>JAQPPZ010000386.1:0-10000000 GCA_028583015.1 Wollemia nobilis | reverse complement strand
TAAATTGAAAAGAATTGCAAATGCATTAACAAGTGAAATAAGAGATCGTTTTAAGAGAGATGAGACACTTGAGGCCATGGCTGTTGTTAATCCTAATTTCTGGAATCCTTGTGGTGACCATAGTAGTAGAAGTGAGTTGTTTGTAAAATATATGGGTAATCTTATGACACATTTCTCTAAAAGTGTGGAAATAAATGGCATTGAAATCAATGGTATTGAAATCAATGGTATTTTAAACAAAGATCTTTTGAGACATCAATAAATCAATTTTGGGATAAAAAGGGGTAATCAAATTGCACAATTCAAAAATCCACATGAGACTGGTTCAACATTTCTAGAAAAAATTGTATCGAAGTAGTGTCTTGCAAGATACTATGAGTGAATACTTTATTTTATATGAATTATGTCAGACAATGATTTTGGGATCTGTTGAAGACGAAAGGGTTTTCAGTGCATTAACTTTTGTTAAATCAAAATTTCGTAATAGGTTGGATAAAAATTTGGAAAATTGTTTGAGAATGTATGTGTCATCGTACGAGGTGGGTAACTTTCCCTATGACAGAGCGTTGACATATTGGAAGTCCCTAGCAGAAAGAAGAGGTCTCTCTAATATGGTTGATAATGATGAAAATGATTCAGCTAGGAGTGATGATGAGATTATGGAAATGCAGAATTCACAAATGATTCTCGGCTCTTTTGGAGAAGTCGATAAAGCTTTGTATCAACTTCCAAAAATTTAAAAATTGCAATGATTATATGACAAATTCATATAATCTAAGATTTTTGGGATTTGAAATCATTTTGTAAAATTTTAGTGATTTGAATAAATTCATTTTATCAGTGATTTTTCATATTTGATATCATTTATATATGTCAATGATTTGAAAATTTTCATATTATCAAAGATTTTTCGTATTTGATTTGTTGTAAAATTTTAGTGATTTGAAAAAATCATATAATCATTCAATTTTCAATTATTATGCATGTTTGCTTTTTAATGATATGGACACGTCTATGTTTTCAATATTTATGATTTAAGCTATAACTTTGAGTAAGTTGAAAATTTGAAAATCATGTATACTTAATGATGCTATGTTATTGAACTATTTGAATATGTTGACAAAACATAGTTATTTTTCCTTTGACTTTAAATGTATGTCTGTATGTATCATTAGTATCATAAGTTGTATAATGTGACAAAATATAGTGATTTTTTATGGTTTATGCTTTATCATTGAGTAAACCTTGTATACATACATAACTAGTAAAAATTTCTCTACATATGTATGAAAAGTGCATGTAGTATATTACTCTAGATATAGTAAATGAAAATTTAAACCCATTCATAGATATATCCATTGTAAACTCACTTTGAAATATAAAAACAATATAGCATAATATAAATTACCATATTCATTTTTATACAACTATAATGACTAACTATGAATGCACTAAAAATTGAAACCCATGCATAGATATATCCTTCGTAAACTCACTTTGAAATATAAAACAATATAGCATAATACAAATGACCATATTCATTTTTATACAACAACTATAATGACTATGAATGCACTAAAAATTGAAACCCATGCATAGATATATCCTTCGTAAACTCACTTTGAAATAAAAAACAATATAGCATAATACAAATGACCATACACATTTTTATACAACAACTAGAATGACTATGAATGCACTGAAAATTGAAACCCATGCATAGATATATCCTTTGTAAACTCACTTGAAATATAAAAATAATATAGCATAATAGAAATGAAAATACTCACTTTTATACTACAACAAGAATGAAAACACATGCATAGATATATCATTCGTAAACTCATTTGAAAATTGAAATATAAAACAACATAGCATAATATATGGAAATTGAAATTTAACCCTTTCATTAATATCTCCATCGTAAACTAACATTGAATATGAAAACAATATAGCATAATAAAAAAGACAACACACATTTTTCTATACAACAACAAGAATGACTTTGAATAAACTAAAAATTTAAACCCATGCATAGAATATATCCTTTGTAAACTCATTTGAAAATTGAAATATAAAAACAACATAGCAGAATCCACAAGACAATACTCATTTTTATATCACAACATGAATAACTTTGAATAACATGTAAATCTATACCTATGCATAGATTAACAATATAGCATAATACAAATGACCATACACATTTTTATACAACAACTAGAATGACTAATTGAATGCACTAAAAATTGAAACCCATGCATAGATATATCCTTTGTAAACTCACTTGAAATATAAAAATAATATAGCATAATAGAAATGAAAATACTCACTTTTATACTACAACAAGAATGAATATGAGTAAACTAAAATTTAAACACATGCATAGATATATCATTCGTAAACTCATTTGAAAATTGAAATATAAAACAACATAGCATAATATATGGAAATTGAAATTTAACCCTTTCATTAATATCTCCATCGTAAACTAACATTGAATATGAAAACAATATAGCATAATAAAAAAGACAAAATGAAAATAACACACAATTATAAATGTAAATAGTGTAATAGTAAAATAATAAAAGCAAGTATCTTGTTTTCAAATGAAAACGTATGAAATGTCTTAAAATTGTCTTTCGAAATATCAAGTTTTAAAATTCAATTTCTCACTTCAAAATATTTTCCCCCTTCCTCCACTCCTTTTTCCTTCTCAATGGCTTCCACAGTCTCCATAGCAATGGCTCCTCCCTCTTCTTTCCCATGTTCAGCTCCTTTTTCCTCATCCACTACTTCCACGATTACCACATTCTGCATTACAACGACTCTTTTCTCGGGTTGGGTAACAGTACTATCAATTGCTCCAGAATTGATAAGGATCTTCTCAACATTTTGCATTCCATCGAGAAGGGTGCTTTCTTCTTTGCCAACATCTTCAGATGTTGGTCCTTGAACTTCTTTACCCTTCTCCTTTAGCAGAACATCAGGATCCAATCCGTTGCGGATAATGATTTTTTGCAAAATGTTGTTTTGTCGAACTGATTCCTGTGCTCTTTTTTCATTGCCATGGAAGCGTTTAAGAACTCCTTTGCCATCCTGAGATAGTCATGCAGGTTTTGAACCTGCTTCTTGAGATTTTCATACTTTACCTGCAAAAAGGAAAAATAGTTAATAAACATTAAAAGATAATTACATTTTAAAAAAGAGAACAAAAATTTTTGAACACAAAAATGATTATGTCAAACCTCAACAACATTCTTTGCAGCTACAACAACAACAACCTTTTTCTTATCACTTGCCCATTCATTGTAATAAGCTTGGGCCTCACCGTTTATGTTCTCCAATCTGTTCATCATAAACTTTAAAATTTCATCTGTGTATGATGTATTCACATTCAAAATACCAGATTTTACTTGTTGTAGCAAAGCCTCCATCTTTTCAGGTTCATTTTCAACAACAAATTTTTTTTCTCTTTTTGAAAAATTATTGTATCGGGCATTAATTTCCTTTATCAACACCTTTGCCTGATACTCCCATTTTTTCATTTCTATTATATCCGAAAGTAGTAAATCCTTAATTGTAGATTCAACATTATCAGAAACCAAATATTTTTCTGAAATGTTTAATCTTTCATCCTCTTGTCGAGGAGGAGCTTGATGGGTGCTTGTTTCCCTTGGAGGAGATTTGCTTGAACATTCTGCACCTTCATTTCCTTTGTCTTGAAGCAATTCTGATAGTTGAAAAGTAGTGGGTGTGTTATCTTGCAAAAATAAATCTTTATCAAGTGGAACTTCATCCAACCCAGCACTAGAAGCTTTCGGTATATCCTTAAAAGTAAAATTAGCAATAGAAATACGGTCGAATCCTGAAAAAGTCTTTGATGCTTCCTTCTCTGATAATTGTTGTGTTGCTTCTCTCTGTGGCCGAGATGGAAGAAAGTGTTTTCCAACTGGGAAGCATTGACCTCGCATTTGAGTTTGGCGTTGTGGAGGAGGGGGCGACATTTGTTGATTTTGTTGACGAAATTGTTGTAAGGGACCTTGAAACATAAAAATAAAAATTAGTTATAAAATTTGTGAAGGTAGAAATTTTGTGAAGGTAGAAAATAAAAAATAGTTATAAAATTAAATTATGAAAATTGGTAGCAAACTTTGTTATAACACTTACCGGCAGAAGAAAAAACATCGTGTGTAGCTGTTATTGCAAATGGAATGTTGGCATGTTGTACATCTAAAAAAATAACAAAATTAATTAAAAACAGTAAAAAATTTGTGAAAATTTTGTTTCGACAGTAATTAAAACTTACTCCCCGAAGATGAAACCTCTTGCGCAACTATGCCCATTGGCACAGGACGTGCAACCGCAGGTTGTCGACGATCAGGAGAACTAGATCTTCTATGTTTCCGTGTTGATCTTCTCCTTACCAGTGGTGTTGTTTCCTCCATAGGAGTTTCGGAGTCTCCTGATTCCTCTGGATTATAACCTCTGACAGCAACATCCCGCTTTGAAGAGGAAGAGGAAGCCCTTTTCTGTGTTTGGTATAAAATGTCAAAATTACAAAAAGACAAACAATGGAAAAATAAAAAATTTACTTAAATATTAACAAAAAAATTACTTGAACCTGTTGTTCTATCATGGCTAAATTGACTAGGGTTGAGTGCCAAGATGTTGGTACAGGAGTGTTCTGTAAATTATAAAAATATTCATAAAAAAAATAATAATATAATTGCATGTGCTAACTATCGATGAGGGTGAAGCATGGGTTTTCACGTTCTCAATTTCCAATCTGATCCGATGTGAGACATAGGTGGACCAGTCAAATTTTTGGTGTGCAATACAATGGACCAAATACGCTAAGGCCCACATCAGAATTTTTGTCGGCCTTCCTTGCAGAACGAGTCTGGCAAGGAAGAATTCGCAACATGCCCGAAGAAATTTATTTTCAATCGTCGGTATGGTCAAACCCCTTCTGGACTTGGTGGACGTAACTGCAAAAATACAAAATCAGTAATTGTACACCAGTGACAAGAATTTAAATTCAATTAAATAAAAAAATAGTTATACCTTGAAAATATTCCGACTGCACTTTGAAGTTGGTCTCCAAGTAGAGTTTGTCCTCATCAGTTAATTGGTATTTGGAAGTGACAGGCTCAACACCAGCGTGGGGCAATGTTGTCAATCTGGCGACATCTGTGGTTGTGAAAGAAAGAATGATGTTTTTGTTGTCGATGACAAGATTTACCTTACTCGAATCCATATTATAAGCTGCAATGATCCTCTCCACCAGTTTAATGTCCGTGTCAAAATGCGGCATTGAAACTAGACCCCAAAGACCACAGTCCGTGACCCAAGACATGTCATAACCCGGTGTTGATAAAATTTCTGAAATCAAGGGGTAAACCAGGTTTTTATAATTAACTTTAAACATTCCAGGGGTTGTAGGGGATGCCATAGGGTGTACGGGTATGGATAAGAAGATATAGTGGACAAGGGTTCAAACGAGAGAAAAAGGGTTAAAAATCACTTAAAAATTAAGGAAAATGATAAAACCAAGATAAAAGTGGAGGAAGAGGGTTAAGAATGCGTTAAAATGAGAGGAAAAGGGGTGAGAATGCATTAAAACGGGAGGAAAATGGTTAAAACTATGATAGAAAAGATGATAAAATGATTGTTAATCCCTTTATATAGACTTTTCTACATGCAATAAGCTCTTGGATGGGTGACACGTGTCCTCTGCATGCAATCATTCAATGGATGGATGACACATGGCACATCGACACTATTGTAGCACATCGACATGCTTGCAATCGATCCGCATGCAATCGATCATCTTGCCTACAATCGATCGACATTCCTACAACCGATCATCATGCTCGTAGCCTATCATCATGCCTATTTATCACTATAGATCGAATTCCAAAGTGATCGTCATTTTATACCTATAGGATTGACATTCCTATAGTCGATCATCATGCCTACAATCGATCATCATGACTATATATCGTATCCTATTATCAATTCTACAATTCATCATCCTATGATATTCCTATAATCGATCATCATACCTACAACCGATTGTCATACCTATAGTTCATCATCTTTTTTATCATCATGCTTATAGTTGATCGTCATGCTTGCAACCAATCATCATATTTGTAGTCGATCGTCATTCTTGTAACTGATCGTCATACCTACAATCGATCGTCATGCCTACAACTAATCGTCATGCATGTAGCTGATATTCATACCTACAGCCGATCGGTATGCCTCCAACCGATCGGCATTCCTGCAGCCGATCGACATTCCTATAGTCGATCGACATTCCTACAATCGATCGGCATTCCTATAGCCGATCGTCATGCTATCGGTCGTCATGTCGACCTAAAGTCTTTCATATCGACCGAAAGCTTTTAAGTATGTCGTACATTTTTTAGATTTTGCAAACCGATATTCATAGCCCCCAACACAGAAAAATTTGCCACGGTTTGAAAATTTTTGGAGATAATTTAATGAAATTCGCCACGGTTTGAAATTTTTTGGAAACAAATAAATGCAATTCGCCATGTATACTTCTACAAATATCATCGGGATTCCAAGACAATTCACCTTGATTTTATAAATAGATTTCGGGGTCGACCCCTTATGCATAACCTTGTATTTCCATATTACAATGTTTATGGACCTCTATCCAACAGAGACACCAATCCCCTAATCAAGTTCATGGATATCTATCCATAGGAGAACTTCTTTCTCCTTTGCTCTCATTTGTGATCTTCTAGAAGAAATGCTACCTCCACTGCACTGGCTAATGGATCTCTATCAAATGAAGACTCCTGCCCTCACTCAGAAGGCCTATTCTCACTACCCTGGCTAATGGATCTCTATCTATTGAATACTATTTTCCTCTATACTCTATCATCTCCAAATATTGCTCTTTGCTTTATCTCAAATCTGCACTAAAAATAGTCCTTCGATCTAGCACAAATATGCTCAATATCTATCTCTGGTCTGGCATAAACCTGTCCTCAAATTTACATCAAACTCTATCCTCAAATCTTCACTAAACACAGTCCTTCCATCTAGCACAAATCTATCCTCAATCTCTATCCTCAAGCCTTAACACAAAGCTTGACTCAATCACAAATCAACTCTATTGGATCTATCCCAAACCTTAACTCAAGGTTTGAACAAATCAATCAATCAACTCTGCTCACAAGCCTTCTCAAAGACTTATCTCAAATTTTGTTTGTAAGCTTCCACAAAAGCTCACTAATTTGTACACAAGTCCTCTCTAGAAATTGTCCAATATGCTCAACAATCTCTATCTTCAAATTTGTATTGTATGCTTCCACAAAATCTCACTCTAATCTATCCACAAGTCCTATATATAACTTGTCCAATCTGCTCACCAATCTCTATCTTCAAATTTGTATTGTAAGCTTCCACAAAATCTCACACTAATCTGTCCACAAGTCCTCTCTAGAACTTATCCAATCTTCTCAACAATATTTATCCTCAAATCTATATTGTAAGCTTCCACAAAATTTCACACAAATCTTTCCACAAGTCCTCTCTAGAAATTACCTCAAATTTGCTCAACAAGTCCTCACTAGAACTTTTCCAATATCACAAAAACATATAGAGAATTTTTAGAGACTCAATATTCTTCATACTCATAAAAATTCAACATTTTCCTTAAAACAATTTAGGATATAGAACAATTTTTTTCACAGAACTTGAACCAACACTTCAACACATCCTCTTGACTAGACTCAACCAAGTCTACTCAACTACTCACACAATGAATATAATCCTTGCTCCCAAATCCTAGTACAAGCATATGAACACTCACTCACTTATTTCCAACAATGCTTATCAAACAAACTCACATAACAATTATACTCATGATATTTGCAAACCCTAGTTCAAGTTCTTCACTCAACCAATCACTTCAACAACAATGCTTATAAAACAAGGTTACTCTCTTAAATCTCTATTCCATAAAACCTTGAAGCATTAATTCAAAACACACTTAACAATGCTTGCCAACCAATCCTTTTCACTCCAACTTAGAATTCATAACATTCAACAAACACTCACTAAAAATATGTGCCCATACTTTTTTTATTGATGAAGAAGTATCTTCAAAACCTATCTCAAAATAGCTAAACCTTCGTGTTCCAATTAAAGTTTAGATAACAACAATTTTATCTCAAAAATATTCACAACGGTATTCTTCTTGATCAAAAGGTAAAATAAAATTAAATCTAAATTTTACACCTTATAACTCCTTTTTACTTTCTAACCACTCACAAATATCAAGGATATAACACTTTACCACTTAAATACCCCTTACAAAAATTAAGCACATAAAATAATTATCAACACCTTATAAATCCCCTTAAAACCATATAAAATAAAATTATTTTAAACTTTAGGGCATAACTTGATTTCTTCGAAAATTTTGGTGCTAACTCAAAAAGGGCATACCTTTTTCTTTTCTCTAAAAGAGGGTTCAGTGGGTTTCAAATCTCCATCTCCCAACCACCAAGTGCCTTAGCACTTTGGTTCCCACCATGTGGGCTATAGGCACCCACAAGAAGGAAGGGAAGCTTCCTTCTTCTTATCTCCTTAGTTCGTCATCGATGCTTCAAAAAAGAAACTCGTGCATATTCAAACCTCCACCACTTACTAACCTTAGCACTTTGTTTTTACCATGGTTGCCAACTGCGCTACCCATGCTTGGTGACCAAGGCACCTTCCTCGATGGGTGTTGTTCTTTCACCTGCCACTTGGAACTTTCAAATCCAATGAAAACCCTCTTTCTTCCATAGATTCACATGTTTTCCCTTCACATACCATACCATTAATTCAAAACGCATGTTAGACTTTAGGCTAAGGTGGAGGATTCCATTTTATACATGATTTTCCATATGACTCCCACATCGGCGCTCGATGGAATTTGAAAATTCAAATTTTGACTTTAATAACCCACCTTAGGGTTATTAAAATAACCATAAATTAATATATAATTAATTTATAATAAAATTATATTAATTAATTTAAAATTAATTTAAACTTCCCTGTATAATATTATAAATAAATATTATAATATTATTTTCTTGGGCTTCTTATTTTCACCTTGGACCTCATCTTGACCTCCTAGAACCAGATTTTATCAACTGAAAATGGACTCTCCTTTTGCACTGACTGGGGAACCTAAAACTGATATTACCCACTTGAAGAATACAAGCTTATACTGAGAGGGGGGTTGAACAGTATAAGACCACTTTTTACTTTTCTTTCCAATCAATATTATGCAATGTAAATATAGTAATATCAGCAATGGTAACCAAAGCAATGCACAAATCACCACACACAATAGAGACACCATAATTTACATGGTTCACCCAACGTGGGCTACTCCACAAAGAAAATATTTCACTAAATTTTCCTCAATCAACTTCTTGGGAATCCTTTCCCTATTACAATGTTTATGGACCCCTATCCAAAGGAGATACTAATCCCCTATATCAAGTTCATGGATCTCTATACACAAGAGAACTCTTTCTCCTCCCCTCTGGCTGGTGATCCTCTAGAAGACAACCGCCTCCTCTACACTGGGTTGTCGATCTCTCTCCACTGAAGACTCTTGTTCCCACTCAGAAGACCTATCCTCACTACCCTGGCTAATGGATCTCTATCCACTGGAGACTATTGTCCTCTCTGCTCTATCACCTCCAAAGCTCTATCTCAAGTTTGTAATAAACACAGTCCTTCGATCTAGTACAACTCTCCTTAAATATGCATCAAACTCTGCTTAACAAGTCCATACAAAACTTGTCCAAATATGCTCAACAAGTCCACACAAAACGTGTCTAAATCTTCTTAACAAGTCCACATAGAACTTGTCCAAATCTACTCAATAAGTCCACACAGAACTTGTCTAAATCTACTCAACAAGTCCACACAGAACTTGTCCAAATATGTTCAACAAGTCCACATAGAACTTGCCCAAATCTCATAGAAACATAAAGAGAATTTTTAGAGACTCAATATGCTCTATGCTCATCACAATGCTCAATCACTTTCAATCACTCTCTTAGAAACATAAGGATAATTGTTAAAGTTTCAATATGCTTCAAATTCAACTCAATGATCAATCACTTTCTCAACTCACTTTAGAATATAGAATGGTTTTTTTTATGGAACTAGAACAATCACTTCACACATCCACTTGACTATGCTCAACCAAATCTACTCAACCAATCACTCAATGAAACACTCCTTTCTCACAAACCCTAGTCCAAGCATGTAAACACCAACTCAAAATGTTCTCAACAATGCTCAGTAATAAATCTCACATAACAATGATACTCATTATCTTTTCAAACCCTAGTTTAAGTTCTTTTCTTAATAACTCACTTAAACAACAATTATTATAGAAATGATACTCAAACCCTAGTTCAAATTATTTACACCATCAATGGCTTCAACAAAAATGCTAATCAAACAAGATTTCAATAACAACTCTTTATTCTAGAAAACCTTGAAGCATTAACTCAAACATATTTAATAAGGAAACCCTAATCAAGTTCTTTTCACTCCAAACTTATTTTTCAAAAAACCAACCAATCAAATTAACTATGGAATAATGTGCTCATACCTTTTTATTGGTGATAAGGAATAGGCCTCACAAATCTGCCACAACCATAAACAATTCTTTCCCAAACTCAAGAAGGTTAGAAGAAAAAATATTATTTCAATATTTCTTTAAAGATATTCCTTGGACCAAAATATAATCAATATCTTATTTCTTCATTTTTTCAGTTACACTCAACAAATCATACATAACAAAATACTTGGATATACCTTATCAACTCCAATCTTAGAATAGTGGCCAACACCCTAATATATCAACCACTCTTAAAATAATATCCAACACCATAGGATATAAACCACTCTTAATAATATTCAACACTATAGAATATCAACCAAACACTTTTCACTCCACACAAAACCTTTGAGAAAACAATATTTAAAAATTAATTTTGCCAAAACTTATAACTCCCTTGCACTCTAAGAACCAAATAATAAAAATACAAAATTAGTTTTTAAATTGCCCAACTAAACTTCCAAAAATTTTGGAGATCAAATATTCTACATACCTTGTACTCCCCACAAAAAGGAGATTCGGCATGACTTGATCCATCATCTCCAATAGCCTAAGTTCTAGCTTATTAGGCACTCACCACATGGGCTATGAAGGCCCACATGAAGGAAGGATAAATACCTTCCTATTATGCCTTCAACACTCCTCTTATCATGCGAAAATCATGTTTTCTCTCTCCCTTGGTCGTAGCGCTGATTACTATGCTCGCACGATCTTCTTAGGCATGGTAAATATTAATGAGGTGGGTGCTCCTCCTTATATACTTGATTTGACATTCCTCCTCACATCGACACTTTTCAAAATTGGATTTTCGAATTTCAAATATAAAACCCACTCTAGGGTTTTAACCTTAAATTAATTAATAATTAATTTAATTAACTTTTTAAGTTAAGTAAATTAACTAATAAATTAATTTAAAATCAATTTATAATTGAATTTAAGCTTCCTTAGTATAATAAAATTATTATACTTTATTTTCCAATGGTTTTTATGAAAAACCTTTTTATTTTCTCCTTCAATGGTTTTAATGGAAAACCTTTTATTTTCTCCTTCAATGGTTTTAATGGAAAACCTTTTATTTTGCTCCGTCAGGGTTTTAATGAAAAACCTTTTTTGTCATTCTTCATAAGACATTATTAAACTCTTTTGGAACCAATCAATTGCATTCCTTTTGACATCAATGACAACTCAACTTTGCGTACAAACTTGGTCAAATTATTAACAATCTTCTCCTTTGTCATTGATGGCAACCACTCTTTAAAAATGCCAATACTGAAAATTTTTCTACTCCCCCTGAAGATCCGCTCCCCCTGACTAAAATATCTCCCCCTTACTCAAATATCTCTCATTTTGACATCAATGGCAAAGGGTCACCCTTGGGGCTCGAGGCTAAGAATGAGTCTCTTAGCTTAGCCCCTCCCCCACCTCCTCTTGAGGTGGTTAATTATGGGGTGGGAGTATTTCTACTTCCATAAAGCATTGTTCTTTACCTTTATCTTCTTTACTTCTTATCTGAACATTTTGTCTCCTTTGGCCATTTTCCATGTCCATGTTCCTGTCCATATCTACATTCATGTCCCCATTCTTGTTCCTGTTCCTATTCCTGTTCTTGTTCATATCCATGTTCCTATTTTTGTTCATGTTCTTGTTCCTTCTTAATTTTGGAATGTTTGCTCTACACCACTTTGTTTTGTGACCATCATTATTGCACTTATAACACTTAATTTTATTATTACTTAGAGGTGCAGATATCTTAGTATTTCTCCTAGTGAATTCATATCCTCTTTTGTCATGAATCTTGCAATTCATTGCCTTATGACCAAACTAATTACATGAGTAGCAATACCCATGGAAAAGTTATCTATTCTCATATTCCTGTCTTCCCTATGTCCTACACTATGAAGCCATATGCCCAAACCTATGATATTAAAAGCATATTCCATTGAAGTCTCCTTGTTTTGACCTTATTGGTCTCCTAGTCTCTCTTGACCTATTCTGATTGTTGTTCCATATGTATCTTCTTTGTGCATTATTCCTATTTTTATTGAACTTTTTGTTGTCCAAATCATCCTCAGATGTCTTGCTTTCACTTATACTATCTTCTTCTTTTGAAGTTTCTTCAGAACTTGAGGTTGACTTTTCTTCTTTTTTCTTTTGAACCTGTTCAAATCCAAGACTTATTTTGCTTGATGTAGGATTTTGTGTGTTGATGAACTTATCCAAGTTCTTTGAACTATTTTTTAACCCTTTTAGCTTGAATTTGGAGTCTTCTAAATATTTTTTAAGTAGTGCCACTTCTTGTGCTAAATTTTCACATTCTAAGGTCTTTGCTTCTAACTTATCCTTGAACCTTTTTGCCTTAGCCTTTGATTTTTCTAAATCCTCTACAAGCAATATTCTCTCTTAATTACATTCTTGAAACTAAATTTCAAGTTTAGAGTGTTGATTTCATACCTTATTTACCATGTCAAGGGCATAAATAAGTTCTCCCTTCAGATCATATCCATTCTCTTCTAAATATTCCTCTATTTGCTTACCTTTGTCCACATCTTTATTTTTTATTGACTTGTCTTCTGTAGGATCATTTACTCCTTCTAATGCCATTAGAATATTATCTTATGGTGAAAGCACGAGATTCCGGAAGGTAGAAATACTAATGTGATGCATTCAAGATCAAACAAACACTTAAGTCCTAAAATGTGAAATGCATGAAATGAAAGAAGCGAATTGAACGGAGACAAAAAGGAAATTAGAGAAAGCATAGCCCTTTTATTCAACTCTCTTAATCTCGGTTACAAATACGCCTCCTCCCTTTTCAGGGGCTAGGAGCGTTAAATGGATTTTGATTACAATCTTGACTTAGTCTTCTTCCTTTCGCGTGCCCACATTTGAAATGGGCGGGCCAAAGTGTTGTCGTCGCTTATGTTGATGAATCCTTGGTTCTTGCTGCTTCTCCTACGATCAAAGAAACAACAAAGGCATTAGTAGCACCTGTTGCAAGTATGAAACGTTGGTTCTCTAAAATTAATGAAAGGTGCATGTAAAAGATTAGCCAAATCGATAAATAAAATGACTCCAAATAACCTGCAAATTTGAAAGAGACCGAAAAACATCACCAGAGGGCCACTGCTATCGAAACAGTCGGCCAATTCGCATTCAACTGAAATTCATCCTTGGGTAGGACGAATTCTACTGTAATTCATCCCCTGGTAGGAAGAATTCACCTGTGACAAAGTGTCGAAGTAAAGTTGTCCAAATGTCATGTCTCGGGATCTCCAAAACACCTGCAAACATGGGGGTTAGCTAATTGGGGGCATTTTGGGATAACCCAGATGGTTGGTTTTCTCTAATTTAGCCTCCCTCACTGAGAATTTGATGTCGCCACTTGCAAGTTAGTGAAGACAATGAAAATGACAAAAGATGACAGTATTTGATCAAAACATGCTAAAATCAAAATTGTAAACTATCTAAACAACATAAAATGGAATGGAATATAAACAAGTGACAAAAGAACAAATTAAAATGATGCTAGGAAGTGCGGGGCACCCGGGCGGGCTGCCCACCGTTAGAACCTGACTTCGGCACCAATCCACTTGGGATGGGCCAAAAATCTCTTATAACTGGTTGTCGACGAATGGGTGGGGTAATGTGGTCAAGTGTCAGATTTTGGATCTGGAATCACACTTCCAATGCCCACCCAATGACCTCCTTTATGAAAGAGATCAAGGATGTAGAAGATATGAATCACAAAAGGGTTAAGGCGCAGTATCAATTGGGCAGCACTTCATTGCTTGAAAATGCCTCCCACTTCTTCCTTTTGGGTGGAAAATTCCACCATTTTATAGACCCAAGGGGTCTTTTTTTTTGTAGGGGTATGCAGGGGTGCCATGTGGTGGCCATGCCTTCCCAAGAGGGAGGAGACTCCTCCCTGACTTGGGCTTCCATGACTGCCCTTGTCACAGTCCTCCAACAACCAATCTACCCACCTACACGCGCATGCAAGGCAAGAGTCATAAATTGATAGTCTTCGGCTGCCACTTGGCGCCATTCTTCTTTTTGCCCGTTAAACCTAGAATTCATCCTAACCAAATACAAATTCAGAATTCGTCCCTGGGTGAGACGGATCCTAGTTAGAATTCGTCCTTGGGTGGGATGAATACTGAGCAAAGTGCCTGAATGTGCCAAATTGCCTTTTGACCTTCCAAAATTGCTACAAAAGTGGTTAGGACCACTGTTTAACCTCTGAGGGCTGCCCTGGGGGCTGTGTGTGTCAAAGTGATCAGTGTTTGCAGTCACATAATCGGATTGGTGTTGTTTTGGTGTCTACATATGGTCCTTCAAGTGTATCTTCATATTCATCATCACTGAAACTATAACCATACCTTGTATAATTATGTTCAAGATGTCCAAAGTTACCACATCTAAAACATTTGAGAATTACTGGAGTCCTTTTCTTAACTTGTTATTTTTCTTCAATCATAAAAATAATTTCATCTTTATCATTGTTTGAAAGACTAGCATCACTATCACTTGAGTACTTACTTGCATTATCCGCATAGTAGCTCCTCTTTTACCTTTGAAAGGACTTCTTTCCTTGTCTGCTTTGTCCATCCTTGCTTTTATTTTTGTGCTTGTATCTTTCTGATTCCCTATTTTTGTGATCCTATTTTTCTTCACCATTGTTGTTCTTGGCTTCTTGACAATCTGTTGTAAAATGTCCATACTTTCCACAATTGAAACATTTCATAGATTTTAGATCTCTGGATTTTCTATAGTCCTTATCTCTTCTAGCATAATTAGCTTCTTCATCACTGGATGAGTCATTGCTTGATTATTTCTTCTTATCCTTTGTATTTTTTATTGCTTTGAATGTTGCTTCCTTCTAGAGAATGGGATATTTTGTTCTTATATCAAATACTATGAACATAGCGAGCAACATATCACTTGTCAAAGTATCACTATCTATTGACATTTCTATAGCTGAAACCTTTTCACTGAATCTTTTTGGAATAGTTCTTAATATTTTATCACAAACATCAGATTTATCAATCTTCATTCCTAGTCCTTTCATATCATTAACAACCTCATCAATTTGAAGTAGATAAGCACTAATGTTTTCCTCATCCTTCATTATTAAGTCTTCAAATTTTACTTTGAGATTTCATATCTTTGCTTTCTTGACACCTTTATCTCCTTCACATATATTTTGCAGCTTATCCCACATTTCTTTTGCAGTTTGACAATGCATAACTTTCATAGACTATGTTCTAAGTAAACCTCTCAAAGTGCATTCATTTCTCTTGAATTGTAATGTTGTAGGAGATTACCTTACTTATATGTAGGAGGATTCAAGGGATCATATCCAAATTCAATTGCTTCCCAAATTTCATTGCCAAGTGCCATCAAGTAAATATTCATTACCATACTCTAAAATATATAGCCAATATCATAAAATATTGGTGCTAAATTATTTGAGGACACATCCTTATAATCCATTGTGTTCTTGTTAGCTTCTCCTTCAAGTTGTTAAACTCTTCTGAAGGAACCCGCTCTGATACCAATTAAAGAACACAAGCTTATATTGAGAGGGGCGATGAACAATATAAGACCACTTTTTACTTTTCTTTCCAATCAATATTATGCAATGTAAAGATAGCAATATCAAAAAAAGTAACCAAAATAATGCACAAATCACCACACATAATAGAGACACCACAATTTATGTGGTTCACCCAATGTGGGCTACTCCATGGAGAAAATATTTCACTAAAATTTCCTCAATCAACTTCTTGGGAATCCTTTCTCTATTATAATATTTATGGACCTCTATCCAAAGGAGATACTAATCCCCTATATCAATTTTGTAGATCTCTATCCATAGGAGAACTTTTTCTCATCTACTCTGACTAGTGATCCTCTAGAAGATAACTGCCTCCTTTGTACTGGCTTGTGGATCTCTCTCCACTGAAGACTCTTGTATCCACTCAGAAGACCTGTCCTCACTACCTTTGCTAATGGATCTCTATCAACTAGATACTAATGTCCTCTCTTTTATGTCACCTCCAAAGCTTTATCTCAGTTTTGTACTAAAAAAAGTCCTTCGATCTAGTACAAATCAGCTCAAGCTCTATCTCTGGTCTGGTACAAACCTATCCTTAAATCTACATCAAACTCTGCTCTCAAATCTACACTAAATAATCCTTCATTCTAGAAAAAATATGTTTTTGATCTTCATCTTCAAGCCTTACCTCAAATCTTGACTCAACTCTACTGGATTTGCCCCAAACCTTAACTCAAGGTTTGAACAAATCAATCAAATCTACTCACAAGTCTTCTCAAAGACTTGTCTTAAATCTATCTTGTAAGCTTCTACAAAATCTCACACTAATCTATCCGCAAGTCCTCTCTAGAAGACTATCTGCTCAACAAGTCCACATAGAACTTGTTCAAATATTCTCAACAAGTCCACATAGAACTTGTAATAATCTGCTCAACAAGTTCACATAGAACTTGTTCAAATATTCTCAACAAGTCCACACAGAACTTGTCCAAATCTGCTCAAAAATTCCATATAAAACTTTTCTAAATCTGATCAACAAGTCCACACAGAACTTTTCCAAATCTGCTAAACAAGTCCATACATAACTTGTCTAAATATTCTCAACAATTCCACATAGAACTTGTCCAAATTTGTTCAACAAGTCCACACAGAACTTGTCCAAATTTTTTCAACAAGTCCACACAGAACTTGTCCAAATCTCATAGAAACATAAAGAGAATTGTTAGATTCAATATGCTCTATGCTCATCACAATGCTTAATCACTTTCAATTACTCTCTTAGAAAAATAAGGAGAATTGTTAGAGACTCAATATGCTTCAAATTCAACTCAATGCTTAATCACTTTCTCAACTCAATTTAAAATATAGAATGGTTTGTTTTATGGAACTTGAACAATCACTTCATACATCCACTTTACTAGGCTCAACCAAATCTACTCAACCAATCACTCAATGAAACACTCCTTTCTCACAAACCCTAGTCTAAGCATGTAAACACCAACTCAAAATATTCCCAAAAATGCTTAGCAATAAATATCACATAACAATGATACTCATGATCTTTTCATACCCTAGTTCAAGTTATTTTCTCAACAACTCACTTAAACAACAATGCTTATAGCAATGGTACTCAAACCCTAGTTCAAGTTCTTTACACCATAAATGGCTTAAACAACAATGCTAATCAAACAAGGTTTCAATAACAACTCTTTATTCCATAAAACCTTGAATAATTAACTCAAACATATTTAATAAGGAAACCCTAATCAAGTCCTTTTCACTCCAAACTTAGTTTTCAAAAAACCAACCAATCAACTTAACTATGGAAGAATGTGCTCATACCTTTTTCTTGATGATAAGGAATAGATCTCACAAATCTGCGACAACCATAAACACTTATTTTCCAAACTCAATAAGGTTAGAAGATAAAATATTATTCCAATATTTCTTTAAAGATATTCCTTGGAACAAAATATAATCAAATACCCTATTTCTTCCTTTTTTCAATTACACTCAACAAATCATACATAACAAAATACTTGGATGTACCTTATCAACTCCAATATTAGAATAGTGACCAACACCCTATTAAATCAACCACTCTTAAAATAATATCCTACACCATAGGATATTAACCACTCTTAATAATATTCAACACTATAGAATATCAACCAAACACTTTTCACTCCACACAAAACCTTTGAGCAAACAATATTAAAAATTTAATTTTACCAAAACTTATAAATCCCTTGCAACCTTAGAACCAAATAATAAACATGCAAAATTAATTTTTAAATTGCCCAACTACAATTCCAAAAATTTTGGAGATCAAATATTCTGCATACCTTGTACTCCCCACAAAAGGGGATTTGGTGTGACTCAATCTGTCATCTCCTCTATCCTAAGTGCTAGGTGCTTGGGTACTCACCATGTGGGATATGAAGGCCCACATGAAGGAAGGATAAACTCCTTCCTCTTATGCCTTCAACACTCCTCTTCTCACACAAAAATCATGTTTTCTCTCTCCCTTGGTCGCAATGCTGATTACTATGCTCGCACGATATTCTTAGGCATGGTAAATATTAATGAGGTGGGTGCTCCTCCTTATATACTTGATTTGACATTCCTCCTCACATCGACACTTTTCGAAATTGGATTTTTGAATTTCAAATCTAAAACCCACTCTAGGGTTTTAACCTTAAATTAATTTATAATTAATAAATAAATTAATTAATAATTAATTTAAATAACTTTTCAAGTTAAGTAAATTAACTAATAAATTAATTTAAAATTAATTTATAATTGACTTTAAGCTTCCTTAGTATAATAAAATTATTATACTTTATTTTCTAATGTTTTTTATGAAAAACCTTTTATTTTCTCCTTCAATGGTTTTAATGAAAAACCTTTTATTTTCTCTTTCAATGGTTTTAATGAAAAACCTTTTATTTTGCTCCATCAAGGTTTTAATGAAAAACCTTTTTGGTCATGCTTCATAATACATTATGAAACTCTTTTGGAACCAATCAATTGCATTCCTTTTGACATCAATGACAACTCAACTTTGCTTACAAACTTACTCAAATTGCCAACACCACTGAAACTACCACTTACTGGTGCTTAAAGCTTGACATCAATGACCACTCACTCTTGACATCAATGACAACTCATCTACTCAAAATGTCCAACATATTTTTTGTTAATATTTTTACATAGATTTACATTTGGAAAAATAAATATTATTGTTTTAATAAGAGATTATAAAACCCTAATTCATATTATAAATATTGAAACTTTATAATTAGGGTTTTATGATTATTCATTTTCTAAATATTTAATTTAATTGATATTTGGGATGAACAACCATTATTTTTATGAAAAAATAATATAAATCTTAATTTTAATATTATAAAGTAACAAACTTTATAATTAAGATTTATATACATTGGTTAGTTAAAACAATTTTGGTTTTGATTCGGAGAAAATTTAAAATTATAAAATTGTTCATAAAGTTCACATTTTTAATGAATTTTATAATATTAAAAGTTTTCATTTTAAAACAATAAATAAAACTACCTTAATGAAAATTAATTTCATTAAAGGTAGTTATTTATATGGTAGCCAAAAGGCCATTATTTTCAAAGCATATAGATTAATTTCCCTTAATAAAATTGATTTCATCAAAGGGGAAAATTAATTTATAATTTATTTCAAAGGATATTAAATGTGAAGGTTTAATAATTTGGAATATTTTTCTTTTATGTTTAAAGCAACTTAAAAATCAATTCATTCATCATTTCATTAAATTTCATGAACAATCATTTGCATGGTATCATAAAATATTACCAACACAGGCCCCTTGTTAATAGTTATTTGTAAATCACTAATGTATTCTAAGAACTTATTTTAATGCATTTTCATGACATATAAACACATTAAGTGAAAGGAGCCTTGGAGAAATTTATATTTTTTTGCAATAAAGGGTTTTATAACCAAAATCCTAACTATGAGTGTGATTTCGTAACTGGACAAAATTATACCTCAACAGCTCCATATTCATCTAACAATTTAGGTCTTTTCCCTCCACCACCCAATAACCCTCCTCCTAACCCGCCTATCCCAATTCCTAATAATATTGACCCTAACCTCTGTCATTATCTTACACAACAAGTAAACCTTGATGATATTTATGGTATTCTACAATGTGATTCAAGTCACCCTATCCACTTCTACACCTTCTCATACCCCCAAGTCATAACATCCTCTCATTCTTGAACCTCTAAATATTCATGAAAAACAAGTTGTTGCTTGTAACCAAGGATTTTCCAATGATTTAGAACCAGAAGTAGGTGGTGCTTCCAATTATTTAGAATGTCCTCATGATGTTCAAGTTACTCGAATTGATATACCCACATTTGAAGGAGCTGACCCTCATGGATGGTTGGAAAAAATGGAAGGCCTTATGTGATTGCACTATATTTCAAAAACAAGTTGTGTTGATTTAGCAGCTTCTAATCTTGGTACACAGGTGCATCAATGGTTTTTATGGCAACGTCATCAAAATGGGTGTCCTCTTTTATGGCATCAATTTAAAAAAAAAAATTATTAGAAGATTTGATAAGGGATATTCTACATCATATGTGGTCCATCTTATGCAAATTAAGAAAACAGGGTCATTAGATGACTATATCTCTGTATTTACTAGTCTACTCACATGTACACATGAAATAAGTCTAGCAGTGGTGATTTCTAACTTTTTCTATATTCTTAAGGATATCATTTGAAAGGAAGTTGATATGCATGATCCCTATACCCTATATGATGCACAATGTATAGCTCAAGCAATAGAACAAAAACTCCAAGATGTTGGTCCTCCATATAGACATGATTTTAACACTCGTCATACTTTTCATAATTTTAAGCATTCCACAATATTTTTCTCCTTTAAATATCATTCACATTATCCAAGAGATCAAGCTTGTGTAGAACATTAAAAATTTCACTTAGAATACGATGATGCATTAGTAGCTGAGGAAGAAGAAGATTTACCTCAATCAAAGCCATCCATAAAACCCAAAAATGAAGAAACACAAGAAGATGACACTATGGCCCTTTCGATTCATGCACTAGTGGGTCTTCAAGCTCATAAAAATATCAAAGTACAAGGATTAATTAAACATCAATATGTTAATGTGTTGACTGATTAAGGAAGTACACCTAATTTTATAGATTATAAAATAGCCAAATCCTTGAGCTTATATATCAATTCTTCTAATCAAGATAAATTTCAAGTCCTTATTACAAATGGAGGTAATGATCAATGTGTGGGTTGAACATCTAAAATTACAATCCAAATGGGTAATTATACATGGATGGGTAATCTCTTTGTTACAAACTAGGAAGTTTGGATGTCAATTTGGGAGCACAATGGTTATATCAACTCGGTGATGTTACTATTTTTTTTTTTTAAACGAAAAACCCCTTGTGGGCCACCTTGGTCTGAGATACCATGAGCAGGGGGTTCTACACCGTCAAAGTCACCTAGGAGTTGCACCCGACCCTGCTTGC
This sequence comes from Wollemia nobilis, assembly GCA_028583015.1. Lineage (NCBI taxonomy): Eukaryota > Viridiplantae > Streptophyta > Pinopsida > Araucariales > Araucariaceae > Wollemia > Wollemia nobilis. Next base: position 9,978,197 of record JAQPPZ010000386.1, on the reverse strand, counting down.
ACCAACATTATCAATTGGATTTTAGGTACCCAATTCATATTTTTTGGTAGGGTGGAGATTCGAACCTAGGACCTCCCTTGGAGGATTGCCCTCTCCTCTCCAACTCACCTACAACACCTAGATTGATGTTACTATTAATCTCCAAAAATTATACATCAAATGGACAGAGAATGTGAGAGTTATTTGTCTTCAATAAATTCAACCTCCTCCATCCAAATTTGTGAATTCACATAGCATGGAGAAGATATTGAAGAAAGGTGGTTATGGATTCATTGCCCAAGTGAATTCCATTGAGGCTCAATCCTTGGATTCTTCACTTCCATCTATTCCCTTGAAACTTCAAAATATTATGGATAGATATTAAGAAGTATTTTTTGAACCAAAGGGTTTACCTCCTAAACATACATATCATCATGACATACATCTTATTCCTCGAAGTCTTCCTCCTAATGTTCATCCTTATCACTATCCACAACCCCAAAAAATATAAATTGAGAATCTAGTCCAAGAAATGTTAGAGCATGGAATTATTCATCCAAGCATCAGTCCTTATTCATCTCCATTATTGATGGTACACCATAAAAATAACTCATGGTGCATGTATCCCAATTTTTATCCTCTCAATAATATCACTATCAAGATAAGTTTCTTATTCCTGTCATCGATGACTTGTTGGATGAAATACATGGTGCTAGTTATTTCACTATACTTGACCTATGCTCGAGTTTTCACCAAATTTAGGTTAGAGAAGAGGATATCCCTAAAACTACTTTTCGTACTCATGAGGGTTATTATGATTTCCTAGTCATACCCTTTGATCTCACTAATGCTCCATAAAATGTTCAAAGCCTCATGAACCATGTCTTTAGGCCTTATCTTTATAAGTTTATCCTATTTTTCTTTGATGATATTTTAATATACATCAAATCTTGGAATGATCACCTAGTTCATGTTGATAAAGTTCTTTATCGATTACAAAAAAAAAAACTCTTTGTTAAAATATCCAAATGTGCATTTAGATTCCATGAGGTGGAATATTTGGGATATATAGTATCTCATGAAGGAGTCAAAGTATATCCTCATAAAATCAAAAGTATTCAAGATTGGCCTCTACCAAAATCGCTCAAAAAAATTCATGGTTTTCTAAGACTCATAGGATATTATATAAAATTTATCCACAACTATGGTAATCTTGTGGCACCTCTCACTACTCTTATAAAAAAATATGCTTTTATTTGGAATGAAGTTGCTTCTCGGGCATTCCAATCCATCAAATAGGCTATGTGTTCCATTCCACTTTTGGCCACTCCTAATTTTAGCAAGTCCTTCGTCATTGAGTGTGATGCTTTTGGCATAGGTATTGGAGTTGTTTTAATGCAAGGTCATCCATTGGCTCTTGAAAGTAAGTAATTTTTAGGGAATAATTTGGGATGATACACTTATAAAAAGGAAATGGTAGATATTTTACATGCCATAGATAAATGGAGATATTATTTTTTAAGTAGTTGTTTCATCATTAAAAATGAAAATAATAGCCTTAAGTATTTCCTATAACAACATCTCTCATATCTTGAACAAAACAAATGGCTAACCAAACTCTTAGGTTATTATTTTTTCATTGATTGTAATAAAGGTAAATAAAATGTGGTAGTTGATGCTTTATCTCATAAATACGAGGATGATGTGACCATCAATGTCATCTCGGGTTCTTGTCCACAATGGATTTCTCAACTTCAAGAAGAATGGATGGCTACGAGACTACTCAAATCATTCAATATATAAAAATAGGATCATGACTGCATTCTTACTTCTCATATTCAGATAGAGCACTTCACAAGAAATATCACATATATCTTCTTTAATATTCAACTATTAAATAAATGGTTCTCCAAGAACTGCATGCATCTCCTCTTGTAAGACATTCAGGATTCTTGAAAATATACCAATAGGTGAAGCAATCATTTTCTTGGACAGGGTTAAAATTGGATGTCAAGACATTTGTGGTTGAATGTGAGGTATTTCAACGTAACAAATGGAAAATAGTTAAATAATTTGGATTTTTCTAACCCTTACCTATCTCTAATATCCAATAGGAGCACTTTTCCATGGACTTAATTGAGGGTCTTACCAAATTAAAGGGTAAATACTAGTGGTAGTAGATTATATTTCCAAATATGCTCATTTTTGTGCCCTACAACATCCCTATTCTACAAGTAATATGGCCAAGGTATTCCTTGATTCCATTTTCAAACTACATGGTATGCCCAAAACCATTGCGAGTGATCGTGATCCTATATTCACTAACAACTTTTAGAATGAATTGTTTCACCTTAGTGGTACCAAGTTGAGTATGTCTTTTACATATCACCCCCAATCAAATGGTTAAACAAATATTGTTAACAAATGTTTGGTAATTACCTTCATTTTTTGTTCAAGATAAGCAATATCACTGGATTCAATGGCTTTCCTTAGCATAATGGTGGTATAATACTTCTTACCATTATTTCCTTAAGATAAATCCATTCAAAGCCTTGTAATATTATAAGCCTCTAGCAATCACAGACTATGTTCCCAGCACTTCCAAGGTATCCCAAATAGATGATTTTTTACAAAAACATCAAACGATGCTTAAACTTTTTAAAGATAATTTGACCCAGGTATAGACCCGTATGAAGTAACAATAGGACTTACATTATTCAGAATGATAATTCAACATTGAAGATATGGTATTTTTGCACTTACAACCTTATAAGTAGTCGTCCTTGAAGATCAAGTCTAATCAAAATTTGGATCCTCGATTTTATAAGCCCTACAAAGTGGTTTGTCACATTAGTGAAGTAGCATATCAATTGGAGCTTCCACATTTATCTTGCATCCATCCAGTTTTCTATGTATCTTATCTCAAACAAATTATTGGTAAAAATATTCAATCCTAGATAGAGCTTCCATTACTTTATGAATAAGGTCAAATAAATCTCCAACTTGAAGTAATACTATGATCTGGAGTGTGTCATCTTCGATCATGCAAAATTTGAGAGTTCCTAATTAAGTGGCAAGATATTCTAGAAGAAGATACTACATGGGAGCCTGAGAGTATTTTTTGATCTTTTCCAAATTTAAGGACAAATATTTCAGAGGGGGAAGCCATGTAAAAATCCCAATATAGCATAGTCATCTATATTTTCAATTTTATTCTATTTCTATTATAAATAGGAGTATAGTTATTTAGTTTTATCATCATCAAAGAATATTAGAATTTACATAAATACATAGGAGACTTAACCCTCTCTAAGTGGCTATTATATTTCACCCTCTCTAAGTGGATGGATTTACAAAAGCATTTATTTGGTTTTATATTATTTCGTTCATTGTTTAATTCATATTGCAACTTATACAATTTTCAACTAAAATTATTTTAATTCTAGAAGGAACATTGCAGTCTTGATATCATTAAGGAGAGATTAGAAGAGTTGAGTAATATTAAGAGGGTCAAAATAGCTAAATCTCTAGGGCTATATTATCATTCATCCTATCTTGACCTTATGAGGTTTTGTGAACGTTGGCTAGGTGATAGGATAGCAAGTGTAAACTCGACTACACATACTTGGGGTCATTGTTTTAAGGATTCCATGGCTATCCATAACTTCTTAAAAAACATAGAAACTAGAGAAATGAGCCTAGAGTATAGTAAAAGATATCACAAAGAACCTAGATTTGTGCACTTCAGAGAGTTGTATCATGATTTACGTTATGAGTTATAGTTTGAAAGTTCTATCTCAATTCAAATATAAGCTTTTATTGTTCAATTGATTCTTCTTGTGAAGAAATATTTTGAATTTGAAGAACATTACATGATCCATGAATAGTTGGAACCAATTAATGATATTCATAAACTATTTAAGGAAGAATGAATGATTTTTTTATAGAAATTAAGATCTTTGTAAATTTATGAGTAGACCCAAAGATTCAAAAGGAAGATTCATCAAAGTCTACAAAGAAAAACAAGAGGAAAACTCTAGTGAAAATCTTGATATTTCTAGATTAAAAGAGACTAAGATTTCAATAACTGAGGATTATCCAAAAGAGCCAATTGAACTACCATTGAATCTACTAGATCAAAATCCTAAAACATTTTTTTTCCTATACCTAAACTTGATAATCATATAGATCCTTCAACTATATTTTTTGAACCCATACTTGGTCTAATCTTAGCATTCCTTCAATCAGTCATTGATGACCAAATTAGTGAACATGGGAAAGTATATGGAAACAAAAGTGGAAATATGTAAAGGAATAGTGATCATGGAGAAGTGGAAGAAAATCATAGAATAAGTAGGCAAAGAACACCTTTTACCTTTCCAATTCCTTCTCTAGAAGATAGGCTAATAAGAGAATCAAAACCGACCTTTGTTGCTAATTTACCTACATTTCATGGAAAACCATATGAAGGCCCTGATGCTTATACTTTTGAGTTTGAAGTGGTATGCCAAGCCTATTTTTATACCACTAATGAACAAAAGATAATACTATTTTCCTCCACCCTTAAATATGTAGTTTTGATATGGTTCATGGATCTAGGAGGAAGTGTATATAACTTATGGGATGGAGATCATGGATTGAAAGATATATTCCTTGAAATATATTAAGATTACTATACAGTTAGGCATAAGAAAGTTGAGCTATTTTGTATGAACCAAATAGAATAAAAATCCCTTAAATACTATATTTAAATATTTCATTTTGAAGGATCTAGAGTGAGTATTGATTTAGATGAAGAAATATTAAAATATTTTTTTCTAAAAGGATTAAAAGAAGATGTCCTTGATGTTCTAAACCTTATGGCTAAGGGATATATTCATTTAATGGATTTTTAAGATATTGTGAATCTTTGTAGAAATTATTCAAGGAATAAACTGCTTAGGAACAATAAATATTCATCAGCAAGAGGAAGAGTAACAAGACTAGAAATTGGTAATATGTTTGAGAGCCTAAAGATTGATTTTTTAAGCACATTAACTACATTTCTTGACCTCATGGATAAGAAACCAAAAGAGCAAGATATTGAAGAGATATATTGTCATATATGTAGGAAAAGACACAATATAAGAGAATATATTCTTAACATTACAAATGTTTCCAACATTTCTTCTAGTTGTAAAATATATGACAAAAATCATAGTACTAAAAACTGCAAGTATATTTCAGCTATGAAATCTACTACAAAAATCCTAAAGTTGACGAGTTAGAAGATGTTTATTTTATATCCCAAAGAATAAGTGGCCCATTCAATGGTCCATATAATTGGTCAAATTCTAGTTATTCCAACTAGCCAAGACCTAACCAACGGTCAAATGCATCAAATTAGATAAATTGGAACCCATAGCCAAACAATAAAGAATGGAATATACCTTTATGGGCTCAATTTATGTCCAATTCATATGGGAGTCCACCTTCATGGACTCAAGGAATGTTAGCTCAAAAAATGTCTAATTATAATATGAATGGCCAATATAATCAAGGATGGCCTAGCTAGTCTGAAGGACCACCCCAAAAACAAAACTTTCAAAATCAATTTATAGGACAAGACCCTCAAAATCAGCCTCAAAATAGACCTCCCTCACCCTTGAATAATATGATAAACACTCCTAAGAAACCACCCTTACCAGCTCAACCAGTACCTAATACTAATAACAATAAAATAGTTCAACAAGTCTATGAAACTAATGAAACATATTAAATATCTATGGTAACTTTCCAAAAATTGAGCTCGATTCCTCAATTTTCTATAAAATCCACTCTACTATTGTCTAACACCTTCCTAGACCTTAGATGGTTCACAAAAATTGAGGAACATATCAGCAAAGGTGTGCAAATGTATTGATAGAGTAGCCATATAAATACATAATGAAGGCTAAAGATAGCCTTACGTGTGTAGCGAGTATGGTGCTAACAATATAATAAAATAGACTAACAACTAACAAAATAATACTATCAAATAATATTCATTAATAAATAGTTATTAAAGAATATCTCATATAGGTAGATAACTAACTACCCTAACAACAAAATGAGGTAATAGACATAATTACCATAGTAACTAACATCCCCAATTATTACATCATTTGGGTAATAATAGAACTACTATCTATGCTAACATCCCCCCATACAACAATATTTGGGTAAAGTATATAACTTCCCCATTACAGTGAAGAAGAAGAAGAGAAATGAAAGAATGGTGGATCATGCTTTGTCTTCGGCTCTGGCTCTGGCTCATGGCTCTGGCTCTAAATCTAAGCATACCTCTGGATTTGTACCACTGGGTCTATCGTTGGATCTTCCTGTGAATCTGCCTCTAGATTTTCCTATAGATCTACCTCTGGAATTTTGTCTCTGGGACTGTCTTTAGGTATATCTATGGGTCATTATCTCTAGAACTGCCACTAGGTCTGTCACTAGATTTTCCTCGGGGTCTACCATAAGTTTTACCTTTGCGATAGAAGCCATACAACATTTATTTCATCATGGTCCATTGTGTGAGTTCTATCCATCCACAATCAATATGAACCTTGTTGGATATTTTTACTTTGTACCAACAACTGGAAGAAGAGTGATTTGTACATCCACATGAATCACAAGGATGTAATTTTCAACATCTACCTTCAATATGTCCTGTATTTCCATAATGATTGTAGTAATGCTTTTTAGGAAATGTAGGATATTTAGGTTTTACAAACATGGAATTACTAGTACTTACATGTCCAGTATATCCAAGGCCTTCATTTTTGCCATGACATTTAGCATTATAGGAGTTTTAATGTCGTGTTCTTTTTTACCTAATATCTCACCATTGAATCCCATTTTCTTCATTATTTTGGATCCATATCCTTTGGTGTGTTTTTCAAAACACCCAATTTCATCATCTTCATCAATGATTTTAACAATATGGCATTTATCACTATTGATGAGATTATGGTGCTCATTTTTAGGAGGTTTAGTTTTTAAGTCACTAGTGTCACAAGCAAAATCTACTACTGTGATGAGATCACCTGTGCTACAACTGATATCTATCATAGAAGGTAGGAGGTCACCTGTATCACAACAAGCATTGGCTATCTTGGGATCAAGGTCACATGTGTCACAACAAGCATTCACCACCATGGGCTGAAGGTCACTTGTGTCACTACAAGAATCGACCATTAGGGGTTTGACCTCTGTTTCCTCACTAATATCCCATTTCACTTTACATTGTGCAATATCAAGAGCATAAAATGACATGTATATTCCTATTACAGTGCCAATAGGGATTAGAACACCATTTTTGTACATGACTTCACATTACATAGAATCATTTATTATGGCATCTACACCATTTCGTAGTGTGAGAAATGTGCCATATTCATAAAAATCCATCCCGTCCATGTATGGGGAAAAGTATGGGCCTTTAACTAATTTAGCAACATCGGTTGGTTTTTGGGAATTTTGTTTCTTTGATCTGCCCATTCTTGAGGTGTTGGTTACTACCGAAAATGCACCTTTTACAATGATATTTTGCGAAAAAAAATCTAAGGTGTCGGTCACTGCCGAAAATGCACCCTTATAAGTCTTCCCCCCTTGTTTTTGCAAAATTATATCTCCCCTGTATGTAAGATAGGATATGGTGGAGAGAAAAATTTATCCCCCCCTTTTAGTGTAAAAATGCAACTATGAAGCCTCTTAAGCTTATACAAGTTTGAACTTTTAGGAAAATGTCAAAAAATCACCAAAAAAATCCCCCCCTTTTTAATAAGGACTTAGCAACGGGCAGCCTACCACCCTGACTACTACTACGGGTGGTAATCAAAGGGGAAGTTCCCCTATTTTGGTAAAGAGTCACGCTCGAGCTGCTATCAATGGGTGGTGCTACCTCCACCTCAAGGTGTTGCCACCTCTGAACGGCTCTTCCACCCCTTGCGGCGGCGCATCTACCATGTTAGCAAAGGTATCACTTCTTATCAGGTGGCACTTCCTCTCGGTGTGTTGCATGTGGCTACTACAATTCCACGATCACCTTTGCTTGAACTGTGAGCACAAATATTTTGTGTCAATCATTAGCTAAAGGAATGTTGATCACATGCAATGTTATCTCTATGTAAAATTCTTTGCCAACATGTTATGCAAATTCAATCACTGTGAAGAAAACTAGTGATTGCAGCTCGAAATGTTAGATCTAGACAAATCTATAAAATAAAAATAGGACCACTAGTCAGCGCCGATCAGACCACCTTCACCCTCAAGTTCTCCTTTGGCTTCGTTTTAGTGGTAAATCTATCTGCAAAAGCTACAAGCCATCATTTATAAACACCCCTCATGGTGTTGCTCCCTCGATCACCTTATTTTTGTGACTGTGCTACTGTGAGATCTCATTGATCGACTCAAGGTAGCTTCTGACCTATAATCATCATACCTGTGCATGAGACAGTAATTGAAATGGTAAAAACAAATTCCAAATGTAAATTTATGTACTCACTTTAGTCTCACATGGGGAACATCAAAGGGTATTTTCTAGTTTAAAATGAGTCTGATGCAAATAGTCTAATAACCACCTTACAGTGGTGTAGTCTTTTATGTCTCCCACATAGAAGCCCACCAATGATTTTTCCAACAACTAGCCCATTACATGTAGTCTGAGCTTTATCGTTTGTCCAAGTCCCTACTCTCCAAAATATCTTGAGTCCACGCTATTGCATCTGTCATCCAGTATCACCTCAAGGTGCATAAAGGCTCATGAGGAGCTACCACGTGTCCTCAGGTCTTCATAGGGGTCTCCATAGGCCCGACCACATTATCAACTTCACAACCCATCACGTCCAGTTGGCTCTTTGGTCATCCACATATAGGTTAGGTCAACCACATTGCATCTTAGTTAGATACCATCTTGGTAAGGTCGGTATGCATCACTACCACATTACTACGTCATCCACTAGGTAAGGATCATTCGTAGCCTAAGATTCAGTCCCATGTAGATCTGGCTAATCGTTGGTCAGTATAGCCGTAGGTGGATTTGACCATCACTTTAGGGTTTGGTCGCATTTGATGTAGGTGTAGGCCTAAAAAATGTCAGTATACAATCGTTGAATCATCCATAGGTCTAGTTGAATTCTCAATCCAATGGGATTTGAATCTCCTTGGAAAGCTATCCCATAGCTCTCATGCTATGAAATGAGCCCAAATTTTCACAAGCTCTAATACCATGTCAGCAAAGGTGTGCAAATGTATTTATAGAGTAGCCATATAAATATATAACGAAGGCTAAATATAGCCTTACGTGTGTAGAGAGTATGGCGCTAACAATATAATAAAATAAACAAAATAATACTAACAAATAATATTCATTAATAAATAGATATTAACGAATATCTAATCTAGGTAGATAACTAACTACCCTAACAACCAAATGAGGTAATAGATAGAATTACCATAGTAACTCTAACAAAACCCACCCAAAATTTGTTTGAAAAAGTAGAAAAAGATGAAAAACCTAAATATGAGGTAGAAACCTCACTAGAAAATGTTCTAGAAAAGCAAAAAGAGATCCAAATCCCTCAAAGGAAAGAAATGGAAATCCCATTTCCTGAAATATTGGTAATACTTAAAGAACTTTCCAAGCCAACTTTCAATTTCCTTCAAGAATTAGAAAATGTTACCATTAAAATTCCTCTTTTGCAAGCTATCGAGGATATTCCTATTTATTATAAATTAAAAAATAATATGTGCACAACAAATTCAGAAATAAAAAAGAAGAATGAATCTCAAACCATCCAATTTATTGGACAATTACCTAAGATAATGAATGGAGGAAATGTACTGCCAAAATATATAGATCCTGGAATACCTATACTCATAGTTCATATTGGTAATACAACCTTGCATAATGTCTTAGTAGATTTATGGGCTGCCATCAATGTTATGACTAAGGAAACAATAAAGTCTTTAGGGGTACACAAATTACAACCAACCTCTATAGTGCTTCAACTTGAGATAGATCTACCATTAAACCAAAAGGAAAGTTAGAGGATATTATAGTTTTTGTAAGTTCATGGGAGTATCCTGTAGACTTTGTAGTCTTATAACCAAAGAAGAATTTAGGGTAACATCCCTTGATTCTAGGATGGCCATAACTTGCAATAGTTGATGCCTACATTAGTTGTAGATATGGAAATATGACTATCTCCAATGGTAAGCACACTAAAGATCTAAACTTATTTCTTGAGTCAACATTAGACCAAGGTTTTTCAAAATAACTTTGGTATAATTTTCTTTATGACTTAGATGATGTCCATAATCTATCAATTAATTTATTAAACAAATATTTACAGTAAGAGATTGAAGGACCACTATCATTACTGCTAGATGAGCAGGAAGAAGACCAAGATCAAAACACTAGCTGTCCACTTGAACATGATGAGGTAAGTACAAGTTAATCTCATCAATTGGTACCTTATAACTATTAATTAAATATTATTGAACATTAAATAATAAATGGGAATAGCTGTAAATACTAAAAAATGCAAGCAAATAAATATCACACCTGGAAAAACTTTAAATATTAATAATGCACTTACAATTATTTAGGAATCACAACTAATAGATGTGCTTAGAAAATATCAAACAACATTTGCATGGAACTATGAGGATATGAAAGGAATACATCTCAATGTTTGTACCAACTGTATATTCATCCAAGAAGGTTGTCATCTAGTAAGACAACCCCAAAGAAGACTAAACCCAACTATGAAAGACATAGTTCAAGATGAAGTTGTTAAAAATTTGAATGTAGGATTTATATACCCAAATTTTGATAGCCAATGGGTATCACCACTTGTGATAGTTCCTAAAAAGAATGGTAAGTGGAGAATTTGTGTAGATTATAGAGAATTGAATAAAGTAACAAAGAAGGACTATTTTCTTTTACCCTTTATTGATCAAGTTCTTGATACCTTGGTTGGAAAGAAATATTTTTGCTTTTTGAATGGTTTTAGTGGGTACAATCAGGTATCAATAATAGAAAAAGATCAAGAGAAGATAACTTTCACATGTCTTGTAGGTACCTATGCTTATAATATTTTACCTTTTGGATTATACAATGCACTTTCTACTTTTCAAAGGTCTATTTTAGCTATTTTTATTTATTTAATTAATGAATGTGTAGAAGTATCTATGGACGAATTCATAATCTATGGTAACACCTTTGAAGAAACCTTGTTGAGATTACAAAATGTTTTCGTCAGATGCTAAGAGCAAAATATTTCCTTGAGTCATGAAAAATGTTTCATGATGATGAGAGAAGGAATTATCTTAGGGCATTATATATCTGAGGAAGGTGTTAAAGTAGATCCTACAAAAATCCAAGTTGTTCAAACCCTTCAACCTCCAAAGACACAAACTAAAGTAAGAATATTTTTGGGACATGCAGGGTATTACCATAGATTCATTGAGGATTTTAGCAAAGCTACGTCTCATATGCTTAAGCTCTTAAAAAAGGAAAATAAATTTAATTGGATAGAGAGATGTCAAAAAGCATTTGAAATCATAAAAGATAAATTGACTACCACTCCCATCTTAAGGGTACCAAATTAGGAATTTTAATTGCATATACATTGTGATGCTTTAGGTTATGTAATAGGAGCAGTACTTCAAAAAATTGAGAAAAAAATGCCTTATGCTATCTATTATGTGAGCAAAAATTTGCATGGGGTAAAACTTAACTACGCAATTAATGAAAATGAATTCTTAGCTATAGTTCATACCATTAATAAGTTCAAACATTATATATGCCATATCCCACCTCGAAAAAACCCCTTTTGTTTTATTAATAAGGGTCTAATGTTTGGTTTTGTAAAGCTTTGTGATTTATTTAATGCTTTTTGTAAAAATATATTTTAGAGAAATATATTTGAAAAGCAAATCATTTGTGACCTAATTAATTGCATGATTAGACTAAAAAATTTAAGCTAAATTGTAGGAGAAGAAAAAGTAAGCCATGATCTAGAAGAAGAAGGAAAAATGTGGCCTAAGTTCTAGAAGGGAAGAAAATTTGGGCCAAGAGGGTACTAGGAAGAAGAAAAAGAAGGAGCCTTGGTCATTTCAGTCCTATTATGGTAGAAAATTATCTTTCTAAGAACTTCCTTTCTATCCTCCCTTAACATGACTTTTTTTGGACCCTTTATTTGGTTCTTACCTAACTTGATCCTTCCTTTTATTGAAAGGGTGCCATAAAGAGTCTATAAATACATTCATTAGCAAATGAAAAAAGGAAGGCACAAAGGAGATAATGGAGAATTGGGAATAAATCGTAGAAATTTCTATCTGTATAAGTTACAGGTCAGAGGGACCCTTCTCCTTGATTTATTTTCAAACATGAAATTTATGGATGTATTGTTTGAATTATATCTATGCTCTTCAATAAAGCACTTGATTTAGTCATATTGAATGAATTACTTGATTTCAATATCTAATCATTATTTTATTCTGGTGAAGGAATGTGTGTATTCTAGCTTTCTGATAGGGCTCAAAAATCAACCTACTAATACTTTTGTTGTGTAGTTCAATGTCTAAAATGATGTATGTAATTCTATAATGTAAGGTTTAGACAAGTATATCTATGTTCTACTCTGTTTCAGAGTTTGCCTTGGTAGAAATCGTTGTAATATCTTTCACTTGATCCTTACTCGAGTTTCCTTTTATGGGAATCTAAAATATTTGATTATAGGATGTCTGCATATGTTGGATTGTGTTGTGAAACCTTTAATAGTGTTTATTGTAGAAGGTTTGTTGTCATTCCCAGTCACTAAAATTAATTATTAAAGCCTCTTGTAGTTTAGTATTCACAGACATTCTTCTAGTCATAAATACAACAAATCCTCTCAATTCTACATTGAAATTTTTAATGGGAGATATATTAGATAGTCTTCAATAGCCTTGAAAGTCATTTGAAGGGGTCCAAAACCCTTGCATCACATAGTCTACGTGACTGAAGCACATTGGTTCGTGCTTCGTCAGACGTAGGTGAAAGGCTAGTGACGGGAATTTTAAGAATTTGTACCACATGGGATATGCTTGGCCCCTTGAAAATGTTTCAAGGGAGAAAGTATCTCATATACTATCAACCATTAAGTGGTGGTCGAGAGCCACACCACTTGTTGGTCAATGTAGTGTTAGTTGGGGACACATGTGGTTGGCTTAAAGTATTATATTGTAGGATGACCTTGCTCCTTAATATTGGATGATACCACCTATTTATGTCGGTTAGTTTGACTCCTCAAAATGCTTGGGCTTAAAACCTCTTTTGTTTTTTCATGTGGTGATATATCCCACATGCTCCCTGTGGGAGCATTTTGATATATTTACAAGAGAGAATCCATCCCTTATTACATTACCATGGATTATGGTCAGGGCTAGTGCAAGCTAGAATCCTAGTTGTGGAGACTAGAGTGCTAGCGGTTGAAGTGCTAGCAGTTTGACCATGATAGCTCAATTACGGTTGTTTGTTGACTGTGTGGTTTGACTGAATGTGAATGTTGACCGATACTAACTTTAAAGCATAGTTTAACCAATGGATTATAATTTTGTTGTCTATAAATACCTTTTAATATTTTGATCTATTTATAAGCTCACCCTTTTGATTTATTAATATTCTTTTGAACTATAATGTAAATTATTGTGAGTTCTCAAACTGATTAAAAAATCCATTTGATTAAATAATACCTTGGAACTATAGTATAATATCACAAATAAATTTGTGAGAACTATAGTTTATTATTTAGGAAAGAGTAATCTAGAATTATAGTGCAAATTATAAAAAAAAATTGTGGAAACTATAGAGTAATCTAGTGGATAGATTCTGATATGAATTTGTGGTAAAATATGTGAAAACTATAGTGTAATCTCGTGTGTAGATTATGAGATAAATTTGTGGTAAAATTTGTGAGAACTATAGTATAATATTGTGGATATATTATGAGATAAATTTATGGTAAAATTTGTGAAAACTATAGTGTAATCTTGTGGATAGATTATGAGACAAATTTGTGGTAAAATTTGTGAGAACTATAGTGTAATATTGTGGATATATTATGAGATAAATTTATGGTAAAATTTCTGAAAACTATAGTGTAATCTTGCGGATAGATTATGAAACAAATTTGTTGTAAAATCTATTAAAACTATAGTGTAATCTTGTTGATAGATTATGAGATAAATTTGTGGTAAAATTTATGAAAACTATAGTGTAATCTTATGGATAGATTATGATACAAATTTGAGATAAAATTTGTAAAAACTATAGTGTAATATTGTGGATAGATTATGATACAAATTTATGGAAAAATTTGTGAGAACTATAGTGTAATCTTGTGGATATATTATGATACAAATTTGTGGTAAAATTTGTGAAAACTATAGTGTAATCTTGTGGAAATATTATGATACAAATTTATAGAAAAATTTGTGAGAACTAAAGTGTAATCTTGTGGATAGATTATGATACAAATTTGAGATAAAATTTATGAAAACTATAGTGTAATATTATGGATATATTATGATACAAATTTGAGGTAAAATTTGTGAAAACTATAGTGTAATATTGTGGATAGATTATGGTACATATATGTGGTAAAATTTGTGAAAACTATAGTGTAATCTTATGGATAGATTATGATACAAATTTGAGGAGAATTTATGTAAACTATAGTGAAATATTGTGGAAATATTTTGGTGCATTTTTATGGAAACAATTAATGCTTTGCTTAAAAGTAATTTTATAGAAAAAGGATTGGTTTGGTCCATTTGCTAAAATGTTATTTATTTATGAATGAAATGGGATTTGATTATGAAAGCATCTTCTAATTATGCATGGGAAATAATGGATAGGGGATACATTATTGAGGGAATTATGGGGTTCTCTTTTAAGTTAATTAGAAGTATTTGCATATAAAATTTATTATTTAAAGGAATATCTTTTTTGGAGAAATTCATTCTTGGGAAATCACGAGGTTTACTTCCTTTGATTGATGAAATGCTTAAATGCAAATTACATTATGGTGAATGTGTAGTTCTTGGGTGAATTAAAATTAAAAGTACATACTATTGTATGAATAGAATGCATAATAATATATATGTGATTGGTTGTCTTGATCCCTTACTACCATCATCCTAGCACTGGTGATTCGAGATGGACCAAGAGAAGACTTGAACTATTCAGAATTTATTGGTATATGTTGTATTAAGGCCTCCATGTTGAAAGACCCTTTATTGTAAAGATATATCTACTTGAAAATTACTTTGTAAACTAGAACAAAATATATTGTTTCACTCTCTAAGAGGATATGTAAATGATGTAATCTCCAATTACAAGAAAATATGGAAAATGAAGTCAAGTTATATTATGATTTATGATGTTATCATGTATCGATATAGTTAGGGTTCAAATATTTAGTTGAGAATTAAATATGTTGTTTAAATAATAAAAGGCAACCCTTATAAAGAGAGAAAAGAACAATTTATGAGTAAACTAGTGGGTCTCAAGATAATACCCAAAGATGGATGTCTAGTGTAACCTTAAGAAGGATAAATGTAAGAATGATCAAGTGGGAAGCTTGGATTCTATCTCCCATCATGGAGGTTAATGGTGAATTGAGCAAGTAAGGTAAGTGATAGACATTGGGATGTCTATGTGGGTCTGTGTGATGACCACCTTAACTAGCCATTGTGGTTATGGGGATAGTTAAGCATTGTAGATGATTGATATTCTATCATAGTAGGAGAATATATAATCTTCAAGGCATACACCTAATGTTTGTTCTGTATAGAATTAATATGGAACTAGCTTAATGTGGATTTTAGTTATTATGGGAAATGGTATTCCTACTCTTAACTGGGTTAAAATAGGGAAATACCCACATGCAAGGTGATGAGGCCCAAAAATACCTCATTTTTGTCATATTTTGAACATCTAAATACTGCCTTAAAATAAAATATGATATTATTTTATGCCAATTATGTGATTAAATGCATTATTTGTTAAGTGTTTGCATGATTTAATGTATAGGAGCATTGTACCCTATTTTGACTATTTTTTAGCATCTTTTACTGTTTTTGCATGATTGTTAGTGAAAAGTATATAATGAATTTGGTAGCCAATAAAGTGTGTTGAGATTTGTGGTTGCATAAGATAATTTGAATGTTTTCCCACTCTAAATACAAACTGGTAAGATGATTTGGTGCCAGATCCACCATTCTGCTAAAAAATAGGATATTCCAACTACAATAGCAACCTCATACAAATTCCAGCCACCTGTCATGATAAAGGGAGGCATGGAATTTGTCAAAAATAGTAAATGGAAATGATGGGAAACTATTAAGGTAGACTTAGGAAGACTCCTGATCCACCTGGAAGCACTTCCACATGGTCCAAATAAGAGCAACAAGACACAAAGGTGAAACTACAAGAACAACTAGAAACAACATGTAAAAACCAGTTTTGTGCAACTATTAAGGAGGTCACATACCAGGTCAAGGGAGGCACGTGTAAATGGTTGTAATATGTCTGAAAAGGTAATAAAATACTAGTTGCACATTTGAACACACTCCCACTCAATCAAAATTTGTGGCAATAGTACAATCCTATTGCTCTACCTTATATTCTGGAGTAGCTCCAGAATGAAGGGCAAAGTTGAACTGTTTTGACAGAAAAGGTAAAAATGCATCCATTTCGGAAGGAGAAAGGAAGAATAAGGTAAATACAGGTGTGAAAAATGATCCTAGGCTATTTTGACCCTTTTCTACCAGTTGGAGGATGCGGATCAAATATTGCAACAGATTTGTGTCTCAATATAGACTAGGTCTCCTACAATAAAGTAGGTAAATCAAAGATAGCCAACAAGGAAGATTAATTTAGTGATTGCAAACATTCATGTAGGAAAGTAGTATATATAGGATACTCCCTCATTGGTTGAGCTAGGTCCATAGAGATTCCAAGTAGAAATACAAGTCAGAAGTAGACAAAGTCTTTTGTAACCGTTATGTTTTGAATATTTGAATAAAAGTGTAGTTTTTCTTCATATGTATGAGATAGTGAGTTTATGAGTGATTAGTTCTTAGTATTGGAGTAAAAATTATTCCCTCTAGACCAAGGAGCAAGGGCCCACTCTGAGGACCGGAAGGAAGGAGCAAAAAGTGCAGGTTTTTGACTAATTCTATTTTTGCAACATTTCTATCAAATTCTTGTTTTAATCTATGCAATAGTACTAACCTTTATTTTAGCATAATTTATTTGATGTTGAAAAGTGTGATATGTGTGTTAGAATATTTGCAACCAGTTGAACCCTATTTTAAATATGTAAAGAAATTGTATTAAAGCAATTTTTGTAAGTTATTTTAATTTGACAAGTTTTCCAACAACATTTTTTGACAAGTTTTTGTAGCAATTTTGATAGTTTCCAACATTGTGAATTTTAGCATGATGATTTCAATTTGAGAATTTTCCTTTCCAAGTTATTTCCATTAGCAAGAGTAAATAGGCCTTTCAATTCTACAAATGTTCAATTCTACAACTGTAGTTTAGAATTGTCAATTTTCTGCAACTATAGCTTAAAGGTTCAATTTCTGCAATTTCAATTCTGTCAAGTTAAAATAGTTTCATTTCTACAATTTAGGATTAAAGTGACCTTGAAAGACCCAAAAAATATCTATTTCACCAAATAATCTTGTAACCTAATTGCTTGAACTATAATTTGCCAAAACTTACTATCGTAGACAACCTTGGACACCACCCTGGATTTGACAATCATAAAAATTAAATGATGATAATAATGACACTCATCATTTTTGGCACCATTTTCGAGGAACATAGGTGTTGTTAGTAGGTAACATAGTCAAACCAATTGTTATTGTGAAAGTTGTGAACTTTAAAGTGAAAATCTTGAAAATAACAACTTGCATGAGAACAATTGCAAAAACTAAAAATTGCATTTTAGAACATTTAGAAAACAAGCATGAATGAATAGGTTAAGGGACGAGAAAGGAAGATTCATCAAGTCTAGCCCCTTACCTATCATAGGTAGGTGATACTCACACCAAGGTGGTGAATTTCCTGCATTTGAACTTCTTAAAGTAGTTGAAAGAAAACCACCATCTCCATCATCAGGAAGTATAGGATCCCCTAAAAAAGAAATCTTAGAGGAACCATCTGCTAGTACTCCTCCACCTACTCTTGTATCCATACCATCAGGAAAATTTAGAAAAATCTATACCAGGTGTTGGAATGATATCATGGTAGATATGCAAAACCAAGATAGGGATAATAATGTCCATAATCAAGTAGATAATCCTCCTTCTAGGACTTTCGAATACCCCATTCGATTGAATCCTACACAGAATTCTCCTATGAAAATAATCTCACCTTCAGTACTTCCAAACTTTATGGGTTTATTCCCCCCCTATTTTTTTTTTTTTTTTTTGGGGTGGGGTTTTTTTTAATAAAAAAAAAAAATATTTCCCCCCCTTTTTTGGAAAAGGAAAAGGGGGGAATGGAAAAACAGAGAGGGGTAAGAAACAAAAAATATGAATTATTTTGAATCAAACAAGAAGAGGATGAGAATTTAGAAGATTATCTTGATAGGTTTGCTTTTATACAAAAGAGATGTGGGCCTGTAGAATCCTGAAATGTGTAAGGCCATATTTTTTAGAGGATTACAAGATGATTCTAGGGAAGTATTGGATTTAATGGGCAAGGGAGATGTGAGCACCCTTGACATTGATGAGATTTTAGAATTATGCAGAAATTACTCCTACACAAGACAAAGAAGATGAAAGTGGAGTACTAATAGTAGTGAGATAAAAGAGCTAATGGAGGAAATGACCAACATGAAAACTGATATTCTTGTGCAATTAAATGCCACATTAGGGGAGAGAAATACAAAATCCAACTCCACACCACCCCTAGCTATTTACTGCCCAAGATGCAAAAATAAACATGCTCTGCAAGACTATCCCTTGAACAAAACCTCTATTTCAACTATTTGTAGCATTTTTTCAAAGGAACATATCACTGATAAATATCATTTGCTTCCACAACTCAGAAATATCCTAGAAACACAGGCTAAGGAACTCAATTTTATTGGGCAAAAATAGGGGGAAATTTTTCACAATACCAACATACCCCATGTTTTCCCACAAATTGGGGATAGAATCCTTGGAATATGCCATGGGGTTATTCAAAACCACCCCAACAGTCTTGGAATCATCCTCCTTGGACATCTCCTCAATATTGGTCACAATATGGATGGATGAATCCACCATGGAATCAGGCCAATCCACCTTGGATGCAAACCCAACCTCATGGACAAAGTTGGGGATAATAGTATCCATCATATCAAGGGCAACAAAGATATCAAGGACAAACACAAAATTTGCTTCCTGGTCCTACTCAAAATTTTTCTCAAGGGAGACAACAACAACAACAACCACAATAGGTAAAACAACCACCACTTCCAGCCCAACCTATGGCCAATCCTAATAATACAAGGTAGGCAACCCCTGTCTATGTAGTTGAATCTGATGAAAATATTACAGTAAATGTCATGGACTATAGCAACATCCAGATGCGCTCAAGCAAGACATTACCTGAGCCTATTCCACCCACTATTGAAGAAATAACAAATGAGAAACAAGAATCCTCTAGTCCAAAAACACAAAAATCAGCCCTAGATAAAGGAGAAGAAAAAACAAAAAATCTGCACATAGAAAATTCACCTTCTTTAGAGAAAATACCATATCCTGAAAGGTTTAAGAGTTCTAAAAATACTCCTGAATCAGACCTAGTAAAAGAACTCAAAAAGTTGACTATTTCACTTCCTTTGTTGCAAGAAATCAAGGATGTGCCTCTAATCAATAAAATTGTTCAGGATTTGTGCATAAAAATAAGAAAGTCCTTTCCTAAAACTATGCAAGTAGAAGGAAAATTGGTTGACCTACTTTCTAGGAAGCTTGTCCCACCAAAGTATAGTGACCCAAGAAGTCCAATTGTCACCATAACTATTGGATCAATGCCTATTTCTAATGTCTTGGTTGATTTAGGAGCAACTATTAATGTAATGACCAAAGACACAATGCAAAAATTATAGTTAAACAATCTGCATCCTACATCTACTATCCTAGAAATGGTTGATAGATCTATTGCCAAACTAGAAGGGATCATTGAGGATATTCCTGTAATAGTTTCTTCATGGGAATACCCTATTGATTTTCTGGTATTACAACCTCATAATTCTACAAATGGTTATCCCATTATCTTAGGTAGGCCTTGGCTTGCTACTGCAATTGCTTTCATAGACTATAGATCAGGAGAAATAACTATTTCCAATGGCATTGATTTGAAAAATATTTCTTTGTATCCACCTGCAAAACCTTCAACAAAATTTTTAGGTCAATTATGGTATCTTGATTCTGATGAAGAATAGGAAGAAATTATTTCCACATTAGCCATAGTGGTAGTAAAAGAACATATTGAAGAGATAAACTCACGTGAGAGAGATATTTTTGAAAATGAAACTATCCTAGTGGATACACTACATGAACAAGGACTTGAGGATGAACCAATCATTATTCATCGCTTGTTGTGGAATGATGAAGGTTAAACATCTAAACACCTTTCATCCATTCCATTGTAGGAAAGTTCCTTCACACTGCCACATGGATGGCATCATCACCTTCTTTCCTCTTTCCATTATCCTATGCAAGAGTTGATTCCATCAGGGATTACTATTGGTAGAGAGACAAGAGTCTTTCATTCTCTTCAACCACACCACTATCCACTAAACTCTTTAAAAAATTTTAAAGAGAGAGAATTAAGGAAGAAATAGAAAAACTCTTGGAGGTTGGATTCATATATCCAATTTTAGATAGTCGATGGGTCTCTCCATTGGTTATTGTACCAAAGAAAAATGGAAAATTGAGAGTATGTGTAGACTACCGAGAGCTAAACAAAGTCACACACAGAGACCATTTTCCATTACCATTCATAGATCAGGTGTTAGATACACTCGTAGGGAAGAAGCATTTCTACTTTCTTGATGGTTTCAGCGGGTATAACTAGATATAAGTTGCACTCGAAGACCAAGAGAAAACCACCTTTACTTGCCCATGGGGAACTTTTGCTTATAGGGTTTTACCCTTTGGACTGTGTAATGCCCCAACAACTTTCTAATGAGCTGTTTTGGCCATTTTTTTTATTTGACCACTAAAAACGTAGAAATATATATGGATGATTTTATAGTGTGGAGAAACCTTTGACTTTACTTTGGAACATCTTGATAAGGTTTTAACTCATTGTGAAACTTACCATCTGTCCTTGAATCCTGATAAATGCTTTATGATGATGGAGGAAGGGATTGTCCTTGGTCACCACATCTCTTCTAATGGGATCAAGGTTGATCCTAAGAAGGTTGAAATCATCAAGAACCTTCCTCCTCCCAAAACCCAAACCGATGTCAGGAGTTTCTTAGGACACATTGGCTTTTATCGTAGATTCATTTCGAATTTTAGTACAATAGCAAATCCTATGTTTGCATTATTGACCAAAGATTCTGAATTTAACTGGACTAAAAAATGCCAAGAATATTTTGATGCTTTGAAAGAAAATCTAACTACTCCACCTATGTTACAAGGTCCTAATTGGGGATTGCCATTTCATATCCAAATTGATACCTCCAATACTACAATTGGAGCAACATTAGGGTAGATAGAAGATGGGGAACATTATGCCATCTACTACATAAGCAAAAAACTAGAGCAGAAAAGAATTATACTACTACTAAAAAGGAATTTTTAGCAGTAGTGTATACCATCAATAAATTCTATCACTATATCACTGGTTATCAAGTATTCATCCATACTGATCATTCAACCATAAAATACTTGATGAACAAACCCATGGTTAGTGCAAGGATTATTCGTTGGTTATTGCTATTACAAGAGTTTGATATTACAATAGTAAATAAACTAGGGAAAGCAAATGTAGTAGTAGATTTCCTATCAAGGTTGAATAATATAAGGGTAGAGGAGTTAGTTGAGGATACTTTTCTAGATGAAAAATTATTTGCTATATCAGTACAATCACCTTGGTTTGCAGATACAACTAACTTTTTGGTAATAAGGAAAATTCCTTCTCATTTCACTGCCAAACAAAAGAAGCAATTGGTAAGACAAAGTTCATCTTTCAAATGGATAAAAGGTCTACTTTTCAAGTGTGGTCCTGACCATGTTTTACGCAGATGCATTCGAAATGATGAGGTGTATGATATCCTCTATGCTTGTCATGATGAACCATCAGGAGGACATTATTCAGTAAAAAGCATAGTTCAAAAAATTTTAGGTATAGGTTATTATTGGCCATCTCTTCATAAAGATGTAAAAAGGTACATTCACTATTGTGATGCATGTCAGAGAATGGGGAAACCCACACACACAAATGAAATACCTCTACAACCTCAAGTGGTTTTAGAACCATTTGAGAAATGGGGGTTAGATTTTATGGGACCTATTGACCCACCATCTCAAGGAAAGGTGCATATCTTGGTATGCACTGATTATGTGACTAAGTGGGCTGAGGTGCATGCCTTTAAGCATGCTCATGAAGAGAAGGTTGTTGATTTCCTTTACACTCAAATTTTTTAGAGATTTGGAGCTCCACGATCTATCACCATAGATCATGGGCCCCAATTTGCATCAAAGGTAATTGAAGCTTTTACTGAACTCTATGAAATTAGGCATAGAAAATCATCACCCTATCACCCACAAGAAAATGGTTAGGTTGAGGTAAAAAATAGGGAGTTAGAAAGAATTTTGACCAAAATAGTAGACTCACATAGGAGAAATTGGTTTAATAAATTACCAAAAGCAGTTTGGGGATACAATACAACATGGAAATCTGCCATGGGTTTCACACCTTACGAACTAGTTTTTGGTAAGAAACCTCTTCTTCCTATTGAATTTGAGTTACTAACACTTCGTACATCTTTGGAAGTTGGTATTGACTTGTCATAGGTATATATGGATAGGATCCTACAACTGAATGCATTGGATGAACTTTGGTTGGATGCATTGCACCAAACGGAGGTGATCCAACAATAATGGAAGTTGTGGCATGATAGTCACATTCAGCAAAGGAAGTTTGAGCAAGGAGATTGGGTATTGTTGTTTGATTCTCATTATGAGGATTTTCTTGGGAAGCTGTAGATAAGATGGCTTGGGCCATACCTGATTGAAGAAGTGTTCGATAATGGAGCAGTCCATCTTTCTCCCATCGATAATTCAATGAGAAAGTTAGTGGTTAATGGACATCACCTTCGGGTATACCATAAGCCATTGACTAAAGAAGATTTTTTAAAGTAGATCACACAGTTGGAAGTACATATATCAGAAGAGACACTCTCTTCTGACACAGATTCAACATGATTTTTGAAAAAAATTGAAAACAAGAAAAATAAAAAAAAGAAATAAAAAGAAAATAATCTTGATTGTGAAATTCCTTCATGGGCACAATTTTGGGGAAATTGTGAAATTCCTTCATGGGCACAACCAAGACAAAAATAAAAAAGAGATGAAAAAAGAGAGATGAAAAAAGAGAGAAAAAATGAATGAAAAAAATAATCCAATAGTGAAAACCTTTTCGAAGGTGCTATTGAATTAGACTTACATGAAAATCGGTTTTCGACATGTTTGTCTTTTTGATCTACCCATCATTGTTCCACCATTGTATAAATCTCACCAACTGCACATATGCTTTGTTTTTTATTCAGATGCTCAGCTAACAATCATCACAAGCAACAATTTGAAAAGTGCATGATCAATTTTTAGGACAACTAGGTATGTGTTTCTTGCATTTTTTCATAGTAGGCATTTAGCATGTATTGTATGATAATCCATGTTTGGCATAAATAATTTCATAAACCTGGCAAGTAAAAATAGATATTCTCTCCAAAATACCAAAAAGTACCCTATTATGCTCTTGGTTGAATGAGAAATTCAGGTCCGGTTGTAGAGAAAACATAGAGCTCTAGAATAAAAATACAGTTCTGGATATATATATCTAGAAAAAACATAGAGCTCCAGAATGAAAACAGAGCTCTAGAATGAAGAAGAGCTCTAGAATGAAATTTCACATTCTATCATTTGTATGGGAAGAAAAAATAGAGCTCCAAAATGAAAATAGCTTTGGAATGAAGTTTGAAATTTGAAATCATGCGGTAGTGCAAAAAGTCAAATCTGGTTGGCACACACGTGCGAAATAATTCAAATTGGTTGGTACATCATGTGATAAAAAAAATCCATGTGATGCAAGCCATAAACCAACCTCGTGAATTTGGGTATGATTTTTTAGGCATACATGGTAGTGATCAAATAGGCCATCGATCAACGTGTTTTCCTACATCCAAATGTACTTGGTTTTCATCACCCGATCTGGACCCATGTGATCCAGGTACTTTAACATGCACAATCATGTGAACCAAGGAAAGAGGGGCATCCATATTTTTTGAAAGAAGATCCAAGTGTTTAAAATCTGACCATCCACATCAGCTGGTAGTTTATGCACATGCATTATAATCTAGAAATTTACCAGCCTACCATCCTTCATTCATGCATGAAATCAAATTTCAAACATCCAACGAAATAGTGTTCACCATGTGTCCAGTAGTTGCATGAAATTTTGGTGTGTTTTACACCACCTTCTAGAGCCAAACCTTGTATTCTGAAGATACTCATTCTCAAGCTCCGTAATCACCAACATTTGTAGGATACACTAGATCGAACTATGACAACATTTTGAAGAAAAAACATTGTGTTATAGAGTTAATTTCTTAGGTCGAAACCAGTTGAGTGTAGAAACTAGAGTCTGAGGAATTTATAGTAGAACTTGACGTAGTTTGAAGATAACATGGGGTAGAAGAATAAAGTAGAGTTAGATAACCTGGAGGAGTTTAGAAATTATCCTAAAATGGTGAGAATTTTTCAACAAGCAGGTTTAATGGTATTTTTGGAGAAATTTGATGGCCATTCGGAGGGGTTGGTAGCAGAGTTCGCTCGCACTCTCCAAAATAGTAGGGCAACCATCAATGACATGAGAATAGAGGTAACCCCCTTGGTCTTAAGCCAAATTGTTGAATTACCTTTGCAAGGATTAGAAATCACTAGAGCTAGTAGAAATACACTCTCAAAAATTGTTAAAACATTCTCCGAAGAAGGGGATATAAAACCTGTTATGCAAATGAACAATAACATCTATAAAGGGATAAAGAGAAATAGTATTCAAAAACCCTGGGATGAAGTTGTAGTCTAGGTAATTAAATTCTTAACCTATGAGGGATAGTATGTTGTACTGTTAGGGCACCATATGAAACTACTCAACCATTTGAGGTATGGTAACCAATGCCCAAAAGTAAAAATCAATATCCCTCTATACCTGCATCAAGAATTGCACAATATGGCCAAGAGGTACCAATAGGGCAAGGGATCCCCTAGACACCATGGGCTCATAAAGCTTATTTGTAGATATCATTTTAGGGGAAATCCTCAGAGTTTCAATAGGTTATTTGCCCCCTAGAATGAGCAGATTATGGAAGAAGGACCCAGGGCTAGAAGAAGAGGAGGAAGAAGAACCTAGACAAGAAGTAGAGGAGGAAGATGTAGGAGAAGCAAAGTCCTCTGATGAAGAAGAAGATAGGGTAGAGACCCCTAAAAATAATGTAGATGAGAGGGTTACCCCTGAATCTGAAGGAACCCCCTCATCCCCTCCTGGTCCACCAACTGCCAGGACCAGAGCACAAGAAAAAGGAAAGTTGAATCTGAACCTACAGAGTAGAGGAAAATAAAGAAAGTGACTTTCTATGAAGAAGTCATAAAAATTTCTGCTCAAACATCTGCATAGTCAGAGCCTGACACAATTGGGTCACTGGCTGAAGTAGAGGATTCCTTGGAGGATGATGAAATAGACTCTAATTTTTTAGTGAAGTCTATAGAAAAAACATTTAAAAACATTGAGCAGGTTAAGGAACCAATAGGTACACAATAATTGAGGAGGTCTTCTAGGTTACAGGGACACTCTGTTATAGAGGAGCAGGTTGAAGAAATAGAGGTTGAAATTCCAACTCAACCACCTTCACCCCCTCCTCTGAGAAGGAGTCTAAGATAGAGAAAATAGAGTACAACTATAACTATGGAAATCACACCTACAACATCAACCAATCACAAGAAAAGGAGAAAATTGATACTCCAATAGGATGAGGAAGAAGTGACTAAGGAAACTCTAACCCAAGAATAGGAAATTCTATTTCAAGAATCCTTTAATCAGGGACAGGAATCATTTATAGAGGTTGGAGAGGTTGGAGAGCCAAGTTCACCACCTGCTATGGACCTACCTACCTATTCTTCAAAAACTGAAGAGTATGAAGAATATGAGCCAGATGACCATGTAAAAGCTGCCAGGGTGATTATCAAAACTTAGCAAACATGGATTGAAAAAGGTGAAGCAAAAATTAAGGAGAAATATGAATATATTGACCAATTGTTGCATGAAATAGAAGAGTTGAGAAGAAGACTAGCACCATTTGAGGCACTGCCTAAAAATTTAGATTTTGGCAAGGAGATGGTAGAAATTCTACTTGAATTAGTAGGGCAGATTCTAGAAGAAGAAATACAAGTTGATACCCCACAATTACCTCATAGACCTAAGGAGGATAATCTGGAAAATGCACTTGATAATTCTATTTTTATTATTGTTGCAATAGCACAACAACATACAGGACAAGAAATAACATCTGAACAAGGGGATGGAGAAGGGATTATTGATGCCATGGAAGGCTTACACACCCTAGAGATGGGCCCACAATAGAATCTATAATAAAATTTGGCAAAGGAGGCCATTTCGACACTTTCGGATGCAGCTCTAAAACATCCTGGGTCAGCTCTAGAACATCCTTCAGAAACATAGTCTCATTCCGAAGCAGCTTTGAAACATCCAAAAATTATGCCAGAATACCCTAAAAATACTCTAGAATAGCAAAAAGAGCAAGGCACATCAGAGAGTGAGGTCCCTAAAGCTCATATCATCCCACCACAAGTAAGTACATCACCTCAGGTAAATCTAAATCAAAATGTTGACAGTTCTATTTTTAAGGTGCAAATAGTAGAAATAGGAGTTCAAGTTGACTTGTTGCCTGAGCATAAAATTCCACTAGTAGTGCATCCACCTGAGATGATTCCATTAGAAAAATATAATGAGGATATTGCAAAGTGGATATCACACTGCCAAACCCTAGAATCATGCATTGCAACACTGAAACCCCTAGAAAAGAAGAATGAAACACAGGCTACAAAAAATGTTGATTTGAAGGAAAAGGTGCAAAACTTATGCCAGATTGTAGAAGATCTGATACAATGTAGAAGGCCTACTAGGATTTATAGCTTGATCCTTAGAGAACACTTCTTCATATGGTAGGTAATGCGTATTTGTTCAGGGTTAACTTTTGATTTGAATACTACCCTTGATTTTCTAGAAGCATATTTACATAGCCTTGAAGAGCAAAAAAATCTATTGTGTGAGTTTTTCTTGCACAAGTATATCATGCTAGAGGATGTACAATTTTTACCTCATATCTACATAGGGGACATACAACTCTGATCCTTTATCTCCACTTTGAACAATCAACTGTATTGGGATCAGGAGAAAAGGAGGAATAAGGAAATAGAGTTGGAGCTTGGATTGTTGTTAAGGCATATTCAACCCAATCACAAAGTATTGACAAACTAAAATTTCACCATGATGGACAACCTGTATATCAAACGCACTTATTTACTTAATCTGAAGGATAACATGGTTTGTTTTTAGTAGTTTTGCACATGTAAATGCCTTGTCATCTTGCAAAGTTAGATGGGGAGAATTGCCTATCTCCTTGTAGAAAAGGGAGCCAATGTCACCTACTAACCTGTTATGGTCACATAGGAGGGCAGAGGTAGTAATGTAGACAATCCTGGTATTTAAACATCAGTGGATAGGCTTGAGATTTAGGCCACCAACTATTATCACTCCTGTGCCATATTACTTTGATTCTGATCCACAACCTGATGAAGAGTTTTAGAAATGGTTATTGGAGCTGAAATAGTGTAGAGGATACTATACTGGAAAACTAAGATTTTGGGGAATCTGGTACCAGGAGTTGGACCTTAGTGCATCTATGGCCCACCAAAATGCATGAGGGCATGCATCAGGTCAAGTTGGGGGGAATGATGAGGCCCAAAAATACCTCATTTTTATCATATTTTGAACATCTAAATACTACCTTAAAATAAAATATGATATTATTTTATGCCAATTATGTGATTAGAATGCATTATTTGTTAAGTGTTTGCATGATTTAATGTATAGGAGCATTGTACCCTATTTTGATTATTTTTCAACATCTTTTTACTCTATTTTTGCATGATTTGTTAGTGAAAAGTATATAATGAATTTGGTAGCCAATAGAGTGTGTTGAGATTTGTGGTTGCATAAGATAATTTGAATGTTTCCCACTCTAAATACAAACTGGTAAGATGATTTGGTGCTAGATCCACCATTCTACTAAAAAATAGGATATTCTAGCTACAACAATAACCTCATACAAATTCCAACCACCTGTCATGATAAAGGGAGGCATGGAATTTGTCAAAAGAAGTAAATGGAAATGATGGGAAACTATTAAGGTAGACTTAGGAAGACTCTTGATCCACCTAGAAGCACTTCCACATGGTCCAAACATGAGCAACAAGACACAAAGGTGAAACTACAGGAACAATTGGAAACAACATATAAAAACCAGTTTTGTGCAACTATTAAGGAGGTCACATACCAGGTCAAGGGAGGCACGTGTAAATGGTTGTAATATGTCTAAAAAGGTAAGAAAATACCAAGTTGCACATTTGAACATGCTCCCACTCAATCGAAATTGGTGGTAATAGTACAATCCTATTGCTCTACCTTATATTTTGGAGCAAGAATGAAGGGCAAAGTTGAACTGTTTCGATAGAAAAGGTAAAAATGCATCCATTTCAGAAGGAGAAAGGAAGAATAAGGTAAATACAGGTGTGAAAAATGATCCTAGGCTATTTTGACCCTTTTCTACCAGTTGGAGGATGCGGATCAGATGTTGCAGCAGATTTGTGTCTTAATATAGACTAGGTCTCTTGCAATAAAGTAGGTAAATCAAGGATAGCCAACAAGGAAGATTAATTTAGTGATTGCAAACATTCATGTAGGAAAGTAGTATATATAGGATGCTCCCTCATTGGTTGAGCTAGGTCCATAGAGAGTCCAAGTAGAAATACAAGTCAAAAGCAGACAAAGTCTTTTGTAACCGTTATGTTTTGAATATTTGAATAAAAGTGCAGTTTTTCTTCATCTATATGAGATTGTGAGTTTATGAGTGATTAGTTCTTAGTCTTGGAGTAGAAATTCTTCCCTCTGGACCAAGGATCAAGGGCCCACTTTGTTGATATAATTTGACCTTGAGTTCATAGGTCAAAAATTTATTAAAGGTCAAGCTATCGATGATCAACTAGCAAAGGCTCCTCTCCAAGATGATAAGCCTCTTATAATCGAGTTACCTAATGATGCAGTCTTCACATTATCAGACTCGCCATAACCCAAAGAACCAAATAATAAAGCTCATATTATGTTATTATTTTATGGTTCCAAATGTAAGCAAGGGGGTGGCATAGGAATCATATTTTCACAATGTAAGGGGCTCTGATTCCCCTTTCAATTAACATCAAAAAGCTATCGCCAAACAATATGAAGCCCTTCTATTGGATATACAAATATTTATCACCATGAACATCAAAAAGCTCAACATCTTTGGTGATTCCTTGCTCATTTTCAACCAGGTCATTGAAATTTACCAATGCAAGTGTCCAATATTGAAATTATATAAAGCCCTTGTGGATAAATTATTAACAAAATTTGAATGGTATGACATCGACGACGTTCCTCGTTCTTCCAACCATTTTGCAAATATAATGGCCTTCTTGGGGTCTTAAATTCTATAGATCTCATATGATTATGTCACCACTATTTATGTTAAAGTGCTCTCTCAATCCAATATTTCATGAGATAATTCTAAATATAAGCAAGATATCCACATGATTTAGATTGAATCGTACGAATATCGGTTCTCTCATATACATAACTTTTTTAAGCAAGCATCTTGGGGGACTTTGGTTCCATAGAGCCCTTTAGGAAATAACATGACCATATATCTTAAAGTTATCTCCCAATATGTATTTGTGCGAGATGAGTCACAAAAGGAGCAAGTAGTTCATTTATTCAAAACTAAAACATATCAAGATTGGTTCACCCAATTGAAAGATTTCCTAAAGCTTGGTAATATTCCTTCAAGATTGTTGCATGTTTCTAAATAAACATTAAATAAAAAAACAACAAAATATGTCTTATTAGGAGATATACTTTATCATCAAAGCCACGATGGTCTTCTCCTTCATTGCTTAGAGCCCCAAGAATTTTCTTTGGCAATTTCTCAAGCTCACGAGGGTACTTGTGGTGGCCATTTCAACGGTATGGCTATGACTAAGTGCATCCTCTGAATTGGCTATTACTGGCCCACCATGGAGAAATATTGTTGTTCTTATATCAATAAGTGCATTAAATCTCAGCATCATGTTAATCTATCACACATACCTTCCCAAGCCTTACAACCGATACATTCACTTTAGCATTTTTCATAGTGGGGCTTTGACTTAATTGGAAAAATATCACCCCATTATTTGGGCTAAAATATGTTTATTCTAATAGCCACATAATATTTTGCTAAATGGATGGAAGCAATTTCTCTTATCACTATGACTGGACCTCGTATTGCAGAGTTCATACTGCATAACATCATATATCATTTGTTATTCCATCCAAGATCATCTCAGATAATGAAGCTTCATTTAAGAATAAGGATATGAGAGCTTTGTGCACAAAGTACAACATACAACATAGCTTCTCAATGCCTTATTATCTACAAAGTAATGGTCAAGCATAGGTATAAAACAAGATAGTCATTGCAATTCTTAAGAAAACTATCAAAAATAATCACAAATATTAGCATCTTCAACTACCTATCACATTATGGGCTTATAAAACTAGAATTCATATTCTTATTGGGGCAACTCCATTTTCACTAGTATATGGTACTGAGGCCATCATGCCCTTGGAATTAGAAATTCCATCATTGCATATTTCCATACAAGAGTTCATTGATGATGACATTGTGTGCCAAGCTCACCTCGATCAATTGACCCTTCTTGGTGAACGATGCATTAACACTCTTGATCACCTTTGTGTTTATAAAGATCACCTTAAATGATATTATGATATAAAAGTACATCCTAGGGACTTTAAGTTGGGGATATTGTACTTAAATATAACCAATAGAATTCAAACTTGTTACCCCACTTGCAGGATAAATTTGTAGTAAACTGGTTAGGCCCATTTATCATTACACAAAAGATAGGACCAAGGATTTATCATTTAGCTTCTCTCGAGGGTGTTGAGAAACCTAAACCTATGAACATTCTCCACTTATGGGTATTTCATGCATTACACACAATGCATCAAAAATTGAAAAAAAAACAAAAAACAATACAAAAAATATATATTTCACAAAAAAATTGCATTGCATACATCATCATGTATTTTGCATCATTGTAGTTATTGATTAGTTGCATTAGCCATATTCATTCAATGCACTTGCATTAGAATATGTTATACTTGAATTATCATAAATAACACCATGCTTGTATGACTGTCATTAGTCTCAATTAAATATTTTTATCACATCATCATTTGCACTTTTCTTGTGGTATTTTGATTATTAAGGAGTCCTCGTAAGATAGGGTAGATACCAGATGATCATCAACAATGATATTTATATGACCACTAACTATTTTGTGCACACCTCTTAGTTTTTAAAAGTTTATAAGTAAAACACATACATACACAAATCATTTCCATCCACATTCTCCATCCTAGGTGTTTGTGTTTATCCCCTCACCCAGTAAGTTGTTACAAGGTGTTCAATAGGGTATTTCGGTCATTCAGCCATTCCTAGTTTTATTTTCAGATTTTTGTATAAATATGTCTTGATTTTTGAAGGTAGGATCTTGCTTTGATTGTACCTTGTATATCTCAAAATCCTAAAACAATTTCACACTTTTAAATCTAATTTTGAACAAGGAAATATGACACTACAACATAGTCCTTGATCCCATAACCAAAAGGTTTCCCTTGCTCATCCTATTATGTGCATGGTCTAGAATTCCAGGAATTAAAAAAATAACAAGATCCTCTCTACCCAAATCAATAAAATACCTTGCTCCCCTAAAAATGAGCAAGTATTCCTCAAAATAAAAGGAAGTGGTTTTCACCACTTAGAAAAATCCCCTTGTTCCTCATCAAAAATGAGTAAGAATCCCAATAAAAGAAATCAAAAGAAAAGAAGTGGATAATGAGCTTGAATCTCTAGAATCCTTAATTATTCATAAGCCATGGGTCAATCTCCATTACAACTATTGGCTCTAAGAGTCGGCATGATAATGGAGTAGTCTTATGCATGGTGATATATCTGTCACATTAGCAACCTTCGTTTGTACAAACTAATGTTAGCTTACGGATGAGCTAGCTTATGGTGGCTTGTATTGCCTAGTAGTCTAGTCCAACTACATTCAAAATTAGGATAATTATGACCATCGAGTGATTTTCATTATAGTATGGGATCTAAAAGCTGACCTGGCAATGGGGTAGTATACAAATTTTTATCATTCAGAGTCATGTATAACTAGTATACAAATTTTTATTGGTCAACTAGGTGTTTGAGTCTCATGAAAAACTTTTTTGTTCCCTCACATCACCTCACTATTCCACATACATCAATCACATTTTATCATATTACATTTCATCCCATTGAGTTTCTATTAAAATGTATGACTTTCGTGGAAAGGTTAACATTTTTACTAATGAATTTTATACATTATGTGGTGCTTACATTTAGGCTTTTTTGCAAATTTGATTCATTCATTATGTTTTAGCATATAAACATAAAAATCAAATTTTGCATCATCATGTCATTAGAACATAACTACAAGTGAATCTAGGCATACATCTATGCATACATACTACAATGTATAGGTATACATCCATCATCCATCATTGCATCCATATATGCATCTGAAATGTATAAAAGTTACCATTTTATCAAACATAATACAAAACATACAAATGTTCACAATATTGTTCTTTATTCATTAAAATGAGTCCATGGGTTACAAAGAGGATTGTCCCAAATCATCTTTATGAATATTAAATATTTGATAGATCCTTTTAATATTCCTCAATGTAGGTGGGCTTCATGTGTATGTGGGCCACCGATAGTGTTGATTTTGATGCTTATCCCTTTTCACCTATTTTGTGACTTGAAAAAGAGGGTTAGTGTGTTTGGGGGCTTGCCTTAGTCAGACCCCATATTGATATAATACAATAAATACACGAAGGAAAATTATACTAAAATGCAATAAAAAATGCATAGAACATCATGGAAACATAAAATAAAGCATACCTAACATATTTACTAAGAAAAAACTTGTTGTAGGATCAACTCATAGGTCGGGGGGTGAATTGGAAGCCGAATTCATAGGGCAGGGGGTGAATTGAGTTGTAGGTGCTTTCTATTGGATATCCTTATTTAGATGGGCTCTTGAGATGGTGCTATGTTGTATACACAATGCAGATATATCAGATTACACTTCTGGTCATATTTTTTAGAGTTTTTGTATGTTAGCTAAAAAGGAGAGATATAGATTAATGAAAGATTTCATCCTCTATTTATAGAAGAAACCAAGGTGTAGGGGGTGTGGTTAGGTGTACGGAATCCTAGGGTCAAGTCCTATTGTGGTCAAGTTAGGGATTGTGAGGTGGCATGTCTAGTCATCCTATCATATGCCCTAAGAGAAATATCCTATCCTCACACATGTGTGAGCAAATATTAGTATTAACTAGGGTTGGTTGATCCCTAGGTTGGATGAGGATTGAGTTAGGGTTTCCTAGGAAATATCCTAACTAATTTGGTGCACACATGTGTGAGGGAATAATTAGGACTAATTTGGGTTTAGAATCATAATTAACCTTTTTAATTCATAAAGTGCACTTAGTGGACTTTACAATTAGAAATTCAATTAACTTAATTAGAATTTTAGGAACTAATAGTCCCATGGGGTCCTAGTTAGGTGTCGAAAAAGGTCTTAGGTTGCCTTAGGGAACTGATAGGTGGCCTCCTAATAGATAGAAGGTGGTTGGGTCATGAATTGTGTATTTTAGTAGGGTTTTGTACCTATAGACTAGTGAAATGGCCTACATAGGTCTACAAAGGTCTATGATAATCTAGAGTGGTCTACTCTGGTCTAGAGTGGTCTACACTAATCTAGAGTGATCTATGCTGGTCTAGAGTAGTCTAAAATGGTTTAAAATGGTCTATGATGGTCTACAATAGCCTAGAGGGATCTAGGATGGTCTATGCAATCCTACAAGTGTTTGGATAGATCTAAAAGTACATAGAGGTAGACATGTGTGACTTTTGGGTGTCTACATTTACCTATTTTTGTACTATATTATGTGGAACACAGTTTAATACAAAAATATGATAGGAGAAAGTAGAATATGAAGGAAGAAAAGGGATAATGGAATCAAATCAAAGGTATGTAGCTACTCGAAGTGTGACCATACAAAATTGACCAATAATTTGAGGAGATAAGAGAGGAAGAAAGGAGAAAGAAGCAAGAAGAAGAGAAAGAAAGAAAGGAAGAAATAAAAAGAGGGGGAGAAGAGAGAAAAAAAAAAAGAGAGAAAATAGAAAATATTGATGATGAATGCAAGTGGATGATTATGGATGCAATGGATGATTTTGCCAATTTAGTACAATATTCATGATATCATACTTGGTTGTTTGTGAGGGCAACTTATGACTGCTTTGCTTTTGTGACCAATGTAGGATGGTCCAAATATGAATAGAACAAATGTCAATTTCCAATTTTTGCTTTTGATTGATTAATGAGTACATGGTGACACTTGTCAAACCATTTGAGTTGGGGAACATGGATTACTCAAATGTACCATTCAGTATGTGGTCAAGGCCACTTTACCTGAATGCCAGAGTGACATCTCTGATGTTGCACATGTATTATTCAAACATACCATTCAGTATGCTATCAGGGCCACTTTACCTGAATGTCAAAGTGATTGAGATTAAGATTGTTATCATAAGATAATCTTCATTAAAATATTTTATAGGTTGATACGATATCCATGATTTGGATATTTGATTGTTTGGTTTCATGCAAAGTGGATTTTGGATAGGAATACCCCCTCAAATGAGGAATCAAAAATGAGGTGAATGAAATATGGTGATATGATGAAGAATCAACTGATAGAATAATTTGCATGATAATATTAATGAAAAATTAGATGGACAAGAGGATGGGAATATTTCCTAGGATTAGGGATGAAAGGTTGATGACTTTGGGGTCCATAGGTGCAATTCATAGGTCAGGGGGCTACTTGAACCTGAATTCACAAGCCGAGGGGTGAATTTGACCTAAATCATAGGGCAAGGGGTGAATTAGAGTTTTAGGTATATTTAAGCCTTTTTTGAAGTGTGGAAGGTCATTTTCAGGATGATGGCTTTGGAGACTGAGTAGTGAGTAATGGTTGGCAACACAAAGCCCTTGCGATTGATGGATTTTGGTGCAAGGATGGCAAGGGGATGGACTGGTGCTAGCAACCAATGTGGAGATCCACCAGTAAGTGTTCGTTACTTGTTTTGTTTTGTAAGTTTATTTTTAGAAAAGCATGAAATGGGGGAAGGGAGGTTTTTGCATTATTTTTAAAATGCATATTAATTTTAACTAAAATTGGAATACAAAGTGTTAAAAAAGCCAAATGGGTACCCAAAAGTGTAATCATTTTTTAGGTTAGACCTATTTTTGTGTTATTTTTACCGGTTAAAGGGTAGTGTAGCTGCATAGTTTGACTTTGCTTTTTGGGAATCATGAGGTACTATTTTTGAAATGTGATTGAATTTTATCCACAAAAGTGGGAAATGGGTATCCAAATGTGCAACTGTGTTTCTATTTTACCTTTGTTTGGTGTGTTATCTGAATGAAATCTTGTGTGATGTAAATTGATTAAATTTGACTATGAATGTTACCATTATGGGTGTAGTATTTTTGACATCCGTTGACACTTTCATCATAAAAGGACAAAATGGGTATTCAAACATGTAATTTGTTTTTATGTTGATGAGTGGCTATTTGCCACATATTTTTGTACCATAATTGTTTCATTTATATGATTAATTGATATGTTTTATATAAATTATTATTAATAAAATGTGATTTATTAGTAAATATGATTAATTATAGTAATCTAACATAAGTTTTTGATTTATATCAAATTTATCTGAGTTCTAATAAAAATGCAGGAAAAAGTATGGATGATCAATGAAGAGATTGCAAAACTTTGGAGTGCACCTCGAACGAGAAGAAGAACCAACAGAGTTCGGTGACAATAGTAATTGATCTTGTTACAGATGTTGATTACTGAAGTATGTTACTGAAGGTAATTACTGAAAGTAACTACTGAAGGTAATTACTGAAGGTAACTACTAAAGGTAACTACTAAATACGGTTCTATGAAGATAGTTACTCAAGATTGTTTTACGAGTAGTTATTGAAGGATAATAAAGTCTGTTGACTTCAACATGCCACATCAGATTTGGATGACACATTAATATGGATGACACATTAAAATGGACAACAATTGATATTTTCTATCTAGAAAAATATTCCATTTCTCACATACTATCCGCAAGAATATTTCAAGTTGACAAAGTTATGATTTACTTTATAAAGCTTGTAACCAGTTTATTTTGGGAAGTTTGAGATATAAACGCAAATATTGTTAGACTTTCCTAGAATATAGGACATGAGATCCTAATGTATATCTTGCGAGTAAGTTAAAGTAGCATTGTCTTGTTAGGATTATTAGTAGGATGCCACTTGGACCAGTCAAAATATTTATAAGTCCAAGTAGGAGTACGTATTATGATTAGGTTTAGATTATTCTTGATTAATGTATAGTCATCAGTCCACAAAATCCGCATGTCAAATACATGGAGAATACTGTTTAGAATTATATTAGTTATAGTATAAATTACATAGAAGACCTGGAAAGAGGTCTGGACACTACTAATGACATTGCTTGCTCCATTATTATAGTTTGTTCTAAGTTTACAATTCAGAAGGAATGCTCACATGTACAGTTGAAGCTCCAGTAATAAAACAACACTTTGTTCTTCAAATATGGTAATCTGTATCAATTTTGTGGATTGTTTGAATTTTGTTTTGTAAGTTGTGTATTTATTACTTGCATTCACAGAATATGCATAAATATTAGTATGAGATATAAAATTTAGTTACAGAGATAAGGTAAATTAGGGGAGAAATTCTTACACTGCCCTTTAGAAGTCAGGGCCCACTCCTAATAGACAGTCCCTAAGCTCTCGCCCCTGCATTAGGTTAGGATTAGTTAGAATTGCATTTCAAATTATATAAAATAAAATAGATTGCACGAGGATCCTCACAAATAAATTAAATCATGTTTACAGTAATTAAGTGCATCAATAAATCGATTCATCAATAATTAAGTGCATCAGTAAATCAATTCATCAGTAAAAGTAAAACATAATTGCATTCATTCATCATATCTTGCATCGTTCATTTATGCACAAATTTAATTCTGTTCATTTACTTTTCTGTACACGTGAAGCCTGAAAAAGAAACTTGAGCTAAGCTTAGTATTAACTCCTATGATATAATCTATACTAGATTGTTACTCTTTAAATCTGACCTTGATTTCCCTCGGATTGATAAAATTAAATGTAAGCTCTACAGTCGATCATTTTGGCATCATTTTTGGGGAGAGTAGCGTCGTAGTGGTTAGTCAAAAAAGTTGTTTGGTAGTGCAAAGCGAGAGGACTTACTTGTATGTGAAAGGGGGTACGTACGAGACCTTGGTGTGCATACGAGTCAGAGTGGCCTGTAGATGGTTCCAACAAGCCCCGCCTTTCGACATTGCCAGGTTCATTTTTCATAAGGGTTTCATTTTTACTGCTTTCCTAGATTAAAAATTTATTTCCTACAAATTTAATTCCTGCAAATTTCAATTCCAACAAATTTTATTTTTTGCAATTTCCTTGCTTTGGGTAATTACTATTGTTAATTTGATTTAGGACCTATAAAAAAGAATAGGAAGTAGGTGAATGCTGAAAACAACCTAATATTATTTTAGGACCCTATTTTTATTTTATAGGAAGTAGTTAGGTTGAGTGACACAACTGTAATGAAATCCCTCCTAATAGTCAAATAACAATAGTAATTTACCTTTTACTTCAACAATTTTATTTCCAGTAAAACTTTACTTTCCAAGTACTTTTATTTTTCCCTAATTATGCTGAAATTAGTTGTATGATGCATCTAATTTTAGTAGCATTAGGATTGTTTAGTAATTTTAAATATATTTATTTTCTACTGTGTTAAGAGCATTTATAAGTTCTGAATTTTATATTAAGCTTAGCAAATAGTAGGATTGAAACAGAAAATAAAATCCAAACCCAAACAGAAAAAAAACACAAAAATCAAAGAGAGAAAATAAAAAGAAAATAAAAAATTCCAAATGGTTGAAAGCAGTCAAACTGAATTTATAGACCTTAGAAAATTACTAATACAACAAGAGGTTAATCTTCTTCTTGACCAATATTATAGAACAACCAAACCAGAGTGGGAAGAACTGTGTGAACGCATTGATTCTATCAATGAAAGATCAGATGAACTAAAGAAAATCAAGAGGATAAATATAGCAAAAACTTTATGGGTAAATAATTCTTCACCTTATCAAGATCTTGGAATAAGTTGTGAAAATTGGCTGTGGGATAGGAGAACAATAGTAAATCCAGTAATTTATCATTGGAATCAATACCTAGAGGATTCCCTCACTGTTCACAACTTCCTTGCAGATATAGAGAGGAAAGAATTAGCCCTACAATACAACAAAAGATATTGTAGAATTCCTAGAGCTGTACGTTTTAGAGAATTGTGCCAAGAGTTGCATTACGAGCTACAATTTGGAATTCTTGATCCTATTGCAACTAAAACTTACCTTGTTTAGTTGATTCAATTATTGGTAGACTATTTTAATTTTGAAGAGGAACATTTTATGACACCAGAACAACTTGATCCAATCAACGATATTCATAAATTATTCAAATAAGATTAGACATATTGCTATAAAAAAAGAAAAAAAACAAGAAAGTTTAGAACATTCATGAGCAGACCTAGAGACTCTAAAGGAAGATTCATAAAAACTAACAAAATAGAAGAAAAATCCCCAAGAGACTTTAGAACACTTGGGATTTATAAACTAGTAAAAACTGAGGCTACAACATCAACCAATCAAGCTGAAATCCTAGATCAAGATCCCAATTCATATTTATTGTCCAATCCAAAATTTGACAACTACGTAGATCCCTCTTCTATATTTACCGAACCTATACCTAAACCAATTCTTGAATTCTTATATTCAGGTATGGCTGATGAGCAAAGTGATCTGGGAGAGACAGGAGAAAACCGTGGAAATGGGAGACAAAGGCAAGAGAGAGATCAGAGAGAGAACAGACAAAGAAAAATATTCCCTTTCCCAATATTACATACAAAAGGGACAACAAGAGAACCTAAATCAGTTTCTATTTCTATATTGCCTACCTTTCATGGAAAACCCTATGAAGATCCTGATGCTTTTCTTTTTGAATTTGAAGTAGTATGTCAAGCTTACTTTTACACCACCAATGAGCAAAAGCTAAGATTATTTCCATCTACTCTTAAAGATGCAACTTTAAGATGGTTTATGGGTCTAGGAGAAGGAGTTTGTAATCATTGGGATGGAGAAAATGGATTGAAAGAGTTATTCCTTGAAAGATATCAAGATTATTGTAGAGTTAGGGATAAGAAAGCTGAGATTTTTCGTATGAATAAAAAAGAAGAAGAATCTTTGGAGGACTATCTCGAGAGATTTCAATTTGTAGGATCTAGAGTAAATATAGATCTTGATGAAGAAATTCTAAAAGAACTTTTCTTGAAAGGATTAAAAGAAGATGTTCTTGAGATTTTAAATCTTATGGCAAAAGGAGACATTCATCTTATATCACTTGAGGATATTATAAACCTTTGCAAAAATTATTCAAGAAACAAACCTCTTAGAAGTAATAAATATACATCCACAGGAGGAGTGACAAGAGCTGAAATTGGAAATATGTTGGAAGGTTTAAAAACTGATTTGTTGAGTAATTTGACCTCATATTTGGACTTAATGGATAAAAAATCAAAGGATAGTGAAGAAATTTACTGCCATAGATGTAGGAAAAAGCACAATATGAGAGAATGTCCTCTCAACATAAAAAAATATCTCCAATATTTCTTCTTGTTGCCAAATTTGTGATAAAAATCATAAAACTAAAAAATGCAAGTATATCTCCACTGTTAAAGCTGCCATAAAAGAACCTGAAGTAGAAGAAGCATAAGATGTTTATTTTGTCACTCAAATATGAAATGGTCCATTTAATGGCCCACAAAATTGGTCAAACCCTAATTATCCCAACCAGCAAAGGCCTAATCAATGGTCTAATGCACCAAATTGGACAAATTGGAACTCTTACAACCAAGACTGGAACATACCCCCATGGGCTCAATTTATGGCTAACTCTTATGGAGGACAACCCCCATGGAATCAAGGGACACAAAATCAGAATATGCCTAGTTGGAATAATAGTGGCCAATATAATCAAGGTGGCACCAATTGGTCCCCAAATACAATGCAACAACCAAATATTCAAAATCAATTTAGGGGACAAAACACTCAAAATCCACCTCAAAATAGACTTCTACCACCTCCAAATAATAATAACAATCCTCCTAAGCAACCACCTCTTCCATCTCAACCAATTCCTAACCCCAACAACAATAAGAATGTTCAACAAGTTTATGAAACCAATGAAACATGTTCTATATCTATAGCACCATGTCAATAGATTCAATTAAGATCAGGAAAGGTGTTGGAAAATAATGTCACTCTCACAGAACTTGATGACCCTATTCCACATTTGGTTGAAAAAGAAGATAGTAACAAAAAGGAAACAGAAAACCAACCAGAAAATATTCCAACAAAGCAACAAGAAATCCAAATAAGGAAGGAAGTAGAAGTACCATTCCCTCAAATACTGGCAATACCAAAAGAACCATCTAAGCCAGCCTTTAACTTCCTTCAATAAATAGAAGGCGTTACTATTAAAATTCCTTTATTACAAGCTATCAAGGATATACCCATCTATTCCAAGCTTATTAAAAATATATGTTCAGGAAAGAAAAAGAAGAATGAATTTCAAACTATTCAAGTCATTGGACAATTATCTAAGATAATAATAGGAGATAGGTCATTACCAAAATATACAGATCCTGGAATACCTATACTCACAGTACATATTGGAGACATAACATTACAAAATGTTTTGATTGATTTAGGAGCCACTATTAATGTCATGACCAAAGAAATAACAGAATCCTTAGGGATGCATAAACTACAATTAACTTCTATTGTGCTTCAACTCATTGATAGATCTACTATTAAACCAGAAGGAAAGTTAGAAGACATTATGGTCTCAGTAAGTTCATGGGAATACCCTGTAGACTTTGTAGTCTTACAACCCAAAAATAAATTAGGGGGACATCCCTTAATACTAGGATGCCCATGGCTTGCAAAAAACTTATGCTTACATTAGTTGTAGATCAAGAAATATGACTATTTCTAATGGTAAGGATACAAAAGATCTTAGTTTATTCCCTGAATCACCAATAGAAGAAGAATTTCCAAAGTAGTTGTGGTATGATTTTCCTCATGAATATGATGATATCCAAACCTTATCAGTTAATGTTCTAATTGAACAACTTGAACAAGATATTGAGGGACCCCTACCATTATTGTTAGGAAATCAACAAGAGAATCAAGGTCAAGATAGTAGTTGTTCATCTCAATATTCCATTTATGAGGCAAGCACAAGTCAATCTCAAATGGAACCATATGGTTATGATTTCAATATTTTTGAACATGAGATAAATGGGATAGATGCAAATACAAAAAATGTAAACAAATAGATATTATATCAGGAAAAACTCTTAACATTAGTAATGAATTCACAGGCATGCAAGAATCTTAGTTAGTAGACGTGCTTAGAAAACATCAGTCAACATTTGCATGGAACTATGAGGATATGATGGGTATTCATCCAAATGTTTGTACCCATCGCATATTTATTCAAGAAGGTTGTAATCCAGTAAGACAACCCCAAAGATGATTAAATCTAGCTATGAAAGAAATAGTTAAAGAGGAAATCATTAAACTCTTAAATGCAAGATTTATATACCCAATTTTTGATAACCAATGGGTATCACCTCTAGTGATAGTCCCTAAAAAGAATGGTAAATGGAGAATTTGTGTTGATTATAGGGAATTAAATAAAGTAACCAAGAAATATTATTTTCCCTTACCATTCATTGATCAAGTCTTAGATACATTGGCTGGAAAGAAATATTTCTGCTTTTTAGATGGTTTTAGTGGGTATAATCAAATCTCCATAGCTAAAGAAGATCAAGAAAAAACAACCTTCACATGTCCTACAGGAACCTATGCTTATAACGTTCTACCTTTTGGACTATGTAATGCACCTACAACCTTTCAAAGAGTTGTATTGGCTATATTTGCTGATTTAACTAATGAATGTGTGGAAGTTTATATGGATGACTTCACAGTATACGGTACTACCTTTGAAGAAACATTATCAAGCTTGCAAAAATTTTTGGTAAGATGTCAAGAGAAAAACCTTTCTCTAAGTCATGAAAAGTGCTTTATGATGATGAAAGGAGGCATTGTTCTAGGCCATTATATATCAGAAGATGGAGTTAAAGTAGACCCTGCAAAGATACAAGTTATTCAAACCCTTCAACCTCCAAAAACACAAACAGAGGTGAGAAGTTTTTTAGGACACACGTGGATACTATCGTAGGTTCATTAAAGACTTCAAGTAAAGTTGCTACTCCCATGTTTAAGCTCTTAACTAAAGATAATGAATTCAATTGGACAAACGAATGTCAAGAAGCCTTTGAAGAAATAAAAGAAAATTTGACTACTGCTCCAATATTGAGAGGACCAAATTGGGAATTACCATTCCACATTCATTGTGATGCTTCAGGTTATGCAATAGGAGCAGTATTGCAACAAATAGAAAATAAAATACCTTATGCTATCTATTATGTAAGCAAAAAATTGCATGGAGCTGAGCTTAACTACATTATTACAGAAAAAGAATTTTTAGCTCTAATTCATGCTCTCAATAAATTTAAACATTACATAACAGGGTATGAAGTATTTGTTCACACTGATCATTCTGCCATTAGATACTTAACGAACAAAGCAAAAATGGGTGGTAGAGTGATTAGATGGCTTCTTTTACTACAAGAATTCAATGTCACAATTATAGATAAAGTAGGAAAAGATAATGTTATTGCAGATCATTTATCTCGCATGCAGATCTTTGATGATAACGAGTTAATTCCTGATAATTTTCCAGACGAACATTTGTTTGCTATTTCTATTTTTACCCCTTGGTATGCTGATATTGTAAATTATTTAGTAACAGGAAAAATACCTCAAAATTTTACACCGCATGAGCGTAGGAAATTAGTACATCAAAGTATTCCTTTTACATGGATTCATGGAATTCTATTTAAAAAATGTCTTGACCAAATCATCAGGAGATGTGTGCAAGAAAATGATGTATATGATATTATCAGGGTAGCACATGAAGAACCTTGTGGAGGTCATTATGCCACCCAAAGAATAGTTATGAAAATACTTCAAACTGGGTACTTTTGGCCTACTATGACTAAATATGTTCATCAATTTATTGATAGATGTGATGCTTGTCAAAGAGCTAGCAAGCCTACACCTTCTATGGAAATGCCTTTGGTTCCACGAGATAGCTCTTGAACCATTTGAAAAATGGGGAATTGACTTTGTTGGACCAATAGACCCTCCAAGTGATGGTAATAAACACATACTTGTATGTACAGATTATGTTACCAAGTGGGCTGAAGTTAAAGCTCTTCCACGAGCTCAAGTTGAACCAATAGCTGATTTTCTTTATGAAAACATAATGCAATGCTTTGGAGCACCAAGAGAATTAGTTTCAGATCATGGACCTCAATTTACTTCCAATGTGATTGATCATTTTGTCAACATATATCAGATAAAACATAAGAAAACCTCACCATATCACCCTCAAGCTAATGGACAAGTAGAAGTTACAAATAAAGAGCTTGAAAAGATTATCACAAAAACTATAACTATTAATAGGGGTGATTGGGCTGAGAGATTAAAAGAAGTTGTATGGGCATATAATACAACTTGGAAAACTACCACAGGTTTATCACCATATGAAATGGTTTATGGAAAACAAGCCATCATGCCCATTGAATTTGAGATAGAAACCTTGTGCACATCGGTACAACTTAACATGAATTTGGATAATGCACAAAAATAAAGGTTGGAAAAATTGAATATTTTGGATGAGAAAAGATTAGAAGCACTACATAGAACAGAAATAACTCAACAACAATGAAATAAATGGCATGATAAACACATTGTACCACGTACATTTCAATCAGGAGATTGGGCCTTGTTATTTGACTCTCGTTACCAAGATTTTCAAGGTA
This sequence comes from Wollemia nobilis, assembly GCA_028583015.1. Classification (NCBI taxonomy): domain Eukaryota; kingdom Viridiplantae; phylum Streptophyta; class Pinopsida; order Araucariales; family Araucariaceae; genus Wollemia; species Wollemia nobilis. The sequence goes on along the minus strand of JAQPPZ010000386.1, from coordinate 9,933,203 downwards.
AATTAAGAACAAGATGGCTAGGACCCTATGAAATTGAGGAAATATTTGGAAACGGTACAGTCAAGCTTAAGCCTATAGATGATTCAACAAGAAAATTATTATTAAATGGACATAGGCTTAAACTTTATAAGAAGCCATTATCTAAGGAAGAATTCATACATCAGTTTAGACAGCACACTGATTTGCAGTGTATTTCTAAACTGCAATAAGTTACTATTCAATAAACTCTCTCTTTGAAAAGAAAATATATATATATATATATATATATATATATATATATATATATATATATATATATATATATATATAATTACTATATAAAAACAAAAAAATGATTATGCTTCCTTTATTTCATCATGAAGTATCTACATTCTTTTCCATTTTTAGTCTCCAAAGTTTTTCAAGAAAAATTCTTTATTATAAATTTTGTAGGAAGATGATTACCACATGATGTATAGTACCCTGTTGCTAGATGAAATCTAGGTATTTTTCAAAAACTCAAATTATATCTGGTATACTAAACAAAATTTTCATTGAAAATAGAACAAATATTTTGAAATGTTATAAGTAACTTCTAGATGATCAAGTTTTTCTCTTTTGACCACGCACATATACACATCTAAAACATTGTGTAGTTTTGGAAAATTAACTCATGTATTATATTTGCCATAAGTAAAAAGTTTCCCTTGCTTATCTATTTATACGCATGGTCTAGATTACTAATGAATTGGCAAAAGGACAAGCTCGCCCTTCACCCTATTAAAAAAAATTATCCCTTGCTCCTCATCTAATCGAGCAAGTATCCTAATAAAATTTTTCTTGCTTCTCCTTAAAATAAGCAAGAACACCAAAAAGTAATGAAAAATTCCTTGCTTCTCTTCAAAATAAGCAAGAACCTCAAAAAGCACTACAAATCCCTTGCTAAGAAAGTATCCCAAATAAAGCATAAAGCAAAAAGGGCAAAAAGAGCTTGAATCCCTGGAATTCTTAGTATTTCAAATACCATGGGATATTCTTTATTAAGGTATCCTTACGTATTAGCAATAAGTCTGGACAAGACCTCTAGATGCTTATAAGATCAGCTAGCTTTTGGCATATATAATCCTTGTTGTTTTTCAATCCTTACTCATAATGGGAAATGAATCCTCATTGCACACACAGTTGGTCTTGAAGGAGGCTTGAAAATCCTAGGATAACTTTGACACTAACTTGATTTGTGATAGAAGTAAATGGAGTTTGTTTCAGCATTTCTAGAATGTTGTTTGACGACTTTGAAGAATCAACTTAGAAACATCATATGCAAAGACCAATAGTAAATCCTTATGACAGTACTATGATTTCAAATTTTCTACAAAAACATGGCATATATCCACCACATTTTATCCTTTAGAAAAAAGCCATATTAATATCTATTTCACTTTTTCCTATATTTTCAGATATCCTAGAAGACTGAAATCAGATTTTTTTTATATAACTTATGTTTCTACCTTGAGAAACTTCTTAATGACATACAGGAAGCACAATCCCAAACATAATAAATAAACCCCCGTATATAAAAATATTATTATATTATCCATAAAAATAAATAAGTACCTTTCCTTTTGTTTTGGCTATATAGCCAAAATTAAAGTTTGGGGGGAGGATAAATAAATACATATATAGCTTATAATATAGTTTGGGGGAAGAAACAGGTAAAGTATTCCCTTAACCTTAATAATGATTTTGGTAGATGCCTTTCGTAAGTATCTTTCGTAAGTCCCTTCCGTAAGTACCTTCCGTAAGTATCTTCCATAAGTGCCTTCCGTAAGTATCTTCCGTAAGTGCCTTCCATATCGTCTGTAAGTAGTTTTCATAAGTATTTTCTGTAGATACCCTCTGTAAAATAATAATTGTTTTTATATAAATATTTTTTTATACAAGTTTTCGTAAATACCATTATCAGTAATACTATTCCGTAATACTCGTCTGTAATTACCACCTGTAAAAATCTAATATATATTTATATAATAATTAAAATATATATATTAATAATAATAATTAAAATAAAATATATTTAAAATTAAAATACGAAATAATATTATAAATAATAATACTTGTAATATATAATAATACTATATATTGTAATAATAATAATAAATATATTATAACTTTACCATATATACCTTAAAACATTAAAAATAAATAAAAATATAATAACATATATATAATACAATGTATTAAGCTATAATATAATAATATTAATAATAAAATTAAAACTATATGATACAATATATGACTATAACGTATTGTTGTGGGCCTTTTTCATACGCCACGAATACAACATAAGAAAGCGCGACATCTATGATAAACCATCACCCAAACCAATCAAAGCATGACACTTTCTCACTCTAGCCATGCGAGGTGTTACATTAGCAGGACACGTGACTCTGCCCGACCAATCAGGAGAAATGACATGGATCAAAGTTTTCCATCGTCGATTAACACACGATTAAGGGCTGAGGAGGAAAGGAGGAAAAACACGGGTATCACTATTGTGTTTGCGATCACTCAATGACACGTACCCTTTTCTTGTCCAATCAAGCGACGAGTATGCACTGTTTAATTACCATCGTCGATTAACATAGGATCGACGAATGACATTGCCCCGACACTTAAAAACCCTAATCGCCATAGATTTTAGGGTAAATACCATCATCGTCGATAGATTCTCAACATTTATCTATCGTCGATGATGTTAGGGTAATTTTTCTCCATCGTAGATGAGTTTCTATCTGTCGTAGATGAGTTTAGGGTGACATTTCTATCGTCGGGTAAAATCTTTATCCACCGACGCTGCATGCAGCCATGCAGAGGGAAAAATTCAAACACCATGTCGAATTCCATCATGAACTATAATAGAATCATGAGGGTTTGTATAATTGCAGACATTGTTTGAGTGAAAGGCAAAAATACATGATTTTGAGAGATTTTAGTGTTGAATTCGGATAGTTTTTGGAGGAAGAAAGTGTTGACGACGTCGAAAGGTGGCCAAGTTTCAGTGAAAGCGACAGGTAAAGACCTTTTTCTTTTTTTTTTCCTCTTTTTTGATTCCTTTTCTCTGTACATACGAATAAAATATTTTAAAATTTTACAATTAGATAGAAATTAGGGCTAATCTTGGAGTTGGAGAGATTAAGGAATTTTTTTTGAAATTAGGTAGAAATTTGATTATAATTATGAAAATTGGTTTTAGGGTAACAGTAGGGAAATACATGAAATTTCGTTCTAAGTTAAAATTAGGGAAAACTTTGAAGCTATATTTTAGGGTAACATCAGGGAAGTATGTGAAATTCCGTTTTAAGATAGAATTCGACAAAAATTTGAGACTGTATTTTAGGGTAAATTTGGGGAAAAGGATACAATTTTATTATAGGGCCAAATTGCGTTAATTTGTAGTGATTCTTGTTACCGAAATTATTTTTCTTTGTAGGAAATATTTTATTTTGTAAAATTCCCTGAAATTATTTGGTAAAATTGTAGCGATTATCTTTCGTCTTAAGAAATCTCTTATATTTTCTCGAATCATGAAGACTGTCTGGTAAATTACACCAGAACGTTGTATAAATTAGGGATTTTCTGATATATGAGCATTACATGTACAATTCATATAAATTAGGGATTTTATTTTTTATAAGTAGGATTTTGTATCTTAAATTTTTATGTTTTTCGATGTTATAACAGTAAGACTTTGTTTTAAAAGAAAAACATTTTTGTATTATAAGATTTACATTTTTCGATCTGATATCAGTAGGGTTTTAAAAGTTTATATGTTATAAATTTTTACGTTTTTGTTTGTTTAAAGATATATGCTCAGTATTTACGTTTTTCTCTGTTTAAGAATGAATATATTGTATTTTATTTTTGTGGTAAAATAAAGAAAACATTCTAAATAATTAAAAATATAATTAAAAAAAACAAGACAATAAGTTTTTAAGGGTTTTGTCGACTTCTAAACAATACTTCTGTTTATATATAACATGCAGGGTTCTTGGTGAAAAATCAACTCCGCTCAACCCTTAGCCATCACCATGCCTAAACCTATCTTCCAAAAGCGTAGTGAGCCATCGTCCATCGACACACAAAACCCGAGCGACTCTGTAATTGAATTGTTTGAAAACGCTCGATGGTGGGAGGCATTGACCAAATTTAGAGGCCATGACTTAGGGGTGGCAAGACAATTTATATTAAACTGTAACCCTGACACTATGCTCACCCATGTTGGAGGTTTGCAGTTAGAATTAAACCCGAGTCTGATTTTTGAAATATTGGGTTTACCTGAGGTTGGTTTACCTTTCTACAAAAATTCGAAAAGTGTCACCCAGTTGGTGACCAAATTTGGTGAGAAATGTACAATCTTGAGAGATAAGGAAGGGTCAATCAAAGGAGTTTCAACCTCTACACTCCCCCTTCTATGGCAAGAGGTCGTTGTCCTTATCATTAAATTCTTCACTCTTGAGGGATGAATGTCTGTTTTATCAGCCTATCACATTCGGATGTTAATAAATTTAAAATATCCAGATAAAACTGATTGTGTTATCAACCTCCCTTATTTTCTATTCCAATATTTGAAGTCAACTATTTTAAGAGTAAAACCTAGAAGTTCTCGAGAAAAACCTAAGCCGCACCTGATTGCTCACCATGGCTTAATTAAATTAATTATTTTGAAAAAGGCTCATGAAATGAAAGTGTCTTGGAATCGGATCATAGAAGAATCCAATGTACCTGAGTGTTCAGAATCCACTGAGTCTGAGGGACAATAGTCAACAGAGGAAGAGCATGACTCTGATAGCCAGGATGAAGAGCCTGAAAGCCCACAATGAAAATGTAAACCTGGTAAATATAAATCCCAACCAGATATCAGAAGGAAGAAGAAAATTGTAGAAAATTTTGAACAAGAAGATGAACAAGGGCCTAAACAAGAACTACCTATAAACGAGTCTACTGTAGAGACCCTGTCCTATCTTCGTGCACAAAATACAATGTTGCAAATGAAAATTGATAGGCTAAGAGAGGATTTTACAGAATAATCTAAAATTATCTAGAGAGCCCTTGCTGTTCAGATTGAATTAATTAAGCAACTTTCTGTGGATAAGACACCAAAGCTTATGGACTCTGTCAACCGACCACCACCTGATGAAGTCTCCCCACATAAGTATTGGCAATTTGAGTTATTTTGTGTTGTCATTGATGTCACATGGATCACATTGAGTTTTGGTGGCAAAAGCATTTTATAAATAATCATTTATGATATTTTGGAGAGCATGGATATTTACAAGGTTTTGTGGCACAAGAGGCATATAATATTTAATTTTTTAAATATTATATTAATGGTTTTTATTAAAACCAATGGTAAAGGTTTTTATTAAAACCAATGGCAAGGGTTTTTATTAAAAACGACGAAAGGGTTTTTTATTAAAAACAATGGAAATGGTTTTCATTAAAACCATTGGAAAGGGTTTTTCATTAAAACCACTATGCTAAGACTTCTCCAAATTATGATGGATGAAAAGGTTTTCTAATAAAACAGTGTAAAATTTTCAGGATGAAATTCAAAAGGATGAAGGAGATATCCCAATTCAAAGTTAAATGGTGAATTATTAAATTTTTATTTAATAATTCTAAGGTCTAAGGTTGTATTATATTATCCGTCGATGTGCAAAGGTTGGGGAGATAAATAAATATTCGCCGACGTCATTCGAAGGCATGGAGGTGCATATAAATAAAAGGTAAAAACCTTTGATTATTGAAGACTTGACATAGCGTATGAGAGAGAGTCATCAAAATGGGAGCAACGAAGAAAGAAGGATAAATAACTTTTGATTTGAGAGAAAGGTCAAGTAAATAGTGTGGGAAAGTGACATCACGTAGGAGCCTATAGCACAGTTGGTAGCGCATGAACTTTACACAAGGTAGGTTCATTGTTCGAATCCCACCAAGGGCAAAGTGTTTTGCTAAGAAAGTAAAATCGAGTTTTAGATTTGAGCGCAGGTTAAAGTTGGGTGTTTGGGATTAAAATACCAACATGGGCTAGCACCCATGTGGTAAGCACTTCATAGTTCTAAGCGAGAGGAACGGAGTTTGACTCCTGCAAAGGTGTGAAGGTGCATTAATTTTGGCAAGGCATTTTGACAAAGATGATTTCGAAGGTTTACTAAGGCAACGAATTTCATATAAAGGTATTTATCTCCAGACCATGGTAATATTTGTTATTACCAAAGTTTTGGTACATTAAAATTGTTTCTGTGATAACTAGGGAGTCATAAGGAGTTGAGGGAAATAAATGCTTGTTGTATGTGTTAATGTGCTTAGGGAGTTATAAGGTGTAGAATTAAATATTTGTTATTGTTGTGTGATTAAGGAGATATAAGGTGTGGAAATAAATATTTTTTATTGTTGTATGTGGAGTTATAAGGCGTGGAATAAAAAATAAAAGCATAGGTGCTTGATGTATGTGTTAATGAAATTAGGGAGTCATAAGGTTGAAAAGTGTTGAACTTGTTATATGTCCTAGTGCATGATTTAATTATGAAATTAAACTAGGAACTTGAGACCTAGTTAATTGCTACCTTGATTTAGAAGACATGCACATGAGTTAGGGTTTGAAGTTGAAGACAAATTGCTTGATTATGTGCCTTGGCTATTGAGAGGAAGTGGATGGATTAGAAAATCAATTTTATGGATAAAATTGATTCTTGAGTTCCATGATTGCTTTAGTGGAGTTCATTGAGAGTATTGCCATTATTGAGGAGGTTTTTACTATTTCTTTGAGGAGATTATTTGTGGTTACTTGTTAAGTCCATTGCCACTATTTGAGACCATTGAGGAGATCATTTGCTAGTCACTTGTGGATACATTTGTATTTCATTTGAGGAGATCATTATTGGCTATTTGAGAGCTCTTTGCTTGAGGGAGTTGTGCTTGTTTCTTGAGAGCTTATTAACATTGCATGAGGAAGATATTATTGAGAACCTATTGCTATCACTTTTGGAGATTGTCCTTGGTTGGTTGAAGTCCTCATTGTTATTGTTTGGAGAGGTTTTCATTAGAGAGCTTATTTGCCATACATTTGAGAGTACATTGTTGAGAATTGATGTTATCCATTTAAGAGTACATTATTGAGCATTGTTGTCATCCATTTGAGAGATCATTTGTCATACATTGTTGAGATTATTGAGGATCATTTTTATCATCCATTGAATAGTACATTGCCATTCATTTTTGAGCACATTGTTGAGTATTGTCATAATTCATCTGTTATCCATTTTTGAGTTCATCATTGAGCCTTGCATTCGTTGATTTGTGGCTGAGATTTGAGTGCTACTTGAGAGTCGTTGGTTGAGCCTTTGGGAAGGCTATTGGGACAAAAATTTTGGACAGATTTGAGACAAATTTTTTGCATGATTGGTTGAGCCTTTGAGAAGGCTTCTGGGACATAATTGTTGGACAGATTTGAGACAACTTTTGTACATGATTGGTTGAGCCTTTGAGAAGGCTTTTAGGATAGAATGTATGGATATATTTGAGATAGCTTTTGTACATGATTGGTTGAGCCTTTGAGAAGGCTTTTGGGATAGATTTGGGACAACGTTTGAGCAGGATTTTTTGAGCCTTGTGAGAAGGCATTGAGGTAAATTTGTGAGCAATGAAAGAGACAAGATATAAATAGAATACACATCAACACCAGTTTTCGAGCTGAGCAAATTAGTGGATAGCCTAGCTGAGCAGATCAATGGATAGCCTAGCTGAGCATATCAGTGGATAGCCTAGCTGAGCAGATCAATAGAGAGCCTAGATGAGCAAATTAGTGGATAGCCTAGTTGAGTAGATCAATGGATAGCCTAGCTGAGCAGATTAGTGGAGAGCCTAGCTGAGTAGATTAGTGGAGCCCACCTGAGTAGATCATAACAACCTAGCTTTGAGCAGATCAAAGTAATCATTTGTATTGGGATAAGGATCCCTATTTCTTTGTGAAATATTATAAAGAGAATATCTTGTGGACTATCCCATATTGGGGGAACCACGTTAAATCTTGTGTCTCAATTGTGTGTGATGATTTATGCACTTGCTTACTATTTATATCTATGTTATTAATGCACACTGCTATATTTATTTATTATAATTGAGGACACTAATTGATATTGGTTTGGAAAGAAAGTAAAAATTGGGCGCTATACTATTCACCCCCCTCTTAGTATAAGCTTGTGTTCTTCAATAAGAGCTCTACTTCTAGTAAAAAGCCTGAGAAATTGATAAAATTTAGCAAATATTTTTACACTGATAAACCAATTGACTTTTCAAAGATCCTCGAGGAGGAAAATTCCCAATAAATTCTTAGTATTATGCAAAAAAATCAACCTACAAAATCAGATCTACCTGCCAAAGAAAAAAATGCATTAAAAAGTCTTGTCTTGGATGTAGGGATACCTTTAGATACTGATCTGAATATTAACAATACGAAACTTCATCCTTCACAGACAAAGGACACAGAGCAGAAAGGAACTGCTTAAGAGGTTGAGCATATTAAGACAGTTATGGTGGAAACACTAGTTACAACTGCCGCAACATCTACAGATCAGAATGCTAAGGAGCAGGTATAGCGAGTTAAAAGGGAACGCAAATTACTAGGATAGAGACCACGACCATCTCAAATTTCTTCTCGACTTCTATATCAGCAAGATCAAAATTGAATTAACAATAAAAAAAAAATCCTTTATTAATTATTCAGACTTATATTTTTAAATTATATATGTAGTATATTTTATTTGTATGGCATATGTAATATGTACACGCAAAATTTGGAATGTTTGTGTATGTATATTTTATTAGTTAGTTTAAGTAATATGTATAGTTAACATTTACAATGTTTACATAATATGTATAGTTAATATTTGAAATATTTTTGCTTTATAATTGCTAATATAAATTGTTTATTTCTTAGTTTTATGAACTTTGTAATTTCTGATAAATGAATTATTTTATGTATTTTAGATCAGTGATTATGTTTAGATTTCCAGAAGAAGCTTAGTACAGTTCTATTAAAAATATATGTATTTAAATTGCTTTGAAATAATTCTGACAAAATTTATGTGCATGTTTTATAAATTTTATGAAAATATTCATTGGATTTCTGATTATAATGTTATTTTCTCTATATTTGATGCATGCATAGGATTGATTATTTCCCTTTCATTTGATTTTTCTGCATTCATGAGGACATGCATGAACTTCAGTTTGGGGGGATGATGAGTGGCTATTTGCCACATATTTTTGTACCATAATTGTTTCATTTATATGATTAATTGATATGTTTTATATAAATTACTATTAATAAAATGTGATTTATTAGTAAAAATTATTAATTATAGTAATCTAACATCAGTGTTTGATTTATATCAAATTTGTCTGAGTTCTGAGAAAAATGCAGGAAAAAGTATGCATGATCAATGAAGAGATTGCAGAACTTTGGAGTGCACCTCGGACGAGAAGAAGAACCAATAGAGTTCAGTGACAACAATAATTGATCTAGTTACAGATGTTGATTACTGAAGTATGTTACTAAAGGTAATCACTGAAAGTAACTATTGAAGGTAATTACTGAAGGTAACTACTGAAGGTAACTACTGAAGAAAGTTATTAAAGATAATTACTGAAGATTGTTTTACCAACAATTACTGAAGGATAATAAAGTCTGTTGACTTCAGCATGCCACATAAGATTTGGACGACACATTAATATGGACGGCACATTAAAATGGACAAAATTTGATATTTTCTATCTAGAAAAAAATTCCATTTCTCACATACTATCTACGAGAATATTTCAATTTGAAAAAGTTATGATTTACTTTATAAAGCTTGTAACCAGTTTATTTTGGAAAGTTTGAGATATAAATGCAAATATTGTTAGAATTTCCTAGAATATAGGACATGATATCCTAATGTATATCCTACGAGTCAGTTAAAGTAGCATTGTCTTGTTAGGATTATTAGTAGGATGCCACTTGGACTAGTAAAAATATTTATAAGTCCAAGTAGGTGTACGTATTATGATTAGGTTTAGATTATTCTTGATTAATGTATAGTCATCAGTCCACAAAATCCGCATGACAAATACATGGAGAAAACTATTTAGAATTGTATTATTTTTCATATAAATTACATAGGAGACCTTGAAAGAGGTCTGGACACTACTCGTTACAGTTTACAGTTTGTTCTAAGTTTACAATTTAGAAGGAATGCTCAGCATGTACAGTTGAAGCTCCAGTAATAAAACAACACTTTGTTCTTCAAATATGGTAATCTGTATCAATTTTGTGGATTGTTTGAATTCTATTTTGTAAGTTGTGTATTTATTACCTGTATTCATAGAATATGCATAAATATTAGTATGACATATAAATTTAGTTACAGAGATAAGGTAAATTAGGGGAGAAAGTCTTACACTACCCTTTAGGAGGCAGGGCCCACTCCTAATAGATAGTCCCTGAGCTCTCGCCCCTTCATTAGGTTTAGATTAATTAGAATTGCATTTCAAGTTATATAAAATAAACTAGATTGCATGAGGATCCTCACAAATAAATTAAATCATGTTTACAGTAATTAAGTGCATCAATAAATCGATTCATCAGTAATTAAGTGCATCAGTAAATCTATTCATCAGTAAAAGTAAAACATAATTGTAATTATTCATCATAGCTTTCATTCATTTCTACACAAATTTAATTCTGTTCATTTACTTTTCTATACACGTGAAGCCTAAAAAAGAAACTTGAACTAAGCTTAGTATTAACTCCAATGATATAATCTATACTTGATTGTTACTATTTAAATCTGACCTTGATTTCCCTCGAATTGATAAAATTAAATGTAAGCTCTACATCCGATCACATGTGTTGTGGCATTTGGCATATGTTTGAATTGCGTTCCATGATGTAAGTGTGGGTGAATTTAAAATTGGTTGTTGGGATCCCGATATGCACTATTTTTTATGTTTGTTTGAACTTTCACCATGAAATGACAAAATGGGTATGCAAATATGCAACTGTATTTACATTTTGTTGTGTTTTGTGGATTGTACATATTTCAATGTCTTGAAATGCATTACAAATTACATGAATTAATTTGTGAGTGTGAAATATGTGTGATAAGATTGATTTTTGTTTATTTCAAGTATTTGAATAGAATTGTGTATGGAAATGATATAATTTTTTTTGTGTTTGTTTATGGATGAATAGGTGAAGAATATCGAGCCACGACATCGTGTGAATACAATGAAGGTTGAGTTGGATAATCTTCTAAAGGGTAAGTAAGATCAGGAATGGTTGGATACAGTGTGGTTTAGAGGGATGTGGGAGTGTAAGAGTATTCATGCTAATAGAGCATACATATCAGCATTATGTGAGAGGTGGGACCCGGATCGAAATACCTTCCACTTTTTGATAATGACGATCACCTTGGAATATGTGTATAGGATCTACAAGTTACCCATTGAGGGTGTTCTAGTGAGGGCAGTAGTAGATGATAGGTAGGCGATTATGATGGAGTGTACCTTTTGGGATAGGTGGAGGGAGGTAGATACTAAGAAGATGGACTACGAGTATATTTTGTGTCAGAAGATGTTGTCCAAGTGTCAGTGCATGGTGATGGTGATTATTTCCACTTATGCTCTACCAAATATTTCCAGTGTGTTGTTTACCTAGAATATGTTATATGTGGTATGTGATATGGTGGAGCATGATGTTGTATTTGCATGAGCACCTACATTGTTGGCCTAGGTGTACAAGGAGTTGCATGATGTAATGCATACTGGGAGGAATGGGTTGATCTAGACTCCTTTTCTATAGGTGTGGGCATGGTAGAACATAGCTCTAGAGTAACCGTCGTTGTTGCCTTATAAGACTCATGTTGATGGACATACACACTTACCATATGCATTGAAGTGGAGGACAAATGAGGAAAAGGGGATGAAGAGGCCACATGAGGGTGATCCTATATTTTGGAAGGTGAAGTTTGGAGAGTTGGTGCATATTCTCATCAAGTGAAGGCCTTTGAGGGATGGGATGGCATGGAAGAGGGATTATGAGTAGCTAGGTACTATCCAATGAGATAGATGGTTGGTGGGGTGGTATACTTGATAGAATGAGTTATTCCAGTTTAGTCGAGTGATGTAGAAATTTGGGCTATGACATGATATTCCAAAGGTGTCAGTTGTGTATTATAGGTGATGAGGTGATAGAGGGGAGCAACTTATAGTATTACCATGGATTGGTGAGAGGGATCCATCGATGGTGATTCTATATGTAGATGATGTAGGCACAAAACCAGAGTATGATGCCTAGTGGGTGACTCAGAGTTGGGACCCAAGTGTTGGGGTGATTGGTTGATGGATATAGCTTGGTGGTGGGGTACCTATGATAAAGGGGTGAGTAGAAAGAAGTACTCAATCCAAGTCATAGGATAAAGTTGAAGGTGAGACATAGGTGCCTCTTAAATTGTCTAGGTTGTGATTGGATGATGCATTTAGTGTGTGTGTGGAGAGGGTGGAGGAGGTACCAGTGAGTAGTGGAGCACAATCTATGGAGGAGGTAGCGACCATTGAGGAGACAGGTGAGGATGTGGGTAGAGATGTAGGTTTGTATGATACCATTGATCTAGGAAATATTGATGATATGGGAGAGATTTCTATTATGAAGTAGGATATGCAAGATGTAGAGGAGGAGGTGCTCATGCTACGATGGCAAGTACATTAGTTAGAGGGAGAGTGAGAGAGGTCAAGTGGTAGACCTAGAGGATTTTGTGGATAGGGTGATAGCCTCAGAGACTACTAGTGATGTTGAGCAGAAGGTATTCGAGTTACAATATGCTGAGTAGTGTGGGGGGCTCAAAGCTATAGGGGTAAGGTATAATGAGATGGTGGAGGAGATGGAGTAGCTGAGGGTGGATATGCATAGGTGGTAGTTTGTGGTAGAATCCTAGGATTCAGAGATTATAGAGTTGTATGTTGAGGTGGAGACATAGCAACGGGCACTAGAGGAGGCTAAGTGATCTAGGGTGATAGGGGAGGTGCCTACAGATATGGATGCCTTGAGGGTAGAGATAGAGTGGTTGCAGAAGGATTGTGAGGATGTGGTAGGGCAGTTGGTCAAGGAGACAACGATGTGAGCAAAGTGTAAATTTATTTTATTGATGTATGGTATTCCACTCCCTAATTATGGTAGGGCATGGTCACAATAAAGGTCATGATTGCGAGTACTAACATATTCACAATAGAGTCACTAGAGTATAGCTTTAGTGGCTCAAAGGGGTATGGGGACAGAGGCACGTGATGTGTTGCAGGGAGTAGTTGTTGCTAATGATTTGGAGAGGGTTTTATCTCTTGTAGGGTTTCAGGCATCTGGGATAGAGACAGAGTCTAGTAGGGCTACAATAGCATGTATGGTGGCATAGGGTAGGGTGAGTTGTGATAGGAGTGAAGAGACTCCTAGTGATAGTTAGATCTTATGGTTGTGCTATTGAGAGTCTATGATTTTTATAGCCTACATGTATTTTAGATGATGGATAGTGGGTATGGTCCCATATTGTAGCCTACGGGTATTTTTATGGATTATATATACACATTTTGGTTGCGGCTATTATATATAAATGTGTTATAATTTTGATTTGAATGTGTTTGAATTTATTTTACATAGATAGCATAGTATAATTTGTGAGTAAATGTATGATGAATGAATATATATGTATGTGGTAGTGTGTAGAAAAATGATTACACTATAGCATAGATATATTGTAGAATGATATGAAAAAGTGTAGATTGGATGCAATGTTATGTGATGTAATGTAAGTGTGACAATGTATGTTATAATTTTGGTAGATGCATGTAACATAGATGTGATGATGCAATATCAATAAATACATACAAGGATAAATGCAATTATGAAATGTTTGATAACTCTATGTAAAATAGATGCACTGATGCATGTATGGGAGGAATAAAATGTGCAAAGCAAGCACTTGTATCATGGTATAGACTGATATGAATGTGATATATTCCATAATATCAGGGATGTAGGATGGTATAATGTATATGTAATAACTTTGAAAATCATAGTTGTAGTAATCAAATCTCCTAAAAAAACTATGCAAGCATTGGTGACAACTCATAACTAATCTGAATGGTTCAAAGTCTATCATGGACTAGTGTGTGTAAATGAGTGAGGTTCATTTATCCATTTTGATGGAGGTAGGATTAACCCATTGTAAACATAGACAAACTAGCTAGCTCATCCACAAGAGTGCAGTGATCTATACAAAATAAGGTCACTAATGTGATAAATGTGTTGCCACTTGTAAGACTATTCCACTGGTAGGCAAGTGCTTAAGATCTATAGGTAACGATGGAAATAATCCCATGATGTTATGTTGAACCTAAGGACCAAATGCGATGATGCATAAAATTGGTGTTTCTTGGAGGTTTTTCCTTTTGTTTTATTCCCCTCATTTCTTTGCTTTTTATTTTTATTTTTTTGTAATATGGGAGTTGGTTTTTATTTTTTGCCCATTTGTCTAATTTTTGCTTATGCTTATCACTTTTTTTATCCCTAGGTTGTATGTTGACCATGAAAATTATAGGATGAGTAGGGGAAACCATTTTCTAGATGGTAATATCTATGTAAGGTGTTATCTTCCCTAGAATAAAAATTTTATTAAGTGTGTAACCTGTGTGAATGGTCCATGAGAGAAGTTGAATCAACTTGAAAGAACTATAAGGAGTGTATAAAACCTATAATCTAGAGGTGAAATTTGATTGACTAAACTGTTGAATGGTCAGAACTAAACAAGACACTTGTATACGCCTTAATCCTAAAAAGGGGGAATGGACATCCAAGTGGTGATGCTAACAAGTGCGTATGTTATTCCTGTTGAAGGCACATTTTTGGGGGAAGAATATACAAACATGAAATAAAATCATAATGAAAAATGAATGGATATATGTAATGGATGTAATGTAACCGATGCAACTAGAAGAATGAAATATTTACAAGAGGAAGACCATGAAATGTAGTCAAGGAAGATTGAAAAGCCTATTTACAAATGAGTTGTGAAAATGGTTGCCCCAACGTGTGGGGTGTGTGTGTAGTAGGAGAATAAGATGTAACTGGTTGGAATGCATGTGATAGCAACAAAAATAGGAATAATTTGAAGGTGGAAACTACATATGGAAGAAATAAGAAGAAATAAGCATTGGTAACCAACAAGATAAAGTGATTACCAGAGGAAAGGGAGGGTGAGAAGAAAGAAACTAGATCAACATAGGTATGTAGCCGCTTGAAGTGTGACCATACAACTACATGAGGAATCAAGAAGAAGAAGAGGAAACAAAGAAGAGAGAATATGAAAATAAACTAATGATGGTTGAAGTGACGAGGGTTAGGTTGTGAATGAGGAGGTGAGGCAATGATGTTGCTAGGGCTCTGATGGTTTGTATAGTTTGACATGTTATGGAAATAGTATGATAAAGTTATCATAGATTCACATGGTGGTAAAGTGCGAGGGATGATGCAACGTAGAGGACTCTGAAGTTAGTTGGATGAAAATGAGTGCTCAGGTGATGGGATGTGGTCACTAAGAAACATGTTATGTACCAATGTTTTGAATGTATGACATGCATCGATGTCATACCCTGGCTAATGGTGGTATATATAGAACTAGTTCTCTTTATAATTTTATGGTTTGGGATGCGATGGATCAATAGTCCAGATTTTGGGTAATACAAGGAGGCATTGGTGAAGGAAATGATTAAACTGTTAGTCTCACAATGACACTGAGAGGGGGGGTGAATCAGTGTAGCTCTTTAAAACTTAAATCTTCAACTCTTAAAGCCAAAACAATGAAAACTTAAAACCAAATAAAGCAAATATAACAAGAGAGCATCACACAACACAAGATGTACCGAGGTTCACCGATTTTGGCTACTCCTCAAAAATTGACTGTTTGGACTCCCATCCAAATCCAGCCTTTGCAAAGCAACAACTTTACAATCAATTTACCAGCACACATTGGAAGGAGCACCAACCCCTGATTTATCTGCACTAACAGAAAGGAGCACCAACCCCTGATTTACCAGCACCAACTGGAAGGAGCACCAACCCCTGATTTACTAGCACCAACTGGAAGGAGCACCAACCCCTAATTTATCTGCACCAATAGAAAGGAGCACCAACCCCTGATTTATCTACACCAATAGAAAGGAGCACCAACCCCTGATTTACCAGCACCAACTGGAAGGAGCACCAACCCCTGATGCCAAGCACCAACTTGGACTTCAATTCTGAAACTAGAAGATTGACATATAAATGCCTTCACTTTTACAAGACCCTGACTGGTCTATTGCTTACTCAACATCTCTCACGCAACACACACCCTTCTCGCTCGCCTCTCGCTCACCTCTCGTGCTCCTCTCGCACACTTCGCAAGATAAATTCCCCAACTAAAATTCTCCGAGCAACACTCCTTTTATAACCATCCTTTCTCTTTGTAACTCTAGTTGTAACTCCTTCTTTCATATTCTCATATGCCACTTGTCAATTGTAATGCCTTCTTTATGTAACTCCTTTTGTATATATAGAGTAGGCATTTCATCAAACACGTTACATGCAAAGAATTAACACCATATTCTCCTACTATGACTATTCATCTTCTCGGTCATGACTGTTCATCTTCTCCTTGCATGATTGTTCGTTTTCTCTTTTGTGCATGCATGCATTTTGATTTTCGAAAAAGCTTTTCATTTTTATTTTAACGACTGTTCATTTTCTCCTTCTTCGACTATTCATTTTCTCCACATGGGAATGTGTTCGTTTTCTTTCCATGACTATTCATTTTCTCCACATGGGCATGCGTCCATTTCTTTCCACGTGTAATGACCATCTTAAATGATTTAAAATCATTAAAGATTCCTTATGGGTCCACGTCACTATGCAGTCTTCAGTTTTACCATCCTAGTCTTCAGTCACAAAAATGCGACATGTCGCGATATCATGACACTTTTGTTTCTCTACCTGCCTGGCCTTTTTGAGTCACAAAAATGCGACATGTCACGATATCGTGACACTTTTCTTTCTCTGCCTGCTTGCCCTTTTGAGTCATGAAAATGCGACATGTCTCGATATCATGACACTTTTTCTTTCTCTTCTTGCTTGCCCTTTTTGAGTCATGAAAATGCGACATGTCGTGATATCGCGACACTTTTTCTCCTTGTTGTTTCTCTTTGCTTCGGCCCATGAAAATACATGTCGTGATATCGCGACACTTTTTCTCCTTGCTCTTGCTCTTTGCTTTGGCTCGTGAAAATACAACATGTCACGATATCGCGACACTTTTTCTCCTTGCTCTTTCTCTTTGCTTTGGCCCACAAAAATACGACATGTCGTGATATCATGACACTTTTTCTCCTTGCTCTTTCTCTTCGCTTTGGCCCCCGAAAATGCAACATGTCACGATATCGCGACACTTTTTCTCCTTGCTCTTTCTCTTCTCTTTGGCCACGAAAATGCAACATGTCACGATATCGCGACACTTTTTCTCCTTGCATTTTCTCTTCTCTTCTGGCCGTGAAAATGCAACATGTCGCGATATCGCGACACTTTTTCTCCTTGCATTTTCTCTTCTCTTCTGGCCGTGAAAATGCAACATGTCACGATATCATGACACTTTTTCTCCTTGCATTTTCTCTTCTCTTCTGGCCACGAAAATGCAACATGTCGCGATATCGCGACACTTTTTCTCCTTGCATTTTCTCTTCTCTTCTAGCCACGAAAATGCAACATGTCACGATATCGTGACACTTTTTCTCCTTGCATTTTCTCTTCTCTTCTGGCCATGAAAATGCAACATGTCGCGATATCGCGACACTTTTTTCCCTTTGCTTTTTCGCTTCTCTTTTGCATATGGGCCACTTCGGTCTTCTTGGACAACCTGTAGCAACTTCACCCAAACATCAGAAACATCCTCATAAGCATTTAACATCACTGTACATACTCTGAGTAACCTCTGAACTCCTGTCCACTGCATCAACCGATCTATCTGACTGTGTTGACAACAATGACAATACTATCGTTGCACCTTGCTCAACAATCTCCCCCTTTGGAATTGTTGGCAACACACATGCAATTTCTTGTAACTCTTGAGCAATTTCTTGTAACTCTTCTCCCCCTTTGACAACAATACCAAAAGGGCTACTGTAAACTCCCCCTGAGTCCATGCACAACATTCTCAGACAAAAATTATTACACTTAGCAAAAATCACAAACATGAGCAAAAAGATAAACAAAGACACAAATGCTCCCCCTGAGAATGTGGTCCCGATAGCTAGTCAATTCTTGGGAAATGTGACCACTCCCTATTTATTACGAAGGTATTCAGAGACTTCCTTGGGCAACGGTTTTGTGAAGATATCCGCTACTTGCTCTGTTGTTGGAACAAAATCCAACTTAACCTCACCTTTCGCAACTTTCTCCTGCATACAACACGCTGTCGCTGCAATATATTCTGCCTCTGCTGTGGATAAGGAGACTGACTCTTGTTTCTTACTGTTCCATGCGACCAACCTATCTCCAAGATAGAACGCACCTCCACTGGTACTCTTTCTGTCATCTACACATTCTTGCTCAACTTGCAACCTGTCGTCATGGGAGTGCTAACTGGCTTACAATCCTCCATTGTGAACTTTTTAGCATCTCTTTCACTAAACCAAATTATCAGAACTGTAATTTTTCGTAACTTTGAACAATGGCAGTAAGAACCATCAAAAGTACAACACTGACATATAGCAATACTACCAATGGTGACAACTCTCAATTTAATCACCACCCTTCATGGTACCGCCACAAACAACGACATGAACTGAACCACACTTTGGCAACTATACGACAACTCCCCGACTACTTTCCTTTCATCCTCAGATAACCACACAAATACATAGGAGCATTAAAATAAAACTTTAACATTGCTCCCCCTGAGGATGTGCTACCTGGAGCTGCTTAGTGCAATAGAGGAGTAATCTCCTTCAGTCCAAGGAGACACGATTTCCTCTCTTCTTTCTTTCTCCAATATTTCTTGAACTTAGGCTGAAGGTTTTCAACTGCATCCCTATTTTGAACCTTTTCATGAACTTGAACATTTCTCTTGGGTGGTTGTCTCTTGTACATCCTTGATGGATGATTATTTTCCTTTCTTTGATGCACATGATTTCTTCCCTGTTCGTGTTGCATTCTTTGCGTCTGATGAAATCTACTGTCTTGCCTTAGATTAGATACAAAAGTTCTTGGACAAGACCTTGCTATGTGCCCATGACCATTACATTTAAAACATTGCACATGGTGTTCAACCGGAATAACAGATGTATTTCTACCAGCATAACTCTTTGATCTATTATTCAATCCACAATAAATTGCCTTGTGACCATAATGGTTGCATCTAAAACAATAGCCATTAAAAGCATTATTATGAATAAAGTGAGAGTGATAGAACCTCTTTTGTTGTGGTTGCTTTGCTGTAGATCTCCTTTGAGATTTTCTTCCTTTTGAGGATTCAGCTTCAAGATTTTCTTGCTTTGATCCTTCAGCAGTGGATTTCTTCTTCTCTGCAGATTTAGAAGATGAAGGTTGTTCAGCTTCACATCCAAGACCAAGCTTACACATGGGGCTTCTTTGTTGCCTTATCATTTTATCTAGCAGCTCTGTGCTCTTCTCAAATTTGAGATTTGTATTGGCCTCTTCTAGTTGTTTCCTCAATAAAACAATCTCCTCTTCTTGTTTGCAGCAAACAATCTCTTTCTCATTGATCTGTGACTTCAAGGCTTCTTCTATTTTCTTGGCTTTATGAATTTGTAAGAAGAGATCTTCAATATTATCCCCATATTCTTCCAACTTCTTGGACAGTCTTTTGTTCTTTTTCCTTTCTAAACCCAACTCTTCAAGTGCAGCGATCAACTCACCTTCTAGATCTACTTCAACCTCTAGGTTTTCATCACATACTTGTTCTTTTTCTATTTTTTCTTCTTTGAGTGCCATAAAAAGAACTTCACCTGTTTCCTCTTTAGAATCCTCACTGCAGCTGTCTTCTGATGAACTGACATTCTTGGAGATGAAACTTTTCTTCTTGAAGTTGCCTTTTCTAAAATTTGGTTTTTTCTTCCAGTCACTTCTTTCTTGGTGCGATCCTTCATCACTTTTGTTCTTCTCATTAAGTGGACATTTAGTTGCAAGATGCCCAATGCCTCCACAATTGAAACATTTAAACGGTAACTTTCCTCTGTATTTTCCTTTTCCCATTTTTAGTTTTCGAACAAAGTTTGCTTCCATTTCATCTGATGTCTCTTCTTCCTCGGATTCTTGTTTTGCTTTCATATTTTTATGGGCTTTAAAAGTAGCTTCTCTATATTTGGGTTTAGATTTTCCTATTCTCATCTCATATGCAGTCAAAGAACCATGCATCTCATCCATACTAAAAGAATTTAGATCTTTAGCTTCTTCTATAGCTGAAACTTTAGAATCAAATCTTTGGGGAAGAGATCTTAATACCTTTTTCACGATGACAGAATCTTCGATTTTCTTGTCGAGTCCTCTAATCGCATTAATGACTTCATTAACTCTCAACATATATGCCTCTATGTTCTCATCGTCATTCATATTTAATACTTCGAACTGAGCTCGATGTGTTTGTAACTTGGCCTCCTTGATCTTATCGTCTCCTTCATGAATGCTCCTCAGTTTGTCCCATATTTCTTTTGTCGTTTTACAACTCATAATTTTTACTAGTTCACTGTCCACTAATCCGCACATGATAGCATTCTTTGCTTTTGAGTTATTCTCAAATAATTTCTTACCGGCAACATCGGTTGGAGAAGTGGTGGGTATTGTGTATCCACTATCTACTGAATCCCAAATGTCGTATCCCAAAGCACAAAGATATGTCTGCATCCCGAGTCTCCAAAATGTGTAATTAGTTCCATCCAACAATGGTGCTTTGTTTGATGAGAAGCCTTCACCACCTGCCATTGTGTTACTTCCAAGATCACCCTAGTCGGTTAAGCTTGTTCAGGAACTTGGCTCTAATACCAATTGTTAGTCTCACAATGACACTGAGAGGGGGGGTGAATCAGTGTAGCTCTTTAAAACTTAAATCTTCAACTCTTAAAGCTAAAACAATGAAAACTTAAAACCAAATAAAGCAAATATAACAAGAGAGCATCACACAACACAAGATGTACCGAGGTTCACGAGTTTTGGCTACTCCTCAAAAATTGACTGTTTGGACTCCCATCCAAATCCAGCCTTTGCAAAGCAACAACTTTACAATCAATTTACCAACACACACTGGAAGGAGCACCAACCCTTGATTTATCTGCACTAATAGAAAGGAGCACCAATCCCTGATTTACCAGAACCAAATGGAAGGAGCACCAACCCCTGATTTACAAGCACCAACTGGAAGGAGCACCAACCCCTGATTTACCAGCACCAACTGGAAGGAGCACCAACCCCTGATTTATCTCGCACCAATAGAAAGGAGCACCAACCCCTGATTTATCTGCACCAATAGAAAGGAGCACCAACCCCTGATTTACCAGCACCAACTGGAAGGAGCACCAACCCTTGATGCCAAGCACCAACTTGGACTTCAATTCTGAAACTAGAAGATTGACATATAAATGCCTTCACTTTTACAAGACCCTGACTGGTCTATTGCTTACTCAACATCTCTCATGCAACACACCCTTCTCGCTCACCTCTCGCTCGCCTCTCGCGCTCCTCTCATGCACTTCGCAAGATAAATTCACCAACTAAAATTCTCCGAGCAACACTCCTTTTATAACCATCCTTTCTCTTTGTAACTCCAGTTGTAACTCCTTTCATATTCTCATACGCCACTTGTCAATTGTAACGCCTTCTTTATGTAACTCCTTTTGTATATATAGAGTAGGCATTTCGTCAAACACGTTACATGCAAAGAATTGACACCATATTCTCCTACCATGATTGTTTGTCTTCTCGGTCATGACTGTTCGTCTTCTCCTTGCATGATTGTTCGTTTTCTCTTTTGTGCATGCATGCGTTTTGATTTCTGAAAAATCTTTTTGTTTTTATTTTAATGACTGTTCATTTTCTCCACATGGGCATGCGTCCATTTCTTTCCACGTGTAACGACCATCTTAAATGATTTAAAATCATTAAAGATTCCTTATGGGTCCACGTCACTATGCAGTCTTCAGTTTTACCATCCTGGTCTTCAGTCGCGAAAATGCGACATGTCGCGATATCATGACACTTTTGTTTCACTGCCTGCCTGGCCTTTTCGAGTCACGAAAATGTGACATGTCGTGATATCACGACACTTTTGTTTCTCTACCTACCTGCCCTTTTCGAGTCACAAAAATGCGACATGTCGCGATATCACGACACTTTTTCTTTCTCTGCCTGGCTACCCTTTTTGAGTCATGAAAATGCGACATGTCGCGATATCGCGACACTTTTTCTCCTTGCTCTTTCTCTTTGCTTCGGCCCACGAAAATACAACATGTCGCGATATCGCGACACTTTTTCTCCTTGCTCTTTCTCTTAGCTTTGGCCCCAGAAAATACAACATGTCACGATATCGCGACACTTTTTCTCCTTGCTCTTTCTCTTAGCTTTGGCCCACAAAAATACAACATGTCGCGATATCGTGACACTTTTTCTCCTTGCACTTTCTCTTCTCTTCGGCCCGTGAAAATGCAACATGTCACGATATCGCGACACTTTTTCTCCTTGCATTTTCTCTTCTCTTTGGCCCACAAAAATGCAACATGTCACGATATCGCGACACTTTTTCTCCTTGCATTTTCTCTTCTCTTCTGGCCATGAAAATGCAACATGTCGCGATATCGTGACACTTTTTCTCCTTGCATTTTCTCTTCTCTTCTGGCCGTGAAAATGCAACATGTCACGATATCGCGACACTTTTTCTCCTTGCATTTTCTCTTCTCTTCTGGCCACGAAAATGCAACATGTCGCGATATCGCGACACTTTTTCTCCTTGCATTTTCTCTTCTCTTCTGGCCACGAAAATGCAACATGTCACGATATCACGACACTTTTTCTCCTTGCATTTTCTCTTCTCTTATGGCCACGAAAATGCAACATGTCGCGATATCACGACACTTTTTTCCCTTTGCTTTTTCACTTCTCTTTTGCATATGGGCCACTTCGGTCTTCTTGGACAACTTGTAGCAACTTCACCCAAACATCAGAAACATCCTCATAAGTATTTAACATCGATGTACATACTCTGAGTAACCTCTGAACTCCTGTCCACTACATCAACTGATCTATCTGACTGTGTTGACAACAATGACAATACTGTCGCTGCACCTTGCTCAACAGAAACACTTGGGATAATGGTATGGATTGTAGAGGTATGGGATAGATATAAGGCTTTGATGGAGGTGAGTGGGAAGCAGATGGAGTGAGGTTGAATGGTGGAGGTGTGGGTCAATAATATGATGTGATTTAGATCTAAGGATGATAAATAGACCTAGAATAATATGAAGATATATGATCCATGGTGGACTAAAAAGTAGAGGTGTGGCAATGTCAATGACTCAAGTGTAGCTCAAGAGCATCGAGGTGAGAGAGAATATGTTGGATATCAAATTGTGGGGGCGATGGGATTGGAGAAGGTGGAGAGCAAGACTCCAATGTATAAGGAGGAGTATGATATTGGTGTGAATATGGATTTGTATGAAATGATGAATGGGGTGAGTGAAATGACATTGCAGATTGTGAGGTTGGGTGAAATGGTAAGCCTCAAAGTTGAGAACGTGAAATTTAAAGGATGGGTGGTGTAGGAGATGGTTATGGTAACGACGTATGTGGGATGGAGGTACATCCGTATAAGTATCTTGGGATGTATGCAAGTGAAGGGCTTGGACGTAAGGGGACATCCTACATGAAAGTGGGGTAGGTAAGCATGAAGGATGCATGATATGAGGTGTGTATCCTCTATTGGGGGATGATAGATTCTTGATGGGTGATGAGTAGAAGTGGATGGTGAGTAAGGATTCCTTGTATCATCATATGGAGGGGTAGGAGACCCTTGTGTGCGAGAATGGGGGTTTTCCTCCTTGTCTACAAAGGAGGATAGGGAGACCTAACTATATCCTGAGTGAGGTGAATAAGATGAGTCTCTATGGTGGGGTGAACGATATCAGGGTGGAGTGTGGTGGTCTAAATGGGATGATGGTGAGGACTATCAGATATGTACAGAGTCAGGTGGCCTAGCCAAGTTGGATGGTGTAATTGGGACTAGATATAGTGTGGTAAGATCCTGCATGGTGGTAGAATGAGATGCTAAGAGTATACGCGTATGACCACGTATCTCTGTTGAAGATGTAGCAGTGGATGATGTGAACCCTAAAAAAATAAATAGATACCAACAACATATAAATGACATAAAAAGAAAAAGGTGCATCTATTATGTAATATAAAATAAATACCATGTGTGTATTATGATGTGCATAGTGAGTGATGTGTGTGTAGATAGCACTATGTACAATTTATGGTGGTGAATACCTATGTGGGCTAAGCATTGAACACATGAAGGTGAAGGATATTTATGGGTTCGGATTCAGCAAGACCTTCGAGATTAGCCAATCGATAGGTACCTAAACCAAATTTGTGTGTGATTATGAATGGGCCCAACCAGTTCAGGGTAAACTTATCTCGTTGTTGGGGGGGTTGACTTATGATTTGTTGGTTCTCTTTGAGAACTAGGTCACCAATTTGAAATTTGCATTGATGTACCTTACTATTTTAGGCACAACAAAGGTGGTCTTGATAGATGCATGTGTGCTCGATGGCATGAATGCGATGTTCATCGAGGAGTGTTAGTTGATCGAGATGAGCTTGACAAGCGATGTCATCATCAATAAATTATTTCATAGATACTCATAGGGAAGGTATCTCAAGTTCAAGGGGTATGATGGCTTCAATGCCATAGACTAATGAGAAAGGGGTTGCCCTAGTGGGAGTATGGATGCTCGTATGGTAGGCCCACAAAGCTAAGGGTATTTGATTATGCCAATCACGATGAGACTCTACTACTGTCTTACGAAGTATGGAGCAGATTGTTTTGTTGGTAGCCTCTACCTGGCCATTACCTTGTGGGTAGTATGGGGTAGAGAAGCTATGGTGAATATTGAATTTGGCACAAAGGGCATGAATAATTTTGTTCTTGAATGATTTCCCATTATCAGAGATGATTTGGGAGGGAATTCCAAAGTGACATATGATATGGTCTGTAATGAATATCATAATATTGGCTCCCATGGTCTGGACAAGTGGGATGGCTTCGACCCACTTTGTAAAGTATTCTATGGTAGTGATGATAAATTTGTGATTGTTTGATGAAGTGGGTGTGATTTGTACGATAAGGTCAAGGCCCCATTGAGAGAAAGGCCACATGGACTGAATAGGTTGGAGTGCTTGAGATGGCATATGTGTGAGATTTGCATGTTGTTGGTACTTGACATAGTGCCTCACATATTCACAACAATCATGTTCCATCTTGGGCCAGTAATAGCCCATGTGAAGGATGCATTTTGTGATCACCATGCCACTGAAGTGGCCATCGCAAGTACCATCATGGGTTTCTTGTACAACCCATTGAGATTCATATGGTTCTAAGCAATGCAAGAGGATGCCATCATAACTATGATGGTAGAGGATGTCCCCAACAATGTATAGTGAATCACCCTTTGTTTGAATGCTCGATGATGAGCATGTGGTAGATCGCATGGTAGGAATCCTAACTTAATATAATCCTTAATTTGTGCAAACCAAGGATCATGTGGTTCGGTATTGACCACATGAATACCACCATCATCTGTGGGAGGCATAGGTGATATGGAAGATTGAGTGAGGGTGTGAATGGATACACACATGGTGTCTGATAGGGAGTTTTGAGGGATTAATGATCCTAAGGAGGCCATTGTGTCAGAAAAATGGTTTGATGATCATGGAGCAGCTTCGATAGCATACCACTCGAATTGGGAAAGAAGTTATTGTGCAATCCATTTGTATTATTGGAGAACTAGACAACGGCATTTCCAAATCTCTTGCACTTGGTTTACTACCAAGAGGGAATCACCTATGATGTGAAGGTATTTTATGTGCATGGAGTGGGCCTATTTTAATTTGAGGATTAAGGCTTCATATTCTGCATTATTATTTGTGCAAGGGAAGTCTAATTTGAATGAAAAGGGGAGTGGTTCCCCTTCGGGTGTGAATAAAACAATGCCTACACCCCCAGCATGAGTGCATCAGGAGCCATCAAAGAATAGAGTCAGATCGATCGGTGTTTCTGGCTCGACATACTCTTCAACTTTTGTAATGTGAAATATGGAATCATCAGGAAGTTGAATAAGGAGAGGCTGATCATCTGGAAATGGAGCCTCTACAAGTTGGTCTGTGATGACCTATCCTTTTATGGATTTTTATGAAATGAACTCTAGATCAAATTCAGTTAGAAGCATAATCCATTTTGTTGTATGAGAGTTGTGGTAACTTTTTTTCATCATATATCGAAGCGGATTGTCTCGAGCGATGATAAAAGTAGTGTGATTTAGCATGTAATGGCAAAGTTTTTGGGTGGAAAATACTACAACTAGGCATAGTTTTTCCATGTACCCATAACAAATTTTGTAGCTGACTAGCATATGACTTATATAATATATAGCTTGCTCTTTGTTGAGCATATTCTTTTGGGCTAATAATGTGCCTAGTGTGAAATCTATGGCTGAGATGTATAGAGTAAGCGGTAGCTGTGGGTGTGGGGGAGACATAACTGGTGGAGAAGTGAGGTAGGCTTTGATAGAATCAAAGGCTTGTTGATAGTTGTCATCCCATTTGAAAGTGACTCCCTTTTGTAAGAGATGATTGAATGGTTTGCATTTGTCTGATAGTTGTGCGATAAAGTGATGAATGGAAGTGATTTTGCCCTGGAGACTATGCAATTGCTTTAGGTTGGTAGGCAAGGGCATCTCGATGATGGCCTTTACTTTGTTAGGGTCTACTTCGATGTCGCATTGAGAGACAATGAACCCTAGGATCTTGCCTAAAGTAACACCAAAGACACACTTCTTTGGGTTAAGGCGCACATTATGTTCTAGTAAACGGTTGAAGATCTTACGGAGATCATCTAAATATTGTGAGCATTCCTTGGACTTCGTGATGAGGTCATCAACATAATATTCCATAATTTTATGCATGTAATCATGAAATATGTAAGTCATTGCATGTTGGTAGGTTGCCCCAATGTTTTTAAGGCCAAAGGGCATGACCTTGTAGCAAAAATTCCCCTAGGGGGTTGTGAATGAAGTTTTGTGCTGATCAACGGGGTTGATTTTGATTTGGTTGTAGCTAGAGAATCCATCCATAAGGGAGATCATCTCATGGCCTATGATGGAATCGATTAGTGAGTCGATGTTAGGTAAAGGGAAGTTGTCCTTGGGATAAGCTTTGTTTAAATCATGAAAGTCAGTGCAGACGCAGACCTCACCGAAAGGTTTTGGCATTGGAACCATGTTGGACACCCATTCAGGATAATCTATGGGTACAATAAAATCTATGTCTAAGAGCTTTTGGAGCTCAAATTTTACTACTAATGCAACTGTAGGGTGCATGCATCATAATTTTTTCTTGATAGGTTTGGCATCTTTATCTAATGTGAGATTATGGACTACAAGGGTGGGATCGAGGCTTGGAATATCCTTGTAAGACCATGTGAAGACTCTGATATACTTTTTGAGGAAAGTAGTGAACAAAATGCGCTCTTCAAGTGAAAGGCTAGTGGCTAGTTTGACAATGTGAGGGTTTTCAGGATCGTCACCGATGTCTACATCAATGGTTTCCTTGATTAGCATGTGGGAACCATCATGAAGTTGTTCTAGAATTGGAATAAGGTGGAGGTCATTGATAGCCTCTAGGATATCATATGCATCATCTATGTAGATGTCTATGTGGTGAATGTATGGAATGTGAGGTGGTGTAGAAGGTGAAGGAGCATTAGCGGTATGCAGGACATGGGGTGAAAGTAGGAAATCTTGGG
Organism: Wollemia nobilis; assembly: GCA_028583015.1. Classification (NCBI taxonomy): domain Eukaryota; kingdom Viridiplantae; phylum Streptophyta; class Pinopsida; order Araucariales; family Araucariaceae; genus Wollemia; species Wollemia nobilis. Next base: position 9,905,022 of record JAQPPZ010000386.1, on the reverse strand, counting down.
GTGAAGGTATAGGTGAGATGTGTGTGAGATCGATAAAATTTGGATTTGGTGTGTCATCATGAATTTTGGTGTGTATACCAAAGTGGGGAGAAGAGATCCATATCGACCATGTTAACTGATGTTGTGGGGGATGTGGGTGGTGAAGAGTCTGATGATGAAGACTCAATAACCTATGAACATCGTAGGAGGCTCAATGGAGGGCATAAGACAATAGGTGGAGAACGTGGTCGAGTAATGGAGTGATGGAGTTGTCGATGTATAGGTAGGAATGTGGCCAAATGTGTTGGTGATGATGGGGGAGATGCCATGTCATGCTCTAGATAATGAGCATTTAGAGATAAGGCAACAAATTGGCTTGTTAATTCATCAACACAACATGACGATGTGGTGTCGAAAAAGGAGTTTCTTGAAAGAAGTCACATGGAACTATGATGGTTGAATGAGGAGATGGGTTATCTTCTAAAATATCCATATCGATATATTCTTCCAATGTGTGTGTTGGAAGTGGGGAAGGGTGTAGAGAGAGATCCTGAAGTTCATCCTCAAGTGTGTGAATGATGGTGGGGTGATAGCCTAGGCCAGATTTGTTAGTAGGTAATTGCACATGGGGATTGATGGGTGTATGTAACCCTTGTTCATAATGGCCTAACCCAAATCCACACCAATGGAAATATCAAAGGTAGCATAAGGTGAAATGGGGGTTAGCCATGTGATCCAATGTACCATAAAAACTAGATTGTGGTGGTGGAGGGACTATAGGTGAGAGTGAGGAATCGACTCCTACATATACAAAGTTAGTTTGGTTATTAGGAGGCCCTAATTGTATGATAGTTTTGATAGTCAAAATTGAGGTTGAAGGGTGGTCAAAGTCATGCATGGACTAGACTATAGGTGGGCGTATGCGGCATCATGCACATTGTAGTCACCTGGACCTGAATTCATCATAAATATAGAAATATGGGGTGATGTATGATGTGGTAAATGGGATGGTGAATCTAAATTAAAAGATGAGGATGTGATCTAAGAATATCTTATGGTAGTAGTAGAGGGGTGTAACAACTGATCATCGAGGTGAGAAGCTCGTTGCTCCCACTCATGGCATTTAGCTATGGTAGCTAGGATAGGGTGATCTGCATGTGGAAATTGTGAAGGAGGAGGAGTGGGCACGGTGTTAGAATGCAAGGAGATGTGAATGACCTAGGGCATGGGTGGAAAGGAATGGGAGGTGTTTGAGGTGTAGGAAGGAGAGGAGGTTTTATAGAGGAAGATGGGTGAGGTGGAGTGGTAGGTCATGATGTAGGTAACGAGGATGGTCTCGACATCATGGATGGATTTGTGGAAGATGATGGTTGAGATGGTGGTGGTGGCCATAAGGAAGGTGGTGAAAAAGGTATGGTAGTAGGATTAGGTACCATGATGGTTGGTGCTAGTGGTGCAGACATTGAGGTGTGTGTCCTTGATGAATATTGTGGTAATGAAGTGGATGTGGGGGAAGATGTTGATGCTTCGATAGATTGATGAGAAGAAATAGGAAAGAGTTATGTGGAAGATGATGAAGGTATTGGTGGAAGGTCTATGATGTTGTAGAATTTGAAGGGGTCCCCATCGGTAGGAACATAGTGGACAAGTCCATCGTGGATATATTTGAGATAATGGTGTAATGTAGAAGGGACACACTGCATGTCCCTGATCCATGGATGACCAAGCAGGATATTGTACTACATTTCACCCTGAATGATGTGGAAGAGGATGGAGATGGTGCAGATACCCACCTGGATGGGTAGGACAATGGATCCTACTATGGGTCGCATGGAACCATCGAATGCACGTAGATCGAGCGATGGGGTGGCAAAATGAGTTGGTGGGATATGCAGATGATGTAAAGCTACTATGGAAATAATATTGATAGAGGAACTCGTATCAATGAGGACACGCTTGTAGGTGATGTCATTGATGGTTGCTTGGATGTGAAGAGGGGGATCCACTCCTTCTCCTATGAGTTTCATGATCTCATGATCGTGAAAACTGATAGAGGGCTGAAGGTAGTGTGGAATGTTTCCTATGAAGTTCATGAAGGTATTCGTGTCGTGAGTCTCAAGATCAATAGAATGTAGGATATCATTCAATGCCTCATGATGGGGTTGGGACTGTTGTAGAAGGTCATAGATGGATAACTGGTGGGAGCATTATACAATTGGTGGGTAAGGCTACCATGGATTGTGATGATATTTTGTGGTGGAGGAGGTGTGGTGTTAGAAGTCATAGGAGACTATGGAGATGTAAATGGTATCGATGAGGAAATGATAGGTGTGGTTTGGTATGAGGGATACCATTGATTATGAGTGGTAAGGTTAATCATGCCCACTACACTGCATGAAGGGGGGTCTGTTGGACACTATTGACCTATCTAGGTGGCCCTGAGGGATTAGGTGGAGTTATTTGGGGGTTAGTCCCCCTGTGATCAGGTAAGGGGTTTTGGAAGATCCCTAAATTTTGATTTTGTGGAGTGAGGGGGTTTGAGACCTAGATGGTACCCCTATCGATGAGATCTTGGACATAACCATAGAAAGAGTAACAAGAATCAATATCATGGCCATGTTGTTGGTGATATTGATAGAAGGCTTGCTCAATATATCCTCAAGGCTTAGGTTGATTTGGATCAAGTGGTCAGATTTTGGGTAGGATGATGTGGCCTACATCATACAATCTCTGGAAGAGGGTTGGCAAAGGTTTAGAGAGTGGTGTAAGGTTATGCTATGGAGCCTATGGGTATAGGCCATGAGGCTGCTGAGGCCTAGGAGGGAGAGGTGCATTGGTCTAAAATATTTTTTGTTGTGGAGGAGGGGGTCATGGGACCTATGAGGGTGCTAAGGTAGCAGTTGCCACTTGGTTGGCTTGTGGTGGTCTAGGAAAAGGTTGATTAGGTGTATTTCTATTGAAATAAAAATTGGAGTTGTAGGATGGTTTCTATCTCAACTTGATCTTGCTCGATTGGACCTTGATGTCCTCAATGACTTTGGCTTGGGTAATGGCTTCTTCAAAGGTATGACTTTGATGAAGCTGCAAGGAGGTGGAGATGTGTTTATGACAACTCTTGGAAAAGAGTGTCACTAACTCAGTAGTGGGGAGGCTATGGGTGAGGTCATGTATGATCGATCTCCACCACGAAACAAACTCAGTAATGGGTTCGTCATCAGCCTATCATAGGGCGTAGACATCTGAAAAGTTAGTTTTATTTTTGATGTTTATGGAAAAATGCTCTAGGAAGGAGTTGGCCAACTGTTCAAAGGTGTACAGGCTATGGCACGGGAGCATGTTGTACCAGTCAAGGGCTTGTCCCCCAAGTGAAAGGGAGAAGGTACGTAACATGAGGGGGTTGCTACTATGAAGCTGGTAGCAAGTTGAATGGTAATTACTCACATGTTCTTGAGGATCTTCCTTACCCTTGTATTTATCAAACTTTGGGATCTCAAAGTGATAAGGATAAGGTAGGATGGGAACTGATGGATGGACTGGCTCATTGTAGAGTTCTTCATAGGTTGGTTTCTATGGTCCGTAACCGGTTGTGCGAAGGTTTAGCATCTTTACTTCATCTTGTAAAAGTTGAAGTTTGGGTGCTAAAGGTGTGGAGGATAGTGTTAAGGTGGGTGGAGCCTGAGAGTGTGGTGGATATTGGAGTTGTTGTTCTTCCCAGTATTGAGGGGGAAAGTATTGCAATTGATCCTGGTGAGGTGGTTATTGAGCGACGTATGGTGTCATGGCCAATGGAACACTAGGTTGTGGAATGGGTATTTGTTGAGGGTAATAGTATTGTGGCTATGGGGTGTGTGGTTGTGGCATGGGTATCTACTGGAGATGAGCCTACTGTAATGGTTGGGCCATAGGAGGTGATGACCAAGAAGGGGGAGGTATAAAGAATGTAGGCCCAGTAGATAATGGTGGAGGTATCGGGACTGACGATGCAAGAGGTGGGCGAGATGAGGTGTCAAAGGATGGTACCTGCATCTATCTTGAGGGATAAGATGTGGGAAAACTAAACTACATGGAGTATCTTGGAGGAGTAGGGGTATAGGCTGTAGGTCTTGGTCCATAGGTGGGAAGAGGACCAATGGTCGGGACCTAAAAAGGAGGAGGAGGGGGTAATCTGAAGGTAGATGTAGATGAAGGTGGAACGGAATATTGGGTAGCATACATTCCAGACACTTGAGATGTAGGTGGGAAGGATGAGGAGAAAGGAGGATAAGCTTCTAAAGTAGGAGCTTGGGAAGGTGGAGTGATGAATGTGTTCACTCTATATTGGGTGTGGGTGATTGGTTGATGTTGTTGGTATTGCATCGGTTTTGTTTGAGGAGGTGACTATGACATGTCCTCAAAGGATGGGAAAAATGGTTGTTGGGAAGATGATGGTTGTGACTCTTGGGAAGAGTGTGGGTATGATGGTGGAGGTGGTGCTTGCTATTGCTGCAAGGGGGGTTGTTGTGGTGTAGTTTGAAATGATGGCATCTGGGTGCTTGGTGTGGAAGAGGAGGGGTCTAAAATCATCCCTATGGTAGGGGAAAAATATGCAACCTTAGGGTGAGTATGATTTAATAAAGAGGAGTCATTCTCAAAGAGGGATTGAGATAGACTCTAAAAAAAAGGGTGCATGAAGGTAGGAGACGTAGGTGGGGTCTCCTCATCTATGGTGAAGAAAGGATGGGGATGTCTTGGAGTAGTATAGATCACATGGTCACATAATGTAGAAGGTGGATTAGGTGATGATGAAGGGGAAATGAGTGGATGATCTTCTTTGAATGAAGTGGCAAGGGCTTCACTCGAAGTGGATGTCTCACCTTGAGACATCATGTGTGTGTAACATGGATCAAACCCTATGAGCAGATCTGGTGTGCATGTGGATTTTCCCTTCATGAGTGAAGGAGGAGGGGTAGATTGACTAGAAGTGGTGCTAGAAGCCTCCTCTATATGGCATGCTTGCTTGCACGCTCGACTATGGGTAACAATAGGTATGATGGTATATATCATGTCATGAAGCTTTAGAACTACATAAAAACTAAAATCTGAGGTTTTGGGTGTGATGTGTAAGGGGTTTTGAAGCAACCCTGTGAAGTTTGGACTCAAATTGTAAATAAGATAAAAGCAAAGTAGTGACAAACTATAGATAGCTTAACAACAAAGTGCTGAATGGTGAAATGTGCTAAAACCAGTTTGTGATCATGCAAACAATGCAAAATTGGAGTCAGTTCTAAATGCAGAAAAGAAAGTGTTTTGTTCGTTTGAGTGTGTTTTGATGTTGAAAATATACTTCCTAGATAATATCATAGGTAGTGGGGTGAATACTCTAGAAAATTAGGAGTGTCATTGGTACAGAACCTCCTGCAACACCCAAAGGTGCACAAAATAGAACAATATCATGACATGCGAATGGTGACCTGTATGGAAGGCATAGTAAAATGATAACCTATAGGGGGAACTCAAGATGCACTAATGAGTCCAATATCCTCTCATGAGAAGAGGTGGTACTGTCTAAGACTTGCTACTTGCCCATCTAAGCTTTTGCTTCACTCTCGGGTGAGCTTAATCAATGAAGATATTTATCATGTTCACAAATTATGTTAGCCTTATGAACGAAGGTATCTAATCCTATCCCACTCTGAAGGTTACTTTTGGTGATGAATTCTAGAAGACCAATCTCAAAAGTGGGGGGTTTTCTGGTGATGAAGGCCAGAAAACCACTCTTGTGGGGCTACTAGGTGTCTAGGGGGTGAGCTGGTGGAGGGTAAGACTCCTGCCTCACCAGTCTCTAATGATGGATTGGGGATGAAGTCCAATCTCACCATTTGTTTTAAACCATATGTGTGTGTGGGTTTATGTTGTCTAACGATGATGTAAAAATCAAGAAATCTAACTAAATGCCTTTTTGAAATGAAAATCTAGCCCTAGATGCACTTTTTGGAAGCAAAATCTAGATTTAAAATGCATTTTGAAAGCAAAGCTAGTCCTATGTGCCTTTTTGAAAAGAAGCTAGGATCTATGCTTATGAAGTAAACAGGCAACCCAAGTGAAGCATGTGATTGTCAAAGAAATGGGAAGTCTAAGCTAAAGACAAGAAAGTAGTGTGAAATTTGCTTTTTGTGAAAGGGAAATGACTTTTTATGATAAGGAAATGCTAAAAGAAATTTGAAATTCTAATCTAGATGCAAGAAAGAAATGGGAAAGTGATGTTTGGTACAAAAAGATATTTGAGAATGCTTTGGCAAGAGATGCAAAAAGATATTTGAAAATCTAAACCCTAAATGCATGAAATGGAATTAGAAATTGATTTTGTACAAAAAGGAATGTAAAAATGCTTTGAAAAAAATGCAAAAAGAAATTTGAAAATATTAGTGTGAAATGGAATTAGAAATTGATTTTGTACAAAAAGGAATGTAAAAATGCTTTGCAAAAAAAATGCAAAAAGAAATTTGAAAATCTTAATCCTAGGTGCATGAAAGGAATGGAAAATTGATTTTTTTGTGTGAAAAGAGATTTGGAAATGCTTTGATAAAAGACACAAAAGAAAACTTGAAAACCCTAATCCTAAATGCAATTTTGAAAAGGGAAATTTGCAATGCATTTTTAAAAGAGATTGATGGAATGACACAAAAGGGGAAAGAAAAATCTATTTAAAATACGATTTGAGCAAGGAAATGAAAATGTTTTTGAAAAGATAAATGAACTGAACTTTCTGATTTAACGCAGGTTTTTGGAAAGAAATTTGAAAGATCTAGCTATTGCAAGAAAAAGGGCTTTAAAAATTGTGATTCACAAAAAGAATGAGTAGAAATGAAAGCCTATTTTAATCCTTTAAGCAAAGAGGAATGTAACTCTGATTTACACACAAAAAGAGAAATATAGAGCAACTGAACTAAATGTTCTCAGTATGATAAATGCATTAAAACAAGAAATTCACCAAATGACATGATGCATTTACTAGTGAAATTTTCCTTGAAAAATAAATTAGACAAACAGAGAGGTTTAAGGGAAATACCTGATTCCTTTTGTTCCAGATGGATTGTTCTATCTTTCTGCTACTGACCTCTACAATTTTGAGGGTTTTTGGAGTAGTTATGCTCAATTCATAGGGCAAGGGGTGAATTGGATCTGGATTCATAGGCCGAGGGGTGAATCAGATCTAGGAGCCTAAAAATCCTATTCTGATGACTTGAGGGGGTTGTCAGGGTTTTAAGGGTCTCTATGGTGTCTGGATATGGTACCTACAACAAAATAAAAATAGAAAATTGTGTTAGATTCACAATAAAAACTAGTCTAGCACAACTCTTTGTGGGGGTCCCACCAGGCATGCCAGAATGAAATGTACAAAAGTTGCCATTTGATCAAACATAATACAAAACATGCAAATGCTCAAAATATTGTTCTTTATTCATTAAAATGAGTCCATGGGTTACAAAGAGGATTGTCCCAAATCCTTTTTTATGAATATCAAATATCTGATAGCTCCTTTTGAGATTCCTCAATGTAGGTGGGCTTCATGTGTATGTGGGCCACCGGTAGTGTTGATGTTGATGCTTCTCCTTTTTCACCTATTTTGTGACCTGAAAAAGAGGGTTAGTGTGTTTGGGGGCTTGCCTTAGTCAGGCCCCATATTGATAAAATACAATAAAGACACGAAGGAAAATTATGCTAAAATGCAATAAAAACTGCATAGAACATCATGAAAACATAAAATAAAGCATACCTGATAGATTTGGTGAGAAAAACCTTTTGTAGGGTCAACTCGTAGGTCAGGGGGTGAATTGGAAGTCGAATTCATGGGGCAGGGGGTGAATTGAGTTGCAGGTGCTTTCTATTGGAGATCCTTGTCCGGATGGGCTCCTGAGATGGTGTTATGTTGTCTGCATGGTGCAAATATGTTAGATTGTACTTTTGGCCAAATTTTTGTAGAGTTTTTGTATGTTAGCTAAAAGGGGAGAGAGAGATTAATGAAGGATTTGGTCCTCTATTTATAGAAGAAACCAAGGTGTAGGGGGTGTGGTTAGGTGTACTAAACCCTAGGGTCAAGTCCTATTGTGGTTAGGTTAGGGTTTGTGAGGTGGCATGTCTAGTCATCCTCTCATATGCCCTAAGAGAAATATCCTATCCTCACACATGTGTGAGGAAGGATTAGGATTAACTAGGGTTGGTTGATCCCTAGGTTAGATGAGGGTTGAGTTAGGGTTTCCTAGGAAATATCCTAACTAATTTGGTGCACACATGTGTGAGGGAATAATTAGGACTAATTTGGGTTTAGAATCCTAATTAACCTTTTTAATTCATAAAGTGCACTTAAGTGAAGTGACTTTCAAATTAGAAATTCAATTAACTTAATTAGGAGTTTTGGGAACTAATAGTCCCATGGGGTCCTAATTAGGTCTAGGAAAGGTCTTAGGTTGCCTTAGGGAACTGATAGGTGGCCTCCTGATAGATAGAAGGTGGTTGGGTCATGAATTATGTAGTTTAGTAGGGTTTTGTGCCTATAGACCAGTGAAATGGCCTACATAGGTCTACGAAGGTCTACGATAATCTAGAGCGGTCTATGCTGGTCTAGAGTGGTCTACACTAATCTAGAGTGGTCTATGTTGGTCTATAGTAGTCTACAGTAGTTTACAATGATCTACGTTGGTCTACAATAGCCTAGAGGGGTCTAGGATGGTCTATGCAAACCTACAAGTGTCTAGATAGATCTACAAGTACGTAGAGGTAGACATGTGCAAATTTTGGGTGTCTACAACTACCATGCATGAAATAAACATAAGCAATAAATAAATGATAGGCAACAATAATAGTCATATTATATATATATGGTAAATTAGTACATAATGATACAAAATACTCATAAGCTACAATAGAGTAGGTCCTCAAACATCACACTCAAAAAGAGAAGTACAATCCATAAGTCCATGTCATGTAGGGCCTACAATCTGAGTCTCACCACTTCCCTTGACCTTGTCGCTATGAGGCTATCTTGAACCACTAGTTTCTAAAGCCTTTGGCACACCTGTAGACCTAGGAGCTCATAGACTCATAGAAGGATATCCAAACTTGTTAATTTAGCTTTGGTGGGATCCTCCTACTGAAGAGTGAGTCGATAGTTAGCCACCAATTCACTCTACTTGATCCTAAAAATTCTAAATATAGGCCCTATAATATTTATGTTAAGCCTAATTGTCATCCAATAACACCCACAATCTATACATCTCAGTATTTATCCCCATTGCATCACTTGTAGCTTAGCTACATGTTCTTGTCAATCCTTATGTACTTATCAAGGCTACCACCTAAGTTTGTAGAGCATCCTAATCTATTATTTGAGCTATCACCTACATCCACAAAGCATCTTGATCTATTGTCAATCTACCCATATACTCCTAAGAACTCTGCACCTAATCCCTTAGAGTATCACTCTCCTCAAATAAACTCCTCCACTACTACTTTCCATTATCCAGTTGGCCCTATATCAAGGCCATTGTGGTCTCCCACTCTACTAGTTGTTCTTGTAAGCTCTAGAATTACTCTCTAAGTAGAGCATTCTAATCCTAGGGATCCTCCTCAACATCACTCTCATCCTATGTATAACCTCTTCCAAAGGTCTCTCCCCACTCCCCCTCCATCTGGTGATGCACTCATCACTCTCCTAAGTTTTTCTAATCCCTTGAGCCCTCCACTACTATAGCTCTAGCCTACCCATCAATTGCTTTTCCACCCTACCATAGTTGTGTGGCCCACCATTCATCATAGTCTATGATCATGCCTAGGTCCTCTACCCTATATCTACCAACAACTGATCTACCTCCTCACCCACCACCTTGACTCACAACCACTCAAGGTGTGTCTTGTCTATCTAAAATCAATATATGATGGGCTTCCTAGGTATATCCTAACACACCCTAAACTATCGAGTAACATGATATTACTATAATTACTCCCACTTTATGCCATGGTGGCAGACCATCCATCAACTATGTATGATTTAATTCATCTTCTCACCTACCTCTATCCATACCGAACAAGTTGTGTATGGCTATCATATCACATGCTCAGACATCAATCCATCAAAGGAGTCATTGTAGTGATAAATCAAGCCTACAAAATGATGACTTCAACCTTGCTACTCATTATACATCCATTGCATGGCATACCCAACCTCTATATCTATCATCTAAGCTCAAATCACCCAAGGTAGCCCATTTTATCTATCCACCCAAATGTGTTTCCACCTCTAGATCTAAAGGAGGAAAATACAACCTAAACTATATTAATCCTACTGGAGGATCTCATAGAGCTCATCATACAAGTGTGCCAGTAGCACCATCCCCCAACCCATAATCAATTGCTCCTACACCATACACTCAACTAAATCCTAAATCAACTCAAGAAGGTTCCATGGGAATCTCACTCTTCAAGATTCATGTAGCAGTATGTTCGACATGAGTGACATCACCACTACATGTCTCAATTAGAGGACTTTCGCATCACACTAGTGCTCCACGAGCACTCCATCGCTATCCAAGTTATGTTGTGCTACCTCCCAGTCCCCTACAAATACCCTCTAAAACACTCTACTCCATTAGCTAATGTGTGAAGACACTATTGTGCATCCCTTAATTGGAATGTGAAGAATCCTATAAACATCCTCCAACATCACTATCATCTCACTAGTCAAAATATGAAAAGTGTTGGTTCAGCTATCCCAATGGTCTATCAAGGCCGTCATATAGGCCTGGTCTGCATAGACTAACTCCAACCTACTAATCTACCTAAGGCTAATAACCTCGAGCTAGTACCAGTCAGCAGTAGAGATTGCATTCCATGCTCTATCAAAAATAGTGGTAAACCTATGTCAGGCCCTCAGAGCCTAAAAAAATCAATTACACAATTAGATCAACCACCTAAAAAAAACTTCAAATTCAAATAGGTCATCTCAGCCCGAGATGACCTCCAAAAAAGGAAATCTCAGATCGAGATAGCCTTCATAATGATCATAAAATTGATCATTGAGTTTCAAAAATATTATCTCACCTTGAGATGGCTCCCAACACCAAAAGAGATGTCATCCTACCTTGAGATAACTGCAAAAATTGGAGCATTTGTAATCAATTTAAAACAAGGAAATCAAAAAATTACAAAATATGACATCAAACTAAAACAAATTGAATCCTACACTACATCCTAATCTATAGTGCAGTTCATTATCTTAAGTTCTTAGGTGATGTTTATTTCCTAATTTAGTTAGAGAGGTTCATTTTATTAAGAATTGACAAATGAGATTGAGGTACTTACTTTCCTCACTTTGACTCCACTCGTCAAAGACTCAGGTTGCTCCATGGCCACTATCATTCCACTTTTTGGTAGTGCTTCACTTCCTAAATCAATCTCTTCCTCCCTATCTCTTATTTTTTTTATTGCGACCACTGAAAATGATGTCAAAAAAGTGAAAATTTTGCTTTTATTTTCAAAAATAGGTATGACCATATCTGATAGAGATGACCAAAGTTTCTCTAAAAAAATCATTACAAAAATAATAATGGATTACAGTCACCAAAGTCATCAGGAGATAGGTCCTTAAAAATTTGGTTATCAAATGGTTACACCCAAATTTAGTTACATTGGTCAAGCGACTCATGACTTTCATCATTTTCCATCTCCTCTATAGAATCATCACTTAAGGGGGTAGTCACATAATTACAAAATTTATAATTATATAAAAAATTAAATTCTCAATCATATGAATTGCATTTTTTCAAGAATCATTGCCAAGAACTATCATACACTTCCTTATTTTTTGGGGCAAAAGCAAAAATTTCAACCTAAAAATGCTTGGTGTACCTAAATCCTAAATCTCCATAGACTAAAGTATTGTCTATTCATGGAACGAGATCCTGGAGCTTTGTAAACTAAAGCTTTGTTTACTCATGGTTAAAAGTGTACCAATATCATTTATACCTAAAGCCCAGACTAAAACTATGTCCTCAACTAAAAGGTTTACCAAATTTAAGTCCATAAAAAAGTTGGAAGCAATGATTCAAAAATGCATGCTCTTCCCATGATTGGGGAATCTAACATTGATTAGTATAATGAACAATCTTAATCAATTTGACCATTTTGGTTATTCTATTTTTTCTTTGCATTATGTCTTCACATGATGCATCCCAAAAAGGGGTATCTATAGACACTAAAATCACATCATATTGAAGAGACTATCTAATTGGACTCTTCTAGACCACATGATCCACTTTGGGTAGCCTTAGGGCTAAAACAATGGTTCTTACCACTCAAATAGGGCACATTTACCTAAGCATTTGGGGTTGTCCTACCATGATATAGCCTTCAATTTGGGGTTGTACGACCTTGATACGGTCTCTAGGACCATCTTACCCCAAGATGATCACCAGGACTTTTGGTAAAAAAGTCAAGTAGGACCCAACTATCATCCAAAACTAATAATTAGATATCGTGCATGTTACCATGCCATGATTTAGCACTTTGCATGAGCTAAAATAGAAAATCACAATGCTTAATTAGTTTGCATGAAAATTTTATAGATAGGCATTCACTTTTCTTAATTCAAACTGCCTCTTTACTTTTTCATGCATAGGGCTAGTGCCATTATTAGATTTATTTCAAGAAATATATATATTGGCACTCATCCCCCATTCAAAAGATATAGAGGTTCATATTTTCAAGCAATGAAGTGTTATCAAAATCTGACCATGAGCTCCCAACCTTTTACTTCTTGAGAGCTTATTATTCCAAATATTGCAAGCTCTCTCCCTATTTAAAGCTATGTTGTTGGACTACTTCAAGGGTTGAAAACTATACTTCCATCCTCTGTGCAATCGAACACCCCAACTTTCATGAATGATAAGATCCATTAAACCGCTCCCGTGATCACACCAATACATCAAAAAGACCTTGGATAGAATCCATACGTTACCTCAACATCAACCACAAGAAACACAATTCCAAGGTAGCAATCATCTTGATCTGATATGGCCCATAGATAAGGTCATCCTACCTTGAGATGACCTCTAGCAAAGATTAGTTTTTTGCTTTATTCTTTCAATAGGGTTTAGCATAGCACATTTCCTACTTTTTATAATAGTTTACATTTCTATTCATGTATTTAATTTGGTTTTATTTCAATATTCACTATTATTACATCGAGCTCTATCTCGAGGGGCTTTGCAAGTGCTATTAACTACTTTGTTTTTCCTTGTGTGGATTACAGGTTTTCATGAAAACCAAGGAATGTAAGATGCGAGCATCGAACTCTAAGTGATTGTTATGAAAACCCACACCTACACTTGTGATTGTGAGAGGACCTTGTAAAATGTGCCAAAAATCAATTGAAAAGGGAACAAAAGCCTTGGTTTATTGTAATTATTGTATCGCAACATTGAATTACCTTTGAGGGGACGTATTTGTAATACACTTTGAGATTCATTAATATAAATGACTTGTCCTGCTTGTCTCATTATTTATCATTGTGTATTGGTTATATAGTTTTATGTTCGTTAATGTTTTACGCTCATCATTAAGTTTTATTTGTATTGGTGTACTGGTTTTTGAGCATATCAATGAGTACTATCCTACAAATTTTAGCATAGAGCTATAATCATTTCATGCAATATGTTGTGGAAAAATTTTAAGTAATGCTCTAGCATTTAACACTTCGTGTCACTCATCAACCTATAAAGGATAATACAAGGTAGTTGATATCCTTTGTTATCAAGAATTTGTTTGAGTGTTACTTAAACATGGATACTTGTGTAGAAGGCAAAACTAAGGCAACCACCTCCACTTATGCTATAGGTGTAGTACTTAAACAAGGAGAAAAAAAATAATCATCGCTTCCTATACAATAATACCATCAACCAGTTCAACAAACATACTCTCAGGTGCAACCATCCTAACACCATGCAACAATTTGGCCATTATCTTCAAATAACACAAGATAATATGCAACAACAAACTTTTTTTTCTATATTATCATCACAACTATCATTGCCTTTTCTATTTTATACCCTCATGTGCAACCACATATAACCCTTAGCATGTAGTAGGTTCCTTATTGTTTCCAAAAATAATAGTTGCATTTATCCCTACCTGCTCTTCAAAAATAGTAAGATTTGTTCCTACTTGCTCTTAAACAACAAATGTAAATGCTTTCAAATCCATAACAACACTTTTCACTACAAGCATAGCCACCAACACAACAACAACAACAACCACTACAACACCATGCACTGCCATAGTCCTATTCTTATTTACAACAACTTTTGAGTACCACTACATACTTGGTTGGTCATACGAGTACACAAACAACCCAAGCACAAGGGGTCTCTATGCAATATTTTTCATAACCATTCTCGCTATTCTATTAAAAGTGAGACACAAGCATGAAGGGTCTCTATTCCATATTTTCACAATATTTTACCCCTATTCCAACAAAAATGGGGATACTTTCCACTAAACAAGGAGGAATTTATAAGGATTAGTCTCTATATAAGGCTTAGTCTCTATATAAGACTTAGTATTATATAGAAATATTTACTCTGAGTTAATTATTATGTTTAGTATTTTCTAAAAATAAGAAGTTATTTTAAAATATGTCTTCTAAAATAAGCATAATTATACTTTTTTATAAGATTGGATATGAATAATATTATGTGTGTGAATTTGCATGCCAATTCTTGCTCATATAATCTATTGTGTTTGGAGGAGATATTTTTATAAAAAATTTCTTTAAATTAGTAGGGAGATATATACTTTTGTGAATCCCTAGTTCATAAAACCCTAGTCTGCATTATCTTTTTATTGGAGCATGAACTTATGGAGCTACAATTATTTTTTAGATAAGATGATATTGATGTTAGAGAATGGTAGAAACAATTTAAATCCTTGTATTCTATTGATTATTTTGGATCATTAGGCTTAATTTTTATTTTGGAGGAGAATCTCTCTCTTGGTTTTAAAGTTTTCTTATGGCCCATAATTATGAACTAACTTGGGAAGAAATAGAGAAAACATTCTTGAGTCAATGGAACCCATATAAAAAATATACCTAGGATTTAGGATGAATAAAAGTAATTAAAAAGAGAGTTAGAATATTTTAATAAATTGGCAGAAGGAAAAGATAAGGACAATAGTGTGCAGGTTGAGGGAACCATATCTTTGGTGTCAGCTATTCCAAACAATGATTAAAATGATTTATTTGAATCTAAAAATTATATATTACAAGTTCATGGTTGCATTCAGAGGGACAAGGTTCCATAAATCTTAGCAACATGTATAATTTTATTAATATTAATTTGGCTAAGAGGTTGTAGGTTTAAGCAATAAAAAATAAAGACATACAAATTGAGGGTTTGAATGTTCATAATTTTGAATATTTGAAGATCACCATGGATAAATGTGTTTTACATTAAGATTTTATTGCTATTGGGATAGATTATAAGAAAATGATTTTAGGTTATTCTTATTTGGATTCTTTGGGTACTATTAACATTAATGTGCAAAAAAATTTCATGAAGCTATGGTATAGTAAAATAAGATAACATTATAGAATATTTCTAAGCTTAAGGAGCAAGGATTTGAGGAGAAACAATAAATAATTATGGCAGGAAATAAGTTAAGGAACCAATAGAAGAATCAAAAGTTAAATCTATAGTAGTAGCAAGACCATATTCCATGGAATAGGCAGCAATAAAGCCCAAGGAATCTCTATTAGAAGCCCACAAGGATGAACCAAAAGAAGAGCATAAGAGAGATAAGCATGAGGAAGGATTTAAAAAAGAGAAATAAAATATTAAAGAATCAAAGAAAATAGAACATCAAGTTAAGGTTTCAACATATTGCCACCCATATCATCATGAGTGACAATAATCTTAGAGGTATGTATTAGAGCATCAGTTTCATTATGGATATACATGGAGTCAAAAAGGCATCAAGTATGGCAATGTTTGGTAAAAAAAGCATAGAAATTCTATATTTTAAAGTGGTGTAGCAACAATGGGGAACAATAATACCAATAATTCAATATACCATAGTAGAGCGAAAAAAGCATGAAGCCAAAAGAGAAGTTATGGATATTCAAGTGGCACAATGGTATATTTACATCATCAAAGACCATCACCAATCAAGATTTCTCTTGAATGGATGGATGATCAAGATTTGTATTAGATTTAAACATTGCTTCAAAGATCATATTTTTTATCTTCTTCTCATGTTTTGATGATGAAACATTTGTAAGGAGGGTGGAATGTTATGGTACCTAAGAATAGGTATAGGGAATTATGATATTATATTGTATAAGGGTATTATGAATAGTCAGCATGGGCCACACATAAACCAAGGTTGATTATATTATTATATTATATTATAATAATAAGTGGTATAAGGGTTTAATAGTTGGATGCCCAAAGTAGAATTAAAATATGGGTATTTCAAGAAGAGATATTATCATTGTAATCATATTTTTTGCTTCACAGGGGAATTAGCAATGTATTCATCATATTATCCCTATCATCACAGTTCAAATATAGAAAGCTACCACTATAGCCCTTGCTTCACCTTAGTAAACTTTTAATCCAAGTGAGGGGGATCCCGTAGGGACTTGGAAATGGAACCACCAACCCCAAACTAGCAAACACTCAATGAAAACTAGTCAATCTACTACATTCATCTATTGCCATTGTAATAATCACTCATATGAATTATTACTTGTAATTATATTTTCCTATGAAGTGGCTTATGAGAAATTTCTCTCTCTAACTAGAACTCATATTGGAATATCTTGTAGAGTTATTCCTTCCTTATGTAGTATTATTGGTTATGTCCTACATTAAGGTTATTATCTATCTTTGTATCATTGTGTGGATTGTCATTGTGGATGAATGATTTGATATTTTTACATAATGGTTAATGATTTCTACTAATGAGAATACATTTTTGTAACAATATTTAGCAAATAGAAGGATTTATGATGATGTTTCATTGGACAATTTGAGCATTCATTATTTGGGGATGTTAAAATCTTAATATCTCCTCTCCTTGACCCCTTCTTATAGATTATAGGGTATGTTGGGATATTAGTAATCCAAAATTATTGGTGGCACACTGAATAACACAAGCTTATACTAAGAGGGGGGTGAAAAATATAAGATAATTTTTTTTACTTTTCTTTCCAAAGAAATATTATCCAATATTATCAATTGTAATAATGAAACAATACATAGATCATCACACACATAAGAGACACAAATTTAACGTGGTTCACCCAATGTGGGCTACATCCACGGAGAAAATATTTCTTATAAATTTTATCAACAAGTCTCTTGGGAACCAATTCCCTATTACAATATTTATGAGCACCAACCCAAAGGAGACATCAATCCCCTATGCTTAAGTTCGTGGACCTCTATTCATAGGAGGCACAAATCCCCTTTGCTCTAGTTTTTGGACCTCTATCCATAGGAGACACTAATTCTCTTTGCTCTGGTTAGTGGACCTCTATCCATAGGAGACACCAATCTCCTTTGCTCTAGTTCATAGACCTCTATACACAAGATACACCAATCCTCTTTGCTCTAGTTCTTGGACCTCTATCCACAAGAGACACCAATCCCCTTTTCTCAAATATGCTTCAAGAATACTCACAAGGCTTGCTAATATCCTCTCAAATCATACTCACAAGGCTTGCTCAAATCTGCTTACCAAAATTGCTTAAATATTCTCCAATCCTACACATAAAGCTTGCTCAAATCTACTCACCAAAATCTACTCAAATCTGCTCCAAACCTACACACAAGGCTTGCTCAAATATGCTCACCAAAACCTACTCAACTTACTACTCAAACCTACTCATTTATTTTACACAAACAATATTTATCTATTCCCAAATATTACATAATGATGCCATCAAGTGCTTTATCTAATATTCAATGTGCTTTCTCCAACTAAAGCATTTTAGATATATTCTACCCAAAATTTGTTTAACCTCTTGAACATATTGAGAATGGTATGCACTAACAAATTATCAATATGTTCTTCACATACATTACGTCTATCACTTTCAAATGTCTCACGTTTATTGCATTCTAAAGGTAGCTCTAGTCTAACACTTGATAACTGACCTAGTTATTGCTGAGTTGCACCTTATTCAAAACCAATCACAATACGCAAGTCCTTCTTATATAATCACAAAATAAATAATGAATAATGCACAAGTTTATTCTTTTCATCTACTCACAAAGTCAATCATGAAGATGCACAAATTTGCTTTCACAAAACTGATCTATAACTCTTGCACTTTCATTTTCAATATCACTCAAAACCAATGCACAAGTTTACTCTCAAAACTGATCTATAAGTTTCATCAATTTGTTTCCAATTTCAAATATAACCAATGCACATCCTTGATCTCAAACCCTTGTACATATATTACCAATTTCATTCAAGCAATTTCACAATCAATCAATCATTATGCCTCCAAACATATGATAACTCAATGTATTTTTTTCAACCAAAAATGATTTAGATAAGGAGTTAGATCACCATACCTCTAAAACTACCTTGATGATGATGTGCCTTCAAAACCTATCTTAACAAAATAATTTTCTTTTCTAGTGCCACTTCAAGAACTGGTTAACAAATATCCTTTCTAAATCATCCACATTAACCTTCCCAAAAATGTGCACAATAAAGCTTTAAAAATAATATCTTATATCTCCTTTTAAAATATGCAATATTACAACTTTCAAATAATCCATAATACACCTTATATTATCTTTTCTAACATGCAATAATCACACTTTTCAAATAATACCAAAACCACCTTGTATCTGATTTTCACATGCCAAAAATTACAGTTTCAACTTATCCTTAATACATATTATAACTCATTTTCATAAATAAAATAAAAACAAAAATTTATTTTTGTTTAATCAACAACTAACCAAGGACTATCTCTATCTATCACAATTTTTTATCCTTATTTTAATCAACACAAGGCCAACAAACTATATCATTTCATAAAAAAATTAAATCAAAATTTTGGCACCCATACCTCAACCAACAAGCCCTGTAAGTGCAAGGAGAATCGAAACTGTGACCTCTGCCAACGTAGTGCCTAAGCCAAGACTTGATAACTAGCTGGGCTACCCCAGCGGGTAGTAACCATAATGTAGCATGAAATATTTGAAGAACTCCTTTATCCAAAAGTGTTTTTCCACTCTGCCAAGAAAACATAACCTACTCGAATTCGATACCATGACCTTCCTGCCCCTAGCACCTTAGCGCTAGTTCAGTGATAAACTAGGCTAGCCACTCTATTGAAATAAAAGATGCAGCACTATCGATTTGTCTACTTTATCATGCTCTCCAAGGAAATAAAACATGTCAAAATTGGTACTAGTGAGTTTCGAACCTCACACCTTCTTCCTCATAGTGACTTCGCATAAGTCAAACCATTTCTTGGGCTATTTTGGTGGAAGACATCAAGGGGCTACGCTTCTCCTCTGTATTTGCTATCATTCACACTCACTACAATGAACGATCTTCAAATGCACACACTTCAACCTTAGCCAAACCAATGTTTAGAGTATTATTTATATTCATATTGCCTCCTTTCTCAATGACGTCAATGCTCATATTTTACTTTTTGATTTTTGACTTTCATATAGCCTCTAATAAATTTTGGTGCTCTTTATTTTTAAGCTTGTAGATATAACTGATAATAATTGCATTATACAAAATGTATATTTATACAAATAAATGGATAAAATTAGCCATTAATCAATAAACCTACATAATAGGCAGATAGTTAAAACAATGTAATGAACCCCTATGTATATTTAATGATAATATTCCAAATAATAGGATTATTTATTCTAATGCCCTCCTGATTCCATTATTTTGGACAATGTCTTAGGCTCTTGCCCTTTTTATTTTTGCTTTGGCTCTTGATTCTTGATTCTTGGTTGAGCTGCTCTGGCTGCTCTTTCTTAGGTAAATACCTCTAGGTCCACCTCTAGGTCCACCTCTAGGTCTATTGCCTCTGGGTTTGTCTCTGGGTCATTTTGCCACTGGGTTTTCCTCTAGGTCATTTTTCCTCTAGGTCTGCCTCTTGATAATTTTGTCTTTGGATCTGCCTCTGGGTCATCCTTTAGGTCTAAGAAAAATAAGTACTTCTTGAGTACTTAAGCAAAAGTGGGTCATCCCTCACTTTGCTTTAACAACTATGAATGTCCTTATTGTAATCTTCTCATCCTATCGGATTGCATGTGTAACTAGCCACTGCAACCACTAGGTGTGATAGAGTAGATCACTACATACAAGGTTCACTTTATTGTTAAGTATGTTCCCCCCTTAGGTTGAAATGCATCTCATTGATGATGGTGTCGATCTACATAAAAATTGTACATTTACAAGAATATTTGAGCCATTACAAGTGTGTTTATGAGGTACACGTAGAGTGTTGAGGAGTGTCGATCTCTATCAATGAATGTACTCTCTTACAACAAGATTGAAAAAATTGAGCCATTACAATCCTAAAGTGGAGGATGAATACATGGAGCACGAAGTTATAACAGACTGTTACAAAACTAGAAGTTGATGGTTCCAGTGAATTGTGCTAAAAATAATGCATTCTGATGAGTATAAACAAAGCTATACTATTAGAGCATTAATTTTTACCATGATTTTCAAGAAACAATGGCTCTTTGGGTAAAATAATGAGGGATAAGTGTTCCTCAATGTGGAATTAAAAAAGGTGTCCCTCATAGGGGAATATTTTGTTGTTACATTTTCCCTCATAGGAAAAAATTCTGAGACTATGATCTAGAATAATAAAATGATTAAAAAATCATTTCTCATGGACTACCACTTTCTTTTTTACATAGAATTCACTTTATAAAAAAAATTGAATTTTTGGGCTGCCTGGGCCACCCACGAGCATTGTGGGATAATGCATATAAAAATGTATAAAAAATATATTTTAAAATGTGTAAGTGGAGGTTAGGTCCACCATGTGGACATAATGGGCTTGTTGGCCATTATGCATGTAAAGATGAAAAAATCTTTAGCGGTCAATGAGGGAGGTCATGTCATACAACCTATTTTTTCTCCCTTGCTTTCTTGGACATCATTGCATTGTCATTCATGTGAAGTTATTTCCAATATTGCCTCCACCCATATCTTTGGATCTATCTTCTACAGATCTACGTGTGCACTATGTGGCACTAAGGTTCCTACATGGGGTGCATAGGGTTATGTAATTCAACGCATGCCATGGTGCATACATCACATGTCAACATCATTGATGTTGCCATGTGAGACAACCTTTGCCAACATAAACCTATCGATATAGAATGAGTTCAGTTTTATCACAGATAACCATCTCATCGATGGGTAAAATAATAGTCTATCAATATATATTCAGAAGCTTTGCAAGAAAAACAATATTAGAAAAACAATTTTGATCGAGGGCATCCTTTGTCCTCAAAGCGGTTATTTGTTTGAACTATTTGCTACAATCATCTCTAGAAATCTACTAAAGGAACATGATCCATGAAGCTTTTAGTCCTATGTGAAGGCGTTATACAGAACAAAATACCCTAGTTATGTCATCGTAGAGTCTCTTTCACCATCGAGCTATCTTAAATCATAGGCAATTTTACCCATATCTACAACATTTATTTTTTAGGAGTTTTGGATCAGTCGTAGCAACATCAGTCAATGCCCACTATCTCCAAGGGGAGTGTTGCTACTTTGAATCACCATTTATTTCTATTGTGAAATTCACCTCCTCCACGTATGGCTTGTAGAAGAGATGGCATGCTAAAAAACCACGTTGATCTATCTACTACTGCGGTTGTAGACAAATATATGCCTTCACTCATTTTGGTTCACGATCATGTACGACTTCATTCCTTTCCCACATATAAAATGATGTTCAATTAGATGCACACAACACCATCAAAAAATATTTTGGGACTACAAATCTACGAATCAAGAATACTTTGATGTCTTTTGCATCATGAGCTTCGTAATTTTTACTGCTGCACCAATGGGGGAGGGGGCAAATTGCCAAAGAGGCAATTCCTCCCTCATGCTTTCACACAGGAAGGGATACTGCTCTGCTACCACTGTAGGTATAACTAATAATAATTACATTATACAAAATGTATATTTATACAAATGAATGGCTAAACTTAGCCATTAATCAATAAACCTACATAATAGGCAGAGCGTTAAAACAATGTAACGAAACCCTACATAGATTTAATGATAATATTCCAAATAATAGGAATATTTATTAATACAAAGCCTTCTTTTGATTATAATATTTAAATCTAAAAGATTTAAATATTATAATCTTTAAACCTTTGGCCCTTGGAAATAAATATTTTTATTTAAATCTTTGCCTCCTCTTGTGGTCTTTAAATACTTTTCAAGAAATTATAATAAAACCTTTTAAACCTTGTCCTTCTTCATAATATTTAAATTTAACATTTAAATATTATTAATCCTTCTCTTAGAAAAATACTTTGGAGATATACCTTGCTTTTGAATTTTTTCCATTGCTTGCTATTCATCAAAACCATGGGGAATATTTTTGCCTTAACTATCATGCACCTTTGACATCAATGACAACTCAATATTTCCAAAAATCTCCCCCTTTGTAATTTATGGCAACCCTTCAAAAAATTCTTATTTTGCTACAACTGAATTCCAATATTGCTCCCCCTGAGAAGCTACTCCCCCTCACTGAATTCTCTCCCTCTTTGACATCAATGGCAAAGGGCTCCTTGGGGCTAAAAATAAGACATTTTAGCATAGCCTCCTTACCACCTCCTTTACTTGAGGTGATTAATTATAGGATGGGAGTGAAGCTACTCCTAACTTTCAATGCTCTTCTTATTTTTCAATCTTTTTCTAAAAATTTTAAGTCATACCTCTTTGAACATTTTGACTATCCTTCTTCTTGCTTATATTTGGAAGCTTCAAAAATTTTGTTCTACACCACTTTGCTCTATGCCAAAAATTCATGTAAATATAACACCTGATGTTTTTGTCCTTGAAAGGTGCAAATGAGTTCATGGTAAAGCTATAATCATTCTTACCATAAACCCTGCAATGTATAGCTTTATGACCAAAAATAGTACAATTGAAACACATGATGTTGTAGTCCTTGGAAAGTACAAGTGACTCGAAATTTCTCTTGTTGATGCCATAATCATTTTTATCATGAACCCTACAATGTATAGATTTATGGTCAAAATGATTACATGAGAAACAATAACCTTGGAATAAATATTCATCTTGCCTTGATCTCATGGTTCTTTCTTTGCTTTTCTTGTGATGGTCCCTGTTCCTTAATGATTCTTTTTTTGCTTCCTCTTTGATACTACCACTTCTCAACTTATCAGTATAGGTCTTAGGATCTTCTTCAAATACCTTCTTTGATACTTCTATTTATATTGAGATTGACACCTCTTCTTGACCTTCCTCATAACCAAGTCTAGTATTCATAAATGGAGATATTTGTGTTTTGATAATATCATCCAAATATTTTGAGTTTTTTCTAAACTAATATATTATTATTGAATTTTTTAATTCCCTTCCTTAGATTGTCAGCTTCATGTTCTAATATTTCATATTCTAGTTCTTTTGCCTTTAATTGTTCAGCCATACCTTCTTCAATTTTTTTTACCTCTTCAACCTTAACTTTTAATTCTATGAGATCTTGTAGGAACTTTGTATTTTTTTCTCATCCTCTTGAACTTGAGCCTTCAATTTTGAATTCTTCTTTCTAACCCTTTTCAATTCTCCAAGAGCAGCAATAAGTTCCTCCTCTATGTTAACCATGGTTTCTTCTTCATTTTCTGAATCTTTCTCTTTTTCTAGGTCTTTAATCACAAGAGCATCTTATTTTTCTTCTTCTTGGTCTTTGACAATAGGAGCATCTTCATTCTCTTCTATGGCCAAAAATAGGATTTCTTCCTTTTCACTATCGGAGAAGTTCTCATCACTATCACTTGAAGCACTGCTTGCTTATTCAAAATAAAAACTCTTCTTGTGCCTTTGAAAGATATTCTTCTCATGCTTGCCTTGACCATGCCTATTTTTATTTTCATAATAAAACTTTCTTTCTTTTTTTCTTATAATCCTTTTCTTCTTCACTACTACTACCTCCATTTTGTGGATAATTAGCTGCATAGTGACCAATATTACCACAACTAAAACATTTCACAGTCTACATACTTTTGTGTTTTCTTGGACCCTTATTATTTCTTCTCACAAAGTTAACCTCTTCTTCACTATTTGATTATTATTATTTATCCTTTTCCTTATTTGAAGCTTTGAATGCCACCTTTCTTTTTTATTTTTATTCTTTTTCTATCCTCATATCATAGTCTGTGAGAATTCCATGTAGCTCATCCATGCTTAAAGTTTTGAGATCCTTCATCTCTTCTATTTCTAAAACCTTTGCATCATACCTCATAGGGAGTGACCTCAATATTTTTTGAATAATAGTAGATTCCTCAATATTTTCTCCAAGTCCACGAATAGTGTTGACAACCTCATCAACACAAAGTAGATACATAGTTATATCTTCATAATATTTCATATTCAAGTCTTCAAAATTCCTTCTGTATGTTTGAATTTTTTCCATTTTGACCTTGTCGTCTCCTTCATATTTTCTTTGTAATTTATCCCAAATTTCTTTTGCTAAAGTACATTGCATGACTTTCACAAACTTGGATTCATATAACTCACTCAAAATTGCATTCATTACCTTGGAATTATCTTCATATGGTTTCTTACCACTTGCATATATAGGAGGAGTTGTAGAGAGTGTGAATCTATTTTCAATAGATTTCCATGTATCATATCCATGTGCCATCAAATAATTCTTCATCCTCACATTCCAAAAAGCATAGTTAGTCTCATAAAATAATGGAGCCTTGTTTGATGAAAATACTTATGAGCCATGTGTGTTCCTATAAGATATTTCTTCAAGTTGTTAGGCTTTCATGAAGGAACCCGCTCTGATGCCAATTGAAGAACACAAGCTTATACTTAGAGGGGTGTGAACAATATAAGATAACAATTGTTACATTTCTTTCCAAATTAGTATCCAATATTATCAATTACAATAATGAATCAATGCATAAATGATCACACACATAAGAGACATATATTTAACGTAGTTCACCCAATGTGGGCTACGTCCATGGAGAAAATATTTCTTATAAATTTTCTCAACAAGTCTCTTTGGAACAAATTCCCTATTACAATGATTATGGGCACCAATCCAAAGGAGACACCAATCCCCTATGCTCAATTTCATGGACCTCTATCCATAGGAGACACCAATCCCCTTTGCTCTGGTTATTGGACCTCTATCCATAGGAGACACCAATCCCCTTTGCTCTGGTTCGTGGACCTCTATACATAGGAGACACCAATTTATTTTGCTTTGGTTTGTAGACCTCTATCCACAGGAGACACCAGTACCCTTTGCTCTAGTTTATGGACCTCTATCTATAGGATACACCAATATCCTTTGCTCTAGTTTATGGACATTTATCCACAAGAGACACCAATCCCCTTTGCTCAAACATGCTTCAATCCTACTCACAAGTCTTGCTCATATTCTCTTCAAGCCTACTCACAAATCTAAACCTACTCAAATCTACTCCAAGCCTACTTAAAAATCTAAACCTACTCAAATATACTCCAAGCCTACACACAAGGCTTGCTCAAATATTCTCACCAAAATCTTCTCAAATACACTCCAAGCCTACACACAAGGCTTGCTCAAATTTGCTCATAAAAACTTGCTTAACTCACTACTCAAACCTGCTCATATCTTGTATACAAACAATGTTCATCTATTCCCAAATCTTGCATAATGATGTCATCAAGTACTTTATCTAATCTTCAATGTGTTTTCTTCAACTAAAGTAGATTAGACATATTCTACCTAAAATTCATTTAACCTCTTGAACGTATAGAGAATAATATGCACTGACAAATTATCAATATGTTCTTCACATACATTAAGTTTGTTGCTTTCATATGTATCACATTTATTGCATTCTAAATGTAGCTCTAGTCTAACACTTGATAATTGACCTGGTTATTGCTGAGTTGCACCTTACTTCAAAACCATTCACAATGCACAAGTCTTCATCTACTCACAAAATCAATCATGAATAATGCAAAAGTCTATTCTTTTCATCTACTCACAAAGTCATCATGAATATGCACAAATTTTCTTTCACAAAACTTATCTATAACTCTTGCACTTTAGTTTCCAATATCGGTCAAAACCAATGCACAAGTTTGCTCTTAAAACTGATCTATAAGTTTCATCAATTTATTTCCAATTTCAAACGTAACCAATGCACATCCTTGATCTCAAACCCTTGCACATTTATTTCCAATTTTATTCAGGCAATCTCATAATCAATCAATCCTTATGCCTCCAAATATATGACAACTCAATATATTTTCTTCAACCAAAAACCACTTAGAGAAGGAGTTAGATCACCATACCTGTAAAACTGCCTTGATGATGATGTGCCTTCAAAACCTGTCTTAAAAAAATAATTTTTTTTTCTAGTTCCACTTCAATAACTGGTTAGCAAATCTCCTTTTCAGATCATCCACACTAACCTTCCCAAAATTGTGCACAATAAAGCTTTAAAAATAATACCTTATATATCCTTTTAAATTATGCAATATTACAACTTTCAAATAATCCACAATACACCTTATATCCTATTTTATAACATGCAATAATCACACTTTTCAAACAATACCAAAACCACCTTGTATCTAACTTTCACATGCCAAAAATTGCACTTTCAACTAGTCCTTAATACACCTTATAACTCCTTTTCTTAGATAAAATAAAAACAAAAATTTCCCTTTTTTTAATTTAAAACTAACCAACGACTATCTCCTTCTCTCAAAAAATTTTGTCCTTATTTTAATCAAAACAAGACCAGCGAACTATATTATTTCATAAAAAAATTAAATCAAAATTTTAGTGCCCATACCTCAACCAACAAGCCCCGCAAGTGCAAGGAGAATAAAAATTGTGACCTCTGCCAACGCAGCACCCAAGCCAAGGTTTGGTAACCAAATAGGCTACCCCAGCGAGTAGTAACCACAATGCAGCATAAAATATTTAAATCACTCCTTTGTCCAAAAGCATTTTTCCAGTCTTCAAAGCAAAACAGAACCTACTCAAATCGACCAACTGGGCTAGCCACCTTAGCACTAGCTCATCGACCAACTGGGCTAGCCATCTGGTTGAAATAAAATATGCAACACTACCAATTTGTCTCCTTTGTCATGCTTTCCAAGGTAATAAAACACGTCAAAATTGGCACCAGTGAGTTTCAAACCTCAAGCCTTCTTCCTCGTAGTGACTTGGGATAAGTTAAACCACCGCTTGGGCTACCCAGATGGATGATGTTAAGGGGCCAAACTTCTCCTTCGTAGTCATTCGTACTCACCGCAACTAACAATCTTTGAATGCACGCACTTCAACCTTAGCCAAACCAATGTTTAGTGTATTATTTAAATGCATATTGTCTCCTTTCACAATAACATCGATGCTCATATTTTACTTTTTGATTTTTGACTTTCATATAGCCTCTAATAAATTTTGGTGCTCTTTCTTTTTAAGCCTTCTTTTGATTATAATATTTAAATATAAAATATTTAAATATTATAATATTTAAACATTTGGCCCTTGGAAATAAATATTTGTCTTTAAACCTTTGCCTTCTCTTGTGGTCTTTAAATATTTTTCAAGCAATTATAATAAAACCTTTTAAAACTTGTCCTTCTTCATAATATTTAAATTTGAAATTTAAATATTATTAATCCTTCTCTTAGAAAATTTCTTTGGAGATATACCTTGCTTTTGAATTTTATCCATTGCTTGCTATTCATCAAAACCATGGGAAATATTTTTGCTTTGACTATCATGCACCTTTGACATCAATGACAACTCAATATTTCCAACACACACTTGATGTTATCTTATTGGCATGTCCAATATAAGCCTATATACATTCTATATTTAAGCCTATAGATGTTCTCTATGTAAGCCTATGTGAATTCTCTATATAATTCTATGAAAATATCCTACAAAATCCTATTGGCATCTTTGGCATAAGCCTACGAGCATATTTATGTAAGCCTGTAGGTATTCTTGATGTATTCACCCTTTAATACATTTATTATATTATAATTTAACCTTGAAGTCATGTAATGTTTTCTTGAGGTTAGCAATGAATAATCCATTATATCAACTTGTGATATGTGAGATCATGGGGGTGTGTGGGGTACTCAAACCATAATTTTTTTCTTTTATTATATGTATTATTTTATACAATCTATATGCCATCTTATTTTGCTTTTTAATATTCTATATTTGATTATGGTGAATGTATGTTTTGAAATGATTTTGGAAAGTATTACAAATCCCAACACTACAAATAAATAAGGTACAAAGATATAAATAAATATTTCTAATCTAATCCCATTACTTATTTTATATTGTAGAATTTTAAATTATTTAATAAAAAATATTAAATATAAACATTATAACTTTCAAACTTAGAGTTTAGGCTACATGTTTTCTTACCATACATATATATATATATATATATGGATAAAAAATAATTAGGAAGCTTGAGAAGAGATCAAGTATTAGTTTTAATTATCCTCCAAGTATAAAATAATAGTTTTGGTATTTCAATGTTTTATAATTATGGATATATAGCTTAATCAGGTACTAAATACCTTAATTTATTATTTTTAAAGGAATGGAAATAGCTTAATGTATAAAAAATATTCATAAGATCCCTTTAGCGAATATCTTTTTTTACCTACCTCTACATCCTATGTTGAGTTACAATAGGCATAAAAAAAACTCCTTAGTATGGTTTTAGCACTTAAATTTAGATTTCAATGATTGTTACTTTTATTAAACTAGCGTCCTAGTGAGTCGTTCACCACAAATTTCCATTGAATACTTATGTAGCTAGGAGTATATCCTCTTACATGCATAGTTTATAACATACAAGAGATAGTAAATCACATATTTTATCATGTAGGGTAGCCTAATAAGTTTGGAAAATAGTCTTTTTTGGGGTCTTGGCATGTTTGACTTCCCACTATTATGAAAATTTACTCTACTTGTCTTATCTCCTTATTTTAGTAAAATTACTTTTTACAACTTAATCTAAGTCATTTATGGTCTATAAAAGGTTATACAATTTTGAATGATTATATTATATATATACAGGTTGAAATTCTCTAAATTTATTCTAAGTTCTAAATTTAATTTTTTGCTCTTGTTAAAGGCTTTTAGGAGGAAGCAAAGAAAAACAAGCAATCGAGATGAAAAATTTAAACTTTTTTTGGTAGTCACTTCACATTGACATGTTAAGGGGATGTGGAGAAGATAAATGGCATCCTTACTACTAATATGGATTAGAACTATGTATAGAAATTAACCAAGATTGAAGTTTATGTTTGAAGATAGTTAATTTGGGACTACACCCTACTAGTAACTATATTTGTTTTTTTGACAATTTATTACTATGTTTGTTATGTTGATATATTCAAACTTAGTTATCTTACTTTTTTAGTATTTCTATTATGTTAATGGACTTTAGTTTTGAATATTTTTGTTGATGATGGCGAGGTTTGATGAGTGATAGTGAGGTATAACATCTGTTTTATTTGGAATTTTTAATAAATAAATAAATGATGATATGTATATCTTAAAATATTAGGGATATTTCTCAAGCTAAAACTCAACCAAACAATTTAATCATTAACCATCTAATTATTTTTAGATCTAGAATGTAGAGAAAATATAATAGACGTTATGAAATATCTTTGTCTTTCTAAACAAATTTAGACAATTCAATTATGGAATTAAAAAATTAAATAATTTTTTAAAATATTGTACATATAGTAGTTTTACATGGTTTTATTATTTTAGACCACTTCCCATCAAAATAAGCTTTGGAAAAGTTGAAGTTCCTAGTTAGGGTCTTGTGCATATCAAGTTGTTGCTTTCCAATCAAGAGAAAGGTTGATATCAAGATAATGTTAAATGGATTGACAATGAGAAGTTAAAAAATGTGATGATTAAAATTTAATTATGAAAGTAAGAATTCACATAAAAATAGAATAGGTGTCATGTGATGCTATATTGTTCTACATACCAAAATCTAATACAAAAGCATATATCATAACATATTTTTTTCAAACTAAAAAATATATTTATTAAAATTATTATATTTTAGTTTAAAAAAAAAAAATTAATTAAAATTTATATTTTTACATCCACCTAGACAACATAACTTAGTGAATCTTTAGATAAGTACTTAGGCTATAGAGATATATGTCACTATAATTACTATAAAAAATAGTTTAATATAAACTATAAATAGCTAATTAGTTTATATTCATAATTAATCAATTAAAATTGATTAATATGTCAAAATTATAATAAATTAGTCCAATTTTTTATGAAGCAATAGTAAATGGAATGAAATCATAGGGGACCCAAGTCTAAATACTTGCATTATGTTGAACACGTTCAAGATGATGTGGCCTATGATAATATAATTTTTGATAATATGCTTTTTTAAAATACATGTAATATAAATGGTTTCTATTTTAATACCTTATAACTAATTAAAAAAAATTAATGCCCTAATCTATTTTCTAGTACTTTATCCAACTAAATAAAACTAACTATTCAAAATAGAAATGTAATTTTAATTTATATATCCCATTGTAGTTATATTTAGTTATACCTTCGTAATTTATCTATTGACATAAATATAGATTATATCCCTTTCTAACATATTATTCTAAACTATGTCAACTCTCCATATTTGAGTTCATTAATCTTTGCTAATGTTTGTGACAAATTTTAATAATGTCATTTTAATTTTATCAAATCTGAGGTGGCATCCAAAGATTGTATGCACTAGGAAAGGTTTATATAGGTTTTGGTGATGGGGTTCCTAAAATATTCTTGTGAAAAAAATTACACATGTGGAAAATTAAATCACACCCTTGCAAAAAATAAAGCTTGTACAAATTAAAATCATGCTTGCAAAAAAATAAATTAACACAATTGTAGAAAATAAATAACACACTTGCGATTATAAAATCTAATCTAGTAGTTGAATGAAACTATATTGGGAAATTAAAATGAATAATTAAAGTAATATACAAAGGTATTAGTTATAAATTAGAATATAATATAAAAAATAATTAAAATAAAGAAATAATTCATCAGTTATTCTATGAATATATTTACAAAGATAATACTTTCCATTGTGTTGATGCAGTGGGTCCTTACTCCTTGGCCCAATGGAAAGTAAATCTTAATTTAAAATAAAATTAAAAATATGCACAAATAAGAAAAGGACACAAACATCTTTTATTAAGAAAGATGATGAAATTACCCTTTTAAAAGAATTTTTAATTCATACATATCCATTATTTTCCTCTTTATTTCCATATCATAATCTCTTCTAGTAACCTATTAATATTAAGGATTACCAATCTGAATTAGTTGAAAACAAATCCAACCAATCCTATCTAAGGAAGATAATAACCAAAATTAGTTGGAAATAATTCCAACCAATTCTATCTAGGGAAGATAAAAACAAAAACTAATTGGAAATAAATCTAACTACTTATATCTAGGGAAGATAACAACCAAAATAAGTTGTTAAAGATTCTAACTAATTTGGATCTATCTAAATTATCTAGAAACTAATATCAACAAATATAACTAATTTAGATTCAATCAAGGTAGTTAGAAACCAATATTAGTGTATCTAACTGTAGACACCAAATCCTAGCCACTTGTCCTTCATCCTGGTCACACCACAACCCACTTGATGTGTTGTCGTTATACACATCATTAATTCTCAATGAATTTGTCAATCCAGGGCAGTGTACAAGGCTATCTGCGAAAGAAGGGGTGAACAGGGTTATAACTTAGGTCAATCTAGAGCAACAGGTCTTATTGGTGAAACCGATTGTGTGGGGGATTTAGGACATTCCTATCTCTAAATTGCATGAATTAAACCTTAATCTAAGTTGCAGAAATGGGAACTAATCATTAACTACATAAATGAAATCCTAATTACAATTGCAGAATGAGACCTAATTATGTTGCAAAAATAACAGTTGCAGAATTAAAAGTCTGATTATAATTGCAGAAAGGAAATCTATTTACTTTTGCAGCAATGGAAACCTATTTATAACATGGAAATAAAACCCTATCAAGGCTCTATAACAGAAGGTTGTCAATCTTCTGTGCAAGGGTTGACAACAACACAAAATGCAGGAAATTACAGAAAATAGTAAATTCTAGAATTGACAGTCTGCAATAAATTGAAAGCTTTGTTGAAAGTGGGGATTACAACCAAACCATTAATCACAAAACATAAAATAAGCTAAGATTGCAAATATCATTAGTTGTTTACAAAGGAATGAAATGACAAGTTCTATAACTCATTCTGCTATAGCAAAATCAGAATAAAAACCTGCTATTAGTCCTCCTCCTAGGTCTGGAAGTGGCCAACCTCCTTGTCTAGAAGAAGGTATGAGTCTCTCTCTCTCTAGATCTTACTCACACTCATTTACAAGCAATATGAAATAGAAATAGTACACTTTATTGATTCAAGCACATGATTACAATAATTCTGCTAAAAACCTGTTACAGGACTATAACAGTCACTTTTCTGGTTATTGCCTATTTTCTACTTTCTACTTTCTCTATCTTCTATCTCCACTCTCTCTACTCCTACTAGCTCAACCTGAATGGGAGCCATATTTATAGATGTCCTAAGATCTACTAACAAGCTGAGAATATCTCAAAATATCTAATCCTATTATGCTGCAACAATTCTTGGTTTTATCCTAGAAGAAGATCAAACTTGATCTTTCCATAAATGGTGGCTTTGGTCGGCAAGGACGGCAAAGTCAGATCTGAGATATTTTCCCTTACCCTTTTCAATATTTATTTCCATTTTTCTAGCATCAAAAATCAGTCAAAAAGCACATTCTATTTTCATTTCAAATATAAGTGGCTCATTTTGAAGATACTGCAATTCTCATTCTAAATATCCGCTCATTCCGAAGACACTGTGTTTTCTCATTTCGAAGATATCTGTTCATTTCGAAGAGACTTCGGAATGAACAAATGTGTGCTCCTTAAATGATTTCCTCTACATTTCTCAGGTGGGTTATCTCTCAGGATCAGATTCCAATGATCTTCATCTCTTTCCATATGTGAATTCCATGCCTTGCCATTCATTGGCAGCTGGCTAGAATTTACATGGGAAAAACCAGTTTTTGCTGCATAGTAATAGTTTGCTTGCACTATTGCCAGATTTAGGTAAAATAAATGCTTGAGACATATCAAAACATGATTAGTGAAATGTTGCTATCAACCTAAGCATATCTCATTCAGCAAATCATAACAAAACAACATAAAACTTATGCAAAAAGCTATAAAAATTAGAATATAGTATTTCAGATACATTCATCATGCAAATAGTTAATACACAACATATTGAATTAACTTAACTAGCATATTAGATTAAACATAAGAGTTTATAGGCAATTTTAGTGTTCAAAACATGTTATGATTGAGGCATTTCTAGGCCTCATCATTTTCCCCCCAACTTATATTGATGCATGTCCTCATGCATTATGTTGGGCTATGGAATCACATATGTCCATGGTCAAATTCCATGACCTATAGAACAACTTCTTGCCTATATAAAATCCCCTATTCTTCTGAAGGTCCCTGAGCCATTCTTCAAATTGTTCATCAGGTTGGGCATCTTCTTCAAAGTAGAATGGAACTGGAGTGATGATGGTTGGAGGCCTAAATCTGAGACCTATCCAATTATGTTGCATGATTTCAATCAATTGTATTACTCCTTTTGCCCTTCTTCTGGACCATTCTAAGTTGATGGGGGAAATGGGTTCTCTTTTCTGCAAAGACATGGAAAATTCAGCCCATATGTTTCTACTTTAGAATCTGATGCAGACAAGTCAGCTATAGTTGGCTGCTCAACAACTATCTCTTCCTCTCGTAACATCTATTTGCTCTTGTTTGGAGGCTCTATGAAACTATCTATAATTGCATCTACTAGTTCTGTGGCCTATTGAACTGTATCCACCTCCAAATTATCCTGCCCAGCGTCTTCCTCAATTATCTGTTTAGGGAATTCTAGAAAGTTTTCAAGGGTTGGTTGTATTTCTATGACATCTGAACTGCTTTGTCCACCTTCTTGTTCTATGACCTGGTCTACCATTTCCCTCAAGTGGAGTCTTGTAGACCTCCTAGTTCTGGATGCAAATTTCTTCTTTTTCTCTATTTTCTGGTGAAGAGGGTTGTGGGGTTAGTTTGGATGCCTCTATTTCCTTTGTTGTTTCTTCCCTGGTTGGGCTAGGTGCTTCATTTCCCTGTTCGATAAATCAGGTTGCAACTTCTAAAAAATGGACCTTCTTCTATTTTTTTGTTATGCTACCAGTTCTAGACCCTCTTTTCTTTTACTTCTTGACTCACAAAGTTGAAGGTTTTGGAGCAAGGTCTGTTGTTGCTATTGGGTGTGTTTCTTTTTCTGCAACAGCTTCTATAGTAGTTTTTGTTTCATCTTCTGCAACATCTTCTGCAGTAGCTTTTTCTTCTTCTGTAACAACATCAATAGTATTGTCCAAAAATTACATCATTTAAGGTAGAGTAAAACCTCTCAAAGCTCCTAGGGTTTCCTCTAAAATGGTGCTGGAAAACTAGTTTGATGAGACCATGGTGGCGAAGACTCCCTTTTCCTTCCCGATATCTTTTTGCCATGTTTTTCAATTCTTGGTGTAGGTATAGGGGAAGATTTACCCTAACGTCCGGCTGTTGCCTACCATGTCTGAGATGGTTTAAAATTTTTATATGATGCCCTGACAATAGTACATACTGCCCTTCATAGGTTAGAAATTTGATTACCCATGTGGCCACTTCATCCCAGGGTTCCTGTAGGTTGGCCCTTTTTACCCCCTTGCATGTGTTATTATGTGTTAAATATTCTGGTGCCCTATCATTTTCTTCCAAAAATTGATTAACTGTATTTACCAATGTATTTTTGCCAGACCTAGAAATTGGAAGACCTTCTAATGGCAGCTCAGTAATTTGACTCAAAACTTTAGGGGTTACCTCAATAGTCATGTCGTTAACGTGTGCTCGGTTGTTTCTAAATGTGTGGGTGAACATGCTGACCAAATCTTCAGAGGACCCATTAAACTTATCCAAAAATGGCATAAGCCCTCCATCTTCAAAAATCTGTAGCACTTCTAGATTTTCTCGGAGGTGGGTGGTATCCGTTGGTTCCATTTTCATTTTTCACCCCATTTTCCTATCTTGGTACATCACAAACTACTCACTTCTGCTGCTATTCCTCTACTGGATCTCTGGTTTCTGGTGTTTGCAACTTTGTAGGGTTTGGTTCCAAGTTTTCAATTGCCCTATTTTTGTTCTTCGGAATGAACCGTAATCTGAGCACTGTACCTCGTAGTCATTTTGTGCTAGCAAATATGTCTTCGAAAAGAAGGGTGGCACGCATTTCTATTTTTGCTTCGAACACATGTCCATCAATGGTTGCATAGATGTCCTTGTCGTCAGATCCACCTTACTCATTTTTAGTTTTTCTGTTTTGCCTGCGGACTCTCACGTGCATGTTTATCAGCATCAAAAATTGGTGGCATACTGTTGGTCACGTCCTCCATGATTCTGGTACTTTCTAAATGGGTGCAAAAATAAACCATATCCTAACTGACACATGTTCATTTCTCGTATGCAGCCAAAATAATTTTTATTTGATCGTATTTCTTTTCTTCCTTGGATGCCACGTGGAGATGTTATATTGAATGCTCTTTCCGAAGATTATGATCTATTGCAAAAACAAAACTTCATTCCAAAGATTATGACTTCATTTCGAAGACAAGTCTTCATTCCAAAGATTATGTTTTCATTTCGAAGACAAGTCTTCATTTCAAAGATCATGCTTCTTTGCGATGTCAAATCCTCATTCCGAAGATAAATCCTCATTTTGAAGACAAATCCTCTTTCTGAAGATCAGGCTGCATTGCGAAGGCAAATCATTCCGAAGATAAAACTTCATTCTGAAGACAATTCCTGCTGCATTCTGAAGACAAATCCTGCTTCATTCTGAAGACAAAGCTTCATTTCGAAGATGAAGCTTCATTTCGAAGATGATGCTTCATTGTGAAGACAAATCGTCATTCCGAAGACAAAGCTTCATTCCGAAGACAAATCGTCATTCCAAAGACAAAGCTTCATTTCGAAGACAAATCGTCATTCTGAAGACAAATCTTCATTCTGAAGACAAAGTGCAACATTCATTCTACTGTCATTCCGAAGACAATTTCAATCCGAAGACAATACAACAATTAGTCTGAAGAAGATAGCAGACACTATTTTTGGCATTCTTGTTTCGAAGATTAGGCAAAAATCAATATTCTCATTCTCAAAACATGTTTTAAGTATGCCAACTCTTATGGATACCTTTTATGCTAATGGTTAATTGTTATATACTATATACCAATCATTTACAATGAAGAAATGTAAGAAATATATACCCGATTAAAACAAGTTAATGCAAGTTTTTGAAAGATGACTGCTTCTGTTGATGTTCTACTGAGATTTTCTGCAATATTTCAAAACAAGTGCAGTTGGTGAATTTGTACAATGATGGTTCAGAAATTTTCAAGGTTATGCATGCCAAAAAATTGGTTTTCATGCATACCAACCCATTAGTGCCTTAGAAAAGGTTTTCACTGCTGAGTTATTCATTTTTCTCTCTTTTTTTTTTCTTGTTTTTTTTTTTTAATTTATTTTACCTCTCCTTTTTTCTCTCTTCTTTTTTTTTCTTGATTCTGACTATGCCCATGAAGGAATTCATGATTTCCCTAAAATCATGCCCATGAAGGAATTCATAATCAAAATTTATTCATCTTTTTGTTTTCTGCTTTTTCTTATTTTTTTGTATTTTTTTGTTTTTTCTTGAAATCCATGATCATGCTGATTGTTTTGAAGTGGAAGAGGAAATTTCTTCCACCTGTTGTGTATCCAAACTGTCAAGTTGCTGCAAGAATTCCTCTTTAGTCAGAGGTGTATGGTACACCCCGAGGCGATGTCCATTCACTACCAACTTTCTCTGTGACCCATCAATAGGAGATAAACGAGCTGCTCCATTGTCAAATACCTCTTCAATCCGGTAAGGTCCAAGCCATCTAGTTCTCAACTTTCCAGGGAAGTCCTCATAGCGAGAATCAAATAGTAAAGCCCAATCTCCTTGTTGAAGTTTCCTCTGCTGAATGTGACTGTCATGCCACATCTTCCTCTGCTCTTGAATTACTTTAGTTTGGTGCAGAGCATCCAACCTAAGTTCATCCAATGCATTCAGCTGCAGAATCCTATCTATCTGTGTCTGTGACAATTCAATTCCAATTTCCAATGTTGTGCGTAGTGTTAGTAGCTCAAATTCAATAGGTAAGAGGGGCTTTTTACCAAAGACTAGTTCATAAGGTGTGAATCCAGTAGTGGATTTCCAAGTAGTATTGTAAGCCCATACTGCTTCAGGTAATTTATCTAGCCAGTTTCTCCTATGAAAAGCTACTATTTTTGTTAAGATTCGTTCTAGTTCCCTGTTTGTTACCTCAACCTGGCCATTTGCTTGTGGGTGATAAGGTGATGATTTTCTATGTTTGATTTCATATAATTTTGTAAATGCCTCAATGACTTTAGATGCAAATTGGGGTCCTTGGTCTGTGGTGATAGACCGGGGAGCTCCAAATCTCTAAAAAATTTGAGTATACAAGAAATCAGTGACCTTCTCTTCACGAGCATGTTTGAAAGCACGCACCTCTACCCACTTTGTCAAGTAATCAGTGCATACTAGAATATGCACCTTTCCTTGAGAAGGTGGATCAATAGGTCCTACAAAATCAAGCCCCCACCTCTCAAATGGCTCTAAAACCAATTGAGGCTGTAGTGGCATTTCATTTGTATGAGTGGGTTTCCCCATTCTTTGGCATGCATCACAATGCCTGATGTACTTTTTTACATCCTTGTGAAGAGATGGCCAATAATATCCTATCCCTAAGATTTTCCTAATTGTGCTTTTTACAGAGTAGTGTCCACCTGAGGGTTCATCATGACAAGCCCTAAGGATATCATACACCTCATCCTTTCGGATGCACCTACGTAACACATGGTCAGGACTGCACTTAAAAAGTATACCCTTGATCCATTCAAAAGAAGAACTCTGTTTGATCAATTGTTTTTTTTTTTTGAAGTGAAATGTGGAGGAACTTTCCCTGTGACCAAGTAATTGGCTATATCTGCAAACCAAGGTGATTGGACTGATATAGCAAATAATTTTTCATCAGGAAAGGTGTCTTCAACTAATTCCCCTTCATCTGTGTTCTGTAATCTGGACAAGAAATCTGCTACAACATTAGCTTTTCCTGGTTTGTTGATTATAGTGATATCAAATTCTTGTAGCAATAGTAACCAACGAATAATTCTTGCACTTACCATAGGCTTATTCATCAAATATTTAATGGTTGTGTGATCTGTGTGAATAAATATTTGATAACCTGTGATGTAATGCCTGAATTTGTTGATGGCATAAATTATTGCCAAGAATTCTTTCTCAGTTGTGGTATAATTTTTCTCAGCTCCTGTCAAATTCTTGCTAATGTAGTAGATGGCATAGTGTTCACCATTGTCAATTTGTCCTAATGCTGCTCCAATTGCAGTATTGGAAGCATCAACCTGTATGTGAAATGGTAATGTCCAATTAGGTCCTCTTAACACAGGTGGAGTTACTAATTTCTCTTTCAGAGCTTCAAATGATTCCTGACACCTTGCAGTCCAGGAAAATTTAGAATCTTTAGTCAATAGGGCAAACATGGGATTGGCTATTGTGCTAAAGTTGGGAATAAACCTGCGGTAAAAACCAATGTGTCCTAGGAAGCTTTTGACATCAGTATGAGTTTTTGGAGGAAGGAGGTTCTTGATAATTTCCACCTTCTTTGGATCAACTTGGATCCCTTGAAGAGAGATGTGATGACCAAGAACTATCCCTTCCTTCATCATCATAAAACATTTTTTGGATTCAAGGATAAGCTGGTATGTTTCACAACGAGTTAAAACTTTGTCAAGGTTTTCTAATGTAAAGTCAAAAGTCTGTCCACATACTGTGAAATCATCCATGTATATCTCAACACTGTTGGTAGTCAGATCAGAAAAAATTGCTAAAACTGCTCGCTGAAATGTTGTTGGGGCATTACACAAACCAAAAGGTAAAACCCTATAGGCAAATGTTCCCCATGGATAGGTAAAGGTTGTTTTCTCTTGATCTTCAGGTGCAATCTGAATTTGATTATATCCACTAAATCCATCAAGAAAACAAAAGTATCTCTTTCCAGCAAGGGTATCTAACACCTGATCTATGAAAGGTAATGGAAAATGGTCTTTGTATGTCACTTTATTCAGCTCTCTATAGTCTACACATACTCTCATTTTTCCATTTTTCTTAGGAACTATAACCAATGGAGAGACCCACTGGCTATCAAAAATTGGGTAAATGAATCCTACCTCCAGAAGTTTTTCAATTTCTTCCTTTACAATATCCCTTAGGGCAGGATTCAGTCTTCTCTGGGGTTGTCTTACTGGCTTGACTTCTTCAGTATAAATTTTGTGGGTGCATATATCAGGGTGAACTCCTGACATATCTTTATAGTCCCAAGCAAAAGCATGAACATGCTTCTGCAAGACAACTATCAATTTGTCTTCCTCTTCCCTAGTAAGCCAGCTGTAAATATTCAAAAATTTGCCTGGCTGGACTTCTATTTGTTTTGTATTTGGAAGGACTGAATTCACTTCTTCATACTTAGTGATTAGGGAGTTAAGAGGACATTGCTGAGATGGAAGGAAATAAGAAGTTTTTGTTTCATTATTTTCTGATGGAAGCATATCCTGTATGGAACAGTGAGAAGGAAAAATCAGGTGATGGTGCCACCCATGTGGTAGTGAAACAGAGTTTTCCTATAATAGTACAGATGGTTCACCTTCAGAGTTTTGGTTCTCCTCATTCCTTAACAATTGTTGGATATTTATTGCTTCCTCTTCTAACCCTTGTTCATGCAGAACATTCATTAGGATAGTTTCATTTTCTGAGTTTTCTGTGTCATGGAGGTCTTCTATGTGTTCCCTTACTACCAAGGTGGCTAGTGTGGAAATAACCTCCTCTGATTCTTCATCTGAATCAGGAAACCATAACTGACCTAAAAAATTGTTGGAGGGTCTTGCAGGAGGATACAGAGAGATCTGTTTTAGATCAATACCATTTGAAATAGTCATTTTTCTAGATCTGCAGTCTATGAAGGCTGCTATAGTTGCAAGCCAAGGTCTTCCCAAAATGATGGGATATCCATGTGTTGAATTTCTTGGTTGTAAAACCAAAAAATCTGCAAGGAATTCCCAAGAAGAAACTTCTATAGGAACATCTTCAATGATACCTTCAGGTTTTGCAAGCTGACCTATCGGCCATTTCTAAAACTGTAAATGTGGGGCTGAGATGTTTGAGCTGTAATTGTTTCATTATATCCTTGGTCATGACATTTATTGCAGCTCCTAGATCTACTAAGACATTTGATATTGGTACTGAACCTATAGTAACTATGATAACTGGACTTCCTGGGTCACTATACTTTGGAGGTACTAGTTTTCCAGATAAGAGATCAGCTATCTTTCCTTCAATCTGAACAGTCTTGGGAAATGCTTTCTTTTTTCTTCCTGCTCTTCTAATGCACAAATCTCGGATAGTACTTTTAATCATTGGTATATCCTTAATGGCTTGCAATAAGGGCAATGATATAGTTAACTTTTTAAGTTCCTTGACCAGGTCTGATTCAGAATTTTTTACTGTGGTATTGAATCTTTCAGGATATGGAATTATCCTTGATGAAGGTAATTGTTCTGCCTGTGGTTCTATTTTTTCTTCTTCTTTCTCTATTGTTGGTTCAACTATAACTGGTTCCAAAGGTTCTTGCTCTTCATTTTCCTTGCTTTTATTTGAAACAGGTTCAGGTACAACTTTTCTTGAACGAAGTTGGATGTTACTACAATCAATAACATTTATTTCAACATTTTCTTCAGCTTCAACCACATAGACAGGGGATGCCTGTCTCATGCTATTTGGATTAGTGACTGATTGAGCTGGAAGTTGAGGTTGTTTCACCTATTGTGTTTGTTGTGGTTGGTTCTATTTTTCTTGAAAATTTTGATTAGGTGCAGGCAACAAATGCTGATTTTGACCTTGATTTCTTTGTTGCCTTGGATAGGACTGGTATTGCTGACTCCACTGTGGTTGATTTTGCATCCAATGTGGATTAGTCTGATTCTGATTCTAGGATGGGTTGTTTTGATTCCATGATGGGTTGTTTTGATTCCATGATGGGTTATTCTAATTTTGATTCCAGGCTGAATTACTCCAATTTGTTTGTGGCCATTCTTGGGAATTTGTCCATTGAGGATAATTCCAAGGACGTTGGGGTGGTTCTGATTGTCCCCAAGGCATAGTCCAAGGATTATGCCCCCAATTTGTAGGAAAATGAGGGGGATTTTGGTATTGAGAGAAATTTCCCCCTTGTTTTTGTCCAACATAGTTGAGTTCCTCAGTCTGATTTTCTAACACAGTTTTGAGTTGTGGTAGCAGGTTGCATTTATCAGTTGAATGCTTCTTTGAACAGATACTACAAATGGCTGAGATAGATGTTTTATTCAAAGGACATTCCTGCAAAGCATGTTTATTTCTACATCTTGGGCAATAAATTGCCAAAGGTTCTGTGGTTTTTGCTTTTGCAGACATTTCCCCCAAAGTTGTGTTTAATTGCACTAGAATATCAGTTTTAAAATTTGCAAGTTCCTCTATTAGGTCCTTCACATCAGTGCCATTTGTAACCTTTTTTCTTCTTCCCTGCTTATTGCGAGAGTAATTCTTGTAGAGATCCACAATTTCCTCATTATTGAGAGTATTTACATCCCCTTTTCCCATCAAATCCAATACATCTCTGGATTCATCTTGTAATCCTCTTAAAAATATGGTTTTGCATAACTCTGGTTCTACAAGTCCACATCTCCTTTGAACAAAGGAGAACCTATCAAGATAGTCTTCTAATGTTTCATCATCTTCTTGTTTAATCCTGAATAACTCATCTTTCCTGTTCCTTACACGGCAATACTCCTGATATTTGTCTAAAAACATAGTTTCCATTTGATCCCAGGTTCGGATGGAATTTGGCTCTAAGCTCATGAACCAGCGTAATGTTGAGTCCTTGAGTGTTGAGGGAAAGACCTTAAGTTTCTGATTGTCATTTACATAATCATAGGTTTGACACACTACCTTGAATTCAAACAAAAACTGATCAGGATCTTCAGATACAACACCTCGAAAGGTTGGAAGTACTGAAGGTGAAATGGTTTTCATGGGAGAGTTTTGTGTTGGATTCAAATGAATAGGATATTCAAATGTTCTGGAAGGTTGAGGAATATCCCCGATCATCTTCTTCATTATGGACATAGCCATGTTGGCCATCTCTATCTAGATTGCCTCCCTCTGCCATAGTTTCTGGTTTCTTAGTTAAACTTATCCAAATTTCTCTCTCAAGAGGTCCAAGATCCTCTGTTGATAATGAGTCTGATGATTCTTCTTTCTTAGGATGTTCTAATGATGATGAGACTGGTGATTTTTCTTTCTCAGAATGTTCTAATGATGGTGAGACTGGTGATTTTTCTTTCAATATTTTTGGTAATTCAAACATAGGTGATTCACCCCTTAGGCGTGAAGATCTCCTTAATGGAACAAGCCAGGGATCCTTTTGGGTAATTCTACCTTTTTCATCCCTAGACTTACTCATTCATGTTTACTCTTAAATGACATAAATTATAGGTCAATAGTTGTTACTTTTAACCAGTTGTTCTATTCAGATTTTATCCTGAATCTTCACAGCTCAGTCTAATTAACAGCTATTGGACTGTTGTCACCTTCTAGCAACACAATTCCTCGACAACGATGCCAAAATGATGCGTTGTCATTATACACATCATTAATTCTCAATGAATTTGTCAATCCAGGGCAGTGTACAAGGCTATCTACGAAAGAAGGGGTGAACAGGGTTATAACTTAGGTCAATTTAGAGCAACAGGTCTTATTGGTGAAACCGATTGTGTGGGGGATTTAGGACATTCCTATCTCTAAATTGCATGAATTAAACCTTAATCTAAGTTGCAGAAATGGAAACTAATCATTAACTACAGAAATGAAATCCTAATTACAATTGCAGAATGAGACCTAATTATGTTGCAAAAATAACAGTTGCAGAATTAAAAGTCTGATTATAATTGTAGAAAGGAAATCTATTTACTTTTGCAGCAATGGAAACCTATTTATAACATGGAAATGAAACCCTGTCAAGGCTCTATAATAGAAGGTTGTCAATCTTCTATGCAGGGGTTGACAACAACACAAAATGCAAGAAATTACAGAAAATAGTAAATTCTGGAATTGACAGTCTGCAATAAATTGAAAGCTTTGCTGAAAGTGGGGATTACAACCAAACCATTAATCACAAAACATAAAATAAGCTAAGATTGCAAATATCATTAGTTGTTTACAAAGGAATGAAATGACAAGTTCTACAACTCATTCTGTTGCAACAAAATCAGAATAAAAACCTATTGTTAGTCCTCCTCCTAGGTCTGGAAGTGGCCAGCCTCCTTGTCCAGAAGAAGGTATGAGTCTCTCTCTCTCTAGATCTTACTCACACTCATTTACAAGCAATATGAAATAGAAATAGTACACTTTATTGATTCAAGCACATGATTACAATAATTCTGTTGAAAACCTGTTACAGGACTGTAACAGTCACTTTTCTAGTTATTGCCTATTTTCTACTTTTTGCTTTCTCTATCTTCTATCTCCACTCTCTCTACTCCTACTAGCTCAACCTGAATGGGAGCCATATTTATAGATGTCCTAAGATCTACTAACAAGCTGAGAATATCTCAAAAGATCTAATCCTATTATGCTGCAACAATTCTTGGTTTTATCCTAGAAGAAGATCAAACTTGATCTTTCCATAAATGGTGGCTTTGGTCGGCAAGGACGACA
Organism: Wollemia nobilis; assembly: GCA_028583015.1. Taxonomy (NCBI): domain Eukaryota; kingdom Viridiplantae; phylum Streptophyta; class Pinopsida; order Araucariales; family Araucariaceae; genus Wollemia; species Wollemia nobilis. Next base: position 9,860,656 of record JAQPPZ010000386.1, on the reverse strand, counting down.
AAGGCAGATCTGAGATATTTTCCCTTACCCTTTTCAATATTTATTTCCCTTTTTCCAGCGTCAAAAATTGGTCAATAAGTCAAAAAGCACATTCTATTTTCATTCCGAAGATAAGTGGCTCATTTCGAAGATACTGCAATTCTCATTCCGAAGATCCGCTCATTTCGAAGACACTGTGTTTTCTCATTTCGAAGATATCTGTTCATTCCGAAGAGACTTCGGAATGAACAAATGTGTGCTCCTTAAATGTTTTCCTCTACATTTCTCAGGTGGGTTATCTCTCAGGATCAGATTCCAATGATCTTCATCTCTTTCCATATGTGAATTCCATGCCTTGCCATTCATTGGCAGCTGGCTGGAATTTACATGGGAAAAACCAGTTTTTGCTACACAGTAATAGTTTGCTTGCACTGTTGCCAGATTTAGGTAAAATAAATGCTTGAGACATATCAAAACATGATTAGTGAAATGTTGCTATCAACCTAAGCATATCTCATTCAGCAAATCATAACAAAACAACATAAAACTTATGCAAAAAGCTGTAAAAATCAGAATATAGTATTTCAGATACATTCATCATGCAAATAGTTAATACACAACATATTGAATTAACTTAACTAGCATATTAGATTAAACATAAGAGTTTATAGGCAATTTCAGTGTTCAAAACATGTTATGATTGAGGCATTTCCAGGCCTCATCACCACCGGTCCACCACATTCCTTTCTCGCCATTCAATTGGCCATTCCATGCCTTTCCTGCCATCCAATGACCCACTTTATCCCTTTTCCTACCATTTTCTGACCCATATTATTTTATATTATATTTTAGTACATTTATTATAAAATATATATTTATAATCCAAATTAACCTCAATCGTCCAATCTAATCTAATCTCATCCGTTCATCCACCTTAATCCATAACACACCTTAAATTTATTATCCACCCTTGGATGTGCTTTAATCTCAGCCACACAATTAGTGTCATTGAAACCCTAAGTGTGCCCTATGTTTTATTATAAGTAAAGGCTATTTTTATGGCTCAACCCTGGCTAAGTCTCCTAGGTCTTTTCTGATTTCCCTCCAAAAATATCCTATTGTTATTCCTGCATACCCTCAGATTATTTTGGCCATATCTCACTCATATAAAGTGGGATTGAGCCTAAATTTTGAGGGTAGGTTCCTGATGATCTCTAGAATATCCCCACCAAATGTTAGAATTATTGGAGTAATAAAGATCTCAAAATTAGCTTATCTTTGGACATGATCTAGGGCACAATCGCATCACCAGGCTACAATAGATCCATCCATCAATCTATAATAGAGCGATAGAATATATCATCCACTACAATAAGGTAACTTATTTTATGCATTTAATTAGTGTTTCTTTGAATTATGTATGTTTTTCTTAACTAGATCTAGGGTTTTTAGCTTATAGTTCTGAGGGTTCACATAGTGGAACCCTTATTTTTGTCACTAATTGCTCTAGTTTGATTTTTCTATAGGATTAGGTAACACTAACAAAGAATATTTGAATAGCTATTGAAGGTGGAGTGGCTCAATTACAAATAGCAAGAAGCCCACTCAACTTATTGGAGGTAAAATACAATGAATATACTACATTCTTTGTAGCTAGGGTTTCAGAGAACCCTAACATCTATAACTTTGTATCAAATAACTCTATGGATCAAATCTATTATAACAAAGGAGTTTTTTAGCTCTCCCCCATAATTTTTCAATAAAAATATCATATTTGTGCAATTTATTTGTTCTTTTTGAGTTGTTAATTTAATATTTGCTTTAGTATCGTATTTTCACCTCATAAATGGTGATCATGGTGGGACCCCATAAGGGTTCTACTTTCTGATTTACTTTGTTGTACAAATTTCATTATGTTATTCCATTTTACAAGTAAATCCTAAAACCATTCTATTGTTACCCCTGTCAACGATTTGGAGCAAATATTAGGCTTCCAGGTAAGCCCTACAGCCATTCTATTTGAATTTCTATTTTTATGTATTTCATTATTTCACTATTTTTCATTTTCATATTTTAAGCTTAAAATGAACACATTAAGTAATCTGGAAATAAACTCATCATAGATTGCACCTAGGTCACTTGCATTCATCCATTACATATTTTTTATTTTCTATTATTACAAGTTGCAATTTGAGTGAATTATTTCATTTCTTGTTTGCATCTGAAAGTAAAAGTCATTCACTAGAATTTGTATCTTAGGGTTGAGGACTACTCATTTTTCTTATCTAAGTAGGAACAATTCTTAAGTGTGAATAGTATTCCTACCCTTGGATGACTCCTTTGGTAGAGAGGTGGACGAACCCTCTAGTTGCAATTTTGGTAGGGGGTTTTAAGCGGTGTACTTCACACTCTATCGAAGAAATTCACATCTTAGGTGTTGGCTTCTGATTTAGATTTGCAAAATTTGTTTGTCTTTGATATTTTTTATACACCATAAATAATAAAAATTTTAAAATTAATAACACACAAGCACGATTCATTCTAAACAGTAGTAATTAGTTTTCATCATCGATTGCTACTTGAGGTTTGGTGACGATGAAATTCATATTGATCCACCAAATATCTACCCTTAGACACCTTAAGAACACCCACGAGCAAACTTATTGGATTTCATCACCAACAAGAATCTAGTTGCCCCATATAGCCATAGTTTTTCACCTTTATTTTTTATTAAGCAATATTAGGATACATCAAACACACAAAACTATAATTTTTAAAAGGAATTTATACTAAAAGGAGATAATAAATGAATAAGGTAAGCCACACAAGGTGAAACTTAGGATTGATTGTTTTTATTTGTTTTTAGATTCTTTATCTCTATTTTTTATTTTTGGAGATTTAATTTGATAGTCCTAAAATTGTATTTTGATTTAATCACTTTATGGTTATAACTCAAAATAAAACAAAGGTATTAAGTCAAAATAATTTAATGGAAAATACAACAAACATACCCACTACTTCAGTAGCCAACCCTTCCAATTATATCCAACCTAGTCCATCTAGGCCCATTTACCCCTCTCTCCCACAAGAGGGATCCCTTCCCCAAAATATTGAGCAACCATCCACCCAAATTGGCATGGACAAGGTAGATGCCCTCTATAGGTCCTCTAATTATGTCCTTAAAACCATTAGCCAAGACTATGTTGCACAACCATGTTGGGTAAAACATTGGTTAGTTTTCTATAGTTCAATTAATTACCTCTATTTAATTTTCAACCTGGGGTAGCTTGTAGTCTTATGAGCAGTCGTGCAAAATCTATGCTTGTAATTTCTCCTTCGGATATGAGTCCCTTAGATTATGGTTTAGGGGGTGTTTAATTTTTTTTTTCAAGATAAAAACCCATTGCAGGCCACCTTGGTCTAAAATACCATGAACAGGGGGTTCTACACCATCAAAGTCACCTGGGGGTCGCACCCAGCTCTGCCCGCACCAACATTATCAATTGGATTTTGGGTACCCAATTCAACTTTTTGGTAGGGTGGAGATTCGAACCTAGGACCTCCCTTGTAGGATTTTCCTCTCCTCTCCAACTCACCTACAACACCTGGTTATTTAGGGGGTGTTTAATGTTCGTTGAAGTTTATGTTTAAACCAATAATCCTATGCTAAGTCTAAGAAACATGACTGAAAACATTAAAAACTCTAAATAACTACCTTGCTGGAAATTACAAAAAATAGGAAAAGTGCTGGAAATAAATTAATCTATTAAAATAATTATAGAAAATAAGGGAAATAGGGAAGAAATTTGTTGCAAGTGGGCCCACGCTTCCAACTGGTTCTTCCCATGGTAGAATGCTCATCGGACTCTTAGAAGATACTTTTTACAAGAATAATGCAGGATTTTTATTAACAGTTTGCAACTGAGAAAATTATATAAAAAGTTTGGGGGGTCTTCTTCAGGGGTGGCCTACATATTTATAAAGTATGCGGCCAACCCTATTAAAATTTTATAATAAATCAATGCATGATTCATTGTTATAGTTGGTTGCTTGAATTGGGAAAAATATCATAATATCTCAGCGTATTCTGTTTCTAAAATACGCTGATATTTGATTTTCCTGACTTACAAAATAAATTTATGTAATAGCTACAAAATAGGTGATGAATCACCTTTGACATTATCCCTTGTTTGGTTATGATGCTAAAAATCCTTTCATGCTGGTTGCCGATGTGTTCACTTTATTCTGTCGACCACAGAGCCATGCTAAAGTTTGATGCTAACGGGAATCAGGCACCACGGTTGAAGAAGTCAAGAAGTAGGCACATTTCATTCACATAACGAGAAGCAGGCACCTTCCACCATACAATGGGAAGTAGGCACCTTCCATCGTACAATGGGAAGCAGGTACCTTCCATCGTACAATGGGAAGCAGGCACCTTCTACCATACAATGGGAAGTAGGCACCTAACAATTAGGTGTCAAACGGAAGTCAAGCGCTTCAAAGGACTTGGGTGCCTGACTTCATGCCTCTTTATTGATATTCTGCAGATGTTTTCCCTTCATTAATTTGCAAGTTCCAGGTCCGAGTTGGACCTCGATGAAAACATGCCAAAATGCAATGATTTCCACTAAATCTACACAAATTACACTTAAAGACAAATATTAGAAAACATGCAAAATAAACTGTCAATTATATATATAATTTCCATAAAACATTTATATCTACAAGAATATATGCCACATATTATGGGGAAAAGAGTACAAAAAATGAGCAATTTTGTGGCTCATCATCCCCCCATGCTTAAGGGGTGGCACGTCCCTATGCCACTTTGAACTGGTAATTACCAGTTCTATTCACCTCATCCCAATAGGCCCAGTTGGTCTGTGTCCTCTTTCTCTTAGCGGCCTTGGCTTTCTCTTTGTCCCAGGGCTTTCACCCCTTTGGTGTTGTGGGAGTTGTTGTCTCCTATCCCTACTGCTTCTGGTGTTTGCTGCATCGAAGTGGTTCACTTGGCCCTACCCTCTTCTTGGGTGGTTCTCTGGTCTAGGCCACCTTGCCCTTATCAACATTCATATAAAAACTAGTGAAGTTGGTGGCATCCTTCTGGAATGCAGGCTCAACCATTTTCCAGTACTCATGGTGAAGTGGCAACTTCTCACCCTTAGGCACTGATTCCTTATCCCCAAATGGGATGCTAGATTCCTTAGCAACCCTGGCTGTGGGAAAATATCCCCTTGTTGGGTCAAGATCAGGTTCAACTTTAACCTCTATTTTTGGCATAGGGGGAGTTCTACTACTTGATGCTAGATCCTCTTTCTGTACAGGGCCTAGAAATCCCATCTACTTAAAATACTCCTATATCCTAGAGGGCTTTCCATATTTAGACCCATACAAATTCTAGAAATGCTTAGGTTGAGCAACTGGAATATTCTTTTGAGGTTTACCAGATTGTTTTCTGGCCTCCTTTTCTACTTCCTTGAGGGATTTCTTGGAGGCCTTCTTCCAATTCTTCTTATCTGCCTTAATTTCCTCCTTGAGCTCCTCAAATTTCTATTTTTGGGTAGCAAACTGATTCTTTGTTGCCTCCCATTCCTCATCGGAATCTAGCTCTTATTCTTTGTCAGATTCAAGGCCTAGGGCCTTCAACTCTACAACTCTTGCTCTGGTTCTGGGTCGACACTAAGATGGCCTTATGGCTTTTTATTTTGATCTTAGCTTGATACTCTATACCCTAGGGTATGTTGGTGCAACTAGTATTTCTTGGTGTACAAGGGATGCAGGTTGCTGAGCCTCCTGGTCCTCTACAGCTACTTGCTGCACATTAAGGACTATTTCTTTTTCTTGAGGCTAAGATGCCCCTGTATTAATTGGAGGGTGCTTTCCCTCTCCCTCTCTATCTGTAATTTGAGGCTCTTCGGCCTCCATATCCTTTTCTCCATATTATCCCCCCTTTTTAGGTTGATCTGTATTTGGAGGTTCTTCAATTTCAACCTCATCCTCCTGAATTATCTACTCTGAGGGGGATGTAGAGCAGGGTTGCTCTACTTCCATTGTAGTAGTGTCTCCCTATTCTGGTTCCTTATTAGCATAGGGAACTTGTGTTGCCCCATCAGTTTGTACTACTACATCAACCCTGGTTAGTTGCTCGGCTACTTTTGGTTCACCCTGCAATTGCAATTGTCTTTATAGTTGCCAAATTGTTTGATACAATTCATGCATTTTTAGGGTGGCCTCCTTTCTGGACTCTTCAAACAGAGTTTATTCCTCTTTGAATTTGGCTTCCCAAGTGGAAGCCTACTCTTTCAGAACTTGTAGCTGATGCTGTAGATCCTCTACTTGGCCCTCTAGTGGTACATCTGCCATGGTCACCTCCTATTGAGGAGTTGGCCCACAAGAAATGTCCTATAAAATATGGGTCATATACTCCTCCCTATTGAGCTCATCGATGGGTGTCTCCTCATCGGATGAGCTTGAAACCACCTTCGATGCCCTCCTTCTTCTACTTCGTGTCCTGGTGGAGATAGGCATGGAATCCTACATTACCTCATCCTCAAATTGGGGTGCATAAGGTGATGGAGCCTTCCCTGTTTCCTCCCCAAATTGGGGAAAATTAGGGAATGAGGTTTGTCCTACTTCCACTATATTTCCTATAGGCTGGGATGCAGGCGCCATCATTTCTCGTTCTGTCACCTCCTGGGCTGACTATTCATTTTGAATGGGCACCTCCTCCTCTGCTTGTGCCCCTACTACTACACTAGTGCCCATAGCTTCCTCAATTGTCACATTTCTATGTGACTCTACATATCTCACCAAGGCAAAAATCAGGCCATGGTGAGCGAAGGCAGAGATGGTGCCTACCTGGTATCGCCTAGCCTCATATTTCAAGGTGCATGCAAGGTAGTGGGGGATGTTGATTTTATCCCCATGTAGAATATGATTGAGGAAACAAAAGTGGTTGACATTCAGGTGGGAGTACCTACCAGAGCATGTGAAGAAATGGGTGATCTATTCGAAAATGACCCTCTAGAGCTTAGGAATGTGCTGTTTCGGTAAGCCAATGCACGTCAGGTACTCTTTGGTGCTCCAAAAAATCTCTATGCATAGAGGGTAAGGTTATCCTCTTTGTACATGTGCTCCCCTGTAAGAGGGAGGCCCGTAACTCTGGCGATGTAGTCCTCCGTGACTGGGATCTCTAGCCCCTGCATGCACATGACCCCCTCGCTCATCGATGCCACAAATTCATTTGCTACTATCGCATCCTAGCCCTGACTAACCAATCGATAGTATTCCATCCATTCTACAGCTTCCAACTATGTTTGGATATCTACAGAAATGCTCGAGCAATCGATCGACTCACTCTTCTTAAGGTCATGATTTTTTGACTTTCCCCCCATGCTTTACCTCTGATTCACAATTCACTCAACAATTTTACTATCTCCCCTTCAAATTACCATTTTACCTCATTGTTGTACATTTTTCTTATTGAAGTTGGTTGCATAGTAGCTGTTAAATAACTTTTAAAAATAGTTTGGGGTTAATAATCAACAATGATTATGGTTATCCGCAGTAAATTTCCTTCGAGCATGTGCTCGATTGTGTGGAGATGATAACCATAAACTATCAACCAATCAGAGGTGTGTCATGCAATATTATGCTAGGTGGATTTGTTCAAGTGGTTAAGGTAATAATGGGGGGTTGTGCCAGCACATTTCCATAGACACACATGTTCATGAAAATAATATAGACAAGAAACAAAAAATTTAAACATGCACCTAAATTTGTTCTATGGGTGCATATGTGTAGATGTCCGTGGTGCATCACTATTGGCTGGCATTTGATGATGGGGCAAACCGCAATAGATAATGATGGCCATGGTTCCCATGCAATGAATTTCCTTGGATGTGATTGGTTCTTGGTAGCTGCACTATGGGTTATTCAAGAAATCCTACAAAAATTAAAAATAAAAATTAGAAAAATTAGCACCTTGGGAAGACAAACATCCCCTCTTTGGAAATTGGTAGATGTCAAATTTTAATTTTTTCTATGATGGATTTTACTTTACACATGCAAGGGGTGCTGACATGGCTCGGGCCACATCCCAAGGCTTATGTGTTATTATATCAAGGCATAAAATGGCTGTAATAAATAGAAATTAGGTACCTTTTTCGTATGGAAATTAGGCACCTTCTTTTTGAGTTATGGTACATAGGTACCTTGTAAACTGGAAATAGGTATCATAGGAATCAAGTGCTTTTCTTACATGGGAAGCAGGCGCCTTAGCAGTTAGGCACTCTACTTAACATAGGAAGTAGATGCCTTAGCAATCAGGTACTTATGTCTATCATGGGAAGCAGGTGCCTTTTTGCTAACTATCAGGTGTCGTACGTATAAAATAAAATTTATACAAACTCTTTTTTTTTACATATGTATGCTAAGAATATATGGTGTCAGTTTCCAAAAATTGGTAGTCGGCCATTCTCTTAAAAATTGGGAGTCAGGCATTGAACTATCAGCAAACGGGATGCAGGTGCCATCTTTGTAACATACTGGGAGTTAGGTGCCATGAAGCGTACAATGGGAAGCATGCACCTTCCATTGTACAATAGAAAGTAGGCACCTTCCATCGTACAATGGGAAGCAAGCACCTTTTTTAATAACTAGAAGTAGGTGCCTCCCCATCAAATACTAACATATGGTACTTTTATTTTATTCAATAGGTGTTGACTTGTCCTTGTATATGCGCTATTAGGTTGATCAGGCATTTTTAGTGCTTTTGATTGAAAAATAGGTACAAGATCAGCATCTGCCCCTAAACCAGCAGTTGAGTGTTTTATTGTCCAAAAAGACCAATCTAAACACTCTTGTGTAGGTTCAGGTTTAGTATTCCCCTTTCTAAATGGGGACTAACTACTCCTACTACAAGCAAATTCTCCTAGAAATCTTGGAAAGTGTAGGTTCATGGATCATGTGCTTGTTAGGCCTAGGTCTCCCAGGTTGCCTAATAGTTGCACAAAGGGCATTGTTCCTGCAAAATAAAAACACAACTAAAAAAAGAAAAATTTTAAAAGAATAATTGTCTTTGGGACTATGTGGACTAGGTCCACATCTCACTAACTCAAGATAAAATCAGAATCAACTAGGGTCTCCCCCATGCCTAATCTAGACTCAATCATGTATGCTTCAGACACATAGTATGGACGCAGGTGGTGGCCATTGACTATTAATGTAATGTTGCTGCCATCTATTGTTCTAACTCTTACAACCCCATTATTGATGATTTCAATTACTTCATATGGCCCCATCCAACATTGCATGAGCTTGCCCTTCCTTTCCTGGAATCAAGAATCATAAAGTAATGCCCATTCTCCCACTTTAAGCTACTTTGGCCTAGTGTGGCGATCATGCCACTTGGCCCTTTGTTTTTGAATGATATCTATTTTCTATAGAGCCTCAAGGCGGTATTCATCCAACTGATTAAGCTATTGAATTCTATATTTTTGTGCATCATCTAGATTGATATTCAATTCTACAATAGTCCTAAGTGTTTTAACTTCAAAATCTATAGGCATCATGGCTATTTTCCCATAGACTAACTGAAATGGTGTGAAACCAGTAGTAGTCTTCCAGGTGGTCCTGTAGGCCCACACTACTTTTGGTAATCTAGTAGCCCAATCCTTCCTGTGTTGCTGCACTATCTTTGTTAGGATATTCTCCAATTCTCTATTGGTCACCTCAACTTGCCCATTTGCCTATGGATGGTAGGGAGTGGTTTTGTTATGCCTAATTTTGTATTATTGCATGAGTTCTTGGATCATCCTTGAAGTAAACTGAGGTCCTTGATCTATTGTGATCTCCCTTGGGACCCCAAATCTTGTAAAAATTTTTAAATACAAGAAGTCTACTACATTTTTCTCCTTTGAATCATGCAAAGCCTATACTTCAACCCACTTTGTCACATAGTCAATACAAACTAGGATATACCTCTTACCTCCTGACTATGGATTAATAGGTCCTACGAAGTCCATCCCCCATTTATCAAATGGTTCAATGTGAACATGTGGTTGGAGTGGCATCTCATCTCTGAGAGTAGGTCTACCCATCCTCTGACATTGATCACATTGACTCACATGCTTGGTTGCATCTTTGAATAATGAAGGCGAGTAATAACCAACCTGCAACACTTTATATGTAGTCCTTTTTCTTGCAAAATGGCCACCACAAGGTTCATCATGGCAAGCCTTTAGTATTTCAATTATTTCTTCTCCAGCAACACATCTCCTCATGATTTGATCAGGTCCTATTTTAAATAGGCACCCATCAATCCATGAGAAATCTACACTTTTCTCAATTAAAGTCTATTTTTCATGAGGTAAAAGTGTAGGGGATACTCTACCAATGGCTAAATAATTAGCCATATCTATGTACCAAGGTATCTGATCATTTAGAGCAAACAAATGCTCATCTAGAAATTGGTCTTCTATAGTTGCATAGTCTAGAGGTGTCAATCTGGATAAGAAATCAACTACCACATTGTCTTTTCTTGGCTTGTCTACTATTGTCACATCAAATTCCTACAAGAGCAACATCCATATGATAATTCTACCACTAATCCTAGGTTTGTTTGTCAAGTATCTAATTGTTGAATGGTCAGTGTGTACAAATACCTGATAACCTATAATATAATGATAAAATTTGTTAAGAGCATGTATTACTGCAAGAAACTCTTTCTCTATGATAGTATAATTCAGTTCAGCACCTATAAGGTTTTTACTAACATAATAGATGGCATAAAAATCATCACCATATTTCTGTCCTAGTACTGAGCCTATTGCATTGTTAGATGCATCAACATATATGTGAAAAGGTATGGTCCAATTTGGACCTCTCAGTACTGGAGTAGTAATCAGTTTTTCCTTCAGGGTGTTGAATGCTTGTTCACATTCTTCAGTCCAGATAAACTTTGCATCTTTTGTTAACAATGTGGTAAGAGGTTTAGTAGTTTTGCTAAAGTCTGATATAAACCTCCTATAGTAACCAGCTGATCCTAGGAAACTATGAATGTCCTTTTGTGTTTTGGGAGTAGGCAGAGTTTGGATGACTTCAATTTTCTTTCTATCTACTTTGATCCCATCTGCAGAAAGGTGATGTCCTAAAACTATCCCTTCCTGCATCAACATATAGCATTTCTCATTGCTTAAGGACAAGTTAGTTTCCTCACAATGTTTAAGTGTATTTTCCAGATTTTTTGTGGCAATTTCAAAAGTCTCACCATATACAGTGAAATCATCCATGTATACTTCCACAGTCTCTCCAATCATATCTAAAAAATGCTAAGAACTACCCTCTGAAAGGTGGCAGGTGCATTGCATAGGCCAAATGGTAAGACTCGGTAGGAAAATACCCCCATGGACAAGTGAATATGGTTTTATCTTAGTCTTCCTCCCCTATTTGGATCTGTTGTATCCACCGAACCCATCCCAGAAAGAAAAGTACCTTCTTCACTAAGGTGTCAAGGACCTTATCTTATAAATGGTAAGGGTAAGTGGTCCTTTTTGGTTGCTTTGTTCATCAACTTAATCAACACAAATCCTCCACTTTCCATTCTTCTTGGGCACCACCACTAATGGTGATACCCACTCACTATCTGAAATGGGGTAGATGAATCCAACTGTGAGGAGTTTTTGTAACTCTGTTTTAACAATTTCTTTCATGGTTGGGTTCATTCTCCTCTGTGGTTGTCTTACTGTCTGACCTGGTCTTCCAGATATATTCTATGTGTATAGGTCTCAAGAGCTATTCCTCTCATGTCAGAATACTCCCAAGAAAAGGCATCTTGATGTTTTTCCAATGTTTGTTTTAGTTTGGTCTGTTGTTCGGTTGTCAACTTGTTATCTACATTCAACATTCTACCAGGTGCAACTTCTATTTGCTGAATATGGTGGTCTTTCACTCCTACTAATGGCAACTCAGGAGGAGGACAAGAAGGTTCTCCCTAAAAAAAGTGGGAGATCATCCTATCCTCATCATTTTCATCTTCCAATTCCTCAAGTGTCATCACCGGTTGGAGCATTGATAGACCATCAACATTTTGATTTTCATTATCAGGTTCTCCCAATAAATCTGTAGACTATGCAGGTGGATGTATGATTAGTTTCTTTATATCCTGACCATCTAAAATAGTCATTTTCCCATCTCTACAACTTATGTAGGCATCAACTTTTTCCAACCAAGGTCTACCTAAGATTAATGGGTATCCACCTAGTCCAGACTTAGATTGCAATACTAAAAAATCTTTTGGATACTCCCATGCATCTACTGTAATAGTGATATCTTCTAGTATTCCATCAGGAAGTACTGTAGACCTATCTGCCAACTGCAGCATAGTTTTAGTGGGCTTCAGGTTGGTCAATTTTAGTTTTTGCATGGTTTCCTAGGGCATGACATTGATGGCAGCCCCCAAATCTACTAGTGTGTTGGGTAAAATACAACCCTCTATTTTTATAGTTAGCATAGGGCTTCCTGGATCTGAATACTTCTGGTTGTAGGTATTTCCTAGCATAAGGTCAGCTAACTAACCTACCAAACTGATTGATTTAGCTGGTTTCCTCCCTGGTTTCTTGAGGCACAACTCTCTTATGGCCTTCCCATAGATAGGTATGTCTCTAATGGCTTGAAAGAGAGGAATTGTGACTGTTAAGTTCTTTAAACTGGAGAGGATATCAAACTCTATTTGTATTGGTTTCTTGGGTTCCTGTAACCTTTGTGGAAAATGTGGAACCTCCTCTTTGTTATGTACAGGTGTTGATTCTTCTTCTACCTCTTCTATAAGGGGTGATTCCCCTTTCTCTATTTCTACTGGTTCCTCTTCTTCTACAAGAGGAGTGACTTCTACACCTACTTGCTTTCCTGACCTTAACTGGATAGGATCACAATCTACCTTTATATTATACATAGGGTACATCTCATTTTCCATCTGATAGGTTGGTTGCTTGTTGTTTGGGTTTGGTGTTGGTTGTGCTGGTAACTGAGGAGTCCTTGGAGCAGGTAAAGTTGGCAGACTTGGTTGTAGTGGAGCTGGAGCAGTATGCTGTGGATACTGATTCCAAGCATTCTGATTTCTCCACTACTGCCTAGGCTACTGATATTGGTTCCAAGGATAAGGGTTGTAAGGATTTTCTCCTTGGGGAAATGGATTCCAAGGTTGTTGACCATACCAACCCATGTTGGGTGGCTGGTTTTGACCTTGATTCTGGTAATTACTACCCCCATAGGATGACATTCCTGATTGCATATTGTTACCCATAGGAGACTATTGCCAGTTCCTCCTATTACCCATGAAGTATGCCTCGGCTACTTCAGGTTCCTCTTTTGATTTCATTAATTGTGGACACAGCTTCATTTTATGATCCTTCTTACAAACAACACATACATGAACTTTGTTTTCTGGGCACTCATTTTTGGGGTGTTTGCCTCTGCATTTAGGATAGAAGTAGGCCAATGCTACCTCATTCTCCTGCTTATTTCTCTGAAGTAGAAGAGTATCCATTTGAAGAGCTAGAGATGATAACATCTCGCTCTTAAGGTCTTCTAACATGTTGCCTATTTCTATTTTAGTGATAGTGGTTGACTGCTTAACATTTCTAGAGGTTAATTTACCCTTTCTTCTTGAGAAATTTTGACACAATTGTCGAATATCATCCATTTGGTGTTGGTAAATGTCTCCCCTAGAGATCATGTTTAAAGCTTCCAAGGATTCATTTGTCAGTCCTTTCAAAAAATACTTCTTAGGGACCTATCTCCTAGTTTTGAATGGGGTGATCTTTGCAAATTGAAGCTAAACCTATCCCAATATTCTTCCATGGATTCCCCTTCCTTTTGGGTCATATCTAGGACTTCCTCTCTTGCATCTCTTGCTCTACCAAAATCCTGATACTGATCTAGGAAAAGTTTCTTCAACTATTCCCAGGTAGTTATCCATTTATCCCCCAAGCTGATGAACTAGCGCAAAGTTGAATCATCTAGGGTGGAAGGGAATAATTTTAGTTTCTGAGGATCTGTGGTGTAATCCATAGATCTACATAAAACATCAAATTTGAATAGAAACATGTCTGGATCTTCTGTTGGTAGTCCTCTAAAATTTGGAAGGTGGGTAGGAGAGATGTGTTTCATCTTGTGATCTCCTCCTACCTCTCCTATTGGAAAACTAAAACTAGTAGATGTTTCCTCTAGATTTTCTGCCATTCTGCCTACTACTAGTGTTTCTACCCCTGCTTCATTCAAAGCAATTGTCAATGCTTCTAATTCATTTCTTTTATCCTTTAGAAGGAGGGATAAGTCAGCGTTTGAGATAGTTCTATCTAACACTACTTGCCAACATTCAACATTCAGTAGATCCTCCTCAGATTGAACTCTACTTATCTCTGATCCTACTCTAGGATTCTGCTGAATTATTTTAGAGGGATCCTGTGCAAATAGTGGGTGTTGCCACCAATGCACAAGTGGAGATTGAGATGGTGAGAGTTCAGTCTCAGGTTGAGGTTCTACTAAAGCAGAAGGATTTTGAGAAACGACTTCTTTATTTTTGATAAAATGACCATCTGGTCCCCTGTTCTTAGGTGGACTCATACAAAGTTTCAGATGAAGGTTTCTAAAGAAAACACTCTAGACTACTGTAACTATGCTTTCTTCAGAATAGGAAATTATAATGGCTACTCCTCGACAATGGCACCAAAATTTTGGGCAAAACATTGGTTAGTTTTTCTATAGTTCAATTAATTGCCTCCATTTAATTGTCAACCCGGGGTAGCTCGTAGTCTTGTGAGCAGCCGTGCAAAATCTATGCTTGTAATTCCTCCTTCGGAGATGAGTCCCTTGGATTATGGTTTGGGGGTGTTTAATGTTCGTTGAAGTTTATATTTAAACCAATAATCCTATGCTAAGTCTAAGAAATAGGACTAAAAACATTAAAACTCTAAATAACTACCTTGCTGGAAATTACAAAAAATAGGGAAAGTGCTGGAAATAAATTAATCTATGAAAATAATTATAGAAAATAAGGGAAATAGGGAAGAACTCTATTGCAAGTGGGCCCACGCTTCCAGCAGGTTCTTCCCATGGTAGAATGTTCATCGGACGCTTAGAAGATACTTTTTACAAGAATAATGCAGGGATTTTTATTAACAGTTTACAGCTGAGAAAATTACATAAAAGTCTGGGGGGTCTTCTTCAGGGGTGGCTACATATTTATAAAGTATGCGGCCAGCCCTATTACAATTTCAAAATGAATCAAAGCATGTGATTCATTGTTACAGCTAGTTACTTGAATGGGATAAAATAGCAGAATATCTTAGCGTATTATATTTCCAGAATATGCTGATATTCGATTTGCCCAACTTACAAAATAAATTTTACGTAACAACTAAAAAATAGGTGATGAATCACCTTTGACATTATCCCATGTTCGGTTATGATGCTAGAAATCCTTTCATGTTGGTTGTCGACGTGTTTGCTCTATTCTACCGACCATAGAGTCGTGTTGAAGTTTGACGCTAACGGGAATTAGGCATCACGGTTGAAGAAGTCGAGAAGCAGGCACCTTTTGTTCGCATAACAGGAAGTAGGTGCCTTCCATCATACAATGGGAAGTAGGTACCTTCCACCATATAATGGGAAGCAGGCACCTTCCATCGTATAATGGGAAGCAGGCACCTTCCATCATACAATGGGAAGCAGGTGCCTAACAAAAATCAGGCACCTAATAGTTAGGTGTCGAACGGAAGTCAGGTGCTTCAAAGGACTTGGGTGCCTGACTTCATGCCTCTTTACCGATATTCTATAGATGTTTTCCTTCATTAATTTGTAAGTGCTAGGTCCGAGTTGGACCTCGATGAAAACATGCCAAAATGCAACGATTTCCACTAAATCTACACAAATTACACTTAAAGACAAATATTAGAAAACATGCAAAATAAACTATCAATTATATATATAATTTCCATAAAATATTTATATCTACAAGAATATATGTCGCACATTATGGGGAAAAGAGTACAAAAAATGAGCAATTTTGTGGCTCATCAAATCAGAATTGACTACATCTTGTCCATCCAACCCCACCATATCCTAATTCTACCTATGAATATGGTATGCCCTCTTATCCTAGTCCATCCCAACAAAACCCAAGTGTTTTTAACACTTATCCTCCATCTGGATATACCCAAACTTGTTCCAATACTTTGTATGAGGAGTATGTTAATGTTGCCTCACAAGTACCAACCTCTCAAGTTGCCACGTCAAGTGCAACTTACCCCATGCCCATGTCTTCTAGTCCATCCACATCCTTACCTATTTATTCTATCTCATCCATGTCTGACCAAGAGCTTCATGATACATGGGAATATTTGAAAAAATTGCTCAAGCAACGACAGACAACTCAACAACAAGTTCAAGTGAACCTTATACCTCAACCAATTTCCACTCAACCCATATTCATTACCCAAAGCCCCTCTTGGGTACCATAATATTTTGTGGTTTCCATTCCCATACCTTCGTCAACCCATTCCATTCCTATGAGTCCACCCATCCATAGTCCTCATACATCATATCCTCTTCTTCATTCACAATAATTTCTTCACCAACCTCATCATCATCAAATTCACTCTATGCCCCCCAATTCATCACACCTCCAACAACACACTCAATCTCATACATTCATTAATCCATTCACCACATCTCAAGTCACTCCACAAGCCAATCAAGTGTTGTCAACACACTGAAATTCTACAATAAATTTTAACTTGACTCACTAACATTGAGTTACAGTTGAGTCATCTTCAGTGTCAACACCCACAACAATTGAAACATCCAAGTTCACAATCCACATCTCAGGTTTTTATACATGTACCACAATTTCAAAGTCCAACACAATTGGAAAAATGCACCAAGCATCCCACAAAGCCCAATCGCAACTACATAGTGCTTTTAGAATCTTATTCAACCATTTTCCAAAGGCTTTATGAAGCACAAAATATTATACTTCCAGAAATCAAATCAAGTGATATTAACAAGCCACATGGAAATAATTATAAGAAGCACTTGTATTGTCCTTACCATCAGCAAGTGGGCCATGACATCAATAATTGTTGTGTATTTAAATATGTTGTCCAAAATCTTATTGATCTGAAAGTCTTTTCCACCAACAGTCCATCCAAACCCTCTGATCAGGACAATGGTACCAACTCAATCACCAAGCAAAGTGAGGACTCTCAGGATATCACATCCTCCTAGTCACTCACATCACCAATCAAAAATATCCAAAGGTACCTAATCCCTTTGGTCACATTTTAACATGGCTTCATCTTATCCATTCCATAATTAACATGGCTTCATATTAGCCATTCCATATTAACATGGCTTCATCTCAGCCATTCCATCATTAACATGGCTTCACAACAACCATTCAACCATTAACATGGCTTCATCTCAGCCATTCCACCATTAACATGGCTTCATATCAGCCATTCCACCATTAACATGGCTTCATCTTAGCCATTCCATAATTAACATGGCTTCATCTCAACCATTCAACCATTAAAATAGCTTATCTCAGTCATTCCACCATTAACATGGATTCATCTCAACCATTTATCATTAACATGGCTTCATCACAACCATTCAACCATTAACATAGCTTCATCTCAACCATTTCATCATTAACATGACTTCATCTTAGCCATTCCATCATTAACATGGCTTCATATTAGCCATTCCACAGTAACATGGCTTCATCTCAGCTATTTCACCAATAACATAACTTCATCTCAGCCATTCATTATTAACATGGCTTCATCTTAGCCATTCCACCATTAACATGGCTTTATCTCAGCTATTCCACCATTAGCATGGCTTCATCTCAGCTATTCATAATTAACATGGCTTCATCACAACCATTCAACCATTAACATGGCTTCATATTAGCCATTCAACCATTAACATGGCTTCATCTCAGCCATTCCACCATTAAAATTGCTTTATCTCCCCCATTCCACCATTAACATGGCTTCATCACATCCATTCAACCATTAACATGGCTTCATCACAACTATTCCACCATTAACATGGCTTCATCTTAGCATTCCATCATTAACATGGCTTCATCTCAGCCATTCATCATTAACATGGCTTCATCTCAGCATTCCACCATTAATATGGCTTCATATTAGCCATTCCACCATTAACATGGCTTCATATTAGCCATTCCATCATTAACATGGCTTCATCTCAACCATTCAACCATTAACATGGCTTCATCTCAGCCATTCCACCATTAACATGGCTTCATCTTAGCCATTCATCATTAACATGGCTTCATCACAACCATTCAAGTATTAACATAGCTTCATATCAGCCATTTCACCATTAACATGGCATTCATCTTAGCCATTCCACCATTAAAATGGCTTCATCTTAGCCATTCCACATTAAAATAGCTTTATCTCAACCATTTCACCATTAACATGGCTTCATATCAATCATTCATCATTAACATGGCTTCATCTTAGCCATTCCACCATTAACATGGCTTCATCTCAACTATTCACCATTAACATGGCTTCATCTCATCCATTCCATCATTAACATGGCTTCATCACAACCATTCAACCATTAATATGGCTTCATCTTAGCCATTCAACCATTAACATGGCTTCATATCAACCATTCCACCATTAACATGGCTTCATCTCAGCCATTCCACCATTAACATGGCTTCATCTCAACCATTTCACCATTAACATGGCTTCATCTCAGCCATTCCACCATTAACATAGCTTCATCACAGCCATTCAACCATTAACATGGCTTCATCTTAGCCATTCAACCATTAAGATGGCTTTATTAGCCATTCCACCATTAACATGGCTTCATCTCAACCATTCAACCATTAACATGGCTTCATCTCAGCCATTCCACCATTAACATGGCTTCATCTCATCCATTCCACCATTAACATGGCTTCATCTCAACCATTCCATCATTAACATGGCTTCATCTTAGCCATTCCACCATTAACATGGCTTCATCTAAGCCATTCCACCATTAACATGGCTTCATCTCAGCCATCCATCATTAACATGGCTTCATCATAGTCATTCACCATTAACATGGCTTCATCTCAGCCATTCATCATTAACATGGCTTCATCTCAACCATTCCATCATTAACATGGCTTCATTTCATCCATTTCATCATTACATGGCTTCATCTACGCCATTCCATCATTCACATGGCTTCATCTCAGCCATTCCATCATTAACATGGTTCCATAACATTCCCTCTTTCTGTTGAGGCAAAACCAGAACTCATCACTTGCATTTTCACAATTACTCCATCATTCATTATAGTTCCACAATCAATTCATCACAATCACATTCACTTTCATCCATAATCATTTCATTCTCTAAATCAAAAATCCCAAAGGTACTTAATCCCTTTGGTCACATTTCAATTTCAAAAAGCCCCAAAGGTTCCTAATCCCTTTGGTCACATTTCAATTTCAAAAAGCCCCAAAGGTTCTTAATCCCTTTGGTCACATTTCAATTTCAAAAATCCCCAAAGGTACTTAATCCCTTTGGTCACATTTCAATTTTCAAAAAGCCCCAAAGGTCCTAATCCCTTTGGTCACATTTCAATTTTAAAAATCCCCAAAGGTACTTAATCCCTTTGGTCACATTTCAATTTCAAAAAGTCCCAAAGGTCCTAATCCCTTTGGTCACATTTCAATTTTCAAAAATCCCCAAAGGTCCTAATCCCTTTGGTCACATATCAATTTTAAAAAGCCCCAAAGGTCCTAATCCCTTTGGTCATAAGCTTACCAGGCTAGGGGGAGTAGAAAAACCCGAGCCAATGAACATCATACACTTGAAAGCGTTCCATGCTTACTGTGATTACTATATATGTATATGTATACATGGCTAATACAAAAAAAATATTTGCATACATTTCATTCATAACATTGCATTTCACTTGCATTTACATTTCATTCAAAACAATGTATTCACCCGCATCACATATTGCATTCCATATTTCAATTGCATTTCATACATTGCATTAACATCCACATTCCATATTTCATATAGGGATCATTTATTCAAGATCTTAATTGGTCCAACAAATATCATGTTGCCTTAATCAGGGGCACCTTCACAATGTCATCCTCACAATTTCACAAAGCCAAATTTCCTTACATACAAGCCATATTCACAAATTCCTAGGTGTTTTCGGTCACTCAGCCACCCCTAGTGTTTTAAGCAAACTTCAAAATACATGTCGAGTTCTTCTTAGGACCATTGCACATCTTACACTAAGAAAATATTGAGTTATGGAATTGATTCCAAAAACATTCTTGAACCAACCACAATTTCACATCTTAAAAACATCTTGTGTCAAAGAGGGATAACACCATCCTTGGTAAGAACCTTGAAGTGAAAAGGGTCATCCTTGCTAGTCCCATCATGCAACATAGTCCATAAGAATAGTGGTTTGCACCACTATCACAGTTGCTTCAAATTCAAAAGATAGAGTAGTAAGGATAGGGTACAATTCTCATCACACTTAGGTTGAGAATCCGATTCCCCAAAGCTCTAAACCTTTTACATCACACACCACTGATCATTGGGTTGTAAGGATCGTACTACCTTTCCAGTCAGACGGTTAGGTAGTCATCCCCAAAATTCAAGAAATCAAAAATAAAATCATGGACTATGGAGTTAGCCTCCATCGGAGCTATAGATGCTTGACTGGTAGTGGAGTACGCTCACGCGTGGTGACATGTCTCTTTTAAAAGAGACCTCTGACCACTCATACAGACAAGCTAGCCTCTTGGTTTCAACCATAATAGGTTTACCCAATTTACTCAAGATGAGTTAATGAACTCACTTGCACACACACTGGTTCTTGACTATCTCGGGTCATTACCTTGCTCTTGATTTGGTAAATGAATTCACTACACACACATTTGGTCCTAGGAGGATTAGGCAATTTTAGTGGGTTTGTTTGATACCACTAGGATGTTTGAGTCTCTACAAAATAGGCAGTCTTCCATATCAACATCCATATCTTCTTCCATGTCAACGTCCATGTCATTTCATGCACCATTCATCCCATATGCCACCAAGTCTGGTGCCCCTGATTAAACAACAATGCTAAACATGGCCAAGCAAAGATCTAAACCATAAATGATCATTAGCACTCTGCCTTGCATTAATCATCCATACATTTCACCTTGCATTAATAACATATCATTGCATTAATCATCCATATACACATGCATTCACACAAAAACATCCACATAGGCATAACACAAAAGTAAAAGCCATGTACACACACACACACACACAAAAAAAAAATATATATATATATATATATATATATAACTCGCATATGCAAAGATCGCTAGAAAGTTTCAAACATCATCACAACTTGGGGGTGTTCAAGGTATCACACTTTTCCCCAATCAAGAAAACATCATCAAAACTTGGGGGTGTTCAAGGTTTCACACCTTTCCCCCAATCAACCAAACATCATCATAATTTGGGGGTGTTCAAGGTTTCACACCTTTTCCCCAATCAAGCAAGCAAGATCACAACTTGGGGGTGTTAAAGGTATCACACCTTCTCCACCAATTCAACAAACAATTCAATCATTCAATCACATCACATCATCAACAAGTCAATTTCTAGGTTCAAAAGGTTACGTCCTTTTGTCAAAGGTTGCACCCTTTACCTTGCATTCACATCATCCACATTTGCAAAAATCCCTTTTCTATTAGGGCAAAAATAGAACCATTTCATTGCATCACACCTTATCAAAATCCCTTTTCTATTGGGGTAAAAATAGAATGCATCAATTACATCTCCACATTCACTCAATTTCCTAGCCTTACCCATCGACTAAAAACATGGAGTTTCCTAGCCTTACCCATCGGCTAAAAACATGGAGTTTCCTAGCCTTACCCATCGGCTAAAAATATGGAGTTTCCTAGCCTTACCCATTGGCTAAAAACACGGAGTTCCCTAGCCTTACCCGTCGACTAAAAACACAAAATTTTTCATTTTTTTCCAAAAAACCCTTCATCTGTTGGGGCAAAGAATAGACACAAATCATTTCATTTTTCATCATAAAAAATCCCTTCATCTATTAGGGCAAAGAATAGACACACTCATCACATTTTTCCATTTCAAAAACCCCTTTCATCTGTTGGGGCAAAAACAGACTCAGTCACTTGCATCCATATATTCAAAAAGGTAGCTTACCTTCACAAAATCACTCCACATTGCATCCATCAATACATTTCTCATCATCACATCTTCATGTCACCATCAAATCCATCAACAATTACATTTATATTCAATATTTGCCAAGTTCATGTGCCAAATTTCAAGTGAATCTTGTATATAGTGGTTTGTTCTATAAACTTGGCGATTGCAGTGATTTGCATCCATGCAATTCAGTAAGATGAATGAATTACCATAAGAACACTTGGTCATCATCATCATTCCATATCTCCTAGTTCAAAAAGCACAATCAAATTTGGTTCCTCACATTCCAAGTGAAACCTTTGACAAAGATGAATCTTGCTAAACAACTATCATTGATGGCCTAGTTCATGGGGCTTAAAACATGGAAAAAAATCAAATCACATCATTCCCAATCTCCTTGACAGTCATCATAGAGATAGGCACTAGCTAGGATGATTGGTTCCATTTGAGAGGAATTATCCTACAGTCACTAGCAGGCCCTCCGATGATGACTTCTTTATTTTTTTTTGCATCTTCATATTGCATATCAATGATGCCATACGATGAAATTTATTCCAAATCATGGAATCACCCCAAATCTAGGGCAACCAAAATTTGATTATGTTTTTCCCATGATGGGATACATCGTACATGATCATGAAATTTGCACAAAACCCTTCATCCGTTAGGGCAAACACAAAACACGATCATCATCACATTTTCTCCACCAACCCCTTCAACCGTTGGGGCAAAAAAGATCACACATCTTCATCATTCCAATTCTCCTATTTTGCAAAAAATTGTTCCATTCATTCTTTTTCAATTGGCTCATGAGATTCATCCATAACTCATTCACCAATTGAGGGGGTAAGCTATGCAAAAACTCCAAAATTATTTATTCTTTTTATCTTCAACATTATTGCTCAAAAATCCAATGAGAGAGAAGTTGCTTCTATGCCCAAAGCCCAACCAGGTGTCTCATGTTTTTGCACCATATTGTGTTTCACACAACATGGTACAAAATAAGCATCTGTAGACACCAAATCCTAGCCACTTGTCCTTCATCCTGGTCATCCCACTACCCACTGGTCCACCACATTCCTTTCCCACCATTCAATTGGCCATTCCATGCCTTTCCCGCCATCCAATGGCCCACTTTAGCCCTTTCCCACCATTTTTTGACCCCTATTTGACTTATTTATATTTATTTTATATTATTTATATTTAAATATAATATTTTATATTATATTTTAATACATTTATTATAAAATATATATTTATAAGCCAAATTAACCTCAATCGTCCGATCTGATCTAATCTCATCCATTCATCCACCTTAATCCATAACACACCCTAAATTTATTATCCACCCTTGGATGTGCTTTAATCTCAGCCACATGATTAGTGTCATTGAAACCCTAAGTGTGCCCTAGGTTGGATTATAAGTAAAGGCCATTTTTATGGCTCAACCTCGGCTAAGTCTCCTAGGTCTTTTTTGATTTCCCTCCAAAAATGTCCTGTTGTTATTCCCGCATACCCTTAGACTATTTTGGCCATATCTCACTCATCTAGAGTTGGATTGAGCCAAAATTTTGAGGGTAGGTTCCTTATGAGCTCTGGAACATCCCCACCAAATTTTAGAATTATTGGAGTAACAAAGATCTCAAAACAACCTTATATTTGGACGTGAGCTAGGGCACGATCGCATCACCAGGCTGCAATAGATCCATCCATCAATCTGCAATGGAGTGATAGAATATATCATCCACTATAGCAAGGTAACTTATTTTGTGCATTTAATTAGTGTTGCTTTGAATTTTGTATGTTTTTCTTAACTAGATCTAGGGTTTTTAGCTTACAGTTCTGAGGGTTCACATAGTGGAACCCTCATTTTTATCACTAATTGCTCTGGTTTGATTTGTGTGCAGGATCAGGTAACACTAACCAAGGATATTTGAATAGTTGTTGAAGCTAGAGTGGCCCGGTTATGGATAGCAAGAAGCCCACTCAACCTGTTGGAGGTAAAATACAATGAAGACACTACATTCTTTGTAGCTAGGGTTTTAAAGAACCCTAGCAACTGTAACTTTGTATCAAATAACTCTGTGGAATAGATCTATTGTAACAAAGGAGTTTTTTAGCTCCCCCCCTACTTGTTCAATAAAAATATCATCTTTGTGCAATTTATTTGTTCTTTTTGAGTTGTTAATTTAATATTTGCTTTAGTGTGTATTTGTGAGGTGAAAATACGACACTAAAGTAGATATTAAATTAACAACTCAAAAAGAACAAATAAATTGCACAAAGATGATATTTTTATTGAACAAGTAGGGGGGAGCTAAAAAACTCCTTTGTTACAATAGATCTATTCCATAGAGTTATTTGATATAAATTTATAGCTGCTAGGGTTCTTTGAAACTCTAGCTACAAAGAATGTAGTGTCTTCATTGTATTTTACCTCTAATAGGTTGAGTAGGTATCTTGCTATCCATAACCAAGCTACTTCAACTTCAAAAACTATTCAAATATCCTTGGTTAGTGTTACCAGATCCTGCACATAAATCAAACCAAAGCAATTAGTGATAAAAATGAGGGTTCCACTGTGTAAACCCTCAGAACTGTAAGATAAAAAAACCTAGATCTAGTTAAGAAAAATACACAAAATTCAAAGAAAAACTAAGTAAATGTAAAAAATAAGTTACCTTGCTGTAGTGGATGATATATTCTATAACTCCGTTGTGGATTGATGGATGGATTTGTTGCATCTTGGTGATGCGACTGTGACCTAGCTCACATCCTAATATAAGGTCATTTTAAGATCTATATTACTCCAATAATTTTGAAATTTGGTGGGGATATTCTAGAGCTCATAAGGAACCTACCCTCAAAATTTTGGCTCAATCCAACTGCATATGAGTGAGATATGGCCAAACCAATTTGAGGGTATGCAGGAATAATAGCAGGACTTTTTTGGAGGGAAATCAAAAAAGACCTAGGAGACTTAGTTGGGTTTGAGCCATAAAAATGGCCTTTACTTATAATCCAACCTAGAGCACACTTAGGGTTTCAACGACACTAATCGTGTGGCTGAGATTAAATCACATCCAAGGGTGGATAATAAATTTAGGTGTGTTATGGATTAAGGTGGATGAATGGATGATATTAGATTGGATCAGACGGTTGAGGTTAATCTAGCTTATAAATATATATTTCATAATAAATGTATTAAAATATAATATAAAATATTATATTTAAATATAAATAATATAAAATAAATATAATTCAAATAGGGGTCAAAAATGGTGAGAAAAGGGCTAAAGTGGGCCATTGGATGGCGGGAAAGGCATGGAATGGCCAATTGAATGGTGGGAAAGGAATGTGGTGGACCAGTGGGTAGTGGGGTGACCAGGATGAAGGATAAGTGGCTAGGATTTGGTGTCTATAGATGCTCCTTTTTGTACCATGTTGCGTAAAACACAATATGGTGTAAAAACACGAGACACCTGGTTGGGCTTTGGGCGCAAAAACAACTTCTCTCTCTTGTTGGATTTTTGAGCAATAATGTTGAAGACAAAAGAATAAATAATTGTAGATTTTTTGTGTAGCTTACCCCCTCAATTGGAGAATGAGTTACAGATGAACTCATGAGCCAATTGAAAAAGAATGAATGGAACAATTTTGTGCAAAAGAGGAAAATTGGAATGATGAAGAATGTGTGATCGTTTTTGCCCCAACGGTTGAAGGGATTTGTGGGAGAAAATGGTGATGATGATTGCGTCTATTTTTTTTTGCCCCAAAATATGAAGGGTTTTGTGCTGAATGTCATGATCATGTAAAGATTTATCCTATCGTGGGAAAATCATAATTAAATTTTGGTTACCCTAGATTTGGGATGACTCTATGATTTGGAATAAATTTTGTCGTATGGCATCATTGATATGCAATATGAAGATGCAAAAGAAAAATAAAGAAGTCATCAGCGAAGGGCTTGCTAGTGACTATAGGATAATTCCTCTCAAATGGAACTAATCATCCTAGCTAGTGCCTATCTTTGTGATGACTATCAAGGAGATTGGGAACGATGTGATTTGATTTTTTTCCATGTTTTAAGCCCCATGAACTAGGACATCAATGATAGTTGTTTAGCAAGATTCATATTTGTCAAAGGTTTCACTTGGAATATGAGGAACCAAATTTGATTGTGCTTTTTGAACTAGGAGATATTAAATTATGATGATGACCAAGTTTTCTTATGGTAATTCATTCATCTTACTAAATTGCATGGATGCAAATTGCTACAATCACCAAGTATATAGAACGAACCACTATATACAAGATTCACTTGAAATTAAGCACATGAACTTGGCAAATATTGAATATAAATGCAATTGTTGATGGATTTGATGGTGATATGAAGATGTGATGATTGGTAATGTATTTATGGATGCAATGTGGAGTGATTTTGTGAAGGTAAGATACCTTTTTGAATATATGGATGCAAGTGACTAAGTATGTTTTTACCCCAATAGATGAAAGGATTTTTGAAATGGAAAACTATTACGAGTGTGTCTATTATTTGCCCTAACAGATGAAGGCGTTTTTGATGATGAAAAATGAAATTATTTTTGTTTTTTATTTGCCCAAATAGATGAAGGGGTTTTTGGAAAAAAATGAAAAATTCCGTGTTTTTAGCCGAGGTGTAAGGCTAGGGAACTCTGTGTTTTTAGACAACGGGTAAGGTTAGGAAACTCTATATTTTTAGCCGATGGGTAAGGCTAGGAAACTCCATATTTTTAGATGATGGGTAAGGCTAGGAAAATCCATGTTTTTATCCTATGGGTAAGGCTAAGAAATTGAGTGAATTTGGAGATGTAATTCATGCATTTTGATTTTACCCCAATAGAAAAGAGGATTTTTATAAGGTGTGATGCAATGAAATGGTTATGTTTTTGCTCTAACAAAAAAAGGATTTTTGTAAATGTGGATGGTGTGAATTCAAGGCAAAGGGTGCAACCTTTGACAAAAGGATATAACCTTTTGAACCTATCAATTGACTTGTTGATAATGTGATGTGATTGAATGATTGAATTATTTGTTGAATTGGTGGAGAAGGTGTGAAATTTGTAACAGTCCCAAGTTGTGATCTTTCTTTCTTGATTGAGGAAAAGGTGTGAAACCTTGAAACCCCCAAATTATGATGATGTTTGGTTTATTTTGGGAAAGGTGTGAAACCTTTAACACCCCCAAGTTTTGATGATATTTTCTTGATTGGGGAAAAGTGTGATACCTTGAACACACCCAAGTTGTGATGATGTTTAAACTTTTTTAGCGATATTGGAATATGCGAGTTATATATATATATATATATACATGGCTTTTACTTTTGTGTTATGCTTATGTCGATGTTTTTGTGTGAATTCATGTGTATATGGATGTTTAAAGAAATTATATGTTATTAATGCAAGGTAAAATGTATGGATGATTAATGTAAGGAAGAGTGCTAATGATCATTTATGGTTTAGATATTTTCTTGGCCATGTTTAGCATTGTTGTTTAATCAGGGACACCCAAATTGGTGGCATATGGGATGAATTATGCATGAAATGACATGGACATTGACATGGAAGAAGATATGGATGTTGATATGGAAGACTGCCTATTTTACAGAGACTCAAACATCCTAGTGGTATCAAAAAAACCCACTAAAACTGCCTAATCCTCCTAGTATCAAATGTGTGTGCAATGAATTCATTTACCAAATCAAGAGCAAGGTAATGACCTGAGACATTCAAGAACCAGTGTGTGTGCAAGTGATTTTATGATGGGACTAGCAAGGATGACCCTTTTCACTTCAAGGTTCTTACCTCGGATGGTGTTATCCCTCTTTGACACAAGATGTTTTTAAGATGTGAAATTGTGGTTGGTTCAATAATGTTTTTGGAATAAATTCTATAACTCAAGATTTTCTTAGTGTAAGATGTGCAATGGTCCTAATAAGAACTTGAAATATATTTTGAAGTTTGCTTAAAATACTAGGGATGGCTGAGTGACCAAAAACACCAAGGAATTTGTGAATATGGCTTGTGTGTAAGGAAATTTGGCTTTGTGAAATTGTGAGGATGACATTGTGAAGGTGCCCCTGATTAAGGCAACATGATATTTGTTGGACCAATTAAGATCTTGAATAAATGATCCTTATATGAAATATGGAATGTGGATGTTAATATAATGTATGAAATACAATTGAAATGTGGAATGCAATATGTGATGCGGGTGAATACATTTTTTGAATGAAATGTAAATGCAAGTGAAATGCAATATTATGAATGAAATGTATGCAAATGTTTTTTTTATGTATTAACCATGTCTACATATACATATATAGTAATCACAGTAAGCATGGAATGCTTTCAAGTGTATGATATGCATTGGATCGAGTTTTTCTACTCCCCCTATCCTGGTAAGATTATGACCAAAGGGATTAGGACCTTTGGGGCTTTTTAAAAATTGATATGTGACCAAAGGGATTAGGACCTTTGGGGATTTTTGAAAATTGAAATGTTACCAAAGGTATTAGGACCTTTGGGGATTTTTAAAAAAATCAAATGTGACCAAAGGGATTAAGTACCTTTGGGGAATTTTGAAAATTGAAATGTGACCTAAGGGATTAGGACCTTTGGGGCTTTTTGAAAATTGAAATGTGACCAAAGTGATTAAGTACCTTTGGGGATTTTTGAAAATTGAAATGTGACCAAAGGGATTAGGACCTTTGGGGCCTTTTAAAAAATTTAAATGTGACCAAAGAGATTAAGTACCTTTGGGGCTTTTTAAAATTGAAATGTGACCAAAGGAATTAGGAACCTTTGGGGATTTTTGAAATTGAAATGTGACCAAAGGGATTAGGTGTAGAAAAATACGGAACAAGATTGTATTATTGAACAGAGGATTAAATAAGGTTACAATAGTGCCGGGAATATCAATCCAGGCAGAACGGAATAACAGCATTGTTACATCAGTTGTAACAGTATGAGCTACAGAATGAATAGTGACAAAACATAATATAGTACGCTAACATCCCCCTTTATTACATTATTTGTGTAATGTAATAACTAATAGCTATACTAGACTACTAACATCCCCTTACATTATTTTGCAATACAAAGTGAGTTGCGAAACAATTCAAATTTGACACGTCCAAGTGCCTTAGTGAAAATGTCTGCAACTTGAGCATCGGTGGGAATGTCTTGAAGCTGAATTCGGTGCTTTGGAACTTCATCTCGAATGAAATGACATTGTGTGTCAATGTGCTTTGTTCTTTCATGATGGATTGGATTCTTGACGAGGTTCAGAACACCCTGATTGTCGAAAAACAAGTGTATTGGAGATTTTTATGGATGGCCCATACTTGTCAGAATGCGACGTAACCATATCACTTTGCACACAGCTTCACGTGCGACGCGATACTTTGCCTCTGTTGATGAAATAGCAACCACATGTTGCTTCTTTCTATGCCAAGAGACAGGACCGGATCCTAGATGAAAAATGTATCCAAAAGTTGACTTGCGATCATCAAATGATCCGGCATAGTCGGAGTCCATGTATCCTTGCAAGAAGAATTTGTTGTTCCTCTTGTATTCTAGGCCATATTCCATAGTACCACGGACATAGTGAAGAACACGTTTTGCTGCTTTCCAATGAGTGGTCTTAGGCTCCTGCATGAACCTCGAAAGATAGTTGACAGCAAATACGAGATTTGGCCTAGTATTGGTCAGATATATGAGACTCCCAATCAACTATCGATAGAGAGTACCATCTACCTGAGGTGAATCATCATATCGCGATAACTAAAGTCCATTCTCCATCGGAGTTGCCATTGGCTTGCAATCAGTCATGCGATATTTTTCCAGCAATGTCTTGGCATATTTTTTTCGAGACACTTTGATGGAGTGCTCCTTCCGGCTGAATTCCAGACCAAGACAGTAATGGAGAAGTCCGAGATCTGTCATCTCAAAATATTTGCACAAGTTTCTTTTGACAGTAGAGATCATAGTTTTTGAACTCCCTGTAATGAGCAGATCATCCACATAGAGTACAAGCAACACTATCTTAGAACCCTATTTCTTGAAATAGAGGTTTGCATCTGACGAACATCTCTTAAATCCATGCTGCATAAGGTGATTGTCCATTTTTATATACCAAGCTCGAGGAGCTTGTTTCAGACCATATAAGGATTTGACCAATTTGCAAACCTTCTGCTCTTGGCCTTTTGCTTCAAATCCTTCTGGCTGAGTCATATAGACTTCTTCTTGGAGATCACCATTTAGAAAGGCATTTTTGACATCCATCTGGTGAACTTTCCACCCATATTGTGCTGCCATAGCACACATAACCTGAATTGTGGTCATTCGAGCAGTAGGTGCAAAACTTTCCTCGTAGTCAATGCCTTCCTTTTGAGCATAGCCCTTTGCAACAAGACGGGCCTTATGCTTATAAATTGTTCCATCTACCTTGTACTTGAATTTATATACCCATTTGCAGCCAATGGGTTTCTTTCCATGCGGCAGATCAACAAGCTTCCATGTTTTATTCTTCACCAAAGACTCATACTCTGTATCCATAGCGGCCTTCCACTGAGGCTCACTAAGAGCATCTTGCACTGATGCAGGTTCAAGACTATCTATGGTAGACATGAATGCCCTGTCATCATAAATATCCATATCCTCAACTTTTGTACTTGGAGTTACAGAAAGTTCCTCAAAATATTGACAAATATCATCAACCTCACCAGTTTCTTTGGCTTCTTTCTCCTTTTGAGCCATACTGCATGTACAAGGTCTATCCAAATTCAAATTGGGAGGAGTGGATAAATTTGCGTCTCTGATTGTATTTGTACACCATTTAGGATTCTTCTTCGGTGGAGTTGAAGAAGATGTAGAAGGACCTCCTGTCTGTGTTGACGAAGGAATCTTCTCTTCCTTAGTTTCCACAATATCTTGGTGTACTTTAGATGTGCTCTGTGATGTGAAAGCTTCATCAAAGACAACATCTCTACTGATATGAATTTTCTTGGTCAAAGGATCTATCAACCGATATCCTTTAGAGTGCTCAAAATAACCAAGAAAAATACATCTCAGTGTTTTCTCATCTAGCTTCTTCCTTTTCTCTTTCGGTATGTGCATGAAAGCGTGACATCCAAAAATACGTAGATGAGATATGGAGGGTTTTCGACCACTCCATACTTCCTGTGGAGTCATTCCTTTTAGGGCCTTTGTGGGTGCGCTATTCAACAGATACACTACAGTGGTGACATCTTCTGCCCAATATTGTTGCCCAAGAGTAGCTCCTGTGAGCATACAACGAACCATTTCCATGATAGAATGGTTCCTTCTCTCAGCAACTCCATTTTGCTAAGGAGTATAGGCAGTTGTTAACTGTATCTTGATTCCATGCTTATCTAGGAATGCAAAAAATTCATTAGAGGTAAACTCTCCCCCTCGATCTGAGCGGAGGGTTTTAATAGAATCTCTTGACTCCTTCTCAACGGATTTCTTGAACTGCTGGAAGAATGCAAAAGCTTAGATTTCGGTTGGAGAAAGAAAACCCACATCTTTCGTGAGTAGTCATCTACGAATAACTGAAAGTACCTCTTCCCTCCACAACTATTGGGTGTGAAAGGACCGCATAGATCGGTGTGAATTAACTCCAGAGGTTTTCGTGCTCTTGTTGAGCTCATCTCAAATGGTACTCTGCTGCTTTCCTGCCAAGCAGTCAGAGCACACTGGTAATGTGGCAGAAAGGGAAGGAAGACCCTTTACCATCTCATACTTACTGAGCTCAAGTAAGTAGCCAAAACTAAGATGCCCATATCTCTTGTGCCATAGGGAAGTTGCCTCCTTGGTAGAGACAGTCATGGCAACATGTGGAGTAGAGATAGCATCTAGTGCAAATAAGCCGTGCTTATATGAAGCTGTTGCAATCTGCTTACCCTTCCTGGTAATTGTACAACACTTCTTTCCATTCTCAACACGAAAGTTGACAACCATATTTCTATCCAGGATTTGTGTCACTGACAACAAATTGTTGGCCAATCTCGGAACATAGAGGACTTTGTCAATCTGACACTTGCCATCAGGAAGAGTGACTGAAACTGTACCCTCTCCCTGAACCCTGTAGGTTTTATCATTAGCAATGGTGACAGGTTTGCCCTCTTTGGCCACAAATGATTCAAACCACGATCTGTCACCAGTCATATGTTTGCTAGCTCCAGAATTGACATACCAAATAGGATCCCTCTATGTGGAATCTGTGGTAGTCATGAGCACCTTGTGTGCCCATTCAGAATCTGAGTCAGATTATTCAACAACAACATTCACCTGGGGTTGCTTGTTTTTATTTTGTGGTTTGTTTTGGCCTTTCGCTTGTTCTTATGCCAACACCTATTGGTGTCATGGTTGTCTTTCTCACAGATCTTGCACCACCTCTTCTTCTGTTGAGGTTGTTTGCCTTTTCCTTTTGTATCCTGTTGAGAATTTCCTCCTTTCTAAAAGTTGCCTCCTTTTTGCCCATTACCTTTCTTCCTAGAACCCTGTCTGTTGGTGTATAGGGTTGTATTGGAAGAATCATCCTTGTGAAGTTGGTGTGCCTCCTGTTGTTGAAGCAAATTGACCAACTCGATGTAGGTAATTTGTCATTGAGACACCTGGATGGAGGTTATCAACATATCAAATGAAGAAGGTAAAGCTCTCATCACAAGTGAAATGAGAAGCTTTTCGTCCACAGTATCTCCCAAAGAACTCAATTTCTCTTTCAATTCAGACACTCTGCACAGAAAGAGTTCAACTATTTCACCCTGCCTCAAACTCAGGTTATGAAGTTGTTGTTGAAGATGAAGAATGGTGGAATCATTCTTTCCCTCATAGATGGTTTGAAGGGCATCCCATGCCTCTTTACCACTTGCTTTGTCAGCTATATGAGGTTGCACTTCATCTGAAACAGCCAAACAAAATGAGCACCTTTGCTCGATTGTCTTTCTTGTCAAAAGCTATCCGATCTATGGAAGGACTCGTGGATCCTGCTTGTTGGTGAAGGCCTAGTTTCTACTCCAGTAACAATATCCCACAAATCTTCCATTTGGATAACTGCCTTCATTTTATGTTTCCATGGTGTATAATTTGGACCTTTCAATAACTGATGCAGATCAGTCATCAACTTTGCAACAGCGGCCATAGTGAAGGTTCCTTATATCAACAATTGGTCCCCCTTTCGATATACCTTTTTCTAGGCCAATATACCGTACAAAATACCCGCCCTTACATGAGGGAAACTATAGGTATTTAGAAAGATCAACAAAAATCACCCGCCCTTACGTGAGGGAGACTATAGGTGAGTTTTAGAGATCATACAATACGTGGAACATAAGCGGTACTGAAAAGGAATCGCCTTGTTGATGGCACCTACCATAGAAGATTCTTCTCATGCGTGGGGCGTAACTTCCTCTAAACACTATGAAGAATACTTCGTCAGGATTTACGTCTAAACACAAGTGCGATAAAGGGTAGTGGATGGAGTAAAAAAATGCAAAAAATGGCAAACTTATCTCTCCCCGACGATTTATAGAGAACAAGCTCAGACGTCGTTGTAGCAGCTATATTAGGCGGCGGATACAGTAGCCAAATCACGACAGCTTTACCTGTAAGTGCTGGCCAGAGGTATCACAAATACCGAGACAGCTGCAGTGCAATAAATTGCACGGATGTGTTTTAATTATTCCGGGGACTTAGGGAGTGTTTGATTTTAATTTTTAATGTTATAGTGCAAAAATGAAATATGCAACATACAACAAAAAAAATGCCCACAAGAATAACCCACTAGGTGTCGGGCGCAGCCGAAAATGCACCTATTACAATTCGCCAAATTGCCTTTTTCAAAAAATTACTCACAATTCCCCTTTGATTTTTTGAAAAAATATCCCCCTTTAAAAAAATTCCTTTAACAAAGCATTTTCAATAATTATTATATATTTAAAATTAAAATAAATAATTTTAATTTATATAGTTTTAAAACTTATAAAAAATAAATTAAAATTAAAATTTTAATTTATAAAGTTAAAAAACTATTAAAAAAATTAAAATTAAAAATTTTAATTAAAAAATAATAATTAAAGAAATGACTTTGAAAAAAAAATTATACCTTGGGGGGGTCGGCGGGATTTGAACCCCCGACCTGCAGGCTCCCTGAGCCTTACCGCACGGCTCACGACCACGTGAGCCAGCGGGCTGATCCGAGAGGATCAGTCGACCTTCTCCCTTTTCAACCCCAAATCCTCCTCCTCGGCCTCGCGCGCTGCTGCTTCCCGAGCCTCCTCTGCTACTGTCGCGTTTAAAAAAAACGCAGTCCCCGCCCGCGTCTGATGTCCGTCGCACCTTTCCAGGTTGGGAGCGCGCCGGATCGCGTCGCGCAGGGGGGGTTGGCGCTGGGTCTCGATTTTTTTTTTTTTTTTTTTTTTTTAGCCGGGGGGGGGAGCGCGACAGCGCGTTTCGTGCTGCGCGCAGGGGGGGGGGTTATACCCCTGCTGTGGCGCGGCGGGCGGGAATTTTGAATTCCCGCGCACCATCGACCGGGGGGGGCGCCGAGGAATTTTAAATTCCTGGCGCTCGCGACCCGCGCTCTGACTGTCATGCTACAGAGCGCGACGTCCACGCTCTGTCGCGGATGCAGTCGCACTGTAGAGTGCGACGTCCGCACTCTGTCGTGGATGCAGTCGACATTCGCGCTCTGTCGCGGCTGCAGTCGCGACCCTGTGTCGCGCTGCAAAGCGCGACGTCCATGCTCTGTCGCGGCTGCAGTCGCGACCCTGTGTCGCGCTGCGGAGCGCGACGCTGTCTGCGTCCGCACTCTGTCATGGCTGCACCCGCGGGGCGGGGGTGGGGACAGCGGGGATGCTGCGTCCTGCACGAAATTTTTTTTTTTTTTTTTTAAATCACGATTGCGTGATTAAAAAAAATAATTCGCACTCCCAAAAAAAACGTGGCAGCCTGCTCCCAGCTGAAAACGCAGTCCTCCAGCATTTCCCTTCTCACAGCTCCCTGCAACTTGGCTCTAATACCATGTAGAAAAATATGGAACAGGATTGTATTATTGAACAGAGGATTAAATAAGGTTACAACAGTGCCGGGAATAGCAATCCGGGCAGAACGGAATAACAGCATTGTTACATCAGTTGTAACAGTATGAGCTACAGAATGAATAGTGACAAAACATAATATAGTACACTAACATTAGGATCGTTTGGGGATTTTTGAAATTGAAATGTGACCAAAGGGATTAAGTACCTTTGGATTTTTTGATTTAGAGAATGAAATGATTATGGATGAAAGTGAATGTGATTGTGATGAATTGATTATGGAACTATAATGAATGATGGAGTAATTATGAAAATGTAAGTGATGAGTTCTGGTTTTTCCTCAATAGAAAGAAGGAATATGGTGGAACCATGTTAATGATGGAATGAAGCCATTTGAAAGATGGAATGGCTGAGATGAAGCCATGTGAATGATGAATGACTGAAATGAAGTCATATTAATGGTTGAATGGCTGAGATGAAGCCATGTTAATGATGAATGACTGAGATAAAGCCATGTTAATGGTTGAATGACCATGATGAAGCCATGTTAATGATGAATGACTGAGATGAAGCCATGTTAATGATGAATGGCTGAGACGAAGCCATGTTAATTGTGGAATGGCTGAGATGAAGCCATGTTAATGATGAATGGATAATATGAAACCATGTTAATGGTGGAATGGTTGAGATGAACCTATGTTAATGGTGGAATGGTTGTGATGAAGCCATGTTAATGGTTGAATGGTTGTGATGAAGCCATGTTAATGGTGGAATGGGTGAGATGAAGCAATGTTAATGGTGGAATGGCAGAGATGAAGCTATAATATGAAGCCATGTTAATGGTTGAATGGTTGTGATGAAGCCATATTAATGATGAATGGCTGATATGAAGCCATGTTAATGGTGGAATGGCTGAGATGAAGCCATGTTAATGGTGGAATGGCTAAGATGAAGCCATGTTAATGATGAATGGCTGAGATGAAGCCATGTTAATGATGAATGGCTGAGATGAAGCCATGTTAATGGTGAAATGGTTGAGATGAAGCCATATTAATGTGGAATGGCTAATATGAAGCCATGTTAATGATGGAATAGCTAAGATGATGCCATGTTAATGGTGAAATAGCTAAGATGAAGCTATGTTAATGGTTGAATGGTTGTGATGAAGCCATGTTAATGATGAATAGATGGTATGAAGCCATGTTAATCATGGAATTACTGAGATGAAGCTATGTTAATGGTTGAATTGCTGAGATGAAGCCATGTTAATGGTGGAATTGCTATTATGAAGCCATGTTAATGGTGGAATGGTTGATATGAAGCCATGTTAATGGTGAAATGGCTGATATGAAGCCATGTTAATGGTTGAATGGTTGTTGTGAAGCCATGTTAATGATGGAATGGCTGATATGAAGCCATGTTAATGTGGAATGGCTAATATGAAGCCATTTTAATTATGGAATGGCTAAGATGAAGCCATGTTAAAATGTGACCAAAGGGATTAGGTACCGTTGGAGCTTTTTTATTGG
Source organism: Wollemia nobilis (assembly GCA_028583015.1). Lineage (NCBI taxonomy): Eukaryota > Viridiplantae > Streptophyta > Pinopsida > Araucariales > Araucariaceae > Wollemia > Wollemia nobilis. Next base: position 9,823,727 of record JAQPPZ010000386.1, on the reverse strand, counting down.
TGATGTGAGTGATTAGGAGGATGTGATATATTAAGAGTCCTCGATTTAGTTGGTGATCGAATTGGTATCATTGTCCTGATCAGAGGGTTTGGATAGACCGTTGGTGGAAAATACTTTTACATCAATAAGATCTTGGAAAACATTTTTAAATACACGACAATTGTTTATGTCATGGCCCACTTTTTGATGGTGAGGATAGTACAAGTGCTTCTTATAATTCTTTCCATGTGGCTTGTTAAGATCACTTGATTTGGTTTCTGGAAGTATAATATTTTGTGCTTCATAAAGCCTTTGGAAAATGGTTGAATAAGATTCTGAAAGCACTATGTAGTTGCGATTGGGCTTTGTGGGATGCTTGGTGCATTTGTCCAATTGTGTTGGACTTTGAAATTATGGTACAGGTATAAAAACTTGAGATGTGGATTGTGAACTTGGATGTTTCAATTGTTGTGGGTGCTGACACTAAAGATGACTCAACTATAACTCAATGTTAGTGAGTCGAGTTAAATTTTTTTGTAGAATTTCAGTGTGTTGACAATATGATTGTAAGCCTTGGTTGTATTGTGGAGTGACTTGATATATGGTGAATGGATTAATTAATGGATGAGATTGAGTGTGTTGTTGGAGGTGTGATTAATCAAGGTACATGGAGTGAATTTGATGATGATGAGGTTGGTGAAGAAATGATTGTGAATGAAGAAGAGGATATTATGTATGAGGACTATGGATGGATGGACTCATAGGAATGGAATGGGTTGATGGAGGTATGGGAATGGAAATCATAGAATATTGTGGTACCCAAAAGAGGATTTGGGTGATGAATATGGACTTAGTGGAAATTTGTTGATGCATAAGGTTCACTTGAACTTGTTGTTGAGTTGTATGCCACTGCTTGAGCAATTTGTTCAAATATTCCCATGTATCATGAAGCTCATGGTCATGTTGAGGTGCGATTTTGTCAAGTCACAAAACCACTCGACAACTTAGAACTTTAAGTTCTCTCTTGCAAAGAAAAATATATATCTCCAAGGTTCTTGTATTCAATGTTTTATGCATAAACTCATATAAGTGCTAAGAATAAAACTCTAGGGTCTTGCAAGTGTTGTTAACAAGGGGCCTGGGATCATGTAAATGATTTCGAATCCATCATGTGGAGTATGTCTTTGATATCAATTCAACAAAATAAAATTCGTTTTATGATCTTAGGTTAAAGTATACCAAATTTTATTTCCTCTCTTCAATTTAATGTCTCAAAATGCTTTAAATGAAATTAGCATAAAAAGAATCTAGCATTTTGTATTAAATTTCAATTTAACTTTGATAAAGATCAAAGTAAATGAAATTTTATAAATTTAATAAACCTTTGGAATATAATAAATTTATAATAAATTCATTTCCCAAATGTCTATTTGATAAAGCAGTTATTTATTCAAACCCCCTTATGAAATTATAAATCAAACCCAGAAGAGGTGAATAAATGAAATAATGTCTTGCCCAATTTATAAGGTTCCAAAACCTTGTCAATGATAAAATCTTAGGGCTTAATATGAAACTAATCTATAAACTTTGGATTTTATGATAAAATAAAGTTTATAAATTAGATTTGCTTATAATATTTATCTTTTGAAATATTTATGAAATTAAATATTCAAAAGAGTAAATGTGATCTCTGATTTGAAATTTGGACTTCTGAAATAAATAGAACTATATTATAAATCAAATCCAAATTGAATTTTAGAGATATCAATCCTAGTTCCTCAACCTTATGAAATTAAGGTGAGGAATAGAATATTCATTTATCCCTTCTTAAATTTATTAATTCAAATATTAATTGATGTAATATTTGAATAATAAATTTAATTTATAACCTAACCATATAATTTCACTTTATAAAAATTATGCTAGGTTATAATATATAGTTTTCAGAATGAAATAATAAAAAATAATAATAAAATATTTTAAACTTTAGAAATTAACTTAATGTCTCGGACAAAATCCACAGATCAGATTTCCATCTACAGAATTCTAAAACCAATCCAATGTTCACCAGTATTCACACAATGAAATCAAATGAATTGATGCAATCTTCTAAGGTATACAAACTATTAAGAAATTGTAATAAACATTTTATTAATTCCAAATACAGTCTGTGCACAAATCTGGATCCAAAATGCTTAAAACAATTTATAAAATCTTACAATAATTTCCATTGTTTAGCAAATGGCTTTCTCCATTTTCCTCCAATGAATGTGTAGCTTTGCTCCTTCCAATCGTTCCTCTCCTTCTCTGTATAAAATGTCCGACCCTTTCCATGAATCTCAATGATTTATTTATAATTTGAAAAGTTTAGTTATTCTGTTTCTTCACCGGGAACGGATTTTATAACTATCTTCTTCAAACCCTTGCCCTTGTATTACCTGCATAATGAAACAATAATCATAATATCAAAACAAAACCAAACTTTACTTTCCCGTAACTTTCCTTTTTTTTCAAAAGTATTTCAAAGTTCTCATATTGCTAAACTAACCTGCTATTTTTTGGTGAAACTGACATCTAGAATCTTGCAAGTTTGGTATCATTAGAAAGAGAAAATCCATATCTTTTTACCAAGTTTTGAATGAGATCAAACGGAGTTTTCTACCTCAAGATATGTCCATTTCAATTTTGCATTAATTTTAGGGTTAACCCTAAAATAAAATTTAATTATTTAAATGAAAATTAATCATTTAAACCTTTGAAAATGATTTTAATCAAATTATTTGATTCGAAATAATGCAATTAATATGCAAATAATCAAAATATTCAGTTTTCAAGCATTGCAACTACATTCAAACCTTCAAAATGCAAATATGTCAGAAATTCCAAAGTGAAAGCAAATTTTCCAAGACCTTGATGCGAGCAAAATTGGATAAACAAAAATCCCTCGAAATCACAAAATTTAAGGTGGGTCCCCAATTTTGGGGTCATTGTGAAGGACGTCACAACATTGGCGACTCTACTGGTAAATGTCCCTGGACATTTTGGACTAAAAACCAATCTCTGAAAACACACAAAACATGAAAATTAGAATCACAAGCATTGATAAGCATCTAGAGAATGTGAATAGACCAATACAAATATGAATCACCGGAATCAGAGATGATTTATGCATAATGTGATGTATTACTGGTTGGGATCAGGTGATATGTATTAATGATCATTCTCAATATAAATATTTGTTTTGGCCATGCTTGTCATCATACTTTAATCAGGGGCCCTAAAATGAACATTCATGAAAATAAGATGATATGAAAATGATATGACGTAAACTGAAACATGTATTAACAGGATGTAATAATATGAATGACATGTTTTACAAAGACTCAAACACTCTAGTACAATAAACAAACACACTAAAACTTATCTAATCCTCTTAGGACCAAAAGTGTGTGTTGTGAGTTCCTTACCAGATCAAGAGCTCAGTTATGACCTTACTATCATCCAGAACCAATGTGTGCGCAAGTGAGTTCATTACCTCATTTTGACCAAAATGATTAAACCTGTTATGAAAGAAACACAAGGCTAGCCTGCCCATTTGAAATGATCATAGGTCTCACTTTTCAATGAGACATATCACCATGCATGAGCGTACTCCACTACCAGTCAAGCATCTATAGCCCCGATGGAGGTTAACCCCATAGTCCATAATTTTAGCTTTTGATTGCTTGAATCCTGGGGATGACTACCCTTCCTTCTGATGGATGAGTAGTATGAATCCTTATGATCCAATAGTGACTGATGTGTTTGGATTTTGATTTCTTGAACCTTGGGGATGACTACCCTTCCTTCTAATGGATGAGTAGTACGAATCCTTACGATCCAATAGTCGATGATATGTGATGTAAATAGACTCAGAGCTTTGGGGAATTGGATTCTCAACCAAAGTATGATGAGAATTTGACCCTATCCTTACTACTCTGATTTTGTTTAGAGTTTTCAAATATTTGTGGTAATAATGAGTTTTATGGACTATGTTGCATGATAGGACTGACAAGGATGCCCCTTTTCACCCTACATTTTCTTCCAAGGATGGTTTTGACCATTTTACCCAAAATATTTTAATATGTGTAAACTGTGCTTGGTTCCAGATAATTTCAACATCAGTCCCCGATCTCAAGATCCTTTTATTGTATATTGTGCAATGATCCTAAGAGAATATGATATGCTTTTCGGTGGTTGCCTACCATACTAGAAATGGTTGAGTGACCAAAAATATTTAGAAATTTGGAAGCTATGGTGTGTAAACATGAAGCTTTGTCTTTTACAATTTTATACAAAATACCTTTGTGAAAGTGCCCCTGATTAAAGCAACATGACTTTTGATAAAACCAATTAAAACTTTTGAATTTGATAAATGATCTTTCTATGGGATGTGAAATATGGAATGCGAGGGTGATGTATGCAATATTATGAAATGTGTTATGAAATGCGAGTGTATGCAAGGATACGAAGTTTTTGCAATACAATTCCAATTTTTCATATTTGCTTTATCTTTAGTTCACATTCATGAGGACATAAACCAATACCTCACTTTTCTTCTTTTTCAAGTTTCACAAGCTTTCAAACTAGGTAATCTCATCCTATTCAATCTAGAATCAAAATACCCTACTCTTAGAAGACTCACCTAAAACTTGCCAAATTGAAAAACATTCAATCATGAAATTCCAACAAGGTCTGGTGAAGTCAAACTGTCATTAAGCTCAACAATACACAACAAAATGTAACAAGACATATGGAAAACAAACATAACAACAAAAAAAACAACACAACAATAACATATGACAACAACACATCACATGACAAAATAGTATATACAAAAAATATACATAATATACAAGACACTACCAAAATGTCTACCATCATTTCCCTGGATCCCATACATGATAGACACACCTTAAAAGACATATCTCATGATTTGCATTCCAAGATTTACACAATTTTAACCAAAAGAAGATTAGGCCAAACCATGCAACCTTCATTTTTCCTTTCACACCCCACTGATTTGATTCAAACTTATAAGCAATTATGTGTTTAATATTTGATTCATTAACCTTACAAGCAAATACATGATCTTCCAAGATCTTATGCTTATTCAACAAGGTAGGAATTTCAAACCCTGATTCATCATTTTGACCTAAATTCTCATTTTTACAAGTATATAGGATTTCTTTCAAATATGAAGCAACTTCTAAAAATTTTAAAGCAACATCATCATCCATGTTTATAGGCCAATCATATTCATGTAACAATTTGCAAGAATCTAGGATGTTTACAAAATAAGGATCATTATAGTTTTGTATCCTAGGTTGAATTGTTAGTTGTTGATGAATTTGATTCAATAACTCAAGCATATCTTCTTTTTCATTTGACAATACAATCTTATTGGTGGTGGGAATAAGAATCCCTTTTATTGCTTCATCGACCTCTAATGACATCTCATCATAAATAACAATGGAAACCAATAAATGATTATGCAAAAATTTACCTGATTCTTGAATGTTTGAATACAAAGGATAAGATTCTACCTTTCGTGCACTTTCATTTACCACAACCTGATGAGCCATTGAAATATTTTCTTTTTCTCCATGATCTCTATCATCACCACCATCATTTTGTATTCCTTCATCAATAACCTGCTTTTCAGAAGCATCAAAATTTGGCATCCAATCAAGAATGTGTCCATATTTTCCACACCATAAATCTTGTTGATCAAACAAAGCAATAGTTTCTTTAGGATGAATAGGAACTTCTAATTCTTTGCTAGCCATACATGAAGTTTCTTCATTTGAGTATTCAATACAATCCTGAAAATTTTCACTCAAACCTTCAACATTCAAGAATGAAAGAAAAGAATTTACCTCTTCTTCATCTAAAATAGATGAATCATAAAAATGTTTTACCATTTCTTCCCTTTCTACTGCAGAAGAATGTTCTACAAACTCATGTTCAGAATGATCAACTCTTGGAACCTATTCTATTTCTGAAATTGGCATATCATTTTCTGATTGCATAGGAATTGTGAAATCCTCTTTTGAAACAGAAGTTTCAACCTCCTGCATAGTAAGTGAAACAAATATTTTATCAGTAGATGTGTGAGAAAACAATGATTCACCATACATACCCCATCCATTATAATAATTATCTTCTAAAGCTAAAGGGTGAGATTCAACCATATCTTCACATTTTGTAAATTTGACAATTGAATGCTTTTCAAATTCACTTTCCTCACTTTCAAAAAATCTATCCTCAATAAGAAATTCATCTTCCTCAAGTAATAAACTTTTATGATCATTCATAATGAAACTACCTCTAGAATATTTCAATTCTGGAGCTTCAATTGTTTCATTCAACTCTATGGAAGATTCTATTCTATCATATGTTTCAAAGCTAGTTAAATCTAAAACTCCTCCAATATCTGAAGACTCATGCATTTCTACATTTTGATAAACTTGATTACTACAATCCTCATTAATGGATATTGACTTTGAAACTTGCACTTCCTCTTGGATAATATCAAAAGTGGTTGAAAAACTAGGACATTCAATTTCATTCGATGGTGTCAAAAAATGCGTATCATGACTCATAGATGGTAATTGATTTGAAACCTTAGGGTGATGTAATGATAATCTACCCACATCAATTCCTCTTGAAATCAACCATTGCTCTATAGCTACTGCCCCACCATACACGCTAGATAAGGATAAATCCTTAGGAAACATTTCTAAACACTTAACCGTAAAAGGATCTAAAGCTTCCAAATATATTTGAACAACTTCTTCTTCTAAAATAATAAAATGTGTCTCTATTTCAGCATATAACTTATGAAACCTATCGTTAAACTGACTCATGGATTCATTAGGCTTTTTACAAATAGAGGCAAATTGATTTGATAACAAATCTGTGTCAACCAATTTTCTAAAATGTTCAAGGAACGTTGTTTCCAGTTGATTCCAAGAAGCGGTAGAACCTGCAGGTAAATTGATAAACCAATTTTTAGCAACTTCATCCAATGTGTATGGAAACATTCTACAGAAAACATCTTCCTGCATAATTTGAAAACTAAGCATAATATTTTTATATGCCTGAATATGTTCTTCTGGCGTAATCGTTCCATCATGCTTATAAAATGGTAAATCATTTTTTGCCATTGAACCAACTTTAATATGCAAGGCTATGTATGAAAATTCACAAAAATTGCATCATAACCTAATTTTTGAATTTATGATAGATTAACGTTAATGCAACATAAATTGAAAATTTCAAACAATTTTTATAACAAATTGCACATGCTAAAATCAAAATCATTACCTTTCATGCCCTCCTTCTAGCGCCAATTTGTTGAGGTGCGATTTTGTCAAGTCACAAAACCACTCGACAACTTAGAACTTTAAGTTCTCTCTTGCAAAGAAAAATATATATATCTCCAAGGTTCTTGTATTCAATGTTTTATGCATAAACTCATATAAGTGCTAAGAATAAAACTCTAGGGTCTTGCAAGTGTTGTTAACAAGGGGCCTGGGATCATGTAAATGATTTTGAATCCATCATGTGGAGTATGTCTTTGATATCAATTCAACAAAATAAAATTTGTTTTATGATCTTAGGTTAAAGTATACCAAATTTTATTTCCTCTCTTCAATTTAATGTCTCAAAATGCTTTAAATGAAATTAGCATAAAAAGAATCTAGCATTTTGTATTAAATTTCAATTTAACTTTGATAAAGATCAAAGTAAATGAAATTTTATAAATTTAATAAACCTTTGGAATATAATAAATTTATAATAAATTCATTTCCCAAATGTCTATTTGATAAAGCAATTATTTATTCAAACCCCCTTATGAAATTATAAATCAAACCCAGAAGAGGTGAATAAATGAAATAATGTCTTGCCCAATTTATAAGGTTCCAAAACCTTGTCAATGATAAAATCTTAGGGCTTAATATGAAACTAATCTATAAACTTTGGATTTTATGATAAAATAAAGTTTATAAATTAGATTTGCTTATAATATTTATCTTTTGAAATATTTATGAAATTAAATATTCAAAAGAGTAAATGTGATCTCCGATTTGAAATTTGGACTTCTGAAATAAATAGAACTATATTATAAATCAAATCCAAATTGAATTTTAGAGATATCAATCCTAGTTCCTCAACCTTATGAAATTAAGGTGAGGAATAGAATATTCATTTATCCCTTCTTAAATTTATTAATTCAAATATTAATTGATGTAATATTTGAATAATAAATTTAATTTATAACCTAACCATATAATTTCACTTTATAAAAATTATGCTAGGTTATAATATATAGTTTTCAGAATGAAATAATAAAAAATAATAATAAAATATTTTAAACTTTAGAAATTAACTTAATGTCTCGGACAAAATCCACAGATCAGATTTCCATCTACATAATTCTAAAACCAATCCAATGTTCACCAGTATTCACACAATGAAATCAAATGAATTGATGCAATCTTCTAAGGTATACAAACTATTAAGAAATTGTAATAAACATTTTATTAATTCCAAATACAGTCTGTGCACAAATCTGGATCCAAAATGCTTAAAACAATTTATAAAATCTTACAATAATTTCCATTGTTCTGCAAATGGCTTTCTCCATTTTCCTCCAATGAATGTGTAGCTTTGCTCCTTCCAATCGTTCCTCTCCTTCTCTGTATAAAATGTCCGACCCTTTCCATGAATCTCAATGATTTATTTATAATTTGAAAAGTTTAGTTATTATGTTTCTTCACTGGGAACGGATTTTATAACTATCTTCTTCAAACCCTTGCCCTTGTATTACCTGCATAATGAAACAATAATCATAATATCAAAACAAAACCAAACTTTACTTTCCCGTAACTTTCCTTTTTTTTCAAAAGTATTTCAAAGTTCTCATATTGCTAAACTAACCTGCTATTTTTTGGTGAAACCGACATCTAGAATCTTGCAAGTTTGGTATCATTAGAAAGAGAAAATCCATATCTTTTTACCAAGTTTTGAATGAGATCAAACGGAGTTTTCTACCTCAAGATATGTCCATTTCAATTTTGCATTAATTTTAGGGTTAACCCTAAAATAAAATTTAATTATTTAAATGAAATTTAATTATTTAAATGAAAATTAATCATTTAAACCTTTGAAAATGATTTTAATCAAATTATTTGATTCGAAATAATGCAATTAATATGCAAATAATCAAAATATTCAGTTTTCAAGCATTGCAACTACATTCAAACCTTCAAAATGCAAATATGTCAGCAATTCCAAAGTGAAAGCAAATTTTCCAAGACCTTGATGCGAGCAAAATTGGATAAACAAAAATCCCTCGAAATCACAAAATTTAAGGTGGGTCCCCAATTTTGGGGTCATTGTGAAGGACGTCACAACAAGTCAGACATGGATAAAATAGAAGAAATAGGTAAGGATATGGATGGACTAGAAGACATGGGCATGGGGCAAGTTGCACTTGACGTGGCAACTTGGGAGGTTGGTACCTGTGAGGCAACATTAAAATACTCCTCGTACAAAGGATTGGAACAGGTTTGGGTATAGCTAGATGGAGGATAAGTGTTAAAACACTTGGTTTTTGTTAGGATGGACTAGGAGAAGAGGTCATACCATATTCATATGCAAAATTAGGATATCCTCAGGTGGGGTTGGATGGACAGGATGTAGCCAATTCTGGTTGTGCAATATAGTCTTGGCTAATGGGTTCAAGGATATAGTTAGAAGACCTATAGAGAGCCTCTACCTTGTCCATGTCAATTTGGGTAGATGGTTGCTCAATGTTTTGGGGAAGGGATACCTCTTGTGGAAGAAATGGGTAAATGGACCTAGATGGACTAGGTTGGATAGAATTGGAAGGGTTGGCTACCGAAGTAGCAGGTATGTTTGTTGTATTTTCTATTAAATTATTTTGACTTAATACCTTTGTTTGATTTCGAGTTAAAACCATAAAGTAATTAAATAAAAATGTAATTTTAGGACTGTCAAATTAAATCTTCAAAACTGAAAATAGATAAAGAATTTAAAAACAAAGAAAATAATCAATCCTAAGTTTCACCTTGTGTGGCTTACCTTGTTCATTGATTATTGTAAGAATTCGGAACGATGATTATTATTCAGCTCTGCATTAAATAGGATTACAATGGAGAACCGCCGGAACGAACCAGCTACAATAAGCACTTTGTTATAACGAGATAACAAATGCAAGAGTAGGACAAATAATATATTAGCAAACAATACTGATGATAATGATGCGCTAACATCCCCCTTTATTACATTATTTGGGTAATGTAATAACTAATAGCTATACTTAGACTACTAACATCCCCTTACATTATTTTGCAATACAAAGTGAGCTGCGAAACAATTCAAATTTGACACGTCCAAGTGCCTTAGTGAAAATGTCTGCAACTTGAGCATCTGTGGGAATGTCTTTGAAGCTGAATTCGGTGCTTTGGAACTTCCTCTCGAATGAAATGACATTGTGTGTCAATGTGCTTTGTTTTTTCATGATGGGCTGGATTCTTGACGAGGTTCGAACACCACGATTGTCGCAAAACAAGTGTATTGGAGATTTTGATGGATGGCCCATACTTGTCGAGAATGCGACGTAACCATATCACTTCGCACACGGCTTCACGTGCGGCGCGATATTCTGCCTCTGTTGAAGAAATAGCAACCACCTGTTGCTTCTTGCTGTGCCAAGAGACGAGGACCGGATCCCGGATGAAAAATGTATCCAAGAAGTTGACTTGCGATCATCAAATGATCCGGCATAGTCGGAGTCCGTGTATCCTTGCAAGAAGAATTTGTTGTTCCTCTTGTATTCTAGGCCATATTCTATAGTACCACGGACATAGTGAAGAACACGTTTTTTTGCTTTCCAATGAGTAATCTTAGGCTCCTGCATGAACCTCGAAAGATAGTTTACGACAAATACGAGATCCGGCCTAGTATTGGTCGGATATATGAGACTCCCAATCAAGCTGTCGATAGAGAGTGCCATCTACCGAGGTGAGTCATCATATCGCGATAAGCTGAAGTCCATTCTCCATAGGAGTTGCCATTGGCTTGCAGTCAGTCATGCGATATTTATCGAGCAATGTCTTGGCATACTTTTTACGAGACACTTTGATGGTGTGCTCCTTACGGCTGAATTCCAGACCAAGACAGTAATGGAGAAGTCCAAGATCTGTCATCTCAAAAGATTTGCACAAGTTTCTTTTGACAGTAGAGATCATATCTTCTGAACTCCCTGTAATGAGCAGATCATCCACATAGAGTACAAGCAACACTATCTCAGAACCCTGTTTCTTGAAATAGAGGTTTGCATCTGACGGACATCTCTTAAATCCATGTTGCATTAGGTGATTGTCCATTTTTATATACCAAGCTCAAGGAACTTGTTTCAGACCATACAAGGATTTGACCAATTTGCAAACTTTCTGTTGTTGGCCTTCCACTTCAAATCCTTGAGGTTGAGTCATATAGACTTCTTCTTGGAGATCACCATTAAGAAAGGCACTTTTGACATCCATTTGGTGAACTTTCCACCCATATTGTGCTGCCATAGCACACATAACCCGAATTGTGGTCATCCGAGCGGTAGGTGCAAAAGTTTCTTCATAGTCGATGCCTTCCTTTTGAGCATAGCCCTTTGCAACAAGTCGGGCCTTATGCTTATCAATTGTTCCATCTGCCTTGTACTTGACTTTGTATACCCATTTGCAGCCAATAGGTTTCTTTCCATGCGGCAGATCAACAAGCTTCCAAGTTTTATTCTTCATCAGAGACTCATACTCTGTATCCATAGCGGCCTTCCACTGAGGCTCACTAAGAGCATCTTGCACTGATGCAGGTTCAAGACTATCTATGGTAGACATGAATGCCCTGTCATCATCAATATCCATATCCTCAACTTCTCTACTTGGAGTCACAGAAAGTTCCTCAAAAGATTGACAAAGATCATCAACCTCACCAGTTTCTCTGGCTTCTCTTTCCTTTTGAGCCATATTGCGTGTACGAGGTCTATCCAAATTCAAATTGGGAGGAGTGGATAAATTTGCATCTCTGATTGTATTTGTACACCATTTAGGATTCTGCTTCGGTGGTGGTGAAGAAGATGTAGAAGGACCTCCTGTCTGTGTTGACGAAGGAATCTCCTCTTCCTTTGGTTCCACAATATCCTGGTGTACTGTAGATGTGCTCTGTGATGTGAAAGCTTCATCAAAGACAACATCTCTGCTGATATGAATTTTCTTGGTCAAAGGATCTATCAACCGATATCCTTTAGAGTGCTGAGAATATCCAAGAAAAATACATCTCAGTGTTTTCTCATCTAGCTTCTTCCTTTTCTCTTTCGGTATGTGCATGAAAGCTTGACACCCGAAAATACGTAGATGAGATATGGAGGGTTTTCGACCACTCCATGCTTCCTGTGGAGTCATTCCTTTTAGGGCCTTTGTGGGTGCCCTATTCAAAAGATACACTGCAGTGGTGACAGCTTCTGCCCAATATTGTTGCCCAAGAGTTGCACCTGTGAGCATACAACGAACCATTTCCATGATAGAACGGTTCCTTCTCTCAGCAACTCCATTCTGCTGAGGAGTATAGGCAGTTGTTAACTGTCTCTTGATCCCATGCTTATCTAGGAATGCAGAAAATTCATTAGAGGTAAACTCTCCCCCTCGATCTGAGTGGAGGGTTTTGATAGAAGCCCATAAATCCTTCTCAATGGATTTTTTGAACTGTTGGAAGAATGCAAAAGCTTCATTTCAGTTTGAGAAAGAAAACCCACATCTTTCGTGAGTAGTCATCTACGAATAGCTGAAAGTACCTCTTCCCTCCACAACTTGTTGGGTGTGAAAGGACCGCATAGATCGGTGTGAATTAGCTCCGGAGGTTTTCTTGCTCTTGTAGAGCTCTTCTCAAATGGTACTCTATCTTTGCTTTCTGCTAGCGGTCGGAGCACACCGGCAATGTGGCGAGAAAGGGAAGGAAGACCCTTTACCATCTCATACTTGCTGAGCTCAAGTAAGTAGCCCGAACTAAGATGCCCATATCTCTTGTGCCATAGGGAAGTTGCCTCCTTGGTAGAGACAGTCATGGCAACATGTGGAGTAGAGATAGCATCTAGTGCAAATAAGCCATGCTTATATGAAGCTGTTGCAATCTGCTTACCCTTCTTGGTAATTGTACAACACTTCTTTCCATTCTCAACACGAAAGTTGACAACCATATTTTTGTCCAGGATTTGTGTCATCGACAACAAATTGTTGGCCAATCCCGGAACATAGAGGACCTTGTCAATCGACACTTGCCATCGGGAAGAGTGGCTGAAACTGTACCCTCTCCCTGAACCTTGTAGGTTTTATCATCAGCAATGGTGACAGGTTTGCCCTCCTTGGCCACAAATGATTCAAACCACGATCTGTCGCCAGTCATATGTTTACTAGCTCCAGAATCGACATACCAAATAGGATCCCTCTGAGTGGAATCTGTGGTAGTCATGAGCACCTTGTGTGCCCATTCAGAATCTGAGTCAGATTCTTCAACAGCAACATTCACCTGGGGTTGCTTGTTTTTATTTTGTGGTTTGTTTTGGCCTTTTTGCTTGTTCTTATGCCAACACCTGTTGGTGTCATGGTTGTCTTTCTCACAGATCTTGCACCACCTCTTCTTCTGTTGAGGTTGCTTGCCTTTTCCTTTCGTATCCTGTTGAGAATTTCCTCCTTTTTGAAAGTTGCCTCCTTTTTGCCCATTACCTTTCTTCCTAGAACCCTGCCTGTTGGTGTATAGGGCTGTATTGGAAGAATCATCCTTGTGAAGTTGGCGTGCCTCCTGTTGTTGGAGCAGATTGACCAACTCGATGTAGGTAATTTGTCGTTGGGACACCTGGATGGAGGTTATCAACATATCAAATGAAGAAGGTAAAGCTCTCATCACAAGTGAAATGAGAAGCTTTTCGTCCACAGTATCTCCGAGAGAACTCAATTTCTCTTTCAACTCAGACACTCTGCACAGAAAGATTTCAACTGTTTCACCCTGCCTCAAACTCAGGTTATGAAGTTGTTGTTGAAGATGAAGAATGGTGGATTCATTCTTCCCCTCATAGATGGTTCTAAGGGCATCCCATGCCTCTTTACCACTTGCTTTATCGGCTATATGAGGTTGCACTTCATCTGAAACGACAAACAAAATGAGCACCTTTGCTCTCTTGTCTTTCTTGTCAAAAGCAATCTGATCTGCTGAAGGACCTGTGGATCCTGCTGTTGGTGAAGGCCTTGTTGCTACTCCAGTAACAATATCTCACAAATCTTCCATTTGGAGAATAGCCTTCATCTTATGTTTCCATGGTGTATAATTTGGACCTTTCAATAACTGATGTGGATCAGTCATCAATTTTGCAACAGCGGCCATAGTGAAGGTTCCTTATATCACCAAATTGGTCCCCCTTTCTATATACCTTTTGCTAGGCCAATATACCGTACAAAATACCCGCCCTTACGTGAGGGAAACTATAGGTATTTAGAAAGATCAACAAAAAATCACCCGCCCTTACGTGAGGGAAACTATAGGTGAAATTTAGAGATCATACGATACGTGGAACATAAGCGGTACTGAAAGGGAATCGCCTTGTTGATGGCACCTACCATAGAAGATTCTTCTCATGCGTGGGGCGTAACTTCCCCTAAACACTATGAAGAATACTTCGTCGGGATTTACGCCTAAACACAAGTGCGATAAAGGGTAGTGGATGGAGTAAAAAATGCAAAAATGGCGTACTTATTCCTCCCCGACGATTTATAGAGAACAAGCTCAGACGTCGTTATAGCAGCTATGTTAGGCGGCGGATACAGTAGCCAAATCACGACAGCTTTACCTGTAAGTGCCGGCGGAGGTATCGCAAATACCGAACAGCTGCGAGTGCAAATAAATTGCACGAGATGGGTTTTATATTCCGGGGACTTAGGGAGTGTTTGATTTTAATTTTTAATGTTTATAGTGCAAAAATGAAATATGCAACATACAACAAAAAAAATGCCCACTAGAATAACCCACAAGGTGTCGGTCACAGCCGAAAATGCACCTTTTACAATGCCAAATTGCTATTTCAAAAAATTACTCAACATCCCCCTTTGATTTTTTGAAAAAAAAATATCCCCCCTTAAAAAAAATTCTTTTAACAAAGCATTTTTAATAACTATTATATATTTAAAATTAAAATAAATAATTTTAATTTATATAGTTTTAAAACTTTAGGAAAAAATAAATTAAAATTAAATTTTAATTTATAAAGTTTAAAACTATTAAAAATAAATTAAAATTAAAAATTTTAATTAAAAATTAATAATTATAAAAAAACTTTGAAAAAAAAATATACCTTGGGGGGTTGGCGGGATTTGAACCCCCGACCTGCAGGCTCCCTGAGCCTTACCGCACGGCTCACGACCACGTGAGCCAGCGGGCTGATCCGGAAAAATCCGCAAGTCACCTCCCTTTTCAACACCCTCTGCAGCAGCCTCCGGCTCGGCTTCCTCTCTGCAAGTCGCAGCGGGAACTTTATTTCGAAAAATTTTTTCGCCCGGGGGGTTTACGTCGAACCGCCCTCTGTGTTGTCCAAAAAAAAATTTCTTGCCGTCGACCGCTCTTCCGCTCTTTGCCCGTTGTTTTGTTTTTTTTTTTTTTTTTTTAAAAAAACCGGGGCCGGCCCGCGCGCGAGGATTTGAAGGCCCTCGGCCCTTCTGCGCAATGACTGCGTCTCACGGACGCAGTCCCGCGAGGGGGGTTTATACCCCCTCCGATTTCCCGCGGGGGCGGGAATTTGAATTCCCGCTCCGCGGGCGGGGAGAGGGGGGGTGCCCTCGGGGAGCGCGAGCGCGCGCGCGCGGATCGCGCGTCGCGCGGGGAGTGGGGTGGGGGGAGGGGGGGCGGCCACCTCGGGGACCGCGCGCACGCGGATCGCGCGTCGCGCGGTGGTGGGGGTGGGGAGGGGGCGGGGCCACCTCGGGGAGCGCGCGCGCGCAAATCGCGCGTCGCGCGGGGGTGGGGGGAACGTTGGGCCCGGGGGGCGGCGCTGTCGCGTCCGCTCCCTCCAATGGGACGTCTGCGTCCCTGGGCTCTGCGCCCTGCGCGCACACGGGACGTCTGCGTCCCTGGCCGCGCGTCGAGCTCGCGCGCAGTGGCTGGACCAGTGACGCAGCGCGCTCTCTTTTTTTTTTTTAATCTCGCGACAGAAAAAAAATAAAAAATTTCTCTGCTCCTCCGCCTCCAGCTCCTTTCACTGCAAACAGATCCCGTCCCAATCCGGCTCTGATGCCATGTAAGAATTCGGAACGATGATTATTATTCAGCTCTGCATTAAATAGGATTACAATGGAGAACCGCCGGAACGAACCAGCTACAATAAGCACTTTGTTATAACGAGATAACAAATGCAAGAGTAGGACAAATAATATATTAGCAAACAGTAACAGTATAACAGTACGCTAACAATTATCTCCTTTTAGTATAAATTCCTTTTAAAAATGACAGTTTTGTGTGTTTGATGTATCCTAATATTGCTTAATGAAAAATAAAGGTGAAAAACTATGGTTGGATGGGGCAATGAGATTCTTGTTGGTGATGAAATCCAACAATTTTGCTTGGAGGTGTTCCTAAGGTGTCTAAGGGCAAAGATTTGGTGTATGGAGATGAATGCCACCATCACCAAACCTT
The DNA here is from genome assembly GCA_028583015.1 of Wollemia nobilis. Classification (NCBI taxonomy): domain Eukaryota; kingdom Viridiplantae; phylum Streptophyta; class Pinopsida; order Araucariales; family Araucariaceae; genus Wollemia; species Wollemia nobilis. Next base: position 9,806,951 of record JAQPPZ010000386.1, on the reverse strand, counting down.
AAGCAGTAACCGGTGATGACATCTGGTTACTACTGTTTAGAATGAATCGTACTTGTGTGTGATTAATTTTAAATTTTATGTTCTTTATGGTGTACAAAAAATGTCAAAGACAAACAAATTTTGCAAATCTAAATTAGAAGCCAACACCTAAGATGTGAATTTATTTGATAGAGTGTGAAGTACATTGCTTAAAACCCCCTACCAAAATTACAACCGGAGGGTTCGTCCACCTCTCTGCCAAAGAAGTCACCCAAGGGCAGGAATACTATTCACACTTAAGCATTGTTCCTACTTAGATAAGAAAAATGAGTAGTCCTCAACCCTAAGATGCAGATTCTAGTGAATGACTTTTACTTTCAAATGCAAATAAGAAATGCAAGAATTCACTCAAATTGCAACTTGTAATAATAGAAAATATAAAATATGTGATGGATGAATGCAAGTGACCTAGGTGCAATCTATGATGAGTTTATTTCCAGATTACTTAATGTGTTCATTTTAAGCTTAAAATATGAAAAGAAAAAAAAAAGTGAAATAATGAAATACATAAAAATAGAAATTGAAACTAAATGGTTGTAGGGCTTACCCGAAAGCCTAAGCTCTGCTCCAAATCACTGCTAGGCACAGCAACATAATGGTTGTAGGGTTTACCTATAAAATGGAACAATATAATGAAATTAGTACAACAAAGTAAATTAGAAAGTAGAATCTTTGTGGGGTCCCACCATGATCACCATTTGTGAGGTGAAAATACGACACTAAAGAAGATATTAAATTAACAACTCAAAAAGAACAAATAAATTGCACAAATATGATCTTTTTATTGAACAAGTAGGGGGGGTCTAAAAAACTCCTTTGTTACAATAGATCTATTCCACAGAGTTATTTGATACAAAGTTATAGTTGCTAGGGTTCTCCGAAACCCTAGCTACAAAGAATGTAGTGTCTTCATTGTATTTTTCCTCCAACAAGTTGAGTGGGCTTCTTGCTATCTGTAATTGGGCTACTCCAAATTCAATATTTATTTAAATATCCTTGGTTAGTGTTACCTGATCCTACACACAAATCAAATCAAAGCAATTAGTGACAAAAATGAGGGTTCCACTATGTGAACCCTTAGAATTGTAAGCTAAAAACCCTAGATATAGTTAAGTAAAACATACAAAATTCAAAGTAACACTAATTAAATGCACAAAATAAGTTACCTTGTAGTGGATGATATATTCTATCGCTCCGTTGCAGATTGATGGATGGATCTGTTGTAGCCTGGTGATGTGACCGTGCCCTAGCTCATGTCCAAAGATAAGGTCAATTTGAGATCTCTATTACTCCAATAATTCTAAAATTTGGTGGGAAATTTCTAGAGCTTATCAGGACCCTACCCTCAAAATTTTGGCTCAATACAACTTCAGATGAGTGATATATGGTTAAAATAGTCTGAGGGTATGTGGGAATAACAATAGGACGTTTGGAGGGAAATCAGAAAAGACCTAGAATACTTAGCCAGGGTTGAGCCATAAAAATGGCCTTTATTTATAATCCAACCTAGGGCACACTTAGGGTTTCAATGAAACTAATCGTGTAGCTAAGATTAAAGCACATCCAAAGGTGGATAATAAATTTAAGGTGTGTTATGGATTAAGGTGGATGAACGGATGAGATTAGATTGGATCGGACGGTTGAGGTTAATCTGGCTTATAAATATATATTTTATAATAAATGTATTAAAATATATTATAAAATATTATATTTAAATATACATAATATAAAATAAATATAAATAAGTCAAATAGGGGTCAAAAAATGGTGGGAAAATGTCTAAAGTGGGCCATTGGATGGCGAGAAAGGCATAGAATGGCCAATTGAATGATGGGAAAATAATGTGGTGGACCGATGGGTAGTGGGGTGACTAGGATGAAGGAAAAGTGGCTAGGATTTGGTGTCTACACTAACTAAATTAGATAGAAACCAAAAAATTAGTTAGAAACTAATCTAAAAATATCCAAGTAATTTATATCTAATCAAGGTAGTTGAAAATCAATCTTAATGTATTTGATTTCCATCTAACTAATTTGGACCCAAATTTCTATTTTTTGTTGCCACATCATCATGTCTAATGTCAACATCATCATGTCTAGTATTGACATCCTCATATCTAGTGTTGTTCTCCAATGCTTTAGTGTTGTTCTCCAATGCTTTAGTGTTGTTCTACTATGCTCCTATGATATTCTTTTGTGTTGACATTATCATCTCTAGTTCTAACATCATTATCTTCAATGTTATTTTGTTAAATATTCCATGTTATTCTATAGGGTTATGATACTACTCTAATGTTATTCTCTAATGCTCCAATGCTATTCCATTGCTATTCTTTGATGCTCTAGCGCTACTTTGGTACTATCCTAGGAATACTTTGATGTTCCTTTGTATCCTTTGAAATGCTATTTCCATATCTATAAAGTGTTAATATTCCTTTCCATACCATGATATCCATTAATTACATGTTACAACTTATATTTTAATCTCTAAAAGTACATAAATTTATTCTATTCAACTTAGTAATGTATTTCCTCCTTTTTACTATGCTTAACTACAATATACATGCAAACTATAGTCTAATCCATAGTTAAGTGACACAATAAGAGGCTTAAATATTATACCAAATGAGGCTTTTTAAAGCCTCATCACTCTCCTAGCCTATCATAATGCATGTCCTTGTACATTATCTTACTATAGATTTGCACTTATGTCAAGTTACTTGATATCTATGATAGCCTTGAGTGTTATACCATATGTTACAAGTTTTTTTTCGCATGCTTTCTCAAAGCAAATTGTTTATGTTGTATAATTTATTTTCTAATGTTATACTAGATGTTAGAAAAGAGGCACTAGAGGGATCTGGTGCTATATAATTCTTATGAAGAACACATCAAATTATAAAAACTTCTTATATAGATGGTATAAGAATCCCCTTTTGTGCACCATAAACCATGGACTAACTATAATTATGCAAAATATTTAGATTAATCCATAGTAAAAAAGGAAAAACACATACCTTATTGAAATAGATGATGTATGATGCTTTGAAGGAGATAGAAACTTGAAAGGACATCAAGGTAGGAAGATTAGAACTACATCAAAATTGAAAATGATCATGCACCAATTGTTTTTTAAGAAAAGGGACTACTATTTCTAGTTTTTAATCCTCTCACACCTTGGTTGTGTCCACAAGGGATTTTCAAAACCAAGTTTTTTACTTTTTGGTAAGACTAGCATACCATAAACTAGTTTTCATGTTGGACTTGGTCCAATAGTACTTCAAAAGAGGTTTGCACTAGTAAGCTTCTTTTTTCCTTTTGAAATGACTTAATGGATTATCCATGGAAAGAGGAAACATCTTTCAAAATATACAAGTCAACTATGACTTCAAATGTGTTGTAAATATCTTCTCAATAGTTGGTTTGTTATGTAATCGTAGGTGGTGTCTATTGATCACTAACTGATATCTAGAACTAGTAAAGTTACACCTATGATAAATACTTATTCTAACTTTTTTTTCTTGTTTTTCACCTCTTATTTTATTCTTTTTATTCTTCTTATTTTCCACCTCTATTTAAAAAAAACATCAAACTTGTGTGGTGATGACTAGATCACTAAAAAACTTTTAGAGCTAAAAATACTTTAGTGTTGTATGCTCCAAAGCTAAAAGGAACCACCATAAGATGAGAATATCAAGCACTTGAAGGTTCTTGTGCTAAATTCCAAGTTATAAAAAATTATCCCCAATATTATGCTAGTGCCATAAGGTGCCACATACCAAATAAAAATCTTTTAGGGCTATATAGTCTTTATATATAAGAGCACTAGAAGGTTCTTAAGCTACCCAATCACTTGTAAAGACTTATCACTTTATATATACCTATGCAAAAAATGTTAGATATATAGTTAAATAATATATTATTTGATCCATTTGAAAGACGTCTTTGTGGAACAAATCAAATATTCTTATTCAGCACAGTCAAATATTATCATATATAATTGTGTTTTTTGTTTCAACAATATAGATAACTTGTACATGTCTATTTTTATTTGGATCAACCATGGATGATATAGAAAGAAAAAGCTATGTGACTTATCATGGCTGATTTTTTGAGGTAAACCTCATGGAATTGACACTTATTTCTTGTGGTTTATTGTGGGGGATGGGGTGTTAACTAATGAATATTTCTCTTTAGTTTTCATATATTCTAGTTTTAATGAACCCCTACTTTCAAAACTAAATGTAAAAATACTAAATTATAATTCCTCCAATACCTACTGCCTCTCAATACCACTATCTCTTGTTAGGTTTTAACTAGTTATTCTCCCATTGGATTGGAACAAAAATATGATCACTTAGTATCATAGATCAATAGATTGATTGTAACTTAATATTATGACCACTTCACAAATATTGCTATTCATAATCTACTGATTCTATTTTTTAGTGTAAAAAATAGAAATAGAGGTAACAACAGATCAACTAAAATTGATTTGGGCTAAGAATCATGGAAATGTAATTTAGTACTTTAACTTCCAAGACCTTTAATCATGTAATCATAATTTTAGGATCATAATTTGTTTATGACTACGTGGATCAACTATAGGACAATATAACCAATTAGAAATATGTATTCTAGCACACGTCTACATGAATAGTTGATTCAAAATATAGAAAAAATATGATAATACTAGATGTTTGAAAAACATTTAGCAACACCATCATCCCCAAAAATGGTGCCAAAAAGTGATAATTTTTAATAACGTCACTTTAATATTTTCAAATCTAGGGTGGCATCCAAAGGTTGATGTGCTAGAAAATATTTATATCTAGATTTTGGTAATGAGGTTCCTAAAACATTCTTACAGAAAAATAAATCACACCTATGAAAAATTAAAACATACCCTTGTAGAAAACTAAAACAAACTTTGCAGAAAATAAGTCTTATGGAAAATAAAATCATGCTTGTGAAAAAGTAAATTAACACACTTGTAGGAAATAAATAACACACTTGCAAGAATAAAATCTAATCTAGCAATTGCATGAAACTATCCTAGGAAATTAAAATAAATAATTAAAGTAATATACAAAGATATTAATTACAAATTAAAATAATATACAAAAGACATTAAAATAAAATAATAATTCATTAATTATTCTATGAACATATTTACAAAAATAATATTTTTCATTGTGTTGATGGAGTGGCTCCTTACTCCTTAGCCCAACTAAAAGTAAATCTTAATTCAAAATAAAATTAAAAATATGCACAAATAAGAAAAGGACACAAACATATTTTATTAAGAAAGAGGATGAAATTACCCTTTTACAAGAATCTTCAATTCATACACATCCATTCTCTTCCTCTTCTTCATTTTCATCTCTCATCCTCTTCTAAAAACCTATTAATATAAAATATTTCCAATCTGAATGAATTAGAAATAAATCCAACCAAATTATATCTAAGGAAGATAACAACCAAAATTATTTGGAAACAAATCCAACCAATTCTATCTAGGAAAGATAAAAACCAAAATTAGTTGGAAACAAATCCAACCAATTCTATCTAGGGAAGATAACAACCAAAATTAGTTGGAAATAAATCCAACCAATTATATCTAGGGAATATAACAACTAAATTAAGTTGTTAAGGATTCTAACTAACCAAATTAGTTAGAAACTAATCTCAACAAATTCAACTAATTTAGATCCAACCAAGGTAGTTGGAAATCAATCTTAACATATCTAACTAAGTTAGTTGGAAACCTACAAAATAGTTAGGAACTAATCTCAACTAATTTAGATCCAATAAAAGTAGTTGCAAACCAATCTTGAAATATCTAATTTCCATATAATTAATTTAGATTCAGCCCAAATTTTCTATTTTTTGTTTCCACATCATCATGTCTAGTGCTGACATCATCAAGTTTAGTATTAATGTCATCATATTTGGTTTTGTTCTCCACTACTCATACATTGTTCTTTTGTGCTCCTATGTTGTTCTCAAGTGTTGAAATCATCATATTTGATGCTAATGTCATCATATATAGTGTTTATTTCATCATCTTCAATGATGTTTTATTAGGGCTTTGGTGTTGTTCTACAAGGTTCCAATGCTCTAATGCTACTCTAGTGTTGTTATCTAGTGCTTCGGTGCTACTTTATTGATATTTCTTGGTGCTCCAATGTTGTCCTAGGACTACTATGATGCTTCTTTGTATCATCTAAAATGCTATTTCTAGACCTACAAAGTGCCAATCTTCCTTTCCATGCCATGATATCCATCAATTACATGTCAAAAATTGAATTATTATATCTAAAAGTAAATCAATACATTATATTTAAATTATTAATATATTCCTCTTCTTTACTATGCTTAATTGCAATATGCATGCAAACTATAGTCTAATCCATAGTTAAGTGACACAAGAAGAGGCTTAAAGACTATCAAATGAGGCTTTATAGAGCCTCAACAGTTTGCTAACTCCCATATAACCTAATGTGATGTGTGTCACTATAGTTATTCTATATTTAAGTAATATCATTGATGGTTCTAGATGGTGTTAAAGTGTCTCTATATAGAACCATAGTTGTACAAACCTAGCATCATCTATTTCGTGTTAATGTAGTTCCATCCTAGCATTGAACATTATTAGTTCTAAAGTGACACTACCATGACACTAATATCCTTATCATAAAAGAATAAAATTATGCTAGAAGAAATACAATAATGTAGATTTTTAAGCACAACATGAAAAGGTAGTAGTATTTTTCTTTGTCTATTAGAATCTTTCTTTACATATTTAAAAAAAAGTATAACATTATGAGTATGATAAAAGTATCGATAATAAAAATATATTTAAAGGATTTGAATAAATATAATATTCTATTTGTCAAGGATAATGAGAAGAAGGAATTCATGTAAAACACATTGAAGCCATGGGATTCACTTAAAGTGTTTATTAAGCATAAGATAATCAAGTATGTTTTGAGTGTTCTTAAAATTATAGGGTTACTAATAAATTCAATGGCTATTAGATAAGTTTTCATATATTTAAATGTAGATGAAAAAAATAGACACTAAATTAATAGAATTATAGGACTTTTCTTTGTTAAACATTTTCACATAATATTCTCTAGTTTTAAATCTAAGGGGAAAGTAATGGTTGGTGGACCATGGTTTTGGTGTAGGGATAATTTGTACCTATAATTATGGTGTGATTTTTTTTATACAGATATAGAAAATCTTGAAAGGGTTGTAGTTGGATTTAGAATATTTGAAATTCCCCATAATATTATCAAATAAAGAAATTGAAAAATGTTGATAATATCATAAATAATTTTGCATTTGTGGCATTAAATTCTATGGAGTGAAATCTACCTACATATTTCTTTTTATTCTCTAATATATAAATAGAAGCTTATGATTCAAAATTCTTACCCAATTTCCATGGGTAAAACAACAAGATATGATCTAGCCACTAAAGATATCTCTTGATCTAGACTATCCTACTTTTAATAAAATAAGTAACATATATAATATGTATTACTACTAAAAAATTGAATCTCTTGATCCACATATAACACATAATACTAATTACATAAAAAATTTTAACACTACTGATGTATAGCACCATTGATGTGTAGTAACACTAACATGTAGCACCAATGATGTGTGGTACTAGTGATGTGTAGCACCAATGACTTGTAACACCATTGTAATGTAACACCAACACAATAGCTTAGATGTTATGTAGAACCAACATCTATCATACTTTTCTCCATCACTCTTGTACTATTTTTTAGCTTATGTGAATCATGGTGTTGCTTTACCAATAATTGTTTTTTCATAAATGTCAAAATATCTCATTTTTACCTTTCCATGCTCTATTTGAACTCATTCATTAGAAATTTGACCAGCCTTTTTGTTAAACTTACTTCTCACATGTACAAAAATTATGGATTTGAAATGGTTGTATATATCCTAATTATCCTATAGAATCACATCTAGCATTAGATTTGATATTTACCCCTTTCTACTCATTGCCTCAATGACCAATTTTGAATATCCATATATTGTTAGTTCTAACCACTCTTTCTACCTGGTATTTTTCAATCCTCCATTCAAACTAGATAGCTCCACAAAATTGTTTAAATTTATTTCTAATACTTCAATAAATCCTACCAATACTCTCATTGAGTCATTCATTATAATTTCTCCCACTCCTACTTCTCCCATATTCGTTTTTGATACACCATCAAAAAATAGAAGGTATGCTCTAGTACTAAATCATAGGGTCTCATCTTTCTTACTTACCTACTTGGTTATAAACAATATTTTTGGAAGTTAAACTATTATTTTTTGGATTGCACTAGTGAGTCTTCATTCTCAATATCACTTATATTAGATTTAATTAAGAGTTCAAGGATTACTATGCTACATGAATATTTCTTAAAATGTTACATCTTTTTGTCTCAAAATATCACTACATTTCAATATTTCCATATTTTCCACAATACAATTTGTGGTTGTACTTCCCAAATTAACATTATTGTTGACTTTACATCTTTTCAAAAAGGATAATGAATGTTCCATTTGGTTAAAAATTCCTTGCACTCTTTAATTTTGGAATAGATGTCAACTCTAAAGCCCAATGCTTACCACATGAAGTTCCAAACTTGGTTTGAGACTTCACATTGAATGAAAAAGTGTTCAATATTTTCTTCCTACTTCTTACATAACATACATACTGAAATCCCATGTATACCGCTTCTACTTAGAATTTCAATAGTAAAAATCTATTTATGAGTTAAGATCCAGATAAAATACTAAAATTTTATAATGGATCTTACACTCCATAATTTTTTCTAGCACTTACTATTTGGAACTAAGTGACCATATTTATTATCTAGTAGCCAAGTGTATCCTTGTTTGATATGGTATTTTCTTGTTTTATTTATTGTTCCCCATATTATCTAGTCTAGTTTATCTCCAAGTATAACATTTATTTATCTTAAAAACTTGGAAAGTTTTTTATATTCATGCTTCAAGTATACTAGTTAAAACTCTCATTCCCCCTAATCTTTTATTCTAGATTTTGTGCATTTACTTCGATAATTGTCAATTTAAAAAAAAATAATTGTATCCATACCTTTTCTTTTGAAGCAATCTCGTAGCTAGAGTATTATTAGATAGCCTCCTATTGGTGGCATACCCTTGATTGCATTTATCCATGTACCTAATATTTTTCCATAATCGATGAGCCACAAACAACCTTTTCTAAAAAAGGATAATGTTACCCATAGATTTAGCCATGTAGTAGATCCTTGGTCTAATGTTATATTTATTATTAGTATATGTTCTAAAGGGTTACCTCCAATATACTTTTTCACTATGATATTGTTCGATAATGAGTTCCATTCCTTGATTAATATTTATTTTAGTTTATTTCCATACATCTTTGGAATAAAAAGAAATGATTGATTCCTAATCCATCATATTTTTGAGTAAACATACAATATCCCACTTTATTACATTGAACTTATCTCTTTCTTTTTCTTCGATACCTTTCTACAAAAATATGCTTATTATCTTCTCAAAGTTCTTAATTATCCCTACTACTGCATGAATATGTGATATTAAATATTTTAGGATGGTGGATAAAACTGATTTGATTAAAATCATTCTCCTAACTAGATTCATCCATCTATGGGACCACATACTCAATATTTGTATTACTTTATTGAGGATACTCTCCTATTGATTTTTGGTATGTTTTCATGGGTCAATTGGTAACCCTCGATAAGCAAATAATTCTTTGGATTATCCTAGTCTGAAGCCAAAACTTTTGGTAAGTTTTAAGCAATTATATGCATAAAAAACATAATTACCATAATTAGAGGTAGCTCATGTTGTTATATAGAACTTGTCTATTATCTTTTACATGTTTTTGGATTCCTTAATAGATGCTTATGCCATTAATATAGAGTTATCTATAAATTATAGGTGGGTGGTGTTTACTACATTTGAATATTGGAATATATTACATTATTTGGTACATGCCAATGTACCATCATGGGTACATCTATAGATTAGAAAAGAGTGTCTTAGATTAGGATGAAAGTATTTACTTTATGCAATGTAATAAATGCACAAGTGTGCAATGATATTTTGGCAATGTAAATGTGCATAGTTGTCCCTATGTACATGTGTCAATAGAGTAGGAAGATGAAGAGTCATAGGAAGAGTGAAGGCCAAGAATCCTCCATATGAAGAGTCACATTCCATTCTATATATGGATGTATTGATGTAATAGAGAGATATCAAGCAAGATCCAGAGAGAGAGTCACCTATGGAAGCAATGGAAGGTGATGTAGTATGATGTATTTTGAGGTCTTTATTCAATAAGATTTCATAGTATTTTTGAGCATTTATCATTAGCATTCTTTGAGTTATTTCATATTATAGATTCTGAGTTTATATGCTTATTTTCTTAGCATTATCATTTCCTTCATATTGCAACTTTATTATTGGTCTTGTGGCAATATTATTTGGAGTATTCACTTATCAAAAGCTAACAGTGGTATCAGAGCCACAAGGGACCACTATTGCTACTATCATCCAGAATCATATTGCGTCTTTGCAAACCAAACTCACCATTGTGCACCACCACTTGCAAATATCGTTGTCTCGAGATTGTTTGATAGAAGTCCTAATATAGATCATAAGGAAAGAAGATTTCTACTGGTTAAGAAGAGACCAATAACGATAAAGGAATTACCTCTGGAAAGAGAAACTAGAGAAGATAAAGGAATTACCTCTGGAAAGAGAAACTAGAGAAGATAAAGGAATTACCTCTAGAAAGGAAAACCAGAGAAGATAGCATTTCTCACTATGTTGAAGGAAAACCAGTGATATTTAAGGACATACCTATTCCAAGAGCAAAATAAGAATAGAAGGAGATTGAAAGGTCTTGAAGATAGACCTTATCATTAAAGAGATCAAGAGACCCTTAGAAGAGGTCCTATTGATAAGCTTGATAAGAGAGTAAATATTCTAGATTATTATTTGGCTAGAATCTTTCCACAGGGTTGAAGGAAAACCCATGAAGACCAGGATTCAGTATAGATTTGATTCCACTAGTTTTTAAGATAGCTAGTGAAGATTATTATTTCTGGAACTTTGAATACATCTGATTATTACTATCTAAGTTTTGTTGTAGAATATTGATTCTTAGAAGTTGAGAAGCTTCCTACAATAGATAGAGAAGAATTTCATCTTCAATTTCCTAAAAGTCTATGTGCTTTCCTAGTGTAGGGATTAACTCTTTGTTGCAAAAAAGTAGACATTAAAGGAGGTCCAAGAAGGAGACCTTATTGAATATTGAGAAGAACCAAGAATAAGTTTCTCATTGCAAGATTGCATATTGAATATAGAGATCCAAGAAGAGGTCACATTGAAGAACTTCCAAGATTGGAAGATTGAAGATAGAAGGACTATAGAAGGTCCTATTGCAGATAGAAGCAGTAGAGTTTAGAGATCCAAGAGAAAGATCTCATTGAAGAATTTACCATAGTTGGAAAATTGAAGAAACCAAGGTAAGGTTTCATTAAAGCATTGACTAAGAGAGTTGAAGGTTGTAGGATTAGAAGACCCAAGAGTAGAGGTCTCAAGAAGATTTCATTGAAGAAAGAAAAAGGTAAGAGAAAGCCTTATTGCAGAAGTTGAAGTAGTGACCATTGGAGAAGATTTGAAGCAGAGTTCATGGTAGAATATTGCAAGTAGAAGGAGCACCTGACCAGAAGAGATTGGGATAATTATCACCATACAACAACAAGCCCAAAAGGAAAAGGATTTGGCAAGAAGTTTATCAAATTTTGAGAAGTTTTTGGGGAGCTCAAGACATCTAGATTCTTGAGAAATAAGATAGAGAAAGAGGTCATATTTGAAGTCAAAATTTGACAAGGAGTTAGAAGAAAGGCAAGAAGATTGTAGAGGTCATAGTTTTGAGAGATTTTGGAGATAGCCACAAAAGTTTTGTAGGCTGATTTGTAAAAGCACAAGTTGTTGATTTTTGAAGGAGAAGATGAAAGGTCATAGGACAAAAAATAGTAGAAGCAGAAAGCTACATTTTGGAAAAGATTTGGAGAATATTTTGGAGCATATTTGGACAGCCAACTAAGAGAAGGCTTGATAGCAAAAGAGAGCAACAAATTTGGAATTTTGAGGACATCACCAAATCAGATTTTGTAAGCAGCAATCAGAGGAGTTTAAGCTGCAATTTTTGGTAGCATTGAAAGAATAAAGTAAGCTACATTTTAGAGAAGACTTGAGACATATTTGGAATAGATTTGGATAGCAAAGCTCAAGCATATTTTAGTAGTATCTAAGGAAGAGTTCTACTACAGATTTGAATAGTGAAAGGGTAGCATTTGGAGCTATAAATTTTAGAGATAGCTAGCACACATTTGAAGGTGAAGAAAGCTGATTTTGAGCAGCAACTATAGCTACAAATTAAAGAGTCCACAAGCAGCAAAAATAAAGGAGTAGTGCTACAAATCCAAGAAGACAAGCCATCAAGAAGGAGAGCTACAAAAGATTTAAAAAAGGTGTGTTAATTTGATGCCATATAAAGTATTATTGCAAATATTTTGAAAGTGCTTATTAAGAGTTTTAGAGCATAAATTTTTAGAAGCTATTAAGAGCTAGCAAAAGAAAGTTTTTTTAGAGTGTCATTAAGCCAAGGAGAAGACACCATTACACACCATTATTATTATTGAAATCTACAAGTTATAATAGCATTAGTCAAGTATCTAAAAGGAGTCATAAGTGGATTAGTGTATGCTATTTTTTATAGTAAAGCTAAAGCAGATTATTCTACGTAATTGTGAGGCCGAAGAGTCCTCAAATCAAGGGCAGAAATCAGGAGTTTAAAATCACCAAACTTGCAGTTTGTAGTGGTGAAGAAAACCACTAAAAGAGTGGTGGGGATCACCACCATATTGAGCATATTGAGTAGCAGAACACAGGGGGGAAAATCATCATCAACATCCATCAATTTGGAAAGGAAAAAGCACTAACAAAAAGTGCTTAAGGAACAAGCCATTAGGCTCAAAAATCTATCCACCAAGGTGCTAGAAGATGCCATCATCCAAGATAATGGCAACTTATAATAGACAAGTTCTACGTAAGAAAGGAGAAGAGAAACATACATAGCACTAAGGGGCTACACTATCAATGTAAAGACAACATATTGCAAAGGAAAGAGAACAAGGAATAAGGTGTACAACCCACTAAAGAAAGCACCATAGGACCACCATTGGAATATAGTGGAGTTGCTATAGCTGGAGCCAACCTTAGGTAAATTCATCATCATCCATATTTATTAGAAAGAGAGAGGAGACATCATAGAGATTGTTGTTACAAAGACAACAAGAATATATTGAAGCCAAGCTTGTGATAGTAGAGAAAAGAATACATTGAAGAAGCTGGAAAAATTATACGTTGGAAAAGAAGCGCATGCATAAGAAGGCTCTACCACCTATCGAGAGCAAAGAGGAAGTATAGTGCCACTTGGCACAAAGGTTGAGTTGGGACACAAACCCTAACACACGCATTAAGGAAAGAAGAGCGCTCAATGCTCTAACGCTTGAAGAAGAAGTCAGTAACATTCACTAGCATAAGGAATATTACTCCACATGTCACATCATTCCCTAAAAGGATTTCTACTAACATTTGCACCACCTAAGAGGAGTCAAGAAGTCTCCATAATGTATGCATTAAGTGGCATGTTATACAAGAGAATTGAAGTACCCTTATAGCCGCCAGTGTAAGGAGTGGAGGCAGATTCATAGCAAGCATGAAGCAAGAGCAATTAAGGCATGGTCAAGGCACATTCAAAGCACCTATCATCAAGTTCGAAGTAAATTTGACCAGGAGAACAACGCCCATTAGTTCGAGCAGATTCAAGTGCCTGAAGTAGTAAAGGTAACATTTACTACATATTTGATATTAAGGTTTATATTAGTAGGAGATATAAGGAAGAAAGTTGAATTATATCTAAGGTTAATTATTAGAGATATTATTGGAGTGATAAGTATTAGAGAAACCTTAGAAAATCATAATATTGAATTTAGAAGCCTTTATCAATTTTTGAAGAATATTTTGAAATTGAAGTATTATATTTGGGTTTTGTAAATTTGCATATTTGAGTTTACAAAACAAATTGAATATTTGCAAAATTAATAAGTTTGGAGAAATAAGGCATTCTACATCAAACTAGGATTACAAAACTTTGCAAATATTATTTTTCTAAATTTCTAGAGTTGGAGGAATAAGGAATCCTACATCAACATAGTTTATGAAATTTAGAGTTAAATATTTTATTCATAAATTTGGGAGATAAAAGGAATTCTACATAGAGATATTGCATTTAATAGTCTAATCTCTAAACTCAAAATTATTAGAGATTTGAAGATTTGTAAAGGATTGAAATTGCATTCAAATCACACATTGATTGATAGAATTGATATTGAAAATTGCATTATCTTTCATACATTAGGGAGATAAAAGGTATTCTACAAAACATAGAATTGAAAGGACTATATTGAGACTAGGGAGTCATAAGGAAGTCTACCTCAAAGGATTAAAGTTTTAAATATGGAAGACCTTATTAAATACAAAGGATTCAATAGATCAACATGGATTAGAGATATACTTGATTCAAAGGGCAATAACAACATGAAAAATGTGAGTAGAAGAAAAGAACCTATATGGCTTCAAAGCACTCTTGAAGAATCACAAATTAGCCCAATAAGAAGAAATACTTTAAAGACATATTCTAACAATATGATAGAAGTTTCAGACAATCATAGTGAACACTCTCAAAGTCTAGCAAAACATGTAGGACAAGAATTCCTTCTACAAGTCTATGAAAGAAGCAAAAGTAGAATTGCTTCAACTATTCATGCATGGTTATATCAGTTGATCAAGAAAATAGATGAAGTCAAGGTGTTCAAAACAACACAAGAAAACTTGAAATGTACTTACTGTAACAAAGAAGGCCATGAAAAAGTTGATTGCTAGGATTTACATCCTTGCACATATTGTGGGAAAGGATCTCACTCGTCTACCTTTTGTCATTACAGAAAGGAATATTACATGAGTTTTGAAAGGATTCTAACGTTCAAATTACAATGCCTGTTTCAAAAAATTATTCTTAAAGCTTTTGATAACAACAAATATAAGCATGAAGAACAAGAAATAAGACTACACAAAGATCAAGAGAAACAAATATGGACTAGAGAAGTGATTAGAGCTCTTGCTCAACAAGGATATCTAGTAGTTGACTATATCAAGAGCCCCAAATAGAACTCGAAGACAAAGAAAAGGAACAAGATAAAAATGAAGACTTGTAATATGAAGAATAAAAGGAAAAAGAATATGTCTCTACAGGGATCAAATAATAGCACAACATCATCCAAGATTTTACATGAAGAAGAATATGAACCTAAACAAAATGAAGAGTATCTACAATATGAAGAGCACAAGTTCGAAGAAAGACCATATTGAAGACTAAAGTCTTCAATAACCAAATAATGTAATACAAGGGGGTGTTGGAATATATTACATTATTTGGTACATGCCAATGTACCATCATGGGTACATCTATAGATTAGGAAAGAGTGTCTTAGATTAGGATGAAAGTATTTACTTTATGCAATGTAATAAATGTACAAGTGTGCAATGATATTTTGGCAATGTAAATGTGCATAGTTGTCCCTATGTACATGTGTCAATAGAGTAGGAAGATGAAGAGTCATAGGAAGAGTGAAGGCCAAGAATACTCCATATGAAGAGTCACATTCCATTCTATATATATGGATGTATTGATGTAATAGAGATATCAAGCAAGATCTAGAGAGAGAGTCATCCATGGAAGCAATGGAAGGTGGTGTAGTATGATGTATTTTGAGGTCTTTATTCAATAATATTTCATAGTATTTTTGAGCATTTTTCATTAGCATTCTTTGAGTTATTTCATATTATAGATTCTGATTTTATATGTCTATTTGCTTAGCATTATCATTTCCTTCATATTGCAACTTTATTATTGGTCTTGTGGCAATATTATTTGGAGTATTCACTTATCAAAAGCTAACATTGAAGTAATTGATGCTCCTTCAATTTATCCCTTTGTTCTTACTTGCTTAATAATATAGCTCAATGCTTCAACCATGATGACATATAAAGCTGGTGATAAGGGGTAACATTTTCTTATACCTCTAGAAGAGTTGAAAAAATAATATGGTCCTCCATTGAGTAAAACTGAGAATGTGTTAGAGCTAATGCAACCTTCCACCCATTTTACCCATTACTCACAAAACCCCATTTTGTAGATGACAATTAAGAGAAATCTCTTGCTGATTCTATCATAGGCTATAGCAAAGTCAATTTTTATCATCTTTATCCTTCTTCTCAATTTAAATAGAGAGTGAATTGCTTCTTATGCAATGGCGACTTCATATAAAATTGGTCTTCCTTTAACTACTCCCTCTTGTTCTTTGGATATGATTGTAGGCAGCCATTTTTGCAATCTACTAGCCATTATTTTTTAAAATAATTTATATGAAAAGTTGTATAGAGAAATGGCTCTAAATCTATTAAATTTTCTTGACTTGTCCTATTTTGGGTTAAGTACCAAGAATATTAAATTTATTGATTTTAAAAAATTTCTTGTTGTTCTCTCTTATTCCACCATTTTTAGCAGATCCTCATCTATAATTTCCCATGCTCTAAAAAATGGCATAAAATTCATCTGGACCTAGAGCTTTTTCGATCTTAAATGAATACAATATATCTATTAATTCTTCCATGTTTACTTCCTTCATTAGATGATTATTCATTTTTTGCATGGCTACTTTTGGTATTAATTCAACCAATTCTCTCTAGATTTATTCTCTATCAATATTATCATCTAATAATATATTTTGAAAATAATTCCTCACAATATTTCATATTTCATTATCCTCTACCATATCCTCCCCATTGTCTTGCTTGATACATGATATGTAGTTCTTCATTCTATAAGCAATCAAGGATTTATGAAAAAACTTAGAATTTGCATCCCCTTCATGTGCCTAGAGCACTCTTGCTCTTAACCTTAACATATTACTCTCCTTCTCAATCCTTCCATTCGTGCAATAAAATTAGCTTCCTCATAGCTATTCAAATTTTTATTTGTTCCATTTTGTGTTAGTTTGTTTAATTCTTCCAATCTATCACATATTTCTTTCTTCTTTTTAGCTTCAAATTTCATTATGCTTCTCTCCAATCCTTTAATTTTATTCCTAATATATTTAAATTTGATATAGAATTTGAACATTGTTGCTCCTTCAACTTCAATCTCACTCTACTATTTTTTAACATTTTCCCAAAACTCCTCACATTCCATCATTTAAGGATTAAATTTGAATAACACTTTTTTAGAGGTTCAAATTCATGTATCTTCAATAGTATTGGTGCATGGTCTAATCTCACTCTAGATAGTATAAAAGACTCCACTAATACATTTATTCCTAGGATGGATTCATCTACTAAAAACCTATCTAATATTTCTCAAATTAAGGTTGCTCCTCCTCTTCTATTTGACCATGTAAAAATAACATCTTTTGGAATGATATCTCAGTTTCTTTCTTCTATCATGTCTAATACCATTCTTGAATTATGGTTTAGACTCATAATTCCCCCTTTCTTCTCTTCTAGTTTGAGAATTAAACTAAAGTATCCTTCTATTATCTAATTTTTAAAGCTTTTTGATGACCATATTACCATATTCTTTGTCAGTATTCTTTTTTTAAGGATTGAAGAGTAGATCTATAAATATTTGTCAAATGATATGTATTCCTAGATATTTAGAACTCCAATGATATTCATATCCAATGTGATTCTTTAACTTCTATAAACATCCATTTTTTTTTGTTCCATATTGTAGAAATACCTCCTACTTGGATTCTTGAGCCAACACATTCACTCTGGTATATATTAGTATTTCATGTTCCTTTCATAACTACTCATTTATTTTTTGTTGTCTTAGTTTCATAGAGAACAATTATATTGGGACCAGATTCTTGAATCCTTTCCTTTAAGATTATTTTTGTTGAGGTAAAACCTATATCTCTTATATTCTACGGGAATACAACCATTTTCTCAAGCTGCATGAAACAACCTTCTTACCTTTTTCTCCTTGTCAACTTGGGATATTTAATTACAGTATATTGTATTATATACGGATTTTATTTTGAGATACCTCCTCAATGGTTTTTTGCAAATATTCCTACCTTCTTCTTAGTACTTATACCATAGTCTACTTGTGATTGTATTTGACTTAGGGATAGTATACCACCCTACATTGTTACCTTATCTTCCACTTTTTTACATTTTGTTCCTTATTCTTCTCATTTTTTTATTTTTTCTCTTCTCCTTTTTGAACTTTTTTAATTGGTTCAAACTTCTCGTTGTTTCTTTTTTAATTATTTTCCATTGTGATATTTTCTTGTGGTTTTTTCTTCTTCAAGGCCTTGAATAGATTTTTTATTGATGTCTCTATGGTTGTTGATATCCACTTTTAATTAGTTTACTTTTTCTTTGATATATTCGTAAATCATTCATTATCCTTCTCATTGCCCTATTTTTTAATATTTGTATTGTTTTTCTTAGGCAAATTATGGACATAATATCCATATTCATGGAAATGGGTGCATTTAAATAGGATTTGATCATAATATAGCTCTTGCTTCCATACTTGACCATGTGCTTCATGCTCAGGTAAGCCTTCCATTATATCCATTTCCACACATATTTTGGCATATGTGGTTAACTTTCATTTTTTGTCATCTCAATTGTTTTAATGAATTTTCCTAAAAAGTCCCCTATTACTTTAAAAGATTCTTCCTATCAAACCTGATATGGGAAAAAAGTATCTTAACCCATATTGGAATGAAGTTTAGAATTTATTCTTATCATTCTAGTACCTCATATATAGTCCACTTCTTACCATAAACTAGAGACCTCTCTCGAAAATATATTTCCTATCTTTGGGATTGTTAAATGTTAAACAAACTCTTCCTAAATATACTATCTATGGTTCTTGTGAGATTAATCAAAGCTAGTTATTTATAACCCAAGTTTCAATACCTTTAGGATACATCCATAGGTTAAAGAATCAATATATCAATCCACATTCAACTAGCTTGTTATAATGCTCTATGAGGTTCTACTTTTGAATTTGTTTTTTTCTTTTTACAAATCCATCTTTTTTTGGGAAATAAGATATCTCCATTTTTCTCTTCCTAGATTTAGTCATTGCTTGTATTATTTCAATAGGTGTCCTTTTTGGATCAACCCCTAAAGATGAAGATCCCTAGACAACCATTTTGGGAAACCTAAATTATTTATATATATTTATTTTTATCTTCTTCATATTTTATCTCTTTCGTGGTTGTCTTCCCTCTACTACTTGCAAGCCTCCTATAGCATATTATAATTTCTATTGTTTGAAATCTAGTTTTCTTTCCTATTCCCTAGTTTCATTGCACTCCTCTGGTACCTTCCTTCCCTCCTTTCTTTATGCATATATGTGTTGCTAGAAATATTTTAAATATTTTTTATAATTTATTATCATAAAATATAAATAAAACATGTAGTTCTAATAGGTAAAAACTTCAGAGCATTGTTTTATAGTGCCATGAGAGCAAGAACATGATAAGAGACTGCAACATAAAGTGTTTAAGAAAGATTTGAAATTTTTTAAGATGATTTAAGAAAAAGATTGAATAGAAATAAAATATAACTTAAGCTAAATATTTTCACTTTGAAAAAATGGTAAGCAAAGAATCTTTGTCTCCTAAAACAAAAAAGACCATTATAACTTGTTTGGTGTAAAACCTTTAAGATTAATCAAGAAGTTGTATTAGATGCACTAGTACAACATGAGAGTCTAAATTTGGATAAGTACAAAGGATCAAAGATAATTTTAAAGTTATTTTTTATTTACTAGAATATAAATGGTAATGACTTTGATTTAGATCAATTATCTCCTTTTAATGATTAGAAATACAATGAAAAAGAAAGTATTTAGAGGTTTTCCCTTGTACTTTAGATTCTTTAGGTTAGCATAAGGATTATAAGTCAATTTGAGAATAATAAAACCTCAAACCATAATTTTTAATCTAAAAATTTAAACAAAATATGACTTAGATATCATAAATATAAAAATATTAATAGTAAGTAGGTTTAATCCTACATTTATAAGAAAAAATAATAAAATTAGTGGCTTGAAATATTGAGGCTATAATATATATATCAACATGGTGACATATAAATTAACTAATTATAATATTAATTTTTTAAAGGATAAAATACAAATATTGTTAGTTAACTATTTGTAGTTGTCATATTTAGGGCCAGTTTTTAGGGCAACAATGTTAGGGCTTCAAGGCTAGGAGGTACACCAGTGGGAATAATATATGGGGAGACTTAAATCTAGACATATCAAGTTGCGAGAGGTAACAATGTTAGGGCTTCAAGATGAGGAGTCACACCAATGGGAAGAATATGTGGGGAGACTTGAAGCTGGACATATCAAGTTACAAGATAAAATTGATTAATTGATTTAAACAAAGAATGGAGCTAAATGGGAGTACACTCCAAAGTTGGGGTATAAGACTCTATTGGAAGATAGCAATGATAATATAGCATGGTGGTGGAAGACACTATAGAAGTAGAAAGTCGCGTTGAAAACAAGATTGTTCTTATGGCTTGCCATGAAAAATAAAGTTATGACATGGGAGGTATTATAGAAGAAGAATTGGAATGATCCAGGAAGGTGTCATTTATGTAAGTCAAACAATGAAATAATTTATCATTCATTGGTTGTTTGCTCCTTTACTAGATAGGTTTGGAGAGAGTTTATAGCATAGTTAAAGCTTCCTATAAGATGTCAAGAAGATTCCTTAAAAGAGTGCTTAAAATATTGGTTTGAAAATAGGTATTTGAAAGATTTTATAGATTTTTCATTGTTTGTCTTGGGGAGTATGGTTATCTAGGAATGCAATGATTAGGAGAAGCCTACTTGGAAGGTATCCTTTCAAATCATTGAAAGTTTCAATAACTATAAGGTTTCGATAACAACAATGGTAGATAGATAAATCATCCCTCCAAATATTGATAAATCAGTGGCTTGGGACTTTTTTGATGGGGCTAGACAAGGGGTCCCTAGAGTTTGTGGAGCAGGAGGATTACTATATATTTCTAAAACTCATTATTTTAAATTCAAGGGTGGATTGGGAAAAGGTTCTAATAATTATGCTAAAATTTTGACCCTCAAATTGTTGGTTCAATTGGAAAAATAAAAAAATACAAAAAATTTAAATTTATGGAGACTCGCAAGTGGTAATAAAATAATTCTTGGTGATTTTAGGATGGAAAACATGATTCTACAACCCACCTTCTCTCAAATAAAAGAAGTTGTGGATCGAAGTGAAGCTTTTACTTTTTTGTATATTTATAGAGAACTGAAAAGGAAAACAAATGAACTCCCAAAGGAGGTACTCCAGATTGATAGTATAGGAATTCAATGAAGGTAACGCACTGCAAATGGTCCAAATATCTATTTGGGAGATTAATACACTCTAGTTAAAGCAAACACAAATAAAGCAACTTTTTCAAAAAACTTAAAAGTTAGTGATTTAAAGAATATTGTTTGATAAATTGGAAAGGTGTCTAAGGATAGAACTTACCATGATAGAGATAGCTAGTTATGATGTATAAACGACCTGAATTTTAAGTCATTATTGAAATTTTGAAAAATGCCAAAGAGATATCTGAAGAATGTAATTTCATATTTACTTAGTATAAAATTATGATTTTAGAAAAAAAACTATTTAAAGATATTTTATCTCTTATTATCAATAAGAATGATGTAGAAATCCATCTATGTGTGATCTACCCACAAGAACACCACATGCATTATGAGTGATGAGACTCGAGTTCAATTCCCGACGAATGTATATAAGAAATATTGATATATAAAATAAAAATATAAAAAATAAAGAAAAATATATTAGTCTAAAAAATAACATGAAAAAATCATTTGAAAAAAATATTATATAAAAAAACCTCCTTAACATGATTTATAAAATTGTATTAAAATATAAACTATCCATATACTGATATTTGTAATAAAAATAAATTCTCCATATTTAATAGAAATATATACTATCAAAAAAAATCATTTTAAAGAAATTTTTTAATAAAAATCACCACCTTAAAATGACTTATAAATTTATATTGAAATAGAAATTACCTATGACAACAAATATGCTGCAATAAAATAGCCTCTTTAAAGTTAATAAAAATATATGGATACATTCACTTAGAAGATTATGAAACCTATAACTTAATTGATTAAAAAAATATTATGTTAAAAATTTAACATATAACTTTATTTTAATTTTTTTAAGTTGTTATTAATCGAAAATAAAACACTCATAAAAGGAGTTAGATAGTAACTTCTTTAGCCCCACCTCTACCTACGTCACAACAATGACTTTATTTTCCATGATTATTAGACGTCATTCATTAAAAAAAAATAAGTAACTCATTCCATGGAAGCATGCTACCATTCTCAGGTTTCTTAATAGTTCACTTCTTTTCATTTAGCAATAAAGTTGTATATAACTAAAACGAAAAGCCCACATGGAGGTTTACAAAAAATAATAACAACAACTTAGTTGGATGCCATGGGAAACTGGTCTTGTCCATAATGAATTGCTAAGTTCATACTATCAAAGAGGGATAGGGGATAGGGATAAGCAAGTGTTTGTTGTTAAGTTAGTAAAAGTTAAGTGTTTGTTGTTAAGTTAGTAAGGGTTAAATGTTTACTATTAAATATTTGTTATTAAATTGGAAACCTTCAAATGTTTGAAGTTAGATTGATCTGATTTAATTTTAATCCTTACGGTTCTGTTAACTCTGTAAAAAAATAAGTTCTTAAGAGAAAGTACTTCTGATCTGAAAGATAAATTAATTACAATAATAAAATAATGAAGAGTTAAAAATTTTAAATTTTTAAATTGAATAATATTTTTTTTTGTTTCAAGTTGTATGTAATATTTTAAAAGTAATAATAATAATAATAATAATAAAACAAAGGGAGAAAGTGGGTGGGTGCTTGGAGCTCTTCCCGGTAGTCCATGAATTACTGAGTAATCTTCCAAGTAGGAAAAACAATGAACTTCTTAAAGGATTACGTTGAGTTTTTCGATTTCTGTACATGAAACGTCATATCCCTTGAGGAATGGCTGGATTTACAGGAATGTACATTGAACAGGGGTGGCTGGGGTTCATGTGGCACCTACTCCCAGAAAGTCAATGAAAGGCCTGTTCTTACTCATGTCTTCCACACTGTTGCTCAAACTCCACGATTTGCTATACGTGTTAGAATCTGTATTGAACCTGCTTTCATGTAATGATAGCAATGCAGCTGGAGAAAAAGGATCCGAAGATTCCTTACTAAAACCTATATACTTTCCCTCGAGGCCTGGCCTGGACCCCGTTGCACTGATGTCAACCATGGGTGGAATGGGAAGGAAGGAGTTCCTAGTGTTTGCAATTTGGTCCACCGGCGCAAAACACACATGAAATTTATCCAAATCATAACCTAATGCATTCATCTTCTCTAATGATACCACGGCCTTCTTGGCCCCTGAAAAATGAAAGAGTTTAATTTAATGTGTGAGAAATTTAGAGGGTTTTAGAACAAAGAGGAGGAGAGGAAGCACAAAATACCATTGGAAAAATCCGGACAATGCACTGGACTCTGAGAACTGCACTTGCCATTGCAGTAGTCTTCTGGCTGGCTAAAACAATCGATATAAGAAGCAGAACCTTTGAGAATAATGTTTTCGTACGAGGAATTATCCCCAAGGCAAAAAATGTTGTTGTTCTTTTCTGTTCTCTGCTGCAGCAGTACTTGATGCGGTTTCTTCTTTCTGTATGCCGTGGAATGGTCTCTGTATTTTCTGGCCATGATTACATGCCAATGATTCTTGACGGCGTTATCGGTTCGTCCAGGGAATAGCCGGGCAATCATGGCCCATTTGTTGCCGTAGAGGCGGTGGGCGGCAAGAAGCCTATTTTTTTCCTCTTCATTGAAAGGCCTGCGGTTGATTCTCGGATCCAGCTGATTAAACCACCGCAGCCTGCAACTCTTGCCTGCTTATAAACCGTATAAATATATTACATTGAAAACCCAACAGCATAGTACTTGTTATAATCTTATTTACAGACCTAATTGATGCCACTTATATTGAGAAAACATGAAACTCTGGAGCTTGAAATACATTAAAAGAAAACATTGATGCGCCATAACATGCAGCTGCTGTATTATGGTATGAAGGAATTTAGGACTATTGGTTTAAATGCCTTCATAATTCTCACACTTTTTGGTATTTTTAGTAGAATCGTGTTTACCTGATCTGCCATGGTATTTTTAGTAGAATAGTACTTGTTATTATCTTATTTAAAGACCTAATTGATGCCACTTATATTTAGAAAACATGAAACTCTGGAGCTTGAAAGACATTAAAAGAAAACATTGATGCGCCATAACATGCAGCTACTGTATTATGGTGTTAAGGAGTTTAGGACTATCGGTTTAAATGCCTTCATAATTCTCACACCTTTTGGTATTTTTAGTAGAATCGTGTTTACCTGATCTGCCATGGTATTTTTAGTAGAATAGTACTTGTTACTATCTTATTTAAAGACCTAATTGATGCTACTTATAACAAGAAAACATGGAACTTTGAAGCTTCAAAGATATTATAAAAAACATTGATGAACCATAACATACAGCTGCTGTATTATGGCATTTGGGAGTTCAGGACTATCGGTTTAAATGCCTACATAATTCTCACACTTTTGGTATTTTTAGTAGAATCGTGTTTACCTGATCTACCATGGTATTTTAGTAGAATAGTACTTGTTATTGTCTTATTTAAAGACCTAATTGATGCCACTTATAACTAAAAAACATGGAACTTTGAAGCTGGAAAGACATTAAAAGAAACATTGATGCACCATAACATACAGCTGCTGTATTATGGTATTTAGGAGTTTAGGCCTATCGGTTTAAATGCCTTCATAATTCTCACCCTTTTGGTATTTTTAGTAGAATCATGTTTACCTGATCTGCCATGGTATTTTAGTAGAATAGTACTTGTTATTATCTTATTTAAAGACGTAATTGATGCCACTAATAACTAAAAACATGGAACTTTGAAGCTTGAAAGACATTACAAGAAAACATTGATGCACCATACCATACAGCTGCTGTATTATGGTATTTAGGAGTTTAGGCCTATCAGCTTAAATGCCTTCATAATTCTTAAAACTTTTGGTATTTTTTAACCTGATCTGCCATGGTATTTTTAGTAGAATAGTACTTGTTATGATCTTATTTAAAGACCTAATTGATGTCACTTATAACTAAAAAACATGGAACTTTGTAGCTTGAAAGATATTAAAAGAAAACATTGATGCACCAGAACATACAGCTACTGTATTATGGTATTTAGGAGTTTAGGCCTATTGCCTTCATAATTCTTAAAAATTTTGGTATTTTTAGTAGAATAGTGTTGACCTGGTCTGCCTTGAAGTTTCTCGGCAATGAGATTCCAGTTCTGAGGACCATATTGAGCGACCAACTCCTTGAGCTTGGCATCCTCGCGGGGCCTCCAGTGACCTCTCGCACACAACTTCCCTTGTCCGCAAGTCTCCTCCATTTCATTCTCACTGGAATTCATCATTTCCACGGCCTACCGTCGTTGTCCTTACATCCAATACACCTCGCTTGAGCAATTCCCCGCCCTGTTATTCTAGTGTCTCGAACTGCTCTCCGTGGCCCAGGCCTGCTGCCTCTATTGTTTTGGGTTAGGGCTCAGAACCTGCTGGAATAGCTTTCACAGGACGCAGATCCCTCATCCTTCCTGCTGTTAGCTATTGTATTTCCTAATTCTTTTTGGCTTATCAATTCCACAATTTTTCAAGCCTAGCACAAAAGAAAAAAGCAATCCAACAAAAACGAAAACAGATCAAAACCCAGAAAAATCTGCGCTACCTTTCCATATTCAGTGAAACTTGTGCACCTACAGCCACAACTGCAACTACATCTACTTGTATATGAAATTTACTACCCTCCGATTCCAGCACACAAAAGCCCCCATTCATTGCAGGTCATATCACCGGTGGGCCTCTTTGTATTTACATATACATTCTTACCGAACAAGAATATATTAGGACCATGGATCTATTCCATAGCCAGGGAGTTACAGGCTAAACCTTTATCAGCAAGTTTACCATTATTATATTGCTAGTAATTAATATCATATTGTTGAAGTCTCTTTTTTAAGTAGGAATGGCAGCATCTTCATCTTCTGTCATTTTCAATACTTCGACATGGATTTCAATACCTACCGAATACGTTATTATGTTTTTTTCATAACGTGCATTTCAGTATTCTGACAGCCACTCGACACTATTATTTATAGTTTATACCCGTAGTAGTAACGATCCATTGAACGAGACAAAGTAGATTATCTTTGATTCTGTACAAACACTAGCACTAATTTAACAGTCGACAAATCAAGCTTACAGCAGAGATCCGTACAATAATTCATTATATCTGCAGTAACATATCCCAACAGCAGAATCGTAAACCCTAAGTATTATTTACAAACATGATATGTCCCAGCAATGTATGGATCTCAAACAATAAAATATAAGTAATATGTGGTTGACATTGGCTCTAAACCGACAGACCCTGTCGAAATATTTTGCCTGCAATGAGTTTAATAATATGGCTTTTGCCTTCTGCTCTGTCAAAATTGGCAACATTCGATCCACCGAAGTTATTTGATGGATGTTTCGTTGCATTATCACATCTACGCCTTTCAAAAATATATATATCAAATTTGAATGTGGACAATGATTTGGATTCGTGCAATCTTTAAGACCAAGTGCAGCGCTTCCAAGAGCTGCGATGTGAGTGAGAATCTCATGATAGCTCTAATGGGGATAAAAATGAAGTTTATTTGTGAAAATTTTAAAAAGTCGAGGGGATCGCCTCGTGTGAGCTTCTCCGTCCCTTCGTACAATAATCAGAGGGAGGACCATTATATAGACAAAGTGGTGAAAGATGCCATATTCCTTCTGGACTGCATGAGGGGAAAGGTGATGTAAGTTCTTATTATTGATGGGTTGTGTTTACGAAAAAAACAAATTATATATAATAAGGAAGATGAGGTTATGAGTCATTAGGGAATTCAACTTCAATAGTGCATTTACTTTTATTTTTTAATATTTAAAAATAGAAATTTAATAAGTTTAAAGTATCTTTTGTTTATGGGGTATAGAATAAGTGATAGGCATGAAGTGTTTCAAATCATAGATTAAGTTTTCAATTTTATATTTTATTTAATAGATTTGAAGAAGTAGTGGAAGTATAAAGTTTTTTCTTGGCTATAGACAATGGTTGTGGTCTTAGCCTTTATGTATGAGTTACACTAAACCAATATTTAGCATTTTAATTTAAAAATTAAATTTAAATATATTTTAATATTTTAATTAAAATAATATAAAATAAATTGATAAAAGTTTGGGTTTTATTGTAAAGGTAAATTTATTTTGAACATTACTGAAAGTATTGGTTATATGACATGAATCTCATAGAAATGTTATTTATCTAAAATATGTTTATTCAATCAAACATCAAAGTATTATGTGTAACTCTACTCTTATTGGTTCCTCTAGTTGAAATTTTTAAGTCTTGTCATTAAGCCCACTCAAGTTCAAATCTTGGAAGAAAATGCATGCATAATACAGTCGAATAGTACTATTCAATTTTATATAATTGAATAAATGATTTAAGATAATATTAATATTTCTTCTCTCATTTTTTAGGTTATGTAAAAGGGATGTATGAATCTCTTTAAATTTCCTTTGCTAGCTTACATATATGAAAATATATAAAAAAAATTGTGTTAATATGACTTCAAACTAAAATTGATTTAAACAATAAATTTTAAATGTTAAATATTTTAAATTATAATTTAAAAAGTAATGTGAGCGAGAGAGAGCTAGGTAGCCTCGAAGAAAATTCAAATATGAAATATTTAATGGGAAGTTAAGATGTCGTAGCTAGAAGTATGGATGCCCAAGTTGGAGATAAGATGAGTGAGTATATGAAAATTTTGATCCAATGTTACACCAGAAGTGATTATCAAGGATGAGATCATCGAGCATGATATAATGAATCATAAAAGTAGAATATTCATGTGTAAGTTCCATATATACTAGCTATGGCTAAGGTTTTTAAGGATTCAAAATTGGATCAAGTGGAAGTGGGGATTGAATTCAAATTACTATGTGAATATTCTTTCTAAAGTTTTTCTTCATCATCTTTTCTAATAAAAAATTAGGGATCAAATAATGGGTGACAGCCCATGGTTTAGGGGAGAGATGCCCTTTATTTAAGACCATGGAGTGAGAATTTTCTATTGATACAAAAACTATTAAAAAGTTTCTAATATGGGTTAGCATTTTTGGACTTCCATATCAATTTATCAATAAAAATATTTTGAATACTCTAAGGTAATTTA
Organism: Wollemia nobilis; assembly: GCA_028583015.1. NCBI lineage: Eukaryota > Viridiplantae > Streptophyta > Pinopsida > Araucariales > Araucariaceae > Wollemia > Wollemia nobilis. The sequence continues at coordinate 9,778,192 of JAQPPZ010000386.1, read as the reverse complement.
TCAAGGAGGGACTAGTTGCGAAGAAGTGAAAGAATGTTATACATACCCATATATGTGTTGCTATGGATATTTCAAAACCTTTTCCATAATATATTAATATTAAATGTGAATAAGAAGAATGAGATCAAAATATGAATTATGAAATTATTGTATTTTGATACCATAATTTTTTTTTATCATGACATAAAATTCAATATGAAGCAAGGAAAGCATATTGTAATAGAAATTATATTAGATCAAGGACATTACTCCAAAATAAGAGGCAACAAAATCCTATCTACAACATCATATGGCAAAGTCCACCATAGTTCACTCAAATCAACCATTAGAAGAAACAAAAAGGATATAAAGTATGAGAAAGTACAATGTAGAGATTCAAATGTAGAAGGAATTAAAGGTACAAAGGAATATGTAAAGAAATTTTTATTAAAATAAATATGGCAAAAAGGACAAGTTTATTCTAGGTAAATTATCTTCATTTTCCTAATTAGTATATACTCTTATACTAACAATAGAAATAAAAGGAATGTAGAGGTTATCCCTTCCACTTTAAGGTTTTAAGAGAAGCATAATAAAAATGAGTATGGAGGAAAGACATAGCAATTTAGGGTTTTTAGGACAGTATAATAAGCTAATTATTATGGAGAAGTACCCTTATAGTTTATGATTTATAGGGCAACATAAAGAAGAAATTGCTTTTGATGTTATTTCTTGCACTTCAAATTCTTTAGAGCAAGATAAACTATGGATGATAAGTCTCACTATGAGTAGTGTGAAAATGAAGAGATTGATGAAGATGAACGTGTTGGTGGAAATTAAAATAGATAGGAAGACTAAAGAAACAAAAAACCAAAACAAAAGAAACTTATAAGGATATTGATATTGAAAATCAAAAGCAAATATAAGGGTTAACAAGAAGTTGGGCTAAAACCACAAATAAAAACAAAAAGTGATGATGAATGACATCTTGGAATATTAATGCATTAATAAGACCCCTAAAAAAAGAGGCACTAACAACTTAATATGTTGTTATAGATAACATATATAGATATGGAAATTGGATAACAAATATTTTAGCCATTCATGATGTTGAATTCATCTTGGCAAAATTAAAATTTATCTTATTCATTCTAGCAATGTATTGTAAAATTCAACATGGTATTAGAGTAGGTATGGAGTACAATTTCTTGGTTGTATTTTGTTCTCATAGCCTCCCTTACTTAATTCAATCAAGGAAAAATTAATTTCTAAATATTCATAGGAATTTTTGGCATAAGGAGTAGAAGAAAAGTTTTATTACTTCAATATTTGAGGTCAATTTGTATAGATAAAATCAAGGATTTATTTTGTGTATGTTCAATGCCATCTTGTTTAGATATATGATGGTTTTCTTTAGATTTAACCAAAGGCTAAATCAACACTTTTTTATTCAATAATTTATGTCATCATGGATATAGAATCTTACGATTGATCATGATCAACTAATGGTGCATCAATGTGTTTGCTATGTTAATATGGAAATATTTGCAAAAAAAATTGCAAATGCTTATATTCGCCACTCTTATCATGAATTGATAGCACATTGTTTAATAAATAAAATATATTTTTCCTAGGGCTTGATTTTTATTTAAGAGGATAACTATTTGACATCATGTTATAAGGTCAAAGAATGGTTCTTTCTTCTAGGTATGAGAAGAGGTTTACTGAAGGAAATTCCATATTTATTATTTGTCTTAGATGAAAAAAATATTGGTTACAATGGATGTATGTGTTCTTTTGCTTGATCTTTGTCATAACTTCAAATTTGATCCCTTTGTTTCTATAGGGTAATATTTTCTTACTTCTATGTTGGTGGACACAAACAATCTACCCCATAAAGTAATACCCTGATCATACACCATAACATAATACAACATATTAGCTAGGTGAAAGGCATGTGATTAAGTTTGTGATAGATGTGATGGTTTCAACTTATGCATATGTATTTTTATAAGGAAACTTGTGTATTTTTTGTGTGTGCAAAGAAGGTAAGTCTTCAAGGAGGGTGCCACATTATGCTCATTAATACATAGGGTAACATGATAGCTAGTATTGAGGCATATAAGATTTCTTGTCAAGAGGTCTTTGATTCAAGCCATGGGTTCTCATTGATGAAATTATGTTTAGATATGAAAAGCCCCCCAAAATCACATGGGGTATCATTCTAGTTATCAAAGGTTACAACATGTGCTTAGCTAGTTCAAAAATATTAGAATGCTTAACATAATTCTATCTTGCTTTTTAGTTTTCATTTATATGCAATATTTGACCTATGTAACATAGCGATTGAGGTGGAGTCTAAGTAAATATATATATAGAGTTATTGCAAGATTAGAAAAGCTATACATATATGGAGATGATGAAGAAGATCCTAAAGGTGAGATAGTTAATTATGTTTTGATATCTCAAGTCGAGTTTTAATCTTCTTGTTTGAATATGTTTGTACTATTGATGTTTGAGTGCAAGCAATGCAAGAAAATATCAATTCTATTCAAATGAATGATACTTGGGAACTTATGAGTCTTCCTAATGGTAATAAATGTGTGGCTTCCAAGTGGGTCTGTAAGACTAATTATAACATTGATGGTAGTATTCAAAGACATAAGGCTATATTTATTTCTAAAGGATTCACACAAAGGTATGGAATTGATTATGAAAATTATTTGCAGCTATAGCAAGGCAAGAAAAAATCAAAATGGTCATTGCTATGGCAACTCAAATGAGATAGAGTGTGCATCACTTGGATGTGAAAATTCCTTCTTGAATGGGTACTTAGAAGAAATGTATGTACAATAATAACATTTTGAGGTTATAGGTAAAGAATACTTTGTATACAAGTTGAATAAGGCCTCAAGCAAGCACCAAGGGGCTTGGTATAACTAGATAGATGGATGCTTTCAATAAAGTGGCTTTAAAAAAAGTAAAAGTGAGACCACCCTCTACTCTAAGAAAGAAGGTGATGATATTTTTCTTGTATGTATACTGATGGTTTGATTTATATGGACATTGGCTCAAAAATGAAATATGAATTCAAGAAATGCTATAATGGATGAGTTTCAAATGAAAGTTTTGGGATCGATGCATTAATTCCATAGAATGGAGGTTCATGAACATGAAGATAAATTTTTATTTTCCAAACAATGTATGCTACAAATATGTTGAATATATTTTATATGGAAAAATGTAAATTAGTTCTCACTTTGATTACTCGTGGAGTAGTGTTATGAAAGGATGATGAAGCTAAGAAAGTAAATGTGAGAGGTTATAGGAACATTGTGCAAAGTTTAATATTTCTTACTAATACTAGACCAAACATTACTTATGTTGTTTCTATTATTTCAAGGTACATGAATGAACCATCTCAAGTTCATTTTAAGTTGTCAAGAGAATCTTGAAGTATGTGAAAGATACTATTAAATTAAGCACTCATTATTATGCAACTACATAGATGGAGCTTGTTGGTTTTAGTAATTTTGATTAGGGCAATAACTTGGATGATCAAAAGCCTACTTTAGGCAATTATTTTTATCTTGGTTCTAAATTCATCACATGGAGCTCAAGGAAGCAAGGATTAGTTGTTTTTCCTCCATAAAAGTTGAGTATATTTTAGTCACTTCAACTAGTGCACAAGCCTTGTGGCTTAGAAAGGTATTAGAGTAGATTGATCAAAAGCAATATCATTCTATAGTCATTTTTTGTGATAACATGGGTACAATTAAATTATCAAAGAATCCCATACATCATAGCACTTGAGAAACTTGCTAATGTGTTCACAAAAGAAGTTGCCAAAGCTTAGTTCATAAAACTTTGAGGTAATCTTATGAGACTTGTTAGTATCAAGGGGGAGAATTTTGGATATATTATTTTGAGAAAAAACTAAACTATGCATATTAACTAATGTTAAGAAAAATATCAATAGATAAATGCCAATTTAGTCACTCAATTCAAGATTGTAACTATAGCTATGCATATTATTTGTCATGTCAATTAGGTAATGGAATTTTTAACTAAATGAAAGTAAAAATTGTAGTTGTGCATATTCTCTATCATGTCGTTTAATGGAATTCTAGTTGTGTAAATTTTTTTAAAGTTGTATAAAAGAGTATATTTCACAAAATATGTATGTGGAGTCTTATGTATGAGGATGTCAATTCCAAAATTTTATGTAGTAAAATAATAGAAAAACAAATGTATTAAGAAAATATACATTACCTATAAAATATTAAAAGAAAAAATGGGGTCAGTATAAATACGTTTAATATTGTCCCTTGGGTGTAAAAATATTCATTTTGAATGTCTCTTACAAGTGAGTTTGAAAATATTTTCAAAAACATTATCAAAGAAATTATTTCAAAGAGAAATAATGATTATTACAAGCAAAACTAGTTGAAATCATTACATATTGCTTAATATACTTTTATCTATTAATTTAATATTTAAAAGGGCAATTATATTTATGAGAAGGAAATAAATGGAAATGTGAAATAAACTAGAAAATAAATTCTTTAATACTACACACAAGCAAGAAGATAATATTATTTAATTATGAAACCTCAAAGAGAAAATTTTTGTGTATAATTTTGGAAGTCAAAATGTTCAAATCCTTATTATGCAAGGTTACACTATTTTATTTTTGGTGTATACTAGAGGAATCAGTAACACGTAACATATTATCATCACCTCAACATGGGGTTTGAATCTTGATCCTTGTTGCCACTATAACCTCTAGTTGCATTGGGTAAACTTTTTGATGTAGTCAATGACACTAGTGCGATATGCCCTCTGGTACTACAAGGCTCAAGGATTCAAACTAGAGTCTCTTTACTCCCATGGGAGTGCCTTGACCAACTAGCCTGGCCCTCAAACCTACATGCAAGGTTGCACTATAGTTCTTAAAAATTTAAAGAATAACTCCATGAGAGGGGTATCAATGATGTGATGGAGACTAACATGGAGAGGAGAGAGTGGTTCTCATGTGAGAGCTCAGGGGAGGAGTAATGCGACTAGCTCAATGCCTAAGATCATGATCATAGGATGAAATACTATTGCTTGACATACAAGGCAGACATGAGGAATGAGAGGAGACATATGGGTTTTGAGAATGGGCAGAGGTGGTTTCCTTTGAATGCCCTAATAAATTGGTTGGAGAAAAAGGGATCAAGGGAGAAATATCCATAGCTAGAAGCATTTGCACTCAATATTAAGCCTTAGGTAAGGACAATGATTAAAGAGTAATAGGTTGAAAACCTAAGTTTTGATAATTTCGGGTCAAGATGGCAGTTGTGTGAGTGTTTCTAGAGTTATGGAACCTTTATGTGAAATGGATTTTTTAGTCGCAGGGTACCCTGTGACTATTTTGGGTCACACCCTACCCTATGAATATGATTAAAATGGTTACATAGGCAACATAGTTGCCTAAATTGTTTCCAAAGGTGTTTAGAAAGTTATTTTGAAGGTTTTACAACCTATTTTTGAGGATTTGTAAGAGATCTTATGGCATAAATCAACCTAATTAATTAAGCAAAACAATAAACATGCAAATTTTATAAAAGTGTATTTAAGATGTTTCAAAAATCTCTAAAACAGAGAAATAGGTGGTAGATGTAACTTATGGAGGTATTCTCACGCACAATTTGTTGTTATACCCAAAGGCATGCAAGGGCTAACTGTACATAAATAGACAAATGAATTCTAATGAAGAAAATAGTTTGGAAAACCTAAAGGGGAGATATATAAAACCTCTTAAGAAAGAGGTGGAACTATTTAAGAATTGCTACTGGCCTAGTCGAGCGTGCCAAAATGAAACCAAAGAAAATTAGCGTTATTTGCAATTTATGGTTAAAAGGGTTACAAGAGGGTTCCTTTTTACAAAAGTGCCTACGAAGGCAACAAAATGGAGTTTTTTATGGTGAAACCCCCTTCTTTAGTAAGGAGGTCAAAAATATCTTAGTAGCCTTCGAAGATATCCTCAAGTTGAGTGGGCTTATTTCTCGTGTGCCACTATCAATCTGACCTATCCTCAAGACCTATAAGACCTACAAAAAGGGGTTAGAATGTTTGGGGGTCTATCTTGATCAGACCCCTCATGTTCACAGAAAAAAATACACAAAAGAAGCTAATCTAACACATAATTAAAGTTGCTAAAAAATGACTGTAAATGAGCAAATATAGTGAAATTTACCTATCTGAAGGGTTTTGTAGCCTGTTGTTGCTAAAATTGACTTTTTAAAATGTTTGTAGGGTAGGGTGTGATTGTTTGCTTTGGTCGCAGGGTACCCTCTAACTCTAACTGTGATACCCTGGTAGAATTTTGGGTGATCTAGAATGATATCCTACAACTGTTGGAACTCCTATCTCCATCAAGTCACCTTTAGAACCTACAAAATACACCAAATTTAGGACACAAAAAGGGTGTAAAAAGATGTTTTCTATGGTGATTATTAGATATTTATGGCAAAGTGGATGATGGAAGGTGATGTGGTCATTTTGGTTTTTGGTAGAGTTTTGTTATGTAAAAGGAGGATTCATAAGAATAGAAGAAAAGGTCCTCTATTGATAGAATTTGGAGAGGTTAGGGGGGCTAAGTTGTCCCCTAAGGTGTCCCCTCTGAGGTCTCCCTTGTGAGGTGTCCTCTATGAGGTATCCCTTGATATGGCATGCCTTATTAGTGCATTTGGGTGAGAGAATCCCTCACCTACCTACATGTCATAAATGAGCATGGGGATGTGGAGTGGGGTTAGGGTTAAAATCTAACTGCAGTAGGGTTAACCCTAAGTTAAGGGTTGACTTGGATGAGGTGGGATGTGACTCACCCATGAACCATGCCTTGAAACCCAAAATTCCTCAAATGTAATTTATAGTCTTAAATGTACATGGGGATTTGAAATGGAGCAAGGGTTAGTGTGACTAGGGTTAGGTTGACCCTAGGTTAGTTTTTGAATTTTGGGTGAGGTGGAAGTTGAATCACCCATGAATCATACCTTATGAAATAAAAGTCTTCAAAAGTCATTTAAGGCCTTAAATGCTCATGGGGAGATGTGTGGAGCAAGGGTTAAGGTTAACCCTGCTTAGGTTGACCCTAGGTTAGACCAAGGTCAAATAGGTGAGGTGGAGGCTAGGCTAGTCAAAGAGTAGACTAGGTGAGGTGGCCAAAGATCTGATTGACCATGGTTAGATTGACCATGGGGTGGAATTTGATTGTGGGGTGACCTTGACCAAGGTTAGAGATTAACTAGGGTTAGGCAAATATGGTGGTCACATGGGGGCCCAAATTTAATCATATAAAAGAGCTTAAGTGGATCAAGGGGGCTTATGAATAGTGTATGAATAGTTATTTTGATAAATGAATAGTGTTTTAAGACTAATATATGCAAATTTTATGGATTTTACAAATTGATCAATCGTGATGATACGATAAGTGGCAATGTGCAATTTTGTGTGTCTACACTTTTTAATGTATCCAAATACACTGGTGCCATACGTTCTTTGATACTACAAGGCTCAAGGATTCAAACCAGATCCTCCTTACTCCCACGGGAGTGCCTTAACCAACTAGTCTAGCCCTTAGACCTAAATGCAAGGTTGCACTATAGTTCTTAAAAATTAAAGAATAACTCCATAAATTCTACATCCTACACTTATTTATACTTGATGACATGGAATAAAAGGGTCACAATATTTATATCATTGCTTTTAATTTTTCAATTCTAAGTGTCTATGTATTCTAAACTTCCCTACACAACTTGAGTAACATGTAGCTTGAGTTTACATAAATTATGTCACTCTAAAATATTTTGATATGATACTCTTAATACAACTAATGGTTATATGCATCATGCAACTAGATTGACAGAGAGGGTTGTACCCTAGTCAAACACTAGAGAGGGTAACTAGCATTGTTCTATTCCAACTAATCTCTTTTTAATATTATAAGAAACAATTGGAGTAGACTAAAACTTAGTGCAATAAAAATACAACTATGAGATTATACCATGGTGAATGTAACCCATCAACATACAATAAAAACCAAGAAGCTACAATCCATCATAAAATAAAATAGATCCACAAAAAATATATGGAAAGGAATAATAGAGATGAGAAGGCAAATCCATAAACATCATTTTACTTAAAAAACCAAAGATATGAGGAAGGTATACACAGTTCAATATCAAGTGAACATGCACAATCTATAACATCCATTGAATAATTCTATCTAGTTTCTATTAGATCAAAGAAACAATTGTAGTGAACAGGTCCCACCGGGCGTGCTAGAATGAAACTACCAAAAATACACCATAACATTTCATTCAAATATCATGGAACCTACTACAATTGTATTGATAATTGTAAAAAGAGGGTTACAAAAGGTGATATCCTTTTACAAATTTACCCCTTTGGGCTACAATAGAGTCTTCCCCAAGGAATCTCTTAGGGGTGTGGTACAAAGACAACATGATCAATCCTTTGTGGGTTCCTCGGTGCAAGTGGGCTTCTTGCTCGTGATCCACCACTTGTTGGAGATTTCCTTATGTTTTGCTAGACCTATAAACCTACAAAATCTTGTTAGTGTGTTGGGGGGTCTACCTCAGTCAAACCCCATGCTTATGAAGACAAAAGACACATAAAACTATTTAAAACATCAAATTAACTATTAAAATAGCATAAAATAACAAAATAAGTTATCCTTACCTATCTGAGTGATTCTGGATTCTTTTGTAGAGGTTCGCACTCCTGGGGTACGAACTGGGAGGTTCGCACGTGTGAGGTGCGAACTGGCCCTCTTGAAACCAAATTTCTCAGGTAGGGTCCCTAGATTGTCTTGATTGGTTCTGTTGGTATAATTTACCCAAAAAAGCTTTTGAACAACAAATATTGATAGTGAAGTCTACCTGTCTCACTCACAAAATGATCATGAGGATGAGGCAAGCTGATTACGATGTTTGTATGATAATTATGTGACTGGTGTATGATGGATGAGTGATGGATGTAATGGCAATCGTAATTTTAGCAGAATTTCAGTATGCAAAAGTGTGATGATATCAAATGATGAAAATGGACTTCTACTTATAGAGTGGGCCAGGGTGAGAGAAATGTGGTGAGGTGTCCCCTGTGAGGTGGCTATGGTGAGGTGTCCACCAAAGAGGTGTCATGGGTCATAAATGAGGTTGGGTGAGAGAATACCTCACCCATCCACAAATAATGATGATTTAAAAAATATCTTGATTTGTCATTAGTGATCACCTTTATTGAAATATCTTAGTATTATAATTGTCTTTTTAAATGCAAAAGTCTCCATCTTGCATTAATGACCCAAGGGTGTGTGATGTGGAGAAATATCTGGGTGTCAAGCTGGCAAGGCTAGGCTAGGCTAGGCTAGGTGAGGTGGAAGGCTATACTTAGTAAAAGTAGACTAGATGAGGTGGAGGTTTTAATTAAATCCTAATTAGATCTAATTAATTGTGAAATTAGCCATAAAGCATAATTTGACCAAAAGTGTTGACTTTCTAAAAATAAATTTCTTTTTGACCATGGTGAAGGTTTCAACCTTAGTTGAGCTGCCTATGAGGTCACATGAGGACCTTGAGTTAAGCGTAGGAATGGGCTTAGCTATCCCAAAGGGGCTAATGGTGATGAATAGTGATTTTTAGGCCAATTTATGTAATTTTCAATTTTTTTGCACATTAATTAACCACGAAGATGGGGAGAGGGACAATGTGCAAATTTTTGGTGTCTACAGGAATACACAGTTCAATATCAAGTGAACATGCACAATCTATAACATCCATTGAATAATTCTATCTAGTTTCTATTAGATCAAAGAAACAATTGTAGTGAACAGGTCCCACCGGGCGTGCTAGAATGAAACTACCAAAAATACACCATAACATTTCATTCAAATATCATGGAATCTACTACTATTGTATTGATAATTGTAAAAATAGGGTTACAAAAGGTGATATCCTTTTACAATTTTACCCCTTTGGGCTACAATAGAGTCTTCCCCAAGGAATCTCTTAGGGGTGTGGTACAAAGACAACACGATCAATCCTTTGTGGGTTCCTCGATGCAGGTGGGCTTCTTTCTCATGAGCCACCACTTGTTGGAGATTTCCTTGTGTTTTGCTAGACCTATAAACCTACAAAATCTTCTTAGTGTGTTGGGGGGTCTACCTCAGTCAAACCCCATGCTTATGAAGACAAAAGACACATAAAACTATTTAAAACATCAAATTAACTATTAAACTAGCATAAAATCACAAAATAAGTTATCCTTACCTATCTGAGTGATTCTAGATTATTTTGCAGAGGTTCGCACTCCTGGGGTACGAACTGGGAGGTTCGCACGTGTGAGGTGCGAACTGGCCCTCTTGAAACTGAATTGCTCAGGTAGGGTCCCTAGATAGTCTTGATTGGTTGTGTTGGTATAATTTACCCAAAAAAACTTTTGAACAAATATTGATAATGAAGTCTACCTGTCTCACTCACAAAACGATCATGAGGATGAGGCAAGCTGATTACGATGTTTGTATGATAATTATGTGATTGGTGTGTGATGGATGAGTGATGGATGTAATGGTAATGGTAATTTTAGCAGAATTTCAGTATGCAAAAGTGTGATGATCTCAAATGATGAAAATGGCCTTCTACTTATAGAGTGGGCCAGGGTGAGAGAAAGGTGGTGAGGTGTCCCCTATGAGGTGGCTATTGTGAGGTGTCCACCAAAGAGGTGTCATGGGTCATAAATGAGGTTGGGTGAGAGAATACCTCACCCATCCACAAATAATGATGATTTTAAAAATATCTTGATTTGTCATTAGTGATCACCTTTATTGAAATATCTTAGTATTATAATTGTCTTTTTAAATGCAAAAGTCTCCATATTGCATTAATGACCCAAGGGTGTGTGATGTGGAGAAATATCTGGGTGTCAAGCTGGCAAGGCTAGGCTAGGCTAGGCTAGGTGAGGTGGAAGGCTATACTTAGTAAAAGTAGACTAGATGAGGTGGAGGTTTTAATTAAATCCTGATTAGATCTAATTAATTGTGAAATTAGCCATAAAGCATAATTTGACCAAAAGTGTTGACTTTCTAAAAATAAATTTCTTTTTGACCATGGTGAAGGTTTCAACCTTAGTTGAGCTGCCTATGAGGTCACATGAGGACCTTGAGTTAAGCGTAGGAAGGGGCTTAGCTATCCCAAAGGGGCTAATGGTGATGAATAGTGATTTTTAGGCCAATTTATGTAATTTTCAATTTTTTTGCACATTAATTAACCACGAAGATGGGGAGAGGGACAATGTGCAAATTTTTTGTGTCTACAGGAATACACAGTTCAATATCAAGTGAACATGCACAATCTATAACATCCATTGAATAATTCTATAGAGTTTCTATTATATCAAAGAAACAATTGTAGTTCTTTAATAGATTAAAACAAATTGTATACAATTAAGCCTCAACTCATGTTTATAGTGAAAATATTTTAATTCAAGTCTTAACTATAATAAAATAAACCCTAACATCTATATGAAATCATTATATATTTCTTAATATAGTTTTATCTATTGATTTAATATTAAAATAACATTTATCTTTTTCAGAAGGGAATGAATGGTAATGTGAAATAAACTAGAAAAAAAATTATTCAATATTGCATACAAGCAATGAGACAATATTATTTAATTATAAAATCTCAAAGTGAAAATCTTTGTGCATAAGTTTGCAAGACAAAATGTTCAAATCCTTGTTATGCAAGGATACACTAAGAGAAAATAAAAATAGTTCTTTGAAATTCAAAGAATAACTTCACACAGTCTAAATCCTATGCTTATTTATACTTGATGACATGGAACAAAGGAGTTATAAGATTTATATTGTTACTTTTACCTTCCCAATTCTAAGTGCCTATGCACTCTAAAATTTCCTACATATCATGAGTAACATGTACCTTGAATTTACATAAATTGTGTTACTCTACAATATTTTGATATTATACTCTTAATGCATCTAATGGTTATATGCATCATTAAAGCACAACTACATTGAAAGAGAGGGTTTTAGCCCACTCAAACTCTAGAGAGGATGAGTGAAATCCTTCTATTCTAACTAATAGCCTTTTAATATTATGGAAAATGGTTGGAGTATACTAAAACTAATTGAAATAAAAAAGATCTTATACCATGGTGAATGTGATCCAATCAACATAAAATAAAAATCGAGAAGCTAAAACCATCATAAAATCAAATAGATCCACAAAAAATATAAGAAAAGGAATAATAGAGCTGAGAAGGTAGAGCCATAGGCATCGATTTACTTTAAAACCCAAAGAGGTGGGTAAGGCATACACATATTTCAATATCAAGTGAACGTGCACAATATATAACATCCATTTAAAACATTTATCTAGCTTCTATTAGATCAAAGGATCAAGTGTAGTTTTCTAATTGAGTAAAAATAAGAATATATACAATGAAGCCTCAACTCATGTTTATAGTGAAAATTAACTCAAGTCTTAATTATAATAAAATAAACCCTAACATCTAAGAGCATAAAAATGGTGCAATGTATGTTTTAGTAGTAAATAGCTATTTATCTAGAAAAATTGGCTCTAAATGCTACTTGTTGTGTAATTTAGTAGTCATTTTTACCACCATATTTATTAGGTATAATTTTTTTCCTTTTCTTGGTTGTTATAGTGGGTTGCATATAGCTTACCTCATGATATGTGCAAAAATTATTGAAAGTGTGATCTAACTTATGGCTAAAGATGACATTGTGTGATATAATATTGTATATGCCTATGGAAAATCATTGTATAAATTTCTCTAATCTAATGTATTATTTAATTATGTAATCCCTATGGACCATAATTAACCTTGTTGTGGTTAAACCCACATTATAGCTCGTACTTAACCTAATGAACTCTTGTTATGTTAGCTTAGGTTAAGTTGTTTATGTAATTGAGGTTTTGGTATTGGTATAAATACCCCCATAACTCCATATATTGTATTAGAGTGTTATGATTCTTATCTATAGATAATATAGTGGTTATTTATGGTGCCCATAGGCATCCACTATATATTTATCTCTTTTCTCATTTTTTATACCTTTTGTATAAGATTTGAGTGGAGAGATATCTTCTATTTATTTATGGAAATATTTGTGAATTCTAACATGGTATTAGAGTGGGTATGAAACAACATTTCTTAGTCATGCTAGAATTTCACTTGAAGCCTCCAATCCTTCTTCTGTTTTTTAGGACAAATTACTCTTTAAAGCTTTATAAGCATTTTTTGAATAAGAGGAGGAGAGGAGACCTTATTCATCGAATACTCAATTGTTTTTAAAATTTGTTTAGATATTTTATTTCTACTTTATTGTTATTGAGGTATTTTAAATATTCTACATTTAAATTCAAATTTAATTTGGTATAATGATGTTTCTCCTAGATCCTCATAGAGTTGCTATAGTGCTTTGGTGAGAAATAAAAAAGGAGATTTTTGAAATTAAAATTTACAATTGGCACACTTATTTTTATGTGTGCCCTATTGACAAACCCATTTGATGTCATTTTAGGAATCAACACCCTTCTTTGTAGAGTCAAGGTACATATTCAATAGTATCCAAATGATCCCAATATGACCAATTTGAGGGATGTAGGGGTCACTACACCAAAAAAGGGCTTTAACGATGCTTATAAACCACCCTTAAAGACCTTTAAAGGCGGTTTTTCAGCCACCATGAGGATGTCATAAAAAGTTTGCAAACTGCATCAAAGAACTGCCCCCTTAGTATCTAAGAGGGTGGTTAAAAACCACCCTCTTAGGACTACGAGGGCATTTTGAACCACCGTATTAGGACTAAGAGGGTAGTTATTAACCACCCTCTTAGGGTTAAGCCTCTTAGGCCTAAGAGGGCGGTTCTTACCCACCCTCTTAGGGACTAAGAGAGTGGTTATAAACCACCCTATTAGCCCTAAGAGGGTGGTTTATAACCACCCTCTTATGTTCCCACCCTAAAAAAAATATAAAGGATACAATCTATGTTGGAGAGACTATGTCATTAGATAAGTTATGCCATTGATTATAAAGATCCTATGACTCTTTATTCAACACTCTCTCAACATAAACAATTCTATAAGTGCATGTTTTAATTCCATGATCAAGGCCCAAGAGTTTGCAAAATTTACAAAACTACTTGATAATAAATAAGATCTCACACATAATGCTAGTTCTTTGAGAATCAATCAATTTATACTCAACAACAGAAAATAATTATCTTTGTGGTCTTAGCTTGAAAAAATCCACTCAGTGCCTACGACATCAATGTATTGATATGAAATCATCCTTCTGATCAAATCTCAGAAGCTTCTAAGTAAACACTATAACATGATTATTAATGACATATTGCATGTACTGTCAGCACCTTGTCTTTCTTATCCAATGGTCTTTTATTATCACAATCAATCAACAAAGATGGATTGAGAGTAAATCATAATGACAGTTATGAACGTAGCTTTTTAAATTAAATTTCACTCCTTGTATCTTAAAAAAAAACATATATTGAGAAAATTCAAACTTTACAAAGCTACTTGATAATAAACAAGATCTCACACATACTGCCAGTTCTTTGAGAATCAATCAATTTATACTCAACAATAGAAAAAAATTCTCTTTGTGGTCTCGGATTGCAAAACACCACCCACGGTGCCTACGACATCAATGTATTGATATGAACTCATCCTCCTGATCAAAGCTCAAAAATTACCAAGCAGATACTATAACATGATTATCAATTATATTTTGCATGTACTGTCAACACCTTGTCTTCCTTATCCAATGGTATTTTAATATCACAATAAATCAACTAAGATGGACTGAGAGTAAATGATAATGACAGTGATGAATGTATATTTTTAAATTAAATGTCACTCATTTTATCTTTAAAAAATGTATATTGATAAAAATCAAACTTTACAGGTCCTATGCCCTAAATAACACCCCTATGAGTTAGTAGTTTGTTACCCACATATCGTCAAAACCACTTACCATTCATTTCCATGTTAATAACCTCAATAACTTGTCCTAATATTTTAAGTATATATATCTTTTCCTAGTAGAAAATCTTAGTGTTCATGCAACCCCAACTTCAAGAAAATTTCATAGAACAACTTTGCAATAGGATTATTGAATTAAGGTCCATCACGATGTGGTGTTGCAAGAAGGTGAGACACTTACCGTAACAATAACCCATGTTCAAGATGTGATAAGCATACCCCCATGTTCAACTGGTTGTCCAACTAATACAATCAAGTATATGTGGTAAAAAAGTTGACATTTCCATGATTCGAAGATCCTATAGATGTATAAAAATATGGTTGATTTCTTAACTAGCTGTAACAATGCAAATATAGAGTAGCCCGTCTTCATGGGCATTAAATTTTACAATTAAGGAACTAAAAAAATAGCATTAAATAAAAATATTCATAAAGTTCATATATATGTATATTATAAAATATTGGGGAAGGCCATTGTGGGAATGAAAAGTATGAATAACTTGTCTGTAAGAAGCATTTTTGTCCTTATATGACACTATATCTCATGTTGGGCCCTTAATTCCTCCCAATAACTGAATTCTCCTTCTTCAACCACTTATCCTTTTCAGGTTTGTAAACTCATACATAAAGTACAAACTAGAGTATGAAGTGAAAGTCCATTACACATCTAATGAGTGTTACCTCAACAATTTCAAGATTGTAATTATAATATTGCAGGACCTGCTTATGGACATATACTTGTAAAAACTAAAAACATAAAGATTATTATGAAGGGAATGTTAACTAGTCATGTGGAACAAGAACCTACACTGAAAAAACACAATTTTACATGATGCAAGGACTTTGCAGTCTAGTTTAACTACATCAAAATGGGATTTAGCAAAAGAGTGGAGAATATTATTGTTTCCAAAAGATACCAAGAATTGAAATTGATGCCAGTGTTGTGATGATTTTGTATTTATGGCTTCTGCTAGAAGAACAAATGATTATCTATAGAAAGTTGAATAAAGAGTCATAGGTTTTATTCCTGCCACCTCCACCTAGTTGTATTCAAACTTCAAACTTCAATATATTTTATGTGCAAAAAATTTATAATGTAGAAGAATTTGATAGTTTATTCTCTTTTTCAATTAAAATAATAGCTGACATAATTCCCACATAATTGGGTAATAGCCAAAGAAAAAAATTAACAAAATCATGACAATTCCAAGCAATGTTCAATAACTTAGGATATTTTTATGTACCTTGGACCGGTGTTTTATTCCTCTAAATCAATTAGCGTTATCATAAAATCCTTCTATGTAAAAGGTAGAGCCACAACAATGTACAAACTCTTTTTACCATCATAAGAAGGTAGTCTCTTACCCAAAATGGTCTCTCTATAAATGGAACATAGATATTAGTTCTTAAAAAATTCAAAAAATAACACATACAACATGTTATCCTGTTCTAGGATAGAAGCAACCTAATGAACATCATTTTTTCATTCCTTTTATTCCCACGAGCCACAATAGTAGTACTAGATCCTGACATATCATTGATGCATGCATGTATCATTACATAATCTAATACCAATGGCCTCATCATTTTATTCACTGCATATGTGGACTCTAGAATTGTATTTTCAATTGGGAGCATATCTTTTAGCAACTCCAGTAAGTCACCAAAGCTTTTTTCTGACCAACCATGTTTTGCTTTGAGATTATACAATTTAGTGATCATCAATAGCTTTGTGTACTTTGTACAGCCTGGGTATAATGGTCATTTGGCATCTTCAAGCAAGCTACGATATTCATCAACAAGAACTGCTCCATAAGATGATTGGAACTCAACATCATTATCTAGCAGTTTTGGTCCACTCTCTAGGCAATTGACATTGAACCATCCATATGCATCATTGACCATTCCAACGATGTCATCTTGTACATCTTCGGTAATTGGACCCTCATCAGTGGTAGATCTAGAGGACGATGCATATTTGTCAAAACTAGAGGGTTCTTCTCCATGCAAGACAAACTCGGTATATGTCTTGTCAATCCCGTGATAAATCAGGTGGTCACGAACCTTCAAAAACCAAGAGTTTCCATATTTGAGCACTTTTGACATGGACATCTAGTTCTTTCAAGGTCCATTGAATTCTTTCTTGTGAAATATAGGAATTGGTGAACCCCACGATAATAGTCCTCGCTATTTCTACAAACAACCCCCCCCAAAAAAATAATAAAGTATAGTTATACAGGTAGATCACATCGAAAGCACAACTTTTCTTCGTTAATGGAGATAACATAGTTGACATACCTGGCTGATCCTAGACAAGGTTTGTCCATGATACTTGATGGACATAAAATATTGACCCAATTGACTTGACTAGAGTTGGTGCTCTTAGTCTTGAGGATGATCCAGCTGTTAAAAGTAAAGACAATAATCCTTCTGCCCAAGCACAACCTGCACAAGGTAAGTGGAGTTTCTTGTGTAGCTTATTACTACATAGTACACTCTAGGGAAAGCTTTCCACCTTTACTAAAGATGATGATGTAATAGAAATATTTAATATGATTTAAAGGAGCAAGATTCAAATAATTTTGTAGTCACTTTGTGCATGGGATCCAAACAAGAGGCCAACCACAACTGAAGCACTCAAGCATCCAATGAGTCTCAAAACACATGTAACTGTAAGATTAAATAAAATAATGGTATAATTGTGTTGAAGGTGGTGTACATGTTACTCTACTAATGCTAAATAGCAAATGCAGGAAAATGATATATTACTTAAAGAAATATTATTTATAGCTTATTGTCATAAATAAGATTTATTTTTTGTAGTTGATATATTACTTGTATAAATTGTATATATTACTTGTATATCCAAAGAGGATTACCAAACATGCATAAGCCTCAAAAAAATAAATTGGTACCTTATTATTAAAAAGTCATTTCCAAAAATGGTGTATACCCAACCTTGATCATATTCTGAAGGTCAAATATGCTACACAGGCCCTATACAAAAATATTGTTGTTTTGAGTGTCACACATCACTGTCACAAATGTGTATTGTAGATATGTAGAGCATCTGGAGACAATAGTATGACTGATAAATGTCAACTATTATTTCTATGAATTTTCCCTCTATGGATACCTATGAATATTTTCTCTTTTTTACTTGCCACAAAATCCTTGCTTCTAAGGTAGATTTAGAAACCTAAATAATTATGGCACTTATCTTGATCTTATTCACTTGTGTTGAGGTTAACCTTTTAGCATGAGATTATAATATAAAAGAACTATGGCTTCTTTCTCAAAAACTAAATTTTGTGATGTTTTAAAGGTCCTAGTTAAAGAATAATTTTTGATAACATAACCAACTATAAAATGATTCATGCATGGCCTTTGTAAATTGTAGCAAGCAAAGAAATTTGATTTCCAACTGTTGTGGTCTTTGCCTTATAATGCTACAAGAAGAGAGGTCATATACAATGGATAACTTAAATAATATACCACTACCAACAACAAAGCATATTGTATTGCTCTTGTGTAGGGATTGGAAGCAGTAAAATATATTGTTATTGTTTGAATTTATGTATATAGCACCCTTCTTATTTATCTTCAAACAAATAGAACATAGAAAATCGGTGCTTACCATCTAAAACAATGGATAAAATAGCAAAAGAACTTGCTAATTACTTAGTCATGTGTCATTGACCATAGTAGACCAGGAGACTATAATCCCAAATCTATAATGATATGCGAGGATTTCTTGTATGGAGACAATAAGTAGGTGATTTATGTTTACACTTAAACCACAAAGAAGAATGTGTGTTTTTTTGCCCTACAATAATTAGTTTATTTCTGAGTTTGTTTTGTAAAGAAACAAGATTGGATGGAAATGGATACGATATCTGATACTGGTACGGAATCGGATATGGATACGATAAATTTTCTAGATCTAATATGGATACGACTAGATACAACATTAGAAAAAGCATATATGTTTAATATATGAAAAGAAAAAAATATATGACACAAAAATATTTACAAATGTATACGTTTTTAATAGGATATTTTCATTAACTAGGTAGCCTTAAAAAATTCACCAAGCACCATCATATACATAAGCCCCATCTAGGGTAAAGAATGCTCTGAAAAAATAAATGACAAATCAAATATGTGGAAATAATTTAATTCTCAGGAGATGAAAATGGTTCTGTTGGAAAGTAATTTTGCAAGGCATCTTGATCCATGGACTACCAGATGACAGCTAGATGTAAGGGTATGTAAAATATCTCGTAATTGTTCTAAATCTACATAAATTGTAGACCTAGAACTTAAACTAACAAAATAAATTTTGCAGACAATTGAGATATAAGTGTTATATTGGTAGACCTAGAACTTAAACTAACAAGTTATTGCCCCTTCATCGCAACTCATCAAAACTGATAATAAATCTTTTAAACATCCTAAAAACATATTACAATGTACAAAATCATGCAAAGTCTTATAGTTTGTTTTTCAAGACTCCATAACATGCTATACTTAAAGAAATATTATTTATAGCTTATTGTCATAAATAAGATTTCTTTTTTGTACTTGATATATTACTTGTATAAATTGTATATATTACTTGTATATCCAAAGAGGATTACCAAACATGCATAAGCCTCAAAAAAATAAATTGGTACCTTATTATTAAAAAGTCATTTCCAAAAATGGTGTATACCCAACCTTGATCATATTCAAATATCAGGTGTCTATATAGAAGTTGGCAAGTTGCCTCCTACTGAGATTCTAGCCCTTCCAATGTTTAAGAATTATACTCCTGGAATTCCAGCTCCTATTTTATATATTAAGAACTTGGCAAAAGATGTAATTGTGGATGACTTACACTTCGTATTTGGGTCCCTTTTTGAAAGCGTGGAGGAAGCCAAATTTGGACTTGGCATAAATTTAATGCAGGAGGGTCGGATGAGGGGCCAAGCATTTGTAACTTTCCCATCTACAGAACTTGCAGACCATGCATTGAAAATGGCACATCGGTATGTGTTAAAAGGAAAGCCAATGATAATCCAGTTTGGGAGAAATCCTTCAGCTGGAAAAGTGAATTGAGTAGTGGGAAATCTGAGGATAGCATAGGCACTCCAAGAGCTTGCTGATCTGAAAAAATAACTTCAACCAATAGATGGTGAATGGAGATATTTTCTCGTAGCACTAGAGTCATATTGGCTGAGGATTAGGTATACAATGCAGCTATATTATTACAATTGTATCTGTCAATCTACTAGAAGTGCAATTTATTTAAGCAAGCAATAATTTTAGAGGCCTTCTAAAGGTCAAATATGCTACACAGGCCCTATACAAAAATATTGATGTTTTGAGTGTCACACATCACTATCACAAATGTGTATTGCAGATCTGTAGAGCATCTGGAGACAATAGTATGACTGATAAATGTCAACTATTATTTCTATGAATTTTCCCTCTATGGATACCTATGAATATTTTCTCTTTTTTACTTGCCACAAAATCCTTGCTTCTAAGGTAGATTTAGAAACCTAAATAATTTTGGCACTTATCTTGATCTTATTCACTTGTGTTGAGTTTAACCTTTTAGCATGAGATTATAATATAAAATAACTATGGCTTCTTTCTCAAAAATTGAAGTTTGTGATGTTTTAAAGGTCCTAGTTAAAGAATAATTTTTGATAACATAACCAACTATAAAATGATTCATGCATGGCCTTTGTAAATTGTAACAAGCAAAGAAAATTGATTTCCAACTGTTGTGGTCTTTGCCTTATAATGCTACAAGAAGAGAGGTCATATACAATGGACAACTTAAATAATATACCACTACCAACAACAAAGCATATTGTATTGCTCTTGTGTAGGGATTGGAAGCAGTAAAATATTTTATTGTGTAGGTGAAAATGTAAGGGTTGTGTCTAGCACATATTACTACTTTTTTGGAAGTTCTCTAGTGAAAACCATGAGTGCTAATAATTCCCCTATTGTCATTTTGTTGATGAAGGCACCTGAGAGTCTGTTAGGATGGTTTGAGTTCAGTGAGGATTTTAGCATGGAAAGAGAAATGTGAGCCTGAATGCCACAAAAAATATCCATCAAAAGATGAGGGGAAGTGTCAATGCAGGGAGAGGAATCTACTGGTCTAGAATCTGATAGATTTAGTCGCACCAAAATGCAAATGATAAAATAGAGTAAGGTCCTATTTTATTGTCACTTATGTCTCACTCTTTATTTTCTCTGTCAGTATGTTAGAAGTTTCTTCAAGTCTTTCTCATATCACAAGTCCTAGGAGGGTTGGATGCAGTGACAAGAGTAGTGGTTTTGAAAATAGTATGTGGATCCTGCATGTAAAATGTCAATGTGTTTACTATATATTACAGTATGTATAATCTGATGGAAGGTTATCCCCATATGTTGAGGATGTATAATTACAGGCTTTTGATCAAGGGTATTGTAAATCTGCAAAGAGTGGGGGTGGTTGTGTTCCTGTATGGGAGTGTTTTATTTTGGTTGGGTAGAAGTGTTCCCCTGGCGGCCTCTTGAGATATAAAGGTTCAGTTCAGATCATTCTCTGCATTGCAAAAAACCTCCCTACCTATTAAAAGGTCAAGTATCGGTCCTTCCTCTAACTGGCCAACCAAGATCGGATATAGCTGGTTTTCCACGATGGTGTTTCCCCCAAACCCCATGGGATTCATTTCAAAAGTTTTGGGCTTGGAATAGTATAATGAGAAAGATATATACCTTCATAGTAGTATGCCATCATGGCAAATTTTGGAAAAAAATTGAATGTAATATCCTTTGAATTTATTAGGGGTATGCCCAATGGATAGCTCCATGTTTTATCAATCCCAAAAAAAACATCGAGTGATAAAATTTTAAAGAGACCTCATGCGTAAACACAACATTAGGGTTTAAATTTTATAAATCTCATGCGTAAACACAACATTACAAACTAAAAAATTCCAAACCCTAATCATAAAAATACCTAAAATAATGCAAAATTCATTGAACCTAACTAACCTCATCTTCATCTTCATGCCCCATTTTGTACCTTTAGATTTGACCCTCATCTCTCACCATTTTGGGTAATTAGCAAAAGTTTTAGAGAAATTTTAGGGCAAACCCCAACCAAAAAATGAATAGCATGAATCAAAGCTTAGGAGCCCTAGGTTGTGCATGTGGTGTGGAGGTTGTAATAGCTAAGGTACGGTGTGGAGGTTATAGTAGCTAAGGCATGGTATGGAGGTTGTAGTAGCTAAGGTGCATCGATTATAGTAGCTAAGGTATGATGGTTGCAGTAGCTAAGGCATGGTGGTTGCAGTAGCTATGGTGCGGCAGTGTAGTAGCTAAGGTGAGGCATGGAGGTTAGAGTAGCTAAGGCGCGAAGTGGAGGTTGCTAAGGCATGATGGACTGGTTGTAGTAGCTAAGGTGCAGTGGACTATCTAAAGCTTCAAATAAAAATGATGTCACCACATGGGTTTAAGCCCGTGTATTAAAAAACCTAAACCACCTCTAAGAAGGTGGTTTATAACTACCCTCTTAAGGATAAGAGGGTGGTTTATAACCACCCTCATAGGGGCACCCAAAAAATTTGGGTTCCCCTAATATGGTGGATATAAACCGCCCTCTTATCCCTAAGAGGGCGGTTATAAACCACCCTCTTAGATCACCCTAAGATGGCGGTTTATAATCGTCGTCTTAGTTTGATCCCTAAGATGACAATTTATAACCGTCATTTTAGTCCTACAAAGGTGGTTTATATTTGCCCTCTTAGGGTGACCTTAAGAGGGTGGTTATAAATTGCCCTCTTAGGATCTATTAGGGCAGTTTTTTACTATCATAAAAAACCATCTTAATTTAGTCGTCGTTAAAGCCTTTTTTTGGTGTAGTGGGTGTTTACTTCAAGAGATCATAATTCAAATCTCTGTCACACTAGTTTTTATTTGAATGTGGAGAGTAGTTCAAAATGAGTTGATAGAACTTTAAATATCTTAGTGCTTCTAGGTGGCTTGTTGGAGAGCTAAGTAGAATATTAGGCTTTGAGTGTAAGATGTTCAAGGCTTAATCCATAATTTTGCTTAGCTAAACTTGTTTTGGATGTGTAGGTGGAATTATTCATAGAGGAACCATCACATATGGACCTAAAAGCACAATATTCTAATGGCTACACTATCCTAATTAAGACATTCATGACCACTTCATATTGAGATTGAACAAAAAATAATAATCTTTATATATTTGTGAGCATATATGCCTTAGTACCAAAGTGGAGGTCTCTTTGAGTGTATTGTTGCTTTACACTTGCAATGGCAAGGCAAGTTTCTTGGTTAGCACAAGGTACCCAACCTATAAGAGACCCAATATTGAATCCCCCTTTAAGCCTTCTCAAATAATAAGGAGGAATGATACACCTTGTCAATCGATATGGTGATGAACGTGGCATCCCCATGTGCCATATAAGATTTCTTTTTATATTGTTATATGTCCTCCACCAATGGGAATTGAGCATGTGTCAAAATAATAATGATCTTAATAGTCTAGTGGTAAAATGATGGTGTAAAAGCAGTGGTACTTATCATACAATCAGTGGATATGAAATGGCAAACTGTGATAAGATACAACAATCATAAGGTCTTTTAGCTTAATTTTTTTATTTTTTGAGGACTATTAGAACAAATATTTGGAAAGCCATGGAGCTCTTTTTTTCAAATAGCATAATTTTGTGAGCTCTTTGTATTGGTGACATCAATTTAATGACTTATTCTAGTGTTGAGGATTGAATTATGCATGACAACCCTCAAAACTCATTACCCTATCTTTAAAGGGTAAATTTAAAATATGTTATGGCAACCAGAATATTTAGTCTACATTTATGGGATATACAATTAGATTTGTGATATTTTTAACTAAGATATTGAGTCTTTTGGAGGCATATAGACAAGGGATTCAAAGTATGCTCTATCAATCCTTCTTCTTCCTTTTGGCTATTGACTCACCTTATACATAGACCTAATCCTTCATGATATATTCTTTCTTATATTCATTGTCTATGTGCTTTTAGAATTTTGTAATGACTCTTATCATAGATAGGTCCATGTAAAGCCTCTTTTGATGATGAAAATCAAGTGGTCTAAGGGCAAGTTGAAGTTTTCAAACAAAGTGATGTATACTATAAAAGAGAAAATTATGCTTCCAAACATACTTTCTTTGACTATAGAAGATTGGAGAAAAAATTTAGAGGGAGTACCCTTGGCTTCTCTTCGTTGTATGGAGTCATAGTAGAGTTTTTTTTCATATTTTTGAGGAAGTATATGATATTAACGGTGATGACTATGATCTACTCGAAGAAGATTATTATGTAGAGGTATCTTAACATATGCAAATTTCTAAATTATGAGGGGATCTAGTTGATTCCTACTCAAGAGTAGAGGCCCAATAGAGCATCTATTATAAGGGAAAGATGTTATTTTCACAAGAAACATCTCTCCTTGGCCCCTCTATACAAATTACGAGGGGTTTAAAAGTGTAATTTGACTTATAGACAAGACCAAAATTGTATGATGTAATCTTGTATAAGCTTGTGTGCCACCATTATACAAATATATCTAATATATTATATTATTTAGGTATACAATCCATATGAGTTGTGGTTAATGGGTTGTGGTTAACCTTGTTATGGTTGAACCCACCTTATAACTTGTATGAAAAAGACCCTCTAATATAAACATGGAAAACATGTAAGATATCTCAAAAGATATAGAATGATGGTCAAAATAAAAGTACATGATGATCCTATTTGGCAAGGACATGACACAAGATACAAAGACCATGTGAATTATATAAGATCTTATAGGTTAACGAAAAGAATTGATACATTTTAAGAAGATACTATCAACTAACACCTCATTGGGATAAAGCATTAGTTACCCTTATCCTTGTAATTGTTAAATATTCTAAGCAATCAAGAGAAGAGATAAATTGTCCAAACAAAAGTAATAAAATCATGCTAAACATATTAGATGAAAAATAAATAGAACATAAAATGTTAAGGTATATCTAAAAGAAGTGAATATAAGAATATAAATGTCAAAATAACATTAAAAAATATTTATTAAGCTAAATTCATTCTCTAAGAAAATTAAATTCATTTTTATATAAACAAAACCAAAATTATTACTAAAATGATAATCTTAAACTAAATTTACTACTAGAAGTAATGATTATATCCATAAAAAAAATCTAAAATCAACATAATCACCAAAAAAATCAACAAGAAAAATAAATTTTAAAAAATATCATTAAAATTGGTGATGGATGGTTTAAAACTATAATATTGTTATTTCATATTTGATTAAGTTATGAAAGAGTCATTTTTTTGTTTTTAATGGTTATATGGGTTGAAACAATCCCACTCATATTGCGTCATCACTACATAGTGGTATTACAACAAAACTTAGATATTATCCATCTATCCCTTATCCCTTAACAAGATTTGAACCTTGGTCTCTTCCTAAATGTTAAAAAATATAACAACTGAACTAATACTACTAGATAAATTATCAAAAAAAAAAAACATTATCATCATTATAAAAATGTATTTTTTTAGGAGGATTCTTTTTGTTTGATTTTTTCTTTTTATTTATAACAACATAAGACTAAAACAACTATTTTTTTATCTTAGAGTCCACTAAAACCTTTGCGAAGTGGTGAAAGAGAAAACGTGTTGTGAAAAGGTCTAAGTGTTTGAATATACTTAACAACCAACATGATCTCCTATCCCTTTATGTTTAACATCACTAGTAGACCTTTGCGAAGTGGTGAAAAAGAAAACGTGTTGTAAAAAGGTTAAGTGTTTGAATACACTTAACAACCACAACCAACATGATCTCCTATCCCTTTATGTTAAACATCACCAGTAGATGTAGTACTTTATCCCACCATAAAATGCAATTAATTTACATACTCAGAAAATGTTTGTTGGTGGTTTTATTAACTTCATCTCTATTTAAGATTTAAAATAACTGACATAAAATTATAACCCATTTTAAATAAGAGTTTTTTTTGTTACATAGGCGAGTTGGTTACATTCACTATTTTTAGTAACTGGCAAGTGTAGGGTTCAAATCACAGGGAATGCTTCCAACAACATATTTGTTTCGTTATTGTTGACCTTGCGTGAGATGGAAACCACATCAAAAGATTCAACATAGACTACTACTTTTGCTAAAACTGCGCTTCCAAAGTTTGAACCTAAGTCTCTTCTTGACCAGTCAAACCGTTATCTTCTTGACCAGCCAAACCTTTACCAATCCACCTAACCCTTCCAAACAAATTAAATAAAAATATCCCTTCCAAACAAATTAAATAAAAGTATTACCAATTCTCTATACTACCACAAAAAAAAAAAAAAAAAAAAAAATCTACATGTACCGTGCCTTTCTTGGATTGTGCTTGAGGTCAAATTGAAGGCAAACATAATTATAATTTATATCCATCATTCTTACACCATGCCACATGCCCACGTACGTCAACACTGAAAATATTCCATCTATCATAATGAGAAGGACCAAAACAACTTAAAAAATAAAAATACCTTCAATATTATATTAAAAAATATATAATATAAATTTGGCTTACATTACTACCAAAATTGGAAACCAAACTTTTTTTCAGCTAACGCCAAATAATGGCAGCTACAATTTTTTTCAAATCTGATAGACCGTAGACATATTAATATTAACTCCGTGAATGATGATGATATATCATAACTAAGAATCGAACTTGAACATTGCTCCTGCAAGACTGTGATTGATGGGATATATCACAATTATAGCCAGACGCCGTTTCCCAACCAAAATGCATATTATTCTCTGGTATTATTTACTCTTCGAATGGTCTAATCATCTCTTTCATTGAACTTTCTCGTAAAGTGTCGTGTTATTTATATATATTCAAACTAAAGGTTTTTCGTAAAACACATGGGAAGGTAATTTTCTTTTCATATAAACTGTCATGATGTACGCCTTACATATGTCAACAAACACAGTAAGAAGCAAACACAGTAAAAGTAGGTTGTAAAATCAGATATTTTCCTTTCAAAGATGAATACATGAAGAAAGTATAACAGAATAAAAGAAGAAAAAGGAAGAACAGTACAGAATGCACATATCCATGTACCCATAGTTTATATATAAACAAGGACTGGACTGAAAGGTTCCAGTGCCTATGGACTCTAGAAGACCAACTTATTTCACAA
Organism: Wollemia nobilis; assembly: GCA_028583015.1. Taxonomy (NCBI): domain Eukaryota; kingdom Viridiplantae; phylum Streptophyta; class Pinopsida; order Araucariales; family Araucariaceae; genus Wollemia; species Wollemia nobilis. The sequence goes on along the minus strand of JAQPPZ010000386.1, from coordinate 9,750,822 downwards.
CCTACTATATCTATACATTAGAAGGTATAAAATGAATTTATTATTCACCTTCCTCTACACAGCTCCCACTTTTGATTTCCTTTAATAACTTTCATTTTTTAAAGATTGTATATATATTTCCAAATGGTACCTGGAGTGGTTATTAGTCACCTAAGATCCGAGGCTGGAGAAAAGTTATCGCTTCAAAGGATTATTTTTACTATTTAAAATAAAAACTAATTTTTTTTGGATTTGTTTAATTTTTAAATAATATTATATAATTTAAAAATCAATTAATACTATGTTCTTTTAAACTTAAATTTGATTTATAACTATTATCGTATCTTATTTATCTACAGTGCAATTTAAAAAATTAAAATATATATATATAGGGAAGTTGATTATAGTCACTGGTAAGTTTATCTACCATGCAATTGAAGTTGATTATTGATCCGACGTGAGATGGAGACCACCGCGGTTGGTCGGTCTAGCCCGCTCTACTACCTCTGTTAAAGTTGATAACTTGCTCCCCAAGTTTAAATTTAGAAGTTTGAACTTAAATATTTTCTTGACAAAAACTTGCAAGTCAAACCTTTACCAATCTACTAACCTTTAAAGAACTTTAAATGTAAAAAAAAACCAATAAATTTACTATGTTATGTTTATTAGTATTGATTAAATTTGATATTTTTAAAGTAGAATTTTTTTTTTACATTTGGAAAGATATTAATAGTGTTAAATTTCTCTAACATTAAGTTTCCATAGATTTATTATTTATGTAAAAGCTATGATTTGCTCCAATTGTAATGTTGTAAATTTATACTCAAGCCAAAGAGGTGACTTTTAGAGTAGAGCACTTGGATTACCCGGTAAATGCCCTTAGTGGATTACCCGGTAAATGCCCTTAGTGGGTGGCTAGAGTCTAGTCTTCCCTACTCGCTTATTGAATTTAGATTGAGTTTTGTTTTTTATTAAGGTTTAGGGATTTTAGCTCTATTGGTTGTATAATTTTTTTTTTTAAAACCGAATTTGCTCCAATTGTAATGTTGTAAATTTATACTCAAGCCAAAGAGGTGACGTTTAGAGTAGAGCACTTGGATTACCCGGTAAATGCCCTTAGTGGGTGGCTAGAGTCTAGTCTTGCCTACTAACTTATTGAACTTAGATTGGGTTTTGTTTTTTATTAGGGTTTAGGGATTTTAGTTTTATTTGTTGTTTAAGATTTTTTTTTTTTAAAACCGAATTTATGATTATAGGTGGATTTTTAATCTAATTTTTAGGATATGTTCCCATACCACCAATATTGTATTTTAAGTAATAAAAGACAATTTTCAACGCATAAAAGTATAATTAAAAAAGTTTTTCATCATATTAGATATTTTGAAACTTTACTTTTAAGAACATGTTTGAATATTCTAATATTAATTAAGATTTTATATTGTTTTATTTAATTTATTTTTAAATAATATTAAATTTGATGTATATTTTTTATAAAATAATAATTATTATTTTTAAAATAATTATTAACAATTTTATTATTATAACACTAAATTATTTTAAATATTATTATATCAATATTTTGTATAATTAAAGTATTTTTTATTTTGGTTTTTATTTGAATATAACATCTCATAAGCTTGATAAAAACCTATAATCTATATAAATAATAAAAAGTAACTTATTAAAAAAGTAAACATAAAAATTAATTATTTATTTTTATTTATTATTTTTTTATTAATTAATTATGTAAATTTTTATTTGGAAAACAACCACAAAACTAAGTTTAACTATGATTTTCCTTAAAATAACTAAATCTAAGAAATTTTATTAAGAATATAAATATTTTATATATAAAAACTTAAAAAAATAAAGATTAATTTCTAAAAGCAACAAAGTTCAAATCTAATAACAATAAAGGTTTATACAATACTAAAATAACTAAAATTTCATTGAATAACCACACCTTACACAAATACATCTTTGCATATGACCTGTATAAGCTACTAAAAGTTACAATTTACTTTATATAGCTATAGGCCATAGATGTTTCACTGGAAGCATATAGTGGCAAATTGGGATTTGGTGAAATGTTGACATTCAAATGGAGATAAATATTCTGGGTTCTATGTAAGGGGAGGTCAACAACCATAACACTTCCCACTGCTGAATAAAAATTGCGAAGAACATATGTTTATGCGACAGGTAGATATTCCAGTGGAAGAGGCCAGATTTTCCTAGTCCCTCCTTTCGGAACCATGAACGGTCCATCGAGAAATCTTCGATGAGATAACTCGTTTACGCCCAACAAGAATACAACTCTCATAGATCTGTCATTGACCAAGAATTGGAATATGCACAAGAATTAAGAGCCTTCTTCCTCCATTGACATGGAAAAACAGCTCATTTTACTCTGTACACTTGCGATTTTTCCTTCTATTAGATGAAGTAAGAAATCCTGCCTGTCCGGTGAACTAATCACAGAATCATGTGGCACCCACTCCCAGAAAATCAATGAAAGGCCGGTTCTCCCTCACCTCACTTTCAACATTTTGGTTGAAACTCGAGGAATTTTTGTACTTGTGGGAATCTGAAGTGGGGCTACATTCGCTTACCGATAGTACCGCAGAAGAAGAAAATAAAAATTTGTTTGTAGAATCCATAAAATTTCTTTCCAGATCCGGCTGGGCTTTGATTACCATACCGTTCACCTGGGGTGGAAAAGAAAGAAAGAAGTTGCCAGTGCTTGCAGTTTGTTGCTCATTACTAAATGTAGTCTTTCTTTCCAGTGGTTTCATGAGCTCCTTCGCACCTGTTAAAACAAAAACAAACAAAAAAACAGAAGGCAATTAACAGTTGAGACCCATTGTAAATGAGAGACTTTCAAAGAGGGCTTTAAATCACTGGGAAAAAATTACCAGCATCAAAATCTTGAGACTGCAATTCACCAAAGGTCTGAGAACAGCACTTGAGACTGCAGTTCTTAGAGACAGTGGTGGATACTGAGAAATCTGTATCAGAACTCGAGTAAGAATTGAAGTCTAGATTATAAAATTTATGGAAAGAACCTGCGGTGTTCCTTTCTTTCCTCTGCTGCAGCTTTTGTTGAGTTTGCTTCCTCTTGTAGGAAGTAGATCGTTCCCTACATTTTCTAGCCATAATTACATGCCAATGATTCTTAAGAGCGTTATCAGTTCTACCATGGAACAGGCGGGCAATAATGGCCCATCTGTTGCCGTAGAGGCGGTGGGCTGCAAGCAGCCTCTCTTCTTCCTCTTGGCTAAAAGGCCTGCGATTGATTCTCGGATCCAGCTGGTTAAACCACCGCAACCTGCAACTCTTGCCTGGTTACAATAGCATTTCAAAAACAATCAACATTACATTTGAAAGTACACAAAACCAAAGGGCTGCACGTTGAAAATCGGGTTTTTTTTAGTCATTTTTTAAACCAAAGTGGGTGTAGAAGAGGGGTTTTTGAAATTTATTTTACCAGATCTGCCTTGTAGTTTCTGGGCAATGAGATTCCAGTTCTGAGGGCCGCAGAGGGCGACCAACTCCTTAAGCTTGGCATCCTCGCCGGGCTTCCAATGATCTCTCGGGCACACCTTCCATTGCCCGCACGACTCCGCCGCCGTTTCTTTCTCACTTGAATTCTCCATCTCCTCGCTTCCCACAGAATTATTGCAATCCTCCACGCTGAAGGTATTCCGGCGACTAGAACTATTCCCAAGAGTCCGCCTGCTGCCTCTCTTTTTCCGATGTAGGGCTCACAACCACGATGCAACTGTAGGGTGACAGAGACCTTCTTTAATACTGCTTACCGGAAGAGAAATGGAGGCTGTCTGTGTCGGAATCTTTCTCGCCATTGATAAACCAATCTAAGCTACATTGCCTACTGTGCACACTCTACGCGAATACGATCTCTCTTTTAACAGCTTTCGCAAAGCTTACGGACACCCACACACCGACCATGCGAATCCATTCTACGAAATCCAAACCACATCTTAACTAGCGGGCCACATACAGAATGCACGAAATTCTCGTTTCTTACAAGCCCCATCAGTTGTGGGCCCTCTTCATTTTTCTATGCTACACGTTTTTAAAAACAGCACTGCATCGTTTCCTTGTGGTAGTATACTTGCTATTCTTAATTGGTTAATACTAATTAATATATATTAAACCTAGTCAACAAATGGATTGGTAAGACTTTGGACACTTATCAAAAAATGGATTGGTAAGACTTTGGACACTTATCAAAAAAGGTAATTTAGCTCCAAACCTAGGGGCATGTTTAATAAGGGCAAAGGCTTTGGGGATGCCCAATAAGGGCAAAGGTAGTAGTACACCGGCTTGATGATGGCCATACAACCCTGAGTCACCTGGGGTCTACATCAGTCCAGTATGCATTTACCAAGGAGAGGTAGGGTTATAGGGTTATAGAGGCAACTTCAAACTCCAGGTCACATTTACTCTGGAGAGGTAGGGTTATAGAAGCAACTTCAAACTTCAGGTCACATTTACCAAGGAGAGGCAGAGGTTATAGAGGCAACTTCAATGATTTAATCTGTATTCGAAACCAACAACCTTGGAAAGAATATATATCCCCATATTCAATTATTAAAAATGAAACGATGTTACCAAATTACTGATATAAAAAATAAATTAATTAATAAATTAAAAATATACATATAAAACAAACCCATTAACCCAATAGATTTTCGGAACTATATCTGCCTCATATTATTGAAGTAAGATGTCTTGTCCTTCAGTTGTTAAAATCAAAATCTAAAAATATATTAAACTATAGAAATCACAATTCCACTCCCTAAAATACCATATTAAGAAGCCAAATACGTCCTTACAGAGTATGTCATACCCAGACAGTAACAGGCTAGCGTCCTTACAGAGTATGTTAACGCAAGCCGGGCATCGACCCAATCACTTCTTGGCATCGACGTCTAGAGGAAAGAACAAGTTTCCGTCAGCAGCCACGCTACTCATTTGGCGGTCAACGAATTGAACTTACGTGGTCTTATTCCAATTAACACATTTAATGATTAAAAACTGCATAGGATGCTAATTTTTCTGAGTGCTTGGACTCCATCTGCCCTCATCAACCAAAAGATAGGTCCGTCCGTATGTTCGAGTGCTTGTGACTAGATTTTATTCTGTTTTATTTGTTTGACGGTTGATTTCGTTTTTAGTGTTTAGAGTGATTGTTAACATTCATACTTGAATTGAACAAAAGGAGTTACTCATTCCTTATACGATATTTTTATTTTTCTAATAAATATTAAAACTTATGGTGATCTGCTAGGTTTACGGTGTGAACCGCATTAAGGTATTTGGAGCTTTCCATGGCCTCCAACCCTGATAGCCTAATAGTTTGCATTGGTGCTGCATGGAAGACCGTTACTATCAATGGCACTTCTAGGTATCTTCTAATATTGTTTTTCTTTCGAGTTTATTGAATTTGCATGTAGTTAGTTGGAGTCACACACCCTCCTTCAGTGTTTTTTTGGTTGTATTTTTTTTTCTGAAGGCTTGGATCTCTTCAACATGGGCCCCCGTGACATTAGTGTTTAACTGATACAAAGTCTTATTAGAGGTTTTTTCCTTTTTAATCAGCATTTACGGAGCTCTTTGCTTGTTCTCTCGTCGTGGACTTGTGATTTTATTGTTTCTATGGACAAACTACACAAGGTTTCAGTCTCGGTAGAGTTCTCTGATCTTCCCCTTCCTTTGTGGGTTGGATTAGATCAAAATATCAGTGTCCTTGGGCATGTGGTTCTGAGTGAACCTAAAAAAAATTTAAATGCCCATCTGACCCGACGGGTATATGTAGAGGTATATTTGTCAAAGATCTAATTGATTTCATCATCATTCAAGTGGGGGAGGCCACTATTTCGTAGTAGGTGGTTTACATTAATCTCTTGAACACCTATACACCTATATTGAACACCTATTTTTGCTGCCAAGCACCTGATCATGAGGTGAATGATTGTTTGTGTACATCACATCCCAAGCTGAAGTCAACTTTTGTGCCCACCCTTGGGGAAACTACTCAATCTAAGGCGGATGGTTGGATCACTATGGACCATCGCAAAAAAAATGTGTTCTCATGTTGTTCACACTCCACAGATAATTCTTTTCCAATCCATAGATGAAGGTTGTTATACGCTCACAGCCTTCAGCGCCACAACCTACGACTTTTTTCGATCCACAGCTGACGGTCGTTATAAGGTTGATGCCTTCACTTCCATAGATGATTGTTTTACTCATTCCACAATCCTCATCTAGAAAGGGTAGATGCAAGTCATCATCTATGCAATTTATGGTTTCTATGAAGGAAGCATAATCTGAAGATCCCTTCCCTTCTACACAGTTTCAGGATAGTTTATGCAAAAGACAGTTTCACCCATTCGAAAGTTGGTGGGCAAGTGTTAAACCTAACAGTTTCAACAACTTTGAGGCAGTGGCATTGCTTGAACAAAAGCCAGACAACAAAGTCTTAGCGTTTTAGCAAAGCAACCAATCTTTAAGTCTACTCAGAAAGATTTACTTACATGGACGCCTAATCGAACCAACCATTCTATGCGTTAGATCTCTCCACAATTTTTACAGTTCAGAGCTTTTTTTTTGGTTACATAGGAGAGTTGGTCACAACCACAATATTTTTGGTAATTGACAAGTGCAGGGTTCAAACCACAGGGATGCTTCCACCAAACCTATTCCACTTCGTTATTGTTGACCCGACGTAAAAAAAGACCACCAACCACTCGAGATTCGTGTCGTCATTGACAATTTGACGCGCACTCAAAGGATTCAGATCAGACTACTACCCTTGCAAACAGGTTGCCCCCAAAGTTTGAACCTCGATGTCTTCTTAGTAAATAAGCACTTACCAATCCACCTAGGATTCAGATCAGACTACTACCTTTGTAAATAGGCTACCCCAAAATTTGAAGCTGAGTGTCTTCTTAGTAAATACCTTGCTAGAGAAACACTTACCAATCCACCTAACCCTCATATAGTTCACAACTTTTTAACTCTAATTTATTTTCAATTTTATTTTAGTTCTCCAACATAAACTACGAATCTTTTAATCATCTGTTTTAAATAATTTATAAACCTTGTTTAATTTCGTACCTTTGTGGTGTGCTTGTCTACCACCCATTTTTTTAATTTGTACTTAATCTTATTAAGCCACTTCCCAAACAAAAACTCATGATGATTTTTAAGTGAAATTTATTGTGTGGGAAGGCGCTGGCGGCAACATCAAATGGTGGGGCTGCCGTGTTTTGGGCCTAGCAAGTAGACAGAACTGGAAGGAAGCCTGTCTCTTTTTCAGTCACCTTTGATAACTAAGATTCTACCTTTACGCCTCTTACATCCGTTCTGTCAAATATTGAGCTGTCCCCTTTTTGCAGATGGTTGTGAAATCGTGCCTTTTCGTTTTGTCTTTTCGAAGTATTTTGTTCGCCGCCCTTTGGTATGCTCGAAAGACGCCAAGAGAGTGGACTGGCAATACGCATTACACCTATTTACAGTGATATATTAATAAAATAAAAATTTAAAATATTAAATTACGATCATCGAAGCTGCTCATTTTCATATTAATCGTTGTGTATAAATAGCTTTCTTTAAAAGTTAGAAGTTATGTTAGCAATGAATGACATTTCTCTTTTCTTCAAAAATCATCGTGAACAACGTCTTTAATATTTTGCTTTATTTAATCCTATGAAGGAAGGGATAAAAAAAAAAATTTGTGGCTTTTCTTTAGATAGTGGCATACCTGTGACGGTATTGCAAACCACGTAAGAGTGGTTTTAGAGGTTTCTTTCTAACCTAAAATTTTAACTGCCACCTAAGAGTGGTTTTAGAGGTTTCTTTTTAACCTAAAATTTTAGCCCCCAAGGACTAGGTGAATTGGTAATTGTTTGTATGTCCAAGCACTTACCAAGAATAGATCTAGGTTCAAAGAATAGATCTAGGTTTAAACATGGGGCATGCATGTTGCGAAGGTAGTATACGTTAGACCGATGACGATGGTATGAATCTCGAGGGATCCATGGTCCTCTCATGTCCTTCTCATATCAGGTCAACGTTAACAAGGTGGTATAAGCTTATTCAGTGTAACTCTTGATTTAAACCCTGCACTTAAAAGTTACTAAAAATAATGTAAATATAACAACTCTCATATATATAAAAAATATATTTTATTTTATTTATGAATATTTTTAATTACATGAACAAAACATAAAACCCGTAGATTAATAGTAAAAGGAAGTCATCTCCCTTATAAAGATTTGAAGAATGCTGTGAAACTGAAGTTTTTTTTAAATGAAAATTGAAATGATTGATGAATGAAAATTTGAAAATTTATTTTTTATTTTTTTAAATGATGAATTCATGTTTTATGAAAAAATTGGGTCATTCAATTTTTAAGGTTTATAATGTTTTTTTTTAACTATCAAACTTTATTTAGCTGGTGAGTTTTTGGAATTAAGAGTCAATTAGTATTGATGTATGGTTATTTTTTTTTTAAATGTGGTTGATTAAAAATTTGAATTTTTTTTTTTATTATATATTTTTTTTTCAAATAGTTTTATTATTTTGTTGTGTTAAATGTATAATAATTTTATTTTTATTTTCTATTTTAAATGGTTATAAATCATTTAAAAATAAAGAAAGATGTAAAGCCACTCCATTGTAAATTGTAAATAAAGAGAAAAGCTGAAAACTATTATAAACTCTATAAAAATATTTAACCCTCATTAGTCTATGAATAAAGCAAGCAAGATTCAAACTACTAAATCACCTATGATCTCCTAAACTATACAAAAATACGCCTTTGAAAAGATCCCATTGAGTTAATAAAATTATTTTATATTCACATGAGACTTGAAATACAGTACAATTTGTTTATTTTTAGATTACATAAACCTAGTGTAAGAAACTCAGCATTTGAATGCAACTCAACTATATACGATTCAATATGACTAAACAAAGATGATTGCTATATTATGTTGTTAAGTCACTTTACATCAACAAATCACATGTTTAATTCTCGTGAAATTCATCCTTTAAAAAGTTTCAAAAGCAAAATTTTCATTAAAGAGCATGCTAAAAACATATCTAATATTAAATTTTATAGGTCACATAGGTCAAAATTTCAATTTTCAAAAGGTCGATCAAAAAAAAAAAAAAAAACCTTAATTATTTCTTAGCAAGTGTAGAGATCACAAATTAAATTCTAAAATCCAAAAGGTCATAGGTTTGATGTCTTATTCTCATTAAGTTGTTTCATCCATCTTGTGTAAGGTCAAAGACATAGGTTTAATTTTAATGAAGTCAATCAAATAGAAGGAAATATTAAAAAAATAAGGGTTTTATTTTCTGGTTTATGATGTGGATGATCAGATTTGCTTTATAATTTTTATAAAGGAACAGTTGATTTAGATATTCTAGAGATTCAACCTCCCTAAACACATCCTAGTTTCAATATCCCCATATGAAGCCATGATACCACCATTCTCATCCAAATAATTTCATAGTAGAAACTTAGCATTGGTTCCATGGCCTTGACTATAACACCATCCTCATTAGCTAATGGGGGAATGCACATGGCTTGTGAAAGACCATCCTAGTTGGCCCCTCCTCTTGAGATCAACATCTTCATAATTGTCATTTCATTCTCTATTTCCATCTCAAAGGTGAAACTTGGACCTCCTATTTGGAGTACGTGAGCCTTCAAATATAATTGTTAGATAGTTGATCATAAAGTATATATATAATTCATAATAATTATCAGTTAGTGCAATCCTAAAATTCAAGGGATGCATGGTATTCAAAAATTGTAAGATTTTTTTTTAGCTCTAAACCATCTCAATTTGAGGAAATAAGACATTGATCTTGTTGATTGTCATTTGTTTTATAAACAACAATAAAAACCAAGAACTATAGTGTATGACCTTTATAATAAATTTCACTATTATAATGATTCCCAAGTAATACTCTAAGTTTTAAGCATTTTCTTATATGTATACCAATTTCTAAGTGTCAAATTTGATACAAATAGAAAGACATTAAATGGTTGTTACTTAACTCTTACATAATGTAAAAAAATTAACATAGAATAATATTTGACTGAAAATGAAGAAACAAACAATTTGTACTCTCAACTTCAACTATTAAGTGTAATTTTGATGCTACCTATTTTTTTTAAATATTAAAACAATGGGATTAAAACCTTACTTACAAAAATATCATAATAAAATCCCATAGCAAAATAACATCAACAAATTACATAAATCAATAAATTTTGCATCTAGGAGTCCCAAAAAAATAAAAAGTTAAATAATTCACTCAATAATCTTCACTTACACAAATAGAACATCTCTAGAAAATATAAAAGGACTACCAATTCTGTCGCTATAACTTCTTCAAGCCTTCATCCATGGGCACACATTTCCAAAAATATCTAATAACAAGATGTGCTCTCTCCATCTCACACAAAACCACTACTCTCTACCACTCATTCATGCATCCTCGTCTTCATCCATGAATAAGCTCATCTTGAGAAAACTCTTCACAAAGGCATCCATAAAATGAACGACATAATATGTTAATAGCATTTTGTAGAACACAAAATCCTACTCTTCCATATCTTCCTATCAAAATATCCTCTTGTACTCAAATTTATAAATAGTTTACTTGCTTTGTTGTTCGAAATGTATGATAATATTTTTATCACTTCCTATCCCAAATGGACATAGATCACATGTAAAATAATGATAGATGTAAAACCAATATTTTTTTTAAGAGAAAAACCCCTTGCAGGGCCGCCTTGGTCTGAGAGACCACGACCAGAGGGTTCTACACCATCAAAGTCACCCGGGATTTACGTCCAACCCTGCTTGCACCAACATTATCAATTGGATTTTGGGTACCCAATTCAACTTTTTGTTAGGGTGGATATTCGAACCTGGGACCTCCCTTGGAGGATTGCCCTCTCCTCTCCAACTCACCTACAACAACTAGGTGATGTAAAACCAATATTGCAAACAAAGAGAAAATATTAATACTGGTACAAACTAATATAAAATTTATAAAAAATATGTAACTCTAGTTAATCTAAGAATAAAGCAACCCAAGAGTCAAATTGCTAAGTCATTTATGACCTCCTAAGCTATAAAAAATTACACCTTTGATAGATTTGATTGACTTAATTGCATGGTTCTATATTTATGTTAGAAATGAAACTTAAGATAATTCCTTAAATCATGTTGTTAAGATACATTTATTCAATAAGTTATAAGTGTAATCCTCATGAACTCCATCATTTAAAAATATCCAAAAGAAAACCTTCCATTAAATAGTATGCTAAAAAAGACAAAATTTGATGTTTAATTCTAAAGGTCAGTGGTTCAATTGTCATGAGATAAATTCAGAAAAAAGAAAATAGGTGCTTTAATATTTTTTAGCAAGTGTAAGAATCACATGTTAAATTTCAAAATCCAAAGTTTATAGATTTGATGTTTTATTCTTATTACGTCATTTCATATTAAGGTCATGGAAATATATTTAATTTTAATGAATTCAATCAAAGAGAATAAAATAAGGGGAAAATAAAGGTTTTGTTTTCTAGTTTTATGATGTGGAGGACTATATTTGCTCAATTATTTTCTCAAGGGACTCCTAATTGAGATATTTAGCCTTCCTAAACACATTCAAGTTTTAATATTATTACGTGAGCCTATAATACCACCATTATCATCTAAAGAATTTCACCACAAAGCCTTAACCCTTGTTCCATGAGCCTTGACTACAACACCCTTCTCATTAACCAATGGTAAATGCATTTGCCTCATGAGAGACAATCCTAGTTGGACCCTCCTCTTCAAGACCAACATCTCCATCATTTTTATTTCATTATCTATTGCCATATTGAATGTGAACCTTGGACATTCTACGTACAATACCCATGCCTTCAAATATAATGGTCAAAATATTGACCACAAAGATATAACTAATGATATTTTATCAATTAGTGTAATCTTAAAATTTAAATGACATATAGTGTTTAGTAATTATTAAAAAAATCTCATTCATCATTTATTTTACGATCAACATCAATAACTAGGAACTATGGTGTATGAATTTTGTGATGAAGTTTGCTATTACAATGAGTTATAGGTAATGACTCTAAGTTTTAAGCATTGTCTTATATGTGTACCAATCCCTAAATGTCAAATTGATACAAATAGGAAGAAATAAATGACTATTTGACACTCACTTAATATACAAAATTCAACTTAGAATAATACTTGAAGCAAATAACTATTTCTCTTAACTCCACCTATCAAATGTAATTTTGAAGCTACCTATATTTTGAAAATACTGAAATGATGAGTTTACAACCTTCCTTATGGAAAATATCAAAATAAAATTCCATATCAAGATTGCACCAAAAAATAAAATAAATCAATAATTTTTACATGCAAGAGTTCCCAAGAAAATTTAAAAACAGTGTCATTGAATAATTTTCACTTACATAAATATAACATCCCTAGAAAAAGTATAAAAAACACCAATTTTATTACTATAATTGTTTCAAGGTTTCATCCATGGGAACCCACTTTTAGAAATTACTATTAACCCTATGGTCCTCTCCCTCCCTCTAACATAAAATACTACTCCCTACCATTCATTTTTGCATCCTCATATTCATCCATGAATACATTCATCTCGAGAAAATCCCCTTCATAGAGGTATCCATTAAATGGATAATATAATATGTTAGTAGCCTTAGGGAAGATATAGAATCCTACTCTCCTACATGTATCTTACAAGAATTTTTATTGCTACCAAAATATCTTGTTGTACTCTTTCCTCATATTTATAAATGGTTTACTTGCTTTGTTGTATCAAATTTATGGTAATCTTATCTTCACTTTCCATCTCAAATGACCATAAATTACCTGTAAAATAAAGAAATATGTAAAGCCAAAATTACAAACAAAAAGAAAAGTTGAAAAATACTACAAACTCTATAACAATGTTTAACTCTTATTAATTAAGAAGAAAGTAACAAAAATTCAAATTATTAAGTCACTTATAACCTCCTAAGCTATACAAAATTACACCTTTTAGAAAAAAATCATTAAGTTAATTGAATTTTTTCTTATTTATGTTAGAATTGAAACATAAGATAGTTCTTAGATTACATAAGTTTAATGATAGAAAATAGGTATTTGAATGCATCTTAGTTATATATGGTTCAATATGCCCAAAAAAAAATAATTGCTACAATTATGTCGCTAAGCCACTTTTCACCAATAAGTCACACGCTTAATTCTCATGAAAAACATCATTTAAAAAGTTCCAAAAGAAAAAATTCCATCAAAGAGCATGCTCAAATAGACAAAATTTGGTGTCTAATTATAAATATCTTATGTTCAATTTTCATGAGGTCTATCCCAAGAAAGGAAAAAAGTGCTTCATTATTTCTTGGTAAGTATAGGGATCACATTTTAAATTCCAAAATCCAAAGGTTGTAGGTTTGATATTTTATTATTTTTATGTCATTTCAATAATGTTATCTAAGGTTGAGTATATAGGTTTAATTTTAGTGAATTCCATCAAAGAGAATAAAATAAGCAAAAAATAAGAGTTTTATTTTGTAGCTTTATGATATGGATGATCAAATATTTGCAATTCTTATTCTTAAAGGACTCTTGACTAAGATATTTAGACTCCTTAAGGCGCTTTAATATTTCAAGATCATCATGTGAGACCATAATACCACCATTCTCATCCAAATAATTTTATAGTGGAGCCTTAACATTGGTCATGTGGGCCTTGACTATGACACCTTCTCATTAGTTGTTGGGAACATATATACAAATCATGAGAGACCATCCCAATTGGCCCATCCTTTTTGATATCAATATCTCCATCATTGTCATTGCATTCTCTATTTCTACCTCAGGTATGAAACTTAAATCTCCTATTTAGAGTACCCATGCTTTCAAATATAATTACTAGAAGCTTGATCATAAATTATCTTTATAATCAAATAGTGTTATCCTCAAGTTAAAGGGATGCATTTTGTTCAAAATATACAAGAAAATATTCCAACTCTAAACTATCTCATTCTAAGGATATAAGATACTAGCCTTGTTGTCCATGATTTGTTGGACAAACAACAATAATAACCAAGAACTATGATGGATGACCTTTATGATAAAGTCCACTATTACAATGATTTCCAAGTAATGATTGAGTTTCAAGAATTTTTCTATATGTGTACCATTCCCACATCAATTTTGACACAAGTGGTAAGACATTAAATGACTGCTACTTAACACTCACCTCATGTATAAATACCAACTTATATTAGTAGTATTTGATTGAAAATAATAAAACAGATAATTAGTCCTCTCATATTAACCTATCAAATGTAATTTTGATGCTACCTAAATTTTAAAGGTATTGAAATAATGGGAAAAATCCTCACTTGTTAAAAATATCAAAATAAAATCCCATAAGCAAGGTTGCACCGACAACTTAAATAAAACAATAAATATTACACCCAAGAGTCCCCAAGAAAGTTTAAAAATAGAATCAAAGTCTCTTAATAATCCTCACTTACATGGATAAACATATCTAGAAAAAGTAAAAAAAAACATCAATTTTACCACTACATCTTCTTTAGGCCTTCATCCATGTGCACACACTTCCAAAAATGTTGATTAATCCTAAGGTCCTCTCCTTCCAGCTCACACAATACCCTTGTTCCTTGTAATTCATTTCTGTATCCTAATCTTATTTTGTAAAGAAGTGCATCTTAAAAAATTCTTCATGGAGGTATCCATAGAATGAACCACATAATATGTCAACATCCTTGGGTAGGACATAGAATGCTACTCTTCCACATGTATCTTGTAGTAACTCATCATAAAATCAACATTCTCTAATGCCTTTAAAACTATGTCCAACTCATAAATGATACATAGGCACACCTCTATGGTTTTCTTGATCTTCATCTTCTTCAAGAGTAGTCAATTTTATGGATTAGGTGGTGATGGGTTTGAGGAGAGTATGCAAGGATTCAGGAAAGTTCAAAGATCATTTGGGGGTGGAATGAGGTTTGTAAGAGTATAGGAGAATTGAAATGATTAATAGAACACATTTGATAATCTTTCTAGCAATAGAATATCCTAGTTCTAAAATCACTCCTAGAGACCTACCATTAGAGCATTTTGCACACTTGAGAGTTTTGCTATGAAAGTAGAAATTTTGGCAATCATAGCTATTTGTAAAAGAGTAATTAGAGATTGTTTTGAATTTATTGTATTGTGATAGTAGGGATTTATTTTTATGAGCATATAAAGTGTAAAATGGTGGCATACGCTCCTTAGTGGTTTGTTCCTCATAATTTTTCATTAAGAGGAAAACTAGAAGAAAAATTAAGATATCATAAGTCACCATACTATGATGGTAGGTGACCCATAACAAAAATAATTTTATATAAAATTATTACAACAAAGTTATGGAAAATAAAAATTTCCTCCTTGTCATTCGGGTGAGGGAGGAAGATCCCTTCAAACTCTCACAATTGAAGATCTTGTTTAGTTGATGTAGTGTTCTTTTTTTTGTTTCAGTTGTCTTGGAGTTTATCTCTATTATGGACCCAAGACTCTCTCTTAGCTATTATTGGGATATTTTATTTCAGGCCCTTCTTTGAGGGTCTTATCCAGTTATAAAAGGTTTAGGGATCTTCTCAAAACCCCTTCTTTCTACCAATAAAAAAAAATCTTGAATTGAATAAAAAGGGTTTAGATTTGTCTAAAAATATATGCAACATAACTTATTGAAAAATTTAATTTTAATGGGTCCCATGTAGGATGTGTATTCATAGTAGACTAGGTAACGATGAATTAATCATCAACCATCCATCAACTTATATATTCTATATAAACATTTAAAAATAAATTGTCGTAGATTGTGTTCATATTAAGCTAACAAATCGGTAGAAAAGAAATTAACTTTACAATTATGCAAGTATCTATAGAAAATTAATATTACAAATGGTATTAACAATGGATAATTTTATGGGTATGAGGGCTTGGTTCAACGTTAAAAAAACTTTTGTAGGAGCGTGAAGACCAGGGTTCCAATACCTCAAGCCCCGTAGTATCGATGGGTGTGTCGCGTCAAGTGTAGCCAGCTATGTAAAAGGTTTATCAGATGTAATTGGATGTTATAGTGGCGACAAGAAGAGCGATTTGAACCCACTAAGAGGCATAGAGAATTGTAACGTGTTAATGATTCCTCTAGTATAATAATAATAATAAAAACAATGGATATTTTTGTAGTACTTATTGGAGTGATTACTTTACCAAAGGAAAAGATATGAATATTATATATGTTATTTCATATATAATGAAATGCATTAGTTTTTTTTTTAATTTTTATATGAGATTGAAATTTGACAAACCCACATTATATCATGAACACATAGTGGTATTATATATGTCTTGTCAGTTATGTATATACTGAATGACAAGATTCAAACTTGGATCTCTTCCTTGAAGGTTGAAGAATTTAACCTCTTAAAATCATGATATTTGTTAAGAAATACATTATTTATATGAATGAGATATTAAAATATTCAACAAAAAATATTTTATTTTAAATAAGATAAAGTAAACTAAAAACAAAATGGAGAATTAAGAACAAATTTTTCTTAATATTTAACAATGTAATATAAATGATTGAAGAGTACATGGGAATATTTTATTATAAGTGCTTCTTAATAAGAATTAAGATATAACAATGGATTAAACATTATCAATGTGAGTAATGTGTTTAGAAAATACTTAAATTCAAGACAATGAATGAAAAATTTTATTGTAATTATTTTATAATATAAATAAATAAATAATAAAAGTTTTGTAAAAATTAAATTTAAATAAAAATTTCAATATTAAACAAGTTTAAGGTGCTTGAGCAAGTAATGAAATGAAGATTGGGTAAATTGGCATCCACAAATGGTGTGATCAATGTACATGAATCTTGGTCTTTAATAAATATATTGAGTAGAATTTTTTAAAATCAAATTACAATTATAAATAAGAAGATATGAATTTATCTAAGAGGTAATATCATTCAAATAATATAGATATGATCATTAAAGTGAAGCATCCAAGTTATGGACATTATATTATTTATGGATCAATTAAAAAAATACTTCTATCCTCAAACACTAGAATGAGATAATACATTTGCAAATAGATAAAAAAACTAAACAAACATATTATAAAGGATATTTAGAACACAATCATCATCCAAATAGATAGAGGTAGTCATAATATTATTTAAGAGTGTTTGTTATTGCACCTAATGATAGGTTAGCTTAGTTGTAATGATCAACATGCATTTCATCAATAAAAGATGATTAATTTCCATCATTGGTATCAGATTAGTTGAATTGAAGGTTGTCAGTTTCTCCAAGTTCTTGAAATCTAAGTTGTAGGTGTAGCAGATCATATGTAAAAGGGAGGCTCCTAATTGTCAAAGGCACTTCCACAACTCAAAACTTGTAAAAGCAAAAGCAGTATCAAACAACTTAGTAGAAACCCTTTTGAGTGCATCCATTTAGGATTTGTATGATTAGAAGATCAATCACTTGGATAAAAGCTTACAAATAATTTGGGATATCTAGTGCCTTCACATAGGTACAGCTAAATAAGCCTATTTCCCATTCAAGCTATTCTACACATTTTATTTGGTAAGCATTCCAAAATTTCCTACTGACCTATTGGTAGAGCTTATGTCCCAACCATAGAGACCTGCTAAATCTACTAAATTTAGTGAAATATTTTGTAGTGCTCTATGATTCCATAGTTTAGAATAAGAGTACAAAGGAAAAATTTCGAACATTGGATTCAATATAAAATAATCATGCATAAAAAAACAAAAATCACATGGTGCTCTACTACCACTATGAAGGGAAGGCTTTAAGATTTGAGTGGTCCAACGATCAAATCCCTTGGAGCACAGAGCATACTTTTGTGGAGTTCAAAATTTTCAACACTAGCTAGAATTCTATGAAGTCATAGAACTTTTGGGACTACTACATAATTTTTTGTGGGGTCTTTACTTGGCTTGCATGTAAACAAAATCCTGTAGGGATCACTACCACATCTACACCCTTAAAAAATTGCTATTTCAACTGGCCCAATGAAGCCTATAATTGAGGTAGGATTGTTGTAGTCGCTAAGATCTACAAAAGCATACAATTGTGATCCAACCTTAAATGTGCAATATTTACAAACATATGTTACAAATCTAGAGGTAGAAACAAAATCTATTGATAAAGTTGTAGATGCCCTTAAACTTTTTGACATTATTTTTTACTAAAAGACATTGAAAAAGCTAAATTCAGGATTTGATTCTAAGATCCACATAATCTTTTATATGCTTTTAGACAAATATTTAAAGCCTTTCACTTGAAAAACCCCATTGTATTGCACTTGGGTATAGCTTTGTCCATCAAAATAATTTTTTTTTTAATTTTCTATGTTTATTTTACACTCAAAACCTACCAGTTAAGTTTTATATATTATTTTAAGCTATGTGTTATAATAAAAAAAAAATAAATAAATAACAAATCATGAGAAAAAAATCATTCAAATTTTAATTTTGCATGGAAACTTTTTTATTTTTGTATAGTTTTGATGGGATTTTTTTTAAAGGTGCATGTTTGGCTATGAGCAACACCTTCAAACTTTGAGATATTTAATTTTAAATTTTATTCTTTGAATATCACTCAAACACGTGCTTAAGCACACTAGCAACATTTGGTATTAATGACACCTCTAGCTCACATTTACAGGTCAAGTTATCACATTGAGATACTATGTCTATAACCTAATAATGATTCCATAGTGATATTTGGGAATCAACCCTTACATTCATTTGAGATATATAAGGACATCATTTTTTGATACTTTCACTCCATAATCATACCATATTCATCACTATCACTAGATATAAACCTTGAAATTGAGAAATTTCAAGTATATAGGGAAGTTATGCCTACATACAAGGATTTCTCCCTAAGAAGGTGTCATTGATAAGGTGAATCTATTTTCATACTACCTTGCTACCTTGTATCATTATATTTCACACACCTTAAAGTCTCTCTCACATACAACTATGTATATTGATAGGACTACCTTCTTCCACATATCAATAAGTACATATGAAGGGTGAATATATAGAAAGATTTTTTTATATGAGATAGGTGGTATATTGAAAAGGGATAATTTGATAGTTATAAGGAATCCTCACCATGGTAGCATCAAATTTTTTTCTTATAGATTCACAACTACTTAATAATTCATACTTTAGACCTTGGGAAACTAAGATGAGAATCATCTTAGTAGTTGAGAAACTCTAGGACATTATCATAAGAAAATTCACTTGACCTATAGAGTATGAAGATGCACAAAAAAAAAATGATGATGTATATGCCAGACCATTAATGATCATTATGCTTTTCATAATAAATATTATCCAGCCCCATATTTATGATGAATACACATCTAAGGAAGCATGTGATGCACTTTCTACTTTCTACAAAGTAAAGAATGAATCGATAATTCTTCACCTTTAGTCTCATCTCCACACACATTGAGTCCAATATGGAGGAAGCATTGATGTTTTTCTTCACCAAGTTATAGATTTGAAAGCTAGTTTGAGTGTTATGGGAGAAATAGTAGATTATAAGGTCTTAGTACCCATCATACTTTGAGCTTTACCAGATTTATTTTGAGTGTTGATCACCTTCTTGCAATTATAAAATAGGAAGGTATCCTTTGATGAGTTGGTAAATATATTTCAAAAAGAAGAAGCAACCAACCAATTGAGGGATTAGTTGGCAAATAATGTACCAATTTTCATGAAGTATAGAAGGAATTCATATAAGGGTCCTTCCCCATCATCATTATTATCATCACCATCATAAAAAAAACTCAAAAATAGAAGAGACACAAAAATAAACTTAGAAATAAAAGAGGCATCACCATATCTATGATAAAAAATGACATGATACAAAGAGTTGTTGGTATAACTATAAGACTCAAGGAGATCAAGTTTGCAAACCTCCATAGAAAAAGATACAGTAGAAATCATGTGCTAAGTAAAATTGATAACAAGAGCATGTTGCACATGAAGAGTCAAAATCTAAATCTAAACAATCTAACTTTGAATAGGTACATAAGGTGCTAATATCCAAGTCAATGACAATACCAAAGGAAGATATTTGGTATACTTCTATAATGACCTATGTACATCTTGAGTAAACTAATGATTGAGGTTTTGAAAATTTAAATCGAGTTCTAAGGTTTGAAGCATACTTGGGGTAGGGTTGTACACAATGCTTTAGTAATTAGATTATGGTTGGGAATAATCATATATTTGGTATATAATATATGTCTCATATGGCTTATGACCTCCGGGAACTAATTTACGTTTCTACAATTTAAATATAAATAATATATTATTAAAAGTTACTATTTTTCATTTAAAGTATTATAAATGTATTGTATGTTACTATACAATTCATATACAAAAGATGAAAAAATAGAGGATATGAAAACTTAAAATGTGTAAACTAATTTAAATATTTTAAAATTTTGATTATTTTTTTGATATTTTGATTACAATATTTTGATTATTGGGGTCTAAACATTCTTCTAGCTAGATTCATGATTTATCTCTGGGCTATTCTAGTTATGCCCTTGTGGGTTGGCTAGGCTTAAGTCCTTGCGTGGACTGCTTTTTTTTTTATCCCTTTTGACAATATTGTAGGCTTGGTTCTGTTCTCATTGTAAAAGGTTCCGACACCTTTCAACACCCCTTCTATAATTATGAAAAATAAATTGAAATATATTATTCAAGTATGAATACTTAGAAAATAAGTTACAGAAAGCAAATGATGAAAAAAAGTGCAAAGTAACTAATTAGATAATTAAAATGTGTATTAGTTACAAAGTTCCTTCTTAAACTTCAAAATGTTGGAGAATTAAAATCAAATGTAAGGAAGAAAAGAAAAAACTTGGTAACAACAATCATCACTTATCTGTTTTTAAATCATGAATATTAACTAATGCTATAGAGATAAGGGATTTGAATATTTATTTTTACAATATTAGTTTATAGACTTTTTTAATTTATATTTATATTTTATATTTAAATTTTATTTATGTGAAAATATTTTTTTTACATAATTTTACATAAACATTAGATAAAATATTTCTATTTAAATTCTTCTTTTCTGATTTTATTATAATTTTATATTTGAGATGATTTTCTAGTAAATTTTCCTTCTTAGTGCTATATAGGGAAAAGAGTTGATTCAAACATATACAAACCAAATATAGTCATACCTATATCCATATTCTCGAGGGAGTCCTTTTGTTGATATAATTTTATAAATGTTATATATTGTGTTTAAATACAAACACAATTTGTTCTCATTCCTTATGTTTGGTCTTCTAAAACCTTTTTCTATGACACAAATGAATTTATCCTCTTTTACAAAATACTATGTGAGTTGTTGAATCTCAATAATGACAAGTATGGTCTTGGTAATCTAAGGTCTATGTAATGAATTAAAAATTTTCCAACATTATTTGGTGACTAAGGATTATCTCATTTTATTCAATATCTTCTTCATTTTATTAAAATTTAGGTGGATTCCCCCTCATATATTATGCTTAGTCACCAAAAACTTTGAAAAATGTAGGAAATAAATTATTTTTAAAAATTCAAAGACATTTTAATAGATTTTTAAAATACCCTAAGAAAATTTAGTTTGTCATATCACCATATAGCTGTATGTTCACCAAACATGAATGTATTGGAATAACTGATTAGAAAAATTCAAAATCAACAAGTGAATTGAATGTCAAAGAACAACAATGCGATGAAACTTGTTGGTGAATTTTCTCCTAAGCTAATACATTGAAGAAACATAGAGAGCTCATCACAATCAAATATTTAATTAGTTGTTTAAAAATATCCTATTATTACCATTCATATCATTTCTTCCACAACTCCTAGAATCACAATGCTCCTAAAATTGTTGTAGAAGATAACAAACCAAATTTAGCAGTAGAAGATTACAAACCAAACTTGATATTGGGTAATAAATATTTACGTCTATCATGTTGGAATTTTCAATATATTAAAAAATGAATAAAATCATCACATTACTCAACAAATTAAACAAATCAAACATAAAAGAAATACAATTGTAAAATATTTTCTTAGACACTAAATAATATCACTAGAAAATAAATAATTCCCTCCATCTATTAAGAAAATGGCTGGATAAAATAAGGTATAAATACCTATTCATCACAACCCAAGGTCAAATTGGTTGTTCAAAAAATCTCTTCATTACCATTCATATCATTTCTTCCACAACTCCTAGAATCACAATGCTCCTACAATTGTTGTAGAAGATCATAAACTAAATTTGATAGTAGAAAATTAGAAACCAGATTTAATATTACTAATAGAGGTTGACATCCACTTTAATACCATTTTGGATTTTTTAATATATTAAACGATAAAAAAATCATCATGTTACTCAAAAATAAAAAAATAAATTAGACATAAAAGGAATACAAAGACAAAATATTTTTTTAGACATCGAATAATCTTACTAGTAGATAAAAAATTATCTCCATCCAATGAGAAAATGGTTGGACAGGATAGGTTATAAATTTCCATTATACAAACTATCCATGATTAAGGTTAAATGACCTATCTCATGAATAATAATAAAATAATATAATAAACTCATCTATTAAGATGTTTATGGGTCAATAAGGCAATATACAAATGATTACAACACAAGGTTAGTTATGGCCTTAAGTGAAGAATAACACTACTTATTTCAAGAGAATTATTATACAACATAGAATTTAATAATGAGATAAAAGTTGTCAAAAAAACATCTTCAACTTCAAACATGCAATGATATCTCACTTAAATTTTCACGTTATAATGTAACCCCCACATCCATATTAATGAGATTTTTGTCTAATATGGTAATGACACATGTATCATCACATATTTTAATAGAAAGAGAAAACAAATAATAGATTGGAAAACATATTTTTTTTAACTTGTAATATTCTTATTATAATGATATTTTAATATTTCCAAGAGCCATGTATACATAAACAATTATTTTAAATTACTCAAAACAATCACACATATTTATCTTGAATACAAGGAAGCTTCGTAATATATCACTTAATTTATTTAATTTATCTCTCAATACCATATGTAAGACCCTATTAATGCTCTTTTAAAATTTATTTATAAATTTTATGATGCCAATTGTGATATTTTAATTAATACCAAAATAATCTATTTTAATGTTTAAATTTCAAAATTTAAATCTACTATCACAATGGTCAACAAGCAATTTTTTTGATATTCTTGGGATAGTCACAAGCCTTTGATAACTCAGTTTCCCGATTAGAGACCTTGGATGGAGGAGCTTCACCGAGCTAACTGGATTAAGGTGGCTAATTACTGTCGGTACCATACTGGTAATTCAGAGGTTGGTAGATATTGTATCCCTATTGAGGAATGGCCTATTCAAATCCCAAAAAGGTAAAGACAAGATATCCAATGCATCCTTCATATGATATCTCTCTCTCTTGGTCCCATGATAAAGATTGTTTTGGATGGAACAACACTACTCAGGGTGAGTATTTAGTTGCTCAAGGTTATTTAACCTTATGCCATAATAATCCCAACCAATATTCTGACATATTTTCTCAGTTGTGGGCTCAAAAGATTTGGCCTAAGGTGAAGTTCTTTACTTGGATTTTATTGCATCGCAAGGTGCTTACTGGGGAGCATCTTATGAAGCGTGGTTTTCATGGCCCTTTTAGATGTGAAATGTGTGGAGAGAATGTGGAAACGCTTAGCCATATTTTGATTGAGTGTATTTTAGCCTCTAAGCTATGGAGGAGAATGTCCACTTTACTTGGCTTACAATGGTTCAATTTTTTTTTACTTTCGAACATATTTGGAGGGATTGGCCTAATCAAGAGGGTGTTGATCATTTTATTAGGAAATTATTTTGGATGGGTTATACCATTCTTCTTTGGAATATTTGGAATGAAAGGAAAAACCAAATTTTTAATCAAGAAATGAAGGATATTCACTATATTTGTAAAAATACCATGGCCAACTTAGTTGAATCAGTCCATTAGCTCCTTAATCACCCCCAAAAATCCCACCAAATATGGGATCAAGTGATGCAAATATTGAATATTAACTCTTATAAGAGCAACCAGCTTAAAGGGAATGTGAGTAATTGCAATATGGATAGAACAAGGAATTGACAACCTCCTCCTAAGAATTTTGGAAAATTCAATATTGATGGAGCCTCTAGAGGGAACCCTGGAAAAGCTAGTGCGGGAGGAATTGGTAGACTTTTAGATGACTCCCTGGTTTTTACTTTTGCTAAGAATTTGGTTATTCTATCCAATAACCTTGCTGAGGGGTATGGTATCCATAGAGGCCTTCAAGAGGCTACTAAGGTTGTATGGGAAAAGGTGCTAGTTGAGTCTGACTCTCAACTCATGATTAATCTTTTGAAGACTTCTTCTAATAATAATAAGGTTTATTGGAGAATAAAAATAATTAGTGAGAAGATTCAGTTAATCCAGATGAGATTTTTGAAAGTTGAATACAATCATGTTGTCAGATATTAGAACAAGAGTGCTGATGCTTTAATTAATTGGGCTTTGGATAAAGGTGATCTTACTTGCTACGACCATCCTCCTAGATGGTGGGCTTCACAAAAAAGGGAAGCTCTTCTTTCTATCATTTCTTTGGATGGCTCCAGTTTTGGAGGTACCTAGTTTCTTCTTTCTTTATATTTGCTTCTCTTTGGTTTAGTTAGGGTATTTTAGTTCCCTAGCTCAATAATATTTCTTTTGTTTCCTCTATTGATTCTTGCCTTAAAAGTATTTTGGTCTAGAAAGGTCATTGTTGTGTTCTATTTTTTTCTTTTTTCTTTTCTATTTATGTGTGTTTTTTTTTGTGTGTTTTTTGTGTTGTTTTTTGTTGTTCTTGTGTTTTTGTGTTTTTGTGTTTTTGTTGTTTTGTGTTTTTTTTTTTTTGTTCTTGTGTTTTTGTTGTTCTTGTGCTTGTGTTTCTGTATTTTTGTGTTAATTGGTGTTTTTGTGTTTTGGTGTGTGAGTGTTTTCTATGTATTTGTTTTTCTTTTTGTTTGTTGTTAGTTGTTTTATTTTTATTATTTTTAATTTTTTAATTTTTAGGTTTTGGTTGTTTTTGTTTTTCTTATTTTTGTTGGTTGTGTCTTTGTAGCATTTTGTTGTTTTTTGTTATTTTTGTGTTTTATTTTGTTTTGTTGTTCTTGTGTTTTTTCTATGTGGTTCTTGTTGTGTTTATTTTATATCTTATTTTGTGTGTGTTTGGTTGTGCTTTAGCTTTTTGAAACACTTAAGGAGCATGCTTTTTTTTAATATTTTTGTGTGTTCTTGTTTTTTGTTGTTTCAGGTTTGCTCCTTGAGTATGTCAAAGGTGGTAGGCCCATTAATGAAAAATGAAACATGGCGTAGTAGTACTAAAAATGCAAACTAGTTTTTGATTCACCAGATCACTTACACGCAAGTGAAGAGCATACTACTAGTGCTGGAGGCTTTCTGATTCACTAGATTGTATTACGTGAAAAGTAAAGAGCATAATACCAACAACAAAAGTATGGCAAAAAACAAAAGGAAAATATTAAACTTTAAAAAATATGAGTTAGGAAAGGAACAAAAGACATGAGATTGAATTTTATTCCGATAAAAAGAAGTAATACAACATCAACATTTAACAAAATACTTCAAAAAAATTTCCTTTATGCATCATAACAATTCCATAATATTTCCTTGTATCATTGAGTAACATCTAAATGTTGAAATACCTTAAAGTGGTTTTCTAAATATTACATATACTATGTGGTTATCTTTTGGTCTAGACTCTAGAGCTACAAATAAAATGTCAAAAGTTTGAATTTGAAATGGGATAGTGTTGTACACCAATTAACGGAGTTTAGATGGATAAAAAATTCATTAGATAAACATATTGTCCTATATGACCTATGGTCTTGTGGACATTAAAAACTAATTTACTTTACTATTTTTGAACAGAGTAAACTAAATTTTGCTTTACTTTACTTTACTATTGTCCTATATGACGGTCATTTTTTACCTTTTTTCTTTTGCAGATCATCAGAGCGAATTCTATGCGACCAATACCCTACTTCCACCACTTCCACCATTTCTTCCAAATTTATCTTCAAAAACCTTTTCTGTCTCAACATTTTAGAAATGTTAACCACACCTAGATACAATATTTCTTGGGTCAATGATGCAGGCTTGCAGGGTTTAGTTTTGATGTCATAATTTAGAACAGATTACCATGTCTTGCAAAATATTATAGATGCATATGACAATGATACGATGATCATCAATCTGACAATCCATAATAAGAAGATATGTTTTACTATCAAACCTTCAGACATGGAGAGATTGATAGGTCTCCCTCACAGGGATGTTGATCCCATCACTACGAAGTTATCACTATCTACCAATGACAAAGCATTCCTAGAGATCAACTTCAAAATCTCTTCAAAATTATTGTTAGGTATAATTCTTGATGTTATTTAAAGTTCAAAATTTAAAATTTATGATTTCTCAACTAATGATTTTTTTTTTTTGTAGTTTTCACCTCTAAGTTTAGAAGGGGCTTAACTAATTCATCTATTGAAGATATTTTTTTTATAAAAAGTTATAAGATTCTTCCAAGAAAGACTCATTATCCAAGGAAGATCAATAGACATTCCGTTCTAGTGATTGGTGTATCTGGTTCATTGTCTTCACCACCAAAAAATTGATTGGTGTACATATATTTTGCAGTGCATCATAGCAGATGTAGACACCAAAACAGCACCAATCCGATTATGTGACTGCAAATACTGATCGCGTTGACAAACACAGCCCCCAGGGCAGCCCTCAGAGGTCAAACAGTGGTCCTAACCACTTTCATAGCAATTTTGTAAGGTCAAGAAGCAATTTGGCACATTTAGACACTTTGCTCAGTATTCGTCTCACCCAGGGACGAATTCTGAAATCGTCTCACCCAGGGACGAATTCCAAGTTTAACGGGCAAAAAGAAGAATGGTGCCAAGTGGCAGCCCAGGACAGTCAGTTGATGACTCCTGCCTCGCACACGTGTGTGGGTGGATAGATAGGCCGTTAGAGGACTGTCACAAGGGCAATTATGAGAGCCCAAGTCAATGGAGGACTCCCCTCCCTCATGGGAAGACATGACTGCCACATGGCACCTATGACCAACACATGGCATTTGTGCTTCCCTCTCAAAAGAGACCCCATGGGTCTATAAAAGGTGGGACTTTTCTCACCCAAAAGGACAGATTGAAGGAGATTTCAAGCAACGAAGTGCTGCCGAGTTGAACACCCACTTGCATCCCCTTTGATTCACCTTCTCACATCCACCAATCTCTTTTGCAAGGGAGGTTGTTGGGTGGCTTTTGGAAGCTTGAATCTGACCCAAATCCAACATATGGACACTTGAATCAACCAATTTGCCGACCCCCCAATCCTAAGAGGTTTTGGGCCCATCCCTAGTGGATTGGCTCCAAGATCAAGTGCCAACGGTGGGAGGCCCACTTGGGCACCCCCGCACTTTCTAAGTTTTATTCTAAAAGCATTCTAGATTACTTATTCATGTTGCATCTCATGTTATTCTATTTGGTGAACTCATAGCTTCAATTTCATAACATTTTGATCAGATTTTATCATGCTTTTTGTCGCTTTGTTGTTTCACTAACTTGCAGGTGGCGATATCGAATTCCCGAGGATAGAGGCCAAATTGGGAGAATCCGACCATCTGGGTCATCCCAAAATGGCCCCAATTACATAACCCCTCTGTTTGCAGGCATTTTGGAGGTCTCGAGATTCGACATTGGAGCAGTACCAGGTCGGCTTTTCCAACACGGAAGAATTCGTCCCACCCAGGGACGAATAGCAGTCGAATTCGTCCTGCCCAGGGACGAATTCCAGTTGAAGGCAGATTGGCCGACTGTCTCGATTGCAGTGGCCTTCTGGTGATGTTTTCTGTCCTCTGTCAGGTTTTCAGGTCATTTAGAGTCATTTTACTCACTGTTTCAGACAAATGTTTACATGCATCTTTTGGCGATTTTAGAGAACAAACACTTTTTATTTGCAGCAGGTGCTACTGACATCTTCGTTGTTTCTTTGTTCGTAGGAGGAGCAGCAGAGGTCAAAGACTCATCGACATCAGCGGCGGCATCATCTTGGCCCGTCCATTTCAAGTGTGGGCACGCGGAAAGAGGAACCTTAAGTCTCGATTGTAATCAAATTCTTTTAACGCTCCTAGCCCCTGAAAAGGGAGGAGGCGTATTTGTAACAGAGATCAAGAAAGTTTAATGAAAGGGCTGTGTTTTCTCCATTTGCTTGTGTCTCATTCCAATGCGTCTCTTTCATTTCATGCAATTTACATTTCTAGGACTTAAGCGTATTTGATTTTGAATGCATCGCAATTAGTGTTTCCTTCTCCCGGAATCTCGTGCTTTCAGTGGCGATCACGGTGGGACCCTGTTCCCTGGTTTTTAAAATCATAAAAACTGATTAAATTTTTGTGTTTTGTGCTTGACAGTACATTTTTTGTTGACTGTTATTCGTCCTTGGCTGTGGCGATTGCTTTACTGCAATTCGTCTGACCCTGAGACGAATTCAAATTCGTCTCTGGGAGGGACGAATTCTGTTCTGTAATTCGTCTCACCAAGGGACGAATTTCTGTCTACAACTTTTCAGAGCAAAAATTCAGAAGCAACCGGTCCAGGCAGAGAAGAGGTAGGGATTTTCATAATCTCTGTTAAATTTTCTGTTTCTGTTTCTGTTTCTTTAATTGTTTTCATTTAATCCTGCATTGCATAGGGAAAGTCATTTATGCTTGTTTCATTTTCGTTAAATAAAATGAATCCCACACACTTCACGCAATAATTTTAAACCAAGGAGCTGGTCGTAAGACCCCAGCCCTTGAGCAAGACCAACGGTGGGTTCATCACCACCTTGGCTTAGCTTTGCATCCATTTCTCGATTGTCAGCTGTTGTTAGGCGTAAATCCTGACGAAAGCTGACCGAGTGTCGTCGGGGTGATTCCCATGCGCGCGAGGATAAGTCTTCTATGGTAGGTGCCATTAACAGGACAATCCCCCTTCCGTACCGCCTACGTACCACGTACCTTCTGCTCTCACGTACCTATAGTCTCCCTCTCGTAAGGGCGGGTATATAGAGAGGTTGGTATATCGGCCTGGTTGGTATATTGAAGGGGCTACCATTTTGGGAGTTATATGAGCCTTCATAATGCATTTAAACGTTCTTCAAAACCTACAAAAACAAAACAAAACATCAAAATGCACTAAACCAATTTAGGGCACACCAATAATCCTTAAAAGAGATAATCACGGTTTGCGCATGTGTGTGTTTATTTCTGCTTAGTGTAGACAAAAAGAAAAATCATCATAAACGAGATAAAAAATCTACTTAGATAGTATAGAAGCAACGCAATGGTGTACACCCGTAGCCAAGCCCAATCAAGGGTAGAAGCTCCGAAAGGTACACAAGAAGCAGGCACAAGTCACCTTCGCTTCAGTCCTGAGGACTTGGTCATACCGCCTTATCGGTCTGGCCTACAAAAGAATCCGATTCAGAATCCTCGGTGGGGTATGCCCATTCAAAGCAGCCCCTTTCGGGAAGACGCCCTACATGTAGACCTTGATGTAAATAGAGAATCACCTTTTGAGGTTAGACATGAGTGGCCACGGCGCGATGGAGCGCTAGAGAGGCACACTATCCATTTGGAGGGACAACGTGGATATGGCATCCCTTCTTTACCTCCCATCAGGACGGAAAGACAAAATCCGGAGCGTAGGGCTCCTTACACGAGGCGAGCTAACTCCGCCCGCCCCCTCCACACCTATGAGAGAGAGTACGAGGAAAGCCATCGCATTCCTCGAGGACAACAATACAACGTGGGAACCTTGCATTTCCGCACTTGCTAGGTATCATGATCATACATCAAGGCCAGAGCCTCGAGTACATGTCGCCTACCTCGACAGAGGGAAGCGACCCATTGAAACTTTAGATCATCAAACTCGAGGCAAACACATAGGAGAAACATTCGAACCTCCTGAGCAAAATAGGGTAGACCAAATTGACCCGATAGTTGCTAGACATGCCACCCGTCAAGCCCAAATCATGCGGCTTAAACAAAGTCATCAGGAGA
Source organism: Wollemia nobilis (assembly GCA_028583015.1). NCBI lineage: Eukaryota > Viridiplantae > Streptophyta > Pinopsida > Araucariales > Araucariaceae > Wollemia > Wollemia nobilis. The sequence goes on along the minus strand of JAQPPZ010000386.1, from coordinate 9,720,396 downwards.
TAGAGTATCGACACCGCTTGGATAGAGAGCGCATGCAACGCGAAGCGGATGAGTTACGCTATGAACTACCTGAGAGGGAGCCAACCCCTCGCATCCAAAGAGCCGAACAATATGAGAGGCATAATCCGTTGGTGCAGGACAGGTCTCCACGACCTCGTCAAGCTTTGCCTCCGAGACCTTATAGACCCGAGAGGGAGGCCACTCCCCGAAACAATGATGGGTACCTTCAGCGAGGACTCGATCAAGGTCATAGGTCTCGCCCAGAGACTCCTCAAGAATTTTATGAGGAGTATGAACCAGAAATAGAATATGCTGAAACTCCCCATCAAGGCAGGAGGATTGCCATTCGGCCACCCCTCCATAGGCCCCCAGTTTACCATAACTTACAACGAGAGCGAACAAGAGAGGAAGAAATAAAATCTTCCGATGCATACCAAGCGCTATTAGAGCGTTTGGAGTCTGTGGAGACAAAAGCTGCTGGGCATCAAAAACCCACATTACGTCAACTCCGCAGTAATCCGGTGCATCCCTCAGTGCCTACACCTCTTTACCCCGAGCACTTCAAGTTGCCTCAATTGGCAATCTTTAAAGGTGAAGAGGACGCACAAGAACACGTTACAAGATTTCTAAGCCAATGCTTCGGCATCCAAGATAATGACGCATTGTTGCTTAGAACATTCATAACCACATTCGCAGGCCCTGCCTCGGATTGGTTCACACAACTACCCAAACACAGCATAAGCAACTTAGATCAATTAGTAGATGCGTTTCTTGAACGCTTTGCCTTCAACACAAGGAAGAAGGCATCACTGAGTGATCTGGCTAGCCTCAGGCAATTTGAGGAAGAAACAATGGCAGCATATGGGAATCGATGGAGAGCTTTGCTTTCTAAGTTACCCTACCGTCCCCCTATGTCTGATCTCACGCAGATGTTCGCAAAAAGTTGCTTAAAATCAATCTCTGGTCTATTGTTGCTGCGACAATACGATAGCTTAGAAGAAGCTTTGGCGCAAGCCAGAGTTATAGAAGAGATTAAAATAGGCGAAGGCGCAATCGCCAAGCCTAAAAAGAAAGAGTGGAATAAAACCACTAAAATCGGGACAACGCAACCACAACATGCTACGGTCAACCAAGTTGCGATAAATGTTCCCACGCCTGTGCAAGAAATGCAGCCCCAAAAGGCTAATTACCAGGCAGTGCCTCCTGCTTATGAAAGAGATAATAGAAGACAGGAGCAGAATCAGTAGCGTCACCCTAGGCGACAATTCACCCCTTACACGGAGTCTAGGGACTCCTTATTTGACCGCTTGTCAGCGGCAAATTTAGTCACTCTGCCAGAAATCCAAACTATAGACCCTAATGCTCCTAAGCCTAGGGGATACAGAGAGGAATTGTATTGTAGATTCCATAGGCGCAGAGGACATGACTTGAATGGATTTTGGAAGTTCAAAGAATTAATCCAAGATTTGATCGACAATAGAACATTGGCCGTGGACAACCCCATAGCGCCAAACAATCAACAAATGGGGGTATTCAAGGACCCTTTGCCTGCCCACGAGGCACAGGCAAAACCACTCCAGATTAACGAGGTGCGATAGAATCTTCCCATGCAAGGATTTGTGGGAATGATTAGCATAGTGACAAGGAACAGAAGGTACCCAGCAGTTGCCCCCGAGGTAGCTACGAGGGAAGTTCCGACAACATCGCAGCCTCAACAACGCCCAACGCAGTTGCCTCCGCCTAGACCCGAGGTCACGATACGGACCAAACTCACGCAGAGTTTGCGGACCACATCGGCTAGGCTGTCCATTTACGAGCTTATTCAACAATCGACACCCCATAGGGAAGCTCTTATGGACATTTTAAAAGCCATCGAATTACAACCTCACGAAGCAAATTCTTTCAACAACTTCGTGGGACATGTGAAACAATGTACGGAGCCGGTCATCACATTCGGAGAAGATGAGGTCAAAACAATATCGAATGACATGGCAGATCCACCCCTGCACGTTATCGCGCGGGTCAACGGGATCCCGTACAAGAGAGTGTTGGTAGATACTGGCTCGTCCAGTAACATCATTACCACTGCAGCCTTAAAACATTTGAAGCTGCCAGCCTCTCACATCACAGCCTCCACGTACACACTGCGAGCTTTCAACGATGCAATATGCTCGACAGTCGGCACAGTTGTTCTGCCTATCCAGGTAGGACAAAAGACAATACCTACATTGTGCCATGTGTTGGAAGGCGAGATGGCTTATAATATCTTGCTAGGGCGGCCTTGGATCAGGGACATGAAGTGTGTCCCTTCGATCGCCCACGAGTGCTTAAAGTATGCTTATGAAGGAGAAATACATGTAGTCCCAATGGACTTAGAGCCCTTCAAGTATTGCAATGCGGTACAATTCATGCCTCAATCGACCCTCCCTTCAACGCATTTGGATTTCCAGTTAAATCCATCTAAACAGGGTCCAATACCGCGGGCACCACTGGTGACCAACAAGGCAAAATCCCAGCCAGGTGAGACTTCATCACCTGCTCCTTCATCATCAACGCCACCTATCATGGCCCAACAGAAGGACAAGGGAAAACAGATCATGGAAGAGGTTAAACCCTTAGAAGAAAGGTTGCCCACAATCTCAACGGTATCAACAGAAGAAACACCTCGCACAACGGAAGTGAAGACTCCTGAACCACCAAACATGGAATGGACTCAGGAAGGACTACCGTTTCCTCCCACCCAATCATCAACAATCATTGTTGAAATGGCCAGTACGGGCCTGGGGGAATATTTAGTGCAAAATGTTGTGGCGACGCCAGCATTGGAGTCAGTACAAGACATGGGAAGACCTCGCCTTCCCATAGGGACAATTGTTCCTCTAGGCTACCCTCCAAACCAGACGAATTTCGTGTATGGGGGCCTTGATCATGGTCTTGAACCATGCCAACAAAAGGAAGCAGACGAAGAGCCTTTTGTTGAAAACATCAACTATCCGTCAAACCCAGATTTTGCCCTAAAATATCTCGGCCAATGCAATTGGCATGGATACGGAGCTAGGCAGATATGAGCAAGGGATGCGGGTCCTTTGCCAACCAAGATATCAGATGCCATATGACAAGTCAGGAGTAGGGTTCAACCACCCCCTGCCCTTAGACATCTTGGTTGAAAATATGCAAGGCCTAGAAATAGGCAACAAGGGGGGATTGGCATTAGATCCTTATGCCAATCCAAATACAAGAATACACATTGGGAGACTACCTCCCATGGTCAACAAACACCCCTGGAAACAGCAGTAATCCCTCTCCTTTGCTAGAGAGAGGCGAAAGTTCAGAGATTAATCCTCAAAGAGAACATCAACGACTTCCGGACATCTTTTTGAAGCTATTCCCCTTAGAGGTTCCAGATGAAACAACACAGTGTCAAGAGAATCAGGTCCCTCCACCAAGAGTGGAACAACCACAATGGGACCGGATTAACTTATTGGAACAAGGAGGGTCCTCAACGTCGCAAGCAACAGTTGCTGAAGAGGATGAACATTTTTGGGTCTCCGAAAGTGATTCAGAAGATGAGACTGAGATGGACTATCTCAGACATGCGCGACGACATCACCGCCCTTTAACTCATGAAGATCTAATGGGACAGATGGGCATACGGTTAGGGCATGAATGGTGGGTAGACCCTGCAAGGTGGGACCAAGTATTGGATCCATGGCTCCAAATTCAAGATGAGCATCGTCCACCTCGAGATCCCATCATGACATCAGTGTCGAGAAAAGACCCTGCCATCCTTTTCGCAAATAGGGATGAATTCGCACCTAGGGAAGATCCATTCGTGCCCGTTCTCGTAGAGCTAGATCCGAGTATAGGGAGCATCTAAAAGAATCGAGTTATCACACCCACGGTTCTGGAGACCAAATTCATTCCATCCACATGATCTCCATTGATTTGACCGCACCCATCCGCAATCCGGCCGATCCATCACGATCATTGCATCTAGACATAGATGCCATCGACTGGGATCACGTCAATTCACCTTTATCACCATCAGAGTACTGGCCTTTCGGTGAAATGCTTCATTCCACCCCAAGGACAACTCAAGATATTTTTCAGGCTGAAGAGGGACCCGAGGTTCCAAACGCAGATCTAAACTCAGCTAATGATATCCATTTGATCCCAACTCCACATCAGTTGGAGGACGGATCCCACATGTCAGTCGAGGAAATGACTGACGTAGACATCGGCTTAGACCCAACGAATCCACAGATTATCAAGCTGGGGGTAAGTCTTTCCCCCGAAGAGCAAGCCGAATACATCGCCCTTCTCAAAGCGAAGAAGGAGGTTTTTGCATGGTCATACAAGGACATGCCGGGACTAGACCCGTAGCTAGTCACGCATAATTTAACGCTTGATCCGACAATCAAGCCCGTAAAGCAAAAACTACGAAAGATGCACCCAACAGTGGCCTTGATGGTCAAAGATGAATTACAAAAGTTGTTGGATGCACAGTTTGTCATCTGCGTGGATTATCCGCCATGGCTGTCCAACATGGTTCCCGTCAAGAAGCCCGACGGGAGGATTCGCATATGCACCGATTTTTGAGACCTAAACAAAGCGAGTCCTAAGGATGATTTCCCCTTGCCAAGCATCGACGCGCTAGTAGACGCTACAACAGGTCATGAAATGCTCTCCCTAATGGATGGCTTCTCAGGATACAACCAAATTCGTATCAATCCTGAAGACCAACTTAAAACGGCGTTCACAACGCCTTGGGGGACATTTTGTTATAAGGTCATGCCTTTTGGCCTTAAAAATGTCTGGCGCTACCTACCAACGTGCCATGACATATATCTTCCACGATTACATGCACAAAACTTTGGAAGATTACATGGATGATTTGTTAGCCAAGTCTCTTTTGCGCTCAGATCATCTCGGTGACTTAAGCAAGATCCTCGATCGCCTCATAGAGCATAAGGTCAGACTGAATCCCAAGAAGTGCGTATTTGGCGTCACATCTGGAAAACTCTTGGGTTTTATAGTCTCAAAATGAGGCATCGAAGTGGACCCAAAGAAAGTCAAGGCAATCCTTGAAATGGCTCCCCCAACTACTATCAAGCAGCTCGAAGTCTGCAAGGAAAGGTCGCGTCGATTAAACGCTTCATAGCGCAATTATCTGACAAATGCCGACCCATGAACAAATTATTGCACAAGGGAGTTACATTTCATTGGGATGACGAGTGCCAGTCAGCCTTTGACGAAATCAAACAATACTTGGCTTCGCCGCCAGTATTGGCACCACCTAGACCAGGAGTGCCGTTCTACTTATACATCTCAGCTACTGAGGTGGCACTGGGCGCCATGCTAGCCCAAAAGAATGAACTTCACAAAGAACAGGCTACTTACTATCTTAGCCGCACCCTGGTCAGTTACGAACTTAACTATGCATACGTTGAGAAACTCTGCTTGGCAGTGGTGTTTGCTACCAAAAAGCTACGCCACTACATGCTTGAGCAACACTACGTATGTTGTGTCTAAGGAGAATCCATTGCGATACATGATGAGTCGTACTTATCATAGTAGTCGCACGGCGAAATGGATCATGTTGTTGACGGAATTTGACATTGAGTTCATTGGGCAAAAATCTATCAAAGGACAAGTCATAGCCGATCAACTAGCAGAGGCTCCTCTTGAAGACGATCAGCCTCTGGTCATAGAACTACCCGATGATGGGGTCTTCCATGTCTCAGAATCGCCAGATTCTGATGAGCCTGAGTCACAGGCCGACATAACCCTATTCTTCGATGGTTCTAAATGCGAGCAAGGTGGTGGCGCAGGAATTGTATTCTTCACACCGCAGGGCGCTCCAATGCCCCTGTCATTTAAATTAAACTTCCAGTGCACCAACAATAATGCAGAATATGAAGCCTTGCTCCTAGGTCTTCAGACAACAATCGCCATGAACATCAAACGATTGAATATCTTTGGTGATTCATTGTTAATAGTCAATCAAGTCAAAGGGGTATATCAATGCAAATGCCCAGTTCTGAAGGCCTATAAAGCCCTCGTGGACAAATTCTTGGCAAAACTTGAGTGGTATGACATCGAGGCACTCCCTCGATCATCGAATCATTTTGCGGACACAATGGCCTCCTTGGGGTCACTAATCCCGCAAGACCTTTCCGGTGATATGACAACTATTCAAGTCAAAACCTTATCGCAATCCGTGATAGAGCGTGCAAGCTCAGACTTGACGCCAGGAATCCACATGATCCAGATTGAACCATCCTCGGATAAGTTCTTTCGAATCCGAGATCGTCTGAAATGTGCCAAGCTGGGGTCCTTGTTTTCCCCCACTCCCATTAATAGCAACACAACGCTATTCTTACAAGTTCTATCCCATTCAGCATTTGTTAGGGAAGAACTTCGAAAGGGATTGGCTGTTCATATTGTCGAGGTTTCTGATCAACAGGACTGGTATTTACCCATAAGAGACTACCTCAAGTTAGGTAATCTTCCCTTTGGATTGACGCACGCCGCAAAACGAACATTCAAGCAGAAAGCGGCTAAGTATGTCTTGATAGGAGACATTTTGTATCGTCGCAGTTATGACGGAATTCTTCTTCGTTGTTTGGACCAAGCAAGAGTCCACTTGGGCGATCGCCCAAGCGCACGACGGTACATGTGGTGGCCACTTTAGTGGTATGGCCATCGCAAAGCGCATTCTCCGCATGGGCTATTATTGGCCATCTTTAGAGCGAGATTGTTGCGAATATGTCAAGAAGTGCGTGAAATGTCAACATCATGCCAATTTGATGCACGTACCTTCCCAGGCCCTACAGACAGTCCAGTCTGCTTGGCCATTTTCGTAGTGGGGCCTCGATCTAATCGGAAAGATCTCCCCTGCATCGTCAGGCCGTCACACGTTTATCATAACGGCCACAGAGTATTTTACCAAATGGGTGGAAGCAATTCCGTTAACCTCAACGAAAGGACCCCGCATTGTGGAGTTCATCTTGCATAACATCATATGTCATTTTGGTATTCCATCCAAAATAATATCGGATAATGGGCCATCATTCAAGAACAAAGACGTGCGTGCTTTGACCACAAAGTACAAAATTCAGCACAACTTTTCAACGCCCTATTATCCGCAAGCAAACGGGCAAGCGAGAGGCATCAAACAAAACACTAGTGGCCATCCTTAAAAAGACAGTCGCAGACAGTCATAAGGATTGGCACATACAAATCCCACTTGCCCTTTGGGCTTACCGCACTAGCATTCGGACGCCAACTGGGGCAACTCCGTTTTCGCTCGTGTATGGCTCAGAGGCAGTAATGCCTCTCGAGTTGGAAATTCCTTCCCTTCGCATATCAATGCAGGAGTTCATCGATGATGACACTGCGCGGCGAGCCCGGTTAGACCAACTTACGTTGCTTGACGAACGACGCGTTAATGCTCTCGAGCACTTACGTATCTATCAAGAGCGGCTTAAGAAAGCTTACAACATGAAAGTTCACCTAAGGGACTTTCGGGTTGGTGATTTGGTTTTGAAGGAAAACCAACAGAACTCTAATTTGCCGTCCCACCTAAGGGACAAGTTCACGGAAAATTGGTTAGGTCCATATGTCATTGATAGCAAAATAGGACCCGGGACGTACCGGCTAGCTTCTCTTGATGGTATCAAGGAAACAGAACCCTTGAATATCAGTCATTTGCGACCATTTTATATCTAAGAGAGCCATATCCCAAAAATGCTCCAAGGATCCATAAAATCACTTGGTCAAAAAAAAGCTCCAAGGATTATCGCAATCACTTGGTCAAAAAAAGCTCCAAGGATTATCGCAATCACTTGGTCAAACCAAAAAGCTCCAAGGATTATCGCAATCACTTGGTCAAACCAAAAAGCTCCAAGGATTATCGCAATCACTTGGTCAAATCCAAAAAGCTCCAAGGATTATCGCAATCACTTGGTCAAACCAAAAAGCTCCAAGGATTATCGCAATCACTTGGTCAACCAAAAAGCTCCAAGGATTATCGCAATCACTTGGTCAACCAAAAAGCTCCAAGGATTATCGCAATCACTTGGTCAACCCAAAAAGCTCCAAGGATTATCGCAATCACTTGGTCACCCAAAAAGCTCCAAGGATTATCGCAATCACTTGGTCAACCAAAAAGCTCCAAGGATTATCGCAATCACTTGGTCAAACAAAAGCTCCAAGGATTATCGCAATCACTTGGTCACCCAAAAAGCTCCAAGGATTATCGCAATCACTTGGTCACCCAAAAAGCTCCAAGGATTATCGCAATCACTTGGTCACCCAAAAAGCTCCAAGGATTATCGCAATCACTTGGTCACCCAAAAAGCTCCAAGGATTATCGCAATCACTTGGTCACCAAAATGCTCCAAGGATGTCCACAATCACTTGGTCAAAAATAAAAAATAATCAAAAACAACAAAAATTTGCATCTCATATCTAGGCATACTCAAATTCATCAATCGAGAGCTCTTCTCGCACCTCATATTCATATTCACAAAAATCAATCCATCAAAAATACAAAAATATGTAGCTGCATTAAGCATTGCATCCATACATTGCATATTTGTGGTTGTATAGGTCAAAGGCACCATAGGCTGTAATTGCTCTACTAAGTCCATCTTGTTCCACACTTGTTCCATTTTACAAAAACAACAAAAACACCATGCATTGCTTTTACCACACTAGAGTCAGTGGTCTTTTAATGTATCAAGAGTTTTCATGATTGAGTCATCATTTTGCTCTTTAGCCATGTAATGTATCAAGTCAAACAGATTTTACGAAGGTAGAGTCATACTTGAAATACACCTTGTTACGTAACATCCCAACACAAATTAAAACACATAAAACAATTCCTAAGTTGTGTGAACGAAAGATGAAACTTGCACAGTAATCCAGGTCACCACAAGCGAAACGGTTATCTTGCTCATCCCCCTGTGCGAATGACCCCAAGAATGCTGAGAGTTGGCAAAAGGACAAGCATCCTCCCTACCCAATTCCCTAAGAATCCCTAGTTCTCAATAGTTGCAAAACATCAAAAATTTGCAAAACGTCAAAAATCAAATATTTGACATCCTACAGTGCACACATCAAACGGCACAAACGATAGTGATTTTCATCACTCCATATCCCCAATCCCTTGCTCAAAAGAAAAACAAATCAAAATAAACAGTGATCTTATCACTACAAACGAGCAAGTATCCCAATACAATTGAAGAAAAGAAGGGAGTTGAACTTGAATCCCTGGAACTCTCAGCATTCTAAAAGGTCATGAGGCAAGCCTCAGTACTGGTTTGGTTGATAGCCTATCGGTAACTGGCGGTAAACTTCTCGCATGACGATATATCTGTCACATTAACTTGCGTACAGATCAATGTTTGCATGTGGATGAGCTAGCTTATGGCATCTTGGATAACATCGCAGATTAATCTAACTAAATACAACAAAGGAATTAGTGGAGCTAATTAGGTGATCCTCAGTACAAGTTTGGTTGAAAGCCCATCGGCACTGGCGGTATCCTGATAAATACCACATAAATGAACTCAATTGCACACACAGGGATGTGAAATAGCTTGGTCAAAAACAAGTCCGATTCATACCTTGTTCAAAAGTCTTGTAAGATAAAGTACAGTCATGGCTAGTGAGTTAAAACCGTCTGAGTCTCAGAAAACCTTAGCTACATTTCTAAACCAACTGCGCTACTTTTCATCCTTACAATATCATCAAAAAAATACAAAAAGAGAAAAACCACATGTATACATACAAAGTCATGCATCACAACAATCGCCTAAAAACAAAATAACAGAGTTCTAAACAGTCTATGGTGCCATAGCCAAACATCACAAATCTCATTCATCCATTTCATCTCTGCATATCACATATAAATCAAAAACATTTGCATTCATCATAGCATATGCATCCATCAAAATAAATCAACATGCATACATCCATATTCATCAACCATCATGCATAAGATCAAAGAAAATCAAAACAACAAAAACAACAAAAAAAATGCAACACAAAAACAAAAAGCAATAAACATTGCCAGACACAAGTGCTCTTGCACTTAACCTCTTGGCATAGAAAAATTGATGTCTGGGTCAAAGCCAAAAAAAAAAAATTTGTTTATTGATAGAAAATGATGTGGGGTTTACATTGTCACTATCCTACTCTCTAAGAAGGCTACCATAGCCGGACCGCTCCATGGGAAGATGGATTTTTGACAATTTCATCCCCAAATGACGTCACAAATGGGTCAAAGCCCACTCAAAAACAACAAGAAAATCAAAACAACAAAAAAAGAAACAATAAACATTGCTGAGACACAAGTGCTCTTGCACTTAAACTCTTGGCATAGAAAAATTGATGTCGGGGTTTACAAATTATCACTATCCTACTCCCTAAGAAGGCTACCATAGCCGGACCGCTCCATGGGAAGACGGATTTTTGACAATTTAATCCCCAAATGGTGTCACAAAAAAAAACAAAAACAACAAAAAAATGCAACATAAAAACAAAGCAATAAGCATTGTCGGACACAAGTGCTCTTGCACTTAACCTCTTGGCATAGAAATTCGATGTCGGGGTTCAAATTGTCACTCTCCTACTTCCCCAAGAAGGCTATCATAGCCGGACCGCTCCACGGGAAGATGGGTTTTCGATGATTTCACCCCATTATGGCATCACCAAAAGGGTTAACACCCACCAAAAATAGGTCCAAATGTTGGAAAAATTGCACATGCTTAACTGATAAACCATCTAAAGGCACCCTTGCACAAGTCATCTTGGGTCAAGCGACTCGTCGCTTTTCTCATGAAGGTCATTCCCTCATCGATTCGTCGCTTGAGGGGGTAGTCACACTTAGTCACCAATCAACAATCACACACCCAATTAAGGAAAACGACATGCATTCAAAGAATCATTGACAAAGACAATCACGCTCCTGCTTGGGGCAGTAAACAAGCAACAATCAAATCAATCAAACACTTGGCATTTCGTGAATCATGAACACAAGGTTCCCCTGAGGATAAAAGGTTGCGCCCTTTGCCTAATCATGACTGATCAATGTCCAAGTTCAAGTCACACCTCACCAAAATAGGTTAACACTTGAAATCAAACTCCTTAGCTCGTCAGAAGCAAGGATTCAAGAATGCATGCCCTTTCCATGCTTGGGGCATCAAAAGTTGGTTAGGTTACCAAGAAACCCTAATCATTAGTGCTTTGGTTATCTATTTTTGCTCGACGCTGCGCTATGCACAGCGCATCCCAAAAAGGGGCATCTGTAGACACCAAAACAGCACCAATCCGATTATGTGACTGCAAACACTGATCGCTTTGACAAACACAGCCCCCAGGGCAGCCCTCAGAGGTCAAACAGTGGTCCTAACCACTTTCATAGCAATTTTGTAAGGTCAGGAAGCAATTTGGCACATTTAGACACTTTGCTCACTATTCGTCTCACCCAGGGACGAATACTAACTGGGATTCGTCTCACCCAGGGACGAATTCCAAGTTTAACGGGCAAAAAGAAGAATGGTGCCAAGTGGCAGCCCAGGACGATCAGTTGATGACTCTCGCCTCGCACACGTGTGTGGGTGGATAGATAGGCCGTTAGAGGACTGTCACAAGGGCGATTATGAGAGCCCAAGTCAATGGAGGACTCCCCTCCCTCATGGGAAGACATGAGCGCCACATGGCACCTATGACCAACACATGGCGCTTATGCTTCCCTCTCAAAAGAGACCCCATGGGTCTATAAAAGGTGGGACTTTTCTCACCCAAAGGACAAATTAAAGGAGATTTCAAGCAACGAAGTGCTGCCGAGTTGAACACCCACTTGCATCCCTTTTGATTCACCTTCTCACATCCACCAATCTCTTTTGCAAGGGAGGTTGTTGGGTGGCTTTTGGAAGCTTGAATCTGACCCAAATCCAACATATGGACACCTGAATCAACCAATTTGCCGACCCCCCAATCCTAAGAGGTTTTGGGCCCATCCCTAGTGGATTGGCTCCGAAATCAAGTGCCAACGGTGGGAGGCCCACTTGGGCACCCCCGCACTTTCTAAGTTTTATTCTAAAAGCATTCTAGATTACTTATTCATGTTGCATTTTGTGTTATTCTGTTTGGTGAATTCATAGCTTCAATTTCATAACATTTTGATCAGATTTTGTTATGCTTTTTGTCGCTTTGTTGTTTCACTAACTTGCAGGTGGCGATATCAAATTCCCGAGGATAGAGGCCAAATTGGGAGAATCCGACCATCTGGGTCATCCCAAAATGGCCCCAATTACATAACCCCTCTGTTTGCAGGCGTTTTGGAGGTCTCGAGATTCGACATTGGAGCAGCATCAGGTCGGCTTTTCCAACACAGAAGAATTCGTCCCACCCAGGGACGAATTGCAGTCAAAATTCGTCCTGCCCAGGGACGAATTCCAGTTGAAGGCAGATTGGCCGACTGTCTCAGTGGCAATGGCCTTCTGGTGATGTTTTCTGTCCTCTGTCAGGTTTTCAGGTCATTTGGAGTCATTTTACTCACTGTTTCAGACAAATGTTTACATGCATCTTTTGGCGATTTTAGAGAACAAACACTTCTTATTTGCAGCAGGTGCTACTGACATCTTCGTTGTTTCTTTGTTCGCAGGAGGAGAAGCAGAGGTCAAAGACTCATCGACATCAGCGACGGCATCATCTTGGCCCGTCCATTTCAAGTGTGGGCACGCGGAAAGAGGAACCTTAAGTCTCGATTGTAATCAAATTCTTTTAACGCTCCTAGCCCCTGAAAAGGGAGGAGGCGTATTTGTAACAGAGATCAAGAAAGTTTAATGAAAGGGCTGTGTTTTCTCCATTTGCTTGTATCTCGTTCCAATGCGTCTCTTTCATTTCATGCAATTTACATTTCTAGGACTTAAGCGTATTTGATTTTGAATGCATCGCAATTAGTGTTTCCTTTGCCCGGAATCTCGTGCTTTCAGCAGAACTACATAACATCCAAACGAACACAATGACGATTGTGATGATGTGTAATTATAAACTTGGGTTTTATTACGAATATTTTCACAATGTATAATACAGATGTACTGACTGTGTTGCACCAAACCCTAGCAAGCATTGCCATGTTATCCCAAGAGGTGAAGGTAAAAAATTTTCTTTCACCAAGAAATAAATTTTTATAGTACATGTTTTCATTTTTTAATTTTAAATTTTCACCTAAATGTAGAGAAGGGCAACCACTACCACGACCAAATGGGATGCTTCTATGAGGATTCATATACCAGAAGCCACTCATGATTCTTCTAAAACATGGTAAAAAACAACACCTTTGTAGAGGCCTCCAAAACATTTATGACATGATTCTTCTCCTAGAGTTTCTTGTGCATGTTTACCTACATATAATATGCAATGTGAATCTAGTGAGACCACTCCTATGACAAGTAATTTTATTGTTTCGAGCTTTTATAAATATATTGTTTAGTTGAAATTATAATAATTTTTATTTATTTTTTCATATGTTTTTAGTGTTATGCCCCGCCCCCACCCGTAGCGACATGCATTTAAATGTTGTAGAGATTCAACACATCTCTTTGTCGTTAGGTAAGTGTATTTATTTTAAATTAATATTTATTTTATTCAATTTAATTTTATTTTAACAAAATCTTGTTGTAACATTTTTAGGTGCCTCCTCGTAATTCACTATAAGAAAGCAACAAATGATGCCCCACCACCTTCACAATGACAATAATTAATGATAGGTCAATGCACGGGTGGAAATATTTTTTATAGTTAAATTATGGGGGCACCAAGCTAGACTATGTCTAGCTTTCCAAATATTTCATTTACAACAAATTTTTTATTGCAAAAAAATTTGAGCGTTGGATTAGATAATCCTTTACTAGATGAGGAATATCTATTATAGGACAACATTCTAGGGTTCAAAGTGACATATGTGCTTCAATATCCACATAGAGAAGCACAACAAACATAGAATTCCCTACAGCTCCACAAACCTCATCATCATCTTCTCAAACGAATGATCCTGGTCCTCTAACTAAGCATGACAAAGTTAACTTTTTTGAAGAAAATTTAATGGTTAATAATTGTGAAGCAACAATCAAAGAAATGATTGGGAATTTTGGGCCAAGGTACTTATCAAGGAGCTAAATGCCCGATAATTTTTTTCTAAAAGAGAAGATATTTTTTCTCTATTCAAAAACAAATTAGAAAAGCTTGGTGGTTTGCTACATCAAGATCATCTAGGCTTAGTGAAGTCTACATATTTGTACAATGATGAAGTTTTAAATATTATGTTGAATAGATTAGAGAACATTAATGTTGAATCCAAGCATATTTTAACCAATGGTCTTTTGATAAGAAGAAATTTGCAGTTGTTGAGGCTGCAAGGGATGTGGTTGAGGTGAGGATTTAGTTACAATAATTTTAATTTTTTTCTTTTGTTATATAACTCTCAACTGACTTATGTTTTATTTTATCTTTTGTAGTCAAATTTTTATAATTAAAAGAAACAAGTTAAAAACGTGAAATTTCATCTCCACATGGCAATGAAAATATTGTAAGGTGTAATAAAATAAAATAAATATTACAAGACAATGCCATATACAATAATTATTTAAGAATAATTATAATTGAACATAAAATGGATCTAGATATCTTGCTTAAGAAAAAGGGTAAAGAAAATATTTTTAGAGTGCAAGAAGATCTAGCCAAAGAACAAAGAGCATTGTTGGGGAGCTTAGAGAAGGTAGAGGAAGGACTCATCAGAACTAGAGCATTGCCAACATAGGTTGTTGACAAAGGAGATATAGGAAAATAACCTACAACTCCAAGAAAATCTCAAACTAATGTTGATCTAGATACTCAATGGGTGACTGAAACTACAAGCCTCATTGGCCCTCGAGCCATCCTGGCTTTCTTAGACCGTTATGACTCTGTGATTTCTAACTCATGGTTTTATATCATGCTCAACATGTGAATTGGTGTGAGGTGGCTTATCTGTCCCACCAATGTTTACATTTTCCAATCTGTGATTTTTGGCTCATGGGTTTCTATCATGCTCATCATGTGAATTGGTGTGAGATGGCTAATTTGTCCTGCTAGTGTTTGTATTTTTCAATCTCATGATTTGGGCCCTTATTTATTTTAAGCCCCAACACATGGTACCCCACCTTTGCTCATGAATGCCTAGTCGACTTGGGCACTCATGCCAACTTAGGCTTTAGGCCCATGGTGAATATCATCTCCAACATGTGGTGCTCCACTTCAACACCTAACTACTTAGAGAGCTTAGCCACTCATGCCAAATCAGACCTTGGGCCCACAATATTCAATACGTGGTGCCCTTCTTCAGTTCATGATGGCTTAGTTGGATTGGACTTTCATGTCAATAGCCCATATCCATGCACCCTTTCTCAAAATCATTTCTAAAAGTGTGAAAGGTCTAACATAATCAATTCTTCAAGTACCTATATCACCAATGTAGGACTAAATTCTGTGTCATAACACCATTGGTTGAATCGACTCCATCATATATCTGGAACATGCAACTAGACTTACCCAACATGAGGTAATCCATCTATGATCGAAGGAAGAGGAAGCCTCCAAATATTATGACATGCGTATTTGGAAAGCCTTTGATGGTTTGACTTCCTGGGAGAGTTTTAAATACAGAGCAAGGAAGGGTGAAAATCATCACAATTCTATTCATTTCTAGAGGTGGATAATTCAAAATTATTGGGCTAAAATGGCATTCCTCAAGTTTGACTCCTTGCAAGTGGATGACACAGTGATGGAAAATTTGAAGAGCCATGGCTTTCTGCCCTTTCTTGGTAAATGAAAGGGTAGTGATCTTGAAATATCTATGGAATTCATTAGGTCTTGGGATAATGGTTAAGAATGTCCCCCTATCAATATTTTCTCTACTTTGATCCCTAATCATGGGAGCCCTTAAATAGATTCTCCGAGTGATGATTTTGATAATGGATCTATTGACAATGCCAAGGCCCAAAAAAACCTTACTTGTGGGTCATATACGAACACTTCATATTTGGGTAAAGTGGAGTCTCATCATCATTCGTCTAGAGGTATGGCTTTTGGAGGTACGCACAAAAATATTGTCATGATCCTGATAAGGAGACCCTTGAAGAGTCTCCCGTGAATCATAAGAATATTAAATCTGAGGATGATCTTGGTCGATAACTCTCCCTCAATGATGGTGCATCCCCTAGTAGACCTTCAACTCATTCCTGGCTGAAAGCTACTAGTCATGATCCTTTATCCAATCTAGAGATCATCTTGGATTCTGCTACAACCAACCTCTAACAAGTAGCTAAAGTGATAAGCTCCACCAAGAAGTAGAAAGAGGTCATTACCCAAGTATCATATGATGATGACAATGCTAATTATGGTGAACCAAAGGTATCTGAGGCTTTCGAGTAGTTGTGGTTTGTTTTTGGTCTTATTTTTTAGGGTGGCCAGGGGAGTCCTTGCTCTTGATTTACACCTGTGTTTTCCTCTCTACTTTCCATTTTCTTCCTAAGGAGATTCTCTCCTATATTGGCTAAGTCCCCTTTTTTGTTTCCTTTGTTTATATTTTTGCTAAGGTAGTCCCGTTGGTTACTGCCTCCTCTAGGGATTTTTGTAAAAGGTTTGGGGTTCCTTTCAAAACCCCATTTTTTCTATCAATAAAAAAAAGAGTGACTGAAACTGCCTCAAATTCCCCATCTCAAAATTAAGAAATTGTAAAATATTTACTAGTTGATAGCAAATTTTGTTGTATTGCAATCAATAATTTTGTACAATGTAATATATTTTCAATCCAAATAATAAAAAATACATTTACTAATTTTGTGTCTTCTATCATTCAGTGGTTATTTTCATTTAAATTTTTGTGCTACTTTTAAATTTATGATGATTTCATTATATTTACTATTGTAATTTAAAATAACAATTGAAATATTACTATGATATAACTCAGTTATGCAAATACATTAATATCAATACATTAACAATACTATGATATAAAATATAAGGTTTTATCAATGAATACAATTAAGACACTAAGAAGGATACGATATAAAACATACAATTTGACCAACAACATTGTGATATAAAACATAAAATTTTACGAACAAATATTTTTTTCAATTTTGATATCCGAGTAGGTTGAAAATGATAAAAAATAAAGTTAAATTTATTGATGTTAAATCTAAAAAAAATACAATGGAAGTAGCTAAAACAAACACTTCAACTTGTCTAGAATCACTTGTAAGCATAGCAGATTTTTGTGTCTCCACTACCTAATCACTACAAGTATCATTATCCTCATTGTCGTGTGTATTAGTGATACCCCTTCTATCTGCTAGGGATTTCTAGTATGCTAATCCTCTATCATAGGGATACTTATCCAGCTCATACATTGACACATATATTCTCAAACAATTTTATAAATTTTTGTCCAACCTATTATGGACTTTAGATTTGACAAAAGATAGTGCACTTAGAACCCTCTCATATTCCACAGATCCCAAAATCATTGTTCGATATAATTTATATAAACATAAATATTCAATGATTGTATCTTATAAGATACTACTTGGTTACAATTTTTCCTACAAACGTGTAATAGAACCAGGCTCATGGGGGTTACTCAAATATGACATTTGAGTAGCCATTATCAATTCAAAATGTGATGATTATTGTGTTAGAAGTTCTTTGTTGATAAAATCATTAATTTCAATACCATTGACTTCCACACTTTTAGTAAAATGTTTAACAAGTGTGCTCATATATCTAATAAACAACTCACTTATATAATTATAGTCAATACAAAGATTCAAAAACATAGGGTTAACCACACCCATGGCCTCAAGCAACTCATCTCTTTGAAAATTATCTCTTATTTCTTTTGTCAATGATTTTGCTATTTTTAACAATTTAATCTTAGTATTGTGTAAAACTACTTCAAATCCACTACGTGTTATGGGTATTTATTCAACATCATTCGTAACTATATGTGACCACCTTTCAAAATAATATAGAGGTATAATATTTCCACAAAAATTAATATAAAGATGATCACTAATGTCAAACTTAATTTTTTTTTTGGATCATTCACGTTAGTTAATGTTTTCCAACTATCAAACAAAGTATCAATGAATATTTTTTGGATAAGTATATCCTATCAATATGCATTTATAATTTTTTTCTCATTATGATAAAATCAACAATATATATGGATCTTTATTGTACAAGTTTAATCAATCTATTCATTTCTTGCAACATTGGAAGAATACCACATAATGTTAGAAGTGTTTCCAAGTCAATCAAATGGTATAGCAAATATTTTGCCTTATCAACTGCCCTACAATTTGCATTCATAAGTCTCATTAAGAATTGATATTCTATAAAAACTTTGTATGTAGGTTGATAGAGTAAAATCCACATTGTATCCACATATTTTAACAATTTTCTTACTTCTATAACTCCCAATGCAAACTGTTGAAACTCTACAAAGCTTTTTGGACTGCACAAAAAATAAGCATGTATGTTACAAATGAGGTCTTCTACTCTTGCAACATTTTCAAAAGTGCTCATAATTTTACATGCAAGATTCATTCTATGATCCATGCAATGAATGAGTATCAAATACAGGGTAATTGATATTTGAAGTCGAATATAAAGACTAATCTTGTATTCTTGCATTGTAGCAACACCATCAAGCCCAATGCATATTAAATTTTTGGTTATTTTTATATCATTAATTCCTATAATATCTTTTAAACTAGTGACAATAATATTATAGATATTTTTTGCATTACAATTTTCCACCATCTTATGTAATGCTAGCAAACTAGGCCGCTTTACATGATTTTAGAATGTGTACACATGCATGCAAATCCAAGATATGTTGTTAAAAACCATCACCTCATAAAATGAAATAAAAATAAATTTGACATGTTTTACTTTCTCTCTCATGTCCTCCTTCTCAACCAATGATAGATAGTTTACCATTTCCCAACCACTTCTATTTGACCAATAGGAACTTGAAAGTTTTTGCATAAACTAGTTAAAATAGGTGCTTATAATCAATAAATTTGGATATTGGTCTACCTTTTTAAGAATACCATATACGGAAACAAACTACAAACTTTTTTAAGCTAAAATGGTCTTATGAATTTTTTAAAATTGGACTTGAATCGTTCCACCTTTCTCAACAAAATATTTTGTACCTTCATTTATTGTTCATATTCTTGTGCATATCTCACATGCATGCATTTCAATGCATCTTTCCACCTAATTATTTTCTTAATTGTTTCATCATTTTATTTAATTGTTGAATAAAATTTTCCACAATATTTTTCTATCGTATCTAACTTCAGTTGCATCTTATGATTCTTACCTAGTTCCCAACTACAAATTATGCATCTACATTTTGTTGCAATATCATTATTGTTCTTTGGATGGAATGGCTCTATAAAAGGATATATTGATGACCATTCAAGCTAAAATGTCCTTCTAATAGTCCACCTTGTTAACTTTTTACATTTAGTTTTTTTACTTGAATATTCCTCAAAAGAATGTATTGTATTTGAATTATCGTTTTCTTTTTCTAGTGGCATGTCATTTTGAGGAATATCTTCGAGTGTTTGTTGGATGTCATTGCTAAGAGAATTTTTATGTGGAGGCATCTCTTGGTGAGGAATATCTTCAAGTGGAGGAATATCAGGGTCAATAGTATTTTCTACATAAATGATATTCTTTATCATTTTATGATGTAAGAGAACATATTTTTACAAATAGAAAAAATATTTAAACATGTAATTTGTTTAGTGTACCTTGAATTTATGCAGATGTTGATAGCTCATTGTATTTTGATATATGGCTAAAATATTTAAGGATGTTCTTTTAGTAGAGGATTGGCCTCTTTTCTTTTCATTACCAATAGGTGTCATTCTACTTGTAAAGAAAAAAAAATCATTTAAAAAAATAATAAAATGTTGAACAGATCTTATTACTATAAGGCCTTAAATCATATTGTAACTAGAATAAACAGGGACTTTGTTTTTGTAGAAAATACATTTTAATTTTCAGTTAGGCTTTATCGTGATTTTTCAGTGTATGCCATTCCTCTCTTTTCTGGAGATAAATAATTTTTTGTACTTGTATTTATTCAGTGGATAAATAAAATATATATACAAAATCAAATACGAAGCAAAGTATAAAAATTTCTACAATTTAAAAAATGAACGTATATGAATATGAAATATAATTAGAGATTAAATTGTGGAACAATACCATATTTTACTACTAAATAGACTCAAACTCATAGTCTTAGTGGAACATATATAGGATTGATAAGCACCATGTGCCATGGAAGAATCTGTAAAATATACTAATTTGTAGTTAGTTGTTATCATGTTAGTTGATAGACAAAATGAGGATACAAATTTAAATGATGAACAAAAAAAAATAGATAATCTTATATAGCTTAGAAATACAGTTAGTGATTTAAATCTAGAGAAAATATTATATCTTACTACTACAAGACCTCAAACTTAAAGTTTAAGTAGAACATAGAACCTGCAACATACCCATTTGTAATCAACTGTTATCATGAATTTTGGAGCTTCAATCTCTTTATCTCTAATCTCTTTTTTTTTTGACGATATATATTTTTTTTGTATTTGCATTTATTCGAGTGATAGTATAAATGAAGATAAAGAATCAGAGGATGAGAAAAATGAAAGTAGAGAAATTTGATTAATTTTAGGTTGAAAAAGAATATATATGGCTTATAAATACAATTATAGACTCAAATCTCTACAAATGGTAGTAAGAACAAGTCCTTTAACTTATAGTCTAAATAGAAAAAATAGAGGATTAATTTTTTTGCATTTGTATTTATTCAACTGACAAACAAAATGAACATATAGAATCAGATGATGAACATAATACAAGTACAAAAACTTGTAGAATTTTGTAAAAAAAGGTACTTATATTTCTTAGAAATAGACTTAGACATTCAAATATATAGCAAATGCTCGATCTTACTACTACAACTCATGGAAATCATATTCTAAAAAGCATAAAGAGAATATTCATCAGTACCATGGCATAAACATACCAATTTTTAGATAATTTTATGCATTTGTGTTTATTTTATCGACAAATATTTTTTCTACAATCGATCGCTCTCAAAAACCTTCTATACTTGATTAAATATCGATCGGTTTTTGCACTCAATCAAAGATCAACTAGTTTCTACACTCGATCAAATATTGACTAGTTTTTACGCTTGATCGAAGATCAACTAATTTTTGCACCCAATCGAAGATCGATTGGTTTTGCACTTGATCGAAGATCGACTGAATTTTGTGCTCGATCAAAGATAAAAAAAAATTGTATTTGATCGACTGGTTTTCGTACTTGGTCGATAATCAGTTAAGTTTTTGAAATTGATCCACAATCGATTGGTTTCTACAACTGATCCATTATCAAAGGTCTCTACAATCGATCCATTATCGATAGGTCTACAATTGATATTTTAATTATAGCTCTCTACAATCGATTAGTTTTAGGTCTTGTATTTCTGTTGGAAAGTTTTCACTAATGCAACTCCTTTTTTGAAGAGTTTAAATGTTTTATATGAATAAGTATCATTGTCGTATTAAGAATAGATACTGTTGATAAGAGGTAAATTTGACGGGATAAATAAAAAAAATTATAATTTTAATGAAAAAAAGGTCCACGATTTAGGCAGGAGTGTTGGCAATTTAAAATAAAAACTTTGAAAATATTATTAATGTGGGGCGAGCTGACTACTAAAAATATTTTGGAATTGAAAATTTCTAGTGAATGGGCCCTAGTCTAGGGTCCCCAAATTCATAAATTTTTAATTTCAAAAATGCTAGTATTCATGAATTAACGATGATTCACCACTATGCATAACCCTGGCTCTCTTTCATATGTTTTGTAGAAAATTATTAAGTCACTAAAAACTTATAATAGACCTTATGGAAAACTAATAAACCTTTATAACTACTCCATTTTGGGACTTTTTCTTTTTTGTTTTGTTTTTCTTATAACTAAATTGTGTAACAAATTTGTTTAGGAAGGTATTGTTTTTACCTAACTTGCCAATTAGTTCACAATTATCTGCAATAGTTATCTAACACTTTTTCCATTTTTAATTATATATATATATATATATATATGATAATTTAATTTAAATATATTACTTTGTTTTATTATTTTAAATTTTGTTTTAAATTTTTATTTTGATAATTTTTTTCTCCATCAAAGAGAAATCAAGTGATAGAAAAAGGATCATCTTTTATAAGATGAAGAAAGCTTAAGTTCAATAATTGGTAGGCAGAAAGACCATGCATGCATGAATGATGGATAAACCTCTAAGTTTTCCTAGGGGGCAAACAACCTTAACACTGTCTCCTATATTATTTGACAAGTTTGAAGATCTACATTTATATTATCAGACATAAATCCACATTTAATTTAAAAATAATGAAAAAATGATAATTTATATTTTCTAAATAACATAAAACTTATATTTTTTATTTTTTATTTTAATTAATATAAATTTAAAATTTATTTTTTTATTTCAATTAACATTAATATATAAATGCAAAAAGACTATCTCAATAAAACAAAAAGCTGTCTTCTTGGTTGACAGGCATGATAACCCATTAAAAAACAAATGAAAAAAAGTCTTTTTCAGTTAATATTAGTCTTCTTGGTGACAGCCATGATAACCCATAAACAAATGGAATAAAGAAAACTCTTTTTCAGTTAATATAAGTCATTAATATACCTATAAAATAAATATATGTTATATAAAAATATTTTGTTATTTTTGAGTGATATAAAATTTAAGAAAAAAAGTTAGCATATTAGTAACTAATATTAACAGTACTAAATACAAATATTTAGAAATTAAAATTGTTACACGGAAAATTATGTGTTTGTATTTATAGCGGGTTTTAACAAGGATCCCAAAACCTGATTACATAAGCAATGGGCCTAGGGCATCAATCCCTTGAAACTGAACACCAAAATGCAAATCCCGCTCGGCGGTAACAAGTAAGCATGAAACAATCCCTCTCGCGGGAAACAAATAAATAAGAAAAAAAGTAGTTTTGGAGATCCCGCTCAGCGGGGAGTAGCCAAAAACCACCATCGAGAAGATCTCGCTCAGCAGGAAGCAAAGAAAAACTGTTACAATAAAATTTTGCCTCGCGGGAAGCAGTCAAAACCACCACAAACAGTCCCACCTAGCGGGAAGCAACAGGGAAATCCCGCCATCCGGGAAACAAGCAGAAAAGAAAGGATCCCGCCTCGCGGGAAAACCGGCAGATTTGGCGGATCTCGCCCTATGGAGAAACCATCCCGCCCATCGGGAAAACATTCAGTTCAGCGAGAGCCATCCTGTAGGAAGCCAACAGCCAACACAGAGAGGATCCAGTCCATCAGGAAGTGACCAGAGAGTTGCACCACAAGGAACCCGCCCCAGGAAAACAGAAGAGGATCCCAGCAGCAGGGACCAAGAATCCCATCCAAGCATAGAGCCTGTCGAGGATTCACAAGAAAAAGGGGGAAGCTGTCCAAACCCTAAATCGTCACCTCCACCGCACTGAGAAACGCAGGGGACAAGATCCACGCGAATCACTCGCAAAAACCCTGTGGGGAAGCCTCGAGGGAAAAGGGAAGGGATCCCCAACCAAACAGGGATCCCTGGGAAGCACCGATCCGAAAAAACAACCAAGGAAACCCTAGCCGGCCGAGAGGGGCGCAAATAGTGGAGAAGGATCTCCCCCCAGGAGATCATCTGCAAACAACCACTCCCCGAGAGGGATGACCTGGGTTGAACCAGGGACTGGGCAGAAACCAGGAGCCATGGGAGGGGGAGCAGGGGAGGGACCAGAGCCCTCCCCTCTCAACCCTCGAAATGTGCCCCTTTTTGTTTCTAAGTCCTTACACGGAAAATTATAAGTTTAGGCCAGGTTTGTTCTTTAATTAATGTTTAATTCTTTAAGAACAAGATTAAGTTGATTAAAATCATTTAAGGAAAAGCATCACGTGAACCCAGGTGAGCTCTTAAGCTTGGCAAAAATTTACAAGACAAATGTAGTAATGACATTTTAACATCCTTAGAAAAGGAGAAAGGCATAATGTTATTTCTCAAACGTAAGCGAAATGGAACAGAAACAGATTCGACAGATTAGGGTAATTGAACTTAGATCTCCAATTAGAGTTCAACACCTATTTTACTGTCCTGGCTCAACAAGAACCTCTAATACTTTATCCACAAAATAAAAATGATGCATAATAAACGGAGAGTTTCATTATTATCAAATTTGTCTTACGGACGACTAAGCTCAGTTTGTTGATCTCAACGGCTTTCTCTATCAAAACTTCTTGTCATATATCACCATTCAACACAAAGTTGCCAGCTTACTCAGTGTCCATTTCGCCTTCGAATGTCTTTGTGAAACTGAAATGTACGTTCCATGATGATGAAATGACAAATGTGTAATGATTTTTTATGTTGAATGGTTAAAACAAGTCTGACAAGTCAAAACATTCGCCCAACCTTACAGTACACGGACATTTATTTTTGAAAATGATTGGTAAGTGTTTGTTTGACCAGATTTTTATGAAAAAGATATTCAAGTTCAAACTTTTAGGGTAGATTGTAGTAGTCTGAAATCTGAATTCTTTCGGTGAATGTCAGACAAAGGTACCTAATTACAGGCCCTTCAAAAGGAACAATAATGAAGTAAAATAGTCCCTATGTTTTGAACCCTCAGCTTGTCAGTCACTAAAAATAGTGTGGTTGTGACCAACTGAACCATGTAACCAAGAAAAAATGACTTTGTTTAAAGTAATGGAGTACCTTGTTATTTAATCCTGCATAAAATAGGTCACTGCTCACTCAAGATTGATACCCATATTTATTTATTTATTTTTGAGTAAATACTTCTTATACACATTGGGAGTTGAACTTGGTCACATCACCAATAACGCAAGTGGCATCTTTACCGGTAGACCACACTCATGAAAATTTGATACCTATATTGTTAAACTGGGTTCATTGGATTGGATTGATAATATTAACCACAATAATATTATCAAGCTAATTATCTATGTTAACAAATTCACAAGCGAATACTGCTGTTCTTGGATATGACACCGCATATAAAAATAATTAATAAAGGGTCCACGAATTTCGTGCTTTTTGGATGTGGCTTTACTGCGTTGGTTGTTTGAATTTCCCATACTGAACAGCACGATTGGTAGTAGTTTGTTTTTTTTCATTCTGGATAAACGCCATCACTCCCGTATAAACATGGTGACTAGGAGAGCGTGTATAGTTACTCCCTGATTAACATGTAAACTGCTTGCAATTTATATTCCATGGGACTACGTCTTTGTCTTTGGTTGTTAGTGTGCATGTGCTTTCCTCTGCTTTCCAGTACTGAAAGAGAGAGAGTCCTCCAGGTGGCAAGGGAAGTAGGCATAAGAGTAAGAGAGCTTGGTTTGTCAATGGCGAGAGGGACAGAGATGTAAAACAGTTTTTCGTCCTTTGCCGATAAGCAGTATTCAACAGCACCTAGGGCTTCCACACGGGTGGATAAGCAGTATACAACAGCACCTAGAATACATATTAAGTAGAATTCTATTATAGGAATAGGAGAATATAATATATTGGTTAGAAAGTAAGAAGACAATTATTTGTTTACAGGTTAATAGAATATAGAATAATGACTCTCATATAAGTGGATTAAAGTTAAGGTTGTTATTATTTTTTAGAGAATTATTCATATTATTTTTAGTAATTGATAAGGAGAGGTTCAAACCACAAGGGTTATTTTCACCAAATCTATTCCCTCTTGTTATTGTTGACTCTGCGTGAAGGGAACACCACTCCCTCGGGGATTTCGTATATCAACTCGGTTGAAGGGGACCACCAGTGGCTCGTAGACCACCACATCAACTCAGGATGAAGGGAACCAGTGGCAGGATTCATACTATCATCATCTTCCGGTCTATTTCACACTCAGAAGATTCAGATCAGACTAATATCTTTGCAAAAATGCTACCTGCTCAATACAATGAAAATTTTTAAATAAGACTACCACCTTTAGAAACATGCTACTTGCCAAATTTATTATCTTATGTTATTAATAAAATGTTTAGTAAAAAAAACTTAATTTTTTAAACCGGAACTTAAATCTAAATAATAAAACTCATAAACCACTAAAAATGGTAAACAATATTTCTTTCAAACAGGTGTTATGTCCAACCTCAGAACAACAAAGCCTAGGACATGGAGAGCAGTTCCAGTTGTGGGAACAACGCTGCTGAGAATTGCTTCGGCAAAAGTAAAAAAAAATTCACAAGAGACATGCTGGAATCGTCCAAACAATCAAATGTGCACAAGGCCACTTGAGGCCCTCCTTGGATGCCAAGCTTAAGGAATTGGTGGCTCATTATGGCCCTCAAAACAGGAATCTCATTTCCAAGAATTTCTGAGGAAGGGATGGTATCAAACTGTGCGAGCAAGGCCACTCGAGGCACTCCCTGGATGCCGAGTTTACGGAATTGGTGGCTCACTATGGCCCTCAGAACAAGAATCTCATCGCCGATAATATCTGAGAAAGATGGGCTAAAAATAGAAAATTATTCTCTCCTATGCTTTCAAAGTAACTAGGTTTTTATAGTTATAAGTTTATTGTAGTAATGAGGGTGTTGATTTTTTAAAGGGTTTAAGGTTTAAATTCTATTTAATATCATTTTGGAAGACGTATCTAAGCAAACTACATCTCATTTTTGTCAATTATTTTCTTAAATTCTTCCAACTTTTGATAAGTTTATAATTTTCATGAACATCAAAGACATCATCATTGATCAATATTACTTATCAAATAAAGTAGATATATTATTTTATAAGAAGAGTCAACAAGATTTATAAAATGTTAGGAGTTATTATATCATAGTCCATGTGAAGTAGCATGTGGTATAACCACCCATCACAAGGTCTATGCATGCACTATAGGACAAAGGTAGTTGCAAGGTTAGTTATACCTAAATTAGCTTTTTATATATTTAAATATCATATCTACTATCTTATATTATAAATCATCAAAGCATTGAGTTCTAACATGTGGTAACAAAGTAGGTAGAAGGAAGAGCCAATTCTCCTTTTGATCCTCCTCTTCCTTCAATCTAGAGAAGCTCAAGAAGCACTCTATTGAAAGTAATCTTAAAGGGTAAATAATTGTGTCAAATATTGATGAAGGTTAATCCCAAAAGAAGAGGTAATTATATTTTCCATGAAGCAAATTCCATGGAAGAAAATTAAAATATTTGGACAAACCTCAAAAGAGAGGTAATCATATCCATGAAGCAAAATTCCATGGAAGATTTCTTAGAAATCAAACTCTTGAAAGGTCTTAGGGTGAAAAAATCCCTACCAAAGACCAAAGAGGCAAAAACCTCTAAGAAGTGAAAAGGGTTTTGACCCTATCAAAGACAAGTGAGGTCATAGCTTGCAAAGTAGCAACAATGTCAAGATTAATAGAAAAGAAACAAGATTATAAGAATCCTCTATGAAAGAAATCTCAAATTGAAAGCAGTAAATTATGCACCAAATAAATTAATTGTAAACACGTATTTTAAAGCACAATAAATTGAATCCTTGTATTGATCTTGTATTTTTAGAGTATTACAATAGTATCCTTCATAGGGATCTTTTTGGAACGATACAAATATTACAATAATTATAAAAATGTATCCGTGGAGCAATGTAACAATCTCCTTGCCAACGCAGTTCATGAGAGAGTGGATTTTCAGGGACCGCTACATGAGTGTCGTATTCAATATATTTTTTTGTTGTCCTCGTACCTGTGATCTACATAGAGAAATAACAACAAATCAGTAGCATGTGCAAGGCCCACTGAAGTTAGACCCGTGTTCAATCGAAAGCTATCAAAAAAATAAAAATCAGATGCATGTATATGATAAAAGAAATCTAAACTATTACAGAATAGTAAAATAAATAGATATATCCTAAAAATGCAATAAAAGCTATAAAAAGATCACTTGATAAATGATCATCTCGGATCAAGATGATTTTATCTATGGATCGTCTTAGGGCAAGATGATTGTTGCCATAGATCTATGTTTCTTTGTTGCTAAGCCTAAGCGGAATTTGGGATGACCTAAGAAGTATTATTGATGGATTTTCATGGTGGGAAGGTGAGTTAAGGAACTCAGACAGTCTCCAAAGTGATGTTATTGATTATGCAGATGAATAGAGCACGAATTTAGATCATTGTAGTAGTTTAGCAGCATAGTGTTTACAGCAGGAAAAACCTAGCAAATTTTTGGTAGCACTTCATGGCTTGAGAATAAAAGTTGGGGTTCAAATTTGGTAGCACTTTGTTGCACAAATTTAAAGGTTGCATATCAAGGATGAATTTTAGTAGCACTTATTTGCATAAATTCAAACGTTCAGGATCTTTAAAACTAAGGTGTGAGTGCCATTTTATAAACCTCTTTACTAGAGGCTAGGGCACTCTGCATGAAAAAGCAAAGGGGTAGTTTGCATTAAGAAAATAGATGCATACCCCAAAATAACTAATCAGATGTGATTGATTCAAAATTACCTCATGTAGGGCATCCAAAGTTGGCACGAGATCATGCGCAACACTAATAGTTTATTTAGACTGCCAGTTGTTATTTTTATTATTTTTATTTTTTATTTTTTGTGACAATCTCATGTCGAGACGATCGTGGTCCTGAGATCGTCTTGGATCGAGATGGTTAGGCAACTTATAGGAAAATTTTCCCAATGTTGGTAAAAACCATCAAATTAGCCCTAGGGCTACCCAAGGTGGATTATGGGGGTAGGAAGGAGGCCTTTTGGTGAGTCTCCTTAAAAGAACATATTTTAGGTGTCTACAGATGCCCCTTTTTGGGATGCTTTGTGTGTAAGCACAATGTGGAGCAAAAATAGATAATCTAAAATGGTTGCATTGATTATGGATGATGTTTATTGAACAAGTCAATGTGAGATACCCCAATTATGGAAAGGGTGCACATCTTTGAGTCATTGCTTCCAACATATTTATGGACTTAAGTTTGACCTTGGTGACATTTTCAGCATCGGTAGACATTAGGAGTCTACCAATGGCTAGTCTTTTGGTACACCATTGATATAATCTTGATACACTTTTAGTCATTGGTAGACATTAGGAGTATACGGGACTAGGCATTAAGTATAATAAGGGTTTGTTTGATTAAGTTTTTTCCTTTTACCTCAACAAGAAGGGTGTATGATCATTTTTGGCAATGATTCTTGGATGAATGCTATTTGCACTTTTGAGTGTTCGATTATTGATTTGATATTGAAACATAAATTTTACATTTATCTAACTACCTCCTCAAGCAACGAGTCGAGGGAGAAGATGTAAAATATTGTTAGGAACGATTTGCTTGACCAGAATGAAATTATCAATTGTGTGCCTTTGGAAAATGATGAAAATTTATGCTTTTGTTACCATCTCAGCTTGGTAGGGTGGTAGGTTAACTATATTTTATTTTATTTTTTCAAAATCATGGTTATCCCAGATGACCACGTGTCATCATGTGATTATATAATATGATCACACTTGCGATGGGCTATAAATAGTCAATTTTATGATTTGAAGGTCATTTTCATCGTGCAATACAATGAGTGAGCAATACGGGAAGGGGGAGAGTGAGTTTGTGAAGTGAAGCATTACCAAAATATCAAACAACTAAATTTATTGACCCATAAGGTGCCTCGATAAGTGAAGGAGCTAGTGTTAGGAATGTAAGGACTATAATCCTAGCTTATCATTTTTTTGTTAAAATAAATCTAAATTAAGATTAATGGTAAATGAATGGGTGGGATGGGTAGCCTAGGTGAATGAAAATATGGGTAGATCAATTTTAATTCTTTTCCCTTATCCTTTCTCTCTTGAATTGCTTGTGATTTTTGCTCCTCTATGATTGATTTATATATTTGAATGCTTGTTTTTGTGCTTTGGGGATCATCTCATGTTGAGATAGTCCCTCTTTGTAATCGTACAACCTGAGACAATCATGTTTGGTGACCATCTCGACCCGAGATGGTCAAAATTAGGGACCATCTTAGGTAGAGACAATTACGGTTGGAGATCATCTTGGGTTGAGATGATCTCTCTAAGGATTTATTTATTTTGAAAATGGATATTGCCTTTGTGTGTGTGTTTTTTTGTGATTATGTTTTTGCTTTTGTATTATCTTATTAGAGCTTGACATTGCTTCACAAACGTCTTTAAGGAGACTCGTGCAGTGGTGTTGGGGAATAAGGATGATTGGACATGGTTGAATAACATGGGCTTGCTACATATTGTTCATCTAGAGTCTGCCCATGTTGATCAAGCCTATATGACAGCCTTGATAGATATATGGGACCCATAAATGAACACCCTTGTTTTTGTCTACTGGGGATATAATTGTGAGTTTGGAGGATGTGTACCAGATTTTATGGGTCCTTATTGAGGGAGAGCCATTGTGACTTCCCTGACTAGCCAGAAAGAAGTAGTACTATGGTGATTCTATGGAGATAAGTGTAGATATGTAGACTATGACTTGGACATTGATGGGGTCAGAGTCAATGTTATATATGCCACTAGATTGTTGATAATGATGCATGCAGTGCTCATGTTGCTGATATCCGACTTCATCCTTCTAGATTCTTCTCGTATGAGGTTCCCTTGGAACCTATTGGGCCTTATGTAGGATTTTTTGGAGTAACCTAGGATCATGGATTGGGTTACTACACTGCTTGGATAACTCTACAAGGAGCTTTACGAGATCTGAGAGGGAGGCCAAATGGGCTTGGGGTGTAGCTTCCTTATATAGGTGTGGAGATGGGAGCACTTTAGTGTTGATAGGCCGAATGGCCTACCATGGATTGTGCACCAAGATATGGTCGACCGAGATATTCCCTATACCATACGGTGGATACATGGGCATGAATAGGGTATGAGCCACCCATTTTAAGGTATCCTTGAGCACTATTGTGATGCTTTTGATGGACTATAGCTAGAACAGGTAATATGGAGGCCTTAGAGGGGAGTTCTCACCTGGACTGAGGAGGGTGCACACCTAAGGTGAGTGTGATGTAACAAATTGCTTACTGGCCATCATGGTATAAAGCATGAGTATTTTTAGTACTCATATGTGACCCACCAGTTCAAGGTGAGACAAGATGTTCCTAAGGATTCAATTGTATATAGGTGAAGGACTGACAAGATAGATTTATCATGGCCTCAACCTGATCTTGATGTTTATGACTCTAATGTGCCATTAATAGATGATGTAGAGGATCCTTGTACCACTATTGAGTATGATGCTTGGTTTGTAGTCCATATTGTTTAGAGAGGAGCAACACCAAGAGAGGTTAGGGCTGGTGGAGCTAAGGTAGGTTCCTCACAATGATGAGTACATCACCATGTGGATAGATATATGAGGGTAGCAACAACATAGAGAGGTAGTGATGGTTTAAAGACTCCTATGGAGGGTGATGAGGGTGACGATACAAATAAGGATGATACTCAGGAGTAGATCATCACCTTGAGAGAGTAGGTATCCTCTAGGTTCAACTTATGGATAGGGACTCCACCCACACTATAGCTTAGATTTAGTGGGACACTAACAAGGAGAGATGGTGGGGCTTGTTAGAGAAGAGAGAAATCCTACGAGTGTAGTTACATAGCACACAAGAGGAGATTGCTAGACTTACAACAAAGTGAGATGCTCTATGAACTAAGTGATATTCTCTTTGGGCTATAGGTTCTCACATATCATTAGGTAGTTAGGGGTCATATCCCTTGATGGCTCACTTGGAGTGGTAGAGAGACTACATCCGGCTACTAGAGAACACCTTGCTACTTAATAATATTTCTATCCCTACACATCCATCTAGTTCGTAGTCTTCACAGAGTTGGAGGAGTGGAGCCTCCAAAGGGTCATTAGTGGTACCACATATTACACTGTTTATAGAGTCAGGTGCATCCCATAGGTCAAGGGCCAACGAGTCTAGGAAGCCTCATAGAGATGAGGCCGAGGGCAATGGTGAGAGTAGTGGCACAAGGCCATCTTGAGTAGGGGTGTCTCACATGATATTATTATTAGCTTCTCATTTTTTATGTGAGGTATAAGGACTCACCATTGTAGCCTATAGGCATTTTGTATCATGATGTATCATTTTGATATATACTTATATGATATGACCTTTATTGTGTCATCATGTGTTTTATGTTTATGTAATGATGTGAATTTGTAGATGCATGGATGTATGATAGATGCTTATATATGTATTCTTAGATGATATATTTGTGTTAAATGGATGGATGATTTTGATATGGTGATGCATAGAACTAGGTATACCTATGATGTACTAATTTATGATTACTTAATTAATGCACATTGTGGATGTAAGTTTAACTAATGAAACATAATGGATGGTTTTATGATGTAATAACACTCTAAGTATATGCATTCTAAAAATGTACTAGAGTCATAAATCAATATGTAAAAAAACTCATCAAGAACATACAACTGAATGGAAATCCAACGAGAAATGATATGCAATGAATGATAATGATGGATTTTGAATAGTGAGAGGTCACAAAGGAACAATAAGATTTTTCATGAGACTCAAACATCCTAACTGACCAATCAAAAGTCGTGTACTGACCATGCAAGCATTTGAAAGATAACAATCTGCTAGGAAGACCATGATACTCAATATCCCTGTGTGTGCATAGTGAAGTTCATTACCTCGACTTTGGACTTGATTGGAATTAACTACTCTGAATGCAAACCATAAAAAGCTAGCTCAACCACAAGCTGACATTGGTGTGTACAAAATAATGTCACTAATGTGATAGACATATCACCACACATAAGGCTACTCCATTACTAGGTAAACATCTATATCCCATTGCTGACGATGGAGATCACCCCATGGTTGTCAAAAGCTGAGAGTTCCAGGGATTCAAGCTCTTTTTCTTCTTCTCTTTTTATTTTGAGATTTTTGCTTTGTAGAATTTTAGAGAGACTTCCTCATTTTGTGGGAGAGCAAGGAATTTTATTGCTTTGTGATGCTTTTTGGGGATACTTGCTCATTTTTTAGAAGAGTAAGGGATTTATCTCTATTTTTTTTTGGGGGGGGATACTTGCTTGTTTTGTAGAGGAGCAAGGGGATTTTTTTTTCTTTTTATTTTTTGGAGGGGGGATAAGATTATCTTTTTTTCAACTCTTAGCTTTTAGACCATGCACATAATAGTAATATTAAGGGAAACTATTCACTTTTAAGGAAAAACTTACGTTGTAGTTTCATATTTCCTTGTCCAAAATCATTTTTAAGAGTGTGGTGATGTGTTGGGATTTTAAATTATACAAGGCATAATCAAAGCAAGACCCTATTTTCAAAAATCAATATGGTGTATAACAACATCTGAAATACTAGATAGGGATGGCTGAATGATTGAAAGGCCCTATTGGACACCTTGTAACCACTACTTGGGATTAAGTAAAGGGTGGATAGGCATCATGGATATGTAGATGTATGATCAATGCATTGGGTTGTATGCCCTAGATAAAAGATATTACATCAAGGTAGGTGAATCTGGTACAAAACATGATGCTATATAAAATGCACAATGGCTCACTAGGACCCTCAGAACAAGAACCTCATCGTTGAGAATCTCTGAGGAAGATTGGCTAAAAATAGAAAATTATTCTCTCCTATGCTTTCAAAGTAACTATGATTATATATTATAGTTATAAGCTTATTGTAGTAGTGAGGGTGTTGATTATTTTTTAAATATTTAAGGTTCAAACCCTATTCAATATGATTTTGGAAGACACATCTAAGCAAACTACATCCCATTTTTGTGAATTATTTTCTTATATTATTCAAAATTTTGATAAGTTTATAATTTTCATGAACATCAAAGACACCATCATTGATCAATATTACCTATCAAATAAAGTAGATATATTATTTTATAAGAAGAGTCAACTATATTTAAAAAATGTTAAGAGTTATTACATCATAGTCCATGTGAAGTGGCATGTGGTATAACCACCCATCACAAGGTCTATGCATGTACTATAGGACAAAGGTAGTTGCAAGGCTAGTTATACCTAAAATAGCTTTTTATATATTTAAATATCTACTATATCATAATATAAATAACCAAAGTATTGAGTTCTAACATGTAGTATCAAAGTAGGTAGAAGGAAGAACCAATTCTCCTTTTGATCCTCCTCTTCCTTCAATCTAGAGAATCTCAAGAAGCACTCTATTGAAAATAATATTAAAGGGTAAATAATTGTTTCAATGATTGATTAAGGTTAAACCTCAAAAGAAGAGGTGATATATTCTCCATGAAGAAAATTCCATTGAAGAAAATTAAAATATTTGGATAAAACTCAAAATAAAGGCAATAATATCCATGAATCAAAATTCTATGGAAGATATCTTACAAATCAAACTCTTGAAAGGTCTTAGGGTGAAAAAAATCCCTACAAAAGATCAAAGAAGCAAGAACCTCTTAGAAGTGAAAAGGGTTTTGACCCTATCAAAGACAAGTAAGGTTATAGCTTGCAAAGTAGCAAAAATGTCAAGATTAATAGAAAAGAAACAAGATTATAAGAATCCCCTATGAAAGAAATCTCAAATTGAAAGTAGGAAATTATGCACCAAATAAATTAATTGTAAACACAGATGTATTTTAAAGCACAATAAATCGAATCCTTGAATTGATCTTGTATTTTCAAAGTATTACAATAGTATCCCTCACGGGGATATTTTTGGAATGATATAAATATTAAAATAATTATAAAAAATGCATCAGTGGTGCAATGTAACAATCTCCTTGCCAACACAGTTTGTGAGGGAGTGAGTTTTTAGGGACCGCTACATGAGTGTCATATTAAATATTTTTTTCATTGTCCTCATACATATAATGTACATAGAGAAATAATAGCAAATCAGTAGCATGTGCAAGGCCCACCGAAGTTGGGCCCGTGTTCAATTGAAAACTATAAAACGAATAAAAAATAGATGCGTGTATACGATACAAGAAATCTAAACTATTGCAGAATAGTAAAATAAATAGATATATCCTAAAAATGCAATAAAAGCTATAAATAGATCATCTAATCATGATTATCTTAGGTCAAGATAGTTTTGTCTATGGATCATCTTAGGGCGAGATGATTGCTATCATAAATCTGCGTTTATTGATTATACGGATGAAGAGAGCACGACTTCAAATCCTTGTAGCAGTCTAGCAACATAGTGTTTGCAGTAGGAAAAACCTAATAGATTTTTGGTATCACTTCATGGCTTGAGAATAAAAGTTGTGGTTCAAATTTGGTAGCACTTTCTTGCACAAATTCAAAGGTTGCAGATCAGGGATGACTTTTAGTAGCACTTCATTGCATAAATTCAAACATTCAAGATATTTAAAACTAAGGTGTGAGTGCCATTTTATAGGCCTCTTGATCAAAGGCTAGGGCACTTTGAATGAAAAAGCAAAGGGGTAGTTTGCATTAAGAAAATAGATGCATGCCCCAAAATAATTGATCACATGTGATTGATTCAAAATTACCTCATGTAGGGCATGCAAAGTTGGCACGAGATCATGCGTAGCACTAACAGTCAGTTTTGACTGCCAGTTGTTAATTTTATTATTTTTATTTTTGATTTTTCATGACAATTTTAGGTTGAGACGATTGCTGTCCTAAGACCATCTTGGGTCGAGATGGTTAGGCAATTTATCGGAAAAATTTCTCAATGTTGGTAAAAACCATCAAATCAGCCCTAGGGCTACCCAAGGTGGACTGTGGGGGGGTAGAAAGGAGGCCTTTTGGTGAGTCTCCTTAAAAGAACGTATTTTAGGTGTCTATAGATACCCCTTTTTGGGATGCTTTGTGTGTAAGCACAATGTGGAGCAAAAATAGATAATATAAAATGGTTGCATTGATTATGGATGATGTTTATTGAACAAGTCAATGTGAGATGCCCCAATTATGGAAAGGGTGCACGTCTTTGAATCATTGCTTCCAACACATTGATGGACTTAGGTTTGATCTTGGTGACTTTTTTAGCCATCGATAGACATTAGGAGTCTATCAATAGCTAGTCTTTAGGTACACCATTGATCTAATCTTGATACACTTTTAGCCATTGGTAGACATTAGGAGTCTATGGGGCTAGGCCTTAAGTATACTAAGGGTTTGTTTGATTAAGTTTTTTCTTTTACCCCAACAAGAAGGGTGTATGATCATTTTTGGTAATGATTCTTGGATGAATGCTATTTGCACTTTTGAGTGTTTGATTATTGAGTTGATATTGAAACGTAAATTTTGCATTTATCTGACTACCTCCTCAAGTGACAAGTCGAGAGAGAATATGTAAAATGTTGATAGCAACGAGTCGCTTGACCAAAATGAAATTATCAATTGGGTACCTTTGGAAACTGATGGAATTTTATACTTTTTTTACCATATCAGCTCAGGATGGTGGTAGGTTAACTATATTTTATTTTATTTATTTATTTATTTTGTAAAATCATGGTCATCCCAAATGACCACATGTCATCATCTGATTGTCTCAAATGGTAACATCCGTGATGGTCAAAAAATAGCCAATTTCATGATTTGAGGGTCATTTTCACTGTGCAAGACAAGGAGTGAGCGAGATGGGGAGGAGAGTGAGTTTGTGAAGCAAAGCGTTGTCAAAAACTCAAACGACCAATATGATTGACCCATTAGGTGCCTCGACAAGTGAAGGAGCCAGTGCTAAGAAGATAAGGACTATAATCCTAGCTTGTAATTTGTTTTAGTAAAATGAACCCAAATTAATATTAATGGTAAATGAATGGGTGGGATGGGTAGCCTAGGCAAATGAAAAGATGGGTAGATAGATTTTAATTATTTTTCCTTCTCTCTCTTAGTTTGCTTGTGATTGTTGCTCTTCTATGATTGATATATATATATATATATATATATATATATATATATATATATATATATATATATATATATTTTTTTTATATGAATTTTTGTTTTTAAGCTTTGGAGATCGTATCGGATTGAGACGGTTCCTCTTTGTGACCATATTACCTGAGATGACCATGTTTGGTGACCATCTCAACCCGAGACAGTCAAAATCAGGGATCATCTTGGGTAGAGACAGTTGTAGTTGGAGATCATCTTGGGTTGAGATGATCCCTCTAAGGACTTGTTTGTTTTGGAAATGGTTGTTGCCTTTGTGTGTTTTTTTTGTGATCATGTTTTTACCTTTGTATTAGCTTATTAGAGCTCGACATCGCTTCATAAATGTATTTAAGGAGACTCGTGTAGTGGTTCTAGGAAATAAGGATGACTGGACATGGTTGAAGAACTTGGGCTTGCTACATACTATTCATCTAGAGTCTACCCATGCTGATCAAGCCTATCTAATGGTCTTGATAGATAGTTGGGACCCACATATGAATACCTTTATTATGTCGACTAGGGAGATTATTATGATGCTATAGGATGTGTACTGGATTTTGTGGGTCTTTATTGAGGGATAGTCCATTGTGACTTTCTTGAATGGCCAATGAGAGGTAGTATTGTGATGATTCTATGGAGATCAGTGGAGACGTGTAGACTATGACTTGGACAATTATGGATCAGAGTTAGCATTGGATATGCCACTAGATTACTAACAAAGAGGCATGCAATGCTCATGTTACTGATATCAAAATTCATTCTTCTAGATTCTTCTGGTGCAAGGTTTCCATGGAACCTATTGGATCTTATGTAGGATTTGGTGGAGCATCCTAGGATCATGGTCTAGGGTACTATACTTCTTGGACAAATGTATGAGGAGATTTATGAGATACAAGATGGAGGCCAACTAGGCTTGGGATGTAGCTTCCTTCTATAGGTGTGGATATGGGAGCACTTTAGTGTTGATAGGCCAAATGACCTACAATGGATCGTAACATGACCTAGCAAGACTCCCTCTTGCACAACAAATATGGACTTATTTGGATTCAAATAAATACCATTATGTATGTAGTCCATCATGATATCATGAATTTCATTATACAGGGAGAGCTTGGTGAGAAAAGGGTTTGTTGGGTGTCAAAGATACAAGAATATGATGTGGAAATTCACCAACCCAAGCTGGTGAGAGGTAGAGCCTTATGTCAAGAACTGGACAAGCAAGCCTCAATAGAGTATATATCTTGCCATGTGCAAGAATCAACTCCAGGGAATGATTAGTCCTTAGAAAAATTGATTGGGTTGATGAATTGGTAAGATATTTCAGATTGGAAAGTGTCCAATAGGTTTAAATGCTTCACAAAGGAGAAGATATATAATCCAGGCTTTGAAATATACCTTATTACTGGAGGGGTTGTACAAAATATGTTTGGATGGTGTATTTCTAAGGTGTATAAAATATGATAAAAAACATAAGGTTTTGGAGGAATTCCATGGAGGTCTAACAGGTGGACACTATTTAGGAAGAACTTTAGCTTTGAAGATAATCAGGACAAGTTGCTATTGGCCATCCACTTTCTCAGATGAATTCAAGATAACTAGAAATTATGAAGAATGCCAAAGATATGTTGGGAGGAATAGGAATTCTTTTATGCCTTTAAGACCTATTTAGGTTGAAGAACCATTCTAGCAATGGGGGTTGGACTTCATTGGGATAATAAAACCTAATTTATGTATAGGAAAAATATATTCTAACTACTACAGACTATTTAACCAAATGGGCTGAAGTAGTACCCATCAAGAATGCTGATCAAAAAGTTGTGATAGAATTCGTGGAAATTTTGATAACAAGATTTGATATACCTGATGCATTGGTGACTGAAAATGGTTCATCCTTCGTAGGTGCTAAAATGATTTATTTTGCTAGTAAATATGGGATATATTTGAAAACTTCTTTAAATTACTATCCACAAGGAAACAGTTTAGCAGAATCAACAAATAAGAACCTGCTTAGGATTCTAAAGAAAACTCTAAAGGATAACAAGAGAAGTTGGCACTCACTGATAAATCAGTCATTATGGGCTAATAGGATTACAATAAAGAAATCCGTCAACACATCACCTTACTCATTGGTTTATGGTAAGGAATTTTTTCTCCTTGTACGCATAAATACCTGCTTTGAAATTGCTCAATCAAACTAGTGTTGAAGAGGCAAATCCAATGGAAAATAGGTTAATACAACTCTTATAGCTAGAAGAGCAGAAAGAACAACCCTACAATCATTATCAAAAACATATGGGAAAAACTAGAAAATGGTTTGACAAAATTGCTACCCTCAAAAATTTTAAATTTGGATATTTAGTTTTGAGGTGGAATTAGAATAAGACAAAACCAGGAAACCATCTGAAGTTTGATGCATTTTGGGAAGGTCTTTAATAATCGCTAAAAAATAACATAACTCCTTCCAGCTTAAAGATGAACAGGGCTAAACACAACCTATCCTTGTTAATGGCTTCCACCTAAAGCTCTATTTCAAGTGATCTAGGGACTCTATTCCCCCATCTGTATTTTATGTACATTATGTATTTCCAAGTCACGTATTGTAGCAAAGTCACGATTTTGCGACCGACCTTGTTTTTGCAGGTTGCAAGCTTGAAGTGAGCTAAAAAGTGAAAAGAGTCATGATTTAGCAACATAATATATTTCTAGGTCACATCTTGTAAAAAGGTCATGATTTCATGACCAACATTGTTCTCGTGGGCCAAAGGCCAAAAGCAAGTTGAAAAGTAAAAAAATTCATGATTTCGCGACATAAGGGCATGTCTCAATCAAAGTCAAAATGTGACATGATTTTGTGGTTGGCAGGAAATTCATTTTTTTTAATTTGAATAAGCCCTATTCAAAATAACATCATTCGAAGTTATTGGTCCAAAAAAATGTGTCGCACAGTGATTGGCTCAAAAAAAGGTGGTGTGTAGAATAAGATGTAAACTATGTTCAAATTTATTCTAGGAACATGTGGCACCTACTACAATTATTGCACGATGCCCTAACTCGTGCATGCACTCCTTTTTTACATTTGGAAGCCATTATTTTCTCTCACTGTACCATTTCAAGTATATTCTACAAAATTATCCCCAAATTATACTCAAAGCTCTAGCTTCACGTAGGTGGCCCTAAAAATGTTTCTTCATCAAATTTACAAGTAGTGACCATTATCATGGAAATATCATCTTCAAATGCTTAAGTAGATCCTTAGGTGGAAGGGGGGAATGCTAAGTTTATGTATAGGGATGCTAATATTACAGACATAGTCATCACATGGAAATACCCATAAAAATTTCAAAAGGACATGGAGGTAAGAGTAGCTAAAGGTATGACTTCATCATCCTCGATCACTTTCCATTTCCATTCCTTTATTTCTTGGTATATTTTCACTCCTGTCCACCCTTGCCCTGAGCTGATCAGGTTCATAGTGAATTT
The DNA here is from genome assembly GCA_028583015.1 of Wollemia nobilis. NCBI lineage: Eukaryota > Viridiplantae > Streptophyta > Pinopsida > Araucariales > Araucariaceae > Wollemia > Wollemia nobilis. The sequence goes on along the minus strand of JAQPPZ010000386.1, from coordinate 9,679,761 downwards.
TAATGACCCCAAACAGAGAATTGTCAAGGATTTCAAGGGCAAGGTCCTATTCACTTTAGATCCCGATGCTTTCATCGCCACCTTCGTTGATGCTTGAAATCTTGTCTTCAAACCCAATTCATTTGACCTGGTTGAACAAGCTAAATTCTATACCTCCATTAATAACATCAAGAATTTCTTGCAATTATAATTAGTGGATCCACCTATTGGAGGAATTCTTCCAAAATCCCCCATTCCTCTATCAAAGTTTAAGAACAAGGAGATTTTTTTATGTTAGCTATGGTGGCGGGACTGAAATGGGATGCACAAGTATATAGGTGGTAGAATTGTAGTAGCTCAGTGTCTCAATATCTAAGTTCTATGACACCTCTATCATGGATGAGAGCACCATACCAAATTTCTTTTATTGGCCATCTTTCATGTTCCAAAAAATTCATGAAAGCTTATCCAAGATGCAGAAAGGGTCCTAGGTGTCTTTCAGGTTGTTGTCATATCTGGTATGGGTCTTCTTATTTTTTATGTCAAAGTGACTTTATTTCATATCTATATGTGATAGAGATGAAAAAGGGAGAAGATTACCAGTATATGAATGGACATTGGTACTTTCAAAGGCTAAATTGTATTATCACTTTAACAATAAATTTTTGGGACCAACCTTGAAAATCATGCATGGAGATATAAACAGGTTATCTCCAAGGGTGCGGGAATTTTTACAAAACCCCCATGCGAAATAAGGTGATTGGTTTATTTTGACTCAAGGGGTGGTCATTAGACTCTATGGATTCATAGGGAAACCTTTATTGCTTTCACACTATCATTGATCAATTATTTGCCTTAAAGTATGTGAGGTAGACATAGTACATTAATTACAAGTTTGGCATAGGGATAGGCAGAACTGGTGCATGTATAATGCATTTCCAATTTGAAGGTATATTTGTATCCAAGAAAGGGAAACATGATAAAATCACTTGATCCCTAAAAGACCTAAAGTTGGTGGAATTACCACAGAAGTGGAAATATGATCCCCTTGACAGGTTTGCAAAAATGCATTCTACTTTGAACAAAACTCCTTTCAAGAAGTATCATATGTATAATAGATAAATTAATAAACAACACAAAAATAATGAAGAAAATGAAGTGCTAGAATGGCATGTAGACCAGATGTAGCCTTTTCCCCCATGGCACAACTTCTACAAACATGTGGTAGATTATAACCCTAAGGATAATCCAAGCCATGTTTTAAAATACAAGGATATATGAAGAATACAAAAAAAAAGGCCGGAATGGATAGTAGAAAATATTATGGCATGGTAGATGATGAGGGTACAAAGTAACATGACCTCTTCAAAGTTGGGATTGAAGAATGATCATGATTTTTCCCTTCGGTATGACCAATACCAAGATACATGGTCAAAACATCTTAGATAAAAGGTTGCACCAAGATTTCGTGGCACTCCAAAAAAGAACACTCCTACAGCTGAAAAGGAGAAAAAAGACCAAAGTAAAGGAAAAGGAATTGCCACTGAACAACAAGAGGTCCCTGAGAAGATGAATTCCTAAATTTATTCCTCCTTCGACCTCCGATACATATTTTGATGATCAACCTCTTGTTTTAAGAAAAATGAGATTAGAGTTTGTTACAGGGGATAAGCAGAAGAAGAGCAAGAATGAAGAAATCAATGAGAATTTCAAATTAAGAGATGCATCAAAGGATATAGAACAATCTCTTCCACATCATAAAGATAATGTTCAAGAACCTAAAGAGTTGGTAGAAAGACCACCTCCTACTAAAGACATGAATCCACAAAACATCATAGAGGGTGTTAGATACAATTTTTATCTCTTCTACTTCATCTTCTTATCAATCCCAAAGAGAATCCCCCTCCCATTCTACTCTTGAAGGTGATGTTTCATCCCAGCATCCACCTTCACCACCACCACTTACATCAAAAATACAATCTGATACCATATCATCTTTGGCCATCCCCACAGATCCTATCACAATACTTTTGAATGTAGATGCCACTTTAGTCACCATTCTTTTCCTCCTTACTTCCAATTTCCCAAACTTGCATTCCATCCCTACATATTCTATTGAAAATAATCCCACTATATTTATGCTAAAAAAAGGTTAAAAAAGGCCAACACAAATGCCTCAGATTGGTGGAAGTCTCATTGCGCTCAAGCCTCCAAGAAAATAGTGCAAACTTAGGAGATAGTGGTTCTAGATCCCATTAGGATGCAATGCTCAAGGGTAAAGATGACACTGTTGGTAAAGAAGTTTGAAGGAGAAATGACACTAGACGATTATCAAGATGAAATAGTAACTGAAGATATTACACATCTTCCAATGCAATATGAATAGGAAATGGATCAAGACCACTTATGCATCATATATTTGAATGCAAAATATTATAAATAAAAATTCATCAGAGCCAAAGAAGCCAGGAAATAATTAGAATCACCTAAATGAGAAAAATACTATTGAAAAATCTTTGAAGCTTGAGGCAAAGAAGTGAGAGGATAGATTCAATGAAGCAGCCAAGTATAAGGAAGAAGTGAGAAAAGCTACCGAGCAAATCCAAGTGTTGAATTAATAGGTGAAAGATCTCTAGAAGCAAGTTCAAGAAGATAAGAGAAGAGTCATTGGCTTGTCTAAAGAAAAGGTCAAATTAGTCAGAAAAGATATGTTTGAAGATATACTAAAAAATGGGCTTGAAGGCACAACCTATATTATTATACCTAGCCAAAATAAAAGAAGTACTAAATTAGGTGAAAGATGATTTCACAACATCTATAAGATTTTTGTAGGTGAGCTTAACTATCGTGACTAAGATACAAGTTTTTGCTGAAAGCACACAATAAAGGGTTGCAAAAAGAACCCAAAATGAAGCATGGTCACAAGCCAAAATAATAGCCTGGAGTTTTTTCAGAAGGCATAAACTCATAATTCAAAGTGTTAAGATAATTCATGACCTTAAGGCTGAAGCTAAAGGTATATTGAAGCATTTGAATTTGACAAGAAATTGTGGACTTCCAGCTTTCTGGGATGAAGATTCAAATATTTTAGGAGAAGATGAACTTAAGGCTTCCTAGAAGGCTTTTATTGATGATGAATCTGAGATAGATGGCTGGGAAGAACCTGTACAAGAAGATCATGTATTCAAATTGGCTCAAGATCTTACATAGATCAACTCTTGCTTGCATGAATTATTTTTGAGGTCTAAGGTTTTGTCATATGACAAGGTTGAAGAACTAGAATACTTATACCAGACATTCATAGAGACCTCTAATCCAAATGATGAAGCTTGGAAGAAGGTCTGTATCACCTATAATTATGTTATCAAACAGATAGAGAAACAAAGAGAGGCTAAAAAATATAGAAAAGGTGATCAATCAGAAGGAAATACAAGAAACCAAGCAGAAATGGAAATGGTGAACTCAAACAAAGAAAAAGCCCCTAAAGAGTAGCTATATTTTGCTCCCATGTTTCTACAACTACTTCTTTCCTCCCTTTTTTTGTTCTTTTCACTCTGATGCGCAATGGATGATGGCTATGGATTTTGATATTCTACTACTAGAATTCCCTAGGAGGCACCAATAATGTAGGTCAAAATGACTACACTAAGAGGAATGAAGAGGTATCCAAAAATTTTGAAGTATGAAGAAGAGTCGATATTTCTCAATAGGCCTTGTTTTCGCGAGCCGATAGCCAGAAGAATCTAGAGAGAGAAGAAGAGTCGATATTTATCAATCGGCCCTATTTTCATGGGCCAATAGTCAGAAGAAGCTAGAGAGCAAAGAAGAGTCGAGATTTCTCGACTAGTCTTATTTTCATGGGTCAATAGCTAGAAGAAGTTGGAGAGCAAAGAAGAGTCAATATTTCTAGATCGACCTTGTTTTCATAGGCCGTAGCTAGAAGAAGTTAGAGAGTGAAGAAGAGTTGAGATTTCTTGACCAACCCTATTTTCATGGGATGATAGCTAGCTAAAGAGCGAAGAAGAGTCAAGATTTATTTATTGGTCTTATTTTCACGAGATGATATCCAGAAGAAGCTGGAGAGAGAAGAAGAGTCGAGATTTCTCAATCGATCTCATTTTTGTGAGCCGATATCTAGGAGAAGCTAGAGAGTAAAGAAGAGTCGAGATTTCTTGATCGGCCTTATTTTCATGGTATGATAGCTAGAAGAATTAGAGAGTGAAGAAGAGTCAATATTTCTTGACCAGCATCATTTTCATGGGCCCATAGCCAGAAGAAGCTAAAGAGTGAAGAAGAGTTAAGATTTCTTTATCAGCCTTGTTTTCATAGGCCAATAGCCAGAAGAAGTTGGAGAGCGAAGAAGAGTCAATATTTCTTGATCGACCTTATTTTTATAGGCCGATAGCCAAAAGAAGCTAGGGAGTGAAGAAGAGTCGAGATTTATCGATCGACCTTATTTTAATAGGTCGATAGCTAGAAGAAGCTGGAGAGCGAAGAAGAGTCAAAATTTCTCAACCAACATCATTTTCATGGGTCGATAGCTAGAAGAAGCTAGAGAGTGAAGAACAGTTGATATTTCTTGATCGACCTTGTTTTTGTGGGCTGATAGCCAGAAGAAGCTTAAGAGAAAAGAAGAGTCAAGATTTCTCGACCAACCTTGTTTTTTTGAGTTGTTAGCTCAAGAAATAGAATAGTGGAATATAGTTGGGAGGCCACATATTCAGAATATTGACATGAGTAGGTGGTAACCGAAGGATCATATCCTAACCTCTTACCATTGGAAATTCCACTACATCATTTCTTCTTGGGCCAATAGGCATTGTTCAGCATCTCACCAGAATAATCCAGTTGGCATATTATTGTAACAAATTTTGATATTTTCATATGTAGGGAGTGTATATATATAGGATGAGCGCACTCTAAAAAGAGGTCGGATCTTAGGTGTTTACAAGATCAAATGTATGCAAGACTTATTTTCAAGCAATAAAGATAAACTCCCTACTTTATCTTTTGGTTCAAACTGTGCAATCAATGTATGTATGAATGAATCAATACTTCTATTCAAGCTATATGGAATGTGAACTGCATTAATTCTATCTTTGAATTTTGCATATTATATTCAATAGTTCTAGAGTTGATGATTTTTGTGGGTTAGTGATTGATTTAATCTACATTAGAGAACTATTTTTTCATTTAGAGATATAAATATCGTTTGTCTTATAAATTTGTATGCATTTCCTTACTGTTGTCTAATTTGTACCCTCTTGAAAGATCTAATAATAGCTATATTTCCCTCTATTTAAGCACTTTACTCCTTCCCTTTTCCTAAAATAAATAAAGGAACTAGCTTTCTCTAGAGATTGAACTAGGTATTCTTTGTTTTTGACCTATCATTCAATGTTGGCAAAGTCTTGGGCACAAACGTAACCACAGGTTGATTTTGCACCAACAAGACTGTACACCAAGATATGGTCGATCGAGATATTCCTTATGCCATGTGGTGGCTACATGAGCATGAGTAGGGTAAGAGCCACCCCTTTCAGGGTATCCTTGAGCACTATTCAGATTATTTTTATGGACTACAACTAGGATAGGTGACATGGAGGCCTTGGAGGGGAGCTCCAACCTAGACTGAGGAGGGTGTGCACCTAAGGTGGGTGTGATGTAGCAGATGGCTTACTAGCCACCATGGTATAGAGCATGAGTACTTTTAGTACTCATGGGTGACCCACTAGTTTAAGGTGAGATAGGATGTTCTTGAGGAGCTAGTTGTATATAGGTAGAGGATTGACGAGACACAACTAGCATGGCCTCGACTTGATCCTATGGGTGATGACTCAAATGCACCATTGATAGATGATGTAGAGGATCCAGGTACCACTATTGAGTATGATGCCTGGCTTGTAGCCCATATTTTTCAAGGAGAGGCAATGACTAGAGAGGCAGAGGCTGGTGGAGCTGAGGTAGGTTCCCCACAATGATGAGTACATCATTGTGTGGATAGAGATGTGGGGGAAGCAGTAGCATAGGGAGGTAGTGGTGGTTTAGAGACTCCTATGGAGGGTGATGGGGGTGATGGTGTAGATGAGGATGATCCTCAGGAGTAGATCACCACCTTGAGAGAGTAGGTGCATATCCTCTAGGGTTAGTTGATTGATAGGGACTCTACCCATGCTATAGCTTAGAGCTAGTGGGACACTGATAGGGAGAGATGGTGGGGTTGGTCAGAGGAGAGAGACACCCTATGGGCATAGGTATAGAGCACATAGGAGGATATTTCTAGACTTATAATAGAGTGAGATGCTCTATGGATTAAGTGAGATTCTCTTCAGGCTGTGGGGTCTCAGAGACCATTAGGTAGTTAGGGGTCATCTGCCTTGATGGCCCATCTGGAGTGAGAGAGGGACTATGTACAGCTACTAGAGAACACCTTGTTGCTTAATGATATTTCTATCCCTACACATCCATCTAGTTCTTAGTCATCATGGAGTCAATGAAGTGGGGCCTCAAGAGGGTCATTAGTGGCACCACCTGTTCCATGGTTTTTAGATTCAAGTGCATCCCATAGGTCAAGGGCTAATGGATCTAGGTAGCCTCATAGAGATGAGGTTGAGGGTAGTGGTGAGAGTGGTGGTACAAGGCCAGCCTAAGCAGGGGTCTCTTTGTATTATTATTAGCTTCTTATTTTTGGATGTGAGGTCTGAGGACTCACTATTGTAGCCTATGGGTATTTTGTATCATGATGTACCTTTTTGATATATATTTATATGATATGACTTTTATTGTGGCCTATCATGTGTTTATATTTGTTATGTAATGATGTGTAATTGTAGATGCATGGATGTATGATAGATGCTTATAGATGTATGCCTAGATGATATATTGTGTTAAATGGATGGATGCTTTTGATATGATGATGCATAGAACTAGGTATGCCTATGATGTACTAATGATTTATGATAACTTAATTAATGCACATTGTGGATGTATGCTTAACTAATGAAACATAATGGATGATTTTATGATGTAATAACACACTAAGTATATGCATTATAAAAATGTACTAGAGTCACAAATCAAGATGTAAACAACCTCATCAAGAGCATACACCTGAATGGGAATCCAACGAGAAATGATATGCAATGAATGATAATGATGGATTCTGAATAGTGAGAGGTCACAAGGGAACAATAAGGTTTTTCATGAGACTCAAACACCCTAGTTGACCAATCAAAAATCATGTACTAACCATGCAAGTATCTGAAAGATAACAATCTGCTAGGAAGACCATGATACTCAATATCCTTATGTGTGCATAGTGAAGTTCATTACCTCGACTTTGGACTTGGTTGGACTTAACTACTCTGAATGCAAGCCATCAACAAGCTAGCTCAACCACAAGCTGACATTGGTCTGTACAAAAGAAGGTCGCTAATGTGATAGACATATCACCATGCGTAAGGCTACTCCACTACCAGGACAATCTATAGCCCATTGTTGGTGATGGAGATCACCCCATGGTTTTCAAAAACTAAGAATTCTAGGGATTCAAGCTCTTTTTCTTCTTTTCTTTTTGGGATTTTGGATATTTTTGCTTTGTAGAGCTTTTTGGGATACTTGCTCATTTTGTGGGAGAGCAAGGGATTTTATTGTTTTTTTTTGGGATACTTGCTCATTTTGTAGAGGAGCAAGAGGATTTTTTTTTTTTTTGGGAGGGGGATGAGCTTGTCCTTTTGTCAATTCTTAGATTTTTAGACCATGCACATAATAGGAAGAGCAAGGGAAACTTTTCACTTTTGAGGCAAGACATACATTGTAGTGTCATATTTCCTTGTCCAAAATCATATTTAATATTTTGAGAATGTGTTTGGGATTTTGAAATAAACAAAGTATGACCAAAGCAAGATCCTATCATCAAACATCAATATGGTTGTAATAAAATCTGAAAGACCAACTAGGGATGGTTGAATGATCAAAAGACCCTATTGGACACCTTGTAACCACTACTTGGGATCAAGTAATGGGTGGATGGACATCATGGATATGTGGATGTATGATCAATGCATTGGGGTGTATGCCCAAGATAAAATATATTACATCAAGGCAAGTGACTCTTGTACAAAATATGATGCTATATGAAATGCACAATGCAAGACTAGATGTATGCATCTATGGTGAACATAATGCCTAATGTAATGGAATAAAACATGCAATTAGCCAAAACTATGATTAAGATTAAATGCAAGGTGTTATGTATGATGGTATGTAATGCAATTATGATGTGAAATGCAAAATTATTTTTGTTCTTTTTGTAATTTTATATTGTTTTTTGTTTTTTTATGCATAAAATACCCGTAGGTGGAGAATATTGAGTGGTTTAGGTTCCTCAACACCCTCAAGTGAAGCTAAATGATAAGTTCTAGGACCCAACTTTTATGTTATGATGAATGGGCCTAACCAGTTTATCATGAATTTATCATGCAAATGTGGTGGCAAGTTAGAATTTTGTTGGTTTTCTTTTAACACAAGATCATCAACTTGAAACTCCCTAGGATAAACCCTTGTATCATAGGCTCACTTAATACGATCTTGATAAACATGAAGATGCTCAAGAGCATTAATGCATCATTCATCAAGAAGTGTAAGTTGATCTAGGTGAGCCTATCATATAGTATCATCATCGATGAACTCTTGTAAGGAGATGCACAATGAAGGAATCTCAAGCTCCAAAGGCATGATGGCCTCAATGCCATATACTAGCAAAAATGGAGTTGCCCTAGTCGGTGTTCGAATGCTAGTTCTATAAGCCCAAAGTGCAAGAGGTAATTGAAGGTGCCAATCCTTGTGATTATTGTTTACTATTTTCTTAAGAATGGTAATGATCATTTTATTCTATGGCCCAACCTACGCATTATCTTGTGGATATTAGGGAATTGAAAAGCTATGTTGGATATGATACTTGTTGCACAAAGCTCTAACATCCTTATTTTTAAATGGTGGCCCATTATCTAAAATGATCTTGGATGGAATACCAAAATGACATATGATGTTATGGAGTATGAACTCCATAATGCATGCACCTATCATAGTGGTAAGGGGAATAGCTTCCACCCATTTTTTGAAGTACTCAGTGGTCATTAGAATGAACATGTGTCAGCCTAAATATGGGGGTAAAATTTTACCAATTAGATCAAAGCCCCATTGCGAAAAAGGCCATAATGAATGTATCGGTTGTAAGGCCTATGAAGGTACGTGTGATAGATTAGCATGATGTTGACACTTAATGCACCTTTTGACATAAGCACAATAGTCCTTCTCCATTGTAGGCCAATAATAGCCCATTCGAAGGATGCACTTTGTGATAGCCATACCACTAAAATGGCCACCACAAGTACCATCGTGAGCTTGGGAAATTACCCAAGTAGATTCTTGGGGCTCTAAGAAATGAAGGAGAAGACCATCATAGCTTCGATGATACAGTATATCTCCTAGCAAGACATATTTTATCACCTTTTTTTTAAATGTATGTTTGGTGGTATGCGATAATCTAGAAGGAAGATTTCCAAGTTTCAAGAAATATCTGAGTTGTGAGAACCAGTCTTGATATGCCTCAGTTTGGACTAGATGAACAACTTGCTCCTCTCTAGAATCATCTCACACAAATGTGGATTGAGAGAGAACCTTAAGATAAATGGTTGTGCCATTATCAAAAGGTGTCTGTGGGACTAAGGATTCCCAAGAAGCAAGTTTCAAAAAGTCTTGAATTTGAGAGAACCAATCTTGGTATGGTTCAATCTGTACCATGTGGATGCTTTGCTCTTCTTTAGAATTATCTCATGATATTGTTGATTGCGAGAGTGATTTTGACATGAATGGTGGTGACATTATCTGATGGGTTCTATGGGATTAAGGATCCTAAGGAAGCCATTGTATCCACAAAATGATTAGAGGAATGAGGGATAACCTCGATGTCATACCATTCAAATTTAGCAAGTAGTTTATCCACAAGGGCCTTGTAAGATTTCAAGACTAGGCATTTGCATTGATATATTTCCTTGACTTGGTTTATGATGAGCAAGGAATCACCAAAGATATTAAGCTTCTTGATATTCATGGTGAGGGTTATTTGAAGACCCAAAAGGAGGGCTTCATATTCAACATTGTTGTTGGTGCATGGAAAGTCAAGTTTGAATGAAAGGGGTATAGGAGCCCCTTGTGATATGAAAAACACAATTCCTACACCACCCCCTTGCTCACATTTGGAACCATCAAAGAACAATGTTAGATCAACTTTGTTCTCTGGTTCTTCTGGTTCTCTTGAGTCTGATAATGCAAAAATTGCATCATCAGGTAACTCAATGGTAAGAGGCTTATCATCGAGAAGAGGTACCTCTACTAATTGATCTATAATGACCTATCCTTTAATAGATTTTTGACTTATGAATTCTAGGTCAAACTCCATTAAAAGCATGATCCACTTTGTGGTATGACTATTATGATATGTGTGACTCATCATATACCACAAAGGGTTTTCTTTAGATATGATATACATGGTCTGATTGATCATGTAATGATATAATTTCTTGGTGGTAAAGACCATCACTAAGCAGAGCTTCTTGATGTAAGTATACTTAATCTCATAACTGACCAAGGTGTGACTAATGTAGTAAATGACCTGCTCCTTATTTACCTCATTATTTTGGGTCAACATGGTCCCTAAGGCAAAGTTAATGGTTAAAATGTATAATAAAAATGGTACACCTGGTCTAGGAGGAGCTAATATTGGTGGAGAGGCTAAGTATTGTTTTATGTCCTCAAATGCTTTTTGGTATTCTTGATTCCAATCAAAGGTGACCCCCTTTTGTAGAAGATGATTGAGTGGTCGACATTTATCTGAGAGTTGCGCTATGAAGCATTGAATGGACTGAATCTTCCCTTGTAAGTTGTGAAGCTACTTAAGGTTGGTTGGGGGAGGCATTTCCATGATTACCTTGACCTTGTTTGGATCTACTTCAATGCCTCATTTAGAAATGATATAACCTAAAATTTTCTTGAAAGTTACTTTAAAAACACACTTTTTAGGATTTAATCATACATTGTGCTCTAAGAGGTGATCGAAGACCTTACGTAACACATCGAGATGCTCAATACACTATAAATATTTAGCCAACAAATCATCGACATAGTCTTCAAGAATCTTGTTCATATAGTCATGAAAGATGTACGTCATGGCTCGTTGATAAGTAGCACCAATATTTTTGAGTCCAAAAGGTATGACTTTGTAATAGAAAGTCCCCCATGGTATTGTAAAGGTTATTTTGGGTTGATCCTCAGGGTTAACATGAATTTTATTATAGCCTAAGAAACCATCCATAAGGGAAAGCATTTCATGACCAATAGTTGCATCTACTAGCACATCGATGTTAGGGAGGGGAAATTCATCCTTAGGACTCACTTTATTGAGATATTTAAAGTCTGTGCAAATGTGAATCCTCCCATTCGATTTCTTGATAGGTACCATGTTGGACACCCATTCAGGATAGTCGATGGGTTGGATGAATCCTGCATCCAATAATTTTTGTAGTTCATATTTGACCATTAATGCTATTGTTGGATGCATCTTTCTAAGCTTCTGCTTGATCGACTTGACTATTGGATTGAGTGTTAAGTTATGAACAACTAAGTTGGGGTCAAGACCTGACATGTCTTTGTATGACCAAGAAAAATCTCTCTTATATTCTATTAAGAAAGTGGTGAAATCAGCATATTTTGTAGTTGAGAGGCTTTGTCCCAATTTGATGATCTAAGGATTTTTAGGATTGATGTTGATATCAACATCAATTATTTCTTCAATTGATATATGGGATCCCTCTTCCAATTGATGAGGAGTAGGGATCAAATGAATGTCATCAGCTAGATTAGGAGAATCAAATATATCATTAGGATCTATCTCAGCTTGAAGAACATCTTTGGATGGACAAGGAAAAGTGAAATGGTTGTAACATTTCCTCATAGGGTAGGAACTCATCGAGTGATGGTAGAAATGCAGTGTGATCAAAATCAATGGCCTCAAGGTTGAGGTGCAAAGATTTTGAAGGGTTTCCTAGATAATGGAGTGGTGTGGTGAGGTCAATGGAGATCATATTGATGGATTGTGGATGAACTCCATGCTCGGGTGATAGTGGGTGGTTGATGATTGGTAGGCATAAATACGTAGGAGGTGGTTGGGGTGGAATTGGGATGATCAGATGGGCATGAGGTGGAGTAGAGATGATCGGATCCTCTAGAAGAAGTAGCTATGACCAAATGGGTTGATGCATAGGGAAAATATGAAGATAAAATTCATCTACCCTCATGAGCGGGATAATGGGGGAGGACTCCTCCTTTGAACTATCTAAAGTGATGGATAGAGTTTCAATGAGATCAACTTCATATTCCTCATCTGATGAGTCAATGAGATCATCTTCATACTCATCATCTGATGAAATGAAATCATTTTGGTAATCATCATCTGATGAATCAGAATGATCCATCGATAGCGTAGTGATCTAAAAATGATCACTAAGAAAATGAGCATAGCTTGGAGCAACATACTCATTAATGTCGATATCCCCTCAAAGCCTAGGGTAAGGCATTGGAGAGAATCTACAAGTAGCTCATCAGGCATTCTTACAGAATATCCTAATCCAAATTTATCCATAGGTAGCTGATAGCTTGGCTCTAAAGGGGTCTAGAGACCTTGTTCATATCGACCTAGGCCATTCCCTTGCCAATGGTAATGATCAAAGTATCATAAAGCAAAGGATGGGTTTGACATATAGTTGATATTTACTTGAAATGGTTCATCCTCTTCTAGTAGGAGAGGTGTGTCTATGGAAACATCAATACCCCCATAAATAAAATTTGTTTGGTTTGGGGGAATCCCAAGGGGAATGATGGTGCCAATAGGTAATGACATGTTGTGAGGTCGACCCAAGTCTCTAACTGACTCGATAAGAGGGGTAAATGTGATATTTTGTACTAGATACTCATCGAGTCTCAGGTTGGTCATGTGGATATTGACTTGTGGAGGGGTGGATGATGATGATGGAGATGTAGGTTGTGATGGAGGATTTGTGATGAATGGTGGTGCTTCTCCTATAGGGGAGTTATTGATAGATGTGGTAGTGATTGTTGAGATTGAAGGTATAGGAGGAGGCCTTGGTGATTGTGATGTGGATGGTGAGGTTGTGTCTTGAGGTGACATCATAGGTGCCTTCGATGGGTTTCGATTTGGGAGATCTGATTCAATGGATTGAGATGGAAATTTCAAGGAAATTGATGATGAGGGTTGGGATGGAGGTGGTGGTGATGAAATGATGGATGATGGTGGTAAATTTAGAGATTGGATGGGGTCATTGGGTTGAATATCTAGATGGGTGGAAGGCAAGGTGTGCTCCTGTGAATGTTGAACCATATTGTAAAACTTGAAGGGCTCCGAGTCTGTTGGGATATAATGAACTTGGCCTTCATGTATATACTTGATGCATTGATGCAATATGGAAGGCACACATTTCATGTCTCGAATCCAGGGCCTACCAAGTAATAAGTTATATTACATAGCACCTTCCAAGATATGGCATAATGTATGAATAGTCTTTAGTCCAACTTGAATAGGGAGGATGATTATGCCAATGGTAGAACACAATGCATCATTGAAGGTGCAAAGGGTAAAAGTGGAAGATGCAATGTGTGATGGTGGTAGATTGAGATGTTGGAGTGCCATAGTGGTGATGATATTAATTGAGGAGCCTGTATCTATCAAGACACATTTGTAAGGGATCCTATCCACACTAGCGATGATATGCAGTGGTGGATCAACTATTTCTATGGGTATCATCTTGATTTTATGATCATGGAATGTAATCATAGGCTCTTTGCATGTTTGAACATGCCCCACAAATTTGATGAAAGAATTGGGATCTTGGGGTTGTAGTTCAATCGATTTCAAAATCTCCATCAGAGCTTCCTGATGTGGGGTTGATTGTTGTATAAGCTCATATATGGAGAGTTTCATCGATGCCATTTTAAGACTTTGAGTAAGTCTACTTTGTAGTGTAAGCATTAGGTGAGGTGGATGAGGTATGATTGGCATTGGTTGTGGTGGTGCTTATGACGTTGAAGGCATATTGGAGGGGCCCATAGTTTGTGTGGGTTGCATTGGATACCTTCTATTCCTCATCACTATGCTAATCATCCCCACAAAACCTTGGTTAGGTGGGGTGACATGAACCTGATTGACTAGTTTTGGTTGCTCTGCTATAGTGGTCGATGCTATGTTTGGTTCACGTTGAGGTAGAGGGTCTTGATAGACCCCCATGTTTTGATTATTTATGGCAAGAGGATTATCGATTTGAATTTCTTACCTTTCAATCATGTCTTGCACTAGGTTTTTGAAGTTGTAGCATGATTGAATGTCATGCCCTTTTTGCCTATGGTAGATGCAGTATTGATCCTCCCTGTACTATTTAGGTTTAGGATGATTTGGGTCCAATGGGTGAATCTCAAGAAGGGTTATTGCTTGTGCCTCACACAATCGATGAAATATTATTGCCAAGGGTTCTAGAAATGGTGTATATTGGTGTGGTGGATGCCTCGGTTGAGTGGGTTATTGATTTTGTTGGGGTTGTTGTGCTTGTTGAGTATGATATTGCATAGGTGGTGGTTGGGCCTGATAATTTGGTGGTTGAGGTAGGTTTCGATTTGAGGGTCTAGGGGCACTCAAAATGATTTGGTTTACTAGAGCTACTTATTTTTGGGTTTGATTTTGGCCCCCTTTAGCATTTTTTCCAGACCATTATTTCTTTTGGAGCTTAATTTCTCCTTCTTGGACCTTAATATCCTCAATTACTTTGGCCTGGGCTAGGGCTTCCTCGAAAGTCCTATATTGTTGGAGTTGCAATAAAAGTGATATATATTTTGAGCAACTCCTAGTGAACATCCTAGTAAGCTCTATGATGGGTAAGGTGAAGGGTAATTTTGACATAATCATTCTCCACCTATTTCCATATTCCATGACTGGCTCATCTTCAAATTGATGAAGGTTAGACAAGTCAGTCAAGTTCACCTTTTTCCTAATGCTAAAGGTAAAGCATTCTAAAAATGCATCCACTAATTGCTCAAAGGTGTATATGCTATGGCATGGTAGATGATTATACCATTCCAAAGCACCCCCAACCAATGTTATAAGTAATGTCCTTAACATTAAGGAGTCATTGTCTTGAATATGAAAGCACATATTGATGAAGCTTGTCATGTGCTCTTGTGCATCTTCATCACCTTTGAAATTTTTGAGTTTAGGCATCTTAAAATATGGTGGGTATGGTGGTGATGGCATTGATGGATGGAGAGGTTGATTTCTAAGCTACCTTAGTGTGGGTTTTTGATAACCTAAGCCTTGAGCTTGTTTTTCTAATGAATTTATCTGATCAATCAACACTTTGTATGCCTTTGGTGAGATGATATGATCTACCCACCTCCATCCTTGATTAGGTAGAGGTGGTAGGTTTTGATGTTGAGGTGGTGGGTGATAAGTATGATCATTAGGTACCTCACCATAATTTGATTTAGGATAGGTATCAACTTGTTCTTGATATTCTTGTTGGGGTTCTTCATAAAGTTCATCCTCCTATTGATATTGGTATTGTTGAGGTGTAGGAGGTTCTTGATAATGAATAGTTGGAGGCCTCTAATGTTGGGTGTAAGAGGGATTTAAGTGTATAAGGAGGAAGGTTTTGATTTGGTTGTGGTGGAGGATTATGATATTGAGTTTGGTATTCTAGATGATGTTGAATTTGTTGCCTTTGATGTGTAGGCATTGGCAATATTTGTTGCATCATCCTCTACAACCATTGTTGGTACTCAAGGTTTGGCCTAGGTACTTAATGAGATCTATTCACCTATTCATTATGTAAGCATATGTATTGGTAATGTGGATAGGTGTGGCTTGCTCTTCGACCTTGGAAAGATCAATGACTTGCTTTCCATGATCTTGAGAGGTGGTATTAACTTGATATTGATGTCATAGGGTAGGCTCTATGTAATTAGGAGGTATTAAAGCACACCATCCTTGCCCATACTATCTATCATAAGGTGTAGTGGGAGGATCAAAGTGACCATCCTTAGGCCCATGAGTTATCATGACAAATGCATGAGCTGATGTGGTAATTTTTTTATGACCTTGAGTGGTGTACACATTCATATAATTATACTTACAACTCATCCATGGGTGATCAGCTGGGGTGGCTTGAACATCCATGTCTTATTGGGGAATATACTCTTGGTCTTGATCTAGGGGAGTTATAGGTTGAGTCAGGATTCTAATGCATGGTAGGGACTTCCTAGATGTTTTTTCTTGGAATGTAGTTGTCCCTATACATGGCACACAAGGTTTCTTGATCTAGATAATCTATATCTTGATCGTAGTTAGGACCTGTAGGTTGATTCTGAGTAATGACACTTGATATGTTGAGGTTAGTAGGATGATTAGCGATATTTGAGCCCTGAGGGTCACATTGCCACTCAGGTATTATAAGGTCTTATGGATTAACTTGAAAGTGATCCATATTTTCTTGTGTTGATTTAGTAGTGTTTGCTCATGATTGAGCTTGACTGCGTGTCTCCACCATAAGTTAAGCAAATGGTGTGTTCATTCTAAACTACACAAACAATGCAAAAAAACAAACAAGTGATTTTGTTTTTATTTGAATATATAATTTTTTATTTTATTTAATGTTTTTGGTTTTTCTTTTGTTTTTTAATTTTTTTATTTTGTGTGTTTTGATGAATTTAATCCTAGAACTATAGATGGGATGATGGAATGTAAACTAATTAGGTGTGTTGATGTCCACCTCTCTAATGAGAAGTGATACAACAATGATTAAAAATGGCTTCCTAAATGGATATGGCTTATGGTAACCTTATGGGAAAAATACCCCTAGAAGGGGTTATACTATCTAGTGCCTTGCTATTAGCCCATTTGGGCTTTCACTTCACCCTCATGTGAGCTTGGGTATAAATGATAATTGTGATTTCATAAATTATTAAGCCTTGGGAATGAAGGGTATCTAAACCTATCCTACTTTGGGATGTACCCAAAAGTAGGGGAATTTTTGGTGATGAAGTTTAAAAAGCCACTCGTGGGGCTACTAAGGTGTGTAGGGGCCAATCTATGGTGGGAGATGAATGCCCATATCATGTGATTGTTATCGATCATTGGTGATGAAATCCAACTAATTGATGTTTTAGATGCCTTGTGAGTGTGTGTGTAGGTTCCTTTTAATTTTGTAAAAATAAAATCAAACAACAATCGATGATCTTTCACTAATGCAAATTTTAACCCTAGAATGTAGTATTTCCTAGATAATGATCAACCTTTTAGCAGGCAACAACATAAGCAAACCAAAAAATGCATATAGAGACCATCTCTCACTGAGATGGTTGTAGATAGGGGACCATATTGACCTAAGAATAGAAGAGATCACTCAACTTGATATGATCATAGATAGAGAATATTGAGAGATGGTTGTGTTTGAATTTAAAATTGAAAGCTTTTCAAGTATGTTATAAATGGATATTTTTCCTTTTTAAAAATAGGAAATAAAAAGATAGAAAGCTAACCTTGAAAGCCTAAGTTGGAATGGAGTTTTGTAGATCTGCTACTATTTAGCCTCTGATCCAAGACCATCTCGACCTAAGATGGTTGCAACATAAGGACCATATCGACCCAAGATGGTTACATTTGAGTACCTATAAATCATAGAAATAGATAATCAATCAGTTAGAAAACCTGCATTAGTTAAATAGGGACTTGGTCCCACCATGATCACCATCTAAAAGCTAGAAATTTGCACCAAATAAAGTAATAGTAAACATAGATGTATTTAAAGCACAATAAATTGAATCCTTGTATTTATCTTGTATTTTTTAGAGTATTACAATAGTATCCCTCAAGGGGATATTTTAGGAATGATACAAATATTACAATAATTATAAATAATGTATCTTGGTGTAATGTAAGAATCTCCTTGCTAATATAGTTTGTGAGGGAGTAGTTTTTAGGATCATTGTATGAGTGTTGTATCCAAAGTCTTTTTCTTGTCCTTGTACCTATAACCTACACAATGGAATATAAGCAAATCAGTAGCATGTGTGGGGCCCATCAAAGTTGGACCCATGTTCAATCAAAAAGTATAAAATGAAGAAAAAGTAGATGCATGTATGTGATAAAAGAAATCTAAACTATTGTAGAAAAGTGAAATAAGTAGATCTATCCTAAAATGCAATAAAAATTATAAATATATCACCTAATCATGACCATCTTGGGTCGAGATGGTTTCATCTATGGACCATCTTAGGGTGAGATGGTCATTATCATAGACCTACATTTCTTTGTCACCAAGCTCAAGCGGTGTTTGGGATGACCTGAGAAGTATTGTCGATGGATTTTCATAGTGGGGAGGTGAGTTTAATGAACTCGAATAGTCATCATAAAGTGAAGGTTATTGATTATGTGAGGTGAATAGAGTGCAACGTTCAAACTCCTTTGTGGTAGATCCAACAACATAGTGTTGTAGGGAAAAACTAGGAAAATTTGGGGATTGAATTTGGTAGCACTTCATTGCACAAATTCAAAAGCTTTCGAGGATCTTCAAAACTGAGGGGTGAGTGCCATTTTATAGACCTCTTGACCAAAGGCTAGGGCACTCTACATGAAAAAGCAAAGGGGTAGTTTGCATTGAGAAAATAGATGCATGCCCCAAAATAACTGATTGCATGAGATTAATTCAAAATTACCTCATGCAAGGCATCTAAAGTTGGTGCAAGATCATGCGCGGCACTAACAATCAGTTTTGGATGCCAGTTGTTATTTTTATTATTTTTATTTTTGATTTTTTGTGATCGTCTCAGGTCAAGATGGTTAGGCAGCTTATAGGAAAAGTTGCCCAATGTTGGTAAAAACCATCAAGTTAGCCCTAGGGCTACCCAAGGTGGACTGTGGGGGTAGGAAGGAGGCCTTTTGGTGAGTCTCCTTAAAAGAATGCATTTTAGGTGTCTACACAAATACAAAGGTATGAAAAATAAATTATTTCTTCTCTATTC
The DNA here is from genome assembly GCA_028583015.1 of Wollemia nobilis. Lineage (NCBI taxonomy): Eukaryota > Viridiplantae > Streptophyta > Pinopsida > Araucariales > Araucariaceae > Wollemia > Wollemia nobilis. The sequence continues at coordinate 9,660,642 of JAQPPZ010000386.1, read as the reverse complement.
AAGAGAAAAATACTATATAAACATTCCAAAATATTGTTATAAATAACGATAGATCATATAGAGCATGTTTCTACAATTTAAGAGAATCAAAACATCAACAAAAACTCATTGAAGAGAGACAATTATTTTCTCCTTGCACAAAATCATTAAGACTAGAGAATGTTTGTGAAGATGTTGAAGAGTGAAGAATGCATTTTTAAAAATCAACTATAGGTATGTTTTCCTTGGTCAATAACTAGCATGACTAGAGCCATATTGCATGAAGGCATATAGGATAACCAAAAACATATCACACATGCATAAATATTATTCAAATTTGGCTTACCACTATCATAACTTGTCATGACCCATTACCCTCAAACCCTATCAATAGGACATTAATTGATCTTGGGATCAATTAATGTTCAACAAAAAGGGTCATAGACCCTAAAGAATTTAACAAAATTTCAATTAAGGAATTTTGAAGGAATTTAGGAGGGAAAATAATAAAAATAATTAAGCATGTTTAATGTTTAATAATAAGGTTAATTGCATTTAATATTAATGCAATTAAATGTCCAATTCTTATTGGACCAAATTAGGCACTAGTATTATTTAATACTAAAAGCCTATCCTATTTCCCTCATGGCATAATTTGGTTGGTGGAGAGAAAAGTGAGATTCTCTCCTCTATTTTTTAATTAGGGATGCTTTGGAGGGATGTGGACCAAAGGGGGACATAAAACAAAACAAAGGGACCACCTATCTTATCCTTAGTAGGACCCTTTTTGTTTCCTACTTTTGGCTTACACTCCACATGGTAGCTTTAGGATGACTAGAATGGTAGGTGAGATTCTTCCAATTTCAATCTTGCAACACCCATCTACCAAATAGTAGTAGATAGCCACCCTTTTTATTAAAATAATTAGGTGTCCACAAAGTGGACCCAATTTTTATTGAACTTTAAAGGACTTTAGAATTATTAAAAAATATATAAGAATTATCCCATCCTCTTGGGAATTATCCATTTGGCTTCCCTACATTGGTGGAAATAAAAGGGAGGTCTCTTCTCTTATCATTAATAGTCCTAGCTTTGTATCTATTCTATACCTCAATAGTATTAGTTTTGTATTTGTTCCCATGAAAAGGGAACACAAAACAAGATAAGGTCACCTACCTTATCCTTATTTGGACCCTCTTCTACTTCTTGGATTACCCTCTACGTGACATGATAAGTCTTAAGGGACCCAAGGCATATTTTAATAATAAAATAATAAGGCCACTATTTGGCCATAAGTGGGAAATTTTCCTATAAATAGAGGACACCTTGGGAAGAAAGGAGTATCTAGGAAATCTTGGAGCTTAGGGAGTATGCTCTCCACTTTGGTGGATCAGAAACCAAAAATCTTTGGGAGAGTACTAAGATTTAGGTTTAGGCTAGGAAATCTTGGACTTAGGGAGTATGCTCTCTACCTTATTGGTAGATCAGAAACCAAAAAGTCTTTGGAGAGTACTAAGTCCTAAATTAAGGGCATTTGGCCAATATGAGTGGACTAAAGAGGTAGATCTGGAAGTAAGCATGGACGGGAGCACAAAAAGGAAGTAGGAGACAAGCTTTGGAGACTAACAAGAGAAGTCTAGTTCAACCCAACTTGGTTTATGAGGTTGGATCTCTCCTTTGTAGAAATTATGTTATATTTGATTTTGTAGGATAAACAAAATCATGAGAGTGTTTTGGAAAATACTTAGATAGTGGATTTTTTAAAGTATTGTGGTAATACTTAGATAATGGACTTTCTAATATATTGTGGAAATATATCGTAGAGATGCATAGATATAGTGTGGAAATTTATATTGATGATATGCATAATTATAGTTGAGGGAATACATTGCTTATTTGCTTGAATAAAAAATAAGGAAGCATTGAATAATTTAAGTGATGTGGGGTCCCTCTATATGGAAGAAGTAGGAAGGTCTTCCTTGTATACTAACCAACCTAGGGTGAATATTAACCCATGGTAGGTTAAATGGATGGTCACATGGTGGCTAGGAGCTAGAAGTGAGAAGGAGCTTAGGTAGCCAATGGGGGTTATGTGAACAATGAATAGTGATATGAATAGTAACTCTAGCACAAAATGACTAGAATTCGATGTCTACACATGTCGATTATGTGTGTAGGAGGATGAACGTAGCGTTCATTTTATTGTGAATAGTGAATAGTGAATAGTGAAATGAATAGTGGAAATATATAACCAGTTGATAGGGAAGGGAAAATAACACCCTTTTACTATATTTTAATGTAATCAAATTTTTGCAAATTATAGAAGAATATTTAGAGGAAATTATGGGGTTTCCTCACTATATTCAATCATACGATTAATGACCATATATAGGATTTATGGAAATTGGTATGATTTGGAGGTTAGAATGGATGAGAGGAGATTGAATCCTCTCAAACCATGAAATCTATAATAAATAATTAAGGAAAGAATAGACAAGGATCTATTCTTGGTTTGATGCATAGAAAATGTGAGATAAATACTACCTTAATATGATTAAGGTTCTAAATAAGAGTGGATGGAGAATCCATTCTTGAGGAAGTTATAAGCTTCCTTCTTCATACACTTAGTATGGATACTTAGAGAAGAAAAGAATGGATTTGTATTCATTCTTGAGGGAATTTATAAGGTTCCCTCCAAAGTCGATGAGACTTCTCCAAAATGTGATTCCAATGATTATCATAAACATATGTAAAATATTAACATTCATATGATGACTTAGAGAAAGGAACTGGTAGATTCCTTAATTGCATCATTGATTTTAAAGGAACAGGTGGATTCCTTTTTGGTATGAGAAATACCTTAATGTTATAATGATGACTTAGAGAAAGGAATTGGGAAACTTCCTTAATTGCATCATAAACATGAGATGGAATAATGGTATTCCTTGACTTGTATTTGATTGAAAGGGATCGGTAGATACCCTTCTATACTTGTAATCTTGGTATCTTAAGTTTATGAATATGAGGAAATAATACATTTTGGAGGCTGGGTTTTTCTCGTCAGGGTTTTCCCAGGATAAAACATTGTGTCACTCTATTTTGTGGGTTGATGTGTTATTTCTTGTTCCTATTGCTTTTACTTTCAAAATGAAAATGATATATGTGGATGAGATGGTTAAATAATATAACGGGATAGTTATGCATGTTATTCATTCAACAGTTTCATTTATGATGCTAAGAATGTATGCATAATTTCTAACATGTTGATGATTTAATGATATGTGATTGTGCCATTTACTTTCTGGATTAAATTGGTTAAATGTGAATGATGTAGATAATTAGTTTTACTTCTTGTATTCAATAGTTGTGTGGAATTCATAGAAGCTATTCATAATGGAATATAATTTCTGCTTAAGTGGATCTCTCATGTGATGTTTCAAATCTATGGTTATGATGAGTAGATTTTATCATAAAAGGCTCCATTAGTTTATGTTCACCTCATAAACACTCATTATGGTTCAAATTAGAACACATTGAAATTCAAAGTGGAATAAAATCCACAAGGAGGCAAAAATTGGTCTTGAACTGAAAACAAAAACAAATCTTATATCCTAAGAGCTAAGATGTTGAGTGTGCATGAGGTGGGGTACACCCTTATTGGACAAGTAATGTCCTTTTGTAATAAACTCAATGTGTACAACAAAAGGGTTGTCTAAACAAAGGGTGAACCATTATGTTTCTAAGAGATTTAAAGTTATATAATCATATTTAAGATGGCATTCCATGGATTCTTATCATGATAGTGATATTGTTGTCTTAGAAATCTCTTCTAGATGAAGAGGATCATCTCTAAGACCTATGAATAACCATTAATAAGGTTATTTCATCTATGATGGTTTTCCATTGGTGTGGTTCTCCATCTTCAAGGCATTCACCTACGTACTGATCTTGGTGGACAGTATGTTTATTGGTGATTTCCCTTTTATGGGATGAAACCTTACGCTTGGCCAACGTTCTCATACCAATGGGGTATGAGGGTTTCGTAGAAGCTGATCACTTCTACCTTAAGAGACTCTGATCAAGTCTCAATAGCTCTTGATGCTATATGCCTTGATAAGCTTTGATCCAAATGGAATGAGTCTATCTTAGGTCATGATTATGTCTCTTGCTTCATGGAAAATGTAAGTGTGAAAAAAAATGAGTGGTTGAGTAGTGACAATTGGGGTTGTTACAGTTGGTATCAGAGCCCAGGCTAACTAATGGACTCTAGTTAAGGTCTAGGTTAGCAAAGACTTGGGACATGAAACTAAACTTGAGAGAAAATTCCACAATTTTAAAATGCACACTTGGTAAGGTCAAGGTCAATGCTTGGGATGATGATGTCCGAGTACCTATCCCCCACGAGTAGATCCATAGTCGTTCAAAAGTGGAAGAGCTAAGCGAACCCCCCTGTATGGGTTTTAAGCGGTGTACCTTAGACTCTTTTGGGAATTCACTCGACATCTGTACCTTTGGGTTGCCTAATCCTTATCTTCAAGTGTGAGATAATGAAATAATTAAAAGAATGTTTTCTTTAATTAATTTTTGTTACATTTTGGCCTTAGGCCATAAGATTGAACATACCAAATACAATGAACTCTGCTGATTACTATTTCGAGTAGTAACAGTTCACCCAGAGATAGTCATGGCCCTAAACCTTTACCATGGTTAGAAATACCACTTTCTTTGTTGTAACTTAATGGATGTGCTTCACGATATTTTAGCACTAAAACAAGGTGCAAAGTGACGCATGTGGTATTATCCTCTATATATGAGAACGCGATGGTAAATGCCAAAAAGAGATAAAGCTCTTGTCGAGAATGACTAAATTCAGTTTAGGAATTATCACCACAGGTGAATACAAGTGAGTTATTGCAAAATAACTACTAGAAATTTAAGAACAAGAGATAAACAAAACAATGTTTTCTTTGTTTTGATTTTTGATCAATGTTACAATACACTTTGGGGTTTTCCAATTAGAGGCTAAGGTGTAGGAAATGGTGGAAGAAGCCATCTAGCAACACCAAAACCTAAAACTTCAAGGAGGACCTTAACTCTGGAAGTCATGGAAACCCAAGTATGGCAAAAGGAAGCAAGGACACATTTAGTCATGGAAACTACCCCAAATTTCACCCGAAACTTCATACAAAATTTTGGGGAGACTTGTATCAGAACTCCGCCAATCAGCTCCAATAATCCAAGTATCCTAGCTTGATAGTAAGGTATGCCACCCGACCACTCGGGTGGTGGTCAAAAGCATAGGAGCGTACTATGCTATTTAAATTAGGAAACTCCTCAACTCATCATACATGTGGTATTATTTTTCAAAGGAAAATGGAACATCAAATAATGGACCAAAACATAGAATGCTTTATTAAGAATTACATTGTATACAACGATGCCAGAACTAGGATCTAGACATAGTAATGAGGAAAAACATCATGTCACCAATCCGAGTCTGAACTATCACCATCCTGGTTTGGAGACCAATCATGCTCAGAGTAAACAACTGGAGGAGGAACATTATAACGGATTATTAAGTATCTATCAAATGCATAATATGGCCAAGGAGTGCCATGAGATCGAGGCAATAGAAGATCCATTTCTGTCAGACACCGAGTTGAAGTGAATCTATTCTCAATCTCCTAGAACAAGTGAGTCTGCACATATCTCTGATAGAGAAGGCTCTGGTAAAGACCACTACAGAAAGTTGCTTCTCTAGTGGGGACATATTTCTTCACTACCTCCAAATAACATGATGGTAGAAATTGAAAGGGGATATTTAGTGGATCACCTATAGGACGCAACCAGGAATTTCCAAATGAGACATGGAAAGTCTAGTTAGGCCAACTAAAAAATTGGTCGAACCACTCAAAATGACTTAAAGGACTCTCAAATGCTAAGTAATTATGGGAATTGTTCCTTAACCAAACATCACAATGAGAATCTTGGATAGAAGTATTGCAATAAATCTGATCCATGGATAGGAGGGCATCTCAAGCTTCGATAGCTTGATCTTGTAAGAAATTATGCAATTCTCCCCTATGTTGAAGCAAGTATCGAGGATTCCAAACTAGAGACTCATAGAATTCATGTTGAGCTTCCTCATAGATAAACATTGTGGCTAAATTGGCTTTCAATCAAAGGAAGGAAAGGGAATATCTTTCTCTTCAAGAATGTTTGATATTAATAGGTAATTTTGTCTAGATTTGGAGAAGCGTACTAGATGATAGAGCACTAAAATAAGAGTGCATGATAATACGGAAGAAGACAATGATAGGACTTCACATGAAAATAAGAGGACACGTGCCATCTCAAAAATTGAAAAAGGCATGATGTGTCTTGATTAGTCAACACAAAATCATTTATAGGACAATCAAGCCAAAGAAAAGAGTGTATCATGGAGGATAAATGATTCACCTTGGGATTTTCAGGATACGATTGGTAAATGTATGAACAAAATCGATATGGATGGACCTAACGATAATTTGTGTAGTTTTTACGCCATGACATTCAATGCGATCATATTTATGGTGGGATTCATCTGGATGATACTAGTTTTAAGTGGAGTGAACCCCATTATGTGCTTTATGATTCTTCTGCTTTTGATTACCGATCTATTGTTGCACATACCTTGAAGAGTAGAAGTTGACCTGAAGCAGTGCTAGATTTAGCAGGCGGAATAAACATGGTAAGAATTAGGAAACCCATCAATGCAACAAAGAGAAAATCTCCAGTGCAACGTGCCCTGGAGGATGCTTGGGCATAGGAAATATTAAGGTTAATAATAGAGAGATATGCTGCCATAGCAGAGCGGGATCGGCTTAGATCTAAAAAATTACAAAGAAATAATTGGAGAGCAACAACAATGGCAGCCATGCTCACAGAAAATCCTCAATTTCATCAACTTAGGGAAGAATTCACTGCAACATTCTTGGAATCTTGTTTGGTTGCCTTGATGAATCACGGTATGCTTCTTCCATCACAACCAACTGATAATACACAACATGGGAGAAGAGGAGGTAATGATCAAGCAGCTGCTGGAATAGTAGCTCCACCGCCATCCCTAGCTTTAAGTACTAGCACAGTACGAGGAGAAGAACAGACCCAGGAGCATCAACCTTAAGGTCCTTTAGACCACCACTCTATAGGCCATCATTTTGTAGTAGTTTATTAATGCCAAGGATGAGGCATAAACATTAGTAATTTTTGAATTTTATATTTTTGTTTGAATGTTATCTGAATATTATTGTTTATGATAGATTTAATTAGTATGTAATACAAAAGAATGCATGAATGTTGAATTTTATCTGATCAAATGAATATGAGGAATGGATTGGTGTCCATTCTTGGAGAAGGTATGGGACTTCTCCATGATGATATAAACCAGGGGACATCTGGGTGGATGCTCTGGTAACAAAATGCATACTAGGATATATGTGAATATCCTGAATTGAGACTTTGAAATTATGTTGTATCTTTGTTAGCACTTGGTTTTCTTAGGTTAATTCATGCCAAAGGTTAACCAAATTATATTGTGATACTCCTTGGTGGGAGTTTTGATAAAATTAACAAGACTTTTTATGTCTAGTAAGGTACAAATGCATAATTTCATGATATCCTTGTAACATCATTTTGCAAATTCTAATACTACAGTTCTCTAGATCAATTGTTTGTGCAATTTGAAATGAGTTAAAATTGTAGTTTTGTGTTAATATTGTGTATTGATGATGCTTTCAATACTTGTTGATATGCAAGATGGATGTTATATTGTTTACAAGGACATGGTACTATTGATATTTTGCATTTTTGTAGGTCCAGGTGCTCTCATGGATGGAAGATGAAGCTGACCATCAAGGATGAGATGCAAAAAGTTAATAAAAATCTGATGATTCAAATTGTATAGCAACAGGATGAATACTAGCTTTGCTAATTAAATGTATTCAATTAAGGAAATTGTACAAACATAGAGGACTATGTTTATTTTAAGGGGGGTGTATGTCACGACCCGTTACCCTCAAACCCTATCAATAGGACATTAATTGATCTTGGGATCAATTAATGTTCAACAAAAAGGGTCATAGACCCTAAAGAATTTAACAAAATTCCAATTAAGGAATTTTGAAGGAATTTAGGAGGGAAAATAATAAAAATAATTAAGCATGTTTAATGTTTAATAATAAGGTTAATTGCATTTAATATTAATGCAATTAAATGTCCAATTCTTATTGGACCAAATTAGGCACTAGTATTATTTAATACTAAAAGCCTATCTTATTTCCCTCATGGCATAATTTGGTTGGTGGAGAGAAAGGTGAGATTCTCTCCTCTATTGTTTAATTAGGGATGCTTTGGAGGGATGTGGACCAAAGGGGGACATAAAACAAAACAAAGGGACCACCTATCTTATCCTTAGTAGGACCCTTTTTTTCCTACTTTTGGCTTATACTCCACATGGTAGCTTTAGGATGACTAGAATGGTAGGTGGGATTCTTCCAATTTCAATCACCCGTCTACCAAATAGTAGTAGATAGCCACCCTTTTTATTAAAATAATTAGGTGTCCACAAAGTGGACCCAATTTTTATTGAACTTTAAAGGACTTTAGAATTATTAAAAAAATATAAGAATTATCCCATCCTTTTGGGAATTATCCATTTGGCTTCCCTACATCGGTGGAAATAAAAGGGAGATCTCTCCTATTATCATTAATAGTCCTAGCTTTGTATCTATTCTATACCTCAATAGTATTAGTTTTGTATTTGTTCCCATGAAAAGGGAACACAAAACAAGAGAAGGTCACCTACCTTATCCTTATTTGGACCCTCTTCTACTTCCTGGATTACCCTCTACGTGACATGATAAGTCTTAAGGGACCCAAGGCATATTTTAATAATAAAATAATAAGGCCACTATTTGGCCATAAGTGGGAAATTTTCCTATAAATAGAGGACACCTTGGGAAGAAAGGAGTATCTAGGAAATCTTGGAGCTTAGGGAGTATGCTCTCCACTTTGGTGGATCAGAAACCAAAAAGCTTTGGGAGAGTACTAAGATTTAGGTTTAGGCTAGGAAATCTTGGATCTTAGGGAGTATGCTCTCTACCTTATTGGTAGATCAGAAACCAAAAAGTCTTTGGAGAGTACTAAGTCCTAAATTAAGGGCATTTGGCCAATATGAGTGGACTAAAGAGGTAGATCTGGAAGTAAGCATGGATGGGAGCACAAAAAGGAAGTAGGAGACAAGCTTTGAAGACTAACAGGAGAAGTCTAGTTCAACCCAACTTGGTTTATGAGGTTGGATCTCTCCTTTGTAGAAATTATGTTATATTTGAATTTGTAGGATAAACAAAATCATGAGTGTTTTGGAAAATACTTAGATAGTGGTTTTTTTAAAGTATTGTGGTAATACTTAGATAATGGAATCTCTAATATATTGAGGAAATATATCGTAGAGATGCATAGATATAGTGTGGAAATTTATATTGATGATATGCATAATTATAGTTGAGGGAATACATTGCTTATTTGCTTGAATAAAAAAATAAGGAAGCATTGAATAATTTAAGTGATGTGGGGTCCCTCTATATGGAAGAGTAGGAAGGTCTTCCTTGTATACTAACCAACCTAGGGTGAATATTAACCCATGGTAGGTTAAATGGATGGTCACATGGTGGCTAGGAGCTAGAAGTGAGAAGGAGCTTAGGTAGCCAATGGGGGTTATGTGAACAATGAATAGTGTATAGAGAATACTAAGTTATGAATAGTGAATAGTGAATATGAATAGTAACTCTAGCACAAAATGACTAGAATTCGATGTCTACACATGTCGATTATGTGTGTAGGAGGATGAACGTAGCATTCATTTTATTGTGAATAGTGAATAGTGAATAGTGAATAGTGAATAGTAACTGGTGAATAGTAAATGAATAGTGGAAATATATAACCAGTTGATAGGGAAGGGAAAATAACACCCTTTTACTATATTTTAATGTAATCAAATGTTTGCAAATTTCAAAAGAAATATTTAGAGGAAATTATGGGGTTTCCTCACTATATTCAATCATACGATTAATGACCATATATAGGATTTATGGAAATTGGTATGATTTGGAGGTTAGAATGGATGAGAGGAGATTGAATCCTCTCAAACCATGAAATCTATAATAAATAATTAAGGAAAGAATAGACAAGGATCTATTCTTGGTTTGATGCATAGAAAATGTGAGATAAATACTACCTTAATATGATTAAGGTTCTAAATAAGAGTGGATGGAGAATCCATTCTTGAGGAAGTTATAAGCTTCCTTCTTCATACACTTAGTATGGATACTTAGAGAAGAAAAGAATGGATTTGTATTCATTCTTGAGGGAATTTATAAGGTTCCCTCCAAAGTCAATGAGACTTCTCCAAAATGTGATTCCAATGATTATCATAAACATATGTAAATTATTAACATTCATATGATGACTTAGAGAAAGGAACTGGTAGATTCCTTAATTGCATCATTGATTTTAAAGGAACAGGTGGATTCCTTTTTGGTATGAGAAATACCTTAATGTTATAATGATGACTTAGAGAAAGGAATTGGGAAACTTCCTTAATTGCATCATAAACATGAGATGGAATAATGGTACTTGATGCAGGAGCATCCAGCAGCACTAGCAGTAGAAGCATCAAGTTGCAGGAAAGCCACTCCAGAAGATTCAGCTCAAGAAGCAAAAGAAGAAGGCAGAAAAAATTTCTCCAAGGCAGAGGAAGAAGAACGTCGCAATTTCACGACGTGTCACGAAATCGCGACGGAAAATGACAAAGTTGGCGCAGTGGGGAAAATGTAGCGAAATCGCAACATGTTGCGATATCACGACAGTGAAGTGGTGGCAGGAGCAAAGGCAGAAAGCAGTAGCAAAATCGTGACATCTAGGTGAAGCAGAGGTGAAGGCAAAAAATTGTAACGAAATCACGACATCATGATTTCGTGACATCACGAAATCACGATGTCAGAGTAAAGACTCAGAGGAGGCAATGGAAGGGCCACGATTTTGTGACACATCGCAAAATAATGACTGTCATGAAATCGTGATGTCGGAGCAGTAGCAGGAAGGTGCAGTAGAGTTGTCATGATTTTGCATTATGTCACGAAATCGCAATAAGGAGCAAGCAGCTGTGGAAAGCAGTAAGAGATGTCGTGATTGCATGACATGTCATGAAATCATGACTGTCACGAAATCGCGACAACAGAGCGGGACGAAGGCGAAGGCGGGGGTTTGTCACGATATCGCGACGTCTCGATATCATGATAACTTTTAAAAAATAGGCAAGCAATGAGAATTGGTCATGATATCGCGACATGTCACGATATCATGACCAAAAGGGCCAGAGAGTGCAGAGGAACAGAAACGTCATGATATCGTGACGTGTCATGATATCACAACGGAGAGAGAAAGCGACGGAGAAAGAGAAAGATATGGCAAGAATGGCATTTTTGAGAATCATTCAAAGATGACACGTGGCACCCAGGGTGCAGTAAATGGCGGAAAAATACCAAGAAGCACAAAAGATGAAAAGGATGGATGCGAAGGGTATTCTAATCGAATCAACAGTGGCAGGGACCGTGTGGAGTGAAGAATTTAATCGGGTTGGTGCCTCGGTTTTCATGTTTTTTTTTCGAAGGGTCGGGACCTCTCGTAAAAACCTAGTCCTAGTAATTAATCAGGTTGGTGTGTCCCGATTAATGTGGTAGGAGGTTTCAGAGGGTCGGGGCCTCTATAAAAACCCAGTTTGATGTTTTAGTCGGGATGGTGGATTCGGGTAAGATTGCACGTAGAGCATGAGTGAGAAAGAACCAAGCCGAGCGCTGGTTAATGTAAGCCTACGGGCTATTTGCATGTAATTTCTAAATTTTAATGAAGAAAGCTTCGAGTTGAGCAAGTGTTGATGTGTGTGTTTTACATGTGATTTTCTCGGTCCGTCATTAGTGGTATCAGCAAGAGTAATTTTGAGTGCGTAACAGATCGTCGGATGTGAGGTAGTTACGCCAGGATCTGTGGTAGGGTTCTGAGAGAGAGAGTGAGTTCGGTCTTTAAGTGCGTAAGCAGATTCACCGAGCATGAGGCAGTTTACGCCAAGACCCGATAAAAAAAAAATGCATTCCCGAAGAAGCCGGGACAGCAAAGAAGATATGGTGACAGAAGAAGAATTCATAGCCTTGCAAAAATAGTTGAAGGCCCTGCAAAAGAAGTGGCTCGGAATAAAGTTGTGGGAGCAAGAGGAGCGACAAAGAAGGCGAGAAGAAAGAAAGAGAAAGAAAGAAGGTGGAGTGCTTTCGAAGTTGAAGCTGAAGAAGACTGCATGTGAGGAAGAGTGCAGCAGTGCCGGGACCTGCCCGAAAGAAGGCACAAATTTTTTTGTGCAAAAGGAGGAGTTGAAGCAGGCTGCAGCAGAAGTTTGCAGCAATGAGAGAATCTATCCGGTGGAAGACAGAAGTTGTGTGGACCGGGAGAAGGGGTTAGAGCAGTCTACAGAGGTAGAAGAATGTCTGGAGGTGTTGCAAGAGGCAGCAACCAGACCAAGCAGAAGTGAAGATCACTTCTCCACTTACCTCGGGTGTCTGATGCAGGAGCATCCAGCAGCACCAGTAGTAGAAGCATCAAGTTACGGGAAAGCCACTCCAGAAGAGTCGGCTCAGGAAGCAGAAGAAGAAGGCAGGAAAAATTTCTCCAAGGCAAAGGAAGAAGAACGTCACGATTTCGCGATGTGTCGCAAAATCATGACAAAAAATGACAAAGTTGATGCAGTGGGGAAAATGTCGCAAAATCGTGACATGTCGCGATATCGCAATAGCGGAGCGGTGGCAGGAGCAAAGGTGGAAAGTAATAGCGAAATCACAATGTCGCGATTTTGTGATGTTGCAAAATCATGACGTCCAAGTGAAGCAGAGGTGAAGGCAAAAAATTGTAGCAAAATCACGACATCGCGATTTCGTGACATCATGAAATCGCAACGTTAGAGTGAAGACTCAGAGGAGGTAGTGGAAATCATGACTGTCACAAAATCATGACACCGAAGCAGTAGCAGGAAGGTGCAGTAGAGTTGTCATGATTTCGTGACGTGTTGCAAAATCATGACAAGGAGCAGGCAGCTGGGGAAAGCAATAGGAGATGTCGCGATTGCACGACATGTCATGAAATCGTGACTATCACAGAATCTCGACAACATAGTGGGACGAAGGCGAAGGCAGGGGTCTATCACGATATCGTGATGTCGTGATATCACAATGTCTTGATATCATGACAACTTTTAAAAAGCAAGCAAGCAGCGAGAATTGGTCACGATATCGCGACATGTCACGATATCACGACCAAAAGGGCTAGAGAGCACAGACGAACAAAAATGTCGAAGAGAGAAAGCAACGAAGAAAGAGAAAGATATGGCGGGAATGACATTTTTGGGAACCGTTCAAAGATGACACATGGCACCCAGGGTGCAGTAAATGGCGGACAGATACCAAGAAGCACGAAAGATGAAAAGGATGGACGCGTAGGGTATTCTGATCGAATCAGCAGTGGCAGGGACCGTGTAGAGTGAAGAATTTAATCAGGTTGGTGCCTCGGTTTTTGTGTTTTTGTTTTAGAGGGTCGAGGCCTCTTGTAAAAACCCAGTCCTAGTAATTAATCGGGTTGGTGTGTCCTGATTAATGTGGTAGGAGGTTTTAGAGGGTCGGGGCCTCTATAAAAACCCAGTTTGATGTTTTAGTCGGGATGGTGGATTCGGGTAAGATTGCACGCAGAGTATGAGTGAGAAAGAACCAAGCCGAGCGCTGGTTAATGTAAGCCTGCGGGCTGTTTGCATGTAATTTCTAGATTTTAATGAAGAAAGCTTCGAGTTGAGCAAGTGTTGATGTGTGTGTTTTACGTGTGATTTTATCGATCCACCGTCAGTACTCCTTGACTTGTAGTTGATTGAAAGAGATCGTTAGATACCCTTATATACTTTTAATCTTCGTATTTAAGTTTATTAATATGAGGAAAGAATACATTTTGAAGGCTAGGTTTTTCCCGTCAGGGTTTTCCCAGGATAAAACATTTTGTCACTCTATTTTGTGGGTTGATGTGTTATTTCTTGTTCCTATTGCTTTTAATTTCAAAATTAAAATGATATATGTGGATGAGATGGTTAAATAATATAACGGGATAGTTATGCATGTTATTCATTCAACAATTTCATTTATAATGCTAAGAATGTATGAATAATTTCTAACATGTTGATGATTTAATGATATGTGATTGTGCCATTTACTTTTCGGATTAAATTGGTTAAATTTTAATGATGAAGATAATTAGTTTTACTTCTTGTATTCAATAGATGTGTGGAATTCATAGAAGCTATTCATAATGGAATATAATTTCTGCTTAAGTGGATCTCTCATGTGATGTTTCAAATCTATGGTTATGAAGAGTAGATTTTATTATAAAAGGCTCCATTAGTTTATGTTCACCTCATAAACACTCATTATGGTTCAAATTAGAACACATTAAAATTCAAAGTGGATTAAAGTCCACAAGGAGGTAAAATTGGTCTTGAAATGAGAACAAAAATAAATCTTATATCCTAAAAGTTAAGATGTTGAGTGTGCATGAGGTGGGGTACACCCTTATTGGAAAAGTAATGTCCTTTTGTAATAAAATCAATGTGTACAACAAAAGCGTTGTCTAAACAAAGGGTGAACCATTATGTTTCTAAGAGATTTAAAGTTATATATAATCATATTTAAGATGGCATTCCATGGATTCTTATCACAATAGTGATATTGTTGTCTTAGAAATATCTTCTAGATGAAGAGGATCATCTCTAAGACCTATGAATAACCATTAATAAGGTTATTTCATCTATGATGGTTTTCCATTGGTGTGGTTCTCCATATTCAAGGCATTCACCTACGTACTGATATTGTTGGACAGTATGTTTATTGGTGATTTCCCTTCGATGGGTTGAAACCTTATGCTTGGCCAGCGTTCTCATACCAATGGGGTATGAGGGTTTTGTAGAAGCTAATCACTTCTACCTTAAGAGACTCTGATCAAGTCTCAATATATCTTGATGTTATATGCCTTGATAAGATATAATCCAAATGGAATGAGTCTATCTTAGGTCATGATTATATCTCTTGCTTCACGAAGAATGAAAGTGTGGAAAAAAAAAAGTGGTTGAGTGGTGACAACTAGGGTTGTTACACAACTATTGAACGTTCCAAGCTTGATGTAATTATATTTTGTAAAAACAACATAATTGTCCTATGTGGATAGGAAATTCATGAAATCATTAAATAACAAAAGGAAAGAGCTCATGAAATGCACTCAAAGTTAGGTCTAGTCTAAAAAGGTAAAATTGTTAATTAAAATAGCAATTGGTTATCAAAAAAAGGTACTTGTGATCATGCCCATGTAAGTATTTTGACCACCTATTTTTAATATCCTTTGTAAATAAGTATATATACCTCACTGCACATCAAGGAGAAGTCACCTCTAAGCAAATATGCTCAAGTAGTTTTAAGTAGGAGATCATTGTTACTACAAGAGCTAAGATGACTTGTCAATTCTACCTTGTTGAGTGCTTCAGAAGGAGATAAAATTTGGCTCCACCATAGAAAATGTTTTTTGCATTCATATGTTGAATCCTATGACTATTTTCAGATGCAAAACTCCTAAGAGAATGGAATTTCAAAAAATAAACAAAGATGCATGCATAATTGAATCAACAAAACAAAGTTCAATTTGAATTTGTAAGAAGCTAAACCATGCTCATTTTAACTTAGAAAAAGCACTCTCCAATAAAATATCCTCCTCATCAATCAGAAGCGGACACATGCACATGAAAAAGTAGTGCATAAATGTCTAATAAATTAACTTAGAAATCAATAATCCCACATAGATAGTGGGTGAACCAACTAAAGGCAATGAAACATTTCCTTTCTCCTTGTTTAATTACAAGTAAGAAAAAGACTTATAAATTTTTGAAGAAATTAAAATATTCTAATAATATTCCTTAAAGATGCAAGTGGGAGAAAGAAACTCTACCCATAATATGTTTTCCTAGTGAGGCACTAAATCTTTGTGGTTTGAGACAAATATCTAAATAATAGTATAGACTTATATATAAATATCAAAAAGCATTTTTTGAAGTTGATTTAGTGAAAGGAAAGTATTTAAATTTTATAAAAGTTTGTTATGCCTAGTGTAGCATTAAATTTATTATTTTTTGATTTCCAACTATTAAGGGGGAATAACTATGTTGTCTAAAAAACAAAACTTAGGACATAGCTCAAGTTTGAGTAAGTATGAAAATTTGTAGATGGAACCATTATCCATCCTATGATAAAACATGAAGATCAGATAAAATTTGACATGGTAGATAGAAATTCAAAGTTAATTTAGGATTCAACCATAGCCAAAGATGCATGAGAGAAGTTGCAAATAGTCTTTGAAGCAAATAATCAAAGTCAAATTCTATTTATCTAAAGTGAGCTCCATTGCTTGAAGATTGAAAGTGGAGAGAAACTATAATATTTCATGAGGATAATTGCTAAGTTATGAGCATTATTACAAGCATTGGGAAACTAGGTATCATACAAAACATTAGTTCCAATTATTTTGAGACCTCTACCATCAAAATATAATGTTTTTTAAAACATTAAATATCACTAAAAAAACACCAAGCTTTGTAAAGCTGGTGAACATACTTTTTTTTTTTATTATTGAGTAAATACTTCTTATACATATACACATCCACGTGATGTGGAAAGTAGAAGCCTCACATACAATATATGAAGAACAAAATTGCTTCTTACAAATAAAAAGGAAAGAAACCATTCAAAAGAGGCATAAGACCTCCATAATGCTTCCAATAGAGAAAAAACTCTCAAAGATATCAAAATTAGAGAAATGATTCTCAAATAAATTATTTTCACACACAAAGGATGTGTGAAATTTGTGGCAAAAATGGTCACACATAGAATAAATATTAGCATAATCCATTAAAAATTGGATATCCTTCACGAGAGATGAGCCAGTAGCTAGAGAGGTCATCTTTAGATAAGGAAAATAAAATTTGAAGAAAGATATAAAAATAATATAGCTGAGGAAAATCGAGTTAAAGAAAAAGAAAAAGATCATGAAGAATAATAATGTGTTCTTTGCACAAGTATAGTTGAGTTAAAACGATAATGTTTGGCATGACTATAGATCAATTAAACACATGATAGGTTAAGAAAATCAAATTCATCCAAATTATCCAAGTCATACATGAAAAATATCCCTACAATATAACTCAACTAAAGACACCATGAGATTGGTTGATCACTCCAAACCATAGGGGAACAAAGAATAAAATTTATAGCTTCAAGTAACCAATATTGAAGATATACATTCTATATGTGATTCATCTCCATAAAATAAAGAACTTGAAGCGAAAGTTGAAAAAAAGGAACCAATGCATCAAGAATTTAATATTAAAACATAAATAGCATACCAAATAAAGCATGAATACATCTATTTCCACAAACAATATCTTCTTCAAATAGACAATTCCAAGACAAAAAATAAATAAAATATGATTGATCTCACTACATCAAGTGATAATAAAAATATAAAATGGAGCTAAGCCAACATAGCAAATATGACAACCAAAAAATATTTACAAGAAACTGATTTAGTAATTAACATAGGATGCATGGTAGCACATCACATAAAAAATAAAAGGAAGCATGAGTACATCATAAATAACAAAAAAATGCCTAATCAAATGAATGAATCTATGAAAAAGAAGAAAATATGAGGTGATTGACCTCACCATAGTAGAAGATATTGATCAAGATAAAATTTGAAAACAAGTCTACATGGAAAGAGAGCATTTGATCTCATCAACAACTAATATATTTGAGGAATATCCTCATAAATACATTGTAGGAAACACATAATTAATGCATTGAATTTGATAAGTATTAAGTATTGAAAAATTATTTGTAATAAATGTATGTTTGGAGTGCATGATCGGTAAAACTTGATACTTCTTAGTATTTTACTAGGTATTCTACATTGAGGGGAGAAATTTCTCTCTCAAATCTATATATTCTCTCTCAAATCACCTTAGAAAATTTAATCAATTCAAAATCCTAGATAAAGTCGACTATGTTGTAATAAGTGGGGTATGTTGGGAGTTATTACATCATAGTTCATGTGAAGTAACATGTGAAATAACCACCCATCACAAGGTCTATGCATGTGCTACCATATAGAGGTAGTTTAAAGGATAGTTAGATGTTTGTTATACCTAAGATAGTCATTCTATGTATTTAAATATCTACCATATCATTGTAGACATGGAAAATTGACCCACTTCAGTGGGAAATATTCCCAGAGACCTTTAAGGGGACCCCTTAGACTTACCTAAGGCAACGACAAGGCTTTCCCTCCTCTATTTTGCCTATTTTCTTTCTTAATGCAAAATCGTGCCTGGTCCTTGATAGGATGCGACTTTGCATTACGATATCATGGTTGGTCCAAATAGGACATGATTTTACCTTTTTAGGGTTTGACGTATTAAAATCCTAATTTTTTGGGGTTGGTGTGTTTCATGTTGGCCCTCCTTGGTTTTCCTACTCTTTTCACCTTCAAATCCACTATATAAGGAGGGTTTGAATTCACTTTTCACACACGATGACACACAAGTTAACATGTGCTTATTTTATTTGGCTCTTGATGATTTTATTACTCACATTTAATTTCTCATAAAGTGTTTTTGTTCAATATGCATCCTTCTTCTTCTTCTCACGTAAGCAACTTGAAATTTGTTTGATTTTTCTACTGTATTGTTCTTCCTCACTCTTGGTGAATTTTTGTTGGAGCCCTAAGGAGAGATTGACCGTGCAGGAGATCTAAAACCCTTATATTTTTATTCTACACTCTCTTCTAGGTAAATTGCTCTTCTGCATGTACATTTAGGTTTTGAGTGACATAATCAAGTTTCTACATTCATATTTTATTTTTTGCATAGTTTATACGAAATCGTGCCTGATATGCTACAAGGCACGACTTCGCCTAGTGTTATCATGGACACCCATTACGGGGTGTGATTTCACCTGAGATAAAACTAGGGGTAATATGCTATCCCTATTTTCTCCATTGCATTCTAAATTGCATCTAGAGCATATTGGTATATTCTATTTTGTGATTTTTGCATTTTTTTTTGTTATATTGCATTAATGCTTGTTTTCCTCCAAAGGTCAATTTTCACTTTTAATTATCAAAGGTCAAATAAAAAGGACCTAGGGGGCTTGATTGTTGTGCCTCCAAGCACTGTTGTACAATGGCCTAAGTAGGCCCCCTAACTCTAATTCCATTTTCAAGTGTTTGTTGAGTTATATTGTAGGAATATTTATTATTGATAGCATTGGACAAAGAGATTAAAGAAAATATAAAACACCAGATAGGCTAATTATTCTGATTAGTCTTCTAGGCTGATTTTTGAGTGCTTTTATTTCTATTAAAAACCCTAGATCTAATTTTATTAAGTATATTCAATTAATTCTAGGCATTTGAAAGATAAACAACATATAGTGTGCACATAGGGATAATTTTATTTGTGCATCTCTTCTTGAACCCTTGCTTAAAATATTGTCTGTTTAGAACCCTAGGTTAGAAAAGCATTCAAAGAAAGAATCATTCTAGGGTTAGCCCTTACATTATTGCATTATGTATTTCTACATTGTCCTTTGTATTTTTATAACATAGATCTAGAAATGCCAAATCTAGGTGTTTGTCTTGAATTAAATACATCAAATATTCCTGAAATTCCTATGGACTTGGAGCGAGTCCTTGAATCCATTCCTGGTGAAACCATACTCCCTAGCATTGAGTGTAGAGAACAATATAGCACTCATGGTTCACCCCATAAGGCTTTCTCTTATCTCTTGCAAATCTAGCATTTTGGGAATTGTACATGACAGGGCAATTTTCCTCCTCTATAGCTTTGGTGAACCCGACATGAACACTTTTTTTTATAAATATTTAAGCAAGATAATTAAATCTATTTGTGTGGTTGAAGAATCGTAATAATATATTTAAAACTATTGTTTCTCCTATTTTTTATTTTCTCTTATATCCTTTTGCTTTTCTAATGGCTCATGTCCTTAGAATTCAACGAAAACATCTTGAATCTGATTTTATTCCTCTGGAATATGATGAGATTGATAGAGAGGATACTAACATAGATCTAGAAGAACAAGACAACATGGATACTAAGATGATTTTTGACCCTTATGAGAGACCTAATCGTAGCTTTGTATTTTCATCCTTTGAGCATATTTGGGAATTTATGAAAGCTAATAGGGATAGGATATTGGGAGGCATGGAGTGAGAAGATTACCTCGAAAGAGATGAGACTCCTCCACCTCCTCCAATAAGCTCTCCTATGCTTAACCAGGAAAACCCCTTACCTAAATCAATACATCTTGATAAGTTGAACTCAACTATTAATACTACTACAACCACCAACATTGGAAGGAATATGCAAGCTCCTCCAATTAGTAGTGTCACTCAAAACTGTTCTCAATTTCTTCCTCAATATTCTAATATCAACACTTTTGCTTCTATTCTTCCCAATGTTAGTTGTCCACTTTCACAAGGAGCCACATATAAAAATAATATCCATACTTCCAAATTGAATCAAGCATTGGTGCCCCAACACACATATGAGAATTTAGGAGCAATACATAACAGTAATCCAAAAGTACAAAATTTGGAAAATATGGTGAAATAGTTGGTTTAAAAATTTGAGATTATTCAGCCTTCATGTTTTACTTATAGTTATAAGGAAATGTGTAATCATACATTGAATCCTATTGTTGCTGCTAGACCTTATCCTAAGCATTTTTCTATGTCAGTATTGCCTATCTATAAGGGTACAGAATATCCAATAGAGCATTTAAGAATATTTAGAATAGCTTGTCATGATATCATTTATGATGATATGTTGTTGCTTAAAAAATTTCCTAAAAGCCTTGGTGGCATGGCATTATAGTGGTATTATCGATTGCCTAATTATTCTTTGAAGATTTTTGAAGAAACAATAGAATTATTTGTTCAGCAATTTGGTGCTTACATTGAGAAAGAAGTGACAATGAAAGATGTGTATAATTTAAAACAAAGTAAAGAAGAAAGCTTTTAAATTTTTTTGGCTTGTTGGAGAAGTTTAGTTGGAAATTTGAGATATACTTTACCTCCTAAATATATGCTTGAGATATTTATTGGTAATTTACAAGAACAATTATCTTATGCATTAGAGACTACTACTATTACATATCTTTATCAAGCAATTGATTTAGCGAGAAAAGTAGAACATGCCCTCATCAACAGAGGTCAAATCAAAGTTAAGGAAGAAATCCTACTAAGTCTCAACATAAAAATAGACATATAGGAGGTGATAATGGAATGGATAGTAGGCATGTTAATAATTTTACTAAAAACCTACAAAATATAGTTATTCAAAAACCTCTACAAAGGAATTTTGCAAGGCTTAATATGTCTATGGAAGTTGTTTTAAAACAAAATTTAAAAGCTAAGGCAATTGAGTTACCTCCTATTAGACAACTAGATACTACAGCTCATTGGTATAAGGTAGGTCAACATTGTGCATATCATAGAGTGGAAGGACATTGGATAAATTCTTACAAGAAGTTGAAACATGTGGTTCAGGATTTGATTGATGTAGGACGAATTGACTTAAGCAATTTTCAAACAATGAATAATCAAGTACCTATCCAACAAACTATAACTACCAATCAAGATATGGAAATATTTAAAGATCCATTACCAAAACATAATAAAAAAACAACAAATAAAGTGGCTCATCAGAATAAGCCTCCTCCCTATGGTAATATGGTTGGAATGGTTGGGGTAACTACAAGAAGACAAGCTCAGACTCAACATCCTCAGCAAGGATAGAATTTTGTGCTACAACCTAGTTTAGTTTTGAAGAATAATCAATGAAAATATTCAGATACAGGGATTCCACCTATTGTATTGAGACCACAACCTATGGTTTCATTTGATATCCAAAAATAGTTGGCTAATACTCCTATAAAGATATCAGTTTTAGAGCTCCTTCAAACTTATTCTAGCCATAGAGATGCTTTGATGGAATTTTTAAAACAACAATCAGTTCCTTCAGATATTTCACCCAATTATATAATTGATGTCGTAGGTTCTCTTGGGATACATCATAACTCATTATTGGATGATGATAAACCTTACTCAAAATTGCAAGAAGATTCTTCACTTTACATGACTACACATTTTGGGGATACTTTTATCAAGCGAATTTTTATTGATAATGGTTCTTCCCTCATTTTTTGTACATCTCAATTCTTTCAAAATTTTGGATTAAAAGAGGAAGACTTAACAAAATCTGATATCATTATAAAAGATTTCAAAAATTATTCCTACGAAGCCTGTGGTGTCATATCTCTTCCTCTCAAAGTTGGGCCTAAAATATTGGATATTTTATTTTATGTGGTACATTGTCTTGCATATTTTAATATTCTTCTTGGATGATCTTGGATCCATGCGATGAAGGTCACCCCTTATACTCTTCATTAGTGTCTCAAGTATGAGTTTAAGAATTAAGTTATCACCATTCTGAGCAACCCTAGACCATTTAAATTTTGTTCAAATATAGAGCAAGATTGATCTGAGTTCAATATGTGTCCCTCAATATCTTCAATGGTCTCTTAGCGTTCCTCATATTAAATATCATAGCAATTTAAAAACTTAAAAATGAGTGAGGAACATATCTTAAATTCTTCATATTAGGATCATGATAATCAGTTTCATGAACCTCTTCTATATCTAGCCAAGCTACCACCATCACCAAGAACCATGGGTTTTCCCCATAAGAAAGGTGATATTGTACACTTTGTCACATGTACCTTTATATTTGTAGGAATTACCTTTGAGGATAAGATACATGGTGGCAACCCCTCTCCTGTTGAGTGTTATTTTGTTCATTGTTACCTTTCCAATGATTACCCACTTTCTAAGTAGATCCTATCTAGTATGGGATATGTAGGTAAAGGCTTGGGGCCATAATATAAGGGCATTCAAGAACCTTTATATATCAAAATATAGCCTGGGAGATGTGGCATAGGTTTTATACCTAGCAAAGACCAACATTTACCATTTGAAAATGATGATCATCTTATGAATTTTGTTGAATATATGGATTATCAAAAGTCAAAAGTAGATGATGAGAATGATGGTCCCCCTTATTCATCTGGTGTCTTGTTTTAAAAAATGATTTATTCTATGTGTTCTAAAATTAAACCTTCTATTTTAGTATAGGATCCTACTTCGCTATCCTATAGTGATAGTGCGAAGTTAGGAATTGCTCTTCCTTATCTTAAAAACATGGTTATGTTTGTGAGTGCATTGATTATCGTGCTATGACTACAAAATAAATAACTATGAAGGAGCCTCTATGTAATTCTAATTATTGAGATGGATTACCTTTTAGATATTTATTTGATAAAACAATCCATGGCATGCCTATTCTCTTTGTTAAGAAAGAAGGCACACTTAGATGTTGTGTCGACTTTCATCCTGCTTGCTTAAATTAAGGTATTTAAATTACATAATAATAAAACATAAAAATAATTTTTTTGCATCAAATAAATTAATCATCATTTAGTCATGCATTTCCATTGCATCCATCTTCTTGTTCATATTGCATTGTTGCTTGTCATCCTCTTGCATTGTTTGCCTGATATTTAATCCAACTTGCATTCTTTAATGTCATACTCTGCATGATTGCTTGTTCATGAATGTTTGATCATATAGATTTTTGAGGATCTTGCAACAATGGCATGTGATGATACCTGGTTTGGTCGTATCTCACATGCATTACACTCTCTCTATAATTTTGATGCCTAGTAAGATCCCCACCTAGGGATTTCTTCTTTAGTTTTCTTTCTTGATTTTTGCTTCTTCAAGTTTTATATTACTTAATATTGGAAATAGTGAGAGTATATCTTAGATCAAGGGTGATAGCTCATTAATAGTTCCTTATCACTTTTTTGTTGCCTTTTTTTTGTATTCCTCTTCTTTTAACAAGGAAATACATATGCTTTATTTTCATCTTTTCAAAAGCCATATTTTGGCACAAATGCACACACTCACTAGATTGTTTTTTGCTATAAAATCCTATTGGGGGTAGCACTCACAAAATATATTTTTTATAATTATATTACACCCCACATGGGATAGCTATACATCCTAGTGGGTATCTTATCGGATATGATCTTCTATTGGGTTATACTCCCTTTTGACTCAGCAGGCTCAACACCCCATTACAGGATAAGCTCCTTGGACATTTTCAATAAGCCTTGGCATACATCCTAGTGGGTAATCACCCCAAAATTGTCAATAAGTGAGCAACCACCCATAGTAGGTCAGACTCCAACACCTCATCCCTCTTGGCGAGTCCTACACCCATAGTGGGTTTAGCTCCTCTCTTTTTTGGTATGATTCATAGTATTTAATCACATTGGTCCCTTGCGACCTACACTGATTTCAATACTATGTTTTGCACATCCTTCTCTATTTTAAATGGTTGACCTTTGGATCTTCTTATCTTTTTTTTGTCTTCTTATTTCCTCTTCCTCTCTCTCTCTCTCTCTCTTCTTCTCTGTGTTGGTCTTATTTCTTTTTTTTGCCTTTTAATTTCCTTTCTTCCATCAATTTTTCATCCATGCATTTCAAATAGCCTTGCATTTTAAGATAGATTGCATTCATAAAAAATAAAATTAAAGAACATATAATATAAAAATTAATCACATGCACTCATTCAAAAAATATAAAGAGAAAGCAGCTATGTATTACTCGATGAAAAGAGAGATATACAGTCATTTTTGGTTGGTGTACCACAATCCAATCCTAGCACACTCAACCAATACCTAGGGGTGCATGCCACAATAAAAATTGGCATGTCATCATGATACCTATCCTAGCTCTAAGATCTTGTCTTCTCTACTCTTCCTGAAGGAGAAGGTGGTCCAGGCAGCCACATACCCATGGATAGAGATGTCGATAATGTCCATGACCAAGAGTGTGACTTGCTAACTAACTAGATGAATGGAGGGAGTGTCACTCTTTGATCTACTGGTACTACCTGGTATTACATGGTCTCATAAATGGTAGCCCACTAAATGGCCACCTCCAACCTCTACCCTACCCTTTGTAGCTCTCCCTATAAAATATGAACTCCATCACTAGCCTGGTTGCTCTTGATAACAACCATCCCATCTACTCGAGATCTCTAGCACTTTGTGTCCAGTTGGCTCACCTCCCCTTGGAGATGATTGGCCTCTACTTGACTTGCATTCATATCCCTCTTTGTGGTGCTCAGTGAGCCTCAAAGTCCCTTGATCCTCTTAGACTTGTCTTCCTAGAGCAGGTCCACCTACCTCTATAGAGTCACCATCTGAGCCTGTAGCGTCTTTGCCTCCTCCCTTGTATCCCCTCATATTGGAGCCTAACCCTAGATATATGTTGTTGACATGGAGGCATCTATAAATCCTCCACTTGGTAGTACCTTGGACTCTATGGGGGAAACTCTGGATGTCCCTACCTCCTTGGTCCTAGCAGCACTGGTGTCCTCCATCACCAACTCAATCCTATCCTAAGCATGCCTCTATCTTGGGGCTATTGGTCCCTACTGAGCTCTCTTTGTGGCTTTGTGAGCTACCTCTAAAAATACTCACTACATTCTTAGGCCCATCACCTAGCATCTCTCTATCAAAACTAGCATGGAGACCCTACAGGGCATGACTCTTTTGTACCACTACTAGTATTCGAAGGCCACTCCCGCATCATCCACCCTAGGATCCACATAAGGAGAATTATCTAGGTCCTCCTTAGACTACCTAATTAAGTCAGATCTACCTCCTACTACTTCTGGGTCTTGGTAGAGTCTTTGGTACCAGTATTCCCCTAGGTCTAGGATGTCCTACAAGATCCTAAACTACCTCAAGACTCGATCAAATTTGAAGACCTTTGGATCCCCCTTCTTTGTAGTTAGCCACCTAATCCTCCTAACCCTCACTAGCTCCATCTTATATTCAATCCATCCTAGGTGTATATGCGAGGGTCACCATACTATCTTGGTCTCCCTCAACTTGTATACTATCTTCCTCACTAGTGGGAGATGTCCGATGTAGGTCCTTGCGGCCAATTCTAAGTATTTGGAACACCTATATGCTGTTAGTCACTCTAAAATAGGTAACAAAAATAGTAGTGCATCTAGTCCCTACACTGCTATGTGCTCCTAGCTCCACACCTGGAGCAAAATCATACACACTATCCTTGTATGTCACTTGTACATGATGTTTTACATCTTGTACAAGCATACCAACACATATGGACCCCATGCGAACCTAACCCTCTATTCTCGTATGTCTGCCACCACACCCACCATCACCCATGGTAGATATCACCTACTCATATGGCATATTAGCATACCTATAACCACCTCCTAGATCACAGTCGTTAATGGTTCTGCCCCATATCGTCCCACTAGGTCATCCATGACTATGGTGCTCTTTCGCACCTAGTGGGTCTAACCTCCCAAAAAATGCTACAAGGTAGCTGGTCTTCCTCGCACTCTATAAACTACTCTCCCCTTATGGGAATGTGCAAGATGTTCCACACATCCTCCAATGTGATGGTCATATATCCCATAGGTAATCGAAAGGTAGACGACTCTGGGTACCACCTCTCTTCCAGTGCTATCAGTAGAGCCCTGTCTGCCTCTACCCAAGGATGTCTAGCCAGGTGGTATAGCCCCACCACTGCTAAAGTATCCATATCTAGATACCCAAGTTCATTTAGCTCCACATCCAAGGAGCCTGCTATCCACTCGTGCCTCTTGAGTACCCTAAGCTACAATAACAACAAAATAAAATTTGTCCATTAATTAATTTAATTAAAAATTTAATACATTAGATTTAATTAATTAATTTTAAATCAATATAAATCCATAGCACAATCAAATTATGTCTTTAAAGTTGTTTTCTTGCATATTTTTCCCTTTTTCTTCCTTTCATTTTATTTTTTCTCTCTTTTATTTTTCTTTTTTCTCTTTTTCCCCTTTTTCGACAAAATTGCGCTTGCGAGGCTCATTTTCGTGAAATTGCCTCTGGTCAATTTTTGCCAAGCACAATTTTACCATTGCTACCTAGGGTGAAATTTTAGCTAGGCCGTGATATCACGCCCAGGTAGTACGTGGTAAACCCATCAATTTTTGTAGAAACCACTAAAAGGCATGAAAAACTTTGAAAATTTTGACATGCAAGGAAGAGTTTTCGATCCTACCTGTGTCCGCTTTGCCTTCGTGCTAGCTTCACCCCTCACAATCAATAAATGGTTTATTAGGAGTGCCATATTCTCTGTTTCTCCAGAGTTCCTTTCTTCTCCCTTGCATGGTTAAAATGAATTAGGGTTTTGCCCCCTTTTCACTTTTAACCCTATTTTTGCATGTTTTTTTTGTTTTTTTTTTGTTTTTTTTTGCTTCTTCTTTTGAGTCTACCTTTTTGATTTTTTATGAGGATTGTGTCCCTAATAAAACTCGAGGGGACACCCTAGTATTAAGAGGTATTAATATCCCTAATACCTCGATTTACATGCAAAACTTAAAAGTGTTTAGAATAACATCATTTTTGAACCATCCCTTTCTTCTAACCTAGACACCCTGTTTCTGCTTGTCATTTTTTTTTTTGTTGGTGTTTACATCTCTTGTTTGAAATATTTATTAGTCCATAAATGCATCAAACAAAGGGTAAAATGTAGACACAGAAAATTGACCCACTTCAGTGGGTAATCTTCCCTAAGCCCTCTAAAGGGACCCCTTAGACTTTCCTAAGGCAAGGGTAAGGCTTTCCCTCCTCTGTTTTGTTTGTTTTACCTCTTTATGCAAAATCATGCCCGATCCTTGATGGGGCTCAAATTTGCATTGTGATATCATGATCGGCTATATGGGATGCGATTTCACCTTTTTAGAGTTTGACACATTAAAAACATAATTTTTTAGGGTTGGCATATTTCACATTATCCCTCCTTGGTTTTCTTGCTCTTTTCTCCTTCAAATTTGCTATATAAGAAGGGTTTGACTTTTCACACACGATGACACACAAGTTAACATACACTCATTTTATTTGATTCTTGATGATTTTATTACTCACATTTGATTTCTTGCAAAGTGTTTTTTTTTGGTCTGCATCCTTCTTCATCTTCTCTCACAAGCAACTTTGAAGTTTGAAGTTTGACTGTCTGCTGCATTGTTCTTCCTCGCTCTTGGTGGATTGTTGTTGGAGCCCTAAGGAGAGATTGACCATCCGGGAGATCCCAAACCCTTCTGTTTTACTTCTACACTCTTTACCAAATGAATTTGCTCTTCTACATGTACATTTAGATTTTTTGAGTTACGTAATCGAGTTTCTGCATTCATATTTTATTTTTTGCATAGTTTATGCAAAATCACACCCGATTTGCTACGGGGCACAACTTCACCTGGCGTTATCACGGTTGCCCATTACGGGGTATGATTTCACTTGAGATCAAACTAGGGGTAATATATTATCCCTATTTTCTCCATTGCATTCTAAATTGCATCTAGAGCATAGTGGCATATTCTATTATGTGTTTTTTACATTATGTTCTGTTGTATTGCATTAATGTTTGTTTTCCTCCAAAGGTCAATTTCTGCTTTTAATTATCAAAGGTCAGCTAGAAAGGACCTAGGGGGCATGAATGTTACACCTCCAAGCATTGTTGTATAATGACCTAAGTAGGCCCATAACAGTAATTTTATTTTCAAGTGTTTGTTGAGTTATCTTGTAGGAATAGGTATTATTGATAATATTGGACAAAGAGATAAAAGCAAGGATAAAACACAGGATAAGCTAAGTGTTATGATTAGTCTTATAGGCTAATTATTGAGTGCTTTTATTTTTGTTAAAAACTCTAGATCTAATTTTATTAAGTATATTCAATTAAATTATAGGTATTTGAAAGATAAACATCATATAGTGTGCACCTAGGGATAATTCTATTTGTGCATATCTTCTTGAACCCTTGCTTAAAAGGTTGTCTATTTAGAACCCTAGGTTAGAAAAGCATTCAAAGAAAGAATCATTCTAGGGTTAGACATTGTATTTCTACATTCTATATTTTTACATTGTCCTTTATATTTTTTATAGTATAGGTCTAGAAAGACCAAATCTAGGTGTTTGTCTTGAATTGAATACATCAAATATTCCTAAAATTCCTGTGGATGTGGAGCTAGTCCTTAAATATGTTCCTTGTGAACCCATATATCCTAGCATCGAGTGTAGAGAACAATGTAACCCCCATGGTTCAACCCATAAGGATTTCTTTTCTCTCTTGTGGATCTAGCCTTTTGGGAATTGTACGCAATAGGGTAGTTTTCCCCTCTACACTCATAATACAGATCACTGAAGCATTGAGTTCTAACACAAAATCCATCGTATCATAAGAAGGATCAATAAGGGGAGGCTAAAAATTTAATTTATTAAAATCCTTAATAAATAAATAAATTGTTCTTCCTTACTATTCAAACGATCACTTAGACTTTTGATCTCATCATCCTTGAAATTGATCTCTCAAAGAATCAACTTCTTCAATGAGCTTTTAATTCAATGATATCAACTTCTTATTTTCACAACTCAAATTGAATTTTATATTTTATACAATATGGAATAATTCAAGAGTAGTATTATCCATGATAAAAAGCATAAGAACTCTATAGTTTAAGATGTGAGGATGTTAAAAAATTGTAAAGCTAAAATTGGACTTTTTTATTTTGCTACCTAGATTTAGAATAATACAAGCAAATATTTTACACATCTTCTAAATTTTATTTCTCTAGCACTTCACTCTATGTAATAAAAATATCTCATTCACAATCATGAATCCACTTAACAAGCCAAAACTAAATAATCCAAAACCTAGAAGACTTGAAGCATGCATCCATTATCATGACCATAACTTAATTGTAATTTATCTTTTGAGTTTCATAACAAAGCTCTAATCCTATGTAAAAAGTATAACTCTTCTAATAATATCTTATAAAAATTAATGCTTTGATAAAACACTCTGAAAAGATAAATATAAACCAATTAATGATTCATATAAAACATAAGATATGGGGGCAACAACACCACTAATTAATTATTGATTATATTGAATGGATTCAAAAGACTTGATGGATCATTACAATTACTTAATAAGATATTCACACTAAATGAAGGTTACTTACACAAAATAGAGATATACACTACACAATTGTACTTCTATTGATAGAGATGCAATATATTTGTAACACCAAGAGTGTTAATAATAGACTGCTCATATTTATCCAAAAATTTGACTGTTAAATATTCATATTTTTTTCTTCTAACAATTAATATTCTATTTTGCTTTTAATTATAGTTTTAGAATTGTTTTTTTTTTGTTTCTTTTTTGCTTACTTTTTCTAAAAAATTAAAAAATAATAATTAATTTTTTAAATAGGGGTATGATTTATTTATTATTCTCTATTAAAATAAATAATGCCATTGAGAATAGTTGGCATGTAATCATGATCAAGAAATACAAGGAAAAATTAATTAAAGGAATTATAAAAATAGAAAGGCAAATGTGAACATAGAAAATGTTGGCTTGTTAGTTAAGATAAGTTATTATAATATTTCGATATATTCATGTATTCACCACCACTTGATTCATCCATACATCCCTGTGGATGGATTATCCAAAATGGGTAAAGTTATATTAAACTAAGTGGAATTGGAATTTGGAGGTGATAGCATAGTTTTTCCTATTGATAAAATTGTATGAAATTGCAATGTTGCAACAAAATTTGTGAGTACTATAGTTACACCTAGATTGAGCATATGAATTGTATTGTATAAATATTGACAGTGTATTTTTATTATGTAAATCCTAAATTTGTGAGATAATTTTGTATGCTTTTACAATATTTGATTTATAGGTAGTTTGGAATAAAACTAATAAATCTTTATTATTGGCATCAAATTGTTACTAGAGAGAAAACCTAGTATGTTCATTTTTTACATTTGTTATTAGATCTAGTGTTAAAGCTAGGATCTAGAAAAAAAGTTGGGAGTCCCAAGCATAATAGTTTATTTGATGGGGAAGTGTTGGAGAAGTGTTCTACAACTCAAAATTGAATAATAAGGTTGAAAATACAATACTGGAGCAAATTTAATGCAAGGAAGTCCCAATTTTTAATCCTATTTGATCCATACCTTTAGTAGGATATGAGAGTTGAAGTAATAAAATTGAAGAATACAATCATAGGAATTGTAGCACAAAAAGAATATAATAATAGGAAGTGTAGCACAAAAAATAAGGGGGAGCAATCAAAGTATCTCCAAAATTCAAAGCGAGGTGATGAGAATAATTATATAAATACTATATATGGTAGAATTAAGGCACCATACATGAGAGAAGAATGATGAAGATATGTAGTAAGAATATATATATATATATATATGTGTGTGTGTTTGTGTATAGAGAGAGAGAATAAAATATATAAAGCAATTAAAAATATGTTACACAATAGATAAAAAGAGATATAAACATGTAAAACAACAAATAATATATTGTAATAATAATAAAATGAACTTCATATGCAATAATTAACTTTATTATGCCTGGAACCTATTATGAGTAGTTATAAATGTAGTCCAATATGTTGGGGAAATTACCATAAGGACACTTATACTTGAGTCATGGGTTCACACTCATGTTGAAGAAAAGCAAAAACTTGAGTAGTTGGATGAATTGTTCAAACATTTACAAAGGAAATTATAACATTTGGATAAGGAATAAAAAATAATGTTTGAAGATATGTGAAGGTGTATGGAACAATAAGAAGTTATGCATGCAACAAGATGATGAGGGAGTTTGTTCAAGAAATAAAAAATAAAAACATTAAGCATTAAGGGGGATAATGTTGGAGAAACTAATGCTTAATACAGAAAGCACATACAATAGTTTTGTTGGAGAAGAAGAAAAGTTGAAAGATAGAAAAACACTTGTAAAAATGGAAAGGCAAGATAAAAATATAAAAGTAATTAATGAAAGGGAAAATATTCATGTACAAAATTTTAACTTGGCGATTATTAAAAGTTATTATAAGCATTGTAATAAATCTATATATTAATGTATCGACCACTAATTAATTGATTGATCCATCCCTAGGGGATCATCCAACATGTGAATCAATCATAGTTAGAGTACATTATATGGAGTGAAGTAAGATAGTAACAAAGCCTATGATGTACTAAAGAATATGATATGGAAAAATATATATGATAATAACTATGTCTTGGTGATTATTTAATTCAACGAATTCATAGAATTTCACCTGGATTTATCATATAATATTATATCATATTATGCAAATATTATGCGTATTATTTATATTATAAGAATGATAAAATTTTGTGACTTTTACAATGCTTGATGTAAGAGATTAGAGTAATTGATTATGAGAATTGATATTAAAGTTTTGTTTTAGAGGGATTGCAACATGTTTTATTTCCTATGGAAACCACAATGTGTTCTACAAAAGAGAAAATAAAAGAGAACCACCTGTATTGAGTCTAATTCTAGATGAATGTAATATCCCTAAAGTCAACAAATCTTTTCTTGCTTTTTATAACACTCTAGGCAACATCAACAACAAAGTATAATTTATTTCATACTTTAGTAAAAGTAAAATTTCATAATAGCCAATAGAGTCTCTAAATACTAAAATGTGAAGATTGGTTATGAAACCTTTGGGAAATCATAATATGTAGATCTTTTGCTAGTAATTTTGCACTCACCCTAAAGTTTTAAAATCCCTTCAAAATTTATCTCAATAGAGCTTAATTATTTAATGTAATTTATCATTTGGTTGTTTATGTGCTAAGGAGAAAAATTGATAATGACACTCTTGGAAAAGAAGACTACATCAAGTTATGAATTATGGAAACTTCACATGTCTAATGTAACAAATTGTCAATACTAACAACTTCATGTCCTAGAAAATTATAGGAATTATATAAATAAATATTTTTATTTTGCATATGTATCCCTTAGGATAAGAGTACCTAAATATTCACCATGATATCTCCTTCATTTATGCCATGCAAAAAAAATATAGATGGGTCAATGGATTTTATTTCAAAAGCAACCATTTTTACATTAGTTTTTATAATTTATTTAGAAAAAAATTGGAACGTACAAAACTATGAATCACTAAATGCAAGGTATCTATGATTAGAATAGGATATTTTTATGGATATATGAGCCAATAAGGCACTTTAAATATATTTATGATATTTGAAGAATGCTATAGAAGTATTATAGTTGGGTGTAAGTAGGCAAGCCATATCATTGAAATTTTCTTAATAGGACTATTGAAATATATAAATTCTTATCACATTGTATTATACAAGAAACTACATGTAGAGTTAAAATCAATTGTATATGATACTTCTACAATATTATAACCATTTCTCCATCCCTATGGTTGGTGCATTAATTCAACAACATTATAGTGTAAAGTTATTTTATCTCTAACATCCCCCATAAATTAATTTTGTCTAAGAATTGGAACATAATAGGTAATATGGGTCCTATTTGGCTCTCTAGGTATTATGGCTGATTAGATACTCATTTACAACAAAGGTCTTAATCATTGTGTCACTAAA
The DNA here is from genome assembly GCA_028583015.1 of Wollemia nobilis. Classification (NCBI taxonomy): domain Eukaryota; kingdom Viridiplantae; phylum Streptophyta; class Pinopsida; order Araucariales; family Araucariaceae; genus Wollemia; species Wollemia nobilis. Next base: position 9,626,779 of record JAQPPZ010000386.1, on the reverse strand, counting down.
ACCTAAATGTCACACCATCATCCAATTAAAGTATTTATATCTAAAATCATGTTGTGTGCACAAACATCATTAAGGGGTTTTACTGGCTCATCCAAAACCATATCAATAAAGGGTTTTCTCATGGTTGACCTTCAAACAACTCATAAATTATTTTCATGTGTATAACACATGACTATAGTTGTGATCTCTCTCAACAACCTAACCTAATGTACACATGAAGTATCAATAACAACTATCACCAGTTGTATAATGTCATATTTTACATTATATTGTGCTATTTTGAGAAGAAAATATTCTCCTATAGAAACTCTCAATATTTATTTTAGTTTTTTAAATTCTACAATATCCATCCACCTAAAATCAACATGTATTTTGTTGACCATTTTGTCTTTGTTCCAATAATATTTATTAAAATTATTGTTTCCACTTTAAATCTCATATAAATTAGATTCAAAACACTTAATTGTCATGTCATGTCAGTCACAATTAGTATAATAAAGTATCACAAAAGTCTTATAAATCACATAGGTTTCTCCTTTTCATAAAATTGGTGGCATCAATTCTTGTTGACCAACATAACTAAGGCCTTTGGCCTTCTTTTTGCCATTGCACAACCCACACCAATTGGGGACCCACTTGATATTATTATTTTTTTATCTAAACTTTTCTTAAATCAAGGTTTTGAACTTGATTGCATTGACTATTTAAAGACTTGAATCTCATTTTTCATTGATTTGATTTGAATATTTTATATGGTTGAGTTTTGATTGCATTGATCTCATTTAAATGGACTCAATTAGAATTATTGTAAAAATTCTTAGGTTGTTGCCTTTAATCATTTATTTTTTCCAACTAAATAAATGATTTTTAATCTTCGTTTGGTGCTAAAATTCTCTTAAAATTGGTGTAAAAAAAAATAATAAATAAATAAAAATGAAAAATACAATAATAAAAAATAAAATTACGCATGTTTGAAATAATACCGTTAGAAGCTTTGCCATTAAAATTAATCTATTTATGTAATACTCATAAGGTTTAATGCAATTAGTTTTAATGCGATCCATTAATTTTGTTAATTCTTTTTGGTGTTTCCTAAGGTTCAAGCTAAGGTTCATTTCACACAACCAAATCCTAATTTGCTTCGCACAAATTACTTTCGATGAAATGCATTGTCATTTATTAAAGTTGATGGATGGCCTATAACCATTCAGTCAAAAGCCTATGGACAACCCAGAGCTGTTTGGCTAAAATCCAATGGATGACCCAGAACCATTCGAATAAAGCAAGATGAATGACACATATTTGTTCGGCCAAAGTGGCTCAAATTATTTGACTTTGATTTGATTTTTGAAAAAACAATTTTAGATAGCACACTAACTAATTAAAATAATTAAGGCACCTTAGTTAATGGAAATAATATCCTGAAAACATTAAGATTGGTTTTAATTTTTACAAAGGAATAAAACTTAAGCAATGGTGTAATATTTTCATGGCCTTAGCCCTTCGAATAATTTCAATAATGAGAACCTTAGTCCTTTCTTACTAATAATTTGGCCCAACAATTAAGTTTCTCAAAATGAGATGAGCAACCAATATTTGTTTGGCCAAAACAAGATGAGCGACCAACATTTGTTCTGCCAAAGCAAGATGAATGGCTAGCATTTATTCGACCAAAATAGATTTAACGTCTCATATTTAATCATAAAAAAGAATCGGGTGCTCAAAATTTCATCAAAATAATTAATCAACATTGACCTAATTTTTGAAAAGTGATTAATTAAAATCATTAGGGCATTTTGATTAATTGAAATGATAACATTAAGGTTGGTTTTAAATTTTTGAAGGAAATAAAACCTTGATCCATAATATTAATTTTAATTAAATTCAATCAACCTTAGTATTGGGTATCTTAATGATTCGAGCACTAAAATTAAAAATTGAGCTTCAATGTTTAAACCTAATACTTTGGACTTCAATACATAATGAAAATCTAGCCTTAGTATTAACAATTTGGCTCTAAAAATTAATGTTGGAGGATAAAAACTTTTGCGATAGAGACATTTAATACTAAAATAAAAATATTAACATTGGAGGATATAATTTGATTTACCCGAAGGATATTTTACCAAAGAACTGTTGGAACCGATTCTTGCATCCGTAGGATTTCGATTGTCACGCTACAAGAATCCGTTTGAAACCAACGAGCTATTACAGGCTCTGGTTGACTTGCCTCATTGTTCTGCTAAACACAAATATTGCTAAAGAAAACTATAGAACGGGTAAGGAAACCCCAACGGTAATTCTATGACTAAAACTCTAATTACATGCTCCAGATTTATATTATACTATATGTATTAAAATGACCAAGCATGAAAACAACCATTTGTTATGCCTTATGTAGATCGGTGCCTAGATTCATTGGGTTGTTATAGCAATTTAACAACAATTCTATCATGAAAAAGAAAGAAGGGGAGGAGAAAAATTGGCATTCTTAATCTTATTTGAATATCATAATAAAACCAAGAGTTAACCAATGAGAGAAACGTATATAATGCATTCAAATAATGTAACCCATTACACAGTGACACACAGAGCTAAGACAAAAGATATAATAGAAAAGAGACTCATAATTGTATTGATTTCATAAAGTTTACATGCAGAGTGGGCAGAATGCCTTTTAACTCTATTTTTCTCAAAGAAAATATATCAATACAATGAAAATATCCTGTTCAAATAATGTAACAGGTCTCTCCTACTCTCCTTGTTCCAATATGGTAACAATAGAGTCTCTAAATCTCAGGCTCAAAAAGGTAGGAAATGATCTCAGCTTCTTGAACACTTTCCTATCACAATCCTGCAAAGCAAAGGGAAGAATAAGAAATGAGAAAGAAAAAAATAGACACAGAAGGGGATACAACAACACAACTAACTGGGCACTCAAGAATACCTCTTAGCAAAAATGCTATTCTCTAATTGCTTGATGTAGAATCTGAACCTGTCTGCTTCCTTTTATAGCTTTTGGTTCTTGATTCTATTATTCTTGGTTTATTTTTGACCTTACACCTGTCAACATCTAGTCAGACTTTCAAAAATTGGTACAACTGGCTTCCACTACCCTTACTGTCTTGGTTATGCTCTTTCCTTTGACTTTTTCAAATAATGATTCAATTTAACCAGTGATGGTGGTGTTGGGTGAACCTACTTCCATTTCTTCAATTGTTTTCTCTTCAACTATTTCTTTTTGGATATCCTTCTCTTGAACTGCCTCCTTTACTATTTCAGGAAATTTTTTTGTAGGTGCAGGTTTCTGTTGTGATGAACTCACTTCCAGTCGTTGATCGTGATTTTCAACCCTTTTCCCCCTTTGGACTGTCTGCAACTTTTTTAATTGCTCAGCTATTAATCTCCAAATCTTTGTATCAAATGTGGCTGCAATTCTTAGCATATTTATTTCCGGCAATATTCTATTTTTTTGAATGGTAATAGTGGGCATGTTCTCTTCATATTGAAGCAGTAGCATCTCTACAATATTTAGCATAAGCATAGTTTGTTTAATCATTTCCACCTCATCTCCTGGTTCACATTCGAATCTTTCAATGGTGTGCTGGAATACTTCTTCTATATCTAAGGCCTCTAAGCATTGGTTTAAGGATAGGCCAATGTCCACCATTTTCTCTGTTGCATATTTTATCATATTATCCATTTCGTTTACAACATTGATCCACCTCTCTCGATTAGCTCCAAATAGGGCTACTTTAAAAAACTCAAAGCTGAGCTAAATTTTTTTGCCATCATTTGTTACTATTTCTTGTCCTTGCAGCTCTTCAAAATGGTCTCCTATAAAATCTAGGGTAGGGTGGATAACTTCAAAATCTTCCTCTCTTTCTCATAGCAACGTCAAAATTTCTTGAGCAGTCACTTGGATCACCCTTATTTGTCTAAACATCTCAGAAAAACCTTTGGCATGAGTTCTTATTTTTATTGACATGTCTTTCTTCATTGCATTTAGATAATAGACATGATCTTGAACCTTTACCACTGATGAGGGCTATGTATTTGAAGTATCTTTTCGGTCCAATTCTTCCTGTTGTTTACTTATTAATGCTTTCATTTCAACTTTTTCCTTCCTCTCTTTCTCCAATTGTTTCCTTAGCTCTGTAATTGTCCCCATAAATTGATCTATGGCTTGATTTTGCATTGCTTTGACAACTTTGGCCACTTCACCTTCTTTCCCTAGTATCGATGAGCCCCCTGTTTCTTCATTGACTCTGAAGACTAGTGGGTCTTGCAGAGCAGGAAGATGTATCTCTGCTATATCTGATACATGTGCTTCTAATTGTGACCCTTCTATAAACTGCTCTCCTATATTTCCCATCCCCGCTACTAACTATAACTCTTGTTCATCTCGTAGTAGTGAAGGTAGTCTGCTCATCTATTCTTTCCAAAACAACCTTTGTAGAGGGTAGAGATAATCTAGGCTTCTTCTTTTCTATAGGAGTTATCTCCATTTGATTTCTCACTAGATGACTTCTAAATAGACCACCAAGTCCACCAGTTCTCCTACTATTCATTTGTATTATTGATGGAATTTTAATCTCCTGTCCTTTTATTTTTATAGAGATAGGGACAGCCATGGGTGCCAATTTCTTTACACTAGTTACAACTAATACTCTATCAGAGATGGGGACTAAAGCTTGCTCCATGGGTGAGGCTTTTTGAGCAGATGTGATTACAATTTATTTTCCCTTATCTGTACTGGGTTTTTGGGAAACCTCTTGAGGAGTGATTGGTGTTGATTCTATCCTGAGATGGGTACTTCCAGGAGGCCTGACTTGTTGCTCTATCACTTCAGTAGTTTTAATAGTGACCTCCATTAGATCGATACCCTGTTCTTCTATCAACTCCAACAAGGGGTCTTCCCTGATTGCTTGGCCTACCCTTGGTAAAATAGGAGCTACTACATCGACTGAACCTTCTCGAAGCCTCCTTAATTCTGTGGGGTAATCATAGGCCTCACAAACCTGTGTGCTGCCTCTCTTTTCAGGAGGGAATTTATCCCATACTCCCTACAAATCCAATCCTTTTTCCATAGCTTCTAATAAGCTTTCCTCAAAAGCGTCTTCATGATGTAGAATTCGGGCGTACTCCCTTTTCACCATCATTTTGTTGTATGTTCCTTTTGGGTCATAAAATCTCCAAGTTATCTCATCGAATCCCCTATTATCCAATTCAAACATTCCCTTGAGCAGGGAAGGGTAGCCAACAAATATAAAATCTCCAAAATGACAGGGGACATCGAGCCAGGGGACCTTACCATGTTTCTTCACCAACCTCATTTTAGCCTCTTCGACCACTTGCCTACATAATTCCAAAGTTGCTAGGGATAATGGGTAATATTTTGGTAGCATCTTAGGGGGAATCTTAGCCCCATACAATCTGATATATGTATAACCTTCTATAAAAAAGAAATCCCCAATCTCCTTTTCTTTGATAAAAGCCCTTACTCCTGGCCCTAATCTCTCAGGAACCATGCTATTTAAAACCCAATGAATTTCTACCATGAAATGGTCACAAAACCAACCAATGTGAGTTTTTCCTTCGTGTATTCTCTAGAAACTATTTTGGACATAGGGGTTGTCAATGGCTCTTACTCTTTTACAGGCTTCTTCTCCCTAATTGACCCACTATCATATGGATAAAAATTGAATATTATGAAAAATGGGGCATCTCTTGCCTCTGTTCAAAAATTGCTCTTCTCAATTCTACCATTTCTTTATGCATCTGGGTACTTAATTCTAATTCCCAAGTGTAAATTGGGGTGTTATATGCCCTATTGCATTGTGCAGCTAGATATAAAACTCTTTTAGTTACCCTACTGAGATCTTGTACTCCCAAAATTATATTTATCATATCACAGAAATCTTGTACCCATGGCCTAAAAGCATTTTTACTAATTGGGAAATCTTTTTTTATTCTCTCATGTGTATCAAACAAGGTTTTAAACACTTCCATATCTGTAAACATTCGAGATTGGTGTTCAATTACCTTGTCTACCAGAAAGGTGGTATATTCTATCAATTTGAAGACTTTTTGAATGTGCTCGACTTTAATACTGAACACCGATCGATCCTTATTGTCTCGAAATGTCCTTGTTCTTTCATCATACACCACTATGAGCCATGCCATCAAATCTGAAGAGAAGTGAACCTTTGGACATACCAGCTTCCCGAGGTTACTATTCCATCTATTATTTCTGGGGAAACCCTTGTACTGCAACCACTGTGCTTTATGGAACAAATCGGCCATTATCCATGGGGTTCGTTCATCATTCTCCATAACACGATAAAATATCCTGATACATGCATTGTTGATCTCGTACTGTTGCATTGGGGTAGGTCTTTTATCAGCTCCACATTTTTGAGCAAATTCATACATGGTGCTATCAGGAACAGGTGGCCCAGAGATCACAGAGTATGGTGACCTATTTGTGATGAATCTTATGGCCTCCCTAGTGTCTTCTGGTATGAAAATATCTCCCCATGATGCCATTGATCTCAATGTAGCAGGTCGGGTCCTTCTATGACTATGAAGCTTGAAAATCCTCTTCTCTCTGTATTTTCTGTGTATCAACTTCTGCTCTTAGCTCACCAAGGTAGTAGCCTTGACTGTGTTTGTGAGCTCATATACAGGGTGGTGGAATGGGTTTGATAATTTTGCATATTTTGTCATCAATACGACACCACCAACTACTGTTTAAAATTAGCCAAAGAAAATTTGCCAATGCATCCTTTTTTAGAGTTGAGCATTTATGATAGGTAATGTCTTTCATCCTACGTGCCCTGGGCCCTTTTGATTTGTGTGCCTATAATCATCAAGACTTCAGCTATTTGTCATTGGAACCCTTTTTATCTAATGTGGAACTAAGATGTGTAATGGGGGTGGTTTTCACTTTGAACCTCATGCCACCTCGGACCCGAATGATAACTAAATATTTGGGATTGATTATACTTCACTCAGGCAGTAATCACCCTCGGGATCTTCACAAGATTTGGTCTTTGGTGTGAGTGCCTACTATTATTATCTCGGATGCCCTTAGCTTCCTTGAGTCAACCATGATCAAGCGCTACCATCGGATGTGCTTCTTTTTTATCGCAACCATGGATCTTTTTAAAACCTGCAGGTTAGTTATTCGAAAGAAAAATATGCTCCAAACCCTTTTTTATTTTGATCAATAAGGATGATAATTAATGATGGGTTTAAAGCCTTGTCAAATGTGTTTTAAAACTTTAATTAATCAAGTGTTAATTCAAGCCCACCTTTTGATTTACCTTTGGTTCATGCACTACCATTGGATCTGAGTGGAGGTGAGCACATCCATTAGATTCATCAAAGATGCCCATTCGTTTAGCCCATTTGTATTCTTTTGTCTAGACTCTGACTCATTCATGACCATCAAATCTTCTTGCTCTCGATGAAGCACTACCGTTAGATCCCGATGGTTGATTCATCGCTTTAAACTTTTGATTCACTCTCTACCATCAGATCCTGGAAAGGATTAGCACAACCATTGATGTCCCGGGACCTACATGGTCGTTAGTCTACCTTCGATCATTTTTACCCATGCACACCATTGGATCTGAGTAGATATGAGCACCACCATCCGATCTTCTAAAAGCTAGTATTTTACTAAGATTCCAATTTGGCATGACCATCAGATCTCGATTGAATGTCAGCACGACCGTTGATCTCCTTCAACCTACGGGGTCAGTTACTTAAGAACATATAATTCTAAACCCTGATTAAGCCAAAAGGGGGATGATTAGCCAATGTGCTTAAACCCTTGTTAATCCCATTTAATATTTTTAATTAATCACATGGGGACTTTACTTCTTTTATGCACCTTTGTAAGAGCATTGTCGATGGATTAGGTCTTAGATCAAGTGCTATTGTTCGATCTGTCCAACTTGCTCGATGATTATTTCAAAGGGGGATGTATTCTTAATTCCTTTTTGGACCATGGTATTTTAATGTGTGGTTTAATTAAATCAAGTGCAAACATCGATCTTGAGTTCACTTCGAGCGCTATCATTCGATCTATTAAAATTGCTCACTTTTTAATTGGCAACTTTGACCTATGATGACTTCATTTTAAAGTTTTGACTCTTTGGAGATTATGCAATCATCATATTGGGTTTAGATGGTGCGCTACCCTTAGATCAATCTTAATATGATCGTTGTTTAATGCAAAGAGGCGTATACCCTCGAACCTTAATTAATGTTTCTTTTAATGAGGGTTTAATCAAACTATGTGCATCCATTGATCTTTACATTTTGTTTGATCGCTACCATCAGATCTATTGGATCTACCCAATTTTTAATTAAGATCTTGACCCATGTTGATTCTTTAACCTTTTGAATTTTTGGAGAGCGTGCATCCATTGGATTTGGCTTGGATCAAGCGCATCCGTCAGATCCATCGGAGTTGTATGAATTTTAATCATTTCTAACCTTAGGTTATAATTCTTTTAGACCATTAGACTTATCATTCGGGTTTCTTCATGAAAGCGCATCCGTCGGATTGGTTTTGATGATGTGCTACCATCATATTAAGCCTAATATGAATCTTATATACTTTGAACATGGTCTTTGACTTGTTTGACTTATCAATTGATTGATTTATTAAAGCGCCTATCGTCCGATTAGAACTGAGTCGAGCGCGGCCCTTGGATTAAATCTAAGGTGTTTGCCTTTTAGTTAAATGGGGTGCATACCCTCAAGATTTTAATTTAAAATACCTTTATGTGAATTTAAATTTTTTGGTACTTAGGCCAAGGTGCTTGATTGGAATTTCCCTTACTCTAGAATACCTTAGGGCTTTAAATATTTATCATTTGATTTAAGCCTAAAGGAAACTTTATTTTATGAGGTTCGGAGCTAGGCTTTGTTAAATATCTGATTAATAAAATTTTGCCATAACCTTTATTAAGATATTATAAAGAAAAGGCACACACTTATTAATAACCAAGGTTAGACTTATCACACAACCCATGAAAATCTAAAAAAAACTCTCACCAACTGAAGAAGCGACCAACATTATTAACAATCTGATTAAACTTAAAAATTTAAATTTAGGGGTTTCAAAGTTGAGTCAAATTTGGCTCCAACATAGGCTCTGACTGGGACAATGTGTTGAAAACATGAAGCACTTGAGAACCACAAAATCTCCTGGTTTTATTTGCAAAAAATGAACAAAAATCCAAAGCTTCAAGGCTGATAAACAAAACTTAAAAACAACAAAACATTACAATTTTAAAACTAAAAAACTATTCTAGTGACCGGATATCAGGGTCTAAGAGTATTGAAAAACTGTAATTTCCTTTCATTCACTTTCTGGAAAAGTAGGGTCAAAATTTTAGAAACAGATGAGCTTTTGAAATTATTGTAATGCTTGTTCTAGCTAAGTTATAAGATATGATTACACAAAATTTTTCAAAACCTTTTGCTTCATCATGTTTAAGCCCATGTGTGTGTTTGTGTATTCATTTTTATTTCTAAGTCTTTCAGAACTTTGCCATATCTGAGCAAAACAATTAAGCCTAATATGTGATTTCACTCAAAAAAAATTTTACCATTCTGTAGGGCTCCACTGCCATTCAAGCGTCTATAGCCCTGGTGGAGTTGCTTCTAATCCCATCTGGTTTTACCCTACTTCCAATCAAGCGTCTATAGCCCCGGTAGAGGTTTTCCAAGATATCTCAGGTAGTGACTCAATTTAACTTTGTTTTTTATTTTTCTTTCTCATGAGAGAAGTACTTGGATATATAAGCAAATTGTGCAATGAGTATGCCTGAGTTGAGGATTAGTTTCTGGCTAAAAGGATGAGTGTAATGATTTTTAGCTTAACCACCCTCTCAAAGATAACTTGGTTCTTTGGACCTTTGAAGTCACTTTAAGTATCATTTGTAATGTGAGGCTTTGACATGATGTTTCAATCAACTTTGTTTTCCTTCTGTTTTATCTCATATCAAACAACTATTGCATAAACACTCATATTTTGAAAATTGTAAAACTCATCAAAATCTAAAATAAATCTCCTTTTTCCTTATCGTTTTTGGTGGAATCAACAGTAATGTATACTCATCAAACTAAGAATATCAAGTGTACAGTAAACTCAACATTAAACTAAACAAGAAAAGAAAAGCTAAAAAGTAAAGCACTCTATTTTTGGGGTTTTCTATTCTTTTCATTTTTTTTTTTATTTTATTCACCTTCAATAGGGATTGTACATTTTGAGGTGTTGGCCATTAATAGGGATAGCCATCATTTCACCCTGCAAGGTCTACAACTTGTATGTATTCTGGCTGATAACATGGGCTATTTGGTATGGACCAATCCATTTGGGTTCAAATTTACCTTTTTCACCATGTTTATCATTTTTAGGATCCCAATAGATGACTATATCTCCCTGAGAAAAAGGAGTACCCTTGGCTTTCTTATTAAACAATTTCATGGTTTTCTGAGTTTGTTCCATCATTCTATTAAGGGTCTCTCTTCTTTGTTCTTCCAATAGGACAATTTGGTCAAGCCTTCTCTGTATGGGGTTGGGGTTTTCATGGTCTTGCAATAAGAGGGAAAGTGCCAATTTTTCTATTTTTGAAGGTAATAGAGCTTTCTCTCCATAAACCATCTCATAGGGGGTTCTTCCTATGTTTCTTTTAATAGACAACCTATCAGCCCATAAAGAAAATTTAAGTTCACTATCCCATCCCCTTTTATTCTTTCCTAATGACCTTTTTATTCTTGTTATTACATTCTTATTTGATGACTCAACTAAACCATTTCCTTGGGGGTAATAATTAGCAGAATGGGATAATTCAATTCCATATTCAGCACAAAATTCTACCATTTCATATGAAACAAAATATTGTGCATTATCTGTAACTAGCTTTTGAGGAACCCCAAACCTGGTCAAGATGTTTTCTTCCAAGAATTTGATGATAGTTGTAGTATTGGATGTTCTCAATGGTGCAACTTCTACCCACTTGGTGAAGTAATCTGTTGCAGTTATGATCCACTTGTGTTGGCCAGATGAATTAGGCTTGATCTCTCCAATTAGGTCAATACCCCATTGTGTGAATGGTGCTTCAATGATTACTGGCTTGAGGGGCATGGCAGCCAAATGCTTCTTTCCTACAAAAACTTGGTAGTTATGACAATTCCTAACATGTTTATATACATATTTAAAAATGGAAGGCCAATAATATCCTGCTCTCATTATTTTATTAGTTGTAGCTCTTGGAGAAAAATGTCCTCCATAGAAACCATCATGAAATTCATTGATTATTTTTGGGACTTCGCTTTCATATAAACAGACTAATAATATTCCATCAGGGTGTTTCCAATATAGCACACCATCCTGTATGTAATATTTCTGAGCTTGAAGCTTGACTGACCTCATTCTGTTTGTTGACATATCTTTAGGGAATGATAGAGTTTGTAAGTATGACAATATTTCTTCATACCATTTGCATTCGGTATTATTGATTCTTCTGACATCATATGCCTCATCTATTGTGAGAACATTTTCAAACCCTTCTTCTTCTTTTTTGGCCAACAATTTTGCTAAACCCTACCCTTTGATAGTTTTAACTATTTTGAATTCAGCATCATATTGCAGAAGCTTTACCATCCACCTTGTTGGTCTTCCTAATGGCTCTGATTGGGAAAAATATCCTTTATTGCTATAAAAGGAATACAACAGTAAACCTTATTTGAGCCAAATATACCTTTGAAGTGCTCTAAATATTGTATGACTGCATAAGCATGTTTTTCTAGCAAGGTGTATTTAATATGTGCTCCTTTTAGTCCTGAGCTCATGAAGGCTATTGGCCTTTCATTATTTTCATCATCTTTCTGTGAAAGAACTGTAGCTATAGAATGTTCAGATGCATAAGAATAGATGTTAAAATCCTTTGCATAATCTGGGCAGCTTAGGGCTGGAGTGGTTGATATGGCTTCTTTAATTTTGTTAAATGCTTCCATATTTTCCACTGTCCATTTTATTTCTCCAGTTTTCTTAACCATGTCATTTATGGGTTTGGTCATCTCTACAAAATTTGGGACAAATATTCTGATGAAATTTATCTTGCCAAAGAATGACCTGACTCCTTTTAAATTTCTAGGAGGGGGAATTTTGGAAATGGCTTCAATTCTGTCTGGATCAATGCTTATTCTTTTTTCTGAAACTATGTGTCCTAACAACTTTCCTTGTGTAGTCCCAAATATGCATTTCTTGGGATTCAAAGAAATTCCAAATTCCTTGCATCGAGAAAAAATTGTAGTTAAATGTTCTAGATGATCTTCTGGATTCTTAGAAAATATTGTGATATCATCTAAGTATACAACTACAATTTTGAACATTAATCCTTTAAAGGTAAAGTCCATTGCTCTTTGAAAAGTAGCACCTGCATTCATTAGTCCAAAAGGTATCCTTAAATATTCAAATGTGCCCCAGGGTGTAGTGAATGTTGCCTTATGTCTATCTTCTGGATTTATCTGAATTTGATTGTACCCTAAAAATCCATCTAACAGAGACAATCTTGTTGAACCAACTACTTCTTGCAATAATTGTTCCATGTTGGGTAATGGGTAATTATATTTTAATGAACTCTTGTTTAAATTTCTAAAATCTACATAGAGTCTAATATCCCCATTCTTTTTTTGACTGGTACTAAATTGGATATCCATGAAGAAAATCTTACCTTTCTGATTATTTTGGAATCCAGTAACTTTTGTACCTCCTTTTGCATTATTGGGTGCAGATTTGGATTATATTTCCTTTGTTTCTATCTGAATGGTTTAGAATCTTCTTTCAGGGGTATTATGTGTGTCATTACATCTATTTTGAATGTTTTTAGATCTTCATAAGTCTAAGAAAAATGTTCTTTGTTCTTTTTCAAGAAACTGATATATCCAACCTTTTCTTTAGTAGGTAAAGCCATGTCTACTTTCACTATTATGGGCTCTTTCATTGAACCAATATTAATATCTTCATATATTACTTCTCTTCGTAAAGGTTTATAGGCTTTGTCAAAATCATCAAATAGACTTTCTAGAGAAACTAATCCTTTGGGTATCTTATTAGTTTTCAACTGGATTACTTCTACTGGCTCTCCTATTTGGTCTTTTAGCTTTTCTTCATATTTTTCATCATAGATTACATCTGCATACTGATTTTGTAGAGTCATAAAGTCTTTAATATCTATGTCATCTTGAAAGACCTATAGATATACTATGTTATCTGGCACATAAGGTTTATAAACTAAAATAGTTGGGAATCTATCCATATATTCTGTAGTTATCTCTGGGTGATCTAGACTTGAGGTATTTACAGCTAAAATATCTGCAACATGATTTTGTTCTCTAGGAATATATGAGATATTGAAAGCTAAAAATTTATCAATTTCTTCCAATACTACATTTCTATATTGCTTAAGCCTAGGATGTTTAGTCTGATATTTACCTTTGATCTGTAGTATAATAAGCTCTGCATCCCCTATTACAGTCAAGTAGTTAATGCCTAGCTCTTTTGCTTTCCTTAGCCCTAGTAGTAAGGCTTCGTACTCAGCTACATTGTTTGTGCAAGGAAATTGCAACCTGTAAGGAATACTAAGGTAATTTCCTTTTATATCAGTCATATTAACACCTGCACCTACTCCAGATTGGGATTTAGCTCCATCAAAAGACATGGTCCACATTTCTTGAGTCAAAACTCTATCTGATTTAGCATCTACTATTTTTATATCTTTTGGATCCATGTTCTTTGCTTCTGGTACTTCCACCAGGAATGGGTTGTGCCATATTGAATAAACTCCCATCCCTTTTTCTTCCATAGAGTTAACTAAGTTAATCATGGTCTCATCTATTTGAATTAACTCTACGGAGTGTTTGTTGAATGGTTCCCTTCTCAAAATTATATTCTCCTTATCTGATATTGGGATTGTAGCATAGGACCAGTCCAATTGAATTGAACCTCCTAGTTGTTCTACCCAATGTCTACTGAGTAATAATGAGAAAAATGGGTCAACGTCAACTACTGCAACATCCATGACAATGCCCTTTTTGGGGTGTTGATCTAGGAAAACTAATAATCCAGTTATCACCCCTACACAAGGAATTTGCCTACTATCCATTACAAAAACTAGGGGCAGAATCTCTAGTACAGATTAATCCCATTTGGTCAGCTATTAGCTTAGGCATGATATTATGTGAAGCTCCACTGTCTAGCATGCAATTATGAATCACATATCTTTCCCCTTCATCTGAATTATATCTTAATGACACATAGAAGGGTCTGATAGAGGATGGTGATCTTGTATCATGTTGATTTTGTCTAGCGAAGCATGGCAAGTTGGGTCTTCTTTTTGTTCTACTAATCCAAATGCTCTGTAGACTTGTTCTCTGTACTGTTGAACTTTCATAAGTTCTCCAAATGTGATATTAACCTTTTGCTTACTGAGTTCTGACCCAACATCAAATTCTATCTTCTTTATATCCAATGGTTTATTACTTTCTTCTTTGGGAATCTCTTCCTCTGATTCTATTACTTCAGGAGTAATATTTTTAGGGTTCCTATCAGTTTTCTCTTTATTGATATTTTTATTGGTGAAAGTTTATTTTCTTGTTTCACTTGTAGAAGCTTTCTTTGTCCTTTCAGGGACTGTTCTATTCCTTAAATTTAGAACATGGGTTGCCTCTAATTCTTCAACCTCTTGAGCAGTGGGGATTAATTTCCCTTGCTTCATCTTATCATATCTTGACTCATGTGATTTCTGCAAGATTTTAGTTCCTTCAATTACTAAAATTTGAGGATGATGATTTGAAGCATATTTATCCATGTCTTCTTCAAACAACATTTCTCTGGATTCATCTTCAATGGACCAACATGCATTGATTCTTATATCCTTCTATGATTCTGCATGCATATCTACATTATGCTGATCACTTAGGTGAATTCCACATGCATCAGGGTTATGGGGTGCATCACAAGTAGAGCAAAAATAGGGAAACCCTTCTGCTACATTAGCAGATGGTATAGGGTTAGGAACATTGTTCTGATCCCTATCAGAATCTCTATTTTTCTAGTTATTATTTCCATTACCTCTATTCCTATTTCCTTCTTCAAAACCATTGTTATTTCCCCAATTCTTATTGTAATTTTTCTTAAAAGGAGGATGGTTGTCAACATGTGGTCACTCTGTTTGTGAAGATTCACCATTATTTCCATTTCTTTCAATTCTTGCTAACTTGTTGTTCACGTTATTGAACATCTCAGTCATTTGACTGGTCAATTTCTCCATTGGATCAATTTTAGTTCTTCTTTGTATATCAAATGCCACCCTTTTGGGTTTTCTCTCGGGTAGGTTGACTTCTAGAGAATAGGGCTTCATCTTACCACTGTCCAACATATTTCTTTCTATATCCATTGCTTTTTCCATACAACCATCAATGGTAGTGGCTTGTTCTTGCCTTAATTCATAGTTAAACTCTCCTTGAAAAGCATTCTTATAAAAATAAATAGACTGAATATCACTAGGCCTAAGGTTGGCAGGGATTTTGTTCCTAGTCTTTAAAAATCTTGTGTTAAAATCACTAACAACTTCATTTTATTTTTTCTTCATAGTGGCTAGCTCAGTTAACAATGATTGTTCATTTTTCCTTTCACCATATTTCTTTAGAAACACCTCTTCCATTTTGGTGAAGTCTGGGATATCATTGTTAGGAAGGGAATTAAACCATTCTCTAGCATATTTTTCTAAAGTCTAGTAGAAATAGTCTTAATACTACATCTTCATGTTCAACTTCCAGACTATCCATTGCATATAATAAACTTTTGATATGATCCTCTCTAGTTACTACACTGTTTCCTAAAAATTTAGGGAGGTATTTGTGAGCTTTACTGGGTAAGGCATTTAAATTTTTTGGTAATGCAAAAGGCCTATATCTGTTAGTTCTCCATAAATGAACATTAACTTGGGCCATTGCTACTATAGAATTCAATTTCATAGTAGTAGCACCTACAGTGGTATGGGTCTAGGAAACTTGAATGTAAATTGATGGATTATCTACCTTTGAATTATTATTACGTGTATCTTCTACAAAAGAATTCAAATTTCTATCTATAATAGAATTTAAATCTTCTTCTACAGTGATATCAGTAGTAATAGTATTCTGAATTTTCTTTACGTACCTTTTACCACTAGAATTTAATCTACTGCTATAAACAATATTCTTAAAAAGTGGAGTTTTTTGAGTATGTATAAATACCTCTGGATTCTCGAGTTCTAGAAATAGCTCCTTACCACTTCTCCTGGTGTTAGCCAACATGTTCTGCTCTCTCCTTTTTTTTTTTTTTTTTTCTGGTTCGTCCAACAGAGTCACCAACACTGGGGTGCAGAAAGAACAATGTACGCTTTTATCAAGAATGCTTGATATTATCACTCATCCTCACAGGAGTCAGTTCTTGGGATAAATCAAGAAAATCAAGAAACCAAAATTTCAAGAAGATCAAGAAAAATAAATTTCAAGAAGATCAAGAAACGTAAAGAAAATAAGATTGAAAAACACGGGTAAAATAAAGAACGTAGAAAATGTAAAAATTAAAACAAACATTCTTTATTCTAATTGGCCACCCATTGATTAAAAAATAATGTCATAAAATCCAGGCTTAGAATGTAAAAATTCTCCCCAAAAACGGTGCCAAAAACTGTTGGATTACTTGATGGGTTAAGTGTTTGTTAAAGCATAGAAAATGTCATTCGAAAAATAAACTAAAAAGATATGTATTTAACATATAAGTTCATTCCCCGAAATGATGCCAAAAAACTATTGGAACCGATTCTTGCATCCATAGGATTTCAATTGTCATGCTACAAGAATCCGTTTGAAACCAACGAGCTATTATAGGCTCTAGTCGACCTGCCTCATTGTTCTATTAAACACAAATATTGCTAAAGAAAACTACAGAATGGTAAGGAAACCCCAGTGGTAATTCTATGACTAAAACTCTAATTACATGCTCCATATTTATATTATACTATATGTATTAAAATGACCAAGCATGAAAACAACCATTTGTTATGCCTTATGTAGACCGGTGCCTAGATTCATTGGGTTGTTATAGCAATTTAACAACAATTCTATCATGAAATAGAAAGAAGGGGAGGAGAAAAATTGGCATTCTTAATCTTATTTGAATATCGCAATAAAACCAAGAGTTAACCAATGAGAGAAACGTATATAATGCGTTCAAATAATGTAACCCATTACACAGTGACACATAGAGCTAAGACAAAATATATAATAGAAAAGAGATTCAGAATTGTATTGATTTCATAAATTTTACATGCAGAGTGGGCAGAATGCCTTTTAACTCTATTTTTCTCAAAGAAAATATATCAATACAATGAAAATATCCTGTTCAAATAATGTAACATGTCTCTCCTACTCTCCTTGTTCCAATCTAGGTAACAAGCAGAGTCTCTAAATCTCAGGCTCAAAAAGGTAGGAAATGATCTCAACTTCTTGAACACTTTCCTATCACAATCTCGCAAAGCAAAGGGAAGAATAAGAAATGAGAAAGAAAAAAATAGACACAGAAGGGGATACAACAACACAACTAACTGGGCACTCAAGAATACCTCTTAGCAAAAATGCTATTCTCTAATTGCTTGATGCAGAATCTGAACCTATCTACTTCCTTTTATAGCTTCTGGTTCTTGATTCTATTATTCTTGGTTTATTTCTGACCTTACACCTGTAAGCATCTGGTTAGAATTTCTCTCAGGAACCATGCTAGTTAAAACCCAATGTATTTCTACCATGAAATGGTCATAGAACCAACCAAAGTGAGTTTGTCCTTCATGTATTCTCTAGAAACTACTTTGGACATAGGTGTTGTCAATGGATTTTACTCTTTTCCTGGCTTCTTCCCCTAATTGACCTGCTATCAAATGGATAAAAATTGAATACTAAGAAAAATGGGGCATCTCTTGCCTTTGCTCGAAAACTGCTCTTCTCAATTCTACCATCTCTTTATGCATCTGGGTACTTAATTCTAATTCCAAGGCATAAATTAGGGTGTTATGTGCCCTATTGCATTGTGCAGCTAGATATAAAACTCTTTTAGTTACCCTACTGAGATCATGTACTCCCAAAATTATATTTTTCATATCATCGGGAATCTTGTACCCATGGAAAAAAAGCATTTTTACTAATTGGAAAATATTTTTTTATTCTCTCTTGTGTATCAAACAAGGTTTTAAACACTACCATATCTGTAAACATTAGAGATTAATGTTCAATTACCTTATCTACTAGAAAGGTGGTATATTATATCAATTTGAATAATTTCTAAATGTGCTCGACTTTAATACTAAACATCGATCGATCCTTATTGTCTCGAAATGTTCTTTTTCTTTCATCATATGCAACTGCAAGCCACACCATCAAATATGAAGAGAAGTGAACCTTCAGATATACCAACTTTTTGAGGTTACTATTCCATCTGTTATTTTTGGAGAAACCCTTGTATTGTAACCGCTATGATTTATGGAACAAATCGGCCATTATCCATGGGGTTCATTCATCGCTCTCCATAACACGATCAAAGCTCTTGATACATGCATTGTCGATCTCGTACTGTTGCGCTTGGTTAGGTCTTTTATCAGCTCCATATTTCTGATCAAATTCATACATGGTGCTGTTGAGAACATGCGGCCCAAAGATCATAAATTATGGTTACCTATCTATGATTTATCTTACGGTCTCCCTAGTATCTTTTGGTAAGAAAATGTCTCCCCACGATGCCATTGATCTCACTGTAGCAGGTCGGGTTCTTCTGTGACTATGAATCTTGAAAATCCTCTTCTTTTTGTATTTTTTGTGTATCAAATTCTGCTCTTAGCTCACCAAGGTAGTAGTATTTACTGTGTTTGTGAGCCATATATAGGGTGGTGGAATGGGTTTGATAATTTCACACGTTTTTTCATCAATACAACACCACAAACTATTGTTTAAAATTAGCCAAAGAAAATTTGCCAACACATCCTTTTTTTGGAGTTGAGCATTTATGATGGGTAATGTATTTCATCCTACGTGTCCTGGGGATTTTGATTTGTGTGCTTGTAATCATCAAGACTTAATATATTTGTCATTGGAACCCTTTTTATCTTATGTGGAACTGAGATGTGTAATGGGGGTGGTTTTCACTTTGAACCTTGCACCACATAAAACCTGAATGATAACTAAATCTTTGGGATTGATTATACTTCGCTCAAGTAGTAATCACCCTTGAGATATTTGCAAGATTTGATATTTGGTGTGAGTACCTACTGTTATTATCTCGAATACCCTTAGCTTCCTTGAGTCAACCATGATCAAGCGCTACCGTCGGATGTGTTTCTTTCTTATCGCAACCATGGATATTTTTAAAACCTATAGGTTAATTATTCAAAAGAAAATTATGATATGTACCCTTTTTTATTTTGATCAATAAGGATGATAATTAATGATGGGTTTATAGCCTTGTCAAATGTGTTTTAAAACTTTAATTAATAAAGTGTTAATTCAAGCCCACATTTTGATTTACCTTTGGTTCACACGCTACCATCGGATATGAGTGGAGGTGAGTGCATCCATTAGATTCATCGGAGATGCCTGTTCATTTAGTCTGTTCATATTCTTTTGTCTAGAATATGACTCATTCATGATCGTCAGATCTTATTGCTCTTGATGAAGTGTTGTCGTTAGATCACGATGGTTGATTCATTACTTTAAACTTTTGATTTGCTCTCTGTTGTCAGATCCTAGAAAGGATTAGCACAACCGTTGATGTCCCAGGACCTACATGGTCATTAGTCTACCTTCGATCATTTTTACCCATGCACACCATTGGATCTAAGTAGAGATGAGCGCCACCATTCGATATTCTGAAAGCCAATATTTTACTAAGATTACAATTTGGTGTGACCGTCAGATCTCAATTGAATGTCGGTGCGACCGTTGATCTCCTTCAACCTACGAGGTCAGTTACTTAAGAACATATAACTCTAAACCCTGATTAAGCCAAAAGGGGGATGATTAGCCAACATGCTTAAACCCTTGTTAATCCCATTTAATATTTTTAATTAATCACATGGGGACTTTACTTCTTTTATGCACCTTTGTAAGAGTGTTGTCGATGGATTAGGTCTTAGATCAAGCGTTGTCATTCGATCTGTCCAACTTGCTCGGTGATTATTTCAAAGGGGGCATGTATTCTTAATTCCTTTTTGGACCATGGTATTTTAACACGTGGTTTAATTAAATCAAGCATAAACATCGATATTGAGTTCATTCGATCTCTATTGTTCGATTTGTCGAAATTGCTCGCTTTTTAACTGATAGCTTTGACCTATGATGACTTCATTTTAAAGTTTTGACTCTTTGGAGATTGCACAGCCATCAGATTGGGTTTAGATGGTATGCTACCCTTAGATTAATCTTAAGATGGTTTTTGTTTAATGAAAATATGCGCATACCCTCAAACCTTAATTAATGTTTCTTTTAATGAGGTTTTAATCAAACTATGCGCATCCATTGATCTTTACATTTTCTTTGATCGCTACCATCAGATCTATTGTATCTGCCCATTTTTTAATTAAGATCATGACCCATGTTGATTCTTTAACCTTTTGAATTTTTGGAGAGCGCGCATCCATTGGTTTTGGCTTGGATCAAGCGCATTCATCACATCCATCGGATTTGTACAAATTTTAATCATTTCTAACCTTAGGTTACAATTCTTTTAGACCATTAGACTTATCATTTAGGTTTCTTCATGAAAGCGCATCCGTTGGATTGGTTTTGATGATGCGCTACCGTCAGATTAAGCCTAATATGAGTCTTATATGCTTTGAACATGGTGTTTGACTTGTTTAACTTATCAATTGATTTATTTACTAAAGTGCCTATCATACAATTAGAACTGAGTCGAGCACGGCCCTTGGATTAAATCTAAGGTGTTTGCATTTTAGTTAAATGGGGTGCATACCCTCAAGATTTTAATTTAAAAGACCTTTATGTGAATTTAAATTTTTTGGTACTTAGGCCAAGGTGCTTTATTGGAATTTCCCTTACTCTAGAATACCTTAGGGCTTTAAATATTTATCTTTTGATTTAAGTCTAAATGAAACTTTATTTTATGAGGTTCGGAGCTAGGCTTTGTTAAAGATCTGATTAATAAACTTTTTTCTTAACCTTTATTAAGATATTATAAATAAAAGACACACACTTATTAATAACCAAGGTTAGAATTATCACACAACCCATGAAAAAAAAAAAAAAAACTCTCACAAACTGAAGAAGTGACCAACATTATTAACAATCTGATTAAACTTAAAAATTTAAATTTAGGGGTTTCAAAGTTGAGTCAAATTTGGCTCCAATAAGAGCATTTAATGGTCAAAATTGAATTCACTTAGCATGATCCTTGCCCTTCATTTGGTTTCGATGATTCCACACCACCCATTTATGGATAAATAAAATTTCAACACTTTAAGCCATTGATTTTAGTTCAACCAAAAATATTTAAACCGTTTATTTTAGTTTCGCTGAAACATTTAAGCCATTGATTTGAGTTCGGATAAAATATTTTAAGACGTTGATCTCTCATTTTTCCTAACTCAATCTAAGCCATGCATTTTGGAAAGAAACCCTAGGTGGGTTGCATTAAATAATTGGAATATTTTTAAACCTTATCTAGCATATAATATAAGTCAAAAAGGAAAATTTCTTCCAATGCTTTAATTTAATAAAACCCTTATGCATTAAATGAATGTAAATTAAAAGCCAAAAATGGATAAATGTTGTGCCACGAAAACTTAACCTTCACTTTATAGCCTTAATGAATAATGGAAACCTTAGCATTAATTTTAAATACTTTGGCATTAAAATCAAAACAAAACCTCAAAGTTAAAGCTATGTTTTGGGAGTTAAACCTTATGATATTAAATTAATAAAATTCAGACAACCAATAAGATCGCACTCCTAAGAAGATTTATATGAAGACCTTATGTAAAACCTTCTAAGGTATATATTCTAAATAATTTGAGTGTCATATGGAGTTATTGAAAATGATAATAATAATAATAATAATAATAATAATGATAATAATAATGATAATAATAATAGAATAAAATAAACTCACTAATTAAATACCAAGACATTATAAACATTAAGTGGTAATAATTAAATATTATGAATATTAAACCACCAACCTTGGCAATAAAAGAAGATAATATTTTAAATAATTAAAATATCCATATAAAATAATTTTTCTGCCAAATGCAATTTGAACTAATCTTGCTTATCTTTTTTATTTACAGGTAACCGACTAGCAAAATGAAAGTTGAAAGTAGAGGTCGATAGAGAAGGAAATGTAACAGATAAAGAGGTGACAAATTAAGAATTTATTCCCAACCTCCAAATAACAAACCTTACAATATATATAGTTTCCATTGCAACTAAGATTATGAAACAGATGGAGGAAATAAAGGAGATAAGGAGATAGAAGAATTTGTGAGAAGAAGGGGATCAGGAGATAGAAAGAGGGGAGGATAAGTAGGGATAGGGATAGAGACAATTTATAGAAGATGCTTCTGCCGATATTTGCTACCAACCTTGCCACATTCATGAGGTCAAAATCTAACACTCTCCCCCTTAAATTTGAGAGGACTAACAAGATAGTATCTCAAATTTATAAATTGAGCTTTAGCCATGCCTTTGGTGAAGATGTCTACAACATTCTCCAAAGTGTTGCAATATTTAAGCTCAACAATATCTTGCTCCACCATGTCTTAGATGAAGTGATACTTCATATCAAAGTGTTTTGTTCTGCTATGGTGGATAGGATTATATGCCAACTGAATGGCACTGATGTTATCATAGTATAATCTGGTAGGACCACTTTGCTATTCTCCAATATCTTCAAGAACTTTTCTCAACCATAGGGCTTGAGTACTAGCATATGTGATGGCTATATACTCGGCCTCAGTAGATGACAATGCTACAACAGTCTACATTTTGGAACTCCATGTAATTAGTCCCGATCCTGGACTAAAACAGTTCCTTGATGTATATTTTCTATCATTGATGTTACTACCCCAATAACTATCACTGAAGCCAACTAACTTGATAGTATTACATTTTTGGTAATGGATTCCAAAATCCAATGTACCCTTTACATATCTGGGAATTCTTTTAGCTGCTTGTAAATGCAGCTTGGATGGATTAGCCATAAATATTGAGACAAGAGAAGCAACATACTGAATGTCAGGTCTTGTTTTGGTGAGAAACATAAAAATCCCAACCATGCTCATGTAAGTGGTAGTGTCAACCTTTGGTGCTCCATCATCCTTGCTCAATTAGATCCCATGTCTAATTGGAATTGCAACTGCTTTGCAATGCTCCATAGAAAATTTATTTATCATATCCTAAGCATACTTGTGTTGACATATGAAGATATCTCTATCTGTCTAATGAACTTCCATACCTAGAAAGTAGTGCATTAATCCCAGATCTTTCATCTCAAATGGTTTCATCATGGAGCATTTGTACTCCATATTCATCTTATCATTACTACCCATAAATATGAGATCATAAACATATAAACAAACTATGAGGATGTCTTTACATTGTTTTAGGTAGTAGAGAGTTGGTTCATTTTTGCTTTGGGTGAACCCATATTCCTTGAAATAGCCATCAATACGAGAGTACCATGCTCTTGGTGCTTGCTTGAGGCCATACAATATTTTTTTTAGTTTATAAACAAGGTGCTCCTTACCTTGTTCTTAAAAGCCTTGAGGTTGTTCAACATAAAACTCCTCTATTAAGTACCCATTGAGAAAGGCACTTTTTACATCAATGTGTTGGATTTTCCATCCTTTATGGGTAGCTAAGGAAAGTATTATTCTGATTATCTCCTATCTAGCTATAGGAGTAAATATCTCCTCATAATCAATGTCATACTTCTGTGTGAAGAATTTTTCTACCAGTATTGCCTTGTGTCTTTCAATTCTCTCATCAGCATTGAATTTGGTCTTATAGACCCATTTACATCCAACACATTTTTTTCTTTATGAAGCTGAAATAGCTCCCAAGTATCATTGTTTTTTATAGAGGTCATCTCCTCTTTCATGGCTTCTTGCCATATCTTATGAGTACAAGCCTTCTCATAGCTAGAAGGTTCAAGTTGTGCACTAGTCAATAAATCATAATTGACTACATCTCCCCGAGGCTCTTGGGAGTCATCATCTCCATAAAAATGCAGATTTTCAAGTCATTGCAAAAATGACTCATTTCACTAGCTTGACTTCTAGTGTATCTTCTCTGAAAATGTTTATCCAACATCTGATAAGAGGGATGATGTTGTAGTGTTCTCTTACATCTGGATGGAGAATCAATATCCATCGATGAAGAACTGACTTATCATTATGGAGAAGGACTTGGAGAAGTTGTTGATGTACTAGAAGTAGCACTTCTGCTTGGGCTTGGAGGGGTGTGTCTTTGCCTTTCTTGGGTGACACTTGCTGAATTTGAGAAGAACTTGCATCATGGAATTCATCATCAACAAAAACTCTTGGATGACCCCATTCTCCCCCTTCATCAAAAATCACATCCCTGGAAAGGAAAATTTCATGGGTCTTCAGATTGTAGAGTCTATAGGCTTTGGTAGACTCACAATACCCTAAAAAAATACATGCTTGACTTTTGGGATCAAGCTTTTTCCTTTTCATCAAGAATGTGTGCATATGCTAAAGAAATAAAAACTTTAAAATGTTTTACATTTGGCTTCTTGCCATACCATGCCTGGTAAGGAGTGATCCCCTTAAAACTAGAAGTAGGACTCCTATTTAGAATGTAAACACTGGTTTTGACAACATCAATCCAATACATGTTATTTAGATGCTTTGTTTGAAGCATCAATCTGGCCATCTCTACTATGGTGTGATTTTTCCTTTCTACCACACCATTCTATTATGGAGTATAGACTGTGGTGAATTACCTTTTTATTCCATATTCTTTACAAAATTGTAGAAATGCCTTGGAAGAATACTCTCCTCATTGATCTATCCTGAGACATTTTACATGAAACCCACTTTGTTTCTCTAAATTATTCTTGAAATCACTGAAGTGATCAAAAGCTTCATCTTTG
Source organism: Wollemia nobilis (assembly GCA_028583015.1). Classification (NCBI taxonomy): domain Eukaryota; kingdom Viridiplantae; phylum Streptophyta; class Pinopsida; order Araucariales; family Araucariaceae; genus Wollemia; species Wollemia nobilis. The sequence goes on along the minus strand of JAQPPZ010000386.1, from coordinate 9,601,527 downwards.
TGTTTCAAGAAATAAACCCAACACATTCTAGAGAAATCATCTATAAAAATTAGAAAATAAGAATTGTTACCAAGACTTTTTGTCTGCATTAGACCACAGATGTCCGAATGCACTAATTGCAGTGGATAGTTGGCCCTCCATGCTTGTCTTCTTGGAAAATTGGATCTGGCGTGCTTTCCCAAAGCACATCCTTCACAAACCTCCTTGTGATACTAAATTTTAGGAAGTCCGGTCACCATCGCTTCAGAAGTCAACAATTTTAGGCTAGCAAAAATTAGGTGACCATATCTCAAGTGCCAAATCACACTTGGATTTGCAATAGCAAAATTTGCAAGTTGATATCCCCTTGGATGGCCAAAATTCAGGGGAAATAATCTGTTCTTGGTCATAGGTACCTATGTGATGACTCTATTACCATTGTTCTTATCAAAGATTACACATTTTCCCTCATCAAAAACAAGTTTGTAATTTTTTTCCATAATTTATCCAACACTTAGAAGATTATGTTGGAGTTGAGGGGTGTAGTAGATATCATTCACCTTTTTTATGCCTTCCTTCATTGGAACCTCCATGGCTTCAATGCCTTCAAATTGCAATGTTTTATCGTCTCCCAACTTGATTCAAGATTTATAGGTGGAATCTATTATAGCAAAGAGTTATTCTTTGCCACTCATATGGTTGGAACAACCAGTATCAAAAATCCAAGTATCATTCAGATTTTGATCTGATTTCCCATAAGAAAGAAAGAGATTAGAAGTCCCTTATTCTTCACCAAAATGACCATACTGACTACTTTGGTTGCTGCTTCCCTGAGAAGATTTGAACCAACAGTCTCGAGCAAAGTGACCTGGTCTGACACAATTGAAACAAACCTTTTTGGATTTGTCACTTCCTCTTCCTCGACCTTGACTTCTACCTCTACTTTGTTGACTGCCTCTACTTTGACTTCCATCTCTGTTGGGAGTTCCTCCTCTGCTGGGATTTCCATCTCTTTGGCTGCTCTTGCCTCTACCTCTTATTTGACCTTGACCTTGGCCTCTTCCTTGTCCTTTTCTGACACCTTCATGAGATGTGAAGGCTTTATCATCACCTCCATAAATAGTTCAAGGAGATTCCTATAATCTCTCTTCATGTGAAAGTAATGAACCAATTAAAGCATCAAAGGATAATGTAGATAGATCCTTTGATTCTTCAATTATGATTGCTATGTGATTCCATTTCGGAAGAAGTGTTCTCAACACTTTTTTCACAATAGTTTTTGTTTTGAATTCTTCTCCAAGTGTTACCATCTTGTCAATGACTGCTTTAACTCGAATGCAGTAGTCACCAACTTTCTCATATTCAATCATCTTGAGATAATCTAGTTTCAATGTCTGAAGCTTGACCTGCTTCACTTGATCACTTCCTTGGAAACCTTATTTTAAGGCATTCCATGCATCTTGGGAAGTTATACAAGATGCAATTCTGGGGAAAATACTTTTATCCAACACTGCTTGAAGATGAAAAAAAGCAAATGTATTGTTCTTTTGTGCTTCCTTCTTTGCTTTCTTATTAGATGCACTCAATGTAGTCCAATCAGAGGGTTATGAGTAACCCTCTTCTACTATATCCCATAACACCTTACCTATGATTAAGGTATTCATTTTGATAGACCAGTACTCATAATTGTACCCATTAAATTCTGGAATGGGTAGATTAGCATTCGAGGACAGAACTACTGACAAGAAACTTGAAACAAACTTTTATTTTTCTAGTACAATCAATTTCAAAAAAAAGCAATTACAAATTTAAATCAAGTATATTTTGATATACTCTTTCACTTATGGCTTGCTCTTCTTGTTGAGGCTATCCAATCATCGGGTTCCCAAAGTTATCACCAATCGAATCTTTGTCATCACTGATGAGGATAATTTTTGGTGAAGCTAGCTCCAGTATTTGGACTAAATCACTATTACTGATATGAGGATTTGCTGGTTCTTGAGGTGCAATGACAACTGAATATGAGTGCTCAAATTTATTTCCAAAGGAGAAGTCTTCTAAATCTACTTTGTATCTAGAATCTGGATGTCTTTGATGGGCTATGACTGTATTTTTGTAATTGGATGAAAATTGTATGCAAACCATATCTTTGAACTCTTTTATCAAACAATTCGACATTCTCTCTTAGTAGAAGATAACACAGGGTATGATAGCACCCAGTAGATCATATCATCTACTCATCAATGCAAAAATCTCCTCCTTTACACCCACTGAGACTATTATAGAAAATTTTTGGCCTTGAACAAGGTTCCAAGGGGCAGCGCTAAATGGGCACTTTAGAAGGCTTCTCGTCACATTTATGCTCCCCCTTTTTACAAAGATTTCCTCTTGGGCTATTACACAATTTGTAAGTTTTAAATCCCCTGGGGCATTTTACACAGATTGCCTCTAAGGCAATAGGTTCAAATTTTCTCCTTTTAAAGTTAAAAAAAAAAACTTTTTAAAGTATTTTTAATATATTTCTATTTAATAATTAAAATATTGCTTTAAAAAACAAAAAAAAAAATTAAAAAAATTGATTTTAAAAGCAATTGTTTTTTTATTTTTACCCAGGTGTTGTAGGTGATTTGAAGAGGAGAGGGAAATCCTCCAAGAGAGGTCCTAGGTTCAAATCTCCACCCTACCAAAAAGCTGAATTGGGTATCCAAAATCCAATTGATAATGTTGGTGCGGGTAGGTTCGAGTGCGACTCTCGGGTGACTTTGATAGTGTAGAACCCCTTGTTTGTGGTCCCTTAGACCAATGCGGCCCCGCAATGGGTTTTTCGCTTAAAAAAAAAACATTTTTTTTTTAATTATTAAATGAAATATTAAAAAAACTTTAATAAAATTTAAATTAACTTTAAAAATAATAAAAATTTTAAATAAAAAATATTGAACCTTATGTTTTTGAGCCCATGCAAGTCGAACTCGTGACTTGCGATATCCAACGATGCAACCCTCAACTGCCATGCTATAACCACCTTTGGCAATAGACTGCAAACTACCTTGAATTTAACTCTTCCTCGATGACTAATTTCAAAAACAAAAAAAACTCTTGTTTTTTTTTCTTGTCGATGGGTTTCGAACCCGGGACCTGTCATAGTGTAGGAAAGCGGGTCAAAAACTCAAGCTACATGCCCGACATGCCAGAAAAAAGGAAGAATAGGGTTTTCAACACTTCACAATTTTGTTTTTTTTTTAAATCGAGATTGAATTTTCCCACATGAGCTGTGTGTGGGACAATTTGGTGTTTATAAGTGCTGCCACGACAATACTAAGTTGATTGCCTTTGGGTAATCGACCTATAAGCCTTTTTCCCACATCGTATCCAATGTTATATCAACACATATGCACCCCTTAGCCTGTGCCACATGTCTGTGCCCTTACCCACATCAAAAAAAATTTCGTCACTCACTCTCTTAGCCTCTGCTACGTGGCATCCCCATTGTGTCCACGTCAAAGTTTGCCAACATCTATGTCCAGTGGCCTAATGTCATGTGTCGCATCTGAGTCTAGTGGTAGTCTACCATGTGTTTGGTCATCACCACCTTTTTCTGTGTGTAGCCACTCATCAACTGCATCCAAGGTCCGTTAGATCAACCTCAGTATCTATATAATGTTGTCTGTGTGCCACCTCAAAGTGCATGCCATATCTATTAGATCTACCTCAAGTCATCTACGCATCACCTCGAGAACCGTGCCTAGATCTAAAATACTTGGGTAGTCCTATTGCCTCGAGAAGCATGCCTGGACCTCCTCACAGGTTAAATCCCTCTTATTGACCTTGAATATTGGGTTTGGACCTGTTGCTTTGATACCAGAGTGTGACAGATAAAGAGGCGACAAATTAAGACTTTATTCCCCAACCTCCAAATTGCAAACCTTACAATATATATAGTTTCCATTGCAACTAAGATTATGAAACAGACAGAGGAAATAAAGGAGATAAGGAGATAGAAGAAGTTGTGAGAAGAAGGGGATCAGAAGATAGAAAGAGGGGAGGATAAGTAGGGATAGGGATAGAGACAATTTCTAGAAGATGCTTCTGCCGAAATTTTCTACCAACCTTGCCACCTTCATGAGGTCAAACTCTAACAAGAAATGTAATAGTCGAACAAAGAAATGGATAATACAATGTACCTGTATTGAATAATGATCACTGGTGCATGACAACTTAGACCACCTAGAGAGTGATGATTCAACTACCTAATCTTCAAAGAGAAGCTACCAAAGAAGTTTGAGATCCATGGCTGAAATTGAATATCTAAATAAAGAAAGTCCCTAATTGGACATCTCATCCTCTCAGTTGAAGATAACTTAGATAACCAACTCATTTACCATTGTAAACCATTGAAATACAGTTGTAAACCATTAAAATACAACTATAAACCATTGAGAAATTCAAATCTATAAGGCTATAAATAGCCACTAAGACAAAGGGTCAGAAAACACTATAGTGATAGACATTTAGATTTTATTTCTTCTTTTGTAGTTGGTGGATATTTGAACCCTAGAAATTTTACTTGGAAAATTACTCTTACAATCACATGATGCTAGCAAGTCTGATATGTAATGATTGAACATCTTATCAATGCAATATATTGGAATTTTTGGTGTAATCTACACATGCTGATGATGGTTGCACTTAATTCAATTCTAGTGTATTATTTCTTTTCCCTTTGAATATGACACCACTTTGATATCAAATTATGCAAATATAGGTTAAGTCAGAGCTGGTTTTATTCAAAAATTTTGCTTCAATAGATTTGGTTTAAGACTTCAATATTCAATGACTTGTTTTATTTCTTTCTCTAGCTATTTTCTTTTGGATTTTCTTTGAAATCAGCTTAGAATAGAAGTAGGTTAACTGAATTCTGATATCTTAAAATTTGGTAATAAAATTTTCTTTTAAGTAACCTTTGATAATTAATATAGAAATTAAATTATACCTATGTTAAATAATGAATTGGTACTCGACCTTGTAACAGTTATATGTAACCTCTAAGTTATCCATTTGCCTTTCCTTTTATTTTTTTGATTTAATATTTGATAATAACATACCCTATCACCTGAACCTTGGGGGATCAATGTTCCCTTTCAAGAGAGAACAATTGTTGTTCTAACCATTGGTGTATGTTGGCAATTGGGCTAATGTATCACTCAATAGGAAACAACACTAGAAGGAGGGCTTATAATATTTGATATATTGTTAGTATAGTTTTAATCTATTTAATAACCTCAACTTGTAAGCTTTGATTCATTTTTTTTATTGAATATTTAAGTCTAAGTTTAATTCTTGATTTCTTGAAATTTGAAATTGTTGGATTATAACTATTATTCATTTTCATATGTCATACTTCTTGATTATTAAAACTAGAACCTAGGGTCATTATCACCAGGTCTAAGACCTCTGAATGTGATACTAAATTTCAGTCTTTCTCCTCCTAGAAATTCCATAAAGAGTAAGGGGAAGTCAAGAACTCTTCCTCCCATTAATACCTCATCCGAACTCATCACGCCATCTATCGATCTATTTGTCACTCCATTAAGTACACCAATGACAATATTTGTGCCTTGGTGAGATGGCAATAATCCATTTAATATACCTAGACTAGCCCATGATATGCTTAAGAATTCTGAAATGTATTTACCTAGGTATGGACATGCTAGGTCTAGAATAGTTGAAGAGCATATAGAGGCCTATAAGGATGTTTCAATTGAATTGTAGGTTATGCATGAAGATGTTACCTATATAATTTTTCCCCTCAACCTGGATGACTTGGCATATGAATGTAAATAGTCTATTACAAATTCTATCACTTCTTGGGTTGAGCTAGAAACAACATTTTTCATTCAATTCAGATTACCCATAGACCTCACTATCATATATCACCAATTTGCAGCAACCATAAGGGAGCCCAATGAGCCTCTAAGGCTATTTAATACTAGGTTTTACAAGTTGTATAACCTATTGACTCCACCCTATATTTTTAAAATGGATGCAACCATACAGATGTATTTTAGAGTTTTAGATCCTCTTACATCTGTGTTTGTAAGGAGAGCTTCTCAGACCACTCTACCCATGGCATATAGTGAAGCCTTAACTATAGAATAATAGTTAATACCTCAAGGTTTTGTAATTGGTCAATTACCCTTGCTAGGACAACTAGGTGCATTCAATCAAGTGCCAATGATTAATAAATCTCCTAAACAATAATTTCCTATATTGAATACTCTACCATATGCAAATTTTAATCAGCCATATAATTCTATTACTACTCCTACCTATCCCATTACTCGAACATATTTATATAACCAGTTCAATGTTCATAAGAATGCTAAAACTAATGCACAAAATGCACTAGAATTTTTTAATATTAATCCTAATCTAAACATCCTCATATTTATAAAAACTAATGCAAATTTTATTGTACCAACATTTTTAATGCTACTTAAAATCAAAATATACCTACTTTCTTGAATTCAACTGCATTTGCAAATAACACAACAAATCAAACTACTATAGTATAAAATAATATGGCTAATTCCTAATTAGACAATTTGCAAATATTAGTCTAGAAACTTAGCAGTGATATGATTCAATTATAGAAGCAGGTACCTCAGAATCCTCTTCCCAATAATCCAACTCAAAATAGGAACTTCAATTTCTAGAGATTCAACTATCAATGGAATACACATCCAAATAATTGAGTATAAAATCCCATTTCCAATTAGAATCAACCTAATACCATAGTTAATATTTCAAATTTGGCTTTAAATAATTGGTGTAGAGTATATTCCATTGCACAACACAGTGAAAATAACTATCTTGAGTTTAAAATAGCTTTACATATACTTCAGAAAGAAATGGAAAGCATGGAGGTAATACCTAATGAAGATAATACAAATCAAGTGAGCACTAGTAATGTAATAACCTTAGTAGTAGAAACTTTTGAATCATCAGAAGGAGATGAAGAAGGATATAATGGATCTTTAGAAGAAGATGTACAGTAATATAGGTAGTTCAAGAAAGGAAATCACAATTATATGCTTAGAAGCAAAGGTAAGCACCAGTAACTTCTTCTACTCCATATAATCATACTTCCATCCCTCCTAACACACAAGCCAACAATAATTTCAATCCACCTAAGGCTAATATCCCACCACAACCACACAAATATTTAGAATAGGATAAACCTATATATAATATTGTAGAAGACTTGAAGAAATCAAAAGCAAACATATCTTTGTTTGAAGTCACCCAACTAACTAACCAACAAAAATTGTTAATTAAAGCATTTAGTGATCAAAATAAAATTGAATCCAAGAAAAGCACGGATGTCCAATTTGTATCATGAAAAGACAAAGGGAAGCCCCTAATTTCCTCTTAACTAATATTAGAATTACATATAAGAATTTGCACAATTATCTTGTTGACTCAGGAGCCTCAGGTAACATCATGTTGCATGTTGTTTACCAAAAATTAGGTCTAAAACCTACCCCTTCTAACAGAGTGGTAGTGTAGTTAGATAAAACAAAAGTAACTATGGTTGGTATGCTTAAAAAAAAATCATATATAGTTAGCATAAATACCAAGAATTTAGTAGTACATAGGCATTCAAGTAGTGGATATCCTAGATGGATATGGAATGTTATTCAGTAGGGATTGGTCTAAGAACTTGAATGGATATATGGCCATTGATTTATCTCACATGTGGTTACCTTGGCAAGGAGCTGCAAACTAGATTTTAATAGAAAGAGAACTTAGAGTTAAAGAGCTCATTATATATTATAATAAGATCAATATTTATAATGAATCAAAATTAGGAGTTTACACTCTTGAAACCAAATGGATCACAAATAAGTCTAAAACTGAGACATCACCAAGTAAGCAAAGTAAAGATGAAATTTTGATTTGGAATCTTAATTTTTATGGATATAAGTCTAGGCAAGGTAGTGGAGGAGGTGTTTCACTAATTATAACCAAGGGAAAATCTTGTCTATCAACCTATAGTTTCTTGTACCTACAACACTGTAGAGTACGAAGCATTGATATATGGATTGCAACTAACCATAAAAAAGAATATTAAGTGCTTAAAAGTGTTAGGGGAATCTGAGTTGATGATTAAACAAGTTAGAAGATAATATACTTGCCATGATAAAAGGTTAATCCATTATAGGAATAGAGTAAGAGATTTGATTGATGAATTCCATACTCTTAACATTAAACTAATTTCCAAAAAAAATAATAGAATTGCAGATTTCATAGTAGTGGTGGCAAGTACACTAAAACCCATGGATAATAGATGTCTTAAGAATTTTTTATAGAATTAGTAGCTTTCCCATCCATTGTAGATAACATACATAATTTTCAAGTATTTAAAAATGATAAACATATGCAATATTTTATGACTAATTATGGCATTTTTGAAAATTAGGTCATAGTGCAGCGAACCTGGGGTGCACGCACCACTCTTACTCTACTTGCAAATGTGTTAAACCCAAAATGAAATGAAAGACCATGAAAAAGCATATAACATGGAAGTAACAAAGATAGATCTCTTTATTCGTATTGAAACTCGGTTACATGTCGGTCCCTCTTAGGGATACCCATTTTGATACAATAAGGTTACAAGTGGGTAAAATGTCCCCTCGCAAAGGGGTGGTGCGCTATCACAAGCTTCCTGGTTCCACACACGGAAATGTATGAGGGCTTACAGATGCCTCCTTCTCTAGGTCTATTTCCTAGAGGGATCCTTTTGCTCTCGTATGTTGTAGCTTCCGTCCGATGAACCTGTGGCCCTATGAGCAATGAAACAACAACACACGCTTAGATGTCCGAGATTGCCTCCCTGGATGAGGTTGTTAGCAATGAATATACTCAAATGAAAGCAAGTGCAAATGAAACTAATGCTATGAATGCGAATGAATGAAATGATGCTATGCTAATGATATGCTAAACAGAATAATGAAACTAATGTCTAAAACCCTAAGCTAGGCCTATGGGCCACTGTCCAATGACAACGACCGCTAAAGTGAATCTCGTTCTCTTTGCTCCAAAGCTATGGATCAAAGCTTGTATCTGATGTTCTGAAATGGTGATTGCTTTGCTCTCCAATTTGTCAGGGCTTCATCGTAAACGTGATCTCCAAGGGAAGCTCTCCAAGTCTTGAAAGCTCTCCTCAAATTTGGACTTATTCGGATCCTTTGGTGCTCTTAGGCTTGCACCTTTTAAAGTGTGTGAAACCCTAGATTCTATGCTCAAAACCCTAGGATTGAATCCCTCATGCGTAGTGAATGTTAGCATGAGAAGATTTTTGTCTTTTCTATGTTTAAAGACCAGTTAACTGAAGTCTAAATGCAAACTCAAGTCTCCTATGTGAACTGGTCATGAAAGGGAATGCAAAGTTACTCCCGCTCACCTTTATTGCATGCAGACTACCACTTCCACCCGTGATTGGGCATATCTATCGATAAAATGCTTTTTATGGCTTAGCCACTGTCATCTATAGTGGCTAAGATCTGGCCACTATCATCTACAGCGGCTAAGGTCTGGCCACTCTAGGCTTGAGCGGCTAAGGTCTGGCCACTCTAGTCTTGAGCGGCTAAGCTTGGATGGGCTCAGAATGCCCCATATGAGTGGTGAGAACCACTTTTGATGCTTGGAAAGTCCAATATTATGTCATATGATCTTATGAATGTGCCTATGTGAGTAGCTCCCCTAAACATGACATGTTTTAGGTGTCTACAGATGCCCCTTTTTGCGATGCGCTGTGTGGAAAACACAACGCTGAGCAAAAATGTAGACTGATCTGTTTGTAGGGTGTATGGTGATCAGTGGTCTGATCAACGTCGGATGGCCCAATCATGCAAGATGGTGCACACCCTTTGAATCATTGCCTCAATGTTCGGAGGACTTAGCTTAGTGGCTTGGGCATGTTAAATTGCACTCATTCCTCAAACTCAATCGGGTAGCTTCAATTGCTACAATAGTTTCAATCGGTAGGAGAGCTACAATTGAAGATGTCATGTCTGCTTACGTTCCCAGCAAACAAGGGAAATTATGTGATTGTTGTATGCAATGATTCGTAGGATGAACATGATTTTGTTATGATCGAGTGATATTTTGTTGATTTTGATTATGATTATTTTGAAGATTTGAACTACCTCTTCACTCAATGAATTGGTGAAGAAATGACAATGAATGAAGCGACAAGTCACTTGACCAATATGACTAATCTGGTTCCTTTCTAGCATTTGTTCCTTCAATGGGTGAACCCACATCCAAGTGTGATTCCAATTATTTATGATAACCATCCATCCCTATCCCGAGGAGCGGTCCAACCATCAATAGCCTTCTTAGGGAGTTAGGATGAGTGATTCTATTTATGCTCATATTGCATCACTTTGGCTTAGTGTTTTTGATTTCATAAAGGAATGAAGATGATTTTATCACACCCATGGAGCAGTCCGACCATCTTGGTCTTTTTTGGGTTTGAAGTGATACATCATGATTCCAAAATGAATGTTTTTGCCCCAAGTAGCCTTATGGTGACTTACTCGTCTTACTGAATTACATGGAGTGCAAGTCATTGCAATCGCTAAGTTGATAGAGTAAGTGATTGGATACGAGGCTTACTCGAGAAGTTGTTTTTATATGATTTTTATGTTATTTTGGTCATTATGATGACTAGAAGTCTTCAAAATGTGCTTATTTGAATGTTTTTGTTCCTTCTCATGGAGGGGATGTGGTTGTTTTTGTCTAGGATCTCGGTCACTATCAGGTCTAGTGGCCACCAAAGGCCTGGCCTTGGCCGCTCTAGTCCTGAGCGGCCAAGCGATGTGGGCTATTGACATCAACAGTGGCCAAGGCACTATAAAAGTCAACCTAGGGTTTTGTCTTTTCACTTTGCCAGTTGTCAATTTGCTTTCTTGAGCTTTGAGGTGAAAGTGACTTTTGCGATTTGGAGCATTTCTGCGACTTGGAAGATCATGGCTGCACGGGGTGAAGCGTCTTTGGGTGGAGGAGCCGGAGCTTCTCGAGTACTCCCTCAAACCTTAACCCTGCTTGTTTATTTTTATTTTGGGTAAAATTGAACCACATTAAGTAATCGGTAATTGAACCTCATTAAGCTTGTTGGAAATGAATCAAAACCCGTAGCTAGGCTTAGTTTAGGTTTTTATGTGGTGGGCTTGTCCCCATTTTGTCTTGTTATTTTTGTTATATTTTTTTGGTATTTTTTGGCCTAGGGTCGATGCGTCTGCCTCGCTACCCATTGGCCGCTATCGATCAGAGTAGCCAGGAAGGCCTGCAACTTGGCCGTTGTCACTGGCAGTGGCCGATTTGAATCCCAATGGTAAAAAATTGACCATTGGGGCTTGGCCACTATCAGCTTCAATGATCGATTTTTGGCCATTGTAGGTGACAGCGACCAAGAACACTTAGTGAAATTTTTGATTTTTTTTAATTTTTTGGGTTGATTTATTGATTTTTTTTAAATTTTGACTTGTTTGATTAGGTGCAACTCTGTTCCTTTGCCTAGACTTAGGATAGCCCATCATTATTTGCACCATTTTCATGTTTATTATGAGTTATGCCTTAGATGCATTGTAGTTATGATTCATTTTATTTTCTTTTGCTTAGATTCTTACTGCTCGGGCTCAGGACCCGAAGCTCATGAATACACTTCTGCCCCTCTTGGATGACGATGATTGGGCTTGGCTCAAAGCTCATGGGCTATAGTATGTCACTAGACTACCCACCATTATGGCAGATCATGCCTACCTTATGACTTTGGTCCATCGATGGGACCCTCGGACCAATACCTTCCACTTTCCTACCGACGAGATGACCATCACGTCGAAAGATGTGTATAGGATCTTCTGGATCCCCTTTGATGGAGTGGCCATTGTCTCTTCGGCCACTAATGATCAGGTTGTTATTTTCACTCGGGTGTTTAGAGGGTACTCTATGGAGGCTCTCAAGGACACCAAATCTGGGGGAGTGTCCATCTCGTAGTGGTATGAGGAGGGTGTCTTCTCTGCGAGGCATGCAGTGTTGTTGATGGTCATCAACAATATCTTGATTCTAGATTGCTCAGGTTTGAGGTTCCTATGGAACCTCTTGGTGATGGTTCAGGACTTGTTGGATAGTGAGGAGCCTATCATCTATGCATGGGGTAGTTCTTTGTTGGCTCAGTGCTATGATGAGTTGTACCACATCCATCGGTGAGGTCACATCGACATTGCTTGCAGCTTGCTTCTACAGGTTTGGGGATGGGAGCACATCAAGGTAGATCATCCCAGAGGGCTTCCTCTTGTGATTATAGTTATGGAGGAGTGGATGTAGTGCTATACCACTAGATGGGCTCGAGAGCATGAGCTATGCAAGAGTCATCCTCATGCGGGGGAGCTTCCCCATTATACTACTACTTTCACTAGGCTATAGGTTGGGGATGTTATGTGGCACCCATATCATGAGTGCCCAATGTGGGATGATCTGACCAATTTTACTGCTAAGATATGGCATGAGCGGTGGCTCCTTGGCCACAAGGTTGTCATCCAAGAGTATTTCTTCTACTCTCGGGTTCTCCGTCAGTACGGGATATAATAGGATGTGCCTCTTGTTCCATTTTTGTATAGGCGCCTCATAATGGAGAAGGACCTACCCCCATGGTAGATTATAGAGCTCTCAGATGAGGAGGATGCCCCAGTAGTTGACCTAGGAGTCATTGGGGGTGTTACAGAGGCATACACTCAGTGGTGGGGGGATCGGATGTGGCATGGTACCGGTAGCCTAGGTCATGAGGATGATGGTGGGGGTGATGGCGCAGATCCGATAGGGCACAGAGTCTGAGCCAGGATTGAGGTATGGGGCTAGCTAGTAGAGTAGGTGGTAGTGGAGGAGTAGGAGGCTCTTGAGGAGGATGAGGAGGAGTTAGATCTTGAGGAGAGAGATTCTCCTCTGAGAGCATAGTTGCATGAGGTCGAGGCTGAGCTCTAGTCGACCAAGATCTAGGTGCAGTAGTGAGATGCTACCATAGCATAGTGGGATGCCACCATAGAGCAGCTCATGATGTAGATATAGGCTCTATAGGCTACTATCGAGGGTGGTACTACTAGGATGCAGTTTGTTGTCCCTCCTTCTACACCATAGGGGGATCTAGAGATAGATTCAGGGGTAGAGGTTCTACGCCTGTAGTTACTATTGGATGAGTATGAGGGGTAGATTTAGGAGCATGTTGGTCACATTACCACTCTCCAGATGTAGCTCAGGAGGCATGGGCTTGTTCCTAGGGAGGCACCCGATGTAGGTGGTTCATAGGTCAGTGGGTGCTCTACCTCAGGGTAGTCTTCTGCCCGTCCTAGCTAGAGGACCCGAACTCGGATAGAGAGACTAGCAGGTTCACACCATTCGACCCGTGACACCACCATAGGGGGAGGTGGCACTGGGGGAGGTGATGTCGGGGCTCAACTCCTGTATTTGATTGATGGTGCTCTTTTGATTCATTTTTGAGGTCGGCTTGACCTACTTGACTATAGCCCATGGGCATTTTTGTACCTTTATGGACTTGATACACACATTTATATGATATCTTTGCTTTATGACTCATTATGTGTATCGTTTATTGCTTATGTTTTTGTTTTATTTTGTTTTATGATGCGATGGATGATGGTATTATGATGAATTGATGTATGTATGTGTTAGGTGATAGATGATATTTATGATGATGTGGATTTGAAATAGATGCTAATGTGTGTATATCTGTAGATGTTCATATGATATGATGTGATGTTATTATGAGTTGATCTAATGATGGATTTATGGTTATATGCAAATGGATATTGCTTATATGTTTTATGATGTGCTTTATGATGTAATGATGGATGATTGATGACTTCTGTATTTATGGATGCAATGTTATTGTTAAATGCATGTTTAATTTTGCTTTAATTGTATGCATCTAGCTTATGTGATGGTATGGTATGAATGAACCTGTATGCTTTAATCACTTAAAACATAAGGAATGCATATGATATTAACAATCTTAATGGGTGATACCACATAAAGTAAAAAAATAATCATGAATTTAAATAATCACTCCTATCATAAGAATTGATTAAGTATTCATATGTGAGATGTAATGGTGTGAAATGTATGTATTTTCTTGATAAGTTTCTGTAAATTAAAATATATAAAGTAGTCAGTGGTCGTCTATATATTATTTCTAATATATATGCGGTATCTATCCTACTATGTTGATACCCCCTAATTTATAGAATCTTATAAAGAAAATGTTGGTATGATTGATGATATGATTTGTTGCTATATAAGAATTTTTGGGGCTTTGCTTGAGATTCAAACATTCTAGTTACCCTATCAATAGTTGCGTACTGACCATACTAGACTTTTGAAGAAGCAAGGCTTTCATCATGGACCTATGGATTCATTGTCCCTATGTGTGCAAATGAATATATTTAGATAGAACTCAATATTTTCCTCCGATGTCAGGCGGGATTCTTTCAGCCCATTGCTAAGATCGGGAACCTCAATTGTTCATCTTATCCTATGTTGGACTCAGTTGGACTATACCACTAGGTGACCTTGGGTTACCTAAAGCTAGCTCATCCACATTCAAACATTGGTCTACACAAATGCATAATGCCTTTGTATTAGACATATCATCATGCTTTTGGTTCGGTTGTGCTGAGAATTCCAGGGATTCAAGTTCCATTCCCTTCTTTTCTTCATTTTGACTCGGGATACTTGCTCATGTCTAGTGATGAAAATCACTATTTATTTTATTGATTTTTTTGTTTTTTTGAGCAAGGGATTCTTGTAGTGATGATAATCATTATTTATTTTTCTTTTGTTCTTTTGATATTTTGAACTATGACTTTGGGCGTTGATGTTCGAATTTTGAAGATTTTGAATTTTGAGATTTGAATTTGGCTTTTGTTCTAAGATTTTGCTTATTTTTATGTAAGCAAGGGATGTATGTAGTGATGATAATCACTCATTTTTGGGTAGGGTAGAACTTGTCCTTTTGCCAATTCTCAGCACCTTTGAACCGGTTGCACAGGGGGATAAGCAAGGATGACCCTTTTCGCTTAAGGTAACTTAGAACCCTATATGCAACTTTCATCTTCCCTTGTCCAGCTAGGATTTAAGTGTTTATAATTAGTGATGGGATTCTGAATATCTGAGGTTTTCATGACTATTCCTTATTCTCTACTAATCAATATGGCTTTTCACAAAAATTGATAAGACCACTAGATATGGTTGAATAACCAAAAAATCTTAGCCTGTTCCTTATAGCAACTTTGATATGGTTGTGTTGAGAAACACAATTACACACATGAATGAATGGATGATGGTGGATTTTGTTTTGATTTATGATACAAACTATGGCATTACTTGTAATACTATGATCATACCATATGCGAATGTAATGGAAATGATAATGTAATGCAACTATGTGGATGCAAGATGTGAGATGCAATTGTTTTTGTGTTTTTGATTTTATGTTGTTTTTGTATTTTTGATTAATGTGACCAAAGGGCTTATTGTGCCTTTGGGGCTTTTGATTTTTGACCAAGTAGCATGAAATACCCTTGGAGCATTTTGATTGGAATTTGACCAAGCGGCTTGGATACCCTTGGAGCATTTTGATTGGAGTTTGACCAAGCGGCTTGGATACCCTTGGAGCATTTTGATTGAATTTGACCAAGCGGCTTGGATACCCTTGGAGCATTTTGATTTGAATTTGACCAAGTGGCTTGGATACCCTTGGAGCATTTTGATTGGAATTTGACCAAGTGGCTTGGATACCCTTGGAGCATTTTGATTGGAATTTGACCAAGCGGCTTGGATACCCTTGGAGCATTTTGATTGGAATTTGACCAAGTGGCTTGGATACCCTTGGAGCATTTTGATTGGAATGAGTTTTTTTTTTGTTTTTTTGATTTGTTTGTATTTTTTATTCTTTACAATGTTTTTGTGTTTTTGACATATTTGAATTTTTTGTGTTTTTTGTTTTATGTGTAGAACGCCTTCAAGTGAATGATATTGAGAGGTTCAGGCTCTTCAACACCATCCAATGATGTAAGGTGATATGCTCCAGGCCCAACCCTTTCTGAAATCATGTAGGGGCCTATCCAATTTACCATGAATTTGTCTCGCAGGTGTGGCGGTAAATTAGAATTATGTTGGTTCTCTTTGAGCACAAGATCCCCAATTTTGAAATCTCTTAAGTGGACTTTACTATTGTAAGCTCATGCAAGGTGATCTTGGTAAATGTGAAGATGCTCTAAAGCATTGACTCATCATTCATCAAGAAGCGTCAACTGATCAAGGCGGCCTTGCCATGCGGTATCATCATCTATGAAGTCCTTCAATGCTATGCGTAGGGTTGGAATTTCCAACTCTAGTGGCATGATGGCCTCAGTGCCATATACAAGTGAAAATGGTGTTGCCCCAGTGGGCATCCGTACACTAGTCCTGTATGCCCATAGTGCTAGAGGTAACTGTATGTGCCAATCCTTGTGATTTTCTTGCACTATCTTCCTCAAGATGGAGACTATTATTTTGTTTGAGGCTTCTGCTTGCCCATTTGCTTGTGGATAATAAGGCATTGAAAAACTATGTTGAATATGGTATTTTTTCATTAAAGCACGCACATTTTTGTTCTTGAAAGATGGCCCATTATCCGATATTATCTTTGAAGGGACCCCAAAATGACTTATGATATTATGGAGTATAAACTCCACAATCCTTGGTCCAGTTGTCGATGTTAGGGGGATCGCTTCAACCCATTTAGTGAAGTACTCAGTGGCCGTTATGATGAATGTGTGTCGGCCTGAGGATGGGGGTGAGATCTTCCCAATCAAGTCTAGTCCCCACTACGAGAATGGCCATGCTTCCTGGATGGGTTGCAAGGCTTGTGATGGCAAGTGCATGAGATTTGCATGATGTTGGCACTTAATGCATTTCTTGACATATTCACAGTAGTCCTTTTCCATGGTGGGCCAATAGTAACCCATTCTCAAGATGCACTTAACGATGGCCATGCCACTAAAATGTCCTTCGCATGTACCATCATGAGCTTGTGAAATTGCCCAGGATGCTTCCTAGGGCTCAAGACAATGGAGTAGTACTCCATCATATCCTCTTCTATAGAGGATTTCTCCTAGAAAGATGTATCTTGTCACTTTCTATTTGAATGTTCATCTTTCGGTATGCGATAGACCTTGAGGTACTATTCCGAGCTTCAGGAAGTCTCACAACTGGGAAAGCCAATCCTGATAAGCTATGACCTCTATGGATAGAATGACATGCTCTTCTTGTGATCTATCATTTGTGAACACTGATTGGGAAACAACCCTGTGATGAATGGTTGTTCCACATTCCGTGGGACCTTGAGAGATCAAATATTCCCAAGGGGCTATTTGCAAGAAGGCTCTAACTTTGAATGACCAATCCTGATTTGGCTCGGTTTGGATCATGTTGACTGACTCTAGGTTGTCAATAACCTCACGTTGTATTGCAAAAAATACGAGCACTTTCACATGAACGGTTGTGAAATCAGTAGATGGATTCTGAGGGATTAAGGATCCCAAAGATGCCATGGTGTCTACAAATCTATTTGATGTATGAGGGATTGCCTCGATGTCATACCATTCCAGTCAGGTTAGGTAAGTGTCAACAAGCTCCTTGTAAGCTTTTAGGAGTGGGCACCTACATTGGAATAATCCTTTGACTTGGTTTACTATGAGCAAGGAGTCACCAAAGATATTCAATATTTTAATGCCCATTGCTACTACTGTTTGGAGTCCCAAGATCAATGCCTCATATTCCATGTTGTTGTTTGTGCAAGGGAAGTCTAGTTTGAATGATAAGGGCAATGGAGCACCCTATGGTGTGATAAATACAATCCCTACTCCACCCCTTGTTCACACTTCGAACCATCGAAGAACAATGACATGTCTCTTTCCTTCTTAGGTTCTTCGAGTTCTGGTAGATCTGATAGTGCAAAGACCGCATCATCAGGAAACTCTATGGTGAGAGGCTTGCTATCCTGAAGAGGCACCTCTACTAATTGATCTGCTATGACTTGTCCCTTGATGGACTTTTGGCTTATGAACTCTAGATCAAATTCTATCAATAGCATGATCCACTTTGCGGTATGTGTATTGTGATATGTCTTGCTCATCATGTACTGCAAAGGATTTTGTTTTGATATAACATAGGTCGTATGGCTCAACATGTAGTGTCACAACTTTCGAGTTGCAAAGACCACTGCTAAACACAACTTTTTGACATACGCATACCCTAGCTCATAACTCACCAATGTGCGACTAATGTAATATATGACTTGCTCTTTGTTTTGCATATTCTTTTGGGCCAACATGGTGCCCAAAGAAAAATCAGTAGCCGATATATATAATAAGAATGGTATGTCTGGCCTTGGTGGAGCCAACACTGGTGGCATCGCTAGATAAGTTTTGATCTCTACAAAGGCTTGTTGGCACTCTCCATCCCAATGAAATGGGACATCCTTGCATAGCAACTAGTTCATGGGCTGACACTTATCTGATAATTGTGCAATGAACCTTTTGATGGATGTTATTTTGCCTTGTAGGCTTCTTAATTCCCTAATGTTGGTAGGGGCAGCCATTTCTAGTATAGCTTTTACCTTTGTAGGATCGACTTCAATGCCTCTCTTAGAAACTATGAATCCTAAAAGTTTTCTAGAAGTTACACTAAAAATGCACTTCTTAGGATTCAATCTGACATTATGCTCAATGAGGTGATTAAAGACTTTTCTAAGGACTTCAACATGCTCTTGCCACAATAGGGACTTGGCAAGTAAGTCATCCATGTAATCTTCTAAGATCTTATGCATGTAGTCATGGAATATGTATGTCATGGCCCATTGATATGTGGTGTAGACACCAAAACAACACCAATCCGATTATGTGACTACAAGCACCGACCGAATTGGCATACATACCCCCTAGGGCAGCCTCCAGAGGTTAAACAGTGGTCCTAACCACTCCCAAATCAGTTTTGGAAGGTCAGAGGTCAATTTGGCACCTTTTAAGCACTTTTCTCCCTATTCGTCCCACCCTGGGATGATTAGAATCCTATTCGCCCCACCCCGGGATGATTAGCAGCAATCGCTCCAGGGTGGGACGATTAGCAGGTTTGACTGGCAAAAAGTCAAGCCTTGACAAATGGCAGCCTAGATCCGCCACCCAACTTCACCTTCAAGGCATGCAATTGCGAGGAATGGTTTCAAATCAGAGAGAGGGACTTCAGTCAAGCATGCCCTGATCATGGAGGCCCTAAATCAGGGAGGAATCTTCTCTCCCCCAAAAGGGCATGGTGAGCCAAGTGGCGCCCTCGCATGCGCATTCAAAGGAGACCCCTAGGTCTATAAAAAGGTGAGCCTCCTCACCCCAAAAAAAGAATAGAGCTGGAGCATTTGGAGCAATGGAGTGCTGCCAAATTATACCCCCATTCCTCTTTGTGCTTCCTACATCCCTAATTTCTCTTTTGGAAGAGAGGTTATCGGGTGAACACTAGGAACACAATCTAGACCCAAAACCCAAGCAATCAGCCACAATCCCACACCAAACTCATCGACACAACCCCCTAGGAGGTTTTGGACCCATCCCACTTGGATTGGTGCCAAAACTAAGCCCCAAACGATGGGCGTCCTGCCCCCGGTGCCCCCTCACTACTGTAGTCCTAATCGCCCCACCCCAAAGTGATTAGAAATCTATGCATGATTTCTTTACTATTATTTTTGCATTATGTTTTATCTGATGTACTTATGTTGTTGTCCAAGTTTCATTGCTTTCTGACATGATTTGACCTTGTTTTTATCATTTTATGCGTTTACTAACCTACAGGGAGCGCCTTCAGATATAGGATAATATGGGTAGAATATGCCAAATATGACCTTCTGGGTCATCTCAAAATGCCCCTTTTAGTCTAACCCCAAGTTTGTAGGAGTTTTGGAGGCCTCTGGGTAGGACATTTGCAAGGTCACTTTTGCACATTTTGTGATAGTCCCCATCGTCCCACCCCGGAGCGATTAGAAATCTGTGCATGATTTCCTGACTATTATTTTTGCAATGTGTCCCTGATGATGTCTCCATGCCTCTATCAAATTTTGAATTCATTATGACATGTTTTGACCATCATTTCATTCTTTTATATATTAACTAGCCGGAGGCTTTGGGGATTGCATGTTTTCCTATATCCGCATATGCTATTAACTATTTGCTATTTTTATGTGCATAGGATCTCACCACCAGGAACACTAGAGGGGCAGCAAGGAATGATGAACACATGGACACAAGCGATGGCAACTTTTGGCCCACCCATTTTGAATGTGGGCATGCGGAAGACATTGGAAGCGTACCATCCATTGATGTAACGAACTGTATCAAACGTTCTGAGCCCTAGAGGGGGGACGTATTGTAACTAGATTAAAAGCAACATTAATAAAAGAGGCCCCACTTTTTTTGCTTACATCTCATTTATGCGTCATTTCCTTCATGCATTTGTTCATCGCATTCGTAGGACTTAACATCTATACCATATCTATTTTGTTTGCATCATATCTGGTACGCCATCATTCTGCATTCAATTTCAGTGGCGATCATGGTGGGACCCTATCCCCTGCTATTAAGATCAAGTTTTTGATCCAAATTTTGTGGCTTCTTTGCAGGTGTTATTCATTCGGGCACTGGACTGCTACTCGTGCCACCCTGGGACGAATACGTATTCGTCCCACCCTGTGACGAATACAGACCTGCTATTCATCCCACCCTAGGATGATTAGAACTCTATGCATTTTCTGAGCAGAAACTCAGAGGCATCTGGTTTGGACAGAGAAGAGGTAGGCCTTCTGAACATCCTCTGTGTTTTTCTACTTTCTGTTTCTGCAATTTTTTACTTTCTTTGCTTTATTTTCAGACACTTGCATAGAAAGGTTAAGTAGTTTGTTTTCCTTTCTTGCAATAAAAAAAAAAATAAAAAACATAGAGTAAATTAAATGGAAGGAACTTGATTAGGAATGCATTCTTCTCTGGTTTTCTTGCATGATACTTGCACCAATGGCAAGTCCTCATCATAGGTTTCAGTTCTAGGTAGGTTTTGTGATTTCCTTTTTGCTACTAATTGTTTCTGAAAGATAAAACGTACTTTAAAGCATTGCATTAGTGAAAATCATCTTTTGTTGTATGTTTTCTTTCTTTACATGATTAAAAGGAACCACACACACACCACCTAATAAAATTAACATCAAGGAGTTGGTCTTAATACCCCAACACTTGATCAAGACCAACGGTGGATTTCATCACCACCTTGGCTTGGATTTTGCATACATATACCCTGATCACGACTATTGCTAGACGTAAATCCTGATGAAAGCTGACCAAGTGTAATGGGGGTGATTCCCCATGCATGAGGATAAGTCTTCTATGGTAGGTGTCAAAAATAGAGTGATCCCCCTTCCGTACCGCCTATGTTCCACGTATTGTTCTGCTCTCGCGTACCAATAGTTTCCCTCACGTAAGGGCGGGTATATTGAGAGGTTCGGTATAATGGCCTGGCAATGGTATATTGAAGGGGTGACCATTTTGGAGATACAAGAGCCCTCATTTTGCATGTATAACAAAGTTTCCTTTACAAGATTCACATAACAAAAATCAAACACATTAGACCAGATCTAGGGCACACATTTAATCTGTAAACAAGATAATCATTTCTTTGTTTGTGTGGTCCCCTTTTGTTTGGTATAGCATAAAAATTGTAAAGGAGATAAAAATATACATATCTTTTTAGAAAAACCACCACCATGGTGTATACCCGTAGCCAAGCCCAATCATGGGCAGAAGCTATGAAAAGTATACAAGGAGGCACAAGTCACCTCCGTTATAGCCCCAAGGACTTGGTTATACCACCTTGGCAACCTGACCCACAACATAGTCCACACTATGCCACTACAGAAAAGGACTATAGAGGCACCCCTTTGAGGGGCACTCCCATTCAACACAGACCCTCTCAGGAGGAGTACACACATGGGAAGGCCCCCTTAGACACTCATTATGAGTGGCCACTACGTGATGAAGCGCTAGAGCAGCATAGGGTTCATAAGGAGGGACCACATGATTATATCATTCCTCCTCCACCCCTCATTACTGTTAGAACTAATAGGCCAAATCTAGAGTGCAAGGCTCTTCAGATAGGGCGAGCCAACTCCGCCCATCCCTTTCACATGTACGAAAGGGAGCATGAGGAAAACCAGTATATTCCTCAAGAGCAATACACCACATGGGAGCAATGCGCCTCCACACCTGCTAATTATCAAGATCACCTATTGAGGCCAGAGCCTCAGGTGAATGCTGCTAACCTCGATAGAGGAAAGTGACCCATAGAGATCTCGGATCACCATGACCGAGATAGATATGTAGGGGAGGCATCTAGGCCTCCTAGACCTAGGACGATGGAACAAATCGACTTGGCATTTGCCAAACATGCCACCCACCAAGCACAAATCATGTAGCTTAGGCAAGATCAACAGTAGTTAGAACAACTGTATCATCTTAACAAAGAGCGCATTCAATGCCATATAGATGAGTTGCTCTAGAACACTATGCATGAGAGGATTCCAACCCCTCGCATGCATAGGACAGAAATTTATGAGAGGCACAACCCCTTAGTACGAGACAGGTCTCCACGACCTTATCAAGCGTTGCCTCCAAGACCTCCTAGACCTGAGCGGGAGGCCACCCCTAGAACCAATGATGGGCGCCTTCCTCGGGCACCCATCCATGTTTATAGGTCATGCCCAAAAACTCCTCAAGAAGCCTATGAGGAATTTGAGCGAGAAGAAGAGCGGGCTGAAATGCCCTACCAAGGCAAGGGGGCGCTACCCGGCTACCCCTCCATAGGCCTCAAGTTCCTCACAATTCACAATGGGAACAAACCAAAGAAGAGGAAATCAAATCCTCTGATGCATACAAAGCACTGCTAGAGTGCTTAGAGTCTATGGAGACTAAGACTTCAGGGCCCCAAAAGCCCACCTTATGCCAACTCCGTAGTCACCCTGTGCATCCTTCAGTTCTGGCACCCCCATACCCCGACCACTTCAAAATGCCTCAATTGGCAATTTTTAGAGGGGATGAGGATGCCCAAGAGCACGTAACAAGGTTCCTGAGTCAATGCTTTGGCATTCAGGACAATGATGCATTGCTTCTAAGAATGTTTATAACCACGTTCGTAGGCCCTACCTCGGATTGGTTTACCCAATTGCCGAAGCATAGCATCAATAATCTAGACCAGCTAGTGGACGCGTTCCTTGAACGTTTTGCCTTCAACACCAAGAAGAAGGCATCCTTAAGTGACCTAGCTGGCCTTAAGTAGTATGATGATGAGACCATAGCCGCTTATGGGAATCGATGGAGGACATTGCTTTCAAAGCTACCTTACCTCCCTCCCATGGCCGACATGACTCAAATGTTTTCAAAGAGTTGCATAAGGTCGATCTCCATGCTATTGTAGCTACAACAATATGCCACCCTAGAAGAAGCCCTGGTGCAAGCTAGGATAATTGAGGAGATCAAAATTCAAGATGATGAGATTGCCAAGCCATGCAAGAAAGAGTGGACCAAAAATGCTAAAACTGGGCCCACGCAACCAAAACCCACCATGGTCAATCAGGTTGCCATAACTATACCAAAGCCTGCACAAATGACATAACCTCCAAAGGCTAATTATCAGGCAGTTCCTCTTGATAACTATGAAAAGGAAAATCATAAACAAGAGCAAAATCAGTAACGTCACCCTAAGCGACAATTCACACAATTCACGGAGTCTAGAGACTCCTTGTTTGACCACTTGTTCATGGAAAACCTGATAAACTTGCTAAAAATTCGACCCATAGACCCCAACATGCCAAAACCCAAGGGCTATAGGGAAGACTTATATTGTAGATTTCATCGACAGAAAGGACATGACATCTTCACTTGTTGGAAATTCAAAAACTTAGTGTAGGACTTGATAGACAACAAAATGCTCATGGTAGATAATCCCGTAGCATTGAGCAACCAATAGATGGAAGTCTTCAAAGACCCCCTGCCTACCCATGATGCATAGGCAAAGACTTTACAAGTGAATGAGGTAACACAAAACTGCCCCATGCAAGGATACGTAGGGATGATAAGCATCGTGACATGGAACAAAAGATACCCAAACACGGCTGCACCCACTGTAGCTACAGGAGATGTTCCATCAACGTCACAACCTCCACAACACCCTACACAACCTCCCCCACCTAGACCAGTGGCCATGATTTGGACTAAGCTTACTCAAAGTTTAAGGACCACGTCGGCTAGGCTCTCCATTTATGAGCTCATCCAACAATCACCGCCCCATCGGGAGGCTCTGATGGAGATACTCAAAGCCATTGAGCTACAGCCCCATGAACCCAATTCTTTCAACAACTTTGTGGGACATGTGAGACAATGCACAGAACCAGTCATAACCTTTAGGGAAGATGAACTAAAATTGGTGACTGGTGATATGGTGGATCCACCCCTGCACGTCATCGCGCGGGTCAACGGGATTCCATTCAAGAGGGTGTTGGTGGACACTGGCTCATCCAACAACATAATCACGATAACGACATTAAAACATCTTAAGTTGCCAGCATCCCACATTGTGGCATCCACTTACACTCTTCGAGCATTCAACGACGCGTTATGCTCGATGGTTGGCACAATTGTCCTGCCCATCCAAGTAGGACAAAAGACCATTCCTACGTTGTGTCACATCCTTGAGGGTGAGATGGCCTACAATATCTTGCTAGGCCGGCCTTGGATCAGGGACATGAAGTGTGTCCCTTCGATAGCCCATCAATGCCTCAAATACACATACGAAGGGCAAGTACATGTAGTCCCAACAGACTTAGAGCCCTTTAAGTTTTGCAATGCGGTGCAGCTGATGCCACAATCGACCCTCCCATCGACACATTTGGACTTTCAATTGAATCCATCCACATAGGGTCCGATTCTGCCTACATCCCCATTGTTGAGTCCCTCAACTCACCGACCTGGCCCATCTTCATCGTCTGTTCCTTCACCAACAATGCCACCTATGGTGGCCACACCGAAGGACAATGGGAAGAAGCCCCTAGAGGAGGCACCACCATTAGTCTCAACCATCTCTATCGAGGAGGTGCCCAGCCGAATGGAAGTCGAGACACCTGGTTCACCCAACATGGAGTGGACTCAGGGAGAACTCCCATTCCCTCCCCCTCAACCACCGATGATTACCATTGAGATGGCCAATACGGGCCTAGGGGAGTACCTAGTGCAGAACATTGTGGCAACACCCATGCTCGAATCCATGCAAGACATGGGGAGACCTCGCCTCCCCATCGACACTATCATCCCTTTAGGCTACCCACCAAATCAGACCAACTTTGTATATGGGGGCCTCGAGAACGGCCTTGAACCCTACCTACAAGAGGAAGAGGATGAAGAGCCATTTTCTGAGAATATTGACTATCTTTCCAACCCAGACTTCACCTTGAAATACCTAGACCAATGTAATTGGCATGGATATGGATTGGGCAGATATGAACAAGGAATGCACATTCTTTGTCAACCAAGATACCAGATGCCATATGATAAATCAGGAGTAGGGTTCAACCACCCTTTGCCCCTCGACATCTTGGTAGAAACCATGCAAGGCTTAGGTCTAGGCAATAGGGATGGGTTGGCACAAGATCCATATGCCAATCCCAACACTACATACACATTGGGGAATTATTTCCCATTGTTAACAACAAACCTTGTTGACCTCAACAACCCCTCCCCTTTGATCGAGGAAGGGGAAATTTCAAGAAGTAACCTCCAAGAAGGATATGAACAAAATCAAGGGAGGTCTTCTGAAGATGAGTCAGATTATGAGGTAGCACCTTGGGACCCTTTTGAGTCCGATAGCAATCACTCGTAGGTGACACCCATTGATGACTATCAGGAGGACTTCATGGCAATGTTCCCCTTTAATGTTCCAATCAAGCAATTGCCACCTCTAGAGAATCCAGCCCTCCCGTAGAGAGCGAAACAACCCATAAGGGACCAAATCAACATGCTCAAACAAAATGAGCCTCCCATGCCGGCCATAAGGCCAAGTGATCAAGAAATGCCTAGTGGGAGGCTATACCAGCCATAGGGGCACATAGTTGTCGGAGCCAATGAAGGCCTATGGATCTCCGATAGCGACTATGAGGATGAGACTGAGATGGCATATCTCAACCATATGAGGCAACAGGAATACCCCATAGACATCGATGGTATGTTTGAACATCTAAATATGGGACCAAGGCATAGGTGGCATTTAAACCAAGTATAGTTAAACCAAGTGCTTCATCCACCACTTCGGGCATACAGAGAGCACCTCCCACCTAGAGACCCTATAGGGCCATCAGTGCCAAGGGTAGACCCTATCCTTCTATCCACACATAGGGCCGATCCTTTTGTGCCAATACCCACAGAGCCAGATCCGAGGCACAAGGATCACCAAGAATGTCTGAATCAACACCCACACGGTAATGGAGACCAAATTCAGTCCATCAACATGATCTCCATTGATTTAACCACCCCCATCCACAATCCAGCCGATCCAACATGACCATTGTATCTAGACCTAGATGCCATAGACTGGGATCATGCTGACTCACCACCATCCCCATCAGAGTACTGGCCTTGCGGTGAGATGTTCCATTTCACCCCAGGATAGACTCAGGATATCTTCCATGTTGAAGAGGAACCCGACGTTCCCAACGTAGATCTAAATTCAGCAAATGATATCCACCTGATCCCAACTCCACACCAGTTGGAGGACGGATCCCACATGTCAGTCGAAGAAATGATTGATGTAGACATCGGTTCTGATCCAATGAATCCTACAAATCATCAAGCTAGGGGTAAGTCTATCCCCCAAAGAGCAAGCCGATTACATTGCCCTTCTCAAAGAGAAGAAGGAGGTTTTTGCATGGTCCTACAAAGACATGTCGAGGCTAGACCCATAGCTAGTCACGCATAATCTAACACTTGATCCGATAGTCAAGCCAGTCAAGCAAAAGCTACGTAAGATGCACCCAATAGTGGCCTTAATGGTCAAAGATGAGCTACAAAAGTTGTTGGATGCACAGTTTGTCATCTACGTGGATTACCCACCATGGTTGTCCAACATGGTACCCATCAAAAATCCTGATGGGAGGATTCGCATATGCACCAATTTTTGAGATTTAAACAAAGCGAGTCCCAAGGATGATTTCCCCTTGCCTAGCATCGATGCATTGGTAGACGCTATAGTAGGCCATGAAATGCTTTCCCTCATGGATGGTTTCTCGGGATACAACCAGATTCGTATCAATCTCGATGATCAACTAAAAATGGCGTTCACGATGCCTTGGGGGACATTTTGTTATAAGGTCATGCCCTTTGGCCTTAAAAATGCTGGCGCCACTTACCAACGCGCTATGACATACATCTTCCATGATCACATGCATAAAACTTTGGAAGATTATATGGATGATTTGTTGGCCAAATCTCTTTTGCACCAAAATCATCTCGATGACTTACGCAAGATCCTTGATCGCCTCATCGAACACAAGGTTAGGCTAAACCCCAAGAAGTGCGTATTTGGCGTCACATCTGGAAAACTCTTGGGTTTCATAGTCTCAAAATGAGGCATCGAGGTAGATCCAAATAAATTCAAGGTAATCCTTGAAATGCTTCCCCCAACCACCATCAGGCAACTCAAAAGCTTGCAGGGTAAGGTCACATCGATCAAGCACTTCATAGCATAGTTATCTGACAAGTGCCGACCCATGAATAAATTATTACACAAGGGGGTAGCATTTCATTGGGATGACGAGTGCCAGTCAACCTTCGATGACATCAAACAATACTTGGCTTCACCACCAGTATTGGCACCACCTAGACCAGGAGTGTCATTCTATTTATACATCTCAGCTACTGAGGTGGCATTGGGCGCCATGCTAGCCTAGAAAAATGAATTACATAAAGAACAGGCTAATTATTATCTTAGCCGCACCCTGTCAGTTATGAACTTAACTATGCATACGTTGAGAAGCTATGCTTGGCAGTGGTATTTGCCACCAAAAAGCTATGCCATTACATGCTGAGCAATACGACGTATGTTGTGTCTAAGGAGAATCCATTGTGGTACATGATGAGTCATACTTATCATAGTAGTCACATGGTAAAATGGATCATGTTGTTGATGGAGTTTGACATCGAATTCATTGGACAAAAGTCCATCAAAGGTCAAGTCATCATCGATCAACTAGCAGAGGCTCCTCTCGAAGATGATCAGCCTCTAACCGTAGAGCTACCCGATGATGGGGTCTTCCATGTCTCAGAATCGCCATATTCTGATGAGCTTGAGTCACAGGCCGACATAACCTTATTTTTTGATGGTTCTAAATGTGAGCAAGGGGGTGGCATGGGAATCATGTTTTTCACACCGCAAGGGGCTCCAATGCCTTTATCATTTAAACTTGATTTCCCGTGCACCAATAACAATGTTGAATACGAAGCCTTGCTCATAGGTCTTCAGACAACCATCACCATGAACATCAAACACTTGAATATCTTTGGTGATTCACTGTTAATTGTCAACCAAGTGAAAGGGGTATTCCAATGCAAATGCCCAGTTCTGCAGGCCTACAAAGCCCTTGTGGATAAATTCTTGGCAAATCTTGAATGGTACGACATCGAGGCACTCCCTCGATCATCGAATCATTTTGTGGACACTATGGCCTCCTTGGGGTCACTAATCCCGCAAGACCCTTCTGGTGAGATGACAACCATTCAAGTCAAAATATTATCACAATCCATGATGGAGCATGCAAGCTCTGACATAACGCCAGGAATCCACCTGATCCAGATTGAACCATCTCAGGATAGGTTCTCTCGAATCCATGATAGTCTGAATCATGCCAACTAGGGGTCTTTGTTCTCTCCAACCCCTCTTAATAGCAACACAATGCTATTTCTACAAGTTCTTTCCCACTCAACTTTTTCTAGGGATGAACTTCAAGAGGGATCGACCATTCATACCATCGAGGTTTCTGATCAGCAGGATTGGTACACACCCATAAGAGACTATCTCAAGTTAGGTAGCCTCCCACTTGGATTGTCACACGCCATAAAAATATCATTCAAATAGAAAGTGGACAAAACATGTCTTGCTAGGAGACATTTTGTACCATCGAAGCTATGAAGGGATCCTCCTCCATTGCTTGGACCAATAGGAGTCCACTTGGGTGATCACCCAAGCGCACGATGGTACATGCGGTGGCCACTTCAATGGTATGGCCATCGCCAAGCGCATTCTTCGCATGGGCTATTATTGGCCATCTTTAGAGCGAGATTGTTGCGCATATGTGTAAAAGTGCATGAAGTGTCAACACCATGCTAACTTGACACACGTACCTTCTCATGCCTTGTAGCCGATCCAATCGGCTTGGCCATTTTCATAGTGGGGCTTAGATCTCATTGAAAATATCTCCCCTATCTCGTCAGGTCATCACACATTTATCATAATGGCCACAGAGTACTTCACTAAGTGGGTGGAAGCAATTCCGCTTACCTCTACGACTGGGCCCCGCATTGCGGAGTTCATTTTACATAACATCATATGTCATTTTGGTATTCCATCCAAGATCATCTCGGATAATGGGACGTCATTTAAGAACAAAGATGTGCATGCTTTGACAACAAAGTACAAAATTCAGCATAGTTTTTTGACACCCTATTATCCGTAGGCAAATGGGCAAGCAGAGGCATCAAACAAAATGCTAGTTGCCATCCTTAAAAATATGGTCATAGATAATCATAAGGATTGGCACATCCAAATACCACTTGCCCTATGGGCTTATCGCACTAGCATTCGGACGCCCACTGGGGCAACTCCATTTTTGCTAGTGTATGGCTCCGAGGCAGTCATGCCTCTCGAGTTGGAAATACCCTCCCTATGCATATCAATGCAAGAGTTCATCGATGATGACACTACATGGCAGGCCCGGTTAGACCAGCTTACGTTACTCGATGAATGATGCATCAATGCTCTCGAGCATTTACGTATCTATCAAGAGCGACTTAAGAAAGCATACAACATGAAAGTTCACCCGAGGGACTTTCAGGTTGGTGACCTGGTCTTAAAAGAGAACCAACAAAATTCTAACTTGCCACCCCATTTAAGGGACAAGTTCATGGAAAATTGGTTAGGTCCTTATGTAATCGATAGTAAAATAGGACCTGGAACATACCGGCTCACCTCTCTTGAAGGAATCAAGGAACTAGAACCCTTGAACATCAGTCATTTGAGGCCATTCAACATTTAGAGAGCCATAGCCCACCCCAAAAGCTCCAAGGATTCCAGCAATCGCTTGGTCAACCAAAATGCCCCAAAGGTATCCATAATCCCTTTGGTCAAACCAAAAGCTCCAAGGATTCGAGCAATCGCTTGGTAAACCCTAAAATGCCCCAAAGGTATCCATAATCTCTTTGGTCAAACCAAAAGCTCCAAGGATTCAGCCTCCGCTTGGTCAAAAATCCCCAAAGGTATCCATAATCCCTTTGGTCAAACCAAAAGCTCCAAGGGTTCCCACAATCGCTTGGTCACCCAAAATGCCCCAAAGGTATCCATAATCCCTTTGGTCAAACCAAAAGCTCCAAGGGTTCCCACAATCGCTTGGTCAACCTAAAAATGCCCCAAAGGTATCCATAATCCCTTTGGTCAAACCAAAAGCTCCAAGGGTTCTCACAATCGCTTGGTCACCCAAAAATGCCCCAAAGGTATCTATAATCCCTTTGGTCAAAACCTCCAAGGATCCATAAGAATCACTTGGTCCACACCCATTCGGGTTAAACCACCATAACGAATATTCAAAAACAATAGATAATCAAAAATAACAAAAAAATTGCATCTCACTTTCATGCATATTCTTAAAAATCAAAACACAAAAAAGAAAAGAAAAGTTGCATTAGGCATCGCATACATACATTGCATATTTGTTGGTCATACATGTCAAAAGCACCATAGACTGTAATTACTCGGCAATTCCATCATTTTCCAAATTCAGTCCATTTTGTAAAAAGATCCATCAAGAATAACGCCCTTCGCATTTTTGCCATATCATAGTCAGTTGTCTTCTAATGTCTTTAGGGTTTTCATCATTCAGTTGTCTTTAGATTTCTAGTCAAATGTTGTACAAAGTCAGACCAATTTTTACAAGGTAGAGTTTTACTTGGATCATGCCTTGTTACATAGCATCCCAACACAAGCTTAAAACACATAAAAATTCCCAAGTTGTGTGAATGAAAGATGAAACCTACAAAGCGGTCTAGGGTACCTTAAGTGAAACGTTATCCTGCTCATCCCCCTGTGCGAATGGTTCAAGAATGCTGAGAATTGACAAAAGGACAAGCTCTTCCCCATCCAATTCCCCATAATAAATAGTGGTTTTCACCACTATCAAAAATCCCAAACACCTTTGGTCCCCAAAGTCATAAGGATTCATACTACATGCCCCTGAGAAGGATGGGTAGTCATCCCCAAGGCCTAAAAGGATCAATGCCATTCACGAAGAAAAATCCCAAAAGTTCACTATCAAAAATCCCAAACACCTTTGATCCCCAAAGTCATAAGGATTCATACTACATGCCCCTGAGAAGGATGGGTAGTCATCCCCAAGGCCTAAAAGATCAATGCCATTCCAAGAAAAAATTCCCAAACACCTTTGATCCCCAAAGTCGTAAGGATTCATACTACATGCCCCTGAGAAGGATGGGTAGTCATCCCCAAGGCCTAAAGGATCAATGCCATTCACAAGCCAAAATCCCACAAGCTCAACTTTGAAATCAAAATTCAAAATCTAAAAGGCAACAATAAAAAAAAATAGTGGTTATCACCACTACTCAAACCCCTTGCTCAAGAGAAAAAAAGAGAAAAATAAATAGTGATTTTCATCACTATGTATGAGAGCAAGTATCCCAACAAATTGAACAACCGAAAGATGCCTGAGCTTGAATCCCTGGAATTCTCAGCATTTGAAAAACCATTTAGGTGATCCTCATTACGGGTTTGGTGGATAGCCTACCTGGCAATGGCGGTATCCTAAATGCATGACGATATGTCTATCACATTAGCTTTGCGTGTGTGTAGACCAATGTTTGCATGTGGATGAGCTAGCTTATGGTATCCTAGATTGCCCCGTAGATTAATCTTACTAAATACAACAAAGGAGTTAGTGGAGCTAATTAGGTGATCCTCAGTACAGGTTTGGTGGATAGCCTACCTGGCACTGGTGGTATCCTTATGAATACCACATAAATGAACTCAATCGCACACACAGGGATGTGAAATAACTTGGTCAAACTCAAGTCTGATTCGTACCTTGTTCGAAAGTCTTGTAAGATAATGTATAGTCTTGATTAGTTAGTTAAAGCATCTGAGTCTCAGAAAAACCTTAACTACATTCTAAAACAATTGTTGTACATTTCATTACTTACATCACCATCAAAAAATACAAAACAAAAATTACAAATGCAAAGTTATTCCATAAAGCAATCACATAGCACAGAAAGCCAGTAAATCCTGTACAATCTATGGTGCCATCGCCTGTATACCAACAAATCATTCCATCCATTCCATATGCATACATCTATATCATATAGCTAACATCATCCACAGTCATAATAGCATATGCATACATCAACATAAATAAATGTGCATAAAAGAAACAATAAACCATGACAAGCATATCATCAAACCAAAAATGAGTCATGTATATATATCAAGTCAAAATGCCCTCAGGCTACAATAAGAAGGTCCTCTGACCTCACAAAAAACCAAAAATTCAAAATCCCCAAAGCCTAGGGAGTCGGCCACCATGATCATGCAGGATCGGTGCGACTGGAACTACCCCTAGTAGTATGGGTCCTATGGGACCTCTCAGGGTGGCTACTGCCAGCCCGCGCACCCTGCCCACCAACGCTACCCTCATCCAACCACCTACGATGAGAGGATGCAGACTGCTCAGTCTCACTACCTCTCGTACGGCATGACGAACCACCTCCATCGAGCTCAGGTAACTGTCCACCAAGGTGGACAACCTCTGTCTCTAACTCTACCCGGTACCACCCCCACTCCACATCTCATCGATGATACACAACCAATGCATTGTCCCGCTATGCCAACTGAGCCCATAGGAGATCCCTCTCCTACAAAACATCTCTATGCTCCTCCCTCCCCCCTCCTCGTAAGAGACCCTCCAATCATGCTATCTCAACATGAAACCCAGCCTCCACATCCCCTGAGATAGCCTGAGGCATGGGCACCTCCGGGACGGCCTTCTACCCCGGCACCCACTGCTCCGGGACATCCTGTACATCCGACTACTCTGAAACCCCCACATCATCTCCATCGCCAGTGAAGTCATCGACCTCCACCATGTCCACATCATCAGGAGCCCCCCAACCCTCCATCGGTGCCTCTGCACCCCCACCTCCTGCTACTATCGTATCCACACCTCCTAGAGGCCCCTCACCCCACCATCACCGCATAGTCCACCACCGGTCATACTCTATAGTTACCCCGACATCATCCACGTTGGGTACATCAATAACTACATCAGACCCCTCACCCAATGGCTCAATGATAAGCCAGACTAGGGTCCTCTCATCCTCGCACCGTTGATAGATCAAGGGATCACCAGGCAATCCCTGGCGCACCCCAAACTACCGTATCACCCAAACATATGGAAAGTACTCCTGCTCTATCCCATGCCACCCAATCAGCCACCTACCCCTATGCACACATCGGAGCCACTCTCCAGCCTCAAGCTAGGCTGGACAGTCCTCAGTCAGCCAAAACACCTACCCTGGCATTAGACGAGAGAAGGCATCAGTATAGTGACCTACGTCACCTGCCCATCATCGACTCTATCCATGCTCCTCTGACCACCGCCATAAATTGGCATACCCAATCTCTCGATCCACCATCTCACCTCGGGTGGTCCAAGGCAAACCCTACGGCCGCTCCACAGCTATGTGCTGCCACCCCCAGCACTGCAAGAGATAGCTGCACCCGATCCCCTTTCACCTCCGATAGCGGACCTCGTACAACTCATCATACAGCTGTGCCAACAACGTTTGACCCCATCTCATAATAAGTGGAGCTGATGTAGGACACTCCACCAATGTGAAAACCAACTCCAGCAGGTTCCAAGGGAACCTCACACTTGAAAAGTCTAGAAGCAACATATTAGAAATGAGGGCCATGAGTAAAGCATGCCTCACCCCTAATACGCCCTTCTCCACCCACCACCGCACCAGAATACCGCCTATCTCGGAAATCAGCCTCCGCCCTCTCCACAACCCTCTCCACCCCCCTCTCCCCTACCCAACCAAAACACCATGTCAGTACCGCTATCCACTGGTCCCGGTGGGTCATCCGGATAGGAAGTCCATCTATCGAAATCCATAGAATCCGATACACATCCTCTAGAGTCATAGTCATCTCCCCTATTGGAAGATGAAAAGTGTTGGTGCGGGGATCCCACAGATTGATCAGGGCAGTAAAATATGCCCGATCCCCCACCACAGGCTCCAAATGCATCACCTTCTTTAGCCCAAGGGCATCAAGCCACTCCCAATCCCCAACTGTCAAGGCATCCCGAGCATCAGAGAAAATAGTCGGATGGCGGTACCGACTCTTCACAACCTGAAGAACAATAAAAGCAAAATATATTAAGTACATACTTAATATAAAAAAAAAATACAATAAAATTGTACAGAAGAACAACAAAGTACAAGAAAACAATTGTACAACAAATGTACAAAAAAAAAAGTATAGCAAAAGTACATAAACATTAAAAACAAATTGTACAACAATGACAACAGACATAAAAATAACTGTACAAAAAAAAAAACAAAACAAAAAAAAAAATCATACTAGGGTTTCAACCTTAATGTGAACAAAAAAAATAAAAAATAATAATAAAAAAAAATCATATATTAGGGTTTCAACTTGATATATAGATAAAAACAAAATACCGCAAACAAACATTTATATGTAAGTTTTTAACTTCATATAAAACAAAAACGAATAATAGGTAGGGAGAAGGAACATCATACCGGTCTCACCTCGGCTCCTCCACTCGAAGATCCGGTTCTCGCACTCATGATGTCCGCAAAATTTTGGCAGCGCTCCGCTACGCACACTCGCACTCCTCCTCACTGCTCCAAATCACCAAGAAAAAATTGTTGCAAATGAGCCCAAAACCTAGTTTTGGTCCTTTTATAGGTTGTTAGGCCTGTAATCGTTCCACCCTAGGATGAGCGCTCTAGTTAGCACTCATCCCACCCTGGGACGATTACCAAATTGGTATTCGTCCCACCCCGGGACGATTACAGAGCAAGAAATAAAGCAACAAAAACTGCATCCAAAAAATGCACCAAAAACAGCAATAAATCTACCAGACAAAGGTGCCTTTGCACCAGACATTCATGGCATGAAAAACCACCGTCGGGGTCACAAATACTCACTATCCTACTCCCTAAGAAGGCTAGCATAGCCGGACCGCTCCACGGGAAGGAGG
This sequence comes from Wollemia nobilis, assembly GCA_028583015.1. NCBI lineage: Eukaryota > Viridiplantae > Streptophyta > Pinopsida > Araucariales > Araucariaceae > Wollemia > Wollemia nobilis. The sequence continues at coordinate 9,565,790 of JAQPPZ010000386.1, read as the reverse complement.
ATTTTTGATAATTTCTACCCCAATAGGCATCACAAAAAGGGTCAAAACCCACCAAAAATAGGTCCGATTGTTGGAAAACTGCAATACGCGTTCAACGAAAAAAATTGAAGGCACCCTTACAAACGTCATCTTGGGTCAAGCGACTCATCGCTTTTCTCATTTTGGTCATTCCCTCATCGATTCGTCGCTTGAGGGGGTAGTCACACTTAGTCACCAAATCAACAAATACACACCCAATCAAGGAAATGGCATGCATTCAAAGAATCATTGACAAAGACAATCACGCTCCTCGCTTGGGGCAGCAAACAAGCAATAATCACAAGCTAAACAAACACTTGGCATTCTGGAAGCATGAAGACAAGGTTCCTCAGACAAAAGGTTGCGCCCTTTGCCTATTCATGACTGAACAATGTCCAAGATCAAGTACACCTCACTGAAAAAGGTTACACTTGACTTAAGCTCCTTAGCTCGTCAGAAGCAAGGATTCAAGAATGCGTGCCCTTTCCATACTTGGGGCATCAAAATTTGGTTAGGTTACTGAGAAACCCTAATCATTAAGTGCTTTGGTCATCTATTTTTGCTCAAGCATCGTGCCACACACAAGCGCATCCCAAAAAGGGGCATCTAGTAGACACCAAAACAACACCAATCCGATTATGTGACTACAAGCACCGACCGAATTGGCATACATACCCCCTAGGGCAGCCTCCAGAGGTTAAACAATGGTCCTAACCACTCCCAAATCAGTTTTGGAAGGTCAGAGGTCAATTTGGCACCTTTTAAGCACTTTGCTCCCTATTCGTCCCACCCTGGGACGATTAGAATCCTATTCGTCCCACCCCGGGACGATTAGCAACAATCGCTCCAGGGTGGGACGATTAGCAGGTTTGACTAGAAAAAAGTCAAGCCTTGACAAATGGCAGCCCAGATCCGCCACCCAACTTCACCTTCAAGGCATGCAATTGCGAGGAATGGTTTCAAATCGAGAGAGGGACTTCAGTCAAGCATGCCCTGATCATGGAGGCCCTAAATTAGGGAGGAATCTTCTCCCCCCAAAAGGGCATGGTGAGCCAAGTGGTGCCCTCGCATGCGCATTCAAAGGAGACCCTAAGGTCTATAAAAAGGTGAGCCTCCTCACCCCAAAAAAAAGAGAGAGCTGGAGCATTTGGAGCAATGGAGTGCTGCCAAATTATACCCCCATTCCTCTTTGTGCTTCCTACATCCCTAATTTCTCTTTTGGAAGAGAGGTTATCGGGTGAACACTAGGAACGCAATCTAGACCCAAAACCCAAGCAATCAGCCACAATCCCACACCAAACTCGTTGACACAACCCCCTAGGAGGTTTTGGACCCATCCCACTTGGATTGGTGCCAAAACTAAGCCCCAAACGGTGGGCATCCTGCCCCTGGGTGCCCCCCGCACTGTTGCAGTCCTAATCGCCCCACCCCGAAGTGATTAGAAATCTATGCTTGATTTCTCTACTATTATTTTTGCATTCTATCATATTTCATGTACTTATGCTGTTGTTCAAGTTTCATGGTATTCTGACTTGATTTGACCTTGTTTTTATCATTTTATGCGTTTACTAACCTACAGGGAGCGCCTTCGGATATAGGATAATCTGGGTAGAATCTGCCAAATATGACCTTCTGGGTCATCTCAAAATGCCCCTTTTAGTCTAACCCCAAGTTTGCAGGAGTTTTGGAGGCCTCTGGGTAGGACATTTGCAAGGTCGCTCTTGCACATTTTGTGACAGTCCCAATCGTCCCACCCCGGAGCGATTAGAAATCCATGCATGATTTCTTGACTATTATTTTTGCAATGTGTCCCTGATGATGTCTTGATGCTTCTGTCAAATTTTGGGTTCATTATGACATGTTTTGACCATCGTTTTGCTATTTTATGTATTCACTAGCCGGAGGCCTTGGGGATTGCATGTTTTCCTACATCCGCATATGCTATTAACTATTTGCTATTTTTCTGTGCATAGGATCTCACCACCAGGAACACCGGAGGGGCAGCAAGGAATGACGAACACATGGACACAAGCGGCGGCAACTTTTGGCCCGCCCATTTCGAATGTGGGCATGCGAAAGACACTGGAAGCGTACCATCCATTGATGTAACGAACTGTATCAAACATTCTGAGCCCTAGAGGGGGACATATTGTAACCAGATTGAAAGCAAACATTAATAAAATAGGCCCCACTTTATTTTGCTTACATCTCATTTATGCGTCATTTCCTTCATGCATTTGTTCTCGCATTCGTAGGACTTAGCATTTGTATCAACTTTTGTTTGCATCATATCTGGTATGTCGTCATTCTGCATTCAGCTTTCATGTGGCACCAACATTATTGAGACTAAATTGCATCACTTTGTACCAAAATTTTCCCCATGGAGTAACGAAAGCGGTTTTATGCTGATCCTTGGGTTTAATACGGATCTAGTTGTATCCAAAAAAACCATCCATTAGGGAGAGCATTTCATGACCTGCGATTGCATCTACAAGAGCATCTATGTTTGGCAATGAGAATGAATCCTTTGGAGTTTCCCTATTTAAGTCTTTGAAGTTTGTGTAGATACAAACTCTTCCATTGGGTTTCCCCATGGGCACCATGTTTGATACCCACTTAGGGTAATCAATAGGAACTATGAAAACTACATCCAATAGTTTTTACAATTTATTCTTTACCATCAAAGCGACAGTGGGATGCATTTTTTTCAACTTCTGTTTGACTGGTTTCTTCATGGGGTCAAAGGAAAGGTTGTGAATTACTAACTTTGGATCTATCCCAGGCATATCCTTGTAAGTCCAAGTAAACAAATTTGGCCTATCTTTCAGGAGAGGAATTATGATGGCTTGTTCTTCTGGAGATAGACTTTCTCTAAACTTGACATTCTTTGGTTAAGTAGGATCATCAATAATGTCCACTTCAAAAGTTTCTTCTATAGCCATATGTGACCCATCCTCCAACTGGTGAGGCATGGGTATCAAGTGAATGTCATCGATAGGATTTATAGGTCCTACTAACTCAGGATCCAAACCAGCATGGAATACATCATGGGCACACCTTGGTGCAAAATGGAACGGTTGTAACATCTCTTCATTAGAGAAAATATCTTCAAGCTCTATGGGTGAATCAACACGGTCCCAATTAATTGTATGTGTTAATACACAAAGGTTTTGTGGGATCGGCTAGGTTATGAAGTGGAGTGGTCAAATCAATGGAGATTGTACCGATGGATGGGGTGGAGTGGTCAAATCAATGGATATTGTATTGATGGATGGGATGAAATATCTGGGACCACATGGGTGAAATTTTATCTTAGAGGTTTCCCTTCCATGCTTGCGATGAGGCTCTAGAAGAATGGAAATCTCTGTATCTGGCCAATGAGTTGGGCTGAAAATAGGATCATTGGGTTCTAAGAATTTTTTGAATGTTGGTGGAGGGGGATTTACCATGCGATGAATGATAGCTAAGTCAATAGCTCTCCCTAAAAATCGTAAGCCACGGTCTATGGTGTAAAGTGTCACTTCTCTTTCCACCAACATATTGACTTGTCGTAAATGGCAAGGTCCAAGATAGGCCATCTCAGTCTCGTACTCAAAATTGTCATCACTTATCCAGAAGCCATTAGCATTAGTGTGCAGCCCTAAGATGAGGGGCTCATGTCTTGGCTCTAAGTAAGCCATCTATGTTTCATCCTCATACTCTTCATCACTTATGAAAAATCTATTTGCATTAGTATGCTACCCCAAGTCATGGGGCCATTGCCTTGCCCCTAAGTAGGCTCTCTTTGTTGAGTCCTCTGACTCATAGTCACTTTCATCCAATATGTATCCACTCTCATTATGGATGGACCAAGTAAGTCTTCGTAAGTAGCGAGGCCCATGATAGGCCAAGCCCTCTTGTTATTCATCATCACTTGACACATCCATTTTCTTCTTTCTCATCATCCCATGAGTTATAACTCACTGGGAAGGCCTCAATTGTGAGTCTTAGATGATAAGTCTCAGGCGACGAGATGTTCACCGTGGCCACTTATCTATTGCACATAATTATTGAACTTAGTGGGTGGTAAGAAATAAAATCGATGTCTTCTCCTAAACCCAAGATCAATATATCTAAGGGTACTTCTAGAGAGTCATATCGACCTCTGATGTGATAGCCTATCCCAAATTTGTTAGTGGGAAGTTGTTATTGCAGCTCGTGTGGCCGCCTATGCCCCTACTCATATATACCAAGACCGTAACCATGCCAATGGTAGTGTTCAAAGTAGCTTAAATTGAACTCAGGATTAGATAGGTAATGAAAATTAACAATGAACAAGTCATCATTGTCCTCTTCTTCTTTCATAGACTTATGGGCATAGTCTAGTCCAGCGTAGATGAAATTTGTTTGGTTTGGAGGGATTCCAAGTGAAACCATAGTTCCTACTGGTGGCCTTAGATCCTTTAGACGTTCCATATCTTGTGCAGACTCTATGATAGGTGTAAATGTTATAATATGCATAATATACTCTCATATCCCTATGCTTACCAAATGTATAGTCATGTGTGATGTGGATGACCCCACAAATGACACTAGCGTAGCAGGGTGGTAGTCATCATCTTTGAATTGGTCTTGATGATCTTATTCATCCATGGGAATTTGACCCTCTTAAATAGCTATGGTTAGAGTTTCCTTGAGTTTTTCTTCCTCAACCATAGATGCCTTTAACTTCTGATTGTTTTTTGGTTTAGGCATTGATGGTTGATTAGAAGCATTGGCCACTTTGTGCGTAGGATGAGATGTTGATGCAGATGGGTCTTTTCATACCCTTTTGTCTTTGTTACTTAGTTGCATGGCTGGAGATGAACGTACTATAGACAAGTGAGAAAAAGGAATCATAAATTATATTGGACAATCCACTTGATGAACATACTTGAATGGCTCCTCATCAGCCAACACCATGTAGAATTTTTTATCATGCACATACTTGACACATTGGTGTAAATTCAAAGGAACACATTTCATGTCCCTTATCCAAGGTCTTCCTAGGAGGATGTTGTATTGCATGGGGTCTTCCAAGACATGACACATCACATGGATGGTCTTATGCCCCACCTTGATATGTAGGACTATAATTCCCACAGTATTACATAAAGCATCATTGAAAGATCTTAATGTATAGGCTCCCGAAATGATATTGGACTTGGGGATCTTAAGGTGTTCTATTATCATTATTGTGATGATGTTGATTGATGAACCTGTATCGATAAAGACTTGCTTAAAAGGTAAATCATTGATTGACACCAGAATGTTTAGCGAAGGTTTTGTTAAGGTAATAGGTACTGTCTTAATATCATAATCGTAGAATCAAATTATAGGTTCTTGGCATTTTTGTACTTGTACCACAAAATGGGTGAATGCATTTGGATCTTACGGTTGGATCTCAATTGACCTTAAAATATCCATCATGGTCTCCCTGTGCTTTGGGAACTGTTGTATGAGCTCATAAATGGATAGCTTAGCTAGAGTCATTTGTAAGTTTTGCTCAACTCTACTTCAGATAGTTACCAAAAGTCAAGTTGGTGGACCTGGAAGGTTTTTTTGCCCCTTCCTTTGCCTTGGTGCAGCTTGGACATTCATAGGAGTTGCAGGAGGTTACGGTTGACCATACCGTCTACTCCTAGTTGCTATATTAACAATTTCAACCATCCCAACATATCCGTGGGTAGGTATATCAACTCAGACCTGATTGAATTGAGTCCCTTGCTCTCTAGGGGCCTCATGATTTGGTAGTGGGTTTTTGTAGATGCCCATATCTGTTGTCAAGGGCTAGTGGGTTGTCCACTTTTTGTTCTATCTCCTCAATCATGTTTTGCACCTGATGTTTGAAATCGACACAAAATTTGATATTATGTCTCGGTATCCTATGATATGGGTAAAATTGATCTTCCCTATATCCTTTTGGCTTAGGATAGTTGGGATATATAAGAGGTATATCAAGGAATATGATCTTTCCCACCTCGCTTAAATGATTGAATATTGATTGCATTGATTCTGTTAATTGTGTAAAATAACGAGGGCGGTTGCATTCTTTGTTTTGATCCTGATTATTCTTTTGATCATAGTTGGCTAGTGGGCGTTGTGCTTGATAATTTTGGGGCTACTATGTAGCCCCATCCTTAGGTGTAGCTAATACCACTTGATTAACTAGGGCAGGGTTTGCCTACTTCTGCTTATATTTGTCATTCTTGTATTTTTTCCCCACTCCTTGGTTTGGAGTTTTATGGTTCCCTCATCTACTTTGATGTCCTCAATGAGTTTGTCTTATGCCAAAGCTTCCTAAAATGAGGGGTATTGTTGTAGTTGTAGTAAGAGGGAAATGTGTTTGGAACAACTCTTGGTGAACATCCGAACAATTTCTTCTATGGGAATGAAGAATGATAATTTTACCATGAATTTTCTCCATCTATTCCCATAATCCATTACTAGCTCATCATAATAATGTCTTAAATTGGCCAGGTCCGAGAGATTTACTTTCCTCTTAGCACCAAAGGAGAAACACTTCAAAAAAGTGTTCACTAGTTGTTCAAAGTTGGATATGCTATGCTTGGGAAATTGGTTGAACCATTGAGTGGTTGCACCCAAAAATGTCATGATGAATATCCTTAGCATAAGAGCATCATTGTCTTCGATATGAAAATATAAATTTATGAAATTGGTTACATGCTCTTGTGCATATTCTTCACCTTTAAACTTCTCTAGCCTAGGCATATCAAAGTGCTTAGGATAGGGAGGGCTAGGAATTGATGGACATAATGGTTGGTTGTGTATTTTGCTTAGTGTTGGTTGGCTCCCAGTAGCATCTTGTTTCTCAAAGGCTTTCATATTTTTAGTAAGCTCTTGAAATACCTTTGAAGCAAGGAGTTATTCCTCTTAAAAACCCCCCTGTGGTGATGGTGGAGGTAGCACTCTATCCATTTTATTTACTGTATTTTCTTTCCTCCTACAAGGGGATCTAAGATATGCCTAATATTGATTTATTAAATCTACCATTTCCACTCAGTTGGATTCCACTCATGATTTTAAGGGTGATTTTAGTGTGGGTCACTTTATTGTCTAGTGCACCCATTCTACTGTGAGTCAGCGCATTGATATCTATTTGCTTGTTGGTTTCTATGAGCTAGCTACTCAACTTGCTCTCTTAAGCATTGCTCATGTTTGCGTAACAACCATTATATTTGTTTATCATGTTCAAGATATTATACAAGCTCTCGCTTCTTACACAAGGAATTTTATAACCATCGCATGTGGTTGACTTGTGTGGTTATAGAAGACTCATGCTTATCTGACTTCGTTCTTGTAGTTCTGATTCATAGATTCCTTGAAGAGGTTTTTGCTGTATCTTTGCTTTGGCTAGTTAGTGAATTGTTCAGTATACTATTGGGTGTCTCTATGTTTAGAATCTATATGTTTACTATGGGGTTGCCTTGAGGCACCACCATTTTGAGAAGTGGGCTTAGAAGTCATAGTTCGTGAACTTTCGAATGCAGAGTTCTTTGTGGCTATAGTTCTGGGTGGTGGTCTCAGGTGCAACCGATCCAACTCATACAACTGTCTTATTTTCCATGGCTGATCCCACAGGGCACCATTCACTCCGATGAGGTCATAGTATAATGGAACACCTCTTGTTTGAAGGATATATTATATTTGATGTCTATGACTAGATGTGTTTCTAATTTCTTGCCCCTCAGTGGGTTGATCTATTCTAAGTGTTGCATGTGAATGTTGAGATGTTTTGATTCTTGTGTGTCTTTGTGGTGATGAGGGTTTTACAACCCTCTATACCATCCATTAGTATGGAGATGGATAAACCTCATAATATCTGTGTGAATAAAGGTATCTAGAACCCTCTTTATGTTTATGTGAGGAGGAAGCTCTTGAAGCTTCCTCATGTCTCTGAGAAGTTTTTGTGCATTTAGAGGAAGCCATTGAGGTTTCCAAATGTCTCTTGGATGATGATGGATTTGAGGCCTCTTTGTGTTTATGAGATTTAGTTTCATGTTGTGGTTCCCTATTTGGGGTTTCTTGAGGATATCCCCAAAGTTTGAATTATCACCTCTTCGACTCGCGAAATTGCATCTCATGGTCTTTCGAGTAGGTATTTCAATGTTACTGCAGATTTGACTAAGGGTATGAGTTACCTCAGATCCCTCTTCAACATCATACTGAGGGTGTTTACTTCTTGTTTTAACCATCATTTTTGGAAACTTTTAGCTTTTGTGTTGCACAAACAATATCAAGCAAATGTTTATCTTGCTTATAATTTTAAGTGTGCCCTAAACTATTTGCTGTATTTTGATGTTTTGTCGTTTCTTGTTTTTTGCTTTGGATTTGGAAATTAGGAGACTCATACATAGTGATAATCAAGATTACTCATGCCAAACATGATTTCCCAAAAGAGACTAGGGTACACCGCTAAAATCCCAATGGGGGGTTCGCCTAGCTCTTCCACTCTAAACCAATGAATGTTCCAATAGTGGGAGATAGTTTGAACACAAGTAACTTAGTGCCACTATGAAGAAGTTATTCAATCCATTTCTAGGAGAATCTAGGGGGAAAACCGGTGGAAGGAGATGAATTCCAACGTCATCGAACTAAATTGAGGTTTGGTGATGAAATCCAACTCCGTAATGTTTAAATGATATGTGCGTGTGTGGTGTTCATTTTAAGCTTGCATGAAGTAAAGTGCAAAATATAGAAAAAATGACTCTTTCCTATATGCCTAAGTGCAAAATAGGTTTCAATCTTCAAAAATATGCATGAAATACTATGATTTTTATGGGTGCACTTTATTTCATGCAAATATGGCCTCTTGCAAGGCCTCAAAGCAAGCAAACAACATACAATGTCTAGCACATTGGATCCTAGGGTGAAATTTTCAAGCATAAGCCATTGTTCCTAGCAACGCATAGTGGAAATATAAAAAGATCTAAGCTATGGCAAACACCTAATTATTTCTTCTTTTATTCTTTCAATTCCCAAATAGAAATGTGATTTAAGTTCACTGTTTCAGAAACATAGAAGCATATAGAAAGCTATAAAATATTAGAAAAGTGGTACCAACCTCTAATACAACTTAGAGAACCAAGGTTCTATCCTCTGCTACACTGCAGTATTGGCCATTGTCGACCAGAGTGACTAGTTTTTGGCTACTACTAGCAGGAGTAGCTAAGGCTTTGTTGGCCGTTGTGGCTTAGAGCAGTTGATTTTTGGCTATTGTAGACTAGAGTGGCTAAGCCTGCACATAAAACTAAGTCAGTATCTAGGTAGAAAAATGAAAAATTAGTGGATGTCCCATCGTGATCGCCATCTATAGTGACCCCGGGGTGCACACACCGCTCTTACTCTACTTGCAATGTGTTAAACCCAAAATGAAATGAAATACCATGAAAAAGCATATAACACAAAAGTAACAAAGATAGATCTCTTTATTTGTATTGAAACTCGATTATATGTCGGTCCCTCTTAGGGATACCCATTTTGATACAATAAGGTTACAAGTGGGTAAAATGTCCCCTTGCAAAGGGGTGGTCTGCTATCACAAGCTTCCCGGTTCCACACACGAAAATATATGAGGGCTTACAGATGCCTCCTTCTCTAGGTATTTTTCCTAGAGGGATCCTTTTGCTCTTGTATGTTGTAGCTTCCATTCGATGAACAAGTGGCCCTGTGAGAAATGAAACAATAACACACACTTAGATGTCTAAGATTGCCTCCTTGTATGAGGTTTTTAGCAATGAATATACTCAAATGAAAGCAAGTGCAAATGAAACTAATGCTATGAATGCTAATGAATGAAATGATGCTATGCTAATGATATGCTAAATAGAATAATGAAACTAATTTCTAAAACCCTAAGCTAGTCCTGCAAGCAACTATCCAATGACAATGACCGCTAAAGTGAATCTCGTTCTCTTTGCTCCAAAGCTATGGATCAAAGCTTGTATCTGATGTTTTGAAATGGTGATTGCTTTGCTCTCCAATTTTTTAGGGCTTCATCGTAAATGTGATCTCCAAGGGAAGCTCTCCAAGTCTTGAAAGCTCTCCTTAAATTTGGACTTATTCGGATCCTTTGGTGCTCTAGGCTTGCACCTTTTAAAGTGTGTGAAACCCTAAAGTCTATGCTCAAAACCCTAGGATTGAATCCCTCATGTGTAGTGAATGTTAGCATGAGAATATTTTTGTCTTTTCTATGTTTAAAGACCAGTTAACTGAATTCTAAATGTAAAATCAAGTCTCTTATGTGAACTGGACATTGAAAGGGAATACAAAGTTACTCCCACTCACATTTATTGCATGTAGACTACCACTTCCACCTGTGATTGGGCATATCTATTGGTAAAATGCATTTTATGGCTTAGCTACTATCGTATGCAACAACTAATATCTGGTCGCTGTCATTTGCAATGGCTAAGGTTTGGTTGCTCTAGGCTTGAGTGGCTAAGGTCTAGCCACTCTTGTCTTGAGTGGCTAAGCTTGGATGGGATTAGAATACCCCATATGAGTGGTGAGAACCACTTTTGATGCTTGTAAAGTCCAAGATTATGTCATATGATCTTATGAATGTGCCTATGTGAGTAGCTCCCCCAAACATGACATGTTTTAGGTGTCTACACATAGATGAAGATGACAAAATCTTGGATGAAGTTGATGTAGGTAATGAAGTAATACTGAAAACCAATACAATTATCAAAGGTATGGTTTCTCTTGAAAAAATATTTGATATAGACTATAAGAGAATGAATGTATAAAATTTTTATTTCAAGATAAAGCATATGATACAAAAAATATAGGGACTATTGAAAATAATTAGAATATTTTAATAGGAAAATCTTGCACTAGTCAAGAAAGAGAAGGAATTAGACAACCTCTTAAATATTATAAATATGTAATAGATTGGAGCTATGAATATTTGAAAACATATAATCAGGAAAATATAACTCATACTATCCCTTTAAAACCAGACACAAAGCCATTTAGGCAGAAATAAAGACCTGTCAATCTATTTTTAGAATCGCTTATTCATAAGGAATTTCAAAATCTCTTAGATGCATGTGTTATCTTTTCCATTAGACATTCCACTTGGATAGCTAATATAGTACCTATCTATAAGAAAACTAGGGAAATTCACCTATGTATTGACTTTAGGAATCTTAATAAGGCTTCTCAAAAAGACAATTATCCTTTGCCTTCCATAGATCATATTTTACAAATCATAAATGTATTTGAAATGATGTCTTTATTAGATGGGTATTCTAGATATAACTATATTATGATAGAGCCTAAGGATAGAATGAAGACCGCATTTACCATTAAATGGGACACCTTTTCTTATAAGAGAATACCTTTTGGATTGATTAATCCAGGTACTACTTTTCAAAGAGTAATAGATTATGCTTTTAGAGATATAATTGGAAAATGTATAGTCATTTATGTTGATGATATTCTTGAGTTTTCAAAGAAATATTCTAATCATGTCAACGATTTAAGAAAAATATTCCAAAAATGTAGAGAACATAGTATCTCATTGAAACCTAAGAAATGCATTTTTGGAGTAACTAAAGGAAACATTTTAGGCCATGTTATTTCTAAATATGGTATTTTAATAGACCTTGGAAGAGTAGAGGTAATACAAAAAATTTCTCTCCCAGGTAGTATGAACAAACTCAAATCATGTTTTGGAAAGATCAATTTTGTTAGAAAATTCATCTCAGGATTTCTAGAGATAGTCAAGCCACTAAATGATATGCTCAAGAAATATTTTGACATTACTTGGACTTGTGAAGCCCAAGCAACATTTCAAGAAATTAAATATACCATACCCAATGCCCTAGTTTTAGTGAGTCCTAGTTATACACAATTATTTTACATCTATTTATTTGCTTTTGAATATTCAACTACTAGTGTCCTAACACAGAAGAACGAAAATAATGAAGAAAATTCAATAGCCTTTATGAGCTCATTGTTAAAATATGCCCAACTAAAATGTATAATTATATATAAATAGGCATATGCCTTAGTAAAGGTAGTGAAGAAATTTAGGCATTATATTCTACACAATAGAGTCTTTGCAATTATGCTAGACCCAACGATAAAAGCCATGCTAATGCAAAATGAATTAGGAGAAAGAAGAGGTAAATGGATGAAAACCTTACAAGAATTTGATTTAGAGATCCAACCTATGAAATTGGTCAGAGGCCAAGGACTAAGTAAAAAATTAGCTAAAATAGATCCTCAAATCATATGCCAACAACATCCTATAGATAACATCATAACTAACTAATGGTACCAATATATTATGTTCAATCTATTGAACAACAAATTCCCAAATAATTTCAATGATACTCAAAGGAGAGCATTACATTTTAAAAGTTCCAACTTCATTAGTAAAGAAAATATTTTATATAGAAGAATCCATGAAGTAATATATCTTATATGTCTAAATAAATATGAAGCTACTCAAGTCCTTAATGAATTTCATGGAAAATATGAAACTAGATATGGTTCAATCAATGCCACTACACATCAAATATTGAGAGCCAGATACTACTGGCCTCATATTTTTTCCATGCCCATGTTAGATCCTGTCATGTTTTCCAAGTTGCTACAAATAAAGAAAGAAATGCTTTGATGCCTAGTATTTAAGGTTCATCATTTTGCCCAATAGGGATTAGACTTGGTAGGAGTCATAAATCCCAATTCTTCAGGTAGCCATAAATATATTTTGACTACAATAGATTATTGCACTCATTGGATAGAATATCAAGGCACTAAGAATTGAACCATAGATGTCATGGTTCAATTCCTTGAAGAACATATTATCATTAGATTTGGAGTGCCTTACTCTTTAGTTTGTGATAATTTTTCAACATTTAACTCATTTCAGTTTGCAAAATGGGTTGATGATAACAAAGTGATTTTAAAATTTTCTTCTAAATATGTTCTTAGAAATAAATCCTAGAGATTGGCATAATAAACTCAAATATGCTTTATGGGCATATAGGAAAAGAATAAAAGCTTCAATAGGTACATCACCATATCATCTAGTATATAGCCAAGATCCTATCTTTCCCACCAATTTGAAGTTGTTGAAATTGTAGTTCATGAAATATTACTTAGAAGCAAATGACAATATAGAAGTAAGGTTGACAAATCTAATGAATTTATATGGGAAGAGACGGGATGCCCTTCAACACTTTAGCAAACACCAAGGGATAGTTAAGAGATGGTTTGATAGAAGAGCCAAAATCAAAACCTTTAGAATTGTTGACTTAGTATTATTATGGGATAAAGCACATGAAAAAAAAGAAGACCATGATAAGTTAGATAACCTTTGGCTAGGTCCCTATCAAATATCAAATATTCTAGGTGAAAATACCTTTAAATGAAAGAATCTGAGTGGATAAGATATCTCTCTACTAGTCAATGGGTAATTCCTAAAATATTACTTTCATCCTTGAAGTAATTAAATTAAAAAAAAGGTCATGTACAATAGTTTATTCTTGCTTCTTTAGTTTTCATTTCTTTTTCTCATATTTGTAGTTTTGTTCTATTAAAATGCTTTCTATTTTATTTTGCTTTATTTTGGTTTATTTTTTTTTTGGCTTTTGTTTGATTAGGTAAATTTTGTTGTTGTGATTTTTCTTTTGTTTTATGGTTTTAGTTCCCATCTACATTTTTCTCCTCTAATTATGGCATGATCATATTATTACAATTAACTTTTGGTTCCTCTAGAGGGAAATGTATTCAATTAATTGAGGATGAATCGCTTATTTTGAAATTAGGTGAAGCTAAGGATTAGTGAATTAGATTATTTGATCTTATTATTTGACTATAGGGCTAAGACAAATAAATCTTGGAATAGTGTAACATGGTGTTGAAGCTTCATATTTTTTTAACAATATTTAAATAATTATTAAGTCATAAGGATGAAGTCATATTGGTTTAATAATTAGGTGAAAATGCATACACTCTACTCGTAGACTTATAATTCCATAACCTAAAAGTACACTCAATATTTTTCAATTGATCAAAATACTTCTTAATTAATAAGGAAAATATATATAATGTAATAAACTAAAGTGCTTGGGTGATTCAGATAACCTCTACCGGGGTTATAGATGTCTGGCTGATAGTAGAGCAATGTCTAGAAGGGATCAAGGTCATCTCTACTAGAGCTATAAATGTTTGATCGTTAGTGGAGAAATGCAAAGGTAAATTATTCTTATGAATAATACCTTTAATAGCTTAATTTCAAGCTAAGTGATAAAATTCTGATGGATCTAGAGAATGGAAATGAATGCACTAACACACAATTTAAGCTAAAGCAAAATGGAGCATTATTTTTAATCAAAGTTTGTTTAACCCCATTTTCTTAGAATATTACCAAGTGATTTGCATTTAATTAGTTAAAATTTTACTTATTTCAAGTTGGATTCTTTATCCAAAATGCTCAGGAGCATTTTCCAATAGAGTCGCCATTTGTTGTTGCCATTGCACAACCCACCCCAATTGGAGACCCACTTGAAATTTTGGTTTTGATCTAAATTTTGCTTACATCAAGGTTTTAAACTTGCTTGCATTGAATATTTTAAAGACTTGAATCTCATTTTGCATCAATTTGCTTTGAATATTTTATATGCTTGAATTTTGATTACATTGATCTCATTTAAATGACCTCAATAAAAAATAATTTAAAAAATGCTTTTATTGTTGCCTTTAATCATTTGTTTTTTCCAACTAAATAAATGAGTTTTAGTCTCCGTTTGGCGCTAAAATTCTCTTAAAGTTGGTTTAAAAAATAAAATAAAAAATAAATAAGTACATAAAAAATAAAAAAATACAATAATAAAAAAACAAATTAAGCATGTTTGAAATAACACCGTTAGAGGCTTTGCTATGAAAAATTAATCTCTGTGTAATAATCATAAGGTTTAATGTAATTAGTTTTAATGTGATCCATTAATTTTATGTTTAATGCAATAATCATAAGCTTTGCTAGCATTTGTTCAGCCAAAGCAAGATGAATTGTCACCATTTGTTCGACCAAAATAAATTGAATATCTCAAATTTATTCACCAAAAAGCATTGGGTGCTCCAAATTTCATCAAAATAATTAATCAACATTAACTTAATTTTTGAAAAGTGATTAATTAAAATCATTAGGGCAGAATAGCTTAATTAAATTTAATGCCTCAAACATTGGTATCAAATCTTAGCACTAAATTTAGTACACAAGATTAAGGTGAAAACCTAATGTTTCGAACACTGAATAAAATCAAAATGGAGGAAGGGTGAAAACCCTAACTTAGGGAAATTTAATTAAATAAGATGATATTGCAAAAATATTAATTTTGAAGGATAAAATTTGATTTGCGCAAAGGATATTCGTCCAAAGAGCATTTAATGGTCAAAATTGAATTCACTTTACATGATCTTGGTCCTTCGTTTGGTTTCAACTGAATGATTCCACACCTTCCATTTATGGACCAATAAAATTTTAGTGCTTGAATTCACCCAATGCAATCATGGCCATTCGCTCAATTTTGACAGACTCATTTTAAGCCATTGATTTTAGTTTGATCAAAAATATTTAAATTATTGGTTTTAGTTCAACTGAAACATTTAAGTATTGATTTGAGTTTGGTCAAAATATTTTAAGACATTTCTATCATTTTTCTTGACTCAATCTAAGCCATGCATTTTGGAAAGAAACCCTAGGTGGGTTGCATTAAATAATTGGGATATTTTAAACCTTAGCAATCATATAATATAAGTTGAAAAGAGGAATTTCTTCCAATGCTTTAATTCAATCAAACCTTTATACTATAAACAAATGTAAAATAAAATCCAAAAAGGGATAAATATCATGCCACAAAAACCTAACCATCACTTGGGAGCCTTAACGAATAATGGAAACCTTGGGATTAATTTTAATACATTAGCATTAAAATCAAGACAAAATCTTAGAGTTAAACCTAAGTTTTGGAAGTTAAACCTTATGATATTAATTAATAAAATTCAAACAACCAATAAGACTACACTCTTGAGAAGATTTATATGAATATCTGAAGTAAAACCTTCAAAGGCATATATTCTAAATAATTTGAGTGTCATCCGGATTTATTGAAAATGATAATAATAATAGAAAAAAATAAACTCAACAATTAAATGCCAAGACATTATGAACATTAAGTGTTAATAATTAAATGTTGTGAATATTAAACCACTAGCCTTGGCAATAAAATAATATAATATTTTAAATAATCAAAAATATCCATATTAAAAAAAATTTCTTGCAAAATGTAGTTTGAACTAATCTTGCTTATCTTTTTTATTTATAGGCAATCGACTAGCAAAATAAAAGCTAAAAGCAGAGGCCGACATAGAAGGAAAGGTAATATCCAAAAAAAGAAATGTACAATACACTATACCTATATCGAATAATGACCACTGGTGCATGACAACTCAGACCACCTAGAGAGCAATGATTTAGCTGCCTAATATTCAAAGATAAGCTACCAAAGTAGTTAGAGATCCATGGCTGAAATTGAATATGTGAATAAATAAAATTCACAATTTGATACCTCATCCTCTCAGTTGAAGAGAACTCAGATAGCCAAATCATTTACCACTGTAAAACATTGAAATACAACTAAAATCCATTGAGAAATACAAATTTGTAAAGCTATAAATAGCCATGAGGACCCCATTTCAAAGGGTTGAAATCCATTGTAGTGATAGATATTTAGATTTTATTTCTTCTTTTGTACTTGGAGAATTACTCTTACAGTCACTTTATGCTAGCAAGTCTGATATGTAATGATTGAACATATTATCAATGCAATATACTAGAATTTTTGGTGTGATTTACACATGTTGATGGTGGTTACACTTAAGTCAATTCTACTATATTGTTTCTTTTCCATTTGAATATGGCACCACTTTGATCTTAGATTATGCAAAGGTAGGTTGAGTCAGTGTTGGTTTGATTCAAAATTATTGCTTTAACAAATTCAATTTAAGACTTCAAGATTCAATATCTTGTTTTATTTCTTTCTCTAACCCTTTTATTTTGAGTTTTGTGTAAAATTAGTTTAGAATAGGAGTAGGTTAATTGAATTTTGATCTTTGAAGCTTATGTTATATGTTATATGTTAGAATTTTTAGAGTAGATATTGATATGTGCTATAATTTTCATGATAATGATGCAATGTATGTGATATATTGATAATTTTAAGGTAGCAAACATAGAATCTTATTTTTTCTTGATTTCTATAGATGCAAAATTGAACAACATAAAATAACTAGACCTAAGTAAATGAAAAATTAAAGTAAGATAAACACATATGATTGCATAGAAATAAACTTGATTTTTATTGCTAGGTGGATTCCTAATATTACAATCAAATATACCTTAGATTGGGGTTTTTACAAAGATTTATTGCTCAATACAATAATCTCAATATGTTGGGGTTCTTCGAAACCCTAGCCAAAAAATTAGGGTGGTGTCTTCATGCTCAATTGATCCCAATATAAGTGAGTGGGGTTTAGATATCCTTTTCCTAGACCACTCCAGCTTAAAAAACTACTCAATGCCTGTATACTTCTAGACCTACACACAGAAAATGATAAAATAATATTAGTAGTAACTGTGAGGGCTCCACTGTGTGAGACCCTAAAAAATTAATAAAAACCGTAAATACCAAATAACAAATTGCATACAAATATAGAAATAATGAAAATAGTACAACAATAAATATTTACCTTGTGAACTTGACGTTTTTTTATCTATAGTCATTATTACATGAAGATGGTGCACAGATACCCTAGCAACACCCAAGGGTTAGTAGGGTTGCAAAAATCTAGTTTGAAACACCCATGGGTGCTTGATGGTAGTAAAGAACAATCGTAGGTGCTTGGGGATGATGGAAAGTGCCCAACAGTACTTGAGAATAATAGGTGGGTGTTCAGCAATAGCGAATGGGCTCTTGGAAGTATTAGAGGGGCATTCGAGGGTTGAACCAAGGTCTGTAGAAGAAAATATACTCTAAATGAAGGCTACAACAATGGATGTAGCGGTGGATACGAGAGCAAGGGTGACGATGGATGAAAGGAATTCAAGGACTTAAAAAACTTAGGATTTAGGGCTTCAGGGGTTGAACCATCAAAATGACTCCTATTTATAATCTTCCCTAGGGCACATTAGGGTTTCAATGACATAATTTATGTGGTCAATATTAAAATGTTATGGAGGGTGGAGATTAAATATAGGCATGTGGCATGTATTAATGTGGATTAATGGCTAGGATTAGACCAATATGGATGGTTGAGATCAATTTACACACATAAAAATTTATTATATATATATAAATATAATATAAAATATTAATATTTAAATATATATTAAACAAATATATATAATATATGTAAATAATGGGTAAAAATGGTGGGAAGACCTGGATGAATGACAAGTGGCTAGTTTTTGGTATCTACATATGCCCCTTTTTGTACCGTGTTCTGTGAAACACAATGTGGTACAAAAATACGAGACATATATTTTGGTTTGATGCATAAGTAGCTTTGTTGAGATATAGACATGAGCTTGGAGACACAAGAATGTTGATTACCTTTTTTTTTTTTGTTGGGACTCGAACCTAGGTCTGGTGGGCAGCGGCTTAACGTGGCCATAGTTGCCAGTCAGGCTAGCTAGCCCGATGGCAATGGAAGGTTGTGACCTTCCATATGAAGGCTATCTAGCCTTCATGTGGGAGAAAAAATGGGATTTAATCCCACATTCATCCCGCAATAGCATTTTTGCTGTATAAAGGGCCTAACGCGCCCTTACTTTGTTGACTGCCTTCGGGCTATCAACTTGACCCCACTTTTTGTTTTTTTTATTTACCTAAATGAGGTAATAATCATAGTTACTAACTTAGTAACTCTAACATTACCCCCTTATTTGGTGAATGAGTTTGTGGATGAATCTCATGAGCCAATTGAAAATTGAGTGCAGTTGGTTGTGTAAAGTAATGATGTGATTGTGGATGATATAAATGATATTAAAGTGATACCGTTTTTTCCCCAATGGTGAAAGGGGTTTGGTGGAAGATGCATGTGATAAACTCTATTTTTGCCCTAATAGAGAAAGGGGTTTTTGCCAAGTGTAGATGCCATGATCATGTAATATGTATCCCGTTGTAGAAAGATCACAACCAAGATTTGGTTGCCCCAAATTTGGGGTGATTCGATGCTATTGAAGAATGTTCCTTCTGGCATCATTTATATACAAATATGAAGATGCAAAATTAAAGAGTCAATTTCTAAGGGCTATCTAGTGACTATCAAGTAATTCCTATGATCAAAACCAATCACCCTAGCTAAAGCCAGTCACCATAATGACTGTAAAGGAAATGAGGAATGATGAAATGTAATTTTGTCCATGTTTTAAGCCCCACAAACTAGGCCATCAATGATAGCTTTTGAGCAAATTGGCCTTGGCATAGTCTCACTCAAAATATAAAGTACCAAAGATTGTTGTGATTTTGAAAAAAAGGATATGTGATGATGAAAATGACCAAGTGTCCTTATGGATTTATTCATCTTATTGAATTGCATGGATGCAAATTGTTGCAATCACCAAGGGGATATAATAGACCACTAGATACAAGGTTCACTTGAATTTTTGTTTGAACTTGGTAAATATGTAAATGTTATGTGAAAATGAAATATTGATGCTGAGAATAATGATTATGGTCATTTTGTGAAAATTTGGATCGTTTTGGAATGCTTTTGAATTTGATAAGTGATTTTTGCATCTTTGGGGTGCAAACTAAAATTATGCATCCAAATAGGTTTGGATTTTCACAAAACCTGATAATGTGATGAAATGGATGCATGTCTGAAATTTTAAGTGATTTGGTTGAGGTAAGCCACTGTTTTGCATTTATTTGGTTTTTCTTGTCATTTTTGATGCCAAACGCTAGTTGGAACTAACTGTATACGAAAATTCCCATCAATTTTTGGGCACTTCAATGAACCAGGAAATGCTCATGGGTGTTCCAAGGTGCTTGAAGCAACTATAAATATATTTTAGGGCAAAGATGGAGCTCATTGTTGCGTTTGTAAATTTATGAAGTTGCATCTAGGAGAGTGAGGTGGAGTGGAGTGGAGTGAAGTGAAGTGACATGAGTGTGAGAGCTATGACAGAGGAAGATGTAGTTGAATCTGGAGTGAGAGTAACTACAGTAAGTTCCCTTTTTGAAATTTTTGTGCAAAAATAATTTTTATGTTTTTGTTGGTTTTTTTTTGAATTATTAACAATGTATTAACAACAAATGTTTTGTGTTGTGCTGCAGCTTAGGATTTTGGAGGCTTGGCACTAGTTCTTGCCTCTCATATTTGGGATGAGAAAGGCATTACGGAGTGGGGATTAGGATTTTTTGGATGTTGTGGGGATAGTAAAGGTATCCCAAATAGATATGGTGAGGGTGGACGAGGGTTACCTATCTACCTTAGGAGAGAGGTGGGATCCAGAGAGGGGGACCTTTCAACTCCCCACTAAAGAGATTACCCTCACACTTGAGGATGTATATTTCATCCTCAAGCTATTAGTGGAGGGGATTCCTTTGGAGGTTGGACATGATCAAGGGATAGAGATGATGTTTTGTTATAGTTGGTAGAGTGTAGCGATGACATGTGAGGGATTTTGTACTTGTCCATGTATGTGGACAAGGAACTAGATGCCCTACCAGATTTGGTAATGTTTGTGTTGGCCAACATCATGGTCCTAAATAGTACCAACTATAGGTTCCCTTGGAACCTCATAGGGTTGGTGAGCGATATGCTCACTACATCACAGGTGTATGCATGGGATCCTACCTTATTAGCGTAGATGTACCAAGATATTTATGAGGTGAGGAGGCAAGGGAGAAAGGGATTGGGATGTAGTTTTTTACTACAATTTTGGGGATGAGAGCATTTTAGCATGGCTCAACCATAGGGTCTACCAGATACAAGCTGGGATAGGAAGCAGCCATATGCTAGGATATGGGTTGTGGTAGAGGAGGTTTAGATAAGTCATCCTATGTAGATGAGCTAGTGGTACAAATATTTGTGGGTTGGATTGATATCCGCCCAAGTGATATGGAGTCCATGGTGGGGTTCCAGGTGGATAGGATATGGAGAGCAACTACAATAGGTTAGGCAAGCTAGGTGGGTGATTGGGAGGTATCATAGTGAGACTGAATGTATCCAGTTCTCATGGGTTCTTTGACAGTTCAGATTGAGGTAGGGGGTTCTTGATAATCTAGTGTTGTATAGGAGGCATCAAGATGAGATAGGGCTACCATATGTTGAGGTATGAAAGGATACTTATGAGGATGATGAGGATATAGATATCCCTAATGTGGATTATGTAGGGACTACTACGAAGGATGATGCATGGTTCACTACACAGCCACCATGGGCACCGAATCTAGTAGCATCTAGTGGATATGGGGATGAGGCTGAGGTCAAGGAGGCCGATGAGGCTCCTAAGTGGTAGAGGCACCTTGAATTTTATAGTTGAAGAATGAGGGCTAAGGGTTTGGTGAGGTAGGCTTCAAGGAGTGGAGGATATGGTGAAGATAGGGACATTATGGAGGTGACTCTAGATGGACCTCTAGGTTGGAATGAGGAGGATTGGGCGAGGTTGGAGTAGTAGGTGGAAAAGTAGGATGTGATGGTGATGGCTCAAGATGAGAGGATCACAAGGCTCTAGGTAGAGCTGCTAGAGAGGGAGCATCATCATAATGTTGACATAGCACACCTTCGATATCAATAGAGGTATATCGAGTCTTTGGAGGATAGGTTGATGGAGCATCATATTCCACTTCTAGATCATCCTACCTCATTTGTATTTGAGGCTACTAGGCGTAGTGAGTCTAGGTACAACTCTAGGTCTAGGGCTCCTTCTAGGTCATAGGGGTCCTCTTGGAGGGTTTAGCTAGTGCTTAGATGCACTTTTTGTATATGAGCCTTGGTGCTCCATTATATGTAACCTTTGGGCACTCATTGTATATGCGATATTTATAAAAAAAATATATATTATATATATATATATATATATATATATATATATATATATATATATATATATATATATATATATAATGGATTTTACTTTTATGTTATGTTTTTGTGTGAATGATTTTGTGTGGATGCATTTGTGTATATGGATGATTAATGCATATGATATGTTATGGATTATTAATGCAAGTTATGGAATGCAAATGTTCTAATGATTGTTTATAGTTTATATTTTCTTGGCCATGTTCTAGTATTGTTGTTTAATCATGGACACAAAACTTGGTGGAGTATGATGTGGATGACTCATGAAATGACATGGATGTTGACATGGAAGAAGATATGGATGTTGATATGGAAAACTAACTAATTTTTAGAGACTCAAACATACTAGTAGCACAAAAAAGACTCACTAAAACTACCTACTTCCTCTAGGAACAAATGTGTGTGCAATGAATTAATTAAGTAAATCAATATCATGGTAATGACTCGAGGAAATAAAGAACCAATGTGTGTGCAAGTGAGTTCATTGAGTAAATTGGGGGTGAACTATTATGGATGAGACCAAGAAGCTAGCTTGTCTATGTGTGCGGTTAGAGGTCTCTTTAAAAGAGATGTGTTGCCATGCATGAGCGTACTCCACTACTAGTCAAGCATCTATAGCTCCGGTGGAGACTAGCTCTATAGTCCAAGAATTTTGATCTCTCAAGTTTTTGGGATGACTACCTAACTGTCTGACTTGAAATGTAGTATGATCCTTACAACCCAATGATCAGTGGTGTGTGATGTGTAAAAGATTTAGATTTTTTAAGGGATTTTGCTCTACTCTTTCTTTTATTTTGAAATTTGTGATAGTGGTGAAAACCACTATTTTTGTGGACTATTTTGCATGATGGTACTAGCAAGGAATGCCCTTTTACTTCGAGGATCAATCCAAGTATGGTGTTATCTCTATTTGACACAAGATGTTTTTTAAGATGTAAAATTATGTTTGGTTCAAGAATATTTTGGAGTCAATTCCTAGAACTTAAGATTTTCTTAGTGAAGATGTGTAATGGTCCTAAAAGGATCTCGACATGTATTTTGGAGGTTTCTTAAAACACTAGGAATGGCTGAGTAACCAAAAACACCTAGGAATTATGGAAATATGATTTTGAATTGGTGGAATAGTGTAAATGATGTTGTTAAGGTGCCCCTGATTAAGGCAACGCAAATTTATTGGACCAATTAATACCTTGAAATGAATAAATGATCCCTAATATGAGATGTGAAATGTGGATGGAATGAAATTTTGTGAAATGGAGTGTATGCATGCAATTGTTTTAAAAAGAAATTTGTGCAATTGAAATGCAATGCTTTTGAATGAAATGTGCACAAATGAATTGCAAAATATTTTGGTGTATTAGCCATGTATATATACATATATATAGATCTCATTAAGCATAGAATGTTCTCAAGTGTATACAATTAAGTGGTTCAGGTTCTTCCTCTCCCTCTAGACTCGCAAGCCTATAAGTACCTTTACCCACTTTTTGAGTGACAATTTATGGACCAAACCAATTAACCATGAATCTATCATGAATATGCGGTAATGCATTGGTGTTTTGTTGATTCTATTTAAGAACAAGATCTCCTACTTCAAATTCACATATATGAAATTTGGCATTATAAGCACGCTTTAGGTGATATTGATAAATTTGTAAATACTCTTAAGTATTGACTTACCTCTTGTCAAGAAGTGTGAGTTGGTCAAGACATGCTTGTCTAGCAATGTCATCATCTATGAATTCTTACAAAGAAATTCGCTAGGGAATCTCAATATCAAGAGGCATGATTACTTCGACTCCATAGACTAATGAAAATCGTGTTTCTGAAGTAGGTGTACGGATGATTTTTTGATAAGATCATAATACCAAGGGAATTTTTGTATGCCAATATCTATGATTTTTGTTAACAAGTTTCTTTAGAATAGCAATTAAGGTCTTATTGGTAGCCTCAGCTTGTCCATTTGCTCTTGGGTAATAAGGAGTCGAGAAACTATGTTGGATGTTATATTTATTGAAAAGTGCTTGAACATCCTTATTCTTTAAATACTTACCATTATCAGAGAATATTTTCAAGGGAATACCAAAATGACAAATGATATGGTGAAGTATAAACTCCACAATTCTAGGTCCTGTTGTACTGGTTAAATGAATTACCTCAATCCTATTTGTGAAGTATATAGTGGTTGTGATAATGAATGTATTTTGTCTCAATGAAGGAGGTGAGATTTTTCCAATTGGATATAGACCCCATTGTGAAAAGGGCTAAAGTATTTGAATAGGTTGTAATTCTTGTGATGGCACATGAGTTAAATTAGCATGCTCTTGATATTGCTTACAATGTTTGATATAAATGCAAAAGTCTCATTCCATGGTGGGCCAATAATAACCCATACGTAGAATATACTTTGCGATGACCATCCCACTAAAATCCACCACAAGTACCATCATGAGCTTTAGCTATGGATCTTTTTGCCTCAACAACCTTGAGATATCGAAGGAGGATTCAATCATAACCACATTTATACAACACATCACCCAAGAGAAAAAAACAAGCTACTTTTTGCTTGAAAGTGCATTTAGTAGTTTGAGACATGTTGTATGGGAGTGTTAGAAACTTGATAAAGGCTACTATTTGACTTGACCAAGTCTCATATGGATTCGAATGGATAAAGCCAACATCCTTTTCATTGTTAGATTCAGCATGGATAATTGCAGATTTAGATATTGTTGTCATAATTAGAGAATGTACCTCTCCTAACGAGTCTTTTGGAATCAATGATCTAAGAGAGGCCATCACATCTGCAAATCTATTAGTCAAATGTGGTAAACTATCGATTTCATACCATTCAAAATTAGATAGCAATTTAATTGCTACTTCATAATAAATATTAATGGTAGTTTCTTTACATTGGTATTCTCTATTTATTTGCTTGAAAACAAGTTGAGAATCACCAAATATCTTGATAAAATTTATGCCCATAGCTATAGCTGATTGGAAGCCTAAGATTAAGGCTTTGTACTCTGTAGTGTTGTTTGTGTATTAGAAGTCAAGTTTGAATCATAAGGGGATAGGTACCCCTAGGGTGTATGAAACATGATTTCAACACCTTGACCTTTATCACACTCAAAGCCATCAAATAATAGTGTGATATCGATATATTCCTCTAGAATGGTATATTATTCTTGTTTGGTGATAGCAAATAGCAAATACCAAATCATTTGGGAGCTCAATAATCAAGATATAATAACTAGGTAGTGGAGCCTCTATAAGTTGATCAGCTATGACCTGACCTTTAATGGTTTTTTTGCTAATGAACTCAAGGTCAAAATCAGTAAGAAGTAGTATCTATTTAGTGGTGCAGGTGTTATTGTAAGTGTGAGACATCATATAACGTAGAGGATTTTCTCTAGATATGAATAATGTTGTGTGGCTAAGAATATAATGTTGAAGTTTCTTAGTGGAAAAAACAATTGCTAAGCACAATTTTTCTACATAAGTGTATCTAGTTTCATAGCTTACCAATGTTCGACTAGTGTAATAGAAAACTTGCTCTTGATTTTATTCATAATTTTGTGCAAGAATTATCCCTAATGCAAATTTCATTTCTAAAACATAAAGATAGAACGAGACCTTTGGGTGAGGAGGAGCTAAGACTGGTGGAGAAGCTAAGTATTTCTTAATTTCATCAAAGACTTTCTAGTATTCATTTGTCCAAGAGAATGGCACACCCTTTTGTAGCAGGTGATTGAATGGTTTGTATTTGTTATAAAGTTGCACAATGAAATGATAGGTTGATTGGATCTTTCCTTGTAAACTGTGCAATTCCTTTAAATTTGTTGGGGGAGGCATCTCCATGATAGCCTTGACATTTTTTTGGGTCCACCTCAATGCCTCTTTTAGAGATAATGAACCCTAGTAGTTTACCAAAGGTAACACTAAAGACACATTTCTTGGGGTTCAACCTTACATTATGCTCTAGAGGTTGGTCAAAAAAAAATTCCAATACACTAATGTGCTCTTTTCGAGTTTTGGATTTTACCAAGAGATCATCCACATAGTCTTTGATGATATTATGCATATAGTAATAGAATATGTATGTCATGGCACATTGATAAGTGGCACCTACATTTTTAAGACTGAAGAACACAAGCTTATACTAAGAGGGAGGGGTGAACAGTATAAGACCACTTTTTACTTTTCCCTTCAATTAAAATTTCAATTCAATATTATGTAGTGTATAGATAGCAGCAATCAAAGCAATTCACAAAACACCATCCATAATGGAGACACAAAAATTTACATGGTTCACCCAATGTGGGCTACTCAACAAAGAAAATATTTTACTAAAACTTTCTCAATCAATCTCTTTGGGAATCCTTCCCAATTACAATATTTATGGACCTTTGTCCAAAGGATATATTCTGATCCCCTAAATCTCAAGTTCATGGATCTCTTCCATAGGATAACTCTATCTTCTTCTGCTTTGACTAGTGATCTTCTAAAATACTCTATCTCTCTACGACACTGACGTGTGGATCTCTCTCCACTTGAAGACTCCTCACTCAGATCTGTCTTCAATTGTCCTAGCTGTTGGATCTCTATCCATTGAGACTCTGTCCTCTGTACTCTATCACATCCAAAGCTCTGTAAATAGGCTCACTCAGAACCTTCTCAAATTTTATCAATAGATCCACTCAAAAAATACTCAAATATGATCAATAGGCTCACTTTGAACCTGCTCAAATATGATCAATAGGCTCACTCAGAACCTACTCAAATATGCTCAATAGGCTCACTTAGAACCTGCTCAAATCTGCTCAACAAGATCACTCAGAACTTGTCCAAATATACTCAATAAGTCCTCTCTAGGACTTGCTCAAATATGCATAGAAAGCTTTCACAAAAGCTTACTTAAAATCAGTCCACAAGCCTTCTCAAAGACTTACCTCAAATCAACTCAACAAAATATCAACTCAATCTCATAGAAGCATAAAGAGAATTGTTAGAGACTCAATATGTTCTATACTCAAATTCAAATCTCAAATCAGTAATCTCATAGAAGCATAAAGAGAATTGTTAGAGACTCAATATGTTCTATACTCAAATCCCAATATCAACTCAAATCAATATCAACTCAGCAATCTCATAGAAGCATAAATATAATTTGTAGAGACTCAATATGTTCTATACTCAAATCCCAATCTCAACTCAAATCAATATCAACTCAAATCAATCTCAACTCAGCTCAATATTATAGAAGCATAAAGAGAATTTTTAGAGACTCAATATGTTCTATTCACAAACTCAATTTCTTTCTCAACTCAAATCAAAATATAGAATAGTTTATTTTATGGAACTTGAAAAACCACTTCACACATTCAATGTACTAGGCTCAAACAACTCTACTCAACCAATCACCTCTCACAAACCCTAGTCCAAGAATGAATAAATCAGCTAAAAATATTTCCAATAATGCTCAACCACAAATCTCACATAACAATGATACTCATGTTATTTTCTAACTCAAGTTCAAGCTCTTTGCTCAACCACTGGGCTTCAACAACAATGCTTATAAAACAAGGTTTAATCACAACACTCGAACAAGAAAACCTTGAAGCATTTAAATCCACATTTTCAAAAAGGAAACCACAATCAATCCTTTTCTCTCCAATGATATTTCAGAAATCAACCACCATAAACAATCAATAGAGAATATTACCCATACCTTATTATTGCCAAGAAGTTGTCCATAAAATCTGCCACACTCAACACAACTTTCCTTTCCAATATCAATGAGGGTTAGTGGACTTCAAATAATAATCACAAAATAAAGCATAACTCAATTTACACATTTTTACTCCAACTCAATAATCACATAAACCAAAGATATATTCAATAACCCTCAAGCAAAATATTTTTCTCAAGAATGTTTCAATAATTAAAAGCACTCTCCAAATAACATCTCAACAATGTGCCAAATAAGTAATAATCCTTATTACTCCTAAAACCACATATACCCTAAAGAAATTAAAATCTATGCCTACCTACTTATCTCTCCAAAAACCACTTTTACTATAAAATTTATGCACATATTTTAAACTAACTCTTAGCACCCAACAAAACAAAAAATTTGTTTTAATTTTCTTTTACAACTTTAATGCATACCTTGGCATGAATTTCGGAATATCAAAAATAGCATATAAACCTTGGCAGCATGCACACAAAAAACCACAACCAGTGCACTATTTCCCTTTTACATAGCAAAAGGGAGTTCACAGGATTTATAACCTGAGTCCTACGGCTCCTGTGTCCTAATAGACGTTTGCGCACCATGTGAGCTAGCGCTCCACACAAGACAAAAAGCGCTTCACTCTCCTTTATCCTCCATGCAACAGCCAATGCAAAAAAAAATCCTCCTTTCTCAAGAAAAATGAAGTGCATATGATTCGAACACTCAACCACTTGCCTCCCAACAATTTTGTGCTACTCGAGTTGCCAACAGGCCAGACTACCCATGATGTCTTTGGAATTGTTCACACCTCAACTTATTCGTTGCCTTTGCCTTTAAACGTTTTTCACACGAGCTATTTTCACTTTCTAATAATCACATTAACCACAAGAGCAAGGATGAGGAATAATAAAACTTAGTCATACTTTTATATAGTCTTCTCCCTCATATTCGATGACATCGGTGGATTAATTTTATTTTAAATTTTAAAATAAAAATTTTAATTTTAAATAATTTAAAATTTAAACTAAATGTTTAAAATTAAATATCTCCATCACCGGGGCACATTTTTCGATGAAATGAAAGCCAAATTGGGTCTTAGGAAAAACCCATTTCATATCTGTCATCCATGGTTTTAAATAAAACCTTTTATTTTTCCTGCCTTGGTTTTCACAAAAATACTTTCCTTGCACTTTTCACAAAACATAGTTCATGCCATAATAGATCCTTTTGACATCAAATAACCTTTTGACATCAATGATAACATTTTTTGATTAGGGACTCAAAATGTCCAACAAAGACCAAAGGGTATCACCTTGTAACAAAAAGTTCCCCAAGGTGTAGTGAATGTTGTTTTATGTTGGTCATCAAGATTTATTCAAATTTGGCTGTATCCTAAAAAACTATCCATGAGAGAAAGCAATTCATGGCCAAAACAGGTGTCGATAAGAGTATCAATTTTTGGGAGAGAAAAATCATCCTTAGGACATGTTTTTTTAAGATCTCGAAAGTCAATGTAAACATGTATCGCCCCATTAGTCTTGTGAACGGGTACCATGTTTGAGAGCCACTTAGTATAATCAATGGGTATAATGAAACCCACATCTAATAGCTTTTGGAGCTCTTCTTTGATCAAGAGGGCAATGGTAGGATGCACCCTTCTAAGTTTTTCTTTTACTGGCTTAGCATCAGAATTTAAGGTGAGATTATGAACAACCAACTTAGGGTCAATACCAAGCATGTATTTGTAGGACCATGCAAAATTCCCTTATTCCTCTTGAGAAGAGCAATTAATTTCTCTTGTTTATTTTTGGATAAGCTTTTGCCAAGCTTGAAAATTTGGGGATTGATAGTGTCTAAACTAAGGTTCACATTGATAGTATATCCAACGAACATGTGAGAACATTTATTAAGTTGATGGGAAGTTGGGATCAGATGAATGCCATATAAGATGTCATAAAAATCTTCTAACTTATCCGCATCTATGTCTGCTTGGAAAACCTTAGGGTTTGAAGGTGAAGGTGAAGGTGAAGTTGGAAGGGATGGAGGAATGTAGTTGGCCTAAGACCTTAACAACTCCTCAAATAAGACAAACTCAAAAAAATATGGTGGTGAGGAAATTTGATCCATATCAATAAGGCTCATGTCAATAAGAATTACCTTTGCTAAATCATATGGGTTATAGAGTGGGGTGAATAAGTCAATAGGATTCATGTTGACTTAAGGTAAAATGGATGAGATGAAATGAATGGGATGGATGGAGCCTAAGAAATTATTCTAGGGCCTTGGTAGACCTTGATAGAAGCAAGCAACACAAATAAATGAACTTAAATAAATGCTATATACATGAAATGCAAAAAATAAATAAAAAAATTTTGTTTGTTTTATGTTTTTACTTTTTTTTTGCATTATATACATATGTTACAATTTTGGTTGATGAGATGGATTAATGATATGGATGTGGTGGTTCACTGATAGTTTTGGCTCACTCTTGTGGAAGAAGCAAGCAAAATATGGGCTCATGGATGGGGAACATTTTGAGATAAAACTCATCTTGTTTGGTATGGGGAATGATGGGCTCTAATTCCTCATCATATTCATCAGAAGCTATTGACATGAGGTTGAATTGTTCATACATTTCCTCATCAGAGTCATTGGGGTGTAGGGCTTCTTCTTCTAAATTTAAATTAAGCCTTTGGAAGGCTTGTTCAAAAGAAGATATGGTGGGAAGTGGGTGATAATGTAGACCTGAATGGTTGTGCACTTCTTGATATGGGACATCAATAAGATAAGGCACTCCCTATTCATATCAGCCTAAGCCATGTCTTTGCCAATTATGTCTATAAAAATAATGGGATGGAAAACTCATCATTTGTTAGATATTGGTAGGTGGTGGTTGTTTGGGTTCTTCGAGAGGAGTAGTATTAGACAAATATTATGTCCCCATATACACAAAATTTATACTGTTAGGCACTGAACCCATATTGTATACCACTCCTATAGATAAAGGTGGGTCATGTGGGTGACTGAAATCCTTGGTAGTTGATATTAAGCGATATGATTGTGATGTCTTGGACCACATATTCACCAATACTAGGGTTGGTGAGGTGGATCTCAACTTGGGATGATGAGGATGAAGTGGACATGGGAAGCTCATGGTTGGCTAATGGCTCAGATGATGGGGCATTTCATAATTCGGTAATTTGACTTGTGAAATATTGGCTGATGAAGATGGATTTGGTTGTGAAGGAATTATTGTGGCCAATGAAGGGGATGATGATGTGGATGGCATGGATTAGGTTTGACCACACGTGCATGTAGTCTATGATGATGAGGATGAAGGTGTAGAAGTGGATGCTTGGTTGGAATTAGTGATGGTAAGCTCCTCAAGAATGGAAGCTTTTGATGAAGGATTGGATGGAGTGATTTATGATATGGTGGATGATGTGAGAAAAATGTGGATAGAAGGAATCATGGATTCATAAGGATTCAAGATGAAATTACAATACTCAAATTACTTAACATCTGCTGGTATGCAATGTACTTGGCCTTCATGTACGTATTTCAAACATTGATGTAATATGGAAGGAACACATCTCATTTCCCTCATCCAAGGTCTTCCAAGGAGTACATTGTACACCATGGATCCTTCTAATATGTGGAACAAGGTATGCAAAATTTTTACCCCTACTTCAATGGGTAAAATAATAGTACCAAATGTAGATCAGAGAGCATCATTAAATGCTTTCAATGTGATGGCAATTTTTGTTATATGATATGGAAGAAGATTGAGATGATGGAGGGCAGATGTAGTGATGATGTTAATGGAGGAGCCAATATCAATTAAGACTCTTTAAAAATGGCTTCCTATCAATTTTAGCCATTATATGCAATGGATGGTCCATCTATTCTGATGAGATTGGTTTAATGTTAAAGTCATAAAACATGATGGAAGGCTCTATGCATGTTTGAATACTCCCTACAAAGTTAGTAAAGGCATTGGAATCTTGATATTGAAGTTCGATGGATTTTAGAATATCCATTAATGCCTCACAATATTGGGAAGATTGTTGAATTAGGTCATAAATAGATAGTTTTGATGAAGCCATTTTTAAACCCGTGGTTAACTGGCTACTCAGATAATTGATTGGCCTTTGGAGGTGGTTGATAGGATGAATTTATGGACTAGAATTGTTGGGAATGTGAATTGGTGGAGAAGGATTTGGGGAAGTTTGTATGGGTGGTGATGAAACGGGTTGAGACTCCCTTGCTTGTGAATTCACGGGTTGTTGAACAAGTTGTTGATGTGCATTTTATTGTTGTTGACCTCAGGTTACCACATGAATGGCACCTATAAAACCTTGGTACTATTGAACATGGTTAAATTTTTTGGGAGGGGTCTTGATATTAGACCCTCCCATTGTGGATTGCACCTCCTCATGATGAGGTAGTGGTGTTTGTAAGATACCAAGATTTTGATTTTTTTGAGCTTGGAGTTTGTCAAGCTTGATGGCCCCCAATTCAATGAGGTCTTGTACTATATCCTTAAACACATGGTAGTTATTTATGTCATACCCATTTTATCTATGATAAGGGAAAAACAAATGTTTCCTATAGTTTTTACCATGTCTGGTGGGATCATCTAGTTTGATATTAGGTAAATCAATTCTATTGGTGTCATACAACCTTTGGAATGTGGAAGCATAATATTCATATAGAGGGGTGTATTGACGATTTTGTTGAATAGATTGTCAAAATTGGTGATTCTCCATAGTTGGCACTATGCTTTGCATAGATTGGGTTACTGAGGGCACCAAATGATAGGTAATTTATTGTGGTGGTTGTTGCATTGATTTTTGTTGAGCCATTACCAAATGGCTCATGACCACTTGATTGACATGATTAGCTTCATT
This sequence comes from Wollemia nobilis, assembly GCA_028583015.1. Taxonomy (NCBI): domain Eukaryota; kingdom Viridiplantae; phylum Streptophyta; class Pinopsida; order Araucariales; family Araucariaceae; genus Wollemia; species Wollemia nobilis. The sequence continues at coordinate 9,532,979 of JAQPPZ010000386.1, read as the reverse complement.
GGTTGGATTGGCCTGTGTTGGTTTGGTTTAATCAGAATAATTACTTTTGTATTGGCCCTTGTTTTTCTTGGCTTAAGTATGCCTTATTGGATTTTTATCTCTTTGATGACACTAGCTTAGGCAAGAGCTTCCTCAAATGAGAGATATGTGTGCAATTAAAGCATCCAAGAAATGGGTTTTAGGCAACTCTTAGTGAATAGCTTAATTAGCTCTTCCATTGGTAGGGTGAATGGAATTTTTGTTATGATGGCCCTCCAATGGTTGCCAAAATCATATATAGACTCATCATCATGTTGTCTTAAACCATAGATATCAGACAATGAGACTTTTTTTCTTACATTAAGGGCAAATCATTTAAAGAATTGGTCAACCAATTGTTTGAAAGTATTGTAATAGGCTAAAATTAACCCATGTTAATTTACCCTAAGTTAAAAATATTCAAAAAATTCATTAAACCTACTCTACAACTTACTGCTTCGATTTTTTTGCCCATACCAAGTTTGTTTTAAACGTCTTAACGATATTGGATCTATTTGAATGATATCGATCATCTGATACGATATCGGCTCTATTTGAATGATATCGATTATTCAATATAATATTGGCTCTTTTTGAATGATATCGGATGTTAGATAGGATATTGAACTTTATTGTACGAAATCAAATGTCTGATTTCATTCAAAACTAAAAAGTGCCCAGAATAGCAAAAGGACAAAATCTGTTCTAACACCACTTGTTTGTACTTGGTCAACGACATCGATGTTACAATATCATATTAATTGTTATCATCCAAAATAGGAGAGATTATAATTCCCCTTGTTTTTAGCCCAACCCCCCTAACTCCCCTTGCCTATTTAATCCAAGCACTCTCCTTGGATTTCCATTGGCTCCCAATCATTCTCACTACTTAGTGTTATAGTGTATTTATGTTATATTTATTCTTCTTTTATAGGTTCAAATATCCACTACTATGCATCATATGGTACGATACAATATCAGATGTTTGATATCGTCTAAACATGTTCAATATTATTTGCATATCACTTGGGGGTAATTTTTGACCACTATTTGCATGTTTTCTTACCTAATTTTTGTTTCATAGTATTTTATATCCTATTCATCAGTTTATCTAAGCATAAATTTCATTTATCATATCAGGTGTTCACCATCATAGCATTTCATTTTACTATTTTGCATTTATAGCATAGATCCGCATTGTTTCTTTTCACATATTGCAAATAATGAGTTTCATATAGTCTAATCCATGCTTAATTCAATCTTTGTTATGCTACAAAATCTATGTTTCTATGTTGATTTGTGAAGTTGTAGGTTTTTGACTAGATCGAGTCATTTGATACTAGATCAAATTGGTCGATACTAGATCAGACATTCGATATCACCTTACAACATCCGATATCGTCTAAATCAAGCAAAAGACTTAAAAATTAGCCATCCAGATTGAGTAAGATTTTGTAATTTCTTTAATAATTAAGCTTTGCATCTGTTTATCTTCTGTATTTTGTTGTGTGATATATTCATGTGAATAAAAATTGCATATAGTTTAGGTTTAGTTGCATTTGGCCAAACTAGGTGAATATGAGTGAACTAAAAGGAACACATCAAATAACTCCCAACCTAGGCATGGAAATTGCCATACAAATGTTTCTTGGTGAACCCCCCAATTTGTCGACAATCACTAAAGAATTCATGACCTCAAGTGCCTCTCCTTTGAGGTGTAGACCCATTATTTTCCCATTCCCCTTCGAGGTGCGGATCCATTAGCCTAAAGGAAAGGAGTGCAAAAATTTTAGGACTACATTCTTTGGTGAACCCGACGTGAACTACATAAGCATCATTCTAATTCAAAAAAATATAAAAAACATAAAACATTAAAAAAAACAAAAAATTATTAGTTAAACTTGCATGTTTTAGATTCACCTCTTAAATGGTAGATACTAATATAGAAAAAATTGTAATTATAGGCATTAGAACACTATTATCTACATAATAAATATCTCTAGTATTTAAATTTTCTACTATCCCATCTCAATAAGAGTGGGTTAAACTTTGGAGAAGACTTGACATCATTAAAGCCAACACACAAAGACTTAGTCAAATCAAGAGATTCAACATAGCTAGAATTTTGGGACTTGATAACTCTTCTCACTACTTTGATATCCAAAGATCATGTGAGAGGTGGTTAGCTAATAAGAGAGCAAGCATATCTTCATCTATCTACACTTTTGAGTATTATCTTGAAAATGCCATAACTGTACACCGATTTCTTGCACATATAGAATATCAAGAGATAGTTTTGGAAAACAAAAGAAGATATCAAATAACTCCTAGAGCTGTCCATTTTCGTGAATATTATCACGAAATATATTTTTATTCTCAAGATTCTAAAATTGATAGCATTACTATAGCTCACTTTGTCAAATTCCTAAAAGCAAACTTTCAATTTGAAGAAGAGCATTATATGACTCCTGAAGAACTTGAACCTATCAATGACATTCATAAATTTTTTTAGGAAGACTAAGCTTATTATCTAGAATATTATAATTCTTATTTCTACTTTATTTATAAAAACAAAAACAAAAACAAAATATATATAATATATATCTACATATCTACAATATTTCATATAGGTGTATATATAACATATATACCCAAAAATTTAAATATATATATATATATATATATATATATAATATACATATATAATATATACATATACCATTGAAAAACAAAATAGCCAAAGGCAAAATACCTAGAATATTGAGAAATAGTAAACAAATAGAATTCGGCTCTGTAGAAGAGCCAGATCAAGAAAATCTTGATGATAGGATACTTATTGAATATGATAAGCTCATAAAACAAGATGAGGATGACAATAAAGAAGTGGAAGAAGAAGATCCTATGAAGCCTACAATAGACCCTCAAGGCAATGTTAGTTTTAATTTTGTCCACCATTTTACTGAATTTCTAAAAATTAATATAGATGATATCAATCAAGTGATAAAGATAGAACATTTACTCCCAAAAGGAGATTATTCAATGGAGGCAGCTCTAGAATTTGCTTTCAAAATGCATACAAATACATTGAAATACATGAGTAGAATAGAGTAAGATGTCGATCAAGATGATCCATCTTAAAACATCAATAAAAACATGGTTGTGCACACCAAACAAAAACAACTATTTTCCTCTTATTTCTCAAGCTCTTAATCAACAAGCATCCACATCACAAAAGGCTAAAAAATACAAAATCAATAGAAAATTCAGCAAAATGCAATTCCATATAAAATTCACAATACTCTTCATAAAAATACTCTACATAATAGTCTTTATACTAGAAATCCTCATATGATGACACAACCATATCATCAAATGCACAATATTATGATAACACAAAATCAATTTAGTTGACAACCACAAGGACTTGAAGCCATAGTCATAAAATTCGCTTCATGCTTAGATCAAATAGATCCTTATCATCCCACATATAGTTATAGAGAGATGTGTAGTCAACCATTGGATCCCATTGTTTATGCCCAACCTTATCTTTAATATTTCCCCATGCTAGTTATTTTGATATATAAAGGGATTGAAGATCCTATTGAACATATTTGTATGTTTAAAATAGCTTGTCATGATATTTCATATGATGATTTGCTATTACTAAATATATTTCCTAAAAGTCTCAGAGGTATGGCTTTAGAATGGTATTATCAATTACCAACCAATTCCTTAAGAAATTTTGAATAAATAGCAGAAATGTTTGTTCATCAATTTGGTGCTTACATAGAAATGCATGTTACCATTAAAGACTTATATAATTTAAAATAAGGAAAATATGAAAGTTTTGCTGAATTCCTATCTAAATGGAGACAACTTCTAGGGAAATTACACTTCGCTTTACCTCATTGAAAATTGTTAGAAATATTCATCGGTAACTTACAAGAGTAGTTATCTTATGAAATTTTAACTGCTACAGTAACTTCCTTTGATCAAGCTATAGACCTATCAATAATGGTAGAAGAAGCTCTTATTAGAAGAGGAAAATTCAAGAAAATGGATGAAGATAAATCTTCTAAAACCCAATATAAGAAAAAACAAGTGGTTGGTGATGGATTTACTGATAGTAGAAACACTCCAAATATTAGTACTACTGAATCCATAAAGAAATTTGTATTGAAAGTTCCTGATAAACCTCCACGAGAATTCACAAGATTAAACCAACCTTTAACCTTGATTTTACCCTAATTATTAGAAGAAGGTTTGATATGATTGCTAGAAATATGACAACCAGACATCACTTTACCTGGATATAGAGCTAATTTATATTGCAATTTTCATTGAGTGAATGGACATTCAACTAACTCTTGTAAAAGATATTGGAAATGAAATGGCACAAAGTTAGGAGCTAGAGATTATTAACCAAAATAAAAAAATGTGACAAAATTCATTATTCAAACCCTCGGTTACAAAGCTTAAACACTAGATTAATAACCATAATCTAGATACTTTAGGGAAAGAGGAATAATAGGGAGGAAAGGAAAAATTAACTTAGGAGTCTAACTCCCTGTCGTCCATGCCATCCAAAACTATCGAGTCAGCTACCATCCATGAAGGTACAAGGTAAGATCCAAAGCTTACAGTTGTAAAAACATTTTTACCCCCCTTTTCTAGTAAAACCCTTTTTTAACTTCCAAAAGTCTCCCCCTTAAATTTGAGAGGACTGACTATATAGTCTCTCAGCTTTATATATTGAGCTTTAGCCATGCCTTTGGTGAAGATATCTGCAATGTTATCCAAAGTGATGCAATATTTCAGCTCAACTATCTACTGTTCCACCATGTCTCGAATGAAGTGATACTTCATATAAAAATGTTTTGATCTGCTATGGTGGATTGGATTGTATGCCAACTTAATGGCACTGATATTATCACAATACAATCGAGTTGGACCACTTTGACTTTCTCCAATCTCTTCAAGGATTTTTCTCAACCATAGGGCTTGAGTACTAGCATGAGTGATGGATATATACTCAACCTCAGTAGATGACAATGCTACAACAGTTTGCTTCTTGGAACTCCAAGTTATTAGTCCTGATCCTAGACTAAAATAGTTCCCTGATGTAGATTTCCTATCATCTATATTTTTGCCCCAATAACTATCACTGAAGCCAACTAATTTTACAGAATTACATTTGCGATAATGGATTCCAAAATCCAATGTACCTTTTACATACCTTAAGATTATTTTAGTTGCTTTTAAATGTAGCTCAGATGGACTTGCCATAAACCTTGAAACTAGAGAAACAACATATTGAATATCGGGCCTTGTGTTAGTGAGAAACATCAAACTCTTGACCATGCTTCTGTAATTGGTCATGTCAACCTTTGGTGCTCCGTCTTCCTTGCTCAATTGGATCCCATGTCCAATTGGAGTTGCAACTAATTTGCACTGCTCCATGGCAAATTTCTTGATCATGTCTCGAGCATACTTGTGTTGACATATGAATATCCCTCTATTTGATTGATGCACTTCCATACCTAGGAAGTATCGCATTAGACCAAGATATTTCATCTTGAACTATTTCATCATGGAGTTTTTGAACTTTGTATTCATTCTAGTGTTACTACCCATAAATATTATATCACCCACATACAAACAAACTATGAGAATTTCTACTCCATACTTTAGGTAGTACAGTGTTGGTTCACTTTTTCTTCTTATGAATCCCAACTTGATGAAATAGCCATCAATGCGTGAGTACCAAGCTCTTGGTGCTTGCTTGAGGCCATAAAGTGCTTTTTTCAATTTGCAAACTAGGTTTTATTTTCCCTGTTCCTGGAAACCTTGAGGTTGTTGAACATACACCTCTTCTATCAAGTATCCATTTAGGAAAGTGATTTTTACATCCATGTGTTGAAAATTCCATCCTTTATGTCCTTCTAAGGAAAGAACTGATTTGACTGTCTCTTGTCTTGCAATAGGAGCAAAAGTTTCCTCGTAGTCAATGCCATATTTTTGAGAAAAACATTTCGCTACTAGTCTCACCTTATGCCTTTCGATGCTTCCATAAACATTGTACTTGGCCTTATAGACCCATTTACATCCAACACATTTTTTACCTTTGGGTAGCTTGACTAGCTCCCAAGTATCATTATTTTTTATAGAGGTGATTTCCTCTTCCATGGCTTCTTGCCATATATTTTGATTACATGCCTTCTCATAGCTAGCTGGTTCTAGCTGTGAACTAGTCAATAAATCATAATTGACATCATCTCCTCTAGGTTCGTGAGAGTCATCATCCCCATACAATTACAAGTTTTCAAGTTTTTGCATAACTGAATTCATTACACTAGCTTGGCCTCTAGTGAATCTTCGCTGGAAATTTTGATCCAGCATTTGATATGATGGATGATGTTGTAAATTTCTTCTACCTCTTGATGGAGAGTCAATTTCCATTGGTGAAGAACTTATAGATCTTTGTGGAGAAGGACTTGCACTGGTGTCTGATGTATCGATAGTACTCTTGCTTGAGCTTGGAGGGGGTGTCCCTTTCTTCTTTGGAGACATTTGTTGTACCTGCTGAATCTGTGTAGAATTTACATCTTGGGATCCATCATCAATAAAAAAAATTTGATGACCCCATTCTCCCCCTTCATCAAAAATTACATCCCAAGAAAGGATAATCTTGTGGGTCTTGGGATTGTAGAGTATATAAGCTTTAGTAGACTCACAATACCCTATAAATATACAAGCTTGACTTTTGGGATCAAGCTTTTTCCTCTTCTCATCAGGAATGTGTGCATATGCCAAAGAACCAAAAACTTTGAGATGCTTTACATTTGGTTTCCTTTCATACCACCTCTCATAAGGAGTGACACCATCTAAACTAGAAGTTGGAATTCTATTTAGAATATATACACTGGTTCTTACAGCATCAGCCCAGTACATATTAGTCAGATGCTTAGTCTGAAGCATTGTTATTGCCATCTCAACAATGGTGTGATTCTTTCTTTCGGCTACACCATTCTATTGTGGGGTATAAGCAGTGGTGAACTACCTTTTGATCCCATTTGCTTTACAATATTCTAAGAATTATGTTGAGGAGTATTCACCTCCTCGATCTGTTTGAAGACATTTTACATAATTCCCACTTTGTTTCTCTAAATTTTTCTTGAAATCTATGAAGCAATCAAAAACTTCATCTTTATGTTTCAAGAAATAAATCCAAAGACATGCGAGAAAAATCATCTATGAAAGTGAGAAAGTAAGAATTGTTTCCTAGAATCTTTGTCTGCATTGGACCACAGATGTCCGAATGTACTAACTGAAGTGGATAACTGGATCTCCAAGCTTGTCCTTTCGAAAACTTCAATCTTGAGTGCTTTCCCAAAGCACATCCTATGCAGACTTCCTTCTGTTCTGTCATTTTGGGAAGTCCTGTCACCATAGCTTGAGAAGTTAGTAATTTCAAGCTAGCAGAATTAAGGTGACCATATCGCAAGTGCCAAAGTACACTTGGATTGTCTATGGCTAGATTTGCAAGTTTAGCTCCTCCTGGCTCGCCAAAAATGAGAGGGAATAATCGATTCTTGGTCATAGGAACCTGTGTGATAACTCGATTACAATTGTTCTTATCAAGAATGAGACATTTTCCTTCATCAAAAACAAGTTTGTAATTATTCTCCATCATTTACCCAATGCTTAGCATATTGTGTTGAAGCTTTGGAGTGTAGTAGATGCCATTTACTGTCTTGAGTCCTCATTTTTTTGGAACTTCCATGGTTCTAATGCCTTTGAATTGCAAAGCTTTATCATCCCCTAATTTTATTTGGGATGTATAAGTGGAATCTAGAGTAGCAAATAGATTTTTTATGCCACTCATATGGTTTGAGCAACCAGTATCAAGAATCCAGGTGTCATTGAGATTCTGTTTTGATTGACCATATGAAAGAAAAATATTAGATTTTTCATCTTCTTCTCCATAGGTTCCATATTGACTGCTGCTATCTTAAGAAAATTTTGACCAGCAATCACGAGCAAAGTGACCTGTCTTGCCATAGTTGAAACAAGCTGATTTGGACTTGTCACTTCCTCACCCTTGATTTCCACTTCGTCCTAAATTTCCTCCTCGATTTTGATTTCCACATCTGTTTTGATTGCCTCCTCTGTTGGAGTTGCCTCATCTGTTGGAGTTGCCTCCTCTGTTGGAGTTGCCTCATCTGTTCTGATTGCCTCCTCTATTGGAGTTGCCTCTACCTCTACCTTGTATTTTACATCTACCTTGGCCTCTTCCACGTCCTCTTCTAGTATTTTCATTTGAGGTGAAGGCTTTATCATCACCTCCATAGCTGGTGGAAGTAGATTCCTGTAATCTATCTTCATGAGATATTAGTGATCCGATTAAGGCATCAAATGAAAAAATGGATAGATTTTTTTATTCTTCTATGATCGTAGCAACATGATTCCATATTTTTGGAAGTGTTCACAACACTTTTGTTACAATTGTATCAGGCTTAATATCCTCGTCAAGTGTAACCATTTTATCAATAATTGCTTTTACTCTGACACTGTAATCACCTACTTTTTCATCTTCTTTCATTTTAAGATTTTCAAAATCTCTTTTTAGTGTTTGAAGCCTCACTTGCTTCACTTGATCACTACCCTGGAATCCATCTTGTAAAACTTTTCAGGCAGCTTGTGCAGTTCTACAAGCAATGATTCTAGGGAATATATTCTTCTCCAATGCTAATTGAAGATGAGAAAGAGCAGAAGAGTTGCTCTTTTGTCCTTGTTTTAGTGTTTTCTTATCTGCAGCACTTAAAATTTCCCATTTTGTGGGTTCTGTGTAACCCTCTTCTACTATGTCCCATAAAACTTTCCCTAAGATCAAGGTCCTCATTTTGATAGACCAATAATCGTAGTCATATCCATTAAATTTTGGAATAGGTATGTTGTTTCTTGAGTCCATAGTTTCTAAAAAACTTTTATTTCTCGGTTAAAAAAAAAAGTACTCTGCTTTTTGAAATAAGGAAGAAAGAAGAAAGAAGAAAGAAGAAAGAAGAGATTACAAATTTAAGTCAAATATGGCTTGACTCACTCTATCACTGATGGCTTGTTCCTCTTGCTATGGTGCTGCTACTTCTTGAGGAACAAAATTGTCTGCTATTTCTTCTTCGTCATCGCTAATTAGAATGATATCTGGTGGATCTGGTTCTAGAAATTCTACTGAATTACTATAATGAGTATATTTAGTTTCTTGATGTTCAATTGCAATTGATTCGGATTTCTCAAATTCACTCAATGAATTGTCTTCAAAATCAGCCTCGTACCCTGAGTCAGGATTCCTTTGATGTGCGATTACTGCATTTTGAAGTTCATTAAATACAACATGGAGTCCATGACTCCTTACTCTATCATCAAATATTTCTAGATTTGCTCTTGCTAAAATTGCACATAAGGCATGATAACAACCATTCGGTCTTATCATCAATGCCTAGTTTACAATTTTACAATTTTTTTTTTTACAAAATGAAGCCTCTCAGGATTTTTAATCTCAATTTTATGATTCCCCAAATCAATAAAAAAACTTTGCATTTTACAAGAAAATTGCCTCTTAGGCAATTGCTACTATTATATTTTCTTTAAAAAAAATTTATAAACTTATTTAATAAAAAAATAATTGTTCTTTTATTAAATATGGAAATAAATTTGAATTTAAAAAAAAATTAAAACTAAAACTAAATTTAAAAAAAAAAAACTTTAATCAATAAAAAAAAATGCAGTGGTGGGAGTTGAACCTATGATCAAGTGGGAGGCTATGTCTTAGGCTGGCTCCTCGAGCCAGTCAAACTGCATGGCCCGATGGAAGCCAAAGGAGGCTTCCCTCCTTTGAACTATTGCGGCCATGCAATTCCAAAAAAAAACATAGGACTTTAGTCCCACATTGGATGTGTGTAGCCAATGTAAGGGTTTTAAAACCCTTTGAAGACACAAAGGTCTTCGATTGCCATTGGGCGATCGTCAATCAAGACTTTTACCTTCATCATCTGCCACTTATCACGTGTCACTTTTCACATCTATCTCCCACGTCTGTCAGCCACGTGTAGCGTTTGTCTCCCATGTGTGTCTGCCATGTGTCATTTCTATCTCCCATGTGTGTCTACCACTTGTCACATCTCTATCAGTATGTCTGCTCACCATGTGTCAGTCTGTCTGCTCACCATGTGTCAGTCTGGTTAGCTCCTCGATCTGTGTGCTCTGATCTCCTTGAGATCCACACTGTCCTATGGGCCTCCTCTGAGATCATCGATCTATGAGCCTCTTGGACCTCCTTGTGATCCATGTCCACCTGTCGATCACTTTGAGCTCTATGTTTGCCTTTCTAGCCTATTCCTTGGGATCTGTGTCCACCAACTCTGACACCAGATATTGGAAATGAAATGGCACAAAGTTAGGAGCTAGAGATTATTAACCAAAATGAAAAAATGTGACAAAATTCAATATTCAAACCCTCGGTTACAAAGCTTAAATATTAGATTAATAACCATAATCTAGATACTTTAGGGAAGGAGGAATAATAGGGAGGAAAGGAAAAATTAACTTAGGAGTCTAACTCCCTGCCATCCATGCCATCCAATCCTGTCGAGTCAGCTGTCGTCCATGAAGGTAAAAGGTAAGATCCAAAGCTTACAGTTGTAAAAATATTTTTACCCCCCTTTTCTAGTAAAACCCTTTTTTAACTTCCAACAAAAGATTAAAAAATGTGATACAAGATCTAATTGATAAAGGAGCCATGGAAGTAGAAAAATTCCCTCCAAACAATAATCCTCCAAACAATGCTCAAAAGCAACAAACACAAAATGCTAATCAAACTTTAGACATCTTCCAACATCCTTTACCCAATCATGTTAAAGAAGTTGTGAATCAATTAGAACACCATAATGTCCCTCCTCCAACTCGATATGTGGGAACCATCAATAATTTTCTACCATATCAAAATTTGTACACTTCTTATGTGCCAACTCAATATGTAATCACAATTAGACCAATTCAATACTTTCAATATTCATCTTCAGAAGATACAAGAAATGACTCAGAAAGAAAAATAGAAAGTGAAATAGACATTACTTCTAATAACTCAAATAGTTTCGAATATGAGTTAGGACCAATCCTTTCTATCACAGACTTATTATTTCTAGATAAGCCATTGCCTAGAAGAATGTCTACATGCCCTTCATCTCAATAAATTCTTCCAATTGAAAAAACGGTGAATGCTAGACCTCATTTTGGCCACTCACAAAATAACAACATTGTAGGTACTATTGAAGCCATTACTAGACAAAAAGTTCAAAATCAAAATTCCCAATCGTAAACTCAAACAACGAATAAAGAACCACCTCCATTTGTGTTAAAAATTCCCTCAAAAGAAAATAATTTATCAAAGCTACAACAAAAACCTCCCTATGATATTAATGAACAATTAGCTAATACTACAACCAAAATTTTTCTCTTAGATCTCTTAAGAAGTTCATCTATACATAGAGAAGAATTAATGGGTACCTCAAGCAAAATGATGGTACCTCAAGACATAGAACCCACTATTGTGGTCAACATTGTAGTTTCCCACAGTAAAAACTATATAGAATTTCATGATAAATACATTCCTCCTCAAAGCATGTATAGAGATAATCCTTTATATATTATAATCTTAATTGGGGATGTGGGTGTCAAAAGAGTCTTGATTGATAATGGTTTATCACTGAATATATGCACTTATAATTTCTTTCAAATATTTGGATTTGGAATTGAAGAATTAAGAAAAATTAAAATGATCATCAAAGCCTTTAATAATGAAACCCAAAAACTTGTGGAATATTGCCAATCCCATTGTAAGTTGGTCCAAGAATATTAGACATGACCATGTTTGTTGTATCTTGCCCTGCATCATACAACATTCTCCTAGGTTGAACTTGGATTAACACAATGAGAGACGTACCCTCCACTTTACATCAATGTGTAAAATTCAAATTCAAGAATCAATTGGTTACTATCCATGGAGATCCAAGACCATTTGAAATGTGTGCTACAACAGAACCAGTAGATATTTTTTTCCAGCCTTAACATCTTCAAAACCTAAACCTCCTACACCACAAGTACCCATAATCAATCAATACATGGGAAGCTTTCAAAATCCCCTATTCAATCATCAACAACAGGAAATCAATCAAATATTACATCCTAATGTGTCCCATAACAATGATATCACTAGTAATGTAATAAAAATACAAGTGAGCAACCTCAAGATCAATCAACTCAATTTGATAAACAAGAAATAAATTATTCATCCAACCAAACTTCAAGACCTCTCTTAGTTTTGAAGAATAATTAGAATGAAGATGCAAGCATAGAAAATCCATATTTAATGTTGAAGTCTCAACCTAAAGTTCCCTTCAATATTCAACAACAATGGGCCAATCCCCCAACTAAGATATCCTTTTTTAAACTTGTGCAAACCTCTCCTATTCATAGGGAATCTATATTCTCTATTATCTCTTTCTTTATCATCGTTGCATCAGGTTGTTTATTCTCTTCCTCTTTATCACCATTGACACATTTTGTTCATCACCTTTTGTTCTTCATTCTCTCTTTCTTTATCATTATCACATCAAGTTATCTATTATTTTCATCTTCATCACTTTATATTCATCACATTTCTTCATCTATATCTGATCATCATACTTCATTGCAAAAATATCAAACATCAACAAATCAACTTCAATCACCTTCACCACAACCAAGTTATCCTTCAAAACCTCCTTTTATTTTGAAGCCACATTAGAAAATTTATGCATAAATCACTTTGTATAGTGTATATACAACATTTTTGTCTATATTATCGATTTCATCAAAACAATCAAAAAATCAAAAAAATATGAAAATTTGTTGTTAAATCATCATTTTCCATCATTAATTGTTGTTTCTCAAAATTCAAGTTATATTTCATTTTCTTTTGGATAAACTCAAAAGTTACCTTGAATCACTTAACTAATTAACATTTCTACTAAATTTTGATTTTGTCATTTTGATTGTAGATCTCTCTTGAACCAAAATATCTATTACTTCACTAAAAAAAAAATTGATTTTTGGGAACTGGTCTTGCTACCTTTTTGAACCAAGAACACATTTCACATCTTAAAATGATTTTTGAAAATTCGAAAGATGATACTACATAGTAGTCTTAGCTATTTAATCAAAAGGTTTCCCTTGCTATCCTATTATATGCATGGTCTAGAATACTAAGAATTGGCAAAAGGACAAGATCCCCCCTACCCGAATAAAATCCCTTTCTCCTTGTCTAATCTGAGCAAGTATCCCAAAAAAAAAAGCAAGAAAAAGAAAAGAAAAAGAGAAAAGTAGTTTCACTAAAAAAGCAATAAAATCCCCTTGTTCACAAACAAAATAAACAAGAATCCCTACTCAAATATCAAAAGAAATGAAGGGGGTAATGAGCTTGAATACTTGGAATTCCTCAGTTATTTGAACACCATGGGGTGATACTCATTACAAGTTAGGTGGCATCAAGCCGGATTGGCAATGGTGGTATTCTTACGCATGGTGACACGTCTATCACATTAGCGACATTCTTTTATACAAACCAATATATGCTTATGGATTAGTTAGCTTTTGGTAGCTTGATTTACATAGTAGTTCAATACAATTTATTGCATAAAATCATGGTTAACGAACCTTTCACTTGCACACACATTGGTTCATAAAAGTTGGCTTGTATCATTACCTCACTCAAAATTGGTAAATCAACTTTACACAACACACACGTTTGAAACTTGAGAGATTTTGTATCATTATGTGAATCAATATGGATAATGAACTCACACATCACACACTAGTTCTCGATAAATTTAATTTTATCCTTTAAATAATTAAAAAAATTTCTTTGAAATTTTGCTAGAAAATATCAATTTGTAACCATTTGCATTAATCTCTACAAATCACTTCATTTTAGCAATTATAGTATATATATTATCTTCAAAATTTTCAACATGCAATATAATGATTTGTTTCAAATAAATATTGCATTTCAAATCACACATAATTATTTTATCATGCATTGCATTTTTGACTTCGCGATGATGGTATAATTCCTAGTAATAACTCTCACTTCAAAATTCATACTAGGAATTATATGCCTAGCGCAAGTCATCTTTCCAAAATTTTCATGCTTAAATCACTCTATATTTCTCACAAATACAAATTTTATCAACTTATTTTCCAAATCAATTTTTTTTAAAGGGATTGTCATCCCTCTTTCACCATCACAAGTCTCAAGGTTACTCTTGAGCCCAAAAACATTTTCTATTATTGGCAATACAAAACTTCCTCAATAGGATACACTTCATGATCTAGCGAGCATTGATCTCCATAAATGGTCATATAAAAAAACAACATATTTTTGAGGTTCATTGCTAATCCATCAGTTTTATCACGTCACAAAAACATTTTGCAAAATCATTTCAAGTTAAGCATGATCAAAAATATTCAAAAATCAAAGCATGATTACAAAAAAATTATATAACACAACCATCATAAGCAAATGCAATAAACCATCCAATCAAATCATACAATGTTGTATAAACAAAAGGATCAGTATATATATATAATGAAGCTAACTAGTATACCACAATATCCAAAATTGGTATACTAAGTCACTAGGGGGTATTACCTAAAATGAAGTAGTAAAATTAAAATAAGTTAGGGTTTACCCTAATTCTTCATTTTATTCACTTTTACCCTAAATTTCAAAAATTTCGAGTTTTCCACAAAATAGAGAATTTGGCACAAAAACTCAAAGGGGGTATCATACCTAATGCAATTTACAGTAAAATTTGAAACTTCAACAATTTTTGCAATAAATTCTTATTTTCTCGTAAAATGTGCCATATTTTATTTAACACATTTTTTTTCAAAAATGCACTAAAGAGGGAGCAAAATGTAATTGGCTAAAATTGACCCATGCCAATTTACCTTAAATTCAAAACATTCATTAAACATGCTCTCCAACTTTTTGCCTCAATTTTGTGCCCATATCAAGTTTATTATAAACCTCCTGATGATATCAGCTCTATTTGAATGATATCGATCATCTGATATGATATCAGCTCTATTTGAACGATATCGGATGTCCGATACAATATGAATTTATTGTACGAAATCATACATTCAATTTCTCTAAAATTGAAAAGTGCCCAGAACAACAAAAAGAAAAAAATTGTTCTAACACCACTTGTCCATACCTGTCCAATGGCACGAACGTTATAGTATCGAATCAGCCGCTATCATCCAAAATTGTAGATATCATAGATCCCCTTTTTTTTTATCCCAAACCCCCTAACTCACCTTCACTATTTAATCCAGGCACTCTCCCTAGATTTCCCCTGACTCCCAATCATTCTTGCTACTTAGTGTTATAGTGCATTTCTATTATCTTTATTCTTATTTTGCAGGTTCAAAGATTTGGTACTATGCATTTTCTGGTACGATACAATATTGTATTTCTGATATCATCAGAACATGTTTGATATTGTCTATAGATAACTTAGGGGTAATTGATGACCATTGTTTATATGTTTTCTTACCTAATTTTTGTTTCATAGTATTTTATATTCTATTCATTAGTTTATCTAAGCATAAATTTCATTTATCATATCAGGTGTTCACCATCATAGCATTTCATTTTACTATTTTGAATTTATAGAATATATCCACATTGTTTCTTTTCACATATTACAAATAATGAGTTTCATATAGTCTAATTCATGCTTAATTTAATCTCTATCATGCTGCAACATATGTGTTTCTATGTCGATTTGTAAAGTTGTAAGTTTCTAACTGGATCGGGTCATCCGATACCACATCATATTGGTCGATACCAGATCAGACGCTCGATATCACCCTGCAACATCTGATATTTCTTGCATCAAGCAAAAGACTTCAAAATCAGCCATTCGGATTGAGTAAGATTTTGGATTTTCTTTAATAATCAATCTTTGCATCTATTTATCTTCTATATTCTACTATGTGATATATTCATGTGAATTAAAATTACATATAGCATAGGTTTAGTTGCATTTGGCCAAACTAGGTGAATGTGAGTGAACTATAAGAAACACATCAAACAACTCCCAACCTAGGCATGGAAACTACCATACAAATGTTTCCTAGTGAACCCTCAATTCATCGACAATCACTAAAGAAGGCATGACCTCAAATACCTCTCCTTTGAGGTGTAGTCCCATTATTTTCCCATTCTCCTTCGATGCATAGATACATTAGCCCAAAGGAAAGAAGTGCAAAAATTTTAGGACTACAAGTATAAATACTATGATTTGGTAATTGGTTATACCACTCTATGGCATCTCCCCTAATATTTGAGGAAATGTGTGGAGCATGAGATCATTATAATTTTGAATTCTAAAACATGAGTGCACAAATGTGCTCATGTGCTCTTTATGGTACTTAGTCCCTCAAAATTTATCAAACCTTGGTACTATGAAGTTTTTTGGATATGGCAGTGATGGTACCGAAGGGTTAATTGGTTGATTGATTAATTGATGTAAGGTTGGCTTCTGGTTATTGTAACCAGGAGTATGTTGTATCAAATTATTAATCTATTGTTGCATAGCCTTGATTCTAGGGTCTTCCCTAGGAATGTGAAAGCCTTGAATAACTTGATAGTTCTATGATGGGGTGGAAATATTTTGTGGAGTGACAAGATGATCATTTATAGGTACAGTGGATTGGAATTGAGGTTGATGAGATTGATTGATAAATGATGGTGATTATCGAAAAGGAGATAGTGCATGAGGACTATAGCTGGATTGGCCTATGGGAATGGATAGGGTATGGTTGAAATGAGGTATAGGGATGGAAACCATCAAATATTATGGTGCCCATGATGTACATTGTGTGGTGAAGGTGGGTTGAGTAGAAATTGTCTAAGGCCTAGGGTTCACTTGAACTTGCTATTGAGCAGTCTGCCACTTCTTAAGCAACTTGTTCAAATGTTCCTATACTTCATGAATTTCCATATCATCATTGGAAGGCATGGATGAAGATGACATATATTATTTGGATGGGGGTCAAGTGGTAATGGGAATTGCAACTTTATTGGATGAAGTGGGTATTTGTGAAGCAGCATTGACTTGTGCTTCATATAAGGGGTTGGTATATGTGGATATATGAAATGCTAGGAGCACATGATGATTGGGGAATGGAGACATGGGATGAAGGTACAATTGATTCCTCAAAAAGAGGGTTAGTATACACTTGGGTGAAGCTGGATGGCTAGGAAGGAACAAGTTCCTATTGTAAAAAAGGATCTTTATTTGAGAAATTATGGATGGGCTGCAAGACATAACTAGCCAATTTGTAGAAAGATTCTACTTGGGCCATGTCTATTTGGGTAATGTTATGGTCAATTGTAGGTGAGGATGATTCAATTTACAGAAGAGATGTGGATTTGTATCTATACATGACATCATTAGCCTGCACAGTGTGTGATGGGTCCACAAACAAATCTGTGTAATCTATTTGAACTATACCTAGACAGGATTTACCACAAAAGTGGTAGGAAATGAAGATGAAAATTCCATAGATGTATTTTTTTGGTTTAATGCTTTCTTTTGATTTCTCATTAAGACCATAAGCTACTAAAATAAGATACATATTATGTAATAAAATAAAATGCAGAATTGAAACTTCACAAGAATCAAAGTAAACAATCAATGCTAAGTTTGTTCAACACATGTGTCTTACCTCATTCATTGATTATATCATTTTAGTGTGAATTATTTTTTTTTAGATTTTGATTTTGTGTGTTTCAATGTGCTAATATGAATTAGAAATGGGTGAAGACTAAGGCTAGGTTGGGGTAACGAGATTCTTGTTGGTGATGAAATCCAACAAGTTTGCTCGGGGGTAATCTAAGGTGTCTAAGATAAAGATTGGTGAATGGAGATAAAAGACATCATCACCAGATCTCAAGCAGTGATTGGTGATGAAATCCAACCACCACTATTTAATGTGAAATGTGAAATGTGTGCAAAATTCCTTTTAAAGGTTCTATTTTTCATGGTGCACATGCAATATTAGAAACAACTGATTTCACTAGTCTAAATCAGAAGCCAACATTAAGAGTATCAATTTCTCCAGAGGATGTGAAGTACACCACTTAAATCCCTCTCTGAATAGTGGGGCATTCATCCACTCCTCTGCCTAGAATCACCCAATGTGGGGATAATTTTGACACACTAACGATGTTCCTACTTAGATCAGCAAAAGGAGGAGTTTCTAACCCTACAATACAGTGTAATTTATGCAATTTAATAATTCACATTCAACCAGAATGCAGGATTTTTGAATTGCAATACACCAGAAAACTAGAAACTTTAAATGGAAAATGGAAATGTGTGAATGAATGCAATGACTAATCTAATTACTAGAAAGAAAAATAGAATGATTGATTTTACCAAATTTATTAGTGATGTTCTTTTTAATCCAAAAGTCTGAAAAAATGTAAAATGCCAGAATACATAAAAATAAAGAGGTTAGTGTTTGACAGTAAACTTACAAAGAAGCCTATGTTTTTGTTTTAACTCTCTATAAAATATCTCTGGGCACTTCCAAAATACCCCTGGGCATTTTTGTATGTCCCTCGAGCATCGCAGGGCGTTTGTGCACCTTCTACAACTTTCAATGAACCTTTAGAAACCCTAATACAATGAAAATCGTGTGATCTATGCTTCTGAAAATCTTGCAAGATAAGACAAAAAACAAGTTAGTCAACAAAGTAAATCAAAATGAGAAACCCTTAGGGGGTCCCATCGTGATCACCATTTGTAGATGCAAAATAGAACAACACCAAATAACTAAACTTAAATAAATGAACAATTAAAGCAAGATAAGCACATATTATTGCACATAAATAAACTTGATTTGTATTGCTGGGTGTATTCCTAATATTACAACCAAATATTCCCTAGATTTGGGTTTTTACAAAGCTTTATTTTTTTTGTTTTATTTTACATGGTGGAATCAGTAGCTGCCACGAATCTGGGCAGGCTATCTAGATTTTATGGCCACCATATTATTTTGCGTTGTCTGCCCCAAAAGCCACCACATAAATATTTGTGTATTCTACCCCTATAACCACCATGCAACAATCATTTTAAACCTTTTACGCCACTGAAAACACCAAGAAAGGGACAAGTATTCAGTACGGTGAGGCCCAAGATTTGAACCTTGGATTTTACAAAGCTTTATTGCTCAATACAATAATATCAATATAGTAGGGTTCTCTGAAACCCTAACTGATAAATCAAGATGGTGTCTTCATGCTCGATTGATCCCAACATAAGTGAGTGGGATTCAAATATCCTTTTTTTGGACCACTCTAGCTTAAATAGTTGCTCAATGCCTGTATACTTCCATACCTACACATATAAAATGACAAAACAAGATTAGTAGTAATTGTGAGGGCTCCATTGTGTGAGACCCTCAAAAATCAATAAAAACCCTAAATGCCAAATAATAAACTACATACAAATATGGAAATAATTAAAATAGTACAACAATAAATATTTACCTTGTTATCTTGATGTTTTCTAATCTGTAGTCATTGTTGCAGGAATATGGTGTGTGGATGCCCTAGCGACACCCAAGGGTTAGTAGGGATGCAAAACTCTGGTTTGAAATGCCTACAGATGCTTTGAAATAGTAGAGAACACCCGTGGGTGCTTGGGGATGATGAAAAGAACCCAAAAGTGCTCAAGAATAGTAGGTGGACATTCAGAAGTAGTGAATGGTCACTTAGAAGTAGTAGAGGGGATTTCAGGGGTTGAAGCCAAGAGAGGGCTACGAAGATGGATACGATAGCAGATAAGAGAACGAGGATGATGATGGACGAAAAAAATTCAAGGACTTCAAAAATTTAGGATTCGGTCAGGGCTTTAGGGGTTGAGCCATCAAAATGACTCCTATTTATAATCTTCCCTAGGACACATTAGGGTTTCAACAACATAATTTATGCGGTTGATATTAAAATGTGATGGAGGGTGGAGATTAAATCTAGGCAGGTGGCATGGATTAAGGTGGATGAATGGACAGGATTATATCAATATGGATGGCTAATATTAATTTACACATATATATACACATTTATTAAATATATATAAATATAATATAAAATATTAATATTTAAATATATTAAACAAATATATATATATATATATATATATATGTAAATAATGGGTAAAAATGGTGTGAAGACCTGGATGAATGAAAAATGGCTATATTTTGGTGTCTACAATTTCTTTCAAGTAATATTTGATAATTAATAGAGTAATTGAATTAGACCTATGTTAAACAATGAATTGGTACTTGCCCTTGTAATAGTTATATGTAACCTCTAAGTTATCCATCTACCTTCCCTTTTATTCTTTTGATTTAATATTTGATAATAACATACCCTATCACCTAAACCTTGGGGATCAATGTTCTCTTTCAAGAGAGAATAATTTTTGTTCTAACCATTTATGTATGTTGGCAACTAGACTAATGTATCACTCAACAGGCCTTATGCTTGGATTTATGGATTTTCTTAATCCTTGTGCATTCTTTCTTAAGCCTTTTCCATCGTATAGCATTCGTTTAATTAATTGGATACAATACATTTTGTATAGTTTTAAAAGCACCCAATATCTTTATCATCACTATAGTTATTAATAACATCATCTTTTTCATGACCATTAACAACACAATGATCATTATCAACAAGATTATATTGAGCACCATTACATTAGCATCATCATTTTCTTATTTCTAATCTTCAACATGTAAACCACTACCATCAATAATATTCAAGATAGTAGTATCACAAGTATAATTTATCCTTTGGATAAGGTTGCTTGTGTAATTAGAAATATCCACCATTGTAGTATTCATCTTCAACCTTTTATTTATGTCTTCTTTAACTTTCTAATATTGCTCCTTAATGATGTCAACATTGGTTAGTGCATTGTATATCATTTTCACAACATCAATAGAGAACAACATATTATTTTCAAAATGATATTTACAGATAAATTTCTTTGAGGATCACCTATAAGAATTTAAGTGTTAATAGTTCTTTGTAGCATAGGTTGTAGTATTGTTTATGAAGAAGGTGAAATGGAAAATTTTGGGATGAATTCTAGTAATTTGTACTCAATATGGACCAATATGTATAGTTGTACGATTACAATTGTACAATTCCCAAAATGTACAAATAGTGACTGTATGATCACAAGACATTCAATTGTACGATTACAATCGTACAATGGCTTGAACTGTATGATTTTCCAATCATGCAATCTATCAAAATTAGGTAATGGAAAATAACTTCATTATTTTGGAATCATTCACTTGCTAATCATCATTACTATTCCAACAAGTACAAAACATACAGTTACAACCTAAATGAAAAGCTATTTATAAACTATATAGTTAGAAAAGCTAAATGTATGGTTATAATTAACCCTTGCTACATTTACTCAATCTTAGATCTATAGTGTACTATGTATGAATATAACATAATAGGAATTAGATACCTCTAATGATGGGATTACCAAGCTATTAGTCCATCATGCACACTTGGAATCACCATTTCTATTCTAGATCCAACAACAATATGTACTTCCCATTCTAGAATTCATTCAATACTTGCAAACATGGCAATTAAAATTTATAGGAAGAAATTATAAACAATTTTCCATCCATAATTCTCATGCACATTTGGGTATCAATCAGTGCTTTATTCCCATTGTAGAATCATTCTAGTAAAATTTTATATCTGCAATACTACACAAGTATTGTAGACACCTAAAACATATCATGTGTAGGGGACTACTCATATGGGCATCCTAATAGACCATATGAATGATCTTGGACCATTCCAAGATAGATCAGTGGTTTTAACCACTCAATTTAGGTAGCTTTGGCCTACTCAGCCTTATCCATGGCTAGCATCCTACTGTGCACCGGTTGACACCCATGGCTAACAAAGCTAGTTACGCCTCAGAGCCACGGCTAGCCCTGAAACTATTTTGAATTCTTGAGCCAAGACAAAATCAGTTACAATGGCCATGGTAATGGATTTCAAGTGGTTTCGAGTGAGGAAGCATCCAGAATCTTCCTCCCAACTACTCCAACCTCCTGGTTCTTGATCTTGGCTTCCCAAGGAAGCTAAGATTAGGAATTGAGAGTGCTATAAGACCCCCCTCCAAATTGGGGAAAAGTCTAGAGAAGCTTTCAATTGAATGTAGTGAAGCCCTACCAGATTGGAGAGCCATTTGCAACCCTTGAGGAGTGCCTATATGCTACCAATTTGGAAATCATGACTGCATTCGAAGCTATGGAGGTTTCAAGAGCTTGAAGAGATCATTCATCCATAATTGAACCACTTCCACTACAAATTCAAAGAATCTACATCACCAATTCATTCCAGAACATAGAGGCGACCCTTGATCATCAATTCCATGGAGGAAATTGAAGATTCAAGCCCTGGTTACAAGAGAAAGAGCACTTTCACCTCAACCATGGCTATCAATTGCAGCTAACAGAGCTAGCTACACTTCAGACCCACGGTGAGGGTTTGACACTCAATTTCCCTCATTTTAGTTGTAGGATTTTCATTCTAAACATGCAATTAGGTAGATCTAACATAGATTAGCTTTCATTTATGCTTTTGTATGGTTAATTGTAGAAATTAGAGGTAGCTTTGCTCTATTTCCTTCTATTTTGTCAATTTGCACTAGTTTCATTAGATTTGATTCATTTCAAGTTTTAATGGCAGATTATGCATCATAATAGCTAGATTTACTACTTTCTTATCATTCTTTACAGTAATTCAGAGGTTTTGTAATCATATTTACAAGTTTCCATGCTTTCTTGCTATATTTGTCCTAATTCATGCAAATTCCTATCAAGAGCCTCATCATGAGAGGCCTCCTTTGCTTCTAATTCTTTTATGTTGTTTCTTGAATGTAGGTTTACAGGATCTGAGCATATTCAAAGAATTCTTGGCAACATATTCCTCTGATCAAGTGAGAAGAAGGCTTCCTTGAGCCTTAAGTTTTGTGTCTACATTAAGAGCCTGTGTATTGCACCATCCCCTTTGAGGGGCTCAAAACATTGTATCAATTGTATCAAAGAATTTGGTATCCCTAAGAGGGACGTATTTGTAAAGGATATTTGCAATGATAATATAAAGAAGTTGTTCTTTCTTGATTCAATTCATTGTTATTCATCTTTTCATGCTTTAATGCTTGGTATAATTGATGCAATAGCCTAGGTGTATGCTTTTAGGGTGGTATAGATGGCGATCATGGTGGAAACCCCACAAATTATATTGTAGATGACTAATTTCTTTTTGTTTTTTGTTGCAGGTCTTAGCCACGCTTAATATCCATGGTGAATAGTCTCAACCATGCTTAACAACCATGTGCTAGTAGTAGAGCAAAAATATAGATAGTAAGCAGCCTGTCTCTCCATCAAATGAGGATTTCTAGGTAATCTTGTTCCTCTGATTTTCTTGTTTTTCATTTTTTCCTATCAGTAGCTAAGTAGATCACTTAGAAAAATTGTAAGAGGTAAAATTTAATGAAAATTTCATGTTATCTGTTAGTCATGGCTAACAACAATAGCTAGCACTGTTAGCTACTATTGTCAACCATGGCTAATTTTTGGGTTGCGGCTCTGTCTCATGGTCAGCACTGTTACCTACTGCATAGACTAGCAACTAGCAGTTAAATGTTGTGTGTAGAGTTTTCTTGTTAGGGCCCAATCAGAGGCTAATTTTATCATGTAAATGCATTCTCTGAAGCTCATATAGTTAAATACATGCATCTTTTTGAATTTAAAATGTTTTTATTTTAGGCATATAGGAAAGAGCATGTTTGCTTGGTGATGCATTTTTTGTTTACATACAAGCTTAAAATGAACACACACACACCACATAACATTTAAATGCTAGTGAGTTGGAATTCACACCCATCCACTAGTAGAGTTCAATGATGGTGGTAGTTATTTCCATCCGTTGGCTCAAATCCCATGAACCTTGTTCTATTGGCCAATATCGACTCCAAGATCCATCCTATCCATGCAAAATAGCATGCATTCCTCTTCGAAGGGGTGTATCATTATGCATGGTGTGTTGGGTGAGGATCGGTAGGACTTGTGCTCCCTACCGGGTGTGGATTTCATCTCCACACTTTGGGGGGTTTACGTGATCATGACTTTCATTTTCGATTGTCGAGCTACGAGCATACATGTGAAATCCATTAAACTAAATAAGTATATCATCAACAAATTTCAAAACATGATGAGAGTTAGTTTATGATACAACACACTTGAAACACACTAAAAATAGTTTAGGGATCACAAAGAAATTTTAAAAGAGATAATCACCTTTTTTTCTTTGTTTTCTTTAAAATTTACAAAAGAGATAATCATATTGTCTACTTTGTGTGTTTCTCTATTGTTTGGGTAATCAACATAGGATCCTTGATCGGGGACCAAACCCTAACCCTAATAATTTATTTTTATATATAAAAATAAAAAAGCTACTTTTTTATTCTGCATCCAATGGATCAAAAATCATGCAAATCGGAGCTATAACAAAAAGTTATTTTGGTTTTATGATTACTCTATTTTTGAGTGATTTTTAAGCCAAAAATAGGGAGAAACTGCACTAAAACAGTCCTAAATAGACCTAGACAACCCCAAAATTTGCCAAATTTGTTTTTTTGTCTTAGTTTACCCCTTGTGCATCCCCTCATAGCATTTTTGAGGCTTGGGTCCACATTTTCCCAAAATTCCAAAAATTGGGCATTTCTCCACGAGCCTCGGTTGGCCAAATATTCCAAAAATACAAAATTTGACCCAGAAGTCACTTTTTGGAGTCATAGCCCATTGTGATCAGCTCATCTTACTGATCATTTTGGTATATAACACCCACAACCTTTTTTTGGAAGTCAAAATTTTCTTCAGTGTGGGTTTCCTTCAGGGTTTGCCTAGTCAGCACATCATGACAACTATGCATAGCCAAGCTCAATCATGAGCCAGTGAAGTAGAAAACTCATGGAGAGGCCCTGAACACCTCTGATATTCTCTTGAGGATCTCACCATTCTTGCATGACACCTTGGTAGTCGTCGCACCCACCATTCTCTTGAGGATCTCATCATTCTCGCACGATGCCCTGATAGTCATCGTGAAGCCACTTCCTCACATAGGAGATCTACTCACCGAGGTGATAAGGTTACCACATATATGGTAGGAACTAACATAGCTAAAACCCCCCGTAGTGAGATAGAAAGCCATGGGTCTTGCACAATGGACCGATCAGATTGGGAACCTAGGCCTCACATAGTTCAGAGAGAGTGGCTACTCCAAGATCAATTGGAGGACATGCACATTGAGTGTGAGTGTTTAGAGCAAGAATACATGGAAGAGCAAATATTGCAACAACATATATGGGATGAGCTCAAATGGTATGAAGAAAGGATTTTCCAATAGAAGTTATGTGAAGAACAATCATGTAGGGTAACTCCTGAAAAGAAACCCACACCTAGAGTTCATAGGCAAAAAATCAACATGAGGCACCTTGTGCATCATCAAGAGTTGCCTCCTAGGCAGGTAGATAGCCATTCCCATAAATAGACAGACAAACCCCTTGCTATCGATAATCAACAAAATGATATATTCAAATATCCCTTACCCAATCATGAGGCTAAGGAAGATCAAAAGGAGCATGTGAGCAAGGTCAATGCTCGACATTTATCATAGTCCTTACAAAAATTAAAGCCTATTCCACCATACAAGGAACCTATGATTACTTTTCACAAATAGGAAATTAAACCAACCCCTGTTAATGAATCTGATCCGCCATTGCACATTATAGCTAGCATTAATCAGATTTCATACAAGTGAGTTTTGGTTGATACTGGTTCATCCATCAATATCATCACTACCACTGCATTGAAACATCTCAACATTCCACCTTCCCACATTAGAGCATCTACCTTCACGCTCCAAGCCTTTAATGATGTGAAATCCCCCATAGTAGGCACAATAGTCCTCCCCATTGAGGTGGGACAAAAGACTATTCCTACATTGTGCTACATTTTAGAGGGTTCAAGATAGTACAACATACTACTTGGAAGGCCATGGATAAGAGCCATGGAGTGCGTACCATCCATAATGCATCATTGCATTAAGTACATTCATGAAAATAAGGTCCATGTAGTTGAGGCTGACATAGATCCCTTTAAGTATTATAAACCAATGGACCATCCACAGGAGCCTATTGTGTCACCCATGCATCTGAACACTAAACTTGATGATGTTATCTAGAGTCCGGATGCAACCCCATGGTTTGTTATGAAGTTACCTTCACCACCGCCATCACCTGTGGTTTTTCCCATTACACCTCCATCTTCGGTCTCTCCAAGCAATGAGAAATCGATGAAGGCAACCATAGAGATGCTCACAACTATCTCAAACATGTCATTAGAGGACTCTCTTACTCCTATCAAAGGGGAAGAACCTATTGTGGTTATGGATAAACTAGATCATATCATACCATCTTCGTCCACCACATCGTAGGTCATAGTTCATTTAGATGAAATTGAATTCAAAGAGCATATAGAGGCAAACATTACATTTACGCCTATCATTGAGTCCATTGAGGATTCAGGTCGACCTCCTATCGAGTCACTACCTGTTGATCCCATCCTTGATTCTTCACCTGAACATGAGGAAAAATCAATTGTCATAATTGAAATAGAACAACCTCAACAAGTTGAGGAGCCACTCACAACTCATCCAACTATTGAAGCACCTTCTCATGAGTTTGTGGGAATGGTTAACATTATGTCAGAGGACCAAGTGACTCTAAAGTAGATAAAACAAGAGATGGTACAATCAGATGTTGCTTCCACATCGAAGGAGCCAAAACTATTGAAATTAGTCACCCCTGACTCATTTCTCATGGTGCCTCCTCAAGAGCAAGAATAGGTGTTTTCCCCACATCAAACTGGGGGTACTCAAGCTGGCATAGTTCAAAACTACAAAGTAGAACAAAAATATGAACTGAGTCATAAATGTGAGCATGTGGATGCCATTATCAAAGTGGATCATCAAGAAGCATCCACATCATCTCAAGTGAAAGATATTGAAGATCTACATTTACCTGGTGAATCTTTAACATCCACTCTTTCACCCCCATCAATCTACGATGATCTTCCAATCTCATCACTAGAGGTGCACATAAAATCCTTGTCAGTTTTGCAATCCATTCTAAATCATTTAGATAGAATGGAACATCGAATGGATGAGCAAAATGAGGCATTGCAATTTATCATGGACCAACTTGAAAACCTAGAATCGCAAAAGCAACCCATATCTGAGGTCAAACCACCTCTTGTGCAACCATAAGAAAAACCTCAGCAAAAGCAAGCACCAAATCGGTCACACCAACAACCTCATAGTTATACACCATTACCCGAACCTATGACATCAATTTTTAATCGATTACATGAGGCCAAAGCCATCACCTTACCTCAGTCTCATCCCTTAGATCCGAGCCACCCAAGACCTGAGGGATATAGGGAGGATTTACATTGCCCATATCACCAACTAGTTGGTCATGATATTCAATCATGTTACACCTTCAAGACCATGATACAGGATATGCTTGAAGTGAATTATCTACAAATTCATGATAAAAAAATAAGCATAGTCGGTAAGCCATCCCTTGCACCACAAAAGCAAGAGGAATCCCCTATGCCAATAGCTGACATACCTAGGGCTCAATCGGGTCATCAAACTCAGTTGGTGCGTGCTACATGCCCATAATAGTAGCAACACATTTGGACTCTATTAAAAGAGCCCATGTCAGTCATCTTTCAAAAGTTGTTAGAAGCTAAAGCTATTATCTTACCAGATAGGCACCCTTTGGACCAGAACAAAACTAAACCTAAAGGTTATAGGGAGGACCATTTTTATCTCTATCATCGAATAGAGGGCCATGGCATTCACAATTGCTATGGATTCAAGAATGTGGTTCAGGATCTCATAGATAGTGGGGCTTTTCCCATAGATGGTTCATCCATAGTGCCTCAACCTACCAAAATAGAGGCTACATCATCCCAGTTGAGACCCCAAGGGCAGCCGCATCCTCGTGGGCCTAACAAGCCACCTCAGTGAGTGGTCACATTTGAGATGACTACTACGACTTTATTTCAAAATTTGTACGAGGCAAATGCATTTGTATTACCAGAGGTCAAACCTAGAGTACCTAAACTTGGGTCATAGGATGAAAGCCTCTATTGTGTCTACCATCGTATAAATGGGCATGACATACATGGCTGCTAGTCATTCAGGAAGGTGGTCCAAGATCTTCTAGAATGAAATGAGCTCCATGCAGATGGTTCATTCATTTCACCCCACCAAGACAGGGGCACCCCATAGAGGTCCATGCCCCAATTGGGAGAGTTGATTTCTGTCACTCTTCCTAAGCAAGTTGATTACATTGCAATGGACAACATGCACATTGGGGGTCCTAAAGGTAATGTACCTTCCCCATCATCCATGTCAAGTTCAATGAAGCAAAGTAAGGATTCTAAAGGTATCACACCTTCCTCACTTTCATTGAGTGGCACACACACTAGGGGTACCTAAGGTAGCATACCTTCCCCCTTTAAATTCAAAAATTCAAAAAAACAATTAAAATTCAAAAAATTCAAAAACATGGAAAATTTCAAAATCCATAAAAATCAAAAAGCAATAAAATCTAAAAATATTGCAAAACATCAAAACTTCAAAAACATTTGCATCATGCATTTCATTTTGCACTTGCATTCATTTAATTGCATTGCATTAGGCATTTCCATCCATCGCACCTTGCATTAGGATAGGTTGTGTTTGCAATCTTACAAATGACACCACGTTTGTATTTCAATCATGCATCTATGCATCATCATCATCCATCACCCTTGTGAGTAATTGTGTTTTTCAACACAACCCCTCCTATTGCTATGAGGAATATACTAGGGTTTTTCGGTCATTCAACCATACCTAGTGGTCTTCTCAGATTTGGTAGAAAGCTATTGCTTTGCTTTTGAGGATGAGGTCTAGTTTTGATAGCACTTAGCATATCAGAATCCCATCACTAATCAAACACATTAACAATCCTAATTAGGACAAGGAAATATGAACACTACAAAGTGGTCCTGGTCACCTTAAGCGAAAGGTTTTGTTACTTGCTCATTTTGTGATGCGCAATGGTCTAGAGTGTGGATCATTGGAAAAAGGACAAGTTCCCCCCTACCCAAGAAATCCCTTGCTTACAAAAAGGAGCAAAATCCCAAAATCAAATCAAATCCCTTGCTCAAAACAAAAAAAAAACAAAATACAAAATAAACAGTGATTTTCATCACTATATATGAGCAAGTATCCCAATAAAATTGAAGAAAATAAGGGGGTGAAGAGCTTGAATCCCTAGAATGGTCAATACTCAAAGCCATAGAGTGATCCCCAATACAACAATGGGCTGAATGAATCCCTCCTGACATTGGGGTAGGTCTAAGAAATTTACAAATGAGCTAGCTTTAGGTGCCCTATATTGCCTAGTGGTCTAGTCCAACTAAGTCCAAACCTAGGATCAGGTGAGCATGTGGTGATCCTCATTACAACAATGGGCTGAATGAATCCCACCTGGAAATGAGGTAGTCTTATGTCTCATCTAATATATTCATTTGCACACACAGGGATAATGAATATCTTGGTCTTTCATAGCAAAAAATTTATCTTTTAGGAGTCTAGTATAGTCATTATACAACTTTTGATAAGTCAACTAGGGTGTTTGAGTCTCATGGAAAACCTCAAAAATTCCCAAATAGCAACAAACCACATCAATCAATCAATCATCAATTTCTTTTTATGATATTTTGTTTATTAAAGGGTGTTCATAACATAGAACAGATACCGGATGGATATCAACAATGATATTTAGACGACCACTGACTATTTTGTGCATATCTTTTAACTTACAAAAGCTTATGAAGAGAAAACAATATATCATCATCTCATCTCACATATGGATGTCTAATTGGTTAATTCTTATGATAAGATTTATCAATTACATTCATGATTGTTATACATTCTGTGGTGTCATCCATTAGATTGTTAACTCATATTGCATTCATTCCTTATGTTTTAAGTGATTAAAGCATACAAGTTCATTTACATTAGATCATCATCATGTAAATAATGCATTACATACATTGCATTCATCATATCATAACATCATAAATTAAATGCATACAAGTAAATCAAATTAAACATGCATTTAACATATAACATTGCATCCATATGCATACATCATAGTAGTCCATCTACACATCTAGATCACAATATCTAGTCATACATCCATCATCTAGCTAGTGCATGTCATCAATACATCACATCATATAGCATCAAATCAACATAACATATAAGCATTGCATCCATATGCATCTCATAAACATAAAATAACAAAAACATTCACATAATTCAAAATTCAAATGCGCCTCGTATCCAGTCATTTATTCTACACACTTGGCGGTTGCAGCGACTTGTGCTCCATGCAATCCGACAAGATGAGTAAATCACCATAAGGCCATTTGGGGTAAATTAGTCATCGTTGAATTGTAATGCTTCACTTCACTCCCGAAGAAGGCCATAGCAGTCCGGACTACCCCACGAGAATGAGGCATTCATTTCATTTCTTCTATGACATTTTCAGTAGATCATCGAAAATAGTGATTCAACACAAGCCTAATTGGAATTGTTATCATCTTGATTCCCTAAGAAGGCCATTACGACCAGACTTCTCCATGGGATAGAGATGTACAATTACTATTAATAGTTGAAATCATAGCTGAATTAGGCCTTGCCAAATAATAACAAAGTGCAAAAGTCTTCAATCATCCAAATTATTCATCTTGGTCAAGTGACTCATCGCTTTATTCAATGTCCTACCCTCATCGACTCATCGCTTGAGGGGGTAGTCATAATATCAATAATCATAATCAAATTCAACAAGAGATCACTTGATCTTGTCAAATTACATTTGTCTTATGAATCATTGCCAACAACTATCATAATCTTACCCTTTGTTGGGGCAAAAAACAAATATGATAGTTAAGTTAGTAGCTTTCCACCTATCAAAACGATTGTAGCCTGACTACCCGATCACCGTGGATACACAAAATATTTGCAAATTTAAGCCTTCCCTCAGTTGGAAGAAATGATTCTAAGATGCACGTCCTTTTGCAGGACTGGGCATCTAATGTTGATCAGATCAATGATCATCATTCAACCTACAACATGGCTTTAGGTGGTCTATTTTTGCTCAGCGTTGTGCTTTCACATAGTGCATCCCAAAATGGGTATTTGTAGACACCTAAAACATGTCATGTGTAGGGGACTACTCATATGGGCATCCTAATAGACCATATGAATGATATTGGACCATTCCAAGATAGAGTAGTGGTTTTAACCACTCAATTTAGGCAACTTTGGCCTACTCAGCCTTAGCCACGAATAGCACCCATGGCTAATATGTCAACTATAGCTAACATATTTAGATGTGCCTCAGAGCTGCGGCTAGCCCTAAAACTATTTTGAATTCTCGAGCCAAGCCAAATTTAGTTATAATAGCCATGGAAATGGATTTCAAGCGGTTTCAAGTGAGGAAGCATCCAAAATCTTCCTCCCAACTATTCCAACCTCTTGGTTCTTGATCTTGGCTTCTCCATGAAGCTAAGATTAGGAATTGAGAGTGCTATAAGACCCCCCTCCAAATTGGGGAAAAATATAGAGAAGCTTTCAATTGAATGCAGCGAAGCCCTACCAGATTGGAGAGCCATTTGCAACCCTTGAGGAGTGCCTACATGCTGCCAATTTGGAAATCATGACTGCATTTGAAGCTATGGAGGTTTCAAGAGCTTGAAGAGATCATTCATCCATAATTGAAGATATCATTCATATACAATTCATAATCAATTGGCAATATGTACGGATACAAAAATGATGAATTATGCTCTACAATTCTCCTTAGCAATCCACAATCAACCATATCGGCTAAGATCAACAACAATGCATATCCACTATTTTCAGCAACCATGAAAAACCATGAACAACCTACAAAAACTGAATAGGGGGTTTATATTTTCTATCTAAGCCATTCCAAAGTAGTTTCTTGAGATATCTTATTATTTACAACTACCACCTGCAACTTCTCAACCAAATTAATTTCATTAATGCTTTACTAAGGTTCTAATTTTATTTTCATCAAATTATATTTCATGCATATTATAATTCATTTCATTTCATTTCATGAATTCACATTTATTTCCCTATATTGTACAATTAAAAAAACCCTACATTGTACAATTAGACAATCCCTACATTGTACAATTAGAAAAAATTTACTTTTACCAAAATTGTGAAAATCCTCATATTATAATTTCTTCTTCTTCAAGGAGGTGAATTTTTTGCCTAAATATACCCTCACATTTAAATTAGTTGGCATCCCCGTAAACTCATATTTCATGGTCTTGGCTAATTGGTCTTGTTGGAGATCTTGAAGTTAAACTTGGAGAATGACAAGCTCATTTTGCAACTTGTCAGCATAGTTATTATGCTCTATAGCTTTTAGTTCATATGTGTTGGATTTCTCCTCTATGATAGCTAGGAGCTGTAGCAACTCTTTCTCCTTCTTAAATGTGCTATTGTATAACTTTTATTTCAAAGCTACCTCTATCTGGATGACAATGGTGAGCTCCTCATCCTTCTCAAAAATCAATAAATCTCTTTGTTGTAATTCAAATTGATGAGCCTATTGAATTTCTTCCTTGAGTTGAAGCATAGACTTATGATCCATAATTATTTTATTATAGTGGTTTACATATATTGCCATTTTTTTAATTTTATGATCATTCAATTTTTGAAGAACACAAGCTTATGCTGAGAGGGGGGGGTGAACAGTATAAGGCCTTTTTTAACTTATTCCTTTATACTTCAATACAGTAAAGCAATATACCCAAAGCAATATCAAAACAATGCACAATATCATCCACAAAGTGACACCAATTTTAACGTGGTTCACCCAGAATTCCTAGGCTACGTCCACAAAATTTTTCTCTAAAAGTTATCTCAAAGTTCTTTGGAAACCTTCCCAATTACAATGTTTATGAGCCTCGGCTCAAAGGAGACACCTTCCCCCAATCTGAATTTATGAGCCTCTGCTCAAAGGAGATACCTTCCCCTCTGCTCTGGAAATGATCCCTTAGAAGATCAACTGCCTCTACCTCTTGCCAGCACGTGGAACTCCTTTCCATCGAAGACCTCTTGTCCTCAATGCTTAGCCTAAGAGACCTCTCCCTTCTATGATCATGTCCATAGCAGCTCAGCTACTTGTACCAAACACAGTCAGTTGGTCTAGTACAAGTCTTCCTCTGTCTGTCAGATCTGTCCAACTCTTTGAACAAATAAATCCTCTGCACACAAGCCTTCTCAAAGACTTGCCAAATATGTCCTCGGGTTCTTCTAAAAGAACCAAAGCACATCTGTCCTCAAGTTCTTTAATAGAACTCTCAAAAACTCAGCTCACAAGTCCTCTACTAGGACCTGTCCAAATCTACTCACAAGTCCCCACTGGAACCTGTCCAAAACCTGCTCACAAGTCCCCACCGAAACCTGTCTAAAACCTCAGCAAGCTCACAAAAAAAAAAATTGCTTAGCATGAACCCACAAAGAGAATTGTTAGAGACCCAATGTGATTCATAAATCTCATAGAAGCATAAAGAGAATTGTTAGAGACTCAATATGTTCTATACTTAACTCCCAATCTCAATCTCAAATCTCATAGAAACATAAAGAGAATTGTTAGAGACCCAATATGTTCTATACTTAACTCCCAATCTCAATCTCAAATCTCATAGAAACATAAAGAGAATTG
The DNA here is from genome assembly GCA_028583015.1 of Wollemia nobilis. Taxonomy (NCBI): domain Eukaryota; kingdom Viridiplantae; phylum Streptophyta; class Pinopsida; order Araucariales; family Araucariaceae; genus Wollemia; species Wollemia nobilis. The sequence continues at coordinate 9,498,843 of JAQPPZ010000386.1, read as the reverse complement.
TTAGAGACCCAATATGTTCTATACTTAACTCCCAATATCAATCTCAACTCAATCTCAAACTCAAAAGAATAAGATAGATGTAGTATGCTTTTCTCAAGAATATGAAACACAACCCAACAATTGCCAACCATGCAATATCTCATATAACAATGATACTTATATTATTTTCACCAACAACTAGGGTTTCATCATCTCAAAGCAAGTAGAAAGACTTATTAACATAAACCCTATTGCAAAAATGCTTCCTCTTCCTCAACCAGAATTATGCATTCACCCAAAAATTCAACAATAACTTTAATGCATAAACAATATTTAATATCCAAAAAATAAGATTCACACCAAAGAATACCTAGTAGACAACCTTTTCACTCCAAAATCAATTTCAGAAAATATACCATAAACAACATACATGGAAGATGTTGCCCATACCTTTACTTTGATGAAGGAGAACTCAAAATTTGTCACAACACTAACTCTCAATTTGCCACTAATTAGATTTAGCAACTATACAATAATACACAATAATAAAGATCCAAAATAACACCTTATTTCTCCAACTTAGTAAAAACCACCAAAGTATAATATACATACAAAGTAAAACCTCTTTACACCTTATTACTCCATATAAACATTAAACATCAATAAAACAATGTCAAAACAAATATGATACCTTAACCTTATACCTCTCGCGCATTCACAGCCACTATCCTTTACACATCGCGACCATAAGAAAAAACAACGAAGAGAATCGAACTCGGCACCTATGCCTTCTAGTGCTTTTGCTTAAACGCAATCACCGTTGGGTCACAAGTGCCCAATGAAATACTACAACGCTGCCCTCTCTTTTATCTTCCTTTGACGCCAAGAATCTGGAAAATGTAAACGTCTTCCACAAACCACATGAAAACTGGTGAGCGCTATCCAAGACGTAAGTCACTGAATGCTTGCATTAGTCATCTCACAACATAGTCTGAAAAATTCAGTTTAGGAGTAATTGCCAATCCACTGCCATCACATAAAAAGTAAGGATGCAGCCCAAGCTCAAATCCGAGTATGCCAAGCACGATAAAGATGTCAATCGAAGATTCGAAGACACAGAGCAAGCTCAACTCGAAGACACCAAGCACTGTTCAAAAGGAAAGGAGCAAATGCAAATCGTAGATGCCAAGTGCAAATCGAACGAAACAGAGCAAGTGCAAATTACAGACGCCAAGCGCAAATCGAATGAAACAGAGAAAGTGCAAATCATAGACGCCAAGCGCAAATCAAACGAAATAGAGCAAGTGCAAATCGTAGATGCCAAGTGCAAATAAAAAAATATAGAGTAACCACAAATCACAGATATCAATAATAAATCGGAGGTTCTCACTTTAGAAAATCATCCCCACTTATATAGCCATTCTTCCTTAACTATTTGACGTCGGCGCTCCTCCAACGATGGCAACATATCGACGAAAGAATTCTTTTTTCTTTCGTCGCTTAAGGGTTGAAAGACCCTTTAATAATAATTAAAATAATAATTATTATTTTATTAATAATAAATTAAACTTGGACCTTTGACAAAGGTTTGAGTTAATTTAATTATTAATAATAAACATGGACCTTTGCATTAAGTTAAGCTTGGTTTTAATAAAAACCCTTAATGATTCCAAATGGTTTTAAGAAAAACCTTTAGCCTTGTCACCATGGTTTTAATAAAAACCCTTTAACATAAAGAAGCTTCTCAAGATATTCTTGACATCACACTCTTTTGATATCAACAAAAATGCCTTTTGACATCAATGACAACTTATACATTTGAGCAAAGGCAATGTACCCAAAGTGCCCAAAATTGCCAACAATTGTAGTTTCCCTTCATATATTTTTAGTTGATCTTTGTTCTTTGTCAATTTCTCCTTTTTGACTGCCAATTGTTCTTCCTATTGCTTGAGTTGTTGGTTTTTCAAACTCAATTGCTCCTCCTATTGTTTTATATATGCAACATATTGCTATAACAAATCATCTTGTTCCTATATTTTCTTATTTTGTTCTTCCATTTGGTGTACCATAAGCTATTTTTCCTTTTTTAATGGCTACAACTTATCCTCATAGGCTTGCTTCATACTAGTCATTTTTTCTTCCACCTTCTTCAACTTCTCCTCGACTTCTTTCTTGTTGCATTCCAATTCTTCTTCAATTGTAGCCATTTCTTTCCTAACCACTTTATCTTCTCCTTGTTGATATTCCTTAGCTTGATAGATCTATTACATTCCTAATCTAATTCATTCAATCCAATGTGTTAGGAAATTGAATTTTCATAAAATGAAGGTCAATTTCGGTGATGCCCTTTGGTATTCTGTATCAACTGTGTTTAATGGACACCTTTGATTTTTGTTCAAGTATAGATATACCCATGGGTATGCTCTATATTTTATCTTCATACCTTTTGGAAAATCACCAGTTCCTAACATATTTGCTACCACATCTCTAGGTAACTAGGGTGTTGTTCATGTATCTGTGCTATTATCCTTGTTTGGTCTTACTACATACCCACTCCATGACCTTCTCTATTTCCATGAAGGTTCTATCCCTCCACTACTTTAGTTATCCTATACAACCTATTCAAAACTATAATCAGGTACTTAGGAATATTTCACAGATCTATTCTAGGAAATGGTCCACTTGTTCATCTATATCTTCACCTTCTCCATCCAAAATTTAGAACTATGGTACTTTGAGCAAAAATCTTGTTTGAAGTGTGTGGTCCATATTTTGTGTCTAAGTATTTCCTTCCTCTTCCTCATCCATAAGTGATATTTCCCCAATTTTCTTAATGAGATATATTGTAGTCTCTTCCTATAGCAAATTTTGATCTATAGTTAATGCTTCAGGATCATCTTTCTTTGATCTGATCTCGTTGATATCAATGATTTGTTTAGCTGACTATTGTTCATTTTTAGGCACTTGGACTTCTTCTTGTGGCTATGATTGCTCTTCTTTATATGGATTTGGTTGTTATTCTATCATTATTATAGGTACATGTATTGTATTAGATCACTCCTATGCTTGTATCACATTTCCCTTCATCGGATGACTATTGCTACCTCTCATAATGATCCATACTTGTGGCTTCTTCTTCTCCTTTTTCTCTTTTAGTGGGTTTAACTTAATTTATTTTGATTTCATTTATGGTGGTGTTACCATTATATACAACTAGTTCTTGGATGCCTCCAGTAGTTCAAACTCATTGGCATTGATCAATGCAGGAGATCCCATTGCTTTTCCTAATTGGTCTATTTCCATTGGCACATTAATATTTGCCAACTCCAATACCTCCAATACCAAGTGTATTTCCTCATCTAGATGTGTGATCATTGTTGGAATATGTAATGCAACATTGTGTAAATTATTCTTAGACTAAAATATAAAGTCTAAAGAATAATATTTGAATTAGAAAATAATTCTATTTTATGTAAAAATATTCCCACCCAATTAATAAATAAAATAAGGGTGCTAGGAATATTTAATTTGTGGGAAAAAGTTATTTCCCCTTTTCTAGCAAATATTAGAAAGTAACTAATCACTTTCTAATATTTGATAGATGCCACTTATCACACATCTCAAATATTAGATTGTGATAAGATTAGAAAGTAACTAAGCACTTTCTAATATTTGATAGATGCCACTTGTCACACATCTCAAGATTAGATTGTGATAAGATTTAGGGTTGTAGTAGAAAAGCTTCTCTTTAAATAGGGGTGTTGTCTACTACATCTTAACATATCTTGTCATATTGACTTGTGTTGTAATATCATGTTGATGCATATTGTTGCATAACATTGAAGCATTCTTGTATTGTTGAATCAAATGAGTAATATAGTGAGCTTCATAGTGGATGTTTCCCTTCTTCATTTGAAGTAGGGTTTTACCACTTAATATTGGTGTTGTGGGTTTTCCTCTTTTGTGTGTGATTGATCTTGTGGAGCATTCTTCGATCTTGGGGAGACTTTGCTTGTCTCACATTTGGTATCAGAGCGGTTGGGATCTCCATCAAGTGTCTTCAATCCTTTGAGGTGAAAAACCCATTAAGGTATATATTTTTTTTGCATGCATTTGATATTTGGGTATTTTATGCAAACTTATTTTGCAAATCTGCCATTAGGGTTTATAGATTTATTGTGTTTTTAGATCTAGTTGTTAGATCTTTTGCAAATAGTATTTTCATTTTAAATCTATAATTTTTTTTTGGCATTGAGCTTTTGTTGGAAGGGTTTTGGAGCCAAACGGACCCCATGGTTGCGTCCGGAAGACCCAAAAACCCCTATTTCCATATATAGTCATTTTTTTTAATTTTTTAAATAAAAAAATAGTTGGCTATATATAAATAAAAAAACAGTGGACTATATATAAAAAAAACAATCAGCTATATATATAAAAAAAAACAGTCGGCTATATAGTCTGAAAAACTTTTAATTTTTTTTTTAAGTTTTGCTTTATAAAAATATTTAAACTTTTTCATGCGATTTTTTTTAATTAATTATTTAATAAAATAAATTTTATTAATTTAATTGCATTTTTTTAAGCAATTTTTGTATTAAAAAATTATTATTATTTTCCTTAAAATGCAATATTTTTTTGTCTCACATTAACAATGGTTGTTTGTGAGTTTGCTTGTTTTGCAAGGTTATCCAAGTATGTTTTGGAGTATACAAGGCAATTTCGGATCAACTTTTTCACTCTCTTCCCCTATTTTTATTAATTTCTTCTAATCTCTCTCAAGCATTTGCTTGAAGCATAATGTAAATTAATGTAACTTGTATCTCTCATAATGAAAGTAAAAGAGAATGAAAGTGAGAGTGAGAGAGAGAGAGAGTGTGTATTTGTGTTTTGCTTTGTGTCTCCACTATCTCTTGTTCATCTTTCTTACATTTTTTTTGCATCTTTTGCATTTTGCATCTCAACTAATCTAACTACTAACTTACTAACTTGCTACTAAACAATCTACTAACCAACTAACTTGCAATTTACTAATTTTCATATTAATCAAGAAGGTTAAAAATGAATCAACTTACTAACCACAACTTTAGTATTTGATTAAAATTTACTTAATCTTGCAACACAGTTTATATTTTCTAAACACCTATTGAATCCAAAAGAATCCGCTCTATCGGTAGCAAGTCCTTTTTGGGTCCTCGTACCCGTACCCTTTTGGGTAGCTTGGTTGACCTTGGGTGAGATGAATTGGCAATTCATTAGGCTATAGCAAAACCTTAAAATGAACACTAACTTACTAACTTATTGACTATCTAACATTTAACAAATGTTTTATGGTTCAATTCAAGTTAGTTTATTTTGTTGCAAGATGGTTGTTATGATTAGTTACCTTCTTATTGCAAGTTAATCTATTGCAAGTTGATCTTGGTTTATTTCCTTTATTCAATTGCAATATGGTTATAGTTGTTTATTGCAAGATGGTTATAGTAGTTCATGATAATGTTGATTATCTTTCATGATGATGCTTATCTCTCTTGATGATGCTTAATTTTAATTATCTTTCATGATGTTTATCTTTCATGATGATTATCTTTGATGATTGAAAAGTAGATTACTTGAAAGTTATGTTTTTTTATATATGCAAGTATGTTTATCTACTTTCTTATTGCATCATTTATTTCCTTTGTCAATGCATCTTATGTTTTGATTATGTTCACTTTCTAGAATGGTTGATCATGGAATCTCCTTCACACCTAAGCACATCCTTGATGGATCAAATTTTGGAATATGGGAACCAAGGATGAGGGCTGAATTTCAAGCAAGAAAGTTATGGCCCATTGTGAATGGAGATGAAGCAATCCCAACCCATGCAAGGGCACTTGAGACATACAACAACAAGAGTCACCTTGCACTTTCCATGATTATCAATAGTGTGAGTGATGAGATATTGCTCACTATAAGCCATTGTGAGCATGCTAAAGATGCATGGGATTTGCTAAAACAAGTCCATCTAGGGTCCAACACATCAAGGAAATTCACTTTATTGTCCAAAATTCTTAGCACTATGCAAGGTGAAGAAGAAAGTGCCTTGATCTTCCTCTCAAATATGAAAGACATGAGAACTCAACTATTGGCTTGTAATTGTGATTGGATAAGTGAGAAGCTCTTAAGATTTATCATTTTGAGGAACTTGTCAAGCAAGTTCAAGAATTTTATCACCATTATTGAGACTAGGCTAGAGCAAGAAGAGGATGGCATTCCTCTCAACACTCTTTCACAATTATTGATTCAACATGAAGAGTCTCTTAATAGAGACAAAGTGAATGGTCAAGTTGTCAAGGAGAAGAATGTTGCCTTGAGTGCCACTAAGGCTTCCTTCAAGAAGAAATACAAGGGAAGGAAAAATCAAAATTTCCAACCCAACAAGCCTAGAGTTGATTTCACTTGCAACTTTTGTGGCAAGAAAGGCCACAAGGAACAAAATTGTTTCAAGAAGAAGAAGATTGCAGAAAAGGAAGAGCAAGAAAAGGCTAAGGGACAAGGACCTAAGAAATGGTTTGGCAAGGGAAAGAAAAAGAACAACAATGTAAAGCAAAATTCTAATAAAAATGCCTTTGTTTGTGCCCTCTACTCCATTGACTCATCTACTTCTAATGAATGGGTGTTAGATTCTGGATGCACTAACCATATGTGTTTTGAAAAGGATAAGTTTGTGGACTTTCATAAGCACTCTTCAGATTCAGTTGTCATTGGTGATAATACTAGACTTCAAGTAGAAGGTGTTGGCAATGTTGTAATTGAAGGGAAATTACTTGATAATGTCCTATATGTGCCTAACCTTAGGAGAAATTTAATTTCAGTTTTGCAAGTTGCTAGAAGTGGTCACACTATTGAGTTCAATGCAACTTCATGGAGCATTAGGAAAGGCATGCTACCAATCATTACAGGTTATGTGAAGAATAATATTTATGTGTTAGGTGATGCTCCTCCTAAAGTGTGTTTAGCAACTAATGTTTCTCCTAGTAGCAAGCTTTGGCACTTAAGGTTAGGCCATACAAACTATCAAAATATTCAAATGATGAAGTCCAAAAATTTGGTTGAAGGCTTGCCTAACATTTCACCTATTCATGGTTTGTGTGAAACATGCATCTTAGGCAAGATGAGCAAACAAAAGTTTGCAAAGGACAAGTCAACAAGGGCCACACAAATTCTTCAACTCATTCATACAGATATTATGGGTCCATTACATGTTAGATCACTTGGTGGTGCATCCTATATTCTCACCTTTATAGATGATTATTCAAGAATGATCTTTGGGTATCTACTTAAGAATAAATCAGATTGTTTTGAGACATTCAAGGAGTTCAAAGCTTTGGTAGAAAATCAAAAGGGAGCAAAGATCAAAATGATTAGAAGTGACAATGGAGGGGAGTACAATAGCAATGATTTCAATGAGTTTTGTTCTTCTCATGGGATCAAAAGGCAGTTTACTTGTCCATACACTCCTCAACAAAATGGTGTTGCAGAGAGGAAAAATAGGACAATCATGGAGATGGTAAGATGCATGCTTGGTGACCACTTACCTCAATTTCTTTGGGGTGAAGCAGCCAGTACAACAATCTACATTCTTAACAGGTGTCCTTCAAAATCAGTTGAGGGGAAGACTCCTTATGAGGTTTGGAATGGTAAGAAGCCGAATTTGTCACACTTAAGAGTGTTTGGATGTGATGCATTTTCATATATTCCTTCAGAAAAGAGGAAGAAATTGGACAAAAAGTCTCAAAAATGCATCTTTGTTGGCTATGATGCAGAACATAGGGGCTACAGGTTATACTCACCTTCTTCACGCATTGTATTTGTTTCAAGAGATGTCAAATTCAATGAAGACCTTCTTGAGTTAGAAAAGGGTGGGCCTTGTGTCAAAAGGACCAAGTGGTTGGATCATTCTAGGGGTCCTAAAGAGCAGAATTCAGTTAGCCAAAGGATAACTAGAAGTATGACCCTTAACATGTCTCTTCTAGCTAAGATAGAGAATGATCATGAGCCTACTTCTTACCAAGAAGCTTCACAACACTCTTGTTGGGTTGATGCCATGAAGGTTGAGATGGATTCTCTTCTAAAGAATAAAACTTGGGATCTAGTGCCTTATCCTAATAAGAGAAATGTTATTGGGAACAAGTGGGTCTATAGAATCAAGTACAATTCTAATGGAGAGATAGAAAAGTATAAGGCTAGATTGGTTGCTAAGGGTTATGCTCAAAAACATGGCATTGACTATGATGAAACCTTTGCACCAGTTGCCAAAATGCCCACCATTCGGCTTCTCATTGCTATTGTTGCTTCTCAAGGTTGGCAGATTTTTTAGCTTGATGTGAAAAGTGCCTTTCTAAATGGTGATTTGGATGTGGATATCTACATGAGTCAACCACAAGGATTTGTTGTACAAGGTAAGGAAACACTTGTGTGTAAACTAAAGAAAACCTTGTACGATCTGAAGCAAGCACCTAGAGCATGGTACATGAAGATTTTAGGTTACTTCTTGTCTCTTGGTTTTGATAAATGCTATTCAGATACAGATCTCTATGTGCTTAGGAAGGATAACTTGGTCATTTTAATTGCTCTATTTTTTGATGACCTTGTTGTGACTAGAAATGAGAATGAGGCCATTTTTTATTTCATCTCCAAATTAAATTCAGAGTATGAAATGACTGACCTTGGTCTTCTACACTACTATCTTGGCATGCAAGTTTATCAACATGAGGATTGTACCTTTTTGAGTCAATCCAAGTATATTGGAGATCTTCTTAAGAGGTTTGATTTGGAGGATGGCAATCCTACTTCCATTCCTATTTCTATAGGGGTTAAGTTGGAAGTAAGTACATAATCTCAGTTGGTTGATGCTACATTGTATAGGCAACTCATTGGTAGTCTTCTTTATGTTACCATCACAAGGCCAGATATTGCTTTTGTAGTTGGTATGATGGCTAGGTTCATGCAAAAACCTTATATTGAGCACTTACAAGCTACCAAGAAGATTCTGAAGTACCTTTCAGGTACTAGAGATTTGGCACTCAAGTATTCTAGGCTTCCTTCCTTTGCTCTTTTTGGCTATGTTGATTCTAATTTTGGAGGGGATAGAATAGATAGAAAGTCTACCACAACATATGTTTTTAGTATTGGGTCTACAACTATCTCTTGGTCTTCCAAGAAGCAAGATACAATTGCTCTTTCTACAATGGAAGCGGAGTATAAGGCTATGACAATAGCTGCATAGGAAGCGGTTTGGCTTCGTACCCTCATGAAGGAAATTGGCTTTGAGCAATTTGGTCCTTCACGTTTGCTCTCCGATAATCAATCAACTATTGCCTTGGCTAAAAATCTTGTAATGCATCAAAGGACAAAGCATGTTGAAATCCAAGCCCACTTTATCAGAGAGAAGGTATTGGATGGGACTATTCAATTGGAGTATTGCCCATCATCTTCTAATTCTGCTAATTTGTTCACCAAACCTCTTCCCAAGGAGAAGTTTTGTAAGTTGAGGGACTCACTTGGTTTGGTGAAGTTGTCCTCAAGGGGGAATGAAGTGTAGTTACACTTGTGTGATGACAAATTCATCCTTATGAGGTGTTTTGTGCTATATATATGAGTTGATATTTGGTGGTATAATTGCTTTTTGCATCTCTTTTGAACATGGTACTTTCTTGTTTGCCTTGTGCAACTTTTGTACATGTTACTTTGTAGATGGCATTGTGCAATTATGGTATATGATGCAATTGCTTTATGCGACTCTTTTACATGGTACTTTCTTGTTGCCTTGTGCAACTTTGTACATGTTTTTATGTAGTTGGCATTATGCAATTGGTTTATCATGGTACTTTCTTGTTAGCATTTATGCTACTTTTGTACATGATATTTTATGGTTGGCTTTATGCAACCGGTGTGCACACTTTATTATTTTCATATACCTTATGCAACTTTTGTACATGGTACTTTAGAGTTTGCATTATCATGGTACTCCTTGTTTGCTTTATGCAACTTTGATCATGATATTTTTTGATCAACTATATAGCACGTGACTATAAGTATGGCTTGGCATATTTTTGTGATGACTTATAGTTCACTATTTGTTAGATCAGTTTTGTTATCATCTTTGGATATTCATATATGTTGTGGTGAATATATTTATGATGATGTATCTAACTGATCTTATGTTGAGCTGCTTGTAGCTTGCAGGTACTTCCATTTGGGGTTTTGCAGGCTTATTGAAGACACCCTTGTGATGTTTTCTTCTTGTCATTTGCAACCACTTGTGGTTGATGGATGGCTTTGTAAGTTGCTTGTATCTGAAGCTACTCCGTTGGGGGCTTGCAGTCTCATTTTGGCCCATTTTGTATTGGTGCCTTATTGTAGACCATTCTTGGTCATAGAAGCTCATTGTAACTATATTACTCATTTGATTCTCATCCCCGTTTGTATCTTTAGGGGGAGAATGTTTCTTTGTTTCATAATTCCTTTCCCCAATATTGCATTAAGGGGGAGTGTTGGAATATGTAATGCAACATTGTGTAAATTATTCTTAGACTAAAATATAAAGTCTAAAGAATAATATTTGAATTAGAAAATAATTCTATTTTATGTAAAAATATTCCCACCCAATTAATAAATAAAATAAGGGTGCTAGGAATATTTAATTTGTGGGAAAAAAGTTATTTCCCCTTTTCTAGAAAATATTAGAAAGTAACTAATCACTTTCTAATATTTGATAGATGCCACTTATCACACATCTCAAAGATTAGATTGTGATAAGATTAGAAAGTAACTAAGCACTTTCTAATATTTGATAGATGCCACTTGTCACACATCTCAAGATTAGATTGTGATAAGATTTAGGGTTGTAGTAGAAAAGCTTCTCTTTAAATAGGGGTGTTGTCTACTACATCTTAACATATCTTGTCATATTGACTTGTGTTGTAATATCATGTTGATGCATATTGTTGCATAACATTGAAGCATTCTTGTATTGTTGAATCAAATGAGTAATATAGTGAGCTTCATAGTGGATGTTTCCCTTCTTCATTTGAAGTAGGGTTTTACCACTTAATATTGGTGTTGTGGGTTTTCCTCTTTTGTGTGTGATTGATCTTGTGGAGCATTCTTCGATCTTGGGGAGACTTTGCTTGTCTCACAATAATTACTTGTAATTTCTTACTCTACACATGATATTTTTTCTATGTTTGCCTCTATCATTGCCTTCACGTTCTCATTGGAATTGGTGTTGGTGTTGTTGCCTCCTCCTTGTGAGATAATGGATGCTCTTGTAGCCTTTGTATAGGTACCTGCTACTCTAAATTATATTCTAGATGCAGTTGGTGATGTCTTTTCCTATGATGGTGGACTTATTCCTTTTAAGTATCACTCTCTTTAGCCAAGGGAGGTTCCAGTTTCTTTATGTGCTTTCTCTTTTTTGTTTTTTTCCAGAGTAGCCTTGTGGATCAAAACTATATTTTTCCATCACCATATGGAATGTTGATCCTTTAGTATATATTGAGGTATTTTTAACCCATAAAATGGGATGCCTACCTAAGAAACTACATTCAACATTACAATAATTGTATGGAATGTCATTGAGAAAATTTTCCTTGTTATTTGCAACAAATTCTGAATCCACTGAGTTAATGTTTCCCAATCATATTGTACTACCTTGGTGATGCCCTCCACATACTATTCCATCTAGATTAGAATATAAAAAGATCATGTCTCTTTTTACAATTGAGATACGACCAAATTTATGGAACACATAAGCTCCTTTGTCTTCAACATGCTTTGATTGATCCCTCATCCTCTAGGATTGAAAGACTTAGTGGTTGATGGAGATTTAAGTTATGTTACCTCAGTAATTAATCGATGGGTCTCAATGGGATCCACATGTATTTTCTTAATTGGTAGCCCTTATTTTGGTAACCTTAATATTCTCTAAAAAATAGAAGTTAAGAACTCCACCTTCAAATGACAGTTCCCTATCCTAAAAAATGTGAAATTATTACTAGCATCATAAGACTGCACCATCTACAAAAAGTAATTAATTGAAAAAACTTTGTCCAGTGGAGGTACTTGTGCAAAAACACTCACTCCTACCTAATTTAACACTACCTTCAATGAGTGATTTTCATAATGTTCATTCCACCATTTATGACACAATTCACCTACCAATTGTGTGAAGGTGATTTTGTTCAAGTCTACCTATCCTCCTTCATCCTCGTTGAGTAGGTCTATATGATTTTTTTGGGTAGCTTCTCTATGAATTTCACTTTGAAGCTCCATATGATGTGCTCTAGGTGGTTCCATCTAAATATCCTTCTAGAATTGCTTTTTCTCTCTTTCTCTACCACCATACCAATTTATGTGTCCCCTCCATGGCCTATAACCTCTTTCTCTCAAAGTATGGTGGCCCTATCTTCCTTGTGACTAAAATACTTGTCCTTGGCATTGTGTAGTGTAGGTCAATTCTCCTTGCTTGGGCCATGGATCCCTTTTATATAGTGGACCTAGTGAGTGTTCTATTATTTTTTCTATAATTCACCATATGTGAGCCCATAATTATATCTCGATGCTCATCCTTCATAGACCATATTTGTGGAGCCACTCCTCTTCACCAATTTAATACAATTTAATAAATTTTGAATAATTGTACTAAAAAGTTGTACAATCTACCCTAATTCCATACAACTACACTTAAAATAATATAATTGCTCCAAGAATCATACAACTACACTCCAAAAAATTTGAATTACATCTAAAATAGCACAATTATACCCAAAATCATAAAATTAAATTCAAATCATACAATTGTGCCCTAAATCATATAATGATGCCTCAAAATCATACAATTGCACACAAATCGTACAATTGGGCTCTATAATTATATAATGATACCCCAAAATCATACAATTGCACTCAAATCATACAATTAGGCTAAAAAATTATACAATCTATTGCTAATATCTACATTCACCCCCAAAATTTACTTCCTTATCAAATTTGTATGATTTACCTTATGCTTTTTGCTGCCATTGTGCAATCTCTTCTCCAATACAATTTTTGGCTTACTTGTGTAGTTTTACTTTTCACTAATGTGTAATACTTTATATATATCCTTATTCTATTAGTAATTTGTATAATGTATTATTTTGTATGACCTTCCACTTTATTCTACTTTACATGCAATGGTTGAAAATATTTTGTTTTTCTTGACAATTTTCCTTCATGCAAATTATGGTTTTATATTTGCTCCTCGACTTTTATTTTTCTAAAAAATACAAAACCTAGCTAAATTGTCCATAACTTAGGGTTTTTATCTTCAAACCCTTGCTTTTATAGAAAAAATAATCCTAGATTTTCTAAAAAAGTAGCCTTGGCCCTTTTTTCCCAAAAAAAGTCATTCATGTTTTCCCTGTGTAAAGCAGAAAAAGATGTACATCTAAACTATTGCAAAATTGTAAATAAATTGAAAGTGCAATTCATGTAACCATTTGAAAATATGAAATGACAAAATAGAATGCTCTCTTTTATTAATTGAATAATATTCGATTACAAATAGGTCCCTCTTAGGGATACTCAATTTGATACAAATTTACATAGTATGTGGCCCAAAATGGGGAAATATGCACTTCAATGGTCCTTGCTTCTCCACTAAATTTGATTATAGGAGGAATTATCTTGAGAATATCCTATTCTTGAGGTCAATAATATGGATCTTGTGATATTTTTCCTTGAAATGCCCTGTAATCTACACACAAAGAACTACAAGATAGATTAGTAGCATATGAGGCCTCTCAAAATGAGGCTTGTCTCTTAAAAAGTGTAAATCATAAGAACATGCATAAAAATTGATAAAGATACATGCAATACTAAAAATAATGTATAAATACTGAAAGAAATACCTCTATTCTAGATTAGAAAACAAATGGAAATGTTGAAAATATAAAATCTACATCTAAAACCTAGGAAATGATATCTCAGATCATAGCCACTGATGATCAGAGCAGCTAGCTCTATTAGCCACTATCAACATCAGTGGTAGCACCTACGGGCCATTGTCAAAAATAGAAACCATAGGATGATGGTTATACTCTCTAAATACTGACCTGGTGATGATCAATCCCAAGGGAAAATTGATGTTGAAGAGTTGCTTGTGTCTCAGAACATAGTTTTACGATGAAATTGGCTTTGGTGCATTGCACTTCATCACTTGAATAGCTAGGGTGATATTCAAGCTATGGTAGTCTCCATTGGTGATAAAATAGGTGTCATTATATAATTTGATAGGACTTTGCTATACCTCATAGGGATGTTGATTATCTTGTCAGTCCAGGAGGGCACCGCTATGATATATGCTCATCAATTTCTCCAGGGTTGAAGAACACAATCTTATAATGAGAGGGGGGTGAACAATATAAGAACACTTTTAAATTTTATTTCCCAAACAATATTATGTAATATATCAATGGAAATATCCACATCAGTAATTAAAGCAATGCACAAATCACCATACACAATAGAGACACTAATTTAACATGGTTCACCCAATGTGGGCTACTCCATGGGGAAAAATTTTCACTAAAATTTTCTCAACAAATCTATTGGAAATACTTACCTATTACAATATTACATACCTCTATCCAAAGGAGATACCAATATCCTAATCAAGTTCATGGATCTCTATCCACAAGAGACACCAATCCCTTCTATTCTGAATGGTGATCCTCTAGAAGACTACTGCCTCCACTGCACTGGCTTGTAGATATCTCTCCACTAAAGACTCTATCCTCACTCAAAAGATATCTATCCTTAGTGCCCTAGATAATGGATCTATATCCATTGGAGACTACGGTCATCTATCACCTCCAAAGCTTACTCTCAGTTCTATCTCAAATTTGCACTAAACACAGTCCTTCGATCTAGCACAAATTTTCTCAATATCTATCTCAAATATAGACTAAACATAATCTTTCAGTATAACACAAATTTACTCAATATTTGTCTCTGATCTAAACTAAACATAGTCCTTTGGTCTAGCACAAATCTACTCAATCTCTATCTCAAATTTGTACTAAACATAGTCCTTCGGTCTAGCACAAATCTACTCAATCTCTATCTTTGATCTGGCACAAACATGTCCTCAAATCTAGACCAAAATTTATCCTTAAATATTTCCTCAAGCCTTAACACAAAGCTTGTACCAATAATAAATCAACTCTACTAGATCTATCCCGAACCTTAGCTCAAGGTTTGAACAAATCAATCAACAACACTACTCACAAGTATTATCAAAGACTTACCTAAAATCTATCCATAATTCCTCTCAAGAACTTCTCCAATTTGCTAAAAAAGTCTTCACCAAGACTTGCCTAAAATTTGTTCAACATGTCCTCACTAGAACTTGTCCAATCTTCTCAACAAGTATTCACCAAGACTTACCTTCAATTTTCTCAACAAATCCTCACTAGAACTTGTCCAATCTACTCTCAAGTCTTCTCTAAGACTTACCACAAATATTCTCAACAATTCCTCACTAGAACTTGTCCAATCTGCTCTCAATTATTCTCTAATACTTGCCTCAAATCTATCTTGTAAGCTTCCAAAAAAGCTTACTCAACTCACTCAGTATTTTATATAAAACCTTTTCAATCACACAAACAAGTTTCACACAATATTTTTGTTTGACTTTAGAAACATACAGAGAATGTTTAGAGACTCAATATGTTTCATCCTCACAAAATACTTACAAAACTAAACTTTATATCTTCTAGAAAACCTCTTCAATATCACAAACAAATTTCACTCAAAATTTTGTTTAATCATAGAAACATATAGAGAATGGTAAGAGACTCAATATGTTTCACACTCAATCACTTTTAATATCTTTATCAAAATATTAAAGAACAATTTGTTTCACAGAACTTGAACTATCACTCTAATGCTTTCAGTCAATTATGCTCAATCACCTTCACTCAACGAATCAGGCAATAAAACACAACTTGCTTACAAGCCTTAACCAAATGTTTCACAATGCTTTCAACAACTCACTATGGAACTCAACCTTGACTCAATAAGATTCCAAATTCACATAACAATGATACTCATAGTCTTTTCACAAACCCTAATCAATCACATGGAAGCTTACTCAAATATATCCAACAATGCTTATCAAACAATATCACATAACAATGATACTCATGTTCTTTCACAAACCCTAGTTCAAGATAGTTCTTAATTTCTCACTCAAATATTGTCACAAACATTCACCAATCATGCACATAAAATATTACTCAACAATGCTTATCAAACAAAACTTTTCACTCCAACATAGCATTCATAACATCCAATCCAACAATATTTCACTCACAAGGAAGATGTACCCATACCTTTTGTTTTGATGGAGAATTGACCTCAAAATCTGTCTCAATAAAAATTACTGTATTTGGCAATCTCAAGGGTTAGGTAGCAAAAACCTTCTCAAAATTTTATTCAAATATTCCCTCAAAATATTTCACCATACAAAACTTTTAATCTCAATTACACCTTATAATCTCCACACTTAAAAATGATTAGCAAAAATTAAACAATAATTAATTTTTTTTATTCACCTTATTACTCCTTCCAAATTTAATCATCAAAATCACAATATAAAATTTAATTTTCATAAACCTTATATCTCCCTCCTAACATAAAAACCTCATGCCAAATAAAACCTTAGGATAAAATTTAATTTAAAAATTAAATACCTCTTTTGTCCTCGGTGGTATTCGATCCCTTTCTTTGCTACCACTAGTACCCTAGCCATGGATAAACTACCACGTGAGCTAGGCACTCACCTTGGAAGGCAAAAGCACCTTGTGTGCTTTGTCTTCTCTACTGGGCGCTCAAAACAAAAACAACCACCACAAAACACTATCACCAGGATTTGATCGTGGGTCCTCCTGCCTTGCAAAGTCTCATCACACAGTTGCTTGCTGCTAGCCCAACCACATGGCTTGTTATAAGGCTTTAAGCATCCCCCTTTTGTCCTTTGATGGCCACCGAATTAAACCAAAAATTATCTTTTTCCTTGCATGCAAATCGTGAAAATCGCAGGCTCTCAAATGTGAATCGATTGAAGGTTAGTTCTAAGTCAACCAATGCACATGGTATTTATACCATTATGCCATCTTCCTTTGGACATTGATGGAGGGAGGAAACTTCCTATGACGTTGACCCTTAATAAATAAATATTTGCCCTTATAACCGTAACCTTAGGATTAATTAAATTAAGTTATACATTAATTAATAATAAAATTATTATAATTAATTTATAATGAAATTATTATAATTAATTTAACCACTTTAGGTCTTACCATTAGACCTTTAATATTATAATGAAATATTATAATATTATTTTTCTTGGGCTTTCCTATTGCTCCTTTAGACCTTATCTGACCACCTTGAATATTATAATATTAGATATTATAATATTATTTCCCTTAGACCTAGAAGCAATCTTTCTCTTGCACTGCTTACTGAAACTAACTCTTGACATCCTTCCTTTTGCACTGCTCACTGAAATTGACTCTTGAAATCAATGACAATAAATATTGCTCATATTTCCAATAATCTCTCTATTTTTCATTGATGGCAACCCATTTATCTTTTACCATTTACTTTACCTCTTTCTGTTTTGCTCCTCCTGAGAAACTACTCCCCTTGACTGAATGTTCTCCCCCTAACTCAAATATCTCCCCTTTTAACATCAATTGCAAAGGGTCACCTTTGGGGATCGATGCTAAGAATGAGACTCTTAGCTTAGCCCCTCCCCCACCTCCTCTTGAGGTGGTTAATTATGGGATGGGAGTATATCTACTCCCAACATACACTGATCTTTACCTTTGTCTACCTTCTTCTTCAACTGATCCTTCTGATTCCTCTTACTGTTCCTATTATTGCTTGTCTCTAGAAGTTCTACTCTACACCACTTGGCTATATGCCCAAAATTATTGCACTTATAACACTTAATGTTGTTATTCCTTAAAGGTGCAAATATCTTGGGGTTTCTCCTAGTGAAACCATATCCATTCTTGGAAGGAACCCTACAATTAACTACCTTGTGACCAAACTGATTACAAGAGTAGAAATACCCTTGAAAAAGATGTCTATTTTTTAAATTCCCATTTTCCTGTCTTTCATGTGTCTTGCACTATGTAGCCTTGTACCCAAACCTACGACATGAGAAGCATTGTTGATTGAAACTATTTTTCCTTTACCCCATTGGTCTCTTAGTCTCTTCTATCCTATGATATTTATTGTTCCATCTGTTCCTCATTTGTGCATTGTTCCTTTGCTTGTTGAACTTTCTATTTTTCAAATATTCCTCAAAAGACTCAATTTCTCTTACACTCTTTTATTCTGAAGCTTCTTCTTTCTTGGCACTTGAGATTAAATTTTTTCCTTGTTCTTTATTTTTCTCTTCAAAATCAAGTCCTATCCTTATAAATGGATATCTATGTGATTTGATAATATCATCCAAATATTTTGAAATTTTCTTGAACTAATATATCTTGTTATTAAACTTTTCAAGTCCTTTCCTTAGAACATCACATTCTTGCTCTTTTATCTTTAAATGTTCAATCATGTCCTCTTCAACTCCTTTTCTCTTTTCAAATTTATCTTTCAAGTCATTGAGTTCTTGTATAAGCCTTCCTTTCTCTTTATCACATTCTTGAAATTGAAGCTTGAGTTTTGAATTTTGCTTTCTTACCTCTCTTAATTCATAAAGAGAAAAAATAAGCTCACCCTCAAGATCAACTTCTTTTTTTGATTCATTTTTACTAGAAGCACTTCCTTCTTCTTTTATTTCCATAAGAAGACTTTCCTCTTCTAGACCTTCAAGTGTATCTTCATATTCATAATCACTGAAACCGAATCCATTATTTATACAACTATCTTCAAGATGACCAAATTTACCACATCTAAAACACTTAAGAATTATTGGCGACATGTTTCTAACCACTTATTTTTCTTCTGCAAAAAATAAAATTTCATCTTCATCATTATTTGAGGAACTTTCATCACTATCACTTGAACTCTTACCTACCTTGTATGCATAGAAAATATTCTTATGCCTTTGGAAAAACTTATTTTTTTGCTTGCCTTGTCCATCCCTGCTTTTATTTTGGTACCTGTGTTTTCCTGTTTCCTTGTTCTTATGATCCTATTTTTCTTCATCATTTTTATTTCTAGCCTTTGGGAAATCAGATGCATAATGACCATATTTTCCAAAATTGCAATATCTAACTAATTTTGTACCTTTATATTTTCTTGAGTCTTTGTTCCTTCTACCATAATTTGCTTCTTCATCACTGGATGACTCATTGCTTGAATCTGACTTCTTACCCTTTGTCTTCTTAGTAGATTTGAAGGCTAATTCTTTCTTGGGAATAGATTCCTCTTTTATTCTCATCTCAAAAGCTATGATAATTCCATGTAATTCATCCCTTTTCAAAAGTTCAATATATTTTGACTCTTCTATAGCTGAAATATTTTCACTATACCTCTTTGGGAGTGACCTTAAAATATTATCACAAATATTTGTTTCTTCAACTTTAAGCCCAAGTCCTTGCATGGAGTTAACAACCTCATCCACACGAAGTAGATATGTAGTAATGTTTTACTCTTCTTTCATCTTTAGGTATTCAAATGTTATCTTGTAATTTTACAGCTTTGCCCTTTTGACCTTTTTGTCTCCCTCATAGATACCTTTCAATGTATCCTAGATTTCCTTTGCTGATGTGTAATGCATAACCTTTATAAAATCTGTTTCATGCAAACCCTTTAAAATTTCATTCATTGCCTTTGAATTATTTAGATGTAGAAGCTTACCATATTTATTTGTAGGTGGATTAGCTAGCGGCATGTATCCATTCTAATCTGCTTCCCATATTTCATTCCCAAGTGCCATTAGGTGAACCTTCATTATCATACTCCAAAGTACATAATTGTTCCCATAAAACAATGGTGTTGAATTCCCTGAAGATCCATTCTGAGAATCCATCTGTGCTCTTGAGAGCTTTTTATTCATGCTATTAAACTCTTTCGAAGGAAACCGCTTTGATACCAATTGAAGAACACAAGCTTATACTAAGAGGGGGGAGAACAATATAAGACCATTTTTTACTTTTATTTCCTAAACAATATTATGCAATATATCAATGGCAATATCAATAGTAGTAATTAAAGCAATGCAAAAATTACCATACACAATAGATACACCAATTTAATGTGGTTCACCCAATGTGGGCTACTCCACGGAGAAAATATTTCACTAAAATTTTCTCAACAAATCTCTTGGTAATCCTTCCATATTACAATGTTTATGGACCTCTATCCAAAGGAGACACCAATACCCTAATCAAGTTCATGGATATCTATCCACAGGAGACACCAATCCCCTTTGCTCTAGCTGGTGATCCTCTAGAAGACTACTACCTCCACTACGCTAGCTTACAAATATCTCTCCACTGAATACTATGTCCTCACTCATAAGATCTTTGTACTCACTACACTAGCTAATGGATCTATATCCATTGGAGACTATTGTCCTCTGCTCTATCACCTCCAAAGCTTGTTCTCAGCTCTATCTCAAATCTACACTAAACACAGTCGTTTGGTCTAGCATAAATTTTCTCAATCTATGTCTCAAATTTGCACTAAACATAGTCCTTCGGTCTAGCACAAATCTACTCAATCTCTATCTCAAATCTATACTAACAATAGTCCTTCAGTCTAGTACAAATATGCTCAATATATTTCTCTTATATTCTCTAAACATAGTCCTTTGGTCTAGCACAAATCTACTCAATATCTATCTTAAATATATGCTAAACATAGTCCATCAATCTAGCACAAATATGCTCAATATTTATCTCTGATCTAGCACAAACTTATCCTTAATTATACACCAAAATCTATCCTCAAATATTTCCTCAAGCCTTAACACAAAGCTTAATCCAATCACAAATCAACATTTCTAGATTTGTCCCAAATCTTAGCTCAAGGTTTGAACAAATCAATCAATCAAATCTGCTCACAAGTCTTCTTAAATACTTAACTCAAATTTATCCACAAGTCCTCTCAAGAACTTGTCCAATATGCTCAACATGTCTTCACCAAGATTTACCTCAAATCTGCTCAACAAGTCCTCACTAGAACTTATCCAATCTGCTCAACAAGTATTCACCAAGACTTACCTCAAATCTGCTCAATAAGTCCTCACTAGAACTTGTCCAATATGCTCTCAAGTCTTCTCTAAGACTTACCTCAAATCTACTCAACAAGTCCTCACTAGAACTTGTCCAATATGCTCTCAAGTCTTCTCTAAGACTTACCTCAAATATATCTTGTAAGCTTACACAAAAGCTTACTCAAATCACTCAATATTTTATAGAAAACCTTTTCAATTACACAAACAAGTTTCACATAGAATTCTTGTTTGACTTCATAAACATATAGACAATGGTTAGAGACTCAATATGTTTCACCCTCACAAAATACTCACAAAACTAAACTTGATATCTTCCAGAAAACCTCTTCAATATCACAAACAAATTTCACTCAGAATTTTGTTTAATCATAGAAACATATAGAGAATGGTAAGATACTCAATATGTTTCACACTCAATCACTTTCAATCTCTTTCTAAAAATAGTAAAGAATAATTTGTTTCACAGAACTTGAACTATCACTCCAATGCTTTTAGTCAATTATGCTCAATCAACTTCACTCAACCAATCACTCAATGAAACACAACTTGCTTACAAGCCTTAACCAAATTTTTCACAATGATTTCAACAACTCAGACTATGGAACTCAACCTTGACTCAAGATGATTCCAAATTCACATAACAATGATACTCATAGTATTTTCACAAACCCTAATCAATCACATGAAAGCTTACTCAAATATATCCAACAATGCTTATCAAACAATCTCACATAACAATGATACTCATGTTCTTTCACAAACCCTAGTTCAAGATAGTTCTTAATTTCTCACTCAAATATTCTCACAAACATTCACCAATCATGCACATAAAATCCTACTCAACAATGCTTATCAAACAAACCTTTTCACTCCAACTTAGCATTCATAACATCCAATCCAACAATATTTCACTCACAAGGAATATGTGCCCATACCTTTTGTTTTGATGGAGAATTGACCTCAAAACTTGTCTCAATAACAATTATCTTCTTTGGAAATCTCAAGGGTTAGGCAGAAAAAACCTTCTCAAAATTTTATTCAAATATTTCCTCAAAATATTTCACCATACAAAACTTTTAATCTCAATTACACCTTATAATATCCACACTTAAAAATGATTAGCAAAAATTAAACAACAATTAATTTTCTTTATTCACCTTATTACTCCTTCCAAATTTAATCATCAAAATCACAATATAAAATTTAATTTTCATAAACCTTATATCTCCCTCCTAACATAAAAACCTCATGCCAAATAAAACCTTAGGATAAAATTTAATTTAAAAATTAAATACCTCTTTTGCCCTCGGTGGGATTTGATCCCCCGTTGCGCTACCACCAGTGCCCTAGTCAGGGTTCAAATACCATGTGATCAAGGTGCTCACTTTGGAAGGCAAATGCACCTTGTGCACTTTGTCTTCTCTTGTGGGTGCTAAAAACAAAAACAACCACCACAAAACACTATCATTGGGATTCAATCGCGGGACCTCTTGCCTTGCAAAGTCTCAACACACAGCCGCTTGTTGCTAGTTGTTGGACATTTTGAGGAATATTAGTTGTCATTGATGTCAAAAGGTTCTAATAAGGATTGCATCTTGATTGGTTCCAAAAGAGCTTTATGTAAAGCATGATTTAAATGGTTTTTTTCAAAACCATTGATGGCAAAATAAAAGGTTTTTCTTAAAACCTATGAAGAGGCCTAAGGAATTAAATTAATTATAATAATTTAATTATATATTAATTTTTAATTTAATTTAATAATCCTTTTGGTTATTAAATTAATTATAACTTAATTATACCCAGGTGTTGTAGGTGAGTTGGAGAGGAGAGGGCAATCCTCCAAGGGAGGTCCCAGGTTCAAATCTCCACCCTACCAAAAAGCTGAATTGGGTATCCAAAATCCAATTGATAATGTTGGTGCGGGCAAGGTCGGGTGTGACCCCCAAGTGACTTTGACGGTGTAGAACCCCCTGTTCATGGTATCTCAAACCAAGGCAGCCTCGCAAGGGGTTTTTTGCTTAAAAAAAAAAATATATAACTTAATTATATTAATTAATAATATCATTAATTAATTTTTAATTTAATTAAATTACCTTATGGTAAGGTTGGCAAAGTTTAAATTCAAATTGCATTTGTCTTTTCTCCATCGACGTCATCAAATTTAGTGAAGCACTAACATCTAAGTAAAATGGTGGATTTCGTGTATACATGCCATGGAAAAGGGGCATTCAAACCTTACCTTAATCAATTAATATTCAAGCGACAGAGTAAATTTTATTTCATGTAAATCGTTGAGGAAGAAGATAAGAATTGTTTTGTCTTTAGCACCAGGAAGAAGACTAGTGGGGAGGGCCTAAGGCCTCACTCCCATTGGACAGTGTGGTCCATTGGCAACACGTATATTGTGAGAGCGTTTGGAGTGGAAGTGACCATGATCGATTTAAGTGGAGGTTGTTGGCATGTTTGTCTTGAGCATCGAGGTGGAAATATTTTTGCACATGCTTTTTAAAGCGCTAGGATTGGGAAGAAAGAGCACGTGGTACCCTTAGCCATCCAAGCGTGTGCCTAGAACATGTGGTGGTCAAGCCTACGACTAGGGTGTACGAGGAGACAATGGTTGTGGGTTCGAATCCCACAAGTGGCAAAGGTACTTTTAATTAAATATTTTATTTGCCTAATGTTTTCTTAAGGTGTTATTTGGAGTTATAAGTATATATGAAAGGTTTCTTGCTTGGTAATTACTTTATGTTATTGGAGTTATAAGGAAAGTGGATTTTTTTTTTGCCAAAGTTCTTTTTTCCATTAAATATAATTGAAGAGGTTTTTGAGTTAATTTTGGTGGATGTTAAATTATTTTAATTGGGATATTATAAGGTGTTATTGGATAAATATTTTATGTATGTTGATGGTTATTTTAAATATGGAGTGATAAGGTGTAATTGAGGTTTTGCATTACATTGTGAGAGAGATATATCTTCTCACCTCTTTGATTTTGGCATAGAAGTGTTTGTGGTTGTGGTAGATATTTGATATTCCTTCATCATCAAGAAAAGGTAGGATCACATTCTTCCATAGTTGAGTTGATTGATTAGTTTTTTGAAAATAAGTTTGGAGTGAAAAGGAATTGATTAGGGCTTCCTTATTGAGTGTGTTTGAGTTAATGCTTCAAGGTTTTCTAGAATAAAGAGTTGTTATTAAAACCTTGTTTTATAAGCATTATTGTTAAAGTCATTGGTTGAGCAAAGAACTAAGGTTTGAAAAGAACATGAGTATCATTGTTATGTGAGAGTTGTTTTGTAAGCATTGTTGTTGAAGTGAGTTGTTGAGTCAAGAACTTGAACTAAGGTTTGAAAAAAACATGAGTATCATTGTTATGTGAGATTTGTTGTTGAGCATTGTTAGAAATATTTTGAGTTGGTGTTTATATACTTGGATTATGGTTTATAAGGAAGGATTGTTTCATTGAGTGATTGGTTGATTAGAGTTGGTTTAGCCTAATCAAGTGGATGTGTGAAGTGATTGTTCAAGATTCATAAAAAAAACTATTATATATTTTGAATTGAATTGATAAAGTGATTGAGTTGAAGCATATTAAGTCTCTAATAGTTCTTTATATATTTATGAAAGAGTGATTGAAAGTGTTTGAGCATTGTAATGAGTATAGAGCATATTGAGTCTCTAACAATTCTCTTTATGTTTCTATGATATTGGACAAGTTCTAGTGTGGACTTGTTGAGTAGATTTGAGGTTAGTCTTTGAGAAGACTTGTGGATAGATTTGAGTAAGCTTTTGTGGAAGCATACAATACAGATTGAGATCAGATTTGGTTAAGTTCTAGAGAGGACTTATTGAGCAGATTTGGTTAAGTTCTTGAGAGGACTTATTGAGTATATTTGGTTAATTTCTAGAGAGGACTTGTAGATAGATTTTGTGTGATATTTTATGGAAGCTTACAAGGTAGAGTTGGGACAAGTCTTTGAGAATGTTTGGAGCACAGATTTGATTGATTGATTTGTTCAAACCTTGAGTTAATGTTTGGAGTATATCCAATAGAGTTGATTTGAGATTGAGTCAAGCTTTGAGTTAAGGCTTGAGGACAAATATTGATTACTGATTTGTGCTAGACCGAAGGACTATGTTTAGTACATATTTGAGGATAGAGTTTGGTGTAGATTTGAGGATAGATTTGTACCAAACCAAAGTTAGAGATTGAGGATAGATTTGTGCTAGATTGATGGACTGTGTTTAGTATAGATTTGACATAGAGTTGAGTGTAAGCTTTGGAGGTGATAGAGTATAGAGGACAATAGTCTCTAGTGGATAGAGATCCATTATCCGGGACAATGAGGATAGGTCTTCTGAGTGAGTCCAAGAGTCTTCAATGGATAGATATCCATTAGCCACTATAGTAGAGGCAGTAGTTCTTCTAGAAGATCACCAACTACATTAGAGGAGAATGGAGTTCTCCTATGGATAGAGATCCACAAACTTTATTAGGGGATTGGTGTCCCATTTGGATATAGATCCATAAACATTGTAATAGGGAAAGGATTCCCAAGATATTTATTGAGAAAATATTAGTGAAATATTTTCTCCATGGGCCCACATTGGGTGAACCACATTAAATTGGTGTCTGTATTGTGTGTGATTATTTGTGCATTACTTTAGTTACTATTGTTGATATTGCTATCTTTACATTGCATAATATTTATTGGGAAGAGAAAGTAAAAAGTGGTCTTATACTGATCACCCCCCTATCAGTATAAGCTTTTGTTCTTCAATTGATATCAGAGCGGGTTCCTTCGAAAGATTTTAATAGATTAAAGGAAAAGCTAACAAGAACACAATGGATTCTAATAATGGACCTTCAGATAATTTAGTACCAATATTTTATGGAAGTGATTATGTATATTGGAGTTTGAGAATTAAGATCTACTTGAAGGCACTTGGCAATTAAGTTTGGGAAGTAGTTGAAAATGGATACGACCCCTCAGTTGATCCATCTATAGATAAGGAAGGTAAGCTTCTACAACATTACAATTCAAAATCAATGAATGCACTTTTGAGAGGTTTGCATAGAATAGAATCAATAAAAGTTATGCTTTGTGAAGATGCAAAAGCAATGTGGGATAAGTTGCAAAATATATATGAAGGAGATAAAGGTGTCAATAAAGCAAAGATACATAATCTCAAAGGACAACTTGAAGAGTTAAGAATGAATAATTAGGAAAACATTAGAACTTATCTACTATGAGTTGATGAGGTTGTTAATGCTATGCAAGGACTTGGAATGAAGGTTGATGAATCAGATATTTGTGATAAGATCTTAAGGTCCCTTCCAAAAAGGTTTAGTGAAAATATTTTAGCTATAGAAGAATCAAAGGATGGTGATTATTTGAAAAGAGATATGTTGCTTGGTACTATTATAGCTTTTGATATGAGAACAAAATAACCTATTACCCAGAAGGAAGTAACCTTCAAAGCAATAAAAAATACAAAGGGTAAGAAGTAAGAATCAAGCAATGAGTCATCCAGTGATGAAGAAGCTAATTATGGTAGAAGGTATAAGGATTCTAGAAGATCTAGAGATCTAAAATTTGTTAAATGTTTCAATTGTGGAAAGTATGGTCATTATGCAACAGATTGTCAAGAAGCTAAGAATAACAATGGTGAAGAGAAACAGGATCACAAAAATAGGGAATCAAAAATATACAAGCACCAAAAGAAAAAAATGATGGAAAAAGTAGACAAGAAAAGAAGTTCTTTCAAAGGCAAAAGAGGAGCTACTATGTGGATAAGGCAAGTAAGTACTCAAGTTATAGTGATTCTAGTTTTTTAGATAATGATAGAGATTAAGTCCTATTTATGATTGAAGAAAAGAAAGTTTAGAAAAGGGCACCAATGATTCTCAAGTGTTTTAGATGTGGTAAATTTGGACATCTTGAAGATAATTGTAGAAGTAATGGTTATAGTTTTAGTGATGATGAATATGATGATGCACTTGAAGGACCAGAAGAGAATATTCTAATGGCACTAGAAGAATAAGAAAATGACCCTATAGAAGACAAGCTAAAATAAAATGATGATATGGACAAAGGCAAACAAATAGAAGAATATTCAGATAAAGATGGATATGATCTCAAGGGAGAACTTAAATATGCCCTTGACACAGTGAATAAGGTAAGAAATCAAACCTCTAAACTTGAAATTTAGTTTCAATAATGTGATGAAGAGAGAAATATGCTTATAAACGATCTAGAAAAATCAAAGGCTAAGACAAAGAAGTTCAAGGATAAGTTAGAAGCAAAAATATTAGAATGTGAAAAGTTAGCATAAGAAGTGACACTACTAAGGAAATATTTAGAAGACTCCAAAGTCAAGCTAAAAGGGTTTAAAAATAGCTCAAAGAACTTGGATAATTTTATCAAGATACAAAAGCCTACATCAAGAAAAACAGGTCTTGGATTTGAACAAGGACAGAAGAAATGGGAAGGAAAGTCAACCTCAAGTTCTGGAGAAGAAGAAACTTTAGATGAAGACACTTCAGAAGAAGATAGTGTAAAATAAAATGAGACATATGAGGATGAGTTGGACAATAGAAAGTTAAACAAGAATAGGAACAATGTACAAAGAAGATACAGATGGAACAACAATCAAAATAGGTCAAGAGAGACTAAGAGACCAATGAGGTCAAGACAATAAAACTTCAATGGAAGATGTTTTCATGTCATAGGTTTGGGCACATGGTTTCATAGTGTAGAATACATGAAAGACATGAATATAGGAACATACAACTTTTTGATGGGTATTGCTACTCATGTTATCAGTTTAGTCACAAGTAAATGAATTGCAGGGTTCATGATAGAAGAGGATATGGCTTCACTAGGAGAAATCCTAAGACATTTGCACCTCCAAGGAATAATAAAATTAAGTGTTATAAGTGCAATAATGATGGTCACACAAAAAAATGGTATAGATTAGACATTCTAGAATCAAGTATGAATAGGAACAGGAACATGGATATGAACATAAATAGGAACAGGAACAGGAACAGGAACATGGATATGAACAGAAATAGGGTTTGTGGATATGAATAGGAACAAGAACATGAATATGACCAGGAACAAGAATATAGATATGAATATGAACATGAACATGGACATGGAAAGGAATAGTTAGAGGAATCAAAAGGATCATATAAGAAGAAAAGAAGACAAAGGTAAAGACCAGTATTTTCTAGGAGTAGAAATACTCACACCCCAAAATTAACCATCTCATGAGGAGGTGGGGGAGGGGCTAATATAAGAGGCTCATTCTTAGCCTCAAGCCCCAAAGGTGACCCTTTGCCATTGATTTCAAAGGGATATATTTTATTAAGGGGGAGAGATTTGGTATTTAAGCAATAATGAGAGATTTAAGCCAGGGGGAGCAATGTCCCAAGGGGAGCAGAACCCAAAAAATGTTAAGTTTATGGTATAAAGAGTTTGGGTTGCCATCAATGACAAAGGGGGAGATTGTTGGAAATTTTGAGGAATATTAAATACCTTAGGATAAAATTTAATTTAAAAATTAAATACCTCTTTTGCCCTTGGTGGTATTTGATACCCCGCTGCGCTACCACCAGTGCCCTAGCTGCGGTTCAAATACCATGTGATCAAGGTGCTCACTTTGGAATGAAAATGCACCTTGTGCACTTTCTCTTCTCTTGTGGGTGCTAAAAAAAAAATAACCACCACAAAACACTATCGTTGGGATTCGATCGCGGGACCTCCCGCCTTGCAAAGTCTCAACACACAGCTGCTTGCTGCTAGCTGTTGGACATTTTGAGGAATATTAGTTGTCATTGATGTCAAAAGGTTCTAAGAAGGATTGCATCTTGATTGGTTCCAAAAGAGCTTTATGTAAAGCATGATTTAAATGGTTTTTCTCAAAACCATTGATGGCAAAATAAAAGGTTTTTATTAAAACCTATGAAGAGGCCTAAGGAATTAAATTAATTATAATAATTTAATTATATATTAATTTGTAATTTAATTTAATAATCCTTTTGGTTATTAAATTAATTATATTAATTAATATTATTATTAATTAATTTATAGTTTAATTAAATTACCTTGTGGTAAGGTTGGCAAAGTTTAAATTCAAATTGCAATTGTATTTTATCTGTCGACGTCATAAAATTTAGTGAAGCACTGATGTCTAAGTCAAATGGTAGATTTCATGTATTAATGCCATGCCAAAGGGGAATTCAAACCTTACCTTCACCGATTAATATGCAAGCGACTGAGAAAAGTTTATTTCATGCAAATTGTTGAGGAAGAAAACAAGAATCATTTTGTCTTTAGCACCAGGAAGAAGACTAGTGGGGAGGGCCTAAGGCCTTACTCCCATTGGACAATGTGGTCCATTGGCAGTGCATGTTTTGTGAGAGCGTTTGGAGTGGAAGTGACCATGATCGATTCATGTGGAGGTTGTTGGTGTGTTTGTCTTGAGTGTCGAGGTGGAAATTGTTTTGCACATGCTTTTTAAAGCACTAGGCTTGGGAAGAAAGAGCATGTGGTACTCTTAGCCTTCCAAGTGTGTGCCTAGTGCACACGGTGGTCAAGCCCATGGCTAGGATGCACAAGGAGGAGGTGGTTGTGGGTTTGAATCCCACAAGTGGCAAAGGTACTTTTAATTAAATATTTTATTTACCTAATATTTTCTTAAGGTGTTATTTGGAGTTATAAGGGTATATGAAAGGTTGCTTGCTTGGTAATTAATTTATGTTATTGGAGTCATAAGGAAAGTGGATTTGATTTTTGCAAAATTTCTTTTTGCCATTAAATCTAATTAAAGAGGTTTTTGAGTTAATTTTGGTGGATGTTAAATTTATTTTAATTGGGATATTATAAGGTGTTATTGGATAAATATTTTATGTATGTTGATGGTTGTTTTAAATATGGAGTGATAAGGTGTAATTGAGTTTTTTCATTACATTGTGAGAGAGATTTATCTTCTAACCTCTTTGAGTTTGGCATAGAAATGTTTGTGGTTGCGGTAGATATTTGAGATTCCTTCATCATCAAGAAAAGGCATGAGTACATTATTCCATAGTTGAGTTGATTGATTGGTTTTTTGAAATTAATTTTGGAGTGAAAATGAATTTATTAGGGCTTCCTTATTGAGTGTGTTTGAGTTAATGCTTCAAGGTTTTATGGAATAAAGAGTTGTTATTAAAACCTTGTTTTATAAGCATTATTTTTAAAGCCATTGGTTGAGCAAATAATTAAGGTTTGAAAAGAACATGAGTATCATTGTTATGTGAGAGTTGTTTTGTAAGCATTGTTGTTGAAGTGAGTTGTTGAGTCAAGAACTTGAACTAAGGTTTGAAAAGAACACGAGTATCATTGTTATGTGAGATTGGTTGTTGAGCATTGTTAGAAATATTTTGAGTTGGTTTTTATATACTTGGATTATGGTTTATAAGGAAGGATTGTTTCATTGAGTGATTTGTTGAGTAGAGTTGGTTTAGCCTAGTCAAGTGGATGTGTGAAGTTATTGTTCAAGTTCCATAAAATAAACTATTCTATATTATGAATTAAATTGACAAAGTGATTGAGTTGAAGCATATTGAGTCTCTAAAAATTCTCTATATATTTTTGAAAGAGTGATTGAAAGTGTTTCAGCGTTGTGATGAGTATAGAGCATATTGAGTCTCTAACAATTCTCTTTATGTTTCTATGAGATTGGACAAGTTCTAGTGTGGACTTGTTGAGCAAATTTGAGGTAAGTCTTCGATAAGACTTGTGGAAAGATTTGAGTAAGATTTTGTGGAAGCTTAAAATACATATTGAGAGCAGATTTGGTTAAGTCCTAGAGAGGACTTATTGAGCATATTTGGTTAAGTTCCAGAGAGTACTTATTTAGCAGATTTGGTTAAGTTCTAGAGAGGACTTGTAGATAAATTTGGTGTGATATTTTGTGGAAGTTTACAAGGCTGAGTTGAGACAAGTATTTGAGAAGGCTTGGAGAGTAGAGTTGATTGATTGATTTGTTCAAACCTTGAGTTAAGGTTTGAGGAAGATCCAAAAGAGTTGATTTGAGATTGAGTCAAGATTTGAGTTAAGGCTTGAGGATAGATATTGAGGACTATTTTGTGCTAGATCGAAGGACTGTGTTTAGTATAGATTTAAGGACAGATTTTGGTACATATTTGAGGATTTGTGCCAGACTAGAGATAAATATTGAGGATAAATTTGTGGTAGATCGATAGACTATGTTTAGTAATGATTTGAGACAAAGCTAAGTACAATATTTGGAGGTGACAGAGTATAGAGGATGATAGTCTCTAGTGGATAGATATCCATTAGCTAGGGTAGTGAGGATAGGTCTTCTAAGTGAGGACAACAATATTTAGTGGATATATATCCATTAGCCAGTGCAATCAACAGTTCTTCTAGAAGATCACCAACCAGAGCAGAGGAGAAATAAGTTCTCCTATGGATAGAGATCCATAAACTTGATTAGGGGATTGGTATCTCCTTTGGATAGAGATCCATAAACATTGTAATATGGAAAGAATTCATAATATATTTATTAAGAAAATATTAGTGAAATATTTTCTCCGTGGAGTATTCCACATTGGGTAAACCACATTAAATTGGTGTCTCTATTGTGTGTGATGATTTGTGCATTACTTTGGTTACTACTGTTTATATTGTTATATTTACATTGCATAATATTGATTGGGAAGAAAAAGTAAAAAGTAGTCTTATACTGTTCACCCCCCTCTCAGTATAAGCTTGTGTTCTTCACTAGACCAACAACACAGTTGGTTATAAGGATTTAATTCTCCCTCATTTTGTCCTTCGATGGCTACCAAATTAAACCAAAACTTATATTTTTATTTGCATACAAATTGCAAAAATCGTAGGCTCTCAAATGTGAATCGATCGAAGATTAGTTCTAAGTCAAGCAATGCACATGGTATTTATACCATTGTGCCATCTCCCTTTGAACGTCGTCGGAGGAGGGAAAATTTGTATGACATCGATGCTTAATAAATAAATATTTACCCTTACAATTGTAACCTTAGGGTTAATTAAATTTAGTTATAAATTAATTAATAATAAAATTATTATAATTAATTTATAGTGAAATTATTATAATTAATTTAACCTGTTTAGTACTTACCATTAGACCTTTAATATATAATGAAATATTATAATATTTTTTTTCTTGGGCCTTCCTATTGCTCCTTTAGACCTTATCTGACCACCTTGAATATTATAATATTAGATATTATAATATTATTTCCCTTAGGTCTATAAACAATCTTTCTCTTGCATTGCTTACTGAAACTAACTCTTGACATCCTTCCTTTTGCACTACTCACTAAAACTAACTCTTGACATCAATGACAAAAAATCTTGCTCATATTTTCAACAAGGTTTTGCATGTAAATTTAGGGCCTTAAGTAGGCACCCAATATCCTTGATCTAGCTTCATAGGGAAACCAATAACAATAAATGGTTAGGCTCAGGTAGTTGGAGGGATGCTTCCATAAGGTTCGATCTCCTAACTACTCAAGAACGAGTTACACTCAACAAATTTCACTTTGCTTTGGTATCCCGAGTTGGTTACAGGGTTAGTCGCTATCGACAGACATGGCTATGGGTAAGTTTCTCGTATTCACTATCGACATGCACAGCTAGCCCATAGCTACTATGATCATTAGCAACTACAAAGGTAGCCATCAATTTCATAAATAACTAGGATTGCGTAGGACTAGACTATCCTGTATGAGTGGTTAGAACCATTGTTGGGTCTTGGAAAGGTCCAAGATCAGTCACATGGCCTAAAAAGGTGTCCATATGAGTAGCCTCCTAAACAAGACATATTTTAGGTGTCTACATATGCCCCTTTTTGATATGTGTTGTGGGAAAACACAACACTGAGCAAAAAAAGACAACCTAAAGCCATATTATAGGTTGATTGATGTTCATTGATCTAGGCAATGTTAGATGCCCAAATCCTTGAAAGAACACACATCTCAAAATCATTACTTCCAATGGTATGGAAGGATTAAATTGTGTAGAAGTTTGGAGTATCTAGGTATAATCAAGTAGCATTTAAGCTACAAAGGACCGATAGACAAAGTGACAAAGGTTTAGATTATTATACCTAGTTTTTCCACAGCAAAAGTGTAAGTTTGTGATAGTTGTTAGCAATGATTTATAATTCAAACATAATTCACATTATTAAGTATTCAATTGTTGATTGGTTTTTTGAAAATAAGTTTGGAGTGAAAATGAATTTATTAGGGCTTCCTTATTGAGTGTGTTTGAGTTAATGATTGAAGGTTTTCTGGAATAAAGATTTGTTATTAAAACCTTGTTTTATAAGCATTATTGTTAAAGTCATTGGTTGAGCAAAAAACTAAGGTTTGAAAAGAACATGAGTATCATTGTTATGTGAGAGTTGTTTTGTGAGCATTGTTGTTGAAGTGATTTGTTGAGTCAAGAACTTGAACTAAGGTTTGAAAAGAACATGACTATCATTGTTATGTGAGATGGGTTGTTGAGCATTGTTCAAACCATTTTGAGTTGGTGTTTATATACTTGGAATAGGGTTTGTAAGGAAGGATTGTTTCATTAAGTGATTGGTTGAGTAGATTTTTTTAAGCCTAGTCAAGTGGATGTGTGAAGTGATTGTTCAAGTTCCATAAAATAAATTATTCTATATTCTGAATTAAATTGACAAAGTGATTGAGTTGAAGCATATTGAGTCTCTAACAATTCTCTATATATTTCTAAAAGAGTGATTGAAAGTGTTTCAGCATTGTGATGAGTATAGAGCATATTGAGTCTCTAGCAATTCTCTTTATGTTTCTATGAGATTAGACAAGTTATAGTGTGGACTTGTATAGCAAATTTTAGGTAAGTCTTCGAGAAGACTTGTGGACAGATTTGAGTAAGCTTTTGTGGAAGCTTAAAATACATATTGAGAGCAGATTTGGTTAAGTCCTAGAGAGGACTTATTGAGTAGATTTGGTTAAGTTCTTGAGAGTACTTATTTAGCAGATTTGGTTAAGTTCTAGAGAGGACTTATAGATAGATTTTGTGTGAGCTTTTATGGAAGTTTACAAGGCTGAGTTGAGACAAGTATTTGAGAAGGCTTGGAGAGCAGAGTTGATTGATTGATTTGTTCAAACCTTGAGTTAAGGTTTGGGGAAGATCCAACAGAGTTGATTTGAGATTGAGTCAGGATTTTAGTTAAGGCTTGAGGATAGATATTGAGGACTATTTTTTGCTAGATCGAAGGACTGTGTTTAGTACAAATTTAAGGACAAAATTTGGTACATATTTGAGGATAGATTTTTTCCAGACTAGACATAAATAATGAGGACAAATTTGTGCTAGATCGACAGACTATGTTTAGTACTAATTTGAGACAAATCTAAGTACAAGATTTGGAGGTGACAGAGTATAGAGGATGATAGTCTCTAGTGGATAGATATCTTTTAGCTAGGGTAGTGAGGATAGGTCTTCTAAGTGAGGACAATAATATTTAGTGGATATATATCCATTAGCCAGTGCAATCAGCAGTTCTTCTAGAAGATCACCAACCAGAGCAGAGGAGAAAGAAGTTCTCCTATGGATATAGATCCACAAACTTGATTAGGGGATTGGTATCTCATTTGGATATAGATCCATAAACATTGTAATACGAAAAGGATTCATAAGATATTTATTAAGAAAATATTAGTGAAATATTTTCTCCGTGGAGTATCCCACATTGGAAAAAACACATTAAATTGGTGTCTCTATTGTGTGTGATTATTTGTGCATTACTTTGGTTACTGCTGTTTATATTGTTATATTTACTTTGCATAATATTGATTGGGAAGAAAAAGTAAAAAGTAGTCTTATACTGTTCACCCCCCCTCTCAGTATAATCTTGTGTTCTCCACTAGCCCAACAACACGGTTGGTTATAAGGCTTTAAGTCTCCCTCATTTTGTCCTTCGATGGCTAAAAAATTAAAACAAAACTTATCTTTTTCTTTGCATACAAATTGCAAAAATCGTAGGCTCTCAAATGTGTATCAATTGAAGGTTAGTTCTAAGTCAAGAAATGCACATGGTATTTATACCATTGTGCCATCTCCCTTTGGACGTCGTCGGAGGAGGGAAACTTCGTATGACATCGACGCTTAATAAATAAATATTTGCCCTTACAATCGTAACCTTAGGGTTAATTAAATTAGTTATAAATTAATTAATAATAAAATTATTATAATTAATTTAATAACTTTAAGGTTAATTAAATTAAATTATAAATTAATTTATAATGAAATTATTATAATTAATTTAACCTGTTTAGTACTTACCATTAGACCTTTAATATATAATGAAATATAATATTTTTTTTCTTGGGCCTTCTTATTGCTCCTTTAGACCTTATCTGACCACCTTGAATATTATAATATTAGATAGTATAATATTATTTCCCTTAGTTCTAGAAGCAATCTTTCTCTTGCACTACTTACTGAAACTAACTCTTGAAATCCTTCCTTTTGCACTACTCACTAAAATTGACTCTTGACATCAATGACAACAAATCTTGCTCATATTTCCAACAAGGGTTTGCATGTAAATTTAGGGCCTTAAGTAGGCACCCAATATCCTTGATCTAGCTTCATAGGGAAACCAATAATAATAAATGGTTAGGCTCAGGTAGTTGGAGGGATGCTTCCATAAGTTTCGATCTCCTAATTACTCAAGAATGAGTTACAATCAACAAATTTCACTTTGCTTTGGTATCCCGAGTTGGTTACAGGGTTAGTCGCTATCGATAGACATGGATATGGGTAAGTTTCCCATATTCACTATCGACATGCACAGCTAGCCCATAGCTACTCTGATCATTAGCAACTACAAAGGTAGCCATCTATTTCATCAATACCTAGGATTGCATAGGACTAGACTACCCTATATGAGTGGTTAGAATCATTGTTGGGTCTTGGAAAGGTCCAAGATCAGTCACATGGCCTAAAAAGGTGTCCATATGAGTAGCCTCCTAAACATGACATATTTTAGGTGTCTACATATGCCCCTTTTTTATATGTGTTGTGGGAAAACACAACACTGAGCAAAAAAAGACAACATAAAGCCATATTATAGGTTGATTGATGTTCATTGATCTAGGCAATGTTAGATGCCCCAATCCTGGAAAGAACACACATCTCAAAATCATTACTTCCAATGGTATGAAAGGATTACATTGTGTAGAATTTTGGAGTATCTACGTATAATCAAGTAGCATTTAAGCTACAAAGGACCGATAGACAAAGTGACAAAGTCTTAGATTATTATACATGGTTTTTCCACAGCAAAAGTGTAAGTTTGTGATAGTTGTTAGCAATGATTTATAATACAAACATAATTCACATTATTAAGTATTCAATTGTTGATTGGTTTTTTGAAAATAATTTTGGAGTGAAAATGAATTTATTAGAGCTTCCTTATTGAGTGTGTTTGAGTTAATGATTGAAGGTTTTCTGGAATAAAGAGTTGTTATTAAAACCTTGTTTTATAAGCATTATTGTTAAAGTCATTGGTTGAGCATAGAACTAAGGTTTGAAAAGAACATGAGTATCATTGTTATGTGAGAGTTATTTTGTAAGCATTGTTGTTGAAGTGATTTGTTGAGTCAAGAAATTGAACTAAGGTTTGAAAAGAACATGACTATCATTGTTATGTGAGATGGGTTGTTGAGCATTGTTCAAAACATTTTGAGTTGGTGTTTATATACTTGGAATAGGGTTTGTAAGGAAGGATTGTTTCATTAAGTGATTGGTTGAGTAGATTTGATTGAGCCTAGTCAAGTGGATGTGTGAAGTGATTGTTAAAGTTCCATAAAATAAACTATTTTATATTCTGAATTAAATTGAGAAAGTGATTGAGTTGAAGCATATTGAGTCTCTAACAATTCTCTATATATTTCTAAAAGAGTGATTGAAAGTGTTTCAACATTGTGATGAGTATAGAGCATATCGAGTCTCTAACAATTCTCTTTATGTTTCTATGAGATCGGACAAGTTATAGTGTGGACTTTTTGAGCAAATTTGAGGTAAGTCTTTGAGAAGACTTGTGGATAGATTTGAGTAAGCTTTTGTGGAAGCTTAAAATACATATTGAGAGCAGATTTGGTTAAGTCCTAGAGAGGACTTATTGAGAAGATTTGGTTAAGTTCTTGAGAGTACTTATTTAGTATATTTGGTTAAGTTCTAGAGAGGACTTATAGATAGATTTTGTGTGAGCTTTTATGGATGTTTACAAGGCTGAGTTGAGACAAGTATTTGAGAAGGCTTGGAGAGCAGAGTTGATTGATTGATTTGTTCAAACCTTGAGTTAAGGTTTGGGGAAGATCCAACAGAGTTGATTTGAGATTGAGTCAAGATTTTAGTTAAGGCTTGAGGATAGATATTGAGGACTATTTTTTGCTAGATCGAAGGACTGTATTTAGTACAGATTTAAGGACAGAGTTTGGTACATATTTGAGGATAGATTTGTGCCAGACTAGAGATAAATATTGAGGACAAATTTGTGCTAGATCGACAGACTATGTTTAGTACTGATTTGAGACAAATCTAAGTACAATATTTGGAGGTGATAGAGTATAGAGGATGACAGTCTCTAGTGGATAGATATCCATTAGCTAGGGCAGTGAGGATAGGTCTTCTAAGTGATGACAATAATATTCAGTGGATATATATCCATTAGCCAGTGCAATCATCAGTTCTTCTAAAAGATCACCAACCAGAGCAGAGGAGAAAGAAGTTCTCCTATGGATATAGATCCACAAAATTGATTAGGGGATTGGTATCTCCTTTGGATAGAGATCCATAAACATTGTAATACAGAAAGGATTCATAAGATATTTATTAAGAAAATATTAGTGAAATATTTTCTCCGTGGAGTATCCCACATTGGGTAAACCACATTAAATTGGTGTCTCTATTGTGTGTGATGATTTGTGCATTACTTTGGCAACAGTTGTTTATATTGTTATATTTACATTGCATAATATTGATTGGGAAGAAAAAGTAAAAAGTAGTCTTATACTGTTCACCCCCCCTCTCAGTATAAGATTGTGTTCTTCTCTAGCCCAACAACACAGTTGGTTATAAGGCTTTAAGTCTCCCGCATTTTGTCCTTCGATGGCTACCAAATTAAACCAAAAATTATCTTTTTCTTTGCATACAAATTGCAAAAATCGTAGGCTCTCAAATGTGAATCGATCGAAGGTTAGTTCTAAGTCAAGCAATGCACATGGTATTTATACCATTGTGCCATCTCCCTTTGAACATCATCGAAGGAGGGAAACTTCGTATGACATCGATGCTTAATAAATAAATATTTTCCCTTACAATCCTAACCTTAGGGTTAATTAAATTAAGTTATAAATTAATTAATAATAAAATTATTATAATTAATTTATAATTAATTTAATAACTTTAAGGTTAATTAAATTAAATTATAAATTAATTTATAATGAAATATTATAATATTTTTTTTCTTGGGCCTTCCTATTGCTCCTTTAGACATTATCTGACCACCTTGAATATTATAATATTAGATATTATAATATTATTTCCCTTAGGTCTAGAAGCAATCTTTCTCTTGCACTACTTACTGAAACTAAATCTTGACATCCTTCCTTTTGCACTACTCACTAAAACTGACTCTTGACATCAATGACAACAAATCTTGCTCATATTTCCAACAAGGGTTTGCATGTAAATTTAGGGCCTTAAGTAGGCACCCAATATCCTTGATCTAGCTTCATAGGGAAACCAATAACAATAAATGGTTAGGTTTAGGTAGTTGGAGGGATGCTTCCATAAGGTTCGATCTCCTAACTACTCAATAATGAGTTACACTCAACAAATTTCACTTTGCTTTGGTATCCCGAGTTGGTTATAGGGTTAGTCGCTATCGACAGACATGGCTATGGGTAAGTTTCCCGTATTCACTATCGACATGCGCAGCTAGCCCATAACTACTCTGTTCATTAGCAACTACAAAGGTAGCCATCAATTTCATCAATACCTAGGATTGCATAGGACTATACTACCCTATATGAGTGGTTAGAACCATTGTTGGGTCTTGGAAAGGTCCAAGATCAGTCACATGGCCTAAAAAGGTGTCCATATGAGTAGCCTCCTAAACATGACATATTTTAGGTGTCTACATATGCCCCATTTTGAGATGTGTTGTAGGAAAACACAACACTGAGCAAAAAAAGACAACCTAAATCCATATTATAGGTTGATTGATGTTCATTGATCTAGGCAATGTTAGATGCCCCAATCCTGGAAAGAACACACATCTCAAAATCATTACTTCCAATGGTATGGAAGGATTAGATTGTGTAGAAGTTTGGAGTATCTAGGTATAATCAAGTAGCATTTAAGCTACAAAGGACCGATAGACAAAGTGACAAAGGCTTAGATTATTATACCTGGTTTTTCCACAGAAAAAGTGTAAGTTTGTGATAGTTGTTAGCAATGATTTATAATACAAACATAATTCACATTATTAAGTATTCAATTGTTGATTGGTTTTTTGAAAATAAGTTTGGAGTGAAAATGAATTTATTAGGGCTTCCTTATTGAGTGTGTTTGAGTTAATGATTGAAGGTTTTCTGTAATAAAGAGTTGTTATTAAAACCTTGTTTTATAAGCATTATTGTTAAAGTCATTGGTTGAGCAAAGAACTAAGGTTTGAAAAGAACATGAGTATCATTGTTATGTGAGAGTTGTTTTGTAAGCATTGTTGTTGAAGTGATTCGTTGAGTCAAGAACTTGAACTAAGGTTTGAAAAGAACATGACTATCATTGTTATGTGAGATGGGTTGTTGAGCATTGTTCAAAAAATTTTGAGTTGGTGTTTATATACTTGGAATAGGGTTTGTAAGGAAGGATTGTTTCATTAAGTGATTGGTTGAGTAGATTTGATTGAGCCTAGTCAAGTCGATGTGTGAAGTGATTGTTCAAGTTCCATAAAATAAACTATTCTATATTCTAAATTAAATTGAGAAAGTGATTGAGTTGAAGCATATTGAGTCTCTAAAAATTCTCTATATATTTCTAAAAGAGTGATTGAAAGTGTTTCAGCATTGTGATGAGTATAGAGCATATTGAGTCTCTAACAATTTTATTTATGTTTCTATGAGATTGGACAAGTTCTAGTGTGGACTTGTTGAGCAAATTTGAGGTAAGTCTTCGAGAAGACTTGTGTACAGATTTGAGTAAGATTTTGTGGAAGCTTAAAATACATATTGAGAGCAGATTTGGTTAAGTCTTAGAGAGGACTTATTGAGCAGATTTGGTTAAGTTCTTGAGAGTACTTATTTAGCAGATTTGGTTAAGTTCTAGAGAGGACTTGTAGATAGATTTGGTGTGAGCTTTTGTGGAAGTTTACAAGGCTGAGTTGAGACAAGTATTTGAGAAGGCTTGGAGAGTAGAGTTGATTGATTGATTTGTTCAAACCTTGAGTTAAGGTTTGGGGAAGATCCAACATAGTTGATTTGAGATTGAGTCAAGATTTGAGTTAAGGCTTGAGGATAGATATTGAGGACTATTTTGTGCTAGATCGAAGGACTATGTTTAGTATAGATTTAAGGATAGAGTTTGATACAAATTTGAGGATAGATTTGTGCCAGACTAGAGATAAATATTGAGGACAAATTTGTGCTAGATCGACAAACTATGTTTGGTATTAATTTGAGACAAAGCTAAGTACAATATTTGGAGTTCATAGAGTATAGAGGATGACAGTATCTAGTGGATAGATATCCATTATCTAGGGCAGTGAGGATAGGTCTTCTAAGTGAGGACAATAATATTCAGTGGATATATATCCATTAGCCAGTGCAATCATCAGTTCTTCTAGAACATCACCAACCAGAGCAGAGGAGAAAGAAATTCTCCTATGGATAGAGATCCATAAACTTGATTAGGGGATTGGTATCTCCTTTGGATAGAGATCCATAAAAATTGTAATATAGAAAGGATTCATAAGAGATTTATTAAGAAAATATTAGTGAAATATTTTCTCCGTGGAGTATCCCACATTGGGTAAACCACATTAAATTGGTGTCTCTATTGTGTGTGATGATTTGTGCATTACTTTGGTTACTGCTATTTATATTGTTATATTTACATTGCATAATATTGATTAGGAAGGAAAAGTAAAAAGTATTCTTATACTGTTCACCCCCCCTCTCATTATAAGCTTGTGTTCTTCACTAGCCCAACAACACGGTTGGTTATAAGGCTTTAAGTCTCCCTCATTTTGTCCTTCGATGGCTACCAAACTAAACCAAAACTTATCTTTTTCTTTGCATACAAATTGCAAAAATCATAGGCTCTCAAATGTGAATCGATCGAAGGTTAGTTCTAAGTCAAGCAACCATTGTGCCATCTCCCTTTGGACATCGCCGGAGGAGGGAAACTTCATATGACATCGACGCTTAATAAATAAATATTTTCCCTTACAATCGTAACCTTAGGGTTAATTAAATTTAGTTATAAATTAATTAATAATAAAATTATTATAATTAATTTAATAACTTTAAGGTTAATTAAATTAAATTATAAATTAATTTATAATGAAATTATTATAATTAATTTAACCTGTTTAGTACTTACCATTAGACCTTTAATATATAATGAAATATTATAATATATTTTTTCTTGGGACTTCCTATTGCTCCTTTAGACCTTATCTGACCACCTTGAATATTATAATATTAGATATTATAATATTATTTCCCTTAGGTCTAGAAGCAATCTTTCTCTTGCATTGCTTACTGAAACTAACTCTTGACATGCTTCCTTTTGCACTATTCACTAAAACTGACTCTTGACATCAATGACAACAAATCTTGCTCATATTTCCAACAAGGGTTTGCATGTAAATTTAGGGCCTTAAGTAGGCATCCAATATCCTTGATCTAGCTTCATAGGGAAAAAAATAACAATAAATGGTTAGGCTCAGGTAGTTGGAGGGATGCTTCCATAAGGTTGATCTCCTAACTACTCAAGAATGAGTTACACTCAAAAAATTTCACTTTGCTTTGGTATCCCAAGTTGGTTACAGGGTTAGTCACTATCGAAAGACATGGATATGGGTAAGTTTCCTGTATTCACTATCTACATGCACAACTAGCCCATGGCTACTCTGATAATTAGCAACTACAAAGGTAGCCATCGATTTCATCAATAGCTAGGATTGCATAGGACTAGACTACCCTATATGAGTGGTTAGAACCATTGTTGGGTCTTGAAAATGTCCAAGATCAGTCACATGGCCTAAAAAGGTGTCCATATGAGTAGCCTCCTAAACATGACATATTTTAGGTGTCTACATATGCCCCTTTTTGAGATGTGTTGTAGGAAAACACAACACTGAGCAAAAAAAGACAACCTAAAGCCATATTATAGGTTGATTGATGTTCATTGATCTAGGCA
Source organism: Wollemia nobilis (assembly GCA_028583015.1). NCBI lineage: Eukaryota > Viridiplantae > Streptophyta > Pinopsida > Araucariales > Araucariaceae > Wollemia > Wollemia nobilis. The sequence goes on along the minus strand of JAQPPZ010000386.1, from coordinate 9,456,057 downwards.
ATGTTAGATGCCCCAATCCTAGAAAGAACACACATCTCAAAATCATTACTTCCAATGGTATGAAAGGATTACATTGTGTAGAATTTTGGAGTATCTACGTATAATCAAGTAGCATTTAAGCTAAAAAGGACCGATAGACAAAGTGACAAAGGCTTAGATTATTATACCTGGTTTTTCCACAACAAAAGTGTAAGTTTGTGATAGTTGTTAGCAATGATTTATAATACAAACATAATTCACATTATTAAGTATTCAATTGTTGATTGGTTTTTTGAAAATAAGTTTGGAGTGAAAATGAATTTATTAGGGCTTCCTTATTGAGTGTGTTTGAGTTAATGATTGAAGGTTTTCTGGAATAAAGAGTTATTAAAACCTTGTTTTATAAGCATTATTGTTAAAGTCATTGGTTGAGCAAAGAACTAAGATTTGAAAAGAACATGAGTATCATTGTTATGTGAGAGTTTTTTTGTAAGCATTGTTGTTGAAGTGATTTGTTGAGTCAAGAACTTGAACTAAGGTTTGAAAAGAACATGACTATCATTGTTATGTGAGATGGGTTGTTGAGCATTGTTCAAAACATTTTGAGTTGGTGTTTATATACTTGGAATAGGGTTTGTAAGGAAGGATTGTTTCATTAAGTGATTGGTTGAGTATATTTGATTGAGCCTAGTAAAGTGGATGTGTGAAGTGATTGTTCAAGTTCCATAAAATAAACTATTCTATATTCTGAATTAAATTGAGAAAGTGATTGAGTTGAAGCATATTGAGTCTCTAACAATTCTCTATATATTTCTAAAAGAGTGATTGAAAGTGTTTCAACATTGTGATGAGTATAGAGAATATTGAGTCTCTAAAAATTCTCTTTATGTTTCTATGAGATTGTACAAGTTCTAGTGTGGACTTGTTGAGCAAATTTGAGGTAAGTCTTCGAGAAGACTTGTGAACATATTTGAGTAAGATTTTGTGGAAGCTTAAAATACATATTGAGAGCATATTTGGTTGTCATAGAGTGGACTTATTGAGCAGATTTGGTTAAGTTCTTGAGAGTACTTATTTAGCATATTTGGTAAAGTTCTAGAGAGGTCTTGTAGATAGATTTGGTGTGAGCTTTTGTGGAAGTTTACATGGTAGAGTTGAGACAAGTATTTGAGAAGGCTTGGAGAGTAGAGTTGATTGATTGATTTGTTCAAACCTTGAGTTAAGGTTTGGGGTAGATCCAACAGAGTTGATTTGATATTGAGTCAATATTTGAGTTAAGGCTTGAGGACAAATATTGAGGACTATTTTGTGCTAGACCGAAGGACTGTGTTTAGTATAGATTTAAGGACGGAGTTTGGTACATATTTGAGGATAGATTTGTCCCAGATTAGAGATAAATATTGAGGATATATTTGTGCTAGATCGACAGACTATGTTTAGTACTGATTTGAGACAGAGCTAAGTGCAAGCTTTGGAGGTGACAAAGTATAGAGGATGACCATCTCTAGTGGATAGAGATCCATTAGCCAGGGCAGTGAGGATAGGTCTTATAAGTGAGGACAATAGTATTAAGTGGATATATATCCATTAGCCAGTGTAATCAGTAATTCTTCTATAATATCACCAACTAGAGTAGAGGAGAAAGAATTTCTCCTATGGATAGATTTCCACAAACTTGATTAGGGGATTGGTATCTCCTTTGGATAGAGATCCATAAACATTGTAATAGGGAAAGGATTCATAAGAGATTTATTGAGAAAATATTAGTGAAATATTTTCTCCGTGGAGTATCTCACATTGGGTTAACCATGCTAAATTGGTGCCTCTATTGTGTGTGATGATTTGTGCATTACTTTAGTTACTTCTGTTGATATTGCTATCTTTACATTGCATAATATTGATTGGGAAGAAAAAGTAGAAAGTGGTCATATACTATTCACCCCCATCTCAGTATAAGCTTGTGTTGTTCACTAGCCCAGCCCAAAAACACGGTTGGTTATAAGGCTTTAAGCCTCCCTCATTTTGTCCTTCGATGGTTGCCAAATTAAACCAAAACTTATCTTTTTCTTTGCACACAAATCGTAAAAATCGTAGGCTCTCAAATGTGAATCGATTGAAGGTTAGTTCTATGTCAAGCAATGCATATTGTATTTATACCATTGTGGCATCTCCCTTTTGACGTCACCGAAGGAGGGATACTTCATATGACATCGGCGCTTAATATATAAATATTTGCCCTTATAATCGTAACCTTAGGGTTAATTAAATTAAGTTATAAATTAATTAATAATAAAATTATTATAATTAGTTTATAATTAATTTAATAACTTTAAGGTTAACTAAATTAAATTATAAATTAATTTATAATGAAATTATTATAATTAATTTATAATTAATTTAACCACTTTAGTTCTTACCATTAGACCTTTAATATATAATGAAATATTATAATATTTTTTTTCTTGGGCCTTCCTATTGCTCCTTTAGACCTTATGTGACCACCTTGAATATTATAATATTAGATATTATAATATTATTTCCCTTAGGTCTAGAATTAATATTTCTCTTGCACTGCTTACTGAAACTAAATCTTGACATCCTTCCTTTTGCACTACTCACTGAAACTGACTCTTGACATCAATGGCAACAAATCTTGCTCATATTTCCAATAAGGTTTTGCATGTAAATTTGGGGCCTTACGTAGGCACCCAATATCCTTGATCTAGCTTCATAGGGAAGCCAAGAACAATAAATGGTTAGGCTCAGGTAGTTGGAGGGATGCTTCCATAAGGTTTGATCTCCTAGATGCTCAAGAATCAGTTACACTCAACGAATTTCACTTTGCTTTGGTATCCCAAGTTGGTTACAGGGTTAGTCACTATCGACATACATGGCTATGGGTAAGTTTCCTATATTCACTATCGACATGCGTATCTAGCCCATAGCTACTCTAATCATTAGCGATTACAAATTTATCCATCGATTTAATCAATAGCTAGGATTGCATAGGACTAGACTACCCTATATGAGTGGTTAGAACCATTGTTGGGTCTTGGAAAGGTCCAAGATTAGTCACATGGCCTAAAAAGGTATCCATATGAGTAGCATCCTAAACATGACATATTTTATGTGTCTACATATGCCCCTTTTTGAGATGCGTTGTGGGAAAACACAACACTGAGCAAAAAAAGACAACCTAAAGCCATATTATAGGTTGATTGATGTTCATTGATCTAGGCAATGTTAGATGCCCCAATCTTGGAAAGGACACACATCTCAAAATCATTACTTCCAACGGTATGGAAGGATTAAATTGTGTAGAAGTTTGGATTATCTAGGTATAATCAAGTAGAATTTAAGCTACAAAGGACCGATAGACAGAGTGACAAAGGCTTAGATTATTATACCTAGTTTTTCCCCAGCAAAAGTGTAAGTTTGTAATAGTTGTTAGCAATGATTTATAATACAAACATAATTCACATTATTAAGTATTCAATTTTTTATTTTTATTATGAATTCTTTGAGTATGACTACCCCTTCAAGCGATGAGTCGATGAGGAAAATGGCAAGTGATGAAAATTATGATTTTCTTGATCAAGATGACTAATTTGGATAGTTCAAGATGCTTACTATTGTTATAAGGCAGGTCCTATTATATCTGTGATTTCAACCATTAATAACAATTGTACTTCTCTATCTCATGGAGAAGTCTAGCCACAATGGCCTTGTTAGGAAATCAATATGATAGTAATTCAATTTAAGCATGTGATGAATCACTATGTTTTATGATTTTATGAGATTTCATAGAAGAAATGGAATGAACGCTTCATTCTCGTGGAGCAGTCCGACCACATGGCCTTCTTGGGGATTGAAGTGAAGATATTCCAATTCAATGATGAATAATTTGGTTCAAATGGCCTTATGGTAATTTAATTATCTTGCCATATTACATGGATTGCAATTCATTGCAACCACCAAGTGTATAGGGTAAATAACTAGGTACAAGGCACACTTGAAATTTTTATTTTTTTGTTAATTTTGTGATTTTTGATGATTTTAGACCTGTAGATATGAATTAATGTCTATTATGAAACTCCTCATGGTGATAAATTAGGTGAATTTATTGTTGTTTCTTAGCCACTGTGAGGTACAACAACCATGATTTGAAAATCTTGTAACCATTATAAAAGTCAACCAGTGGGGTTGACCTAATCCATGATCACTGTCAAAGTGAGAAATTGCCAAAATTGTAAAATATAAATATGAATTTTGGTATTTAGTTTATTATTTCTAGCTGGTAGTGGAGAAAGTGAGAGCTATGAAGCCTATACAAGTGGCATAGCCAGAGCTCTTAAGGTAGATACCCCATCTCCTACTCTAGTGAATTAACCATTAAAAATGAACCTCATTAAGTAATGGGTTAAATGAACTTCACTAAACTATAAGAAATGAACCTCACCCCTTTGTTTATGATTTAGCTTAGGTTAGCTTAGGTGGGTGGGTTTTTAATTTTAGGTATTTTTTGGCAGGTATGGACCTCACATGGGGTCAATCCCATAGTTTTTTTTGGTGAGGGTGACTCCAATTTGATAATTAGGGGCCACCATCATTGTGGGTGGTTGGGTTCAAACCCCAATGATAAAAAAATTGACTATTGGCGGTAGCCACTGATGATATCGATGGTAGCTATGGTGGCTATCGTCGATGTGAGTGACTGAGAACCTTTGATTTTTTTAAAATTTTGCTTGATTTTTTTCTTTTTTATTGAAGGATTGATTTACCCTTCTCCTAGATGTTAGAATTTGATAACATGGGAGTGAGATCCTAATCTATATTTGGAGCTCCAACCTCTATTGGATGATGCATATTGGGAGTAGTTTGGGGTGATTGGCCTTAGCTATGTTGTGAGATTATCGATAGTTATGTCAGACCAATATTTCTTGATAGCCCTGGCCCATTGATGGAACAGTAGGCCTAACACTTTTGATCTCCCCACTAGAGATATGACAATAACATTGGAGTATGTCTACCATATTTTTAGGATTCCAATCAATGGATGGGCCATCATTTATTCTCCCACTATAGCTAGAGATTTAGTCTTTGCTTAGGTTTTCTAAGATAGAGCAGCTGAGGCACTAGGGTATATTAAGCATGGAGTGGTGCTTGTTAAGCACTAGTTCAAAGTGAATGTCTTCTCACAACACCAAGTTGCACTGATGCACATTATCTATAATATGCTACTACCAGATACATCAGGAGTGAGATTCCCTTTTAACCTCCTAGACATGGTGTAGGACCTGTTAGAGTACACCTTGCAACAATATCTGATATTGGTGTGGGGGGGTGCATTACTGGCATAGCTCTACAATGAGCTATATTAGATTACATGACAAGGGTGAGTGGGAGTGGGATGCAATCTTCTTCTACATATCTAGGGATGGGAGCACATCTGCATAGATCAACATGGTAGATTACCCTTGGTGATATCAATTGTGGTAGTGGATGATTAGTGCTATGTTGTGAGATGGTCACTATTGGTGGAGACTATCCAAAGTTGACCATATGTAGGGGATGTAGACCACTACATCAATTTATTGACTGGATTACAGGTTAGTCATATTATATGGAGGACCTATCTAGAATTTTCTAATTAGGAGGAGGTAGGGAAGTAATTGGCTTGATTTAGGAATAACAAATGGCTTATGGAGCACCACGGGAGGGTGAAGGAGTATTTTCACTATACTTGGGTCACCAAGTAGTTTGGGGTTGCACATGATGGACCTGAGGATCCAGTTCTCTATCATTATTGATAGGTAGATACATAGTTCACATTGCCCCAGGTCATAGGACTTATAGAGGAGGTAGATCCTGCTATAGATGACATAGATGTAGTGCTTCTTGGGACCACTATGGATTATGAAACTTTGTAGACTACGCATTTATCGTAGGGTGGTGGTAGCTCAGGGAGAGCTAGATATGAGGTGAAAACTGAGGGAGGTGATGGTGATGGGTGATGAGTGCATCATAGGATGGAGGAGGAGTGGGGATAGGCTACAAGATGGATGGATGAGCCTCATTATGAGGAGGATGGTGGGGAGGATTCCCTAGATGATGAGGTATCCTAGATTTGAGCTTAGGTACATAACCTATAGGTACAAATACAAGTAGCTCAGAGGTAGGTTATGGAGTAAGACACATATCTCGCTATTGTGTAGATTTAGTTGAGTGTAGAGCAGTGGTAGTGGTGGGGGTATGTAAAGGAGAGGACCACTTTGCATGATCATATAAATTCTACCATAACCTAGATTGAGTAGGTTACATATGAGAGGGATCTCCTACGAGCACAATTGGTAGCTAGGGATGCCCTTATAGATGGAAATACTATTGAGAGGGATGATCTCAAAACACAACTAGGTATTTCTCATGTTGCTCAGGTTATACCAACTACTCCAGCTGCTCATGGATCAGTAGGCTTAGGTGGGAATGTAGAGATCATGTGACTGTAGGCTCTCTTAGTAGATGATGCAAGGTGATAGGCATCAAATGCAATACATATAACTCTTCTAGAGGCTGAGGTCAAAATACACAATGGCACTATACCAGATAGGTCCATAGAAGGGAGCTTCCAATAGAGCATTTGGAGTAAGTTTGATTAGTCATCAGTGTGGTCCAATCATAAGTTAGGTGCTCAATCTAAAATATCGGTAGGTACTAGCTCCAGATAGCTTCATAGAGATGGAGTTGAGAGTGGAGGTGAATCAAGGGGTGTAGGCCTTGCTTGATAGACATGATGCCTATATCATTTTGAGTGTAAGTTCTGAGGACCTACATATTTGTAGTATACAGGAATTTTTTTACTTTTATGTACTCATGACCTACACATATATATATGATATCATCTCTATTGACTCACCATGTGTTATTTTTTTATGGTTTTATGTTTTGTGTTATGTTTTTGTGATCTATATGTGTAGGTGCACTACTATGTATGCATATATAGATGCAATGATGTATGTTTAAATGCATGTTTAATTTATTTCCATTGTTTATGCATTAAATCAATGTTTATGATATGGTAAATGCAATGTATGCTTTAATCATCTAAAATATAAAGAATGAATCTAATATGTGTCACAAACTAATGGAAGACACCACCGAATGTATGAAAATCATGAATGAAAATGATAACTCCTATCATAAGAATTAATCATCTAAGCATCCCTATGTGAAATGAGATGATGCGAGATGCATGGGGTTTTCCCTATAAACTTATGAAAATTAAAAGATATGCATAAAATAGTCAGTGGCCATCTAAATATCATTGTTGATATTCATCCGATATCTATCCTATTCCATGAACACCCCTTAATAAATAAAATTTCATAAGAAAAATTGTGTATGATTGATGAGATGATTTGTTGATATAGGGGAATTTTTGAGATTTTCCATGAGACTCAAACACCCAAGTTGATTAAGCACAAGTTGTATAATGACTAAACAAGACTTATGAAAGATAAACTATTTGTTAATAAGACCAAGATATTCATTATCCCTATGTGTGCAAATGAATATATTACATGAAATATAAGACTACCTCACTACCAGGCAGGATTCATTCAACCCATTGCTATAATGAATATCACCATATGTTCATCCTAATCCTAGGTTTGTACATAGTTGGATTAGACTACTAGGTAATACAAGCCACCTAAATTTAGCTCATCTATAAATTGCTTAGAACTACCCCATTGCCAAGTGATATTCATTCAGCCCATTGTTGTAATGGAGATCACTCAATGGTTTTCGAATACTGACTATTCCATGGATTCAAGCTCTTCACCCCCTTCTTTTCTTTTCATTTATTTGGACACTTGCTCATGCTTAGTGATGAAAATCACTATTTATTTTACATTTTTTTCTTTTGGAGCAAGGGATTTTCTTGGTAATGAAAATCACTATTTATTTTGTTTTGCTTTGAATTGGGAATTTGATTATTTTGTATGAAAGCAAGGGATTTATTTGGGTAGGGGGGAGCTTGTCATTTTTCCAATAATAAACATTATATACCATGCACATGATAGGATGAGTAGGGAAAACCTTTTGCTTAGGGTGACTAGGACCGCTTTGTAGTGTCATCCTTGTTCAAACTAGGATTGTTAATGTTTAAATTGTAATAGGATTTTGAAATATGAAAGGTACTATCAAGACTAGACCTCATCTTCGAAAGTGAAGATAGCTTTCTATAAAATATGAAAATATCACTAGGTATGGTTGAATGATCAAAAAACCCTAGTATATACCTTATAGCAACTGATGGGTTGTGTTGAAAAATACAATTACTCACAAGGGATGATGGATGATGATGATTTAAAGATGTATGATTGGCATACAAACATGGTGTCATTTGTAAGTTTGTACAAACAACCTATCCTAATATGAATACAATGGATTAAAATACCTAATGCAATCCAATTAAATGAATGTGCAAAATGTAAATGTACATATTTTTATGTTTTTTTTATGTTTTGCAATGTTTTTGGATTTTCATGTTTTTTTTTGCTTTTTTTTAATGTTTTTAGGGGGAAGGTATGCTACCTTAGGTACCCCTAGTGTGTGTACCACTCAATGAAAGTGAGGAAGGTGTGATACCTTTAGAGGTCTCACTTTGCTTCATTGATCATGATGTGGATGGTGGGGAAGGTGTGCTACCTTGAGAACCCCCATTGCATATGTCACTCATCGTAATTGAATCAGCTTGCTTAGGAAGAGTGATGGAAATCAACTCTCCCTATTGGGGCATGGACCTATATGAAGTGTCAATATTATGAAGGGTTAATATCAATGACCCATTTGGGGATATGGTCTTTCTATCGATAAGGTATTAGACTATATGTCTAAAGGCGTGACAATTGCTAATATCATGATACCTCACTCGGTGATAGAGGTAAGCATGATCCTCCCTATGAGTTTTGGACCTATATGGGTTGTGAGGGGGTATGTCCGATAAGATGAATATCCCTATTTCTTACATATTATGAAAGATGGTGGACATGGATTTAGTTAAGGGTATCCATATACGTTTATTACACTTTTATCGAGGAAGAGCACTTTGAGGCCCTATTTGATGTGGTAAATAAGATGTAGGTGTCTCAATCATTGTCTTAGATGCCTCTCCTCTATTTTATGGTATGGATGATGGATCACTGACTATGCTTATTTGTTGGTCATCAATTTGCAGTTGATTTCTTTCAAGCATATTCAATATCATGGTCTTGAAACTATGACATGAGTGAATATCATGGCCATTTTATCTATGATACAAACAATATGCCTCCTCATATTTTGGGGGTTATGGATGATTTGGGTCCAAAGGATGAACCTTAGTCAAAGTTATGGCATTTGCATCACACAATCGATTGAAAATTGATATCATAAGTTCAGATAATGGTGTATATATGTGAGGTTGTTGGCGTGGTTGACTTAGCACTTGCTTGTGCTAAGGCTTTACCTGTGGTTGCACAAGATTTGGTTCGACCTCGAATGTAGGTTTTTTTTGTAGCTCTTAACTTTTGATCTAATACAAAATAAATTGCAATGCCTCATTTTGTTGCTTCATTTGTGCCTCTATATTATCTAGGTGATCTTGCATACACTACAAGATTGACAAGTCTCTTATGTGTATTGCTAGTGATGGGTTTGAATTACCATCATAAACTGAAGGGGGTAAAAGAGTGGGTGTCACCAATCTTCTTCATTTGAGACGATGTGGATATTTTTTGATGATCCACTTTAAAGGATGTATCTACATGCTCTATTTTATGACTCAGTTCATATTTTTGTTTCACTCTAAAGTGTTGAACTATGCTATATTGAGTACCGCTAGTTTGATGTGGGAGAGATACCCATTCTTTCTCTTTTGAGGGCACTAAAAAAATGAGTCAGGTGTAGCTAATTTCAAAGGTGGTAGCACTTTTGATGTGGCAATATTGTTTGATGGTACTACCTGCTGTTCTTATTACTTTAGAGATACTTGGTTCTCTATTTTGATATTGAGCATTCCCATAAACTTGTGAGAAGGTGTTTTAGATTTTGGACAAGTTGTGTATGGATCATCAACTTGCCAAGGTGATTTTGTATCAGTTATGTCAACTGATATTTTCTTCTCTTCATCAGGTAAGGTGGTACCGTGAGTTTTGTTGATGGGAGAAGGTAGCGATGGCTTGATATAAGCTTTAGTTGAATATTTGATGATTTCATTCAAATGAGCATTTTGGAGCTTATGCATTGCAAGAGGATCATGTGGTTCATCGATATTTTTGTAATACTTGAAAGGATTGGGATCATTGTGAACCACATACATTTGACCTTGGTGCATGAATTTAAGGTATTGGTGCACTATGGATGGTACACATTCCATGTCTCTCATCCATGGTCTACCTAATAATATGTTGTACTATCGCTCATCCTCTAGGATGTGATACAACATTGGCATGATATTTATCCCCACCTGGATAGGTAGGACTATTATGCCGATTGTAGGGGAAGTGGTATCATTGAAATCTCTTAATGTGAAAGTTGAATCTATAATGTGAGAGGGTGGAAAATTCAAATGTTTCAATGTAGTGATGATGTTTATGGATGAACCAATGTCAATCAAGACTCTCTTATAGGGAATCTGATAGATTCTTGCTATGATATGCAGAGGTGGTCGGGTTCATCTCTAGGGATTAAATTAATCTCCTATTTGCAAAATGTAATCATAGGATCCTTATATGATTGAATGGAATTCAACATTTATAAGGATTGTGACACATGATCAACTGTAATTGAACTTTGTGGTAAGGTAGCTTGATAAAGGCATTTGTTGCTTCATACTGTAATTTTGACCATAAAGATAAAACCCTCATCAAGCAGGGCTATGTGAACCTCATTAACATGCTCAACTTGATCATTTTTGACCTCATTCTTGGAAAGAGGGTCTTTGAACATGTATATGTTTTGATTATCTATATCCAAGGGACTATCTATTTCCAAATAATTTTTATCTAACATATTTTGCACCACATTTTAAATGTGATTCAATCCTGGATATCATTGTTGGACATTTTGAGTCCCTAAGCTAAAGTTATCATTGATGTCAAGATGCCAGTGAGAGTTCTTCTTTAGTTCAAGTGCAAAGTTTATGGAAGTTTATAATGGGTTAAAATATTTTATTTTACACCCAAAAATATTGGGTCAGAAAGAGGTTTTTACTTCTCCATGGAAGCAATTCATCCAAAGCATTGGAAGGTTATAAATATTATAATTGTTATTATGATATTTACCAAAGTGGTAAAAATCTAATTAAATATTATAATTTTCAATTATAATATAATTATATTTTAAAGGATGAAGTTCATTTTATTAAAACCCTAAGGTTGGGTTTTAGAGAAATAAAATATATTCGAGCGCAAAAGTTTTTAATAATTAAAAATCCAAAGGTTGGGTTTTACTAAGGCTTTCGAAGCCTTAGAGTGCCGATGTGATGCATTCAAATCAAAGCACCGATGTCTTATACAAAGAAGGGAAATATAAATACATGCCCAAAAGTCATTCATTAATTATCCTTGCTCGAATGATTGTTGCGTGGCATATGCAAAAATGAGCTCGTGTGGTTTAAAACGATTGGCAAAGGAAGTAGAGGATAATACGGAGTGAGACCACCCCAAAATTCACATTGGGTAGTGTGGCCTAGTGGCATCTTGGAAATCACAAAGGCATTGAGAGCACAGAGGTCATGTGTTTGATTCTCGTAGAGTGGTTTTGGTGATAGTGCAAAGTGGAAGCGCCCAAGGTGCATGTTTTTGTTGATGTGGGCAAGGAGAATAGCAAAGAGAAAGCACATCATGCTTTCCCCTTTGTGAATGAACATGTAGCTTGTGTGGCAACCTTAGCCACAGCTAAGGCACTCGCAATGTGGGCAAGTCATGGGATCGAAACTCCTTGAGGCAGGTACAATTTTTTAAAATTAATTTTTTATGGTTTATGCCCTAAGGTTGGAGTGATAAGGATGTTATAAGGTTTATTAATTTTTAATAAAATTTATTAAATAAAGGTTGTGGTGATTGATTTTTGAAGGTGAAGTGTTGATGATTGTTTGAGTTTTATAATATGGAAATTGTTGTTTTGAGAGTTATATTTTAGGAGGTATAAGGAGTTATGATAAAGTGTTAATTGAGGTTTAGTTTTAGACTTGTTGGTTATTATTGTTGATAAGGGTTTTTCTTCTAAAAGGACTTTGGTGGATGTGAAAATTAAGTTGGAGTAAAAAGGTGTATTTAAAGTTATATTTTGCATTGTGATTTTTATTGAAGTCCTCTAACCCTTATTGAGATTGAAAAGAAATTTTTAAGTGTGGCAGATTTTGTGAACAACTCCTTGGCAACAAAAAGGTATGGGAAATATTCTCCTTTGATGATTTGATTGGTTGGTTGATTTATGAAAACATATTTGGAGAGAAAAGGATTTAATTAGGGTTTCCTTTTTGAAAGTTTTTGAGTTGATGCTTCAAGGTTTTATGAATTGAGAGTTGTGATTAAACCTTGTTTGATAAGCATTGTTGTTGAGACCATTAGTTGAGTGAAGTGTTTGAGTTGATGCTTCAAGGTTATCTGGAATTAAATGTTGTGATTAAAACCTTGTTTTATTAGTATTGTTGTTGAAGCCATTGGATTGTGCAAAGAACTTGAACTTGAGTTAGGAAAGAACATGAGTATCATTGTTATGTGAAGATTGATTTATGAGACTTGTTGAAGTGAATTGAACTAGAGTTTGAAATGATCATGAGTATCATTGTTATGTGATATTTTTTTTTGAGAATTGTTGGAAATATTTTGAGTTGGATGATACATCCTTGGACTAGGGTTTGTGATCAAGAGTTGTTTGTTGAGTGATTGGTTGAATAGATTTGATTGGGCCTAGTCAAGTGGATGTATGAAGTGGTTGTTCAAGTTCCTTAAAAAAAACTATTATATATTATGATTTGAGTTGAGATTGATTTTTTAGTATAGAACATATTGAGTCTCTAAAAATTCTCTTTATGCTTCTATGAGATTGAGTTGAGAAAGATATTGAGTTTTGAGTATAGAACATATTGAGTCTCTAACAATTTTCTTTATGCTTCTATGAGATTGATTTGAGTTGAGAAAGTGATTGAGTAAATTTGGACAAGTTCTGTGTGAGCTTGTTGAGTAGATTTGGACAAGTTCTATGTGAGCTTATTGAGAAAATTTGGACAAGTTTTGTGTGAGCTTGTTGACAATATTTGGACAGGTTATGTGTGGACATGTTGAGCAGATTTGAGAAAGTTCTATGTGAGCTTGTTGAGAAAATTTAGATAGGTTTTGTGTGGACCTTTTGAGTAGAGTTGAGAAAAATCTGTGTGAGCTTGTTGAGCGGATTTGATTAGGTTCTGAGTGAACCTATTGAGCATATTTATGCAGGTTTTATGTGGATCTATTAAGAAAATTTGAGTAGATTCTGAGTGGACCTATTGATCAAATTTTTGCTAGATCGATTGGAATGTGTTTAGTGTAAATTTTAGTAGACTTATGCTAGAATGATTGGACTGTGTTTAGTGTAAGAGATTGAACATAGTTGTGCTAGAATGACTGGACTATGTTTAGTATAGAATTGAGATAGAGCTTTGGAGGTGATAGAGCAATGAGGGCAGAGTCTCCAGTGGATAGAGATCCATCAACCAAGACATTGAGGATAGGTCTTCTAAGTTAGGAAAAGAGTCTTCAAGTGGAGAGAGATCCACTAGTTAGAGTAGTGGAGGTACAGTCTTATAGAGGATCACCAGCTAGAGTAGAGGAGAAAGAGTTCTCCTATGAATAGAGATCCACAAAATCAATTTAGGGGATTAGCATCTCCTTTGGACAGAGGTCCATAAACATTGTAATTGGGAAGGATTCCCAAGATATTGATTGAGAAAATTTAGTGAAATATTTTCTCCATGGAAGTAGCCATCTTTAGGTGAACCACATAAATCATTGTGTCTCTATAGTATGTGGTGCTATGTATATTGCTTTGATTATTGTTGTTGATATTGCTATATTTACATTGCATATATTTTTTTTATAGAGAAAGTAAAAAGTGCTCTTATACTATTCAGCCCCATCTTGGTATAAGCTTGTGTTCTTCAATTAGTATCAGAGCAGATTCCTTCAGAAGAGTTTGACAACTTGAAGGAAAAGTGGTCAAGAACACAATGGATCAAAAGTATCAAAGGGACGGGTCCATAAATAATACAGTGTTAGTCTTTGATGGAAGTGACTTCTTGTATTGGTGTATGCTAATGAGGTTTCACTTAATGGTACTTGGAAATTAAGTTTGGGATGCAGTGGAACTTGGATATGATTCAACAGTAAATACTTCTACAGATAAGAAATGTAAGCTTCTAATGCATGCAAATTCAATGAATGCAATTATAAAAGGGTTGCATAGATCAAAATCTATGAAGGTTATGGATTGTAAAATAGCAAAATAAATGTGGGAACTATTGCATAACATATATGAAGGAGATAAAGGTGTCAGGAAAGCTAAGATAATAAATATCAAAGGAGAATTTGAAAATCTAAGAATGCGAGATGATGAAAATATCCATGACTATCTCAGTAAGATTGATGAACTTGTACATGAGATGAGAGGTCTTGGAATGAAGGTTGATGAATCTTATGCTTGTGATAAGATCTTAAGAACTCTTCCAAAAAGGTACAATGAAAAAGTCTCTGCTATAGAAACATCAATTGATACTGACAGTCTAACAAGAAATTATTTATTTAGCCTGCTTACAACTTTTGAGATAAGAACAAAAGATCCTATCCCTCCGAAAGAGGTTGCTTTCAAAGCAAACAAGAAAATAAAGGGTAAGAAGTTAGAATCAAGCAGTGAGGCATCCAGTGATGAAGAAGCAAATTATGGTAGAAGAGGTAAAGGTTCCAAATCTATGTTAAGTGTTTCAATTGTTTAAATTATGGAAATTTTGCAACATATTGTAAAGAGCCAAAGAACAACAATGGTGAAGAAAAATAGAATCACAGGTATAGGAAATCAGAAAGACAGAGGCATCAAAAGAAAAGCAAATATGGACAAGGAAGGAATTTTTTTCAAAGACAAAAGAGGAGCTACTATGCAGAAAATGCAATTAAGTACTAAAATTATAGTGATGCTAGTTCTTCAGATAATTGTAGATATGAAGTCCTATTTATGATTGAAGAAAAAGAACCAGTTAATAAAAAGACTCTAGTTATTCTCAAGTGTTTTAGATGTGGTAAATTTGGACATCTTGAATATGATTGTACAAGGGATGGTTATAGTTTCAGTGATGATGAATATGAGAATGCACTTGAAGGACTAGATGAAAATGTTCTAATGGATTTAGAAGAAGAAGTAAGTGATCCTATAGAAGATAAGCCAAAAGAAAGTAATGATGTGGAAAAAGGCAAACAAATAGAGGATTATTCAGCAGAGAATGGTTATGATCTCAAGGGATAACTTATCTATGCCATTGACACGGTAAAGAAAGTAAGAAAGCAACACTCTAAACTTGAAATCCAGTTTCAATAATGTGATGAAGAGAGAAGATTGCTCATAGAGGATTTAGAAAAATCAAAGGCTAAGGCAAAAATATTCAAAGATAAGTTAGAAGCAAAGATCTTGGAATGTGAGAAGTTAGCACAGGAAGTGGAACTACTAAAATAATATTTAGAGGACTCCAATATAAAGATGAAAGGATTCTAGAATAGCTCAAATATTATGGATAAGATAGTCAAGGATCAAAGAAGGTCAACAAAAAAAATAGGTCTTGGTTTTGAACAAACCCAAAAGAAATAGGAAGGAGAGTTAACTTCAAGTCCTAAAGAGGAAAATTTAGATGTAGATACTTCAGAAGAAGATGAAATCACGAGGATACGGAAGCAAAAAGCAAAGAAAATAAGCGATGCAAATCGAACTTAGAATGAACACTAGATCCTACAAATTAAAAGTGCTTGAAAAGAGGGAAACCATGAATGAATCAAAAACTTTGAACAAAAGACAATAAATAAGATAGCTCTTTTTATTGATATTGTTTCAAGATTCAGTTACAATGTGCTTCCTCCCTTTCCAAGGGGCTAGGAGCGTTAAACATGCGTTCTAGTCACATCCATGTGTGCCATTCCTTCTTCCATGTGCCCACATGTAAAAATGGGTGGACCAAACATCACCGTCACTCACGTGGATGAGTCTTGACTCCTTGCTGCTCCTCTGAGGTCCATATCCTGCATTCAAAGAAACAAGGAGTGGTCAATAGCACCTACGGATGAAATAAAGCATGCAATCCCCAAGCCTACGATAAGCAAATGAGAAAAATGAATTAAACTATGACTAAAATGAATCCAAATGCTCTAAAAATTTGATAGGGACATCAAGACATCACCAGGAGGGCACTGCAAAAGGAACAGTCAAAAAATTCCTCGTCGATTTGAATTCACTATGGGGCGGGATGAATTCACCTGCAACAAAACGTTGAAATGGTGTTGTCCTGAATGTCCTGCCTAGAAAGCTCCAAAAGACCTGTAAACTTGGGGTTAGCTAATTGGGGGCAGTTTGGGAAGACCCAGATGGTCATATTTTCCCAATTTTGCCTCTATCAATAGGAATTTGACAATGCTACCTGCAAGTTAGTGAAGGCGAACGAAGATGGAAACATGATCAAAGTTGCTCAAAACAAGGTGAAATTTAAACGACAACCTATCTAAGCATCATAGAACTGAATGCAAAAATGAAATAAAGCAGATCTATCACAAATTTCCCATCGCTTTGAAGAGGGGCGATTAGGGCTGTAACAGTGTGGGAGGGGGCACCCATGGGGCAGGCCGCCTATCATTTAGGGCCTGATTTCGTTACCAATCCACTTGGGATGGGTCCAAAACCTCTTGTGGGGTATTGTCAAAAAATTGGGTGGGATATTGTGACCAAATTTTGGGTTTGGTTCCAGATTTGTGCTTCCAATAACCACCCTATGACCTCTTCTCCAAAAGAGATCAAGGATGTGAAAGGCACAATTCAAAGGGGAATAGGTGTGAAAATAAAATGATAGCACTTCGTTGCTCCAAAATGCTCCTTCTCTCTGTCCTTTGGGTTGAGGAAACTCACCAATTTATAGACCTGGAGGTCTCTTGAATTGGGCATGCAGAGGCACCATTTGGCAATCATGCCTTCCCAAGGGGGGAAGAGATTCCTCCCTGAATAGGGACTTCATGACTACCCTTGTAACATCCTCTAACGCTTGAAAATGCTTACCCACACTCTCATGCAATGAAGGAAGCGTTAAGTGGCGGATCTAAGCTTCCATTTGTCAAGATTTGACTTTTTTCCCGTCAAACCTGCAATTCGCCCCACCCTGAGGCGAATTTGGAATTTGTCCCGGGGTAGGGCGAATCCCAGTTTGAATTCGTCCCTAGGTAGAACAGATATTGATCAAACTTCTTGAAGGTGCCAAATTGATTTTTTATCTTCTTAAACTGCTGTCAGAGTGGTTAGGACCATAGTTTAACCTCTGGGGGCTGCCCTTGGGGATGTGTGTGTCAATGTGATCAGTTTTTGTAGTCACATAATCGGATTGGTGTTGTTTTGGTGTCTACAGAAGACAATGTAAGAGAAATTCAGACATCAAAGGAATAATTGGACAATAAAGAGTTAAAAAAAATATAGGAACAATGCACAAAGAAGATATATATGGAACAACAATTAGAATAGGAGGCCGATGAGGTCAAAACAAAGAAGCTTCAACGAAAGATGTTTTTCATGTCACATGTTTGGGCACATGGCTTCACAATGCAGGACACATGAAAGATAGTAATATGGGAATGGATAGTTTTTCCATGGGTATTGCTACTCATGTAATCAGTTTGGTCACAAGGCAATGAATTGTAGGGTACATGAAATAAGAGGATATGAATTCACTAGGAGAAATCCTAAGATATTTGCACCTCCAAGGAATAATATAATTAAGTGTTATAAGTGTAATAATGATGGTCACACAATAAAGTGGTGTAGAGAAGACATTCCAAAAATAGGTATGAACAGGAATAGGAACATGAACAAGAACATGAATAGGAACATGAACATGAACATGAACAGGAACATGAACAGGAACATAAATAGGAACATGAACAGGAACAAGAACAGGAACAAGAATAGGAACAGGAACATGGATGAGAACAGGAATAGGAACCTAGATGTGAACAAGAATAGGAATAGGAACATGAATGATGACAAGAACATGGATGATGACTTGGATAGAAATAGTCAGAGGATTCAGGAAACTCAAAAAAGAAGGGAAAAGAATAAAGGTAAAGAACAGTGTTTTTTTGTGAGTAGAAATACTCCCACCCCAAAATTAACCACCTCATGAGGAGGTGGGGGAGGGACTAAGATAAGAGGCTCATTCCTAGACCCGAGCCCCAAACGTGATCCTTTACCATTGATGTCAAAGGGGTAGAGATTTGTGTATTGGGGAGAGATTTAATATTTGAGAGAGCATTGAGATAGGGGGAGCAATGTCCCAGGGGGGGCAGAAGGAAAAAGAAAGGTCAGGTTTCAATAAAAAGTATGTGGGTTTCCATCAATGACAAAAGGGGGGATTGTTGGACATTTGGAGTCCCTAAGCCAAAGTTGTCATTGATGTCAAGATGCCAGTGAGAGCTCTTCTTTAGTTCAAGTACAAAGTTTATGGAAGTTTATAATGGGTTAAAATATTTTATTTTACACCCAAAAATATTGGGTTAGAAAGAGGTTTTTACTTCTCCATGGAAGCATGTTGGCAATTTTGGGTACCTTGAGTACATTGCCTTTGCTCAAGTATAGTTGTTGTTATTGATGTCAAAGGAGTTCTTGAATCAATTTGTTTTTATGACAAAGAATGTGTTTTGATGAAGGTTTCAGCATGGTCAGTAAGTTTCCAAGAATATTAGAGTAGCCTAGTTGCAAAAGATCAAGAAAAAGATAAGTTAGAAAAAGTATGCAGAGTGCTAGCAAAACTGTCACGATTTCATGACATGTTTTAGGAGAGAGAAGGTGCTAGAAAAACTGTCACGATTTCGCGACATGTTTGAGAAGAGAGAAATTGCTTGCAAAACTGTCACGATTTTGCGACATGTTTTAGGAGAGAGAAAGTTTTGGCAAAACTATCACGATTTTGCGACATGCTAGAAGGTAGAAACGAAGCAGGAAAAACTGTCATGATTTCGTGACATGTTGGCAGAGAAGCAGAGCAAAATAGAAAGTGTCACGATTTCATGACATGTCACATTTTCGTGACTCAGAAAGTGCAGGAAGGCAGAAAGAAAAGTGTCACGATTTCGTGACACATTGCCAGGAAAGTTGTTCGGACTAGAAAGTGTCACGATTTCGTGACATGTTGCAGGAGAGAGAGTCCGAAAGGAAAAGTGTCACGATTTCATGACATGCAGAAAAAAGAAGAGTCTGAAACAAGAAGCGTCACGATTTTGTGAAAGGCTACAAAGAAGTACAAATGAAGAAAGTGTCACGATTTTGTGACAGGTTGAGGAGAAATCTTGCAAATGCAGAAAGTGTCACGATTTCATGACAGGTTGAGTTGGCAGTGTTCAGTTGGAGAAAGTGTCACGATTTCACGATAGAAACTAGAAGAAGGTATTCTATAGGAGAAGTGTCACGATTTCACAATAGAAGTAGAGAGGAAGGCTTTGTAGACAAAAGCATCGTGATTTCATGACATGTTTCATTTTTGCTGGTGCAAGCCGAGAAAAGGTTGAAGAAGCAAGAAGTGTCACGATTTCATGACAGAGTTGTAGTTGATGTCAGAAGAAGCAGATGTGTCATGATTTTGTGACAAAAGCGAAGAAGAAGGCTTTGAAGTCTAAAGCGTCGTGATTTCGCAATAGGAGTGAAGATGATGTCAGCAAAAGTCAGAAGTGTCCCGATTTCATGACAAGCACGATGTCAAGGCAAACAAAGGCAAAAAGTGTCACAATTTCATGACAGCAAGAAATAGAAGGTGTACGGTAGGCAAAGGTTTCACGATATCATGACATGTTGAAGTTTTGTGCCAGAAGCTACAGGGAGGCAGTGAAGCCGACAGAGTTAAATCTGGGCCGATGCAGCGTAGGGTTTTGCAGCTGACATGGTTGAAGGGTAAACAACCGACTAAGACCAAGGTTTTTATCTTGAGATAGTGAGTATAAAAGGAGGGCTACTTGAAGAGTTTGGAATCGATTAAGTGTGCGTTTGAAGTGCGATTTGCGCAGATAGAGTGCGGGGAGAAGTTCAATCGTAGAGGTGCATAAGTGGAAGTCTGATCGAATACTGTGTTTGTGCAAAGTGTGCGAAAACTATGCTACTGTGTTTGAGCAGAGAGTGCGAAGACTGTGTTGCTATATTTGCGAAGAGTGTGCGAAGACTATGCTGCTGTATTTGCGAAGTGTGTGCGAAGACTATGTTGTGTTTTCACAAAAGTGCATAAGTTGATCAAGTGTTGTTGTGTATGCGCAGAAAGTGAAAAGTTGGTTTCAACCAAGTGCGGCTATAACAAAAAAGAACAGAGGAAGAGGACAAATTTGTGCTAGACCAAAGGACTGTGTTTGGTGCGAATTTGAGGAACGGCTTTGCAGTGATAGAGTTGAGGACAGAGATCTCCGACCGGAGCAGGGAAGATAGGTGTCTTCTGTGGATAGAGTTCCACTTGCTAAGGGCAGAGGAGGTAGAGGTCTTCTAGAGGATCACCACTAAGAGCAGAGCTAGGGGAAGGTGTCTCCTTTGGGTTGGTACCCATAAAATTTGTGATTGGGAAGGATTCCCAAAGAACTGTGATATAACTTTTAGAGAAAATTTTTATCCGTGGAGTAGCCCACTTTGGGTGAACCACGTAAATTGTTGTGTCACTTTGTGGATGGTGTGTTGTGCATTACTTTGATTACTGTTGTTATTACTGCTATCTATACACTGCATTATACTATTTTGAAAGTTGATTTTAAAGCAAATTAAAAAGTGGTCTTATACTGTTCACCCCCCTCTCAGTATAAGCTTGTGTTCTTCAAAGCAATTCATCCGAAGCATTGGAAGGTTATAAATATTATAATTTTTATTATAATATTTACCAAAGTGGTAAAAATATAATTAAATATTATAATTTTTAATTATAATATAATTAGATTTTAAAGGATAAAGTTCATTTGATTAAAACCCTAAGGTTGGGTTTTAGAGAAATAAAATATATTCCAGCGCAAAAGTTTTTAATAATTAAAAACCCAAAGGTTGGATTTTACTAAGGATTTTGAAGCCTTAGAGTGCCAACGTGATGCATTTAAATCAAAGCATAGATGCCTTAGACAAATGAGGAGGGCAATATAAATACATGCCCAAAAGTCATTCATTATTTATCCTTGCTTGAATGATTGTTGCGTGGCATATACGAAAATGAGCTCGTGTGGTTTAAAACAATTGGCAAAGGAAGTAGAGGATAAGACAGAGTGAGACCACCTCCCAATTTGCATTGGACAGTGTGGCCTAGTGGCAGCTTGGAAAGTGCAAAGGCATTGAGAGTACGTAGTACGTGCGCTCGATTCTTGTGAGTGGTTTTGGTGATAGTTCAAAGTGGAAGCTCCCAAGGTGCACATTTTTGTTGATGTGGGCAAGGAGAATAGTAAAGACAAAGCACATCATGATTTCCCCTTTGTGAATGAGCGTGTAGCTCATGTGGGAACCTTAGTCATGGCTAAGGCACTCACGATGTGGGCAATTCATGGGATCGAAACTCCTTGAGGTAGGTACAATTTTTTAAAATTAATTTTTTATCGTTCATGCCCTAAGGTTGGATTGATAAGGATGTTATAAGGTTTATTAATTTTTAATAAAATTTATTAAATAAAGGTTGTGATGATTAATTTTTGAAGGTGAAGTGTTGATGATTGTTTGAGTTTTATAATCTGGAAATTGTTGTTTTGAGAGTTATATTTTAGGAGGTATAAGGAGTTATGATAAAGTGTTAATTGAGATTTAGTTTGAGACTTGTTGGTTATTATTGTTGATAAGGATTTTTCTTCTAAAAGGACTTTGGTGGATGTGAAAATTATGTTGGAGTAAAAATATGTATTTAAATTTATATTTTGCATTGTGATTTTTATTGAAGTCCTCTAACCCTTATTGATATTGAAAAGAGATTTTTAAGTATGGCAGATTTTGTGAATAACTCCTTGGCAACAAAAATATATAGGCAATATTATCCTTTGATAATTTGATTGGTTGGTTGATTTCTGAAAACATCTTTGGAGATAAAATAATTTAATTAGGGTTTCCTTTTCAAAAAAATTTGAGTTGATGCTTCAAGGTTTTCTGAATTGAGAGTTGTGATTAAACCTTGTTTGATAAGCATTGTTGTTGAGACCATTGGTTGAGTGAAGTGTTTGAGTTGATGCTTCAAGGTTTTCTAGAATTAAGTGTTGTGATTAAAACCTTGTTTTATTAGCATTGTTGTTGAAGCCATTGGATTGTGCAAAGAACTTGAACTTGAGTTAGGAAAGAACATGAGTATCATTGTTATGTGAAGATTTATTTATGAGTATTGTTGTTGAAGTGAGTTGAACTAGAGTTTGAAAAGATCATGAGTATCATTTTTATGTGAGATTTTTTGTTGAGCATTGTTGGAAATATTTTGAGTTGGATGATACATGCTTGGACTAGGGTTTGTGAGCAAGAGTTTTTTCTTGAGTGATTGGTTGAGTAGAGTTGATTGCGCCTAGTCAAGTTGATGTATGAAGTGGTTTTTCAAGTTCCATAAAACAAAATATTCTATATTTTGATTTGAGTTGAGATTGAGTTTTGAGTATAGAACATATTGAGTCTCTAACAATTCTCTTTATGCTTCTATGAGATTGAGTTTTGAGTATAGAACATATTGAGTCTCTAAAAATTCTCTTTATGCTTCTATGAGATTGATTTGAGTTGAGAAAGTGATTGAGCAGATTTGGACAAGTTTTGTGTGAGCTTGTTGAGCAGATTTGGACAAGTTCTATGTGATCTTGTTGAGCAGATTTGAACAAGTTCTGTGTGAGCTTGTTGAGCAGATTTGGACAAGTTCTATGTGATCTTGTTGAGTAGATTTGGATAAGTTATGTGTGGACCTATTGAGCAGAGTTGAGCAAGTTCTATGTGATATTGTTGAGCAAATTTGGATAGGCTCTGTGTGGAACTATTGAGCATAGTTGAACAAGTTTTGTGTGAGCTTTTTGAGAATATTTGAGCAGGTTTTGAGTGAACCTATTGATCAGAGTTGTGCAGGTTTTTTGTGGATCTGTTGAGAATATTTGAGTAGGTTCTGAGTGGAACTATTAAGTAAATTTGTGATAGACCGACTAGAATGTGTTAGTGCAAATTTTTGTAGACTTGTGCTAGACCAAATGGATTATGTTTAGTGTAAGATATTGAAAAGATCTATGCTAGACCGACTGGACTGTGTTTAGTACATAATTGAGACAGAGCTTTGGAGGTTACAGAGCAGTGAGGACAAAGTCTCTAGTGGATAGAGATCCATCAGCCAGGACATTGAGGATAGGTCTTCTAAGTTAGTACAAGAGTCTTCAAGTGGAGAGAGATCCACCAGTTAGAGCAATGGAGGTAGAGCCTTCTAGAGGATCACCAACTAGAGCAAAGGAGAAATATTTCTCCTGTGGATAGAGATCCACAAACCATATTTAGGGGATTAGCGTCTTCTTTGGACAGAGGTCCATAAACATTGTAATTGGGAAGGATTCCCAAGATATTGATTGAGAAAATTTAGTCAAATATTTTCTCCATGGAAGTAGCCATCTTTAGGTGAACCATGTAAATTGTTGTGTCTCTATTGTGTGTGGTGTTGTGTACATTGCTTTGATTACTGATGTTGATATTGCTATATTTACATTGCAAATATTGTTTTGAGAGAGAAATTAAAAAGTTCTCTTATACTGTTCACCCCCATCTCAGCATAAGCTTGTGTTATTCAATCATGACCATTTTTTTGATGATATACATAGTATAAATCTTCCATGTACCCTTAGGTTTCAAGTCATTAGGATCTAGGGTGCAAATCTTAGGCAAAGTTAGAGATTTAGCCTCACATAGGTGGTTGAAGAGTGACACCAAAGGTTTAGGAAATGGTGTGTAGTTATGAGGTGGTCGGTGCTGGTAAAGCAAGAAAATACGTACATCTAAACTATTGCAAACTTGTAAACAAATTGAAAGTGCAATTCATGTAACCATTTGAAAATATGAAATGAAAAAATAGAATGCTCTCTTTTATTAATTGAATAAGATTCGGTTACAAATAGGTCCCTCTTAGGGATACTCAATTTGATACAAATTTACACAGTATGTGGCCCAAAATGCAGAAAGATGCACTTCAATGGTCCTTGCTTCTCCACTAATTTTATTATAGGAGGGATTATCTTGAGAACGTCCTCTTCTTGAGGTTAAGAAGATGGATCTTGTGATGTTTGTCCTTGAAATACCTTGTAATATACACACAAATAACTACAAGATATATTAGTAGCATATGAAACCTCTCAAAATAAGGCTTGTCTCTTGAAAAGTGTAAATCATAAGCACATACTTAAAAATTGATAAAGATAAATGTAATATTAAAAATAATGGATAAATACTAAAATAAATGTCTCTATTATAGATTAGAAAATAAATGTAAATGCCAAAAATGTAAAATCTACATCTAAAACCTAGGAAATTATATCTCAAACCATATCCACTAATGATCACAATAGCCAACTTTGTTAGCTACTATCAACATCGATGGTGGTGCCTATTGGCCACTGTAAAAAATAACATCTGTGGGATGAGGGTTCTACTCTGGTGATGATCAATTCCAAGGGAAAATTGATGTTCAAGAGTTGCTTATTTTTCAAAACATAGTTTTGTAGTGAAATTGGCTTTGATTCATTGTAATTCATCACTTCAACAACTAGGGTGATATTCAAGCGAGAGAAGTCTTCATTCTTGAGAAAACATGTATCATTTTACAATTTGACAAGGCTTCACTGTACCCTAGAGGGATTTTTATTGTCTCATCAATCTAGTAGGGCTCCACTATGGCATATGCTCATCAATTTCTCCAAGGTTTGCATGTAAATTTGGGGCCTTAAATAGGCACCCAATATCCTTGCTCTAGCTTCACAGGGAAGCCAAGAACAAGAAATTATTAGTCTCAGGCAGTTGTACAGATGCTTCCATAAGGTTCAATCTCCTAAATTCTCAAGAATTAGTTACATTCAATGGATTTCACTCGACTTTGGTAGCCTGAGTTGGTTATAGGATTAGCTACTATCGACAGGTGTGATTATGGGTAAGTTACCCATAGCAACTATTGACAAGCATGACTGCTCTGATCATCAATGACTATAGAGGTAGCCACTGATTTCATCAATGGATAGGGCTACATAGGACTAGACTACCCTATATGAGTGGTTAGAATCAATGTTGGGTCTTGGAAAGGTCCAAGATCAGCCACATGGCCTAAAAAGGTGTCGATATGAGTAACCTCCTAAACATGACATGTTTTAGGTGTCTACACCCTGCACTTCACCTACTACTAGTTTTCTCTTTTTCATTTTGAAAGAAAAGAAACTCTACTGTGCAAATTTATAATGAGTAAGGAAAATTAGTGGAATCTTTGTGTTATTTGCATACCTGTGTGAAAATTTCTTCTGTTGCACTATTCCTTGCTCCTGAAATTACCTATTTTTGACTGTTCAATTCATTCAACTAGTTAAAAAATAGGCATGACACTCTCCTTTATAGCCAAAATGAACTATTGCATGAAAATATACCACCTCAACATTCTTTTCATGTGTTTTTATTTTTTGTATGGATGATTGCCAACTCGATTATTTTTGCATGTAACTTTATCCTTTTCTCTATTGTTTCTATTATTTTATTATTTTTGCTTTTCTTTTTCTTTTTCTAAACAACATACTAGTATCACTTGTCATGCTCTTTTTGTTTTCATCTATTCCAAAGATTTTTTGCAACTAGCATCATGTCAATTTGCAACTCACACCACCATGTGGCCTAGATCAAGATGAACAACATCATCAACATGATGGGCAACACTTGCTGCCACCTATGTTGAGAGTATATGTGGTGGGAGATCAATTGAAAGATCAAGGGATAATATACAATTAGATATTTGTGTAGGGTCAAGGGGTAGATCCCTCATAGGGTTTGAGGTAGCACCCCAAAACCTCAATGGTGAAGCTATTAAAACTATCACTATCAAAGCCAATTTTTTCTCTTCATCGACACTTTGGTGGACTCTGCTCAACACACTTAAATAGATCATGATTGACTCTAATTTTCTTCTCTTAGGCTATAAGAAACTAAATCTTGGCCTTGAATTACATTTTTTTTTGGTAGATAAGATACTATAGCATTAATACTGGGTTTTACAGGTTGACACAAAACCTTTTACAAAAATCAGCCTAGGGTTGTTGATGAACATATCCTTACTAAGGATCCTATATATGTAAAATCTACATGCCGCCAAAGCCATTACATCCGGTAAGGCACATAGCCTGTTATCAAAAAGAAACTTCCCATACAAAATTTTGGGTATACCCCGAGAAAACACACATGCATCATAATTACAAAAAATAAACAGACACAGATCCCTTCCTTGAGACAATGGAGAAACAAAAAGCTGCAGACACACATAGCAAAGTACTAAAAAAAACTCCCACAAGCTTTGTATTGAAAATTACTCTTAATAATTCTTTGGTAATTGCTTTCTTCCGTATATGACATTCTTTGGTACCACATACTATCTTGGTCAATCAACCTTGGAGAAGTGAACCTGCTGGCTAGATTTATGGTGGTGGCTATCCGGTGGTCCACATGGCTTTGGTTTGAAGTCTTATATTGTCATTTCTTTCTTTCCCTATGATTATCAACCAACCTTAAATTACTAAGATGACTAGGAGCCATGTTATATGACATGTGACTATCCCCATTAGTCTTTGTGGTATTTCCAAGCAGCATCCATGAATACTGATAGCTCAGATAATTTTTATTGAGTCCAATTCAAAAAAAAGATGGGAATACTCCTAGCCTTTGAACTTACAATGTCTTCCCTGTTGGTAAATTCAAATATCATTCTTGGCATTCTTTTTGAATAATCTCCTCTACTTCACTTAGGACACTGTGTTCCCAGTTGAAAATTCCATCACCATAGACACCCAAATTGGCCAACTTATCAAAAATTTTGTTAGCTTCCCGAAAGACATATTGGGATTTTCTATCTTGTCTTCCTTGGAAAAGGATCCTAGCCTCTTCAAAAATTATTTTAATCCTCCAAGGAGGTGTTTTCCAATTATTGAGGAGATTTATAACATGCATAGAGTCTCCTTCTATGATCAAATTTCCTTCTAAGTCTTGAGTCATTTGAAGGCCTCTCCACATAGCTCTAGCTTTAGCTTCATTGTTTGTCCTTGTTCCTAAATATTCAAAAAATGCAAGCATCATATTCCCATTATGGCATCACACAATACCACCAGTGCCTGCTCTTCCAGGATTGTCCTTAGCTTCTCCATCAAAATTAAGCTTAAACCAACCCATAGGAGGTGGAGACCATTTAACATTAACTTTTGGGTTGACTACCCTAGGCATAGACTCATCTAATAAGGTTAAGCTTAAATATTGAGCAATCATGGTCTCCTATAGATGAAGTTTATAGCTATCAAAAGGGATAAAGGTTCACATTATCATTGGCAAAGGATAGGATCCTGGCAATGATAGTTTGATGATCATGGATAGACTCATTAAAGACTTTATGGTTCCTTTGTAACCACACCTGCCAAAGATAGTGATTGAGACAAATTTTCCACATTAATCTAAGTCTATGGATTGAAAAGGGGCAAGGCCACTGGATGAACAAATCAAGTATGGTGGCTGGTTTAACCCATGAAATATTGAAGGCCTAAAAAACCCCACTTAGGATAGTCAAGGAAAAATGCCACTCAAGGAAAATGTGATAAATGGTATCCCAATTAACCCTGCACAAATAACAATGATTAGTGATACAAATACCTTTACGCATCATATTATCAATGGTTAGAATTCTTCCTTGGATAACCAACCATGAAAAGACTGCAATTTTTGGAATTAAATTTTTTATCCAAACTAAGTCCTTTTGGAGGACAAAATCCTCATCATCAAGTAGAAGCTTATAATATTATTTAACAGTGAACTGCCCATTTTACGTAGGAGCCTATATCACTTGATATTCCTTGGGTATCATGGGGATAAACTATTGCTCGAGAATGTTACAAAGATCATTTGATTCCACTTGAAATCCCTAAATTCTTATTTGTTTCCACTTCATTCTACCTCTGTCCTCAACCATATAATCGGAGACTTTTCTACCAATGAGTTCTTTTGTGATATCTCTGATTTGGGCTAAGTTAGGATATTGCATCAGTGGTTTGTCCTTAGCCCACCTGTCATTCCAACAATTTATCCTCTCACCATTGCCTAAAACCCATCTTAAACCTTTTTTAATGATTTCCTTACAATTAAGAATTGCTTTCCAAAAAGCAAAACCTTTGATTGGAATTGAGTCACTTAGAAATTCCATATTTTGAAGATACTTTCATTTGATGATAGTTGTCCATTCATTTTCTTCACCAGAAATGAGATGACATGCTTGCTTAGCTAGTAAATCTAAATTTATATGAGCAATTATCCTCATACCTAAGCCCCCATTTTCCCTGGGTCTGCACACTTTGGTCCATCCTACAACGTGTATCCTTTTTTTCTCCTCTGATCAAATCCATAAAAATTATTTTTAGAGTTTCTCAATTTTTTGGAAAACCTTCACATGGGCTTTGAAAACAGAGAGGAAATAGACTGGAATGCTCTGAAGAGAGACCTTAGTGAGGGTCAGCTTTCCTGCTTGATCTTAACCATTTTTATGCATTTTTTTCCTTGTATTATAGCACCTTGTATGGTTCTGCCCTATACGATTCCATGTATGATTTCACCTTGTATGGTTCCACTATGTATGATTTCACATGGTACGGTTCCATGTTGTACAATTTCATATTGAACTATTTCATATTATACAATTTCACATTAAATGGTTTCATATTGTATGATTTGACTTGCATTTGTACAATATCTATCAACTATATAATTTCACTCACTAGTTGTATGATTTGTACCAATTGTACGATCACATTGTTAGATTTTGATGTTATAAAATTAAAGGAAATGCAACCACAAGTAATGAAATAAGAAAGGAATGTTTTAAATATGATAATGGCTAACTAATAAGCATGTAAATATGATAAGGAACTTCAGATATACTCATGCAATATCCATTAATGAAAGCTCATGGAAATATACAATGCTATGCAATAGAGTTATCTAACACTCCATATTGCAAAAATGCTCTACATTGTTACTACTACAACTCTATCCTATGCACTCCAAAATCCTCACTCTTCTACTCTAAGAAGGCCTATTTATAGTGAGACATGACTCTTGGACTTCTATATTCCTATGAAACATCACTATTCTATTATTAGGATTCATGTACATGTGGACTACATGCACATTTACATCATTACACATTCTAATGATACTTGTGCATTTATTACATTGCATTAAGCAAATACTTAAATCCTAATCTAAGATAAAGTCCTAATCTAAAAATGTACCCATGATGGTACATTAGAAAGCATCAAATGTAATATATTGCAAAACCCCCTTGTATTACATTATTTGGGTATTGAATACTTTAGTCTTCAATATGGATCTTCTTCCTAGTTCTGGAATTTGAGCTCTTCTCTTTTGATTTCTTCATTTTGTTTCTTGTCTATATCCCGATAAAATAAATAGTTAGTATCTTCAAAAAATACTATTTTTCTAAGAGATATTTAATTTCATGTTCATCTATAGGTTCTTCCCATTCTTGAATTTCCTAAACTAAGTGTCCTTTTTGTTTTCCTTCTCTATATTGCAGTTGAGGATGATTGTATTGATTTTGACAAGTGTAAAGATACTGAAATTGTTGTTGATGAGAATTATATTGATTCTGATATTGTCTAGGTTGGAATGTCCTATTTTATTGGCTTCCAAAATTGGCTTGATTTCTAGGATTGAATCTGTAGTAATTGGTGCTATGCCCTTTCTTCCTACATACTTGACAATATCTGTTATTCCATCTTGATTTTCCCTTTGAGAATGAAGCAACATTTCCTTGTGGATTATATTTTGTGACTAAGGAATTGTTAGTCATCTCATATTTTACTAAAATTTCCACTTCATATTCTTGTAGGATATTGACTAACTAATCAAATGATGTTTATTTACTTAGAATTTGTAAATATGTGACTAGATGCTTGTAGTTTTCTGGAAGTTATCTTAGGATTACTTGAACAAGAAATTTGTCTTCAAATTTTTCTCCTAGGGTTAATAATTTCCCTTTTATATCAACTACTTTTCTTAGAAATAATTCTATACTCTCACCACTATTAAATTTTAGAGAATGCAATTGAGTTTGAAGATTCAAAATAGTGGCTTTATTCTTTCCTTCAAAAATATTGGCTAAGGTTTTCCAAGCATTTGTAGATGTTGTTGCTAAACTAATATATGGTTGTATTTCATCTGTGATTGCAAAATTTATGATAATTATCACTTTTTCTTCATTTTATTCAAAATTTTGAATCTCACTATCATATGTAGTAGGTTTGGTTTTAGTTCCTTTAAAAATATCCCAAATTTTTTCAACTATCAATATTTCCCTCACTTTTTTTTTCCATGAAGAGTAATTGGGTCCTTTGAGTAGTTGTGATTCTGTAAGGATGAACTTATTTTATGTCATGGTGAAAAAATTGTGGACTACCTTATGACTCCCTAGTGTTTTGTGTATATCTTTTCAATTTTGAGAGTTTGTAGAATATCTTATATTTTCCAACTATTTTGAATATAGTTTTTATTTTGGACTTAGAATTCTAGGTTTTTCTTTGAGTTTTGTCTCCCTAGTGTTTATATGATAAGTTTAATCACCTTAAATCAATATGTGTTTCCTTGTAGA
This sequence comes from Wollemia nobilis, assembly GCA_028583015.1. Lineage (NCBI taxonomy): Eukaryota > Viridiplantae > Streptophyta > Pinopsida > Araucariales > Araucariaceae > Wollemia > Wollemia nobilis. The sequence goes on along the minus strand of JAQPPZ010000386.1, from coordinate 9,424,937 downwards.
AAGCTTAAAGATGCAATTTCAATGGATAAGACTCTCAATATCTTTAAGATATTTAAGTTGGATTCTCTATGTCTCTTCAATTTGTATATGAGACTAATAAAAATAATCTTCCAAATTTCAAGAAATTCTAGAATTTGGCTTCCTTCAATATTTGAATAATGTAGTTTCTAAATTTATATGATTTCAATTTGGTGTAGGATTATTTATATCCCCCTAGTTAGAAATATAGAAAAACCATATATTTGCAAAATAAATTTCACTTCAATTTGTAAGCAACCTTATATCTCCTTGTTTTATGATTTGCAAATATTTAAAGAAATAAATGTAATGGTTTAATGCTTATATTTTATACTCCTTTCTTAAGGCATTCAATATAATTTCTAGGATTTATTTTAACACCTTATTAAACCTACTTTTAAATAATGCTAGAGTATAAAAATTGGTTGACATCAACTTTTTAATATATATACCTTAATTTTACCTTTGAACTTTACAATGTTTTATGAGGATAACTCTTACCTTCCAGGAACCAACTCTGATGTGCAATGTCATTGTATTCTACCTACAATCAATGTGGTTTCCTATGCATTAATGGTGGTTGACTGCATTAAATCATTCTCATCAACATGCTCTGATCTTTGACTCATTTATCCTCTATATAAATACTTTAAGCCCTCCTCTTTTCTTTGACATGCGTACTACCTTCATTCCTTACATGTTGCCTTGCTCTCTTTTTAAATATTTTTTCCAACTCATGCACTATAGATGCACTTCTTTTACGTGCTTCTCATCTTGATTCTAATTGATATGCAAGGTAGATAGTGCCAAGTGGTACTTAGAGTCTTCAACCTCCTTGATAACATCTTTGCAGAACATTTCTATTTCAACATATATGCCAAGTGGCACCAAGAATATTACTTCTTTCCTTCAACATATTTGAGGTATTCTCTTTTTCTACCACTTCCTGAGAGCATTAAATGCTTTAGTATATGAATAATTAATTATGCTCAATGTAACCTATTCACTATTAATGATGATACACTTGAGGTATTTTCAAACATGAGGTGTCTTCTCCTTTTTCTTTCCCCAATGAAATGAGGTATCTTTTACACGTAGAAGATGTTCTTCAAACACTTGGAATGTTCTTCATGCACCCTAGTCTTATTCAACCTTTTTCTTAGAAGCTATTCAATGCTTGCTCACTGCACTTTTTGAAGCTACTCAATGCTTCGAGAATAATTTATCCTACTTCAATGACAAAGGTTTCAAAAAAATTTAATGGTAATTATTCCAAATTTTAGATGGTGTTATGAGGATGCAAATATTTCTTCTTTTGCAACACTTTTTTTAGGTGCCAACTAAGTATATGTTGTGTCTTGTAGGGTGTATTTAGACAGTATCACATCATTTGGTTCTTTACTAATGTACCTTCATGGGTACATATTTAGGTTAGGATTATATTAGGAGATAAATAGTTTATTAGAGTTATTTAATAAATGCACAAGTGTTAGAATGTGCAATGATGTAAATGTGCATGTAGTCCACATGTACATGAGTCTTAGGGTTGAGTGAGAGGCAAGGAATCTATATTTCTATATAAAGGTCTCATTGTGAGTGATTGTGAGTAGTTTTTTGGAGTGCAAAGGTGAGAGTAGTAGTAGACACAATGTAGCTCCATTTTGCTATCATGGAGGAGTTGCAAACTCCATGAGAGGAGCATTGTAATTTTTGTGAGATTTCTTATATGAGTATTTCTAGAGCATTGTATCAAGTTTTCTATCATATTTTCATGCATGTTAAGTTGCCATTATCATAGTTATTTCATTGCATGCTTATTTCAATACTTGTGAATGCATTTCCTTTATGTTTAAGGCTCCAAAAGCTAATAGTGGTATCAGAGCCACGGTGGATCAAAGGAAAGCCACAAGTGATCACCATTGCTATTGTTGAGTATTTGCAAACCGGACCAGCCATAGTGCATCGTTGCATGCAAATACCATCACAATAGATATTATTTTGATAGAAGTAGCTCTAGGTAGAAGAATAGAAAATAGAGAAAGCCACATGATTTGGCTAGAGTTTTTCCACAAGAGTTGTAACACTTGTGAAGACTAGAACTCAACATTGTATCCACTAGATTGGCAATCCAACTAGTGAAGATTATTTTTCATAGAGTCATAGGAATTTTTATTATCTCTAATATTCCATTGCAAGAGAGAAAAATAAGTTTTCAGGAGAACCATTGGGTTACTATCATCTAAGTTTTTCTTGTTGCAGAAAATTAACTCTCAGAAGGTGGGAAGCTTCCTACAACAGATAGAGAAGAACTTCATCTTCATTGCCTAAAATTCGAAGTTACTTTCCTCGTGCAGGGACTAATTATTTGTTGCAAAAAAATAAGGATTGAAGATTTGGAGGCCTAAGGAGAAAGGTCCCATTGAAATATTTGCAGATTGAAGACTCCTAGTTGAAATATCGAGGAGAGATCTAGTGGCCAAGGAAGCCACATTGAAGATTGCAAATCTAGGAAGGAGGTCCTAGAAAGAAGACCCCATTGAAGATCGAAGAGACTCAAGGAGAAGAGTCCTAGAAAAATATTGGAGATTGGTGATCTCCATTGAAGACTAAAAACTTCACATTGAAGAAGAGGTCCATTGAAGGCCCTATTGAAGAACTTCCATAGTGGAAGATTGAGCATTGAGAAGAACTAACAAAATTTCTATTGCAGATTTTAGTAGCAATAAATTTAGGAGATCCTAGAAGGAGATCTCATTTCCATAGTTGAAGATTGAAGAGGCCAAGGAAGGTCTCATTGAAGATTTTGAAGCTACAAGATTGAGAACCTTGGAGAGGTCTCAAGGAGAAACAAGAAGAAGGCTTGGTGAGCCTCATTGAAGGAGTCCCTAGAAGGACTCATTGGAGAAATTACTACCAAAGAAGAAGCTAAGGAATTGGGACAATTATCACCATCCAACAACAAGCCCAAAGGAGAAGGTTTGGCAAGAAGATTGTCAAATCAAAAGGTAGTATTGAATAGATCTCAAGATTGATAGATTGTTTGAGGAGGAGATCTACTTTGAAGTTAGAATTTGGCAAGAGAAAAGAGATAGAAGAACCACCAAATCTGAGAGATTTGGGGGCCATCATTGAAGGGTTCTTGAGCAAACATCTCAGCTGCGATTTGGGGAGAATCCTACCAAATTTTTGGGATTCAAGGATAAATTTTTAGTGATGGTATTGACTACTTTACAATCTGAAAATTTTCAGATTTGAGGATAGAAAAAGGCAGCAATTTGGGCAGCGTTAGTGACTACTAAAGATCATATTTTAGAGGTACATTCTGAAGGAGTTTTTAAGCCACCGAGTTACAGTATTGGGCAGCATATTAGTCAAGTATTGAAGCTACAAAAAGGTGAGCAAATGAGCTATTTTGGATAGCCTATAAGAGCTGCAATAACATCTACAAAAGGCAGCCATTGAGGTGAGTTGAATCACCATCATCTTCATCATCTACAAGATTGAAAAGGTATGCAACAAAAAGGTGCAAAAGTTCATTAGTTGAGATTTTTATATTTGGATTTCTATTAAAGTTTTTAAAGCACCAATTACAAAGCTTAAAGGTTGCATAAAATAGTTTCATTTCAAGTCTTCAAAATAGTGTAGAAGTTATAGTTTACAAGGATCAAACTTGCACATAGAAGAAAATAGAAGTTAGGTATATTTCAAGAGAAAGAAATGTATCAACATTCTATTGCTCATTCTAATCAAAAGAAGACTACAAATTTGCATATACAATAGTGCAAATATTTCATTGAGTAGCTTGGATTGATAAGTGAAAGAATAGCCAAGCAAGGAAGATATTGCCAATGATCAAAGGCAATAATAATACCAGATTCATTTCAGCCTAGTCAGGGAGTCAAAGGTAGATTTATCAAGAGCTCTTTTGAAGAAGTTAAAGGGAATCTACTTGCAGATTTTTGTGGCAAGAAATAGCCACCAAAAAAGGTTGAATATTACCTCCAAAATTTGGAGAGAAAAGGCAACATATTATAGCAAGAGAAGAGCTTGAAAGGGAGAAGAAATCCCAAGTCCAAAGTGCAATTTGAGTTTACATCTCCAAGAAGAATTTGTGGATAGTTTTGGAGAGGATTAAAAATAGTTTTTGGAAGCAAGGTTGGACCATACAAATAAAGACCCAAATCAGAAAATTGAAGCCCACACTCCAAGAAAAGTAAAGGATAGGTTTCCAAGCACAGGGGGTAGTCATAATCTACATTTAAGAGTCATCCAAAGGACTCTACAAGTGCTGTAAAAAGATAAGATTATATAGGAGGAAAAGAAGTATTAAAAACTCCAAGAAGGGCATTCTACAAAGCCCTAAAAGATAGCCTTCGGAAAGCAAAAAAAAAGGCCATTCAAAGAGGTCAAAATTTTAGTTATTTGAGGTGTCAAAAGACACCCAATAGAGCGCCATAACCACCAAAGTTTTCACCTACACAGAGGATAAAACCAGACCTACAAAAGAGAGAATACAAGTGAAAATACAAGGGTAAAATTTGAGGTCATAGTGCAAGTCATCTGTCATCACAAAGGAGGCACCATCACCATTGAAGCTAGCTGGAAAATAACAAGTCTGCACATCCAACAATGCCATAGAAGATAGTCAAAGCATTATGCCAAGGAAAAGATGTAGACAACAAGAGAAATTGCAAGAGTTGAGCATTGGAAAAGTGCTGGAAAGATCCAAGGAAGTTGAAAAAGGAGTTAGAAACCTATTACCACATGGAAGGAGTTGTTCCATGCATCCAAAGTGAAGAGTGCCACATTGAAGAGGAAGGTTAAGCACCCAACATCATAGTGTAATATCTCATATTTAAAACTCCAACAAAGACAAGATAAAGGAGCACCCAACATCATAGTGTAATATCCCATATTCGAAACTCCAGCAAGAACAAGATAAAGGAGTGCCCAACATAGGTGGAAAAGACAAAATAATGTTGAGAACTCTCCATATATGAGCGCCCAACATGGAGGAAGAAGGTAAAAGCAATTATAACAGTCATCAACCACCAAGAAGTAAGAAACCGAGCGCCACTTGTCATAGGCGCTGAAAGAAGGAGCTACAACAAATGTTTCCAAGAAGGGAGAAGAAGACAAGCACCACATGTCATAGGCGCTACAAGGAGGTGTAAGAAGGAATATTTTCAAGAAGGTTGAAAAGGACAAGTGCCACTTGGCACTCCCATCTCATATTGCATCAAGTTAAGAAGGCACCCACGTACGTAAACACAAAGGAGGAGAGCAAAAGGAACATTGAAGGTAAGTAAAAGGTTGTTGTTTTGAAGAGTATGTAGAAACCAACAATAGAGAGACTACTACTTACAAGTGGAAGACCAGATTTGAAGAGAGTCCAAGCCTCATATAGTGCACATAACAACCAAGGATAAAGAGTGCATATTAGAGCACATATTTAGCAAGCATTCGGTTGGAGAAAGGAAGACAAACCAACCCATTTACAAGAAGGAGAAAGTGCACAAGCAAGGTGAAGAGTAACAAGAGTAATCAACCTTGCAAACAACATATATTCCAAGCAACTTGCAAACCAGAATCAAGCATCAAGAAGGTGAGAAATATTCATAATCATATTGCAAGTTTGATATCAAGTGCACATTATATATTCTAGAGATATTAGTAATAGGAGTAATAAGGTGTTAAAAGGAATCTCTAGAGAAGATATTGGTTATATGAAAGAAAGGATTAAAAGTAGAAGCATTTAAATTATTTCCATTGCTTCAAGAACATTTGCAAACATTAAAAACACAAGGAGATATAAGGATTAGAAAAATCTAGTTTGCAAATACTTAATATTTCTAAAACTTCTAATTAGGGAGATATAAGGAATCCTACTTCAATTGAATTTCTAGAAGTTTAGAAACTATCATTGCATCAAAATTATAGTTGGAATATTAATATAGAAGGACTTAGACAATCCAACTAAATATATTGAATTCTTATTTTTGAAGATTGCATTTCTAAAAGCTTTCTACAAATAATTGATTGCAAGTGATAGAAGTGAATCATATTTATAGCATATCTCATTACTAGGGAGTTATAAGGAAGACTACTGCAAAGGTTAATACTACAAGACCCAAACCAAAAAAAGAGGGAAAATAAAGATGTCAACCTCAAAGAGTGAAATAAACAATGATATGAACAACACCATTAGAAGGGAAAAGATTAATGTTATTAAATCAGGAATCAAGAATCTATTGAATAAAATCAAGAACTTAGATCTTGGTTCAAGATTGATCTATAGTGAGGTGCTAAAAGAAGATTTCACTACTATGGAATTTTATCTTCATGCTAGGCTTACTGAAGCAATTGAGAATGAAAAGAAATATATTCTAGTACCTTTAGAGTTTGGGAGCATTCTATACATGGCATTACTTTCACTTCAAATTCACAAAGAAGTGGTTGCAAAGAAAAAAGAACTAATTGAGCTACTCAAAGTAAAAACAAAGATAGATGAATCATTCCTAGAGAAAGTGTTTCAAGCATCATGTAGTACTAATACTTCAAGTTCTACTAATACAAAAGTTTATCATGATGCTTGTTCAGAAGTTTCTATACACAACAAGGATAGTAGTAAAAAAGACAAAGGCAAAAGGAAAATACTATTGTAGGAATTAGGTGATAGTGCAACCACATATGAAAGTACAATAACTAGAACCAACGACAAGAAATAAGAAGAAGAAGAGGAGGCATCAGATCAAGGAGGAATACAATGCAAGGTAAACTAAAAATAACAAAAAAAGAACCTCATCAAGATGAAGACTATTCAAGAGACACAGATCCATATTGAAGACTAAAGTCTTCATCAACCAAATAATGTAATACAGGGGGTGTTGGAAAATATGGATATTACATCATTTGGTTCTTTACTAATGTACCTTCATGGGTACATATTTAGGTTAGGATTATATTAGGAGATAAATAGTTTATTAGAGTTATTTAATAAATGCACAAGTGTTAGAATGTGCAATGATGTAAATGTGCATGTAGTCCACATGTACATGAGTCTTAGGATTGAGTGAGAGGCAAGGAATCTATCTTTCTATATAAAGGCCTCATTGTGAGTGATTGTGAGTAGTTTTTTGAGAGTGCAAAGGTGAGAGTAGTAGTAGACACAATGTAGCTCCATTTTGCTATCATGGAGGAGTTGCAAACTCCATGAGAGGAGCATTGTAATTTTCGTGAGCTTTCTTATATGAGTATTTCTAGAGCATTGTATCAAGTTTTCTATCATATTTTCATGCATGTTAAGTTGCCATTATCATAGTTATTTCATTGCATGCTTATTTCAATACTTGTGAATGCATTTCCTTTATGTTTAAGGCTCCAAAAGCTAACACAACTTCTCCTTCTTATTCTTACAAAATTTATGCAATATTTATGACTCAGTGCTATAATCCAATGTTTCTTTTATGGTGCAAGCTTGTTGGATTCAGATTACACGCTATAAAATTTTCAATGTTGTTCACATGGGTCGAATGAGGATGCTTTCTTTAGTGAAATTTGATGTTGTTGCATTGGTATAATGGAAACCATGTTCAATGATGCTATCTCTAATGTATTGCTACCTTTTAATTGTACCTCTTTACCTTACCTTCACCAAAGGTCCTTGAATACTAGATGCATCTACTTTGAATTTTTTAGTTTTGCTATTGAGTTATACTACCTTAGCTCAATAGTCATTAGATAAATACATAACTTGATAAGTCTAAAACCAATATTTTGCTTTCACCTTTCTTTTAATGACTTCTTCTCTTAAGAAATATCGAAAGTGTTTTATTGTAAATGTGCAGGTTTGATAATGTCCAAGATGTATCCTTTTTAACTTGGAGATACTAACCTTAGAGCTCTATCTAATGGCTCTAATGTGGTGCTCTTGAAACCTTAAGATGCACTGATTTAAATGCTTACCCCCTATACTTTAAATTGACTTTCTTGCCTTCATAAAATGGTGGCTTCTCCTTTCTTTGCAAGTTGTGATAATGCTAGATTTAGTATTGCCTTATTCTCTTTGGAAACTCTCTCCTTGCTTGGTTACTTTTAAAATGATAATTCCAAGCTCTTAATCATGCAAGTAGTATGCCTCTTATATGACTATACTCTACATTGTAGTATATCAAATATATGCTCTAGAATAATGTCTTGTTTTGCTTTGAATAGATAATAGAAAGTTGATATTTTCTTTCTCTTGAAATATATCTAACTCTTATTTTTATGTGTAGGTTTGAACCTTGTAGAAATTAAATTCTGCACTACCTTGAAGACTTTCAATTTAAAGCCTTTTCATGCAACTTTTAAACCTCAAAATTGGTACTTAATAAACTTAATAATGAACCAAATATTAGAGTTCAAATAATGAAACTTTTGCACCTAAGTTGCATACCTTTTCAACCTCGATTTGATGATGATGTTCTTGGTGATTTGGATCACCTAAATGCTGCCTCATTTTTGATGAAATTTCAGCTCTTTCTTGCTGTCCAAAAACAGCTCTTTACCTCACCAATTTGTAGCTTTAATCTTGATTACTTTGCTACCTGAATTTCTACTTTATTGCTATTCTCAAATATGAAATTTTTATATTGCAAAGCAATCAATTTCTCCTCCAAAATACTATCCTTGAATATCACAAATTTGGTAGGAAACTCTTGCAAATAATATATGATATTTTCCTTCAAGAAATATTCAATTATTTATTGTGAAATCAACAAAATCATTTCAAATCAGCCTTTAAATCCTTTGTGGTTGTTCTTAAAACTCTCTAATCTATGGGATTCTTCTAGCTCCTTTCTCCTTCAACTTTCCTATTGAATTCTTACTTTGATCTTGGGATATTTGTTGACCTTATTATCAAGAATATGAATGTCTTTAGGTCTTTTGAAATCCTTTACAAAATTTGGCAAACTTCTTGCCAAATATTTATTTCTTTTGGTCTTGTTGTCAGATGGAGATAATTTTCCCAAGTTCTTCTTTATCAGGAAATTCTCCTTGAGTTCTCAAATATTCTCTAATGGACTTCTTCAAGTCTCCTTCAATGAGGATTTCCTAGCCTTCTTATTTCTCCTTTCAATTATCTTAAGGCATTTTTCGAGGGACTTCAAATTTTATAGCTTCTCTTATAGTCTTTAATAACTTCAATGAGACCTTCCTTGATCTCTTCTATCTTCAACTATGGAATTTTTGCAATGAGATCTCTCTCTTGGATCTCTAAAATTTGCTGCTTTTGAAATCTGCAATAGGACATTTGCTAGTTCTTCTCTATCTTCAATATTCCATATATAAAATTTCTTCAATGAGACCTCCTTTGGGTCTTCTTCTTCACTGTGAAGTCTTCAATATTCAATGGATATATCCAATCTCCAATATTCTTTAGGACTCATTTCTTTGAGTCTCTTCCTTCAATGGGGTATTATTTCTAGGACCTCTTCCTTGATTTGTAGTCTTCAATATGGCTTATTTGGCCTTTAGATATTTTCTCAATCTCCAAATTGGATTCTTCAATCTACAAATCCTACAATGGGACCTTTTCTTTAGGTCTCCAAATATTCAATATTCAACTTGTTGCTTTAGGTATTGGATGTATTTCAAAGAAGATATTCTTCCTAGCTCTTGTAGGAAGCTTCCCAAATTTATTTGAATCAATATTTTTGTAACAAAGTATTAGAAAAAAAAACTATAATGGATAAATATTTAAATATAGAGATAATTAATATTCACTAGTTGATTTTTCAATCTACTAGAATCAGTATTGAGTCCTAGTCTTCATGAGTTTTTTTACAACTCTATAGAAAGACTCTAGCCAAATAACAATTTTAAAATTTCTAAAAATGAGATTTTCTTTCTCCTCTAAATATCTTTTGTGACTCACTCTATTTCCTATCAATCTACCTAATGCTATGATACCACTATTAGTTTTTTATGCTATAAACTTAAAGGAAATGTAACCACAAGTAATGAAATAAGCAAGCAATATTATAAATATGATAATGACTAAATAATAAGCATGTAAATATGATAATAAACTTCAAAAAATACTCATGCAATAGCCATTAATGAAATATCACAAAAATATACAATGCTATGCAATGGAGGTCTCTAACACTCCATATTACAAAAATGCTCTACATTGTTACTACTACAAATCTACCCTATGCACTCCAAAATCCTCACTCTTCTACTCTAAGAAGACCTATATATAGTGAGACATGATTCTTGTCCTTCCATATTCCTATGACACCTCACTATTTTATTCTTAGAACTCATGCACATATGGACTACGTGCACATTTACATCATTGCGCATTCTAATAATACTTGTGCATTTATTACATTGCATTAAAAAAATACTTAAATCCTAATATAATATAAAATCCTAATATAAATATTTACCCATGATGGTAAATTAGCAAGCACCAAATAATGTAATATATTCTAATACAAACCCAACAATTGTATGATTTGTATCAACTGTTTGGTACAGTTCCCTTTTGCACAATCGTATAGTATCATTCTTCCTTGGATTATTTTGATTGTATAATTGGTTGTTCTATTTGGAAAATATATTCCAATTGTACATTTAACTATTCTCTTTAAAATTTATCCTCCAATTATACAATTTACTATTACACTTGAACATCCTCCAATTGTACAATTGACTATTCCACTGGAACAACATCCTCCAATTGTACAATTAACCATTCCACTAGAACAACATCCTTCAATTGTACAATTTATTATTCCACTAGAACATCTTCCAATTGTATAATTGATTTTTCCACTGGAACAACATCCTCCAATTTTATAATTTGTTGTTGCATGATAGGTTGTTGTACACATTCATCATGGATAATGTTTTGGCCTACTTGTATGATAGTATTTTATTTTTTATTATCCGCTTCATGATACCAATTATTTGGTGATATTTTTGCATTAATTTATTAAATCAAGGAATAATCCAAAGCCTCTTGGTATTATCTTGGAAGAAATATATTCATATTCCTTTGATATTTTGAAATAAGTCCATCTATGAGCCACATCCTCTTCAATACCTCTAACTGGTCTTTCTCCAAATGGTTAAACAACCCACTCAAATTTGGATTGTAAGAATAAATAGACTCATTCTATCATTTTTGAATTCTATAAATTTCATTAATGACCTCATCATCATTATTGTGTAATAAAAATTCTTTTAGAAATGCATCACATAATTCTTCCCATATTTGGTACTTATCCTTTTGTGAATTCATATACCAGTCTATTGCAAATCCTCAAAATATTGTAGGAAACAACCACCTTTAGTCTACCTCATTGTTTTCCCAATTTCTTTCCACACCATGTAAAAAAGTTCTCCAATACCTAATTAGGTCTTATTTTCCTTCTCCTATGAAAAGTGGACACCTTTATTTCCTTGCTCTTGTGGCTATTTTAACCATCGGTGAGGTTCTTCCTTCTTCATCACTTTTATGAAGATTCCCTTATAATCCTTGAATGATTCCTCCTTTGGGTGGGTGATTCAATATGCTATTGTTCATCATATTTTTTTAATCCTTGGTACCTTATTTTAACCAAATAATCATCTCTTGACTTATTGTGCATCCTCACTCCATGACTTCCTTTGCTGGTGTCCTAGCTATGGTCCTAGTCTTCCTTCATAAGACCTCATGCACTATTTCTCTAGTGCCTAAATCCCATCCTCTGCACCCCTTGAAAACCTATCTACCATTTTTTTAGGTGTTACCATCCACTCACCATATCCTTTCATAGTTTCTATGTCAATGTATTCCCTTATTCAAACTTTCTCATTGACTCTTGGTAGTTATTATACCTCCTCTTCCATTCCTATTAGTAATTTTTACCACCTTTCAATGTCTCCCTTGTCCAAAGTCCATGCTTGTTCTAATATTGGTTCATTTGTGTCTTGTTCTGAATTTTTCACATTATCTCTTTGATAAATTATTGTACTCCTCACTTTAACTTGTTCTTCTCTATGGTCTCATATTCCACATCTTTGCAAATTTATTTCTATCATTCACCTCCAATTTTAATTTTTTCCTTATCTAAAAATTTCAATCAGAGGTCCTTCTTGACTACAATAATTTTACCCAATTTTGATAGGCAAAAACACCAAATGTAGCATATGTGGTAGTATTCCTGATGAGGGAGGTGAAATAAAAGGTTTTGGGATATATTGCAAATATTTGCACTCAATATGGACCAATCTATATAGTTGTATGATTACAACTATATGATTTCCAAAACATACAAATAGTGACTATATGATCACAAAATGTTCAATTGTACGGTTATAACCATAAAATGGCCTAAAATATATGATTTTCCAATCGTACAATTTGCCAAACTTAAGTAGTGGGTCATAAATTGATCATTTTAGAATCGTTCACTTGGAAATTATCATTACTACTCTAGCAAGTACAAAACATACAATTACAACCTAAATATAATGTTATTGATCAATTGTACCATTATAAAGGCTAATTATACGGTTACAATAACCCCTTATTACATTTACTCAATCTCAAATCTATAGTGTAATATGTATGAATTTAACATAATAGGAATTGGATAACTCTAATGATGGTATTACCAGCCTAGTAATCCATCATGCACACTTGGAATCATAATTGCTACTCTAAATCCAACAATAGTATGTACCGCACATTCTAGAATCCATATAATACTTACAAACATGGTAATTACAATTCACAAGAAGAAATTATGAATAATTCTCCATCCACAATTCTCATACATAGGTGGGTATCAATTAGTGTTTTATTCCCATTGTAGAATCATTCTAGTAAATTGTTATATTTGTAATGCTACACAAAAATATACAATTCGTACTCAACCAACAACATTTATAGACACAACAATGATGAATTATGCTCTAAAATTATCCTTAGCAATCCACAATCAACCATATTGGCTAATATCGACAAAACTTCATATCCACTATTGTCAACAACCATCAAAAACCATGAAAAACCTAAAAAAATTGAATGGGGGGCTTATAATACCTGTCCAGGTCATTCCAAAGCAGTTTTCTAAGATAACACATTATTTACAACTACCACCTAAAAATTCTCAACTAACTTAATTTCATTAATGTTTTACTAAGGTTCTAATTTTATTTTCATAAAATTATATTTCATGCACATTACAATTCATTTCATTTCATTTCATGCATTCACATTTATTTCTCTACATTGTACAATTAGACAAACCCTACATTGTACAATTAGACAAAATTGTACTTTTACCAAAATTGTGCAAATCCTTATATTATCATTTCTTCTTCTTCTAAGAGGTGGATTTTTTGTCTACTTTATTCACCTCTAGTTGATTTTTGTAAATAAATAACTTGATTTAATGTCACACACCTTTGATCTTAGATTTTTTTCTAAGCTTATCTTCTCTTTACCTTTCTAGTTTAGTTAAGTATTGAAATACCCCCTTATAGTCTTTAAGGCTTCCTTAAAAAACTCATAAGATAATTTTTAATACTAAAATATACTTGTTATTTGACCTATGACTTGGAACTCACCTCAATATTCATGGATTATTCACTACTCAAGATATGTATATTAAGGCACACCATAAATTTAGAATTCATGACACTCTTTGAATATTCAACCTCCCTTAACTATGACACTCACTCAAAAAATTACAATGCTTGAAAACATTTTTATTCCTCACATCATATTCCAAGAGACTATATTAAGACATATTCCACAATTTTATATTTATAAGAAAGTAGGACACAACATGATGTATTACCATATCACACATACCTAACACAATTTTCTACAAAGTATATTCATCATGATTTTGAACTATACCTTTATCCAAGCACTTTATAACCTATTGAATTTTATAGTTTAACCATAAAATAACAATATATCCCTTATTTCATATATTTTATTTTAAACAATCACAAATGCATGCATATATATTTTAAACATAGGCATCTTTTACATAAATAGGTTGGAGTACGTGGTGTTTAAGATTTTCTTGAAAACACAACTGATTGTTTATTGTTTTTTCCCTTTGGGCCCATGACCTTGAAAAAGGAAAATTTCTAAGTTTTTATTATTTTATTCCCAAGGTTCACTTCATAACCTTGACCTAATGGCAATATGTACTTGGATATGAATAAATCTCCTCATTGATTATTTCCTTATCAATTTTGAGTTTATTTTTTTTTTCTTTGAGTGAATATATTTTGGTGTTTACAAACACCATATCATATACTATGTTTCTTTCACATGTCTTATATTTATTTTGACAAGCAATGCTATGTAATGTTTGATTCCATTCATTTATAAAAAACAATGTGAAATTTGATATGGAATTGGAGTGGGAGTGAATCTTCACTATTTATTTGATTTTAGCAATTGTAGATTTCACTTCCAATTTATCTTGAGGATGATTTGTATAGATGCTTATGGAAAATATTTTTTTAAATCTAATAGTATAATATAAATAAGGGTTTCTAATAGAAAACCCTAGTGGACTTGGATTACAAGGATCTCACTGGAATCAATAGACTTATTGTAGAAGAAATATTCACCAACAAGTTTTTTCAACTCATTGGAACTTAATCCTAGTATATTAATTTTTCTAACTAGATGAATGCCCTAGTTTTAGGATTGAAATTTTTGAGGTTTTTTAAAAAAATATTTATATTTTATAGATTTTTTTGAAAATTTAAATTTCCTATTCTCTTTCAGTTTTTGATGACCAATAACAACACTAATGAAAGAAGAGAGTCCTTGGCCATCATGAAATAAATAAATAAGAGGTTAAATTTTTTTAGATAGACCCCTAGTGCTAAATAATTCATCAATAGAATTTTATGCTTAGCAAAGACCTCCAAACCACTTGATAAAGGTATAAAATTATCCAACTTTTTAGCTACACAGATGAGAGAGGAGGACTTGATTGGTTGCATTTGACAAAATAATTATATAGGATAAACTATAGCAAATATGTATGAACCATTATAATTTTTGGATTCTTTATGAAATTTTAAAGGGTCACAATTTATAGTTTTTTCCATTTTCTCTAGGTACCTAAAAATCATGTTTGAAAATACTATGCAATTCCTTCTAAACTTAAATTTTTAATTTTTGAATTTAGAATATTTTAGGAATATCCCATATTATTGGTAGGAGGCTATGATTGAGTATGTACACATCATAGACAAGACAAAGGGGGCACATCATTCTAATGGGCATGCTATTTGGCTTGGCTTGAACTTCCTTTCCAAGGCTTATGCTTGGGAAGGTAGCTAGCACAGGGATTTCTAGGACTCTACCCTTGGGATATTTAGAGTTAAAATCCCCCTTAAATTTTGATGATGATATTAACATAGTATAAAATTGTATGTTCAATGACATTAGCAGTGATGACATGGAACCCTTGAACACTCCAGTTGATAATGTGGTACTCTTTTTCTTCCCAAGAAATTATATAGTAGGGTCATATAAATTTTATTTGGAAATACATACAATTGAGGTGGCATTAATTAGAAGGTAACACATTATGATCCATAGAACTAAGTTGTTATGTGAATTCTATAGACACCTAAAATTAGTCATTTTTGCAAGCACCTGAGCCCATCTTCCAATTTCCCCAAATTACTCTAAATTTCCTAATCTCTCTCTAATTTTCTCCTACTTCATTTAATTATCTTAATCCTTTCTTATCCCCTTCCTAATCTTCTAATTCCCACTTAATCCCTCATTTATTTTTCTCAATTCCTAATATTCCCATAATACAGCTTACCCACATTTTCCTCTAATATTCCACCTAATACACACATTAAATGCATAAACCCCCTTTCACAACCTATGTGGTTTAAATTTGAATATATTCAAATTTAAAATTCCTACTGGTGGTCCAAAGTCCACATTCATTAAATATCTCCCAAATAATGCCCAAGTCAAAACACACAAATTAAATGCCAAACCTCCCCACACCGTCCATTTCGTCTCGTTCACACTGCCACATAAATATTTTTAAATTTTAAATTACTCATGCTTTCCAAGGCTACTAATGTGGGAAGGCACCCATTTCTCCCAATAAACACACATTGAATTCTTGAACCACTTTTCACACTTGATAAAATTACCACTTTAGATCTTGGGTACCCTCCCATCTCTCTCGTCATTTTATATAAATATCCCCTTTCCATTTCCTCATGAAACATGCATGAAGACACAATTACCCATATACAAATGCTACAAAAATTACACTAGACTCAAGTATGAACTTCAATTTCCAATATTGTTATTGTTGTTTTCATGTTGTTTAACATAGGTGCTACTAACGATTTGGTGTTTGCATGTGTGTAGGTAACTGAAGGACTCAACTCAAATTGGTAGTCACTATAAATCCACCACATATTTCTTTCAGCATGGAAAATATCATGATACCATAGTCACATTTGCTTTGTAAAAGGGATCATTCCCTTTGTTCACATTGTTGTAAACATACCCTACAAAGGGTTCCATTGTATAAAAAAGACTCATTTTATAATATTACATGATATTTCATTTGTTTTCATTAATGGCACATTTTTCATGTTTAAAAATGCATCCAAAGGCAACATATAGAAACTGACATGGTGATCCACACATCTGATTTGGTAGGTGCACACATTCCAAGGTGATACATGGTAGCTAATATGGAAATCTATATAGGTGACTTTATAGGTAGTGCATGAATCCTAAGGTTAAAAATGGTAGTTGAGGTGGTATTATAAGAGGGTGATGTAGTCCAACATTGTATTTTGGTTGTATCAACATACTTATTTGTATAGTGGATGGCATGACACTCTATACGCCACTTGGCACCTATAAAAGCGGGATCAACCAATTACATTCCACCATTTCTTTAAATTTGAAAAGTAGCTCATATAGTAAGAAACAACCTTGGTGATGATTATGTTTTGGAGAAAATTAGATAGTGAAAAATTATGCAACATGGTTTATCAATACCCTATATAGTTAGAGCATAGGAAATACCCTCCCAACTACTCATGCTACAACACATGGTGGCATCTCATTCATCGCATGTGTTAAATTTTGTTTTTAAGATTTCAAATGTTTTGAAGGAAATTATTGTTTTTTTAAGGATAATATTTTATGGGCCATAAATTTGCATACAAAAGTGTCTTGAGCCCATTTGTTTTCAAATTGCATGGGTTTTTGAGATATTTGCATTGGTAGTGTTGGTTTTGGTCACAACATGTATATTTTTTAATTTTTGTAGAATGGTTATAGATTTTCATGTACCCTTATTGAGTGGTCCTTAATATACCTCCTAGAATTTCAATAAGCCTACTTGTGAATTCTTAAAAAGTAAGGATGCAAGATAAAAAACCTATAGAGTTTAAATCAAGAAATTAGAGGAAGCAACAAGAAAAGGGGTGGTGATGCTAGTCTCTTCTGTGCATAAGGTGAGGTTTATTTTAATGGAAAATCCTCACACATATATGTTGTAGTTCATTTTTTATTGGATATACACTTGTTCATATGAGTGGATAGCTAATTCAAGGGCTACTCAACATATAACAAAGCACAAGCACCTTTCTCAAGGCTACAAAAAAAATCATGTAGGAGATCATGTTATGATTAGAGATGACTCTTCATTATATGTGGCTAGAAGTGGAAATATCATGATTGGATATTCATCATTTGATGAGGTACTTCATGTTCCTAATATTAGTCCTAACCTTTTTTTTATTTATTACATTATTCATAAAAATATGAAAGTAGAATTCTAGTTTGATACATGAATGATTAACAATATAGATAATGGGTTTAGGATTGTTGCTTCTAAATATTGTGATGAATATGATTATTGTATAATTTGGGTGAAAGACCCACTTCTTCTTATTCCTCTAGCAAAAAAAATTTTGTTGTAATGAGAGTACATGCTAGTGATGGGAGTTAGAAGTGGCATCATAGGTTTGGACATCTTAGTTATGGTTTTAACGTACATTAGTCAGTATGAGATGGTTATTGGGTTTCCATGCATATCCCTTTCAATTTATGTATGTAAGGAATACATTTTGGAAAAGCATCATAGGGATACATTTCTAAAAGGAATTGCCAAAAGGACATCTTATCCTTTGTAGATAATTTATAGCAACATCTATGGACCTATAAGTACACATTCTATTTTATCTTTTAGGTATAAAGAGGAATATTTTTGAAGTAGCGATGGAGTAGTGGAGGGTTAGGGGGTGAGCAGAGGTGGAGTAGTGGAGGTTCAATGGGGGCAGGCAGGAACAGCGAGCAAGGGATGGGCGAGGATCCAGAGGATGGAACCGAGGTAGAGGACGATCATGATTTGTTACCTGACCAAGTAGGCTCGGCCAGAGGGCTCGACCCACCCGACAAAGACCCTGACAAAGGGACCCAGCAAGGCACTACGGGACCCAAAAAAGCATGGTCTTTTGTGGAAACCCTAAAAGGTACTAGGGGTGATTTCTTTAAGGATTACCCTCCACTGGTTCCAGAAAAGAACAGGATCATCGCTCCTACGAACATAATGGATGGGTTCTTGGCTATGGAGAAGCACTCGTTGGTGGGGAAGTTCCTGGGTGGAAGGCCCAACATGGAGACTATTAGGGCTTGGGCATGGACCAAATGGAAAATGATAGGCAACTTGGAGATTGTGGCCCTTACAAGAGGGTTTTTCATAATAAGGTTTAACAACAAGGAAGATGCGGAGCGAATCCTAACTGGAGGGTCATGGTTCCTAGGTAGGCACAATCTATTCCTCAGGTGCTGGGGTGAAGATTTCGACCTAGAGTTGCAAAATATTAACACGGCTCCCATCTAGGTTTTCCTGCCTAACCTACCTGCTCAATTCGTTAATGAATATTGGCTTCGAGGAATAGCAAAAATAATAGGAGAACTGGTTGCTATTGATCATGCCACTCTGGCAAGGTCAAGACTGACTCAGGCAAGGATTTGCATGAATGCAAATCTAGAATCAGAGCTGCCAACCTTTGTTGAGTTGGGCTACGAAAACTACTTGAGGAATCAACTGGTAGAGTATGAAAATAAATCGGCCTTTTGCACGGAGTGCAAAAATCAAGGCCACCTTCCAAGTCAATGTCCAACTTTGGTCGCCAAGAAAGAAGGCCCGAAGAAACCGGATCCCAGGGGGTTCAATGGTAGAGGGATTATCAAAAACCAAGGACCTAGGGTCCCTCAAGGTAAAGGAGTATTCAGGAAGGTTAGAAACGACCTTGAAATTCAAGCCCAAATCAGGCAAAAGGAGAAAGGAAAGCAACAAACCAAAGAGGGAGATGAGGTAAGCCCTAAAACCCTAAACTCCAATAGATTTGAAGTTTTAGCAGATAAGGACTCTGATGAAGAAAATGAGGAGGATAATGAGCCCCAGATTGAATGGCCCAAAAACCTAGAATCTTCGTCAAAAGCAGGGTCATCCTTAGCCCTGTCTCAAGGTCAGATCAACCTTCACAGTGTGTTATAGAACCCAAATGAATACAGGTTGAACCTGGAGGGATTTGAGTCAAGCATCGACATAACAAGTACCAAAAGGAACATTGGGGGCTCTAGTCCCATCCTGCAATAAATCATCCCCCCCAAGTTTAGCCCTAAACAGACTAGAAGTTTAGCAAAGTCCTCGATTGACTTTGGGAGTGAAAAAAAGAGAGGGTGAATGTCAGAGGTAGACCACTACAAACTCAATATTGACAATGAAATAGCAAATGGGAAATAGAGGACACTTTTACAGCAAGTTATCACAAGTCAGGATGATAGCCAAAACAACAAATCTCCCCCACCTCAAGGTAAGGGGAGAGGGAAAAACAACAAGCAATCTAAATGAAGATCCTCTCATGGAATGTGAGAGGCCTTAATGGCCCAGTAAAACAAAGGATGGCTAAGTCATTAAGGAAAATAGTCAATCCGACTATTTTGTTATTCCAAGAAACAAAAATGGATGAAGGCCAGGCTAAGTCTGCAGCCTACAGAATTTGGAAGCATGGCGAAGTGGCTTTCAAGCAAGCGAGAGGTGCTTCTGGAGGTCTATTGACGATGTGGGACCCTCAGAAAGTGGAAGGAAATGTTATTCAGGCAGAGGAGAGGGTCCTAAGCATTCTTTTTCATGATCTAGATAGCAATAGGTCATGGATCACCTCAAATGTATATGACCCTACTACTATACAAGAAAGAGTATTATTGTGGGAATATATAACTCATTTGTGTGATGCATTTCAGGATATTCCATGGGTGTTAAGGGAGACTTCAATACACTATTATACCCATATGACAAAAAAAGAAGGATCCAGGTTGCCTTCCATAAGCATGGAGGATTTCAATTCATTCATCAACTCAAACGAATTAATGGATGTAAAGTTAAAGGGAGCCAAGTTTACTTGGAGCAATCATCGAGCAGGGAATCATCTAATTTAGGAGAGGTTGGATAGGTTTTTCCTATCTAAAGAGGCTCTTATGGCTTTTGGGGACTCATCCCTGCACTCTCTACCCAAGATAGCTTCTGATCACAGTCCTATCCTACTTGAGGTTCCCCAAAGCTCATGCCTAAAGAAGCCTTTTCGGTTTGAGGCGATGTGGACTAAGCATAAGGACCTTAAAGAAAAAATCAAACAATGGTGGAGGAACAGTGGTCAAGGCAGCCCCTCGTTCAAATTGTCCCAGAAACTAAGGATGGTGAGAGAGAATCTCAGAATTTGGAACAAGGAAGTTTTTGGGAACTTGTTTGAAAAAAAGAAAGAGGTAAGTGATAGATTGTGTGTCATCGAAAGGAGCATTGAAAATGGTCATTATGATGAGGCAACCAAATCAGAAGAAAAAATCCTTTTGGCTGAGTACCACAATATCCTGGCCTGTGAAGAAATGTATTGGAGGCAGAAATCTAGAGCGTTATGGCTCAAGGATGGGGACTCTAACTCTAAATTCTTCCATGTGACCACCCTTAGAAATAGAAGCAACAACAGAATTAGAGACTTGACTAAGGAAGATGGTTCCACCACTCAAGATGTTCATGAAATCAGAGATGAAGTTGTGACTTACTTTAGCAATCTCCTGGGAGAAGAAGCGCAATGCCAGCCCTATGCAAAATATTCTCTATTGCGCGCCATTCCTCAAGCCATTGATAATGATATGAATAGGAAACTCACTGATCCGTTCTTAGATGAGGAAATCAGAGAGGCCCTATTTTCTATGGATCCGGACAAATCCCCAGGACCAGATGGGTTCTCTCCTCGCTTCTTTCAAACCTACTGGGACACTGTGGGGACTGATGTTTGCTCGGCTATCAGGGAATTTCAGTCTTCCAAACACATTCCTAAAAGTTACAACTCCACGTTTATAGCCTTGATTCCCAAAGGAGCAGCTCCTAAAACTATGGCTGATTACAGACCAGTGAGCCTTTGTAATGTAACCTACAAAATCCTCACCAAATTGATTGCAAATAGGATGAAAGGTATTTTACCCCTTATCATCGATCAATGCCAGGGAAGCTCAGTCCAAGGGAGATCCATTCTTGATGGGGTCATCACGGTTCATGAAGCCCTCCATTCTGCCAACCAAACCAAGAAAGCTTCCTTTGCCCTAAAGCTTGATATGAACAAAGCGTTTGACCGAATCAATTGGGAATTTCTAGAGGCAGTGTTGATCAAATTTGGATTTCACCATCAGTGGGTAAAACTCATTCGAGGATGCATCCATAAACCCTGGTTCTCTATTTTGGTGAATGGGTCCCCTGCTGGGTATTTCCAAAGTAGCAGAGGCCTTAGACAAGGGGATCCTATTAGCCCCATGCTTTTCATCATTGTGGCCGAAGCCTTGGGCAGGACCATCAAAGTTGATTGTTCAGCTGGCCTAATCTCTGGTATCAAAGCTACGTCCCAAACCGCCCCTGTCACCCATCAACAATTTGTGGATGATACGCTGATGCTTTCTCTAGCTTCTATGGAAGAGGCCAAAAGAATCAAATTCATCCTAAATTTGTATGAGGAGGCAGCCGGTCAGAAGGTTAATTTCAACAAAAGTAAGATTTTCTTCCTCAACACCCCCATACCAAGACAGAACAGGATTGCAGGGATTCTGGGGTGTGCTATATCTTCTTTGCCGACTTCTTACCTGGGCCTACCTCTCTTCACTAGTGCACCTCTGGGAGTTATGTGGAACAATGTGGTGGAAAGAATCCAGAAAAGGTTAGCTAGTTGGAAAGGCCACTTTTTATCTCAAGCAGGGAAAGCTACCCTGACCATGGCTTCACTGCAAAGTATCCCTGTCTACTTTCTGTCTGTGTTCAAGGCCCCGGCTCGAGTGCTCCAAAAAATTGAACAGATGCAAAAGAAATTTTTATGGTCGGGATCGGAAGGCAAGAATAGGATCCACCTAGTTGGTTGGAGCAAAGTGTGCCGACCCAAAGAAGGAGGAGGCCTGGGTCTGAGGAGAGTCTCCCACCTTAACACTGCACTATTAGCCAAACAAGCATGGCGAGTCCTCACAAGCGAAGAGAATGAGTGGATAGCCATAGTGAAAAGGAAATACCTTCAAGGATCTGACTTTCTGAACACTCCTATCCCGATAAGAGGATCGGCCTTCTGGAAAGCAATCTTGGCAAGCAGAAAGATAGTAAAAAAAGGAATGAGATGGATAGTTGGGAATGGGTCGAAGATCAGATTTTGGGAGGATAGATGGGCTAGGGAGGAGGCTCTTGCTTCTGATCCCATGTTAGTAAGCATTAAACAATACACTGATGATAACTTTGGCCCTATGGTGGCAGATTTTCTCAGACAGGAGGGAGGTAATCTGAGATGGAAACCCATCAGGGCACAGGGGCTGCAAAATGAATCAAAGGAGTTAGAATTCTTGTTATCCCAACAATTCATTCCTATAAGAGTTGTTGAGGATCATTTGAGGTGGGCTACGACTGAAAGTGGGGAATTTTTAGTTAAATCGACGTACAGGATGCTTCTTGACCCTGAGGATCCGTCGTTCCAAACCAAATTGGTGTGGATCAACAAGTTGATCCCCAAATTGGCTCATTTTGCATGGGTTGTTATTCAAGGAAAAATCCTCACCATAGACAACATGATAAGAAGAGGTATGATTTTGCCTAACCGGTGTTTCTTGTGCAGGAATAGCTGGGAATCAATCCATCACATCTTTCTAGAATGTCCTTGGTCGATCGCTATCCTCAATGGTGTGTTTCAAACCTTTAATATCTCTTGGGCAATGCCAGCCACGATCCTAGAGTTGTTCCAACAATGGCCTTCTCCCTTCATTAGTTTGCAGCTGAGGTTCCTCTGGAAGATTTGCCTCCACCACTACCTATGGTAGATTTGGTTAGAGAGGAACCATAGAGCCTTTAACGAATCTAACCTTGACCCGCTATCCACTATCAACAAAATTTTGGCCTTTGCTAAAGAAAACCTGAGCATCTTTCCTTCCTCACCCCAATCCATTCCTTCGTATGAGAAAATCCTTGCCCAATCCCTTGATATCTCCTTAGACGAATCCATAGGGGTGTGCAAACCTCATCCGAGGATAGAGTCTAGATGGAACCCCCCTCCTGTGGACTGGATCAAATTCAACTTTGATGGGGCAGCTAAGGACAATCCTGGCAAAGCAGGAGCTGGAGGTGTGGTGAGAGACCATCAAGGGCAGGTTGTGCTTGCCTTCTCTAAAAACCTAGGAATCAAAACCAATAATGAGGCCGAAGCAAGAGCTCTTTGGAGAGGTCTGCATCTGCTCCAAGAGGTCCAAGGTAAATGTTGTGTGGAAGGGGACTCACTGAATATCATCAACCTCCTCAACAACAAAAGGAAACCTCCCTGGAGGATCGAGACCCTCATCAATGAAGCAAGGATCCTTGCTGATGCGAGAGAAGAAAAAGTCATCCACCACGTGTTCCATGAAGCCAACAAGGCAATGGACAAGCTGGCGAACATCGGTGTTGAGGCTGTCGGGCTGATCACGTGGATGCTTGAGGTCCCAGGTGACGTGGAGGATATCATCCAATCCGAAATATCATGATAGGGTCAACGTGGCTTTTTCTGGCAAATCATGTGCCCCTTTGGGATTACCATCGAGGGGTGGCAGAGGACAAAAATCAAAAGTATTCTCTCATTGGTCGTGCTTAGGTTGGAAATAGCAAGGGATTGGCCCAAGGCCAGCTTGGAAACTGGTATAAGCAGGTGGCGGAACTACGAGGTGGTGGGTTTCATCCCTAAAAAATACAATTATACGAGGAGGGCGTATCGGGGGAGGAGATGCAAGTTTCCAAATGTGTCGAGATATGTGTTAATTTTTTTTGAGAGGCGTCAGTTTCCCGTGAGGCTTCTTTTGTCTAACTTTTTCATAATTACCAAGATAACGGATCCTAATAGATGTGAAGAGGGATACGATGGCACGATCCCCATGCTGAAGTGGCATGCATTTCAAGATAACGACGAGTGGAGGCACGCTTCCAGAATTGGCACGGGTTTTAAGGAACCAACAATGGATGGGCGAGCCAAACTAAGGTGCCACCACCTTATAATTATTTACCATTGTAGTAGAACATCCAAAATCATGAGTGGAGAGCTTTCAGATAAACCAGAGAGGAATTTGATAGTCACCCTAACGAATATGATTTACATTGAGCCCAATATGGTTGTCATGGAGCCTGCTGCTCAGGCTATCCTGACTGATAGACGTTTTACCCAATTCTTCGATCTATTCTCGGGTGTGGAGGATGAAATCATGCTGGCAGTGATGGAGACATGGGAGGATGGTAGAGTGGAGATTCGTGGTCACCAAATTGTCATTGATGTTAACCTGCTGGCAAAAATTACTGGGCAGTCGGTTAAGGGAAGGTCGATCCATCGTCAAAAGCACCACTGGGAGGTGGAGCTAAAATAATTTAAGGATAACCCAAAAATTTACAAGGAGGCGAAGAACGGGCTCACAAGGATGGACCTCCCGACTCCTTGGAATGCGGTAATGAAGAATGTGCTGGAATTTATCATGGTGGAAGACCCTGGTAAAGTTTTGCTAAGTTTCCATTATGCTTTCGTAAACTTTTTTAGGGATGTGAACCCCATAAGCATTCCCCAGTTCCTGATGAACTCCCTGAACCATACTATAACCTCGTCCCACAGCAAGAAAGGCTTCTCCATGCCCATGCACCAAGGCCTTCTTAAGGTTATTTATAAATACATCCTCCTCCATGTTCCCCAACCTGAACTCCCTGCCCCTCCCCCTGAGGATCCCCCGGTGGTTCGTGGTGAAATTTCGAGGGGGAGAGAGAGCCCTAGTATTCCCAAACCCTCCCCTGCCAAGAAGCGTGAGGGTGAGTCAAGTGTTAAGGGTGGTCCGACTAGGAAAATACTGAGGATTGATGACCCGCCTATCAGGTCTTCCCTGAGGCTCAAAAATAAACAAATCCAGGGGAGCAGCTAAACTATGGAGATTACTTCTGAAGATGAGGGTCCTGACCCTACAATCATGGAACTAAAAAGGTTTGTCCTGAATACGGCTGCCAACATCAACCACCAGATGCAGGAACTCCAGGAGGTCCTGACCAAGGTATTCTTCAACGAAGGATACCAGAGCAACAAGTCGGTGGTCTACAACCCGGAGATGGACGACAATGAAGAAGACAAAGATGACGAGCAGGAGGAGGAGGTCGAAGAGGAGGACTAGGGTCTTCCTTACCTTACGCTGCCCTGTTCTTTGTTGTTTTGATAATGTTGTTGGTCACCTGTGCTAAATTTACATTTTTTTGTCAGGGCAGACTTTTTATCGGGTTTTGTTATATGATTCATAGTGGGTTAGCTACTGTGTGTGGTTTTGATGCTAGGGGTGGTTCGGGTCCTCCTAGGGCCCTGGTTTCTTGTTCTTGGGTGGGTTTTTGCCTATGGCGGGAAGTCCAGGTGGTGGGCTCCCAGTTAAGGAAGATTCGTCGGGGTAGAGGACAGAGGATCCTCAGTCTGGTTATGTGGTGGTTCCTCAGCCAGGGGCTGATTTTTGTAAAAAGGTTTTGGGTCAACCTATAAAACCCGGGTTAATGAAATACTTTATTTACCAAAAAAAAAAGTACACATTCTCTTTTATGAAATAGGTACTATTTTTATTTGATGAATTTTAAAGATATGTGTGGGCATATACCATTTGTACCAAGGATGAAGTGTTTGAGATATTCAAAACTTTCAAGGCTCTTATTGAAAACTAGTTAGATAGAAGGATTTGTTGAGGTATATTACATTATTTGGTATATGCTAATGTACCCCCATGGTACCTTCATGGTACATTTATAAATATGTAATATATTAGGGTTGAGTCTATAGTTTAGAGTGTGATTTATATTTCCTCTTTTTATGTAATTGTTAATCTATAAGAAACTCACAAGTTTCATATAAGAGAGAATGTGCACGACTGTTTGGTATGTAAGAGTACAAATATGTAATGTGAGGATGTGAATAAGAGTCCTAAAATATGCATGTAGAAGTGTAAGATTCATGTAGATGTGTGCAAGTATCTCAAGTCAAGTATCCATCTAGTATGCAAGTGGTTATTTGATAAGCCAAGAGTCATGAGAGTTGGCATATAAAGAGCAATAGTCAATTACTTGAAGAGTCACATTACTATAGATATATTATGGAGATAATGCTCCATAAGAAAGTAATAAAATACAACTCATTATTTTATTGTAAGAGGAAGAGGAGTATTAAAGCTTGTATAAATTTTGAGAAATTAATATTGTAAGTTTTCTTCTTGCAGAGATCATGAATGATTAGTATTTTAGTATATAAATGAATGTTAATTTATTTGTTATATAAGACTTGATATACAAATTAATTTGCTCATATTGTTCTACTCGTATTATCATTACTTTGACCTTTATTATTGTGCCTATTTTATATTTAGGACTCATGTGATATTGTGAGATAACCTATGATATATTGTTGTAGTAAGGCTTAAAAGCCCAACAATGGTATTAGAGCTACCATCTGAATCTATCCAATTTGATAGAGTTAATTATTAAGCCGCCATCATTAATTATATTTTTCCTTTTTGATAAATTTAATTTAGAGTCTATCACTTTTAAAGACATTGAAGACTTGGCTTCTATTTTTAAAGGTCATATTAGGTAGAAAATTCTAGGGTATTTCCACTAGGTTGAAGGAAAACCAGTTAAGACTAAGACTCAGGTAGATTGAAGGTGAACTAACCTAGAAAGAAGTTGGTCATTTAGGAATAGAGCTACCCTAACATTAATATTCTCTAGAAAAAGGAAAATAATTATTGATAGATTAAGATAGAACCATATCAGGAGAAATTTGGTCACTAAGGAAAGATTCACTCTAACCTTTAATATTGGATTCTCTAGTAAGAAGGAGAATCATACTGAGTTCTTAGTTGCAACCTAAGATATTGGATATTTTATAATGATTGCAGAGATTAAGATATAGAAGTTTGAGAAGATTCCTATAGAATATAGAGAAGAATTTTAGCTTTTAAGTGCAAAGAAAATAGAATAAAAATAATAGTTAAATTTGCAACATATTGAGAAGCATTCAAATATTTCTAATAAAATAGAGAATAGAAGAATAAACATAATAAGAAATTCATAACAGTCTTGAAGAATAATAAAGCAACATATAGATCTTGCTTTATATAGCTTCAAGCATTGGATTGAAAGCTACAAGAAATTAGGATATCTCTACTAAAGGTGAAGAGATCAAAGAAGAGAAATAGAGAAGTTGAATAATTAGGTTGATTGAAGCAATATCGATCTTGGACTTGATATATTTAAATAAAAACTTATTTTATAGCAAAGAATTATAGTCTAGAGATAGCAATCAAGGAGAATTTAGATAACTTTGGAAGAGGCCCAAGAGATAGGCTAATGTTTGAGAGAAAGTTCTAATAGTACTTATAGAAAAGGAAGAGGTCTAAGAGGCCAATATAGAATTGAATCAAGAAGTCAAGAAGAGAAAAGAGGTCCTTGTTAAAGAAAAGGCCCTACAATTTAACATTGTTGAAGATAGAGGAATAACCATTCATCCATGTAGCAGAGGAATAGCCATTTTGGCATATAGAAAAGGAATAGCCATTTGGCCATATAGCAAAGGAGTACCCATTCAACCATATAGCAAAGAAATAGGCCATTTAGCCGATTTAATAAAGCAACACAACATATAGCAAAAGGAAAGGACATAAGGTCAATGTTAAAAGGTGTTGCATTTAAAAATCAAAGAAAAAAGGTTTAAAGATATGTGTGGGTATATACCATTTGTACCAAGGATGAAGTGTTTGAGATATTCAAAATTTTCAAGGCTCTTATTGAAAACTAGTTAGATAGAAGGATTTGTTGACGTATATTACATTATTTGGTATATGCTAATGTACCCCCATGGTACCTTCATGGTACATTTATAAATATGTAATATATTAGGGTTAAGTCTATAGTTTAGAGTGTGATTTATATTTCCTCTTTTAATGTAATTGTTAATATGTAATAAATTCACAAGTGTCATGTAAGAGAGAAAGTGCACGAGTGTTTGGTATGTAAGAGTACAAATATATAATGTGAGTATGTGCACAAGTGTCCTAAAATATGCATGTAGAAGTGTAATATTCATGTAGATGTGTGCAAGTATCTCAAGTCAAGCATCCATCTAGTATGCAAGTGGTAATTTGATAAGCCAAGAGTCATGAGAGTTGGCATATAGAGAGCAATAGTCAATTACTTGAAGAGTCACATTACTATAGCTATATTATGGAGATAAATCTCCATAGGAAAGCAATAAAATACAATTCATTATTTGATTGTAAGAGGAAGAGGAGTATTAAAGCTTGTATATATTTTGAGCAATTAATATTGTAAGTTTTCTTCATGTACAGATCATGAATGATTAGTATTTTAGCATATAAATGAATGTTAATTTATTTATTATATAAGACTTGATATACAAATTAAATTGCTCATATTGTTTTACTCGTATTATCATTATTTTGACCTTTATTATTGTGCCTATTTTATATTTAGGACTCGTGTGATATTGTGAGATAACCTATGATATATTGTGGTAGTAAGGCTTAAAAATCCAATAATGGTATTAGAGCTACCACCCAAATCTATCCAATTTGATAGAGTTAATTATTAAGCCACCATAATTAATTAGATTTTTCCATTTTGATAAATTTAATTTAGAGTCTATCACTTTTAAAGACATTGAAGACTTGGCTTCTATTTTCAAAGGTCATATTAGGTAGAAAAGGCTAGGGTATTTCCACTAGGTTGAAGGAAAACCAGTTAAGACTAAGACTTAGGTAGATTGAAGGTGAAATAACCTAGAAAGAAGTTGGTCATTTAGGAATAGAGCTACCCTGATATTAATATTCTCTAGAAAAAGGAAAATAATTATTGATAGCTTAAGATAGAACCATATTAGGAGAAATTTGGTCACTAAGGAAAGATTCATCCTAACCTTTAATATTGGGTTCTCTAGTAAGAAGGAGATTCATATTGAGTTCTTATTTGCAACCTAAGATATTGGATATTTTATATTGATTGCAGAGATTAAGATATAGAAGTTTGAGAAGATTCCTATAGAATATAGAGAAGAATTTTAGCTTTTAAGTGCAAAGAAAATAGAATAAAAATAATAGTTAAATTTGCAACATATTGAGAAGCATTCAAATATTTCTAATAAAATAGAGAATAGAAGAATAAACATAATAAGAAATTCATAACAGTCTTGAAGAATAATAAAGCAACATATAGATCTTGCTTTATATAGCTTCAAGCATTGGATTGAAAGCTACAAGAAATTAGGATATCTCTGCTAAAGGTGAAGAGATCAAAGAAGAGAAATAGAGAAGTTGAATAATTAGGTTGATTGAAGCAATATCGATCTTGGACTTGATATATTTAAATAAAAACTTATTTTATAGCAAAGAATTATAGTCTAGAGATAGCAATCAAGGAGAATTTAGATAACTTTGGAAGAGGCCCAAGAGATAGGCTAATGTTTGAGAGAAAGTTCTAATAGTACTTATAGAAAAGGAAGAGGTCTAAGAGGCCAATATAGAATTGACTCAAGAATTCAAGAAGAGAAAATAGGTCCTTGTTAAAAAAAAGGCCCTACAATTTAACATTGTTGAAGATAGAGGAATAACCATTCATCCATATAGCAGAGGAATAGCCATTTTGGCATATAGAAAAGGAATAGCCATTTGGCCATATAGCAAAGGAGTACCCATTCAACCATATAGCAAAGAAATAGGCCATTTAGCCGATTTAATAAAGCAACACAACATATAGCAAAAGGAAAGGACATAAGGTCAATGTTAAAAGGTGTTGCATTTAAAAATCAAAGAAAAAAAGTTTAAAGATATGTGTGGGTATATACCATTTGTACCAAGGATGAAGTGTTTGAGATATTCAAAACTTTCAAGGCTCTTATTGAAAACTAGTTAGATAGAAGGATTTGTTGAGGTATATTACATTATTTGGTATATGCTAATGTACCCCCATGGTACCTTCATGGTACATTTATAAATATGTAATATATTAGGGTTAAGTCTATAGTTTAGAGTGTGATTTATATTTCCTCTTTTTATGTAATTGTTAATATGTAATAAATTCACAAGTGTCATGTAAGAGAGAAATTGCACGAGTGTTTGGTATGTAAGAGTACAAATATATAATGTGAGCATGTGCACAAGTGTCCTAAAATATGCATGTAGAAGTGTAAGATTCATGTAGATGTGTGCAAGTATCTCAAGTCGAGTATCCATCTAGTATGCAAGTGGTAATTTGATAAGCCAAGAGTCATGAGAGTTGGCATATAGAGAGCAATAGTCAATTACTTGAAGAGTCACATTACTATAGCTATATTATGGAGATAATTCTCCATAGGAAAGCAATAAAATACAATTCATTATTTGATTGTAAGAGGAAGAGGAGTATTAAATCTTGTATATATTTTGAGCAATTAATATTGTAAGTTTTCTTCATGTACAGATCATGAATGATTAGTATTTTAGTATATAAATGAATGTTAATTTATTTGTTATATAAGACTTGATATACAAATTAAATTTCTCATATTGTTTTACTCGTATTATCATTATTTTGACCTTTATTATTGTGCCTATTTTATATTTAGGACTCGTGTGATATTGTGAGATAACCTATGATATATTGTGGTAGTAAGGCTTAAAAATCCAATAATGGTATTAGAGCTACCACCCGAATCTATCCAATTTGATAGAGTTAATTATTAAGCCACCATAATTAATTAGATTTTTCCATTTTGATAAATTTAATTTAGAGTCTATCACTTTTAAAGAAATTGAAGACTTGGCTTCTATTTTCAAAGGTCATATTAGGTAGAAAAGGCTAGGGTATTTCCACTAGGTTGAAGGAAAACCAGTTAAGACTAAGACTTAGGTAGATTGAAGGTGAAATAACCTAGAAAGAAGTTGGTCATTTAGGAATAGAGCTACCCTGATATTAATATTCTCTAGAAAAAGGAAAATAATTATTGATAGCTTAAGATAGAACCATATTAGGAGAAATTTGGTCACTAAGGAAAGATTCATCCTAACCTTTAATATTGGGTTCTCTAGTAAGAAGGAGATTCATATTGAGTTCTTATTTGCAACCTAAGATATTGGATATTTTATATTGATTGCAGAGAT
Source organism: Wollemia nobilis (assembly GCA_028583015.1). Classification (NCBI taxonomy): domain Eukaryota; kingdom Viridiplantae; phylum Streptophyta; class Pinopsida; order Araucariales; family Araucariaceae; genus Wollemia; species Wollemia nobilis. The sequence goes on along the minus strand of JAQPPZ010000386.1, from coordinate 9,393,139 downwards.
TAAGATATAGAAGTTTGAGAAGATTCCTATAAAATATAGAGAAGAATTTTAGCTTTTAAGTGCAAAGAAAATAGAAGAAAAATAATAGTTAAAGTTGCAACATATTGAGAAGCATTCAAATATTTCTAATAAAATAGAGAATAGAAGAAAGAAACATAAAAATAAATCCATAATAGTCTTGAAGAAGAATAAAGCAACATATAGATCTTGCTTTATATAGCTTCAAGCATTGGATTGAAAGCTACAAGAAATTAGGATATCTCTGCTAAAGGTGAAGAGATCAAAGAAGAGAAATAGAGAAGTTGAATAATTAGGTTGATTGAAGCAATATCGATCTTGGACTTGATATATTTAAATAAAAACTTATTTTATAGCAAAGAATTATAGTCTAGAGATAGCAATCAAGGAGAATTTAGATAACTTTGGAAGAGGCCCAAGAGATAGGCTAATGTTTGAGAGAAAGTTCTAATAGTACTTATAGAAAAGGAAGAGGTCTAAGAGGCCAATATAGAATTGACTCAAGAAGTCAAGAAGAGAAAATAGGTCCTTGTTAAAAAAAAGGCCCTACAATTTAACATTGTTGAAGATAGAGGAATAACCATTCATCCATATAGCAGAGGAATAGCCATTTTGGCATATAGAAAAGGAATAGCCATTTGGCCATATAGCAAAGGAGTACCCATTCAACCATATAGCAAAGAAATAGGCCATTTAGCCGATTTAATAAAGCAACACAACATATAGCAAAAGGAAAGGACATAAGGTCAATGTTAAAAGGTGTTGCATTTAAAAATCAAAGAAAAAAAGTTTAAAGATATGTGTGGGTATATACCATTTGTACCAAGGATGAAGTGTTTGAGATATTCAAAACTTTCAAGGCTCTTATTGAAAAATAGTTAGATAGAAGGATTTTTTGAGGTATATTACATTATTTGGTATATGCTAATGTACCCCCATGGTACCTTCATGGTACATTTATAAATATGTAATATATTAGGGTTAAGTCTATAGTTTAGAGTGTGATTTATATTTCCTCTTTTTATGTAATTGTTAATATGTAATAAATTCACAAGTGTCATGTAAGAGAGAAAGTGCACGAGTGTTTGGTATGTAAGAGTACAAATATATAATGTGAGCATGTGCACAAGTGTCCTAAAATATGCATGTAGAAGTGTAAGATTCATGTAGATGTGTGCAAGTATCTCAAGTCGAGTATCCATCTAGTATGCAAGTGGTAATTTGATAAGCCAAGAGTCATGAGAGTTGGCATATAGAGAGCAATAGTCAATTACTTGAAGAGTCACATTACTATAGCTATATTATGGAGATAATTCTCCATAGGAAAGCAATAAAATACAATTCATTATTTGATTGTAAGAGGAAGAGGAGTATTAAATCTTGTATATATTTTGAGCAATTAATATTGTAAGTTTTCTTCATGTACAGATCATGAATGATTAGTATTTTAGTATATAAATGAATGTTAATTTATTTGTTATATAAGACTTGATATACAAATTAAATTGCTCATATTGTTTTACTCGTATTATCATTATTTTGACCTTTATTATTGTGCCTATTTTATATTTAGGACTCGTGTGATATTGTGAGATAACCTATGATATATTGTGGTAGTAAGGCTTAAAAATCCAATAATGGTATTAGAGCTACCACCCGAATCTATCCAATTTGATAGAGTTAATTATTAAGCCACCATAATTAATTAGATTTTTCCATTTTGATAAATTTAATTTAGAGTCTATCACTTTTAAAGACATTGAAGACTTGGCTTCTATTTTCAAAGGTCATATTAGGTAGAAAAGGCTAGGGTATTTCCACTAGGTTGAAGGAAAACCAGTTAAGACTAAGACTTAGGTAGATTGAAGGTGAAATAACCTAGAAAGAAGTTGGTCATTTAGGAATAGAGCTACCCTGATATTAATATTCTCTAGAAAAAGGAAAATAATTATTGATAGCTTAAGATAGAACCATATTAGGAGAAATTTGGTCACTAAGGAAAGATTCATCCTAACCTTTAATATTGGGTTCTCTAGTAAGAAGGAGATTCATATTGAGTTCTTATTTGCAACCTAAGATATTGGATATTTTATATTGATTGCAGAGATTAAGATATAGAAGTTTGAGAAGATTCCTATAGAATATAGAGAAGAATTTTAGCTTTTAAGTGCAAAGAAAATAGAATAAAAATAATAGTTAAATTTGCAACATATTGAGAAGCATTCAAATATTTCTAATAAAATAGAGAATAGAAGAATAAACATAATAAGAAATTCATAACAGTCTTGAAGAATAATAAAGCAACATATAGATCTTGCTTTATATAGCTTCAAGCATTGGATTGAAAGCTACAAGAAATTAGGATATCTCTGCTAAAGGTGAAGAGATCAAAGAAGAGAAATAGAGAAGTTGAATAATTAGGTTGATTGAAGCAATATCGATCTTGGACTTGATATATTTAAATAAAAACTTATTTTATAGCAAAGAATTATAGTCTAGAGATAGCAATCAAGGAGAATTTAGATAACTTTGGAAGAGGCCCAAGAGATAGGCTAATGTTTGAGAGAAAGTTCTAATAGTACTTATAGAAAAGGAAGAGGTCTAAGAGGCCAATATAGAATTGACTCAAGAAGTCAAGAAGAGAAAATAGGTCCTTGTTAAAAAAAAGGCCCTACAATTTAACATTGTTGAAGATAGAGGAATAACCATTCATCCATATAGCAGAGGAATAGCCATTTTGGCATATAGAAAAGGAATAGCCATTTGGCCATATAGCAAAGGAGTACCCATTCAACCATATAGCAAAGAAATAGGCCATTTAGCCGATTTAATAAAGCAACACAACATATAGCAAAAGGAAAGGACATAAGGTCAATGTTAAAAGGTGTTGCATTTAAAAATCAAAGAAAAAAAGTTTAAAGATATGTGTGGGTATATACCATTTGTACCAAGGATGAAGTGTTTGAGATATTCAAAACTTTCAAGGCTCTTATTGAAAACTAGTTAGATAGAAGGATTTGTTGAGGTATATTACATTATTTGGTATATGCTAATGTACCCCCATGGTACCTTCATGGTACATTTATAAATATGTAATATATTAGGGTTAAGTCTATAGTTTAGAGTGTGATTTATATTTCCTCTTTTTATGTAATTGTTAATATGTAATAAATTCACAAGTGTCATGTAAGAGAGAAATTGCACGAGTGTTTGGTATGTAAGAGTACAAATATATAATGTGAGCATGTGCACAAGTGTCCTAAAATATGCATGTAGAAGTGTAAGATTCATGTAGATGTGTGCAAGTATCTCAAGTCGAGTATCCATCTAGTATGCAAGTGGTAATTTGATAAGCCAAGAGTCATGAGAGTTGGCATATAGAGAGCAATAGTCAATTACTTGAAGAGTCACATTACTATAGCTATATTATGGAGATAATTCTCCATAGGAAAGCAATAAAATACAATTCATTATTTGATTGTAAGAGGAAGAGGAGTATTAAATCTTGTATATATTTTGAGCAATTAATATTGTAAGTTTTCTTCATGTACAGATCATGAATGATTAGTATTTTAGTATATAAATGAATGTTAATTTATTTGTTATATAAGACTTGATATACAAATTAAATTGCTCATATTGTTTTACTCGTATTATCATTATTTTGACCTTTATTATTGTGCCTATTTTATATTTAGGACTCGTGTGATATTGTGAGATAACCTATGATATATTGTGGTAGTAAGGCTTAAAAATCCAATAATGGTATTAGAGCTACCACCCGAATCTATCCAATTTGATAGAGTTAATTATTAAGCCACCATAATTAATTAGATTTTTCCATTTTGATAAATTTAATTTAGAGTCTATCACTTTTAAAGAAATTGAAGACTTGGCTTCTATTTTCAAAGGTCATATTAGGTAGAAAAGGCTAGGGTATTTCCACTAGGTTGAAGGAAAACCAGTTAAGACTAAGACTTAGGTAGATTGAAGGTGAAATAACCTAGAAAGAAGTTGGTCATTTAGGAATAGAGCTACCCTGATATTAATATTCTCTAGAAAAAGGAAAATAATTATTGATAGCTTAAGATAGAACCATATTAGGAGAAATTTGGTCACTAAGGAAAGATTCATCCTAACCTTTAATATTGGGTTCTCTAGTAAGAAGGAGATTCATATTGAGTTCTTATTTGCAACCTAAGATATTGGATATTTTATATTGATTGCAGAGATTAAGATATAGAAGTTTGAGAAGATTCCTATAAAATATAGAGAAGAATTTTAGCTTTTAAGTGCAAAGAAAATAGAAGAAAAATAATAGTTAAAGTTGCAACATATTGAGAAGCATTCAAATATTTCTAATAAAATAGAGAATAGAAGAATAAACATAATAAGAAATTCATAACAGTCTTGAAGAATAATAAAGCAACATATAGATCTTGCTTTATATAGCTTCAAGCATTGGATTGAAAGCTACAAGAAATTAGGATATCTCTGCTAAAGGTGAAGAGATCAAAGAAGAGAAATAGAGAAGTTGAATAATTAGGTTGATTGAAGCAATATCGATCTTGGACTTGATATATTTAAATAAAAACTTATTTTATAGCAAAGAATTATAGTCTAGAGATAGCAATCAAGGAGAATTTAGATAACTTTGGAAGAGGCCCAAGAGATAGGCTAATGTTTGAGAGAAAGTTCTAATAGTACTTATAGAAAAGGAAGAGGTCTAAGAGGCCAATATAGAATTGACTCAAGAAGTCAAGAAGAGAAAATAGGTCCTTGTTAAAAAAAAGGCCCTACAATTTAACATTGTTGAAGATAGAGGAATAACCATTCATCCATATAGCAGAGGAATAGCCATTTTGGCATATAGAAAAGGAATAGCCATTTGGCCATATAGCAAAGGAGTACCCATTCAACCATATAGCAAAGAAATAGGCCATTTAGCCGATTTAATAAAGCAACACAACATATAGCAAAAGGAAAGGACATAAGGTCAATGTTAAAAGGTGTTGCATTTAAAAATCAAAGAAAAAAAGTTTAAAGATATGTGTGGGTATATACCATTTGTACCAAGGATGAAGTGTTTGAGATATTCAAAACATTCAAGGCTCTTATTGAAAAATAGTTAGATAGAAGGATTTTTTGAGGTATATTACATTATTTGGTATATGCTAATGTACCCCCATGGTACCTTCATGGTACATTTATAAATATGTAATATATTAGGGTTAAGTCTATAGTTTAGAGTGTGATTTATATTTCCTCTTTTTATGTAATTGTTAATATGTAATAAATTCACAAGTGTCATGTAAGAGAGAAAGTGCACGAGTGTTTGGTATGTAAGAGTACAAATATATAATGTGAGCATGTGCACAAGTGTCCTAAAATATGCATGTAGAAGTGTAAGATTCATGTAGATGTGTGCAAGTATCTCAAGTCGAGTATCCATCTAGTATGCAAGTGGTAATTTGATAAGCCAAGAGTCATGAGAGTTGGCATATAGAGAGCAATAGTCAATTACTTGAAGAGTCACATTACTATAGCTATATTATGGAGATAATTCTCCATAGGAAAGCAATAAAATACAATTCATTATTTGATTGTAAGAGGAAGAGGAGTATTAAATCTTGTATATATTTTGAGCAATTAATATTGTAAGTTTTCTTCATGTACAGATCATGAATGATTAGTATTTTAGTATATAAATGAATGTTAATTTATTTGTTATATAAGACTTGATATACAAATTAAATTGCTCATATTGTTTTACTCGTATTATCATTATTTTGACCTTTATTATTGTGCCTATTTTATATTTAGGACTCGTGTGATATTGTGAGATAACCTATGATATATTGTGGTAGTAAGGCTTAAAAATCCAATAATGGTATTAGAGCTACCACCCGAATCTATCCAATTTGATAGAGTTAATTATTAAGCCACCATAATTAATTAGATTTTTCCATTTTGATAAATTTAATTTAGAGTCTATCACTTTTAAAGACATTGAAGACTTGGCTTCTATTTTCAAAGGTCATATTAGGTAGAAAAGGCTAGGGTATTTCCACTAGGTTGAAGGAAAACCAGTTAAGACTAAGACTTAGGTAGATTGAAGGTGAAATAACCTAGAAAGAAGTTGGTCATTTAGGAATAGAGCTACCCTGATATTAATATTCTCTAGAAAAAGGAAAATAATTATTGATAGCTTAAGATAGAACCATATTAGGAGAAATTTGGTCACTAAGGAAAGATTCATCCTAACCTTTAATATTGGGTTCTCTAGTAAGAAGGAGATTCATATTGAGTTCTTATTTGCAACCTAAGATATTGGATATTTTATATTGATTGCAGAGATTAAGATATAGAAGTTTGAGAAGATTCCTATAGAATATAGAGAAGAATTTTAGCTTTTAAGTGCAAAGAAAATAGAATAAAAATAATAGTTAAATTTGCAACATATTGAGAAGCATTCAAATATTTCTAATAAAATAGAGAATAGAAGAATAAACATAATAAGAAATTCATAACAGTCTTGAAGAATAATAAAGCAACATATAGATCTTGCTTTATATAGCTTCAAGCATTGGATTGAAAGCTACAAGAAATTAGGATATCTCTGCTAAAGGTGAAGAGATCAAAGAAGAGAAATAGAGAAGTTGAATAATTAGGTTGATTGAAGCAATATCGATCTTGGACTTGATATATTTAAATAAAAACTTATTTTATAGCAAAGAATTATAGTCTAGAGATAGCAATCAAGGAGAATTTAGATAACTTTGGAAGAGGCCCAAGAGATAGGCTAATGTTTGAGAGAAAGTTCTAATAGTACTTATAGAAAAGGAAGAGGTCTAAGAGGCCAATATAGAATTGACTCAAGAAGTCAAGAAGAGAAAATAGGTCCTTGTTAAAAAAAAGGCCCTACAATTTAACATTGTTGAAGATAGAGGAATAACCATTCATCCATATAGCAGAGGAATAGCCATTTTGGCATATAGAAAAGGAATAGCCATTTGGCCATATAGCAAAGGAGTACCCATTCAACCATATAGCAAAGAAATAGGCCATTTAGCCGATTTAATAAAGCAACACAACATATAGCAAAAGGAAAGGACATAAGGTCAATGTTAAAAGGTGTTGCATTTAAAAATCAAAGAAAAAAAGTTTAAAGATATGTGTGGGTATATACCATTTGTACCAAGGATGAAGTGTTTGAGATATTCAAAACTTTCAAGGCTCTTATTGAAAAATAGTTAGATAGAAGGATTTGTTGAGGTATATTACATTATTTGGTATATGCTAATGTACCCCCATGGTACCTTCATGGTACATTTATAAATATGTAATATATTAGGGTTAAGTCTATAGTTTAGAGTGTGATTTATATTTCCTCTTTTTATGTAATTGTTAATATGTAATAAATTCACAAGTGTCATGTAAGAGAGAAAGTGCACGAGTGTTTGGTATGTAAGAGTACAAATATATAATGTGAGCATGTGCACAAGTGTCCTAAAATATGCATGTAGAAGTGTAAGATTCATGTAGATGTGTGCAAGTATCTCAAGTCGAGTATCCATCTAGTATGCAAGTGGTAATTTGATAAGCCAAGAGTCATGAGAGTTGGCATATAGAGAGCAATAGTCAATTACTTGAAGAGTCACATTACTATAGCTATATTATGGAGATAATTCTCCATAGGAAAGCAATAAAATACAATTCATTATTTGATTGTAAGAGGAAGAGGAGTATTAAATCTTGTATATATTTTGAGCAATTAATATTGTAAGTTTTCTTCATGTACAGATCATGAATGATTAGTATTTTAGTATATAAATGAATGTTAATTTATTTGTTATATAAGACTTGATATACAAATTAAATTGCTCATATTGTTTTACTCGTATTATCATTATTTTGACCTTTATTATTGTGCCTATTTTATATTTAGGACTCGTGTGATATTGTGAGATAACCTATGATATATTGTGGTAGTAAGGCTTAAAAATCCAATAATGGTATTAGAGCTACCACCCGAATCTATCCAATTTGATAGAGTTAATTATTAAGCCACCATAATTAATTAGATTTTTCCATTTTGATAAATTTAATTTAGAGTCTATCACTTTTAAAGAAATTGAAGACTTGGCTTCTATTTTCAAAGGTCATATTAGGTAGAAAAGGCTAGGGTATTTCCACTAGGTTGAAGGAAAACCAGTTAAGACTAAGACTTAGGTAGATTGAAGGTGAAATAACCTAGAAAGAAGTTGGTCATTTAGGAATAGAGCTACCCTGATATTAATATTCTCTAGAAAAAGGAAAATAATTATTGATAGCTTAAGATAGAACCATATTAGGAGAAATTTGGTCACTAAGGAAAGATTCATCCTAACCTTTAATATTGGGTTCTCTAGTAAGAAGGAGATTCATATTGAGTTCTTATTTGCAACCTAAGATATTGGATATTTTATATTGATTGCAGAGATTAAGATATAGAAGTTTGAGAAGATTCCTATAAAATATAGAGAAGAATTTTAGCTTTTAAGTGCAAAGAAAATAGAATAAAAATAATAGTTAAAGTTGCAACATATTGAGAAGCATTCAAATATTTCTAATAAAATAGAGAATAGAAGAATAAACATAATAAGAAATTCATAACAGTCTTGAAGAATAATAAAGCAACATATAGATCTTGCTTTATATAGCTTCAAGCATTGGATTGAAAGCTACAAGAAATTAGGATATCTCTGCTAAAGGTGAAGAGATCAAAGAAGAGAAATAGAGAAGTTGAATAATTAGGTTGATTGAAGCAATATCGATCTTGGACTTGATATATTTAAATAAAAACTTATTTTATAGCAAAGAATTATAGTCTAGAGATAGCAATCAAGGAGAATTTAGATAACTTTGGAAGAGGCCCAAGAGATAGGCTAATGTTTGAGAGAAAGTTCTAATAGTACTTATAGAAAAGGAAGAGGTCTAAGAGGCCAATATAGAATTGACTCAAGAAGTCAAGAAGAGAAAATAGGTCCTTGTTAAAAAAAAGGCCCTACAATTTAACATTGTTGAAGATAGAGGAATAACCATTCATCCATATAGCAGAGGAATAGCCATTTTGGCATATAGAAAAGGAATAGCCATTTGGCCATATAGCAAAGGAGTACCCATTCAACCATATAGCAAAGAAATAGGCCATTTAGCCGATTTAATAAAGCAACACAACATATAGCAAAAGGAAAGGACATAAGGTCAATGTTAAAAGGTGTTGCATTTAAAAATCAAAGAAAAAAAGTTTAAAGATATGTGTGGGTATATACCATTTGTACCAAGGATGAAGTGTTTGAGATATTCAAAACTTTCAAGGCTCTTATTGAAAAATAGTTAGATAGAAGGATTTGTTGAGGTATATTACATTATTTGGTATATGCTAATGTACCCCCATGGTACCTTCATGGTACATTTATAAATATGTAATATATTAGGGTTAAGTCTATAGTTTAGAGTGTGATTTATATTTCCTCTTTTTATGTAATTGTTAATATGTAATAAATTCACAAGTGTCATGTAAGAGAGAAATTGCACGAGTGTTTGGTATGTAAGAGTACAAATATATAATGTGAGCATGTGCACAAGTGTCCTAAAATATGCATGTAGAAGTGTAAGATTCATGTAGATGTGTGCAAGTATCTCAAGTCGAGTATCCATCTAGTATGCAAGTGGTAATTTGATAAGCCAAGAGTCATGAGAGTTGGCATATAGAGAGCAATAGTCAATTACTTGAAGAGTCACATTACTATAGCTATATTATGGAGATAATTCTCCATAGGAAAGCAATAAAATACAATTCATTATTTGATTGTAAGAGGAAGAGGAGTATTAAATCTTGTATATATTTTGAGCAATTAATATTGTAAGTTTTCTTCATGTACAGATCATGAATGATTAGTATTTTAGTATATAAATGAATGTAAATTTATTTGTTATATAAGACTTGATATACAAATTAAATTTCTCATATTGTTTTACTCGTATTATCATTATTTTGACCTTTATTATTGTGCCTATTTTATATTTAGGACTCGTGTGATATTGTGAGATAACCTATGATATATTGTGGTAGTAAGGCTTAAAAATCCAATAATGGTATTAGAGCTACCACCCGAATCTATCCAATTTGATAGAGTTAATTATTAAGCCACCATAATTAATTAGATTTTTCCATTTTGATAAATTTAATTTAGAGTCTATCACTTTTAAAGACATTGAAGACTTGGCTTCTATTTTCAAAGGTCATATTAGGTAGAAAAGGCTAGGGTATTTCCACTAGGTTGAAGGAAAACCAGTTAAGACTAAGACTTAGGTAGATTGAAGGTGAAATAACCTAGAAAGAAGTTGGTCATTTAGGAATAGAGCTACCCTGATATTAATATTCTCTAGAAAAAGGAAAATAATTATTGATAGCTTAAGATAGAACCATATTAGGAGAAATTTGGTCACTAAGGAAAGATTCATCCTAACCTTTAATATTGGGTTCTCTAGTAAGAAGGAGATTCATATTGAGTTCTTATTTGCAACCTAAGATATTGGATATTTTATATTGATTGCAGAGATTAAGATATAGAAGTTTGAGAAGATTCCTATAGAATATAGAGAAGAATTTTAGCTTTTAAGTGCAAAGAAAATAGAATAAAAATAATAGTTAAATTTGCAACATATTGAGAAGCATTCAAATATTTCTAATAAAATAGAGAATAGAAGAATAAACATAATAAAAAATTCATAACAGTCTTGAAGAATAATAAAGCAACATATAGATCTTGCTTTATATAGCTTCAAGCATTGGATTGAAAGCTACAAGAAATTAGGATATCTCTGCTAAAGGTGAAGAGATCAAAGAAGAGAAATAGAGAAGTTGAATAATTAGGTTGATTGAAGCAATATCGATCTTGGACTTGATATATTTAAATAAAAACTTATTTTATAGCAAAGAATTATAGTCTAGAGATAGCAATCAAGGAGAATTTAGATAACTTTGGAAGAGGCCCAAGAGATAGGCTAATGTTTGAGAGAAAGTTCTAATAGTACTTATAGAAAAGGAAGAGGTCTAAGAGGCCAATATAGAATTGACTCAAGAAGTCAAGAAGAGAAAATAGGTCCTTGTTAAAAAAAAGGCCCTACAATTTAACATTGTTGAAGATAGAGGAATAACCATTCATCCATATAGCAGAGGAATAGCCATTTTGGCATATAGAAAAGGAATAGCCATTTGGCCATATAGCAAAGGAGTACCCATTCAACCATATAGCAAAGAAATAGGCCATTTAGCCGATTTAATAAAGCAACACAACATATAGCAAAAGGAAAGGACATAAGGTCAATGTTAAAAGGTGTTGCATTTAAAAATCAAAGAAAAAAAGTTTAAAGATATGTGTGGGTATATACCATTTGTACCAAGGATGAAGTGTTTGAGATATTCAAAACTTTCAAGGCTCTTATTGAAAACTAGTTAGATAGAAGGATTTGTTGAGGTATATTACATTATTTGGTATATGCTAATGTACCCCCATGGTACCTTCATGGTACATTTATAAATATGTAATATATTAGGGTTAAGTCTATAGTTTAGAGTGTGATTTATATTTCCTCTTTTTATGTAATTGTTAATATGTAATAAATTCACAAGTGTCATGTAAGAGAGAAAGTGCACGAGTGTTTGGTATGTAAGAGTACAAATATATAATGTGAGTATGTGCACAAGTGTCCTAAAATATGCATGTAGAAGTGTAAGATTCATGTAGATGTGTGCAAGTATCTCAAGTCGAGTATCCATCTAGTATGCAAGTGGTAATTTGATAAGCCAAGAGTCATGAGAGTTGGCATATAGAGAGCAATAGTCAATTACTTGAAGAGTCACATTACTATAGCTATATTATGGAGATAATTCTCCATAGGAAAGCAATAAAATACAATTCATTATTTGATTGTAAGAGGAAGAGGAGTATTAAATCTTGTATATATTTTGAGCAATTAATATTGTAAGTTTTCTTCATGTACAGATCATGAATGATTAGTATTTTAGTATATAAATGAATGTAAATTTATTTGTTATATAAGACTTGATATACAAATTAAATTTCTCATATTGTTTTACTCGTATTATCATTATTTTGACCTTTATTATTGTGCCTATTTTATATTTAGGACTCGTGTGATATTGTGAGATAACCTATGATATATTGTGGTAGTAAGGCTTAAAAATCCAATAATGGTATTAGAGCTACCACCCGAATCTATCCAATTTGATAGAGTTAATTATTAAGCCACCATAATTAATTAGATTTTTCCATTTTGATAAATTTAATTTAGAGTCTATCACTTTTAAAGACATTGAAGACTTGGCTTCTATTTTCAAAGGTCATATTAGGTAGAAAAGGCTAGGGTATTTCCACTAGGTTGAAGGAAAACCAGTTAAGACTAAGACTTAGGTAGATTGAAGGTGAAATAACCTAGAAAGAAGTTGGTCATTTAGGAATAGAGCTACCCTGATATTAATATTCTCTAGAAAAAGGAAAATAATTATTGATAGCTTAAGATAGAACCATATTAGGAGAAATTTGGTCACTAAGGAAAGATTCATCCTAACCTTTAATATTGGGTTCTCTAGTAAGAAGGAGATTCATATTGAGTTCTTATTTGCAACCTAAGATATTGGATATTTTATATTGATTGCAGAGATTAAGATATAGAAGTTTGAGAAGATTCCTATAGAATATAGAGAAGAATTTTAGCTTTTAAGTGCAAAGAAAATAGAATAAAAATAATAGTTAAATTTGCAACATATTGAGAAGCATTCAAATATTTCTAATAAAATAGAGAATAGAAGAATAAACATAATAAGAAATTCATAACAGTCTTGAAGAATAATAAAGCAACATATAGATCTTGCTTTATATAGCTTCAAGCATTGGATTGAAAGCTACAAGAAATTAGGATATCTCTGCTAAAGGTGAAGAGATCAAAGAAGAGAAATAGAGAAGTTGAATAATTAGGTTGATTGAAGCAATATCGATCTTGGACTTGATATATTTAAATAAAAACTTATTTTATAGCAAAGAATTATAGTCTAGAGATAGCAATCAAGGAGAATTTAGATAACTTTGGAAGAGGCCCAAGAGATAGGCTAATGTTTGAGAGAAAGTTCTAATAGTACTTATAGAAAAGGAAGAGGTCTAAGAGGCCAATATAGAATTGACTCAAGAAGTCAAGAAGAGAAAATAGGTCCTTGTTAAAAAAAAGGCCCTACAATTTAACATTGTTGAAGATAGAGGAATAACCATTCATCCATATAGCAGAGGAATAGCCATTTTGGCATATAGAAAAGGAATAGCCATTTGGCCATATAGCAAAGGAGTACCCATTCAACCATATAGCAAAGAAATAGGCCATTTAGCCGATTTAATAAAGCAACACAACATATAGCAAAAGGAAAGGACATAAGGTCAATGTTAAAAGGTGTTGCATTTAAAAATCAAAGAAAAAAAGTTTAAAGATATGTGTGGGTATATACCATTTGTACCAAGGATGAAGTGTTTGAGATATTCAAAACTTTCAAGGCTCTTATTGAAAAATAGTTAGATAGAAGGATTTGTTGAGGTATATTACATTATTTGGTATATGCTAATGTACCCCCATGGTACCTTCATGGTACATTTATAAATATGTAATATATTAGGGTTAAGTCTATAGTTTAGAGTGTGATTTATATTTCCTCTTTTTATGTAATTGTTAATATGTAATAAATTCACAAGTGTCATGTAAGAGAGAAAGTGCACGAGTGTTTGGTATGTAAGAGTACAAATATATAATGTGAGCATGTGCACAAGTGTCCTAAAATATGCATGTAGAAGTGTAAGATTCATGTAGATGTGTGCAAGTATCTCAAGTCGAGTATCCATCTAGTATGCAAGTGGTAATTTGATAAGCCAAGAGTCATGAGAGTTGGCATATAGAGAGCAATAGTCAATTACTTGAAGAGTCACATTACTATAGCTATATTATGGAGAGAATTCTCCATAGGAAAGCAATAAAATACAATTCATTATTTGATTGTAAGAGGAAGAGGAGTATTAAATCTTGTATATATTTTGAGCAATTAATATTGTAAGTTTTCTTCATGTACAGATCATGAATGATTAGTATTTTAGTATATAAATGAATGTTAATTTATTTGTTATATAAGACTTGATATACAAATTAAATTTCTCATATTGTTTTACTCGTATTATCATTATTTTGACCTTTATTATTGTGCCTATTTTATATTTAGGACTCGTGTGATATTGTGAGATAACCTATGATATATTGTGGTAGTAAGGCTTAAAAATCCAATAATGGTATTAGAGCTACCACCCGAATCTATCCAATTTGATAGAGTTAATTATTAAGCCACCATAATTAATTAGATTTTTCCATTTTGATAAATTTAATTTAGAGTCTATCACTTTTAAAGACATTGAAGACTTGGCTTCTATTTTCAAAGGTCATATTAGGTAGAAAAGGCTAGGGTATTTCCACTAGGTTGAAGGAAAACCAGTTAAGACTAAGACTTAGGTAGATTGAAGGTGAAATAACCTAGAAAGAAGTTGGTCATTTAGGAATAGAGCTACCCTGATATTAATATTCTCTAGAAAAAGGAAAATAATTATTGATAGCTTAAGATAGAACCATATTAGGAGAAATTTGGTCACTAAGGAAAGATTCATCCTAACCTTTAATATTGGGTTCTCTAGTAAGAAGGAGATTCATATTGAGTTCTTATTTGCAACCTAAGATATTGGATATTTTATATTGATTGCAGAGATTAAGATATAGAAGTTTGAGAAGATTCCTATAGAATATAGAGAAGAATTTTAGCTTTTAAGTGCAAAGAAAATAGAATAAAAATAATAGTTAAATTTGCAACATATTGAGAAGCATTCAAATATTTCTAATAAAATAGAGAATAGAAGAATAAACATAATAAGAAATTCATAACAGTCTTGAAGAATAATAAAGCAACATATAGATCTTGCTTTATATAGCTTCAAGCATTGGATTGAAAGCTACAAGAAATTAGGATATCTCTGCTAAAGGTGAAGAGATCAAAGAAGAGAAATAGAGAAGTTGAATAATTAGGTTGATTGAAGCAATATCGATCTTGGACTTGATATATTTAAATAAAAACTTATTTTATAGCAAAGAATTATAGTCTAGAGATAGCAATCAAGGAGAATTTAGATAACTTTGGAAGAGGCCCAAGAGATAGGCTAATGTTTGAGAGAAAGTTCTAATAGTACTTATAGAAAAGGAAGAGGTCTAAGAGGCCAATATAGAATTGACTCAAGAAGTCAAGAAGAGAAAATAGGTCCTTGTTAAAAAAAAGGCCCTACAATTTAACATTGTTGAAGATAGAGGAATAACCATTCATCCATATAGCAGAGGAATAGCCATTTTGGCATATAGAAAAGGAATAGCCATTTGGCCATATAGCAAAGGAGTACCCATTCAACCATATAGCAAAGAAATAGGCCATTTAGCCGATTTAATAAAGCAACACAACATATAGCAAAAGGAAAGGACATAAGGTCAATGTTAAAAGGTGTTGCATTTAAAAATCAAAGAAAAAAAGTTTAAAGATATGTGTGGGTATATACCATTTGTACCAAGGATGAAGTGTTTGAGATATTCAAAACTTTCAAGGCTCTTATAGAAAAATAGTTAGATAGAAGGATTTTTTGAGGTATATTACATTATTTGGTATATGCTAATGTACCCCCATGGTACCTTCATGGTACATTTATAAATATGTAATATATTAGGGTTAAGTCTATAGTTTAGAGTGTGATTTATATTTCCTCTTTTTATGTAATTGTTAATATGTAATAAATTCACAAGTGTCATGTAAGAGAGAAAGTGCACGAGTGTTTGGTATGTAAGAGTACAAATATATAATGTGAGCATGTGCACAAGTGTCCTAAAATATGCATGTAGAAGTGTAAGATTCATGTAGATGTGTGCAAGTATCTCAAGTCGAGTATCCATCTAGTATGCAAGTGGTAATTTGATAAGCCAAGAGTCATGAGAGTTGGCATATAGAGAGCAATAGTCAATTACTTGAAGAGTCACATTACTATAGCTATATTATGGAGAGAATTCTCCATAGGAAAGCAATAAAATACAATTCATTATTTGATTGTAAGAGGAAGAGGAGTATTAAATCTTGTATATATTTTGAGCAATTAATATTGTAAGTTTTCTTCATGTACAGATCATGAATGATTAGTATTTTAGTATATAAATGAATGTTAATTTATTTGTTATATAAGACTTGATATACAAATTAAATTGCTCATATTGTTTTACTCGTATTATCATTATTTTGACCTTTATTATTGTGCCTATTTTATATTTAGGACTCGTGTGATATTGTGAGATAACCTATGATATATTGTGGTAGTAAGGCTTAAAAATCCAATAATGGTATTAGAGCTACCACCCAAATCTATCCAATTTGATAGAGTTAATTATTAAGCCACCATAATTAATTAGATTTTTCCATTTTGATAAATTTAATTTAGAGTCTATCACTTTTAAAGACATTGAAGACTTGGCTTCTATTTTCAAATGTCATATTAGGTAGAAAAGGCTAGGGTATTTCCACTAGGTTGAAGGAAAACCAGTTAAGACTAAGACTTAGGTAGATTGAAGGTGAAATAACCTAGAAAGAAGTTGGTCATTTAGGAATAGAGCTACCCTGATATTAATATTCTCTAGAAAAAGGAAAATAATTATTCATAGCTTAAGATAGAACCATATTAGGAGAAATTTGGTCACTAAGGAAAGATTCATCCTAACCTTTAATATTGGGTTCTCTAGTAAGAAGGAGATTCATATTGAGTTCTTATTTGCAACCTAAGATATTGGATATTTTATATTGATTGCAGAGATTAAGATATAGAAGTTTGAGAAGATTCCTATAGAATATAGAGAAGAATTTTAGCTTTTAAGTGCAAAGAAAATAGAATAAAAATAATAGTTAAATTTGCAACATATTGAGAAGCATTCAAATATTTCTAATAAAATAGAGAATAGAAGAATAAACATAATAAGAAATTCATAACAGTCTTGAAGAATAATAAAGCAACATATAGATCTTGCTTTATATAGCTTCAAGCATTGGATTGAAAGCTACAATAAATTAGGATATCTATGCTAAAGGTGAAGAGATCAAAGAAGAGAAATAGAGAAGTTGAATAATTAGGTTGATTGAAGCAATATCGATCTTGGACTTGATATATTTAAATAAAAACTTATTTTATAGCAAAGAATTATAGTCTAGAGATAGCAATCAAGGAGAATTTAGATAACTTTGGAAGAGGCCCAAGAGATAGGCTAATGTTTGAGAGAAAGTTCTAATAGTACTTATAGAAAAGGAAGAGGTCTAAGAGGCCAATATAGAATTGACTCAAGAAGTCAAGAAGAGAAAATAGGTCCTTGTTAAAAAAAAGACCCTACAATTTAACATTGTTGAATATAGAGGAATAACCATTCATCCATATAGCAGAGGAATAGCCATTTTGGCATATAGAAAAGGAATAGCCATTTGGCCATATAGCAAAGGAGTACCCATTCAACAATATAGCAAAGAAATAGGCCATTTAGCCGATTTAATAAAGCAACACAACATATAGCAAAAGGAAAGGACATAAGGTCAATGTTAAAAGGTGTTGCATTTAAAAATCAAAGAAAAAAAGTTTAAAGATATGTGTGGGTATATACCATTTGTACCAAGGATGAAGTGTTTGAGATATTCAAAACTTTCAAGGCTCTTATTGAAAACTAGTTAGATAGAAGGATTTGTTGAGGTATATTACATTATTTGGTATATGCTAATGTACCCCCATGGTACCTTCATGGTACATTTATAAATATGTAATATATTAGGGTTAAGTCTATAGTTTAGAGTGTGATTTATATTTCCTCTTTTTATGTAATTGTTAATATGTAATAAATTCACAAGTGTCATGTAAGAGAGAAAGTGCACGAGTGTTTGGTATGTAAGAGTACAAATATATAATGTGAGCAA
Source organism: Wollemia nobilis (assembly GCA_028583015.1). Taxonomy (NCBI): domain Eukaryota; kingdom Viridiplantae; phylum Streptophyta; class Pinopsida; order Araucariales; family Araucariaceae; genus Wollemia; species Wollemia nobilis. The sequence continues at coordinate 9,375,000 of JAQPPZ010000386.1, read as the reverse complement.
GTGCACAAGTGTCCTAAAATATGCATGTAGAAGTGTAAGATTCATGTAAATGTGTGCAAGTATCTCAAGTCGAGTATCCATCTAGTATGCAAGTGGTAATTTGATAAGCCAAGAGTCATGAGAGTTGGCATATAGAGAGCAATAGTCAATTACTTGAAGAGTCACATTACTATAGCTATATTATGGAGATAATTCTCCATAGGAAAGCAATAAAATACAATTCATTATTTGATTGTAAGAGGAAGAGGAGTATTAAATCTTGTATATATTTTGAGCAATTAATATTGTAAGTTTTCTTCATGTACAGATCATGAATGATTAGTATTTTAGTATATAAATGAATGTTAATTTATTTGTTATATAAGATTTGATATACAAATTAAATTGCTCATATTGTTTTACTCGTATTATCATTATTTTGACCTTTATTATTGTGCCTATTTTATATTTAGGACTCGTGTGATATTGTGAGATAACCTATGATATATTGTGGTAGTAAGGCTTAAAAATCCAATAATGGTATTAGAGCTACCACCCGAATCTATCCAATTTGATAGAGTTAATTATTAAGCCACCATAATTAATTAGATTTTTCCATTTTGATAAATTTAATTTAGAGTCTATCACTTTTAAAGACATTGAAGACTTGGCTTCTATTTTCAAAGGTCATATTAGGTAGAAAAGGCTAGGGTATTTCCACTAGGTTGAAGGAAAACCAGTTAAGACTAAGACTTAGGTAGATTGAAGGTGAAATAACCTAGAAAGAAGTTGGTCATTTAGGAATAGAGCTACCCTGATATTAATATTCTCTAGAAAAAGGAAAATAATTATTGATAGCTTAAGATAGAACCATATTAGGAGAAATTTGGTCACTAAGGAAAGATTCATCCTAACCTTTAATATTGGGTTCTCTAGTAAGAAGGAGATTCATATTGAGTTCTTATTTGCAACCTAAGATATTGGATATTTTATATTGATTGCAGAGATTAAGATATAGAAGTTTGAGAAGATTCCTATAGAATATAGAGAAGAATTTTAGCTTTTAAGTGCAAAGAAAATAGAATAAAAATAATAGTTAAATTTGCAACATATTGAGAAGCATTCAAATATTTCTAATAAAATAGAGAATAGAAGAATAAACATAATAAGAAATTCATAACAGTCTTGAAGAATAATAAAGCAACATATAGATCTTGCTTTATATAGCTTCAAGCATTGGATTGAAAGCTACAAGAAATTAGGATATCTCTGCTAAAGGTGAAGAGATCAAAGAAGAGAAATAGAGAAGTTGAATAATTAGGTTGATTGAAGCAATATCGATCTTGGACTTGATATATTTAAATAAAAACTTATTTTATAGCAAAGAATTATAGTCTAGAGATAGCAATCAAGGAGAATTTAGATAACTTTGGAAGAGGCCCAAGAGATAGGCTAATGTTTGAGAGAAAGTTCTAATAGTACTTATAGAAAAGGAAGAGGTCTAAGAGGCCAATATAGAATTGAATCAAGAAGTCAAGAAGAGAAAATAGGTCCTTGTTAAAAAAAAGGCCCTATATAATTGTTAATATTTCCTCTTTTAATGTAATTGTTAATATGGTTGAATTATAGTCTAGAGATAGCAATAAAGGAGAATTTAGATAAATTTGGAAGAGGCCCAAGAGATAGGCTAATGTTTGAGAGATAGTTCTAATAGTACTTATAGAAAAGGAAGAGGCCTAAGAGGCCAATATAGAATTGACTCAAGAAGCCAAGAAGAGAAAAGAGGTCCTTGTTAAAAAAGAGGCCCTACAATTTAATATTGTTGAAGATAGAGGAATAACCATTCATCCATATAGCAAAGGAATAGCCATTTTGGCATATAGAAAAGGAATAGCCATTTGGCCATATAGAAAAGGAGTACCCATTCAACCATATAGCAAAGAAATAGACCATTTAGCCAATTTAATAAAGCAACACAACATATAGCAAAAGGAAAGGACATAATGTAAATGTTAAAAGGTGTTGCATTTAAAAAGCAAAGCAAAATAGTTTAAGAGTTGTCATAACATAAGCCATACATAGACGCACCATATGTAGAAGCTTATACAAAGCTTCTAGCCAAACAACTAGTGTCATATATCATTGATTAAGAATACTAGTTACATTCAAAGGAGAGCATAGTGACCAATGCTATTCAAAGAAGAATCTACAACAAAGGAGGCTAGTTTGAAGTAGCAAAGGAGGTCAACTCAGGGGTTATGCATAAGGGGTCGACCCCGAAATCTATTTATAAATTGAAGGTGAATTGTCTTGGAATCCGGACGAAATATGGAGAAGTATACATGGCGAATTCCAATTATTTTTCTCCAAAAATTTTCAAACTATGGCGAATTGCAATTATTTCCTCAAATTTTCAAACTGTGGTGATTTTTCTATGTTTGGGGCCATGAATATCAATTTTGTAAAATCTAAAAATTTATGACAAAATTAAAGGATTTAGGCCAAAAAGAAAGGCTTTTAACCTTTATGATTAATGACGACCAATATGAGACATAAAATTCGATCAGTTGTAGACATGCCGATCGGTTGCAGACATGTCGATCAGTTATAGATATTTCGATCGATTACAGCCATGCTGATTGGTTGCAGCCATGCCGATTGGTTGCAAATATTTTGATCAGTTGCAGCCATTTCGATCAGTTGTAGCCATACGGATTGGTTGCAGCCATGTCGATCAGCTACAAGCATACCGATAGATTGCAACCAAATCGATCGGCTTATACTGACAGATACGGCTCTACAACTGATTGGTTTATGCTAAAAAAATCACTATACAACTGATCGAATTATACCGATATACATGGCTCTGCGATCGATCGAAACCTTTGTAACCAATCGACACCTCTACAACCGATCGACACCTTTGCAATCAATCGACACCTCTGCAATCGATCGACACCTCTACAACCAGTCGATACACCTCTGCAACAAATCGATACACGTCTGCAACCGATTGGCTTATGTCAACTGACATTCCTCTTCAACCTTGGCAAGTTTTTCATTGTTTCAGAGTGATGTATGTTTATCGATACCCACTATAGTATATATATGGGTAGTATATGAGGCGATTTGGGCGGGAAAAATAAAATCATTTATAATTTGAAGGTGAATTGGGCGGGAAAATAAATTTCATTTATAATTTGAGGTTGGCAAATTAAAATAAAAATATTTTCAACGACAGGTGAATTTACCCCAAAAAAACTTTCACCCCGTAATTTTCGAGTGAATGGGCCCCGGTGAAATGATCCAAAATTAGCCTTTTCAAGATTTTAAAAATCCTAAATAGATCCAATTTATGATATTTCGTGCTTATGCATAACCCTGGGTCAATTTGAAGGATAGAACATATAAGTAGAGAATATATCATGAGGATATCAATAAAGGAGTCTAAGGAAGACAAAATTTTACAACAAAGGATACTAGCATCTAAGGAGGAACTAAGGAAATCTATATGTGAACCAACAAAGCTTTCAATGTAATAGAAGAAGAAGCAAATATTCAAATATCTAATAAAATAAGCAAAGCTAGTGTCATAGGAAAGAAGCAAATATTCCAATATCTAAGGAAAGAAGCAAAGCATCCAGTGTTAAAGAAAGATCATCAGTGAAGAAACCAGCAAGGAAGGTGAATCTTCCAACGTAATAGAAACCAACAAGGAAAGTGAAGCATCCAATGTTGAAGCATATACATCAAAGTGAGGAAGTGAAAATTCTAATTGTGAAGACAAGCACATCAATGTCTGCATAAATTAATGACAATAATTTTTTGTTAGCCTAAAGTAACGCATTGAATGTTATAGCAAAAGGGAAATAAATAATTTTCTAACATTTTTAATTAAGGTATGCAAAGCTCCACATGGACTTTAATCATCAATTAGCACAATTGAGTGGAGATTCATTTAAGTAGAGGTGTAGTGAACATGCATAAAGAAGAACATAGTGCTAGTGAGCAAGCAGAGCATGAATTGGAGAGCAAATTGCCTAAGGAGTAGTATAAGGTTAGTTTGCTAATTATTTTTTATTAGGTTTTTGGAGTTATAAGGTGATTGCATATTTTAAGGAGTTATAAGGGAATTGAAAGTGGAATTATAATATTTACTTAGTTTGAATTTTTTTTTTTTTAAATTCTAAGAGATATGGAGTAATAAGGGTGTGTACTTTAATTATTTAAATTGATTATTAAAAAAAAAATTATTTGAAGTTTTTTAAGGTAGAAGATTTATTTCAAGAAAATTTTGAAATTGAAAATATTAGAAGATCTTTGAACTTTTGCAAATTTAAAATTTTGGATTTAAAAGGTTTTCAACATCAAAGCATTAGAAAACAAAAAAATATACAAATTTGAATTATTATTTTGAGTTATTTCTAAACTAGGGAGTTATAAGGTTTACTATAGTAAAGGTTATTATTTGAGTTCTTATAATTCTTTGAATGAGTTCCATTATGTCAAATAATAAAATTTTCCTTTTGAAAGGACCAAATTTTGCATCATGGAAGAACAAAATGAAATCAATCTTAGTTGTAAAAAAAATTGGGATATAGTTAGCGAAACAAAGACAAAACCTAGTGAAGATGCAAGATAAATACAAATATTTGAAGGTGATAAAAAATCACTTATGTTGATAACATTTGAAATAATTGATGAAATTCAACCATATTTAAGTGGACTAGAAACTTCTACAGAAGCATGAAATACATTGTGCAAAATATTTGAAGGAAAAAATAAAGCTACAATTTTGAATTTACAATCCCAATTGTATTCCTTAAAGGTCAATATCGGATAAAGTATAGCATTGTTTCTTCATAAATTAGTAGATATAAAAGCAAAATTATTAACTCTAGGAGAAAAAATAGAAGATAAATTTCTTGTCCAAGTAACATTAAGGTCACTTTAAAAATTTACAAGCATCTAGTCACATATTTGCAAGTATTAAGCAAGGAGACTACATTTGATGACTTAGTTAATATTCTTCAAGAATATGAAGTAGAAAACTGTATCGCTCCAAATTTTTCGCATCCCTACCTTCAGGCTATTGGATCCGCGCCCGGAAGGAGGATGGGAAAAGGATGGTGCGGTACCTCGGACGAGAGGACTTCACGAAGGTCCCGCCTCTCAAGGGAGGTGTGTTTTGGTGATTTTTCGACGGATGGTGGGTTCACCAGGAAACATTTGGTGGCAGTTTCCACGCCTAGGTTTTGGAATGTGTTTAGATGAGTTCGTTTTATCCTTTAAGCATTCATCCTAGGTTTGGCCGAATGAATCTAACTTAATCTATATGAAAATGCAACTTTCAATGAATACAGAAAATAGATTTTGAAAGCAGAAAATAGAGAATTTACAGGAGGAAAATGGGGAATACCTGATCCGGATGTCTGAAGAAGATTCTGGCGGTTGATGCAGTCTGGATCGTCTGGAATTCTACAGAATCGCCTGCAATCAGACGAGATCGTCTGAGATCTGACGAATTCGTCAGACGAATTCGTCAGAAACCTGCAAAACAGAGAATAGATGCAAAATGCAAGAACTCCTACTGTGCAAACAGAGGCAAAATATGCCAAATAATAAACTGAATACTGAACAAAGTTTAAAAACAGAAATAAAAGTAAATTGTTGTACTTTAATGGCAGATTGTGAGCTTAACATGCAATCTAGACTAGATGGGTGAACTCCAGATGCAAAATAGGATAAAAACTAAATAGATTATCTAATTTGTAAAACAAAATAACTGAGGCAAAGTTAAGAAAAGCAAACTCCGGGCACCGATTGCCTCGATGTGGACTGCAGCGAGATCGTCTCGCATCGCATCGAAATCATCTCGAATTTGACAGGATCGCCTCCGATCTTGACAGGTTCGTCGACGGCGATGGGTGCTGGCTCCGGTTGAAAATCAGTGGTGTACCTGCATAAAAACTGCTATAGGACTAGTGCAAAAATAAGATTAAGGTGTTTTAGTGCAGAGGGATTCAACTTGCAGATAAAATTCAGCCAGGGGTTGGGGAGGGAATGTCCTAGAGTTTAAATAGGCATAGGGAGAGTTGTTGGGAGGTTGGAGATCTTCCCAATTTGGGAGATCTCCAACGGGGGAGGGTCCCAACGGCGCAGACACGCTTCTGCCCGGATTGGAGACCCGTTGGAACGGATTCCAACTATGCAAATTCAGTTTTGCGACAAAATCGTCTGGACGTTCTAGTCCAGACGAAATCGTCAAAAATGGGGCGATATCGTCTGATCGGCGACGATATCGTCCAACGGTCAAAACAACCTCTAAAAATGGCACGAAAAAAGGGGAAACGGGTTTCTCGACGGTTAACGGGCGGTTTGGGAGGTTAAATTTGAATTTAAATTTATTTACTAAGGTGAATGTAATTATTCCAATTTGACTGCGCCAATTTTAGGGTGCTACATTTTGCCCCCTCTTTAGCGAATTTTTCGAAGAAAATGCGTTAAAGAAGAGTTCTTCTCGATCTACGAGAAAGCAAAAATTATTCCCATTTTTAGGCGACGATTCTTGGTCGAATCGTACGACAGCTTACTATGGTGCCCCCTCCGTGTTTTTACCCAAATCGAACGTTTGAGGTAAAAACGCGAAAAAGCAAAAAAAATTATTGTTGAATAAAATTAAGAAAAATAGGGTAAAACCCTAATTCATTGTTACTGTTCATTTTACTGTTTTAGAGCTCTGGAGCAAAAAATGGTTGAGACAGCGCACAGATCTGCAGAGGTCCGACGCGGTCTACGGGTAAGGGTCTAAACTCAATTTAGATTGATTTAAGTTGCTTTTACATGCTTTCTAGATGAATTTTTAAGTGAATTTGGAGCATCGCGGCCGTTTTTGGCCGTCGACGTCGTCGGGACGAAATCGTCCCGATTTCGACGAAATCGTCTCAATTTCGGCAATTTCGCCCGAGGGCGAAATCGTCGAAAGGGGGACGATTTCGTCAAATTAGAGACGATTTCGAACTACGAAATCGGAGACGATCGTGCTCAAATTTGGGACGATATCGTCCAATAGTGGGCGATATCATCAATTGCAAAAAATTGATCTTTAAGTTGCATTATTAATTACTGGAATTTATTGATTAATTATTGTTTGTTGTTTTGTTGTTTTATGTTTGCAGAGAGGATTACTAAAAAGCAGAGAGTGGAAGTACGACGGATTGAGAGACGACTTGGCCGCTCTCACCCAGGCAGAGCGGGATCTGCTGGCACAGGCCGGATTGCAGCATGTGGCAGAGATGCCGCAGGTTTCCACAGACATGGGGCTACTGACAGCCCTAGCAGAGAGATGGTATCCGGGGTCTTCCTATTTTTGGTTACCGACAGGGGAGATGACTCCCACATTGGAGGATGTATGGAGGATTTTGAGAATCCCCATACAAGGACGGATGATCACACCGACGGCCAATCAGGGCCACGCGATGGGACGGCTGTGTGGTGACCCGAGCTTCGCCCTGGAGAAGGGCGGAGTTAATATCGAGGCACTACGCCAGATGCCTGGGGCATCGAGACTCACACGGGTTCTGGCTGGGGTAGTTGGTGGACTTCTGCTGTGCCACCAGAGCGGGTGCAGGGTGCCGTGGATGCTGGCAGATGTGATCTGCGACATGCGGGACCACGGCTACAGGTTCTCATGGGGCAGCTTTGTACTATGCCGGCTGTACAGGATCCTTTACGGGGTCGTGTACAAGGGCGGGCGATGTCTGGTTATGACATCGCTACTACAGGTTTGGTGCTGGGAGCACATTGCGGTGCGGAGGCCGATAGGGCTTCCACTGACAGGGATAGACGGGGAGAGGCCCCGAGTCTTCTACTGGTGGCTCCGGAGAGGATCACAGCGACGGATAGACCTTTCGATGTCCCGGAGACTACTGGATGATTTGGTCCCAGACCAGATCACCTGGAGGCCATGGAGGCAGCATCCAGGGTGGGCAGAGGACGGACAGGAGCTGGCTCGCATCAAGCGAGTCTCGCTGGTTGAGGATGGAGAGGGGAGAGGTGGAGCTCCACCGCTACGACCGAGTTTTGTGACAGTTCGGTCTACAGCAGGGGATCCCATCTCTCAGGGATTATGAGTTTTCTCGGACCGTCCGGGATAACACCATGGTTAGCGGGGCTCTAGACATGCAGCGATTCTGGAGCCAGGACTCAGATGATGCCCCCATTCAGCCAGTGGATGGGGACGATGCAGGAGTAGCCGATGGCTACGATGCCTGGTATGCAGGCATCCGCCCTCCTCGGATGACGAGGGCACAGGGCCCGATCCACGCAGTCGTGCGTCGGATAGGGAGGCGGCGCCAGGCGGCGATAGAGGCAGCCCAGGGTCACGGCGGGAGAGATCAGAGGAGGCCACAGGCACAGGAGCGGCCACGACAGAGAGAGAGGGAGAGGAGGGAGGCGAGACCCCCATCTCCACAGAGGCCACCATCGCCCGATAAGGGCAAGGGCATGGATATAGGAGAGAGTAGCGAGATGGCTACTCTCCGGGCAGAGAGAGATCGTCTGCAGACTCAGGTGCAGACACTACAGGATGCGGCCGCACAACACCAGGCTGAGGTGTCGCAGCTGCGAGACGAGAATGCACGTCTCAGGGCACGGGGTGGAGGGGTGAGCACTCAGGAGCTGCTGCGGTCAGTTTCTCGGACCGCATTCTATCAGGCTCTATACTACCAGGCGATGCCGGAGGGCCAGAGGGTACAGCTGCCGGCTGCCATAGCAGATCCGATCAAGACAGGGTCATCGAGGAGCTCATCCCGATCGACGACGAGGACTCGCAGTACCACACATACTGCGATGGGACCACCTCGTCCTCCGTAGGGCGGGGGAGGAGATGAGGCTGAGAGCTCTAGGGGCTCTCGAGACACTGCTCGGAGGACACTTGATTGAGTATGCCAAGATATCGATTGTGGCATACCAATCTATCTGATATGATGTACATATATATTTTTGAGATATATATATAGATGAGATATTTTTGGTCATATGACTTATGTTATGAGTATATTGATGATGCTTTGATTAATTGATTTTGATAATGCTTGTAATTATGTCGTTGGAAAAGAATTTATACCTTTTGATGTCATGCCGTAATATTGATGAAATAATCCGATGTAACAAATTGTTTGTTTGTGATGCAATGATTTGATAAAACAAAAGGGGACTTTTAACAATAATTTCAAAGGACATTGTCGCTATTATAGACCATTTCATGGAGTCGCTGCTCACTCGGTCGTCAAGCTAATCCCATTTATAGAAATATTGTGAAAAGTGAAAGAGTGCTTAAGAGACTGTCTTAAGACTTTGTTGTGATGATGCAAATGATGATGATGATGATGGTTTGTTTTCAGATTTCCATAAAAATATTATGCATGAAATATTTGTAAAAAATGATTTTTGCTAGGCATAAATTCCTAAGTGTGATAAAATTGTTGAATAATTCCTTAGGAATTATACCGTCATTGCAAAAGGTTGACATAATGACATGAAATAATGAAAATGTGCATTCTTTTGAAAAGTAAAATTTGTTGTAAGAAAATGAAGTCATATGGTTTTTATGAGTTTTGATAAATGGGGGAATAAAAATTGTTACAATGGTTTGCGCTAGGCATAGAATATGTAGGTATAGACTTATACCATCATCGCGAAAAATCAAAGAAAATAGATAGTTTTATTGCATGATTGATTTTTGATGAACATAAAATATGAAAATGAGGACTTGCGCTAGGCATAAAATTCCAATTTTGGTTTTGAAACTATACCATCGTCGCGAAAGTCGATATGATATATATGATATGTTTTGAAAGAAATTTGTGATTTTTCTATTATATAGTTGTCTTTTAAAAAATAATTGTACTTGATTATTCCAAACAAGTTGCAAAAATAATATTTCAAAGTATTTTGAAGACAAAAATTAGATTTATAAGGAATCCTATGTGCATATGTGAATTCATTTCCAATCTTGATTTATCATAATGATAGACAAAATCTCTCAAATACAAATGTGTGTGCAATTGTATTGTTCATTTACCAGGTTTGAGCAAGATACTATGATACAAGTGATTTGAAGAAACCAAATAAGTGTTCATTAACCATGATGTAGATGCATATAACCATATTAGACTACTATGTAGGTTGGATTATCAAGAGCTAGCTAATCCATAAGCAGACATAGGTCTGTACAAAAGAAGGTCGCTAATGTGACAGACATATCGCCACGCTAGGAGTTACCCAAGGCCAAGCAGGTTGGGCACAAACCACCTGTTATGGGGCTTACCTCACAGCTTTCCGAATAATTGAGAATTCCAGGGATTCAAGCTCATCAACCCTTCTTTTCTTTTCAAAGGGTAGGGAAAGGGATTTTATTGCTTTCTTGCTTTCTTTTGAACTTTGTTTCTTTTTCTTTTGTATTTCTTTTGCTTGATAATGCTTGGAATATTGCTGAAATAACATTTTTCTTTTCTCTTTTTTCTTTCTTGAACTTTTTTTTTTTTTTCTTTTTCTGTGCTAGGGATACTTGCTCAGATTAGTTGTAGAGCAAGGGATTTTTATTCTGGGTAGGGGTGAGCTTGTCCTTTTGCCAATTCTCAAAGATTCTAGACCATGTGCATGATAGGATAGCAGGGGAAACTTTTCACCCAAGAAATCAGTTCTACTATGTAGCAAAACATGGAAATTACAAATATAATCATTTTATTGTGAAAAGATGTGCTTGGTTTAAGTAAATAACAAGATCAATTCTCTATGCTCAAACTTTATTTAATTTGAATTTTGTGAACTTTGATATAAGAGAGATTAGTAATCATGCCAGATAAAAGCAAGATATTTATTTTTTTGTGAGTGTGCAAGTGAGGGATGCCAAATAAATGCTAATTGTATCCAAAATAAGTTGAAACATATAACTGCAATAATTGTAAGAAAATATATATAAATGATTTTTTGAGAAGTTGGGAGAATGTTGACTCTCTCTTTCTTCTGTATATTGTTTTGGTTTCGAAAGAGTCAAGCATATAGCTGTTTTTAGATTTTTATTTAGATTTTTGTTTTTGAGCAAAAGGAACTTAACTGGTGCTTTAAATAAATACAATAGATAGTTTTTTGAAGAGTTTTGGATGATTATAAATGTTTTTGATGTTTTTGAATTTTTTTTTTATAAATTGAAAGAAATATAAGAGAGTAACTTTGAACAAATATATACATGGATGAAATGACCAAATTTATGCATAGTAACGTTTGAGATGTAAAATATTCATGGGTTCTTTAAGTTCTTTACCATCTAAGGTAGATAATTTATATGCTCCCGATTCAAATTTTGCAGTAATGATGTATGGTCCGAGCCAGTTGGGCTCAAATTTACCTTTAAGTTCTTTGGTTGCATTTGTATTTTTTTATTTTCTTTCAGAACAAGGTCGCCAATCTCAAAGGATCGATGACGAACTTTCTTAGCATATGCTCTTTTAAGCTTGTTTTGGTATGCACGGAGATGCTCCAAAGCATTGATGCATTTTTCATCTAGGAGTTCCAGCTGACTGAGTCTGCCAGCACGATATTCATCTCCTACTTCGGTATCTTGAAGTAGCAGAGCCAAAGAAGGAACTTCCAATTCAAATGGAAAAACTGCTTCTGCACCATATACCAAAACAAATGGTGAAGTGCCCGTGGGGGTTCGAACACTAGTTCGATAAGCCCACAAGGCTGGATATAACTGAATATGCCAGTCACGGCCAGTTTTATTGACCAATATTTTGAGAATTTTGATTAAAGTTTTGTTAGAAGCTTCTGCTTGACCATTACCCTGAGGATAATAGGGAGTAGACCAGCGGTGTTGAATCTTGTATTTTTGGCATAATTTCTTAACATCTTTATTTTTAAAAGGAGTTCCATTGTCAGAGATGAGATTCGCAGGAATTTCGAACCTGCAAATGATTTGATTAAAAATGAATTTAGAGACCTGTGAACCAGTGCAAGAAGCTAAAGGCATAGCTTCAACCCACTTCGTGAAATACTCAGTGGCGGTTATGATGAACTTGTGTCCATCAGAAGACACAGGATTGATTTTACCAATAATATCCAAGCCCCATTTAGAAAAGGGCCAAGGGGACGAAATAGCCTGCAGCTCTTGTGCAGGCGCATGGACAAGGTCAGCATGTTTTTGACACTTGTCGCAATGGCGCACATACTCATGTGCATCCGTTTCCATGGTAGGCCAAAAGTATCCTATCCGAAGGAGCTTTTTAGCAATGACACTACCACTAAAGTGTCCTCCACAAGATCCATCGTGGGCTTCACTCAAGGCTGATTTAGACTCATCTGAGTTTAAACATCTTAATAGGATACCTTCAAAAGATCTCCTATACAAAGTATTGCCAATTATTACAAATCGACTTGCTCGTCGACGTAATAACCGATGCTGGTTTCTATTAGAATTAGTAGGGAAAGTCCCATTTTGGAGGAAATCAAATATGTCTGTATACCAAGGTTCAGGAGTAGTTTCATTGATTAGAAACACATCCAAAGGCTCTAAGCATGACTTATTTGAGGCGGGTTCCTGGAGTCGATGAATAATGATAGTCGCATATTCGTCGTCTAACTCCAAGGGCAAGAGGGATGCAGCGGCGGCCATGGCGTCGACTGCACGGTTGCTAGTTCGAGGAATGGCTTCCAAAGTAACTTGATCAAACAAGGACATTAGTTGTAAAACATAGGCCTTATATGGGCGAAGTTTATCATCTCTGGTCTGATAAACTTCATTAATTTGGTTTATAACCAATTGGGAATCCCCAAAAACTAAGAGGTTTTTAATTTTTAGCGCTAAAGCAGCTCGTAATCCAAGGATTAGAGCTTCATACTCAGCAGTATTGTTGGTGCAAGCAAAGGTCAGTTTGAAGGACAGAGGAATAAGATGTTTTTGCGGAGATATTAAAATAATACCCGCACTAGCCCCACTCATACATCGGGCTCCATCAAAGTATAAGGACCATTGTTCGGGATGGTCTTGCCTCTAATTGAAGGCATTCATCAGGAAACTCGATGATGAGAGGATGAGTAGACTCTAAGGGTGCAGCAGCTAATTGATCTGCTATGATTTGACCCTTAACAGACTTCTGTCCTATGAATGTGAGATCAAACTCGCTTAGAGCAAGAACCCACTTGGCTGTGCGACCCGATAAATAAGGGCGACTCATAAGATATCTTAAAGGATCATATTTGGCAATGACATACGTTTTTTGGCTAAGCATGTAATGTCGTAATTTTTGCGTAGCAAACACGACTGCTAGACATAACTTCTCTAACGCTGTATAGCGGGTTTCATAATCGACGAAAGTTCGGCTAATGTAATAATTAGCACGTTCTCGCTTTTCATCATCAAGTTGAGCTAACATAGCTCCTAAGGCAGAATCTGAAGCAAAAATATATAGAAGAAATGGGCGATCAGATTTAGGCGGTGAAAGCACCGGAGGGTTAAGGAGGTATTGTTTGAGAAGTTCAAAAGCTTCTCTACATTCTGTGTCCCAATTAAAGGGGACGTCCTTCTTAAGGAGCTTAAGAAAGGGACCAGTTTTGTCCGCCAGCTTATCAATGAAGCGACGGATAGCTTGAAGTTTACCTTGTAAACTTCGTAGTTCAGATATATTAGTGGGGGCGGGCATATCTGTGATAGCCGCAATTTTGAGAGGGTCAATTTCGATACCACGTAAAGAAACTAAAACCCCTAATAGTTTGCCGGATTTAACTCCGAATATGCATTTTGTTGGATTTAATCGAATGAGATATTCTCGTAATCGATTAAAAACTTTTCTTAAATCATCTAAATGATTATTTTCAATAAGAGAGCGAGCTATAATATCATCTACATAATCATGTAAGATATCATGCATCATATCATGAAAAATGTAGGTCATAGCCCGTTGATAAGTTGCACCGACGTTCTTTAAGCCAAATGGCATCACTTTCCAACAAAAGGTACCCCAGGGGGTAATAAAGGCTGTTTTAGCCTGGTCTTCAGGAGCTATCCTAATCTGATTATAACCGGAGAATCCGTCCATTAAGGACATCATCCCACTTCCGGAAGTAAAGTCAATGATTTGATCCATATTTGGAAGAGGAAAGTCATCTTTAGGGCATGCAACGTTAATATCTCTAAAATCGGTGCAAACCCTAACTTTGGTAGCTTCTTTCTTAGTGACTGGAACTACATTTGAGATCCATTCAGCATAATCAATAGCTTGTATGAAGATAACATTCAGGAGTTTTTCTAATTCCCCTTTGACTAGCAGAGCCACTTTGGGATGCATTTTTCTGAGTTTTTGTTTAACCGGTTTAGCATCCGGATGGACCACTAGATGATGCATGACTACAGAAGGGTCTAGACCTGGCATATCTTCATATGTCCAAGCGAAGACATCTTCGTACTCTTTAAGGAATGCAATGTATTGTTCTTGTTTGTCTTGACTTAGTTCTGCTCCAATATTGATTATGTGAGGATTGTCCTCAGTTCCAATATTAATTTTAATGACATTTTCTACCTCCATGTGTAGATCTCTTTCAAAATTAGGTGGGGCGGGTGAAACACCCAACTCTTGTAATTCTTGTAAAGTTAATTTAGATAAGTCATCTTGAGGATTAGTGGTCTCAAGCTGAGCTATGGTTGGTATAGAACCATCAAAATAGAATCCATTGTGCAACATCTCTTCAACAGAGACATCATGGAAGATATCTCCTTCCAATTCTTCATCGGGGTCAGCAATCATTTCAGGGTAGGCTATGGATAGCATGTTGCATGAAAATGACTGATTTTTAAGAGGCAAATCAACATGCCTATCCAAATAATCTTGATAGCATATGAGGTGATCATCATCCTCAAAAGGAAAGGGTTGTCCCTTACTAGGAAATAGGCCCACACCACAGCGGGCAGGCCACGGTTCTACCTCGAAAGGCTCTTTCATGCCATTTTGGAAAGGTCCTAAGCCTTTCCCTTTATATCCCATTTTAAGCATCATGGGTTTAGCTTTAATATAATCATTGGTAAAATAACACCGAGCATATCCCTCATGATGAGTTTTGATATTCCGAGGGATTCTTCCCCGACCATATCCTTTATAAATGAAGGCACAACTCCCGACTTGGTAAGTACTTCCCATAGGTTGTGGGAGGCCCAAAGTACGAGGAGAGGGCGGTAATTTATTTAAAAGGTTTGAATCTTGCATGAAAGCATTCATTTTTTCTGATATTAAGGTTGTAGATGAATCTGGTAAAAGTTCATCGTAAAGGGCATAAGATGTAGAAGGTTTATTACTTATGTCTTGAGGTGTGGAAGGTATGATGGATGTGTCTAAAGGTTTTGAATTTATAGGAATAATAGTTGAAGGATTAGTTGTAGATTTGAGATCCTTTTGAGATTCTAAAATTTGTTTAGAAGGTTGTTGGTCTATATAGGAAGATGAAGTTAATGGAGGAGGAATAGATGAAGTTATGGGTTTATGTTTCACAGTTTTAGATGAAAAAGAAGAACTAGAATGTGTGGATGACAGAGCAGGGCAAAATTGCACTCCAACGGGTTCTGCCAAAGCACACATATCAAAAGGTCTAGGGTCACCATGAATAGTGACCAACTGATTTTTAAACTCAAATTTTACACATTGGTGTAAAGTTGACGGGACTGCTCGCATGGCGTTAATCCAAGGGCGACCCAAAAGTATATTGTACGATGCTGGGCAATGTACAATAAACACGGTTGTTTCTAGGGTTCTAGGGCCAACTTGCAATGGGAGGGTAATGACTCCACACGTTTCTTGTGTTTCGTCATTAAAAGCTTTGATAATCATATCATTTTTCTTCATTTCATCACTTCTAAAACCAAATCGTTGGTAGAAGTCAAAGGTGCAAATGTTTAGAGATGAGCCATTATCAATCGGGACTCGTTTGATGACTACATCTCCAATTAGAGCAAGTAATGTACAAGGGATTATCCTTGTGTAAACCGTGTTGTGGGATATCTTTATCCCGAAAGTCAATACAATCAATCTCTCGAGTGATGATAGTATTGGCCATAGCTTCAGGTTGAATTTTTTGAGGTACCATCATTTGGCTCAATGTAAGCATCAACTCATCCCTATGTGTGGGAGAGGATCTTAATAAATCCAAGAGGGAAATTCTGGCCGTGGTATTAGACAATTGTTCATTAATGCTGTAAGGGGGTTTAGGTTGAACAATAGGAGCATGATTCCCTTTATTTGGGTTTTTCAAAATGAATGGAGCTGATCCATCATTCTGGTTTGGTTCTTGTTGGGAGTTTTGAGCTTGTTGTCGAGTAACGACTCCGATGGTACCTACAATGTTATAGTGACGACGTTGAAACGGTCTCGGTTGAGAATTTATGGCTTGTTCATAGGGAAGGACTACATTAGAAGAAGGTCGAGTAGTGACTCTTCTAGGAAATGGTTCTTCTGGAACATTAGCATCCGTGACGAGGTTGAATAGGATCTGATTCATTTTCAGAACTATTCGATTGAATAGTGTCTACTTCACTTTCACTATCTGATTCTATATCACTAGAATCAGAAGTTTGAAAATTATGTAAGGGCCTGGTTGTAACCAGGGATAAGGTTGTGTCAAATTTTTGAGAATCCTGAACAGGTAATTGTCCGCTAATGGTTCCTACATATCGAGTAGGAGGGGGAACATTATGATGTTCGATTTGATTGGCTACCTCTTTACCATGTCTTGGTAAAGGGTGTTGAAATATGTCTAAAGTTTGATTGGCATTCTGATTTTGATTTTGGGGAACAGTCTTTTGGGCATTATTAGGAGGGTTTTGTTTGGGTTGGAAGGCTTGCACTTCCATTTCATTATTGTCAATCAAATCTTGTATTTTATGTTTCAATCTCTTACAAGCGTTGGTAGAATGTCCAGGTCCTCTATGAAAGTCACAGTGCAAATCAGCTCTATATCCGGGTATACTTGGGTCAGGTTCCCGGATAGCTGGTAATTGGATTAAACCTCTTTCAAGCAATTGAGGTAAAATGGTTGACAAGGGTTGGTTTAATCTAGTGAATTCTCGAGGAGGCTTGTCAGGGGGTTTCAATATGAATTTTTCTGTTGTCTTTGTTGCATTGACATTAGCAACATTTCTGACTGTCAGTGACTCCATCACCAACAACCTGTTTGTTTTTATATTGATTTCTAGATGTTTTCTCATCATCCTTCTTCCTAAGTTGGCTTCTCCTAATGAGGGCATCTTCTACTCTTCGAGCTAAGTCTATAGCTTGATCGAAGGTAGTTAAAGTAGCTGTTGATAGCTCATAAGAAAGTTGTTCTTGTAAATTATTGATGAAAATGTCTAGCATTTCCCTATAGGGTAGCACAAAGTGTAGTTTTCCTGTCAATTGTCTCCATCTAGCCAAGAAATCAGCAAAACATTCATCTTTATCTTGTTTTAAATTGTATAGGTCTTTAATAGTTACATGTCTCTCGATGTAGGCACTAAATTGATGAACAAATGATTCAGTTGTTTCTTCAAAGTTTCTTAAGGAGTGAGTGGGCAATTGATAGTACCACTCTAATGCCATTCCACCTAAACTTTTGGGGAACATTTTTAGTAATAGCAAGTCGTCATGCGAAATGTCGTGACATGCTATCCTAAACATGCGAAGATGTTCTATGGGATCTTCGGTTCCTTTATATATAGGCAGGACGGGCATGGGAAAATGTTTAGGGTATGGTTGAGCTACCACTATGGGATCCAATGGTTGGCTACAAATCTCTCGATAATTGTACGAGGGATGGTAGGGATCTATCTGGTCCATACGTGAAGCCAATTGTTTCACCATAGCTTCCAGATTACTAGTTTGCCCCCCATATTGATTCGGTAGGGCATTGACATGAGTTTTATGAGCATAGGATGGAGGAACATGTAGATTAGATGCCATGTTACTATTGTGTAAAACATTAGTAGGAAAAATGTTATGGAGGAATTTTGAAGTTGGATTATGTTGTGTTCCAGATTGTTGAAAATTTGTATTTGGCTTTGTTTTAGATTTCTGTTTATTTAAAGCATTTTGCTCAATAGTTTGGCGGAACAAAGTAGTGAAGGGAATTTTCTTTTGTGCAGGAGTGGTTTTAGGTTGAGTAACGAGTTCCTTAGGAGGTTGGGTAACCCGTTGTTTTGACATGGCTTGGGCTATAGTGACCATATCCGTATTGGATGGTCCACCCTTATCACTCTCTTGATCAACAAAAGATAAAGGATTAGTGTGTATATCAAGCGCCCGTTCTATAGCCGCTTGAGCGTCACTAACTTCCCCTCTATCAATACGGATCGCTACATTAAGGATGTCGATATTCTGATTGAGAAATTTTTGAAAATGTTCTGCGTTGTCAAAAGCGATGGCTCCATTGGGAGCTATTCTAGGGGATGAGGATTCATTCTCTTTAACATTTCCTTCTTGTTCCTTATCTTCACCTAAGTCTTCATCTGATTGACCTAGAGTTTCTCCTTCCGGATTTGTATCTCCAAGAAGGACATTTGGGTTTTCAGTTGTATCTTGCAACCAATCTTCTCCTTCCCCTAAAGTTTCTTTACCATTCCTAAGTCTAGTCATGGTGCTAAGTTTTGATTTCAGCAAATATATATATATTATATATATATATGCAACAAATTAAAAGGTATATATTTATATATACCTAATGCAATATTTGAAATGAAATGTTTAAGTTTTTACTATGTTGTTTTTGATTTTTTTCTTTTTTAGTTTTTCTTTGAAACAATATAATAAAGACAACAAATGAAACAATAAATGCACGCAATAATAATAAAACTGAAAGTAAATGAACTAATCTTCTATGAATAACTTATGAATATCATTAATAGGTTCAAGTTGTTCAGGAGTCATGAAATGTTCTTCTTCAAATTGAAAGTTTTCTTTTAAGAATTTGATGAAAAGGGCTATGAAAATACCATGTATTTCAGATTCTGGTTTATAATAATAATTCTCACGACAATATTCACGATACCACATAGCTCTAGGAATTTTATTCCATCTTCTTCTAATCATAAGAACAACCTCTTGGTCTTCTACAAGGACCTAGATGATCTAAAAATGGGAGTACCACAATTCTGTCATTGAGATATTCTTCGAAGCTGAAGAATTTTGAAGATACAAGAGCTCTCCTATAGGCTAACCATCTATGGCAGGCTCTCTGAAGTTCATGATAGAAAACTAATTGGTGAGGATCCAGGATTCTATCCAAGACTAGCCTCTTAATCTGTTTAAGTTGTGTGGACCTAGATGAAATAAGCCTAAGTCTCCTATCAAGTTCGTTCCACAAGGATTGATTTCTACTTGTTTCAGGGATATTAAGGACAGAATTAACTTCTATAGCTGCCAATTGGTTTTCTACGTTTATAGTAACTGCTAACCTCTTTTTAGGAGCTACCATCTAAACATGATTTTGAACCTTAAATGTTTTAAAATGCATCTAAGTTTTAGTTGTTCTAATTTTTTGTTTGTTTTTGTTTTTGGTTTTCAAAAGGTTATGATGCATTCACGTCGGGTTCACCAAAATGTATCGCTCCAAATTTTTTGCATCCCTACCTTCAGGCTATTGGATCCACGCCCGAAGGAGGATGGGAAAAGGATGGTGCGGTACCTCGGACGAGAGGACTTCACGAAGGTCCCGCCTCTCAAGGGAGGTGTATTTTGGTGATTTTTCGACGGATGGTGGGTTCACCAGGAAACATTTGGCGGCAGTTTCCACGCCTAGGTTTTGGAATGTGTTTAGATGAGTTCATTTTATCCTTTAAGCATTCATCCTAGGTTTGGCCGAATGAATCTAACTTAATCTATATGAAAATGCAACTTTCAATGAATACAGAAAATAGATTTTGAAAGCAAAAAATAGAGAATTTATAGGAGGAAAATGGGGAATACCTGATCCGGATGTCTGAAGAAGATTCTGGCGGTTGATGCAGTCTGGATCATCTGGAATTCTACAGAATCGCCTGCAATCAGACGAGATCGTCTGAGATCTGACGAATTCGTCAGACGAATTCGTCAGAAACCTGCAAAACAGAGAATAGATGCAAAATGCAAGAACTCCTACTGTGCAAACAGAGGCAAAATATGCCAAATAATAAACTGAATACTGAACAAAGTTTAAAAACAGAAATAAAAGTAAATTGTTGTACTTTAATGGCAGATTGTGAGCTTAACATGCAATCTAGACTAGATGGGTGAACTCCAGATGCAAAATAGGATAAAAACTAAATAGATTATCTAATTTGTAAAACAAAATAACTGAGGCAAAGTTAAGAAAAGCAAACTCCAGGCACTGATTGCCTCGATGTGGACTGCAGTCGAGATCGTCTCGCATCAATACGAAATCGTCTCGAATTTGACAGGATCGCCTCCGATCTTGACAGGTTCGTCGACGGCGATGGGTGCTGGCTCCGGTTGAAAATCGGTGATGTACCCGCATAAAAACTGCTATAGGACTAGTACAAAAATAAGATTAAGGTGTTTTAGTGCAGAGGGATTCAACTTGCAGATAAAATTCAGCCAGGGGTTGGGGAGGGAATGTCCTAGAGTTTAAATAGGCTTAGGGAGAGTTGTTGGGAGGTTGGAGATCTTCCCAATTTGGGAGATCTCCAACGGGGGAAGGTCCCAACGGCGCAGACACGCTTCTGCCCGGATTGGAGACCCGTTGGAACGGATTCCAACTATGCAAATTCAGTTTTGCGACAAAATCGTCCGGACGTTCTAGTCCGAATCGAAATCGTCAAATGCGGGGCGATATCGTCTGATCGGCGACGATATCGTCCAACGGTCAAAACAACCTCTAAAAATGGCACGAAAAAAGGGGAAACGGGTTTCTCGACGGTTAACGGGCGGTTTGGGAGGTTAAATTTGAATTTAAATTTATTTACTAAGGTGAATGTAATTATTCCAATTTGACTACGCCAATTTTAGGGTGCTACAAAAACTTATTCAAAGATGAAATGACTAATAATGTCTTGGTATCTAAAGATAATATACAAGGTAATATTGCTAAAATTTCAAGATGTGGGTCTAAATGGAATTCGAGATATTGTTATATACATAAGAGAAAGGGCCATAGCACAATTTTTTGTAGATATAATCCAAGAAATAAAAATCAAGGAAATTCAAAGAATATGAATCAAGGAGGTCAAATGAACAAACCAATACAAAAAATACAATATCAATCTCAGTATCAATATAACCCTCAATAACAATAATATTATCAACCTGAATATTAACAACATCAATATCATCCTCAATACCAATATAGTCATCAACAACAACCTCATCTACAATTTAGAGAAGAAAATTAAAAAGGAAATTTACTTTAAGAAATTCATGAAATTCAAGAATTAGAACCATCTAAAGAAATGAATTCAAATTCCTTATATTAAAAATCTTGGTCAATGAAGATACTAATGTTGTAGAACATCAATATATAGGAGAAGAAACTTTAGAAATATGATATACGAAGATCATGACTAGGGTCAAAAAGAAAAAAATAAAGGAGAAGAAGAAAATTAGAAAAGCAAGGAAGAAGATAGAAAAAAGTGATACAAGTCAAAATCAAGAGCCATAATAGAAACTTGATGAAGATCGTTTGAATATTGAAGATAAATATGAAGATCAATATTGAAGACTAAAGTATTCAATAACCAAATAATGTAATATAGGGGGATGTTGAGGTATATTAAATTATTTGGTACATGCTAATGTACCCCCATGGTACCTTCATGGTACATTTGTAAATATGTAATATATTAGGGTTGAGTCTATAGTTTAGAGTGTGATTTATATTTTCTCTTTTTATGTAAGTATTAATGTGTAGGAAATGCACAAGTTTCATATAAGATTTCAATGTGTAAGAAATGCATGACCGTCATGTAAGATATAATGTACACAAGATATTTGAGTCTAAAAGTCTATAGTTTAGAGTGTGATTTATATTTCCCCTTTTTATGTAATTATTAATGTGTCAAGAAATGCAAAAGTTTCATATAAGAGTGCAAATATGTAATGTGAGAATTTGCACAAGTTCCCTAGATTAGGAGTGCATGTAGAAGTGTAAGATTCATGTATGCAAGTATCTTGGAGTCAAGTATCCATCTAGTATGCAAGTGGCAAGTTGATAAACCAAGAGTCATGAGACTTGGCATATGGAGAGAAATAGTCAAGTACTTGAAGAGTCACATTACTATGGATATATTATGGATAAAATACTCCATAGAAAAACAATCAAGTAGAATTAATTATTTTATTGTAAGAGCAAGAGGTGTAATAAATCTTGTATACATTTTGAGCAATTAATGTTGTAAGTTTTCTAAATGTGTGGTTCATGAACTATTCAAGCTATTTGCATTCATATTCCAGTATATAAATGAATGCTATTTTCTTTATTATATAAATATTGATATACATATTAATTTGATCATATTATTATACTCATATTATCATTATTTGACCTTTATTATTGTGGCTATTTTATATTTGGAACCTATGTGATATTGTGAGATAATATGTGATATTTTATGGTAGTAAGGCTTAAAAAGACAAGAAGAGCAAGTGTTTAAGGATAATTGGGGTGGTGAATATGTTAGTCATATTTTCCATGATTTCTTAGCCACTCATGGAATACCATATCAGAGGATTGTTCACTATAGTCATGAATAAAATGGTATAGTAGAAAGAGAAAATAGGGTAATCATGAATATGAATTATTGTATGATTCATGCCAAGGGACTAGATCATAGATTTTGGGATGAAGAAGTCACTTGTGTAGGGTATATCATCAATAGGATGATTCCCCTTGTTCATGGGATGACACCTCTTGAGAAATTAATAAGGGATAAGCCATATGTGTTTATGTTTTAAATTTTTAGGCCTTTAGCATGGGATTACATACCTATGGATATTTTCAAAAAGGAGGCACCTAAGATAAATAAGTGTACATTTATAGGATATTATGATATCTCAAAGGTATTTCATCTTTATGATCCTCATATGCATGAGGTTTTGATTAGGATATATGTCATCTTTGATGAGGTTATTCTAGGTACTTCTCCATCTCCCCTTATTAATATTTTAGATTTTTTTCATTTTTTATTTAACTCTTCCAAGTCTAACAAGTTATTTAGTTATCTTAGTTTGTTTTATCTATGTTACAACATATTCATATTCTAGTGGTTTTTGATTACCTATTGATTTGATTCCATCACATAGTTTCTTAGGCAGTTTCCTCTTACCTTGGAGCAAGATAGGATGAGTAGGATGGTTTAGTTTGAATGCTCTAGTTTTGCATGATGAGATAAGTGTTGATGTGTTGGATTCTTTTGTTTCTATTTTTATTTTGATATACTGTAGGATACTTATGCTTATTTCAAACATCCCATACCAACCCATTATATCCCTTGAGTGGAAATAGAAGGACCATTTCCAATATTTAAAGGTAGCCCATTCATGGGATCATATCATCTACCCATAGGCTAAGGGGAAGCCTAAATGGTAGTATGTCATGGTAGTAAAATTTGTGGCATTAATGAAGAAAAAACATGGGAGTTGATTCTTATTCTAGTAGGAAATAATATAATGGGGTGTATATGGGCCTACAAGATAAAGTACACATAAAATGGTTAGGTTAAAAAGTACAAGGTATAAGATTCTGGGCAGTTTACTGTTAAATCTACCTACTACAGCCAAGAAGCTCCCAGTGATGGCCGTGACTCCACTAATCTGGTCTGGGTTCCCAAGATCATTCCCAAGGTTAAATTCTTCTACTGGTTGGCCATCCAAAATAGAATCCTCACCACTGACAATCTGATAAATAGAGGGCTTCTCTCCCCCAATTGGTGCATCCTATGTAAAAATGCCTATGAGTCTATTGAGCATGTTTTTCTGGAATGTCCCTTCTCCCTTGCAGTGCTCAACCAATTTTTCAACACTTTCGCCATCTCCGTAGCCCTCCCTCATTCCATTCCTCTCATTTTTCAACAGTGGCCCCGACCCTTCAAAAGCAGTCAACTCAAATTCATGTGGCAAGCATGCCTTCACATTTTCCTGTGGCAGATTTGGCTTGAGAGAAATGCTAGAATTTTTCAAAACCTTGCCAAGGATAAGAAGATTGTTGTTGCCAAAATCTTGGCCCTTGCTATGGAGAATGCCTCTCTCGTCTCATCATCCAAACCTCCCCGTCCTGGACTTGAATTGGATCTAGCAAATCATTTCAATTTTCTTAATTTTTCTGCAACACCCCGCACTTCTGTTGACAGGTCTATTATGAAGTGGGTCTTTCCTCCTTCTGGGTGGCTCAAGCTCAATTTCGATGGAGCAGCAAAATGCAACCTTGGAGCGGCAGGCGAAGGTGGAATTCTCAAAAATCACAAAGGAGAAATAATTTTGGCCTTTGCTCAGAACTTAGGAATTCAATCCAACAATATGGCCGAGGCTCGGGCCTTGTTCCAAAGCTTGATTCTCTTGGAAGGATTTTCTATCAATAAACTCATCGTAGAAGGAGACTCATTGCATTGCATCAACTAGCTCAAAGGAACATCTGTGCCTCCCTGGGCCCTTGTTTCCATATTCAATGAATGCAAGACACTAATTGGTGTCTATCTAGAATTAATCATTCAACATCAATACCAGGAAGGAAACAAAGCTGCGGACTGGCTTGCTAATAAGGGAGTTGACGCAACAAACATTCAGGTCTAGAGAGATTCCTTTCCAATCAGTCTAAGGGACGTTTCTTCAAGTTCCAATGTTTGCACAATGTGAGTGGGTTACTGGTCTTCGGGTTTTTTGACGGCGTTTTGGCATCTTTGGGGTGCTTTCGCATCATTTTTCTAAGTTGGTTGCAAAATCTCAGCTTGTTGCGTTATCCTTTTTGCTCAGGCCACGAGGTTGCTTTTTGTTGCGATATCGTGACACTTTTCTCTCCCTCTGGCGCAGTCTTCCAACTTGTCACGATATCGCGACACCTTTTCTCTCCGGGTGCTTTTTTGAAAACTTGTCGCAATATCGCGACACCTTTTCCCTTCGGGTTCTTTTTCACAAACTTGTCGCAATATCGCGACACCTTTTCCCTTCGGGTGCTTTTTCACAAACTTGTCACGATATTGCGACACTTTTGGCCTTCAGGCATGGTCTTGATTTTTGTCGCGATATCGCAACACCTTTTCTCTCCAATGGCGGTCTTCCATTTGATCGCGATATCGCGACGAGTTTTTTCTCCAACAGCGGTCTTCCATTCTATCGTGATATCGTGACACTTTTCCTCTCCAGGTGCCTTTGTGCAAACTTGTCGTGATATCGCGACACTTTTTCTCTCCGGGCGCCTTTGCGCAAACTTGTCACGATATCGTGACATTTTTTTCTCTCCAAGGCGGTCTTCATTTTTGTCACGATTTCACGACATTTTTTCTCTCTCCAACGGTGGGCTTCCAGGTTGTCACGATATCGTGACCTTTTTTCTCTCCAACGGTGGGCTTCCAGGTTGTCGTGATATCACGACCTTTTTTCTCTCCAACGGCGGACTCTCATCCTTGTCGCGATATCGCGACCGTTTTTCTCTCCAACGGAGGTCTTCCTTTTTGTCACGATTTTGTGACACCTTTTATTCTTGGTAGCAGGCTTCCACTTTCGACGCGATTTCGGGGCTCATTTTCTATTTTGGATGTGGTCTGCATTCTTGTCACAATTTCATGACACCTTTTCTCTTCGGCAGCATTTTCAATTCTTGTAGCGATTTCACGACTTCTTTTTCTTGTCGCGATTTCATGACTCTTCTTCTCGACCGGCTCCAACCCTGCAACTTGTCGTGATATCGCGACACTCTGCAACATGTCGCGATATCGCAACTTCTTTCCTTCTTCAGCTCCGATGGTGATTCTTGTCACGTTTTTGTGACTTCTTTTCTTCCTTCGGCTTCTACGGTGCTTCTTGTCGCGATTTCACGACATCACCATTTTGGTCGCGGTTTCGCGACACCTTCCCTAGGGTAGAGGTTTGCCAACTTTCTATTCCTCTCTTCTTGGACCACCTCGGTCGATTTGGATTTATTGTAATCTCTCTTGTACAAGGTTCAGGGACCTTTCAAAACCCTTTCTACCAATCAAAAAAAAAAAAGTACAAGGTATATATTTTTTCAAGGACTTGTCTAAGTAGAAGGGTGTGAACTACTCTAATACATTTTCATCTATATCTATGATAGACTTTGTTAGGATGATTTTTTCCATTATATCTTCCTATGGATGGAAGGTGCATCAAAAGGACATGATGAGTTACTTTTTCCATGTAGAAATTCAAGAAAAAATCTATGTAACAACCACCTAAATTTGATGTAGAGGGCCCTAATCCATTGGTATGTTACTTGACCCAATATTTGAATGGTCTTAAGTAGGATCCTCAAAATTGGTATGAAAAAATTCATTCTTTCTTCCTTGGTTGTGGAATTTAGCTATGTTAGGATGAGTATGTTTTTACATTAAATATAATGATGAGGAAACTATGGTGATTGTGTTGTATGCTAACAACCTATTTATCATGGGAAAATCCACTACTCTTATTTAGGAGATAAAATCATAATTTCATTCCACCTTTGAGATGATATATTTATCTCTTGCACTATCTTATGAGAAGATTGATCAATAAAAATTTTTCATTATCATTTCTAAGCCCAATTTTTCTTTGGATATTATTTGGTGATTTAGGATGAAAGGGTGTAAAAGTACATCCCCATTTTCTTCAAGTCTAAAATTTTGGGCTGATTATACAACACCTTTAGTTGATGCCATGCTTTATTAATTTCTTATAGTAGGTATTCTCTATCTCACTCACACTAGAATGAATATAGTGTTTGCTATTAGCTATTATTATAGGTACATGTAGGATTCTTTGGAGAGTCACTAGATAGTAGCCAAGTACATTCCCAAATACATTAGAGGGGCATATAAAATAAAAATTTGCTACTCTATTGGTTCTCCAATTGTGGTAGGTTAGATGTTGTTCAGGTAGGTGATTTGGATGAGTGGTGATCCACCATAGGCTTTGTGTTCTACTTGATTTTTAATCCAATTTCATGTATTCTAGATGTTAATCCACCATTTATTTTTCTTCTATAGAGGATATATATCATGCTTCTAATTATAAAGCCAAGAATATTAGGTGGATTTTAACAATTTTAGAGAAGATTGGTATCCCCTAGAGTTTTTTTATTTATATTCACAATTTAAATAAAAGTATTATTTAGCATATCCATAATCATTTTTTTCATCAACAGATGAATCATACAATACTAATGTTGTATAACATCAAGATACATGAGAAGAAACTTCAAAAATATGGTATAGGAAGATTAATACTAGGGCCAAAAAGAACAAAATAAATAAGTAGAAGAAGAAGATAAAAAAAGTAAGGAAGAAGATAGAAAAAAGAGATACAAGTCAAAAGCAAGTCCCATAAAATAAACCTAATGAAGATCACTTGAATATTAAAGATAAATATGAATACCAATATTGAAGACTAAATTCTTCAATAAATAAATAATTTAATACATTAGAGTGTTGAGGTATATTACATTATTTAGTACATGCTAATGTACCCCTATGGTACCTTCATGGTACATTTGTAAATATGTAATAGATTAGGGTTAAGTCTATAGTTTAGAGTGTGATTTATATTTTACCTTTTTATGTAAGTGTTAATGTGTAGGAAATGCACAAGTGTCATGTAAGAGTGCAATGTGCAAGAAATGCATGAGTGTCATGTAAGAGAAAATGTGCCCAAGTGTTTTGTATGTAAGAATGCAAATATGAAATGTGAGCATGTGCATAAGTGTCCTATATTAGGAGTTCAAGTAGAAGCATAATATTCATGTAGATGTACAAGTATCATAGATTCAAGTGTCCATCTAGTATACAAGAGGTAAGTTGATAAGCCAAGAGTCGAAAGACTTGGCATATGGAGAGAAATAGTTAAGTACTTGAAAAGTCACATTATTATGGATACATTATGGAGACAATTATCCATATAAAATCTATCAAATACAATTCTTTATCTGATTGTAATAGGAAGAGGAGTAATAAATCTCATATACATTTTGAGCAATTAATATTGTTATTTATCTTCATGCATAGTTCATGAAAGATTCAAACTATTTACATTCATATTTTAGTATATAAATGGATGTTTTTTTCTTTATTATATAATCCTTGATATACATATTAATTTTCTCATATTATTCTATCATATTATTATTATTTTAACCTTTATTATTGTGTTTATTTTATATTTGGAACCTGTGTGATATTCTGAGATAACATGTGATATTTTATGGTAGTAAGGCTTTAAAAGACAAGAAGATCAATTGTTTAAGGACAAATGGGGTGGTGAATATTTTAGTTATATTTTCCATGATTACTTAGCCACTCATGGAATACCATATAAGAGGATTGTTCACTATAGTCATGAGTAAAATGGTATAGTAGAAAGAAAAAATAGGACAATCATGAATATGGTTTGTTGTATGATTCATGCCAAGGGACTAGATCATAGCTTTTGGGGTGAAGCAATCACTTGTGTAGGGTATATCATCAATAGGGTGTCTACCAAAGTTGTTCAAGGGATGACACCTCTTGATAAATTAATAAGGGATAAGTCATATGTGTTTATGTTTCAAATGCTTAGGTCTTTATCATGGGATTACATACCTGAGGATCTTTACAAAAAGGAGGAACCTAAGAGCAATAAGTGTACATTTATAGGATATTATGATATCTCAAAGGTATTTCATATTTATGATCCTCAAAGTCATGAGGTTTTAAATAGAAGAGTTGTCATATTTGATGAGGTTCTTCAAGGTGCTTCTCCCACTCCTTCGCTTAATATTTTAGCTTTTGATTCTTTTTTCTTTTACTCTTCCAAGTATAACAAGTTATTTAAATATCTTATTTGGTTTCATCTATGTTACAACATTTTCATCTTATAGTGGTTGTCCATTACCTATCAATTTGATTCCATCACATAATTTATTGGGTAGTAACCTCTTCCCCTAGATCAAGATAGGATGAGTAGGATGGTTTAGTTTTTAATACTTCAATTTTGCATGAAGAGATATATGTTGATGAGTTGGATTCTTTTGTTTCTAATTTTTAGTTTGAGATAATATGGGATAATTATAATTTTTTCAAACATCCCACCCCAACCCATTTTATCCATTGAGTCGAATTAGAAGGACACTTTCCAAGCTTTAAAGGTAGCCCATTCATAGGATCATAACATCTACTCCTAGGCTAAGGGGAAGCCTAAATGGGAATATGTCATGGTAGAAAAATATGAGGTATTAATGAAGAAGAGAACATAGGAGTTGGTTCTTCTTCTAGTAGGGAAGAATATTATGGGGTGTATGTGGGTATACAAGATAAAGTACACATCTAATGGTTAGATTGAAAAGTACAAGGTATGTCTTGTTTTCAAGGACTTATCTAAGTAGAATGGAGTGCACTACTCTAAGACATTTGTATATGTATCTAGGATGGACTTCGTGAGAATGGTTCTTGTCATTATAGCTTCCTATGTATGGAAGGTGCATCAAATTGATATGATGAGTTCCTTTCTCCATGTAGAAATTCAAGAGAAAATATATATGTAACAACCACCCAAATTTGGGTCCCAGATTATCAAAGATCATTTATTCTGGAAAGTGAGGAAAGGAGACAAGGCTCGTTTCTGGACTGACTCTTGGGACCAACATCCGCCCATTATTGTTATGTTCCCTGAGCTACAACCTATCATGACCGCCTTAGAAGCCCAGGGTTGGATCCTTATTGATAATTATCTTCTTACCAGTCATTTGGGGGGGTATACATTTAAAAAGTTTAAGCGATGGGAGGAGTGGCCAATTACTGTCTCTCCGGAGTTGGCGCCTATCCTGCAAAAAATCTTGTCAGAAAGGTTCCTCATGGGGAAGGATGAGGAAGATGAATTAGCCTGGGGCTATGGAAGCCTTGGGGTCTACTCAGTTAAGGCTGGATATGAAGAGATCCTCCCTGAGCCTCCCCCACACTCTTTTCCGGTTCAGCATTGGAGAAGGATTTGGCATTCAAAGGGTCGGCCGAAAGTGAATTTCTTTGCTTGGCAACTTATGCATAATGGTCTTCTCACCTTTGACAATCTCAGACATAGGGGTTTCAATGGCCCCTCTCAATGTGCTTTATGCCTCCAACATGAGGAAACTGCAGACCATTTGTTTTTTGAGTGTCCTTTTACTCATCAGATTTGGGAACGCTAGTTCTCTCAATTTAAACTCCAGGCTAATGGTGTTCTCAACCGTACCAATATTTGGGAAAAATGGAAATGGGGCAGGTTCAATTCCATAGCTCTCCGAACTGGATGGCAGTTAGGCTTTCTCTTCATTTGGTGGCAAGTTTGGTTGGAGAGAAACGCTCGGATCTTTAGAAACACTTTCTCCTCGATTGACGGCGTTTGGCAGGTCATCTGGAGCAAAGTCACAGAAACTGTTGCTACTTTTGTCAATGAAGAGAATCAAGCTACTCTTGGGTATCCTGAAGAGGGGGTTGAGGGTCATGAGAGGCAAGACAGATCATGCTGGAAACCTCCCCCTGTAGGCTGGATCAAGATCAATACTGATGGGGCTACAAAAGGTAACCCGGGCAACGCAGGAATTGGTGTTGTTTGTCAGGATCACTCGAGTGCGGTTCTTTATTGGGAATTGTAGGGATTGGGCAGAGCCACGAACAATGAAGCCGAAGCCTTGGCCATTAAGTCAGCGTCTATCTGGGCTGTTAAGCAGGGTTACCAGAGGATAATTCTTGAATTTGATTCTCAAGTCCTGATCGGCGCTCTAGATTGCTTGCGGAATTTCTCTTTAAAAGCATGGAGACTGCGGATGTTGATATCTCAAATCAAGGAGTTATGGAGGGAGTTAGATGATGTCATCCCTGTGTATGTGAGTAGAAATCCGAACACGGTAGGCGACTTCCTTACGAAGATGGGTCTTGAGAAAGAGGTAGGTGTTCAGCTGCACAGTGATATGCCTATGATAGATGAAGAGATTCGGAGTGGTCTGGAACGATCCCTGCATCCATGAGCTCAAAAATGACTAAGGTTAGTTTCTGTCATGATATCATGACATATTGCACCGTCGCGACCCTGTTTGGTAATCTGTCGCGACATGTTGCTCTGTCGTGACATGTTGCTCTGTCGCGACATGTTGCTCTGTCGTGACCTATCCTGGATAACTGTAGCGATTTCGCTACCCTTTTTGTTGCTGCGGCTTTGGGAGGAAAATTGTAGCGATTTCGTGACTTGTTACACCGTCGCGGTCTTTGAAGAGAAGGTGTCACGATGTCGCGACCTTTTTGGTTGGTTTTGCTGCTGGAGGAAAAGTGTCGCGATATCGCGACGCTTTGAGAAAAATTGCATGAAAAGGAAAAACCGTCGTGATATCGCGACAATTTTTGTGAAAAGCTACTCTAAGGAAAATTCGTCGCGATTTCGTGCCTTTTTTGAGGAAAGGACACAAAGGGGCATACTTGTGATTTTGAGATTTTTTGAGCAAAATTTAGTTAAGTGGAAAAACCGTCGCGATATCGCGACCTTTTTTGTGAAAAGCCTCCCAATGGATAACCTGTCGCGATTTCACGACATGTTTATGGAAAGGAAGCAAAGGGGCAAACCTGTAGCGATTTCGCTACAGTTCTGGAGAAAAACTGCTTGCAAGAAAAACGTCGTGATTTTGCGACTAGTTTTGGTAATGGGCACCTTGGGGGTGAACATGTCGCGATTTCGTGACACTTTTGCGGATGGGGCGCCCATTGGATTTCTTGTCACGATTTCGCTACACTTCCGGCCAAGTGGGGCTCCAAGGAAAAGTCGTCGCGATGTCGCGACACTTTCTCAAAGTTGCTGATTAAAGGGGTCCTCGTCGCGATTTCGCGACATTTTCGAGGAGCAGGTGCCTTCAGGCTTTCTCGTCGCGATTTCACGATGCTTTTGGTGTTTGGGTGATTTGGTGCTGTGCTGTCACGATTTCACGATGTTTTTCGTGTGTTGTGGCTCTGGCGCTTTTTGTCGCGATATCGCGACATGTCGCGATTTCGCGACATGCTGCATTATCGCGACTGGTTGTTGTGGCGCGACGGTTGTTTGGTTTGGTGTCGCGATTTCACAACATGTCGCATTTTCGTGCCCTTTGTACTTCTGGTCTCTTTGCGCTTGGTTGGGATGCCCTTTCTCCCTCTTGTAACTGTCTTTTGTTTTAATACAAGTTTTTTTCATTTTTTTCAAAAAAAACAACCACCCAAATTTAATGTAGAGGATCCTAATCCATTGGTATGTTGATTAACCCAATATTTGTATGGTCTTAAGTAGTTTCCTCAAGATTGGTATGAGAAAATTCATTCTTTCTTCCTTGGTTGTGTATTTTAGCTATGTGAGGATGATAATATTTTTACATTAAATATCATGATGAGGAAGTGATTGCATTTTATGTTGATGACCTTCATATCCTAGGAAAATCCACTAATCTCATTTATGAGATAAATTCATGACTTCATTCCATTTTGTAGATGATAGATTTGTCTCTTGCACTATATTTTGATAAGATTGATCAGTCAAATTTTGGCATTATCATTTCTAATCCCAATTATTCTTTGGATATTATTTGGTGATTTAGGATGAAGGAGTGTAAACCTACTCAAACCCCATTTGCTTCAAGTCTAAAATTATGGGCTTATTATACAACACCTTTAGTTTATGCCATGCCTTATTGATTTATTATAGGAGGTATTCTCTATCTCACTCACACTAGAACGAATATAGTGTTTGCTATTAGCTATTGTTCTAGGTACATATAGGATCCTTAGAAGAGTCACTAGATAGTAGCCAAGTACATTCTTAAATATATTAGAGGGACATATCAGATAAAAATTCACTACTCTATTGGTTCTCCTCCAATTTGGTGGGTTTTT
Organism: Wollemia nobilis; assembly: GCA_028583015.1. Classification (NCBI taxonomy): domain Eukaryota; kingdom Viridiplantae; phylum Streptophyta; class Pinopsida; order Araucariales; family Araucariaceae; genus Wollemia; species Wollemia nobilis. The sequence continues at coordinate 9,341,951 of JAQPPZ010000386.1, read as the reverse complement.
ATTTGTTGTATGGGTAGGTTATTTGGATGAGTAGTGGTCCACTATTTGCTTTGTGTTCTACTTGGGATCTGATCCTATTTCATGGTTTTCTAGATGCCAATCCACCATTTCTTACTATTATATAGAAGATAAATATTATACTTCTAATTAGGAGCCAAGCATTTTAGGTGGATGTTAATGATTTTAGAGAAGATTAGAATCCCCTAGAGTTATTTGATTTATCTTCACTATGATAATCAAAGTATTATTCAGTCTATCCCCAATCCTTTGTTCTATTAATATATGAAGCATATTGAGATGTGGATTCATTTTGTGTGATGGATTCATGCTCATGGTATGCTATATCTAATTTTTATTTCTTTATTAGAATAAGCAATAGACATATTGACCAATATCAATCCCAATGTCTCTTTTGTGTGCATGTGGGAGCTTCTTGTGGTAGGATTTTTCCTTAAGTGGGAATTAAATGTAAGGTCCTTTAAAAAATGTCCCCCATTAATATTTAAGGGGGATATTGCAAAATATGGTGGTTAAGATTCTCTTAAGGTCATGAATGACTATTTGTTATGTTTACCCTTTGGGCCCAAGTAAACATTGAAAAAAATATTTTTATACTTTATTATCATTTTATTCTTGTGGGTTGGTCATAAAACCTTGACCTAAAGGCAACATGTACTTGGGTATAAATATTTTCCTCACTAATAATTTTCTTATTAAATTCAAGTGTATATTTTATTCTCTTTTAGTGAAGATATATTGGTGTTATAGACACTCTATCATATACTGTATTTATTTCATATGCTGTGTATTTATTTTGATAAGCAATATTGGGTAATGTTTGATTCCATTTGTTTCTAAAAATTGCTTTAAAATTTGACAAAAAAGATATGTTTGATACCTTCTTAAATTGGAGTGCCTAGGCTAGGCTTCAACACAAAACATTTACAAGAAGGATAAACCATCATCCTCACCCATTTTAATAACTTTAAAAATTAAATAAATCATAGTTAGAAAAACCTAACCTCATCAAGGACAACAAATAGTAGCAACTCTTCCTAATTCCATGTTTTATATATGGTCAATAAAACATCTTTCACTTCATATCTAATGGAAAAAATCAACTTAAAATAGGCCTTTAAAAATAAGCATAAAAAATAGACAAGGAACCCATACTATGTACTTTGGTATGTTGGATAAAAAAATTAAATAATATATAGAAAAACAAAGAAATTTTACCAGTTTTTGTTATGATTTATTTTATTTCTCTTTAATACAACTCTCCAAAGCCTTTAGGTTCATCTCCAAATAGAACAAGACTCAGTAAAGGATAATTCTTGCATATTTAATACCCAATTATACCCTCAAATTTTCCTTTGTAATATGTACTTCTAAACCACTTTGATTCAAAGCATTCATTATTCCTCCTCTACATTTAGCTCTATCTCTAGAATTTCTCTTCCAAACTTGTATTTCACTATATCCTTTGTTGGAACTCTTCGAGACACCACCTTCTGACTCCTAAATCTCTAGGTATTGATATTAGTTAGAATAGTACAATTAAGAATTATAATGGAATATTGACATAGATAATTGACTCTTATTTTTCTACTCTCATCACCAACATAGATTTTAGGATTATGTAATAAAATTAACACAAATATAGTCATCTCAACTAACATATATATATAGATTGATTTTATCACACAAGGCACTCAACTTCACATGTTTGTCTTAATTCTCTTAGAATGCATCCTATATTTGAAAGCACAAAATTCATTATCATATAACATACTCTAAGTCTATAAAAATACATAGTAGGGATATATCACAAAAATACACACATGATATAACTAATTCATATTGCCACACAGTACAGATACAACATTCATCACTCCATAAAACTCCCAATAATATCAAAGATAAGGCTCTTACATTAAACATCTATATAAATTTTGTCTAAGGGATCTATTCTCAAAAAAATACTTTAAAGAAAAAAATTCATATACATTGATACACTTACATTCCCATGCCTATAATCTACGTGGGATCTATAAAATCGCCTAAGACACACAATTGTACATTATACAACACCCATCATCACATATAATTTGATATCGTATATTTGTAGAAGCCCAAACTATAGGGAATAGAAAACAAAAATACACAAATAGGATTGAAACCTTAGCATAGAAATGGCTTGTAATTGTCTCTATAAATAGGATTATTAGGGGATACTCCTCACAATTGGTGCATTAACTATAGAGATGTTGTTATTCTTACCTCTAACTACTATGTGGATGCAATGCCTTTCTAGATAAGTCTAAAATAAACTAATATTATAACAAGGATGTTCCATCATAAATGGCTTAGATAATAAGGGCTATAAAGACGTCATATCTTTGATGTGTATCTCTTCCACTGTCCCAAATTATTATTCTCTTCAAGTGTTGGAAGTGCTCATTTTTTTTTTAAATTAAAATTGTTATCTAGTTTTTTATCCTCTTTCCTTTAAATATTTTTGCCTCTAGTGGATATTTTAGGTTTTATGTCTATTACAAGACACAATACATTGTCAACAACACCTCTATATGTAAATTATGTAAAATATTATGTAAACAAATTTCTCATTGGAGAAGGAAGTAGAAAGGACAAAAACCATAAAATTATTATTTTAAACTATTTTCATCTTGACTTTTCTATTTTCTGTGTCTGAAAAATAATTTAGATCTACTAAAATTTATAAGGGTAATTAAATTAAGATCATTGTTTCTTTATTTTACAAATATTTAAATAAAGTTATAATGAGTAACTAAACAATTTAGTTAATGCAAAACATTAATAAAAGGATAAATTGAAGACTAGTACCCCTCATAAAAACATGTGTAAACTCATTGATACCTATTAATAAAAAAAATGACCAACTGAAATATATATATATATATATATATATATAAAGTGAAAAACCCCTTACGGGGCCACCTTGGTCTGAGAGACCATGAACAGGGGGTTCTACATCGTCAAAATCACCCGAGAGTCGCACCCGACCCTTCCCGCACCAACATTATCAATTGGATTTTGGATACCCAATTTAGTTTTTTGGTAGGGTGGAGATTTGAACCTGGGACCTCCCTTGTAGGATTTCCCTCTCCTCTCCAACTCACCTACAACACCTGGGTGATCAATTGAAATATTTAATTGTACATTTGTTTGAGTAATTACTTGATGACACAATTTTTTTTACAATGAATCTCACTTTTGCTATCAAGTTTGTATTGGATTAATTGCTTCCATTAATATTAAATTGTGGTATTTGAGGTGTAGTTGGTCCTCTTTATTTCTAAAAATTTCATTTTTATGATCTCCTTATTCTAATATCATTATTTTTAGTGGTATATTCTTATGATAGAATTTTGTTCCACAGTAACATCTAGTTCTCCTTTGTTAGTAAAATAAAACTAAAAGTAATGTAGTTTTTAATGTACACAAGTCCATAGACCATATGGAATAATATGGTTATCAAGTATTTATCCACCCATACAAGATGTTGGTGTACAACCCAACCATATTCGTGAACCTTAGACTTCATATTTGAAATTCTAAATCTTAGTTGTTAGGCCTACTCTACGTGAATGTATAATAGTCCCATATAGACTATATTGTTGGATTTAATTGATTTATGAATCTCATCACTTTCCAAAATCTTTGTGAAGAGGATAACATGTTTAGAGATGTAATTCTCTCCCATTAACAATGTTTATTTTCCAATTTAGTATCTTGTACAAATAATTGAAACCATTGATATATACCAATACCAACTAACTATGACAAATGTGAAACTATTCAATCCAAAAACATAGTCTACATATATTCAAAAGTACGAGTATGATAGAAAAATGGTGATATGCATACATTAAACATTATATTTTTTAACACATACAAGGGAACAAGTACAATAAAATAAATGCATTCAACATTACCTTTTTTAACACATACAAGGGCACAAGTACAATAAAAGAAAAGGACGAGAAATTGTCATGATATTAAAAACAATAATAACTAGTTGTTACTAATATTTTTTATTGAAGTATAATATTTGTAGTGAAGAGAAAGTATGATGAGCTATTGACCATATGTGGCCTCAAATTAAACAAAATTGAAAGCCATAAGAAAAATAAATTGTATGTACAACTGACAAGCAAAGTCTTGATAAGATCACCAAATTATATTAATAAATTGACAATAAGCAATAATGATGATTGATTCAAACAAAATTTTTTGTGGAGTGTTGCTGGTCTAAATAATCAACCCAATTCACAAGAGAAAATTGTTTAAGTTAGAGATGTTCCAATTACACAATGAATACCTATTTAACATGTACTTTTAATATACCTAAGGATATTATTGGCCATTGTTAAGTGGCTCTCATGGGGAACTTGCATATACCTAGAAAAAATAAATAACAATAAAGGTAATATATGACCAAGTGTAAGTGAGATAGTTATGTTTCTTGACAAGTTATTTATATAGGGTGGCATCCACCAAGGAGTAGTACAATATGCTCAAAGGTTCAAACCAAAAGTTAAGGGAGTTTGAGAAGGTTTGTAGTCCTCCAATAGAAGATCAAGTTCATACTAGACTAAGAAATGGTGATCTCAAAAGGTGATTTATTTAATCTCCAAGAAATAATTAAGAAGTCCCAAATCTATCATCTTAAAATTATTATAAAGTTATGGTTTTATTTCTTAGATCATCCATATTTAGATTATTGTGATGATAATATCATAAACATACAATACAATAAAATTATAAAATTATTTCTAAATGGGAAAGCTTATCAAATATATCAGTGAGACCTTGGTTTGAATTAGGAGTATTTTTTCTAAAATTTTAAAAAATTAATATATGTTTTCAAAAAATATCCCACAAGAACAGGTTTAAATTTTCATTCAATGAAGTTATCAATAGGTAATATTACCATCAACCTAAGCTAGGATATTCTTGGAAATGTCACATTACTTCCTTTATATTCTCAATGTAAGGGAGAAGGTATCTTATATATGCATCTAATGGGTCCCACATTACATGGAAGGTTTAGAAAAAGCTCACTATCATCAAAAATATAAATATATAACATGGTAGACATATTTTTATAATATCCCAAAGGATTCTTATTACAATGTGATAGAACAAATGATGTGCAAATTTATATTATATTAAATAAACCAAAGAAAATTGATATTTCAAATACTTTGCCTATTCCATGTTCAAGGATCAAAATATTAGATTCCATCATTGAATTCAAATTTAACCATAAAAAAAATCTAAAATGTACTTGTGTACACATGGTTAAAATTTAAATAAAGTGAGATAATTCTTATCCTAAATTTTTCTTAACCAATATTTTAAATTTAGAAAGATACTTACTAAATTATTAAAACAAGAGTTAACATAGTTTTAAATGTTTCTATGGTCTAACGTTTTATTTAACTTTTGCACATATTTCAAAATATGTTTGTATTCATAGATGGAGATGGAGGATCACATTAATTGGAAATTATTTTCATCCTTGCCAAAAAAAAATTATATCTTAGAAAAAACATTGTGTTTTATACTACTAGAATAGTTATATACTACCTAGTGTTTGGTTAATTCAAATATATACATAAAACCTTAATTTGATTTAATAAAATTATATATGACAATTTTTTTTAATAAGTTGACCAATTTTTCAAAGTCCACAAGCATTATGCATATCAAACCATCCCATATCTATCTAGATCTAGTTTTATGGAAGGATGGTAATGAAAATACATACAATACCTCTCTTTGGATTCAAACATTGGTATATTTTTTCTAGTGAAACTAAGCATATATTTTTTCTATACATTCTTATATTCACAAACTAGACATATAATAAAAAGTGGGTATTGTAGACACCTAAAACGCGTCATGTTTAGGATACTACTCATATGGGCACATTTGCAGACCATATGAATTATCTTGGACCTTTCCAAGAGATAGAAGTGGTTCTAACCACTCACTCGGGGTAGCCTTGTCCTATTTAGGCTCAACCATTGATGATTAGAGTGACAGAAAACCCAACCGCTGATGCTCAGAGTGGCTACAAGCTAGTCATGCCTGATGATAGTGGCTAGGAGCAACTTACTCCTAGATGCACTGAGTGAGAGCAACTAGCTCTGAAATAGACTCAACTCTATGAGTTAAGCTAAATTAGTTGTGCCAATGACATTTCTAACTGATTTGGGTAGTTGAGGGTGCAAATATTCTAGAATGTTCCTCTCAACTACCATAGGCTAGCTATTCTTGATCTTGGCTTCTCCAAGAATCCAAGATTGGGATTTGGGGAGCCTATTTATAGGCCTCCCAAACATGAGCAATGATCCCAAATTTCATGTAGTGAAGCTCTTCCGGATTGGATAGCAACTTGATAGCCCTTGAGGAGAGTCAAAATGCTGCCCAATTGTGGAGTGACACACATGCAATCAACAATGAAGCTTCTGAAGGACTGAGAAGCATACCTTGTAATTCCATACCAATCTAACATGAATCCTATCGATTTCAATCACAAATCCATATTTGGACACATAGGAAACCCTTGACCATAAATTCACTTGGTGAATTATGCATCACAGACCCTGAATTAAGAGGTAAAATACTCATTTCAAGACCGTTGTCTTTGACAATGGCTCGGAGGCTTATCCGTAAATGTGTCAGTAGCTAGTAGAACCAGTTTCCCTGAGTGACAGTGGCTAGGGTTTGATGCATCATTTATTTAGTTATTAGCCTAGATTTATGCTTATTCCTACTTTATTATCTTAGCTTAGAGTAGATTTACCATTTTCAATGCATTTTTATGGTTCATTAGCATTTTATTTTGCATCTTTGCTTATATTTGTGCTTTTCATACTTTTATCATGCTTTCATGTCATTTCATGCAATTTCTTGAAACAAACCTCATCATGAGAGGTTGCATATGCTATTGACATATTTTATGGTTGCTTTGTGCATAGGTGACTGGATCTACAAAGGATAAAACCACATCTAAGGATATTTCATCCGAAAAAGTGAGAAGGAGGCATCAAATAAGACCTGGATCAATTCATGTTGATCTAGAAGGCCTACAAATTACACCACCTCTATTTTAGGGTGTCATATATTTGTATTTATTATATCAAAATTTGGTATCCCTAAGAGGTATGTACATGTAACTAATGTTCATGATGAATTAATAAAAGGAGCTTTTACATTTTCTTAATTCATTGTCATTGTATGTTTTCTTATTTTATCTTTGATATTATGATGCAAATACAGTAGGTGTATGCATTCTAGCATCGTACAGGTGGTGATCATGATGGAAACACTCAAAATTTATGTTGTTTGTTGATCTATTACATGTTTTTTCACATAGGTGTAGCCACTATGTTTAATAGTTGCTATTAGAGCCCAACCACAGTTGAATACAATGACCATATTTAGAGTTTCCTTAAGCGATAGTAGCCAGTAAAAAAAACATGCATAAAATAGACAACCAGATCATCAACAGGACTTGGATTTCAAGTTGGTTGAAATTATCTATATTTTTGCTTATTTGTGTATGTTTTTAGTTTCTGAATATAGTATATGAATGTTAATTATAGATCATAAAGAAATTTTGAAGCAAAATTTATAAGATGCCTTATGTTTACTACTAGTCGTTGCTAGGAACAATGATCTCTGACTGTAATCTGCCCTAGTATCCAACGTTCTAGATTGTATGTTAGGGTTTGCATGCTTCAGGCCCAATTAGAGGCCATTTTTAATAATTAGTCTTGGATTATCTGAATATCATCTAGCTTTTAGATGTGCATTCTCTGAAATGGAAATGTTTTTTTAAGCATATAGAAAAATCATTTGAGTGCTCTATGATGCATTTTATTTTCATGCAAAATTAAAAATACCACACACCACATCACACTTAAACATTAGTGAGTTGTATTTCATCACCAACCACTAATAGAGACCAATGACAGTGGGATTTATCTCCACCCATTGGATCAAATTCTATGAATCCTATTTTTGGCCAAGGCTGGCTCCAAGAACCAATGTAACTTGGAAAATTTGCATGTGCTTCTCTTTAGAGGGTATAATGCTAACCAAGTGAGACTGGATGAGGACTATAAGGACATGTCCTCCCTAACCAGGTATGGGCTTCATATCCATAATTTGGTGGGTTTATGTGACTAGAATTTAATTTCTGGTTGTCGAGCTACGAGCATACAGGGAAAACCCTTAAACTATACAAGAATATCATCAACAAAAATGCAAACATGATGAGAAATGGTTTATGTATTCAACGGACCAAAACACATTAAGTATTTTTAGGACACACATCTAATCCTTAAAAGAGATAATTATATTTTCTACTTTGTGTGTTTCTTTATTGTTTGGGTTGTCAACATAATATCCTTGATTTAGGACCAAACCCTAATAATAATAAAAATGCATAAACAATGATTTTCATCACTAAGCATGAGCAAGTATCCCAATAAATCAAAATAAAAGAAGGGTTGAAGAGCTTGAATACCTAGAATGGTCAATACTCAAATCGATTGAGTTATCCCCAATACAACAATGGGCTAAATAAATGCCACCTGGCATTGGGGTAGTTCTAAGCAATTTACAAATGAGCTAGCTTTATATGGCCTGTATTACCTAGTAGTCTAGTCCAACTGCACCTAAACTTAGGATCATGACGGAAATTTGGTGATCCTCATTACAACAATGGGTTGAATGAATCCCGGTTGGCAATGAGGTAGTCTTATGTCTCATCTAATATATTCATTTGCACACATAGGGATAGTGAATATCTTGGTCTTCATAACAAAAAAAATTATCTTTCAAGAGTTCTGTATAGTCATTATACAACTTTTGATTAATCAACTAGGGTGTTTGAGTCTCATGGAAAACCTCAAAAATCCCATATAGCAACAAATCATTTTATCAAATCAGTCACACTTTTAGGAGGTTTTGATTGTTAAGGGATTTTCATGGCATAGGTTAGATACCATATGGATATCAACAATGATATTTAGATGACCACTGACTATTTTTTGCACATATTTTAATTCACAGAAGATTATAGGGAAAAAAATACATCTCACATCATCTCATATCACACTTGGATGCTTAAATGATTAATTCTTATGATAAAAGTTACCACTTACATTCATAATTTTCATACATTTTGTGGTGTCATCTAGTAGTTTGATAAACACATATTTAGATTCATTCCTTATGTTTTTAAGTGATTAAATAATACAAGGCACATTTTTCATTAGATCATACTTATATAATTAATGCATTACATACCATCTATCATATCATATCACATTGACTAAATGCATCAACAATTGAAACAAATTAAACATGCATTTACCATACATCATTGCATCCATATATGCATACATAGTAGTGCACCTACACATTTAGATCATAGCATCCAAGCATACATCTATCATATAGCTAGTGCATGACATCAGTACATTGCATACATCTAGTGTAATAACATCATAATATAGGCATTACATCCATTAATGCACACATGAAAAAAAAATTAACAAAAAAAAAAAAAATCAAAATTCAAATATGCCTCGTATCCAGTTATTTATTCTATACACTTTGCAGTTGCAACAACTTGTGCTCCATGCAATCCAGCAAGATGAGTAAATTACCATAAGGTAATTTGGGGTAAATTATTCATATTTGAACTAGAATGCGTCACTTCACTCCCTAATAAGACCTTTTGCGATCGGATTGTTCCATGGGAACAAGTCATTCGTTTCCTTTCCTCTATAAATTTTTCATCATATCATCAAGTGATTCATCATATTCTAAATTGAATTACTATCATCTTGATTCCTTAAGAAGGCCATTATGGCCAAAATGCTCCATGGGATAAAACTAACCAATTAATATTAACATTTGAAATCATAGTTGTAATAGGACCTACCATATAACCAAATGCAAAAGTATTTAATCATCCAAATCAATCATCTTGGTCAAGCGACTCATCACTTTAATCACTTGTCCTTTCCTCATCGACTCTTTGCTTTAAGGGGTAGTCATAATCAAAAAATTCATAATCAAAATCAACACTTAAAACACTTAATTGTGTGAATCGCATTCATCTTATGAATCATTGCTAACAACTATTATAAGCTTCCCCATTTGTAGGGATAAAAAGGATATATGATGAGATAAGCCTTTGTTGCACTATCTATCGGTCCTACCCAATTTTACCTGAAAGTTGTAGAGCACCAAATTTAAGCCTTCCATCTAGTTGGAAGTAATGATTCAAATATGCATGCCATTTTCATGATTGGGGCATCTAATGTTTATTAGATCAATGATCATCATGTAACCTAGAATATGGTTTTAGGTGGTCTATTTTTTCTCAGTGTTGTGTTTCCACAATGCATCACAAAAGGAGCATCTGTAGACACCTAAAACATGTCATTTTTAGAAGACTACTCATATGGGCACCTTTGTAGACCATATGAATGATCTTGGACCTTTCTAAGAGATAGTAGTGGTTCTGACCACTCACTTGGGGTAGCCTTATCCTATTCAGGCTCAACCACTAATGATCAAAGTAGTTGCTATCCCAACCACTGATGCTCAAATCAGCTATAAGCTAGCTACGCCTACTAATAGTGACTAGGAGCAACTTTCTCCTAGCCACACTGAGTGAGAGCAACTAGCTTTGAAATAAAATAATCCTCATGATCCAATCCAAATCAATTGTGCCAATGAAATTTCTAACTTATTTGGGTGATTGAGGGCATAAATATTTTGGAATGTTCCTCCCAACTACCATAGGCTGGCAATTCTTGATCTTGGCTTCTCCAAGAAGCCAAGATTGGGATTTGGGGAGCCTATTTATAGGCCTCCCAAACATGAGCAATGATCTCAAATTTCATGTAGTAAATCTCTTTCGAATTGGATAACGACTTGATAGCCCTTAAGGAGAGTCAAAATATTGCCCAATTGTGAAGTGACACACATGAAATAAATAATGAAGCTTTCAAAGGACTGAGAAGCATACCTTGTAATTCCACACCAATTCGATGTGAATCCTACTAATTTCAACCACAAATCCATCTTTGAACATGCAAGTGACCCTTGACCATCAATTAAATTGGTGAATTATGCATTACAAACCCTAATTTAATAGGTAGAATACTTAGTTCATGGTTGTTGTCTTTAACAGTGGCTCGCAGGCTCAGCCATCAATGGCATCAGTGACTAGCAAAACTAGTTGCCCTGAGTGATAGCAACTAGGGTTTGATGCATAATTTCTTTAGTTATTAGCCTATATTTTTGCTTATTCCTATGTTATTAGCTTAGATTAGAGTATATTTACCATTTTCAATGCATTTGTATGGTTTATTAGCATTTGTTTTGTATCTTTGCTTATATTTGTGATTTTCATGATTTTATCATGCTTTCATGTCATTTCATGCAATTTCTTGAAATAAACCTCATCATGAGAGGTTCCATATTCTATTGATGTGTTTTTTGGTTCCTTTATGCATACGTGACAGGATATACAAAGGACAAAACCACATCTAAGTATCTTTCCTCTGAAGAAGTGAGAAGGAGGCATCAAATAAGCCCTTAATCAATTCATGTTGATATAGAAGGCCTGCAAATTGCACCACCCCTATTTTAGGGTTTTATATATTTGTATTCATTGTATCAAAATTTGGTATACCTAAGAGGGACGTACATGTAACTTATGTTCATGATGAAATAATAAAAGAGGCCTTTAAATTTTTCTTAATTCGTTGTCATTGTATGTTTTCTTGTTTTATCTTTGATATTATGATGCAAATACAATATGTGCATGTGTTCTAGCATCATACAGGTATACATAAAGTCATTTCAAATTTGTTATATATTACTAATAGTGTTTGATAAAATCTAAATGATATTCAATATTATCATTCTAGTATGAAATAAATATATACATTATATTTATGTACGCCTTTAGGATCCTTCTATTGGTGAGATAATAAATGGGTAAGTGTTGTCTAAATAAACTATTTGTAGAAAAATAGGGATATATAATATAATTATTTAAATTTATACAAGATAGGCTAAGATTCTAATACTAAGATAGAAAAGCAATAAATTAATAGTAAACACCAAAACCTATTCTAATTCCAACATAAACAAATGGAATTTTTTGGGTGTCAGATGTAACCCCTATGCCTCCCTGAGTGCTACAACCTCTCATGGTTGTGGATTTCAACCCTTTGTCCTCATTTTGTGTGGGTGTGTCTAGTGCCCTATGCCCTACATGGGGGATCTAGTCCTAGGAAGTCTAGAGAAGCATGGGACATGCTTCACAAAAATACATCCAATATTTTAATTAAGGCCAACTCCTTATTAAGATGCAAACTCTTTGCACTTGTATTTCTTGTGCTATGCTAGCCTATCCTACTTGAATTTTTTGGAAAAATATAAATAAATAAAATACGAAATGATGCATAAAGTAAATTGTTGAAAATACATTACAAAAAGTAATTTGTATAAAGAAAATGCTATCTAGTCTATCTAAGGGGTGTCGATGTGCCAAGAGAATGTAATTTTTATCTTAAAACTTAGTGGGATTAATGAAAATATAAACCAAGTATGATAGAGAAGTAGAACATAGATTTGACCATACAAATATACAATATATTATGTATAATCAAAAGAGGCTCAACAACTTATACATACAACTAGCCCAAGGTTCAAGTCCAAGCTAAGAAGAAAAATGGAAAAGGTATAGAGACAATGCCATATATCAAATACTTAACACAATAAAAAAAATTAATTCCCTTTTTTAGTCTTGAAGATAGCTATTTATAATATTTACAAGCAAAATTCAAAATTCAAAATTCTTCCCTTTAAGATTCTCACTTAGGTTATAATTAATATTGTTAGGTTTATGGTCATTTCTTGTCAGTCTTAATGTTGTACCTTTCATAGGATAAGGACTATACACTTCTATACAATATGTGAGGTTCAAGGTATAGCTAGAGGTAGTTTTACTAAAATCTAGTTACCACCCCCTTTGTGTGTGACCTTCATCTATGCTCCCATTCGATGTCCTAGTAATCATCATTATCTTGAGATTACTAGACATTTTGACATTTTGATTTGACTATTTTGCACAAAGTGTTGCCTTGGGATTTCACCAAAAATTTAGTTTTATCATTCATTTGGCTTCAATCCTAAGGGTCCATTAATCAAAACTTTTGTAATTGCCTTTACCTGCACTATTTTTTGGACCCATTTCATATTAAATTGCTTTAGCTTTCACTAGGATCTCAAATGACTTGCCTCTCTACCAAAAACCATCCTTCAAAATTGGGTAAAAGATCTTAATTCACCCAAGTGTAGTGAGAATTCACTATAGAATAATTCAAGAATAGTTGCACTAAAATCATCCATAAAATACATGTAAGCTAGATCTAATCCTAACCTAATAAAATTTATTTTACACCTAGAGCATAAAAAACCACACATTTTAGAACATGAAAAAAAAAATAACTCATTCCTACCCTATTCTACTTTCAATGTCACCACAATAAAGTAAGGAGAGATCATACATGGGATGTTTCTAGAGCATTTGAATTGCATTGGAATCTAGTCTTCCAATTATAATCAATGACATTTGGATATAATCTTGTCCTCATCTATTGAAGATAGCAAACCAATGATCAACAGAGAAAGATAAGGTGCATGATGTGGTAACAACAAAGGTAAATAGCATAAAATCAATATTATCAAGAAATAAGTATATGACTTTGAAAGTGAATGAATAATGAATGTATAGTGAAAGGGGTATTTATAATAGATGAAATAAAAAAAAAAATTCTTTGGATTCAATGATTGATTTCATATTTTTCAAGGTCGTAAAATTATAACCATTAGTCCAAAGAATATTTTGTTTGAACCCTAGGTGTAAAGAAACACTAGCATCACAATCATGTATCAAAAATCCTAAAAATAGTTGGATGATAATGATCATCATTTAAAATGATGATGATAGCACCATCATTTTTTAGAAAGCATGCTTTGGAAAACATGTTTCATGAGGTCCATTTATCCCACCTCTATCCTTATTTTTTGGTTTTTATAAATTTAGAAGGAAAAATCATCATAAAATATGACAAAAAAATTATAATTAGGTGAATAAAAGGAACCAAAACCACTGACCAACATGGCTTACTACTATCCTACCCAAATACTAATAAAGTTAGTGTGTCCATATCCCATATCTATGAGGACATGACTCTCCACCACATTCAAAGTTAGATATTAGAGATAGTTTTCCAAATATATACTACCCCTCCGTAAATACGATAGGTGACACTGCAAGGGATAACCACTTGCGAGTCCTTAGAAAAAAAAATAGAAATATGTGATTGTCAAAGCAAAAAAAATGAAAATTCTATGCTATAGAAGAAAAACAAAAATTTTGTAAATTTTTATTATACTATCTATGCAAAAATTCAAAAGTTTTTAAATAAATAGCATAAAAATAAAACCAAAAATGTGAGAGTACAAGAAGACTTACTTAAAACACACTCCTAAACATTTTGGTTAGAAGAAATTGATTTTTACCTACCCCATATAGTTTGAAGAGAATTTACCTATAAAAATACTACAAGTACTAAAATTTGTTAGTTGTGTAAAAGTTAACAAAAATAGAGTGTGTATATGTCTCCAAAGTATGCCAAAACCCCTAGAAGCATTGTCCTTTTGTTATTATTAAAAAACATGTCAAGAAGTTAAGTTTATGTAGTAAAATATTTAGAAATATAGGATGATGGCACTCTATGTCCCATGTACAATATTCTTAGATATATATGAGTTTCCTTTTCTTATTACACCATATCTATTGTCTATTTTTATAATTATTTAATTTTATGTACTACTTTATTTTTCATTCATGGCATATGTATATGATTTGTGTAGCACATGATGACATGCCAATTTTTTATCATACTTAATATTTGTGTAGCACATGGTAACATGTCAAATGTATTTTTGTGATACTCGATCAAGGTTTTTGTAGTATATGGTGACGAGTCATTCAATGGATAGGATTATGTATACTCAAGATTTATGTAGCACATGCTGCTATATCATTTATTGAAATATATGTATGATTTGATTAGTATTAAAAGTGATGCAAGATTATTAGAGATAACAAGTATTATTTATGTAGCATTCAATGACAATATTTAAAACATTTGAGTAGCATTTAGAGAAATGATCAATAAATTTTACCTTTCTCTAAAATTGGTCATGCATGGGATGGTGTGCCTATCATACATGCCACTAAAGTAGGTAAGTCACATGTAGTATGTAACAAGTGGATAGTACCAACAATATAATGGGGTAGACTAGGAGAAACCAACCTATATCATGTATATATGTAGTATTTGAACCCAATCCTAGCCTAAACCATAAGATAAGTATAAATTAAAACTATGGTAGTCAATCATTCCAACCACTTTTGCAAGGGGGTATGGGATTCCAACCTACGTCATAAATTATATTCAAGTATATGTCCCCAAAGCTAACTCATACCCTATTGCTAATGATGTATGTGTTTCTTAGTAAGGCACACCCATCATGACAACATAGAAGAAAGATAAAAGCAAGAAGTTTTAGGATATATGTGCATGATATCTCACCCTAGGATAGGAAGATTCCATGGAATGGAAAGTCACTATGCTTCTATAGTCACCCAAAAGTCACACATTACCACTTCTCCCATCATCAAGGCTGATAAATTTGCAAAGCCCCCAAAATTTGCATATATTAGCCTCAAAATACTATTTATTTATCAAAACCACTATTCATGCACTATTCACAAGCCCACTTGGGTCACTTAATCCCTTTCCTATGCTTAACTCTAGGTCCTCATGCGACCACCATAATGATTCAACCTTGGTTAATATTTACCTTGGTCAAGCCCATCCCATGGTCAATCTGATTCATAGCCACCTCAACTAGTCTACCTTTTGACTAGCCTAGCCTCCACCTCATCCATTTGACCCTAGCTAAACCTATGGTCAACCTAATCAGGGTTAACTTTAACCCTTGCTCCACACATATTCCTATGTGTATTTAGGGATTTAAATGCTATTTGGAGACTTTTATGTTTCAAAGCATGGGAGATATGGTGAGTCACACTCCACCTCACCCAAAAGTCAACACTTAACCTAGGGTCAACCTAACCCTGGTTAAATATAACTCTTGCTCCATTTCAAATCCCCATGTGGGTTTGAATTCATAAATAACTTTTGAAGACTTTTTGGATTTCAAAGCATGGGTAAGGATGACTCATATTCCACCTCATTTAATTCAACAACTAACTCATGGTAAACCTTACTACGATTAGGCTTTAATCCCAACTCCACTTCACATCCCCATGTTCATTTATGACATGTAGGTGGGTGAGGGATTCTATCACCTAAATGCACTTATGGATCATGCCATATTAGGGGACACCTCATAGGGGAAACCTCATAAGGGGAACCTCATAAGGGATACCTCACAAGGAAAACCTCATGGGATATCGCATAGGGGACATCACATAGCGGACACCTCAACCATTCCCTTAACCTTGAAAAACTCTATAATAAGAGGGTCATTTCCTCTACCTTCATCAACATTAATTTGCATACCAAAATTTTATCGAAATTAGCCTAGACTACCAATAATTATACCACATCACTCAACATCACTCAACATCACTCGCCATCTACCCCCTCACATGAATCCATCGACATCTTGTGTTGCTTGACATGTTGCTATCAAATATTGAATATTCAAAGGGTGACTTGGCTTGATATAGAAGTGACAACTACACCACCAAGAAGCATACAACAAAATCTATTGTTTCTAGAAAACACAATCAGATTTTCACATAAGGGTGTGAATCCTAAGGCCTATAAAATTTACCTATATGGGTGTGAATCCTTAAATAAACCAGTTTTCCTACTCTAAAAGATCCCAAGAGCTCCCAAAACTAGGTAAGAATTTTTTTTTTGCCTATTTTTCATCATTTGATGCATATTTAATCATGTTTTAAGCTTATATTAAGGTCTTTTTGTCTATGAAAATGAGGGGTCTAATTAATACAAGCCCCAAAAAATTCTAATCCATTTTTGTAGGTCTCACAGGTCTCAAGGATAGGTTTGATCGATAGTGTCCTGCAAGCAAGAAGCCCACTCAAACCAAGGAAGACAATAAGAGATCTTCTTAGTTGTTGACTGATATCATTCCAAGGAGAATCCCATTGTGGAAGAACACTCCCTTGTGACCCCAAAAGGGAAATTTTGTAAAAGGGATACCTCTTTGTAATATCTTTTTATCAATTACAAAATAACCACTTTTTGTATCCTTTATTCTAGCACGCCCGATGGGACCCCCATCATGTTTTGTATTTTTCATTAGATTTTTTACTAGCTAACCACCATTTTGACCATTTTCTATGTTATAGGTTCTATAAAAACTAGAACATAGTCAACCAAAACCCTGAAGTACACCTCAAGTATTATTCTAACACTTTTCTAGCCTATGAGCTATATTTGCATAGATGGGTGTGAATATTAGAGCCTGTTAGATTCACATAGAGGGGTGCACATTCTAAAACAACATAAAAAATTGTTCCTTGACAACAAGGTATCCATTTATGTACATCCATAATAATAAAAAGGTAATTCATGGGGTAAAAAAACCTATTCCATATTTATATCGCTATCTCACATACCTCTCTACCTTCATAGGACAAATTGCCTCCCAAAATGGTGTTCCCAAGGTGAAATCATTCATTTTATCTTCCTTTATTAGTTTTGCAATTTGGTTTCCCTTCTTCTTTGCAAATTTCATTGGTTTAAACTTTTTTTTATTACTTAGTCTATTCTTATCCTACAAAATCTAGCTTTATACCTCTTATGTTGTAGGAAACATCACCAAAACTAGTCTAGAGGTAGGTTCCTAACCCATAGATACCAAAATTGAAGAAAAAACCCACTTTGCTTGGATTCATAGGGATGGGTGTGAATCTTGAGGCCTATTAGATTTTCATAGATGGTGTTGGACATTTTGAGCTTATTTAGTTGTCATTGATGTCAAGGTGAAAAGTCATCATTAATACTATGGAGCACACCATCAATAGCACCAGGAACAATGCAAAGAGTTGAAGAGAAAGTTGGAAAAATAATATTTTATGAGGGTTTATGGTAAACCCATGATGGAAGATTAAAATGTTTCATTAAAACCATTATAGTTGGAAAAATAATATTTTATGAGGGTTTATGGTAAACCCACGGTGGCAGAATATATTACATTTAAAGGTTTAAGTTTAAACCCAAAGTTAAAGTTTATAAAAATAATTTATAAAATTTAAATTCCTTAGAATTTAAATAATTTATAAATTATAAAGGTGGGAGTGTCGACGTCATGCAATAAAAGGAAGCACCAACATCCAAGAAACAAAGGAATTTGTGTATAAATAAATGCCAAGGAGGCATTCAAAATTCATCCCTTCGATTGATTAATGTATGCGATAAAAAGTGAAAGGTTTTTGTGCTTGTTGATCATGAGGAAGAAGACAAGAAATTTCACTTGTCTTTAGCGCCAGGTAGAGGACAAAAGAGGAAGGGCACATTGATTGAAATGCATAGGACACGGTGGTCCATTGGCAGTGCACATTTTGCGAAGGCGTTGGGAGTTGAGGAAGCACGTGATCGATTCGCGTGGAGTGGTGTGTCTTGGGCGCCAAGGGAAGTTTATTTTGCACATGGTTTTTGCGCGCCAACCAAGGACAAAGAAGACAAAGAGCGCTTAGGCTCTTAACCGTGCGTCTAGCGCACGTGATGGTTATAGCCATGGCTAGAGCACTCACAGAGGCAAAGAACATGGGTTCGAAACCCACTAAGAGGCAAAGGTAACTTTTTGATAATTAATTTTTGCCTAAGGTTTTTCAAAGGATATTGTGGAGTAATAAGGGTTTGTGAAAAGTTGTGTGTTTGATTTATGTTATTGTTGGAGTTATAAGGGTTTGAGAAAGGTTGTTGATTTGATATTTGATTTTTATTATTGTGGAGTAATAAGGATTAATGTGAGGTTGTTTTATTGATGAAGTGATTTATATATTTGGAACCATAAAGAAAGTTGATTTGATTTTTATCAAAGTTTCTCTTGCCATTAAAATAAATTAAAGAGGTTTGAATTAATTTTTGGTGGATGTTAAGTTTATTCTAGTTGGGAGTTTATAAGGTGTTATTGGATAAATATTTTATGTATGTTGATGGTTGTTTTGAAAGGTGGAGTGATAAGGTGTATTTGAGTATTTACATTATATTGTGAGAAAGATTTATCTTCTAACCTCTTTGAGATTGGCATAGAAGTTGTTGTGGTTGTGACAGATTTATGAGATCCCTTCATCTTCAATAAAAGGTATGAGCACATTCTTCCATAAGTTGAGTTGATTGATTGGTTTTCTAGAAAATAAGTTTGGAGTGAAAAGGACTTGATTAGGGTTTCCTTTTGAGAGTGTTTGAGTTAATGCTTCAAGGTTTTCTGGAATAAAGAGTTGTTGTTAAAACCTTGTTTGATAAGCATTGTTGTTGAAGCCATTGGTTGTGTGAAGAACTTGAACTAGGGTTTGAAATGAACATGAGTATCATTGTTATGTGAGATTTGTTGTTGAGCATTGTTGGAAATATTTTGAGTTGATGGTTATATACTTGGACTAGGGTTTGTGAGAAAGAAGTGTTTCATTGAGTGATTGGTTGAGTAGAGTTGATTGAGCCTAGTCAAGTGGATGTGTGAAGTGATTGTTCAAGTTCTATAAAACAAACTATTCTATATTCTGATTTGAGTTGAGAAAGTGATTGAGCATTGAGTTGAAACATATTGGGTCTCTAACAATTCTCTTTATGTTTCTATGAGTTTTTGGACAAGTTCTGTGTGGACTTGTTGAGCATATTTGGACAAGTTCTGTGTGGACTTATTGAGCATATTTGGACAAGTTCTGTGTGGACTTGTTGGGCATATTTGAGCAGGTTCTGAGTGGACTTGTTGGATATATTTGAGCAGGTTCTGAGTGGACTTGTTGAGCAGATTTGAGCAAGTTCTATGTGAACTTGTTGAGTAGAGTTGAGTAGGTTCTGAGTGGACTTGTTGAGCATATTTGAGATAGATATTTGGAGGTGATAGAGCAGAGAGGATAGTAGTCTCTAGTGGATAGAGATCCATCAGCCAGGGTAGTGAGGATAGGTCTTCTGAGTGGGGACAAGAGTCTTCAGTGGAGAGAGATCCACAAGCCAGTGTAGTGGAGGTAGTAGTCTTCTAGAGGATCACCAGCTAGAGCAGAGGAGAAGGAGTTCTCCTATGGATAGAGATCCATGAACTTGATTTAGGGGATCAACATCTCCATTGGATAGAGGTCCATAAACATTGTAGGGAAAGGATTCCCAAGAGAATTTATTTGAGAAAAATTTATAAGAAATATTTTCTCTGTGGAGTAGCCCACATTGGGTGAACCACGTAAAATCATGTCTCTCATATGTGTGATGCTTTGTGTGATGTTTACTACTTTAATATTGTTGATGCTATTATTTGGATTAAAAAGCAATTTTTTTTATCTTATACTGTTCACCCCCTCTCAGTATAAGCACATGTTCTTCAATTGGTATCAAAGTGGGTCTCTCCGTGAAAAGACTAACAACTTGGAAGAGGATCCATCAGTAGCACACATGACTCTAGAAAATGAAGAAGAGACTATGTTTGACATAAAAGAAGAATTCTTTGCTGCTCTCAGAAAATTGGAAAGACTTAGAGAGAAAAATTCAAGCTTGAAGGAACAAGTTCAAGAAGATGAAGAAGCAAGGATGGAACTTATACAAAATCTCACAGATCTCAAGATTAGGGTGGAAGAAGGAAAGAAGATTGAGCAAGACATGACAGATCTATTAAGATCCAAGGAAACAGAATGTGAAATATTGGAAGCAAAAATTGTTCACCTAAGGAATAAAGTTGAAAGGACCAAGGTACTACAAGATACAGAATATGAGAAATAGAAAGAGGAATCAAGTCTTCAGAAAGCAGAAACCTCAAACAAGGATAAGCAAGCAAAGGATATCAGAAAGGAAGAAAGCAAAGGAGAACCCTGGATAAGAGTTAATCACAAAAGGAAGATGACTTCTCCACAAATTCCAAGACATCCAAATAGGTCACATAATTTCTTCCATGGTCATTGTTTTTCTTGCAATAAATATGGTCATAGAGTTGTACACTGTATTCATCATGCAAGATACAATAGAGATTTCAATTCCTTTGCACCTCTCATGGATGATGATGTTATATGTTACAAATGCAATAATTTTGGGCACAAGGCTAGATGGTGTAAAATGATACTTCCTGAGTCTAGAAAAACAATTTCAACAACTAGGAAAGATGAAAGGGAAAATGTTAAGGCTAGATCAATGTTAGTGCAAACAACCCTTCATGCTCAGGATAAAGAAGAAAAATGGTATCTTGATAGTGGTTGCTCTAGTCACATGATAGGAGACAAAGACAAATTCATTGTACTGAAAGAAACAAATAGAGGTTCAGTAAGTTTTGGTGATAATGGATCAACAAGGATTGGTGGAAGAGGAACTCTAAGTTTAGACAATGGGAAAACAAAAATAGAGAATGTTTTGTATGTTAAAGGGTTAAAACACAATATGCTGAGTATAAGTCAACTTTGTGATCAAGGATACATGGTTACTTTCCATCCAGATAGATGTGAGATAAGAAAATCAGAAACTGGAAAAATCATTGCCAATGCAAGAAGAACCCCAAACAACTTATACATGCTCAATGAGATCAAAGGGGAAAAGTGCTTTCTATCACAAGAATATGAGAGTTGGTTATGGCATAGAATATTGGGTCACTTGAATTTTGACAACATAGTCAATATAAGCAATAAATAGATAGTCAAAGATTTACCCAAAATAAGAAGACCTCAAAACATAATTTGTGCACCTTGTCAACATGGAAAGCAAACTAGGACAACCTTTAAGTCAAAAGGATATATGTCATCTGAGCCTTTGAGCCTAATACATACTGATTTGTGTGGTCCTACCAGAACACAAAGCATTCAGGGTGAGAGCTACTTTATGTTGTTTATAGATGATTATTCCAGAATGGTTTGGGTAGCCTTCCTAAAAGAGAAGTCAGAGGCCTTTGAAAAATTCAAAGCATTCAAGGAATTGGTTGAAAATGAAACTAGCAAAAGGATTAAGTGTCTGAGATCTGATAGAGGAGGAGAATTTACTTCAAATGAATTTGTAGAGTTTTGTGAACAACATGGAATCAAGAGAGAGTACTCAACAGCAAGAACTCCTCAACAAAATGGGGTAGTTGAAAGGAAAAATAAGACTGTTGAAAACATGGCTAGAGCTATGTTGAATGAATCTAAGTTATCAGATGGTTTTTGGAGAGAAGCTATAAACACAACAGTATACATAATCACTAGGGCTCAAATGAGGGTAAATCATCACAAGACTCCATATGAGCTTTGGAAAGGAAGACCTGCCACTGTAAAACACTTCAAAATTTTTGGAAGCAAATGTTACATAAGATGGGAAGACCAAAACTTAGGCAAGTTTGATCCAAGATGTGATGAGGGAATTTTTCTTGGTTATTCCACAAGGAGTAAAGCCTACAGATGCTTCAACAAAAGAACATGCACTATGGTGGAAAGTATAAATGTAACAATTGATGAGAAGATAGATTCAAGAGAACCAGTTCAACAAATTGTGTATCAAGAAGATGGATGTTGTCAAGAAGAATTTTGTGAGGAATCGGATAAAGAAGAAGAAGAAACACGAAGACTTCTTCCCAAAACTCCATCCAGGTATGTACAGAAACATCATCCAAAAGAGCAGATCATCGGGAATCCAGAGGAAAGACAGACAAGGAGAAGAATAATAAAACCATCTCAACAAGAAAATTTTTCTTTGCTATCTAAGATTGAGCCAAAAAACTTCACTCAGGCAAGTGAGGATGAATTTTGGATTAAGGCAATGAATGAGGAATTGGATCAGATAGAGAAGAGCAAAACTTGGGAACTTGTTCCATGACCAAAGGACAAAAATGTGATTGGCACAAAATGGGTATTCAGAAATAAATTAAATGAAGATGGACAAGTGGTCAGAAATAAAGCAAGGTTAGTATGCAAAGGTTATGCACAGGTAGAAGGAATTGAATTTGATGAGACTTTTGCTCCAGTTGCATGGCTTGAAGCTATAAGGATGTTTTTAGCATTCTCAAGTTTCAAGAACTTCAAGGTATATCAGATGGATGTCAAGTCAACATTTCTAAATGGGGTTCTAGAAGAAGAGGTTTATATTGAACAACCAGAGGGATTCATACTAGCAGATAAACCAGATCAGGTATGCAGATTGAAAAAGGTATTGTATGGTTTAAAGTAGGCTCCTAGAGCATGGTACTCAAGATTGGATAAGTATCTTCAGGAATAGGGGTTCAGAAAAGGAATAGCAGACAGTAATTTATATATCAAAAATGAAGGGAGTGATCTTCTAATAGTGGTTGTTTATGTTGATGACATAATTTTTGGAGGAAACAATGATAAGATGTGTAAGGAATTTTCTAAGAACATGCAAAATGAATTTGAGATGTCTATGCTTGGTGAATTGTCCTTCTTTCTTGGACTTCAGATTTCACAATCAGAAAGGGGAGTGTTTCTCTCACAAGCCAAGTATATAAAGGAAATGTTAAAGAAATTTAGGTTAGAAGATTGTAAACCGGTAAGTACTCCCATGGTCACAGGGTGCAAGTTGAGTAAGGATGATGAATCTCTAGAGGTAGATCAGAGATTATACAGATCTATGATTGGCATCTTATTGTATGTTACAACTACAAGACCAGACATAGTACAGTTAGTGGGATTAGTGGCAAGGTTTCAGGAAGCACCTAAGGAAACACATGTGGCAGCAGTAAAAAGAATTTTTAGGTATCTAAAAGGGACTATGGATTTTGGGCTTTGGTATCCCAAAAGTGATAGTTTCACACTAACAACATATACAGATGCAGATTGGGCCGACAACATTGATGATAAAAAAAGCACAAGTGGAGGAGCATTCTTTCTTGGAGAATGTTTAGTCTCTTGGTTAAGTAAGAAGTAGGTTTCAGTATCTTTATCTACAGAAGAAGCAGAATACATTGCAGCAGTAGCCAATTGTACACAGGTGTTATGGATGAAGAGAACTCTAGAAGACTTCAAGATAAAGCATGATCATCCTATTCCCATACTATGTGATAATACAAGTGCTATAAGTATTTCAAAAAATCTAGTAATGCACTCCAGGACAAAGCACATTCCGATTAAGTACCATTTTTTGAGAGAACAGGTGACAGATAAACAGGTCAGGTTAGAATATGTTACCACAAAGGAACATATAGCAGATATTTTCACTAAGCCACTTTCAAAGGAAACTTTTGAGTATCTACGAGGAAAATTGGGAGTGAGACTCCCACCCCAGAATTAACCACCTCAAAAGAAGGTGGGGGAGGGGCTAAGCTAAGAGGCTCATTCTTAGCCCCGAGCCCCAAAGGTGACCCTTTGCCATTGATGTCAAAGGGGGAGATATTTGAGTAAGGGGGAGAGATTTGATTTGAGAGAGCATTGAGCTAGGGGGAGCAATGTCCCAGGGGGAGCAAAACAAAGGAAAAGTCAAGTTTTTAGTAAAAGGAAATTGGGTTGCCATCAATGACAAAGGGGGAGATTGTTGGACATTTTGAGCTTATTTAGTTGTCATTGATGTCAAGGTGAAAATTCATCATTAATACTATGGAGCACACCATCAATAGCACCAGGAACAATGTGAAGAGTTGAAGAGAAAGTTGGCAAAATAATATTTTATGAGGGTTTATGGTAAACCCATGATGGAAGATTAAAAGGTTTCATTAAAACCATTATAGTTGGCAAAATAATATTTTATGAGGGTTTATGGTAAACCCACGGTGGCAGAATATATTACATTTAAAGGTTTAAGTTTAAACCCAAAGTTAAAGTTTATAAAAATAATTTATAAAATTTAAATTCCTTAGAATTTAAATAATTTATAAATTATAAATGTGGGAGCACCGACGTCATGCAATAAAAGGAAGCACCAATGTCCAAGCAACAAAGGAATTTGTGTATAAATAAATGCCAAGGAGGCATTCAAAATTCATCCCTTCAATTTATTAATGTATGCGATAAAAAGTGAAAGGTTTTCGTGCTTGTTGATCGTGAGGAAGAAGACAAGAAATTTTACTTGTCTTTAGCACCAGGTAGAGGACAAAAGAGGAAGGGCACATTGATTGAAATACATAGGACATGGTGGTCCATTGGTAGCGCACGTTTTGCGAAGGCGTTGGGAGTTGAGGAAGCACGCGATCGATTCATGTGGAGTGGTGTGTCTTGGGCGCCAAGGGAAGTTTATTTTGCACATGGTTTTTGTGCACCAACTGAGGACAAAGAAGACGAAGAGCGCTTAGGCTCTTAACCATGCGTCTAGCACACACGATGGTTATAGCCATGGCTAGAGCACTCATGGAGGCAGAGAACGTGGGTTCGAAACCCACTAAGAGGCAAAGGTAACTTTTTGATAATTAATTTTTGCCTAAGGTTTTTCAAAGGATATTGTGGAGTAATAAGGGTTTGTGAAAAGTTGTGTGTTTTATTTATGTTATTGTTGGAGTTATAAGGGTTTGAGAAAGGTTGTTGATTTGATATTTGATTTTTATTATTGTGGAGTAATAAGGATTAATGTGAGGTTGTTTTATTGATGAAGTGATTTATATCTTTGGAACCATAAAGAAAGTTGATTTGATTTTTATCAAAGTTTCTCTTGCCATTAAAATAAATTAAAGAGGTTTGAATTAATTTTGGTGGATGTTAAGTTTATTCTAGTTGGGAGTTTATAAGGTGTTATTGGATAAATATTTTATGTATGTTGATGGTTGTTTTTGAAAGGTGGAGTGATAAGGTGTATTTGAGTATTTACATTATATTGTGAGAAATATTTATCTTCTAACCTCTTTGAGATTGGCATAGAAGTTGTTGTGGTTGTGACAGATTTATGAGATCCCTTCATCTTCAATAAAAGGTATGAGCACATTCTTCCATAAGTTGAGTTGATTGATTGGTTTTCTAGAAAATAAGTTTGGAGTGAAAAGGACTTGATTAGGGTTTCCTTTTGAGAGTGTTTGAGTTAATGCTTCAAGGTTTTCTGGAATAAAGAGTTGTTGTTAAAACCTTGTTTGATAAGCATTGTTGTTGAAGCCATTGGTTGTGTGAAGAACTTGAACTAGGGTTTGAAATGAACATGAGTATCATTTTTATGTGAGATTTGTTGTTGAGCATTGTTGGAAATATTTTGAGTTGATGGTTATATACTTGGACTAGGGTTTGTGAGAAAGAAGTGTTTCATTGAGTGATTGGTTGAGTAGAGTTGATTGAGCCTAGTCAAGTGGATGTGTGAAGTGATTGTTCAAGTTCTATAAAACAAACTATTCTATATTCTGATTTGAGTTGAGAAAGTGATTGAGCATTGAGTTGAAACATATTGGGTCTCTAAAAATTCTCTTTATGTTTCTATGAGTTTTTGGACAAGTTCTGTGTGGACTTGTTGAGCAGATTTGGACAAGTTCTGTGTGGACTTGTTGAGCAGATTTGGACAAGTTCTGTGTGGACTTGTTGGGCATATTTGAGCAGGTTCTGAGTGGACTTGTTGGATAGATTTGAGCAGGTTCTGAGTGGACTTGTTGAGCAGAGTTGAGCAAGTTCTATGTGAACTTGTTGAGCAGAGTTGAGCAGGTTCTGAGTGGACTTGTTGAGCAGATTTGAGATAGAGATTTGGAGGTGATAGAGTAGAGAGGACAATAGTCTCTAGTGGATAGAGATCCATCAGCCAGGGCAGTGAGGATAGGTCTTCTGAGTGGGGACAAGAGTCTTCAGTGGAGAGAGATCCACAAGCTAGTGTAGTGGAGGCAGTAGTCTTCTAGAGGATCACCAACCAGAGCAGAGGAGGAGTTCTCCTATGGATAGAGATCCATGAACTTGATTTAGGGGATCAACATCTCCATTGGACAGAGGTCCATAAACATTGTAGGGAAAGGATTCCCAAGAGAATTTATTTGAGAAAAATTTATAAGAAATATTTTCTCCGTGGAGTAGCCCGCATTGGGTGAACCACGTAAAATCATGTCTCTCATATGTGTGATGCTTTGTGTGATGTTTACTACTTTAATATTGTTGATGCTATTATTTGGATTAAAAAGCAAAAAGTTTTATCTTATACTGTTCACCCCCCTCTCAGTATAAGCACATGTTCTTCATATGGGTATGAATCCAAAAACTAGTAAATCCCAAAATTGCATAGTCTAGAAAACAACTCTAGAAACATCTAATAATAGGTAATTCCCTTAAAAACTGGTCTATTTTATCCAAAACATTGGTTTTCTTCACCAAAATCACAATTTTTCTTTCCTGTCTCATTTACCATGCAATTTACAAAATCCCCAAATATCTTTAGGATATTTTACATCTCTTTTTAATCATTAGGTTATGTTCCTTTAATTTCTTATTTCTAGCATTAGAACCTCCTTTTAGCCATGTGCATCAAGTTTAAAATAATTCTTAACTTCCTTGTTCTTCTAGAGCCAAGAATAGATTGTGATCTATCTCATATGTATAGCTCTTATAAGACATCTAGTCATAACCGTAACTGTATATCTTGACTAATGTAGATAGGATTGCACCTAATAAAACCTTAGCATAAGTTGTCACTAAACCCAAGTGATATTTTCTTTCACAAGCATCTAGCATAGATTTATCTTTTCAAGTTGTAGCATAGATCTTTCTTTCCCAAGTTCCAATATATATCTTTCATGTTTATATCATACATTTTTATATTTATATTTTTCTAGCATATATTTTCACTTCCAAAGAACCTACATAACCTTTTGCTTTCATGCATCTTTTCAAGATTCAACTCTAGCTTAAGTTTCATTTTGAATCGCAAATTTCATTTCGAAGCTAGTTAATCAAAATTTTCCTTTTTTACTACTTTCACAGTGTAATTTTATTCTAACACACTATTTTACTAAAAATAAAATCAACCAAACACATGTACACAATACACATTGGTAAGGTTGTACTTCATCACCAACCCCCAATCGAGACCATTGACGTTGGAATTCATCTCCTTTTATTGGATTTTCCTCTAGATGCCATAGTAGCCCCCACAAGTGAATTTTTGGATTTCATCACCAAAATGTCCCTTACCCTTAATATATCCTCAAGTTAGGTTAGGCTTAGATGCCCCCACTCATAGGGATTTACATAATTCATGAGTAGGTAACTACCATTTTTTACTAAGCCCGATCAAGGGTAAAGTGAAAGCTTGATTGGGCTAGTA
The DNA here is from genome assembly GCA_028583015.1 of Wollemia nobilis. Lineage (NCBI taxonomy): Eukaryota > Viridiplantae > Streptophyta > Pinopsida > Araucariales > Araucariaceae > Wollemia > Wollemia nobilis. The sequence goes on along the minus strand of JAQPPZ010000386.1, from coordinate 9,313,401 downwards.
GCAAGTCTTAGACAGTGTTACCTCTTTCATAAGAGGTATTTTAGATTTTTCCCCTTCTGGTTACCTTTTATTGTGCCTTTCATTAGTCATTATTCACCCTTTATCGCATAGTTACCCCTTGCGCACCTTTGGGTGTTGTAAGGACACATGCTTTAGCATACCTTCTTAGCATCCATTCCTCACCTACTTTATTTATTTCAGGTTGGTCAACATCATCAAAAATACATGAAAATACAAAAATACATTTTATTAATATTTTCCATCACATTTTGCTACATCTGAGTGATTTTTGTTACAAAACCATTCAAAATAGTCTCAAAATATACTTGCTGGTTTTTAATAGTCTATTATTACAAAATTCAACCTAGAATGTTTGTATTGTATGGATTCACATAGTAAGGTGAGAATTTGTTTTATTCATAGTTTAAGGTGTGAATCCCAAAATCATTGCATAGATAGGTCCAAAAACACACAAAAAAGTAAAAATTTCACTTAAATTTCTCTTCTAGCTTCATTCTATCACTCTTCACTTAGAGTCATAGTCCTTAACCAATATCAAATTGCATAAACAAGTGAATTTAACTATATATTCTTCTCTTGTTATCTATTATCCTCCAACCAATTCATCAGGGCATTTAGAGGAAACCACCTTTGTTCATTCTCAAAATATATTTTCTTATTTGCATAGCTCATCCTCTCTTCACACATTATGCACTAGCATTTCATCCTATGATCATGATATAATGCATCAAGCTAATCATCCTACTCCTCCCATGATCCCCCATGTGAGTACCACTTTCTCCTCTTCACACCATCATGCTCCCTACCATACTTCTCCCCATCAAGGGCCATGTCATCCACCTCATCCTCCCTCATCTCAATTTCCATTTCCAATTGCCCAACTAGTTGGTATTATGCAACCTCCTTGTTATTATTTTATAACTTCTTCACTTCATCCATATGCCTATTCTTACCCATATAAATCGACATCTACCACACTTGGAATCCATGTTAACCCCATCCCCACACCACAAGAACCTGCTTCGATTGATATACAACACATCTTAGAGCACCTCAATAATCTTGAGTTGCAATTGAGCAATTGTATGTATCATACACCCACTTATAATCTAGTAATGAGAGGTTCTACATTGCCTCCACTTCAACAAACCCCTCATCCTCAATGACGAGGTTATCCAAAACCTAGGTAAGACATCACTCCAATGCCACCTAGTCAACCTCCCACTCACTCACAATATCCTCTACATCCAACTCATGATCAAAATCCTATGTCTGGGCCTCTGTATCATATTTTTAAATAATTGTATAATGTTATACACTTAGCTCTACCTTAGGTGAAACTATTTGATCCAAATTAACCAAAACCAATAGGGTACAATGAGCATCAATTTTATGTCTATCATCGCCATCAAGGGCATGATATTAACAAATATTGTAATTTCAAACAACTAGTCCACAATATGATTTATGAGGAGGAAATACAATGGAACGATATTATTTCATATTCAATGATAATTTGGATACATCTCCAAATCCATTCCACCAACCATTGCCACCATGACCACAAGTTTGCACCTTGGCCTATCCACCTATGCCTCTACAATTTCATCATATCAATGGCCATGCTTCCTACCAATATTTTAGTCACACCAATATTGCAACTAGAAAGCCACAATATCTAAGATGATATCTCCCCATAACTTAGCATTTCTTTTGCTTCATTGTGGTCATCATCCATTATTTTCCCAAATCTACTCTAACTACTCCTACTTCCTCACTTCTCCAATTCTCTTTTCTTCTCTTTCTATCAAAATGTTCATGTAATTGTTGTACAATCATGCATGAGCAGCTATGTACCTATGATTACTTCTCCTCTTCTTATATATATTTTTTCTTCCTCCTATTTTACAATGTCCTTCCCATCATATCTTCCTTATTTTATTCATTCACCTTCTTTTCATCATCACTTCTCCATATTATTCACCCAAATTTAGTGACTAGGATTTTCTCTCCTTCCAACCCATCTCTCACACTTGGGGGAGTTTATTTCTCCTTTTAACCCATTTTTACAACTGAGGGAATTCATATCCTTTCAACTAATTTCTCATTATTGGGGGAGTTTTCTTTCCTCACACTTTCAAATAATGTTGTGAGTAGGGGATTTCACTCCATCTCAATCTACTTCTATGTTTGAGGGAGTTCACCCTCTTTCCAACCATATTTTTATCTAGGGGAGTTAATCCTCATTCCACATAAAATTCCACCATATCTCATCTACACATAATGGTTTAGCTCAACACTACAATCACAAATCAATCACTCAATATTTTTACAACAACATCAATCCCTAGGTTCAAAAGTTGACATCCTTTACTTTACTTTCAACACAAATCATCTAACAGGTTCTGAAAAAGTTGCAACCTTTTGTTAAATATTGTTCCCTTTGCATTGCATTCACATATCAATCAATAAATTAACTACCATGTTCAAAAGGCTACATCCTTTTATTAAAGGTTTCACCTTTTCCTTGCTTTCATAATAAATCAACTACTAGGTTCTCAAAAGGTTTCATCATTTTATCAAAGGTTGTTCCCTTTGCCTCTCATTCATGTTCCATTATATTTCAAAGGCCCAAACTCTCTATGATTTCTAGTTTTCAAAAGCACAACTCCATTTTGTTAAGTTTCATAATATTAAATTTCTTAGCAAACACACCATTCATTTGGCTAGATTTTCCAAGACTACCAAATTCAGTTAAAAATCTCTTAGCAAAGGCACCATTCATTTGGTCGAATTTCCTATCACATGCTCTTAGAATAGACATTTATTTTATTTTCTCTTAGCCTAGACATTTCATTCATATTCTCTTAGCATAGGAATTCATTTTTATGCTATTATATTAGACATCCATTTCTATACTCTTAGCTTATATATTTATTTCCATGCTCTTAGCATAGACATTCATTTACATACTCTTAGATTAGCCATTCATTTATATTCTCTTAGCTTAAACATTCATTTCCATAGTCTTAGCTTAGACATTCATTTCCATACTTTTATCTTAGCCATTCATTTCTATTCTCTTAGTTTAGACATTAATTTCTATGCTCTTAGCCTATTATAGACATAGCCTATCCTAGCATAGACATAGACATAGCCTAGCATAGATATAATCTAGCCTAACATAGACATAGCCTTGCCTAGCACAAATATAATCTAACCTAGCAATAGATATAGCCTATCCTAGCATAGACATAGCCTAGCATAGCAATAGACATAGCCTATCCTAGCATATACATAGCCTAGCATAGCATAGACATATATTAGAAATAGACATAGCCTGGCCTAGCATAGATACAACCTAGAAATTTACATAGCCTCACCTAGCATAGCATAGACATAGCCTAACATAGCATAGACATAGCCTAGCCTAGCATAGATGTAGCCTAGAAATTTACTTTTCATGCCTAGCATATACATAGCCTAGCAATAGACATAGCCTAGCCTAGCATAGATGTAGCCTAGAAATTTACATAGCCTAGCCTAGCATAGACATAGCCTAGCATAACATAGATGTAGTTTAGCAATTTATTTTTCATACCTATCATAGTCTAGACTAGCATAGCATAAACATAGTCTAGCCTAGCCTAGTATAGTCTAGCCTAGACTAGCATAGACATAGCCTAGCCTAGCATAGAAATAGCCTAAAAATTTACTTTTCTATCCTAGAATAGCATAGTCTTTTCTAGCATAGCATAGACATAGCCTAGCAATTTGCTTTTCATTCCTAGCATAGACATAGCCTAGAAATTTACTTTTTATGCCTAGCATAGACATAGCCTAGAAATTTACTAGGCATTTCATTCATATGCTTCAAGCATAGATATTTACTTTCACATACTCCTAGCATAGATATTTACATTCCCATGCTCTTAGCATAACAATTTTCCATTTCCCACTTAGCATAGATATTGCTTCAAATAACAATTTTCTATTCCTTGTTTACTTTCTTGTCTTAGCTGAGATCTTACTCCAAAGAGTAAACTTAATTTCTTGTCTAACCCTACCAATGAAGGTTCTCAAATTATTGTACATTCAACATAAAAAAAAAAAAACCAAAAACAATAATAAAAATCAAAACAAATTCAAAATCGCTCATCAAAGATGTATTTTGCACTCCATTTTTCTCCATATCTATTCCATTTTTTTCCTTTCCCCCTTAATTTCATTCTAGTTCAATGTTGTATGGTCACACTTTTAGTGGCTACATACCTTTGTTTCATATCTCATTTCTATCTTATTCCTTTCCAAATTCTTCCATTCCCGATCAATGTTATATGGTCACGCTTTGAGCAGCTACATACCTTTGATTTGGTCCTATGTTCTTCTATTCCCTTCTTCCATCTACTTATTTTTTTCTTTTTAATGTTGTATGGTCATGCTTCAAGTGGCTAGATACATTTTATGAGTTACCTTTCTTTCTTCTCTTATTTATTCTATTTTTATTTTCCTCTTCTCCATCTTTTTCACTTTCCATCCATTTCACATGTGTATTTTTTATGTTTTTCCATCATAATATACATCCATCATTCATCTTGATGCCACCAAATATTGGCAACTTAACTTTGCATTCATCTTCACTAATATAGCTTCATTTTTTTTAGCTATCCTTTATGTTATGCATATCATCATGGGGCAATCTTGTATAGTGTTTTTTCACCAATAACATGCTAAGTCACATTAGTTTCTGCATAACCAGTTACATTTTTATACAATCATGACACCATCATTGTCAACATATTTTATGTCTTATATCATGATAAAAGTAGAGTGTATATGTCCACCATACATACATACATGCATACAAGTATTTTTTCATGTCCACATACATACATTCCCACCTTGCAATGCAAAAATGAAGAGTTAAAAACACACACATTAGTGCAACTATTGTGATGTTCAATCCTCTTTTTAGGATACTGGGTAATGGAAATATTTCTATGATTCCACCATTTTTAGTTTACTCAATCAATCTTCATCCAACATTGTCAAAATCTAAAGTACTGCAAATCTTCCCTTGTCTAACTTGGGTTATTTCATGGCCAACCAACACATGTCAAACACTACGTATATTTTAGGCATAGGAAAGGCAACACCTTGTGTATACTAGCCACCTAGTGAAAGTCACCTTGCTCATCCTATCATTTGCATGATCTAAACTTGAGGATCGATAAAAGGACAAGCTACAAAAAAAGAGAATAAAGCAAAAAATAAAAGCAAATACTAAAAGAGCACCACAAAAAAAATCAAAAAGAAAAAAAAGAGCATTATCGAAAGGCTTGAATCCCTAATGTCATCATATCCATAGATCATGGGGCTAATTTCCATTAGGGATATAGACTCCTATCTAGAATTGGAGTATACCTTATAAGTGGTGATATATCTATCATATTAGTGATCTTATTTTGTATAGACCACTACACACTTGCATATGATCTAGCTTAAATGACTAAGTTTACAATTGGTTAGTCCAACCTCACTTAAAATGGATAAATGAACATCACTTTACACACATTGGTCCATGATCAACTTGAGCTTAGTTAGGATAGTTATGATTTTTTTAGGATATTGATTGACTACTATATGGGTTTGATTGCTCAAACTATGGTGTTTGACTCCCTTGAAATTCTTCTCACATCCAACATTTTTTAAACAAAAAAATTGTTGGAAATTTTGAGTATATTGTTGTCATTGATGTCAAAGGTTTGATTTCATAAGTTGATGACACTGGTTGTCATTTATGTCAAGGAAAATAAAGGTTTAATGGTTTTACCATGACGGTGCTTGTAAAATAAAAAGGAATATATTTTATGGTGGCAAAGACTTTACCCAAGAAAAGGCCCAAAGGAGAAAATGAAATTATAATATTTAAATCTATGGAGATTTAAATAATTATAATAATTAAAAAATTAAAAGGGCCCAAAGGTTAAAATATAAATTATAATATTTAAATCTACTTTAGATTTAATTATTATAATAATTTTAAAGGTTTAGTTGGGTGCCAATGTTGAAATTTCAAATACCTCCCCAAGCATCGACGTGAAGGATCATAAGGGAAAATGCATATATATAACATAAAGTTTAGTGCAAAGTGAGTTGTGGTAATTGTTATGCAAAAATTTTGTGTAATGCATGTGCAAAATTCATGGTAAATCTTGTGCACTTTATTTGTGGTCATGTGGGAGAAAGGACAAAGGGGCAACATATTTTTTGAGGTCATATTTAGGATAAAGCATGGTGATAGCGAAAAGTAATCCCATATGGGAATCTAGCCCTGATGGTAGATCCCTTGGCGCTAAGACTTGGAAGCAGGGAGGTCTCAAGTTCGAGATTCGACAGAGGTAGAGAGTTAAAGTTTTATTTTGAAAAGCTTTATTAGCATCGAAGAAAGGAATAAAGTAGAGTGCATGTGGTTTAGATTTTGTGTGGGTGGCTAGCCCATGTAGTGGCCTACCCAAAGCTAGGGTGTGGGCCAACAAGTGATGCCAATTCGAATCACGGTGGCAAAAGTAAGGGGGCAATGATTTTTTATGAATTAATTATTTGAATTAAAAAGGGCAGCATGGAGTAATTAAGGTTTCTTTAATTATAAATGATTTTTTCCTGGTGCCATGTGTGGTGTGTTAAGTAAATTATGTTATGCTCTTGTTGAAGAATTGAGGTGCACTGAAATATTTTATTTTTAGTAGGAGGTACAAGGTGTATAAGGAATTTATGTGTGTAATTTGTGGTGTTTTTGGGTTGAATTTTATTTTGCAATATTAGGAGTAATAAGGTGTGATAAGTTGCTTGACATTTTATTATAACCCTTGCATTGTGAAAGGAAGACATGGAAGTTTTTTTTGGGTTTTAATGCTTCGTATTTGAGAACAAAAGAAGAGTGATTGAGTATCTATTTCAGATTTTATTGAGCATATTTTTTTGAGAAGAAAGTTCATGTGGATGTTTTGAAAGAGTATCTTGCAATCTAACCTTTGAAGTGGCACTAGAAAAATCAGTTGTTTGTAAGATAGGTTTTTGAAGATATATCTCCATAAGAGAAAATTAAGAGGTATGGGCACATCATTCCTTGTTTAAAGTGTTTTTTTGAAGTGAATGTTTTGGAACATAAGGTGGAGATAAAAGGATTGTTTGATAAGCATTGTTGGAAATATTTGAATTAGTATTTGTACTTCATTGTTGAGTGATTTTGGAAACATTTGGGATAGAGTTTGAGAACAAGTTTGTTCTTTAATTGTTGAAAGAGATTGAGACACTTGTGCTAGATATTGTAAACTACTTGTGCTAGGGTTGAAAAAAAGTTAGTGCATCATTATAAAATATTTTGAACATTGGTTTGAGAGATATTGATAGCAATTGTGAAAGTTTTTGAGATCAATTTTGTGAGGGAAAATTGTGCATTAGTGTGATTGATATTTGAGAGAAAATTTGCAAGAAAGATAGACCAGTTTTTGTGAAACAAGTTATACACTATTTTGATTTGATTTGAAAGGGATTTGGCAAGAGATAGAGATTGGTTAATTGAGTACAAGATTTGTGAGTGTGAAAAACATATTGAGTTTTTGATAGAGCATATCATTCTCTATATGTTCTAGAGGTTAAAGGAATTCTAAGTAGAATTTGTTTGTGTAAAGAAAGCTTTTCTAAAAGAGATTTAAGTTGTGTTTTGTATGCAAGATTTGGAAATATTTGAGTAGGTTTTGTGAGCAAAATTAAAAGTAAATTTGAGAAATTATTTGAGAATTTTTGAGGGCATATTTGAGCAAGTCTTTGAGAAGGCTTGAAGGCAGATTTAAGCAAGACTTTGAGAAGGCTTAAGGACATATTTGACCAAGTATTTTAAGAAGGCTTGAATGCAGTTTAGAGCTAGTCTTTTGAGAAGGCTTGAAGGTAGTTTGGAGCAAGTATTTTGAGAAGGCTTGAAGGTAGATTTGAGCAAGTATTGAGAGAAGACTTGGGATATTTTTGGTGCAAATTTGTGAGCAGAGTTAGAAAAAATTTATGCTAGACTTCTGACAGGGTTTGGTGTAGATTTGAGATAAATTTAAGAATAAGTTTGGTTGTTGATTTGATCAATATTTGTGTTAAGGTTGGGGCATATTTGAGACATAATTGAGAGCATGCTTTGGAGGTGACAAAGTAGAGAGAATAAATGTCTCCAATGGATAGATATCCATCATCCAGTGTAGTGGGGATAAAGGTCTCTTGTAGAGAGAGATCCACCAGCCAGAGCAATGGGGATAGAAGTCTTCTAGAATTTCATTAGCCAGAGAAGATGGGATAGAGTTCTCCTGTGGATAGATATCCATGAACCAGAGAAAAAAGGGAAAGAGTTCTCCTGTGGAGAGATATCCATGAACCAGTTGGGGAGATAGAGTTCTTCTGTGGATAGAGATCCATAAACTAGTTGAGAATATAGAGTTCTCCTGGATCAAGTTCCACAAACCTGATCAAAGGGGAAATATTTCTCCTATAGAGATATCCATGAACCATAGTAAGGGGGTAGAGTTATCCTATGGAGAGATATCCACAAATAAAAGTGTAGGGTATTGGTGTCTCCTTTGGATAGATATCCATAAACATTGTAATAGGGAATTGATTCCCAAGAGATTTGTTGAGAAAATTTAGAAGAAAGATTTTTTGTGTGGATGTAACCCACATTGGGTGAACCATATTAAATTTGTGTCTCTCAAGTGTGTGATGATTTATGCATTGCTTTGATTACTGCTATTGATATTTCCATTGATAATATTGGATAATATTATTTTGGAAAGAAAAGTAAAATTTTATCTTATTCTATTCACCACCTCCTCTCAGTATAAGCCTATGTTCTTCAATTGGTATCAGAGTGAATTCCTTCAGAAGAGTCTAACAGCTTGAAGAAACATATTATAGGAACACAAATGGCATCTCAGAATGGATCTTCATCAAATAAGGCACCATTGTTTTATGGGAACAATTATGCTTTTTGGAGCATAAGAATGAAGACTTACCTGATGGCACAAGGATATGAGATATGGAAATAATTTGAGGATGGATTCACACCTACAAATACTCCTCCCATAGATAAATATGGTAATATTTTACATGTGAATAATGCCACGACTATGAATGGAATATTAAGTGGATTATGTGAAGCAAAATTTGTGAAAGTTATGGGTTGCAAATTAGAAAAAGAGATATGGAAAAAATTGAAGCAGAAATATGATGAGATAAAAAAGTCAATATGGAAAAACTACAAAACCACAAGAAAAGGTTTGAATATTTGAATATGGAAGATGAGGAAGATATTGCCACATACTTACTTTGTATGGATGAGGTTGTTAATACCATGCAAGGACTTGGATTTTAAATTGAATACTCCAGTGTTGCTTAGAAAGTATTAAGATCACTTCCGATGAGGTATGGTGGAAATATTTTAGCTGTAGAAGAGATGAGAGATATTGAAAAGTTGACTATGGATGAGTTACATGGAATTCTCATAGATTATGAGATGATGATAGTAAAGGATCCCAACTCCAAGAAAGAGGTAACTTTCAAATATTCAAATAAGACAAAAGATAAGAAACTATAATCAAGTGGTGAGTCAAGCAATGACAAAGAAGCTAACTATGCAAGAAGAAACAAGGACTCAAGAAAGCACAAAGGTATGACGACTATGAAATGTTTTAATTGTGGTAATTTTGATCACTATGCATCTAATTGTCCACAATCCTGAAGTATTAGGAGTGAAGAGAAATTAGGATCATAAGAGAAAGGAAGAAGGAAAATCCATGCATGAAAATAAAAACAGGTATGGTCAAAGCAAAAATGAAAATAAGTTTTTTCAAAGGTAAAATAACAGTTTCTATGTTAACAAGGCAAGCAAGGCTTCAAGTGACAGTGACGAAAGACCCTCAGATAGTGAATAATAAGAGATTATATTTTTGGTAATAGAAGAGGAATAAAATGCTCCTATTGAAGATAAAGCTAAAAAGTATGAAGATGCTCTTGAAGACCAAGAAGTAGAAAAAGATTCAGAAAATGAAGAGGAAGGCATAGTAGATCTAGAAATAGAACTTATTGTTGCTCTCAGAGAATTGAAAAAGGTTGAAAATAGAATTCAAGACTAAATATTCAAGTTCAATAATATAAGGAAGAAAATAAAAAACTTCTAAACTCAAAAGCTAAGGCAAGGAGAATTAAAGAGGTCATGAGCGAAAAGTTAGAGGTAAAAGAGTTAGAATGTGAAAGATTAGAACATGAGGTAGTTTCACTAAGGATGGAAGTGAAATATTATAAGGACAAGATACACAGGTTTGGGAAAATTTCAAAGACTTTGGATAAGATTATCAATGCACAAATATCTTCATCTATCAAAATAGGACTTTGTTTTGAAGAAATACAAGGGAAACAAGAAGGGTCAAGCTCAAGCTCAAAAGAAGAATAAGTTTCAAAGGAAGAGAGTGAAGAAGAAATTGATACTTATGTGGATAAGTTGAAGAATAGAAGATTCACTAAGAAAAGAAACAATGCACAAACAAGAAACATGAATCATCATAGAGGAGACAAAGAGAGGACTAAGAGACCAGAGGGTTCAAGACAATATTTCTTCAAAGGACATTGTTTTTCATGTAATAGGTTTGGTCATAAGGCTATACATTGTAGGACTCGTGGAAAGAAAGAGTTTGGCCTCACTAGAATTAATTTCAACTCTTTCAAATATGGATATGCCTTCCAAGGGTATTGCTACTCTTGTAATCACTTTGGTCATAAAGCGATCCACTACAGGTTTCATGATAGAAATGCTTATGGCTTCACCAAGAGGAACTTCAAGACATTTGCACCTTCAAAAAACTTCAAAATTAAGTGTTACAAGTACAATAATCTAGGGCATAAGGCCAAGTGGTTTAGAATAGAGTTTCCAGAACTTCCAAAGACAACCAATAGCATGGCCACTCAAAAGTATCAAAAGGGTATGTTGAAAAATAAGGTTGACAAAGAAAAAGAGCATTGTATGTTGGGAGTAGAGATACTCCCACCCCAAAATTAATCACCTCAAGAAGATGATGTGGGGAGGGGGCTGAGCTAAGAGTCTTATTTGTAGCCCTAAATGAGTCCCTTTGCCATTGTTTTCAAAGGGGAAGATATTTGAGTAAGGGGGAAATCATTCAGTCAGGAGGAGCAATTTCTCAGGGGGAGTAGATTTGGAATCCAGTAGTTGAAAAAGGAATTTTTAAGAAAGGGTTTCCATCAATGACAAAGGGGGAGATTGTTGGAAATTTTGAGTATATTTTTGTCATTGATGTCAAAGGTTTGATGTCATAAGTTGATGACATTGGTTGTCATTTATGTCAAGGAAAATAAAGGGTTAATGGTTTTACCATGGTGGTTCTTGCAAAAGAAAAAGGAAGATATTTTATGGTGGCAAAGACTTTACCCAAATAAAAGGCCCAAAGGAGAAAAGGAAAATTATAATATTTAAATTTATGGAGATTTAAATAATTATAATAATTAAAAAAGTAAAAGGACCCAAAGGTTAAAATATAAATTATAATATTTAAATCTACTTTATATTTAATTATTATAATAATTTTAAAGGTTTAGTTGGGTGCCAATGTTGAAATTTCAAATGCCTCACCAAGCGCCGACGTGAAGGATCATAAGGGTAAATTAATATATATAACATAAATTTTAGTGCAAAGTAAGTTGTGGTAATTGTTATGCAAAAATTTTGTGTAATGCATGTGCAAAATTTATGGTAAATCTTATGCGCTTCATTCATGGTCACGTGGGAGAAAGGACAAAGGGGCAGTGCCTTTTTCGAGGTCATATTCAGGATAAAGTGTGGTGATAGCAAAAAGTAATCCCATCTAGGTAGCTAGCCCAGATGGTAGATCCCTTGGCCCTAAGTCATAGCAGCAGGGAGGTCTTGAGTTAAAGATGTGGCAAAGGCAGAGAGTTAAACTTTTATTTTGAAAAGCTTTGTTAGCACCGAAGATAGGAATAAAGAAGAGCACGTGCGGTTTATATTTCGTGTGGGTGGCCAGCCCACGTGGTGGCCTAGCCAAAGCTAGGGCACGGGCCAGCAAGTGATGCCAGTTTGAATCACGATGGTGATAGAAAGGGGGCAATAATTTTTTATGAATTAATTATTTGCTAAGGCTAAGGTATGCACTTGCTTAGGGAGTCATAAGGTGATTATTTTATTATTTTTTATTTTTGAATTAAAAAGGGCAGCATGGAGTAATTAAGGTTGGTTGAATTAAAAAGGAGTTTTGCCTAGTGTCATGTGTGGTGTGTTAAGTAAATGATGTTATGGTCTTGTTGAAGAATTGAGGTGCATTGAAATATTTTATTTTAAGTAGGAGGTACAAGGTGTATAAGGAATTTATGTGTGTAATTTGTGGTGTTGTTGGGTTGAATTTTATTTTGCAATATTAGGAGTAATAAGGTGTGATAAGTTGCTTGACATTTTATTATAACCCTTGCATTGTGAAAGGAAGACATGGAATTTTTTTTTTGGGTTTTAATGCTTCGTATTTGAGAATAAAAGAAGAGCAATTGAGTATTTGTTTCAGATTTCATTGAGCATATCTTTTTGAGAAGAAATTTCATGTGGATGTTTTGAAAGAGTATCTTGCAATCTAACCTTTGAAGTGGCACTAGAAAAATCAGTTGTTTGTAAGATAGGTTTTTGAAGATATATCTCCATAAAAGCAAATTAAGAGGTATGGGCATATCATTCCTTGTTTAAAGTGTTTTGTTGAAGTGAATGTTTTGGAACATAATGTGGAGATAAAAGGATTGTTTGATAAGCATTTTTGGAAATATTTGAGTTAGGATTTGTGCTTCATTGTTGAATTATTTTGGAAATATTTGGGATAGAGTTTGAGAACAAGGTTGTGCTTTCATTGTTGAAAGAGATTGAGACACTTGTGCTAGATATTGTGAACTACTTGTGCTAGGGTTGAAAACAAGTTAGTGCATCATTATGAAATATTTTGAACATTGGTTTGAGAGATATTGATAGCAATTGTGAAAGTGTTTGATATCAATTTTGTGAGGAAAAATTATTTATTAGTGTGATTGATATTTAAGAGAAAATTTGCAAGAAATATAGACCAGTTTTTGTGAAACAAGTTAAACACTATTTTGATTTGATTTGAAAGGGATTTGGAAAGAGATAGAGATTGATCAATTGAGTAAAATATTTGTGAGTGTGAAGAACATATTGAGTTTTGATAGAGCATATCATTCTCTATATGTTATAGAGGTTAAACAAATTCTAAGTAGAATTTATCTGTGTGAAGAAAGCTTTTCTAAAAGAGATTTAAGTTGTGTTTTGTATGCAAGATTTGGAAATATTGGAGCAGGTTTTGTGAGCAGCATTAAAGGTATATTTGAGCAAGTATTTGAGAAGGCTTGAGGGTAGATTTGAGCAAGTCTTTGAGAAGGCTTGAAGGCATATTTGAGCAAGTATTTGAGAAGGCTTAAGGGTAGATTTGAGCAAGTATTTTGAGAAGGCTAAAAGGTAGTTTAGAGCTAGTCTTTTGAGAAGGCTTGAAGGTATTTTAGAGCAAGTATTTTGATAAGTCTTGAAGGTATATTTGAGCAAGTATTGAGAGAAGACTTAGGATAGTTTTGGTGCAAATTTGTGAGAAGAGTTAGAGCAGATTTGTGCTAGACTTATGACAGGATTTGGTGCAAATTTAAGATAGAGTTGAGAGGAGGTTTGGTTACTGATTTGATCAAGATTTGTGTTAAGGCTTGGGGCAGATTTGAGATAGAGTTGAGAGTAGGCTTTGGAGGTGACAAAGTAGAGAGGACAAAGGTCTTCATTGGATAGAGATCCATAAACCAATGTAGTGGGTAAAGAGGTTTCCTCAGGGTTATGCATAAGAGGTAGGACCTGAAAGGTACTTGTAAAAAAATGACTAATCTATTGCGAGAACTCGACGAATCCTGGCAAACTGCATGTATGATGGCATGACGAATGACCTTAATTTAAAAAAAAAATCACAAAAATGGTGAATTTCAAAGTTGTGATAAGACTAGGTGAAAAAGGAGTTTTGCGACTCAAGCCACTTTACAAATATTGATTCATTCTCAGACTGGATGCATAATAAGATCTGGTACCAGACCAAATGCATAATATGATCTAGTTACGTATCAGATGTATAATATAGTCCAGTCATGGACCATATGCATAATATTATTCGATCAAGTACCGAATGCATACATGATTTGATTTTGAACCAGAAGTATAAAATGATCTATCAAATGATTTGATGCATACTATAATTTGGTCTTGGATCGGATGCATAATCTGATATAGATTTGGATTGGATGCAAAATATGATCCGATTTTGGATTGAAAGCATAAAATAATCCAGCCATCAAACAGATGTATACTATGATCTGATCTTGGATCGGATGCATAATCTGATCTAGTTTTAGATCAGATACATACTATGGTCCAGTCACCAATTAGGTGCATAATATGACCCGATATTGGACCAAGTGTACAATATGATCCGATCATCGATAAGATGCAGAATAAAATTTGATCCTACATTGTATCAAATGCAAACAAGGTCTAGTTATGGGGCGGTGATCCTCGTGCTAAATAAGGTCTAGTTTATCTGCCACATATCACACATTCAATCAACAACATCACATGTCCAATATAATGTTGCCATCTGTCAACCCTATTTCTTCAATTTATAAAAGGGAATCAACTATCATTTTTTCTATTTAGTTTCTATGACTACTACAACTAGAGCTAAATTTTATGGTTAACATTTCAATTCCCAATCCTTTTTCTTTGACTTGCAATTTATTGTAATGGCCACCCCTTCCACCCCTGCACCAAAATTCAAGATTTTTTTGTGCACTTTTATTTTATATTTGATAACAACCCTAGGTATGGAATTTAAGTGGATCAATAACATAGGTTTAACAACCCTCATTTCCATGCCATAATTAAAAATAGATAAAGTCCTTCGACAACATATTATAGTTGGTTATGACCATGATAGGGCTACGATGAATATTAAAGTATGAAATAGAAATATGCTTTTTATAATCACCCCTGGAGATATTAATAGATTGATAGGTCTTCCTCAAGTGTCGATGAGGTTGCAGTTGTCTCCAGATGAAAAAGCACACATTAAAAGCAAGTACAATCTCTCATCAGAATATTGGTAGGTATAAATCTTGTTAATTATATTTTATTAATTTTAATGTTTCAAATTTGTAAATTAACATCTAATTTTTTTTTATGCAGCTTCTGCCACAAAATCAAAAATGCGTTTATCAATCAGCAATGTTAACCATAAAAACATGAAGGCCATTATCAAATTTTTCTAGGCTAGACTAATTTTGATGGGAATACCAGAACTTTTATTTTGGACACTTGCTTATATTGTTCAAAATTTTTATTGGTGCACTTATATTTCAGATCAAATCAGGTTTGAGTTGCACATGGTGCAAATGGCAACCAACAAGACACGACCCATTGTGGGCATTGTAAATTTTCTTTTAGATCTATATTATGAGTCTTTTCATAAATTTTAGACTACTCCTGTAACAACTGTAGTGCATGCAACACTACAGACTATTGCTATGTCAGCAGAGGAATTGAAGGTAATAACTAATATCATTGACCTTGACATACTATTTTATATTTTATCACATTTTATTTTTTAATTTTTCTTTTCATATATATGCAGGGGAAGGCAAAAAATATGAGTAAATAGATTGCTACCACTAGGGGTCACAGGCTGAAATAAATTGGTGATTCTAAAGGCACGAGCTTTGAAGCAACACCTTTGGAGAGGTCACACAAATGTTCTAGGAAAGTAGCTACTCCTAGGGTTTCTCTACACATAGGTATGCATAAAATGTGTAATCCAAATGTAGTGTGGCCAACCCATCCTCCATTGCAACATAAATTCAACACATTTCATCATCTTCAAGTAAATCTACGTGTAGTTAATTTAAATTAAGATATTTTTTATTTTAAGAAGAATTCTAACAAAATATTTTTGACTATTTTTAGTTGATTATCAAAATAAACAAGTAATATCACAAGTTAGAGGCCAAATTCCACCACCACCTCCATTACATCCAATGGTTGCATCACACTCATCAGTTTCACCACAACCACCACTTCCACCAAATTAATGACAAACACCGACATAGCCTTCGATAATGCCTATGCGAGGGAAAATCGGTGTTGGGAAACGATTGTTTTCACAGAGATCACAGGGCACTGCACAAAGTTCTAGGTGTAGGTTTTTACACCCACAGAGATCACACATGCCAGTAGCAAGTTCTGGGTATGGATGGTCTCAATTTACATTTTCAACAAATTCATAGGCACCAAAAGTTTCTATACAGGGATTGGATAATATTTAACTTGATGAGGATTATCTTTTGTAGGGAAACATTGTAGGATTTAAGGCAAAAAAAGTGTTGAGAGGTGAAAAATATCAAGGAGAATCCACTGACCTTGCATCTCAGGAGACAACATTACCATCAGCTCAAGGAGCCAACCCTCCTCAGGGTACTCCAACTAGGGATAATGTTGTAGATTTTAATAAAAATGTTTTATTAACTGAAACTATAGAAGCTACAATTAATTAGTTTATGTTAAAATATTTGAAGGAATTGAAGGAATTGAAGGAATGGGAATATCGGGCAAAGGTCCTTTTAAGGGAAATCAATACCCGATATAAAAATTATGTAAAAAGATATTCTCTTTATTCTTTGGTTCAATTTGAACCAGAAATTCTTGATGGCCTTCTAAAATAGGCCACATCAGGAACTGTTAAGTCTAATTTTATTTATGATGATGATGTTTTGAATGTTACTATTGGTATATTAGAGAAAATTAATGTCGAAGCCCAAGCATTTTATAACCAGTGGAATTCTGATAATAGAAAGTTGTAGTTGCTGAGGCTGCAAGGGATATGGTTGAGGTAAGAAAAATTTTTATGTTTAAATTTTCTATTGCAGTGAAATTTTTATATTTCTTGAAAATATGAAATAATTTCAATATAACCCTTTTGAATTATGTTTTCAATTTATTTTTGTAGTCAAATTTTTAACACTTAAAAGTACAGGTTAAAAGCATGGACATCAATATTAAAAGGGCGAAGAAATTTTTGAATAATGCTATGGAAATGAAAAATAAAATGCAAGAAAAAATATTAGAAAATAATCATTTGAAAAAATACATCAAGGAGAAGCTCAAAGAATATCTAGAAATGGTGCTTGAGAAAACAAAGGAAACACTTCCAACAATACTTGAAGATCCAAACAATGTTGGCAATTTTGGGTACTTTGGGTACATTGCCTTTGCTCAAGTATATAAGTTGTCATTGATGTCAAGAAGCTTTTGAAGGAATTTGATTTGATGTCAAATAATTTGTTTTGATGAAGGTTACGGCATGACAGTTTCAAAGGTCTTTTGCAAACCCCAAGCTGACAGGTTCGAGAGAAAGAGCTCGCAGTGAAAAAGTGTCGCGATATCGCGACATGTCGGGTTTTCGTGACCCGAAGAACAGAAAAGAGCTAAGGAGGAAAAGTGTCACGATATCGCGACATGTCGCATTTTCACGACTTAAGCAAGAGAGAGAAAGCAAGTTAGAAAAGTGTCGCGATATCGCGACATGTCGCATTTTCGCGACTTAAGCAGGAGAGAGAAAGCAAGTTAGAAAAGTGTCACGATATCGCGACATGTCACAATTTCGTGACTCAAAGAGCAAAGAAAATGTACGAAAGCTGAAAGCGTCACGATTTCATGACAGGTTGCAAAGAAAACGTACGAAAAGTTGATAGCGTCACGATTTCGTGATGGGTTACAAGGAAAGCGTACGAAAGCTGAAAGCGTCACGATTTCGCGATGGGTTGCAAAGAATGCGTACGGATGCAGAAAGTGTCACGATTTTATGACAGGCAGAAAAGAAAGCAGATGAAAGCAGAAGTGTCACGATTTCATGACAGAAACGAAAGGTGTCTTCTATAGGAGAAGTGTCACGATTTCATGACAAAAGCAGAGAGGAAGGTTATGAAGACAGAAGTGTCACGATATCACGATAGAAGTGTCATGATTTTGTGACAAAAGTAGAAAGGAGGTCGACGAAGGGAGAAGTGTCACGATATCATGACAAAAGCAAAGTTGATGCTGACAAAGATAGAAGTGTCACGATATCGCGACAAGAGCTTAGTTGAAGTCGACAAAGGCTGAAGTGTCACGATATCATGACAAAAGCCAAAAGAAAGTGTACGGTTGCAAAGGTGTCATGATATCGTGACATGTTGTAGTTTCACGGCAAAAGCTACAGAAGAGTTACAGAGGCAGTTGAAGCCGACAAAGTTAAATGTGAGCCGACGAAGATTAGGGTTTGTAGCCGACGAAGTTTAGGGTTGTGCAGCCGACTAAAGATCAGGGTTACAACCGACTAAGATTAAGGTTTTGATCTTGAAAGTGTTATTATAAAAGGTAGGCTATTTTGAAGAGTTGGTGGTGTTGTTAGTTGCGACGTTCATAGATAGAGTGCGGAGTGAGAAGTTCGATCATCGAGAGCAGAGTGCAAAATTTGATCGAAGTGCACAGAGTGTGCGAAGACAGTGCAGAGTGTGTGTAGAGAGACGACTGAGAGAAGATGAAGTGCGGCTGTAAGAGCGCAGAAGATGTGTATGTTTCTTGAGCAGATTTGGATAGGTCCTAGCAGAGGACTTGTGAGCTGAGTTTGATAGTTCTATCAGAGAACTTGAGGACAGAGGTGCATTGGTTCTATGAGAAGAACTTGAGGATAGATTTGGCAAGTCTTTGAGAAGGCTTGTATGTAGAGGATTGATTTGTTCAAGAGTTGGACAGATCTGACAGACAGAGGAAGACTTGTACTAGACCGACCGACTGTGTTTGGTACAGGTTGCTGAGTCTTTGTGGACGTGATCATAGAAGGCAGAGGTCTCTTAGGCTAAGCATTGAGGATAGGAGGTCTTCGGTGGAAAGGAGTTCCACGTGCTGGCAAGAGGTAGAGGCAGTTGATCTTCTGAGGGATCATTTCTAGAGTAGAGGGGAAGGTATCTCCTTTGGGCCGAGGCTCATAAACATTGTAATTGGGAAGGATTCCCAAAGAACTTTGAGATAACTTTTAGAGAAAAGTTTTTGTGGACGTAGCCCAACCATTTTGGGTGAACCACGTTAAAAATGGGTCTTCAATGTGTGATGCTTTCTGTCTTGATTAATGTTGTGTTGATGCCACTGCTATCTAAAGTTAAAATTATTAATTGGTTAAGTCTTATACTGTTCACCCCCCTCTCAAGTATAAGCTTGTGTTCTTCAATTGGTATCAGAGCGGGTCTCTCTAGAAAGAGCCTAACAGCTTGGAGAAGGATCTATCAGAGGAACATACAGATTCGGAAAGAGATGAAGAGGTTGAGTTCGATCTCAAAGGTGAATTCTTCTTGGCTTTAAGAAAGCTTGAGAAATTCAGGGAAGAGAATTCTGTTCTCAAGCATCAATGTCGGGAAGAAGAGATAGCAAGATCAGAATTGTCTCAAAGTGTTATAGACTTCAAAATTCTAGTCGAAGAAGGGAAGAAGGTTGACTAGGTTCTGACAGAGGCTCTAAAAGGAAAGGAAGCTGATTGCGAGAAACTAGAAGAAGAGGTTATGTCTCTTAGAGTGAAGTTGGAACAGTTGGCTCTCAGACATAATACTCCGTGTGAAAAGCAAAAGAAGGATGGTATCACCATTCATGAAATAGGGTCTTCGAGCAAGATCAATCTTCATCCTGAAGAGCGGTGGATTCCAGTTGGTCACAAGAAGAACAATCATCCAAGGCATCAAAACAGGTTACATAATACTTTCCATGGCTATTGTTTTTCCCGCAAGAAATTTGGTCACAAAGCTATGCATTGCAATAAGTCTTTGAATAGCCATAGTAAGGAAAATGTTAACTCTTTTGCACCTCTTATGAATAAAAATGTCATGTGTTACAAGTGCAAGAATTTTGGGCATATAGCAAGGATGTGCACTTTGGATAGATCTAGCCTTGAGTTCACTAAAAAGAGAAATGAGATCAAATCTAAGTCAATGATAGTTCAAACTACTTTTCATGCTCAAGACAAAGTAGAAAAATGGTATCTTGATAGTGGTTGTTCAAAACATATGACCGGTGAAAAGGAAAAGTTTTTGGTCTTAAAAGAAACAAACAGAGGAACAATCAGTTTTGGAGATAACAGGTCAGCTAAAATCTGTGGTAAAGGGACTCTTAGTTTGGATGGGAAATCCAAAACAGAAAATGTGCTTTATGTAGAAGGCCTAAGACATAATCTTCTAAGTGTGAGTCAACTTTGTGATCAAGGGCACATAGTATCTTTCTTTTCGGATAGATGTGAGATAAGTAAAGAAAAAAATGGAAAACTCATTGCGAGTGCTACAAGGACTCCAAACAATCTTTACATGCTAAGTGAGATAAAAAGGGAAAAGTGTTTTCTAACTCAAGAAGATGAGAGTTGGCTATGGCATAAAATATTGGGGCATTTGAGCTTTGATAATCTTGTCAATATTAGTAACAAGGAAGCAGTTAGAGACTTGCCCAAAATAAAAAGGCCCCATAACATCATTTGCGGTCCTTGTCAACATGGAAAACAGACTGAGAACCAGTTTCAAATCAAAAGGGTATACTTCTTCAAAACCATTGGATCTTATTCATACTGATTTATGTGGCCCTACCAGAACTCAGAGCATTCATGGAGAAAGCTACTTCATGTTGTTTATAGATGATTATTCTAGAATGACTTGGGTTACTTTTCTCAAAGAAAAATTGAAGCTTTTGAAAATTTTAAAGCTTTCAAAGAAATGATTGAAAATGAGATCGACAAGAGAATCAAATGCTTAAGATCAGATAGAGGAGGAGAGTTCACTTCAAATGAATTTGTGGAATACTGTGAGCAACAAGGAATCAAAAGAGAATATTCAGTAGCAAGAACTCCTCAACAAAATGGAGTAGTTGAAAGGAAAAACAGAACTATTGAAAATATGGCTAGAGCTATGTTAAATGAGTCAAAACTTTCAGATGGTTTTTGGAAAGAGGCAGTTAGTATAGTAGTCTACATTATCACCAGGGCCCAACTTAGAGTCAATCATCATAAAACTCCTTATGAGTTGTGGAAAGGAAGACCAGCTACAGTAAAATACTTCAAAGTGTTTGGGAGTAAGTGCTTCATCCGAAGGGAAGATCAGAATTTGGGTAAGTTTGATCCTAGGTGTGATGAGGGAATCTTTCTTGGATATTCCAGCAGAAGCAAGGCCTACAGATGCTTCAACAAAAGAACTCATACAGTTGTAGAGAGCATAAATGTAACAGTTGATGAAAAGATAGGGATAAGAGAACCAGTCAAGGAACTCGATGATGAAATTTGTCAAGAAGAATTCAGAGAGGTTTCGGATGAAGAAGAGGAAAGACAACAACTTGCTTCCCAAAACTCCTTCACGATATGTTCAGAAACATCATCCCAAAGATTTGATCATTGGTGATCCAAATAGCAGGCAAACAAGAAGAAGAGTCATTCCTTCACATGATTCTACAAATGTTTCATTATTATCTCAGATTGAGCCAAAAGATTTCAGTGAAGCATGTGCAGATAAGTTTTGGGTAAAAGCAATGGATGAAGAGCTAAATCAAATAGAGAAAAGTGAAACTTGGGAATTGGTTCCAAGACCTAAGGACAAGAATGTCATTGGCACAAAATGGATATTCAGAAATAAACTCAATGAGGATGGAAAGATTGTCAGAAACAAAGCTAGGTTAGTCTGCAAAGGTTATGCTCAAGTAGAAGGTGTTGATTTCGAAGAGACGTTTGCTCCTGTTGCTCGTCTTGAAGCAATCATAATGTTTTTGGCCCTTTCAAGCTTCAAATATTTCAAGGTATATCAAATGGATGTAAAGTCAGCTTTTCTAAATGGGGTGTTGGTAGAAGAAGTCTACATAGAATAGCCAGAAGGAGTGTCTCTCTCAGAACAATCAGACTATGTGTGTAAACTGAAAAAGGCCTTGTATGGGTTAAAGCAAGCACCTAGGGCTTGGTACTCAAGACTTGACAGGTATCTTCATGAGCAAGGTTTCAGGAAAGGTGTGGCAGATAGCAATTTGTATATTAAGGATGAAGGTGATGATATGTTGATTATGGTTGTCTATGTTGATGATATTATTTTTGGGGGAAATAATACTCAGATGTGCAAAGATTTTGCTAACACCATGCGAAGGAATTTGAGATGTCTATGATTGGAGAGCTGTCATTCTTTTTAGGTCTTCATATTGCTCAATCAAAAGATGGTGTATTTCTCTCTCAAGGGAAGTATATCAAAGAAATGTTGAAGAAATTTGGGATGATGGACAACAAACAAGTATGTACTCCAATGATTACAGGGTGCAAGATGAGTAAAGATGATGAATCTCCAGCGACAGATCAAAAGTTGTACAGATCAATGATTGGTAGTTTATTATATGTTACAGCTACCAGACCAGATATCATGCAAGCAGTTGGGTTAGTAGCAAGATTTCAGGCAGCTCCAAAATATTCTCATGTTATAGCAGTTAAGAGGATATTCAGATATCTGAAGGGCACTATGGACTTTGGGCTTTGGTATCCCAAAGGTAATGATTTCACCCTCACAGCTTATACAGATGCAGATTGGGCAGGCAAGTATTGATGACAGGAAAAGCACTAGTGGTGGAGCATTCTTTCTGGGAAAGAGTTTGGTTTCTTGGCTAAGTAAGAAACAACCTTCAGTTTCCTTATCTACAACAGAGGCTGAATACATAGCAGCAGTGGTCGGGTGTACACAAGTTTTATGGATGAAAACCACCTTGGAGGATTTCAAAGTCAAGCATGAACAACCCATCTCCATACTTTGTGATAATACAAGTGCCATAAGTATTTCCAAAAATCCGGTAATGCACTCAAGGACAAAGCATATTTCCATCAAGTATCACTTTCTAAGGGAGAAAGTGCAAGACAAGCAAGTCAAGCTAGAGTATGTGTCTACTAAAGAGCAGATTGCAGATATCTTCACCAAACCTCTTCCAAGAGATACGTTTGAGTATCTAAGGGAGAAATTGGGAGTTGTACTCCCACCCCAGAATTAATCACCTCATCAGGTGGGGGAGGGACCAAGCTAAGAGGCTCATTCTTAGTCCCGAGCCCCAAAGGTGACCCTTTGCCATTGATGACAAAGGGGGAGAGATATGAGTAAGGGGGAGAGCTTCAAAGTGAAGAGGAAAGCTTCAAGTCAGGGGGAGCAAAACTTCAAAGGAAGTTGGTCGGTTGTTAGCACAGTTGGTTTCAGTTTTGGCTCTTGAGAAGTGTTTTCAGTAAAGGTTTGCCATCAATGACAAAGGGGGAGATTGTTGGCAATTTTGGGTACTTTGGGTACATTGCCTTTGCTCAAGTATATAAGTTGTCATTGATGTCAAGAAGCTTTTGAAGGAATTTGATTTGATGTCAAATAATTTGTTTTGATGAAGGTTACGGCATGACAGTTTCAAAGGTCTTTTGCAAACCCCAAGCCGACAGGTTCGAGAGAAAGAGCTCGCAGTGAAAAAGTGTCACGATATCACGACATGTCGGGTTTTCACGACCCAAAGAACAGAAAAGAGCTAAGGAGGAAAAGTGTCATGATATCGCGACATGTCGCATTTTCGTGACTTAAGCAGGAGAGAGAAAGCAAGTTAGAAAAGTGTCACGATATCGCGACATGTCGCATTTTCATGACTTAAGCAGGAGAGAGAAAGCAAGTTAGAAAAGTGTCACGATATCACGACATGTCACAATTTCATGACTCAAAGAGCAAAGAAAATGTACGAAGCTGAAAGCGTCATGATTTCATGATAGGTTGCAAAGAAAACGTATGAAAAGTTGATAGCATCACGATTTCATGACGGGTTACAAGGAAAGCGTACGAAAGCTGAAAGCGTCACGATTTCGCGACGGGTTGCAAAGAATGCGTACGGATGCAGAAAGTGTCACGATTTCACGATAGGCAAAAAAGAAAGTAGACGGAAGCAGCAGTGTCACGATTTCATGACAAAAACTAAAAGCAGGTCTTCTATAGGAGAAGTGTCATGATTTCATGACAAAAGCAGAGAGGAAGGTTATGAAGATAGAAGTGTCATGATATCATGATAGAAGTGAAGATGAAGTCTATAGAGGCATAAGTGTCACGATTTCATGACAAAAGCAGAAAGGAGGTCGACGAAGGGAGAAGTGTCATGATATCACGACAAAAGCAAAGTTGATGCTGACAAAGACAGAAGTGTCACGATATCACGACAAGAGCTTAGTTGAAGTCGACAAAGGCTGAAGTGTCACGATATCATGACAAAAGCCAAAAGAAAGTGTACGGTTGCAAAGGTGTCACGATATCGTGACATGTTGTAGTTTCATGGCAAAAGCTACAGAAGAGTTACAGAGGCAGTTGAAGCCGACAAAGTTAAATGTGAGCCGACGAATATTAGGGTTTGTAGCCAACGAAGTTTAGGGTTGTGCAGCTGACTAAAGATCAGGGTTACAACCGACTAAGATTAAGGTTTTGATCTTGAAAGTGTTATTATAAAAGGTAGGCTATTTTGAAGAGTTGGTGGTGTTGTTAGTTGCGACGTTCACAGATAGAGTGCGGAGTGAGAAGTTCGATCACCGAGAGCAGAGTGCAAAATTCGATCGAAGTGCACAGAGTGTGCGAAGACAGTGCAGAGTGTGTGCAGAGAGATGACTGAGAGAAGACGAAGTGCGGCTGTAAGAGCATAGAAGATGTGTATGTTTCTTGAGCAGATTTGGATAGGTCCTAGCAGAGGACTTGTGAGCTGAGTTTGATAGTTCTATCAGAGAACTTGAGGACAGAGGTGCATTGGTTCTATGAGAAGAACTTGAGGACAGATTTGGCAAGTCTTTGAGAAGGCTTGTATGCAGAGGATTGATTTGTTCAAGAGTTGGACAGATCTGATAGATAGAGGAAGACTTGTACTAGACCGACTGACTGTGTTTGGTACAGGTTGTTGAGCTGTTGTGGACGTGATCATAGAAGGCAGAGGTCTCTTAGGCTAAGCATTGAGGACAGGAGGTCTTCGGTGGAAAGGAGTTCCACGTGCTGGCAAGAGGTAGAGGCAGTTGATCTTCTGAGGGATCATTTCCAGAGCGAGAGGGGAAGGTATCTCCTTTGGGCCGAGGCTCATAAACATTGTAATTGGGAAGGATTCCCAAAGAACTTTGAGATAACTTTTAGAGA
Source organism: Wollemia nobilis (assembly GCA_028583015.1). NCBI lineage: Eukaryota > Viridiplantae > Streptophyta > Pinopsida > Araucariales > Araucariaceae > Wollemia > Wollemia nobilis. The sequence goes on along the minus strand of JAQPPZ010000386.1, from coordinate 9,288,036 downwards.
AAAGTTTTTGTGGACGTAGCCCAACCATTTTGGGTGAACCACGTTAAAAATGGGTCTTCAATGTGTGATGCTTTCTGTCTTGATTAATGTTGTGTTGATGCCACTGCTATCTAAAGTTAAAATTATTAATTGGTTAAGTCTTATACTGTTCACCCCCCTCTCAGTATAAGCTTGTGTTCTTCAAACAAATATGAAGTGCAATTGGTTTCAAGTATTATGAAAGTACATGAAAACCTGGTGAGAGTTGGAGCACTTCTAGAAGAGAGTGTCACAGATGCTGATAAAGGAAAAGAAATGGCAACTCTAGCCAATAGTGAAGCAACCAAACACCAATAAAATGTTTAAAATTTGAAAATATAATATGCTATGAAGTTGACTATAGTCAAAATTTTTGTACAATGTAATATGTATCTTTTTGAACTAATAATAATGATATTTTCTCATTTTGTGTTTTACATCATTTATAGTTTACTTGCATTTATAAATATGTGTTGTAATTTTAGTTTATTTCTGGCTAACATTTTTCACTATGGTAATCCCAACAACAAAAGCATTATAGAAAACATTACATATTAACATTAATATACCAATAATAAAATTTAAAAAATGAAACATAAAGATTTATCAATTAAGAGAGTTGAGACATCATGACATAAACATACAATTGTAAAAATTGCAAAAAGATATAAGACAAAATTTCACTATGGTCATCTCAACAACAAAATTATTTTAGATAACATTACAGATGAACATTAATATACCAATAATAAAATTTACCCAGGTGTTGTAGATGAGTTGGAGAGGAGAGGGTAATCCTCCAAGGGAGGTACCAGGTTCAAATATCCACCCTACCAAAAAGCTGAATTGGGTATCCAAAATACAATTGATAATGTTGGTGCAAGCAGGGTTGGGTGCGACTCCCGGGTGACTTTTATGGTGTATAACCCCCTGTTCATGGTCTCTTAGGCCAAGGTGGCCCTGCAAGGGATTTTTCGCTTAAAATAATAATAATAATAATAAAATTTAAAACATGAAACATAAATATTTATCAATGAAGAGAGTTGAGACATCATGACATAAACATACAATTGTAAAAACTGCAAAAAGATATAAGACATGTAATTTTTGAAACACTAATGTAATATAAAACAACAATTCTATAAAATCTTATAAATCTTGAACAATATTATGAAATATTCTATGAAGTTTGTGAAATCAAAACACTATTGTGTTTATCAATGTCAATGAAATCATGGAAAATTATCATTATGGAAGCTAAAACATTTTAGCTTGTCTATAATCATTATGAAGCATAGCAAAAATCTGTCTCCACCATCTGATCACTGAAAAGCATCATCATCGTAGTTATCGATTGTATTCGACGTTCCTCTTATGTCTACCAGGGAACTCTGGTATGCCAAAGCTCTGTCATATGGAAATGTATCCAACTAATATGAAGACACAAATTATTAAACAATTTTCTAATTTTTTTTGAGTCTGTTATGGAGTTTAGATTTAATAAAATAAAATGCACTAAAAAATCTTTCATCTTCATTTGATCCCAAAATCATTATTTCACATATTCATATAAATGAAAGTATTAACTTATTGTATCTCGTAATATTATGCTTGGATGCAATTTTTACCACAAACATGCAGTGGAACCAATCTCATTGACACCTATCATAAGTGATGTTTGCATAACCATTGTTATTCCAAAATGTGATGACTGTTCTTTCAAAAGATCACTATTGAGTGTACCTTTAATTTCAACACCATTGACTTCCACACTCTTACTAAAATGGTCAATGAGGTTATCCATATATTTAATAAACAACTCATTTACATAATTGTATTCAGTACAAGGTCCCCAAAACATGGGGTTAACTACACCCATGGACTCGAGCAACTCATCTCTCTGAAACTGATCTCTTATCTCACATGTCAAATATTTTGCTATGTTTGACAAATTACACTTTGTTTTCTATATAATAACATTAAAAATACTATGTGTTATAGGAAATTCTTTAAAATATTCCACAACTATACTTGATTTCCTTTCAAAACAATAAACATGTACCATATTTTCATGAACATTAATACAAAGATGATCATTGATGTCAAACTTCAAGAATATTTTTGTATTGTTCATGTTTATCAATGTATTCCAACTATCAAATAAAGATTTTGTAAAATCTGCTTTAGACACATATAATGTATCTATTAGCACACATATTTGTTTTCTCAAACTCATAAAATCAATGATATAAATGGATCTCTTTTGTGCAAGATTAATTAATCTATTCATTTATTTTAACATTGGAAGAATACCACATAAGGTCAAAAGTGTTTCCAAGTCAGTAAAACAAAACAACATATCTTTTGCCTTATCAACTATCCTACGATTTACATACATAAACCCCATCAATGATTGATATTATGCAAAAAATCTCTGAGCATGTTGATACAATGAAATCCATCTTGTATCCACATATTTTAACAATTTTTTCCCTTCTATAACTCCTAGTGCAAACTGCTAAAACTCTACAAACCTTTTGGGAATTAATGAGAAATAAAAATAAATTTCACGAATAAGGTTTTCTAGTTTAGAAAAATTTGAAAATGTGCTCATAATTTTATATGCAAGATTAACTCTATGAGCCATACAATGAATGGGAATCATATATGGGGCAGTTGTGGTTTGGAGTCAAACACAAAGACCAAAATTTTGATGCATCCTTCCACTAAAATTCTTTACTAACTTCACCATTACTTTTTATAACTTTTACATAAGCTTTGCCAATATGTTTTTCAACTGTATCAATATTGTTTTGAAGCCTATGATCCTTACCAAGTCTCCAACTGCAGATTTTGCATCTACATTATTTTTCATCGATTTGGTTATCCTCAGTCATGACAAGCTCAAGTCAAAGAAATATTTCTGCCCATTCATTCCTAAATACCCTTCCAAGTATCTAGTTAGATGCTTTTCTTTTTTGGAATTTTTTCTTGAAGATTCAAATGAAGCTTGTAATGATTTTGATTTATCACTTTCATTTTCAATTGTGATGTCATTTTGAGTGTTGTCTTCAAGTGTTTATTGGATGTCATTTTCAAGGGGATTTTTATTAATAGGCATCTCTTGTTGGGGAATACCTTCAAGTGGAGGGATATTAGGATTGATAGGATATTCTGCATAGTAGCATACCATAATATATTTTATCATTCTTTGATAAAACAATTTACAGAAAAATATTCAAATCGTTAATCAAGCACATATTGGGAAGTCAAAAATTATTTATACCTTGAATTTGCATGGATGTCGTTGGCTCATTGCATTTCGAATGTTGGCTAAAATATTTGAGGATACTCTTTTTAGAAGAATATTTGGTGCCCTTCTTTCCATCACTAGGTGACATTTTACTTGTTACAAAAAAATATTTTCAATTCAGTAGAGTAATAAAAAGTTGAAGAGGGTGTACTTTCTGGAGGCCTTAAGATAATATTGTAAATAGAATAAATAATTGTTTGGATGGTAGATTATACATACTTGTTTCCTACCATTCTTTATTGTTATTTTATCAATTTATGCCACAAGTTTATTTTCTGGTGAAAGAATTTTAACTGACAAGAGCACAAAGATAATTAACATTCAAATTGAAATTAATTTAAGAAAAATATTCTTTAAGCAAAAAATAATTAATGATACATATGTCTAAAAATATCATATTATAGCACAAAAAGGTCTAGAAACATAGAATCAAAAAGTGTTCAGAGAAAAAGAGCATCAATATGTATTTAGAGAACCTAAGCATTTACTCATGTATAATCTTAGCAAGGAAAAAAATATCTAAATTGAAACTAAGAATCAAAGAGTTTTAAAACATTCAAAACAGGGCAAAACAGAGAAAAATATGGAAACAGAGCAATGACATTTTGGATGCAGAAGAGGGCTCGGATATTGGTGTGGTGTAGAACAGGATTGAAAAATCATTAAATATACATGTCAAAAAATATAAGATTATGTATAGGGGATAACATGCAAAACATGGCAAAATAAAGAAAAACATGGCAAACAGAGCAGTTACAGAGAACTTGGTGTAGAAAGAGGTCTAGTGTAGAACATAATTCAGTTAAAAATATTTCAATTGCAGAAATGGTTTTGTCCGAATGCAGACCATGACCTACTTGCAAAATGGTTTTGTTCGGTTGCATAAAAAGGTCTGGTTGCAAAAGTGGTTTTGTCTGGTTGCACGACAAGTTCTGGTTGTAGAAGTGGTTTAGGACGATTGTAAAATAGGATCTAACTGTAGAAGTGGTTTCATCTAGTTATAGAGGAGGTTCCTAATATAGAAGTTGTTTTGGATGGTTGTAGAATAGGATTTGACTGTAGAAGTGGTTTCATCCGGTTGTAGAAGTGGTTCCTACTACAGTAGTTCTAGATGGTTGTAAAATTTGATCCAGCTATAAAAATAGTTCTGAATAGTTGCATACGAGGTTCCTACTATAGGAGTGATTTTGGATGGTTGCAGAATCTAATCCAGTTGTAGAAATGGTTTTGGATGGTTGTAGATGAGGTTCCATACAGTTGCAGAACTAGTTACGACCAGTCGTAGAAAAGGTTTTGATATTGTGAAGAATTGTGTCGATATATTCTTTGAGTATAGAACACGATCTAAAAATGAAAATGTATCCCTGGGGTGTTAATTATATATAGAGGTATACTTGGTGAGTTGGACGGGATAATTTAGAAATTTTAAAATTTTAGGGTGAAAAAGGTACTTTATTTAGGTAGGATTGCTTATGAATTTTTAAAAATAACCATGATACTCTTATCAAAGCACGATGAACCAACACCTAAAATTTATTTGTTTCAAAAATTTCCAGCTAAATGGCCGATGTCTAGGTCCCCAAAAATTTTCAAATTTTAATTTTTCAAAAATTGTTCTTTTCACCCAAATGGCAAAGTTTCGCCACTATGCGTAACCTTGGGTCTCCTGTGGAGAGAGATACACAAGCCAGAGTAGTGGGGACAAATATCTTCTAGAAGTTCATTAGCCAGAGTAGAGGGTATAAATTTCTCCTGTTGATAGAGACCCACAAACCAAAGCAAAAGGGAAGGAGTTCTCCTATGGAGAGAGATTCGTGAACTAGTTGGGGAGATAGATTTCTTCTATGGATAGAGATTTATGAATCTATTGAGGAGATAGATTTCTCCTGGATCAAGTTCCACAAACCAGAGCAAAGGGGAAAGAGTTATCCTATGGAGAGAGATCCATGAACTAGAGCAAGGGGATATATTTATTCTGTGGAGAGAGATCTACAAATTAGAGCATAGGGGATTGGTGTCTCCTTTGGATAGAGGTCCATAAACATTGTAATAGGGAATTGATTCCCAAGATATTTGTTTAGAAAATTTAGAAGAAATATTTTCTCTGTGGATGTAACCCGCATTGGGTGAATCACATTAAATTTGTGTCTCTCATGTGTTTTATTATTTGTGCATTACTTTGATTATTGTTATTGATATTGCCATTGATACTATTGTTTGGGAAAGAAAATTAAAATTTGATCTTATATTGTTCACCCCCCTCTCAGTATAAGCATGTTTTATTAAAAAATTAATAACATCATAGTTAGTTTCACCAAAATACAAGTGTACTCTTCATTCGTGTTTTACATCCTAATAATTTAGATGTTAGCTTCACTCACTAGGATCAATAAGCATAACCTTTAGTTGCATTTTCATCTACCACTTGCATCATCCATCAACTTATTACTCGCTTGACATTCATAACCATTGGCAATTTGAGATATTTTATGTTGTCATTGATTTCACATGGATCATTGATGTCACATGGATCACATTTGGTTTTGGTGGCCAAAGTATTTCATATATAAGCATTTATGACATTTTGGAAAGCAGTGAAAACCAAGGCAGAAAAAATAAAAGTTTTTATTTAAAACCATGGATGGTAGATTGGAAATGGGTTTTTCTTAAAATCTAGTTTAGGCTTTCTTTTCATCGAAAAAGGTGTCCCGGTGATGGAGATATTTAATTTTAAATATTTAAGTTTAAATTTAAATTAATTAAAATTTAAATTTAAAATTTAAATTTAAATTTAAATTTAAAATTAATATTTTATTTGTTTTCGACATCAAAAGGAGGAGGCGCATAATATCTATAGCCGACGTCAAATAATTTGAAGGGAGGCATATATTAATATGCCATCAAATGTATTTCAAAAGCCTAAGGACTCGACATTTTAATTTGCGATCGATTTGCCAAGGTACAACATGGTGTGGAGAGTGGAAAGCTTTCGATTCGCTAAGGCAGTGAAAGGGGGAAGAATTTTTTTGATTCCATCAAAGAGAGGAGGAATAAGGGTAATGGAAGTCCCTTACCAAGCACCATAGGTGCTTGTGGCCTAGCGGAAAGAGGAAAGTGCGTAGGGTGTTGAAGCACCAACAGATCAGAGTTCAAAACCCTCCGACACTGGTTTTGCAAGGAAAAGGGAGAACCTTTTTGTGCATGTGATTTTTGAGGGCAAGTTCATAGGAGGTAAGAAGGAAGTCTTGCACTCTTGGTGTTGTGTGAGTGGTGGCTCACGTGGCTGTTGGTAGCACCATTTGAGTTGTGTAGAGGTAGCGATAGGGGTTGAATTCCACTAAGGTTAAAAGCCAAGTTTTAATTTTTAATAATATTTTATTTTTCTAAGGTTGCCTAGGAGAGATAAGGTTTAAAATGCATGTTGTGAAAGGAAATATTTTTGGTGATTTTCCTTTTATAAGTATATCATATTATATCGTTGGAAAGCTTATTTCGAGGGCTATTTGATTATTCTATTTAGAAGGAGAAATAAGGTGTACATAAAGATATATTTCTATTTTTGTAAAAGGGTTCAAGTGAAGGTTATTTTGTTCTTTTCAAAGTGTGTTGAGTGTGGCATATTTCCAAAGGGGTTTCTTCATCTTCATAAAAAGTATGGGCACATTCTCCTATTGATTGTTTATGGTGGTTGATTTCTAAAGTATCATTGGAGGGAAAAGGATTGATTGTGGTTTCCTTTTTAAAAGTGGTTAGTTGAATGCTTCAAGGTTTTCTAGTTTGAGAGTTGTGTTTAAACCTTGTTTTATAAGTATAGTTGTTGAAGCCCATTGGTTGTGAAAGAACTAGAAAATAACATGAGTATAATTATTATGTGAGATTTGTGGTTGAGCATTGTTGGAAACATTTGAGTTGGTTGATACATACTTGGACTAGGATTTTATAAGAGAGAGTTATCCCTTATGATGATTGGTTGAGTTGAGTTGATTGAGCATAGTAAAGTGATGTGTGAAGTGATTATTCAAGTCCTATGAAATAAACTATTCCATTATTCTGATTTGAGTTGAGATTGAGATTGGATCATATTGAGTCTCTAACAATTTTCTTTATGCTTCTATGAGTTGACTAGAGTTGAGTTGATATTGATTTGAGTTGAGTTGAGTTGAGAGTGAGATTAGAACATATTGAGTCTCTAACAATTCTCTTTATGCTTCTATGAGTTGATTTGAGTTGAGTTGAGTTGAGATCATTGTGGATCATTGTTGTCATCCATTGAAGAGTACATTGCCATTCATTGTTGAGTTCATATTTGAGCTTTTCCTTGATAAAGTTGTGGATGGGTTTTGAGTACTACTTGAGCATGATTGGTCGAGTCTTTGAGAAGATCTTTGGGATAGAATTCTGGATATATGTGTGGCAGTTTTTGCATGATTTATTGAGCCTTTGAGAAGTCCTTTGTGGATAGTTTTGGGACATATTTGTGGAAATTTTTGAGGATAGCTTTGTGGATAGTTTTGGGACATATTTGTACAAGTTCTTGGTGAGCTTGTTGGACAGATTTTGGGTAAGTTATTGGTGAGCTTGCTAGAGCAGATTTGGACAAGTTATTATTGAGCTTGCTAGAGCATATTTGGACAAGTTATTAGTGAGCTTGTTGGAGTAGATTTGGATAGGTTCTATGTGAGCTTGTTATTCAAAATTGGGTAGGTTCTGTGTGAGCTTGTTATTCAGCATTGAACAGGTTGTGTGTGAGCTTGTTATTCAGCATTGGACAAGTTCTGTGTGAGCTTGTTATTTAGTTTTGGATAGGTTTTGTGTGAGCTTGTTATTCAGAGTTGGACAAGTTCTATGTGAACTTGTTATTCAGATTTGGACAAGTTATGTGTGAACTTGTTATTGCCTAGCTTTGAGAAGATCAAAGAAATCATTGTATTGGATATTTTTGTGTGAAATATTATAAGGAGATCAGCTTGTGGAGTACCCCACATTGGGGGAACCACGTTAAATCTTGTGTCTCAATTGTGTGTTGTGACTTGTGCTCTTGCTTACTACTGCTATATGAGTTATTAATGCACACTACTATATTTGGTTATTGTAATTAAGGACATTAATTGATATTGGTTTGGAAAGAAATTAAAAAGTGGTCTTATATTGTTCACCCCCCTCTCAGTATAAGCTTGTGTTCTTAAATTGGTATTAGAGCGGGTTCCTTGGAAAAGGCTATCAACTTGAGGGCATATGCTACTAGGTTACAGGATGGACAAATGGTATATTGATAGTGGATGCTCTAGTCATATTACTGGGTATAAAGATAATTTCATTTCCTTAAAAGGGAACAACAAAAGATTTGTAAGATTTGGTGATAATGCTTGAGCTAAAATCAAAGGGAGAGGAAATTTATGTTTGGATTATGGAAAGACAACTACACAAGGTGTACTCTATGTTGAGGGTTTGAAACACAACCTACTAAGTGTAAGTCAGCTTTGTAATTGATGCTACACAGTTACTTTTTCCTCTATAGGATGCAAAATAAGGGAAACAAAAATAGGAAAGCTTTTTGCAACTGCAGAAAGAACCAACAACAATCTCTACATGTTCAGTGAAATAAAAAAGGAAAAATATCTTCTAGCTCAAGAAGAAGAGAGTTGGCTATGGCATAAAAAGTTGTGTCAATTGAACTTTGATAACATAGTAAGGATAAGCAACAAATAAATTGTTAGAGATCTACCAAAGATAAAAATACCTTCAAATACAATTTGTGCGCAATGTCAGTATGGAAAACATACAAGATCAAGTTTCAAGGCAAAAGAATATTCCTCTTCCAAGGTATTAGAATTGATTCATACTGATTTATGTGGGCCTATGAGAACTAAGATTATGCAAGGTGAAAGCTATTTTATGTTGTTCATAGATGATTATTCTAGAATGACTTGGGTTGTTTTTCTGAAAGAGAAATCAGAGGCATTTTAGCATTTCAAAATATTCAAAGAAATGGTAGAAAATGAAACAAGAAAGAAGTTCAAGTTTTTATAATAAGATAGAGGAGGGGAATTCATATCTACAAAATTTATTGAGTTTTGTGTAGAACATGGAATCAGAAAAGAATATTCAGCAGCCAGAACTCAGCAAAATGGAGTAGTAGAAAGAAAGAATAGAACTCTTGAGAATATTGCCAGAGCAATGCTAAATGAATCAAATATTTTAGATGGGTTTTAGAAGGAAGCAATGAGTACAATGGTATATTTTATGAATAGATATCAAGTTAGAACAAAGGAACATAAGACTCCATATGAGTTTTGGAAAGGAAGATCTCCCATGGTGAACTACTTTAGATTTTTTGGAAGTAAGTGTTATATTTAAAGAGGATAAATAATTAGGTAAGTTTGATCCTAGATGTGATGAAGGTATTTTTCTTGGACACTCTACAAAAATTAAGGCCTATAGATTCTACAATAAAAGAACACATACCATGGTGGAAAGTATAAATGTCAGAGTTGATGAGAGAACAAGAATAAATGAGCCACCTTAGGAAGATATTCTTGAAGAAGAAAACTGTCAAGAAAAAATGGGTGAAGATTTAGATGATGAAGAATTGCAAAATATACCTTCCAAAACTACATCAAGATATATTCAAAAAAATCATCCAGAGGACTTGATCATTGGCAGTACTAATGTAATATGGACAAGAAGAGGAATCATAGGTTCAAAATAACAAGCAGATGTTTCACTATTATCCAAGATAGAACCAAAGGATTTTAGAGAGGCAAAAAATGATGAATGTTGGATTAAGGCAATGAAGGAAGAAACAGATCAAATTGAAAAGAGTAAGACTTGGGAATTAGTTTCGAGACCAAAAGGAAAAAGTATAATTGGTACTAAATGGGTCTACAGGAACAAACTAAATGAAGATGGTCAAGTCATCAAAAAAAAGACAATATTGGTGTGTAAAGGATATGCACAAATAGAAGGAATTGATTTTGATGAGACCTTTTCACCTGTTGTAATATTTGAATCTATACAAATTTTTTTGGATCTTTTAAGCTATAGGAATTTTAAAGTATATCATATGGATGTCAAATCAGCTTTTCTGAATGGTCATTTAGAAGAAGAAGTTTACATTGAACAACTAGATGGGTTTAATCAAGTAGATAAGCCAAACTATGTGTGTAAATTAGAAAAGGCTCTCTATGGCTTAAAGCAAGCCCCTAGAGCATGATATTAATGATTGGATAAATATCTTCGAGAGTAAGTTTTCAGAAAGGGAACAGTTGATAGCAATTTATATATTAAAAATAATGGAAATGATTTGATGATTGTGGAAGTTTATGTGGATGATATTATTTGTGGGGGTAGCAATGATAGAATGTGTCAAGAATTGGCAAGAAACATGACTAATGAGTTTGAAATATCTATGCTTGGTGAATTAAAAAATTTCCTAGGGTTACAGATTTCACAATTAGAAAAAGGGATATTTCTTTCACAAACAAATTATATAAAGGAGATGTTGAAGAAATTCAAAATGGAAGATAGTAAGCCAATTAGTACTCTAATGGTTACAGGGTGTAAATTAAGCAAAGATAATGAATCTCTTGATGCAAATCAAAATCTATATAGATCTATGATTGGTAGTATGTTATATGTTATAGCCACAATACTAGATATAATATAGGTAGTAAGTTTAGTAAGAAGATTTCAAGCAGCTCCAAAAGAATAACATGTGATAGCAGTGAAAAGAATACTCAAATATCTCAAAGGAACTATGGATTATGGTCTATGGTATCCTAGAAGCAGTAAGTTCACTCTCACAACATACACAGATGCAGATTGGGAAAAAAATATTGATGATAGAAAAAGCACAAGTGGAGGATCATTCTTTCTTTGTGATTGTCGAGTCTCTTGGCTTAGTAAGAAACAACCATCAGTGTCACTTTCCACAATAGAGGTAGAATATATTGCAGTAGTAGCATGTTGTTCACAGGTATTATGGATGAAACAGACACTCAAATATTTTAGTATAGAACATGATCATCCCATTACTATTCTGTGTGATAACACTAGTGCTATAAGTATCTCTAAGAATCAAATAATGCTTTCCAGAACAAAGCACATTCCAATCAAGTATCACTTTTTAAGAGAGCAAGTTACAAAGCAACAAGTAAGATTGGAATATGTTCCTACAAAAGATCGGATTGTAGAAATATTTACAAAACCATTACCAAGAGATGCATTTGAGCATTTGAGAGAACAACTAGGAGTAAAGGTACTCCCACCCCAAAATTAATCACCTCAAGAGAGAAGGTGGTGACGGGGCTATGCTTAAGAGAATTATCTTCTAGCCCCATATGTGTCCCTTTTGCCATTGATGTCAAATGGGGAGAGATTTGAGTTAGGGGGAAGTAGACTCCAAGGAGAGTATTGATTTAGTGGGAGCAACCTCAAAAGAGAGTATTGATTTAGGGGGAGCAACCTCAAAAGAGAGCACTGAGTTAGGGGGAGCAGCCTACAAAGAGAGCATTAAGTCAGGGGGGAGCAGATTTGATTCTCAAAAATGGTTTTTGGAGTGATTGTGGTGTTTGCATTAGAGGTGTTGTCATCAATGACAAAGGAGGAGATTATTGGAAATTTGAGGTATTTTATGTTGTCATTGACGTCACATGGATCATTGATGTCACATGGATCACATTTGATTTTGGTGGCCAAAGTATTTCATATATAAGCATTTATGACATTTTGGAAAGCAGTGAAAACCAAGGTAGAAAAAATAAAAGGTTTTATTTAAAACCATGGATGGCATATTTGAAATGGAATTTTCTTAAAAATCGGTTTGGGCTTTCGTTTCATTGAAAAATGTGTCCCAATGATGGAGATATTTAATTTTAAATATTTAAGTTTAAATTTTAATTAATTAAAATTAAAATTAAAAATTAATATTTTATTTATTTTCGACTTAAAAAGGAGGATGCACATAATATCTATAGACGACGTAAAATTTTTTTAAGGGAGGCATATATTAATATGCCATAAAACATTTTTCAAAAGCCTAAGGACTCGAAATTTTAATTTGTGATCGATTTGCCAAGGTACAACGTGGTGTGGAGAGTGCAAAGCTTTCGATTCGCTAAGGCAGTGAAAGGGGGAAGAATTCATTCGAGTCCATCAAAGAGAGGAGGAAGAAGGGTAAGGGAAGTCCCTTACCAAGTTCCATAGGTGATTATGGCCTAGTGGCAAGAGGAAAGTGCGTAGGGTGTTGAAGAGCCAGTAGATCCAAGTTCGAAACCCACCGATGCTGGTTTTTGCAAGGAAAAGGGAGAAGCTTTTTGCACATGTGATTTTTGAGGGCAAGTTCATAGGAGGCAAGAAGGAAGACTTGCGCTCTTGGTGTTGTGTGAGTGGTGGCTCATGTGGTTGTTGGTGCCATCATTTGAGTTGTGCAGAGGCAATGACAGGGGATCGAATCCCGCTAAGGTTAAAAGGCAAGTTTTAATTTTTAATAATATTTTATTTTTCTAAGGTTGCCTAGGAGAGATAAGGTTTGAAATGAATGTCGTGAAAAGGAAATATTTCTAGTGATTTTCCTTTTAGAAGTATATCATATTATATATCATTGGAAATATTATTTTGAGAGTTATTTGATTATTCTGTTTAGAAGGATAATAAGGTGTACATAAAGAGATATTTCTATTTTTGTAAAAGGGTTCAAGTGAAGGTTGTTTTGTTTTTTTCAAAATGTGTTGAGTGTGGCAAATTTCCAAAGGGGTTTCTTCATATTCATAAAAAGGTATGGGCACATTCTTCTATTGATTTCTTATGGTGGTTGATTTTTGAAATATCATTGGAGTGAAAAGGATTGATTGTGGTTTACTTTTCGAAAGTGGTTATTTGAATGCTTCAAGGTTTTCTGGTTTGAGAGTTGTATTTAAACCTTGTTTTATAAGCATAGTTGTTGAAGCCCATTGGTTGTGAAAGAACTAGAAAATATCATGAGTATCATTGTTATGTGAGATGTGGTTGAGCATTATTGGAAATATTTGAGCTAGTTGATACATACTTGGACTAGGGTTTTGTAAGAGAGAGTTGTCCCTTGTGATTATTGGTTGAGTTGACTTGATTGAGCCTAGTCAAGTGATGTGTGAAGTGATTATTCAAGTCCTATGAAAAAAACTATTCCATTATTCTAATTTGAGTTGAGATTGAGATTAGAACATGTTGAGTCTCTAACAATTCTCTTTATGCTTCTATGAGTTGACTAGAGTTGAGTTGAGTTGAGAGTGAGATTAGAACATATTGAGTCTCTAACAATTCTCTTTATGCTTCTATGAGTTGATTTGAGTTGAGATCATTGTGGATCATTATTGTTATACATTGAAGAGTACATTTCCATTCATTATTGAGTTCATCTTTGAGTTTTACCTTTATAAATTGTGGATGAGTTTTGAGTGCTACTTGAGCATTATTGGTTGAGTCTTTGAGAAGATATTTGGGATAGAATTCTGGATATATTTGTGGTAGTTTTTGCATGATTTATTGAGCCTTTGAGAAGGCCTTTGTGGACAGTTTTGGTACATATTTGTGGATAGTCTTGAGGATAGCTTTGTGGACAATTTTAGGACAGATTTGAACAAGTTTTTGGTGATCTTGTTGGACAGATTTTGGGAAAGTTCTTGGTGAGCTTGCTAGAGCAGCTTTGGACAAGTTCTTGGTGAGCTTGCTAGAGCAGATTTGGACAAGTTCTTAGTGAGCTTGTTGGAGCAGATTTGGATAGGTTATGAGTGAGCTTGTTATTCATTACTAGATAGGTTTTGTGTGAGCTTGTTATTCAGCATTGGACAGGTTCTATGTGACCTTTTTATTTAGCATTGGACAAGTTATGTGTGAGCTTGTTATTCAGTTTTGGATAGGTTCTGTGTGAGCTTGTTATTTAGATTTGGACAAGTTCTGTGTGAACTTATTATTCAGATTTGGACAAGTTTTGTGTGAACTTGTTATTGTCTAACTTTGACTAGATCAAAGAAATCATTGTATTGGATATTTTTGTGTGAAATATTATAAGGAGATCATCTTGTGGAGTACCCCACATTGGGGGAACCACATTAAATCTTGTGTCTCAATTGGATTTTGTGACTTGTGCTCTTGATTACTACTGCTATATGAGTTATTAATGCACACTACTATATTTGGTTATTACGATTAAGGACATTAATTTTTATTGGTTTGGAAAGAAAGTAAAAAGTGGTCTTATACTGTTCACCCCCCTCTCAATATAAGGTTGTGTTCTTAAATTGGTATCATATCGGGTTCCTTAGAAAAGGCTAACATCTTGAGGGTATATTCTACTGGGTTACAGGATGTACAAATGGTATATTTATAGTGGGTGCTCTATTCATATGACTGGGTATAAGGATAAGTTCATTTCCTTTAAAGGGAACAACAGTAGATCTGTAAGATTTGGTGATAATGCTTCAGCTAAAATCAAAGGGAGAGAAACTTTAAGTTTTGATGATGGAAAGACAACTACACAAGGTTTACTCTATGTTGAGGGTCTAAAACACAACCTACTAAGTGTAAGTCAGCATTGTGATTGAGGCTACATAGTTAATTTTTTCTCTATAGGATGCAAAATCAGGGAAACAAAAATAGGAAAGCTTGTTGCAATTGCAGAAAGAACCAAAAACAATCTCTACATGTTTAGTGAAATAAAAAAGGAAAAATATATTCTATCTCAAGAAGAAGTAGTAGAAAATGAAACAGGAAAGAATATCAAGTGTTTACGATCAGATAGAGGATGGGAATTCATCTCTACAAAATTTATTTGGTTTTGTGCAGAACATGGAATCATAAAAGAATATTCAGCAGCCATAACTCCTCAGCAAAATGGAGTAGTATAAAGAAAGAATAGAACTCTTGAGAATATGGTGAGAGCAATGCTAAATGAATCAAATATTTTATATGGGTTTTGGAAGGAAGCAATTAGTACAATAGTATATGTTATGAATAAAGCTCAAGTTAGAACAAAGGAACATAAGACTCCATATGAGTTTTGTAAAGGAAGACCTCCCACGGTGAACTACTTTAGAGTTTTTGGAAGTAATTTTTATATTAAAATAGAGGATAAAGACTTGGGTAAGTTTGATCCTAGATGTGATGAAGGTATTTTTCTTGGATACTATACAAAAATTAAGGCCTACAAATGCTACAATAAAAGAAAAAATACCATGGTGGAAAGTATAAATGTCAGATTTTATGAGAGAACAGGAATAAATTAGCCACCTCAAGAAGATATTCTTGAAGAAGAAAGTTGTCAAGAAAAAATGGATCAAGATTCAGATGAAGAAGAATTGAAGAATATACCTTCTAAAACTACATCAAGATATATTCAAAAAATCATCCAGAGGACTTGATCATTGGCAGTCCTAATGTAAAATGGACAAGAAGAGGAATCATAGGTTCAACAGAACAAGAATATGTTTCACTATTATCCAAGATAGAACCAAAGTATTTTAGAGAGGTAAAAAATGATGAATTTTGGATTAAGGTAATGAAGAAGAACTGAATCAAATTGAAAAGAGTAAGACTTGGTAATTAGTTCCAAGACCAAAAGGAAAAAATATAATTGGTACTAAATGGGTCTACAGGAATAAACTAAATGAATATGGTCAAGTCATCAGAAACAATATAATATTGGTGTGTAAAGGATATGCACAAGTAGAAGGAATTGATTTTGATGAGACCTTTGCACATGTTGCAAGATTGGAAGTTATATAGATTTTTTTGGCACTTTCAAGCTATAGGAATTTTAAAGTATATCATATGGATGTCAAATCAGCTTTTCTGAATGGTAATTTAGAAGAAGAAGTTTACATTGAACAACCAGATGAGTTTAATCAAGCAGATAAGCCAGACTATGTGTATAAATTGAAAAAGGCTCTCTATGGCTTAAAGCAAGCCCCTAGAGAATGGTATTCAATACCAGATAAATATATTCGAGAACAACATTTCAGAAAGGGAAGAGTTGATAGCAATTTGTATATTAAAAATAATGAAAATGATTTGATGATTGTGGAAGTTT
The DNA here is from genome assembly GCA_028583015.1 of Wollemia nobilis. Classification (NCBI taxonomy): domain Eukaryota; kingdom Viridiplantae; phylum Streptophyta; class Pinopsida; order Araucariales; family Araucariaceae; genus Wollemia; species Wollemia nobilis. Next base: position 9,271,642 of record JAQPPZ010000386.1, on the reverse strand, counting down.
ATGTGGATGATATTATTTTTGGGGGTAGCAATGATAGAATGTGTCAAGAATTTGCAAGAAACATGACTAATGAGTTTAAAATGTCTATGCTTGGTGAATTAACATTTTTTCTAGGGTTACAGATTTCACAATTAGAAAAAGGGATATTTATTTCACAAACAAAGTATATAAAGGAGATGTTGAAGAAATTCAAAATGGAAGATAGTAAGCCAGTTAGTACTCTAATGGTTATAGGGTGTAAATTAAGAAAATATGATGAATCTCCTTATGCAAATAAAACTCTATAAAGATCTATGATTGGTAGCCTATTATATGTTACATCCACAAGACCAGATATAATAAAGGCAAACGATTTGGTAGGAATATTTCAACTAGCTCCAAAAGAATCACATGTGATAGCAGTGAAAAGAATACTCAAATATCTCAAAGTAACAATGGAGTATGGTCTATGGTATTCTAGAAGCCATAAGTTCACTCTCACAACATACACAGATGTATATTGGGTAGGAAATATTGATTATAGAAAAATCACAAGAGGAGGAGCATCCTTTCTTGGTGATTGCCTAGTCTCTTGGCTAAGTAAGAAACAACCATCAATGTCACTTTCCACAACAGAGGTAGAATATATTGTAGTAGCAGTGTGTTGTTCACAGGTATTATGGATGAAACAGACTCTCAAATATTTTAGTATAGAATATGATCATCCCATTCCTATTCTATGTGATAACACGAGTGCTATAAGTATCTCTAATAATCAAGTAATGCATGCCAGAACAAAGCACATTCCAATCAAATATCCCTTTTTAAGAGAGTAGGTAACAACAAGTAAGATTGGAATATGTTCCTACAAAATATTAGATTACAAACATCTTTACAAGACCATTACCAAGAGAAGCATTTGAGCATTTGAGAGAACAACTGGGAGGAAAGGTACTCCCACCCCAAAATTAATCACCTCAAGAGAGAAGGTGGTGAGGGGGCTATGCTTAAGAGTCATATCTTCTAGCCCCTTAGGTGTCCCTTTTGCCATTGATGTCAAAGGGGGATATATTTGAGTTAGGGGGAGTAGAATCCAAAGAGAGTATTGAGTTAGGGGGAGCAGACTCCAAAGAGATCATTGAGTTAGGGGGAGCAGCTTCCAATGAGAGCATTAAGTCAGGGGGAGCATCTTTGATTATCAAAAATGGTTTTTGGAGTGATTGTGGTGTTTGCATTAGAGGTGTTGCCATCAATGAAAAATGGGAAGATTGTTAGAAATTTGAGGTAATTTATGTTATCATTGATGTCACATGGGTCACATTTGGTTTTGGTGGCCAAAGTATTTCATATATAAGCATTTATGACAATTTGGAAAGCAGTGAAAACCAAGGTAGGAAAATAAAAGGTTTTATTTAAAACCATGGATGGCATATTTGAAATGGGTTTTTCTTAAAACCCGGTTTGGGATTTCGTTTCATTGAAAAAGGTGTCCCGGTGATGGAGATATTTAATTTTAAAGATTTAAGTTTAAATTTTAATTAATTAAAATTAAAATTAAAAATTAAAATTAAAAATTAAAATTAAAAATTGATATTTTATTTATTTTCGACGTCAAAAGGAGGAGGCACATAATATCTATAGCCGACGTCAAAATTTTTGAAGGGAGGCATATATTAATATGCCATCAAATGTTTTTCAAAAGCCTAAGGACTCGACATTTTAATTTGTGATCGATTTGCCAAGGTACAACATGGTGTGGAGAGTGCAAAGCTTTCGATTCGCTAAAGTAGCGAAAGGCGGAAGAATTCATTTGAGTCCATCGAAGAGAGTAGGAATAAAGGTAATGGAAGTCCCTTACCAAGTTCCATAGGTGTTTATAGCCTAGCGGTAAGAGGAAAGTGCATAGGTGTTGAAGAGCCAGCAGATCCAAGTTCGAAACCCATCGGTGCTTATTTTTGCAAGAAAAAGGGAGAAGCTTTTTGCGCATGTGATTTTTGAGGGCAAGTTCGTAGGAGGCAATAAAGAAGTCTTGCGCTCTTGGAGTTGTGTGAGCACTAGCTCATGTGGTTGTTAGTGCCACCATTTGAGTTGTACAGAGGCAGCGACAGGGGATTGAATCCCGCTGAGGTTAAAAGGCAAGTTTTAATTTTTAATAATATTTTATTTTTCTAAGGTTTTCTAGGAGAGATAAGTTTTGAAATGCATGTTTTGAAAAGGAAATATTTTTGGTGATTTTCCTTTTAGAAGTATATCATATTATATATCGTTGGAAAGCTTATTTTGAGGGCTATTTGATTATTCTATTTAGAAGGAGAAATAAGGTGTACATAAAGAGATATTTCTATTTTTGTAAAAAGGTTCAAGTGAAGGTTGTTTTGTTCTTTTAAAAATGTGTTGATGGTGGTATATTTCCAAAGGGGTTTCTTTATCTTCATAAAAAGGTATGGGCACATTATCCTATTGATTGTTTATGGTGGTTGATTTCTGAAATATCATTGGAGTGAAAAGGATTGATTGTGGTTTCCTTTTCTAAAGTTGTTAGTTGAATGCTTCAAGGTTTTCTGGTTTGAGAGTTGTGTTTAAACCTTGTTTTATAAGCATAGTTGTTGAAGCCCACTGGTTGCAAAATAACTAGAAAATAACATGAGTATCATTGTTATGTGATATTTGTGGTTGAGCATTATTGGAAACATTTTAGTTGGTTGATACATACTTGGACTAGGGTTTTGTAAGAGAGAGTTATCCCTTGTGATGATTGGTTGAGTTGAGTTTATTGAGCCTAGTCAAGTGATGTGTGAAGTGATTATTCAAGTCCTATGAAATAAACTATTTGTTGGAAATTTTGGGTACCTTGGGTACATTGCTTTTGCTCAAGTGAATAAGTTGTCATTGATGTCAAGAAGCTTTTGAAGGAATTTGATTTGATGTAAAATAATTTTTTTTGATGAAGGTTCGGCTTGACATGTTTGAAAGAAAGTAAGTTTGAAAAATGTCGTGATATCGCGACATGTCACATTTTCACGACTTAAGCAGGAGAGAGAAAGCATTTTAGAAAAGTGTCGCGATATCATGACATGTCACATTTTCGTGACTTAAATAGGAGAGAGAAAGCAATTTAGAAAAGTGTCACGATATCGTGACATGTCACAGTTTTACGACTCAAAGAGGAGAGAGAAGGTACGGAGTCAAAAATGTCACGATTTCGTGACATATTGCAAGGAAGGTTGTACAGACGAAAAAGTATCACGATTTCACGACATGTTGTAGGAGAGAGTCTGAAAGAAAAAGTATCACGATTTCATGACAAGTTAGAAGAGAGAGAAAGTAACTCAAAAAGTGTCATGATTTCGCGACATGCTACAGAGTTCAAAATGAGAACTGTCATGATTTCATGACATGCTACAGAGTTCGAAGCAAGAACCGTCACGATTTTGTGACATGCTGCAGATGAAATTGTTCCAAGTAAGAACTGTCATGATTTCATGACATGCAACAAAGGAAAGGTTTTGAAGTAAGAAATGTCGAGATTTCATGACAGGTTGAAGAGAAATCAAACAGATGTAGAAAGTATCATGATTTTGTGACAGATCAATTTGGCAACGTACGGATGGAGAAAGTGTCACGATTTCATGACAGAAACTAAAAGCATGTCTTCCATACGTGAAGTGTCACGATTTTGTGACAAAAGAAGAGAGGAAGGCTATGAAGACAAAAGTGTTGCGATTTCATGACAGAAGTGAAGATGAAGTTTGCAGAGGGAGAAGTGTCATGATTTCGTGATAAAAGCAGAAAGGAGGTCGACGAAGGGAGAAGTGTCACGATATCACGACAAAAGCAAAGTTGATGCTGACAAAGACAACAGTGTCGTGATATCACGACAAGAGCTTAGTTGAAGTCGTCAAAGGCTAAAGTGTCGTGATATCGTGACAAAAGCCAAAATGAGGTGTACGATTGCAAAAGTTTCATGATATCATGACATGTTGTAGTTTCACGGTAGAAGCTATAGAAGAGTTGCAGAGGCAATGAAGCCGACAAAGTTAAATTTGGGCTGACGAATATTAGGGTTTGTAGCTGATGTAGTTTAGGGTTGTGCAGCCGACGTAGATCAAGGTTTGATCTTGAAAGCGTTAGTATAAAATGAGGGTTGTTTAGAGAGTTGAAAAAAAACAATGGAGAAATCGTCGAATGTGCGTCGAAGTGTGCGAGATGCAGCCGAAAGAGCGCAGAGAGCGCAAAAGTGGGGAGATGATGTCGAAGCATGTAGAATGAGCACAAAAGGCAAAAATGAATGAGGACATTTATGCTAGACCGAAGGACTATGTTTAGTGCAAATTTGAGGACCAGCTTTGGAGGTGATAGAGTTGAGGACAAAGGTCTCCAGCCAGAGCAGGTAGGACAGGTGTCTTCTATGGATAGAGTTCCATTTGCTAATGGCAGCAGAGGCAGAGGTTTTCTATGGGATCACCAGCAAGAGCAAAGCTAGGGGATCGATGTCTCCTATGGGTTTGTGCCCATGAAATCGAGATTAGGGGATTGGTTTCTCCTTTGGGTTGGTGCCCATAAACATTGTAATCAGGAAAGGTATTCCCAAAATTTGGATTGATAAAATTTAGTGAAATATTTTATCCGTGGATGTAGCCCAACCATTTTGGGTGAACCACGTTAAAATGGGTCTTCAATGTGTGATGCTTTCTATCTTGATTAATGTTGTGTTGATGCCTCTGCTATCTAAAGTTAAAATTATTAATTGCTTAAGTCTTATACTGTTCACCCCCCTCTCAGTATAAGCTTGTGTTCTTTAATTGGTATCAGAGCGGGTTTCTCTAGAAAGAGCCTAACAACTTGGAGAAGGATCTATTAGAGGAACATACAGATTCAGAAAGAGATGAAGAGGTAAATTTTGATCTCAAAGGTGAATTCTTCTTGGCTTTAAAACATCTTGAGAAATTTAGGGAAGAAAATTTTGTTCTCAAGCATCAATGTCAAGAAGAAGAGATTGCAAGATCAAAATTGTCTCAAAGAGTTATAGACTTCAAAATTCTAGCTAAAGAAGGAAAGAAGGTTGAACAGGTTCTGACAGAGGTTTTAAAAGGAAAGAAAGCTGATTGCGAGAAACTAGAAGAAGAGGTTATGTCTCTTAGAGTAAAGTTGGAAAAATTGGCTCTCAGACAGAATACTCCGTATGAAAAGCAAAAGAAGGATGGTATCACTATTCATGAAATAGGGTCTCCGAGCAAGACCAATCTTCATCCTAAAGAGCGGTGGATTCTAGTTGGTCACAAGAAGAACAATCATCCAAGGCATCAAAACAGGTTACATAATACTTTCCATGGCTATTGTTTTTCCTACAAGAATTTTGGTCACAAAGCTATGCATTGTAATAAATCCTTGAATAGCCATAGTAAGAAAAATGTTAACCCTTTTGCACCTCTTATGAATAAAAATTTCATGTGTTACAAGTGCAAGAATTTTGGGCATATAGCAAGGATGTGCAGTTTGGATAGATCTAGCCTTGAGTTCACTAAAAAGAAAAATGAGATCAAATCTAAGTCAATGATAGTTCAAACTGCTTTTCATGCTCAAGACAAAGTAGAAAAATGGTATCTTGATAGTGGTTTTTCAAAACATATGACTGGTGAAAAGGAAAAGTTTTTGGTCTTAAAAAAAAACAAACAGAGGAACAGTCAGTTTTGGAGATAATAGGTCAACCAAAATCTGTGGTAAAGGGACTCTTAGTTTGGATGGAAAATCCAAAACAGAAAATGTGCTTTATGTAGAAGGCCTAAGACATAATCTTCTAAGTGTGAGTCAACTTTGTGATCAAGGGCACATAGTATCTTTCTTTTCAGATAGATGTGAGATAAGTAAAGAAAAAATTGAAAACTCATTGCGAGTGCTACAAGGACTCCAAACAATATTTACATGCTGAGTGAGATAAAAAGGGAAAAGTGTTTTCTAACTCAAGATGAGATTTGGCTATGGCATAAAATATTGGGGCATTTGAGCTTTGATAATATTGTCAATATTAGTAACAAGGAAGCAGTTAGAGACTTGCCCAAAATAAAAAGGCCCCATAATATCATTTACGGTTCCTGTCAACATGGAAAACAGACTAGAGCCAGTTTCAAATCAAAAGGGTATACTTCTTCAAAACCATTGGATCTTATTCATACTGATTTATGTGGCCCCACTATAACTCAGAGAATTTAGGGAGAAAGCTACTTCATGTTGTTTATAGATGATTATTCTAGAATGACTTGGGTTACTTTTCTCAAAGAAAAATCTGAAGCTTTTGAAAAATTTAAAGCTTTTAAAGAAATGATTGAAAATGAGACTGACAATAGAATCAATTTCTTAAGATCAGACAGAGGAGGAGAGTTCACTTCAAATGAATTTATGGAATACTATGAGCAAAAAGGAATCAAAAGAGAATATTCAACAGCAAGAAATCCTCAAAAAAATGGATTAGTTGAAAGGAAAAATAGAACTATTGAAAATATGGCTAGAGCTATGTTAAATGAGTCGAAACTCTCAGATGGCTTTTGGAAAGAGGCAATCAGTACAACATTCTACATTATCACCAGGGCCCAACTTAGAGTCAATCATCATAAAACTCCTTATGAGTTGTGGAAAGGAAGACCAACTACAGTAAAATAATTCAAAGTGTATGGGAGTAAGTGCTTCATCAGAAGGGAAGATCAGAATCTGGGTAAGTTTGATCCTAGGTGTGATGAGGAAATATTTCTTGGATATTCTAGCAGAAGCAAGGCCTACAGATGCTTCAACAAAATAATGCATACAGTCGTAGAGAGCATAAATGTAACAGTTGATGAAAAGACAGGGATAAGAGACCTAGTCAAGGAACTCAGTGATGAAATTTGTCAAGAAGAATTCAGAGAGGTTTCAGATGAGAAAGAGGAAAGACAACAACTGCTTCCCAAAACTCCTTCACGATATGTTCAGAAACATCATCCCAAATATTTGATCATTGGTGATCCAAAAAGCAGGAAAACAAGAAGAAGAGTCATTCCTTCACACAATTCTACAAATGTTTCATTATTATCTTAGATTGAGCCAAAAGATTTCAATGAAGCATGTGCAGATAAATTTTGGGTAAAAGCGATGGATGAAGAGCTAAATCAAATAGAGAAAAGTGAAACTTGGGATTTGGTTCCAAGACCTAAGGACAAGAATGTCATTGGCACAAAATGGATATTCAAAAATAAACTCAATGAGGATGGAAAGATTGTTAGAAACAAAGCTAGGTTAGTATGCAAAGGTTATGCTCAAGTAGAAGGTGTTGATTTCGAAGAGACGTTCGCTCCTGTTGCTCATATTGAAGCTATCAAAATGTTTTTGGACCTTTCAAGCTTCAAATCATTCAAGGTATATCAAATGGATGTAAATTCAGATTTTCTAAATGGGGTGTTGGTAGAAGAAGTCTACATAGAACAGCCAGAAGGAGTGTCTCTCACAAAACAGTCAGACTATGTGTGTAAACTAAAAAAGGCCTTATATGGGTTAAAGCAAGCACCAAGGGCATGGTACTCAAGACTTGACAGTTATCTTCATGAGCAAGGCTTCAGGAAAGGTGTGGCAGATAGCAATTTGTATATTAAGAATGAATATGATGATATGTTGATTATGGTTATCTATGTTGATGATATTATTTTTGGGAAAAATAATACTCAGATGTGCAAAGTTTTTGCTACCACCATGCAGAAGGAATTTGAGATGTCTGTGATTAGAGAGCTATCATTATTTTTAGGTCTTTAGATTGTTCAATCAAAAGACGATTTATTTCTCTCTCAAGGAAAGTATATCAAAGAAATGTTGAAAAAGTTTGGGATGATGGACAACAAACCAGTATGTACTCCAATGATTATAGGGTGCAAGATGAGTAAATATGATGAATCTCCAATGGCAGATCAGAGATTGTATAGATCAATTATTGGTAGTTTATTATATGTTACAGCTACCAGACCAGATATCATGCAGGCAGTTGGTTTAGTAGTAAGATTTTAGGCAGCTCCAAAATATTCTCATGTTACAGCAGTTAAGAGGATATTCAGATATCTGAAGGGCACTATGGACTTTGGGCTTTGGTATCCCAAAGGTGATGATTTCACCCTCACAACCTATATTGATGCAGATTGGGCAGGCAGTATGCGATGACAGGAAGAGCACTAGTGGTGGAGCATTCTTTCTAGGAAAGAGTTTGGTTTCTTGGCTAAGTAAGAAACAACCTTCAGTTTCCTTATCTACAATAGAGGCTGAATACATAGCAGCAGTGGCTGGGTGTACACAAGTTTTATGGATGAAAACCACCTTGGAGGATTTCAAAGTCAAGCATGAACAACCCATATCCATATTTTGTGATAATACGAGTGCCATAAGTATTTCCAAAAATCTGGTAATGCACTCAAGGACAAAGCATATTTCCATCAAGTATCACTTTCTAAGGGAGAAAGTGCAAGAAAAGTAGGTCAAGCTAGAGTATGTGCCTACTAAAGATCAGATTGTAGATATCTTCACCAAACCTCTTCCAAGAGATACGTTTGAGTATCTAAGGGAGAAATTAGGAGTTGTACTCCCACCCCAGAATTAATCACCTCATCAGGAGGTGGGGGAGGGACCAAGCTAAGAGGCTCATTCTTAGTCCCGAGCCCCAAAGGTGACCCTTTGCCATTGATGACAAAGGGGGAGAGATATGACTAAAGGGGAGAGCTTCAAGTGAAGAGGAAAGCTTCAAGTCAGGGGGAGCAAAACTTAAAAGGAATATTCTTAGTTGTTAGCACAGTTGGATTCAGTTTTGGCTCGTGAGACGTGTTTTCAGTAAAGGTTTGCCATCAATCACAAAGGGGGAGATTATTGGCAATTTTGGGTACCTTGGGTACATTGCTTTTTCTCAAGTGAATAAGTTTTCATTGATGTCAAGAAGCTTTTGAAGGAATTTGATTTGATGTAAAATAATTTGTTTTGATGAAGGTTCGGCTTGACAGGTTCGAAAGAAAGTAAGTTTAAAAAATGTCACGATATCGCGACATGTTGCATTTTCGTGACTTAAGCAGGAGAGAGAAAGCCTTTTAGAAAAGTGTCGCGATATCACGACATGTCGCATTTTCGTGACTTAAACAGGAGAGAGAAAGCAAGTTAGAAAAGTGTCACGATATCGTGACATGTCACAGTTTCGCGACTCAAAGAGGAGAGAGAAGGTACAAAGTCAAAAATATCATGATTTTGTGACATATTGCAAGGAAGGTTGTACAGACGAAAAAGTGTCACGATTTCACGACATGTTGCAGGAGAGAGAGTCCGAAAGAAAAAGTGTCATGATTTCATGACAAGTTCGAAGAGAGAGAAAGTAACTCGAAAAGTGTCATGATTTCGTGACATGCTACAGAGTTTGAAATGAGAACTATCACGATTTTGTGACATGCTATAGAGTTCAAATCAAGAACCGTCGTGATTTCGTGACATGCTGTAGATGAAATTGTTCCAAGTAAGAACTGTCGTGATTTTGTGACATGCAGCAAAGGAAAGGTTTCGAAGTAAGAAATGTCGCAATTTTGTGACAGGTTGAAGAGAAAGCAAACAGATGCAGAAAGTGTCATGATTTCGTGACAGATCGAGTTGGCAGCGTACAGATGGAGAAAGTGTCACGATTTCACGACAGAAACTGAAAGCATGTCTTCCATAGGTGAAGTGTCATGATTTCATGACAAAAGCAAAGAGGAAGGCTATGAAGACAAAAGTGTCATGATTTCACAATAGAAGTGAAGACGAAGTCTGCAAAGGGAGAAGTGTCACGATTTCGTGATAAAAGCAGAAAGGAGGTCGACGAAGGGAGAAGTGTCGCGATATCGCGACAAAAGCAAAGTTGATGCTGACAAAGACAAAAGTGTCGCGATATCGCGACAAGAGTTAGTTGAAGTCATCAAAGGCTAAAGTGTCATGATATCATGACAATAGCCAAAAGGAAGTGTACGGTTGCAAAAGTGTCACGATATCATGACATGTTGTAGTTTCACGACAGAAGCTATAGAAGAGTTGCAGAGGCAGTGAGGCCAACAAAGTTAAATTTGGGCCGACGAAGATTAGGGTTTGTAGCCGACGTAGTTTAGGGTTGTGTAGCCGACTAAGATCAAGGTTTGATCTTGAAAGCGTTAGTATAAAAGGAGGGCTATTTGGAGAGTTGAAAATAAAAATGGAGAAATCATTGAATGTGTGTCGAAGTGTGCGAGATGTAGCCGAAAGAGCGTAGAGAGCGCAGAAGTGGGGAGATGATGTTGAAGCATGCAGAATAAGCATAATAGGCAAAGACGAACGAGAACATTTGTGCTAGACCGAAGGACTATGTTTAGTGCAAATTCGAGGACCAGCTTTGGAGGTGATAGAGTTGAGGACAAAGGTCTCCAACCAGAGCAGGGAGGATAGGTGTCTTCTATGGATAGAGTTTCATTTGCTAAGGGCAGCGGAGGTAGATGTTTTCTAGATCATCACCAACCAGAGTAGAGCTAGGGGATTTGTGTCTCCTGTGGGTTGGTGCCCATGAACTCGATATTAGGGGATTGGTGTCTCCTTTGGGTTGGTGCCCATAAACATTGTAATCGAGAAAGGTATTCCTAGAATTTGGATTGATAAAATTTAGTGAAAGATTTTATCCATGGATGTAGCCCAACCATTTTGGGTGAACCACATTAAAATGGGTCTTCAATGTGTGATGCTTTCTGTCTTGATTAATGTTGTGTTGATGCCTCTGCTATCTAAAGTTAAAATTATTAATTGCTTAAGTCTTATACTATTCACCCCCCCTCTCTGTATAAGCTTGTGTTCTTCACTATTCCATTATTATGATTTGAGTTAAGATTGATATTAGAACATATTGATTCTCTACCAATTCTCTTTATGCTTCTATGAGTTGACTAGATTTGAGTTGAGTTGAGAGTGATATTAGAACATATTGAGTCTCTAACAATTCTCTTTATGCTTCTAAGAGTTTATTTGAGTTGAGTTGAGTTGAGATTATTGTGTATCATTGTTGTTATCCATTGAAGAGTACATTGCCATTCATTCTTGAGTTCATATTTGAGCTTTACCTTGATAAAGTTGTGGATGAGTTTTGAGTGCTACTTGAGCATGATTGGTTGAGTCTTTGAGAAGATATTTGAGATAGAATTATGGAAATATTTGTGGTATTTTTTGAATGATTTATTGATCCTTTGAAAAGGACTTTGTGGATAGTTTTGGGACATATTTGAGGATAGTTTTGAGGATAGCATTGTGGACAGTTTTGGGATAGATTTGAACAAGTTCTTGGTGAGCTTGTTGGAAAGATTTTGGGCAAGTCCTTGGTGAGCTTCTTAGAGCATATTTGGGCAAGTTCTTGGTGAGCTTCCAAGAGTAGATTTGTACAAGTTCTTTGTGAGCTTGTTGGAGCATATTTGGATAGGTTATGTGTGAGTTTGTTATTCAACATTGGACAGGTTCTATGTGAGGTTGTTGTTCAGAATTGGGCAGGTTCTGTGTGAGCTTGTTATTCAGCATTGGACAAGTTCTGTGTGAGCTTGTTATTCATTTTTGGACAGGTTCTATGTGAGCTTGTTATTCAAAGTTGGACAAGTTCTATGTGAACTGTTATTCAAATTTGGACAAGTTCTATGTGAACTTGTTATTGCCTAGCTTTGATCAAGTCAATGAAATCACTGTATTGGATATTTGTATGTGAAATATTATAAGGAGATCATCTTGTGGAGTACCCCACATTGGGGGAACCACATTAAATCTTGTGTCTCAATTGTGTGTTGTGACTTGTGCTCTTGCTTACTACTATTATCTGATTTATTAATGCACACTACTATATTTGGTTATTACAATTAAGGACATTAATTGGTATTGGTTTGGAAAGTAATTAAAAATTGGTCTTATACTATTGACCCCCCTCTCAGTATAAGGTCATGTTCTTCGATTGGTATCAAAGCAGGTTCTTTCAAAAAGGCTAATAACTTGAGGGCATATTCTACTGGGTTACAGGATGGACAAATGGTATATTGACAATGGGTGCTCGAGTAATATGACTGGGTATAAGGATACATTCATTTTATTAAAAGGGAACAATAATAGATCTATAAGATTTGGTGATAATGGTTCAGCTAAAATCAAAGGGAGAGGAAATTTAAGTTTGAATGATGGAAAGACAACTACACAAGGTGTAATCTATGTTAAGGGTTTGAAACACAACCTACTAAGTGTAATTCAGCTTTGTGATTGAGGCTACACAGTTACTTTTTCATCTACAGGATGCAAAATCAAGGAAACAAAAATAGGAAAGCTTGTTGCAACTGCAGAAAGAACCAACAATAATCTCTACATGTTTAGTGAAATAAAAAAGGAAAAATGTCTCCTATCTCAATAAGAAGAGAGTTGGCTATGTCATAAAATGTTGTGTCACTTGAACTTTGATAACATAGTAAGGATAAGAAACAAACAAATTTTTAGATATCTACCAAAGATAAAAATACCTTCAAATATAATTTGTGCATGATGTCAGTATGGAAAACAGACAAGATCAAGTTTCAATGCAAAAGAATATTCCTCTTCCAAGGTAATAGAATTGATTCATATTGATTTATGTGGGCCTATGAGAACTAAGAGTCTACAAGGTGAAAGCTACTTTAGTTGTTCATAGATGATTATTCTAGAATGACTTCGATTGTTTTTCTAAAAGAGAAATTAGAGGCATTTGATCATTTCAAAATATTCAAAGAAATGGTAGAAAATAAAATAGGAAATAAGATCAAGTGTTTGTGGTTAGATAGAGGAGGGGAATTCATCTCTACATAATTTATTAAGTTTTGTGCAGAACATGGAATCAAAAAAGAATATTCAATAGCCAGAACTCCTCAGAAAGAAATAATAGAACTCTTGAGAATATATCCAGAGCAATGCTAAATGTATCAAAGATTTTAGATGGGTTTTTGAAGGAAGAAACCAGTACAATAGTCTATATTATGAATAGAGCTCAATTTAGAACAAAGGAACATAAAACTCTATATGATTTTTGGAAAGGAAGACCTCCCACGATGAACTACTTTAGAGTTTTTGGAAGTAAGTGTTATATCAAAAGAGAGGATAAAGAATTGGGTAAGTTTGATCCTAGATGTGATGAAGGTATTTTCTTGGATACTCTACAAAAAGGAAGGCCTACAGATTCTACAATAAAAGAAAACATACCATGGTGGAAAGTATAAATATTGGAGTTGATGAGAGAACATGAATAAATGAGCCACCTCAGGAAGATATTCTTGAAGAAGAAAGTTGTCAAGAAAAAATAGGTGAAGATTCAGATGAAGAAGAATTGCAAAATATACCTTCCAAAACTACATCAAGATATATTCAGAAAAATCATCTATAGGACTTGATCATTGGCAATACTAATGTAATATAGACAAGAAGAGGAATCATAGGTTCAATAGAACAAGCAAATGTTTCACTATTATCCAAGATAGAACCAAAGGATTTTAGAGAGGCATAAAATAATGAATGTTGGATTAAGGCAATGAAGGAAGAACTAGATCAAATTGAAAAGAGTAAGACTTGGGAATTAGTTCCAAGACCAAAAGGAAAAATATAATTGGTACTAAATGGGTCTACAAGAATAAACTAAATGGAGATGGTGAAGTCATTAAAAACAATACAAGATTTGTTTGTAAAGGATATGCACAAGTAGAAGGAATTGATTTTGATGAGACCTTTCCACCTGTTGAAATATTGGAAGCTATACGAATATTTTTGGCACTTTCAAGCTATAGTAATTTTAAAGTATATTAGATGGATGTCAAATCAACTTTTCTGAATGGTCATTTAGAAGAAGAAGTTTACATTGAACAACCATATGGTTTTAATAAAGTAGATAAGCCAGATTATGTGTGTAAATTGAAAAAGGCTATCTATGGCTTAAATCAAGCCCCTAGAGCATGGTATTCAAGACTGGATAAATATATTTGAGAGCATGGTTTTAGAAAGGAAACAGTTGATAGCAATTTGTATATTAAAAATAAGGGAAATGATTTGATGATTGTGGAAGTTTATGTGGATGATATTATTTTTAGGGGTAGCAATGATAGAATGTGTCAAGAATTTGCAAGAAGTATGACTAATGAGTTTGAAATGTCTATGCTTGGTGAATTAACATTTTTCCTAGGTTTACAGATTTCACAATTAGAAAAAGGACTATTTCTTTCACAAACAAAGTATATAAAGGAGTTTTTGAAGAAAATAAAAATGGAATATAGTAAGCCAGTTAGTACTCCAATGGTTACAGGGTGTAAATTAAGCAAATATTATGAATGTCCTGATGCAAATCAAACTCTATACAGATATATGATTGGTAGCCTATTATATGTTACAACAAAAAGACCAGATATAATACAGGCAGTCGATTTAGTAGAAATATTTCAACCAGCTCCAAAAGAATCACATGTGATAGCAATGAAAAGAATACTCAAATATCTCAAAGTAACAATGGAGTATGGTCTATGGTATGCTATAAGCCATAAGTTCACTCTCACAACATACACAGATGCAAATTGGGTAGGAAATATTGATTTTAGAAAAAGCACAAGCGGAGGAGCATTCTTTACTTCTTTCCTAGTCTCTTGGCTAAGTAAGAAACAACCCTAAGTGTCACTTTCCACAATAGAGGCAAAATATATTGCAGCAGCAACATTCTATTCACAGGTATTATGGATGAAACAAACTCTCAAATATTTTAGTATAGAACATGATCATCCCATTCCTATTTTGTGTGATAACACTAGTGCTATAAGTATCTCTAAGAATCTAGTAATGCATGCCAGAACAAAGCACATTCCAATCAAGTATCACTTTTTAAGAGAGCAGGTTGTAGAGCAACAAGTAAGATTAGAATATGTTCCTAAAAAATATCATATTGCAGACATATTTGCAAAACCTTTACCAAGAGAAGCATTTTATCATTTGAGAGAACAACTAGAAGTAAAAGTTCCCACCCCAGTTTTTATCACCTCAAGAGAGAAGGTGGTGAGGGGGCTATGCTTAAGAGTCATATCTTTTAGCCCCATAGGTGTCCCTTTTGCCATTGATGCCAAAGGGGGAGAGATTTGAGTTAGGTGGAGCAACCTCCAAAGAGAGTATTGAGTTAGGGGTGACAACCTCCAAATATAGCATTGAGTTAGGGGAGCAACCTCCAAAGAGAGCATTAAGTCAAGGGAAGCAGCTTTGATTCTCATAAATGTTTTTTGGAGTGATTGTGGTGTTTGCATTAGAGGTATTGCCATCAATGAAAAAGGGGGAGATTGTTGGAAATTTGAGGTATTTTATGTTTTCATTCATGTCACATTGATCATTGATGTCACATGGATCACATTTGGTTTTGGTGGCCAAAATATTTCATATATAAGCATTTATGACAATTTGGAAAACAATGAAAACCAAGGGAGGAAAAATAAAAGGTTTTATTTAAAACTATGAATGGCAGATTTGAAATGGATTTTTCTTAAAACCCTGTTTGGGATTTCGTTTTGTTGAAAAATTTGTCTCGGTGATGGAGATATTTAATTTTGAATATTTAAGTTTAAATTTTAATTAATTAAAATTAAAATTTAAAAATAAAATTTAAAATTAATATTTTATTTATTTTTGACGTCAAAAGGAGGAGACACATAATATCTACAGCTAATGTCAAAAAGTTTTAAGGGGGGTATATATTAATATACCATCAAATTTTTTTCAAAAGCCTAGGGACTCGACATTTTAATTTGAGATTGATTTGCCAAGGTACAACGTGGGGTGGAGAGCGCAAAGCTTTCGATTCGCTAAGGCAACGAAAGGGGGAAGAATTCATTGAAGTCCATCGAAGAGATGAGGAAGAATGGTGAGGGAAGTCCCTTACCAAAATCCGAGTTCAAAACCCGTCGACACTGGTTTTTGCAAGGAAAAGGGAGAACCTTTTTGTGCATGTGATTTTTGAGGGCATGTTCATAGGAGGCAAGAAGGAAGTCTTGCACTCTTGGTGTTGTGTGATCAGTGGCTCATGTGGCTATTGGTGTCACCTTTTGAGTTGTGTAGAGGCAAAGACAAAGGATCAAATCCCGTTGAGGTTAAAAAGCAAGTTTTAATTTTTAATAATATTTTATTTTTCTAAGGTTGCCTAGGAGAGATAAGGTTTGAAATGCATGTTGTGAAAAGGAAATATTTCTGGTGATTTTCCTTTTAGAAGTATATCATATTATATATCGTTGGAAAGATTATTTTGAGGGCTATTTGATTATTCTATTTATAAGGAGAAATAATGTGTGCATAAATATATATTTCTATTTTTGTAAAAGGGTTAAAGTGAAGGTTGTTTTGTTCTTTTCCAAATGTGTTGAGTGTGGCAGATTTCCAAAAGGGTTTCTTCATATTCATAAAAATGTATGGGCACATTCTCCTATTGATTTTTTATGGTGGTTGATTTATGAAATATCATTGGAGTGAAAAGGATTGATTGTGGTTTACTTTTTGAAAGTGGTTATTTGAATGCTTCAAGGTTTTCTGGTTTGAGAGTTGTATTTAAACCTTGTTTTATAAGCATAGTTGTTGAAGCCCATTGCTTGTGAAATAACTAGAAAATATCATGAGTATCATTGTTATGTGAGATTTGTGGTTGATGTTGGAAACATTTGATTTGGTTGATACATACTTGGACTAGGGTTTTGTAAGAGAGAGTTGTCCCTTGTGATGATTGGTTGAGTTGAGTTGATTGAGCCTAGTCAAGTGATGTGTGAAGTGATTATTCAAGTCCTATGAAACAAACTATTCCATTATTATGATTTGAGTTGAGATTGATATTAGAACATATTGAGTCTCTAACAATTCTCTTTATGCTTCTATGAGTTGACTAGAGTTGAGTTGAGATTGATTTGAGTTGATTTGAGTTGAGAGTGAGATTAGAACATATTGATTCTCTAACAATTCTCTTTATGCTTCCATGAGTTGTTTTGAGTTGAGTTGAGTTGAGATCATTGTGGATCATTGTTGTTATCCATTAAAGAGTACATTTCCATTCATTGTTGAGTTCATCTTTGAGCTTTGCCTTGATAAAGTTGTGGATGATTTTTGAGTGCTACTTGAGCATGATTGGTTGAGTCTTTGAGAAGATCTTTGGGATAGAATTATGGATATATTTGTGGCAGTTTTTGCATGATTGATTGAGCCTTTGATAAGGCCTTTGTGGAAACTTTTGTGACATCTTTGTGTACATTTTTTAGGATAGCTTTATGGAACGTTTTGGGACAGATTTGAACAAGTTCTTGGTGAGATTGTTGGATAAATTTTGGGCAAGTTCTTGGTGATCTTGCTAGAGCAGATTGGGCAAGTTCTTGGTGAGCTTGCTAGAGCAGATTTGGATAAGTTCTTAGTGAGCTTGTTGGAGCAGATTTGGATAGGTTATGTGTGAGATTGTTATTCAGCATTGGACAGGTTCTGTGTGAGCTTGTTATTCAACATTGGACAGGTTCTATGTGAGCTTGTTATTCAGCATTGGACAAGTTATGTGTGAGATTGTTATTCAGTTTTGGACAAGTTCTGTGTGAGCTTGTTATTCATAGTTGGACAAGTTCTATGTGAACTTATTATTCAAATTTGGACAAGTTATGTGTGAACTTTTTATTTCCTAGCTTTGAGTAGATCAATGAAATCATTGTATTGGATATTTCTATGTGAAATATTATAAGGATATTAGCTTGTAGAGTACCCCACATTGGGAGAACCATGTTAAATATTGTGTCTCAATTATGTGTTGTGACTTGTGCTCTTGCTTACTACTACTATCTAAGTTATTAATGCACACTACTATATTTGGTTATTGTAATTAAGGACATTAATTAATATTGGTTTGGAAAGAAATTAAAAAGTGGTATTATATTATTCAGCCCCCCTCTCAGTATAAGCTTATGTTCTTCAATTGGTATCAGAGCGGGTTCCTTCAAAAATGATAACAACTCGAGGGCATATTTTATTGGGTTACATGATGGAAAAATGGTATATTGATAGTGGGTGCTCTAGTCATATGACTAGGTATAAGTATAAGTTCATTTTCTTAAAAGGGAACAACAACAGATCTATAATATTTTATGATAATTCTTCAGCTAAAATCAAAACGAGAGGAACTTTAAGTTTGGATGATAGAAAGACAACTACACAAGGTGTAATCTATGTTGAGGGTATGAAACACAACCTACTAAGTGTAAGTCATCTTTGTGATTGAGGCTACATAATTACTTTTTCCTCTACATGATGCAAAATTAGGAAAAAAAAACAGGAAATATTGTTGCAATTGCAGAAAGAACCAACAACAATCTCTACATGTTCAGTGAAATGAAAAAGAAAAAATGTCTTCTATCTCAAGAAGAAGAGAGTTGGCTATGTCATAAAAGGTTGTGTCACTTGAAATTTGATAACATAGTAATGCTAAGCCACAAACAAATTTTAGATATCTACCAAAGATAAAAAGACCTTCAAATACAATTTGTGCACAATGTCAATATGGAAAATAGACAAGATCAAGTTTCAAGGCAAAAGAATATTCCTCTTCCAAGGTATTAGAATTTATTCATACTTATTTATGTGGGCCTATGAGAACTAAGAGTTTGCAAGGTGAAACCTACTTTATGTTGTTCATAGATGATTATTCTAGAATGACTTGGGTTGTTTTTTTGAAAGAGAAATTAGAGGAAAGAAGATCAAGTGTTTGTGATCATATAGAGGAGGCAAAATCATCTCTACAAAATTTATTGAGTTTTGTGTAGAACATGGAATCATAAAAGAATATTCAGCAGCCAAAAATCCTCAACAAAATGGAGTAGTAGAAAGAAAGAATAGAACTCTTGAGAATATGCCCAGAGCAATGCTAAATGAATCAAATATTTTAGATGGTTTTTGGAAGGAATCAATTAGTACAACAGTCTATATTATGAATAGAGCTCAATTTAGAACAAAGGAACATAAGAATCCATATGAGTTTCAGAAAGGAAGACCTCCCATGGTGAACTACTTTAGAGTTTTTGGAAGTAAGTGTTATATTAAAAGAGAGGATAAAGACGGGTAAGTTTGATCCTAGATGTTATGAAGGTATTTTTCTTGGATACTCTACAAAATGTAAGGCCTACAAATGCTACAATAAAAGAACACATACCATGGTGGAAAGTATAAATTTCAGATTTGATGAGAGAACAAGAATAAATGAGCCACTTCAAGAAGATATTCTTGAAGAAGAAAGTTGTCATGAAAAAATGGGTGAAGATTCAGATGAAGAAGAATTGTAGAATATACCTTCCAAAACTACATCAAGATATATTCAGAAAAATCATCTAGAGGACTTGATCATTGGAAGTCCTAACGTAAGACGGACAAGAAGAGGAATAATAGGTTCAAAAGAACAAGCAAATGTTTCACTATTAGCCAAGATAGAACCAAAGGAGTTTAGAGCGGCAGAAAATGATGGATGTTGGATTAAAGCAATGAAGGAAGAACTAGATCAAATTGAAAAGAGTAAGACTTGGGAATTAGTTCCAAGACTAAAAGGAAAAAATGTAATTGGTGCTAAATGGGTCTATAGGAATAAACTAAATGCAGATGGTCAATTCATCAAAGACAAGACAATATTGGTGTGTAAAGGATATGCACAAGTAGAAGGAATTGATTTTGATGAGACCTTTGCACCTGTTGCAATATTGGAAGCTATGTGGATGTTTTTGGCACTTTCAAGCTATAGGAATTTTAAAGTATATCATATGGATGTCAAATCAGATTTTATGAATGGTCATTTAGAAGAAGAAGTTTACATTGAACAACCAGATGGGTTTAATCAAGCAGATAATCCAGACTATGTGTGTAAATTGAAAAAGGATCTCTATGGCTTAAAGCAAGCCCCTAGAGCATGGTATTCAAGACCAGATAAATATATTTGAGATCAAGGTTTTAGAAAGGGAACAGTTGATAGCAATTTGTATATTAAAAATAAGGAAATTGATTTTATGATTGTGGAAGTTTATGTGGATGATATTATTTTTGGGGGTAGAAATGATAGAATGTGTCAAGAATTTGCAAGAAACATGACTAATGAGTTTGAAATGTCTATGCTTGGTGAATTAACATTTTTCCTAGGGTTACAGATTTCACAATTATAAAAAGGGATATTTATTTCACAAAAAAAGTATATAAAGGAGATGTTGAAGAAATTCAAAATGGAAGATAGTAATCCAGTTAGTACTCCAATGGTTATAGGGTGTAAATTAAGCAAAAATGATGAATCTCCTGATGTAAATCAAACTCTATACAAATCTATGATTGATATCCTATTATATGTTACAACCACAATACTAGATATAATACAAGCATACAGTTTAGTAGGAAGATTTCAAGCAACTCCAAAAGAATCACATGTGACAGTAGTGAAAAGAATACTCAAATATCTCAAAGGAACAATGAAATATGGTTTATGGTATCCTAGAAGCAATAAGTTCACTCTTACAACATACATAGATGCGGATTGGGTAGGAAATATTGATGATAGAAAAAGCACAATAGGAGGAGCATTCTTTCTTGGTGATTGCCTAGTCTCTTGGCTAAGTAAGAAACAACCATCAGTGTCACTTTCCACAACAAAGGCAGAATATATTGCAGCAGCAACATGTTGTTCATAGGTATTATGGATGAAACAGACTCAAATATTACAGTATATAACATGATCATCCCATTCCTATTATTTGAGATAACACTAGTGCTATAAGTATCTCTAAGAATCCAGTAATGAATGCCAGAACAAAGCACATTCCAATCAAGTATCACTTTTTAAGAGAGCAAGTTACAGAGCAACAAGTAAGATTGGAATATGTTCCTACAAAAGATCAGATTGTAGACATATTTACAAAACCATTACCAAGATAAGTGTTTGAGCATTTGAGAGAACAACTGGGAGTAAAGGTACTCCCACCCCAAAATTAATCACCTTAAGAGAAAATGTGGTGATGGGGCTATGCTTAAGAGTCATATATTTTAGCCCCATAGGTGTTCCTTTTGCCATTTATGTCAAAGGGGGAGAGATTTGAGTTAGGGGGATTAGCCTCCAAAGAGAGTATTGAGTTAGGAGGAGTAGCCTCCAAAGAGAGCATTGAGTTAGGGGGAGCAACCTCCAAAGAGAGCATTAAGTCAGGGGGAGCAGCTTTGATTCTCAGAAATGGTTTTTGGAGTGATTGTGGTGTTTGCATTAGAGGTGTTGTCATCAATGACAAAGGGGGATATTATTGGCAATTTGAGGTATTTTATGTTTTCATTGATGTCACATGGATCATTGATATCACATGGATCAAATTTGGTTTTGGTGGCCAAAGTATTTCATATATGGGTATTTATGACATTTTGAAAAGCAGTGAAAACCAAGGCAGGAAAAATAAAAGGTTTTATTTAAAAACATGAATTGTAGATTTGAAATGGGTTTTTCTTAAAACTCGGTTTGGGCTTTCATTTTGTCGAAAAATGTGTCCCGATGATGGAGATATTTAATTTTAAAGAATTAAGTTTAAATTTAAATTAATTAAAATTTAAATTTAAAATTAATATTTTATTTATTTTTGACGTAAAAAGGAGGAGGCACATAATATCTATAGTCGACATCAAGAATTTTGAAGGGAGGCATATATTGATATGCCATCAAATGTTTTTCAAAAGCCTAAGGGCTCGACATTTTAATTTGTGATCGATTTGCCAAGGTACAACGTGGTGTGGAGAGTGCAAAGCTTTCGATTCGCTAATGCAGCGAAAGGGGGAAGAATTTGTTTGAGTCCATTGAAGAGAGGAGGAAGAAGGGTAAGGGAATTCCACCAAGTGCCATAGGCTCTTATGGCCTAGTGGCAAGGGGAAAGTGCATAGGGTGTTGAAGCATTAGTAGATCCGAGTTTGAAACCCGTCGACGCTGGTTTTTGCAAGGAAAAGGGAGAACCTTTTTGCACATGTGATTTTTGAGGGTAAGTTTGTAGGAGGTAAGAAGGAAGTCTTGCACTCTTGGTGTTGTGTGAGTGGTGGCTCACATGGTTGTTGGTGCCACCGTTTGAGTTGTGCAGAAGCAGCGACAGGGGATCGAATCCTGTTGAGGTTAAAAGCCAAGTTTTAATTTTCAATAATATTTTATTTTTCTATGGTTGCCTAGGAGAGATAAGGTTTGAAATGCATGTTGTGAAAAGGAAATATTTCTGGTTATTTTACTTTTAGAATTATATCATATTATATATCGCTGGAAATATTATTTTGAGAGTTATTTGATTATTCTATTTAGAAGCAGAATAAGGTGTACATAAAGAGATATTTCTGTTTTTGTAAAAGGGTTCAACTGAAGGTTGTTTTGTTCTTTTAAAAATGTGTTGACTGTGGTAGATTTCCAAAGGGGTTTATTCATATTCATAAAACGGTATGGGCAAATTCTCCTATTGATTGTTTATGGTGGTTTATTTCTGAAATACCATTGGAGTGAAAAAGATTAATTGTGGTTTCCTTTTCGAAAGTGGTTAGTTGAATGCTTCAAGGTTTTCTGGTTTGAGAGTTGTGTTTAAACCTTGTTTTATAAGCATAGTTTTTGAAGCCCATTTGTTGTCAAAAACTAGAAAATAACATGAGTATCATTGTTATGTGAGATTTGTGGTTGATCATTGTTGGAAACATTTTAGTTGGTTGATACATACTTGGACTAGGGTTTTGTAAGAGAGAGTTGTCCCTTGTGATGATTGGTTGAGTTGAGTTGATTGAGCTTAGTCAAGTGATGTGTGAAGTGATAATTCAAGTCCTATGAAACAAACTATTCCATTATTCTTATTTGAGTTGATATTGAGATTAGAACATATTGAGTCTCTAAAAATTCTCTTTGTTCTTCTATGAGTTGACTAGAGTTGAGTTGATATTGATTTGAGTTGAGTTGATTTGAGAGTGAGATTAGAACATATTGAGTCTCTAACAATTCTCTTTATGCTTCTATGAGTTGATTTGAGTTGATATCATTGTGGATCATTGTTGTTATCCATTGATGAGTACATTGCCATTCATTGTTGAGTTCATCTTTGAGCTTTGCATTTATAAAGTTGTGGATGAGTTTTGAGTGCTACTTGAGCATGATTGGTTGAGTCTTTGAGAAGATATTTGGGATAGAATTCTAAACAGATTTGTGGCAGTTTTTGCATGATTGATTCAGCCTTTGAGAAGGCCTTTGTGGATAGTTTTAGGACATATTTATGGATAGTTTTGAGGATAGATTTGTGGACAATTTTGGGATAGATTTGAACAAGTTCTTGGTGAGCTTGTTGGACAGATTTTGGGAAATTTATTGGTGAACTTTCTAGAGTAGATTTGGGCAAGTTCTTAGTGATCTTTCTAGAGCATATTTGGACAAGTTCTTAGTGAGTTTGTTGGAGAAAATTTGGATAGGTTCTATGTGATCTTGTTATTCAGCATTGGATAGGTTCTATGTGAGCTTGTTATTTAGCATTGGACAAGTTCTGTGTGAGCTTGTTATTCAACATTGGACAAGTTCTGTGTGAGCTTGTTATTCAATTTTGGATAGGTTCCTGTGTGAGCTTGTTATTCAGAGTTGGACAAGTTTTGTGTGAACTTTTTGTTCAAATTTGGACAATTTTTGTGTGAACTTGTTATTTCCTAGCTTTGAGAAGATCAATGGAATCATTGTATTGGATATTTTTGTGTGAAATATTATAAGGAGATCAGCTTGTGGAGTACCCCACATTGGGGGAACCATGTTAAATATTGTGTCTCAATTGTGTGTTGTGACTTGTGCTCTTGCTGACTTGTGCTCTTGCTTACTACTGCTATCTAAGTTATTAATGCACACTTCTATATTTTGTTATTGCAATTAAGGACATTAATTGATATTGGTTTGGAAAGAAATTAAAAAGTTTTCTTATATTTTTCACCCCCCTCTAAGTATAAGCTTGTGTTATTCAATAACATCCGCTACATGTTTTCTTATCTCATACTCACAATATTTTATATAACTACTCATCATTGCTTAATTCACACTCTGTAATATTATCCAAGTCTTATTACATGTATTTTCATGTATAACTACACATTCACCTGTATACATATAATTCAATAATTCTTACCATACATGTTCATCTATATATATTTTCATACATCTACATCATGTCATACATCTACTCAAAAGCATAAATTTTCAAAGCATACTCATATTTATGGTATAGCAACATACAAACACATTCACATAATATTCACACATATAATCAATGATGCATCTCATATATCATATATAAAAAATGTTCATGGACTACAATATATTATTTACCACACATATCGGTCTCCTATCACATACATACACATGCAATACATAAAAAATACAAAACATTATGACATATCTGGTATCCTAAAAAATACATCAACCTTGCTGCTTACTGGGAGTCTCTCCACTCCCCTCATGTGCACTAGGAGGATCCTTGACCCTCCTCTATGCTATAGCTCTATTATGCTTTTAGGTAGATCCCTTAGTCTGGGATGTTTTAGGATTTACCACTCATGGATCCATCGATACCATGGATGGTATACTCTATTAGATTTTCCACAACTATGTGTGCAATTGAGAGAATGTCCATGACTTTGAATATGTTAGAAGGGACATACCCCATCACATCATCCTCAACTACAACTAAGCTTTCTTTGCATTCTCTTGGGTATATGCAACCTATAAGTCACCTAATAGTCACTAAAATATTTGTACCTTGACATCATATTCCCTCAAATAATCCATCTTCTACAAGCTCACCATCTCAGCCATGACTCTCTCTTTTATAGCTCTCACTCCTCCAACTTCTATCATAATCGAGTAGCCTATCCTGAAATTCCATCTCTCTTGGCTACTATTACCATGCTCTTAGCTACCATCCTACCTCTCTATTATACTAGAGAGCCTCTCTCCACCATCCATCTTGAGCCTCAACTTTCCCAATCCACCCTCTCATTTATCAATCCATCCTCATACATCGACCCTCTAATGAATCAAGTCAAATTTCCCTTCTAAAAGTCCTAAAATTATGCATTCATTGCTTCCAAAAGTAGGGTGATTTTTACCTAAATTTCCCCCCATAAAATCTTCACCAAATTTCCCAAAATCACAACCATTGGATTGGGCTTAAAAATATCTTTCCAACAGTATAAGTGTTGTCAAATTCTAATATTATTTGGTCCTCCAAAATGCAAAGAAACTACACACGGGTCACATAGCCAAATTCACATGTTAAGGTGTGAATATGATTTTCCAACCTCAATTGGCACCCCTTTGCTCTAACATTACCATGTATATCATCATTTTTTATTTTCTTTCATTTCTTATTACCATTTTCATCTTATCAAGTGACTCATCATCATCTTCTACTTTCTCGACCATCAACTTGTCATTTAAGGGGGTAGACATTCAATAATAAAAAAGTTGACTTATGCATGATCAATAATAAAACACTCAATATTGGAAATTGTGTTTGTCCAAGAAATTTTCCTAAGACTATCATAAGCCCTCATCTACTAGGGCAAACAAAAGCAAAATTTCTCTTCTCAATCAAAACTCCAATCCAATCAAATTTGGTACACTATACGCTAGTAGATGCAGGTTTACTCATGTGTGGATACTATATATAGGCCACAAATGAGCCCACTAAAGTAATCATGAGTATGGCATACATATGGCTAACTAGCTAACCAAATCAAACCAAGCTTGGGGTATTTTACATTGATCATGTAGTAATACAATCTTGCACCTCCTCCTCAACAATCACATAACTTTATAAAATTCATAATAATCCACAACCATCCATCATAAATTCACCTCTTTTAATCAATCATAAATTATCCATAACCATTCAAACCCATATTCTTCTTCAAATTTCAAACTACCCATTTGGTATCATTAGTTTTTGCACTGCACTATGTTCTCACACAACATAATACAAAAAGGGGCAAATGTAGACACCCAAAATTCACACATTGCCATTTCTCCCATCATAATGGTTGATCAATTTGCAAATCCCATAAAATTTACATATATTATCCTGAAAACACTATTAATTTTTTAAAACCACTATTCATGCACTATTCACAATCCCCCTTGGGCCACTTAATCCCTTCCCTATGCTTAATTGTGGGTCCTCATGCGACCACCATCATGACTCAACCTTGGTTAATATCTACCTTGGTAAAAAGTTACTTTACAGTCAATCCCCATGCCATGGTCAGTCTAATTTATGGCCACCTCACTCAATATACCCTTTGACTAGCCTAGCCTCCACCTCATCAATTTAACCCTAGTTAAATCTATGGTCAACCTAATCAGGGTTAACTTTAACCCTTGCTCCACACATATCCCTATGTGCATTTAGGGCTTTAAATTCTATTTGGAGACTTTTGTATCCCAAAGCATGGGAGACATGGTGAGTCACACTCCACCTCACCCAAAAATCAACACTTAACCTAGGGTCAACCTAACCCTGGTTAAATCTAACTCTTGCTCCATTTCAAATCCCCATGTAGGTTTGAATTCATAAATGACTTTTGAAGACTTTTTAAATTTCAAAGCATGGGAAAGGATGAATCATATTCTACCTCATCCAGGTAAATAACTAATCCATAGTTAATCTTACTACAATTAGGGTTTAACCCCAACTCCACTTCACATCCCCATGATAATTTATTTCATGTAGGTGCATGAGGGATTCTCTCATCCAAATGCACTTATGGAGCATGCCACATTAGGGGACACCTTTCATGGGATACCTCATAGGGGATACCTCACAAGAGATACCTCAGGGGTCACCTTAGGGGACACCTCATGGGAGACCTCAACCCCTCCCCTACCCTTGGAAAACTCTATAAATAGAAGGTCATTTCCTCTACCTCCATCACCATCCATTTGCATACCAAAACTCTACCAAAATTAGTCTAGTCTACCAACCATCATACCATATCACTCAACATAAATCACCATCCATCCTCATACATGAATCCATCAATATCTTGTGTTTCTTGATAGGTTGCTATTCAACTCAGAAGAAAAGTGACAACTGCACCACTAGGAAGCATACAACAAAATCTGTTGTTTCTAGAAAACATAGTCATATTTGCACAGAAGGGTACAAATATTGTGGCCTACTAGATTCATACATATGGGTGCAAATCCATAAATCAACCAATTTTCCTACTCCAAAAGCTCCCTAAAGCTTCCAAAACTAGTTAAGCACTTATGTTTTGCCTATTTTTCATCATTTGATGCATCATTGATCATGTTTTAATCTTAGATTATGGTATTTTTTGTTTGTGAACATGAGATTTTTGATCAATATAGACCCCTAAACATTCTAAACCATTTTTTTAGGTCTCATAGATCTCAAGGATAGGTTTGACTGATAGTGTCCCATAAGCAAGAATCCCACTCAAACCGAGGGAGACAAGGAGAGCTCTTCTTAGCTAATGATTGATATTATTCAAAGGAGACTCCCCTTGCAAAATAACACTTCCTTATGGTCCCAAAAGAGCACTTTTTAAAAATGTATCCCTCTTTGTAATCCCTTTTTACAAATTGTAAAACAACTGATTTTCATGTCCTTAAACTTACATGCAATGGGGTTCTCCATTATAGTATCAAATCAAGTGTGTTGTTCAATAAGGTACAATTACCACTAATGTGAAATACCAAAATCATAGAAGTGACCAAATATGAGCTAAATACATATTATATGTCACCCTAGAGGAGGGATATCCCATGGAAGGGAAACTAATCATGTCCTTAATTTAATGTAATTCACCATTACAATATCTAGATAAACACATTGTTTAACAAGGAACACTTACCACTATAATGGGACACAAAATGACTTATTGATTTGAAATGTAGGTTGTTTTTGTGTTTTATTGGATAAACATTTAAAGAACATAATGGCTTGGTGTTCTAAACACATACCATATAGAATATGGAATGGTTTTAGCTAAGGTAGTTTGCTTTATGGCACTTAATATAGGTGTGGGGAGGTCCAATGAAAATCCCAATAGATCTACCAGGGCAAAAATCCCCTTGAGTTTATCCTCAACTCAACTATCATGTTTTGGGTTTTAAGGGTTAACAAAGAGTGTCATAAGGATTCACTCCAAACCCTTTTATTTTGGTGTGTATTTTGAAAAACACCTAAGTTTTTATTTTAAAGCTAGACACTAAAATTATGAGGAAACTAGGGTCTAATAATGCATAAAATAAATAATGCAAAATACAAGAGCTATCCCTAAAAATGAATTCTTCTTTTGAATGAATATTATTCCTAAAGTATAAAATAAAGGAAAATTCTTTTATTGTAAGGTAAAGGTCCAAGGAAAACACACATACAAATTAACCTAAATACACATCTACATGCAATTCATGTTTCAAATTATTGAGGTTTAAGTGGAGATAAACAAATCAAAAGAAAATATATATTCTTTGATTAACTCTTATTTTGTGAACTAAAACTTAAACTAAACTAAAAGTTTATTTTTATCCTTTACACTTTTATGTTCAATCTACAGATAATGGAGAGCAAAGATAAATAACAAACAATATTTTAGAGTAAATGCTATTGGAAAATAGCTATGAAAATTACCTCAATCGATGGTTGCCATGATTTCACACTATGTAGCTCCTGACTGCAAATTTGATTTTGCACCCTAGAAATACCAACCACAAATCCACTAAAATTGAAAAAATGGTAAGCTCATAAGAGTTTGATCAGTGTTTGGAGGTCTACTATAGCTAGAGGGGAGGAAAGACTCATAAATTCAACAATAAAAATCCCTAGGTCCTTTTACATTACCAAAATAGAAGCATGGAAAATAGTGACCTTGGTTTGTAGGAGGAATTCATGCTCTATAAAAAGAGAGTATGAAATAACACAAAATACAAAATTAATGATGAATATATTATTAGAATCATATGCAGAAATTGATGGTGAACATGATTTCATAACCCAAAAGGACCAATAGAAATATGGATAGAAAAAATAGGTAAGGTATTTTATTTTTTAGTAAATAAAAATGGGTCTTAATAGGATATTAACCAAGCAATAGGTTGAAGGGATGATAGTCCTGAATATATGCTACTAGGAGGTACCTTAGAGTAAATTCATGGTTGATAAAGGTGACCCACACAATTCTTCTATTATGTTTTAGGTAAGAACAAAGGGTAAAAATAGGTGTCAAAAGTAGATTCAAATAGATGATAGAGGGAAAAGAGAATAAGAAAAGTATAAAGGAGGGACCATGAATCACAAAGGTAATGCAAAAATTACCCCAATTTTATCAAAATTGAACTCACACCTGATAAGTATGGACTACAAACTCACTCTACTAAGACCTAGGAGTAGAGTAGAGAGTAATATAGGGGGTTAAAATAAACATGAAAAATAAAAAATGACAAGAGTAATGCTTAGAAGGCTAAGAGGAAGTTTTAAGTCATAGAGATAACATAAAATGTTCCTCCAATTTTATCTAAAGAAAATTTATGATCAATAAGGGCAGGCCATAAAATCACTCTACTAGGACTTAAGGTAGGGACAAAGAGTAGAAAGGTGGTTATAATAGGTTTAAGTTAGTTATGGGGATAAAAAAACATAGATAAAAATAAAGGATACTAAGGTGAGTGGATAACACCATAAAACTTGCCCCCAACCTTGTTTACCAATGAATTCACTGTCAATAATTATGGACCATGAAATCACTCTATGTATAAGGTTCTACCAAAATAAGAGCTCATATTTATTTCAAAATCAAGAAGAGGCCAATATACACTAGGCCTATAACTACACAATGTATGGAAGGAAAGGTTAAATAAATAAATGCAATTATTAAAAATTAAAATAAATATTTATAACTAGAATGATATTCTAAAGATTAAAATCCAAAATAAAAGCATAGAAGAAGAAGTCAACAACCAAAAGAGGATTTATTTCTATTGAGATTGACCAATTAGGTCATCTCCAAGGGATCCCCAAAGTAAATGCACTTGTCAACTTAGCACTTTTGAGTCACCAATTTTCTAGATTTTTGTTCCTACAAAAGAGCATTGTGAGAATGAAGGCCCAATGATTTAATTTATAGAATTTTGGGGTATTGAGGGAGAGAAAGAGGGCATTGATGGCAAGGAGGTAGGTAAATTTAAAATTCACCAAGGAAAAGGGAAATACACCTAGTAAATTATAGTAGGATAGGAATATCCAAGGGATGGTGACATAAATGTCTCAAAATCCCTAGGTGAGCAGAGAATCCGAGATTTGTAATTTTGCCTCAGGAAAGCAATTTCAAGGTTAGTCTTGGATGACCATGAATTTATTGACATGATAATTGGATTTCATGTCAAGTAGTGGTAAGCAATGTCAGTGGGACTTTTGAAAACTAGGCAAGAAATGGTTAAAACACAATTTTGTGTTCTATCAAGGAGTGTGAAATCGTTGAAAATGAGAAAATCTCAAAATTAAGGGTTTAGGAGGGACAAAATTTGTTGTTTTGGCAATTTTTCTTAGGTTTCTAAGGAAAAATTGATCTCTTTGGTTGATTCAAGTTTTAGTTTCTAAAATATGATATTGATACAAGGAAAGCTTTGAAGAGATCGTGGTGCCCCTGACTAGCAAGAGTGACACCATTACAAAGAAAGAAAGAAATCATAAACAATACCAATAATAATAATGCTAGTAAGAATAGATGAAAAGCACCACGTGATAAAGAAAAAATGTAAGAATAAAATAAATTAATATAAAAATAGAACTAAGAGTCAAAGAAATTAGGGTAAAAAATTTAAGGGGAAGTCATAATTAGACCCAAAAAACCTTAAAAAATACAAACTAACAAGTGAAGAATTGCAAAAGATATAGAATACCTACATGGCTAAGATCCTCTCTTTATGGGGTATTCATGGTCATAGCAAAAAGAGATAAAATAAAATACATAAGGATGTGTCAAACCAAATATTATATAGGCATAACACACAAATAGATAGTCAAAGTAGTCGACATGAAAAATAAGGTACCAAAGTCAAAAGGTAAATAAAGAAAATACAAAGACTATATAGATTAGTCAGATCGGGATAAATATAAAATCCTTTAGCATGCATGAAATTGATGGTTTCATCCAACTCAAATCCATCTATAGTTTATAATTTCATTACCCCTAACCTAAATAAATTTTTGATAGTATATGGCCCAAGTCATTCCTACATAAACTTGCTCTTGTTCTTCTTCTACACATTATCAAGCTTGAGGACAAGGTCCCCAACATTGAAATCAAGATGAAAAAATTCTTATTATATTTGTCAACATTATTCTTATAGAATATATTATACTCAATACCACATAGATGTCTCTCATAATGAGTAGTAAGTTCAATGAGATAGGCCTCCCTATGCTCCTAATGGTACTCAACATAACTCAATACATTTCTCAGTCAAAAACACAAAGAAGGCAATTCAATTTCAATTTACAAAATAGCTTCAGTACAATAGACCAAAGAAAAAAGTGTTTCCCTTATGGAAATTTGGATACTGGTGTGGTGTACCCACAATACTAGATATAAATTTAAGTGCCAATATTTATTTGATTCTTTAATTCTATTTTTTAAAATGTTGACCAAAATTTTATTTCCACACTTAGCTTAACCATTTCTTTATGGTTAGTAAGGCATGGAAATAAAATTCTATATCCCTAATTGAGAAATTAATTCTTGCATTTATTGTTAAAATGAGTATTATTATTTAAAGTGAGATTAGACGAGACACCAAAATGACACTTGATTTGATTAAAAATAACTTTAGATATAGTGAGTAATATATTATTTGCTAATATCATAGCTTTAACACATTTTGTAGAATATTTTGTCGCTAATATAATTTATTTATTCTCATCCATAAATATAAGATAAATATGTGCAACATGTTTGAAACCCTAATTAGATAAAGGCCAAGGAGATTTGATGGGTTGAATATCCTTGGTAGGAGAATCAATTTTGTATTTATGGAACTAATAATTATCACAATATTTAACATATCTATTATTGTCAACTTACATTGTTTACCAAAATTAAACCATTCACAATATTTTATGGGATGTAAAATAACCACTAAAATGGCCTCCATAGTCACCACTATGGACATTTAAAAGAGCTTTAGGCACCTCAACTTTTGTAAGGAATCATGAGAGAACATTGTCTAGATTATGGTAGTACAATACTCCACCAAGAACAACATATCTAGATTCTCTCTTACAAATATGATCCCACTAATTAACAATATCCATGGGTGGGTAACCTTGATCATTAAGAAATCTTAAAATGTTGCCATAACAAGGATCATCAAGAGGGATAGGAAAATAAATAGGGTTGACCTATTTTGTATACATGTCCATTGGGGCATGAGTGGTAAAAATAATAGGTTCATAAACTTTGACCATAAATTAATTTTAGAAATATTTTTGTGTTACAAATTTACTGGTTAAAGTGACTAGGGTGTCAGTCTCAACATTCTACCTCTTTGTGGAATTCCAAATGGTAAATGATCAAAGGAATTAATCATATCGGTAGCCACTTGGTGGTAAGGAATAAAATGGGAATCTTTAAAAATATATTCACTAGTGATATAACGAGCCATAATTTTATAATCACCTAACACTTTAATGTACATAAAATTCATACACTTAGTTAGAAGTCCTACAATTAGAGCCTCATACTCTACAATATCATTACTAATACCAAATGTTCAAGTGAAAGGCAATAGGAATATCTAGGCCATTCAAAGAATTTAGAGAATACTAGCTACTATCTCAAACATATTTCTTACACCATGAAAGTGAAGGATCTAAGTGTCAAGCTAGAGGTTTTCATTGGATTCTTGATAAAATTAATATTTGATAACTTTGAATATAAATTTTGTTTCATGGTGCCTCTTGGTAGCCTTTAAAGACTCCAACAAGGATTTTATTTCTTGATTAGTTCATAGGGATCAAAATATTGACTAAGGCTAGAGGTAATGAAAGAATTATGAGAAATTTATAAGAGGCACAAGATATAACCAATATTTCCTCATCATTTAATTCCTCTATCAATGGTTGTTTCATGCAATTAGGATCTATTGCTAGTTTCTAAAATATAACCTAATATTTGATATCCTTTTGTATAATAATATGAAGATCAAATTATTACATTTAGTTTCACTTTCCATATTGGTTGTCACCAGGGATGTAAGTATTTTTTAGTAGGTGTCTTAAGGGGTTATATTTAATGACCACATAAGTAATCTAATAAAAATTATAATGCCTTAACTTATCACATGTAAATAAATATCTAGGCAATCATTTTTTATGGAAGTGTACTAAATTTCTTCTAAAACCATTGTTTAACTAATATAGTACACAACATACTCATTATTATCATCTTGTTGAGTAATGGCCTCTTTGAATGAAATCTGAGTAGCTGAGGTATATAATATAAAAGACTTATCCAATTTGGGTGGGTGAAGATTTGGGGGCCATAAAACTTGCATTCTAGAAAAACCTTATTACAACTTTTATTCTACTTGAATTCAACATATTTTTTGAGAAATTGATTGAATGATTAATCTTTAAAATCTAACTCTAAGATGAATTACCTAATGGACCCTAACTTCCTCAAAAAGGATTTGATATAGGGTTTTTCTTAGTGGTGAATTTCGCAATTTAGCATGAATATTTGGATTTCCAAAATGTCAATTTTATGATTTTTGGGACCATAGAGGTCGGCCCGTTTGCCCAAAAATTTTGGGATCTAATTTTTTTTAGGGTAAATTCGCCCCATTGTCATAAGGTTTCCCACCCAATTTTCACCCTAAATTTATTTAAAATAAGAAATATCCTACCCAAATCACCCCTTGTACCCCATTATATATAGCTAAACCTGACAACGACTCCCATACAATTACAATATTTTTTTTGAATAGCGAGCGATACAAAGCAGAGTTCTGACAAAACCAGAGTCCACGACTGCCAAAAGGTGATTGGAAGAAGGCAACTGACAGAAGGTGAATGATAGAATATGACTATCAGAATATGACTATCAGAAGGATATTGGCGGAAGGCAACTGATAGAAGGTGACTAGCAAAAAGTGACTGACAGAAGGTGATAGGTAGAAGGTTACCGAATAAGGTGACTAGAAAAAGGTGACTAGCAGTAGGTGATTAGCAGAAGGTGATTTGTAGAAGGTGGCTGGAAAAAGGAAACTGGTAGAAGGTGACTAATAGAAGGAGACTGACAGAAGGTGACTGGCAGAAAGTGACTAACACAAGGTGACTGGCAGAAGGCAACTAGCACAAGGCGATTGGCAGAAGGTGACTGACAAAAGGTGACTAACATAAGGCAACTGGTAGAAGGTGACTGACACAAGGCAACTAGCAGAAGGTAACTAACATAAGGTGACTGGAAGAAGGTGACTAACACAAGGTGAATGGCAGAATATGACTAACATAAGTGTTAGTCTTACAATGGCACTGAGAGGGGGGGTGAATCAATGCAACTAATTAAAAACTTAAATCTTCATCTCTTAATTTAGAACTAAAGAATGCTTAAAAATAGATGCAGCAAGTTAACAAGATAGCAACACATAACACAAGATTTAACGAGGTTCACCAGTTTTGGCTACTCCTCAAAAATAGACTGCTTGGACTGCCATCCAAATCTAGCCTTTGCAAAGCACCAACTTCACAATCAGTTTGCCAGCACCCACTGGAAGGAGCACCAACCCCTAATTTACCAGCACCAACTGGAAGGAGCACCAACCCCTGATTCCAAGCACCAACTTGGTTTTCTATTTTGAATCTCAGATTGACATAAATATGCCTTCACTTTTACAAGACCCTCACTGGTCTATTGCTTCCTCAACTTCTTTCTATGTTCATTAAACACACTCTCTTTTCTTGCCCTCTTGTGACTCTCTATACATTTTCTTATAGCACCTGTCTTCTATCATGCAGCATACTCTCCAACTTACTTATATTTTTGCACTTTCTCTGCTACACCCTTTTTCCCTTTTACTTCCTTTTTGTACAACATTCATTTTACATTCTTAGCAGCACTCTTACCATTTTCTTGTTCTGCATATTTTTTCCCACTTACAGCCCTGTCTTACTGCTTACTCTTACAACTCTCTTGTTGCTTTGCTTACTCAGCTCTTACAGCTCTCCTACAGCCCACAGCTCTATCCCTCTATTTAGCGGCACTTTTCCACTATAAGTAGCAGCACACTCTTCACACAACACACACTCTGCTCACTCTCCTCTTGCTCCCATCACAAGATTAACTCTGCCTCACTTTAATCCAAAGCGCTCTCTCTCCGTTTTTGTAGCCCCTTACTTCTCCATGCAGACCTCATTTTATAACATATTAGTCTCTATTTTTAACTTCCATATTTGCGCATGTAGCCTGTTAATTGTAACGGCTTCTTTACTCTCACATGCAATCTTATTAATAGAACGGTTCTTTGTTTGGGATTCGAGACGTTTCTCTGTCCAAATCATGGTCTTCGTCTGATGAATTTCAGTAACCACTGCTACATGATATTTCTTTGTAACGACTCCTATAACTGCAAAAATGACTTCTGTTTACTGTCACTGTAACTGCCCCTATAACTGCCGTAATTACTTCAATTCATTATTCTTATTTAACTGCATGATTTCTATTTGTAACTGCACCTGTAACTGATGAACTGACTTCATTTAACTCTTCTAATTTTGGCTGCATGTATTTCCTCTACAAATGCATCTGTAACTGTCATTTTACTTCAGTTAACTTTACTTCGGTTGGGTTCTCCTTTTAGCTCTAAGTCACACAGAAACAACATGTCACGATATCGTGACATTTCTACCCGTTTGACTTTTCCTTGGCGTTTGACCATGAAAAAATGACATGTCGTGATATCGTAACATTTTCCTCCCCCTTGTTCACTTCTTGGCTTGCACCCGTGAAAACCAGACATGTCATGAAATCATGACATTTTTTGCTTCCATACACTCTACTTGGCTTACACCAGCGAAAACTAGACATGTCATGAAATTGTGACACTTTTCGCTTCCTTGCACTTCTCTGCCTTTCGCTCGTGAAAATGAAACATGTCACGAAATCGTGACACTTTCGTTGCCTTGTGCCTTTTCTGTCTGTCACCCACAAAAACACAACATGTCACAAAATCGTGACACATTCTAATGGGGGACCGAGAAAAGAAACACGCAGTCACACTCATGCAATTTCAGAAAATCTCTTGCATTAATCTAAAAAATACATACAAACAGCCCGCAAGCTTTACAATGACCAATCTCGGCTTGGTCTTCTCACACACTGCATGAAATATTTCTCAATCCACCATCGACTAATACATTAAACTGGGTTTTTATAGAGGCCCTGACCCTCTGAAGCATCAACTTACGCATTAATCGGGACACCAACCCAATTTATTACAAAGACTGGGTTTTTATAGAGGCCCCGACCCTCTGGAGCATCAACTTATGCATTAATCGGGACACCAACCTGATTTATTACAAAGACTGGGTTTTTATAGAGGCCCCGACCCTCTGGAAGATCAACACAAAAATTAGGACACCAACCCGATTTAAGACCCCACTCCACACGGTCCTTGTCACCACTGAATTCATTAGAAAACTCTATGCGCCCATCCTTTTCATCTCCCGTGCTCCTGGGTAATCACCCGCTTTTACTGCACCTTGTGCCATGTGTCATCTGTAACACCCCTTGAAAATACCGCCTGTCGTGGTTCCCGCCATCTCTTTCTTCTCCTTCATATTCTTCTCTCTCCGTCGCGATATTACGACGTTTTAGCCCCTCTGCGCTCCTTTGCATTTTTGGTCACGATATTGTGACATGTCACGATATCACGACCTTTCTACCTTCGTGCGTTCATTTCAAATTCTTGTCGCGATATCACGACGTCCTCACTTCCTTGCCTTCTCGCTATTTTTACGTCGTGACATCGCGACGTCACGATATCGCGATGTCGTGATATCGTGACCTCTTCGCTGCTCCCTTCGACTACTTCGCTGTCACGATTTCATGACATCGTGATATTACGACGTCACGATTTCATGACCTCCCTGCTTCTCTGTCATTATGCCCAGTTTGTGTTGTGATTTTGCGACATCACGAAATCGCGACGTCATGATTTCACTACCGCTCCTGACCTCTACCTCCGCCTCGCTTGGACGTCATAATTTTACGACATCACGAAATTGTGATGTCATGATTTCGCTACCACTCCTGACCTCTGCCTTCGCCTCACCTGGACGTCATGATTTTGTGACATCACAAAATCATGATGTCATAATTTCACTACCATTTTCCTCCTCGCTGCCTTCTCCATTTTCTATCATAATTTTGCGACATGTCGTGAAATCACGACAGTTTTCTTCCTTAGGCAATTTTTCAAATGCCTTTGCATCAGGTGTAGCTAGATGCTCCTGCATCAGACACCTAGGGTAAGTGGAGAAGTGATCTTCACTTCTGCATGGTCTGGTTGCTGCCTCCTACAACACCTCCAAAAATTCCTCTGCCTTTGTAGTCTATTCCAACCCTTTCTCCTGCCCAGAAAAATATTTATCTTCTTCTAGGCAAGTCCCAGCACTACTGCACACCTCTGTAGCCTGCTTGCACTCCTCTTATATCTTTCTCTATTTCTCCTCATGCTGTCTGCACAGCTCCCTTTGCAGGGCTTTCACTTGCCTCTACAAATCTCTCTTGAGCAGTTCCTCTTGCAGGGCTTGCACTTGCCTCTACAATGCCTTGAACTCTCTCATTGTCATCATATTTCCCACTGATCCTGGTGTAACTGCCTCACGTCCGATGATCTGTTACACACTCAGGGATCCTAAACTCTCTCTCCTCTCTCAGAACCCTCCCATAGATCCTGGCACAAACTGCCTCATGGCCAGCGATCTGTTTATGCACTCAGGAACTTCTGGCTCTGATACCACTAATGGGGGATCGAGAAAAGAAACACGCAATCACACTCACACAATTTCAGAAAATCTCTTGCATTAATCTAAAAAATACATACAAACAGCCCACAATTTTTATAATGACCAATCTCGACTTGGTCTTCTCACACACTCTGCGTGAAATCTTTCTCAATCCACCACCAACTAATACATTAAACTAGGTTTTTATAGAGGCCTCGACCCTCTGAAGCATCAACTTATGCATTAATCGGGACACCAACCTGATTTATTACAAAGACTAGGTTTTTATAGAGGCCCCGACCCTCTAGAGCATCAACTTACACATTAATCGGGACACCAACCCAATTTATTACAAAGACTGGGTTTTTATAGAGGCCTCGACCCTCTGGAAGATCAACACAAAAATCGAGACATCAACCCGATTTAAGACCCCACTGAATCTATTAGAAAACTCTGCGCGCCCATCCTTTTCGTCTCCCGTGCTCCTGGGTAATCACCCGCTTTTACTGCACCTTGTGCCACGTGTCATCCGTAACACCCCTTGAAAATACCGCCTGTCGCGGTTCCCGCCATCTCTTTCTTCTCCTTCGTCTTCTTCTCTCTCCATCGTGATATCATGACGTTTCAGCCCCTCTGCGCTCCTTTGCATTTTTGGTCGCGATATCGTGACATGTCATGATATCACGACCTTTCTACCTTCATGTGTTCATTTCAAATTCTTGTCATGATATCGCGACGTCCTCGCTTCCTTGCCTTCTTGCTAGTTTTACATCGTGACATCGCGACATCACGATATCATGACGTCGCGATATTACGACCTCTTCGCTACTCCCTTCAACTGCTTCTCTGCTGTCACGATATCATGATGTCACGATTTCATGACCTCCATGCTTCTCTACCGTTACGCCCAATTTACGTTGCGATTTTATGACGTCGCAAAATTGTGACGTCACGATTTCGCTACCGCTCCTGACCTCTGCCTCTGCCTTTCCTGGACGTCGTGATTTCATGACGTCACAAAATCATGATGTTGCAATTTTGCTACCACTCCTGACCTCTACCTCTGCCTTGCCTGGACGTCATGATTTTGCGACGTCGTGATTTCGCTACCATTTTCCTCCTTGCTACCTTCTCCATTTTCTATCGCGATTTCGTGACATGTCGTGATTTCACGACGATTTTCTTCCTTAGGCAATTTTTAAAATGCCTCTGCATCAGGTGTTGCTAGATGCTCCTACATCACATTCATTGCCTTATGTCTTTCTCTGCCTTTCACCCACAAAAATAGAACATGTCATGAAATCGCGACGCTTTCACCTTTGAGCTCTTCCTCCTTGAATTTGTCACGAAATCACGACGCTTCTGCTTCCATGCTCTTTCGTTTTGCTTCTGTCGCGAAATCGTGACACCTCATCCTTTGGAGTCTTCCTCTTCGCTATTGTCCACAAAAATGCGACATGTCGCGATATCGCGACATCTTTTCTCCTTAGCTCTTCTCTTCTCTTCAGGTCACGAAAACGTGACATGTCGCGATATCGCGACATCTTTTCTCCTTAGCTCTTCTTCTTGCAAATTGTCATGAAATCGTGACACTTTTCCTTGCAAGCTCTTTCTCTCAAACATGTCGCGAAATCATGACACATTTTTGTCCGTATTATCCTTCTTGCAAATTGTCATGAAATCGTGACACTTTTCTTTGCAAGCTCTTTCTCTCCGAACATGTCGCGAAATCATGACACTTTTCTTTGCTTGCGCCTTCTCTCCAAACATGTCACAAAATCGTGACAGTTTTCTTTGCTTGCGCCTTCTCTCCGAACATGTCATGAAATCGTGATAGTTTTTCCTGCATGCGCTTCTTCTTTGAACATGTCACGAAATCGTGACAGTTTTTCTACTTGCCTTCTTCTCTACCAACATGTCACGAAATCATGACAGTTTTTCCACTTGGCTTCTTTGCCTCCAACATGTCATGAAATCGTGATAATTTTTCTACTTGCCTTCATTGCTTCCAACATGTCATGAAATCATGATATTTTTTCTTGCATTTTCTCTCTCTTCCAATATGTCATGAAATCATGACAGCTTTTGCTAAATTTTCTCTCTCCTTCGATATGTCGCAAAATCATGATAGAAAACATGTCGTGATATCGTGATAGTTTTCTTACTTGTCTTTTTCTTTGATCCTTTGAATCTGGGCCACTTCTGTCTTCTTGGAAATTCATTGTACATGCTCTGACTGCTCTGAACTCTTGTTCACTTCATCAACCGATCTATCTAATGACCTCTGCACTCCTGTCCATTGCATCAACCGATCCTCTGTCTGTGTTGACAACAATGACAATACTTTGGCTGCACCTTGCTCATCAATGAACTCCTATCCATTGCATCAACTGATCAACTTGACTGTGTTGACAACAATGACAATACTTTGGTTGCACCTTGCTCATCAATCTCCCCCTTTGGAATTGTTGGCAACACACGTAATTGTGTGCAATTACCTGTAAATCTTCTCCCCCTTTGACAATAATACCAAAGGGCGGCTGCAAAACTCCCCCTGAGTCCATGCACAACATTCTCAGACAAAAATTATTACAGTTAGAAAAAAGCATAAACATGAGCAATATGATAAATAGATGCATAAATGCTCCCCCTGAGAATTTGATCCCGATAGCTAGTCAATTCTTAGACTATTCTTGGGAATATGTGACCACTTCATTTCATTGTTTGACAACATCATGATAAGCATAATAGGCATTACTCAGATCTATCTTCAACTGTGTTGGCTGCTGGATCTCTATCCATTGAGACTCTGTTCTCTGTACTCTGTCAATAGGCTCACACAGAACCTGCTTAACAAGCTCACATAGAGCTTGTCCAAATCAGCTCACAAGTCCTCACTAGAACCTGTCCAATTCAGCTCACAAGTCTTCACTAGAACTTGTCCAAATCGGCTCACAAGTTCATCAAGAAAAACTTGCTTAGCAAGAACCCACAAAGAGAATTGTTAGAGACCCAATGTGATTCATCAACCTCATAGAAGCATAAAGAGAATTGTTAGAGACTCAATATGTTCTATACTTAACTCCCAATCTCAATCTCAACTCAATCTCAATCTCAAAAGAATAAGATAGATGTAGTATGCTTTTCTCAAGAACATGAAACACAACCCAACAATTGCCAACCATGCAATAACTCATATAACAATGATACTCATGTTCTTTCCACAACCAATATCTTTTCTCAACCAATTAGGGCTTTAACAACAATGCTTATAGACAAGGTTTAACCAACATCATTCAACTCAAGATTAACCTTGAAGCATTCAACCAATCACTACATGAAAAGGAAACTAGAAGACATCCTTTTCTTTCCAAAGGTATTTGAACAAAACAGCCACCAACATAAATCACTAATGCAGAGAATAACTTGCTCAAATCAATCTCAATGGAGTAAGCCCAAATCATGTATCAAGTAAAGCATTAACTTGATCAAAACAACCTCTATGAAAGCAACTCAACCATTCATCACCAGGCTGGAAACCATCTGGCTGCTCATTATAAACCTCTCCTTCAATCTTCCCATTCAAAACGCTGATTTCACATCTGTCAACAATATTGACAAGTGACTCACACTTGTACCAACTTTTGTCCAACACTGTACCAACACTGCAATTTTACTGCCAACTCTGTGCAAGCATCAAACACAGTACCACAAATTCCTTTTTAAATTTACAACCTGATCTGAGTTTTCTACAGTTACTGCAGATCACACCTTACTTTCAACTGTGCAAATCAGGAGAAGACATTTTGTCAAACACTTTATGGCCAACCATAGTGCACCTTACTCAGCCTCATACTTCTTAACCTTGGATTGGCATTTTATCAACAGTTAAAACAAAACTGTCTGTGAATTAAATAATTTCACCAAGGTGTCATGAAAGATCTCACAATCTTAATCATCAATGTGTCGAACAAATACATGCTGCTATTATCGAAACACAAATACGCAGCTAGGGCAAGCATTCTTTCATCAAACAAAAATAATCTGAACTGTTATAACCCATAGCTATGAACAGTGGCAGTAAGAACCATCAACAGAACAACAATGACATAAGCAATACTACCAATGGTGACGATTCTCAATTCAATCACTACCCTTCACGGCACCTCCACAAACAACTACAAGAACTGAAAACACACTTGACAACTGAAACAACAATATCCCGACTACTGGTCTTTCATCCTCAGATACCCAGACAAATACATAGGAGCATTAAAATAAAACTTTAATATTGCTCCCCCTAAGGATGTGCCACCTGGAGTTGCTTAGAGCAATGGCGGAGTAGCCTCCTTCAGTCCAAGGAGACACGATTTCCTTTCTTCTACCTTTCTCCAAACTTTCTTGAACTTGGGCTTGAGTTTTTCAATTACTTCCCTATTTTGCCCCTGTTTGTGAACTTGAACATTTCTCTTGCGGGGTTGTCTCTTGTGCATTCTTGATGGATGATTATTTTCTTTTCTTTTATGCACATGATATGTTCCCTATCTGTGTTGCCCTCTTTGTGTCTGATGAAATCTAGGGTTTTGCCTTAGATTAGATACATAAGTGCTTGGACAGAACCTTGCTAAGTGCCCTTGACCATTACATTTAAAACATTGCACATGTTTTATTCCCTGTCTGCATTGCATTCTGTGTGTATGATGAAATCTATGGTCTTGCCTTAGATTGGATACAGAAGTGCTTGGACAAAACCTTGCAATGTGCCCATGGCCATTACATTTAAAACATTGCACAGGGTGTTCACTCAGAAAAGTAGATGTGTTTTTAACAGCATAACTTTTTGATCTATTGTTCAGTCCATAATAAATTGCCTTGTGACCATAGCAGTTGCATTTAGAACAATAGCCATTAAAAGCATTATTATTAAAAGAGTGAGAGTGAGAGAACCTCTTTTGTTGTGGTTGCTTTGCTGTAGATCTTCTTTGATGCTTTCTTCCTTTTGAAGATTCAACTTCAGACTTGAACTTCTTCTTCTCTACATATTTGGAAGATGAGGGTTGTTCAGCTTCAGACTTTTCTCGCTTTGATCCTTCAGCAGTGGACTTCTTCTTTTCTGCACTTTTGGAAGATGAAGGTTGTTCAGCTTCATATCCAAGACCAAACTTAGCCGTGGAGCTTCTTTGTTGCTTTATCATTGTATCTAGCAACTCTGTGCTCTTCTCAAATTTGAGACTTATATTGGCCTCTTCTAGTTGTTTCTTCAATGAAACAATCTCTTCTTCTTGTTGGTAGCAAACAATCTCTTTCTCATTGATTTGAGACCTGAGAATATCTTCAATCCTTTTGTACTATTCTACTTGCAGCTTTAGATCAACAATAACTTTGTTAGATTCCTCTTTACTTGTGTTGCATACATCATCCTCATCATCCAGGTGTGTCTTCAAGGCTTCTTCTGATTTCTTGGCCTTTTGAACTTGTAGGAAGAGATCTTCAATCTCATCCCCATATTCTTCTAACTTCTTGGACATTCTTTTGTTCTTTTTCTTTTCTATACTCAACTCTTCAAGTGCGGCTACCAACTCACCTTCTAGATCTACTTCAAACTCCAGGTTTTCATTGCATACTTCAGAATCCACTTCTTCTACCTTCTCTAGTTCAGTTTTCTCTTCCACAAGAACTGAAACTGGCTGAGATGCCTTTTTGGAGGAGGATCTATTCTTCTTACCCATTGTGAACTAATCCAAGATCAACCCTGACTGATTTAGCCAAAACTGGGAACTTGGCTCTGATACCAATTGTTAGTCTTACAATGGCACTGAGAGGGGGGGTGAATCAGTGCAGCTAATTAAAAACTTAAATCTTCATCTCTTAATTCAAAACTAAAGAATGCTTAAAAATAGATGCAGCAAGTTTAACAAGATAGCAACACATAACACAAGATTTAACGAGGTTCACCAGTTTTGGCTACTCCTCAAAAATAGACTGCTTGGACTCCCATCCAAATCCAGCCTTTGCAAAGCACCAACTTCACAATCAGTTTACCAGCACCCACTGGAAGGAGCACCAACCCCTAATTTACCAGCACCAACTAGAAGGAGCACCAACCCCTGATTCCAAGCACCAACTTGGTTTTCTATTTTGAATCTCAGATTGACATAAATATGCCTTCACTTTTACAAGACCCTCACTGGTCTATTGCTTCCTCAACTTCTTTCTCTGTTCATTAAACACACTCTCTTTTCTTGCCCTCTTATGACTCTCTATACATTTTCTTACAACACCTGTCTTCTATCATGCAGCATACTCTCCAGCTTACTTATCTTTTTGCACTTTCTCTGCTACACCCTTTTTCCCTTTTACTTCCTTTCTGTACAGCAGTCATTTTACACTCTTAGCAGCACTCTTACCATTTTCTTGTTCTGCATCTTTTCGCCCACTTACAGCCCTGTCTTACTGCTTACTCTTATAGCTCTCTTGCTGCTCTGCTTACTCAGCTCTTACAGCTCTCCTACAGCCCGTAGCTCTATCCCTCTATTCAGTGGCACTTTTCCACTATAAACAACAGCATACTCTTCACACAACACACACTCTACTCACTCTCCTCTTGCTCCCATCGCAATATTAACTTTACCTCGCTTTAATCCTGAGTGCTCTCTCTCCATTTTTGTAGCCCCTTACTTCTCCATGCATACCTCCTTTTATAACA
The DNA here is from genome assembly GCA_028583015.1 of Wollemia nobilis. NCBI lineage: Eukaryota > Viridiplantae > Streptophyta > Pinopsida > Araucariales > Araucariaceae > Wollemia > Wollemia nobilis. The sequence goes on along the minus strand of JAQPPZ010000386.1, from coordinate 9,226,873 downwards.
TATTAGTCTCTATTTTTAACTTCCATATTCATGCATGCAGCCTATTAATTGTAACGGCTTCTTTATTCTCACATGCAATCTTATTAATAGAATGGTTCTTTGTTTGGGCTTCGAGACGTTTCTCTGTCCAACTCGTGGTCTTCGTCTGATGACTTTCAGTAACCACTGCTGCATGATATTTCTTTGTAATGGCTCCTATAACTATAGTAATGACTTCTTTTTATTGTCACTGTAACTGCCCCTGTAATCGCTAATTACTTCAGTTCACTATTCTTATTTAACTACATGATTTCTATCTGTAACTACACCTGTAACTGATGAACTAACTTCAGTTAACTCTTCTAATTTTGGCTGCATGTATTTCCTCTGCAAATGCATCTGTAACTGTCGTTTTCCTTCAGTTAACTTTACTTCAGCTGGGTTCTCCTTTTAGCTCTAAGTCACGCAGAAACAACATGTCGCGATATCGTGACATTTCTGCCCCTTTGACTCTTCCTTGGCGTTTGACTACGAAAACAAGACATGTCACGATATCACGACATTTTCTGCCTCCTTGTCCTCTTCTCGGCTTGCACCCGCGAAAACATGACATGTCACGAAATCGTGACATTTTTTGCTTCCTTGCCCTCTTCTTGGCTTGCACCAGCGAAAACCTGACATGTCACGAAATCGTGACACTTTTGCTTCCTTGCACTCTTCTCTACCTTTCACTAGTGAAAACATGACATGTCGCAAAATCGTGACACTTTCGCTTCCTTGTGCACTCTTCTCTACTTGCCCTACAAAAACATGACATGTCGCAAAATTGTGACACTTTCGCTGCCTTGTGCCTTTCTCTGCCTTTCGCCCGCGAAAATAGAACATGTCACGAAATCACGATGCTTTCGCCTTTGAGCTCTTCCTCCTTGAATTTGTCATGAAATCGTGACGCTTCTGCTTCCATGCTCTTTCATTTTGCTTCTATCGTGAAATCGTGACACTTCATCCTTCTCTTCCTCTCTGCTGTTGTCACGAAAATGCGACATGTCACGAAATCGCGACACCTTTTCTCCTTAGATCTTCTCTTCTCTTCAAGTCACGAAAACGTGACATGTCACGAAATCGTGACACTTTTCCTCCTTAGCTCTTCTTCTTCTCATGCAATCTTTGTGAAACGACATGTCACGACACTTTTCCTTGCCTAAGCGCTTTCTCTCACGGACACATGTCACGAAATCGTGACACTTTTTCTCCTTAGCGCTTCCTCTTGCAAATTGTCATGAAATCGTGACACTTTTCCTTGCAAGCTCTTTCTTCTTCAAACATGTCGCGAAATCGTGACAGTTTTCTTACTTGCCCTTCTCTCCAAACATGTCACGAAATCGTTTTTTGTCTTCCTTCTCCCCGAACATGTCGCGAAATCGTGATAGTTTTTCCTACATGCCCTTCTTCTTCAACATGTCGCAAAATCACGATAGTTTTTCTACTTGCCTTCTTCTCTGCCAACATGTCACGAAATCACGACAGTTTTTCCACTTGGCTTCTTTGCCTCCAACATGTCACGAAATCGCGACAGTTTTTCTACTGGCCTTCATTCTTTCCAACATGTCATGAAATCATGACAATTTTTCTTATGCTTTCTCTCTCTTCCAACATGTCACGAAATCGTGACAGTTTTGCCATATTTTCTCTCTCCTTCGATATGTCACGAAATCACGACAAAAAACATGTCGCGATATCATGATAGTTTTCTTACTTGTCTTTTTCTTTGATCCTTTGAATCTCGACCACTTTTGTCTTAGAAATTTACTGTACATGCTCTGACTGCTATGAACTCTTGTTCACTTCATCAACTGATCCATCTAATGACCTCTGCACTCCTGTCCATTGCATCAACCGATCCTCTGTCTATGTTGACAACAATGACAATACTTTGGCTGCACCTTGCTCATCAATGAACTCCTGTCCATTGCATCAACTGATCAACTTGACTGTGTTGACAACAATGACAATACTTTGGTTGCACCTTGCTCATCAATAAGGTGACTAACACAAGGCAATTGGCAGAAGGTGACAAGTAGAAGGCAACTGGTAGAAGGTGACTGACACAAGGCAACTGGTAGAAGGTGACTAACATAAGGTGACTGGCAAAAGGTGACTAGAATAAGGTGACTAACACAAGGTGATTGGCAGAAGGTGACTGACATAAGACGACTGGCATAAGGCGACTGACATAAGGCGACTAATAGAAGGTGACTAGTAGAAGGTGATTGATAGAAGGTAACTAGCAGAAGGTGACTGACACAAGGTGACTGGTAGAAGGTGACTGACACAAGGTGACTGGAAGAAGGCAACTGAAAGAAGATGACTGGTAGAAGGCAACTGGTAGAAGGTGACTCAATTTATCCATATTCTTCTTTTACCATTAAATTTTATTTTTCATTTTATTAATGGATACTCAATAAGGAGGTTTATTCTACTTGCAAACAATATTCATGGGACAATCATAGATTTTGTTGTCTCTAGCAGTAGTTCTCTTTTATACCTATTATTTTCATATTTAAAAATGTTCTTTGTTCATGTTATTCTTCTATTCATACTGGTAAAAATGTCAACTATAGGCAGTGGAAATAAGGGAGTAGAGTCTTCCAATAAAAGGAGTATCCTCAAATACTTTCCTAATATTTCAAAACTCAGTCTGCCATAAACATCTACACAAAATGAAGGTATGAACACCTTTACTCACCAGTTAATTTTTTTACTTTGTAAATTTTAAATATAATTTCCTCAACTCATAAAGAAGTGTGTTTTTTGGTTGATGGCTTTGTTCACTTTTATCTGTAGAAAACACTAGTATGCTTTTAAATGCCATGGTGATAATAAATCTACTATTGACACTAGAATTATATCTACATAAAACACTGTTAACCCTGGTATTCCTCCACTTCCACATATCCACGATAATCAACAGTCCACACATGAAGATAATCTCAATCAAATCGAACAACATGAAGAGATTCCTAAATCTAACATGCCAAGTGGAAAAGAAACTAATAGTTCTTATGCAGTCCCTACTTTCAAAGAATCTTCATCTAAAAAAAATAAACATGCAAGGTTATCTAGGTGGACAATTAATAGATCATTTCAGCCTGATTGGATATCAGAATTTCCATTTATTGAGCCAGTGCTACCAGAGAATAGTAGTGATGATATAACAGAATTAAGATGTGTAATTTACAGTTGGAAACATAGAAAGGAGCATAGATTGCAACTTAAAAAAGATATAGTAGAAAAACATTGTGGAAAGGTTTATATCAAAACAAATGAAGGTGATCGAGCAACACAAAAAACTTATAGGTGGAAGGATGCATCAGAGTGCACACATATGAGATATGCAGAAGAATATGATAAAGAAATGAAAAAAAATAAACATTGGTTGACAAAGGTGCAATGATTCAAGCCCAATTTCAAAAAATGAATAAGTTAACTTTAGCTTCAAAAAGTTTGTAGTTTGCTGTTGTATTTTCTATTATTAAGAAGGGTATACCTATGTCTAATTTCATAGATTATAAATCTCTATTTCAACTAGCTAATATGCAGAACTTACCCAATGCTCATTGGTCAGATCGAAGTGGTTGGGAAATGGTAAAATGTCTGTCATTGGTTGAGTTGAATGACCTCAAAGAGAAATTAAAAAAGGCAAAATTCATTTCACTTTCAATTGATGAGGTGACTGCAGTTGACAATACATCTTGGATTTGCATGCATGTTTACACATTGGAAAATAATTCAAGGCAACCTCATTTACTAGGAATACGTAAAATGGTGGAAAATTGTAATGCATAAAACATTTACAATGTTGTTGTAACTAGTTTAAAAGAAGTAGGAATGAATGAAATTGAAATAGACACTAAGTTAATATGTATAGGAGATGATGGTTCTACTACAATGCAAGGACACAAGAATAGTCTTTGTGTTAGACTACAAACATAGGTTACACCATATTCAATCTCTATTCATTGCATGGCTCACAGAATGAATCTTGCATACAAAATTGTGGATAAATTTATAAATATTTTCAGAGTGGAAGAGCTTGTCCATGAAATTCATGAATATTTTTATGTCATTCAAAAATATTTTTAGAGTTTCAATAGATTGCACTAGGAGTCACCGAAGGTAAAAAATTATGGAAAGATGTGGATACTAGGTGGATTTCGATGTATCTACGAGCATTAAGAGTTTTCAAAGAATATCAATACTTGATAGGTTTTATGTATGCAAATCGTAGGGTGGTTGATAAGGCTAAAGATTTACTTTTTTGAATGAGTGACTTTGAAACTCTTCTCACATTGTGTGGAATTCTTCTAATGTTGGAAAAAATGAATACTTTGATCAAAATTGCACAAGAAATATCGATTTATATTATGGATTTCATCAGGGCGAGAATACAAATTTGCATGCATATTGCTATGATGTATGCATCTGGTCAAAATTTTATGGATCCCTTTTTTGATAGTTGGAGAGCATTAACAAGTGTGAATAGTCCTCGGAGCTTTTTGAAGTTCAATATTAATGATCATCTATGTATTAATGTCCGCAGAAATGAAATACCTTTGTATTGTTATGGTGTGTGATTAGATATAGCTACAAATGAAGTTGAGAAAATGCCCATAATCTACAATAGATTTCATGTGGTTGTGGATGATACAAAACTTAAACTAAAAAAAATAGCAAAATCATTGACAAAAGAAATTAAAGATCGTTTTCAAAGATATGAATTGCTAGAGGCTATGGGTGTGGTAAATCCAATGTTTTGGGATCCTTGTAATGGATACCAGATTATAAATTCTTTGTTCCTCAAATACATGGGCAAAATTGCTGGTCATTTTAGTCAAAGTGTTGTAGTCAATGACATTGAAATCAATGGCATTCTGAACAAAGATATTTTGACAAAACAATCCAACTATTTTGGAACAACAATGTCTGCTCAAGTTTCACAGCTCTCTAACCATCATGAAGCAGGTTCTATTCAATGTTTGTGGAGAATATTACAACCAAGTACTATCTTAAAACATACTATGAGTGAATATTTTCATTTATATGAATTATGTCAAACAATGATTTTGGGATCCGTGGAAGATGAAAGGGTGTTTAGTGCACTTTCATATATAAAATCTAAAGTTTGAAATAGGTTGAACAAAAATTTGGAGAATTTCTTGAGAGTATATGTGTCGGCCTATGAGGTGGAGGATTTTCCTTATGAAAGAGCATTGTCACATTGAAGTTCTTTGGCAGATAGAAGAGGTGTAACGAATATTGATAATGATGAGGATGATGGTAACACTGGTCAAATTGTGATGACAATTTTTTTGGGAATGAGTGCAAAACATTTTGTACAATCTGAAAAGAGTTTGTTCTAGCTTCCAACATTATGATGCAAGGATGCATTCATTTGATTTTATTTCACATATTATCATTTTATTTGATTTCACATATCAGAATGAGAGGAAGCTATCATTTGATTTTATTTCACATATCAGAATGAAAGGATTTTTTTATTTGATTTAATTTGATTCCACATGTTATTATTTGATTTTATTTCACATATCTAAATGAAAGGATGTTATCATTTGAATTGATTTCATTTGATTTGATTTCACATGTTACATTATTTTTCTATTAATATTTGTTATTCGTGAAAGTAATTGCATATGCTGTATTTTTTGATATTTCAAATTAATTCATATAACATAAAAGAACATCTTACTACATTCACATAATTCAATATTACTTAATATATCAACACAAACAATCAAAACATAACAACATTCAAAACAAAGGTTTAAAAAGATAACATATATCAAACATTATTTCTTCCACTTCAAATTAAGAACAACAAACTTTTACATCATCATAAATAATAAAAACATACTCTCTTTCATTGAATTCAATATTTAAAGAAGATAACATTCATTCGTTATTTTAAATACATATCAAAAATTATTTCTTCCACTTAAAATTTCCAATAGATAACATATTTTTTGAAAATAGTCATTCATTGTTTCAATTATCAAAAAGGATATCATTCATTTACAATTTACAATATATATCAAACATTATTTATTTCGGTTCAAATTAATCAATACATCAACACATATAATCCTAACATAACAACATTCAAAACAAAATTTCCAATAGATAACACATTTTTTGAAAATAGTCTCATTCATTGTTTCAATTCTAAAAAATGATACCATTCATTTGCAATTTACAAAACATATCAAACAATATTTCTTCCACTTAAAATTACTTAATGCATCAACACATAATCATAACATAGCAACATTCAAAACAAAATTGCAAATAGATAACATGTTTTTTAGAAATAGTCTCATTCATTGTTTCAATTCTAAAAAATGATACCATTCATTTGCAATTTACAAAACATATCAAACAATATTTCTTCCACTTAAAATTACTTAATGCATCAACACATAATCATAACATAGCAACATTCAAAACAAAATTGCAAATAGATAACATATTTTTTAGAAATAGTCTCATTCATTGTTTCAATTCTAAAAAATGATACCATTCATTTGCAATTTACAAAACATATCAAAAATTATTTCTTCCACTTCAAATTACTTAATACATCGACACATATAATCTTAACATAGCAACATTGAAAAAAAAAATTCCAATAGATAAAACATTTTTTGACAATAGTCTCATTCATTGATTTCAATTCTCAAAAATGATATCAAACATATCAATCAAAAAATATAAAACATTATTTATTCCGCTTCAAATTAAAACATAACAATAATTAAAAATAAAAATTCAAAATGATAATATGATTTTTTTATAAATTGCCTCTAACATTGATTTCAATTTAAAAAAAAAATACCAGTCTTAAATATTTATAAAAATATACAGATATAAAGAGTTTTTGTTTCACTTGAAACCCAACACAACAAATATCTATTTTTTTTCAATGTTTCCTAAATGTCCACCCACATCTACCTCAATATCCTTTTTCTTCTAATGCCCCAGCCCTAACCAAAATTTTTGCTGTAGTGTTGATCCCCGATAACAAGGCACTCTCTTCCTTCGTTGGATCTTCTTTGAAAGGTGCATTTAGCTCCTTCTCCTTTTCTTTCAGTTTAGCCTTGACATCCAGGCCCCCATATTTGATAACCTTCTTTAGATAATTATTTTCTCTAACCGTCTGTTGTAATCTCTTATTCAATTCAATAGCATTATTAATGCTGATTTTGGCAGTCTTGATAAAAACTCTCATGGAACTGACTTGTTGCTTTAGGTGCTAGAAATTAGACTACAAAAAAAAAATAAAAAAAGGTTAATATTTATAAATAAAACATATTTAACAAAAAAAAAAAAATTTAGTTAGGTGTAGAACTTACATTAGCTATAAGTCATGTTGTTTCTGCAACTACTACTTTGTTCTGATCAAGTGCCCATTCATTAAAATAATCTTGGGCTTCTGCATTGAGGTTTTCCAAATGATTCATAACAATGGCAATAATTTCATCTTTGTATGTAGACTCGGCATCCATAGTGCCAGATTCAGCTTTATGTAGCAAGGCATCGAGCTTTTGGGGCTCATTCTCCATTTTGAGAAAAAACTATTTTCTTTTTGAAAAATTCTTATATCGGCCATTGATGGCTTTAATCAAAACCTTGGCCTAATATTCCCATTCCTTCAATTTATCAATATCCGAAAGAAGAGTATTATGAACTACAGCTTTACATGCATCGGCTAATAACACATTTTTAGAAATGTTTAAGATATCATCTTCTGTAATAGTATAGGCGGTGACTTGCTATGGGTTGAAGGGGGAAACTTCAGCAGCATCTATATTGACATCATCTTCTTCTCCATCAATACCCTCTTCATCCTCAAGAATATCACTTGCCTTTAAAGGGAAATTTTTAGGATTCATACCCTGATAAATAAATTCATAATCAAGAGTTCCTGAGGGCATTTGAGATGCACTCTCAACATTTGAAAAATTCTCCAAGGTTAATATCGGTATAATAGAAATATTAGATGATGACACATTTTGTGTCTCTGTAGCACTTCTTACATTGTGAAGTGGTGGTGTGAGGAACATTTTACCACGCATGCGTGATTTGGTTCCTCATAGGTGGAACCTAAAGTGGATGGACATAAACTTGCTTTGGGTGGACCTGAACCTTCTTTGGTTGTGGTTGTGGCTATGGTCATGGAGGGTCAGGTGGTGGAGCCATCTTTTTTTTCAGAATTTTGAATCTACGAGGTCCCTCTATTAAATTTCACACAAGAACATAAAATAAATCATTTGTAAATAACAATAGCATTAAAAAATATTTATTCAAAATATACATACCTGAATCAGACCCTGCAGTCATTAATATTTCAACCATTTGCCCTTTGTCTGAAAAATACGTAAAACATATTAATAAAACATAATTTTAAGTAAAAAAAATAAATAATTTAAAAAAGCATTTTTGAACAATGTACAGTAAGGCTACCTTGTGGGTTGGAGGTAACTTCTTCTATGTCGACTATAACTATTTCTCCAATAAAAGATGTCGTAGGTGTATGCTGAATCTAACCATCATCAGACCTCACACGTTTGTTGGGAGTCATTGGTGATGACTACGATTGCATGTCAAAATCAACAGATACTTACAGAATCCTAAATGAGACATCCCTCTTACTTGAATACTGAGATGCTCTTTTATATTTTCAAAACAAAATTATAGAATAAAAAGATAAAATTAAAAAAAGAAAATAAAGATATTTCAACAAATTTTTTTACCTGTATCTCACCATCAGACATGCTAATAGACAACAAACTAGGGTGCAATGCAGTGGGAGGACTGCTCTATTGAAGGTTGAAATAAGCTTCCTAAAATAAACAAAGAATAAAATTACTGGTAGTCACTGTGTAAGCAGATGCTTGAATTTTTTGGGCACTCAAAATATCATGCTTCAGGCAATTGGAAATGTGCATGCACCAGTCAAATTTATCGCCATAAATACAATGAAGCAATAAAGAAAGTGCCCAAAAAGGTATTTATGTAGGTCGCCCCTACAGAATAAGCCTTGCCTGAAAAAATTCAATGCAAGCATATAGAAATTTGTCTCCAACATTCGAAATGTTTAAGCTTCTTTTGGACTTAAAATAATTGACTGAAAAAAGAGAACATTATTAGAAAACAAAAAATAAAACAAGGAGAACATTTTTAGAGAAATGAAACTATAGCAGAACAATATTTAATGTTAAATAAAAAATAAATTTTCAAATTATACCTTTCAGATTGTCAGGATGAATAGCGTAAAGGTTTCCTAGGGTGGATTTATCATCTTCGGTTAAGGCGTACTAGTTGTTCACCAGTACACCATCCGAAAATGGCAGCCCTCTTAGTCGCGACACATTAGAGGGTTTAATAAAAAAAAAACTTCGTTGTTATCCACAGGGATCGAAATAGTGCACACATCATGGTTGTAAAAAGAAATGATTTTTTGCATCAACTAAACGTTAATGTTCAACTAAGGCACATTCAACACACCAACAAGTCCAACGGTGTAAATCCATTGGGAATCTCTATCAGGAGTGTTGAAAATGCTCTTGATATTGGGGAAGAAGGTGTACTTGAAATAACTTTGGATGGAAGAGGGGAGGAACAACTAGTCATCTCTGAAAAGTAGGAAAACACTGGTAAAATATTATAAAAAAACTGCCAAAACACTGCCAAAAAGCTCTAAAAATGTTGCCAAAATGCACTAAAATTGCTTGGAAACGCTCTAAAAACTCTCTAAAACCACTATGGAAAATGCCTTCAAAATGCTGGAAAAAGGTTTTAAAGTTGCTCTGGGAAAAGCTGCAAATGACCTTGCAAATGAATTTATAGATTTTTCACATTGCATGAGTTAACACATGAATGACACATGGTAGAAGGTAGGACACGTGGTGCCATCTTATTTACAGTTATGGTGGTTGCCTTATTCCACTCACCATTTTCCAGTTGCCTTGTGCCACTCACAAACTGCCAATTGCCTTGCACCACTCGCCATCTGTCAGTCACCTTATGGCACTCACCATCTATCATACTGTCAGTCACCATGTGTCACTCACCTTCTACCAGTTGCCTAGTGCCACTCACCATCTGCCAGTCACTATGTGGCAATCGCCATGTGCCAGTCACCTTCTGCCAGTCACCTTCTACTAATCGCCTTCTACCAGTCACCTTCTGCCAGTCACCTTCTACTAATCGCCTTCTACCAGTCACCTTCTACCAATCACCTTATGCCAGTCACCTTATGCCAGTCACCTTCTTCCAGTCACCTTCTGCCAATTGCCTTGTGTCAGTCACTTTCTGCCAGTCACCTTATGGCAATTACCTTCTTCCAATCACCTTCTACCAGTTGCCTTATGCCAGTCACCTTCTACCAGTTGCCTTATGTCAGTCATATTCTGCCAGTCGCCTTTTCTTAGTCATCTTTTGCTAGTTGCCTTCTGCCAGTTGCCTTATGTCAAATGCATTCTACCAGTTGCCTTATGCCAGTCACCTTCTGCCAGTTGCCTTCTACCAATCACCTTATGCCAGTTGTCTACTACCAGTCACCTTATGCCAGTCACCTTCTACCATTTGCCTTCTATCAGTCACCTTCTACCAATCACCTTATGTCAGTCACCTTCTACCAATTGCCTTATGTTAGTCACCTTATGCCAGTCATATTCTGCCAGTCACCTTATGTTAGTCACCTTATACCAGTCACCTTGTGTTAATCACCTTATGCCAATCACCTTCTATCAACCGCATTCTACCAGTCACCTTGTATCAGTCACCTTATTTTAGTTGCCTTCTGCCAGTCACCTTGTGTCAGTCACCTTCTGCTAGTCGCCTTGTGTCAGTTACCTTCTGCCAGTCACCTTTTGTTAGTCACCTTCTATCAGTCACCTTCTACCAGTCACCTTGTGTCAGTCACCTTCTGACAGTCACCTTGTGTCAGTCACCTTCTGCTAGTCACCTTCTGTCAGTCACCTTCTATCAGTCGCCTTTTGCCAGTCGCCTTCTGCCAATCACCTTCTGCCAGTCACCTTCTGCTAATTTTGTTGATACTTGTAGTTGAAAAAAAAATTGCCATGTTTTGAAAAAATTTCTTCAAAATTTTGAAAAATTTGCCCCACAATTTATACGGTTTTCATGTTGATTCATCCCGATTTGATAAATACTTTTTGTACTACCCCTTATGCATAACCCTAATTTGATATATTTTATATTTTTAGGGGGAGGCATAACATCAAGGTTTTTGATCTTATTTTGATTGATATTTATCCCCCTATAGGATATAATAAATTCTAGTGGCTTACTGCTACTAACACCAAATACATACTTATTAGGATTAATACTAACTTTATAGTGATGTAATAATTTAAAATTGATATGACGGTAATGGTGCTGGTCATCTCACTTTTTATATTTACCTAAGAGATCATCTACATGTGATTCCACTATATTTCCCATCAAGTTATGAAAGACTATTGATATAACCTGTTGATAAGTAGCACCAATATTTCTCAACCTAAAAGGTATTAAAACATAATAAAATGTTCCCCAAAATATAGCAAAGGTCCTTTTGTTTAATCCTTAGGTTCAATATGGATATGGTGATATCCATGAATAGCTACCCATAAGTGAAAATATTTCATACCTGTGAAGAAAAAAATGCAACACCAAATATATAATATAAAATGAACAAACAATGATACAAGAGATTGCACAATGGAACAAATATTATATTATTAATGTAGATGGATCTCAATACAATCAAATATACCCTAAATAGGGGTTTACATAGTTTCTTCTTTGATACAATGAATATAATATGCTAGGGTTCTTCGAAACCCTAGCTAACAATGTTGGTGGTGTCCTCAAAGTGCATCTTTGCTCCCAATGGAGGTGAGTGGGCTTTAGATATCCATTAACTAGACCACTCCAATGTAAATAGCCACTCAATTCCTATATATTTCTAGATCTACACACAAAAAATGACAAAAGAGGATTAGTAGTAACTATGAAAGCTCCACTGTGTGAGACCCTCAAAAATCAATAAAAACTCTAAATGCCAAATAGTAATATTGTAAGCAAATATCAAAATGATAAAATTAATACAAAAATAGAAGATTTACCTTGTAAAATTGTTGCTTTATAATTTTGTCATTGTCATTATCATAGAAAATTGATGTGTAGATGCCCTAGTGACACCTGAGGGTTTGATAGTCAATAGAACTAGGGTTTGAGACACTCGTGGGCACTCGACAATAGCAAGAAGCATCCAGGGGTGCTCAAGGATGATAGAAAGTACCCAGAGGTGCTTGATGATGGAGAGAAGGCACCCAAAGGTGCTCGATGATAATAGGAGATGCCTAGAGATGCTTGTGAACTAGAACAAAATCTATAGAGGTAGGTATTGTTCAGAGAAGCTGATGGCGATGGATGTGAAGGCTACGTTGAATGAGGGGAGGTGATGAAAATGCTTGAATGCTTTGGGACTTCAAAAAATTAGGGAAAACTTAGGATACAAATTTATTAGGGGTTGAGCCATCAAAATGACTCCTATTTATAATCTTCCCTAGGGCACGTTAGGGTTTCAACGACATAATTTGTGTGGTCAATATTAAAATGTGATAGAGGGTGGAGATTAAATATGGATATGTGACACAAATCAAGGTGGATGAATGGATGGGATTAAAACAATATGGATGGCTAAGATTAATTTACACATATATATACATTTATTATATATAAAATAATATAAAATATAATAAATAAATATACATAAATATATGTAAATAATGGGTAAAAATGGTGAAAAGACCTATATGGATAATAAGTGGCTAGATTTTGGTGTTTACACATGTCCATTTTTGTATCGTGTTGCATGAAACACAATGCAGTGCAAAAATATGACACCTATTTTATATTGATGGTGAAGCAACTTTGTTGAGATGTGGACATGAGCTTGGAGATAAAAGAATTTTGATTACATAGCTTACCCCCTCAATTGGTGAATGAGTTTGTGAATGAATCTCATGATCCAATTGAAAAATGAGTGCAAATGATTGTATGGATGAACGACATAATTGTGGAGGATATGAATGATACCATTTTTGCCCCAATGGTGAAATGGGATTGGTGGAAGATGCTTGTGATCGACTCTATTTTTTCCCTAATAGAGAAAGCGGATATTACCAAGTGTAGATAACATAATCATGTAATATGTATCCCATTGTGGAAAATTCAAAACTAAATGTTGTTACCCCAAATTTGGGGTGATTCAATGTTGTTGAAGAATGTGCCTTCTGGCGTCATTGATATGCAAAGATGAAGATGCAACGAAAAAATAAAAAGATTCAACTTTAGAGGGCCAACTAGTGGCTTTCAAGTAATTCCTATGGTTGGAACCAATCACCCTAGATAAGTCCAGTCACCATGAATACTATCAATGAAATGTGATTTTATCCATGTTTCAAGCCCCACAAACTAGGTCATTAATCACAGCTTTTGTGCAGATTGTTCTTGGCATGGTTTCACTCAAAATGTGAATTACCAAATATGATTATGATTTTGAACAAGGAGATATGGGATGATGAAAATGACCAAGTGTCCTTATGGTGATTTATTCATCTTACCAACTTGCATGGATACCAATCACTGCAATCACCAAGTAGATAGAATAAACCACTAGATACGAGGTTCACTTGAATTTTTGTTTGAACTTGAAAAATGTGCAAATGTTATGATGGGTGATTGAAAATAATGTGAAAATGAAGTATTTATAATGATAATAATTATTATGGTTGTTTTGTGAAAATTTTGACCATTTTGGAGTGTTTTGGAATTTTATACGTGATTTGCACCTTTTGGGCATAAACTAAAATTATGCATCCAAATCAGTTTGTACCTTCACAAAACCTGATAATATGATGAAACAGATGCGTGGATGCAATTTGGAGTGATTTTCTAGGGGTAAGACATTGTTTTACATTGATTTTTTCTTTTGTCGATTTTGACTCCAAACATCGACGGGCACTTATTGTGTGTGCAAATGTCTACCAGAATTTAATGTGTTTCCAAATGTGGGTGGTACTTCTGTGTGCTACAAAATGTCCATGGACATTCATGCATGCCTGAAGTAGCTATAAAAGGCTTGCAAATGGGAAACCAAACTCATTTGTGCATCCACAAATTTCAAAAGTTACATCTAAGGGAGTGGAGTGAAGTGAGCTACAACAGCTATGGTGGCAGAGGTAGTAGATGTAGGTGTAGGTGCTGGAGTTGAAGCCAGAGTGTGATATGCCAAGGTAAGGCCTTTTGATTTTATTTTATTTTTGTGCAAAAAAAATCTTTTTTTTTAGTAATGGATATGTATTAACATTAATGTTTTTGTGTTGTGTTATAGCTAAATATTTTGGAGGGTCAACATCGGTTCTTGCCTCTCATACCTAGGATGAGAATTGTATTGTCAGCTAAGGATTGGGATTGGTTGGAGGTAGTAGGGCTAGCAAGGGAAACCTAGATAGATGTGATGAGGGTTGTTTTGAGTGTATATTTTTCCCAATCACAAAATACCACCACATGCAGAGTATTGAATAGAAAACTCTCTCTTGAAAAGAAACATTCAACTTCTCCAAGGTTATGGTAAAATATATAAAATATTACAATAGTGCAAAAAATAATTCAATAATGCATGTGATCATAAAAAAGGGGTATTTACTGGTTCTAAACAATTTTTAGTGATTTGAAATATCTAACTAAAAATAAAAGCAATTCTTTTTAGGGTTTCTTTTAATTGGTGCTACCCTGAATCCCTGTTAGTAGAGTATTTTATCTTCATTTAAAATGTTTCAAATGACAAAATGTGGAATTTTCCACCTCATTTTAATGCCCGTGCCTTTAATATGAAGTAAATTTTAGATAGTTGGGTTCATTTTATCATCCTTATGTTGATGCCACTACCCTAATAGTAGTTAGTATAATTTAACATGTTAGCAATGTTAGCAAAGTTAGCAAAGTTAGTTTTCATTTATTATCTTAGTTTAATGTGAAATAGTAGGTTAGTATCCCTCATAAACCATGTGTTTTATCTGAAATATTTAATTAATGAAACTTAGAGGTGCAGAAATTCTAGAAAATGACCAGAATGGAAATAACTTGAAAGCTTAACAATTCTGGAAATGGACTAGAAAAATGAAACTAACATGAAATTAGTAGAAATTCTGGGGACCATCATGGAAATGAAAGAAACTAAAATTCTGGATGGACGAGAATGGAATGATTGAATGCTTGAAATAAAATAAACTTTGAGAATAGTAAATGAAATAAACATGTAAATTTGGTTAGCTAAAAAATTCAAATTCTAAATTAGTTTAGCAAGCTCCTCCCTACAAAATCCCAAGTTATGAGGTAATCATAAAACAACATGAATCAATGGACCTGAAACATAAGCACAATACCATTAAAATAAGTGCAAGACTGAAACGAAACATAAAGAAACTACATAATCTTGACCTTTGCCTATTGCAACCCATTTCATGGCATAAGACAATGGCTAGAAGTCACTAAAATGCAAAAATGATAAGACACTAAAAATGTTAGTTTTATGATAAAAACCCTCCTTTTGATTTTGCTCACAAAAGTTTGCTACCCTCTCAAAATATCAAAAATGCTCTTTCTTTATTGCTTTCTTGGAATGTTACATCATTTCCAGCCCCCTTGAAAAAGGTAGGATAGCAAGGTATAAATAATTCTTAGAAGTCCTTTTGTTTCATCTTCTCTCACAACCAAAATAATGAATGGATATAAGAAAATAATCCATCATCATTTTTTGTGATTTAATAAACATTACACTTCTAAATGTTATTTATTTAAAAAAAAAGTAACAAAAAAAACATAACCCTACATGACTCCTTATATATCCCCTTTATCTTATAAGCATTCTACCCAAGAATACCCTTTTACATCCATAAAAAGAATGATAAAAGAATTAAATATACCTTATAACCCCTACGGTTTTAGACTTCCTTTAAAACATTGAACGTGATCAAACCACATTCACATTAACTAAAATAATACAGGCCAATCTTATTCAACAAAAATTTCATTGTCACTTTTTGAGGTCGAGACCCGATGGTATTTCTCCTAAGCCATACCAATGTGCCCAAGGACTGGGATGGCATTCCTCCATCCTGGGCACATTGGTTTCCATGTAACCAGACGAAACCATCACATTGCCTACGCAGCCATGGCACTGTCCAACTTACGTAGCCATAGCACTGCCAATGATGCAACCATGAAGCTACAAAGACTATATAGCCATAGTGCTGCCATCGATGTCGTGGCACTACCAAACCTATGCAACCATCGATGCTACCATCGACATCGTGGTGCTGCTAAACCTATGCAACCATCGATGCTATCATCGATGTTGTGGTTCTACCAAACCTATGTAACCATGGTGTTGTTCAATTCACTACTTTCACACTGACATTGCCATAGCGTAATGAAATAGATGCAACACTAAAACCTTCCATGCTCTTTGAGGCCAAACTTTAACTTTGTCAATTGGCATCACAGGTTGACCTAATAACACTTCTTCCTTCCTTGTTCGATGGCATGCCTCTGCCTCTCGGTAATTTCACTGACAAATTTGGTGCCTTTCATGTTGTTCTTCTGAAACCCTAATGCCATCTTGGACCACCTCTTCTTTGTTGGCATTGCTCTACGAAGCTTCACTGCCATAGCACTGAACGTTCTTGGACTAGCTGCTCATGTCTTTGAATATTTTTGAATAGTAAACATCGCATTATCTACAATCAAACGAAATGACGTTAAACTTTACCTTATCAAAAATATTATTATCACATCTTTTATAAAGTACATTATAATAATATTATTATATGCAATATAATAATATTATTATAATAATAAAATTATAATATAATCATAATAATATTATTATAATGATAACATTTTAGAACCTTATAACATAATCTTAAAAATATTACTATTATGTACATAATATAGTTAATGCAATTATATTAGATAGATAATAGCATATTGGCTTCTATCTCAATTTATTTGTACCTTTTGTATCTTCTTTTTGTTTTAGGTCAAGCCTTGCTTTGTTAAACACATCCCATCACCTTAGATAGTATGAAGAACATTAAACTCCTATTCATCAAAATGGATTTTAATTAATCTAAGCATTAATTCCTAGATTAATTAATCATTAAATATCAAATAACCAAAGCAATTAAAATCATTAAAACAAAACGGTCAAACATCCCTATTCTTACAAACCAAAGAAAACAAAAAACCTTTCATATCAAAATATGACAAGTGGATCCCCAAGAATTTTGGGGTGGTTGTGGAAAATTCACAACAAATGGCGACTCTGTTCGGAAATGCTCCTGAGCATTTCGGTGAGAACCCAAAAAGAAAATATAAAAACACACTCCAAACCATAAAGTAGTAAGCATCAGAAAATGCATGAATAATGTCAATAGACTTATAAGAATAGTAAAATATTATAATCATGCAATATTAGCTCTGGGTGTGTGTAGCACTCCACACCTTATTTTTTGTAACTTTTTCACATTGCATCATCAATTTTACCTGACTAGAATTATGGAAATGGATATGGAGATCTTTGAGGGTAAACATTTTTATAGCATGAGCAACACAATATATGGTGGCTTGAGAAAACACCTCAAAAATGTCTAACCATCTTAGGATCAACTATGTGTGCGATGAATTCATTGATTAGATCTAGGGCTTGGTTATGAGTCATCATCATCAAGGACCAGTGTGTGCAAGTGTACCTTAGAGCTTTGGGGAATTAGATTCTCAACCAAGGTGTGATGAGAATATAGCCCTATCCTTTACTGCTCTCATCTTTGACCAAAATAATTAAATCGGTTATGGATGAGGTCATCAGATGAATCTATCCTCATGGTGGCCTTAAATCTCAAACTTACGGGAGTCATGTCACCAGGCATGAGTGTACTCCACTACTAGTTAAGCGTCTATATCCCCGATGGAGGTTAACTCCATAGTCCATGATTTTTCTCTTGACTTCTTGAATCTTAGGATGACTACCCATCCTTCTAAGGGACACGTAGTACGATCCTTACAACCCAATAGTCAATGGTGTGATGGAAACAAAGTGGTGAACATTTTGCTTTGGATTTATTAAATCTTGGGATGACTACCCATCCTTCTGAGGGACACATAGTATGATATTTACAAACCAATGATCCATGGTGTGATGGAGGAAAAATAAAAGCTTTGGGGAATTGGATTCTCAACCTAAGCATAATGAGAATTTGACCCTATCCTTAATACTATGATTTTGGGCTTTCAAGTATTACGAAAGTGGTAAAAACCATTGTTTTATGGACTATGTGTAGGGTGGGATAGACCAGAATTATCTTTTCACCTCACATCCCCATCCAAGTATGGTTTCATATTATTTTACCCAAGATGTTGGACATGGACAAAAATGTGATAGACCTACGACAACTTCGGCAATAGCTTCCAAACCTAATATCTTATTAGTGTTCTTTGTGCCTTTGATCCCAAGATAATTGGACATCACTTTTAGTGTTTGGTTTTAGTATATGATGTTAATGTAATAATAATGTGCCTTTGAGACATGGGTGGATGATATGCAATATCAACGACTTCATGAGTTGCAAACAATATTTCACATGTTCAAACCTTTTGCCATATGATTCCAATTTTTCACATACTTTTAGTCTTGGTTGACATTCATATACACATAGGCTGACCTCTTACTCCTACAATAAAATCCAAAATTGGACCACTTTGACATACTAAAGAATTCTGAAATCAAATAAACAAGATCAAATAAACAGGAAATAAAATTGATAAGACAAACAATTAAGCAAGCTGATTAGTGTACATATAATACAATGAATCTACCCTTAGGACTAAAAATAATTCTTAAAATGAAGGCCATTGATGGGTAAGGCCAAATATTTTCCATCCAAGGTTTTTAATCTAAAAATATTTTCACCTAAGACTTTAGATATTAGATAGGGTCCCAGCCACAAGCAATCAAACTTTTCATGTTCTCCTTTTTTTCATGCCTTTTATCCCACAAAAAAACTAAATCTAAAACTTTAAAGACCTTAATTTTGGACCGTTTATCAAACCACATTTTGATTATGTCTTGATGTTTGCTGAAATGAAGCATGAATTCCTCCATTTTCTCATCAAGATCCATTAATTGGGTTAATCTGGTTTCAATTTTATCATCAGTCCCAACCTAGTCTTTTATAAAATGTAAAGTTTGCAATTTTAGATTAGTAGAAAAAATAGGGTCTTGCCCATAGAATAAGTGATAAGGATATGTCCCAATTGACTCCTTGCTTCTGGTCCTATCTTCCCAAAGGGAAAATTTTAACTTACTATGCCAATCTCTAGGGTTCTTTTCAAGTAATTTTTTGATTATGAGTAATAAATTTTTATTTGATGATTTCGCCAAACTATTGCCTTGGGGGTAATAATTGGAAGAGAATTTTATTCTCACCTTATTGTTGTACGCCCATTTTTAAAATTCTAAAGATGAAAAGGTAGAACCGTTGTCACTTAATATGGAGTTAGGCATTCCAAAATGAGTGACTATGTTTTCCTCTAGAAATATAATCACAACCTCGGAGGTGGCATTCTTAGTAGGTATAGCCTTTGTCCACCTTGTGCAGTAATCAGTAGCAGTGAGGATGAACTTATGGAAATAAGATGAGTTAGTATTTATCACCCCAACAAAGTCTAATCCCCATTGTGCAAATGGTCTCGTATCTACCACTGACTACAACGACATTGTTGCATTCTGATCTCTATTGGCTACCACTTGGAATATGTGACATGTTCTTACATGTGCATGTGCGTCTTTAAAAAAGTGGGGCCAATAATACCCAGGTCTAAGAATTTTGTGTGTTGTCGTGTTTACTGACCCCTGTCCAGTTCCATACTTACCATGGAAGTCTTTGAGTGCTTGGGTTGCTTCCTCTTGAGTAATGCAACAAAGAAAAATTCCTTCATGATTCTTCCTGTACAACACACCATATTTAATCAGAAATCTAGTTGATTTTAAATGCAATGCCTTGCACTGAGTGGAATTCAAATGAGAAGGGTACTTACCATGCAACAAAAAATATACAATATCTACGTACCATTCCTCTGTAGTGATATCATTAACCTCATAGTTTTGGCACATTATTAAAGGGTCAATTTTTGCCATAGCCTTGACCAAAACTTGTCCACACACTATCTTCATGGGCTTTATCTCTAAGTCAAATTATTGAAGGGTGGAAAGCCATTTCCCCCTTTTTTCACCTAGCTCACTCTATAAGAACATGGAATTTACTACCGGGTCAGGAACTATAGCAAAAAATTTACTATGCACTATGTAATGCCTGAATTTTTTTATAGTTTTAAACAAGGCATACATTTGCTTGTCTAGGATAGAATACCTCAGTTTCACATCCTTCAAAGGAGAACTTAGAAAGGCTATAGGATTTTCAATGTTGTCTTCACTTTTTTGAGTTAACACACTTGCAAAAGAATAATCTGAAGTAAATGTGTAAAAATAAAATGGTTTAGCATAGTCTGGACTAATGATAATAGGGTCTTTGGAAATAGCATCCTTGATTCTTGTGAAGGCATCCCTATTCTCACTGGTCCACTTAATCTGAACATATTTTTTTAACATGTCATTTAGGGGCTTGGCGATTTCAACAAAACCTGAAATGAATTTTCTCACAAAGTTAATCCTATTGAAAAAGGACCTAAGCTCATTTTTGCTATTGGGATGAGGAATATCCCAGATAGAAGCTATCCACTTTGGGTCTATAGCAATCCCATATTTCAAAATGACATGTCCAAACAGCTTACCCTCTATTACCCCAAAGATGCACTTTTTTGAATTTAGGGAAATTCCATGTTCCCTACATCTTTGGAGAACTTTCCTCAAGTCTCTAACATGATCTTCCCTCTTCTTGGATATGATAGGAATATCATACACATATACAATAATGCACTTACCACTGAGCCCCTTGAATGCAAAATCCATGGCTCTTTGAAAAGTGGCTCCAGCGTTCAATAAACCAAATGACATCCTCCGGTAGGCAAATGTTCCCCACTTCGTGGTGAAGGCCGTATTCATATTGTCATTTGGATATATGAGATTTTGATTATATTTCGAGTATCCATCCAAGAATGAAATCATTTCACACCAATTTATCTTTTGGAGTATCTCGTCAATGGTGGGTAATGGGTAATTGTCTTTTTGGCAAGCTTTGTTCAAATTTCTAAAATCTATGCACAACCAAATCTCTCCACTCTTCTTCCTAACAAGTACAAGATTAGTGACCCATGTGGAATACCTAATAGGGAAGATGATTTTGGATTCCATCAACCTATTTACTTCCTTCTATATCAGGGGCTCTAGGATTGGGTTAAACATTCTTTGCCTCTATCTAAAAGGCTTGGAATCAAGCTTTAGAGGAATAGTATGCATGATTACATTTGGGTCATAAGTTTTCAGCTCTTCATAGCTCCAAGCTATGCAATCAATGTATTCTCCTAAAACCTGAGCTATTGATTCCTTCTCTCATTGTGTGCATGTCATTGCAATGAACACTTCACATGGATCTACTACACTCCCCAAATTGACTGAATTGCATGATTCCTTGGGGGATGATATTTTTATTTCTTTTTTCTTTTGATATCCAATATCAAACAACTTATCTAGAGAGGCCCTATCACTTGGCATCTCATTCCATACTCTGGTTGTTCCTACTTCTACTTGCCTCCTCTCTTCTTCGTCTATAACTTGATTTTCAAATATACCAGAATTAGTGACAAAACTAAAAATGTGTCTATCACTATCAAAGACCTGTATGTTCATGACATTGTCTGGTATGGAGGGGCAAGGCACTAACTCAATGGAAATTTTTTTACATTTTTTATGATTGTCAGATGAAAGCATGTTTTCCACTATGGCTAATGAATCAGTAATTTTATTAATTTTTCTTGAGATGAGAGAAATATTGAAAGCATCAAACTCATTAATTAATTCTCTCACTCTGGTTTTATAGAGGTTCAACCTTTTATCTCTATAGGTATATTGCTCCTTGACCTGTTTGACTACTAAATCTGAGTCTCTCGATGCCTTAAGGTATTTTACATTTTCTCTTAGGGCCAACTGAAGTCCAAAAATTAGGGCTTCATACTCCACCACATTATTGGTGATCGAGAACTGCAATCTGTAGGCAACAAGAAAATGCTTACTACTAGGACATGTGAGCTCTACCCCAGCTTCCACACCTTGTTTTGATTTGGACCCATCAAACTTTAGGGTCCACACCCTCTTGTTTTCTTTTGAAGTACAATGGTAAATATTATCGTTTTGGTACCCTTCGACTATGTCCTCTATGTCAAAATTGTAAACCCCTAATTCTATTTGAGTAAACTGAATCTCATTGGGTTTATTATATTCTGTAATCATTTCCCTAAGTCTGAGCTCTCTATCTACTTGAATATTTTTTGCAACTCCTCTCCATGGCAATCACATATGGAAGGAATCAGTAACCACATAACCATTGAGATTTTTGCTCTAATCCCTGCTCAACACCATGCCATACTTGGCAGCAATATTTAGCACAAGGATATCCATGTAATGTTAGATACTAGGCTCTAAGTTGATCTGAACTAGGATATATTTTACAACACCTATTACATCCACCATAGATCTATCTAATTGGACCACTTTGCTATTCGAATGAATAAGCTTAAATCCTAGCTTTTGGCTTATCTCAAGAGGCATGATGTTGGCCGAGGCACCAGAATCAATCAAATAGTTGTGTAAATTCTTGCCTGTGATCCTAATAGTTATGAGAAAAGGAGGTACCTCTAGTTTCTATTTCATCATAGCAAGTTGGGGTTCTACAAATTTAACCTCATGAATTTGACTCGGGGAATTTAATATCTTCCCCATAATTCTATCCTGCCCAAACAATAGAGATACCTCATACATTGAGATATTGGCCTTGGTTCTTTTCATATCTTCTTCCAATTCATAAGTGGATGTTCTAGGATTTGACACTTTTGTCATTGTCCTTGGTGCTTCCAAAAATGGAGGTGGTGGATTCACATCACCTTTTATATCAAGAGGAACTAAAGGGTTGTTTGGGGGAGTAGAGGAGCTTTTGGGATCCGTAGAACTCCTTGTAAAATACTTGTGATTAGCTTTCCCAAAATGTTTAGCGTCCTGGGCTTCCAAAGATTCATCGTCTTCCTCTCCTAACACATTCATATCTTCCTCCATCCCATTTTTTTCTAAATAATGAATGACTTAATATACCAAAGAGTCTAACTTTCTATGGCAACAGTGATGCATTTCCTCATCAGATGACTTTGACTCATCACAATCTCCCAACTCATTAGCATTATTGGCTACCGGATTGGGTACGCACCCATTATTAGGCTAGGTATTGTATGGTCCTGTTCTCCTATGGCCATGGTTTTTATTGTGCATGTGATTTTGGGCAACTTGTTTCTATAATAAAATGATGTCATTGCCCTATTTGATGGTCATTCTCTTGAGATCTTCCAACTCATAATTGGGTCCTTGTGGCTAAGGCATGACAACCCCAGATCCACTAACATTTTTGACATTAGCAACCTCTGGATTAGGCACTAAGGTTTGACTCTGGGTTTAAGAACATGGAATTATACTGAGAGGGGTGGTGAACAGTATAAGACTTAACCAATTAATAATTTTAACTTTAGATAGCAGTGGCATCAACACAACATTAATCAAGACAGAAAGCATCACACATTGAAGACCCATTTTTAACGTGGTTCACCCAAAATGGTTGGGCTACGTCCACAAAAATTTTCTCTAAAAATTTCCTCAAAGTTCTTTGGGAATCCTTCCCAATTACAATATTTATGAGCCTCTGCCCAAAGGAGATACCTTCCCCTAATTAGAATTTATGAGCCTCTGCTCAAAGGAGATACCTTCCCCTCTCTGCTCTGGAAATGATCCCTCTAAAGATCAACTGCCTCTACCTCTTGCCAGCACATGGAACTCCTTTCCACCGAAGACCTCCCGTCCTCAATGCTTAGCCTAAGAGACCTCTGCCTTCTATGATCACGTCCATAGCAGCTCAGCAACCTATACCAAACACAGTCAGTCGGTCTAGTACAAGTCTTCCTCTATCTGTCAGATCTGTCCAATGCTTAAGCTTGAACAAATCAATCCTCTGCACACAAGCCTTCTCAAAGACTTGCCAAATCTATCCTCAGGTTCTTCTCAAAGAACCAGTGCACCTCTGTCCTCAAGTTCTCTGATAGAACTATCAAACTCAGCTCA
Organism: Wollemia nobilis; assembly: GCA_028583015.1. Lineage (NCBI taxonomy): Eukaryota > Viridiplantae > Streptophyta > Pinopsida > Araucariales > Araucariaceae > Wollemia > Wollemia nobilis. The sequence goes on along the minus strand of JAQPPZ010000386.1, from coordinate 9,202,413 downwards.
CAAGTCCTCTGCTAGGACCTGTCCAAATCTTCTCACAAGTCCCCACCGAAACCTGTCCAAGACTGCTCACAAGTCCCCACCGGAACCTATCCAAAACTCAGCAAGCTCACCAAGAAAAAAACTTTCTTAGTAGGAAATCACAAGGTGAATTGTTAGAGACCCAATGTGATTTGTCAAACTCATAGAAGCATAAAGAGAATTGTTAGAGACTCAATATGTTCTATACTCAACTCCCAATCTCAAAACTCAACTCAAATCAACTCAGCTCAAACTCAATCTCAAAGCTGCCCACTTAAGGTTTCACAACTTCACACAAGAAGCAATTTTAACCTTAAAACATCATGCTTTCATTTCCATAATCAACCAAAAGCACTCTCAACATTACAAGAAAAATTTATCCCTTATACACCTTATTTCTCCCTTATAGTCTTATCAAAAATAAAATTTATCTCTCATAAGAATGCAATAAGATATTTCAAACAACACCTTCAAAAGAATCTTTTATCAAAATAAAACAAGCTTTAAACTCCTTATAACTCCTAAGCTATTTTTCCCTCTAATAAACTTCCTCCATCCGCAAAATACACTTAGCAAAAATTAATTTCAAAAATACCTTGGCCAACATCAAAAATCATGCTATGGAGAAATTGCGCACGAATTCTAACACCACCCGCTGCGTCCACTTCACGATGAAAAACCCTTTCACGTTATTCGAATGCGGAACCTCCCGTTCGGGTAGCGCATGCACCAAAGGCGCTCGGTGAGGTTTAAACCTCATGCTGTTAGCCTTGTTCCTTCTACGCCAGGGATTAAATAAAACAATAGTGCCTCCCTTTCTTCTGACGTGAACACGAAGACGAAAACCTTACGATGGATTTATGACAAATGAGTACAAAAAAAATGAACAGCGGATTCACGAAAACGGCGAAGACACAGTCGAACAACAGATCACGAATTCACAACGAGCAACTCTTTTCAAAATGTGGATGGGATCATTCTTGATTTTCATCGAGGGAGATTTATATGCATTTTTACCATAAGCTCTTGACGTCGACGAGGAGTTTAACACGTCGACGGAGGTCTTGGCTAGCGCCCACAATCTTAAAACATAGCGCCATGGGTTAGGATAACCCATTGCAAACAATAATTTAATATTTATTTAAAAATAATTAAAGGGAACCTTAACAAGGTTTTTAATTATTTAAATAAATACTTCCTCCTGGACCCAAATGCATTAAACTAATGCATCCACCTGTAATCTTTAAACCCGCCAACTTGGGGTTTACAAAAGACCTTTGAAACTGTCATGCCGTAACCTTCATCAAAACAAATTATTTGACATCAAATCAAATTCCTTCAAGAGCTTCTTGACATCAATGACAACTTATACACTTGAGCAAAGGCAATGTACCCAAAGTACCCAAAATTGCCAACAATCTCCCCCTTTGTCATTGATGGCAAACCTTTACTCAAAAACACTTCTCAAGAGCCAAAATTGAAACCAACTGTGCTAACAACCGACCAATTGTGCCCACAACCGAGAATCTTCCTTTGAAGTTTTGCTTCCCCGACTTGAAGCTCTCCTCTTCACTTTGAAGCTCTCCCCCTTACTCATATCTCTCCCCCTTTGTCATCAATGGCAAAGGGTCACCTTTGGGGCTCGGGACTAAGAATGAGCCTCTTAGCTTAGTCCCTCCCCCACCTCCCGATGAGGTGATTAATTCTGGGGTGGGAGTACAACTCCCAATTTCTCCCTTAGATACTCAAACGTATCTCTTGGAAGAGGTTTGGTGAAGATATCTGCAATCTGCTCTTTAGTAGACACATACTCTACCTTGACTTGCTTGTCTTGCACTTTCTCCCTTAGAAAGTGATACTTGATGGAAATATGCTTTGTCCTTGAGTGCATTACCGGATTTTTGGAAATACTTATGGCACTTGTATTATCACAAAGTATGGAGATGGGTTGTTCATGCTTGACTTTGAAATCCTCCAAGGTGGTTTTCATCCATAAAACCTATGTACACCCGACCACCTTCGCTATGTATTCAGCCTCTACTCGTAGATAAGGAAACCGAAGGTTGTTTCTTACTTAGCCAAGAAACCAAACTCTTTCCCAGAAAGAATGCTCCACCACTAGTGCTTTTCCCGTCATCAATACCGCTTGCCCAATCTGCATCTGGTATAAGCTGTGAGAGTGAAATCATCACCTTTGGGATACCAAAGCCCAAAGTCCATAGTGCCCTTCGGATATCCGAATATCCTCTTAACCGCTATAACATGAGAATCTTTAGGAGCTGCCCAAAATCTTGCTACTAACCCAACTGCTCGCATGATATCCGGTCCGGTAGCTGTAACATATAATAAACCGCCAATCATTGATCTGTACAACCTCCGATCTGCCACTGGAGATTCATCATATTTACTCATCTTGCACCCCGTAATCATTGGAGTACACACTGGTTTGCTGTCCATCATCCCAAATTTCTTCAACATTTCTTTGATATACTTTCCTTGAGAGAGAAATATACCATCTTTTGATTGAGCAATCTGAAGACCTAAAAAGAATGACAGATCTCCAATCATAGACATCTCAAATTCCTTCCGCATGGTGTTAGCAAAATCTTTGCACATCTGAGTATTATTTCCCCCAAAAATAATATCATCAACATAGACAACCATAATCAACATATCATCACCTTCATTCTTAATATACAAATTGCTATCCGCCACACCTTTCCTGAAGCCTTGCTCATGAAGATACCTGTCAAGTCTTGAGTACCAAGCCCTAGGTGCTTGCTTTAACCCATACAAGGCCTTTTTTAGTTTACACACATAGTCTGACTGTTCTGAGAGAGACACTCCTTCTGGCTGTTCTATGTAGACTTCTTCTACCAACACCCCATTTAGAAAAGCTGACTTTACATCCATTTGATATACCTTGAATGATTTGAAGCTTGAAAGGGCCAAAAACATTCTGATAGCTTCAAGACGAGCAACAAGAGCAAACGTCTCTTCGAAATCAACACCTTCTACTTGAGCATAACCTTTGCAGACTAACCTAGCTTTGTTTCTGACAATATTTCCATCCTCATTGAGTTTATTTCTGAATATCCATTTTGTGCCAATGACATTCTTGTCCTTAGGTCTTGGAACCAATTCCCAAGTTTCACTTTTCTCTATTTGATTTAGCTCTTCATCCATTGCTTTTACCCAAAACTTATCTCGCACATGCTTCACTAAAATATTTTGGCTCAATCCGAGATAATAATGAAACATTTGTAGAATCATGTGAGGGAATGACTCTTCTTCTTGTTTGCTTGCTATTTGGATCACCAATGATCAAATATTTGGGATGATGTTTCTGAACATATCGTGAAGGAGTTTTGGGAAGCAGTTGTTGTCTTTCCTCTTCTTCATCTGAAACCTCTCTCGAATTCTTCTTGACAAATTTCATCACCGAGTTCCTGGACTCGGTTCTCTTATCCCCCGTCTTTTCATCAACTGTTACATTTATGCTCTCTACAACTATATGAGTTCTTTTGTTGAAGCATCTGTAGGCCTTGCTTCTGCTGGAATACCCAAGAAAGATTCCCTCATCACATCTAGGATCAAACTTACCCAAATTCTGATCTTCCCTTCTGATGAAGCACTTACTCCCAAACACTTTGAAGTATTTTACTGTAGTTGGTCTTCCTTTCCACAACTCATAAGGAGTTTTATGATGATTGACTCTAAGTTGGGCCCTGGTGATAATGTAGACTACTGTACTGATCGCCTCTTTCCAAAAGCCATCTAAAAGTTTTGACTCATTTAACATAGCTCTAGCCATATTTTCAATAGTTCTATTTTTCCTTTCAACTACTCCATTTTGTTGAGGAGTTATTGCCGCTGAATATTCTCTTTTGATTCCTTGTTGCTCACAGTATTCCACAAATTCATTTGAAGTGAACTCTCCTCCTCTATCTGATCTTAAGCATTTGATTCTCTTGTCAGTCTCATTTTCAATCATTTCTTTGAAAGCTTTAAATTTTTCAAAAGCTTCGATTTTTCTTTGAGAAAAGTAACCCAAGTCATTCTAGAATAATCATCTATAAACAACATGAAGTAGCTTTCTCCCTGAATGCTCTGAGTTCTAGTAGGGCCACATAAATCAGTATGAATAAGATCCAATGGTTTTGAAGAAGTATACCCTTTTGATTTGAAACTGGTTCTGGCCTGTTTTCCATGTTGACAAGGACTGCAAACGATGTTATGGGGCCTTTTTATTTTGGGCAAGTCTCTAATCGCTTCCTTGTTACTAATATTGACAAGATTATCAAAGCTCAAATGCCCCAATATTTTATGCCATAACCAACTCTCATCTTCTTGAGTTAGAAAACACTTTTCCTTTTTTATCTCACTTAGCATGTAAAGATTGTTTGGAGTCCTTGTAGCACTAGCAATGAGTTTTCCATTTTTTTCTTTACTTATCTCACATCTATCCGAAAAGAAAGATACTATGTGCCCTTGATCACAAAGTTGACTCACACTTAGAAGATTATGTCTTAGGCCTTCTACATAAAGCACATTTTCTATTTTGGATTTCCCATCCAAACTAAGAGTCCCTTTACCACCGATTTTAGCCGACTTGTTATCTCCAAAACCGATTGTTCCTCTGTTTGTTTCTTTTAAGACCAAAAAATTTTCCTTTTCACCAGTCATATGTTTTGAACAACCACTATCAAGATACCATTTCTCTACTTTGTCTTGAGCATGAAAAGCAGTTTGAACTATCATTGACTTAGATTTGATCTCATTTCTCTTTTTAGTGAACTCAAGGCTAGATCTATCCAAACCGCACATCCTTGCTATATGCCCAAAATTATTGCACTTGTAACACATGACATCTTTATTCATAAGAGGTGCAAAAGAGTTAACATTTTCCTTACTATGGCTATTCACAGACTTATTGCAATGCATAGCTTTGTGACCAAATTTCTTGCAGGAAAAACAATAGCCATGGAAAGTATTATGTAACCTGTTTTGATGCCTTGGATGATTGTTCTTCTTGTGACCAACTGGAATCCACCGCTCTTCAGGATGAAGATTGATCTTGCTCGAAGCCCCTATTTCTTGAATGGTGATACCATCCTTCTTTTGCTTTTCACACGGAGTATTCTGTCTGAGAGCCAACTGTTCCAACTTCACTCTAAGAGACATAACCTCTTCTTCTAGTTTCTCGCAATCAGCCTTCCTTTCCTTTGAGAACCTCTCGTCGAACCTCGTTCAACCTTCTTCCCTTCTTCGACTAGAATTTTGAAGTCTATAACACTTTGAGACAATTCTGATCTTGCTATCTCTTCTTCCCGACATTGATGCTTGAGAACAGAATTCTCTTCCCTAAATTTCTCAAGCTTTCTTAAAGCCAAGAAGAATTCACCTTTGAGATCGAACTCAACCTCTTCATCTCTTTCTCGAATCTGTATGTTCCTCTGATAGATCCTTCTCCAAGTCGTTAGGCTCTTTCTGGAGAGACCTGCTCTGATACCAATTGAAGAACATGGACTTATACTGAGAGGGGGGTGAACAGTATAAGACTTAACCAATTAATAATTTTAACTTTAGATAGCAGTGGCATCAACACAACATTAATCAAGATAGAAAGCATCACACATTGAAGACCCATTTTTAACGTGGTTCACCCAAAATGGTTGGGCTACGTCCACAAAACTTTTCTCTAAAAATTTCCTCAAAGTTCTTTGGGAATCCTTCCCAATTACAATATTTATGAGCCTCGGCCCAAAGGAGATACCTTCCCCTAATCAGAATTTATGAGCCTCTGCTCAAAGGAGATACCTTCCCCTCTGCTTCGGAAATGATCCCTCAGAAGATCAACTGCCTCTACCTCTTGCCAAGCACATGGAACTCCTTTCCACCGAAGACCTCCTGTCCTCAATACTTAGCCTAAGAGACCTCTGCCTTCTATGATCACGTCCACAGCAGCTCAGCAACCTGTACCAAACATAGTCAGTCGGTCTAGTACAAGTCTTCCTCTATCTGTCAAATCTGTCCAACGCTTAAGCTTGAACAAATCAATCCTCTACACACAAGCCTTCTCAAAGACTTGCCAAATCTGTCCTCAGGTTCTTCTCAAAGAACCAGTGCACCTCTGTCCTCAAGTTCTCTGATAGAACTATCAAACTCAGCTCACAAGTCCTCTGCTAGGACCTGTCCAAATCTGCTCACAAGTCCCCACCGGAACCTGTCCAAGACTGCTCACAAGTCCCCACCGAAACCTCGTCCAAAACTCAGCAAGCTCACCAAAAAAAAACTTTCTTAGTAGGAAATCACAAGGTGAATTGTTAGAGACCCAATGTGATTTGTCAAACTCATAGAAGCATAAAGAGAATTGTTAGAGACTCAATATGTTCTATACTCAACTCCCAATCTCAAAACTCAACTCAAATCAACTCAGCTCAAACTCAATCTCAAAGCTGCCCACTTAAGGTTTCACAACTTCACACAAGAAGCAATTTTAACCTTAAAACATCATGCTTTCATTTCCATAATCAACCAAAAGCACTCTCAACATTACAAGAAAAATTTATCCCTTATACACCTTATTTCTCCCTTATAGTCTTATCAAAAATAAAATTTATCTCTCATAAGAATGCAATAAGATATTTCAAACAACACCTTCAAAAGAATATTTTATCAAAATAAAACAAGCTTTAAACTCCTTATAACTCCTAAGCTGTTTTTCCCTCTAATAAACTTCCTCCATCCGCAAAATACACTTAGCAAAAATTAATTTCGAAAATACCTTGGCCAACATCAAAAATCATGCTATGGAGAAATTGCGCATGAATTCTAACACCACCCGCTGCGTCCACTTCACGATGAAAAACCCTTTCGCGTTATTCGAATGCGAAACCTCCCGTTCGGGTAGCGCGCCAATAGCCTAGCCGCTACCGGTGCGCCAAAGGCGCCCGGTGAGGTTTAAACCTCACGCTGTTAGCCTTGTTCCTTCTGTGCTAGGGATTAAATAAAACAATAGTGCCTCCCTTTCTTCTGACGTGAACACGAAGACGAAAACCTTACGACGGATTTACGACAAACGACGAGTACAAAAAAAATGAACAGTGGATTCACGAAAATGGCGAAGACACAGTCGAACAGTAGATCACGAATTCACAGCGAGCAACTCTTTTCAAAATGTGGATGGGATCATTCTTGATTTTCATCGAGGGAGATTTATATGCATTTTTACCATAAGCTCTTGACGTCGGCGAGGAGTTTAACACGTCGGCGGAGGTCTTGGCTAGCGCCCACAATCTTAAAACATAGCGCCATGGGTTAGGATAACCCATTGCAAACAATAATTTAATATTTATTTAAAAATAATTAAAGGGAACCTTAACAAGGTTTTTAATTATTTAAATAAATACTTCCTCCTGGACCCAAATGCATTAAACTAATGCATCCACCTGTAATATTTAAACTTGCCAACTTGGGGTTTACAAAAGACCTTTGAAACTGTCATGTCGTAACCTTCATCAAAACAAATTATTTGACATCAAATAAAATTCCTTCAAGAGCTTCTTGACATCAATGACAACTTATACACTTGAGCAAAGGCAATGTACCCAAAGTACCCAAAATTGCCAACATGGGTGTTTTGGGTCCATCATGGACCCTTGGCCTGAAGAGGCACAACCATGGGATAGGTATTTTAGGCTTGAGTACTACTTGCCTCAAATCCTAGCAAGGTTATCTGATTAGCATCCATCATTTTTGGAGTGGGTGGAATGGCATCACTAGGGTATGTCAGAAAATATGGAAGCATGGGAGTGAATGGGTATGACTGATGATATGGAAAAGCATTCATCATGGGCATCTAAGGTGTCATAGCTTGATTCATCATGGAAAATTTATTGTAAGGGCCATATTACCCTAACATGGGAAATTGAGGCATAGTGCCACCTTGCGGTGTCATTTGTTGCTCAATAGTCATGGCTTCAACATAGGCTAAGGCCAACATTGTAACTTGAGGATTTCTTCTGGTAAACATGATTTTCATTGGATCTAAGACTGCAAGGTATAATTGCAATGCCATAGCAACATCTATTGCAAAGTGACGAGTCATGTTTGTGTAAATCCTTTTGAATCTGGCATTAAATGTTCTGATAGGTTCATTAGGATACCTCTTGCATAACATGAATTGGTTATACATGATGGTAGGATCTAGCGATGACCTAAATTTATTAATAAAGTCAGCTTCCAACTGGGCCCAAGATGTAATGGACCCTGCAGCAAGATTCATGTACCATTCATGAGCCATTTGATCAAAGCTATTAGAGAAGAGTCGACATGCGACGTCTTCATGACTGAATCCCTACCTAATCATATGGTCCTTGTAAATTTGAATGTGCTCTTCAACTAAAATGGGACCATCATGGACAAAATTAAGGATAGACCTCTCAAGGTGCCTAGGTATGTCATGGGCATTCTCAGGTATACTTAACGGAGAACTGTGGGTACAAAACCAGGGAACTAGTTGTTGTTGCTATTGTTGTTGAGCCATATTAACCAAAGGTAATGACCCTATTAAAGTAGTTGATACACTTAGGATTATGGATATGGGTACACTTGATGTAGCTCTTGTGGTGGAACTAATGGGTGCACATCCACTGAAGGTATTCAGATTCAAAGGTCTAAGAGCTAGTCTTTACAAATCTTGGCAAAGCGTCTCTAAACCTAACGTATCAGACAGCTCGGACGAGATTTTAATCTCCTAGATTTTGTACCTCAGTTTCCTAGTTTTGGGAGGAAGACTTTGAAAAATGGTTTCCTTAGTGGTTTTAGACCTAGTAGCAATGCGTCTAGGTGGTTCTAGCTTGGGAAAACTCAAATATATTCTATTAAGGATTCTCACAAACTAGTCAAGAGTAAAATGTTGCACTTGCAAACACAATACTATTGAACCAAAACTGACCACGTTAGCATTAGCAAAAAACTAAATCACAAAGCATAAAATAAGGCCCTCCTTCTAGCACCAAATATGTTGAGTGTATATTTTGCCCAATTGAAAAATACCACCACATGCAGAGTATTGAATATAAAACTCTCTTGAAAAGAAATCAAATGATAAACATTCAACTTATCCAAGGTTCTGGTAAAATATCTAAAAGATTACAATAGTGCCAGAAATAATTCAATAATGCATGTGACCATAAACAAGGGGCCTTTACTAGTTCTAAACAATGCTTAGTGATTTGAAAGATCTAACTAAAAATAAAAGTAGTTCTTTTTTGGGTTTCTTTTTTAAATTGGTGCTACCCTAAATCCCTGTTAGTAGAGTATTTTATCTTCATTTAAAAGGTTTCAAATGACAAAATGTGGAATTATCCACCTTATTTTAATGTCTGTGCCTTTAATATGAAGTAAATTTTATATATTTGGGTTCATTTTATCTTTCTTATGTTGATGCCACTACCCTAATAGTAGTTAGTATAAGTTAGCATGTTAGCAATGTTAGCAAAGTTAGCAAAGTTAGCTTTCATTTCTTATATTAGTTTAATGTGAAATAGTAGGTTAGTATCCCTCCTAAACCATGTGTTTTATCTGAAAGCTTTATATTAATGAAACTTGGAGGTGCAAAAATTCTGGAAAATGACCAGAATGGAAATAACTTGAAAGCTTAACAATTCTGGAAATGGACCAGAAAAAATGAAACTAATAGGAAATTAGTAGAAATTCTGGAAAAGGACCAGAATGGAAATCAAAGAAACTAAAATTCTAGATGGACCAAAATGGAATACTTGAATGCTTGAAATAAAATAAACTTTGAGAACTGTAAATGAAATAAACATGTAAATTTGGTTAGCTAAAAAAGTCAAAATTCTAAATTAGTTTAGCAAGCTCCTCCCTGCAAAATCCCAAGTTATGAGGTAATCATAAGACAACTTGAATCAATGGACCTGCAACATAAGCACAATACCATTAAATCAAGTGCGAGACTCAAAGGAAACATAAAGAAACTGCATAATATTGACCTTTGCCTATTGCAACCCATTTCATGGCATAAGACAATGGCTAGAAGTCACTAAAATGCAAAAATGATAAGACACTAAAAATGTTAGTTTTATGATAAAAACCCTCCTTTTGATTTTGCTCACAGAAGTTTGTTACCCTCTCAAAATATGAAAAATGCTCTTTCTTTATTACTTTCTCAGAATGTTACATCATTTCTAGCCCCCCTTGAAAAATCTAGGATAGCAAGGTATAAATAATTCTTAGAAGTCCTTTTGCTTCATCTTCTCTCACAACCAAAATAATGAATGGATATAAGAAAATAATCCATCATCATTTTTTGTGATTTAATAAACATTACACTTCGAAACGTTATTTATTTAAAAAAAACTAACAATAAAAACATAACCCTGCATGACTCCTTATATCTCCCCTTTCTCTTATAAGCATTCTACCCAAGAATACCCTTTTACATCCATCAAAAAAATGATAAAAGCATTAACTATACCTTATAACCCCTATGATTTTAGACCTCCTTTAAAACATTGAACGTGATCAAACCACATTCACATTAAGTAAAATAATATAGGCCAATATTATTCAACAAAACTTTCATTGTCATTTTTTGAGGTCGAGACCTGATGGTATTTCTCATAAGCTATACCAATGTGCCCAAGGAATGGGATGGCATTCCCCCATCCTGGGTACTTTGGTTTCCACGTAACCAAACAAAACCATCACACTGCCTACGCAGCCACAAAACTATCCAACTTACATATCCATAGCACTACCAACGATGCAGCCATGGTGTTGCCAAGACTACACATCCATAGCACTACCATCAAAACCGTGGCACTGCCAAACCTATGTAGCCATATATGCTGCCATTGATGTTGTGGTTCTGCCAAACCTACACATCCATAGATGCTGCCATCAATGTTGTGGTGCTGCCAAACCTACACAACCATGGCATTGTTCAATTTCCTACTCTCACACTCATGCTGCCATAGCGTAATGAAACAAATGCAACACTAAAACCTTCCATGCTCTTCAAGGATGTCTTTTAACTCCATAAATTGGTGTCACAGGTTACCCTAATAATGCTTCTTCCTTCCTTTTTCAATGGCATGCCTTTGCCTCTCAGCAATTTCACTAACAACTCTGGTGCATTTCATGTTGTTCTTATGAAACCCTAACACCATATTGGACTGCCTCTTCTTTTTTGTTGTTGCTCCATGAAGCTTCGCTGCCATAGCGCTGAACGTTCTTGGACTAGCCACTCATGTCTTTGAATGTTTTTGAATAGCCACCATCGCATTATCTGCAATCAAACGAAACGACGTTAAACTTTACCTTATTGTAAATATTATTATCACGTCTTTTATAAAGTACAATATAATAATATTATTATAATAATAACATTATAATATAATCATAATAATATTATTATAATGATAAAATTTTAGAAACTTATAACATAATCTTAAAAATATTACTATTATGTAAATAATATAGTTAATGCAATTATATTAGGTAGATAATAGCATATTGGCTTCTATCTCAATTTCTTTGTACCTTTTGTATCCTCTTTTTGTTTTAGGTTAGGCCTTGCTTTGTTAAACACATTCCATCACCTTAGATAGTATGAAGAACATTAAACTCCTATTCATCAAAATGGATTTTAATTAATCTAAGCATTAATGCCTATATTAATTAATCATTAAATATAAAATAACCAAAGAAATTAAAATCATTAAAACAAAACGATCAAACATCCCTATTATTACAAACCAAAGAAAACCAAAAACCTTTCATATCAAAATATGACAAGTGGATCCCCAAGAATTTTTGTGTGGTTGTGGAAACTCCACAATAGGATGATGAGGGGTACCTTTTAGCCTTCGTAGAGAGGTGGGATCCAGATAGGGGGACCTTTCAGCTCCCTACCAGAGAGATGACCATGACACTTGAGGATGTATATTGCATCCTCAAGTTATCGATGAAGGGCTTGTGGGTCGAGGTTGGACATGACAAGAAGGTTGAGTTGAGCTACATGTTTGGGTATGGATGGAAGGCTACAAAGGTGATGGATGGGGGGATTACTTACTTGTCCATGTATATGGACAAGAAGTTGGATACCCTTCCCAATTTTTTAATGTTCATGTTGGCCAACATAGTTGTCCCAAATAATATTGGATGTCGGTTCTCTTGAAACCTTATCAGCTTGGTGTAAAACATGCTCACTACACCATGGGTGTATGCATGGGCTCCAACTTTATTGGCATAGTTATATCAGAAGCTATATAAGGTGAAGAGGTAAAAGTACCAAGGACTAGGTTGCAGTGTACTACTATAATTCTAGGGTTGGGAGCATGTGTGTATTTACCTATGGGCTTACTGGTGAGGGGATGGGATAAGGAGAAACCCTATGCTATGAGGTGTCCAGTGGTGGATAAGGTGCAACCAGGCCATCCTCATCAGATAATGCAATGGTATATGGATCTATGGATTGGACCGATGATGACTCACATTATATGGATACCATGGTGAGGTGCCATGTGGATAGGTGATAGAGAGCATCTACGATGGGTGCAATAGGCTAGATGGGTGGTTGTGAAGTGCATAAAGGAGGTGGAGTAAATCTAGTTCTCATGGGTTTTGTGGTAGTTTGGATTGAGGTATGGGGTTCTTGAGGAACTAGTGCTTTATAGGAAACATGAAGATGAGATAGGGTTACCGTGCATTGAGGCATGGAGAGTCACACTTGAGAATGATGAGGAGATTGATCTCCCTAATGTGTATGATGTAGGGACTATGAAGGAGTATGATGCATGGTTTACGAATCAAACACAATGGGTACCGAGTCTAGCGATAGATGATGGAGAGGGAAATGGGAATGAGGCTAAGGGAGCCAAGGAGGCTCCTAAGTACTAGAGGTATATTGATGCTAGCAGTCAGAGGAGGAATACTAGGAGGATGGTGGAGTAGGTTTCAGAGGGTGGAGGAGATGGAGGGGATATGGTGAATCAAGTTTTTGAGTTTGGAGGAGATGGAGGGAATATGGAGAATATAGGGGATATTTTAGATGGGCCCCCTAATTAGAGTGAGGATGATCATGTGAGGCTAGAGCAGTAGATGGTGGAGCAAGATGCTATGATAATTGCTTGAGATGCAGATATAGCTTAGTTATGGGATAGAGAGGTTATTTTAGAGGTGAAGATAGCTCGATTACAGATCGAGCTAGCAACACAACTAATAATAGGTGGAGGTGAGGATAGGATCATGAGGCTCTAGGAAGAGCTGCTAGAGGGGCATCATAGGTAGAGACATGATGTACATCACCTTTGGGCTCAGGATGGATATATTCAATTATTGGAGGATCGATTGATGGAGCACAATATTGGGCTTCTAAAACCACCCTTCTCATCTATACTTGGGTCCACTAGGCCTAGTGAGTCTAGGCATAGTTCTATGTCTAGGGCTCCTTTAGGTTCATAGGGGTCCTCTCATAGACATTAGCTAGTGCTTATATGCACTTTTTGTATATGAGCCTTGGTGCTCCATTGTATGTAGCCTTTTTGGGCACTCATTGTACATGCGATATTTATACATATATATATACATATGGATTTTAATTTTAAGTTATTCTTTTGTGTGAATATTTTTATGTGAATGCATATGTATATTGATTATTAATGCAAGTGGTAATGTGTTATGGATGATTAATGCAAGTGGTAATGCAAATGTTCTAATGATCATTTATAGTTTAGAATTTTCTTGGCCAATGTTTTAACATTGTTTTTAATCAAAGGCACCAAAATTGGTGATATGTGGGGTGAAAGACTCATGAACTGACATGGATGTTGACATGGTAGAAGATATGGATGTTTATATGGATGTTGATATGGAAGAATATATGTATGTTGATATGGAATACTAACTATTTTGTAGAGATTTATACATACTAGTGGTATCAAAAAAACTCACTAAAACTACCCAATTCCTCTAGGACCAAAAGTGTGTACAATTAATTCATTTACCAAATCTTGAGCATGGTAATAACTCAAGGTAATCAAGAACCAATGTATTTGCAAGTGATTTTATTAACTCATCTTGAGTAAAATAGGTGTGACCAGTTATGGATGATACCAAGAAGCTAGCTTGTACGTATGTGTGGTCAGAGGTCTCTTTAAAATAGACATGTCACCATGCATGAGCATACTACATTGCAAGTCAAGCATCTATAGCTCTGATGGAGACTAGCTTCATAGTCCAAGAATTTTGATCTCTCAAATTTTGAGAATGACTACTTAACCATATTACTGGAAATGTAGTATGATCCTTACAACCCAATGATCAGTGGTGTGTGATGTGTAAAATATTTAGAGTTTTTAAGGGATTTTTCCCTACTCTTTATTTTATTTTGAAATTTGTGATAGTGGTGAAAACCACTATTTTTGTGGACTATGTTGCATGATGGGACAACCAAAGATTACCCTTTTCACTTCGAGGTTCAAACCAAGTATGGTGTTATACCTCTTTGACACAAGATGTTTTTAAGATGTGTGATTGTGTTTGGTTCAAGAATGTTTTGGAGTCAATTTCCAAAACTCAATATTTTCTTAGTGAAGATGTGTCTTGGTCCTAAAGAAAACTTGACATGTATTGGTAGTTTGCTTAAAACATTAGGAGTGACTGAGTGATCGAAAACACCTAGGAATTATGGATATATGGAGGTAAATGATAATTTAACTTGGTGGAATGGTGTGAATGATGTTGTGAAGGTGCCTTTGATTAAGGCAACATGAATTTATTGGACCAATTAATACCTTGATTTGAATAAATGATCCCTAATATGAAATGTGAAATGTGAATGAAATGCAATTTTTGAAATGAAGTGTATGAATGCAATTGTTGTTAAATGAAATATGTGCAAATAAAATGAAATATTTTTGTGTATTAGCCATGTATATATACATATATATAAATCTCATTAAGCATAGAATTATCTCAAGTGTATAACATTAAGTGGTTTGGATTCTTTCTCTCCCTCTAGACTGGAAAGCCTATAAATACCGTTACCCACTCTTTGAGTGATAATGTATGGACCCAACCAATTAACCATGAATTTATCATGAAGATGTGGCAATGCATTGGTGTTTTGTTGATTCTCTTTTAGGATAAGATCTCCTACTAGTAAATTTTTTAGATGAAATTTGGTGTTTGTAGCATGCTTTAGGTGGTCTTGATAAACTCTTAAATTCTCTAAAGCATTGGCTCACCTCTCATAAAGAAGTGTGAGCTGGTCAAGATGTGCTTGTCTAGCAGTGTCATCATCTACAAATTCCTGCAAAGAAATTTGCGAGGGGATCTCAAGCTCAAGAGGCATGATTTATTTGGCTCCATAGACCAATGAAAATGGTGTTCCCCTAGTTGGCATGTAGATGCTTGTTTGATAAGCCCATAATGCCAAGGTAATTTTAGTATGCCAATCTCTATGATTTTAATTAACCAATTTCTTGAGAATAGCAATTAAGATCTTGTTGGTAGCCTCATCTTACCCATTTACTTATGGGTTATAAGGAGTGTTGGATGTTATATTTCTCACAAAGTGCTCAAACGTCCTTGTTCTTGAAAGAATTTCCATTATCAAAGATGATTTTTGAGGGAATACCAAAATAACAAATGATATGATGAAGTAAAACTCAAAAATTCTAGGTCCTATCGTACTATTTAAAGGAATTGCCTCAACCCACTTTGTGAAGTATTCAATGGTTGTGATGATGAATGTATGTTATCCTAAGGAATGAGGTGATATTTTTCCAATTAAATCAAGACCCCATTGTGAAAAGGGCCAAAGGCTTTGAATAGGTTGTAATGATTGTGATGGTACATGAGTTAAATTAGCATGCTCTTGGCATTTCTTACAATGTTTGACATAAATGCAAAAGTCTCGTTCCATGGTGGGCCAATAATAACCCATGCATAGAATACACTTTACAATGGCCATCCCACTAAAATGACCATCACAAGTACCATCATGAGCTTCAACTATGGCTCTTTGTGTCTCAACAAATTTGATACAATGAAGGAGGATTCCATCATAGCCACATCTATACAACATGTTTCCCAAGAGAAAAAAACAACATACTTTTTGCTTGGAAGTGCATTTAGAATTTTGAGACATATCATATGGGAGTGTTCAAAACTTGAGAATGGCTACTATTTTTCTTGACCAAGGCTCATATGGATTCGATAGGATAAAGCAAACATCATTTTCATCCTTAGATTCAACATGGACAATTGCATATTTAGAGATTGTTGAAATAATTAGAGGTTGTACCTCTCCTAAGGAGTCTTTTGGAATCAATGATCCAAGAGAGGCCATCACATATACAAATATATTAGTCAAACGTGGCAAATTATCGATTTCAAACCATTCAAATGTAGAGAGCAATTTCATTGCTACTTCATGGTAAAGCTTAATGCTAGGTTATTTACATTGGTATTCTCCATTGATTTGCTTGAAAACAAGTTGATAATCACCAAATATACTAATATACTTTATTCCCATAACTATAGCTGATTGAAGGCCTAAGATTAAGGCTTCATACTCTACAATGTTGTTTGTGCATTGGAAGTCAAGTTTGAATGATAAGGGGATAGGTACCTCCTAGGGTGTATGAAACACGACTCCAGAACCTTGAGATTTCTTGCACTTAGAACCATCAAATAATAGTGTGATATAAACATCTTCCTCTAGAATGACATCTTCTTATTGTTCAATGATAGTGAATACCGAATCATCTAGGAGCTCAATAATCAAGGGATGATCACTAGGTAGTGGAGCTTTCGCAATTTGATCGACTATGACCTAACCTTTAATGGATTTTTGGCTAATGAACTCAAGGTTAAATTTAGTAAGAAACATTATCCATTTAGTGGTGCAGGTGTTATTGTAAGTGTGATAAATCATATAACGTAGAGGATTTTCTCTAGATATGATATATGTTGTGTGACTAAGTATATAATGTTTGAGTTTCTTAGTGGCAAAAACTACTGCTAAGCATAATTTTTCTATATAAACATATATGGTTTCATATCTTACCAATGTTTGACTAATGTAATAGGCAACTTGATATCTATTTTCTTCATTCTTTTGTGCAAACACTGTCCCTAATGTAAAGTCTGTTGCTGAGACATAAAGATAAAAAGGGACCCCTAGACGAGGAGAAGTTAAGACTGGTGGAGAAGCTAAGTATTTCTTAATATCATCAAAGGATTTTTGGAATTCATCTATCCAATAAATGGCACCTCCTTTTGTAGTATGTGATTGAATGGTTTGCATTTGTCAAAAAATTACACAATGAAATGACAGATCAATTGGATATTTCCTTGTAAACTATGTAATTAATTTAAATTTTTTCAGGGAGGCATCTCCATGATAGCCTTGAAATTTTTTGGTTCCACCTCAATGCCTCTTTTGGAGAAAATTAACCCTAGTATTTTTCTAGAGGTAACACCAAAGACACATTTCTTGGGGTTCAACCTTACATTATGTTCTAGAAGTCGATCAAAAAATTTCTCCAATACTTGTCAAGTTTTGTATTTTTCCAAGATATCATCCACATAGTCTTCGATAATATTATGCATATAATCATAGAAAATGTATGTCATGGCATGTTGATAAGTTACACCTACATTTTTAAGGCCAAAGAGCATCACCTTGTAACAAAAAGTTCCCCAAGGTGTAGTGAATGTTGTTTTATGTTGGTCATTGAGATTTATTTGAATTTGGTTGTATCCTAAAAAACCATCCATGAGAGAAATAATTTCATGACCAGCGTAGGTGTCGACAAGAGTATCAATATTTGGGAGAGAAAAATCATCCTTAGGACACTCTTTATTAAGATATTGAAAATCAGTGCAAACGCATATCACCCTATTAGGCTTATGAATGGGTACCATGTTTGAAAGCCACTCAGTATAATCAATGGGTACAATGAAACCCACATATAATAGCTTTTGGAGCTCTTCATTGACCAAGAGGGCAATGGTAGGATGCATCCTTCTAGGTTTTTGTTTGAATGGCTTAGGATGTAAGGTGATATTATGGACAACCAACTTAGGGTTAAGACTAGGCATGTCTTTATAGGACCATGCAAAAATTCCCTTCTTCTTCTTAAGGAGAGCAATTAATTTCTCTTGTTCATATTTGGATAAGCTTTTGCCAAGATTGAAAATTTGAGGATTGTCTACATCTAAACTAAGGTTCACATCAATAGTATCTTCAATTGACATATGATAACATTCCTTAAGTTGATGGGGAGTTGGGATTAGATGAATTTCATCTAATATGTCATAAAACTCTTCTAACTTATCCTCATCTACGTCTGCCTAGAAAACCTCATAATTCAAAGGTGAAGGTGAAGGTGAAGGTGGAGGGGATGGAGGAATATAGTTGTCTGAAGCCCTTAAAAATTCCTCAAAAAAGTATGGTGGTGAAGAAATCTGGTCCATATCAATAAGACTCATGTCAATAGGAATTGGCTTTTCTAAATCATATGGATTACGGAGGGGGGCAAATACGTTAGTAGGATTTATGTTGACTTAAGTAAAAATGGAGAAGGTGAAATGGATGGGATTGATAGAGCCTAAGAATCTATGTTGGGACCTTGGTAGACCTGGAATGTAGCAATCAACACAAATAAATGCACTTAACTAAATGTTATATACATGAAATGTAGAAAAAAAAAGATTTTTTTTTTGTTTTATATTTTTATTTTTCTTTTTGCATTATATACATATGTTACAATTTTTGTTTATGATATGGATTAATGAGATGGATATGGTGGTTCACCATTAGGTTTAGCTCGCTCTTATGGAAGAAGCAATTGAAATATGGGCTCATGGATGGGGAAAAGTCTAAGATAAAACATATATTTTTTGGTGTGGGGAATTATGGGCTCCGATTCCTCATCAGATTCATAAAAATATATCGACATGAGGTAAAATTATTTATACAATTCCTCATTAGAGTCATTGGGGGTGGAGGGATTCTTCTTCTAAATCCAGATTAAGCCTTTGGAAGGCTTGTTCAGAAGAAGAGATGGTGGGAAGAGGGTGATAACCTAGACCTGAACGATCATGCAATTCTTTATATGGTAAATCAATAAGTTGAGGCACTCCCTATTCATATTGGCCTAAGCCATGTCTTTGCTAATTATGTCTATGAAAATAGCAAGATGAAAAACCTGTCATTTGTTTGATATTTGTAGGTGGTGGTTGTTTGGGTTCTTCTAGGGGAGTAGTATTAGAAAAATATTATATCTCCTCATACACAAAATTTATGCTATTAGGCACTGAAACCATATTGTATACCACTCCTGTAGATAAATGTGGGTCATGTGGGTGATCAAAATAATTGGTAGATGAGATATTGAGTGGTGTGATTGTGATGTCTTGGACCACATATTCACCAATACTAGGTTTGGTGAGGTAAACCTCAACTTGAGATGATGAGGATGAAATGGACATGGGAGGCTCATGGTTGGCTAATGGCTTGGATGATGAGGAAGATGTGGGCATATCATAGTTTGATAATTCAACTTATGAAATATTGGTTTATGGAGATGGATTTGGTTATGAAGGAATTATTGTGACTAATAAAGGGGATGATGATGTGGATGGCATAGATTGGGTTTGACCACATGTACATGTAGTCAATGATGATGATAATGAAGGTGTAGAAGTGGATTCTTGGTTGGAATTGGTGATGGGAAGCTCCTCAGGAATGGGAGCTTTTGATAAAGGATCGGATGTAGTGATTGATGATGTGGTGGATGACGTGAGGAAAAGGTGGGTAGAAGGGAGCATGAATTCATAAGGATTGGATATGAAATTGCTATACTTAAATGACTCAACATCTATTGGTATGCAATGTACTTGCCCTTAGTGTATGTATTTTAGACATTGATGTAATATGGAAGGGACACATCTCATTTCCCTCATCCTAGGTATTCCAAGTAGTACATTGTATGTCATGGATCCTTCTAAGATGTGGAACAAGGTATGTAATATTTTTACCCCTACTTTGATGGGTAAAACAACTGTACCAAATGTAGAGCAGAGAGAATCATTAAATTCTTTCAATGTGAAGGTGGATTTAGTTATGTGAGATGGAGGAATATTGAGATGATGGACGGAATACGTGGTGATGATATTAATGGAGGAGCCGATATCAATTAAGAATCTTTTGAATGTCTTCCTATCAATTTTAGCCATTATATGAAATGGAGGGTCCACCGATTCTAAGGAGATTGGTTTAATCTCAAAATCATAAAACATGATGGAAGGCTCCATGCATGTTTGAATACTCCCTACAAAGTTATTAAAGGCATTGGAATATTGAGATTGGAGTTTGATGAATTTTAGAATATCCATTAATGCCTCATGATGTTTGGGAGATTGTTGAATTAAGTCATAAATAGACAATTTTGATGAAGCTATTTTTAAAATCATGGTTAACTGTCTAATCAGAGAATGATTGGCCTTTGGATGTGGTTTATGGGAAGACTTGATGGATTAGAATGGTTGGTAATGTGGATTTTTGGAGAAGTATTTGGAGTTGGATGGGTGGTGATGGAATAGGTTGACTCCCTTGCTTGTGAGTTCATGGGTTGTTGAATGGGTTACTACCGTGCATCTTGTTAATTTTTTTGTCATTGTTGACCTTGGATTACCACATGAATGGCACCTACAAAACCTTGGTACTATTGAACATGGTTAAATTGATTGGGAGGGATCTTGATGTTAGACCCTCCCATTATGGATTGCACCTCCTCATGATGAGGAAGAATTGTTGTAATCACAATGACACTGAGAGGGGGGGTGAATCAGTGTGTTCTTTAAAATTTCTAAAACATATGATTTTAAAACCAGCAGCAGTTTAAAGCAAATAAAAGAGATACTAAATCCATCAAGAAAGCATCACACATAACACAGCATTTTAACGAGGTTCACCAATGTGGCTACTCCTCAAAAAGACTTCTTGGACTACCATCCAAATCCAGTCAATGCAAAGCTACAACTTTACATAATCCTTTACCAGCACCAACTAGAAGGAGCACCAACCCCTTAACTTTATCTGCTTCAACAAAATGGAGCACCAACTCCTATTTTACTAGCACCTACTGGAAAGAGGCACCAACCCCTTAATTTTCCAGCACCAACTGGACAAATTGTTTACCAGCACCAATTGGAAAGAGGCACCAACCCCTTAATTTTCCAGCACCAACTGGACTTCAATATTGAATAAAAAAAATGTTTGACATATACCTTTGTTATTGCAAGACTCTAACTGGTCTACATCACCTTTGCAATCTCTGTGCACTCTGCTCTCTCTTGCATAATCATTTCACACAGTTTGCTGCACTGCTACAGCCATACTTTGCAATCAAATTTGCCCTTCGCGCTTCTCTGCACACTCTGCTTTCTATGTGCACACGCTTCGCACACTTTGTGTCATTTCACATTCTGCTCTCTGCTCAACATGAAATTCACTTTCACAAACACTATGCTCGCATTCGCACTTTATCTTTACACCCCACTTTTCAAACTCGAAGTACCCTTGCTTTTATAGAAGAAGTTTTAGGAACAAACCCTAAAAGAACGTCGATTGAGAAACCCTAGAATTTGTCAGCTGCCAAACCCTAAAATCCGTCAGCCCAGATTTAACTTTGTCGATCTCAAACACTTCTTCCACCTTCGTCACTTTCCTGTAGCTTATTGCCACAAAATAGTAAGATGTCGGCCCTTTTAATTTAATTTAATATTTTAATTTAAATTTTAAATAAAATAAAATTTAAACTAAATATTTAAAATTAAATATCTTCATCATCGGGGCATCTTTTTCAACGAAACGAAGAGCCAACTTGGGTTTTAAGAAAAACGCATTTCAAATCTGTTATCCATGGTTTTAAATAAAACTTTTTATTTTGACTGCCTTGGTTTTCACAAAAAACCTTTAAAATTTAAACTAAATATTTAAAATTAATATCTTTATCACCGGGGCATCTTTTTCAACGAAACGAAGAGCCAACTTGGGTTTTAAGAAAAACCCATTTCAAATATGTTATCCATGGTTTTAAATAAAACTTTTTATTCTGATTGCCTTGGTTTTCACAAAAAACCTTTTCGCTTCTTGACATCTCAAGATCTAAAGACTTCTTCTTCTCATTCTGAATTATGTTTTTTGTTTCTGTGCATCTATCATTTAAGGACTCATGATCTGACTAACTTCTGAACTTTATCCTCTGCATCTGAGTGACTTCTGAACTATCTGTCCATTGCATCATTAGATCTAACTGACTATATTGACAACAATGACAATCCTCCTACAACACCTTGCTCAACACTGAAATCCTATCCATTGTACTTTGGCTGCACCTTGCTGTTCAATAAACTCTTGTCCATTGCATCAATAAATCTGTCTGACTGTGTTGACAACAATGAAAATACTATTTGCTACACTTTGCTCAACAATCTCCCCCTTTGGAATTGTTGGCAACACGTGTAATTTTCCTATAAATCTTCTCCCCCTTTGACAATAATACCAAAGGGCTGCTGCAGACTCCCCCTGAGTCTATGCACAATATTCTTAGACACAAATTATTACAATTAGCAAATATTCCAAGCATGAACAAGAAGAAAAACAAGTACACAAATGCTCCCCCCGAGTCCAAGACCACTTCATTTCACCGATTGACAACATCATGATAAGCATAATAGGCATCAATAAAATCAACAATGTGAATAGCAGCAATAACCGATGAATGACACCATCACCGTCAACTTCACCAATATAACATGTGTAAGAACATGATCGAACCACTCGTCTTCCGTGCAACTACCCTCTCGTTGCTTTGCAAACTCAAACTTGTCCACTGTTAGTGAAGGCATACAATAATATTATATAGCCAACTTTTTGTTCTGCAATGCCAGCAACATATGCATACAACTTCACCATGCATCTTGGATATATTCTCAACAAGCTTGAACCCAATGAAAGTTGTTTGTCTCTCTCTGTAGTGAGAATCCAGCAGGCTACCTCAATCCACTTTCAACTCTGTGCAGGTACCAAACACTGTACCACAGCACAACAAACATCTTTTCTCAACCAATTAGGGCTTTAGCAACAATGCTTATAGACAAGGTTTAACCAACATCATTCAACTCAATATTAACTTTGAAGCATTCAACCAATCACTACATGAAAAGGAAACTAGTAGACATCCTTTTCCTTCCAAAGGTATTTGAACAAGACAGCCACCAACATAAATCACCAAGGCAAAGAATAACTTGCTCAAATCAAACTCAATGGAGTAAACCCAAATCATGTATCAAGAAAAGAATTAACTTGATCAAAACAACCACTATGAAAGCAACTCAACTATTCATCACCAGGCTGGAAATCATCTGGCTGCACATTATAAACTTTTTCTTCAATCTTCCCATTCAACATGCTGATTTCACTTTTGTCAACAGAATTGACAAGTGACTCACATCTGTACCAATTTTTGTCCAACACTGTAATTTTATCGCCAACTCTTACTTTCAACTATGCATGTCGGAAGAAGACATTTTGTCAAACACTTTATGGCCAACCATAGTGCACCTTACTCAGCCTCAAGCTTCTTATCCTTGGACTGACATTAAATCAATAGTTAAAACAAAACTGTCTGTGAATTAAATATATTCACCAAGGTGTCATGAAAGATCTGACAATCTTCACATCAAGCGTCAAACAAAAACATGCTGCTATTATCGAAACACAAATACGCAGCTGGGGCAATCATTCTTTCAATAAACAAAAACAATCTAAACTATTATAATCCATAGCTATAAACAGTGGCAGTAAGAACCATCAACAAAACAACAATGACATAAGCAATACTACCAATGGTGAAGATTCTCAATGCAAACACTACCCTTTACGGCACTTCCACACACAACTAAATGAACAACCAACACACTTGACAATTATACCACAAGAGCCCAACTGTTGGTCTTTCATCCTCAGATACCCAGACAAATATACAAGAGCATTAAAATAAAGCTTTAATATTGCTCCCCCTGAGGATGTGCTTCCTGGAGATGCTTAGTGCAAAGGAGGAGTAGTCTCCTTCAGTCCAAGGAGACATGATTTCCTCTCTTCTTTATTTCTCCAAACTTTCTTAAACATGGGCTTGTATTTCTCAACTGCCTCCCCATTTTGCACCTTTGCGTGAACTCAAATATTTCTCTGGTGTGGTTGTCTCTTATGCATCCATGATGAATGATTATTTTCTTTTCTTCTATGAACCTGATTTATTCCCTGTCTGTGTTGCGTTCTTTGCATCTTATGAAATCTACTATTTTGCCTTAGATTTGATACAGAAGCACTTGGACAAAACCTTGCTATGTGCCCATGACCATTGCATTGAAAACATTGTACATAGTGTTCGCTCAGATATGCAAAAGTATTTCTACCAGCATAATTCTTTGATTTATTATTCAATCCACAATAAGTTGCCTTGTGACCATACTGGTTACATCTGAAACAATAGCCAAAAAAAGTGTTAGTATGAAAAGAGTGAGAGTGGTAGAACCTCTTTTGTTGTGGCTGCTTTGCTATAAATCTCCTTTGATATTTTCTTTCTTTTGAAGATACAGCTTTAACCTTTTCTTGCTCCGACCCTTCAATAGTGAAATTTTTCTTCTCTATAGAGTTGGATGATGAAGGTTGTTCAGCTTCAGACTTTTTATGCTTTGATCCTTTAACGGTGAGCTCCTTTTTCTCTACATATTTGGACAATGGGGGTTTTTTAGCTTCATACCCAAGACCATGCTTATCCGTGGAGCTTCTCTGATAATTTATCATTTTATCTAGCAATTCTGTGCTCTTCTCGAATTTAAGATTTGTATTGGCCTCTTCCAGTTGTTTCTTCAAAGAGATAATATTTTCTTCTTGTTTGTAGCAAATAGTCTCTTTCTCATTGATCTAAGACCTGAGAGTTTCTTCAATCCTTTTGAACTCTTCTATTTGCAGCTTCAGATTGCTAACTATTTTGTTGGAATCTTCTTCATGTTTGCTACATACATTAACTTTCTTATTCATCTCTTCTGTATGTATTCTTAGACCGTCTATCTCTTCTTCTAGCTTACTGCAATACTCTGATTTCATGGTTAACTGCATTTCGAGATTTTTAGAAATTTTCTTGTAATCTTCTGTCTGTACTTTCAAACTGGTGATTATATCTTCTACATCCTCAACCTTTTTAACTAGAGCTAAAATTAGTTTATGTTCCCAATTTGCTTCTGCATCACTTTCTTCTTCATCATATTCTTGTTCTAAATCTGTTTCTTTACCAATTTTGAATGGATCATATTCAACTTCACTGCTATTAGAACCATGGCACTGACATTCATTATGACCGAGTTGACCACAAATAAAACATTCTGTACCTAGAGAACCTGCATCATGATCGAGTTGTCTCTTGGCCTTTTCTCCACTGTTTGATTCATCTTCATTTTCTTTCATGACCCTGTGTGTTCTTTTCTTCTTGTGTCTCATGGTTCCACTTTTGCCTTTCTTTGCCATTTGTGTAATAATCCAAGATCAACCCAGACTGATTAAGCCTGAACTGGGAACTTGGCTCTGATACCAATTGTTGTAATCACAATGACACTGAGAGGGGGGGTGAATCAGTGTGTTCTTTAAAATTTCTAAAACATATGATTTTAAAACCAGCAGCAGTTTAAAGCAGATAAAAGAGATACTAAATGCATCAAGAAAACATCACACATAACACAGCATTTTAACGAATGTGGCTACTCCTCAAAAATACTGCTTGGACTACCATCCAAATCCAGTCAATGCAAAGCTACAACTTTACATAATCCTTTACCAGCACCAACTAGAAGGAGCACCAACCCCTTAACTTTATCTACTTCAATAGAATGGAGCACCAACTCCTATTTTACCAACACCTACTGGAAAGAGGCACCAACCCCTTAATTTGCCAGCACCAACTGGAAAGAGGCACCAACCCCTTAATTTGCCAGCACCAATCGGACTTCAATATTGAATAAAAAAAATGTTTGACATATACCTTTGTTATTGCAAGACTCTAACTGGTCTACATCACCTTTGCAATCTCTGTGCACTCTGCTCTCTCTTGCATAATCACTTCACATAGTTTGTTGCACTGCTACAGCCATACTTTTCAATCAAATTTTCCCTTCGCGCTTCTCTGCACACTCTGCTTTCTCTACGCACACGCTTCGCACACTCTGTGTCATTTCACATTCTGCTCTCTGCTCAACACGAACTTCACTTTCACAAACACTATGCTCGCATTCACACTTTATCTTTACACCCCACTTTTCAAACTCAAAGTACCCTTGCTTTTATAGAAGAAGTTTTAGGAACAAACCCTAAAAGAACGTCGGTTGAGAAACCCTAGAATTTGTCAGCTGCCAAACCCTAAAATTTGTCGGCCCAGATTTAACTTGTCGATCTCAAACACTTCTTCCACCTTTGTCACTTTCCTGTAGCTTATTGCCGCGAAATAGTAACATGTCGACCCTTTTAATTTAATTTAATATTTTAATTTAAATTTTAAATAAAATAAAATTTAAACTAAATATTTAAAATTAAATATCTTCATCATCGGGGCATATTTTTCAATGAAACGAAGAGCCAACTTGGGTTTTAAGAAAAACCCATTTCAAATCTGTTATCCATGGTTTTAAATAAAACTTTTATTTTGACTGCCTTGGTTTTCACAAAAAACCTTTAAAATTTAAACTAAATATTTAAAATTAAATATCTTTATCATCGGGGCATATTTTTCAACGAAACGAAGAGCCAACTTGGGTTTTAAGAAAAACCCATTTCAAATCTGTTATCCATGGTTTTAAATAAAACTTTTTATTCTGACTGCCTTGGTTTTCACAAAAAACCTTTTTGCTTCTTGACATCTCAGGATCTGAAGACTTCTTCTTCTCATTCTGAATTATGTTTTCTGTTTCTGTGCATCTATCATTTAAGGACTCATGATCTGACTAACTTTTGAACTTTATCCTCTGCATCTGAGTGACTTCTGAACTGCCTATCCATTGCATCATTAGATCTAATCGACTATATTGACAACAATGACAATCCTCCTACAACACCTTGCTCAACACTGAACTCCTATCCATTGTACTTTGGCTGCACCTTGCTGTTCAATAAACTCTTGTCCATTGCATCAATAAATCTATTTGACTGTGTTGACAACAATGACAATACTATTTGTTGCACTTTGCTCAACAAAGTGGTGTTTGGAAGATACCAAGATTTTTGTTTTGTTGAGCTAGGGGGTTGTCAAGCTTGATGGCCCCCAATTCAATGAAGTCTTATACTATATCCTTAAACACATGGCAGTTATTTATGTCATACCCATTTTTTCTATGTAAGGATAAAATAAATGTTCCTTGTAGTTTTTATCATGTTTAGTGGGATCATCTAGTTTGACATCAGGTAAAGCAAGTCTATTGGTATCATACAACCTTCAGAATATGGAGGTATAATATTCATATAGAGGTTTGTATTGATGATTGTTTCAAACAAATTGTCGATGTTGGTGATTCTCCACAATTGGCATTGTTCTTTGCATAGATTGGGTTACTGAGAGCATTGTATGATAGGTAATTTATTACTATGGTTGTTACATTGGTTGTTGTTGAGCCATTACCAATTGGATCATGAACACTTGATTGACGTGATTGGCTTGATTGGTTGGATTGGCTTGTGTTGATTTGGTTTGGCCAGAATAATTACTTTTGTATTGGCCCTTGTTTTTCCATTCCTTCTTTCTTGGCTTAAGTATACCTTCTTGGATTTTTATCTCCTCGATGACACTAGCTTGGGCAAGAGCTTCCTCAAATGAGTGATATGTTTGTAATTGAAGCATCCAAGAAATGGGTTTTAGGTAGCTCTTAGTGAATAGCTTAATTAGCTCTTCCATTGGTAGGGTGAATGGTATTTTGGTTATGATGGCCCTCCAATAGTTGCCAAAATCATAGATATACTCATCATCATGTTTTCTTAAACCATAAATATCAGACAATGATATTTTATTTCTTACATTAAGGGTAAATCATTCAAAGAATTGGTCAACCAATTGTTCGAAAGTATAAATACTATGATTAGGAAATTGGTTATACAACTCTATGGCATCTTCTCCCAATGTCTAAGGAAATATGTGGTGCATGAGAACATTATCATTTTTAATTCTAAAGAATGAGTGCACGAATGTGCTCACATGCTCTTTAGGTTCCTTAGTCCCTTTGAACTTTTCAAACCTTGGTAACGTGAAGTCTATCAGATATGGCAGTGATGGTGTCGAAGGGTGAATTGTTTGATTGATTAATTGATGTAAGGTTAGATTTTGGTTATTGTAACTAGGAGTATGTTATATCAAATTATCAATATTTTGTTGCATAGCCTTGATTCTAGGGTATTCCCCACAAATTTGAAAGCCTAAATCACTTGATGATTCTGTGAATATGTGGAAATATGTTGTGGAGTGACAATATTATGATGAATAGGTGGAATGGATTGACTGAGAAATTAAGGTGACTATTGAAAATGGGATAATGCATGAGGATTGTGGTTGGGTTTGCCTATGGTAATGTAATGGGTATGGGTGGATGGAAGTGTAGGACTGGAAACCACTAAATATTGTGGCACCCATGATGGACTTTGTGTGATGAAGGTGGGTTGAGTGGAAATTGGCTGAGGCCTAGAGTTCACTTAAACTTGCTATTGAGTGTTCTACTGCTTCTTAAGCAATTTTTTCAAATGTTCCCATGCTTCATGAATTTCCATATCATCATTGGAAGGTATGGATGAATATGGAATAGATGATGTGGATGGGGGACAAGTGGAAATGGGAATTGTAACTTGATTGGATGAAATTGGTACTTGTTAAGAAACATTGACTTGTGCTTCATACAAGGGGTTGGTATAGGTGGATACATATGAAGTGCTAGGATCACATGATGGTTGGGGAATGGACACATGGGATGAATGTGCAACTGATGCCTCAAAAAGAGGGTTAGTGTACACCTAGGTAAAATTATATGGTTGGGAAGGAATAAGTTCCTACTATAAATAAGGATCTTGATATAGGGTATTATGAATGGGCTACAAGATATAATTAGTTGATTTGTAGAAAGCCTCTACTTGGGCCATGTTTATGTGGGTAATATTGTGGTCAATTGTGGATGAGTATGATTCAGTTTATGAAATATATGTGGAGGTGTATATGTGCGAGATATCAGTAGCCTATGCAATGTGTGATGGACTCACAAATAAATCTATGCAATCTATCTAAAACACACTGATGGGTTTTACCAAAAAAGTGGTAGGAAATAAAGATGAACAATCCATAGATATATTGTTTTGATTTAAATATTTTTTATAATTTCTTGTTAAGACCATAAACTACCAAACCAAATATAAAATGTGTTGTAAAGGAAATACAAAAATGGAAATTCATAGAAAATAGGTGAAGACAATCAATGCTATGTTTATATAACTGTGTCTTACCTCATTCATTAATTAACTCCTTTTAATATTTTTTTATTTTTTTTTATTTTGTGTGTTTGAATGTACTAATTTGAAATTACAATGGGTGAATACTATGGCTAGGAATGGGCAATGATATTCTTACTGGTGATGAAATCCAACAAGTTTGCTCGGGGGTAACCTAAGGTGTCTAGGGGTAGATATTGGTGGATGGAGATGAAACCCACTGTCACTAGATATCAAGAAATGGTTGATGATGAAATCCAACCATCACTATTAAAAGTACAAGTTGCAATGTGTGATTCCTTTTTAAAAGTTTAGTTTTCTATTGTGCTCATACAATATCAGAAAATGATTGCTTTCATCAATTTAAATTAGAATCCAATATCAAAATATCAATTTTCCCAAAGGAAGTAGAGTACACCGCTTAAATATCTCTCTAAATAGTGGGGGTTTCATATACTCCTCTACCTTGAATCACAAAATGTGGGGGTAATTTTGTTGTTTTAAATGTTTTTCCTACTTAGATTAATAAAAATAGAAATTTCTAACCCTAGGATGCACACTACTTTATGCTTTTAATATTTCATATGCAGAAAAAAGATGTAGCACACCAGAAAGCATAAAATTCTTTTTAAATGGAAATGTGTTATGTGTAAATGCAACTATATGCAACAACTACTTTGATGCCTAAATGCACACTAGAATTATTTTTTCTAACATATATATTATTATGTTATTTTTAATCCAATATCTGACAAAAACATAAAAACATAAAATGTAAAAATACGTAAAACAAAGATTAGGGTTTCAAGGTAAGCT
Source organism: Wollemia nobilis (assembly GCA_028583015.1). NCBI lineage: Eukaryota > Viridiplantae > Streptophyta > Pinopsida > Araucariales > Araucariaceae > Wollemia > Wollemia nobilis. The sequence continues at coordinate 9,171,962 of JAQPPZ010000386.1, read as the reverse complement.
TATAGAGAAGCCTATGTATTTTTCCTCTTCTTTGCAAAATGCACCTGGGAAGCTGTAATGCCTATGAAATGCACCTGGGCATTTCTTGAATGTCCCATGAATGTCGCAGGGCTTCTGTGCACCTTCTACAACTTTTGCATTGTTCCAGAATTCTAGATTCTACAAAGATTGTGTGATTCGTACTTCCAAAAACTTATAAGATGAAACAAAAAAAAAAGCTAGATGACAAGATAAATTAAAGTAAGAAACCCTTAGGGTGTCCCACCGTGATTGCCATTTGTGAATAGAAAAATGCAACACCAAATATATAACAAAAAATGAACAAAAATTGATACAAGAGATTGCATAATGAAACAAATATTATATTATTAATGTCGGTGGATCTCAATACAATAAAATGTACCCCAAATAGGGGTTTACACTATTTATTATTTGATACAATGAATACAATATGTTAGGGTTTTTGAAACCCTAGCTAACAATGTTGGTGGTGTCTTCAAAGCGCATATTATCTCCCAACAGAGGTGAGTGGGCTTCAGATATCCATTAATAAAACCACTCCAACTTAAACAACTGCTCAATGCCTATATATTTCTAGATATGCATACAAAAAATGACAAAAGAGAATTAGTAGTAACTGTGAGGTCTCCACTATGTGAGACCTTTAAATCAATAAAAACCCTAAATTCCAAATAGTAATATTGTAAGAAAATATGGAAATAATAATATTAATACAACAATAGAAGAGTTACCTTGTAAAATTGTTGCTTTCTAATTTTTTCATTGTCATCATCATAGAAAACTGATGTGCAAATACCCTCGCAACACCCAAGGGTTCGCTAATAAAAAAAACTAGGGTTTGAGATGCCTGCAGGTGCTGGAAAATAATAGGAAGCACCTAGGGGTGTTGAAGGATGGCAAAAAGTACCTAGAGGTACTCAGTGATGGAGGGAAGGCACCTAGAGGTGCTTGATGGTAACAAAAGATGCCCAGAGGTCCTTGGGAACTTGAACAAAATTTGTAGAAGTAGATCTAGTTCAGTGAAGCTAACTTTGATGGATGCAGAGGCTACGGTGAGTGAGGGGAGGTGACAAAAATTCTTGGATAAGGATGCAGAGGCTATAGTGAGTGAGGGGAGGTGATGAAAATGCTTGGATGCTTTGGGACTTAAAAAATTAGGGAAAACTTAGGACACAAATTGCTTAGGGGTTGAGCCATCAAAATGACTCCTATTTATAATCTTCCCTAAGGTATGTTAGGTTTCAATGATACAATTTGTGTGGTCAAGATTAAAATGTGATGGAGGGTGGAGATTAAATCTAGGCATGTGACACGGATCAAGGTGGATGAATGGTTGGGATTAAAACAATATGGATGGCTGAGATTAATTTACACATATATACATTTATTAAATATATATAAAATATAATATAAAATATTAATATTTAAATATATATTAAACAAATATACATAAATATATGTAAATAATGGGTAAAAATGGTGGGAATACCTAGATGGATGACAAGTGGCTAGATTTTGGTGTCTACAATACCCTATGACAAAATTATGGTATCAATAGAGGGGAAAGGAAAGTTATTCTTGGGAAAATCTAGATTGATGTTTGTAAAATCATAATAAATAAAGATAATATATTTTGTTTACAGCCATAATGTTAGACACCCATCCTAAATAGTCAATAGGTTTGATAAAATTGGTATCTATCAACTTTTAGATTTCAATTTTATATAAGTATGGAATGAGTGGAGAGAGTCTCTTTTGATTTTATTGAATGAGAGTGGAATCCTTATAAGTAACAACATTATGGACAACCAAATTCCCATCAATTTTAGGCACATCAAAATATTTTCAAGAAAATACATTCTTGTATTCCCTAAGCTTAGTAAAGATAGCTTGCTTTACCTAGATATTCCTACCACTATTTTAACTAAGCATGGTCTCTCAAGGGTATCTATGTTAATATCTATAGTAAACTTAGCATTTGTAAAATTGTATTCTTCAAAATAATCTAGAGTAGGAGAAGATTCTCTAATTTATGATTAATCTCAACTTGGAAAACATAATTAGACCATTTATACCTTTACCACTTATTACTATGTTCTTGAATAAACCCTCTCTTGTGATATTACTACTAAAACTTGCATCTCTAGCATAAAAAGAAATAGGACAGCATTACCATTGGGTAATGAAAAGAGAAAGAGAACATTATCAAGTTTAAACTACTAGTTATTCCACATGCCTCTTTCCCATAAGCCTAGAAAGGATGTCAGCATTAAAAAATTTAAATATGCTTACTAGGTTCTGGTCTTATTTCCTTGTAAACTTTTATTAAAGCCTTTATGACAACCCTGGTTTTTAGCTCTATAGAGAATTTAGCTTCATTTAGATGCATTACTAGACAAGAGGGTGTAGGATAAATGAAATCATTATGCCACTTGTCAAATAGTCTATCTCTATATAGAAATGTTTCTAAATCTAGAAATATATTAGTAGGAACAACCATGAATGCATGCGAATTCCTTGTTTTCTCATATTTTGGGGTGGTCACATTTACCAATAAAAATCCTCAAAATTTTCAAATAGTTTAGGCATAGTGAGGTTCTACATGTCAAAATATTTCTACTAACTATCAAAATAGTGGGAACAAGCCAAAAAATAGGGAGAATATTAGTGCTAACTAGTATCATAAATTTTAGAGGTGGTCTTGGTAAAATTGGAGAAATTTAAATGCACAATGAGCCAACAATGGATTCTAGTTTAGAACAATTCAATACAATATAGAAATGAATGTTTATAGAAATAGAGTAGTCAATATGAAAGTTTTGAAACAAGTAGATTTTAGCCTTTGTTAAATGTATACATAAGGGAATAATTCCTATCTCACCTAACCTATAAAAATATTTTGAAATAAATATAATAGTAACATCATTTGTTCAATGCCTATATAGCTTAGCTTTGTAATTATCACATTTATAATTCTTAAGAATACACTACAAAAATAAATTGTTGTTAGCTATTGCACATAAAATTAAATCAAGTTGGTCATTATTATCATCTAGAATAGGAACTTCCATTGAACCTACATGATAATTCCCCATTCACAACTTAGAAATAGGAGTAATAGAAGGATCATTATTAGTTTCAATGTTAATATCTTGATTAAAATTATAGTCTATGTTAGTATTAGTTTCCTCCCCCATATTGTTATTATCTACACAAAATTTTACTTGTTTTAATTTGGTAGCATCCTCATGGGATTTATGTAATTTGGAAAAACTTTGATAAAGCTAAGATATTTTCTCTTTTCACAATTTAACAATGGTTGTATTTAAGGTCCGAGGTGTAGACCAATTGGTTCATCCAAACCCCATAAGGGCGGTGGAGGTTCATGGTTCAAATATTGGGCCTCGTCGGACTGAAGGCTTGTCCATTTCCTAGTGCTTTCAGTAGCATAAAAGGTTTAAAATTATTATGGCATGGCGGTTATAGGGGTGGACTGCACGAAGATCTGTGTGGTGACTTCCAAGGTAGACATTGTAGAATACTATGGTGGCCATAAAATCTAGACAGTATACCCGAATTCGTGGCATCTACCGATTCCACCATGTTAAAAAAAAAAACAATGGTTTTATTTATCTAGTAATCCTTGATAAAGTTAAGTAGGGACATCCATATCAAATTAATCATCTTTAGATTCATACCTATCTTGATGGAATTTTAAATGAAATTGAGGATACCTCTTGTATAACTTCCTTCTAGAAGTCCACTAAGGCTCATATTAATATATGGGAACCTTTTGTATTACATCTATGTAAGGAATAAAATAGATACCATGTATTGGAGTAAGAGGCCCCCAAGGATCTATATCCCTCTCCAAGGTGAAAACTTTACCATCATTGGCATGCTTAACCACTTGAAAAGAAGAGGAAGCTATGACTCTAATATTAGGAGTCCAAGGTCTACCTAATGACATGCCATCATTGGTATTGAAATTAAACACGATAAAATTCACTCTTTACTTATTTAGGCATGGCTAAAATTGGCAACCAAATGCAACCCATAGGATCTTGAGGTTTACGTTTATAAGCATAATAATGACTTCTAGCATAAAGTATATTTTTTATAGTTATCTTAGTTTATCTATTAAGGATAATGGGATGATACATGTACCACTCACTTCATAAAATAAAGCCCTATGGATCACCATATGGTATATCATTATCTCTTGCTAAATAATCAACAACAATCATATTTTTTGAAGGAAATTTTATAACCAAATTAGGTCTAGTATGTGCATCAATACTATAGCACCCTAAAATTGGCACAGTTAAACCTTAGTAAAAAGATAAAAAATTGAATTTTAACTCCAAAACTTCTTGTTAACCGCCCATTGGCCACTCCTCTCATTTTCCACACCATTTTTAGAAGTTGTTTTGATGGTTGGACGATATCGTTGACGATCAGACGAAATCGTCCTAGATCTGACGAATTCGTCTGGAATAGAATGTCCAAACGATTTCGTCCCAAAACTAAATTTTCATAATTAGCTTCTATTTCAATAGCTTCTCTAACTTGGGTAGAAAGAGTGTCTACTCGGTTAGAGTCTTCCCCATTGGAGATCTCCCAAATTAGGGTGATCTCCAACCTCCTAACCTCTCCCTAAATCCTATATAAACTTAGGCTTTTTCTTGACTTCCCCCTGGCTTATTTTCCCTACAAATTTAGTTTCTTGTGCATTAGAACACCTTCGCACCATTGTTGCATTGTGTATTTCAAGTTTTTCTTGTAGGAATTTTACTGTTTTTTAGTTGGAGCAAGCTCAAATCGTCGCTGGCAATTCCAGACGATTTCAGACGATCCTGTCGTAGATCGGTGATGATATCGTACGATTGGAGGTGATCTCAAATGTAGTCCATATTGGGGGAAATCAGAGCCCATATTTTGCATTCTTTTATTTTCTCTCATAATTTCCTTATGCATTAACTTAGTTTATTTTATTTTTGCATTTTGGAGTTCCCCTCATTTAGCATAGATGCATGATAAAGTTAAAATAAATTATTAAATTAATGCATTTTCTTTAATTGTTATCTGGATATATCATTTAGGCAGGTTTACTATTATTTCTATCATTTCCCTTTGCTTTTGTAGTTGCATTTTTGGTCTTTGGTATCTGATTTTGTGATTGCAGGTTTTTGACGAATTCGTCAGGTCAACGACAATCTCATCTGATATCAGATGACCGACTATGATCTAAGATGATTCTATGCAATTATAGATGATTATGTAATATTTGAGATGATATGGACTTCTACAAACCTCATAATATTCATCAGACATTCGGAATTAGGTACATTGTATCTTATTTAGCACACTTTCTATGTTTAGCACTTATTCATGTTTTTTTATCCATATAAATCAGCATCGACATATAGAATAGCTTAGATTCATCTTGGCCAAACCTAGGATATGAATGATTGAATATAAAAATGAACACATAAAACCCATTCTCAACGTAAGCATGGAAACTGCCACTCAAAGTTTCTTGGTGAACCCACCATCCGTTGAAAATGCACCCTTATACCCCTCCCCTTAGAGGTGTGACCTTCAAAGGGCCTCTTAGTTCGAAGTATTGTCCCATCCTTCTCACATCCCAATTTCGGGTGTGGATCCTATAGCCTGAAGGTAAGGATGTGAAAAATTTGGAGCAATACATTTGGTGAACCCGACATGAAAACTAAAACCTTTTGAAAACAATCCAAAAATTTATTGTTAAAAACATTTAGAATCATCAGAAAAACAATTAAAGTTGCATATCATATTTAGATGGTAGATTATAATAAAAGATGAGTTGTCACCATAAATGTTGAAAATCAATTAACAACCATAGAGATTACTTCTGTGCTTAGAGTACCTCAAACAAATAGGGTTCAACCTTTGTGGGATGAACTTGATAGGAGATTGGGTATCATTGAATCTAGATCAACCAAACTTAGGCAAATCAAGAGGTTTGTCCTAGATAGAATCCTGGATCCTGATTAGGTGACTTTGTACCATGAGATTAAGAGAGCTTGCCATAGGTGGTTATTTGATAAAATAGCACTTGTGTCTTCCTAGTTGTACACCTTTGAGGAATACCTCGACAACGTAGTTGTAGTACATAAATTTCTATCTCGTATAGAGGATCAAGAGGTCGTTCTTACGGATAGACAAAGATGGAATAGAGTTCCTAGAGCTATGTTATATCAAGAGTATTGTCATGAACTTTATTTCTATAGGTCAGAGTCTAAGACAAATAATATCACCATAGAACATTTTATCAAATTCTTGAAAAACCATTTCCAATTTGAAGAGGAGCATTTCATGACTCCTGATGAACTTGATCCTATTAATGACATCCATAAAATATTTATAAAAAACTAAGTCATTTCTATTAATTGTTATTCCTTTTGCAACTAGAATGCTATTTTTTATCTTTATAATAATATTATAAAACACAAAAACAAAAACAAAGCAAAAATATAACAAAAATTAAAATGTTTTCTTTTAAGTATTATAGTAGGTATATAATTAAAATATATACCTCCCAAACTTGTTGCAAATATATATATATATATATTTGCTAAAATCTAATTTTAAGCATAATGACTAGACTTAGGAATGGAAAACAGACTGAAGTAGAAGAAGATTGGTTAAGAAGACCATTAAATAACCCAGATGTCCTTCCTGAAGACCCAATTCAGGAAGAAGGAACCCTAGACCAACAGGAAGACTTTGTTGTAGGAAATGAACAAAAAGAAACTGTTAGAGAGGAAGGATCCTCATCCCCTAAAATATCTCCAGGAGGAGCTGTTACTTTTGAGAACATGGAACATTTCTAGAAGTTCCTCAATACTAATATTGGCACTCTTAATAGAGCAGTCCATATGGACAAGGATCAAATTAGTGACACTCAAGCAACCCTAGAAGAAATATATCACACACGCACTAATCCCTTTTCCTTTGTTGATCAAGAAATTGATCATGCTGGACCATCCAATTTGGATATGGCCACTATAATCTAGAACATGCAACAACAACAGGTTACCCAACCACCTAGAGTGCTTGTTACCAAGCCTAGAGTTATTCCCACACAAAATAAACCTTCATTCACTACTCTATTTTGCCAAGCTATTGATCAACATACCTCAAATCAACAAAATCCCAAAACAAAACCAAACACCAATTTCCAAAAATCTGGGATACAACATAATGCTACTACAAATCTTATTCATAATACTCTCCCTACCAACCATTTGCATAATAGAAATATAGCATCTAATCCTTACATCATGCCATCATACGCTCACATACCACCAAACCAATATGGTGGACAAACTAGTAATCTAGAAGCCATGGTGAAATAGTTAGTCTCCTACATGGACCAGATAGATCCCTACCGTCCCTCGTACAATTATCGAGAGATGTGTAGTCAACCTCTAGATCCTATAGTTGTAGCACAACCATATCCTAAACACTTTCCTATGCCTGTCCTACCTATATACAAAGGAACCGAAGATCCCATAGAGCATCTTCGTATGTTTACGATAGCATGTCATGATATATCACATGATGACTTGTTATTACTAAAAATGTTCCCAAAAAGTTTAGAAGGAATGGCATTAGAGTGGTATTATCAATTACCCACTCATTCTTTGAGGAATTTTGAAGAAACAACCAAGTATTTTGTTCATAAATTTAGTTCCTACATCGAAATGCATGTAACCATTAAAGATTTGTACAACTTCAAATAAGACAAAGATGAATGTTTTGCTGATTTCCTAGCTCGATGGAGGCAGTTGATAGGAAAATTACACTTTGTGTTACCTTATAGGGAGATGTTGGACATCTTTATTAATAATTTACAAGACCAACTATCTTATGAATTGTCAACTGCTACCTTGACCACCTTTGATCAGGCTATAGACTTAGCCCGAAGAGTGGAAGATGCTCTCATTAGGAGAGGTCAGCTTAAAAATAAAGATGATGAGAAAACATCCAAAAATCAATATAAAAATAAACAAGTTGTGGGTGATGGAGTCACTGATAGTAGAAATATTGCTACTGTTAATGCTGCAAAGACAACGGAGAAGTTTATACTGAAACCTCTTGATAAACCTCCTCAAGAATTTACTAGTTTAAATCAACCTCTATCAACTATTCTCCTACAATTATTAGCACGAGGTTTGATCCAATTACCAAATATTCTGGAACCTGATCCAAATATACCTAGATACAGAGTTGATTTACACTGTGATTTCCATAGAGGACCTAGAAACGCTATCAACTCTTGTAAAATATTAAAACATAAAATACAAGACTTAATTGATAACAATGAGATGGAGGTGCAAACCTTTCAACCTAAACAAAATCTTCCTAATAATGCTCAAAAGAACATCCCCCAAAATTAGAATCAGAATGCCAATCAATCATTGGACATATTTCAACATCCTTTACCAAAGCATGGTAAAGAGGTGGCTAATCAAATTAAGCATCATAATGTTCTTCCTCCTACCCAATATGTAGGGACTATTAGTGGACATTTACCTTCTCATGATCTGCAAATCTTTGACACAAATTTATCCATGGTTACGACCAGACCTCTATGTAATATTCAAACACCTGATATTAGTGATACAAAATATGAGACTAAGAGTGGTATGGAAATCACCTCAAATCAATCGAATAGCTCTAAAGATGAATCAGATCCTATTTAACCTATCACAAGTTCTATGGTTCCAGAAGAACCATTTCCAAGAAGATTCACTACTTGACCATCATCTCACCAATTACTTTCTAATGAGCAAGCTATAAATGCTAGACCAAGACCCATTCATCATCCACAAAATAATATTGTAGGTACCATCGGAGCTATTACTAGACAATAGGCTCAAAATTCTCAACAAGATCAAACTCATAATGATGGATCAACTCCATTTGTTTTGAAATTTCCTAATAAAGGGAATCATATGCCTAATGTGCAATATAAACCTCCTTATAATATTAATGAGCAACTATCAAATACTACAACTAGAATTTCCCTTTTGGACCTTTTAAGATCTTCTCCTGCACATAGGGATGAATTAATGTTCACATTAAGACAAATGATGGTACCACAAAATATTCAACTTGAATCCATGGCCAATACTATCATAACTTGAGAAGTCGATTGTATTGAATTTTGGGATAGAGATATACTGCAACATAGTTTACATAAGGATAACCCCTTATATATTACTGCCCTAATTGGAGATGTAGCAGTTAAACAAGTCTTGATTGATAATGGTTCATCTTTAAACATTTGCACTTTTGACTTCTACCAAATATTTGGGTTTAGAAGTGATGAAATGACAAGAACTGATATGATCATAAAAGCCTTCAATGACGAAATACAAGAACCGTGTGGAGTTATTACTATCCCATTGCAAGTTGGTCTAAGAACCTTAGACATGACTGTGTTTATTGTACATTGCCCTGCATCATACAATATACTCTTGGGTCACCCTTGGATCAACGTGATGCGAGTTGTTCCCTCAACTATACATCAGTGTGTTAAATTCGAATTTAAGAATCAGTTGGTTACCATTCAAGGTGATCCTAGACCCTTTGATATGTGTGCTTTGGTAGAACCTATTGGAGTTCAATTTTTCCTTGCTTTATCATCCACACATCCTAATTCTCATTATCCATCTAAACATGTGAAACAGACACCCACAACATCATCTAATTTTTCTCCATCAACTCCACCTCTACATATAGTTCAACCATCTTTCGAACAAACCACATTAGGACCTCAAAAAGATCCTAAACCCACAACCAAGGTTTCTTGCTCTACTCCTATAACTTGTATAGACTCATCCATCAACATCTCTACAACATATACATCCACCAAAGCCATAGTTTTTGCATCAGAAGATGTAGGAAATGTTCCTTCTACCTCCTACGCTCTTACTGACGAGCTTTTACCCAATTTATCTAAAATTCTTATATCAGAGCAAATGAATGTTGTTATGCAATATTCCCTTATCTTAAATAATTTGCCACCCTCTCCTCATACCTTGGGTCTCCCACAGCCTATGGGAAGTATTTACCAAGTTGGGAGCTACGCTTTTATTTATAAGGGATATGACTGGGGTAGAATACCCAGAAACATCAAGGTTCATTATGATGGATATGCTCGATGTTATTTTACTAATGAGTATATTAAAGCTAAGCCTATAATGCTTAAATTGGGATATAAAGGGAAAGTTTTAAGACCTTTCCAAAATGGTATGAAAGAACCCTTTGAGGTAGAACCATGGCCTACCCGATGTGGTGTGGGCCTATTTCCTAGTAAAGGTTAGCCCTTCCCATTTGAGGATGATGACCATCTCATATGTTACCAAGATTATTTGGATAAACATGATGCCTTGTGTTTAATGAATAAGCCATTTACATGTAATATGCTATCTATAGCCTACCCTAAGATGATCATCGAATCCGACGATGAGTTGGAGGGAGATATCTTCCATGATGTCTCCGTTGAGGAATTATTACATAACAAATTTTATTTCAATGGATCTATACCTAGTATAGCCTATCTTGAGGCCACGACTCCTTAAGATGAATTATCCAAGCTAACCTCGAAAGAATTACAAGAATTTGGTGTTTCACCCGCCCCACCTAATTTTGAGAGAGATATACACATGGAAGTAGAAAATGTCATAAAAATTAACATTGGAACCGAAGATAATCCTCACATAATCAACATTGGATCAGAATTGATTCAAGACAAATAAGATAAATCCATTGCATTTCTTAAGGAATATGAAGATTTCTTTGCTTGGACATATGAAGATATGCCAGGATTAGACCCTTCTATAGTTATGCATCACCTAGTAGTCCATACAGATGCTAAACCTATTAAACAAAAACTTAGAAAAATGCATCCTAAAGTGGCCTTACTAGTCAAAGGGGAATTAGAAAAAATCTTGAAGGTTATTTTTATACAAGCCATTGATTATGTTGAATGGATCTCAAATGTAGTTCCAGTAACTAAGAAAGAATCTACCAAAGTTAGGGTTTGCACAGACTTAGAGATATTAATGTTGCATGCCCTAAAGATGATTTTCCTCTTCCCAACATGGATTAGATCATTGATTTTACTACTGGGAGTGGAATGATATCCTTAATGGATGGATTTTCTAGTTATAATTAGATCATGATAGCTCCTGAAGATCAGGCTAAAATAGCCTTTATTACCCCTTGGGGGACCTTTTGTTGGAAAGTGATGCCATTCGGTTTGAAGAATGTAGGTGCAACATATCAACGAGCCATGAATTATATCTTTCATGATATGATGCATGATATTCTACATGATTATGTAGACGATATTATAGCTCGTTCCATAAAATAATATGACCATTTAGATGACTTGAGAAAAGTATTTAATCGGTTAAAGGAATATCTTATCCGACTGAATCCAGCCAAATGTATATTCGGCATTAATTCTGGTAAATTATTGGGGGTTATAGTTTCTTTATGTGGCATTGAAATTGACCCTCTCAAGATCACGGCTATCACTGATATGCCCACACCCACGAATATATCTAAATCACGGAGTCTACAAGGTAATATTCAAGCTATTCGTCGCTTCATATATAAGTTGGCAGATAAAACAAGAGCCTTTCTTAAGCTTCTTAAGAAATATGTCTCTTTTCATTGGGACGAAGAATGTTAGGAAGCATTTGAACTCCTCAAACAATATCTCCTTAACCCACTTGTGCTTTCACCACCTAGATCTGATCACCCATTTATCTTGTATATTTTTGCTTTAGATTTTGCCTTAGGAGCTATGTTAGCTCAACTTGATGATGAGAAAAGAGAGTGTGCTAATTATTACATTAACCAAACCTTAATCAGTTATGAAACCTACTACACAACATTAGAGAAGTTATGTCTAGCAGTCGTATTTTCTACACAAAAACTATGCCATTATATGCTTAGTCAGAAAACTTATGTTATTGCTAAATTCGATCCTTTGCGGTATCTCATGAGTCGATCGTACTTATCTGGTCGCACAACAAAGTGGGTTCTTACGCTAAGCGAGTTTGAACTCACGTTTATAGGACAAAAGTCTATTAAATTTCAAATCATAGTAGATCAATTAGCTACTGCACCCTTAGAGTCTATCCATCCCCTCATCATTGAGTTTCCTAATGAATGCCTTAAATTATAGGCAGACCATCCAGAGCAATGGTCCCTATACTTTGATGGAGCCCGATGCATGATTGGGGCTGGTGCAGGTATTATTTTAATATATCCATAGAAACATCTTATACCTCTATCCTTTAAATTAATGTTTGCTTGTACTAATAACATTGATGAGTATGAGGCTCTAATCCTTGGATTACGAGCTGCCTTGGAACTAAAAATTAAAAATTTATTAGTTTTTGATGATTCTCAACTTGTCATAATTCAAAACAATGATGTTTATCAGACTAGAGATGATAAATTACGTCCATATAAAGCATATGTCTTACAATTAATATCTTTATTTGATCAAGTTACCTTGGAAGCTATTCCTCGAACTAGCAACCGTGCGACTGACGCTATGGCTGCAACTGCATCTCTTTTGCCCTTGGAGTTAGATGAAGAATATGCTACCATCATTATTCATCGACTCCAGGAACCTACTTCAAATAAATCATGCTTAGAACCTTTGGATGTGTTTCTAATCAACGAAACTACTCCTGAACCTTGCTACACTGATATATTTAATTTTCTTCAAAATGGAACCTTCCCTAAAGGTTGTAATAGCAAACAGTGTCGGTTATTACATAGACAAGCAAGTCACTTCATAATTATTGGCAATACATTGTATAGGAGATATTTTGAAGTCATCCTATTGAGATGTTTGAATTTAGACGAATCTAGATCAGCTTTGAGTGAAGCCCACGATGGATCTTGGGGGGGACACTTCAGTGGTAGCGCCATTGCTAAGAAGCTCCTTAGGATAGGATATTTTTGGCCTACCATGGAGAATGATGCACACTATTACATGCGCCATTGTGAAAAGTGCCAGAAACATGTTGACCTTGTCCATGCGCCCACACAAGAACTGCAGGCTATTTCATCTCCTTGGCCCTTTTCAAAATGGGGCTTAGACATCATTGGAAAAATCAACCCTATATCATCTGATGGACACAAATTCATCATAATCATCATCGAGTATTTCACGAAGTGGGTTGAAGCTATACCCTTAGCTTCTTGCATTGGAACCCAAGTTTCCAAATTTATCTTTAATCAAATTATTTGTAGGTTTGGAATTCCTGCAAATCTCATCTCGAATAATGGAACTTGTTTCAAAAATAAATATGTCAAGAAATTATGTCAAAAATATAATATTCAACATCATTGGTCCACTCCCTATTATCCTCAGGGTAATGGCCAAGCAGAAGCATCTAATAAAACATTAATCAAAATCCTCAAAATACTGGTCAAAAAATCTGGTCGAGATTGGCATATCCAATTATATCCTACTTTTTTGGCTTATCGAACTAGCATTCGCACTCCCATGGGCACTTCACCTTTTGTTTTGGTTTATGACGCTGAAGCAGTTTTTCCCTTTGAATTAGAAGTTCCTTCTTTGGCTCTACTACTTCAAGATACTGAAGTAGGAGATGAATATCGTGCTGGCATATTTAGTCAGCTGGAACTCCTATATGAGAAGTGCATCAATGCTTTGGAACATCTTCGTGCCTACCAAAACAAGCTTAAAAGAGCATACCTCAAGAAAGTTCATCATCGATCCTTTGAGATCGGTGACCTTGTCTTGAAAGAAAATAAAAAAAATACTAATGCAACTAAAGATCTTAAAGGTAAATTTGAGCCCAACTGGCTTGGACCGTATATCATCACTGCTAAATTTGGCTTGGAAGCATACAGATTATCTACCTTAGATGGTAAAGATCTTAAAGAACCTATGAACATTATGCATCTTAAACGCTATTATGCATAAATCTGGTCATTTCATCATTGTATATATTGTTATTTTGCATGTTGTTTCATTTTAATCATCCATATAAAAAATTCAAAAACAGTAATAATATTTATTCTTTCAATTCACAAATTAAAATCAAAATATAAAAATTTCAAAATCATCAAAATCTTCAAAAACATCTTTTATTTTCGTACTTGTCAATTCCTGAAGTATTGCAGTTATATTTTCAGTTATTTTGGATAAATTAACATTTATTTGGAATCCCACACTTTCACACTCACATGCATAAATATCTTGATTTTATTTGGTATGATTATTAATCTCTCTTATATCAAAGTCCACAGTTGAATTAAATAAAGTTTTGAGCATAGATAACTGATCTTGTTATTTACTTGAACCAAGCATATCTTTTCACATTAAAATGATTTCATTGCAAATTCGATATGATGCTACATAGTAGAAATGGTTTCTTGAGCGAAAAGTTTCCCCTGCTATCCTATCATGCACTAGTCTAGAATCTTTAAGAATTGACGAAATGACAAGCTCACCCTTGCCCATAATAAAAATCCCTTTCTCTACATCCAATCCGAGCAAGTATCCCTAGTATAGGAAGAAAAAGAAAAGTCAAAGAAAATGAGAAAAAGAAAAATATTATTTTGTACCATCGCAGCAATATTTCAGCATTATCTCAGTTCCAAGAAAATATACAAAAAAAAAAAAAAAGAGAGAGCAAAAGAGAAAAGAAAAAGCAAAAAGCAATAAAATCCCTTTCCCTACCCCTTGAAAAAGAAAAGAAGGGTGAATGAGCTTGACTCCCTGGAATTCTCAATTATTCAAAAACTATGAGGTAAGCCCCATAACAGGTGGTTTTTGCCCAACCCGCTTGGCCTTGGGTAATCCCTAGCGTGGTGATATGTATGTCACAGTAGCGACCTTATTTTGTACAAACCTATGTCATCTTATGGATTAGCTAGCTCTTGATGACCTGAATTACATAGTAGTCGGTACGGTTACATGCATATAAATCATGGTCAACGAACACTTATTTGGTTAATTCAAATTACTTGTATCAAATTATCTTGCTCAAAATTGGTGAATGAACAATACAATTGCACACACATTTGTATTTGAGATATTTTGTATCATTATGATAAATCAAGATCGGCAACGAACTCACATATGCATATGGGGTTCCTTATAAATCTAAATTTTGTCTTTGAGATAATTTAAAATATTTTTGCAACTCTTTTTGGAATAATTTCATCTTCTTATTTAAGAACATCTGTTTAGTATAAAAACAATTACATACATTATTTTCAAAAATCCAAAAATTCTTTCAAACAACATATTAAAAAAAAAAATCTAGCAATAAATTCATGTTTATATATATTTTTTGTTTATCTCAAAATCAAAAATCAAATAATGCAATAAAATTACTTTTTTGGATTTCGCGATGATGGTATAAGTCTATACCTGTAATTCTATGCCTAGTGCAAACCATTGTTCTAATTTTATTTCCCATTCATTATTATTTATCAAAAACATATGGCTTATATCATTATATTACACAATTGTGCTTTAAAAAGAATGAACACCTTTTTTCTATTTCATTATGTCAACATTCAGCTTTGCAACGATGGTATAATTTCTAAGGAATTGTTCAAAATTTTATCACACTTAGGAATTTATGCCTAGCAAACAAATCATTTTTTAAATATATTTCATGCATAATATTTTTATGAAAATCTGAAAACAAATCATCACCATCATCATTTTTCATCATCACAACACAAAGCCTTAAGATAGTCTCTTAAGCACTCTTTTACTTTTAGCAATATTTCTATACTGGGATTAGCTTGACGACCTAGTGAGTGGTGACTCCATGAAATGGTCTATAACAACGACAATGTCCTTTGAAATTATTGTTAGAAGTATATTTATTTTTCATCAAATCACACCGCTACACAACCAATTTGTTTACATCAGATTATTTCATTTAAATTTTACAGCATGACATAAAAATTATAATATTTCCAAATGACATAATTACATGAATAATCAACCAAAAAATTCTAAAATTGAAGCATCATACAACATATACACAAGTCATATCATCAAAAATACCATATATATATATATCAACAAATTATGTACATCATATCAAAACTGGACTGGTATGCCACAATCAATACCCTGGCATACTCAATCCTCTCAAAAAAATAATAATAATATATACAATCTCTATGCAGTGAGCGGCTAGCCTCGAGAAGCCCTTGAGCTCTCCACCTCATCTCATCTCCCACCCTGAGGTGGAGGAGGTGGTCCCGTAGAGGTTCGCCCTGTGTCGCGGGTCCTCATCGTCGATCGTGAGGATGTCCTCGACGATCCCATCCTGATCAGTTCCGTAATGTTGGTTGGTAGCTATAACCTCTGGCCCTCTAGAACTAGCTCAAAGTATACTCTCTAATAGAACATGGTCTGATCCATAGACCGCACCAACTCCTACATGCTCGCCCCTCCGCTCTAAGCCTTGAGCCATGTAGCCTCATCCTGTAGTGTCTACACCTGAGCCCAAAGGTGGGAAACCTTAGCCCGGAGAGCTACCATCTCACTGCTCTCCCCCACCTCGACACCCTTGCCCTTATTGAGTGATGGTGGCCTCTCTCCCTGCTAAGAATGGAATCCCTCCTCCCTCCTCCCTGTCTACTGCGGTCTCTACGAAGCCTGTGGCATCCTCTGGCATCTCTCCTATGGAGACCGTCATTGCTCTCTCCCTCTAAGACATTGTGCTACCTCAATGGAAGCCTGGCACCACCTCCCCATCCATCGCATAACCATGTGCATCGAAACCTATGCCCTCATCATCCGAGGAGGGTAGATTCCTACATACCAGGCATCGTATCCATCAGTAACCCCAACGTCATCCCCATCCACTGGCTGGATGGAGGTATCATCTATGTCCTGGCTCCATAATCATTGCATATCTAGAGCCCCGTTCAGTGTGGTATTATCCTGGATAGTTTGGGAGTACTCATAGTCCCTAAGAGATGGGATTCCCTACTGTAGATTGAACTATCACAAAACTCGGTCATAGCGGTGGAGCTCTACCTCTTCCCACTCCATTCTCAGCTAGCAGACTTGCCTAATGTGAGCCAACTCCTGTTCGTCCTCTCCCCACCCTAGATGCTCTCTCCATGGCCTCTAGGTGATCTGGTCAGGGATGAGGTCATCTAGTAACCTCCATGACATTGGTATATCTATCCATTGTTGTGACCCTCTCTGGAGCCACCAATAGAAAACCTGGGGTCTCTCTCGATCAACCCCTATCAGTGGGAGTCCTACCATCCTTAGCATCGTGATGTGTTCCTAGCACTAAACCTATAGTAGTGATGTCAAAACCAGACATTGACCTCACTTGTATACGACCACGTGCAAGATCCTATACAAGCAATACAGTACAAAGCTGCCCCATGCAAATCTGTACCTGTGGTCTCTCATGTCGTAGACCACATCTGAAAGGAGCCATGGTAATCTACACCCGCTCTGGTGGCACAATAGTAGGCCACTCACTATCCTTACAAAAACCCGAGTTAACCTAGATGCCCTAGGCATCTGCCTCAGAGACTCGATGTTCACTTTGCCCTTCTCTAGGGTGAATCTCAGGTCTTCGCACAGCCTCATCATAGTCTAGCCCTGATTGGCCATAGGAGTCATAAATCGTCCTTGTATGGGGATCCTCAAGATCCTCCATACATCCTCTAGTGTGGGAGCCATATCCCCTATCGATAATCAGAAGCAGGATGACCTTGGATACCACCTCTCTACTAGGGCTGTCAGTAGCCCCATGTTTGTCGATATTTGTGGCATCTTTGCCACATGCTATAGTCTAACCTATGCCAGTTGGTCTCACTTTGCCTGATTGAGTGTGGCCACATCATCCCTCAGCCCCCCGTATTTCCATTCCTGACTCTTTAGTAATCCCCTCTGCAAAATAAATAATTAAACAATAAAAATCATCAATATATAATCATTAAAATTAGTTAAATCAATTTAATCTTCTAAAAAAAATGATGATATCATCCACCATTGGATGATATCATCCTAAATTAAATCAAATCATCCTTTGTAGGATGAAATCATCTCCGATTTCTCAACTTGGGGATCGTCCCTTGTTGGACGGGATCACCCCTATTCCGTCGATTTCACCCAAAGACGAAATCGGCGATCTAAGGACGATTTCGAAAAAATTGGGATGATTTCGTCCCGATGTCATCGATGGTCTAAAAACATCCGCGATGCCCCAAAATAGTCAAAATTTAAATAAAAAATTACACAAATCAAATTAAAAACATAATTCACTAAGTTTAGATCCTTACCCGTAGCCCGCGCCAGACCTCTGTTGATCTGTGCGCCGTTTCGACCATTTTGTTTGCAGAGCTCTAAAAATAGTGAAAATGAATAGTAAAAATGAATTAGGGTTTTACCCTATTTTTCTTATTTTTATTTAAAAAAAACAACTTTTTTTTTTTTATTTTGCTTTTTCGCGCTTTTACCTCAAATGTTCGATTTGGGTAAAAACACGGAGGGGGCACCATAGTAAGCAGTCATACTATTCGACCTAGAATTTTCATCTAAAAAATTGAGTAAATTTTTGCTTTCTCGTAAAATGGGAAGAACTCGTCTTTAACGCATTTTCTTCAAAAAATTTGCTAAAGAGGGGGAAAAATGTAGCACCCTAAAATTGGCACAGTTAAACCTTAGTAAAAAGATAAAAATTTGAATTTTAACTCCAAAAATGCTTGTTAACCACCCATTACCCGCTCCCCTCATTTTTCGTGCCATTTTTAGGAGTTGTTTTGACCGTTGGACGATATCGTCAATGATCAGAAAAAATCGTCCCAGATCTGACAAATTCGTCTGGAACAGAACGTCCAGACGATTTCGTCCCAAAACTAAATTTTCATAATTAGCTTATGTTTCAACAGCTTCTCTAACTTGGGCAAAAAATGTGTCTACACGGTTAGAGTCTCCCCCGTTGGAGATCTCCCAAATTGGGGTGATCTCCAACCTTCTAACCTCTCCCTAAATCCTATATAAACTTAGGCTTTTTCTTGACTTCTCCCTGGCTGATTTTCCCTACAAATTTAGTTTCTTGTGCATTAGAACACCTTCACACCATTGTTGCATTGTGTATTTCAATATTTTCTTGCAATAATTTTACTGTTTTTCAGCTGGAGCAAGCTCAGATCGTCGCTGGTGATTCCAAACAATTTTGGATGATCCTATCGTAGATCGATGATGATCTCATACGATTAGAGGTGATCTCGACTGTAGTCCAGATTGGGGGTAATCAGAGCCCAGAGTTTGCATGCTTTTATTTTATCTCTTCATTTTCTTATGCATTAACTTAGTTTATTCTATTTCTACATTTTGGAGTTCACCTCATTTAGCATAGATGAATGATAAAGTTAAAATAAATTATTAAATTAATGCATTTTATTTAATTGTTATTTGGATCTATCATTTAGGTAGATTTATTGTTATTTCTATCATTTCCCCTTGCTTTTGCAGTTGCATTTTTGGTCTTTGGTATCTAATTCTATGATTGCAGGTTTCTGACGAATTCGTCTAATAAATTCATCAGGTCGACGATGATCTTGTCTGATATCAGAAGATCGACTGTGATCTGAGATGATTATGTGCAATTGCTGATGATTATGTAAGATTTGAGATGATCTAGACTTCTACAAATGTCAAAATATTCATCAGACATCCAAAATCAGGTACATTCTATCTTATTTAGCACACTTTCTATTTTTAGCACTTATTCATGTTTTTTTTATCCATATAAATCAGCATCGGCATATAGAATAGCTTAGATTCATCTTGGACAAACCTAGGATATGAATGATTGAATATAAAAATGAACACATCAAACCCATTCTCAACCTAGGCATGGAAAATGCCACTCAAAGTTTCTTGGTGAACCCACCATCCATAAAAAATTCACCCTTATACCCCTCCCCCGAGAGGCATGACCTTCAAAGGGCCTCTCAGTCCGAGGTATTGTCCCATCCTTCTTGCATCCCCCTTCCGGGCACGGATCCTATAGCCTGAAGGTAAGGATGCAAAAAATTTGGAGCGATACAAATACAAAGGTTTTCTCTATGTGATTTAATATACTACACTTCATAAGACCCTAGAATGGCAGGCATAAAATTAGTAATCCTTGGTTCAAGCATCTCATCTAGTAAGTCTCTTAACCTTTGCCTATGATAGGGATATTTCTTAAGTAATTCTAGATATGAGACCTTGCAAGGGATTGCATGCATTTCTTCAATAATATTCCATAAATTAGTTTTGTTCATAACTAATTTTAGTAGTGAATATTTGTGATAGGTGACATCCTATCATATTTCTACTATGGGAACCAAGTGACTACTTTAAGTGGTAGTCAAGGTATTTTACAATGTTTTGAAATGACAAGTTTTGTAGAGGAAACTTTTTTTATATTTGGAAGTTTTTGTATCTTTAGCAAGTTCCTACATGACTAAGGGAGGGTTTAAAATTTTATCAATAATATTTAGATTAAAAGTTGTTTGAATAGGTTATTTTCCTTTATCCTTATTTTATTTTTCTTATTTATAAGGTTGCTTTTTCAGTATTTAGGTGTATTTCTAGTGATAACAATAATTTGTTGTTTCAAATATACAATTTTTTCTCTTTACACCTCTAAAATATTGACCTATTAAGGAAAATTTGGTTCACTATATATATATTCTCCATTAGTGTTTGATTGGGAAAAGAGTTGGTTAACTTGAGAGGTATTCTAAGAAGTTCTAGCTCTAGAATTTTTATTTTAGTAATAATTACTATTATTAATTTGATAGTGTTGATTCCATTTTTGGACTAATTTTTTCCTTAATTTTGATAGTTTTGTTATACACCTTAATTAAACCCTTAAACCTAACTTTGATTCACTATTTTTTTTTGATTGGAAGATTGATTATCATGGTTGGGGTATAGGGTGATATAGATACCTAGCCTTTGGTTTTGAGGATGATTAGATCTCTTTTAAAGATGATTTTTATTTTTATGAAATAAAGCAATCCTATAATTTTAAAGTTTATCAATATTGAAATTAGTACAAAAGGCTTGCCTAAGGAAAAAATTTCACAAATATACACAAGTGGATTAAAATAACCACAGGTTCCATACTAAAAGTAAAATTTATTGGTGTCATACCATACCATAGCTCCAAATATATCATTGATATGATAGTTTTTTATCTTTGGAGATGGACACATTTTGAGAATATCTTCTTATGTCCATTGAGGCATACTATTATCATGTTTTGGACCACCCCAATATTTACTTAACATATGAATCAGAGCTCCAACTATTTCTATTTCATGTGAGGTATCTTGAACAACTACATTACAAACCCCATATCCTATAATATTTTTAATAGTTTTTTTAGGTTTTAGGTATTTTTGACCTTCCTTCTTTTCCCAATGTTCAAGGATTTGCATAAAACAAATAAATTTGTCAAGAGAAGGTAATCCAATAGAATTATTTTCATGGATATTATATTGTAAAGAGGGTTTAAGTTTTTTGAAAAACATACAATAAAAACCTCTTTAGTTAAATTCATATTTGCATGAAATTTGAGTCTTCACCACCTTTTGTGAAAATATATAATAGATTTATTAGGGCCTTGTTTTATGTTTAAAAAAACATCCATTGCTTCCATAATAGTCATATCATCATCAAAATATTATTTTAATTTCTTCACAAAAGTATCTAGGGAATCAATGGAATGTTTAGGTCGGGATGTAAACAAATCAAGAGCAATTTCTACCAAATACCTAGTCACTAATTTTAGTAAAGCTTTTTCATTATGTAAACATCCCCTATAATATACCATGAACTTTTTTATAATTTTTTGGGATTTATTAGTATCGTTATAAAATAATCTACCCACATGCCCAAATAAGTCTATAACTACCATATTAGGGACTAGATATCGACTCTTATAATTTCTAAAATTTGAATGAGTTGATGTAGGTAAAGCCTCCCTAGGGTTTCCAAGGGAAAAGAAGAAGGAGGGTCATTGAGAATCAAGATTAAATAAGGGGTAAAATCTTGCACTACATAGTTTTTATTTGCACTCAATATTTGAGTAATATTGGTCATTAAGTCTTGTATTTTTTTCCTTATTTCTCTCCTAGAAGCCTAAATTTACGTTTTGGTATCATGCCTATGACTATATGGTTGGTAAGCTAAAGATTCCCTAAGTTTCATCATGTACCTAAGCTATATTTTCATCATGTGGCTTACAAAAAGTATTGGATATAGGGCACTGGCATTTAGCCTATGTCATTTGCATGTCTATTTATATTACTAAGATTGTTGCATGTTGGGATGACCATAAATATGTTATAAATGTCTCTTTTTGGGCAATCACAATTGCTCCATAAACACCTCATTAAAGGGATATTTTGGTTTGTTATTGCATTCATATATTACCTAACACCAAATTTTCTATAGGTTTTTAGGGTATGACCAATTTGTATAGCTTTTCAAAGTTAATATTAGGGTCATTTTCTTCTTCTAAGTTAAAATCCTTTTTATACGAGTCCTTAATCCTAATTTCATCATCATGAGTTATCAAAGGAGAATGGTTCATATAATTTTAAATGGAAATAGGAGGAATATCCTCTTCTATTTCTATAATTTCTAGAACAAGCTTCTCCTTAGACCTAGTAGTCATTCCAATACCCCTACAAGAAGTCAAAGGATCCATAAAGGTGAGCATATTGCCTACTCAAGAGCAACTAGTGCCTTACCAAAATGATCTACCCTTAAGAAAATAATCTTCTAAAAGCTCTTATAGAAAATAAAATTTGAATTTTAGAAAATCCCTAAGAGGAGGAAACCTACAAAAAATTTTATTCAACACACAACAAACAGTTATGATTAACACAAAATCTATGGAAGCTAACCTACTAACCCCTAGGGGCTAAAAATGAAATAAAAATCATTAAAAGGCAGGTTTCACATTAGCTTCACCAAAATGTTTATGGGAAAATTGGAATATATAATATAATTATTCAAATCAACACCATATAAGCCAAGATGCTAAGACTAAGATAGAAAAGTAGTAAATTAGCAATAAATGCTAAACACTATCCTAATTCTAACACAAATAAATATAAGCATTAAAGAAAAACTACACTAAAATAATATACAAAATGCCAGTAAGCTAGGGCTAATCCTAATATAGTAAAGATACTTCACCTAGGGCATCAAGGAGAACACTATTTAGAATATGAACAAAATAAATAGCTCATTCCTACCCTATCCTACTTACAATGTTACCATAGTAAAGTAAAAAGAGATCACACCTAGGATCATTATAGAGGGTTTGATCTACCTTGGAATTTAGTCCTCAAGTGATAATCAATGATCATTGGTTGTGAATCCTTGTAGAGCATCTTATTTTTCTTCATAGAACCAAGAAAACTAGCAAAAAATACCTTTAGGTGTACCTATAAGGACAAGAGATAGAGAATGATATTGAAAAAGAGTACATAATATGATAACAATAGAGGCAAATAGTATAAAAGTAATATAATCAAGAAGTAAGTGGATGACTTTGATAACTGAGTGAATAATGAATGTATGGTAATTGAATATATGGTGAAATGGGTATTTATAGTAGATAAAATAAAATAAGTTTTCATTTGAAGTTGATGACTAATTTTATCCTTTTTTAGGGTCATAAAATCATCATTTTCAATCCAAATGCATTGTTTGAACCCTAGGTGTAAAAACATGCCAACACTATGATCATGAATTAAAAATACTAAATATTATTGGATGACCATGATCAACACATAAAGTGATGCTCATGGCACTTTTAATTTTTAGAAAACATGCTTTAGGTAACATATGTCATGACATATCTTAATCCTACTTATACCTTTTTTTGGAGTTTTGGGAATGTTAAAAGGTAAAATTGTTATGAAAGATGGTAGAAAATTGAAATCTAGATGAAGAAAGAGAACCAAAACCACCAGCCACAATGGATCACTATTGTCCTACCTAAGGACTAATAAATTTAGTCCACCCTTGTCCCATATATAAGAGGACGTGATTGTCCACCACTTGCAAAGTTAATTGTTTGTGCTCTTTATACAAATACATACACATTAAATAGATAATTTAAGGATAAGTAGATACATATTGAATATTAGATATCTAGGTTTCTTGTAATTGAAAATTTTTTGCTCAATTATGAAATTTTTCTTTTATTTTTTATGTTTGCATGTAATCCTATGTCAACCAAGGTAATTATTATATTTTTGTGATATTCTAGTTTAACTATCCCAATTAGATTAGCTTGTTACCATTAGTTTACGTGATTTATTTTACATCCTCATCCCCATTTTAATTTCATTCCACATTTGAGGTCTTAGATTAAGCTAGAGAGGTTTTTTTAAGTTTTAAAAATAGTCTAAGTTGTATGCACATAGATTAGAACTTGTATAATAAGACTTCTTCCTTAGAATTGAGAGGATTTAAAATTTTTAAATTAATAATTACATGATAAGGATGTGGCACAAGAAGGCACTAGGCACTAGCATTAAGCTCACATACATATATCTATGTAATGGCCACATAAAAGAGAAATAAAACTTTGTACCTATGAAAATCATAACCACTACATGACATTTGTTTAATTTATTAATTTATTTATTTTGAAGTATCCAATAAAAAATGCTTGACATCAAGTTTTAATATGTTTGCTTTATGTAGTATATATAGTGTTTAGGAAACCAAAAACTATAATTTGTTCTAAATGATCAATCCAATCAACAAGATTGATCTGATCATGATTTGGTATTTTAAATTTTTTTTTTTTTTTATTTTGTAGAAATTACCCAATAAGAAAATGCATAAATTATCATGTCAATAAATTCATCAATAGATTAGGTTGCCTTCCACCTAAGCTAGGCTATTGTTGGAAATATCACATTCCTTCCTCTCTATTCCTAATATAAAGTATGATATATTTTAGGTATGCAATTGATGGCTCAAATGGATCATTATGTGGGATAGAACAAATGACTTGTAAATTTAAATTACACTAAATAAACCAAATAAAAAAATAACTTTTTCAAATACTTTGCTTATTCCATATTTAAGGATCAAACATTGTATTTCCTCCTTAGTTTAAGTTTTAATTTTATAAACAAACTTTTCTATGTGGTCTGGTACACATGGATATAAGACAAATGAGGCAAAAAATGTTGTATTCTATAAATTGGACAAGTCTAATTTAAATTTAGAAAATGACTTATTAAATTTTTAAAAGCAAGAGTTCATAACTTTAGATGAGATTATAGTCCAATGTTATGCTTTATTTTTTTCACATTTTACAAACTATGTTAGTATTCATATATGGGGAAAGAGGTAAAAAAGGGTATATTATTTTTCACTATCATGTTGATAAAATTTATATCCTATAAAAATATGCGATTTATATCGTTAAGAAAATTATTAATTTATTACTTATATTTTATTAATTCAATATATGAATAAAAAATTAACTTTTTTCATAATACTAACTATCTAATTAGTACATGTTTTCTATGAAGTAAAACACTTGGAAATGTTTATACCCAATTATGATAGGAGAGGAAAGACAACGGTTGTAGCTTAGGAATTCATGGACCTAGGTCTCCTAGGATCCAAGGGCAAAACATCCTAGATAATAGTTGGATTAGAAAATGAATTCTAATTCCCATTAGAGAAGAACATGAGAAGTCGAGGGAGATATTTTGGAGGTAGATGCTACAAAGAAAAACCTTACATGGATAGAAGAATCAATTTCCATAATCCAAACTTCAATTATGCAAAATGGTGTAGTGATTTATACATGGCGGAACATAAAGCTATTGAGAAGGAGCATATCATAATTGGTGTTTCCTTGTAACAACCCACTCATTAATCAACTCAAAATAATATAAGAGAGATAATTGTTTTAAAGTGTGGAATTAACAAGCAAAGGTTGCACAAGTAAGGTTCACAAGTAGGATTTACAAGATATTTCCATTTCACATATGGCATAACCACTTTTGAGATCGACCGTAGCTTATGACACTCAAGTGGATAGTATTGATCAATGTACCATAGCTTAGAGTTCTTGCCTTTTGGGCTTCAACCCAGACACATGTGGTCTACAACTCAACATGTACATTCAAGCTACAACTCGAAATATTTAAACTTTTTTGAGCTACAACTCAAACAACTTCGGTCTACAACCCGAAATACACAATTGGGTTACAACCCATAATTTTATATTGATAATGATTGCTAGTTAACTCCTTGTAACTATCATTTGGGCTACAACCCAAACACATTCGGGCTGCAACCCAGTATGCACATTCAATCTACAACTCAAAATGTAGGAACTCATTTGAGCTATAAATCAATGCATTCGGGCTACAAAATGGAATGTACATTCAAGCTATAACTCAAAATATATTCCTTGCAATAAAATATGGGAACTCACTTGAGCTACAACTCAAATGCATTTGAGCTACAACCCATAATGTATTTTTGAGCTAAAAATCATATGAAATATGACAACTTCTCTAGTAATGGAGAGAGGAAATTTTTGATTGGGCATAAAACTGATACCCAATATGGATTGATCCTTTGTCATAGGTAGTAGTAAGGGATAAATAAACTATTGTGCTTCACAAAAAATATGATGGGCATAAGAACAATTCCAAAACTAATGTTGTATTGTATCATCCAAACCACAAAAAGGGCAATCACCTTGCCCTTGGACCATCCATTTCAATCTACTCCATGTAGGTAGACCTTAAAGGACTACATTCCAAATAATAATCTAGAACTTTTATTGAATTGGAGCATAGTTGATAATCTTGAAGGTTCTTTCCCAAGTGGCCCAACTAAGCTCTAAGTTCTATTTTTTATTGAGCATATCTACAAACTACTGACAATTCATAGGAAGTAGGTCTTGGTACCAAAACTTAAGGACTGGTTGCTTAAAGCCATAATTGCCAAACCATTTCCAATAAGACCAACATGGACTAGCTTCTAGTGGAGAAGATAGAGGTTGGAGCACCTGGGAGGTGATGGAAAGGATCCACATAATCACTACTTTATCAGTAGGATAAAGGTAAAATTATGACTGGATTTGTTTCCAATTTTTCCATAGGACTAAGAAAAATTCCAAATTTCACCCACCATAATTATTCCCATTTTGAAGAAATGCCTAGCAGGAAACCAAGAACTCATACCAAGAGGTTGTGCATCAAGGGTGAGGAGGGGTGACCACCATAAGTTGTGTTAGAGGACATCTATGGGACCTTAATCTGGAGGTGTCTACCATTTTATTTATATTGATGTACTTGTTGCCAGGATTTCCAAATCCCTTTGAGAATATTACAACCTTCTATGGAGAAATAAGGGTCTTGTAAAAGAATGTTAGTTTATAACATAGAAAAGAAAATATAAGTAAACATGGAAGGGGACTAAAATTTTTCTAGTAATCTAGATTTTAGCTGCTTGAGATATTTATAGATATTTCTAGTATTCCAATTTTTTATCCATACACAAATGAAGAACACAAGCTTATAATGAGAGGGGGTGAATAGTATAAGATCAAATTTTACTTTTCTTTCCTAATATTATAAAATATAATCATTGGAAATATCAACAATAGTAATTAAAGCAATGCACAAATTATCACACACAATAGAGATACCAATTTAATGTGGTTCACCCAATGTGGGCTACTCCACAGAGAAAATATTTCACTAAAATTTTATCAACAAATTTATTGGTAATCACTTCCGTATTACAATTTTTATGGACCCCTATCCAAAATAGACACCAATATCCTAATGCTCTAATTTGTGGATCTCTATCCATAGAAGAAATCCATCTTCCTAGCTGGTTCATGGATCACACTCCACAAGAAAACTCTTTTCCCTTGCTCTGCTTCGTGGAACTCTATCCACAGGAGAACTCTTTCTCCTCTACTCTAGCTGGTTCTCTTCTAGAAGACTTTTACCCCCACTACACTAGCTTATGGATCTATCTCCATATAATACCTCACTACACTGGCTAATGGATCTCTATCTACTAGATATTGTGGTCCTCTTCTCTTTCATCTCCAAATCTTATTCTCAACTTTGCTCAATCTTTGTCTCAAATATGCACTAAACACTATCCTCATTCTAGTATAAATTTGTTCTAAATTTGTCTCAGTATCTATCTTAATTTTTCACTAAACACTATCCTCGATCTAGTACAAATATGTTCTAACTCTATCTCAGGTCTAGCACAAACTTGGTCTCAAATCTGCACCAAAATCTACCCTAAAATTTTTCCTCAAGTCTTAACACAAAGCTTGATCGAATCACAAATCAACTCTAATTAGATCTACCCCAAGCCTTAACACAAATCTTGAACAAATCAAACCTACTCTTAATGTTGTATCAAGTCTTCACCTAAACTTGCTCAAATCTACCTACAATTTTTCACCAAGACTTACCTCAAATTTACCTACAAGTCTTCACCAAGACTTACCTCAAATTTACCTTCAATTTCTCTCAATAACTTGCTCAATATTCTCTCAAGTATTCACCAAGACTTACCTCAAATCTATCTACAAGTCTTCACCAAGACTTTCCTTAAATATACCTTTATGTTCTCTCAGGAACTTGCTCAATCTGCTCTCAATACAAACTCAAAACAACTTATAAAATATGATCAATAAATATCAAATATTGCACACAATGCTATCAAATACTTTGTCTAATCTTAAAGGGTAATTCCATTAACTTGAAGCAATTTAGACATATTCCATTCATAATTTGTTTAACCTCTGGAAAATATAGATAATGATGTACTCTATAAAAAACTTAATATGTTCTACTCAATCATTAAGTTTGTTGCTTTCACAAATCTGATTTCTAATGTTTGCACATTCACTTTCAATATCACTCAAATCCAATGCTCAAGAATTTCACTCAATCATTCAATCAATGAAACACAACTTGCTCACAAATCCTAAACAAGTGTTTTCAAACTTCTTCAAACAAAAAGCACAATGTGGGTCTCAAACCCTAACTCAAATATTTCTCAATATCTATCTCAAATCAAATCATCCATCAACAAGGTGCACTTAAACTTGCTCATACATTTCCAACAATACTTATCAATCCTTTTCACTCCACCTTCTATTTCATACATTCATTTCAAACACTCTAAAAAAAAGATAGTGTGCCCATACCTTTTTGCTTTGATGGAGATATGTCTTCAAAACTTGTTTTACTCACAATCAAATCCTTTTACCAATTCTAGGTTAGATAGCAACAATCTATCTCAAAATATCCACACAAATATTCTCATCAATAATTATTTCACCGTTGAAGAAATACAATAAAATATGAAGTCACAAATACACCTTATCATCTCCAATACTCTCAAAATAATATTCAACTCATAAAAATAAAGTTCCTTTGTTAACACCTTATAATATCCAATCTTATCAAAATAATATTCAATACATAAAAATGAAGTTCCTTTTTTAACACCTTATAATCTCCAACCTTCTCAAAATAATATTCAATACATAAAAATGAAGTTCCTTTGTTAACACCTTATAATCTCCAATATTTTATTTATTTTCTAAGCACCAAAATAAAATATTATTTCAACAATCCTTATGACTCCCTAAACATTTAACACATGCCCTTTAATTATCACGTGGCCTCAAAAATTTTTACGCATTCCAAACTTATGCAAAATTAAATTAAAATGTGTATACCTTAATGTTGTCCCATGTCACCAAAAATATTATGCATGTCTTTGATGACCAGTGCCCAATGACCAACAACCAAACTTGAACCCGTGGCCTATGCCACCGCAGTGCCTTAGCCCAAGGCTAAGTTGTCACCTGGGATACACGCCCACACATGAACCAAAGGTCCATGCTTCCTTACTAATTCTACCACATGAGCTTAAATAAAAATAAAACTCCTCTCCTCCTTTGCCAAAATTAATCACGTGGGATTTGAAACCATGACCTTCCCTTTACAATGCCTTAGCCACACCTTTGACCACCATCTGCGCTACCCAACGCTATGAGATGTTTCTATAATGTCACACAAATATCAATACAATTCTACCTCCTTTTCTTTAAACAAATCACAAGAATCTTCCTTTCATATATGGAGTACACAATTTATAACACACATGGGCATTCAAATATTGCATTAGATCTTAACTTAGGAAATGAAAAAAAATTCCTATTAATACTCTTCCTTTGCATTTGAAACACTTTGGCCCTTTCAAATTTCGAATTCAAAAATAAAACTTTAAACTTGGCACCTTTAATTATTTAAATTAAAATATTAACCTTAGGTTAAAATATTTTAATAATTCACCCAGGTGTTGTAGGTGAGTTGTAGAGGAGAGGGCAATCCTCCAAGGGAGGTCCTAGGTTCGAATCTTCATCCTACCAAAAATATTAATTGGGTACCCAAAATCCAATTGATAATGTTGGTGCGGGCAGGGCTGGGTGCGACCCTCGGGTGACTTTGACGGTGTAGAACCCCCTGTTTGTGGTCTCTTAGACCAAGGCGACCCTACAAGGGGTTTTTCGCTTAATATATATATATATATATATATATATATATAATTTAAATAAATTAAAATAAAAGCTTTGGTAACCTTGCTCAATGGACTTTGTTGGGGATATATTTTTTAATGATTCCTTGGACCCTGTTATTTTTCATCTCTTCCTTTTGCCAAAATATTATAATATTATTATTTCTTTTTAAACTTGCTTCCCTTTTCTTGGGTATTCTACCTTTTAGGCCTCTTTGGGCATATAATATTTAAAATAAATATTATACCCTATTCTTCTTTTACAACTTGATTTTTGGAGAACAAAATTTTGACATCAATGATGACAAAACTAGACATCAAACCTCTTGACATCAATGACAACAAAACTTGCTCAGATTTCTAAAAATATCCCCCTTTGTCATTGATGGCAACCATTTTTTCTTTAAACATTCATTTTACCTTTTTTCAGTTCTTCTCCCCTTAAGAAATTGCTCCCCTTGACTGAATGCTCTCTCCCTAAATCATATCTCTCCCCCTATGACATCAATGGAAAAGGGACTTCTTTGGGGCTAAATATAAAACTCTTAGCTTAGCCCCCTCACCACCTCCTCTCCTTGAGGTGATTAATTATGGGGTGGGAGTAAATATACTCCCATATTACAATGCTCTTCTCCCTTATCAGCTTTCTCTTTCCATACTTTTGAAGTCATACCTTTTTGAACCTTTTGAGAATCCTCTTTCTTGCATGTCCTTGGAAGTTCTAGAAATTTTGTTCTACACCACCTTGTTGTATGATCAACATTATTGCAATTGAAACACTTTATGTTGTGTTTCCTTTGAGGTGCAAATATCTTGAAGTTTCTTTTGGTGAAGCCATACCCATTTCTATCACCCTAAAATGAATTGTTTTATGACCAAACTGATTATAAGAGTACCAATACCCTTGAAAGAGATGCCCATTTCTGAAATTTCTCTTAGTGAAACCATATTCCCTCTTTTCATGTGTCCTGCAATACATAGCCTTGTGACCAAACCTATTACATGAGAAGCGATGTCCTTTGAAGAATTATTGCCTTGAACTCACTGATCTCTTAGTTCTTTATTCCCTATGATGATCCTTGTACCTTGTTTGTGCAATGTTTCCTTCCTCTTTGATGTTGTTACTTCTCAACACATCGGCGTAAGTCTTAGGTTCTTATTTAGTCACTTCTTTTGATGTTCCCTTTGAGACTTCCTTTTATTTTGAGCTTGATTCCACTTTTTGTAATTATAGATCTTCTTTATTACCTAGTCTTGTTTTGATAAATGAGGATCTTTGTGCTTTGCTACTATTATCCAATGCCTTTGAACTTTTCTCAAACTTGTGTAGCTTGTATTTAGACTCTTTCACTTCCTTCCTTAGTGAAACTACCTCATGTTCTAATATTTCACATTCTAAGACTTTTACCTCTAATTTTTCAATCATACCTTCTTCAATTTTCCTTGTCTCTTCAACCTTAACCTTAAGCTCAGTGAGATCTTGTAGAAACTTTGCTTGTGTTTCCTTATCTTCTTGTACTTGGGCTTTCAATATTAATTTTTCCCTTCTTAACTCATCAAGTTACTTAACTGTGGCTTCCTCCTTTCCTTTTTCTTAATATTCTTCTTCTTTTGGGTTTTCAAGAGCATATTCATACTCTTCAATATCTGAAATACTTTCATCACTGTCACTTGAAGCACTAATTGCTACTTCAACAGGAGCATCTTATTTTTCTTCTATTGCCAAAAGTATAATTTCCTTTGTACACCTAATTTGACTATCCCTATTTTCTTTTTCATCTTCACTGCTACTAAAATCATTACAATAAGATGCATTGTGGCAAAGGTTACCAAAAAATTCTTCTTCACTGCTACTATACCCAAATTTTGAACAATGACCTTCAAGATGACCAAAGTTACCACAAATAAAGCATTTGAGTAGTATTAGTTCATTTTTATTCCTTTTTACACAGTTAGCTTCCTTTATGTTGTTGGATCCTATTTCCACTTCTCCTCTTAAAGCAAACATCTCTTTGGGAGTAAAATAAAATTCCTTTTCCTCTTTGCTGCTATTATACCCATTTTGTGGACAATAAAGTGCCATGTGACCAAGCTTACCACACTCAACACATCTCACTAATTTTTCTTCTTCCTTTCTCTTAGTCTCAAGATCCAATTATTTTTCCTTTTTAGATCTCATGGTTCTTGTTTTACCTTTCCTTGCTAGTGTGTTCTTATAGCTATTTCTTAAAGTTGTTAGGTTCTTCTGAAGGAACCTCCTCTAAAACCAATTGAAGAACACAAGCTTATGATAATAGGGGGTGAACAGTAAAATACTAACTTTTACTTTTCTTTCCCAATATTATCCAATAAGATAAATGGAAATATCAATAGTAGTAATGAAATAAATGCACAAATCATCACACATAATAGAGAAACCAATTTAACATGGTTCACCCAACGTCAGCTACTCCACGGATAAAATATTTCACTAAAAATTTCTCAAAAAATAATCACTTCCCTATTACAATATTTATGGATTCCTATCCAAAGGCAACACCAATCCCCTAATGCTCTGATTTGTGGATCTCTCTCCACATAAGAACTCTTTCCCCTTTTATTTGGTTCATGGAACTTGATCCAGGAGACCTCTATCTCCTCAACTAGTTTGTGGATCTCTCCTATGCTCTGGATGGTACTCTTCTAGAATAATTCTACCCCTACTGCACTAGCTTATGGATCTCTCTCCATAGAAGACCTCTATCCTAACTACCCTGGATAATGGATATTTATCAATTGGAGACTACTATCCTCTACTCTATCACCTCCAAATATTATTCTCAACTCTACTCAATCTCTATCTCAAATATGCACTAAAAATTGTCCTTGGTCTAGTACAAATCTATTCTAACTCTGTATTAGTCTCTATATCAAATCTACACTAAAAATTATCCTCAATCTAGTACAAATTTGTTCTAACTCTGTCTCAGGTCTAGCAAAAATATACTCTCAAATCTATACCAAAATCTATCCTCAAATTTGTCCTCAAGCCTTAACATAAAGCTTGATCAAATCACCAATCAACTCTACTTAGATATGTCCCAAGCCTTAATACAAAGCTTGGGCAAATCAAACCTGCTCTTAATGCTATCTCAAGTCTTCACCCAAACTTGTTCAAAGCTACCTACAAGTCTTCACCAAGACTTACCTCAAATATGCCTACAAGTATTCACCAAGACTTACCTCAAATTAGCCTACAAGTCTTCACTAAGACTTACCTCAAATATACCTTCAAGTTCTCTCAAGAAATTTCTCAATATGCTCTCAAGTATTCACCAAGACTTACCTCAAATCTACCTTTGAGTTCTCTTAGAAAATTGCTCAATCTGCTCTCAATACAAACTCAAAACAACTTACAAAACATGATCAATCAATCTCAAATCTTGCACATAATGCTATCATATACTTTGTATAATATTCAAGGTAATTCCTTTAACTTGAAATAGTTTAGACATATTCCATTTAGAATTCGTTTAACATTTGAAACATATAGAGAATGATGTACTCTATCAAAAACTCAATATGTTCTACTCAATAATTAATTCCGTCTCTTTCATAAATCTAATTTCTAATGTTTACACATTCACTTTCAATATCACTCAAATCCAATGCTCAAGAATTTCACTAAAACACAACTTGTTCACAAATCCTAAACAAGTGTTTTCAAACTTATTCAAACAAAAAGCACAATGTGGGTCTTAAACCCTAACTCAAATATTTCTCAATCTCTACCTCAAATCAAATCCATCAACAAGGTGCACTTAAAATTGCTCATACATTTATAACAATACCTATCAATCCTTTTCACTCCACATTCTATTTTATATATTCATTTCAAACACTCTAAACAAAAGATAGTGTGCCCATACATTTTTTCTTTGATGGAGATATGTCTTCAAAACCTGTTTTACTCACAATAAAATCCTTTTGCCAATTCTAGGTTAGATAGAAATAGTCTATCTCAAAATATCCATACAATTATTCTCCTCAATAATTATTTCACTATTCAAGAAATACAATAAAATATAAAGTCACAAATACACCTTATCATCTCCAATATTCTCAAAATAATATTTAACTCATAAAACTAAAGTTCCTTTGTTAACACCTTATAATCTCCAATCTTCTCAAAATAATATTCAATACATAAAAATGAAGTTCTTTTGTTAACACCTTATAATCTCCAATATTTTATTTATTTTCTAAGCACCAAAATAAAATATTATTTCAACAATCCTTATGACTCCCTAAAAATTTAACACATGCCCTTTAATTATCACGTGGTCTCAAACACTTTTCTGCATTCCAAACTTAGGCAAAATTAAATTAAAATGTGCATACCTTAATGTTGGCCCACGTCACCAAAAATATTGTGCATGTCTTCGACGAACAGTGCCCATTGACCAGTGACTAAACTCGAACCTGCAACCTATGCCACCACAGTGCCTTATCCCAAGGCTAAGCTTCCACCTAGGCTACACTCCCACATGTGAACCAAAGGTCCATGCTTCCTTACTAATGCTACCACACAAGTTTTAGCAAAAACAAAACTCCTCTCATCCTTTGCCAAAATGAATCGTGTGGGATTTGAAGCCATGATCTTCCCTTTACAATGCCTTAGCCATACCTTCAACCATAATATGCACTACCCATAAGTATGAGATGTTTCCATCATGTCACGCAAATATCAATACAAGTTTACCTTCTTTTCTTCAAATAATTCACAAGCTTCTTCCTTTCGCATATGGAGTGCACAATTTATAACACACATGGGCATTCAAATATTGCATTAGATATTAACTTAGGAAATGAAAATCATTTCCTATAAATACTCTTCCTTTGCATTTGAAACACGTCAGACCTTTCGAAATTTGAATTTGAAAATAAAACTTTAAGCTTGGCACCTTTAATTATTTAAATTAAAATTTTAACCTTAGGTTAAAATATTTTAATTTAAATAATTTAAATTAAAACCTTTGCTAAACTTGCTCAATGGACTTTGTCGAGGCTATATTTTTTAATGAATCCTTTGACCCTATTATTTTTCATCTCTTCATTTTGCCCAAATATTATAATATTAAATATTATAATATTATTATTTATTCTTAAAATTGCTTCCTTTTTCTTGGGTCTTCTACCTTTTAGGAATATTTAGGCATATAATATTTAAAATAAATATTATACCCTTTTCTTCTTTTAACAAATTCTTTGATTTTTTGAGAATCAACCTTTTGATATCAATGGCAAAAAAACTGGACATCAAACCTCTTGACATCAATGACAACAAAACTTGCTCAAATTTCCAACAACAAATCCCACATATATTTGGGTGAAAGGTCAACGCCAAAATAAAATTCCAAATACTTAGAGATTTCTCTTATTTGCACCCACTTCCATGTTGTGGAATCCAATATGGATATCATCAAATCTAAAGGGAATAATAAAGTTTTTAGATTCTTGGATTATTTCACTAGAGGCCCTACAAAAGGTGTGAACTATCTCAAGGATGTTTGCAAGATTTTTCTGATCTGCCAAAGGAAAAAGTATAGAATCATCTACGAAGTGATAATTGATAAGCTAGGAGCCATTCATAAGGGGGATACCTCTTGTCCTCCCATTTTAATTATAAATTATAATAGATAACCAAGAGCATCGACTGCAATTACAAATAGATAGGGGACCAATGGGAAACCTTGCCTAATTGATCTTTCCACAAGAATGTTGTTAGATAATTTTGTATTAATAACCAATCTTGTAGAAGAATTTGGAAAGAGGGAAGGTACCATATCAATGAATATATTTCCAAAACCAAGCCAATGGAGAATGCTCAAGATCACGGTTCACTCTAATGTATCATAAGCTTTGTCAAAATCAAGATTAAGGCAAAGGCTCTTGAACCCCTATGCTCAAGACCATTCCATCCCTTCCCAAGATGTAACGATATTATCCAAAATTTAACAACCTTTTAGAAATTATGTTTGCTCTGCGCGAATAATTTATGTAGCCATTGGGAGGAGTCTTCTAGCTAGAGCCTTGGCCAAAATTTTATAAGAGGAATTAAGTAAAGTAATGGGATGCCAATTAGCAAGAAAATATGGCTTATATATTTTGAGAATGAGCCTAATCAATCCTTGATTAGTGGTCTTCCCAAGGCCTCCAATAGTAATAACCTCCTCACACATTTACAAAAAATC
Organism: Wollemia nobilis; assembly: GCA_028583015.1. Taxonomy (NCBI): domain Eukaryota; kingdom Viridiplantae; phylum Streptophyta; class Pinopsida; order Araucariales; family Araucariaceae; genus Wollemia; species Wollemia nobilis. The sequence continues at coordinate 9,134,978 of JAQPPZ010000386.1, read as the reverse complement.
AGCTCCTATAGTCTCCCACATGGTCTTAAAAAATTTACTTGGAAGCCCATCAATGCTTGGGGCTTTTTCATTCACCAAAGAGAGGAGGGTAGAATGAAGTTCATCCTATGAAATAGGTTTTTCGAATAATTCTCTATCTTCTTCTTATACTTTGGGAGGTATTCATTGTTTGCAACATTCTCTAAAAAAATCAACTTCTATGTTGGGCCCTTCACTTTTTAAAAGGGCTACAAAATGCTCTTGGATGAAGGATGGGAGGTCCTTAATTAGAATTTTTAGGCTAGATATAAGATTTTTAATAACCTCTATATTTTCTGATCTATTATTCTTCTTAATGGCATTAAATAAAAATTTAGAATTTTATCACCCGTACGAATCCATTGAAGATGTGCCTTGATTTGTGCCTTGTGAACTTTATAAGCTTGGAGTTACCTTAACTCTACCTGTTTTCACCCAAATAATTTTGAGAAGGGATGCTATTAATATTTTTGTTGAGGTGGTGGTTGAGTTGGTCAACTTCCTACTCCAATTCTTTCTCTTTTCCATGTGAAGAGAGGTTAGGGTTTTTCCAAAACCTCAAAGGTAATCCACTGTTATTTTGATAGCTTCCTCCCACCACATAATCCACCCTCTCCCTCCCAAGGGCCTTGGCATGTGATTCCATAATTTCTTGATTCCATTAACATAATATTTGCACTTGAGTAGAGAAGTTTTTAACTTGAAAGGTAAATTATTTTTGGGTTTCCTTATGGAGGCACACCCAATATTCAAGGTAATGGGGAGATGATCTAAAGTTACCACTGAATAGATTAGATGAGACAGATCATTTTGGAGGATATCAATATTTTTTGCCACATAGAAGCAATCCAATATTTCTATTCTAAGAGCATCCCCACATTGTGTATTTCTCCAAGTAAATTAAGCCCCATTATTTTCAGCACTCTTGTTCCAATTGGGATCATAAATATTCTAGACCCTTCTAAACCTATACAATGATTTAGCCTCTTCTGGTTATTTGAGTGGAGTGTCACCTCCAAATCTGTCTCCCTCCAACTCTATCATATTGAATTCCCCTCATATTATTCAATATTTTTTAGGAAAATTGAAGCAAATCCAATCCTAGAGGGCTACCCTTCCAACTGCATTATTGGATGCATAAACAGTTGCAATACCCAATTTTATACCACCAAATATTATTGTACACCACACTACTCTATGCATTGGGTCCTCTCCTAATAAAAAATAGAGTCCCACAACTCTTGAGGGAGGCATAAGACAACCCCCCCTCTATTTTTCATGATTCATACACAAGTCCCCCCAACCCCCATAGGGTCTTAAGGGTATTTTTGAGCCTAAAACCTAAAATTTTGACTTCTTGAAATAATAAAATCTATGGGTAAACTCTATTGATGATTGTTCAAATAGCAAAATACTGCTCTCATAGTGTTATGCCACACACATTCCAATACATGATTATTGTAAACATCAATATGACATATTGTTAGCTAAAACATCATATGCATTATGGGTGGGTAAAAATTGCATATAATCATACAAAGTACTTATTCCCTTAGAATGATATGTGGCTAAGGAGGTATTGTTGGAGTTAGAGTTGATGGGCTTAAGGCTCCATTCCTTACCTCCTAGATGTTGGTATTTTGGGACACCTTTGGAAGGAGGGGGGAATGCATCCCATGATGATATGCATCTATGTTTCTTGTTATGTTGGGTTAACCATACCTCCTTGATTGTTTCTATAGTGACCTCGGGGAAGCGGCGCACCATCCACTACTCTATTTGCAAATATTATTTACTTAATCATGCATTAAAATGAAAGATACAACCAAAATACAAATAAATGAATAGATAATATTTTTATTGCTTTTTCTCAAGTTTTGTTACATATAGATCCCTCTAAGGGAATCCCTTCATTTGATACAAATTTTACAAATAGGGGCAACATATGTATAATATCCCTGTGCAAGGGATGGCACACTTTTGTAGGCTTCTCGGTGACACACATGGAACTGTATGAGGGCTTACAAATACCTCCTTCTCTAGGTCTATCTCCTAGAGGGATCCTCTTGCTTTCATATATTGATAACCTGTCCAGTGAACCTGTAGTCCTACAAGCATGAAAACAACAGTAAATGCTCAGTTGTCCGAGATTGCCTCCTCGAATGAGGTTGTTAGAAAATCCCTAATGATAAATAGGAAGATTCTTAATGACAATATAAACTAATGCTATGAATGCAATAAATAAGATCTATGCTAATGGCATGAAAATATGTAATAGGCTAAATGAAAGAAACTTATGTTAATAACCCTAGACTAGGCCTGTGGGCCACTGTCCGAGATAGTGGCCGCTAAGATAAAAATCCATCTCTATTGCTCTAAGGCTATGTATATAGTATTTATGCTAATGTTAAAATGATTGTCATTTTTATTTGATGTATTGAATATCCTGTAGATGATAACCCCTCAGTCGGCTAGCACTTTGTTGCTCCTCCAAGGTGCTCCAATATGCTTTTTGATTTGACAAGGCTTCACTACAAGAAAAGCTCTCCAAGTCTTGAAAAACTATCCTTGGTCTCTCCCTCCAATTGATCCAAATAAGGTCCCTTGATACTCCTAGTTTTGCACCTCATATTGTGTTGAAGTCCTAGGTTTAGGTCTAAAAACCCTAAGACTAAATCCTGCATACAAACTGTTTGTTAGCATGTGCATTTGAGTCTTTGTCTACCCTTGAGGGCTAGTTAACTAATGTTTGAGTCTCTCATGTGGACTGGCTATGAGGAAGAATGTAAATTTATCCCCGCTTGGCTTTATTACATGAATACTGGCACTTCCACCCGAGATTAGGTTTTTTTTGCAATAAATTGCATTTTAGGATCTAGCTGCTATCGTCTGCAATGACTAGGAATTGATCACTTTGAGCTTCAGTGGCAAATATTCAACTAATCTGGTTCATAGTGGCTAGGCTTGGATGGACTAATACTACCCCAGATGAGTGGTGAAAACCAGATTTGGAACTTGGAAGGTTCCAAGGTTTAGTCATATGATCTATGAATGTGCCCATGTGAGTAGTTCTCCTAAACATGACGTGTTTTAGGTGTCTATAAATGCATATTTTTGGGATGCACTATGTGGGAAAAATATAGTGCTGAGCAAAAATGTAGACTACTATGTTTGTAGGGTGTATGATGATCATTGGTCTGATCAACGCTAAATGGCCCAATAATGCAAGATGGTGCAAACCCTTGAATCATTGCTTCGACATACTGAAAGGCTTAATTTATCACAAGGCTTGCACATATTCACTTGCACTCATTCCTCAAACATAATCGGGTAGCTTAATTCACTACAATGAGATCCGATCGAAGGAGAGCTACAAACTAAGAATGTTATATTTTGCTTATGAACCCAACAAACAGGGAATATTTTGTAATAGTTATTTGCAATGATTCGTAGGACAAATGCAATTTTGATATGATTGAGTGATATTTTGTTGACTTTGATTATGATTATTTGAAGAGCTAACTACCCCCTCACACAACGAATTGATGAGGGATGAGCAATGAATGAAGTGACAAGTCGCTTGACCAATGTGACTAATTTGGTTCCTTCCTAGTGCTTGTTATTTTTAATGGGAAAACCCCTATCAAAGTGTGATCTCAATTTTTTATGATGATCATTCATCCCTATCCCATGGATCGGTATGATCATAAATAGCCTTCTTAGGGAGTTAGGATGAGTGATTCTATTTAGTATTTTTGTTGAATCACTTGGCTCAGTGTTTTTATGTCATAAAGGAATTAGGATGATTCTATTGTACCTGTGGAGTAGTTTGACCATCTTGGTCTTCTTAGGGATTGAGATGGCACATCATAATTCCAAAATGATTAATTTACCCCAAATAGCCCTATGGTAGCCCACTCATCTTACAGTATTGCATGGAGTGCAAATCGCTGCAATCACCGAGTTGATAGAGTAAGTAACTAGATATGAGGCTTACTTGAGATTTTGTTTCTATGTGAATTTTTTGTTATTTTGAGCATCATGATGTTTATGGATCATCATAATGTGTTTATTTAATTTTTTTTGTTATTCTTCATGGGAGGAATTTTCTTATTTTTATCTATGCTTCTGGTCGCTATTAGATCTAATGTTCCCTAAATGCTTGCTTTTGGTTGCTCTCGACCTAAGTGGCCAAGAAGTTTGGGCCTCTGATGACAACAGAGGCTGAAGCATAACTTGGAAAATATAAAATCAGCCTAGGGTTTTGACTTTTCATTCTTCCAGCTGGCGATTCGCTTTTCAAATATCTAGAGAGAAAGTGATAGTTTGCAACTTGGAGCATTTTTTTGTCGATGAGTGGAGGAGTCGAAGCTTCTCGGGTATGCTTCGAAATACTAACCTCGCTTGTCTTTGAGTTAAAATGAACCTCACTAAGTAACTGATAAATGAACCTCATTAAATTTATTAGCAATAAACCGAACCCATAGATAGATCTAGTTTAGGTTTTAATTTGATGGGCTTGTCCCCATTTTGTGTTTTTAAAAAAAAATTGGTATTTTTGGTCTAGGACGTACGCATTTGTCATGTCACCCATCGGTCACTACCACTTAGAGTTACCATGTTGGCCCATGGCTTGGTTGCTATCGATTGCAGTGGATAGTTCAAAAATCAACGGTTAAAATTATGACCATTGGAATTTGGCCGTTGCCAGCCTCAGCGATCGATTCTTGGTCGTTGTAGACGAGAGTGACCAAAAAACCTTAGGATATTTTTTTGATATTTTTTGGATTTTTAAGATGATTAATTGATTTTTAATGCATTATTAGGTGTATTTATTCCTATTTTACTTAGACTTAGGATAGTCTATCATTATTTGTACTATCTCACATGTTCTATTGTATTTTATGCCTTAAATGCACTATAGTTATACCTTGATTTTTGTCCTTATTATTACTACTCGGGCTCGGGACCTGAAGATCTTGCTTGACCTCCTACCTTGTATGGTTGATACAGACTGGGTGTGGTTTAAGGCCCATAAATTATAGTATGTGACCAGGCTTCCCCAGATTATGTCGAATCAAGCCTACCTCACGGCCTTGGCTCACCGATGGGATCTTTAGACAAATACCTTCCACCTTCCTACCGGTGAGATGACTATCACACCGCATGATGTATATAGGATTTCCTGGATTTCTTTTGATGGAGTGGCCATCGTCGCTTCAGCCACTAATGACTATGAGGTAATATTTGCTAGGGTGTTTGAGAGGCATGTTGTGGTAGCATTCCAAGACACCAAATATGGTGGTGTATCAATTTTGTGATGGTATAGGGAGAGGGTCTTATCTATGATGCATGTGGTGTTGTTGATTTTTGTCAACAACTTTCTTATCCTAGACTAATGCTTGAGGTTCTTGTAGAACCTCCTTGTGATGGTTCAGGATTTGATGGACAACAAAGAGCCTATCATCTATGCATGGAGGAGGTCTTTGCTAGCTTAGTGCTATAATGAGTTGTATCACATCCACTAGAGGGGTCATTTCAGCATCACATATAGCTTGCTCCTACAGATATGGGTATGGGAGCATATCCATGTAGATCATCCCTAAGGGCTCCCTATTGAGATTATAGCTATAGATGGTCAGATGAAGTGTTATAATGCCATATGGGCTCGAGAGTGCGAGGAGCACAAGAGCTATCCTTTTGCAGGGGAGCTCTCCCATTGCATTGCTACTTTCATTGGGTTGCAGGCTCGAGGTATCAGATGGTGCCCATATCATGACTATCTGACATGGGATGATCCAACCAGATTTATAGCTAAGACATGGTGCGAGCGATGGATCATTGGCTATAAGGTCAGCATCAGAGAGTATTTCTTCTATTCTTGTGTCCTTCATCAGTATGGATTGCAGTAGGATGTGCCATATGTCCTAGTACTGTATAGGCGTATTACAACAAAAAAATACCTTCCCCCACCATGGATTATAGAGCTTAGTGATGATGAGGATGCCCCAGCAGTTGACATAGGTGTCAATGGGGGAGTGATATATGCCTTTGCATAGTGGTGGAGGGATTAGATGTGGCATGGTGATGGCATACTAGGCCACAAGGATGATGGTGGTTATGGAGGCATAGATCTAGCAGGGTGTAGAGTCTGAGCTAGGACTAAGGGATGGGGCTAGCTGGTAGAGCAAGTAGTAGTGGAGGAGTAGGAGACTCCTATGAAGGAGGAGTTGGATCTCGAGGAGAGATATTCTCCTCTCAAGTCACAACTGCATGAGGTTGAGGTCGATCTCCAATTGACCAAGATAAAAGTACAACAATGTGATATGCCACTATAGTATAACAAGATGCCACTATAACATAGTGATATGCCATTATAGCATAGCTCACGATGTAGATACAGGCATTACAGGCTACTATCGGGGGAGGTGCTACTAGGATGTAGATTGTTGTTGATCCTCCTACACCATAGGTTCCTACAAAGGCATATCCAAGGGCAGAGACTAGGCAGACATAAGCCTTGCTAGATGAGTATGAGGTAAATATTTTTGATGATGCAACCTACATTATTGCTCTCTCGATGCATATTAGGAGGCTAGGAGCCACTCCTAGTGAGAGGGCAGGTGTCGGTGGATCACAGGTTAGCGGGCACTCCACATCAAGGTAGTATTCTATTCGGTATAGACAAAGGACTTGGACTCATACAAAGAGATCAGAAGGATCTAACTCACATCACTCTCCCAAGGATCTTCCCACAGGGGGCACAAGCCTAGTTTGATTCATGATGCACTTTGAATTTTATTTTTGAGGTCAGCTAACCTATACGAATGTAGCCCATGGGCATTTTTGTACATCTATGCATTTGAGACACATATTTATATGAGATTTTTGTATTATGATTCATAATGTGTGTCTTTTATTGCTTATGTTTATGTTTTATTTATGCGATGTGATGATGGCATTATGATGTAATGATGTATGTGTTAGATGATAGGTGATATTTATGATAATATGGATATTTAGATGGATGCTTATGCAAATGCTTTTATGATCTGATTACTGTGACATGATGTGATGTATCATGAGTTGACTTATTGGTGGATTTTATGATTGTACGCATAGGTGGATTATGATGTATGCATATATGGATGCCTATATGATTTCATGTGCTTTGATTATGGTGATATGATGTAATGTATGTGTTAGATGATAGGTGATATTTATGATAATATGGATATTTAGATGGATGCTTATGTAAATGCTTTTATGATCTGATTATTGTGACATGATGTGATGTATCATGAGTTGACTTAATGATGGATTTATGATTGTACGCATAGGCGGCTTATGATGTATGCATATATGGATGCCTATATGATTTCATGTGCTTTTATTATGGTGATATGATGTAATGTATGTGGATGCAATGATCTGATCTAAGGAGTAGATGGATGATTGATGATCTATGTATTTATGGATGCAATGTTATTTGTTAAATACATGTTTAATTTTGCTTTTAGTTGTATGCATTCGACTTATGTTATGATGTGGCAAATGCAATGTGTGGAATGCATTATCTACATGGTTTTTTATCTAATGTAAATGAACCTATATGCTTTAATCACTTAAAACATAAGGAATACACATGATATGATTTTTAATGATCTAATGGGTGATACCACAAAAAGTATATTAGTTATGAATGTAAATAATCATTCTTATCACAAGAAATAATTGTTTAAGCATCCATATGTGAAATTTAATGGCATGGAATGTGTGTAGTTTCTTGATAAGATATTGTAATTTAAAAGATACATAATATTTAGTGGTTGTCTAAATATCATTTTTTATATCCATCTGGTATCTAGCCTACTTTGTTAATACCTTTTTATTCACAAAATCTCATAAAGAAAATTGATGATGCGATTGATCATATGATTTGTTGCCATGGAGGAAGTTTTGAAGCCTTTCTTGAGACTCAAACACTCTAGTTACCCTATCACCAGCTACGCACTAACCATAAAAGACTTTTGAAAAGCAAGGCTTTCATCATGGACCTAGAGATTCATTATCCCTGTGTGTGCAAATGAATATATTTAGATAGAACTCAAGCATTTCCTTTGATGTTAGGCAATATTATTTCAGCCCATTGCTAAGATCGAGGATCCTCAAGTGTTCATATGATCCTATGTTGGACTTAGTTGGACTATACCACTAGGCAGTATTGGGTTATCCAAAGCTAGCTCATCCACATGTAAACATTGCTCTACATAAATGCAAGATGCTATTATGATAGACATATCATCATGTGTAAGGGTATCACCATTACCAGGCATGGTTGTACACCAAACCTATAATGGGGATCACCTTCTCATTTTGTACAATGCTGAGAATTCTAGGGATTCAAGCTTCATTCCCTTATTTTCTTCATTTTATTTAGGATACTTGCTCATGCTTAGTGATGAAAATCACTGTTTATTTTTTATTGATTTTTTTGAATTTTGAATTTTTGTTTTTCTTTTGAGCAAGGGATCTATGTAGTGATGATAATCACTTGTTTATTTTGATTTTGACTTTATCTTGATTCTAGGATTTTGGTAAAAGCAAGGGATTTAACTAGGTAGGGTGGAACTTGTCCTTTTGCCAATTCTTAGCACCTTTGAACCAGTTGCACAGGGAGATAAGCAAGGAAGACCCTTTTCAATTAAGATGACCTAGACCACTTTTACAGCTTTCATATTTCCCTTGTACCAACTAGGATTTTAGAGTTTTTAATTAGTTATGGAAACGTGAATATCTAAGGCAATCATGACTAGCCCTTACCCTCTACTAATCAACATGGCTTTCCACAAAAGTTGATAAGACCACTAGATATGGTTGAATGATCGGAAAACCTTAGCCTATTCTTTATAGTAGCAAGAACGGTTGTGTTGAAAAACACAATTATACACATGGATGCATGGATGTAGATGGATTTGAGTATTTGTGGTTGTGATACAAACTATGGCATCATTTGCAAGATTGTGATCATAACATGTGCAAATGCAATGGATATGAATGTAATGCAACTATGTGGATGCAAATGTAAGATGCAAATGTTTTTGTATTTTTTATTATTTTGCATTGTTTTTGTGCTTTTGATTATTTTGTATTGTTTTTGTACTTTTGATTATTTTGACCAAAGGACTTATTGTGCCTTCGGGGCTTTTAGGGGTTGACCAAATGGAATGCGAATACCCTTGGAGCATTTTTTATTAAGGTGACCAAGTGACATGAAGATACCCTTGGAATGTTTTTTGTGGAGAACAGAACTAACACAGTAAAGGAGACAAGGAAAACAAGAGCCAAATTTCTCATTCAATAGCTTTGGAAAGAATTTACAAAGAATATACAACAATCTGCCATTTTGCCAACCCCTTCTCATTACAATTCTTGGGTTTTTATCGAGGCCCCGACCCTCTGTGTTTTCAAATTTCCCACGATCTGCAACAGCCACCTGGCTCAATACTGGAAAGTTGCATTGATGGGACTCTGGGTGAGGTGCGCGACTGGCCGCCATAACCACCGTAATCTTCTTCTGGAACTGCTGTTTCGTTGCTAGTTGCCTTAACTGCGTCTCTAGATATAATGCGCGAGTGGCCGACATGCTTGCTGGAATATTTCTCTGAGACTGTTGCTTCACTATCGCTAGCTTGCCGTGCATGAAGGAATGCATTTATGTCAGCCTGGACTGCGTGTTTTTCTTTTGGTCGTGATATCGTGACATGTCGCGATATCATGACATTCTCTTCTTCCGCCTTCCTACTTTTGCCTTGGTCGCGATATCGCGACATGTCGCGATATCGTGACGTATTTCCATCACATCCCCGTTCTTCCTCTTTGGTCACGATATCGCGACCTGTCGCGATATCGCGACGTATTTTCATCGCGCCTCCGTTCTTCAGTTTTGGTCATGAAATCGTGACATGTCATGATTTCATGACCTTCCATCCTCCGTGCCTTCGCTCCCTGCTCTGGTCATGAAATCGTGACATGTCACGATTTCATGACGTTCTATCCACTGTGCCTTCGCTCCTCGCCTTGGTCATGATTTCGTGACATCGTGAAATCATGACATGTCACGATTTCATGACATTCTGTCCACCGTGCCTTCGCTCCTCGCCTTGGTCATGATTTCGTGACATTCTGTCCACCGTGCCTTTGCTCCTCGCCTTGGTCACGATTTCGTGACATGTCACGAAATTGACATGTCACGATTTCGTGACATTCTGTCCGCCGTGCCTTCGCTCCTCGCCTTGGTCACGATTTCGTGACATTCTGTCCATTGTGCCTTTGCTCCTCGCCTTGGTCGCGATTTCATGACATGTCACGAAATTGCGACATGTCACGATTTCGCGACATTCTGTCCGTCGTGCCTCTCTCTCCTATTTTGGTCACGATATCGTGACACTTTTTCTGTCGCGATATCGCGACACATATTTTTCTTCTGCAAAACACTTAGAAAAATTTGGTTGATGCAAGATTGCTCTGCTGCCCTCGGATGCTCCTGCATCAGACACCCGGGGTGGATTGAGAAGTGATCCTCACTTCTGATCTGTGAGAGGAAGACCCAAGCGGTCAACCTCTATTTTTGACAACCAAGTTGCATCTTCTACAGGTCTGCCCTTCCACTTGATCAAATATTCAGAATATTTTTTGTTCCTGGTGCTTCTGCCTTCACGAGTATCTAATATTTCCTCGATCTCGTCTGTGGTTGGGTTAGACGCTGGAATGCTCCACAACTCTGTACTTGGTGCCTCTGTACTGTCTCCCTCATGGTATTCCACTAAATCTGATATGTTAAAAATAGGCGAAATGTCAAGCCCACTTGGCAATTCCACTTCATATGCATTGCCTGAATCCCATTTTTCCAGTATTCTGCATGGCCCAAACTTCTTCATCTTCAACTTGTTATAAGTTTTGGCAGGAAATATTTCTTTTCTGAGATGGACCATGACTTCATCTCCTACTTCGAACTCTTTGAACCGCCGCTTTTGGTCTGCTCTTTTCTTATACTGAGTATTCATTTTTGTAATTTGTTTCTTCACTTCTTCATGCATGGTTTTCATATGTTTTGCAAATTTCTCAGCCTCGGCACTGCTCTTTTCATCTTTATCCAATTTCCTCAGCTCAGAAACATTTCTTGGGTTGTTTCCATATATGACTTGGAATGGAGATTTGTTTGTACTCTTGTTGACAGAATTGTTGTATGCAAATTCTGCCTACGGCAAAACCAAATCCCATCCCTTGGGTTTATCTGCTATCAAGCATCTCAATAAATTACCCAGACTTCTATTTACCACCTCTGTCTATCCATCAGTCTGTGGGTGGTATGCAGAACTGAACTTCAGATCTGTCTTCAACTTCTTCCACAATGTTCTCCAGAAATACCCAACAAACTTTGTATCTCTATCAGAAATGATGCTTTTTGGTAGACCGTGAAGTCGTACCACTTCCTTGAAAAATAACCCTGCAATGTGAACCGCGTCACTTGTTTTCTGGCAGGGAATAAAATGTGCCATCTTGGAGAATCTATCAACCACCACAAATACGAAGTCATTTCCCCTCTGTGTTCTCGGCAATCCAAGAATGAAGTCCATGCTGACGTCCTCCCATGGCCTCTCAGGTACAGGTAACGGCTGATATAATCCCGTGTTCTGCCTCATGCCTTTTGCCATTTGGCATATTCTACAACTTTGCACAAACCTTTTCACATCCTGCTGTAGTTGTGGCCAATAGTAGTTCTCACTCACCAGGGCAATGGTCTTATCCCGACCAAAATGTCCAGCCAGTCCCCCGCTGTGCTTCTCCTTGACTAAGTTTTCCCGCATGGAACTCCTTGGAATGCATAATTTACTTCCCCTGAACAACATTCCATCTTGGATTAGAAAATCCAACCACTTTGTCCTGTCCAAAGTAACAGGTGCCAAGCAAGCCGTCCAGGCTTCTGCAAAATCAGGATCTTCAGGGTACAAACCCTTCAGTTCTTCAAATCCTACCACTTCCACCATCATTTCAATCAGCAAATTCTGCCTTCTACTTAAGGCGTCTGCAACTCTGTTTGACTTTCCGCTTCTGTGCTTCAACACAAAGGTATAACTTTGGAGAAACTCAACCCACTTCAAGTGCCTCTGATTCAGTTTTGCTTGGCTATTAATGTACTGTAAGGCCTGATGATCAGTAAATAGAACAAACTCTTTTGGCAACAAATAATGCCTCCACTTCTTTAGAGCCTGAACTATTGCATAAAACTCCTGATCATAAACTGAATACTTTTTTCGAGCATCATTGAGTTTCTCACTAAAGTAAGCAACAGGCCCGCCTTCCTGACTCAGTACAGCTCCTATTGCACTACCACTGGCATCACAATCTACCTGAAATACCTTGTTAAAGTCTGGGAGTGCCAAAATAGGTTGTTCTATGACCTTCTTCTTCAACAGATCAAAGCTCCTATCTGCTCCTAAGGTCCACTTAAACTCTTTCTTATCCCCTCTCATTGTTTCTGTGAGGGGTGCACAAATGCTGCTAAAATTTCTAATGAATTTTCTGTAAAAGCTGGCTAGACCATGAAATGATCTTACCTCTATTGTGCTTCTTGGAGTAGGCCATTCGATGATAGCTCTCACCTTTTCTGGGTCCATTTTTAGACCTTCTGCTGAGATGACAAATCCCAGGTACACTAACTCCTTCTTTACAAAATTACACTTTTTAGATTAATTAATAACTGCTCCTCCCGTAGCTTCTCAAAAACCCTCTTGATGTGCATCAGGTGCTCCTCCAGGGTTCTCGCTAAATATTAATATATCATCTAAATAGACAATGACAAATTTGCCTAAAAACTCTTTCAATACCTCATTCATCAGCCGCATGAAGGTACTTGGTGCATTGGATAGCCCAAATGGCATGACCAACCACTCATACAAACCCTCTCTGGTCTTGAAGGTCTGTCTTCCACTCATCTCCTTCTCTGACATGGATCTGATGGTAACCACTCTTGAGGTCAATCTTGGTGAAGTACTTGGCTCCACTCAAATAGTCCATTATGTCATCCATTCTTGGCAATGGAAATCTATATTTTATTGTGATCTTGTTGATGGCTCGAGAGTCTGTACACATTCTCCACTCTCCATATTTCTTTGGTGCTAGCACTGTAGGCACTGCGCATGGACTCAAGCTTTCTCGAATCAGTCCCTTCTCCAGCAACTCCTAGACCTGCCTGTTTAGCTCCTCAGTTTCTACAGGCATCATTCTATGTGCAGCTTTATTGGGCAAGCTCGATCCTGGCACCAAATCGATATGGTGACTGATCTTCCTTACTCGGGGTAAACCCTCAGGCACATTATCAGATATAATATCTAGAAATTCCTCCAATAGATCTAGGACTTCTGTTGGGGTATCTTTGCATTCTTTCTCCCTAACTCTAGGAATTAATGCATAACACATATGTTCATGCTTCAAATCATCTAAAAATTTTCTCCCGTCAACTAAGCAAATTCTGGCACTGCCACATACCTTTTCTTCCACCTCCTTCAGGGGTTTCAGCTTATGACGCATTCCATTCTTTGTTATGGAGTAGGTGTTGGCATGGCCATCATGAACCGCGCACCTGTCAAACTGCCATGGCCTTCCCAATAGCAAATGGCACGCATCCATGGGTAGGATGTCACACAGGACCTCATCACGGTAATTCCCAATGCTAAATTTTACCAGGCATTGTTCACTGACCAAAACCTTATGGTCTTTCTGCAACCACGTGATCCGATATGGATGCGGGTGTCTCTTCCTCTCCAGTTGTAGCTTTGTAACCATTCCCTCTGAAACTAGGTTATCCATGCTACCGTTGTCAATAATAATATTGCAAATCTTACCCGCGCATTTACACCTTGTGCGGAATAAGCTTTTCCTATGATCTGCGCCCCCTCTTCATTCAGTAGGACTCTCCTTGCGATCATTACTTCTCCTCTCTCTGCTTCTTCAGAATGCTCAGATCCAACATCTTCATCAGCGACCGCGGCTCTGGCATTTCCTTTCGGCCTCCTATTATTCCTTTCTCGTTGTTGTGGACACTCGTATTGGTGATGTCCCTCTTCTCCACACTGGAAACAAGTTCCATGGAATCTTCCTCTTCCCTGGCCACGTCCAGCTCTGCCCCTTCCCCCTCGGTAATCATTATTCTGATTACGAGGGCGGTAGGTATTTTCTCTCCTTTGTTCCCTGATTACTGCTACCTTCTCCATTCTTCTGAGAATCTTCATTTCTTCTTCCACTGGTCCTTCCATCGGTTCTTCCGCCATGACCTCTTCCTCTTTGCTTGTTCTCAAACCTCCTATTGAGCTTTTCTTCAACCTTTAGGGAAAATTGGTAAGCGTCCTCTATGGTGGTCATCCGGACCAGACTTAATTCTTCTTGAATACTTGCTCGTAACCCATTAATGTAACGGGCTACCTTCTCCTTGTTGGCCTCTGAGTGGCCTGTTCTGATCATAATTTTATGAAACTCTTCTATGTATTCTTTTACAGACTTACTTGATTGCCTCAACCCTTGCATTTTCTTTAGCAGGTCTAACTCATAATCACCAGGGATGAACTGCCTCTTCAACTTTTCTACCATCCGTTCCCATTTTGTGATTCTCTCTTTTCCTCTTCTATTTCGCTCCAGCTGCACTCCCTTCCACCAAATGCTGGCATGACCTTTTAGTTTGGTCTTAGCGAATCTGACCCTATCAGGATCCTCAACCTCCTCATACTCAAAGTACTCTTCCGGATCGTTGATCCAGTCGATCAATTCCTCTGGATCAAGGTTCCCAGAATACGTGGAAACCTCCATCTTCGGCCTCTTCCCAATCTGGGATATGGCTTTGTATAGTCTGGCTTGAGCAGGATCTACTACTTCTTCTTCTTCCTCAGGCTGGCCCTCTTCTTCGTCATCTTCCTCTTCGCTACCTTCATCTCTTCTTAGTTCAAATCCTCTATGCATCTCTTCTTGCAGGGCTTGCATTTGCCTCTACAAAACTCGGACAGCTTTCGTTGCCGCCATGCCTCTCCCACCAACAGGGTTTCTTCTTGGAGGCATTCTGCTCACTCTCTCACAAGCCCTTCCATAGATCCTGGTGTAACTGCCTCACGTCCGATGATCTGTTACACACTCAGGAACTTTCGGCTCTGATACCACTTGGTGGAGAACAGAACTAACACAGTAAAGGAGACAAGGAAAACAAGAGCCAAATTTCTCATCCAATAGCTTCAGAAGAATTTACAAAGAATATACAACAATCTACCATTTTGCCAACCCCTTCTCATTACAATTCTTGGGTTTTTATCGAGGCCCCGACCCTCTATGTTTTCAAATTTCCCATGATCTGCAACAGCCACCTGGCTCAATACTGGAAAGTCGCATTGATGGGACTCTGGGTGAGGTGCGCGACTGGCCGCCATAACCACCGTAATCTTCTTCTGGAACTACTGTTTCATTGCTAGTTGCCTTAACTGCGTCTCTAGATATAATGCGTGAGTGGCCGACATGCTTGCTGGAATCTTTCTCTGAGACTGTTGCTTCACTATCGCTAGCTTGTCGTGCATGAAGGAATGCATTTATGACAGCCTGGACTGCGTGTTTTTCTTTTGGTCATGATATCGTGACATGTCGCGATATCGTGACATTCTTTTCTTCCGCCTTCCTACTTCTGCCTTGGTCGCGATATCATGACATGTCGCGATATCGCGACGTATTTTCATCGCGTTCCTATTCTTCCTCTTTGGTCACGATATTGCGACCTGTCACAATATAGTGATGTATTTTCAACATGCTTCCATTCTTCAGTTTCGATCGTGAAATCATGACATGTCACGATTTCGTGACCTTCCATCCTCTGCGCCTTCGCTCCCTTCTCTGGTCATGAAATCATGACATGTCACGATTTCGTGACGTTCTGTCCTCTGTGCCTTCGCTCCTCGCCTTGGTCACGATTTCGTGACATTCTATCCACCGTGCCTTCGCTCCCTGCCTTGGTCATGATTTCATGACATTCTGTCCGCTGTGCCTTTGCTCCTCGCCTTGGTCGCGATTTCGTGACATGTCACGAAATCATGACATGTCACGATTTCGTGACATTCTGTCCGCCGTGCCTTCGCTCCTCGCCTTGGTCATGATTTCATGACATTTCTGCTTCTCCTTGCTTGTCACGATTTCGTGACATTCTGTCCGCCGCATCCTCTCTCTCCTATTTTGGTCGCGATATCGCGACACTTTTTCTGTCGCGATATCGCGACACATATTTTTCTTTGCAAAACACTTAGAAAAATTTGGTTGATGCAAGATTGCTCTGCTGCCCTCGGATGCTCCTGCATCAGTTTTGATTGAATTTTGACCAAGCAGCATGAAGATACCCTTGTAGCATTTTGATTGAATTTTGACCAAACGACGTGAAGATACCCTTGGAGCATTTTGATTGAATTTTGATCAAGCGACGTGAAGATACCCTTGGAGCATTTTTGACTAAGGTGACCAAGTGGCATGAAGATACCCTTGGAGCATTTTGATTGATTTTGACCAAGCGGTATGAAGATACCCTTGGAGAATTTTTGCTTTTGAATCTTTTATGTTTTTATTATTTGTTTGTAATTTTATGACATATTTGAATGTTTTTGTATTTTATGTATATTTGAATGTTTTTGTATTTTATGTATATTTGAATGTTTTTATATTTTATGTATATTTGAATGTTTTGTATTTTATGTATATAATTCCTTCAAATGGATGATATTGAGAGGCTCAGGCTCTTCAACACCATCCAATGATATGAGGTGATATGCTCCAGTCCCAACCCTTTTCGATATTATGTATGGACCTATCCAATTTTCCATAAATTTGTCTTGTAGGTGTGGTGACAGATTTGAGTTTTGCTGGTTTTCTTTGAGCACAATATCTCCAACTTGAATTCTCTTAAGTGGACTTTACTATTGTAGGCTCATGCAAGGAAATCTTAATAAACGTGGAGATGCTCCAAAGCATTGACTCGACGTTCATCAAGAAGGGTTAATTGATCCAGGCGGCCTTGTCACACGGTGTCATCATCTACGAAGTCCTTCAATGCTATGCACAAGGTTGGAATTTCCAATTCTAGGGGCATGATGGTCTTAGTGCCATATACAAGTGAAAACGGTGTTGCCCTAGTGGGTGTCCACACACTAGTTTTGTATGCCCATAATGCAAGTAGTAATTGCAGATGCCAATCCTTATGATTATCCTTCACCGTCTTCCTCAAGATTGATACTATTATTTTGTTTGAGGCTTTTGCTTGCCCACTTGCTTGCGGATAATAGGGTGTTGAAAAACTATGCTGAATATGGTATTTGTTCATCAAAGTATACACATTTTTATTCTTTAAATATGGCCCATTATCCGATATTATTTTTTAAGGGACCCCAAAATGACTTATGATATTATGGAGTATAAACTCCACAATCCTTGTCTAGTTGTCGATGTCAAGGGGATCGCTTTGACCCATTTTGTGAAATAATAAGTGGTCGTTATGATGAACGTGTGTCGGCCTAAGGATGCAGGTGAGATATTCCCTACTAAGTCTAGTACCCACTATGATAAGGGCCATGCTTCTTGGATGCGTTGTAAGGCTTGTGATGGAAAATGTATGAGGTTTGTGTGATGCTGGCATTTAACACATTTATTAACATACTCACAACAGTATTTTTACATAGTGGGCCAATAGTAACCCATTCTCAATATGCACTTAAAAATGGCCATACCACTAAAGTGACCACCACACATACCGTTGTGAGCCTACAAAATTTCCCAAGATGCTTCCTGCAACTCATGACAACGAATGGGCATTCCATCATAACCTCATCTATAAAGGATCTCTCCCAATAAGATGTACCTTGTTACCTTCTATTTAAATGTTCATATTTCACTATGTGATAGGCCTTGTGATACCATTCCAAGCTTTAGGAAATCTTGTAACTGGAAAAACCAATCCTCATAAGCCACAAATTCTATAGAAAATATGACCTGTTCCTCTTGCTTCTCAAAACTCATGAATACATATTGAGAAACAACCCTGTGGTGAATGGTTGTAACACACTCTACAGGACCTTGAGAGAACAAAGACCCCTAGGATGCTATTTGCAAGAAATATCTAGCTTTGAAGGACCAATCCTAATTTGGTTTGATATTGATCATGTTTATTGATTCTTGATTATCGAGAGCCTCACGTTGTATCGTTGAGTGCACGAGTACCTTAACATGAATGGTCATGAAATCCATAGATGGATTCTGAGGGATTAAGGATCCCAAGGATGCCATGGTGTCTACAAATCTATTTGACATATGAGGGAATGCCTCGATGTCATACCATTCCAATTAGGCTAGGTAAGTGTCAACGAGCTCCATGTAAGCTTTCAAGATTGGGCATCAACATTGGAAAAAACCCTTGACTTGATTAACTATGATCAAGGAGTCACCAAAGATATTCAATCTTCTAATGCCCATTGTCATGGTTGTTTCAAGTCCTAATATTAGGGCCACATAATTGGTGTTATTGTTTGTGCAAGGGAAGTCTAGTTTGAATGATAAGTGCAATGGAGTGCCTTGCCGTGTGATAAATACAATCTCTACTCCACCCCCTTTCTCACACTTTGAACCATCAAAAAACAATACCATGTCTCTTTTTCTTAGGTTCTCCAAGTTCTAGAAGATCTAATAATGAAAATACTACATCATCAAGAAATTATATGGTGAGAGGCTTGCTATCCTGAAGAGGTGCCTCTGCTAATTGATCAACCATGACTTATCCCTTGATGGAATTTTGGCTTATGAACTCTAGGTCAAACTCTATCAATAGCATGATTTATTTTGTAGTATGTGTATTGTGATAAGTCTTGTTCATCATGTACTGCAAAGGATTTTATTTTGATATAACGTAGGTCGTATGGCTCAACATGTAGTGTCGTAAATTTTTGGTTGCAAAGACTACTACCAAATACACCTTTTCTACATATGCATACCCCAACTCATAACTCACCAAGGTACAACTGATGTAATATATGGCTTTCTCTTTGTCTTGTGCATTATTTTGGGCCAACATGGTGCCCAAAGAAAAATTAGTAGCTGATATGTATAGTAAAAATGGTACGTCTAGACTTGGTGGAGCCAATACTGGCGATGTTGCCAGGTAAGTTTTGATCTCTACAAAGGATTGTTGGCACTCTTCACCCCAATGAAAAATGACTCCTTTGCATATTATCTGATTCATGGGTCAAAATTTGTCTCATAATTGAGCAATGAATCATTTTATGGATGCTATCTTGCCTTGTAGGCTTCTCAACTCCCTATTGTTGGTAGGGGTGGCCATTTCCAATATAGTTTTTACCTTTGCAGGATCAACTTCAATGCCTTGCTTAGAAATTATGAACCCTAAGAGTTGACCATAATTTATGCCAAACACACACTTCTTAGGATTCAATCTGACGTTGTGGTCAATGAGGCTATTGAAGACTTTCTTAAGGATCTCAGTGTGCTCTTATCACAATAAAGACTTAGCCAATAAGTCATCCATGTAGTCCTCTAAGATCCTATGCATATAGTCATGAAATATGTATGTCATGACCTGCTGATATGTGGCACCAGTATTTTTAAGGCCGAATGACATCACCTTGTAACAAAACATTCCCCATGGAGTAATAAAAATAGTTTTGTGTTGGTCTTCAAGTTTAATTATGATTTTATTGTATCCAAAAAAACCATACATTAGGGAGAGCATCTCATGGCCTACAGTGGCATCAATAAGAGCATCTATGTTTGGTAATAGGAATGAATCCTTCAGAGTTGGCCTATTCAAGTTTTTGAAGTCTGTGCAAATACAGAATCTTCCATTGGGTTTCCCCATGGGTACCATGTTTGAGACCCATTTAGGATAGTTGATAGGAAAGATAAAAATCACATCCAAATTTTTTTGTCACTCGTTCTTCACCATCAAAATGATGGTTGGATGCATTTTAATCAACTTTTTCTTAACTAGCTTCTTCATGGGATGCAATCAAAGGTTGTGAACAACTAACTTTGTATCAAGCCTTGGCATGTCTTTGTAGGTCCAAGTGAAAATTTTTGGCCTATCCTTGAGGTGAGGGATTATGATGGCTTGTTCCTCTGGAGATAGAATTTTTCCAAAATTGAATTTATTTGGTTGAGTAGGATCATCGCTGATTTCCACCTCAAAAGTCACTTCTATGGCCATATGTGACCCATCTTCTAGCTAGTGAGGTTTGGGTATTAAATGAATGTCATCAATAGGATTTATAGGTCCTACTGACTCAATATCCAAACTAGCATGGAATACATCATATGCATAGCTTGATTCAAAATGGAATGGTTGTAACACCTCTTCGTTAGGGAAAAGACCCTCAGGCTCTACAAGTGAATCAATGTGACCCCAATCAATAGCATCTATATCAAGATATAATGGTTTGGTAGAATATGTTGGGTTATTGAGTGGAGTGGTCAAATCAATGGATATTTTATTGATGGATGGAATGAAATCTCTAGGACCACATGGGTGAAATCTTGTCTCATAGGTTTCTCCCTCTTACTTGTGATGAGGCCCTGGAGGAAAAGAAATATTTGTATTTGGCACATGACTAGGCCGAATAATAAGATCATTGGGTTCTAAGAGCTCCCTAAATGTAAGCAGAGAGGGATTGATTGCACGGTAAATGATATTTAATTTGATAGGTCTCCCCAAAAACCACAAGCCAGGGTCTATGGTATGAAGTGTCACTTCTCTTTCTACCAGCATGTTGACTTGCCTCAAGTGGTGAGGCCTAAGATAAGCCATCTCAGTATCGTCTTCAAAGTCATAATTGCTTATCCAAAAACCATTAGCATTGGTATGTGGCCCCAAGACAAGGGGCTCATGTCTTGGCCCCCAGTAGGCCATATCTATCTCATCCTCATATTCTTCATCACTTATGAAGATGTCATTTGCATTAGTGTCTTACCCCAAGCTATGGGGTAACTGCCTTAACCCTAGGTAGGATATTTTTATTGAGTCCTCCGACTCATAGCCACTTTCATTTGATATGTACCTACTCTCGTTATGATTGGACCAGGAAAGGCTTTGTAAATACTGAGGCCCATGATAGGCTAAGCTTATCTGTGGTTCATCATCGCTTTCCACATATCCATTTCCTCTTGCTCTTCTTCCCACAAGATGCAACCTATCAGGATGGCATCGATCGAGGATTTTGAATGATACATCTCTAGTGGTGGTATGTTTACCATGGCCACTTATTTGTTCATCAGATGTCTTGTACTTGGTGGATGATAAGGAATAAAATCAATGTATTCTCCTAATCCTAAGCTTAATCTATCCAAGTATGCTTCTAGAGAATCATCTTGATCTCTGATGTGGTAGCCTAACCCAAAAATTTAATGGGAAGCTGGTATTGCGGCTCGCATGGACGCCTGCACCATTGATCATATATACCAAGATCGTAGTCATGGCAATGGTAAAGTTCAAAGTAGCTTAGAGCAAACTCGGTATTAGAGAGTTAATGAACATTAATGGTGAATAGTTCATAATTGTCCTATTCTATGTCTATAGACTTATGGGCACATTCTAGGCCAGCATAGATAAAGTTGGTCTGGTTGGGAGGGATTCCAAGTGGAACCATTGTTCCAACTAGTGGTCTCAGGTCTTTTAGCCATCCCATGTCTCGAGTAGACTCAATTATGGGTGTGACCATTATGTTCTACACAAGGCACTCTCCTATCCCTGTACTTACTAAGTGTATTATCACATGTGATGTGAATGATCCTATAGAGGACACTGTCAAAGCGGGTTCTATTATTTCCTCAGCTTGATCCTGGAGATCTTCTTCTTCCATGGGACTTGGAATTTATACAATGGCTATAGTTGGAAATTCCTTGGGATTTCCTTCCTCGATTAAGGGTACCTTTATATTCTAATTGTCTTTAAGTTTTGACGTTGATGGTCTCTTAGAAGCGTCAGTGGTTTTGAATGCAAAAGGAGGTGCTGATGTGGATGGGTCTTTTCATACCCCTTTGTTTATGTCATCTAGTTGCGTAGTTGGATATGAATGTCTTACATATAGGTGGGTGGAAGGAATCACAAAATATCCTATAAAATCCACCTGATGGACATATTTGAATGGCTCTTCATCAGCCAAAACTACATAGACTTTGTCATCATGCACATACTTGGCATATTGGTGTAAAATCAAAGGAACACACTTCATATATCTTATCCAAGGATGCTATAAGAGGATGTTGTATTGCATAACCCATTCCAAGACATGAAACATCATAGGGATGGTCTTATGACCCACCTTAATGGGTAGGACTATCATTCCCAAAGTAGAGCATAAAACATCATTGAAAGCTCTTAACGTGTAGGCTCCTAGAATGATATTGGACTTGGGGATATTAAGATTCCCTATGGCTTTTGTTGTGATGATGCTGATTGATGAACTTGTATTTATCAAGACCCGCTTAAAAGGTAGATCATTGACTTATGCAACAATGTGTAGTGGAGGATCTAGTAATATAGTAGGTATTGTCTTAATCTCATGATCATAAAATTGAATTACCGGCTCTTGACATTGTTGTACATGTCCCATAAAATGCATGAATGCATTGGGGTCTTGTGATTGGAGCTCAATTGATTTCAAAATCTCCATCAAAGTCTCTCTATGCTTTGGGGACTATTGTATGAGCTCATATATAGATAGCTTGGTTGGATTCATTTGCAAGTTTTATTCTAGTCTACTCCTAAAAGCTACCATAGGTGAGGTTGGTGGACCTAGAAGGTTGTTTTACCCTTGTCTCTGCCTAGGTGTAGTTGGGACATTAATGGTAGTTGTAGGAGGCTATGGTTGACCCTATCATCTAGTCCTGATGGATATATTAATAATCTCAACCATCCCAATGCATCCATGGGTAGGTTTATCAATTCGAACCTGATTGACCTGGGCGTCTTGCCCTATAGGGACCTCATGGTTTGGTAGCGGGTTTTTGTGTATGCCCATATCTCTGTTATTAGGAGTTAATGGGTTATCAACTTTAAGTTCTCCCACTTCAATCATATTTTGTACCTAGTTCTTGAAACCCATGTATACTTCAATATCATGCTTTGGTATCCTATGATAAGGACAAAATTGATCTTCCCTATATACTTTTGGTTTAGGATAGTTGGGATCTAAAAGAGGTACATCAAGAAATTTTATTTTCCTAGTCTTGCTCAACTAGTTGAAAATTGATTGCATTGACTCTGATAGAGGTGTAAAGTAGCGAGGTGGCTTAAGTTCTTTGTTTCACCCTTGATTTTTCTTTTGATCGTAATTGGCTAGTGGGGGCTATGCTTGATAATTTTGGGGTTGCTACACATCCCCATCCTTAGGTGCAGCCAATACAACTTGATTAAATGGAGCAGGGTTGCCCTACTTTCACTTGTATTTGTCATTCTTGCCATTCTTGTTCCACTATTTGTTAGTTTGGAGCTTAATGGTTCCCTCATCTACTTTTATGTCCTCGATGAGTTTGGCATGTTCCAAGGCTTTCGCAAATTAAGGATATTTTTGAAGTTGTATAATGAGGAAAATGTGTTTATATCAACTCTTAGTGAACATGTAGACAATCTCTTTTGTGGGGATGGAGAATGATAACTTTACCATGAATTTTCTCCATCTATCCCCATACTCTATTACTGGCTCATAATCATAATGTTTTAATTTTTCCAATTCTAAAATGTTCACGTTCTTCTTAGCACTAAAGGATAAATGTTTTAGGAAAGCATTTACTAGTTGTTCAAAACTAGATATGTTGTGCTTGGGAAGCTGGTTGAACCATTGGGTGGTAGCCCCCAAAAATGTCATAATGAAAGTTCTTAGCATAAGAGTGTCATTGTCTTCAATACAAAAACATGCATTGATGAAATTGATAACATGCTCTTGTGCATCCTCTTTTCCCTTGAACTTTTCTAACCTAGGCATCTCAAAGTGCTTAGGATATGCAAGGCTAGGAACTGATGGGCACAATGGCTGGTTGTATATTTTACTCAATGTTGATTGGTTCCCAGCCGTATCTTGCTTCTCAAAGGACTTCATTTTCTCCATGAGTTCCTAGAATACCTTTGAGGTGAGTATTTCCTCTTCTTGTAGGCCCACTCATAGTGGTAATGGAGGTAACCCATTATACACTTGACTTGTTCTATTCTCTTCCCTCCTATGAGGGGATTTAGGATGTGTTTGATCATGATTCATCATGTTTACCCTTTCTCCACAAATTTTATTTTGGTCATGATTTAAGTGGTGGTTTCATTGTGAGTTGTCTTCTTGCCTAATGTGCCCTTCTTATTACGAGTCATCGCATTCATTTCTTGGATGAGCACTACCATTTGCTTGTAGGTTTATACGAGCTAGTTGATCAGCTTGTTATCTTAAATGCTGCTAATGTTGATGCAAAAATATTTATCTTTTTTTATCATGTTCAAGAGCTTCCACTAGATCTCACTCTATGCAATGCATTTTCTAATTTTCGCATGCGGTTAGATTGTGTTGTCAAAGAAGATTCATGTTTTGTCTAATTCTGTTCTTGTGGTTCTGACTCGTAGATTCCTCGAAGGGGTTTTGGTTGTTTCTTTGCTCTTGCTAGTTAATGTAACTTGTTCAGTGTGTTTATAAGTGCCTCTATGATCAAACTCTGTATGTGTACTGTGGGGTCACTTTGAAGCATCCCTAGGTTATGTGGTGCATTTAGAAGTTATTCTTTGTGAACTTCTAGATGTAAAATTTTCTATGGCTATAGTTCTGGGAGTTGTTCCTGAATGAAATCGATCCAAATCATCTAACTATCTTATTTTCCATGGCTGATCCTGTGGGGTTCCATTTACTCCAATGAGGTCATGACCTATTAGAATACTTCCTATTGTATTAATGATATCTTATTTTTTATGTCTATGACTGTATGTAGCCCTAGTTTCTTGCCCTTCAGTGGGCAGACCTGTTATCAGTGTCTCATGTGAAGTTTGAGATGTGACTCTTGTGTGTCTTTTTGGTGATGAAGGATTTATGGCCCCACATTTTCTCCATGAGGATGGAGATGGGGAAACTTTGTCATCCCTATGTGAATATTTGGGTCTAGAACCCCTTTTATGTCTATGTGGGGAGGAAGCTCTTGAAGCCTCCTCATGTCTTTGAGAAGTTTTTGTGTGTTGAGAGGAGGGTATTGAGGCCTCTCTGTGTCTTCTTGATTATGAGGATCATAAATCCTCTTTGTGTTTTTGTGACTTAGTTCCATGATGTGACTCCCTAAGTGGTATTTCTTGAGGAGAACCCCCAAGGGTTGAGTTATCACCCCTTAGGCTCACAAAACTGCATCCCACGATCTTATGAGTAGGTGGTTCAATGTTACTACGACTTCTTTTATGGGTATGTGTTGCTTTCGATTCTACCTCGGTATTGGACTAAGGATGTTTACTTCTGGTTTTGACCATTATGTTTGTGAATTAGTCTTTTGTGTTGCAATTAGAGATAGCCAAAAAATATCAAGCAAGTGTTTATCTTGATTACCAATTTATGTGTGCCCTAAGCTATTTGTTGTTGTTGTTCTTGTTTTCTTGCTCTTATTTTAGATTTAGAATGAGGAGACCCATCCATAGTGGGAATCAAGAACACCCATGCCAAACATGATTTTCTCAAAATAAACTAGGGTACACTATTGAAGTCCCATTGGGAGGTTTGCCTAGCTCTTCTACTCTGAACCAATGATTGTTCCAACAGTGGGAGATAGTTTTAACATGAGTAACTTAGTACCACTATAAATAAGTTCCTTATTCTATTCTAGAAATATCTAGAGGGCGAGCCAGTGGAAGGAGATGAATGCCAACATCATCGAATTGAATTGAGTTTTGGTGATGAAATCCAACTCCCCAATATTTAAAATGTGTGTGTGGGGGGGGTTAATTTTAAGTTTGCATAAAGTAAAATGAATCATATAGGAGCAATGAATTTTTCCTATATTCCTAATATAAATGACATTTCACTTTTCAAAAATATGCATAACTATTATGAGTTTTATGGATGCACTCTATTTTGTGCAAATATGGCCTCTAGCAGGGCCTCAAAGCAAGCAAACCAACACACAATTTCTAGCAGGCTAGATTCTAGGGGTGGAATTTATAAGAATAAACCACTATTCCTAGCAATTCCTAGTGGAAATCTATTAAAAACCCTAAAATATGCAAGATGCAAGTTCTTTCCTTTCTATTCCTTAGTTTCCAAATCGAAATGTGTCTTAATTTCATTGTTTTAGGAAAACAAAAGTAGATAGAGAGCCATAAATCATCAGAAAAGCTATACCAACCTCTAATATATCTTAGAGAATAGAGATTATATCCTATGTTGCACTATAGTTCTAACCGCTATCAACTAGAGCATTTGATTTATGTCATTGTTAGCAGGAGCAACTGATTTATGGCTACTGTAGACCAAAGTGGCTGATTTCTAGCCATCGTAGACTAGAGCGGCTAAACCTGCACACAAAAACATTGATTAATAAAGTAGAAAAAAATAAAAACTTGGAGGGTGTCCCACCATGATCACCATCTGTAGAGACCTTAGGAAAGTGGCTCACCATCCACTACTCTTTTTGTGAATGTTATTTACTTAATCGTGCATTAAAATGAAAGATACAACTGAAATATGAAGAAATGAATAGATAATTTTATTTATTTATTTTTCTTAAGTTTGGTTACATATAGATCCCTCTAAGGGACTCCCTTAATTTGATAAAAATTTTACAAATAGGGGCATCAAATGTATAATATCCTCGTGCAAGGGGCTGTGCACTTTTGTAGGCTTCCTGGACACACACGAAACTGTATGAGGGCTTATAGATGCCTCCTTCTCTAGTTCTGGATCCTAGAGGGATCCTCTTACTTTTGTATGTTGATAACTTTTTTAGTGAACTTGTAGTCCTGTAAGCATGAAAACAATAGCAAATGATCAGTTGTCCGAGATTGCCTCCCTGGATGAGGTTGTTATAAAATACCCTAATTATAAATAGGAAGATGTTCAATGATAATAGAAACTAATGCTATAAATGCAATAAATCATATCTATGCTAATGGTGTGAAAACATGTAATAGGCTAAATGAAAGAAACTGATGCTAAGAACCCTAGACTAGGTCTGTGGGCCACTGTCTAATACAGTGGCCACTAAGATGAAAAACTGTATCTATTGCTCCAAGGCTATGGATCTAGGCTTGATGCTAATGTTAAAATGATTGTCATTTTTGTCTGATGTATTGAATATCTTGTAGATGATAACTCCTTAGTCGGCTAGCACTTCGTTGCTCCTCCAAGGTACTCCAATATTCTCTTCAATTCGATAGGGCTTCGCTACAAGAAAAGCTCTCCAAGTCTTGAAAAAATCTCCTCAAAATCTCCCTCCAATTGATCCAAAGAAGGTCCCTTGGTGCTCCTAGGTTTGCACCTTATATTGTGTTGAAGTCCTAGGTTTAGGTATAAAAATACTAATACTGAATCATGCATACAAACTGTTTGTTAGCATGCACATTTGAGTCTTTGTCTACCCTTGAGGGCTAGTTAACTGATGTCTAAATCTAGACTTGAGTCTCTCATGTAGACTGGATGTGAGGAGGAATGCAAAGTTATCGCTGCTCAGCTTTATTGCATGCAGACTACCACTTCCACCTGAGATTAGGCTGTTTTGGTAGCAAATTGCATTTTAGGTTCTAGTCACTATCATCTGTAATATCTAGGGATTGGTCACTCTGAGCTTCAATGACCAAGATTCAACCGCTTTGGTTCATAGAGGCCAGGATTGTATGGGCTAATACTACCCCAGATGAGTGGTGAAAACCACATTTGGCACTTGGAATATTCCAAGGTTTAGTCACCTGATTTATGAATGTGCTCATGTGAGTAGTTCTCCTAAACACGATGTATTTTAGGTGTCTACAGTTTCATGAGGATTTTTCTCCATAGGAGCCTCAAAAGTTAGAGGGGACTGAATGGAGATGTGGGTAACTACCAAGTTAGAATATTGGGGCACTGAATGAGTAGGGAAAGAGGTCACATCATGAGAACTAGAAGGTTGTAAAGGCTAAACATGAGGTATTGTTTTGCTTACATGTTGAGTAGATGTAGTAGAAGGAGTATTAACAGGCTTGGTTTTATTGTTTGGTAGGTCTCACTAGATAATTTTTAATAATATGACCTTATTTTCTATAGTAGAAACATGAGTTTGATAAGTTGAGATAATTAATTTATTGTTAAAATTGGATACTAGGGGCTCTGAATAATATATTACTCAGGAGGTTCTTGGAGACATAAATCTCAACCAAGATGCATGGGTGGGAGTGCATGAAGTGTGATGGCTCAAATGGGAGAAATAATGGTCTTCCAAACCTGGTAGCTATCTAAGGTAAGTACTTTGTGCATTATAGGTTTAAGAAAAGGATTTCAATACAAAGGGGGTATTTCATTTTTGACACATTCTCAAGGTCAAATTGGAATGCCCAATGTTGAAGAAAGACCAGTTGACTAGAAATCATCTAGGTATCGAGTCTTAGGGATTTTAAGCAAGAGTCTTTGGAGGTGAAAGTGATAGAAACAAAGTATTAACCAAGGCAATTATGAGAGGTAATCATTCAACCCTTGGATTCCCAAAATTTGACAAACCAATGATTGAACTCTTCATCAATGAGGATTCTTCTAAAAAAATATAACAACAATTCGCTCTTCTAATTATTTTATTTCTTCAATAAAATCATCTTGCAATTCAAACTCAAAGGTACCTTACTCTTTTGATTACTAATTTGCTTATTTATAGCTTTGATTTCCTCCCACATGTTCAACTTTGAGGGTTCCCTATTTTGGTACATGTTGGTCACCACCTCCTTGTTTGAATCCTCTAGGTCCATGGGCTAAGGGTGTGAGGTCAATATTATTTTGTCTTATATTGGAATGAAGGTCCTCCATTTGAGATGTTGGGGATGCTTGAGAATTGCTACCATTGAAAGTTAGGTTATTGAGCAATGCATGGGTGTAATAGGAGCTAGTATTGGCTCCCCCTGTAACTTGGCACCCAATATGGTGGGGGATCTTGAATGGGAGTTTGGGTTGTTATATTTGGAAATATCACTTATATCATGTTCATCTCCTCGAGTTACACTATTTTGCATGTCATGGTAATGTTATGGCTCAGATCTGGAAGAAAATCCATGAGCAAGGCTAGAGACTCCCTCAGGCCCCAAATGATCATCCTCACATTCTAGTTGTTGGGTTTATTTATTCTTGAACTTAAATAGGGGGTCTTCTGGCATGTTTTTGAAAGGTGAAATGAAGAGATCCTCATCTTGTGATTTTCCCTCTCCATGGGGATGAGAGATAGAACAAGAAATTTATGGTCTGATATCATTCTCTTTCTTATTGAGAGAAATTGTGTGAATACCACCATAACTTGTATGTGATGCACCTTTCAAAGAAAATAACCCTAAGTCAACTACTATCCCAGTCTCTTTAGCATGAAATGATAATTTTGCAGTCTTCATCCTCAGTAAATGGTCACCTACAACACCCAATGATGAATTTATATCAT
This sequence comes from Wollemia nobilis, assembly GCA_028583015.1. Taxonomy (NCBI): domain Eukaryota; kingdom Viridiplantae; phylum Streptophyta; class Pinopsida; order Araucariales; family Araucariaceae; genus Wollemia; species Wollemia nobilis. Next base: position 9,105,269 of record JAQPPZ010000386.1, on the reverse strand, counting down.
TTGAAAAAGATATTGGAGAGACATTATTTATGTTAATCTCCATGTTGCACCCCTCAAAGATCCCTCTTTTTGTAGAAAATGACCCTAACTTCTAAAAAAATCCTAGCTTCTAAATTTTTTTCCTTATTTGCAAGAGGCATCATGTTTTTACTTATCACTTTTCTTTCATTTCTTCGTCCAGTATAACTACATTATACTTTATGGCAATCAATAAGTTAATCATTTCCTCCCTTCAAAGTTGAATAAATAAAAATCCAAGTTTTCATCTCAACTTTTGAAGCTATAAAGTTAATGATTTGAATCACTCCTTAAATTATCACCAAGTGCCTAACCAATCAATTGTTTATAACACATTGATCTTGCTAAATCATCAAGTCAATCATATCTGGATCATCTTAAGTCTCCATATTCATCCTTTGTGTATCACGTCTCAATCATCTCAGGTCACTTTAATCCTCTTCGGTTGGCCATTGCATTTCTTGTATTAATTAACTAGGGGCATATTATTCCTCTAAGCTACACGAGGCTACAATTTTTTCTAACATAATTGAAATCCTATTATTTCATCGTGTGTGTCCCTCCTTTATAGAATTTTAACCCATTTGATCTCATCATATAATTCCATCAATCCATATCGTATAAATCTATTTATACTCCTTATCCTTGGGTGCCATTTTAATTATGATCTTTATCACTCCACTAACAATGGTCTAGGTCATGCTTACTTACCTAAAAGGTGCCATATCAAAAGTACTTTATCATTCATTCTATAATGATTAGGGTTACAAAAATTTGAGTTAAGCTAGTTCTTTATCTATACAAACTAAATTTTTTCATTATCATTCATTCAATAATGGCTATGATTATTATTACCCCACGCAAGATACTACTCCTAGGTAGGCTTATACTTTATCACTCACCTGATAATGATGGTCACTCTTACTTCACACAAGGTACCATATCAAAGTAAATATACCTTTTATTAGATCAATTTATAGGAAATATTTAGCTTATTCATGGAAGCTTTTAGTCCTATGACCTAGATATTTAATAACTAAAATATTATTATTGATGGTTCAAACAAACTTAAGCTCAAATTGAGAAACCTTTAGTCTTGAACCAACCATTGGTTCTTTTAATAGTATTATTTTACTAGCCTGGGCCTTATACTAGCATCCATTTTCTAGTCCCACTCTGATACCAAATTTAATGACACATTCATTACTTAACTCAAAATAACCCAAGAGAGAGAGATTTTTTTTTAAAGTGTAGAATTCACAAGTAAAATCTATACAATTAAGGTTCACAAATAAGGTTTACAAGTAGGGTTCACAAGATATTTCCATTTCACATATGGTATAACCACTTTTGAGATTGACCATAGGTTACGTCACTCAAGTGGATGGCCCGTAGCTTAGAGTTATTTTTTTGGGCTCTGACCTAGAACATGTGGGCTACAATCCAATATATATATTCAAGCTACAAACTTGTTTGAGCTACAAGTCAAACACCTTTGGGCTACAACCCAAAATACACATTTGGGCTACAACCCAAAATGTTCTATTACCAATGATTTCTAGTTACCTCCTTATAACTATTGTTTGGACTACAACCCAAACACATTCGAGGTACAACCCAGAATGTACATTTGAGCTAGAACTCATAATGTAGGAACTCATTTGAGCTACAACTCAACACATTCAGGATACAACTTGGAATGTACATTCAAGCTATAACTTAGAGTGTGTTCCTTGTAATCAAATATGAAAACTTTTTTGAGCTAAAAATAAAAATTCATTTAGGTTACAACCCAAAATATACTTTTGAGATATAGCTTAGAAAGTGTTCATTCAATCGATTTGGTAGTTGCATCCTCGTGACTATCCTAAATCATAGAAATATCTTGACAAGGTACTGGACAAGATGTCTAAAGCATTGTATTCCCAAGTACCCCCACATGAACATAAATAAACCACATATAATTTACCATCTCTCTCTAAGCATATTATATTCCTTTAATATTTCATAAAACCATTGCAATGGATAAATATCATTAACTAAAGCATTCTTAAGTGAATATAACCATTCCATCATATAAACAAGACATGATTTCATTCATATTCCATATTAGCAAAATACTATGCATATTTCATGTTACTAACATTTCATTAAAAAACATACAATAAACTAAACTAGTTGATGCAAGTATAAAAGATAACACCATCCTTGGAAACCCCGAAGGGAAAAACCCAACCTCAAAAATATCCTTTCATTATATAATCATAATTTTTTCCAATACAATCAATTTAAGGAATTTCCACAATTACATTTTCCATAATCATCAATATATTACATAATAATTTCCACAATTTTTTATGTTATGAAAGAATATCATTCTTTCCAAATATAATTAGTAACAATATATTTACATCAAAACAAGGTAACATGTTTTCAACAATCATATAGTATAAAATAAATTTCAAGAAGGGACCCTATAATCCCTTCCATATTTATATCATATTGTATAAAATAAGTTTCAAGAAGGGACCCTATAATCCCTTCCACATTCATATCATATTGTATAAAATAAGTTTCAAGAAGGGACCTTATAATCTCTTCAAGAATCAAGAAGGTGCATTTTAGCACTATCATGTCTATTCCAAAGGATCAAGTAGTTAAAATAATGTGTTAAAAATGAAAACTCTTTACATCTAAAGAGAAGGTATGGAAGTGGCGGGTGGGAACCTCGAGCATCGATCAAGCAAGGATCTAGAGGAAGGCGGTCAGGTTGCGGTAGATTTGGAGGTGGGCATCACACGGGGGCCCAACCCTCCTCAAAAAGACCCTGACAAAAAGATATGAAGGACAATGCGGGGCCCAAGAAGTGGCTGTCTTTTGCTGAGAATCTTAGAGGATAAATAAAGGAGGTTCTCTCTCTTCCGCCCCTAGTTCCAGTAAATAATAAAATTTCATCCCCGACAAGTTCCATGAGCCTTTTTATTTTAATGGAAGAATTCTCCCTGGTAGGCAAGTTTTTGGGAGGTAGGCCGAAGATGGAGACTATTAGGGCTTGGGCGACGGGTAAATGGCAGTTGGTAGGCAGCTTGGAGTTGGTAGATCTAACTTGAGGGTTCTTCATTAGCTGTTTTAACAATATGGAGGATTCTAACCGCATTTTAACAGAAGGTCCTTGGTTTCTAGGCAAAATGAGCCTTTTTCTCAGATAATGGGGTGAATATTTTGACCCTGAAAAGCAAAATATTAACATTTTCCCTATTTGGGTTTGTCTCTCGAGTCTACCTACCCAGTTCTTCAATGAATATTGGCTATAGGGCATAGCCAAAACTATAGGGGACATGATCTCCATTGACCATGCGACCTTGGCTAGGACAAGGATGACTCATGCATGAATCTGCATAAATACTAATTTGAATAATGAATTGCCAAGGTTTTTCGAGCTAGAGTATGGAGAATACTATAGAAAATAGTCGATAGAATACAAGAACAAACCGACATTTTGTTCTGAATGTAAAAATCAAGGACATCTATGCAATCATGCCCTAACCTGGCAATGAATAGAGAAAAGCAGAAGTAGGGAATGCTAGACAGAGGAAATATGAGGAGTTTCCCTGGCAGAGGTAATTTCAATCAGGAAAACTATGCCTACCAAAAAAAGAAAAGAGAGGGTGCAGGGTCCCAACAAGACAAAGGAAAACAACAGGCTATTGGCAAACAAAATACTCAAGTAAGTTCTAATCCTCTAGTTTCAAATAAATTTTCAATTCTATCCAATATGGGAGTAGGATGATTATTAGAAGACACAAAAGCCCAACACCTTCAAGATAACCTTTTTGACTCTCTCGAATCCCCATACAAGTCAGGATCCTCAAACCCTAATTTTGAAATTACTGTAATCCCCATGGGCATCACAAATATAAACCCTAATGCACGATCTCTAGAATCTGTTGGTTTGAATTTTATACACACCCTGTGAAGAATGAGCATAAAATACTGATAACACTTATAAGGGATAAATCCCACTCACTTTAGGATCTTTCTGGATATCCAAGGTGTGAGTTACAGAGTTGGGTCGAATGTCTATTCACTCTTTTTCGCTTCTGGAATAGTTTCAAGCGGACTATCATGTTACCTTACAATGGGTTCAGGACTTTAGTTCAGTAATGTTTTTGGAGTTGGTTATCTTTGTGGACACTCAGATTTACAATCAGTTCTTTGATCTAGCTCTTTATGCTTTAGAAGATTTAAATAAAAGACAAATTTTAAAGAAGATAAAAATGGATCATTCAATTAGTGGAACAAAGAGAGTAGGGTAGGGCAGAAAGAGAAGTTTATCTAACTTAGCTGCAAAACCAAAACTATCAATTCTAGTTATACTATTAGCTTCACAATAGAACAAATCAAAGAGGAAAGTGTCCAGCTTTCTAAGATCACTTTCTACTAAGAGCATAAGACAGAGATGAAATAGATCTAACAAAAAATTATAAACAAAAGGGAAGTCGGTTGAAATTGGTATCTCTCACCAGCAGCCTAGCTCGCACAGTGAGGACAGAGCAGTTAGAATAGGCCTGAACCTTAAATCTGTAATTTTCCCTAGCATACAATAAAAAGAATGAAGCCTAACAACATATTTAATCTTGATAACACAGATTTGCAACCAAAATAAATAGAACTTTAGTGAGACAAAAATAGAAGAAGATGCACTTATCAAAATCTAAAAGAGATTAGGCTCCTAGCCATGCTATCATAGAAGAACGATTTCACACCAACCCCAGGTCCAGAACAAAGCATTCAAACAAGATTTGCAGGAAATTGTTCAAGTGTCTTTTATTCCAAGTTTTTCGCATCCTGATCTTACATTCAGAGGAAGTATATATAGACTCAGGACAAACCCTAATCTTTTCAGAAATATCTTCCTTCCAAACCCTAAATCTTATCCTCAAAACCCTACTGCCTAGGTTTTACAATATACGACATTTTTATATAGAATTTTGATAAACCCTAATTACTCTAAAAATCTTCGCGGGATCTTGCCATAAATGGAGAAAATGAGATTTGACTTCATCTTCATCAAATGGATACCGCATGTAAATGTATCTTTATCTTTTAGGTAGGCTGTCAGAGCATCTCATTAATCCCTCTACGAAATCTGGATGAGTCACTGGTTTCCTGGGCCTTCTATCCTCGCAGAGCCGCCTTTGCTTGTTTCGAGTTGAAATTCTCTGCCCGCCATTACTTCCGCCATAAATTTTTTGTTAACTGCATCCATCGACAAATTTCGGTGACTGTGTATGGATATTTTCATTTTTTGGCCAATCGTCGACAGAAATTCTTGGCATCTCCCATTTCAATCTGATGGTCTTTGCTTGATCTATGCTTATCTTTGTCTTTTTCGCCATTACTTCTGCTATTATGCAATGGTCAGATCACTTTCTGCAAAAGAAAACAAGGATTAGCATTTTAATATTAATAAATTAAAACCCTAATGTTCATTATATGTTGGCTTGATTTCCTTCTTCCAAACTCATGGCGTCGCGATAATGAGACAGGTCCAAAAATGGAACATGTCGCGATATCGCGACATTTTCCTCACTCCATCTCCTTCATCAAAATATGTCGCGATATCACGATGTTTTCTTTACTACTTTCCCCTTTGCTTTTTCCAAACTTCTTTGTCATGAAATCGCGACGTGTCACAAAATCGCGACGTCTCCCTTCACTTTGCCTTTTCCAAGCTTCTTTGTCACGAAATCGTGACGCCGTCTCCTTCTTGGCTTTTCTTCCTTTGTCATCCTGTCACGTCTGTGTTCCCTTCCTTTTCTTCCTTTTTCGCCCGTGTCGCGAAATCGCGACGTCTCCCTTCACTTTGCTTCTTCCAAGCCTCTTTGTCACGAAATCACGACGTCTCCCTTCACTTTGCCTCTTCCAAGCCTCTTTGTCGTGAAATCATGACGTTTCCCTACTTAGTCTCTTTTCAGCTTACATGTCGCGAAATCGCGACGTGTCGCGAAATCGCGACATTTTCTCCACTTGGTGCTTCCGGTCCAAATCCGTCATGAAATCACGACGTTTTCATCACTTGGCTTTTCCCATTTAAATATGTCGTGATATCGCGACGTTTCTGAAACTCGGCTCTTTCAACCAAAACACGTCACGAAATCATGACGCTTTCATCGCTTGATGCTTCCAGGCTTATGTCATAAATAATCGGACGTTTCTCAAGCTTTCCTTCCAATCAAAATGTGTCACGATATCATGACATTTTCCACTTGAAGTTTGTTTCCAATCCAAATGTGTCACGAAATTGCGACGTTTTCATCGCTTGGCTCTTTCAATCCAAATGCGTCACGAAATCGCGATGTTTTCGTGCTTTTTCTTCCAAATATGTCGCGAAATCGATGTTTTCATCACTTGGCTTTTTCTTCCAAAACACATCGCGAAATCGTGATGTTTTCATCACTTGGATTTTTCTTCCAAATATGTCACGAAATCGTGACATTTTCATCACTCGGCCTTTTCTTCCAAAACATGTCGTGAAATCGTGACATTTTCATCACTTGGTTCTTTCTACCAAATATGTCATGAAATCACGACGTTTTCATCACTTGGCATTTTCTATCCAAAACATGTCGTGAAATCGTGACGTTTTAACCACTTGGATTTTTCTACCAAATATGTCGTGAAATCACGACGTTTTCCTCAAGTTTTGCCTCCAACTAGAATGTGTCGCGATATCGCGACGTTCTCTTCAAGTTTGGCTTTTGACAAAAATATGTCACGAAATCGTGACCTTTCCATCACTTGGTTCTTTTAATCCAAATATGTCGCAATATCATGACATTTCCATTAATTAGCCTTTTTTTACCAAAATACATCGCGAAAATGAAACACGTCACGAAATCGCGACGTTTTCATCACTTTGCTTCCATCTTGGCTTCTTTGTCGCAAAATCGCGACATGTCACGAAATCGTGACGTTTTCGAAAATGGAAAATGTCGCGAAATCGCGACGTTTCCGAAAATGGAATATGTCGCGAAATCGCGACGTTTCCTCAAGTTACTTTCACTTAGCAAATTTTCCAGAAATTGTAGGTTGACTCCAATGAATTTATTCATCTGTATTCTGCATTTTTTTACACATTAGTGAAAGATCTTCTTTACTCAGAATGATTCTAACATTTAAAAAAATGAATTCTAAATTGAAATCAAAACCATATGCAAGCCTACTTGGATACTTTGATATATGCAAAACTTGAAGAAGAAGGAGGCAAGCAAAATTTGGAATTAAAACCTGAAAAACATCAAGAGGGTCCCTACGGCAAAATGAAAACTAAATATTTTCAAAGGATGGAATTTCAATTTTTTTAGTGGGGGTGTGTTGCTTCTCAACAAATGGCGATATCTGTGGGGAAAATAGTAGCACTATTTTAGAATCCAGGACTCTAGTTTCAAAACAATATAGACCATGTACCATGCTTTGCCACAAATATCCTTCAAAATAATTTAACTACTACCTGATAGTTGTTAAAATTTCCCAAGGACATACTAGGTTGAATCACTTAAGGAAGATTTCTGATGTGCAATTATAAGCGTATAACTTTCTTCAAGGATGACTGGGCCTTCGAATGTTTTACTTAGGATTGATCAGCTTTTCTAGATTGTGAAGGGGGAAACCGAGTAGGGCTCTGTTTACTAGTTTAGCCTTTTACAGCCTCGACAGAGTTACTCTTTAGATTTTCACGACCCTGATCCACAACTATGAGGTGGTATCTACAACTTGGTAAAAGAAAACATCTTATGGAGCCTTGGCTATCTCTTTCATTACATAACTTCTTCTTTCCCTTTTTTTTTTTTGTGTAGAAAAAGAGTGCCAGTTTTATGTTGCCCTGCTCAATTTTCACCTTCTCTCTCTCTCTTTTGAAATATACCGAAATCTGGAAAGCCTTGCTTAAAAAAAATTTTTTTTTATTCTTCATCGATCTGGAAAACCTGGGTACCGATAGCCTCTTTGGACACTTAAATAATTTCACAAATCAGAGTCCCCTCTTACGACCAACTTTTCTTGGATTCCCTGGGAGTTCTTCAGCCCAACAGTATAGTAGTTTCTTTATAATTAAAATAATTGTGGCAAGCAAGACACAAAATCCAATTATCTTTCTATTGTTGTTCTGAATAACAAAATAGTTCCACTGTTCAGTTTAAGTAGACTATCTCTTATTTAGAATAAAACAAAATGAACACAGGATTTTGAACTCAAAATAAAACAATTTTTTAAAAGTTGATTCTTTCTTTGCTGCCCAGGAAAAACTTAAACAAACAAAATTTAAAAGCTAAAAGAAATTTGTACAGACCCCAAAGGATAAAACACACTACTTCAAACCTTATTTATAACATATACATATTTTACAACGTCTTTGTGATTTATTCAAATGATGTATTGGATGGAACAACTGAGAAATAATGCTTTAGGTATTGACCATTAACAGGAAGGTTCAAAAAATTACCCTCGAGGTCCTGTAGTCGAAATGCATTATTACCTAGGATCTCAGCAATTTGGTATGGCCCTATCCATAGCGGCTACAACTTTGTGTGTTTACCTTTCTTTTCATGGGCTTTGTCCCATAGAAGCACCAGGTCTGCGAGTCTGAAGGCTTTGACTCTGGCTCTTTTGTCAAACCAGCGTTTGACTATTTCTTGGTGCTAACTGAAATGTTCCAGGGCTTGAAGTCGTTCATCCTGCAAATTAGTTAAATCCAAAACACGAGCCTCTGCATCTGCTTGATCCTCAAAATAGTCTAAAACAAATTGATAGGTGGGCAATTTCAAAGAGATAGGAACAATGGGCTGAATACCATACAACAAAGCAAATGGGGAAGTCTTAAGAGCTACTTTATGTCTTATCCTATCAGCCCAAAGTGCATATTTCAATAATGTGTGCCATTGTCTGGGTTTGTCTATGGTAGAATTCTTAATGGCATTCATCAAATTCTTATTTGTGGACTCAGCTAGTCCATTACCTTGGGGGTAATAGTTGGATGAAAATCTGATGACTATCCCCATCTGGTATGCCCACTCTACAAACTCTAATGATTGAAAGGCTGGTCCGTTGTCGCACACCAAATTCAAAGGAACTCCAAACCTGGTTATGACATTTGACTCTAGAAATTCGATCACCTCATGGGTTGTACTCCTCATGGTGGCTGCTGCTTCAACCCATCTTGTGCAATAATCAATGGCTGTTAGAACATACTTATGCCCTTTTGATGAATTTGGGTTTATCACACCCACAAAGTCAAGTCCCCATTGCATAAAAGGTTTGTTTATTACAATAGGTTGCAATGGTAGAGCTCGATTAGCCTCTTTGGATGCAAAAGTCTGACACTGATGGCAAGTTCTCACATGCTGATGTGCATCTTTAAACAATGTAGGCCAGTAATAGCCTGCTCTCAATATCTTGTGCGTAGTAGCAGAACCTGAGGAATGCCCTGCCCCTAACTTCTCATGAAAACTGGACATCACCTCATTGACTTCATTCTGAGAAATGCATCTTAAGAATATGCCAGCATAGTTTTCTCTATACAAGTTGCCTCCTTTGAGCAAAAAATGAGCAGATTTCAGCTTTAGTGCTCTTCTTTGGGTTCTATTCAAGTGAGATGGACAAATTCCAAATCGCAGTAGATGAATGATATCTCCATACCAATCATCGAATCCAGAATCCAGCTGATTAATTTCTCCTTGTACAAGTATTTCAGCAATATGTCAAGACAAACCAAGTCCTCTGATTAATTTTGTAGGCCAAATTTCTAAGTCGTATTCCTACAGTCTTGTAACCCAATTACCTCTTAACTCACCCAATTCGTCTTGGCTTAATAAGTATTTGACAGCTGGATCAGGAACTATAGCATGGACTTTGCTTCTTAGTATGTAGTGCTTGAATTGCTTAACTGCTCTTACTAAGGCATAGGCTTGTTTATCCAAGCGAGAGTATTTTAGCTCATCCCCCTTTAAGTTGGTACTTTTGAATGCAATCGGGTGCTCCCCTGTTTCCCTTCATTGGGTCAGAACCGCAACAAGTGTGTGTTCAAAAGAAAAGGAGTACAAGTAAAAATCTGCACTGAAATCTGGGCTCACCAGAACTGGAGCTTGCTTGATGGCAGTTTTGATTTCTTGGAATGCTGCTTTGGCTTCTGTTGTCCAGGCAATCTTAGCAGTTTCCTTTAGCATGTCATTCAGTGGCTTGACTATTTCTACAAAACCAGAGATAAATTTTTTGACAAAATTAATTTTCCCAAAAAATGATCTTAACTCTTTTTTAGAGTTGGGAAAAGGTATCCCTGATATGGCTTCAACTCTCTCAGGATCCATGGAAATGCCATCTTTGGTGATTAAATGCCCAAGGAGTTTTCCTTCAGTTACACCAAAAACACATTTCTTTGGGTTTAAAGAAATGCCAAACTCTCTGCATTTGTTGAAGACAGATTCCAAATGTTTTACATGGTCAAACCGAGATTTAGAGAAAACTGTCAAGTCATCCATGTAGACAACGATGCACTTACCCATAAGGCCTTTGAAGGCATGATCCATTGCATGTTGAAAGGTAGCTCCAACGTTTATCAATCCAAATGGCATTCTCTTGTAAGCAAAAGTTCCCCACTTAGTCATGAAAGCATTTTTCATCCTGTCTTCCCTTTCAACCAGTATCTGGTTGTACCCCAAAAATCCATCTAAGAAGGACATCATTTCTGAACCATTCACAATTTGTAACACATCATCCATGGAAGGCAGAGGATAATTATCTTTCTCGGATGCCTTGTTTAAGTTTCTAAAATCTACGCACAAGCGGATTTCTCCATTTTTCTTTCTGATCGGCACCAAATTGGCTACCCAAGTAGAATGCCTAATGGGAAAAATAATAGTGGCACTCAATAATTTCTCCACCTCTTTCTGGATGAGGGGTTCCAACAAGGCGTTGACATGCCTTTGTTTCTGTCGAAAGGGTTTACAGGACTCCTTTAAAGGTATTATATGGGTGTAAACTTTTGGATCAAAAACCTTTAAGTCCTTGTAAGACCAAGCCATAACATCCTTGGACCTGTGAAGAAATTCAATCATATTTCTTTTTATTTTAGGGTCACAGGTTTTAGCCAACTTAAGGTGCCTGGGCTCTTCTTCAGTCCCGACATTCAGGTTCTCAGTCTCACTGTTTGTTGCACCAATAGAATCCCCAGAACTTACGTTTTGCTTAATTTGGTCAACATCAAACAGTCACTCCAGTTCCACCATCCCTTTCGGAATTCTATTATCTTTCAACCTTATTATTCCCCTTTCATCGTCTAACTATTCCAACAGAGTATCCCTTTGACCATCATCGATTATAGCATTTTCAAACGCATTGGTACTCTGTAAAAAGTTTATAATCTGCTGGTCATCAGAGAAAACCTAAAAATTATCTACATTATTTGGGACCGAAGGACAAGGGACTAACTCGATCAAAAATTTGTTCCATTTGAACTCTTCCAGTGGCTTCAGACTTGCGGCTGATGAAGCTAAGACATCTGCAAGTGAATTCTGCTCTCTAGGTATGTGTGTCAAATTAAAAGCATCAAAATCCTCTATGAGATCCCAAGCTCGGTGTTTGTATCCTTTTAAGTAGGATGCTTTGCACTGAAATTTACCTTTAACTTGATTGGCCACCAACTCTGAGTCTGTAAAAACTTGAATATTTCTTACACCTCTGTCTAAAGCAAATTTCAATCCTAGCACCAGTGCTTCATACTCTGCTAAATTATTTGTGCAAGGGAACTGTAGGCGATAAGACATAAAATATGTCTGACTCTCAGGTCCTTTAAGAACTACCCCCGTACCAGAACCTTGTTTAGATTTAGCCCCATCCACATGAAGCATCCAAACTTCATTATTAGGAACAAGATGATCTTTACTAAGTTTCTCATTTTGTCCCGTTGTTAAATTATAAACCCCAATATCTACATCAGCAATATTTACAGTCTCATTTTCTGCATTATATTTAGTGATCATATGTTTGTACCTAGGTTCTCTTTCAATCCTTAATTGGTTTGCAACACCTTTCCATGGCAACCACATATGTGAAAAATCAGTTGCCAAGTATCCATTCAAATATTTTGACCAATCCCTGCTCAGAAGCATCCCGTATCCCACAGGAATATCTACAACCTGGATTTCAATTTTGTGTTGTGCCCTTGGCTCAGATGCTAGCTGAATATGAATATTTTGAAGTTCACCCACTACTTTAACTTCAGATTTATCCAATTGGACAACTCTTCTTTCAGACTTCATTGGGGTTAAACCCAACTGTTGACAAATGGCCAAAGGCATAACATTGGCTGAAGCACCCGAATCTACCAGACAGTTGTGCAAGTTTTTCCCAAATATACGAACAGTCAGTAGGAAAGGCGAAACTTCAGTCTTCTCCTTATACATGGCCACATTTGCATTTGCCATCTTCTTTCCTTTTTCCAAAGGTTTGGTAGTAGGCCCAGAGTATGTTTGAATCAAGTTATCCCTTTGTTCCAAAATCTGAGCTAACTCATGGAGAGTGATGTTAGCCTTGATCTTCTTCATGTCCTCCACTATATTATATCCTTTATTGAGTGGAGGGACAAATGCATCTGGTCCTCTTGGATTTCCTCCCTTGGGTGGAGGTGGGTTATTACTTGAAGATGGATCTAGAGGAACATTGTGGGAGTTGTCTGGAGGGGTAGATGTAGTGTTGGGCTCCAAATTTCTGTTTCTGAGGTTGTAGTTGTCCCTCCTATATTGTTGAAAAGCCTGCACCTCATCCATAGGCATCTCCACTACATTCTCAGACTCACCTAGAAAAGTGAAAGAATCTAAGACCATAGCTGCACTATGGCTGGATGAACTTGGGCCATCCGCATTTCTTTGATGTTTAGGAGAAATCAACTCATCGGATAAAGCTTCAAAGGCGTTACAAAATTCCAAACAATCCAATTCCCCGTGCTGAGATGTGGCATGTATCCTGCACTAGTTAGGCAAAGCCAAGTCACAAATATTCACATCATGCCCTTTACCTTTATAATCCTTATTGGGTTCGTATGGGGGCCGAGTGAATCTATTCTGCTAATAGGAAAACCTGTTTGAGTTTTCCCCAGTAGAAACTTGCCTTTTAAAACTTAAAAAATCATTTGCCAACTTTTGGACCATTTTTGACACTTCCTCGACTCTTTTGTTATCTGTTTCTTTATTTGGATTCCGTACACTTTCAGCAGGTGTTAGATTCAATGGATTGGCTATCGGTGGGGTTTGATATGTTGGCAACATCATCTGATGTGGTATGGGATTAAAGATAGGGGTACTTTGAGTGACCAAAGGAATTTGATGAGTACTTAAAGGTTGAGGTCCCAACTGTCTTTCCATAACCAAAGCTTCTTTGTAAGCCTCTGTTAGATTGGTAATAGAGGGATCTCTTTTCAAGAAAATAGAAGTCATTGGATCTAGAGAATTCCTAAAAATTTCTAATGCCAGATCTGCATTTGGCACATAATAACCCGTCAATCTACCATAAGCCTTTTGAAATATGACATTGTAAGATCTGATAGATTTATTTATTTCTCTTTTAATACCAGAAAATTGTTGATACAATACACTGGGATCTATCACTTCACCAAATTGCGATACAAAAACCTTTTCCAGGTCATTCCAACTGGTAATAGAATCGTTAGTGAGATTCAAAAACTAGTCGTATGCTCCCTCCTGGAGAGTGAAAGGGAACAACCTGCAAGCCACATCTTCATGTTGTACATTTAACAATTTTAGAGCATTCTTGAATGCTACTAGGTGTTCTTCTATTGTTCTAGTTCCATCATGCTTGTATCTAGGAAGATACCTCTCAGGATTTCTGGGCAGATCATGGGCTGCACCAGGGATATTTAAGGCAGTGGAACCCAACCAGTTTGCCATTACTACTTGATTGACGATGATATTTTCAGTTGTAGTTGGAGTAACTACAAGTGGTGATAAAACTATTTCAGACAAGGACTTGGCCCTTCTAAGGCTGCTTCTTCTTGGGGTTTCTAACTCAGGCACAAGGAGCTCTCCAGCTCTGGAGTGGGACCTTGTTACTCTGTAAGTAGAATCCAGCTTTTCACAAGCAACTTACAACCTTACAGTCCTTAACAAACTACTGAATGGAGTTCATGGCCCTCCTTCTAGCGCCAATTTTAAATGTTGGTTCGACTTTTATACACACCCTATGGAGAATGAGCATAAAATACCGATAACACTTATAAGGGATAAATCCCACTCACTTTAGGATCTTGCTGGATATCCAAGGTGTGAGTTACAGAGTTGGGTCGAATGTCTATTCACTCTTTTTCGCTTCTGGAATAGTTTCAAGCGGACTATCTGTTACCTTACAATGGGTTCAGGACTTTAGTTTAGTAATGTTTTTGGAGTTGGTTATCTTTGTGGACACTCAGATTTACAATCAGTTCTTTGATCTAGCTCTTTATGCTTTAGCAGATTTAAATAAAAGATAAATTTTAAAGAAGATAAAAATGGATCATTCAATTAGTGGAACAAAGAGAGTAGGGTAGGGCAGAAAGAGAAGTTTATCTAACTTAGCTGCAAAACCAAAACTATCAATTCTAGTTATACTATTAGCTTCACAATAGAACAAATCAAAGAGGAAAGTGTCCAGCTTTCTAAGATCACTTTCTACTAAGAGCATAAGACAGAGATGAAATAGATCTAACAAAAAATTATAAACAGAAGGGAAGTCGGTTGAAATTGGTATCTCTCACCAACAGCCTAGCTCGCACAGTGAGGACAGAGCAGTTAGAATAGGCCTGAACCTTAAATCTGTAATTTTCCCTAGCATACAATAAAAAGAATGAAGCCTAACAGCATATTTAATCTTGATAACATAGATTTGCAACCAAAATAAATAGAACTTTAGTGAGATGAAAATAGAAGAAGATGCACTTATCGAAATCCAAAAGAGATTAGGCTCCTAGCCATGCTATCACAGAAGAACGATTTCACACCAACCCCAGGTCCAGAACAAAGCATTCAAACAAGATTTGCAGGAAATTGTTCAAGTGTCTTTTATTCCAAGTTTTTTGCATCCTGATCTTACATTCAGAGGAAGTATATATAGACTCAGGACAAACCCTGATCTTTTCAGAAATATCTTCTTTCCAAACCCTAAATCTTATCCTCAAAACCCTACTGCCTAGGTTTTACAATATACGGCATTTTTATATAGAATTTCGATAAACCCTAATTACTCTAAAAATCTTCGTGGGATCTTGCCATAAATGGAGAAAATGAGATTTGACTTCGTCTTCATCAAATGGATACCGCGTGTAAATGTATCTTTATCTTTTAGGTAGGCCATCAGAGCATCTCATTAATCCTTCTACGAAATCTGGATGAGTCACTAGTTTCCTGGGCCTTCTATCCTCGCAGAGCCGCCTTTGCTTGTTTCGAGTTGAAATTCTCTGCCCGCCATTACTTTCACCATAAATTTTTTGTTAACTGCATCCATCGGCAAATTTTGATGACTGTGTATGGATATTTTCATTTTCTGGCCAATCGTCGACAGAAATTCTTGGCATCTCCTATTTCAATCTGACGGTCTTTGCTTGATCTGCGCTTATCTTTGTCTTTTTCGCCATTACTTCTGCTATTATGCAACTGTCGGATCACTTTCTGCAAAAGAAAACAAGGATTAGCATTTTAATATTAATAAATTAAAACCCTAATGTTCATTATATGTCGACTTGATTTCCTTCTTCCAAACTCATGGCGTCGCGAAAACGAGACAGGTCCAAAAATGGAACATGTCACGATATCACGACGTTTTCCTCACTCCATCTCCTTCGTCAAAAGATGTCACGATATCGCGACGTTTTCTTTACTGCTTTCCCCTTTGCTTTTTCCAAACTTCTTTGTCGTGAAATCGTGACGTGTCATGAAATCGTGACGTCTCCCTTCACTTTGCCTTTTCCAAGCTTCTTTGTCGTGAAATCATGACGTCTCCCTTCACTTAGGCTCTTTCTTCCTTATATGTCATGAAATCGTGACGTGTCACAAAATTGTGATGTCTCCCTTCACTTTGCCTCTTCCAAGCTTCTTTGTCGTGAAATCGCGACGTGTCACAAAATCATGACGTCTCCCTTCACTTTCTCTCTTTCTTCCTTTTGTCATGAAATCGGGCGTGTCACGAAATCACGACGTGTCACAAAATCACGACGTCTCCCTTCACTTTGCCTCTTCGAAGCCTTTGCCGCAAAATCATGATGTGTCACAAAATCATGAGTGTCATGAAATCGCGACGTCTCCCTTCACTTTGCCTCTTCCAAGCCTCTTTATCGCGAAATCGTGACGTTTTCCCTACTTAGTCTCTTTTCAGCTTACATGTCGCGAAATCGCGACGTGTCGTGAAATCGCGACATTTTCTCCACTTGGTGCTTCCGGTCCAAATCCGTCGTGAAATCATGACGTTTTCATCACTTGGATTTTCCAATTTAAATATGTCACGATATCATGACGTTTCTAAAACTCGGCTCTTTCAACCAAAACACATCACGAAATCGTGACGCTTTCGTCAAGCTTGATGCTTCCAGGCTTATGTCATCGCGAAAATGGAACAGGTCACGAAATCACGTTTTTGCAAGCTTTCCTTCCAATCAAAATGTGTCACGATATCACGACGTTTTCCTTGAAGTTTGTTTCCAATCCAAATGTGTCACGAAATCGCGACGTTTTCGTCGCTCGGCTCTTTCAATCCAAATGCGTCGTGAAATCACGACGTTTTCCTTTACTTGGCTCTTTCTTCCAAATATGTCATGAAATCACGACGTTTTCATCACTTGGCTCTTTCTATGTTTTCATCACTTGGCTTTTTCTTCCAAATATGTCGCATAATCATGACATTTTCATCACTCGGCCTTTTCTTCCAAATATGTCGCGAAATCGTGACATTTTCATCACTTGGCTTTTTCTTCCAAATATGTCACGAAATCGCGACGTTTTCATCACTTGGCATTTTCTTTCCAAATATGTCATGAAATCACAACGTTTTCATCACTTGGCTCTTTCTATCCAAATATGTCACAAAATCGCGACGTTTTCTTCAAGATTTGCCTCCAACCAGAATGTGTCGCGATATCGCGACGTTCTCTTCAAGTTTAGCTTTTGACCAGAATATGTCACGAAATCGTGACCTTTCCATCACTTGGTTCTTTTAATCCAAATATGTCGCAATATCATGACATTTCCATTAATTAGCCTTTTTTTACCAAAATACATCGCGAAAATGAAACACGTCACGAAATCGCGACGTTTTCATCACTTTGCTTCCATCTTGGCTTCTTTGTCGCAAAATCACGACATGTCGCAAAATCGTGACATTTTCAAAAATGGAAAATGTCACGAAATCACGACGTTTTCGAAAATGGAATATGTCGCGAAATCGCGATGTTTCCTCAAGTTACTTTCACTTAGCAAATTTTCCAAAAATTGTAGGTTGACTCCAATGAATTTATTCATCTGTATTCTGCATTTTTTTCCACATTAGTGAAAGATCTTCTTTACTCGTAATGATTCTAACATTTAAAAAAAAATGAATTCTAAATTGAAATCAAAACCATATGCAAGCCTACTTGGATACTTTGATATATGCAAAACTTGAAGAAGAAGGAGGCAAGCAAAATTTGGAATTAAAACCTGAAAAACATCAAGAGGTTCCCTACGGTGTTGCTTCTCAACAGAATCCACATCCAAGTCACCAATGTTAGAAATACTTCAAGCCTAGTGGGCATGCAAAAGCCAAACCCTAATGTTGAAGAACTTAGGAAGAAATTTGAGGCATTGGAAAATAAAAAATCTCATCTCCCTAACATCATCACTAGGAGCCAAGTGAATCCTACTGAGAGGCCATACCACAGACCAAAGGAATATAGGAAAAAAGAAGATTTGGATGTAGGGGTGGAGATATGTGAAACTCTTCAGACTGAGGAATATTGCAGTTCGGTTCTGCAACAAATTACCTCCCCTCAGTTTAGTCCTAAAAAAACCAAGAGCACTGTGAAGTCTCCTATCGATTTTGGCAGTGAAAAAGAAGAGGGATAATATCAAATGTTGAGCATCAAAAAATTAAAACTGATAATGACATTGCTAATGGAAAATAGAGAACCTTGTTTCAATAGGTTATTCCGGGTTCTAAAGACAACAAATTAGGAAAACCCCCTCAAGGGAGGGGGAGAGGAAGAAATACCAAACAATATAAATGAAGTTCCTCTCATGGAATGTGAGAGGCCTCAATGGCCTTCCCAAACACAGGGAAGTCAGTGCAATAAGAAATCAAGTGAATCCAACTATTATCATGTTGCAAGAAACAAAAACTGATGAGATTCAGTCAAAAAAATAGCAAAAAAAATCTGGAATCAAGGGGAGATGGTTTGCAAATCATCCAGAGGAGCATCTGGAGGTCTTATGACTTTGTGGGATCCCCGGATAGTAGAAGGCACCATTATTCATAAATATGATAGGGTTCTTAGTGTTTTATTTAAGGAAATAAACAACAATAGGTCATGGATCCTTTCAAATATTTATGCCCCGACTTCAATTCAAGGGAGAGCTCTATTGTGGGAGTACTTAGGAAATCTGAGTGAAATCTTCCATAATGTCCCTTGGATTTTGGTTGGGGATTTTAACACTCCTCTTTACCCTTCAAAAAAAATGGGTGGAAATGGACCACCTATCAGGAGCATGGATGAGTTCAATGACTTTGTGAACTCCAACATGTTGATGGATGTAAAACTTAGAGGAGCAAATTATACCTAGAGCAATCAATGGATAGGGTTTCATCTCATTCAAGAAAGGCTTGATAGGTTTTTTCTATCAAAGGAGGCTACATCTTTGTTCGTTGATTCTACCTTGCAAGCCCTTCCTAAAATTGCCTCTGATCATAATCCCATTTTATTGGAGATCCCTAACTCTCTTTCCTTCAAGAAATATTTTAGATTTCAATCTATGTGGATCAAACATTCCAGTTTCAGAGATAACTTAAGTCAGTGGTGGCAGCAACCTATCAGGGGTAGTGCAAATTTTAAACTTACTAGAAAATTAAAGTTTTTTAAGGAAAAGCTTCAAAATTGGAACAAAGTGGTCTTTGGGAACCTCTTTGAAAATAAAAAATAGGTTGTTGAAAGTTTTAATATAATTGATCAGAGGATCCAACATGGTGATGCTGATTAAACTACTAGGAAGGAGGAACAAACAAAACTAGGAGAGTTTCATAACATTTTGGCCTATGAGGAAATATATTGGAGCAAAAATCAAGGGCTCTTTGGTTGAAATATGGAGATTCAAATTCCAAGTTTTTTCATGTCACCATGCTTAGAAACAGAAGCAATAACAAGATAAAATTAAAAAAAAAAGCAGATGGTTCTATTACTCAAGACTTAATAGAAATCAGAAAGGAGGCAGTAACTTATTTCAATTCTATCCTTGGTTAGGAATCGAAGTGCAATGAGGAGGCCAAATATATTCTCTTACAATCCATTCCTAGCATAATAAATGAGGATATAAACCTTAAGCTTCTAGCTCCCTTTTCTAATGAGGAAATTAAGTAAACCTTGTTTAGCATGGAGCCAAACAAATCCCCGAGACCCGATGACTTTCCCCCTTGTTTCTATCAATATTTTTGGGACATCGTAAGTGAGTATGTAATTTCTACTATTATAGAATTCCACGCAATCAATCATATCCCAAAAGGTATCAACTCTATTTTTATTTCTCTAATTCCTAAGAAGCAAACCCCTAAATCTATGGCTAACTTCAGGACAATCAATTTGTGCAATGTTTCTTACAAGATCCTAAATAATGCCATTGCAAATAGAATGATAGATATTCTACCCCACATCATATATCCATGCTAGGGAAGCTTTGTCTAGGGCACATAAATCTTGGATGGAGTTATCATAGTTCATTAAGCTCTGCACTCTGCTCATAAGACTAACAGGTCTATTTTTACCCTCAAGTTTGATATTAACAAAACATTTGACAGGCTAAATTGGGACTTTCTTATTATTGTCCTCCTTAAGTTTGGTTTTCACCACCAATGGGTTAATTTGATCAAAGAATGTATTTCTAAAGCATGGTTCTCGATTCTAGTTAATGGAACAACTGTTGGTTACTTTCAAAGTCATAGAGGAATTTGGCATGGGGACCCTATCAGACCCATGTTATTCATAATTGTGGTAAAAGCTTTAGGCAGAACCATAAAAAATGCTTGTAGTTCAAGGCAAATATCAGGAATCAAGGCAACATCTCTCACTAAGGTTGTTTCTCACCAACAATTCATTAATGATACCTTTATATTGACTAAGGCATCAGTGGTTGAGGCCAAAATAATTAAATACATCCTACAACTCTACAAGGATGCTGCTGGTCAGAAATTTAATTTCAATAAAAGCAAGTTATATTTCTTGAACACCCCCATTCAGAGGTAAGGAAGGATTGCAAAAATTTTAGGGTGTGATATAGCAAACCTCCCCACTTTGTATCTTGGTCTCTCTCTTTTCATTGGTTCTCCGAGAGAGTCAATGTGGGACAGGGTTATTGAAAGAATTCAAAAAAAATTGTTGGATGGAAAGGTCATCTTCTATCTCAAGAAGGAAAGCTGACCCTCACTAAGGCATCTCTTCAGAGCATTCCAGTCTATTTCCTCTCTATTTTCAAAGCCCCTATGAAGGTTTTCCAAAAAATTAAGAAACTCCAAAAAGAATTTTTTGGACTGGATCAGAGGAGAAAAAAAGATACACCTTGTAGGATGGACCGAAGTGTGCAAACCCAGGGAAAATGAGGGCTTAGGTCTGAGGAGAATTTATCATATAAATTTAGCTTTACTAGCTAAGCAGGCATGGCGTCTCATTTTTTGTGAAGAAAATGAATGGACAGCTATCATCAAATGAAAGTATCTTCAAAATATGGAATTTATAAGTGACTCAGTTCCAATCAGAGGTTTTGCTTTTTGGAAAGCAATTCTTAATTGTAAGGAAATAATCAAAAAAAATTTAAGATGGGTTTTAGGCAATGGTGAGAGGATAAATTGCTAGAATTATAGGTGGGCTAAGGACGAACCACTGACACAATATCCTAACTTAGCCCGAATCAAAGATATCACGGAAGAACTCATTGGTAGAAAAGTCTCCGATTATATGGTTGAGGACAAAGGTAGAATGAAGTGGAAACAAATAAGAGTTCAAGAATTTCAAGTGGAATCAAATGATATTTGTAACATTCTCGGGTAATAGTTTATCCCCATGAGACCCAAGGAATATCAAGTGACCTAGGCTCCTACGAAAAATGGGCAGTTCACTGTTAAATAAGCTTACAAGCTTCTGCTTGATGACGAGGATTTTATCCTCCAAAAGGACTTAGTTTGGATAAAAAATTTAATTCCAAAATTTGTGGTCTTTTCATGGTTGGTTATCCAAGGAATAATTCTAACCATTGATAATATGATGCATAAAGGTATTTGTATCACTAATCGTTGTTATCTGTGCAGGGCTAATTGGGAGACCATTTATCACATTTTCCTTGACTGTCCTAAGTGGGGTTTTTCAGGCCTTCAATATTTCATGGGTTAAACCAGCCATGATACTTGATTTGTTCGTCTAGTGGCCTTGCCCATTTTCAAGTGAAATACTTAGATACATGTGGAAAATTTATCTCAATCACTATCTTTGGTAGGTGTGGTTATAAATGAACCATAGAGTATTTAATGAGTCTATCCATGATCATTAAACTATATTTTACATGATCCTATCCTTTACCAATGAGAATGTGAACTTTATCCCTTTTGATAGTTGTAAACCTCATCTACAAGAGACCATGATTGCTCAATATTTAAGATTAACCTTGTTATATGAGTCTGTTCCTAGGGTAGTCAACCCCAGAGTCAATGTTAAGTGGTCTCCACCTCCTACGGGTTGGTTTAAGCTTAATTTTGATGGAGAAGCTAAGGACAATCCTGGTAGAGCAAGCGCTAGTGGTATTGTGCGAGATCATAATGGGAATATGATGCTTGCATTTTCCAAATATTTACGAATAAGGACGAACAATGAAGCTGAAGCTAGAGCTATATGGAGAGGCCTTCAAATGACTCAAGACTTAGAAGGCAATTTGATCATAGAAGGAGACTCTATGCATGTTATAAATCTCCTCAATAATTGGAAAACACCTCCTTGGAGGATTAAAACAATTGTTGAAGAGGCTAGGATCCTTTTCCAGGGAATACAAGACAAAAAATCCCAACATGTCTTTCGGGAAGCTAACAAAATTGTTGATAAGCTAGCCAATTTGGGTGTCGATGGTGATGGAATTTTCAAATGGGAACACGGTGTCCCGAGTGAAGTAGAGGAGCTTATTCAACAAGAATTCCAAGAATTATAGTCAAATTTACCAACAGGGAAGGCACTGTAAGTTTGAAGGCTAGGAGTATTCCCGTCTCTTTTTTGAATTGGACTCACAATAAAAATTATTTGAGCTGTCAGTCTTCATGGATGTTGCTTGGAAATACCACAAAGACTAATGGGGATAGTCACATGTCAGATAACATGGCTCCTAGTCATCTTAGGAATTTGAGGTTGGTTGATAATCATAGGGAAGGAAAGAAACGACAATATAAGACTTCGAACCAAAGCCACGTGGACCACCAGATAGCCACCACCATAAATCTAGCTAGTAGGTTCACTTATCCAAGGCTGATTGGCCAAGATAGTATGTGGTACCAAAGCATGTCATATACGAAAGAAAGCAATTACCAAAGAATTATTAAGAGTAACTGTCAATACAGATCTTGTGGGAGTTTTTTTAGTACTTTGCTATGTGTGTCTGTAGATTTTTGTTTCTCCATTATCTCAATGAAGGGATCCGTGTTTGTTTCTTTTTTGTAGTTATGATGCATGTGTGTTTTCTCGGGGTATACCCAAAATGTTGCATGGGAAGTTTATTTTTGATAATAGGCTATGTGCCTTATCGGATGTAATGGCTTTGGCGGCATGTAGATTTTACATATATAGGATCCTTAGTAAGGATATGTTCATCAACAGCCCTGGGCTAATTTTTGTAAAAGGTTTTGGGTCAACCTGTAAAACCCAGTATTAATGCTATAGTATCTTATCTACCAAAAAAAAATAATCTCTTCAAGAATGAACTCCACGTTCATTCTTTCTCAAATATTGTTTTATCAAAAACCTAGAACTTCCATAGTTCTAGAATGAACTCCATGTTCATATCATCATCTTAGAACTTCCATAGTTCTATCATTAGTTTAGAACTTCCATAGTTCTATCATCATTTTAGAACTTCCATAGTTCTATCCATGAATGGCTACAACCATTCAATAAGTAAAGTATTTTCTCTAAATTATCTTTACAATCAAGCCATGATTTGTTTTACAAATCCTATCAAATTTTCCCCAAAATTTGACCTATGGATGCATTCAATTTTTCCACAATGTTTTTTACAAATCCTATCAAATTTTCTCCAAAATTTGACCTAAGGATGCATTCAATTAAATAAAAAGGGAGATTAATCCACTTAATATCTTAGCAAATCAAAGAGGGGAGATTAATCCATTTAATCTCAAATTATTCCAAAATAAGATATTAATCCATTTAATCTCTAATTACTCCAAAATGGGAGATTAATCCATTTAATCTCAAATTATTTCAAAAGAAGAGATTAGTCCTTTTAATCTCTAATTACTCCAAAAAGGGAGATTAATCCATTTAATCTCAAATTATTTCAAAAGAAGAGATTAGTCCTTTTAATCTCTAATTACTCCAAAAAGGGAGTTTAATGTTTGTTTTACCAAAAGAAGGGTTTATTTAGAAGGTCAAACTATTAATTGGTTTCCAACCAATTAGCTTCCTCATTGCACAACGCTCAAACCACCGCTAGCAAGCAAGTCAAATATATACTAGCAAAGTCAAAAATCTATGCTTAGAAACCAGTACCCTAGCATCCTTGGCTAGGTTGACCACCACCTCATGATCATATTAGTAGGGGAGGTTTCCCTTATTTAAGTTCTTTGAATTCTCCCATCGAGATCATAATGGATAAATCCCACTTGCATTTTTAAAATGTTTGGAAATGAATTTCCCCCAATAAATTGGGCGTACTTCCAATAAATTCAACCTTCAAAGATCGATAAATAAACCTATCCAATAATACCACATAGTGGATATAGGTGATTCAACTAGTGGTTTAGTAATCAATTAGATTTACATGTGTCCAAAGCACTCCCAATTGGTACATAGTGTTCACCACTTGATGGCCACCTTGACCACTGAGTGGTGGTCACTCATTTAGGGGAGTGATTCCCCTTATAAAATCCCACTTTATCCCCCACCTAATTGATATGGGATAATTCAATACCATAGAAAAAAGGTGTTTAATCTCCCTTATAAACACATAGGAAACAACAAATAGCAAGCAACTAGGTGGCACTAGCAAACGAAAACAACAACCAATCAAATGGCAAAATCAAAGTGAGTTAAAATCAACAAGTGGCAACAACCAACAACACCATGTGTGCCTCCAAATGGTATTGAGCAAACCACTAACTAGTTTGGTCCTTTACCACCTATTGTGGCTGATCCACAACACACCCCAAAATTGGGGACCCACCTTTTTTGCATGCTTTCAAAGAAGATCTCAGTGACCCAGATGCTAAAAATCAAGAAAAAGGCAAAATTACACAAGGATGAAAAAGTGTCACGAAATCGCGACATGTCGCAAAATCGTGACATGTCGCAAAATCACGATTGAAAATGAAAAGGTGTCATGAAATCGCAACAGGTTGCTCCATCACTGCCAAAAATTGAAAAAGTGTCACGAAATCGCGACAGGTTGCTCCGTCGCTGACAAAAAATGAAAAGTGTCGTGAAATCGTAACACATCGTAAAATCACGGGTGAAAATGAGAAAGCGTAGCGAAATCGCGACATGTCGCAAAATCATGGTCAAACCGGTCAAACGGGGCAGGAAGCAGAAAGCGTAGCAAAATCATGACATGTCGCAAAATCGTGGGTCAAACCAGTCAAACGAGATGAGGCAGAAAAGCGTAGCGAAATCACGACGTGTCACAAAATCGCGGTCAACGCAGTCAGCGGCAGCAGGTGGGCGAAACCGTCGCGAAATCGTGACGTGTTTGATTTTTGCGGCTTGCAAGCAGCGAAAGAGTACGAAGCGAGAAAACGTTGCGAAATCATGACAGAAAGCAACGAAAGAGCACGAAGCGAGAAAAAGTCGTGAAATCATGACAGGTAGCAAAAAAGGTGCCCGAAGTGAAAAAGCGTCACGATTTCGCGATAGGTTGCAGCTAAGGGGCACGAAGTGAAAAAATGTCGCGATATCGCGATAGCATGCAACGAAGGTGCCCGAAGTGGAAAAATGTCGCGATATCGTGACAGGTTGCGAGCAAATGGTACGGAATGAGAAAAGCGTCACGATTTTGCGACATGTCGCATTTTCATTGGGCATGATGGCAGAAAGACTGTGGGAGGAAAACGTCGCGATATCGCGACATTGCAATTTCGTGACATGTCACGATTTCGTGACATGTCACGTTTGCGCGGACAGGAAGGCGGACAAAGCTGCATGCTATTTTTTGTCATGATTTTCATGGGGCCATTACAGAATGTGCAAAAAAGTGCGAGACACGTGGCGTACAGGCTACAGAAGCATTACAAAGAAGATCAAACGTCTCAATGTCGAGCATAAAGCCAAAACACACACAGTCAAAGAAAGATGAAACGAATCGATCTGGAAGATGAAGCGAAGTGTCATAGGCCAAAACAGAGAGCATTGCCAGAAAGTATAAATGTAGAAGCACAGATTGACACGGGGGGGAAACCGCTAGAGCAGAGTTGCAGTGCTAGAGGCCAGAGGGTCATTCTGGGCCTGCTTTAGGGCTGTTTTCTTCCTTTTTTTTGGTTTTGAGAAAACCAGAGATGCTGCCATTGTAACTTGACATATTATTAATGCAGAGTGTTCAAAAATTTGCATCTTGTTGGCAAGAAAGAAGGAGTTATTTTCTGCATGCATGTTTTAATATTTATCATTTCCTTTTTCAGATTTCTAGGCTTATAGATGAAGTTTAATGCAAGTTCTCTTGGTTGCTTCATGCGAATGTCTAAATTTGAAAAACAATAGTAAACCCCAGAGACCAACACTTAACTTATCTGGATTGTGCGTGTTTGCAGGTTCAATAGGTTAGGTTGCATGCATGGAAACCTCACATATTTGGTTTTGCCAAGATGGGATAGCATCAAACTGAATGCAATTTTTAATTTCTTTTCTTTTACATTTTATTTTCTTTTTGTTGTATTTTATTTTTCAGAAGCTCCAATTTTATTTTCAAGCATTAAAATAAAATAAAAATTAAAAAACTTCAAAATCCATAAATAATTCCTTCATTTATGGCATTTCATTAAATTTTATTTTGAAGTTACAGCATGGTCATATAAAGATCAAATCATATTTGCTTTATTCAGGTTCAATGAACAATCACTAAATTTTCAAAATAAAATAAACCACAGTGCCCCTTGTTTTCAGTTACTTGCAACCACTAAGGTGTTCCAAGCATTTTAATTAAATATCTTCATTTGAGATCATTAATACACGGATGCAAAATGCTAGCATAACAGGAACCTTGGAGAAATTACTTGTTTAATTTCTTTGCAAGAAGAGGATTTAGAACCCAAATCCTATCGGAGAGTGTGTTTTCACAATCGGGTGAAAATACCACTCAACAGATTGATGCTAGAAGGAGGGCCTAAAAATTTTGTTTTATCATGATTTTAGATGCTACGGATTTATAATTGTTTACGAATTTTACATTGCTAAATATTTCAAGCATCTTCGGCCTCTAACACCACTCAACGGTTTGTGCTAGGAGGGCCATACGGGTTTTTTTAGTGTTATTTAAATTTAAATTTTTATGCTTTAATTCTCTAACACTCAGCAGATTGTAAAAAGGACGGCCTAAATTTATTTACTTGTTCTATTTTTCAGGTATGCTGTATATTATTCTAGCACTTTTCTGATTGTTCATACATAAATATGTGATTTGATTTAATTTTGAAAATTTTGGTCTCATGCAATTACTTTTCATTTGATTTTAATGAATACATCTCTTGGTTGATGCTAACTTGATTTTTTTTTAAATTGCAGGTTGAATATTCAACAGATTTGGTTCTGAAATTACATTTTACAGTTTCACTAATGGCAACACTTGAGGAGCAAATGGTATCCCTGAGAGCTGAAATAATGTCTCTAAGAGAGAGAATGGTATCAATGATAGAGGATTATTATGAGGGTTTACATGTGATACCCTATCATATTCCTACAATGTTATTGGATTTTTTACGATGTTTTAATCAAGAGGTGCCACTAGGATACTTGCAAAAACTGCATGTCTACAAGGATACATTATGTCAATTCCAGATTTTCTATGAGGAGGTGGCTTGTAAGTTATTTGCATACATTTTGGATGATAGACCATTCTTTTGGTATAGCCAACTACCCATGGAGGTTAGGACTTCTTGGATACAATTAGAAGCAGCCTATCTTTATCATTTTGGTAATCAGGCTGACTTAGAAATATTGAAAAATCAGTTTACCTCCATATGTAAAGAGTCTAATGAATCCTTGAGTCAATTCAATGGAAGATTTTGTGAGTTGCACTCCCAAATGTGGGAAAATTTTAACACATTAGAAGAGGAAGCCATGGAAGTATACCTAGGAGCCATACACCCCACACTTGCTTCACTCATTGAGGAAAAATTGAGTGGTTTGTCTCTAGATAAAATCCATGAGGTCTTAGAAGAGATAGAACGACAAGGTCTTGAAGAAGAAAAGGCACAACATGTTCACATGAGAAATTGTTCTTTTGATGCCAACCTACACCAACCATCAAACATAGCACCCTCCACTCCAATGATACCTAAGGTAAATGATCAAGGGGATGAATTTGAATATCCAAATCTTACAACCACCTTAGATGTAGTCCAAGAGGAGGTGCAAATTGCTAAGACAACATCCACTAGTGAGGATCATGTAGAGATACATGGTTATCTAGATGAAGGGGTTCTAAATTCAACAATGTTTGATATATGTGATAGGACGGAACCCACCATAGAATTAAATAAAGTGGTTGAAAGTGAAATGGAAAGAAAACCAATAAATGAATTTGAAGACATGATAGAGTTTCACCACTTGTTCTTGGAAGATACTATTGATGAGATGTGTAAAATTAAAGATCAAGAAATTCTTCACCCTCCAAATTATGATAAAATTGAATCATGGGTTACTAATTTGGATTATGATAGCCTTATAAATTTGAATTCAAGAAATAACCCACTTTTGGAAATAATTGAACCATCTAAGGAAGGTGAAGATGAGTTTGATGAGAAGCATATTGATGAATTGGAAGATGTTGAAGAAGTAGTTGAACGTCACCACTTGATGTTGGAAGATGATTATTATGATGCTTGGAAGAAGTGGGAAGACTTCACTCTTTCCAAAGCTACTAATGAAGCTTGTGTGCCAATTGATATGCAGGATGACATAATTGCCTACTCAAAGGAAGATATTACAACTCCTGTACAATTTGAGGATGTTTTGGAAGAGGGTTTCAAATCTCATCAAATTTTGGAAGATTATAATGATCCTATTGCCAAGGACAAAGAAGAAAATGAATGGATGAATGAATCAAGAGATCATGTCACAAACATCATGGATTTTCATTCTATGGATTTGGATGACGATTTTTACAATGGTTGGGGGAGATATGATAATGCATTCTTTTCTCACATCCCTATAAATGAAACTCATATTTCCCTTGATATGCAGGATGTTGAACCTTCTACATCATACGAAGATCTCATATTCACAGGATTTGAAAAGGTGACAAAATTTGATCATGTTGAATATAAATTCATTGAAAGTGTGGATGCAAGTTTGCATGATGATTTTGAGGATTCAAATGAAGAGATACCATGGATAGTGAACAAAGAATTGGAACCAAATGACAAAGAGATGGATCAATTGGAAGCAACTCAAATTAGTGATCATAAAAATAGATTACTTGGGACATACACTTTGACCAAGAATGTTTGAGGATTGAAAAGGATGACCATATTTTGAATTTAAATAATGTTTATGGTGAAATGTCATTAAAGGTAAATGAAAAACAAGGTATAATTTTTAATCACACCTTTAATAACATTGTTTTAATGAATGGAAAAGAAGTTGATGCACTTGAATTGTTAAACCAAATTCATCAACAATTAATAATTGAATCTAGGATAAAAACTTTTAATGATCCTAATTTAGTAAATATCCTAGATGCTTGTAAATTGTTACACAAATTTGATTGGCCTACAAATTTGGAAAATGATTTGGCTTTGAAATTTGTAGAAATAGGCTCTTACTTACAAAATTGCATATTTGAAAAAGATAGCCTAATTCTAAATCAAGGAGGGAATTATGAAGTTTACATTTTAAAGAATAGACAAGATAAAATTGAAAATCATTTATTGTCTAATCATTTTAGTAATTTGATGCTCACCTATGGGAGTATTATTGGAACTAAATCAAATTGGTATGGTGAGCATGGCAAGTGGAAATTTGTTGCATTGTTTGGCTTAGTCTTGTTTGTGTTGGATTCCCACAACATTTGGCATGCATATCATGTCATATTTTTGTTGAAATGTTCTAATCATGTGTGGGATCTAGGAAAGTGATAATCCAAGCTTTGCATCATTTTGTATTATAGTGTACATTTGTATATAGATTTTGGTTTCTGGTTTTGGGTTTGTGTTTTCAAGTTTCATTTTGGGATTGCTATTTGGATTTGGATTTAAAGTTGTGTGTTTATTTGACATGTTTTGTTTGTCTATAAAAAAAAAAAAAATGATGATGAAAAAGTTGCCTTGAGATGCTAACTTATGTTCTAGATCGGGAGAATATGAAACATTGGAATTGTCTTGTAAAAGCTCCACAAGTAACACAAACAATTTAATAATATCATTTGAAACTTGTGATGCATGAAGTAGTCAGTTTTATATAGCAATATTTCATCTGCAATTCAAAAGACAATGCATTCATATTACATCTCACTTTGCACATACATGCCATCGTAGTTGCAAGTGCATTTCAAATGCAAATCATTAAAGTGTGTCAAATCCTCTTAAGGTTATGCTATCACATAAATAAGAAGAAGATCCTAAGGTTGGGAACTGAGTCTTGAGATATCTAGAACCAAGCACATTTTATACACATTAAAAAGGATCTTGAGAAAAATGATCAAAACCTTGCTTGGAAGAAAAGGTTGGGCGAAAGAAGTATTTCATGTCTATCCTATTTATGCAGCATGATCCTTAAGATAGTGGTTTTGACCACTTCCATAAAGCTTAAAGCCTAAAATCAGAGTAGTAAGGATAGGGCTAAATCCTCATCGAACTTAGGTTGAGGATCCAACTCCCCAAAGCTTTGATTTGACCTACATGGAGTAGTAAGGATAGGGCATAAATTCTCATCTCACTTAGGTTGAGAATCTGATTCCCCAAAGCTCCTATGTCTCATTTCATAATAAATATTGGATTGGAAGGATCGTACTGCTTGTCCTCTGCAAAGGATGGGTAGTCATCCCCAAGGTCTAAGTAAAAAATTAATATTTTCCATTTACATCTAAAGTTTGGATTGGAAGGATCGTACTACATGTCCCTAGCAAGGATGGGTAGTCATCCCTAAGGTCCAAGAGGTAAAAAATAAAATTTTCCCATCTCATATTTATATTGGATTGGAAGGATCGTACTACTTGTCCTCTGCAAAGGATGGGTAGTCATCCCCAAGGTCCAAAGAAATGAGGATAAGTCTTGGATTATGGGGTTAAGTGTGCCCATGCAAGGCAACATGTCTTGTCTAAAAAACAAGACCATTGTTTGTCCAAAGGGTTAGACTAGCATGACCATTTCTTCCATAATTGGTTATATTATTTTGATCAAAGTGAGGTAATGAATTCTAAATCAGAGTAGTAAGAATAGGGTTAAACTCCCATCTCGATTAGGTTGGGAGTCTGATTTCCCAAAATTCTGATTTCACATTCACTTGCACATGGGTTCAAGATAGTAGGGACTCATAACCAACTTTGGGATATATAATAAAGCAATTCATATAGTTGATCCTAAGAGGGTTTGATAATCTTGAATGTTTGTGTATGATACTAGAAGAAATACTATGCCTTTTATAAAAGCAAAATCTCTTAGCATATTTATTAGGTTACACAAATCATTCACAATCTCACACATGCATTCATGTAAAATTGACAATGGAATGTTGATCAATTTCAAATGATAGGGAATGAAAACACATTGCACACACCGAGATAATACTTGATGATTCTGATGATTCATGTATTTCTAATCTATGGGCATTTGTTTATATTTATTATGTGCTAACACATGTTTTCGAGTTTATATACTTCCAGATAGGGTTCTCAAGAAAATGCTCAGGAGCATTTGATAGCAGAGTCACCATTTGTTGTGGCTAATCCACAACACACCCCAAAATTGGGGACCCACATTTTTTTCATGCTTTCAAAGAAGATCTCAGTGACCCAGATGCTAAAAATCAAGAAAAAGGCAAAATTGCACAAGGATGAAAAAGTGTCGCAAAATCGCGACATGTCACAAAATCATGGCCAAAAATGAAAAGGTGTCGCGAAATCGCGACATGTTGCTCCGTCGCTGCCAAAAAATGAAAAAGTGTCACGAAATCATGATAGGTTGCTCCGTCGCTGCCAAAAAATGAAAAGTGTCATGAAATCATGACACGTCGCAAAATCACGGGCAAAAATGAGAAAGCGTAGCAAAATCGTGACATGTCACAAAATCATGGTCAAATCGATCAAACGGGGCAGGAAGCAGAAAGCGTAGCGAAATCGTGACATGTCACAAAATCGTGGTCAAACCGGTCAAATGGGATGAGGCAAAAAAGCGTAGCGAAATTGTGAAATGTCACAAAATCACGATCAACACAGTCAGCGGTAGCAGGTGGGTGAAACCATCGCGAAATCGTGACGTGTTTGATTTTCGTGGCTTGCAAGCAGCGAAAGAGTACGAAGTGAGAAAACATCGTGAAATTGTGACAGAAAGCAGTGGAAGAGCACGAAGCGAGAAAACATATTGAAATCGCGACAGGTAGCAGCAAAGGTGCCCGAAGTGAAAAAGCATCGCGATTTCGTGACAGGTTGCAGCTAAGGGGCACGAAGTGAAAAAACGTCGCAATATCGTGACAGCATGCAGTGAAGGTGCCCGAAGTGGAAAAATGTCGTGATATTGCGACAAGTTGCAGGCAAATGGTACAAAACAAGAAAAGTGTCACGATTTCGTGACATGTCATGTTTTCGCTAGGCATGATGGCAGATAGGTCGTGGGTAGGAAAACATCACGATATCGTGACATGTCACGATTTCGCGACATGTCGCGTTTTCATGGCCAGGAAGGCGAACAAAGCTGCATGCTATTTTTTGTCACGATTTTCATGGGGCCATTATAGAACATGCAGAAAAGTGTGGGACACATGGCGTACAGGCTGCAGAAGCGTTACAAAGAAGATCAAATGTCTCAATGTCGAGCATAAAGCCAAAACACATGCAGTCAAAGAAAGATGAAACGAATCGATCTAGAAGATGAAGCGAAGCGTCACAGGCCAAAACAGAGAGCATTGCCAAAAAGTATAAATGTAGAAGCACAGATTGACATGGGGGAAAACCGTTGGAGCAGAGTTGCAGTGCTAGAGGCCAGAGGGTCATTCTGGGCCTGCTTTGGGGCTGTTTTCTTCCTTTTTTTTGGTTTTGAGAAAACCAGAGATGCTGCCATTGTAACTTGACATATTATTAATGCAGAGTGTTCAAAAATTTGCATCTTGTTGGCAAGAAAGAAGGAGTTATTTTTTGCATGCATGTTTTAATATTTATCATTCCCTTTTTCAAATTTCTAGGCTTATAGATGAAGTTTAATGCAAGTTCTCTTGGTTGCTTCATGCGAATGTCTAAATCTGAAAAATAACAGTAAACCCTAGAGACCAGCACTTAAATTATCTGGATTGTGCATGTTTGCAGGTTCAATAGGTTAGGTTGCATGCATGGAAACCTCACATCTTCGGTTTTTCCAGGACGGGATAGCATCAAACTGAATGCAATTTTTAATTTCTTTTCTTTTACATTTTATTTTCTTTTGCTGTATTTTATTTTTTAGAAGCTCCAATTTTATTTTCAAGCATTAAAATAAAATAAAAATAAAAAAACTTCAAAATCCATAAATAATTCCTTCATTTATGGCATTTCATTAAATTTTATTTTGAAGTTACAGCATGGTCATATAAAGATCAAATCATATTTGCTTTATTCGGGTTCAATGAACAATCACTAATTTTTCACAATAAAATAAACCACAGTGCCCCTTGTTTTCAGTTACTT
The DNA here is from genome assembly GCA_028583015.1 of Wollemia nobilis. NCBI lineage: Eukaryota > Viridiplantae > Streptophyta > Pinopsida > Araucariales > Araucariaceae > Wollemia > Wollemia nobilis. The sequence continues at coordinate 9,071,691 of JAQPPZ010000386.1, read as the reverse complement.
GCAACCACTAAGGTGTTCCAAGCATTTTAATTAAATATCTTTATTTGAGATCATTAATACACAGATGCAAAATGCTAGCATAACAGGAACCTTGGAGAAATTACTTGTTTAATTTCTTTGCAAGCAGAGGATTTAGAACCCAAATCCTATCGGAGAGTGTGTTTTCACAATCGGGTGAAAATACCACTCAACACCACCACTCTATGATTGATAATCCTAGGGATCCAAGTTCCCTTTAAAGGCTTACCATCTCTTTAGCATGTCCTATGTGGGACAGTGCTCATGAAAGGCTTCTTAGAAGCCTTTTTCCTAAGTGGAGCCAAGCATGATCCAAACTCATTCGCTCAGGGACCAGCTCCCTAGGACTCAAAACCTCACGAGTGGGCTCTAAATATCTTAAATAGAATCCAAAACATCATGCATGGTGGATTATAAGGCTTAATGGATTGGGCACCATAGTTTTTATCATTGGTTTGATGAAACAACGTAGAGCAAAAAGAGATGTCTAGTTGAGCGATTTTAACAGGGACTATATAACAGGGATTAATGGGAAATACAATGCTCTAGCTAATAAAATCATAACATGGTCTTAGTTGAGGAAAGAAACATATATTTTGGAGCTAATCCTCATGCTAATAGGGTTGGTTCTAATAATATATCAGGGAACGACTAGAGCAGAGGCTAAATTTGTTATCAAAACAACCAATCCAAGGATAAACTAGATAGATTAATAGGTGATTCACTACCATAGCCATCATCATCATTAAGCAAATTCTAAATCTAGATGTATAATATTGACAATGAATAAATAACAAGCTTTCAACATAGCTTTAAAGACCTCCAAATAATCAGAATTAACCAAGGAATTATAACAGTCTTGGCTTCCAATTATTAAGACCGTTCTTCAAATCCTCAAAACAAGCATTCAAGCAAATATTTTAATGGAGTATAGAGTTTAATTAAGTAATGAATCAGGGTACCAAAATATTATCAAGCAAGTAAAATAGATGTAACCTCCAACATAAAGCTCCTGATAGGTTTATCTCCTAGTCTTCACAACCTCCTTATTGGCCTCCAAAAATAGCCTTCAATATTACCTCCTTCTAGTCATCTTTCTCCTCGTGTTTTCGTAGTCTCCTCCTTATTTGTATCCTCCCTACTAGTCTCCTTGTGGCATTCCTAGTACTCCTAATCTACCTCCTAGTGCTATCTTTTTAAAAATAAAAGCGTCTCTTTCTATAAAAGACTTTATCCTCCTTTAGGAGCTACCAAGTGACTCTTATAATTGCTTATTTTTTAATAATAAAATATCCTTCCAAATTTGGCCCTTTCCTAGAAATTTTTTAGGTCTTCCTCCTTTGTCTATTTGTAGGGGTTCCAAATCAATCAGTCCTTTATCTAATTTGGACTCTTTGCTAAATTTAAGAGGACTACTATTGAAATTGTAAGATGCGTTAATTTAGTAAATATTAAATTCCCATTAGCAAAGATGCCAATTATCCTCCCTTAATTTAGAGGAGGGGTCAATTTGGAAAACTACTATTTTATTCCAAGGAAAAATATGGTGTTTCTCCTCCCTTGTTTTGGAAGGGGTCTTTATCACCCAATTCCATCTCAATTTCCTACTATAAAAAAGGCTAAATAAACAAATCACCAAATTAAATCTAATCACAATTAATTACTTGATCTTATAATTAATATTAAATCCTAATTAAGTTCACTATGGATCTTCATCCATATTTTGTTCTTTCTCATATTTAGTGGTGACTCCCTCATCCATTCTATCCAAAGGATACTTGCCCTTGCAACCATGTAGACTATCAATAGTACCATATTTTTAAATAAACCAATCATACATTTCAAATAATCAACATAATACCATTTAATCTATCTTCCAAACAACATAACAATTCATAAGTCCATCATATGAAAAAGCTTACCAGAGAGGGCTATGACATTCCTCTTCCTCATCCAAGCCTTGTGTCACTCATTCCTCTCTATTAGGCTATCATTCTCTGATGTAGCTTGTATTTGTGGTTGATTTGGATATGTCATCCTTAGATGTTGTTAATGTAAGTAACCCTATATGGATGATGCTTTGGTTGAGTAGTTGTCTCATATTCAATATTTAAATGTTTATCTTCATGATTTTATTATTGGAAAGTTATACCATGTTTAGCCTCTAAATATTCCTTGTGCTTTTATTCAAGACAAATAACCTCTGCTTGGCTCAAAAATAGCCTTGGGTAATGAGATGTCTTCTTTGGATATTTTATCTCCACCAAAGGTGGTGAATATTTTGGAGTTAGAGATGACTCCAAATAAAGTTTCAAATTCAAAATTTTCCCTCTCTAAATATGGTTCTTATAGAGAGAAGGTGGAAAATGAAGGAGTCGGTTTTTTTTGGTGATTTAAAGACCACTAAGGTGGATCCCATGCTCAAATAATCTTGTGAGATTTTGATGAAGATTTTTTCAAACCTGACAAAGCTAAGCCTGAGTAAAGTGAGCCACCCTCACATTCTCCTCTATTCTTCTTTACTTTCTTGTGCTAAGAAGATTTATTTTACTGATGCTATTTCTAATACACCTAGAAAGCGTTTCTCTTTAAATAATGAGTTTAAATTGGTGCCTACTCATAGAAAATTATCCATTCATTCTAATATTTTAAAATTAACCATGGGTGATGGTGACCTAGCTCTTGTTGACCATTTTTTGGGTAAATCTAGACCTTATTTAGACTCCATTAGGAGATGGGCATTATTAAAGTGGTCTTCTTGTGGATAAATAAATATTATTGCCCTTCCTAATAGCTTTTTCTTGACTCAGCTATCCTTGGAGGAAGACTTACACAATATTCTAAGTGGTAGCCCTTGGTTTTTTGGGAGAAGAAGTCTTTTTATTTGTATATGGGGAATTGAATTTGATCCTAAAACTCAAAAAATCAATACGGTCCCTATTTGGATCAAGTTATCGAGACTTCCTTATAACTTCTAGCATGAAGTAGTTCTTAAAGGTATTACCAAAATTCTAGGGAATTTAGTTATGATTGACCTTGTAACTAGAGCAAGGTCTAGAATGATTTATGCTCACATATGTGTTATGGTGGATCTCGATGTTGAGCTCTCTAATTTTGTTAATTTGGTTTTGGATGTGGGTAAAAGACTACAATCAATCCTCTATGAGAAAAAATCCTTATTTTGTCTAGCTGTAAAAATCAAGGATACATATCATCTCACTACCCTTGGAATAAGAGAGAAATAGAGGAGATCCATAAAAGGAAGAATCTTAGTCATAATCATCTTGTTGAAGAAGCATCTCAGGGTCAGCCTTTGTTATCAGAGGATAGTATTTTGGTGGAAAAATCTACAACCTTAGAATCTCTATCAGAGCTTCAAGCAAATCCTTTAGATCTAAAAGGAAAGTCTTTGAATCCAAAAACTCTTGCAGGAAATTCCTTTGAATGTTTGGCTTCAAAATAAAATGAGGATGATGACTCACTTCTAGTTTTGTATGGAAGTGATTCTAGAGCTTCCATAGATGTTTCTCTTTTGGAGAAGAAATATATGAAGACCCATGATCCTATGAAAATAGGACAATCGAATAACACCTCAAAATGTGGGAAGAAGAAATGTGGAAGACCTTCAGCTAACTCAAAATTTAAATTTTAGGGAGCGAATTAGGTTTTTTCTGAATCAGGCAAGGAATTAAATATCCTCAAGGAATCACCAAATAAGCTTCAAGGGTCAAATATTGGTATGGGTAGACATTAAAAATAATCATTCCCTTCAGAGTTTTACCTGACATTTATTTCTTGAATTTCCCTTCTCTTTTTGAGATATTGAACTTCAAGCAGGAAATTCAAATAGAAATTTTTGAATAAGTCTTTGAGTGGGATTGGTGACTAATCCTTTTTTGAAAAAACTTAAATTTTAAATTTTTGGGTTGTGGATAGAAGCTTGTTTGGATTTTTGATTGATTGATCTTTTGACTACATTTTTTTTTAGGAGTCTATTGGTCATTCAGATTCTTGTGTGCTCCCTTGGAAGCCTTTGCTCTTTTCTAAGGTCTTTACTCATGAGATGTTTGTTTCTCTCATGGGCCTTGCTTGGGGCTCAGATTTGGTTTCCTATTTGGTTAGGTTCAGGGATCCTAAAAAACCCTTTGTAAAAGGTTTTGGATCCTTTAAAAACCCTTCTCTATCAATAAAAAATGATATATTTATACTTTTGAATTGTTTTTAATAAGTATAGTATTTTTTTTAGTCTATGAGCATTATTTATATCATATTTCTCTAGGTTCATGTGAGAATGATAGGGATAAAGATCATGAGGGGCCTCTTGGGAAAAACGTCATGACTCTCTCTCTTCTCACCTCAATATTATCAACCATGTGTGAGCTTTGAGATTAGTTTTTAATGGATTATTTTAAAGACCACCTAATTTTCTCCCAAGATACTTCTTTGTATAAGCTTTACCCTAATCTAGACTTAATGCAATAGTCAAGGCCTAAAGCTAAAATAATTTTGCTTTTGATGGGGAAGTAAATGAATTTTTTCAAGAAAAAGTTGAAAAAATTATGCAACAATTAATCCCTAGATGTAGCTATATGTGATTTTGATTAAATCCTAAAGCTTGAATTCTTAGTTGGTCCCCTATGTGATTAATACTAAATGAGTTCATTATTTTCTTTTTGTCTATTTTACTAAAAAAATAGAAATAGAAACTAATATAATTAAAAAACAAATATTATTTTATTTCTAAATGCCTAAATAATAAATATTAGGGGGAGAAGAACCTATTTTTTATAGACATAGAATAATTGCAAATTACGAGAATTACTACCAATGTTTTTACTTATCAATGGTGCATTTTATTACCTACAAAATAGACAATAAAAATAATATTATTAGTAGAGGGGCCTATTTGAGCTCACAAAGGATGTTGGACTCCCTTGGATAGTAATTAATCCATTTTTAGACAAATAAAAATGATAAGAATATAAAGATCATGAAATGAATGCCTCGAGGTAAAAGCACCATAAGGTTATGATAGTGGTACCACCACTTTTTATAAGTGTCAATGCTTTTACTTTTTGTAAACCAGAGAGCAATAGTGTCACTAGACCTATAATGTAGTGATGCTTTCACTTCTAAGAGTAGTAAAGCAATATTAGATGTAAGATAAGCTAAATTTATTATTGCAATAATGAGGGTCTCTGATTTGGGAGTATAGGGACCCTAAAAAAAAATAAAAAAATAAGGATTTGCTCACTTGAAATGAGAATTAGACAACCAAATGACTCTAGGGTTATGCATAAGGGGTCAACCCCAAAATGTATTTATAAAAAAATTGTGAATCAGTTTCAAAATCTAGGCGAATAGTGTCCAAACACATGTATAAGGTTCACTATTATTAGGGGTAATGTTGGAAATTTAAACTTAAAATGGTCAAATTATTATAAAATTGGGACGAATCGACCCAAAAAAAAATTGCACCCAAATTTTTTTGGCTAATGGGCCCTATTCAAGGGTCCCAAATATTAGCCAATTCCAAATTTTGAAAATCCTAATTTTAGCCAATTTGGCGATAAATAGCCACTATGCATAACCCTATAAATGATATTCTAACTAAATACAAATGCAAGGTATAAGATTAATTAACCATGCAACAAGATAAAATTTTAGAGATAAAAATAAAGAGAGTTCCAAAAGTAAATAAGAGAAAAGAGCATAACCCAAGATGCAAGGTTATGTACCTTTTGTTTGTGGAAGATTTTTGGAAGCTTGCTAGTTTACTTGTTGACACTTTAATTCTTGATCTTAAGGGATTGAATGATTTATGCTTGATGCTTGAATGCTTGTAAGAATACATAGAGAGAACTTTCAATGAACAAGAACTTGAATTCTTGAAGGATGACCTTCAAAATATTATGGTAAGATTTATGTATAACCTTGTCATGCAAAGTAATGAATTCCTATTATTATTGAGATATTTAGAAAGAAATTTACTCCTCTAAAACTCTTGAATATTTGGTCACCCCAAGTGCTAGTTTTATAGGAAACCATGGATCTTTGGAGGAGGAAATGCATTGAAGATGATAATATTAGAGATTATAATAATTTGAAAAGAGATCAAGAATCCATTAATAGAGGATGCTTAAATATAATAATTATTAGAATTAGTATTTTTATAGGGGCTATGGATCAGATTTTGGGGGTCTAATCCATTAATGGTGGGTGGTTTAAGAGGGAAGGAAAATCAAAATATTATGATTTTGATGCATGAATAAAAAGAAATAGGTGGTGAAAACATTGTAGTGCTCCCTTGATAGAACTTTCATCATCATGACTATTGGAGGTCAAATATAGGTAGGAAAGGTCAAAAGTCAACTTTTTGGTAGAATAATTGCTAGGGCCATTAAAGTGTTGACAATGCTACCACTCATGTTTTGATTCTTTCACTCTTGGAGCAATAATGCTCTAAATTTGGGCTTTAGAGAGGTTGATTCAATTAGATGAATGAAAGTATAATTAACAAAGTGTTTGGAAAAATTGAAGACTAACCTTATGTGCAAAATCAGGATTCTACATTTTCTCCTTTTTGATGCATTTATTGTATAATAAATGTATCAAAAAATTACATAGATGTCCAATTTTGAGATAGGAATATTTGTTATTGCTTATGGTTAGCGATACAAGATGACTGATATTTTGATTGTTTTCTTAGAAGTGATAGTAAAATTCATATTTTAGGAAGCATTGAATGCTACCATACCCTGATGTGCCTCCTCAAGTATTATAGGAAAAATAATGTTAGATTAAACTTTATTTTATTATGATCCACACTAGTGCAATGATTATATATTGGGATAGATGTGTAATTTAAATGATGATTGGATGTGATCAATTGTGTTAATTTGCTTTACGATGATGTGATGTATGCTTAATAAGTGGTTTTTATTTGATTTATATGTTAATATAATTAAATAAAAAATGGATTTGTAGATTAGTTGATGATGATTTCATCCATGATTTTATGTCTATGGATTAATATGGGATGTGTTGTTCTTTTTATTAATAATGATTAATTAATTAATTATGATTAATGAAAATATGTTTAAAATATGAAATATTAAATGATCAAGAGAACTAATTAGAAGTGATGAAAGATGCATGATATGCCTAGGAGGGAATTTCTATAGTACAACTATTTAAATGAAATTCATACAATATATATAATTATATACATAGATATATGATTTAAAAATTTACCTGTAGAAACCTAAATCGTGTAAATCGAATAAGACTATTAGTGCATCACATATGCCCTCTTATCGACAATATATGGCCCTATTGGGCACCCTTCTAGGCTAGTAAAAGGCTTCCAAAAGGCTCCAAAACTCAGTTTGGAGGGTTCCTAGTAGTTTAGGGAAGTTTTGGGGCACCTCCTTGTGATTGTTCCACCAAGGAACAAGGGACAATCATAGTTGGTGACCGTCCCACCCAGGTATGGCCATCCATAACCATCCCTTGGTGGGACGACCCCTAACTGGACCCTTGAAAAAGTCAAAACATGTGCTAAATTGCAATCAAAGACTATTATTAATGTGTCCAATCACCCCAAATTAATTGGGGACCTGCTATTAGAATGCAAGGTAGTAGATTGGGAGCACCAAAGGGGAAACCTTCTCCCAATCAATTAATGATGCAATTGGGACATGTGGCATCACCTGCATCGCATGGCCAAAGATGCCATTTTGCCCTAGATGCCCTTTTGGGCTATAAAAGGAGGTCCAAAACCTCATTTCAAAATAGGAGAATTTGGATATTAATGCCATGAAGTTCTGCCCAAATTGAACCCCACATTTTTCCAACTAAAAACCACCTTACCTTGGCATTGAAACCCTCTTCATTCGAAGGTGATTTCAGGGGAAATAGGCTCAATCCACTAATTCCAAACCAGTAAAATTGAAGCATTATTTGGCCCCATCTATCGACAACACCCCTACCCAAGTTCTGGACCAATTTCCATAGGCATAGGCGACAAACTTAGGGCAATTTTGTAAACGTCCCACCTGGGGATGGTGAGTAGTCTATGTATGGCACACCTAGGGATGGTCACCAAATAGGTTGGAATTTTAGAGAAATTCCTCCATAGACCCATTGGGAATGTCTAAAGGAACCTTTGGTACAAATTTGAGGTAATTTGGAGTAGATTTGATGCAGGATTTGTGATCCCCAATGTTGCAGGTTTATTTGGCTCACCCAGGAATGATCACTATTTTAGCATTGTTTCACCCTTGATCTTACCTCCAAATCTATTTATTTGCATTTATATTAGTTAATAACATGTTCATGCTTAATCTAGATTATTTTATATGTATGTATATCACTTTTTATGGTTGTAGAATATGCTCCTTTTTCATGGTTTTATGGCTTTATTCTATAACATAGATGCTTTTAATCAATTTTCAATCCCTTGTATTCAGGAACAGGAATTCTAGGCAAGAGGAGGAGCTAAGGAGGCATAATATTATCATCCTAAAAATATCTCTTGAGTGTGGGAAGCAGGATTTCACACCATTATTTCTTGCCTTAGAGGCCTCCTTCCAAGGGACTAGATTCCCTTGGTTATTGTAATGAAATGTATCAATTTGTAAAGCCCTCAAGGGGATATTTTGTAATCTAGTTTTGAAGCTACTTATGAATGAATAGAGAGATATTTTGATCATTTGGATTGCCTATTTCACTTCATTTTAGTATATTACATGCTTATGCCATCTTTCCTTTGAATGCTTTATAACTGATATACATTGCTAGTAAATGCCCTTAAGGTGATATCGTGAATTTCACTTCTTCAGTGGCGATCATAGTATATAGGTTTTTTCAATATCCCCTTGGATTATGCTAATTTGGACCTTTATTTTTGGTTTTATTTGTTGCAGGTACTGACCGTTCTGAGCAAAAACGACCCTTTTGCCACTAGGTGGCACTGGGTGAGACGACCAACTACATGGCACTGGGTGGTACGGCCCCTAATATGCCACCATATATGATAGGTATGGCCAAAAAACTAGAGGGTTTCTACAAAATTTTTCATAAATAGCAACTTTAAAGGTTCATTTTACACCTTTCTGCACTAAAAATTTGACGTTTTACTGTTAACAATTGTTCAATTTCATGTTTTTCTTGCTTATTATTTTAAGAAAGGTTAGAGTTGTTATTTTCAAAATTGTGCATTAATTAGTCTATAAAAATAGAGGAAAACATAGAATTCACTCCTTTTATCTGGTTTGCATGTTGGAACCTTACCCACGAAGGTTAAGGTCATATAGGTTTTGCATTTTTTGGCTTTCCTTTTATGCTACTAATGCTTCTGAAAGAAAAATATCATTACATGCATTTAGTGAACCTTCATTGAGTGATCTATTGTTTTCTTTCAAATATTTAAAAGGAACCCACACACACCACATTTCATTATAAACATCACCGAAGTTGGGCTTTCATATCCAACGCGTTAATTGAGACCAGTAGTGGATTTAATCACCACTAGATTGGCTCTTGAGAAAGAGTATTATCGGGACCCGTCCATGGCCAAGGCCAACCCAAGATCTATCCTAACCATGCAAAATAGCACACATTCCTCTTCGGAGGAGTGTATTGCTATGCACGGGGTGTTGGGTGAGGGTTTGTAGTACCTATGCTACCTCATTGGATATGGATTTCATCCCCATATTTGACTTGTGCGAGTATATACGTGAAATCCTTTAAAAGTTTAAGTATATCATCCAATGAAATATCGAACACGAGAAAAGTATTTTCTTTACAAAGCAACACATGTTGAAACACATCAAACAATTTAGGATTCACACTTAAAATATTTAAAATGAGATAATCACTACTATGCTTGTGTCTCTATTGTTTGTTTGTTTGAAATTCATAGAAATTGTAAAGAAGATAAACACATAATAGTTAGAGTACATAGCTATGGTACGTACCCTTAGCCAAGCCCATTTAGGGGAAAAAACTATAGGTAATAGATAATAGGATATATAACGTCCTCGTGTTGAGCCTAGGGACAAGATCATTCCTCCCTGGCAATCAGCTACTCTCCCTAGTCGTAGACCAACTGATGAGTGGATGGTTACTCCTAGAGAGTCAACTAGAAGGTCTAGCTTACAAGGGACTCCTTCGTAGGGTACTCCTGTAGGTCATAGTCCTAGTTTGGGAAAATATATCCCTAATTCATATTCTACAAACATATTCTTTCAAGAAGAGTCACTGCATAATGAGGTACCTCCATATAAAGCAATACCATAAGTTTATGTGCCTGCTCGATCCTCTATTTCTAGTCATATACAAAATCAAGAGCTCACACCTCGAGTAGGGTTGAATGATCATTTCAAGATTTCAAGTCACCCTACTCCAAGGTATCAAAATCACAATGAGTATGATACTCATCAAATTAGGTGACCTTATTCTACCTTACCTTACCTTATTTATGAGGGAAGACCTAAGGAACATCTAGATTATCCTCATGAAAATGTGTCAATGCAAGCACATTGTGCCTTTGTGCCAGTAGTCTCTCAAAAATATTTGTTTAGGAGAGAAACTCAAGTCAATGTGACTGCCCTCAATCGAGGGAAGAACGTAATTTATCTCACAGATCCTCATAAATAGGACAAAAACAATGCAATAATGCTAAGATACTTAGACCTAATACAACGGATCTGTTAGAGTTACTATGGTAATTCTATTTATTACCTCATTTGGTTTGTTAGGGTAGTTAGTTATCTACCTAAGGTTCTCTTAACCACTTTTTTAAGCGAAAATTTCTTATTTATTTGTTAGCACTATTTGGTTAGTGGTTAGCTATTCCTACGTGCTAACTATAGCCTAAGTTGTACTATATAGTCTAGGTTTATTAATTAAATATTGTTCGATGTTTTCACATGGTATCAGAGCATGCGGCTCTTGGTTGACCTCGGCATCATGCATCCCGAGGTTGCTGATCGGGCTCACTGCATCTGGAGCCGGCATGTGGACCGAGGTGGCTCCCAAGCAGTAGGGCCTGCAGGCCCATATCACCAGGCGACCACGAGAGAGGGCCCGCAGGCCCACATCATCGGGCGGCCATGGGAGCAGGCCCATAGACCCCGACAGATTTGATAGCATTTTATTGTCTGACCTATCGAGCCTGATAGCAGGCCAGAGACCGCAACACAAGGCTCAGATCTCGAGGGTAGGAGGCCCTCCGATTACCAGCAGTAGCCCCTAATGCTACCCCCATAGGGTCCAACACACAACTGGTATGGTAGGCATGCCCTCCCAGGTAGATACTGAACCCAACCCAAGGGCAGGAGCACCCTCGGGTCTAACCCCCACTGATAGGGAACATCCCTGTTAGGGGATCTGACCACCACTGACAGGGAAATCCCTGTTAGATATTCGATGATCAGGATCTGAGAGGGCAGGCATGCCCTTCGATCACCAGTGATCGGTGGACTCGATCTGGTGATCGAGATCTACAAGGGCAGGCATGCCCTTTGATCCTCGACGATCGGATCAAAGACCCTACAACTGCAGACCATCCTGGGCACAAATCTCGAGGATAATCATAGCTGGGACCCACGCATGCTCGGGCATAGATCCTGAGGTGCTGACACAAACCTGTCATCTGGTGACACATGGCAACCAGACTCGACCTCAGGCATAGATCTCGAGGTGCTGACGTGGTGGACAACCACTGGACTGGACACGTAGCAGACTACCATGGACGACCGATTGGACTAGACACATGGCGGATAGCCACTGGACTAGACACATGGTGGACAGCCACAGGACGATGGACTGGAAACGTGGTGGACAACTATGTCTACCACCTGACACATGGACCCCTCCGGTCGTGCCACATGGGTGGCAGCAAAAGGGATCCGACTGGACCCTGATTGCCCAGAGGCAATCATGCATTTAACAATGCGTTAAGGCCTTTAAAGGCCTTATTCATCCCTCATGGGATGAATGTGGGATTAATCCCACAGAGCCTATTCAAAAGGCTCAGGCAGTTTTAATACTGCCGCTACGGGCTGGCTTTCAAAGCCGCCCCAGTAGAGCAGTGGTTAAAGTCGAAGCCTTGACAGTGAGAGGTTCTGTGTTCGAACCCCCGCGTGGACACTTTTATGTGGCCACATGCAACTTTTTTTTCCTGCCAGGAGGTGGGAAAGCCTTCAAATCGAAGGCGCACCCCCTCTCTTCCCGTCGGGCCAGCTAGCCCGACCGACGGAGGGGCCAGCGCTAAGGCGCTGCCCGACGGGAGGTCGGGAGTTCGACTCCCGTCGAGGCAAAATAATTTTTTGCTCAAAGAAAAAAAACCAAAGGTACGATTTTTTTATTTTTTTAATTCTTTTTAGTTAATTTTATTAATAATTTAATTTTTTTATATAAAAATCATTTTACATTAGTCTTAAGTGATTTTTTATGAAAATAATTTTATTATTAATTTATATTAGCTAGAATTAATTAGATTAATATATTAAAAATCAATTTTGGGGGCATTTTTTTTTGCAACTTTACAAATTTTAGAGTGCTTTTGTTTTCTCACAAACAAGGAGATATAAGACATATAAGAGCCTCATTTTTTTTTTTGCAAATAAGACAACCCTCTACTCTTCTCAACCTTGTTAATTTAGCATACAATAAAGGTTCAAACATGAATTCTTTTTTGCCAAATTGTAACACAAGGAGACCCAATTTTTTTTTGTAAAATTCAAAGGCCAAGTGTGCATTTGTTTTCTCCAAAGGGGGATATAAGACATAAAATTGCACATTCTTTTTTTGCAAAATTGAGAAGAAATTGTAACCTTTGGTCCATCAAAAACTAAGTCGTGTGTCGACTAGTTCTGGAAGCCTTCCAAATGCGGGTCATGTGTCGACTTGTCTTGGAAGGAGTGCTCAAAATTGTTAATTTTGCAAAATTCAGGGGAGAAGACAACATTGTACTTCTTTTGCAAAATTTGAAAACAAAGTAGGAGACATAAAAATATCATTTTTTGCACAACACAAAACACATATTTTGTTGCAAAAATTAAAAGGTGCATTTTTTATTTTACTCGACACCTTTATTGGCAAATTAGGTGCATTTTCGGTTGCATCCGACACCTAGGTGATAAGATTTTTGTGGGCATTCTTGTTTGATTATTGCATTATTTCTTTTGCAATTATAAGTCATAGAATCAAGAACACACTAAACCCCAAAATTTCACAAATTTGTGTAAATCCTTGCATATATTTAAAGCCAAAATTAATTGATATTCTCTCCTAAATCAACAAAACCCCTAATTCACTCTTATTTGTTTGGATTAATTTCCTCCAACTTCTCATCCTTCTGAAGGGTGTTAAGGCAGGTGCCATTAAATATCTGTTTGAGTCAATTATATTTTGGTACTCTTTTAGGGTAATCAAAAGAAAGAACAAGTTTTTTAAGGAACCTTAAAAGTTGCAATCCTTTGCACTAAAGGGGGATAATTCCTTTCTTCCTTCAAACATAGATTTTTCTTAGGAGCAACCAGAGCACTGTGACAGAGCAAAGAACTAGCAGATCAAATTCTTCTTCACTGTATTGGGGCAGTTATATTATTACCCAAATAATGTAATAAGGGGGGATGTTAGAGTTACTATGGTAATTCTATTTATTACCTCATTTGGTTTGTTAGGGTAGTTAGTTATCTACCTAAGGTTCGCTTAACCACTTTGTTAAGCGAATATTTCTTATTTATTTGTTAGAACTATTTGGTTAGTGGTTAGCTATTCCTACGTGCTAACTATAGCCTAAGTTGTACTATATAGTCTAGGTTGATTAATTAAATATTGTTCGATGTTTTCACAGGATCAAATTAATAATTTGGTGTAAAGATATGCTGACCACTAGGACGAGTTTAATCAACTTAGGTCAGATAAACATCACTTAGATCTCTTAGAGTAGCAGTAGAAAATAGGGAAAGAAAAGCTTGAACAAAAAATTCAAGAAACTTTGCATCATGGAGCTGTAACTCCAAGCATATGTAGATAAGAGGCTCACCCGAGGCAACCAAATTTCCAACAAGATAGGTCTCCTAGACCTTATCCTGTGTTGCCTCCTAGACCTCGTAGGCCTGAAAAAAATGCATATAATAGGTCAAACATAGATCACCTTCAATAGGCATTTGTTCCTCCTTATAGGCTCATACCCGAAACACCTTATAGGGCTTACGATGATTTGGAACATAATGAGGATTATGTAGAAGCACCTTATGGAGGCATGGCTGATGTCAATCAACCACCCCAAACTAGGATTAATATTCCTTGTCCACATTTACGAGTTCAAAGCAAGTAAGAGGAGATCAAATCCTCATATTCATATCAAGCTTTGCTTGCACACTTAGAAACTATAGAAGGTAAGACAACTAGCAATGGCCTTTAAAATCCTACCTTGCATCAGCTAAATAACCAACCATTACATCCATCCATTCCTTCCTCGGTCTATCCTGAGCATTTAAAAATACCCAAATTTGATAGATTCAAGGGAAAAGAAGATACTCAAGAGCACATCACTATATTTCTAAATCTGTGCTTCAACATAGAGGACAATGATACATTGCTCCTAAGAACTTTCTTGAGTACCCTCACTGGTCCAGCCATTGAGTGGTTCAACCAACTTCCAAAACATAGCATCTACATATTTGAATAATTCATTGATGCATTTTTGGAATGTTTCAACTTCAACACCAAAAGGAAGGTGATATTAACCAACCTCACAGGGAATAAATAAATTGAGGATGAGTCGATTAATGACTATGGAAACAGGTGGTGAATGTTTTTGTCTAAACTACCCTATCTATTGCCAGTGACTGAATTAACTCATTTGTTTTCAAAGAGTTGCTTGAAACCCATCTATTTGACATTGCAATTACAAAAATACCCTACCTTGGAAGAATATCTAGCATAGGCTATAAATATAGAGGAAATCAAAATCCAAGAGGGAGAAATAACAAAACCTCGTAAGAAGAAGTGGACAAAAAATCCTATGAATAGCTTGACACCTACAAAGCCAGCTATAGTCAATCAAGTGGCCATAAATGTCCCTACGCCTACTCAATCTATGCTTCCCCAAAAGGCAAACTACCAGGACCAACCTCCTCCTATGAGTTATAACAATAATGGTACAATGAACCAGGGACAAAAATGTCACCCTCAGTGACAATTTACTTCCATCACTAAATCTATGGATTCTCTTTTTGATCGATTATGGGATACAAAGATAGTTAATTTACCATATCTTAAACCCAATGATCTAGAAACAAGTAAACCCAAACCTATAGAATGCTGAGAGGATCAATATTGTAAGTTTCATTAGCAAGGTGGCCATGATTTATAATCATGTTATGGTTTTGAACACGTAGTACAAGACATGATTGAGAGAAATGAGCTTCAAGTGGATGCTCCATTAGCTCCTACCAATCAGCAGATGGGTATATACAATGACCCTTTACCAACTCACGAGGTACAGGTAGTGCCTTCTAAACCAATGAATGAGGTGAAGCAACAACACCCTATGTAAGGGTATGTTGGGATGGTGAGTATTGTGACTAGGAACAAGAAATATCCAAGTCAAGTTGCACAACCTGCAACTTTGAATGATGTTCCAACCACGTCACAAACTACACCACATATAGTACAGGGTATTCCTTCTAGGCCAATAGTAACAATTAATAGCAAGCTTGCACAAAGCTTGAGGACCACATTAGCACGATTGTCCATTTATGAGTTGATCCAACAATCACCTCGACATCAGAATGCCTTGATGGAAATTCTGAAATCAATAGAATTGCAACCATAGGATTCCAACTCCTTTATATATTTTTTGGGTCGTGCAATAGTGCAAGGAACCAGTCATTCAATTTCATGAGCATGAGCTTAAGTAAATAGCTAACGATGTGGTAGATCCTCCTTTACACATCATTGCATCTATAAATGAGATACCATACAAGAGAGTGCTCATAGACACTAGTTCCTCAAGTAATATTATATAACTAAAGCACTAAAGCACCTTAAATTTCCATCTCATGTTGTGGTGTCAACTTACACTCTTCACACTTTTAATGACACATTATGCTCTACTACCGGTACCATAGTTCTACCCATTCAGGTGGGGCAAAATACTATATCAATGTTGTGCCATGTGCTAGAAGGTGAGATGGCCTATAAATGTTTTCTAGGTAGAACTTGGATACGGGATATGAAGTGTGTCCCCTCCATAGTGCATCAATGTCTTAAATACACTCATGAATGGCAAGTGCACATAGTTTTTACCGATCTAGAGCCTTTCAAATATTGAAACATGTTGCAGAAGATTCCAGAGTTCACAT
Organism: Wollemia nobilis; assembly: GCA_028583015.1. Classification (NCBI taxonomy): domain Eukaryota; kingdom Viridiplantae; phylum Streptophyta; class Pinopsida; order Araucariales; family Araucariaceae; genus Wollemia; species Wollemia nobilis. Next base: position 9,055,288 of record JAQPPZ010000386.1, on the reverse strand, counting down.
TATCTGAATCACATAGAATTCTAATTGAATACACCTATTCAGAGTCTACCCATTCCACCACCTTCATCATCATCCACTCCATCCTCATCATCACCACCTTCAAATAAGGCTTCGACGTCGTCAAACCCTCCATAAAGAAACATGTTGAAGAGGCCTATTGATGAGAGCCTACCATTAGTTTCCACCATATCCATGGAAGAGGTTCCTTGTTTCATTAATGAGGAATTACCTCCAAATGTGAGTATTGAATCACTTCAAACCTCCATTCCATATCATCCATCTTCACCATCCTAGGTCATAGTCCATATTTTTAGTACAGGAATAGGAGAATATCTGGTGAGAAATGTCATGATAGTTCCATCACTGGATACAGTGCAAGATATGTGGAGACCTTGTCTTCCCATAAGTAGCATTGTACCTCTTGGTCTACCTCCTAATCAAACAAATTTTATATATGGAGGTTTAGAGTATGGATATCTACCCATTCCTAAAAAGAAAGATGATGATGAACCATTTTATAAGGATGTAAACTATTTATCAAATCCAAACTATGCATTGCGGCACTTAGATCACTGCAATTGTCATACATTTGGTCTCGACTTATATGAGCAGGGTAACCATGTTCCATGTCAACCCCAATATAAAATTTTGTATGATAGATCCGGGTTAGGACATAATAAACCAGTACCATTGGATGTCCTCACCAAAAGTCTTAAACACCTATGCCTAAGTCATCAGGCTAAGCTCACCCATGACCCATATGCTAATCTGAATCATGTTCATTCCTTAGGAGATCATTTACCCATAGAAATGACAGATCAAGGTCTTTCCAGTAATTTTGTCCAACCACATGAAGTTGGGGAAAGCTCACACACCTTGCAATTTGATAGTGATGAACAAGACCAAGGTCCTCCTCATGAATGGACGAGTGATGGTGAAGATTATTATGGCATCGCATCCATCAACTACCATAGCTCAGATGATGAATACAAGTGTGTGTTCCCCTTGGATGATGAGGATGAGTATTATCTTCATATGTTATTCCCCATCCAAGGACCCATATGATGCTAGTTGTTGCCTCGTGAAGAGTAGGCTCACCCTCTTCCACATAGGCCATCGCCAGTTATTCCACTTCCACCATAGCCACACCCGTAAGTTATGAGACAACATCAGGTCTCTAGACCCACTCGTCCTATAGGAGGAGATCATGTATCCATCAACATGATTTCCATATATTTAATGATACCATTGAGTAATCCGAATAACCCATCCAAGATATTGCATCTTGATTTAGAGGCAATTAACTTTGATTGGGGAGATTCTTCTCCATCGCCCTTAGAGTATTGGCCTTGTGAGGAAATGTTACAACCATTTAACTTTTCTTAAAGAACTACTCAGGATGTTTTTCAAGATGAGGTTGACCCTAAATTTCCTATGGAAGAAGCAAACCTAGCTGGTGACATTCATTTAATTCCCACCCCACATTAGTTGGAGGATGAGTCTCACATGTCAATTGAGACAATAATTGACAAGGATATCGATACAGATCCTGATAATCCCCATACCATTAAATTAGGGGAAGGTCTCTCCCTAAGTGAACAAGATGATTTCATAGCTACATTGAAAGTAGGATTAAAGCTTTAGCTTGGTCATATAAATATATTCTAGGACTAGACCCAAATATAGTCACGCATAATCTTACATTAGACCCCAATATCAAACTTGTTAAGAAAAAGTTACGAAAATACACCCAAAAGTAGCCTTAATGGTGAAAGATGAATTATAGAAGTTGTTAGATGTTGATATCATCATCTTAGTAGATTATCCACCATGGGTTTCAAACATAGTTCCCATCAAAAATCTTAATGGGAGGATTCGCATTTACATCGACTTTCAAGATATTAAAAAAGTGAGTCCTAAGGATGAATTTCCCTTACCTAACATCAATGCATTGGTAGACGCAATAATAGGACATGAAATGCTATCCCTAATAGATGGATTTTTTGGATATAATCAGATTCATATTAATCCTGAAGACCATATCAAAATGACATTCACAACACCTTGGGGGATATTCTGTTACAAGGTCATGCCTTTTGGCCTTAAGAACACTGGTGCTACCTACCAACAAGCCATGACATATATCTTCCATGACTACATGCACAATATTTTGGAAGATTACATGGATGATTTATTGGCAAAATCTTTATTATGCCATGAACATCTCGATGTATTGTGTAATATCCTAGATCACCTCATAGAGCACAATGTTAGACTTAATCCCAAAAAGTGTGCCTTCGATGTCACATATTTTAAAAAATTAGGATTCATAGTCTCCAAGTGAGGTGTAGAGGTAGATCTTGTAGACACCTAAATCATGTAAATTAGATAATACTATCAGTGCATTACATATGCCCTCGTATCGACAACATATGGCCTTATTAGGAACCCCTCTAGGCTAGAAAATGGCTTCCAAAACCCTCCAAAACTTAGTTTGGAGGGTTCCTAGTAGTCTACGGTAGTTTTGGGGCCCCTAATGGTGACCATCCCACCCAAGGACGGTCATAGTTGGTGATCGTCCCACCCAGGGATGACCATCAACAATTGTCCCTAGGTGGGATGACCCCTAACTGGACCCTTGAAAAAGTCAAAGGATGTGCTAAATGGTAATCCAATACTACCATTAGCATGTCCAATAATCCTAGATTGATTAGGTACCTACTAATGGACTACAGGGAAGTATATTGGGAGCCTCAAAGGGGTAACCTTCCCCTCCTCAATCAATGACGCGATTAGGACAAGTGGCATCACTTGCATCACATGGCAAAGATGCCATTTGGCCCTAGATTCCCTTTTGGGCTATAAAATGAGGCCTAAAACCTCATTCTAAAAAATAGGAGAATAACATCTTGGATAAACGAAGTGCTGCCAAATTATACCTCCACTCATACCCAAGATTTTTGCAAAACACTCACCTCGCCTTGGCCTTGAAACTCCCATTGCTTAGAAGGCGATTTCAGGGGCAACTAGGCTCGATCCGTTGAACCCAAAACTAGCCAAATTGAAGAACCTTTTGGTCCCATATTTTGATAACACCCTCACCCTATTTTGGACCAATTCCTAAGATGATAGGTGACAAAACTCAAGTAGTTTTGTGACCGTCCCACCTGGGGATGACCAGTAGTCAGCCCATGGCACACCTAGGGATGGCCACAAAATAGGTTGTAATTTTAGAGAAATTCCTCCATAGTCCCCTTTAGAATGTTTAGAAGGACCTCTGGTCCAAATTTGAGGTAGTTTGGAGGACTTTTGATCCAGTTTTGGTGATCCCCAATGTTGCATGTTTACATGGCTCACCCCGGAGAGATCAATAGTTTAGCATAGTTTCACCTTACAACTTGCTTTAAAATCCATTTATTTGTATTTATAAAATATTATAATATACATATGCTCAGTTTAGATAAATTTTTATGCATGTAGATCATCTTTTTTGGTTGTAGCATTTGCATATTTTACTATGTTTCTTATGCTATCTTCATTCTATGAAATAGGTGCTATTAACCCAATTGTAGTCCCTTGTGTGTAGGTGTAGGTGTTATACATAGAAGGAAGGAGCTAAGAAGACCAGAAGAATAGGTTGAAGGATAGCTCTCAATTATGGGATGTGATATTTACAAATACCAACCATAGTTTACATCGCTTTGAGGCCCCTTTCAAGGGACTAGATCCCTTGAAACTTTGTAATGTTGAATGTATCAATCTGTAAAAGGCCCTCAAGGGGATGTTGTAATATCACATTTGAAGCCACTAATGAATGAATAAGAGGATAAATACACCATTTGGTTATACACTTTGCTTCATTTTCATAGGTTACAAGTTTATATTATTTTCCTTCTTGAATGCTTTTAACTATTTTACATTGCAATGAAATGCCCTTAAGGTGGTGTAGTAAATTTTGTATCTTCAGTGGTGATCACAGTATCTAAGATTTTAAAGTCTCCCCCTTTGAATGATGCTAAGTTGAACCTTTTTTCTAGTTTTATCTGTTGTAGGTACAAACCGCTTTGAGTAGAAATAGTATCTCTGCTCCTCCATGGCACTGAGTGAGATGGCCAACTCCATGGCACTGGGTGGGATGGCCCCCAATATATGATCGTCCCTGCCTAGTACAGCCATAAAACTAGAGGGTTTTTACAAAAAATTGTAGAAACGACAAGTTTCAGGTTCATATTTACACCCCTTTGCACTATCAATTTGAACTTTTACTATCAAAATTTGATAAATTTCAAGTTTTTATTGCTTATTCTATGCATAGAAAGGTTATATTATTCTTTCCAAAATCATGCATTAATTAGCTCAGAGAAAAACAAAAGGAAAATACAGTAGAATTTGTTGCTTTTTTTTTTTTTTTGCTTGATGGAAACTTGCCAAAAAGGTTAAGTTCATATAGGCTTTTAAGTTTTGTGCTTTCCTTTTTATGCTACTAATATTTCTGAAAGAAAAATGCACTTTCATGCATTTAGTCAAAAATCATTGAGTGCTTCATTGTTTTCTTTCAAAAAAATTAAAAGGAACACACACACACCACGATCCACTTAAACGTTGGTGAGTTGGACTTCATTCCCAACCACTGATAGAGTTCAATGATGGTGGGTTTCATCTCCATCCATTGACTCAAATCCTATGAACCTTGTTCTATTGGCCAATACCAACTCCAAGATCTATCCTAACCATGCAAAATAGCACACATTCCTCTTCGAAGGGGTGTATCACTATGCATAGGGTGTTGGGTGAGGATCGACAGGACCTATGCTCCCTGATCGGGTATGGATTTCATCTCCATACTTTGGTTGGTTCACATGACTAGAATTTCACTCCCGGTTGTCAAGCTATGAGTATATAGGTGAAAACCACTTAAAATTTGAGAATATCATTCAACAAAATATCAAACATGAGAAAAGTATTTTATTTACAAAGCAACACATATTGAAACACAACAAAAATTTTAGGATTCACATCTAAAAAATTTAAAAAGATATAATCACATTTATGCTTGTGTGTCTCTATTGTTTGTTTATTTCAAATTCATATAAATTGTAAAGAAGATAAAAACATAGTAGTTAGAGTATATAGCTTTGGTACATACCCGTAGCCAAGCCCATTCAAGGGTAGAAGCTATGGACAATAGAGAAAAGGATATAGAATGTCATCATGTTGAGTCTAGGGATAGGATCATTTCTCCTTGGAAATCAGTTACTCTTCCTAGTCGTAGACTGACTGATGAGTGGATGGTTACTTCTAAAGAGTCAACTAGAGGATCTAGCTTACAGGGGACCCCTTCGTAGGGTACTCTTGTAGGTCATAGTCCTATTTTAGGAAAGTATCTCCCTAATTCATAAACTACAAACACCTTCTTTCGAGAAGAGTCACCATGTAATGAGGTGTATCCACATAGAGCAATACCATACGTTCGCGTGCCTACTCGATCCTCTACTCTTGATCATATACAGGAGCAAGAGCTCACACCTCGAGTAGGGTTGAACGATCATTTGAATATTTCAAGTCACCCTACTCCAAGGTATCAAAATCACAATGAGTATGATACTCGTCAAATTAGGCAACCTTATTCCGCCTTACCTTACCTTGTTTGTGAGGGAATACCTGAGGAACATCCAGATTATCCTCATGAAATTGTGTTAATGAAAGCACATTGTGCCTCTGCGCCAGTAGTATTTCAAAAATATTTATTTTTGAGAGAACCTCAAGTCAATGCAACTGCCCTCGATCGAGGGAAGCACGTAATTGATATCACAGAGCCTCCTAAATAGGATAGACAACAAGGCAATCATGCTAAGTTACGTATACCTAATATAGCTAATCAAATTAATAATTTGGTCTAGAGATATGATGACTGACAAGCTGAGTTATCAACTTAGGTTAGATAAACATCGCTTATATATCTTATATCAACGACAAAAAATAGAGAAATAAAATCTTGAATGACAAATTCAAGAAACTTTGCGTCATGGAGTTGTCACTCCAAGTACGTGTAGACAAGAGGCTCACCCGAGGAAACCAAATTTCCAACAAGATAGGTCTCCTAGACCTAATCCTATGTTGTCTCCTAGACCTTGTAGGCCTCAATAGAATGCATATTATAGGCCAAACATATATCACCTTCAATAGGTGTTAGTTCCTCCTTATAGGCCCATACCTGAAACACCTTATGGGTCCTACGATGATTTGGAACAAGATGAGGATTATGTAGAAGCACCTTATGGAGGCATGGCTAATGTCAATCAACCACACCAACCTAGACTTAATATTCCTTGTCCACCTCTATGAGTTCAAAACAAAGAAGAGTAGATTAAATCCTCGGATGCGTATCAATATTTTCTTGCACGCTTAGAAACTATAGAAGGTAGGACAACTGGCAATGGGCTTCAAAAGCCTACTTTGCATCAACTAAAGAACCAACTGTTACACCCATCCATTCCTTCCCCTATCTATCCTGAGCATTTTAAAATACCTAAATTTTATATATTAAAGGGCAAAGAAGATGCTCAAGAGCACGTTACTAGATTTCTAAATATGTTCTTCAACATACATGAGAATGATGCACTGCTCCTAAGAACTTTCTTGAGTACCCTCACTGGTCCTACCATTGAGTGGTTCAACCAAATTCCAAAATATAGCATCTACACATTTGAACAATTGCTGATGCATTTTTGGAACATTTCACCTTTAACACCAAAAGAAAGGTGATATTAACCGATCTCACAGGAATGAAACAAACTGAGGATAAGACAATCACTGACTATGGAAACAAGTGGCGAACACTTTTGGCTAAGCTAACCTATCTATTTCCAGTCACTGAATTAACTCTTTTGTTCTCAAAGAGTTGCTTGAAACCCATCTCTTTGACATTGCAATTACAACAATACCCTAAATTGGAAGAAGCTCTAGCATAGGCTAGAAAAATAGAAGAAATCAAAATCCAAGAGGGATAAATAACAAAACCTCGCAAGAAGGAGTGGACAAAAAATCCTAAGAATAGATCAACACCTGCAAAGCTAGCTATGGTCAATCAAGTGGCCATAAACATTCCTATGCCTCCTCAAGTTACACCTCCCCAAAAGGTGAAATATCAGGCTCAACCTCTTCCTACGAATTCTAAAAATAATGGTACATTGAACAAGGGACAAAAATAATGTCATCCTCAGTGATAATTTACTCCCATCATCGAATCCATGGATTCTCTTTTCAATCGATTATGGGCTGAAAATATGGTTAATTTACCAAATATCAAACCCAATGATCTGGAAACAGGTAAAACCAAGCTTATGGGATGCTGAGAGGATCATTATTGTAAGTTTCATCGACAAGGTGGCCATGATTTACAATCATTCTATGGTTTTAAACATGTAGTACAAGACATGATTGAGAGGAATGAGCTTATAGTAGATGCTCCAGTAGGTCCTACCAATCAACAAATGGGTATTTTCAAAGACCTTTTACCAACTCATGAGGTACAAGCAATGCCTGCTAAACCAATGAATGAAATGAACTAAAAACACCCTATGCAAGGGTATGTTAGAATGGTGAGTATTGTGACCAGGAACAAGAGATAAGCTGTTGGTCCGACTTTCATACACACCCTGTGAAGAATGAGCACAAAACTCTGATAACACTTATACGGGATAAATCCCACTCACTTTAGGATCTAGCTGGTTATCCAAGGTGTGAGTTACAGAGTCGGGTCGAATGTCAATTCACTCTTTTCCGCTTCTGGAATAGATTTCAATATGGACTATCTGTACCTTACAACGGGCTCACTGAACTTGCTCAGTAATGTTCAGAAGTTGTCACTTGTTGACAATCAGATTTAAAATTAATTCTTTGATCTAGCTCTCATGGGTCAGCAGATTTAAATAAAAGACAAATAAAGAAAATAAAAATGGATCATTTCACGGTAAAACAAAGAGGGCAGGGTAAGGCAGAAAGAGAAGTTTATCCAATTTAACTGTAAAACAAAACTACCAATTTTATTTATACTATCAGCTTCACAACAGAACAAATCAAAGAAGAAAGTGTCCAGTTTTCTAAGATCACTTTCTACTAAGAGCAAAAGGCAGAGATGGAACAGATCTAACAGAAAATTATAAACCGAAGGGAAGTCGGTTAAAATTGATATCTTTCATCGGCAGCCTAGCTCGCATAGTGAGGACAGAGCAATTAGAACAAACTTGAACCTTAAATCTGTAATTTTCCTTAGTATACAATGGAACAAATGAAGCCTAACAGCATATTTAATCTTGATAACACCGATTTACAACATATATCTAATAAACTTTAATGAAACGGATAACAAAAGAAAATGAACTTATCACAATCTGCAAAAGATTAGGCTCCTGGCCATGCTATCACAGAAAACAAAAGCACATCAACTCCAAGTCCAGAAATAAAATATTTCACAGAATTTGCAAGAAATTGCTTCAATAGCCTTTTATTTCTAAGTTTCCGCCTCCTGCGATTACATTGAGAAGAAGTATTTATAGACTCAGGACAGACCCCGATCTTTTCAAAAATATCTTCTTCTCAAACCCTAAATCTTATCATCTTAAACCCTAGGACCCGGGTTTTACAATATAAAGCCATTTAAAACAAAGCTCGGATAAAACTTAACCATTCTGCAACTCAGTGCAGTCACTTGCCATAAATGGAGAAGATAGAATTCGAATGCCACTTGCATTCACCCGCAACTGTAAATAAATGCCCTCATTAATTCCCTCGGGTAAGCTGGATGAGTCACCACTTCTCCGACATTTCATCTCCGCAGAGCCATCCCTGAGTTGAAAATATCTGCACGCCATTAATTCTGCCATAAATCTTCATTAAATGCATTCACCGGCAAAATCCAGCAACTGTGTGCATATATTTTCATTTCCCGGCCAATTCTCGACATATTCCACTATGGGCAGCTGCTTAGTCACCGTAAAGTCTCTTTGCAGCCAGATCTGAAAAAATTGGATGACACAGCAATTTTTGGCATCTTTCCTTTCAATATGGCCTTCTTTGATTAATTTGCAATAAGCCTTACCTTTATGGCCATTTCTCCGCTATCCCGTAAGTGCCAGATGGCTTCCTACATGAAAGAACAAAAGATGGATTAGTATTTTTAAAATTATTAAATCAAAGCTTAAATATTAAAAAGAAGCCCTAAAGTTTACTTGCATGCGGCCCTATTTATCTGATACGTGGCCTGCAGTGTTTTGACACGTGTCACGGAATCGCGACACGTGTCAATTTCCAGCTGTTTTGCATTCTGTGCAACTTTCCTAGCAGGGTCGCGAAAATGCGACATGTCGCGATTTCGCGACATGTCACAAAATCGCGACGACACTTCATCACTCGGCTTCCCGCTTCGACTGTGTCGCGATTTCGCGACGTCGCGAAATCGCGACATCGCGATTTCGCGACACCTTTACCACTTAAGCGTTTTCCCTGAAATGTGTCATGATTTCGCGACACATTTTTGACTTGGTCACTTTTCTTGCATTTTGGTCTGCCTACTAACTTGCCCTTTGGGAACTTTCCACCATGTCGCGAAATCGCGACATGGTGGCTCCTTCACTCACCATCTTTCCACCATGTCGCGAAATCGCGACATGGTGGCTCCTTGGTTCCTTCTCATCTTTGCTTCGGCTTGCTTTGCATCTTTCCGTAGTGTCACGAAATCACGACGTCACGATTTCGTGACACCCAGCCTCATCTTTGCCTTCGCCTGCTGGCCTGTCGCGATTTCGTGACAGCTCTCCCACTTGCAGCTTTCTCTTGAACTTTGTCACGATTTCGCGACACCCTTCATGCCTTAGACTTTTTTCATTCAATTCCTCTTGCATGTTGATTTCTCTTTCTTGGACTCGATTTTCGCACATGTCAATCGACGTCCGTACGCCCCGGGCTCCCTTCCGAAAAAAACGTCGCGATTTCGCTACATGTTGGCGACTTCCTTCTTTTTCTTTCTAAAAAATGCGACATGTCACGATTTCGCGACATGTCGAAATCGCGACCTTTTCATGCCTTCATCGATTTTTCTCTCTCTATCACAAAAATGCGAATGTCGTGATTTCGCGACATGTCACGAAATCGTGACGTTCCGTACGACTTGCTTTCTCTCTCCAAACCTTGTCGCGATATCGCGACATTTCAAAATAATGTTATCGCCTTTCAAATGAAGGCGATATCGCGACATTTCCAAAAATGGAAAGTGTCGCGATTTCGCTACGCTTCTGGGACTTGGCGGATTTTCTGAAAACCTGTCGCGATATCGCGACACTTCCAAAAATGGAAGTGTCGCGATATCGCGACACTTCCAAAAAAGGAAAGTTTTGATTTTCAATGAATTTATCTATCTGTTTTCTGCATTTTTTTCGTACCGGTGTAAGATTTTCTTTATCCATGAATGATTCTAGCATGTAAAAAGTGAAGTCTGAGATAACAAAGCCAGAATGCAAGAAAACTTGGATAAAAAAACAGGCAAAACTTGAAGAAGAAAGAGGCAAGTAAAAATTGGAATTAAAACCTGAAAATCATCAAGAGGGTCCCTACTGCAAAATGAAAGCTCAATGTTTTCAAAGGATGGAAAATTATTTTTCGGTGGGGGTGTGTTGCTTCTCAACAAATGGCGATATCTGCGGGTAAAATAGTAGCATTATTTTAGAACCCAGGACTCTAGTTTCAAAACAACATAGACCATGCATCATGCCTTGCCACGAGATATTCTTCAAAATAAATTGACTACTAAGTGATAGTTGTTAAAATTTCCCAAGGACATACTAGGCTGAATTACTTAAGGAAGATTTCTGATGTGCAATTACAAGGGTATAAAACTTTCTTCAAGAATGACTGGATCGAATGTTGAACTCCGGATTGATCAGCTTTTCTAGATTGTAAAAAGGGGAAACCGAGTAGAGCTCTGTTTACTAGTTTAGCCTTTTACAGCCTCGACAGAGTTACCCTTTAGATTTACACGACCCAAATTTACAAGCTGTAAGGTAGAATCTACAACTTGGTAGAAGAAAAACATCTTTTGAAATCTTGGCTGCCTCTTTCATTATATAACTCTTTTTTTTTCTTTTTTTTCTCTCTTTTCTTTTTTATATATATTGGAAATAACAGAGTGCCAATTCAACTTACATCTCTTTCTTTTGAAATACATCAACATCTGAAAAGCCTTAGAAAGAATAACAATTTTCTTTTAACATTTCATCAATCTGGAACTGCTTCAGCCTAGGCATTGATAGCCTCTATGGATACTCAAATAATTACATGAATCATAGTCCCCTCTTATAACCAACTTTTCTTGGATTCCCCGGGAGTTCCTCCAACCAAACAGCATAGCAGTTTCTTTATAATTAAAACAACCGTGGCAAGCAAGACACAAAATCCAATCATCCTTCCACTGTTGTTCTGACTAAAAAAATAGTTCCACTATTCAGTTCAAACAGACTATCTCACAATTGTGATAATGAACACTGGATTGATCAGCTCAGAATAAAAACAATTTTTTGGAAGGCTGACTTCTTTTATGAATGCTCAGGCAAAGGTTAAAGAACAAATTTTTTTAAAAAGCCACAGAACTTTGTACAGGCTTCCAAGGGTAAGCACAGGCCTCTAAAAACAAAATAAAATAAAACTGCACAGACTTTAAAATAAAACTGTATAGGCAGCAAACAAAACTGTAGGGTTATTTACAAAGAAAATAAACTACACAGACCTTAAATAAAATATAAAATACAGAACTTTAAAATAAAACAACTGCTATACAAACAGCATAGGAAATAGAATACATAAATGTATAGACCTGAAAGGAATTAAAACTGTAGGGTTATTTACAAAGGAAATAAAATACAGAACTTCAAGACAGACTGAAATTGCATAGACAAATTAGGATTAAATAAAACAAAAGAACACTAAAAACTGTACAGGCAACTAAGCTAAAATTAAAACAACTGCACAGACATGAAAGTAAACTAAACTAAACAACTGTACAGACATTAAAAGTAAACTAGACTAAACAACTGTACAGACATGAAAGGTAAACTAAAACTAAAACAACTGTACAGACATTAAAAGTAAACTAAACTAAACAATTGTACAGGCAGCTGCAGAGCTATTTACAATGTATACACATGTTACAACTTCTTTATGACTCATTCAAATGATATATTGGATGGGACAGCCGAGAAATAATGTTTTAAGTATTGACCATTAACAGGGAGGTCCAAAAAATTACCATCAAGGTCTTGTAATCGAAATGCATTGTTACCCAAATCTCAGCAATCTGGTAGGGGCCTATCCACAGTGGCTGCAACTTTGTATGCTTACCCTTCTTCTCATGGGCCTTGTCCCATAGAAGCACCAAGTCTGCCAATCTGAAAGCTTTCACTTTGGCCCTCTTGTCAAACCACCGCTTGACGGTTTCTTGGTGCCGATTGAAGTGTTCCAGGGCTTGGAGTCTTTCATCCTGCAAGTTAGTTAGATCTAAAACACGAGCCTCTGCATCATCTTGATCCTCAAAATAGTCTAAGACAAATTGGTAAGTAGGTAACTTCAGAGAGATGGGAACAATTGGTTGGGTACCATACAACAAAGCAAAAGGAGAAGTTTTAAGAGCCACTTTATATTTTATCCGGTCAGCCCAAAGTGCATATTTCAATAATGTATGCCACTGCATGGGTTTATCTGCTACAGATTTATTGATGGCATTCATTAAATTCTTGTTTGTGGACTCGGCCAGTCCATTGCCTTGGGGATAATAGTTGGATGAGAATCGATAACTATCCCCATCCGGTATGCCCATTCTGCAAACTCCAATGATTGGAAGGCTGGTCCATTATCACACACCAAATTCAGAGGAACCCCAAACCTAGTTATGATATTTAATTCTAGAAATTCAATGACTTCATGAGCTGTACTTCTTGTGGTGGCTGCTGCTTCAACCCATCTTGTGCAGTAATCAGTAGCTGTCAGAACATACTTATGCCCTGCTGAAGAATTTGGATTAATCACTCCCACAAAATCAAGTCCCCACTGCATGAAAGGTTTATTTATTACAACAAGTTGCAATGGGAGAGCCCGGTTGGCCTCTTTGGCTGCAAAAGTTTGGCACTGATGGCAGGTTCTTACATGCTGATGTGCATCTTTAAATAGTGTAGGCCAATAATAGCCTTCTCTCAATATTTTATGCGCGATAGCAGATCCTGATGAATGCCCTGCCCCTAACTTTTCATGAAAACTGGACATGACTTCATTGACTTCACTCGGAGAAATGCATCTCAAGAAAATGCCAGCATAATTCTCTCTGTACAAATTACCTGCTTTGAGGAGATAATGAGCAGCTTTCAGTTTTAATGCTCTCCTTTGGGTTCTGTTCAAGTGAGACGGGCAAATTCCAAATTGCAACAGATGAGTAATATCCCCATACCAGTCATCAGATTCAGAATTTAACTGATTAACTTCTTCCCGTACAGGTACTTCGGCAATGTGTCGGGACAAACCAAGTCCTCTGATCAATTTAGCAGGCCGAATCTCTAAGTCATACTCTTGCAGCCTTGTAACCCAATTACCCCTCAATTCACCCAATTCATTCTGACTTAGAAGGTATTTAACAGCTGGGTCTGGAACTATAGCATGAATTCTGCTTCTTAATATATAGTGCCTGAACTGCTTAACCGCTCTCACCAAGGCATAAGCTTGTTTGTCTAAACGAGAATATTTCAGCTCAGCCCCCTTCAAATTGGTACTCTTGAAAGCAATTGGATGTTCTCCGGTTTCCCTCCGTTGGGTCAAAACTACAGCAAGTGTATGTTCAGAAGAGAAAGTGTACAGATAAAAATCTGCACTGAAATCTGGGCTTACCAGAACTGGTGCTTGTTTTATGGCTGTCTTGATTTCTTGGAAAGCAGTCTTAGCTTCTGTGGTCCAGACAATCTGAGCAGTTTGCTTTAGCATGTCATTCATTGGCTTGACTATCTCTGCAAAACCGGAGATGAACTTCCTGACAAAGTTAATTTTTCCAAAGAAGGACCTCAACTCTTTCTTGGAGTTGGGAAATGGTATGCCGGATATGGCTTCAACTCTGCCCGGATCCATAGAAATGCCATCTTTTGTGACCAAGTGCCCAAGGAGCTTCCCTTCTGTTACACCAAAAATGCACTTCTTTGGATTCAAAGAAATGCCAAACTCCCTGCATTTATTAAACACAGACTCCAAGTGTTTTACATGGTCAAACCGAGATTTGGAGAAGACTGTTAAATCATCCATGTAAACAACAATACATTTACCCATAAGCCCCTTGAAGGCATGATCCATTGCTCTTTGAAATGTAGCTCCGGCATTTATTAATCCAAATGGCATCCTCTTGTAAGCAAAAGTTCCCCACTTAGTTGTGAAAGCAGTCTTCATTCTGTCTTCCTTCTCAACCAATATCTGATTATACCCTGAGAAACCATCCAGGAAAGACATCATCTCTGAACCATTGACAATCTGCAAGACTTCATCCATAGAGGGCAGAGGGTAGTTATCTTTCTCAGATGCCTTGTTCAAATTTCTAAAATCCACACACAGGCGGATCTCTCCATTTTTCTTCCTGACTGGCACCAGATTGGCCACCCAAGTAGAATTCCTGATGGGAAAAATAATGGCTGCACTCAATAGTTTTTCTACCTCTTTCTGGATGAGGGGCTCTAACAGAGCATTGACATGCCTCTGTTTTTGCCGGAAAGGCTTGCAAAATTCTTTTAAAGGTATAATGTGAGTGTAAACTTTAGGATCAAATACCTTTAAGTCTTTGTATGACCAGGCCATGACATCCTTGGACCTGTGAAGAAAATCAATCATACTTCTTTTTATTTTTGGATCACAGTTCTTAGCCAACTTGATGTGCCTGGGATCTTCTTCAGTCCCTATGTTCAAGTCTTCGAGTCTCACTGTCTGTGGCAGCCACATAATCCTCAGAATTCACCTTTTGCTTGATTTTGTCAACATCAAAGAGCCGCTCCAGCTCCACCATTCCTTTTGGAATTCTGTTGTCCTTCAACCTCATTATTCCCCTGTCATCATCTAACTGTTCCAGTAGGGTATCCCTTTGGCCCTCATCGATTATAGCATTTTCAAATGTGTTAGTACTATGCAAAAAGTTTACAATCTGTTGATCATCAGAGAAAACTTGAAAATTATCTATATTGTTTGGAATCGAAGGAGAAGGGACTAACTCAATTGAAAACTTGTTTCATTTAAATTCTTACAATGGCTTTAAATTTGCAGTGAAGAAGCCAAGACATCTGCATGGGAGTTCTGCTCTCTGGGTATATGTGTCAGATTAAATGCATCAAAGTCTTCTACAAGATCCCAAGCCCGATGTTTGTATCCTTTTAAATAAGATGCTTTACACTGGAATTTACCCTTGACTTGATTTGCCACCAATTCTGAATCAGTGAAAACTTGAATATTTCTCACACTTCTGTCCAAAGCAAATTTCAAACCTAAAATCAGAGCTTCATACTCTGCTAAATTATTTGTACAAGGGAACTGTAGGCGGTAAGACATAAAATATGTCTGACTTTCAGGCCCTTTGAGGACTGCCCCTGTTCCAGAACCCTGTTTAGATCTAGCTCCATCCACATGAAGTGTCCAGACTTCATTAGTATGTACAGGATGGGCTTTATTAAACTTGTTAATCTGCCCCGTTGTTAAATTGTAGACTCCAATATCTACCTCTGCAATATTTACAGTTTCATTCTCTGCATTGTATTCTGTAATTGTATGCTTGTACCTGGGTTCTCTTTCAACCCGTAATTGATTTGCCACTCCTTTCCACGGCAACCACATGTGTGAAAAATCTGTTGCCAAGTATCCGTTCAGAGATCTCGACCAATCTCTACTCAACAACATCCCGTACCCCACAGGGATATCTACAACCTGAATTTCAATTTTATGTTGAGCCCTTGGCTCAGATGCTAATTGGATATGAATATTTTGAAGCTCTCCAACAACTTTAACCTCTGATTTGTCCAATTGGACAACTCTCCTTTCAGACTTCATTGGGGTGGGACCCAACTGCTGACAAATGGCCAAAGGCATAACATTTGCAGATGCACTTGAATCTACCAAACAATTATGTAAGTTCTTCCCAAAAATACGGACAGTCAGTAAAAAGGGGGGAACTTCAGTTTTTTCTTTGTACATGGCTAGATTGGCATGTGCTATTTTCTTTCCTTTGTCCACAGGTTTAGTAGCAGGGCCAGAGTATGTTTTTATCAGATTGTCTCTCTGCTTTGAAATCTGTGCCAGCTCATGCAGAGTAATGTTGGCCTTAATCTTTTTCATATCCTCCACTATGTTATATCCTTTGTTAAGTGGAGGGACAAAAGCATCTGGTCCTCTCAAATTCCCTCCTTTTGGTGGAGATGGATTATTGCTTGGAGAGGGGTCGGGAGGAACATTGTGAGAGTTGTCCGGAGGAGTTGATGTAGTATTAGGCTCCGAATTCCTGTTCCTCAGGTTGTAATTATCTCTTCTGTACTGCTGGAAAGCCTGCACCTCATCCATAGGCATTTCAACTACATTCTCAGATTCATCCGGGAAAGTGAAAGAATCCAGGACCATAGCTGCATTGTGGCCGGATGAACTTGGGCCATCAGTAGTTCTTTGATTTTCGGGGGAGATCAAATCACCAGACAAGGATTCAAATGCATTGCAAAATTCCGGACAATCCAACTCCCCATGTCTGTGAAGTGGCATGTATTCCGCACCGGTTGGGCGAGCTAAATCACAAATGTTCACATCATGGCCTTTGCCCTTGTAATATTTATTAGGTTCATATGGGGGCTTGTTGAATCTGTTTGGTTGATATGAATATCTGTTGGAGTTGTCCCCAGTAGAAACTTGCCTTTTAAAACTCAAGAAATCATTGGCCAGCTTCTGAACAATCTTTGAGACTTCTTCCACTCTTGCATTGTTAGCCTCTTTCACTGGGTTCTGTACATTCTCAACAGGTGCCACAACCAATGGATTTGTTGATGGTAGAGTCTAACAAACTGGCAACATTACCGATGTGGAATGGGATTGAACACGAGGGCAGCTTGTGTAACCGGAGGAACTTCTTGAGCATTTAAAGGTTGGGGTCCCAGCTGTCTTTCCAGAATCAAAGCTTCTTTATAAGCTTCTGTCAAATTAGTAACAGTGGGATCTCTCTTCAAAAAGACAGAGGTCATTGGATCCAGAGAGTTTCTAAAGATCTCTAATGCCAGGTCGGCATTCGGTACATAATACCCAGTAAGTCTACCATAAGCTTTCCGGAATCTAACATTATAGGACCTGATAGATTCACTTAATTCTCTCTTGATGCCAGAAAACTGCTGGTACAATATGCTGGGGTCTATCACTTCTCCGAACTGTGACACAAAAACTTTTTCTAAGTCATTCCAGCTGGTGACAGAATCATTAGTGAGGTTTAGAAACCAATCATAAGCTCCCTCCTGGAGAGTGAACGGGAAGAGTCTGCAGGAAACATCCTCATGCTGTACATTTAATAATTTCAAAGCATTTTTGAATGCAACCAAATGTTCTTCCGTAGTTCTTGTCCCATCATGTTTATATCTGGGGAGATATCTTTCCGGATTTCTGGGCAGGTCATGGGCAATACCCGAAATATTCAAAGCAGTGGAGCCCAACCAATTTGCCATCACTACTTGGTTGTTAGTGATATTCTGAGTTGTGGTTGGGGTAACTATCAGCGGTGATAAAACTATTTCTGACAGAGACTTAGCCCTTCTGAGGCTACTTCTTCTCGGAGTTTCTAATTCAGGGACAAGGAGCTCTCCAGCTCTGGGGTGGGACCTTGTTACCCTGTATGTAGAATCCAGCTTTTCACAAGCACTTACAAACTTACAGTCCTTAACAGAGTACTGAACTTGAGGTCTTCTTTTCTGGCAATCTTAAAAATTGTACTGACAACTTACAATACTGATCGGAGTTCACTGTGCCCCTCCTTCTAGCGCCATTTTTAAATGTTGGTCCGACTTTCATACACACCCTGTGAAGGATGAGCACAAAACTCTGATAACACTTATACGGGATAAATCCCACTCACTTTAGGATCTAGCTGGTTATCCAAGGTGTGAGTTACAGAGTCGGGTCGAATGTCAATTCACTCTTTTTCGCTTCTGGAATAGATTTCAATATGGACTGTCTGTACCTTACAACGGGCTCACTGAACTTGCTCAGTAATGTTCAGAAGTTGTCACTTGTTGACAATCAGATTTAAAATTAATTCTTTGATCTAGCTCTCATGGGTCAGTAGATTTAAATAAAAGACAAATAAAGAAAATAAAAATGGATCATTTCACGGTAAAACAAAGAGGGCAGGGTAAGGCAAAAAGAGAAGTTTATCCAATTTAACTGTAAAACAAAACTACCAATTTTATTTATACTATCAGCTTCACAACAGAACAAATCAAAGAAGAAAGTGTCCAGTTTTCTAAGATCACTTTCTACTAAGAGCAGAAGGCAGAGATGGAACAGATCTAACAGAAAATTATAAACCGAAGGGAAGTCGGTTAAAATTGATATCTTTCACCGGCAGCCTAGCTCGCACAGTGAGGACAGAGCAATTAGAACAAACTTGAACCTTAAATCTATAATTTTCCTTAGTATACAATGGAACAAATGAAGCCTAACAACATATTTAATCTTGATAACACCGATTTACAGCATATATCTAATAAACTTTAATGAAACGGATAACAAAAGAAAATGAACTTATCACAATCTGCAAAAGATTAGGCTCCTGGCCATGCTATCACAGAAAACAAAAGCACATCAACTCCAAGTCCAGAAATAAAATATTTCACAGAATTTGCAAGAAATTGCTTCAATAGCCTTTTATTTCTAAGTTTCCGCCTCCTGCGATTACATTGAGAAGAAGTATTTATAGACTCAGGACAGACCCTGATCTTTTCAGAAATATCTTCTTCTCAAACCCTAAATCTTATCATCTTAAACCCTAGGACCCGGGTTTTACAATATAAAGCCATTTAAAACAAAGCTCGGATAAAACTTAACCATTCTACAACTCAGTGCAGTCACTTGCCATAAATGGAGAAGATAGAATTCGAATGCCACTTGCATTCACCCGCAACTGTAAATAAATGCCCTCATTAATTCCTTCGGGTAAGCTGGATGAGTCACCACTTCTCCGACATTTCATCTCCGTAGAGCCATCCGTGAGTTGAAAATATCTGCACGCCATTAATTCTGCCATAAATCTTCATTAAATGCATTCACCGGCAAAATTCGGCAACTGTGTGCATATATTTTCATTTCTCGGCCAATTCTCGACATATTCCATTATGGGCAGCTGCTTAGTCACCGTAAAGTCTCTTTGCAGCCAGATCTGAAAAAATTGGATGACACAGCAATTTTTGGCATCTTTCCTTTCAATATGGCCTTCTTTGATTAATTTGCAGTAAGCTTTACCTTTATGGCCCTTTCTCCGCTATCCCGTAAGTGCCAGATGGCTTCCTGCATGAAAGAACAAAAGATGGATTAGTATTTTTAAAATTATTAAATCAAAGCTTAAATATTAAAAAGAAGCCCTAAAGTTTACTTGCATGCGGCCCTGTTTATCTGATACGTGGCCTGCAGTGTTTTGACACGTGTCACGGAATCGTGACACGTGTCAATTTCTAGCTGTTTTGCATTCTGTGCAACTTTCCTGGCAGGGTCGCAAAAATGCGACATGTCATGATTTCGTGACATGTCACGAAATCGCGACGACACTTCATCACTCGGCTTCCCGCTCCGACTGTGTCATGATTTCGCGACGTCGCGATTTCACGACACCTTTACCACTTAAGCGTTTTCCCTGAAATGTGTCACGATTTCGTGACACATTTTTGACTTGGTCACTTTTCTTGCATTTTGGTCTGCCTACTAACTTGCCCTTTGGGAACTTTCCACCATGTCGCGAAATCGCGACATGGTGGCTCCTTCACTCACCATCTTTCCACCATGTCGCGAAATCGCGACATGGTGGCTCCTTGGTTCCTTCTCATCTTTGCTTCGGCTTGCTTTGCATCTTTCCACAGTGTCATGATTTCGTGACACCCAGCCTCATCTTTGCCTTCGCCTGCTGGCCTGTTTGATTTCGCGACAGCTCTCCCACTTGCAGCTTTCTCTTGAACTTTGTCACGATTTCGCGACACCCTTCATGCCTTAGACTTTTTTCATTCAATTCCTCTTGCACGTTGATTTCTCTTTTTGCTTGGACCTGTCGTGATTTCACGACATGTCATGATTTCGTGACGTCACGATTTCGCTACATGTTGGCGACTTGCTTCTTTTTCTTTCTAACGCGCCAATGCGACATGTCACGATTTCGTGACATGTCGCGAAATCGTGACCTTTTCATGCCTTCATCGATTTTTCTCTCTCTCTACCGTGAAAATGCGACATGTCACGATTTCGTGACATGTCATGAAATTGTGACGTTCCGTACGACTTGCTTTCTCTCTCCTAACCGGTAGCGATATCGTGACATTTCCAAAAATGGAAATGTCGCGATATCGTGACATTTCCAAAAATGGAAGTGTTGCGATATCGTGACATTTCCAAAAATGGAAAGTGTCGCGATTTCGCTACGCTTCTGGGACTTGGCGGATTTTCTGAAAACCTGTCGCGATTTCGCGACATTTCCAAAAATGGAAGTGTCGCGATATCGCGACACTTCCAAAAAAGGAAAGTTTTGATTTTCAATGAATTTATCTATCTGTTTTCTGCATTTTTTTCGTACCGGTGTAAGATTTTCTTTATCCATGAATGATTCTAGCATGTAAAAAGTGAAGTCTGAGATAACAAAGCCAGAATGCAAGAAAACTTGGATAAAGAAACAGGCAAAACTTGAAGAAGAAAGAGGCAAGTAAAAATTGGAATTAAAACCTGAAAATCATCAAGAGGGTCCCTACTGCAAAATGAAAGCTCAATGTTTTCAAAGGATGGAAAATTATTTTTCAGTGGGGGTGTGTTGCTTCTCAACAATAACCAAGTCAAGTTGCATAGCCTATAGCTTCAAATTATGTTCCAACTCCATTGTAAACTGCATCACCTATAGTATAGGATCTTCCTTCTAGGCCAACAGTGACAATTAAGAGCAAGCTTGCACAAAGCTTGAGGACCACATCAGCATGACTTTCTATGTATGAGTTGATCCAAAAATCACCTCCATATCAGGATGCCTTGATGGATATTTTAAAATCCATAGATTTGCAACCACAGGAGTCCAAATACTTCATAGATTTTATGGGAAATGTGCAATAGTGCAAATAACCAGTCATACAATTTCATGAGCATGAGCTAAAAGAAATATCCAGCAATTTGGTAGACTCTCCTTTACACATCATTGCATGTATAAATGAGATACCATACAAGAGAGTGCTTATAGACACTGGGTCCTCAAGTAACATCATAAAAACTAAAGCACTAAAGCATATTAAATTTCCAGCATCTCATGTTGTGGTGTCAACTTACACTCTTTGCACTTTCAATGACACAATATGGTCTACTATCGGTACCATAGTTTTATCCATTAGGGTGGGACAAAATATTATACCAACATTGTGTCATGTGCTAGAGGGTGATATGGCCTACAAAATTTTTCTTGAAAGACCTTGGATATGGGATATGAAGTGTGTCCCCTCCATCATGCATCAATTTCTTAAATGCACTCATGAAGGGCAAGTACATGTAGTATCTATAGATATAGATCCCTTCAAATACTGCAACATGTTGCAGCAGATGCCAGAGTCAACATTACCTTTGACTCACATAGAATTCCTATTAAATACACCTGATTAGAGTCTACCCATTCCATCACCTTCATCATCATCTACTCCATCCTCATCATTGCCACATTTAGAGAAGGCTTCGACATCGTCAAACCCTCCATCGAGGAACACGTCAAAGAGGCCTATTGATGAGAGCCCACCATTAGTTTCTACCATATCCATGGAGGAGGTTCCTTATGTCATTAATGAGGAATTACCTCCAGAGGTGAACATTGAATCACCTCAAACCTCCATTCCATCTCATCCAACTTTGCCATCTCAGGTCATAGTCCAGATGTATAGCACAAGGATAGGAGAATACTTGGTGAGAAATATCACAACAATTCCATCAGTGGAGACAATGCAAGACATGGGAAGACCTCACCTTCCCATAGGTAGAATTGTACCTCTTGGTATACCTCCTAATCAAATGAATTTCATATATGGAGATATAGAGTATGGAGCTCTGCCCATTCCTCAGACAGAAGATGATGATGAACCATTTTCTAAGGATTTAAATTATTTGTCAAATCTATACTATGCATTGAAATGCCTAAACCACTATAATTGGTGTGGGTTTGGTCTTGGACTGAATGAGCAAGGTAACCGTGTTCCATTTCAACCCCAATATCAACTTTTGTATGATAGATCTGGGTTGGAAAACAATGAATCGGTATTGTTGGATGTCCTCATTGAGAGTCTTAAACACCTATGCCTAAGCCATCAGGCTCAGCTTGCTCACAATCCATATACTAATCTGAATCATGTTAATTCCTTGGGAGATCATTTTTCCATAGACATGACATATCGGGGTCTTTCCAGTGATGTTACCCAACCCCATGAAGTGGGGGAGAGCTCACACACCTTGCAATCTAATAGTGAGGAACAAGACCAAGGTCTTCCTCACGAATGGATGAGTGATGATGAATATGATTATGGTGTTCGCACCCATTAACTACCATAGCTCAGATGATGAATACAAGCACATGTTCCCTTTGGATGATGAGGATGAATATTTTCTTCATATGTTATTCCCTGTACAAGAACCCATCTGACGCCAGTTTTTGCCTCGTGAAGAGTAGGCTCACCCTATTCTACACAGGCCACCGCTAGTTATTCCATTTCCACCTGAGCCACACCCGTAAGTTATGAGACAACATCAGGTCTCTAGACCCACTCACCCTAGAGTAGGAGATCATGTATCCATCAACATGATTTCCATAGATTTAGCGACACCATTGGTAAATCCGAATGATCCATACAAGCAATTGCATCTTGATTTAGAGGCAATTGACTTTGATCAGGGAGATTCTTCTCCATCGCCCTCAGATTATTGGCCTTATCAGAAAATGTTACAACCATTTAACTTTTCTTCAAGAACTACTCAAGATTTTTTTCAAGCTGATATTGACCCTAAATTTCCTATGGAATAAGCAAACCTAGATGATGAAATTCACTTAATTCCCACCCCACATTAGTTGAAGGATGGGTCTCACATGTCGATTGACCCAATAATTGACAAGGATATCGGTACAGATCTCGATAATCCCCATACCATTAAATTATGGAAAGGCCTCTCCTTAAGTGAATAAGATGATTTCATAGCTGCATTGAAAGCAAATATTAAAGCTTTTGCTTGGTCGTATAAATATATGCTAGGACTAGACCCAAATATAGTCACGTATAATCTTACATTAGACCCCAAGATCAAACCTATTAAGCAAAAGTTACAAAACATGGACCCAATAGTAGCCTTAATGGTGAATATGAATTACAAAAGTTGTTTGATGCTAATATCATCATCTCATTAGATTATCCACCATGGGTTTCAAACATGGTTCTCGTCAAAAATCCTGATGGGAGGATTCATATTTGCACCGACTTTCGAGATCTTAACAAATTGAGTCCTAAGGATGATTTTCCCTTACCTAACATCGATGTGTTGGTAGATGCAATAGCAGGACATGAAATGCTATCCCTAATGTATGGATTTTCTAGATATAATCATATTCATATTAATCCAAAAGACCAAATCAAAATGGCGTTCACAACGCCTTGGGGACATTATGTTACAAGGTCATGCTTTTTGGCCTTAAGAATGTTGGTTCTACCTACCAATGAGCCATGACATATATCTTCCATGACTACATGCACAATATTTTAGAAGATTACATAGATGATTTATTGGTAAAATATTTATTACACCATGAACATCTCAATGTACTGTGTAAGATCCTAGATCACCTCATAGAGCACAATATTATACTTAATCCCAAAAAGTGTGTGTTCGGTGTCACATCTGGTAAAATTTTGGGATTCATAGTCTATAAGAGAGGCATAGAGGTGGATCCCAACAAGGTCAATATAATATTAGAAATGCCTCCCCCAACAACCATTAAGTAACTACACAGTTTGCAAGGAAAGGTCACATCCATAAAATGCTTCATAGCACAGTTATCAGATAAGTGTCGACCCATTAATAAGTTGCTACACAAGGGGGTCTCATTTCATTTGGATGAGGAATGTCAAAATTCCTTTTATGATATAAAATAATACTTGGCTTCACTGCCTATATTGGCTCCACCGTGACCAGGAGTGTCATTCTATTTATATATCTCAGCTACTGAGTTAGCTTTTGGCACCATGCTATCCCAAAAGAATGAATTTTACAAAGAACTGACTACCTATTACATCATCCGCACACTAGTCAACTATGAAGTTAGATACACATATGTTGAGAAGCTATGCTTAGCAGTGGTCTTTATCACCAAAATGCTACACCATTATATGTTAAATCACACTGCATATGTTGTATCTAAATAAAATACATTGTGCTACATGATGAGCAGAACATATCATAATAGTCGTACAGTGAAGTGGATAATGTTGTTGAAGGAATTTTACCTATATTTCATTGGAAAAAAATCTATCAAAGGATAGGTCATAGCTGATCAACTAGAAGAGGCTCCTCTACAAGATGATCAGCCTCTAAATATAGAACTTCTTGATGATGGAGTATTTCAAATTTTATAATCACCTAATTCTGCAGAGCCTGAGTCACAGGTGGACATAACTCTATTATTTAATTGTTCCAAGTGCAAGCGAGGTCGTGGTGTAGGTATCATGTTTTCCACACCGCAAGGGGCTCCCATACCTCTTTCATTTAAACTCAATTTTACTTGTACCAACAACAATGTTGAGTATGAAGCTCTCATCATAGAAATTTAGATGACAATCGCCATGAAAATAATAAAGTTAAACATTTTTGGTGATTCCTTTCTCATAGTTAATCAGGTAAAAGGGATTTTCTAGTGTCGATGTCCCATCTTGCAAGCCTACAAAGCTCTAGTGGACAGGCTCCTAGTCAAATTTTAATGGTATGATATAGAGTCACTCCCTCATTCATCTAATCATTTTGCAAATACAATGGCTTCCTTAGGGTCGCTAATCCCGCATGACCCTTCAGATGATATCACAACTATCCAAGTAAAAATGCTAACACAAGCTGCAACTAAGCATGAAGAGCATAAGGCTACACCAGTTGTTCACATGATTCAAATTGAGCGTTCTCATGAAAGGTTCTCTCAACTAGACCAATATTTGAATAATGTTAACTGGGGGACTTTGTTCCCTAATAATCCTTTTGATACTAGCACAATGCTATATCTCCAAGTTCGCTCTCAATCATCATTCACACGAGACAACCATCAAAGGGATAGCATGATTCATAATATTGAGGCTTCTTCAAAGCAATATTGGGCTATCCATATTAAATATTATCTTAAACTGGGAATATTCCACCTGGATTGTTGCACACCGCAAAGTGAGCATTCAAGAAAAAGGCGGTAAAATATGTCTTAATAGGAGATATAATGTATCATTGGAGTTATGAAGGTATTATCCTTCATTGCTTAGACTCACAGGAGTCATCTTGGGCCATCAGCCAAGCACGGGATGGTACATGCAGTGGCCACTTTAGCGATATGGCCATCACCAAGCACATTCTTCAAATGGGCTATTATTGGCCAACTTTAGAGAAATATTGATGTGCTTATGTTAAGAAGTGCATGAAGTGTCAACACCATGCAAATTTAACACATGTACCTTCATAGGCCTTACAACCGATTCAATTGGTCTGTCCATTTGCACAATGGGGGTTTGATTTAATTGGAAAAATCTCACCTACCTCATAGGACCGTCACACATTTATCATAACAACAACCAAATATTTCATAAAATGGGTGGAAGCAATCCCCCTTATCACAACAACTGGATCTCGCATTGTGGAGTTTATACTACATAACATTATATGTCATTTTGGTATTTCATCCAAAATAGTATCGGATAATGGAACACCCTTTAAAAATAAGGATGTGTGTGCATTAAAAACAAAGTATAACATAAAACATAGATTTTCCATGCCCTATTATCCATAGGCCAGTGGGCAAGCAGAGGCATCAAATAAAATGGTAGTAGCCATCTTGAAGAAAACCACTTAGGAAAATTATAAAGATTGGCATAATCAATTACCTCTTGCCCTTTGGGCCTATCACACTAGTATTCAAATGCCCACTGGGGCAACTATGTTTTCACTAGTGTATGGTGTTAAATCCATCATGCCTCTCGAGTTACAGATTCTATCATTGCGCATTTCCATGCAGGAATTCATTGATGATGATACAACTAGGCAAGCTTGGTTAGATCAGTTAACATTACTTGATGAACAACGTGTGAATTCCCTCGAGCATCTACATGTTTATCAATAGCATATTAAGAGAGCTTACAACTTGAAATTACATCAAAGATACTTTCAAGTAGGTGATTTAGTTCTAAAGGAAAACTAGAAAAACTCAAATTTGTCCTCCAATTTGTGAGACAAATTTGCAGCAAACTGGCTAGGTCCATTCATCATTACACATCAAATTGGACCTGGAACTTATCACCTAGCATCCATAGAAATAAATGAAGAACATAAACCAATGAATATAATTCATTTGTGACAATTTCATGCTTAGAGCACCAATAAAATACCCCTAGGCAGTCATATAGACTTTCTAAGTGTCGTTACCTGCCTAGGTCACCCTAAAGGCTCCTAGAGATTTTTGATCTAGGTCACATAAAAAAGCCCCTAGACTATCTATTATCATCTAGGTCAATCTTAAATACTCCAAAGGCATCTATAAGCCATTTTGTCACAACCAAATACCCCTAGGTAGTCGTAGACACTTTCTAAGCGTTGTTACCCGCCTAGGTCACCCTAAAGGATCCTAGCAGTTTTTGATCATCTAGGTCACATAAAAAAGCTCCTAGACTATATACGATCATCTAGGTCAACCTTAAATGCTCCAAATGCATCCATAAGCCCTTTTTTCACAACCAAATACCCGTAGGCAGTCATAGACACTTTCTAAGTGGTGTTACCCGTCTAGGTCACCCTAAAGGCTCCTAGCGGTTTTTAACCATCTAGGTCACATAAATAAGCTCCTAGACTATCTATGATAATCTAGGTCAACATTAAATTCTCCAAAGGCATCCATAAGACCTTTTGTCACAACCAAATACCCCTAGGTATTCGTAGACACTTTCTAAGTTTTGTTACCTGCCTAGGTCACCCTAAAGGCTCCTAGTGGTTTTTTACTGTCTAGGTCACATAAAAAAGCCCCTAGAATATCTACGATCATCTAGGTCAAACCTAAATAATCAAAAGGAATCCATAAGCCCTTTGGTCACAACAAAATACCCCTAGGTAGTTGTAGACACTTTCTAAGTGTCGTTACCTGCCTAGGTCACCCTAAAGGATCCTAGAGGTTTTTGACCGTCTAGGTCACATAAAAAAGCTCCTAGAATATATACAATCATCTAGGTCAACCTTAAATGCTCCAAAGGCATCCATAAGTGCTTTGATCACAAAAAAACACCCCTAGGTAGTCATAGAAACTTTCTAAGTATTGTTACTCGCCTAGGTCACCCTAAAGGCTCCTAGCAGTTTTTGACCGTCTAGGTCACATAAAAAAGCTCCTAGACTATCTATGATAATCTAGGTCAAAATTAAATGCTCCAAAGGAATCCATAAGCCCTTTGGTCACAACCAAATACCCCTAGGTAGTCGTAGACACTTTCTAAGTGTCGTTACCCGCCTAGGTCACCCTAAAGGCTCCTAGCAATTTTTGACCGTCTAGGTCACATAAAAAATACCCTAGACTATCTATGATCATCTAGGTCAAACCTAAATGCTCCAAAGGCATCCATAAGTCCTTTGGTCACAACCAAATTCCCCTAGGTAGTCGTAGACACTTTATAAGTGCCATTACACACCTAGGTCACCCTAAATGCTCCTAGCAATTTTTGACCGTCTAGGTCACATAAATAATCTCCTAGACTATATACGATCATCTATGACAACCTTAAATGCTCCAAAGGCATCCATAAGACCTTTGGTCACTTTCAAATGCTCCTAGGCATTTTACAACTATCTATGTCAAACCTAAATGCTCCAAAGGCATCTATAAGCCCTTTGGTCACCCAAAAAGCTCCAATGGCATTCATTAAGCTCTTTGGTCAACTTTTACATATATATATATCAAAAATTAAAAAAAAAAGTCGTGAAACCATCAAAATACAAAAATATTGCATTGTATTGCATTTCTCATCACTTGCATTATAATCATAGTTGCATTAGGTATACTCATCATTGCATTATGCATCATTACAAATAGATCATATATGTATAGAACTAGGTCTGTACATTAGGCATATGGTAAATATTCATTGTTATCATATGACAAGTCATACCACCTATTTACATTACATATACCATTTACATTATATGTTTATTTTCTATCACTTAGCCATTGTTAATAAACATAGTTAAAGTTTTTAGTCACTCAGCCATATCTAGTTGTCTTCTCAGATTTTGTAGAAAGCTAGCATGATTTTTAGAAGGTAGAATCCTACTTAGATAATGCTTGGTATACATCAAAATACAAACACAATTTTCACATTAATAAATCCAAGTCTAGTGCAAGGAAAGATGAAAACTATGAAGTAGTCTAGGTTACTTTCAAGTGAAAATGTTATCTTGCTCATCCCCCTATGTGAATGGTTCAAATATGCTAAGAATTGACAAAAGGACAAGTTCCTCCTTACCCAAAATTCCTTACCCTACACTGGGGTAAGTATCCCAAATAAATAAAATTAGTAATGATCATTATCCCCCCAAGTATTGAAAACATACATTGCCCTACACTAGGGCAAGTATCTCAAAGAAATATTCCAAAGAAAATAGTGATTATTATCACTCCCAAATATGCATAAAGAAACAGTGATTATTATCACTAGGAAAAGCAAATAAAGAAATAATGGTTCTCACCACTATTAAAATCCCTTGCTCAACAAATCAAAATGATAAAATTCCCTTGATAAATTCAAAGAAAGGTAGGGACTCCAAAACTTGAATCCCTAAAATTTTTAGCATTAGAGAACCATAAGGTGATCCTCATTACAGGTTTGGAGGATACACTACTTGTCAATGGCGGTAGCCTCCCGCATGATGATATGTCTATCACTTAAGAAAATTGTTTAGGCATAGACCAATGTTTGAATGTGGATGAGCTAGCTTGTTGTAACCTAGGTTATATAGTGGTCTTATCCAACTAAGTATTAAACTCAGGATAATGAGACTCGTAGAATGATCTCTAGTGCCGATGGGCTGAATAAATCCCATTTGCACTAGGGTAATCTTATGTGTTATCATGGTAATGAACTCACGTGCACACATAGGGATATTGATTATCTTGGTTACTTACTAGGCGCATACTTTGTCAAAAGATCTTGTATAGTTATTATATGACTTTTGATTAGGTAACTAGAGTGTTTGAGTCTCTTAAAAACTAACAAATAAAATCATATCACATCACATTATCTATTCCATTTTACATCATGTTGTCACATGTTTGTCAAAATTACAATGTCCATAAAATAAAGTGTTATAATAAAATGAAAATAATCAAGATAACTTTTTTATAGTCTATGGTGCTAGCATATAATGCATCAAATAGTCATTGTAAATCCATCATAAAAAAATTAAATCTAATCAAATCATTACTTTCAATCATACACATTTAAAAATTTTGTTTATTAAGTGATATTCATGATCTAGGATGGATACCGGTTAAATATTAGCAATAATATTTAAACGACCACTAACTATTTTATGCATACCTTTTAATTTACAAAATCATATAAAATGAAGCATCCACATCTACATATCATCAAATCACATCATAGGATAAATACATGCATCCATGTTAGAAATCCATCTTAACATCATATAGCAAATACAAAAATTGCATCATATCATAAAGTAGCCAAATGACATAATGATCAAATATAAGTCATATATATATATATATATATATATATATATATATATATATATATATATATATATATATATATATATATATATATATATGTCCATATATGTAAAAGTTGAAAGCAACATCATAGTCCATAAACTGCCTATAGGCTACAATAAAAGTGAGTCATTCGACTTTGCAATCCAAAAAACCAAAAAGAACCATCAGAGTCCGCTGACCATGGTCATGTAGGACCAGTACCTCGACTCTCTCCTCTACTCTCAGTATGAGTTTGTCATGAGCTCCTCAACCTGCTCCCCCCTAATCTGCTACCTCCAAATACCTCCATCCTTTGATAAGTACTCGAAGCCCTCATTCGAGTATACGAGTGTCCCATCATGTTCCCTTGGCTACGTTGTGATCCACTAGCTAATGCCTGATCTGGTATGAACCCCTTACAACACACTATCTCATACTCCATCATATCCATATAGGTTCACTCCTCTTGACACCTAGTATGATAGGTCACTGACAAAACCTAGAGATGTGATATCTCCTCCTGCATCTTGGCTAGCTCACCACTGCTGGAATCCCCATGGCTAGGGCCCTATCTACCGACCTGTGCCTAAAATGTAGCTATCACTGCTGCCTACCTCTCCATATCCTCCTATTGTGGCTGCTCCACAATGTACCCCAAAATTGGGGACCCACATTTTTTGCATGTGTTCCAAGAAGACCGAAGTGGCCCATATACTAAAGATCAAAGAAAAAAGAAAAAAAAACACAAGGAGAAAAAGTGTCGTGATATCGTGACATGTTGCAGTTTCACGGCCAAAAGAGAAAAAGTGTCGTGATATCATGACATGTTGCACTATCACGGCCAAAGGAGAAAAAGTGTCGTGATATTGTGACATGTTGCATCATCACGGCCAAAAGAGAAAAATGTCGTGATATCGCGACATGTTGCACCATCGCGGCCAAATGAGAAAAAGTGTCACGATATCGTGACATGTTGCATCGTCACGGCCAAAGGAGAAAAAGTGTCATGATATCGCGACATGTTGCATCATCATGGCCAAAAGAGAAAAACCGTTGCGATATCGCGACATGTTGCACCATCACGACCAAAGGAAGAAAAAGCGCAAAGGAGGAAAAAGTGTCGCGATATCGCGACATGTTGCATCATCGCGGCCAAAAGAGAAAAAGTGTCATGATATCGTGACATGTTGCACTGTCACGGCCAAAGGAGAAAAAGTGTCGCGATATCGCGACATGTTGCATCATCACGGCCAAAAGAGAAAAAGTGTCACGATATCGCGACATGTTGCATCGTCGTGGCCAAAGGAAGAAAAAGCACAAAGGAGGAAAAAGTGTCACGATATCACAACATGTTGCATCATCGCGGCCAAAAGAGAAAAAGTGTCGCGATATCGTGACATGTTGCACCGTCGTGGCCAAAGGAAGAAAAAGTGTCGCGATATCGCGACATGTTGCATCATCATGGCCAAAAGAGAAAAAGTGTCATGATATCATGACATGTTGCACCGTCGTGGCCAAAAGAGAAAAAGTGTCGCAATATCCCGACATGTTGCATTTTTGCGATTCAAAATGGGCAGGCAAGCAGAGAAAGAAAAAGTGTCACGATATCGTGACATGTTGCATTTTCACGGCCAAAATAGGAGAAAGAAAAAGTGTCGCGATATCGTGACATGTTGCATTTTCATGGCTAAAAGAAAAAAAAAAGAGCAAGGAGGCAAAAGTGTCGCGATATCGCGACATGTTCCATTTTCGCCAAGGTAACGGACCTGCATAGTGACGTGGACATAAGGACAAAATCCAGTGAATAAGACAAGCGTTACATAAGGAATATTTAATGATTTGAAATCATTTAAGATGGTCGTTACACATGGAAGGAAACAGACGCAAGCTCATGTGGAGAAAATGAAACGAAGGGCCACAAAATAGAAAGGAAAAGTTTTTCTTGGAAACCAAAATGCACGCATGCACAAGGGAAGGTGAAACGAACAGTCAGGGAAGGTGAAACGAACAGCCATTGGAAAATGAAATGAACAGTCATGGAAGGAGAAACAATTGTTTTTTAGAAGTTTAAATACGCCATTCAAAGAGGCCAGAAGGGGTCAGAAATTGCTACAAGCAGAGTTGCAGACTTGAAGGTGAGAAGGCCATTCTGGACCTGTTTGAGTCATTTTTCTTCCATGGACTGGTTTGGGAAAACCAAAAATTTTGCTATTGTAAAATGACACATTTTTAATGCAGATGTTTTCAGAAATTTGCATCTTGTGGGCAAGAAAGAAGGAGATTCTCTTTGCGTGCTATGGATTTAATGTCTATTTCTTTTCTCTTTTTCAGATTTCGAGTTTGTAGATGGAGTTAATGCAAGTTTGCTTGGTTGCTTCATGTGAATGCTTGAACCTGAAA
Organism: Wollemia nobilis; assembly: GCA_028583015.1. Classification (NCBI taxonomy): domain Eukaryota; kingdom Viridiplantae; phylum Streptophyta; class Pinopsida; order Araucariales; family Araucariaceae; genus Wollemia; species Wollemia nobilis. The sequence continues at coordinate 9,022,605 of JAQPPZ010000386.1, read as the reverse complement.
TTTATTTTAAACCCTAGGAACCAACACTTAGTCTATGGGGATTGTGCTTGTTTTGCAAGTCCAATAGGTTAGGTTGCATGCAGGGAAACCTCACATCTTCGGTTTTGTCGAAATAGGATAGCATCATACTGAATGCATTTTATTTTCAGTTTTTTGCATTTCATTTTCATTTTTTGCATTTTATTCAGGCATTAAAATAAACATTTAAAAAAATTCAAAATCCAAAAAAACAATGAACAATCACTAAAGTTTCATGGTGAAATAAACCAACATTGCCCCTTGTTTACAGTTACTTGCAATCACTAAGGTGTTCCAAGCATTTAAATTGAATATCTTTATTTGAGATTACTAATACACATATGCAAATGCTAATACAACGGAGACCTTGGAGAAGTTGTTTGTTTAACTTCTTTGCAAGAGGGGATTTGGAACCCAAATCCTAAAGGGGAGTGTACTTTCACAACTGGGTGAAAATACCACTCAACAGATTAGCGCTAGAAGGAGGGCCTTAATGGTTTTATTTCAATGTGATTTAAATGCTATAGGGATTTAAATTTTGAATATTTCATGCCCTATTGATTATTATCTTTAGCCCTCTTTTAACAATACAGCCTTGTAGTGTTAAAAGGAGGACATGAATTGCTATGCATTGTTCTAACGCTTTTGATTGTTCATACAGGAATAATGTGTTTTGATTTTATTTTGAAAAAAAAAAATTTGGTCTTGACTAATGAGGTTGTCTCCATGCAATTACTTTCATTTGATTTTAATGGATACATCTCTTGGTTGATGCTAACATGATTATTCATACGTTACATGTTTGATATTTTCTAGTCATTTCATGCTTATTTGTAAGGAATTATTTTGTCTAAAAATGTATTTGTTGTCGGTATTATGCTCTTCACTTGCGTGTAATGCGATCTTGTGAATCAAAAAGCCTACAACACTAGGAGTATGCTCTTCACTTGCGCATATGCGATCTGGTGAATCAAAAACTAATTTACATTTTTAGAATACTGCTTTGTCATGGTTCCTTCTTTCATTCATGACTAACAAATTTATTTTGAAGTTATTCTTTGAATTTCATTAATTGCAGGATTTTCTGTGTGTCGCAGGTTTTCTTTGAGGTATTGAGAGTTTTGTCAGGTTTTGTAGGGTAGTTTCATTTACAAGCTGGACCCACCGCATTGCATTGCAACTAGGTCCAAAAAAACCAAGGAAACCATATTCCAAAGCCTCTCACTCACTCATAGGAATCCAAAGAATAAAACCGAGCAAATTGTGGTCCCACCAGATATTCTTGTTACAGAAGATCCTTTGGTTTTAGGTGCATCTAGCGGACTTGCACCGGTGGTGTCATTTGCCACTAGTGTACCAATTATCAGTACCATTTCCACGGTTCTTGTAGGGTTATCATCATCGATTTTGAATCAAATGGCCCAACCTCCACCACCTCCTTGGTACGGGGCCCATAACATTCCTTTGAATATTGCAGGGGATATTCACATGATCTCTAAGAATATAGAGATATTTTTTCCCAAATACAAGTCGGATGGCCCAAGGACCGTAGAAGAACATATTCAGGCCTATAGGTATGTTTTGATAAGATTGCACGTTCAACATGAAGATGTGGCTTGTAGACTCTTCCCCATGAGCCTAGACCAAGTGGCTTACGAATGGTATATTTGCTTACCTACTTTGGTTCCATTATGTCATGGACGCAAATGGAGGATGCTTTTGTCAACTAATTCAGGTCACCATTAGATCCCACAATCATCTATAATCAGTTCATTACATGCAAAAGAGGCTAGGGTGAGCCAATCCGAACTTTTAATCAGAGATTTTAGAAGTGCTATAATAGAGCAATTCGGCATTTTGCCATTGATCCTGCAGTAGCTTTGCAAATATATTTTGGGGCATTGGATCCTATGATAGCAATGTTTGCAAGGCAAAATCCTCAAGTTACCATGCTTGCTCTAGCCTACAATGAAGCTATGACCATTGAACAACAAATGACACCATAGGGTTATGGGTTTTCCCAGATGCCTATGGTAGGACAATATGGTCCATATGGTCAAGCTCCTATGATGAATCAGATCATGGCACCACAAATATCAGGCATAAATTCTTTGCCTTATCAAAAACCATATTCATCAACACCCAATTACGTACCCAATCCAATTTCGATTCAAAGTGTGAATCCCTATGCAAATCAAGTGGCTCAAAATCCAACTCAAATGTTAAGTCAAGATCTCACCAATTACGCAAACCCTATTGGAACTAGCAATAACATAGCTCAACCAAAAGAAATTTATTCAGAGGTTGAAGAGCTCAAAAAGATAGTTCACAAATTGAGTAATGATTTGGTTCAAAAATAGAAGTATGAATCCCATGCCCCTCACCCAAATCAAAATTTCAACAATAGATGGAGACAGTGGAATATGAATCCAAAAAATGGGGGTGTGCCTTCCCCTATTGCTAATCAGATAGATACTTCTGCAGGACCAAGTCACTCTAGTTCCATTCTTAATATTTCTGATTTTGCATGGGAAAAGGGGTGTAGATTGCATAATACAAAGGAGCATAATGAAAGGAATTGTCCCAAAATTGCTAGGTATACCCATTGTATCCAAGCTCAAGTGGATGATTTGGAACTTGTGCCAAATAAGGGTCCACCCCAACATCAACAAGGAGTGGACAACATTTTGGTGGTGGAAACTCTATATCGTCAAGAGAGTGAGAATGAGGAAGGTGAAGATGAATGGGATGAGAAACATGTTGATGAATCAGAAGATGAAGAAGTACTACTTGAGCGTCACAACTTGAACTTGGAGGATGACTACTATGATTCATGGAAGAAAGGGGAAGAATATTATCAATCTAAATCTTCTAATAAACTTGTTGTGTCAATTAATATGCAGGATAACTCAATTGCTTCCTCGCATGAGGATACTATAAATCTTGTACAATTTGAGAAATTTTTGGAAGAGGAATTTGAATCTCATCAAATTTTGGAACATGATAAGGATTCTACAACCATGAATCAAGAAAGAGAGTCATTTGCTTTAGATTCCTTTGAAGGAAAAGAAATTGAAAATCTTGATCCACTTACTTATGCTACAATGATTATGCCATTTCAAAATGAGAAAATTACAAAACCTGAATCATTTGGGTTTGATATCATTGATGATCCAATTGAAAATCTCACGTTACCCAAAACAACCCAAGTGATTGATCATGGAAATGTGTTAGTTAACCCACCCCTAGATAGACAAGACTTATGGTTTGAAAGGGATGGGCATATTTTCAATTGGGTACCTAAGTTTGGTGCCTTTGATAAAAGAGTCATGGAGAAAGAACAAGTGCTACATGATGATGAATGTCATGAGAGAAAAGAGGAATTTTCAAATCCTCTTCAAGTAAGGTCAAATAAAAACATGCCAAAGGTAAAATCTCACCTTTTTGGTTTCACCATGCAAAATTCGAATGAATATTTGCCTAATGAATGGTTTGATTCAAATATTATTAATGTTATGGCTTTATTGAATGAAAATGAAAGCTTATTTCTACACCATGAATCAAAGTGTGGAATGGACATCTTAAAGAATAGACATAAAGGAATTGAATATCAATCATTGTCTAATCAATTTGAAAACTTGAAACTCCACCATAGGATTATTAATGAAACTAAATCAAATTGGTATGGTGAGAGGGGCAAGTGGAAGTTTGTTTCTTTGTTTGGTTTGATCTTGTTTTTGTTGGATTCCTACAAAACTTGGTATGCGTATCACGTCATATGTCTTTTAAAGAATTCCAATCAGGTTTGGGATCCGAGAAAATGATAATCCAAACTTTTGCACCATCTTGCATTATATTGTACATTTGTATATACTTTTGGTTTTCGTGTTTTGGTTTTGGATTATATCTCACTTTGGTTTTAAGTTTTGTGTGTTGGTCCTTTGGACACTTTTGGTTTGTTTAAAAAAAAATAAAAAAGAAAAAAAAAATCAAGATGTTAACTTAGGTCCTTATGAATGTTGACTAAGACTAGGAGAATATGAAACATCGGAATTGTATTGTAGAAAGCTCCACGAATATTGCAAACACATTAAAGAATATCATTTGGAACTTGTGATGCATGAAGTTGTCAGTTTTATAAATTATGGCAAAGTAGGTGGTATACTCCATCCACATTTCAAAAGGAGCAATGCATTCATATCTCATGTACATTCCGCATTGCATATACATTTCATCTCAATTGCATCTTCATTTCATGTACAATCATTGAAAATGTGTCGAATCCTCTTAGGGTTATTACATAACATATATTAAAAGGATCCTAAGGTTGGGAACTAATGCCCGAACTATCTTGAACCAAGCACGTTCTACGCATATTAAAGATGATCTTGAGAAAAATGGTCAAAACCATACTTGGAAGAAAAGGTGAGGTGAAAGGAGTATTTCGTGTCTATCCTATTATGCAACATAATCCTTAAAATAGTGGTTTTTACCACTCCCATAGTGCTTAAAGCCTAAAATCAGAGTAGTAAGGATAGGGTTAAATCCTCATCGAACTTAGGTTGAGGATCCAACTCCCCAAAGCTCTGATTTGACCTTCATGGAGTAGTAAGGATAGGGTCTAATTCTCATCTCGCTTAGGTTGAGAATCCGATTCCCCAAGGCTTCTATTTTTCCCACTCAAGAACTTGAAATTCCAAAGGAAATATTTTTCATTTCATCATTAATATTGGATTGGAAGGATCATACTACATGTCCCTTGCAAGGATGGGTAGTCATCCCCAAGGTCCAAGAAATCAAAATTAAAGCCAAACCATGGATTATGGGGTTAATCTCCACCGGGGCTATAGACGCCTGGTTGGTAGTGGAGTATGCTCATGTGTGGCAACATGTCTTCTCTAAAAGCAAGACCACTGACTACTAAAACGGATGGGCTAGCCTGACAGTTTCATCCATAACAAGTTAAATCATTTTTTTCAAGATGAGGTAATGAACTCCAGATCAGAGTAGTAAGGATAGGGTTAAATTCCCATCTCACTTAGGTTGGGAATCCTATTCCCCAAAGCTCTGATTTCACTTACACTTGCACATGGGTTCAAGATTGTAGGGGCACATAACCAACTTTGGGATCTAGTAAATTAATTCAATATACATATATTTGGTCCTAAGAGGGTTTGACAGTTTTAATATGTTTGTTCATGATACTAGAAAGTTTGAGCCTTTGCAAAGTAGGTTGTTATATCTCTAACATAGTTGTCATACGTCAAATTTTGCACAAATCATTCATAGCCTTGCATACGAATCATAAGCAAAACTGACAATGGAAGGTTGAACGAGTTTCAAACGATAGGGAATGAAGCACATTGCACACACCGAGCCGATGCTTAATAATTCTAATGCTTCATGTATTTCTCGTCTAGTTTCATTCTTGGGATATTTGCTGATGCTTGTATTTGAGTCTGTGTGTTTTTAGGTTGAGTTCTCACCGAAATGCTCAGGAGCATTTCCCAGCAAAGTCGCAATTTGTTGTGGCTACTCCAAAACGTACCCCAAAATTGGGGACCCACCTTTTTTGAATGTGTTCCAAGAAGACCGAAGTGGCCCATATGCTAAATATCAAAGAAAAAAGCAAAAAAACCACAAGGAGAAAAAGTGTCGCGATATCGTGACATGTTGTAGTTTCGTGGCCAAAAGAGAAAAAGTGTCATGATATCACGACATGTTGCACTGTCGCGGCCAAAGGAGAAAAAGTATCACGATATCACAACATGTTGCATCATCATGGACAAAAGAGAAAAACTATCGTGATATCGCGACATGTTGCACCATCACGGCCAAAGGAAGAAAAAGCGCAAAGGAGGAAAAAGTGTTGCGATATCGCGACATGTTGCACCATCGCGACCAAAGGAGAAAAAGTATCACAATATCACGACATGTTGCACCATCGTGGAAAAAGGAGAAAAAGTGTCATGATATTATGACATGTTGCACTATCACGGCTAAAGGAGAAAAAGTGTCATGATATCACATGTTGCATCATCGCGGCCAAAAGAGAAAAACTATCGCGATATCATGACATGTTGCACCGTCGTGGCCAAAGGAAGAAAAAGCACAAAGGAGGAAAAAGTGTAGCGATATCATGACATGTTGCATCATCGCGGCCAAAAGAGAAAAAGTGTCATGATATCGCGACATGTTGCACTGTCATGGCCAAAGGAGAAAAAGTGTCATGATATCGCGACATGTTGCATCATCGTGGCCAAAAGAGAAAAAGTGTCACGATATCGCGACATGTTGCACCATCGTGGCCAAAGGAAGAAAAAGCGCAAAGGAGAAAAAGTTTCACGATATTGTGACATGTTGTATCATCACGGCCAAAAGAGAAAAAGTGTCGCTATATAGCGACATGTTGCACCGTCGTGACCAAAGGAAGAAAAAGTGTCACGATATCGTGACATGTTGCATCTTCACGATTCAAAAGAGAAAAAGTGTCACGATATCGCGACATGTTGCACCATCGCGGCAAAAGAGAAAAAGTGTCGCGATATCATGACATGTTGCATTTTCACGATTCAAAATGGGCAGGCAAGCAGAGAAAGAAAAAGTGTCACGATATCGCGACATGTTGCATTTTTGTGGCCAAAATAGGAGAAAGAAAAAGTGTCGCGATATCGCGACATGTTGCATTTTTGTGGCTAAAAGCAACAAAAGAGAGCAAGGAGGCAAAAGTGTCATGATATCGTGACATGTTCCATTTTCACCAAGGTAACGGACCTGCATAGTGACGTGGACATAAGGACAAAATCCAGTGAATAAGACAAGTGTTACATAAGGAATATTTAATGATTTGAAATCATTTAAGATGGTCGTTACACACGAAAGGAAATGGACGCAAGCTCATGTGGAGAAAATGAAACGAAGGGCCACAAAATAGAAAGGAAATTTTTTTCTTGGAAACCAAAATGCACGCATGCGCAAGGGAAGGTGAAACGAACAGTCAGGGAAGGTGAAACGAACAACCATTGGAAAATGAAATGAACAGTCATGGAAGGAGAAACAATTGTTTTTCAGAAGTTTAAATACGCCATTCAAAGAGGCCAGAAGGGGTCAGAAATTGCTGCGAGCAGAGTTGCAGACTTGAAGGTGAGAAGGCCATTCTGGACCTGTTTGAGTCGTTTTTCTTCCATGGACTGGTTTGGGAAAACCAAAAATTTTGCTATTGTAAAATGACACATTTTTAATGCAGAATTTTTTTAAAAATTTGCATCTTGTGGGCAAGAAAGAAGGAGATTCTCTTTGCGTGCTATGGATTTAATGTCTATTTCTTTTCTCTTTTTCAGATTTCGAGTTTGTAGATGGAGTTAATGCAAGTTTTCTTGGTTGCTTCATGTGAATGCTTGAACCTGAAATTTATTTTAAACCCTAGGAAACAATACTTAGTCTATGGGGATTGTGCTTGTTTTGCAAGTCCAATAGGTTAGGTTGCATGTAGGGAAACCTCACATCTTCGGTTTTGTCGAAATAGGATAGCATCATACTGAATGCATTTTATTTTCAGTTTTCTACATTTCATTTTCATTTTCTGCATTTTATTCAGGCATTAAAATAAACATTTAAAAAAATTCAAAATCCAAAAAAACAATGAACAATCACTAAATTTTCATGGTGAAATAAACCAACATTGCCCCTTGTTTATAGTTACTTGCAATCACTAAGGTGTTCTAAGCATTTAAATTGAATATCTTTATTTGAGATTACTAATACACATATGCAAATGCTAATACAACAGAGACCTTGGAGAAGTCATTTGTATAACTTCTTTGCACTATGAACCTTTACCTATAGTAAAGCCCGATCACTTTGCAATTGTACGATCATAGCATCTCATGATGCTAACTCTACCTCTATACCTTGATCTTCCAAGTCTCTCTCATCAAAGTCAACTAGATCTTATACATCTATCAACTCCACCCTGTCTATTGACACATGCTGATGCACAACTCACTCACCTATGTCTTCCTCTTCATTATCTAGAGACTCACCAAAACCCTCCTCATATGGAGCACCCATAGTGGCATTCGCTATCCTCATAACTACATCCCCTCCTAGTGGTACCTCCCCTTGCCACTATCGCATGACCCAAAACATGTCATACTCCTCTGTAGTGCCTACATCATCTAATTTTGATACTGCCACCTCAGAATATGACTCATCTCCTAACTCCTCTACCACAAGCCATGCTAGATTCCTCTCATACCTATGATGATGATAGACCATCGACTCACTCAAAAATCCCTAGAATCACCTAAAATATCATAGCACATGATCATAAGAGAAGCACTCTTTCTCAGTGCCATGTTGCCCTATCAACCACCTACCTCGTTGAACTCGACGTAGATGTGTCGAAGCCTCATCCTAGGTAGGACAATCCTTGTAGGGTCTCCACTCTATATCCATTGCCCTAAGTGGTGCAAAATCCTCTACATAGTTCTCTACCTCCCTAGCATAGCATCGACTATGCCCTGACTCATGTGACCTTGTCCATAGCTCTCCATAGCCAATCTCCCTGTCTGGTAACTCTGCTTGAGTGGTCCACGGTAGTCCTCGTGGTCTCTCCACTACAATATGATGTCAATCCCATGACTGTAGTAGAAAGCTACAGCCAAAAACCTTCCACCCATGATAGTAGATCTCATATAGCTCACTGTATAAATGTGCCAATAAAGTAGGACCCCAAGCCATCACTATCATCTGCTCCTCTATGCACTCAACTAGAGTAAAGACCAGCTCTATTAGGTTCCATGGGAACCTAGATACTGAAGATTTAGGTAGTAGCATGTTTTTTATCAAGGTCATCAACAAAGTGTGCCTAATTCCAAGTGCACCCTCATGGTACCATCTAGACACTATAATCCCTCCACTAATCATATCAATCAATACATCCTCTCGGCACGCATCAAAGTACCTCCACACTATGACCTCCCATCGCTCTGTCGAAGAAGATACTATCAAGCACACCTTTATCAGAATACACAGTATCTTATAGATGTCCTCTAGTGTTACTGTCATCTCCCCTATATCTAAATAGAAAGTGTTAGTGTGAGGGTACCATAGGTCTATCAAAGTAGTAAGATAGGCTTGGTCTCCCACCACGGGATCTAACCGCATAACTTGCTTTAGACCAATGGCATCAAGACAATGCTATTATATAGTAGTAAAATAGTCTTTAGTGACCTAAAAGAAACTTTGTACCCTGTACCAACTCCTAACTATCTGCTCATGCAAATTAGGGTGTCAAACAGGACCTAAAAATGTAAATTTTTGCTATGAAACACTAAAAAAACACATTAAAAAGGGCCTTTTTTGGCCTAGTTTTTGGCTGTCCCATCTAGGGACGGCCCCTAATTTGGTAGCCATCCCACCAAGGGATGGCCACCAGTAACCGTACCTCACAGGGACAGTCCCCAAATAGGGATAAATTATGGTCAATTTTACCCTTAAAATGACCTAAAAACCTTAAAAAAACACACAAAAAATGATTTTTAACCCTAATTGTTTGCAAATAAAACATGCCTAAGGTTAAATTTTATGTATTTAAGTACTACTAAGTTTATTAAATCATGGGCGTGTCTGTAGTCATGAAATTATAGCATAAATTGTAAAAATTCAATAAAATAGGGCAGAAAAAGCATGTAATCCATACCCATTTCGCACTAGCTCCATGGACCTATGCATCCGATGGTTGTATCATGTTGTGGGTTGATATTTTATTAGAAATATACTTCATAAAATCTCTCCTACCTCATCTCCTCTCCAACTTCTCCAAGCAAGTTGCACAAATGAGCCAAAATGGCCCTTTTTGGCCTTTTATAGCTCCAAAAGAAGTCGACCGCTCCTGGGTGGGATGAGTGCACTTTTGGCTGGAAATCCCACCATTGGAAATTCATAAATAATTCCCTCATACCCAATTGGGATGTTCATAATAAAATTGCACTTAAAAACATAAAAAATATCAAAAAATGGGCCAAAAACCCACCAAAAACAAGGCAAATTGGTCAAGAAAATGAGAGGGATCTAGACTAAACCTATAATAATTTTGGATGCATAAAAATACTCTATTTTAGTCCTAAACAAGGCCTACATAGATTTACCACCCCAAAAGAATGATATATTGGGCATTTTTCTTCCAAAACTATTCATCAAAACAGTCAAAAATCACCTCCGAACAGGTATACAGTACCATGGGTAAAATAAAGAGTTACCCTTATTAAGTCATATGTGTCAAGCGACTCATCACTTTAGAATTTTTCATGCCCTCATATAATCATCACTTGAAGGGGTAGTCATCATAATGAACTCAAAAATCGAATCAACATTTAAACACTCAGAAGTGTAAAATTCCATGCATTCAAAAGAATCTTGGCTAAAGATAAATTTTCAAGCCCATGTTGGGAAAAGCATTAGCATAAGAAGCAAATTAAATAGGCTTTACCTCCTTTAATAATTGGTAATTAACCCATGTTAAGGTTTACAAGAATACAAGGCACCAATACCTAGTATGCCCTAAGTTCATAAGACAGTTACTACAACACGACTGAAAGGTACACCTGTAATTGATCCTTTGACTATGTCAATAGAAAGGATTCCAAGAATGTATTCTTTTCCATAATGAATGCATCCAAATTTTATTAGGTTAATGAACAACCTTGATCATTCTATGATTTAGTGATCTATTTTTGCTCAATGCTTTGTTTCACATCATGCATCCCAAAAATGGGGCATCTGTAGACACCTAAATCACATAAATCAGATAAGACTATCAGTGCATTACATATGCCCTCTTATAGACAATATATGGCATTATTAGGAACCCATCTAGGCTAGAAAAAGGCTTCCAAAACTCATTTTGGAGGGTTCCTAGCAGTCTGGGGCAGTTTTGGGGCCCCTACTGGTGATCGTCCCATCCAAGGATGATCACAGTTGGTGACCGTCCCACCCAGGGATGACCATCAGCAACCGTCCTTGGGTGGGATGGCCCCTAACTGGACCCTTTAAAAATTCAAAGGATGAACTAAATGGCAATCCAAAACTACCATTGGTATGTCCAATAACCCTAGATTTATTGGGGACCTGCTAATGGACTGCAGGGTAGTATATTGGGAGCCCCAAAGGGGCAACCTTCCCCTCCTCAATCAATGACGTGATTAGGACAAGTGGCATCACTTGCCTCACATGGCAAAAATGTCATTTGGCTCTAGATGCCCTTTTGGGATATAAAAGGAGGCCTAAAAACTCATTCTAAAAATAATGAGAATAACATCTTAGAGCAATGAAGTGCTACCAAATTATACCTCCACTCATACCCAAGATTTTTGCAAAACACTCACCTTGCCTTGGCCTTGAAACTCCCCTTGCTTAGAAGGCGATTTTAGGGGCAACTAGGCTCAATCCATTGAACCCAAAATCAGAAAAATTGAAGAACCTTTTGGCCCCATATGTCAAAAACACCCTCACCCTATTTTGGACCAATTCCCAAGGCCATAGGTGACAAAAATCAAGCAGTTTTGTGACCGTCCCACCTGGGGATGACCAGTAGTCAGCCCATGGCACACCTAGGGACGGCCACAAAATAGGTTGGAATTTTAGAGAAATTCCTCCATAGTCCCCTTTATAATGTTTATAAGGACCTCTGGTCCAAATTTGAGGTAGTTTGGAGGAGTTTTGATCCAAGTTTGGTGATCCCCAATGTTGCAGGTCTACATGGCTCACCCCGGAGTGGCTAGGAGTTTAGTATAGTTTCACCTTAAAAATTGCTTTCAAATCCATTTATTTGTATTTAGAAAATATTAGAATATACATATTCTCAATGTAGATCAATTTTTATGCATGTAGATCATCTTGTTTGGTTGTAGCATTTGCATATTTTACTATGTTTCATATGCTATATTCATTCTATGAAACATGTGCTATTAACCCCATTGTAGTCCCTTATGTGTAGGTGTAGGTGTTATACATAGAATGAAGGAGCTAAGAAGACTAGAAGAATAGGTTTAAGGATAGCTCTCAATTGTGGGATGTGATATTTACAAATACCAACCGTCGTTTACACCACTTTGAGGCCCCTTTCAAGGGACTAGATCCCTTGAAACTTTGTAATGTTGAATGTATCAATCTATAAAAGGCCCTCAAGGGGATGTTGTAATCTCACATTTGAAGCCACTAATGAATGAATAAGAGGATAAATCCACCATTTTATTATACACTTTGCTTCATTTTCATAGGTTACAAGTTTATATGCTTTTCCTTCTTGAATGCTTTTAACTGTTTTACATTGCAATGAAATGCCCGTAAGGTGGTGTAGTAAATTTTGTATCTTCAAATCCAAAAAAGGTCAAGGAAATATTAGAAATGACTCCCCCCACAACCATTAAGCAACTACATAGTTTGCAAGGAAATGTCGTATCCATAAAATGTTTTATAGCATAATTATCGAATAAGTGTCGACCCATGAATATTTTGTTACACAAGGGGGTCTCATTTCATTGGGACGAAGAATGTCAAAATGTCTTTGATGAAAATAAACAATACCTAGATTTTTTGCCTGTATTTTCTCCACCATGACCAAGAGTGACATTCTATTTATACAACTCAGCTACTGAGTTGGCTTTGGGTACCATGTCCCAAAATAATGAATTCCACAAAGAACAGGCTACTTATTACATTAGCCACACACTGGTCAGCTATGAAACTAGATATACATATGTTGAGAAGCTATGCTTAGCAGTGATATTTACCACAAAAATGCTACACCATTATATAATTAATTATACCACGTATGTTGTATCTAAATAAAATCCATTATGCTACATGATGAGTCGAACATATCATAATAGTCGCACGACGAAATGGATAATGTTGTTGATAGAATTTGGCCTAGAGTTCATTGGACAAAAATATTTCAAAGGACATGTCATAGCTGATCAACTAGCTGAGGATCCTCTATAGGATGATTAGCCTATAAATATAGAACTTCCCGATGATGGAATATTTCATATCTCAAAATCATCAAATTCTGTCAAGCTTGAGTCACAAGTGGACATAACTCTATTCTTCGATGGTTCTAAATGTGAGCAAGGTGGTGATGTAGGTATCATGTTTTTCACACTGCAAGGGGTTCCCATACCTCTTTCATTTAAACTAGATTTTCCTTGTACTAACAACAATGATGAGTATGAAGCTCTCATCATAGGACTTCAAATAGCAATCTCCATGAACATAACAAAGTTGAACATTTTTTATGATTCCTTACTCATAGTAAATCAGGTTAAAGGGATATTCCAATGTAGGTTTCCTGACTTGCAAGCCTACAAAGCCCTAGTGGACAAAATCCTGGTCAAATTTGAATGGTATGATATAGAGGCACTCCCTCGTTCATCTAATAATTTTTTGGATATAATGGCTTCCTTAGGGTCTCTAATCTCGCATGACCCTTCAGATGATATCACAACTATCCAAGTAAAAATGCTAGCGCAATCTGTGACTAAGCATGAAGAGCATAATGCTATGCCAATTTTTCACATGATTCAGATTGAGCCTTCCCATGAAAGGTTCTCTCAACTACACCAATATTTGAATAACGCTAACTGAGGGGCTTTGTTCCCTCATACTCCTTTTGATACTAGAACAACACTATATCTCTAAGTTCACTCTCAATTAGTAATCACACGAGACAAACATCAAAAGTATAGCATGATTCATAATATTGAGGCTTCTTTAAAATAATATTGGGCCATTCAAATTAAATATTATCCTATGTTGTGTAATATTCCACCTGGATTATCTCATACCGTAAAGCAAGCATTCAAAAAAAATGTGGCAAAATATGTCTTATTAGGAGACATAATGTATCGTCGAAGTTATGAAGGTATCCTCCTTCATTGCTTAGACTCACAGGAGTCGTCTTGGGCCATCATATAAGTACACGATGGTACATGTGGTGGCCACTTTAGCGGCATGGCCATCACTAAGCGCATTCTTCGCATGGGCTATTATTGGCCAACTTTAGTGAGAGATTGTTGTGCTCATGTTAAGAAGTGCATGAAGTGTCAATATCATGTAAATTTGGCACATGTACCTTCATAGGCATTACAACTAATTCAATAGGTCTGGCCATTTACACAATGGGGGTTTGATTTAATTGGGAAAATCTCACTTGCCTCATTGGGTTGTCACACGTTTATCATAACGACAACCGAGTACTTCACAAAATTTGTGGAAGCAATTCCCCTTACCATAATTACTGGACCTTGAATTGCGGATTTTATGCTACATAATATCATATGTTGTTTTTGTATTCCATACAAAATAATATTAGATAATGGAATAACCTTTAAAAATAATAATGTGCATGCATTAACAACAAATTATAACATAAAGCATAGCTTTTCCATGCCCTATTATCCGCAAGCCAACAGGCAAGTAGGCACATCAAATAATATAGTAGTAGCCATATTGAAGAAAACCATCAAGGAAAATCATAAACATTGGCATAATCAATTACCTCTTGCCCTTTGGGCTTATCGTACGAGCATTTATACACCCACTGGGGCAACTCCATTTTCACTAGTGTATGGTGCTAAAGCCATCATGCCTCTAGAATTATAGATTTTGTCATTACGCATTTCCATGCAGGAATTCATTGATGATGATATAGCTAGACAAGCTCGTTTAGATCAGTTAACATTGCTTGATGAACGACGTGTAAATTCCCTTGAGCATCTACGTGTTTATCAGAAACATATTAAGAGAGATTACAACTTGAAAGTACATCAAATAGACTTTCAAGTAGGTGATTTAGTTCTAAAATAGAACCAACAAAACTTAAATTTTCCCTCCAATTTGTGAGACAAATTTGCAGCAAACTGGTTAGGTCCATTCATCATCACAAGATATATTGGACTTTGAAATTATTGCTTAGCATCCATTGAAGTAAGTGAAGATCTAGAACCCATGAATATAAGTCATTTTTGACCATTTCATACTTAGGTCACAATAAAATACCCCTAGGCAGTCGTAGATACTTTCTAAATGTCGATGCCTCCCTAGGTCACCCAAAATCCTCCTAGCGGTATTTGACCATCTAGTTCAAATAAAAAATATCCTGTACTATCTACAATCATCTAGGTCAACCTTAAAATATCCAAAGGCATCCATAAGCCCTTTGGTCACAATAAAATACTCCTAGGTAGTCATAGATACTTTCTAAGTGTCCCTGCCCACCTAGGTCACCCAAAATGCTCCTAGCAGTCTTTGACCATCTAGGTCAAATAAAAAATCCCCTAGACTATCTACAATCATCTAGGTCAACCTTAAAAGCTCCAAAGGCATCTATAAGCCCTTTGGTCACAATAAAATACCCCTAGGCAGTCATAGACACTTTCTAAGTTTCATTGACCGTCTAGGTCACCCTAAAATGCTCCTAGCAGTCAATGACCATCTAGGTCAAATAAAAATGCTCCTATACTATCTAAGATCATCTAGGTCAATCCAAAAATATCCAAAGGCATATATAAGCCCTTTTTTCCCCATAAAATGTACCTAGGTGGTCTATGGCCATCTAGGTCAAAAGAAAATGTTCCTAGGCAGTCTATGATTGCCTAGGTCATCCTGAAATGATCCAAAGGCGTCTATGAGCCCTTTGGTCACCCAAAATATCCAATGGCATTAATTAATCCCATTGGTCAACTTGTATATACATATATATCAAAAATTTCAAAAACATCATTAAAATCATCAAAATACAAAAATATTGCTTCATTGCACTTCATATAAATTGCATTAGACATTCTCATCATTCCATTATGCATCATTCCAAATTGATCATACATGTCTAGCACCAGGTATGTACACTAGGCATCTGTTAAAATCATGGTTATTACAAGTCAATATTACCACCTGTTAATATTACATATACCATTTACATTTACATTCCATATTATATGTCTATTTTTCGTCACTTAGTCATTGTTAGTAACACATAGTTAAGTTTTCAGTCACTTAGCCATATCTAGTTATCTTTTAAGATTTTGTAGAAAGCTAGCATGATTTTTAGAAGGTAGAATCCTACTTATATAATGCTTGGTATACATCAAAATCACAACATATTTTTCATATTAAAAAGCCAAGTCTAGCACAAGGAAAGATGAAAACTATGAAGTGGTCTAGGTTGCTTTAAGTGAAAAGTTTATTTTCCTCATCCCCCTATACGAATGGTTCAAATATGCTAAGAATTTACAATAGGATAAGTTCCTCCTTCCCCAAAATACCTTAACCTACACTGGGGTAAGTATCCCAAAGAAAGAGAATTATTAATGATTATTATCCCCCCAGTATTCCAAACATACATTGCCCTACACTGGGGCAAGTATCTCAAAGAAATATTCCAAAGAAAATAGTGATTATTATCACTCCCAAATATGCAAAAACAAACAGTGACTATAATCACTTAAAAAAAGCAAAAAGAAATAGTGGTTCTCACCACTACTAAACTCCCTTGCTCACCAAATCAAAACAAGCAATTCCATTGAGAAAGTCAAAAGAAAAGAAGGGAGTCTTGAAATTGAATCTATGGAATTCTCAGGATTAGAGAACCATAAGGTGATCCTCATTACAGGTTTTGTGGATAGCCTACTTGTCAATGGCAGTAGCCTTCTGCATGATGATATGTATATCACTTAAGCAACTTTTTTAAGTATAGACCAATGTTTGAATGTGGATGAGCTAGCTTGTTGTAACCTAGGTTATATAGTGGTCTAATCCAACTAAGTATGAAACTCAGGATAATGAGACTCGCATAATGATATCTAGTGCCGATGGGCTGAATAAATACCATTTGCACTAGGGTAATCTTATGTGTTATCATGGTAATGAATTCACGTGCACACGCAGGGATATTTATTATCTTGGTTATCTTAGTAGGTGCATACTTTTTCAAAGGGTCTTGTATAGTTAGTATATGAATTTTGATTAGGTAACTAGAATGTTTGAGTCTCTTCAAAACTATCAAATAATATCATAGCACATTACATTATCTATTCCATTTTACATCATGTTGTCACATGTTTGTCAAAATTACAAAAATCCAATACATAAAGTGTCATAAATAACATGAAAATAACAAAGATACATTTTGTATAGTCTATGGTGCTAGCATATAATGCGTCAAAATAGTCATCACAAATCCATCATATAAAATTAAATCTAATCAATCATTACTTCCAATCATACACATTTAGACTTTTGTTCATTAAGTGATGTTCATAAGCTAGGATAGATACCGGTTAAAAATTAACAATAATATTTAGATGGCCACTGACTATTTTATGCACATCTTTTAATTTACAAAATCATATCAATAAAGCATCCACATCTACATATCATCAAATTACATCATCGGATAAATACATGCATCCATGTTATATATCCATCATAACATCATAAAGCAAATATAAGAATTGCATTCATATCATAAAGTAGTAAAAGATGACATAATGATAAAAGCAAAGTCATACATATATATATCTATATGTAAAAGCTAAAAAGCTACATCATAGTCCATAAAATTCCCATAGGCTACAATAAAAGTGAGTCATCCGACTTTGCAACCCAAAAATTCCAAAAAAGAACCATCAGAGTCTACTGACCATGGTCACGTAGGACCGGTACCTTGAATCTCTCCTCTACTCTTAGTATGAGTTTGTCGTGAGCTCCCAGACATGCTACCCCTTGATTTGCTACCTCCAGATACCTCCATCCTCTAATAATTTCTTGGATCCCTCATCCTAGTAGATGAGTGTCCCATCCTACTCCCTTGGCTACGCTAGATCCAATGGCTAATGCCCAATCTAGTATACACCCCTTATAGTACACTATCTCATCATCCATCATATCCATATAGGTGCACTCCTGTCAACACCTTGTCTGATAGGTCACCACCAAACCCTAGAGATGTACTATATTCTCCTACATCCTAGCTATATCACCACTACTGAACTCCCCATGGCTAGGGCCCTATCCACTGACCTATGCCTAAAGTGTAGCTATCACTACTACCTACCTCTCCATCTCAACCTGTGCACTCTGCACCTACACCTGTAGTAATTCCTGATCACTCTGTATCTCTACAATCATATCATCTCATGTTTCTAACTATGCCTGCATACCCTGATACTCCAAGTCTCTCTAATCAAATACCACTATATCCTATACATATATCAGCTCCACCCTATCCACTAACACATACTGATGCACAGGTTACTCACCTGTGTTTATCTCCTCATCATCAAGAGATTCAACAACAACCTCCTCATTCGGAGCACCTCTAGATGCATCTTCTACCCTGGTAGCTACATCCCCTCCCAGTGGTCCCTCCCCTTGCCACTACCATATGACCCACCATGCATCATACTCCTCTGTAGTGCCTACATCATCTAAATCAGAAACTACCACCTCAAGATCTGACTCATATCCCAAGTCCTCTACCATAGGCCATACTAGAGTCCTCTCATCCCTATGATGACGGTAGCCCATAATCTCCCTAGGAAACCCTTGGCATAACCTAAACTATCATAGTACATGATCATAAGGGAAGTACTCTCACTCTATGCCATGTCATCATATCAACCATTTGCCTCACCGAACTCGATGTAGATGTGTCTCATCCTCCCTCTAGTCAGGACAATTCCTATAAGGTCTCCACTCAATATCTACTGCCCTAAGCCATGCAAAAGCCTCTACATAGTGCTCTACCTCCCTAGCATATCGTCAGCTATACCTTTACTCACATGACCTCTTCCATAGCTCCCCATATCCAATATCCCTATATGGTAGCTCTACTCGAGAGGTCCATGGTAGTCCCCATGATCTCTCCATTGCAATATGCTACCAAACCCAAGCCTATAGTAGGAAGTTGCAACCCAAATCCTTCCACCCATGAGATAAAATCTCATACAGCTCATCATATAGTTATTCCAATAACGTAGGACCCCAAGCCATAACTATGGGCTCATCCTCTGTGCAATCCACTAGAGTAAAAACTAGCTCTATTAGGTTCCATGGGAACCTAGCTCTAGAAGAGTCAGGTAGTAGCATGTTGCTGATAAAGGTCATAAAAAAAGTGTACCTAATTCCAAGAACACCACTTCGGTACCATCCTACCACTAGAATCCCTCCGCTGAGAAGATCAATCAATACATCCTCCTAGCACGCTCCAAAGTACCTTCGTGCTATGACCTCTCATCACTCTATTAGAGAAGATACTATCTAGCACCCCTCTATAAGAATACATAGTATCTAATATACATCCTCTAGTGTCACTGTCATCTCCCCCATAGCTAAATAGAAAGTATTAGTATGAGGGTCCCATAGGTCTATCAAAGTAGTCAAATAGGCGCGGTCTCCCATCACGGGA
Source organism: Wollemia nobilis (assembly GCA_028583015.1). Lineage (NCBI taxonomy): Eukaryota > Viridiplantae > Streptophyta > Pinopsida > Araucariales > Araucariaceae > Wollemia > Wollemia nobilis. The sequence continues at coordinate 9,003,119 of JAQPPZ010000386.1, read as the reverse complement.
TCTAACCTCGTAAGTTGCTTCAGATCGATGGCATTGAGCCAACGCTAGTATGCAGTAGTCAAATGGTCTCTAGTGAATTGAAAGAGACTCAATACCTTGTACCGACTCCTAACTATCTGTTCGTGCAAAGTAGGGTGTCAAAATACCCTAAAACTGCAAAATTTTGCTTTAAAAACACAAAAAAATGCATAGAAATGGCCCCATTTTGGCCCAATTTTTGGTCGTCCCACCCAGGGACGGCCCCCAATTAGCTAGCCATCCCACCCAGGGATGGCCACCAGTGACCATCCCTTACAGGGACGGTCCCAAAATAGGGGTAAAATAGGGTCAATTTGACCCCTAAAAATACCCTAAAAACCCTAAAAAAAACATAAAAAATTTGGTATTTACTCCTATTTTTTTGCAAATAAAACATAAATAAAAGGTAAATTTAATATATTTTAGTTCTCCTATGGTTTCTTAACCTTGGGTATGGCTATAGTCATGCAATTATAGCAGAAAATTGCAAAAATATAATAAAATAGGGCAGAGAAAAGCATGTAATCCATACCCATTTTTCACCGGCTCCACTGCCTGATGTGTCTTCTAGTTGTATAATGTTGTAGGTTGATATTTTTACAAAAACATACTTTATAACTCCCTCTCCTACTCCCTCTCCTCTCCAAATTCTCTAAGTAGCATGCAAAAATGAGCTAAAATGGCCCTTTTTGGCCTTTTATAGCTCTAAAAGAAGCCAACCACCCCTGGGTGGGATGAGTGCACTATTGGATGGCCATCCCACCCTGGGATGATCATTAATGTTGTCATAATTCCCCATAGGGATGGAAACAAGCAAATTGCACTAAAAAACATTAAAAAACTCAAAAAATGGGCCAAAAACCCACCAAAAACAAGGCAGAATGGGCAAGAAAATTGGAAGGATCAATACTGAACCTATAATAATTTTGGATGCATAATAAGACTCTATTTTAGTCTCTAAGAAGGCCTCAATGGTTGGACCACTCCACAATAATGATATATTTAGCCTTTTGCTTCCAAAACTATTCATCAAAACAGTTAAAAATCACCCCCAAACATATATTTAGTACCATGGGCAAAACAAAGAGTTACCCCAATGAATTCATATGTATCAAGTGACTCATCACTTTAGAATTTTTCATTCCCTAATTGAATATTATCTTTATGGGGTAGTCATAATAATGAATTCAAAAATCAAATCAACATTTAAACACTTAGAAGTGTAAATTCTATGCATTTAGAAGAATTCTTGGCTAAAGATAATTTTTCAAGCCCATGCTAGGGAAAATAAATAGCATAAGAAGCAAATTAAATAGGCTTGACCTCCTTGAAACCTCAGTAATTAACCCATGTAAAGGTTTACAAGAATACAAGGCACCAAGACCTAGTATGCCCTAAGCCCCATAAGACTGTCATTACAAAATGCGTGAAAAGTATACTTGCAATCGATCCTTCGACTATGTCAATAGAAAGGATTCCAAGAATGTATGCTCTTTCCATAATGGAGGCATCCAAATTTGATTAGGTTAATGAAAAACATTTATCATTCGATGATTTAGTGATCTATTTTTTCTCAACACTTTGTTTCACATCGCGCATCCCAAAAATAGGGCATCTGTAGACACCTAAACCACATAAATTGGATAAGACTATCAGTCAATCACATATGCCCTCTTATCAATAACATACTGCCCTATTGGACACCCTTCTAGGCTAGAAAAAGGCTTCCAAAAGGCTCCAAAACTTAGTTTGGAGGGTTCCTAGTAGTTTAGGGTAGTTTTGGGGCACCTCCTAGTGACCGTCCCACCAAGGGACGGTCATAGTTGGTGACCGTCCCACCCAAGGACGACCATCCATAATCGTCCCTGGGTGGGATGAACCCTAACTCAACCCTTGAAAAAGTCAAAAGACATGCTAAATGGCAATCAAATACTATCATTAATGTGTCCAATCACCCCAAATTGATTGGGGACTTGCTAATAGACTACAAGGCAGTAGATTGGGAGTACCAAAGGGGCAACCTTATCCCAATCAATCAATGATGCAATTAGGACATGTGGCATCACCTGCCTAGCATGGCCAAAGATGCCATTTTTCCCTAGATGCCCTTTTGGGCTATAAAAGGAGGTCCAAACCCTCATTTCAAAAGAGGAGAATTTTGATATTAATGCCATGAAGTACTACCCAAATTGAACCCCACCTTTTGCCAACTAAAACCTGCCTTACCTTGGCCTTGAAACCCTCTTCATCTAAAGGTGATTTCAGGGGCAATAGGCTCAATCCACTGACCCCAAATTGACCAAATTGAAGCATTCTTTGGTCCCATATATTGACAACACCCCTACCCAATTTTTGGACCAATTTCCATAGGCATAGGTGACAAACTAGGGCAGTTTTGTAACTATCCCACCGAGGGACGGTGAGTAGTCTATGTATGGCACACCTAGGTATGGTCACCAAATAGGTTGTAATTTCAGATAAATTCCTCCAAAGACACCTTGAGAATGCATAGAGTAATATTTGATCCAAATTTTAGGTAATTTGGAGTAGATTTGATGTAGGATTTGTGATCCCCAATGTTGCAGGTTTATCTAGCTCACCCAGGAATGGTCACTATTTCAGCATTGTTTCACCCTTGATATTGCCTCCAAATCTATTTATTTGCATTTATATTAGTTAATAACATGTTCATGCTTAATCTAGATCAGTTTATATGTATGTAGATCACTTTTTATGGTTGTAGAATATGCTCCTTTTTCATGGTTTTATGGCTTTATTCTATAACACAGATGCTTTTAATCCCTTGTATTCAGGAACAAGAATGCTAGGCAAGAGGAGGAGCTAAGGAGGCACAAGCTTATCATCCCAAAAATATCTCTCGAGTGTGGGAAGCAGGAGTTCACACCATTATTTATCACCTTAGAGGCCTCCTTCCAAGGGACTAGATTCCCTTGGTTATTGTAATGAAATGTATCAATTTGTAAAGCCCTCAAGGGGATATTTTGTAATCTGGTTTTGAAGCTACTTATGAATGAATAGAGAGATATTTTTATCATTTGGATTGCCTATTTTGCTTCATTTTAGTATATTACATGCTTATGCCATATTTCCTTTGAATGCTTTATAACTAATATACATTGCTAGTAAATGCCCTTAAGGTGATATCATGAATTTCACTTCTTCATTACCTGATGAGGCTTTAGTTAGAATTTCCAAGAGGACTTGGTTAACTTTGATATTTTTCCAATGTGACTTTAATTAGCTATGGATAGAGAACTTGGTTAGCTTGGAGATTTTCCAAGGAGAATTTAGTTAAACTAAGTTAAATTTTTCTTGAAATATTTGGTTAGCTTTGAGATGTTCCTATGAGTATTTGAGTTATATTTTCTTAGAGGACATAGTTCATAGTTATGATATAAATATATGTACAAAAAAATTATTTTCCAATAAACAAATGTATAAAGGACTTATCTTTTGCCCATAGAACTTTTGATTTTCTTTTAAACAATTGCTTACAAGATTTTTTCTTTGCTTGTATGCCTTTCGATTTATCTTTGCCCATAGGACTTCTGATTTTTCTTTAAAAAAATTCTTAAAGGAAATTTTATTTTCCCATAGGACTTTTAATTTATATTTAGACAAATTGTTAAAGAAATTTTATGTTTTCCATAGGACTTTAGATTTATATTTTCTAGTAGGAATTTTGATTTACCTTTTCTCATGGGACATTGAATTAGATTTGCATTTAAGTAGTGCCTAATGGACTTTTTCTTTATGTTTAAACAAATTCTTAAAGGATTTTTTCTTAGATTAATTTACCTCATAGAGAAGCATTGTAGAGAACTTGTGCTTGATTGGTGTAGTAATGACGATTCCTCCAGTTGGGAGGATAGGTTCATTATTGACCAGTTGCCCCATGTATGGTGGTACATTGAATATAATAGATGTTGAGATTAATCTTGCTATAAAAAACTATAAAATTTATGGCATTCATCATGTAGAAATTAATGAGTTAAATTAATTTTATTTGATTGATTTTTCCATCAACACCTATGAACCTCATAGTATTCATCATATGGCAATAGATTAGTTTTAAGGAATTCATACTTAAGGATAAAATTTAAGGTAAACCAAATTGAGATAGATACAGATATATTTATGATAGAGATAGATGATTATGCACCCTATTTTGGTTTGAAAACATGGTACTAGGAGGATCTACATACATTAGTAGCTAGAGTAATGAAAAATAAACTATCTTAACTAGGATCATCATTTACGTGTTACCATGGATCCATGACTCAATATGCAATATGTAGTCTAGACAAAGACAAGCATGTGCAAGTAGGAAGATATGAAATTAAGTAGATACAACCAAGTGGTGAAATAAAAATGAAATAAATAGAAAACCAATGCAAACTAAAATATAATACTAATTAAGATTCATTATATTAATTGATTATTTAAGTTCTTTTCTATGAAGTGTGGTAAGGTGGTAAGCACCTAAACCATACGTGGTAGTTAGGATTTATAGACCTAGCCATTCATGATCAAATTTATCTCTCAACTTATTTTTGACATTGGTGTTCCTTTAATTCTCTTTAAGAGTGAGATCATTGAATTCAAAGGAATGAGATCATACTTTCTTACTATAGGTATATTTAAGACTTTGATGGTAGACCCATAGGTTCTTTAGGACATTGATCCATTTTTTATTAAGTAGTTCCAAATGGCTAAGATGGGTGAAAAAAAACTCATACCTAACAAAGGAGTCTTGCAATAAAATGTGCAAGGAAGAAATTTATAGCTTAAAAGGGGAGACACATTTAGTACCATTGACCAAAGCATAGGGCATTTCACTAGTGGGCATTATGACACTAGTGCAATAGACCCACAAGAAAAGATACAAGTAGGGATGCTAATCTTGACTAGTTTTACTAACAAGCTTTTTAAGGATCTTGACAAGAGTCTTGTTAGAACTTCAACTTAGACATTACCTTGAGGATAGTAATGTGTTGAAAATTTGTGTTGAATCTTGTATATAGCACATTTGTTTTTGGAAATATTTGTTCTTAAAGTGTGTTCCATTGTTAGATATTATCATGATAATTATTAGAGTAATAAAAAATAATATAATTATTATTAGGATTTTGCATGATAGGTTTTAACATACCACTAACATGTCATTCCATATAAACTTATTTTGTAAGGTGGATTTGATAGATATTTGACAAGCTATGTTAAATATGATCTTATCCTATGAGATATAATTAGATATTGTAAGAATGGTGAAGTACCTATAAGTATTTGTAATTATTAATTGCAAAACATAGTCAATTTTTAGATTTCTCTTAAATCCATATTAGTTTGGTATTAAAGCATGAATGTTTACCTATGAGGGGGAATTTTCCTCTAGGAAATGTCCCCTCCACCCTTCCTCCCTCTACATTTTTCCTTTTGTATGATTGATATGAATTTGGACCTATTATATAAAACTAGATCTATGCTTAGTCTCATTTTTATCTTTCTCAATCTCAATACCTATCTCCATATCTAGAAGATCATTGGTCTTCCTACGAAAAAATTCTATACAACATTGCAAGAGATAGACTCCAATCCATACTCACAGTTGAGATATAGATTCTCATTCACCATCCATATCTTCCAACATGGATTTTATATCCTAAAAAATCTTAGGAAACCTTATGATAGAGATTAGACAAGCTTGGGTTCTATAAGCTTCTATCATGGTGTCTATGCACTCATGCTCTCATTCACGCAAGATTTATACCTCTAAACCCATAATAATAGTATCTTTTATTGTCTCAGAGGTGGTGCTTGTGAGGATGGGTACCGTCATGGTCTTGGTGGGCTATAATATAGCACCAAAGTATTGAATACACATGGCCTATGATGACTACCTCTCAACACTCTAGTGGGTGGTCTGATAAGCCATCAAAGTCGCAATAGGGTTCAAACCTTAGACATGGTTGCAAAAGCATGTAGACTTATCATAGTTATATCTAATCAAGGCTAAGGAAATTATGGATACTATACATTATATATCCCTTGTATTTACTTGGTAGGCCAAACTTATATCACACTCAAGAATTGGATAATTGGAAACTTTACATCATATTTCATAGGTGACCTTGTAATATCGTAACTTATGCCCATAGTCTAGCTATTTTTAATGGATTTTTCCATCCCAAAAATAGTTAGTATGAATAACTTATCCTAAATCTCATGGGTCCCACACATTTGATATTTGAGGAACAATGTGGCCCCATAGTCAAGTATCATGAATTCTCCCTTGTTTCCCATACAAAAGCTCCCATTCATATCATTAACATGCAATGCTTACATTCCTTTAGTGAGGGTATATCGAACAACCCATTTCATAGGAATAGATTCAATGTCACATAGAATTACATAATGAGTATCTCTTACATACTTCTACCATAGATGCATGCTCCATCACCACCATATTCTCCTTCAAGGCATAGGTGTACACATTCTACCTCCATCATGGCAAGATTATGGTTTCTCTAGCTACTTTGTCTTATATAATCTAGCAATGAACATGGGATCCATGTACTCATAGGACTTTGGATCAAGGAACTAGACCTTCATTAGCCTAAAGATATTGCCTACCCAAGTCATATATTTGCATACCACATGGGTTTAGACCTGAGTGTAGATATGATTGTTGTGTTGGCTATGACATCAATTGTTAAGCCTAAGCATCATTCTCAAGAAGTATAATTATAAGTACATCATCTTTTAGAATGGTGTTGAAGGTTTCAACGTTTTTAAGGCCATTACATATATGTATCCTCCAATGGAAGAAGAGCATGAAGAAGTTCAAGAAAGACATACTTCCCAATGACCATATATTTTTAAATCAGTGATCCTACATTCATAGTGGCAAGGCATTTATAACCTTTTATTTGCTTGTCATTTCCCTCATTATATGCAAGTTGAAAGGTAGAATCCCATGTAAAATTTTTAAATATTGGAATATTCTAAAGAATATTCTCTAAAGATTCTAGTTGGAGGAAGAATCATCTCCACATTTCTATTTCCTCAGGGAAATATTATTTTCTTTAAATTTGAGGCATCAATCAATTTTTGAGTATAGGATTAAAAATACTCATTGGAAAGAATGTTTTGAGGTTTATCTAATCAAAGTGAAAATTTTGACTTTTGTGAAGGTCTATTATGACTAGTGATGCACTAAATTTTCTATTTCCTAACTCCTTGATCATATCTAGGTTTTGTATTTATGGAGTGCATTCTTCGTAGTAATTAACACTCTTAAATACCATGCAAGAGAACCTCATAAACAATAATCTACTCTATTACACCTGGTAGTTGTAGTAATTGGTTATCCATGTAATACAACAAGATAAGAAGGTTACCATAAGGACACTTGTAGCAAGATTTTTTTTGATCATTTATAGCCTTTCTTGGATTTGTTCAAGTCATCCACCTTTTCCATTTTGACATGTAAAGATTATTTTGAAGTAAATTTCTAGCTATTATGATCTTCATACTTTTAAAATTTGTGCATTTGTATGAAGTGCATAATTGGTAGTACTTGAAACTCCTTTGTGCCATACTTATTTTCCTATTTTTCATTTTCTAGAACATTACCACCATATGTGATTTTTATTACGCTCCTGGGTATAAATTTGTGCTTCTATTTCTGATCCAAGGGAGATTCCTAGTCATGAGCCTTTAGCTTACTCATAAATGCCTTGAGCACTACTTGATATCTCCTAAAGCATTTATTCACCTTCTTGAATAGATTTTAGCATCATAGATTTAACTTAATATGTGGTCAAAATCTATGTTCCATTAGTAATTCCTCAAAGTATATAAAGCATTTATGTGTCTTCGTTGATATCTAAGTGGTCAAAATTTGTATTCTAGTAATAATTCCCTGGTGTTTGGATGGCCAAAAGACCCTTTATTAACAACATTAATTTTTTCTTACCATCATTGGCTTGTATCTCTTGTAGTGTGTTATGAACATCTCTTCTCATTTATAATAAATCATTCACCAATATGCAAAAATATCAAACATGCATCCACAATAAATTGTACTATAACAATCTACTCAATAAAATAAAGAAATATAATACCATTGATATGGTAAAACACCAAAAATACTCCTTAAGAAAGGTATCACCCCACAAGATATCCAAGATCCATGAGCAAAGACTACTACAAAGAATAATTCATATGACTTACTTTTACAATTGGGGTATATCTTTCTTTATACAAGAATGTAATGGTTCACCTTCAAGGAGTTAAAAAGTGTATAATATTATAATATGGCACTATGCTATATATTAGTAAATGTTATGTATGACCCATGCCATAATGCAGTATTATATTATATCCACATATTCATATACTTAGGTACCTAACATAGTGGATTTCATGTAGTGCTTCTGTAGCGACCCCAGGAATGCATGCACCGGTCCCTTTTCTAAAAACCTACTTGCAATGCTATTTAAAATACCAAATATAAAATGGAAATACAAGAGGAAAAAGTATATAACACAAAATAACAAAAGACAGATCTCTTTATTGATATTGAAGCTCGGTTACATGTTGGTCCCTCTTAGGGATACCCATTTTGATACTATAAATTACATGTGGGCAAGGAGTTTCCCTTTAGTGAAGAGGTGGTGTGCTTATAAAATATTCTTGGTTCTACACACGAAAATATATGAGGGCTTACAGATGCCTCCTTATCCAGGGATGTCTCCTAGAGGGATCCCTTTTGCTCTCTTATGTTGTAACCTTCATCCGATGTACCTGTGGCCCTGCAAGAAATGAAACAACAACACACTTTTAGGTGTCTGAGATTGCCTCCCCAGATGATATTGTTAGTAATAAAAGAATGTAATAGAAATATGATGAAACAATACCATGGAATAAAGTAAATATATGCTAATGATATAAGAAAACAAGATAAAATATGCTATGTATTTCTAATCCAAGCCTATGGGCCACTGTCCAAGACAACGACCTCTAAATAAAACCTTGCTCTCCTTGCCCCAAAGCTATGGGTCAAATACTATGATTTGATGTTGAATAAAGTAGGTGTTATGCCCTTTGATTTGTCAAGGCTCTGCTGCACACATGATCTCAAAGAGAAATCTCTCTCTGAAATGATCTCTTGTATGTGATTCGGGTCTCTATTCTCTGTATGATAAAATATTAAAGGATATCTAGATATGATAAGGCTCTCCTAGTGTTCTCAAGCTTACACCTTTTATAGTGTGAAACCCTAGGTCTATGTCCAAGCCCTAGAAATGAATTTCTCATGCGTAGTGCAAGTTAGCATGAGAAGCTCTTGTCCATTATCTATATTTGAAGGCTAGTTAACTGAAATATAACTACCCACTTGAGTCTTCTATGCGAACTGGTCGTTAGCATGAGAATATTTTGTCCTTTGTTTATGCTTGGAGGTCAGTTAAGTCTAAATGCAAACTCAAGTCTCCTATGTGAACTGGTTGTGAAAAGGAATGCAAAGTCACTCCCGCTCACCTTTATTGCATGTAGACTACCACTTTCACCCAATATTGGAACCTTTTTTTGGAAAACCACTTCTTATGTCTTAGCCACTATCATCTGTAGTGGCTATGATCTAGCTATTTTCATTTGTAGCAGCTAGGTCTGGCCACTCTAGGCTTGAGTGACTAGAATCTGGTCACTCTTAGATTGAGTAGCCAATCTTGGATGGCTTGAAAAGGCCCCAAATGAGTGGTGAGAACCACTGTCAATGCTTGGAAAGTCCAATATTATATCTTGTGATCTTATGAGTGTGTCTATGTAAGTAGCTCCCCTAAGCATGCCACAATTTAGGTGTCTAAAAATACCTCTTTTTGCGATGCGCTATGTGGAAAACACAACACTGAGCAAAAATGTAGACTGATCTGTTTGTAGAGTGTATGGTGATCAATGGTCTGATCAATGCTGGATGGCCCAATCATGCAATATGGTGCGCATCCCTTGAATCATTGCCTCAATATTTGAAGGACTTAGCTTAGTGGCTTTTGCATGTTAAATTGCACTTATTCCTCAAACTCAATCGGGTAGCTTCAACTGCTACAACAATTCCGATCGATAGGAGAGCTACAATTGAAGATGTCATGTTTGCTTACGTTCCTAGTAAACAAGGGAAATTTGTGATTGTTGTATGCAATGATTCGAAGGATGAACACGATTTTACTATGATCAAGTGATATTTTGTTGATTTTTATTATGATTATGTTGAAGTTTTGAAATACCTCTTCACACAATGAATTGGTGAAGAAATGACAATGATTGAAGCGACAAGTCACTTGACCAATATGACTAATTTGGTTCCTTTCTAGCATTTGCTACTTTTAATGGGAAATCCCACATCCAAGTGTGACTCCAATTGCTTATGATAATCATCCATCCCTATCCCGAGGAGTGGTTCGACTATCAATAGCCTTCTTAGGGAGTTAGGATGAGTGATTATGTTCATGCCTATATTGTATCACTTTGATTTAATGTTTTTGATGTCATAGGGGAATTAGAATGACCCCTTCACACCCATGGAGTAGTCCGACCATCTTGATCTTCTTTGGGTTTGAAGGGTGACATATCGTAATTCCAAAATGAGTTGCTTTTGCCCCAAGTGGCCTTATGGTTGCCTACTCATCTCATCAAAATACATGGAGTGCAAATCGTTGCAATCACCGAGTGGATAGAGTAGGTAATCGGATACGAGGCTTGCTTGAGATTGTGATTTTATGTGATTTTTTTTGTTATTTTGAACTAGCAGCTTCTAATTTCCTGCATATGGTCGTTGTCACCTTGAGCGGCCAAGAAGATCAGGCCACTGACATCAGTAGTGGCCAAGGCATAATTAAGAAAATATAAAATTTACAATTCTAGGGTTTTGACCTATCATTTTCACTATTGAAGATTATATTTTTAGAGCTTTGGTGTAGCGACAACGGTTGTGACTTCAAAACTTGCTGATGCTAAGGACATGGTTGTGCGAGGCTAGACATCAACTACTGGAGGAGCTAAAGCTTCTCGGGTATCTCTCTTCAAAACCCTAGCTCTCTTTTCTTTGATTAAGTAAAATTTTACTCCACTAAGAAATGAGCAAAATGAACATCACTAAACCTGCTGGCAACGAACAAACTTTGTAACTAGGCTTAGGTTCCTTTTTGCAATGGTGGGTTGAACCCCAATTTTGCAATATGTCAGTGGCTTTAGCCTAGGGTTTTTGAAAATTTTCCATTATTCCCCTGCTATCGCCATTTTGGGCATTCTCAAACTTAGCTTAGTTTCGATGCTTGGGTAGGGGATTTGTTTTCCAATTTATATGCTTTCCCTCCCTTTGTTTTTTTTTGAAGCTATCTTGTCAAAATTGTAAATAATTTTTTTTTTTTTTTGGTCAAGGGTTCATGGGTTTGCCGTGTCACCCCTTGGACGTTATCGCTCAGAGCAGCGACCAGCTCTAAGCAGCTATCGCTCAGAGTGGCCAAGATTGAATCCCAATGGTCAAAAATTTGACCATTGGGCCTTGGCTGCTGCTGCCTTTAATGGCCAAATTTCGACCGTTGTAAGCGACAGTAACTAAAGATTAAGCCTTGTTTTTGCATTCTATGTATTGATTTTATCATTTTTTTTTTTGAATTTTTGCTTTGCTTAGGTGCTGTTGTGGCTGATCCACAACGTACCCCAAAATTGGGGATCCACCTTTTTGCATGTGTTCCAAGAAGACTGAAGTGGCCCATAGAATAAAGTTCAAAGAAAAAAGCAAAACACCACAAGGAGAAAAAGTGTCGTGATATCGCGACATGTTGCTCCATCGCGGCCAAAAATGAAAAAGTGTCACGATATCATGACATGTTGCTCCATCGCGGTGGAAAACAATGAGTGTCGTGATATCACGACATGTTGCTCCATCGCAGCCAAAAGAAAAGGAAAAGATAAGAAAGAAAAAGTGTCACGATATCGCGACATGTTGCTCCATCGCGGCCAAAAATGAAAAAGTGTCACGATATCACGACATGTTGCTCCATCACGGCCAAAAATGAAAAAGTGTCATGATATCGCGACATGTTGCTCCATCGCGGTAGAAAATGAAAAAGTGTCATGATATCGCGACATGTTGCTCCATCGCGGCCAAAAGCAAAGGAAAAGAGAAGAAAGAAAAAGTGTCACGATATCGCGACATGTTGCTCCATCACGTCCAAAAATGAAAGTGTCGCGATATCGCGACATGTTTCTCCATCGCGGCCAAAAATGAAAAAGTGTCGCGATATCGCGACATGTTGCTCCATCGCGGCCAAAAATGAAAAAGTGTCACGATATCATGACATGTTGCTCCATCACGGCCAAAAGCAAAGGAAAAGAGGAGAAAGAAAAAGTGTCGCGATATCGCGACATGTTGCATTTTCGTGATTCAAAATGGGCAGACAAGCAGAGAAAGAAAAAGTGTCGCGATATCGCGACATGTTCCATTTTCATGATTCAAAGCAACAAAATACGGAAGGGGCAAAAAGTGTTGCGATATCATGACATGTTCCATTTTTGCGATTCAAAGCAACCAAGGAGAGCAAGGAGGCAAAAGTGTCGCGATATCGCGACATGTTCCATTTTCGCCAAGGTAACGGACTTGCATAGTGACATGGACATAAGGATAAAATCTAGTGAATAAGGCAAGTGTTACATAAGGAATATTTAATGATTTGAAATCATTTAAGATGGTCGTTACACACGGAGGGAAATGAACACAAAACCATGTGGAGAAATTGCAGCGAAGGGCCACAAAATGGAAAGCAAAGCACATGCATGTAGGGAAGGTGAAATGAACAGTCAGGGAAGGTGAAACGAATAGCCATCGACAAATGAAATGAACCGTCAGGGAAGGAGAAACAATGTTTTCAAAAGTTTAAATATGGCATTCAAAGAGGCCATAAAAGGGGGGTGGAAAACTGCTGCAAGTAGCGTTGCAAGTTTGAAGGCGATAAGGCCATTCTGGACCTAGTTGGGCTGTTTTTCTTTCGTAGACTGGTTTTTCTTCTTCATGGACATGGGTTGGAAATTGCAGTGAGCAGAGTTGTAGACTTGAAGGCGATGATGCCATTTTGGACCTATTTGAGTTGTTTTTCTTCCATGGACTGGTTCGGGAAAACCAAAAATTCTGCTATTGTAAAATGACACATTTTTAATGCAAAAGTGTTCAAAAATTTGCATCTTGTGGGCAAGAAAGAAGGAGATTTTCTTTGCATGCTATGCATTTAATGTTTATTATTTCATCTTTTCAGATTTCAAATTTATAGATAATGTTGATGCCATTTCTTTGGGTTACATTAGGCAAATATTTGAAATCTGAATTTTTTTTCATACCCTAGGAACCAACACTTAGCTTATCTGGATTGTGCTTGTTTGCAGGTCCAATAGGTTAGGTTGCATGCACGGAGACCTCACATCTTTGATTTTATCGAAATAGGATAGCATCATACTGAATGCATTTTAGTTTCATTTTCTGCATTTCATTTTCATTTTTCTACATTTTATATTTTTCCAGAAGTAATAACTTTTCAAGGCATTAAAATAAACATCTAAAAAATATCAAAATCCAAAAAACAATGAACAATCACTAAAGTTTCATGGTGAAATAAATCAACATTGCCCCTTGTTTATAGTTACTTGCAATAACTAAGGTGTTCCAAGAATTTAAATTGAATATCTTTATTTGAGATTACTAATACACATATGCAAATGCTAAATACAATGGAGACCTTGGAGAAGTCATTTGTTTAACTTCTTTGCAAGAGGGGATTTGGAACCCAAATCCTAAAGGAGAGTGTACTTTCACAACTGGGTGAAAATACCACTCAATAGGTGCAATTTATTCTTTTCTTGCTTAGATTTAGAGTAAATCATACTCTTTTGCATAATTTTCATTTTTATTGTAAATTATGCCTTAGATGCATTGTATTTATGTTTTGTTTTTCTTTTTCTTTGTTTAGATCCTCATTATTCGGGCTCAGGACTTGAAGCTCCTACTATACTTGTTTCTTGGATTTGATGACACTGAATGGGAGTGGTTTAAGGCCCATGGGCTACAATACATTATCAGGTTGCCCCAAATTATGGTTGATTAGGCATATCTTATGGCCTTAGCCCATCGTTGGGACCCACGGACCAAAACCTTCCATATTCCACTTGGCGAGATGACTATCACGTCAGAGGACATTTACAATATTTTTTGGATCCCATTCGATGGTGTGCCCATTGTTTCATCGGCCACTACTGATTAGGTGGTTGTCTATGCTTGGGTTTTTGGAGCATGCTCTACATAGGCCCTCCGAGATACTAGGTCTAGGGGAGTATCTATCAAGACTTGGTATGATGCTCTGGTTTTCACAGCGAGACATGTCGTGTTCCTGATGGTGATCAACAACATTCTTGTCCTAGATTTTTCAGGTTTGAGGTTCCCTTGGAACCTCTTGGTGATGGTGCAATAACTTCTAGATAGCAAGGAGCCTATCATCTATGCATGGGGTATATCTCTATTGGCTTAGTGCTATTATGAGTTGTACCACATTCGTTAGCGAGGATGCATCAACATTGCTTGCAGTTTGCTATTATAGGTTTGGGTATGGGAGCACATTAAGATAGATCGCCCTAAGTGGCTCCTAGTTGAGATTACATCTATTGAGGCTCAGACATAGTGCTATGCTACCAGATAGGCTCGGGAGCATGAGGAGCATAAGAGCCAAACTTTTGCATGGGATCTATCCCACTATATTGATGCTTTTACCAGATTGTTGGTTAGAGATGTCGTGTGGCAGACATACTATGAGTATCTGGTTTGGGATGATCCAAATAGTTTTACTGCTAGGACACGGTGTGAGTGATGGCTCGTTGGTCATAAGATTTCCATTCGAGAGTATTTATTCTACTCTCAGGTTCTTTGTCAGTATGGATTGTAGTAGGATGTGTCCTTGGTACCATTCTTGTACAGACACCTCATAGCAGAGAGGGACCTACCTCCATGATAGGTCATAGAGCTTACAAATGATGAGGATGCTCCAGCCATAGACCTTACAATTGCTGGGGGAGTTACAAAGGCCTACTCTCAGTGGTGGGGTGATCGGATGTGGCATGGTGTTGGTAGTCTAGGGTGCAAGGATGATGGTGGAGGTGATGTAACAGATACGACAAGACATACGGTTCAAGCCAGGATCGAGGTATGGGGCCAATCGACAGAGCAAGTGACAGTAGAGAATCTTGATGTTCTTGAGGAGGAGGAGGATTTAGAGCCTAAGGAGAGAGACTCTCCTTTGAGAGCATAGTTGCATGAGGTCAAGGCTAAGGTCCAGGCTACTAATATCTAGGTACAATGTCAAGATGCTACGATTGAGGAGCTCACAAAATATATACAGGCTCTATAGGCTACTATTGTGGGTGGTGATGTCAAGATGTAGTTTGTTGTTCCTACTTCTACACCATAGGAATTTCTAGCGGTAGGCTCAGGGGTAGAGGTGGTACGGCCGTAGTCCTTTTTGGATGAGCATGAGGCTTGGATCTGGGGTCTTACATATCATGTTACCCTCCTTTATATATAGCTCAGTAGGCACAAGATTATCCCTAAGGATCCATCAAATGTAGGTGGTTCGTAGTTCAATAGGTGCTCTACCTCGAGCAATCTTCCACCCATCCTAGCCAGTAGAACTAGACTCGGACAAAGAGATCTACAAGCTCACATGACTTGACTCGTGATACCACCATAGGGGGAGGTAGCACTGGATGAGATGGTGTAGGGGCTCAGGCCTGAAACTTGATTGATGTTCTACTTGGTTCTTGATCCATTTTTAAGGTTGACTAACCTACATGACTATAGCCCATGAGTATTTTTGTATATCCATTGGACTTGACACACATATTTTTATGATAGATTTGCCTTTTATGACTCATTATGTGTATCATTTATTGCTTATGTTTTTGTTGTTATTTTGTTTTATGATATGATGTGATGATGGTATTATGATGATATGATGAATATGTTAGATGATAGATGATACTTGAAGATGCTTATATGGATGTGTAGATGTATATATGATTTTATGATATGATGCGATGTATTTTGATGATGAATGATGAATTTATGGTATGCAAATGGATATCACCTATATGTTTTATGATGTGGTTTATGAATGTGATGATGACTTGTTCTTGTGAATATGATGTTATTGATGAATGCATGTTTTAACTTTGCTTTAATTGTATGCATCTAACTCATGTGATGGAATGGTATAAATGAACCTGTATGCTCTAATCATTTAAAACATACGGAATGCATATGATGTTGAGAATCTTAATGGGTGATACCACAGAAATTTTAAAAATAATCATGAATTTAAATAATCACTTCTATCATAAGAATTGATTAAGTATTCAAGTATGAGATGTAATGGTGTGTAATGTATGTTCTTAATAAGTTTTTGTAAATTAAAATATATAAAGTAGTCAGTGGCAATCTATATACTATTTCTAATATATATGTGGTATATATCCTACTATGTTGATACCCCCTAATTTATAGAATATTATAAGGAATATGATTGTGTGAATGATGTTGTGATTTGTTGCTATGTAAAACAATTTGGGGATTTTGGAGATTCAAACACTAGTTGCCCTATCAACAACTCTCTACTTATCGCTTAGAATTTTTAAAAGTTATGCTTTTACCATGGACCTAGTTTTTCATGATCTTTGTGTGTGCATGTGAATGTATATTTTGAGTTAGAACTCAAACATTTCCTCTAATTTCAGGCAGGATTCTTTCAGCCCATTGCTAAGATCAGGGATTCTCAAGTGTTCATCTCATCCTTATGTTGGACTTAGTTGGACTATACCATTAGGCAATATTTGGTTACTTAAGCTAGCTCATCCATATTCAAACATTGGTCTACACAAATGCATGAAGCAATTGTAATAGACATATCATCATGCATAAGGATTTCTCCTTCCATTTTTGTACAATGCTAAGAATTCCAGGGATTCAAGCTTTATTCTCTTCTTTTTGCCTTCTTTTTGGCTTTGTATTTTGCTCATATGTAGTGATGAAAATCACTGTTTATTTTTTATTTATTTTTTTCTTTGAGCGAGGATTTTTTTGTAGTGATGATAATCACTGTTTATTTTGCTCATTCTGAATGATGAAAATCACTGTTTATTTTTTATTGATTTTTTCTTGAGCTTGTTGTTTTTGTATTTTGAATATATGATTTGTGTATCGGATTTTTGCTTTGAAATCTGGACTTATGCTTGGCCTTCTGAATATGTACTTTGCTTTGGGATTTTGATTTTTTTAATTTAAGCAAGGGATTTTGATAGGGTAAAGCTTGTCCTTTTGCCAATTCTTAGCACCTTTAAATCGGTTGCATAAGGGGATAAGCAAGGATAATCCTTTTTGCTTAAGGTAACCTAGACCGCTTTGCAACTTTCATATTTTCCTTGTACCAGCTAGGATTTTAATTTTTCAATTAGTGATGAGATCTTGAATATCTAAGGATTTATCACAGCTAGGCCTTATTTTCTACTAATTAAAGTTGTTTTCCTCAAAAGTTGATAAGATTACTAGATTTGGTTGACTAACCGAAAAGCCTTAGTATATTATGTATAGCAAAAAATAATGGTTGTGTTGAAAAACACAATTACACACATGTGGATGGATATGGATGACTTGTGCGACAAACTGTGGTATCACTTTTAAGACTCTCATGAAATATCTTGTAATGTATGTGAACATGCAATGCAATGATGTGATGTAAAATGTGAAGTGCAATTGTTTTTGTATTTTTGATTTTATGTTGTTTTTATATTTTTGATTTATATTGACCAAAGGGCTAATGATGACTTTGGGGTTTTTGCTATTGATTTTGACCAAGCGGTATGAATTACCCTTGGAGCCTTTTTTATTTGATTTTTGACCAAGCGGCATGAATTACCCTTGGAGCCTTTTGAATTGATGTTTGACCAAGCGGTGTGAATTACCCTTGGAGCCTTTGATTTGATTGTTTGACCAAGCGGTATGAATTACCCTTGGAGCCTTTGATTTGATTTTTTGACCAAGCGGTATGAATTACCCTTGGAGCCTTTGATTTGATTGTATTTTTGAAATTTTATGCTTTTATGATTTGTTTGTGTTTTGACATATTTGAATGTTTTTTATTTTTGACATATTTGAATGTTTTTTATTTTTATGAAATATTTGAATGTTTTTATGTTTTATGAAATATTTGACTGTTTTTGTGTTTTATAAAATATTTGAATGTTTTTGTTTTTTATGAAATATTTGAATGTTTTTATGTGTAAAATATCATTAAGTGAATGATATTGAGATGTTTGGGCTCTTCAACACCATCTAATGATATAAGGTGATATGCTCCAGGCCCAAATCTCTGTGAAATCATGTATGGACCTATCTAGTTTACCACAAACTTATCCCACAGATGTGGTGGCAAATTTGAATTCTAATGGTTTTCTTTGAGCACTAGATCTCAACCTTGAATTCCCTTAGGTGGACTTTACTATTGTAAGCTCATGTAAGGTGATCTTGGTAAACATGAAGATGCTCTAAAGAATTGACTCGATGTTCATCAAGAAGCATCAACTGATCAAGGTGGCCTTGTTGCACAGCTTCATCATCTATGAAGTCTTTTAGTGCTATGCATAGAGTTAGGATTTCCAAATCTAGAGGCATGATGGCTTCAATTCCATATACTAGTGAAAATGATGTTGCCCTAGTGGGCGTCTGTATACTAGTCCTGTATGCCCATAGTGCAAGAGGCAATTGTATGTGCCAATCCTTATGATTTTCTTGCACGGTCTTCCTCAAAATGGAGACTATTATTTTGTTTGAGGATTATGCTTGCCCGTTTGCTCGTGGATAATAAGGCATTAAAAAACTATGCTGAATATGATATTTCTTCATTAAAGCATGCATATTTTTGTTCTTAAAATATGGCCCATTATCCGATATTACCTTAGAAGGGACCCAAAAATGACTTATGATATTGTGGAGTATAAACTCCACAATCCTTGGTCAAGTTGTTGATATTAAGGGTATCGCTTATACCCATTTAATGAAGTATTATATGGCCATTGTGATGAATGTGTGCTGGCCTGAGGATGGGGGTTCCCAATCAAGTCTAGTCCCCATTGTGAAGATGGCAATGCTTCCTAGATGGGATGCAAATCTTGCGATGGTAAGTGCATTAGATTTGCATGATGCTGGCACTTACTATATTTCTTGACATACTCGTAGTAGTCCTTTTCCATTGTGGGCCAATAGTAACCCATTCTCAAGATGCACTTAACGATGGCCATGCCACTGAAATAGCCTCCACATGTTCTGTCATGAGCTTTTGAAACTACCCAAGCTATTTCCTAGGGCTCAAGACAATGGAGCAATACTCCATAATATCCTAGTCTATAGAGGATTTCTCCTAGCAAAATGTATCTTGTTGCTCTCTATATAAATGTTCACCTTTTAGTATGCGATAAATCTTGAGGTATTATTTTGAGCTTCAGGAAGTCCCGTAGCTGGGAAAGACAATCCTGATAGGCCATAACCTCTATAGAATAGACAACTTGCTCTTCCTACATTTTTGATGTAGTGAACACGGATTGAGGAACAACTCTATGGTATGGTCGCACCACACTCTATGGTTCCTTGGGAGATCAACGACCCCCAAGATGCTATTTGCAAGAATCCTCTGGCTACAAAGGACCAATCTTGATTTGGTTTGATGTTGATCATGTTGACTGATTTTTGATTGTCAAAAGCTTCACGGTATATTGCTGAGTGCGAAAGCACTTTCACATGAATGGTTGTAAAATAAGTAGACAAATTCTAAGGGATTAAGGATACCAAAGAGGCCATAATGTCTAAAAATATATTTTACGTACGAGGGATTGCCTCAATGTCATACCATTCCATCTGGGCTAAGTAATTACAACAAGTTCCTTGTAATTCTTCAGGAGTGGGCACCTGCATTGGAAGAGTCCTTTGACCTAGTTTACTATGAGCAAGGAGTCACCAAAGATATTCAATATTTTAATACCCATTGCTATGGCTGTTTGGAGTCTTAGGATCAATGCTTCATATTCTGTATTGTTTTTTGTGCATGGGAAGTCTAGTTTGAATGATAAGGGCAATGGAGTGACCTACGGTGTAATAAATACAATCCCTGCTCTGCCTCCTTGTTCACACTTTGAACCATCGAAGAAAAATAACATGTATATTTATCTCTTAGGTTCTTCGAGTTCTGGTATATCTGATAATGCAAAGACCGCATCATCAGGCAACTCTATGATGAGAGGCTTGTTATCTTGAAGAGATGCCTCTGCTAATTGATCTGCTATGATTTTTCCCTTGGTGGACTTTTGGCTTATGAACTCTAGATCAAGTTTTGTCAATAGCATGATCCACTTTGTGGTATGTGTATTGTGATATGTATTGCTCATCATGTACTACAAAGGATTTTGTTTTGATATGACGTAGGTCGTATGGCTCAACATGTAGTGTCACAACTTTCAAGTTGCAAAGACCACTACTAAACATAATTTTTTGACATACGCATATCCTAGCTCATAACTCACCAAGGTGTGACTAATGTAATATATGGCTTGCTCTTTGTATTGTGCATTATTTTGGGCTAAAATGGTGCCCTATGCAAAATTAGTAGCTAATATATAGTAAAAATTGTATGTTTGGCCTTGGTGGAGCCAATACTGGCAGCGTTTCCAGATAAGTTTTGATCTCTGCAAAGGCCTGATGACATTATTCATCCCAATTAAAGAGGAATTCCTTGCGTAGCAACCTATTCATAGGTCTGCATTTGTCTGATAATTGTGCAATAAATATTTTGATGAATGCTATCTTGCCTTGTAGGCTCCTCAACTCCCTAATGTTGGTAAGGGTGGCCATTTCTAGTATAGCCTTTACCTTTGCAGTATCTACTTTGATGCCTCTCTTGGATACGATGAATAGCAAAATATTGCCAGAAGTTACACCAAATACGCACTTCTTAGGATTCAATCGGACATTATGTTCTATGAGGTGATCGAAGACTTGTCTAAGGGCTTCGGCATGCTCTTGCCACAATAGGGACTTGTCTAGTAAGTCATCCATGTAATATTCCAAAATCTTATGCATATAGTCATGGAATATGTATGTCATGGCCCATTGATACGTGGCACCAACATTTTTGAGACCGAATGACATCATTTGTAATAGAATGTTCCACATGAAGTAATGAAAGTAATTTTATGTTGATATTCAAGCTTGATCCAGATTTGGTTGTACCTAAAAAAACCATCCATTAAGGAGAGCATTTCATGACCTACGATTGCATCTACAAGAGCATCTATGTTTGGCAATGAGAATGAATCCTTTGGTGTTGCCCTATTTAAATCTTTGAAATCCGTGTAGATACGGACTCTTCCATTAGGTTTCCCTATGGGTGCCATGTTTGAAACCCACTCAGGGTAGTTGATAAGGACTATGAATATTGCATCCAATAGTTTTTGCAATTCATTATTTACCATAAAAGCGATGGTTGGATGCATTTTACTCAATTTTTGCTTGATTGGCTTCTTCATGGGATCCAATGAAAGGTTGTGAATGACTAACTTTGGATCTATCCCTGGCATGTCTTTGTAAGTCCAAGCAAAAATATTTGGCCTCTCCTTGAGGAGAGGAATCAAGATGGCTTTTTCCTATGGAGATAGACTTTATTCTAACTTAATTTTCCTTGGTTGGGTCAGATCATCATTGATGTCCACCTTGAAATTTGCTTCTATAGCCATATGTAATCCATCCTCTAGCTGATGAGGCATGGGTATAAAATTAATGT
Source organism: Wollemia nobilis (assembly GCA_028583015.1). Taxonomy (NCBI): domain Eukaryota; kingdom Viridiplantae; phylum Streptophyta; class Pinopsida; order Araucariales; family Araucariaceae; genus Wollemia; species Wollemia nobilis. The sequence continues at coordinate 8,981,160 of JAQPPZ010000386.1, read as the reverse complement.
CATCAACGAGATTCATAGGACCTACTGATTTAGGTTCCAAATTAACGTGGAAGACGTCATACACACAACCTGATGCAAAATGGAACAACTATAAAATCTCTTCGTTGGGGAAGAGGTCTTCTGGATCTATGGGTGAACTAGCGTGATCCCAATCAATAGTGTTTATATCAAGATGCAATTATTTGGTAGGATCTATTGGATTATGAAGTGGAGTGGTCAAATCGATGGAGATCATGTTGATGGATGGGATGAAATCTCCAGGACCACATGGGTGCAATCTTGTCTCAAGGGTTTCTCTTCCATAATCGTGATGAGGTTTTGGAGGAATGGGAATTTTTGGATCTGGCATGTGAGTAGGGTGGATAATAGGATCATTGGACTCTAATTGCTCTTTGAATGTAGGCAGAGGGGGATTAACCATCTGATTAATGGTAGCTAGGTAAACAGGTCTCCCCAAAAATTAGAGTTGAGTGTTTATGGTACAAAGTGGTGCCTCTCTCTCTACTACCTTGTTGACTTACCGCAAGTGTTGAGGTCCAAGATAAGCTATCTCGATCTCATCCTCAAAGTCATCATCACCTATCCAAAAATTGTTAGCATTGGTATGTGGTCCTAAGACAATGGGATCATGTCTTGGCCCCAATTAGGCCATATCTGTTTCATCTTCATATTATTCATCACTTATGAAGAATCCATTTGCATTTTTTTCTTGCCCCAAAGTCAAGGGTTGTTGTCTTAGGCCTAAGTAAGATATTTTTGTTGAGTCTTTTGATTCATAGTCATTTTCATTTGATGTATATTCAATCTCATCATGGATGGACCATGTGAACCTTTGTAAATAGTGAGGCCCTTGATAGGCTAAGCCAAGTTGTGCCTCATCATCACTTGCTTCATATCCATTCTCCTCATCCCATGAGTTGTACCCTGTTGGGGTGGAATCAATTGAGGTGTTTGGATGATAAGTTTCTAGAGGTGGTATGTTTACCGTGGCCACTTGTCTATTGCTCAAGTTTGCTATTCTCATGGGGTGATAAGAAATGAAATCAATATCTTCTCTCAACCCTATGCTTAATCTTTCCAATACCGCTGCAAGTGAGTCATATCGACCTTTGCTATAATAACCTAAGCCAAATCTATCAGAAGGAAGATGATATAGTGGCTCGTAAGGCCTCCTGCACCCCTGATCATATAATCCAAGGTCATAGCCATGCCAATGGCAATGCTCAAAGTAGCTTAGACAAAACTCAAGATTATAGAGGTAATGAACATTGACTGTGAATAATTCGTCACCATATCCTTCTATATCTTAAGACTTATGAGCATAGTCCAGGCCGACATAGACAAAAATAGTTTGTTTGGGAGGGATTCCAAGTGGAACCACTATTCCTACTGGCATCCTCAAGTCTTTAGGCCTCCCTATATCCTGTGTAAACTCAATGATAAGCATAAAGGTGATGTTTTGCATAAGGTATTCCCCTATGCCTATACTTTCCAAGTGTATTGATGCATGTAACATGGATGACCCCACGAATGATACTGGTGAAGCAGGGTGATAATAACTATCTTCATCTTGATTTTGAGGATCTTCCTATTCCATAGGACTTGGCATTTCAAAAATAGATATAGTTGGCACTTCTTTGGGCCTCTCTTCCTTAACTAATGGGGCCTTTAGTTTTTTATTGTTTTTTGGTTTTGATGTTGATGGTACTTTAGAAGCATTGACTATCTTGAGTGCACCAGGAGGTGTTGATGTGCCTAGTTCTTTTCTTACCCCTTTGTCTTTGTTATCAACTTGTGTGGTTGGGGATGAAGGTTCCATGTATAGGTGAGTAGAAGGGATCATGAATTATCTTAGAATATCCACCTTATTAACGTATTTAAAAGGCTCTTCATTAGCTATAACCACATAGACTTTTCTTTCGTGCACATACTTGACACACTGGTGCAAGATCGAAGGCATGCACTTCATGGCCCTTATCCAAGGGTGCCCTAAGAAGATTTTGTACTACATAGCACCTTCCAAGATATGAGACATCATGAGGATGGTCTTGTGCCCCACCTTGATGGGTAGGACTATCGTTCCCATAGTATTGCATAAAGAATCATTAAAAGTTCTCAATGTGTAAGTTCCTGGAATGATATTGGTATTGGGTATCTTGAGGTGCTCTATTGCAGTTGTTGTGATGATGTTTATCAATGAACCTGTATCGACCAAAACCCTCTTGAACGGTAAGTTATTTATGGCTGCTATAATTTTTAGCAGAGGGTCTAGTAAGGCAACAAAAATTGTCTTAATCTCATGATCATAGAATCGGATTACAGGTTCCTGGCATTCTTGCACTTGTCCCACAAAGTGAGTGAATGCATTTGCATCTTGTGGTTGAAGCTCAATTGTTCTTAAAATCTCCATTAGAGTCTCCCTATGCTTTGAGGAATATTGTATGATCTCATAGATGGATAACTTAGCTAGAGTCATCTATAGGTTTTGCTCCAATCTACTCGAAATAGTTACCACAGGTCTTGTTGGCGGACCTATAAGGTTGTCTTACCTTTACCTAGGAGAGGCTGGGATGTTCATGGGAGCTACAGGTGGTTGCAGTTGACCATACCGCCTAGTACTTGTTTCTATGTTAATGATATCAACCATCCCAACGCATCTGTGGGTAGGTATGTTAGCTCAAACCTGATTGAATTGGTCCCCTTTCTCTCAAGGGGCTTCATGATTGGGAAATGGGTTTCTATATATGCCCATGTCTCTGTTATCGGGAGCTAGTGGGTTGTCAACTTTGAGCTCTCCCACATCAATCATGTTTTGCACTTGATGTTTAAATCTGATGTAAGCCTCAATTTCATGCCCCGGTATCCTATGATAAGGACAAAATTAATCTTCCCTATATCCTTTTAGCTTATGATGGTTGGGATCTACAAGAGGTATATCAAGAAATCTGATCCTCCTAGACTCGCTCAAATGATTAAATATTGATTGTATTGATTCTATCAGAGGTATGAAATAACGAGGCAGCTTGCATTCTTGGTTTCTTTCTTGATTGTTCTTTTGGTCGTAGTTTGCTGATGGGGGATGTACTTGATAGTTATGTGGTTGTTGTGCACCCCCATCCTTGGGTGTATCCAATATGACTTGATTGACTAGAGCAGGGTTACTTTGCTTCTGATTGTACTTGTCATTCTTACCATTCTTGTTCCAGTCATTTTTGTTTTGGAGCTTAATGGTTTCTTCATCTAATTTTATCTCTTCGATGAGCTTGGCATGTGCCAAAGCTTCCTCAAATGAAGGATACAGTTGGAGTTGTAGCAAGAAGGAGATATGTTTAGAACAAATTTTGGTAAACATACGAATGATCTCTTCTGTGTGAACAGAGAATGATAATTTTTCCAAGATTTTTCTCCATCTATTCCCATAATCCATTACTGGCTCATCATCATGATTTTTTAGGTTTTCCAGATCTGAAAGTTTCACCTTATTCTTAGAACCAAAGGAGAAACGCTTCAATAATGCATTTACTAGTTGTTAAAAGTTGGTTATGCTATGCTTAGGTAGTTGGTTGAACCATTGAGTGGAAGCACTTGAAAATGTCATTATGAATGTTCTTAGCATGACAGAGTCATTGTCTTCAAGATGAAAAAAAGCATTGATAAAATTGGTGACATGCTCTTGTGCATCCTCTTCACCTTTAAATTTATCTAACCTAGGTATCTCAAAGTGCTTAGGATATGGAGGGCTAGGGATTGATGGGCACAATGGTTTATTGTGTATCTTGCTAAATGTTGGTGAGTTCCCAGTTGCATATTTTTTCTCAAAGGTTTTCATATTTTCAACAAGCTCTTGAAATGCCTTTGATGCACATATTTCCTCCTCGTGCAAGCCTATTCACATTGGAAATGGAGGTAACTCTCTATCCATTTGATTTGTTCCATTTTCCTCCCTCCTACAAAGGGACTCAAAATTTTGATCTTTGTTTGTTATGTTTGCCCTCCCCCCATTAGTTGGATTTTGTTCATGACTTGGTGGGGGATTTCATTGTGGGATATCTTGTCTAGTGTGCATTTCTTAGGTTAGTCAACATGTCTTGTTCTTTGGTAGTCACCACCATTTGTTGGTAAATTGTTAAGAGCTAGCCACTCAGATTGCTCTCTTAAATACTGCTCATGTTGGCGCAAGAGTCTTTCTATTTGTTTCTCTTGTTTGAGAGCTTCCCCTAACTCTCACTCTTTGCGTAATGCATTTTCTAACCACCTCATTCAGTCATTTTGTGCTATCATAGAAGAATTATGTTTATCTGACTCTGTTCTTGTTTTTTTGACTTGCAGATTCCTTGAGGGTGTTTTTGTTGTATATGTACTCTTGCTAGTTAATGTGACTTGTTCAGTGTACTATTGAATATCCCTATGATCAGAATCCATGAATATTCTATGGGATCGTGCTGAGGTACCCACTGACTAGGAGGTATGTTTAGAAGTCACAATTCATGAGCTTCCAGATGCAAAGTTCTCAGTAGCTACAGTTCTTTGGGTTGGTTGAGTAGGAAATTGATACAACCTATCTAGTTGTCTCATTCTCTATGGTTGGTCCCGTGGTGTGCCATTTACTCCTATGAGGTCATAGTCTATGGGAATATTTCCTTTTGTGTGAAGGTTTTCTTCTATATGATTCACATGACTAGATGTAGCTCTAGTTTCTTGCCCTTTAGTGGGTATACATGTTTCATATGTTTCTTGTGAGTCTTGAGGTGTTGCAATTCTTGTTTGACTTCTTGATGAATAGGGCTTGGTGGTGACATGTTTTCTCCATGTGTATGGAGATGTGGAAGTCTCGTTATCCCTATGTGAAGAATGAGTCTTAGAACCTTATTTATGTCCATGTGAGGAGGAAGCCCTTGAAGTTTCCTCATGTCTTTGAGATGTTTTTGTGTGTTTGGAGGAGGCCCTTGAGGTCTCCTAATGTCTCCTTGATGAGGATGGCTATGAAGCCTCTTTTTGTTTATGTGACTTTTTTCCATGATGTGGTTCCTTAATTGTGGTTTCTTGAGGATATACCCCAAGAGTTGAGTTATCACCCCTTAGGCTCATGGAGCTACGTCTCACTGTCTTACGGGTAGGTCATTCAACATTACTATAACTCCACCTATGGGTATGAATTGCTTTTGTATCTCCCTCAGCATCATACCAAGGGTTTTTACTTCTTGTTTTTACCATGTTGTTTTATGACTTGATCTATTGAGTTTAGGAATGACCACACAATCCCAAACAAATATTTATCTTGATTACCAATTTGAGTGTGCTCTAAACTGTTTGATGTGTTTTTATGTGTTTTTATGTGTTTTTCTATTGATTTCTTTGCTCTTGTTCTTGGATTAAGAATGAGAAGAATCATCCATAGTGAAAATCAAGTACACTCATGCCAAATATAATTTTATCAAAATAAGCTAGGGTACACCGTTGAAGACCCAATGGAGGGTTCACCTAGCTCTTCCACTCTGAACCAATGATTGTTCCAATAGTGGGAGATAGTTTTAACACAAGTAACTTAGTTTCACTATAAGTAAGTTTCCCAATCTATTTCTAGGAAGCTCTAGGGGGAAATCCAGTGGAAGGATATGAATTCCAATGTCACTAGACTGAATTGAAGGTTGGTGATGAAATCTAACTCTCCAATGTTTAAATGAGACGTGCATGTGTGGTGTTCATTTTAATCTTGCGTAACATAAAGTGCATAATATAGAAGCAATGAGTCTTTCCTATATTCCTAAGTGAAAAAAAAATATGTTTCAATATTCAAAAAGATGCATGAACTACTATGATTTGTATGAGCACACTTTATCTCATGCAACTATGGCCTCTAGCAGGGACTCAAAGCAAGCAAACAACATACAATGTATAGCACGTTGGATTCGAGGGTAAAATTTTTAGGCATAAGCCACTGTTCCTAGAAACTCCTAGTGGAAAATTTAAAATAAGATTTAAGATATGCAAAATGCTTAATTCTTTCTTCTTTATTCTTTCAATTTCCAAACATAAATGTGCATTAAGTTCTTTGTTTTGAATACACAGAAGCATACAAAAATCTATAAAATATCAGAAAAGCTATACCAACCTTTGATCCAACTCAGAGAGTCAATATTTTAACCTTTGTTGCACTCCAGTCTTGGCCGTTGTTGACCAGAGCGACTGGTTCTTAGCCGCTGTATCTCAAAGCGGCTAGTTTTTGGTCGTTGTAGCTCAGAGCAGCTAGTTTTTGGCCATTGTAGCTTAGAGTTGCTAGACCTACACATAAAATTAAGTTAGTATTCTAGCTGAAAATGAAAAATTAGTGGTCATCCCACCATGATCGCCATTTGTAGCGACCCCAAGAAAGCACGCACCGGTCCCTTTTCTAAAACCCTACTTGCAATGCTATTTAAAATACCAAAGATAAAATGGAAAGACAAGAGGAAAAAGCATATAACACAAAATAACAAAAGACATATCTCTTTATTGATATTGAAGCTCGGTTACATGTTGGTACCTATTAGGGATACCCATTTTGATACTATAAATTACAAGTGGGCAAGGAGTGCCCCTTCCGCGAAGAGGTGGTGTGCTTATAAAAGCTTCCCGATTCTGCACATGGAAATGTATGAGGGCTTACAGATGCCTCCTTCTCTAGGGTTGTCTCCTAGAGGGATCCCTTTTGCTCTCGTATGTTGTAACCTTAATCCGATGTACCTGTGGCCCTACAAAAAATGAAATAACAACACACTTTTAGGTGCCCGATATTGCCTCCCTGAATGAGGTTGTTAGTAATCAAAGAATGTAACAGAAGTATGATAAAAAAATACCATGGAATCAAGTAAATCTATGCTAATGATATAAGAAAACAAGATAAAATATGCTATGTATTTCTAATCCAAGCCTACGGGCCACTGTCCAAGATAACGACCGCTAAAGAAAACCTTGCTCTCCTTGCTGCAAATCTATGGGTAAAATACTATGATCTGATGTTGAAGAAAGTAGGTGTTATGCCCTTTGATTTGTCAAAGCTCCGCCACACACATGATCTCAAAGAGAAATATCTCTAAAATGATCTCTTGTATGTGATTCAAATCTCTATTCTTTGTATGATAAAATATTAAAGTAACTTTGGATATGATAAGGCTCTCTTGGTGTTCTCAAGCTTGCACCTTTTATAGTGTGAAACCCTATGTCTATGTCCAAGCCCTAGAAATGAATTTCTCATGCGTAGTGCAAGTTAGCATGAAAAGATCTTGTTCATTGTCTATATTTGAAGGCTAGTTAACTAAAATCTAACTGCCCACTTGAGTCTTCTATGTGAACTGGTCATTAGCATGAGAAGCTTTTGTCCTTTGTTTATGCTTGGATGTCAGTTAACATAAGTCTAAATACAAACTCAAGTCTCCTATGTTAACTGGTCATGAAAAGGAATGCAAAGTCACTCCCGCTCATATTTATTGCATGCAGACTGCCACTTCCACCTGATATTGGGCCTATTTGTCGGCAAAACGCTTCTTATGGCTTAGCCGCTATCATCTGCAATGGCTATGATCTAGCCGTTTTCATCTACAATGGCTAGGTCTGGCTGCTCTAGGCTTGAGCAGCTAGAATCTGGTTGCTCTTTGCTTGAGCAACCAAGCTTGTATGGCTTGAAAATGCCCCAAATGAGTGGTGAGAACCACTGTTGATGCTTTTAAATTCTAATATTATGTCTTATGATACTATGAGTGTGTCTATGTAAGTAGCTCCTCTAAGCATGACACGATTTAGGTGTCTACAGCTTCTACTTTAAATATTGTCTAATATATTTAGTTTTTCTATGTTGGCTCATATCTTCAATAGTAAGGCTTTCCAAACTTGTAATGGAAACACCATATTACCTTTCTCATGGTATCCACATTAGGCTCACTAGATTTATCATTCTCAACTATCTTAGAATTCTATTTCTCTTTTGTATGCATTAAATTCTAATGCTTCTATTGTTGGGAGGAATGATGAGAATTATTAAAGAATAAAATAATAGATATAATTAATATTAGGATTTTGATTAATAGGCTTTCCCATGCCACTAACATGCCATTCAATATAACCTTATCTTTTAAGGTGGATTTCATAGAAATATATAAGCTATGTTAAATATGATATTATCATATGATATATTATTGGACCTTGTAAGGGTGATGAAGTATCTATAAATATTTATAATTCTCCCTTACAAATCACAATAAAATTTTAGAGTTCTCTCAAACCCATATCAAATTAGAGTGGAGGGTATGCCATAATATTTTAGGCTCTAGCTAAGGATAAACATGAAGACTTGGATTCTAGTGGTTAAGACTAAATATATGGCTTCAACCCACATATTTAGTGAAGTACTCAGTAGCCACAACAATGAAATTATACCTATTAGATGATACTAGGTTGATATTCCTAATGATGTCTAAGCCATAAATTAAAAAACCAATGAGAAGTTAATGATTAAATATTTTGGGAGGAAGTTGGTAGCACTCCAAAGCTCTCAAGATATATAGGATCTAGGTATGGTTTATATGTTAGCAAGTAATATTTTATTAGATTTATTACATTAAAAGTATATTTAAAATAATGCGCACGTAGGCGCTAGAGTGGTTAGGCAACCACCCGGTTGGTTCCTAAACCACCATTGTAACCTATTTAAGCATATGAGAAATTCAAGAAATATTGCTTCATAATTCTCAATATGGTACCAGAGCCAAGTCGCGGGGACAAGCAAGCAAGGCGGTTAAAACAACTATTTTTTTCATAGCCCAAGAAATCTCGATGCGAGGCCAGGTGAAGCGGACAAGCAAGACTACATGCTGGGCGGCGGACAAACTAGACTAAACGCTGGGTGGTGGGTAAGCAAGACTACACGCTGGGCGGTAGATGAACCATACTGAACGTTGGGTGGCGGACAAGCAAGACTACACGCTGGGCGGCGGATGAACCAAAGTGAAGTGGACAAGCAAGGATAGAACACTGCATGGAAAATGAGGCTACGCACGTGGGAGGCTAGAGAACGCAGTCTCGAGGCAAAATGAGGGTGAACCGGGGAGCGATCACCCAAAGGCAACCGAGTGCATAGGTGGCACTCATGCCATTTATACCCACACACTGCTCTCACACAGCAGATGTGGGATATTTTTATTTTTTCCTTTCATAAAGCCAAAATAGCTTCTTTAAACAGTGCTTTCATTGTTCATTGCGTTGAGCGCTGTGGCTCACGTGGTCCATGGTAAGCTTTGTGTGACCAAGGTCATGGGTTCGATTCGCTTGGTTGCCATTTGATGCCCTCGGGGTATTTTTTTTATGGTCAGGAAGTGATTTGACGCTCGGAGAGGTGTTGTGACGCTCGAAGAGGCGTGGTGACGCCCAGAGAGTATTTTTTGATGCTCGGAGAGGCGTGATGATGCCCTTGACGGCCTAAAAATAGATTGTTAAACACATTTTGGGGCATCAGAAGGATACTTGAGCAAAGCAATTATTTTTAGGTATTCTTTTATACCTACTCTCCTTTCCATTCAAGTTTTATTTGGAGAGATAAGTAGTTGTTCATTGGAATTCATTTTTTTTCCTCACTTTCTTTATTTTGCACTCCTTACTTGCACGATTATAAGACAAAGGGGGGAATACAAAATTTGGAACCTAAGATTGTAAAACAAAGGAGGAGACATAAAATATCAAAGGTGCATTTTTGATTTTACTCGACACCTTCATTGGCAAATTAGGTGCATTTTCGGTTGCATCCGACACCTAAGTGATAAGAATTTTGTGGGCATGCTTGTTTGATTATTGCATTTTTTTTTGCAATTATAAGTCATAAAATCAAGCATACACTAAAAACCCCAAACATTTCACAAATTTGTGTAAATCATTGCACAGGTTTAAAACCAACATTCACTTGATATTCTCTCATAAATCAACTAATTCACTCTTATTTGTTTTGGCTTAATTTCCTCCAACTGATTATTCCTCTTCAAGAAGATTTTTAGGCAGGTGCCATTACAATATCTGTTTGAGTGAATTTTTACCCCAATCGCTCTTGTGTTTAGGCATAAATCCTGACGAACATTCTGAAATCCAAAGTGTTTAGGGGAAGTTACGCCCCACGCATGAGGATTGATGACTTTCTAAGGTAGGTGCCATCAACAAGGTGATTCCTTTTTCGTACCACCTATGTTCCACGTATCGTTATGATCTCTAAAATACCTACAGTCTCCCTCACGTAAGGGCGGGTATTTTTTTGACACAGTTTGGTATAATGACCTGGAAAAGGTATATAGAAAAGGGGACCATTTGGTGCAATAAGGAACCCTCACAATGGCTACTGTTCACAAGTATCTCTCAGATTCACAGTTGCTAAAAGGGCCGAATTTTGTTCCATGGAAGACAAAGATGCGAGCAATTCTTCAGGTAGAAGATTTATGGGATGTAGTGAATGGCACTACAAAACGTCCCCTCACAGCAGGGGCAGATCAAGATGCATTTGATAAGAAGGACAAGAAGGGCCTTATGTTTCTTTTGCTTGCAACCATAGATGAGGTCCAACCTCATATCTGTGATGCTAAGACCAGTAATGATGCTTGGGTTGCATTGACTACTGTGTACAAAGGAAAGAATACATCCACTATACTTCGAATTCAAACTCAACTTCACACTCTTAGTATGAATTCTGGAGAAACTGTTGATCTTTTTCTCTGCAGAGTGGCAGAATTGAAAGCCAAACTCAATGCTATGGGGAAACCAGTGGATGATGATGTCTTGACTTCTATCATTTTGAGAGCACTACCAGATTCTTACAAGATGTTGATCACTTCCCTCAACATTTCTGGTAGAACAATGTCTTTTGTAGAGTTAGTAAATTTGCTTCAAACTGAAGAAGCAAATCAGGTTCAGAAATATGATGAGCCTGATAATGCCCTTTCCACCCAGTAGAAGGGTAAGCAACAAGGGTAGTTCCAAAGGGGAGGATCCTCTTCCAAGGGAAAAGGGAAGCCAAATCTACAAAGGGATAAATATTGCAAGATTTATGACATGAACAACCATGACACCAATAGGTGTTGGTTCAAGAACAAACAACAAAATGACAACTCACAGAAAAATAAAGGACACGAGAAGCAAAAGAATAAAAAGAAACATACACAACCTAAGGGGCATGTTGCTTATGCTGACTCCAACTCAGATGCCTCTGAATCCGATTCAGATTTTGATTCTGAAAGAGCACACAAGGTGCTCATGACCCATACGTCATCTTCCCAGATCGATGTTGTATGGTACATTGATTTCGGAGCTAGTAAACACATGACTGGGGATAAATCATGGTTTGAGACCTTCAAAGAGAAAGAAGGTAAGCCAGTCACTATTGCTGACAATCAAGTTTATCAAGTGAAAGGTGAAGGAGATGTTACAGTCACTCTCCCTGATGGTCAATGTAAGATAGAGAAAGTTCTCTATGTTCCTGGTTTAGCCAACAATCTTCTATCTGTTCCTCAGATGTTAGATAGAAATATGGATGTGATCTTCAAAGTTGCAAAAGGCAAGAAGAGATGTTTTATCAGTCACAAGGGTAAACATGTTGCAACTGGATCATACAAACATGGGTTGTTCATCTTGGATGCCATTTCCACACCTCATGTTGCCTTGGCAGCAACTACAAAAGAGGCTACTTCTCTATGGCATAAGAGATATGGGCATCTCAGTTCTGGGTATCTACTCGAATTGAGCAAATACGACATGGTGAGAGGACTCCCTCACCTCTCATCCACCCTGCCAGTATGCTCAGATTGTTTAGCAGGGAAGCAACACCGAGTTCCATTCGAGACAAGTTCTTCTCACTCTAAGAAACCTTTGGAGTTAATACACGCAGATCTGTGCGGTCCATTCCCAACCAGCCATGGTGGAAAGAAATATTTTTAGCTATTTTTTGATGACTACTCCCAAAAAATATGGGTTTTCTTTCTTGCACTGAAGTCAGAAGCTCTCCTCTACTTTCGTCAATTCAAGAAATAAGTTGAGAAGGAAACAGGTTGTTTCATACAAACCCTCCGCTCAGATCGAGGGGGGAATACACTTCCAAGGATTTTTCATCATTTTTGGAAGAACATGGGATTAAGAGGCAACTAACTACTGCATATACACCCCAACAAAATGGAGTTGCAGAAAGGAGAAATCGCTCCATAGTGGAAATGGTTCGGTGTATGATAAAGGGAGAAAATCTAGAAAAACAATACTGGGTAGAGGTAGTGAACACAACATCTTACCTTCTAAATAGAGCACCCACAAGGGCTCTACAGGGAAAAACTCCACAAGAAGCTTGGAGTGGTAAGAAACCCTCCATATCTCATCTAAAGGTTTTTGGATGCAAAGCTTTCATGCATATCCCAAAATAGAAAAGAAGGAAGCTAGATGAGAAAACTTTGAAATGTATCTTTCTTGGCTATGATGAGTACTCAAAAGGATATCGATTGATTGATCCTATAACCAAGAAAACACATATAAGTAGAGATGTGGTATTTGATGAAACTTTCACATCAAATAACACATTTGTATACCTTGAGGAAGATGAGCCTAAGAAAGAAATAGTATCTCCTCAGAACAAGATTCCTAAGTGGTATACCAGTACATTGAGAGATTCAAAACTGACAACACTTCCAGATCTAACTCTAGATCGACCCTGTACTCGCAGCATGACTCAACAGAAAAGAGAAGAAGAAGAGACATCAATTGCAGATGTTGATGATCTTTGTCAACAATTTGATGAATTATCTGTCGATGCAGAAGATGATAAGGATATGAATGTGGAAGATGAAAGGGTTTATCTGATAACACTAGATGAAAATGAACCCATAATAGTTTTAGATGCACTTAGTAAAACTCAATGGAAAGCTGCTATGGAAGCAGAACATACATCTCTTATGAGGAATCAAACTTGGAAGCTAGTAAATCTGCCTTCAGGAAAGAAACCCATTGGTTGCAAATGGGTATTCAAAGTGAAATATAAGGTAGATGGTGCTATAGATAAACATAAATCCCGACTTGTTGCAAAGGGCTATGCACAAAAATAAGGCATAGATTATGAAGAGACTTTTGCCCCTACTGCAAAAATGACCACCATTCGAGTACTATGTGCCATGGCAGCTCAGTTTGGGTGGAAGTTACATCATATGGATGTAAAGAGTGCTTTCTTAAATGGTGACCTATAGGAAGAAGTGTATATGGTCCAACCTGAAGGTTTTGTGATTAAAGGACAGGAACAGAAAGTTTGTAAGTTAATCAAATCCCTATATGGACTAAAACAAGCTCCTAGAGCTTGGTACATCAAAATTGACAGTCACCTAGTGCAACATGGTTTCAGAAGAAGTCCTTCAGATGCAAATCTATATATAAAGAACAATGGTTCTAATATAGTAATTTTAGTACTATATGTAGATGATCTGATCATAACAGGTAGTTCAGAGAGTATGGTAGAAATAGTGAAAAATGATCTAAATACATCTTTTGAAATGACAGATCTTGGACTTCTACACTATTGTCTTGGTTTAGAAGTAACTCAACAGGAACATTGTATACGAGTTACCCAAAAGAAATATGCCAAGACATTGATCGATAAATATCGAATGACTGACTGTAAGCCTAAAGCTACACCAATGGAAGCAGGACTTAAGTTATCTCGATTCGATCAATCACCATAGGTAGATAGTACTCTCTATCATCAACTGATCGGGAGTCTCATATACCTCACAAACACCAGGCCAGATCTCAGTTTTGTTGTGGGTTATCTTTCACGATTCATGCAGGATCCTAAAGTTAGCCACAAGAAAGTAGTAAAAATAATTCTTTATTATGTCCGTGGTACAACAAATTTTGGCTTGGAATATAAGAGGAACAACAAATTCTATCTTCAAGGGTACACGGACTCTGATTATGCTGGATCCATAGATGACCGAAAGTCAACTTCAGGATACATTTTTCACCTTGGATCTGGTCCTGTCTCTTGGCATAGCAAGAAGCAGTAGGTTGTTGCTATCTCTTCTACTAAGGCAGAATATCGAGCAGCTAGTGGAGCAGTCTGTGAGATAATATGGTTACATCACATCCTCACGAACATGGGCCTTCCAAAGAATCTTCCTCTTCATCTATTCTGCGACAATCAAGGTGTTATGAATCTTGTCAAAAATCCCATCTTTCATGATCGCACCAAACACATTGACACTAGGTGTCATTTCATTCGGGATGAGGTTCCAAAACATCGTATACAACTCCACTACATTTCCATTGACGAGAAAATAGCAGACATCTTCACCAAAGCACTTGCTCGAGTCAAATTTGAATTTTTTCGTAATGCTATCTGCAGTTGCCATTAATGTAATAAGGGGGGATGTTAGCAAGTAATATTTTATTAGATTTATTACATTAAAATCATATTTAAAATAATGCGCACGTAGGCGCTAGAGTGGTTAGGCAACCACCCGGTTGGTTCCTAAACCACCATTGTAACCTATTTAAGCATATGAGAAATTCAAGAAACATTGCTTCGTAATTTGTAATATTATAGTAATTGATCGGCTATGAGATAAAAACATTTGTAGATTAAGGAAAATATCCACAAAAATAGAATACATTTTGGATTAGATAGTTTGAGGGATTATCTCGAGGATTATTTGGGGTGTCCATCTCACAATTATCTTCATAAGGAATCAAATCAAGTTAGTCTAGGGTTAAGAGATTTATACTAGAAGATCATGTAAATCAAGAGAGGCTAGGATCTAAGAGGAGTGATGACCAACCATCCTCCTTCTCATTCCAATCTAATCTATTTTAATAAAATAATACAATCATGGGATGCCCTATTAGGAATATAGTATTAACATTTGCTACTAAAATAAAAATAAGAGGTTGACTATGACTAGGGATATAACCTATCCTATAACATCTTGGATATGTTAGGAGGGAAAACTAAAGGGGATTAAATTATTCATAAAAATGTGTTACATAAATAGGCACAAGGCCTATATGATGAACATGACACTTGTCAATGAAACTGACAAGTGTCAAACTGAAGGCATAGTGCACTTTAACTCTAACAGGATAGGCTTCAATATATAGGGAATCTTTTATTACTTGCTCATATATGCCTAGTCCTTTACCTTGATATTCAATATTAGAAAACATTTGCATAGTAATGAAATACTAGTTTGAAAAGAAGTATGAAGCATATTGTTATTCAACCAGAAAAGGATTACTACCATAAAACTTCTCATCGCTAGAAATACTAGCACAAAAAAAGGATTGACTTCCTATTGTACCATTTTACCCTTACTACTAGAAGGTAAGCCTAAGGTTTGAAGGGATAGGGAAATTTTGTATAGGTCCAAAAAAGGTTGATTATATCTTGATTATTAATATTGATGTTTGTTGGATAAGATATTTGACACTTATATTCATTGTAAGGTGGGTTATTTAAGGTGATATACCTTAATACACCAATGATTAGAAGCTAAGAAAAAGAAAAAGAAGAAGAAGAAGAATATGAATCAAGAGATTGATTAAGATAATGGTAAATATGTGTTTTAGTATTCTTGATCTTGATCACCTAGTAGTAGGTAAAGGGCCTAGGGTTGGCTAGAATATGAGGTCTTACCTCTATATTCATATTTAAGACAATAATTAATAGTTTAAGGAATGACCTATATCTCTTAGGTCTATGGCCTCCTAATAATAACATTGTAGGTTAAGTCAAAGGGCATGATATACAAGAAAGAGTTGAGAATTCAAAGTTGAAATTTAAGGGGCAAGACTATAGTACAACTAGCCTCATTCTCCCCATTGTCAAAATCCCTAATAAAAATATCAAAATTTTCTAAATCTTGTTTGTTTATCCCAAAATGATTGATGAATTTTAGGCTATATAAATTGAGACCAAAACCATTATCAACTAGGATTTGCTTGATTAACCTATCATTGATATGATCTCTATTGTATAATGGGATATTTTTAACTATAGAGGAATAATTAATATAATCCTCATAGAATTATATAGTTGTGTTTAACCCTAATTAATCCCACCATGAAAGTGATAGCATTTGGGTTAAGGTATTAAGAAACAACTTGTTCACTCAAAATTTTGAATAAGAAGTCTTTTTAGGTCCAATAGGTCCTAAGAAGATCAATAAGGGATATTTTAGTTAAAGCACTCTTAACTTGTTGGTTAAAATTAGAATTTCCCATATCATTATCTCCTAATAGGATGATTAATGGAGGCCTTTTAGGGGGAGAAGTTCCTTTTGCATGAAGGATCAAAGGAAGTCTAGAAGGTTGATGAGATGAAGGATATTTGTTTTATTATGTAGTTACAACATAGATAGAAGAGATATGATCAAAATAACAGGTCATCCCAACCATATTTTGGTTTGAAATTTGGACATCCTTGTAGTGAACTTTATTCATTATGTTTTGATTTTTATTATGATTAGGTAGTGGATTTTAGAAGATTCAAAGGTCTTAATTATACAAGTATTAAGAATAAAATATATTAAGAACAACTTGACCTTTGTCCATTAGGTCTTGGATAAGATTTCTAAGGATCATAATTTTTTATTTTCATGACCATTAACATGGTGGGAGGCACATTCCTTAGTAATGATAAACTGATATTTTTCCTTCTAGGTTCTAAAGGCTTGGTAGGTGGAAGATCCAACATTTTTAATTTCAATTGTTAATCGAGGATGGCTAAAGGAGGTTTTTTTAGTTGAGATTACCTCCTCTTGGGTTTTAGTTACTATGGATTCCCTAAGACAAGATTTTAAATGCTCATCATAATACTAATATTTTTGGTCTGTCTTGAGTTTATAACTCCATCATCTATAATGAGTTTATTCCTGTACTACCCTTTTATGTTAGAAGAAGACTTATCTTCTTACTTATAATATTTTCAATTATCTTCTTTAAAAAATGGAAGTATCTATTCTCTTTGCCATATTAATCATATATTCAAGAGAAGATACATTGGTCATCTATAAATAGAAGACCAATTGCTTACTAAGGTTACATATAAAGATATTATTAAAATATATATGTTGAGGGACATACTAGAGTCACCCCATTAAGTATAGCTATCTTGATAAGAAGTTGGAAAATTTATTATCTATATATTACTTAAGTTGGTACACATCATTAATTGTGATCATTTCCTCAATACAGATAGATAATTTCTTGAAAAACATCTCAATAAGGTATCTAAAGCTCTTAACTGACTGCTTTGATATTGTTTAGTACCATTCCAAGGTAAAACCACTAAGGATATTATGAAATATTTTGAATAGCAATGTTTCATAATAAGAAATATCTCTACAAGTAATTATAAATAATCTAAGATGGTTTATTGGATCTTGATTCCCTTTATATATTAAAATTTAAGAGTTTTAAAGTTGAGAGGGAAATTATGAATAGCTCCAACGGATGTAAGGATTGGTTGTATATGTCATAATAAGAGTACTTGTGACTAGAAGAAGACCCTTGGATGATGGTCATTTATTGTTTTAGTAGCTCTAGCTAAGAAGTTAGTTTTTGAATCTTCGAAGAAATAAGATAAATAAGATTTGATGGCACAAAAGGTGTGTGTTGAGAGATAGGAGGGATTTGATAATTGAGACAAGAATGAGGTTGGTACACTTGGGTGTATGATGTTGAGATTGGAATTGTATGACTTTCCCATAAGGTATTTGAGATGAAAGGATTAGAAGATAAAGAACAAGATATTATGGGATTAGGATTTTGAGTGAATCCCATACTCAAACTTGAGACATTAGAGTGAAAGTTATTAACATAAGGATTAAAAATTGGGATACTTTATCGCACATCCTAATTAGGAATGTGGTGTGTGTCCATTTTTTGATACATGGGATAACTCACATTACCTTGTAATAGTTCTATAAGAGTATAAAAATATGAATAGTATCTCAAATAATATGGGAGGGTTTACCTCTTGATATTTATGGAATTAGTGATGATAAGTGATGCGTAGTCGTTATACCATCATTAATTCTCAATGAATCTGTCAATCCAGGGCAGTGTACAAGGCTATCTGTGGGAGAAGAAGTGAAACAACTATAACTTAGGTCAATCTAGGGCAACAAATCTTATTGGTGGAACTGGTTGTGTGGGGGGTTTTGGAACATTCCTATCTCTAAATTGCATAAATTAAATTTGAATCTAAGTTGCAGAATTGGAAACTAATCATTAACTGTAGAAATGAAGTCCTAATTACAATTGCAGAATGAGACCTAATTATATTACAGAATTAACAGTTGCAGAATTGAAAGTCTGATCCTAATTGCAGAAAGGAAATCTAATTACTTTTGTAGTAATGAAGGTTTAGATCTAATGTAGAAATAAAAACTATCAAAGTTCTGTAACAGAAGGTTGTCAATCTTCTGTTTAGATTTTGACAACAAAACATAAAATGCAGGAAATTGCTGAAAAATAGTAAATTCTGGAAATAACAATCCGAAAATAAAGTGGAAACTTTGTTGAAAGTAATATTGCAACTAAAAATTTAAGCACAAGATTAATCTAAGCATAAATAAACTAATACTGCAAATATTGTCAACTATTTACAAGCAATTGACATAACAAGTTCTACAACTCATTCTGCTACAACAAAATTAGAATAAAAACCTGCTTTGTTAGTCCTCCTCCTAGGTCTGGAAGTGGCCAGCCTCTTTGTCCAGAAGAATGTGTAAGTCTCTCTATTTTTCTAAATCTTAATCACATTCATTTACAAGTAATTTGAAATAGAACTGGTGCACTTTATTGATCAAAAGACATAATTACAAGAATTCTGCTGAAAAATTGTTACAGGACTGTAACAATCAATTTCTAGTTATACTCTGTATTTTTTGCTAGCTTCCTTACTCTATTTTCTACCTCTTTTTCTATCTACCTCGCTCAACCTAAATGAGAGCAATATTTATAGCTATCCTATGATCTGATTACAAACAAAGAATATCAAAAAGATCTAATCCTACAATGCTGCAACAAATTCTAGTTTTATCCTAGAAGAGGACTAAAACTTGATATTTTCCTTAATGATGGCTTTGGTCGGCAATGACAGCAAAGACAGATGGAAGATATTTCTCTTTAATTTTTCCAACCTTTATTTCCCTTTTTCTGGCTTCAAAAATCAGTTAAAAGGTCAAAAACACATTCTGTTCTTGATTCCGAAGATAAATGGCTTCATTCCGAAGACAATGTAGTTTTCATTCCGAAGATACTACATTCTCATTCTGAAGATCGCTCATTTTGAAGATACTGCATGCTTCATTCCAAATATCCGCTCATTCCGAAGACGCTGCATTCTTCATTCCGAAGATTCGCTCATTTCGAAGATGCTGTGTTCCTTCATTCCAAAGATATCTGTTCATTTTGAAGATATCTTGGTATGAACAAATATATGCTTTTCCATTGATTTCTTCTGCATCTCTCAGGTGGGTTATCTCCTAAGATCAAATTCTAATGGTCTTCATCCCTTTCCTCATGTGAATTCCATGCCTTGCTATTTATGGACAGCTAGCTGGAATTTACATGGGAAAGACAAGTTTTTTCTGCACAACAACAGTTTGCTTGCACTGTTGCCAGATTTAGGTGAAGTAAATGCTTGAGACAAATCAAAATATGATTAGTGAAATGCTGCTATTATTCTAAGAATATCCCATTGTAGCAAATCATAGCAAAAAGAACACAAAACTATGCAAAAAGCTGTAAAATCAACATATAATATTTCAAATACATTGATCATGCAAAATGGTTAATATACAGCATATTAAATCAACTTAACTAAAATATCAGATAAAACATAAGAGTTTATAGGCATTTTTAGTATACAAAACATGTTATGATTGAGGCATTTCCAGGCCTCATCATTTTCCCCCCAACTTATATTAATGCATGCCCTCATGCATTTTGTTGGGCTATGGAATCACATATGTCCATGTTTAGATTCCATGACCTGTAGAATAACTTCTTGCCTATGTAATACCCCTTGTTTTCCTAAATTTTTCTGAGCCAATCTTCAAATTGTTCATCAGGCTCGGAATCTTCCTCAAAGTAGAATGGAACTGGAGTAATGATGGTTGGAGGCCTGAACCTGAGACCTATCCAGTTATGTTGCATGATCTGGATCAGTTGGACTACACCTTTTGCTCTTCTTCTGGACCATTCTAGATTGATGGGGGAGATAGGTTATCTTTTCCTCAAAGACATGGAAAGTTCATTCCATCTATCTCTGCATACTGACAATGCTGGGAAGAAATTGTGATCACAAAAATTGTTAAATCTGGCCACACAGTCCCTCAAATTGTTCAAGTACATTCTCTTAATATCATCCCTATTCATCATTGAGAAGTGTTGTTGAGTGATATTTAGGTGATTTGGCTAGATTGCTCTGACTAACAACTCAGCCCTTGTTTCAATCACTTTATTCTACCTTTTCTCGTGATCCCAATAAAGCTGATTTTGCAAAGTAGACATAAATGCTCTCAACTGAACATCTCCAATGTAGATTTGAGGATGAGAGTCAACTTCCTCTGGAATGAAGAAACTGTGTAAAAATAGTTCACACAGGAGATTTTCTTGCTCAAAAGGACTGTTAAAATATGCTTCTAGAAAATCTTCAATAGTGTCCAATTTATAGGGAAGATTTGAAGTAATCCTCATGACCTGCCATCTGAGGTACTTTTCCTTCAAAATAAGGCTGTAAAACCTGGATGGTCGTCTAAATTGGACAAAAAATTCAGCAATTTGACATAAGTCAGACACCTTTTCTTTCAATGCCTGAATTTCAGTGTCCTTGGCTTCTAGCTGTTTTGCTTCCAATTTGAATTTTTTAGTTTTATTGGCAAGCTGTTCATATCTAAGCATCCAGCTAGCTATGTCTGCATTGTACTGCTCTAGAGACACAGTATTAGGTGGTATTACTATAGGGGGGATCCTAGGCAACATATTTGTCTGAACTCATTTTTTTGCCACTTCCACTGGCTGTTCATCTGTCAATAACTCTACTTGCACCCCCTTATTTGCTATTTCTATGGGGTTGTCATCAGATAGTATTTCTACTTGAACCCCCTTATCTGCTATTTCTACTAGAAGTGTGGCAAGTTGAAATGCAGGGACCTCAATAGGAGTACTTACTTGAACATTTTATTGCTATTGGGACTATTTCTGTGTTGGTGGCTCATTTTCAACATCCTCTACAATATTCCTCACCATTTTTGAAGTATCTTCTGAACAAGAAGGCAATGCTTCAGAATAAGATGGTGCTGCTTTAGAATGAACAGGAACTTCTTCAAAATGAAGGAGTGCTATTTTAGGATGGACTCCCATGTCTGCTTCATCAGAATCATCTACTCTTGATAAACCTAGAAGCAATTGAGCCAAATTATCTTCATCATGGGATATAGCTGGCTATTTTTCAGATTGTGACAACAATTTTTTTAGTTCTGCCACTTCCTACTGAAGTTCTACAATTTTTATTTCTTGCATCTCAATGATGCTTTCTTTCTCTGTGATCCATTTGGTTTGTGTTTTGACAACACTTCTTGCTGCCCTCAACTGCTCAGTGATGTCTTCCACTTCTGTTTTTTCTTCAAAAGCTGATACAGACAAATCAGTTGCAGTTGGCTGCTCAACCAATATCTCTTCTTCTGCAACAGGTTGTTCTTGTTCAGGAGGCTCTATGAGACTGTCTATAAGGATATCTACCAAATCTATAGCCTATTGAACTGTAGCCTCTTCCAAACCAACTTGCTCAGTTTTTTCCTCAGCTATTTGTTTAGGGAATTCTGGAAAGTTGTCAGATGCTGGTTGTATCTCTGTGACATCTAGGCTACTTGGTCTATCTTCTTCCTCCATGACCCGTTCTACAGTTTCTTTCAAATGGATTCTTGTAGACCTCCTAGTTCCAGATGCAAACTTCTTCTTTTTGCTCTATTTTTTGGTGACAGCAGGGGTCATGGGGTCAGTTTTAGATGCCTCTGTTTCCTTTGTTTCACTTCTCTGTTCTGACAAATTAATTGCAGTTTTAGAAAACCAAACTTTCTTTTGTTTTTCTGCTCTGCTGCTAGTTCTAGATCCTCTTCTCTTTTGTCTCTTAACTTATGAAGTTGAGGGTTCAGGAGCAAGGTTTTCTGCTACTGCTGTGGGGTGTAGTTCTGTAATAGCTTCAGGGGCACCTTCTGCAGCTTCTTCTGCAAAGCATCCTCTGCAACATTTTTTGTAGCAACTTCTGCAATACTTTATGTAGTAGTTGTTTCCTCTTCTGTAGCAACATCAGTAGTATTTGGTTCTTATTCTTCCTCACTTTCATCCCCAAAAATGACATCATTTAGGTTAGAGTAAAATCTGTCAAAACTCCTAGGGTTTCCTCTAAAATGGTGTTGGCAAACTAATTTGATGAGGCCATGATGGCGAAGGCTTCCTTTACCCTCCTGATATCTTTTTGCCATGTTCTTTAACTCTTGATACAGATACAGGGGAAGATTTACCCTAACTTCTGGTTGTTGTCTACCATGTCTGAGATGGTTTAAAATTCACAGATGATGCCCTGACAACAACACATACTGCCCTTCATAGGTCAAAAACTTAATCACCCAGGTGGCTACTTCATCCCAGTGGTTCCCGTAGGTCGGCCCTTTTTAACCCTTTGCATGTGTTGTTATGGGTTAAGTATTCAGGTTCTCTATCATTTTCTTCTACAAACTGATTAACTACATTTGCCAATGTGTTCTTGCCAGATCTAGTAATTGAAATCCCTTCTAATGGCAGCTCTGTAATCTGACTTAAAATTTCAAGGCTTACCTCAATAGACATGTCGTTGACATGTGCTCGGTTATTTCTGAACGTATGGGCGAACATGCCAGCTAAATCTTCAGAAGACCCATTGAATTTATCCAAAAATGTCATAAACCCTTCATCTTCAAAAATCTGCATAATTGCCAAATTTTCTCGGAGGTAATTGGTATCTGCAGGCTCTGTTCTGATCTTTCACCCCATTTTTCTCTGTTTAAAAATTGTACACTGCGGCTGCTGTTCTATTACAGGATTTTTGGCTGTTTTCTGTTGCAAATTTGCAGAGTTTTAAGTTAAAACCCTCGTTGCCCTGTTTCTCGTCTTCTTCTTCGAAATGAACCGTATCCTGTGCACTGTACCTCGCAACACGTCTTTGGAAAGAAAGATGGCACACATTTCTACTTTTGCACTGTACACCTGTTTGTTGATAATTGCATGGATGTCCTTGCCGTTAGATCCACCTCATTAGTTTTGCAGATTCTCACGTGCATGTTAATTGACATTAAAAACTGGTGGCATATGGTTGGTCATGTTCTCCGTATTTCCAATGAGTGCAAAAACAAACCATGTGCTGATTGACACGTGTCCCTTCCTCGCATGCAACTAAGAAAAAATCTTGATTTTGTCGTATCTTACCTTCTTAGATGCCACATGGAAATGCTCTTTTCGAAGATTATAACTTATTGTGCAAACAAAATTTCATTTCGAATATTATGACCTCATTCCGAAGATAGGTCTTCATTCCGAAGACAAATCCTCATTCCGAAGATTATGACCTCATTCCGAAGACAGGTCTTCATTCCGAAGACAGGTCTTCATTCCGAAGATAAATCTTCTTTGCAAAATTTTCATTTCAAAGATAGATCTTCATTTCGAAGATCAATCCTCATTCCGAAGATTAATCCTCATTCCGAAGATCAGGCTGTATTGTGAAAGTAAATCATCATTCCAAAGACAGACCCCCATTTCGAAGACAGATCTTCATTCCAAAGACATATCTTCATTTCGAAGATGATGTAGCAAGTCATCATTCTAAAGACCAAGTTTCATTCTGAAGACAAATTGTCATTCCGAAGACAAAGTTTCTTTCTGAAGACAAAGTGCAACATTCATTTTGTTGTCATTCCGAAGACAATTTCATTTCAAAGATAATACAACGGGTATTGTTTTTAACATTCTTGTTCCGAAGATTAGGTAGAAATCAATATTTTCATTCTCAAAACATGTTTTTAAGTATGCCAACTCTTATGAATACCTTTTATGCTAATGGTTAATTGTCACATACTATATACCAATCATTTTACAATGAAGAAATGTAAGAAATATATACCTGATAAAAATAGTTAATGCCAATTTTTGAAGAATGACTGCTTTTGTTGATATTCTGCTAAGATTTTCTGCAACATTTCAAAACAAGTGCACTAGGTGAATTTGTACAATGATGGTTCAAAAATTTCTCAAGGTTATGCATGCCAGAAAATTGGTTTTCATGCACACCAACTCAGTAGTGCCTTAAGAAAAGGTTTTCACTGCTGGGTTATTCATTTTTCTCTTT
This sequence comes from Wollemia nobilis, assembly GCA_028583015.1. Lineage (NCBI taxonomy): Eukaryota > Viridiplantae > Streptophyta > Pinopsida > Araucariales > Araucariaceae > Wollemia > Wollemia nobilis. The sequence goes on along the minus strand of JAQPPZ010000386.1, from coordinate 8,956,736 downwards.
TTTTTTTTTTTCTTCATTTTTTTATTTTTACCTCTCCTTTTTTTTTTTTTTTTTTCTTGATCCTGACTATGCCCATGAAGGAATTTCATGATTTCCCCTGAAACCATGCCCATGAAGGAATTCATACTCAGAATTTATTCATCTTTTTATTTTCTATTTTTTTGATTTTTTTTTATTTTCTATTTTTTCTTGAAATCCACTGATCATGTTGATTGTTTTGAAGTGGAAGAAGGAATCTCTTCCACCTGCTATGTATCCAAACTATCAAGTTGCTGCAAGAATTCTTCTTTAGTCAGAGGTGTATGGTATACCTTGAGGTGATGTCCATTCACTACCAACTTTCTTCATGACCCATCAATGGGGGATAAACGAGCTGCTTCGTTGTTAAATACCTCTTCAATCCAGTAAGGTCCCAACCATCTAGTTTTTAGTTTTCCAGGGAAGTCTTCATATTGAGAATCGAACAGTAAAGCCTAATCTCCTTGTTGAAGTTTCCTCTGCTGAATGTGACTGTCATGCCACAACTTCCTCTGCTCCTGAATTACCTCAGTTTGATGTAGAGCATCCAATCTAATTTCATCCAATGCATTCAGCTGTAGAATCCTGTCTGTCTGTGCCTACGACAATTCAATTTCAATTTCCAGTGCTGTGTGCAATGTTAGTAGCTCAAATTCAATAGGTAAGAGAGTCTTTTTACCAAAGACTAGTTCATAAGGTGTGAATCTAGTAGTGGACTTCCAAGTAGTATTGTAGGCCCAAACTGCTTCAGGTAATTTGTCTAGCCAATTTTTCCTATGAAAAGCTACTATTTTTGTCAAGATGCATTCTAGTTCCCTGTTTGTTACTTCAACCTAGCCATTTGATTGTGGGTGGTAAGGTGATGATTTCCTATGTTTTATTTCATACAATTCTGTAAATGCTTTTATGACTTTGGATGCAAATTGGGGTCTTTGGTCTGTGGTGATAGACCGTGGAGCTCCAAATCTCTGAAAAATCTAAGTATACAGGAAATCAACGACCTTCTCTTCACGAGCATGTTTGAAAGCACGCACCTCTACCCACTTTATTAGGTAATCAGTGCATACTAGAATATGCACCTTTCCTTGAGAAGGTGGATCAATAGGTCCTACAAAATCAAGCCCCCACCTCTCAAATGGTTCTAAAACCATTTGAGGTTGCAGTGGCATCTCATTTGTATGAGTGGGTTTCCCCATTATTTGGCATGCATCACAATGCCTGATGTACTTTTTCACATCCTTGTGAAGAGATGGCCAATAATATCCTATCCCCAAGATTTTTCTAACTGTGCTTTTTATGAAATAGTTTCCACCTGAGGGTTCATCATGACAAGCTCTAAGGATATCATACACTTCATCCTTTCGGATACACCTACGTAACATATGGTCAGGACCGCACTTAAAAAGCATACCCTTAATCCATTCAAAAGAAGAACTCTATTTGATCAATTGTTTTTTCTATTTTGAAGTAAAATGTGGAGGAACTTTCCCTGTGACCAAATAATTTGCTATATCTGCAAACAAAGGTGATTGAACTAATATAGAAAATAGTTTTTCATAAGGAAAAGTGTCATCAACTAATTCCCCTTCATCTGTGTTTTGCAACCTAGACAAGAAATCTGCCACAACATTAGTTTTTCCTGGTTTGTTGATTATGGTGATATCAAATTCTTGCAGCAACAGCAACCAACGAGTAATTCTTGCACTTACCATAGGTTTATTCATCAAATACTTAATGGCTGTATGATCTTTGTGAATAAATATTTGATAACTTGTGATATAATGCCTAAATTTGTTGATGGCATAAATTACTGCTAGGAATTCTTTCTCAGTTGTATAATTTTTCTCTGCTCCTGTCAAGTTCTTGCTAATGTTGTAGATGGTATAATGTTCACCATTATCAATTTGTCCTAATGCTACTCCAATTGTTGTATTGGAGGCATCGATCTAATGTGAAATGGTAATGTCCAATTAGGTCCTCTGAGCACGGGTGGAGTTATCAATTTCTCTTTCAAAGCTTCAAATGCTTCCCGACATTTTGCAAGACAGAGAATTCAGAATCTTTAGTCAATAAGGCAAACATAGGATTGGCTATTGTACTAAAGTTGGGAATAAACCTGCGATAAAAACCAATGTGTCCTAGGAAGCTTCTGACATTAGTCTGATTTTTAGGAGGAAGGAGATTCTTGATAATTTCAACTTTCTTTGGATCAACTTGGATCCCTTCAGGAGAGATGTGATGACCAAGAACTATCCCTTCCTTCATCATCATGAAGCATTTATCCTGGATTTAAGGATAAGTGGTATGTTTGACAGTGAGTTAAGACTTTGTCAAGATTTTCCAATGTAAAATCAAAAGTTTGTCCACATACTGTGAAATCATCCATGTAAATTTCAACACTTTTGGTGGTCAGATTAGCAAAAATTTCTAGGACTGCTCGTTGAAAAGTTGCTGGGGCATTACACAAACCAAAAGGTAAAACCCTATAGGTAAATGTTCCCCATGGACATGTAAAAGTTGTCTTTTCTTGATCTTCAGGTGCAATCTGAATTTTATTATATCCACTAAATCCATCAAGAAAACAAAAGTATCTTTTTCCAAGCAAGAGTATCTAACACTTGATCTATGAAAGGTAATGGAAAATGGTCTTTGTATGTCACCTTATTCAATTCTCTATAGTCTACACATACTCTCATTTTTCCATTTTTCTTAGGAACTATTACCAATGGAGAAACCCATTGGCTATCATAAATTGGGTAAATGAATCCTACTTCCAGGAGTTTTTCAATTTCTTCTTTCACAATATCTCTTAAGGCAGGATTCAATCTTCTTTGAGGTTGTCCGACCGGCTTGACTTCTTCAAGATAGATTCTATGGGTACATATATCAGGATGAACTCCTGACATATCTTTGTAGTTCCAAGCAAAAGCATGAACATGCTTCTGCAAAACAACTATCAATTTTTCTTCCTCTTCCCTACTAAGCTGGCTGTAGATGTTCAGAAATTTTCCTGGCTGGACTTCTATTTATTTTGTATTTAGAAGGACTGAATTCACTTCTTCATATTTGGTGTTTAAGGGATTAAGAGGACATTGCTAAGATGGGAGAAACGAAGCAGTTTTTATTTCATTGCTGCTTGAGGGAAGCATATCTTGTATGGAATAGTGAGAAGGAAAAATCAGATGATGGTGCCATCCATGTGGTAGTGAAACAGAGTTTCCCTGTGATAGCATAGATGATTCATCTTTAGATTTTTGATTCTCCTCATTACTTATCAATTGTTGGATATTTGTTGCTTCCCCTTCTAAACCTTGTTCATGCAGAACATTCATCAGGATTGTTTCATTTTTTGAGTTTTTTGTTTCACGAAGGTCTTCTGTGTGTTCTATTACTACTAAGGTAGCTAGTGTAGAAATGACCTCTTCTGGTTCTTCATCTGAGTCAGAAAACCATAACTGACCTGAAAATTTGCTAGATGGTTTTGTAGGAGGATATAAAGAAATTTGTTTCAGCTCAATACCATTTGAAATAGTCATATTTCCAGATCTGCAGTCTATGAAGGCCGCTGCAGTTGCAAGCCAAGGTCTTCCCAAAATAATGGGATATCCATGTGCTGAATTTCTTGGCTGTAAAACCAAAAAATCTACAGGGAATTCCCAAGAAGAAACTTCTATAGGGACATCTTCAATGATTCCTTTAGGTTTTGCAACTGACCTATCAGCCATTTCTAAAACTGTAAATGTGGGGCTGAGATGTTTGAACTGTAATTGTTCCATTGTATCTTTAGTCATGACATTTATTGCAGCTCCTAGATCCACTAAAACCTTTGATATTGGTATTGAACCTATGGTGACTATGATAACTAGGCTTCCTGGATCACTATACTTTGGAGGTAGTAGTTTTCCAGATAAGAGATCAGCTATCTTCCCTTCAACCTGCATAGTCTTGGGGAATGCTTTCTTCTTTCTTCTCGCTCTTTTAATGCACAAATTTTGGACAGTACTGTTAATTTCTGGTATTTCCTTAATGTCTTGCAATAAGGGTAATGAGATAGTCAACTTTTTGAGTTCTTTGACCAATTCTGACTCAAAATTTTTTGGTATTGCATTAAGTCTTTCAAGATATGGAACTATCCTTGGTAATTGTTCTGCTTGTGTCTCTTTTTCTATTGTTGTATCCAATTTTTTTGTTTCTATTGTTGGTTAGATTCTCTCTGGTTCTGATGATTCTTGCTTTTCATTATCTTTGATTTCCATTAAAACTTGTTCAGGTAAAAATTTCCCTGAACGGAGTTGGATATCGCTACAATCAAGAACATTAATTTCAATATTTTCTTCAGCTTCAGCCACATAGACAGGAGGTGTCTATCTTACACTATTTGGATTAGTGACTGGCTAAGCTGGAAATTGAGGTTGTTTCACTTGCTGTGTTTGCTGTTGTTTTTCTTGAAAATTCTAATTAGGTGCAGGCAACAAATGCTGAGTTTGACCTTGATTCCTTTGCTGCCTTGGATAGGACTGGTATTACTGATTCCACTATGGTTGGTTTTGCACCCAATGTGGATTAGTTTGATTCTGATTCCAAGCTGGATTGTTTTGATTCCATGAGGGGTTGTTTTGAGGGGTTGTTTTGATTCTGATTCCAGGCTGGGTTACTCCAATTTGATTATGGCCATTCTTGGGAATTTGTCCATTGAGGATAATTCCAAGGATGTTGGGGTGGTTCTGATTGTCCCCAAGGCATAGTACCAGGATTATGCCCCCAATTTGTAGAAAAACAAGGGGGATTTTGATATTGAGAGAAATTCCCCCCTTGTTTTGGTCCAATATAGTTGAGTTCCTCAGTCTGGTTTTCTAACATAGTTTTAGTTGTGGTAGCAGGTGGCATTGATCAGTTGAATGCCTTTTTGAACATATACTACAAATGGTTGAGATAGATGTTTTATTCAAAGGACATTCCTGCAAAGCATGTTTACTTCTACATCTTGGGCAATAAATTGCCAAAGGTTTTGTGTTTTTAGCTTTTGCAGAGATTTCCCCTAAAGTAGTGTTTAGATGCACTAGGATATCAGTTTTGAAATTTGCAAATTCCTCTATCAGGTCCTTTACATCAGTGCCATTTGTGCAGATTTTTATTCTTCTCTGCTTAGTGCGAGAGTAATTCCTGCAAATATCCATAATTTCCTCATTACTGAGAGTGGTTACATCCCCTTTTCCCATTAAATCCAGAACTTCTCTGGATTCATCTTGCAATCCTCTCAAAAATATAGTTTTACACAATTCTGGTTCTACTAGTCCACATCTCCTTTGAACAAAGGAGAACCTATCAAGATAATCTTCCAAGGTATCATCATCTTCCTGCTTGATTCTAAATAACTCATCTTTTCTATTCCTTACACGGAAGTATTCCTGATATTTGTCTAAAAAGACAGTCTCCATTTGATCCCAGGTTCTTATGGAATTTGGCTCTAAGCTCATGAACCAGCATAATGCTGAATCCTTGAGAGTTGAGGGAAAAACCTTAAGTTTTTTATTATCATTTATATAATCATAGGTATGACACATTACCTTGAATTCAAACAAAAATTGATCAGGATCTTCAGATACAACACCTCGAAAGGTTGGAAGTACTGAAGGTGAAATGGTCTTCATGGGAGAGTTTTGTGTTGGATTCAGATGAATAGGATATTCAAATGTTCTGGATGGTTGGAGTATATCCTGATCATCCCCTTCATTATGAACATAGCCATGTTGGCCATCTGCATTGCCTCCTTCTTCCATAGTTTCTTGTTTCCTAGGAGAAGTTAAAGCTTTCCAAATTGTTCTCTCAAGAGGTCCAAGATTCTCTATTGATGAGTCTGATGAATTATCTTCCTTAAGATATTCTGTTGATAAAATTGGTGATTTTCCTTTCTCAAAATGTTCTACTGATGGTGAGACTGGTGATTTTTCTATCAATCTTTCAGGTAGTTCAAACACAGGTGATTCACCCCTTAGGCATGAATAGCTCCTTAATGGGACAAGCCATGGATCTTTTGGAGTATCCCTAGACTTACTAATTCATGTTTACTCCTAAATGACATAAATTAAGTCAATAGTTGTTATCTTACTCTTCTGTTATATTCAGATTTTAACCTGAATGTTCACAATTTAGTCTGATTACAACTATTGGACTATTTATTTTCTTTTGAAAACACTATTCCCCGGCAATGGCACCAAAATTATGTGTAGTCATTATACCATCATTAATTCTCAATGAATCTATCAATCCAGGGCAGTGTACAAGGCTATCTGTGGGAGAAGAAGTGAAACAGCTATAACTTAGGTCAATCTAGGGCAACAAGTCTTATTGGTGGAACCGATTGTGTGGGGGGTTTTGGAACATTCTTATCTCTAAATTGCATAAATTAAATCTGAATCTAAGTTGCAGAATTGGAAACTAATCATTAACTGCAAAAATGAAGTCCTAATTACAATTGCAGAATGAGACCTAATTATATTGCAGAATTAACAGTTGTAGAATTGAAAGTCTGATCCTAATTGCAGAAAGGAAATATAATTACTTTTACAGTAATGAAGGTTTAGATCTAATGTGGAAATAAAAACTATCAAAGTTCTGTAACAGAAGGTTGTCAATCTTCTATTTAGATTTTGACAGCAAAACATAAAATGCAGGAAATTGCTGAAAAACAGTAAATTCTGAAAATAACAATCTAAAAATAAAGTGGAAACTTTGCTGAAAGTAAGATTGCAACTAAAAATTTAAGCACAAGATTAATCTAAGCATAAATAAACTAATACTGCAAATATTGTCAACTATTTATAAGCAATTGACATAACAAGTTCTACAACTCATTCTGCTGCAAAGAAAATCAGAATAAAAACTTGCTTTGTTAGTCCTCCTCCTAGGTCAGGAAGTGGCCAGCATCTTTGTCTATAAGAATATGTAAGTCTCTCTCTTTTTCTAAATCTTAATCACATTCATTTACAAGTAATTTGAAATAGAACTGGTGCACTTTATTGATCAAAAGACATGATTACAAGAATTCTGCTGAAAAACTATTACAGGACTGTAACAATCAATTTCTAGTTATACTCTGTATTTTTTGCTAGCTTCCTTACTCTATTTTCTACCTCTTTTTCTATCTACCTCACTCAACATGAAGGGGAGAAATATTTATAGCTATCCTATGATCTGATTACAAACAAAGAATATCAAAAAGATCTAATCCTATAATGCTGCAACAAATTCTGGTTTTATCCTAGAAGAGGACTAAAACTTGATCTTTTCCTTAATGATGGCTTTGGTCGGCAATGACGGCAAAGACAGATGGAAGATATTTCTATTTACTTTTTCCAACCTTTATTTCCCTTTTTCTGGCTTCAAAAATTGGTCAAAAGGTCAAAAACACATTATGTTCTTCATTCCAAAGATAAGTGGCTTCATTTCGAAGACAATGCAATTTTCATTTCGAAGATCACTCATTCCGAAGATACTGCATTCTCATTCCAAAGATCACTCATTTTGAAGATACTGTATGCCTCATTCTGAATATCCGCTCATTCCAAAAATGTTGCATTCTTCATTTCGAAGATCCGCTCATTCCAAAGATGCTGTGTTCCTTCATTCCGAAGATATCTGTTCATTTCGAAGATATCTTGGTATGAACAAATATATTATTTTCCATTGATTTCTTCTGCATCTCTCAAGTGGTTTATCTCCTAAGATCAAATTCTAATGGTTTTCATCCCTTTCCTCATGTGAATTCAATGCCTTGCTATTTATGGACAGCTGGCTGGAATTTACATGGGAAAGACCAGTTTTTGCTGCACAGCAACAGTTTGCTTGCACTGTTGCTGCGATTTAGGTGAAGTAAATGCTTGAGACAAATCAAAATATTATTAGTGAAATGCTGCTATTATTCTAAGCATATCCCATTGTAGCAAATCATAGCAAAAATAACACAAAACTATGCAAAAAGCTATAAAATCAACATATAATATTTCAAATACATTGATCATGCAAAATGGTTAATATACAGCATATTAAATCAACTTAACTAACATATCAGATAAAACATAAGAGTTTATAGGTATTTTTAGTGTACAAAACATGTTATGATTGAGGCATTTCTAGGCCTCATCAATAAGGAGATTTGAATTAATGAAATTAGAGGTTGATGCATGAAGATTCACATTTAAATATTCAAATTATGGATCCAATTGATTTAGAGGTAAATGGTTTGATCTAGGTTTCTAGGGATGATTCATAAATAAATATTCCCTTTAAGATATGCCTAGGGTTCCATGACCACCTCGAATTAAGGATTACATGACCTCCTTATGCTTCTATAAAATTTAATCTATGTGAGCTATAGACTGGAAAACCACTCTTCTTTTTTCATCATGGATTAGGATTAGAGAATCTAAAGGTTTAGAAACCCTACCTTCTTTCTCAATTTTTGGGATCTTGAATAGTGGGTTGGTCATCATGGCATTTACCAAAGGGTTAGGTTTAATTGAAAATATATAAACACTATTAATTATATAGCATGTCTTGGCCATAAGTTTGGAAGGAAAGGATTCAATTAGTTAATTTTCAAGATTATAAAGTTGATTAAAGAATAAATAGAATATATTTAAAAATATTATATCCCCTTTAATTGATATATGAAATATGACCTATATACTGCAAGGGTCTCCTTATATACTGAAGGTCCCTATATACCTATTGATACATAAAAGAAAGTTGATACACAAGTTTCCAATAATATGGTAAAGTGACCACTTGGATATATGGCCAAGATGGTATCTAAGGGGTAATAGTATATATACCATTGTATACTTCTACTAGCCCACTATATTGTACTCCTTACTAGGTGTAAGTACATACAAGACCCTCTATGGGTGATTGGTGGCATGTGTTAGCTTTTGATGCAACATGTAATGGGAGATATCAAACACAAGATGCAGAATAATATGAAATAAAGTTAATCTATGAGATGATTGAAAAATATACTATAAATAGAAATGATAGATATGTTTACAAAAGTAGCTATGGAGAAAATGAACACTGCATGAATACAACTACAACTCAATAATGGGCATTGAGCATATTACACCCCATCATAGTACATCACACTGCTACATCATGCCACTCTGGTCTATATGACTATATCTCACAATAACATGTATGTTCAATATCTATGGTCCTTTATATAGGAAATACTTTCCTTGGCCAACACTCTACCTAGATATGCAAGGAATAACTTGCACATGTACAAATTGCACTTTGACACTTGTGAATTTATTACATTGCATGTAGTAACAAGATAACTTCCCCCTAAATTAATCTAATGTTCTAAGTATGTACCAAGAAAGGTACATTTACATTATAAAAATGATGTAATAGTCTATTTCTAACACCCACCTATATTATATTATTTGGATATTAAAGACTTTAGTCTTAAATGTGGATATTCTTTCAGTTGATGATCTTCGACTTTTTTTTGTAGATGCTTTAGTATTTGGACGATACAAAATTAAGCTAAATTTATAGGTTCTCCTTTCAATTGAACTTACACTGAATTCCTCCTTATTTAGATTCATCTTCTTCTTCTTCAAATTTACCTTTGGATATAGTCTCTTTGCTTTCATAGGTGGTCATGTTGCATCATATTTCCTGTAGAGTGAGTCCCTTTTTCTTATCTTCAATCTGTACAAAAGTTTTTAAACAACCACTCAGAGTGTCATGATAAAGTCTTGAATTAGTAGATTTTGAAATGTTGCATGAGGATTGAATATTTTTTTCTAGATATACCTCATTAAGTTTGATCTTATTTTTGAGTAGTTCAATAAATCCTCTTTGTTCTACATTTTCATTCTTGTAGAATTTATAGGTGAGCAATGCCATATATAAAATGCTCATAAGATCTAAGGAAAGTGTAATGTCACTTTTTCCATTTTCAATAGCTTCATTGAGATGATCTTGAATATAATATTACATAGTATCAAAATTATCTTCTAAATCTTCACTATGGATTACTTTTGAAGTTATATCTATCATTCTTTAAGATTTCATGAGCAAATTCATGATACCAATTTTTATAGCACTGAATTTTTCTTTGCTAAAATAATCATCCTTGTTGGATTTTGCATTGAAAGTAGACATTCTTATGACTCCCTAATTAGGATATATGATTCCTGATGAAATATAAGCTTGATTTGATAAAACCTATAATAATAATCCTTGTTTTTTAGACTACCTTATGTCTCCCAAATAAAGTGAGTATATACTCCTAAGGATTTTTAGGTTATGAGGAAAGCTTATATTTTGTAACTTGGCAATCTATGATGCATGCTTGATATTACCAAGTTTTGTAGAATACCTTATGACTCCCTAGTATTCTATGGATAAGATATAGTGATTTTATAGAATTATAATTTAATATTGATTAATTTTGTAATGTTTTGTAGAATACCAAAATCAATTTCTATTATCCCTTATTACTCCTATTGAACTAAGCATTGTTCCCAAATTTTAAAGAGGTTATAATGCTGGATATTTTGTCTTCTTTTGAAAGGAATGAGACAATAATATTATGAATATCCAACCTATGAGAAAAATATTTTTATGAATAACCCCGAAATGTACAAAAGTTACCATTTGATCAAACATAAATACACAATACATGCAAATGCTCAGAATATTGTTCTTTATTCATTAAAGAGAATCCATGGGTTACAAAGAGGATTATCCTGAATCCTTTATATGAATATCAAATAGTTTGATAGCTCCTTTTGAGATTCCTCAGTGAAGGTGGACTTCATGCATATCTAGGCCACTGGTAATCTTGATGATGTTTCTCCTTTTCCACTTGTTTTGTGACCTAAAAAGGAGGGTTAGTATGTTTGGGGGCTTGCCTTAGTCAGGCCCCATGTTGATAGAAGATGATAAATACATGAAGGAAAATTATACTAAAATGCGATGAAACCTATGTAGAACATCATAAAAACATAAAATAAAGCATACCTAATAGATTTGTTGAGAAAAACCTTCTATAGGGTCAACTTGCAGGTCAGGGGGTAAAATAGAAGCCAGATTCATGGGGCAGGGGATGAATTAAGTTATAGGTGCTTTCTATTAGATATTATTATCCATATGGGCTCCTGATATGGTGTTATGTTGTTTGCACTATGTAGATATGTCAAATTATACTTTTTGCCATATTTTTGCATATTTTCTATAGGTTAACTAAAAGGGAAGAGAGAGATAATGAGGGATTTGGTCTCCTATTTATAGAAGAAACAAAGATGTAGTGGGTGTGGTTAGGTGTACTAAACCCTAGGATCAAGTCCTATTATTTTTAGATTAGGGTTTGTGATGTGGCATGTCTAGTCATCCTCTTATATACCCTAAGAGAAATATCCTATCCTCGCACATGTGTGAGGAAGGATTAGGTTAACTAGGGTTGGTTGATCCTTGGGTTAGATGAGGGTTGAGTTAGGATTTCCTAGAAAATATCCTAACTAATTTGATGCACACATGTGCGAGGGAATAATTAGGACTAATTTGGGTTTAGAATCCTAATTAACATTTTTAATCCATAAAGTGCACTTAAGTGAAGTGACTTTCAAATTAGAAATTCAATTAACTTAATTAGGAGTTTTTGGGAACTAATAGCCCTATGGGGTCCTAATTAGGTCTAGGAAGGTCTTAAGTTGCCTTAGAGAACTAATAGGTGGCTTCCATATAGATAGAATGCAGTCAGGTAATGATTTGTGTAGTTTAGTAGGGTTTCATGCCTATAGGATGATGAAATTGCCTACATAGGTCTACAAAAGTCTACGATAGCCTGCACTGATCTAGAGCAGTCTACGCTAGTCTAGAGTAGTCTACAACGGCCTACGTTGGTCTACAATAGCCTATAGAGGTCTAGGATGGTCTATGCAAATCTACAAGTGTCTAGATAGATCTAAAAGTATGTAGAGGTAGACATGTGCAATTTTTGGGTGTCTATATTTACCCCTTTTTGTACTATACTATGTAGAATACAGTTTAATACAAAAATGTGATGGGAGAAATTAGAATATGAGGGAAGGAAGGGGATAATGGAATCCAACCAAAGGTATGTAGTTTCTCAAAGCATGACCATACAACTGTAGCAAGCCCGAGGAAGCGGTGTGTTGTACCCCACTAACTACTCTACTTGTGTATTAATTGAATCCTTTAATGTTTAAACATGCAATAAATGAAAGGCATGAAACCGATACAACCAGAATGCAAAGAAATAAATGAATGAAAGCTTTTGTATTGATATTCCCAAGATCCGGTTACATATGAATCCCTCTAAGGGATACCCTTCGTTTGATACATGATTTTACACACAAAGAGGGTAGTAGGTGTATAAAATATCCCCTATCATTGGGGGTGCACTTTATCAGGCTTCTCGATGATGCACATAGAAATGTATGAGGGCTTATAGATGCCTCCTTATCTAGTTCTGATTGCTAGAGGGATCCTCTTGCTCTCGTATGTTGTGGATTTACCTGATGAACCGGTATCCCTGCAAGCAATGAAACAAAAACACATGCTTAGATGTCCGAGATTGCCTCCCCGAATGAGGTTGTTAGCAATGAATAAGCTTAATGGAAATACAATGAAACTAATGCTATGCAACCAAGTAAATGAAGTAAATCTATGCTAATGATATGAAGATATGAAGAAAGCATAATAAAAGCAACTAATGTCTAAACCCTAAGTTAGGCCTGCAGGCCACTCTCCAAGACAACGATCGCTAAAGTGGAACTTGTCTTTTTTGCTCCAAGTCTATGGATCAAATCTTGCATCCTATGTTGATGTATCGCTCCAAATTTTTTGCATCCTTACCTTCAGGCTATAGGATCCATGCCCAGAAGGGGGATGCGAGAAGGATGGGACAATACCTCAGACTGAGAGGCCCTTTGAAGGTCACGCATCTCGGGGGAGGGGTATAAGGGTGAATTTTTGATGGATGGTGGGTTCACCAGAAAACTTTGAGTTGTAGTTTCCACGCCTAGGTTGAGAATGGGTTTGATGTGTTCATTTTGTACTTTAATAATTCATATCCTAGGTTTTGCCAAGATGAATCTAAGCTATTCTATATGCCAATGCCGATTTATATGGATACAGAAAACATGAATAAGTGCTAAACACAGAAAGTGTACTAAATAAGACAGAATGTACCTAATTTTAGATTTTTGATGAAGATTCTAAGGTTTGTAGAAGTTCATATTGTCTCAAATCTTACATAATCATCTAAAATTGTATAGAATCATCTTAGATCATAGTCGGTCATCTAAGATCAGACGAGATCATCGTCGACCTAACGAATTCGTCAGACGAATTTGTCAGAAACCTACAATCACAGAAACAGATACCAAAGACCAAAAATGCAACTGCAAGAGCAAGGGGAAATGATAGAAATGATAGTAAACTTACCTAAATGATAAATCTAGATAACAATGAAATAAAATGCATTAATTTAATCATTTATTTTAACTTTATCATGAATATATGCTAAATGAGGTGAACTCCAGAATGTAGAAATAGAATAAACTAAGTTAATGCATAAGGAAATGAAGAGAGAAGATAAAAAAATGCAAAATCCGGGCTCTGATTACCCCCAATCTATACTGTAGTCGATATCACCTCCAATCATATGAGATCATCACTGATCTACGACAGGATCATCTGAAATCGTTTGGAATCACCAGCGACAATCCGAGCTTGCTTCGGCTGAAAAATAATAAAATTATTGCAATAAAAATTGAAATATACAATGCAAATGATGGTACGAAGGTGTTATAATGCACAAGAAACTAAATTTGTAGGGAAAATCAGCCAGGCAGGGGGATAAACTAAGAAAATCCTAGTTTATATAGGATTAGGGGGAGGTTAGGAGGTTAGATATCACCCCAATTTAGGAGATCTCCAATGGGGGAGACTCTAACTGTGCAGACATGCTTTCTGCCCAAGTTAGAGAAGCTGTTGAAACAGAAACTAATTATGAAAATTTGGTTTTGGGACAAAATTGTCTGGACATTCTATTCCAGACGAATTCGTCAAATCTGGGATGATTTCATTTGATCTGCGACGATATCGTCCAATGGTCAAAATAAATCCTAAAAATGGCATGGAAAATGAGGGGAGTGGGTAACAGACAGTTAACGGGTATTTTTGGGGTTAAAATTCAAATTTTTATCTTATTACTAAGGTTTAACTACCTCAATTTTAGGGTGCTACATTTTGCCCCCTCTTTAGAAAATTTTCCAAAGAAAATGTGTTAAAGACGAGTTCTTCCCGTTTTATGAGAAAGCAAAAATTTACTCAATTTTTTAGATGATGATTCTAGGTCGAATCGTACGACTACTTACTATGGTGCCCCCTCCGTGTTTTTACCCAAATCGAACGTTTGAGGTATGTTGAGTGGTATTTTCACCCGATTGTGAAAACACACTCTCCGATAGGATTTGGGTTCTAAATCCTCTGCTTGCAAAGAAATTAAACATGTAATTTCTCCAAGGTTCCTGTTATGTTAGCATTCTGCATTTGTGTATTAATAATCTTAAATGAAGATATTCATTTTAAATGCTTGGAACACCTTAGTGGTTGCAAGTAACTGAAAACAAGGGGCACTGTGGTTTATTTTACTGTGAAATTAATGATTGTTCATTGAACCCTTATAAAACAAATGTGATCTGATCCTTATATGACCATGCTGTAACTTCAAAATAAAGTTTAATGAAATGCCATAAATGATGGAATTATTTATGGATTTTGAAGTTTTTTAATTTTTATTTTATTTTAATGCTTGAAAATAAAATTGGAGCTTCTGAAAAATAAAATACAGCAAAAAGAAAATAAAATGTAAAAGAAAAGAAATTAAAAATTGCATTCAGTTTGATGCTATCCCGTCCTGGAAAAACCGAAGATGTGAGGTTTCCATGCATGCAACCTAACCTATGGGACCCGCAAACACGCACAATCCCGATAAGTTAAGTGCTATTCCTAGGGTTTTGAAATAAAAATTCAGATTTCAAATATTCGCCTAATGCAACCCACAAAAGTGGCATTTAACATTATCTATAAATCTGAAATCTGAAAACAAAAGAATAAACATTAAATCCATTAGCATGCACAGAAGATCTCCTTCTTTCTTGCCCACAAGATGCAAATTTTTGAACACTTCTGCATTAAAAAAAATCATTTTACAATAGCAGAACTTTCTGGTTTTCTCAAAACCAGCAAAAGGAAGGAAAACAGCCTCAAAGCAGGCCCAGAATGACCCTCTGGCCTCTAGCACTACAACTCTGGTATCTATCTTGTGCTTCTACTTTTAAAGCTTGGCAATGCTTTCTGTTTTGGCCTGTGACGCTTCGCTTCATCTTCCAGATCGATTCGTTTCATCTTTCTTTGACTGCGTGTGTTTTGGCTTTATGCTCGACATTGAGACGTTTGATCTTCTCTGTAACGCTTCTGCAACCTATACGCCATGTGTCCCGCACTTTTTACACGTTCTGTAATGGCCCCAAGAAAATCATGACAAAAAATAGCATGCAGCTTTGTCCGCCTTCCCGTCCACGGACATGTCGCAAAATCGCGACATGTCGCGATATCGCGACGTTTTCTTGCCACGCCTTTCTCGCCATCACGCCCGAAGCGACATGTCAGTGACATGTCATGAAATCGTGATGCTTTTCTCGTTCCGTACCATTTGCCCGCAACTTGTCACGAAATCGTGACGTTTTTCCACTTCGGGCACCTTCGCTGCATGCTGTCGCGATATCGCGACATTTTTCACTTCGTGCCTCTTTTCTTTGTCGTGATTTCGCGACGTTTTCTCGCTTCGTGCCTCCCTCGTCGCAAATCGTGACGCTTTTTCCTCCTTGTTGCTCTGTCGTTTCGACTTTTCCTTCTCCTCTTCCTTCGTGATATCGCGATGTTTTTCACTTCATGCCCTTTCTTCGTTGACTATGATTTTGTGACATGTCGCGATTTCGCTATGCTTCTCTGCTTCCTGCCCTGTTTGATCGGTTTGACCATGATTTTGTGACATGTCACGATTTCGCTACGCTTTCTCATTTTCGCCCACGATTTTGCGACATGTCACGATTTCGTGACACTTTCCATTTTCTGGCAGCGACGGAGCAACCTGTCGCGATTTCGTGACACTTTTTCATTTTCGGCCACGATTTTGCGACATGTCGCGATTTCGTGACACCTTTTCATTTTCGCGTGATTTTGCGACATGTCGCGATTTCGCGACACTTTTTCATCCTTGTGCAATTTTGCCTTTTTCTTGATTTTTAGCATCTGGGTCACTGAGATCTTCTTTGAAAGCATGCAAAAAAGGTGGGTCCCCAATTTTGGGGTGTGTTGTGGATCAGCCACAACAAATGGCGACTCTGCTGTCAAATGCTCTTGAGCATTTTCTTGAGAACCCTATCTGGAAGTATATAAACTCGAAAACATGTGTTAGCACATAATAAATATAAACAAATGCCCATAGATCAAAAATATATGAATCATCAGAATCATCAAGTATTAGCTCGGTGTGTGCAATGTGTTTTCATTCCCTATCGTTTGAAATTGATCAACATTCCATTGTCAATTTTACATGAATGCATATGTGAGATTGTGAATGATTTGTGTAACCTAATAAATATGCTAAGAGATTTTGCTTTTATAAAAGGCATAGTCTTTCTTCTAGTATCATACACAAACATTCAAGATTATCAAACCCTCTTAGGATCAACTATATGAATTGTTTTATTATATCCCAAAGTTGGTTATGAGTCCCTACTATCTTGAACCCATGTGCAAGTGAAAGTGAAATCAGAGCTTTGGGAAATCAGACTCCCAACCTAATCGAGATGGGAGTTTAACCCTATTCTTACTACTCTGATTTAGAATTCATTACCTCACTTTGATCAAAATAATATAACCAATTATGGAAGAAATGGTCATGCTAGTCTAACCCTTTGGACAAACAGTGGTCTTGTTTTTTAGACAAGACATGTTGCCTTGCATGGGCACACTTAACCCCATAATCCAAGACTTATCCTCATTTCTTTGGACCTTGGGGATGACTACCCATCCTTTGCAGAGGACAAGTAGTACGATCCTTCCAATCCAATATAAATATGAGATGGGAAAAATTTATTTTTTACTTCTTGGACCTTAGGGATGACTACCCATCCTTGCTAGGGACATGTAGTACGATCCTTCCAATCCAAACTTTAGATGTAAATGGAAAATATTAATTTTATTGCTTAGACCTTGGGGATGACTACCCATCCTTTGCAGAGGACAAGTAGTACGATCCTTCCAATCCAAGATTTATTATGAAATGAGACATAGGAGCTTTGGGGAATCAGATTCTCAACCTAAGCGAGATGAGAATTTATGCCCTATCCTTACTACTCCATGTAGGTCAAATCAAAGCTTTGGGGAGTTGGATCCTCAACCTAAGTTCGATGAGGATTTAGCCCTATCCTTACTACTCTAATTTTAGGCTTTAAGCTTTATGGAAGTGGTCAAAACCACTGTCTTAAGGATCATGTTGCATAAATAGGATAGACATGAAATACTTCTTTCGCCCAACCTTTTCTTCCAAGCAAGGTTTTGATCATTTTGCTCAAGATCCTTTTTAATGTGTATAAAATGTGCTTGGTTCTAGATATCTCAAGACTCAGTTCCCAACCTTAGGATCTTCTTCTTATTTATATGATAGCATAACCTTAAGAGGATTTGACACACTTTAATGATTTGTACCTAAGATGCATATGCAACTAAGATGGAATGTATATGCAAAGTGAGATGTAATATGAATGCATTGTCTCTTGAATTGCAAATGAAATATTGTCATATAAAACTGACTACTTCATGCATCACAAGTTTCAAACGATATTATTAAATTGTTTGTGTTACTTGTGGAGCTTTTACAAGACAATTCCAATGTTTCATATTCTCCCGATCTAGAACATAAGTTAGCATCTCAAGGCAACTTTTTCATCATCTTTTTTTTTTTATATATAAACAAACAAAACATGTCAAATAAACACACAACTTTAAATTAAAACTTATTCAATCCAAAACCAAACTGCAATCCCAAAAATGAAAATTTGAAAACACAAACCAAAAACCAAAAACCAAAATTTATATACAAATGTACACTATAATACAAGATGATGCAAAGCTTGGCTTATCACTTTCCTGGATCCCACACATGGTTAGAACATTTCAACAAAAATATAACATGATATGCATGCCAAATGTTGTGGGAGACCAACAAAAACAAGACAAGACCAAACAATGCAACAAATTTCCACTTGCCATGCTCACCATACCAATTTGATTTAGTTCCAATAATACTCCCATAGGTGAGCATCAAATTACTAAAATGATTAGACAATAAATGATTTTCAATTTTATCATGTCTATTCTTTAAAATGTAAACTTCATAATTCCCTCCTTGATTTAGAATTAGGCTATCTTTTTCAAATATGCAATTTTGTAAGTAAGAGCCTATTTCTACAAATTTCAAAGCCAAATCATTTTCCAAATTTGTAGGCCAATCAAATTTGTGCAACAATTTACAAGCATCTAGGATATTTACTAAATTAGGATCATTAAAAGTTTTTATCCTAGATTCAATTAATAATTGTTGATGAATTTGGTTTAACAATTCAAGTGCATCAACTTCTTTTCCATTCATTAAAACCATGTTATTAAAGGTGTGATTAAAAATTATACCTTGTTTTTCATTTACCTTTAATGACATTTCATCATTCAAATTATTTAAATTCAAAATATGGTCATCCTTTTCAATCCTCAAACATTCTTGGTCAAAGTGTATGTCAAGTAATCTGCTTTGATGATCACTTATTTGAGTTGCTTCCAATTGATCCATCTCTTTATCATTTGGTTCTAATTCTTTGTTCACTATCCATGGTATCTCTTCATTTGAATCCTCCAAATCATCATGCAAACTTGCATCCACACTTTCAATGAATTTATATTCCTCTTTTGTCCCCTTTTCAAATCTTGTGAATATGAGATCTTCGTATGATGTAGAAGGTTCAACATCCTGCATATCAAGTGAAATATGAGTTTCATCTATAGGGATGTGAGAAAAGAATGCATTATCATATCTCCCCCAACCATTGTAAAAATCGTCATCCAAATCCATAGAGATGAAACTCCATGATATTTGTGACATGATCTCTTGATTCATTCATCAATTCTTTTTCTTCTTTGTCCTTGGCAATAGGATCATTATAATCTTCCAAAATTTGATGAGATTTGAAACCCTCTTCCAAAACATCCTCAAATTGTACAGGAGTTGTAATATCTTCCTTTGAGTAGGCAATTATGTCGTCCTGTATATCAATTGGCACACAAGTTTCATTAGTAGTTTTGGAGTGAGTGAAGTCTTCCCACTTCTTCCAAGCATCATAATAATCATCTTTCAAAATCAAGTGGTGACGTTCAACTACTTCTTCAACATCTTCCAATTCATCAATGTGCTTCTCATCAAATTCATCTTCACCTTCCTTAGATGGTTCAATTATTTCCAAAAGTGGGTTATTTCTTGAATTCAAATTTATAAGGCTATCATAATCCAAATTAGTAACCCATGATTCAATTTTATCATAATTTGGAGGGTGAAGAATTTCTTGATCTTTAATTTTACACATCTCATCAATAGTATCTTCCAAGAACAAGTGGTGAAACTCTATCATGTCTTCAAATTCATTTATTGATTTTCTTTCCATTTCACTTTCAACCACTTCATTTAATTCTATGGTGGGTTCCATCTTATCACATATATCAAACATTGTTGAATTTAGAACCCCTTCATCTAGATAATCATGTATCTCTACATGATCCTCACTAGTGGATGTTGGCTTAGCAATTTGCACCTCCTCGTGGACTACATCTAAGGTGGTTGTAAGATTTGGATATTCAAATTCATCCCCTTGATCATTCACCTTAGGTATCATTGGAGTGGAGGGTGCTATGTTTGATGGTTGGTGTAGGTTGGCATCAATGAAGAACAATCTCTCATATGAACATGTTGTGCCTTTTCTTCTTCAAGACCTTGTCGTTCTATCTCTTCTAAGACCTCATGGATTTTCTCTAGGGACAAACCACTCGGTTTTTCCTCAATGAGTGAAGCAAGTGTGGGGTGTATGGCTCCTAGGTATACTTCCATGGCTTCCTCTTCTAATGTGTTAAAATTTTCCCACATTTGGGAGTGCAACTCATGAAATCTTCCATTGAATTGACTCAAGGATTCATTAGGCTCTTTACATATGGAGGTAAACTGATTTTTCAATATTTCTAAGTCAGCCTGATTACCAAAATGATGAAGATAGGCTGCTTCTAATTGTATCCAAGAAGTCCTAACCTCCATGGGTAGTTGGCTATACCAAAAGAATGGTCTATCATCCAAAATGTATGCAAATAACTTACAAGCTACCTCCTCATAAAAAATCTGGAATTTACATAATGCATCCTTGTAGACATGCAGTTTTTGCAAGTATCCTAGTGGCACCTCTTGATTAAAACACCGTAAAAAATCCAATAACATTGTAGGAATATGATAGGGTATCACATGTAAACCCTCATAATAATCCTCTATCATTGATACCATTCTCTCTCTTAGAGACATTATTTCAGCTCTCAGGGATACCATTTGTTCCTCAAGTGTTGCCATTAGTGAAGCTTAAAATGTAATTTCAGAACCAAATCTGTTGAATATTCAACCTGCAATTTATAAACAAAAATCAAATTAGCATCAACTAAGAGATGTATTCATTAAAATCAAATGACAAGTAATTGCATGAGACCAAAATTCTGAAAAATTAAATCAAATCACATAATTCTGTATGAACAATCGAAAAAAATATACATAACATACCTGAATTGCTTAAAATAGAACAAGTAAATAAATTCAGGCCGTCCTTTTTACAATCCGTTGAGTGTTAGAGGATTAAAGCATAAAAAATTTAAATTTAAATAACACTAAAATAAACCCGTTCGGCCCTCCTAGCACCAATCCGTTGAGTGGTGTTAGAGGTCGAAGATGCTAATAAAATGGACTTGAAATATTTAGCAATGTAAAGCTCTTAAACAATTAAAAACCCGTAGCATCTAAAATCATGATAAAATAAACCCTTTCATGCCCTCCTTCTAGCGCCAATCTGTTGAGTGGTATTTTCACCCGATTGTGAAAACACACTCTCCGATAGGATTTGGGTTCTAAATCCTCTGCTTGCAAAGAAAACAATTTCTCCAAGGTTCTTGTTATGTTAGCATTCTGCATTTGTGTATTAATAATCTTAAATGAAGATATTCATTTTAAATGCTTGGAACACCTTAGTGGTTGCAAGTAACTGAAAACAAGGGGCACTGTGGTTTATTTTACTGTGAAATTAATGATTGTTCATTGAACCCTTATAAAACAAATGTGATTTGATCCTTATATGACCATGCTGTAACTTCAAAATAAAGTTTAATGAAATGCCATAAATGATGGAATTATTTATGGATTTTGAAGTTTTTTAATTTTTTATTTTATTTTAATGCTTGAAAATAAAATTGGAGCTTCTGAAAAATAAAATACAGCAAAAAGAAAATAAAATGTAAAAGAAAAGAAATTAAAAATTGCATTCAGTTTGATGCTATCCCGTCCTGGCAAAACCGAAGATGTGAGGTTTCCATGCATGCAACCTAACCTATGGGACCTGCAAACACGCACAATCCTGATAAGTTAAGTGCTGATTCCTAGGGTTTGAAATAAAAATTCAGATTTCAAATATTCGCCTAATGCAACCCACAAAAGTGGCATTTAACATTATCTATAAATCTAAAATCTGAAAATGAAAGAATAAACATTAAATCCATTAGCATGCACAGAAGATCTCCTTCTTTCTTGCCAACAAGATGCAAATTTTTGAACACTCTGCATTAAAATAAATCATGTTACAATAGCAAACTTTCTGGTTTTCTCAAAACTAGCAAAAGGAAGGAAAACAGCCTCAAAGCAGGCCCAGAATGACCCTCTGGCCTCTAGCACTGCAACTCTGCTCCAGCGGTTTCCCCTCGTATCTGTCCTGTGCCTCTGCTTTTAAAGCTTGGCAATGCTTTCTGTTTCGGCCTGTGACGCTTCGCTTCATCTTCCAGATCGATTCGTTTCATCTTTCTTTGACTGCGTATGTTTTGGCTTTATGCTCGACATTGAGACGTTTGATCTTCTCTGTAACGCTTCTGCAGCCTGTACGCCACGTGTCCCACACTTTTCTGCACGTTCTGTAACGGCCCCAAGAAAATCATGACAAAAAATAGCATGCAGCTTTGTCCGCCTTCCTAGCCGCGAAAACGCGACATGTCGCGATATCGCGACGTTTTCCTGCCAACAGCCTTTCTGCCATCACGCCCAACGAAAATGCGACATGTCACGAAATCGTGACGCTTTTCTCATTCCGTACCATTTGCCCACAACCTGTCACGAAATCGTGACATTTTTCCACTTCGGGCACCTTCGCTGCATGTTGTCGCGATATCACGACATTTTTTCACTTCGTGCCTCTTTCGCTGCATGCTGTCGCGATTTCGTGACGTTTTCTCGCTTCGTGCCTCGCCTTTCCTCGAAATCGTGACGCTTTTTTCTCTTGTGCTCTTTGTCATATGACATGTCATATTTCACGACATTTTCCTTCCGTACGCCTCTCCTTTGGAGCCGCGAAACGTGACTGTCGCGATATCGCGACGTTTTTCTCTTCCCCTTGTTTCGTTGACCGTGATTTTGCGACATGTCACGATTTCGCTACGCTTTCTGCTTCCTGCCCCGTTTGACCGGTTTGACCACGATTTTGCGACATGTCGCGATTTCGCTACGCTTTCTCATTTTTGCCCGCGATTTTGCGACATGTCGCGATTTCGCGACACTTTCCATTTTCTGGGTAGCGACGGAGCAACCTGTCACGATTTCGTGACACTTTTTCATTTTCGGCCATGATTTTGCAACATGTCACGATTTCGTGACACCTTTTCATTTTTGGCCATGATTTTGCGACATGTCGCGATTTCGCGACACTTTTTCATCCTTGTGCAATTTTGCCTTTTTCTTGATTTTTAGCATCTGGGTCACTGAGATCTTCTTTGAAAGCATGCAAAAAAGGTGGGTCCCCAATTTTGGGGTGTGTTGTGGATCAGCCACAACAAGGTAAAAGTGTGAAAAAGCAAAATTGTATAAGAAACAAAAAGAAGTTTTTAAATAAAATTAAAAAATAGGGTAAAACCCTAATTCATTTTTACTATTCATTTTCACTATTTTTAGAGCTCTACAGACAAAATGGTCGAGACAACGCACAGATCAATAGAGGTCCGACACGGGCTACGGTTAAGGATCTAAACTTAGTGAATTATATTTTTAATTTGATTTGTGTAATTTGCAATTTAAATTTTGACAGTTTTGGGCATCACGGCCGTTTTTAGGCCATCAATGACGTCGGGACAAAATCATCCCAATTTGTCAAAATCGTCCCTAGATTGTCTATTTCGTCTGAGGGCAAAATCGACGAAGTAGGGGCGATCCCGTCCAATAAGGGATGATCCCCAAGTTGAGAAATCAGAGATGATTTCGTCCTACAAAGGATGATTTGACCTAATTTAGGACGATATCATCCAATGGTGGACGATATCATCATTTTTATGAAATTAAGCTTGTTTGAATTGCATTTAATTGATTGTAATAATTGTTTTATTAATGAATTTTGTTGTTTTATTTTTTATTTTGTAGAGGGGATTACTAAAGAGTCAAAAATATAAATACGGGGGGCTGAGGGATGATGTGGCCATGCTCAATTAGGCGGAGCGAGACCAACTGGCATAGGTCGGACTACAACATGTGGTAGAGATGCCACAAATATCGACAAACATGGGGCTACTGACATCCCTAGTAGAGAGGTGGTATCCAGGGTCATCCTGCTTCTGGTTACTGATAAGGGAGATGGTTTCCACACTAGAGGACGTATGGAGGATCTTGAGGATCCCCATACAGGGATGGTTTATGACTCCTACGGCTAATCAAGGCCAGGCTATGATGAGGTTGTGCAGAGACCTGAGATTTGTCCTGCAGAAGGGCAAAGTGAACATCAAGTCTCTGAGGTAGATGCCTGGGGCATCTAGGTTGACTCAATTTTTGGTAGGGGTAGTGGGTGGCCTACTACTATGCCACCAGAGTGGGTGCAGATTACCATGGCTCCTTTTAGATGTGGTCTATGACATGAGATACCACGGGTACAAATTTGCATGGGGCAGCTTTGTACTGTGTCGCTTGTATAGGATCCTGCACAGGGTCGTATACAAGGGAGGCTAATGTCTAGTTTTGACATCGCTACTATAGGTTTGGTGCTAGGAGCACATCATGGTGTGGAGGCCGGTAGGACTCCCACTGATAGGGGTTGACCAAGAGAGACCCCGGGTTTTATATTGGTGGCTCTAGAGAGGGTCACAATGGCGGATAGATCTGCCGATGTCACGGAGGTTGCTAGACGACCTCATCCTAGACCAAATCACCTGGAGGCCATGGAGAGAGCATCTAGGGTGGGGAGAGGACGGATAGGAGTTTTCTCACATTAGGTGAGTCTGCTGACTTAGGATGGAGTGGGGAGAGGTAGAGCTCCACCGCTATGATCAAGTTTTGTGACAATTCAGTCTACAATAGGGGATCTCATCTCTTAGGGACTATGATTACTCCAAAACTATCTGGGATAATACCACACTAAGTGAGGCTCCAGATATGCAATGATTCTGGAGCTAAGACATGAATGATGCCCCCATCCAGCCAAATGATAGGGATGACACTGGGGTCCCTTATGGATACGATGTCTGGTATGCAGGCATCTTCTCTCCTCATATGATGAGGGCACAGGGTCTGATGCACGCTATTGTGCGACAGATAGGGAGGCAACACCAGGCTCCCATTGAGGTAGCGTGGGGTCATGGAGGGAGATATCAGCGATGGTCTCTACAGGAGAGACACCAGAGGATGCCATAGGATCCATAGAGACCACAAAAAATAGGGAGGAGGGAGGAGGGATTCCCTCCTCAGTAGGGGGAGAGGCCACCATCACCCGATAAGGGCAAGGGTGTCGAGGTAGGGGAGAGCAATGAGATGGCAGCTCTCTGGGCTGAGGTTACCTACCTCTGGGCTCAGGTGTAGACACTACAAGATGAGGCTACACGGCACAGGGCTCGAAGTAGAGGGGTGAGCATGTAGGAGTTGGTGTGGTCTATGGATCAGACCGCATTCTATTAGGGAGTATACTTCTAGCTGGTTCTAGAGGGCCAAAGGTTATAGCTTCTACCCGGCATTACGAAACCAATCAGGATGGGATCATTGAGGACATCCTCACGATCGACGATGAGGACCCGAGACATGGCACGGACCTCTATGGGACCACCTCCTCCACCTCAGGGTGGGAGAGGAGATGAGACAGAGATCTTGAGGGCTTATCAAGACTAGCTGATATAGACTGCACAGAGATTGTATATATTATTATTATTTTTTAGAGGATTGAGTATGCCAGGATATAGATTGTGGCATACCAGTCCAGTTTTGATATGATGTACAAAATTTTTTGATATATATATGGTCTTTTTGATGATATGACTTGTGTATATGTTGTATGATGCTTTAATTTTGGATTTGTTTGGTTGATTATTCATGTAATTATGTCATTTGGAAATTTTATAATTTTATGTCATGCTGTAAAATTTAAATGAAATAATCTGATGTAAACAAATTTGTTGTGTATGGTATAATTTGATGAAAATAAAGACTTCTAACAATAATTTCAAAGGACATTGTCGCTATTATAGACCATTTCATGGAGTCGTCGCTCGCTAGGTCGTCAAGCTAATCCCAGTATAGAAATATTGCTAAAAGTAAAAGGGTGCTTAAGAGACTGTCTTAAGGCTTTGTGTTGTGATGATAAAAAATGATGATGGTGATGATTTGTTTTCAGATGTCCATTAAAATATTATGCATGAAATATTAAAAATATGATTTTTTTGCTAGGCATAAATTCCTAAGTGTGATAAAATTTTGAATAATTCCCTAGGAATTATACCATCATTGCAAAGTTGAATGTTGACATAATGAAATGAAATAGAAAAATGTGTTCATTCTTTTTAAAGCACAATTGTGTAACATAATGATATAAGCCATATGTTTTTATAAATAATAATGAATGGAAAATAAAATTAGAACAATGGTTTGCGCTAGGCATAGAATTATAGGTATAGACTTATACCATCATCGCAAAATCCAAAAAAGTAATTTTATTGCATAATTTGATTTTTGATTTTGAGATAAACAAAAAATATATATAAACGTGACTCTATTGCTAGATTGTGAATATGTTGTTTGAAAGAATTTTTGGATTTTTAAAAACAATGTATGTAATTGTTTTTATACTAAACAGATGTTCTTAAATAAGAAGATGAAATTATTCCAAAAGAGTTGCAGAAATATTTTAAATTATCTCAAAGACAAAATGTAGATTTATAAGGAACCCCCATGTGCATATGTGAGTTCATTGTCGATCTTGATTTATCATAATGATACAAAATCTCTCAAATATAAATGTATGTGCAATTGTATTGTTCATTTACCAATTTTGAGCAAGATAATTTGATACAAGTAATTTGAATTAACCAAATAAGTGTTCGTTGACCATGATTTATATGCATGTAACCATACCAGACTACTATGTAAGTCAGGTCATCAAGAGCTAGCTGATCCATAAGCAGACATAGGTCTATACAAAATAAGGTCGCTAATGTGACAGACATATCACCATGCTAGGGATTACCCAAGGCCAAGCGAGTTGGGCAAAAACCACCTGTTATGGGGCTTACCTCATAGTTTTCAAATAATTGAGAATTCCAGGGATTCAAGCTCATTCACCCTTCTTTTCTTTTCAAAGGGTAGAGAAAAGGGATTTTATTGCTTTTTGCTTTTTCTTTTGCTCTTATTTCTCTCTTTTTTTGTATTTTTGCTTAGAACTGAGATAATGCTGAAATATTGTTGTGATGGTACAAAATAATATTTTTCTTTTTCTCATTTTTTTTGACCTTTTTTTTTCCATACTATGGATACTTGCTCGGATTTGCTGTAGAGCAAGGGATTTTTATTCTGGGCAGGGGTGAGCTTGTACTTTTGTCAATTCTCAAATATTCTAGACCATGTGCATGATAGGATAGCAGGGGAAACTTTTCGCTCAAGAAACCATTTCTACTATGTAGCATCATATCGAATTTGCAATGAAATCATTTTAATGTGAAAAGATATGTTTGGTTCAAGTAAATAACAAGATCAGTTCTCTATGCTCAAAACTTTATTTAATTCAACTATGGAATTTGATATAAGAGAGATTAATAATCATACCAAATAAAATTAAGATATTTATGCATGTGAATGTGAAAGTGCGGGATTCCAAATAAATACTAATTTATCCAAAATAACTGAAAATATGACTGCAATACTTCAAGAATTGATAGGTACAAAAATAAAAGATGTTTTTGAAGATTTTTATGATTTTTATGTTTTTATATTTTGATTTTGATTGATTTTAATTGATGAATTAAGAAGATACACAATGTGATTGTTTTTTTTTTTTATATATGAATGACTAAAATGAAACAACATGCAAAATAACAATATATACAATGATGAAATGACCAGATTTATGCATAATAGTGTTTAAGATGCATAATGTTTATAGGTTCTTTAAGATATTTACCATCTAAGGTAGATAATCTGTATGCTCCCGATCCAAATTTAGCAGTGATGATATATGGTCCAAGACAGTTAGGTTCAAATTTAACTTTAAGATATTTAGTTGCATTAGTATTTTTTTTTATTTTCTTTTAAGACAAGGTCGCCGATCTCAAAGGATCGATGATGAAATTTCTTGAGGTATGCTCGCTTGAGCTTGTTTTGGTAGGCACAAAGATGTTCCAAAGCATTGATGCACTTCTCATATAGGAGTTCCAGCTGACTAAATCTTCCAGCATGATATTCATCTCCTACTTCAGTATCTTGAAGTAGCAGAGCCAAAGAAGGAACTTCTAATTCAAAGGGAAAAACTGCTTCAGTGCCATAAACCAAAAAAAAAGGTGAAGTGCCCGTGGGAGTACGAACGCTAGTTCAATAAGCCCACAAAGAAGGATATAATTGGACATGCCAATCTCGGCTAGATTTATTGACCAGTATTTTAAGGATTTTAATTAATGTTTTATTAGATGCTTCTGCTTTGAAATTATCCTAAGGATAATAGGGAGTGGACCAATGATGTTGAATTTTATATTTTTGACATAATTTTTTGACATCTTTATTTTTGAAACAAGTTCCATTATCTGAGATGAGATTTGTAGGAATTCCGAACCTATAAATAATTTGATTAAAAATAAATTTGGAAACTTGGGTTCCAGTGCAAGAAGGTAAGGGCATAGCTTCAACCCACTTTGTGAAATACTCGGTGGCGGTTATGATGAATTTGAGTCCATCAGATGACATAGGATTGATTTTTCCAATGATGTCTAAGCCCAATTTTGAAAAGGGCCAAGGAGATGAAATAGCCTGTAGCTCTTGTGCAGTTGCATGGACAAGGTCAGCATGTTTATGGCACTTTTCACAATGGCACACGTAATCATGTGCATCATTCTCCATGGTAGGACAAAAATATCCTATCCTAAGGATTTTCTTAGCAATGGCGCTACCACTAAAATGTCCCCCACAAGATCCATCATGGGCTTCAGCCAAAGATGATCTAGATTCTTCTAGATTCAAAAATCTTAGTAGGATACATTCGAAAGATCTCCTATATAACGTATTGCCAATAATTACGAAGCGACTTGCTCGTCTACGTAATAACCGACACTGGTTGCTATTACAACCTTCAAGGAAGGTCCCATTTTGAAGAAAATTAAATATATCAGTGTACCAAGGTTCAGGAGTAGTTTCATTGATTAGAAACACATCCAAAGGTTCTAAGCATGATTTATTTGAAGTGGGTTCCTAGAGTCGATGAATAATGATGGTAGCATATTCATCATCTAACTCCAAGGACAAAAGAGATGCAACTGCAGCCATAGCGTTAGTCACACGGTTGCTAGTTCGAGGAATAGCTTCCAAGGTAACTTGATCAAATAAAGATATTAATTGTAATACATATGCTTTATATGGACGTAATTTATCATCTCTGGTCTGATAAACATCATTAATTTGATTTATGACAAGTTGAGAATCATCGAAAACTAATAAATTTTTAATTTTTAGCGCCAAGGTAGCTCGTAATCCAAGGATTAGAGCCTCATACTTAGCAATGTTATTAGTATAATCAAACATTAATTTAAAGGATAGAGGTATAAGATTTTTCTGTGAAGATATTAAAATAATACCTACACCAGCCCCACTCATGCATCGGGCTCCGTCAAAGTATAGGGACCATTGCTCTGGATGGTCTGCCTTTAATTTAAGGCATTCATTAGGAAACTCAATGATGAAGGGATGGGTAGACTCTAAGGGTGCATTAGCTAATGGATCTGCTATGATTTGACCCTTAATATACTTATGTCCTATAAACGTGAGTTCAAACTCGCTTAGCGCAAGAACCCACTTTTTTGTGCGACCAGATAAGTACGGTCGACTCATGAGATACCGCAAAGGATCGAATTTAGCAATAACATACATTTTTTGACTGAGTATATAATGGCATAGTTTCTGTGTAGAAAATACAATGGCTATACATAATTTCTCTAATGTTGTGTAGTGGGTTTCATAACTAATTAAGGTTCATCTAATGTAATAATTAGCATGCTCTCTTTTCTCATCGTCAAGTTGAGCTAACATAGCTCCTAATGCAAAATCTGAAGCAAAAATATACAAGATAAATGGGCAATCAGATCTAGGTGGTGAAAGCATATGTGGGTTAAGGAGATATTGTTTGAGGAGTTCAAATGCTTCCTGAAATTCGTCATCCCAATGAAAAGAGACTTCTTAAGAAGCTTAAGAAAGGGTCCTGTTTTATCCGCCAACTTATCGATGAAGCGACGAATGGCTTGAAGTTTACCTTGTAAACTCTGTAATTAAAATATATTTGTGGGTGTAGGCATATCAGTGATAGTCGTGATCTTGAAAGGGTCAATTTAAATGCCACGTAAAGAAACTATAACCCCCAATAATTTACCGGACTTAACTCCGAATATACATTTGGTTGGATTTAGTGGAATAAGATATTCCCTTAACCGATCAAATACTTTTCGTAAGTCAGCTAAATGATCATCTTCTTTGATGGAATGAGCTATAATATAATCTACATAATCATGTAGGATATCATGCATCATATCATGAAAGATATAAGTCATGGCTTGTTGATATGTTGCACCTGCATTCTTCAAACCGAATGGTATCACTTTCCAACAAAAGGTCCCCCAAGAGGTAATAAACGTTGTTTTAGCCTGATCTTCAGGAGCTATCCTGATCTAATTATAACCAAAAAATCCATCCATTAAGGATATCATTCCACTACCAACAGTAAAATCAATGATCTGATCCATGTTGGGAAGAGGAAAATCATGTTTAGGGCATGCAACATTAATATCTCTAAATTTTGTGTAAACCCTAACTTTAGTAGCTTCTTTCTTAGTTACTAGAACTACATTCAAGATCCATTCAGCATAATCAATGGCTTGTATAAAAATAACCTTCAGGAGTTTTTCTAATTCCCTTTGACTAATAAGGCCACTTTAGGATGCATTTTTCTAAGTTTCTGTTTAACAGGTTTAGCATCCGGATGGACTACTAGGTGATGCATAACTATAGAAGGGTCTAATCCTGGCATATCTTCATATGTCCAAGCAAAGACATCTTCATATTCCTTAATAAATACAATGTATTTATCTTGTTTTTCTTGACTCAATTCTGATCCAATGTTGATTATGTGAGGATTATCTTTGGTTCTAATGTTAATTTTTATGACATTTTCTACTTCCATGTGTAGATCTCTCTCAAAATTAGGTGGGATGGGTGAAATGCCCAATTCTTGTAATTCTTCCAAGGTTAGTTTGGATAATTCGTCTTGAGGAGTCGTGGCCTCAAGCTAGGCTATACTAGGTATAGATCCATCAAAATAAAATTCATGATGTAATAATTCCTCAACGAAGACATCATGGAAGATATCTCCCTCCAACTCATCGTCGGATTTGGCGATCATCTCATGGTAGGCTATAGACAAGATATTACATGTAAATGGCTTATTCATTAAAAACAAGGTATCACGTTTATCCAAATAATCTTGGTAACATATGAGATGGTCATCATCCTTAAATGGGAAGGGCTGACCTTTACTAGGAAATAGGCCCCCACCACATCGGGAAGGCCATGGTTCTACCTCAAAAGGTTCTTTCATACCATTTTGGAAAGGTCCCAAACCTTTCCCTTTATATCCCAATTTAAGCATTATAGGCTTAGCTTTAATATATTCATTAGTAAAATAACATCGAGCATATCCATCATAATGAACCTTGATGTTTCTAGGTATTCTACCCCAGTCATATCCCTTATAAATAAAAGTGCAACTCCTGACTTGGTAAATACTTCCCATAGGCTGTGGGATGCCCAAGGTATGAGGAGAGGGTGACAAATTATTTAACATAAGGGAATCTTGCATAGCAGCATTCGTTTGCTTTGATATAAGAATTTTAGATAAATCGGGTAAGAGCTCGTCAGTAAGAGCATAAGAGGTAGAAGGAACATTTCCCATATCTTCTGATGCAAAAACTATGCCTTTGGTGGATGTAGATGTTGTAGAGATGTCGATGGATGATTCTATAGGTATGGAAGTTATAGGAGTAAAACAAGAAGCATTGGTTGTGGGTTTAGGATCTTTTTGAGGTCCTAATGTAGTTTGTTTAGAGGATGTTTGAGCTGTATGTAGAGGTGGAGTTGATGGAGAAAAAGTAGATGATGTTATGGGTGTGTGTTTCATACATTTAGACGGATGATGAGAATTAGGATGTGTGGATGACAGTGTAGGGAAAAATTGAATTCCAATAGGTTCTGCTAAAGCACACATATCAAAGGGTTTGGGATCACCATGAATGGTAACCAACTGATTTTTAAATTTGAATTTAACACATTGATGTAAAGTTGAGGGAACGACTCGCATCGCGTTGATCCAACGGCGACCCAAGAGTATATTGTACGATGAAGGGTAATGTATAATAAACACGGTCATGTCTAAGGTTCTTGGACCAACTTGCAATGGGATAGTAATAACTCCACATGTTTCTTGTGTTTCATCATTGAAGGCTTTTATGATCATACCAGTTCTTTTCATTTCGTCACTTCTAAACCCAAATCTTTGGTATAAGTCAAAAGTACAAATGTTTAAAGATGAACCATTGTCAATCAAGACTCGTTTAACTGCTACATCTCCAATTAGGGTAGTAATATATAAGGGGTTATCCTTATGTAAACTATGTTGCGGTATATCTCTATCCCGAAAGTCAATACAATCGACTTCTTGAGTTATGATAGTATTGGCCATGGCTTCAGGTTGAATATTTTGTGGTACCATCATTTGTCTTAATGTGAGCATTAATTCATCCCTATGTGTAGGAGATCTTAAAAGGTCCAAAAGGGAAATTCTAGTTGTAGTATTTGATAATTGTTCATTAATATTATAAGGAGGTTTAGGTTGAACGTTAGGTGCATGATTCCATTTATTAGGAACTTTTAAAACAAATGGATCTGATCCATCATTCTGAGTTTGATCTTGTTGAGAATTTTGAGCTTGTTGTCTAGTAACAGCTCCGATGGTACCTACAATATTATTTTGCGGATGATGAATAGGTCTTGGTCTAGCATTTATGGCTTGTTCATTAGAAAGTAATTGGTGAGACGATGGTCGAGTAGTGACTCTTCTTGGAAATGGTTCTTCTAGAACCATAGAACTTGTGATAGGTTGAATAGGATCTGATTCATCTTCAGAACTATTCGATTGATTTGATGCGATTTCCATATCACTTTCAGTCTCATATTTTGTATCACTAAGATCAGGTGTCTGAATATTATATAGAGGTCTGGTCATAACCATGGATAAAGTTGTGTCAAATATTTTTGGCTCATGAGTAGGTAAATGCCCACTAATAGTTCCTACATATCGGGTAGGAGGGGTAACATTATGATGTTCAATTTGATTAGCCACTTCTATACCATGCTTTGGTAAAGGATGTTGAAATATGTCCAATGATTGATTGGCATTCTGATTCTGATTTTGGGGGATGTTCTTTTGAGCATTATTAGGAGGATTTTGTTTAGGTTGAAAGTCTTGCACCTCCATCTCATTATTATCAATTAAGTCTTGTATTTTATGTTTTAATATTTTACAAGAGTTGGTAGCATGTCCAGGTCCTCTATGGAAATCACAGTGTAAATTAGCTCTGTATCCAGGTATAGTTGGATCAGGTTCCCGGATATTTGGTAATTGGATCAAACCTCATGCTAATAATTGTAGGAGAATGGTTTATAGAGGTTGATTTAACCTAGTAAATTCTTGAGGTGGTTTATTAGGAGGTTTCAGTATAAACTTCTCCATTTTTTTCATAGTATTAACATTAGCAATGTTTCTGTAATCAGTGACTCCATCACCCACAACTTGTTTATTCTTATATTTATTTTTGGATGTTTTCTCATCATCTCTCTTTTTAAGCTGACCTCTCCTAATGAGAGCATCTTCCACTCTTCTAACTAAGTCTATAGCTTGATCGAAGGTGGTCAAGGTAGTAGTTAGTAACTCATACGATAGTTGTTCTTGTAAATTATTGATAAAGATATCCAACATTTCTCGATAAGGTAACACAAAGTGTAATTTTCCTCTCAACTATCTCCATCGAGCTAGGAAATCAGCAAAACATTCATCTTTTTCTTGTTTTAAGTTGTACAAATATTTAATAGTTACATGCCTTTCGATGTAGGCGCTAAATTGATGAACAAAAGACTTGGTTGTTTCTTCAAAATTCCTCAAAGAATGAGTGGGTAGTTGATAATACCACTCTAATGCCATTCCTCCTAAAATTGTTCGGAACATTTTTAGTAATAACAAGTCATCATGTAATATATCATGACATGCTATCCTATACATACGAAGATGCTCTATGGGATCTTCGGTTCCTTTGTATATAGGTAGGAAAGGCATAGGAAAGTGTTTAGGATATGGCTATGCTACAACTATAGGATCTAGAGGCTGACTACACATCTCTCGATAATTGTACAAGGGATGGTAGGGATCTATCTGGTCCATGCGGGAGACTAACTATTTCACCATGGCTTCCAGATTACTAGTGTGTCCACCATATTGGTTCGGTGGTATGTGAGTGTATGCTGGCATGACGTAAGGATTAGATGCTATATTGCTATTATGCAAATGGTTGGTAGGGAGAGTATTATGAAGAATATTTGTAGTAGCATTATGTTGTATCCCAGATTGTTGGAAATTGGTGTTTGGTTTTGTTTTGGGCTTTTGTTGATTTGAGGTATGTTGATCAATAGATTGGTGAAATAGAGCAGTGAATGAAAGTTTCTTTTGTGTGGGAATAACTCTAGGCTTGGTAACAGGCACTCTAGGTGGTTGGGTAACCTGTTGTTGTTATATGTTCTGGATTGCAGCGGCCATATCCAAATTGGATGGTCCAGCTTGATCACTTTCTTGATCAACAAAGGAAAAGATATTAGTGCATGTGTGATATATTTCTTCTAGGGTTGCTTGAGTGTCACTAATTTGATCCTTGTCCATATGGATTGCTCTATTAAGAGTGCCAATATTAGTATTGAGGAACTTCCAAAAATGTTCCATGTTCTCAAAAGTAACAGCTCCTCTCGAAGACATTTTAAGGGATGAGGATCCTTCCTATCTAACAGTTTCTTTTTGTTCATTTCCTATGGCAAACTCTTCTTCTTGTTGGTCTAGGGTTCGTTCTTCCTGAATTGGGTATTTAGGAAGGATATCTGGGTTATTTAATGGTCTCCTTAACCAATATTCTTCTACTTTAGTTTGTTTTCCATTCCGAAGTCTAGTCATTATGCTTAAACTTATATTTTAGCAAATATATATATATATATATATATATATATATATATTTTGAGACAAGTTTGGGAGGTATATATTTTAATTATATACTTACTATAATACTTAAAAGAAAATGTTTTAATTTTTGTTATATTTTTGTTTTGTTTTTATGATAATATTATAAAGACAACAAACATCATACTAAATGCAAGAAATAATAATAATAAAATAATGGCTTAGTTTTCTATAAATAGTTTATGGATATCATTAATAGGATCAAGTTCATCAGGATTCATGAAATGCTCCTCTTCAAATTGGAAAGGTTTTTCAAGAATTTGACAAAATGTGGTATGGTGATATTATTTGTCTCAGACTCTGACCTATAGAAATAAAATTCATGGCAATATTCCTGATATAACACAGCTCTAGGAACTCTCTTCCATCTCTTTCTATCCATAAGAACGACCTCTTGATCTTCTATATGAGATAGAAATTTATGTACTACAACTGCGTTGTCAATGTATTCCTCAAAGGTGTACAACTCGAAAGACACAAGTGCTCTTTTATCAGATAACCACCTATGGAAAGCTCTCTAAAGCTCATGGTACAAAGTCATCTGATCAGGATCTAGGATTCTATCTAGGAAAAACCTCTTAAATTGCCTAAGTTCTGTCAACCTAGATGAAATAATACTCAATATCCTATTAAGTTCGTCCCATAAAGGTGGGACTCTATATGTTTGAGATACTCTAAGCAAAGAAGTAATATCTATGGTTGCTAATTTATTTTCAACATTTATGGTGACAACTCATCTTTTATTATAATCTACCATCTAAATATGATATGCAACTTTAATTGTTTATCTGATGATTCTAAATGCATTTATTTTATTTTATTTTTGGATTGTTTTCCAAAAGGTTTTAGGTTTTGGTTTATTTACTATATATGTTGCCTATCCTGTATGTGTTAAACCCTTGATCGGCTAGCACTGTCTCTCCTCAAATATACTCCAATATGCTCTCCAATATGGTAGGGCTTCGTTGTAAAAGTGATCTTAAGGGAAGCTCTCCAAATCTCAAAAGCTCTCCTTAATGACCTGTTATGTTCAATTTGTGATCCCCTTTTGGTGCTCTTAGGCTTGTACCTTTTAAAGTGTGTGAAACCCTAGGTTTATGTTCAAAACCATAGGACTGAATCCCTCATGCATAGTGGGTGTTAGCATGAGAAGCTTTTATTTTTCTATGTTTAACAAAAGTCTTAATTTGGACTTAAGTCTCCCATGTGAACTGGTCATGAAAGGGGAATGCAAAGTTGTCCATGCTCACCTTTATTGCATGCAAACTACCACTTCCACCCTTGAATGGGAAAATTTCTTGGCAATTTGCTTTTATGGACTAGCCACTATCATTCGTAGTGACTAAGATCTAGCCACTGTCATATACAGTAGCTAAGGTTTGGTCACCCTAAGCTTGAGAGGCCAAGATCTAGCTGCCCTAGTTTACAGCGGATAGGCTTGGATGGGTTGAGACTACCCTAGATGAGAGTGATGAGAACCACTTTTGATACTTGGAAAGTCCAAGGTTTAGTCACATGGCCTAGGAATGTGCCCATATTGGTAGTTATCCTAAACATGACATGTTTTAGGTGTCTACAGATGTCCCTTTTTGCGATGCGTTGTGTGGAAAACACAACGCTAAGTAAAAATATATACTAATATGTTTGTAAGGTGTATGATGATAATTGGTCTAATCAATGTTGGATGCCCCAATTACACAATATGACACACATCCTTAAATCATTGCTTTAATATTTGGAAGGCTTAACTTAGCATAGGGCTTGTTCATGTTCAATCAAACTCATTCCTCAGACACAATTGGGTAGCTTCTGCTACTACAATCATATCCGACCGGTAGGAGAGCTATGAACTGATAATATCACAGTTTGCTTATGATCCCAGTAAATAATGGAAACTTTGTAGTTGTTGTTTGCAATGATTCATAGGATGAATGCAATTTTGTTGATTTTTATTATGATGATTTGAATATTTGAACTACCCCCTCACATAATGAATTGGTAAGGGAAGGACAATGAATGAAGCAACAAATTGCTTGACCAATATTGACTGGTTTAGCTCCTTTCTAGTATTTGTTCTTTTAATGGGTAAAACCCCATCCAAGTGTGATCTCAATTATTTATGATAATCATTCATCCCTATCCTGGGGTGTGGTTCAGCTTATTAATAGCCTTCTTAGGGAATTGGGAGGAGTGATCCTATTTATGCTTGTATTGCATCACTTGGCTCAATGTTTTTGTGTCATGAAGGAATTAGGATGATTCTTTCATACCCGTGGAGCAGTCCAACCATCTTGGTCTTCTTCAATATTTGAAGGAGGCACATCGTAATTCCAAAATGAATGATTTTTTCCAAGTAACCTTATGTTAACTTACTCATCTTGTCGAGTTGCATGGAGTGCAAATCACTACAAACTGGAGTTGATAGAGCAAGTAACTTGATATGAGGCTTACTTGAGAGTTGTATTTATGCGATTTTTTTGTTATTTTGAAAATTATGATGACCATGAGTCACCAAAATGTGTTTATTTAATGTTTTTGCTACTTCTCATTGAGGTAAATCCTCCTTTTTTCCCTTAGGCTACTGGCCCATGTCTGATCCAGCGACCCCTAAATACCTACTTATGGCCGCTCTAGTCCTGAGCAACCAAGAAGTTAAGGCCGCTAATGATAGTAGTGGCCAAGGCATAACTCAAAAATATAAAAAGTAACCTAGGGTTTTGACTTTTCACTTTTATCTAGTTGGAGATTCATTTCTCAGAGCTCTACAGTGAAAGTGACTTCTACGTTTTGGAGTGCTATTGTGGTTTGGAGGATCATGGCTATGCAAGGTGAGACATCAACGAGTGGAGGAGCAGGAGCTTCTTGGGTACTCTTTGAAACCCTTAATCCTGCTAACTTTTCTATAAAATGAACTACATTAAGTAATCAGAAAATGAACCTCATTAAGCTTACTGGCAACAAACCAAACCCATAGTTAGGTTTAGTGTAGGATTTATTTTGGTGGGCTTACCCCCATTTTGTTGTTTTATTAATTTTTTTGGTATTTTTGGCCTAGGGTAGACATGTCTACCACATCACCTATTGGCTGCTACTACTCATAACAACTATCTTGGCTAGCAGCTTGGCCATTGTCGATGGCAACGATTGATTTGAATCTCAACAGTCAAAAATCTAACCATTGGTGGCTTGGCTGCTCCCAGCTTCAGTAGCCGATTTCAGGCCGATGTGGGCAACGACGGCTGAACACTTAGGCAATTTTTTGATTTTTTATGAATTTTGGAGTGATTTATTGATTTTTTTTCAAATTTTGAATTGTTTTGCATGGTTAGATGCATCTATTGCTTTTTTCTCCTAGACTTTAGAATAGCCTATCATTATTTGCACCATTTTTCATGCCTTATTGTGATTTATGCCTTAGGTGCATTGTAGTTATGCTTTGTTTTCTCTTTTTTTTCTCTTATATTCTCACTGCTCGGGCTCAAGACCTAAATCTCATAAATGACCTTCTACCCCTTTTGAGTGTTATGGACTAGGCCTGGATCAAGGCCCACGGGCTGTAGTTTGTCACTAGGCTACCCACTATTATGTCATATCAGGCTTACCTCATGATCCTGGTACACCAGTGGGATTCATGGACTAATACCTTCCACCTTCCCATCGGTGAGATGACTATCACATCGAAGGATGTGCATAGGATCTTCTAGATCCCCTTTGATGGAGTGGCCATTGTCTCTTTGGCCACTAATGATCATGATGTTGTCTTTGTTCAGGTTTTCATAAGGCATGTTGTAGATGCCTTCAAGGATACCAAATCTGGCAGTGTGTATGTTCTGCATTGGTATCGAGAGAAGGTATTTTTTGAGAGGCACATAGTGTTGTTGATTTTTGTCAGCAATGTTCTTATTCCAGATTTCTTAGGCCTGAGGTTCCCGTGGAACCTCCTTGTGATGGTATAGGATTTGATGGACAATGATGAGGCCATAATCTATGCATATGATGAGTTATGATGAGTTGTAAATCTATGAGATGATTGAAAAATATACTATAAATAGAAATTATGGATATGTTTACAAAAGTAGCTATGGAGAAAATGAACACTGCATGAATACAACTACAACTCAAGAATGGGAATTGAGCATATTACACCCCATCATAGTACATCAAACTGCTACATCATGCCACTTTGGTCTATATGACTATATCTCACAATAACATGTATGTCCAATACCTATGGTCCTTTATATAGGAAATACTTTCCTTGGCCAAAACTCTACCTAGATGTGCAAGAAATAGCTTGCACATGTACAACTTGCACTTTGACACTTGTGAATTTATTACATTGCATGTAGTAACAAGATAACTTCCCCCTAAATTAATCTAATGTTCTAAGTATGTACCAATAAAGGTACATTTACATTATAAAAATGATGTAATAGTCTATTTCTAACACCCACCTATATTATATTATTTGGATATTAAAGACTTTAGTATTAAATGTGGATCTTCTTTCAGTTGATGATCTTCGACTTGTTTTGTAGATGCTTTAGTATTTGGACGATACAAAAATAAGCTAAAGTTATAGGTTCTCCTTTCAATTGAACTTACACTGAATTCCTCCTTATTTAGATTCATCTTCTTCTTCTTCAAATTTACCTTTGGATATAGTCTCTTTGCTTTCATATGTGGTCATGTTGCATCATATTTCATGTAGAGTGAGTCCCTTTTTCTTATATTCAATCTGTACAAAAGTTTTTGAACAACCACTTAGAGTGTCATGATAAAGTCTTGAATTAGTAGATTTTGAAATGTTGCATGAGGATTGAATATTTTTTTCTAGATATACCTCATTAAGTTTGATCTTATTTTTGAGTAGTTCAATAAATCCTCTTTGTTCTACTTTTTCATTCTTGTAGAATTTATAGGTGAGCAATGCCATATATAAAATGCTCATAAGATCTAAGGAAAGTGTAATGTCACTTTTTCCATTTTCAATAGCTTCATTGAGATGATCTTGAATATAGTATTACATATTATCAAAATTATCTTCTAAATCTTCACTATGGATTACTTTTGAAGTTATATCTATCATTCTTTCAGATTTCATGAGCAGATTCATGATACCAAGTTTTATAGCACTGACTTTTTCTTTGCTGAAACAATCATCCTTGTTGGAGTTTGCATTGAAAGTAGACATTCTTATGACTCCCTAATTAGGATATATGATTCCTGATGAAATATAAGCTTGATTTGATAAAAACTATAATAATAATCCTTGTTTTGTAGACTACCTTATGTCTCCCAAATAAAGTGAGTATATACTCCTAAGGATTTTTAGGTTATGAGGAAAGCTTATATTTTGTAACCTGGTAATCTATGGTGCATGCTTGATATTACCAAGTTTTGTAGAATACCTTATGACTCCCTAGTATGCTATGGATAAGATATAGTGATTTTATAGAATTATAATTTAGTATTGATTAATTTTGTAATGTTTTGTAGAATACCAAAATCAATTTCTATTATACCTTATTACTCCTATTGAACTAAGCATTGTTCCCAAATTTTAAAGAGGTTATAATGTTGGATATTTTGTCTTCTTTTGAAAGGAATGAGACAATAATATTATGAATATCCAACTTATGAGAAAAATATCTTTATGAATAACCTTGAAATGTACAAAAGTTACCATTTGATCAAACATAAATACACAATACATGCAAATGCTCATAATATTGTTCTTTATTCATTAAAGAGAATCCATGGGTTACAAAGAGGATTATCCTAAAATCCTTTATATGAATATCAAATAGTCTGATAGATCCTTTTGAGATTACTCAGTGAAGGTGGACTTCATGCATATCTAGGCCACTAGTAATCTTGATGATGTTTCTCCTTTTCCACTTGTTTTGTGACCTAAAAAGGAGGGTTAGTATGTTTGGGGGCTTGCCTTAGTCAGGCCCCATGTTGATAGAAGATGATAAATACATGAAGGAAAATTATACTAAAATGCGATGAAACCTATGTAGAACATCATAAAAAATATAAAATAAAGCATACCTAATATATTTATTGAGAAAAACCTTCTTTAGGGTCAACTCACAGGTCAGGGGGTAAAATAGAAGCCAGATTCATGGGGCAGGGGATGAATTAAGTTGTAGGTGCTTTCTATTAGAGATTATTATCTGGATGGGCTCCTGATATGGTGTTATGTTGTTTGCACTATGTAGATATGTCAAATTATGCTTTTTGCCATATTTTTGTAGATTTTCTATAGGTTAACTAAAAGGGAAGAGAGAGATAATGAGGGATTTGGTCTCCTATTTATAGAAGAAACCAAGATGTAGGGGGTGTGGTTAGGTGTACTAAACCCTAGGATCAAGTCCTATTATTGTTATATTAGGGTTTTTGAGGTGGCATGTCTAGTCATCCTCTTATATACCCTAAGAGAAATATCCTATCCTCGCACATGTTTGAGGAAGGATTAGGTTAACTAGGGTTGGTTGATCCTTGGGTTAGATGAGGGTTGAGTTAGGATTTCCTAGAAAATATCCTAACTAATTTGATGCACACATGTATGAGGAAATAATTAGGACTAATTTGGGTTTAGAATCCTAATTAACCTTTTTAATCCATAAAGTGCACTTAAGTAAAGTGACTTTCAAATTAGAAATTCAATTAACTTAATTAGGATTTTTGGGAACTAATAGCCCTGTGGGGTCCTAATTAGGTCTAGGAAGGTCTTAAGTTGCCTTAGAGAACTGATAGGTGGCTTCCATATAGATAGAAAGTAGTCGGGTAATGAATTGTGTAGTTTAGTAGGGTTTCATGCCTATAGGCAGATGAAATTGCCTACATAGGTCTACAAAAGTATACGATAGTCTAGAGTAGTCTACGCTAGTCTAGAGTAGTCTACAATGGCCTACATTGGTCTAAAATAGCCCATAGAGTTCTAGGATGGTCTATGCAAATTTACAAGTGTCTAGATAGATCTAAAAGTATGTAGAGGTAGACATGTGCAATTTTTGGGTGTCTATATTTACCCCTTTTTGTACTATACTGTGTAGAATACAGTTTAATACAAAAATGTGATGGGATAAATTAGAATATGAGGGAAGGAAGGGTAGAATGCAATCCAAAGGTATGTAGTTGCTCAAAGCGTGACCATACAACTATAGAAACCCTGGGGAAGCGGTGAGTTGTACCCCACTAACTACTCTACTTGTGTATTAATTGAATCCTTTAATGTTTAAACATGCAATAAATGAAAGGCATGAAACTGATACAACTAGAATGCAAAGAAATAAATGAATGAAAGCTTTTGTATTGATATTCCCAATATTCGGTTACATATGAATCCCTCTAAGGGATACCCTTCATTTGATACATGATTTTACACACAGAGAGGGCAGTAGGTGTATAAAATATCCCCTATCATAGGGGGTGCACTTTATCAGGCTTCTCGATGATGCACATAGAAATGTATGAGGGCTTACAAATGCCTCCTTATCTTTGTCTGATTGCTATAGGGATCCTCTTGATCTCGTATGTTATGGATTTACCCGATGAACCTATAGCCCTGTAAGCAATGAAACAAAAACACATGCTTAGATGTCCAAGAT
This sequence comes from Wollemia nobilis, assembly GCA_028583015.1. NCBI lineage: Eukaryota > Viridiplantae > Streptophyta > Pinopsida > Araucariales > Araucariaceae > Wollemia > Wollemia nobilis. The sequence goes on along the minus strand of JAQPPZ010000386.1, from coordinate 8,913,838 downwards.
TGCCTCCCCATATGAGGTTGTTATAAATGAATACGCTTAATGGAAATATAATGAAACTAATGCTATGCAACCAAGTAAATGAAGTAAATCTATGCTAATGATATGAATATATGAAGAAAGCAGAATAAAAGTAACTAATGTCTAAACCCTAAGTTAGGCCTGTAGGCCACTATCCAAGACAACGACCGCTAAAGTGGAACTTGTCTTTTTTGCTCCAAGGCTATGGATCAAATGTTGCATCCTATGTTGATGTATCGCTCCAAATTTTTTGCATCCTTACCTTCAGGCTATAGGATCCGCGCCCGAAATGGGGATGCGAGAAGGATGGGACAATACCTCGGACTGAGAGGCCCTTTGAAGGTCGTGCCTCTCGGGGGAGGGGTATAAGGGTGAATTTTCGATGGATGGTGGGTTCACCAGGAAACTTTTGAGTGGTAGTTTCCATGCCTAGGTTGAGAATGGTTTTGATGTGTTCATTTTATACTTTAATCATTCATATCCTAGGTTTGGCCAAGATGAATCTAAGCTATTCTATATGCCAATGCTGATTTATATGAATATAAAAAACATGAATAAGTGCTAAACACAGAAATTATGCTAAATAAGATAGAATATACTTGATTTTGGATGTCTGATGAAGATTCTAAGGTTTGTAGAAGTCGAGATCGTCTCAAATCTTACATAATCGTCTACAATTTCACATAATCATCTCAAATCACAGTCGATCATCTGAGATCGGACGAGATCATTGTCGACCTAACGAATTCTTTAGACGAATTCGTTAGAAACCTGCAATCACAAAAACAGATACCAAAGACCAAAAATGCAACTACAAAAGCAAGGGGAAATGATAGAAATGATAGTAAACTTGCCTAAATGATAGATCCAGATAACAATTAAAAGAAATGCATTAATTTAATAATTTATTTTAACTTTATCATGCATCTATGCTAAATGAGGTGAACTCCAGGATGCAAAAATAGAATAAACTAAGTTAATGCATAAGGAAATGAAGAGAAGAGATAAAAAATGCAAACTCCGGGCTCTGATTGCCCCCAATCTGGACTGCAGTAGAGATCGCCTCCGATCGTACGAGATCGTCGCCGATCTTTGATAGGATCATCCAAAATCGTTTGGAATCGCCAACGATGATCCGAGCTTGCTCCGGCTGAAAAACAATAAAATTCTTGCAAGAAAACTTGAAATACACAATGCAAACGAAGGTATGAGGGTGTTCTAATGCACAAGAAACTAAAGTTGCAGGGAAATCAATCAACCAGGGGGATAAACTGAGAAAATCCTAGTTTATATAGGATTAGGGAGAGGTTAGGAGGTTGGAGATCATCCCAATTTGGGAGATCTCCAATGGGGGAGACTCTAACCGTGCAGACACGCTTTCTGCCCAAGTTAGAGAAGCTATTGAAATAGAAGCTAATTATGAAAATTCGGTTTTGGGATGAAATTGTCTGGACGTTCTATTCCAGATGAATTCGTCAGATCTGGGATGATTTTGTCTGATCGTCGACGATATCGTCCAACGGTCAAAACAAATCCTAAAAATGGCACGAAAAACAAGGGGAGTGGGTAACGAGAGGTTAACGGGTGGTTTGGGGATAAAATTCAAATTTTTATATTTTACTAAGGGTTTAATTGCACCAATTTTAGGGTGCTACATTTTGCCCCCTCTTTAGCAAATTTTCCGAAGAAAATGCTTTAAAGATGAGTTCTTCCCGTTTTACGAGAAAGCAAAAATTTACTCAATTTTCTAGATGACGATTCTAGGTCGAATCGTACGACTGCTTACTATGGTGCCCCCTCCGTGTTTTTACCCAAATCAAACGTTTGAGGTAAAAGCGCAGAAAAGCAAAATTAAAAAAAAATTTTGTTGTTTTTAAATAAAATTAAGAAAAATAGGGTAAAACCCTAATTCATTTTTACTGTTCATTTTCACTGTTTTTAGAGCTCTGCAAAAAAATGGTTGAGACAGCGCACAGATCAACAGAGGTCCAGCACAGGCTATGGGTAAGAATCTAAACCTAGTGAATTATGTTTTTAATTTGATTTGTGCAAGTTTTTGTTTTAAATTTTGACTGTTTTGGGGCATCGCGGCCATTTTTAGGCCGTCGATGACGTCGGGACAAAATCATCCCCATTTCGTCGAAATCGTCCCTAGATCGTCGATTTCGTCTGAGGGCGAAATCGACGAACTAGGGGCGATCCCGTCCAACAAGGGGCGATCCCCAAGTTGAGAAATCGAAGATGATTTCATCCTACAAAGGATGATTTTACCCAATTTAGGACGATATCATCCAATGGTGGACGATATCATCATTTTTATGAAATTAAGCTTGTTTGAATTGCATTTAATTGATTTTAATAATTGGTTTATTAATGAATTTTATTGTTTTATTGTTTGTTTTGCAGAGGGGATTACTAAAGAGTTGAGAGTGGAAATACGAGGGGCTGAGGGATGACGTAGCCACGCTCGACCAGGCAGAGCGAGACCGACTAGCACAGGTCGGACTACAACATGTGGCAGAGATGCCACAAGTACCGATAGACATGGGGCTACTAACAGCCCTAGTAGAGAGATGGTATCCGGGGTCATCCTACTTTCGGTTATCGATAGGGGAGATGGCTCCCACACTAGAGGATGTATGGAGGATCTTGAGGATCCCCATACAGGGATGGTTGATGACTCCTATGGCCAATCAAGGCCAGGCTATGATGAGGCTAAGCGGAGACCCGAGCTTCACCCTAGAGAAGGGCGAAGTGAACATCGAGTCACTGAGGCAGATGCCTAGGGCATCTAGGTTGACTCGAGTGTTGGCAGGGGTAGTGGGTGGCCTATTGCTGTGCCACTAGAGTGGGTGCAGATTACCATGGCTCCTTTTAGATGTGGTCTATGACATGAGATACCATGGGTATATATTTGCATGGGGTAGCTTTATACTATGCCGCTTGTATAGGATCCTGCATGGGGTCATATACAAGGGAGGTCGATGTCTGGTTTTGACATCGCTACTATAGGTTTGGTGTTGGGAGCACATCATGGTGTGGAGGCCGATAGGACTCCCACTGACAGGGGTTGACCAGGAGAGACCCCAGGTTTTCTATTGGTGGCTCTAGAGAGGGTCACAGTGGATAGATCTATCGATGTCTCGAAGGTTGCTAGATGACCTCATCCCAGACCAGATCACCTAGAGGCCATGGAGAGAGCATCCAGGGTGGGGAGAGGATGGACAAGAGCTGGCTCGCATCAGGCGAGTCTGTTGGCTGAGGATGGAGCGGGGAGAGGTAGAGCTCCACCGCTATGATCGAGTTTTGTGATAGTTCGGTCTACAGTAGGGGATCCCATCTCTCAGGGATTATGAGTACTCCTGGACTATCCAGGATAGTACTACACTGAGTGGGGCTCTGGATATGCAATGATTTTGGAGCCAAGATGCGGATGATGCCCCCATCCAGCCAGTGGATGGGGACGACGTTGGGGTCACTGACGGATACGATGCCTAGTACGTAGGCATCCACCCTCCTCGGATGACGAGGGCATAGGGTCCGATGCATATGATTGTGCGATGGATGGGGAGGTGGCACTAGGCTGCCATTGAGGCAGCGCGGGGTCACAGAGGGAGAGAGCAACGACGGTCTCCATAGGAGAGATGCCAGAGGATGGCACAGGCTCCACAGAGGCCGCAGTAGATAGGGAGGAGGGAGGAGGGATTCCCTTCTCAGCAAGGGGAGAGGCCACCATCACCCGATAAGGGCAAGGGTGTCGAGGTAGGGGAGAGCAATGAGACGGCGACTCTCCAGGATGAGGTTGCCCACCTCCGGGCTTAGGTTCAGACACTACAAGATGAGGCTACATGGCTCAGGGCTCGGAGTGGAGGGGCGAGCATGCAGGAGTTGGCACGGTCTATGGCTCAGACCACATTCTATTAGGGAGTATACTACTAGCTAAATTCTAGAGGGCCAGAGGTTGCAGCTGCCAGCTGGCATTGCGGGGTCGATCAGGGTGGGATCATCGAGGACATCCTCACGATCGACGACGAGGACCCGAGACACAGCTTGGACCTCTATGGGACCACCTCCTCCACCTCAGGGTGGTAGAGGAGATGAGGCTGAGAGTTCAAGGTCTTCTCGAGGCTAGCTACTATAGACTACATAGAGATTGTATATATTATTTTTTTTTTAGGGGATTGAGTATGCCAGGGTATTGATTGTGGCATACCAATCCAGATGATGTACATAATTTATTGATATATATAGATGGTATTTTTGATGATATGACTTGTGTATATGTTGTATGATGCTTTAATTTTGGATTTTTTGATTGATTATTCATGTAATTATGTCATTTGAAAAGAAATTATAATTTTATGCCATGCCATAAAATTGAAATGAAATAATCTGATGTAAACAAATTGGTTTTGTGGTGTGATGTGATCCAAAAAATAAAAGGGACTTCTAACAATAATTTCAAAGGACATTGTCACTGTTATAGACCATTTCATGGAGTCACCACTCACTAGGTCGTCAAGCTAATCCCAGTATAGAAATATTGCTAAAAGTAAAAAGGGTGCTTAAGAGACTGTCTTAAGGCTTTGTGTTGTGATGATGAAAAATGATGATGATGATGATTTGTTTTTAGATTTTCATAAAAATATTATGCATGAGATATTAAAAGAAATATTATTTTTGCTAGGCATAAATTCCTAAGTGTGATAAAATTTTGAACAATTCCTTAGGAATTATACCATGGTTGCAAAATGGAATGTTGACATAATGAAATGAGATAGAAAAATGTGTTCGTTCTTTTTAAAGCACAATTGTGTAACATAATGATGTAAGCCATATGTTTTTATGAATTAAAATAAATGGGAAAATAAAATTAGAACAATGGTTTGCGCTAGGCATAGAATTATAGGTATAGAATTATACCATCATCTCGAAATCCAAAGAAGAAATTGATATTTTAGTTTTATTGTATGATTGATTTTTTATTTTGAGATAAACAGAAAATAATAATATATAAACGTGACTTTATTTACTAGGTTTTTAAAGATGTTGTGAAAGAAAATTTTTGGATTTTTGGAAAGAAATATATTTAACTGTTTTGATGCTAAGCAAATGTTCTTAAATAAGAAGATGAAATGGTTCTAAAAAGAGTTGCAGAAATATTTTAAATTATCTCAAAGACAAAATGTAGATTTATAAGGAACCCTCTTGTGCAAATGTGAGTTCATTACCGATCTTGATTTATCATAATGATACAAAATCTCTCAAATACAAATGTGTGTGCAATTGTATTTTTCATTTACCATTTTGTAGGAAGATAATTTGATACAAGTAATTTGAATTAACCTAATACTTCTTCTTGCCATGATCTATATGCATGTAACCGTACAAACTAGAGCTAATGTAAGTCGGTCATCAAGAATGCTCGCTGATCCATAAGCTTTTAGATATAGTTGTAAAGCTCCATAATGTCACATACATATCACCATGCTAGGGATTACCCAAGGCCAATCGGGTTGGGCACAAACCACTTGTTATTTGGGGCTTACCTCACGGTTTACTAATAATCCCCTGAGAATTCCGGATTAAGCTCATTCACCCTTCTTTTCTTTTCAAAGGGTCTTAGGGAAAAGAGATTCTATTGCTTTTTGCTTTTTCTTTTGCTCTTATTTCTGTGTTTTTTTGTATTTTTGCTTGGAACTGAGATAATGCTGAAATATTGTTGCGATGGTACAAAATAATATTTTTCTTTTTCTCATTTTCTTTGTATTTTTTCTTCCGAGATAAGAGATATTGCTACGACCATAGCGTTAGCATGGTTGCTAGTTCGAGGAATAGCTTCCAAGGTAACTTGATCAAATAAATATAATAATTGTAAGACATATGCTTTATATGGACATAATTTATCATCTCTAGTCTGATAAACATCATTGATTTGATTTATGACAAGTTGAGAATCATCGAAAACTAATATATTTTTAATTTTTAGTGCCAAGGCAGCTCGTAATCCAAGGATTAGAGCCTCATATTCAGCAATGTTATTAGTACAAGCAAACATTAATTTAAAGGATAGAGGTATAAGATGTTTTTGTGGAGATATTAAAATAATACTTGTACCAGCACCACTCATGCATCGGGCTTCGTCAAAGTATAGGGACCATTGCTCTGGATGGTCTGCCTTGAATTTAAGGCATTCATCCAAAAACTCAATGATGAGGGGATGGGTAGACTCTAAGGGTGTAATAGCTAATTGATCTGCTATGATTTGACCCTTAACAAACTTTTGTCCTATAAACATGAGTTCAAACTCGCTTAGTGCAAGAACCCACTTGGCTGTGCGACCAGATAAGTATGGTCGACTCATGAGATACTGCAAAGGATAGAATTTAGCAATAACATACGTTTTCGACTCGAGCATATAATGGCATAATTTTGTGTGAGAAAATATGATTGCTAGACATAGTTTCTCTAATGCTGTGTAGTGGGTTTCATAACTGATTAAGGTTCGGCTAATGTAATAATTAGCACGTTCTTTCTTCTCATCATCAAGTTGAGCTAACATAGCTCCTAAGGCAAAATCTAAAGCAACAATATACAAGATAAATGGGCGATCAGAGCTAGGTGGTGAAAGCACAGGTGGGTTAAGGAGATATTGTTTGAGGAGTTCAAATGATTCATGACATTTGTCATCCCAATGAAAAGAGACATCTTTCTTAAGAAGCTTAAGAAAGGGTATTGTTTTATCCGCCAACTTATCGATGAAGTGACGAATAGCCTGAAGATTACCTTGTAGACTCCGTAATTCATATATATTTGTGGGTGCAGGCATATCAATGATAGCCACGATCTTGAGAGGGTCAATTTCGATGCCACGTAAAGAAACTATAACCCCCAATAATTTACCGAACTTAACTCTAAATATACATTTGGTTGGATTTAGTCGGATAAGATATTCCCTTAACCGATCAAATACCTTTCTCAAGTCATCTAAATGATCATCTTCTTTGATGGAATGAGCTATAATATCATCTACATAATCATGTAGAATATCATGCATCATATCATGAAAGATATAAGTCATGGCTCATTGATATGTTGCACCTACATTCTTCAAATCGAATGGCATCACTTTCCAACAAAAGGTCCCCCAAGGGGTAATAAAGGTTGTTTTAGCCTGATCTTCAGGAGCTATCCTGATCTAATTATAACTAGAAAATCCATCCATTAAGGATATCATTCCACTCCCAGCAGTAAAATCAATGATCTGATCCATGTTGGGAAGAGGAAAATCGTCTTTAGGGCATGCAACATTAATATCTCTAAAGTCTGTGCAAACCCTAACTTTGGTAGCTTCTTTCTTAGTTACTGGAACTACATTCGAGATCCATTCAGCATAATCAATGGCTTGTATAAAAATAACCTTCAAGAGTTTTTCTAATTCCCCTTTGACTAGTAAGGCCACTTTAGGATGCATTTTTCTAAGTTTTTGTTTAACGGGTTTAGCATCCGGATGGACTACTAGGTGATGCATAACTACAGAAGGGTCTAATCCTGGCATATCTTCATATGTCCAAGAAAAAACGTCTTCATATTCTTTAAGGAATGCAATGTATTTATTTTATTTTTCTTGACTCAATTCTAATCCAATGCGGATTATGTGAGGGTTATCATTGGTTCCAATGTTAATTTTTATGACATTCTCTACTTCCATGTGTAGATCTCTCTCAAAATTAGGTGGGGCGGGTGAAACGCCCAATTCTTGTAATTCTTCCAAGGTTAGCTTAGATAATTCGTCATGAGGAGTCGTGGCCTCAAGTTGGGCTATACTAGGTATAGAGCCATCGAAATAAAATTCGTTATGTAATAATTCCTCAATGGAGACATCATGGAAGATATCTCCCTCCAACTCATCGTCGGATTCAGTGATCATCTGAGGGTAAGCTATGGATAACATATTACATGTAAATGGTTTATTCATTAAATGCAAGACATCACGTTTATCCAAATAATATTGGTAACACATGAGATGGTCATCCTCCTCAAATGGGAAGGGCTGACCCTTACTAGGAAATAGGCCCACACCACATCGGGCGGGCCACGGCTCTACCTCAAAAGGTTCTTTCATACCATTCTGGAAAGGTCCCAAACCTTTCCCTTTATATCCCAATTTAAGCATTATAGGCTTAGCTTTAATATACTCATTAGTAAAATAACATCGAGCATATCCATCATAGTGTGTCTTGATGTTTCTAGGTATTCTTCCCCAGTCATATCCCTTATAAATAAAAGCACAGCTCTCGACTTGGTAAATACTTCCCATAGGCTGTGGGAGGCCCAAGGTATGAGGAGAGGGCAGAAAATTATTTAAGATAAGGGAATCTTGCATAGCAGCATTCGTTTTTTCTGATATAAGAATTTTAGATAAATCGGGTAAGAGCTCATCAGTAAGAGCGTAAGAGGTAGAAGGAACATTTCCTACATCTTCGGATGCAGAAAATATGCCTCTGGTGGGTGTAGATGTTGTAGAGATATTGATGGATGGGTCTATAGGTATGGAAGTTATAGGAGTAGAACAAGAAGGATTGGTTGTGGGTTTAGGATCTTTTTGAGGTCCTAATGTGGTTTGTTTAGAGGATGGTTGAACTATATGTAGAGGTGGAGTTGATGGAGAAAAAGTAGATGATGTTATGGGTGTGTGTTTCACACGTTTAGATGGATGATTAGAATTAGGATGTGTGGATGATAAAGCAGGGCAAAATTGAACTCCAACAGGTTCTACCAAAGCACACATATCAAAGGGTCTAGGATCACCATGAATGGTAACCAACTAATTTTTAAATTCAAATTTAACACATTGATGTAAAGTTGAGGGAACAACTCACATCGCGTTGATCCAAGGGTGACCCAAGAGTATATTGTACGATGCAGGGCAATGTACAACAAACATGGTCGTGTCTAAGGTTCTTGGACCAACTTGCAATGGGATAGTAATAACTCCACATGTTTCTTGTGTTTCTTCATTGAAGGCTTTTATGATCATATCATTTATTTTCATTTCGTCACTTCTAAACCCAAATCTTTGGTAGAAGTCAAAAGTGCAAATGTTTAAAGATGAACCATTATCAATCAAGACTCGTTTAACTGCTACATCTCCAATTAGGGCAGTAATATATAAGGGGTTATCCTTATGGAAACTATGTTGCGGTATATCTCTATCCCGAAAGTCAATACAATCGACTTCTCGAGTTATGATAGTATTGGCCATGGCTTCAGGTTGAATATTTTGTGGTACCATCATTTGGATTAATGTGAGCATTAATTCATCCCTATGTGTAGGAGAAGATCTTAAAAGGTCCAAAAGGGAAATTCTAGCTGTAGTATTTGATAATTGTTCATTAATATTATAAGGAGGTTTAGGTTGAACATTAGGTGCATGATTCCCTTTATTAGGAACTTTCAAAACAAATGGAGATGATCCATCATTCTGAGTTTGATCTTGTTGAGAATTTTGAGCCTGTTGTCTAGTAACAGCTCCGATGGTACCTACAATATTATTTTGTGGATGATGAATGGGTCTTGGTCTAGCGTTTATGGCTTGTTCATTAGAAAGTAATTGGTGAGATGATGGTCTAGTAGTGACTCTTCTTGGAAATGTTTTCTTCTGGAACCATAGAATTTGTGATAGGTTGAATAGCATCTGATTCATCTTCAGAACTATTCGATTGATTTGATGTGATTTCCATGTCACTTTGTCTCGTATTCTATATCACTAAGATCAGGTGTCTGAATATTATATAGAGGTCTGGTCGTAACCATGGATAAAGTTGTGTCAAATATTTGCAAATCATGAGCAGGTAAATGTCCACTAATAGTCCCTACATATCGGGTAGGAGGGGGAACATTATGATGCTCAATTTGATTAGCCACCTCTTTACCATGCTTTGGTAAAGGATGTTGAAATATGTCCAATGATTGATTGGCATTCTGATTCTGATTTTGGGGGATGTTCTTTTGAGCATTATTAGGAGGATTTTGTTTAGGTTGAAATGCTTGCACCTCCATATCATTGTTATCAATCAAGTCTTGTATTTTATGTTTTAATATTTTACAAGAGTTGGTAGCGTGTCCAAGTCCTCTATGGAAATCACAGTGTAAATCAGCTCTATATCCGGGTATAGTTGGATCAGGTTCCTGGATATTTGGTAATTGGATCAAACCTCGTTCTAATAATTGCGGTAGAATGGTTGATAGAGGTTGATTTAACCTAGTAAATTCTCGAGGTGGTTTATCAGGAGGTTTCAATATAAACTTCTCCGTTTTTTTCGCAGCATTAACATTAGCAATATTTCTACTATCAGTGACTCCATCACCCACAACTTGTTTATTCTTATATTGATTTCTGGATGTTTTCTCATCATATTTCTTTTTAGGCTGACCTCTCCTAATGAGAGCATCTTCCACTCTTCGAGCTAAGTCTATAGCTTGATCGAAGGTGGTCAAGGTAGCAATTGATAACTCATAGGATAGTTGTTCTTGTAAATTATTGATAAAGATATCCAGCATTTCTCGATAAGGTAACACAAAGTGTAATTTTCCTATCAACTATCTCCACCGAGCTAGGAAATCAGCAAAACATTCATCTTTATCTTGTTTTAAGTTGTACAAATATTTAATAGTTACATGCCTTTCGATGTAGGCACTAAATTGATGAACAAAAGACTCGGTTGTTTCTTCGAAATTCCTCAAAGAATGAGTGGGTAGTTGATAATACCACTCTAATGCCATTCCTCCTAAACTTTTTGGGAACATTTTTAGTAATAACAAGTCATCATGTGATATATCATGACATGCTATCCTAAACATACGAAGATGCTCTATGGGATCTTCGATTCCTTTGTATATAGGTAGGATAGGCATAGGAAAGTGTTTAGGATATGGCTGTGCTACAACTATAGGATCTAGAGGCTGACTACACATCTCTCGATAATTGTACGAGGGATGGTAGGGATCTATCTAGTCCATGCGGGAGACTAACTGTTTCACCATGGCTTCCAGATTACTAGTTTGTCCACCATATTGGTTTGGTGGTATGTGAGTGCATGTGATGGCATGATGTAAGGATTAGATGCTATATTGCTATTATGCAAATGGTTGGTAGGGAGAGTATTATGAAGAAGATTTGTAGTAGCATTATGTTGTATCCCAGATTGTTGGAAATTGGTGTTTGGTTTTGTTTTGGGCTTTTGTTGATTTGAGGTATGTTGATCAATAGCTTGGCAAAATAGAGCAGTGAATGAAGGTTTCTTTTGTGTGGGAATAACTCTAGGCTTGGTAATAGGAACTCTAGGTGGTTGGGTAACCTGTTGTTGTTGCATGTTATGGATTATAGTGGCCATATCCAAATTGGATGGTCCAGCTTGATCACTTTCTTGATCAATGAAGGACAAGGGATTAGTGCATGTGTGATATATTTCTTCTAGGGTTGCTTGAGTGTCACTAATTTGATCCTTGTCCATATGGACTGCTCTATTAAGAGCGCCAATATTAGTATTGAGGAACTTCCAGAAATGTTCCATGTTCTCAAAAGTAATAGCTCCTCCCGGAGACATTTTAGGGGATGAGGATCCTTCCTCTCTAATAGTTTCTCTTTGTTCATTTCCTATAGCAAACTCTTCTTCTTGTTGGTCTAGGGTTCCTTCTTCCTAAATTGGGTCTTCAAGAAGGACATCTGGGTTATTTAATGGTCTCCTTAACCAATCTTCTTCTACTTCAGTCTGTTTTCCATTCCTAAGTCTAGTCATTATGCTTAAACTTAGATTTTAGCAAATATATATATATATATATATATATATATTTGCGACAAGTTTGGGAGGTATATATTTTAATTATATACCTACTATAATACTTAAAAGAAAATGTTTTAATTTTTGTTATATTTTTGTTTTGTTTTTATGATAATATTATAAAGACAACAAACAACATACTAAATGCAAGAAATAATAATAATAAAAGAATGGCTTAGTTTTCTATAAATAGTTTATGGATATCATTAATAGGATCAAGTTCATCAGGAGTCATGAAATGCTCCTCTTCAAATTGGAAATGGTTTTTCAAGAATTTGACAAAGTGTGCTATGGTGATATTATCTGTCTCAGACTCTGACCTGTAGAAATAAAGTTCATGGCAATACTCTTGATATAACATAGCTCTAGGAACTCTATTCCATCTCTTTCTATCCGTAAGAACGACCTCTTGATCCTCTATACGAGATAGAAATTTATGTACTACAACTGCGTTGTCGAGGTATTCCTCAAAGGTGTACAACTCGGAAGACACAAGTGCTCTTTTATTAGCTAACCACCTATGGCAAGCTCTCTGAAGTTCATGGTAGAAGGTCACTTGATCAGGATCCAGGATTCTATCTAAGACAAACCTCTTAATTTGGTTTTGTTGACCTAGATGAAATAATACTCAATCTCCTATCAAGTTCATCCCACAAAGGTGGGACTCTATATGTTTGAGGTACTCTAAGCAAAGAAGTAATCTCTATGGCTGCTAATTTATTTTCAACATTTATGGTGACAACTCATATTTTATTATAATCTACCATCTAAATATGATATGCAACTTTAATTGTTTGTCTGATGATTCTAAATGCATTTATTTTATTTATTTTTTGGATTGTTTTCAAAAGGTTTTAGGTTTTGGTTGATTTGCTCGATGTGTTGAATATCCTATATGTGTTAAACCCTTGATCGGCTAGCACTTTGTCACTCCTCAAAGATGCTCCAATATGCTCTCCAATCCGGTAGGGCTTCGCTGTAAAAGTGATCCTCAAGGGAAGCTCTCCAAATCTCAAAAGCTCTCCTCAATGACCTGTTATGTTCAATTCGTGATCCCTTGGTGCTCTTAGGCTTGCACCTTTTAAAGTGTGTGAAGCCCTAGGTCTATGTTCAAAACCCTAGGATAAATCCCTCATGCGTAGTGGATGTTAGCATGAGAAGCTTTTATTTTTCTATGTTTAACTAAAGTCTAAATTTGGACTTAAGTCTCCCATGTGAACTGGTCATGAAAGGGGAATGCAAAGTTGTCCCCGCTCACCTTTATTGCATGCAAACTACCACTTCCACCCATGAATGGGCTGATTTATCGGCAATTTTCTTTTATGGCTTAGTCACTGTCATTCGTAGTGACTAAGGTTTAGCCACTGTCATCTATAGTGGCTAAGGTTTGGCCACCCTGAGCTTGAGCGGCCAGGATCTAGCCACCCTAGTTTACAGCGGCCAGGCTTGGATGGGCTGAGACTACCCCAGATGAGTGGTGAGAACCACTTTTGATACTTGGAAAGTCCAAGGTTTAGTCACATGGCCTAGGAATGTGCCCATGTTAGTAGTTATCCTAAACATGACATGTTTTAGGTGTCTACAGATGCCCCTTTTTGTGATGCGTTGTGTGGAAAACACAACGTTGAGCAAAAACATAGACTGATATGTCTGTAAGGTGTATGATGATCATTGGTCTGATCAACGTTGGATGCCCCAATCATGCAAGATGGCACGCATCCTTGAATCATTGCTTCAATGTTTGGAAGGCTTAACTTAGCATAGGGCTTTGCACATGTTCAATCACACTCATTCCTCAGACACAATCGGGTAGCTTCTGCTGCTACAATCAGATTCGACCGGTAGGAGAGCTACGAACTGATAATGTCATAGTTTGCTTATGACCCCAAAAAACAAGGGAAACTTTGTAGTTGTTGTTTGCAATGATTCATAGGATGAACGCAATTTTGATATGATCGAGTGATCTTTTGTTGATTTTTATTATGATTATTTGAAGATTTGAACTACCCCCTCACACAATGAATTGGTAAGGGAAGGGCAATGAATGAAGTGACAAATCGCTTGACCAATCTTGACTGGTTTGGCTCCTTTCTAGTATTTGTTCTTTTAATGGGCAAACCCCCATCCAAGTGTGATCTCAATTGTTTATGATAATCATTCATCCCTATCTCGGGGAGCGGTCTAGCCATCAATGGCCTTCTTAGGGAATTGGGATGAGTGATCCTATGTATGCTCGTATTGCATCACTTGGCTCAGTGTTTTTGTGTCATGGAGGAATTAGGATGATTCTTTCATACCCATGGAGCAGTCCGACCATCTTGGTCTTCTTCGAGATTTGAAGGAGGCACATCGTAATTCCAAAATGAATGTTTTACCCCAAGTAGCCTTATGGTAACTTACTCATCTCGCCGAATTGCATGGAGTGCAAATCACTGCAAAACTGAGTTGATAGAGCAAGTAACTTGATACGAGGCTTACTTGAGATTTGTCTTTATGTGATTTTTTTGTTATTTTGAACATTATGATGACCATGAGTCATCAAAATGTGTTTATTTAATGTTTTTGCTACTTCTCATGGAGGGAAATCCTCCTATTTTCCCTTAGGCTACTGGCCTATGTCAGATCCAACGACCCCCAAATGCCTGCTTGTGGCCGCTCTAGTCCTGAGCGGCCAAGAATTTCAGGCCGCTGATGATAGCAGTGGCCAAGGCATAACTCAAAAATATAAAAAGTAACCTAGGGTTTTGACTTTTCACTTTTGTCCAGTTGGCGATTCGTTTCTCAGAGCTCTACAGTGAAAGTGACTTTTGCAACTTGGAGTGTTGTTGCGGTTTGGAGGATCATGGCTATGCAGGGTGAGACATCATTGAGCGGAGGAGCCAGAGCTTCTCGGGTACTCTTCGAAACCTTTAACCCTGCTCACTTTTTAGTAAAATGAACCACATTTAAGTAATCAGAAAATGAACCTCATTAAGCTTACTGGCAACAAACCAAACCCGTAGTTAGGTTTAGTTTAGGATTTATTTTGGTGGGCTTGCCCCCATTTTGTTATTTTGTTAATTTTTTTGGATTTTTTGGCCTAGGGTAGACATGTCTACCACGTCACCTATTGGATACTGCTACTCATAGCGACTATCTTGGCCTACAGCTTGGCCATTGTCGATGGCAGCGATTGATTTGAATCTCAATGGTCAAAAATCTGACCATTGGCGGCTTGGCCGCTTCTAGCTTCAGCGGCCGATTTCTGGCCGCTGTGGGCAACAACGGCTGAAACACTTAGGCAATTTTTTGATTTTTTTTGAATTTTGAAGTGATTAATTGATTTTTTTTGAAATTTTGAATTGTGTTGCATGGTTAGGTGCATTTATTGCTCTTTTCTCCTAGACTTTAGAATAGCCTATCATTATTTGCACCATTTTTCATGCTTTATTGTGATTTATGCCTTAGGTGCATTGTAGTTATGCTTTGTTTTCTCTTTTTGCTCTTAGATTCTCACTGCTCGGGCTCAGGACCCGAAGCTCATGAATGACCTTCTACCCCTTTTGAGTGCTATGGACTAGGCCTGGCTCAAGGCCCATGGGCTATAGTTTGTCACTAGGCTGCCCACTATTATGTCATATCAGGCTTACCTCATGGCCCTGGTACACCGATGGGATTCTTGGACTAATACCTTCCACCTTCCCATCGGTGAGATGACTATCACGTCGGAGGATGTGTATAGGATCTTTTGGATCCCCTTTGATGGAGTGGCCATTGTCTCTTCGGCCACTAATGATCATGATGTTGTCTTTGTTTGGGTGTTCAGAAGGCATGTTGTAGATGCCTTCAAGGACACCAAATATAGCGATGTGTCTGTTATGCACTGGTACTAGGAGAAGGTCTTCTCTGAGAGGCACGTAGTGTTGCTGATGGTTGTCAATAACATTCTTATTCTAGATTTCTCAGGCCTGAGGTTCTCGTGGAACCTCCTTGCGATGGTCTAGGATCTTATGGACAATGAGGAGCCCATCATCTATGCATGGGGGAGGTCCCTATTGGCCCAATGCTATGATGAGTTGTACCACATCCACCAATGGGGTCGCATTGGCATCACTTGTAGCTTGCTCTTACAGGTTTGGGGATGGGAGCACATCAAGGTAGATCATCCCAGAGGACTTCCTACTGAGATCATAGCCATCGAGGAGCGGATGCAGTGCTATGCTGCTAGATGGGCTCGAGGGCACAAGGAGCACAAGAGCCATCCTCATGCAGGGGAGCTCTCTCACTACACTACTACTTTTATTGGGCTGAAGGCTAGTGATATCATGTGGCATCCGTATCATGAGTGCCCGGCTTGGGATGATCCAGCTAGTTTCATAGCTAGGATGCGGTATGAGCGATGGCTCATTGGCCGTAAGGTTGGCATCAGGGAGTATTTCTTCTACTCCCGGGTTCTTCGTCAGTACGGGTTGTAGCAGGATGTGCCACTAGTTCCATTTTTGTACCGATGCCTCACAACAGAGGGAGACCTTCCTCCTCCATGGATCATAGAGCTTTTTGATGAGGAGGATGCCCCAATAGTTGACCTAGGAGTCATTGGGGGAGTCACAGATGCATTTGTTCAGTGGTGGGGGGATCTGATGTGGCATGGTGATGGCAGCTTGGGCTGCGAGGATGATGGTGGGGATGATGGTGCAGATCCGATAGGGCGTAGAGTCTAAGCCAGGATTGAGGTATGGGGCCAGCCAGTAGAGCAGGTGGTAGTGGAGTAGGAGGCTCCTGAGGAGGATGAGGAGGAGTTGGAGCCTAAGGAGAGAGATTCTCCTCTGAGAGCACAGTTGCATGAGGTCGAGGCTGAGCTCCAGTCGACCAAGATCTAGGTATAGTAGTGAGATGCTACTATAGCCCAGCGAGATGCCACTATAGAGCAGCTCACGCTATAGATCTAGGCTTTGTAGGCTACTATCGGGGGTGGTGCCACTAGGATGCAGTTTGTTGTTCCTCCTTCTACACCATAGAGTGATACTGGGGCAGATCCTGGGGCAGACACAAGGGCAGAGGTTCTACGCTTACAGTCATTGCTAGATGAGTATGAGGGGCAGATCCAGGGGCATGTCTCCCACATAGCCTCTCTCCAGATGCAGCTTAGGAGGCATGGAGTAGTCCCTAGGGAGGCACTAGGTGCAGGTGGTTCGTAGGTCAGCAGGCGCTCCACCTCAGGGCAGTCTTCCATCCATCCTAGCTAGAGGACTCAGACTCGCACAGAGAGACCAGTAGGGTCACATCACTCTACTCATGATACAACCACAAGGGGAGGTGATGTTGGGGGCATAGGCCCCGTGTTTGACTGATGATGCACTTGGATTTTATTTTTGAGGTCTGCTTGACCTATATGACTGTAGCCTATGGGTAATTTTGTTCACCCATGTTTTTGACATACACATTTATATGATATCTTTGCATTATGACTCATTATGTGTATCGTTTATTGCTTATGTTTTTGTTTTATTTTGTTTTATTATGCGATGTGATGATGGCATTATGATGAGTTGATGTATGTGATAGATGATAGATGATATTTATGATGATGTGGATGTTTTAGATGGATGCTTATGTAGATGCGATATGATCTAAATTGTGACATGATGTGATGTATCATGTGTTGATTTGATGATGGTTTTATGATTGTATGCATAGATGGATTATGATGTGATCGTAGATGCGAATGGATGAGTTATGAACTATGTATTTATGGATGTGATGTTTATTGTTAAATGCATGTTTGATTTTGATTTTAATGTGTGCATCTAACTTATGCTATGATATGGTGAATGCAATATGTAATGTGTTATGTACATGGTGTTTAATCTAATGTGAATGAACTTGCATGTTTTAATCACTTAAAACATACGGAATGCATATGATATGATTTTGACAATCTAATGGGTGATACCACAGAAAGTATAACAACCATGAATGTTTAATAATCATTCTAATCATAAGAATTAATTATTTAAACCATTCATATGTGCAATGTAATGGTGTGGAATGTATGTATATTTTTTGGATAAGCTTCTGTAATTTAAGAGATATAAAATAATCAGTGGTCGTCTAAATATCATTTCTGACATATATCCGGTATCTAATATATTTTATTAATACCCCCTAATTTATAGAAGCTTATAAAGAAAGTTGATGATGTGATTTGATGATATGATTTGTTGCTATGTAGGAATTTTTGAGGTTCTTCCTGAGACTTCAAACACTCTAGTTACCCTATCAACAACTATGTACTGACCATACAAGACTTTTGAAAAGCAAGGCTTTCACCATGTTCTTGGATATTCATTATCTCTGTGTGTGCAAATGAATATATATTTTGAGATAGAACCCAAGCATTTCCTCCGATGTCAGGCAGGATTCTTTCAGCCCATTGCTAAGATCAGGGATTCTCAAGTGTTCATCTCATCCTTATGTTGGACTTAGTTGGACTAACCCACTAGGCAGTATTGGGTTACCTAAAGCTAGCTCATCCACATGCAAACATTGGTCTATACAAATGCTAGAAGCAATTGTGATAGACATATCATCATGCGTAAGGATTTCTCCTTCCAGTTTTGTGCAATGCTGAGAATTCCAGGGATTCAAGCTCCATTCCCTTCTTTTCTTCATTTCATTCGGGATACTTGCTCATGTGTAGTGATGAGAATCACTGTTTATTTTGATTGATTTTTTTTTTTGAGCAAGGGACCTATGTAGTGATGATAATCACTATTTGCTTTGTTTTTGAACTATGACTTTGAAAACTAGGATTTTGAATTTGTGCTTTGTTTCAGGATTTTTGCTTGTGTTAATGAAAGCAAGGGATTTAATTGGGTAGGGCGAAGCTTGTCCTTTTGCCAATTCTCAGCACCTTTAAACCGGTTGCACAGGGGGATAAGCAAGGAAAATCCTTTTCGCTTAAGGTAACCTAGACCACTTTTGCAGCTTTCATCTTTCCCTTGTACCAGCTAGGATTTTAGTGTTTCAATTAGTGATGGGATCCTGAATATCCAAGGTATTATCACAACTAGACCTTGCCCTCTACTAATCAAGGTGGATTTCTACAAAAGTTGATAAGACCACTAGATATGGTTGAATGACTAGGAAACCTTAGTATATTCCTTATAGCAACATGATATGGTTGTGTTGAAAAACACAGTTACACACATGGATGCATGGATGAAGATGGATTTGAATATTGTGATTGTGATACAAATTGTGGCATCGTTTGTAAGAATGTGATCATAACATATGTGAATGCAATGGATATGTATGTTATAATGAAATGCAACTATGTGGATGCAAATGTAAGATGCAAATATTTTTGTATTTTTTATTTTTGCATTGTTTTTGTATTTTTGCTTTTGACCAAAGGGCTTTAAAGTGCCTTTGGAGCTTTTTGTGATGATTTGACCAAAGGGCTTTAAGATGCCTTTGGAGCATTTTTGTGATGATTTGACCAAAGGGCTTTAAGATGCCTTTGGAGCATTTTTGTGATGATTTGACCAAAGGGCTTTAAGATGCCTTTGGAGCATTTTGTGATGATTTGACCAAAGGGCTTTAAGATGCCTTTGGAGCATTTTTGTGATGATTTGACCAAAGGGCTTTAAGATGCCTTTGGAGCATTTTGTGATGATTTGACCAAAGGGTTTAAGATGCCTTTGGAGAGTTTTGTGATGTTTTGACCAAAGGGCTTTAAGATGCCTTTGGAGCATTTTTGTGATGATTTTACCAAAGGGCTTTAAGATGCCTTTGGAGCATTTTTTGTTTTTTTGATATATTTGAATTAATGAATGTTTTTTATTTTTTTGACATATTTGAATGTTTTTTATTTTTATGAATGAAACGCCTTCAAATGAATGATATTGAGAGGTTCAGGCTCTTCAACACCATCCAAATATGTGAGGTGATATGCTCTAGGCCCAACCCTTTCTGAAATCATGTAGGGGCCTATCCAATTTTCCGCAAATTTGTCTCACAAATGCGGCGATAGATTTGAGTTATGTTGGTTCTCTTTGAGCACAAGATCCCCAACTTTGAATTCCCTCAAATGGACTTTACTATTGTATGCTCGTGCAAGGTGATTCTGATAAATGCGAAGATGCTCCAAGGCATTGACTCGACATTCATCAAGAAGCATCAACTGATCAAGGTGGCCTTGTCATGCAGTGTCATCATCTATGAAGTCCTTCAATGCTACGCGCAAGGTTGGAATCTCCAACTCTAGGGGCATGATGGCCTCAGTTCCGTACACAAGTGAAAATGGTGTTGCCCTAGTGGGCATCCACACACTAGTCCTGTATGCCCATAATGCAAGAGGTAACTGCAAATGCCAATCCTTATGATTATCTCTCACCGTCTTCCTCAAGATGGAGATGATTGTTTTGTTTGAGGCTTCTACTTGCCCATTTGCTTGCGGATAATAGGGTGTTGAAAAATTATGCTGAATATGGTATTTGTTCATTAAAGCACGCACATTTTTGTTCTTGAAATATGGCCCATTATCCGATATTATCTTTGAAGGGACCCCAAAATGACTTATGATATTATGGAGTATGAACTCCGCAATCCTTGGTCCAGTAGTCGATGTCAAGGGGATCACTTCGACCCATTTGGTGAAGTACTCAATGGCCGTTATGATGAATGTGTGTCAGCCTAAATATGGGGGAGAGATCTTCCCAATCAAGTCTAGTCCCCACTACGAGAAGGGCCATGCTGCCTGGATGGGTTGCAAGGCTTGTGATGGCAAGTGGGTGAGGTTTGCATGATGCTGACACTTGACGCATTTCTTGACATACTCACAATAGTATTTTTCCATAGTGGGCCAATAGTAACCCATTCTCAAGATGCGCTTAATGATGGCCATGCCACTGAAGTGACCACCACACGTACCATCGTGAGCTTGCAAAATTGCCCAGGATGCTTCCTAGGGCTCAAGACAATGAAGGAGCATTCCATCGTAACCTCGTCTATAGAGGATGTCTCCTAGAAAAATGTATCTTGTCACCTTTTGTTTAAAGGCTCGTCTCTCAGTATGCGATAGGCCTTGCGATATTATTCCAAGCTTCAGGAAATCCTACAATTGGGAAAGCCAATCCTGATAAGCCACAACTTCTATGGATAACACGACATGTTCCTCTTGTGATCCAGAATCTAAAAATATAGATTGAGAGGTAACCCTATGGTGAATGGTTGTACCACACTCCGTAGGACCTTGAGAGATCAAATATTCCCAAGGTGTTGTTTGCAAGAAAGCTCTAACTTTGAAGGACCAATCTTGATTTGGTTCAGTTTGGATCATGTTGACTGACTCTTGATTGTCAATAGCCTCACGTTGTATTGTTGAGTGTGCAAGCACTTTCACATGAATGGTTGTGAAATCAATAGATGGATTTTGAGGGATTAAGGATCCCAAATATGCCATGGTGTCTGCAAATCTATTTGATGTACGAGGGATTGCCTCGATGTCATACCATTCTAGTCGAGCTAGGTAAGTGTCAACAAGCTCCTTGTATGCTTTTAGGAGTGGGCACCTGCATTGGAACAATCCTTTGACTTGATTTACTATGAGCAAAGAGTCACCAAAGATATTCAATATTTTAATGCCCATTGCCATAGTCGTTTGAAGTCCCAAAATTAAGGCCTCATATTCTATGTTATTGTTCATGCAAGGGAAGTCTAGCTTGAATGATAAGGGCAATGGAGCACCCTATGGTGTGATAAAGACTATCCCTGCTCCACCCCCTTGCTCACACTTTGAGCCATCGAAGAATAATGCCATGTCTCTTTCTTTCTTAGGCTCTTCGAGTTTCGATGGATCTGATAATGCAAAGACTGCATCATCAGGCAACTCTATAGTGAGAGGCTTGCTATCCTGAAGAGGAGCCTCTGCTAATTGATCTGCTATGACTTGTCCCTTGATGGAATTTTGGCTTATGAACTCTAGATCAAATTCTATCAGTAGCATGATCCACTTTGCAGTATGTGTATTGTGATATGTCTTGTTCATCATGTACTACAAAGGATTTTGTTTGGATATAACGTAGGTCGTATGACTCAACATGTAGTGTCACAAATTTTTGGTTGCAAAGACCATTGCCAAGCACAAATTTTCTACATACGCATATCCTAGCTCATAACTCACCAAGGTGCGACTAATGTAATATATGACTTGCTCTTTGTTTTGTGCGTTCTTTTGGGCTAACATGGTGCCCAAAGCAAAATTAGTAGCCGATATGTATAGCAAAAATGGTATGTCTAGCCTTGGTGGAGCCAATACTGGTGGCGTTGCCAGGTATGTTTTGATCTCTGCAAAGGCTTGTTGGCACTCTTCATCCCAATGAAATGGGACATCCTTGCATAGCAACCGGTTCATGGGTCAACACTTGTCTGATAATTGAGCAATGAACCATTTGATGGATGCTACCTTGCCTTGTAGGCTTCTTAACTCCCTAATGTTGGTAGGGGTGGCCATTTCCAATATAGCCTTTACCTTTGCAGGATCGACTTCGATGCCTCTCTTAGAAATGATGAACCCTAAGAGCTTTCCAAAATTTATGCCAAACACACACTTCTTAGGATTCAATCTGACATTGTGTTCAATGAGGTGATCGAAGACCTTTGTAAGGACTTGAGCATGCTCTTGCCGTAATAAATATTTGGCTAGTAAATCATCAATGTAGTCTTCCAAGATCTTATGCATATAGTCATGAAAGATGTATGTCATGGCCCGTTGATATGTGGCACCAATATTCTTAAGGCCAAATGGCATTACTTTGTAATAGAATGTCCCCCATGGAGTAATGAAAGTCATCTTGTGTTGGTCTTCAGGTTTGATCCAGATTTTATTGTACCCAAAAAAACCATCCATTAGGGAGAGCATCTCATGACCTACGGTGGCATCAACAAGAGCATCTATGTTTGGCAACGAGAATGAATCCTTTGGATTTGCCCTATTCAAGTCTCTAAAATCTATGCAAATGTAAACTCTTCCATCTGGTTTTCCCATGGGCACCATGTTTGATACCCATTCAGGGTAGTCGATGGGAACTATGAAAATCGCATCCAATAGTTTTTGCAACTCGTTCTTCACCATCAAAGTGATGGTTGGATGCATTTTCCTCAATTTTTGCTTGACTGGCTTCTTTAGGGGATCCAATGATAGGTTGTGAACAACTAACTTTGGATCGATCCCTAGCATGTCTTTGTAAGTCCAAGCAAAAATATTTGGCCTCTCCTTAAGGAGAGGGATAATGATGGCTTGTTCCTCTGGAGATAGACTTTCTCCGAACTTGAATTTCTTTGGTTGAGTAGGATCATCGTTGATGTCCACCTTGAAAGTCACTTCTATAGCCATATGTGACCCATCCTCCAACTAGTGAGGCGTGGGTATCAAGTGAATGTCATCGATGAGATTTATAGGTCCTACTGACTCAGGATCCAAACCAGCATGGAACACATCATAAGCATAACCTGATGCAAAATGGAATGGTTGTAAAGTCTCTTCGTTAGAGAAAATATCCTCAGGCTCTATGGGTGAATCAGCATGATCCCAATCAATAGCTTTTATGTCAAGACACAAAGGTTTAGTGGGATCTACTGGGTTATGAAGTGGAGTGGTCAAATCAATGGAGACCATGTTGATGGATGGAATGAAATCTCTAGGACCACATGGGTGAAATTTTGTCTCAGAGGTTTCCCTTCCATACTCGTGATGAGGTTCTGGAGGAAAAGGAATCTCTGGATCTAGCCCCTGAGTAGGCCGGATAATAGGATCATTGGGCTCTAACAACTCTTTGAATGTAGGTGGAGGGGGATTGACTGCATGGTGAATGGCAACTAGGTCGACAGGTCTTCCCAGAAACCGCAAACCAGGGTCTATGGCATGGAGTGCCGCCTCTCTCTCTACGAGTGCATTGACTTGCTGCAAGTGGTGAGGCCCAAGATAAGCCATATCGATTTCATCCTCAAAGTCATCATCACTTATCCAGAAACCATTAGCATTGGTATGTGGCCCCAAGATAAGAGGCTCGTGTCTTGGCCCTAAGTAGGCCATTTTTGTCTCATCTTCATATTCTTCGTCACTTATGAAGAAGCCATTTGCATTAGTTTCTTGCCCCAAGTTATGGGGCCATTGCCTTGATCCTAGGTAGGCTCTCTCTGTTGAGTCCTCTGACTCATAACCACTTTCATCCGATATGAATCCACTCTCATTGTGGATGGACCAAGTAAATTTGTGTAAATAGCGAGGCCCATGATAGGCCAAGCCTACTTGTGCTTCATCATCACTTGCCACATATCCATTTTCTTCTTGTTCTTCATCCCATGAGTTATAACCCATTGGGGTGGCATCAATTGTGGGGCTTGGATGATAATTTTTGGGTGGTGGTATGCTCACCATGACCACTTGTCTATTGCTCAAATTTCTTGTACTTGGTGGGTGATAAGGAATAAAATTGATGTCTTCTCCTAATCCCAAGCTTAATATGTCCAAGTTGTTGAGTGGTATTTTCACCCGATTGTGAAAACACACTCTCCGATAGGATTTGGGTTCTAAATCCTCCGCTTGCAAAGAAACAATTTCTCCAAGGTTCCTGTTATGTTAGCATTCTGCATCTGTGTATTAATAATCTCAAATAAAGATATTTAATTAAAATGCTTGGAACACCTTAGTGGTTGCAAGTAACTGAAAACAAGGGGCACTGTGGTTTATTTTACTATGATAATTTAGTGATTGTTCATTGAACCCTGATAAAGTAAATGTGATTTGATCCTCAAATGACCATGCTGTAACTTCAAAATAAAGTTTAATGAAATGCCATAAATGAAGGAATTATTTATGGATTTTGAAGTTTTTTAATTTTTTTTATTTTATTTTAAAGCCTGTAAATAAAATTGGAACTTCTGAAAATAAAATGCAGCAAGAAGAAAAATAAAATGCAAAAGAAAAGAAATTTAAAATTGCATTCAGTTTGATGCCATCCCGTCCTGGCAAAACCGAAGATGTGAGGTTTCCATGCATGCAACCTAACCTATTGAACCTGCAAAATACGCACAATCCAGATAAGTTAAGTGCTGGTCTCTGGGGTTTACTGTTATTTTTCAGATTTAGACATTCGCATGAAGCAACCAAGAGAACTTGCATTAAACTTCATCTATAAGCCTAGAAATCTGAAAAAGGGAAAGATAAACATTAAAACATGCATGCAGAAAATAACTCCTTCTTTCTTGCCAACAAGATGCAAATTTCTGAATGCTCTGCATTAAAAATAAATCATGTTACAATAGCAGACTCTCTGGTTTTCTGAAAACCAGCAAAAAAGGCAGAAAACACTCCTGAGCAGGCCCAGAATGGCTTCTCGCCTTAGGCACTGCAACTCTGCTCGCAGCGGTTTTCGACCCCCATATCTGTCCTGTGCTTCTGCTTTTAAAGCATGGCAATGCTCTCTGTTTCGGCCTGTGACGCTTCGTTTCCCCTTCCAGATCGCTTCGTTTCATATTCTCGATTACTTCGTTTCTTTGAATTCATGCTCGATGCCAAAACGTTTGATAATATTCTATGAATGTAACGTTTCTGTAACCCTTATGCATGTATGCCACGTGTTCTGCACCTTTCTGTATCTTTCGTAATGGCCCCAAGAAAATCGTGACCAAAAATAGCATGCAGCTTTGTCCGTCTTCCTGGCCGCGAAAACGCGACATGTCGCGAAATCGCGACATGTCGCGATATCGCGACGTTTTCCTGTCAACAGCCTTTCTTGCCATCGCGCCCAGTGAAAACGTGACATGTCACGAAATCATGACGCTTTTCTCGTTCCGTACCATTTGCCCGCAACCTATCATGAAATCGCATCGCGACGCTTTTCCACTTCGGGCACCTTAGCTGCTACCTGTCGTGATTTCATGACGTTTTTCTATCTCGGGCTCCCTTGCTGCTTCTGGCCGTGAAAACATGACATGTCACGATTTCGTGACATATTTTGCATTCCGTACAACCTCGTTGTTTGGAGCCACGAAAACGTGACATGTCACGATTTCACGACATATTTCCGCTTCATGCTCCTTTGTCGTTTCTTGTCACGATTTTGTGACGCTTTTTTGCTTTGCCCTGTTTGACTGGTTTGACCCGTGATTTTGCGACATGTCACGATTTCATGACGCTTTTTTGCTTCGTCTTTCTCTCTCCTCTCTGGGCCGCGAAAATCAAACACGTCGCGATTTCGCTACGCTTTTCTCCCACCTGCTGCCGTTGACTGCGTTGACCGTGATTTTGTGACATGTCGCGATTTCGCGACACCTTTTCATTTTTGGTCGCGATTTCGCGACACGTCGCGATTTCGTGACATGTCACGATTTCATGACACCCTTTCATCCTTGTGCAATTTTGCCTTTTTCTTGATTTTTAGCATCTGGGTCACTGAGATCTTCTTTGAAAGCATGCAAAAAAGGTGGGTCCCCAATTTTGGGGTGTGTTGTGGATCAGCCACAACAAATGGTGACTCTACTTGTCAAATGCTCCTGAGCATTTTGTGAGAACCCAACCTTGGAAAATATATAAACTTGGAAAACATGCATTAGCACATAAGAAATATAAACAAATGCCCATAGATCAAAAATACATGAATCATCAGAATCATCAAGTATTAGCTCGGTGTGTGCAATGTGTTTTCATTCCCTATCGTTTGAAATTGATCAACATTCCATTGTCAGTTTTACATGAATGCATATATGAGATTGTGAATGATTTGTGTAACCTAATAAATATGCTTGGAGATTTTGCTTTTATAAAAAACATAGACTTCTTCTAGTATCATACACAAACATTCAAGATTGCCAAACCCTCTTAGGATCCACTAATTAATTATTTTATTATATCCCAAAGTTGGTTATGAGTCCCTACTATCTTGAACCCATGTGCAAGTGAATGTGAAATCAGAACTTTGGGGAATCAGACTCCCAACCTAACCAAGATGGGAGTTTAACCCTATCCTTACTATTCTGATTTAGAGTTCATTACCTCACTTTGAGCAAAATAATTTAACCAATTATGGAAGAAATGGTCATGCTAGTCTAACCCTTTGAACAATCAGTGGTCTTGTTTTTTAGACAAGACATGTTGCCTTGCATGGGCACACTTAACCCCACAATCCAAAACTTATCTTCATTTCTTTGGACCTTAGGGATGACTACCCATCCTTTGCAGAGGACAAGTAGTACGATCCTTCCAATCCAATATAAATATGAGATGGGAAAAATTTATTTTTTACTTCTTGGACCTTAGGGATGACTACCCATCCTTGTTAGGGACATGTAGTACGATCCTTCCAATCCAAACTTTAGATGTAAATGGAAAATATTAATTTTGTTGCTTAGACCTTGGGGATGACTACCCATCCTTTGCAGAGGACAAATAGTACGATCCTTCCAATCCAAGATTTATTATGAAATGAGACATAGGAGCTTTGGGGAATCGGATTCTCAACCTAAGCGAGATGAGAATTTATGCCCTATCCTTACTACTCCATGTAGGTCAAATCAAAGCTTTGGGGAATTGGATCCTCAACCTAAGTTCGATGAGGATTTAGCCCTATCCTTACTACTCTGATTTTAGGCTTTAAGCTCTATGGAAGTGGTCAAAACCACTGTTTTAAGGATCATGTTGCATAATAGGATAGACCTGAAATACTTCTTTCGCCCAACCTTTCCTTCCAAGTTAGGTTTTGATCATTTTGCTCAAGATCCTTTTTAATGTATAAGACGTGCTTGGTTCTAGATATCTCAAGACTCAGTTTCCAACCTTAGGATTTTCTTCTTATATTTATGTTATAACACAACCCTAAGAGGATTTGACATACTTTAATGATTTGTATTTGAAATGCATTTGCAACTAAGATGGCATGTATTGCAAAGTGAGATGTAATATGAATGCATTGTCTTTTGAATTGCAGATGAAATATTGCCATATAAAACTGACTACTTCATGCATCACAAGTTTCAAATGATATTATTAAATTGTTTGTGTTACTTGTGGAGCTTTTACAAGACAATTCCAATGTTTCATATTCTCCCAATCTAGAACATAAGTTAGCATCTCAAGGCAACTTTTTCATCATTTTTTTTTTTTTATAGACAAACAAAACATGTCAAATAAACACACAACTTTAAATCCAAATCCAAACTGCAATCCCAAAAATGAAAATTTGGAAACACAAACCAAAACCAGAAACCAAAATCTATATACAAATGTACACTATAATACAAGATGATGCAAAGCTTAGCTTATCACTTTCCTGGATCCCACACATGATTAGAACATTTCAACAAAAATATGACATGATATGCATGCCAAATGTTGTGGGAATCCAACACAAACAAGACTAAGCCAAACAATGCAACAAATTTCCACTTGCCATGCTCACCATACCAATTTGATTTAGTTCCAATAACACTCCCATAGGTGAGCATCAAATTACTAAAATGATTAGACAATAAATGATTTTCAATTTTATCATGTCTATTCTTTAAAATGTGAATTTCATAATTCCCTCCTTGATTTAGAATTAGGCTATTCTTTTCAAATATGCAATTTTGTAAGTAAGAGCCTATTTCTACAAATTTCAAAGCCAAATCATTTTCCAAATTTGTAGGCCAATCAAATTTGTGTAACAATTTACAAGCATCTAGGATATTTACTAAATTAGGATCATTAAAAGTTTTTATCCTAGATTCAATTAATAATTGTTGATGAATTTTGTTTAACAATTCAAGTGCATCAACTTCTTTTCCATTCATTACAACCATGTTATTAAAGGTGTGATTAAAAATTATACCTTGTTTTTCATTTACCTTTAATGACATTTCACCATAAACATTATTTAAATTCAAAATATGGTCATCCTTTTCAATCCTCAAACATTCTTGGTCAAAGTGTATGTCAAGTAATCTGTTTTGATGATCACTTATTTGAGTTGCTTCCAATTGATCCATCTCTTTATCATTTGGTTCTAATTCTTTGTTCACTATCCATGGTATCTCTTCATTTGAATCCTCCAAATCATCATGCAAACTTGCATCCACACTTTCAATGAATTTATATTTTGTAATTTTGTCACCTTTTCAAATCTTGTGAATATGAGATCTTCGTATGATGTAGAAGGTTCAACATCCTGCATATCAAGTAAAATATGAGTTTTATCTATAGGGATGTGAGAAAAGAATGCATTACCATACCTTCCCCAACCATTGTAAAAATCGTCATCCAAATCCATAGAATGAAAATCCATGATGTTTGTGACATGATCTCTTGATTCATTCATAAATTCTTTTTCTTCTTTGTCCTTGGCAATAAGATGGTTATAATCTTCCAAAATTTGATGAGATTTGAAACCCTCTTCCAAAACATCCTCAAATTGTACAAGAGTTGTAATATCTTCCTTTGAGTAGGCAATTATGTTGTCCTGTATATCAATTGGCACAAAAGTTTCATTAGTAGTTTTGGAATGAGTGAAGTCTTCCCACTTCTTCCAAGCATCATAATAATCATCTTTCAAAATCAAGTGGTGACGTTCAACTATTTCTTCAACATCTTCCAATTCATCAATGTGCTTCTCATCAAATTCATCTTCACCTTCCTTAGATGGTTCAATTATTTCCAAAAGTGGGTTATTTCTTGAATTCAAATTTATAAGGCTATCATTGTCCAAATTAGTAACCCATGATTCATTATCATAATTTAGAGGGTGAAGAATTTCTTGATCTTTAATTTTACACGTCTCATCAATAGTATCTTCCAAGAACAAGTGGTGAAATTCTATCATATCTTCAAATTTATTTATTGATTTTCCTTCCATTTCACTTTCAACCATTTCATTCAATTCTATGGTGGGTTCCATCCATTCACATATATCAAACATTGTTGAATTTAGAACCCCTTCATCTAGATAATCATGTATCTCTACATGATCCTCACTAGTGGATGTTGTCTTAGCAATTTGCACCTCCTCTTGGACTACATCTAAGGTGGTCATAAAATTTGGGTATTCAAATTCATCCCCTTGATCATTCACCTTAGGTATCATTGGAGTGGAGGGTGCTATGTTTGATGGTTGGTGTAGGTTGGCATCAAAAGAACAATCTCTCATGTGAACATGTTGTGCCTTTTCTTCTTCAAGACCTTGTCGTTCTATCTCTTCTAAGACCTCATGGATTCTCTCTAGGGACAAACCACTCGGTTTTTCCTCAATGAGTAAAGCAAGTGTGGGGTGTATGGCTCCTAGGTATACTTCCATGGCTTCTTCTTCCAATGTGTTAAAATTTTCCCACATTTGGGAGTGCAATTCACGAAATCTTCCATTGAATTGACTCAAGGATTCATTAGACTCTTTACATATGGAGGTAAACTGATTTTTCAATATTTCTAAGTCAGCCTGATTACCAAAATGATTAAGATAGGCTGCTTCTAGTTGTATCCAAGAAGTCCTAACCTCCATGGGTAGTTGGCTATACCAAAAGAATGGTCTATCATCCAAAATGTATGCAAATAACTTACAAGCTACCTCCTCATAAAAAATCTGGAATTTACATAATGCATCCTTGTAAACATGCAGTTTTTGCAAGTATCCTAGTGGCACCTCTTGATTAAAACATCGTAAAAAATCCAATAACATTGTAGGAATATGATAGGGTATCACATGTAAACCCTCATAATAATCCTCTATCATTGATACCATTCTCTCTCTTAGAGATGTTATTTCAGCTCTCAGGGATATCCTTTGCTCTTCAAGTGTTGCCATTAGTGAAACTGAAAATGTAATTTCAGAACCAAATCTGTTGAATATTCAACCTGCAATTTAAAAAAAATCAAGTTAGCATCAACCAAGAGATGTATTCATTAAAATCAAATGAAAAGTAATTGCATGAGACCAAAATTTTCTAAATTAAATCAAATCACATATTTCTGAATGAACAATCAGAAAAGTGTTATAATAAACATACCTGAATTAAAATAGAACAAGTAAATAAATTCAGGCCGTCCTTTTTACAATCGGCTGAGTGTTAGAGGACAAGCATAAAAATTTAAATTTAAATAACACTAAAATAAACCCGTTCGGCCCTCCTAGTACCAATCCGTTGAGTGGTGTTAGAGGCCGTATATGCTAATAAAATGGACTTGAAATTTTTAGCAATGTAAAGCTCTTAAACAATTAAAAACCCGTAGCATCTAAAATCATGATAAAATAAACCCGAACATGCCCTCCTTCTAGCGCCAATCTGTTGAGTGGTATTTTCACCCGATTGTGAAAACACACTCTCCGATAGGATTTGGGTTCTAAATCCTCTGCTTGCAAAGAAACAATTTCTCCAAGGTTCTTGTTATGTTAGCATTCTGCATCTGTGTATTAATAATCTCAAATAAAGATATTTAATTAAAATGCTTGGAACACCTTAGTGGTTGCAAGTAACTGAAAACAAGGGGCACTGTGGTTTATTTTACTATGATAATTTAGTGATTGTTCATTGAACCCCGATAAAGTAAATGTGATTTGATCCTCAAATGACCATGCTGTAACTTCAAAATAAAGTTTAATGAAATGCCATAAATGAAGGAATTATTTATGGATTTTGAAGTTTTTTAATTTTTTTAATTTTATTTTAAAGCCTGTAAATAAAATTGGAACTTCTGAAAATAAAATGCAGCAAGAAGAAAAATAAAATGCAAAAGAAAAGAAATTTAAAATTGCATTCAGTTTGATGCCATCCCGTCCTGGCAAAACCGAAGATGTGAGGTTTCCATGCATGCAACCTAACCTATTGAACCTGCAAAATACGCACAATCCAGATAAGTTAAGTGCTGGTCTCTAGGGTTTACTGTTATTTTTCAGATTTAGACATTCGCATGAAGCAACCAAGAGAACTTGCATTAAACTTCATCTATAAGCCTAGAAATCTGAAAAAGGGAAAGATAAACATTAAAACATGCATGCAAAAAATAACTCCTTCTTTCTTGCCAACAAGATGCAAATTTCTGAATGCTCTACATTAAAAATAAATCATGTTACAATAGCAGACTCTCTGGTTTTCTGAAAACCAGCAAAAAAGGCAGAAAACACTCCCGAGCAGGCCCAGAATGGCTTCTCGCCTTAGGCACTGCAACTCTGCCCGTAGCGGTTTTTGACCCTCGTATCTGTCCTGTGCTTCTACTTTTAAAGCATGGAAATGCTCTCTGTTTTGGCCTGTGATGCTTCGTTTCCCCTTCCAGATCGCTTCGTTTCATATTCTCGATTACTTTGTTTCTTTGAATTCATGCTCGATGTCGAAACGTTTGATAATATTCTATGAATGTAACGTTTCTATAACCCTTATGCATGTATGCCACGTGTTCTGCACCTTTCTGTATCTTTCGTAACGGCCCCAAGAAAATCGTGACCAAAAATAGCATGCAGCTTTGTCCGTCTTCCTGGCCGCGAAAACGCGACATGTCGCGAAATCGCGACATGTCGCGATATCGCGACGTTTTCCTATCAGCAACCTTTCTTGCCATCGTGCCCAGTGAAAATGTGACATGTCACGAAATCACGACGCTTTTCTCGTTCCGTACCATTTGCTCTTTTCCGTACACCTTCGTTGTAAGCTGTCACGATATCGCGACATTTTTTCACTTCGGGCACCTTAGCTGCTACCTGTCGCGATTTTGCGACGTTTTTCTATCTCGGGCTCCCTTGCTGCTTTTGGCCATGAAAACGCGACATGTCACGATTTTGTGACATATTTTGCATTCCGTACAACCTCGCTGTTTGGAGCCGCAAAAACGCGACATGTCGCGATTTCGCGACATATTTCCGCTTCATGCTCCTTTGCCGTTTCTTGTCGCGATTTCGCGATGCTTTTCTGCTTTGCCCTGTTTGACTGTTTTGACCCACGATTTTGTGACATGTCATGATTTCGTGATGCTTTTCTGCTTCATCTTTCTCTCTCCTCTCTGGGCCGCGAAAATCAAACACGTCGCGATTTCGCTACGCTTTTCTCCCACCTGCTGTCGTTGACTGCGTTGACCACGATTTTGCGACATGTCACAATTTCGCGACACCTTTTCATTTTCGATCACGATTTTGCGACACGTCACGATTTCGCGACATGTCGCGATTTCGCGACACCCTTTCATCCTTGTGCAATTTTGCCTTTTTCTTGATTTTTAGCATCTGGGTCACTGAGATCTTCTTTGAAAGCATGCAAAAAAGGTGGGTCCCCAATTTTGGGGTGTGTTGTGGATCAGCCACAACACAAGGTTACTTCTAGAGAGTCATATCGACCTCTAATATGATAGCCTAACCCAAAACTATTAGTGGGAAGCTGGTATTGTGGCTCAAATGGCCGCATATGCCCCTGCTTGTATATACCAAGACCATAACCATTCCAATGGAAACGTTTGAAGTAGCTTAGAGCAAACTCAGGATTAGAGAGGTAACAAAAATTAATAGTGAATAATTTATCATTGTCCTCTTCTTCATCAGTAGATTTATGGGCATAGTCTAGTCCAACATAGACAAAGTTTATCTAGTTGGGAGGGATTCCAAGCAAAACCACTATTCCCACTGGTGGTCTTAATTCCTTTGTTCATCCCATGTCTTATGTGGACTCCATGATGGGCATGAATGTTATATTCTGCATAAGATACTCTCCTATCCCTATACTTACCAAGTGTATAGTCGCATGTGATGTGGATGATCCTACAAACGACACTAGCAAAGTGGGTTCTAGCATCTCCTCAGCTTGATCCTGGAGATCTTCTTCCATGGGACTTGGATTTTTCTCAATGGCTATGGTTAGCACTTCCTTGATCTTTATTTCCTCAACTAAGGGTGCATTTATCTTCTGATTGTATTTTGTTTTAGACATTGATGGTCTCTTAAAATCATTAGTCATGTTGGGTGCTAGATGAGGTGTTTATGTGGATGGTCCCTTTTGTACCCTTTTGTTCTTATCATTAAGTTGCATAGCCAGGGATGAAGGCCCTACATACAAGTGTGCAGAAGGAATAACAAATTATCCTAGACAATCTACCTGATGGACATATTTGAATGGCTCCTCATCATCCAACACTATGTAGACCTTGTTATCATGCATATACTTGACACATTGGAGTAATATTGAAGGAACACACTTCATTTACCTTATCCAAGGTTGCCCTAATGTTGTATTTCATGGCCCCTTATAAGACATGACACATCACAAGGATGGTCTTATACCCCACCTTGATAGGTAGGACTATCATTTCCACGGTATTGCATAAAGCATCATTAAAAGCCCTTAATGTGTAGGCTTCTGGAATAATATTGGACCTGGGGATCTTAAGGTGTTCTATTATTGTTGTTGTGATGATGTTGATTGACGAACCTGTATCGATCAAGACCCGTTTGAAAGGTAAATCATTGACTAATGCCATAATTTGCAACGAAGGGTCTGGTAAGGCAGTAGGTACTGTCTTAATATCATAATCATAAAATTGGATTACAGGTTCCTGGAATTCTTGTACTTATCCCACAAAATGAGTGAATACATTTGGATCTTGTGGTTGGAGCTCAATCGACCTTAAAATATCCATCAAGGTATCCCTGTGCTTTGGGGACTATTGTATGAGCTCATAGATGGATAGCTTAGCTAGCATAGTTTGTAAGTTTTTCTCAAGTCTACTCTGAATAGTCACCACAGGTCGGGTCGGTGGACCTAAAAGGTTGTTTTTCCCCTGTCTCTGCCTAGGTGCAGTGGGGATGTTAATGGGAGCTGTAGGAGGTTGCAATTGACCATATTGTCTACTCCTAGTTGCTATATTGACAATTTCAACCATCCCAATGCACCCGTGGGTAGGCATATCAACTCAAAAATGATTGACTTGTGCTCCTTTCCATCTAGGGACCTCATGGTTTAGAAGCGAGTTTTTTTATATGTCCATATCTCTATTTTTAGGAGCTATTGGGTTGTCAAATTTAAGTTCTCTCACCTCAATCATGTTTTACATTTGGTGCTTGAAACCAACGCAAACCTCTATGTTATGCCCAGTATCCTATGATAAGGTCAAAATTGATCTTCCCTATATCCTTTTGGCTTAGGATGGTTGGGATATATGAGAGGTATATCAGGGAACCTAATATTTCTCACCTCGCTCAATTGGTTGAATATTGATTGCATTGATTCTGTCAATGGTGTGAAATATCAAGGGGGCTTGCATTCTTTGTTTCACCCTTGATTTTTCTTTTGATCATAATTGGCTAGTGGGGGCTATGCTTGATAATTCTAGGGTTTTTGTGCAGTCCCATCCTTAGGTGCAGCCAATACCACTTGATTAACTAGAGCAGGGTTTGCCTATTTTTGCTTATATTTGCCATTTTAATCATTTTTGTTCCACCCCTTGGTTCAGATTTTGATGGTTCCCTCATCTAATTTTATGTCCTCAATGAGTTTAGCTTGTACCAAGGCTTCCTCAAATGAGGGATATTGTTGAAATTTTAGCAAGAGGGAAATGTGTTTGGAACAAATCTTGGTGAACATTCAGACAATCTCTTCTATGGGGATGGAGAATGATAATTTTACAATGACTTTTCTCCATCTATTCCCATATTCCATCACTGGCTCATCATCATAATATCTCAAATTAGCTAGGTTTGAAAGGTTCACCTTCCTCTTAGAACCAAAAGAGAAACGCTTCAGGAAAGCGTTTAGTAGTTGTTCAAAATTGGACATGCTATGCTTGGGTAGTTGGTTGAAACATTGAGTGGTAGCGCCCGAAAATGTCATAATAAATTTCTTTAGCATAAGAGCATCATTGTCTTTGTAGCATCCTAAATTGGCGTAGTAAAACCTTAATAATTACACTTACTCTAGTAAATATTCAAATTCAAATTTTAACCTCCAAAACTGCTCCCAAACCATCATTTAATCTGTTTCCTCGTTTCTCGTGCCATTTTTAGAGTTTGTTTTGACCGTTTGATGATATCATCGCCGATCAGACGATATCACCTCAGATCGGACGATTTCGTCTGGGCTAGGACGTCCAGATGATCTTGTCCCAAAATTGATTTTTCATAATTAGCTTCTGTTCCAACGACGTCTCTAATCCAGGAAGAAGCATGTCTACGCCGTTAGAGACCCTCCCCATTGGAGATCTCCCAAATAGGGATGATCTCCAACCTCCTAACCTCCCTCCTAAGCCTATTTCATTCTAGCCCCTCCCCTTAGCATCCCCTTGGCTGAAATTCCCTGTAAATCAACCTTCACATGCATTAGAATAATCTATAGTACCATCTGCACTTGTCCTATTTCAAATTTTGTTACAGGAACCTTCTTATTTTTTAGTCGGAGCCAGCTTACATCATCGTAGATGATCTTGTTCAGATTGGAGGTGATCCTATCAAATCAGAGATGATTTTGACTACAATCATCATTGGGGGCAATCAGTGCCCAAAGTTTGCATTTTCCTCTTTTCAATATGTTGTTTTATTCTGCAATTAGCTAGTTTATTTATTATTTTCTGCTATTCTACATTTTGGAGTTCACCCATGTAGCTTTAAATGCATAATTAATTCACAAATTGTGATTAAGGCATTGTAGTACACTTGTATTTTGTTTATTATCATCATTTTAATTTTATTCCTATTATTCTACATCATTGCCCTTTGTTAGAATAGTTGCATTTTCTGCATTTTGTGTCTACTCTGATTGCAGGTCTCTGATGAATTTGTCAAATCTCAGATGATCTTGTCTGATAGCAGACGATCCTGTCAAATCAGAGGAGATCCTGACTGCTTCAAAAATTAGAATCTCCATCAGACATCCAAATTAGGTATGACTTTTTAATCTTGCTTACTTTCTCTATTTTCTGTCTTAATTTGTTCTTCTGTATTCATTTAGTCTGCATCTTCATATAAAGCAATTTAGATTCATTTGGCCAAACCTAGGACTTGAATGTTTAAGGATAAAACTGAACACATCAAACACATTCCCAACCTAGGCATGGAAACTGCCATTCAAACATTTCCTGGTGAACCCACCATCCGTCAAAAAATCACCATAATACACCTCCCCTGAGAGGCGGGACCTTCGCAAGGCCTCTCAGTCCAAGGTACCGCACCATCCTTTTCACATCCCCATTTCAGGCATAGATCCTATAGACTAAAGGTAAGGGTGTGAAAATTTTTGAGCGATACATTTTGGTGAACCCGACGTGAATGCATTTAAAACCTTTTGAAAACAAAAAAAACAAAAAATAAAACAACCAAAACATAGATGCATTTCAAATCATTTAAAATTAATAAGTTGCATATCATGTTTAGATGGTAGCTCCTAAGAAAATATTAGCAGTTACTATAAATGTTGAAAACCAATTGGCAGCCATAGAAATCAATTATGTGCTTAGTGTGCTTGAAACAGATAGAAATCAACTTTTGTGGGATGAACTTGATAGAAGACTAAGTGTCATTTCATCTAGGTCAACAAAACTGAAACAAATCAAGAGGCTTGTCCTAGATAGAATCTTGGATCCTCATCAACTCGTCTTTTATCATGAACTTCAGAGAGCCTGCCATAGATGGTTAGCTTATAGGAGAGCTCTTGTGTCTTCAGAATTGTTCACCTTCAAGGAATACCTCAAGAACACAGCCATTATACACCAGTTCCTAGGTCATGTAGAAGACCAAGAGGTTGTTCTTATGGATAGGGAAATATGGAATAGAGTTCCTCGAGCTGTGTTATATCGAGATTATTGCCACGAGCTTTACTTCTATCAACCAGAATCTGAGATAGATAATATCACTATAGCTCTTTTCATTAAATTTTTGAAAGAAAAATTTCAATTTGAAGAAGAACACTTCATGACTCCTGAAGAACTTCAGCCCATTAATGATATTTATAAATTTTTTATAGAAAACTAGATCATTGCTTTCAGTATTAGTTCTTGCATTTATTGTTTTGTTTGTTATTATTACAAAAATAAGAAAAAATATAAGAAAAACTAAAAAAAAACATAACAAAAACCAAAACATTTCATTTTAAATATTGTAGTAGGTATATAATTAATATATACCTCTTAAGATTGTTGCATATATATATATATATATATATATATATATATATATATATATATATTTGTTGAAATCTAAATTAAGCACAATGCCTAAACTTAGGAATGGTAAACAAACTGAAGGAGAAGAAGAAGATTGGTTAGAAGATAAAACTAGAGACCCAAATGTCCTTCTTGAAGATCCAATTCCAGAAGGAGAAACTCTAGATCAACCAGAAGATGACCTAGGTGAAGACAATGAACAAGAAGAAAATGTTAGAGGATGGATCCTCATCCCCTAGAGTAGCTCCAGATGGAACTATTGCTTTTGACAACTTAGATCATTTCTGGAAATTTTTCAATAATAACATTGGCGCTCTTAATATGGCAGTTCGTATTGATAAAGGGCAAATTAGTGATACTCAAGCAGCCATGGAACATATGTTTGATGTGCACACTAATCCCTTGTCTTTCATTGATCAAGAAAGTGATAATGCTGGACCATCCAATAGAGATATGGTCACTATGATTCAGAACATGCCAAAACAGCAGGTTACCCAACCTCCTAAGGAACCTTTTATTCAGCCTAAAATAATTCCCACACAAAATAAAACTTCCTTCACTGCTTTACTTCGCCAAACTATTGATCAATATGCTTCAAGCAAACAAAAACCTAAAATGAAGCCAAACACCAATTTTCAAAAATCTGGAATACAACATAATACAACTTCAAAATTCCTTCATAACACCTTTCCTACCAACAATTTACACAATAGCAACATAGCATCTAATCTTCATGTCCCTCCATCATATGCTCACAAATCCCATATCAATGCCCTATCGAACCAATATGGTGGGCAAACTAGTAATCTGGAAGCCATGGTGAAACAGTTAGCTTCACGTATGGACCAGATAGATCCTTACCATCCCTCGTACAATTATCGAGAGATATGTAGTCAACCTTTGGATCCCATAGTTGTAGCACAACCATACCCTAAGCATTTTCCCATGCCCATCCTGCCTATATATAAAGGAACCGAAGATCCCATAGAGCATCTTCGCATGTTTAGGATAGCATGTCATGATATATCACATGATGACTTGTTATTACTAAAAATGTTCTCAAAAATTTTAGGTGGAATGGCATTAGAGTGGTACTATCAATTGCCCACTCATTCTTTGAGAAACTTTGAAGAAATAGTTGAATCTTTTGTCCATCAATTTAGTGCCTACATTGAGAGGCATGTAACCATTAAAGATTTATACAACTTAAAACAAGACAAGGATGAATGTTTTGCCAATTTCTTAGCTAGATGGAGGCAATTGATGGAAAACCGCACTTTGTGCTACCTTATAGGGAAATGTTGGACATTTTTATCAATAATTTGCAAGAACAAATATCTTATGAGTTATCAACTGCTACTTTAACTACCTTCGATCAAGCTATAAATTTAGCTCGAAGAGTAGAAGATGCCCTCATTAGGAGAGGCCAACTTAAGAAGAAGGATGATGAGAAAACATCCAAAAATCAATATAAAAATAAACAAGTCGTAGGTGACGGAGTCACTGACAACAGAAATGTTGCTAATATCAATGCAATGAAAACAACAAAAAAAATTATATTGAAACCGCCTGATAAACCTCCTCAAGAATTTACTAGATTGAATCAACCGTTATCAACTATTTTACCTCAATTACTCGAAAGAGGTTTAATCCAATTACCAACTATCCGAGAACCTGATCCAACTATACTCGGATACAGAGCTGACTTACACTATGATTTCCATAGAGGGCCTGGACACTCTACCAATTCTTGTAAAAGGTTGAAACATAAAATATAGGATCTAATTGATAATAATGAAATGGAGGTGCAAGCCTTCCAACCTAAACAAAATGCTCCTAATAATCCTCAAAATAACATTCCCCAAAATCAAAATCAAAATGCTAATCAATCATTAGACATATTTCAACACCCTTTACCAAGACATGGTAAAGAGGTGGCCAATCAAATCGAACATCATAATGTTCCTCCTCCTACCCGATATGTAGGGACCATTAGCGGACATTTACTTAATCATGATCCTCAAATATTTGACACAACTTTATCCATGGTAACAACCAGACCCCTACATAATATTCAAACTCCAGATCCTAGTGATATAGAATCAGATACTGAAAGTGAAATAGACATCACTTCAAACCAATCGAATAGTTCTGAAAATGAATCAGATCCTATTCAACCCATCACAGATGCTATGGTTCCAGAAGAACCATTTCCTAGAAGAGTTACTACTCGACCCTCTTCTAATAAATTCCTCCCAAATGAACAAGCCATAAATGCTCAACCGAGACCAGTTCAACATCTTCAATATAACATTGTAGGTACCATTGGAGTCGTTACCCAACAACAAGCTCAAAATTCTCAACAAGAACCAAACCAGAATGAGGGATCACCTCCATTCGTTTTGAAAAATCCCAATAAAGGGAATCATGCTTCTAATGTTCAACTTAAACCCCCTTACAATATTAATAAGCAATTATCCAATACTACAGCCAAAATTTCTCTTTTGGATTTATTAAGATCTTCTCCTACCCATAGGGATGAGTTGATGCTTACATTAAGCCAAATGATGGTACCTCAAAATATTCAACCTGAAGCCATGGCCAATACTATCATCACTCGAGAAGTTGATTGTATTGAATTTCGGGATAAAGATATCCCACAACACAGTTTACATAAGGATAATCCCTTATATATTACTACTCTAATTGGAGATGTAGCTGTTAAAAGAGTCTTGATTGATAATGGTTCATCTCTAAACATTTGTACTTTTGACTTCTACCAATGATTTGGCTTTAGAAGTGATGAAATGAAGAAAACTGGCATGATTATCAAAGCTTTCAATGACGAAACACAAGAAACGTGTGGAGTTATTACCATCCCATTGCAAGTTGGTCGTAGAACCCTAGATATGACCGTGTTTATTGTACATTGCCCCGCATCGTACAATATATGCTTGGGTCGTCCTTGGATCAATGCAATGCGGGCTGTCCCATCAACTTTACACCAATGTGTTAAATTCGAATTTAAGAATAAGTTGGTCACTATCCATGGTGACCCTAGACCCTTTGATATGTGTGCTTTGGCAGAACCTGTTGGAGTGCAATTTTGCCCTGCTCTGTCATCCACACATCTT
Source organism: Wollemia nobilis (assembly GCA_028583015.1). Taxonomy (NCBI): domain Eukaryota; kingdom Viridiplantae; phylum Streptophyta; class Pinopsida; order Araucariales; family Araucariaceae; genus Wollemia; species Wollemia nobilis. The sequence goes on along the minus strand of JAQPPZ010000386.1, from coordinate 8,872,709 downwards.
AATTCTTATTTTTCATCTAAAAATATGAAACACACACCCATAGCTTCACCTATTTCCCATCCATTAATTTCATCCTCAAATATAGATCAACAATCTTCTAAAAAAACCACTCTAGAACCTCAAAAATATCTTCAATCCATGACCAATCCTTCATGTTCTATCCCTATAATTTCAAAACCTATAGACCCATCTCTTAACACTTCCACATTATCAACATCTATCATACCTTCCACATCTAAAGATATAGGGAATGATCCTTCTACATCTTATGCTCTTTCTGATGAACTTTTACCAGATTTATCCAAAATATTAATATCAGAAAAAACAAATGCTTTCATGCAAGATTCAATTCTTTTAAATAACTTGTCGCCATCTCCTCGCACTTTGGGCCTCCCACAACCTATGGGAAGTACCTACCAAGTCGGGAGTTGTGCCTTCATTTATAAATGATATGACTGGGGAAGAATCCCTCGGAATATCAAAATTCATCATGAGGGATATGCTCGATGTTATTTTACCAATGAATATATTAAAGCTAAACCCATAATGCTTAAAATGGGATATAAATGGAAAGGCTTGGGACCTTTCCAAAATGGCATGAAAGAAACTTTCGAGGTAGAACCGTGACCTGCCCACTATGGTGTGGGCCTATTTCCTAGTAAGGGTCAACCCTTTCCTTTTAAATATGATGATCAACTCATATGTTATCAAGATTATTTGGATATGTGTGATGAGTTGCCTCTAAAAAATTAGCCATTTACATGTAACATGCTATCCATAGCTTACCCTAAAATGATTGCTAACTCCGATGAGGAGTTGGAAGGAGATATCTTCCATGATGTCTCCGTTGAAGAGATGTTACACAATGGATTTTATTTTTATGGTTCTATACCAACTATAGCCCAACTTGAGACCACTAATCCTCAAGATGAATTATCCAAATTAACCTTACAAGAATTACAAGAATTGGGTGTTTCACCCACCCCACCTAATTTTGAAAGAGATCTACACATGGAGGTAGAAAATGTCATTAAAATTAATATTGGAACTGAGGATAGTCCCCACATAATCAATATTGGATCAGAATTAAGTCAAGAAAAACAAGAGCAATACATTGCATTCCTTAAAGAATATGAAGATGTCTTCGCTTGGAAATACGAAGATATGCCAGGTCTAGACCCTTCTGTAGTCATGCATCACCTAGTGGTCCATCCGGATGCTAAACCTGTTAAACAAAAACTTAGAAAAATGCATCCCAAAGTGGCTTTGCTAGTCAAAGGGGAGTTAGAAAAACTCTTGAATGTTGTTTTTATACAAGCTATTGATTATGCTGAATGGATCTCAAATGTAGTTCCAGTCACCAAGAAAGAAGCCACCAAAGTTAGGGTTTGCACAGATTTTAGAGATATTAATGATGCATGCCTTAAAGATGATTTTCCTCTTCCAAACATGGATCAAATCATTGAATTTACTATCGAGAGTGGGATGATGTCCTTAATGGATGGATTCTTCGGTTATAATCAGATCAGGATAGCTCTTGAAGATCAGGCTAAAACAACCTTTATTACCCCCTAGGGTACTTTTTGTTGGAAAGTGATGCCATTTGGCTTAAAGAATGCAGGTGCAACCTATCAACGAGCTATGACTTATATTTTTCATGATATGATGCATGATATCCTACATGATTATGTAGATGATATTATAGCTCGCTCTATTAATGAAGATAATCATTTAGATGATTTGAGAAAAAATTTTAATCGATTACAAGAATATCTTATTCGATTAAATCCAACCAAATGCATATTCGGAGTTAAGTCCGATAAACTATTAGGGGTTTTAGTTTCTTTACATGGTATCGAAATCGACCCTCTCAATATTGTGGCTATCACTGATATGCCCACACCTACTAATATATCTGAGTTACGAAGTTTACAAGGTAAGCTTCAAGCCATCCGTCGCTTCATCGATAAGCTGGCGGACAAAACCGGTCCCTTTCTTAAACTCCTTAAGAAGGTTGTCCCTTTTACTTGGTACAATGAATGTAAAAAAGCTTTTGAAATTCTCAAACAATACCTCCTTAACCCACCTGTGCTTTCATCACCTAGACCTGATCGCCCATTTCTCCTCTATATTTTAGCTTCATATTCTACCTTAGGAGCTATGTTAGCTTAGCTTGATGATGAGAAGAAAGAACGTGCTAATTATTATATTAGTCGAACCTTCATTAGTTATGAAACCCGCTACACAACATTAGAAAAACTATGTCTAGCAGTCATGTTTGCTATGCAAAAATTACGCCATTATATGCTTAGTCAAAAAACTTATGTCATTGCTAAATATGATCCCTTAAGGTATCTCATGAATCGACCTTATTTATCGGGTCGCACAGCCAAGTGGGTTCTTGCTCTAAACGAGTTTGACCTCATGTTCATAGGACAAAAGTATGTTAAGGGTCAAATCATAGTAGATCAATTAGCTATTGCACCCTTAGAGTCTACCCATCCCCTCATCATTGAGTTTCCTGATGAATGCCTTCAATTAGAGGCAGACCATATTGAACAATGGTCCTTATACTTTGATGGAGCCCGATGCATGAGTGGGGCTGGTGCGGGTATTATTTTAATATCCCCGCAAAAACATCTTATTCCTCTGTCCTTCAAATTAACATTTGCTTGCACTAACAATACTGCTAAATATGAAGCTCTAATCCTTGGATTACGAGCTACCTTGGCACTAAAAATTAAACATCTATTAGTTTTTGGTGATTCTCAACTTGTTATAAACCAAATTAATGAAGTTTATCAGACCAGAGATGATAAATTGTGCCCATATAAAGCCTATGTTTTACAATTAATGTCTCTCTTTGATCAAGTTACCTTGCAAGCTATTCCTCGAACTTACAACCGTGCAGATGATGCTATGGCCGTAGCTACATCTCTCCTGCCCTTGGAGTTAGATGACGAATATGCCACCATCATTATTCATCGACTCCAGGAACCCGCTTCAAATAAGTCATGCTTAGAACCTTTGGATGTGTTTCTAATCAATGAAACTACTCCTGAACCTTGGTATACGGATATATTTGATTTTCTTCAAAATGGGACTTTCCCTCCCAATTCTAATAGAAACCAGCATCGGTTATTACGTAGACGAGCAAGTCGATTTGTAATAATTGGCAATACTTTATATAGGAGATATTTTGAAGGTATCCTATTGAGATGTTTGAATCTAGAAGAATCCAAATCAGCCTTGAGTGAAGCCCACGATGGATCTTGTGGAGGACACTTCAGTGGTAGTGTCATTGCTAAAAATCTCCTTAGGATAGGATACTTTTGGCCTACCATGGAGAATGACGCACATGATTATGTGCGCCATTGCGAAAAGTGCCAGAAACATGCTAACCTTGTCCATGCACCTGCACAAGAACTGCAAACTATTTCATCTCCTTGGCCCTTTTCAAAATGGGGTTTAGATATTATTGGCAAAATCAATCCTGTGTCATCTGATGGACACAAATTCATCACAACCACCACTGAGTATTTCACGAAGTGGGTTGAAGCTATGCCTTTAGCTTATTGCACTGGCACACAAGTCTCTAAATTTATTTTTAATCAAATCATCTGTAGGTTCAGAATTCCCGTAAATCTCATCTCTGATAATGGAACTTGTTTCAAAAATAAAGATGTTAAAAAATTATGCCAAAAATATAAGATTCAACATCGCTAGTCCACTCCCTATTATCCTCAGGGTAATGGTCAAGCAGAAGCATCTAACAAAACCTTAATCAAAATTCTTAAAATATTGGTCAATAAAACTGGCCGCGACTGGCACATTCAATTATATCCAGCCTTGTGGGCCTATCAAACTAGTGTTCGAACCCCCACTGGAACTTCACCTTTTTTTTGGTTTATGGTGCTGAAGTCGTTTTTCCCTTTGAATTAGAAGTTCCTTCTTTGGCTCTACTACTTCAAGATACCGAAGTAGGAGATGAATATCGAGCTGGTAGACTTAGTTAGCTGGAACTCCTAGATGAAAAATGCATCAATGCTTTGGAGCATCTCCGTGCCTACCAAAACAAGATTAAAAGATCATATGCTAAAAAAGTTCGTCATCGATCCTTTGAGATCGGTGACCTTGTTTTAAAAGAAAATCAAAAAAATACCAATGCAACTAAGGACCTTAAAGGTAAATTTGAGCCCAACTGGCTTGGACCATACATTATCACTGCTAAATTTGAATCGGGAGCATACAAATTATCTACCTTAGATGGTAAAGAACTTAAAGAACCCATGAACATTTTGCATCTTAAACGTTACTATGTATAAATTTGGTCATTTCATCCTTGTATATATTTGTTTAAAATATTTCAAAATCACTATCTTGTATTTCTTTCAATTTATAAATTCAAAAACACCAAAAACATTCATAATCATCAAAATATTCAAAACTACTTGTTGTATTTATTTATGGCACTTGTTAATTCTTTCAAAAACAAAAAAATAATAATAAAAATAGAAAAACAGCAATATTCTTGACTCTTTCGAAACAAAATCAACATAAAGAAGAAAGAGAGAGTCAACATTCTCAAAACTTCTCAAAAAGTATTTATATATATATATATATATTCTTCTTACAAATGTTGCAGTTATATGTTTCAAATTATTTTGGATAAATTAGCATTTATTTGGAATCCCTCACTTTCACAAACACAAAAATAAATATCTTGATTTTATCTGGCATGATTACTAATCTCTCTTATATCAAAAGTCCACAAAATTCAATTAAATAAAGTTTGAGCACAGAGAATTGATCTTGTTATTTACTTAAACCAAGCACATCCTTTCACAATAAAATGATTATATTTGTAATTTCCATGCTTTGCTACATAGTAGAAGTGGTTTCTTGAGTGAAAAGTTTCCCCTAGTATCCTATCATGCACATGGTCTAGAATCTTTGAGAATTGGCAAAAGGACAAGCTCACCCCTACCCAGAATAAAAATCCCTTGCTCTACAGCTAATCCGAGCAAGTATCCCTAGCATAGAACAAAAAGAAAAAGCAAAGTTCAAGAAAAATAGAAAAAGATAAATGTTATTTTATATCATTACAACATTATCAAGAGAAAATACAAAAGAAAGCAAAAGAAAAAAGCAATAAAATCCCTTTCCCTACCCTTTGAAAAGAAAAGAAGGGTTGATGAGCTTGAATCCCTAGAATTCTCAATTATTCAAAAACTATGAGGTAAGCCCCATAACAGGTGGTTTGTGCCCAACCTTCTTGGCCTTGGGTAACTCCTAGCGTGGTGATATGTCTGTCACATTAGCGACCTTCTTTTGTACAGACCTATGTCTGCTTATGGATTAGCTAGCTCTTGATAATCCAACTTACATAGTAGTCTAGTATGGTTATATGCATCTACATCATGGTTAATGAACACTTATTTGGTTCATTCAAATCACTTGTATCATATTATCTTGCTCAAAACTGGTAAATGAACAAAGCAATTGCACACACATTTGTATTTGAGAGATTTTGTGTATCATTATGATAAATCAAGATTGGAAATGAACTCACATATGCACATGGGATTCCTTATAAATCTAACTTTTGTCTTTAAGATACTTTGAAATATTTTTTTGCAAATTGTTTGGAATAATTCATTTTCTTCTTTAAAGTACGATTGTTTAGTATAAAGACAACTACATACATAAGAAAAAATCAAAATTTCTTTCAAAACCATACAATCAAAACACACACACACACACACACACACACACACACACACACACACACATTTTATATATATATATATATATATATATATATATATATATATTGTCGACTTTCGTGACGATGGTATAGTTCCAAAACCAAAATTGGAATTTTATGCCTAGCACAAGTCTTCCTCTTCATCTTTTCTGTTTATTAAAAAATCAACCATGCAATAAAACTATCTCTTTTTGGATTTCGCGATGATGGTATAAGTCTATACCTACATATTCTATGCCTAGCGCAAACCATTGTACCAATTTTTATTCCCCATTTATTTGAAAATCATGAAAACCATATGACTTAAATCATTCTATTATACAATTATGTTTTTGATAAAAAGCATGCACATTATCACTATTTCATGTCATTATGTCAACCTTCCATTTTGCAATGATGGTATAATTCCTAGGGAATTATCCAAAAAATTTATCACACTTAGGAATTTATGCCTAGCAAAAATCATTTTAACATTATTTCATGCATACAATTTTTTTATGAAAATCTAAAAACAAACCATCATCATCATCATTTGCACCATTGCACCAAAGTCTTAAGACAGTCTCTTAAGCACTCTTTTACTTTTTAGCAATATTTCTATACCAGGATTAGCTTGATGACCGAGTGAGCGATGACTCCATGAAATGGTCTATAATAGCGACAATGTCCTTTGAAATTATTGTTAAAAGCCCCCTTTTATTTTTTATTATCACATCACAAACAACCAATTTGTTCTATCAAATTATTTCATTTAAATTTTTCAAGCATGACATTTCAACCATAATATTTCCAATGATGTAATTACATTAATCATCAAATCAATCAAGAAAAACATTAAAAGCATCATAAAAATACATAAGACAAGTCATATGATCAAAAAATATCTCATCTATATATATATATCAAATATATGTACATCATATCAAAAATAGATTGGTATGCCACAATCTACATCTTGGCATACTCAATCCTCTCAATCATATATCCTCTGTGTAGTGTCTCAAGAACCCCTTGAGCTCTAAACCTCATCTCCTCCCTCGCCTTGAGGTGGATGAGGTGGCCCCATCATAGTTCGTGTGGTGCCATGAGTCCTGGACGCCGATCGTGATGATGTCCTAGATGACCCCATCATGACAGGATCTACAATATGAGCTGGTAATGGCACCCTCTGCTCTGCTGGCACCGCCTGGTAGTATAGAGCCTGATAGAATGTAACCTGGGCAATAGCGCATGCTAAATCCTAAGTGCTTGCTCCTTCACCCTAAGCTCTAAGCCATGTAGCCTCATCCTGCAATGTTTGCATCTGAGTCCGTAGGCGGGCAACCTCAGCTCGAAGAGTCACTGTCTCGCTGCTCTCCCCAGTGTCAACACCCTTGCCCTTATCGGGTGATGGTGACCTCTCTCTCTATGGGGAAGGGGGTCTCTCCTCCCTCCTCTCCTACTATTGTGGCCTCTACTGAGCCTATGGCCTCCTCTACTCTCTCCCGTCGTAACCCTGTGCTAACTCAATGGCTGCCTGGCACCGCCTCCCCATCCGATGCACAACTACGTGAATCATACCCTGAGCCCTTGTCATCTGAGGAGGGCAGATGCCTGCATACCATGCATCATAGCCATCAAATACCCCTGCATCGTCCCCATCCACTGGATAAATGGGGGCATCATCTATGTCCTAACTCCAAAAGCGCTACATATCTGGAGCCCTGCTGACCGTAGTGTTATCCCGAACAGTTCAGGAAATCTCGTAATCCTTGAGAGATGGGATCCCCTATTATAGACCGAACTGTCACAAAACTCGGTCGTAGCGGTGGAGCTCCACCTCTCCCCTCTCCATCCTCAGCCAGTAGGTTCGCTTGATGCGAGCCAGCTCCTGTCCATCCTCGGCCCACCCTGGATGATCCCTCCAAAGCCTTCAGGTGATCTGGTCCAGGACAAGGTCATCCAATAGTCTCCGGGACATCGACAGATCAATCCGCCATTGTGACCCTCTTCGGAGCCACCAATAGAAAGCTCGGGGCCTCTCCCCGTCAACCCCTATCAAAGGAAGCCCTATCGACCTCCGCACTGCAATGTGCTCCCAGCACAAAACCTGTAGTAATGATGTCATAACTAGACATCAGTTGCCCTTGTACACGACCCCATGCAGGATCCTGTACAATTGACATAGCACAAAGCTGCCCCAAGAGAACCTATAACCATGGTCACGCATGTCGCAGATCACATCTACTAGCACCCATGGTACCCTGCACCCACTTTGGTGGCACAACAGATGTCCATCCACCACTCCAGCAAAAACCTATGTGAGTTTGGATGCCCCAGGCATCTGATGCAGTGCCTCAATGTTCACTCCGCCCTTCTCCAGGGTGAAGCTCGGATCACCACACAACTACATCATAGCGTGGCCCTGATTGGCCGTAGGAGTGATCAACTGTCCTTGTATGGGGATCCTCAAAATCCTCCATACATCCTCTAATGTGGGAGTCATCTCCCCTATGGGTAACCAAAAACAGGAAGAACCCGGATACCACCTCTCTGCCAAGGTGTCAGGTAGCCCCATGTCCAGTAGAAACTTGTGGTATCTCTACCACATGTCGTAAGCTCACCTGAGCCGACGGATCTCGCTCCTGCCTGTGATATAGCGGCCAATTCATCTCTCAACCCATCGTATTTCCATTCTCTGCTCTTTAGTAAACCTCTCTGCAACATAAACAACAACATAATAAAAAATCATTAATAAAAACTCAAGTGATTAATAATGCAAGAAAAATCAGTTCAATTTTATACAAATGATGATATCGTCCACTATTGGACGATATCGTCCCAAATTTGAGCAAAATCATCTCTGATTTTGCAAGCCAAAATTGTCCCTTGTTTGATGAAATCATCCCCCTTTCGTCGATTTCACCCTTAGACGAAATCGACAAACTTGGGACGATTTTGTCCTGATGACATCAACGGCCCAAAAACAACCGTGATGCTCAAAATTTATTTAAAATCAATCTAAAAAGCATGTAAATTCAACTTAAACCATTCTAAACTAAGTTTAGACTCCTACCCATAGCCCGCGTCGGACCTCTGTCGATTTGTGTGCTATCTCAACCATTTTTTCTTACAAAGCTCTAAAAACCAAAAAAATGAACAGTAACAATGAATTAGGGTTTTACCCTATTTTTCTTAATTTTATTCAAAACACAATTAAAATTTTGTTTTTTCGCGTTTTTACCTCAAACATTCGATTTGGGTAAAAACACGAAGGGGGCACCATAGTAAGCTATCGTACGATTCAACCTAGAATCGTCGCCTAAAAATGGGAATAATTTTTGCTTTTTCGTAGATCGAGAAGAACTCATATTTAACGTATTTTCTTTGGAAAATTTGCTAAAGAGGGGGCAAAATGTAGCACCCTAAAATTGGCATAGTAAAACCTTAATAATTACACTTACTCTAGTAAATATTCAAATTCAAATTTTAACCTCCAAAACCGCTCCCAAACCACCGTTTAATCCGTTTCCTTGTTTCTCGTGCCTTTTTTAGAGTTTCTTTTGACCATTTTATGATATCGTTGCCGATCATACTATATCGCCTCAGATCGGACGATTTCGTCTGAGCTAGGACGTCCAGACGATCTTGTCCCAAAACTGATTTTTCATAATTAGCTTCTATTCCAACGACATCTCTAATCCGGGCAGAAGCGTGTCTACACCGTTAGAGACCCTCCCCATTGGATATCTCCCAAATAGGGATGATCTCCAACCTCCTAACCTCCCTCCTAAGCCTATTTCATCCTAGCCCCTCCCCTTAGCATCCCCCTAGCTGAAATTCCCTATAAATCAACCTTCACACGCATTAGAATAATCTATAGTACCATCTGCACTTGTCCTATTTCAAATTTTGTTGTAGGAACCTTGTTATTTTTCAGCCGGAGCCAGCTTACATCGTCGCAGATGATCCTGTTCAGATCGGAGGCGATCCTATCAAATCAGAGACGATTTCGACTACAATCATCATTGGGGGCAATCAGTGCCCAGAGTTTGCATTTTCCTCTTTTCAATATGTTGTTTTATTCTGCAATTAGCTAGTTTATTTATTATTTTTTGCTATTCTGCATTTTGGAGTTCACCCATGTAGCTTTAAATGCATAATTAAGTCACCAATTGTCATTAAGTCATTGTAGTACACTTGTATTTTGTTTATTATCATCATTTTAATGTTATTCCTATTATTCTACATCATTGCCCTCTGTTAGAATAGTTGCATTTTCTACATTTTGTGTCTACTTCTCTGATTGCAGGTCTCTAACGAATTCGTTTGATGAATTCATCAAATCTCAGATGATCTTGTTTGATAGCAGATGATCCTATCAAATTAGAGGCGATCCTAACTACTTCAAAAATTAGAATCTCCATCAGACATCCGGATCAGGTATGACTTTTTAATCTTGCTTACTTTCTCTATTTTCTGTCTTAATTTGTTCTTCTGTATTCATTTAATCTGCATCTTCATATAAAGCAATTTAGATTCATTTGGCCAAACCTAGGACTTGAATGTTTAAGGATAAAACTGAACACATCAAACACATTCCCAACCTAGGCATGGAAACTACCATTCAAACGTTTCCTGGTGAACCCACCATCCGTAGAAAAATCACCATAATACACCTCCCCCGAGAGGCGAGACCTTCGCAAGGCTTCTCAGTCCGAGGTACTGCACCATCCTTTTCACATCCCCCTTCCGGGAACGGATCCTATAGCCTGAAGGTAAGGGTGTGAAAATTTTGGAGCGATACAGTCTTCAATATGAAAACATGCATTGATGAAATTGGTGACATGATCTTGTGCATCCTCCTCACCCTTAAAATTTTCCAACCTAGGCATCTCAAAATGCTTAGGATATGCAGCGCTAGGGACAGATGGACATAATGGTTGATTGTGTATTTTGCTCAATGTCGGTTGGTTCCCATTCATATCTTGTTTTTAAAAGGACTTCATATTTTTAGAAAGTGCTTGGAATGCCTTTGAGGCAAGGATTTTTTCTTCTTTTAGGCCTCCTCACAGTGGCAATCGAGGTAACCCTCTATCTATTTGATTTATTTTTTTCTCTTCCCCCATTTGAGGGGATTCAAGATGTATATGATCTTGATCTACTAAGTTTACCCTTTCTCCACCAGTTGGGTTTTGTTTATGATTTGTAGGGTGGTTTTATTTTAGGTTTCCTTCTTGTCTAGTGCACTCCTCTCTTAGTGATTCAGCATGTTGATATCTTTTATGATCATTTCTATTTACTTGTTGGTTGATACAAGCTAGCTTCTTAGCTTACTCTCTTAAATGTTGCTCATGTTGGCACAGCAACCTTTCTCTTTGCTTGTCATGTTCAAGAGCTTCCACAAGATCTCACACTTTGTGTAAGGTTTTTTCTAACCATCGCATGTGGTTAACTTACATAGTCATAGAAGAATCATGTTTATCTGACCCTATTCTAGTAGCTTTGATTTGCAGATTCCTCGAAGAGTTTTCTATTATTTCCTTGCTCTTTCTAGATAATGTGATTTATTAAGTGTACTATTTAGTGTCTCTCTGGTCAGACTCTATGTTTATTATGGGGTCACCCTGAGGCATCCCCAATTTGAGAAGTGGGCTTAGAACTCACAATTCATGAACTTCTAGATGCAGTTCTCTATGGCTATGGTTTTGGGAGATGGTCTCAAATAAATCCAATCCACCTCATCTAACTATCTTATATTCCATGGTTGATCTCGTGGGGTGCCATTTACTCCAATGAGGTCATAGTATATAGGAATCCTTCATCTTGTGTGAAGGATATCTTCTGCTTGATGTCTATGGCTGGATTTATCTCTAGTTTCATACCCCTTAGTGGGATGATCTGTTCCAAGTGTCTCATGTGAATGTTGGGATTTTTTAACCCCTACATGCCCTTTTGATGATGAAGGCTTTGTGGTCACCTTATTTCTCCATGAGTATGCATGTGTGGAAGCCTCATCATCCCTGTGTGAAGAATGGGTCTTAAAACCTCTCTTATGTCCATGTGGGGAGGAAGCTCTTGGAGCCTCCTCATGTCTTTGAGAAGTTTCTATGTTTTTGGAGGAGGCCCTTGAGGTCTCTTCATGTCTCCTTGATGATGATGGCTATAAGGCATTTTTGTGTTTAGGTGATGTAGTTCTATGATGTTTCTCTCTATTTGGGTTTTCTTGCGGATATCCCCCAAGGGTTGAATTATCATCCCTAAGACTCGTAGAATTGCATATCACGGTCTTATGAGTGGGTCTTCCAATGTGACTATGACTTCACCTATGAGTGTGGGTTGCTTTAGATTCTCCCTTGGTCTGATTAACATTATTTTTGGGAGTTTAGTTTTTTTGGTGTTTGCAATTAAATATAGCCAAAAAATATCAAGCAAATGTTTATCTTGATTACCAATTTAAGTGTGCCCTAAACTGTTTGTTGTATTTAGATGTTTTTTTGTTTCTTTTTTCTAGATTGAGAATGAGGAGACTCATCCATAGTTATAATCAAGAACACTCATGCTAAATATGATTTCTAAAAAGATACTAGGGTACACCGCTTAAATCCCAGTGGGGGGTTCGCCTAGCTCTTCCACTCTGAACCAATGATTATTCCAATAGTGGGAGACAGTTTGAATACAAGTACTTAATATCACTATATGTAATTTCATAAATCCATTTCTAGGAAGCTCTAGGGGGCAAACTGGTGGAAGGAGATGAATGCCAACATCACCGGACTGAATTGAGGGTTGGTGATGAAATCCAACTCCCCAATGTTTATGGTAGAACGTGCAAGTGTGTGGCATTATTTTTAGATTTTTGAAATGGAAAGTGATGCATCAACCAACATTCATGAATACTTTCCTACATGCCTAAAAATAACATTTTGAATTAAGAAATATGCACATCTAATTTAATCTAAATTATTTCTCATATAATGCACTTCCTACTTTGTGAATGGGTAGCCACTGATTGGGCCACATGCAAGCAAACCAAATTACAATGGCCTAGCATGCTAGAGACTAGGGTGGACCTTACAGGTAGAGATCTGATGTTCCTAGTAATGCCTAGAGGAAATATAAAAGAGAAACTTAAGATGTGCAATATGCAAGTTATTTATTTTTCATTATTTTAGTTTCCTAAAGCAAAATATGTCTTTAATTTTCACTATTTTTAAGAAAACAAAAGTAGGTAGCAAACCATAAAGCATCAAAAAAGTTGTACCAACCTTTAATCTATCTCAAAGAATCAATGTTTTGACCCCTGCTACACTCCAGTTCTGGTCGTTGTCGACCAGAGCGACTGATTTTTGGCTGCTATAGACCAGAGTGGCTGATTCCTAGTTGCTGTAGACCAGAGCAACTAACTGTTGGCCGCTGTAGATCAGAGAAGCTAAACCTACACATAAAACCCGAGTCAGTAATGTGGTAGAAAATAAAAATAAACTAAATAACTAGGTAGGGATACCACTGTGATCGCCATCTATGGTGACCCCGGGGAAGTGGCGCGTCGTCCCCCACTAACTACTCTACTTGTGTATTAATTGAATCCTTTAATGTTTAAACATGTAATAAATGAAAGGCATAAAATTGATACAACCAGAATGTGAAGAAATAAATGAATGAAAGCTTTTGCATTAATATTTCCAAAATCTGGTTACATATGAATCCCTCTAAGGGATACCCTTCATTTGATACATGATTTTACACACAAAGAGGGTAGTAGGTGTATAAAATATCCCCTCACACAGAGGGTGTACTTTATCAAGCTTCCCGGTGATGCACATGGAAATGTATGAGGGCTTACAAATGCCTCCTTCTCTAGGTCTAATTGCTAGAAGGATCCTCTTGGTCTCGTATGTTGTGGATTTTCCCGATGAACCTATATCCCTGCAAGTAATGAAATAACAACACATGCTTAGATGCTCGAGATTGCCTCCCTAGATGAGGTTGTTAGCAATGAATAAGCTTAATGGAAATACAATGAAACTAATGCTATGCAACCAAGTAAATGAAGTAAATCTATGCTAATGATATGAAGACATGAAGAAATAAAAATAAAAGAAACTAATGTCTAAACCCTAAGTTAGGCCTATGGGCCACTGTCCAGGACAACGACCGCTAAAGTGGAACTTGCCTTCTTTGCTCCAATTCTATGGATCAAAGCTTGTATCCAATGTTGAAAAGGTGTTTGATTTGCTCGATATGTTGCCTATAATGTATGTGTTAAAACCTTGATCGGCTAGCACTTTTTCACTCCTCAAATATGGTCCAACATGCTCTCCAATCTAGTAGGGCTTCACTGTAAAAGTGATCTCAAGGGAAGCTCTCCAAATCTCAAAAGCTCTTCTCAATGACCTGTTCTATTCAATTTGTGATCCCCTTTTGGTTCTTTTAGGCTTACACCTTTTAAAGTGTGTGAAACCCTACATCTATATTTGGAACCCTAGGATTGAATCCCTCATGCGTAGTGGGTGTTAGCATGAGAAAAATTTGTTTTTCTATGTTTAACTGAAGTCTTAATTTGGACTTAAGTCTCCCATGTGAACTGGTCATGAAAGGGGAATGCAAATTTGTCCTCACTCACCTTTATTGCATGCAGACTGCCACTTCCACTCGTGAATGGGTCAATTTGTTGGAAATTTGCTTTTATGGCTTAGTCGTTGTCATCTACAACGACTAAGGTTTAGCCATTGTTGTCTGCAATGATTGAGGTTTTGCCACCCTGAGCTTGAGCGGCCAGGATCTAGCCATCCAGGTTTATAGTGGCCAAGCTTGTATGGGTTGAGACTACCCCAGATGAGTGGTGAGAATCACTTTTGATACTTGGAAAGTCCAAGGTTTGGTCACATGGCCTAGGAATGTGCTAATGTTAGTAGTTATCCTAAATATGACATGTTTTAGGTGTCTACAACAACATTGACTAGGAATATGGGGAGAGAAGAGAAGATGGAAAAGAAGAAGGAGAAGAGAAAGAAATAGGCGGAAAGAAGAAAAAAAGAGGGAGAAGAGAGAGAAGAAAATGGAAAATTATGATGATGAATGCAAGTGGATGATTGCGATGATTTTGCTGATTTTGTATGTCATTTTACAGTGTCATACTAGTTGCTTGTGAAGGCAACTTATGACTACTTTGCTTTTATGACCAATGCAAGATGGTCCAAAGTACAAATAGAACAAATTCCTATTCAAATTTTTGTTGTTGATTGATTTATGAGTGCATGGTGACATGTGTCAAACCATTTGAGCTACGTGACATGAATTTTTTTGGTAGATAAGATACTATAGCATTAATACCGGGTTTTACAGGTTGACCCAAAACCTTTTACAAAAATCAGCCCAGGGCTGTTGATGAACATATCCTTACTAAGGATCCTATATATGTAAAATCTACATGTCGCCAAAGCCATTACATCCAGTGAGGCACATAGCCTGTTATCAAAAAGAAACTTCCCATACAAAATTTTGGGTATATCCTGAGAAAACACACATGCATCATAATTACAAAAAAGAAACAGACACGGATCCCTTCCTTGAGACAATGGAGAAACAAAAAGCTACAGACACACATTGCAGAGTACTAAAACAAACTCCCACAATCTCTGTATTGACAGTTACTCTTAATAATTCTTTGGTAATTGCTTTCTTTCGTATATGACATGCTTTGGTACCACATACTATCTTGGCCAATTAGCCTTGGAGAAGTGAACCTGCTAGCTAGATTTATGGCGGTGGCTATTTGGTGGTCCACATGGCTTTGGTTCGAAGTCTTATATTGTCGTTTCTTTCCTTCCATGTGATTATCAACCAACCTCAAATTACTAAGATGACTAGGAGCCATGTTATCTAATATGTGACTATCCCCATTAGTCTTTGTGGTATTTCCAAGTAGCATCCACGAAGACTGATAGCTCAGATAATTTTTATTTTGAGTCCAATTCAAAAAAGATACGGGAATACTCCTAGCCTTCGAACTTATAGTGCCTTCCCTATTGGTAAATTTGACTATCATTCTTGGAATTCTTGTTGAATAAGCTCCTCTACTTCACTCGGGACACTGTGTTCCCATTTGAAAAGTTCGTCACCATCGACACCCAAATTGGCCAACTTATCAGCAATTTTTTTAGCTTCCCGAAAGACATGTTGGGATTTTATGTTATGTCTTCCCTGGAAAAGGATCCTAACCTCTTCAACAATTGTTTTAATCCTCAAAGGAGGTATTTTCTAATTATTGATTAGATTTATAACATGCATAGATTCTCCTTCTATGATCAAATTGCCTTCTAAGTCTTGAGTCATTTGAAGGCCTCTCTACATAGCTCTAGCTTCAGCTTCATTGTTCGTCCTTGTTCCCAAATATTCAAAAAATGCAAGCATCATATTACCATTATGATCTCGCACAATGCCACCAGCGCTTGCTCTGCCAAGATTGTCCTTAGCTGCTCCATCAAAATTAAGATTAAACCAAATCATAGAATGTGGAGACCACTTAAAATTGGCTCTAGGGTTGACTACCCTAGGCACAGACTCATCTAACAAGGTTAAGCTTAAATATTGAGCAATTGTGGTCTCTTGTAGATGAGGTTTACAACTATCAAAAGGGATAAGGTTCACATTCTTGTTGGCAAAGGATAGGATCCTAGAAATGATAGTTTGATGATCATGGATAGACTCATTAAAGACTCTATGGTTCCTTTCTAACCACACTTTCCAAAGATAGTGATTATTCATACGTACCATTCAGTATATGATCGGGGCCACTTTACCTGAATGCCAGAATGACATCTCTGAATGTTGCGCTAGGATTATTCAAATGTACCATTCATTATGTATTCAACATACATGAATGCCAGATTGACATCTCCATGGTAACGCATAGCTCTCATGATCTAACAAATATCTGATTGGGATTGAGATTATTATCATAAGATAATCTTCAGCAAAAAATTTTTGTAGGCAGATGCGATATCCATGATTTGGATGTTTGATTGTTTGGTTGCATGCAAAGCAGATTTTGGATATGAATACCCCCTCAAATGAGGAATCAACAATGAGGTGAATGAAATGTGGTGATATGATGATGAATCGATTGATAGAAGAAAATGCATGATAATATTGATGAAAAATTAGATGGAGAGGAAGATGGGAAGATTTCCTAGGGTTTGGGATGAAATTTTGATGATTTTGGGGTCCATAGGTGCAATTCGTAGGTCAGGGGGTGAATTGAACCTGAATTCATGGGGTAGGGGGTGAATTTGACCTAAATCATAGGGCAGGGGTGAATTAGGGTTTTAGGTATATTTAAGCCTTTTTTGAAGCATGGGGGTCATTTTCACGGTGACGACTTTGGAGAGTGAGTAGTGAGCAACGGTTGGTGATGCGAAGCTCTTGCGGTTGACAGATTTGGGTGCAAGGATGGTGAGGGGATGGACTGGTGCTGGCAACCGATGTGGAGATCCACCGGTAAGTGTTCGTTACTTGTTTTGTTTTGTAATTTTATTTCTGGAAAAGCGTGAAATGGGGGAGGGGAGGTTTTCATGTTATTTTTAAAATGCATGTTAATTTTAATTGAAATTGGAATACAAAGTGTTAAACAAGCCAAATGGGTACCCAAAAGTGTAATCAATTTTTAGGTTTGACCTATTTTTGCGTTAGTTTGACCGGTTAATGGGTAGTGTAGCTGCATAGTTTGACTTTGCTTTTTGGGAGCCACGGGGTACTATTTTTGAAATGTGATTGAATTTTATCTGCAAAAGTGGGAAATGGGTATCCAAATGTGCGACTGTGTTTTTATTTTGCCTTCGTTTGGCATGTTATCTGAATGTGAGCTTGTGTGATGTAAATTGATTAAATTTGACTATGAATTTTACCATTGTGGGTGTATTATTTTTGACAACCGTTGACACTTTCACCGTAAAAGGATGAAATGGGTATTCAAAAATGTAATTTGTTTTCATGTGTTGTGGCATTTGGCATATGTTTGAATTGCGTGCCATGATGTAGGTGTGGGTGAATTTAAAATTGGTTGTTGGGAGCTCGATATGCATTATTTTTCATGTATATTTGAACTTTCACCATGAAATGGTAAAATGGGTATCCAAATATGTGACTGTGTTTGCATTTTGTTGTGTTGTGTGGATTGTGCATGTTTTAATGTCTTGAAATGCATGATAAATTAAATGAATTAATTTGTGAGTGTGAAATGTGTGTGAGAAGATTGATTTTTGTTTATTTCAAGTATTTGAATAGAATTGTATATGGAACTAATATGAATTTTGTTGTGTTTGTTTGTGGATGAACAGGTGAAGAATATCGAGTCGTGACATCGTGTGTGTATGATGAAGGTTGAGTTGGATGATCTTATGAAGGGTAAGGAAGATCAGGAGTGGTTGGATGCAGTGTGGTTCAGAGGAGTGTGGGAGTGTAAGAGTATTCATGCTAATAGAGCGTACATATCAACATTATGTGAGAGGTGGGACCTAGATCAGAATACCTTCCACTTTTCGATGGGTGAGATGATATCACCTTGGAGGATGTGTATAGGATCTACAAGTTGCCCATTGAGGGTGTTCCAGTGAGGGTAATAATAGATGATAGGCAGGAGTTGTGATGGAGCATGCCTTTGGGGATAGGTGGAGGGAGGTAGATACTAAGAAGATGGACTATGAGTATCTTTGGTGTAATAAGATGTTGTCCAAGCGTCAGTGCATGATGATGGTGATGATTTCCACTTATGCTCTACTAGATACTTTTGGGGTGTTGTTTACCTAGAATATGTTGGATGTGGTATGTGATATGGTGGAGCGTAATGTTGTATTTGCATGGGCACCTACATTGTTGGCCCAGGTGTATAAGGAGTTACATGATGTAGTGCATGTTGGGAGGAAGGGGTTGAGCTGGACTCCTTTGCTATAGGTGTGGGCATGGGAGCACATAGTCCTGGAGTGACCATCATTGTTGCCTTATAAGGCTCATGTTGATGGATAGATGCACTTACCATATGCATTGAAGTGGAGGATGGATGAGGAAAAGGGGATGAAGAGGCCACATGAGGGTGATCCTCTATTTTGGAGGGTGAAGTTTGGAGAGTTGGTGCCTAGTCTCATCAGGTGGAGGTCTTGGAGGGATGGGGTGGTATGGGAGAAGGATGATGAGCAGCTAGGTGCTATCCATCGAGGGAGATGGTTGGTGGGGTGGTATACTCGGTAGGCTGAGTTCTTCTAGTTTAGTCGAGTGATGCGGTAGTTTGGGTTATGATAGGATATTTTGGAGGTGCCTATTGTGTATTATAGGTGATGAGGTGATAGAGGGGAGCAGCTTATGGTATTACCATGGATTAGTGAGAGGGATCCATCGATGGTGATTCTATATGTGGATGATGTAGGTATGACACTAGAGTATGATGCTTGGTGGGTGACTCAGAGTTGGGAGCTAGGTGTTGGGGTGATTGATCGATGGATACCACTTGGTGGTGGGGTACCTATGATAGAGGGGCGGGTAGTGAGAGGTACTCGATCCAGGTCACAGGATAGAGTTGGAGGTGAGATAGAGGTACCTCTTTGATGGTCTAGGTGATGATTGGGTGGTGCATCTAGTGCATCTATGGAGAGGGTGGAGGAGGCACCAGTGAGTAGTGGAGCATAGCCTATGGAGGAGGTAGTGACCATGGAGGAGATGGGTGAGGATGTGGGTAGAGATGTAGGTTTTGATGATACCATTGATCTAGGATATCTTGGTGATATGGGAGATATTCCTATTGAGGAGCAAGATATGTAAGATGTAGAGGAGGAGGTGTTGATGCTATGGGAGTGAGTGCATCAGTTGGAGGGAGATCTTTGAGAGAGTGAGAGAGGTCGAGTGGTAGACCTAGAGGATTTTGAGGATAGGTTGATAGCCTTGGAGACTACTAGCGATGTTGAGTGAAAGGTCTTTGAGTTGTGAGATGCTGAGTAATGTGGGAGGCTTGAAGTTGTAGAGGTGAGGTATGCTAAGATGGTGGAGGAGATGGAGTAGTTGAGGGTGGATATGCATAGGTGGTAGTTTATGGTAGAGGCTCAAGATGTAGAGATTGTGGAGTTGTATGTTGAGGTGGAGAGATAATAGTAGGTGTGAGAGGAGGCTGAGTGAGCTAGGGTGATAGGGGAGGTGCCTGTAGATGTGGTTGCCTTGAGGGTAGAGATAGAGCGATTGTAGAAGGGTAGTGAGGATGTGAGAGGGTGGCTGGATGAGGAGGTAATGATATGAGTAGAGTGTGAGTTTGTCTTGCTGATGCATGGGATTCCACTCTTTAATTATGGCTAGGCATGATCATGGTCGAGGTCATGATTATGAGTATCAACACATTCATAGTAGAGTCATCAAAGTACAACTTTGATGGCTTAAAGGGGTATGGGGATAGAGGTATATGATGTGCTATAGGGAGTAGGTGGTGCTACTAATTTGGAGAGGGTGTTATCTCCTATAGGAGTTCAGGCATCTAGGATAGGGGTGGAGTCTAGTAGGGCTATAGTAGCATGTGTGGTGGCACAGGATAGGGCGAGCCATGAGGGGAGTGGAGAGACTCCTAGTGATAGTTAGAGCTGATGGTTGTGCTCTTTGAGAGTCTATAATTTTTGTAGCCTACGGGTATTTTTGATGGATTATATATATACACATTTTGGTTGTGGCTATTATATATACATGTGTTATGATTTTGATTTGAATGTGTTTGAATTTCTTTTGCATAGATAGCATAGTATAATTTGTGAGTAAATGTATGATGAATGAATATATGTGTATGTGGTAGTGTGTAGGAAAATGATTACACTATAGCATAGATATACTATAGAATGATATGAAGAAGTGTAGATTGGATGCAATGCTATGTGATGTAATGCAAGTGTGACAATGTATGTTAGAATTTTGGTAGATGCATGTAACATAGATGCGATGATGCAATATCAATAAATGCATGTAGGATAAATGCAATGATGAAATGTTTGATAACTCTATGTAAAATAGATGCACTGATGCATGTATGGGAGGAATGAAATGCGCAAAGGAAGCACTTGTATCATGGCATAGACCGATGTGAATGTGATCCATTCCATAATCTCAGGGATGTAGGATGGTATAAGGCATATGTAATAACCTTGACAATCATAGTTGTAGTAATCAAATCTCATACAAAAACTGTGCAAGCATTGGTGACAACTCATAACTAATCTGAATGGTTCAAATTCTATCATGGACTAGTGTGTGTAAATGAGTGAGGTTCATTTATCCATTTTGAGGGAGGTAGGATTAACCCATTGTAAACATAGCCAAACTAGCTAGCTCATCCACAAGCATACAATGATCTATACAAAATAAGGTCACTAATGTGATAGATGTGTCACCACTTGTAAGACTATTCCACTGGTAGGCAGGCGCTTAGGGCCTATAGCTAGTGATGGAAATCATCCCATGATGTTATGTTGAACCTAAGGACCAAAGGCGATGAAGCATAACATTGGTGTTTCTTGGAGGCTTTTCCTTTTGTTTTCTGCCCCTCATTTCTTTTTTTTTTTTTTCTCTTTTTTTTGTAATATGGGCATTGGCTTTTGTTTTCTGCCTATTTGTCTAATTTTTGCTTATGCTTATCCCTTTGTTTATCCCTAGGTCGTATGTTGACCATGCAAATGATAGGATGAGTAGGGGAAACTATTCACTAGATGGTGATATCTATGCAAGGTGTTATCTTCCCTAGACTCAAAATTTGCTTAAGTGTGTAACCTGTGTGAATGGTCCATGAGAGAAGTTGAACCAACCTGAAAGAACTATAAGGAGTGTATAAAACTTGTCAGCTAGAGGTGATATTTGATTGACTAAACTATTGAATGGTCAAAACTAAACAAGACACTTGTATACGCCTTAATCTTAAAAAGGGGGAATGGACATCCAAGTGGTGATGCTAACAAGTGCGTATGTTATTCTTGTCGAAGGTACATTTTTTGGGGAAGAATATACAAACATGAAATGAAATTGTAATGAAATATGAATGGATATATGCAATGGATGTAATGTAACTGATGCAACTAGAAGAATGAAATATCTACAAGAGGAAGACCATGAAATGTAGTGAAGGAATATTGAAAAGCCTATTTACAAATGAGTATATGGTGTGATGATGATGAAGGTGAGAAGTTGTGATAATGGTTGCCCCAACATGTGGGGTGTGTGTGTAGTAGGAGAATAAGATGTAACTGGTGGGAATGCATGTGATAATGATAAAAAGAGGAAGAATTTGAAGGTGGAAACTATAGATGGAAGAAATAAGAAGAAATAAGAATTGGTAACCAACAAGATGAGGGGATTACCAAAGAAAATGAGGGGTGAGAAGAAAGAAACTAGATCAATGTAGGTATGTAGCCACTCGAAGCATGACCATACAACTATGTGAGGAAGCAAGAAGAAGAAGAGGAAAGAAAGAAGAGGGAGGATGAAAAGAAACTAATGATGGGTGAAGTGATGAGGGTCAGGTCATGAATGAGGAGGTGAGGTGATGATGTTGCTAGGGCTCTGATGGTTTGTATAGTTTGACATGTGATGGATATAGCATGATGGAGCTATCATAGATTCATGTGGTGGCAAAGTGTGAGGGATGATGTGATGTGGAGGACTCTGGAGTCGGTTGGATGAAAATGAGCGCTCGGGTGATGGGATGCGGTCACCAAGCAACATGTTATGTACCAAGGTTTTGAATGTATGACATGTATCGATGTCATGCCCTGGATGATGGTGGTATATACATAATAGGTTCTCTTGATAATTTTATGGTTTAGGATGTGATGGGTCAATAGGCTAGATTTTGGGTAACACAAGGAGGCCTTGGTGAAGGATCTGATGAAACATTTTGGATAATGGTATGGATGGGAGAGGCATGGGATAGATGTAAGGCTCTAAGGGAGGTGAGTGGGAAGTATATGGAGTGAGGTTGAATGGTGGAGGTGTGGGTCAAGAATATGATGTGGGTCAGATTTGAGGATGAGGAATAGACCTAGAAGGAGGTGAGGATATACGGGCCATGGTGGACTGGTGAGTAGAGGTGTGGTAGTGACAATGACTTAGGTGTAGCTCGAGAGCATCGAGGTGAGAGAGGATATGTTGGATATCAAAATGTGGGGGTGATGGGATTGGAGAAGGTGGAGAGTGGGACTCCAATGTATAAGGAGTATGATATGGGTGTGAAGATGGATTTGTATGAGAGGATGAAGGGGGTGAGTGAAATGACTTTGTGGATTGTGGGGTTGGCTGAAATGGTAAGCCTCAAAGTGGAGAAGGTGGTGTTTAAAGGATGGGTGGTGCAGGAGATGGTTATGGGTAATGATGTATATGGGATGGAGGTACATGTATAGAAGTGGCTTGGGAGGCATGCAAATGAAGGGCTTGGGTGTAGGGGGACATCTCGCTTAAAAGTGGGGGAGGTAAGCATGAAGGATGTGTGAGATGAGGTGTGTATCCTCTATTTGGGGGCCAATAAACTCTTGATGGGTGATGAGTAGAAGTAGATGGTGAGTAAGGGTTCCTTGTATCATCATATGAAGGGGGAGGAGACCCTTGTGTGTGGGAATGGGGGTTTTCCTCCTTTTCATCAAAGGAGGATAGGGAGACTTGATTGTCTCTTGAGTGAGGTGAATAAGATGAGCCTCTATGGTGGGGTGAATGACATCGGGGTGGAGTGTGGTGGTTCGAATGGGATGATGGTGAGGACTATCGGATATGTATAGAGTTAGGTGGCCTAGCTAGGTCGGCTAGTGTAATTGGGACTGGAGGTAGTGTGGGAGGATCCTGCATGGTGGTAGAATGAGATGTTGATAGTATGCATGTATGATCATGTATCTCTATTGAAGATGTAGTGGTGGATGATGTGAACCCTACAAAAAGAAATAGATACCAATAACATATAAATGACATAAAAAGCAAAGGTGTATCTATTGTGTAATAGAAAATAAATATCTGTGTGTATTGTGATGTGCATAGTGAGTGATGTGTGTGTAGATAGCACTATGTACAATTTGTGGTGGTGAATACCTATGTGGGCTAAGCATTGAATGCATGAAGGTGAAGGATATTGATGGGTTCAGGTTCAGTGAGACCTTTAAGATTAGCCAATCGATAGGTACCTAAACTAAATTTGTGTGTGACTATGAATGGGCCCAACTAGTTTGGGGTAAACTTATCTCATTGTTGGTGGGGTTGACTTGTGATTTGTTGGTTCTCTTTGAGAACTAGGTCACCAATTTGAAATTTATATTGATGTACCTTACTATTGTAGGCATGATGAAGGTGGTCTTGATAGATGTGTGTGTGCTCGATGGCATGAATGTGATGTTCATCGAGGAGTGTTAGCTGATCGAGATGAGCTTGATGAGTGGTGTCATCATCAATAAATTCTTTCATAGATACTCATAGGGAAGGTATCTCAAGTTCAAGGGGCATGATGGCTTCAGTGCCATAGACTAATGAGAAAGGTGTTGCCCTAGTGGGAGTATGGATGCTCATATGGTAGGCCCACAAAGCTAAGGGTATTTGATTATGCCAATCATGATGAGACTCTACTACTATCTTATGAAGTATGGAGCAGATTATTTTGTTGGTAGCCTCTACCTGGCCATTACCCTATGGGTAGTATGGGGTAGAGAAACTATGATGAATGTTGAATTTGGTGTAGAGGGTATGAACAATTTTGTTTTTGAAATATTTCCCATTATCAAAAATGATTTGGGAGGGGATTCCAAAGTGACATATGATATGGTCTGTAATGAATACCGTAATCTTGGCTCCCATGGTCTGGACAAGTGGGATGGCTTCGACCCACTTTGTAAAGTATTCTATGGTAGTGATGATAAATTTGTGATTGTTTGATGAAGTGGGTGTGATTTTTCCGATAAGGTCAAGGCCCCATTGAGAGAAAGGCCACATGGACTGAATAGGTTGGAGCACTTGAGATGGTAGATGTGTGAGATTTGCATGTTGTTGGCACTTGACACAATGCCTCACATATTCACAACAATCATGTTCCATCTTGGGCTAGTAATAGCCCATGCGAAGGATGCATTTTGTGATCGCCATGCCACTGAAGTGGCCACCACAAGTACCATCATGGGTTTCTTGTACAACCCATTGAGATTCATATGGTTCTAAGCAATGCAAGAGGATGCCATCATAACTATGATGGTAGAGGATGTCCCCCAACAATGTATAGTGAATCACCCTTTGTTTGAATGCTCGATGATGAGCATGTGGTAGATCACATGGTAGGAATCCTAACTTAATATAATCCTTAATTTATGCAAACCAAGGATCATGTGGTTCGGTATTGACCACATGAATACCACCATCATCTGTGGGAGGCATAGGTGATATGGCAGATTGAGTGAGGGTGTGAATGGATACACATGTGGTGTCTGATAGGGAGTTTTGAGGGATTAATGATCCTAAGGAGGCCATTGTATCAGCAAAATGGTTTGATGATCATGGAGTGGCTTTGATAGCATACCACTCGAATTGGGAAAGAAGTTATTGTGCAATCCATTTGTATTGTTGGAGAACTAGACAATGACATTGCCAAATCTCTTGCACTTGGTTTACTACCAAGAGGGAATCACCTATGATGTGAAGGCATCTGATGTGCATGGAGTGGGCCTATTTTAATCTGAGGATTAAGGCTTCGTATTCTACATTATTGTTTGTGCAAGGGAAGTCTAATTTGAATGAAAAGGGGAGTGGTTCCCCTTTGGGTGTGAAGAAAATAATGCTTGCACCCCCAGTGTGAGTGCATCAAGAGCCATCAAAGAATAGAGTCAGATCGATCGATGTTTTTGGCTCGACATACTCTTTAACTTCTATAATGTGAAATATGGAATCATCAAGAAGTTGAATAAGGAGAGGTTGATCATCTGGCAATGGAGCCTCTGCAAGTTGGTCTGTGATGACCTATCCTTTTATGGATTTTTGTGAAATGAACTCTAGATCAAATTCAGTTAGAAGCATAATCCATTTTGTTGTACGAGAGTTGTGGTAACTTTTTTTCATCATATATCGAAGTGGATTGTCTCGAGCGATGACAAAAGTAGTGTGATTTAGCATGTAATGGTAAAGTTTTTGGGTGGCAAATACTATAGCTAGGCATAGTTTTTCCATGTACCCATAATAAATTTTGTAGTTGACTAGCGTACGACTTATATAATATATAGCTTGCTCTTTGTTGAGTGCATTATTTTGGGCTAATAATGTGCCTAGTGTAAAATTTGTGGTTGAGATGTATAGAGTAAGTGGTAGTTGTGGGTGTGGGGGAGACATAACTGGTGGAGAAGTGAGGTAGGATTTGATAGAATCAAAGGCTTGTTGATAGTTGTCATCCCATTTGAAAGTGACTCCCTTTTGTAAGATATGATTGAATGGTTTGCATTTGTCTGATAGTTGTGCGATAAAGTGATGAATGGAAGTGATTTTGCCCTGGAGACTATGCAATTGCTTTAGGTTGGTAGGTGGGGGCATCTCGATGATGGCCTTTACTTTGTTAGGGTCTACTTCGATGTCACGTTGAGAGATAATGAACCCTAGTATCTTGCTTGAAGTAACACCAAAGACACACTTCTTTGGGTTAAGGTGCACATTATGTTCTAGTAAATGGTCGAAGATCTTATGAAGATCATCTAAATATTGTGAGCATTCCTTGGACTTTGTGATGAGGTCATCAACATAATATTCCATAATTTTATGCATGTAATCATGAAATATGTAAGTCATTGCATGTTGGTAGGTTGCCCTAACATTTTTAAGGCCAAAGGGCATGACCTTGTAGCAAAAATTCCCCTAGGGGTTGTGAATGAAGTTTTGTGTTGATCAATGGGGTTGATTTTGATTTGGTTGTAGCTAGAGAATCCATCCATAAGGGAGATCATCTCATGGCCTATGATGGAATCGACTAGCGAGTCGATGTTAGGTAAAGGGAAGTTGTCCTTGGGATAAGCTTTGTTTAAATCATGAAGTCAGTGTAGACGTGAACCTCACCAAAGGTTTTGGCACTGGAACCATGTTGGACACCCATTCAGGATAATCTATGGGTACAATAAAATCTATGTCTAGGAGCTTTTGGAGCTCAGATTTTACTACTAATGCAATTATTGGGTGCATGCATCATAATTTTTGTCTGATAGGCTTGGCATCTTTGTCTAATGTGAGATTATGGACTACAAGGGTAGGATCGAGGCCTGGCATATCCTTGTAAGACCATGTGAAGACTCTGATATACTTTTTGAGGAAAGTGATGAATAAAATGCGCTCTTTAGGTGAAAGGCTAGTGGCTAGTTTGACAATGTGAGGGTTTTTGGGATCATCATCGATGTCTACATCAATGGTTTCCTCGATTAGCATGTGGGAACCATCATGAAGTTGTTCTAGAATTGGAATAAGGTGTAGGTCATCGATAGCCTCTAGGATATCATATTCATCATCTATGTAGATGCTTGTGTGGTGAACGCATGGAATGTGAGGTGGTGTAGAAGGTGAAGGAGCATTAGCGGTATGTAGGACATGGGGTGAAAGTAGGAAATCTTGGGGTGAAGGTATAGGTGAGATGTGTGTGAGATCAATAAAATTTGGATTTGGTGTGTCATCATGAATTTTTTGGTGTGTATACCAAAGTGGGGAGAAGAGATCCATGTCGACCATGTTAACCGATGTCATGGGGGATGTGGGTGGTGAAGAGTCTGATGATGAAGACTCAATAACCTATGAACATCGTAGGAGGCTCAATGGAGGGTGTAGGATAATAGGTGGAGAATGTGGTCGATTAATGGAGTGATGGAGTTGTCGATGTATAGGTGGGAATGTGGCCAAATGTGTTGGTGATGGTGGGGGAGATGCCATGTCATGCTTTGGATAATGAGTATTTAGAGATAAGGTAGCAAATTGGCTTGTTAACTCATCAACACAACATGATGATGTGGTGTCGGAAAAGGAGTTTCTTGAAAGAAGTCACATGGAACTATGATGGTTGAATGAGGAGATGGGTTGTCTTCTAAAATATCCATATCGATATATTCTTCCAAGGTGTGTTTTGGAAGTGGGGAAGGGTGTAGAGGAGAGATCCTAAAGTTCATCCTCAAGTGTGTGAATGGTGGTAGGGTGATAGCCTAGGCCAGATTTGTCAGTAGGTAATTGCACATGTGGATTGATGGGTGTACGTAACCCTTGTTCATAATGGCCTAATCCAAATCCATGCCAATGGAAATATTGAAGGTAGCATAAGGTAAAATGGGGGTTAGCCATGTGATCCAATGTACCACAAAAATTAGATTGTGGTGGTGGAGGGACTATAGGTGGGAGTGAGGAATCGACTCCTACATATACAAAGTTAGTTTGGTTATTAGGAGGCCCTAATTGTATGATAGTTATGATAGTCAAAACTAAGGCTGAAGGGTGGTTAAAGTCATGCGTGGACTGGACTATAGGTGGGTGTATGTGGGCATCATGCACATTGTAGTCACCTAGACCTAAATTTATCATAAATATAGAAATGTGGGGTGATGTATGATGTGGTGAATGGGGTGGTGAATCTAAATTAGAAGATGAGGATGTGATCTGAGAATCTCTTATGGTAGTAGTAGAGGGGTGTAACAATTGATCATCGAGGTGAGAAGCTCATTGCTCCCACTCATGGCATTCAGCTATCGTAGCTAGGATAGGGTGATCTACATGTGGAAATTGTGAAGGAGGAGGAGTGGGCATCGGTGTTGGACTATGAGGAGATGTGAATGACCTAGGTCATGGGTAGAAATGAAGGGGAGGTGTTTGAGGTGTAGGAAGGAGAGGAGGTTCTATAGAGGAAGATGGGTGAGATGGAGTGGTAGGTCATGATGCAGGTAACGAGGATGGTCTCGACATCATGGATGGATTTGTGGAAGATGATGGTTGAGATGGTGGTGGTGGCCACAAGGAAGGTGGTGAAAAAGGTATGGTAGTAGGATTAGGTACTATGATGGTTGGTGCTAGTGGTGCAGACATCAAGGTGTGTGTCCTTGATGAAGATTATGGTAATGAAGTGGATGTGGGGGAAGATGTCGATGCTCTAATAGATTGATGAGAAGAAATAGGAAAGAGTTGTGTGGAAGATGATGAAGGTACTAGTGGAAGGTCTACGATGTTGTAGAATTTGAAGGGGTCCCCATCGGTAGGAACATAGTGGACAAGTCCATCATGGATGTATTTGATACAATGGTGTAATGTAGAAGGGACACACTACATGTCCCTGATCCATGGATGACCAAGCAGGATATTGTACTACATTTCACCTTGAATGATGTGGAAGAGGATGGGGATGGTGTGGATACCCACTCGGATGGGTAGGATAATGGATCCTACTATGGGTCACATGGAACCATCGAACGCATGTAGATCGAGTGATGGGGTGGTAAAATGAGCTAGTGGGATATGCAGATGATGTAAAGCTATTATGGAAATAATATTGATAGAGGAACCTATATCAATGAGGACACACTTGTAGGTGATGTCATTGATGGTTGCTTGGATGTGAAGAGGGGGATCCACTCCTTCTCCTATGAGTTTTGTGATCTCATGATCATGAAAATTGATAGAGGGTTGAAGGCAGTGTGGAATGTTTCCTATGAAGTTCATGAAGGTATTCATGTCATGAGTCTCAAGATCAATAGAATGTAGGATGTCATTCAATGCCTCATGATGGGGTTGGGACTATTGTAGAAGGTCATATATGGATAATTGAGTGGGAGCATTATGTAACTGGTGGGTAAGGCTACCATGGATTGTGATGATATTTTGTGGTAGAGGAGGTGTGGTGTTAGAAGTCATAGGAGACTATGGAGATGTAAATGGTATCGGTGGGAAATGATAGGTGTGGTTTGGCATGAGGGATACCATTGATTTTGAGTGGTAAGGTTAATCATGCCCACTACACCATATGAAGGGGGTCATGTTGGACACTATTGACCTATCTAGGTGGCCCTGAGGGGTTAGGTGGAGTTATTTGGGGGTTAGTCCCCTTGTGATCTGGTAAGGGGTTTTGGAAGATCCCTAAATTTTGATTTTGTGGAGTGAGGGGGTTTGAGACCTGGATGGTACCCCTATCGATAAGATCTTGGACATAACCATGGAAAGAGTGACAAGAATCGATATCATGGTCATGTTATCGATGATATGGATAGAAGGCTTGCTCGATATATCCTCGAGGCTTAGGTTGATTTGGATCAAGTGGTCAGATTTTGGGTAGGATGATGTGGCTTACATCATACAATCTATGGAAGAGGGTTGGCAAAGGTTTAGAGAGTGGTGTAAGGTTGCATTATGGAGCCTGTGGTCATAGGCCATGAGGCTACTGAGGCCTAGGAGGGAGAGGTGCATTGGTCTGAAATATTTTTTGTTGTGGAGGAGGGGGTCATGGGACCGATGAGGGTGCTAAGGTAGTAGTTACCACTTGGTTGGCTTGTGGTGGTCTAGGAAAAGGTTGATTAGGTGTATTTCTATTGAAATAGAAATTGGAGTTGTAGGATGGTTTCTATCTCAACTTGATCTTGCTCGATTGGACCTTGATGTCCTCAATGACTTTGGCTTGGGTAATGGCTTCTTCAAAGGTATAACTTTGATGAAGTTGCAAGGAGGTGGAGATGTGTTTATGACAACTCTTGGAAAAGAGTGTCACTAACTCAGTAGTGGGGAGGCTATGGGTGAGGTCATGTATGATCGATCTCCACCATGAAACAAACTCGGTAATAGGTTCATCGTCAGCCTATCGTAGGGCGTAGACATCTAAAAAGTTAGTTTTTTTTTTATGTTTATGGAAAAATGCTCTAGGAAGGAGTTGGCCAACTGTTCAAAGGTGTACAGGCTATGGTGTAGGAGCATGTTGTACCAGTCAAGGGCTTGTCCCCCAAGTGAAAGGGAGAAGGTACGTAACATGAGGGGGTTGCTACTATGAAGCTGGTAGCAAGTTGAATGGTAATTACTCACATGTTCTCGAGGATCTTCCTTACCCTTGTATTTATCAAACTTTGGGATCTCAAAGTGATAAGGATAAGGTGGGATGGGAACTGATGGATGGACTGGCTCATTGTAGAGTTCATCATAGGTTGGTTTTTGTGGTCCGTAATCGGTTGTGCGAAGGTTTAGCATCTTTACTTCATCTTGCAAAAGTTGAAGTTTGGGTGCTAGAGGTGTGGAGGATGGTGCTAAGGTGGGTGGAGCCTGTGAGTGTGGTGGATATTGGAGTTGTTGTTCTTCCTAGTATTGAGGGGGAAAGTATTGCAACTGATCTTGGTGAGGTGGTTGTTGAGCGATGTATGGTGTCATGGCCAATGGAACACTAGGTTGTGGAATAGGTATTTGTTGAGGGTAATAGTATTGTGACTATGGGGTGTGCGGTTGTGGCATGGGTATCTGTTGGAGATGAGCCTATTGTAATGGTTGGGTCATAGGAGGTGATGACCAAGAAGGGGGAGGCATAAAGAATGTAGGCCTAGTAGATAATGGTGGAGGTATCGAGACTAATGGTGTGAGAGGTGGGTGAGATGAGGTGTCAAAGGATGGTACCTACATCTATCCTGAGGGATAAGATGTGGGAAAACTAAACTGCATGGAGTATCTTGGGGGAGTAGGGGTATAGGCTATAGGTCTTGGTCCATAGGTGGGAAGAGGACCAGTGGTCGGGACCTAAAAAGGAGGAGGAGGGGTAATCTGAAGGTAGATGTAGATGAAGGTGGAATGGAATATTGGGTAGCATACATTCCAGACACCTGAGATGTAGGTGGGAAGGATGAGGAGAAAGGAGGATAAGCTTCTAAAGTAGGAGCTTGGGAAGGTGGAGTGATGAATGTGTTCACTCCAGATTGGGTGTGGGTGATTGGTTGATGTTGTTGGTATTGCATCGGTTGCGTTTGAGGAGGTGGTTGTGACATGTCCTCAAAGGATGGGAAAAATGGTTGTTGGGAAGATGATGGTTGTGACTCTTGGGAAGAGTGTGGGTATGATGGTGGAGGTGGTGCTTGCTGCTACTACAAGGGGGTTGTTGTGATGTAGTTTGAAATGATGGCATCTGGGTGCCTGGTGTGGAAGAGGAGGGGTCTAAAATCATCCCTATGGTAGGGGTAAAAGATGCAACCTTAGGGTGAGTATGGTTTAATAAAGAGGAGTCATTCTCAAAGAGGGATTGAGATAGACTCTAAAAAAAGGGTGTGTGAAGGTAGGAGATGTAGGTGGGGTCTCCTCATCTATGGTGAAGAAAGGATGGGGGTGTCCTGGAGTAGTATAGATCACATGGTCATAGAATGTAGAAGGTGGATTAGGTGATGATGAAGGGGAAATGAGTGGATGATCTTCTTTGAATGAAGTGGCAAGGGCTTCACTCGAAGTGGATGTCTCACCTTGAGACATCGTGTGTGTGTAACATGGATCAAACCCTGTGAGCAGATCTGGTGTGCATGTGGATTTTCCCTTTGTGAGTGAAGGAGGAGGGGTAGACTGACTAGAAGTGGTGCTAGAAGCCTCCTCTATATGGTGTGCTTGCTTGCACGCTCGACTATGGGTAACAATAGGCATGATGGTGTATATCATGTCGTGAAGCTTTAGAACTACATAGAGACTAAAATCTGAGGTTTTGGGTGTGATGTGTAAAGGGGTTTTGAAGCAACCCTATGAAGTTTGGACTCAAATTGTAACTAAGACAAAAGAAAAGTAGTGACAGACTATAGATAGCTTAACAACAAAGTGTTGAATGGTGAAATGTGCTGAAACTAGTTTGTGATCATGCAAACAATGTGAAACTAGAGTCAGTTCTAAATGTAGAAAAGAAAGTGTTTTGTTCGTTTGAGTGTGTTTTGATGTTGAAAATATACTTCCTAGATAATATCATAGGTAGTGGGGTGAATACTCTAGAAAATTAGGAGTTTCATCAGTATAGAACCTCCTACAACACCCAAAGGTGCATATAATAGAACAATATCATGACGTGTGAATGGTGACCTGTATGGAAGGTATAGTAAAATGATAACCTATGGGGGAGAACTCAAAGTGCTAAAATGAGTTCACTGTATCCTCTCATGAGAAGAGGTGGTACTATCTGAGACCTGCTACCGGCATACCCATGCTTTCGCTTCACCCTCGGGTGGGCTTAGTCAATAATGATAGTTACCATGTTCACTAATTATGTAAGCCTTGTGAACGAAGGCATCTAATCCTATCCCACTCTGAAGGTTACTTTTGGTGATGAATTCTAGAAGACCAATCTCAAAAGTGGGGGTTTTCTGGTGATGAAGTCTAGAAAACCACTCCTGTGGGGCTGCTAGGTGTCTAGGGGGTGAGCTGGTGGAGGGTAAAACTCCTACCTCACCAGTCTCTAATGATGGATTGGGGATGAAGTCCAATCTCACCATTTGTTTTAAACCATGTGCGTGTGTGGGTTTATGTTGTCTAACGATGATGTAAAAAGTAAGAAATCTAACTAAATACCTTTTTGAAATGAAAATCTAGCCCTAGATGCACTTTTTGGAAGCAAAAGCTAGATTTAAAATGCGTTTTGAAAGTAAATCTAGTCCTATGTGCCTTTCTGAAAAGAATCTAGGATCTATGCTATGAAGTATGTAAACAAGCAATGTGAAGCATGTGATAAGAGGGATTTTGGAACCCTAATATTGCAATATGAAAGAAGTTTGAGAGAAATTGTGCAAAAGTAAATTGAAATTCTATGTTAGAATATGGGAAAAGAGATTGAAACCCTAATCTAATGATATGGAAAGAAATATGCAAATTACCTAGGGGATTTGTGAAAGAGATGTGAAAATTTCTAATCTAAAGACATGAGGAAAGAACATGCAAGTTACCTAGAGGATTTGTGAAAGAGATAGAAATTTTTAATCTAAAAATAGGAGGAAAAAAACATGCAAGTTATAGAGGATTTGTGAAAGAGAGAAAATTTATAATCTAAATACATGAAAAAAGAAAGGTAATCTAAGTGATTTGAAAGAAACTTGAAAGTTACCTAGGGATTTGTAAAAGATATTTAAAAACTCCTAATCTAATGACATGAAAGAGATCTAAAAGTTACGGGGATTTGTGAAAGAGATTTAAAAACTCCTAATCTAATGACATGCAAGAAATCAGAAATTTGAAATGCGCTTTGGAATAGAATTGATGGAATGATACAAAAGGAGAAAGAAAAATCTATTTAAAATGTGATTTGAGCAAGGAAATGAAAATGTTTTTGAAAATATAAATGAACTGAACTTTCTGATTTAACGCAGGTTTTTGGAAAGAAATTTGAAAGATCTAGCTATTGCAAGAAAAAGGGCTTTAAAAATTATGATTCACAAAAATAATGAGTAGAAATGAAAGCCTATTTTAATCCTTTAAGCAAAGAGGAATGTAACTCTGATTTACACATAGAAAGAGAAATATAGAGCAACTAAACTAAATGTTCTCAGTATGATAAATGCATTAAAACAAGAAATTCACCGAATGACATGATGCATTTACTAGTGAAATTTTCCTTGCAACAAAAAATGATAAAACAGAGAGGTTTAAGGGAAATACCTAATTCCTTTTGTTCTAGATGGATTTTTCTATCTTTCTACTATTGACCTCTACAATTTTGAGGGTTTTTGGAGTAGTTATGCTCAATTCATGGGGTAGGGGGTGAATTGGATCTAGATTCATGGGGTAGGGGGTGAATCAGATCTAGGAGCCTAAAACTCCTATTCTGATGACCTGAGGGGGTTGTCAGGGTTTTAAGGGTCTCTGTGATGTCTGGATATGGTACCTACAACAAAATAAAAACAAAAAATTGTGTTAGATTCACAATAAAAACTAGTCTAGCACAACTCTTTGTGGGGGTCCCACCGGGCATGCTAGAATGAAATGTACAAAAGTTGCCATTTGATCAAACATAATACAAAATATGCAAATGCTCATAATATTGTTCTTTATTCATTAAAATGATTCCATGGGTTACAAAGAGGATTGTCCCAAATCCTTTTTATGAATATCAAATATTTGATAGCTCCTTTTGAGATTCCTCAATGTAGGTGGGCTTCATGCGTATGTGGGCCATCGATAGTGTTGATGTTGATGCTTCTCCTTTTCCACCTATTTTGTGACCTAAAAAAGAGGGTTAGTGTGTTTGGGGGCTTGCCTTAGTCAGGCCCCATATTGATAAAAGATGATAAAGACATGAAGGAAAATTATGCTAAAATATGATAAAAATTGCATAGAACATCATAAAAACATGAAATAAAGTATACCTGATAGATTTGGTGAGAAAAACCTTCTGTAGGGTCAACTCGTAGGTCAGGGGGTGAATTGGAAGCTGGATTCATGGGGCAAGGGGTGAATTGAGTTGCAGGTGCTTTCTATTGGAGATCCTTGTCTGGATGGGCTCTTGAGATGGTGTTATGTTGTCTGCATGGTGCAGATATGTCAGATTGTACTTCTGGCTATATTTCTATAGAGTTTTTGTAGGTTAACTAAAATGGGAGAGAGAGATAATGAGGGATTTGGTCTCCTATTTATAGAAGAAACCAAGGTGTAGGGGTGTGGTTAGGTGTACTAAACCCTAGGGTCAAGTCCTATTGTGGTTAGGTTAGGGTTTGTGAGGTGGCATGTCTAGTCATCCTCTCATATGCCCTAAGAGAAATATCTTATCCTCACACATGTGTGAGGAAGGATTAGGATTAACTAGGGTTAGTTGATCCCTAGGTTAGATGAGGGTTGAGTTAGGGTTTCCTAGGAAATATCCTAACTAATTTGGTGCACACATGTGTGAGGGAATAATTAGGACTAATTTGGGTTTAGAATCCTAATTAACCTTTTTAATCCATAAAGTGCACTTAAGTGAAGTGACTTTCAAATTAGAAATTCAATTAACTTAATTAGGATTTTTGGGAACTAATAGTCTTGTGGGGTCCTAATTAGGTCTGGGAAAAGGGCTTAAGTTGCCTTAGGGAATTGATAGGTGGCCTCTTGATAGATAGAAGGTGGTTGGGTCATGAATTGTGTAGTTTAGTAGGGTTTCATGCCTATAGACCAATGAAATGGCCTACATAGGTCTACGAAGGTCTACGATGGCCTACACTAATCTAGAGTGGTCTACGCTGGTCTAGAGTAGTCTACAGTGGTCTACAATGGTCTACGCTGGTCTACAATAGCCTAGAGGGGTCTAGGATGGTCTATGCAAACCTACAAGTGTCCGGATAGATCTACAAGTACGTAGAGGTAGACATGTGCAACTTTTGGGTGTCTACATTTGCCCCTTTTTGTACTATACTATGTAGAACATAGTTTAATACAAAAATATGATGGGAGAAAGTAGAATATGAAGGAAAGAAGGAGATAATGGAATCCAACCAAAGGTATATAACCCCTTGAAGCATGACCATACAAAATAAGAGAAGAATAAAGGAAAAATAAGAGGGGAAAGAAGAAAGAAGAAGAGAAAGAAATGGGGAGAAAGAAGAAGAAAGGGGGAAAAAGAGAGAAGAAAAATGGAAAATGATGATGATGAATGCAAGTGGATGATTGCGGATGTAATACGATTATTTTTCTTATTTCATATGATATTTTTCAATGCCATACTAGTTTCTTGTGAAGGCAACTTATGATTTCTTTGCTTTTGCAACCAATGCAAGATGGTCCAAAGTACGAATAGAACAAATTCTTATTCAAATTTTTGTTGTTGATTGATTGATGAGTGCATGGTAACATGTGTCAAACCATTTGATCTAGGTGACATAGATTATTTATAATTACCATTAAGTATACGGTTAGAGCCTCTTTACATGAATACCAAAATGACATCTCCGAATGTTGCACTAGGATTATTCAAATGTACCATTCATTATGTATTCAACATACATGAATTCCAGATTGACATCTCCATGGTAACACATAGCTCTCATGATCTAAAAAATATCTAATTGTGATTGAGATTATTATCATAAGATAATCTTCAAAAAAACATTTTGTAGACAGATGCAATATCTGTGATTTGGATGTTTGATTGTTTGGTTGCATGTGAAGCTAAATTTTGTATATGAATACCCCATCAAATGAGGAATTAATAATGAGGTGAATGAGATGTGGTGATGTGATGATGGATCAATTGATAGAAGAAAATGCATGATAATACTAATGAAAAATTAGTTGGACATGAATATGGGAAGATTTCCTAGGGTTTGGAATAAATTTTGATGATTTTGGGATTCATAGGTGCAATTCGTAGGTCAGGGGGTGAATTGAATCTGACTTTGTGGGGCTGGGGGTGAATTTGACCTAAATTGCAGGGTAAGGGGAATTAGGGTTTTATGTATATTTAATATTTTTTTGAATTAGGTTATGTGTATATAATTTTCTAATAATTGATTTGATGTAGTAGCCCTTATGACTCCCTACTGTTTTGAAAACTTAGATCACAATTAATATTTGCAAATATTCAGTATTTATCCAAGTAGAAAACCTTATTACTCCTAGGTTTTATATTGAAAATATTTTATTTGATTTGATAAAATATTTCCCTTGATATATGGCTTCCAATGTAAATAAATTCCTTTCATTTAACCCTTATAACACCAAGGAAATAAAGCACATATTAATGGAAATGATTTTATCTTTATTCAAGCACTATTCAACACTGATTTCAAATAAGATTTAACTGTTGTTTTACATAGATATCATAGATTATTTGGACGTATCCTCCATTGGAAGTGCTTTGTGTTTAATGTGTTCTAAATCTACCATCTTCAAGTATTTTCCCTTGACTTTGGTTGCCTTAGCATTAAATGCTTGAACACCTTCTTGACTACTGCAAATTAGCCCTTTTCTGCTTGGACAACATGAGAGTAATTTTGACATCAAATAATATTGCTTGACTTTAGTCGTTGACATCCTTAAACGGGGATGATCCATATCTTATGTGACAAGTGGCACAACTATTATATTTGAGCACTTGAGGAGAGTTTGGTACCAATGAATGCTTTGTCTTCCTTCTTATAACATAAGAACATTACATTATTTAGTGAAATGCTTGATCTTCCTTTTTGACAAGTATACTCAATGCACCAGGTTGTTCATGTAACTCCTCCTTGAATATGAGTGCTCTCTTGAATTGAGCGTTAGGGTTTCCCTTGAGTGACAAGTGTCACTTTATTTTTTGCATGGATGTAGACCCTATTGTTGGTTTAAATGGATCCTTTGAGACTTTTTTAGCCTTGCAATTCTCCTCCTTTACCTTCATCCATCTGCATAGTCTTCTATAGGGATATAGAGCAAGAGTATGGAGGCTTTGAGCACCACTTTAAATGAATGTACATTGAGTAAGTAGTACTCCAAATGGTACTTCAACTTTAATTTACCTTGTATTTGATTTTTGCATCCTTATGTAGACTCTATTGCTATTTAATAATGTTGTTCTTCCATGCTTTTGTAAGTGTATCTTGTAGGTTGGGTGCTCTTGAATATAAGGAGTATGAGCCCTTCGTATGGCTCTCGAGCTAGGATTGTACGGCTGCTTATGTACTGATACTTTTGGCTGGTTTTTACAGCAAGAATAGTACCTTTTTGGTACCTTTGAATATATCTTCTTCCTTTGTATAACCAGATTAGAAATTGTTCATTATAATGTATAATAGTTTTAATACAAGATGACCTTGTTGCACTTTCTTTTGCACTCCTCTTTTTTTATCTTAAATTTTGGTTTTTTAGAAAGAATATTGAGTGCAATATAGGTTTTTTGAGTTTGTCACTATATTAGACACCCTCCCTATTAGCTTGGATATTTTATAAATGAATCCAAGCTTGTAACCATATGATAGAAGCTATTTTTCTACACCTTTTTTTGTGCTTTGAACTTGAGACTCACCAAGTATCATTTGAGGCTTCATTTAATGCTCTTATGATGGTTAGATTCTTCTCCAATTCTTGGAGGATTGAGCTAATTTTGTGGCTTTCTTAGGCCACTTCAAATTTGTAGGTCATAGTGTATTAACGGTGTCTATAGATACTTTGAAAATTTCTATTTTTGTGCCCTTCTAATGAAACACAAACAATAATCATTGAGAGCAATAGTGCAAAATAAATCTAATAATATTGCACTAACAATTAAACCTTATCACTCCAATCAACTGTCAAAAGTAATGCACTTAAATAATTTATTGCAACTAATCAAGAATAATCTAAATAGAATCTTCAGTAATTATTCTAAAATTTCTTTATAATCAAGGTAATAGGAGTTAGTCTTCATTTTATTTCCAAATTAGATGATAGGTAGTTGATAGATAGTTTAAGATTATAAAATCTAATCAACCTCTAAAGTGCAAATGAACCTCAAATAATCCTTTCCTTTTGCACATTTTAATACTCTTAATTCAACTCTCCTTTTTGCAACTTTACTCCAATTAGGGTGCTTAAACAAATCTAAGAAGTAATCCACTTAATAAATTTACTTGCACTAATATTTGCTTACCTTTTTTCTGAAATCCCTTTTTGCCACTTCTGTAGAGGATGTAGATATTTGTGTCTAATATCACCAAGTTACTATCTTGAGTAAGATCCTACAACTCTTTGTATGCTGCCTTGAACAACTTCGTCTTCACCAAAATATGATCTCCAAATCTCTTTCACGAGCCTAGGTTTTTGGTGGCTTGTTCTCCTCTTGTAGTCGCCTCATTTTTTTGTATATTTGAAGAGATATTTATTTCTAAAGTGGTGTCTTCTTACTGTAATAGGTAATCTCCAAATCACCTAGATTTGGTCAGATTCTTCTATCTAAATATTCCTTCAATATTCTTATCAAATTTTGACTTCAAACAAGATCTTCTTCTCAATATTTTGAATTTCTTGAGATATTTTAGGATTTGGAACTCCTTGCAAAATTCTTCTTATTGTGCTTGTTGTTGAATGGAGATAATTTTCCCAAATCTCTCACTATCTCCAATAGTGAATTTATCCAATGAGTTGTCCTTGGAACTTCTTTGATGATTTATTTAGTAAGGCTCTCGAAGCCTTTTACTGGATGATCGTAGAGGCCTCTCCAAGGCCTTGCAACTCCTTATGGTCTTATTTGATACCTTATCCTCAACCTTCTACTCTTGGAAGTGTTTGTGGTGATATCTTCTCCTAGATCTTTGATTTATTACCTCTGTATTTTTGAGACAAGAAAAGTCTCCCCAAGATCGAAGAATGCTCCACAAGATCAATCACACACAAAATAGGAAAACCCACAACACCAATATTAAGTGGTAAACTCCTACTTCAAATGAAGAAGGAAAACATCCACTATGAAGCTCACTATATTACTCGTTTGATTCAACAATACAATAATGATTCAATGTTATGCAATAATATGCATCAACATGATATTACAACACAAGTCAATATGACAAGATATGTTAATATGTAGTAGAAAACACCCCTATTTAAAGAGAAGTTTTTCTACTACAACCCTAAATCTTATCACAATCTAATCTTATCATAATATAATCTTGAGATGTGTGACAAGTGGCATCTATCAAATATTAGAAAGTGCTTAGTTAATTTATAATATTATCACAATCTAATATGTGAGATGTGTGATAAGTGGCATCTATAAAATATTAGAAAGTTATTAGTTACTTTCTAATATTTGCTAGAAAAGGGGAAATAAATTTTTCCACAAATTAAATATTCCTAGAACCCTTATTTTATTTATTAATTGGGTGGGAATATTTTTACATAAAATGAAATTATTTTCTAATTCACATATTATTCTTTAGACTTTATATTTTACTCTAAGAATAATTTACACAATGTTGCATTACATATTCCAATACTCCCCCTTAAGGTAATATTGGGGAAAGAAATTATGAAACAAAGAAACATTCTCCCCCTAAAGATAGAAATGAGTATGAGAATCAAATGAGTAATATAGTTACAATGAGCTTCTATGACCAAGAATGGTCTACAATAAGGCACCAATACAAAATGGGCCAAAATGAGACTGCAAGCCCCCAACGGAGTAGCTTCAGATACAACCAACTTACACAGTCATCCATAAACCACAAGTGGTTGCAAATGACAAGAAGAAAACATCACAAGGGTGTCTTCAGTAAGCTTGCAAAACCCCAAATGGAAGTACCTGTAAGCTACAAGCAGCTCAACATAATATCAGTTAGATACATCATCATAAATATATTCACCATAGCATATATGAATATCCAAAGATGATAATAAAACTGATCTAACAAATAGTGAACTATAAGTCATCACAAAAATATGCCAAGCCATACTTATAGTCACGTGCTATATAGTTGATCAAAAAATATCATGATCAAAGTTGCATAAAGCAAAAAAGGAGTACCATGATAATGCAAACTCTAAAGTACCATATACAAAATTTGCATAAGGTATATGAAAATAATAAATTGTGCACACCGGTTGCATAAAGCCAACCATAAAATATCATGTACAAAAGTAGCATAAATGCTAACAAGAAAGTACCATGATAAACCAATTGCATAATGCCAAATATATAAAAACATGTATAAAGTTGCACAAGGCAACAAGAAAGTACCATGTAAAATAGTTGTATAAATTAATTGCATCATATACCATAATTGCACAATGCCATCTACAAAGTAACATGTACAAAAGTTGCACAAGGAAAACAAGAAAGTACCATGTTCAAAAGAGATGTAAAAAGCAATTATACCACCAAAGGTCAACTCATATATATAGCACAAAACACCTCATAAGGATGAAGTTGTCATCACACAAGTGTAACTACACTTAATTCCCCCTTGAGGACAACTTCACCAAACAAAGTGAGTCCCTTAGCTTAAAAAATTGCTCCTTGGGAAGAGGTTTGGTGAACAAATCAGCAGAATTAGAAGATGATGGGCAATAATCCAATTGAATAGTCCCATCCAATACCTTCTCTCTGATAAAGTGGGCTTGGATTTCAACATGCTTTATCCTTTGATGCATTATAGGATTTTTAGCCAAGGCAATAGCTGATTGATTATCTAAGGGCAAATGTGAAGGACCAAATTGCTCAAAGCCAATTTCCTTCATGAGGGTACGAATCCAAACCGCTTCCTGTGCAACTATTGTCATAACCTTATACTCCACTTCTATTGTAGAAAGAGCAATTGTATATTGCTTATTGGAATACCAAGAGATAGCTGCAGACCCAATACTAAAAAAATATGCTATGGTAGAATATTTATCTATTATATCCCCTCCAAAATTAGAATCAGCATAGCCAAAAATAGCAAAGGAAGGAAGCCTAGAATACTTGAGTGACAAATATTTAGCACCTAAAAGGTACTTCAGAATCTTCTCGATAGCTTGTAAGTTCTCAATATAATATTTTTGCATGAACCTAGCCATCATACCAATTGCAAAATAAATATCTGGCTTTGTGATGGTAACATAAAGAAGACTACCAATGAGCTGCCTATACAATGTAGCATCAGCCAACTGAGATTATGTACTTACTTCCAACTTAACCCCTATAGAAATAGGAATGGAAGTAGGATTGTCATCCTCCAAATCAAACCTCTTAAGAAGATCTCCAATATACTTGGATTGACTCAAAAAGGTGCAATCCTCATGTTGATAAACTTGCATGCCAAGATAGTAGTGTAGAAGACCAAGGTCATTCATTTCATACTCTAACTTTAATTTGGAGATGAAATCAAAAAATGACCTCATTCTCATTTCCAGTCACAAAAAAGTCATCAACAAATAGAGCAATTAAAATGACCAAGTTATCCTTCCTAAGCACTTAGATATTTGTATCTGAATAGCATTTATAAAAACCAAGAGATAAGAAGTAATCTAAAATCTTCGTGTACCATGCTCTAGGTGCTCGCTTCATACCATACAAGGTTTTCTTTAGTTTACACACAGGTGTTTCCTTACCTTGTAAAACAAATCCTTGTGGTTGACTCATGTAGATATCCACATCCAAATCACCATTTAGAAAGTCACTTTTCACATCAAGCTAAAAAATTTGCCAACCTTGAGTAGTAGCAATAGCAATGAGAAGCTGAATGGTGGGCATTTTGGCAACTGGTGCAAAGGTTTCATCATAGTCAATGCCATTTTTTTTAGCATAACCCTTAGCAATCAATATATCCTTATGCTTTACTATCTCTCCATTATAATTGTACTTTATTCTATAGATCCACTTGTTCCCAATAACATTTCTCTTATTAGGATAAGGCACTAGATCCCAAGTTTTATTCTTTAGAAGAGAATCCATCTCAACCTTCATGGCATCAACCCAACAAGAGTGTTGTGAAGCTTATTGGTAAGAAGTAGGCTCATTATCATTCTCTATCTTAGCTAGAAGAGACATGTTAAGGGTCATACTTCTAGTTATTCTTTGGCTAACTAAATTCTGCTCTTTAGGACCCCTAGAATGATCCAACCACTTGGTCCTTTTGACACAAGGCCCACCCTTTTCTAACTCAAGAAGGTCTTCATTGAATTTGACATCTCTTGAAACAAATACAATGCATGAAGAAGGTGAGTATAACATGTAGCCCCTATGTTTTGCATCATAGCCCCAACAAAGATGCATTTTTTAGGAGTCTTTCCCTCAACTAATTTTGAAGGACACCTGTTAAGAATGTAGATTGTTGTACTGGCTGCTTCACCCCAAAGAAATTAAGGTAAGTGGTCACCAAGCATGCATCTTACCATCTCCATGATTGTCCTATTTTTCCTCTTTTCAACACCATTTTGTTGAGGAGTGTATGGACAAGTAAACTGCCT
Source organism: Wollemia nobilis (assembly GCA_028583015.1). Taxonomy (NCBI): domain Eukaryota; kingdom Viridiplantae; phylum Streptophyta; class Pinopsida; order Araucariales; family Araucariaceae; genus Wollemia; species Wollemia nobilis. Next base: position 8,829,127 of record JAQPPZ010000386.1, on the reverse strand, counting down.
TTTGATCCCATGAGAAGAACAAAACTCATTGAAATCATTGCTATTGTACTCCCCTCCATTGTCACTTCTAATAATTTTGATATTTGCTCCCTTTTGATTTTCTACCAAATCTTTGAACTCCTTGAATGTCTCAAAACAATATGATTTATTCTTAATTAGATACCCAAATATCATTCTTGAATAATCATCTATAAAGGTGAGAATATAGGATGCACCACCAAGTGATCTAACATGTAATGGACCCATAATATTTGTATGAATGATTTGAAGAATTTGTGTGGCCCTTGTTGACTTGTCCTTTGAAAACTTTTGTTTGCTCATCTTGCCTAAGATGCATGTTTCACACAAACCATGAATAGGTGAAATGTTAGGCAAGCCTTCAACCAAATTTTTGGACTTCATCATTTGAATATTTTAATAGTTTGTATGGCCTAACCTTAAGTGCCAAAGCTTTCTACTAGGAGAAATATTAGTTTTTAAAAACACTTTAGGAGGAGCATCACCTAACACATAAATATTATTCTTTACATAACCTGTAATGATTGGTAGCATGCCTTTCCTAATGCTCCATGAAGTTGCATTGAACTCAATAGTGTGACCACTTCTAGCAACTTGCAAAACTAAAATTAAATTTCTCCTAAGGTTAGGTACATATAGGACATTATCAAATAATTTCCCTTCAATTACAGCATTGCCAACACCTTCTACTTGAAGTCTAGTATTATCACCAATGACAACTTAATCTGAAGAGTGCTTATGAAATTCTACAAACTTATCCTTTTTAAAACACATATGGTTAGTGCATCCAGAATCTAACACCCATTCATTGGAAGTAGATGATTCAATGGAGTAGAGGCCACAAACAAAGGCATTTTTATTAGAATTTTGCTTTACATTGTTGTTCTTTTTCTTTCCCTTGCCAAACCATTTCTTAGGTCCTTGTCCCTTAGCCTTTTCTTGCTCTTCATTTTCTGCAATCTTCTTCTTCTTGAAACAATTTTGTTCCTTGTGGCCTTTCTTGCCACAAAAGTTGCAAGTGAAATCAACTCTAGGCTTGTTGGGTTGGAAATTTTGATTTTTCCTTTCCTTGTATTTATTTTTGAAGGAAGCCTTAGTGGAACTCAAGGCAACATTCTTCTCCTTGAAAACTTGACCATTCACTTTGTCTCTATTAAGAGACTCTTCATGTTGAATCAATAATTGTGAAAGAGTGTTGAGAGAAATACCATCCTCTTCATGCTCTAGCCTAGTATCAATAATGGTGATAAAATTCTTGAACTTGCTTGAAAAGTTCCTCAAAATGATAAAGCTTTAGAGCTTCTCACTTATCCAATCACAATTACAAGACAATAGTTGAGTTCTCATGTCTTTCATATTTGAGAGGAAGATCAAGGCACTTTCTTTTTCAATAGTGCTAAGAATTTTGGACAATAAAGTGAATTTCCTTGATGTTTTGGACCCTAGATGGACTTGTTTTAGCAAATCCCATGCATATTTAGCATGCTCACAATGGATTATAGTGAGCAATATCTCATCACTCACACTATTGATAATCATGGAAAATACAAGGTGACTCTTGTTATTGTATTTATCGAGTGCCCTTGCCTGGGTTGGTATTGCTTCATCTCCATTCACAATGGGCCATATATTTCTTTCTTGAAATTCAGCCCTCATCCTTGGTTCCCATATTCCAAAATTTGATCCATCAATGATGTGCTTAGGTGTGAAGGATATTCCATGATCAGTAATTATAGAAAGTGAACATAATCAAAACATAAGATGCACTGACAAAGGAAATAAATGATGCAATAGGAAAGTAGATAAACATACTTTCATATATAAAAAAACATAACTTTCAAGTAATCTACTTTTCAATCATCAAATATAATCATCATGAAAGATAAACATCATGAAAGATAATTAAAATTAAGCATCATCAAGAGAGATAATCATCATCATGAAATATAATCAACATTATCATGAACTACTATAACCATCTTGCAATAAACAACTATAACCATATTGTAATTGAATAAAGTAAATAAACCAAGATCAACTTGTAATAGATTAACTTGCAATAAGAAGGTAACTAATCATAACAACCATCTTGCAACAAAATAAACTAACTTGAATTTAACCATAAAATATTTGTTAAATGTTAGATAGTCAATAAGTTAGTTAGTGTTCATTTTAAGGTTTTGCTATAGCCTAATGAATTGCCAATTCATCTCACCCAAGGTCAACCAAGCTACCCAAAAAGGTACGAGTACGAGGACCCAAAAAGGACTTGCTACCGATAGAGCGGATTCTTTTGGATTCAATAGGTGTTTAGCAAATATAAATTGTGTTGCAAGATTAAGTAAATTTTAACCAAATACTAAAGTTGTGGTTAGTAAGTTGATTCATTTTTAACCTTTTTTATTAATATGAAAATTAGTAAATTGCAAGTTAGTTGGTTAGTAGATTTTTTAGTAGCAAGTTAGTAAGTTAGTAGTTAGATTAGTTGAGATGCAAAATGCAAAAGATGCAAAAAAAATGTAATAAAGATGAACAAGAGTTAGTGGAGACACAAAGCAAAACACAAACACACTCTCTCTCTCTCTTTCTCTCTCTCTCACTCTCACTTTCATTATCTTTTACTTTCATTATGAGAGATACAAGTTACATTAATTTACATTATACTTCAAGCCAATGCTTGAGAGAGATTAGAAGAAATTAATAAAAATAGGGGAAGAGAGTGAAAAAGTTGATCCAAAATTGCCTTGTATACTCCAAAACATACTTGGATAACCTTGCAAAACAAGCAAACTCACAAACAACCATTGTTAATGTGAGACAAAAAAATATTGCATTTTAAAGAAAATAATAATAATTTTTTAATACAAAAATTGCTTTAAAAAAAATGCAATTAAATTTATAAAATTTATTTTATTAAATAATTTAAAAAAATCGCATGAAAAAGTTTAAATATTTTTATAAAGCAAAATTAAAAAAAAAAAATTAAAATTTTTTCAGACTATATAGCCGACTGTTTTTTTAATTTAAAAAATTAAAAAAAAATGACTATATATAGAAATAGGGGTTTTTGGGTCTTCCGGACGCAACCATGGGGTCATTTTGGCTCCAAAACCCTTCCAACAAAAGCTCAATGCCAAAAAAAATTTATAGATTTAAAATGAAAATACTATTTGCAAAAGATCTAACAACTAGATCTAAAAACACAATAAATCTATAAACCCTAATGGCAGATTTGTAAAATAAGTTTGTATAAACTACCTAAATATCAAATGCATGTAAAAAATATATATATATATACCTTAATGGATTTTTCACCTCAAAGGATTGAAGACACTTGATGGAGATCCCAACCGCTCTGATACCAAATGTGATACAAGCAAAGTCTCTCCAAGAACGAAGAATGCTCCACAAGATCAATCACACACAAAAGAGAAAAATCCACAACACCAATATTAAGTGGTAAAACCCTACTTCAAATGAATAAGGGAAACATCCACTATGAAGCTCACTATATTACCCATTTGATTCAACAATATAAGAATGCTTCAATGTTATGCAACAATATGCATAAACATGATATTACAACACAATTCAATATGACAAGATATGTTAAGATGTAGTAGACAACACCCTTATTTAAAGAGAAGATTTTCTACTACAACCCTAAATATTATCACAATCTAATCTTGAGATGTGTGACAAGTGGCATCTATAAAATATTAGAAAGTGCTTAGTTACTTTCTAATCTTATCACAATCTAATCTTTGAGATGTGTGATAAGTGGCATCTATCAAATATTAGAAAGTGATTAGTTACTTTCTAATATTTGCTAGAAAAGGGAAAATAAATTTTTCCACAAATTAAATATTCCTAACACCCTTATTGTATTTATTAATTGGATGGAAATATTTTTACATAAAATAGAATTATTTTCTAATTCAAATATTATTCTTTAGACTTTATATTTTAGTCTAAGAATAATTTACACAATATTGCATTACATATTCCAACAGTATTCGAGTAGGACTCTCCTAGTCCTTCTTCATCAATGAGATCTTCTCTTGATATCTTTTACTTCAAGTGCTAGATTGATTCTGAAGAAGATACTCTTCATAACATTTTTGTAGGAAGCTTTCCCAACTCACTGAATCTACCTGTTCTTGCAACAAAGTTATTAGTATTGAAATTTGTTTCTAAATCAGATACTCTCTCTTGGATTTTGCTTCAATATCAAGGCTTCTATGGTCTTTTATTCAAGGGTTATGTGGCCTTCTCTTTAGTAACAAGGCTTCTATGGCATTTTATTCAAGTCTTCTATGGCCTTCTCTTCAAGGCTTTTGTGGCCTTTCCCTCTGGATCAAGGCTTATATGGCCTTTTCTTCTAGATCAAGGCTTCTATGGCCTTTTCTTCTAGATGGAGGCTTTTGTGGCCTTTCCTTCTTGTAAAGTTTGAAATATTCTATCTCTAAACTTCACTGCAATTCTGCTCCAGAAGTCTCTTCTGGTGATCTTCTCTTGCAATAAATAATCTCTGCACTATGAAGACACTTTGACCTTTGAGAAAAAAAAGTTAAAATCTCCTAGATTTTTGTTTTGGGAGGTGTCCCAATCATCTGAGTATTAATTCCCTGCATTAAAATAACCTTCAAGTTAGTTTCTCTAGATCTCTTAAATGGGGTTCACTAGTTGATTCATCAACCTAGTGGATCAAGTATCGAGTCCTAGTCTTCACAAGTTTTCCCTTGAAACTCTGTGGAAAGACTCTAGCCATATGCAATCTCAGTATTACAAAATCTATATGTTATTCATTCTTTACTTGTGGCTCTCCTTAATTCTACCACCAAGACTCTTATGAGTATTTTTGACAGTGACTGGTCCAATGGTGCATCAAGTTCTCAAAAAAAATAGAGTCAATAATAATGGTGGTTTCCCTATTAACCTATTGTGGCTCGGATACCACTATTAGCTTTTGATGCAACATGTAATGAGATATAGCTAACACAATATGCATAATAATATGAAATAAAGTAAATCCATGAGATGACTGAAAATATACTATAAATAGAAATTATGGAGATGTTTATAAAAGTAGCTATGGAGGAAATGAACACTCCATGAATACAGCTATAGCTCAAGAATGGTCATTAAGCATATTACACCCCATCACACTATCACACTGGTACATCATACCACTTTGGTCTATATGACTATATCTCACAATGACATGTATGTTCTATTCTTGTGGTGCTTTATATAGGAAATAAGTTCCTTGGCCAACACTCTACCTAGATGTGCAAGGGACAACATGCACATGTACAACTTGCACTTTGACACTTGTGCATTTACTACATTGCATGTAGTAACAATATAACATCCCCCTAAAGTAATATAATGTCCTAAGTATATACCAAGAAAGGTACATTTACATTATCCAATTTATGTAATAGTCTGTTTCTAACAACATGGGATGGTTGTATAACCAATATATCATAATAGAATATATGAAAGCAACTCAAAGAATGATAAAGACCATTAGTAAGACTAGAAATTGGTTATGTTCTTATTATCTAGATTTAATATGATATAATCTAAACAAACAAGATTAAGTGATATTCATTAAATATTGATATATTTTAGATAATTAAGGTTTAAATTAGACAAATAAGAATCTTGGGTTCCATGATAGTGTTCACATTAGATTTACCAAAACGTGATCAAGATAGGGTATAAGATTATCATGAGCCTCTTAGGGGATCCTTTGTGACTCTTCCTATTCTCACCTTAAGATTAAAGGTATTTTGTGATCTTAGAGCTTAGAGTTTGATAAATTAGTTTGAAGAACACATATTTTTCTCCTAAGATATTTCTTTGTCTAAGATTAACCCTAATCTAACCCTAATGCAATATACAAATACAAAAATTAAGGTCTAAAGCTATACTAATTTTGATTTTGATGAGAAAGTAAATGATAATTTATATTTTGAATGAAAGGGTGAAAGAAATATGAAATAAACAATTCCTAGATGCAATTATATGCACTTTTGATTAAATGTTAAATATTGAAGATATAGTTTATCCCCTCCATGATTAAGACTAAACTAGTTTTATCTTTCTTTTTTGTCTAATTTACTAAATAGATAGAAACAAAAACTAATCTAATAAGAAATCAAACAATGTTCTACTCCTAAATAATAAAATTATAGGGATTGGGGTATAAGAACTTATTTTTACCATATAGGCATATGCTTTATTGATGTCTAAAAATGTAGTGCATGCTTTAATGCTTCTAATTTCCTTGGAGATAGGAACACTGTTAGAGATCTAGTTGGAATAGTTAATGGATTTTATGAATCCAACATTAAGGACTTTCTAGATATCCTTTTTGACTAGCAAGGTGTTTGTCAAATACATTTTATATTATTTATGCTTTATAGGTTTTACACTAGGAGTGACGACTAGGTGGTGGATGACTAGAGAAATATCAAGACGTATTAGTATAGGACTAGGTAAAAATATCTCTAAAATCTGTCAAGACCTTGCCTAGCTTAAGAATATTGGGATCTTATGGAGTTACAACATTGATTTCCATGGTTTTCTCAATTAGAATATGAGATTCGTCTTCTAATTAGGGGGATCTAGTAGCACTCTAAGGCTTACTAGATCTATAGAATCTAAGGTTGGCTAACTATTATTGATTGGCTATGAGATAGTGACAATGATGATTTGGAGAAATGTACTCCAAAATAGAATTTATTTTGGATTAGATAGTTTGAAGGATTATCTTGAGAAGGATCATTCAAGATGTTACATCTCTCACAGTTGATGTCAATAACATTCAACTTGATATATTCTAGTATTAGCAAATTTACATTGATAGATTGGGTAAATTGAGAGAAGCTAGGATCTACGAGGGACAATAAGTTATCATATTCCTCATCCCAATCTAGTCTATTTAAAGAAATGATATCATCATGGGATGCCCTATTAGGGTGGTTGGCCTCATATTCAAGATAAAAAGAAGAAGAAAAAGGAAATGGATAGGAATATAACTTATCCCATAGTGTCATGTCTAGGATTTAATTTATAAGGGCTCTTTGATGCCCTAATCATATAGCCCTAGTCCTTTACCTTGATACCCTATGTTCGAAAGCATATACTTAGGAATATAATATGATTTTGACAAGAAGCATGAAAAATATGCTAGTTGATCTACGAAATGGTTCCTACCATGGATTTTCTCATCATTGGTAGTACCAACACAAATGGAGGAACTTTCTATTTGTATTGTTTTACACGTATTTCTAGAAGATAGACCTATGGTTTGTGGAGATGGAGGGAACTTGGCTAAGTTTAGGGCAAGTTTGTTATTATTTGATTTATTATTATTAATATTTATTGGATTGGAAATTTAATCCTTAATTTCATTATTGGATAAATTATTTAAGGTGAGACACCTTAATGCATAAATGATTAGAAGTTGAGAAGAAGAAGATGATTGAAGAGATGAATTTTTTTGTTTATGTAAAACACCCTAATTGGGATGTCACTTTTGGGTAATTCCCAAGGATGTAGGGGTATATATTCTTGCAAAAATACCAAAGGTTTTCACCTGGACTTCCCCCTTCAGCACACTCAAAGAACATGCCTAAAATAACAAAAAAATGAAAAAGCAAACACAAAAACAATGAAAAAACAAAAAAAAAAAGACAAAAAATAATAACACAAAAACAACAAAAAATATAAAACAACAAAAACACACACATACAAAAAACAAAACAACACACAAACAATCACAAAACAAAAAACCCAAAACACAAAAAACACCAAAAACAACACAAAAAACAAAAGAACAAAATAGAACAAAAACAATATAAAACACACACACTAAAAAACTAAAAATAAGGAAAAAACAAATAACAACTTTGGCCTTTCTAGGCCAATCATCTATTCAAGCAAGAATCAATAGAGGAAACATAATAATGATCAGTATGAGCAAGGAAACTAAAATACCTTGATCGAACCAAAGATAAGCAAAAACAAAGTAAAAAGGAACTAGGTACCTCTAGTACTAGATCCATCCGGAGAAAGGATAGAAAAAAGAGATTCCCTTATTTATGAATCCCACCATCTAGGAGGGTGGCTATAGTAAGTAATTTCATATTTTTCCAATGTCCAAGTAGCTAAAGCATCAGAACTCATGTTCTATTCTTTGACCACATGATTATATTCAACTTTCAAAAAGCCCATATGGATTAATTTAATCTTCTCAACAATTATTTTTACTCTCCAATCAACCTTGTGATTTTTTTAATGAGTCTTCAATAGATTAATCATGAATTGGGAGTCAAATTCAACCAACACCTTTTTCTATATGACCTTAGCAGCCTCTCAAAGGCCTTTAAGGATACCATACCCCTCAACAAGGTTATTGGAAAGGACACTTATATTCTTAGTAAAAGTGAAAACCAAGAAACCATATGAAAGTCTACCAATTCCTCCTACACTATATTTTCTAGGGTTCCCCCTAGAGGCTTCATCGGTATTAAATTTTTCAAAATCCTTAGAAGGAGGTTGCAAATTCCTTGTTCTATCCATATTTTTATTACTCATATTCCCTTTAATCTGGTTTTCCTTAGAAGAGTTAATTTTCAATATTTACATCACTTGATCCCATCTTTGGTGGGACTTCTAGGGATGATCAAGGAGTTGTATTGATTCAACTAAGTGGGTAATGGTATTTTTCTAGATATAGTAAATGTACTTTATTTCTTGATTAAAAATCCAATTGTTTCTTTCCTTCCAGATATTACAAGGTAGAATGGTAGAACCCTTCCAAAATAATTACCTAATAAAATTATTAGCACCCTCTTGATTAGTCCAATCCCTAAATTTTTTTTCAAATGTAAAAAAATTGTACCACTGTAATCCAAGTAAGATGGCCATTCTCTTCCATAGATCAAAGGCTAAGGTGCACTCAATAAAAATATGGTTGAGAGTTTCCACATTCTCTCCACACATTTTGTATCTAAATGGGACATGAAAACCATGTTTTATAAGTTTCTCACCAGTAAGCACCCTATGATGCAATACAAACCAAGTAAAGAACCTCACCTTAGGCTAGAGCTTTTGAGACCATAACTAAGTAAATATATCATATGAATTGTTGGGATTATTATGGCCAAATAACCTTGAGCAACTGAATACTCACCCTTAGTAGTGTTGTTCCATCCAAAACAATCCTTATCATGGGACAAAGAGAGAGATATCATATGAAGGATGCTTTGGATATATTTTATTTTCATTTATAGAATTTGAATAGGCTAGTCCTCAATAAGGATCCAATATCTACCAACCTCTAAATTACTAGTATGGTATCGATAGTAATTAGCTACATTTTCCAATTAGATGAAACTCCTAAATCCAAGGCCTCCAATCAGGAAACCAAGTTATCAAGGGCTGGTGACCATCCCAAGAATCTATCAAAATAATTACCTATTGAACATTATGAATAATTCAAAATAACTTTGGCTTAATCAAATCCTCACCAGTCTTAAAAACTGTTAAAATGGGAGAACCTTTGATAGGCAATTGGTAACAAACAAGGTCTTCAGGTATTTTATTCTCAGCATATTTAGCATGAATATTTTTGGTCTAAAGAGCACTGGGATTATGTAAAATCCTCCAATATAGTTTAGCAACTAAAGCCTTATTGTTATTAATAGCAGAAAGGATTCCTAACCCCCCTTCATTCTTGCAAAGGTATAAAGTACCCCATTTAACCAAGGCCCATTTTCTTTTCTCCTTAGTACCACTCTAGAGGAATATATGATTGATTTGATCCAATTCTTGAAGAACTACCTTTGGGATATTCAACACAATAGGAACATAATAGGTATATCTTGAAGGATAGATTTAACTAAGGTAATTCTACCCCCAAATGAAACCCACCTATTGGTCCACTTTCTAATTTTCTTCTTAATCTTGTCCAACAACCAATTCCAATATTGTTTTTCTATATTTGAATATTAATAGGAATACCTCAATAAGTGATCGAAAGGGAGATCTTCTTATATCTTAATTTATCCAAGACCATGTATTCCTGTATGGGAGAACAATGAAAGAAAATTATTTTAGATTGATCTTCATTGATTAATTGTATGGTAACATTAGAAAAGTAGCTAATAATTTAATTAAATTTAGAAGCTTCCTTAACTGTAACTTTACCTAAAAGAGTAGAGTCATCAAAAAATTTAATATGAGAAATAGGCCTCGCTCCATGAGCAATGGTAACTCCATCAAGGGTTCTATTTTATCTATTTTTTGTTACAGTCCTGCCCAAGCATTCAATAAGAAAGATGAATAAATAAATGCAGAGGGGGTAACCTTGCCTAATAGCTACGGAATATAGGAACAACTAAGAAGGTTTTCCATTGATAAGAATAGAGTAGGACACCAAAGAGATACATCCCAAAATCTAGTACATCCAATATTTGGAGAATCCAAATTGCCTCAAAATTTTGATAAGTGCCAATCCACTCTATCATAAGCTTTTGATAAGTCTAAATGAATGAATATAGATGGAGATTTTTGTATTTCCATAGAATGGATGGATTCCTGAGTAAGAACTATCTCATCCACTATTTGATGTCCTTCCACATAACCCCCTTGTTTAGGGGAAATAATATTATGCAAAAGAGGCTTTAACCTTTTCACCATGATCTTTGTAATGATTTTGAGAAGAACATTACATAAAGCTATAGGTATAAAAGTTGAGATATGATATACCTCTTGAGAGTTTGGGACAAGAGCTATATAAATTTTATTAATAACCTTCAAAATTTCTTTGGCTTTCCTGGCTTCTTCCACCACCTCTAATAAATCAGCATGAAGGATATCGTAAAACTCTTGGTAGAACTCAATCGAAAAACCATCAAGACCTAGGTTTTTTCCTTTTTGTACTTAAAATACACTTGTTCTAGCTCATTGATAGTACCCTGAGTAGTCAAAATAGAGTTCTCCTCAGACGTTATAAGAGTAGGGATCACTTGAAGAACATTCTGTTGAGAATCCAAGTCAAGAGGTGCAACAACAAAAATATTGAAAAAGTAATTGACAACAATAGAGTTCATGTCATCCCACAACATCTCCATAATCATATTTCATGGAAGAAATAAAGTTGGGAGATATTTGAGCTAGAAGAGATTTGTGGAAGAAATCTACGTTTCAATCTCCTTTAAGCCATTGGATCCTAGATTTTTTCTTCCATAAGAGTTCTCTTTTTTTCCATTCCTCTAACTGAGCTATGATATAATTTCTTCTATACGTCTACTCTATGTGAGTCCATATAAATGGGTTTTATTATTAAAATTTTCAAGCTAAGCAATCATTTCATGTTTTTTTGTCAAACATCTCCAAACTCCTTCTAGTTCCAAATCTTGATTTTGGATTTAATGTATTGCAACCTTTTGGTAAAATAGAACATCTTTGTCCCATACCTTGGTTTTCCTTCCTTCCACCATTACTACACTTGATGTTTGAAGGAAATATATTTAAGCAACATTAACTAAAATAAAAAATATGAGAAACTCGCATTAATTTTCTTAATTTCCACCATGACTGGCCAGTGACTCGAACCCATATTGTTAAGAGTCTTCACCTTAGGAATATGACCATGGATTAAGAAATTATTAGATAATAAGAACCTATCCAATATCTTTATGATATAATTTTAGCCTTACCTTTTGTTAGACCAAATCATAAGGCCATTATCTGGCTAGATGTCCAAAAGATGAAGGTTTGTAATATATTCACTCATGAGGTTAATGATATTGTCCAAATTTTTATTACCCCCTATTTTCTCATCTAGAGTGAGAATGGTATTGAAATAACCTCTTATCAAGATCCAAGCTTCAGGAAAATCAGAGATAATATAAGATATATCCTTCCATTGTCTTTTATTTTCCTCCAAAGTAGTTAGAGCATAAACAATTATGCAAAGCATACTTTGGTTAGAATTTCTAATTTGAATAGCTATAGCTAAATAACCCTAACTACCAACCATATGGTGAATAACTACCTATTTTAAGTCCCAAAGGCAAGCCAAGCCACTAGAAGTACCCTAGGAATCGAGGGAAGCAAATTTTATAGCTGGCCAAATTTTACTAGCAATTGAATCCATTTTCTCTATTGACATCTTCATTTCCTAAAGGAAAACAAGATGTGGATGGTTTGTCTGAATCATTCTTTTATTTTTCCTATTTCATGACTTACCCAAATTGGAATCTAGGGTGGCTTCTAACCTTGAATAATGTGTGTACAAAGCCAAAGTGTTACTGGAAGGTCAATAGAGTCTATCTTGGGACCTGTATTATTTGAAGTCTCAACATCTAAAATATTGTTTTTCTTATGTATATTTCCTCCTTCTTTCCTATTAAAAACCTTTGATATGTTGGTTTGTCTTTGAGTTCTTCCCTGCATCATTAAATTATGTTTCTAATATTTTTATCTCCATTATTTCCTCTTCCTCACTTGGGACATCATTTGCAGAAAGAATTTCAAACATATTAGTTGATAACTTCGATTGATCCTTCATAACTATTTTTTTTAAAGTGTTCTTCTTCTTAGGCATTTGGAAACCTGCTAAGTTTGTATCCTCTTTATTTTGATCTATAATTTTATTTAGGTAGACACTAGCCAAATGACCATATTCATGGTAAATTCTATAATGAAAAGGAATGTTATCATAGTACACCACTTGATCCTAATTGTCCTCCCAAAATTATAATGAGATCTTTTTAGGTAGGGGTTTGTCAAAATCCAATAAAATAAAAATCTAAGTATAAATAATATTTTCAGGTTTTTTAGTACAATCAACAATAATAATAAAAGTTCCCAAAGAGTTTCCAAATGAAGAAAAAATAGCTAGATTCTATAATTCAATTAGGAGGCTAAAGAGTCTAACCCACACAGGACCTGTAGAAGGCATATCTTCTTCAGCTGTAAATTAGTATGCCAGGGCTTCATGAAAAGTCCCACCCTTCCAAAGAACCAGGGACCCCCTTGAAATTTTTTCTCTCTATCTTCATTATTAGCAAATAAAACAAGAAAATAACCATTTAGATAAACAAATATTTGTAACTCACATTTCATTTTTTAGTTTTTTGTAACCCAAACTTTGAATGCGGATAAGTTCAAACAAAAACCCAAGAAATGATAAATTAGTCCTTTTTTTCTAGATCTTTTATGCTAGTCTGAAAAGTTGAAACAAAAACCCAAGAAATGATAAATTAGTCTTTTTTTTTCTAGATCTTCTATGCTAGTCTGAATGTCATCCATGTTTAGCTTAACAATTAGAGTTCCATCAGCTACCCTAAGACATCCTACCTCAATTTTCCTAGGATCAATCTTAGGTATTATTAGAGGTTTACAAGAAGCCTTAATATTAGTGTTAGTATTAGGCTGAGGCTATCCACCATGGAGGGCATCCCTAATATTCATTTTTTAGACTAATTCTTTGAAATCCTTGCCCTTGAAAGAGGTTTCCATAGTGGATTTGTTTTGGGGATGCTCCTTAGTGTCAGATTCACTTGAGATCTAAACCATTTTTTAATCAGTTTCTTGAAACTTATTTTGAGATCTCTTTAATCCATGCCTTGGACACCAAGGAAATATATGATTTTCACTTCTTTTTTTTGTATAGCAAATTGGAAACCATTGTCAATCAATTTTATAGCATGAAGATCTATCAAAATATGGATTTCTAATCCATATTGGGTCCCCTGCAACATATCCTACTAAAATATTGAGAAAAAACCATAAAAATATTGGCTTCTAGGGACCGAAGGTGACAAAAAAAAACCTCTAGAGTCACTTGAACTCAACACAGATGAAACCCTCACATAGTTGTTTGCTTTCAAAAACCCTTCGGATAAAAAATAATCATAATCCAATTGAAGAGATGAATTGAGAGAAGGGTAAAGATGTGCATTAGGATTCTTGATCTTGATCACTTGAAAGTAGGTTAAGGTCTCAAGGTAGGAAAAAATATTCCTTCCCATTGTATTCATATTTAAGGCATTGATGAAGAGTTGAGGGGACAACCCGCATCTTATGGATCCATGGTCTCCTAAGAATAATGTTGTATGTTAAGTTAAATAACATGTTATAAAAAATCATTAAGAGTGTATGTTTCAAATCTAAGGGGTAAGAATACAAAACCACTAGCCTCACATTCCCCATTGTAAAAATATTCAATGACAAGAAATATTTCTCCAAATCTTGTTCACATAGCCCAAAATTATTGATGAATTTTAGGCTACAAACTTTCAATATAGAACTATTATTGACTAATATTTCTTTGATAATTGTGTTGTTGATATTACCTATGATCTATACCATATAGGATTGAGGTATATCATCATCATGGAATTATATATTTTATGGTTATTCCCTATTTATCCTACTATAGAAGAAAGATCATTTGGGTTGAGGCCCTAAGAAACAACTTGTTCACTTAAAATTTTAAGATATCCTTATGATCTAAAGAAGTTCTAAGAAGTTCAATAAGGGATATTTTGGTTGGGATATTCTCAAGTTGATAAAAAAATCAAAATTACCTTTAGCCTTATCTCTTGATTGAATGATTAAAGGAGGTCCTTCGCAGGGAGAAGTTATTTTTCCATGAAGGACCAAGGGAGGTATTGGAGGTTGGTTGGGTGATGGATTCTTATGTTGTTGTTTGGTTACAAAAAAAAGGTGAGAGATATGATTAGAATAATTTAGAACCCCAAGCATACCTTGGTTTGGAGGTGGTATGCTCATATAGTGAATATTATTTGTTGGATTTTTATTTTAATTGTAGTTACATAGTGAATTTTAGAAAAATTCCAAGATCCTGATTAGAAGAAAATTTAGAATCATATCTATTAATAACAACTTGAAATTTATTTTTGAGGTCTTGGATAACTCTCTTAATTCTCACACACTTATCAATCACATGACCATTGATGTGGTGAAAGTCACATTGCTCATTGGGATAAAACCAAAAATTCTTTTCCCTTCCAATTTTAAGAGGTTTGATAGGTGGAAGTTCTACAATTTTAGCTTTCAAAGGATGATATAATATGGATGAAATATTTTTTTCCATTTTAGAGTACCTACTTTTGGGATTTTATTATTGTGGCTTCAAGAAACAATTTTTAAGGGCACTAATACTATTCACCTAGAATAAGTTTGTGACTCCATCATGTATAATATGTTTATTCTTTTAGTACCTATTAGATTAGAAGAATACTTACTATTGGTCTCTTAGGTTGTCATAGTCACATATCACTATGGCCAACACATTTGACACCCACATTGTATGTAGAGAGATACAATCAGGAATCTCTATGAGTTTGAGATACACTCATGGAGCAAACTCTAGGTTTTTGTTGAGTTTGGATCCTCATATGATATGATATTCAATGAACTATTCCTATGCTACTTGCATTCATCAAGGACAAGGGGTAGGGAGATTGTAAAAAATAATATTACAAAAAATAAAACCTAAGCTATGTAGTTGATATGCTAAATATCAAAAGATTCTTCTATGCATAACCAAAATAAAATGAACACATGCATCATTCGCTAATAGCTAGAAAGTGAACATAGTTTTGATCTAACATTAAAGTACCCAAACATACATAAGAACAAGGATAGAGTGAAATTAGTCACAAAGTTCCATATATATCTTAAATTACAAATATGATAAACTAAAAGGGGCTTGAATGCCAGTATCAAGAAGCTCAAGGCTTGAGTCTAGATTATAAATAGAAGAAAAATGAAAGGAAATACAAATAAGGATAAGTCTTAGGTACAAGTAAGTAATTTTTTATCCTTATAATGAAAATAAAAACCCTATGTATAAGAAAAATTTAGGGTCGTTTTACCTCAAAATTGTATGAGAGACCCAAAATGTCTATCCAAAATTGAATGAACTATTTCTCTATATTAAATGTTTATTATTTCTATATATTTAGATTCATTAAAACTAAAAGGAATAGGACCTATGTATTTGGAACTTTAATTATTATTATCACCTATTTTTACCATAAATTACCCCTAAAATTAGGCACAAAATTCTTCTATATTATATGTCTCGGGGCTTGAGGTCTTTAGAACTAGAATTTCCACCACTATTGTCTTTAAGATGCTAATCACTTTTCCTATAATGCTACATCTAAATGGTGTAGGTGGGTGGAATTAAGGCCTTTTATACCATTTTTCCATTTATGAGTTTAACTACCCCCTATAGGATATTTTTTGGATATTCTACGCACTAAATATAACAAATCCTAAAATGCTACCTTATCCATTTGGTGCACAATCCATGAAGATGGTGATTCAATTGGTATAGAGTTATGGGGACACACACACACAAATAAATAAATAAATATAAATATATATATATATATATTAGAAATAAAACCTATGCTAAGTATGATAAATATATATAGAGTTTCCTAGGTCCCAAACCTTGTGTTGATAGTACCTCATTAGTGTAAAATTGGTCAAATGTTGAGATCCCACCTACTTAATCACTAGCCTAATGTAGCCAAAGACTTGTAACAACTCAATACATTTCTTCTCCACATTTTGAAATTCAAGCATCAAGGCCTAATGCTCAACAACATGTTTTGAGCAATTGGAGTGAATCCTAGAAAAACTACAATACCTTCTCTTCTCTTAGCATTATTAGATAGTAACCATTGTTCTCTCCCTCATTTCCAATTGCACCATTAGATTATAGTTTTCTCACGATGGTCAAGAACTCCTATACCTCCAAGGTCTCAAGTATATGGGGGTTCTCCTCTTGAATCAAATAAGTGACTATATCTATTTGTTTGAAGACCTCATATAGGTTAGAATCCTGAAACTCAACTACCCATTGGTCCATTTGTTTATCAAAAAAAGAAGAGTGGACTTCATCATAATACAATATCCATTTTGATAAAAGATACATACTCCACATTATGGAGAGGTTCTAATGGAATATATCATTATTTATAGACCTTAGGATCATCACCCTTAGTAGCCACCAATATTTTTAGTTCATTTTGATCAAGGGTGGCTATAGGGTAAATGCCTTGCAAGGGGTCTTCTAACTGCTTTTGGATTTCAAGTCCCACATGATTGGTTACTCCATGCTCCTCCATTGCTTTCCTTCCTAGTGCTAAAGTATCTATTTTCTCTATTATATCATATACCTATTTTCCATCCCAAACCATCAAAACCTAATTGAAATTGATAGATTTTATCTTTGATAGAACACTTTGTAAATGGACTTACAGAGGTTGGTTGTGTTTCAATGCATTCATCCCTAGGTGAGCAATAGGTGGTTGAGCATGTATAACTTGATTTGGAACAAAAATGGCCTACTAAGGACTATTTATAGGATAACCATTTGGTAAATAGGCCTTGGGATAGAGACAATACCATGTATTGGTATCTTCTATATAATTGTTCTATGTGGAGACTATATCCCTAGTGGGGTTAAGAAAAACTTGTTTCAATGAGGATGATATGAGAACTATCTACTAGTTTGAGCCTTGGATATATCTTGTATACTTGTTGAAATGAATTCTTGAGCCTTGATACCCATTTAGGAAAGGCATGTAGGCATGATTATTCTACTAGAAGGGAGATCTTGAATAGTTTTGACATGGAAACATTAAGGAACTTTGATATATTTTGAGATATATGACTTCATTGGAGATTATCCTCAACAATTTTTGCATTTCATCTAGCTTAGTGGAGGATTAAGGACTTATAGAGGGTATCCTAGAGTAGTGAGATAGGTATGAGCCTTCACCAAGTTATTAGGAGTGGACTAGAAAGTAGTGGGGTGAACTATTTGAGGGGGGTGGTATGTCAATTAGACACATAGTGATAAATTCACTACACTAGTAAAATCCTACTCCAAAATAGAATTTTTATTGAACTTCCATATTGAAGCCAATATGAATGAGCCCGTAGCTCTTGCCACTTAAGAAATAGATAAATACAAAAGGCCATCCATAACACAACCAAGGAGGAAGTCCCATCATCAACTAATGTTGAACTTAAAGCTCCTCATTCCATGAACCTTAGTTGACCTGCCAAACCAAAATAATAATTGTCTATTAAGCCTTTATAGTGGAAACTAAGGATATTTTTTCCATGAATCAGATTCCTAGAGCCCTTCTAATGATAGTTAAAAAGAGTTCACTCATGTAATAACTCTAGCCCATTTATAGTTCATGGAATTATCTCCTCTCTAAATTAGGAGGATCACTTTCCTATATCTCTTCCATGCCTCTTGGTGTTTAGAGTTGCATAGTGAGGATGCAAGTCATTATAGCGATATCCAAGGATTGGATCCAATTACATAGATGAAGAAAGTGGGGTGACTCGAGGTAGGAAGGCAACCATGAAAGACCCATATCTATCAATAGGATATTGAAACTCAAAGGATGGATAGAATCCCAATATTTGGGATATTCTAAGTTGTGAAGCCTCTATTGTGCTTTGAGGTTTCTTGGCCCTCGTAAGGTCCACCCTAAAACCCATGGTGAGAGAGTGATAGAAATAAAAAGAGAAGAAAACCTATAGATACATCCACCAAATCCTAGGATGTAGGATACTGATAAAATAGCAAGGGGTGGATCTTTGACAAAGGGCATCTTCCCTAATAATGTAAAAGGTAGCAACTACAACCTTCAAGGAGTGCACTAAAGAACATATTCACCTAGTGGACCCATCAAGAGCATGGAGAAGGCCAAGTGATGGTTACCATCAAGATCATTTGACCAACACTTAGCAACTAAATGTTAGGGAAGGGATGATGATTTGGTTTTGGTCCAAACATCACATGACCAGACATAGTTCTCCCAAGTGACAACTAGAGCACTTAAAGTGGTGACATGGAAAATAGCCCAAGAGGAAACACCAAACATGAGGAATCCATGATGAAAGATCCCAAAGTTCTAATCATAGGGATTTCAAGCATGAAGTAGCTCAATGGCATGGCAAGATCCATGAAGCCAACCTACCAATAATATTTATGGCTACAGATCCCAAGGCCTACAAGATCATTCATTGTTGATGTTAACTAGCTTGGGCAATTTTGAATTCTTACACAAATTTTGGAGGGAATATTTCCCCACTTATAAACAATCCTTTCTTCTTAATTGTAAATATTTAAATCTAGCTTTACTTATGTCTAGTATTTGGCCTTGTATAGAATTTTCCTTCATTCTCTTATGTACTTGGGTTTGGCATTGAATCTTGTATTATTCTAGCTTATTAGTTTTTTATCCTCTTTCTTTGGCATGTATGTAATCTAGTGTTATATATACATAATAAGTTATGACTATTTATTTCTATCCTAGTTCTTGTATAGGTGTTAGGATAGTTAGCATTTAATTTACCTATTATTTACTTTCTATCATTCATTGCTTTTCCTTATTCTCCTTTTCCATGGAAAATACTAGCTCAGATACAAAAAAGGTCTTAACCTTGGTAATGTAGCATGTGTAGTGGTATTTCTGGTTTCCTGAATACAAAATATTTAAATTAATAGCAATTTCATATAATAAAATCAGTGAGTTATATAAATCAAATGCACAAAAAATCAAGAAGAACAATGATGAATGAAGAATTATAATCAAATCAATGCCACTTCAGGACGGTTGGTCCTCACCACTAGGAGGGCTCAGTCCTCTACGTAATTGCAAGTAAAATAATGAATAATCCTATGATAAGATAATCAAACTAATTTAAATTCTACCCTATAAATAATAATTAAAACATATTTTTAAACATAGTCGAAGACTATGTTTGAAATGTAACATGGCTCCCCTCCTCAAAAATATTTATCCTCAAAGCTATTAATGTCTAGAAAATACTTTCAGGTTCCCATGTAGCATCTTCTTCAAGTAGGTCCTACCATTTGATGATGAATTCTTGGATGTGACGAGATCTCAACATACATGTTCTACTTTGTAAAATTGCTTCAGGATGGAGATATATACGTCCTTCTTCATTGAGTACTGGTAATTCTGACTGAGAGTGTATTTTTTGGCCGATCACCTTTTTGAGATAGGAAACATGAAATACTAGATGTATACGAGATGAGGGAGGAAACTCTAGTTGATAAGCCAATTCTCCAATGCGACATACTATTTTTTAAGGGCCATAAAATTGTGGAGCCAAATTTTGATTGGTCTTGATCTTCAATGACAATTTTTTGTAGGGTTGCAAACACAAGAATACCATATCATCTGTATTGAATTGTATTTTTGAATGGTGTGTGTCTTGCTGCTTCTTCATAAGATTATGTGCTTGGGTAAAATTGTCTTTAAGAATGGTGAGCATTTACTGTCAGTGTTGGAAAAATTTATCTACTTGGGATAGTTTGGAAGATCTTGGTACATAATCTGCTATTTTTGGTGGTTTAATTCCATACAATGCTTCAAATGGATACATTTTAATGGAATAATGGTATGAAGTGTTGTACCACCATTCTACCAAGGAAATCCAATGACTCCATAGATATTGTTTATCCTAAACAAAAAATCTTAGATAGGTACCCAAATATGTGTTAACTACCTCATTTTGGTCATATTTTTGTGTATGGTATGCAAAGGACATTTATTTTGGTACCATTAATTCAAAATAATTCTTTTCAAAAATTGCTAGTAAATATGGGATCAGTATCACTTACAATATGTTTTTTGTACCTTTATTATACTCGATAACGAAATCATATCCCAATAATTTTTTTAACCACTTGTTTTATTCTGGATAAGAAAATTGTTGTTCTAGAAAATTCTTGAGACTACTATGATCGGTTTTAATAATGAAGTGACTACTGATTAAGTAGTGTCTCCATTTCTCCACTACATGTAGAATAGCCAACATTTCTTTCTCATATGTGGATCTTCCCAAAAAAATTCCCAAAAGTTGTTTACTTTTGAATTCCAAGGTATGACCTTCCTGCATTAATACTGCCCTAATACCTTTTCTTGAAGCATCACATTCGATTATGAATGGTTTGTGAAAATACAGAGTTGCCAATACTGGATTAGTACACATTGCTTCTTTGAGAGCCATAAAGGCTTGAGTGGCTGCTTTCGACCAATGAAAAGTATCTTTTTTTTTAATATTTGTGAGAGGAGCTACAATTTTTCTATAGTTACACATAAACTTGTGATAGTAGCCAGTGAGACCTAAAAAACCATGAAGTTTCTTGATGGTTTTGGGTAAGGGCCAATCTTGAATTGCCTTTATTTTATTGGGATCCACTTTAACACCTTCTTGAGAAACTATATGACCCAAGTACTCAACTTCTTGAATACCAAAAGAGCATTTAGAACATTTGAAAAACAATTTTTCCTTATGTAGTATATGAAGAACCCTTCCTACATGTAATAGATGATCATTCCATGATTTACTATATATGAGTATGTCATCGAAGAAGACTAGGAAAAATTTATGAAGGAATGGATGAAACACATGGTTCATGATACTTTGAAATGTGGATGGGGCATTGGTGAGACCAAAAGGCATGACCAGGAACTCATAGTGACCTTCATGGGTACGAAAAGCTATTTTGGGAATATCCTCTTCCCTAACTCTAATTTGGTGAAACCCTAAACATAAATCCAATTTTGTAAAAAAAATTGCACCATGTAGTTCATCTAATAAATCATCAATCTTGAATTACATTTATTTTATTGGTATCCACTTTAACACCTTCTTGAGAAACTATATGACCCAAGTACTCAACTTCTTTAATACCAAAAGAGCATTTAGAACATTTGAAAACAATTTTTCCTTATGTAGTATATGAAGAACCCTTCCTACATGCAACAGATGATCATTCCATGATTTACTATATATGAGTATGTCATCGAAGAAGACTAGGAAAAATTTATGAAGGAATGGATGAAACACATGGTTCATGATACTTTGGAATGTGGATGGGGCATTAGTGAGACCAAAAGGCATGACCAGGAACTCATAGTGACCTTCATGGGTACAAAAAGCTATTTTGGGAATATCCTCTTCCCTAACTCTAATTTGGTGAAACCCCAAACATAAATCCAATTTTGTAAAAAAAATTGCACCATGTAGTTCATCTAATAAATCATCAATGACATGTATAGGGAATTTATCTTTGATGGTGATTTTGTTAAGGGGACGAAAATCTAGGCACATACACCAAGAATTATATTTACGACAGGCCAAAACTACTGGTGAAGAATAGGGACTAGTGTTGTGACGGATGACTCCATGTTCTAATAGTTCTTGGATAATTTTCTTAATTTCTATTTTTTGAGGTTGGGGATATCGATAAGGATGACAATTAGGAGGGAGGCTTCCTGGGACAAGGTGTATGGCATGATCAAGAGATATTTTGGGAGGTAGTCCCTTTGGTTCTTGGAAGACATCATCATAGTTATCCATAATGTTTTGTAGATCTTCTAATTGAATCTCTAGCATATCTTGTGCTTGTGTTTCCATACAATTAATTTGAGCAATGGATCTGTAACTATATTTTCTTAAAATTTTCTCTATGCTATGAGAACTAACTACTTTTTATGGAGGTGTTGGAAGTCCTTGGAGGTGAATGGTCTTCCCATTTTATTTCCATTCAATAAAGTGTTTCTTGTAATTAAAGTTGATCGTGGTTTCCATTTGTTCTAACCATACGACTCCCAAGATAACTTCTAAATTTCCTAAATTCATAACAAATAGAGGACCATGCCAAGTATAACTTCCCATTTGTAATAAAATTGAATATGTTCTACCTATACATTGATCACTTCCTCTGTTTGAAGTTATCACTTGAAATTTATCTTGATTGGAGGAGTTGATGTGCAAGTTTAATGCCCTAGAAATATTTGTTTCAATAAATTTATGAGTACTTTTTGAATCAATCAATACAGTTACCTTCCTTTTTTGAATGAACCCTGATACCTTGATTGTATGGTGAGCTGATAAAACCATAAGAGCATGTACTAAAATTACCATAGTGTCTTCTTCAACTATTTCCTCCTCGGGTTCAATTTGGTCTTCGTTTATGGGGAAATCAGGTGAGATGGTATCCTCTATTTCTTCATCTTCATTTTTAGCATATTCTATTTGAATGTTTTTTCATGGTACACATGCTTGATATTTTGGATGGTGATTACGACATTTATAGTATAAATATCTTGATGGTTTATCATTTCTACAAAAAGAGTTGTTGCAGTATTGAGGTCGACCATAAGAATCACGTCGTATAGATGTCCCAATTTGCACCTTCTTCTCAGCCAACTTGGCAATCCTTATAGATGTATCTAAAGAGGGTGGATATTGTAGGTCAACTTCAACTTAAATATACTCTTTTAAACCATTTCTAAAAGCATATACCACCACATTGAATGGTAAGTTTCCTGCATAGGAAAGTAGACTAGTGAATTCTGAAATATACTCCCTTACAGATCTTGTTTGCTTAAGTGATAACAAACACACCATTTATGAATATAAGGATCCTTCATAAAATATTTTAAGGAAAAGTATGGTGAAATAATCCCAATAGATGGTATTTCTAGTATCATGTTTGAGCCATGCAAACCATTGATAAGCTTTAGTACAGAGTTTGGATGCAACAAAAGAAACTTTTTCTGAATCATGAATTTGGTATAAGTCTAAAATGTCTTCCATTTTAGCTATCCAATTACGTGGATCATGACCCTCAAAGGTGGGTATATTAATTCTTGGGAAATTGACACCATTAGGACCTCTTGGTTGTTGGTAAACTTCATCTCTGTCTTGGTCCTCATTATTCCTACGTCTATGGAAGCGATTTTGGGGGTTACCATTATGACCTCTTTGTTGTTCATAAACTTATTCTCCATACTGATCCTCATTGTTCCAATGTCTATGGAAGCAATTTGGGTTAGGAGATATTGGTTGGATTTTTTTTTCCATTAGTTGGTTCACCAATGTGGTCAATTTTTTCATGTTGTCTACTAATTTTTGCATATTCAAGATGTTGGTATTGGGATTTCTCATTTCCTCATGTGTGAGGTTCTCATGGGAAGAAGTAGGAGAAGGATTGGAAGCCATGGTGTTAAGTAGTGTATTATCGGGATAAAAACTATTAATGTGTAAAGGAGAATTAAAATGTGTACCTTTGTTTCATGGAGGTCTTCTTTGTGAATTTAGGATCCCTTCGTTTGAGTTCTTCGAGCTAGTTAATCGACTGTTTTATCCTTGAGGCCACCTTCGGCTCATGAACTTGTCAATAAATATTGCTTATCAATTTCACCTTTGACTTCTACAAATTTTTTTTGGTGAAATTGGCAAAAAAAAATTCTCCACTTCAACTACCGCTCCAACTATGATGCAGATTGTTTGAGTTTGAACTCAATGGCTAGTGTCCTTTTCCCTAGCATCAATGACTTAAATCTGAAGGTCTGTTTGAATTTATGCCCATGGTTAATTCACTTCAACTCGACAATATGCGATATGGATTTGGATCGACAAGACTGCACTCAACATGAGGGAATGTGATAGTCAAATACTGGTCCCGAAACGAATACACAAGGGATATTTGGATGCAATACAGAGGCTACTCTACTCGAACTAAGACAAAGAAAAACATGACAACTCCTACTGGACTTCACATGAAGTTGACACAAATATAGACATGACAACTCCTATTGGACCTGACATGAAGGAACACAACAACAGTGAATACTAGAATCGACACAAATACCAAAATTGACACGAAGATTGATACGGTAGCTCCTACTGGACCTAATATGAGGGAACACAATGATGAGTATTGGATCTAAAATGAAGAAAAAATACACAATGCAGAGGCGACATGGAAGACACACCCGAGGATAGCTACACACACTACAGAGGTAACACAAAATATTCAAGATGCAACACAAGGCAACCAAATTGGACTCAACATGCAGATAAAGGATAGTTGGCTACAAAGATAGAAGTGACACGAAAGATACAACACAAAAAACCCTAACTAATGATCTATGACAAGAATTTATGCGCATGCACAAGAAAGCTAGCCCATGTGTGGCCTAAGCCACAACTTGCTATATGTGCCAAATATATTATAAATGCCCTTACAACCCCCACACAGTAAATATGGGATAATTTCCCCTGACAATAATAAAAAAATTAAATTGGCATGAGTACCTTAGTTTATAATTGATATGCAATTTTTTTTTGGCATTCTGATTGGTTGTACGCTTTGTGCTTGTAGCAAGTTATTTTTTTATCTTTGTCTCATGGTGATTTTGATCGATGGACACAGTGTTTGGATGCCTGTTTGGCACTTACTGCTCTTGATCTAGTAGCATGAACATATAGATTGGTAACCCACCGCTATAATGGATACAAACAGTGTTAGCACCTAGGTACACCTATGAACGTCTAGTTCCTGATGCCACGTATCCCATGCTCACTATTGAATGAGTGTTTTAGTTTTGATCAACTAATCATGGCAAAAAAATTGAAGATTGCTCTACAAATATTGGGAAGGTTTTATTATCAATGGCCTCTATGGAGTATTATTTCCATGTTGCTTCAGTGTTACTATTGTGAATACGCCTATAGTGGCACCATGTGAAGATGGACAAACACATTTTCCTAGTTTCTCACCTGGATCCTGATACTACATGCAAGGGTACAGGTACCCTTGTTATCCTTCACCTTCCTAAATCTATAATATTTAAATTAATAGCAATTTCATATAATAACAACAATGATTTACATAAATCAAATGCATAGAAAACCAAGAAGAATGATGATGATGATGAATGAAGAATTATAATCAAATCAATGCCACTTCAAGAGGGTTGGTCCTCGCCACTAGGAGGGCTCAGTCCTCTACGTAATTGCAAGTGAAAGAATGAATAATCCAATGATAATATAATCAAACTAATTTAAATTGTACCCTATAAATAATAATTAAAACAAAAATTTTGAAACATAGTCGATGACTATGTTTGGAATTTAATACTGGTAGGGGTTGGTGATGATAGATTTAAGCCTAAACATTCACTATTGGTGTGCAATTTTAACAACCATACAATTGTACGATCCCAATCATACAACTCTATAAAACATACAATATGCTATTGTATAGTTACAAATGTACAATATCATCTAACTATACGATTACCAAAATGTTCATTCCAATGGAATCACTTAGTTTACAATCTGTTAACTTCATCATTTTTTCAACTATAGTCATTCAATTGGCAACTATTCTACTCAACCAAGCATTCAATCTGTGAATTCATGCAATACTAAGAAATAGTTGGCTAACTGTGTGGTTCCATAGCCAATCATACGATTCATCAACCATAAAGACAACACTATAGGTTTAATGAACATCCATACAATAACCAACTTAATCATTTATTTCTCATATGCAAGTACTAATTACATGAAGGTTAATACAATATCATCAGAAATATCATTCAAACTTGTCATTCTCTTATTCTATGTTTACTACAATAGCTCATACTAGATTGTACGACTGTAATGTTAAATTATTTTACCATGAATCCTAGTCTAACAATGCATGCAATAGCAATTAAATCCATAA
Source organism: Wollemia nobilis (assembly GCA_028583015.1). NCBI lineage: Eukaryota > Viridiplantae > Streptophyta > Pinopsida > Araucariales > Araucariaceae > Wollemia > Wollemia nobilis. Next base: position 8,802,459 of record JAQPPZ010000386.1, on the reverse strand, counting down.
AAAACATTACCATTAGGAGAACACTCCATTATCCATACATCCACACATGATTTTGGTTCAAAATAATATTTGTATTGATCATGGCTATTGCACACAACAATGACACATTATAGGCAATACACATATCCCATGTACTCAATATTACTGGAGCAATTACTCATGCATAGCATTATTCCTACAATATTTCCATGCATGAACCATCAATAGATACTCTATGAACAACCATACAAAATTAATAGGGGGCCTTATAATGCCTATCTAGGTCATTCCTGAGTAGTTCCTAAGACAACATATTATTTACAACTACCACCTTGTAACTATTGTTTCTAATATTTATTTAATTTTTTTAAGTCTAATTTTAATTTTTTCAAATTACATATCATGTACATTTTTTCTAATTTTATTGAATTTCAATTTGATTCCAATTTATATTTCATGCAAAATCTTATGTACATGTTAATCAGAATGGTACAAAACTTTCCAATTGGTTTTACTTCTTTTTCTAGGAGATGGATTTGTTGCCTACATCTACCCTCCCCTTTAAACTAATTGATGTCCCTATCAACACTTGAAGTTTACCCTTGGATGGTTGCTTCTATTTTCATAGCTTGGAGATCTAAAATTTGAACTTAGAGAATTGCTCGATCATCTTACAACTTGGCAACATTGTTACTAAGTTCTAGGGATATCAGTCCATATTTGTTTTCCTTCTTTTTAGCTTTGGCTAAGGCCTAAAATAACCCCTTATCTAATTTTGAGGTTCCTTTACATATTTTTTGTGAAGGATGCCTCTATTCTTATGGCAATGGCTAGTTCCTCATTCTTCTTTACAATCACTTGGTCCTATTGCTAAATTTATATTTTATGAGCCTGTTGTGTCTTCCTCTTTGAGCTAAAGTATGGCCTTATATTTAAAGAATCTTCTTATTATACTTGTCCATATCCTTTTTCATCCATCATATTTTGGTACTTTAGCTACAATTGTTTCTCATTCATCTTTAGCTCATATTCCTATTTCTTCAATTGTTCATTCTTAGCTATCAGTTTCTCTTCCTAATTTTTAAGTTGTTGATTGTTTAATTTCAACTACTCCTCCTATTGTTTCAACTATTTAGCATATTTCTTTAACAACTCCTCTTTCTCTTGTAATTGTTTTCTCTGATATTTTAATTTCTACTTTGTGAGTTGCATTGTTGCTCCTACATTTTTAGATTTTCTTCAGAGGCCTATTTCATACTATTCAATTCAATTTTTGCATCTTTCTATTTAGCTTCAACCTATTTCTTGATGTGTTCTAGCTCATCCTCCATTGTAGCCATTTCCTTGCATACTGCTTTTTCTTCTCCTTATTGTGCTTCCTTAGATTGATGAATTTGTTCTAATTCTAAGGTAATCCACTATATCCAATGTGTTAGGAAATTATACTTTTAGAACAATAATACTAGCTTTGGTGGTGATCTCCAGTATTCTATATCTTTTGTATCTACCAGACATCTTTGAGATCTATCCAACTCTAGATATAGCCTTAGAGGCACTCTATAATTAGTTCTTATTTCCTTCAACAAGTCATCAACTCCTAACATATTTGTTACCTCTTTATTAGGTAACTTCTAAGGGTGTTGCACATATATTTTAGCTACTTTATTTGTCCTATTTTTATTGCACATCCAATTTATTACTTTCTTCATCTCGTTAAATATTTGTTATTTCCATTAATTTAGCTTCCCAACATAGCCTATCTAAAATTATTACTAGATGTTTAAATTTTTTTTTGGATATCTGCTCAAATATATGGTCCACCATTCATCCATTTCTTCTCCTTCCCCATTAGAGATCCCAAACGTAGGCACTTCAATCAAAAAATGTGTTCATAATCCCTGATCCGTCCCATGTGTTTGGTACTCCTCCTCAACTTCCTCCTAATGAGAAGGTCTTTCCCCAATATCTTTCACTAGTCTAATTTTAGTTTTCTCCTATAGATTGATATGTGCTACAATTAATTCTTGTTGCTTTTCTTTTTCTATCTTTATTTCTTCTATATTTTCTAGTTCTAAAGCCATATCTTGTTCTATTTTTGTTTGACTTTACTATTCTTAAGCTTGCACCTATACTTATTCTACTAGATTTTTTTGTTCTTTAATATGCTATTATGGTGATGGTATTGAAAGACCATTATTCTTCCTCTGTCTTTTACTCTTCAATTGGTTTATGGCTATTTCCACCTATCATAAAAATTCAAAATTGTTTCTTTTTATTTTCTCCTCATGGGGTGCAACTACTACTCCCTTTTCTTTTATTCTCAATGGTGTTGCCACATTCTCTATACATTTTTTTTCTTCATCCAACAATTCAAACTCGCGTACATCAATCAATGTAGGTGATCCCATTGCTCCTTTTGGCTAGGTTTATTCTATTAGTATATTGATTTCCACTAAATCTAGTTCATCCAAGCCTAATTGCATCTCCTTATTTGGATTAGTGATCAATACTTGTTGCTTCTCACTTTGTACTAGAAGCTTCCCCTATGACCTTTTTTCTTTCTCCTATTGTTGCCTTATCCTTATAGGACTTGGTGTAAGTTTTTCTTATTCTTCTTCTTCCTCCTCCTTCTAAGGTATTAAAAAATCCTACAACAATTGTTCAAGTGTGGTGCCCTCATGTTCAAGCTCCAATTCCATCTTTCTTATCCTTTTTTTTAGTGATGGACTTCTTCCTTGGAAGTTTCACTCTCCTCAAGTACCACTAGCTTTGGTTTCCTTGTAATTATTTTGGTCTTTAATTTATTCAAGGTTTCCTTCTTTATTGGGACTAACTTCACCCATCTCATAATTCAAGACTGATCCTTTGGAAAATCCCTTAGTACTATCATTCCATAGAATGGTGTTTTGAATTGAGATACTACATCCAACATCACTGCAATCACATGGAACGTCATGAAGAAGTTCTTGGTTGACCATTGTAGCAATCTATAGATTCATTTAGCCAAGTACTACAACAATTATACTACACACATTTAGTGATGCCTTCTATATATTATGCCAACCATACTAGCATCTTGGATGATCATTCCTAAATAGATAATCACGACATCATAATATTCATGGTGCACTAAAGGTCTTTTTTATTTAAGTGGCTCTAGTTGATTCTTCATCCTCTTGGACCAAAGGACTTGGTTGCTGATGGTAATTTAAGGACTACCAAGTCACTAATAAATATATGCAATTTTATTAGATCTACATGTTCTTTATTAATATATTTTCCTTCTTATGGTAGTCCAAATATTCATAAAAAATTATTAGTTGAGAATTCAACCCTAAGATATCAATTCCCTAGGTGAATAAAAGTGTAGTTTTTGTTGGCATCGTATGACTGCATAATCTGTAATAAGTACTCATTATAAAAATTCCTATCAAAGGGAGGTACTTATGCTAGAGCATTTAAACTAGATTTATCTAATTCTATATTTAATTTGTGATTCTTTGGATGCTCACTCTACCATTTTTGAGATAATTCTTCTATCGACTAGGTGAAGGTGATGTCCTTCAATACCACTTGTCCACCTTCTCTTTCACTTTGTATATTATTATGGTCTTTTGATGTAGATTCTCTATGAACTTCACTTTGAATTGCTCTCTGGTGTACCCTTAGAAGTTGCATTTGAGGCTTCCTAGAAGGCTTATTATGTTCTTCATTCCTACCACCATTCCAATTACCATGTCATTGCCATGGGTAATAACCTCTCCCTCTCTAGGGCAATAGGTGTTTCCTCACCTTGGCTGGAACTCTCGTCCTCACCCTTATGGGTAGGATGTTGTCTCCTAGTGTGATGGAAGTCAATATCCTCCTTGTTTAAGCCACAAGTCTCTTTGATGTAATGGATCTAGTAAATGTGCAACTTTACTTCCAACAATCCTTCATATATAATCTCAAAAAAAATTCCCTTCACTCATTCTTTGGAAGTGTTCATGCTTTTCTACTACGATCGTATGAATTTTCTTCCTCGTTGTATGACCTCACCAGAAACCATACAGTTTCCTCCCAAGTGTACAATTTTGGTAACCATTGTATAAATTATTCTCAACTATACGATTTGATTAGCAATCATATGATTCTTCCTTTAGTTGTACGATTCATGCAACAATCATACAATTCTACTCTAGTTGGTCTATTTTAATGACAACCATACAATTTTTGCTTTTCCTTGTTCGACTATGCAATTCTTTCCCTAAATGTATGGCTCTCTTCATTTTCACAAATCATACTTCTTCGTGGATAGCTTTGTACAATTTTTTCCCTTCACCAATTTTCTTGCAACTGCTTTAACACTTTCTCTAGCAATAATTCTTCCAACATGTATGCATGCACCTAGTAATGTTTTATTTTTTGCCTTCCTCTTCTTCATAGGGTACATTTTCCCCAATATATCAACCTAATTTTCTTGTACAATCTGTCCATACCCTAATCCTTTTTTTCTTTTTCTAAAAAATGTGAGAGGGTTTTGGTGTAGAGGTACCTTTCTTGCATAATTTTTCTTATAGATGCTTTTAAAAATTATTTAGCTCACTCACTACTCAATGTATGCTCTTTTTCCCATTTGTTATGGTTTTTTAATTCTTATTGTGCGATATAGGCCATTGCTTCTCTATATACTTTAGCTTTCTTCTGGTGAATTTTCTCATACCCTTTCAATGGCTGGATTAATTCTCTTAACCCTAGCTTTGTTTTTCTATTACTAACATTGCATGCATTCTACTTCCATTGTGATTCGATTGTATGATTTATATTTAAATATATCTTAGTGTCCTTTTACAAGTTAGTTTCTAATTATAATTTGTAAGGATGAATGCCACCTTAGCATTTGCACGTACTTTTTCTCATTTTTTGGCATTTTGTCTTTTTCTCTTTTTGTCTTGTTTTTACCAACATGAAAATTGTACAGTGACATTCACCTATACTTGTATGATTTTTCTTGCTAATGTGTCAACCTATTGGTCTAAGTAATTATCACTACCTAACTAATTATACGATTCCATTCACTACTGATCATACGATTTTCATCTGTATGGTATCCAATCATATAATTTTGACTTGTACCATTTCAAGTTTCTCCTTGAATCATATGATCATTTACACTTGTAAAATTTCCAATTGTATAATTTCTAATTGTACAATTTATTGTTGTTAGAATTATATGATATTCTTCTTCATAAATTATATGATCTCTATTCATATGATCATTAATATTTTCTTGAATAATTATTTGACAAGTCATACAATTGTATTGCTCTAAAATTTCTCTTTGTCTCTTTGGATGATTAAGTGGTGAATTCTAAATTGAATAAGTCCTTGTTATACGATATTCATTTGGATGGCATCTAATCCTATCTCCTTGGACTAAGTCTACCTCCATACTTGGTGAATGAGTCCTACACCTGCTTTGACTACTCTCCTATTTAAATCACACTCTTTTGATTTCAACAAGATTTCTTCCTCATGTATGTATTTTGCATTCTTGTAATCCTACTATGGCACCTCATCGAGTCTTGAATGGTGTTTCATTTTCTAGAGTAATTATCTTCCTTCCCCTATCTCTCTTGGTCCTTGTATATGAAATGGTAGTCACCATGAATTTTCTTTTTTAGAATGTGATCCCCTAGGGTGCTAGAAGGGTCCACCCCAAAACATATGTCCTCCTTATGCATTCCTTTTCAAATTGAGAGGTTCTTGCCATAATTAATTATGCCAGCTAATCCACATAAAATTAAGTAGGAGGTCAATTCCTTCCTGTCAATCCACTATTCAAAGGATCAAATTAGCTCCTACCTTGATTTAAATGTCTCAGGTCTCCTTGGTGATCTATATTCCATCTTATGGTACTTGTGATTCCTTGTTGGCATTCTTGTTGTCTACTTGACTCCCCCCTTTCCCTAGTACTAGAAGTTATTTCAACAAATTCAATATTGAAAAAATTCCCTTCATTACACTGAGCTCTTGATGATAATTATCTTAGGATTCTTAGTATATTATCCACATGCCTTAATTGCCTCATCCATTTTATCTCCTAAAAACATCATTGTAGTTCAAAAGTTGCTAAGGCTTCCTTATACTAATCCAAAAAAATAAATTTAGTATTTGAGTTGTTATGGCTATCATCTCATCACAAGGACCATTCAAGCAACATTTTCATTATCCTTTAGAGTCTCCTTACCTCCCTGTATTGTCTTCTTAGTTATTGACATGCTACAACATAAGATTCTACTTTAAGATAAACTTGCAGTTCTTATGTTCTATGCAAAAGTTCTTCACTACTCTTAGTACAACTATTGTTTCTAACCATTAAGGGAACTCCATCACTAGAATAACTAGAATCCACTTTCCAATTTCTTCATAGTTTAGATGATGTGATATCCTCTTCAATATCTCACCACACTATCTCTTCTACTTCATCTGTAATTGGTGGATCTTGCATCAATACCCATGGTTGCACGTGTGATATTTCATATTTTCTAGTACTTTATTCTAAGTCTTTTGGGTGGATTTGTGCTCTTTCTTGTACTTGTGATACATCTTCATATTTTGCATTCTATAGTTTGAATAACACAAGCTTATACTGAGAGGGGGGGTGAAAAATATAAGACCATTTTTTACTTTCTTTCCAAACCAATATCAATTAATGTCCTTAATTGCAATAACCAAATATAGCAGTGTGCATTAATAACTCATATAGTAGTAGCAAGAGTACAAGTCACAACACACAATTGAGACACAAGATTTAACGTGGTTCCCCCAATGTGGGGTACTCCACAAGCTGATCTCATTATAAAATTTCACACAAAAATAACCAATACAATGATTTATTTGATCTGCTCAAAGCTAGGCATAACAAGTTCACATAGAACTTGTCCAAATATTAATAACAAGTTCACATAGAAATTTTCCAACTCTGAATAGCAAGCTCACATAGAACCTATCCAATGCTAAATAACAAGCTCACACAGAACTTGTCCAATGCTGAATAACAAGCTTATAGAGAACCCGTCCAATGCTAAATAACAAGCTCACACAGAACCTATCCAATGCTAAATAACAAGCTCACACAGAACCTATCCAATGCTGAATAACAAGCTCACACAAAATCTGTCCAATGCTGAATAACAATCTCACTAAGAACTTGTCCAAATATGCTCAAACAAGCTCACTAAGAACTTGTCCAAATATGCTCTAGAAAGCTCACCAAGAACTTGCCCAAAATCTGCTTCAACAAGCTCACCAAGAACTTGTCCAAATATGCTCTAGCAAGCTCACCAAGAACTTGCCCAAAATTTGCTTCAACAATCTCACCAAGAACTTGTCCAAATATGCTCTAGCAAGCTCACCAAGAACTTTCCCAAAATATGCTTCAACAAGCTCACCAAGAACTTGTACAAATTTACTCTATCAAGCTCACCAATAACTTTCCCAAAATATGTCCAACAATCTCACCAAGAACTTGTTCAAATCTATCCCAAAACTGTCCACAAAGCTATCCTCAAAATTGTCCACAGATATATCCCAAAACTATCCACAAAGGCCTTCTCAAAGGCTCAATCAATAATGTAAAAACTACCACAAATTTGTCCAGAATTCTATCCCAAAGATCTTCTCAAAGACTCAACCAATCATGCTCAAGTAGCACTCAAAACTCATCCACAAATTTATCGATGTAAAGCTCAAATATGAACTCAACAATGAATGGCAATGTACTCTTCAATGTATAATAACAATGATCCACAATGATCTCAACTCAACTCAACTCAAATCAAATCAATCTCAACTCAACTCTAGTAAACTCATAGAAGCATAAAGAGAATTGTTAGAGACTCAATATATTCTAATATCAATCTCAACTCAAATCAGAATAATGGAATAGTTTGTTTTATAGGACTTGAACAATCACTTCATACATCACTTGACTAGGCTCAATCAACTCAACTCAACCAATCATCACAAGGGATAACTCTCTCTTACAAAACCCTAGTCCAAGTATGTATCAACCAACTCAAATGTTTCCAACAATGCTCAACCACAAATCTCACATAACAATGATACTCATGTTATTTTCTAGTTCTTTCACAACCAATGGGCTTCAACAACTATGCTTATAAAATAAGGTTTAAACACAACTCTCAAACCAGAAAACCTTGAAGCATTCAACTAACCACTTTCAAAAATGAAACCACAATCAATCATTTTCACTCCAATGATATTTCAGAAATCAACCACCATAAAAAATTAATAGGAGAATGTACCCATACCTTTTTATGAATATGAAGAAACCCCTTTGGAAATCTGCCACACTCAACACACTTTGAAAAGAACAAAACAACCTTCACTTGAACCCTTTTACAAAAATAGAAATATTTCTTTATGTACACCTTATTTCTCCTTCTAAGCAAGATACTAAAATAGCCCTTGAAATAAGCTTTCCAACTATATATAATATGATATACTTCTAAAAGGAAAATCATCAAAAATATTTCCTTTTCACAACATGCATTTCAAACCTTATCTCTCCTAGGAAACCTTTGAAAAATAAAATATTGTTAAAAATTAAAACTTGCCTTTTAACCTCAGCGGGATTCGATCCCCTGTCGCTGCCTTTGCACAAATCAAACAGTGGCACCAACAACCACGTAAGCCACCAATCACAAAACACCAAGAGTGCAAGACTTCCTTCTTGCCTCCTATGAACTTTCCCTCAAAAATCACATGTGCAAAAAGGTTCTCCCTTTTCCTTGCAAAAACTAGTGCCAGTGGGTTTCGAACTTGGATCTGCTGGTGCTTCAACACCCTATGCACTTTCCTCTTTTCGCTAGGCCAAAAGCACCTATGGCGCTTGGTAAGGGACTTCTCTTACCCTTCTTCCTCCTTTCTTCGATGGACTTTAATGAATTCTTCCCCCTTTTGTTACCTTAGCGAATCGAAAGCTTTGCACTCTCCACACCACGTTGTACCTTGGCAAATCGATCACAAATTAAAATGTCCAATCCTTAGACTTTTGAAAAATATTTGATGGCATATTAATATATGCCTCCCTTCAAAATTTTTGACATTGGCTACAGATATTATGTGCCTCCTCCTTTTGACGTCGAAAATAAATAAAATATTAATTTTTAATTTTTAATTTTAATTTAAATTAATTAAAATTTAAACTTAAATATTTAAAATTAAATATCTCCATCACCAGGACATCTTTTTTTACTAAACGAAATCCCAAATCAGGTTTTAAGAAAAACCCATTTCAAATCTGCCATCCATGGTTTTAAATAAAACCTTTTATTTTTCCTGCCTTGGTTTTCACAAAAACCTTATAAATTTCCATGCTTTCCAAAATGTCATAAATGCTTATATATGAAATACTTTGGCCACCAAAACCAAATGTGATCCATGTGACATCAATGATCTATGTGACATCAATGACAACATAAAATACCTCAAATTGCCAATATAGTTCAAGATCTCTTTGCCTTGCAACATGTTGTTTATCAAGTCTTTATATGATATCATCCAGTTCTTGAATGATCTATTCTCAAAGTCTTGCATTGTGTGCTTGCAATATCTCATATATTTCTTGCAATTCTTGTGCCTATTCATGCATCCATTGGTGTATCATACCTATTTGAACTATTGAGGTAAGTCCTGCTAACACCTTATTTACAATACCTCCTTCATCCATATTTGGTATCTCCATATCAAAAGTATCTATCCTATCTGAATATTGTACCGTTAGACATCCTTCTTTACCTATCTAATTGTTGAGGCAATTCTTACTACTCTAATTGAGGATATACTACTCCTATCGGTAGTTGTGAGAATTCTTCTTGTACCACTAATTTTGTTGTTAACAATTTTAGATTTTGATTTCTTACCTCATTAAGAGGAATCCATTCTTCTTCTTCCTCTTTAATTATTTTGGTGTCATCCATGAACCTTATGTGTACTTGCATCCTTATTATTTCACCAAGGAAAGGTTCCAATTATTGTTTCTCTATAATTGGTTGTGGTCCCTCCCCTTCGATAAATAAGCATATTGTCCCAATATCATCCTCCTCTTGTTGAGAATTTTAATAATTCTAGGTTGCATTTCGTTGTTTGTGAGACTCTTCCTCTTGTCTTCTTCCTCACTCTATTTATTCTAAAGTAATGAATAAGAATTGTACTTTGTATGTTTCAATTTTGAACTAATTATAGTCTCAGGCACCATTATCCCATCCAATTTTTCAATTTCATAGCACCATTATCCATAAGTTCCACTATTTGAAAAGGGTCAAGCCATAAGTTTTTAATTTTTGTGGCTTGATTTATTGTTTATCGTGATACTTCAAGACTAAGTCACCTTGTTTCAATTCTAGGTTTTGAAGGTGCTTGTCATACCAGAACTTTATTCACTTCTAGGCTACTTCAATCGCCCATTGTGCCATGACCCATTTTCAACTAACTTAATTAGTGTTTTTTTGAAAATTTTGAAAAAACTTGTATTAAAACAAAGAACAATTACAAAAGGGAGTAAACACATCCCAGCCGAGAGCAAAGAAGCAAGATTACAACAAGGCACAAAAATGTGACATGTCATGAAATCGTGACATGTCACGATATCGCGACAACAACCCAACCGAAGCCGCGCCAGAGCAACAAGTCGTGAAATCGTGACATGTCACGAAATTGTGACATGTCATGAAATCGCGACAGCCAATCCCCGAGGCACCTAAACACCAAAAGTTTCATGAAATCACGACGACAGAACCCCATGGCGCCCAATCACCAAAAGTGTCATGAAATCGCGACGAGATTTCCAAATGGCGCCTGTTCACCAGAAGTGTCGCGATATCGCGACGAGTTTTCCCCTTGGTGCCAGTGCTTCAAAAGTGTCACGATATCACGATGAGTTTTCCCCATTGCGCCAATTCTCCAAAAGTGTCACAAAATTGTGATGAGTTTTCCCCTTGGCGGCCAAACTGCAAAAGTGTCACGATATTGCGACGATTTTTCCCCTTGGCGCCCATTCATCAAAGGTGTCACGATATCACGATGATTTTTCCCCAAGGCGCCTATTCCCCAAAACTGTCATGAAATCACGACGAGTTTTCCCCTTGGCGCCCATTCTTCAAAATTGTCATGATATCACGATGAGTTTTCTCCTTGGCGCCCAACCTTCAAAAGTGTCACGATATCACGACGGTTTTTCCCCTTGGTGTCAGCTCTCCAAAAATGTCACGAAATCGTGACGATTTTTCCCCTTGGCGCCCAATCTGCAAAAGTGTCACGAAATAGCGACGGATTTTCCCCTTGGTGCCTATTCTCCAAAAGTGTCGCGATATCACGACGATTTTCCCCCTTGGCCATTCTCCAAAAGTGTCACGAAATTGTGACAACTTCCACCCACAGGCCCCGACGGCGCAACAGGTCACGAAATCATGATAGCTTCCCACCAAAGGCCGCGACGGTGCAACATGTCATGAAATCACAACAGCTTTCCTCCAAAGGCAGTGATGGCACAATAGGTCATGAAATCGCTATAGCTTCTCTCCAAAGGCCGCGACAGCGCAACATGTCACAAAATCATGACAGCTTGCCACCAAAGGCCGCGACGGCGCAACAGGTCGTGATATCACGACAAAAACCACCCTTAGCATTTTCTTTTCTCATTGTCTCAAGGATCGTTCCAGACCCTGCCTAATCACTTCATCCTCCAAAGGCATGTCACTGTGCAGCTACACCCCTACCTCTTTCTCAGCACCCATCTTCACAAGGAAATTGGCCGCTTTATTTAGATTTCTACTCACATAAACAGGGATCACGTCATCTAATTCTCTCCATAGTTCCTTGATTTGAGAGACCAGAATCCTCAACCTCCATGCTTTCAAAGCAAAGTTCCTCATACAGTCAAGAGCTCCAACCAGTATTTGAGAGTCAGATTCCAGAATTATCCTCCTATGGCCCTGATTAACTGCCCAAATAGAAGCAACTTTGATAGCAATGGCTTCAGCTTCGTTATTTGTGGTTTTTCCCAAGCCTTGCAGTTCCCAATAGAGCACGATGCCCTCGTGATTCCGGCAGACCACACTAATGCCAGCACTGCTCGGATTGCCCTTAGTAGCTCTGTTGGTATTGATTTTAATCCAACCGTCGGGAGGAGGTTTCTAGCTAGCTCTGACCTGATCCTCTTGCTTTTCAACTCCCTCCTCCATTGGCCCCGAATCAACCTGATTTTCCTCATTTGTGTGGACGGCAACTATTTCAGTGACTTTTCTCCAGATGACCTGCCAAACACCTTCAAGTGTGGAAAACATTTCTCAAAAAATTCTAGCATTTCTCTCCAACCACACTTGCCACCAAATGAAGTTTAAGCTGAGCTCCCAACCGATTCGAAGAGCTTTAGATTTAAATCTACCCCTCTTCCATATTTCCAAAATATTAATCCGATTCAAATCACCATTAAGCTGGATTTTATAGTGAGAGAACCAGCGCTTCTAGATCTGTCACGTGAAGGGGCATTCAAACATCAGGTGATTAGTTGTTTCCTCGTTCTTATGGCATAGAACACATTGAGATGGACCGATGATACCTCTACACCTGAGATTGTCGAAAGTGAGAATTCCATTGTGCATAACCTGCCAGGCAAAGAAGTTCACTTTAGGCCAGCCCTTGGATTGCCAAATCTGTCTCTAGTCCTCAACCAAAGTTCACTTAATTAGTGTTGCCAATCTTTCCTCTAGAATTTCTTGGTCACCTAAATGATGTTCCATGGCTACTTGAAAAACTAGGCACCAAATATTCTACTAGCACCATTGCCTCCTCACCATACATTAGATGAAATGGTGTATGGTTTGTTATGGGTTTAAAGGTTGTTTTATATGCCTATAGAACTAATGGTAACATTTCTTCCCAATCTGCCCCTTCTATTCCATATATTTTATACAATGTATGAACCAAAATTTTGTTAGTCGCCTACACCTACCCATTTGTTCTAGGGTAGACGGGCTTGATAATGAGTACAAAATCCAACACAAAGTGACCACCCCTATCGCTCGTAATCTGAAATGGAATTATGAATATTGTAATTACTTGCTCATACAAGAAATAGGATGTGATTTTTGTTGTATTATTTGGTAGCACCTTTGGTTCTACCCATTTGGTTAGGTATTTTGTTGCTACCACAATATATCAATATTTCTTTCAATGAGTTGTTTTAATTGGTTCGTTAAAATATAAACCCCATATTTCAAATGATTCTCAAGGTTGAGATGTATTTAGGGGTATGGAATCCCAACATAATGGTTTCCCTACTCTTTGATAGGTATCACATGCTTGCATATATTCTTTTACATCATGGTATAGCATAGGCCATTATAATCCTACCAAAAGGACTTCCCTTGCAGTAGCATATGTCCCCATATATCCTCTTGCTAGGCCTTCATGAGCTTCTTTTTGTGCTACTCTTACCTCTCCTTCCATTACACATATCAAAATACCATCCAAACCTATTTTATACAATATTCCAACTATCAACTGTAAAGGTGCTAACTTCATTATAACCTTCCTCATTTTTGCTGCTATTAATTCTTAGGGTAACTCTCCTATGGATAGATATTTTCCAATTAAATTGTACTAGGATGGTACAAAACTAATTGTGAATAATTTAGCATCAAGAAACTCATATGATACTCCTATTCCTATAGGTTTCCTTATGTAAATTCCTAACAATTGATCTACTATTATGTGTTTCTTACTGGGCCTGGCCACCACCCAAAATATGATTTTTTGTAATGTGATGAGCCACTTTCTAACTTATCCTTGTATCATTGGTTTATTATTTAGGTACAACAAAGCCTAATGGTCGATATAAAAGGTGAACGGATTTGCCAATAGGTAATGCCTAAATTTCTATACTATATACCATTCCCAAAGCCTCATGTTTTGTTGTATTGTAGTTCCTTTTTGTCCTTGACAATAAATGATTTGCAAAATAGATATGTTGATCTAGACTATATTATCCTTCTTAGGCTAACATGCATCCTATTATGAAATTAAACTCATTGATGTGAACATGGAACTCCTTATCTCAATCTAGAAACACCAAAATGTAACTACATATAAGATTTACTTTCAACTCTTCAAAAGCTCCTTGATGTTCCTCTGTTCAACAAAAAGGGACATTATTTTTTTTTAGAGAATCTAATGGATAGGACACATGGGCATAGTTCATGATAAACATTCAATAATACCCATTGATCCCATGAAGGTTTTTAACGATCTCATGTCATGTGGTTCTTCCATATTCAAGATGACATGGATCTGTTAGGAGTATATTATTGTATTATTTTATGAGTATATAATGAGCTATAGTTAGCTCACATTGATAAGAGCAATTGTAATATACTAATCTAGTACCTGGGCAAGAATATTTGCATATTTAATTGAGAGTAACTGCATGCTTATTTTAGGTTTGCTATTACAACCGATGTTGGCTAATATTAACCAATGTCATGTATTTTTATACATGATGAATGAAATATTGAGAAGTGTGTTCTACTAATATGGTATTAGAGCAATGTGGTCCTTTGGGTCTATTGCTTTGTGAAGAAGTTTAGATTCTTAAGTGATTTTATGGTGTGAGATCTTTAGGTGAAGGAAGATGCCACTAACATAACAATAGAGGACGTTGACTATTTTTTAGGTTAATCCATAAAACATGAATGTGAGATCAGATCATTGGTAGGGTCCACCTGCTAACTTGTCCTTGTATCATTGGTTTATTATTTAGGTACAACAAAGCCTAATGGTCGATATAAAAGGTGAATGGGTTTTCCAATAGGTAATGCCTAAATTTCTATACTATATATACCATTCCCAAAGCCTCATGTTTTGTTGTATTGTAGTTCCTTTCTATCCTTGACAATAAATGACTTGCAAATAGATATCTTGATCTAGCCTATATTGTCCTTCATAGGCTAACATGCATCCTATTATGAAATTGAACTCATTTATGTGAACATGGGACTCCTTATCCCAATCTAGAAACACCAAGATGTGACTACATACAAGCTTTGCTTTCAACTCTTCAAAAGCTCCTTGATGTTCCTTTGTTCAACAAAAGGGGACATTATTTTTTGTTAGAGAATCTAATGGATAGGACACATGGACATAGTTCATGATAAACATTCAATAATGCCCATTGATCCCATGAAGGCTTTTAACGATCTCATGTCATGTGGTTCTTCCATATTCAAGATGACATGGATCTGTTAGGAGTATATTATTGTATTATTTTATGAGTATATAATGAGCTATAGTTAGCTCACATTGATAAGAGCAGTTGTAATATATTCATTTAGTATTTGGGCAAGAATATTTGCAGACTTGATTGAGAGTAATTTCATGCTTATTTTAGGTTTGCTATTACAACCGATGTTGGCTAATATTAACCAATGTCATGTATTTTTATACATGATGAATGAAATATTGAGAAGTGTGTTCTACTAATATGGTATCAGAGCAATGCGGTCTTTTGGGTCTATTGCTTTGTGAAGAAGTTTAGATTCTTAAGTGATTTTATGGTGTGAGATCTTTAGGTGAAGGAAGATGCCACTAACATAACAATAGAGGACGACTATTTTTTGGGTTAATCCATAAAACATGAATGTGAGATCAGATCATTGGTAGGGTCCACCTGCTAACTTGTCCTTGTATCATTGGTTTATTATTTAGGTACAACAAAGCCTAATGGTCGATATAAAAGGTGAATGGGTTTTCCAATAGGTAATGCCTAAATTTCTATACTATATATACCATTCCCAAAGCCTCATGTTTTGTTGTATTGTAGTTCCTTTCTATCCTTGACAATAAATGACTTGCAAATAGATATCTTGATCTAGCCTATATTGTCCTTCTTAGGCTAACATGCATCCTATTATGAAATTGAACTCATTTATGTGAACATGGGACTCCTTATCCCAATCTAGAAACACCAAGATGTGACTACATACAAGCTTTGCTTTCAACTCTTCAAAAGCTCCTTGATGTTCCTTTGTTCAACAAAAGGGGACATTATTTTTTGTTAGAGAATCTAATGGATAGGACACATGGACATAGTTCATGATAAACATTCAATAATGCCAATTGATCCCATGAAGGTTTTTAACGATCTCATGTCATGTGGTTCTTCCATATTCAAGATGACATGGATCTGTTAGGAGTATATTATTGCATTATTTTATGAGTATATAATGATAAGAGCAAGTGTAATATACTCATCTAGTACTTGGGCAAGAATATTGGCAGATTTGATTGAGAGTAACTGCATGCTTATTTTAGGTTTGCTATGACAACGAATGCTGGCTAATATTAACCAGTGTCATGTATTTTTATACATGATGAATGAAATATTGAGAAGTGCATTTTTTCGATATGGTATCAGAGCAATGCAGTTCTTTGGGTCTATTGCTTTGTGAAGAAGTTTAAATTCTTAAGTGATTTTATGGTGTGAGATCTTTAGGCGAAGGAATATGCCACTAACATAACAATAGAGGACGCTGACTATTTTTTGGGTTAATCCATAAAACAGGAATGTGAGATCAGATCATTGGTAGGTAGGTAGCCTAAAGACACCACTCTTCATGTCTTAGTTGCCTGAAACAGCTATGGGCATGTTATTCCAAGTAGCAACCTATTGATAGTGCTACAGGATCAATCTGTGGACCTGTAAAATCCCGTCAGCAACCCTTCTATTCTAGTCATCTACGAGTCACAAATCATACATCAACTAGAGGTGCCATTTGGCACTAGTTTTAGTTGGACGAAAGAAGACTTGTTGCATTCTTTTTCTACGAACAATGACTCTCTAGTTTAACAAAAGTTATTTGTTCTTCCCTTCCTCTACTGAAGAACGCAGAACACAGAACCGTGTTGTCACCATGAATCTTAACCATGCGTGAGGCATTTTGGCTCTAGGCATTTTGGTGGCATCTAATCCTGACCGATCTGCACTGGATAGTAGTGACACTAATCGATCTGAATTTTTGGATTCCAGAACTCACCACGTTGATCATACAAACTAGCATACAGCGTACAATTGGCCTACCAATTTTGGCAAGGCGAATACGGATAACAAAAACTTTGGTGACACTCAGGAAGCTTTGCAGTGATGTCTATCAAAGCTAAGGATAGGCCTACATGCAATTTGAGAACATTCATCCAAGTAGAGGAGCTTAGGCAGTGAACTATTTTCTGTCGTGAGCGATGAATACATTTACCTGTGATCCGCTTTGGTCAGCTACAAATAGCCACAAAAATTCTGACCACCGTTTGTCTTTGATGGACGGCGATCCCCGTAGTCGAGGACGCTGACAGTAAAAACTGCTCCTACCACATGACATGGTGCTTACGGCAGACGCGTTGCTACATGTGGGAGGCTCCAAGCAAACGGATTGCCTGCGCAATGCTTAACAGGGTTAAGACAAGGATTTTATCCCACATGTGGGATGTGAGCGAGAATTATTTGTTTAAAGTGCAACTTTAACCGGCTCGGTCTTGCTGGCAATTACTGTGCTTATTTGGTACAGGCTTGCTTTCATTCGTTTTACGTGGCACTCTTGTGCTATCCTTGCTTAATTGACCGCTTCTTGACCGAAGCGTCGTGTCAAATTTGACTTGACCGTTAACCTATGACGTCCTAAGCGCCTTATTATTTTTGGTGAGGAATAATTAAATTTTTATTTATTAATTTAATTAATTAAATCAATAATTCATTGATTAATGGATTGAATTACTCATCTAATTGTTATTTTTTTCAATTAAAATAGCTTAGGCATTGATTACCTTACACATTGATTACAAAAATAATAATAAAAAAACCAAAAAATAATAATTAAATCAATAATTTATTGATTAATTAATTGAATTAATAATCTAATTGTTATTTTTCTCAATTAAAATACCTTATGCATTGATTAAAAAAAAATTAAAATATCTTACACATTTATTAAAAAAAAAATAATAAAAATTAAAAAATAATAATAATAATAATAATAAAAACAAAAAATATCTTGTTATTAAAAAAATGAAAAATAGGAGGCATTTTTTTAAAGAGTGAAAAAGTAGAAAGGGGATAATTATTTCTTCAAAAGGAGCATGTTTTGCAAGAAGGGGGACAATTTTTTTTTTATTGAGTAAATACTTCTTATATATATATATATATATACATATCCGTCATGGGGATTGAACTCGGGTCACATCACCGATAATGCAAGTGGCGTCCTTGCCGGTAGACCACATCATGCGGATCAAATTTATTTATTTTTATAAAATAGTTTTTTGCAAAAATAAAAGGAAGATTGTAATTGCATTGTACATAGGTGAATTTTCGGTGGAATCTGACACTTTCACCTTCTTATTTTTTGCATGATTACACAAATTTTTTAACGATTGTAAAATATGCATTATCTATAGAAACAGACACCTTAAAACATGGAAAAATCCAAGAAAAAATAAGTCCCAAAACAAATTCATGAGTGTGCCAACCAGATAAAGGTCTTTATTTCCTAGAAGAAAAGGATCTTTCCTCACACTGAGGAGTTGTGTGTGAGAAATTCTCAAAGATATTGATGATTGTGAAGATCTTCAAATAAATGGTGCTATATTTCATATAGATGTTGTAAGGATAGTGTACTTGTCATTAATATCACTTGAATTTTGTAAGCATAAAAAGAAAGAGGAACTAAAGGAGGAATTGAAGGTCAAGCCTGTGGTGGCCGATGTTTGTTGTGACATAAGTGACCTCGATCCCTTGGTAGAAAATGCTTTTTGTGAAACAAGCGACCTCATACCTATAATAAAAGATATTAGTTGTGATACATGTGACCTTATCATAGGGATATATTTTGCCTATGATACTTGTGTTTAAAAACTGAAAATCCTAAAATTAGCACCACGATCTTATCAATTGTGACAAAGATATTATTGTTAAAATCCTTGATGATGATGACCTTGATTATTTTGAAAAACACACCAAAGGAATTGGTTAGAAACTAATGTAAAGAATGGGATACAATGGTGAAGGAATAAGTAAATATGGGCAATGCATAAAACAACCCATAATACCAAATTCCAAGCCAAAGAATGAAGGCCCTGGCTATGATGGTAAGCAAGAAGTAGTAAGACCAAGTTTGCGAAACCAAAATCACATACAACTCCTAGAATCAATTATTGTAGTCATTGTAGAAGAACTGAACATGTAACAACTAGGTGCTGGAACCTACATCCTTGTAACATTTGTGGTTGTACTAATCAATCCTTTATAAATTGTTGTTACAAAGATAAAATGATCAAAAAGATTCTCATTGATTGTGGATAGACAAATGTCACAATAAAACAAAATAAAAGAAATATTGCATGGCTTCTATAGAATAGACAAACCCAATGGTAGACGTAGAAAAGAATCTTATCAAGATCTCCTTCTCTACAGACTATGTTTCCCAACAAATTTCCATACAACACCATTAATTAATATTTCTTTAGATTCAAGGATATCTGCACATTTCTAAATTGACTAATACATTCACTTAAAGTTGGTACATGTTCCACAAATTTACCATATATGGACAATTCATCTAGGAATACCTTGAAAATTCTTATTACTAGTTGATCTAATATGTACAAAATATTTTTTTGGAATGTGGATGAGGCATTGCATGGACTAAATGACATTCTATTGTAGGCATAAATACCATTTTCCATGATAAACATGGTCTTCAACTAGACTTATTTGATTGTAGCCAAAAAATCCATCCCAAAATGAGTAAATTTCATGTCTGGCTACTTCCTCTAAGATAGAATCAGTGAATGGAATGGGAAAGAGATACTTAGTTTTTATTACATTTAGATTTTTTTTTTAAATAAAGGGGTAAAAATTTATTGATAAAATTTTTGGATTACATAGTACAGCTGAGCTCCCAATCAGGACTCAAATTAGCAACAAAACAGGCTAAAACCACCAGACAAGGTCGAAACCCGAAGAAAACAAAAATAAAAAACCATATTAAGTCTAAATATGCTTGTGGATAAACTCCCAAAGGCGTCGAGAGTACCCAAATGGGATACTCTCCCAGTTATCGATAATCCAAGGATCCAACAACTTAGAAGCCCTTTTGACCAAGTAATAAGCAACCCCATTCCATTCCCTTGGAATGTGCACAAAGGATATAAATTCAAAATCTTCACTCATTCTGATAATCTAAATGGCCATAGAGATCAAATAACAATTAACATCCTCCACCCTTTTACTATTTAAAATATTAACCACAATTTGAGAGTTGGACTCGCATATAATCCAATGCTAGCCAAGAGAAAACCCCCTCTGCAAGGCCTCGATAATCACAAGAGCTTCCATAAAATTGTTGGAGTGAACACCTTTAAAAATGGAAAATAACAAATTGACCACACCAGTAGAATCTCTTCCAACATCACCAATTTCATCATGTCTAGAATTACCCCTGGATGACCCATCAATATTAATTTTTAAAACTCCTCTAGGGGGCGACCTCCACCTACCATCTCTCCTAACCTTCATGCTAAGTTGAGGAACCTTGCTAGGGCTAGAAGAGTTCATACCCTCCCTAAAGAGACCAAGGGCCTACCATACCTTCTCCTCCCTAGAGTTCAAAATAGGGTCCACATCACATTTGATATGGATAGTTTCTTGAACCATACACATGATCCTTTTCCAGATCTGTTGAACAACCAAATGATCGTCCTGAAAGATGCGATGGTTTCGTTCAAGCCAAATCTACCAGATGATGCAATAAGGGCTCAAATTCTAAGCCACCTAGAGGAAGGGGGTCTTGGCCAGAGGTTTACCCATGGTCTACCTAGACTACTCCAAAATTCCACCAAGGAGAGCACATGAAAATAAGGATGGTTCCAGGCACTCCACCAACGACACCAAATGTATCTAGCAAGGGAGGATTGGAAAAATAAATGAGAAGAGTCATCCTCATTCTTACCACAAAGGAAAAAAAAGGACCTTGAAATCCCCTCTTCCTCATGTTATCCCAAGTGAGGCATTTATTACGAGCTACCATCCAAAGAAAGAAGTTACATTTCAACCAAGTAAATCTATTCCACATTTTTTTCCACCATGTGATAGGGATACTCTTGAACTTTTTCTTATCAAGAACATGATAATCATAGGCTACAGACTAGGTTCCCTTGGGATCAAGATTCCAAGCTAGAATGTCTTTACCCCTCAAAAAATAACAAGGCCTCCCCACAATAATAAGAGCAAGCACATCTTTGTCCTTGACCAATCCCCCTGGGACCATTCCTATGGATCTTTCTACCTTTACATCTCCATATTTCCAAAATATTAGATTTTTTAAAGTCCTCCACATGAGACCAACCCACTTCCAATAAGTAAATACTTAGGGTATATAACCTGGGATATTGAGTCAAGATAGGAGGGTGGCCATCCCAAGAATCCTCCTAGAAAAGAGCATTTGATCCCCGATTGCAAATATAGAACAAACCCTGCTTAATTAAATTAGCTCCTCTTTTTAGAGTGTCCCATATAACTAAACCTTTTCCAACCAAGCTAAATCTAGGGATCTCAGCCTCAGAAATCCCTCTCAAGTATTTACAAGATATTATTTTAGTCCAAATTTGATCTTGAGAGGTACACAATATCCAATAAATTTTTGCAACTAAAGCCTACCCAGAAAGAGCCGCCTGTCGCAACCCAAGACCTCCCTATTGAATTGATCTACATATAGAATCCCACCTAACCAAACTCCATTTAGATTGATCAAGTTTTCCAAACCATAAATACTATCTTGACAAATCATCCATGTCCTTGATGAAAGGAGAGGGAGCTATTTGTACAAAAAACATGTAAATGAGTAAAGCTTGAACACCAAATTTTAAAAGAAATACTCTACCTATAGAGGATAGCCATTTGATGATCCAGTGATTCACCTTCTAAACTTATCAATCATAGACTACCAAGAAGATCTAGGTAGAGGATGAGATGAAATCAAAATAGAAAAATAAATTAAGGGGGGAGTCTCGACTTGAAATCTTAGAATGCAAGCAATCCTGGCTTGAATAAGAGGAGAGTTATTGAAGAAGAAAATAGAAGACTTCTCCTCATTAATCAACTATCTAGAAACACCAAGATATATGTCAAGAGACCGTCTAATATTGCCAGCTTCCTTGATAGTGGCAACTCCCAACAAAGTAGTATCATCAACAAACTGAAGGTGGAAAATAGGCAATAACCTACTATCCCACTTCCACCCCTAAATGAGACCCTGCCTAACCTGAGACTTGAGTAGTCTTCCCAACCCTTTCACCATAATGATAAACAAATCAGGAGATAAAGGATATCCTTGCCACAATCTCCTTGAGGCCTCAAATAGCTTCGACAACTCATTATTAAATAGAACAGAGAATGATAAAGAATAAACATAGCTCATCACCCATGTAATCCATTCCTCCTCAAAGCCAAAAGCAACAAGAACTTCTGAAGAAAGAACCATTTGACCTGATCATAGGCTTTGGCCATGTCCAACTTAATGAACATAATTTTCTCCTTAGAATTTTTTATCGAGTGAATATATTTTGTAGCAATAACAACCCCATCTAGGATTTATCGTCTAGCAACAAACCCACCTTGCTCCTTAGAGATGATTTTTCTCAACCATATCTTCAACCTCTCAACAATAATTTTTGTGATGATCTTATACACAATATTGCAAAGAGCAATAGGCCTAAACATATCCATGGAATTCACTTCCTCTTTTTTGGGAATAATCATCACAAAGGTAGCATTTAGGGTCCTTAGAATCTATTTGTTCTTTTGGGACTCATGGACCACCTCCAGAAGATCAAATTTAATTCTTCCAAAAATCTTGATAAAACTCAATCGGGAATCCATCTAGGCCTGAGGCTTTCCATTTTTTCATCTTGAATAAAATATTTTCCAACTCCTCAAGGGAAATTGGACCCATCAAGTGCTCATTCATATCTCTAGAAATAATTGAGGGAATACATTTTAGAATAATCTTTTCATCCTCATCATTTGAGAGGGAGTCCTCATTGAAGAGAGAGAAAAAATACCTCATATTATCTTCTGAAATATTCCTAAAATAAGAGAGTAGGGCACCCTAAGAAATCATAAGAGAGGTAATCAGGTTACCATTGCGGTGAGCCTTAAATGATTTATAAAATAAGGTCATGTTCCTATCCCCTTCCTGAAGCCAATCTACTCGAGATTTTTGTTTCCAAAAAATTTCTTCCCTAAGTTCCCATTCAACAAGGTCTTTCGTAGCCTTAGATTCCTCAACAAGAAGCTCCTCCATGATTCCCTAATCTCTAATCTTCCTTGAAGCTTCTTCCACCCTCCTAAGAGCCACCAAATTAGCCAAGGAAAGGTTCCAAAAATTTAGTCTATTCCATCTCTTCAATTTATTCTTAACAAATTGTAGCCGCTTCATAAAGGAATACATAGTGGTGCCATGAGGAGGTTTTCCATTGGTCCACCATCCTTCCATGAAATCATGAAGCTTAGGATCTCGAAGCCACATAAGTTGAAACTTAAAATAAGGATTCTTATTTCACCCTAACTCCAAATAAAAGAGTTTGATAAGCCAATGATCAAATCCCCTACCCTCCAGAATCATAGAACTAGTGCTTCTATTATTACCAATATAAAAATTGGAGATAAAAAACCTATCCAGTCTCTCTGATATGGAATCTTCCCCACATATTCTATTGTTCCAGGTAAATATCACATTATCCAGCTTGATGTCAACCAAGTTTAGGGCTCGGATATGAGCACTCAAGATAGAAGAAAAAGGCTCGATACGATCAACCCCACCGTGTTTCTCCTCCAAACAAGTGATAGAGTTGAAATATCCAGTCAAAATCCATTGGTACAAGGGAGCCAGAATTCTAACAAAGCCAATGTGCTTCAACAAATCCACTTTACCATTGTAATAAATAGGATCATACACATTTGTAAGTAGGATGGTTTTACTAGATTCATTATCATACCCAATCATCAAAATAGATCATCTGCTAGAAATCCAAGTAAGAGGAGAGATCTTAATCGGATCCCATAAACAAGCAACACCACCAACATATCAAAATGCACTAATACACTAGTATTGAATCCTTATCCACAACTTGGGAGCAATATTGAACATACTATCAGTGGCCAATTTAGTCTTTTGAATAAACACCACATCCAGAGAATGAACATGAACCAAATCATGAACAAAGTTTTTTGTGGAGATGTTGTTCAACCCCCTTACATTCCATGAAAGGATAATCATTTTAGGGGGTTATAAAAATGGGATTCCAATCTTCTCACCAAGCCTGAATCCATAAAAGTCTCTGCCATTAACTTAAATTTTGTCCTGGTCTTTATTTCAACCCACCATATTCTTATCTGAAGCACCTTTTTTAATTATTTTCTGTTGTAATACCAACATCATAGGAGTTTTGCAGTCCAAGTATGATTGCATCAGTGCCTGAGTAGGAGAGGGCATAACTAAATCTGTGCCACTTTTCAAAATAGTTTCCTTTCTAGGGCTAGAGCCAACAATATCACCTATACTTAGAACCAAAGCCCTCTATTCTTCATTTAAATCCCCTATATCTGATTCCTTAGGTTCCACCTCAAGAAGAAACATTTGATTCAAACCTGTTATATCTACATCAGGTAGCGATATTTTAGGTATCTCCATGCATTGATCAAGATCATATAGTATTTCAAAATGATTAAGTAGAGAATTTGGCTGGCTATCCTTAAGGTATCTTTTTTTCCTTCTTTCTCTATTTTTGGGTTTTACTAGAACAAAGCCTTCCTTATCCCGATCCCCTTCCTTTATCGATGCTTTTTCTTTATCCAAATTTTGTGCAAACTGATAGGGCTCAAGATTTTAAGCCATGGGCAGGACAAACTTAGGGTATTTTCTTTGCAGATGATCGTATTCATGGCAGATCTAGCAATGAAATGGAAGAGCTTCATAGTCAAGTTGTTGAACCAATGTAGTCGATCCAAATTGTATTTCAATAGAATCTGGAATAGGATTATTTAATTCAATTTCAACACAGATACGGACAACAAAGATTATATTTTTATCCATCGTCTATTGTGATGGTCCAATAAAATTCCCAAGAAGAAGGGCAATCATATGTAAGATGTTATTTCTCTAGAATTCCAATGGGAGCCATGGAAGCCGAACCCACATTGGAACCTGCAATGACCGCTCCTCTGACGGATTGAAACCTACATTCCAGGGTTTTAGAATTAGTCCCACTTGGTTACAAAAATAAGTACCCCCTTCAAATGCTTTGTTATGATCTGCAAGATAAGAGAAAACCACCATAAAATAGCTATTTGCACTCAACATCACCTCCACGTCACCTTTAGGGTTCCAAGTCTTCCTAACCCAAGCCTCCACAAAGGGAAGAGAAATTTGGATGCCCATAAATTTACCAATAAGTGCATGTTTGGTTAAATACTCCACATATTTCACCATCGAGTCCGGTTGAACCACTAGAACCGACCTAGCTTCACATCATTTCAAAAATCCATTGTTCTTTAACAATGATTCCCAACATGTAATGGTAAATATTTTTCCTTCCAATCACTTTTAGATAAAAAAACATTGCTATCATGCACGCTCTGTGACAGGCCCGATGCCATCACAACATTCCTCCAATTGTTCATACCTCCTCCAAAAATTGTTGTCATCCCCATAGAGCAGTTTTTCCTCATCAAACCCTAGTAGAGCAGTTTTTCCTCATATCTCTCACACATCACACCATTGCATTTAGACTTCATAAGTCTACACATATATTTTGTCTACTTATTTATTCAATGTGACCATAATATTTTACACCCATTCATTTTTTATAACTTTAAAAATAATGACAACATCTAGCATATTTTCTATTTTTGCATTTACCAAAGCCATATACTTTGGGTTCATTTTGAAAGGCCTACTTCTAATAGGTTGAGCTCCTAGAATTAATGGAATATTATGAATGTATAATTCTAGAGGTATCCCTTTCAAATCCTTGTAGGTCCAAGCAAAGACATCTTTATATTCTAATAATATCTTGAAATTTGCTACTTTCAACATGGGATCCTAGTCATCTCTATAATGGATCATTCTTGGTTCATCATCTATTCCCAAATATTCCACCATATTAGGTCCATATTTAATATATTTTGGTTCTATCTTGGCCTTCTCTACATTCTCCGGATGTGCTAGTTTTGCATCTATATCTGCATCACCAACTATGTATTCTGTGAAGCTCTTTGGAAATGTCCATTTCTCTTTTTCATATTCCCCTAATTTTTTGCTAACTTCTTTTTCATATTGAATTTTGTCATCTCCTCTATGTTAATACAAAGGTAGGTGAGGCTGAAATATTTTGTACTCCATTTTCCAATGAATAAGTCCACTATCATATTGAGTTTCATCTTCACTAAATTCCTCCAACTACAACATTTTTTCCTCATTTGGATCATATTGTTCTTCCTCCTTCAAAGAACTCCTTGATTCATCTATTGTAGCCACATATTCACTAATAATTTGAATTTTTAGATTGATCATGTATTTGTGTTGTCCTTTCTTAAATATTATTTGATCCTTTTCCCAATTGTGATTTACTTTGTTCAATCTTAGTGATCCCCTTCCTAGAAATGCACAATATGTTTGGTTTGCATTGTAATCACAATGAAATCCAAGATGAACTCTTAGCTAGATATTATTACCTTCTGAGCTATCAACACTCCTTTGATCTCACTACCATACTGATCAGAACCATAAAACTTAAAACTAGGTGCCCATAAAAATGGAGCTCCAATTTCCTCTCAAGTTATTTTTGGGAATACATTAACATTGTATCCTATGTTCATAATTACTTGTGTTAATTTATGCTCTAGTATATCCATATGAACCAATGTTGGTTTCTTCCCAACCCCGATAATTAATATTGTTGGATCCATAAAATAATCCTTCTCAACTTCCTTCAACAATTGGATTTGTACTTCCATTACCTTTTGGGGTTGTAATTCTTCTCCCATTACCTTGTGTAATGCTGGTATGGCTCCTAGAAAACTTGCCACCTTAACCTCCATGGTGGTATTTAAGACTTGTGTTGCCAGTCTTTGCATTGGTGCTACTTGGCTTCTTCAACTCTTTTTTTCTGCTAACCTTACTTGCTTAGCTTTTTATGCTTTTTCAATTATCTTTTAAGATATCTACCATATCTCCTTCTCTTTGGAAATTTTTGGGTAATTAGATTTCTTAGTATGAATCCATGCTATGACCAATACATATTTGTATTTCTCTTCCTTTCCTATTGGAGGTATGTTGATGTCAAAAATTTGACATTCTATGAGTTACTTGTACTCAAATTCTTGAGACAATTAACCTCCTTATGGTTACTTAGACTGTACCATCAACACATATACGTTACATTATTCTACATTGTTTCATTTTTTGAGGAGCAATAATTTTTCACAAAATTCCTCTACTTTTGGCAATTGCGACATTGTATGAATTCTCTACCTTTTGAATTACACTACAATCAATTTTAACCTCCCTATTGATTGTCTCGATATGGCCTACCTCCTATTTGATTGTTCTTATGTCCACCATTGGTTGTGCCTTATTCATTTCCTTGGGAATTTAATTTATTCTCACTCCCTTGGACTATTAAATTTTAGTGTCTTGCCTCTTTAAGGTTAAATGTACAATCAACCACTTCATATCCCAACACATCACATATACTACAATATGCATTCCTAGGATAATTTACATTCATATGTCCTTTTGTTTTGCAACCAATACACCATATATTATTTTTATGTTTCTTAGTTTCTCCCTTGAATTCCTTCATCATTTTGTCAAATTCCTTATGGAAGGATTGGATAGCATGATGCACTTTATCATATGTATCACTATTTTATTCCTCATTCTTAGAATATCCAACAATTCCTATTATCGTTTGCTTTGACTCACTTTCAAAGTTCTTTACTTTTTCTAAAGTTTTAACATATGTTGATGATGAAACTACCTTCATCTTCTTTATGTACTTTGGTAATAGTCCGTCAATGAACCATATTTTGATAAAATCATCTATTGGTGGTATTTACATATTATCAATTAGTTACTTTAATCTTCAATTATATTTTTTGACATCCTCATCTTTTCTTTTTTTTGTAGCATATATTTTGGTAATAATTTATATGCCATCCCTCAAAGGATGAAATGAATTAATGAATTCATCCTTCATTGTGTTCCATACTCGAAAGGCTAGTGTATTCTCTCGCTTTAGATACCAATATATTAGGATTCCCCATAATACGATAGGAAATAGTTGCAACTATTCCTCTAGTTGTATTACACCATTTTCTTTCCAAATGGTGATACAAGTGCCAATATGCTTGACGATATCCTCCTTTCCTTCCTTTGTAAAGGGTGGACATTTTTCTACTTGCTATAGTAGAAATGTAAGCCATTGGTAGAATTTTTTCTTCCTCATAACTTGATGAGGACCTCCTTGTTTGATCTATTTCTACAATGGATGGTTATTCATGATATTCTTCTTTGTATGTCTCTATCCTTGATTTTTTTTTTCACCAAATATTCATCTTCCTACTTCTTGTGTGTCTTCACTCTATGACCTCCTTTGGCGGTATATAGACTATGGTACTGGTCTATCTTCCTAAGTTTTGATGTACTTTTTCTATGATTCCTAACTCCCATCCTCTACACCCCTTGGAAAAATTATTACCACTTGCTTAGGTGTCGCCATCCACTCATCATTCTCTTGCACTTTTTCTATGTTGGAATCTTCCCTTACACTAATGTATTATTTTACTATTGGTTGTTGTTATTGTACTTATATTTTTGTACTTTAAAATAGTGTTTACTACCTTTCAATATCTCTTTCATATAAAGTCCATACTTGTTCCAATATTGGTTTATCTATTTCTTGATTTATATTGCTTATATTTCTCCTTTGAGCAATATGTGTGCTTCTTATTACTAGGACTTGCTCCTCTCTACAATCTCGTCTTGTATGTATTTGCAAACTTGTATCTATCATCCACATCTATTTCCTCTATGTTATTTACTATTCCTAACCCTCCTCATTCTCAACAATAGCAATGACACCAAATATAGTGTGTGTGGAGGTGTTCGTAATAGGGGGTTGATGATATATTTAAGCCTAAACATTCATTGTTAGTGTGAAATTTTAACAACCATACGATTGTAAAACCTGAATTGTATAACTCCAAAAAATGTACAATATGTTGTTGTATGATTATATTGTTATAAAAATACAATATCACCTAGTTGTATGTTTATAAAAATGTTAATTTTGATGGAATAGTTCAATTGGCAATCCATTAACCTTATCATTTTTTCAATTATAAGTGTTCAATTTATAATTGTTCTAATCAAACAAGCATTAAATCTATGAATTCATGCAATACTAAAAAATAACTGACTAACTATATTGTTCCATAGATAATTATATTATTCATAAATCCTCAAGATAACACTACATGTTTAATGAATGTTCATACAATAATCAACTTAATCCTTTATTTCTCGTATGCAAGTAACAATTACATGAAGGTTACTACCATATCATCAAAAATCTCATTCAAAATTCGATATTATCTTACTGTACATTTATTTTAATAGCTCATCCTAGAGTGTATAGCTTTTGTGTTAAATAATTATGCCATGAATCCTAGTCTAACAATGCATGCAATAGCAATTAAATCCATAGACAACATTACCATAAGGAAAACACTCTATTATCCATACATGCACATATGGTTTTGGTTCAAAATAACATTTACATTGATCATGGTTGTTGCATACAACAATGACACGTTATAGTCAATACACATCCCATGTACTCAATATTACTAAAGTAATTACTTATGCATAATATAATTCTTGCAATCCTTCTATACATAAACCATGAACATGAACTATCAATAACTTTAAGATATAAAAAATATCTAACACCTATAGATGCAATATGATATCAAATTAAAAATGTGAATTATGTAACCATCATGACAAAGAAATAGAGAAATTAAAGTGCCCTTCTCATTGATGTTAAAAAAATATCATTATAAGAGGTTAAAAAAGATCCCTCATAGGGATTCACCAAATTGATATAAATCACATCAAGAATACAATAATAGGTGTCTTCCAAAATATCATTTGTAATCTCCCAAAATTGATTATGGAGGGTTTCTTAGCGACCTCTGCTTGATGATGCCAAGATTGAGGAATCTTTATGATGATTTTCTCTTGTGGAAACATGAGATCTACACACAAAAGAACTTACAAGACATTAGTAATAAATAATGAACCTCTAAAGATGATGGCCATTTCCATGATAATAAAATGTAAGGAAAATGCTTAAAAATTAAAATAAATGCATATAAACGGAATGAAGATGTGCTAAACTAGGTTAGAAATCAAATTGAAAATTGCTAAAACTGATCTAAGAAAAGACAACAAATCAAATGTCACTGCAAGACCATCTTGGGATGGAGTGACTAACTCTATTAGCCATCCTAGGGTCCAATGGATATGCCTACGGGTTGTTGTGGGGCGCGGTGACCGCTAAAAAAAGAGCTCATTCTCGGTGCTTGATGCATGGTAACATCCAAAATATGTATCAAATGGATTGACGTTATTGTTGCATTCTTGTAGAATGACTTAAAGGTGTAAATGGGTGCAAAATTGGTAGGATTTATGGTGAATAATGGTGATATTTTCTCTTCAAACTCCAATACACTTCATGGATGCAAATACAAGCTTCATGAGGAAATATGGGCAAAACCTTGACGCTTATGAGAGATTGATCTCTTTGTTAGGAAATTTGACAACACTTTATCATAGATAATTTTAGATCTTAAATCTCTATTTTGACAATACTTCACTGTGGAATACAGTTAAGGTTTGGATGAAGAATGCTTGAATTTATAGATTTCCCTCAATTACAATCTTGGATTGCTTAAGAAGCCAAGACCAAGATTCAGTTAGGCTTAGGGAGACTAGGCATCACTTATAAAAGGTTCTAGCATGTAACTATTCAATATTAGTTGCTCTATAATGTATTTGGGTCGATTCGGGGAGCCCAAGTTTGTTACAAGTGAGGCCATCCCTAGGTGGAGCATCCAAACTTGGGTCCTATCACAGGGTCCAACAATCGCTCGAGGCTACTCCTGGGTATGATAGCCCAGGATAAAAAGGACTAATTGCCCTTGTCTTAGTGGTTAAAACTATTTTTAGGTCTTGGGAAGGCCCAAGATGAGTCACATGGCATAAAAAGTTGTCTATATGAGTAACCTCTTCAACATGACATGTTTTAGGTGTCTAGAGATGCCCCTTTTTTAGATGCATTATGTGAAAACACAACATTGAGCAAAAATAGATAACCTAACATCACATTGTAGGTTGATTGATGTTCATTGATCTGGTCAACTTTAGATGCCCCAATCATGGAAAGAGCATGCATCTTTGAATCATTACCTCCAACAAAATGGTAGGCTTAATTTGATTAAAACTTTGATAAATCTGGTAGGCATACGGGTAGCATTGTCAAGCTACAAGGATCGTAGGTTTAGATTGACAAAGGTTTAGTTATCATTTTTTATTTTTACCCCAGCAAATAGGGAAGCTTATGATAGCTTTTAGAAATGATTCTTGGATGAACATAATTTGCATGATTAAGTATTTAATTATTAATTTTGATTATGACTACCCCCTCAAGTGAAGATTCTATGAGGAAATGGCAAGTGATGAAAGCGATGAGTCGCTTGAAAAATATGAATTATTTGGGCATTACAAGATGATAACCCTTGTAAAGGGAAAGTCCTATTATAGCTGTGAGTTCAACTATTATTAGTAATTATACATCTCTATCCCATGGAGAAGTCCAACCACATGGCTTTCTTAGGAAATCAAGATGATAGCAATTCAATTAAAGAACATAATGAATCACTATGTTCTATGATTAAATAAAACTTCATATAAGAATGAAACATACACATCATTCCCATGGAGTAGTCCAACCGCAATGGCCTTCTTGGGGATTGAAGTGAAGATATTTTGATTCATCAATGAATTATTTGGTTCAAATGTCCTTATGGTAGTTTACTCATCTTACTGAATTGCATGGGTAGCAAGTTTCTACAACCGTTAAGTGTATAGGGTAAATTATTAGGTATGATATGCTTTTGAAAATTTGTTTATTTAATTTTTTTGTTAATTTTACAATTTTTGATGAATATGGACTGATAAATGTGATTAAATGTCCATCATGATGCTGACAAAATGAATGCATGAATTTCCATTTAGAGGTCATTCTGGGGTATAGTGGTGGTGATTTGAAATTTTTGGGGCCATCCTGGGGTACAATGGTCGTGCTGAAATGTGATCATTCTACCCCAAGGTGGTCACAAATTTTGGAAAATATAAAAGAAAATTTACCAAATTTTAAAGTTATTGTGACAGTTGGTAGTGATAGAAAGATAAGTTGTGAGGTGGAGGAGAGATATTTTGATACAGAATAATACTAGTATTGTGACATATCATGATGGAAGATCAGCTAGAAGCATCCACAAGTGGAGGACATGTTGAGCGAATATTTTACCCTATTGCAAAATAGTCACAACAATCAGAGTATTGAATTGAAAACTCCCTCTTGCAAATAAATTAAGTGCAAACATGAATATCTCCAAGGTTCTGATAGAAAAACATTTCACATACATGCATGTAATTGATGATAATTAAAAACAACATATGCTAGAATAATATCACAGTATGCAAGTGACAGTTAACAAGGGGCCTTGACAGTTTGATTCATACAATGCTTAATGATCATGATTATTTAATCCTTAAAGTGAATGTAAAATTTGCTTGTGTGATAGTGGTTCCTTTTAATTCTCTTGATATTAATTTGATTTAAACTTAATCCCAATTAGCAAGTTCCTTTTTATCTTCAAATTAAAGGTGTAAAAATACAAAAGTGCGTGGAATAGTCCACTTCATTTTAGACTCCATACCTTTAATGTGAGATTCATTTTACAGTTAGTAGATTCATTTTATCTTCATTATGAGCGTTCTACTAAAGCTAAGTTAGAATTTCGACATGTGAGTAAGTTAGGAAGTCAGTGTTCATTTTCTTTATCTGCCATTAATGTAAATTAGGTGTTAGTACCCTCCTATTAAGGTTGGTTTTATCTTAAAATTTAGATTTGAAAACTAAATATTAGTGCAATTTGGAGGTGCAAAAATTTTGGATGAGGACCATAATGGAAGCAAATGAAATGAATGTACAAGAAATTTTGGAAAATGGACCAGAATAAAATGAAATTAAACAAAAAATATATATAAAATTTTGGATAAGGACCAGAATAGAAGACTGGAAATGAATTAAAAAAATTCTGGAAATGACCAAAATGGAAAAGCAAAAAATAGAAATTTTGGAAATGACCAAAATGGAAAACAACACACAAAAATTCTAGAAATGACCAGAATGGAAAAGCAAAAAACAAAAATTCTGGAAATGACCAGAATGGAAAAGCAATGGACAAAAATAGAATGAAAACTAAACAAACTACAAAAAATTAACTGAATCTATTTACATCAAAGTTGGAAAAACATGCAAGTAAATCCTGGTATCATACTCCCCTACCCTGCAAAACCCCAAGTTATGAGACAAGTCTAAAGGTAACCTGATCTAAATAAACCTACATAAAACACAATCAAATTAGATCAAGTGCAAGACTCAAAGGGTGAAATAACATTTGCATCAACCTCAATATTCACCTAGTATAACCCCCTAAAGGCATAAATACATAGATATAAATTGAAATAAAAATGCAGTGAAAGTAAAATAGTAAATACAATAACCCTAGACAACAGTCTCCTTTTGATTTTGCTCACAAAGTGTATGCCTGCCAAAATGTATGCATTTGATTTCTTCAAAATAGTCTTGTTTTACAAAATTTTCCAACCCTTGTACAATGACGTCCTTGGGTATTTAAGACTTCAACACCCTCGTTCATTTCAACTTCCCTCTTCTTTAGAATGTTAAAACAAAAATGTAAAGTAAAAAAAAAAATTCTTTTTTTTTACTTTCCCTTATACCTCCCATTTCATATTATAATATATAAACTTTTAAATATTCAATACTCCTTATGTCTCCCTTGCACATATTATAATATAAAAATAAATAAAACAACTTAAAAAATGTATCCCTTATAACTCCTTGTATATAATACAATAATATTCAATAATTAAATGAAAGTTGTTCTTTTATTCTCCTTTACACCTTAAATAATGGTAATGTCCTTATCATAAAATAATAAAATTGAAGGCACATGGGCCATTACCTTCATGTACAATGGTCAAAGGTGATAAACCCTAAGCTTCTATACTAATCCATAGTACTACCCGCATACACGTCCTTTTAGGCTTTTGAATCTACTACCATCGAGCCTACAATAACACCCTACATATACATCAAACTGACAATGGTGACTTTCTTCATGGTTGTGGCTCTAATCGATTTTTTTTTAAAACTTCTTCTCGGGTGCTCGAGATATAAATGTTACTGATGGCCTCTTAGAGTTTTGGTCAAAATTTTGCTTGGGTGTTCTACCTTCAAATTTTGGAGCCCTACTTGCTAATTCTGACACTGTCACCTAACCTGGTGGTAGATGAGAGTAATTTGCTATGCAACTAGTCTATTGCCAAGGTTTAACCCTAAATAACCACCTTACCCGACATGCCCACTGCACATTGGTGATGTATACTACATATGGATATACCTGGATAGCAAGTCATTTGAACACGTCCCCATAGATATCCATTGAATTACTATTTCTACAATTGGTAACCTCTTTTATAGTTGTTCACACTACACACCCTAAAAAAATTGTAATACTGTGGCCACGTGCTAGATAACATTTTTTGACTTTTGGCTGGCCCATTCGACACACAGCGAAACCATTGTGTAGTGGGGGCAACTGTCTTACACTCCTATGTTTGGTTGTCGATCCCTGAATGATTCTACCTGATGCTTGCTTGAAACTACTCCTACTGCACCATTATTGTTGTTGTCACTATTTTTAAATGAAACTGGGACCCCCTTGTAATGAAAATTATATCCATGCTCTACATATGTCTTCGATTTGTAAAAATCATGTTGTATCCACTCCAAGAATTTTTCTCTGAAGACCCTATCACAACAGATAGCTTATATTTTGTAAAAAGAGTATACTCTACCAGCGTTGGGAGTCTTAGGGTGCTTGACTATCAATATCATAGTCTATGCTATGTGGTCTTCCACGTCAGGTCTTCCACGTCATGTCATGACAAATAATCAAATTTAAGCACCTATGCCATTGCCTTGTTGTGTGTTTTGTTGCCACCTTGTGCTGGATAGGACCACCTTGCCAATCTTTGCTATGACGTTGATTCCCCATCACTATACCGCTATTGTATCATCATAATTATCTGATCATCATTTGAATTGTTGCATCACCTACATTGTGGCTCCTTTTTGGCAGCCACTCGTCCATGTTGAAATTCATATGTGCCACGTGGTCGCATCCACATATCTTTAGCTAGTGGAACCGTCACACTCGCTTCATCGGCTTCATCCCTGTACACATAAAGGGTTGCCAAATATTAAAACAAAACATTGATACTTTAGAATAAAGCCTTCATTATTATTCTTTTGTTAGAATATATATAAGAATATATTGTTTATTCTTTATTATTACTAAATTTATTTTGGTTTAGCCTTCATAGTGTAAAAGTCAACAAAATGAATCATTTTATTGTTTATTATTATTATTATTAATTTTTTTTATTGATTATATATATATATATATATTATAATATATATATATATATATATATATATAAAATAATTATATTTTTTATGTTTTCTTAATTTATTTTAAAATATTGAACTAATACAATCCAACCTATTAACCAAAAAAAAACAAAAGAAACCAAAACATGAGAAAATAAAACAAACTAATTAACACCCTCGAATCCCTAACATAAAAGTAAAACCAGACACCAAGCCACACACAAGAATGCAAAACTAAAACTCAAAGAACACAAACACTCTCCAAATAGATCCGAAATGCAAGATATTGAACCTATGATTCCAATCAAAATAAAAAGGTCAACTTATTTCAAGAAGACAAAAATACTTCCAAATTAAGGAACCTTGAAAAATTCCATTGCAACCTTCATGGAGAGGGACCTATCAAATATGATCGCTCAAAGACAAACAACATCACTCCAAAAGAAGACGAAGGAATACAAAATATGCTGCCCAATAAGGCCCCTTACAAACTACAATAAAAATATCAAATATAGAACTTGCTAAAATCATCTACCCAAGGATACCAAAATTCTCAAAACACAAACAAAAGGTGGGTCCCCAATTTTGGGGCAAGTTGTGTGATAGTCACAACAAATGGTGACTCTGCTGGGAAATTTTCCTAAGCATTTCAGTAAGAACCCAACCTAAAATGAAAACACACAAGATCAGTGAGACATAATAATTTAGCAACGTCCCAAGAAGGTGGGGGTAAACAAATTCAAAATAAAAACAACTAATCCATATGCCTTTGCTCAGTGTGTGCAAAAGTGATTCATTTTTGCATTTCTAAGAATCCTTCGGATTCCATCATCTCTTTCTACATTAGGCTATGAAGTATCACTCATAACGAAATGTCTATAGATAGATCCCCACTGTCAGTTAGGCATATATAACCCCGGTGGAGTTTATCTAACTCACCCTTGTGCCTTCTTAATGATTTGCAAAGCATTTCCTTTTATATGAGCTATGTCTAGACAGTGCCCTACTGTCAGTCAGGTGTCCATAGCACTGGTAGAGTTTATCTAGACCTTGTGACTGATTTGATCAAGATTTCCAATGCTCATTTTTTTTTGCATACACACACACACACACACACACACACACACACACACACACATATATATATATATATATATTGAAAAGAACAATCGGGTAAAGCTTCAAGCACCATTGGGGTTAGGCAACCTATAAGTGGAGCATATTAGATTTTCGCCTAGGGTTGTAGATCAAGATAACTTCATCCTTCCTAATCCTAGAAATACAATTTAATATTTATGAGTTACATGTGGAGCTCTAGTGAAATCTTTCATTGTTCCACTCTCCACCATATTAGTCCTAAAATTTGAGCATGATCACCAAATAACTCATCCCCTTTTTCTCGGGTTCACCTTGTTTCAGATTAGATACTCCAACCTACTAAACCAAGAAACACCAAAATGGGCCAAAGGCTAAAAGTTAGTGACCACACAATATTACCTCAAGCCCAAGGAACAATATTGACCCACCAAATAAACCATAGAACCAAAATCTAGCCAATATTAAACCAACAATAAAAATTACACCATAAATGAAACAACAACCCAAATAATAAAACAAAAGAAAAAAAAAACTCAAAACACAAAGCATATATACATA
Organism: Wollemia nobilis; assembly: GCA_028583015.1. Classification (NCBI taxonomy): domain Eukaryota; kingdom Viridiplantae; phylum Streptophyta; class Pinopsida; order Araucariales; family Araucariaceae; genus Wollemia; species Wollemia nobilis. The sequence goes on along the minus strand of JAQPPZ010000386.1, from coordinate 8,764,824 downwards.
TAATACATGCCTAAACACTTTTTAGGGTTTGAAATAGTACTTTAGGTGCAGCCCGTTAACAGGCAAAGACAAATATTTTCCATCCAAGGTTTTTAATCTAAAACTATTTTCACCTAGGATTTTAGAAATTTGATATGGACCCAACCACAAACAATCAAATTTATCATGATCCCCTTTATTTTCATGCCCTTTATCCCACAAAAAAACTAGATCTAAAATTTTGAATTTTTTAACTATAGACCTCTTATCAAACCATCTCTTCAATACATCTGGATGTTTACTGAAATGAAGCATAGCTTCATCTCTTTTCTCATCAAGATGCATTAAATATGTCAATCTAGTTTCAAGCATATTATTTGTTCCAATGTATTCTTTCATGAAATGAAGCGTTTGTAATCTTAAATTTGTGGGAAAAATGGGATCCTGCCCTTAAAATAAATTATTGGGAGATGTTCCTATTGATTCTTTTGTTCTAGTCCTATCATACCAAAGAGCAAATTTTAGTTTACTATGCCAATCCCTAGGATTCTTTTCAAGTAATTTTTTGATCACACATAGCAAATTTTTATTAGAGGATTTTGCTAAACTGTTACCTTGTGGGTAATATTTGGAAGAGAATTTCTAGCTTAACATGTTATCATATGCCCAATTTGCAAATTGCATGGAAGAAAATGTAGAACCATTATCACTTACTATTGCATTGGGCATTCCAAAATGAGTCACAATATTATCCTCTAAAAATTTAATAACAATGTTAGTTGTGGCATGCTTTGTGGTAATTGATCAATCCACCTAGTGTAGTAATACATGGAAGTAAGGATATATTTATGAGAATTAGATGAGTTGGGATTGATAACCCCAACAAAATTGAGTCTCCATTATGCAAAAGGTCTTGCCTCTACCATATATTGTAATGGTATTGCTGCATTTCTTTCTCTATTGATCACCACTTGTCATGTATGACAGGATTGCACATGAACATGTGCATCCTTGAAAATATGGGGCCAACAGTATCCTGCCCTAATAATCTAGTGCATTGTTGCATTGGATGACCCATGTCTAGTTCAATACTTGTTGTAGAAATCCTTAAGCACTTGGGTGGCCTCTTCTTGGTTAACACAATGAAGGTAAATTCCTTCATGGTTTTTCCTGTACAAAATATTAGACTTAATTAGAAAATTTTTATATTTCAAGTGCAAATCTCTACGTTGAGTAGAATTGATATGCAGTGGGCACTTACCATACAATAAAAAATATACGATATCAACATGCCAATCATCTTTAGTTATGTCGTCCAAATTGTAATGTTGGCATGATATTAATGGATCTATTTCTATGATTGAATTGACCAAACCTTTCCCCAAACTATTTTCATGGGTTGTATTTCCAAATCAAATTCTTGGAGAGTTGAAATCCATTTTCTCCGTATTTCACCTAGTTCATTTTGTAAAAACATAGACCTAACAGCAGGATAAGGGACTACAGAAAAAACCCTACTATGCAGTATGTAATGTTTGTATTTCTTTATGGTTTTGAACAGTGCATACATTTGTTTATCAAGAATAGAATATCTCAATTATGCATCCTTCAATGGAGCACTCAAAAAGGTTGTTGAGCAAGGTGCAGCAAAAGCATTGCAAAAGTATTGTCATTGTTGTCAACACAAACAGATTGATGCAGTTCAGAAGTCAGTTAGAACAAGTACAGTGAATTTATCGCGACATGTTTTCTGTCGTGATTTCGTGACAAAAATGAGGAGAGAGAAGGCACAACCAAAAATGTCACGATTTCGTGACATATCGAAGGAGAGAGAAAAAGCTGGAGAAACTGTCGCGATTTCGCGACATGCTGGAAGGAAAGAAGCAAAGTTGAAAAACTGTCACGATTTCGTGACATGTTTCGGGTAAAGGCGTAGGCAATGAAAAGTGTCGCGATTTCGTGACAAGTTCGGTGAAGAAGCACCAAGGATGAAAAGTGTCACGATTTCGTGACAGGTTCGGAGTAGAAGCAATAAGGCAAAAAAGTGTAGCGATTTCGCTACATGTCGGAGTTTCACTGGCAGAAGCAAAGAAAAAGCGCTAAGTCAAGAAAGTGTAGCGATTTCGCTACATGTCGGAGTTTCGCTGGCAGAAGCAAAGAAAAAGTGCTAAGTCAAGAAAGTGTAGCGATTTCGCTACATGTCAGAGTTTCACTGGCAGAAGCAAAGAAAAATCGCTAAGTCAAGAAAGTGTAGCGATTTTGCTACATGTCAGACTTTTGCGGGCCGAAGCAGAGTTCAGATGCCAAAGAGCAAAAGTGTAGCGATTTCGCTACAAGTTCAAAGTGCAAGGCACAAAGGTGTAGCGATTTCACTACAAGTCGAAGTGCAAGGCACAAAGGTGTAGCGATTTCGCTACAAGTCTGAAGTGCAAGGCACAAAGGTGTAGCGATTTCGCTACAAGTCAAAAAGCAAAGCTGAAAGGTGTAGCGATTTCGCTACAAGTCAAAAAGCAAAGCTGAAAGGTGTAGCGATTTCGCTACAAGTCAAAAAGCAAAGCTGAAAGGTGTAGCGATTTCGCTACAAGTCGAAGTTCGAAGCAAAGTTGGAAGCGCAAGACACAAAGTTGTAGCGATTTCGCTACATGCTAGTTTTTTGGAGGCTGCAACAAAGAAAAAGTGCCAAGTCGAAAAGTTGTAGCGATTTCGCTACATGTCTTGATTTCGCTAGTGCATGAAGTGAGAAATGTACGGATGCGAAAGATGTCACGATTTCGTGACATGTTGCATTTTTGTGGGCGAAAAGCAAAGAACAGCGCTAAGGCAGAAAAGCGTCACGATTTCGCGACATGTTCCGATTTCACTGAGGCTTGCGGAGAAAAGTGTATGACAGTGAAAAGTGTCACGATTTCGCGACGTGTTCCATTTTCGTGGGTGCAAGCGAAGGAGAGTGCAGGAAAGCAAAAAGTGTCACGATTTCGTGACATGTCCCATTTTCGTAGGCAAGAGGCAGAAAAGAGCTAGATGCAGTGAATGTGTCATGATTTCGTGACATGTCTCGTTTTTGCGGGTAGGAGATAGAAAAGAGCTAGAGGCAGCAAATGCGTCATGATTTCGTGACATGTTCTATTTTCGTGGGTGCATGCCGAGATAAGGTCTAGGAGGCGAAAAACGTCGTGATATCATGACAGGTCAGGTTTTCGTGGTCAACAGTCCAGAAAAATTCAAATGGGCAGAAATGTCACGATATCGCGATAGGTAATAGTTTGGCGGGTAAAAGCCGAAGAAGCATGCACAGTGACAGGTGTCGAAAAAGCGTAAAGGAAAATCATGCAGCCAGTTATGTAAGAGTTAACTGGAGTCAGATCTGTAGTTACACAGTGACAGGTGTTGGGGAAAGCATAGAGGAAATTCATGCAGCCAACCATGTAAAAGTTAACTGGAGTTACAAGGTGAAGTTACGAAACAGCGTATTAAAGAAAAGAATGGTTGTTGCAGGGCCGTGATGCTGCATGGCTGGCAAAAGTGCAGAATTATAGATAATCTCGATAAACAAGAAATCCTCTCGATGGTTGCGTGTGTCAGACATGGAAGTTGCGGGCAGAAAAGAAAGTTCGACGTAGAATTGAAAAGAGTGCCATCAGAAAGTGTAAAGGTGCCGAGAGGGCAGTTACGTAGAGGTTAAAAGAAAAGAATGACAGAGCATCGAAACGCGCAAAAATGCTGTCAGGTTGCACAAAAAAGCTATCAGTATGAGCAGAGTAGACTGTCAGAATAAGTCATAAAGAAGCGGCTAAAAGACAGAGCGCGTCAGAGAGGGTTTGACAGATTGAACGGAGCTTAGAATGCATGGAAAAATGGAGGGAAAAATTAGAGCCATTTTTCAAAATAGCCGTTCGATTGAACTGAGTATAAAGAATCGAACAGGCACAGTAAGTGAGGTTACTGCAACCGTGTTTTATTTTGAAAAACCAAAAATGTGGTTGGGTAAGAGTGTTGTATGAAGAACAGCTATAGAACTAAAACCTAAATATTATTCTTGAAAATCAGAAGAGAGGTTTTAGACTGTGATAGAAGATATTGAGTTTCTAACAATCCTCTTTATGCTTCTATGAGATTGATTTGAATGAGCAATAGACCAGTGAGGGTCTTGTAAAAGAGAAGGCATTTTTATGTCAAACTATTATTCAAAATAAAAATCCAAGTTGGTGCTTGGTAAAAGGGGTTGGTGCTCCTATCTGTTGTAGCAGATAAATCAGGGGTTGGTGCTCCTTCCAGTGGGTGCTGGTAAACTATTTGTAAAGATTGAATCCTTGCAAAGGTTGGATTTGGATTGTAGTCCAAACAGTCATTATTTGAGGAGTAGCCACATCGGTGAACCTCGTTAAATCTTGTGTTGTGTGATGCTCTTGTGTTATACTTGCTATATCTATTTTTAAGCTTGCATTTTTAAGTTTTAAGAGTTGCAGATTCAAATTTTAAATAGTTACACTGATTCACCCCCCTCTCAGTGTCATTGTGAGAATATCAATTGGTATCGAGCAAGGTACTCTGAACAAGCTTAATCAGCTAAGGTGATCTTGGAAGATACACAATGGCCGGTGGTGAAGGATTTTCTTCCAACAAAGCTCCTTTGTTCGATGGAACAAATTACTCTTTCTGGAGACTCAGGATGCAGACATATCTGTGTGCATTGGGATATGACATTTGGGAATCTATTGAAAATGGATACACAATACCCTCTGCTCCTCCATCAGATGCGGCTGAGAAGAAAAAGTTTGAGAACAACTCTAAAGCTAAGAATGCTATTATGTGTGGGTTAGTAGACAGTGAATTGATAAGGATCATGAGCTATAAATCGGCAAAAGACATATGGGACAAACTGCAGAGCATTCATGAAGGAGATGGCAAGATCAAGGAAGCCAAGCTGCAAACACATCGAGCCCAGTTCGAAGCATTAAAGATGAATGATGATGAGAACATAGAGGCCTATATGCTGAGAGTAAATGGAATCATAAATGCTATTAGAGGACTCGATGAGGAAATAGAAGATGCAGTTGTTGTGAAAAAGGTACTAAGAACTCTCCATAAAAGATTTGATGCTAAAGTTTCTGCCATAGAAGAAGCTAAAGATTTAAATTTTTTTAGTATGGATGAAATGCATGGTTCTTTAACAGCATATGAAATGAGAATAGGACAAACTAAGCCCTCAGACAGAGAAGCGGCTTTTCAAGCACAAAAAAATATAAGAGCTAAACAAGAATCTGAGGAAGAAGAATCTGCAGATGAAACCGAAGCAAACTTTGTTAGGAAACTAATAAAGGGAAAAGGAAAGTACAGAGGTAAGCTACCGTTCAAGTGCTTCAATTGTGGAGGCATCGGGCACTTTGCAACAAAATGCCCAATGAATGAGAAAAACAAAAGTGATGAAGGGACACACCAAGAAAGAAGTGTCTGGAAGAAGAAACCACATTTTAGAAAGAGGAACTTCAAGAAGAAAAGTTTCATTTCCAAGAATGTTGACTCTTCTGAAGACAGCTCCAATGAGGACTCTGAAGAAGAAACTGGTGAAGCCTTGTTCATGGCTTTTGAAGAAGAAAGAACAGAGGAAACCTAGGAGTGTGATGAAAAATTAGAGGATGAGGCTGAGGTAGATCTGGAAGGTGAGTTGGTTGCTGCACTTGAAGAGTTAAGTGCAGAAAGGAAAAAGAATAAAAAAATTTCAAGAAAATTTGAGGATGCCAACGAATTAATAATCAGTTTGAAAGTACAGACTGAAGAATTTAAGAAAAAGTCTGAAGATTTTGAAGCACAGCTAACCGTGAAAATAGATGAGTGCAATAAGCTAGAAGAAGACATAGTTGGATTAAGAATGCAGCTAGAAGAGATGAATCGGAAATTGAGTTGTCATCATAAATTTGAAGACAGTTCTGCAAAGCTGAATAAAATGTTAAATAATCAAAGGCCTACGGGCATCAAATTTGGTTTGGGCTTTGATGAAGGAGAATCCTCAAAGGATTCAAAGGCTATAACTATAGAACCAATAAAGAATAAAGATAAGATCCGGGTTGATCAAGAAAAACCGTATCATGCAAAAGAAAACCATAAGGCCAAGCATGAAAGAAGTACCGCCAATGATGGATTCACCAAAGTCACATATCAAAGAAGAAGAAGACCCATGGCTCCAACTACAACATGGCAACAACCATTACCCAGGTACACTCGTTCCTTTTTTGGTTATTGTTTTAAATGCAATGCATATGGTCATAAAATTTCAAACTGTAGATATAATGTAGAACAAAGGAATTTCACTAGTAGAAATATTTTTTCACCTTTGATAGATTATGCTGTAGAATGTTATAACTGTCATAACTTTGGACATATTGCAAGAAATTGTCGTAGCTCTTTTGCAGGAAATAAATACCAGGGAAGAAAGTTTCAACCAACTGGATTGAAACAAAACAGAAAATTTCTCGAAAAATAGGCACAAGCCAATGAAAGGGAGAAGGCAAAACAAGTGACCAGATCTGTTGTCAAATCACAGTGGAAAGAAAAGGAACAACCTAAGAAAGATAAGGAATCCTTGATCGTTCAAACAACTCTCAAAGCCCAGAACAAACCTGCACCATGGATTCTGGATAGTGGATGCTCCAGTCATATGACCGGAGACAAACAGAAGTTTGATAAGTTACAGACTTACGAAGGTGGTTCTGTAAAATTTGGAAACAATGATGGAGCCAAGATAGTGGGTAAAGGATCAGTTAAGTTAAGTGACGGAAAAATCAACTCTAAAGAAGTCCTTTTTGTGGTGGGTCTGAAGCATAACTTACTGAGTGTAAGTCAAATTTGTGACAGAGGTCATGAAGTAATTTTCAAGAAGGAGGGCTATGAAGTAAGAAAGACAAAAAATGGAAAGTTAATAGCCACTGGATTGAGAACTTTTGGAAATCTGTATACTCTCTCAGAGACTTCGAAGGAGCTTGCTTGGTTGGACAGGAAGAAGAAAATTGGTTGTGGCACAAGAGACTCGGTCACATAAGCTTTGATAATCTGGTAAAAATCAGCTCAAAAAGGGCAATAAGAGACATACCCACTATTGGTAAACCTTCAAATAGTATTTGTGAGTCATGCCAAAAAGGGAAGCAAACCAGAGCCACCTTCAAAGCAAAAGAGTACTTCACGAGCAAGCCGTTAGAACTAATTCACACTGATTTATGTGGACCCATGAGAACGGAAAGCATAAATGGATACAAATATTTTATGTTGTGTATAGATGACTATTCAAGAATGACATGGGTACTATTTCTGAAACTTAAATAGAAGCCTTTGAGATGTTTAAAACTTTCAAAAATCTTGTTGAGAATCAATCAGGAAAAAGAATTAAATGTTTAAGATCAGATAGAGGAGGAGAGTTTATTTCAGATGAGTTTGCAGAATACTATGAAAAACATGGGATTAGAAGACAGTTTTCGGCAGCAAGAACACCTCAACAGAATGGAGTAGTAGAAAGAAAGAACAAAACTGTGCAGGAAATGGCACGGACCATGCTGACAGAGAGCATAATTGCTGACAAGTTTTGGAAAGAGGCAGTTCATACTGCAGTTTACATCCAGAATAGGTGCATGTTGAGGCCGCATGAAAGCAAAACACCTTATGAACTGTGGTTTGGCAAAAAGGCTACAACAAAATACTTCAAAGTGTTCGGCAGCAAGTGTTACATTAAACGGATTGAAGACAATCTTGGCAAATTCGAAGATAGAGCTGATGAAGGTATCTTTCTTGGTTACTCAACAAAAAGCAAAGCCTACACATGCTACAACAAAAGACTTAAGAAAATTGTGGAGAGTGCGGATGTTAAGGTTGATGAAGGTAGGAAACAAGAAATCAGCCATAATGAAAACTACCCGACTTATGAAGAATTTATTGAAGAAGATGAAGATCAAGAAAAAGAAGAGAGACAGAAATCAGATTCAGATGATTTAGAAATAGAAGAAAACAGGAAATTCAAAACAGGCAGCTGGCAAAAAAATCATCCCAGAGAGCAGATTATTGGGGACCCCACAGTTGGTATTCAAACAAGAAGAAGAGTAGTAAACAACTACTCTCTGTTATCCAGCATTGAGCCCAAAAATATTATTGAAGCAAGCACAGATGAAAGCTGGATGGAGGCAGTAAATGAAGAACTAGATCAAATTGAGAAAAACAAAACCTGGGAATTAGTACCAAGGCCTGAAAATAAAAACATAATTGGTACTAAATGGATATTTCGAAATAAACTGAATGAAGACGGAAAGGTTGTAAGGAATAAAGCAAGGTTGGTCCAGTAAAGGATATGCTCAAGTTGAAGGGATTGACTTTGAAGAAACTTTTGCACCAGTGGCCAGACTTGAAGCAATCAGACTATTTTTGGCTTTAGCAGTTCATAAGAATTTCAAAGTTTATCAGATGGATGTGAAATCAGCATTTCTAAATGGAAATCTTGAAGAAGAAGTGTATATTGAACAGACCTGATGGTTTTCAACTCTGTGATAATCCTAACTTTGTTTGCAATCTGAAGAAAGCATTGTATGGCTTGAAACAAGCACCTAGAGCTTGGTATGCAAGATTGGACAGCTATCTCACTAAGCAAGGATTCAAGAAAGGTATGGTGGATAGCAATTTATATATCAAAACTGAGAATGGCAATTTCATTGTCCTTGTTGTTTATGTAGATGATATAATATTTGGGAGCAACAATGATGAATCATGCAAAGACATAGCAAATAAAATGCAGAAAGAATTTGAAATGTCTATGATTGGTGAACTTTCATATTTCCTCGGATTGCAAGTTAATCAAACCGAAAAGGGGATTTTTATTTCTCAAATTAAATATGTGAAAGAAATGCTGAAAAAGTTCACAATGGAGGATAGTAAGCCTCGTTAGCACTCCCATGACAACAGGCTGCAAGTTGAGCAAGGATGACAAATCTCCAGATGTTGATCAAACAATGTACAGATCTATGATTGGGAGCCTGCTGTATTTGACAGCCACCAGACCGGATATCTTACAGGCAGTTTGCATGGTTGCAAGATTTCAAGCTAGTCCCAAAGAGACTCATGTGACAGCTGTGAAAAGGATTTTTAGGTACCTCAAGGGTACTATGGAGTATGGGCTATGGTATCCAAAAGGAAAAGACTTCACTCTTTTTGCATATTCTGATGCAGATTGGGCAGGATGTATTGATGACAAAAAAAGTACCAGTGGAGGAGCATTTTATCTTGGAGATAAGCTGGTAGCATGGCACAACAAGAAACAAGAATCAGTCTCTCTATCCACAGTAGAGGCTGAATACATTGCAGCAACAACATGTTGTACACAGATACTATGGATGAGACAAACACTGAAAGACCTTGGTATTCACTTCAATGAGCCAATTTCAGTTAAATGTGATAACACTAGTGCAATCAACATCTCAAAGAATCCGGTCATGCATTCCCGCACCAAACATATTGCAATCCGGTATCATTTTTTGAAAGATAAAGTTGCAGAAGGAGAGGTCAAATTGGAGTTTGTTCCAACTACAGAGCAAGTAGCAGATATATTCACAAAACCATTGCCCAAGGAAGTTTTTGAGTACCTTCAGAATAAGTTGGGAGTAGTCACACTACCCAAGCACTGACTAGCTATGGGGAACACATTCTCAGGGGGAGCATTAAAATTATTTATGCCTGAGAATGTTGTGCATAGACTCAGGGGGAGTCTACAGCAGCCCTTTGGTATTATTGGCAAAGGGGGAGAAGAAATTAAGCAAGATTGCACATGTGTTGCCAACAATTCCAAAGGGGGAGATTGTTGAGCAAGGTGCAGCAAAAGCATTGCAAAAGTATTGTCATTGTTGTCAACACAGATAGATTGATGCAGTTGATGCAGTTCAAAGGTCAGTCAGAACAAGTACAGTGAATTTCCAAGAAGGAAAGAAGGGGCGAGTTGATAATATAACAAGTAAGAAAACTGTCGCGATATCGCGACATGTTTTCTGTTGCGATTTCATGACAAAAATGAGGAGAGAGAAGGCACAACCAAAAATGTCATGATTTCGCGACATAAATGAAGGAGAGAGAAAAAGTTGGAGAAACTGTCACGATTTCGTGACATGCTAGAAGGAAAGAAGCAAAGTTGAAAAATTGTCACGATTTCGTGACATGTTTGGAGTAAAGGCGCAGGCAATGAAAAGTGTCACGATTTCACGACAAGTTCGGTGAAGAAGCACCAAGGATGAAAAGTGTCACGATTTCGTGACAGGATCGGAGTAGAAGCAATAAGGTGAAAAAGTGTAGCGATTTTGCTACATGTCAGAGTTTCGCTGGCAGAAGCAAAGAAAAAGCGCTAAGTCAAGAAAGTGTAGCGATTTCGCTACATGTCGAAGTTTCGCTGGCAGAAGCAAAGAAAAAGTGCTAAGTCAAAAAAGTGTAGCGATTTCGCTACATGTTGGAGTTTCGCTAGTAGAAGCAAAGAAAAAGTGCTAAGTCAAAAAAGTGTAGCGATTTCGCTACATGTTGGACTTTCGCGGGCCGAAGCAGAGTTTAGATGCCAAAGAGCACAAGTGTAGCGATTTCGCTACATGTTTGAAGTGCAAGGCACAAAGGTGTAGCGATTTCGCTACAAGTCAAAGTGCAAGGCACAAAGGTGTAGCGATTTCGCTACAAGTCGAAGTGCAAGGCACAAAGGTGTAGCGATTTCGCTACAAGTTCGAAGTGCAAGGCACAAAGGTGTAGCGATTTCGCTACAAGTCAAAAAGCAAAGCTGAAAGGTGTAGCAATTTTGCTACAAGTCAAAAAGCAAAGCTGAAAGGTGTAGCGATTTCGCTACAAGTCGAAGTTTCGAAGCAAAGTTGGAAGTGCAAGGCACAAAGTTGTAGCGATTTCGCTACATGCTAGTTTTTCGAAGGCTGCAACAAAGAAAAAGTGCCAAGTCTAAAAGTTGTAGCGATTTCGCTACATGTCTTGATTTCGCTAGTGCATGAAGTGAGAAATGTACGGATGCGAAAGATGTCACGATTTCGTGACATGTTGCATTTTCGTGGGCGAAAAGCAAAGAACAACGCTAAGGCAGAAAAGCATCGCGATTTCGTGACATGTTCCGATTTCGCTGAGGCTTGCGGAGAAAAGTGTACGATAGCAAAAAGTGTCACGATTTCGCGACGTGTTCCATTTTCGTGGGTGCAAGCGAAGGAGAGTGCAGGAAAGCAAAAAGTGTCACGATTTCGTGACATGTCCCATTTTCGTGGGCAAGAGGCAGAAAAGAGCGAGAGGCAGCGAATGTGTCACGATTTCACGACATGTCTCATTTTCACGGGTAGGAGACAGAAAAGAGCTAGAGGCAGCAAATGCGTCACGATTTCGTGACATGTTCTGTTTTCACGGGTGCATGCCGAGATAAGGTCTAGGAGGCGAAAAACGTCGCGATATCGCGACAGGTCAGGTTTTCGCGGTCAACAGTCCAAAAAAAGTCAAATGGGCAGAAATGTCGCGATATCGCGACAGGTAATAGTTTGGCGGGTAAAAGCCGAAGAAGCATGCACAGTGACAGGTGTCGAAAAAGTGCAAAGGAAAATCATGCAGCCAGTTACGTAAGAGTTAACTGGAGTCAGATCTACAGTTACACAGTGACAGGTGTTGGGGAAAGCATAGAGGAAATTCATGCAGCCAACCATGTAAAAGTTAACTGGAGTTACAAGGGGAAGTTACGGAACAACATATTAAAGAAAAGAACGGCTGTTGCAGGGCCGTGATGCTGCATGGCTGGCAAAAGTGCAGAATTACAGATAATCTCGATAAACAAGAAATCCTCTCGGTGGTTGCGTGTGTCAGACATGGAAGTTGCGGGCAAAAAAGAAAGTTCGACGCAGAATTGAAAAGAGTGCCATCAAAAAGTGTAAAGGTGCCGAGAGGGCAGTTACGTAAAGGTTAAAAGAAAAGAATGACAGAGCATCGAAACACGCAAAAAGGCTATCAGGTTGCACAAAAAAGTCTGTCAGTATGAGCAAAGTAGACTGTCAAAATAAGTCAGAAAGAAGCGGCTAAAAGACAGAGCACGTCAGAGAGGGTTTGACAGATTGAACGGAGCTTAGAATGCATGGAAAAATGGAGGGAAAAATTAGAGCCATTTTTTGTGTTCGATTGAACCGAGTATAAAGAATCGAACAGGCGCAGTAAGTGAGGTTACCGCAACCGTGTTTTATCTTGAAAAACCAAAAAGGCATGGTTGGGTAAGAGTGCTGTATGAAGAACAGCTACAGAACTGAAACCTGAATATTATTCTTGAAAATTAAAAGAGAGGTTTTAGATTGTAATAGAAGATATTGAGTTTCTAACAATCCTCTTTATGCTTCTATGAGATTGATTTGAATGAGCAATAGACCAGTGAGGGTCTTGTAAAAGAGAAGGCATTTTTATGTCAAACTATTATTCAAAATAAAAATCCAAGTTGGTGCTTGGTAAAAGGGGTTGGTGCTCCTATCTATTGTAGCAGATAAATCAGGGGTTGGTGCTCCTTCCAGTGGGTGCTTGGTAAACTATTTGTAAAGATTGAATCCTTGCAAAGGTTGGATTTGGATTGTAGTCCAAACAGTCATTATTTGAGGAGTAGCCACATCGGTGAACCTCGTTAAATCTTGTGTTGTGTGATGCTCTTGTGTTATACTTGCTATATCTATTTTTAAGCTTGCATTTTTAAGTTTTAAGAGTTGCAGATTCAAATTTTAAATAGTTACACTGATTCACCCCCCCTCTCAGTGTCATTGTGAGAATATCAAAGGTGATAGGATTTTCAATGTTACCTTCACTCTATTGAGTTAGGATACTGGAAAAGGAATGATTCGAAGCAAACATGTAGACATAAAAAGACTAAATAATTTGAACTAACTAAAATAGGGGCCCTAGAGATAGCATTCTTGATGCTTTTGAAATCATCCCTATTTTAATTTTTCCACTTAATCTAAGCATCATTTTTTAACATATCATTCAAAGGTTTGGCAATTTTTGTGAATCTTTTTTTTTGAAGAAAGTGAAAAACTTATATTAATACAAAGAGTATATACAAGAGGGATCGAAAACATCCCAACCAAGAACCAGGAAGCAAGAAGCCAACACAAAGGGCAAGAGGGCAGCACTTCCCAACACAAAGCACAAGAAGAAAACTAGGCGCGATATTGCGACATGTCGCGAAATCGCGACAGTCAAGGCAGCCAAAGCCACAACCGGGCAACCGGTCATGAAATCGTGACATGTCACGAAATCATGACATGTCGTGAAATCACAACATGTCACGAAATCGTGACATGTCACGATTTCGTGACATGTCACGAAATTGCGATAGCCATAGCCAGCAACTCCTGACCATCAACATTGTCGCGATATCACGACGGGTTCTCCTTAGAGCAGTCATCCCTCAAAAAGGTCGTGATATTGCGACGCATTTTTTGTTTGCTCCCTTTACGCCAGAAGTGTCATGAAATCGTGACAAGATTGTCAATATACAACCAATACTCCCAAGTGTCGCGAAATCGTGACAAATTATCCTCATGAGGCACAAGCTCCAAAATGGTCACGAAATCGCGACGTCTTTTCCAGAAGTCATCAGTTCGCCAAAAGTGTCACGAAATCGCAACAGTTCTTCTATCTAGCTCCCAGGCATCAAAAATGTCGCGATATCGCGACGAATTTTCCCCTTGTCTTCGAAACACAAAAACCATCATGATATCGCGACTATTTTCCTCCTTGTTGCCCCTGCTCTCAAAGCATCGCGAAATCGCGATGGGAACCTTCCAAAGGCCATGGCGACAACACTTGTCGCGATATCGTGACGATTTTTCCCCTTGTCTCCAAAACACAAAAATCGTCACAATATCGTGACTGTTTTCCTCCTTGATGCCCCTACGCTCAAAGCATCGCGAAATCGTGACGGGAACCTTCCAAAGGCTGTGGCGATAAAACTTGTCATGATATCGTGATGGTTTTTCCCCTTGTCTTCGAAACACAAAAGCCGTCGTGATATCGTGACTGTTTTCCTCCTTGTTTCCCCTATGCTCAAAGCGTCACAAAATCGCGACGGGAACTTTCCAAATGCCGTGGCCACAAAACTTGTCGCGATATCGCGACAATTTTTCCTTTTGTCTCTGAAACACAAAAACCATCGCGATATGGTGACTGTTTTCCTCCTTATTGCCCCTGTGATCAAAGCATCGCGAAATCGCGACGGGAACCTTCCAAAGGCCGTGGCGACAAAACCTGTCGCGATATCGCGACAGTATCCTGCCAAGGGCCGCGACAGCAATGCAGGTCGCAAAAACACGACGAAAATCACCCTTTGTACAAAATTTTCTCATTGATTCAAGAATTTTGCAAGTCCCTATTGAATCTTAGCATTTTCCACAGGCATGTCACTGTGCAGCTGAACTCCAACCTCCTTTTTCGTACCCATCTTTGCAAGGAAATCAGCCGTCAAATTTAGGTCATGACTCACATGGATAGGGATCACATCTTCTAATTCCTTCCAAAGGTCCTTGATTTGAGAGACTAAAATCTGTATCTTCCAAGCTTTCAAATCAAAGTTCCTCAAACAATCAAGAGCGCCAACAAGAATTTGAGAATCTGTCTCAAGGATTATCTTTCTGTATCCCTGCTTGACAGCCCAGATGGAAGCAATTTTGATAGCATAGGCTTTGGCTTCATTATTGGTGGCTCTTCCCAGACCCTATAGTTCCCAGTAAAGCACAGTTCCAGCATGATCACGACACACAACACCAATTCTAGCATTGCCCGGATTGCCCTTTGTAGCTCCGTCTATGTTAATTTTAACCTAGCCTGGGGGGGTTTCCAACTGGCTATGTTCTTTCTAACCTGTGCAACAACTCTCTCTTCCTGAGGACCCAGCTCAGCCAAAATTTCCTCTTCAGCATATATGGCAACCGTCTCTGTGACTTTGCTCCAGATAACCTGCCATATTCCATCTAGCGAGGAGAAGGTCTTTCTAAAGATTTGAGCGTTTCTTTCTAGCCACACTTGCCACCAGATGAAGGAAAGACCAAGATCCCACCCCAGACGGAGGGCTTTAGATTTAAATCTGCCTTTCTTCCATCTTTGCCAGATATTGTTCCGAGTCAGAGCACCATTACTCTAGAGTTTAAAATAGGAAAACCACCGATTCCAAATCTGACCTATGAAAGAGCACTCAAACATCAAATGATCAGCAGTCTCCTCATTCTTATGACATAAAATACACTGAGAAGGGCCAATGATTCCTCTGTTTCTGAGGATATCGAAGGTGAGAATGCCATTGTGCATAAAATGCCAGGCAAAGAAGTTCACTTTTGGCCAGCACTTGGAATGCCAAATCTTCTTCCAATTTTGAATCGGAAATGAATGCGGGGGAGGCTCTGGGAGGATCTGATCATATCCAGCCTTCACAGTATAAACCCCGAGGTTCCCATGGCCCCAAGCTAACTCATCCTCTTCATCTCTGCCCGTGAGAAACTGTGCGGTCAAGATGTTGGTCAAAATGGTTGCTAGCGCCTGAGGGATTGTGACCGGCCACTCCTCCAACCGCTTAAACTTCTTGAATTTATACTCACCCAACTGGCTAGTGTTGAAATAATTCTCAATAGTGACCCATCCCTGGGATTCTATGGCTGTTTTAATTGGAAGCAATTCAGGATATTTCGCAATGATGGGTGGATACTGGTCCCATGAGTCAGTCCAGAAACGTGCCTTCTCCCCTCTTCCCACTTTCCAAAATAATTGGTCTTTAATAACTTAAGAACCCAACTTGAGAGCTTGCCAGACTAGGGATCCATTCCCATCCAAATGGAAGCGGCTTATTTCAGAGGGATGAACTTGGCCCAGATATTTGCTGGTTAAGATTCTACTAAATAAAGATGATGGCTGGGAGATCCATCTCCAATACAATTTACCTGCTAAGGCTATGTTGTTGAGTTTAGAGCTTCTCAATCCCAGCCCTCCTTTTTCTTTGGGCTGCATAACTTTATCCCAGACAACCAAGGCCCATTTCCTCTCACCATTTGCTCCTTCCCATAAGAATATTCTGGCCAATTTATCCAACTCTTTCCAAATAGAAGGTGGGGCAGCCAGGATAGAGAATTTATAAATTGGCATGGCTTGGATAACTGACTGTAAGAAGGTTAATCGGTCGCCATAGCTTAACCATTTATGAGACCAATGGTTCATTCTGTCTTTGAAGCCATCCAAAAGATCTTTCCAAATGTCAATTTTCAATTTCTTGAAGTGCAAAGGAACCCCCAAGTAGACTATAGGAAGAGAGGTTCTAGTGAAGCCCAAAATCTCCATAATTCTATCCTGAAGCCTTTGATCAAGGTTGAAAAAGACCACTTTGGATTTTTTGTCATTGATAACCTGATTGGAGGCCCTAAGGTAAACATTGAGAGAGTTTCTGATTCCCCTGGCTTCCTTGAGACTGGACACTCCAACCAGGCCAGTATCATCCACAAATTGCAAATGAGCCAAAATTTCTGCACCAACCTTAATACATGTTAACAGGCCTTGAAGTCTTCTTCTAAAGAAGAGTCTACCTAATCCTTCAGCCAAAATAAGGAATAGATAGGGAGAGCAGGGGTCCCCTTGTCGGAGACCGCGAGAAGCTCCAAAAGGAGGCGAGGGAAGCCCCTTAATTAGAACAGAATAAGAAGGCGTGGAAACACAGCTCATAACCCAGTCTATCCAGTCCTGGGAAAAACCAAAGGTGGCCAACATCTTTGACAGGAAGCCCCACTCCACTCTATCATAAGCCTTGGACATATCCAGTTTGATGAACATTCCTTTGTTACCAGAGTTTTGCATTGAATGAATAGCCTCCTAGGCAAGAACCACTCCATCCAAAATCTGTCTACCCTCAACAAATCCCCCTTGTTCTGAGGAGATGAGGTTATGAAGGAGAGGTTTCAGACGTTCAGCTATTATCTTTTTGATAATTTTGTAAATAAAATTACATAAGGCAATAGGCCTAAAGTTAGAGATATGAACCCCTTCATCCCCCTTAGGAATTAAAGTGATGAAGGTATGATTTAGAGCCTTAAGAATTCTCTTATTGATTCTAGACTCCTCTGTAACAGCCAAAACATCTTCCTCCAAGGTATCCCAAAAGGCCTGGAAAAACTCAATAAGAAAACCGTCTGGACCGGGAGATTTGCCTGTACTCATTCCAAAGACCACACACTTCAATTCATCTCTATCAATGGGTCTAAGGAGAGCCAGATTTTCTTCTTGAGTGACAATAGGGGGAATAACATCAAGAACTTCATTTTGAGCCCCCACATCTTGCTCCCTATTTTCTGCAAAAAGCTTAGAGAAATAATCCACTGAGTGGGAGTGCATACCAGGAAGAGTATCAAAGGAGTGTCCATTATCATCATGTAGAACTGCCATGTTATTCATATGTCTTCTAGCACAGGCTGATTGATGGAAAAATTTTGTATTTCTATCTCCTTCCAATAACCAAGAATTTCTAGCCCGCTGTTTCCAGTAAATTTCCTCTTGGTTATCAATGTCCTCAATAGCTTTGCGCAGGGCATCATCTTCAGTTTTAAGCTATTCAGTAATTATTCCTTCCCTGAATTTTTTTTGTACCTCCTCCCAGCGGACCATTAAGGGGGCTCTTTGTAGCTAGAAATCTAACTTATTGGCGTGCCTCCACTGTTTCAGTTTACTTTTGACAAAATGAAGCTGTTTGTGGAATTTAAACATAGCTATCCCAAAAGGTGGACGACCTTCATCCCACCATTGCAGAATTTTCTCATGAATATCCTCCTTTTGTAGCCAAAAATTCTCAAATCTAAACGGTTTGTGGTACTACCCTGTCTGAGTCCCACCCTCCAGCAGGATGGGGGAATGATCAGAAACAGGGCCATCAAAAATATGGAATTTAACATTCCACTTAACAAATGCCTCCTCTGAGACCAGAAAGTGATCTATCTTTACCTTCCTACAGTGTGGCTCCCTCCTCTTGTTAGTCCAAGTGAAAAAAGTTCCAGGGCCTTGGATATCCACTAAGTGAAAAGCCTGGACCTAGGTAATTAGAAGCCTGTCCCCCGGGTCCAAAATAGGGGTTCCACCTTCCTGATCCCGAGTAGATAATTTGGCATTAAAATATCTAGCAATGATCCAATCATAAACTTGTCTAGAGGACCTCATGTTGTGAATAGATTTCCATTGGAGCCTTTGGCCATCAAGGCTTTGAGCCCCATAGAAATTTGTAATTAATACATGCTCAGCTGTGACAATATTCCTGAAGTGAGATGTGAGAACACCCCTCCAGGCTATATGTTCTAAAGCAGTCCATTCCAGGGGGTTCCAAAGAGTGAAAATCCCCCCCGAGGCACCTTGGGCAGCCACATCCATATACCCGGCGCCCCTCCAAATCCTACTAACAGTTTTACTCATAAGATCCAACGACATTTTTGTCTCCTGGATAAGCAAAAAATCTGTTTTATACTTCCCTAAGAGTCTTTGAATAGCAGATTGATGGGTTCTACTGTTTAAACCCCTAACATTCCAAGATTGTATAATCATTGAAAATCTTGGGAGCAGTAAGAATCAATTGACCTCACCGATCCTCCATTGATCAGCTTATCTCCTTGTGCTGTGAGCAGTTCCTTATTGGATTTTCTTCCCGCTCCTTGAGAGTTATTGTTTTTAGATCTCTTCTCCACCTGAGTGATCCCTAAAGCTGGCCTTTCTCTATTTTTATCTGCATTTCCCATAGTGACATCTTTAATAGCCGGCTGTGCTGGGGAGTGTATCACCAATGCCCCTGGGTTCTCTGACTGCATACTCTCAGAGGGTGCAGTCACCTGTTCGGCAATAGGAGTGGATGAAGGAGAATCTTGAGAGTGAGTGTTATTAATCTCACCATTCCCATCCACTCCCTCCATGACTTGGTCTTCCAGATCCACTAATGACTTAAAAATCTCATACCGGTTGTTTGGCTTGAGATGCATCTGCTCCTTGCCATTTTTCTTTTTGTTTCTCCTTCGTTTCGGCTATTCAAAGCCATCCTTCTGAGCATCAGGACCTGGAGAAGTGTTGGAAGGTTCATTGATAGGGGTGGGCTTACCCTCTCTAGGGCGGCTTGGCATTCCAGTCGAAGCCTCCGCTTTTGTGCTCGAGGTGTTAGGACAGAACCTTGCCAAATTTCCATGCTTATGGCATACTCTGCACCTGAAAGGTAGGGCCTCATAGTCTAACTTCTGGATCCAGGGAACTCCTGCCAACTCAAGCTCCACCTCAGCTGATAAAGGCTGGCTAATGTCCATTTCTACACAGATTTTGGCAAAAACAACTGTATTTCCCTCTATGGTGTCTCTAGAGACTCCTATATATCTGCCTAGGGAATTACCTATTATTTCTAGAACCTGCTCACCCCAAAACTCCATAGGGAGAGCGTACAGTTGGATCCAGACCAGAACAGCCATGGATTCAATGCGAGGATCAAAGCCCACTCTCTAGGGTTGAACAAATAACCCTGCTAGTCCGTGGTTTCTCTTTTCTGATTCAAATGCTCTGTTTCTATCTACTAAAGAAGAGAAACTAATAATAAAATACCCATTGCTTATTGGCCATAAAGAGTACTCACCTTGTGGCTCCCAGTTCTGTCGAACCCAGGTATGCAAAAAATTCAGAGAAGGTCGGATGCCCATGAATTTGCAGATCAAGTCATGGTTAGCTCGGTAGACAATTGTATCCTTGACCAGCTTGGGTTCGATAACAATCTTAGGTCTGGAAGCGGATTGCGGGAGGCATCCATTAACACGGTGAGCATTTGGGCTGTTTCCAGCATTCTTGAGTAGCATTTGAAAAGTATTCCTCTGAGCTTCACAAGTGGAAGACGAGGGGTTTTCTTTCAACATCTCAGCATATGAACTCTTTCTCCTCGCAAGAGGGACTGGAGGAGACCCCATCGGGCCCTCCCAGAGCAACGAGCAAACCTTCAGAGTAGTTTAAAACCAAAACACCAAAGTCTTTGGTAAGATATTATGGGCCAGAAACCCTCGAGCATCGCCCGACGCCTGTTCAGAGGTTTTCCTGCCAAATCGCCAGAGCTCAAATTCCCAATTCTTCCAATTTCCAAAAGATTAATTTTTGCGAATCTTGAAATGAACTTTCTCACAAAATTGATCTTGCCAAAGAAGGATCTTAACTCTTTCCTACTATTTGGTGGAGGGATGTCTTGTATGGTAGCTATCCTTTCTAGACCAATAGAAATACATTATTTTGAAATAACATGTCCCAAAAAATTACAATCTGTTACCCCAAAGATGTATTTTTTTAGATGAAGGGAGATCCCATGTTCCATACATATTTGGAGCACCTTCCTCAAATCCCTGATATGATTTTCCCTTTTCTTATAAAAATAGGAATGTCATCCATGTAAACAATGATACACTTACTTTGAATGCAAAATTCTAGCTCATTGGAAGGTGACACCCGCATTCAATAATCCAAATGGCATTCTCCTATATGCGAATGTTCCCCATTTAGTTATGAAAGATGTCTTCATTTTGTCATTTGGATGGATAAGAATTTGATTATATCCTGAATAACCATCTAGGAATGACATCATTTCTAACCCATAAAACATCTACATAATCTCTTCAATGGAGGACAATGGGTAATTGTCCTTTTGGGAAGCTTTATTCAATTTTTTTAAGTCAATACACAATCTTATCTCTTCATTTTTTTCCTTACCGGGACTAGATTGGCAACCCATGTGGAATACCTAACAAGAAAGATGATTTTTTCTTCTAGAAATATTTTCATCTATTTCTCTATTAGGATATCTAATAACAGGTTGACAGATCTTTGTCTCTATCTGAAAGGCTTAGATTTAGTTTTTAATGGAATCATGTGCATTATCACATTTTGATCATACATTTTCAACTCCTTGTAACTCCATGCTATGCAATCCACATACTCTCTTAGTGCATGAGTGATAGACTCCTTTTCTTGACTTGTACATGCCTTAGTAATAAACACCTCTCGTGTATTTTCTACACCCCCTAAGTTGATTAGATCACATACTTCTTTAGGATATGGTACCTTTTTACTTCTTTTTGTTTGATATCTGATATCAAATATATTTTCTAGTGAAACTATGTCTTTTGGAATTTTATTCATCATTTGGGTTGTTTCACAATCAATTTCTGTTTCTTCATACCCTCTCTTATCTTCATCTATCACATGATTTTTGAAAATACCATAATTAATGACAAAATGGAAAATGTGTCTGTCACTATCGAATACTTGTAAATTAGTTACGTTATCTAGTATTGAGGGATAGGGCACCAACTCAATTGAATTTATTTTACATTTTTTATGGTCAACTAGTTTTAGTATGCTTGCAGCAATGGCTAAGGAATTTTCCATTTAATTACGTTTCCTAGAGATAAAGGAAATGTTGAAAGCATCAAACTCATATATCAAATCCTTAAATCTAGTCCTGTAAAGGCTTAATATTTTATCCCAACATGCATATTTCCAATTTACCTATTTAACCACTAACTCCGAGTCTCACAAAAATTTGAAACACTTCTTATTCAGATCCAATTTAAGTCCAAAAATCAACGCTTCATACTCTGCCATGTTATTGGTGGTTGGGAACTGTAATCTATAGGTAGCTAGCATAGGCTTGGTATCAAGACATGTAAGTTCGATACCAGCTCTAGAAACTTATTTTTATTTGGATCCATCAAATATTAGAGTCCAAACCAAACTATCCTCTTCGAAAGTGCCACAAGAAAGACTTTCCTTTTGAGGTTCTTTGGTAGCTTCTTCCATGTCAAAGTTATAGACCCCTAACTCAGTTTAAGCAAATTGGATTTTTTTGGGCCTATTATACTCTGTAATCATCTCTTTGAGCCTTGACTCACTATCCACTTAGATTTGGTTTGCTACTCCCCTCCAAGGTAACCACATGTGAGAAGAATCTATGACAATGTAACCATTGAGGTTCTTACTCCAATCTCTTCCTAACACCATGTCGTATTTGGCAGTGATATTGAGCACAAGTATATCCACATGATGTTGAATTCTAGGCTTTGAATTGATCTAAATTAGGACATCATTCAAAATTCCAACCACACCCACAATCGATCTATCCAATTGTACCACTTTACTCTTTGAAGGAATTGTCTTGAATCCTAAATTCTAGCAAATCTTTAGGGGCATTATGTTACCCGAGGCACCCGAGTCTATCAGAAAATTATGTAGGTTTTTACCTATGATTCTGATGGTTATGAGAGAAGGAGGTACTTATAGTTTTTCCTTCCTCAACACTAATTGGGACTCGACATCTTTGACCTCATGGATTTGACGTGGTCGATACAACTCTTTCATCAAAGATTCCCCTTGACCCAAAAATTTAGCAACCTCAAACATCAGGATATTAGCCTTAGTACTTTTCATGTTCTCTACTAGGTTATAAGTATACTTTTCATGATTTACATCTTTTGCATAGGTTTGGATAATTCAAAAATTGAAGGAGGAGGTGGATTGTTATCACCTTTGGTATCAGTAGGAAGAAGGGGATTGTTTGGTGGAGTGGAGGAATTTTTGGGATCCTTAGAACTCCTTGTGTAATAACCATGACTTCCTTTCCCAAAATATCTAACAGCTTGGATTTGTTCTTCCATAGTTTCATCATCCTATTCTCCTAAAATTTTAGCGTCCTCTTCTCCTTCCTCATTTTATTTATAGTGGACAATTTTTGTTACCAAAGCATCTTGTTTCCCTTGGAAACAATGGGTTGTTCCCTCACCTTGGGGCTCTAATTCATGGTAATCCTCAAAATCATCCACCTGATTGGCTACAGGGTTAGGTATGTGTCCATTATTGGGGTGAGTATTATACGGTCCCATCCTCCTATGGTTAGGATTCTGATTGGGTATAGAGGTTTGGGCAACTTGTTTCTGTAGGTGGACTATGTCATTGCCTTGTTTGAGAGTGATTTTATTTAATTCCTCAAATTTAGAATTAGATCCTTGTGGTTGGGGCACCACAATTCTAGATCCAAACTCATTTTCTATGTTGGCAACCTCTTGACTAGATGTGGTGGTTTTATTCTAAGCATTTTAGTTCCACCAAGGATTCCTACTTTGAAGAGGTGCGACCATAGGATAAGCTATCGAGGTTTGAGTGTTGGTTGCATCAAATCTTGGCATGGTTATCTGATTATTTGATAGCATAGGTGTGGTGGGTGGAATAGCTATGTTAGGGTAGGTGGGAAAGGATGGATACATGGGTATGAATGGATATTGTTGATGATATGGTAAGGCATTCATTGTTGGTACTTGTAGTGCCATAATATGGTTCATCATGCAAACTAACTGTAAGGACCATAATGTCCTATCATAGGAAATTGGGGCATCCTCATTCCTTGCAATGTCATTTATTTCTCAATGGTCATGTCCTCCACATAAGCTAGGGCAAGAATTGTAACTTGAGGATTTATCCTAGTAAACATGGTTGTCATGGGATCTAAAGCTCCAAAATATAATTGAAGGGCCATAGTGGCATCCACCACAAAATGGTGAGTTACACTTGTGTAAAGCTTCTAGAACCTAGCATTGAATGTCCTAATCGGATCATTGGGTAACCTTTTATAGGACACAAATTGATTATATATGATGGTTAGATCTAAAAGTGACCTAAATTTATTGATGAAGGCTACCTCTAATTGGGCCCAGAAAGTGATGGACCCTACGGAGAGATTCATGTACCAATCATGAGCCATATGATCCAAAATCGAACAAGTGATGTCTTCATGATTTAATCCTTTTCTTATCACATGGTCTTTGTAATTTTGAGCATGCTCTTAAGCTATGAAAAACCATCATGCTTAAACTTGGGTATCAATCTCTCAATATGCCTAGGTATTTCATGGACATCCCTAGGTATGTTCAATGGAATACTTTGTGCACCATACCAAGGAACTGGTGATTGGGCCATGTTATTCAATGGTGGTGGCCCTACATGAACTATAGAAACCATTGAAGTTATGGGTACAGATACACTTGATGTAGCTATCACAATGGAAACAGTGGGCATAGACCCACTAGATGTACTTGAGTCTAAAGATGACCCTAGATCAAGTATACTGAGTGGGATTTTGATCTCCTGAGTTTTGTTTCTTGTACTCCTAGAATTAGGAGAAATACTTTGAAAAATGGTTTCCCCAGTGTTTTTAGACCTAGTAGCAATGTGCCTAGGTTAGGCCAGCTTGGGAAAACTAATGTTCTACAAGGCTTCTCACAAATCCCTCACAATAAAAAAAATTGAATAAACACTGTACCTACAAGCACAATAAGGTGTAAACAAAAATACCCACATTAATTGTTAGAAAATAAAATATCTAAATCACAAAGCTATGAAATAAGACCCTTCTTCTAGTGCTAAAATATTGAATTTACCTTATTGTAAAATAGTCACCACAATGAGAGTATTGAATTGAAAACTCCCTCTTGCAAAGAAATTAAGTGCAAACATGAATTTCTCCAAGGTTCTAAGATACAAACATTCCACATACATACATGTAATTGATGATAATTAAAAACAACATATGCTAGAATAATCTCACAGTATGCAAGTGACAGTTAACAAGGGCCTTGACATTTTTATTCATACAATGCTTAATGATCATGATTCTTTAATCCTTAAAGTGAATGTGAACTTTGCTTGTGTGATAGTGGTTCCTTTTAATTCTCTTGATATTAATCTAATTTACCCTTAATACCAATTAGCAAGTTCCTTTTTATCTTCAAATTAAAGGTGTAAATATACAAAAATGCGTTGAATAGTCCACTTCATTTTAGACTCCATACCTTTAATATGAGATTCAATTTACAGTTAGTAGATTCATTATATCTTCATTATGAGTGTTCTACTAAAGCTAAGTTAGAATTTGGACATGTTAGTAAGTTAGTAAGTCAGTGTTCATTTGCTTTATCTACCATTAATGTAAATTAGGCATTAGTACCCTCCCTCCTAAGGTTGGTTTTATCTAAAAATTTAGATTTGAAAACTAAAATCTTAGTGCAATTTGGAGGTGCAGAAATTTTGGATGAGGACCAGAATGGAAGCAAATGAAATGAATGTACAAGAAATTCTAGAAAATGGACCAGAATAAAATGAAATTAAACAAAATATATAGACAAAATTTTGGACAAGGACCAGAATAAAAGACTGAAAATAAAATGCAAAAATTCTAGAAATGACCAGAATGGAAAAGCAGAAAACAAAAATTCTGGAAATGACCAGAATGGAAAACCACACACAAATTTTTTGGAAATGACCAAAATGGAAAAGAAGAAAACAAAAATTATGGAAATGACCATAATGGAAAAGCAATGGACAAAAACAAAATGAAAACTAAACAAACTACAAAAAATTAACTGAATCTATTTACATCAAAGCTGGAAAAAATGTAAGTAAATCCTATATCATACTCCCCTACCCTACAAAACTCCAAGTTATGAGACAAGTCTGAAGGTAACCTGATCTAAATAAACCTGCATAAAACACAATCAAATTAGATCAAGTGCAAGACTCAAAGGGTGAAATAACATTTGCATCAACCTCAATATTCACCTAGTATAACCCCCTAAAGGCATAAATACATAGATATAAATTGAAAGCAAAATGTAGTGAAAGTACAATAGTAAATACAATAACCCTAGACAATAGTCTCCTTTTGATTTTGCTCACAAAGTGTATGCCTGCCAAAATGTATGCATTTGATTTCTTCAAAATAGTCTTGTTTTACAAAATTTTCTAGCCCTTGTACAATGACCTCCTTGGGTATTTAGAACTTCAACACCCTTGTTCATTTCAACTTCCCTCTTATTTATAATGTTAAAACAAAAATGTAAAGTATTTTTTTTTTTTTTAACTTTCCCTTATACCTCCCATTTCATATTATAATATATAAACTTTTAAATATTCAATACTCCTTATGTCTCCCTTGGACATATTATAATATAAAAAGAAATAAAAAAACTTAAAAAATGTATCCCTTATAACTCCCTGTATACAATACAATAATATTAAATAATTAAATGAAAGCTATTCATTTCTTCTCCTTTACACCTTAAATAATGGTAATGGCCTTATCATAAAATAATAAAATTGAAGGCCCATGGGCCATTACCTTCACATACAATGGTTAAAGGTGATCAACCCTAAGCTTCTGTACCAATCCGTAGCTCTACCCACATCCATGTCCCTTTATGTTTCCGACTCTGCTGCCATACAACCTACAATAACACCCTGCATATACAACAAACTGACTATGGTGACTTTCTTCATGGTTGCGGCTCTAATAAAATAATTTTTTAAAACTTCTTCTTAGGTGCTTGAGATATAAATGTTACCAATGGCCTCTTAGGTTTTTGGTTAAATTTTTGCTTGGGTCTTCTACCTCTGGATTCTGGAGCCCTACTGGCTAAGTATGACACTGTCATCTGACCTGGTGGTAGGTGAGAGTAATTTGCTACGTAGATATTCTATCTCTAAATTTTACCCCCTTAATAACCACCTTACCCAAAATGCCCACTGCACCCTAGTGATGTATACTATGTCTGGTTGTACTTGGCCAGTAAATCATTTGAACACATCCCCATAGACATCCGTTGAATTGCTATTTCTGCCTCTAGTAGCCTCTTTTACAACTGTTCACACTACACACCCCAATGAAACTATAATACTATGGCCACGTGCTAGATAATATTTTTTGATTATTGGATGGCCAATTCGACACACAAGAAAACCATTGTGTAGTGGGGACAAAGCATTGTACACTCCTATGTTTGGATGTCGATCCCTGAATTATTCTGCTAGGTGCTTACTTGAAACTGCTCCCACTGCACCATTACTATCACTATCACTATTTTTAAATGAAAATGGGCCCCCTTATAGTGAAAATAATTTCCATTCTCTATGTATATATTTTATTCATGAAAATAATGTTGTATCCACTCCTAGAATTTCTCTCTGAAGACCCCATCGCAACATATAGCTCATATTTGGTAAAAATAGTATACTTTGCCAATGTTTGGAGTCTTAGGGCACTTGACTGTCGAATATCAATATCATGTCACAACGAATCATCAAATTTAAGCACCTATGCCATCACCTTACCATGTGTTCTATTGCGACCTTATTTTGGATAGGGCCACCTTGCTAATCGCTACTATGACGTTGAGTCCCCATCATTGTCCCACTACCGTATCATCGTCATTGTCTGATCATCATTCAAATTGTTGCATAACCTGTGTCATGGCTTCTTGTTGCCAGCCACTCATCCATGTTGAAAGTCATCTATACCACGTGGCCGCGTCCACATCCCTTTAGATGGTGGAACCGTCACCCCCACTTCATCAGCTTCATCCCTGTACACATAAAGGGTTGACAAATATTAAAAAAAAACATTGATACTGGCTCTTTTATTTTAATTTTCTTATATATATAAATATATATATATAAGAATATATTTTTTATTCTTTATTATTATTAAATTCATTTTGGTTTACACTTCATAGTGTAAAAGTCAACAAAATGAATCATTTTATTGTTTTTTTTAATATTATTTTTATTTATTGATTATTTATATATATTATAAAGTATATATATATATATATATATATATATATATATATATATATATATATATATATATGTTTTCTTAATTTATTTTGAAATATTGAACTAATACAATCCAACCTATTAACCAAAAAAAAAAAAAAACCAAAACATGAGAAAATAAAAAAAACTAATTAACACCCTAGAATCCATAACATAAAAGTATAACCGGACACCAAGCCACACACAATCCTGCAAAACTAAAACTCAAAGAACACAAACACTCTCCAAATGTATTTGAAATACAATATATTGAACCTATGATTCCAATCAAACTCAAAAGGTGAACTTCTTTCAAGAAGACAAAAAGACTTCTAAATTAAGGAACCTTGAAAAACTGCATTGCAACCTTCATGGAGAGAGACCTATCAAATATGATCACTCAAAGACAAACAACATCACTCAAAAATAAGATGAATGAATACAAAAGATGCTACCCAATAAGGCCCCTTCCAAAATATAATACAAATGTCAAAGATAGAACCTCATCTCCCCAACGATACCAAAATCCTCAAAACACAAACAAAAGGTGGGTCCTCAATTTTGGGGCGAGTTGTGCAATAGTCACAATAGGACCCAAAGCTCCTAAGGTAGACTCTCCATCCTTCACTTGCAAAATTTAAATTTTAAAATTAACCTCACTAATTAATGGGTTAAAGGAACCTCATTAAACTATTGGAAACAAACCTCACGCTAGGTTTAGAATGTAGATTAGGTTAGCTCAAGGGGAAAGAAATCTGAATATTTTTTTACATGTTTGGGTTGGAAAAGGACCCCACATGGGTGCCACTATGGGACTGTCCTATGCAGGAGCAACATCCCTCTAGCAAAAATGGGGATATTAGAGGGATTGACGACCATATTTGAATTCTAACGATCTAAAATCTGACCATTGGGGTGGTCGTATTGGGGTCGAGTGGTGGCACCTGGTGACCATTGGGGCCCAGAGTGACCTCCAATATTATGAGAATTTTTTTATTTTTTATTTATTTTTGAGTGATTTTTTTTATGTTTTTGGATTTTTTAGTGATTTTTTATGTATTGTGTGATGTTGGGTGTCAAACTTTGATAGCTCAGGCTAGGGAACCTAATTTATTTATCGATTTATAAGGGAAGCTTGATAGAGATGATTGGGTATGGTTTAGAGTGATCATCCTTCTATAGGTAGTGTGCCTACCAATAGTGATGTTATATTATGCATATCTTAGGGCCCTGGCTCATCGATGGGACATCAGGACCAATACTTTTCATCTCCTGACTAGTGAGATGACGGTGACATTGGAGGATTTCTATCAAATCTACAAGTTCACTATTGAGGGATTAGCCATTAATTCTTCTCATACTCAGGAGAATACGAGGGTTCTACAATGTATTTTTTGTGCTAGGGTAGATTAGGCACTTATTGACATAGACCACGATGGGGTTGTAGTCAGTGATTGGTATGAGGTACACATCTTCTCTCATCACCAAGTAGTAGCAATATATATTATCTATAATGTACTATTTATAGAATCCTCAAGAACAAGGTTCCATTGGAACCTCCTATACATGTTATAGGATTTATTGGAGTGTTACATAGAGAAACCTATCATTATGGCCTAAGCGAGTATGCTACTGGCTCATTTGTATGATGAGATAGATAAGATTCAACATCAACTATGGATAGGATTGGAATGCGGTTTGCTACTTTAGGTCTGGGGCTAGAAGCATATCAAGGTAGATCAACCCATCAGATTACAAGTAGATAAATAAGACCTAGGGGATACTGACATAGGCTATGCATCTTGGTGGCCACAAGATCAAGAGATTGGCCAAAGTCATCCACATGCAGGGTGATTGTTGTACTATAATAAGTCCCTAGAGAGACTATAGTGGGAGCAAGTCATCTAGAGGCCTTACTTAGATTACCTTGACTAGATAGATATGGCATAGTATTTGGCAAGGGTGAGACAGGGTGATGGCTCATTGGATGCCATAGGATAGAGAGTACTTTCATTACTATTGGGTGACTTGATAGTTCGAGATTTTTTAGGATGTGCTAGAGGATCCAGTCCTCTATCATCATCATAATTATGAGCCATAATATGAGTTACCTAGATTGGAGGCAATATTATAGGATGTGGATCCTATATTTACAAATACTAGCTTAGAGGACCTAGGGACTAGTGTGGAGTTTGATACCTGGTAGGTGACTCAGATATGGCAAGGAGATGATCTTATAGGTAGGCCTAAAGAGGTAGCAATAGAGGAGGGTGGTGATGGATATGAGTGATAGATTCATCATATAATAGAGGGTGAGTGGGTATAGGCTATAGGGAAGGCATAGGGACCTCCAACTAAGGAAGAGGGTTAGGAGGATGTCTCGATAGATGAGGTTGCATAGATACAAGCATAACTATAGAGTGTATAGGCATAACTATAGACTTCTAAAAGGTAGTTTATGAAGCAAGATATATATCTCACTACCACTGAGAGTCATATGAGTGTTGGATAGTAGTTATGGCAGTGGTATGTTGAGGAGTGAGTTCTACTCAAGGCCTAGGTGGTGATATCGTAGACAACAATTGACCAAGTTA
Organism: Wollemia nobilis; assembly: GCA_028583015.1. Classification (NCBI taxonomy): domain Eukaryota; kingdom Viridiplantae; phylum Streptophyta; class Pinopsida; order Araucariales; family Araucariaceae; genus Wollemia; species Wollemia nobilis. The sequence continues at coordinate 8,734,570 of JAQPPZ010000386.1, read as the reverse complement.
CAATGGAGAGGGATACTCTACACATACAACTAGCATTCAGAACTATAGAGGTGGATGCTATTTGTGTGTAGCTAGAAGTTATGACTATAGGTTAGGGTGCACCTTCTACTCCAACCACACAGGAGCTAATAAAATTTGATAGGGAGGCAGACATCAAAATATTGTGAAGCTTACTAGATGAGAGTATGACCCAACACGGATCAGATGCAATATATATTATTGCTCTAAAGACTCATGTTAGGTTACAATGGGATAGTCTACCATAGATATTTATAATAGGGGGTTCCTAGTGGAGTAGGTAGAGTGAGTCTAGGTAGTCATTAGTGCGGCTCAGTCATAGGTCAGCTTCACAATCAGAGAGATTAGCACCTAGTGGTTCTAGACAACCTCATAGGGATGCAATCAAGGGTGGAGGTGACTTTGGGGGTGCAACACCACTTGATATATCAACATGATGTATTTATTATTTTTGAGTGTAAGGTCTAAGGACCTACACATTTGTAACCTATGAGCATTTTTGTTCCATGATGTACTCTAACATATCTACACATATATAAATCATATTATTTTTTATGTCATTATGTGTTATGGTTTTACTTTATGTTCATGGATGTATTGATATATGAAATGCTTATGGGATGATGTGATTATGATATATGTATGCAATTACTAATGACATGTAATAGTTAGATGATTGATGTATGATTAGACTCATTGATATAGATGTATGGATGCGTTACTATGTATGCTTATATGGATGTAGTAGGTAATGTTAGATGTATGTATTCATTTATTTAATTGATGATGCATTTAATTATATGATATGATGAATATGATGTAATGCATTAATTTCACGTGGATGTTCTAATGCAAATGTACCTGTATGCTTTAATAACTTAAAACATAATACATGAATGTAAGTTGTGTTTAACAAACTAATGGCAAACACCACATAATGTATAAAAATCATGAATTAAAATGTTAACCCTTATCATAAGAATTAAACATTTATACATTCATATGTGAGATGAAATGATGTGAGATGTAGGGGTTTTACCTATAATATTCTACAAATTAAAAGGTATGTATAAAATAGTCAGTGGTTGTCTAAATATCATTGCAATTTTTGAGTGAATTTTTATGGATTGTGTGATGTTGAGTGTCAAACTTTGATAGCTCGGGCTAGGGACCCAATTTATTTATCGATTTATGAGGGAAGCTCGATAAATATGATTGGGTATGTTTTAGAGTGATCATCCTTTGATAGGTAGTACACCTTCCAATACTGATGTTAGATTAGGCATATCTTATGACCCTGGCTCATCGATAGGACATGACCAATACTTTTCATATCATGACTAGCAAGATAACGATGAAATTTGATGATGTCTATCAGATCTACAGGATACCTATTAAGGGATTAGCCATTACTTCTTCTCATAATTGGGAGAAGATGAGGGTTCTGCAATGGGTTTTTAATGCTAGGGTAGATGAGGCACATATTGACATAGACCACAATGGGGTTCTAGTTAGTGATTGGTATGAGATGCACATATTCTCTCGTTTCCAGGTAGCAGCAATGTATATTATCTCTAATGTACTATTTCTAGACTCCTAAGGAGTGAGGTTCCCTTGGAACCTCCTATACATGCTATAGGATTTATTATAGTGTAACATAGAGTAGCCTATCATTATGGCCTAGGAGAGTACAGTGCTTGCTCATCTATATGATGAGCTATATGAGATTTAGCACCAGTGGTGGATGGGATTGGAATGAAGTTTGCTACTTGAGATACAGGGATAGAAGCATATCAAGGTAGATAATCCCATCGTATTACCAATAGCTCAATCAGAACTAGGGGATACTGACATAGACTATGCAACTCAATGACCATAAGATGAAGATATTGACCAAAGTCATCCACGTGTAGGGTGATTGTTGCACTATACTGAGTCCCTAGAGAGACTACATTGAGATACGATCATATGGAGGCCTTACTTAGATTACCCTGATTGGATAGAGGTGATAGATGATTTGGTAAGGGTGAAATATGGGTGATGGCTCATTGGATGCCACACGAATGAGAGAGAGTACTTTTATTACTCTTGGGTGACTTGATAGTTTGATATTACCCAGGATGTGCTAGAGGAGCTAGTCCTCTATCATCATCATAATGATGAGCTACAATATGAGTTACCTCAAGTGGAGGCACTATTATAGGATGTGGATCTTGTAGTTTTAGAGACTAGATTAGAGGACCTGGGGACTAGTGTGGAATTTAATACTTGGTGGGTGACTCAAATATGGCATGGAGGTGATCCTATACGTAGGCCTAAAGAGGTATCAATGGAGGAGGGTGGTGATGGAGATAAGTGATAGATTCATCACATAATAGAGGGTGAGTAGGGAAAGGCTAGAGGGAAAGCATAGGGGCCTATGACTGAGGAGGAGAGTGAGGAGGATACCCCAATAGATGATATGACATAGATACAATCACAATTATAGAGTGTACAAGCATAAATATAGACTTATCAAAGGTAGTTTATGAAGCAAGATACATCTATTTCTACTACTCAGAGTCAATTGAGTGTTGGATAGTAGTTATGATGGTGGTATGCTAATAAGAGAGCTCTACTCAAGGCCCAGGTGGTGATAGCACAAACAATGATTGACCAAGTTACGATGAAGAGGGATATTCTACGCATATAGCTAGAGATTAGATCTATAGGGGGATGCTATTTAGGTGTAGCTAGCAGTTCTTACTATAGTTTAGGGTGCACCTTCTAATCCAACCACATAGGAGTCAACAACATAGGGTGGGGAGGCAAAGATAAAGAGACTACAAAGCTTACTACATGAGAGTGTGGCCCATCACTGATCAGATGCAACATATATTATTATTCTGAAGTCTCATGTTAGGCTACATGGGGGTAGTCTACCACATATATTTATAATAGGGGGTTCCTATTTGAGTAGGCAGAGTGAGTCTGGGTAATCATCAGTGAGTCCTAGTCACAGGTCAACTTCATGATCAGAGATATTAGCACCTAGTGGTTCTAGAAAACCTCATAGGGATACGATCGAGGGTGGAGGTGACTTTGGGGGTGCAACACCCACTTGATATATCAACATGATATCTTTTTTTGAGTGTAAGGTTTGAGGATGTACACAGTTGTAGCCTATGAGCATTTTTGTGCCATGATGTACTTTGACATATCCACACACACACACACATATATATATGATATTATTTTTATGTCATTATGTGTTATGGTCTTACTTTATGTTCATGGATGTATTGATATATGAAATGCTTATGTGATGATGTGATTATGCTATATGTATGTGATGTAATAATGAAATGCAATAGTTAGATGATTTATGTATGATTAGACTCATTGATATAGATGTATGGATGCATTACTATGTATGCTTATATGGATGCAGTAGGTAATGTTAAATGCATGTATTTATTTGTTCAATTGATGATGCATTTATGTTATATGATATGGTGAATATGATGTAATGCATTAATTTCATGTGGATGTTCTAATGCAAATGTACCTATATGCTTTAATCACTTAAAACATAATACATGAATCTAAGTTGTGTTTAAAAAACTAACGGAAGACACCACATAATGCATAAAAATCATGAATTAAAATGTTAACCCTTATCATAAGAATTGAACATTTATACATTCATATGTGAGATGAAATGATGTGAGATATAGGGATTTTCCCTATAAGCTTCTACAAACTAAAATGTATGCATAAAATAGTCAGTGGTTGTCTAAATATCATTGATGATATTCATCTGGTATCTATCCTATTTTATGAACACCCTTTAATAAACAAAAGTTCATAAGAAAAACTATGATTGTGTGATGAGATGATTGGTTGCTATGAGGGGCATTTTTTGAGGTTTTCCATGAGACTCAAACACCCTCATTGATTGATCAAAGTTGTATAAGGACTACACAAGACTCTTGAAAGATAAAAGTTTGTTAAGAATACCAAGATATTAATTATCCCTATGTGTGCATAGTGATTATATTAGATGAAGCATAAGACTACCTAATTTCTAGGTGGGTTTTATTCAACCTATTTTTGTAATCAGGATCACCCTATGGTCATCATGATCCTAATTTTGGATGTTGTTAGACTAGACTACTAGGAAATACAAGCCATCAAAAGCTAGTTCATCCACAAGTTGACATTGGTTTGTACAAAATAAGGTTGCTAATGTGATAGATATATTTCCATGCGTAAGGCTAATCCATTGCTAGGCGGGTTTCATTCAACCTATTTTTGTAATGGAGATCACCCCATGGTGTTTGAATACTGAATATTACAAGGATTCAATCTCGTTACCTCATTTTATTTTGATTGATTAGGATACTTGCTCATGGTTAGTGGTGAAAACCATTGTTTATTTATTTATTTTTATTTTTTTGAGCAAGGGATTTTCTTAGTGATGATAATCACAATTTATTTTACATTGTTTGGAAATTTGCTCATTTTGTGCAAGAATAAGGGAATTATTTAGGTAGGGGGGAGCTTATCATTTTATCAATTATCAACATTCTAGAGCATGCACATAATAAGATGAGCAAGGAAAACCTTTTAGTGAAGGTGAAAAGGACCACTTTGTAGTGTCATATTTCCTTGTTCAAAATCAGATTATTAATGTGTATAATTGTGTTGGGATTTTGAGATATGTAAGGTACTATAAAAACTAGACCTTACCTTTTGAAAGTTGAGATAGCTCTCTACAAAATCTGAAAATATAACTAGGGATGGTTGAATGACAGAAAACTTGGTATACTCCCTATAGCAACTCATAAGTTGTGTTGAAAAATGCAATTAATCACAAGGAAAATATGAATGATAATGATATGTGGATTCATGATTGACATACAAACATGGTGTCACTCATAAGAATGAAAAAACAACATATCCTATTGCAAGTGCAATGGATGAAGATACCTAATGCAATACAACTAATGAATGCATATAATGAAATGCATGATAACATACTGCAAATGTTTTTGTGTTTTAATATTTTGTATTTTTTTTTTTTTTTTTGCATTTTTTGATTTGTTTAGAATTTTTGAATGATTTTTTTGTTTTTTTGTGATTTTTGATTGCTTTATTTTTTTTTGTAGATAAGATACTATAGAATTAATACCGGGTTTTACAGGTTGACCCAAAACATTTTACAAAAATCAGCCCAGGGATATTGATGAACATGTCCTTACTAAGGATGCTATATATGTAAAATCTACATGCCGCCAAAGCCATTATATTCAGTAAGGCACATAGCCTATTATCATAAAAAAAATTTACATACAAAATTTTGGGTATACCCCAAGAAAATACACCTGCATCATAATTACAAAAAAAGAAACAGACATATATCCCTTCCTTGAAACTATGGAGAAACAAAAAGTTGTAGAAACACATAGCAGAGTACTGAAAAAAACTTCCACAAGCTCTGTATTGATAGTTACTCTTAATAATTCTTTGGTAATTTATTTCTTCTGTATATGACATGCTTTGGGATCACATCTCGTCCTGGACAATCAACCTTGAAGAAGTGAACTTGCTGGCTAGATTTATGGCAGTGGCTATCTGGTGGTCCATGTGGCTCTGGTTCAAAGTCTTATATTGTCATTTCTTTTCTACATTGTGATTATCAACCAACCTCAAATTACTAAGATTACTAGGATCCATTTTATCTGACATGTGACTATCCCCATTATTATTTGTGGTATTTCCAAGCAACATACACCAATACTGATAGCTCGAATAATTTTTATTGAGTCCATTTCAAAAAAGAGACGGGAATACTCATAGCCTTTGAACTTACAATGCCTTCCTTGTTGGTAAATTTGGCTATCATTCTTGGAATTCTTGTTGAATAATCTCATCTACTTCACTTGGGACACCATGTTTCCATTTGAAAATACCATCACCATCGACACCCAAATTGGCCAGCTTATCAGCAACTTTGTTAGCTTCCCGAAAGACATGTTGGGATTTTCTGTCCTATCTTCCCTGGAAAAGGATCCTAGCCTCTTCAATAATTGTTTTAATCCTCCAAGGAGGTGTTTTCCAATTATTGAGAAGATTTATAACATGCATAGAGTCTCCTTATATGATCAAATTACCTTCTAATTCTTGAGTCATTTGAAGGCCTCTCCACATAGCTCTAGCTTCAGCTTCGTTGTTCATCCTTGTTCCCAAATATTCAAAAAACACAAGCATCATATTCCCATTATGATCTCACACAATGCTGCTAGTGCCTGCTATGCAAAAATTATCCTTAGTCACTCCATAAAAATTAATCTTAAACCAACCCATAGGAGGTGGGGACCACTTAACATTGGCTCTAGGGTTGACTACCCTAGGCACAAACTCATCTAACAAGGTTAAGCTTAAATATTGAAAAATCGTTGTCTCCTGCAGATGAGGTTTATGACTATCAAAAGGGATAAGGTTCACATTCTCATTGGCAAAGGACAGAATCTTGGCAATGATAGTTTTATGATCATGGATAGACTCATTAAATACTCTATGGTTCCTTTCTAACCACACCTACCAAAGATAGTGATTGAGACAAATTTTCCACATGTATCTAAGTGTTTGGCTTGAAAAGGGGCAAGGCCACTGGACAAACAAATCAAGTACGATGGCTAGTTTAACCCAAGAAATATTGAAGGCCTAAAAAACCCCACTTAGGATAGTCAAGGAAAAAGGGCACTCAAGGAAAATGTGATAAATGATCTCCCAATTAGCCCTGCATAGATAACAACGATTAGTGATACAAATACCTTTACGCATCATATTATCAATGGTTAGAATTCTTCCTTGGATAACCAGCCATGAAAATACTACAATTTTTGGAATTAAATTTTTTATCCAAACTAAGTCCTTTTGGAGGACAAAATCCTCGTCATCAAGCAAAAGCTTGTAAGCTTATTTAACAGTGAACTGCCCATTTTTTGTAGGATCCCAGGTCACTTTATCTTCCTTGGGTATCATGGGGATAAAATGTTTCCTAAGAATGTTACAAAGATCATTTGATTCCGCTATAAATCCCTGAATCCTTATTTGTTTCCACTTTATTCTACCTCTGTCCTCAACCATATAATTGAAGACTTTTCTGCCAATGAGTTCTTCCGTGATATCTCTAAATCGAGCTAAGTTAGGATATTGTGTCAGTGGTTTGTCCTTAGCCCACCTATCATTATAGCAATTTATTCTCTCACAATTGCCTAAAACCCATATTAAAACTTTTTTGATGATTTTCTTACAATTTAGAATTGCTTTCCAAAAAGCAAAACCTCTGATTGGAACTGAGTCACTTAGAAATTCCATATTTTGAAGATACTTTCATTTTATGATAGTTGTCCATTCATTTTCTTCACCAAAAATGAGGTGCCACACCTGCTTAGCTAGTAAATCTAAATTCATATGAGCAATTCTCCTCAAACCTAAGCCCCCATTTTCCCTGGGTCTACACACTTTGGTCCATCCTACAAGGTGTATCATTTTTTTCTCCTCTAATCCAGTCCATAAAAATTATTTTTGGAGTTTCTCATTTTTTTGGAAAACCTTCACAAGGGCTTTGAAAATAGAGAGGAAATATATTGGAATGCTCTAAAGAGAGGCCTTAGTGAGGGTTAGCTTTCCTGCTTGAGATAGAATATGACCTTTCCATCTAGTAAGTTTTTTTTTAATTCTTTCAATAACCCTGTCCCACATTGACTCTCTCGGAGAACCAATGAAAAGAGGGAGACCAAGATACGAAGTGGTGAGGTTTGCTATATCACACCCTAAAATTTTTACAATCCTTCCTTGCCTCTGAATGGGGGTGTTCAAGAAATATAACTTGCTTTTACTAAAATTAACTTTCTAACCAGTAACATCCTCGTAGAGTTATAGGATGTATTTAATTCTTTTGGCCTCAACCACCATTGCCTTAGTCAATATAAGGGTATCATCGATGAATTTTTGGTGAGAAATAGCCCTAGTGGGAGATGTTTCCTCGATTCCTAATATTAGCCTTGAACTGCAAGTATTTTTTATGGTTCTGCCTAAAGCTTCTACCACAATGATGAATAACATGGGGTTAATAGGGTACCCCTACCAAATTTCTCTATGAATTTGAAAGTAACCAGTAGTTGTTCCATTAAATAGAATTAATAACCATGCTTTAGAAATACATTATTTTATCAAATTAACCCACTAGTAGTGAAAACCAAACTTAAGGAGGATAGCAATCAGAAAGTCCCAATTTAGCCTGTCAAATGCTTTGTTCATATCAAGCTTGAGGGAAAAAATATTTTTGATTGCTTTATGACTTAAGTATAAAATACCCAGAGGCTCGGGATTATCAACACCTTCTAGCAAAGTTAGGTGATAAGTACCAGGTCCTATCTTCTTTGTTATGATGAAGGGACCTAACCAATTGGCTATAAATGTATCTCACAAATGGGGCAACAGGTTTGAGTTCTGTTGGTTCTATTAAGCATAAGATACCCAAACTTAAAGTCTCTTGGATGGACTTTAGTATTAAAATTTCATTTAATATAATCATGATAAATGTGGAGATGCTCGAGAGCATTCACTTGTCATTCATCAATAAGGGTGAATTGATCGAGGTGAGCTTATCGCGAAGTGTCATCATCAATGAACTCTTTCAATTAGACTCAAAATGATGGGATTTTTAATTCCAAGGGCTGAATGGCCTCAGTACCATATAATATAAAAAATAAGGTTGCCCTAGTGGGTGTCCGAATGCTAGTGCAATAAGTCCATAAAGAAAGAGGTAATTGAAGGTACCAATCTTTATGATTTTGTTTAATGATTTTCTTCAATATGGTAACTATAGTTTTATTAGAGGCCTTTGCTTACCCATTTTATTATGGATAATAGGATGTTGCAAAGTTGTGTTAAATGTTATATTTAGACGTTAAATTATGTACATATTTGTTCTTAAATGATGTTCCATTATTTGATATGATTTTGGATGGAATACCAAAATGACATATAATATTATGGAGTATAAAATCCACAATATGAGCTCCAGTAATAGATGTCAAAGGGATTTCTTCCACCCATTTAGTAAAGTACTTTATGGCTATGATAATGAACATGTGATGGCATGATGAAGGAGGAGATATCTTCCCGATCAGATCAAATTTCCACTAAGAAGGTCAAGTCGATTGAATCTATTGCAATACCTAAGATGGCAGGTGCATGAGATTAGCATGATGCTAAAACTTAATGTATTTATTAACATATGAGTAGTAATACTTATCCATCATGTTCCAATAATATCCCATTATAAGGATGCACTTAACAATAGCCATATCACTGAAATGGCCATCGTAGGTACCATCGTGAGCTTGTGAGATTGCCCAAGCATATTATTGGGGCTTGATACAACAAAGGAGGACTCTATCATATCTCTATCAATACAAAATATCTCATATAAAGACATATCTAGTAAATTTCTATTTAAATTATCATTTGTGACATGAGACAATCCCCAAGGGATACTACCAAGTTTTAGGTAATCCTTTAATTGGATGAGCCAATTCTGATAAGTTTTAGCTTCAACTATATGAATAACATGTTATCATTGCAATTTTATTTGCACAAATGTGGATTGGAAAACAAAATTATGATGAATGGTAGTACCATTCTATGAAGGACCCTACAAGATGAAATACCCCCAGGATGCATGTTTCCAAAAATCACATGCTTTATTGAACCACTCATGATTTGTTTTTATCTAAATCATGTGGAATGATTCTTTCTTGTTTGAAACCTCACACAACATCAAATATTGTGAGAGCATATTGACATGAATGGTAGTAAAATAAATGGAAGGATTATGAGGGGTTAAGAACCCCAAAGATGCCATAGTATATGCAAATCTATTGGATGTACGAGGGACTACCTTGATGTTATACCAATCCATTTGGGCTAGATATGTGTCCACAAGATCTTTGTAAGCTTTTAGGATGTGATATCTACATTGATAAATTCCATTCACTTGGTTTACTATAAGAAAGGAGTCACCAAAGATATTAATCTTCTTAATCTTCATAGTGATAGTTGTTTAGAGATCCAAGATTAGAGCCTTGTATTCAGGATTATTGTTGGTGAAAGGGATTTCAAGTTTAAAATACAAGGGTATAGGAGCTCCTTATGATATTAAAAACATAATATCTACACAAACCCATTGTTCGCACTTGGAACCATCAAAGAACAAATTCATGTCTACTTTTTTATCCAGTTCTTCAGGTTTGGGTGACTCTGATAATATAAACACTGCATCATTAAGTATTTCTATGATGAGAGGCTTGTCATCCTGAAGAGGTGCCTCTACTAACTGATCTACTATGACCTTATATTTAATGGATTTTTGACTAATAAATTAAAGATCAAATTCCATCAATAGCATGATCCACTTTACGGTACGCATATTATGATACATGTGACTCATCATGTACCACAAAGACTTCTCTTTTGATATGACATACATGGTATAACTTAGCATGTGATGGCATAAATTTGTGGTAGCAAACACCATTTCAAAACAAATATTTTCAACATATGCATACTTTAGCTCGTAACTAACCAAGGTGTGACTAATGTAATATATAGTTTATTCTCTATTTTCTTTGTTATTTTGGGCTAACATGGTTCCCAGAGCAAAGTTTGTGGCTGAAATTTACAACAAAAAGGTAAACCTGGTAGAGGTGGAGCTAAAACTGGTGGTGATGAGAGGTACTATTTGATCTCATCAAAGGCATTTTGACAATACTAATCCCAATTTAATGGGATCCCCTTGTGTAGTAGTTGATTCATGGGTCAAAAATTATCCAATAATTGCACTATGAAATGCTTGATGGATGCTACTTTCCCTTGTAAGCTACAAAGCTCTTTGATGTTCATTGGAGGAAGAATTTCTAGAATAGATTTGAACTTTGTAGGATCAACTTCAATATCTCATTTAGATACTATGAATCCCAAGATTTTTTTTGATGTAACACTGAAAAAACACTTCTTAGGGTTTATCTTGACATTATGCTCTATCAGGCGATCGAAGACTTTACGCAAAACATCTATGTGCTCTTCATGCAATAGTGATTTGGTGAGCAAATCATCTATGTAATACTATAGGATCTTATGCATGTAGTCATGGAAAATGTATTTCATGACCTTTTGATAGGTGGTACTAGCATTTTTAAGGCTGAATGACATAAATTTATAATAGAATGTACCCCATGGAGTGGTAAAGGTTGTCTTATGTTGATATTTGGGTTTGACCTGAATCTGATTATAGCCTAAAAAATCATCCATAAGGGATAACATCTCATTACCTGCAGTTTCATCTATGAGAGTATCTATGTTTGATAATAAGAATGCATCCTTGCTTGTTTCCTTATTGAGGTTTCTAAAATCCATGTAGATATGGATCCTCCCATCAAGTTTGCTTACAAGTAACATGTTTTATACCCACTCTGGATAGTCGATGGGATCAATAAACTCTACATCCAATAATTTTTGCAATTCATCCTTCATTATTGAGGTGATATTTGGGTGCATATTTCTTAGTTTTTCTTGATCGATTTCATAGTAGGGTCCAATGAAAGGTTATGAGTAACCAATTTCAAATCGAGACCTGACATGTCTTTGTACAACCAAGAAAAAATGTTAGACTTCTCTATCAAAAGATGCATGAGGGTGACTCACTCCTTAGGAGATAGAATATCTCTAAACTTGAATTTCTTAGGATTATTAGGATTAGTGCCAATATCCACATCAAAAGTCTCCTCAATTGACATATGGGATCCCTCCTCAATTTGATGAGGTGTAGGGATCAAGTGGATGTCATCCATTGGATTAGGAAGATCTATCATTTCAGATTCAACCTCAACATTGTAGACATGATGAACACAACCTAGAGTAAAATGAAATGGTTGCAAAATTTCATCATAGGGAAAGAACTCCTTAGGTGATGGGGATGATGGGGTATGATAAAATTTAATGGCCTCAAGGTTGAGGTGCAATGACTTTGAAGGGTTTATTGGATTGCGGAGTGGAGTGGTTAAATCAATGAAAATAATATTAATGGAAATTTTGTGATCTCTATGACTACAAGGGTAGGACTTGTTGATTTTTGGTTACTCTAGATGCTCCATACATGGATTAGAATATATTGGGATCTTGGGGTTTGATATAGGAGTTGATAATGTAACTAGATCTTTAGGTAGGAGGAGCTACCTCAATATAGGTTTATTAGGAAACACCCTATGATAAATTTCATGTGTATCTATAGGGGGCCTAGCGGGCTCAATGTCTCCTGTCTAATTATTGAGATGACAAATGTGAGTAGGACCTAAGTATGCAATTTTTGTTACATCCTCATACTCATCATCTATATCAACAAAATTATTTTTAGGAGTATCTTATGATTTAGACTTCTCTTCTTGAATATCATCACGATATACTCTAGGAGGCTCTATGGTGACCATGGTGGCTAGGTTATGATCCCTCCGTAAGTGATAAGGTTTGGGATAAATGTATGGATTCCAATAAATATCCACCAAAAATCCTAGGCTTAGGCACTCTAGGGAACTAGCTAATAACTTATCCAACATGTAGATAGAGTACTCTAGTCCAAATTTATATATTGATAGTTGGTACTACAGTTGATTGGGTGTTCTAAATTCCTACTCGTATAAGCCTAATCCATTATCATCCTAATGACAATGGTCAAAATATCTAAGAGCAAACTCAGGGTTTGACATGTAATAGACATTTCCTATAAAGGCTTCATAATCATGATTGATAATAGGAGAATGATCTATGGCTTGGTCAAAGCCCCCATAGATAAAATTGATTTAGTTGGGCAGTATCCATAGAGGTACCACCATTCCAATTGGTAAAGGAGAAACCTAAGGTCTCCCCATATCTTGCGTAGACTCAAGAATTGGCATAAAAGTTACATTTTGAACCAAATATTCATTGAGCCTAGGATTGACTAAATGAACAGTCACCTGAGGTGCATATGACCCTATAGATGAAGCAGGATGAGGTACATCATCCATTAGGTTAGGTGATTTTTCCTCCTACATGGGATTCAATATCTCCATCATAGATACATTGGGTATGACTTAAAATTCATCTACCATAGGTGCTTTGAGCTTTTGTTTTATATTTGGATCAGATGATTATAAAGGCTTATTAGAAGCATTGACTGGTTTAGGCAATAGTTGCGGTGTTGAAGTAGAAAAATTAGCATACATTGCCTTAGACCTACACTTTGGACACTTAATAGGAGATGTGGGTTTGATGTCTAGATGTGTGGATGGAAGGACAAACTCCTTTAGATTACTACCCTGATTAACATACTTGAAAGGTTCACTATCCAATGGGATGACATGGACCTGCCCTTCATGAACTTACTTAATGCATTTATGTGAAATGGAAGGGACACATCTCTTGTCTCGAATCCAAGGATGACTGAGCAAGATGTTATATTGCATTGCATATTATAGTACATGGCATAAAATGGAAATGGTTTTAAGTCCCACTTGAATAGGTAATACTATGGTGCCAACTATTGAACATGACACATCAGTAAATGCTCACAACATGAAATTTGATGCCACTATGTACAACTCTAGAAGGCTGAGATGCTCTAGAGCATTTTTTGTTATGATGTTAATCGATGAGCTTGTATCGATCAACACTCACTTGAACAGAATTTGGTTTATACAAGTAATTATGTACAATGGAGGATCCGCTACATTAGTTGGTACTTAATTAATTTCATGGTCATAAAAGGTGACCATAGGCTATCTGTATTTTTGGACATGACCCACAAATATGGTGAATGCATTGAGGTCTTGGGGCTGAAGATCTATAGATTTAAGAATTTCCATGAGTGCTTCTCTATGTCTAGAGGAATTTTGAATAATCTTGTAGATTGATATCTTGGATGGCACCATATTTAGGATTTGAGTAAGCCTATTTCTAATGGTGATCATTGGTTGTGGTGGTGGATCTGGTAGCAGGTTTTGAGCTGGCAAAGGCTATGACACATAAGGGATTCAAATGGGAGTTGTAGGGGAATTCACTTGATTATACCTTCGATTGTGCATAACTATGTTAATAATTCCTACGAACCCATGTGTAGGTGGATCCATATGAACCTCATTAATATACCTCATCTAATTACCCTTGACCTCATGGATGGGCAAGGTATATTTGAATATTCCCATCTATTTGTTGTCCAAAGCAAGAGGGTTATCAATTTGTAACTAATTCTTATCAAGAATTTTCTATACTAGAATTTTGAAACCATAGCACCCTTGGATATCATGTCCATTTTACCTATGATAAGAAAAATATAAGTCCTCTTTGTACCCCTTAGGCTTGGGGTGAGTAGGATCTAGGAAATGAATTTTTGGTAAAGTAATCGCCTTGGCCTCACATAATCTATTAAAGAGATATGCCACAAACTCAGGTAGTGGTGTGTATGTGCGAGGAGGAAAATGTTGCTTGTCTTGCCCTTGATTTATTTAGCATGATTTGTTGTACTACACCAAAGGGGGTTGAGCCTGATAATTAGGTTGATTATGATTTTTATGCTTTAGGAATGTTTATAAAAATTTGATTCACAAGTGCTAGTTTTACCTGATGATTTTTGTTACAAGGATTTTTGTTCCAATATTTCTTACGGATATTTAAGTCTCTTTCTTGTACCTTAATATCCTTGATCACTTTGGATTGTGCCAAATCCTCTTTGAATGTTTGGTATTGCTATAATTATAATAGCAATGATATGTGCTTGGAGAAACTCTTGGTAAATATCCATGTTAATTCAAAAATAGGGATGGTTAACGGTAATTTTAACATGATATTGCATCATCTATTTCCATAATCCATTACTAGCTCATCATTGTATTGACATAAATTCGATAAGTCATAAGGGTTTGCCTTCTTGAATTCTAAAGAGAAGTGTTCAAGAAAGACATTAGGTAGTTGTTCAAAGATAGAGATGCTATGTCTAGGTAGTTGGTTGTACCACTCTAAGGTAGAGCTAGAGAGTGTTATCAAAACTGTGTGCAATAGTAAATCATTATTATCTTGGATATAAAATCTCAAATTCATAAAACTTGTGATGTGCTCCTGGGTGTCATCATCCCCTCTAAATTTTTCTAACTTTAGTATTTCAAAATACTCTGGGTAAGCCATACTAGGCACTGATGGATCAAGGGGTTGATTATACAACTTGTTCAGTGTCGGTTTTTGATAACCCACCCCTTGCTTCTCAAGGTATTGGATTCAATATATGATAAATTTGTATGCTTGCGATGAGATGATCATATTTTCTCAAAGATGTTTCTTGGGAGCAGGAGGTGGAAGGTTATGGTTTGATCGAGTTAGCAGATTTTGATCATCTACCAAGTCTTTGCAATATGGATCAAGATATCTTTGGTACTTTTCATGTACTTTCATATTTGCATAGATATTATATTTCAATGGGTTTGAGACATTGTTTTTGCCAAGAATTGTAGAGAGAGGTGTGAAGAGGATGATTATTAGTGGGCCTAGAAGGCAACTTTTATTGCTACATAGTGCATCTCGTGTTGATTTGTTGCATGTAGGTACTAGTTGTGGATACCTCATCATAAGATACCCTACGTGATTATTTCCTCATGTAGTCTATGCTCATACAAACATTGACGATGCAACCTCTATTTTTCTATGTGCTCATGATCTAAACATTCTCGCTCATGA
The DNA here is from genome assembly GCA_028583015.1 of Wollemia nobilis. NCBI lineage: Eukaryota > Viridiplantae > Streptophyta > Pinopsida > Araucariales > Araucariaceae > Wollemia > Wollemia nobilis. The sequence goes on along the minus strand of JAQPPZ010000386.1, from coordinate 8,718,739 downwards.
CACAAATCCTTCAATTGAAATTTTAGCAATTGCTCTTTTTGACTAGTGTTGGGTCGAGGTAGCTGATTTGTGTGATCCACTATGTGAGCCTAATGACTTCTCATCTCGATACAAGAGGTTTAGAATATTTCAATTCTTGTAGAAGGGATAACTACCCTCTTAATTTGATCAGTTGAGGTTGCATTTACTTTGTGTTCAACCCTAGGGGTAATATTCTCATGTAAGGATGGTGCACATAGAACACTCTTCATGCATATGGATAGGATGGACTATATCCTCATCATGCCCACTCTCAAAATTAGAATGGGTGGAATAAAGGGCTATATGAGCTACATTAGGGCCATATTTGTCTATAAAATCTACCTTATGAGTCTTCCAAGGTTGGTCAAGGGGAGTAGCTCCCCCATATTGACTAAGCAAGGGAATGTACTTCGCTTTGAGTTCAAAGAGATTTGTGGATTTTTTGAGTACACAAATTCTTGAAACCCCTTTTTCTAGGACCCTCAATGGGTAGATCTTGTCTAGAAGAAACATGTGATGAATGAGATCTGATAATATCCTCATATAAATTTGAGGAGTTCCCACAAGAGTCCTCCTAGCAGGTGTCTCTCGATGAGTAGATCCCCTATGGGTAGGCTTATCTCCACGACGATTTCCTAAATGTCATTCAGGTAAAAGTAAGTCATGTGGGCTGTAGTGAAGGTATTCTAAGCCTTCATGTGCATTGCTAGTGGCCTCAATTGGTGATTGGGTATGGATTCATGTTGTGACCATTTATATTTATTAGGCATTCAATTATGAAATAAACAAAGTATACAAATTATTATCTCTTTTAAATATTATTTATGTTTTCTAAATTTGCTTTTGTGTTATGACTCATTAATTTATATACCTTTCTCTTGTGTGAGTTTTTGATATTTTTAATGTAATACTCCAGTTAATGGGTTTTCACCTGTAATCTCTCACACACTAGCCTAGTTATGAAGTCCATACTATGAAACCCACAAAAATATGGAGATGAATCCCATATCCAATGAGGAACAATAGGTCCTACCAATCCTCACCCAGTTCATCGTGGTCAATGATACACCTTATGAAGAAGAATGCATGCTATTTTCCATGGCTACAATGGTTCTTGGAGCTAGCCTTGGCCAAAATGTGGTATGAAGATCCACAATGCAATCCAACAAGATGGTGATGAAGGCCACTATTTTTGGTCTTGATCAATGTTTAGGTGTGAAATACAACTCACTGATGTTAAATTTGAGATGTGATGTGTGTTTGGGTTCCTTTTACTTAATGCAAAGAAATGTGCAACATGAAGAATTCGATGAACTAACCCTCTTGAATATATATTCTCATAAATTGTTACATGTATGCTTTATACCATAGTATATGTTCTCTTGTTGAAGCATCTATAAGCTTTGCTCTTTGAGGAATAACAAAGAAAGATTCCCTCATCACATCTTGGATCAAACTTGCCTAAGTTTTGATCTTCTCAGTTTATGTAACACTTGGTTCCAAAATTTTTGAAGTGTTTTACAGTGGCAGTTCTTCCTTTCCAAAGCTCATATGAAGTCTTGTGATGATTTACCCTAATTTTAGCCCTAGTGATTATGTATATGGCTATGTTTATTTCTTCTCTCCAAAATACATCTAAGATATTAGACTCATTTAGCATAACTCTAGCCATATTCTCAACAGTCCTATTTTTCCTTTCAATTACTCAATTTTTTTGAGGAGTTCTAGTTGTTGAATATTATCTTTTGATTCCATGTTGTTAAAAAACCTCTAAAAATTCATTTAAAGTAAATTCTACTCCTCTGTCAGATCTCATACACTTAATCCTTTTTCCAGTTTCATTTTCAACTAATTTCTTAAATGCTTTAAATTTTTCAAAAGCCTTTGACTTCTCTTTCATGAAAGCTACCCAAACCATTATGGAGTAATCATCTATAAATAGTATAAAGTAGCTATCATCCTGAATATTTTATGTTTTGGTAGGGCCACATAGATCAGTATGTATTAGAATCAATGGCTCATATGACATATATCCTTTTGATTTAAATGTTTTCCTAGTTTGCTTTCCATGTTGACATGGTGCACAAATTGTACTTTGGGGTATTCTTATTTTGGGTAAATATCCAACTGCATGTTTGTTGCTTACATTGACTATGTTGTCGAAATTCAAGTGACCCAATACTCTATGCCATAACCAAATATCATCTTCTTGTGATAGAAAGCACTTTTCCCCTTTGATCTCATTGAGCATGTATAAATTTTTTGGGATTCTTATTGCATTGGCAATGATTTTTCTAGTTTTTGATTTTCTTATCTCACACCTATCTGGATGGAAAGTTACCATGTACCCTTGATCACAAAGTTGAATTATACTTAACATATTGTGTTTTAACCCTTTAACATACAACACATTTTCTATTTTTGTTTTTCCATTATCTAAACTTAGAGTTTCTCTTCCGCCAATCCTTGTTGATCCATTATCACCAAAAATCACTAATCATCTATTGGTTTCTTTTAGTACAATGAATTTGTCTTTATCTCTTGTCATGTGACTAGAGAAACCACTATAAAGATACCATTTTTCTTCTTTATCCTAAGCATGAAGGGTTGTTTGAACTAGCATTGATCTAGCCTTAACATTTTTCCTTTCATATTTTCTACTTGTTGAATTTATTTTTCTAGACTCAAGAAGAATAATTTTACACCATCTAGCCCTGTGCCCAAAATTATTGCATTTGTAACATATAATATCATCATCCATGATATGTGCAAAGGAATTAAAATTTCTATTTACATTGTTTTTTGCATGATGAGTACAGTGTACAACTCCATGACCATATTTATTACAAGAAAATCAATGACTATGGAAGAAATTATGTTAACTATTTGGATGTCTTGGAGTTTGTGGTGAAGTAATGTTACTCTTGTGATTAACTCTTATCTAAGGTTCTCCTTTTATTTCTTCCTTTCTGACATCCTTTACTTTCTTATCCTTGTCTGAGGTTTCTACTTTTTTAAGACTTGATTCCTCTTTTTGTTTCTCATATTCTACGTCTTGTAGTACCTTGATCCTTTCAAATTTATTCCTTAGGTGGAAATTTTTTGCTTATAATCTTTCATATTCTATTTCCCTGGCTCTCAACAAATCTGTTATGTCCTGTTTAATATTATTTTCTTATTCCACCCTAATCTTGAGTTTTGTGAGATTTTGTATAAGTTCCATCCTTGCTTCTTCATCTTCTTGAACTTGTTCCTTCAAGCTTGAATTCTTCTCTCTAAGTTTTTCCAAATTTTTGAGAGTAGCAAAGAATTTGTCTTTTATGTCAAACATAGTATCTTCTTCATTTTTTGAAGTCATGTGTGCTACTGATGGATCATCTTACAAGTTTTTAGTCTTTTCATGGAGAGACCCACTTTGATGCCAATTGAATAACATGTGCGTATACTGAGATGGGGGGTGAACAATATACAGTAAAACTTTTTGATTTTTAATCCAAATAATAGCATCAAAAATATTAAATCAGTAAACATCACACACATGAGAGACATGATTTTTATGTGGTTCACCCAAATATGGCTACTTCCATAGAGAAAATATTTCTTATAAATGTTTCTCAAATAAATTCTCTTGGGAATTCTTTCCCTACAATGTTTATGGACCTCTGTCCAAAGGAGACCCCAATACCCTAAATTAAATTTTTAAATATATATCCATAGAACTCCTTATCCTCTACTCTGGATGGTGATCCTCTAGAAGAATACTATCTCTACTGCACTGGCTTATGGATATCTCTCCACTGAAGACTCTTGTCCTCACCTAGAAGACCTATCCTCACTACCATAGCTAATGGATCTCTATCCACTGGAGACTACTTTTCTCTACTCTATATCATATCCAAATATATGTCTCAATTTTGTACTAAATGCAGTCCTTCTATCTAGTACAAATTTGGTCAATCTCCATCTTTGGTCTGGCATAAACCTATCCTCAAATCTGCACCAAAATTTGTTCTCAATTCTGCACTAAACATTGTCCTTCGGTCTAGCACAAATTTGCCCTCAATATCTGTACTCAAGCCTTAACTCAAAGTTTGACTCAATCTAAAATCAACTCGGCTAGATCTACCCCAAACCTTATCTCAAGGTTTGAAAAAATCAATCAACTCTGCTCTCAAGTATTTCTCAAAGACTTATCTCAAATTTGCCTTGTAAGCTTCCACAAAATCTTACTCAAATCTGTCCACAAGTCCACACTAGAACTTGTCCAATATCATAGAAACATAAAGAGAATTGTTAGAGACTCAATATATTTCAAATTCACCTCAATGCTCAATCACTTTCTTAAATCAATTCAAAATATAGAATAGTTTGTTTTATGGAACTTGAACAATCACTTCACACACCCACTTGACTAGGCTCAACCAACTCTACTCAACCAATCACTCAATAAAACAATCCTTCCTTACAAACCCTAGTCCAAGCATAAGATCTTTACTCAAAATATTTCCAATAATGCTCAACGACCAATCTCACATAACAATGATACTCATGCTATTTTCAAACCCTAGTTGAACTTCTTCACTCAACAACTCACTTCAACAAAAATGCTTATAAGACAACTCTCACATAACAATGATACTCAAAACTTAGTTCAAGTTATTTATTCAACCAATGGCTTCAACAACAATGCTTATCAAACAAGGTTTTAACAACTCATTATTCCAAAAAACCTTGAAGTATTAACTTGTTGGTCCGGCTTTCATGCACACCCCGGGAAAAAGGATGAAGGCAAGGAAAGCTCCGGAGACACCCACGGGACTGATCCCACTCATCTTTAGGATCTAGCTGGTTATCCAAGGTGCGAGTTACAGAGTTGGGTCGAATGGCAATTCACTCTTTTCCACTTCTGGAATAGATTTCGATATGGACTGCTCTGTTACCTTACAGGGGGTTCCTGAACTTGTTCAGTAGTTGCAAAAGTTGTTGACAATCAGATTTGACTTGAATTCTTTGATCTAGCTCTCATGGGTCGACGATTTAAATAAAAGGCAAATAAAGAAAATAAAAATGGATCATTCACGGAAAGCAAAGAGAGGGTAGGGTAAGGCGAGAAAGAGAAGTTTATCAAACATCAATTGTAAACCCAAACTGTCAATCTTATCTATGCTATCGGCTTCACAACGAGAACAAATCCCGAGAAGAAAGTGTCCGGTCGGTCTAAGATCACTTTCAACTAAGAGCACAAGGCGAGTGAAACGAGATCTAGCGAGAAAATCATAAATCCAAGGGCAGTTGGTTAAAAGCTGGTATCTTTCACCGGCGGCCCTAGCTCGCACGGTGAAGACAGAGCAATTAGAACAAACTTAACCTCAAATCTGTAATTTCCCCTAGCGAGACAATAGAACAAGCTGAAGCCCTAACGACATATTTAATCTTGACAATGGCGGATTTACTGACATATATCTAACAAACTTTAAATGGAACGGATAACAAAAGAAAATACACTTATCACACTCTGCAAAAGATTAGGCTCCTGGCCATGCTATCAGAGAAAAGCTAAAGCACATCAACTCCAAGTCCGAGAAACAAAGGATTTCACAAAATTTGCAAGAAATTGCTTATAAGCCTTTATTTCTAAGTCTCCGCCTCCTGCGATTACATTTAGAATTTGTATTTATAGACTCGGGACGAGACCACTGATCTTTTCCAAAATATCTTGCTCAAACCCTAAATCTTATCGCACTTAAACCCTAGGACCCGGGTTTTACAATAAAAATCCATTTAAAAATCAAAGTTCGGATAGAACTTAACCCTTCGGCAAATCAGTGCAGTTAGTTGCCATAAATGGAGAAGATAAAATCAAATGCAACTTGCATTCATTCGCATCTGCAAATAAATGCCTCCATTAATTCTGCTGGTGAGCCGGATGAGTCACCACTTCTCCATCAATTTGATCTCCGCAAATCCATCTCTGAGTTGAAATGGTCTCCATGCTATCAATTCTGCAATAAATCTCCATTAAATGCATTTACCGGCTTCTTCTCTTCTAGCATGGCGGTCCTTGACTAAATCCGCACTTTATCTTTGCCTTTATGGTCTTTCCCGGTTGTCCCGTAAGTGCCAGGTGGAATCCTGCATGAAAGACAAAAAGATGCATTAGATTAGCATTTTAATTAAATCAGAAGCTTAAAACATTAAAAACAGATTAAATCCGCAAAATAAGCTTGCATGTCGGCTTCTGTTTGTCCCATTCACGCTTTGACACGTGTCGCTACCCCAGGAAGCCTTCTGTTTCCCGTCGGAATGCACTTTCAGGTCAACTATGACTTTCTCTCTCCTACCGCGATTCTGCGACATGTCGCGATTTCGCGACATGTCGCGAAATCGCGACCCTGCCAGCGCATCGGCAACTTCCTCCCTCGTCGGCCGCAAAAATGCGACATGTCGCGATTCGTGCATGTCGCGATCGCGACCCTTCGCGGCCTCCGTACGCTTCTTGATTTTCAGCCGCGATTCTAGAACACGTCGCGATATCGCGACAGTTCCCTACCTGCATGCGTTGACCGCGTTGACCGCGATTTTGGAACATGTTTGCGACTTAGCCGATTTTTCATCCTGCAGCCCATTTTCTCTCTCCTGCCGCGAAAATACGACATGTCGCGATTTCGCGACATGTCGCAAAATCGCGCCCTCCGTACTGCTTGCTTCTCTCTCCAAAAAGCGCCGCGATTTCGCGACATGTCGCGAAATCGCGACCTTTACGCACTTAGCTGCATTTTGACTTACCTGTCGCGATATCGCGACATTTCCAAAAATGGAAGTGTCGCGATATCGCGACACTACCAAAAATGGAAAGTTTGATTTTTCAGTGAATTATGCAACTGTTTTATGGATTTTCTCGGTACCGGTGCAAGATTTTGCTTGTGCATGAATGATTCTAGCATGTAAAAAGTGAATTCTTGGATAACACGGCTAGAATGCAAGAAAAAGCACAACTTTAAAAAGGAGGCAAGCAAATTATGGATTTAAAACCTGAAAAGATCAAGAGGGTCCCTGCTTGCCAAAAATGGAAGTTCATAATTTTCTAAGGATGGAATCTCATTTTTCAGTGGGGGTGTGTTGCTTATCAACAAATGGCGATATCTGCGGGTAAAATAGTAGCACTATTTTAGAACCCAAGACTCCGGTTTCAAAACAAAAAGACCATGCATCATGCCTTGCCACGGGCATTCTTCACAATAAATTGACTACTAAGCGCAGATTGTTAAAATTTCCCAAGGACATCCTAGGTTGGATTACTTCAAGGAAGATTTCCGATGTGCAATTACAAAGGGTATAGAACTTTCTTCAAGGATGACTGAATTGAATGATAAACTTGGATTAATCAACTTTTCTAGATTGTAAATGGGGAAACCGAGTAGAGCTCCGTTTACTAGTTTAGCTTTACTGGCCTAGACAGAGTTACCCTTTAGATTTACACGACCCAATTTACAACTGTAGGGCAGAATCTAATATTGGCTGCCTCTTTTAATCATATAACTCTTTTTTTTTTTTCTCTTTTCTTATCTCTTTTTTTTATCTCTCTTCTTTTTGAAATATATCACTATATGGAAGACCTTAGAGAAATTACAATTTTCTTTTAATATTTGATCAATCCGGAGCTATTTCGAGTCTAGGCATTGATAGCCTCTAGTGACACCCAAATAATTGCATGAACCATAGTCCCCTCTTATAACTTGCTTTTCTTGGATTCCCCAGGAGTTCCTCCAACTAAACGACATAACAGTTTTTCTATCATTAAAACAACTGTGGCAAGTAAGACACAAGATCCAATCATCTCTCTACCTTCATCCTGGATAACAAAATAGTTCCACGAGTTCGAGTGCAAGCGAGACTATCTCAATTAGAATAATGAAGCGAGAATGGGAGAGCATTTGGATTGAGGATTTATCGACTAGGAATAAAACAATTTTCAGCGGTGACTTTTCATTGATTGCTCGAGCGAGAGGTTAAAAGATAGAATTTTAGAAGCCAAAGGACTTTGTACGAGGCTTCCAAGGACGAGCACGAGCTTCTAAAGCAAAACAAAATAAAACTGCATAGACTGCAAATAAAATAAACTAAACAAGCTGCAATTTGTACGAGACAAAGGAATAAAACAATGCAAGGCTATTTACAAAGGATGCAAAGCACGTGTATGAGCGGCAAAATTAAGAACTAAAACAAAAGAAAACTGACAAAGAAAAGGAAAAACGAGGAAGAAAATAAAAGCGTACGAGGCAATAAAAGAAATAAACTAAAAGAACTGAAGCAAATAAAAAAAACAATGAAATAAATTAAGCAAAAAAACGTACGACAGCAAAGAAAAAGAAATGCAATAAAGAAAAGACATACAGACTAAAATAAATGCAAGCTAAAATAAAAAAGACAAAGAAAGGAAATAAAAAGCAACGACAAAAGAAATAAAGCGCACAAGCTAAAGCTGAAAAACAACTAAAGAAAGCCGAAAAACTGCAAGTACGAGACATTTAAAAATAAAGCTGCACGACAAAGAAATAAGTGGAAAAACAAATAAATTAAAGCTGCGAGCATTAAAATTAAGCTGAAGCAGATTAAAGCTGCACGAGACATTGAAATAAAAGCTGCATCGACAAAGAAATAAAAGCTGAAAAACTTCAAAGCTTATTTACAATGCATACATATGTTACAACTTCCCTTCATACTCAAAAAATGCAGCAGTTGAGAAAGCAGAGAAATGGTGCTTTAAAAAATTTTGACCATGCAAGTAATTTAAAAAAAATTACCTTTCGAGTCCTGTTGACGAAATGCACTCCAGACTGTGCTTCAAAAATTTGCTATCTGGGAAAGACTTGGGTTTACTGTCTTCCCTGTCCCATTTGAAAAACAAATCTGCAACTCCTTCAAATTAAACAAATCATATAATAACAAATCATATGATAACATGTTTATGCTTCTAATTAAAGGGTTTGCGAGTTCTTTCAAAAGAATTTGAATGTAAAAAAACCCCGAGGATCAAATACTTTAAAACCTTGACGAGACCCAGGACCACCACATTTTCAAATTGATGTGACAGCTGAAAGAAATCATGTTTTATCTGTATGCCCTGGTTCTTAACAACTTGAACATTTTGTGGTTCCTTGCACTGCTTCAATATCCGGGACTTCAATTTTTATCCCTCTAGGAGAATGCTTACAATTTTCCTTTTCACCGAGCCTTGCTTAGACTTAACCTCATCAATGTGCAATGTCCAAACATCATTGTTGTTATTGATTAGGGCTATAATTGTTCTCACCTTTTCGGTTGCCAAATCATAAACTCCAATATCTGCATCAACACGGTTTATAGCCTCCTCTTTGACATTATGTTCAGAAGTTGCGGGCTTATGTTGAGGCAGGTTCATCAATTCCAAGTTGGCTGACCACATTCATATTTACCATCTTTTCCTCCTTATCTTGAAATTCAACAGGTGGTCCAGAGTAAGCCTCAATCAAGTTAATGTTTTGTCCAACAATGCGAGGCGAGTTCATAGAGGGTGATGTCGGCTTTAAGTTCCCTCATATCCTCAATGATGCTATCCTCCTCGGTTACTTACGCATAGTGAGATTGAATCTCACTTTCATCATCCTACGATGAGGAAGGATCATTATTAAGTTACGGACTCTCACATTTCAAGTCATAGCTGTCCATTTTGAGCTGTTGAAAATCTTGCATTTCATCCACGAAGTACTGTACAAGACTTTCTGTCTCTTCGGGAAAAGTGACGAGAATACGAAACCCTGGTTGTACTATTTTTGGGTGAACTAGAAATATCAATATTTCTTTGATCTCTAGGAAAATTTAACTCACCGGGAAAAACTTGATTTGGGTGGTGCCGGATCTCAAGCTGTTCGGTTCAAGCACCGCACTTTGAATTTGTCGAACTTTTCTCTGTATTTTGCACATGCTTGAGTGGATGTCACAGTTAACGGAGTCTCCTTGGGTAGAGCATGACATGTTGGCACTAACTCATGATGTGGAATGGGGTCTGGAACAGGCATGTTCTGTGTAACATAGGATATCAAAGGACTGCTCAGAATTTGAGGCCCTAACTGTCTTTCAAGAATTAAGGCTTCTTTATAAGCCCCTGCCAAGGTTGTGATATTAATGTCTCTCTTGAGGAAAATAGAGGTCACCGAATCCAATGCATTCTTGTAGATTTCTAAGGCCAGATTTGCATTTGGGATGTAATGGCCGATCATTCTACCGTAAGCTCTTTGGAACCTCATATTGAAAGACCTGACGGTTTCTCCCGACTCTCTCTTGATCTTTGGAAAATTGCTGATATAAAATCTTGGGATCTATCACTTCACCGAGCTGTGATATAAAAGCTTTCTCTAGATCATCCCAGCTAGTAATGGAATTCTTTGGTGAGGTTTAAAAACCGGTCATAAGCTCCCTCCTGGAGAGTGAGCGGGAACAATCTGCGAGGCAACATCTTCATCTTTGTATATTCAACAATCTTAAAGCATTTTTAAAAGCTAGCAGATGTTCTTCTGCAGTTCTTGTCCCATCATGTTTGTACCTAGGGAGATACCTTTACGGACTTCTGGGCAGGTCATGGGCTATACCCGGAATGTTCAAAGCGGTGGAGCCCAACCAATTTGCCATTAATACTTGGCTGACAGTGATGTTCTGATTTGTAATTGGATAACTGCAAGTGATGATAGAACTGTTCTTAACAAACCACTGAACTTAAGGCCTTCTCTGGCAATTTCAAAAACTGCACTGACAATTTATGAAACTGAGCCACTTTTAAATGTTAAAATGCCAGACTCTGGATAAAATACAGTACATACAACTTTACGAGTTCTTAACAGGTTCTGCATTTGGAAATTTAAAACAAGTCTTGACAATTTATAAAGCATGTCTCGACAATTTATAAAGCATCGGAGTTCTTGTGGGTCCTTCAAATGTTGTTGTTATGCCCTTACAATACTTGAACCGAGTTCATGCCCTCCTTCTAGCGCCAATTAGATGTTGGGTGAGGAGGAGGGAAAATTGGCTACAGACTTTGGATAAAATACAGTTTTACAGTTCCACATACAGTCGGATTTCTCAACTCAAGTGCACTAAGAACAGATGTTTGGCCCTCCTTCTAGCGCCAATTAGGTGTTGGTTGAGGAGGAGGGGAAAATTGGCTACCAGACTTTGGATAAAATACAGTTTTACAGTTCCACATACAGTCGGATTTCTCAACTCAAGTGCACTAAGAACAGATGTTCAAGCCCTCCTTCTAGCGCCAATTAGGTGTTGGTCCGGCTTTCATGCACACCTCGGGAAAAAAAGGATGAAGGCAAGGAAAACTCCGGAGACACCCACGGGACTGATCCCACTCATCTTTAGGATCTAGTTGGTTATCCAAGGTGCGAGGTTACTGAGGTTGGGTCGAATGGCAATTCACTCTTTTCCACTTACGGAATAGATTTCGATATGGTACTGCTCTGTTACCTTACGGGGGGTTCTCGAACTTGTTCGAGTAGTTGCAAAAGTTGTTGACAATCGGATTTGACTTGAATTCTTTGATCTAGCTCTCATGGGTCAGGCGATTTAAATAAAAGGCAAATAAAGAAAATAAAAATGGATCATTCACGGAAAGCAAAGAGAGGGTAGGGTAAGGGAGAAAAGAGAAGTTTATCAAACATCAATTGTAAACCTCAAGCTGTCAATCTTATCTATGCTATCGGCTTCACAACGAGAACAAATCCCCGGAAGAAAGTGTCCGGTCGGTCTAAGATCACTTTCAACTAAGAGCACAAGGCGAGTGAAACAGATCTAGCGAGAAAATCATAAATCCAAGGGCAGTTGGTTAAAGCTGGTATCTTTCACCGGCGGCCCTAGCTCGCACTGAGTGAAGACAGAGCAATTAGAACAAACTTAACCTCAAATCTGTAATTTCCCCTAGCGAGACAATAGAACAAGCTGAAGCCCTAACGACATATTTAATCTTGACAATGGCGGATTACTGACATATATCTAACAAACTTTAAATGGAACGGATAACAAAAGAAAATACACTTATCACACTCTGCCAAAAGATTAGGCTCCTGGCCATGCTATCAGAGAAAAGCTAAAGCACATCAACTCCAAGTCCAGGAAACAAAGGATTTCACAAAATTTGCAAGAAATTGCTTATAAGCCTTTATTTCTAAGTCTACGCCTCCTGCGATTACATTTAGAATTTGTATTTATAGACTCAGGACAGACACTGATCTTTTCCAAAATATCTTGCTCAAACCCTAAATCTTATCGCACTTAAACCCTAGGACCCGGGTTTTACAATAAAAATCCATTTAAAAATCAAAGTCCGGATAGAACTTAACCCTTCGGCAAATCTGTGCAGTCAGCTGCCATAAATGGAGAAGATAAAATAAAATGCAACTTGCATTCATTCGCATCTGCAAATAAATGCTTCCGTTAATTCTGCTGGTGAGCCGGATGAGTCACCACTTCTCCATCAATTTGATCTCCGTAAATCCATCTCTGAGTTGAAATGGTCTCCATGCTATCAATTCTGCAATAAATCTCCATTAAATGCATTTACCGGCTTCTTCTCTTCTAGCATGGCGGTCCTTGACTAAATCCGCACTTTATCTTTGCCTTTATGGTCTTTCCCGGTTGTCCCGTAAGTGCCAGGTGGAATCCTGCATGAAAGACAAAAAGATGCATTAGATTAGCATTTTAATTAAATCAGAAGCTTAAAACATTAAAATCAGATTAAATCCGCAAAATAAGCTTGCATGTCGGCTTCTGTTTGTCCCATTCACGCTTTGACACGTGTCGCTACCCCACGAAGCCTTTTGTTTCCCGTCGGAATGCACTTTCGGGCCCTCTGAAGACTTTCTCTCTCCTACCGCGATTCTGCGACATGTCGCGATTTCGCGACATGTCGCGAAATCGCGACCACCATGACGCATCGGCAACTTCCTCCCTCGTCGGCCGCGAAAACGCGACATGTCGCGATTTCACGTGCCTCCGTACGCTTCTTGATTTTCAGCCGCGATTCTAGAACACGTCGCGATATCGCGGCGGTTCCCTTACACGCATGCGTTGACCGCGTTGACCGCGATTTTGGAACATGTTTGCGACTTAGCCGATTTTTCATCCTGCAGCCCATTTTCTCTCTCCTGCCGCGAAAATGCGACATGTCGCGATTTCGCGACATGTCGCAAAATCGCGCCCTCCGTACTGACTTGCTTCTCTCTCCAAAAAACTGTCGCGATTTCGCGACATGTCGCGAAATCGCGACCTTTACGGCGCTTAGCTGCATTTTGACTTACTGTCGCGATATCGCGACATTTCCGAAAATGGAAGTGTCGCGATATCGCGACACTACCAAAAATGGAAAGTTTGATTTTTCGGTGAATTATGCAAGCTGTTTTACGGATTTTCTCGGTACCGGTGCAAGATTTTGCTTGTGCATGAATGATTCTAGCATGTAAAAAGTGAATTCTTGGATAACACAGCTAGAATGCAAGAAAAAGCACAACTTTAAAAAGGAGGCAAGCAAATTTGGATTTAAAACCTGAAAAGATCAAGAGGGTCCCTGCTCCAAAAATGGAAGTTCATAATTTTCTAAGGATGGAATCTCATTTTTCAGTGGGGGTGTGTTGCTTATCAACATAACTCAACACACTCAAAAGGAAACCCTAATCAAGTCCTTTTCACTCCAAACTTATTTTCTAGAAAACCAACCAATCAACTCAAACATGGAAGAATGTGCTCATACCTTTTTGATGATGATGGAACCTCAAATATCTGCCACAACCAAAAACACTTCTATGCCAAACTCAAATAGGTTAGAATATAAGTATCTCTCACAATATAATGCAAAAACTCAATTACACCTTATCACTCCATATTTAAAAACAACCATAAACATACATAATATTTATCCAATAACACCTTATAATCTCCCAATTAAAATAATATCAACCACCAGAAAATAATTTCAAAATAATTACTTTCTCAACACTTCTTAATGGCAAGAAGATATCTTCAATAATAATCAACACTTAAAAGCATTTATCTCTCCAATAAGCTAAATATATTAAGATATTTATAAAACAATTAACTCCGTATTCCTCCTAATCATTTTTAACCAAAAATAATTACCAAGAAAAAACACCTTTTATCTATCCCTTATAACTCCCCCATTACTTTATAAAACCATTTGATAAAACCAAAAATTAATTTTAATTTTCCAACAACCTTCTCCAAAAAACTAGGTGCTCAAATAATGTGCATACCTTTTTGTCGATCCCTAGAAGGGATTCAAAGAGAATCGAACTACCATCTTCACAATCCTAAGTGCTTTAGTGCTTGGGAGTCCACCACATGGGCTAGCAATGCCCACATGAAGGAAGTGGAGCTTCCTTCACCTTATGCTTTTATTTACACACGTTGACCTCCTTTGAACACCACACACTGTCCACTAGCCGCAACACTTTAGCACACAAAAATTGAAGATACTTTTTGCAAGGGTTTTGGGGGAATTAAATTGAATGAGCATGGTAATTTTATAAGGTGAAATGATCCACATTTTATACATGAATGGAGGAAATTTCTCACACTTCGGTGCATTAGAAAATTGAATTTCAAATATTCGAATTAACTTTAATTATTATTTATTTATAATAATTTAAATTCTCTTGGAATTTAAATATTATAAATTACATAAATAATTACTCTTTGGGCCTTTTATAACCAACCGAAAAGCCACTTTGGTTTTTAATAAAAACCTTTTATTTTTGCCCATCATGGATAATTAACCTTTGATTTTTTCCCTCCATGGTATTCATAAAAACCTTTGATCATGCTTCCTATAAATCTCTTTTGGAACCAATCAAACTGTAATTCTTATTAGAACCTTTTGACATCAATGACAACTAATATTCCTTAAAATTTCCAAAAATGTCTACCTTTGTCATTAATGGAAACCAAAGCTCTTTTTTTCTAAAAACTTGAATTTTCCTTTGTTCTGCTCCCCTTGGCTCAAATCTCTCCTATTTGCTCAAATACCAAATATCTCCCCCTTGCTCAAATATCTCCCCCTTTGACATCAATGGCAAAGGGTCACCTTTGGGGCTCGGGGTTAAGAATGAGTATCTTAGCTTAGCCCCTCCTCCACCTCCTATTAAGGTGGTTAATTCTGGGGTGGGAGTCTCACTCCCAGTATTCCTTGAAGATACTCAGGTTTCTTTTGAAAGTGGCTTGGTGAAAATATCTGCTATATGTTCCTTTGTAGAAATATATTCCAGCCTGACCTATTTATTTGTTACCTGTTCTCTCATAAAATGATACTTAATAGAAATGTGCTTTGTCCTGGAGTGCATCATTGGATTTCTTGAGATACTTATATCACTTGTATTATTGCATAGTATGGGAATAGGATGATCATGTTTTATCTTGAAGTATTCTAGAGATATCTTCATCCATAACACCTGTGTACAACTAGCTACTGTTGTAATGTATTCTACTTCTGTTGTAGATAGGGATACTAAAACCTACTTCTTACTTAGCCAAGAGACTAAATAGTCTCCAAGAAAGAATACTCCTCCACTTGTGCTTTTGTGTCCTCAATGCTACCAGCCCAATATGCATCTGTATATTATGTTAGTGTGAAACTATAACTTTTAGGATACCAAAGCCCAAAATCCATAGTCCTTTTTAGATACCTAAATTTTTTTTTTACCACTGCCACATGTGTTTCCTTAGGTGCTACCTAAAATATTACCATTAATCCCACTGATTGTACTATATCTGGTCTTGTATCTGTAACATACAATAAGTTGCCAATCATGGATCTGTATAATCTCTAATCTACTTTTGGAGATTTATCATCCTTACTTAATTTACATCTTGTGACCATGGGGACACTTACTGGTTTACAATATTCTAACCCAAATTTATTTAACATTTCTTTTATATACTTGGCTTGTGAGAGAAATACCCCTTTCTCTTATTGTGAAATCTGAAGTCCAAGAAAGGAAAATTCACCAAGCATAGACATATCAAATTTATTTTGCATGTTCTTAGAAAATTATTTACACATATTATCAGTGTTTCCCCCAAAAATGATGTCATAAACATAGAAAACCATAATTAATAGATCATTCCCTTCATTTTTTATGTATAAATTGATGTCTGCTATCCCTTTTTTGAATCCCTTTCTTGAAGATACTTATCCAATCTAGAGTACCATGCTCTTGAAGCCTGATTCAAACCATACAATACCTTTTTCAATATCCATACATGATATAGTTTACCTTCTAATATGAATCCCTCTGGCTGTTCAATATAGACTTCTTCTTCTAGAACTCCATTTAGAAATAATGACTTGACATCCATCTGATATACCTTGAAGTTTTTGAAACTTGAAAAGGCTAAAAATATTCTTATGGCTTCAATCCATGCAACTGGAGCAAATATATCATTAAATTCAATTCCTTATACCTGTGCATAACATTTGCATACTAACCTTGCTTTATTCCTGACCACATGTCCTTCATTTAACTTATTTATGAATACCCATTTTTTGTCGATCACATTCTTGTCCTTTGGTTGTGGAACAAGTTACCAAGATTTATTTTTCTCTATCTAATCTAATTCCTCGTCCATTGCCTTAATCCAAAATTTATCCTCACTTTCTTGAGTGAAGTCTTTAGCTCAATCTTAGATAGCAAGAAAAAAAATTCTTGTTGATATGGTGTTATTATCCTTCTCCTTGTTTGTCTTTCATCTGTATTCCCAATGGTTTGCTCTTTTTGAAGATGCTTATGTACATACCTGGATGGAGTTTTTGGAAGAAGTTTTTATGTTTCTTCTTCTTCTTTATCTGATTCCTCACAAAACTCTTCTTGACAACATCCATATTCTTGATACACAATTTGTTGAACTGGCCCTCTTGAATCTATCTTTTCATCAATTATTATATGCTTTCTACCATAGTATGTGTTCTCTTTTTGAAGCATAGATAAGATTTGCTCCTTGAGAAATAACCAAGAAATATTCCCTCATCACATCTTGGATAAAACTTACCTAAGTTTTGATCTTATTGTCTTATGTAACACTTGCTTCCAAAAATTATGAAGTGTTTTATAGTGGTAGTTCTTCCTTTCCAAAGTTCATATGGAGTCTTGTGATTATTTACCCTCATTTGAGACCTAGTGATTATGTATATGGCTATGTTGACTGCTTCTCTCAAAAATACATCTAAGATCTTAGAATCATTTAGCATAGCTCTACCCATATTCTCAACAATCCTATTTTTCCTTTCAACTACTCCATTTTGTTGAGGAGTTCTAGCTACTGAATATTCTCTTTTGATTCCATGTTGTTCATAAAACTCTACAAATTCATTTGAAGTAAATTATTCTCCTCTTTCAGATATCATACACTTAATCTTCTTTCCAGTTTCATTTTCAACTAATTCCTTAAATGCTTTGGATTTTTCAAAAGCCTTTGACTTCTCTTTTAGGAAAGCTACCCAAACCATTCTATAGTAATCATCTATAAAAAATATAAAGTATCTATCATCCTAAATACTTTGTGTTCTAGTAGGACCACATATATCAGTATGTATTAGAATCAATGGATCATATGACATGTATCCTTTTGATTTAAATGTTTTCCTAGTTTTCTTTCCATGTTGACAGGGTGCACAAATTGTGCTTTGGGGTCTTTTTATTTTGGGTAAGTCTCTAACTGCCTATTTTTTGCTTATGTTGACTATGTTGTCAAAATTCAAGTGACCCAATCTTCTATGCCACAACCAAATATCATATTCTTGTGATAGAAAGCACTTTTCCCCTTTGATCTCATTGAGCATGTATAAATTGTTTGGGGTTCTTCTTGCATTGGCAATGATTTTTCTAGTTTTTGGTTTTCTTATCTCACACCTATCTGGATGGAAAGTTACCATGTACCCTTGATCACAAAGTTGATTTATACTTAACAAATTATGTTTTAAACCTTTAACATATAACACATTTTTTGTTTTTTTTTCCCATTATCCAAACTTAGAGTTCCTCTTCCACCAATCTTTGTTGATCCATTATCACCAAAACTCACTAATCATTTATAGGTTTATTTTAGTACAATAAATTTGTATTTGTCTCATATCATGTGACTAGAGAAACCACTATCAAGATACCATTGTTCTTATTTATCCTGAGCATGAAGGGCTATTTTAACTAACATTGATCTAGCCTTAACATTTTTTCTTTCATATTTTCTAGTTGTTGAAATTATTTTTCTAGAATCAAGAAGAATCATTTTACACCATATAGCCTTGTGCCCAAAATTATTGCATTTGTAACATATAATATCATCATCCATGAGAGGAGAAAAGAAATTGAAATTTCTATTTACATTGTTTCTTGCATAATGAGTATAGTGTACAACTCTATGACCATATTTATTACAAGAAAAAAATGACCATGGAAGAAATTATGTAACCTATTTGGATGTCTTAGAAGTTTTTGGTGAAGTAATATTCCTCTTTTGATTAACTCTTATCCAGGGTTCTTCTTTGCTTCTTTATTTCTGACATCCTTTACTTGCTTATCCTTGTTCGAGGTTTCTACTTTTTGAAGGCTTGATTCCTCTTTATGTTTCTCATATCCTACATCTTGTAGTACCTTGATCCTTTCAACTTCATTCCTTAGGTGGACAGTTTTTACTTCCAATATTTCACATTATGCTTCCTTGGATCTCAAAATATCTGGTATGTCCTATTCAATCTTCTTTCCTTATTCCACCCTAATCTTGATTTCTATGAGATTTTGTATAAGTTCCATCCTTGCTTCTTCATATTCTTGAACTTTTTCCTTCAAGCTTGAATTCTTCTTTCTAAGTTTTTCCAAAATTTTGAGAGCAGCAATGAATTCCTATTGTTTTTGTCAAACATAGTCTCTTCTTCATTTTTTGAAGTCATGTGTGCTACTTATGGATCCTCTTCCAAGATTTTAGTCTTTTCATGGAGAGATCTACTCTAATACTATTTGAAGAATGTGTCTTTATACTAAGAGGGGGTGGTGAACAATATACAATAATTTTTTTTCTTTTTAATCCAAATAATAGCATCAACAATATTAAAGCAGTAAACATCACACAAAGCATCACACACATGAGATACATGATTTTACGTGGTTCACCCAAATATGGCTACTTCCATGGAGAAAATATTTCTTATAAATTTTTCTCAAATAAATTCTCTTGGGAATCCTTTTTGTATAATTTTTATGGACCATTGTCCAAAGGAGACCCCAATCCCCTAAATCAAGTTTGTGGATCTCTATCCATAGGAGAACTCCTTCTCCTCTACTCTGGTTGGTGATCCTCTAGAAGACTACTATCTCTACTACACTGGCTTTTGGATCTCTCTCCACTAAACACTCTTGTCCTCACTTAGAAGGCCTATCCTAACTACCCTGGCTAATGGATCTCTATCCACTGGAGAATATTGTCCTCTAATCTCTATCACCTCTAAATATCTTTCTTAATTTTGCACTAAATATAGTCCTTCAGTCTAGTACAAGTATGATCAATATATGTCTCTGGTCTAGCACAAACCTGTCCTTAAATTTACACCAAACTTTGTTCTCAATTCTACACTAAACATAGTCCTTCAGTTTAGCACAAATATACCCTCATTTTTTGTACTCAAGCCTTAACTCAAATCTGGACTCAATCTCAAATCAACTCTGCTGGATCTGACCCAAAAATTAACTCAAGGTTTGAACAAATCAATCAACTCTACTCTCAAGTCTTTCTCAAATACTTATCTCAATTTTGCCTTGTAAGCTTCCATAAAAACTTACCAAAATCTATCCACAAGTCCACACTATAACTTGTACAATCTCATAGAAACATAAAGAGAATTGTTAGAGACTCAATGCTCAATCACTTTCTCAAATAAATTCAAAATATAGAATAGTTTATTTTATGGAACTTGAACAATCACTTCACACACCCACTTGACTAGGCTCAACCAACTCTACTCAGCCAATCACTTAATGAAACAATCCTTCCTTACAAACCCTAGTCCAAGCATAAGACCTTCACTCAAAATATTTCCAACAATTTTCAACAACCAATCTCACATAACAATGATACTCATGTTCTTTTCAAACCCTATTTCAATTTATTCACTCAAAAACTCACTTCAAAAACAATGCTTATAAGAAAACTCTCACATAACAATGATACTCAAATCCTAGTTCAAGTTCTTTATTCAACCAATGGAATCAACAACAATGCTTATCAAACAAGGTTTTAACAAAAACTCTTTATTCCATAAAACCTTGAAGCATTAACTCAACACACTCAAAAGGAAACCCTAATCAAGTCCTTTTCACTCCAAACTTATTTTCCATAAAACCAACCAATCAACTCAAATATGGAAGAATGTGCTCATACATTTTTAATGATGATGGAACCTCAAATATCTGCCACAACCACAAACACTTCTATTCCAAACTCAAAGAGGTTAGAAGATAAATCTCTTTGACAATATAATGCAAAAACTCAGTTACACCTTATCACTCCATATTTAAAAACAACCATCAACATACATAATATTTATTTTTTATTTTTTATTTGTGGAAAAAATCCCAAAAGGGATGCCAATTTCGGGTAAAACCCAAGGAGGTAGGGGTATCCATTCCACAAAAAATGCCTAGGACTCGGACCTGGCCTACCACATTTGACATACTCAAGGAGAAAATAAACACACAAAACCAAATTAAAAATAAGAAAATAACAACAAAAGTAATAAAATAAAATAAAAAACATGCTCCTTGAGTGATTCAAAAACAAAAGCACAACCAAACACACACAATCAGATAAAATAAACCACAACACGAACCACATAGAAAAACACAAGAACCACATAACAAAACACAAACAAGAAAAAAACAATAGAACACTACAAAGACATAACCCAAAAGAAAACATGAAAATAAACACAACCAAAACCTAAAAAATAATAAAAAATAATAATAATAAAAAACAACCAACAACAAACAATACACAAAAACAAAAAACATAGAAAACACTCACACATAAAAACATGAATTAACACAAACAAAGAGAAACCCAAGAACAAGAACGAAAAAACACAAGAACAATAACAAAAAACATAAAAAAAAACAACAAAACAACAAAAACACAAGAACAACAAAAAACAACATAAAGAACACAAAAACAAAACAAAACAAAAGAATCCGCCCACCTTAAAAAACTAAACAAAAAAGAAATAAAAAAAATGGAACATAACAATGACCTATCTAGACCATAATACTATTAAAGCAAGAATCAACAGAGGAAACAAAAGAAAGAATAGAATGAGCTAGGGAACTAAAAAAAACTGAATGAACCAAAGAGAAGCAAAAAAAAAGCAAGAAGAAATTAGGTACCTTCAGAACTGGAGCCATCCAAAGAAATGATAGAAATAAGAGCTTCCCTAATTTGAGAAGCCCACCATCTAGGAGGGTGGCCATAACAAGTAAGATCACCTTTGTGCAAAGCCCAATCAGCTAAAGCATCAACACTCTTATTTTGATCTTACATAATATTTATTCAATAACACCTTATAATATCCTTATTAAAATAATATCAACCACCAAAAAATAATTACTTTCTCAACACTTATTAATGGCAAGAAGATATCTTCAATAATAATCAACACTTAAAAGTATGTATCTCTCCAATAAGCTAAATATATTAAGATCTTTACAAAACAATTAACTCCTTATTCCTCTTAATTTTTTTTAACCAAAAATAATTACCAAGAAAAAACACCTTTTATCTATCCCTTATAACTCTCACATTACTTTATAAAACCATTTAATAAATCCAAAAATTAATTTTAATTTTCCAAAAACCTTCTTCAAAAAACCTGGTGCTCAAATAATGTGCATACATTTTCGTTGATCCCTAAAAGGGATTCGGTGAGAATCGAACCGTCGTCCCCCCAAGCCTAAGTGTCTTAGCACTTGGGAGTCCACCACGTGGGCTAGAAATTCCCATGTGAAGAAAGTGGAGCTTCCTTCACCTTATGCTCTTATTTACACACATTGACCTCCTTTGAACACCACATGTTGTCCACTAGCCATAGCACTTTAGCACACAAAAATTGAAGATACTTTTCGCAAGGGTTTCGGGGGTTTTAAAGCGAATGAGCATGGTGGTTGTCTAAGGTGAAATTATCCACCTCTTATATATGAATGGAGGAAGTTTCTCACATGTCGGTGCATTAGAAATTTGAATTTCAAATATTCGAATTAACTTTAATTATTATTTATTTATAATAATTTAAATTCTCTTGGAATTTAAATGTTATAAATTAAATAAATAATTACTCTTTGGGTCTTTTTTAACCAAACAAAAAGCCACTTTGGTTTTTAATAAAAACCTTTTATTTTTTCCCATCATGGATAATTAACCTTTGATTTTTACCCTCCATGGTTTTCATAAAAACCTTTGATCATGCTTCCCATGAAGCTCTTTTGGAACCAATCAAACTGTAATTCTTCTTAGAACCTTTTGACATCAATGAAAACTAATATTCCTTAAAATGTCCAACATTCCTAATGCATAAAGTATGTTTCAAATTTTCAAATATGTAAATAATTTTTTTTTAATTTCAAAATTTGATAGTGCAAACCCTAAATAAATTCCAACCTTTAGACAAACAACTTGCAAGCAAACCCTAACAAGCAATTAAATAAGGGCCATATTTGTGTTAGGTGGTCTACAACAAAGGTCTTCAAACACCAAAGCGATAAAAAATTAGGGGTCGCTATACCCTAGAGTGTCTAATAGTAGAAACCACTATACCCAAGAGCAATTTTCAATAGAAAATTTAAAATTTACAGATTTCATTAGATTTTTCAATTGAAATTGCTATTCTATCTTTTTTCTGTAAAAACATAGTAAAATCAAGCATAGTGAACTTACAGGTGTAGGCAACATCTGATGAAGCTATTGAAAATTTTATTTTTTAACTCTACTTAAATGTCATTAGAGGGTAGTGTAGCTATCTCTGCTAGCCATCATAGGGTATGATAGTGGCTACTGTGAGCCACACCAGCCCAGAAAGGTTGTACTTGCAAGTTTAAGAAGATAAGAAAAATAAAAATTAGCTACAAATTAGGATATTGTGGGAAACATCCTATGGTGATCACCACTGTAATATGTATAAAAGATATAACACCTACATATGTAATATGATATCAAATTAAAAATGCAAATTATGTAACCATCATGACAAAGAAATAGATAAATAAAAATTCCCTTCTCATTGATGTTAAAAAATTGTCATTACAAGAGGTTACAAAAGATACCTCTTAGGTATTCACCAAATTGATATAAATTACATCAAGAATCCAATAATAGGTGTATTCTAAAAGATCATCTATAATATCCCAAAACTGA
Source organism: Wollemia nobilis (assembly GCA_028583015.1). Taxonomy (NCBI): domain Eukaryota; kingdom Viridiplantae; phylum Streptophyta; class Pinopsida; order Araucariales; family Araucariaceae; genus Wollemia; species Wollemia nobilis. The sequence continues at coordinate 8,695,222 of JAQPPZ010000386.1, read as the reverse complement.
TTATGGAGGTTTTCTCAGCGACCCCTACTTGATGATGCCAATATTAAGGAATCTTGATGATGATTTGCTCTTGTGGAAACCTGAGATCTACACACAAAATAACTTACAAGACATTACTAATAAATGAGGACCCTCTCAAGATGATGTCCATTTCCATGATAAGAAAATGTAAGGAAAATTCTTAAAAGGTAAAATAAATGCATATAAATGGAATGACAATGTGCTAAACTAGGTTAGGAATCAAATTGAAAGTTGTTAAAACTTATCTAACTAAGAAATGATAGCAAATCAAATGTCACCATAAGGCCATCTTGGGCTAGAGCAGCTAGCTCTATTAGCCATCCTAGAGTCTTATGGCTACACCTGCAGGTCATTGTGGGGTATAATGACCACTAAATAGAGAGCTCATTATCTATGCTCGATGTGTGGCGATGTCCAAAATGTTTATCAAATGGGTTGACATTCTTGGTGAATTCTTGTAGAATGACTTAAAGGTGGAAATGGGCATGAAATCAGTAGGATTGATGGTGAATAATGGTGAGATTTACTCTTAAAACTCCAATACACTTCATGGATGTGAATACAAGTTTCATGACAAAATGTGAGCAGCACCTTGATACTTATGAGATATTGATCTCTCTGTTAGGCAATTTGATAGCATATCATCAAAGATAATTTCAGATCTTAACTCTCTATTTTGGAAACACTTCATTGTGGAAGAATACTAGGTTTTGGATGAAGGAAATGCTCTGATTTATATATTTCCCTCAATTATAATATTGGCTTGCTGAAGAAGCCAAGACCATGATTCAGTTAGGTTCAAGGAGACCAGACATCACTTCTTAAAGGTTTTGGTGTGTAACTGTTCAAGATTAGTTTCCCTGTAACATATTTGACTCAGCTTAAGGAGCTCAAGTTTGTTACAAGTAAGGTCATCCCAATGTGGAGCGACCAGGATTGGGGGTCATCACATGGTCCAGTTACTGCTCAAGGATACTATTGGTTATGATGGCCTAGGGTGAAAAGGATTGATTGCACCTATTTGGTGATGTCCAAAATGTTTATCAAATGGGTTGACGTTATTGGTACATTCTTGTAGAATGACTTAAAGGTGAAAATGGGCATGAAATCGATAGGATTTATAGTGAATAATGGTTATATTTACTCTTAAAACTCCAATACACTTCATGGATGTGAATACAAGATTCATAAAAAAATGTGGACAACACCTTGATACTTATGAGATATTGATCTCTCTGTTAGGCAATTTGATAGAACATCATCGAAGATAATTTTAGATCTTAAATTTCTATTTTGGAAACACTTCATTGTGGAAGACAACCAGGTTTTGGATGAAGGAAATGCTCTGATTTATATATTTCCATCAATTATAATCTTGGCTTGATGAAGAAGCCGAGACGACGATTTAGATAGGCTCAAGGAGACCAGACATCACTCTTGGAAGGTTATGGTGTGGAACTGTTCAAGATTAGTTTCCCTATAACATATTTGATTCAGCTTAAGGAGATCAAGTTTGTTACAAGTAAGATCTTCCCAAGGTGAAGCGACCAGGCTTGGGGGCTATCATAGGGTCCAGTGACTGCTCAAGGCTACTCTTGGTTATGATGGCCCAGGCTGAAAAGGACTTATTGCACCTATTTGAGTGGTTAGAACCACTGTTAGGTCTTGGGAAGGCCCAATATGAGTCATATGGAAAAGGTATTCATATGAGTAGCCTCATCAACATGATGTGTTTTAGATGTCTACAATAACTACTTTGTGAACAACCACAAAAAATTAATAGGGGGCCTTATAATGCCTATCCATGCGATTCCTACGTGGTTCTTGAGATAACACATTATTTACAGCTACCATCCAATAATTGTTGTTTCTATTATTTATTTATTTTCTCTAAAGTCTAATTTGCTTTTTATTAAATTACATATCATGTACATTTTACCTAATTTTATTAAATTTATATTTCATGCAAAATCTTATGTACATTTTAATCAAAATTGTATGAAAATTTCCATTTGTACATTTTACTTCTTTTACTAGGTGGTGGATTTGCTACCTCTAGGTAAAAAAATCCTAGAGGTCATCTGAAGGAGTTAGATCCCATGTTCCCTAGACTTCCCAAATTGGTTCTTTAAGTAAGGTGTGGTCACTAGACACACCAAACATACTACAACCAGTGCATAAGGACTTTTTTTATCCCTAATAGTGCTTCTAACATGCTTAGTGGGACCCACACTCATAATAATAATCTATTTTTTTATGAAGTCCTTAGCTACAAATTAGGATATTGTGGGAAACATCCTATGGTGATCACCACTATAAGATGTACAAAATATATAACACCTACATATGTAATATGATATCAAATTAAAAATACAAATTATGTAACCATCATGACAAAGAAATAGATATATAAAAATGCCCTTCTCATTGATGTTCAAAAATTGTCATTACAAAAGGTTACAAAAGATCCCTCTTAGGGATTCACCAAATTGATATAAATTACATCAAGAATCCAATAATAGGTGTATTCCAAAAGATCATTTGTAATATCCCAAAACTGATTATGATGGTTTTCTTAGTGACCCCCGCTTGATGATGCCAATATTAAAGAATCTTGATGACGATTTGCTCTTGTGGAAACCTGATATCTACACACAAAAGAACTTACAAGACATTAGTAATAAATGATAACCCTCTCAAGATGAGGTCCATTTTCATGATAAGAAAATGTAAGGAAAATTCTTAAAAAGTAAAATAAATGCATATAAATGGAATGAAAATGTGCTAAAGTAGGTTAGAAATCAAATTGAAAGTTGTTAAAACTGATCTAACTAAGAAACGATAGCAAATAAATGTCACCACAAGGCCATATTGGGCTAGAGAAGCTAGCTCTATTAGCCATCCTAGGGTCTTATGGCTACACCTACAGGCCATTGTGGGGTACAATTATCACTAAATAGAGAGCTCATTCTCTATGCTTGATGTGTGGTGATGTCCAAAATGTTTATCAAATGGTTTGACATTCTTGGTGAATTCTTGTAGAATGACTTAAAGGTGGAAATGGGCATGAAATCAGTAGGATTGATGGTGAATAATGGTGAGATTTACTCTTAAAACTCCAATACACTTCATGGATGTGAATACAAGTTTCATGACAAAATGTGAGCAGCACCTTGATACTTATGAGATATTGATCTCTCTGTTAGGCAATTTGATAGCATATCATCGAAGATAATTTCAGATCTTAACTCTCTATTCTGGAAACACTTCATTGTGGAAGAAAACTAGGTTTTGGATGAAGGAAATGCTCTGATTTATATATTTCCCTCAATTATAATATTGGCTTGCTGAGGAAGCCAAGACCATGATTCAGTTAGGCTCAAGGACCAGACATCACTCTTGGAAGGTTCTGGTGTGTAACTGTTCAAGATTAGTTTCCCAGTAACATATTTGACTCAACTTAAGGAGCTCGAGTTTGTTACAAGTAAGGTCTTCCCAAGGTGGAGTGACCAGGCTTGGGGTCCATCACAGGGTCCAGTAACTGCTCAAGGCTACTCTCGGTATGATGTCCCAAGATAAAAAGGACTGATTGCACCTGTTTGAGTGGTTAGAACCATTGTTAGGTCTTGGGAAGGCCCAATATGAGTCATATGGAAAAGGTGTCCATATGAGTAGCCTCCTAAACATGACATGTTTTGGGTTTCTACAATAACTACTCTTTGAACAACCACAAAAAATTAATAGGGGGTCTTATAATGCCTATCCATGCCTTTCCTAAGTGGTTCTTGAGATAACACATTATTTACAGCTACCACCCAATAATTGTTGTTTCTATTATATATTTATTTTCTCTAAAGTCTAATTTAATTTTTATCAAATTACATGTCATGTACATTTTACCTAATTTTATTAAATTTTAATTTCATTCCAATTTATATTTCATGCAAAATCTTATGTACATTTTAATCAAAATTGTATGAAAATTTCCATTTGTACATTTTACTTCTTTTACTAGGTGGTGGATTTTCTACCTCTAGGTAAAAAAATCCTAGAGTTCATCTAAAGGAGTTAGATCCCATGTTCCCTAGACTTCCCAAATTGGTTCTCTAAGTAAGGTGTGGGCACTAGACAAACCAAACACATAACCAACTTATGGGGGGTCTACAACCAGGGCATAAGGACTTTTTTTTATCCCTAATAGTGCTTCTAACATGCTTAGTGGGATCCAAACTCATAATAATAATCTAATTTTTTGTGAAGTCCTTGGCTATTTTATTTTTTAAGTATCACAGTCATTCACCTATTAAGTCTTATAGTCAAAAAACCATTCAAATTTAGTGGCTCCAGTGGAAAACAACCATGGAATATATCGTAAAAGGATTTATTGATAGATATTCTAGTGGAAGTATCTACCTACCAGCTTGTTGAATCAAATATCAAATTCCCAACCCTTACCTAATACCCCCACACCAATAAAAATATATCTATATGGCTAAAACTTGATGGGATCCTAACATACAATAATTGAGGTCCCTTGGATCCCCTAATTTCACTTGACACATGAGACTTGATCCCTACCATGGCTCTATAATTCTTGCCTAAATTCACTAGAGAAGATGCAATCATCACATTAGAACACCTACATCATATAATTTTTTTTTAAATGATATATAATATGGTTAAATATAATGTGGCTTTGAGCATTTTAGCAACATATTTCAAGTGTAAAACACTAGAATGGTATATATCCCTTTTGGTACTTTCAATTGGATACTGGGACCAGCTGGTTATCCAACTAATGGATATGTTTAGGGAGGAGGACTATGGAGCTTCATTGCTAGACCACCTAGTGAATATCAAAAGAGATCCTATGGAGGCAATGGGTGATTTTAGTATGAAATATTAGATGATACTAGACCCCCTCAAGTATGGCACTCATTTTGTATCTCAATTATTTCAATTCATATATTTCCATGATGATTAATATCAAGGGAGGAAAATCCTTTTGAGAGGCCTTCCAAATAATTATCTAAGGGTAGAAAATAATATCATATAGATAGGCAAGCTTCCTCCAAGACCCCCAATGCCTTAATTCCCCCAACTCATGTACCCATCACCACTAATCAAGCAACCTCTACCTCCCACCTAATGCTCCTCATGAATTCAATTTTCCATCCTTCTCCATTCCATCCAACTCCAACTTTATTACTTGAAGCTCAAACAGATGAAATGAAGAGGAAGGTGTAGGATATTTTTGAATAATTTCTCATTTTGAGAAAGCAATAGGGAAACCTCTGCATCCTCTATTTTTAGCCATAGAACCACCCCTATTAGAGATATTCGATCACTAATCAACAATTTGCTCTAGGAATGCACCTCCATCACTATCCCTTGCAAAGTTTCTAGTCTCTAGTAGGTATGCAAAATGAAAGGTTGTCACTAGCATTAAATATATGCCAACCAACCCCCATTGATTCACCTATTCTTCAAAAACCATACCCTTGGAATAAGTCTTGTTCATAGAGGAATAATGCAAAATACATTTGGAAAGCATTAGGATCGATGGGGTATTTCTCAGTAGACATCAAAGCCAATCAAAATCTAAAAGAGCAACTAGAACCAAATTTGTTGAAGGTTTTTGGGGAAGTGGTCCAACCAAATCAATATGGTCATCCATGACCACCAATATTCTAGGGCTACAGTCACTAAATTATCTAAAAGACACTAGTGTTAATATTTGAGCCTCCCCAAAAGCTTCCAAGTTAATATTAGGAAGACTCGGGCCTTAGCTACAATTGAAATACTTATCAAAAGAGGAACTAAATTGAAACCTAGGTAGAATAAGGTAAGGATTAAGTATATCTTCCCATAAAATTCAAAATAAATATTTTTTCCTATCTCTTATGTGTTAGGGTAGACTAGTCCAAAGCTACCTAGTTGATCCCAAGATCATCGAATCCACCTTACCAAAAGTGGTGGTAGATGAATGAAACTTAGCCTGGTGGCTAATTAAAAAATAAGTAGGAAGATTATATAAGGGGCATAACCTTGTGATCAACCTCCCGGTATCACTCGATGACCATGTTTTTGGAGGCCTACACCTAGAGCCTAAAGAATACTATAAAATTAGGAAAGCACAAAAATAACAATGGATAGAAGTTGATACTAGAACCATGATATGGAGCACAACTTGGTTTAAACATGAGGAAGAGCTACCCACAAAGGTCCCAATGAAGGAAGGTGGGAAGATCCAACTCAAGGGTAAAGTACCCCTACCATATAGGAAGAAACACTGAGTTACTAAAATTTGGGACCCCATTCCTAGTAGGACCTTTGACCATATTGGTATGGATTTGGATCCCAATTGTGGAAGTTGAATCATCAAACATATGGTCCCTTATAAATAAATAAATAAATTAATAAAATCATCATTATTATTACATGTGTATCTAATGGTTGTAGAACAATATACTGGATGCCACCACAGAATGTATGAGAATCATGAAGGAACATGATAAATCTTATCATAAGAAATAATCATTTTAGCATCCATATGTGAGATGAGATGATGTGAGATGTATGTGTTTTCCTTATAATATTATGTAAATTAAAAAAATATGCACAAAGTAGTCAATGGCTATCTAAATATCATTGCTGATATCCATCCAATATATATCCTACTTCATGAACACCCTTTAATAAACAAAAATTCACAAGGAAAATTGTGTTTGATTGATGAGATGATTTGTTGCTATAAGGAACTTTGAAGTTTTCCATGAGAATAAAACACCCTAGTTTATTAATTAAAATTTGTATAATGACTATACAGGACTCCTAAAAGATAAAATTTTTTGTTATGAAGACCAATATATTCATTATCCCCGTGTGTGCAAATTAATATATTAGATGAGACATAAGACTACCTCATTGCCATGTGAGATTCATTAAATCCATTTTTGTAATGAGGATCACAAAAATTTTACCTTGATCCTAATTTTGGATGTAGTTGGACTAGACTACTAGGTAATATAGGCCACCTAAAGCTAGATCATTTGTAAATTGCTTAGAACTACCCCAATTCCAGGTGGAATTCATTTAGCCCATTGTTGTATTGGGTATCACTCAATGGTTTTTGGAATACTGACCATTCCAAGGATTCAATCTCTTCACCCCCTTATTTTCTTCACATTTATTGGGATACTTGCTCATGCTTAGTGATGAAAATCATTGTTTAATTTACATATTTTTATTTTGAGCAAGGGATTTGTGTAGTGATGATAATCACTATTTATTTTTCCTTTGATTTTTGCTTTGTTTCAGGATTTTGCTAACTTTTATGAAAGCAAGGGCTTTCTTTGGGTAGGAGGGAGCTTGTCCTTTTGTCAATGATCAATATCCTAGACTACGTGCATCACAATATGATAAAGTAAAAACCTTTTTCTTAAGGTGACTAGGACCACTTTGCAGTGTTCATATTTCCTTGTCTAAAATAGGATCGTTAATGTTTAATTAGTGATTGGATTTTGACATATACTATGTATTATCAAAATTAGACCTCATATTCGAAAAGTGAAGATAGCTTTCTACAAAATCTAAGAAGATCACTAGGAATGTCTAAATGACCGAAAAACCCTAGTATATTCCTTATAGCAACAGGAAGGGTTGTGTTTAAAAATACAATTACTCACAGGGGTGATGGATGATGATGATGAATAGATGTATTATTAAGATAAAAACACGGTGTTATTTGTAAGATTGTAAACACAACCTATCCTAATGCAAGTGAAATGGATGAACATGCCTAATGCAATGCAAGTAAATGAATGCATGTGCAAAATGAAATTCATGATGTAAATGTTTTTGTATTTTTAATGTTTTGCAATATTTTTAAGTTTTACTGTTTTTTTATTTGTTTGAATTTTTTATTTTAAAATTGTTTTTGAATTTTAAATGATTTTATGATTTTTTTTTTGGATTTTATGTTTTTTAGGGGGAAAGGTATGCTACCTTAGGTACCCCAAGTGTGTGTGCCACTCAATAAATAAGAGGAAGGTGTGATGTCTTTAAAATCCTCACTTTGCCTCATTGAACTTGATGTGTATGGTGGGAAAGGTATGTTACCTTGAGGACCCCCAGTGTGCATGTTGTACACTGCAATATAATCATGTTGCTTAGGAAGAGTGATAGAAATCAACTCTCCAAATTGGGGAACATGCATCTATGAAGTGCCCATGTCTTGGTGGGGTAAAATGAGCGAACTGTTTGCGTGAAGCTCATTTCATTCTAGTAGGTCTTGGACCTTCTTGAATGAATGGTAGCTATAGATGTCATGCCCCTGTATACGATGGTAGATACAATAGAGGCTTTCACTAGGTGACCCAGGCTTAGGTACTCTTTGTTTTACCTCTAGTAATACAAATGCATTTTCCTTGTACGACTTTTGAAATAAAGTTGCAGTAGTCATCTCAAATATGACCACTCACTGAGGTGGCTTGTTAGGCCTACGGGGATGTAGTTGACCTGGGAGGTGCGCATGTGAAGATGTAGTCTCTATTTTAGTAAGTTGAGGAAATATGGATGAAATATCTATGGGAAAAGCCTTGCTATCTATGATATCTTGAACCACATTCCTGAATCCATAACAATTGCAAATTCCATGGACCTCTATTCGATGATAGAGATAGTAGTGGTCCTCCCTACAACCCTTAGGTTTAGCTCTATTTGGGTCTAAATGGTTTATATTGGGTAAGGTTAATACCTTAGCTTGCAAATTTTGAAATTTTTTTGACATGGGCTCATTTAAAGGAGACCAAATGCACTACTAGTATTTTGGGTTCTCAGCCTGTGTTGTCTTAGTTTTATGACTAGGTTGAGCCCTAGGTATTTTAGTTGCTTTCTTAGAGGGCTCTTATTACTTTTTTTGTACCAGGAATGGATTACTAACAATGCTTATTTATCAGTTGAAAAAATAAAGCTAATTCTTTCCAAGCATTTTGAATATTATGGATCTGAAACCCTGACATGAGTGAATGACATGGCCACTTTGTCTATGATACATATAGGGTAACTCCTCATCATACCCCTAGGGTTTTGTATGATTCAAATATAATTGGTGAACCTCAAGTAAGGTGATGGCATTTACACCACATAATCAATTGAACATCAATATCACAAGCTCAGGCAAACGGGAATACTTGCTAGGTTGTTGGAGCAGTCGATCTAGTATTTTATGGTTTAGGCTTATCTTGTGATTGAACAGGAGGTGGTTACATCTCATATGAGGGTTGCTTTTGTATTTCTTGGATCTCAATATGGATCATGATAAATTGCAATACCTCATTTTATTTCTCCATCTGCACCTCTATATTAGTCAAGCGATATTGTATACGTTCCAATACTAACAAGGCTCTTAGATGTATTGCTAGTGACTAGCTAGAAATACTATCATCGAATAAACGAGGTAAAAGAGTGGGTGCTACATAACCCTTATATAAATGTAAATCACCCATTTATTTCATTTGAGATGATGTGGAAAATTCATGATGATCCACTTTGATAGTGGTATCCACATGCTCATGTTTTTTACTCAGTTTGTGTTTTTATTGCACTTTGTAATGTTGAACTATGCTAGTTTTAATACCCCTAGTCTAACGTGGGGGAGAAATCTATTTTTTCTCTTGAGAGGGCACCATAATAAATGAATCAAGGGTGACTAATTTCAATGGTTTTGGCCCCTTCGATGTTGAAGCAATATATGATGATATCATCTATTGTTTCAACTACTTTAGAGTCACTTGATCTTCTTTCTTGATGTTGAACATTCCCACAAACTCGTGAGAAGGTGAATTGGATTTCAGATAAGTTGCGGGTGGATCATCAACTGGTTGAGTTGCTTCTATATCAGTCATGCTAACTAATTTTTTCTTCTCCTCATTAGGTTATATGATACCATGAATTTTGATGATGGAAGAAGGTAGCAATTTCTTGATGCAATCCTAAATTGAATATTCGATGATTTTATCTGAATGAATGATTTGAGGCTCACATGTCGATAGATTTTATTATGGCTCATCGACCTTCTTGTAATATTTGAATGGCTCAGGATCATGGGGAACCACATACACTTGTCCTTGGTGTATGAATTTTAGATTTTAGTGCACTATGTAAGGTATGCATTCCATATCCCTCATCCATAGTCGACATAGTAATATATTATATTACCTTTCACCCCCAAGTATATGGCACAACATATGTATTATATATATCCCAACCTGTATAAGTAGGATTATTGTACTGATTTTTGGGGAGGTGGCATCATTGAAGGCTCTCAAAGTGAATGTTAAGTCCTTAATGTGTGAATATGGCAGATTTAAATGCTTCAAAGCTATAAACATGATGATGTTGATAGATGATCCGATGTCAATCAAAACTCTCTTGTATGGAATCTGATTGATACTCGCTATGATGTGTAATGGAGAAACAAGTTCATATCTAGCGATTTGCTTAATTTCTTGCCTACGAAAGGTAATCATAGGGTCCTTTTATAAGTGAACTGAATTCAATGTTTGCAAGGGTGTGACCCATAATCATCTCTCTTAGAACTGTGTGGTAAGGTATCTTGATTAATGTGTTTATTGCTTTTTGTCACAATATTTACCATATCGATAAAGCCCTCATCATGTGGGGCTATATGCACTTCATTGACATGCTCAACTTGATTGTTTTTGACCTCATGGTTGGGTAGAGGGTTTTTTAATATGTTGATGTTTTTATTATCGATAGCTAAGGGACTATCTATTTGCAATTAATTCTTGTCCAAAATATTCTACATCACATTTTTGAATGCAAAAAAATCCTAGATATCATGGCCATTTTGTCGATGATATGTGTAGTACAAGTCTTCCATGTACCCATTAGGTTTTGGAAAATTATGATCTAGGGTGTGCACCTTAGGTAATTTTAATGCCTTCGCCTCGTAAAGGTGTATGAAAATTAATGACAAAGATTTAGGCAATGGCGTATAGTTGTGAGGTGGAAATTTTTTTTTGTCCTTACCTTGATTCTGTTGCACTGGTTGTAATGCGCAAGTGAAAGTTGAGCCTGATAGTTTTGTAGTTATTGGATCTATGCTACTTTTGGAACATTTAACATGACCTGGTTAACATGTGCAGGCTTGGCCTACTATGATTTATGTTGTGTGTTCTTTTTATTCCATTATTTCTTGCTATGGAGCTTTAGATATCCTTCTTATAGCTTGATATATTCAATGAATTTGGCATGTGCCAAAGCCTCCTCGAATATCAAATATTGTTGCAACTAGAGAAACAATGATATGTTCTTGGCACAAATTTTCATAAACATTCAAGTAAGTTCAGTAGTGGTAATAGAGAATGGTAATTTTACCATTAATGTTTACCACCTATTCCTATAGTCCAGGATCGACTCATCATCATACTATTTAAGATTGGCCAGGTCAGACAAGTTGGTCTTCTTCCTAATACCAAATGAGAAGCATTCAAGGAAGGCATTCACCAGTTACTCAAAGTTGATGATGCTATGTTTTGGTAGTTTGTTAAACCACTCTATTGTTGTGCCTGATAACGTAATGATGAACATTCTCAACATTAAGGCATCATTTTATTGGAGCTGAAAGCATGCATTCATGAAGTTGTTCACATGCTCTTATACATATTTCTCTCCCTTAACCTTATCTAACTGAGGTATCTCAAAATGCTTTGGATATGCAGGACATGGTATCTATGGACACAAAAGTGGGATTTTGATAAGCCACATATTTTTTCTCACTATATTTGACTCTCTCAAAAAGCACTTTGTAGGCTTGAGAAGATATGATCTCTTCCTCTCAAAGGGATCTTTGAGGTGCAAGCGAGGGTAGGTTCCTTTGAGTTCGAGGTGGTCAATTGTACTCATCGACCACGTCTACAGAAGATGGTTCAGGATACAACTGATCTTGGTGATCCCATTATGATTCTTCATACTGAGTATGCTCAGGCCTGTTTAGCACTAAATGCTCATACAATCAAGAAGCATTTTGAGAAGTATGGCGAATATAATCATCTACTTGCCTATTATACAGCTCAAGGTGTGAAGTAGCATGTCTCTTATTGTGTTTATACCTATACTCACTATGAGGAGGTAATTTTTATTGAGCCAATCTATTTGATCACTCTTCATGTTCCTTTTGACCAAGGAGACCTTGTTCCTCTAGGCAGTGTTCATATAGCTATTGTTGGTGCAATCACTATTGTTTTACACTTTCTCATTCTATATTTTCTAAGCGCTCATGTTCAATATGCAAATCATCCAATTGATCTTGGAACATTTTGATGAGGATTGATGTTTGATCACTCATATGACCCCTCTAGTAGTTCCTAGCTAGGTTTGCATAGTTTATTTCTTGCAAATTAATATTGTAAGTGAGTATCCTTCTCACATGCACTTGTGGACACTAGTTATCTTCTAGTTGTCATTTAGAGTGTTAGTTAGTCAGTGTGAACTCAAAGTAGGAAGTGTGTACTTCAAGATAGCTAAAATGGATCTTATAGTTAGCATTATTCATTTCCTCTTAACTTAGAAGTTACGTGCATTCTCCTTTGTACTTTTGTAGCTTATGGTTAAGCATATTGGATCAAATCCATGATTTGATGGGTTTGGTTATGTATTTTGGGCCATTAGAGCCTATATAATGAGTTTGTAAATAATATGAAGTTAGTTGGATTTTCAATCCTTTTCATTGGTATCAGAGCCTAGTTCAAGTTTGCACTAGGGCTTGTGAGGTGAGAGGAAAGAAGTTAGTTTTCTTATGAGAAGCTTTTTCTCATTGAGAACTCGGTTCAAGCTCAAGGGGAGCTTGAAAACCATTCGCAGAAGGAAGTTCCTTAGGATTCAAAATCCTCGTTCCAACTTTCTCTGTATTCTCAAGAAGTATAGGATAATTTTACCCTGATTTATGTCTTACAAAAATCCTTTGACAGGTTTGGATTTCTCCTACACTGAAATGCAAATTAGGGAGCCTTTCATTCCTGAAGTTTCTGCCATTGAGGAGTCTTGAAGATTGAGGAGCATCTACACCAGGTCGTGTGTTGACTTGGGTCTGGTTGCCTTTCAAACGCTGGTCGTGTGTCGACTGGATCTTGAAAGGAGAGCTACTAAAGGGGTCTTGGTGATATTATAGCAATTAGCAATTTGTTAGAAAATTTGAAGGTAATTTACCTTCAAAAATTGCTAATATTTGTAAAAATTTAAGTTTGTCATGTAGTTAAATTAACCTTCTGGTTAATTTAAAATTTCATTTTTTGTTAGCAAACTTAATTTTAAATTAATATATTATTTTGATATATTAATTTTTAATTTTATTGTAAAAAAAAAAAATTTAAGCCGCAGGGCTATTCTGCCCTTTTTCGACTGCGATCCAGCACCGTGGGTGCTTGGTCGGCATCCCGTAGGACTTTTCGAGTGCGTTAGGCTGATGCACTCGTCTCGATAGTCCTTTCGGCCTGACAGCCTAATAGCCAGCATCTATGATTGATGCTATCAGGCGATAGTGTCTGTGTCATAGTGCTGACGACAGCACTGACTGGAGCAGCTCCGACGACAGTTCTGTCAGGTGTCAACACCTGCGGTAGACGCTGTCAGGCGATAATGTCTACATCATAGTGTCGGTAGTAGCACTGACTAGTGTAGTGCTACTGTCAGATGTCGATAGAGCCTATGGCATATGCTGTCAGGTTTGACAACATCTACGATGTAGGGCCTGTGGCAACATTATCGGGTGCAACATCTGCTGTAGAAGCTGTCAGAATCGACAGTGTCTAAGGCCACATATGCCCATGCGTGGGCTGCCAGGCACCGTGCCAGTACCATGACGAAGCCATCCTAGTTCTGATAGGTCTAGAACCTGTCAGGCCATCCCTTGGTCGGCGGGTGGTGCTCCCACGATTGGCCCCCTACAAGTTTGTCTTGCCCGACACAACATTATACCTACATTTTTTTTGTTTTACCACCTCGGGATATGTGTAACATCAACCAATCAATTTGTCGTTTACAATTAGCATTGCCTTGGGAAGCATGCAACATCAGTTTGGTAATACTTCGATAAGAAAAATGATATCCTCCATGTTTAGAAGGATTTGGCATTACAATGGGCATATGAATGGTCACCTTCCCTCTATCTCACCCCTCATTGAGCTGATTTGACCTCTCATTGTAATGAGATGTGGTAGGTCTAGAAGTATTCTCATCTAGGTCACGAGAAGATCTGGTGTAATTTCTCCTTAGTGGGGCTTCTTGGTGGGATCTACTATGAGTGGTGTTGTCTCCTCTGAGACTACCTAAAGTTCATTCAAGTATGTTCTAGGCAGGTGTGTTGCCTCTAGGGTGGTCCGGGCCCTTTGGTGCATTGGGTGCAACCTTAGACTTGGTCTGGGGATGACCCCATATATTGACCATAACCTTCTAAAATTTTACTCCCAAAAAATGTTGTGAGTGTTATACACCAAAATGATCAATGTGATGAGTTGATCACAATGGGCTATGACTCCAAAAAGTGACTTTTGGGTCAAAATTTATATTTTTGGAATTTTTGGAAAATGTGGAACCAGGCCTAAAAAATGCTATGAGGGATGAAAAAGGGTTAAAATAAGGCAACAAAATAAATTTGACAAATTTTGGGGTTGTCTAAGGCTTTTTATGACTGTTTTAGTGCAGTTTTTACCTATTTTTGGCTTAAAAATCACTCAAAAATAGAGTAATCATAAAACCAACATAAATGTTTTTTTATAGCTCCAATTTGCATAATTTTCAATTCATTGGATCCAGAATTAAAACATAGAAATTTAAAGTACAGGATTTCACCAACATAATTATTATTTTTTAATTAGGATTTGGTCCTAGATCAAGGATCTTATGTTGATTACCCAAACAATGAAGAAACACACAAAGTAGACAATATGATTATATCTTTTAAGGATTAGTATTGTGTCCTAAAACTTGTTTAGTGTGTTTTTGATTAAATTATTTTCAAAAATACCTCATATCAAAAGTTTTCTTTTGTTGGATGATATTATTTTGTTAAAGAGATTTTCACCTGTATGCTCGCAACTCAACAACCAAAAATGAAATTTCGGTCATGTAAACCCACCAAAGTATGGAGATGAAGCCCATACCTGATCAAGGAGCACAAGTTCTTCTAGTCCTCACCAAGTCTCACTTGGTCAATGTTATATCCTCTGAAGAGAAGTACATGCAAATTTTCCAAGCTACGTCGGTTCTTGGACCTAGCCTTGGCAAAAAATATGGTTCCTAGGATTTGAGCCAACAGATGGATATGAAGCCCACCGTCGTTGGTCTCTATTAGTGGTTGGGTATGAATTCCAACTCACTAATTTTTAAGTGTGACGTGGTGTGTGGCGATTCTTTTAAATTTTACATGAAAACAAAATGCATCAGAGAGCACTCAAATGATTTTTCTATATGCTTAAAAATAATGTTTCTATTTTAGAGAATGCACATCTAAAATATAGATGATATTTAGAGGATGCAAGACTAGTTATAAAAAATGGCCTCTAATTGGACCTCAAGCATGCAAACCCTAACATACAATCTAGATCACTGGAGACTAGGGTGGATTACAATCAAAGACCATTGTTCCTAGCAATGACTAGTAGAGAACCTAAGGGATCTTACAAATTTTGCTTTAAAATTTCTCAAGTCAAAAAATAAAAACACAAATAGAGAAGAAAAAATGTAGAGAATTTCAACCAAACTGAAATCCAAGTCTACTAATGATCTGGCTATCTATTGTTTGTAAGTTTTTCTTCTGACCACTATCGCTCAGGGTGGCTCTGAATCTGGCTACTATCTTCAAAAGTGGTTGAGCTCTAATGGCTACTGTCAATCAAAGCGGCTACACCTATGTAAAGAAAACATGCAACAAATCAGCAAACAACATAAATTTTAGGTGTCCTTCCATGATCACCATATTTACGATGCTAGAATGCACGCACCTACTGTATTTGCATCATAATATCAAAGATAAAAAAAGAAAACATACAATGACAATGAATTAAGAAAAATGTAAAGGATCCTTTTATTAATTTATCATGAAAATCAGTTACATGTACGTCCCTCTTAGGGATACCAAATTTTGATACAATGAATACAAATATATGAAACCCCAAAATAGGAGGTGGTGCAATTCGTAGGCCTTATAGATTGACATGAATAGATTGAGGTCTTATTGATGCCTCCTTCTCACTTTTTCAGAGGAAATATCCTTAGATGTGGCTTTGTCCTTTGTAAATATTGTCACCTACACACAAAGAAACCACAAAACACATCAAAAGCATATGAAACCTCTCATGATGAGGTTTTGTCCAAGAATTTGCATGAAATGACTTGAAAGCATGATAAAAGCATGAAAAGCACAAAGGTAAGTAAAGATAAATAAATAAATGCTAATAAACTATAAAAATATATTGAAAATGTTAAATCTCCTCTAATCTAAGCTGATAAAATAGGAATAAATAAAAATCTAGGCTAAGAACTGAAGAAATGATGCATCAAACCCTAGCTACTGCTATCATCGATTATTGAGGCTTGCAAGTCATTGTTAGTGATAGTAGTCATAAGCTATGAATTTTACCTCTTAAATCAAGGGTTGTGACACACAATTATTTAGTTGAATTGATGGTCAAGAGTTGCCTGCTTTTCTAGAGATGGATTGGTGGTTGAAATCATTGGGATTCATGTTATATTGATGTGAATTTATGATGTGTGCTTCTCAGTCCTTCGGAAGCTCCATTTTTGTTTACATGTTTGTCACTCCACTAGTGGACAACATTTAAAAACTCCTCAAGGGTTATCAAGTTGCTATCCAATATGGCAGAGCTTCACTGCATAAAATTTGTATATATTTTGTATTCATGGGAGTGCCTATAAATAGACTTCTCAAATTCCTATCTTGGCTTCATGGAGAAGCCAAGATCAATAATTTCTAACCTATGGTAGTTGGGAGGAACCTTCCAAAATATTCCTCACATAAAACCATCTAAGATCAGTTGCATTTAGCCGTTACAACTAATTTTAGCTTGACTCAAGAGGATGAGATAGTTTTAGAGCTAACTACTATCAGCAGGAGCAGCTAGGCTCGTAGCTGATCTAAGTATCAGTGGCTGGGTTGGTAGCCTCTCTGAGCATCAGTGGCTGAGCTTGCATAGGACTAGACTACCCTAGATGAGTGGTTAGAACCATTGCTACCTCTTGGAAAGGTCCAATATCATTCATATGGTTTGCAAAGGTGCCCATATGAGTAGTTTCCTAAACATGACATGTTTTAGGTGTCTACAATGAGTAAGTTCAAACTCATAGTGGGAGAGGTAATATCACATATTATTTAAGGCCAATATTATTGAGGTTATTGCACTTATACCAACCCTCTTAGAACCAATTATGAACCTTTTTATTGTAAGTCATAATCAACTAGTGATCTCCAAGGACCAAATATACATACATGGAAGAATAAAGTGGGGTGAATCAAGGGAATAAAGTGGTAAGGTAGCCATGAAAGCCTCTTCTCCCTCAAGAGGAGATTGAAGCTCAAATTATTTTCCAAAATCCTAACATCTTGGATATTCCAAGTTATGAAGACTATGTTGTGCTTAAGGGTTTATTTTACCCTACAAGGTATACCATAAAACCCACAATGGGAGAGTGATAGAAGGTATAATAGGAGATGAAAATAGATATACATCCATAAGAGCCCAAAATACAACAATACTAATTCAAGATACTAGTTAAACATCAAGGGATGGATATCTAACCAATGCCATATTTTCTAATAAGGCCAAATGTGACAACCATAACCTTCTAAGAACACGCTGAATAACATCTTCACCTAGGGTACCCATCAAGAGTGTGTAGAACATTACCACCATACAAGCCTTTAGAAACTAAATGCAAGGTAAAGGATGATGATTCAATTTTGGTCTAGGCATCCCATGCCTAGACATAGTTGGAGCACTTAAAGTGGTGACATGGAAAACAACCCAAGGGACAACATCAAACCCAAGGTATTGATGATGAAATATCATAAGGATTTCTAACATGAAGTATCTCAATAGCATAATGAGATCCATCGAGCCAACCTACCAACAATATTTATGCCTAAAAATCCTAAAGACCTAGAAGATCATTAATTGTTGATGTCAACTAGCCCATACAATTTTGAATTCCTACATATTTTGGAGGGAAAATATACCCACTTCTTATAAATAACCCTTTATTCTTCATTTTAAATATTTAAAGCTAGCCTTATCCATGCCTAGTATCTAGCCTTGTATCATTCTAGTTGATTGGTTCTTGATCCTCTTTCTTTGGCATGCATGCAATCATACATCCATATACATAATAAGTTGTGACTATTTATTTCTATCATGGTTCTTGTATGGGTGTTTGGCTTACTTCATGATTTGAGAGACCATGTGTAAGTTTTGATGTATGTATTCACTCAATCCGCCATGGTATAGAGAAATTTTATAACTTTGTTACATTTCCACCTTTAGAATAGTCTAATTAGAATAGTTAGATTTTACTTTACCTATTATTTGTTTTCTATAATTTCATACTTTCCCTTCTTCCCCTTTCCCCTAGAATATACTAACTTAGGAATAAAGTGAAGTATTAAATATTGCATGAAGAGTTGGCCTTGGTAAAAATTCCTAGAGTTCATCCAAAAGATCCACATCCCACATTCCTTGTACTTCATAAAATAGTGCTCCAAGTGAGGTTTGGGCACCAAATACACTAGAAAAAGAACCACATCATGAGGGGTTGTCTCCTAGGGCATAGGGACTATTTCTAATCCTCAATAAGTAACTTGGGAATAGAGATATGGAAGTTTTAGAAGCTAGTATTCCTATATATATTATGTTATTTTTGGATTTAATGGCTATCCCATAGGCCATCAATAGAGAGTAAAATCCACTATACTTGACCATCATAGCTATTTAAAAATTATAATTTTAAGATAGTAGATGAACACCATATGTAGGAGAGGATATACTTTATCAATGATCCTATACTAGGTTTTATGAAATTAGGTGTTCAAGTCATTCATCATCTTCATCAATGCTCTTTTGATGGTTATCAACTACTTGAGGAAGGACACACCATTTTACTTCTCTTTGACTCTATACAACAATAGATCTACAAGTTCATCCTAGTTTTTATTGAATTGAGGGTTTGAAACAAGTACCACTCTTGTACCTTTTTCTAAAAGAAGCTACTAATAGTTGAAGAGTCATTTTTTCTCCTCAATTTTGTGTGCCATGCATAGACTCACCATGCAATATAGGTGCTCCATAGGTATGGTCACATCTTCACTAGTGAATTAAGGTCATAACTTGAAATCTAAGGCTAGGTTCAAATCCCATATCACAATAGGAATAGGTATTATTATGGGACCTCTATAATAACCTTATCAAAGGCTAATTCTAGT
Source organism: Wollemia nobilis (assembly GCA_028583015.1). Taxonomy (NCBI): domain Eukaryota; kingdom Viridiplantae; phylum Streptophyta; class Pinopsida; order Araucariales; family Araucariaceae; genus Wollemia; species Wollemia nobilis. Next base: position 8,675,685 of record JAQPPZ010000386.1, on the reverse strand, counting down.
TTATATCAATGTGCTATCATTGGAATATTCTTTTAGGTGCTTGAATTGGGGGAAACATCAGTGCTTGTAGATTTTATATTGCAAAATATATAATGATAGTTTACTCATAAATTGTTTGGTCCTTTATGCTCAGTGGAGTCACTAGGTGAAAGCTATTATGCTCCAATAAATAAACAGATTGTTATCTTCACTAGAAACTTAGTCTCATATCTCTTAGTTAGTGCATGCCAAAAACTATTGTGTATGCATGATGGCTATATTTAGGTATTATTCTTTAGTGGAGTCACCATGTGAATACTCTTGTGATTCGACATGCTCGCTAGTTAATATCTTAACCAAAATATTGACTAGAATATATAAGGTGCAAAGGAAAAAGTGTTAGCTTATCCTACCAAGTATGCCAAGAAAAAATTATATCAACAAAATATAGGTGGTTTTATCCCATTATATTTTAATACCACCTAGTGGTTTAGGGTTGTGTGATGTTGTGGTCTTCCTCATTGATTAGACAACTAGTAAAGCTCCTAATTTTTTTCTCCTCTGCACTTCCATTCCTAGGTGATCAATTTCTAAAATTAAACTATCGATGTAACATTTTAATGCTAAACCATTTGAGCCTCCTCTTGGTTCTTGTAAGTTAGATATTTTATGTCATTATTTAAATGACTAGTATATTTTCTCCCATTTTCTCCTTATATCTATTTATTTTCTATGAGTCATTGATCATTGAGATTGGATGATTGATGCAATTTCCCAATGATATATTGATTGGGTATTCTCTTAAATCATATGATTTATTGAATTATCCTTACATTTATCTATGATCATTGGTATCTTCTCAATGTGAAGTAGAGCAAATGTGCAATAACCACATGGATGACAACCATGGTATTAATATATGTGGAATAATTAGTATATGGTCAATGACTTAGCTACACTTAAACCAATGGTAGGGTGTTTTTTGGTTAGCATTTTAGATGTCATGAGCTATTGATTATTGGAACTAGATGGCTCATGAAATTTCATGAACTACATGGATTCTCATTATTTTGAAACTTTTCAACTTATTGGATCTTGTTTCAACCCAATATGTAATGGCATATCTTTATTGGATATGTTCTTTGATAGAGAAATCCACTCACTTATTTCATATCTTATAAATTCATCTACCCTATGGCCTAGACCTAACCAATGAAAGGAATATTATTTTATTCTCATTTTGTAGCTCTATGAAATGGTTTAGACCATTAGATGAGCAATTAATGACTCACATAACTTTAAGGCTCTTGATGGACCTTCATTTTTTAGAATAAATGCCTACCATATATCTTGGATAATCGATAGTGTACATTAATTTGTTCTTTCTATAGGCTAATTCTTCTTCTTCTTATAAAAATAAGTGTCTATTATTTATCTAAAGGATTTATGGTCCATGTATCCTTTACTCTTTTGAAAATTAATTCCATTAGGAATTAGTTCTCATTGTTAAATTAATTTGATCAATAGCTTGCATAGGCTTGGGATTTCTCATAGCTCCTTTAGATTATTGAATTAAGACTCACCATTGGTCAATGATTGGATGATGCACATGACATTAAAACTCTATCATAGCTCCTTTGAATGAAAAAAATAGCACCTACCATACATATCTAAATTGATAGTGTGTTTTGCTTCTACAGTTCTCCTTTGCCTTGATTCATTGATCTACTTCCTATTAATGCCAATTTGCAAAAATGGGTAAGGCATAATTTATCCTCATTGTAGTGAAAATTTTACAATAGTTTTGATGACTTATATGGCATCTTCTACTTGTTAAAGATAACAAATCCTATAATAATACCTTATCCATTGGGTGCAAATTCCATAAAAATAGTGATTCATTGGTTGTAAAGTCATGGGAGAACATAAACACACACACACACACACACATATATAATGTTTTAGAAACAAAATTTATACTAAGTACGATACATATATTCATACATTCCTAGATTTTAGACCTACCATTTATAGAATCTCATTAGTATGATTTTGGCCAAATGTTGATATTTTTCTTGCTTAGTCATCAACCTAGTGTTGCAAAAGACTTGTAACAACTTGAAACATTTCTTCTCTATAGGTTGGAGGATGTACATCAAGGCATCATACTCAAAAATATGGTTTGATTAGTTGGATTACAACAAAACAAAATATAATGCCTTATCTTCTCCCAACACAATTAGACAAAAACTAGCATATCTCCCTCATTATCCTTGGCACCATTAGAATATAGTCCTCTCATGCTAGTTAGGTCTTTATCTATATTTAAGATCTTATGGATATTGGTATTCTCCTATTGATATACATAATTACTCATATAATTCACCTAAATGTCTAATAGGGGTCAAAATTCCAATATTCAATTGCACACTAGTCCATTTATTCATCAAAAAATGTAGAGTGGATTTCATCATTAGATAATTTTAACTTAGATTGATCTTCCTCTATAATGAGGGTTTAATTAGTAGTTAGTTCAATTGAATTTTCATACTCCACATGATGGGGATGTTTTGATGGAATCTCTCATTGTTCATAGGCCTTAGGGACATCACCCTTAGTGGCCACAAGGATTTTTCACTCATTTTGATCAAGTGTGGTTGTAGGAGCAATGTATTGCAAGGAGTCATCTAGCCCCTTATGGTGTCAAGGCCTACTTGATTAGTTTCTCATTTCTCATCCATTGATTTCCTTCTTGGTATTGAAGTAGCTATTTCCATTGATACAACATACACTTCTTTTTCATCCCAAATCATCCTTGAGAGAGTGTTTTGTGACTAGACTTAAAGAGGTTGGTTTCATATTTTTGTATCAATCCTTGGGTGGGTAGTAGGTGGCTAGGTGTGTACAAATCTATTTGGAACTAGCATGAAATATTAAGGACTACGTTAAGGATAATTATTTTGTAAATAGGCCTTGGGATAAGGGTAGTACAATGCATTAGGGTCCCCCATATAATTTGTTTTGCACAAGGATTATATCCCTAACAAGGCTAAGGGAAAATTGCTTCAATAGGGAAGGCATGGGTATCATATATTGGTTTCACATCTAGGGCTGACTTGCATACATTTTTATATGAAATCTCAAGCTATTATACCATTTGGTCAAGGCCTATAGCCTTGGTTATTTTATTGGAAGTGAGGTCTTGGATACGTTAAATATGAAAATATCTAGGTATTTTACTACCTTTTGAGGGATATGAATTCAATGGATACTATTATTAGTAAGTTCTTCATTAACTTAATGGAGGAGTAAGAAATTATAGAGGGGTATTTTAGAGTAGGAAAAGAGGTTTGAACCTTAATTTGGTTTATAACAAGAGTGGGTTGAACTACTAGAGGGTCTAGTATGGCAATTGGATATTTGGTAACAAAAGCATGGGGGTCTAGAAGCTAGCCTTCCTGTCTTGATTAGGTAATTTTTTGTCTTGAATAGCTATACCATAGGCCATTGATAGATATTTACCTCCCTCGGACCTAACCATCATAGAAATTTCAAAATTCGTATCTTTAAAATAGTAGATGAAAACCATACCTAGCAGAGGATAAATTTTATTGGAGAAACTATACCAAGTTTTATGAAATTGGGTGTTGAAGTCATCCATCATATCCATTGGTTCTCTTTTGATGGCCATAAATTGAACCAAGAGGTGTATACCATCCACCTCCTATCCAAATCTATATAGTAGTAGATATTTATGATAGTCCTAAATTTTGATTGAATGGGGGTTAGATATAAATACCACTCTTGTGTATTTCCTCTAAAAGATGCTACTAGCAGTCATAGAACCATGTTTAACTCCTCAATATTGTGTACTATGCAAAGAACCATCATGCAACGTAGGCACTTTGTATTCATAATCACATATTTACTAGTGAAGTAAGAGCATGACCAGAAATTTAAGGATGGGATTAGATTCCATGTCATAGTAGGAACAAGTGGTATCAAGGGGCCTCTATCATTAATTCTAGGTTATATCCATGTTCTATCATTGGGATCTTCTCTTGGGATGCTTGAATTGGGGAAGGCACCAATGCTTATGGATTTGATCTTGTAAAAGGATCTAATGATAGGTATTTATATCATAAATTCTTGGGCCCTTTGTGTTTAGTGGAGTCATCAAGTGATTGTTGTGCTCCAACAAGCAAATAGACTATCTTCACTAGAACCTCTATTTTATCTCTCTTTATTAGTGCACACAAAAAAACTATTGCACATGCACAATGGTTATTTTTGGGTCTTCTTATTTAGTGTATATACCAAGTGAATCCCATTGTGCTTAGACATGTTTTCTAGTGAGATATTCACCATAATCACAACTATAATTTATCAAATATATGGGATGAAGTGTTAGCTCATCTCACAAGGTATGCCTAAAAAAACTCTTTTATCTTTTAAAATATTGTATTTTATTATCATTATAGCCAAGTGCCTCTAACACCCATATAAATCATAGATAGAAATTAAGAAGCTCCATGAGTGTGGGACACACTCACAGGGCAAACTCTAGGATTTTATTGGTTATAGCTCCTTGTCAGATAAGATCTATAATGTGTTGTTCCTATGCTACTTAAATTCATCAAGGAAAAAGGATAGAGATTATAGAAAATAAAATAATAAAAAACAAAACATAAGCTATGAAGGTGATGTTCCAAAGACCAAAATTTTCTTCTATGCATAATTGGAATAAAATAAACACATGCATCATTTTATAATAGCTAGAAAGTGAACATGGTTTTGTTCTAACATCTAAGCACCCAAACATATATAAGTACTAGGATAGAGAAATTTTTTTCACAACTTCCTATATATCATAAATTACAAATATGCTAGATCAAAAAATGGTTGAATCCCATTTACAAGGGTCTCAAGGCTCAATTCTAGATTATACATAGAATAATATTTGTAATAAAATACAAACAAGGCTAGGTATTAGGCATGAGTAAGTAGTTTTTGATCCTTATAATGAAAAAAATTTACTATTTATAAGAAAATTTTAGGGTCTCTTTGCCTAAAAAATATACAAGAAATCCAAACAATTTGGCAAAAATAAATCAAGATATTGCTCCATATTCAATACTAATTTCCTCTCTACATATAAAGTCATTAACATTGAAAGACATAAGAACTTTAGATTTGGAGCTTCCATAGCTATTGCTAGCTATTTTTACTAGAAATTCCCCCTAAAAGTGGGAATAAGATCCTTTTACATTCAATGTCATGGGACCTAAGTTTTCTAGAAGTGGAACTTCCATTACTACTATCTTTAAGATGTCAACCACGTTTCCAAGAATACTACACCTAAATGGTGTAGGTAGGTGTACTTGAGGATTTTCTATCGCTATTGCACTTATGATTTCAATTAAGCTCTTTGATAGATTTTTTGGATGTGTTGTATTCTTTGTAGGTAAAGTACTATACACCTTAGAAGACTAAACAACTTGAAAAAATATGAAGGTTGTCCTAAATTATCAAAACATGGGTGGTTTTAGCCAATTGTATTCTAATATCATTTAGTGGTTTAGGGTTGTGTGTTTCTATGAGCTTCTCCCTTGATTAGATTACTAGAAAAGTTCCTCCTACTTTTCTTTTTGTTCATATCTCCTTTTGTGGGCCACCATTTATCATTGAAATGGTATGGTCAATGTAACCTTTTAAGGCTTAACCATTTGAGCATCCTCTTGATTATCATGATCCATTGGATATTCTATGTTTTTTAATCAGATGAATGAAGGACTTTACTCTATTTTTCTCCTTCTTATCTACATGTATTTCCTATTAGCCATCAATCACTAAGATCAAATGATTAGCAATACTTCTCGATGCTATATCACCTAGGCCTTCTCTTAAATCCTAAGAGTCATTAGATTTTCCTTGGATACATCTTTAACCTTTGGTGTATTTTGAATGTGGTGTAGGGATATTACATGATGGCAACATGGATGGTCATCATGGGCTTGATAGATGTGGAATAATTTATTTGCAATCATTGAATTTATTGCACTTCAATCAATGATTAGGTGTTTTTTTGTTATCAATGAATATGGTATGGTTTTTTTATCATTAGAACTATATGGATCACATAACTCTCATGATTGATATTCTCACAATGACACTGAGAGGGGGGGTGAATCAGTGTAGCTATTTAAATTCAAATCTACCACTCTTAAAGCTGAAGCAAAGAGAACTTAAAAATAGATAAAGCAATTATCATAAGAGAGCACACCACAACACACAATGTAACGAGGTTCACCAATTTGGCTACTCCTTAAGAATGACTGCTTGGACTACGGTCCAAATCTAGTCTTTGCAAAACACCAATTTTACAATCTATTTACCAGCACCCACTAGAAGGAGCACCAACCCCTGATTTATCTGCACCAAAATAAAGGAGCACCAACCCCTATCCAAGCACCAACTTAGATCATAGTTTTGAAAGCTATAATAATGACATACAAATGCCTTCACTTTTACAAGACACTGACTGGTCTCCAATTTGTCAAAACTCAGTAAAACCTTACTGCTCTACTTGTCTCTCTCTAACAGCACTCTTCTAACCCTCTTTCGATAGCACTTTCACACGTTCAGCAACTCCCTTATTCTTCATGTAGACCTACTTTTATAACATATTAGTCTCTATTTTTAACTTCCATATTTACGCATGCAACCTGTAACTATTTCTTAAATAATATCTTATGCTACTTGTCAACTGTAACTGCATCTTTATATAACTCCTTTTGCGTATATAGAGTGGGCATTACGTTGAACATGTTATATGCAACATATACCTCTACCATGACTGTTCCTCTTCTTGGTCATGACTATTCGTATTATTTTCTGTGCATGCATGCATTTTTCGATTCTATTTATGTGACTTTGATTTCTCCTTCGACTGTTCTTAAAATAGTTGCATGATTTCTATTTGTAACTGCACCTGTAACTGTCACATTGACTCCAGTTAACTCTTCTTATTTTGGCTGCATGCTTTTCCTCTTCAACTGCCCCTTTAACTATTGTTCTGTCTGTAGTTAACTGTCCGTAATCGTGCTGTTGCGACCTGTTGTGAAATCGTGACACTTCTATCTCTTTGTGCTCTTCTCGCCTTTTACCCGTGAAAACATGACATGTCGCGATATCGCAACATTTTCCGCCTCCTTGCACTTCCTTGCATTTCACCCACAAAAATGAAACATGTCATAAAATCGTGACACTTTCGATGCCTTGTGCCTTTTCTGTCTTTGGCCCACGAAAACGGAACATGTCGTGAAATCGTGACACTTTTGCTGCCTTGTGCCTTTTCTGCATTTGGCTCGCGAAAATGGAACATGTCACAAAATCATGATGCTTTCGCTGTTGAGCTCTTATTCCTTGAATTTTTCATGAAATCGTGATGCGTCTGCTTCCATGCTCCTTCATTTTGCTTCTGTCGTGAAATCGTGACACTTCATCCTTCTCCTCTTTCTCTTCGCTTTGGACCACGAAAATGAAGCATGTCGCAAAATTGTGACACATTTTTCTATTGGACTCTCTCTCTTGTATTATGTCATGAAATCATGACACTTTTCCTCCTTAGCGCTTTTCTTCTCATCGGATCGTGAAAACCCGACATGTCGTGAAATCGTGACACTTTTTCTCCTTAGCGCTTCCTCTTGCAAATTGTTGCGAAATCGTGACACTTTTCTTTGCAAGCTCTTTCTCTCAAACATGTCACGAAATCACGACACATTTCTTTGATTGTGCCTCTTTTCCAAACATGTCATGAAATCGTGACAGTTTTCTTTTCCTGTGCCTTCTCTCCAAACATGTCATGAAATCGTGACAGTTTTCTTTGCCTGTGCCTTCTCTCCAAACATGTCACGAAATCATGATAGTTTTTCCACTTGGCTTCTTTGCCTCCAACATGTCACGAAATCGCGACAGTTTTTCCAGCATTTTCTCTCTCCTTCGATATGTCACGAAATCATGATAGCTTTTCCAGCATTTTCTCTCTCCTTCGATATGTCGCAAAATCATGACAACTTTTCCAGCTTTTTCTCTCTCCTTCGATATGTTGCAAATCACGATAGAAAACATGTCGTGATAGTTTTCTTACTTGTCTTTTTCTTTGATTCTGAGAATCTGGGTCACTTTTGTCTTCCTGGAAATTCACTGTACATGGTCTGACTAACCTCTGAACTCCTATCCACTACATCAACTGATCTATCTGTCTGTGTTGACAACAATGACAATACTATTTTTGCACCTTGCTCAACAATCTCCCCTTTTGAAATTGTTGGCAACACATGTGCAATTTATTTTAATTCTTCTTCCCATTTGACAATAATACCAAAGGGCTGCTGCAGACTCCCCCTGAGTCTATACACAACATTCTCAGACACACATTGTTATAGTTAGCAAAAATCATGAATATGAGCAAAACTATAAACATAGACATAAATGCTCCTCCTGAGAATGTGATCCCAATTGATAGTTAGTTCTTGGGAAACGTGACCACTCCCAACTTACTCCCAAGGTACTCAAAAACTTCCTTGGGTAATGGTTTGGTGAATATATCTACTACTTGCTCTGTAGTTGGAACAAAATCCAATTTGACCTCACCTTCTACAACTTTATCCTTCAAGAAGTGATACCAGATTGCAATATGTTTGGTTTGAGAATGCATAACTAGATTCTTTGATATGTTAATAGCACTAGTGTTATCACATTTAACTAAAATTGACTCTTTGAAGTGAATACCAAGATCTTTCAGGGTTTGTATCATCCATAATATTTGTGTACATCATGTTGTTGTTGCAATGTATTCTGCATCTGTTGTGGATAAAGAGACTGATTCTTGTTTCTTGCTGTGCCATGCTACCAGCTTGTCTTCAAGATAAAATGCTCCTCCACTGGTACTATTTCTATCATCAATACATCCTGCCCAATCTGCATCAGAATATGCAATAAGAGTGAAGTCCTTACCTTTTGGGTACCATAACCCATACTACATAGTACCCTTGAGGTACCTAAAAATCCTCTTTACAGCTATCACATGAGTCTCTTTGGGACTAGCCTAAAATATTTCTACCATGCATACTTGCTCGAAAGATATCTCGGTCCAGTAGTCGTCAAATACAGCAGACTTCCAATTATAGATCCGTACATGGTTTGATCTACATCTGGAGATTTTTCATCCTTGCTCAACTTGCAACCTATTGTCATGGGAGTGCTAACAGGTTTACTATCCTCCATTGTGAACTTTTTCAACATTTCTTTCACATATTTAACTTGAGAAATAAAAATGCCCTTTCACTTTGATTGACTTGTAGTCCGAGAAAATAAAAAAGTTCACCAATCATAAACATCTCAAATTCTTTCTTCATTTTATTTGCTATGTCACTACAGGACTTATCATTGCTGCTGCCAAAAATGATATCATCTACATAAACAACAAGGACAATAAGATGGCCATTCTCTGTTTTGACATACAGATTGCTATCCACCAAACCTTTCTTGAACCCCTGTTGAATCAGATAGTTATCCAGCCTTGCATACCATGCTCTGGGTGCCTGTTTCAAGCCATACAAAGCTTTCTTCAACTTGCAAACAAATTTGGGATTATCATTGAGTTGGAACCCATCTGGCTACTCAATGTAAACCTCTTTTTTTAGTTTTCCATTCAGAAATGCTGATTTTATGTCCATTTGATATACTTTAAAATTTTTATGAACTACTAAGGTCAGAAACATTCTGATTGCCTCTATTCTAGCTACTGGTGTAAATATTTCCTCAAAATCAATACCTTCAACCTGTGCATAGCCTTTACAGACCAGTCTTGCTTTATTCCTTACAACCTGTCCATCTTCATTCAATTTATTTCAAAAAATCCATTTAGTACCGATTACATTTTTATTTGCCGACCTTGGTACTAACTCCCAAGTTTTGTTTTTCTCAATATGATCTAGTTCTTCATTAATTGCCTTCATCCAAATTTCATCTGTGCTTGCTTCAGCAACATTTTTGGGCTCAATGCTGGATAATAGAGAGTAGTTCTGTACTACTACTCTTCTTGTCTGAATACCAACTGTTGGGTCCCCAATAATCTATTTTTTGGGATGATTTTTCTGCCAGCTGCCTGTTTTGAATTTCTTGTTTTCTTCTTCTTCTGATTCAATTCTTAAATTAGTCGGGTCAATTTTCTGATTCTCTTCTATTTCCATTTCTTCATCTCCTTCAATGACTTCTTCATAAATAGGGTAGTTTTCTTGATAAGTAGTTTCTCGATCTCTACCTTCATCAACTTTAACATCTGCACTCTCCACAATTTTCTTTAGCCTCTTGTTGTAACATGTGTAGGCTTTGCTTTTTTTTGAGTAACCAAGAAAAATACCTTCGTCAGCTCTATCTTCAAATTTATCGAGATTATCTTCAATTCGTTTGATGTAGCACTTACTGCCGAACATTTTAAAATATCTTGTTGTTGCCTTTCTGCCGAACCACAACTCATACGGTTTTTTGCTTTCATGCGTCCTTAGAATGCACCTATTTTGGATGTAAACCATAGTATGGACTACCTCTTTCCAAAAATTTTTAGCTATTTTGTTCTTAGCCAACATTGTCCATGCCATTTCCTGCACTGTCCTGTTCTTCCTTTCTACAACACCATTCTACTGAGGTGTTCTTACTGCTGAAAACTATCTTCTGATCCCATAATTTTGATAGTACTCTACAAATTCTTTTGAGATAAATTCTCCTCCTCTGTCTGATATTAGGCATTTAATTCTTTTTCTAGTTTGATTCTCAACCTAATTTTTAAAAATCTTGAACATCTCAAAGGCATCTAATTTAAGCTTTAAAAATAGTACCCATGTCATCCTGGAGTAGTCATCTATGAGCAGCATAAATTATTTGTCACCATTTATGCTTTGTGTTCTCATGGGTCCACACAAATCAGTATGTATTAGATCTAAAGGCTTACTGGTGAAGCATTCCTTTGATTTAAATGTGGCTCTAGTTTGCTTCCCTTTTTGGCATGAAGCACAGATGCTATTTATTGGTTTGCCAATGGTGGGGATATCTCTTATTGCCCTTTTTGAACTTATTTTTACTAGATTATCAAAGCTAATATGACCGAGCCTCTTGTGCCACAGCCAATTTTCATCTTTCTATCTAATCAAGCACTCTCCTTCTGAAGTTTTTGAGAGAGTATATAGATTTCCAGAAGTCCTCAATCCAATAGCTATCAGCTTCCCACTGTGTGCTTTTTTGACTTCATAGCCCTGCTTCTTAAAGATGACTTCATGACCTTTGTCATAGATTTGACTTACGCTTAGTAAGTTGTGCTTCAAACCAATCACAAACAAAACTTCTTTGGAATTGATCTTTCCATCACTTATCTTTACTGATCCTTTGCCAACTATCTTGGCTCCATCATTATTTCCAAACTTTATAGAGCCCCCTTCATATTTCTATAATTTTTCAAATTTTTGTTTATCTCCTGTCATGTGACTGGAGCATCCACTATCCAATATCCATGGTGTAGATTTGTTCTATGCTTTGAAAGCTGTCTGAACAATCAAGGATTCCTTTTCTTCCTTGGGTCGCTCCTTTTCTTTCCACTCTGGTTTGGCTATAGTTTTAGTCACTTGTTTATACTTTTCTTTGTCAGTAGCCTGTGCATGTTTTTCTGGGAATTTTCTGTGTTGCCTTAAACTGTTTGGTTGAGATATTCTTCCCTGATATCTGTTTGCTGCATATGTTCTTCTACAGTTTCTTGCAATGTGTCCAAAGTTATGATAGTTATAGCATTCTACTGCATAATCCATCAAGGGTGAAAAGATATTTCTACTGGTGAAATTTCTTTGTCCTATATTATGAATGCAGTCTAAAATCTTATGACCATAAGCATTGCATTTAAAAAAATAACTAGAAAAGGAATGATTGAACCTGAGAATTGGTCTTTGCTATTTTGTAGTAGGAGCCACAAATTTTCTTCTCTTTTGATCTGTGACTTTTATGAATCTCTCATTGTCAGCACTCTTCTCGTGCCTGGCACTGTTGCTTTCTTTTGCTTGATTTGTTTTTTCTTGATCAACCTTGATCTTATCTTCTTTCTTTACTTGTTCTATAGTTATAGCCTTTGATCCACTTGACGATTCTCCTTCGACAAATCCTAAGCCAAATTTGATGCCCGTAGTCCTCTGACTATTTATAATCTTTTCAAGCTTTGCAGAACTTCCTTCAAGTTTGTGATAGCAACTTAATTTTTGATTCTTTTCTTCTAGCCACATTCTTAAGACAACAATCTCTTCTTCTATTTTGCAGCACTCATCTATTTTCATGGTTAATTGAACTTTGAGTTCTTCAGACATTTTTTTAAATTCTTTTGTCTGTACTTTCAAACTGCTTATTATGTAATTTGCATCCTCTAGCTTTCTTGAGACCTTTTTATTCTTTTTCCTTTCTGTACTCAACTCTTTAAGTGCAGCAACCAACTCTCCTTCCAAATATACTTCAGCTTCATCCTTAATTTTTGTGTCAGCTTCTTGTTTTTCTTCTATTTTTTCTTCTTCAAATGCCATGAACAGAGCTTCACCTGTTTCTTCTTAAGAATCTTCACCTGAGCTATCTTCAGAAGAGCTGACATTCTTGGATATGAAACTTTTCTTTTTAAAGTTGCTTTTCCTAAAATTTGGTTTCTTCTTCCAGTCACTTCTTTCTTGGTGTGACCCTTCATCACTTTTGGTTTTCTCATTCATTGGACACTTAGCTGCAAAGTGACCGACCCCTCCATAATTGAAACACTTAAAAGGTAACTTTCTTCTATATTTTCCTTTTCCCTTTGTAAGTTTTTGAACAAAGTTGGCTTTTGTTTGATCCGATGTCTCTTCATCCTCAGATTCTTGTTTAGATTTTGTATTCTTGTGTGCTTTAAAAGTAGCTTCTCTGTCTATGGGCTTAGTTTATCCTATTATCATTTTGTATGTAGTCAAAGAACCATGCATCTCGTCCGTGCTAAAATTATTTAGATCTTTAGCCTCTTCTATTGCAAATAATTTAGAATTAAATCTTTTGTGAAGAGTTCTAAGTACCTTTTTCATGACAACCACATATTCAATTTCTTCGCTGAGTCCTTTGATTGCATTAATGATTCCATTTACTCTCAGCATATAGGCATCTATGTTCTCATCGTCATTCATTTGTAATGTTGTGAACTGAGCTCAATGAGTTTGTAGTTTGGCTTCCTTGATCTTGCTGTCTCCTTCATGGATGCTCTTTAGTTTGTCCCACATGTCTTTTGCTAATTTACAGCTCATGATCCTTATCAATTCACTGTCTACTAGCCCACACATTATGGCATTTTTTGCTTTGGAGTTATTCTCAAACTTCTTCTTCTCAACAGTATCTGTTGGAGGAGTAGCAGGTACTGTGTATCCACTTTCTATTGACTCCTAAATGTCGTATCTTAACGCACTCAGATATGTCTGCATCTTGAGTCTCCAGAATGAGTAATTAGTTTCATTGAACAAAGGAGCTTTTTTTGATGAGAATCCTTCATTACCTACCATTGTGTTCCTTCCAAGATCACCTTAGCTGATTAAGCTTATTCAAGAACCTTGCTCTGATACCAATTGATATTCTCACAATGACACTAAGAGGGGGGGGTGAATCAGTGTAGCTATTTAAATTCAAATCTACCACTCTTAAAGTTGAAGCAAAGAGAACTTAAAAATAGATAAAGCAATTATCACAAGAGAGCACACCACAACACACAATGTAACGAGGTTCACCAATTTGGCTACTCCTCAAGAATGACTGCTTGGACTACGATCCAAATCCAGTCTTTACAAAACATTAATTTTATAATCTGTTTACCAGCACCCACTAGAAGGAGCACCAACCCCTGATTTATCTGCACCAAAAGAAAGGAGCACCAACCCCTATCCAAGCACCAACTTAGATCATAGTTTTGAAAGCTATAATAATGACATACAAATGCCTTAACTTTTACAATACCCTGATTGGTCTCCAATTTGTCAAAACTCAGTAAAACCTTACAGCTCTACTTGTCTCTCTCTAACAGCACTCTTCTAACCCTCTTTTGATAGCACTTTCACACGTTTAGCAGCTCCCTTATTCTTCATGTAGACCTACTTTTATAACATATTAGTCTTTATTTTTAACTTCCATATTTACGCATGCAACCCGTAACTGTTTCTTAAATAATCTCTTTTGCTACTTGTCCACTATAACTACATCTTTATGTAACTCCTTTTGTGTATATAGAGTGGGCATTACGTTGAATACGTTATATGCAACATATACCTCTACCATGATTGTTCATCTTCTTGGTCATGACTGTTCATATTCTTTTCTATGCATGCATGCATTTTTCGATTCTATTTATGCGACTGTTCGATTTCTCCTTCTTCGATTGTTATTAAAATAACTACATGATTTCTATCTATAACTACACCTGTAACTATCGCATTGACTCCAGTTAACTCTTCTTATTTTGGTTGCATGCTTTTCCTCTTCAACTACCCCTTTAACTGTTGTTTTGTCTGTAGTTAATTGTTCGTAATCATGCTATTGCGACCTATCGTGAAATCGTGACACTTCTGTCTCTTTGTGCTCTTCTTGCATTTTACCCATAAAAACATGACATGTCGTAATATCGTGACATTTTTTGCCTCCTTGCACTTCCCTGCATTTTGCTCGTGAAAATGAAACATGTCACGAAATCGTGACACTTTCGTTGCCTTGTGCCTTTTCTATCTTTGGCCCACAAAAATGGAACATGTCATGAAATCACGACACTTTCACTGCCTTGTGCCTTTTCTGTATTTGGCCCACGAAAATGGAACATGTCATGAAATCGTGACGCTTTCGCTATTGAGCTCTTATTCCTTGAATTTGTCATGAAATCGTGACGCTTCTACTTCCATGCTCCTTCGTTTTGCTTCTATCGCAAAATCGTGACACTTCATCCTTCTCCTCTTTCTCTTTGCTTTGGACCGCAAAAATGAAGCATGTCATAAAATCGTGACACATTTTTCTATCAGACTCTCTCTCCTGCATTATGTCGCAAAATCGCGACACTTTTCCTCCTTAGCACTTTTCTTCTCATCGGATCACAAAAACCCGACATGTCACAAAATCGTGACACTTTTTCTCCTTAGCTCTTCCTCTTGCAAATTGTCATGAAATCGTGGTGCTTTTCTTTGCAAACTCTTTCTCTCAAACATGTCACGAAATCACGACACATTTCTTTGCTTGTGCCTCCTTTCCAAACATGTCGCAAAATCATGACAGTTTTCTTTGCCTGTGCCTTCTCTCCAAACATGTCATGAAATCGCAAAAAATTTCTTTGCCTGCGCATTCTCTCCAAACATGTCGCGAAATCGTGACAGTTTTTCCACTTGCCTTCTTTGCCTCCAACATGTCATGAAATCGTGATAGTTTTTCCACTTGGCTTCTTTGCCTCCAACATGTCACGAAATCACAACAATTTTTCTAGCATTTTCTCTCTCCGATATGTCGCGAAATCACGCTAGCTTTTCTAGCATTTTCTCTCTCCTCTGATATGTTGCAAAATCATGACAAATTTTCTAGCTTTTTCTCTCTCCTCCGATATGTCATGAAATTGCGACAGAAAACATGTCGCGATATCGTGACTATTTTCTTACTTGTCTTTTTCTTTGATTCTGAGAATCTGGGTCACTTCTGTCTTCCTAGAAATTCACTGTACATGCTTTGACTGACCTCTGAACTCCTGTCCACTGTATCAACTGATCTATCTGTCTGTGTTGACAACAATGACAATACTATTTATGCACCTTGCTCAACAATGATTCACATGTTTTTTTTATAATTCAACATATTGTTGTATCTTGTTTCTATCCAAGATCAATGGTAGATATTTCTTGGATACATTATTTTATGGGGATATTCACTCATGTCTTTAGTGGATTGTCAATGCATCTACCATATGTCTTAGTCCTAACCAATGGTGAGAATCATCTTTGGTACTCTTCACATTAGCAATCAATGAATCACACGGATTTTTTTATTAGTGTAAAATAGATTTTAGGGTCCCCAAACCCATACACGTAAAAATATTTTCAATAGACCTAACAACCTATTAAAAAGAAAACAAAAAAATATCTACTAAACCATAAGATTTTGCAAGATAAAACAAAGACAACACACTAATGACCAACATAAATTAAAACACCACCACAAAACCAAACCAACCCAATATAGAAACACCATAAATATATAATTACTGCACATAATATAAATACCATAGAAATTCCAATGTCTCCCTGGACTTAATGGAGTACAACTTACTACGAGTTTCTCCAAGGACAACTCCTACTATGAGGATATAGTTCTCATTTCTTAGATTTGGATGGAGGTTTTTTACCTCCCAATTTTAGGGTCACCTCATTTCCATTGGATACTTCTTTGGCCATTTCTCTCTTTCTAAATTTATTTTGGGTAAGTATACCCCTAGATTTGTTCTTCCCCACATCTACCTAATTATTTCTCAAGATACTAGAAATTCTATTTGGGATATCTAGGTCCTTTATCATCATTTAGGAATTAGGTGGATTCCCCTATGTTTTGATTGGGACAATAGATTTAGAGGGGAGATTTAGATTCATTTAATTTTCCTCTAAAAATGCATTATTACTTAAATCCTTTTATTCATTTAGGGAAACATGATCACTATCGTCAAGGGGGTTTCTAAGCAATCAAAGTGATTATGAGTAACATAGTAGATGAATTAGTGGGAAGAGGGTCACTAATATTACCTAAAGATTGGTTTCCTCAATATCACCTTCTTCCTTACTTTCAGAGGTTGGTTGAGGAGGATTCACCTGGTCTACTCCATTATTTTCTTCATTTTATTTTCCAAAAGCTTCTTCCTTATTACCATTGTCCTTCTAAGGAGGGATTTTTATTTGAGGGCAATCCCTATTCAAATGCCCTATCTTCAAGTAGGAACTGCATTTTACTAGTAGATTTTCATATTCTAGATCTTGAATCCAATATCCAAATATGGAGGCTAGTTTGATGGATTTCAAATAGGTTTTTTCCATATCCATGTTTATGCATATTCTAGCATGAATACATTGGGTTCTAGCAACTATTGTTGGATAAATAGCCATGATTTGACCCAAACAATACCCAATCCTTGTGAAAATGTCTTCATGCCATAGGTGCAACGGTAGACCCAAGAACCCAAACCAAGGATTGATTGAATTTTTAGGTTTGTGCTTTGATATTAGTAGAAAAAAACTTAATAAATAGACCCTAACAACCAAAAAACTAGGGTCCTTGTTGAATAATCTACTCAACATCCTCTTCTAAGCTTAAGTGGATTAGATAGAAATTTTTTGGCATAGCCATAATTTCCAATCCTCCGAGAGGCCTCCATTTGGATTGCACCTAATGCTGAATAGCATTTATGTTTGGACAAACACATAAAAAATTCCTATCAAACAAATATCCCTTTGAATTATAGCCAATATAGCAATCTCATCTAGAATAATGATCCTATTACCCTTTAAGACTAAACAAAAATTACCAACCATGGATTTTCGTATATTCCTTTCTAAGAGGTGCCTAGGTCAAACAGGATAGAATGAACCCCACCATCTTATGCAACCATGGCTTTAAGGATCTTGATGGACCTTCCTTTTGTGGAATTATTACATGCCATAGATATTGGATAATCAATTATGCATGTTGCATTGTTGACTTTGTAGTTTATTTCTTCTCCTAGAAATTATTTCTCATCATTGATTTGAAATATTGATGGTGCATAAAATATTTATTTTTTTGTAAATCACTTCCCTTCATTATTAGCATCCATTTTTAGATTGATTTGATAAATAGAGCACATGGTCCTAGGAGTTCTTATGGCCCCTTTATATTCTTTAATTGACACTTAACATTGGTTGATGATTAGACAACCTACATGGTGTTAAGACTCTATAAAATCTCCTTTATGCAAAAATATTAGTGTCCATAAATAGATCTCAAACCCAATGGTGCACTTTGCTTCCACTTTCTCCTCTACCTCAATTCATTGATATACTTCCTACGAATGCCAATTTGTAAAAATAGCTATGACATAATTTCTCCTACATGTAGTAAAAATTTCACGACACTTATCTTTCTCTTTATAGGAATAGGTTTTCAATTGCCCTTTTTTAACAAGGGAAGTCTTTACTCTCTTGGACATGTCAATCATGTATTTAAAATATGATACATTGACCATATCTATATAAAATGCCAATTTCTCTTTAATATTACCTATAAAAATTTCTAATATATCTCTATGTGGAGGGACATATTGGACTATCCCCTGTATGTCTCACTATATTATTAAGAATTTGGAAAATTTATCATCTTAATACTACTTAAATTGGTATACATAACTAATGATGACCTATTCCTCAATCTAGATAAATAATTACTTGAAAAATATTTTAATAATGTCTTTGAAGATTTTAAAGGAATGCCTTTGTATTTGGTAATACCACACTAAGGTTGTGCCACCAGGTTCTTATAAAAGATCTTAAGTAGCAATATCTCATCATCACAAATATCACTATAATTTGTAAATAATCTAAGGTGGTCTATAGGATCTTCTTTCCCTTTATACATTTGAAACTTAGGAGTTTCAAAGTTGGGAGGAAATTGATGGCTAGCTATAAAAGGATATAGGTAGGGTTATGCATAAGGGGTTGGACTCAAAATGTACTTGTAAAAAAATTGTGAATCCTAATCAAAATCAAGGTGAATCCTAAGCAAATCAAATAAATCATCTTCACACCAAAATTTGGGGAATTTGAAGCTCTAAAAATCAAGGTCCTATTTGGGGTAAATTTTGATCCCCTTATAAATTCATAAAAACACCACCATTAGATCAGGCTCGAAATGAGCTTTCCTATGAGTACAAATATGCATATGTTTGGACATATATTGTGGCAAATTGACCCTAAGTAAAACTTGGTCCTAAAAATTTTAGGTGAATGGGACGACGTCGATGATCCTCATATTCGCCAATTTCCAATTTTGGAAATCCTAATATTTGCCTAATTTTTGAATATTCACCATTGTGCATAACCTTGGATATAGGGGTTTGTTGAACAAGTCATCATACAAATATTTATGACTAGGTGGAGACCTTTAGAAGACAACCATTTATTATTTCAAATTATCTAATTGAGAGTTCAAAGCTTGAAATTTAAAAGAAATAAGATTTGATGGCATAAAAGGTATGTGCTAAGAGATAAGAAATTTATTGATAATTGAAATAATAAGGAGGTTGGTCCACCTGGGCATACAATGCAAAATTCGTAATTGTATGATTTTTTTATGAGGTACCTAAGATACAATATTTAGAATATAAAGAATTATAATTTATTGGATTAGAATTTTTGGTGATCCCCATTCCCACACTTGTGAGATAAGAATAAAGGTTGTTGACATAATAATTAGAGATTAGGATGATTTATGGTACACATTTTTTAGGAGTGTAGATTATACCTTCTTATTGAGATACAAGACAACTAGCATTACCTTATAATAATTCCTCAAGGGTAGGAAAATACGAGTTATGTTCCAAAGGATATGAGAGGTTTTATCTCTTGGAATCCATGGAAGTGGTGATCATAAGAGAATTTGAATCAATGAAATGAGAATTTGATGCATTAAGGTTGCATTTATAAACCCAAAGGATGGATCCAATTTATTTAAAGGTAAAGGATTTGAGATAGGTTATTAATAAAATTTCATAAATAAAATTTCCCTATAGAGATACCTAAGGTTTCATGACCTTCCCTAAGAAAGGTCTTCACAACTTCCCTATGCTTCTACAAAAAGTAATCCATATGAGCTATAGATTAGAATACTACTCTTTAATCCTTGTCATGTGTCATGACCCTCCCTTGAGAGACTTTTGTTATGAATAGGAATTTTGATGGATGATTTCATGCTTTTGATTTTATCATTTGAATAGATGGAATGAATTATTAATTCCTAATTAGTTTTTACAGGTTGTGTATATTATGGAAATTTGATATAATATATACATGGGGTGATTTACAATTTCATGGGATTAACTCTACAGGATATATAGAATGTGAAATAATAAGATGCTACTCATAGATTTATATTTTTGTAGGAAACATGTTTTCCTAATGGTGGAAGAAAGAACCAACCATCGAGAATGATTTATCTTGAGGGAAATGATGTGATGGGTAATTCAACAGATTAATTGGGGGGCAACATGAAATATTATTCCTCTTTTGAATATGCATAATATGATTTGCATAAAATATGAAAAAGAAAATTTTGAGTTTTGTTTGATTGTGTTTTTCTACATGGAATTTCTCCTTATGTTGAGTTTTGTAGAAATAAAATATTTTTGCAAGACTTGGTTGATATCTTAATTATTTCATAAAACTAGAAATCGTTACCAAAATATATATATATATATATATATTGTGTGTGTGTGTGTGTGTGTGTGTGTGTGTGTGTGTGTGTGTATACCCTATGGGATATCATCCCAAGTGAAATATAGATAGTGTCTTTTAATATTTATCTTTTCTAGTGGGCTTGTAATTTGTTACTTAAAAAGAGGATTATGTTTTGATGTTGTTTTCATTTGTTATGTTGGCCTTATCTCTATGGTGTTACCGACCAAAAAAGGAGAGAATGATTTTTCAACTTCAACTTAACCACTAGTGGACTAGAAAAGGGGGTTTCCTCTCAGCCAAATTTTTATCGTCAAGAAGGACGTTCATTAGAACTTAGTGGAGTAGAAGGGTGTCTACCACATTGATCGCTACTAACCAAAGATGAGGTACTGGGTTAGTTGGTTACCATTTCAAGAAGGAAAAAGGAGAGGGGAAAAGAGAGGAGATTACAAAACCAAAAAACAACACTAGAACGAAGAGGTATCAAAGAGAAAAAAGGTGATAGTGTAAAGAGTGTGAAGGAAAACCAGGTAACTCTGTGACTTGTTGGTTGGCTTACAAGTTTGGTAATATGCTAAAGAAACTTATTGATGAAGTTATTTTTATAAGCTTTCTAGAATATCAAAATGATTTTATTTTCCATAAGTTTTATATAAATGAAAGATAGATAGTTCTATGTTTACTTTTATAGAAAGAGAGTTAAAACTGGGATGGCCATGTTTCTCTTTGGTTGTGAGAAAAACTATTGTTGTGGAATGATAAATTTTATTTAAATTAAAACAGTGTTTTTGTAGCAAACAAATGCTCCTTTTTGATATACTACTAGAGATAATGGACTTATGATTATGAGATGGGTGCACTGGTTGTATTCAGTGGTGAATGCTTTATTGCTGATAACATACCTAGCTTTTTCATAGATAGTTATAGCTAGTTTTCTTTTAGAGAAAAGAGTGAGTTCAAAACTAGGTTGAACATGTTTCTCTTTGGTTGTGCATGAAACTATTGTTTGTGCAATTATAAATTTTAGTTAAATGATAGTAGTGTTTATATAGAAAATTAATGCTCCTTATATTTAATAGATGGTTAGAGATAATGGATTTATGATTATGAGATGGGTGCACTGGATATTTTTAGAGAAAGAAAAAAAATAAAAGTGTATTTTGTTTTCATGGTTTGACTATGCAAAATATTGAGGGATAGATTTTATTAAAGATCAAAATTATTTTTTTCATTATCTATATTTTGGTGCATGGGTAAATTTTTGACACACTCTCAACCTTTTAGTGGAAATGAAGTCTTGTTGTTATGTGTACCATTAACAAGTTGTTTCCAACTAATGCATAGAAAGAGAATAATGTGAGTCTTTCTTATGGCTAACGTTGTATCTGAGGAAATGAAATAAAGTTAGGTGTAATGTTTTCTAGTAGTTTAACTTTATTGTAAATGTTGATGTCCTACTGATCATAATATTGATATGGCATTGTTTACAAAGGATTATTTCTATGTTAGCTATGGGTTACTTGTTTTAATGGTGATCGTCTTTGATCCCTCTGGTAAGACAACTCTTCTCAAGGTTAACGAAGATCGGTGAAGTTAGATAATGATTGCAGGTAAATATTAGTGGTTATTGATGATGAACCATCAATATCTTCCAATGCTACTGAAGTAGTAGTTATGGATACTATCCTTTGGGAAATATGTATGATGTAGTGGTAATGAGAGAACTTGTTGACTATTACATCCTTGATTTATGAGAGTTTCAAAGAACTTATGCTAGTGATATTGGATGAAGGTTTCTTGCTATCAATGATAATGCAATGTATTATTTTAATGGTATACCTTCCATTAAGAGTACGCGTAAGGCCTATCTGCATGGTATTTTTGTAACTAAATGAAAGAAATCATTGGTAGTTTGGTAGTAATGTACTATAACTTTATAATTCAAGTATGCTTGCGTTATATGATGGTGTTCTTATGGTTTAGTAGCATGTGTTATTTAAGTTGATAACTATTGAATAAAAGCTATTGGGTAATTCTCTTAAATATTAGAGATGCATGGTTATGTAAAGAATGTTGTTTGAATAAAGGATATGTGAAAATTGAAAACTAGCTTCCATGTAATTCCATAGATATAAGAGCATAGATGGACTGAAAATAAGCAATAGAATTTTGGGTAATCGAACATTCTTAAAAGTGAACTTGAGATGTTAGATAGAGATAGCCCTGAAAACCTAAAGGACTAGTAGAATGGTTGATTTAAGGACAAGAAGAATAACTTATTTGATAGATGAAATGATTAGTTAATACCTAAGATGCTAAACATACTTACACTAAAGGAATAGTTTAAGGGCAAGGATTAGCTTTCATTATTCTAAATAACAAGAACAATATTTAAGCTAACTCATTTGACCAATGAGAATGAAATATTAGATAAGGGTGGCACATCGTACACTAAACAATATGGCTTTATGCGAGTAGTAGGGATTGATGTGTCCATGCATGATAAAACTAGTATCATGTTTACCAAGGATATGAATTAAATAAAAATAAAAAACTTAGGGCTAGGGATTAGAATTTTTAGGTTATGATATTTGGTATTATAGCCTAGGTTTGTAGTGGAATAGATGCATTGCGCAAGTCTAGTTATGTTGTATGTAAGGAAACACACCTTAGCAGGGTTACTACTCTACAAGGATAGAATGACTAGGAATATAGAATGACTAATAATATAGTCACTACAATGAATTGAATCCTAATGACTCTTCTATGTGTGGTCAAGGACAAACCATCAAAGAGAAGGAGAGGAGGTGCTATCCCAATTATGAGGTAGACACGACTAACCAATGTAGAGGGTGGAACCCTAGAATTAGGTTTTAAAGAACCCTAGTTATGAAAGAGAGATCCTCATAGAAATAGTGGCCTAGCTTCAAGAATAGGTAGAAACATAGAGACAAATGTTGTATATCATGTTGAACCAAGAAAAACTAACTAGAAAATATAGAATGGAGTAGGAAAATGAACCCCTCACAGAAGCACAATGGGCTAAGATTCATCTAGAAGATAAATTGGGTAAAGATATGCAATAAATAAAATATTCCAAATTTAATGGAGAAGAACATGGTCACAAATCCAAATCTTGGTTGAAGGAAATAGAAACCTATTGTATTTTTAAGAACTACTCCTCTAGCACCTGAACATCCTATGCCACTCTGCACTTACAAGGTGATGGTACAAATTGGTGGGATACCTATAGTCAAGGACTAGGACTTGTGGCTATAGTTGATTTGAGTTGGAAATATTTTGTGAAGGCCTTTAAAAAAATATTTCTCACATAACACTTTTATTCCTAAAAATTTGAGGAATTCACTAAGATTTGATAAGGAATTAGGACAATGGATGTGTATCATCAATTATTTGTTAATATCTTGAAATATATTCCCACATACAATGAGAAGGTGAAGCTCCACAAGTTTATAATTAGAGCAGACCCAAGTATAGGTTGAGAGGTGGATATGCGAGAACCTGATACACTACAGAAGGCTTATGATTTGTCCAAAAATGCTAAAACCTATATCAAACCCTACTTTGATTATGAAGGATTGGATGAGCAGGGTAAAGAGACACTAAGAAAAAGGGATAGTGCAAGATTTGTAAAGTGTTAAAGATAGTAGGTAAATAAATATTATCCTAGATAGGACTGAAGGAATGATAGGAAGAAAGGGAGGTTTAGAAAGTTATTTCAAGGAAATAATTGCAACTTCAACAATCACAATAATGAAAATAAAAGATCATCTCAAGGACAGGCTAGTCATCCCATCATAGCAGAGAAAGTAGTTGAGGGGTAGAAATAGAAAATGCACCTAGGTTCCAAAACTATATGTTTTTATTGTCATAGACTACATTATGCTAGTAATTGTCCACTCAGAGTAGGAATGAATTCAAAAGGAAAGGAAACAATATACAAGGAACATTTAATTAGGGAATCGACTCAAAATATTTATGTAGCAATGGTAAAGTAGGATCTAGACAGGTAAGCCACTCCATTGCTATTAAGGGGTAAAGTCCTTGGTAGAAATGTTAATATTTTGATATATAATGGTGCTACGAATAGTTTTTTTTCCTCTAATTTAATTAAAGACCTAAAATTTTGGTACATGGGTGGAATGTTGAGTATGGTTCAGGACAAACTTGCTCTATGAGTCAGTGCTACCTTATGGAAAAAATTGCCTTACCTAGTGGAATGACCCTAGGATGTTTGTATGTTGCACCATTGCATACCTTCGATGTTATCCTAGGAATGGATTGGCTACAAGCGCATAAGGTTGTGGTCAACTTTCAAGATAGATGGATAGAGTACATGGAATATAGTGGAAAGGTGTAAAGGGTGTACAACCTACAAGGAGCTTTCCAACCCCAAATACTTTTAATGATGCAACTCAAGAAAGCCATGAAGAGAGGGGGAATGGTATATGTTGTTAAGATAAATGATATAGATGCTAAAAATAAGGAAGAAATATTTGGAAGATACCCACTTTTATAGGATTTTAGGGATGTATTTCCAAAATATTTACCTAGATTTCCACTTAAATGGGAGTTCAACTTCACAATTGATCTCCAATGTAGAACATAAACCATACATAGAACTCCCTATAGAATGAACCCCATAGAAATGCAAGAGATAAAAGTGCAATTGCGAGGGTTACTGGAGAAAAGACTAATCAGACCAAGTGTGTCGCCTGGGGGTGTACCAATTTTATTTTTCTAGAAAAAGGATGGTTCCTTAATTTTATGTATAGATTATAGGATGTTAAAAAAGGAAACTATCAAGAACAAATATCCCCTACCCAGGATTGAAGATCTCTTCGATAATCTACAAGATGCCATAATATTTTCAAAGGTTGATTTGAAATATGGATACCACCAACTGAGGATCTAGGAGGAGGATACTCACAAAATAGTCTTTAAAACTTGCTACAAACATTACGAGTCCAAGGTTTTACTTTTTGGTTTAACAAATGCTTTAGTTGTATTTATGAATTTGATGAATTCTATATTTAGGAAGCATTTGGAAAAACATTTGTTGGTATTATTGGATGATATATTAATTTATTCTTGGAATAGGGTGGAGCATGATAAACAATTTAGAGTTGTTTTGGAACTACTAAGGAAAAATTAGCTATATGGAAATTTGTCCAAGTGTGAGTTTTTATGTTTGAAATGCAGTATCTAGGATACATTGTTTTGATAGAAGGGATCATGGTATATCTTAACAAAATAGAAGCTATTTTAAATTGGCTACCACTTACAAGTGTGATAGAATTCCAAAGCATCTTGGGGTTGACTGGTTACTATAGGCATTATGTGAAAGACTACGCCAAGATCACTTCATCAATGACCAACCTGTAAATGAAAGGAAAGGAATTAAAGTGGTCAAATAAGTGCGAGTCAGCTTTTTTATTTCTTAAGCAAAAGATTACCATACCACCTATTTTAAAGGTATCTGATAGTCAAGATATTTTTTTTATGTGTATCAATACCTCTATGGAATTTTTGGGAGGAGCGCTTTCTTAGGAAGATTCAATGATAGCTTTTGGGTCAAGGAAACTTAAGCGACATGAAGTCAATTATGTGATTCATGATTTAGAGCTAGTAGTAGTGGTGTTTGCTCTCAATATTTGGTGACACTATCTGGTAGGTAGACCATTTGAACTAAGGATAGATCACCAAAGTCTACAATACATATTTACCCAATCCCTACTCAATGCAAGACAGAGAAGATGGATGAAATTTATTGTAAAATATAATTTTGGTATCAAGTATATTAAGGGAAAGGAGAATAAAGTTTTTGATGCACTGAGCAGGAGAAGACACATGGTAGTCTTATCTCACATTCATGTAGACTTGATAGAACAAGTCAAGAACATGCAAATATAAGATGTTTACTGCAACCAATATTTTGAAAATATGGGAAGGAATCTAGAAGATAATCAATATTCTAGCTTCAAATATGGATTCCTATGCTTCAAGGGTAGTGTAGTTATCCATGAAACCGATGATTTAAGAAATATGGTCTTGAATGAAGTGCACAAATCACCATATTCCGCTCACCCAAGGAGAGAAAATATGAGAAAGAATATGAAGAAAAATTTCTTGTGGACCAGGATGAAGAGGGAAATTATTGAATTTATCACTCATTACCTTAAATGCCAGAAAGTTAAAGTAGAACGAAAACATCCTATGATATTGTTGTATCTGTATGACATACCTATACAAAAATTACAAGTTATTGCAATGGATTTTATTGTATGGATTCCTAAAAATTGATTCCAGCATGACACAATCTTAGCGGTGGTCAATAGATTGACCAAGGTTATGCATTTTATAACTAGAAACATTAAAGGTGATTTTGTGGTTGTGGCTAATATATTTGCCAAAATTATATTTTGGATCCATGGTTTTTTGAAAGTAATTATATCAGATATAGACTCGATATTTACATCCAAGTTTTGGCAAGCTTTGCATCGTGCCATTGGTACCAGATTGAATATAAGTTCTGATTATCATCCAAAAAATAATGGATAGACTGAGAGAGTGAACCAAGTGTTAGAGGACATGATTCGCATGTATTTTATGGATTAGAAGACCCATTGGGAGGACTACCTAGATCTGGTGGAGTTTATCTTCAATAACTGACACCATACAACCTTAGGAATGGTCCTTTTTGAAGCATTGTATGGTAGGATACATATAACCCCCCTTGTCATGGGATAATCTAGAAGACCAGATTGTACTTGGTCTAGACATAGTCAAATAAAAGGAGAAGCAATTAAGGATGATTATAAGACATATAAAAGAAAACATGGATCGGTAAAATAGTTATGTTGATTCGAAGAGGACACTTTGCAAGTTTAGTGTGGGTAATAGAGTGTTTTTTAGGGTGAGAATGATGAAGAACACTATTAAGTCCATAAAATTAGACCCCCACTTTGTTGGACCCTTTGAAATTATGGAGAATATTAGTCCTATGGCATATAAAATTGTCCTACCACCCAGTTTGTCCAAGATTCATGACACCTTTCATATTTATTTGCTTAGAAAATATGTTGCTAACCTTGAGCATGTGTGGGAATTTTCTAATCTGTAGATGGTAAATCCATAGGCTATAGAGGTTTGAAAAATAATTATCCTTGATTTTTGGTCCAAATTAATGTGAAAAGGACCTTTGGAGTAGTGCAAGATCAGTGGTATTGTTTCTTATAAGGTAATGCTACATGGGAGAAAGTAGAGGACATGCAAAAATATTTTCCTTTTTTATTTGATGATTATATGTAATTTTTTGTCTTTGCTAAAATATGATGAGACACAAAGGAATGTGTTAAAATTAAGAGGGGGAGGATGTCAAGACCCTCCCTTGAGAGACTTTTTTTGTGAACAATAATTTTGATGGATGACTTCATTCTTTTGATTATATCATTTGAATAGATGGAATGAATGATTAGTTCCTAATTGGTTTTTGCAGGATGTGTATATTATGGAAATTTGATATAATCTATACATGGGATGATTGAAAATTTCATGGGATTAACTCTGTAGGATATATAGAATGTGAAAGAATAATATGCTACTCATATATTTGTATTTTTGTAGGAAACAAGTTTTCTTGATGGTGGAAGAAAGAACCAACCACCGATAATGAGTTGTCTTGAGGGAAATGATGTGATGGATAATTCAACATATTAATTGAGGGGCAACATAAATGAATGTTCCTATTTAAAGGTGCATAACATGATTTGCATAAGATTAAAAAATAAAATTTAAGTTTTTTTTTAATTGTGTTTTGTTGCATGGAATTTCTCCTTACGTTGAGTTTTGTGGAAATAAAATAATTTTGCAAGACTTGGTTGATATCTTAATTATTTCATAAAATAGGAAATAATTACCAAAGAATATATATATATATATATATATATATATATATATATATATATATATATATATATATATATATATATATACCCTGGTGGGATATCACCCCAAGTGAAATATGGATAGTGTCTTTTATTATTTATCTTTTCTAGTGGGCTTGTACTCTATTGCTTAAAAGAGGATTCTTTTTGGGTGTTGTTTTCATTCGTTATGTTGGCCTTCTCTCTATGGTGTTACCGAAAAAAAGGGAGGGAATGATTTTTTTACTTCAACTTAACCACTAGCATACTAGCAAATGGGGGATCCCTCTCGATCGAACATTTCTTGTGAGGAAGGATGTTAGAACGTAGTGGAGTAGGAGGGCATCTACTACCTTGATCACCACAAATCAGGGATGAGGTAGTGGGTTATCTAGTTACCCTTCCAAGAAGAAAAAAGGAGAGGGAAAAGAGATGGGATTATGTAGTCAAAAAACAACACTACGGTGGAGAGACATCGAAGAGGAAAAAGGTGAGAGTGTACAGAGTGTGAAGGAAAATCGGGTAACTCTATGACTTATTGGTTGGCTTACAAGTTTGGTAATATGCTAAAGAAACTAATTTATGAAGTTATTTTATAAGATTTATAGAATATCAAAATTATTTGATTCTCCATGAGTTCTTTGTAAATGAAATATAGATAGTTCTATGTTTTCTTTTAGAGAAAGAGTGATTTAAAACTAGGATGACCGTGTTTTTCTTTGGTTGTGTGAGAAATTATTGTTATGGAATGATAAATCTTAGTTAAATGATAGCAGTGTTTTTCTAGCAAACAAAAACTCCTTTTTTGATAGACTAATAGAGATCATGGATTTATGATTATGAGATGGGTGCACTAGTTGTATTTAGTGGTGAATGCTTGCTTACTAAGAACGTACCTAGCTTTGTCATAGATAGTACTAGTCAATCTACTTTTAGAGAAAATAGTGAGTTCAAAATTAGGTTGGTCGTGTTTCTCTTTGGATTTGCATGAAACTATTGTTTGTGGAATGATAAATTTTAGTTAAATGATAGTAGTGTTTATGTAGTATATGAACACTATTTGTATTTGATATATGGCTAGAGATATTGTATTTATGATTATGATATGGGTGCATTGGATGTTTTTGGAGAAATAAAAAAAGAAAAGTGTATCTTGTTTTCATGGTTTGACTATGCAAAATATTGGGGGATATATTTTATTAAATATCAAAATTATTTGTCATTCTCTATATTTGGGTGCATGGGTAAATGATTGACACACTCTCAGCCTTTTAGTAGAAATGAAGTCTTGTTGTTGTGTGTACCATTGATGAGTTGTTTCTAGCTAATGCATAGTAAGAGAATAATGTGAGTCTTTCTTCTAGCTAACATTGTATCTAAGAAAATAAAATGAAGTTAGACGTATTTTTTTCTAGTATTTTAACTTTCTTGTAAATATTGATGTTCGATTGACCATGATATTGATATGATATTATTTACAAAGGATTACTTTTGTGTGAGCTATGGGTTACTTTTTTAATGGTGACCATATCTGATCCCTCTAGTAAGACAACTCTTCTTGAGGTTAACAAATATCAGTGAAGTTGGACGACGATTGTAGGTGAAGACCAGTGGTTATTGATGATGTACCATCAATATATTCTAGTGCTATTAAAGTAGTAGTTATGGTAACTCTCCTTTTAGAAAGGCGTATGATGTAACAGTAGTGGGAGAACTTGCTAATTGTTATGCTCTTGATTTATGAGAGTTTCAAAGAAGTTATGCTTGTGAGCTTGGATGAAGGTTTCTTTCTATCAATGATAATGCAATGTATTTTTTAAATGGTAGAAATTCCATTAAAATGAGGCGTAAGGCCAAGATGCATGGTATTTTTATAACTGAATGAAAGAACTCATTGTTAGTTTGGCAACAATGTACTAAAACTTTATAATTCAAGTTTGCTTGCATTATATGATGGTGTTCTTATGGTTTAGCAATGTGTATTATTTAAGTTGATAACTATTGAATAGAAGCTCTTGGATAATTCTATTAAATATTAGAGATGCATGGTTATGTAAAGAATGTGGTTTGAATAAATTATATGTTAATACTAAAAACTAGATTCCATGTAATTCCATGGATATAAGAGCATCAATGGACTGAAAATAAGTAATATACTTTTGGGTAATCGAACATACTTAAAAGTGAACTTGAGATATTAGATAGAGATAGCCCTGAAAACCTAAAGGACTAGTAGAACAGTTGATTTTAGGACAAGAAGACTAACTCATTTTATAGAAGAAATGATTATTTAAAACCCAATATGCTAAATGTACTTGAAATGAAGGAATTGTGTAAGTGCAGGGATTAGATTTATGACAAGAAAAATATTTAAGTCGAATCATTTGGCCAATGAAAATGAAAGCTTAAATAAGGGTGGCACCTAGTACACTTGCATAAATAGAGCATGAAAGTGGTAGATATTGGTGAGACACCTAGTACTCTCACATAGATGGGTTTATGTGAGTAGTAGGGATTGGTGCACCCATGAGTGATAAAACTAGTATCACATTTACCAAGGATATGAACTAAATAAATAAATAAAAACTTAGGGCTAGGGATTAGAGGTTTTTAGTTATGACATCATGGGTAGATCTTAGAAAATACAAATTTCTAGAAATATTTTCTTATTTCTCAAAGGTGGGTTTGTCTTCATGATATTTTGTAGGAGGGTTAGCTTTAATGGCCAAATAATAAACAATTTTATGGGTTAGGCAATATTTCTTAGCCATAGGTTCAAAAAATAGGGAGGATTAATCAAGTTTTAAATTCTATAGATTTTATTAAAGAAGAAAGAGAATATGTATTAGTAACCTTATATCCCTTTCCCTCAATATACCAAAATTGACCTATATAGTTTAGGGATCTTTGTGTATATCAAAGGTCTTGATATATCGGACCCCTATATATATTCATCATTACATGAGACAATGTTTGGATTTCCATAGATATGTGTCCAATATGGTACATGGAGTGTAAAATTATGTTTCCTTATGAATCCCACTACCCAATGCAATATAATTCTAAATAGGCATATGTACATGTGAGGCCCTATGTGCGCACTAGTAACTCATGCTCACTATTTACATAATATAGCCTATTAGCTTGTATGATAGTTACTCAAAGGATCATGAAACCCCTTATTAGGACTAATAATTGGTTATGTTATCTATATTTAATATGATCTATTCCAAATAAACAAGATTAATGATCTTGATTGAAGTTTTGTAGATTTTATTTTGATGAAGGCTTAGCTTGATCAAATAAGATCTTGAAACCCATGTTGGTGTTCATATTAGGTTCATAAAACTTTTAGAAATGGAATGGGATAATATTTGCAAAGGACTTCTTCACAATGTTTCAAACTCTTTTCCTCACCTTGGAGATAATAATAGTATGTGATATTCGAGTCTAAAGTTTGATGGATTTGTTGACAAACATCTATGTTTATTCTAAGATAATTTTTGATGAAGCCTAACCTTAATGAAGCCCCAATGCACCTTATAAATACAATAAATAATTTATAAAAATAAAATTATTTTAGATTTGATTGATAAAAGTGAAGATGATTTTTCTCTATTAAGGGAAAGAGTTCAAGAGGAGTGCAACAAAAAATCTACATACAATTAAATAAGATATTGATTTAATAATAAAAAGATTGAAGATTTAGTTGCCCTCCTGAAGGATTAAATTACCTACTAGTTTCTTTTTTCCTTTATTTATTTTAATAAATATAGAAAATATAGAAAAAAATGGATTTTTGTAGATAATAAATTAATCTAAAACCTAAATAAAAAATAAAAGGGGTTGGAGTTAGAAATAAATTGGTTCTACCATCAATACATGAATTATTGATCTCATGGAAATATCATCTTTGTTACTATGTCATAATGGTGCTTTTAACTTCCTATATATATATATATATATATATATATATATATAATAAAAAAAATAGAATATGATTAAATAAAATAAAACTTTATTTGGAATCCTCATGGAAGTAAAAGTTTTTATATTCTAATTCTAGTGTTTATTGCATTCTAGCCTTATCAAAGCTTTAAATTTCTAAAGTCTTTCATATTTAATTTTTATTGAAATTTAAAATTTTTCTCTAATGTCTATCCTTCTACGTTTTCATGTAGGTAATGAAGGTTCTAAAATGGTGACAACCAATAAAAAGACCATGTAGCAGACAAGTTGGATAGGCCCGTGTGGACTTAGATACCTAGCCAATGCATAAGACACCTAGGACAACATGAATGTAATGACACATGGTGAGGTGAATGTTTGGGATAGGGTATATAATGAGACACCATAGATTTTTACACAGATATGTACAAGAAGACATCATGAAAGAGCGATGACCTGGAATGTAATGAGATGTAGAACAAATTTGGACTTAAGTTTGAATGATGAAATGGATCGCATCACCAATGAAGAAAAAATGGAATTAGCTTCGATGATTATCGTATGAGCTTATGTGCATGGGTGAAGATGAGAGATCGCATAGATGCGATGTGTGGGTGGATAAATCAAAATTGGATATTGACATAGGCCATCCGAATAAAATACGATTGGATTGATCGAAGGTCAAGGAAGATGACATTACCCACACATTCAACATGTTATTGGTGTTAGATATAGAAGATCAATGCAGGTAAAGAATGTTGTGGATGAATATTGGTGAGGACATTGGTACATGAAACCAAATGAATACACGATGTGATGTAGTACACCTACAAAAAATGGTAGAGATGCAATTGAGAAAGAATAATGGAAACTATTGAGTAGGCTTGGATGAATCCATTATGTAGAGGAACCTTAGCTTCCATCTGTCGATGCAGAATTGGATTCCAAGCCATAGATGAGCACATAGGGGAGATACATGGTCACCATTGGATAATTAAGGACTTGAAAAGAATAGTAGGCTATTATCCAATTCGGATGACCTTTAGGGCTCGATGACAATATAGGTGGTTGCTAGCATGGAGTACCTTTTGTATCACTGGCCACATGTGGCATTGGTTATTTTTATGTGGACATGGTGTCCATGTTGGAGGAGATTGATGCCCCTTGAGGGACTAAGAAAGATCGAAATTTGTGCATGATAGCATAAAATTCCCCCAATGAACTCACCATGAAATCATGGCGAGGATAAACACATAAAAACTCTAGCACTGCATTCAATAGAATCTTGGATAGTTTCAATGGTTAGATTATTCGAGTCATGGCATGACCATGGTTATTACCACTGAATATGATTTGGTGAATCTCATGGTCATACGAGATCCCATCGAGGAGCGTCGTAGCAAATGGAACTAGCATGGTAAAATCTAAAGGGACCCGATTATGGAAGATAATATGGACATGGCAGTTTTCTTTTTTATAGCCACCAGATGAACAAAGACATTTAAAAATGATGGCTCTGATGATGACATGTCTAATGCATAGTGGGACTCCACCCTAGTTTAGAGAACCAATTATAGGTGGACGTAATATTAGTGTAGTAGGCAACATCATCTGACTAAGAGGATGACCTGGTGGTAGTTTTATGGCCATGGTGGCTGTGACTTAGAACAGTGTAGATGTTGGTATGGCTAGGATACAGTTAAAAATGGGGAGATAACCTTCATTATGGGTAACATGAAGAGCAGCAACCACCCAGTGATGATAGTAGGAGTCAGAGAAAAAATAGGTAGTGGCAAGAAATGAAGCACACGTGGATGAGGTAATATTGATGTGGAACTGGTGACTAGACATGGATAAAGATGGTGCAACACCAGTGGTAACTTGGTGACTCAATCATGATAATAAATGAATTGGATGTATAAAGTCAGTAAAGGGCATCAACAACACACCTGGTGGTATTATTGTAGTGTTAACACATGCTAATATATTATCTAAAGGCAATATGTGTTATTCTTATTCGATGAAGGTTGTTATAATCAATGAAATCAATACTATTATCAAATAGTTGAATATGTTAGGAATCAGTGAGCAGTAACGCCACATAGGACGTAGCATTCATCAATGGCTACCATGATAGGAGAGGAAGCAATACATTGTCAAATTAATATAGGTTAGAATAAAATGAAATAAAATCATGCATAGGAGAACATAGTACGATGTGTACAACTTAACATGCACATTTGATAGGAGCTAAGACATTACCAAATCATGTCTTAAACTAGCCCAAAGCTATGGATAAAGCTGAGGGTAAGAAAATAAAGGTGGTTTAGCTTCATATAAAACAAAGGTCGCAATATAAGCCAATTGTTCAAAGAAAATAAAACAAAAATATTTATGTATAAAATGGAAAATTTATGATGAAAAGAGGACACATGGATATCTCAGGAATCAAATATCTATGTGATGGTAAATGCGGATGTAAGGGATGAATCCATGCATAAGTAATTGTGTCATTTATTTAGTAAGAGTGTTACATAGTAAACATTACAAAGAAAATGAGATTGAACCACCATTGGAGCATGTGCTAGGGAATGAAATGAAAATGAAAAGAAGATGAATGGAACATGAAGAGTAAAACAAATGAGAAGCATTGGAAAATAAAAAATTTTATGAAAAATTGAGATCTGCCATTGACACGGAAAGAAAGGTTTGGAAACTTTGGGAAGAGGAGATGCTGCTAGAATTTTGCAAGGTATTATTTTTCTGATAAAATGCAAACACTGTAGGATTTCTGCACTTTGTAAGCATGAACAGAGGAGATTTTTTGTATAGAATATTTTAATGTTTATCTTTCCCACATGTGTTAGTTATTTTAGATAATTTTTAATGCAGGGTACTGGTTGTATTATTGACTGTCATTAATGCATGTCATTTATTTTTATTGCACATATCTTTCTTTATTGTATTTTTAGATTATTAGATGGTGTTTAATGTAGGGTACTTGTTGCATCATTGACTACTTGAATGCATAACTTATTATATTCCTTAGAAGCTCGCACTTGGTTTATTCTAGACCGTGTGAATACAACTTTAGTTAAACCGAGTTTATATTTAAATATTCTCATCATATCTGGTTTTGCAGATAGGGTAGCATGGAAACTGATAATGATTTATTTTCAGTATTTTCTGCATTTTATTTCCATTTCTAGTAGTTTTAATGTCTTTTTTCATTTTTTTAACTTTGGCAATTAAAATAAAAATAAAAGAAAATCAAATTCTAAAAGTAAATGCATGGGTGTGAAGAACAAACTTTAATGCTCCTTTTAGAACAATTTTGATCTCATTTTGAAGCCATTTTGAAATTATAAAAATGATTCAAATTTACTGTTTTTACAGGCTTTTTATAATTTTGGATTTTACATAATTTTGCATTTCAAAGGTAAATCAAATTTTAAGCTTTGCATGTTCATTTCATAAGCAATAAATTAACTTTCCTTTATGAAAATTACAATTTTATTAAAGGGGAGTGATTTATATGGCATTTCAAAAGGCCATTATTTTTAAAGCAATAAATTGACTTCTCTTTATGAAAATTCTAATTTCATTAAAGAGGGGTAATTTATTTATTATATCAAAGGCTATCATTTTTTTTGGTCAGTAGCAGTTTTATATATAGTGGGTTTTTGAAGGATACCAAAACCTTGTTTACAATAGATGCCACAACTTTGAACAAAAAAAAGACATGATGGACCAGGGTTGTACCCCTAGAACAAAAACCCAAGCCTCAAAACTTGATCCCTTGCCATCAAACCAGACAAAAATAACCCCATACCCACTAAAACAACACAGGGGTGTAGATACCCCTACATCTAGACCTATATAATACATACACGGCCCAGGCAGAAACCAATGGAAAAAAAACAAACAACATCCCAGACCATACCAGAGGGCCTAGGCCCAAAAAGACCAAGCGCTACCCCCATCCACCCTACAACACAAGGTGAACCACCGGGGTTACCCCAAGTTGAGGCCCTGCACCTTGGAGCTACTTCCCATCCCCATCAGGACCATCGCTTAGCCTACACCAAATATCTTTGAAGGTACTGATAGCCACAGTAGCTGCATTTACAATTGACGTGAGTGAGTTGATTGCCATATTGATAAGGATACTGGTCGAGAAGATTTGGAGCTTGTTCTCAAAATCTGAGATGATCTCAATGGTTTTTGTGGATTTGACTCTAGATCTCTTAAGTCTGGTTGAGGATCTACTGCCATCGAGAGTCGGTCCCCTCTGAACAAAGATTACATCAGGGGTCAAAGTGCCACTAGGGTCCTGGGATGACATCCTTCATTTTTGGGTAGGCCTATACTCTCGAGGAGGAGGGGAATCTTTGTGGTCACTAGGAATGTCCTCCCTAGATTTAGAGGCATCAGGGGAGGCAAATAGGGAGGTGATAACCTCGGTGGGAAGGACAAAATCTAGGGGGGAATACACTGGAGTGGGGACTAGCTAGCCAGGGCATGATGATAAAGGACGGCCATAAGGCCTTGATGGGAAGGGCGGGTTTGATTTTTCTAAGCCCTATCATTGGCAAGGCCAAGAGAGTAAAGTAGAAATTAGGGAGTGCTCAGAAGGGTGGCACCATGAAGGTGATTGACGAAGCTTAAGTGGAAGTTGTACAACTTCTAGTCTAGATCATCACAAGTGATGAATTGCATCACAAGCACAATGGCTTCATCGAAAGGTTTAGGTAGGTCAGTCCTGAATAGGGCAGACTTGTCCCAATTCTACTCTAGGAAGTGGGAGAGCTCCTCCTCCCAATTATGTTTATCACAATGAATGAACCTCCCCTTCTCCTCACGATGCAAACCAGTGACCTCGAATAGAAATTATCTAGTAACTTTAAAGTGCAGTCCTTTTACCTGGACCTCACTCTCATTCCAAGTATCCAAGAAACTCTGAGTGATCTCCTCATTGGGCCTAGCAATTTATGGAAGAAAGGGGTATAATACTTAGCGTCAGAGAATACCAAAGCAAACTTGCTTAGAGAGAGGGTCGAGGGCTCAATGAAGATGGTTTTAGGAGAATACATGGCAGGCTCATAGGTCAACCAAGGCAGAAATTTGTGGAAGGGGGCAAAGCCAAAAGGAGAATTCACTCACCAAGAAAGGATGGGGGGAAAGGGGCAAGAGGGAATGGAGGCGACAGGGCTCAAAGGAAGATAAAGGTGAATGGAGGAAGCTGAAGAGGTAGTGATTGAATTCATGCATCGAGAGTCAGTGCCTTGGGTAGGAGGATACATGAGTAGAGTGAGATGAGGTTAGCAAGTGAAAGCACGAGATTCCGGGCAAAGGAAACACTAGCTATGCAACATAAGACGAAAATGTAACGCTTTGATCCTATGCACTAAAACAGAGAAAGGAGACAACTTGGAAACGAAAGACAAGATGTAAAGAAATCACAGCCCTCTTTATTCAAATATCTTATCCTCGGTTACATAGACGTCTCCTCCCCTTTTGGGGGCTAGGAGCGTTAAATTTGTCTTCATTACAATGTGTGACCTAGTCTTCCTCTTCCCGCGTGCCCACGATTGCAATGGGCGGGCCAAGATGCCGCCGCCGCTGATGTGGATAAGTTCTTCACCTCTGATTGCTTTTCCTGCAATCAAAGAAACAATGAAAATGTCAGTAGCACCTGCTGCAAATGAAAGGGGTTCGTTCTCTAAAATCAACGAAATATGCATGTAAACATCTACCTGAAACAGTAAATACAGTAAGTCCAAATGGCTTGAAAACTTGACAGAAGACGAAAAATGTTACCAAAAGGCCATTGCCCCTGAGACAGCCGGCCAATCTACTTTTACCTGGTAATCGTCCCTCGGAAGGACGATTGCTGCTGTTAATCGTCCCCTAAAGGACGATTGCTGCTATTAATCATCCCCTACAGGGATTATTGATACTGTGTTGAAGAAGCCGACCTGCCGCTGCTCCAATGTCGATTCCCGAGACCTACAAAACGCCTGCAAACAAGGGGGTTATGTAATTGGGGCCATTTTGGGACGACCCAGATGGTCGGATTCTCCCAATTTGGCCTCCATCACCGAGAAATTGGACGTTGTTACCTGCAAGTCATTGGGACAACCAAAATAACAAAAGCATGATAATATTCGATGAAAACCTTTTGAAATCAAGATTCAAGATTCTGGACTATTGAACAGCAGAGAATAACATGGAATATGAACAAATGACAGAAAATGAACTACAACTAAATCCAAAAGGTGCGGGGTGCCCAAGTGGGCAGCCCACCGATGGAACTTGATTTTGGCACCAATCCACTTGGGATGGGCCCAAAATCTCTTAGGAGTGGGGGGTCGGCGAATTGGTTGGTTCAGGTGTCCATGTGTTGGATTTGGGTCAAGTTCGAGCTTCCAAAGGCCACCCAACAACCTCCCTTGCAAAAGAGATTGGTGGATGTGGGAAGATGAACAAAAAGGGATGCAAGTGGGTCTTCAACTCGGCAGCACTTCGTTGCTTGAAAACTCCTTCAACCTGTATATCTTGGGTGAGAAAAGTCCCACCTTTTATAGACCCAAGGGGTCTCTTTTGGGAGGGAAGCACAAATGCCATGTGTTGGTCATAGGCGCCATGTGGCACTCTTGTCTTCCCATGAGGGAGGGGAGTCCTCCATTGACTTGTGTTTTCATAATTGCTTCTTGTGACAGTCCTCTAACGGCCCTTCCGTCCACCTACACACGCGTGCAAGGCGAGAGTCATCAACCGACTTTTCGGGCTGCCACTTGGCGTCGTTTGTCGTTTTGCCCGTTAAACTTGGTAATCGTCCCCGGGTGGGACGATTACAACAATCGTCCCTGGGTGAGACGATTGCAAGTTAGTAATCGTCCCTGGGTGAGACGAGTACTGGGCAAAGTGTCTAAATGTACCAAATTGCTTCCTAACCTTACAAAATTGCTATGGAAGTGGTTAGGACCACTGTTTGACCTCTGAGGGCTGCCCTGGGGGCTGTGTTTGTCAAAGCGATCAGTGTTTGCAGTCACATAATCGGATGGGTGCTGTTTTGGTGTCTACAGATGCCCCTTTTTGGGAAGCGCTGCGGGTGACGCAGTGCTGAGCAAAAATAGATAACCAAAGCACTAATGATTAGGGTTTCTTGGTAACCTAACCAACTTTTGATGCCCCAAGTATGGAAAGGGCATGCATTCTTGAATCCTTGCTTCTGACGAGCTAAGGAATTTGATTTCAAGTGTTAACCTATTTTGGTGAGGTGTGACTTGAACTTAGACATTGATCAGTCATGAATAGGCGAAGGGCGTTTTTACCTCAGGGGAACCTTGTATTCATGATTCACGAAATGCCAAGTGTTTGATTGATTTGATTGTTGCTTGTTTATCGCCCCAAGCGGGAGCGTGATTGTCTTTGTCAATGATTCTTTGAATGCATGTCGTTTTCCTTAATTGGGTGTGTGATTGTTGGTTGGTGACTAAGTGTGACTACCCCCTCAAGCGACGAATCGATGAGGGAATGACCTTTGTGAGAGAAGCGACGAGTCGCTTGACCCAAGATGACTTGTGCAAGGGTGCCTTTTAAGGGTTTACCGTTAAGCGTGTGCAATTTTTCCAACATATGGACCTATTTTTGGTGGGTGTTAACCCTTTTGGTGATGCCTGAATGGGGTGAAATCATCGAAAACCTAACTTCCCGTGGAGCGGTCCGGCTATTGTAGCCTTCTTGGGGAAGTAGGAGAGCGATAATTTGGACCTCGACATCGATTTTCTTTGCCAAGAGGTTAAGTGCGAGAGCACTTTTGTCCGGCAATGTTATTGCTGTTTGTTTTTGTTGCATTTTTTCTTGTTTTTTTTTTTTTTGTGACACCATTTGGTGATTAAATTGTTGGCAATCCGTCCTCCCGTGGAGCGGTCCGGCTATGGTAGCCTTCTTCGGGAGTAGGATAGTGACAATGTAAACCCCGACATCAATTTTGCTATGCCAAGAGGTTAAGTGCAAGAGCACTTGTGTCTGGCAATGTTATTGTTGTTTGTTTTTGTGTTGCTTTTATTTGTTGTTTTTGTTGTTTGATTTTCTTTGATCTTGTGCATGATGGTTGATGAATATGGATGTATGCATGTTGATTTATTTTGATGGATGCATATGCTATAATGAATGCAAATGTTTTTTTTTTTTATATTTATATGTGATATGCAGATATGAAATGGATGAATGGGATTTGTGATGTTTGGCTATGGCACCATAGACTGTTTAGAGCTCTGTTATTTTGTTTTTAGGCGATTGCTGTAATGCATGACTTTGTATGTTTTCTCTTTTTTTTTTGTATTTTTTTTTTTGATGGTATTGTAAGGATGAAAAGTAGCACAGTTGGTTTAGAAATGTAGCTAGGGTTTCCTGAGACTCAGACGGTTTTGACTCACTAGCCACGACTGTACTTTATCTTACAAGACTTTTGAACAAGGTATGAATCAGACTTGTTTTTGACCTAGTTATTTCACATCCCCGTGTGTGCGATTGAGTTCATTTATGTGGTATTTGTCGAGATACCGCCAATGCCAGATGGGCTTTCAACCGAACCTGTACTGAGGATCACCTAATTAGCTCCATGAATTCCTTTGTTGTATGTACTAAGATTAATCTGCGGTGTAATCCAGGATGCCATAAGCTAGCTCATCCACATGCAAACATTGATCTGTACGCAAGTTAATGTGACAGATATATCGTCATGCGGGAGGTTTACTTCTGTTACCCATTGGCTATCAACCAAATTGGTACCGAAGCTTGCCTTATGACCTATAGAATGCTGAGAGTTCCAGGGATTCAAGGTCAACTCCCTTCTTTTATTCAATTGTATTGGGATACTTGCTCATTGTAGTGATGAGATCACTTGTTTATTTTGATTTGTTTTTCTTTCGAGCAAGGGATTGGGGATATGGAGTGACGAAAATCACTGTTGTTTGTGCCTTTTGATGTTTGCACTGTAGTTTGTCAAATTTAGAGTTTTGACATTTTGCAACTTTTTGTGTTTTGCAACTATTGAGAACTTTAGGGATTCTTAGGGAATTGGGTAGGGAGGATGCTTGTCCTTTTGCCAACTCTCAGCATTCTAGGGGTCACTCGCATAGGGGGATGAGCAAGATAACCGTTTCGCTTGTGGTGACCTAGATTATTTTGCAGGTTTCATCTTTCGTTCACACAATTTGGGAATTTTAGTGTTTTGATTTGTGTTGGGATGTTACGTAACAAGGTGTATTTCAAGTATGACTCTACCTTCGTAAAATCTGTTCGACTTGATACACTACATGGCTAAAGAGGAAAATGATGACCGAATCATCGAAACTCTTGGTACATTCCCAGCACCACTGATCGTAGTGTGGTAAAGGTTATGCTTGGTGTTTTTGTTGTTTTTGTAACATGAGACAATGCGGAACAAGGTGGACTATCAGAGCTATTGCAGCTTATGGTGCCTTTGACTTGTATGACTACAAATATGCAATGTATGGATGCAATGCTTAATGCAACTATGTATTTTTGTAATTTTGATGGATTGTTTTTGGTGAAGGTGAAGATGAGGTGCGAGAATATGAATTTTTTGATGAATTTGAGTATGCCTAGAATTGAGATGCAAATCTTCGTTGTTTTTGATGATTTTTGTTGTTTTGTTTTTTGAATTTCTTGATTTTTTTGACCAAACGATTGCGATAATCGTTGGAGCTTTTTGGGTTGACCAAGAGATTGCGATAATCCTTGGAGCTTTTTGTATTGACCAAGAGATTGCGATAATCCTTGGAGCTTTTTGGTGACCAAGAGATTGCGATAATCCTTGGAGCTTTTTGGGTGTTTTTTTTGGTGACCAAGAGATTGCGTTAATCCTTGGAGCTTTTTGGTGACCAAGAGATTGTGATAATCCTTGGAGCTTTTTGGGTGACCAAGAGATTGCGTTAATCCTTGGAGCTTTTTGGTGACCAAGAGATTGCGATAATCCTTGGAGTTTTTTTTTTTTTTTTTGGTATATGGCTTTCTTAGATATGAAATGGTCTCAAATGACTGATATTCAAGGGTTCTGTTTCCTTGACACCGTCAAGAGAAGCTAGCCTGTACGTCCCGGGTCCTATTTTGCTATCAATGACATAAGGACCTAACCAATTTGCCACGAATTTGTCCCTCATATGGGACGGCAAATTAGAGTTTTGTTGGTTTTCCTTCAAAACCAAATCACCAACCCGAAAGTCTCTTAGGTGAACTTTCATGTTGTAAGCTCTCTTAAGCCGCTCTTGATAGATACGTAAGTGCTCGAGAGCATTAACGCGTCGTTCGTCAAGCAACGTAAGCTGGTCTAATCGGGCCTGCCGCGCAGTGTTATCATCGATGAACTCCTGCATTGATATGCGCAGGGAAGGAATTTCCAACTCGAGAGGCATTACTGCTCTCGAGCCATACACTAGTGAAAACGGAGTTGCCCCGCTGGGCGTCCGAATGCTAGTGCGATAAGCCCAAAGGGCAAGTGGGATTTGTATGTGCCAATCCTTATGACTGTCTGCGATGGTCTTTTTAAGGATGGCGACTAGCGTTTTGTTTGACGCCTCTGCTTGCCCATTTGCTTGCGGATAATAGGGTGTTGAAAAGTTGTGCTGAATTTTGTACTTTGTGGTTAAAGCACGCACGTCTTTGTTCTTGAATGATGGCCCATTATCCGAGATTATTTTGGATGGAATACCAAAATGACATATGATGTAATGCAAAATGAACTCCGCAATGCGGGGTCCTATCGTAGAGGTTAACGGAATTGCTTCCACCCATTTGGTAAAATATTCTGTGGCCGTTATGATAAACGTGTGACGGCCTGACGATGCAGGGGAGATCTTTCCGATTAGATCGAGGCCCCACTGCAAAAATGGCCAAGCAGACTGGACTGTCTGTAGGGCCTGGGAAGGTGCGTGCATTAAATTGGCATGATGTTGACATTTCACGCACCTCTTGACATACGCGCAACAATCTCGCTCTAAAGATGGCCAATAATAGCCCATGCGAAGAATGCGCTTTGCAATGGCCATACCACTGAAGTGGCCGCCACATGTACCGTCATGCGCTTGGGTGACTGCCCAAGTGGACTCTTGCTGGTCCAAGCAACGAAGAAGAATTCCATCGTAGCTGCGACGATACAAAATGTCTCCTATCAAGACATATTTTGCCGCTTTCTGTTTGAATGTTCGTTTTGCGGCTTGCGTCAATCCAAAGGGTAGATTACCTAACTTGAGGTAGTCTCTTATGGGTAAATACCAGTCCTGTTGATCGGATACCTCGATAGTTTGAACAGCCAATCCCTTTTGGAGTTCTTCCCTAACAAATGCTGATTGGGATAGAACTTGTAAGAATAGCGTTGTGTTGCTATTAATGGGAGTGGGGGAGAACAAAGACCCCCTAGTTGGCATGTTTCAAATAGTCTCGAATTCGAAAGAACTTATCCGAAGATGGTTCGATCTAGATCATGTGGACTCCCGGCGTCAAGTCTGAGCTTGCGCGCTCCATCGCGGGTTGCGATAAGGTTTTGACCCGAATGGTTGTTATATCACCGGAAAGGTCTTGCGGGATTAGTGACCCCAAGGAGGCCATTGTGTCCGCAAAATGATTCGATGATCGAGGGAGTGCCTCGATGTCATACCACTCAAGTTTTGCCAGGAATTTATCCACGAGGGCTTTATAGGCCTTTAGAACTGGGCATTTGCATTGATATACCCCTTTGACTTGATTGACGATTAACAACGAATCACCAAAGATGTTCAATCTTTTGATGTTCATGGCGATTGTTGTTTGAAGACCTAGGAGCAAGGCTTCATATTCTGCATTGTTGTTGGTGCACTGGAAGTTTAATTTAAATGACAAGGGCATTGGAGCGCCTCGCGGTGTGAAGAATACAATTCCTTGCGCCACCACCTTGCTCGCATTTAGAACCATCAAAAAATAAGGTTATGTCGGCCTGAGACTTAGGCTCTTCAGAATCTGGCGATTCTGAGACATGGAAGACCTCATCATCGGGTAGTTCTATGACTAGAGGCTGATCGTCTTCAAGAGGAGCCTCTGCTAGTTGATCGGCTATGACTTGTCCTTTTATAGATTTTTGCCCAATAAAC
Source organism: Wollemia nobilis (assembly GCA_028583015.1). Classification (NCBI taxonomy): domain Eukaryota; kingdom Viridiplantae; phylum Streptophyta; class Pinopsida; order Araucariales; family Araucariaceae; genus Wollemia; species Wollemia nobilis. Next base: position 8,631,123 of record JAQPPZ010000386.1, on the reverse strand, counting down.
TCAATGTCAAATTCCATCAACAACATGATCCATTTCGCCGTGCGACTACTATGATAAGTACGACTCATCATGTATCGCAATGGATTCTCCTTAGACACAACATACGTCGTGTTGCTCAGCATGTAATGGCGTAGCCTCTTGGTAGCAAACACCACTGCCAAGCGTAGTTTCTCAACGTATGCATAGTTAAGTTCGTAATCGACTGTGGTGCGGCTAAGATAGTAAGTAGCCTGTTCTTTGTGAAGTTCATTCTTCTGGGCTAGCATTGCGCCCATGCCACCTCGCATGGCTGAGATGTATAAGTAGAACGGCACACCTGGTCTAGGTGGTGCCAATACTGGCGGTGAAGCCAAGTAATGTTTGATTTCGTCAAAGGCTGACTGGCACTCGTCATCCCAATGAAATGTGACCCCCTTGTGCAATAATTTGTTCATTGGTCGGCATTTGTCAGATAATTGCGCTATGAAGCGTTTAATCGACGCGACCTTTCCTTGCAGACTTCTAAGCTGCTTGATAGTTGTTGGGGGAGCCATTTCAAGGATTGCCTTGACTTTGTTTGGGTCCACTTCGATGCCTCTCTTTGAGACTATAAAACCCAAGAGTTTTCCGGATGTGACGCCGAACACGCACTTCTTGGGATTCGATCTGACCTTATGCTCTATGAGGCGATCGAGAATCTTGCTTAAGTCACCGAGATGATCCGAGCGCAAGAGAGACTTGGCTAACAAATCATCCATGTAATCTTCCAAAGTTTTGTGCATGTAATCATGGAAGATATAAGTCATAGCACGTTGGTATGTAGCGCCAATGTTTTTAAGGCCAAAAGGCATGACCTTATAGCAAAATGTCCCCCAAGGCATTGTGAATGCCGTTTTGAGTTGGTCTTCAGGATTGATACGAATTTGATTGTATCCTGAGAAACCGTCCATTAGGGAGAGCATTTCGTGACCTTCCGTAGCGTCTACCAATGCGTCGATGCTTGGCAAGGGGAAATCATCCTTAGGACTCGCTTTGTTTAGGTCTCGAAAGTCGGTGCATATGCGAATCCTCCCGTCGGGCTTCTTGACGGGAACCATGTTGGACAACCATGGCGGATAATCCATGCGGATGACAAATTATGCATCCAAAAGCTTTTGCAATTCGTCTTTGACCATCAAGGCCACCGTTGGGTGCATCTTTCTTAGTTTTTGCTTTAGAGGCTTGATTTTCGGATCAAGCGTTAAATTGTGCATGACTAGCTCGTGGGTCTAGTCCCGGCATATCTTTGTACGACCATGCAAAATATTCCTTCTTCTCTGTAAGAAGGGCAATATATTCGGCTTGCTCTTCGGGGGAAAGGCTTACCCCCGACCTTGAGAATCCGTGGATTCATTGGATCTGTGCCGATGTCTACGTCAGTCGTCTCCTCGATTGACATGTGGGATCCGTCCTCCAACTGATGTGGAGTTGGGATCAAATGGATATCATCAGCTGAGTTAAGATCTATGTTTGGAACCTCGGGTCCCTCTTCAGCTTGAAAAATATCCTGAGTTGTCCTTGGGGTAAAATGAAGCATTTCACCGAAAGGCCAGTACTCTGATGGTGACAATGGTGAATTGACGCGATCCCAGTCGATGGCATCCATGTCTAGATGCAATGACCGTGATGGATCGGTCGGATTGCGGATGGGTGCGGTCAAATCAATGGAGATCATGTGGATGGAATGAATTTGGTCTCCAGAACCGTGGGTGTGATGACTTGATTCTTTTAGTTGTTCCCTATACTCTGGATCTGGCTCTACGGGAACGGGCACGAATGGATCCTCTCTAGGTGCAAACTCATCTCTATGTGTGAAAAGGAAGGCGGGGTCTTCCCTCGATACTGCTGTCCTGATGGGATCTCGAGGTGGACGATGCTCATCTTGAATTTGGAGCCATAGGTCTAACACTTGGTCCCACCTCGCTGGGTCTACGTGCCATTCATGTCCTAACCGTATACCCATTTGTCCCATTAGATCTTCATGAGTTAGAGCGCGGTGATGTCATCGTGCATGTCTGAGATAGTCCATCTCAGTCTCATCTTCTGACTCACTTTCATAGATCCAAAATTGTTCATCCTCTTCAGCATCTGTTGCTTGCGATGTTGAGGACTCTTCCTGTTCCAGTGAATTAATCTGGTCCCATTGCGGTTGTTCCACTCTTAGTGGAGGGACCTGATTCTTTTGAGACTGTGTTATTTCGTCTAGAACCTCTAAGGGGAACAATTTCAAAAAAATGTCTGGCAGCCGTTGATGTTCTCTTTGAGTATTTATCTCTGAACTTTCACCTCTCTCTAGCAAAGGAGAGGGATTATTGTTGTTTCCAGGGGTGTTTGTTGACCATGGGAGGTAGTCTCCCAATGTGTATTCTGTATTTGGATTGGCATACGGGTCTTGTGCCAATCCCCCCTTGTTGCCTATTTCTAGGCCTTGCATATTTTCAACCAAGATGTCTAATGGCAGGGGATGGTTGAACCCTACCCCCGACTTGTCATATGGCATCTGATATCTTGGTTGGCAAAGGATCCGCATCCCTTGCTCATATCTGCCGAGTCCGTATCCATGCCAATTGCATTGGCCGAGATATTTTAGGGCAAATTCTGGGTTCGACAGATAATTGATGTTTTCGACAAAAGGCTCTTCATCTGTTTCCTTTTGTTCGCATGGTTCAGAACCATGATCAAGGCCCCCATACACAAAATTCGTCTGGTTGGGAGGGTAGCCTAGTGGAACAATTGTCCCTATGGGAAGGCGAGGTCTTCCCATGTCCCGCACCGACTCCAATGTGGGTGTTGCCACAACATTTTGCACTAAGTACTCCCCCAGGCCCGTGATCGGCCATCTCAACGAGTGATTGTTGATGATTGGGTGGGAGGAAACGGTAGTCCTTCCCGAGTCCATTCCATGTTTGGTTGTTCAGGAGTCTTGGTTTGTGTTGTGTTGGGTGTTTCCTCTGTTGATATCATTGAAATCGTGGGCAACCCCTCTTCTAGAGGCTTAACCTCTTCCATGATTTGCTTTCCCTTGTCCTTCTGTTGGGCCATGATAGGTGGCGTTGATGATGAAGGAGTAGGTGATGAAGTCTCACCGGGTTGGGATTTTGCCTTGTTGGCCACCGGTGGTGCTCGCGGTATCGGACCCTGTTTAGATGGATTTAATTGAAAATCCAAATGCGTTGATGGGAGGGTCGATTGAGGTATGAATTGTACCGCATTGCAATACTTGAAGGGCTCTAAGTCCATTGGGACTACATGTATTTGCCCTTCATAGGCATACTTCAAGCACTGGTGTGCGATCGAGGGGACACACTTCATGTCCCTGATCCAAGGCCGCCCTAGCAAGATATTATAAGCCATTTCGCCTTCCAGAGACATGGCACAGTTGTAGGTATTGACTTTTGTCCTACCCGGATCGGCGTAACAACCGTGCCGATCGTCGAGCAAATTGCATCGTTAAAAGCTCGCAGTGTGTACGTGGAAGCGGTGATGTGAGAGGTCGGCAGTTTTAAATGCTTTAACGCTGCAAGTGGTTATGATGTTATTGGACGAGCCAATATCTATCAGCACTCTCTTGTACGGGATCCCGTTGACCCGCACGATAACGTGCAGGGGTGGATCCGGCATGTCATTTGATATCGTTTTGACCTCGTCTTCTCTGAATGTGATGACAAGCTCCGTACATTGTTTCACATGTCCCACGAAGGCGTTGAAAGAATTTGCTTCGTGGGGTTGTACTTCAATGGCTTTTAAAATGTCCATAAGAGCTTCTCTATGGGGAGCCGATTGTTGAATAAGCTCGTAGATGGACAGCCTAGCCGACGTGGTCCGCAAACTCTACGTGAGTTTGGTTCGTATCGTGACCTCGGGTCTAGGCGGAGGCAACTACGTTGGGCGTTGTTGAGGCTGCGATGTCGACGGAACTTCCCTCGCAGCCTACCTCGGGGGCAACTCGCTGGGTATCTTCTATTCCTTGTTACAATGCTAATCATTCCCACAAATCCTTGCACGGGAAGATCTTGTCGCACCTCGTTAATCTGGAGCGGTTTTGTCTATGCCTCGTGGGCAGGCAAGGGGTCCTTGAATACCCCCATTTGTTGGTTGTTTGGTGCGATGGGGTTGTCCACGACCAATGTTCTATTGTCGATCAAATCCTGGACTAGTTCTTTGAATTTCCAACACCCATTTAGGTCATGTCCTCTGCGCCTATGGAATCTGCAATACAATTCCTCCCTATACCCCCTAGGCTTGGGAATGTTAGGGTCAAAAATTTGGATTTCTGGCAGAGTAACTAAATTTTCCGCTGACAAGCGGTCAAATAAGGAGTCCCTAGACTCCGCATACGGGGTGAATTGTCGCCTAGGGCGACGCTGCTGATACTGCTCCTGTCTTCTGTTATCTCTTTCGTAGCGGTGAGGCACTCGCTCGGTAGTTAGCCTTTTGAGGCTACATTTCTTGCACAGGCACGGGAACATTTATCGCAACTTGATTGACTGCAGCGTGTTGTGGTTGCGTTGTCCCGGCTTTTAGTGGTTTTGTTCCACTCTTTCTTCTTAGGCTTGGCAATTGCGCCTTCGCCTATCTTAATCTCTTCTATAAGTCCGGCTTGGGCCAAAGCTTCTTCTAGGTCTGTCGTATTGTCGCAAACAACAATAGACCGGAGATTGATTTTAAGCAACTTTTTGTGAACATTTGCGTGAGATCCGACATGGGAGGACGGTAGGGTAACTTAGAAAGCAAAGCTCTCCATCGGTTCCCGTACGCTGCCATTGTTTCCTCCTCAAATTGTTTAAGGCTAGCAAGATCACTAAGTGATGCCTTCTTCCTTGTGTTGAAGGCGAAGCGTTCAAGAAACGCATCTACTAGCCGATCTAAGCTGCTTATGCTGTGTTTGGGCAGTTGTGTGAACCAATCCGAGGCAGGGCCTGCGAATGTGGTTATGAATGTTCTAAGCAGCAACGCGTCATTATCTTGGATTGCGAAGCACTGGCTTAGAAATCTTGTAACGTGCTCTTGTGCGTCCTCCTCACCTTTAAAAACTGCCAATTGAGGCAACTTGAAGTGTTCAGGGTAAAGAGGCGCAGGCACTGAAGGATGCACCGGATTACTGTGGAGTAGACGTAATGTGGGTTTTTGATGCCCAGCAGCTTTTGTCTCCACAGACTCCAAACGCTCCAATAGCGCTTGGTATGCATCGGAAGATTTTATTTCTTCCTCTCTTGTTCGCTCTTGTTGCAAGTTACGGTAAACTGGAGGCCTATGGAGGGGTGGCCGAATGGCATCCTTCCCCGCCTTGATGGGGAGTTTCAACATATTCTATCTCTCGGGTTCGTACTCCTCATAAAATTCTTGAGGAGTTTCTGGGTGAAACCTCCGACCTTGATCGAGTCCCCGCCGAAGGTACCCATCATCATTTCGAGGAGTAGCCTCCCTCTCATGTCTATGAGGTCTCGGAGGCAAAGCTTGACGAGGTCGTGGAGACCCGTCCTGCGTTAAAGGGTTATGCCTCTCATGTTGTTCGGCTCTTTGGACGCGAGGGGTTGGCCCTCTCTCAAGTATTTCATATTGTAACTCATCCGCTTCACGTTGCATGCGTTCTTTATCCAAGCGGTATTGATACTCTATCTCTTGCTGACTTTGTTTAAGCCGCATGATTTGGGCTTGACGGGTGGTATATCTCGCGACAGCATGGGTCAATTTGATCTACCCTATTTTGTTCAGAAGGTTCAAATGTTCCTCCTATGGGTTTACCTCGGTTTTGATGCTCTAAAATCTCAAGGGGTCGCTTCCCTCTGTCGAGGTAGGCGGTATGTGCTCGAGGTTCTGGCCTCAAGGGGTGATTATGATATCCGACTGGTGCATAAGCATAAGGTTCCCGCGTTGTATGTTGTTGTCCTTGAGGAATGCGATGATCTTCCTCATATTCTCTCTCATAGGTGCGTAAGGGGCAGGCGGAGTTAGGTCGCCCCGTGTAAGGAGCCCTACGCTCTGGATTTGGTCTCTCTGTTCTGATGAGAGGTAAAGAAGGGACGCCATATCCACGTTGTCCCTCCAAATGGACAGTGTGCCCCGTTAGCGCTTTATCGCGCTGTGGCCACTCATGTCTAGCTTGAGAGGGTGATTCTCTGTTTACATTAAGGTCTGCATGTAGGGCGTCTTTTCGAGAGGGGCTGCTTTGAATGGGCATACCCCACCGAGGATTTTGAATTGGATTCTTTTGTAGGTTAGACCGATAAGGCGGTATGACCAAATCCTCAGGATCGAAGCGAAGGCGACTTGTGCCTGCTTCTTGTGTACCTTCCGGAGCTGCTGCCCTTGATTGGGCTTGGCTGCGGGTGTACACCATTGCGGTGCGTCCACACTATCTAAGTAGATTTTTATCTTGTTTTTAATGATTTTTTTTTTTTGTCTACACTAAACAGAATTAAACACACACATTCACAAAACCGTGATTATCTCTTTTAAGGATTCTTGGTGTGCCCTAGACTGGTTTAGTGTATTTTGGTGTTTTGTTTTGTTTTTGTAGGTTTTGTAGAACGTTTAAATGCATCATGTAGGCTCTTATAACTCCCAAAAGGTCGCCCCTTCAATATACCAGACAAAGCCGATATACCAACCTCTCTATATACCCGCCCTTACGAGAGGGAGACTATAGGTACGTGAGAGCAGAAGGTACGTGGTACGTAGGCGGTACGAAAGGGGGATTGTCCTGTTAATGGCACCTACCATAGAAAACTTATCCTCGCGCGCATGGGAATCACCCCGACTACGCTCGGTCCGTCTTCGTCGGGATTTACGCCTAACAACAGTTGACAATCAAGAAATGTATGCAAATCAAGCCAAGGTGGTGATTAAATCCACCAATGGTCTTGATCAAGGGCTGGGGTCTTACGACCAGCTCCTTGGTTTAAAATTGTTTCGTGGAGTGTGTGAGGTTCATTTTATCCAACGAAAATGAAACATGCATGAATGACTTTTCCTAAGCAATGCAAGCTAAAATGAAAACAGTCAAAGAAACAGAAATAGAAAATTTCAACAGAGATGATGAAAATCCCTACCTCTTCTCCTGCTCGCTCCAGCTTGCTCTCCGAATTTTTGCTCGAAAAGTTGCAGCATGTAAAATCATCCCTTGGAGAGACGATTAACGCAACAGAAATCGTCCCTTGTAGAGACGATTTTACAATCGTCCTAGGGTGAGACGATTGTCAGAATAGAAATCGTCCCTCGCAGAGACGATTTTACAATCGTCCCAGGGTGAGACGATTTCCATAACAGAAATCGTCCCTTGCAGAGATGATTAACAATCGCAAAGAAAAAAAATGTACCTGTCAAGCACAAACACAAAAAAATTCAATCAGTTTCTCTGTGATCTTAAAAATAGGGAACAGTGGTCCCACCGTGATCGCCACTGAAAGCACGAGATTCCGGCAAAGGAAACACTAGCTATGCAACATAAGACGAAAATGTAACGCTTTGATCCTATGCACTAAAACAGAGAAAGGAGACAACTTGGAAACGAAAGACAAGATGTAAAGAAATCACAGCCCTCTTTATTCAAATATCTTATCCTCGGTTACATAGACGTCTCCTCCCCTTTTGGGGGCTAGGAGCGTTAAATTTGTCTTCATTACAATGTGTGACCTAGTCTTCCTCTTCCCGCGTGCCCACGATTGCAATGGGCGGGCTAAGATGCTGCCGTCGCTGATGTGGATAAGTTCTTCACCTCTGATTGCTTTTCCTGCAATCAAAGAAACAATGAAAATGTCAGTAGCACCTGCTGCAAATGAAAGGGGTTCGTTCTCTAAAATCAACGAAATACGCATGTAAACATCTGCCTGAAATAAGAATACAAGTAAGTCCAAATGGCTTGAAAACTTGACAAAAGACGGAAAATGTTACCAAAAGGCCATTGCCCCTGAGACAGCCGGCCAATCTGCTTTTACCTGGTAATCGTCCCTCGAAAGGACGATTGCTGCTGTTAATCATCCCCTTAAGGGACGATTGCTGTTGTTAATCGTCCCCTACAGGGACGATTGATACTGTGTTGAAGAAGCCGACCTGCCGCTGCTCCAATGTCGATTCCCGAGACCTGCAAAATGCCCGCAAACAAGGGGGTTATGTAATTGGGGCCATTTTGGGACGACCCAGATGGTCGGATTCTCCCAATTTGGCTTCCATCGCCGAGAAATTGGACATTGTTACCTGCAAGTCAATGGGACAACCAAAATAACAAAAGCATGATAATATTCGATGAAAACCTTTTGAAATCAAGATTCAAGATTCTGAACTATTGAACAATGAGAGAATAACATGGAATATGAACAAATGACAGAAAATGAACTACAACTAAATCCAAAAGGTGCGGGGTGCCCAAGTGGGCAGCCCACCGATGGAACTTGATTTTGGCACCAATCCACTTGGGATGGGCCCAAAATCTCTTAGGAGTGGGGGGTCGGCGAATTGGTTGGTTCAGGTGTCCATGTGTTGGATTTGGGTCAAGTTCGAGCTTCCAAAGGCCACCCAACAACCTCCCTTGCAAAAGAGATTGGTGGATGTGGGAAGGTGAACCAAAAGGGATGCAAGTGGGTCTCCAACTCGGCAACACTTCGTTGCTTGAAAACTCCTTTCCTCCTCTCTCCTTTGGGTGAGAAAAGTCCCACCTTTTATAGACCCAAGGGGTCTCTTTTGGGAGGGAAGCACAAATGCCATGTGTTGGTCATAGGCGCCATGTGGCACTCTTGTCTTCCCATGAGGGAGGGGAGTCCTCCATTGACTTGTGTTTTCATAATTGCTTCTTGTGACAGTCTTCTAACGGCCCTTCTGTCCACCTACACACGCGTGCAAGGCAGGAGTCATCAACTGACTGTTCTGGGCTGCCACTTGGCGTCGTTTGTCATTTTGCCCGTTAAACTTGGTAATCGTCCCTGGGTGGGACGATTAAAACAATCGTCCCTCGGGTGAGACGATTGCAAGTTAGTAATCGTCCCCGGGTGAGACGAGTACTGGGAAAAGTGTCTAAATGTACCAAATTGCTTCCCGACCTTACAAAATTGCTATGGAAGTGGTTAGGACCACTGTTTGACCTCTGAGAGTGGCCCTGGGGGCTGTGTTTGTCAAAGCGATCAGTGTTTGCAGTCACATAATCGGATGGGTGTTGTTTTGGTGTCTACAGCAAGATGGGTGGCAGGCATGGTAGTTAAGGGGTAGGGGCCTAAGGATGAGCTCCACATGGTGCATCATATGAGGTGAATCTATGGGCTAGCCTCACACGAGCAGTTGCCACACCTAGGAAGCCAATTCATAAAGATAAAATGATGCTAAGCCAGTTGCAAGGTGCTCATCTTGAGGTGGCATAAGCCCAAATGTGGATCTGACAATGAGGCTAATGAGGATGCATCTTATAGGGATTGGTTTCAAGATGCCTTAGATGTGTATGTTGGGGAGGAAGACAAATGACATAACAGGTTGCCAAATGTTTAGACTGATATGACCACGATCAGGGAGACCGTAGGAAACTACCACCATGGATAAATTTATAGAAAAGTTAACAGCCCACATGCAATTGGGGTGGTCATGGTGCCAAGTCACCCAAGCCCACAAATAGGGGGGTCTAGATGTCTGGAGTGACATCGATATTCAGGAAGTATTGGGACACTTCTTACACTAGCTCGACAAGAAATTCCTTGGTCCAGATGTTGAGCCCTTCTGAAGAGGCTGCTAGATTGGCCAGAGAATCGGCCATCCTATTCCCTTCTCTAAAGACATGACAAATGGAATAGTGGGGGAGCCCCTAGAGGATGGCCTGAACCTCTTGGATGATATTGGAGATGTGCCATGAGCTAAAACATTGGCTGAGGGTGGCCTTAATGATGTTGAGGGAGTCACCCTCGACGATAACTTTGCTAGGGGCCTCTTGAAGGGCGAGTAACCCACAGAGTAACACCATAGCTTCCATGAAGTTTTTGGTTTGTGAACCAAGAAACTTAGCGTAAGCCAAGATCAGGGTCCCATTGTGGTCTTGGATGGCCCCACCAGCTCTAGAGGGACCGGGATTGCCCTTGGAGGCTCCGTCAAAGTTGAGTTTGACCCACCCAAGAGGAGGGGTTGTCCACCTTATCGTAGCTCTTGGAGAGGGGACAGGGGGGGCAAGGGGGGAACATGGACTCCAAGGGAGGTGAGGAGGGTAGAATCACTTGCCTTCTAGGGAATACCACCATGGGTGAGGGAATGGGAGTTATCCAAGGTGAAGGCCAATGATTTGGCAGCCATCGACTGATGGAAGTGGGCCGAGGAAGAGAAGGCTATGTCATAGCACGCTCAAGTTATATTTTCCAAAGTAGGTGGGGAAGACATAAGGCCCAAAGGGAGTATAGGGTGGGGTGGGCAAAGGGATTGGGCCACTGGGAAAAAATGTTGATGATGGAGTTGGGGTAAACACATTGAATGGAAAATAGGGTGAGGAGGTGACCAAGGGCCTTAGAGGAGAAAAGGCATCTAAGGAAAATATGATTGGTTGACTCCCAGCTAGTGCGACAAAGGTAGCATCTATTCAGGATTTGGAAGCCCCTCCTAGCCAGGTTCTCAATGGTTAGAATCTTATTTTGGATGGTCGTACAGACAAAGTAATTGATCTTGGGTATCAACTTCTTGATCCACACCTGCTTAGATGGGAGGAGAGCCTCCATTAGATGTCTTTGGAGGGAATAGGTATATTTTATTGAGAAGTAGCCACTACTGGTGCTATTCTAGACACATTTGTCCTCTACCCCACTAGAAGGAATGATGGTAGTATCGAGGAGGCATTGGAGCCTGAAAGCTTAAAGCGGGTGGTGAGGGTCCGAGATGGGCCCTCAGGTGGCTCTGCCCTGGTCCCTAACCATGTAGTCTAATGCTTTGGAATATTTGGAGGCCACCAGGGCCAGTTTAAGGGCTCAATGGTCACTGTCAAAACTCAGGGCCTCATCTTGGATCCACCTATCATCCTAGAAATTGATCTTGGCCTCGTCACCAAGGATCCATATGGTCCCTTTTTGAATAATATATTTAGTGAGGGCTAGGGATTTCCAGAAGGCCAATCCATCTCTAGTCTAGAAGTCACTAAGGAACGGGTGCTGATGGAAATATTTTCTATGCACAATGTTGACCCATTGATCCGAGGCATTTGTGAACACCTTCCAAGCATGCTTGGCCAAGAGGGCATTGTTCATTAGGGGAACTCACCTGAGCCTGATCCCTCCCTCCCCTTTTGGCTGGTAGACCAAGGGCCAAGAGACCAAGGGGATCCTTTTCTTGTCTTTGCTACTAGACCACAATTTTTTTTTTTTGAATTTACTTGATGTGGGCTGCAATGGAGGCTAGGATTTTGAACACAAACATGAAGTACACCGGAATGCTTTGGAGAACTGTGGATGAGAGAGTGGCTCTACCCGCCTAGGAGAGGAGGTGACCCTTCTAAGAGGTCAATTTCCTCTGGACCCACTTTATCAACCCACTCCATAGGGCTTTGGGGGAGGCCCCCGTGAATAGGGGTAGCCCAAGATAGGTGGAGGGGAGGGTGTCAAGGGTACAACCTAGAATCCACCCAATCCAAGCTTGCCTTGCTGGGGGGTGTGAATGAAGTAGATTTTGATTTTTTGGAGATTGATATTTTTCCCGGCTACCTCTTCATACAGACTCAATATCTGCTTGATAACCTTGGCTTGGGGGAATAAAATGGTAGTGGCGATAATGGTATCATCCATGAATTTCTAGTGGGACACTGGGGGCAGCCCCAACATTGGCCTGATTCCAGAGATGAGCCCGTAGGAAGTAGGAATTGATATGGTGTGGTCCAGGGCTTCAACCAGGATAATAAAAAGAATCAGGGACAGGGGGTCACCTTGGAAGAGACCTCTAGAACTAGGGAATAAACCTATTGAGGATTCATTAATCAAGACAGATAACCATAGGGAAGACACGTAGTTTTTGACAAGGTTGACCCAGGAGGGGTGGAACCCAAACTTGAGGAGAACCTTGGTGAGGAACTCCCAGTTGACTCTATCGAAGCCTTTATTCATGTCAAGCTTAAGCAAGAAGGAAGGCTTCTTGGATAGGAGGGCAGAATGAAGGACCTCATGAATGATGATGACCTCATATGTGATAAGCCTTTATTTGATAGAGCTCCCTTGGCAGGGGGCAATGATAAGGGGAAGGATGCCTTTAAGTCTAGTTGCCAGGGACTTGGTCATAATTTTATAGAGGACATTGCACAAACTGTTGGGGTGAAATTTGAAAAGGTATCTGACTGCCTAGGACTTGGGGATTAGGGAGATGAAGGTGGAATTGATGCCTCTAGGGATGGAGCTAGTGAACTGGAGGTCCCGAATGGCCACACACACTTCCTAGCCAATGAGGTCCCATAAGGATTGAAAAAACTAGGGGGGAAACCCGTTTGGGCCTAGGGTGGCATCTGCTTTCATGGACAACATAGTTGCACTTATTTCTTCATTCGAAAGGGGCCGAAGGAGCATCTCATTTTATTGGGCTAAGATGAAAGAGAGGATGTGCTCCAGTAAGGTCTTCATCGCCAAGGGGGATAGCTAAGGGTTGTCACCAAGGAGCTCTTGAAAGAAGCTAATGGCTTTAGCTCTAATGTCCTCTTCATCTTTGGTTACCCTGCCATCACTGCAAATGAACTCAAGGATTCTGTTTGAGCTCCTATTTCTAAGAGTCGAGGTGTGAAAGAAATTAGTATTGGCATCACCATCATGGAGCCATAAGGCCCTCAAATTCTACCTCCATAATGTTTCTTCCCTAGCTAAGACATTATGATACTTGGCTAGGACTGAGCACTTTTCTTCTCTAGCCCTCGGGTCTTGGTAACCTTCCTGGAACCTAAGATCAAGGTCTTCTAGTTTTTTCTTGAGTGTTTATTTGCTTTCGAAGATGTTACCAAACACCTCCCTATTCCAAACCTTGAGCTTGTCTTTGAGAAGTCTCAAATTTTTATATATTTTCTTAGTAGGGTGTCCTATGACTGGGGAGGCCCATCAATAGCCAACCTGGGCCCTAAAATCAAGGTGATGTAGCCACATGGACTCAAAATGAAAGAGGCACTTATGGGGAGGATGCTTACCTGCTACAAAGAGGAGTGCATTGTGATCCAATCCAAATTTGGGAAGGGCCAGTAGGGTGGCATCGATGAATAGGGGGATGGATTCCCTAGATAGGAACACTCTATCCAATATGACCTGGATGAGGTGGGCTCCTACTCTTCTGTTCATCCAAGTGTACTTAGCCCCTTTCAGGTGGATGTCCATGAGCTCATTGGTATCAACAAAGGCCCCAAAATATTCCATGCTTTTGGTTGGTGTCGCTAATCCCCCACTCTTTTTAGAGGGGAAGAGGGGACTATTGAAGTCACCCGCAAGAATCCAAGGGAGAGGAGCAAACACCTCCCTCATGGTGCTGATTTCATTCCATAATGCAGATCTTCCATTTGGGTTGTTGGGGGCATAAACATTGGAAAGAATCCAAGACTGCCCTGACTTCAAATAGTGAATTAGGATGTTGGTGATTCTATGGGGCAATGAGATGATTCTCTCCTCGAAGGAGTGTAGGTCCCACAGACACAACAGTCCCCCAATAGTGCCAGAAGTGGGGGTGGATAGAAAATCACTATTTCTCTAGATAACTTTGGTGACCCTCAAGGATAATGCTTCGTCAAATTTTGTCTCTTGAAGGAGGAGGATAAATGGGCTATGGTCCTTGCGAAGCTGGGCAAGGATCCATTTCTTGGGGGCACCATTGAGCCCCCTGACATTCCAGGTGATGAGCTTCATTTGACACCCTTGGGGAGTCTCTTGCCTCCCTTCCCATGCTGGGTGGGGGGTTTGGATCTCAGGGATTCTGCTTTCAATAAGCTAATAGAGTCATCAATGAGTATCGCCTGGGAGCCACTAGCTATATCTTCCTCTGTGAGCTTAATGTGCTGGTCACCAAGGGTGGGGTGCCCTCTCTTCTTTTTGTTTCCAAAGTCAATGACAAACTTCCTACTATGGGTACTCTTGGGGCTAAACTCTTCAGGATCATACTGGGAACTTTTGGCATCATCATACACAAACCTCTCAGAGCTTCACTTTGAGGGAGGTTGATAAGGAGGGAATGAGGGGAGGGGGGGAAGGGGATCAAGTAGGGGAAAATGGGGGTGGGGGATGGACACCCCACCCACCAGGGATGAGGGGGAGGGGTCAACTAGAGGGGACGATAGGGAGTTGGGGAGGCCTAATGACTCACAGGTATGGGAGGGGGCTTCCTCAAAGTAAGTGAGGGCAGAGTTAGCCTATGGGGCTGCCTAAGAGCAAGGGTGACCAGAAGCCACAATGACCTGGGAGGGGATTTCCTCTACACACCTCAAAGGCTCTAAAAGACTATAAAGAAGAGGTTTAGAGTTACATACCTGAAGCTGAATGGTTGTTAGATTAGGGTCCACCTGGTTTTCCCCTATGGCAATAGTTTCTATTTCTTTTTCCCACCATTCTTGGGATCTATGTTCGCCGTGGGGGGCCCTCGAGAGGGGACCCTATCAAATCGGGTAGGGGGATCCTTAGGGTGGGATGCTTCAACCTTATTGGAAGTGGGGCATTGATGGGGAAGGTGCCCCTAAGTGCTACACATAGGGTAGAAGTTGGGTTTATTTTCATAAATCAGGGCTTGGTTCCAGAAGAAGGATCCTGAAGAAATGGAGACAAAAGAAGGGAGTTTGGATTCAAGGTTTGCATTGACATAAAACCTGGCATGGACCATGTGTGAGCCTACCTTAGTAGTAGGATCAAAGGCAACAAGCTCACCAATAGCTTGTGCAATGAGCCTCAGGACATCCTCTTGCCACAAATGGAAGGGGAGCTTTGGGAGATGAACCCATATCGGGGCGAAGTTAATGCTTTGGGTGTTGGGATTAAAGTCAACTCCATAACGCCTAAGGAAGAGGCTTTTGTGCCCTAGGAACTAGGGCCCGCCTATGAGGATCCTACTGGAATCATCATTGTTGTTGAGCTTGATGAGGAAGAAACCCTTGGTTAGGGCTACAATTTGCATGTGCCCTGAGAGTTTCCATTTGGAAGCCGCCCAGCGATAGATGGTTTCCATGTTCGAGTGCCCCCTATGAATTTACCAACTAGGGAAAATGATAACCCTAACATAAAGGTCAAGTAGACATCGTCTTGCCTGGATATGTGCATCCCTTTTAGAGAAAGCCCTGAGCCTAGGGCCCGGGGCTGGCCGCTGGTACCAGATAGGATTTGCTGGAAATAAGGTTTGGGCCCCCCTGGGGCAGAACCTTGAACTTTGTTAGGTGGTTTTTTCCTAAGAACTGCACTTGCATAAACACTGTCATGATTCCCGAAACCCAAGATCCCATCCCCACCCTGGCCACCTGGCTACCCAGGCCCCACGCCTGACCTAAATATCGTAGTATAACCTATAGGGCCGGACCCAAAGGTCACGCCCGCTCCTGCTTCTGCTTTCGATATTGCACCTATGTCTGCTCACGATCCCGCTCCTACCATCGCTTCCTCCATTACCTATCAAAGGTTATCTTTATTTTCATGCTCAAAGCAACATTAAATGAATCCAATCATAATTTAAAGTTCACATTTAGAGATAGATTTTAATATTTATTTCATGTTCAAAGCAGTATTTAAGGGAGATAAAACTTGTTTAAAATATAATAAACCAAAAGATAAAAAATATACCTAAAAAAATACAAGATAAAATGAACTAAGACTTTGCATCATGGTCATATGAGGGCAAATCATATTTTTTTCTTTTAATTCTCATGAACAATTAATAACATAGCATAATAAAATAAACCAACACAGGTCCCTTGTTAATAGTTACTTGTAAATCACTAAGGTATTCCTAGAACTTATTTGATACATATTCACAAAATTACAAGCACACATTAAGTAAAAGGAACCTTGGAGAAATTTCATTTCTTTGCAAGAGAGGGTTTTCTAATCAAAATATTGACTATGATGGTGATTTTGCAATTGGGAAAAATTTTCACTCAACAGAATTGGTGCTAGAAGGAGGGCCTGAATTGGTTTACTTTATTGCTACTTACATGCTAACTTGTTCATGTTACTTGAAAGAGTTATTTTAAGGCATTGGTCTTGACTAATAAGGTTTTGTTGATCATATTCATTGATTTGAAAGTTCTCCAATTGATGATGCATTGATGCTAACCTTTTGCAAATTGGAAAATGTTATTTTTTGTTATGAGATAATTTATGCATTATAATTGATGAATGTGATGATTTATTCATTTGAAATTTGTTATTCATTTAATACTTCTTTGCAAGATATTTATTTGACTAACAAAACTTGGTATTAAAATTGTATTCTCTAAGGTCCACTAATGGCCATGTTTGCACCATGGATGATAGGAAACCCATTGAACATACTTGGAGTTCAACATAGTTTACCCATCAGTTTTGAGATATATCTTCCACAATTTGTGTCTAATGGGATGAGTTCCATAGAATAACATATTGAAGCATTCAAAATCTACATGAATCATTTAACAATTTGGTATGATGATGTTGCTTGTAAAATATTCCCTTATACCTTGGACAAAGTTACATACGATTGGTTTACTAATCTACCTTTAGGGTCTATCACTTCTTGGGCTCAACTAGAGGTAATGTTTCTCAATCAATTCAACAAAAATCTAGTTGACCCAATCCTCATGTACAATCAGTTTATCACTATTTGTAGAGGACCAAGTAAAAATTTGAAGTCATTCACCAAAAGGTTCCATGGGCTATACACTCAACTGGTGGTACATTATGTCCTTCCATAGGGATTAGCTATCTAAGTATACCTCAATTCTCTTGATCCATTCACTTCCACATATTTGCAAGGGATACCTCAAATCACATCTTTGTCCCAAGCTTATACTCAAGCAATGTCGATTGAACAACAATTGAGTTATCAAAATTATGGTGAAGGTTTTGGATCATATAATATTCAACCATTTAATACCTCCCTTACCCACCCAATGATTTATCTGACTCAACCAAGTTCAAGTGGGAATAAATTTAAAAATATTTCATTATCATAGAATGTGAATCAATTTTAGAATCAACAATCATTCCCAAGCTTCAATAAATTTCAAAATCCTCAAACTACCGTTTAAAATCAACCATAATTCTTGAGTGCAAATCAATTTTAGAATACCCATATTAATAATCTTTCGAATCAAGTTCCTAAGATAAATTTTAATGATTTTCACAATAATATGATTTCAATAAATAGAGGAGTCCTATATCTAACTAGAATTGAAATGTGTGACATGTTAGGACCTTCCATAGAATTAAATGAAAAGGTTGAATGGGTTGAGAAAGAAAGACAACATGTTCCAAATAATGACCCTTTATAAATAAAAGGCTTAGAGTAATTATTCACAAAAGAATATTGGGACAATAGTAAAAAGCAGAGTACAAGAATTGAACCCATAGAAGAAAATTTTGACTCGCCAAAGGTGGTTAATAGTGAATTTAAGGAGGAATTAATAGATAAATGCAAATATTCTACCAAAGACATGATATAGTTTTTTCCCACATATTTATATGATAATTATTATAAATGTTGGGGAAGATATGAAGAATCACTAGTTGTTCACACCCTTATTTCCATTGATATGCAGAACATGCAAAACTTGGGTGCAAATTTACATGATTATCTTGACGATTCTAAAGAAGAAATACTATGGATGACTAACAAGGAATTGGAACCAAATGATAAAAATATGGCTTTATTCAAAGTAACTCAAGTAATTGATCATGTATATGTGTTATTTGAAACATCCCTTGATAGGTAGGATGTTGAAAGCTCTATTTCACATGAAGATATTGCAATTCATGTTCAATCTGAAAATGGCATGAAAGAAGGGATGGAATCTCATCAAATATTTTAGAAAAATAATGATTCTACTATTCTAGACCAAGAAGGGGAATCATTCACTTGTTTTCCATTTTAGGGGCAAGAAATTGAAAGCCTAGTTTCACCTAAGAACCCGATAGTACCTATGATACGTCATATAGAGAAGATTATAGAATTTGAGTGGTTTGGGTTTGATATCATTGACGATCCAAATAAAAATATTGCTTTGGTTGATCAAGGAGATGTGTTATTTGACACATCCCTAGATAGACTAGACTTATTGTTTGAAAAAGATGCATATATTTTTAGTTGGGTACCTAATTTTGGTGTCTTTGATAAATAGGTCATGGACGAAGAAGAAGTATTACATGATGATGATGAAGATCATGAGGACACAGAAGTTAAATCCTCTCCAAGTTTCAATAAATGAAAATGTACAAAAGGTATAATCTACCCTTTTGTGTCCAAGCATCCAGGCTTCAGGTGACAATTTGTATAATCACATTGTATTCATATGTTACTTATGATGAAATGCCATTAGAGGTTAATAAAGAACTAGAATTATTTTCTACTCACACCTCTACTAAGATTTTTTTGGTGAATGAAACAAAATTTGATGTGCTTAAATTGTTGAATTGAGTTCAACAATTAACAATCAAATCTAGGATAAAGCTTATAATGATTCTCATTTAGTAAATATCCTAGATGGTTGCAAATTGTTACATAAGCATGATTGGCCTAAAGACATGGAAAATGAATTGGCTTTAAAATTTTTAGAATTAGGCTCTTATTTGTAGAACCTCCTATTTGAAAAGGAGAGCCTAATTCCAAATCATAAATTATGAAATCCACACTTTAATGAATGAACAAGGAACAATTGAAAATCAATCATTGTTTTATCACTTTGATGAATTAAAGCTTCACCATGGGATTCCTAATAAAACTAAATCAATATGGTGGGGTGAGAGAGGTAAATTGAAGGATTTTGTGCTTGTAGGTATAATATTATTGTGGGATGTTGCCCATAAAACTTTGTATGCCTATCTGTATGACCTCAATAAGTGTGCACCTAGTCTACTTGAAACATTGTATCAAAATAAAAGACCATAAATACGCATATAACATGGGAGTAACAAATGCAAGAAATATCTTTTATTTATTCATGTGGATTCCTATTAAATATTGATCCCTCTTAGGGATACCCAGTTTGATACAATGAAATACAAGCAAAATTAATGGTGTCCCCCATAAGGGGATGCACTCTGTAGACCTCCCGATATCACATATAAACTTGTATAAGGGCTTATAGATGCCTTTTTCTCCTTCTTTTCTAGAGGGATATGATGTTTTTAACACTTTATTTTGGTCCTATAACTTGTATACTACGTACAAGAAACAATAGTAGGAGATCAGTAGCATGGAAAGCCTCTCATGATAAGGCTTTATTAGCAAATCTATGAAGCATGATATGTAAGCATAATAAGATCAAAATGTTGCCAACTAAATGATAAATGTATGGAAAACTCAGGAATATCAGTGCAAATGTATTAAAGAAAATAGATCTATGCTAAAAATAATTAATAAAGAAAAAAGTAATGACAAATATAACCTAAAACTTGGAAAATAATGTTTGAAACCGTAGTCTCTGTCTATAGCCTATTGTCAAGGATAGCGACCGTAAAGTGAAACCTCTTTCTTGTGGACTAGGGGTTGTAGCACTAGATTCCTTGTATGAATTGATGTCCAAGGGTCACCTCTGTGTTTGTACACTGATTTATTATGAAGAATGTTCAATCTGAATGGTTGTATGGCTGGAAATCATCGCTAAATCGTCCAGAGCTCCACTACTCCTCCAAGGGGTATTGAATCTCTCTCCAATATACTAGAGCTTCATTGCATAAAATTTTGATATTCGATGATCCTTTTATTTTCTTGGGAGAGTCCATATGTATACCTCCCATATTCAGATCTAGATCTAGATCTTGGCTTCATGGAGAAGCCAAGATCTAGATCTACATGCAACTGATTGTCCTAGGGGGAAGGATCAGTCATAAATTTACATTAAAGGGTAAATCATGAGGATCTTTGGGATATCCACAACAAAAACCATTCATAAAAAATGTAAGTGCAGTCATACTGCATGATCTAGGCGTATATTCATGACCAGACTGTATTTTGGTGCTAGTTGTTTTCCAAAGTAGTAGCTAGATCTAGTCGATATCAGCTTCAACAACCAGTGTTGGCGACCACTTTGATTGATAGTGGGTAAGCTGGAATGGGCTAGAAATACCCCTTTTGAGTGGTTAGGACCACTATTGGCTCTTGGAAAGCTCCAAGATTAGTCATATGGCCTTCGGATGTGCTCATATGAGTATTATCCTAAAAATGAATTATTTTAGGTGTCTACAACTACCCTTTTTGGGATGCATTATGGGAAAACACAATGGGAAGCAAAAATATACCACCTAGGGCCACATTGTAGGGTGTGTGATGATCATTGCTCTAATAAACATTGGATGCCCCAACCATGATAAGGTGCACATCCTAGAATCATTACTTCCAACATGATGGAAGACTTAAATTTGCAAAAGATTTCGCAAGTCCAGTGGTTATTGGGTAGCTTTGGTGCTACGATTGATCCGATAGGAGGGGATATACAAGCTTAATTGTCATATTTATTTTTTCCCCTAGCAAAGGGTAAGCTTATGATAGTTGTAGGAAATTATTCATAAGAAAAATATAATTTGACATGATCGAGTGATCCTTTATTGATTTTGATTATGATTGTTGATATTATAACCACCCCCTCAAATAATGAGTTGATGAGGTAAAGACAATGAATAAAGTGACAAGTCGCTTAACCCGATGAATAATTTGAATATTTTTAGAGGTTTGCTTTGTTGTTATAGGGCAGGTCCAATTGGAGGCATGATTTCAACAATTTTTAGTAATTGTACATCTCTATCCTATGGAGTGGCCTGACCACAATGGCCTTCTTAGGGAATAAAGATGATAGTAATTCTATTTAATCCTATATTGAATCAATATATTTGATAATTTGTTGAAAATTTCATAGAAGAATTGAGATAAATCCTCATTTCCATGGGGTAATCTGATCACCATGGCCTTCTTCAAAATTGAAGTCAAGCGTCTCAATTCAACTATAAATAATTTACCCCAAATGGTATTATGGTAATTTACTCATCTTGTCAGATTTCATGGAGCGTCAGTCACTACAACCGCCAAGTGTATAGAGAAAATAATTGAGTACAAGGCACATTCGAGATTTTATTGTTATTTGATTTTTTTATTTTATCATTTTATTGATTATGGATTAGAATATGTACTTATTTGCCCATTTTGAGGCTCCTTGTGAAATATTTAGTGCATTTATTGTTTTTTTCTAGCCACTGTCAACAGTAGTGACCAAATCATGGTGGCTGACGCTAGCAGCAGTCAAGGAAAATTAAAAAAAGTAACAAAAAATTAGGGTCTTGACTTTTATTATTACCAATTATCAATTTGCATTTTCTGAGCTTTGAGTTGAGAGAGAGTGATTGTAATCTAGGACACTTCCAAATTCAGACACCATGGTAGAGCAGGACGAGGCATTGACAAGTGGAGGAGCTAATGGCTCCTGGGTATCTCTCAAACCCTAGCTTTATTTTTTTAATTAACTGGAAAAATGAACCTCATTAATTAATTGGTAAAAGAACCAAAATAAACCCGTTGGAAATGAACCAAACCAATAAATAGGCTTATCTTAGGATTTTATTAGGTGGTTTTAGCTTAGTTTTGAATTTCTACAAAAAAATTTATATTTTTGGATGAGGGCAAACAATGTTGGAATGCCGCATCATGGCCACTGATGACCAGAGCGGCCCCCAATTGACAAAGAGGGGCCGCTACTACTATTAGCAACCAAATTGAATTCCAATGGTCAATTTTTTTACTATTGGAAGTTGGCCACTGTCGACTTCAGCGGTCGCTGCATGGCCGCTCCTGGCATGAGCGACCGAGAAACCTTAGGGAAATTTTTAATTTTTTTTTAAGAAAATTAATTGATTTTTTTTTGCATTTTTTAAGTGTGTATTTTGATTTTATTTTATGTTTTTAGGTGCATTTAGTCATTGTTTTCATAGCCTTAGGCTTATCTTAGATTAATTTTGCATCATTTTACATTTTATTGTCCTTTTTTAACTTTTAAGTGCATTTAATTTAGATTTTAATTTGCACCTTTAGCTCTTATCTGTGCAAGCTTGGGACCCTACTTTGCTCATTCATATTCTTCTCTAGATGGATGGCATAGATTGAGGTTGTCTTGATGCCTACGGAGTCCAGTACATCACGAGGCTTTCGACAATCATGTCAGACTAGGCCTACCTCACTACCTTGACACATAGGTGGAATTTATAGATGAACACCTTCCATATACCTACTGGTGAGATGATTATTACTCCAGAGAACATATACAGGATATTTTAGATCCCTTTTTTTATTTCCTATTGTGTCTTCTCCTACCAATGCCAAATATTCTATCTTTACGAGGGTCTTTGGAGATTATGCAGCTGCATTATTTGGTGACCATCGTCATGGCAAGATCTTCGTGGATCGATGGTATCAGGAGGATGTCTTCCCATGGTGGTAGGCCGTCTTAAAGCATGTTATATGTAACATGCTTTTATCAAATTACTCTAGAGCGATGTTCCCATGGAACCTCTTGGATATGGTTCAGGACCTTATGGACATTGAGGCACCCACCATCATGGCTTGGGGGAGTGCAATACTGGACCAATTTTATGATGATCTCTATAGGATTCAATGGCATGGATGAGCCAGTGTCACTTACAACCTACTCCTTCAGATCTGGGGTTGGGAGTACATAAGGGTGGACCGCCCAGGAGGATTACCTATGAAGATTACTACCATTGCAGATGTGGCTCAGTTTTACAAATGTAGGTGGCCTTAAGAGTGTGAGGAGCACAATATTCGATGCCATATAGGGTATCTTTCTCACTATGCAATGACTCTAACTAGCCTACAAGCCCAGGATATTATATGGAGGCCCTATCATGAGTGCCTCACCTAGGAAAAGGTATATAGATTCATAGCTAGGACTAGGTGTGATCAATGGGTTATTGATCGTAAGGGTGGCATCAGGGAGTTCTTTCACTATTCTCGGGTGCTCTAATAGTTTGGAATATAGTAGGGTGTACCTCTAGAGCCCATTTTGTACAAGTGGATAACCATAGAGAGGGATGTCCCACTACCTCGGGTTTTAGTAGTTATAGAGGATGATGACCCTCCAGTAGTGGATTCTAGTATAGTATATGTCAGGGTTACAAAGGCATATACCCAGTGGTGGGTCACACAACTATGGTAGGGTGACAGTAGCTTAGATAGATATTAGGATGAGGTAGCTATAGAGGATCCTAATGGGTGGTGAGTGTAGGCCTGTACAGGGGACTAGGGATAGGTTAGAGTGGAGTATATAGTAGGGCAATTGATAGAAGAAGAGTAGGTAGCTTATAAGGAGGAGGAGGTGTTAGCTCCAGAGGAGTAAGAGTCTCTTCTCCAATCCTAGTTGCACAATATAAAGGCCAAGATTCATGCAACTCACACTCAAGTTTTACAATGGGACTCCACTATTTCTACTCTTCAATCTTGGGTTAGGGATTTTGATGAGGAAAGGGCCACTCTCTAGGCACAAATTAAGATAGATCAGCTAACTACCAAGAGGGATGCTTCCCAAGGATAGGTTGTACCAGCTGCTCCAGTTGTACAAGGACCCATAGGTCTAGACTCAAGTTTGATCATAGAGGAGGATGCAGGTCATATAGCTTCAAATATTACTTACATTGTCTCCCTATGGTACCAAATAAGGTTATTCATCAATATTGAGATATAGTAGGGGTATCACAACATAGCAAGAAGAGTGCATTTGAGTAGTCATCGATGCGGCCAATCCATAGGACCAAAACATAGACAGAGCGAACCATCGAGACTAGCTCTTGGCATACTCATAGGGACAGAGCTGAGGGTGGAGGTCATCCAGGGAGCGTAGGCATAATCTGGTGACTCTAGTGGTTCTAGATTTATTTTTTGTTGTAATATCAAATGACCTACATAGTTTTAGCCTACGAGAAATTTTATACCTTTATGTATTTATTTGACACATATATATATGATATCAATATTTTGAGACTCATTATGTGTATTTATATGTTTTTTCTTTTATATTTATGTGATGAAGTATTATGATCTTATGCTATATGATGTGATGTATTGATTTACATGATATAGCTAGGTTATGGATGTATGATTTATATGGTGTGATCTATATTTATAGATGGACTATTTGTGATGTACACATATATGGAAGTAGTGTTAATGTTAAATGCATGTTTAATTTTTTTGATCTAATTATATGCATCTAACTTACATTGTTATGATATGGTAAATGCAATATGCGTAATGTACTGTTTATATGATGATGATATAATGTAAATGAACTTGTATGTTTTAATCACTTAAAACATAAGGAATGCATGTGTATGAGTTCAACAATATAATGGGCGACACCACAAAATGTATAACCATAATGAATGTAAATAATAACTCTTAGCATAAGAATCAATCATTTATGCATTCAAATTTGAGATGAGATAATGTGATATGTATGTGCTTTATTTATAAGCTTTCGTAAATTAAAATAACTATGCAAAATAGTCAGTGGCTATCTAAATACATTACTAATATATATCTGGTATCTGTCCTATTCATGCACACTGTTTAATGAAAAAACCTCCTAAAGAAAGTTGATAATTTGATTATTGACATGATTTGTTGCTATTAGGATTTTTCGAGGATTTCCATGAGACTCAAACACCCTATTTACTCCATCAAAAGTTGTATACTGACCATATAGGACTCTTGAAATATAAGGTTTTTGTCATGAAGACCTAGATACTCATTATCCATGTGTGTGCAAATGAATATATTATATAAAACATAAGCATACCCCAATGCTAGGCAGGATTCAAGTAGCCTATTGTTGTATTTGGGATCCTCAAATATTCATCCTAATCCTAGGTTGGACTCAGTTTAACTAGGCCACTAGGTGATATAAGGCACCTAAAGCTAGCCCTTTTTGTAAATTGCTTAGATCTTACCCTAATTCCAGGTAAGATTCATGCAACCCATTGTTGTATTAGGGATCACTCAATGGTTTGTGGAGATCGACCATTCTCGATATTCAAGCTCTTCACCCCTGTTGATAAGCAACACACCCCCACTGAAAAATGAGATTCCATCCTTAGAAAATTATGAACTTTCATTTTTGCAGCAGGGACCCTCTTGGTCATTTTCAGGTTTTAAATCCATATTTTGCTTGCCTCCTTTTTAAAGTTGTGCTTTTTCTTGCATTCTAGCTGTGTTATCCAAGAATTCACTTTTTACATGCTAGAATCATTCATGCACAAGCAAAATCTTGCACCGGTACCGAGAAAAATCCAGAAAACAGTTGCATAATTCATTGAAAAATCAAACTTTCCATTTTTGGTAGTGTCGCGATATCGCGACACTTCCATTTCGAAATGTCGCGATATCGCGACGGGTAAGTCAAAATGCGGCTAAGTGCCAGAAAGGTCGCGATTTCGCGACATGTCGCGAAATCGCGACGATTTTTGGAGAGAGAAGCAAGCTGTACGGAGGGCGCGATTTTGCGACATGTCGCGAAATCGCGACATGTCGCATTTTCACGGCAGGAGAGAGAAAATGGGCTGCAGGATGAAAAATCGGCTAAGTCCGAAACATGTTCCAAAATCGCGGTCAACGCGGTCAACGCATGCAAGTAAGGGAACTGTCGCGATATCGCGACGTGTTCTAGAATCGCGGCTGAAAATCAAGAAGCGTACGGAGGCCAGGAAGGGTCGCGATTTCGCGACATGTCGCGAAATCGCGACATGTCGCGTTTCGCGGACCGACGAGGGAGGAAGTTGCCGATGCTGCGGCGGGTCGCGATTTCGCGACATGTCGCGAAATCGCGACATGTCGCAGAATCGCGGTAGGAGAGAGAAAGTCATAGTTGACACGAAAGTGCATTCCGGCGGGAAACAGAAGGCTTCCTAGGGTAGCGACACGTGTCAAAGCGTGAATGGGACAAACCGAAGCCGACATGCAAGCTTATTTTGCGGTTTTTAATCTGTTTTTAATGTTTTAAGCTTCGATTTAATTAAAATGCTAATCTAATGCATCTTTTTGTCTTTCATGCGGGATTCCACCGGCACTTACGGGACAACGGGAAAGACCATAAAGGCAAAGATAAAGTGCGGATTTAGTCAAGGACCGCCATGCTAGAGGGAAAGAAGCCGGTAAATGCATTTAATGGAGATTTATTGCAGAATTGATAGCATGGAGACCATTTCAACTCAGAGATGGATTTGCGGAGATCAAATTGATGGAGAAGTGGTGACTCATCCGGCTCACCAGCAGAATTAATGAAAGCATTTATTTGCAGATGCGAATGAATGCAAGTTGCATTTGATTTTATCTTCTCCATTTATGGCGGCTGATTGCATGATTTGCCGAAGGGTTAAGTTCTATCCGGACTTTGATTTTTAAATGGATTTTTATTGTAAAACCCGGGTCCTAGGGTTTAAGTGCGATAAGATTTAGGGTTTGAGCAAGATATTTTGGAAAAGATCGAGGGTCTGTCACGAGTCTATAAATACAAATTCTAAATGTAATCGCAGGAGGCGGAGACTTAGAAATAAAGGCTTATAAGCAATTTCTTGCAAATTTTGTGAAATCCTTTGTTTTCGGACTTGGAGTTGATGTGCTTTAGCTTTTACGTGATAGCATGGCCGGGGAGCCTAATCTTTTGCGAGTGTGATAAGTGTATTTTCTTTTGTTATCCGTTCCATTTAAAGTTTGTTAGATATATCTTTGTAAATCTGCCATTGTCAAGATTAAATATCTTTGTTAGGCTTCGGTTGTTCTATTATCCGCTAGGGAAATTACTGATTTGAGGTTAAGTTTGTTCTAATTGCTCTGTCTTCACTGTGCGAGCTAGGCTACCGGTGAAAGATACCGATTTTAACCAGTTGCCCTTGGATTTATGATTTTATGCTAGATCTGTTTCACTCTGCCTTGTGCTCTTAGTTGAAAGTGATCTTAGGTCGACTGGACACTTTCTTCAGGATTTGTTATGTTGTGAAGGCGATAGCATAGATAAGATTGACGAGTTTGGGTTTACAATTGATGTTTGATAAACTTCTCTTTTATGCCTTACCCTACCCTCTCTTTGCTTTCCGTGAATGATCCATTTTTATTTTCTTTGTTTGCCTTTTATTTAAATCTGCTGACCCATGAGAGCTAGATCAAAGAATTCAAGTCAAATCTGATTGTCAACAACTTTTGCAACTCTTCGAACAAGTTCGGGAACCCCCTGTAAGGTAACGGAGCGATCCATATCGAAATCTATTCCGAAGTGGAAAAGAGTGAATTGCCATTCGACCCAACTCCGTAACTCGCACCTTGGATAACCTGACTAGATCCTAAAGATGAGTGGGATCGGTCCCGTGGGTGTCTCCGGAGCTTTCCTTGCCTTCATCCTTTTTCCCGGGGTGTGCATGAAAGCCGGACCAACACCTAATTGGCGCTAGAAGGAGGGCCAGAACATCCGTTCTTAGTGCACTTGAGTTGAGAAATCCGACTGTATGTGGAACTGTAAAGCTATATTTTATCCAAAGTCTGGTAGCCAATTTTCCCCTCCTCCTCAGCCAACACCTAATTGGCGCTAGAAGGAGGGCGAGAACATCTGTTCTTAGTGCACTTGAGTTGAGAAATTCATTTTGTATGTGGGCTAGTGTATTTTATCCAAAGTCGGTAGCCAATTTTCCCCTCCTCCTCAGCCAACATCTAATTGGCGCTAGAAGGAGGGCATGAACTCAGTTCAAGTGTTGTAAGGGCATAGCAGCAACATTTGAAGGACCCACAGTGAACTTCGAGACAGTTTTATAAATTGTCAGTACAGTTTTTAAATTGTCAGTGCAGTTTTTAAATTGTCAGTGCAGTTTTGTAAATTGTCGGTGCGATTTTGAAATTGCCGAGAGAAGGCCTTAAGTTCAGTGGTTTGTTAAGAACAGTTCTATCATCACTTGCAGTTATCCAATTACAAATCAGAACATCACTGTCAGCCAAGTAATAATGGCAAATTGGTTGGGCTCCACCGCTTTGAACATTCCGGGTATAGCCCATGACCTGCCCAGAAGTCCAGAAAGGTATCTCCCCAGGTACAAACATGATGGGACAAGAACTGCAGAAGAACATCTGCTAGCTTTTAAAAATGCTTTAAGATTGTTGAATATACAGCATGAAGATGTTGCCTGGAGATTGTTCCCGTTCACTCTCCGGGAGGGAGCTTATGGTGGTTTTTAAACCTCACCGGCAATTCCATTACTAGGTGGGATGATCTAGAGAAAGCTTTTATATCACGGTTCGGTGAAGTGATAGATCCCGACATTTTATATCGGCAATTTTCCGGCATCAAGAAAGAGTCGGGAGAAACTGTCGGGTCTTTCAATATGAGGTTCCAAAGAGCTTACGGTAGAATGAATGGCCATTACATCCCAAATGCAAATCTGGCCTTAGAAATCTACAAGAATGCATTGGATTCAGTGACCTCTATTTTCCTCAAGAGAGACATTAATATCACAACCCTGGCAGAGGCTTATAAAGAAGCCTTAATTCTTGAAAGACAGTTAGGGCCTCAAATTTTGAGCAGCCCTTTGATATCCTATGTTACACAGAACATGCATGTTCCAGACCCCATTCCACATCATGAGTTAGTGCCAACATGTCATGCTCTACCCAAGGAGACTCCGTTAACTGTCACATCCACTCAGCATGTGCAAAATACAGAGAAAAGTTATGACAAATTCAAAGTGCGAGTGCTTGAGCTGAGACAGTTGTGATACGGCACCACCCAAATCCGAAGTTTTTCCTGGTGAGTTAAATTTTCCTAGAGATCAAAGAAATATTGATATTTCTAGTTCACCCAAAAATAGTACAACCGGGGTTTCGATTCTGTCACTTTTCCCGAAGAGACGAGAAAGTCTTGTACTGGAACTTACGTGGATGAAATGCAAGATTTTCAACGAGTTCAAAATGGGACGAGTTATGACTTGAAATGTGAGAGTCCAGAACTTAATAATGATCCTTCCTCATGAGAGGATGATGAAAGTGAGATTCAATCTCACTATGCGAGAAATGGCGAGGAGGATAGCATCATTGAGGATATGAGGGAACTTAAAGTGACATCACCCTCTATGAACTGCCTCAGATTGTTGGACAAAACATTAACTTGATTGAGGCTTACTTTGGACCACCTGTTGAATTTCAAGAAAAGGAGGAAAAGATGGTAAATATGAATGTGGTCAGCCAACTTGGAATTGATGAACTGTCTCAACATAAGCCTGCAACTTCTGAACATAATGTCAAAGAGGAGGCTATAAAGCGTGTTGATGCGAGATATTGGAGTTTATGATTTGGCAACTGAAAAGGTGAGAACAGTTACAGCTCTAATCAATAACAACAATGATGTTTGGACATTGCACATTGATGAGGTTAAGTCTAAGCAAGGCTCAGGTGAAAAGGAAAATTGTAAACACTCTGCTAGAGGGATAAAAATTGAAGTCCTGGATATTGAAGTGGTGCAGCAACCACAAAATGTTCAAGTTGTTAAGAACCAGGGCATACAGATAAAACATGATTTCTTTCAGTTGTCACATCATTTTGAAAATGTGGTGGTCTAGGTCTGTCAAGGTTTTAAAGTATTTGATCCTGGGGGTTTTTTACATTCAGTCCTTTTGAAAGAACTCTGCAAACCCTTTAATTAGAAGCATAAACATGTTATCATATGATTTGTTATTATATGATTTGTTTAATTTGAAGGAGTTGCAGATTTGTTTTCAAATGGGACAGGGAAGACAGTAAACCCAAGTCTTTCCCAGATAGCAAATTTTTGAAGCACAGTCTGGAGTGCATTTCGTCAACAGGACTTGAA
Source organism: Wollemia nobilis (assembly GCA_028583015.1). Classification (NCBI taxonomy): domain Eukaryota; kingdom Viridiplantae; phylum Streptophyta; class Pinopsida; order Araucariales; family Araucariaceae; genus Wollemia; species Wollemia nobilis. Next base: position 8,601,122 of record JAQPPZ010000386.1, on the reverse strand, counting down.
AGGTAATTTTTTTTAAATTACTTGCATGGTCAAAATTTTTTTAAAGCACCATTTCTCTGCTTTCCCAACTGCTGCATTTTTTGAGTATGAAGGGAAGTTGTAACATATGTATGCATTGTAAATAAGCTTTGAAGTTTTTCAATTTTATTTCTTTGTCAGTGCAGTTTTATTTTTAAATGTCTGTACAGTTGCAGTTTTTCAGTTTTCTTTAGTTGTTTTTCAGTTTTAGCTTGTGCAGTTTATTTCTTTTGTCAGTGCTTTTTATTTCCTTTCTTTGTCTTTTTATTTTAGCTTGCTTTTATTTTAGTACGTACGAGTCTTTTCTTTATTGCATTTCTTTTTCTTTCTTGTATCGTACGATTGCGATTTAATTTATTTCGATTGTAGTTTTTATTTTTATTTTGCTTCATTCTTTTAGTTTATTTCTTTTATTGCTGTACGGTTTTTATTTTCTTCCTGCTTTTCCTTTTCTTTCTTTGTCTGTTGGTTTATTTGTTTTTCCTTGCTGTACGGTTTGTGTTTAGTCTGTACAGTTTTATTTTGTTTTGCTTTAAAGCCTGTGCCTGTCCTTGGAAGCCTGTATAAAGTCCTTTGGCTTCTAAAATTTTTTGTCCTTTGCCTCTGCCTGAGCAATCAATGAAAAGTCAGCCTGCTGAAAATTGTTTTATTCCTAGCTGATAAATCCTCAATCCAGTGCCTCCCCATTCTGCTCATTATTCTAATTGAGATAGTCTGCTTGCACTGAAGTGTGGAACTATTTTGTTATCCAGGATGAAGGTAGAGAGATGATTGGATCTTGTGTCTTACTTGCCACAGTTGTTTTAATGATAGAAAAACTATTATGCTGTTTAGTTGGAGGAACTCCCGGGGAATCCAAGAAAAGCTGGTTATAAGAGGGGACTATGGTTCATGCAATTATTTGGGTGTCACCAGAGGCTATCAATGCCTAGATTGAAACAGTTCCAGATTGATCAAATATTAAAAGAAAATTGTAATTTCTCTAAGGTCTTCCAGATAGTGATATATTTCAAAAAAAAAAGAGATAAGAAAAGAAAAAAGAAAAAAAAAAGAGTTATATGATCAAAAGAGGCAGCCAATATTAGATTACGCCCTACAGTTGTAAATTGGGTCGTGTAAATCTAAAGGGTAACTCTGTCTAGGCTGTAAAAAGCTAAACTAGTAAACAGAGCTCTACTCGGTTTCCCCTTTTACAATCTAGAAAAGTTGATTAATCCAAGTTTATCATTCAATTCAGTCATCCTTGAAGAAAGTTCTATACCTTTGTAATTGCACATCAGAAATCTTCCTTGAAGTAATCCAGCCCAGTATGTCCTTGGGAAATTTTAACAGTTGGCAGTTAGTAGTCAATTTATTGTGAAGAATGCCTGTGGCAAGGCATGATGCATGGTCTTTTTGTTTTGAAACCAGAGTCTTGGGTTCTAAAATAGTGCTACTATTTTACCCGCAGATATCGCCATTTGTTGATAAGCAACACACCCCCCCTGAAAAATGAGATTCCATCCTTAGAAAATTATGAACTTCCATTTTTGCGACGGGGACCCTCTTGGTCTTTTCAGTTTTAAATCCATATTTGCTTGCCTCCTTTTTAAAGTTGTGCTTTTTCTTGCATTCTAGTGTGTTATCCAAGAATTCACTTTTTACATGCTAGAATCATTCATGCACAAGCAAAATCTTGCACCGATGCGAGAAAATCCGGAAAACGAGTTGCATAATTCACTGAAAAATCAAACTTTCCATTTTTGGTAGTGTCGCGATATCGCGACACTTCCATTTTGAAATGTCGCGATATCGCGACAGGTAAGTCAAAATGCGGCTAAGTGCCAGAAAGGTCGCGATTTCGCGACATGTCGCGAAATCGCGACGATTTTGGGAGAGAGAAGCAAGGCATGTACGGATGGCGCGATTTTGCGACATGTCGCGAAATCGCGACATGTCGTATTTCGCGGCGAGGAGAGAGAAAATGGGCTGCGAGGATGAAAAATCGGCTAAGTCCGAAACATGTTCCAAAATCGCGGTCAACGCGGTCAACGCATGCAGGTAGGGGAGCTATCGCGATATCGCGACGTGTTCTAGAATCGCGGCTGAAAATCAAGAAGCGTACGGAGGCCAGGAAGGGTCGCGATTTCGCGACATGTCGCGAAATCGCGACATGTCGCGTTTCGCGGCCGACGAGGGAGGAAGTTGCCGATGCTGCGGCAGGGTCGCGATTTCGCGACATGTCGCGAAATCGCGACATGTCGTAGAATCACGGCAGGAGAGAGAAAGTCATAGTTGACCTGAAAGTGCATTCCGGCGGGAAACAGAAGGCTTCCTAGGGTAGCGACACGTGTCAAAGCGTGAATGGGACAAACAGAAGCCGACATGCAAGCTTATTTTGCGGTTTTTAATCTGTTTTTAATGTTTTAAGCTTCGATTTAATTAAAATGCTAATCTAATGCATCTTTTTGTCTTTCATGCGGGATTCCACCTGGCACTTACGGGACAACAGGGAAAGACCATAAAGGCAAAGATAAAGTGCGGATTTAGTCAAGGACCGCCATGCTAGAGGAGAAGAAGCCAGTAAATGCATTTAATGGAGATTTATTGCAGAATTGATAGCATGGAGACCATTTCAACTCAGAGATGGATTTGCGGAGATCAAATTGATGGAGAAGTGGTGACTCATCCGGCTCACCAGCAAAATTAATGGAGGCATTTATTTGCGGCTGCGGATGAATGCAAGTTGCATTTGATTTTATCTTCTCCATTTATGGCGGTGCTGCCATGATTTGCCGAAGGGTTAAGTTCTATCCGGACTTTGATTTTTAAATGGATTTTTATTGTAAAACCCGGGTCCTAGGGTTTAAGTGCGATAAGATTTAGGGTTTGAGCAAGATATTTTGGAAAAGATCGGAGTCTGTCCGAGTCTATAAATACAAATTCTAAATGTAATCGCGAGGGGCGGAGACTTAGAAATAAAGGCTTATAAGCAATTTCTTGCAAATTTTGTGAAATCCTTTGTTTTCGGACTTGGAGTTGATGTGCTTTAGCTTTTACGTGATAGCATGGCCGGGAGCCTAATCTTTTGCGAGTGTGATAAGTGTATTTTCTTTTGTTATCCGTTCCATTTAAAGTTTGTTAGATATATCTTGTAAATCTGCCATTGTCAAGATTAAATATCTTTGTTAGGCTTCGGTTGTTCTATTATGCTGCTAGGGAAATTACAGATTTGAGGTTAAGTTTGTTCTAATTGCTCTGTCTTCCTTTGTGCGAGCTAGAGTTGCTGGTGAAAGATACCGATTTTAACCAGTTGCCCTTGGATTTATGATTTTCTGCTAGATCTGTTTCACTCTGCCTTGTGCTCTTAGTTGAAAGTGATCTTAGGTGACTGGACACTTTCTTACGGGATTTGTTCGTTGTGAAGCTGATAGCATAGATAAGATTGACGGTTTGGGTTTACAATTGATGTTTGATAAACTTCTCTTTTCTGCCTTACCCTACCCTCTCTTTGCTTTCCGTGAATGATCCATTTTTATTTTCTTTGTTTGCCTTTTATTTAAATCTGCTGACCCATGAGAGCTAGATCAAAGAATTCAAGTCAAATCTGATTGTCAACAACTTTTGCAACTATTCGAACAAGTTCGGGGAACCCCCTGTAAGGTAACGAGAGCGAGTCCATATCGAAATCTATTCCAGAGTGGAAAAGAGTGAATTGCCATTCGACCCAACTATGTAACTCGCACCTTGGATAACCAGCTAGATCCTAAAGATGAGTGGGATCAGTCCCGTGGGTGTCTCCGGAGCTTTCCTTGCCTTCATCCTTTTTCCCGGGGTGTGCATGAAAGCCGGACCAACAACCCCCTTCTTTTCTTCACATTTATTTGGGATACTTTATCATGCTTTAGTGATGAAAATCATTGTTTATTTTGAATTTTTGTTTTATTTTGATAAAGGGATTTTTGTAGTGATGATAATCACTATTTATTTTGATTTTTGAAAATTTTCTTTGTTTTAGGATTTTTTCTTGTTTTGATGAAAGCAAAGGATTTCTTTGGGTACTGGGAAGCTTGTCCTTTTTCTATTGATTAAAATCCTAGACCATGTGCATTGCAAGGTGAGCAAGTAAAAACCTTTCACTTAGGATACCTAGTACCACTTTGTAGTGTTCATATTTCCCTTGTTCCAACTAGGATTTTAGTGTTTTGATTAGTGATAAGATTCTAAAATATGCTAGGAACTATCACAACTAGACCTCATATTATGCTTTTGAAGATAAATTTCTAAAAAAATTGATAAAATCACTAGGTATGGTTGAGTGACCGGAAAACCCTAGTATATTCCTTATAGCAATAGGAGGGGTTGTGCTGAAAAACAAAGTTACTCGCACGGGTTGTGGATGATGATGGATTTTGAAGATGCATGATTGAGGTAAAAACATGGTGTCGTTTGTAATATTGCAAACACAAATCTATATAATGCTAATGCAATTGATGCACTATGCCTAATGCAATGCAACTAATGGATGCAAACGCAAAATACAAATGTTTTTGTAATTTTAATGTTTTCAATTGTTTTTGGAGTTTTGATTAATCTAAATGTTTTTGAACTTTTTGACTTTAAACTATTTTTGTGTTTTTGTGTTTTTTTTTTACCAAAGGGCTTTAAGATGCATTTGGGGTCTTTTTTTGGGTTGACCAAAGGGCTTTAATATGCCTTTGGAGCTTTTTGTGAAGTGACCAAAGGGCTTTAAGATGCCTTTGGGGCCTTTTGTGATTTGACCAAAGGGCTTTAAAATGCCTTTGGGGCCTTTTGTGATTTGACCAAAGGGCTTTAAGATACCTTTGAAGCCTTTTTTGATTTGACCAAAGGGCTTTAAGATGTCTTTGGAGCCTTTTGTGATTCAACCAAAGGGATTTAAGATGCCTTTAGCGCCTTTTGTGATGTGACCAAAGGACTTTAAGATGCCTTTGGGGCTTTTTATGTTTTGAAAAAAGAGCTTGTAATGCCTTTGGAGATTTTATGCTTTGACCAAAGAGCTTTTTATGCCTTTGGAGCCTTTTATTTTTGTATTTTCTATTGTTTTTGTAATTTTAAAATTTTTGAATTTTTTTGATATTTTTGACATTTATTTGAATGTTTGTGTATTTTTGTGCTTATGTGTAAAATGCCCTTAGATGAATAATGTTGAGAGGCTCTAGCTCATCAAAACCTTATAGTGATGTTAGGCGATATGCCCTAGGTCCAATATTCTTAGAGATGATATAAGGACCTATCCAGTTGGCCGTAAATTTATCTCATAGGTGTGGTGACAAGTTTGAGTTATGTTGGTTATCTTTAAACACAAGATACCCAACCTTAAAGTCTCTCAGGTGGACTTTATTGTTATAAGCTCATGTTAGATGATCCTAGTAAACACAAATATGCTCAAGAGCATTTATGCGATGTTCATCCAGAAGGATCAATTGATCCAGGCGAGATTGTCACATAGTATCATCATTAATGAACTCTTTCAATGCGATGCACGATGTTAGAATTTCCAACTCTAAGGGCATGATGGACTCAATGCCATATAAAATTAAAAATTGTGTTGCCCCAATGGGCATATGCATGCTAGTACTATAAGGCCATAATGCAAGGGGTAATTGTAGATGCCAATCCTTATGATTTTATTTCACCATTTTCTTTAGTATGGCTACTATTGTTTTTTTTGAGGCCTCTACTTGACCATTTTCCTGCAGATAATATGGCATCGCAAAACTATATTGAATGTTGTATTTGGAAATTAAAGCCTACAGATTTTTGTTCCTGAATGATGGACCATTATTCGATATTATCTTGAAGGGACCCCAAAATGATAGATGATGTTGTGAAGTATGAACTCTATAATTCATGGTCAAATCATCAAGGTTAATGGGACCACTTCCACCAATTTGGTGAAGTACTCAATGGTTGTTAAGATAAACATGTGTCAACCCAATTATGGGGGAGAAATATTTCCAATTAAATCAAAACCCCACTAAAAAAATAGCCAAGCCACTTGAATGGGCTATAAGGCCTGTGATGGTAAGTGCATCATATTTGCATGATGTTGACATTTAATGCATTTTTTGACATACTCATAGTAATACTTCTCCATGGTGGGAAAATAATAACCCATTCGAAGGATGCACTTTATGATGGCCATATTGCTGAAGTGACCACTGCATGTACCATCATGAGCTTACAAAATCACCCAAGTTCATTATTTGGGCTTTAGGCAATGAAGGAGGACTCCATCATAGCTTCGAAAATACAATATGCCTCCTAAAAATACATATCTTATCACCTTTTGTTTAAATGATCATATTTCGGCATGTGATAGTCCATGTGGGACAATTCTAAGCTTCAAGAAATCTTTTAATTGGGATAGCCAGTCCTAATAAGCTACAACCTCAATAGATAAGATTACTTGTTTCTCCTATGATTTGATGTGCATAAATGCAGATTGAAAAACAACCTTGTGGTGAACGATGGTGCCATTCACCATAGAACCCTATGAGATCAAGGATCCCCAAGGTTCCTTCTTTAGAAAATATTTGGCTTTATAGAACCACTCATTATATAGTTCTATCTAAATCATGTTAACTGATTCTTTATTATCATAAGCCTCATACTACATCACTGAGTGTGAGAGCATTTTCACATGAATGGTAGTGAAATTAGTAGATGTATTCTGAGGGATCAAGGATCCCAAAGATGCCATAGGGTCTATAAATCTATTTGACATGTGACGGATGTTGGATGCGAAACACTGGTGAATTTGTCCTATTTTTGTCACAACACTTCTCATTTAATTTGTCAATCCAAGGAACTCATAAGCTTGTGAAGAATCATGGCTGAGACTAGTCACACTACCACTTTGGAGATGATCCGTTCAACTACCATTGGGGGGTGTTTGTATAACATCAATAAAATTGTCCGCCTCAATAATATTAATTCATAAATAATAATGCGGATAAAATAAGCACACAAAATGAAAATGCTTCTTATAAATAAACACACCTCTAAAATAACTAAGCGTAAGCCTAATGCATAAACATACTACCATGCATAATGAAATTACTTAAATAACTAAGAGGGGAGGAATACTGGCTTGTATTGGGCTTGAACTCGTGGAATATTCTGCCTAATGGTTCTCACAAACGATGTGCTACTACCGAACATTCACACTTTATTACTGATGCAAGGGAATATTACATATCAAATGATTTTACCAAAGAGTATACTCCTCCATAGGGAAGTCTATGTGTTTATATACTACACACACAAAAATTCATCTGGTAGTTTTTTTACAACAAGCATCTCGGTTAAGCCTAAACTGGGACATTTCAGTTACTACAACTGATGCACAATAACAACTCTCCATTGTTTCCAGGTAATCGGTTGATTTCCACTTCATTACGGTTCAACTTCGTGAGTAGTTACGTGCTTGCCCACTCTAGCTAGGACAACTTGTTCAACTATGGTTTCCCACAAATGACATGGAATGGTGGTCAATGGGGTCCTTCTTCAACCATTTTTGTCAACACATATAATTTGGGCTTTGGCCTTGGTAAGGTGCCTAACTCAGTAAGGCACTTACTTGAGTAAGGCGCCTACCTCGATAAGGCACTTACTTGAGTAAGGAACCTCCCTTAGTAAGGTACCTACTTTAGTAAGGTGCCTACCTTAGTAAGGCACCTACTTTAGTAAGGCACCTACCCCAGTAAGGCACCTACTTTAGTAAGGCACCTAACTTAGTAAGGCACATACTTTGATTTACCTTGATTTAGTAGAATTGTACTAGGTCCATGTAGGACCTTGACTGAGCAAAAGACAAAAAGAGAAAATAGCTACACACAACACACTTCACACATGGATTAGATAATACACATGATTTTATTAAATACATACATAATACTTCATAAAACATACAACTCATGATATAATTCCACGCAAAAACTGTTAGTTCATATACAAAAATATGAGCATTTATGGTGCTCATCATCCCCCCATGCCTAATATGTGCCACGCCCTCATGGCACCTAAAACTAGTAACTACCTCTTCTCTATAGACCACTACTTTTTATTTCCTTCTCTTGCTGGTGGTCTTGACATGTTCTCCTCCTTGAGGTTTTTGTTTCTACTGAGGGGCCCTGGTTTGTTGCGGGGCATCCCTATGCTATGTTGTCCTCTGGCTACATCGATGTTTGGGTTGTCATTCATTCTATGTTGGTCCTTTATTATGCTGGCTTTGTCTCCTTCTTGGCCCAGTACCTATACTAGGTCTGGCTACCACAGTCGTCACTTCCCTTTGGAAGGCTGCTTCTGCTTCCTGCCACAGGTTAGTGTGTTGAGGGTGCAATTCTCCAAAGGGAATATTGGAGTCATCCCCCTTCAGTCTAACCATGCTAGCCTTGTATAGTCAAATCTCCTCTTGGGTGAGGCTAGTGTTTTTTGCTGCTATTGCTGCTACCTTTATCTTCATTCAATATACTCCCCATCGTGCCAACCACTTATTCATTTTAGAGGGTCTACCCAAGGAAAAACCATAGATGTTCCAATATTGATCGTCCTCAATGGTATTTACACAAATACTTGGCCCTCATACCTCCTTCTTGGTAGCTTTCCTAGCTACCTTTGCTTCCTCAAACTCCTTACGAAGTTGTTCAAATTCCACCTTTTGCTCAATGAAGGCCTACACACCCGCTTCCAATTCTTCATAGGAATGAGGGTTCAGTTCCACAAACATCACCCTGGCCTTCCTTTTGGCCCTCTTCTAAGTCATATGATGGGCCTTCCCCTTTCCTTTGTCTGGTATTGTAGTAGCCTATGTGGGGAAGTCTTTCTGTCCCACAGAGGCTACCTCCTTATTGGATGACTCAGGGAGTTTTCCTTTGATCAGAGGTCCCCTTTGGTTTTTCCTTCTAGTGCCTTCTTTTCTAGTCCCTTTGGTGATGGATCCTAAATTTTGGGTTCCTGAAACCCTGGAGAATCCTCCTTAATCTTATTTTTAGGGACTTTCCCTAATGGCTCTTCATCATCGTCAATAAAAATGACAGGGGTTTTTTTTTGAAGAACAAAATTCCCCTATTCCTCTACCACTATTTTGTTTGAGGAATGCAAAACCTCCCCTACTTCTAATTCCTCATATCTGGCATCTGACCTGAATTCCCCAGATGAGACTACTCTCTCTAGAAAGGTCAGAGAGTTTGTGGGCACTTCCATCACCCAATCGGTCTAGGTAGAGGCATCCTGCCTCTCTTTTGCCCTAGCCTGCAACTCCTCCTTGAGTTGTTGGATCAATTGCTACATTTGGGCAATGGTGGCCTCCTGTATTTGGAATTTCCTCATGGTCATCTCCTTATACTCCTCAAAAAATACCTACATTAGGGATTTCTTGCTCTATTTGGTGCGATCCTCCTCCAATGGCATCTTGATCGATTACTGCCAGCTTACGGAAGGCTACGGGTCCCACAAACTATGAGTAGAAAAATTCTACATAGTTTGTGCCATGACACAAAGCTTTGTATCTTCTTCATATTCCTCATTTGAGAGGATTAGGCACCAAAATCATGTTCAATGTTCCCTATGTTTTATCCGATGTTCTGCATTGGAGGATTCTAACATCTCTTCCACAAAAGTGGGCAGAGAGATCTACCCTTTCTCTATAATCCCTGGTGAAAATTGGGGGTTTCTTCTTCGAATGTTCCCCCCAATTTGATAGTGTGCCCTACCTCTATGATGATCTACTTTGCAACGTTGGAGGGCTTAGTCCTAATCTCTTTGGTTGTCTCCCTCAATTCAGCTTTGTGCCCTACTTCATTCATTGCCTATTCTTATGCACCAGAGGGTTCAGCCTCTACCGCCAATGAATTTCCCTTATGCTACTCTGCATGGCATATCAAGGCCGTAATTAGCCCATGATGGGCTAAGGAATAAATTGCTATTCTTTGGTACTGTTGGTATTTTTGCCACATTTTTTTTGTTGTTGTTCCTGCAAAATAATGCACAAATTGTAGAGATACTCAATCCTCTGTTTGTCCCTCCAAGCACCTCGAAAGGGATAATTAGTAAAAAACAAAAATCTCTACAAGTTTTGTGCCAAATCAAAGTAAGTTAAAAATTTCACGAAATCACGACATGCCACATTTTCGTGACCTATTGCGGTTTCACGGTGTCCAATGCAGAAAAAATCTAAGCATAGAAAAATGTCGCGAAATTGTGACATGTCGCATTTTTGCGACCTATTGCGGTTTTGCGCTAGAAAGTAGCAAAAGGGAGTAGTAAAGGCAAAGTTGTCGCAACATTGCGACATGTCACATTTTCACGATCTGTCACATTTTCATGGCAGACAATGGCAAGAAAGAAAAGTGATAGGCGGCATGTCACATTTTCATGGCAGACAGTGGCAAGAAAGCAAAGTGATAGGTGGCATGTCACATTTTCGTGACAAGGAGCAGCGAAGGAACAAAATGAAGGTAGATTGTCATGATTTCGTGACTTGTCACATTTTCATGGAAGTGCATGAAGATGAAATCCAAGTGAGAGGAGGATGTCACGATTTCGTGACTTGTCATGTTTTCACGAAAGTGCATGAAGACGAAGGGCAAAGCGAGAAGAGGATGTCGCAATTTCACGACACGTCACATTTTTGTGACTAAAGGAGATGGAAGGGCAAAGTGAGAGGAGGATATCATGATTTCATGACATGTCACGATTTTGTGACTTGTCACATTTTCACGGAAGTGCATGAAGATGAAATCCAAGCGAGATGAGGATGTCGCAATTTCATGACACCACGTTTTCACGACTAAAGGCGACAAAAGGGCAAAGTGATATGAGGATGTCATGATTTCATGACACATCACATTTTCAAGACTAAATGTGATGAAAGGGTAAAGCGAGAGAAGATTTTTGCAATTTCGTGACACGTCACATTTTCACGACTGGTAGCAACAGGAGAAAGCAACGAGGGAAAAATGTCGCGATTTCATGACACATCGCATTTTCGCAACATAAGCGACAACAAAAGCCCAATAAACTTCTATCCACATTTTTATTCATATTGCATAGGAGAATGTAAGGAGAAGAGAAAAATGAGGATCTAACGAAGTAATGTTTTAAAAGCTCTCCAATTGGTTTTGAGATCGAGGTCAAAGAAGCTTCAAAATTAAATGTTTCGCTGTTTACCTATGTGCGCAAGATGGGAGAATGTGTAAAATCATGCAGTTTTTGAAGCCACCAAAATTAAATATGCCTTCGGTATTAAAAGCTCTTGTTTGTGATCTCCTAACACTTCAAGCATGCACCGAGAATAGTCATTTAATGAAGAAATATGGTCCCTTATTTCCGTTCGATTTTCAAACTTGATCCATAAAAATAGGGAATGTGATTTCTCCAAGGTAGATTTAGGGGGATTGTTTCTATTTTCAAGTGCATATTTTGTGGATCTCCTCTTCAAAATATGTTTTATGTTTTAAATGTTGTGATTTGAAAGGGAGAGGGAAGACCTCTATAAATACTAATGTACATCTCAAGAAAATGGGGAGGACCTTTTTGCAAAAAATGAAGCAGAATTCCTAAACGCATTTTGCTCTGTTCTTAGAGTCTTTTGAGTTGGTGATCCAAACTGATGTTCATGTGATGCTTTCTATGTAATTCACTTCTGCTTAGTCAAGTGCTAAAATATAATTTGAATTCTGCTATTCCGAATTTGGCTATGTTTTCATTTGAACATTTGAAGTATAATTGAAGGCAAACTTATGGTCAATGTTTGATCCAATTTTTGTATGTGCATTCTAAGAATCAGTTGTTGCTTATATTCAAGATTTAGTTTGAGGTTATTTGCTATCTGAGGTTGTTCTCCCTATCAACTATTGGCTTCAGCCATATTTACATCTCTTTCTATTATTTCTAACCCTAAACCTTGAAATTAGTTTAGATTAGTTTGGGAGCCAGCCCTCTCTGGAGATTGGCCCGGGAGACTTCTCTTTCTCTCGGCCTTTCAATGTTGGCCGGGTCTAGGGAGAATTTTATATGACTAGGCAGATTCGTGACCAACAGTTTTTGGCACACCCGGTGGGACTCACAAGTCCCATATTTTGACACCTGGAGGAATCAAGATTTTGATAAACTGTCTTGACCTCAAAACGGAGATTGTAAGTTCATTTGGTGAATCTGCTGGGGGCGACTGTATAGTACCTAGAAATCTCCAATCATGAATCTGATGAAAATATTTGCTTCATGATCACAAGATCAAGAGCCAAAGAATTAGAAGACCTAGTTGAATTCTTTGAGATCGATGTTCAAAACTGGAGGGAGCGCTCAAGATTGGTAAGTCCTGTGAGTCTGTCATTTGCTATCTCTTCACAGGTGGTGGGTCAGTTTGTGCCATCTTCAACTCCTCCTAGTACTGCTACGAGCTTGCTAGTACATCCAAATCCACCAGTGCAAATGGATGGTCAACAACCTCCACATCAATTTCCTACTTGGAACCATTTGGGAGCATTGGACCTGCCTTTTCAAAATCCAATTCCTACTACAGCATTAAAGGCTTTGCCTACATATGATGGGACTGGAAAGACCATGTATGAGCATGTGTCAGATGTGGCATCCTTGGCTACAATTCATAATATCATAGAAAAATATGTCATGATAAAATTACTCGTGCTGTCACTCCACGGTAAGTTATTATGATGTTATAGATCCTTGTCTCCCAACTCCATAAATTCATGGGATCAATTAGCAAAGATGCTAATCAAAGGGTTCAATGATCAAGTAGACCCATTTTATTTGTTGCATCAATTTACTAATATCAAGAGGCATCATCAAGAGGAGATAGTGGATTTCAATGTTAGGTTTGCCCAAACTTGGCAGAGAGTTCCTGATGGTCTCCGCCCTACTAATTACCAAGCGGTATTTTACTATCTTAGGGCTTTCCACTCAGAGATTAGTATGAACATTAGGATGTCCAATGTTCAAACCTTTCCTGCACTATATTACCAGGCATAGAATTCTGAGGCCGATCTGATTGCCATTGGGAAATTGCCTCCAAAAATGACTATGCCCATTTTTCTCGAGCTTTCGCAATACCAGCTTACAGGTGCAACCTCCACATCTTACACTACTCCATCCATGTACCCTTCATCTTCATGGATTCCTCCCACAAATTTGGTACCTATGATTCCCATTCCACAATTAACCTCTCCAGTTCTAACTCCTGCATTACCTTCTCCATCAGTTCCATTACCTTTACCGGCACCGCCTGTGTCCTCAAGCCCGGATCCTCAATTGGCTATTTTGTAAGAAATTTAGTCAACCATGAGAGCCCTCACTAACAAGATGACATCGATGGAGTGGAGAGATGTGGAAAGAAACTTTTAGCCATGAAGATTTATTATGGCGGTAACTAGAGAGCAAGTTACTCCTAGCAAGGTTATAGAGAAAGTACCTAAGAGGAACTTAGTGATCCTGGTAAGTGAAGAGGCTGGCCCCTCTGAAGTTTCACATGAGCCATATTACTAGTTTTCTTCATGCAACGACCCACATGATGAGTCCACTTAAATGGTCCACCAAAATTATTTACAAGTTCTTACGAGGAGCCGTATAAACATGATTCGAGAGGTGGATCATAATTTTGTGATGTCTCCTGAGGAATACATGGCAGTATTGACACACAACGACAAGAAACCAATGGTGGTAGATTCAGCTAATATGGAGCCATTGAAAGTGCCTCCTGCACAAGCAACAAAGCAACAAATACCTACAAAGACTCATGATCCTCTAGCCCCACAACAAGACCCACCTATTTTGTCAAAGGATTTGCTTCCACCACAAGAAAAAGAGAGGTTGCAAGCTAAGGCTTCTACCTCCCAGCCACAAGAAAAAATGAAGGAACAAGCTAGAGAGGCATTGCAATATCCATCATTGACTAAACAACAACAAGTGGAGGCCACCTAGCAATATAGAAGTAGATTTGAATCTTCTAGTGGAGGGAGAGAGCCGATTTTGATGGAGTACAACATCGTTGAAGAACTCAAAAGGATTCCAGCCAAGGTAAGTCTGTATGAAAACTTACAGCTACCTGGATAGGTGAATCTCTTACAAGAATCCCTGAAGACCACACAAAGTAAGGGGAAGGCTCTAGACCAGGTAGTTATGGCTCAAACTCTGACCTCTTTAGTCATCGAAAAAAATAGACCACCACCTTTTTATATTTCATTGATAATGGAGATACGTGGTGCATAATTGCCTCATTGACTCAGGAACAACTACTACTGTCATGCCTAAGGCAATATGTGATGTCATAGACATGGAATATACAAGGACTAGCATGAGATTTTTGTAGCTATATGGTACCTCAGTAAAGACGATGGGCATAATTAAGGATGTTCCTATCTCCCTGCATGCCATGCCTCAGATTACTATGATCCAGGAGATCATAGTAGTGGACCTATAGCCATGTTTTGGTATGTGTCTCTCCCGAGATTTCATGGCTAAACTCGGGGGTTACCTTTCTTTGGATTTTACTCATTTGGAGGTGATCTATAAAGGTAAAAAGGTGAAAATTTTCAATGAGAAGCCTTCCACATTTCATGTGGAGATAATAGATGAAATGGACAGGATAGCAAATTCGGTGCACATGATGTCTGAAGAATTTGGTGAGCTTGACTTAATGGAAGAAGCTTTGGAAGACCTCCACCCATAAAATGAATTTTCCATGGCCAATTTCAATGCCATTATGGAAACTGACTTGGGGTGTTACTCCATTTTTAAGCCTAAAAATGCTAAAGAAAAGAATTATGAAAGTCAAGACCAGCTCTGAAAGCTCTATTTCGATGGAGCACGATGTAGAAATGGAGCTGGATCTAGGATTGTTCTAGTATTACCTTTTGGGATTCAACAATCTTATTCATATCATTTGACCTAGAGCTGCACAAATAATGTAGCAAAATATGAGGCTTTATGCCTAGGCCTCAAGAAGGCTGAGAAACTTGGAGCGCGATAGTTGCAAATCTTTGGTGACTCCGAGCTGATTGTCAATCAGGTGACCAATAAGTGTGTGTCCAAGCACCACTATCTCAAGAACTATCATAACAAGGTCTGGTACCTATTTGAATCATTCTCTGCTCTCAGCATGCATTTCGTTCCACAAGAATAAAATAGACATGTTGACCTGATGGCTTCCTTGGGAGAAAATTTTTCACCAATCGAGCAGGTGGTGAGAAGGCCAAAAATAGTGAGAATGGTGTATAGGCCCTCTGTCCCATACAAGGACACCTTTTGGCAATTCTTCGATAGTGATGAGCAAATTATTAACTTTTTGGTTCAAGAAGTTGCCACCATCAAGGGAAGGACCTTGGAGCATGAAGAAACTGAAGGCCTAATTCAGTTGTGGAATAACCACATTCCTAAAGGCCTCATTACTCTAGAAAGCTTGTTTGATCAGAATGATTGGTCCAAGAAGCATCAGATCGAGGTCGATGAGAAAGAGTACATGGAGCTTTAGTTGGAGGCTAATAAGGTCATCAAAATTGGTACTGATTCTACTCCCACTGAATTGCAAGAGATCAGACAATTGTGTCAATATTTTGTTGACATCGTGGCCTGGAGCTACAAGGATCTGAGGGGATATAATAAAGAGATCATTCAGCACACTATCGAGCTGGAAGAAGGAGTCAAACCCTTTAGGCAGAAGCAAATACCGATAAACCCAAATATTGAAGCCCTCATGAAGGCCAAACTTGTGAAGATGTTGCAGGCTAAGATTATATATCCGATTAAGCACTCGACTTGGGTTGCTAATTTGGTTTTGGTCCTTAAGAAAAATGGAGATATATGGCTGTGTGGATTTTCAAAACTTGAACCGAGCATCCTTGAAGGATCACTACCCATTGCCTCGCATTGATCAAATCCTTCATGTTGTTTCTGGGGATTAGTGCTTTTCATTGCTAGATGGATTCTCTGGATACAATCAAATTTGGGTTAGGGATGAGGATCAGTACAAAACCGTGTTCACAACCAAGTGGGGTACCTTTGCCTATCAGTGCATGCCCTTCGAATTGTCTAATGCTGGGGCTACATTTCAAAGGTCCATGGACATCACATTTGGTGAGCTTTTGAATAAGATCATTTTCATCTATCTCAATGATATGACTGTATTTTCACACAAATGAGAAGAACACTATTCTCATTTGAGGCAGATATTTGAGAAATGTTAGGACTTTGGCATTTCCATCAACCCAAAGAAGTCCATTTTCACAGTAAAGGAAGGTAAGCTCTTGGGACATGTCATCTCAGAGAACGGTGTGGCAATTGATCCATCGAGAGCTGAAGCTTTGAAGAAACTATCGCTCCCTACCAATAAGAAAGAGTTGCAATATTTCTTCGAGCAAATCAATTTTGTCAAAAAATTTATTTTCGACTTTGCCCGAGTAGTCAAGCCCATGACTGAGCTATTAAAGAAATATGTGGAGTTCAAGTGGACAACTCAGAGGAAAGACGCATTTCAGGAGATTAAATATAGAATTACACAAGCCCCTGTGTTGATCAATCCAAATTATTCTAAGGACTTCATTCTGTACGCAGTTGGAGAGGATGAAAGCTATGCTACAGTGCTTACATAGAAAGGAGACGATGGGGATGAAAGACCCATTGCTTTCCTTAGCCAGGTTATCTTACCCCATGAGGAGGGATACAATTTTATTGAGAAGTAGGTCTATGCTATCATGAAGTCTCTCAAAAAGTTCAAGCACTTCATATCTCATAGTAAGACGATCGTCTACGTCATCCACCCCAATGTAAGGAACTTCATCATTTAGGGCGAGATGGGCGATAAGCGTGCCAGTTGGGTCACCAAATTCAAGAGTTCGATATTGAGATCCATCCAACCAATTTTGTGTAGGGTAAGGCCTTATACCAACAATTAGCAAAAACTGCGGCCTCTAAGATAGTTGATCATCAAGTGAACGACCTTGTTGAAGAAAGGAATCTAGTGAACATCTTTGCACAAGGCCAAGATTGGGCAGACGACCTTGTTAAGTATTTTTCAATAGGTAGATGTCCCCCACAATTAAATTCTTCACAACGAAGAAGGTTTCACCTACAAGCTCTTAGGTATGTATTTTTTCCCAAGGGATTGTTCTTCAAAAACAATGATGGAGTTCTCCTAAGGTGCATTAAGGAACCCGAGAAAGCTAGATTCTTGGAGGAGTTTCATTCTGGCATGTCGGGAGGACATTACTCTGGTAGGCCTATGGCCTTAAATATTATTTAGGTTGGTTACTATTGGTCAAATTTGTTCGTAGATACTTTCAATATTGTGACAAATGCCAAAGGTATACGGGATAGATCAGAAATGCACCATTGCCCCTACATCCAATTCAAGTAGAAGCACCTTTTCAACAGTAGGGGCTGGAATTTATTGGGATAATTGATCCAAAATCTTCAGTCAAACACAAGTACATATTGATGGCTACTGATTATTTTACAAGATGGTCTGAGGCCATTCCAACCAATGCTACAAATCAATATGTGGTAATCACTTTCATTGAAGGACTGATCACGTGTTTTGGCATTCCTGATGCCATTATCATAGACAATGGAACTCCATTCATTGGATCCAAGCTAGGATAATTTGCCAACAAATATGATATTTTTCTGAAGACATCCTCTAATTATTACCCTCAGGGGAATGGCTTGGTAGAATCTACAAACAAGAACTTGCTACGAATTTTAAAGAGATCCTTGGGGGATAATAAGAGATCTTGGCACCTTTTGTTGAATCAGGCATTATGGGCAGATAGAATTTCGATCAAGCAGTCTATCAAGACTTCACCATACACCTTGATATATGGGAAAGAGGTAATATTGCCTATTCATTTAGAACTTCCTGCCTTGCAGCAATTGAAGGAATTCTTGGACGATGAAGAAAATATGGATCCTATGAACATACGATTGCTCAGTTATTGCAGTTGGAAGAGCAACGTTCTTTGTCCTATGATGAGTTTGCTAAGCATTCATAGGAAGTTTCAAAATGGTTTCACAAATGTTCTACTAACCGCACATTCAAAGTGGGTGATTTAGTCTTAAAGTGGAATGAAAAGAAGGCCAAGCCAAGGATGCATAAGAAATTTGATGCTATGTGGGAGGGTCCATTCTGGATTGCCAGTACAAGTGTAGGAAATTCATTTTATATTGAGGACCTAGAAGGTAATTCACTTCCTATTTTAGTGAATGGTTTTCATTTGAAAGCCTACATTTCATGATGTGAAAACACAGTGTTACCTTGTACATTTTGTTTTGTTTTTTTTTTTTGCTTTAACAAAAAAAAAAAAAAAAAGCACCACTTGTAGGAGTCCCCCTTTGTACAAAATTCGTCAACTTGGGCTCCTTTTGCACACAAGCCCGTAGGTATGTCTATTTCTCTCTATTTTTCTTTTCCTTCATAGAAGATAGTGGCTTCCATCTACTTCTTTCTTCCACTTCCTTATTTTAATTCCCTTCCTCTCCCACTCCTTCTTCCACTGTACATAATCAAGCCATTACTATTGTTTCTACTCCCCTCTTTGATGTTCCCATTTCTTCACTTCCCATTTCTTCCAATCCTTTGTCTTTTGAGCACTTCTCCACAGTTCCCACCACTTTCTCCATCCCATCTACTTCCATTTCATTATCTATTTTCATGGAATCCCAGCAGCTGGTAGCACAGTAGCGCCCTCTTCAGTTGTTGTATCTACCACTTCTACTCCTCCATCTTCCACCATTCCATCATTCACCATTCCCATTCCATGGCTTGCACATCTGTCGGTCATCACCCCATTCATTCCTATTTTTGCAACCCAGGTGCTTCTCACCACTGCCATGGAGACCCTTTCACAACACCTAGTGATTACCCAACTCAACCGAGCTAGGAAAAATGTAGTAGTTAAAGGAAGAAGGGAAGTTTTGCTATTCCTCAAATTTTTGCTAAAAGTCCTATTTTAAGTGTCAAGCGCCAGCAAGAGCTTGTTGCAGCAGCCTGCAGAAATGTCCAACATCAACCAGCACTCACTTCTTCTGCTCCTCCAGCTTCTTGACTTTGTTTCCCAATGAATAAAGGCTTGGTGTTCATGCATACAGCAGAACTGTATACCCCGAGAGCAGCCAAGAATGTTGGCATTTTTGCCACATTTTTTTTGTTGTTGTTCATTCAAAATAATGCACAAATTATAGAGATACTCACTCCTCTATTTGTCCCTCCAAGCACCTCGAAAGGGATAATTAGTAAAAAACAAAAATCTCTACAAGTTTTTTGCCAAAGCAAAGTAAGTTAAAAATGTCACAAAATCGTGACATGCCACATTTTCGTGACCTGTTGTGGTTTCACAGCATCCGATGCAGAAGAAATATAAGCACAAAAAAATGTCATGAAATCGCGACATGTCGCATTTTCATGACCTATTGCGGTTTTGCGCTAGAAAGCAACAAAAGGGAGTAGTAAATGTAAAGTTGTCGCGACATCGCGACATGTCACATTTTCGCGATCTGTCACATTTTCATGACAGACAGTGGCAAGAAAGTAAAGTGATAGGTGACATGTCACATTTTCGTGACAAGGAGCAGTGAAGGAACAAAACGAATGCAGATTGTCATGATTTTGTGACATGTCGTGATTTCATGGCTTGTCTCATTTTCATGGAAGTGCATGAAGATGAAATCCAAGCGAGAGGAGGATGTCATGATTTCGTGATATGTCACGATTTCGTGACATGTCACAATTTCGTGACTTGTCGTGTTTTCGCAGAAGTGCATGAAGACGAAGGGCAAAGCGAGAAGAGGATGTCACGATTTTGTGACACATCACATTTTCATGACTAAAGGCGATGGAATGGTAAAGAGAGATGAGGATATCACAATTTTATGACATGTCACAATTTTGCGACTTGTCGCATTTTCTTGAAAGTGCATGAAGACGAAAGCTAAGCGAGAGGAGGATGTCATGATTTGCGACATGTCCCGTTTTCATGACTAAATGTGATGGAAGGGCAAAGCGAGAGGAGGATTTCACAATTTCATGACACATCACTTTTTCACAACTAAAGGCAATGAAAGGGTAAAGCGAGAGAAGATTGTCGCAATTTCGTAACATGTCACATTTTTGCGACTGGTAGCAACAGGAGAAAGCAATTAGGGAAAAATGTCACGATTTTGCGACACGTTGCATTTTCATGACAAAAGCGACAACAAAGGCCCAATAAAGTTATGTCCACATTTTTCTTCATATTGCATAGGAGAACATAAGGAGAAGATAAAAATGAGGATCGAACGAAGTAATGTTTTAAAAGCTCTCCAATTGGTTTTGAGATCGAGGTCAAAGAGGCTCCAAAATTAAATGTTTCGCTGTTTACCTATGTGTGCAAGATGGGAGAACATGTTAAATCATGCATTTTTCAAAGCCACCAAAATTAAATATGCCTCCGATATTAAAACCTCTTGTTCGTGATCTCCTAACACTTCAAGCATGCCCCGAGAACAGTCATTTAATGAAGAAATATGGTCCCTTATTTCCGTTCAATTTTCAAACTTGATCCATAAAAATAGGGAATGTGATTTCTCCGAGGCAGATTTAGGGGGATTGTTTCTCTTTTCAAGTGCATATTTTGTGGATCTCCTCTTCAAAATCTGTTTTATGTTTTAAATTCTGTGATTCGAAAGGGAGAGGGAAGACCTCTATAAATACTAATGTACATCTCAAGAAAAGGAGGAGGACCTTTTTGCAAAAATTGAAGCAGAAATCCTAAATGCATTTTGCTTTGTTCTTAGAGTCTTTTGAGTTGGTGATCCAAACTGATGTTCATGTGATGCTTTCTATGTAATTCACTTCTACTTAGTCAAGTGCTAAAATATAAGTTGAATTCTATTGTTCTGAATTTGGGTATGTTTTCATTTGAACATTTGAAGTATAATTGAAGGCAAACTTATGGTCAATGTTTGATCCAATTTTTGTATGTGCATTCTAAGAATCAGTTGTTGCTTATCTTCAGGATTTAGTTTGAGTTTATTTGCTATCTAAGGTTTTTCTCCCTATCAACTATCGGATTCAACCATATTTCCATCTCTTTCTATTATTTCTAACCCTAAACCTTGAAATCAATTTAGATTAGTTTTGGAGCCAGCCCTCTCTGGAGATTGGCCCGGGAGACTTCTCTTTCTCTCGGCCTTTCAATGTTGGTCGGGTCTAGGGTGCATTTTATATGACTAGGCGGATTCGTGACCAATAGGTACCTCGATGCCTCATCTTGTAGGGCCTTCACCAGATAGAACGGGACATTGATCTCCCTCCCGTGCACCAGATGGCTTATGAACTGCATGTGGTTCACATTCAGGTGTGAATACTTCCCAGTACATGTGAAGTATCTCGCAACCTGCTCAAAAAAATTTTGTAGGTGCATCGGGATCTTCTGCTTGGGAAGCCCCCTTGGTCGTAGGGGACATTCCCCTATCCAAGCAGTTCCTCGATGCATTTCTTTGCCACGCCATCCTTGTATGTGCATTCCCCCATAAGGGGGAGGCCAGTGACCTGAGCAATGTGCTCCGGGGTGACTAGAATTTCTAGTCCACGTAGCCTGGCCACTTCTCCACTCAGGGAGGTGGCGAATTCTTTGGCTGCCTCCACATCTTGTTCCTAGCTGACCAGGTGGTAGTAGTTCAGCCAACCCACCACCTCGAATCGGTTGTGGACTTCCCCCTTATTCCTTCAGTGTCACTGGGCTCCTGCTTCTTAATCACGTGGTTCTTTGAAGGTCCTCCCATGGTGAATTCCCTAGTGAGTTCGAGTTCTGTACTCAGTAAGGCACCTTTTTATAACCTGAGGCGCCTAACTCTAGAAATTGTTCCATATTGGGTTTAGCAGGGTACGCCACCCGAATTAATTTTTGGCATGACGTATTAGGCATGAGGGGTGATTTTCCGTTCTTGCATCATCATCATATCAGAGAGCATATTATACAAAAAATTACATATATATCTAATTAAAATCATGTGCATACCTGATTGGTCATTTCGTGTTGCGTGGAGTATGCCAAATTGCCATTCGATGATGTTTTTCCCATGTGCTGATTACTTCACCTTGGGTACTGCATTCCTGGTTCGCTCGAGGTCCTGCTACCAAAAACATGGTGGATCCTATTGGTTCAGGTTGGGATGCATATCTCCTTGGTGGTTGGCCTTGGGACGTGCAAAAATCCTACCCAATGATTTCAAAATATTTTTGGGCATTTTTGGATCTCTATCACGTGACATGATGGTATTGGCTCCTCGTACTGCCAAGTTGCGCATGTGAATTGAATTGGTCGAGGTGCCTATTTGAGTAAGGCACCAATAGGGTGCCTAACTCAGTAAGGCACCTAACCCGATAAGGCGCTAGTAAGGCGCCTAACTTGGTAAGGCGCCAAGGTAAGGCACTACTTTGACGATCATTTATGTATATATATTTTATGAACATTCAGGGGTGGCCCGGCTTGCGGGGTAAGGTGCCTAGAGTAAGGCGCCTATAAGCCTTCCCCCATGTCTAATATTTGTCACGTCCTCATGACAATAGCCCCCTACATTTTTTTTTTTTTGAGTTTGGTGCCTCCTTGGCGGTGTAAGGCGCTGCTCCTCCTGAGTAAGGCTAGAGTAAGGTACCGTCTTTAATGTTTGTGAAGTAAGGCATTCTAGTGGTGGTGGTGTGTTGTAAGGAGGTAAGGCATCTTGCTCCTTGAGTAAGGTGAAGTTTGGGTTTTTGGTAAGGATGAGGACTTTCTTAGTAAGGCACCAAAGTAAGTGCTCTTTGTAGTAAGGTGCGAGTAAGGCATCGCTACTCCTTTAGAGTAAGGCACCAGAGTAAGGTGATTGTTCCTTGAGTAAGGAAGGTGTTTAGGGTAAGTGGTTTGTTCTTAGAGTAAGGTGTAGTTTTAGTAAGGAGGTAGTGGTTCTTGAGTAAGGCACCCCTTCCTTATTGTTTTAAAAATCAATGGTGGCTGACGTGTCTTTTAATGTGAGGTTGATCAAGCCTCCTAGAATTCTCTTCATATTACATCAGCGTCCACCTCGTTCAGGCATGGGGATGTTTGATGAGGAATTTGGCATCCCCCCATGCCTGAACCATTGCTATCCTCCTAATGCGTAGGTATGTGGATGTTGAGCCGACCTAGGCCTGGTTTTCCCAGATGCCTATTGTTCGAACAATCAGGCCATATCCCTACAAAAAGAAAACACAAAAAGAAAAAGTGTAGTTAAATGGGGTCCATGCCTGTTAGGCCCTGGCTCTCAGGATACCTACAGCTTGCATGCGGGTGTTGTCCCTACAAAACACATAGTAAGCTAAAAAAATAGTAACCTATTCTAACTTGTCTTTGGTGGATGTCCCTGTATCCACCATGTTGTTGAGAATTTGGGAGATTTTACTTGGATGGGGTCTCCCCCATGCCTATTCTAGTTTCCACCAGCAATCCCTCAGACGTATGGTATGGCCGCACTCGGTGGCCATTGGCTGTTAGGATGGTGTTGCTATCATCAATCGTCTTGACCCGTACAACACCATTCTTGATTATTTCCACCACTTCGTATGGTCCCATCCATCTCTGCATCAGTTTCCCCTTTCATTCTTGGAACCTGGAGTCGTACAGCAGTACCCAGTCTCCTTCTTTGAATTGTTTCTTTTTAATGTGATGGTCATGCCACTACTTCCTTTGCCTCTACACAATTTTTGTTCTTTGTAAGGCATCCATACGAACTTCGTCTAGCTGATTTAGCTATCGAATTCATTCCTTCTGTGCATCATCCAGGTTCAGATTTAATTTGACCATCGTTCTGAGTGTTTTAACTTCGAATTCGATGGGCATCATTGCATCTTTCCCATAGACCAACTGAAAGGGGGTAAAACTAGTGGTCGACTTCCACGTCATGTTATATGCCCATACTACCTCTGGTAGTCTTGCAGCCCAATCCTTTCTATGTTGCTACATGGTCTTTGTCAAGATGTTTTCAATTTCCCTATTAGTGACCTCTACTTGTCCATTCACCTACGGATGGTATGGGGTAGTCCTATTATGTCAAACCCTGTACTGTTCCATGAGCTCTTCGATTAACCTGGATGTGAATTGGGGTCCCTGGTCTATTGTAATCTCCCTAGGCACTCCAAATCTCATAAAAATGTGGGAGAATAAAAATTTGGTGATCATCCACTCCTTGGAGTCTCTTAGCACTTGGACTTCGACCCATTTAGTGACGTAGTCTGTACAGACTAGAATGAACCTCCTTCCTATTGAAGGTGGGTTGATGGGTCCCATGAAATCCATGCCCCATTTTTCAAAGGGCTCAATGTGTATGTGAGGCTATAGGGGCATTTCGTCCCTATGGGTTGGTCGGCCCATCCTCTGGCATTCATCACATTTATTGGCGTATGCGACTGCATATTTAAACAACATGGGCCAAAAGTACCCGATCTACAATACCTTATATGCAGTCCTTCTCCCTGAGAAGTGACCACCACAAGGCTCATTATGATAGGCCTTGAGTATCTCCATGAATTCATGCTCGACCATGCATCTTCTCACGATCTGATCAGGCCCTATTTTGAATAGGAGGCCATCAATCCATTGGTATGATGCACTTTTTTTATTACCCCTTGCTTCTCTCGGTATGAGAGGGTAGGGGAGGTTCTCCCTATGGCCAAATAATTGGTAATATCCACATACCATGGTGTCTGTTCATTGATGATGAATAGATGCTCATCCAAGAACTGGTCTTCTACCACTGCGTAGTCTACTGGAATTAATCTGGATAGGAAGTCTATGACTACGTTGTCTTTTTTGGGCTTGTCGACTATGGTAAGGTCAAACTCCTATAGCAACAATAGCCATCGGATAATCCTACCACTAATCGCTGGTTTGCTCATTAGATACCTGATGGCCGCATGGTCCGTGTGGATGAACACTTTGTATCCAGTGATGTAGTGGTAGAATTTATTGATGGCGTGTACCACTGCAAGAAACTCTTTCTCTATTATCATGTAATTAAGCTCGGCCCCTACCAGGTTCTTGCTAACATAGTAGATGGCGTAAAACTCTTCGCCATCCTACTGCTCGAGGACTACTCCAATTGCATTATTGGATGCATCACAATATATGTGAAATGGGATAGACCAATTTGGGCCCTGCAATACTAGGGTAGAGATCAGCTTCTCCTTTAGTATCTGAAATGCCTGCTCATAGTCATCTATCCAGATAAATTCTATGTCCTTCGTCAGAAGGGTATGTAGTGGTTTGGCAATTTTACTGAAATCGGTGATAAATCGCCTGTAGTACCTAGTAGAGCCGAGGAAACTCCTTACCTCCCTCTGTGTTTTTGGGTTGGGTAAGTCTTTGATGACTTCTATCTTCTTGTGATCCACTTTAATCCCTTCTACCGAGAGATGATGCCCTAACACTATGCCTTCCTGCATCATCATAAAACATTTTTCATTGCTAAGGGATAGATTGTTTTCCTCGCACCTCTGGAGTACACGCTCCAAGTTTTTCATCGCCTCTTCGAATGTTTCCCCATAAATGGTGAAATCATCCATATATACTTTCACCTATCATATCCAAAAATATGCTAAGCACTACCCTCTGAAAGGTGGTTGGTGCATTGCATAGCCCGAAAGGTAGCACCCTGTATGCAAACGTTCCCCATGGGCAGGTGAACGTTGTCTTATCTTGGTCTTCCTCCATGATCTGGATTTGGTTGTACCCATTGAATCCATCCAGGAAGGAAAAATATTTCCTCCCGGATAATGTGTCCAACACTTGGTCAATGAACGAAAGTGGAAAATGGTCCTTTTTAGTCACCTTATTCAATGATCTGTAGTCAACACAGATCCTCCATTTCCCATTCTTTTTAGGGACCACCATGAGTGGTGATACCCATTCACTATCCGAGATCGGGTAGATGAATCCCACCGTCAGGAGCTTCTATAACTCGGCCTTTACAATTTCCTTCATGGTCGGGTTCATCCTTCTCTATGGCTGTCTAACGGGGGTTGACTATTCTTCTAGATAAATACGATGAGTGCATACTTCTAGACTGATTCCTTGCATATCCATGTAATCCCACGTGAATGCCTATTGATGCCCGTCTAGGAATTCTTTCAATTCTACCAACTATGCGGTGGTCAGCTCACTACTGACATTCAATGTTCTACCATGCCCGACATCAATTTGTTTGGTGTGGTGGTCCTGAGCACCCACCAATGGTGACTCAAGAATTGGGAGGGAGGACTCTCCATGGAAGAACCTTGAGATGATGCCATCTTCCTTGGCTTCATCCTCCACTTCTATCAATGCCATTACTAGTTGGAGCATCGATAGTTGGTTGTCCTCCTAATTTTCTATTTTGGGTTCTCCCAATGCATCCACCGATTGGGCCGGGGGAGAGATTGTTAATCTCTTGATATTCTGGCCATCTAAAATGGTCATCAACCCATCATGATAGCTAATGTATGCGTCAACCATAGCTAACCATGGTCTCCCTAGGATGAGTGGGTAACCACCCAATCTAGTTTTGGATTGCAGCACTAAAAAGTCTACCGGATACTCCCATGCATCGACTGTTACTATGACATCCTCGAGCATTCCTTCTGGTGCCACCATGGACCGATCGACCAACTGCAACACCATTTTGGTCAGCTTCAGGTCGGTCAGTTCTAGCATCTGCATGGTGTCTTGCGATATTACATTGATGGCTGCCCCCAAGTCGACCAACGTATTCGCTAGTGAGCGCCCTCCAATTTTTA
This sequence comes from Wollemia nobilis, assembly GCA_028583015.1. Taxonomy (NCBI): domain Eukaryota; kingdom Viridiplantae; phylum Streptophyta; class Pinopsida; order Araucariales; family Araucariaceae; genus Wollemia; species Wollemia nobilis. Next base: position 8,574,307 of record JAQPPZ010000386.1, on the reverse strand, counting down.
TCATCAATACCGGGCTTCCTGGGTCTGCATATTTGGGATGATATGCATTCCCCATCATCAAGTCGGCTAACTTTCCCATGACGTTGATGGTCTGCATTGTTTTGCATCCTGATTTCCTTAGGTAGATTTCTTTTATCACCTTAGTGTAGATGGGCACATCCCGGATAGCTTGGAAAAGTGGGATAGTTACGGTGAGATTTTTTAGGCTTGATAGAATATCAAATTTGGGTTGTGTCAGCTTCTTCTATTCTTGCAACCATTTAGGGAATGGGGCCCCTATCTTCTCAACAATATTTTCTTCCTCCACCTCTTCTATCAGAGGGGAGTCTTCTACTTCCTCCTCCACTTCTACCAGAGAAGGCATTGCTACTCCTAGTTGCTTGCCTGATCTAAGTTGTATTGGATTACAACTAATATGGTACATCGGATACATCTCTCCTTCCACCTAGTATACTGATTGGTTTACCTTGTTGTTTGGGTTTACCGTCGATTATGTTGGTAACTATGCAGGTCTTATCGTAGGAAGGGTCGGTAAGCCTTGCTGAGGTGGTCCCTACGCCATGTTCTATGGAGGCATATTCCATGGAATGTGGCTCCTCCATGGCTGCTGATATGGCATCCACATTTGCTGATTTTGGAATGTCGTACCTGGAGGTACGTTCATCCAGGGTGGTGGTCCCCACCATCCCATATTGGGTGGTGGTGGCTGCCCCTATGGCATATATGCTCCTCCTCCATAAGGTGGCATCCCCATGGGCATATTTCCCATAGGATTTTACTACCAATTCTACCGATTGCCCATGAAGTAGGCTTCGATTACATCGACATCTTCTTTGGCATTGGGCAGTTGTGGGCACAGTCTAGTTTTATGGTCTTTCAGAAAACCACACATACTCTAACCTTGTTCTCTGGGTAGGCATTCTTGGCATGCTTCCCTCTACATTTGGGGTAGAAATAGGTTAATGCTACGCCATTCTCTTATTTCTTCTTCTCCAGTAGCAGCGTGTCCAACTGCAAAGCTAGAGAGGATAGCATTTCACTTTTTAAATCCTCCAGCATGTTGCCTATCTCCATTTTTGTAACTGATATTGATCACTTTAACTATTTTAGCGGTTGGCTTACCTCTCCTCCATGAGTAATTCTGGCATAATTTTTGGATGTCTTCCATCGCATGCTGGTAAACGTCTCCCTCGAAGATCATATTCAGTGCTTCCAATGACTCATTGTTCAGTCCCCTCAAGAATATACTTTTGAGGGATTTATCCCCTAGCTTTGCATGAGGGGATCACTGCAGATTAAAATTAAATCTTTCCCAGTACTCTTCCAGGGATTCATCCTCTTTCTACATCATGCTGAGGACCTCTTCTCTGGAATCTCGTGCTCTATCGAAGTCTTGATATTGCTCTAGAAAGAGCTTCTTCATCCCATCCCATGTGGTGATCTATTTGTTCCCCAGCCCGATGAACCACCATAGGGTTGAGTCATCTAATGTCGATGGGAAGAGTTTCAGCTTTTGGGCATCCGATTTATAATCAACAGACCTGCACAATACATCAAATTTAAATAAAAATAGGTCAGGGTCTTCGGTTGGGTATCCCCTGAAGGTAGGGAGATGGGTAGGGGAAATATTTTTCATTTTGGAGTCTCCTACCCCTTCCTCTATCGGGAAACTAAACCCAGATGAGACTTCCTCTTCTACCATTTTTTTAGGAAATGTGGTCTCTAATGTGGCTTCTATAGTCTCTCGATCATTCAAAACTTTCTGAGTCAGGGCCTTGAAGTCAGCTGGCATTATAGTTCGATCCTCTATGACTTTCCATAGTAGGGCTTCCTCTGAGGGTGTCCTCTTAAACAATGGGTTTACAATAATTTGCTCTTTCTCAGGTTGGTGAGATGAGGAGGCACTCTGCACGAAGTGAGGACTCTGACTCCAGTGGACTACTGGTGATGAGTCGAGAGAATCTAATTCAAACTCTAAGTCTTCTGCCGACTCTGACTGATCTGGTAGGCTCTATTTTATAAAATGACCATCTGGTCCTCTTTTTCTTGGTGGACTCATACAAGGTCAGGTCGAAGGGCTTAAGGGGTAATGTGATTAGTCTAATAGTGACGCTTCCCCGGCAATGATGCCAAAATATTGGGTGCCAAACACTGGTGAATTTGTCCTATTTTTGTCACAACACTTCTCATTTAATTTGTCAATCCAGGGAACTCATAAGCTTGTGAAGAATCACGGCTGAGACTAGTCACACTACCACTTTGGAGATGATCCATTCAACTACCATTGGGGGGTGTTTGTATAATATCAATAAAATCATCCACCTCAATAATATTAATTCATAAATAATAATGCGGATAAAATAAACACACAAAGTGAAAATGCTTCTTATAAATAAACACACCTCTAAAATAACTAAACGTAAACCTAATGCATAAACATACTACCATGCATAATGAAATTACGTAAATAACTAAGAGGGGAGGAATACTGGCTTGGAGTGGGCCCGAGCTCCAGGCAGATTCTGCTTGATTGGTTCTCACACGATGTGCTGCTAACGAACGTTCACACTTTAGTATTGATGCAAGGGAATATTATATATATCAAATGCTTTTACAAAAGAAGCTCTCCTTCCATAGGGAAGTCTGTGTGTTTATATACTACACACACAGAACTTCCTACGATAGTTCTGTTACAACAAGCGTCTCGGTTCAGCCTAAACTGGGATAGTTCAGTTACTGCAACCGACGCACAATAACAACTCTACGTCGTTTCCTGGTAATCGGATGATTTCCACTGCATTACGGTTCGGCTTCATGAGTAGTTACGTGTTCACCCACTCTGGCTGGGACAACTCGTTCAACCATGGTTTCCCATAGATGACGTGGAACGGTGGTCAACAGGGTCCTTCTCCAGCCATTTTGGTCAACACGTATAATTCGGGCTTCGGCCTTGGTAAGGCGCCTAACTCGGTAAGGCACTTTACTTGAGTAAGGCACCTACCTCGATAAGGTGCCTACTTGAGTAAGGTGCCTACCTCAGTAAGGCACCTACTTTAGTAAGGCACCTACCTCAGTAAGGCACCTACTTTAGTAAGGCACCTACCTCAATAAGGCACCTACTTCAGTAAGGCACCTAACTCAGTAAGGCGCATACTTCGATTTACCTTTATTTGATTTAGCAAAACCGTGCCAGGTCCATGTAGGACCTTGACTGAGCAAAAGACGATGAAATCAGGGAAAATAGCTACACACAACACACTTCACACATGGATTAGATAATACACATGATTTTATTAAATACATACATAATACTTCATAAAACATACAACTCATGATATAATGTCACGCAAAAACCGTTAGTTCATATACAAAAATATGAGCATTTCTGGTGCTCATTAAGGGATTACCTCAATATCATACCATTATAGTTGGGATATATAGGTGTCAACAAGCTCCTTATAAGCTTTCAGGATTGGATCCTTGCATTGAAATAGTCCCTTGACTTGGTTGAATATGATGAGGGAGTCACCGAAGATATTTAGCCTTTTGATCTTCATATCGATGGTTATTTAAACCCAATATTAGGGTCTCGTATTCGATGTTTTTATTAATACAAAGGAAGTCTAGCTTAAATGACAAGGGCATTATATCACCTTGTGGCATGAAAAACACAATCCCTGCACCACCTCCTTACTCACACTTTGAACCATTGAAGAAAAAAGTCATGTCAACTTTACTTTTAGGTTCTTTGGATTTAGGTGCTTCTGATAATGCAAAGACTACATCATCAAGAATCTCTATGGTGAGAGACCTACTATTCTAAAGAGGCAGCTCTACCAGTTGATCAGCTATGAATTATCCCTTGATGGAATTTTGGCTTATGAATTCCAAGTTGAATTCTATCAATAGCATGATCCACTTTTTAGTACATGTATTATGATATGTCTTGCTCATCATATACTGCAAAGGATTTGTTTTATATATTACATACATTATATGGATTAGTATGTAGTGGCACAATTTATTGGTTACAAAGACCACTGCTAAGCACAAATTTTCTATGTATGCATATCCTATATCGTAGCTCACCAAGGTGTGGTTGATGTAATATATCACTTTTTATTTATCTTGCATGTTATTTTGATCCAACATGGTGCCCAAAGAAAAATTGGTAGCAGATATATATAGCAGGAATGGCACATCTAGACTTGGTGGAGCTAGCACTGGCGATGTTGCTAGGTATTTTTTGATTTCAGAAAAGGCTTGATAACATTATTCATCCCAATGAAATGGGACCTCCTTGTGTAGCAGTCAATTCATGAGTTGAAATTTATCCAATAGTTATGTGATGAATCACTTTATGGATGATACTTTACTCTGTAAGCTTCTCAACTCTTTGATGTTAGTGGGTGGGTCCATTTCCAGGATAGCCTTTACCTTTGCTAGGTCTACTTTTATGTCTCATTTAGATATGATTAATCCCAAGAGTTTTTCAAAAGTTACATCAAAGATGCATTTATTGGGATTCAACCTGATGTTGTGCTCAATGAGGTGATTGAAGACCTTTTTGAGGATATCGGCTTGCTCTTCACATAGCAATGACTTGGCCAGTAAGCCATCAATATAGTCTTCTAATATCTTATGCATGTAGTCATGGAAAATGTATGTCATAGCGCACTGATATATGTCACCAGTATTTTTAAGGCCAAATGGCATTACTTTGTAGCAAAATTTTCCCCATGGAGTGGTGAACATGGTTTTATGCTAGTCTTTGGGTTTAATCTAAATTTGATTGTAACCAAAAAAATCATCCATTAGGGAGAGCATATCATGACCTACAGTTGCATCTACAAGAGCATCTATGTTAGGCAACATGAATGAATCCTTTGGTGTTGTCTTATTGAGATCCCTAAAATCCATGCAAATACAGATTCTCCCATAAGGATTTCCTACGAGCACCATGTTTGATACCCATTATGTATAGTTTATGGGAACAATAAAGACTACATCCAAAAAAATTTGGAGCTCATTCTTTACCATCAAAGTGATAGTTGAATGCATATTTTTCAGATTTTACTTGATTGGCTTCTTTGTGGGATCTAGTAAAAGGTTATGGACAACCAATTTCATATCTAGTCCTTACATGTCTTTGTAGGTCCAAGAAAAGAGACTAGGTCTCTATTTGAATAGAGGAATAATGATGGCATATTATTCTAGAGATAAGCTTTCCCCAAACTTGAATTTCTTTGGATTAGATGGATAATAAATAATATCTACTTTGAAAATATCCTCTATTGCCATATGTGACCCCTCCTCAAGTTGGTGAGGAGTGGGGATTAAGTGGATGTCATCTACTGGGTTTAAAGGTTCCACTGAATCATGGTCAAAAATAGTGTGATAAACATAATGTGCATAGCCTAGTACAAAATGGAAAAAAATATAGAATATCTTCATTAGGGAAGAAATATTTAGGCTCTAAGGATAAATCAGTGTGATCCCAGTCAATAACATCTAAGTTAAGACACAATGGTTTTGTAGGATATACTAGGTTATGGAGTGGAGTTGTCAAATCAATGAAGATCATGTTGATGGATGGGATGAAATCTCCAAGATCCTATGGGTGAAACTCTGCTTTAATGATTTGCCTTCCATATCCAATATGTGGCTCTGGGGGTATGGGGATCTCAGGATTTGATCTATGGAAAAAAAATATGATGGGATCATTAGGCTACAACAACTCTCTAAATGTAGGCAGATCAAGGAAAACCATGCAATAGATTTCATCAAAAGTGAGTGGTCTTCCCTTGAAGTGAGGTCAAAAATATATTGTGTGGAGTATCACCTCTATTTCAATAATCATATTTACCTAACATAAGTGAGAAGACCCAAGATAAGCCATCTCGGTCTTGTCCTCATAGTCACTATCATCTATGAAGAAACCCTCATTCCTGCCCACTGGAATTGGGTGCTAACCTAAATGTTGATACCCAAGATAGGCCATTTTAGTCTCATCTTCATAGTTATTGTCATATATGAAGAATCTATTATCCATTTCCACTAGCCCTATTATATGGTGTGCATGTCTAGGTCCAAGGTAGGCCATCTTAGTTAAGTCCTCTAACTCATAACTACTCTCATTCAAGATGTATCTGCTCTTTGTGTTACCTATCCAAGCAAGTTGTTGAATATATAGAGGCCCATGATAGTCCAATCTGGCTTCATCCTTAGATTCAATAGTGATATATTCATTCTCTTCTCACTCATAACCATGGCTTGATTCATCCTCCCATAGGATGATTCCTGATAGGTATGCTTCGAGAAATAAATTAGGGTGATACTCATAGGATGGTCCTATATTGACCATAACCACCCATCTATCACTCAAGAAACTTATATTTGGAGGTTTATAGGGATTCCAATCAATGTATTTCCTTAACCCAAAGCTCAACCTATCTAGGGTTATTACCAATGAGTCATCATGGCTTTGGATATGATACCCTAGACCAAACCTATCATTAGGAAATTGGTACTATGGCTAGAATGGAAGTTGGTGCCCTTAATCGTATAGACCTAAATCATGGCCATGATAATAGCATCATTCAAAGTATCTTAGAGAAAACTTAGGATTGGATAAATAATGCACATCCATGGTGAATGGGTCATCCTCATATTCTTCAAAATCAAAAGCATTATGGGCACAATCCAAACCAGTGTAGATGAAGTTGGTTTGGTTAGGCGGATCCCTAATGGAACCATTGTCTCTATTGGTAAATTTAAGACTCTTGGTCATTCCATTTCCTATGCAGACTCGATAATGGGTATGAAAGTCACATTTTGCACAAAATACACACCTAACCTTATGTTGGCAAAGTGAACTATCACATGCGGTGTAGATGACACCATTGATGAATCAGGTAAGGCAAGTTGAGATACCTCCTTGGCTATGTCCTGGGAATCTTCCTCCTCTATGGGACTCAAAATTTTTGTAGATACTATAAATGGAGGTTCTTTAGGTCCTTCATCCACAAGGGGTGCTTTTAGCTTCTGATATTCCTTTACCTTGAACATTATGGGTTTCTCAGAAGTACTAATAGCTTTAGATATAGGAGGTGGTACCGATGTGGATGGGTCACCTCACATGGATTTTGACTTGATTTCTGGATATGCGATGGGGGATGAAGACCTGATGTACATGTATGTTGAAATAAGGACAAAATACCCTGATAGATCGACCTAATGCACGTATTTAAATGGCTCTTCATTAGACAAAACCACATGCACTTATTCCTTGTACACATATTTGATGCATTGGTGCAATATTGAGGGGACAAACTACATGTCCCTTATCTAGGGATTCCCTAGGAGGATGTTGTATTACATTACCTTCTACAATACATGACACATCATGAGGATGGTCTTATACCATACCTTTATAGGTAGAACAACTATACCCACTGTGAAGCATAGCGCATCATTGAAAGATCTCAATATATAGGAGGTTGGGATAATGTTGGACCTAGGGAATTTTAGGTTCTCTATAGCATTTGTTGTGATAACGTTAATAAATGAGCCCATTTTTATTATAACCTACTTGAATAGTATGTCATTGATTGATGTGATGATATGCAGATGTGGGTATGCTATGGTAGTAGGCACTACCTTGATTTTATGATTGTAAAAATGGATCATAGGCTCTTGGCACTGTTGGACCTGCCCCACGAAGTTTGTGAATGCATCAGGGTTCTGGGGTTGAAGATCAATCGATCTCAAGAAATCAATTAAAGTCTCCTGTGTCTTGGGGACTGTTGAATGAGCTCATATATTGATAACTTGGTTGGTGTTGTTTGGATATTTTTCTTTAGTATTCTCTAGAAAGTTACCATAGGTCACAATGGTGGACCTGGAGGATTATTTTGCACTTGCCTCTATCGAGGTGAAACCGGGATATGAATAGGAGTCACTAGAGGCTCTTGTTGGTTATATCATCGGCTTCTTGTTGCCATGTTGACTATCTCAACCATTCTAATGCATCCTTAAGTGGGAGGTTCAACTTGTACTTGGTTCACTTGAGTACCCTAATATCTTAGGACCTCATGATTAGGCAATAGGTTTATGAATATGCCCATGTCTCTATTTTCAGGTGCCAATAGGTTGTCAACTTTTAGCTCACACTTCTCGATCATGTTTTGCACAATATTATTGAACCTGATACATATTTCAATGTCATGCCCATATGTTCTATGATATGGGCAATAATCTTCTCTATATCCCTTGGGCTTGGGATGGTTAGGGTCAAGAAGTTGCATCTCAAGTAGCTTGAGTCTTTGTACCTCACTTAGTTGGTTGAATATTGATTGCATTAATTTTGATAAAGGTATGAAATAGTGAGGCAATTGACGTTCCTTATTTTGACCTTGGTTGTTCTTTGGGTTGTAATTGGTCGATGGGAGCTAATATTGATAGTTTTGTGGTTGTTGGCTATTGCCTCCATTTGGCATGCTTAACACAACCTAGTTGAATTGGGTAGGCTTGGCTTGTTTTTATTGATTCTTTTTATGGTTGTTATTGTTCTAGTCCTTTTTGTTTTAGATCTTAAGGTCTCCTTCATCAACCTTGATGTCTTCTATTATCTTGGCTTGATCCAAGGCTTCCTCGAATGTTTCATACTATTATAATTGTAGTAGCAATAAGATGTGCTTTACACAACTCTTGGTAAAAATATGAGTGAGATCTACAGTGGGAACAACAAATGGTGATTTTTCCATTATTTTCCTCCATCTATTCCTATAGTCCATAACTAGCTCATCATCGTATTGCTTCAATTTTACCAGATTAGATAGGTTTACCTTCTTCTTTATGCCAAATAAAAATATTCAAGAAATACATTCACCAGTTGCTCAAAGATGATGATGTTGTGCTTAGGTAATTGGTTGAACCATTCGGTTGCTACACCCAATAATGTCATGATGAACATTCTCAGCATTAGGGCATCATTATGTTCAAGTTGGAAGCACACGTTCATAAAATTCATGACATGTTATTGTCCATATCACTCTCCTTTGAATTTGTCTAGCCTAGGTATATCAAAGTGCCTAGGATATGCAAGACTCGGTACTGAAGGATACACTGTTTGGTTGTGTATTTTACTCAGGGTTGGCTTTTGCCCAACCATGTCTTATTTCTCAAGAGATTTGACTCTCTCAGTGAGTATTTTATACACCTTTAAATAAATGATCTCCTATTATTGAAGGTTTACTCATGGTGGTCGGGGAGGTAATCTTGTTTTTGCCTGATTAGGGCATCTGTATTCAACCCCATGACCACGTATGGAGGCTCAAGATATGTCTACTCTTGATCTTCCATTCCCACCTATTCTTCATTAAGTTGTGTTTTTTATAGATCTAGGCATTGTTGATATTGTAAGGCATGGTGAGTGCACTTATCTCTTTGTCTAGTGCATCTCTCATGATAAGAATCAGCACATCAATCATGTTGGTATTGCTCACCACATATGTGTAAGTCAACTTGACCCAGCCTATTGGCCTGCTCTTAATGCTCTATCTGCTCCTCTCTCAATTTTTGTTACTAAAGGTACAAAAACTATTTTTTCCATGCTTCATCTTGCTTGAGGGCTTCTAAACACTCACGCAATGCTTCCTCCTTGTCTTGGAGTAGCTTATTCTAATGTTGCACGTCCTCATATAGCCTATGTTGTCAGAATAATTTATTGGTGTAGATCTATGGCTTTATAACTCTGTGCAAGGAGTCCTAATGTATAGGCCTCTTGTAGAGGCTTCTGCTATGTTTTTGCCCTTGTCTATTAGGTTAACCTGCTCTGTGTAGAGTGATATATGTTTTGTACCCCCATGGTTAGAGGTAGTACACATGCTATGAGGATGCTTTGAAGCTTTCCCTGGCACATTGGTGTACCTTGTAGTTATGCTACATGAACTTCTTGAAATAGAATGTGTGGTAGCCATGCTCCTTTGAGCTGGTCTTGAGAGAACTCAATCCAACTCATAAAGTTGTCTGGTCTTCCATGAACAATCCCATGGAGTCCCATTAGCCTCAATGAGATCATGATATAGGGATATCCTCCCATATTATAGGATGCTAGGAGGTGCTATAGGTCTATGACTAGATGCAACCCTTGTGGTATACCCCTTATTAGACTGATCTGACCTAAGTGTATCCTATGAATATTGGAGCCTTGTAGCCCCTTCATGTCTATGTGAGGACTAGGGCCTTTAAGCCTCCTCATGTCTATATGAATATTGGGATCTTGAAGCACCCTCATGTCTATGTGATGATGGAGGTCTTAAGGCCTTAAGACCTCATCATATATATGTGATTATGGATGCCTTGAGGCCTCCTCATGTTTGTGTGATGATGGGGGCCTTGAAGCCTCAACATGTCTATGTGATGAGGGAGGCCTTCAGGCCTCCTCATGTATGTGTAATGAAGGGGACCTTGAGGCCTCCTCATGTCTATGTTAATATTGGGACCTTGATGCCCCCTCATGCCTACCATGAGAGAAACTAGGATATGACTCTCTAGTTGGGGTTTCTCAATGAGTCCTCCCATAGGTTGAGTTATTGCCCCTAAGGCTCACTAAACTTCATTTAGTTACATGGTGTGTGGGCGTCTCAACATCATTATTATTATGAGTGTATGAAGCATTAGTTTCCACCTCAGTGCTATATTGAGAGTGGTTGCTCTATGTGTAGACCATGATAATTATGAATTATCTTTTTATGTAGATTTCATAACACACAAATAAAGTAAAAAGTGTTTATCTCTTTTAAGTTTTCTTGGTGTTCCTAGAATGGTTTGGTGTGTTTTCATATTTTTTGATAACTACAATATAATTCTCATCATTTTTTGCATTTCATTTATGATATACTCAATTTTTTTAAAGGATTTCACCTATATACTTGCACAAGCTGAATATGGTAGTGAAGTCCATACTCAATGAGGTAGCATAGGTACTACCAACCCTCACCCAACACACCGTGAGCAATAATACACCCTTCTAAATATGAGTGTGTGCTATTTTTCATGGATAGGATAGTTTTGGGGTTGGCCTTGGCCACAAACGGGTCCCGATGATACAGTGTCAAGTGAGCCAACCAAGTGGTAATGACATCCACTATTGGTCTCGATCAATGGGTTGGATGTGAGAGCCCAACACCACTGATGTTAAAAATAAGATGTGATGTGTGTGGGGTTCTTTTTAGATTATTGCATAAAGAAAAACAATGCATCATGAAGCACTCATGCTCTTTCCTAAATTTCTAAAAATAAACTTTTTATTTTCAAAAAAATGCATGTCTACATATTTCAATGACTTTCAAAGAATGTATTTCTACTTCATGAAATAATGGCCACTAGTTGGACCCCATGCAAGCAAGCTTAAAAAATAAAAATCCAAACCACTGGAGACTAGGGAAAACCTTGAAATAGAGGTGCACTTGAAGATACAAAATTTACTACACTGCCTTAAGGGCATTTCATTGCAATGTAAAATAGTTAAAAGCATTCAAGAAGGAAAAACATATAAACTTGTAACCTATGAAAATGAAGCAAAGTGTATAATAAAATGGTGGATTTATCCTCTTATTAATTCATTAGTGGATTCAAATGTGATATTACAACATCCACTTGATGGACTTTTATAGATTGATATAGTCAACATTACAAAGTTTCAAGGGATCTAGTCCCTTGAAAGGAGCCTCAAAGCAGTGTAAACTATGGTTGGTATTTGTAAATATCGCATCCCACAATTGAGTGCTATCCTTAAACTTGTTCTTATGGTATTCTTAGCTCATTAATTCTATGTAGAACACCTGCACACACACATAAGGGACTACAATGGGTTAATAGAACCTATTTCATAGAATGAAGATATCGTAAGAAACATCTTAAAAGATGCAAATGCTACAACCAAACAAGATGATCTACATGCAATAAAAATTGATCTACACTGAGCATATGTATATTCTAAGATTTTCTAAGTATAAATAAATGGATTTGAAAGGAAGTTGTAATGTGAAACTATGCTAAACTATTGGTGACTCTGGGGTGAGCCATGCAGACCTGCAACATTGGGGATCACCAAACCTGCATCAAAACTCCTCCAAACTGTCTCAAATTTATACTAGAGATCCTTCCAAACATTCTAAAGCATACTATGGAGGAATTTATATGAAATTAAAACCTATTTTGTGGTTTTCCCTATGTGTGCCATGGGCTGGCTACTGGCTGTCCCTAGGTGGGGTGGTCACAAAACTGCTTGAGTTTTGTCACCTATGGCCTTGGGAATTGGTACAAAATAGGATGAGGGTGTTGTCAATATATGGGGCCAAAAGGTTCTTCAATTTGTCTAGTTTTGGTTCAAAAGATCGAGCCCAGTTGCCCCTAAAATTGCCTTCCAAGCAAAGGAAGTTTCAAGGCCAAGGTGAGGTATGTGTTTAGCAAAGGTTTGGGTAAGATTCAATTTGGAAGCACTTCATTGCTCCAAATGCTATTCTCCTCTAGTTTTTGGAATGAGGGTTTAGGCCTCCTTTTATAGCCCAAAAGGGCATCTAGGGCCAAATGACATCTTTTCCATGCGAGGCAAGTGATGCCAGTTGTCCTAATTGCATCATTGATTGAGGAGGGGAAGGTTACCCCCTTTGGGGCTCCCAATCTATTTCCCTATAGTCTATTAGTAGGTCCCTAATCAATCTAGGGTGATTGGATGTGCTAATTATAGTCTTGGATTATCATTTAGCATGTACTTTGAATTTTTCAAGGGTCCAGTTAGGGACCGTCCTTGGGTGGTATGGTCACCAACTGTGATCATCCCTGGGTGGGACGATCACCAGTAGGGGCCCCAAAATTGCCCCAGACTGCTAGGAACCCTCAAAACTAAGTTTTAGAGGGTTTGGAAGCCTTTTTATAGCCTATAGGGGTGCCTAACAAGGCCATATATTACTGATAAGAGGGCATATGTAATACACTAATAGTATTATCTGATTTACATGATTTAGGTGTCTACAAATACCCCATTTTTGGGATACACGATGTGAAACAAATCATTGAGAAAAAATAGATCATTAAATTATCAAATGATCAAGGTTTTTCATTAAGCTAATCAACTCTAGATTCCTTCATTGTGGAAAAGCATACATTCTTAGAATCATTTCTATTGACATAGTCGAAGGATCGATTGCATGTATACCTTTCAATCGTGTTGTAATAACAGTCTTATGGGGCTTAGGGTATACTAGGTATTGGTGCCTTGTATTATTGTAAACCTTCACATGGTTCAATTCCTGAGGTTTCAAGGAGGTCAAGAATATTTAATTTTCTTCTTATGTTGATTCTTTTCCCTAGCATGGGCTTGAAAATTTATCTTTAGCCAAGATTCTTTTGAATGAATTGAATTTTACACTTCTGAGTGTTTAAATGTTGATTAGATTTTTGAGTTCATTATGATGACTACCCCATAAAGTGATGATTTTATGAGGGCATGACAAATTCTAAAGCAATGAGTCACTTGAAACATATGACTTAATTAGGGTAACTCCTTATTTTACCCATGGTACTATATACCTATTTGGAGGTGATTTTTGACTATTTTGATGAATAGTTTTGGAAGCAAAATGCCCAATATATCATTCCCGTGGGGCAGTACATCCATGGATGCCTTCTTGGGGACTAAAATAGAGTCTTTTAATGCATCCAAAATTATTATAGGTTCCGTCTAGATCCCTCTAATTTTCTTGCCCCATATGCCTTGTTTTTGGTGGGTTTTTGGCCCATTTTTTGATATTTTTGATGTTTTTAAGTGCAATTTTCTTATGAACATCCCATGGGGGTATGAGGGAAGTATTTATGGATTTCCCATGGTGGTAAATCCAGCCAAAAGTGTGCTCATCCCACCCAGGAGCGGTCGGATTCTTTTGGAGCTATAAAAGGCCAAAAAGGGCCATTTTGGCTCATTTGTGCAACTTGCTTGGATAAGTTGGAGAGGATAGGAGTTAGGAGAGATTTTTATGAAGTGGATAACTACTAAAATATCAACCCACAACATGAGATAACTATTTTATGCATCAAGCGGTGGAGCCGATGCGAAACGGATATGGATTACATGCTTCCTCTGCCCTATTTTATTGAATTTTTGCAATTTTTGCTCTAATTTCATGACTACAGCCACACCCATGATTTAATAAACCTAGTAAGACTTAAGTACATAAAATTGAACCTTATTCATGCTTTATTTTCAAACAATTAGTGTTAAAAGTTTTTTTTTTTTGTATTTTTTAAGGTTTTTAGGGCATTTTTAAGGGTCAAATTGACACTATTTTACCCCTGTTTAGGTACCATCCCTTTGAGGGACGGTTAATGGTGGCCATAATTTGGTGTTATGGATAAAAAATTAGGGATTTTAATTGGGTGGGACGACCAAAAAATGGGCCAGAAAAATGCCCTTTTTAATGTGTTTTTTTTAGTGTTTTTATAGCAAAAATTTGCATTTTTAGGGCCTATTTGACACCCTGATTTGCATGAGTAGATAGTTAGGAGTTGGTATAGGGTACCGAGTATATTTCAGATCACTAGAGACCATTTCACTACTATATACTTGCATTGTCTTGATGTCATCAGTCTAAAGCAAGTTACGTAGTTAGATCCCGTGGTGGGAGACCGCGCCTATCTGACTACTTTGATAGACCTATGCCCTCACACTAATACTTTCCATTTATCTACGGGGGAGATGATAGTGAAAATATAGGATGCCTATTGGATACTTTGTATTCCAATAGAGGGGTTCCAAATAGTATCTTCTTCGATGGAGCAACAGGATGTCATAGTGCAGAGGTACTTCGACGCATGCTGGGAAGATGTCCTGATTGATATGATTAGTGGAGGGATTATAGTGTCTAGATGGTACCAGGAGAGTGCACTTGGAATTAGGAACACTTTTTTGATGACATTTATCAATGTTGTGGAGTTTCCACAACCACACAAAAATTCTTGGGGACCCACTTGTCATATTTTGATATGAAAGTTTTTTGTTTTCTTTGGTTTGTAAGAATAGGGATGTTCGACCGTTTTGTTTTAATGATTTTAATTGCTTTGGTTATTTGATATTTAATGATTAATTAATCTAGGCATTAATTCTTAGATTAATTAAAATCCATTTTGATGAATAAGAGTTTAATGTTCTTCATACTATCTAAGGTGATGGAATGTGTTTAACAAAGCAAGACCTGACCTAAAACAAAAAGAGGATACAAAAGGTACAAATAAATTGAGATAGAAGCCAATATGCTATTATCTACCTAATATAATTGCATTAACTATATTATGTACATAATAGTAATATTTTTAAGATTATGTTATAAGGTTCTAAAATTTTATCATTATAATAATATTATTATGATTATATTATAATAACATTTTTGTGATTATTTTCTTCTAAAATGTTATTATTAAAATAATATTATTATATTGTATATAATAATATTATTATAATGTAATTTATAAAAGACGTGATAATAATATTTATGATAAGGTAAAGTTTAACATTGTTTTGTTTGATTTCAGATAAGGCGATGGTGGCTATTCGAAAACATTTGAAGACATGAGTGGCTAGTCCAAGAACGTTTAATGCTATGGCAGCAAAGCTTCATGGAGCAACATCAGCAAAGAAGAGGTGGTCCAAGATGATGTTAGGGTTTTAGAAGAATAGCATGAAAGGCGCTAGAGTTGTCAGTGAAACGACCAAGAGGCAGAGGTATGCCATCAAACAAGGAAGGAAGAAGTGTTATTAGGGCATCTTGTGATGCCAATTGATGGAGTTAAAGGCTAGCCTCATAGAGCATGGAAGGTTTTAGTGTTGCATCTATTTTATTACACTATGGCAATGTGAGTGTGAGAGTAGGGAGTTGAAAAATGCCATGGCTACATAGGTTTGGTAGTACCATGACATTGATATCAGCATCGATGGCTGTGTAGGTTTGGTAGCACCATGATATCAATGGTAGCATTGATAGCTACATAGGTTTGGCAGTGCCACGGTGATGATGGTAGCGCTATGACTGCGTAGTCTTGGCAGCACCATGGCTACGTAGGTTTGGCAGTGCCATGACATTGATGGTAGTGCTATGTCTATGTAGTCTTGGAAGTGCCATGGTTATGTAGGTTGGGCAGCGCCATAGAAACAATGGCAATGCTATGGCTACGTAGCCTTGGCAATGCCATGGCTACGTCATTGGTAGCACTATGGCTACATCGTTGGTAGTGCTATGACTACGTAAGTTGGACAGTGCCATGGTTGCATAGGTAGTGTGATGGTTTTTTTTGGTTACATGGAAACCAAAGTGCCTAAGATGGGGGAATGCCATCCCAGTCCTTGGGCACATTGGTATGGCTTAGGAGAAATACCATCAGGTCTCAGCCTCAAAAAGTGACAATGAAAGTTTCATTGAATAATATTGGCCTGTATTATTTTAGTTAATGTGAATGTGGTTTGATCACGTTCATTTTTTTAAAGGGGGTCTAAAATCGTAGGGGTTATAATGTATAGTTAATGCTTTTATCATTCGTTTGATGGATGTAAAGGGGTATTCTTGGGTAGAATGATTATAAGAGAAAGGGGAGATATAAGGAGTCATGCAGGGTTAAGTTTTTGTTGTTAGTTTTTTAAAAATAAATAATGTTTAGAAGTGTTATGTTTATTAAATCACAAAAAAGGATGATGGATTATTTTCTTATATCTATTCATTATTTTGGTTGTGAGAGAAGATGAAACGAAAGGACTTCTAAGAATTATTTATACCTTGCTATCCTACCTTTTTCAAGGGGGGTTGGAAATGATGTAACATTCCAAGAAAGTAATAAAGAAAGAGCATTTTTCATATTTTGAGAGGGTAGCAAACTTCTATGAGCAAAATAAAAAGGAGGTTTTTTATCATAAAACTAACGTTTTTAGTGTCTTATCATTTCTGCATTTTAGTGACTTCTAGCCATTGTCTTATTCCATGAAATGGGTTGCAATAGGCGAAGGTCAATATTATGTAGTTTCTTTATGTTTCCTTTGAGTCTCACACTTGATTTAATGGTATTGTGCTTATGTTGCAGGTCCATTGATTTAGGTTGTTTTATGATTACCTCATAACTTGGGATTTTTCAGGGAGGAGCTTGCTAAACTAATTCAAAATTTGACTTTTTTAGCTAACCAAATTTACATGTTTATTTTATTTATTGTTCTCAAAGTTTATTTTATTTCAAGAATTCAAGCATTCCATTTTGGTCCATCCAGAATTTTAGTTTTTTTCATTTCCATTCTGGTCCTTTTCTATAATTTCTGCTAATTTCTTGTTAGTTTCATTTTTTTTTGGTCCATTTCCAGAATTGTTAAGCTTTCAAGTTATTTCCATTCTAGTCATTTTCCAGAATTTCTGCACCTCCAAGTTTCATTAATCTAAAACTTTTAGATAAAACACATGGTTTAGGAGGGATACTAACCTACTATTTCACATTAAACTAAGATAATAAATGAAAGCTAACTTTGCCAACTTTTCTAACATTGCTAACATGCTAACTTCTACTAACCACTATTAGGGTAGTGGCATCAACATAAGGAAGATAAAATGAACCCAACTATCTAAAATTTACTTCATATTAAAGGCATGAGCATTAAAATGAGGTGGAAAATTCCACATTTTGTCATTTGAAACCTTTTAAATGAATATAAAATACTCTACTAACAAGGATTCAGGGTAGCACCAATTTAAAAAAAACCTTAAAAGAATTGCTTTTATTTTTAGTTAGATATTTCAAATCACTAAGAATTTTTTAGAACCAACAAAGGCCCCTTGTTTATGGTCACATGCATTATTGAATTATTTCTGGCACTATTGTAATCTTTTAGATATTTAACCAAAATATTGGAGAAGTTGAATGTTTGTCATTTAGAGAGATTTTTCTATTCAATACTCTGAATGTGGTGGTATTTTGCAATTGGTATTTTGCAATTGGGAAAAATATACACTCAACATCTTTGGCGCTAGAAGGAGGGCCTTATTTTATGCTTTGTGATTTATTTTTTTGCTAATGCTAACGTGGTCAATTTTGGTTCAACAGAATTGTGTTTTTAGGTGCAACATTTTACTCTTGACTAGTTTGTGAGAAGCCTTAATATAATAGACTTGAGTTTTCCCAAGATGGACCCACCTAGATGCATTGATACTAGGTCTAAAACTACTAAGAAAACCATTTTTCAAAGTCTTTCTCCCAAAACTAGGAAATCGAGGTACAAAATATAGGAGATTAAAATCCCGTTCAAGCTTTTTGATACATTAGGTTTAGAGACGCTTTGCCAAGATTTAGAAAGGCTAGCTCTCAGACCTCTAAATCTGAATACCTTCAGTGGATGTGCACCCATTAGTTCCACCACAAGAGCTACATCAAGTGTACCCATCTTCGTCATCCCGAGTGTATCAACTGCTTTAGTAGGATCATTACCTTTGGTTAATATGGCCCAACAATAGTAGTAGCAACAACTAGTTCCCTAGTTTGGTACCCAAAGTTATCTGTTAAGTATACCTAGAGATGTCCATGACATACCTAGGCACCTTGAGAGGTATATCCCTAATTTTATCCATGATGGTCCCATTTCAGCTGAAGAACACATTAAAATTTACAAATACCATATGACTAGGCAGGGAGTTAGTCATGAAGACGTCGCTTGTCAACTCTTCCCTAATAGCTTTGACCAAATGGCTCATGAATGGTACAGGAATCTTCCTACAGGGTCCATTACATCTTAGGCCCAGTTGGAAGCTGCCTTTGTTAATCAATTTAGATCATTGCTAGATCCTACCATCATGTATAACTAATTCGTGTCATGCAAGAGGTATCCTAATGAACGTATCAAAATATTTAATGCCAGATTCCAAAAGCTTTACACAAATGTGACTCATCACTTTGCAATAGATGTTGTTGTGGCATTGCAATTATACCTCATAACCTTAAATCTGATGACAACCATTTTTACTAGGTGTATCGCTCCAAATTTTTTGCATCCTTACCTTCAGGCTATAGGATCCGCGCCCGAAAGGGGGATGCGAGAAGGATGGGACAATACCTCGGACTGAGAGGCCCTTTGAAGGTCCCGCCTCTCGGGGGAGGGGTATAAGGGTGAATTTTTGATGGATGGTGGGTTCACCAGGAAACTTTTGAGTGGCAGTTTCCATGCCTAGGTTGAGAGTAGGTTTGATGTGTTCATTTTGTGCTTTAATCATTCAATTCCTAGGTTTGGCCAAGATGAATCTAAGCTATTCTATATGCCAATGCTGATTTTTATGAATACAGAAAACATGCGTAAATGCTAAACACAGAAAGTAGGCTAAATAAAATAGAACATACCTGATTCCGGATGTCTGATGAAGATTCTGAGTTTTGTAGAAGTCCAAATCATCTCAAATCGTACGTAATCATCTGTTATTGCACAGAATCATCTCATATCATAGACAGCCATCTGAGATCAGACCGGATCATCCACGATCTGACGAATTTGTCAGAAACCTGCAATCATAGAAACAGATACAAAATACCAAAAATGCAACTGCAAAAGCAAGGGGAAATGATAGAAATAACAGTAAACTTGCCTAAATGATAAATCTAGATAGCAATTAAAAGGAAATGCATCAATTTGACAATTTATTTTGACTTTATCATGCATCTATACTAAATGAGGTGAACTCCAGGATGCATAAATATAATAAACTAAGATAATGCATAAAGAAATGTAGAGAAACGATAAGAAAATGCAAACTCCGGGCTCTGATTGCCCCCAATCTGGACTATAGTCGAGATCGCCTCCAATCGTACGAGATCATCGTCGATCTACGACAGGATCATCCGAAATCATCTGGAATCGCCTGCGATGATCCAAGCTTGCTCCAGCTGAAAAACAGTAAGATTCCTGCAAGAAAACTTGAAATATAGAATGCAAACGATGATGCGAGGATGCTCTAATGCATAAGGAACTAAATTTGCAGGGAAATCAATCAGCTAGGGGGTTCAGGGGGATAAACTGAGAAAATCCCAGTTTATATAGGATTAGGGAGAGGTTAGGAGGTTGGAGATCATCCCAATTTGGGAGATCTCCAATGGGGGAGACTCTAACTATGCAGACACGCTTTCTGCCCAAGTTAGAGAAGTTGTTGAAATAGAAGCTAATTATGAAAATTTGGTTTTGGGACGAAATCGTCTGGACGTTCTGTTCCAGACGAATTCATCAGATCTGGGATGATTTCATCTGATTTTAGATGATATTGTCCAACGGTCAAAACAAATCCTAAAAATGGCACGAAAAACAAGGAAAGCGGGTAACAAGCGGTTAACGGGCGGTTTTGGGTTAAAATTCAAATTTTTATCTTTTTACTAAGGTTTAACTACGCCAATTTTAGGGTGCTACATTTTGCCCCCTCTTTAGCGAATTTTTTGAAGAAAATGCGTTAAAGATGAGTTCTTCCCATTTTACGAGAAAGCAAAAATTTACTCAATTTTCTAGATGATGATTCTTGGTCGAATCGTTCGACTGTTGACTATGGTGCCCCCTCCGTGTTTTTACCCAAATCGAACGTTTGAGGTAAAAGCATGGAAAAGCAAAATTAAAAAAAAGTTGTTGATTTAAAATAAAATTAAGAAAATAGGGTAAAACCCTAATTCATTTTTACTATTTTTAGAGCTCTGCAGAAAAAATGGTTGAGACAATGCACCGATCGACAGAGGTCCGATGCGGGCTACGGGTAAGGATCTAATCCTAGTGAATGATGTTTGGATTTAATTTGTGCAATTTTTTGTTTTAAATTTTGACTGTTTGGGGCATCACGGCCATTTTTAGGCCGTCGACGACGTCGGGATGAAATCATCCTTATTTCGTCGATATCGTCTCTAGATCATCGATTTCGTCTGAGGGCGAAGTCGACGAACTAGGGGCGATCTCGTCCAACAAGGGGCGATCCCCAAGTTGCAAAATAGGAAACGATTTCGTCCTACACAGGATGATTTTGCCCAATTTAGGACGATATCGTCCAATAGTGGACGATATCATCATTTGATGAATTTAAGTTTGTTTGAATTGCATTTAATTGATTTTAATAATTGGTTTATTAATAAATTTTATTGTTTCATTGTTTGTTTTGTAGAGGGGATTACTAAAGAGTTGGGAGTGGAAATACGGGGGGCTAAGAGATGACATAGCCACGCTCGACCAGGCAGAGCGTGACCGACTAGCATAGGTCGGTTTGCAGCATGTGGCAGAGATGCCACAAGTATCGATGGACATGGGGCTACTGACAACCCTAGCAGAGAGATGGTATCCGGGGTCATCCTACTTTCGGTTATCGA
Source organism: Wollemia nobilis (assembly GCA_028583015.1). NCBI lineage: Eukaryota > Viridiplantae > Streptophyta > Pinopsida > Araucariales > Araucariaceae > Wollemia > Wollemia nobilis. Next base: position 8,552,902 of record JAQPPZ010000386.1, on the reverse strand, counting down.
TAGGGGAGATGGCTCCCACACTAGAGGACGTATGGAGGATCTTGAGGATCCCCATACAGGGATGGCTGATGACTCCTACGGCCAATCAGGGCCAGGCTATGATGAGGCTGAGCGGAGACCCGAGCTTCACCCTGGAGAAGGGCGGAGTGAACATCGAGTCTCTAAGGCAGATGCCTGGGGCATCTAGGCTGACTCGGGTTTTGGTAGGGGTAGTAGGTGGCTTACTGCTGTGCCACCAGAGTGGGTGCAGATTACCCTGGCTCCTATCAGATGTGGTCTGCGACATGAGAGACCACGGATACAGGTTTGCATGGGGTAGTTTTGTACTATGCCGCTTGTATAGGATCCTGCATGGGGTCGTATACAAGGGAGGCCGATGTCTGGTCTTGACATCACTACTGCAGGTTTGGTGCTGGGAGCACATCACGGTGCGGAGGCCGATAGGGCTCCCACTGATAGGGGTTGACCGAGAGAGGCCCCAGGTTTTCTATTGGTGGCTCCAGAGAGGGTCACAGTGGCGGATAGATCTGTCGATGTCACGGAGGTTGCTAGATGACCTCATCCCAGACCAGATCACCTGGAGGCCATGGAGAGAGCATCCAGGGTGGGCAGAGGATGGGCAGGAGCTGGCTCGCATCAAGCGAGTCTGCTGGCTGAGGATGGAGTGGGGAGAGGTAGAGCTCCACCGCTACGACCGAGTTTTGTGGTAGTTCGGTCTTCAGTAGGGGATCCCTTCTCTCAGGGATTACGAGTACTCCTAGACTATCCGGGATAGTACTACACTGAGCGGGGCTCCAGACATGCAGCGGTTCTAGAGTCAGGACATGAATGATGCCCCCATCCAGCCAATGGATGGTGATGACGCTGGGGTTGCCGATGGATACGATGCCTGGTACGTAGGCATCCGCCCTCCTCGGATGATGAGGGCATAGGGTCCGATGCATGCTGTGGTGCGATGGATGGGGAGGCGACGTCAGGCTGCTATTGAGGCAGCATGGGGTCACGGCAGGAGAGAGCAGCGATGGTCTCCATAGGAGAGATGCCAAAGGATGGCATGGGCTCCATAGAGGCCATAGCAGATAGGGAGGAGGGAGGAGAGATTCCCTTCTCAGTAGGGGGAGAGGCCACCATCGCCCGATAAGGGCAAGGGTGTCGAGGTGGGGGAGAGCAGCGAGATGGCGGCTCTCCGGGCTGAGAATGCCCGCCTTCGGGCTCAGGTGCAGACACTTTAGGATGAGGCTACACGTCTCAGGGCTCGGAGCGGAGGGGCGAGCATGGAGGAGCTGGTGCGGTCTATGATGCAGACCACGTTCTACTAGGGGGTATACTTCCAGCTGGTTCCAGAGGGCCAGAGGGTACAGCTGCCAGCCGGCATTGTTGAACCAATCAGGATGGGATCGACGAGGACATCCTCACGATCGACAGCGAGGACCCGAGACACAGCATGGACCTCTATGGGACCACCTCCTCCATGCCAGGGTGGGAGAGGAGATGAGGCTGAGAGCTCGAGGGCTTCTCGAGACTAGCTGACTATAGACTGCACAGAGATTGTATAGATTTTTGAGAGGATTGAGTATGCCGGGGTATAGATTGTGGCATACCAATCCAGATATGATGTACATAATGTGATATATATATATATATATATATATATGGTCTTGTTTTTGATGATATGACTTGTGTAAATGGTGTATGATGCTTTAATTTTGGATTTGTTGATTGATGATTCATGTAATTATGTCGTTTGGAAATAAATTATAATTTTTATGTCATGCCATAAAATTGTAAATGAAATAATCTGATGTGGATAAATTGGTTGTTTTGTTGAGGTGATTTGATGAAAAATAAAAGGGACTTTTAACAATAATTTCAAAGGACATTGTCGTTGTTATAGACCATTTCATGGAGTCGCCGCTCGCTAGGTCGTCAAGCTAATCCCAGTATAGAAATATTGTTAAAAGTAAAAGAGTACTTAAGAGACTTGTCTTAAGACTTGGTGTTGTGATGATGAAAATGATGATGGTGATGATTTGTTTTCAGATTTTCATAAAAATATTATGCATGAAATATTAAAAATATGATTTTTTGCTAGGCATAAAATTCCTAAGTGTGATAAATTTTTTGAATAATTCCTTAGAGATTATACCATGGTTGCAAAAATGGAATGTTGACATAATGAAATAAAAAAAATGTGTTCGTTCTTTTTAAAGCTCAATTGTGTAACATAATGATGTAAGCCATATGTTTTTAAAATGAATGGGAAAATAAAATTAGAACAATGGTTTGCGCTAGGCATAGAATTATAGGTATAGACTTATACCATCATCGTGAAATCCAAAGAAGAAATTGATATTTTAGTTTTATTGCATGATTGAGTTTTGATTTTGAGATAAACAGAAAATAATAATATATAAACTTAACTTTATTTACTAGATTTTGAAGATGTGAAAGAAAATTTTGGGATTTTTGAAAACAATGTATGTAATTGTTTTTATACTAAACAGATGTTCTGAAATAAGAAGAAAAAATTATTCCAAAAGAGTTGCAAAAATATTTTAAATTATCTCAAAGACAAATGTAGATTTATAAGGAACCCTCATGTGCATATGTGAGTTCATTGCCGATCTTGATTTATCATAATGATACAAAAATCTCTCAAATACAAATGTGTGTGCAATTGTATTGTTCATTTACCAATTTTGAGCAAGATAATTTGATACAAGTAATTTGAATTAACCAAATAAGTGTTCGTTGACCATGATTTATATGCATGTAACCGTACCAAACTACTATGTAAGTTAGGTCATCAAGAGCTAGCTGATCCATAAGCAGACATAGGTCTATACAAAAGAAGGTCGCTAATGTGATAGACATATCACCACGCTAGGGATTACCCAAGGCCAAGCGGGTTGGGCACAAACCACCTGTTATGGGGCTTACCTCACAGTTTTCGAATAATTGAGAATTCCAAGGATTCAAGCTCATTCACCCTTCTTTTCTTTTCAAGGGGTAGGGAAAGGGATTTATTGCATTTTGCTTTTTCTTTTCTCTTTCTCTTCTTTTTTTTTTTTGTATTTTTGCTTGGAACTGAGATAATGCTGAAATATTGCTGCGATGGTACAAAATAATATTTTTCTTTTTCTCATTTGCTTTGACTTTTCTTTTTCTTCCTATGCTAGGGATACTTGCTCGGATTGGCTGTAGAGCAAGGGATTTTATTCTGGGTAGGGGTGAGCTTGTCCTTTTGTCAATTCTCAAAGATTCTAGACCATGTGCATGATAGGATAGCAGGGGAAACTTTTCGCTCAAGAAACCATTTCTACTATGTAGCATCATATCGAATTTGCAATGAAATCATTTTAATGTGAAGAGATATACTTGGTTCAAGTAAATAACAAGATCGGTTCTCTATGCTCAAAACTTTATTTAATTCAACTGTGGATTTTGATATAAGAGAGATTAATAATCATACCAAATAAAATCAAGATATTTATTCATGTGAGTGTGAAAGTGCGGGATTCCAAATAAATGTTAATTTATCCAAAATAACTAAAAATATAACTGCAATACTTCAAGAATTGATAGGTGCGAATATAAAAGATGTTTTTGAAGATTTTGATGATTTTGAAGTGTTTTTATATTTTGATTTTAATTTATGAATGGAAAGAATAAATACTATTACTATTTTTTTTTTTTGAAATTTTTATATGGATGACGACAATGAAACAATATGCAAAAGAAGAATATATACAATGATGAAATGACCAGATTTTATGCATAATAGCGCTTAAGATGCATAATGTTCATAGGTTCTTTAAGATCTTTACCATCTAAGGTAGATAATTTGTATGCTCCTGAGCCAAATTTAGTAGTGATGACATATGGCCCAAGCCAGTTAGGTTCAAATTTACCTTTAAGATCTTTAGTTGCATTAGTATTTTTTTGATTTTCTTTTAAGACAAGGTCGCCGATCTCAAAGGATCGATGATGAACTTTCTTGAGGTATGCTCGTTTAAGCTTGTTTTGGTAGGCACGAAGATGTTCCAAAGCATTGATGCGCTTCTCATCTAGGAGTTCCAGTTGACTAAGTCTGCCAGCACGATATTCATCTCCTACTTCAGTATCTTGAAGTAGTAGAGCCAAAGAAGGAACTTCTAATTCAAAGGGAAAAACTAGCTTCAGCACCATAAACCAAAACAAAAGGTGAAGTACCGTGGGGGTGCGAATGCTAGTTCGATAAGCCCACAAAGCAGGATATAATTGGATGTGCCAATCTCGACCAGATTTATTGACCAGTATTTTGAGGATTTTGATTAATGTTTTATTAGATGCTTCTGCTTGGCCATTACCCCGAGGATAATAGGGAGTGGACCAACGATGTTGAATTTTATATTTTTGACATAATTTTTTGACATCTTTATTTTTGAAACAAGTTCCATTATCTGAGATAAGATTTGCAGGAATTTCGAACCTACAAATAATTTGATTAAAAATAAACTTGGAAACTTGGGTTCCAGTGCAAGAAGCTAAGGGCATAGCTTCAACCCACTTCGTGAAATACTCAGTGGCGGTTATGATAAATTTGTGTCCATCAGATGACACAGGGTTGATTTTTCCAATGATGTCTAAGCCCCATTTTGAAAAGGGCCAAGGAGATGAAATAGCTCTGCAGTTCTTGTGCGAGCGCATGGACAAGGTCAATGTGTTTCTGGAACTTGTCGCAATGGCGCACATAATCATGTGCATCATTTTCCATGGTAGGCCAAAAATATCCTATCCTAAGGAGTTTTTTAGCAATGGCGCTACCACTAAAATGTCCCCCACAAGATCCATTGTGGGCTTCACTCAAAGCTGATCTAGATTCTTCTAGATTCAGACATCTCAGTAAGATGCCTTCAAAAGATCTCCTATACAAGGTATTACCAATAATCACGAAGCGACTTGCTCGTCTACGTAACAACCGATGTTGGTTGCTATTACAACCTTCGAGAAAGGTCCCATTTTGAAGAAAATTAAATATATTAGTGTACCATGGTTCAGGAGTAGTTTCATTGATTAGAAACACATCCAAAGGTTCTAAGCATGATTTATTTGAAGCGGGTTCCTAGAGTCGATGAATAATGATGGTAGCATATTCGTCATCTAACTCCAAGGGCAAAAGAGATGCAACTGCAACCATAGCGTCAACCGCACGGTTGCTAGTTCGAGGAATAGCTTCCAAGGTAACTTGATCAAATAAAGATAATAATTGTAAGACATATGCTTTGTATGGACGCAATTTATCATCTCTGGTCTGATAAACATCATTAATTTGATTTATGACAAGTTGAGAATCATCGAAAACCAATAGATTTTTAATTTTTAGTGCCAAGGCAGCTCGTAATCCTAGGATTAGAGCCTCATATTCAACAGTATTATTAGTGCAAGAAAACGTTAATTTAAAGGACAGAGGTATAAGATGTTTCTATGGAGATATTAAAATAATACCTGCACCAGCCCCACTCATACATCGGGCTCCATCAAAGTATAGGGACCATTGCTCTGGATGGTCTGCCTCTAGTTTAAGGCATTCATCAGGAAACTCAATGATGAGGGGATGGGTAGACTCTAAGGGTGCAGCAACTAATTGATCTGCTATGATTTGACCCTTAACAGACTTTTGTCCTATAAACATGAGTTCAAACTCGCTTAGCGCAAGAACCCACTTTGTTGTGCGACCAGATAAGTACGGTCGACTCATGAGATATCGCAAAGGGTCGAATTTAGCAATAACATACATTTTTTGACTGAGCATATAATGGCATAGTTTTTGTGTAGAAAATATGACTGCGAGACATAACTTCTCTAATATTGTATAGCGAGTTTCATAACTGATTAAGGTTCTACTAATGTAATAATTAGCACGTTCTTTCTTCTCATCGTCAAGTTGAGCTAACATAGCTCCTAAGGCAAAATCTGAAGCAAAAATGTACAAGATAAATGGGCGATCAGATCTAGGTGGTGAAAGCACCGATGGTTTAAGAAGATATTGTTTGAGGAGTTCAAATGCTTCCTGACATTCGTCATCCCAATGAAAAGAGACATCTTTCTTAAGAAGCTTAAGAAAGGGTCCTGTTTTGTCCGCCAACTTATCGACAAAGTGACGAATAGCTTGAAGTTTACCTTGTAGACTTCGTAATTTAGATATATTTGTGGGTGCGGGCATATCAGTGATAGCCACGATCTTGAGAGGGTCAATTTCAATGCCACGTAAAGAAACTATAACCCCCAATAATTTATCGGACTTAACTCCGAATATACATTTAGCTGGATTCAGTCGGATAAGATATTCCCTTAACCGATCAAAGACTTTTCTCAAGTCATCTAAATGATCATCTTCTTTAGTGGAACGAGCTATAATATCATCTACATAATCATGTAGAATATCATGCATCATATCATGAAAGATATAAGTCATGGCTCATTGATAAGTTGCACCTGCATTCTTCAAACCGAATGGCATCACTTTCCAACAAAAGGTCCCCCAAGGGGTAATAAAGGTTATTTTAGCCTGATCTTCAGGAGCTATCCTGATCTGATTATAACCAGAAAATCCATCCATTAAGGATATCATTCCACTCCCAGCAGTAAAATCAATGATCTGATCCATGTTGGGAAGAGGAAAATCATCTTTAGGGCATGCAACATTAATATCTCTGAAGTCTGTGCAAACCCTAACTTTGGTAGCTTCTTTCTTAGTTACTGGAACTACATTTGAGATCCATTCAGCATAATCAATGGCTTGTATAAAAATAACCTTCAAGAGCTTTTCTAATTCCCCTTTGACTAGTAAGGCCACTTTAGGATGCATTTTTCTAAGTTTCTGTTTAACAGGTTTAGCATCCGGATGGACTACTAGGTGATGCATAACTACAGAAGGGTCTAATCCTGGCATATCTTCATATGTCCAAGCAAAGACGTCTTCATATTGTTTAAGAAATGCAATGTATTTATCTTGTTTTTCTTGACTCAATTCTGATCCAATGTTGATTATGTGAGGGTTATCTTCGGTTCCAATGTTAATTTTTATGACGTTTTCTACTTCCATGTGTAGATCTCTCTCAAAATTAGGCGGGGTGGGTGAAACGCCCAATTCTTGTAATTCTTCCAAGGTTAGCTTGGATAATTCATCTTGAGGAGTCGTGGCCTCAAGCTGGGCTATACTAGGTATAGAGCCATCGAAATAAAATCCATTATGTAATAATTCCTCAATGGAGACATCATGGAAAATATCTCCCTCCAACTCATCGTCGGATTCAGCGATCATCTGAGGGTAAGCTATGGAGAGCATATTACACGTAAATGACTTATTTATTAAATGCAAAGGATCACGTTCATCCAAATAATCTTGGTAAGATATGAGATGGTCATCATCCTCGAATGGGAAGGGCTGACCTTTACTAGGAAATAGGCCCACACCACATCGGGCAGGCCATGGTTCTACCTCAAAAGGTTCTTTCATACCATTCTGGAAAGGTCCCAAACCTTTCCCTTTATATCCCAATTTAAGCATTATTGGCTTAGCTTTAATATACTCATTAGTAAAATAACATTGAGCATATCCATCATAATGAGCCGTGATGTTTCTAGGTATTCTTCCCTAGTCATATCCCTTATAAATAAAAGTGCAACTCCCGACTTGGTAAATACTTCCCATGGGCTGTGGGAGACCCAAGGTGCGAGGAGAGGGCGGCAATTTATGTAAAATAAGGGAATCTTGCATAGCAACGTTTGTTTTTTTTGATATAAGAATTTTAGATAAATCGGGTAAAAGCTCGTCAGTAAGAGCATAAGAGGTAGAAGGAACATTCCCTACATCTTCGGATGTGGAAAGTATGCCTTTAGTGGATGTAGATGTTGTAGGGATGTTGATGGATGAGTCTTTTATAGGTATGGAAGTTATAGGAGTAAAACAAGAAGCATTGGTTGTGGGTTTAGGATCTTTTTGAGGTCCTAATGTGGTTTGTTCGAAAGACGGTTGAACTATATGTAGAGGTGTAGTTGGTGGGGAAAAAGTAGATGATGTTATGGGTGTATGTTTCACACGTTTAGATGGTTGATGAGAATTAGGATGTGTGGATGATAAAGCAGGGCAAAATTGAACTCCAACAGGTTCTGCCAAAGCACACATATCAAAGGGTCTGGGATCACCATGAATGGTAACCAACTGATTTTTAAATTCGAATTTAACACATTGATGTAAAGTTGAGGGAACAGCTCGCATTGCGTTGATCCACGGGTGACCCAAAAGTATATTGTACGATGCAGGGCAATGTACAATAAATACGGTTGTGTCTAAGGTTCTTGGACCAACTTGCAATGGGATAGTGATAACTCCACACGTTTCTTGTGTTTCGTCATTGAAGGCTTTTATGATCATATCGGTTCTTTTCATTTCATCACTTCTAAACCCAAATATTTGGTAGAAGTCAAAAGTGCAAATGTTTAAAGATGAACCATTATCAATCAAGACTCGTTTAACTGCTACATCTCCAATTAGGGCAGTAATATATAAGGGGTTATCCTTATGTAAACTATGTTGTGGTATATCTCTATCCCGAAAGTCAATATAATCGACTTCACGAGTTATTATAGTATTGGCCATGGCTTCAGGTTGAATATTTTGTGGTACCATCATTTGGCTTAATGTGAGCATTAATTCATCCCTATGTGTAGAAGAAGATCTTAAAAGGTCCAAAAGGGAAATTCTAGCTGTAGTATTTGATAATTGTTCATTAATATTATAAGGAGGTTTAGGTTGAACATTAGGCGCATGATTCCCTTTATTAGGAATTTTCAAAACAAATGGAGCTGATCCATCGTTCTGAGCTTGATCTTGTTGAGAATTTTGAGCCTGTTGTCTAGTAACAACTCCGATGGTACCGACAATATTATTTTGCAGATGATGAATAGGTCTTGGTCTAGCGTTTATGGCTTGTTCATTAGAAAGTAATTGGTGAGAAGATGGTCTAGTAGTGACTCTTCTTGGAAATGGTTCTTCTGGAACCATAGAACTTGTGATAGGTTGAATAGGATCTGATTCATCTTCAGAACTATTCGATTGATTTGAGGTAATTTCCATGTCACTTTTAGTCTCATATTCTACATCACTAAGATCAGGTATCGGAGTATTATATAGAGGTCTGGTCGTAACCATGGATAAAGTTGTGTCAAATATTTCCAAATCATGAGTAGGTAACTGTCCACTAATAGTTCCTACATATCGGGTAGGAGGGGGAACATTATGGTGCTCAATTTGATTAGCCACTTCTTTACCATGCTTTGGTAAAGGATGTTGAAATATGTCCAATGATTGATTGGCATTCTGATTCTGATTTTGGGGAATATTCTTTTGAGCATTATTAGGAGGATTTTGTTTAGGTTGAAAGGCTTGCACCTCCATCTCATTGTTATCAATCAGGTCTTGTATTTTATGTTTTAATATTTTACAAGAGTTGGTAGCGTGTCCAGGTCCTCTATGGAAATCACAGTGTAAATCAACTCTGTATCCGGGTATAGTTGGATCAGGTTCCCGGATATTTGGTAATTGGATCAAACCTCGTGCTAGTAATTATGGGAGAATGGTTGATAGAGGTTGATTTAACCTAGTAAATTCTCGAGGTGGTTTATCAGGAGGTTTCAGTATAAACTTCTCCGTTGTTTTCATAGTATTAACATTGGCAACGTTTCTGCTATCGGTGACTCCATCACCCACAACTTGTTTATTTTTATATTGATTTCTGGATGTTTTCTCATCATCTTTCTTTTTAAGCTGACCTCTCCTAATGAGAGCATCTTCCACTCTTCGGGCTAAGTCTATAGCTTGATCGAAGGTGGTCAAGGTAGCAGTTGATAACTCATAGGATAGTTGTTCTTGCAAATTATTGATAAAGATATCCAACATTTCCCGATAAGGTAACACAAAGTGCAATTTTCCTATCAACTGTCTCCATCGAGCTAAGAAATCAGCAAAACATTCATCTTTGTCTTGTTTTAGGTTGTACAAATATTTAATGGTTACATGCCTTTCAATGTAGGCACTAAATTGATGCACAAAGACTCAGTTGTCTCTTCGAAATTCCTCAAAGAATGAGTGGGTAGTTGATAATACCATTCTAATGCCATTCCTCCTAAACTTTTTGGGAACATCTTTAGTAATAACAAGTCATCATGTGATATGTCATGACATGCTATCCTAAACATACGAAGATGCTCTATGGGATCTTCGGTTCCTTTGTATATAGGTAGGACAGGCATAGGGAAGTGCTTAGGATATGGTTGTGCTACAACTATAGGATCTAGAGGCTGACTGCACATCTCTCGATAATTGTACGAGGGATGGTAGGGATCTATCTGGTCCATGCGGGAGACTAACTGTTTCACCATGGCTTCCAGATTACTAGTTTGTCCACCATGTTGGTTCGGTGGTATTTGAGCGTGTGATGGCGTGACGTAAGGATTGGATGCTATATTGCTGTTATGCAAATGGTTGGTAGGAAGAGTGTTATGAAGAAGATTTGTTGTAGCATTATGTTGTATCCCAGATTGTTGTAAATTGGTGTTTGGTTTGGTTTTAGGCTTTTGTTGATTTGAGGTATGTTGATCAATAACTTGGAGAAATAGAGCAGTGAATGACGGTTTCTTTTGTGTGGGAATAACCCTAGGCTTGGTAACAGGCACTCTAGGTGGTTGGGTAACTTGTTGTTGTTGCATGTTCTGGATTATAGCGGCCATATCCAAATTGGATGGTCCAGCTTGATCACTTTCTTGATCAACGAAGGACAAGGGATTAGTGCATGTGTGATATATTTCTTCTAGGGTTGCTTGAGTGTCACTAATTTGATCCTTGTCCATATGGATTACTCGATTAAGAGTGCCAATATTAGTATTGAGGAACTTCCAAAAATGTTCCATGTTCTCAAAAGTAACAGCTCCTTCCGGAGTCATTTTAGGGGATGAGGATCCTTCCTCTCTAACAATTTCTCTTTGTTCATTTGCTTCAACAAACTCTTCTTCTTGTTGGTCTAGTGTTCCTTCCTCCTCGAATTGGGTCTTCAGGAAGTACATCTGGTTTATTTACTTGGTTTTCCTAACCAATCTTCTTCTACTTCAGTCTGTTTTCCATTCCTAAGTCTAGTCATTATGCTTAAACTTAGATTTTAGCAAATATATATTTATATATATTTGTTTGCAACAAGTTTGGGAGGTATATATTTTAATTATATACCTACTATAATACTTAAAAGAAAATGTTTTGATTTTTGTTATGTTTTTGTTTTGTTTTTTTTTTATTATTATTTTTATGTTTTTATGATTATAAAGACAACAAACAACACACTAAATGCAAGAAATAATAAAATAATGGCTTAGTTTTCTATAAATAGTTTATAGATGTCATTGATGGGATCAAGTTCATCAGGAGTCATGAAATGCTCCTCTTCAAATTGGAAATGGTTTTTCAAGAATTTGACAAAGTGTGCTATGGTGATGTTATCTACTTCTGACTTCGACTTGTAAAAATAGAGCTCATGGCAATACTCTCGATATAACACAGCTCTAGGAACTCTATTCCATCTCTTTCTATCCGTAAGGATGACCTCTTGATCCTCTATACGAGACAAAAATTTATGTACTACAACTGCATTGTCGAGGTATTCCTCAAAGGTGTACAACTCGAAAGACACAAGGGCTCTTTTATCTGCTAACCACCTATGGCAAGCTCTCTGAAGCTCATGATATAAGGTCACTTGATCAGGATCCAGGATTCTATCTAGGACAAACCTCTTGATTTGCCTAAGTTCTGTTGATCTAAATGAAATAAGATTCAATCTCCTATTAAGTTCGTCCCATAAAGGTGGGACTCTATATGTTTGAGATACTCTAAGCAAAGAAGTAATCTCTATGGCTGCTAATTGGTTCTCAACATTAATGGTGACAACTCGTATTTTATTATAATCTACCATCTAAATATGATATGCAATCTTACTTGTTTGTCTGATGATTCTAAATGCATTTATGTTTTGTTTTTTGGATTGTTTTCAAAAGGTTTTTAGTTTTCACGTCGGGTTCACCAAAATGTATCGCTCCAAATTTTTTGCATCCTTACCTTCAGGCTATAGGATCCGCACCCGGAAGGGGGATGCGAGAAGGATGGGACAATACCTCGGACTGAGAGGCCCTTTGAAGGTCCCGCCTCTCGGGGGAGGGGTATAAGGGTGAATTTTTGATGGATGGTGGGTTCACCAAGAAACTTTTGAGTGGCGGTTTCCATGCCTAGGTTGAGAGTAGGTTTGATGTGTTCATTTTGTGCTTTAATCATTCAATTCCTAGGTTTTGCCAAGATGAATCTAAGCTATTCTATATGCCAATGCTGATTTTTATGAATACAAAAAACATGCGTAAGTGCTAAACATAGAAAGTAGGCTAAATAAAATAGAACATACCTGATTCCGGATGTCTGATGAAGATTCTGAGTTTTGTAGAAGTCCAAATCATCTCAAATCGTACGTAATCATCTGTTATTGCATAGAATCATCTCATATCATAGTCGGCCATCTGAGATCAGACCGGATCATCGACGATCTGACGAATTTGTCAGATCAAAAACCTGCAATCATAGAAATAGATACAAAATACCAAAAATGCAACTGCAAAAGCAAGGGGAAATGATAGAAATAATAGTAAACTTACCTAAATGATAAATCCAGATAGCAATTAAAAGGAAATGCATCAATTTGACAATTTATTTTGACTTTATCATGCATCTATACTAAATGAGGTGAACTCCAGGATGCATAAATATAATAAACTAAGATAATGCATAAAGAAATGCAGAGAAATGATAAGAAAATGCAAACTCTGGGCTCTGATTGCCCCCAATCTGGACTACAGTCGAGATCACCTCCAATCGTACGAGATCATCGTCGATCTACGATAGGATCGTCCGAAATCGTCTGGAATCGCCTACGACGATCCAAGCTTGCTCCAGCTGAAAAACAGTAAGATTCCTACAAGAAAACTTGAAATACAGAATGCAAACGATGATGCGAGGATGCTCTAATGCATAAGGAACTAAATTTGCAGGGAAATCAGTCAGCTAGGGGGTTCAAGGGGATAAACTGAGAAAATCCCAGTTTATATAGGATTAGGGAGAGGTTAGGAGGTTGGAGATCATCCCAATTTGGGAGATCTCCAATGGGGGAGACTCTAACTACGCAGACACGCTTTCTGCCCAAGTTAGAGAAGTTGTTGAAACAGAAGCTAATTATGAAAATTTGGTTTTGGGACGAAATCGTCTGGACGTTCTGTTCCAGATGAATTCGTCAGATCTGGGATGATTTCGTCTGATTTTAGACGATATCGTCCAACGGTCAAAACAAATCCTAAAAATGGCATGGAAAACAAGGAAAGCGGGTAACAAGCGGTTAACGGGCGGTTTTGGGTTAAAATTCAAATTTTTATCTTTTTACTAAGGTTTAACCATGCCAATTTTAGGGTGCTACACTAAAATTTAAGCTCCTATTTTGTGAGTAGTACTCAAGCCTCAAATGCCTATCCCATGGTTGTGCCTCTTCAGGCCAAGGGTCCATGGTGGACACAAATACACCCAAAGTCTAACTTTAGTGCCAAATCTAGAGGTTGCTAATGTCAGAAATGTCAGTGGATCTGGGGCTGTCATGTCCCAGCCATAAGGTTCCAATTCTGAGTTGGAAGAGCTCAAGAGAATGACCATCAAATAGGCAATGATATCATTCGGTTACATAAACAAGTTTCCCAAAATCCCATGCCCAATCGAAACCATGACCATAGGAGAACAGGACCATATAATACACAGCCTAAAAATGGGCACGTACCCAATCCGATAGCCAATCAGACTGATGCGTTAGGGTATTGTGATGAGTCAGAGTCATGTGATGAGGAAATGCATCACTATTACCATAGAAAGTCAGATGCTTTGGTGTATGAAGTTATTCATTATTTATAAAATTATGAGATGGAGGAAGATATTAATGTGTTAGGAGAGGAAGAGGATGAAGCCTTGGAAGCTCATGATGTTAGATGTTTTTGGAAAGCCAATCACAAGTATTTTACTAGGAGTTCTAAGGATCACAAAACCTCCTCTACTCCCCCAAACAACCTTTTAGTTCCTCCTAATACAAAAGGTCATGTGAATCCACCACCTCCATTTTTGGAAGCACCTAGGACAATGCCAAAAGTTTCAAATCCTGGAACATCCACTTATAAATTGGAAGAAGACATGAAAAGGACCAATGCCAATATCTTAATGTATGAGGTCTCTCAATTGTTGGGATAGGATAAAATCGAGGGGAAGAGATTGAATTCCCTTAGTCAAATTCATGAGGTTAAATATGTAGAACCCCAAATTACTATGAGGAAATAGAAACTAGAGTACCCCTTTTCTCATAACCGTTAGGATCACAGGAAAGAATTTACACAACTGTTTGATTGATTCTGGTGCCTCGACCAACATCATGCCTCTTGAGATAAGCCAAAATCTAGGACTTAAGCCTATTCATTTGAATAATAAGGTGGTCCAATTGGATAGATCTATGGTGGATGTAGTAGGTATTGTAAAATATGTCCTAGTTCAGATCAACTTAGAGCCTAGGGTCCAACATTACATAGATATCCTTGTGCTAAATATTGCTACCAAGTATGGCATGGTTTTGGGTAGAGATTGGAGCAGAAATCTCAATGGTTATGTGGTGACTGATTCCTCCCATATGTGGTTGCCATGGAGAGGATTTGCAAACCAAATATGGGTAGATAGAGAGCCCAAACTTAGGGAAATTATTACAGAATATAATAAACCCAATGAGATTCATTTTACTAAAATAGAATTAGGGGTTTACAATTTTGACATAGAGGACATAGCATAAGGGTCCCAAAATGATAATCTTTACCATTGTACTTCAAAATAAAACAAGAGGGTGTGGACCTTAAATTTTGATAGGTCCAAATAAAAACAAGGTGCGGGAGTTGGGGTAGAGCTCGCATGTCATGGTAGTAAGCCTTTGATTGCTACCTACAGATTATAGTTCTCGACCACCAATAATGTGGTGGAGTATGAAGCCCTAATATTTGGACTTTAGTTGGCCCTAAGAGAAAAGGTAAAATGCCTTAAGGCATCGAGAGACTTAGAGTTAGTAGTCAAATAGGTCAAGGAGTAATATACCTGTAGAGACAAGAGGTTGAACCTCTATAAAACTAGAGTGAGGGAATTAATTAATGAGTTTGATGCTTTCAATATTTCCCTCATCTCAAGAAAAAATAATAAAATTGTTGATTCATTAGCCGTAGTGGCCAGGATTATTTCACCTGATGACCATAAAAAATGTAAATTTTTTTCCATTGAGTTAGTGCCTTGCCCCTCCATACCAAACAATGTCATGAATTTATAGGTCTTTGATAGTGATAGACACATTTTTAGTTTTGTCACTAATTTTGGTATATTTGAAAATTAGGTTATAGAAAAAGAAGAGAGGAGGCAAGTAGAAGTAGGAACAACTAGAGTATGGAATGAGATGCCAAGTGATAGGGCCTCTCTTGAAAAGTTGTTTGATATTGGATATCAAAAGAAAAAAGAAATAAAAATACCATCCCCTAAGGAATCATGCAATTTAGTCAATTTGGGGAGTGCAATAGATCCACGTGAAGTGTTCATTGCAAAGGCATGCACACAATGAGAGAAGGAATCAATAGCTCAGGTTTTAGGAGAGTACATTGATTGCATAGTTTGGAGCTATGAAGAGCTGAAAACATATGACCAAAATATAATCATGCATACTATTCCTCAGAAGCCTGATTCCAAGCCTTTTAGACAGGGGTAAAGAATGGTTAACCCAATCCTAGATCCCTTGATAGAGAAGGAAGTGAAGAGGCTTATGGAAGCCAAAATAATCTTCCCTTTTAGGAATTCCATATGGGTGGCTAATCTTGTCCCTATTAGAAAGAAGAGTGGAGAGATTCAATTGTGCATATATTTTAGAAATTTGAACAAAGCTTCCCAAAAAGATATTTACCCATTACCCACCATTGACGAGAGACTCCAAAAGGTAAATGGGTCTAAAATGATGTCATTTTTGGATGGATACTCAGGATATAATAAAATTATCATACATCAAAATGATAGGATGAAGACAACCTTCACCATGAAGTGGGGAATATTTTCCTACTGGAGGATGTCGTTTGGTTTGTTGAATGCTAGAGCCACTTTCCAAAGAGCCATGGATTTTGCATTCAAGGGGCTCATTGGTAAGTGCATTATTTTCTATGTGGATGATATCTATGTCTTCTCCAAGAAGAGGGAAGATCATGTTAGAGACTTAAGAAAAGTGCTCCAAAGGTGCAGGGAACATGGAATTTCCCTAAATCCAAAAAATAGCATCTTTGGGGTAATGGAGGGTAAGCTGTTAGGACATGTCATTTTAAAATATGGGATTGCTATAGACCTAGAGTGGATAGCCGCTATCTGGGATATTCCTCATCCCAATAGCAAAAAGGAGCTTTGGTCCTATTTCGGTAAGATTAACTTTGTGAGAAAATTTATTTTAGGTTTTTCCAAGATTTCCAAGCCCCTAAATGATATGCTAAAAAAGGATGTTCCGATAAAGTGGACTAGTGAGAATAGGGATGCCTTCACAAGAATCAAGGATGCTATTTCCAAAGCCCCTATTCTCATTAGTCCAGACTATGCTAAACCATTTTATATTTACACATTTGCTTCAGATCATTCTTTTTCAAGTGTGTTAACTCAGAAAAGTGAAGACAACATTGAAAATCCTATAGCATTTCTGAGTTCTCCTTTGAAGGACACGAAACTGAGGTATTTTGTCCTAGACAAGAAAATGTATGCCTTGTTTAAAACTGTAAAAAAATTTAGGCATTACATTGTGCATAGTAAATTTTTTACTATAGTTCTTGACCTGGTAGTAAATCCCATGTTCTTATAGAGTGAGCTAGGTGAAAGAAGGGGGAAAAGGATTTCCACCCTTCAAGAATTTGACTTAGAGATAAAGCCCATGAAGATAGTGTGTGGACAAGGTTTGGTCAAGGCCATCACAAAAATTGACCCTTCAATAACATGCCAAAACTACGAGGTTAATGATATCACTACAGAGGAATGGTATGTAGATATTGTATATTTTTTGTTGCATGGTAAGTGCCCTTCTCATTTGAATTCCACTCAGTGCAGGGCACTGCGTTTAAAATCAGCTAGATTTCTAATTAAATCTGGTGTGTTGTATAGGAAGAATCATGAAGGAATTTTCCTTCGTTGCATTACTCAAGAGGAAGCAACCCAAGTACTCAAAGACTTCCATGGTAAGTATGGAATTGGACACGGGTCAAAAAATGCGACAACACACCAGATTCTTAGAGTTGGGTATTATTGGCCCCACTTATTTAAATATGCACATACACATGTAAGAACATGTCACATATTCCAAGTGGCAGCCAATAGAGAGCAGAATGTAGTAATACCATTGCAGTTATTGGTAGAGACAAGACCATTTGCACAATGGGGATTAGACTTTGTTGGGGTGATAAATCCTAACTCATACAATTCCCATAATTTCATCCTCACCTCTACTAATTACTACATAAGGTGGATAGAGGCTATACCTACTAAGAATGCCACCTCCAAGGTTGTGATTAGATTTCTAGAGGAAAACATATTCATTCATTTTGTAATGCCTAACTGCATAGTAAGTGACAACAGTTCTACCTTTTCTTCTTTAGAATTTGCAAATTGGGTGTACGAAAATAAGGTGAGTCTAAAATTATCTTCCAATTATTACCCCCAAGGCAATGGTTTAGCATAATCATCAAATAAAAATTTATTATGCATAATCAAAAAATTACTTGAAAAGAACCCTAGAGATTGGCATAGTAAGTTAAAATTTACCCTTTGGGCAGATAGGACCAAAAGAAATGAGTCAATTGGGACATCTCCTTATCACTTAGTCTATGGGAAAGACCCTATTTTTCCTACTAATCTAAAATTGCAAACTTTATATTTTATAAAAGACTATGTTGGGATTGATGATAAAATTGAAACTAGATTAGCCCAATTAATGCATCTTGATGAGAAAAGGGGGGAAGCCATGCTTCATTTAAAAAAAAATCAAGACATAATCAAAATGTGGTTTTATAAACGGTCCAAAATTAAGGTCTTCAAATCTTCAGATTTAGTTTTGTTGTGGGATAAAAGGCATGAGAAAAGAGGAGAACATGAAAATTTTGATTGCTTATGGTTGGGACCCTATCTAATATCTGAAGTCCTAGGTGAAAATAGTTTCATATTAAAAACCTTGGATGGAAAGGATTTGGTCTTACCCATCAATGGCCTTAATTTAAAGCATTATTTTTAGGCCTAAGGGTAGATTCATTGTATTATATGTACACTAATAATCTTGCTTAATTGTTTGTCTTATCAGTTTTATTTCCTGTTTATTTGATCTTGTTTCTTTGATTTCAGAAGTCTTTAGTATGTAAAAGTGGTCTAGTTTTGGATTTTATTGTAGGAGTAAGAGGTCAACCTATGTGTATGAGAATGTCAACCAAGACTAAAAGGATGTGAAAAATTAGAATCATATGGAAAAAGGCTTGAACATGTGAAATATTATTTGCAGCTCATGAAGCATGAAGTCGTTGATCTTGTATATCATCCACCTATGTCTCAAGGGCACATTATTATCATGTAAACACATGACAATCACCTCCATATGCTAAACCCAAACATTGAAAGTGATGTCCAATTATCTTGGGATAAAAGGCACAAAGAACACTAAGAAGATCTTAGGTTTGGAAGTTGTTGTCGAAGTTGTCGTAGGTCTATCACATTTCTATCCATGTCCAACATCTTGGGTAAAATAATATGAAACCATACTTGGATGGGGATGTGAGGTGAAAAGATAATTTTGGTCTATCCCACCCTACACATAGTCCATAAAACAATGGTTTTTACCACTTTTGCAATACTTGAAAGCCCAAAATTAGAGTAGTAAGGATAGGGTCAAATTCTCGTCATGCTTAGATTGAGAATACGATTCCTCAAATATTTGATTTTTCCTCCATCACACCATGGATCATTGGGTTGTAAGGATCATACTATGTGTTCCTCAAAAGGATGGGTAGTCATCCCAATATTCAATAAATCCAAAGAAAAAATTTCACCACTCCGTTTCCATCACACCATTGACTATTGGGTCATAAGGATCGTACTATGGGTCCATCAAAAGGATGGGTAGTCATCCCAAGATTCAAGAATTCAAGAGCAAAATCATGGACTATGGAGTTAACCTCCACTATGGCTATAGACGCTTTAATGGTAGTGGAGTACACTCATGATTGGTGATATGACTCCCGTAAGGTTGAGATTTATGGCCGCCATGAGGATAGATTAGTCTGATGACCTCATCCATAATCGGTTTAATTATTTTGGTCAAAGATGAGAGTAGTAAAGGATAGGGTTATATTCTCATCACACCTTGGTTGAGAATATGATTCCCTAAAGCTCTAAGGTACACTTCCACATTGGTCCTTGATGATGATGACTCATAACCAAGCCCTAGATCTAGTCAACGAATTCATAACACACAGTTGATCCTAATATGGTTAGAATTTTTTGAGGTGTTTTCTCAAGCCACCATAGAATGTGTTGCCCATGCTATAAAAATTTTTACCCTCAAAGCTCTCCATATCCATTACCATAATTCTAGTGTAATTTAACATATAATGGCATAGCTTTTTGGTGGCAAATACCACTGCTAAGCATAGCTTCTCGACATATGTGTATCTAACTTCATAGCTGACCAGTGTGCGGATGATGTAATAGGTAGTTTGTTCTTTGTGAAATTCATTCTTTTGGAATAGCATGGTGCCCAAAGCTAACTCAGTAGCTGAGATATATAAATAGAATGACACTCTTGGTCACGATGGAGCTAATACATGCAGTGAAGCCAAGTATTTTTTTATCTCATCAAAGGCATTTTGACATTCCTCATCCCAATGAAATGAGACCCCCTTGTGTAGCAACTTATTCATGGGTCGACACTTATCCGATAACTGCACTATGAAATGTTTTATGGATGCGACCTTTCCTTGTAAACTACGTAGTTGCTTAATGGTTTTTGGGGGAGGCATTTCTAATATTAACTTGACCTTGTTGGGATCTACCTCTATGCCTCTCTTGGAGACTATGAATCCCAAAAGTTTACCAGATGTGACACCGAAGACACACTTTTTGGGATTAAGTCTAACATTGTGCTCTATGAGGTGATCTAGGATCTTAGATAGTACATCGAGATGTTCATGGCGTAATAAATATTTTGCCAATAAATCATCCATGTAATCTTCCAAAATTTTGTGCATGTAGTCATGGAAGATATATGTCATGGCTCGTTGGTAGGTAGCACCAGCGTTCTTAAGGCCAAAAGGCATGACCTTGTAACAAAATTTCCCCCAAGGCATTGTGAATGCCATTTTGATTTGGTCTTCTGGATTAATACAAATCTGATTATATCCAAAAAATCCATCCATTAGGGATAACATTTCATGTCCTATTGTTGCATCTACCAACACATCGATGTTAGGTAAGGGAAATTCATCCTTAGGACTCGCTTTGTTAAGATCTCAAAATTTGATGCAAATGCAAATCCTCCCATCAGGATTTTTGATGGGAACCATGTTTGAAATCCATGGTGAATAATCTACTGAGATGATGATATCAGCATCCAACAACTTTTGTAATTCATATTTCACCATTAAGGCTATTGTTGGGTGCATTTTATTAACTTTTGCTTAACAGGTTTGATCTTGGGGTCTAATGTAAGATTATGCATGACTATATGTGGGTCTATTTTTGGCATATCTTTATACGATCAAGCAAAAGCTTTAATCCTTGCTTTCAATGTAACTATGAAATTATATTGTTCACTTAGGGAGAGGTCTTCCCCTAATTTAATGGTATGGGGATTATCAGGATTTGTACCAATATCCTTGTCAATTATTTGCTCAATTGACATGTGAGACCCATCCTCCAACTGATGTGGGGTGGGAATTAAGTGAATATCATCAGCTAGGTTTGCTTCTTCCAACAAAAATTGAGGGTCAACCTCAGCTTGAAAAACATCCTAAGTAGTTCTTTAAGAAAATTTAAATGGTTGTAACATTTCCTCACAAGGCCAGTACTCTGAGGGCGATGGAGAAGAATCTCTCTAATCAAATTCAATTGCCTCTAAATCAAGATGCAATTTCTTGGATGGGTTATTCGAATTCACCAATGGTGTCATTAAATCTATAGAAATCATGTTGATGGATACATGATATCCAACTCTATGGTAGTGGGTCTAGTAATGTTGTCTCATAACTCATGGGTGTGACTTGGGTGGAAGTGGGATAACTGGTAGTGGCCTATGCAGAAGAGGGTAAGCCTACTCTTCATGATGCAAAAACTGGTGTCAGATGGGTTCTTGGATGGGGAATAACATACGAAGAAAATATGCATCCTCTTCATCCAAATGGAACACATGCTCGTATTCATCATCTGAGCTATGGAATTTAATGGGTGCGACACCATAATCATCTTCATCATAACTCATCCATTCATGAGGAGGACCTTGGTCTTGTTCCTCAATATCATATTGTAAGGTGTGTGAGATCTTCCCCACTTCATGGGGTTGGGTGACATCAGTGGAAAGACCTTGATCTTTCATGTCTATGGGGAAATGATCTCCCAAGGAATGAACATGATTCAGATTAGAATATGGATCACGGGTGAGCTTATCCTGATGACTTAGGCATAGTTGTTCAAGACTCTCGATGAGGATATCCAACGGTACCAGTTTACTGTTTCCCAACCCAGATCTATCATACAAAAGTTGATATTGGGGTTGAAATCGAATGTGGTTACCCTTCTCATACAGGCCAAGACCAAACCCATGCCAATTATAGTGGTTTAGGTATTTCAATGCATAGTATGGATTTGAAAAATAATTTACATCCTCAGAAAAGGGTTCATCATCATCTTCTGTCTAAGGAATGGGTAGAGATCCATACTCTATACCTCCATATATGAATTTCATTTGATTAGGAGGTATACCAAGAGGTATAATGCTACCTATGGGAAGATGAGGTCTTCCCATGTCTTGCACTGTCTCCAGTGATGGAACTATCATGATATTTCTCACCAAGTATTCCCCTATCCCTGTACTAGACATTTGGACTATGACCTAGGATGGCGAAGCTGGATGATATGGAATGGAGGTTTGAGATGATTCAATGTTCACCTTTGGAGGTAATTCCTCATTAATTACACAAGCAACCTCCTCCATGGATACGGTAGAAAATAATGGTGGGTTCTCATCAATAGGCCTCTTCAATGTGTTCCTTGATGGAGGGTTTGACGATTTGAAGCTTTATTTAAAGGTGGCGATGATGAGGATGGAGTAGATGATGATGAAGGTGGTGGAATGGGTAGACTTTAACCAGGTGTATTTAATTGGAAGTCTACATGAGTCGAAGGTAATATTGACTCTGGCATCTGCTACAACATGTTGCAGTATTTGAAGGTCTCTAGATCGGTAGATACTACATGTGCTTGCCCTTTGTGAGTGTATTTAAGACATTGATGCACGATGGAGGGGACACACTTCATATCCCGTATCCAAGGTCTTACAAGAAAAATGTTGTAGGCTATCTTACCCTCTAGCACATGGTACAATGTCGGTATAATATTTTGTCCCACCTAAATGGGTAAAACTATGGTACTGACAGTAGAGCATATTGTGTCATTTAAAGTGCAAAGAGTGTAAGTTAACGCCACAACATGAGATGCTAGCAATTTAATATGCTTTAGTTCTTTAGTTTTTATGATGTTACTTGAGGACCCAGTGTCTATGCTACATACCAAACCTAGCCGTCGGCTAGGTTCTCCAAGTGCATAAAATTTCATATTTATTAGCGTAGTTGTTTCATTAATTGAATTTATCTCATCTTTACTTTTTATTCATTGCGTAATCGCACCTTGCCTTCACGGTGGGATCTGCCCTCCTAGTGGCTTGGTTATTTACATTAATCCTTCTCGCTTCATCGATTTATGTTATTAATTCTTCATTATTTAGTTACAGTAACTATTGCTATTGAGATTACCAGCATTGAGTTCTGGAGGGTAAGGGATACCTTACCAAGTGGTATCAGATTTCAATTTTTGATCCTGAAGCACACAGCCACAGGCGCCATTGGCAGCATGCTACAGCCATTAGTAGTTGTGATTCCATTACAGCCAACGTCCATCGGCAGCACGCTACAGTTCACAGCCATCCACAGGCAGCACTCAGCTCCTAGGCGGCCACTATAGCAATTAACAGTCACCGAGCATTCAAAAATTTGACGAAAATACCCTGCATTTCCTCCCGAAGCCTGTTAGCCAATCAAATTCACAATTTTATTCATATTTCCAAAAAAAACCTAAGGTTTTTATTTTATTTTCGGCGCTGATGTCAGTTAAAAAAATTTTCTCCTTCGTTGGTTTTGCTATTTATCCCACATTGGTAGTGTTTCATTTGCGGAAGGGTTTAAAAATTAGGAGTCACACTCTCTACGTCGTGACTGCAGTCACACGTCGGGAGCTCCTCTGCATGTAGCAAATCCTTTGGCTTGCGTCTCGTGTCTTTTTCTGTCTGCTCGTCACATCTCGTGTCTTGTTCTGTCCATGTGTGTATTGTTCTATCCGCTCATCATGTCTCGTGTCTTGTTCTATCGCATCTTGTGTCTTGTTTCGTCCGCTCATCTCGTCGCATCTCATGTCTTGTTCTATCCGTGCGTGTCTTGTTCCATTTGCTCATCGTGTTTCATGTCTTGTTCTATCCACGCATCTCGTGTCTTGTCTCGTCTGCTCATCGTGTCTTGTTTCTTGTTCTATCCACCCCTTGTGGTTCATTCAAATTCCTTGCATCTTGGTCCTTCGGTCATTTTGTCCCAGTCTATCGCCTGTCATCGGTCCTCGCTATTAGTCTATGTCAATCGTCCCATTGTCACCTGTGTCAGTTAGCTTCCATGTCGTGTCATTCGGTTTCAGATAAGTTACACTAAAATCTAGGAATTCAAGGGTTAGTGTGCAATAAAATCCATGTCACAGTTGGAGTGACAGTTGAAGCAGAATCCAATTTTGTTTGCTGAATTCAACCAAATTTTTTTGAATTGGACATTCAAGGATTACTAAGCCAGAAATTTTAAACAGTGCATGAGTATAAGTTGGACTAAAGGACCTGACGGTCGACTATCAAGCTCGGAGAATCCCAATAAAAATGCAAGAAGACCTCATCGAAGCCAAGGTACAAAAATTCTCCTTCTCCTTTCAAAATTGGTAGTTATAATCCACATCATCCACTGGTAGACCCTATGGCTACTAACCCTCCCCCAAATCACGAAAACATTACACAAGGAGACTCAAGTAACTCGGCCATTACCACAAATGAAACTCTTCGACTCTTACTAGATGGTATGCATGAAATTAGTATCAACATAAAAGACCTATTGGGTGCACAAAATTGACTTAACCCCAATACTAATCCCCAAAATCACTCCCATGAACAAAGGAATGAAGAAAATGACGACCAGGATGACGATTGGGAGCAGCAAAGAGGCGATACGGATAATTACGAGAATCGCTATCATAGATAGCGGTATAACCAAGGTCAGGAAAGGGATATGGGTTATCACCAACCGAGAGGCCCTAATAATTTTCCACGCATTGATATGCCCACTTTTGAGGGTCATGATCCTCATGGTTGGATAGCCAAAATGGAAGGCATTCTCGACTTATACCAAATTAAGGATTTTGATAAAGTCCCTTTCGCTGCATCAAAATTAGGCACTGAGGCCTACTAATGGTTCGTATGGCTTAAGTGAGAGAAAGGAGCTACTATTAACTAGAAAAAATTCACTACCTATTTTTTAGAAATATTTTGTTGAGCAAGGTGCAGCAAAAGAATTGCAAAATTATTGTCATTGTTGTCAACACAGTCAGATTGATGCAGTTGATGCATTTCAGAGGTCAGTCAGATCAAGTGCAGAAAGTTTCAAGGAAAACAGAAGTGACCCAGATTCAGAAACTGGCAAAAAGAGACAAGGAAGAAAATTGTCGCGATATCGTGACATGTTTTCTGTCGCGATTTCGTGACATGGTCGAGGAGAGAGAAGGCACAGCCGAAAATGTCACGATTTCATGACATGTCAAGTTTTCACTGAGGAGAGAGAAAATGTGTCGCGATATCGCGACAAAAAGTAGGAGAGAGAAAATGCATGCCAAATTGTCGTGATTTCGCGACATGGTCGAGGAGAGAGAAGATGCGAGCAAAACTGTCACGATTTCACGACATGCTGGCAGAGAAGGAAACAAAGGTGTAGCGATATCGCTACATGTTGAAATGAAAGGAAACAAAGGTGTAGCGATATCGCTGCATGATGAAAATACATGGAACTAAGGTGTAGTGATTTCGCTACGTGTTGAAACAAAGAGAAACTAAGGTGTAGGGATTTCGCTACATGGTGAAACAAGGAGAAACTAAGGTGTAGCGATTTCGCTACATGGTGAAACAAGGAGAAACTAAGGTGTAGCGATTTCGCTACATGTTGAAACAAAGAGAAACTAAGTTGTAGCGATTTCGCTACTAGTCAAAAGTGTAGAACTGAAAGATGCAGCAATGATATTACAAGTCAAAATTTCATGAAAAGAGGCAAGGTAAAAGCACAAGGCACAAAGTTGTAGCGATTTCGCTACTGCATGGAGAAAGAGCTGTACGAAAGAGCAAAGCATCACGATTTCATGACATGTTCCATTTTCGCTGGAGTTGGCAAGGAAAGCTGTACGGAAGAGCAAAGCGTCGCGATTTCGCGACATGTTCCATTTTCGCTGGAGTTGGCAAGGAAAGCTGTACGGAAGAGCAAAGCGTCACGATTTCGCGACATGTTCCATTTTCGCTGGAGTTGGCAAGGAAAGCTGTACGAAAGAGCAAAGCGTCACGATTTCGTGACATGTTCCATTTTCGCTGGAGTTGGCAAGGAAAGCTATACGAAAGAGCAAAGTGTCACGATTTCGCGACATGTTCCTTTTTCGCTGCTGCTGGCAAAGAAGAGTGTACGGAATCCGGAAGTGTCGCAATTTCGTGACAAGCAGGATGATGACGTCAGCAAAGTTGAAAAGTGTCACGATTTCATGATAGGATGAAAGGAAAGCTGCTGGAAGCCGGAAGCGTCGCGATTTCATGACAACATTGAGGATGACGTCAGCAAAAGCTCAAAGTGTCGCGATATCGCGACAAGATGCAGGGAAAGCTTCCAAGAGCCAAAACGGTCGTGATTTCATGACATGCTGAAGGATGACGTCAGCAAAAGTTCTAAGTGTCACGATATTGTGACATGAGCGAGGGAAAAGCTTTCAAGGCCAAAATGGTCACGATTTCACGACAACCTTCAGGGTGACATCAGCATAAGTCAAAAGTGTCGTGATATCGCGACAGGTAACAGTCTGGCATGTAAAACCCGCAGGAACATACAAGGTGACACGTGTCAAAAAAGCCGACAGGAAAATCATGCAGCCAGTTACGTAAAAAGTAACTGAAGTCAGACAGACAGTTAATCGTTGACAGGTGTTGGACATGCAATGCAACAGCCAAACATGCAAAATTGAAACGCATTCAAAAAGCTGAATTTGAAGGATAATAAAAGCATTCGAAAGGTCAAATTTGTAGGCATTCTAACAGACGTATTTGAAGTATACATAAAAGCCGAACATGGAGAATCGAAAAGCTTTCGAAGAATCATATATGGAGTTTCGAAAAAGCATTCGAAAAGTCGTATTTGAAGAAATTGAACAGTCAAAGTACATGAAACAAAATTGCCGTATTGCATGGTTTCCAAAAGACGTATTACAAGGTTTTGAACAGTCAAAGTGCATGGAACCGAACAGCCGTATTGCATGGATTCAAACAGTCAGAGTATGTGATTCGATTGCATGTAGGATTGAAAGGTTATAAAATAATAATCGTACAGAGAAGATGTTGCTGCTGTTAGAGAGAAATTATTGTAAAAGGAGAGTTAGAAAAGAATCAAGAGAAAAATAAGCAGAGCCATGAGAGTGTGCAGAGTTGAGTTAATTGCAGACCAGTCAGGGTCGTGCATAAAGTGAAGACATTTTTATGTCATTCTAAATTTATCAGAATTGCAGTCCAAGTTGGTGCTTGGTACTAGGAGTTGGTGCTCCATCTGTTGTAGCAGAAAATTATAGGGGTTGGTGCTCCTTCCAATTGGTGCTGGTAAAGTGTATGTAAAATTGATTTTGCAAAGACTAGATTTGGATTGGAGTCCAAGCAGTCATTTTTTAGGAGTAGCCAATTGGTGAACCTCGGTATATTGAGTGTTGTGGTTTGCTCTCTTGTTCAAGTTTTTTTGTTCTCTTTATTTCATATTAAATGCTATAGATATAAAAATTTAATAGCTACACTGATTCACCCCCCCTCTCAGTGTCATTGTGTAAATATCAATTGGTATCAGAGCACAGGTTCCTTGTACAAGCTTAATCAGCTAAGGAGATCTTGGAAGAAATAATGGTAGGTGGTGAAGGATTTTTATCCAACAAAGCTCCCTTATTTGATGGAACAAATTACACCTTCTGGAAACTCAGAATGTAAACATATCTAAGTGCATTGGGATACAATATTTGGGATTCTGTAGATAGTGGATACACAACACCCACTACCCCTCCAATAGATACTGCTGAGAAAAAGAAATTTGAAAACAACTCCAAAGCTAAGAATGCCATAATGTGTGAGCTTGTTGACAGTGAACTGATAAGAGTCATGAGTTGTAAATCAGGAAAGGACATGTGGGATAAATCGAAGAGCATCCATGAAGGAGACAGGTAATATTAAGGAAGCAAAACGCAAACTCATCGAGCACAGTTCGAAGCACTGCAAATGAAGGAAGATGAAAACATAGAAATTTATATGCTGAGATTCAACAGAATTATTAATGCAATCAGAGGACTTGGTGAAGAAATTGATGATGCAGTTGTGGTGAAAAAGGTTCTTAGAACACTTCACAAAAGATTTAACTCCAAAGTCTTTGCAATAGAAGAGGCAAAAGATCTAAACAACTTCAGCATGGATGAGTTGCATGGTTCCCTGATAGCATATGAAATGAGAATAGGACAAACCAAGTCTATAGACAGAGAAGCGGCTTTTAAAGCACACAAGAATGTAAAATCTGAACATGAATCTGAGGATGAAGGAACACTGGATGAAACAGAAGCCAATTTTGTTCGAAAACTCACAAAAGGAAAAGGAAAATATAGAGGGAAGCTACCTTTTAAATGCTTCAATTATGGAGGAGTCGGTCATTTTGCAGCCAAATGTCCAATGCAGGAGAGAACCAAAAATGGTGAAGGGTCACACCAAGAAAAAGGTGACTGGAAGAAGAAACAAAATTTCGGAAAGAATAATTTCAAGAAGAAAAGCTTCATAACCAAGAATGTCGATGGTTCGAAGAAAGCACGGATGAGGAGTCCGAAGAAGAAGGAGGTGAAGCTCTGTTCATGGCACTTGAAGAAGAAAGAACAGGGAAAATCGGGGAAGGTGATGAAAATTCCAAGGATGAAGCTGAAGTGTATTTGGAAGGAGAATTGGTTGCTGCACTTGAAGAGTTGAGTGCAAAAAGGAAGAAGAATAAATTTTTTTCAAAGAAATTAGAGAATGCCACAGACATAATAAACAATCTAAAAATATAGACAGAGGAATTCAAGAAAATGTCTGAAGTTCTTGATGAACAATTAACTGTAAATACAGTTGAATGCAGCAAGCTAGAGGAAGACATCCTTAAGTTAAGGATGCAGTTAGAGGAGATGAATAGAAAATTGAATTGTTTTCATAAGTTTGAAGAAAGTACTGTAAAGCTGGATAAAATGCTAAATAACCAAAGGCCTTCTGGTATCAAATTTGGTTTAGGATTTGATGAAGGAGAATATTCAAAGGATTCAAAGAACTTGAATATAGAACCCACAAAGAAAGAAGAAAAGATCAGGGTTGAACCAGAAAAACAAAATAATGCAAAAGAAAACAATAATTCCAGATTCAAGAAGAATACTGACAAAGATGGATTCACAAAAGTCACACATCCGAGGAGGAGAAGAGTCATGGCTCCTACTTCAAACTTGCAAAGATCGGCACCCAGGTTTAATCATGCATTTTCTGGTTATTGTTTTAAATGCAATGCTTATGGCCATAAAATTTCAGATTGCAGGCATAATGTATCTCAAAGGAATTTTACCAGCAGAAATGTTTTTTCTCCTTTAATGAATTATGCAATTGAATGTTATAATTGTCATAATTTTGGACATATTTCTAGAAACTGTAGAAGCACTTTTTCATCAAATAATTATCAGGGCAGAAAATCTCAGCTAAGTGGGTTGAAACAAAACCAGAAATTTCCTGTAAAACAGGCACATGCTAATGAAAGGACAAAGGCAAAACAAATAGCAAAATTGGCTATCAAACCAGAATGGAAAGAAAGGGAATCTTTGATTGTCCAGACTACTTTTAAAGCTCAGAACAAATCAGCACCTTGGATACTTGACAGTGGTTGTTCCAGTCACATGACAGGTGACAAGCAAAAGTTTGAGAATTTACAGAATTATGAAGGTGGTTCTGTGAAATTTGGAAATAATAATGGAGCAAAGATTGTTGGAAAGGGATCAGTCAAGATCAGTGATGGCAATATAAAATCAAAAGAAGTCTTGTTTGTAATTGGCCCGAAGCATAACTTGCTAAGTGTAAGTCAAATATGTGACAGAGGTCATGATGTAATCTTCAAGAAGGAGGGCTATGAAGTAAGAAAGACAAAAAATGGAAAGTTAATAGCCACTGGACTAAGAACTTCAGGAAATCTGTATACACTTTCAGAAACTACAGAAGAAACATGCTTTATGGGACAAGAAGATGAAAACTGGCTATGGCACAAGAGGCTTGGGCATATTAGTTTTGACATTCTGGCAAAAATCAGTTCAAAAAGAGCAGTTAGAGACATACCAAACATTGGCAAACCCGTAAATAGCATCCGTGAGTCATGCCAAAAGGGAAAACAAACCAGAGCCACTTTCAAAGCAAAAGAATACTTCACTAGCAAGCCATTAGAACTAATTCACACCGATCTATATGGACCCATGAGAACCGAAAGCATAAATGGACACAAATATTTTATGCTGTGTATAGATGACTACTCAAGAATGACATGGGTACTATTTCTGAAACTCAAGTCAGAAGCCTTTGAAATGTTTAAAACCTTCAAAAATATTGTTGAAAATCAATCAAGAAAAAGAATTAAATGCCTAAGATCAGACAGGGGAGGAGAGTTTATCTCCGAAGAATTTGCAGAATACTATCAAAAACATGGGATAAGAAGACAATTTTTAGCAGCTAGGACACCTCAGTAGAATGGTGTTGTAGAAAGGAAGAATAGAACAGTGCAGGAAATGACAAGGACAATGCTGGCAGAAAACAAAATAGCTAACAGATTTTGGAAAGAGGCAGTTCATACTGCAGTTTACATTCAAAACAGGTGCATGCTGAGACCACATGAAAGAAAAATAGCTTATGAGTTGTGGTTTGGCAGAAAGGCAACAACAAGACATTTCAAAGTATTTGGCAGCAAGTGCTACATAAAACAGACTGAAGATAACCTTGGTAAATTTGAAGATAGAGTTGATGAAGGTATCTTTCTCGGTTACTCAACAAAAAGCAAGGCATACACATGTTACAACAAGAAGTTGAAGAAAATTGTTGAAAGTGCTGATGTAAAAGTTGATGAAGGTAGAGAACAAGAAACTACTTATCAAGAAAACTACCCTATGTATGAAGAAGTCATTGAAGGTGATGATGAAAAAGAAATAGAGAAGAATCAGAAAATTGATCCAGATAATGTAAAAACTGAATCTGAAGAAGAAGAAAACAAGAAATTTAAAACAGGCAACTGATTTAAAACTTTTGCACCGGTAGCCAGACTAGAGGCAATCAGGATGTTTCTGGCATTAGCGAGTTCATAAAAACTTCAAAGTATATCAAATGGATGTAAAATCAGCATTTTTGAATGGAAAACTGGAAGAAGAGGTTTACATTGAACAACCCGATGGCTTCCAACTTGGTGAAAATCCAGATTTTGTTTGCAGGTTAAAGAAAGCTTTATATGGATTAAAACAAGCACCCAGAGCATGGTATGCAAGGCTGGATAATTATCTAATTAAACAAGGGTTTAAGAAAGGTTTGGTGGATAGCAACTTATATGTCAAAACAGAGAAGGGTCATCTTATTGTTCTTGTTGTTTATGTAGATGACATAATATTTGGCAAGAAAGCATGGATGAATACTGTAAAGACATATCAATTAAAATGAAAAAAGAATTTGAGATGTCAATGATTGGTGAACTTTCTTATTTCTTAGGACTGCAGGTCAATCAAAATGAAAAAGGAATTTTTATTTCTCAAGTTAAATATGTAAAAGAAATGCTGAAAAAGTTCACAATGGAAGAAAGTAAACCGATCAGCACTCCCATGACAAAAAGCTGCAAGTTGAGCAAGAATGATAAATCCCCAGATGTAGATCAAACAATGTACAGGTCTATGATTGGAAGCTTGCTGTATTTAACAGCCACTAGACCAGATATATTACAAGCAGTATGTATGGTTGCAAGATTTCAAGCCAGTCCCAAAGAAACTCATGTAACAGCTATAAAGAGGATTTTTAGATATCTCAAGGGCACTATGGATTATGGGTTGTGGTACCCAAAAGGTAAATATTTCACTTTGATTGCATATTCTAATGCAGATTGGGCAGGATGTATTGATGACAGGAAGAGCACAAGTGGAGGAGCATTTTATCTTGGTGACAGGCTGGTAGCATGGCACAAACAAGAAACAAGAATCAATATCTCTATCCACTGCAGAGGCAGAATACATTGCAGCAACAACATGCTGTACTCAGATATTATGGATGAGACAAACGTTGAAAGATCTTGGTATTCATTTCAATGAACCAATTTCAATTAAATGTGATAACACTAGTGCTATCAACATATCCAAGAATCCAATAATGCATTCAAGAACCAAACATATTGCAATCCGATATCATTTCTTGAAGGATAAAGTTGCAGAAGGAGAGGTTAAATTGGATTTTGTTCCAACTACAGATCAAGTAGCTGATATATTCACAAAACCTTTGCCTAAGGAAGTGTTTGAATACCTTCGAAAGAAGTTGGGAGTAGTCACACCACCCAAGCACTGACTAGCTATGGGAAACACATTCTCAGGGGGAGCATTCAAACTTTTTAAGTCTAAGAATGTTGTGCATAGACTCAGGGGGAGTCTACGACAGCCCTTTGGTATTATTGGCAAAGGGGGAGAAGAAATTAAGCAAGGTTGTAGTGTGTTGCCAACAATTCCAAAGGGGGAGATTGTTGAGCAAGGTGCAGCAAAAGAATTGCAAAAGTATTGTCATTGTTGTCAACACAGTCAGATTGATGCAGTTGATGCAGTTCAGAGGTCAGTCAGATCAAGTGCAGAAAGTTTCAAGGAAAATAGAAGTGACCCAGATTCAGAAACTGGCAAAAAGAGACAAGGAAGAAAATTGTCGCGATATCGCGACATATTTTCTGTCGCGATTTCATGACATGGTCGAGGAGAGAGAAGGCGTAGCCGAAAATGTCGTGATTTCGTGACATGTAAATTTTTCACTGAGGAGAGAGAAAATGTGTCGCGATATCACGACAAAAAGTAGGAGAGAGAAAATGCATGCCAAATTGTCACGATTTCGTGACATGGTCGAGGAGAGAGAAGATGCAAGCAAAACTGTCGTGATTTCGCGACATGCTGGCAGAGAAGGAAACAAAGGTGTAGCGATATCGCTACATGTTGAAATGAAAGGAAACAAAGGTGTAGCGATATCGCTGCATGATGAAAATACATGGAACTAAGGTGTAGCGATTTTGCTACGTGTTGAAACAAAGAGAAACTAAGGTGTAGCGATTTCGCTACATGGTGAAACAAGGAGAAACTAAGGTGTAGCGATTTCGCTACATGTTGAAACAAGGAGAAACTAAGGTGTAGCGATTTTTATACATGTTGAAACAAAGAGAAACTAAGTTGTAGCGATTTTGCTACTAGTCAAAAGTGTAGAACTGAAAGATGCAGCAATGATATTACAAGTCAAAATTTCATGAAAAGATGCAAGGTAAAAGCACAAGGCACAAAGTTGTAGCGATTTCGCTACTGCATGGAGAAAGAGCTATACGAAAGAGCAAAGCGTCATGATTTCACGACATGTTCCATTTTCACTGGAGTTGGCAAGGAAAGCTGTACGGAAGAGCAAAGCGTCACGATTTCGCGACATGTTCCATTTTTGCTGGAGTTGGCAAGGAAAGCTGTACGGAAGAGCAAAGCATCGTGATTTCGTGACATGTTCCATTTTCGCTGGAGTTGGCAAGGAAAGCTGTATGGAAGAGCAAAGCATCGCGATTTCGTGACATGTTCCATTTTCACTGGAGTTGGCAAGGAAAGCTATACGAAAGAGCAAAGTGTCACGATTTCGCGACATGTTCCTTTTCATTCGTCGCTGGCAAAGAAGAGTGTACGAAATCCGGAAGTGTCACGATTTCGTGACAAGCAGGATGATGACGTCAGCAAAGTTGAAAAGTGTCACGATTTCACGATAGGATGAAAGGAAAGCTGCTGGAAGCCGGAAGCGTCGTGATTTCATGACAGCATTGAGGATGACGTCAGCAAAAGCTCAAAGTGTCACGATATCGCGACAAGATGCAGGGAAAGCTTCCAAGAGCCAAAACGGTCGTGATTTCATGACATGCTGAAGGATGACGTCAGCAAAAGTTCTAAGTGTCATGATATTGTGACATGAGCGAGGGAAAAGCTTTCAAGGCCAAAATGGTCACGATTTCACGACAACCTTCAGGGTGACATCAGCATAAGTCAAAAGTGTCGCGATATCACGACAGGTAACAGTCTGGCATGTAAAACCCGCAAGAACATGCAAGGTGACACGTGTCAAAAAAGTCGACAGGAAAATCATGCAGCCAGTTACGTAAAAAGTAACTGAAGTCAGACAGACAGTTAATCGTTGACAGGTGTTGGACATGCAATGCAATAGCCAAACATGCAAAATTGAAACGCATTCAAAAAGCCAAATTTGAAGGATAATAAAAGCATTCGAAAGGTCGAATTTGTAGGCATTCTAACAGACGTATTTGAAGTATACAGAAAATCCAAACATGGAGAATCGAAAAGCTTTCAAAGAATCATATATGGAGTTTTGAAAAAGCATTCAAAAAGTTGTATTCAAAGAAATTGAACAGTCAAAGTACATGAAACAAAATTGTCGTATTGCATGGTTTCCAAAAGACGTATTACAGGGTTTCGAACAGTCGAAGTGCATGGAACCGAACAGCCGTATTGCATGGATTCGAACAGTCAGAGTATGTGATTCGATTGCATGTAGGATTGAAAGGTTATAAAAGAATAATCATACAGAGAAGATGTTTTTGCTGTTAGAGAGAAATTGCTGTAAAAGGAGAGTTAGAAAAGAATCAAGAGAAAAATAAGCAGAGCCGTGAGAGTGTGCAGAGTTGAGTTAATTGCAGACCAGTCATGGTCGTGCATAAAGTGAAGACATTTTTATGTCATTCTAAATTTATCCGAATTGCAGTCCAAGTTGGTGCTTGGTACTAGGAGTTGGTGCTCCATCTGTTGCAGCAGAAAATTACAGGGTTTGGTGCTCCTTCCAGTTGGTGCTGGTAAAGTGTTTGTAAAATTGATTTTGCAAATACTGGATTTGGATTGGAGTCCAAGCAGTCATTTTTGAGGAGTAGCAAAATTGGTGAACCTCGGTATATTGAGTGTTGTGGTTTGCTCTCTTGTTCAAGTTTTTTTGTTCTCTTTATTTCATATTAAATGCTGTAGATATAAAAATTTAATAGCTACACTGATTCACCCCCCCCTCTCAGTGTCATTGTGTAAACATCAGATTTGATGAAAGAGCTACATCGTCATACACATTCATACTGTTATCTCTTAAACAAGAAGGATAAGTTAGCGAGTTCATCTCGAAATTCACCAGTTTACTACCATATACATTAGACCTCAGTCCCGACACAGTGGTAGGAGCTTTTCACAATGGATTGAAAGAAAATATTAGGGTGGAGGTGGACATTCAAAATCCAACCTTGCTGAATGATTGTATAAGAATAGCCAAGCTGGCTGAGAAGATAATTTAGTTGTATGCACGGCATGAAACTTATAGTCGTCCTTCGTATCGCAACAATTCATTTCATAGAAATGATCAACCATCAAGATACTTTTGCTATAAATGTTGCACTCATCATCCCAGGGAACAAGCATGTGCCCAAAAATAAAACTTTCATATTGAATGCGATCAATATGAAGGAGAAGAGGAAGAAACTTACCACCAAGATGAACCTATGCAAGAAGAACTACCAAGTACTCTAGAATATAAGAAAGAGGATACAATGGCGATCTCCATGCATGCCCTCATGGGGTTAACCGCCCACCATACCATCAAGGTACCAGGATTTCTCTGCCATAAAAAGGTGAATGTGCTAATTGATTTTTGTAGTACCCACAATTTTATCGACATCAAAACAGCAAAAGCTTTGAATTTATTCATTAACTCTTCCAACAAAGACAAATTCCAGGTTCTAGTAGCCAACAGGGTGAACGCACAATTTTTTGGTAGAACATCTCAAGTTTCCATAAAAATGGGAACTTATACCTAGTTTGGATCCCTTTTCATCATGAATTTAGGGAACTCTAATGTCATTTTGGGAGTTGAATGGTTGGAAACATTAGACACGGTTAGCTTCAATTTCAAAAAATTATTTGTGGAATGGAAGGAAAATGGATGAGTCATTCACTTACAAGGCATTACTACTCCTCCATCACAAATGGTGAGCTCTCATAGGATTGAGAATATGTTAAAAAAGGGTGGATATGGATTTATAGCTCAAATTAATTGTTTGGAAAAACAATCTCGAGCAACTTTGGATATTACTGCTCCAGATTTACAAGACATCGTAACAAATTACAAAGAGGTTTTCCAAGAACCTAAAGGATTACCACCTAAATGATCTCATGACCATGCCATCCATTTAATTCCAAGGAGTGTCCCACCTAACAATCATCCTTACTGCTATCCTCAACCACAAAATACAGAAATTGAACAGATCATTCAGGATCTGCTAGATCATGGAGTCATTCATCACAGCACTAGCCCTTATTCCTCACCTGTAGTTCTAGCTCGACAAAAAGATAACTCTTGGCGTATGTGTCCTGATTTTCATTCTCTCAATAAACTCACTATCAAGGAAAAATTTCCTATCCCTATCATAGATGACCTACTAGATGAGTTGCATGGTGCAAAATGTTTTACAAAATTAGACCTTCACTCAGGATTTCACCAAATCTGTGTCAGAGAAGAAGATATTCCAAAAATTGCTTTTTGTACTCATGAAGGTCATTACGAATTTTTGGTCATGCCTTTTGGTCTCACCAATGCACCATCCACATTCCAAAGTCTCATGAACCAAGTGTTTCATCCACTCCTCCGTAAGTTTGTGTTAGTTTTTTTTGATGACATTCTCATATATAGCAAAACATGGAAGGACCATTTACATCATGTGGATAAAGCCCTTCACATTTTACACAGAGAAAAGTTATTTGTCAAACGTTCCAAATGTTCATTTGGTGTCCAAGAAGTTGAGTATCTTGGTCATATAGTTTCACATGAGGGCATCAAAGTCGACCCCAATAAGATTAAGGCAATTCAAGAGTGGCCTTTACCTAAAATCATCAAGAAACTTTGTGGTTTTTTGGGTCTCACAGGCTACTATCGCAAGTTTGTACGAAATTATAGTAAGATTGCAGCACCTCTCATAGCATTCACAAAGAAGGATGCTTTTCTTTGGTCGGAAGAGGCCACTCAAGCCTTCAAAGCTCTTAAGAAGGCCATGTGTACAACTCAAGTTTTAGCAACTCCCAATTTTCACAAACCATTTATTATTGAATGTGATGCATCAGGAACAGGAATTGGGGCTATATTAATGCAAGACGGTCATCCGTTGGCATTTGAAAGTAAAAAGCTATCGAGGAAAAATTTGGGAAGATCAACATACAAAAAAGAAATGTTGGCTATTCTTCATGCGATAGAAAAATGGAGACACTACCTAATCAGTAGCCGCTTCATTATAAAAATAGATCATAGTAGTCTCAAACATTTTCTTGAGCAAAGGTTTTCCTATTTGAAACAAAATAAGTGGTTAACCAAACTATTGGGTTATGATTTTGTTATTGAATACAAGAAGGGGAAGGAAAATGTAGCCGCCGATGCGCTATCCAGGAAATATAAAGACGAAGTAGTCATTAACGCTATTTCAGGGCCTTGCTCCCAATGGGTGAATCAATTACAAGATGAATGGTTGTCCAATAGCGAAACTGCTCAGATAATTCAAGAATTATCTATAGGGTTCTCTAAACACCCTTTGTTCTCTTATGAAGATAAAATCCTCTAGAAGAAGAACCGCATTTACATTCCACACAACTCAAAACTCAAATCGAAGATCCTCAATGAATCACACGCCTCTCCATCATCGGGACATTCAAGATTTTTGAAAACATATTTAAGGATCAAACAATCATTTTGTTGGAAAGGATTAAAATCCGAAGTCAAACAATGGGTAGCAGAATGCGAAGTTTGCCAGTGCAATAAAGGAGAAACAATCAAGTCACCAGGGTTGTTACAACCATTACCCATCCCTGAACGTCAGTGGGAACATATACCCATGGATTTTATTGAAGGTCTTCCAAAGTAAGAATGCAGGACAGTAATCTTCGTAGTCGTAGATTGGTTATCCAAATACGCTCACTTCTAGGCTTTACAACATCCATTTTCCGCAAGCAAGGTGGCAAAGGTATTTATGGATTCAATTTTCAAATTACATGGTATGCCAAAAAATATTATCAGTGATAGAGATCCCATCTTCACTAGTAACTTTTGGCGAGAATTATTTTGACTTAGTGGTACCAAATTGAACATGTCCTCAGCTTACCATCCCCAGATAGATGGTCAAACAGAAGTAGTTAACAAATGTTTGGGTATGTACTTACGATGTTTTGTTCAAGATAAACAATATCAATGGAGCCAATGGCTAGCAATGGTAGAATGGTGGTACAACACTTCTTACCATTACTCAATTAAGATGTCTCCCTTTGAAGCATTGTGGTAATCCTACACCTACACACAAGGGACTACAATGGGTTTAATAGCACCTGTTTCATAGAATGAAGATAGCATAAGAAACATAGCAAAATATGTAAATGCTACAACCAAACGAGGTGATCTACATGCATAAAAAATGATCTAAACTAAGCATATGTCTATTATAATATTTTCTAAATACAAATAAATGGATTTGAAATCAAGTTGTAAGGTGAAACTATGCTAAATTGCTGGCCACTTTGGGGTGAGCCATGTAGACCTGCAACATTGGGGATCACCAAACCTGCATCAAAACTCCTCCAAAATACCTCAAATTTGGACCAGAGATCCTTCTAAATATTCTAAAGGGTACTATGGAGGAATTTATTTAAAATTCCAACCTATTTTGTGGTTGTACATAGGTGTGCCATGGGCTAACTGTTGGTTGTCCCCAAGTGGGGCGGTCACAAAATTACTTGAGTTTTATCACCTATGGCCTTGGGAATTGGTCCAAAATAGGGTGAGGGTGTTTTCAAAATATGGGGCCAAAAGGTTCTCCAATTTAGCTAGTTTTGGTTCAACGGATCAAGCCCAGTTGCCCCTGAAATTGCCTTCCAAGCAAAGGAATTTTCAAGGCCAAGGTGAGGTATGTGTTTAGAAAAGGTTTGGGAAAGATTTAATTTGGTAGTACTTCATTGCTCCAAATGTTATTCTCCTATATTTTTTGAAATAAGGGTTTAGGCCTCCTTTTATAGCCCAAAAGGACATCTAGGGCCACATGGCATCTTTTCCATGTGAGGCAAGTGATGCCACTTGTCCTAATCACATCATTAATTGAGGAGGGGAAGGTTGACCCCTTTGGGGCTCCCAATATACTACCTTGTAGTCCATTAGTAGGTCCCCAATCAATCTGGGGTGATTAGATGTGCTAATAAAAATCTTGGATTGCCATTTAGTGCATCCTTTTAATTTTTCAAGGGTCCAGTTAGGGGTCGTCCCACCCACGAATGGTTTTTTATGGCCGTCCCTAGGTGGGATGATCACCAGTAGGGGCCCCAAAACTGCCCCAGACTGCTAGGAACCCTTAAAATTGAGTTTTGGAGGGTTTTGGAAGCCTTTTTCTAGCATAGAGGGGTGTCTAATAAGGCCATATATTGTCGATAAGAGGGAATATGTAATGCACTTATAGTATTATCTGATTTACATGATTTGGGTGTCTACATCACTATTCCTAGTAGTGATCAAAAGAAAACTAAGAAAACTAGAAAGCTTTAATGCATTTTTATTTTAGTATTTTCTATGAAAATTTCCCTACTGTATTCTAATATAAAAACATAGATAGAGAAATTAAAAATAGCAGAGAGTTGCCCCAATCTAAAATCCATATTTGATGAAGCACATGCTAACCTCTGTTGCACTTTTTCTGCTGGTCTCTATTGACCAAAGTGATTGCTGCTGGCCACTATCTTCAAAAGAGGTCAAAATCTGATATCCGTTGTCAACCAGAGTGGCTAGAACTGAACATAGAAAACCATAAAAACATCAACAAAATAGTTGAAAACAAAAAACCAGGTGGGGGTCCCATCGTGATCGCCATCTGTATGACCTCGAGAAGCGTGCATCTAGTCTACTTGCAAAATTATATCAAAATAAAAGATCATAAATGTGTAAATAACATAGAAGTAACAAATGCAAGAAATATCTTTTATTTATTCATGTGGATTCTGGTTACATATCGGTCCCTCTTAGGGATACCTAGTATGATACAATGAAATACAAGCAAAAGTAATGGTACCTCTTGCAAGGGGATGGTGCACTCTGTAGGCCTCCCGATCTTGCACATAAACTTGTATAAGGGCTTATAGATGCCTTCTTCTCCTTCTTGTCTAGAGGGATATGATGTTTTGAACACTTTTTTTTGGTCCTATAACCTATATCCTATGGACAAGAAACAACAATAGGATATTAATAGCATGGGTAGCTTCTCGTGATGAGGCTTTATTAGCAAATCTATGAAGCATTATATGTAAGCATAATAAGATCAAAATGCAACCAACTAAATGATAAATGTATGGAAAAATTAGGAATAGCAATGCAAATACATTAAAGATAACATATCTATGCTAAAACTAATTAATAAAGCAAAAAGCAATGACAAATCTAATCTAAAACTTGGAAAATAATGTCTAAAACCCTAGGTTGTGCCTATAGGCCACTGTCAAGGATAGCGACTGTGAAGTGAAACCTTATTTCTCGTGGACTTGGGGCTATAACACTAGATTACTCATATGAATTTATGTCCAAGGATGGCCTCTAAATCCATACACTGATTGGTGATGAATAACGTTCAATCTGAATGGTTGTATGGCTAGAAATCATTGGTAAATAAAGTAGAGCTCCACTACTCCTCCAAGGGATATTGAATCTCTCTCTAATCTGCTAGATCTTCGCTACACAAAATTCTAATATTTGTTGATCCTTTTATTTACTTGGGAGAGTCCATATGTAGACCTTCCAGATTTAGATCTAGATCTAGATCTTGGCTTCTTGGAGAATCCAATATCTACATGCAATTGACCATCCCAGGGGAAAGGATCAGTCATAAATTTGTATTGAAGGGGTAGTCATGAGGATCTCTAGGAGATCCACATCAAAACTATTTGCAAGCAATGCAAGTGTAGTCAGACTGTATGATCTAGGTATGTATTCACAACCAGACTATGTTTTGGTGCTAGTCACTATCCAGAGCAGTAGCTATATTTGTCCGCTCTCAGCTTTAGTGACCAGTGTTGGTGGCCACTCTGATTTATAGTAGTGTTGGCATTTTTGCCACATTGTTTTTTGTGTTGTTTTTCATGCAAAAGAATGCACAAATTATAGAGATACTCACTCCTCTGTTTGTCCCTCCAAGCACCTCGAAAGGGATAATAAGTAAAATACAAAAATCTCTATAAGTTTTGTGCTAAAGCAAAGTAAGTAAAAAATGTCACAATATCACGACTTGTCACGTTTTCACGGAGTGCATGAAGGAAAGAGCCAAGCAAGAGAAACATGTCGAGATTTCATGACACGTCACATTTTTGCGACTAAAGGTGACGAAAGGGTAAAGAAAGAGAAGAATGTCATGATTTCGTGACATGTCACATTTTCACGACAAGGAGCAACGAAGGAGCCAAGCAAGAGGAAAATGTCACGATTTCGTGACTTGTCACGTTTTCATAGAAGTGAACGAAAAGGAGGCCAAGTGAGAGGAGAATGTCACGATTTCATGACATGTCACATTTTCGTGATTGGCAACAATAGGAGAAAGCAATAAGTGAAAAATGTCACGATTTCGTGACATGTCGCATTTTCGCGACAGAAGCGACAACAAAGGCCCAATAAAGTTCTGTCCGCATTTTTCTTCATATTGCATAGGAGAACGTGAGGAGAAGATAAGGATCGAACAAAGTAATGTTTTAAAAGCTCTCCAACTGATTTTGAGATCGAGGTCGAAGAGGCTCCAAGATTAAATGTTTTGTTGTTTACCTATGTGCGCAAGATGGGAGAACATGTTAAATCATGCTGTTTTCGAAGCCACCAAAATTAAAGATGCCTCCGGTATTAAAAGCTCTTGTTCGTGATCTCCTAACGCTTCAAGCATGCCCCGAGAACAGTCATTTAATGAAGAAATATGGTCCCTTGTTTCCGTTCGATTTTCAGTTTTGATCCATAAAAGCAGGGAATGTGATTTCTCCGAGGGGGATTGTTTCTCTTTTCAAGTGCATATTTTGTGGATCTCCTCTTCAAAATCTGTTTTATGTTTTAAATGTTGTGATGCGAAAGGGAGAGGGAAGGCCTCTATAAATACTAATGTACATCTCAAGAAAAGGGAGGAGGACCTTTTTGCAAAAATTGAAGCAGAAATCCTAAGTGCATTTTGCTCTGTTCTTAGAGTCTTTTGAGTTGGTGATCCAAACTGTTGTTCATGTGATGCTTTCTATGTGATTCACTTCTGCTTAGTCCAGTGTTAAAATATAAGTTGAATTCTGTTGTTCTGAATTTGGCTATGTTTTCATTTGAACATTTGAAGTATAATTGAAGGCAAACTTATGGTCAATGTTTGATCCAATTTCTGTATGTGCATTCTAAGAATCAGTTGTTGCTTATCTTCGGGATCTAGTTTGAGGTTATTTGCTATCTGAGGTTGTTCTCCCTATCAACTATCGGCTTCGGCCATATTTCCATCTCTTTCTGTTATTTCTAACCCTTACCTTGAAATCAGTTTTAGATTAGTTTGGGAGCCAGCCCTCTCTGGAGATTGGCCCGAGAGACTTCTCTTTCTCTCGGCCTTTCAATGTTGGTCGGGTCTAGGGCGCATTTTATATGACTAGGCAGATTCATGACCAACAAGTTTTTGGCACGCCCTATGGGACTCACAAGTCCCATATTTTGACACTCGGAGGAATCAAGATTTTGATGAACTGTCTTGACCTCAAAGCGGAGATTGTAAGTTCATCTGGTGACTCTGCTGAGGGTGACTGTATAGTACCTAGAAATCTCCAATCATGAAGTTGGTGAAAATATTTGCTTCATGATCATGAGATCAAGTGCCAAAGAATCAGAAGACCCAGTCGAATTCTTCGAGATCGATGTTCAAAACTGGAGGGAGCGCTCAAGATTGGTAAGTCCTGTGAACCCATCATTTGCTATCTCTTCACAGGCGGTAGGTCAGTTTGTGCCATCTCCGACTCCTCCCAGTACTGCTACGAGCTTGCTAGTACATCCAGATCCTACAGTGCAAATGGCTGGTCAACAACCTCCTCCACGTCAATTTCTTGCTTGGAACCATTCGGGAGCATTGGACCTGCCTTTTCAAAATCTAGTTCTTGCTGCAGCATTAAAGGCTTTGCCTACATACGATGGGACTGGAAAGACCATGTATGAGCATGTTTCAGATGTGGCATCCTTGGCTACAATTCATAA
The DNA here is from genome assembly GCA_028583015.1 of Wollemia nobilis. NCBI lineage: Eukaryota > Viridiplantae > Streptophyta > Pinopsida > Araucariales > Araucariaceae > Wollemia > Wollemia nobilis. The sequence continues at coordinate 8,509,553 of JAQPPZ010000386.1, read as the reverse complement.
TATCATAGATGAAGATGTCATGATCAAATTGCTCGTGCTGTCACTCCGAGGTAAGTTATTGTGCTGGTATAGATCCTTGTCTCCCAACTCCATAAATTCATGGGATCAATTAGCAGAGATGCTGATCCAAGGGTTCAATGAGCAAGCGGACCCATTTTCTTTGTTGCATCAATTTACTAATATCAAGAGGCATCCTCAAGAGGAGATAGTGGATTTCAATGTTAGGTTTGCCCGAACTTGGCAGAGAGTTCCTGATGGTCTCCGCCCTACTAATGACCAAGCGACATTTTACTTTCTTAGGGCTTTCCACTCAGATATTAGTATGAATATTAGGATGTCCAATGTTCAAACCTTTCCTGCACTATATTCCCAGGCACATAAGGTTGAGGCCGATCTGATTGCCATTGGGAAATTGCCTCCGAAAATGACTATGCCCATTTTTCTCGAGCTTCCACAATACCAGCATATAGGTGCAGCCTCCACATCTTACACTGCTCCATCCATGTACCCTTCATCTTCATGGAATCCTCCCACAACTTTAGTACCTATGATTCCCATTCCATAGTTAACCTCTCCAGTTCCAACTCTTGCATTACCTTCTCCACCAGTTCCATTACCTCTACCGGCACCGCCTGTGTCCTCAAGCCCAGATCCTCAATTGGTTATTTTGCAAGAAATTCAGTCGGCCATGAGATCCCTCACTAACAAGATGACATCTATGGAGCGGAGAGAGGCGGAAAGGAACTATCAGCCATGAAGATTTGTTCTGGTGGTAACTAGAGAGCAAGTTGCTCCTAGCAAGGCTATAGAGAAAGTACCTGAGAGGAACTCAGCGATCCTGGTAAGTGAAGAGGCTGGCCCTTCTGAAGTTTCACATGAGCCATCTTACTGGTGTTCTTCATGCAATGACCCACATGATGAGTCCACTTGCATGGTCCACCAAAATTATTTACAAGTTCTTACGGGGAGCCGTGTAAACATGATTCGAGAGGTGGATCATAATTCCGTGATGTCTCCTGAGGAATACATGGCAGTCTTGACACGCAATGGCAAGAAACCAATGTTGGTAGATCCGGCTAAGATGGAGCCATTGAAAGTGCCTCCTGCACAAGCAACAAAGCAACAAATACCTACAAAGACTCATGATCCTCCAGCTCCACAACAAGACCCACCTATTTTGTCGAAGGATTCGCTTCCACCACAAGCAAAAGAGAGGTTGCAAGCTAAGGCTTCTACCTCCCAACCGCAAGCAAAAACAAAGGAACAAGCTAGAGAGACGTTGCGGTATCCATCATTGACTAAACGACAGTGAGTGGAGGCCACCCAACAATATAGAAGCAGATTTGAATCTGCTAGTGGAGGGAGAGAGCCGATCTCGATGGAGTACAACATCGTCGAAGAACTCAAAAGGATACCAGCTAAGGTAAGTCTGTATGACACCTTGCAGTTGCCTGGATAGGTGAATCTCTTACAGGAATCCCTGAAGACCACACAAAGTAAGGGGAAGGCTCCAGCCTAGGTAGTTATGTCTCAAACTCTGACCTCTTCAATCACTAGAAAAAATAGACCACCACCTTTTTATCTTTCATTGAGAATGGAGGGACATGTGGTGCATAATTGCCTCATTGACTCAGGAGCAGCTACTACTGTCATGCCTAAGGCAGTATGTGATGTCATAGGCATGGAATATACAAGGACTAGCATGGGAGTTTTGCAGCTAGATGGTACCTCAGTAAAGATGGTGGGCGTAATTAAGGATGTTCCTATCTCCCTGCACGCCATGCCTCAGATTACTGTGATCCAGGAGATCATAGTAGTGGACCTAGAGCCATGTTTTGGTATGTGTCTCTCCCGAGAGTTCACGGCTAAACTCGGGGGTTACCTTTCTTTGGATTTTACTCATTTGGAGGTGATCCATAAAGGTAAAAAGGTGAAGATTTTCAATGAGAAGCCTTCCACATTTCATGTGGAGAGAATAGATGAAATGGACAGATTAGAAAATTCAGTGCACATGATGTCTGAAGAATTTGGTGAGCTTGACTTAATGGAAGAAGCTTTGGAAGAGCTCCACCCAGAAAATGAATTTTCCATGGCCAATTTCAACGCCATGATGGAAACTGACTTGGGGTGTTACTCCATTTTTAAGCCTAAAAAGGCTCAAGAAAAGAATGATGAAAGTCAAGACCAGCTCTGGAAGCTCTATTTCGATGGAGCACGATGTAGAAATGGTGCTGGAGCTGGGATTGTTCTAGTATTACCTTCTGGGATTCAATGATCCTATTCATATCGTTTGACCTGGAGCTGCACAAATAATGCAGCAGAATATGAGGCTTTATGCCTAGGCCTCAAGAAGGCTGAGAAACTTGGAGCATGATAGTTGCAAATCTTTGGTGACTCCAAGTTGATTATCAATCAGGTGACCAATAAGTGTGTGTCCAAGCACCACTATCTCAAGAACTATCGCAACAAGGTCTGGGACCTGTTCGAATCATTCTCTGCTCTCAGCATGCATTTCATCCCACGAGAACAAAATAGACATGCTGACCTGTTGGCTTCCTTGGGAGCAAATTTTTCACCAATCGAGCAGGTGGTGAGAAGGCCAAAAATAGTGAGAATGGTGTATAGGCCCTCTGTCCCAGACAAGGACACCTTTTGGCAAGTCTTCGATAGCGATGAGCAAATTGTTAACTTTTTGGTTCAAGAAGCCGCCACCATCAAGGGAAGGACCTTGGAGCATGAAGAAACTGAAGGCCTGATTCAGTTGTGGAATAACCACATTCCTAAAGGCCTCATTACTCTAGAAAGCTTGTTTGATCAGAATGATCGGTCCAAGAAGCATCGGATCGAGGTCGATGAGAAAGAATACATGGAGCTTCAGTTGGAGGCTGATAAGGTCATCAAAATTGGGACTGATTCTACTCCCGCTGAATTGCAAGAGATCGGACAATTGTGTCAAGAGTTTTCTGACATCGTGGCCTGGAGCTACGAGGATCTGAGGGGATATGATAAAGAGATCATTCAACACACTATCGAGCTGGAAGAAGGAGTCAAACCCTTCAAGCAGAAGCAGAGACCGGTGAACCCAAATATTGAAGCCCTCATGAAGGCCAAACTTGCGAAGATGTTGCAGGCCAAGATTATATATCCGATTAAGCACTCGACTTGGGTTGCTAATTTGGTTTCGGTTCGTAAGAAAAATGGAGATATACGGCTGTGTGTGGATTTTCGAAACTTGAACCGAGCATCCTTGAAGGATCACTACCCATTGCCTCGCATTGATTAGATCCTTCACGTTGTTGTTGGGGCTCAACGCTTTTCATTGCTAGATGGATTCTCTGGATACAATCAAATTTGGGTCAGGGATGAGGATCAAGCACAAAACCGCATTCACAACCAAGTGGGGTACCTTTGCCTATCAACGCATGCCCTTCGGATTGTCCAATGTTGGGGCTACGTTTCAAAGGGCCATGGACATCGCATTTGGGGAGCTTTTAAATAAGATCATTGTCATCTATCTCGATGATATGACTATCTTTTCACACAAACGAGAAGAACACTGTTCTCATTTGAGGCAGATATTTGAGAAATGTCGGGAGTTTGGCATTTCCATCAACCCAAAGAAGTCCATTTTCGTAGTAAAGGAAGGTAAGCTCTTGGGACATGTCATCTCAGAGAACGGTTTGGCAATTGATCCATCGAGAGCTGAAGCTTTGAAGAAACTATCACTCCCTGCCAATAAGAAAGAGTTGCAATATTTCTTCGAGAAAATCAATTTTGTCAAAAAATTTATTTTTGACTTTGCCCGAGTAGTCAAGCCCATGACTGAGCTATTAAAGAAAGATGCGGAGTTCAAGTGGACAACTTAGAGGAAGGACGCATTTTAGGAGATTAAAGATAGAATTGCACAAGCCCCTGTGTTGATCAATCCGGATTATTCTAAGGACTTCATTCTGTATGCAGTTGGAGAGGATGAAAGCTATGTTGCAGTGCTTACATAGAAAGGAGACGATGGGGATGAAAGACCCATTGCTTTCCTTAGCCAGGTTATCTTACCCCATGAGGAGAGATACAATTTCATTGAGAAGCAGGTCTATGCTATCATGAAGTCTCTCAAAAAGTTCAAGCACTTCGTATCTCAGAGCAAGACGATCGTCTATGTCATCCACCCCGATGTAAGGAACTTCATCATTCAGGGTGAGATGGGCGATAAGCGTGCTGGTTGGGTCACTAAAATTCAAGAGTTCGATGTTGAGATCCATCCAACCAAGTTGGTGCGGGGTAAGGCCTTATGCCAGCAATTAGCAAAAACTGTGGCCTCTGAGATAGTTGATCATCAAGTGAACGATCCTGTTGAAGAAAGGAATCTAGTGAATATCTTTGCACAAGGCCAAGATTGGGCAGACGACCTTGTTGAGTATTTTTCAATGGGTAGATGTCCCCCACAATTAAATGCTTCACAACGGAGAAGGTTTCACCTACAAGCTCTTAGGTATGTATTGTTTCCCGAGGGATTGTTCTTCAAAAACATTGATGGAGTTCTCCTAAGGTGCGTTAAGGAACCCGAGAAAGCTAGACTCCTGGAGGAGTTTCATTCTGGCATGTCGGGAGGACATTACGCTGGTAGGCCTATGGCCTTAAATATTATTTGGGCTGGTTACTATTGGCCAACTTTGTTCATGGATACTTTCAAGATTGCTCAAGCTTGCGACAAATGCCAAAGGTATACGGGACGGATCAAAAATGCACCATTGCCCCTACATCCAATTCAAGTTGAAGCACCTTTTCAGCAGTGGGGGCTGGACTTTATTGGGATCATTGATCCAAACTCTTCAGCCGGACACAAGTACATCTTGATGGCTACTGATTACTTTACAAGATGGTCTGAGGCCATTCCAACCAAGGCTGCAAATCAGGATGTGGTAATCACTTTCATTGAAGGACTGATCACGCATTTTGGCATTCCTGACGCCATTATCATAGACAATGGAACTCCATTCATTGGAGCCAAGCTAGGTGAATTTGCAAACAAGTACGATATTTTTTTGAAGACATCCTCTAATTATTACCCTCAGGGTAATGGCTTGGCGGAGTCTACAAACAAGAACTTGTTGAGGATTTTAAAGAGATCCTTGGGGGATAATAAGAGATCTTGGCACCTTCTACTGAATCAGGCCTTATGGGCAGATAGAATTTCAATCAAGAAGTCTATCAAGACTTCACCATATGCCCTGGTATATGGGAAAGAGGCAAGATTGCCTATTCATTTAGAACTGCCTACCTTGCAGCAATTGAAGGAATTCTCGGATGATGAAGAAAATATGGATCCTATGAACATACGATTGGCTCAGTTGTTGTAGTTGGAAGAGCAACGTTCCTTGGCCTATGATGAGTTTGCTAAGCATTCACAGGCGGTTTCAAAATGGTTTCACAAAGGTTCTACTGACCGCACATTCAAAGTGGGTGACTTAGTCTTAAAGTGGAATGAAAAGAAGGCCAAGCCAGGGATGCACCAAAAATTTGACGCTCTGTGGGAGGGTCCATTCCAGATTGCCAGTACAGGTGCAGCAAATTCATTTTATCTTGAAGACTTGGAAGGTAATCCACTTCCTATCTCAGTGAATGACTTTCATTTGAAAGCCTACATTTCATGATGTGAAAACACAGTGTTACCTTGTACATATAATAAAAAAAGAAAAAAGAAAAAATTCGTCAACTTCGGCTCCTTTTGCACACGAGCCCGTAGGTATGTTTATTTCTCTTTCTTTTTCTTTTCCTTCCCAGTAGGTAGTGGCTTCCATCTACTTCATTCCCTTCCTCTCCCACTCCTTCTTCCACTGTACATAATCAAGCCACTACTGTTGTTTCTACTCCCCTCTCTGATGTTCCCTTTTCTTCACTTCCCCTTTCTTCCAATCCTTTGTCTTTTGAGCACTTCTCCATAGTTCCTACCACTTTCTCCATCCCATCCACTTCCATTTCATTATCTATTTTCATAGAATCCTAGCAACTGGTAGCACAGTAGCGCCCTCTTCAGTTGTTGTATCTACCGCTTCTACTCCTCCATCTTCCACCATTCCATCATTCACCATTCCCGTTCCATGACCTGCACATCTGCCGGTCATCACCCCATTCATTCCCATTTTTGCAACCCAGGTGCTTCTCACCACTGCCATGGAGACCCTTTCACAACACCTGGTGATTACCCAGCTCAACCGAGCTAGGCAAAATGCAGTAGTTAAAGGAATAAGGGAAGTTCTGCTATTCCACAAATTTCTATTGAAAGTCCTATTTTAAGTGTCGAGCGCCAACAAGAGCTTGTTGCAGCAGCCCGTAGAAATGTCCAACATCAACCAACACTCACTTCTTCTGCTCCTCCAGCTTCTTGACTCTGTTTCCCAATGGATAAAGGCCTGAGGTTCATGCATACAATAGAACTGTATACCCCGAGAGCCGCCAAGAATGTTGGCATTTTTGCCACATTGTTTTTGTTGTTGTTGTTCATGCAAAATAATGCACAAATTGTAGAGATACTCACTCCTCTGTTTGTCCCTCCAAGCACCTCGAAAGGGATAATAAGTAAAATACAAAAATCTCTACAAGTTTTGTGTTAAAGCAAAGTAAGTGAAAAATGTCACGATATCGCGACCTATCACGTTTTCACGGCGTCCGATGCAAAAAATAGCTAAGCATAGAAAATGTCACGATATCGTGACATGTCACATTTTCGTGACTGTCACGTTTTCCCTAGAAACAAAAGGAAGCAGTAATGGAAAAGTTGTCGTGACATCGTGACATGTCGCATTTTGTGACTTGTGCGGTGAGGAGAAGGAAATGTTGCGATTTGATGACATGTACATTTCGCAGTGGCAACAAAGCAAAGTGATAGGAAAATGTCACGATATCGTGACATACAGCAGCAAAGAGGAGCGCCAAGGAAAAATGTCATGATATCGCGACATGTCAGATTTGTTTCGTGATGTAAAGCGAGGAAGGAGCAAGATGGTAGAAATGTCGCGATATCACGACATGTCAAATTTTCATGATAGAAAGCGGAAACAAAGGAGAAGATAGAAAATTGTCATGATTTCATGAAGGAAAAAGAGAGAGAAATGTCACGATTTTGTGACATGTTTTGGGAGAAAAGCAAAACAGAAGGAAAATGTCATGATTTCATGGACATGTCATGGAGATGAAAGCAAAGAGAGGAAAATGTCACGATTTCGTGACAGTTTTGGGGAAAAGCGACAGAGGAAATTGTCATGATTTCATGACATGTCAATGTTTTGGAGAAAGAGAAAAAGAAGAGAAAGATGTCATGATTTTGATGACATGTTCATTTTGTGAGAAAGGAAAAGGAAAGCAAGAGATGAATGTCATGATTTGATGACATGTCATGAAAGAACAAAACAAAGGAGAGAAAATGTCACGATTTCGTGACTTGTCATTTTGTGAGGAAGAAAGGAGGCTAAGCGAGAGGAGAATGTCATGATTTCGTGACATGTCACATTTTCGCGTTGGAGCAACAGGAGAAAGTAGTAAGGTAAAAATGTCACGATTTCGCGACATGTCACATTTTTGCAATAGAAGCGACAACAAAGGCCCAATAAAGTTCTGTTCGCATTTTTCTTCATATTGCATAGGAGAACGTGAGGAGAAGATAAGGATCGAACAAAGTAATGTTTTAAAAGCTCTCCAACTGATTTTGAGATCGAGGTCAAAGAGGCTCCAAGATTAAATGTTTTGTTGTTTACCTATGTGCGCAAGATGGGAGAACATGTTAAATCATGCAGTTTTCGAAGCCACCAAAATTAAAGATGCCTCCGGTATTAAAAGCTCTTGTTCGTGATCTCCTAACGCTTCAAGCATGCCCCGAGAATAGTCATTTAATGAAGAAATCTGGTCCCTTGTTTCCGTTCGATTTTCAAATTTGATCCATAAAAGCAGGGAATGTGATTTCTCCGAGGCAGATTTAGGGGGATTGTTTCTCTTTTCAAGTGCATATTTTGTGGATCTCCTCTTCAAAATCTGTTTTATGTTTTAAATGTTGTGATGCGAAAGGGAGAGGGAAGGCCTCTATAAATACTAATGTACATCTCAAGAAAAGGGAGGAGGACCTTTTTGCAAAAATTGAAGCAAAAATCCTAAGTGCATTTTGCTCTGTTCTTAGAGTCTTTTGAGTTGGTGATCCAAACTATTGTTCATGTGATGCTTTCTGTGTGATTCACTTCTGCTTAGTCCAGTGTTAAAATATAAGTTGAATTCTGTTGTTCTGAATTTGGCTATGTTTTCATTTGAACATTTGAAGTATAATTGAAGGCAAACTTATGGTCAATGTTTGATCCAATTTCTGTATGTGCATTCTAAGAATCAGTTGCTGCTTATCTTCGAGATTTAGTTTGAGGTTATTTGCTATCTGAGGTTGTTCTCCCTATCAACTATCGACTTCGGCCATATTTCCATCTCTTTCTGTTATTTCTAACCCTTACCTTGAAATCAGTTTTAGATTAGTTTGGGAGCCAGCCCTCTCTGGAGATTGGCCCGGGAGACTTCTCTTTCTCTCGGCCTTTCAATGTTGGTCGGGTCTAGGGCGCATTTTATATGACTAGGCGGATTCGTGACCAACAAGTAGCTAAGTCTAAATGGGCCAGAACTACCCCTTTTGAGTAGTTAGAACCACTATTGGCTCTTGAAAAGGTCCAATATCATTCGTATGGTCTTTGAATGTGCCCATATGAGTAGTCTCCTAAACATGACATGTTTTGGGTTTCTACACTATCATGTCAATATTATTTTGTTTGTGATTGTAATTAAGTTTGGGATCCATGAAAAGGATGCTTGAATTTTGTAACCATCTTGTGCATTATTGTATATTCTTGTGTATGGTTTTGTTTTTTTTGTAATTTTTGGATTGGCAAGTTTTGTTTTCTTTGGATAAGTTTGCATCAGATCAAGTTTTGGTTTGCATTTTGAGGTTGGTCCCTCTGCTTTAGGTGATGTTTCATGGTCGCTTCTAATGATATCTTGATCATTTTTTGTGTTCATTTATCATGAAGGATGAATTTCCTATCATGTGGATCAAGGAAAAGGGGATGAAGTTGTTTAGTAATCACTCCTAGATTTTGGGACTAAGTGAATTTTAGAATACTGAATTATTTTGCTAAAGCTACACATAATACATTATATTAAAGAGCATGCTTTGAGATCTTGAAGGATGAATTCATTTAGGTTTTAAAATTAAGGTAAAAATATAAAATGCTTCATTAACTTCAAATACTCTAACCCATGTGGTGCATAATTTTTTCTTACAATGCCTTATAAAAATAAAGGAAGCAAAGGAAAATATGCTAAAATTAGTCGCACGGTTTAGATAAACTCTACCAGGGCTATGGATACCTGACTGGAAGTAGGGCTCTATCTAGACAAATATTGTTAAAAAAATAAAAATAAAAATAAAAAGGCATTGCAAAAGATCAATTAAACCATGGGTAAGATAGATAAACTCTACCAGGTCTATGGACACCTAACTGGAAATAGGGTTTTATCTATAAGAATTCTTCTAAGGAGAAACATTTCTATAGACTAGATGTTAGTCTTACAATGACACTGAGAGGGGGGTGAATCAGTGTAGCTCTTTAAACTTAAATTTACAGCTCTTAATACCGCAGCAATTAAAACTTATTACTAGATACAACAAGTATAACAAAAGAGCATCACACAACACAAGATTTAACGAGGTTCACCAATGTGGCTACTCCTCAAAAATTGATCGCTTGGACTACCATCCAAATCCAGCCTTTGCAAAGCACCAACTTTACAATCAATTTACCAGCACCCACTGTAAGGAGCACCAACCCCTTATTTATCTGCACCAACAGAAAGGAGCACCAACCCCTTATTTATCTGCACCAACAGAAAGGAGCACCAACCCCTTATTTATCTACACCAATAGAAAGGAGCACCAACCCTTGATGCCAAGCTGCAACCTAGACTTCAATTTGAATCTATAAGTTTGATAAAAAGATACCTTTGCTTTTGCAAGACCCTGACTGGTCTTCTTCACCTTTGCATTCTCTGTGCACTCTGCTCTCTCTGTGCAATCACTTCGCACACTCTACTTCATTACAGTCAAACTTCATGATCGTCTTCTCCCTTTTGCGCACTCTGCTCTCTTTGTAAATTTTGCACTTAGCATGATTCGACATGACTTGCTCTCTGCGCACAATGACCGTATTTCACACACATTCGACTTCCTTCAATTCTCCAAACAACCCTCCTTTTATAACAATATTTTTATGATGAAAACCCTAATCTTAGTCGCTGTAAATCCTAATCTTAGTCGACTTTCATAACAATTGTAAACCCTAATTTTAGTCGGTTGTCATCGGTCTTCATCGGCTTCAACTCAAGAAGATGTTCGGTTTATCCATCGCTTGATGATTTCATTCTGGACAGACCTTGTAACCACCATAGTGATGTCGGTCCACTGTCATACTTCTCATTTCAGTCGGGTTCTCCTTCTTGACTTGCGCATTTATGACCTATCATGAAATCATGACATTTCTGCCTCTGTAGCTTCTTTTGTTGTTGTTGTCATGAAAATACATGTCACGATATCATGACACTTTCACCTCCGTACGCTTTCTCTATTCTTTTGTCGTGATATCATGACATTTCTACCTTCGTAGACTTCGTCTTTTCTTTTGTCATGATATCGTGACATTTTTGCCTCCGTATACTTCGTCTTTGCTTTTGTCATGATATCGTGACACTTCTGCTTCCATAGACTTTGACTTTGCTTTTGTCGTGATATCGTGACACTTCTACTTTCGTACTTAGCTTCTTTGCTTTTGTCATGAAATCGTGACACTTCTGCTTTCGAAGTCTTGCTTTCTACTTTTGTCATGAAATCATGATACTTCTGCTTTCGTACTCTTCCTCTCTTTCTTTTGTCATGAAAATGCGACATGTCGCGATATCGTGACACTTTTCAAACTTACTTTCTCTCTCCTATTTTAGTCACGAAAATGCGACATGTCACGATATCGTGACACTTTTCCAACTTACTTTCTCTCTCCTATTTTAGTCGTGAAAATGCGACATGTCACGAAATCGTGACACTTTTCTTACTTGTTCTCTTTCTTCGAACTTGTCATGAAATCGTGACACTTTTTCCTGCTTTCTCTTTCTCTTCCAACATGTCATGAAATCATGACAGTTTTTCCACTTGCCTTTTTCTCTTCCAACATGTCACGAAATCGTGATAGTTTTTCCTGCTTTTTCTCTCTCTTCCAACATGTCGCAAAATCGTGACAGTTTTTCCTGCTTTTTCTCTCTCTTCCAACATGTCACGAAATCATGACAGTTTTTCTTGCCTGTTGTATATGTCACGATATCGCGACACTTTTCTTACTTGTTTTTTTTTTTGATCTTTTGCATATGGGCCACTTCGGTCTTCTTGGAAAATCACTGTACATACTCTGAATAACCTTTGAACTCCTGTCTTCTGCATCTGAATAGCTTTTGAACTTCCTGTCCACTGCATCAATAGATCTATCTGACCGTGTTGACAACAATGACAATACTGTTGCTGCACCTTGCTCAACAATCTCCCCTTTGGAATTTTTGGCAACACATGTGCAATTTCCTGTAACTCTTCTCCCCCTTTGACAATAATACCAAAGGGCTACCGCAGACTCCCCCGAGTCCATGCACAACATTCTCAGGCAAAATTTATTACACTTAGCAAAAATCATGAACATGAGCAAAAAGATAATCAAATACTTAAATGCTCCCCCTGAGAATGTGATCCCCGTAGCTAGTCAATTCTTGGGAAGTGTGACCACTCCCAATTTATTGCGAAGGTACTCAAAAACTTCCTTGGGCAATGGTTTTGTGAAGATATCTCGCTACTTGCTCTGTAGTTGGAACAAAATCCAACTTAACCTCACCTTCCGCAACTTTCTCCTTCAAAAAGTGATACCTGATAGCAATGTGTTTTGTGCGTGAATGCATAACCGGATTCTTGGAGATGTTAATGGCACTGGTGTTATCACACTTAACTGATATTGGCTCACTGAAGCTAATACCAAGATCTTTCAGGGTTTGTTTCATCCACAATACCTACGTACAACATGTTGTCACTGTAATATATTCTGCCTCTACTATCGATAAAGAAACTGACTCTTGTTTCTTACTATGCCACGCGACCAATCTGTCTCCAAGATAGAATGCACCTCCACTGGTACTCTTTCTGTCATCGACACCTCCTGCCCAATCTGCATCTGAATACAAAATAAGGGTGAAGTCTTTACCTTTCGGATACCATAACCCATACTCCATAGTACCCTTGAGGTACCGAAGAATCCTCTTCACTGTTGTCACATGAGTCTCCTTGGGATTAGCCTAAAATCGTGCTACCATGCATACTGCCTACAAAATATCTGGTCTGGTAGTTATCAGGTACAGTAAGCTCCCGATCATAGATATCTACATGGTTTGATCAATAGGTGGAGATTTGTCATCCTTGCTCAACTTGCAACCCGTCATCATGGGAGTGCTAACCGGCTTACAATCCTCCATTGTGAACTTTTTTAACATCTCTTTCACATATTTAACTTGAGAAATAAATATGCCCTTCTTATTTTGATTAACTTGCAACCCGAGGAAATACGAAAGTTCACCAATCATTGACATTTCAAATTCTTTCTGCATCTTATTTGCTAAATCTTTACATGACTCATCTTTGCTACTGCCAAATATGATATCATCTACGTATACAACAAGAACAATAAGATGCCCATTTTCTATTTTGACATACAAATTACTATCCACCATACCTTTCTTAAACCCTTGTTGAGTGAGATAGTTGTCTAGCCTTGCATACCATGCTCGGGGTGCCTGTTTTAAGCCATATAATGCTTTCTTCAACTTGCAAACCAAGTTGGGATCATCACCAAGTTGGAAACCATCTGGTTGCTCAATATAAACCTCTTCTTCAAGTTTCCCATTCAAAAACGCTGATTTCACATCCATTTGATAAACTTTGAAATTCTTGTAGACTGCTAAAGCCAGAAACATTCTAATTGCCTCTAGTCTAGCTACCGGTGCAAAAGTTTCCTCAAAGTCAATGCCTTCAACTTGTGCATAACCCTTACATACCAATCTTGCTTTATTTCTGACTACCTGTCCGTCTTCATTCAATTTGTTTCGAAAAATCCATTTAGTCCCGATTATATTTTTATTTGCAGTGTCTAGGTACTAACTCCCAAGTTTCATTTTTCTCGATCCAATCTAATTCTTCATTTATTGCCTTCATCCAACTTTCATCTTTGCTTGCATCAAGCAACATTTTTGGGCTCAATGTTGGATAATAGAGAGTAGTTACTTACTACTCTTCTTCTTGTCTGAACACCAACTTTGGGGTCTCCAATTATTTGCTCTCTAGGATGATTTTTCTGCCAGCTGCCTGTTTTGAATTTCTTATTTTCTTCCACTTCTGAATCACAACTTAAATCATCTGAGTCAATTTTCTGTATCTTTTCCATTTCATTTTCCTCATCTCCTTCAATAACCTCTTCATAAATTGGGTAGTTCTTTTCATAGCTAATTACTCGTTCTCTACCTTCATCAAATTTAACATCGACACTGTCCACAATTTTCTTTAGCCTCTTGTTGTAGCATTTGTAAGCTTTGCTTTTTGATGAATAACCAACAAAAATACCTTCATCCGCTCTATCTTCAAACTTACCAAGATTATCTTCAGTTCTTTTGATGTAGCACTTGCTGCCAAAAACTTTGAGGTATTTTGTTGTTGCCCTTTTACCGAACCACAACTCATAAGGAGTTTTGCTTTCATGTGTTCTCAGCATGTACCTATTTTGGATATACACCGTAGTATGGACTGCTTCTTTCCAAAATCTGTCCGCTACTCGCTTTCAGCCAACATAGTCCGTGCCATTTCCTGCACTGTCCTGTTCTTTCTTTCTACCACTCCATTCTCGCTGAGGTGTCCCGGTCGCTGAAAACTGTCTCCTAATACCGTATTTTTCACAGTACTCTATAAACTCCTCTCGAAATGAATTCTCCTCCTCTATCTGATCTTAAACATTTGATCCTCTTTCCTGTTTCATTCTCAACTTGGTTTTTGAAAGTCTTGAACATTTCAAAAGCTTCTGATTTATGCTTCAAGAAAAATATCCATGTCATTCTGGAATAGTCATCAATGCACAACATAAAATATTTGTCACCATTTATGCTTTGTGTTCTCATGGGTCCACATAAATCAGTGTGTATTAGTTCCAAAGGTTTGCTTGTGTAGTACTCTTTTGTTTTGAATGTGACTCTAGTTTGCTTCCCCTTTTGGCATGAAGCACAAATGTTGTTTGCAGGTTTGCTCGATGGTGGGAATATCTCTCACCGCCCTTTTTGAGTTGATTTTTACTAGATTATCAAAACTGATATGACCGAGTCTCTTGTGCCACAACCAATTTTCTTCTTCCTGTCCAATAAAACAAGCTCCTTCTGAAGTCTCTCGAGAGCGTGTACAGGTTGCCGATGTCCTTGATCCACTTGCTATCAATTTTCCACTATTTGTTTTTCTGACTTCACAACCCTGCTTCTTAAAAACTACTTCATGACCTTTATCACAAATCTGACTTACGCTCAACAAGTTATGTTTCAAACCATCCACAAACAAGACTTCTTCTGACTTAATTTTTCCATCACTAATTTTAACTGAACCTTTGCCAACTATCTTAGCTCCATCATTATTTCCAAACTTTACCGAACCACCTTCATATTTCTATAACTTCTCAAATTTCTGTTTGTCACCTCGTCATATGACTCGGAGCATCCACTATCAAGTATCCATGGTACATATTTATTCTGTGCTTTAAATGTTGTTTGTACGATTAAGGATTCCTTTTCTTCCTTAAGTCGCTCTTTTTCTTTCCACTCCATTTTGATAGTAGTTTTGGGCTCTTGTTTTGCCTTTCCCTTATCAATAGCTTGTGCATGTTTTTCGGGAAGTTTTCTATTTTGTCTCATCCTATTTGGTTGAAATTTTCTTCCCTGAAACTGATTTGATGCAAATGTACTTCTACAGCTTTCTTGCAATGTGCCCAAAATTATGACAGTTATAACATTCTACTGTATAATTCATCAAAGGAGAAAAAGCATTTCTACTGGTGAAATTCCTTGGTCTTACATTATATTTGTAGTCTGAGATTTTATGTCCATAGCCATTGCATTTAAAATAGAAACCAGAAAAGGGATAATTGAACCTGGGTGATGGTCTTTGCCATGTTGCCGTAGGAGCCATAGGTCTTCTTCTTCTTTGATGTGTGACATTGGTGAATCCATCATTGTCAATTCTCCTTTCGTGCCTGGCATTATTGCTTTCTTTTGCATGAGACGTTTTTCCTTGATCAACCTGTTTCTTATCTTCATTCTTTATGGATTCTACATTTCTGGCCTTTGATCCATTTGATGATTCTCCTTCGATGAAACCTAGACCAAATTTGATGCCTGTAGGCCTTTGGTCATTTATAATCTTATCCAGCTTCATAGAACTTTCTTCGCGTTTGTGATAGCAACTAATTTTGTGATTCATCTCTTCTATCTGCATCCGTAAACCAACATTCTCTTCTTCTAGTTTGCAGCAATAATCTATTTTCATGGTAATTTGTACTTCGAGATCTTCAGATATTTTCTTGTATTCTTCTGTCTGTACTTTCAGATCGGTTATGATTTCGTTTGCATCCTCAAGCTTTTTTGAAATTTTCTTATTCTTTTTCCTCTCTATTTTCCACTCTTCAAGTGCAGAGATCAACTCACCTTCTAGATCTACTTCAGCCTCAGGGTTTTCACCACATACTTCAGAGTTCACTCCTTCCTTTTTTGATTTTACTTCTTCAAATGCCATGAAAAGAGCTTCACCTGTTTCCTCTTCAGAATCCTCACCGGAGCTGTCTTCTGATGAACTGGCATTCCTGGAGATGAAACTTTTCTTCTTGAAGTTGCCTTTTCTGAAATTCGTTTTCTTCTTCCAGTCACTTCTTTCTTGGTGCGATCCTTCATCATTTTTGTTCTTCTCATTAAGTGGACATTTAGTCGCAAAATGCCCAACGCCTCCACAGTTGAAACATTTAAACGGTAGCTTTCCTCTGTATTTTCCTTTTCCCCTTTTTAGTTTTCTAACAAAGTTTGCTTCCATTTCATCTGATGTCTCTTCTTCCTCGGACTCTTGTTTTGCGTTTTTATTTTTAAGGGCTTTAAAAGCCGCTTCTCTGTCTGTGGGTTTAGATCTTCCTATCCTCATCTCATATGCAGTCAAAGAACCATACATCTCATCTATACTAAAATAATTTAGATTTTTAGCTTCTTCTATCGCTGAGACTTTAGAATCAAACCTTTGAGGAAGAGATCTTAATACCTTTTTCACGATGGCAGAGTCTTCGATATCCTCGTCGAGTCCTCTGATCGCATTAATGATTCCATTAACTCTCAACATATATGCCTCAATGTTTTCATCGTCATTCATCTTTAATGCTTCGAACTGAGCTCGATGTGTCTATAACTTGGCCTCCTTGATCTTATCGTCTCCTTCATGAATACTCCTCAGTTTGTCCCATATTTCTTTTGCCATTTTACAGCTCATGATCTTTACTAGTTCACTGTTCGCTAATCCGCACATGATAGCATTCTTTGCTTTTGAGTTATTTTCAAACAGTTTCTTTTCATTCACCTCTTTTGGAGGAGTGATGGGTATTGTGTATCCACTAACTACTGAATCCCAGATGTCGTATCCCAAAGCACAGAGATATGTCTGCATCCCGATTCTCTAGAACGCGTAATTAGATCCATCAAACAATGGTGCTTTGTTTGATGAGAAGCCTTCACCACCCGCCATTGTGTTACTTCCAAGATCACCCTAGCCGGTTAAGCTTGTACAGGAACTTAGCTCTGATACCAATTGTTAGTCTTACAATGACACTGAGAGGGGGGTGAATCAGTGTAGCTCTTTAAACTTAAATTTATAGCTCTTAATACCGCAACAATTAAAACTTATTACTAGATACAACAAGTATAACAAAAGAGCATCACACAACACAAGATTTAACGAGGTTCACCAATGTGGCTACTCCTCAAAAATTGACTGCTTGGACTACCATCCAAATCCAGCCTTTGCAAAGCACCAACTTTACAATCAATTTACTAAAGACCCACTGTAAGGAGCACCAACCCCTTATTTATCTACACCAACAGAAAGGAGCACCAACCCCTTATTTATCTGCACCAATAGAAAGGAGCACCAACCCTTATTTATCTACACCAATAGAAAGGAGCACCAACCCCTAATGCCAAGCTACAACCTAGACTTCAATTTGAATCTATAAGTTTGATAAATAAGATACCTTTGCTTTTGCAAGACCCTGACTGGTCTTCTTCACCTTTGCATTCTCTGTGCACTCTGCTCTCTCTACGTAATCACTTTGCACACTCTACTTCGTTATAGTCAAACTTCATGATCATCTTCTCCCTTTTGTGCACTCTGCTCTCTTTGCAAATTTTGCACTTAGCATGATTCGACATGACTTGCTCTCTACGCACAATGACCGTATTTCACACACATTCGACCTCCTTCAATTCTCCAAATAACCCTCCTTTTATAACAATATTTTTATGATGAAAACCCTAATCTTAGTCGACTGTAAATCCTAATCTTAGTCGGCTTTCATAACAACTGTAAACCCTAATTTTAGTCGGCTGTCATCGGTCTTCGTCGGCTTCAACTCAAGAAGATGTTTGGTTTATCCATCGCTTGATGATTTCATTCTGGACAGACCCTGTAATCGCCATAGTGATGTCGGTCCACTGTCATACTTCTCATTTCAGTCGGGTTCTCCTTCTTGACTTGCGTATTTATGACCTATCATGAAATCATGACATTTCTGCCTCTATAGCTTCTTTTGTTGTTGTTGCCATGAAAATACATGTCATGATATCATGACACTTTCACCTCCGTACGCTTTCTCTATTCTTTTGTCATGATATCATGACATTTTTGCCTCTGTAGACTTCATCTTTTCTTTTGTCGTGATATCATGACATTTTTGCCTCCGTATACTTCGTCTTTGCTTTTGTCATGATATCATGACACTTCTACTTCCATAGACTTCGACTTTGCTTTTGTCGTGATATCGTGACACTTCTGTCTCCGTAGTCTTTCAATTAGCTTTTGTCATGAAATCGTGACACTTCTGCTTTCGAAGTCTTCTTTCTGCTTTTGTCATGAAATCGTGACACTTCTGCTTCGTACTTTCCTCTCTTTCTTTTGTCGTGAAAATGTGACATGTCGCGATATCGTGACACTTTTCAAACTTACTTTCTCTCTCCTATTTTAGTCGTAAAAATGTGACATGTCACGAAATCGTGACACTTTTCCAACTTACTTTCTCTCTCCTATTTTAGTCATGAAAATGCGACATGTCATGAAATCGTGACACTTTTCTTACTTGTTCTCTTTCTTCGAACTTGTCACGAAATCGTGACACTTTTTCCTGCTTTCTCTTTCTCTTCCAACATGTCATGAAATCATGACAGTTTTTCCACTTGCCTTTTTCTCTTCCAACATGTCACGAAATCGTGATAGTTTTTCCTACTTTTTCTCTCTCTTCCAACATGTCGCGAAATCATGATAGTTTTTCCTGCTTTTTCTCTCTCTTCCAACATGTCACGAAATCGTGACAGTTTTTCTTGCCTGTTGTATATGTCGCGATATCGCGACACTTTTCTTACTTGTTTTTTTTTTTGATCTTTTGCATATGGGCCACTTCGGTCTTCTTGGAAAATCACTGTACATACTCCGAATAACCTTTGAACTCCTGTCTTCTGCATCTGAATAGCTTTTGAACTTCCTGTCCACTGCATCAATAGATCTATCTGACTGTGTTGACAACAATGACAATACTGTTGCTGCACCTTGCTCAACACTAGATGCTAATCAAGTGATGAAGTCCAGAGGGTTTTTAAGCATACGAAATGAAATCACTTTTACACACATTGAGCAAATGCAAATGATTCATGTGTTTTCATCTAAAGTTTTTCTACACCCATCTTCTTGGAGGTTGCTAAATGATATGTATCTTTCTAACCTTTGGCCTATTTTAAGAATTGGGTTCTTCACTCAAAATGCTTAGGAGCATTTCCTAGTAGAGTCACCATTTTTTGTGGCCATTCCACAACTTGCCCCAAATTTGGGGACCCACCTTTAAATTTTAAGTTTGTGAGAATTTTGGTTTTATTCAAGTGCTAATATTGATAATTTCCAAGGTTGGAATATTTTTAGATGCTTACTTTTTGATCTCTTTCCAATTGTCAATATTAGTATCCTAGGTTAGGTTTAAGATTTGGATTTCAAGTGTTCATTTTAAAATTTTGTTCAAGGTTATTATTTGAGTTTTTTATTTTAATGTTTTGTCTGTTGTCTTCAAATGTTTTATTCCCAATTATTTTTATAAATAAAACATACAATCAATCAAATATATATATTTATAAAATATGAAGAATAAAAATAAATAAAAATAAAAAAATAAAATATAGAATATGATTATAATAAAATAGAACTTTCTTTTGGAATCCTCATGGAAGTAAATTTTTTTATATTCTATTTCTAGTGTTTATAGTATTTTAGCCTTATCAAAGCTTTAAATTTCCAAAGTCTTTCTTATTTAATTGTTATTGAAATTTTAAATTTTTCTCTAATGTATATCCTTCTATGTTTTCATGTAGGTAGCGAAAGTTCTAAAATGGTGACAACCAATCAAAATACCATGCAGTATACTAGTTGGACAGGCCCGTGTGGACTTAGATACTTGGCCATTGTATAAGACACCTAGGACAACATGAATGCAATGATACATGGCAAGGTGAATGTTTGGGCTAGGGTATATGACGAGATGTTATGGATTTTTATGTGGATGTGTACCATAAGACATCAAGAAAGAGTGGTGAACTATAACGTAATGAGATATAGACCAAAGTTGGACTTAAGTTTGAATGATGACATGGACCACATCACCGATGAAAAACACATGGGATTGGCTTTGATGATTACCAAATGAGTTTATGTGCATGGGTGTAGATGAGCGACTGCATAGATGTGGCATGTGGGTGGATAAATAAAAATTGAACATCAACATATGCCATCTAGATAAACTATGACTGGACTGATCAAATGAAAAGGAAGTTGATACTACTCGCATATTCGGTGTGTTATTGGTGTTTGAGATAGAATATCAATGCAGGTGAAGAATGCTATGGATGAATCTTGGTGAGTATATTAGTACATGAAACCATATGAATACATGATGTGATGTAGTACACCTACATAAAATGGTGGATATGCCATTGAGAAAGAATAATGGAAAATATTGAGTAGGCTTGAATGAATCTGTTGTGTAGAGGAACTTCAACTTCCATTAGTCGATGTAGAATTGGATTCCAAGACATAGATGAGTGTATAGGGGAGATACATAATCACCATAAAAAAATGAATGAATTCAAAAGAATTGTGGGCTATTATCATATTTGGATGATCTTTGGGGCTAGGTGATAATATAGGTGGCTGCCAGCATGGAGTACCTTCTGTATCACTAGCCACATGTAGCATTGGTTGTTTTGATGTGGACATGGTGGCCACATTCGAGGAGCTTGACACCACTTGAGGTACCAATATAGATTGAAATATATGCATGACAACAAAAAATTGCCCCCATGGACTCACCATGAAATCATGGTAGGGATAAACACACAGTAACTTTAGCATTGCATTCAATAGCATCTCAAATAGTTTTGATGGTTATATGATTCAAGTCACAAAATGATCATGGATATTACCATAAAATATTATTTGGTGAATCTCATGGTCATATGGTATCCTATTGAGGAGCATCACAACAAATGGAACCAACATGGTAAAATATAAAGGGACTCGATTGCGAAAGATAAGATGGACGTGGCAATTTTCTTATTTTATAGCAATTGAACAAACATAGATGTTTGATGAAAATAACTATGATGATGATATAGCTAATGCACAATGGACCCCCACCCTAGTTTAAAATACCAATTATAGGTGGACATAATATTAGTGTGATAGGCAGTAGCATTTGACTAAGAGGATGACCTAGTGATAGTTTTATAGCCACAATGGTAGTGACTTAGACCAGTGTAAACATTGGTATGGTTAAGATGTGGTTACAAATGGGGTGGTGGTCTTTATTTTGGATAACATGAAGAGCAGTAGCCATCCGATGGTGATAGTGGGAGTCAGAGAAAATATGGCAGTAGTAGGAGATGAAGCACGCATGGATGAGGCAATATTGATGTGGAAATGATGACTAGATATGGAGGAATATGGTGCAACATTGATGGTTACCTAGTGATTCAATCACAATAATCGATGACTTGGATGTATATAGTTAGAAAAGGGCATCACCAACACACTTGGTAGTATTATTGTAGTGTTGACGCATGCTAATATATTGTTTAAATGTCGGATGTGTTATTCTTATTCGATGAAGGTTTTTATAATCATTGAAATACACATTACTATAAAAAAATCAAAGATGTTGGGAATTAATAAATAGTAACACCTCATAGGAGGCAATATTCAACAATGGTTGTTGTAGTAGGAGAGGAAGCAATACAGTATCAAATTAATATAGGATAGAATAGAAGGAAATAAAATCACGCATATGAAAATATTGTATGATGCATAAAAATTAACAAGAACATTCGATAGAAGCGAAGATATTACCAAAGAATGTCTTAAACTAGCCCAAATCTACGGATAAAGACAAGGGTAAATAAATAAAAAGGGTCTAGCTTTATATAAAACAATTATCACAATATAATCCAATGGTTCAAAAAAAATAAAACAAAAAGACTTATGTATAAAAGGGGAAATTTATGATGAAAAGGGAACACGTGGATGTCTTGGGCATCAAATATCTACGTGATGGTAAATGCAGATGTAAGGGAGGAAGCCAGGCATAAGTAATTTTTTCATTTATTCAGCAAGAGTATTACATAGTAAATGTTACGAATAAAATGGAATCAAACCACCATTGGAGCATGTTCTAGGGAATGAAATGAAAATGAAAAGAAGGCGAATGGAACATGAAGAGTAAAAAGAATGAGAAGTTTTGGAAAACAAATTTTTTTACAAAACTTTTAAATCCACCATAGAAATAGAAATAAAGGGCTAGAATCCTTACCTATTACAATGTTTATGGACCTCTGTCCAAAGGATATACCAATCCACTAAATCAAATTCATGGATCTCTATCCATAGGAGAACTCCTCCTCTGCTCTGGTTGGTGATCCTCTAGAATACTACTGCCTCCACTACACAGGCTTGTGGATCTCTCTCCACTAAATAATCTTGTCATCACTCAAAAGACCTATCCTCACTGCCCTGGCTAATGGATCTATATCCAATGGAGACTACTATCCTCTGCTATGTCACCATAGGAGAACTCCTTCTCTACTCTGGCTGGTGATCCTCTAGAAGACTACTACCTCCACTACACTAGCTTATGGATCTCTCTCCACTAAATACTCTTGTTCTCACTTAAAATACCTTTCCTCACTACCCTAGCTAATGGATGTCTATCCAATGGAGACTAATATCCTCTACTATATCACCTCAAAAGCTCTATCTCAAATTTGTGATAAACACAGTCCTTCAGTCTAGCATAAATCTACTCAATATTTGTCTCTAGTCTTGCACAAATCTATCCTCAAATATGCACCAAAATCTGTTCTTAATTCTACACTAAACATAGTCCTTCATTCTAGCACAAATATGCTAAATATCTATCTCTGGTCTGGCACAAACCTATCCTCAAATCTACACCAAAACTCTGTTCTCACATCTGCACTAAACACAGTCCTTCTGTCTAGTACAAATCTATTCTCAATCTTTGTCCTCAAGCCTTAAATCAAAGCTTGACTCAATATCAAATCAACTATGCTATATCTACCCCAAACCTTAACTCAAGGTTTGAAAAAATAAATTAATTCTGCTCTCAAGTATTCTCAAAGACTTATCTCAAATATGCCTTGTAAAATTCCACAAAATATCACACTAATATGTCCACAAGTCCTCTCTAGAAACTGTCTAAATTTGCTCCACAAGTCCTCTCTATAACTTTTCCAAATCTGCTCCACAAGTCCTCTCTAGAACTTGTATAAATATGCTCCACAAGTTCTCTCTAAAACTTGTCCATATCTGCTCCACAAGTCCTCTCTATAACTTGTCAAAGTTTACTCTCAATCTGTATTGTAAGCTTCCACAAAATATTATTCAAATCTGTCCACAAGTCTTCTCAAATACTTACCTCAAATCTTCTCAACAAGTCCACACAAGAACTTGTCCAATCTCATAGAAATATAAATAGAATTGTTAGAGACTCAATATGTTCTACACTTATCACAATGCTCAATTACTTTCCATCACTCTTTCAGAATCATGAGGATAATTTTTAGAGACTCAATATGCTTCTTATTCACCTCAATACTCAATCACTTTCTCAAATCAATTCAGAATATAGAATGGTTTGTTTTATGGAAATTGAACAATCACTTCACACACCTACTTGAATAGGCTCAACCAAATCTACTCAACCAATCACTCAATAAAAAAATCCTTCCTTACAAACCCTATTCCAAGCATAAGACCTTCACTCAAAATATTTCCAATAATGCTCAACAACCAATCTCACATAACAATGATACTCATGTTCTTTTCAAACCCTACTTCAAGTTCTTCACTCAATAACTCACTTCAACAACAATGCTTATAAGACAACTCTCACATAACAATGATACTCAAACCCTAGTTCAAGTTCTTCACTCAATAACTCACTTCAACAACAATGCTTATAAGACAACTCTCACATAACAATGATACTCAAACCCTAGTTCAAGTTTTTTATTCAACCAATGGCTTCAACAACAATGCTTATCAAACAAGGTTTTAACAACAACTCTTTATTCCAGAAAACCTTGAAGCATTGACTCAACACACTCAAAAGGAATACTTAATCAAGTTCTTTTCACTCCAAACTTATTTTCCAGAAAACCAACCAATCAAATCAAATATGGAATAATGTGCTCATACCTTTTTGATGATGATGAAACCTAAAATATATGCCATAACCACAAACACTTCTATGCCAAACTCAAAGAGGTTAGAAGATAAATCTCTCTCACAATATAATGCAAAAACTCAATTACACCTTATCACTCCATCTTTAAAAACAACCATCAACATACATAATATTTGTCCAATAACACCTTATAATCTCCCAATTAAAATAATATCAACCACCAAAAAATAATTTCAAAACAATTACTTTCTCAACACTTCTTAATGGCAAGAAGATATCTTCAATAATAATCAACACTTAAAAGCATTTATCTCTCCAATAAGCTAAATATATTAAAAGCTTTATAAAACAATTAACTCCTTATTCCTCCTAATTATTTTTAACCAAAAATAATTACCAAGCAAAAAAACCTTTTATATATCCCTTATAACTCCCACATCACTTTATAAAATCATTTAATAAAGCCAAAAAATAATTGTAATTTTCCAAAAACCTTCAAAAAACCTGGCACTTAAATAATGTGCATACCTTTTCGTTGATCCCTAAAACGGATTCGGCGAGAATCGAACCGCTATCTCCATAAGCCTAAGAACCTTAGTGCTTGGGATTCCACCGTGTGGGATAGCAATACCCACATAAAGGAAGTGGAGCTTCCTTCACCTTATGCTCTTCTTTACACACGTTGACCTCCTTCGAACACCACACGTTGTCCACTAGTCGCAACACTTTAGCACATGAAAATCGAAGATACTTTTCGCAAGGGTTTTGGGGGCATTAAATCGAATGAGCATGGTAATTGTCTAAGGTGAAATGATCCACATTTTATACACAAATGGAGGAAATTTCTCACACATCGACGCATTGGAAATTCAAATTTCAAATATTTGAATTAAATTTAATTATTATTTCTTTATAATAATTTAAATTCTCTTGGAATTTAAATATTATAAATTAAATAAATAATTACTCTTTGGGAATTTTTTAACAAAATGAAAATCCACCTTGGTTTTTAATAAAAACGTTTTATTTTTTCCCATCATGGATAATAAACCTTTGATTTTTACCCTCCATGGTTTTTATAAAAACCTTTGATCATGCTTCCCATGAAGGTCTTTTGGAACCGATCAATTTGTAATTCTTATTAGAACCTTTTGACATCAATGACAACTATTATTCCTCAAAATTTCCAACAATTTATTTATTATATCAAAGGCTATCTTTATTTTCATGCTCAAAGCAATATTAAATGAATCCAATCATCATTTAAAGTTCACATTTAGAGATAGATCTCAATATTTATTTCATGTTCAATGTAGGATTTAAGGGAGATAAAACTTTTTTAAAATATACTATACCAAAATAATATAAAATCTACCTAAAACACTCCAAGATAAAATGAACTGAGGCTTAGCATCATGGTTATATGAGGGCCAATCACATTTTATTTTATTTTAAGTCTCATGACCCATTAATAGCATAACATAATAAAATAAAACAACATAGGCCCCTTGTTAAAAATTACTTGCAAATCACTACGGGATTCCTAGCACTTATTTAATACATCTTCACAAGATTACAAGCACACATTAAGTAAAAGGAACCTTGGAGAAATTTTATTTCTTTGCAATAGAGGGTTTCTAATCAAAATCTTGATTGTGATGGTGATTTTGCAATTGGGCAAAATTTCCACTAAACAAGAAATTATCTAAAAAATGACATAATAGTAAAATAATAGATTAAATTATTAATATTATAAGCACCACTAGGATAATAATAACACTATCAATGCTTTTCCTAATAGACAATGCTTTAATTTTGTATGATTATGTCAAAATAGAGAGCTATAGTACCATCAATCCCATAATTAGGATACACTTTCACTAAAAATATATAGAAAAATGAAGTTAATATAATATTAATGATTATATAATTTATGTAAGGAGGTCTCTCACTAGGAGGTATACGAAACTTGTTAAATGATAAAAAAATGGAAATATTGGTCAATTCAAGTGTAAACTATTAATGACAAAAGATGATATATCTGGTTAAATACATGTAACATGACCAAAGTAAATTAGTATGAAAGGAGATTAAATATTATAGCTACAAAGTCAAATATATTATCAAAATAAAGTAAGGGGAAATATCACAACCCAAATTACACTTGTTGCTCAAAGATGTTATGGTTGATTATCCCTTATTATGGGAGTTCAATTGAAGTTTACTTGTTGGTTGAAGACAGTTGACATCTTAAGAGCTTGAATGATTGAAGGTGTGAGAGTTTGGATGCTTGAAGGATAGAGAGTTTATATGATTGAATAATACCTTCACAAGATAGTAGTAATATTTTGGCATAACCTTGCCATGCTTGGAGTTGAATTTCTATGAATCCAAACAATATGTGATAAAATATTGTTGGATTACTAAATGACCTAAACTAAGGATCCCATGTGTTGGATGTATAGGAAGCCATGGTTCCTTGGGAGGATGGATTATAGAAATGGAGAAAGTAAGGATTTGAAATGAGATCAATATACCATTAGTGGAGGAAGATTATTAATGATATTTTTTATGCTTGGGATTTCTACTAGGGCTATGAATCAGATCTTGATGATTAGATCAATTAAGGGATATTGACTTAGAGTGTACTAACTATCAACCTTTTTTTTGGTTCATGAAAATAAAAAGCACTAGAGAGCAACAACACTAGTGGTGCTTATTATCTAGCACTTTTGTCAAAATGATCACTTCCAATCAAATTAGGGGGAAATATTCAAAGAGTTAAATTTTATAAAAAAACTTCCTATGATACAAAAGTGCTACTAGCACTTTCACTCATGCCCTAGGGCTTTTTCTTCTAGAGAAATAAATGCTCCCAATTTGGTCTTGGAGATGTTTGGTTCAATTTAGTTTATTAATGAGCTCAAAATTAGGTGTCTACAACATTATTGGTTTTTTAATATTTTATCTTATAAAATCTTCTTTTTTTAATGGAATCCTCACTCGTTAAATTAAACATTTTTCTACAATGTTATCTTCTTCTTTATATACCAAGGCTTATTGAACTTTATTTGTTCATGAATGTTCATAGTACCAAGTGAGTCTAGCTAAATACAACTAATGATATTTTCCACATCATCATATATGTACCATAAATGTCTAAATATAAAACATATTTATTTATATTTATCTTTAAATATTTAAAATTTTGAACATATTCATCCTCTACCTACTACTAGGTTTTATGGAAATAATTTCTTTCCCTTATAAATATATCCATGAACCTAAAAAATTTAATTTTTAGATTCAAATAATTTTTTTTCTTAGTTAATGTTGATGGTGTGGTTCCTTTAGCTTGCACATTATCATCATTATTTTTTTCTTTCATTGCTTTCTTAAAATTTTCTCTCTTTTAAATTGTTTTTGTTCTTCTTAAGTCCTATTATTTCTTCTACATATACTTTGATGGTATTCTTGAAAATATATATCTTTTTTGTGTCCCATTGACTTAAAAATGGTCTCTATGATTATTCCAAAGTGCATATTGAATTATGGGCACAATATAAAATCATTTTCCAATATAAAACTTGCTCTCAAAGATAATTACAAGTTTATATTCCTAAATAGATTTAGCAGAATAAAATATTTATATTTTTTCACCAACCTCTAACATTAATATCATCCTCTACAAAAAACATTGATAACTCTATGCAACATAAAACTTCACAAAGCAAATGAGGGTTTTTTGAAACTAGGATTTTATAAAATTGGTCTGCTTCATCAATATCAATTAGAAAAATCCGCATAAAATATAAACCTAAAATACTTCTTCAAAACACAATAAACAACAATTGATTTTCTTACCTAAACTAAAAGATATCTCTATTTTTATTCTCTTAAAAAAAACATGATTTGAAAAGGCATTGTTGCAAGTATTCCCTATGGATGACTTCATATGATCATATCCCCATCAATACCACCTATATTCATTCATATATCCTTTTTTTCAAAACTTTTTAAATTGTAAACAATAATATGCATGAATTTTCTAAATTGGACAACCCTGCAAAAATACAATCCCTCAAAAATAAGATATTTTTTTCCAAATGCTATAATAAAAAAGCAATCCTTACTTTAGCAAAATTATTGCTTTTATAGAATTAATTATGGAACTTGTTGGTCCGGCTTTCATACACACCCCGCGAAAGGATGGGCAGGAAACCCCGGAGACACCCACGGGACGGATCCCACTCACTTTAGGATCTAGCTGGTTATCCAAGGTGCGAGTTACAGAGTTGGGTCGAATGGCTATTCACTCTTTTCCACTTCTGGAATAGATTTCAATATGGACTGCTCTGTTACCTTACAGGGGGTTCTTGAACTTGTTCAGTAGTTGCAAAAGTTGTTTATCAGATTTAACTTGAATTCTTGATCTAGCTCTCATGGGTCAGCAGATTTAAATAAAAGACAAACAAAGAAAATAAAAATGGATCATTCATCGAAAACAAAGAGAGGGTAGGGTAGGGCGAGAAGAGAAGTTTATCAGACATCAAATTGTAAAACCCTAAACTATCAATCTTATCTATGCTACGAGCTTCACAACAGAACAAATCAAAGAAGAAAGTGTCCAGTCGGTCTAAGATCACTTTCAACTAAGAGCACAAGGCCGAGTGAAACAGATCTAGCAGAAAATTATAAATCCAAGGGCAGCTGGTTAAAAAATGGTATCTTTCACCGGCAGCCTAGCTCACACAGTGAAGACAGAGCAATTAGAACAAACTTAACCTCAAATCTGTAATTTCCCCTAGCAGACAAGAGAACAACTGAAGCCTAACAACATATTTAAACTTGATAATACAGATTCACAACATATATCTAACAAACTTTAATGGAACGGATAACAAAAGAAGATACACTTATCACACTCTGCAAAATATTAGGCTCCTGGCCATGCTATCACAGAAAAGCTAAAGCACATCAACTCCAAGTCCAGAAACAAAGGATTTCACAAGATTTGCAAGAAATTGCTTATAAGCCTTTTATTTCTAAGTCTCCGCCTCCCACGATTACATTGAGAAGAAGTATTTATAGACTCAGGACAGACCCTGATCTTTTCAGAAATATCTTCTTCTCATAACTACAAATATTATCTTTCTAAACCCTAGGACCCGGGTTTTACAATAAAAATCCATTTAAAATCAAAGTCCAG
The DNA here is from genome assembly GCA_028583015.1 of Wollemia nobilis. NCBI lineage: Eukaryota > Viridiplantae > Streptophyta > Pinopsida > Araucariales > Araucariaceae > Wollemia > Wollemia nobilis. Next base: position 8,480,168 of record JAQPPZ010000386.1, on the reverse strand, counting down.
ATAGAACTTAACCCTTCGGCAAATCAGTGGAGTCAGCTGCCATAAATGGAGAAGATAAAATCTAAAGCCACTTGCATTCATCCACAGCTGCAAATAAATGCCTCCATTAATTCTGCTGGTGAGCCGGATGAGTCACCACTTCTCCATCAATTTGATCTCCGTAAAGCCATCCCTGAGTTGAAATTGTCTTCATGCTATCAATTCTGCAATAAATTTGTCATTGAATGCTCTCACCGGCATCTTCTCTTCTAGCATGGCGGTCCTCGATCAAATCTGCACTTTAACTTTGACTTTATGGCCTTTCCCGGTTGTCCCGTAAGTGCCAGATGGAATCCTGCATGAAAGACAAAAAGATGAGTTAGCACTTTAATAAACATTAAATCAGAAGCATTTAAAGGTTAAAACAGATTAAATCAGGCTAAAAACCCTAAATCAAGCTTGCATGTCGGCCTCTATTTGTCTGCCTCACGCTTTGACACGTGTCGCTACCCCAGGATGCCTTCTGTTTCCCATTGGAATGCACTTCTGGCTCATTTTAGGACTTTCTCTCTCCTATCGCGATTCTGCGACATGTCACGATTTCGCGACATGTCACGAAATCGCGACGTCCCTGGCTCATCGGCAACTTCTTCCCCGTCGGCCGCGAAAACGCGACATGTCACGATTTCGTGACATGTCGCGAAATCGCGACCCTTCTCCGTCAACTGCAACTTTCTGCTCCAACAGTTGCTTTGCGACATGTCACGATTGCTGAGACATGTTACAACGTGCTGCCTTGCACTTGGCTTCTTTCTTCGTCTCCTTTCCTTCTCTCTCAGAAAGTCGTCGCGATTTCGCGACATGTCGAAATCGCGACACATTTTACATACTTAGCCAATTTTTATTCTGCAGCCCACTTTCTCTCTCCTATCGTGAAAATGCGACATGTCACGATTTCGCGACATGTCACAAAATCGTGCCCTTCCGTACGTTTTCTTTCTCTCTCCTCCGGCCGGGAGCGATTTTGCGACACTTTCCAAAAATGGAAATGTCGCGATATCGTGACACTTCCAAAAATGGAAAGTGTCGCGATTTCGCTACACAAAAATGACTTAGTTGCTTTTTGATTTACCTGTCGCGATATCGCGACATTTCCGAAAATGGAAGTGTCGCGATATCGCGACACTACCAAAAATGGAAAGTTTGATTTTTCATGAATTTATGCAACTATTTTCTGGATTTTTCTCGGTACCGGTGCAAGATTTTATTTGTGCATGAATGATTCTAGCATGTAAAAAGTGAATTCTTGGATAACACTGCTGGAATGCAAGAAAAAGCACAACTTTAAAAAGGAGGCAAGCAAATTTGGATTTAAAACCTGAAAATTATCAAGAGGGTCCCTATTTGCAAAAATGGAAGTTCGGAGCTTTCTAGAGGATTGGAATCTCATTTTTCAGTGGGGGTGTGTTGCTTCTCAACAAATGGCGATATCTACGGGTAAAATAGTAGCACTATTTTAGAACCCAAGACTCTGGTTTCAAAACAAAAAGACCATGCATCATGCCTTGCCACAGACATTCTTCACAATAAATTGACTACTAACTGCTAGCTGTTAAAATTTCCCAAGGACATACTAGGCTGGATTACTTCAAGGAAGATTTCTGATGTGCAATTACAAAGGGTATAAAACTTTCTTCAAGGATGACTGAATTGAATGATGAACTTTGGACTGATCAACTTTTCTAGATTGTAAAAGGGGAAACCGAGTAGAGCTCTGTTTACTAGTTTAGCCTTTTACAGCCTAGACAGAGTTACCCTTTAGATTTACACGACCCAAATTTACAACTGTAGGGAGAATCTAATATTGGCTGCCTCTTTTAATTGTTCAACTCTTTTCTTTTTTTTTTTTTTTTTTTATCTCTCCCTCTGAAATATATCAATATCTGAAATGCTTTTAGGGAAATCACAATTTTCTTTTAACATTTGATCAATCTGGAACTGTTTCAGTCTAGGCATTAATAGCCTCTGGTGACACCCAAATAATTGCATGAATCATAGTCCCCTCTTATAACTTGCTTTTCTTGGATTCCCAGGGAGTTCCTCCAACTAAACGACATAGCAGTTTTTCTATCATTAAAACAACTGTGGCAAGTAAGACACAAGATCCAATCATCTCTCTACCTTTGTCCTGAATAACAAAATAGTTCTACTGTTCAGTGTAAGCAGACTATCTCAATTAGAATAATGAACAGCATGGGCATTGGATTGTGGATTGATCAGCTCAGAATAAAACAATTTTGAGGCTGACTTTTCATTGATTGCTCAGGCAAAGGTTAAAGAACAGAATTTAAGAGCTGAAGGACTTTGCACAGACTTTCAAGGACAGACACAAGCTTTAAAGCAAAACAAAATAAAACAGATAAAATAAAATAAAATAAAGAAAAAAAGAAACAAAATAAAAAAAATAAAAAATAAAAAAAAAACTAAAAAAAAGAAACTAAAAAAGAAATAAACTAAAGCAAGTAAAGACAACAAAGAAAAAGAACTACAATAAAGAACTAAAGCAAATAAAACTGGGAGAGCTATTCACAATATGTACACATGTTACAACTTCTTCATAGCTTACTCAAATGATACATTGGATGGAACAATGGAAAAATAATGTTTCAAGTATTGACCATTAACAAGGAGGTCCAAAAAATTACCATCCAGGTCTTGCAAGTGGAAAGCATTATTACCCAATATTTCAGCAATTTGGTAGGGGCCTATCCACAGTGGCTGCAACTTTGTGTGCTTACCCTTCTTCTCATGGGCCTTGTCCCACAGAAGCACTAAGTCTGCCAATCTGAAAGCCTTCACTTTGGCCCTCTTGTCAAACCACCGCTTGACAGTTTCTTGGTGTCTGCTGAAGTGCTCCAGGGCTTGGAGTCTTTCATCCTGCAAGTTAGTCAAATCTAAAACTCGGGCTTCTGCATCATCATGATCTTCAAAATAATCTAAGGCAAATTGGTAGGTGGGCAACTTCAAGGAGATGGGAACAATTGGCTGGGTACCATACAGCAAAACAAAGGGAGAGGTCTTAAGAGCCACTTTGTGTGTTATCCGATCAGCCCACAGTGCATATTTCAACAATGTATGCCACTGCCTAGGTTTATCTGCTGCAGACTTTTTGATGGCATTCATTAAGTTCTTGTTTGTTGACTCAGCCAATCCATTGCCTTGGGGGTAGTAGTTGGATGAGAATCTGATAACTATCCCCATATGGTATGCCCAATCTGCAAACTCCAATGATTGGAAGGCTGGCCCATTATCACAGACCAAATTCAGGGGAACCCCAAATCTAGTTATGACATTTGATTCAAGAAATTCAATCACTTCTGGGTTGTGCTTCTTGTAGTGGCTGCTGCTTCAACCCACCTTGTGCAATAGTCAGTAGCTGTCAGCACATATTTATGTCCTGCTGAGGAATTTGGATTGATTACCCCCACAAAATCAAGTCCCCACTGCATGAAAGGTTTGTTTATCACCACTGGCTGCAATGGCAGGGCTCGGTTTGCCTCTTTGGCTGCAAATGTCTGGCACTGATGGCAGGTTCTGACATGTTGATGTGCATCCTTAAAAAGTGTAGGCCAGTAATAGCCTGCTCTCAGTATCTTATGTGCAGTGGCAGATCCTGATGAATGTCCTGCCCCTAGTTTTTCATGAAAACTAGCCATGACTTCACTGACTTCACTGGGAGAAATGCACCTTAGAAAGATGCCAGCATAATTCTCCCTGTACATAGTACCTGCCTTGAGGAGATAGTGAGCAGCTTTTAACTTTAATGCTCTCCTTTGAGTTCTGTTCAAATGGGATGGGCAAACTCCAAAGCTGTAGCGAGATGAATGATATCCCCATACCAATCATCGGATTCGGAGTTTAATTGATTAACTTCTGCTTGTAGAGGTATTTCAGCAATGTGCCTGGACAAGCCAAGTCCTCTGATCAGTTTAGCAGGCCTAATTTCCAAGTCATATTCTTGCAGCCTGGTGACCCAATTGCCCCTCAGTTCACCCAACTCATTTTGACTTAGAAGATACTTCACAGCTGGGTCTGGCACTATGGCATGAGTTTTGCTTCTGAGTATATAATGTCTAAACTGTTTCACTGCCCTTACCAAAGCATAGGCTTGTTTATCTAAGCTGGAATATTTCGGTTCAGCTCCCTTCAAATTAGTGCTCTTAAAAGCAATTGGATGTTCTCCTGTATCTCTCCGTTGAGTCGACATCTGCAGCAAGTGTATGTTCGGAAGAGAATGTGTACGAGATAGAAATCTGCACTGAAATCCGGGCTTACTAAGGCTGGTGCTTGTTTAATGGTTGTCTTGATTTCTTGAAAAGCAGTCTTAGCTTCAGTGGTCCGAGGCAATGCGGGCAGTTTGCTTTAACATATCATTCATTGGTTTAACTATCTCTGCAAAGCCTGAGATAAACTTTTCGACAAAGTTAATCTTTCCAAAGAATGATCTCAACTCTTTCTTGGAGTTGGGAAATGGTATGCCAGATATGGCCTCAACTCTGCCTGGATCCATAGAAATGCCATCCTTTGTGACCAAATGCCCAAGCAGTTTGCCTTCTGTTACACCAAATATGCATTTCTTTGGATTCAGAGAAATGCCAAACTCTCTGCACTTGTTAAACACAGACTCTAAATGCTTTACATGGTCAAACTTAGATTTGGAAAAGACTGTTAGATCATCCATGTAAACTACAATACATTTGCCCATAAGCCCCTTGAAGGCATGGTCCATTGCTCTCTGAAATGTTGCTCCTGCATTTATCAACCCAAATGGCATCCTTTTGTAAGCAAAAGTCCCCCACTTGGTTGTAAAAGCAGTCTTCATTCTATCCTCCTTCTCCACTAGAATCTGATTATAGCCTGAGAAGCCATCCAAGAAAGACATCATCTCTGATCCATTAACAATTTGCAGGACTTCATCCATAGAAGGCGGGGGATAGTTGTCCTTTTCTGATGCCTTATTTAAATTCCTGAAATCCACACACGGGCGGATCTCCCCATTTTTCTTCTGGCGGCACCGGATTGGCCACCCGGGTAGAATGCACGATAGGAAAAATAATTGCTTGCACTCAAGAGCTTCTCCACTTCTTTACGAATAAGGGGTTCTAACGAGCATTAACATGCCTCTGTTTTTGTCCGAAAGGCTTGCAAGATTCTTTCAAAGGTATGATGTGGGTGTAAACTTTTGGATCAAATACCTTTAAATCCTTGTATGACCAGGCCATTACATCCTTAGACCTGTGCGGGAAATCAATCATATTTCTCTTTATCTCCGGATCACGAGTCCTTTGCCAACTTGATGTTCCTTGGATCCTCTTCGGTTCCTACATTCAAATTTTCGGTCTCATTGTCTGTGGTGCCCACATAATCTTCGAGAATTCACCCTTTGCCTGATCTTGTCAACATCAAATAACCTCTCCGGCTCTACCATTCCCTTTGGGATTCTATTGTCCTTCAATCTCATGATTCCCCTGTCATCATCTAACTGTTCCATCGGGGTGTCCCTTTGGCCCTCATCAATTATAGCATTCTCAAAGGTATTGGTACTCTGCAAAAAGTTCACAATCTGCTGATCATCTGAGAAAACTTGAAAGTTGTCTATATTGTTTGGAACTGAAGGGCAGGGGACTAACTCAATTGAAAACTTATCCCACTTAAAATCTTCCAATGGCTTTAAACTTGCAGCTGAAGATGCCAAGACATCTGCATGTGAATTTTGTTCCCTGGGTATATGTGTTAAGTTAAAGGCATCAAAGCCTTCCACCAGGTCCCAGGCTCTGTGTTTGTATCCCTTCAGATAAGAGGCTTTACACTGAAACTTACCCCTGACCTGGCTTGCCACTAATTTTGAATCAGTGAAAACTTGAATGTTTTTCACATTTCTATCCAATGCAAATTTTAAACCTAAAATCAGAGCTTCATACTCTGCTAAATTATTAGTACATGGGAACTACAGGCGGTAAGACATAAAAAATGTCTGACTTTGAGGTCCTTTGAGGACTGCCCCTGTTCCAGAACCACGCTTACATCTTGCTCCATCCACATGAAGTGTCCAAACTTCATTAGTATGTCTGAGGATGAGCTTTGTTAAATTTATTATTCTGCCGGTTGTTAAATTGTAGACTCCAATGTCTACTTACGCAATATTGATGTTTCATTTGCGGCATTGTACTCTGTAATCGTGTGCTTGTACCTCGGTTCTCTGTCAACCCGCAATTGATTGGCCACACCCTTCCATGGCAACCACATGTGTGAAAAGTCTGTTGCAGGATATCCATTTAGAGACTTAGACCAATCCCTACTCAACGACATTCCATACCCCACTGGGATATCCACAACTTGGATTTCGATCTTATGTTGAGCCCTTGGCTCAGATGCCAATTGAATGTGAATGTTTTGCAGCTCTCCCACAACCTTAACTTCTGACTTGTCCAATTGGACAACTCTCCTCTCAGACTTCATTGGGGTCAGCCCCAACTGCTGACAAATTGCCAGTGGCATGACATTAGCAGATGCAACTGAATCTACCAAACAATTATGTAAATTCTTCCCAAAAATTTTGACAGTCAGTAAAAATGGGGGAACTTCAATCTTTTCCTTGTACATGGCCAGATTGGCATTGGCTATTTTCTTCCCTTTATCCACAGGTTTAGCAGCAGGGCCAGAGTATGTCTTTATCAGATTGTCTCTCTGCTCTGAAATCTATGCCAACTCATGCAAAGTAATGTTAGCCTTAATATTTTTCATATCCTCCACTATGTTATATCCTTTGTTAAGTGGAGGAATAGCAACATCTGGTACTCTTTGAGCTCCTCCCTTTGGTGGAGGTGGATTATTGCTTGGAGAGGGGTCAGGAGGAATATTGTGAGAGTTGTCAGGAGGAGTTGATGTGGTATTAGGCTCAGGATTCCTGTTTCTCAGGTTGTAATTATCTCTTATGTACTGTTGGAAAGCTTGTACTTCATCCATGGGCATTTCAACTACATTCTCAGATTCATCCGGGAAAGAGAAAGAATCCAGGACCATAGCTGCACTGTGGCCAGATGAACTTGGGCCATCAGCAGTTCTTTGATTTTCAGGGGAGATCAGATCACCAGACAAGGCTTCAAATGCATTGCAAAATTCCAGACAGTCTAACTCTCCATGCTGAGAAGTGGCATGAATTCTGCACCAGTTGGGCAGGGCTAAGTCACAAATGTTCACATCATGAGTTTTACCCTTGTAATCTTTATTAGGCTCATATGGGGGCCTGTTAAATCTGTTTGGTTGATATGAATATCTGTTGGGGTTGTCTCCAGTAGAAGTTTGCCTTTTAAAACTCAAAAAATCATTGGCCAGCTTTTGAACAATCTTTGAGACTTCTTCAATCCTTGCATTGTCAGCTTCTTTCACAGGGTTTTGTACATTCTCAACCGGTGCTGCAGACCATGGTGCTGCTGATGGTAAAGTCTGACAAAATGGCAGCATCATCTGATGTGGAATGGGATTAAACACAGGAGCAACTTGTGTGATCAGAGGAGTTTGCTGAAGATTTAGAGGCTGGGGTCCCAACTGTCTTTCCGGGATTAAAGCTTCTTTATAAGCTTCTGTCAAGTTGGTAACAGTGGCATCCCTCTTCAAGAAGACAGAGGTCATTGGGTCTAGAGAGTTTCTGAAGATCTCTAGTGCCAGGTCTGCATTAGGCACATAATAGCCGGTGAGTCTACCATAAGCTTTTTGGAATCTGACATTATAGGATCTGATAGACTCATTTAGTTCTCTTTTGATGCCAGAAAACTATTGATATAAAATGCTGGGATCTATCACTTCTCCGAACTGTGACACAAAGACTTTTTCTAAGTCATTCCAGTGGTGATGGAATCATTGGTAAGATTTAGAAACCAATCATAGGCTCCCTCCTGGAGAGTAAACGGGAAGAGTCTGCAGGCAACATCCTCATGTTGTACATTTAATAACTTCAGTGCATTCTTGAATGCAACTAAGTGTTCCTCTGCGGTTCTTGTCCCATCATGTTTATACCTAGGGAGGTATCTTTATGGATTTATGGGCAAGTCATGGGCTATACCCGGAATGTTCAAAGCTGTGGAGCCCAACCAATTTGCCATAGCTAATGGATTGACAGGAATATTCTGAGCTCTGGTTGGAGTGACTATCGGTGGTGATAAAACTATCTGTGATAGAGATGTGGCCCTTTTGTGGCTACTTCTCCTCGGAGTTTCTAATTCGGGGACAAGGAGCTCTCCGGCTCCGGGGTGGGACCTTGTTACCTGTATGTAGAATCCGGTTTTCACAAGCACTTATAACTTTGCGGTTCTCAACGGGTTATGAATTTGGAAATTTAAAACATCGACAATTTACAAACTACGACAATTTACAAATGGATTGGAGTTCAGTGTGGGTCCTTACAAATGTTGTTGTTATGCCCTTATAATACTTGAACGAAGTTCATGCCCTCCTTCTAGCGCCAATTAGGTGTTGGTCCGGCTTTCATACACACCCCCACAAAAGGATGGGCAGGAAGCCATCGGAGACACCCACGGGACGGATCCCACTCACTTTAGGATCTAGCTGGTTATCCAAGGTGCGAGTTACAGAGTTGGGTCGAATGGCTATTCACTCTTTTCCACTTCTGGAATAGATTTCAATATGGACTGCTCTGTTACCTTACGGGGGTTCCTGAACTTGTTCAGTAGTTGCGAAAGTTGTTGACAATCGGATTTAACTTGAATTCTTGATCTAGCTCTCATGGGTCGCGATTTAAATAAAAGACAAACAAAGAAAATAAAAATGGATCATTCACCGAAAACAAAGAGAGGGTAGGGTAGGGCGAGAAAGAGAAGTTTATCAAACATCAAGCTGTAAAACCCTAAACTATCAATCTTATCTATGCTACGAGCTTCACAACAGAACAAATCAAAGAAGAAAGTGTCCAATCGGTCTAAGATCACTTTCAACTAAGAGCACAAGGCGAGTGAAACAGATCTAGCAAGAAAATTATAAATCCAAGGGCAGCTGGTTAAAGCTGGTATCTTTCACCGACGACCTAGCTCACACGGTGAAGACAGAGCAATTAGAACAAACTTAACCTCAAATCTGTAATTTCCCCTAGCGAGACAAGAGAACAAGCTGAAGCCTAACGACATATTTAAACTTGATAATGGCAGATTCACTGCATATATCTAACAAACTTTAATGGAACGGATAACAAAAGAAGATACACTTATCACACTCTGCAAAATATTAGGCTCCTGGCCATGCTATCACAAAAAAGCTAAAGCACATCAACTCCAAGTCCAGAAACAAAGGATTTCACAAGATTTGCAAGAAATTGCTTATAAGCCTTTTATTTCTAAGTCTCCGCCTCCCGCGATTACATTGAGAAGAAGTATTTATAGACTCAGGACAGACCCTGATCTTTTCAGAAATATCTTCTTCTCATAACTGCAAATCTTATCTTTCTAAACCCTAGGACCCGGGTTTTACAATAAAAATCCATTTAAAATCAAAGTCCAGATAGAACTTAACCCTTCGGCAAATCTGTGCAGTCAGTTGCCATAAATGGAGAAGATAAAATCTAAAGCCACTTGCATTCATCCGCAGCTGCAAATAAATGCCTCCATTAATTCTGCTGGTGAGCCGGATGAGTCACCACTTCTCCATCAATTTGATCTCCGTAAAGCCATCCCTGAGTTGAAATTGTCTTCATGCTATTAATTCTGCAATAAATTTGTCATTGAATGCTTTCACCGGCATCTTCTCCTCTAGCATGGCGGTCCTCGATCAAATCTGCACTTTAACTTTGACTTTATGGCCTTTCCCGGTTGTCCCGCAAGTGCCAGATGGAATCCTGCATGAAAGACAAAAAGATTATATTAGCACTTTAATAAACATTAAATCAGAAGCTTTAAAGGTTAAAACAGATTAAATCAGGCTAAAAAACCTAAAGCAAGCTTGCATGTCGGCCTCTGTTTGTCTGCCTCACGCTTTGACACGTGTCGCTACCCCAGGATGCCTTCTGTTTCCAGCTGGAATGCACTTCAGGCTCATTTGAGGACTTTCTCTCTCCTATCGCGATTATGCGACATGTCACGATTTCGCGACATGTCGCGAAATCGTGACGTCCCTGGCTCATCGGCAACTTCTTCCCCCATCGGCCGCGAAAACGTGACATGTCACGATTTCGCGACATGTCAAATCGCACTTCTCACAACTTTAATCTAGCATGTCGCGATTGCGACATGTAAGCGCCTTGCACTTGGCTTCTTTCTCGTCTCCTTTCCTTCTAACTCTCGAAAGTAGAACGTCGCGATTTCGCGACATGTCGCAATCGCGACCATTTTAACATACTTAGCCAATTTTTATTCCTGACCCACTTTCTCTCTCCTATCGTGAAAATGCGACATGTCACGATTTCGCGACATGTCTAAAATCGCGCCCTTCGTACGTTTTCTTTCTCTCTCCTCCGGTCGACAGCGATTTTGCGACACTTTCCAAAAATGGAAATGTAAAAATGCGATATCTTCGCGACTTCCAAAAATGGAAAGTGTCGCGATTTCGCTACACAAAAATGACTTAGCTGCTTTTGCCAAAATCTGTCGCGATATCGCGACATTTCCGAAAATGGAAGTGTCGCGATATCGCGACACTACCAAAAATGGAAAGTTTGATTTTTCATGAATTTATGCAACTGTTTTCTGGATTTTTCTCGGTACCGGTGCAAGATTTTATTTGTGCATGAATGATTCTAGCATGTAAAAAGTGAATTCTTGGAATAACAAGTTGGAATGCAAGAAAAAGCACAACTTTAAAAAGGAGGCAAGCAAATTTGGATTTAAAACCCGAAAATTATCAAGAGGGTCCCTCTTTGCCAAAAATGGAAGTTCGGGGCTTTCTAGAGGATGGAATCTCATTTTTCAGTGGGGGTGTGTTGCTTCTCAACAGAACTTTATTCTCATGAACTCAAATTATTTACCAGTATGTAGAAATATCAACGAATTCATCGACAAATAACATTCCATAATGTAATAATCCACACAATGAGGCAAAGATAAAACCCTTAGGCTAGGGAAACATAATTAATACTACTTAAATATGGTATAACTTTACAATATCTCCCCAAAATGATAGGTCATTCCATGTGAAAATATGATTATAAGGCAATACTTTATATGAATGATAGTTCCTTACAATGACAATATCCCTTATTTATATACCTAACATCTAATGATAATTTGGGGAGGATATAACCCTAGACCTAGCCTACTAATAAACCCTTATACAACATATTTTATAATATAATATCACAATACAATAAATTTGATGTATGTATGGCCCATACTAATTATTTATAACAAATATATAATAAATATCATATCTCGATATACTTACCCCAAGTTACCATAGCAGTCTCTTTCTATGTCCCTCATTTAGCTTAAGCAGGATGCTGGAATATATAGCATTAAGATTTAGTTAAGGCCGTGAATAAATTTTATATTATGTTTATTTGTATAACCCGTCATCCTTTTTACACCTTGGATAGGTGGGTTTATTGTAATTTTTTTTATAAACATTAAGGTTAGTTCTTTAACCTTGACCTAAGGGAACATGCAATTTGTGTATTTATACTGCTTGAGGCCAACCACTTTGGTATTAGTTGGAATGACTATTATTTATTTTGGTGATATTACAATGTTTTCTATGGACATCCTTTATATTATATTATGCTTTTTGTAAGGATTTTTTTATTTCTTTTTGGGTAATGTGTTGATTTTTTTTTCATTTTTGGAAAGTATTTCTAAATTTAACATCTTTGATATGAAGTTCCATGTTACCATACCCTTAGAAAATATTTTTTCCCTTAACAATATTAATACATAAATACAATATATATAGAAGTAATATTTTTTTCCAAATAATTCCTTCATTTTGAATAATCATCATTGAAGTTTTTCCCTTAATGTTAAACTCATGTATCTACATTTATCACTCCTATTATATTATTCTCTATAAACCTTATTTTATTTACAAATAGAAAACATAAATTTCTCCTCTCATTATTTACAAAGAAAATAATTTTGAGTTTTATCAAACTCAAATGTTATGCTTTTCAATAATATTGAAAGTGATATCATTTATGTATTTTTCCAATGTATCCTAAATATGAGTTGAAATTTTCTACCTATGATTAAGAACATAAATTTCCAACTAGGTAGATAAGCTTTCATTTTTAACCAAACTTTTTTTCCAAATCTCTTTTTTTCTTTTGCTAGATAATGGAATACCTAATGTTGATGGTAATTTTCCAATATTAAACCCTAAAGTATTTGCAATCATTTATTATAAATCAAACACAGTGTTGATAAAATAGTATTTGATTTTATTGTATTAACTATTTTTCCACTGATGTTCTAATTATATTATAGTATTGATTAAAATTTCATGGCCTCACTAATTGAAGGATAACCTAAAATAAAAGTATCATCTATAAATTAGGGATGATTCAAAGGAACCATTCCTCACAACCTAATTACTTTTGATTTTGTCTTCTACATTTTCATTTAAAAGAGATTATCCAAATACTTGACAAGAATAAGTAATCTGTAAGTATATAATGGATCATCTTGATACATACAATGAGATGATTCAAAGCATTAATTAGGGGGTCCATTGATAAAAAAGTAATCTTTTATATTGTTGTAATAATGTCCAATATATTTGTGCACTAACCTTTATTGAGACTAAGGTTTTTATAATATCCTATTAGACATATCTATAAACCCTTTTATATGCTTTTTTCATGTCTAATTTAAGAAGCACAAATGGTTTATTTATGTACTAAATAATACATATGACCTCCTACACAATGATTATACCATCAAGGATTTTCTTGCCATAAAAAAAACAACCATGTTCCTTTGAGATAATAGAATATAAATTTTTTTCCATATATTTTCCCCATAATTTTTAAAATTATCTTATAAAACATGTTACAAAGGCCTATGGGATGAAAAATATATAAATATTTTAGCTATACTATAGTGCAATAAAGGTTGTCTTAATTTTATTTATTATAGTCTTATTTTTCCTAGGCCCTTTCAATCATAGCCAACATTCATTCATCAAATATCCCAACACATTGGAAAATAAATTATAGGAAATCCATCAAGACTAACTACCTTATCATAATGGAAAGAGAAAATTACATCATGTAGCTCCTCTATCGAGATATTTCTTATCAATATCTCTTTATATATTTCTATGGTAAGTGATGGATTATTTTAGAAAAGTTTACACCACTCCTCTTCATCTTACCCAACTTGTAATATAATATTTTCAAACCATGTAATTTATTCCTTCTTGATATATTTTTCTTCAAAAAATTTTCACCAATAATTAAAATATTTATGATATATTGAATAAATATTTTGTTTAGTATTTGCATATTTTTTGGTATTTATATCACCTTATTAAGACTTAGCACCCTATGTATTTGGTCTTAATACAATTCTTTCTTTTGTAGTATGTTATGAAAATTATGAACTACTTATTTTTCTTACATAAAAGAATATTTTTTCATTCCATTAATTTCAACTATCTTTTCTAAATAATTGACCATGGATTTTATTTCTACTTTTCTTTCAAATATGTTACCAAAGGATTTTATATTCCAATTATTCATCTGCCCCTTTAGACATTTCATATTTTGAACAAGTTCATACATATATTATTCTTCAAAAAAAAATCCTCCCACCATAGCATAACCATATTGAATCCATATAGACTAAAGATAAAATGGTTTTGGATGACTAGTATTAATGTTGGAATTTACAATTCTTTCTAGAAATATTTTGAAATATGCATTCACCATAATCATATATAGAAAGGATACAAGAGTGAAATAAAGATAGCATCTCTCTATATATATGTATATATATGCATGCATGCATGTATGTATTTATGTATATGTATAGTGAGAGATAAATGACTTGAATAGATAGAAGGAATAAGGGGTGGGTGCCCATATGCAACACATAATTTCATGTATCACAAGCTGATATAATAGAACAATGATTGGGGGTATTTATAATGATATTGAATCCCCAATTAGATATTAATCTCAAGAATATATAACATGACTTGAAGTTTAAATTACAATATAATAAATATATTAAAGCCTTTAATCAAGGTTAACCATGTAGGTGGCTTAATGAATGTAACTAATCGTGAATACATCAAAAATACCTATAGGGTTACAAAAATGACAAGGCCTCCACTTTGCAATCTATATATTCATCTTCATCATAATAAAGCTTGTGCCTTGATCTCAAGATTTTTTTCTCAATATTCCTTAATCTTGTTATGTAGTTATTTATATTGTCCTTCCCTTCTATAATATTCACACCAATTTGACTTATTTAGAATATTTGACTTTCCCTTAGGTATTTAAGCCTTAGGTTCTACTAATTTGAAGTCCTTTGGATGTGATTATATATACCAAATAACTCCATAATTCTTCATATTGGCTTCATAATGAACACAGTGATTGAAGATTCCTTCAATAGTTATTGGTTGTGGATCCGTAATGTCCATAGCATTCACTTAAATAAATAATCCAATTATATGATAGGTGGATTGGAGATAATACAATTTACATATTTTTCATCACCTTTTACCTTACCTCCTATCATAGCTAGGATAATTTTTAAGGATTTTAATCAAGATATGTAGATATTGACATTACTAAAATCTAAAATCTTGAGCTTGTATATCCCTATCTCTATCTTGTTAACTTCACTACCACATACTTTCTATAAATATCCCTTGAAGTTATCCATACTTAAATATGATTAGCCTTCTCTCTTATGTGTAAAAGTACATATGGTTCTACTAGCATAAATAAGAGACAAAGTGATTCTTCATTTTTATTGGTTATTTCATGATTACCAAGACCTTCTAGTCCATTATTAAAAATGAACTAGATATACGTACACATGAGTAACACTTCATTTGAATTGACAAGGAACCACAATTTTACTTATTGAGATGAGTCCCGCTAAAATATGATAAGTCATTAAATTTATGTCACCATTATGTAAAGCATGAATAATATTATGATCTAAAAAAGAGCTCCAAGTCCTTCCATATGCAAAATTTATGACCTCCAATAGGTTGGATGAATTAGCACTTGAAATATAAATAAATAAATAAACTACCAAACCTTAGAAGAAAATCATTGAATTTGAGAATGCTAATTGGTAAATTCTAAAACTATCACTTGGCCAAAATGAATTGGATTTATTTTCACCATTTACTACAACTTATAATTTTGTTTGGTTAACTATAATTTGACAATTAGACTAGTTTGATTGTTAATATGACTTCAAACATACATACATAATATATCTACCTACCTACATACCTATATATCTGTCTATCTATCTATCTATCTATCTATCTATCTATCTATCTATATACATATATATATAAGTAAAAGAAAATGAGGTATTCATAGCTAATGGTATTTAAATTTATGATCTCCCCACACAAGGAAAATGACTAATCATTGTGTCATTATGTACTTTTGAAATAAACTTGACTTTCTCTCTTAATATCATATTGAATGTAGCATAATAAAGTATAAGCTTGGCACTATTTTTTGACCTTAGGACATATTAGTCTCAATAAATAATACCAATTAGTGTACTAGGGTAGACTATTGGAGTTAGTGGATGACATATCACTAATAATTTATGTAGACACCAATCTTCACTAGCAATGAGATCTTAAAAATGACTACTTGAGGGATTCAAACCAACAACCTTTCTACTACAAATAAGTTGTTCAATAACTAAACCAATCTACATAACTGGAGCTAGGAATGGAAATACCTTTTAAAGAAACAGAACCCCATAAATTCATTCATACAAAATAGGAGGGCCTTTGGGCTTAAATCCAATGACATATGTTGTGTAAAAGAGGGAACTAACTATTGTGCTATAGAAATAATTTGTATTTAAGGTGCAACTTCCTATTTACATCATAAAATATTAATGGGATGCTTATGCTAGCCCCTATTTACCTATAAAAATGCATGTTGGATATTTTAACTTGAGACATACACTTTTCCAACCAAGGGTATTATTGGCATACTACTCTCTCTATTACATATATAGTTAGTATATCTAGATTTCCTAAATGGCAATAGAAATCTAATATTAAATAAACAATGAAGCATGAGGGACTAAAAATATGACATCTTTACAAATAGACAATACCTTTATTGGTGTATCGACTCTTGAGATGATTTTCACTATTGAATGATCATAATTTGTGGTATATTTTAATGTGAATAGTGAATGAATAGAATTTGAATGGTGCATAAATTAAATGAAATTGTTCTTAAAATATGGTAGGTAACATTGGTACCAAAGTACACTTGAAATTAAATTTTCAAATTTCAATGGATTTCCTCCAATAACAACAATGTGAGGATTAAAATTTCAATCACCTAAAAGGAGATTATTTTCTAGAGTTGAGAGATGTAGTTTCAATCCTTTGTTGTGATACCTTGTTGGAATTTTAGAATAATTTCTAAAAATATCTTCAATATAAATTCACCATTATCATATATAGAAAATGTACAGAGTGAAATGAATATAGCATATGATATTAAATAAATATATAAGTGATAGAAATAGATTGAAGGAATAAATATTGGGTGCCCATAGGCACCCTATAATTCACATATCACAAACTAATACAATGGATTAGTTGTTGGGGGTATTTATAGTGATATCAAATCCCTAATTAGATATTAATGTCTAGACACAATAACATGACTTGAAGGTTAAATTATAATATTATAAATATTTTAAAATTTTTAATTAAAGGTTAACCACATAGGTGGTTTAACCAATGTCATTAAGGTTGAATACATCATAACTATTTGAAGTATTACATAAATAATTATCAAAGGATTACAAGAGGAATGCAAATAGGCTCACATAAACACATGCTTGTAGAATACATCGGTAGTTCCCATAAGCATTCTTAATTCTCTTAACATTGGCCTAGTATGATTAGATTATAGATACTTCAAAAATTGAGTAGATCATATTTTAAATTTTGGTTTGTGATATGGTACTAATAAAAATCATATCTTTAATATATATACCCAACTAGTGGATATTTGATTTAATGTTATTTGGAAATTCAAACGAGACAATACACATAATAAAATAAAATAAACTACAAAACTTTGGTCCCTCTCTTGGTTTTTCTTTGTTTTTATTTTTTTATTCATTAGACCATATTGCAAACCTAGGGCTTTTCCTCTTTCTAAGTTCCTATCACTCTTCTTTCAACATGCCATAATTTATGAAGATATTTTTAGTGTTTTAATTTGTCTCCTCTTGTTAAGCCAAATCATGTGTCTTCTATATAGATAAAATTGAAAGAGAAAATAGGTGGGGCTATGGGAGAGGGGGAGGGACCTACTCCCTCTCCCTGCTCCTTGATTCATCCCAGGTCATCCCACTCTAGGAATGGTTTTTAGCAGATGATCTCCTTGGGGGGAGATCCTTGCCCACTTTCTACTCCTTTCCCAATAGTTTTTGGGGTTTCCTCATTTGAATCCCGGGCCTGGTGCTTCCCAGGGATCCTCTGGGGTTTCTTGCATGTTCCTAGGATCCTATCCCTGATCTCCCTTAGGATTTTCCCTAGGCTTTTTTATAGGTTGTTAATGGAATCTAATTCCCAGGGCTTTCTCAATCTATTATGGTTGTAGTTTGGGTTCTTGTTTGCTTCTTGGTGCATCCCGTGAGGTTCTCTCTTCATCAAGGTTGGTCTAGGGGGCCAGTTTCCTCTTTGCTCATGTTTCCTCTTTGGGATGCCATTGGTTGCTGGTGGTCTCATCCCTTTGGGTGGGACCATGTTTGTTTTCCTGTTCAAAGGCTTCTTTTTGTTGGATCTACTGCTTGGTGGATGCTTTGAGCATTTGCATGGCCTTGGGGGGCCTCTTCCTGTGCTTGAGTTGTTCCCAACCCCAGTCCTAGTTCCCTAAAGCTGTTCATGTGCAAGGATGGGGATTCTTGGTCCTTTCTGCTGGGGTGCTTTGGGTTTTTTGTTGCATGTCTCGATCTTGGGGGGACCGATGATCTATGCATGCAGACCCCTGGATCCCTCAGTTTAGGTTTTCATGGATCTCATATTTGTGTTTGCTACCGCTTTTTACCTGGAATTTGAAGGTTTTTGTTTCAGTTTCTTGTTTGGGGGCTTATACTTTCTGGTCTTGCTTCTTGGTGGACTCTTGGAGCTTATTCTTGGCCTTGGGGGGGCCTCTTATTGTTCCTAAATTTTTCCTAGTCCCAGTTTCATTTTCTTGGAACTATTCATGAACAAGGATGGTGGGTTCCTGGCCCTTTGTGGCTTTTGGGATCCTTTATTTGTACCTATGTTTATTTTCCCTGGATCCTTCTAGCTTCCTTGTACTCATGTTGGCAGGATTCTAGTGCTATAGTTTCCCAAATCCATTCTTCTGCTAGTTCTCCTGCTGGGTAGGATTTTCCAATCCTGTTGGTTTTCCCACTGGGTGGGATTTTTCAAACCCAATTTTCTATTGGTTTTCCTACTGGGCGGGACGAGATTTCCCACTAGGCAAGATTTTCCAATATTCTAGTTTTCTCGTTGGGCGGGATTTCTAATCTGGTGGTTTTCAACTGCTTCCCACTAGGTGGGATTTTCAAATTCATCATCCTGCATGTTATGTTAGGCGGGATTTTTTAAAACTGGTGGTTTCCCGTTGGGCAGGATTTGGTGGTTTCCCGTTGGGTGGGATTTTCCAATATATTAGTTTTCTTGCTGGGCAGGATTTCCAATATGCTAGTTTTCCTTGCTGGGCGGGATGGGATTTCCTGTTGGGCGAGATTTTCCAATATTCTAGTTTTCCTGCTGAGCGGGATTTCCAATCTAGTGGTTTTCAGCTACTTCCCGCTGGGCAAGATTTTCAAATTCATCATCCTACATGTTTTCTTGTTAGGTGGGATTTTTCAAAACTGGTGGTTTCCCACTGGGTGGGATTTTTCAAAATTTGTGGTTCCTCGTTAGGCGATATTTTTCAAAATTGGTGGTTTCTCGCTAGGCAAGATTTTTCAAAATTGTTTTTTCCCGTTGGGTGAGTTTTTCCAAACTGTTTATTTCCCACTGGGTGGGATTCTTCAAATTGATTATTCTTGACCTTTGGTTTTGTCGGTTGACCTATTGTAAAAAGGTTTTTGGGGTCCTTTTAAAAACTGCTTTTAATATAATTTTTACCTACCAAAAAAAAATCATGTGTCTTCTATAGTATTTTGGGCTTAAGAAAATTGATTATTGTTTATATTTTAGCATCTACTCATAAGATATATCTTTTATTGTACATTTTGAGTCCCTAAGCTAAAAGTTGTCATTGATATCAAAAGAACCTATGTGACTAAGCACTATGATTTTGCTCCACAAAGAGCTTCATGAGAAGCCAAGGTTTTGATCAAAGGTTCTAGAAGGGATGCATGGCATTTAGTTCCAAAAGGAGCTTCAAGGGAAGCTTAGCAAAAGGCTTTTATGAAAACAAAGGAAGGAAAGGAAAGGTTTTATTTAAAACCAATGGATGGTATATTTGAAATAGGTTTTTCTTAAAACCCAAGTTGGGTTTTCTTTTCATCAAAAAAGGTGCTTCGGTGATGGAGAAATTTAATTTTAAAGTTTTAGTTTAAATTTTAATTTATTTAAAATTTAAATTAAAATTTTAAAATTAAATAAAAGGTTTTTCCCTCCTTTCTTATTTGCACCGTTGACGTCATGAGGGAAATATTAAAAGGGCCAACGTATTCGCATTGAAGGATGGATTATATAAATAAGCCAAAGGTTTTCCATTTAATAAATCTAAGGAGTGTCGCATGATTTTCAAAAATCCAAAGTATTTCTACATCCGAATATTGTGTAGCAAATTTCATGGAGTGTGACGTGGGCATTCAAGTTGTAGATGGTCAAAGTTTAGTGCCTTTTTAGGAAAGCGCACGCAACTTAAGGAAGATAGCGCCCAAGGCACTCACGTGGGAAATGTTAGCTCATGCGGCTTAGTTGTTGCTTGGCAGTACGGTGGCTAGAGGTTCAAAACACCAAGGCCCTTCGAGGGCTCCTTTGAGGTATGCACTCTGACTATGATATTTGTGGCGGTAACTATTTTAATTAAAATATTTTCTTGCTATGGTTTGATTATGATTTTTGTGGGAGATATAAGGTTGAGCAAGCTTTAATATTTTAATAAGGTTTGATATTTGATTAATGTGAGATATTTCCTAAGAAAGCTTTGTGATTATTTTTGAGTGCAAAAGTGTTGAAAGGAAGGATATAAAATATTTAATTTATTTTATGGTATAAGTCATTTTTGTAGTGACAAGGTTATGCAATGTTTTGATTTATTTTATTTTATGGTACAAGTGGTTTTAGGAGTGATAATGAAGTTGTGCATTAATTCTTAAGAAGGTTTTCTAATTAAAAACCTTGGTAAATATTATTGTGAAGTGGAGTAATGTTGATTATTTTGTGATCTTCTAATCCTTGTGAAGATTGGCAAAAGAATATTGTGATTGTGGCAGATTTTCAAAGAGGCTTCTTCATCTTCATAAAAGGTATGGGCACATTCTCCTATTGATTGATTATGGTGGTTTATTTTTGAAAATATCTTTGGAGTGAAAAGGATTGATTATGGTTTCCTTTTCAAAAGTGATTGGTTTAATGCTTCAAGGTTTTTTGGATTGAGAGTTGTGATTAAACCTTGTTTTATAAGCATTGTTGTTGGAGCCCATTGGTTGTGCAAAGAACTTGAACTTGAGTTAGAAGAGAACATGAGTATCATTGTTATGTGAGATTTATTGTTGAGCATTATTGGAAACATTTTAAGTTGATTGATACATGCTTGGACTAGGGTTTGTAAGAAAGGGTTGTTCATTGAGGTGCTTGGTTGAGTTGAGTTGATTAAGCCTAGTCAAGTGGATGCATGTGGTTGTTCAAGTTCCATAAAATAAACTATTATATATTCTTGATTTGAGTTGAGATTGAGATTTGAGAATATAAAATATAGAGTCTCTAACAATTCTCTTTATGCTTCTATGAGATTGATTTGAGTTGAGATTAGGATTTGAGTATAGAACATATAGAGTCACTAAAAATTCTCTTTATGTTTCTATGAGATTGATTTGAGTTGATAATGGGATTTGAGTATAGAAAATATTGAGTCTAATAATTATCTTTATGCTTCTATGAGATTGAGTTGAGAAATTTATTGAGCATTAAGTATAGACCATATTGAGTCTCTAAAAATTCTCTTTATGATTCTATGAGATTGGACAAGTTTTGTGTGAGCTTGTTAAGCATATTTGAGACAAGTCGTTGAGAAGGCTTGTGGAATGATTTTGAGTAAGCTTTTGTGGAAGCTTGCAATACATATTTGAGCAAGTCCTAGAGAGGACTTATTGAGAAGATTTGAGCAGGTTCGATGTGGACCTATTGAGCAGATTTGGATAAGTTCTAAGTGAGCTTATTGAGCAGATTTGAGCAGGTTCTGAGTGGACCTGTTGACTAGATTTGAGTAGGTTTTGAGTGGACCTATTGAGTAGATTTGAGCAGGTTCTGAGTGAACCTATTGAGTGTATTTGAGCATGTTCTGATTGGACCTATTGAGAATATTTGAGTAGGTTCTGAGTGGACCTATCAAGAATATTTGAGCAGGTTTTGAGTGAACCTATTAAGCAAATTTGAGTAGGTTCTGAGTGGACCTGTTGAGTATATTTGAGTAGGTTCTGAGTGAACCTATTGAGGAGATTTGAGAAGGTTTTGAGTGAGCCTATTTATAGAGATTTGGAGGTGACAGATTATAGAGGACAAAGTCTCAGTGGATAGATATCTAACATCCAATAAAACTAAAGATAGATCTTCTTAGTGAGGAGTCTTCAAGTGGAGAGAGATCCACCAATCAATGCAGTAGAGACACAAAGTCTTCTAGAATATCACTAGCTAGAGTAGAAGAGGATAAAGTTCTCCAATGGAAGAGATCCATGAAATTGAGATTAGGGGATCAACATATCCTTTGGACAGAGGTCCATAAAAATTGTAATTGGGAAGGATTCCCATGAGATTATTTGAGAAATATTTAGAAGAAATATTTTCTCTGTGGAGGTAGCCCACATTGGGTGAACCACGTTAAAATTGGTGTCTCTATTGTGTGTGATGATTTGTACATTGCTTTGGTTATTTCTATTGATATTTCCATTGATTATATTGATTAATACTATTTGGGAAAGAAAAGTAAAAAGTGGTCTTATACTGTTCACCCCCCTCTTAGTATAAGCTTGTGTTCTTCATATTTTGTACTTTCAAATATTCCTTAGTCTCATATTCAAGAACATATTTCAAAAATTTGATATATTTTTGATAATAGTCTTCCATAGTCAAGGTAACTTGTTGAAGCATAGAAAATTCCTCAAATTTCTTTGCATAGAATTGATTAGTTAGGAATATCTTCTTGAATACCCTAACAAATTATTTCCATTTCAGATCCACCACTTGAATTCCTCTACCTACCTTAAATGTATTCCACCATTCCAAGGCAGTAACTTGCATATGAAGGGTGTCCCAAATAGTTTATATTTTAGGTGAATAGTTTTTCATGGAAAAGTGGATATCTAATTTATTCAACTAGGATTTAGCTACATCACCCCATTCATTTCCACTACATTTATGTACCCTAACATTCTTCAAGACCTTGATAAGATTATCTTCAATATGAGATTTACCCCCTTGGACTTATCTAATAGGATTTTCTTCTTATATACCCTTTGAATCCTGGTTATTGGATTCCCTATTAAGAAGTATTTATAGAATTTGATATTGTTGCTCCATATTCTCTTGTACCAACTTAACTATTAATGTAAAATTTGCCATCCTTTTTTGGAGTCCCCCAAATTTCTAGATTCCTTCTAGGAATGAGTTGTAGCTTCTTCCTACATAACCAACCCTAGATTCTTAGAATATCCTCCTCTCCATACATGTGTTATTTTCCTAGACACAAAATAGGATCTAGGTTAGGTTATGGAAGGTAATGATTCCCAATATGAAGCTATAATTTCTAGTATTTTTACTTCTTGGTTAGACTGATCAAGTTGGCATGTAGTACCCATTTATCACGTGTTAATTTAAGGTCCCTAGAAAAAATAGCCTTATTTAGTTGAACCAAATAAAGATCAACTTGAATTTTTCCTAAAGAAGCATTGAGTCCTACGACCTAGGCTCTGATACCAACTATAATGACCCTCATTATCGACCCAAGGGAGAGAGCTAATTTTTCATTTCTTTTTCTATTAGAAGTAATTAACTCATTAATAAGACCTAGTATTTCAACAGTATTAAGGCATAACCATCTTGATTTTATTGTCACTGTAGTCTACACTCAAGTAATTAGGAGTGGCCAACTTCCTGTATTTCTTTGGGTTCACTCTTCTAACCTCACCATTAGAAAATATGCCATAAATGATCCCCTCCATTTCTCTACACTACCTTATATGGGACAACTTGACCATGGTGTAGGGTTACCATTTAAGGTCCATATCACTTAAAGGTGATGCCTATCCCCTAACCCTACATACTAGCATCTATGTAGGATTACTATGGTGTAATACCTTAGTGATTAGTTAGTTTCATCTACCCATGAAACTAACTAAGACCATTACCACTCACTTGATAATGATCATGGTCATACTTTCCTACCCATAAGGTACCACCACTATACTACCTTGGTTAGTGTGAATGATCTAGTGGTTGTCCCATACTAATCCATCACTAGGATTACCCAAGCCTCACTTCTAGAAATCATCCAAGCCTCATGGTTAGGATCACACAAGCCTCACTACTAGGGTTTATAATTCACTTCCATAAAAATTACCTAGTTGATTTGTCTACCCAGAGCTCAATTAGGATTGGGTGTGTAGAGGGGGAAAACTACCCTATTACATATGATTCTTGACTGGATCCATTGGGAGTCGAGGTGACCATGGGGTGTGTTCTATTCTCTACACTCAGGGGTTTAGGTATCAAAGGGGTGACCAAGAATAGTTTAAGGACTCAATTCAATTTTGGGGATGGAATTTTTGATGTGTATATTGAGAAAACACCTATGTTTGGCTTTTCTAGATCTATGCTATGGAAATTGAAAGAAAAATGCAAGACAAACAATAATGCAAGAAGAAAAGAAGTTGACTCTAGGATGATTCTTGATTTTCAATGATGACTAAACTCTAACTTACAATAAAATAAATATTTTTATTTTTCAACAAGGGTCTAAGAGAATGCACAAATAGAGTTAACCCTATAATGCAAACTATATGCTTTTTCTCTTTTGAATGCCTAGAAATAAATCAAAATATTTTTATTTTATTTATGATTTAGATCTAGAATAAAAATGGATAGAAATAAAAAACAAACAACATAAAAGGTTTATTTAGGAAACATATATGATTTGTGGTTGACCTTAGCTTTTAACTTGCATCTAGATATATCCTACAAATTCACAACCTACAAAATACCTTCACAAAACCCTATAAAATTTAATCAATATTTGGGGGCTTGCTTAGGCCATTGTGAGACTGAACTTGAAGGCACAACAATCAAGCTCCCTTGGTCATTTTAGCTAACCATGCATAAAAACAAGTGATTGTTGACATTTTTGGAAATGGATAAGACAAGATGCAATAAAGTAAAAAAATGCCGAAAATAAAATGTAAATAATGATGTTATGATCCAAATGAAGCATGCAAACAAATATTAAGGGTTTAGGAGTGAAACTTCACCCCCAAAATTGATTAATTACAAATAACCCCCTGTAAGGGAATATTGTGACTTCAGATCTACTGAAATCATGCCTTGTATAGATGAGGCACAAATTCATAGCAAAAATGTGAAAAACACTCTATCAATGCATAATAAGACATAAAAATACACGATTGATGATCTAGAAAAATTAAAATGCAAGAAAAAACCTAGTGGTAGTGAAATAAAAATCAAAAGGATGAAGACCTCCAAAAAATGATAGTATCCACCTGAAGGCTTCAATACTTGTGCACCAAGAACAAAAAATCAAAGAAAAGTTGGAGAAGAACACTTGATAATTTCTAGGAAAATTTGTTAAAGCCAAAAAATCACTTCTCTTAAAAAAATCGCTTAGAATCACTTAGCACTCTCTCAAAACTTCTAGGAGGAGAAAGGATCCAAACCCTCTATTTATAAGAGGTTTGGAGGGTAAAAGGGTGAGAAAAAAAAAATGTAAACCTAGGGAAGGGCCAACATCCTAGGGGTGAGCTCAAAAATTGGGTTTTCTAAGAGAAAACCCTAAATTACCATATTGGGTTATCGTGATTTTAGAAAAACTAGGGAAAAAGGAAAAGGGAGGGGGAAGAGAGGCCAAAACTTGTATTTTTACAAGTTTGAGGTACTTCTCAAGGGTTCTAGGAAAAATAACTCATTTGGGTGGGTCAATTTTCCATGTCAACATTTTACCCCTATTTGATGCATTTATGGCCTAATAAATGCATCAAATAAATATGTATACACCTATGGTCAAATATTGATAAACAAAAAAAGACATGGCCGATCTAGAAGAAAGGGGTGGTACAAAAAAATGTGTTCTAGACACTTTGAAATTTTACATGCAAAATGAGGCATTAGGGAATTTAATACCTCTTAGGACAGGGTGCCCCCTCGAGTTTCAGAAGGAATATGAAATTCCTAAGGAAACTAAAAAAATGGTTAACACAAAAGAAAAGGGAATAGCAAATAGAGCAAAAACACAAATAGGAGAGAGAATAAGCAAGGGTAAAAGAAGAGGGAAGGGTGAAAATGAATTCATTTTCACTGTGCAAGAAAAAATAAGAAGGGATTTTGAGAAAAATACAAATGGTGTGATAGGGATTAATGTATTCACATTGCTTGTTTTGTAATAAGCCAATAAATAATGTTTTATTTATGGCCATTTATTTTATTTAATATTTTTTGGCAAGTAGTTGTATTAGATAAGCCTTGTAACCAACATCATTAAATGTAATATTATCCGATGACACCTATCTGAAGCATTGTAATCCCTATTTATAGTTATTTTTGGTAATACAAAATTCAGTTCTTCATCATCATATCTTTCATTTCTGCTTGTGGATGAATACCATATTAGTTTGGTATCAGAGTAGAGCACTAGGATAGGAGAATATCCTCTTCCTTAGGCCAGGTCTGGTTGAAAAGAAATGAAAAATACTCCTAGTGAATTTTGGTAATTTTTTGGTTTCACCCACCCATAGCTAGTTTTTGTGGCCACTCTATTTGGCTATTGCAATCATACACTCTGCATTTAATCTTATCATTGCAATGTCATTTTTAGAAAACTAGTGCAACCCTTCACAGATCCATTCATCCACTAGTGGATTTATTCTTCATGCATCTGTATCCACCACTAACGATCTTTTTTTCATGTATGGGCTCTTTTTCACCTTCATGATGCTTCCCCAATGTTATTTTACACCACTATGGACTCAGGGTACCAACACCATGACTTGACCACTATGAAACTATCATCAAACCTCATATCTCGAAGATCACTACCACTATTTTCTATTTTGGCTATCACTCACATTGCACCCAAAAATGAGCTTTTCCACAATTTATTGATGCCACACCATCATTCCTATGTCCTCATAATTTTCTTTGACAAGCTAGCTAGCATACAACTTTTAGCAACTACCAATGGATCATGTTGCTCAACATCTAGCTCATAGCTCAATCGTCACTTAGATCATGTCACCATTTCCAATGTCTCTTTCATCCAGTATATTCTCCCACCTATGGCACATCTACTTCTATATATTTTCAGCCAATGTATTTGTAGCCTTGGATGTCCTTGTTATTAGATCGATCAATGTTCCCTTACCCTACTCTAACACTGCACACTAATTTCTACCAAATTTTGGTTAATATCTACAACTTCGCATGTGGATCTAAATTTTTTTTGGCATCAATTTGGCTATTGCATACTATTATAGGTATTGATTCACTAATAGACACTACTCCCATGTATTTTGACCCATTTTTAGTGTCGGTCTAAAGGTTTATAGAGATTTCTAGTGATGATCTATAAGAAAACTAGTCGATCTAACTTTTTTGGCACCCTTCTCTACTTTTTGGTGATCGAATAACAAAAATTAAACTATATTCCTAAGGTTTCTATAGTTTATCGATGAACCCAACCATTTTTTGGTGCCCTTTTGTTCTATCTATTATTTTTCCACTTCAAGCATTGATTTTCTATTTACTGGTTTTCTTGTTATTTTTTGGTAATGTTTACCAGTTTTTTGGTGACACGTTTTATTTTTGACCAATGTGCGCATTTGTTTTCTAAAATTCTTTAGTGGGTATTATCCCACATTGGGTATGTTATAACCTTTTTGAACTTTAAGTTAGGTATTATGCATATAAAATTTTAGCCAACTTTCACTGGCTATCCACCCCCATCCTATTGCCCACTTACCTTGTGTTTACGTTGCTAATGTTCCCCCACTGCCTATCGTTTCATACATCTACTTATTTTTCATTACTAAAATCCCCTAAATACTATCATCCATCATTTTTCCATTGTTGGAATAACTCCTACACCAATGATATCTCACCTATCTCATATACTCCTGTGTCGATCGTTACCATAGGTCAACTCTCCCATCAACATCATTTGATCATTGCCTCACCTTCTGCACCCTTGCATTTTGCACTACTGCACCTTGGCATCCTCACATTCTATGCTCTACTAACATCATTCACTAACCTATGCTCCCTATACTGCTCTATCACTTAGCCATTGATGTTGATGTCATCCAAACTAGTCATTGAAGTTGCAAAATCAAAACCAAATTATTTTAATCCATGCCCATTTTTGGCTTCTAATATTTATTTTGATTTTATAGGGTATTTCATTTTACAAGTATATCCTTGTATATACTCATCATAAATCTTGTTTTGAGCCCTATCCATTTGCTGTGGTGATTTTTATATTTGTTATTGTTTGATATCTCTTCTTGTGTTCCAAAAATAACCTTGTCAAATGGGCCTATATTTTTGCATTGTGACCACCACTTCTTGCATTGTGATATCTCTCCTTCCTCGAACTATACTACTAACTACTAGCTAAATATGTCATCCATATAAGATAACTACAAATATTTTTATACGAATACCACATTCACTCTTGTACGATGTTACTCTAAAATATATCATCTAATTCCATTACCAATGGCCATACTTACTATACATAAGGTATTATATCAAATTAAGCTACCCTTCCTAGGGTCAACTCTCTCGAATTCTAGTAATTGGATGTTCTAGGTCTTCCTAGATTTAGCTTAAGAACTAAGCAAGGACCTAAATAGGAAGATACTTGAATTCTTAACACATTCCACGAAAACATCTAGTCCATCGTACCTAGGGATATTATACCAAATGTAACAACAACACAAAACTAACAAAATAGAGAGAATTTTATTTTATTTTTTATTTTTATACAAATACACTCAATAGGGATTTACATATCCCCACCCAACATAAGTCATTTTATGAAATTGTCTAAGGCCTAAAGTCTAATGATTTAAGTTGTTCATCTCATATCCATGATGATCCAATTTATCCCCTTCCATAATCTATCAAAGGATACACCCATCCCTACACCATACATAATCTTAATGTGTAGGTATTTTAAGTGTATTGCAAATAAGCTATCAGTCACATCCCTAGGAATGAGCTAACTTATACCTTTTTTCATTTCAAAATGGTATGCCCATCACCACACCATACATAATTCCATCTATGTATATGCACTAAGTGTAATGCAAATGAGATATCAATCTGATCCCCACGTTGAATTAACTTATTCTATTCATCACTCCTAGTGATAACCAAATTCATTTTACATATAATTGATGTCTTTTTGTAACTATCTAGTTTAGGTTCTAGAAGAAATCCTTAAAACAATATTATTTGAAGTTCCTTCATAAAGGATCCCATAATCCCTTAGGTTTCTCTCTACATTAAACTCAGATTAAAAAAAACTTTATATACCATTTCTAATCATCAACTACATTAAACCATAAGGATATCCTAATATTTCTTTCCTTAAATAATATGTGATTAAGTCTATCTACTTAATAAAATATTAGATAACATATACAACTTCATCAAAAAGAATATACATAAATAAGATGTGATTTTCTATCTAAATCAAAACATGATAGTTTATGAACCTATGACATCACATATCCTTTATTTAAAACCAAGTAAAAGATATGTCTTCCATTCATAAAGAATATATCCATAGATTAAATAATAACATATTCCAAGTAGGGTAAAAGTATAACCACATTTAAGAATAGAGCATTACATAATTATCCCAAACTAGGAGATTACTCATGCTAGAGTCTACTTCACAATAAGTTTCCATAATAAGAGCTCCACTACAATATGTATCAAAAGGTCAATGTCTTGGATCTAAGTGTCTTCCTTGGTCCTTCTTGTTTCTCCATCACTCATTTAATTATAGTAAAGTATTAGGACAACTCATAGATCTTATGAAGGATGCAACTAAATGGATTTGCTAAATGACTTATGAAATATATGCATTTATAAATTGGATGTCAAATTGTAACTATACAATCCACACAATGTAGTAATGCATAAATCATTCAATAAATTGTTAGGAGGAAACCCTATAATTTCCCCACACCCATTTTCATCTAATATTCCCTTTTTACATGCTAGCATACTTCTTTCATTAATCACACAAAGTGTACTCATTAACCAAGAATGAAAGTCATCTATCATTCATTTCATCATAGAAGGAGAGTCATTTTATCTTTTAAGAATGAAATTCATTTATCATTTATCAATGCATAGGATAATTCAAATTAACATTCTCTTAATTAATCAAAAGCCCATACTTTTAACTAATTAAATACTCATAAAGTTCATTCTCTTTAATAAATTAAAAGCCCATATTTTTAACTAATTAAATACCCATAAAAATCTATTTTATTAATAAATTAAAAGCCTATACTTTTAACTAATTAAATACCCATAAAACAATTATCTTAATAAATTAAAATACCATACTTTTAACTAATTAAATATCCATAAAAAAAAATTATCTTTAATCAATTAAAAGCCCATACTTTTAACTAATTAAATACCCATAAAATAATTCTCTTAATTAATTAAAAGTCCATACTTTTAACTAGTTAAATATCCATAAAAAACATTATTTCAATTTAAATAAACTAAACATCTTTCCTTTAATTTAAATAAATTAAACATCATTTTTCAATTTAAATAAATTAAAAATTATTTTTCAATTTAAATAAATTAAAAATTATTTTTCAATTTAAATAAATTAAATATAATTATTTTTCAAAAATGGGGTTTCAATATGATGACCACTAACTCAACTGATCATTAATCAACTCAATCAAACAATGATAATATGATCAGTTTAGAAAAACAATGCATATGGGTCATACAAACAAACACAATTCATGCCAAGCACTGGCACTACGACCAAGGCAACCCGAGTGGGTTCCTCATGACCACCTAGAGGTGGTCACCCTAAAGGGGATGTTCTTCCATTTTTTTGGTGCTAAGGAGGCCCATGCACTAGGTGTGTGGGAATAAAATATGGTCAAGTGGTATAGAGAAATCAACAAATACAAGCCACATGTCCATGAAAATGAGTTCCAATTAGCATAGGGTGGCCCACCACATGGAGCAACCCTTCCTAAGGTAGTTCAACTCCCATTAGGGTGCTTAGAGAACCAAGGCATATCCTATGTTGGATATTGCCTAGGGAAGGCTTGAATGATCTTCCCTCACTCACATCCATCTACTCATGAAGTCATCACTCCATGACATCGCAACAGTGGCGGGATTGATTTTTTTGTTTGTTTGTGAGAAACACCCCAAATGGGATGCCACTTTTAGATAAATCCCAAGGAATTATGGGTATCTATTCCATAAAAAATACCTAGGGATCATACCTAGCCTACCCCCTTTGATACTCTCAAAATCATGCCTAAAATAGAAAAAAAACAAAAACACAAACAAACACAAAAAACACAAACAAACACAAAAAACACACAAACAAAAAAAACAATAATAAAAAAAACACACAAAAATAACAAAAGACAACAAAAAACACAAAACACACACAAAAAACCACAAAATACAAAAAAAATACACAAACACAACAAACACACACACACACAAGAACAAAAACACATAACACAAAAAACAAAAGCAACACCAAAAACACAAAAATAATACAAAACAACACACACCAAAAAACAAAAAAGGAGGAAAAAACATAATACAAGTTTGACATTTCTAGGTGAAAAAGGCTATTTAGGAAAGTTTTGGGACTGAAAAAAAGGCACTAATTGTATTGATGAAGTATGTTACAATATATAGGCATCAAGCCTATGAGTGATATTTGACAAGTGTCATAATACTCACTCCAAGTGTCATGTAGAAGAGAAAGAACTCAAAGTGGATAACTCTAATTGCAAGGCATCAGACAAGTGTCAAAATGAAGGCATAGTTCACATTATAATATTCTAACATTACCCTTTAATGTGCACTATCTTAACTATAGAGAAAAAAATAAGTCAACCTTAGATAACATTCATCCTTAATATTGAATTCTATTACATACATAGAGAAATTTGCTAAACTGGGAAAACTTGTCTATCCCAATTGACTTGGTGAAGATGTTAGCCACTTGATATTTAGTTGGTACATACTCCATGTGTATAATGTATTCTTGGACCATTTCTCTAATGAAGTGATTATGGATCTCAATGTGCTTTTTTTTGGCATGGAAGACTGGATTCTTGGTCATCTTAATGGTACTTTGATTGTCACAATATATATAAGTTGGACCATCTATGAGTAGCCCAATGTCCTAAAGTAATTGCCTCAACCAAATTGCCTCCTTAGTTGCCTCAACTATTGCTTTATATTTATCCTCTACTAAAGATAATGAAATTGTGTTATGCTTCTTGGTGCTCCATGAAATAGAGCCTTGTCCCAACTAAAAACAATAACCTGATGTGGATCTTCTAGTTTCAGGACAACTAGCCCAATCTGAATCTATGTACCCAATCAAAGAAAAATCATCATCTTGTGTACATAATACCATGATGAGGGGTGGTCTTGAGTAACCTCAAAATCCTCTTAGCTGCTATCCAATGGCTCTTCTTAGGATCTTGTATGAATCTGAAAACTAGGCTAACTGAATAGAAAATATCTAGTCTAGTTGAAGTTAAGTAGATCAAAATTCTAACTAGCTACCTATAAAGGGTGCCATCAACCCTTTCTTCATCATCACTATTAAAAAATTTCAATGTGGTTTCCATGGGAGTGAGGGAGGTCTTACACTCCTCCATGCAAAACCTCTCCAAAATAGACTGAATGTGTTTAGCCTATGAGATAAATATCTTACCAAGTGTTGAGTGGTATTTTCACCCGATTGTGAAAACACACTCTCCGATAGGATTTGGGTTCCAAATCCCCTCTTGCAAAGAAATTAAATAAATAATTTCTCCAAGGTCTCCGCTATGTTAGCATTTGTGTATATTAATATAAATAAAGATATTCAATTTAAATGCTTGGAACACCTTAGTGGTTGCAAGTAACTGTAAACAAGGGGCACTGTGGTTTATTTTATTTTGAAACTTTAATGATTGTTCGTTTAATCAGAATGAACTCAATGTGAATTGATCTTAACGATGAAATATTTTATTTTCAGATTTCGGATTTTCAAGTGTTTATTTTAATGACTGTAAATTAAAATAAAAGTTAAACTTTCTGGAAATAAAAGTGCAGAAAAGATAAAAATAAAATGTAAAGAAAAATGAAACTAAAATACATTCAGGGGCTACAATCCTATTTTGACAAAACCGAAGATAATGAGGTTTTCTGCATACAACCTAACCTATTGAACCTGCAAAACTCGCACAATCCAGATAAGTTAGGTGCTGGTTTCTGGGGTTTTAACTATGATTTTCAGATTTAGACATTCGCATGAAGCAACCAAGAGAACTTGCATTAAACTTCACCTATAAGCCTAAAAATCTGAAAGGGAAAAAAAATAAACATTAAATCTTGCATGCAAAAAATAACTCCTTTCTTGTCAATGAGATGCAACTCTCTAAATTTTTTGTATTAAGAATTTATCAATTTACAATGACAGAAATCTCTAGTTTTCTCAAAACCAGAAAAAGGGGAAGAAAAACACTCCAAAGCAGGCCCAGAATGGCTTCTCGCCTTCGGCTCTGCAACTCTGCTCGCAACGGTTTTCGACCCCTCTACCAATATGTGCTTCTGCTTTTAAACTTTCTGGAAATGCTCTCTGTTTCGCCCTGTGACGCTTCGCTTCATCTCCCAGATCGCTTCGTTTCATCTTCCCCGCCTCTTCGTCGTTTTTGACTTTTTGCTCTACGTCAAAACGTTTGATCTTCTCTGTGAACTGTAATGCTTCCCATGATTCTTACACCTTTATGCCATGTGTTCAGTGCTACCCCTGTATGTTCTATAATGGCCCACCGTGAATCGCGACAAAAATAGCATGTCGCGATATCGCGACATTTTCTATCTGCAGCTTTGTTCTTCCACCTGTATCGTGAAAACAAGACATGTGTGATATCGCGACGTTTTTATACCCACAACTTTATTCGTCTTCAAGCACCGCGAAAATGAGACATGTCGCGATATCGTGATGTTTTTCTCCTTCGGGCTGCGTGGATGCAACCTGTCACGAAATCGTGACGTTTTTCTCCTTTGCTGTGTTTTGTTGTACTTAGCCATGAAAACGTGACATGTCACGAAATCGTGACACTTTTTCATTCCGTACCATCTCGTTGCTTTCTGTCGTGAAATCGTGACACTTTTCCATTTTGTACCATCTCGCTGCTTTTTGTCACGAAATCACAAAGCTTTTCTCTTTAGCTCTATCTTCCTGCCTTTGGTCGCGAAAATCCAACATGTCGCGATATCACGACACTTTTCCTCTATGTTCACTTTGGCTGCTCCAGGTCGCGAAACTCCGACATGTCGCGATATCGCGACATTTTTTCTGTTTTCCCTTCATCTCGTCTTCAGATCGTGAAAACATGACATGTCGCGATATCGCGACAACTTTAGTGCCTTGCCCTTTTTTACTAGTTTGACCGCGATTTTGTGACATGTCGCGATATCATGACATTTTTTTTATTGTCTTCTCTCTCCTCTTTGACCCGCGATTTCATGACACGTCGCGATATCGCGACAATTTTCGATCAACACTTCTTCCTGCTTGCTTTGACCGCGATTTTATGACATGTCACGATATCGCGACATTTTTCACTTTGTGCTGCATTTTGTTGCTCTTAGCCACGAAAACGTGACATGTCGCGAAATCGCGACACTTTTTCGTTCCACTATACTTCGCTTGTCTGGGCCGCAAAATGTGACATGTCGCGATATCTTGACACTTTTTCTATTTTGAAGCAAAAACGATGAACATGTCGCGATATCGCGACATTTTTTCATTTTTGGCCGCGATGGAGCAACATGTCGCGATATCGCGACATTTTTTCATTTTTGCTTTTCTTTGCTCTTTTAACATCTGGGCCACTGCAATATTCTTGGAAAGCATGCAAAAAAAGGGGGTCCCCAATTTTGGGGTGTGTTGTGGATCAGCCACAACAAATGGCGACTCTGCTGGGAAATGCTCCTGAGCATTTCGGTGAGAACCTAACCTGGAAATATACAAGCTTAGATACAGGCGTCAGCACATAAGAGATAAAACAAATGTCGATAGATCAAAAATACATGAAACATTAGAATCATTAAGTATTAGCTCGGTGTGTGCAATGTGCTCCATTTTCTATCGTTTGAAATTGATCAACATTCCATTGTCAGTTTTACATGAATGCATATGTGAGATTGTGAATGATTTATGCATCTTGATAAATATGCTTAGAGATGTAGCAATCTGCTTTAAGCTTTCTAGTATCATACACAAACATTTAAAATTATCAAACCCTCTTAGGATCAACTATATATATAATGAATTGCTTTATTAGATCCCAAAGTTGGTTATGAGTCACTACTATCTTGAACCCATGTGCAAGTGAAAGTGAAATCAGAGCTTTGGGGAATCGGATTCCCAACCTAAACGAGATGGGAATTTAACCCTATCCTTACTACTCTGATATGGAATTCATTACCTCACTTTGAGAAAAATGATTTAACCAGTTATGGATGAAATTGTCAAGCTAGTCTATCCATTTGAGCAGTCAGTGGTCTTGCTTTAAACAAGACATGTTGCCACGCATGAGCATACTTAACCCCATAATCCATAATTTGGCTTCATTCATTCTTTTTCTTTTATTTCTTGGACCTTTGGGATGACTACCCATCCTTGCTAGGGACATGTAGTACGATCCTTCCAATCCAATATTAAGATAAAATGGGAAATATTAGTTAATTTTATTTCTTGGACCTTTGGGATGACTACCCATCCTTGCCAGGGGACATGTAGTACGATCCTTTCAATCCAATATTGAGATGAAATGGGAAAAATTAGTTTTACTTTTATTTCTTGGACCTTTGGGATGACTACCCATCCTTTGCAGAGGACATGTAGTACGATCCTTCCAATCCAAGCTTTATGATGAAATGGGAAAAATGGAAGCTTTGGGGAATCGAATTCTCAACCTAAGCGAGATGAGAATTATGCCCTATCCTTACTACTCCATGTAGGTCAAATCAGAGCTTTGGGGAGTTGGATCCTCAACCTAAGTTCGATGAGGATTTAACCCTATCCTTACTACTCTGGTTTTAGGCTTTAAGCTTTTATGGGAGTGGTAAAAACCACTATTTCAAGGATTATGTTGCATGATAGGACAGACACGAAATACTCCTTTCGCCTCACCTTTTCTTCCAAGTATGGTTTTGATCATTTTGCTCAAGATCCTCTTTAATATGAATAGAACGTGCTTGGTTCAAGATAGTTCGGGCATCAGTTCCCAACCTTAGGATTTTTTTTTATTATTATTTTTTATTTTTTTTTTATGTTATAGAATAACCCTAAGAGGATTTGACATTTTTCAATGATTGTATTGGAAATGGATATGCAACTAAGATGGAATATATATGCAAAATGGAATGTAATATGAATGCATTGCTTTTCTGAATTGTGGATGGAGTATACCACCTATGTTGCCATAATTTGTAAAACTGACAACTTCATGCATCACAAGTTTCAAACGATATTATTTAATGTGTTTGCGTTACTTGTGGAGCTTTCTGCAATACAATTCCAATGTTTCATATTCTCCTGATTTTAGGCATAAGTTGACATCTCAATTTTTTTTTTTTTTACAAACCAAACATGTCCATAGGACCAACACATAACTTTAAATCAAAACTTATTCAATCCAAAACCAAAATGCAATCCAAAAATGAAAATTTGAAAACACAAACCAAAACCAAAAATCAAAACCTATATACAAATGTACAATATAATACAAGATGATGCAAAGCTTGGACTATCACTTTCCTGGATCCCAAACATGATTAGAACACTTCAACAAAAATATAACGTGATACACATGCCAAATGTTGTGGGAATCCAACAAAAACAAGACTAGACCAAACAATGCAACCCACTTCAACTTTCCTCTCTCACCCCACCAATTAAATTTAGTTCCATTAGTATTCTCATAGGTGAGATTCAAATTTTCAAATTGATTAGACAATGATTGATTTTCAATTCTTTCATGATCCCATTCATGATTTAGAACTAGGCTTTCTTTATTCAAAATGAAATTTTGTAAGCAAAAGCCTATTTCTAAAAATTTCAAAGCTAATTCATTTTTCTTCAATAAAGCCATAACATTAATGATATTTGAATCAAACCATTCATTAGGCAAACCTCCATTCGAATCCTGCATGGTGAAACCAAAAAGATGAGATTTTACCTTTGGCATGCTTTCATTTGACCTTACCTGAAGAGGATTTGAAAATTCTCTTTCCCTCTCATGACATTCATCATCACGTAGCACTTGCTCTTTCTCAATGACCTGTTTATCAAAGGCACCAAACCTAGGTACCCAATTGAAAATATGTCCATCCCTTTCAAACCATAAGTCTTGTCTATCTAACGCCTTTTCGTGACCAATCACTTGGGTTGTTTTGGGTAACGTGAGATTTTCAATTGGATCATCAGTGATATCAAACCCAAATGGTTCAGGTTTTGTAATTTTCTCTTTCTGAAATGGCATAATCATCGTAGCGCAAGTACGTGGATCAATGTTTTCAATTTCTTTTCCTTCAAAGGGATCTAAAGCAAGTGACTCTCTTTCGTGGTTCATGGTCGTAGAACCCTTATCATGTTCCAAAATTTGGTGAGATTCAAATTCCTCTTCCAAAACTTTCTCAAATTGTACAGGATTCATAGTATCCTCATGCGAGGAAGCAATTGAGTTATCCTGCATATTATTTGATGCAATAAGTTTGTTATAAGATTCAGATTGATGATATTCTTCCCATTTCTTCCACGAATCATAATAATCATCTCCCAAGTTCAGGTCGTGACGCTCGAGCACTTCTTCTTCATCTTCTGATTCATCAACATGTTTCTCATCCAATTCATCTTCTGATTCATCAACATATTTCTCATCCAATTCACCTTCACCTTCCATAGATGGTCCAGTTATTTCCAAAAGTGGGTTATTTCTTGAATTCAAATTGGTAAAGTTGTCATAATCCAAATTTGTAACCCATGATTCAATTTTATCACAATTTGGAAGGTGTGAATCCTCTTTGTCATCACTCTCTTGACGATATAAAGTTTCCACCGCCAGAATGTTGTCTTCTCCTTGCTGATGTTGGGGTGGACCCTTATTTGGCACAAGTTCCAAATCATCCACTTGAGCTTGGAGACAATGAGTATACATGGCAATTTCGGGACAATTCCTTTCATTATGCTCCCTTGTATCATGCAATCTACACCCGTTTTCCCATGCAAAATCAGAAATATTAAGAATGGAACTAGAGTGACTTGGTCTTGCAGAAATATCTATCTGATTAGCAATAGGGGAAGGCACACCCCCATTGTTTGGCTTCGTATTCCACTGTCTCCCTCCATCGTTGAAGTTTCGATTTGGGTGAGGGGCATGGGATTCATACTTCTGTTGTTGAACCAAATCATTACTCAATTTGTGAACCATATTTTTGAGTTCTTCAACCTCGGAATAAATCTCTTTTGGTTGAGCTATATTATTGCTAATTCCCATGGGATTTGCGTAATTGGTGAGATCTTGACTTAACATTTGAGTTGGATTCTGAGCCACTTGATTTGCATAGGGATTCATGCTTTGAAACGAAATTGGATTGGGTGCGTAAGCGGGTGTTGATGAATATGGTTGTTGATAAGGCAAAGCATTTATTCTTGATATTTGCGGTGTCGTGATCTGATTCATCATAGGAGCTTGACCATATGGACCATATTGTCCTACCATAGGCATCTAGGAAAACCCATAATACTGTGGTGTCATTTGTTGTTCAAT
Organism: Wollemia nobilis; assembly: GCA_028583015.1. Classification (NCBI taxonomy): domain Eukaryota; kingdom Viridiplantae; phylum Streptophyta; class Pinopsida; order Araucariales; family Araucariaceae; genus Wollemia; species Wollemia nobilis. The sequence goes on along the minus strand of JAQPPZ010000386.1, from coordinate 8,441,418 downwards.
GGTCATAGCTTCATTGTAGGCTAAAGCAAGCGTGGTAACTTGAGGATTTCGCCTTGCAAACATTGCCATCATAGGATCCAATGCCCCAAAATATATTTGCAAAGCTACAGCGGGATCAATGGCAAAATGCCGAATTGCTCGATTATAGCACTTCTGAAATCTCTGATTAAAAGTTCGGATTGGCTCACCCTGGCCTCTTTTGCATGTAATGAACTGATTATATATGATTGTGGGATCTAATGGTGACCTGAATTGGTTGACAAAAGCATTCTCCATTTGCGTCCATGACGTAATAGAACCAGTAGGTAAGCAAATGTACCATTCGTAGGCCACTGGGTCTAGGCTCATGGGGAAGAGTCTACAAGCCACATCTTCATGTTGGACTTGCAATCTTATCAAAACATCTCTATAGGCCTGAATATGTTCTTCTGCGGTCCTTGGGCCATCCGGTTTGTATTTGGGCAAAAATCTCTCTATATTCCTAGGGATCTCATGAATATCCCCTGCAATATTCAAAGGAATGTTATGGGATCCATACCAAGGATTTGGTGGAGGTTGGGCCATTTGATTCAAAAAATCAATGATGATAATCCTACAAGGGCCGTGGAAAATACCTCGAAGAAGACCTGCAACACACAGGAAAAATCTACAATTAATGGAATTCAAAGAATAACTTCAAAACCAATTTGTTAGTCATGCATGAAAGAAACCTTGAAATGACTAGCAAATATCAAACATGTAACGTATGAATAATCATGTTAGCATCAACCAAGAGGTGTATCCATTAAAATCGAATGAAAGTAATTGCATGGAGACAACCTCGTTAGTCAATTTTTTTTTTTTAAATTAAATCAAAACACATTATTCCTGTATGAACAATCAAAAAGCGTTAGAACAATGCATGGCAATTCATGTCCTCCTTTCAACACTACAAGGTTGTATTGTTAAAAGAGGGCTAAAGATAATGATCAATAGGGCATGAAATATTCAAAATTTAAATCCCTATAGCATTTAAATCACACTGAAATAAACCAGTTCGTGCCCTCCTTCTAGCGCCAATCTGTTGAGTGGTGTTGTTGCTTTTTTTTCTTTTCCGTCTCACGATGAAATAAACCATTTCATGCCCTCCTTCTAGCGCCAATCTATTGAGTGGTGTTAGAAGACTAAAGATAACAATCAGTAGGGCATGAAATATACAAAAAATTTAAATCTCACTAAAATAAACCCATCCGGCCCTCCTTCTAGCACCAATTTGTTGAGTGGTATTTTCACCCGATTGTGAAAACACACTCTCCGATAGGATTTGGGTTCCAAATCCTCTCTTGCAAAGAAATTAGACAAGTAATTTCTCCAAGGTCTTCGCTATGTTAGCATTTGTGTAGGTATATTAATGTTCAGTTCTCTTGGTTGCTTCATGCGAATGTCTAAATCTGAAAACCATAGTTAAAACCCCAGAAACCAGCACCTAGCTTATCTGGATTGTGCGAGTTTTGCAAGTTCAATAGGTTAGGTTGTATGCAGAAAACCTCATTATCTTCGGTTTTTTCAAATAGGATTGTAGCACTCTGAATGTACTTTAGTTTTAGTTACTTTGTATTTTATTTTCACTTCTTTTATTCTCTGCATTTTTTATTTTCCCGAAAATCTAACTTTAGTCGAATTTACAGTCATTGAAATAAAATACTTGAAAATCTACCGAAATCGAAAATAAAATATTTTCATCATTAAGATTAATTCACATCGAGATCATTCTGATTAAATGAACAATCATTAAAATTTCAAAATAAAATAAACCACAGTGCCCCTTGTTTATAGTTACTTGCAACCATTAAGGTGTTCCGAGCATTCGAACTGAACATTATTATTCATACAAAATGCTAACATAGCGGAGACCTTGGAGAAATTGTTTATTAAATTTCTTTGCAAGAGAGGATTTGGAACTTGAATCCTATCGAAGAGTGTGTTTTCACAATCGGGTGAAAATACCGCTCAACACCAGGTTTTTGTCATACCTCTATACCTAAGAAATAGTGGAGGAGGCCTAATTCTATTATCTCATTTTTTTTACATAAGTCCTTATTGATCAATCTTATTCCTTCTGTGTCATCACCTGTAATGAGAAGACCATCCACATACAATGTAACCAAAATGATATGGTTATTCCAATTTTTCACATAGAGAGTAGATTTTATAGCAGATCTAATGAAACCAAGGTTAGGAGGGGGGATTTCCATGAGGGAAATTCCCTCTCAAGGGTTTACATAGGTTAGGAGAGTGATTGAGCTTTGATACCAAATGTTGGGACTGAACAAAGGAACTAATTGTATTGATTAAGTATATTACAATATATAGTCATAAAACCTAGGAGTGAGATTTGACAAGTGTCATAATATCCACCCTAAGTGTCATGTAGAAGAAAAAGAACTCAAAGTAGATAAATCCAACTGCAAGGTATAATACAAGTGTCAAAATGAAGGCATAGTGCACATTATAATATTCTAACAGAAAGAATCAACAAAGAAAATATAATAATGATCAATATAAGAAATGGAACTAAAATACACTAACGAAACCAAATAAAAAATGAACTAGGTACCTCTAGTACTAGAGACATCCAAAGAAAGGATAAAAATAATAGATTCTCTAATTTGCAAATCCCACCATCTAGGAGGATGGATGTGTTGTGGAGTTTCCACAACCACCCCAATCTTCTTGGGGACCCACTTGTCATGTTTTGGTATTAAAGGTTTTTGGTTTTCTTTGGCTTGTAATAATAGTGATGTTTGACCGTTTATGTTAATGATTTTAATTGCTTTAGTTATTTGATATTTAATGATTAATTAATCTATGCATTAATGCTTAGATTAATTAAAATCCATTTTGATAAATAGAGTTTAATGTTATTCATACTATCTAAGGTGATGGAATATGTTTAATAAAGCAAGGCCTGACCAAAACATTATCTAAAACAAGAAGAGGGTACAAAAGGTACAAAGAAATTGTGATAGAAAATAATATGCTATTATCTACCTAATATAATTACATTAATTATATTATGTATATAATAGTAATATTACTATGATGTTCTAAAATGTTATTATAATAATATTATTCATTTTTGTTAAGTTCATTTTATTTCAAACATTCAATCAGTTCATTCTGGTCCTTTTCCAAAATTTCTACTAATTTCCTTTTAGTTTCATTTCTATTCCGGTTCATTTCCAGAATTTTTAAGCTTTCAAGTTATTTCCATTATGGTCATTTTCCAGAATTTTTGCACCTCCAAAATTCATTAATCTAAGATTTCAAATAAAACACATGGTTTAGGAGGGATACTAACCTGCTATTTCACATTAAATTAAGATAATAAATGAAAGCTAATTTTGCTAACATTGCTAACATGCTAACTTTTACTAACTACTATTAGGGTAGTGGCATCAACATAAGGAAGATAAAATGAACCCAAATTTCTAAAACTTACTTCATATTAAAGGCATGGAAATTAAAATGATGTGGATAATTCCACATTTTATCATTTGAAACCTTTTAAGTGAAGATAAAATACTTTACTAATAGGGATTCAGGGTAGCATCAATTTAAAAAACCCTAAAAAGAACTAATTTTATTTTAAACTGGCTTTTCTGTTATATCTTTCAATTACTAAGCATTATTTAGAACCAGAAAAAGCCCCTTGTTTATGGTCACATGCATTATTGAATTATTTCTGCCACTATTACAATATTTAGATATTTTACCAGAACCTTGGAGAAGTTGAATGTTTGTCATTTGGTTTCTTTTCAAGAGAGAGTTTTCTATTCAATACTCTACATGTGGTGGTATTTTGCAATTGGGCAAAATACACACTCAACATATTTGGAGCTAGAAGGAGGGCCTTCTTTTATACTTTGGGATTTCATTTTTTTTGCTAATGCTAATGTGGTTAGTTTTGGTTCAACAATATTGTGTTTGCAGGTGCAACATGTTACTCTTTACTAGTTTGTGAGAAACATTAGTGGAATAGATTTAAGTTTCTCATGCTGGACCCGCCTAGATGCATTGCTACTAGGTCTAAAACCATTGAGGAAACCTTTTTCAAAGTCTTTCTCCCAAACCTAGGAAACTGAGATACAAAATCCATGGGATCAAAATCCCATCTGAGCCTTCTGATACATTAAGTTTAGAGATGCTTTGCCAATATTTTGAAAGGCTAGCTCTCAGACCTATGAATATGAATACCTTTAGTGGGTGTGCACCCATTAGTTACATCATAAGAGCTACATCAAGTGTACCCATCTTTGTCATCCTAAGTGTGTCAACTACTTTAGTAGGGTCATTATCTTTGGTTAATATGAACCAACAACAATAGCAACAACAACCGGTTCCCTAGTTTGGTACCCAAAGTTCTCTGTTAAGTATACCTAGGGATGTCCATGACATACCAAGGTACCTTGAGAGGTCTGTCCCTAAGTTTATCCATGATGGTCCCATTTTAGCTGAAGAGCATGTTCAAATTTACAAGGACCATATGATTAGGTAGGGAGTCAATCATGAAGACATCACTTGTCGACTCTTTCGTAATATATTTGACCAAATGGCTCATGAATGGTATAGGAATCTTCTTGCAGGGTCCATTACATCTTGGGCCCAGTTGGAAGCTGCATTTGTTAATCAATTTAGGTCATTGCTAGATCCTACCATCATGTATAACCAATTCGTGTCATGCAAGAGGTATCCTAATGAACCTATCAGAACATTTAATGCTAGATTTCAAAATATTTACACAAACGTGACTCGTAATTTTGCAATAGACACTACTATGGCAATGCAATTAAACGTCGTAGTCTTATACCCGATGACAACCATGTTTACCAGGAGAAATCCTCAAGTTACAATGTTGGCCTTAGCCTATGCTGAAGACATGACTATTGAGCAGCAAATGACACCGCAAGGTGGCACTATGCCTCAATTTCCCGTGTTAGGGAAATATGGCCCTTACAATAAATTTGCCATGATGAATCATGTTGTGACACCTTAGATGCCCATGCTGAATGGTTTGCCATATCATCATTCATACCCATTTGCTCCCACACTTCCATATTTTTTGACATACCCTAATGCTGCCATTCCACCCACTCCATAAATTATGGATACTAATCATATAACCTTGCTAGTATTTGAGGCGATTAGTAATCATGCCTCAAATGTGTATCCTATGGTTGCACCTCTACAATCCAAGGGTCCATGGTGGAACCAAAACATCGAGAGTCAAACCTTAGTGCCTAATCTAGAGGTTGCTAATGTCAAAAATATTAGTGGATCTAGGGTTATCATGTCCCAGCCATAAGGTTCCAATTCTGAGCTAGAAGAGCTCAAGAGAATGACCATAAAATAAGGCAATGACATCATTCGATTACAAAAACAAGTTTCCCAAAATCCCATGCCCAATCAAAACCATGACCATAGGAGAATAGGACCATACAATACATAGCCTAACAATGGGTGCGTACCCAATATGGTAGTCAATCAGGCTGATGTGTTAGGGGATTGTGATGAGTCAAAGTCATGTGATGAGAAAATGCATCACTGTTGCCATAGAAATTCAGAAACTTTGGTGTCTAAATTTATTCATTATTTAGAAAATGATGAGATGGAGGAAGATATGAATGTGTTAGGAGAGGAAGAGGATGAAGCCTTGGAAGCTCAGGCCGCTAGATGTTTTGGGAAAGCCAATCACAAGTATTTTACTAGGAGTTCTAAGTATCCCAAAACATCCTCTACTCCCCCAAACAACCCTTTAGTTCCTTCTGATACAAAAGGTGATGTGAATCCACCACTTCCATTTTTGGAAGCACCTAGGACAATACCAAAAGTTTCAAATCCTGGAACATCCACTTATAACTTGGAAGAATACATGAAAAGTGCCAAGGCCAATATCTCAATGTATGAGGTCTCTTAATTGTTGGGGCAGGATAAAATTTAGGGGAAGAGATTGAATTCCTTGAGTCAAATTCATGAGGTTAAATCTGTAGAAATCCAACTTGCTACGAGGAAAGATAAACCAGAGGTACCCCCTTTTCTCATAACCGTTAGGATCATAGGTAAGAATTTACACAACTGTTTGATTGATTTTGGTGCCTCGACCAACATCATGCCTCTTGAGATAAGCCAAAAGCTAGGACTTAAGATTGTTCATTCAAATAAAAAGGTGGTCTAATTGGAAAGATCTATGGTGGATGTAGTAGGTGTTGTAAAAGATGTCCTAGTTCAGATCAACTCAAAGCCTAGGGTCCAACATTACACATATATCCTTGTGTTAAATATTGTTGCCAAGTATGGTATGGTTTTGGGTAGAGATTGGAGTAGAAATCTCAATGTTTATGTGGTGATTGATTCCTCCCATATGTGGTTGCCATGGAGAGGAGTTGCAAACCAAATACAGGTAGACAAAGATCCCAGACTTAGTGAAATTATTATAGAGTATAATAAACCCAATGAGATTTAGTTTATTGAAACAGAATTAGGGGTTTACAATTTTTACATAGAATATATAGTTGAAGGGTCTCAAAACGATAATATTTACCATGGTACATCAGAAGAAAACAAGAGGGTGTGGACCCTAAAGTTTGATGGGTCCAAATCAAAATAAGGTGTGGGAGCTATGGTAGATCTCACATGTCCTTGTATTAAGCCTTTAATTGCTGCTTATAGACTATAGTTCTCGGCCACCAATAATGTGGCAGAGTATGAAGCCCTAATTTTTGGACTTCAGTTAGCCCTAAGAGAAAAGGTAATGTACCTTAAGGCATCGGGAGACTCAGAGTTAGTAGTCAAATAGGTCAAGGAGCAGTATACATGTAGAGACAATAGGTTGAACCTCTATAAAACTAGAGTGAGGGAATTAATTAATGAGTTTGATGCTTTTAATATTTCCCTCATCTCAAGAAAAAATAATAAAATGGCTGATTCGTTAGCCATAGTGGCCAACATGCTTTCACCTGCTGACCATAAAAAATGTAAAATTTTTTCCATAGATTTAGTGCCTTGCCCCTCCACACCAAACAATGTCACTAATTTACAGGTCTTTGATAGTGATAGACACATTTTTAGTTTTGTTACTAATTATGGTATACTTGAAAATCATGTTATAGATGAAGAAGAGAGGAGGCAAGTAGAATTAGGAACAACCGGAGTATGGAACGAGATGCCAAGTGATAGGGCCTCTCTTGAAAAGTTGTTTGATATTAGATATCAAAAGAAAAAGGAAAGAAAAATACCATACCCCAAGGAATCATGCAATTAAGTCAATTTGGGGAGTGCAGTAGATCCGTGTGAAGTGTTCATTGCAAAGGCATGCACACAACGAGAGGAGTCAATAGCTCAGGTTTTATGAGAGTAAATTGATTGCATAGCTTGGAGCTATGAAGAGTTGAAAACATATGACCAGAATGTAATCATGCATACTATTCCTCTGAAGACTGATTCCAAGCCTTTTAGATCGAGGCAAAGAATAGTTAACCCAATCCTAGATCCCTTGATAGAGAAGGAAGTGAAGAGTTTGTTGGAAGACAAAATCATCTTCCCTATTAGGCATTCCACATGGGTGGCTAATCTTGTCCCTTTTAGGAAAAAAGAGGATAAATTTGGTTGTGCATAGACTTAATAAATTTGAACAAAGCTTGCCAAAAATACAATTACCCATTACCCACCATTGACGAGATACTCTAAAAGGTAAATGGGTCTAAAATGATGTCATTTTTGGATGGATACTTAGGATATAATCAAATTCTCATACATCCAAATGATAGGATGAATACAACCTTCACCATGAAGTGGGGAACATTTTCCTACTGGAGGATGCCATTTGGTTTGTTGAATGCTAGATCCACTTCCAAAGAGTTATGGATTTTGCATTCATGGGGCTCATTGGTAAGTGAATTATTGTCTATGTGGATTATATCCCTGTCTTCTCCAAGAAGAGGGAATATCATGTTAAATACTTGAGGAAAGTACTCCAAAGGTGCAGGGAACATGGAATTTCCCTAAATCTAAAAAAGTGCATCTTTGGGGTAACAAAGGGTAAGTTGTTAGGGCATGTCATTTTGAAATATGGGATTGCTATAGACCCAGAGTGGATAGCTACTATCTAGGATATTCCTCATCCCAATAGCAAAAAGGATATTAGGTCCTTTTTCGGTAAGATTAAATTTGTGAGAAAATTCATTTCAGATTTTGCCGAGATTGCCAAGCCCCTAAATGATATGCTAAAAAAGGATGTTCTGACAAAGTGGACCAGTGAGAAAATGGATACCTTCAAAAGCATCAAGGATGCTATTTCCAAAGCCCTTGTTCTCATTAGTCCATACTATTCTAAACCATTTTATGTTTACACATTAGCTTCAGATCATTCTTTTGCAAGTGTGTTAACTCAAAAAAGTGAAGATAATATTAAAAATCCTATAGCCTTTCTGAGTTCTCATTTATAGGATGCAAAGTTGAGGTATTCTATCTTAGACAAGAAAATGTATACCTTGTTTAAAACTGTAAAAAAATTCAGGCATTACATTGTACATAGTAAAGTTTTTGCTATAGTTCCTGACCCTATAGTAAATTCCATGTTCTTATAGAGTGAGCTAGGTGAAAGAAGGGGGAAATAGATTTCTACCCTTCAATAATTTGACTTAGAGATAAAGCCCATGAAGATAGTGCATGGACAAGGTTTGGTCAAGGCCATCACAAAAATTGACCCTTCAATAACGTGCCAAAACTATGAGGTTAATGATATCACTACAAAGGAATGGTACATAGATATTGTATATTTTTTGTTGCATGGTAAGTGCCCTTCTCATTTGAATTCCACTCAATGCAAGGCACTACATTTAAAATCAGCTATATTTCTGATTAAATCTAGTGTGTTATACAAGAAGAATCATGAAGGAAGTTTTCTTCGTTGCATTACTCGAGAGGAAGCAACCCAAGTACTCAAAGACTTCCATGGTAAGTATGGAACTGGACATGGGTTATCAAATGCAATAGCACACCAGATTCTTAGAGTTGGGTATTACTAACCCTACTTTTTTAAATATGCACATACACATGTAAGAATATGTCACATATGCCAAGTGGCAGCCAACAGAGAGTGTAATGCAAAAATGCCATTGTAGTCAGTGGTAGAGATGAGACCATTTGCACAATGGGGATTAAACTTTGTTGGGGTGATAAATCCTAACTCGTTCGATTCCCATAAGTTCATACTCACCGCTAATGATTACTACACAAGGTGGACAGAGGCTATACCTACTAAGAATACCACCTCCGAGGTTGTGATTAGATTTCTAGAGGAAAACATAGTCACTCATTTTGGAATGCCTAACTCCATAATAAGTGACAACAGTTCTGCATTTTCCTCTTTATAATTTGCAAATTGGGTGTACAACAATAATGTGAGTCTAAAATTCTCTTCCAGTTATTAACCCCAAGGCAATGGTTTGGCAGAATCATCAAATAAAAATTTATCATGCATAATCAAAAAATTACTTGAAAAGAACCCTAGAGATTGGCATAGTAAGTTAAAATGTTTCCCTTTGGGCAGATAGGACTAGAATGAAGGAGCCAATTGGGACATCTCCTTATAACTTAGTCTATGGGCAAGATCCTATTTTTCCCACTAAACTGAAATTGCAAACTTTACATTTTATAAAAGACTATATTGGGGCTGATAGTAAACTTGAAACCAGATTAACACAATTAATGCATCTTGATGAGAAAATGGAGGAAGCCATGCTTCATTTTAGAAAAAATCAAGACATAATCAAAATGTGGTTTGATAAATGCTCCAAAATTAAGGTCTTCAAAGCTTCAGATTTAGTTTTGTTGTGGGATAAAAGGCATGAGAAAAAAGGAGAACATGAAAAATTTGATTGCTTGTGGTTGGGACCTTATCTAATATCCGAAGTCCTAGGTGAAAATAGTTTCAAATTAAAAACCTTGGATGGAAAGGATTTTGCCTTACCCACAATAGCCTTCATTTAAAGCATTATTTTTAGGCATAAGGGTAGAGTCATTGTATTATATGTACACTAATCGAATTGCTTTATTGTTTGTCTTGTCAGTTTTATTTCCTGTTTATTTTATTTTCTTTGATTTCACAAGATTTTAGTGTGTCAAGGTTGTCCAGTTTTGGATTTTATTGTAAGAGTAAGAGGTCAGCCTATGTGTATATGAATGTCAACCAAGACTAAAAAGATGTGAAACATTGGCATCATATGGCAAAAGGGCTTGAAAATATGAATATTGTTTGCGCTCATGAAGCATGAAGTATTTTATTTTTGCATATCATCCACCCATGTATCAAGGGCACATTCTTATCACATAAACATTATGACCAATCCACCTCCATATGCTAAACCCAAACACTAAAAGTGAAGTCCAATTATCTTGGGATCAAAGGCACAAAGAACACTAAGAAGATCTTAGGTTTGGAAACTGTTGCCGAAGTTGTCGTGGGTCTATCACATTTCTGTCCATGTCCAACATCTTGGGGAAAATAATATGAAACCATACTTGGATGGGGATGTGAGACAAAAAGACAATTCTGGTCTATCCCACCTTGCACATAGTCCATAAATAGTGGTTTTACCACTACAATATTTATGCTCATAAAATTGTGGTTATCACCACTAGCATGATTTACAAATCAGAGTAGTAAGGATAGGGTCAAATTCTCATCATACCTTGGTTGATAATATGATTCCCCAAAACTCTAAACTAAATTGTAAGGATCGTACTACTTGTACCTCAAAATGATGTGTAGTCATCCCCAAAATTCTGTAAGGAAAAAAAAATATAGAGCAAAGCCAAGAAAAGAATACTGGACTATGGGGTTAACCTCCACTAGGGCTATAGATGCTTGACTAGCAGTGGAGCACACTCATGCTTTGTGACATGACTCCCACAAGGTTGAGATTTATGTCTGCCATGAGGATAGATTAGTCTGATGACCTCATCCATAACCGGTTTAATTATTTTGGTCAAATATGAGAGCTGTAAAGGATAGGGTTATATTCTCATCACACTTTGGTTGAGAATCTGATTCCCCAAAGCTCTAAGGTCCACTTGCACACACTGACCCTTGATTATGATGGCTCATAACCAAGATCTAGATCTAGTCAATGAATTCATCACACACACATTTGATCCTAATATGGTTAGACATTTTTGAGGTGTTTGCCCAAGCCACCATAGAATGTGTTGCCCATGCTATAAAATTTTTACCCTCAAAGATCTCCATATTCATTGCAATAATTCCAGTCAAGCAAAATTGGTTATGCAATACAAAAAGTTACAAACAATAAGGTGTGGAGTACTACACACACATAGTTAATATTGCATGATTCTAATATTTTGTTGTTCTTATGAGTCTATTGACATTATTTATGCATTTTATGATGCTTGCTGCTTCCTGGTTTAGAGTGTGTTTTTAGATTTTATTTTTTGGGTTCTCACTGAAATGCTCAGGAGCATTTCCCAGCAGAGTCGCCATTTTGTTGTGGAGTTTCCACAACCACCCCAAGCTTCTTGGGGACCCACTTGTCATGTTTTGGTATTAAAGGTTTTTGGTTTTCTTTGGCTTGTAATAATAGTGATGTTTGATCATTTATGTTAATTTTAATTGCTTTAGTTATTTTATATTTAATGATTAATTAATCTAGGCATTAATCCTTAGATGAATTAAAATGCATTTTGATAAATAGAGTTTAATATTCTTCATACTATCTAAGGTGATGGAATGTGTTTAATAAAGCAAGGCTTGACCAAAACATTACCTAAAACAAGAAGAGGATACAAAAGATACAAATAAATTACGATAGAAAATAATATTCTATTATCTACCTAATATAATTACATTAATTATATTATGTATATAATAGTAATATTACTATGATGTTCTAAAATGTTATTATAATAATATTATTATGATTATTTTATTCTAAAATGTTATTATTATAATATTATTATTATATTGTATATAATAATATTATTATAATATACTTTACAAAGGATGTGATAATAATATGTTTGACCATGTTATTTTATTGCAGGAGAAGGTGATGGTAGCTATTCAAAACGATTGAAGGCAAGGGTGGCTATTCCAAAATGTTCGAGGCTATGTAACACTAGCAAAAGAGGAAGCGGTCCAAAGATAACGTTAGGGTTTTAGGAGGATAGCACATAAGGCATTGGATTTGACAATGAAATGATTGAAACCAGAGGCATACGGTCAAACAAGCCAACAAAGAAAAATTATTAGGGCAACCCATAACCCTAATCGATGGAGATAAAGGTTTACCTTGAGAGCATGGAAAGGTTTTTGTTGGTATTACGTAGCATGAGTGCCAGAGCAAATAGCTCGATAGCCATGGTGAAGGGTTGACAATGACATGGTTGCATCGATGGTAGCCCCTTGACATGGTGTTGACAATGCCATGGCTGCAATCGAACACAACACCATGGTGATGTTGTTTTGGCAGTGCCATGGCTGCATCGATCGTAGCACCATGACGTAGTGTTGATAGCGCCATGTCTACATTGATGGTGTGATGGCATCACTAGGTTATATGGAAACCAAAGTGCCTAGGATGGGAGACGTCATACCAATCCTTGGGCATGTTTGGTATGGCTTCGAAGAGATACCATTGGGCCTTGGTTTCGAAGAGCACAACGAAAATATCATTGAATGAGATTGGTCTACCTTATTTTAATGTGAATGTTTGATTATATTCAATGTTTTAAAGGAGGCCTAAAATATTAGGGATTATAAGGTATAGTTAAATGTTTTTTTTTATTATTAATTTTTATGGGTGCAAATGGGTGTTCTTGGGTAGAATTCCTATGTGATAAGAGAAAGGGGAGACATAAGGAGTTACGTAAGATTATATTTTTAGTTTTATTATTGTTTAAAATAATGTTTAGAAGTGTTATTTTATTGTATTAAATGACAGAAAATGATGATGGATTATTTTCTTATATCCATTTATTATTTTAATTGTGAAAGAATTTGAAGCGTAAGGACTTCTAAGAATTATTTATACCTTGCTATCCTACCTGTTTAGGGGGGGCTAGAAATAATGTAACATTCCGAAAAACAATAAGAAAGAGCATTTTTCAGATTTTGAGAGGGTAGCAAACTTTTGTGAGCAAAATAAAAAGGAGGGTTTCTAATCATAAAACTAACATTTTTAGTGTCTTATCATTTTTGCATTTTAGTGACTTCTAGCCATTGTCTTATGCCATGAAATGGGTTGCAATAGATGAAGGTCAAGATGATGTAGTTTCTCTAGTATTTCCTTTGAGTCTTCCACTTGATTTAATGGTATTGTGCTTATGTTGCAGGTCCATTAATTCAGGTTGTTTTATTATTACCTCATAACTTGGGATTTTGCAGGGAGGAGCTTGCTAAACTAATTCAGAATTTGACTTTTTCAGCTAACCAAATCTGCATTGTTTATTTATTCATTTTTGTTAAGTTCATTTTATTTCAAGCATTCAATAATTTCATTCTGGTCCATCCAGAATTTCAGTTTCTGTTATTTCCATTCTGGTCCTTTTCCATAATTTTTGCTAATTTCCTTTTTAGTTTCATTTCTATTCTGGTCCATTTCTAGAATTGTTAACCTTTCAAGTTATTTCCATTCTAGTCATTTTACAAAAATTTTGCTCCTCCAAAATTCATTAATCTAAGCTTTCAGATAAAACACATGGTTTAGGAGGGATACTAACCTGCTATTTGACATTAAATTAAGATAAGAAATGAAAGCTAATTTTGCTAACATTACTAACACACTAACTTTTACTAAATACTATTAGGGTAGTGGCGTCAACATAAGGAAGATAAAATGAACTCAACTATCTAAAACTTACTTCATATTAAAGGCACGAGCATTAAAATGAGGTGGACAATTCCACATTTTATCATTTGAAACCTTTTAAGTGAAGATAAAATACTTTACTAATAGGGATTTAGGGTAGCATCAATTTAAAAAACCCTAAAAATAATTGCTTTTATTTTACACTGGCTTTTCAGTTAGATCTTTCAATCACTAAGCATTGTTTAGAACCAGCAAAAGCCCCTTTGTTTATGGTCACATGCATTATTGAATTATTTTTGGCACTATTACAATCTTTAGATATTTTACCAGAACCTTGGAGAAGTTGAATGTTTGTAATTTGGTTTCTTTTCAAGAGAGAGTTTTCTATTCAATACTTTGCATGTGGTGGTATTTTGCAATTGGACAAAATATACACTCAACAGGACATAGTAAGTAAGATCACCTTTTTCCAATGCCCAATTAGCTAAAGTATCAACACTCATATTTTGTTCTTTGACCACATGCTTGAATTCAAAATTTAAAAAGCCCATCTATATTAATTGAATCTTCTCAACAATTCTTTTTATTCTCCAATCAACCTTATGATTTTTAGAAGAAGCCTTCAAAAAATTAATCATGATTTGAGAGTTAGATTCAACCAACATATTTTTCCATATGATCTTAGTATCCTATCGAAGGCCTCTAAGGATACCATACCCATCAACAAGGTTATTGGAAAGGATACCCAAATTCTTATAAAAAGTGAATACTAGGGAACTAAATGAAAGTCTATTAATTCTTTATGCACTAGCTTTTCCAGGGTTCCCCCTAGAGGCTCCATAGGTATTGAATTTTCCAAAATCCTTAGGAGGAGGCTACCAATTCCTTTTTCTATCCATATTTTTATTACTCACATTCCCTTTAAGTTGGTTACCCTTAAAAGAGTTAAATATTCAATCTTTACATCACTTGATCCCATATTTGGTGTGAGTTCTAGAGGTGTTTAAAGAGATATTGGACTAATTCAACTTAGTTGGTAGTGGCCTTTTATCAAATCTAGTGAATTTATTTCCTTTCTTGATTGAAAATTTGGTTGTTTCTTCCTTTATAGATATTACAAGGTAGGATGGTAGAACCTATCCAAACTAGCTGCCTAATAAAGTGATCAAAAACCTCTTGATTAGGCCAATCCCTCCAAAGCTATTCAAAAGTAAAACAATTGGACCACTGTAATCCAAGTAATATGGTCATTCTCCTCCATAGCTCAGAGGCTAAGGTACACTCAATAAAAATATGGCTGAGAGTTTCCACATTCTTTCCATACATTTTGCATCTAAACGAGCCATGAAAACTATGTTTCATAAGTTTCTCAACAGTAAGCACCCTGCAATGCAATAAAATCCATGTAAAGAACCTCACCTTAGGCTAGAGTTTTTTATCCCACAACTGAGTAAATATGTTATATGATTGATTGGGATTATTATGGCATAAGTTCAAAAAGACTTGAGTAACTAAATACTCACCCTTAGTAGTGTTGTTCCATCTAAAACAATCTTTATCATGGGACCAAGAGAGATATCTTATATGAAGGATGTGTTGGATGTCTTTTCTTTGCCTTTATAGAATTTGAATAGGCTATTCCTCAATAGGAATCCAATATCTACCAACTTCTAAATTACCAGTATGGTAAATATAGTAATTAGAAACCTTTATCCAGTTAGCTTGATGAAACTCCTCCATCCAAGGCCTCCAATCAAGAAACTGAGTTATCAAATTCTGGTGACCACCCCAATAATATATCTAAAAAGTTTCTTGTTTACCATTATAAATAATTCAAAATAACTTTTACTTAATCAAATCCTCAACAATATTAGGCATCGCTAAAATGGGAGAACCTTTGGTAGGTAATTTATAGCAAACAAGGACTTCAAGACTTTTGTTCTCAACATATTTAGCACAAATACTCTTGGCCCAAAGAGCATTGGGATTATGCAAAATCCTCCAATATATTTCACCAAGGCCCATTTTATTTTATCCTTAGTACCACTCTAGAGGAACCGATGATTGATTTTATCTAATTACAAAAGAAAAACCTTTGGGGTATTCAAAACAATAGAAACATAAATAGGTATAGCTTGAAGGATTGATTTTACCATGGTAATTTTATCTCCAAATGAAATCCACCTATTGGTCCACTTTACAATTTTATTCTTAACTCTATCGAACAACAAATTTTAATTTTTTTCTATCTTTGAATATTTAGAGGAATGCCTAAATAAGTGATTGGAAGGGAGTTATTCTTATATTTTAATTTATCCAAGACCATGGATTCTTTTTTGGGAGAGCAGTGAAAGAAAATGACTTTAGATTCATCTTCATTGATCAATTACCCGATAGCATTAGAAAAATAGTTGATGATTTGCTTAATTTTAGAATCTTCCTTAACTGTAGATTTACCTAACATAGTAGATTCATAAAAAAAATGAATATGATAGATAGGCCTAGCTCCACGAGCAATGGTAACTCCCTTAAGGGTTCTATTTTCTCTATTTTTGGTTATAGTCCTACCCAATCATTCAATAAGAATGATGAATAAATAAGGGGAGAGAGGGTCACCTTTCCTAATACCTCTAGAAGTAGGGAATAAATAAGAAGGCTTGCCATTGATAAGAATAAAGTAGGATATTGAGGATATGCATCCCATAATCTAGTCCATCCAATCCTAAGAGAAGCCAAATTGCCTTAAAAATTTGACAAGGAAGTTCCAATCCACTCTGTCATACGATTTAGATAAAGTCTAAATGAATGAACATAGATGGATATTTTTGCATTTCCATAGAATGTATGGCTTCTTGAGAGAGAACTATCTCATCCACTATTTGACACCCTTCCACATAACCCCCTTTTTCAGGGGAAATAATCTTATGCAAAAAGGCTTCAACCTTGTCACCATGATATTTGTAATGATTTTGAGAAGAACATTACATAAAGCTATTGGTATACAAGTTGAGGTATGATTTACCTCTTGAGATTTTGGGACAAGAGATATATAAGTTTTATTTATAACCTTCAAAAATTATTTATATTTCCTAGCTTCTTCCACCACCTCTAATAAATTAGCACGAAGGATATCCCAAAACTCTTGATAGAACTCAATAGGAAAACCATTAGGACCTAGAAATTTTCCTTTTTATATTTTAAAAACCAATTGTTGAAGCTCATTGATAGTAACTAGAGCAATCAAAATAGAGTTCTCCTTAGAAGTGATAAGAGTAGGGATGGCTTGAAGAATATTTTGTTGAGAAGCCGAGTCAAGAGGTGCAACAACAAAAATATTGGAAAAGTAATTGACAACAATAGAGTTCATGCCATTCCAAGTTTATACAACTTCTCCAGAATCATATTTAAGAAAATAAATAAAGTTGTGAGATCTTCAAGCTAGAAGAAATTCATGGAAGAAATCTATGTTTTGATCTCCTTGTTTGATCCATTGGATCCTAGATTTTCGCTTCCATACGAGTTCTCTTTTTTTTTTCATTCCTCTAACTGAGCAGTGAGTCTAATTTCATATGTACTTCTACTCTTTGGTGGCCATCTAAACGGATTTTCTTATTCAAATTTTCAATTTGAGAAATAACTTCATGTTTTTTTGCTGAACATATTTAAACTTACTCTAGTTTTAAATATAGAATTTGGATTTAATGTATTGCAACCTTTTGGTAAAACAAAACATCTTAGTCCAATACCTTGGTTTACCTTCATTCCACCTTTGCTACACTCGAGATCTAAAGGAACTGTCTCTAAGCCACATTAACTAAAATTGAAAATGCAAGAAACTCACATTGGCTTTCCAAATTTCCACCATGACTGGCCAGCGATCCAAATCAGCATTGTTAAGAGTCTTCACCTTAGGAATGTGACCATGTATTAAGAAATTATTAGAGAACAAGAACCTATCCAATCTCTCCATAATAAAATCTAAACCTTGACTTCTTTTAGACCAAGTCATAACGCCATTATCTGGTTGGATGTCCACAAGATGAAGGTTTATAATATATTCACTAATGAGATCAATGCTTTTATCCAAATTTTTATTTCCACCTATTTTCTTATCCAAATAGAGGATGTTATTGAAATCTCCTCCAATCAAGATCAAAGCATTAGAAAAATAAGAGATAATATAAGCTATATCCTTCCATTGTCTTCTCTTTTCCTCCAAAGTAGTTAGAGCATAAATAGTTATGCAAAGCATGATTTTGTTAACATGTCTACTTCAAATAGATATAGCCAAAAGAACCCAACTATAAACCATATGATGAATAACAACCTATTTTGGGTCCCAAAGGCAAGCAATGCCACCATAAGTCCCCTAGGAACTAAGGGAAGCAACTTTTCTAGTTGGCCAAATTTTACTAGCAATTGAATCCATTTCCTCTATTGAAATCTTTGTTTCCTAAAGGAAAACAATATGTGGATGGTTTATCTAAATAATTCTTCTAATTTCATTTTGTTTTGGAAGACTCCATTTGAATCCTCTAATATTCCAAGTGATGATATTCATTAATACCAGGGCTAAAAAAAATTGTAAGGGTAGTAATCTTACCTTCCCCTAGAAGATTTTCCCTTCTTTTACTATATGATGTTTATTGGTCTTGCGACCTGCCTTTTGGTTGGAATCCATCTTAAAAAAAATTTCCTTGTTTCTTGAATTACCCAATTGAATCTGGGATGGCTTCTAATCTTAAAGATTTCATGTATAAATCCAAAGTGTTACTGGAAGGTTCAACATAATCTATCTTGGGACCTATATTATCTGAAGTCTCAACATTTATAAGGTTATTTTTCTTGTGTATATTTCCTCATTTTTCTTGTTTAAAATATTTAATTTACTGGTTTTTCTATGAGTCCTTCCTTACATATTTAAATTGTATTTCTAATATTTATATCTCCATTATTTTCTCTTCCTCACCTGGGACATCATTTGTGTAAAGAATTTCAAACATATTAGTTGATAACTTTGTTTGATCCTTCATAATTGATTTTTCTGAGTTTTCTTCTTCTTAGGTATTTGGAAACCTACTAAGTTTGCATCCTCTTTCTTTTGATCTAGAATTTTATTTGGGAAAACACAAACCAAATGACCATACTCATGGCAAATTCAGTAATGAAAAGGAATGTTCTCATAGTCCACCTCTTGCTCCCAAGTGCCCTCCCCAAATTTTAATGAGATATTTTCAAGTAGGGGTTTGGAAAAATATATTAAAACATAAATTTGAGCATAGATAATATGTTCATTTTTTTTAGTATAATTAGTAGTCATCATAAAAGTTCTTAAAGTTTCCAATTGAAAAAAATAGCTAGATTCTAGAATTCAATTGGGAGGCCAAGGAGTCTAACCCACACAAGACCTGTAGAAGGTATCTCTTCTTCGAATTTAAATTTAGTATGCCAAGGCTTAATGAAAAGCCCCACCCTTCCAAAAAACTAGGGATCCCCTTGAAATATTTTCTCTCTATATTCATTATTAGCAAATAAAACAAGAAAATAACCATTTGGATAAATTTATATTTGTAACTCACCTTTTGTTTTCTAGTTTTTGCAGCCCAAACTTTAAAAGTAGATAGGCTCAGATGAAAACCCAAGAACAACAAATTAGGGCTATTTTTTCCAAATCTTCTATACCAATTTGAATGATTCCCATATCTAGCTTAAAAAAATAGATTTTAATTAGTTTCCATAAAACATCCTGACTTAGTTTTCCTTGGATCAATATTAGGCATTCTCAAAGGCTTACAAGAAACCCTAAGATCATCGTTAACATTAGGTTGAGGTTGTCCACCATGGAGGGCATCCCTAAAATTCATTTTTGGGGTTAATACTTTGAAATAATTTCCCTTTAAATGTTTTTCCATAGTGGATTTATTTTGGGGGTGCTCCTTAGCATCAAATTCACTTGATATCTAAACCATTTGTTTTTAGGTGCTTGAAACTTGTTTCAATATCTCTTTAATCCATGCCCTGGATGCTAAAAAAATGTATGATTTTAACTTTTGTTTTGTGTAGCAAATTGGAATCCATTGTCAATCAAGTTTACAACATGAATACCTATTGAAATATATATTTCTATTATATCTTGAGTCCCCTACAACATATCTTGCTAAAATATTGAGCAAAAACCACAAAAATATTGGCTGCTAGGGCCCAAAGACCCTAAAAAACAACCTTTGAAGTTTCTTGCACTCAACATAGATGAAACTCTTGCATAGTACTAAACCAACAAAATTTAGGTTTGATTTATTTAAAATACCCCCTAAGGTTAAACCTTAGTGGGGTGGTCAACCTAGATGGCAGTGAAGGATTTTTACCACCAACCACTTCTATGATATGGGTGTAGTAAAACTAAAAAATAAATAAAAATGAGCATGGTTAAAAAGGAAAATTGTTTAAAGTAGATAGCCATCAATAGTCCAGCCCAATTTTTAAGTGAAGCAAATGAGGGTTTACATTTTCTGAAATACCAAAAGAAACAAGGGTGATTGGTAGGATCAAAAATAACAGTGGTGAGCAATAAATAGTGTTTCATAAAATAGTTATTTCCTTTCCATTTAATTATCAATCCGAGAGTTCATAAACTTGTGAGTGCCATGCATAGTATATTCCTATAGTGTGGATAATGAGTCCCTTTGTGCCTATCGGTTTGATGGGGGGATTTTTTCATGTATGTTCAGTTCATACAAACCTAATAAAACTTGTAGACACCAAATATTAGATATTCATCATCCACCCATCATCATCAAATCATAGTCATTTATCATTCATTATATATAATATATATATATATATATATATATATATAATATTTATATATATATATATATATATATAATATTTATATATATATATGTATAATATATATATATATATATATGTGACTAAATATGAGCCATCCATCAAATTTCCATCTTAGTGTGCCATGTGGCAATCCTTATCATTCATTAATTACAATTTATATCACTTATTAAGTTGCAATCTCAGTCGCTCATCATGTTTTAATTCTATCCAGTCGTTGCCATCATCAAAACCCTAATATTAATCAAAGGAAATCATAAAATACTATTCACTTTTCATGAATAAGGGTCAAAATTTTGGGTCAAAAATTTTGGCAAAGGAGATAACACACATTCGCACGCCACCACCATATTCACTATTTGAACATCACCACTTTTATGAACCAGATCCAAACTTTGCCAAGCATCTACCACAAATCGTAGATGCCTTAGTGTATTTCACAAATGTTGTAGGGCATCTACCATTATCTGCAAATGCTTCAAGGCATCCACCAGACATCAAACTATGTCCAGTGAACCCTCAAATATTTTTAGGCATCTGTGTGATATTATTTCAAACCCTCAAAAATGTAGATCACAATCATGTCTTGACAAGGAGACTATTTATTTTTTATTTACATTTCCTATATTCAATTTAACATTTCAAAAGAATTTCTACAAGGGTTTGTAGTTTTATATTTCATATTTCATATTTCATATTGATGAGGGCCTCACACAGTGGAGTTCTTGCATGTGTTACTGATCTATTTTTGTGGTTTTATTTTGTGCAGGTATAGATGACAATTTCTTTGATATTTGTTGCAGCTAGAGTGGCCCCGCAAAGGATACACAAACCCATTCAACGACTTGTTTGTAGTAGATAATATTTGAAGACACCATTTTAATTTGACCAAGGGTTTCACCCTTTTTCTAATTTTCTAATTTTATTATTTATTTATTTTTTTTAACATGGTGGAATCGATAGCCGCCATGAATCCGGGTAGGTTGTCCAACTTTTATGGTCGCCATAGTATTCTACGTTGTCTACCCCAGAAGCCACCACACATATCTTCGTGTAGTCCGCCCCTATAACCACCATGCCACAATAAATTTAAACCTTTTACATCGCTGAAAGCACCAGGAAAGGGACAAGCATTCAGTATGACGATGCTCGAGATTTGAACCTTGGACCTCTATCCCCCTTATGGGGTTTGGATGAACCAATTGGTCTACACCTCGGACCTAAAGGTACTTTTAAATAGTTGTTTGAACCGCATTTTAATTTTTTTTATTGAGTAAATACTTCTTATACATATACATATCCGTCGTGGGGGTTGAACCCGGGTCACATCATCGATAATGCAAGTGGCATCCTTGCTTGGTAGAACCCAACACGCGGATAAATAAATAAATATATATATAATTTTATTATTAAAACAAACATACTTTGTAAAAATCCTTTGCAATTTGGAGCATATTAATGATGTAAAAGAGGATATCAAAGGCTCCATAAGTCAATATATTATCACTCTTTTATTTGTGCATGATTGCTTGTTTTGATTTATTATCTATTTTAGTGTTGATATTTTCTATTCTACAAAATGGTGATCATGGTGGGACACCTAAAGGGTTCTGTATCTTGATTTACCTTGTCATATCCTAATTCATTGATCTACATCTTTTTATTTTTTAAAAAATTTCAAAGCTTGATCATGCAAAAGTCAAAATTCAAAACTTAAAGTTTTTGGAGACTACAGGGTTCATTTTGTGATTGTGTAGATGTCAAACTACATCTGGGGGTCAGATCAGATGCTTCACTACATCTAGGATATGCTTCTATATATTTTGGATATTCCACACTACGTTTGGGAGACATGACACCATGTTTGTGAAGCTAGGGAAAGAAAAAAAAAAGGCTTATGGGTAAGTTTTTTTCCAAAACCCTAGCCAATATTTTTGTTGTTCTTTTAAAGGAAAAGAAGAAAAAAAATATTCATATTTATATTAAAAAACAAAAATAAATTAAGCATTTCCATAGACATTTCTAGGCATTTTGAAATCAAAATAAAAATTGCATTTTAGGGTATTAATTTATCTGATTACAAAAAGTCATATAGATTGCATTTAAGGATAGATCTACATTTTCAAACACATTTTAGATTGCATTAGGGTTCCAAATTTACCATATTTTGTTTCTAGACCTGTGTATCAAAAATATTCTAGGGTTTATTTGGAACTTGTTTACTACATTCTGGCTTAGGTTTTCTATGGTTTTGGTGTTTTATTTTCTATTGTGTGCCTTGTATGTTATTTTATTACACTTATAGGCAATAAATATAGATTGCATAGTAGTTGCACTCTATGTTATTTTTTTTTTGCACTTTATTGTTCAAAAAACCATAGAAAATAAAAAATTTAAAAAGAACATCACACACTACATGATTCACATTAATATTAATGAGTTGGATTTAATCACCAATTTTTGATCAAGACCAGTGATAGTGGGATTCATATCCACTTGTTAGCTCGCCCCTAGACACCATAGTATCCCCAAGTGGGTGGCTTTATATATTTCATCACCGCAAAGTCCCCTACTTTTGGGTGTGCTTAGAGTGAGAAGTATTCATGAGACCTTTTACCATGGGGCTCTTCAAATAACTAGTGGACATAACTATCATTCTTTTTCATGCCCTAAATACATGGGTTAAGTGAAAGCATGGGTATGCCAATAGCATAATATTAGATAGCACAACCCCTTTTAGGGGTTATTTATTTCCATAGGTTTACCTCGATCCAATCATCCCTTAGGAAGCCATTTTCAGCCATTCATTGTTCATCCTTTGTCACAAGGGTGGGTTTGAATACAACCTTTTAGTTGCATTTCATCATTCACCTTGCATATTTTTTCTAGGCTTATGTTTTACATCAAAACACAAAATAAAATAAAAATAAAAATAAAAAATAAAATAAATTTTTGTAGACATAGGAAACACTTGTTTTCTTGAGTGATTTGCATGGTTTTCATTTTCATTATCATTACATTTTCACACACACACCCTTTTTTTTGTCATACCAACTTATCTCTAGCTTATGGTATCGATGCGTAATCAAGACAGAGCTATGTGTCAAGTACCCATAATCCAACCACCATCATCCATGGAAAATTCCATTCTTGACCCAGCCACTTCTATAGCTAACTCAACTAGTGTGTTGCAGGCCATGCATATTGACCTATATATTGGACACTTGCACATAGCATCCACTTTGAATATACCTCCATTCTCAAAACCAAACCATCTACATATTTGTATCACTACATCACTTATATATATTCTAATGTTATCATAGTCTATTTGAGATCAACCAATCCGGTTTTGAAACCCCTTACCATTCCACCTTGATTTGTTCCTACTTTTTAGTAGGAACCCTCGCACTCATACCAAGTTATCACCAACCCTCTATTTGAGGTAACATATTTACCTCCACATCAAACTCTTCCATCATAACTTAGCCAATGCACTTCTCTCCCATCCAACTATACCACCATTAATTCCAATACACTCTATGAAGCACAAGCTAATATTGCTTTGTATATGCCATCAACCATTCCATTAATATTAGCTAGGTTTATTGATTCAAACTTGCATAAAAATCCTCCTTTGGTTGTGATTCCCTTCACAACTTACCCTTCACCAAAATCAACCTAGGTCTCTCACACTCATGGCATACCAACCTTCACCTCCCATACAACTTTTCAACATGCATCTACAACTACCATACAATAAGCATGGCAATATTTAAACCAATTGCTTATTAGTAATACCAATCAAATTGCCCATCCTTTATTATAGAATATTTCAACCATAAACCCATTTCCACCCAAAATAACTTTGTCACTCCTAATCTATCTTGGGTATCATGACCACCAATGGTCACTATACCTACACCTCTATTCAACCACATCAATGCCATCACCAATACCCAAAACATTCAAATTTCCCAAACTCCACCTTTTTATCACCATGAATCATTCCATAATCAATTCCAACAAAACATCCAATACCAACACATACCCACTACCATCAATCCACTAGCCAACTAGAACCTAATTTTATCTCAAAAATTCATAAAAAAACATTAACCACCTATCTACACTCATCACACAAACCAAGGCTTCCAAACACAAGTTGAAGATCCTAAAATATGGTCTTTGTTAAAACAAATTGATAGTTTTATGATGCATACACCTGGTATGATGTACTAGAAACATACCTTAATATAGCTATTCAATAATTTGATTCATCCTTTGGTATCATCATGACCATACCCTACCGATTTTTACACTATTGAAATATGACAAATTTAAAGGGGTTGAGGACCCTAGAGAGCATATAAGTGCATTTATCCATGCATGTTTTAGGATTCAAGAGAATTATACCTTAATAATATGAATATTTCCTTAGATATTTGGTAAGGATGCCTTATAATGGTGCAATAATTTGCCAAACCATAATATTTATACATTCGAATAATTGATAGAATGGTTCTTAGAAATATTCTCTCTAAATTTTAGAAAGAAAACAACATTAACCAACTTGTATAATCTATGTCAATTTGAAGGAGAGTCAATTTATGAATTTAAAAACTATTGGAGGGCAGTAATCACCAAATTACAATTTGACCTCCCCATGGAAGAATTAACATGGATGTTCACAAGTAGTTATTTATCTCCTTGTTATTACAATTACAACAATATAGAAAATTTAGGTCCGAGGTGTAGACCAATTGGTTCATCCAAACCCCATAAGGGGGTGGAGGTCCAAGGTTCAAATCTCGAGCCTCGCTGGATTAAACGCTTGTCCCTTTCTTGGTGCTTTCAGTAGCGTAAAAGGTTTAAAATGATTGTGGCATGGTGGTTATAGGGGCGGACTGCATGAAGATCTGTGTGGCGGCTTCTAGGGCGGACATCGTAGAATATTGTGGCGGCCATAAAAAGTTGGACAGCCTACCCGAATTCGTGGCGGCTACCAATTCCACCATGTAAATTCAAAAAAAAAAAAACATTATAGAAAATTTGATGAAGCTCTTACCCAAGCTTGAGTCATTGAGAAAATCAATATTCAAGAGGGTGATATTAAACCTAAGAAAAAAGAATGGTAAAATAAGGGCCAAAACAAAGGAAACTAAAATTGCCAAAAAAAATCTAGTCAAGTTAACCAGGTGGTCTTGAGTCAATAAACAATGTAGACTCAATAATATAGAGTCCATATTCAACAACCATTGTAACAACAACCACAAAAAATGACATATCAAGTGGTTCCACCCCAAAAAAATTGCAAAATCTAGTGTCAACTATAGACAACAATCAATGTCGAGAGTTCATTTGGTAAACTCACAACTACACTCCATTGCTTGAATCATATACCTCAATCTTCCAAAGGTTGTATAATACACATGCAATTACCTTACTAGAAGTTCAACCATAATATCCAACTAAATGTGGCAAGGGCTATAAGGAGCATTTGTTTTATCCCTTTCATCAATAGAAGGGCCATGACATTATCAATTGCTTTATATTTAAGGATATTATGCAAGATCTGGTAGACTTGGGGGCCTTTAAGATGGATAACCCCTTGGCATAACAAAACCAAAATATTGGTATTTACCAGACACCACTTCCTCATCTTGAGGAGACACAACATGAAACGGGGGGATCAACTACCATAACTCCCCCTAACCAATTTAACCATGTACAATAATACCAAGGTTTTTTTGATGCTATTCTTGTAGTAACCCAAGGTCCAAAAAAACATGAATCATCCATAGATATCCCAAGTAGTTCAATATCCTATAGCACCACCAATAAATGTGTGTCCACAACCAAATCCCACTAATCCACCTCAATCCATTCATCTTTCAAGTCATCCACCTCAAGTCATTCATATTCCAAGTCATCCACCAAGACCAATCATCACACGAAGCAGCCAAATGACAAATAATCTAAAAAATAGCTTCAACCAAACTATCAATTTATGAACTTATACAACAATATCCTCTACATCATGAGGCATCAATGGAGATATTTAAATACATAAAACTCTAGACTCAAGACTCTAATGCTTTCAATAATATTATGGGGAGTATCCAAACATGCATGGAGCCTTTAATTGTATCCTACAATTTTGAAATCAAGTTAATATCATAAAAATCATCGAATACTCCATTGCATATCATGGATCAGGTTGATAAAAATTCATATAATGAGTACTAATTGACATTGGATTGTCAATCAACATCATCACCACATTAGTAGTCCATAATCTCAATCTCCCATATTCCCATATCACCAAATCGACCTTCACATTGCAAGCATTTAATGATTATTTATGCTCTACTGTTGACACTGTTGTTTTACATGTAGAAGTTGGGGTCAAAAAGTTACACACCATATTTCATATCCTATAGGGGGCCATGGCCTATAACGTATTTATTGGGTGCCCTTGGATCATGGAGATGAAATGTGTTCCCTCAATATTACATCAATGTTTAAAATACATACATGAGGGATAAATACACTGCATACCTAGAGATATTGAACCATTCAAATACTATAACTTCATTATGATCCTTAACTTCCATCCATCCTATAGTATGCAAAAATCATACACCTAATGCAATTATATGAAATCAAATTGAATAACACATCATTTATACATAAAATTAAAGACAATAAGTAAATAAATGATACCCTTCTCATTAATATTGAAATTTATCCTTCACAAGGTGGTTACAATGATATCCCTCTTAGGGATTTAATACCAATTTGATACAATTTACAATAAATAACTAATGGTAAGTGTATCCCAAAGAATCTTTGCACCCTCAAAACTGATTTGGGGAGGGGTTTCTTGTGACCTCCATAAGGTATTATGTAGATGTGATGAATCTTTATGTTAATAGCTCCTACCAAGACCTAAAATATGCACACAAGAACACTCACAAGACATTAATAGCAAATAAGAAACCTCTCATGATGAGGTCCATATCCATGATGAAGTAATGAAAAAAAAGTTGAATATTATAGATAAATGCATGAAAAAATAAATAAACTATGTTAGAAAGGAAATGGAATGCTACAAAAACTACTGTAACTAAAAAATAGTAAAAATATATATCATAAAGAGATAATTCTAATGTAGAGTGGTCTAGCCTATTGGATGTCCTAGGATAGGGTGGTAGCACCTATGGGCTACCTTAGGGCGAGATGATCATTGAACTATGGGTAATTTTCTCGTAATCAATGCAGAATGACATCTAGTTTGATCTATAGATGGGTTGATGTTCTTGGTTCATTCATGAGGAAATTCTAATTGGTGGATATGGGTATGAAATAAGATTATTGATGATGAAAGAGTGTTGAAATTTGTCTTCAAGCTTCAAAACACTCAATTGTTGCACTTGAGAGCTCCATGACTGAAATCCAATAGCACTTCATTTCTTATGAGGTAGAATCTCTCTAGTATTCAATCTAGTAGCACTTCATTATGTTCAATTAGCTATATTTTTTATGAAGGCAAGGTGTCTTCTTATAGATTATCCAAATGGAAATCTTGGATTACAAGAGAAGCCAAGAAATCAAGAAACAGTTAGGGTCTAGGAATACCAAACACCAATTCTAGAACCTTCTTGAGATTGATAATTGATTTTTAGTGATGTTGTAACTGATTTTTCTTTATCTCAAGAGCCTAATTTTGTTACGGGTTTGGCCATCCTAGGGTAGGGTGACCATGAATTATAGCCGCTCAAGGGTAGGATAGCCTCTAGAGGTTTTCCCTAGGTATGATAGTGCATGCTACAAAAGGAAGTTGCCCCTATTAGAGTGGTAAAAACCACTGTTAAGCCTTGAGGATGCCCAAGATGGATCATATGGCCTAAAAAGGTGTCCATATAAGTGGTCTTCTTAATGTGACGTATTTTAGGTGTCTACAGATGACATTTTTGGGATGCATTGTGTGAAAGCACACTGTTGAGCAAAAATAGATAACCTAAAGTCAATTTGAAGGTTGATTGATGTTCATTGATTTAATCAATATCAAATGCTTAAATCATGGAAAGAGTATGCATATTTGAGTCATTTCTTCTAGAAAAAATTAAAGATCTTAATTCAAGTAAACCTTTCAACGAGGTCTACTTGATATTGGTACACTATTTTAGTGCAATAATACCAAGATATCTATTTAGTTTAAATTTTTGCTTATTATTTACACCAAGAAAAAAGGACATGATTATCTTTGGCAATGATTCTTGGATGAACACTAGCATGATTGAGTGTTTGATTATTGATTTTGATTATGAATTTTATGATCATGAATACCCCCTCAAGCGATGAGTTGATGAGGATATGAAAAGTGATGAAAGTGATGAGTCGCTTGACCAAGATGACTTGTTTGATATTTTTAGGTCTTGTACATATATGTAACAGAGGGGAACCCCATTATAACTGATTTTGACCATTAAGGATGATTTTTGTTAGTGAGTGACCTTATGGTAATTTACTCATCCTATCAAATAGTATGGACAACCAATCACTACAATCTCTAGGTTGATAGAGAAAATCACTAGATACGAGATTCACTCGAGCTTTGTGGCTTGATATGACCAAAGGGGTTAGGTTCCTTTGAAATCTTTTTGTAATGAATTTGACCAAAGGGATCATGCACTTTTGGAACCTTTTGAATTTAACCAAAGGAGGTATCTTTGAGGCCTTTTGAAATTTGACCAAATAAATTTAGGCATCTTTGGGGTCTTTTGAAATCGACAAAATACATTAGGTATATTTGAGGCCTTTTGGGATTGATCACAAAAATTAGGCATCTTTCAGGATATTTGAATGAGGTAAAGGGTGCAACCTTTTAAACCTATAAATTGGTGGTTTTATTGAATGCAAAGAAAAGGGTACAACCTTTTAAACTTAGCAATAGAAATGTTTGGATTGATTGAATGTGTGGCAAAGGGTGTAACCTTTTAAAACCTAGTAGTTTGATGTGTTGATCAATGATTGAGTTAAATTAAAATTTTGATCGAGAAGGTGCACTACCTTGATTTAACCCATGTTGCTTGATTTTTTGATTGTTCATTGGGGGAAGTGTGATACTAATAATGCCCTGGTTGATGTTTGAAAATGTTTGTGTGATTTGTAATTGTGTTATTTTGGACCACTAGATGTGACTAAACTCCCAAATTTATGATAATGATGCTGACAAAATGCTTGCAATTTTTGTCATTTTGAGGCCATCCTGGGGTATAACAACTGTAATTTGCAAATATAGGGGTCATCTCACGCTAAAATAGTCCCACTGAAATGTGATTGCCCTATAGAGGACTGGTCTCAAAATTTGGAAAATATAAAAGAAAATTTTACAAATTTTTAATGTTATTTTCACAGGTGGTAGTGAGAGAAAAGAAGATGTGAGGTGGAGGAGATATTTTTCTGATATGGAACACTGCTAGAAACTTAAATTACTATTGTAATTGGTCATTTTGAAGCATCTACAAGTAGAGGAGTCTGTTCTAGGAAGGTAGAAACCTCGTTCCTCTCATTGATTTTGCAAATTAA
The DNA here is from genome assembly GCA_028583015.1 of Wollemia nobilis. Classification (NCBI taxonomy): domain Eukaryota; kingdom Viridiplantae; phylum Streptophyta; class Pinopsida; order Araucariales; family Araucariaceae; genus Wollemia; species Wollemia nobilis. The sequence continues at coordinate 8,411,110 of JAQPPZ010000386.1, read as the reverse complement.
AAACGAACCTTACTAAGTAATTGGAAAAATGAACTGTACTAAATTATTGAAAATGAATATTACCCTAGATTAGAAATGTCTAGATTAGGCTATAGGGATAGGTTTTTAAATTTTGAAAATTTGCATGGGGTAATACCCCTATTTTGGCACTATTATGGGGCCATCCTAGGCAACGTAGGTTCACCTATGGTAGGTTTGGGGCCATCCTAGGGTGGGTGTCTCATTTGAAAACCAACATTTAAAATTATGGTCATTGGGGTGGCCATCCTAGGGTGGGATGGTCATGCTTACCGACATCCTGGACTGTAGCGGTTGTAAATGATTTTAGTTTTGGTTGAATTTTTTACCTTTTTTTGGAATTTTTGTTGATTACAATTATTGTTGGGCTTCATATATTGATGACCCATTATGGGAAACCCACCTTATTTGGATATTTGTGGATTCAGATTAAAAATTATGATTAGGTATGGTTTGAGATGATTGGCCTCAAATAGGTCATGTGTATACCCATGATGATGTCATATCAGGACTATGTGACAACCTTGGTTGATCTTTGAGACAATAGGACCAACATATTTCACTTCCTAACCAGCAATATGATGATCACCTTGGAGGATGTCTATCAGATATTTTGTATCTTGATTGATGGATGCCCCATCACCTCCACTCCCTTTCTATGGTGGGCAAGAGTGCTTTAGAGTATATTTGTAGCCTAGGTAGATGTTGCACTACAATGGATGGACCATGGTAGGGTATTGATCAGAACATGGTATGATGCACATGTTTTCACTCGGAGACACATAGTAGTGATGTATGTCATCTCAAAAATCCTACTATCAAAATATTTAAGAGAAATATTCATGTGGAACCTCCTTGATATGGTCTAGGATTTGATTGAGTGCAACCCTCAGGAGTCAATCATCATGGAATGGGGTAGCACCCTGAAGAACAAAAGATTATACTGAGAGAGGGGGTGAATAGTATAAGATAAGCTTTTACTTTTATTTCCTAAACAATATTATCCAATGTTATAAATTGCACTATATTTCCAAAGCAGTGTTAGCCAATATCATCAATAGTAGTAGTAAATCAATGCACAAATCATCACAAACATGAGAGAAACAAATTTTACATGGTTCACCCAATGTGGGTTACATACACGAAGAAAGTATTTATTCTAAATTTTCTCAACAAATATCTTGGGAACCAATTCCCTATTACAATGTTTATGGACCTCTATCCAAAGGAGATCTCAATCCCTTATGCTCAAGTTTGTATATCTCTATCCACAAGAGAATTCTATACCCTTAACTTTGGTTTGTGGAACTCTATCCACAAGAGAACTCTATCCCCTTGCTGGTCTGGTTTATGGAACTCTATACATAGGAGAACTCTATCCCCTTTTTGGTCTGGTTTGTGGAACTCTATCCATAGGATACTCCTCTTCTTTGGTCTGGTTCATGGAACTCTATCCATAGGAGAACTCTATCCCCTTGTTGTTCTGGTTTGTGGAACTCTATCCATAGGAGAACTCTCTCCTATCTGATTTGGTCACCTCCAAAGTTGGTACACACTTTTTCTTAACTCTACTCCAAGCCTACTCATGAGGCTTACTTAGGTATGCTCACAAATCTTGTCTAAAATTTACTTCAAGTCTTCTCACAAGACTTGCTCAAGTCTATTCATAAATCTGCTCTCAACTCTACCCCAAATCTACACACATTACATGCACTAATCTATCTCAAATCTATCCTAAATCTGCATATATTACATGCACCAATCTGTCTCAACTCTATCCTAAATTTTCACACATTACATGCACAAATTTGTCTTAACACTATCCCAAATATGCACACATTACATTCACAAATCTATCTTAACTCTATCCCAAATTTGCACACATTACATGCATAAATCTATCTTAAAATTATCCTAAATCTACACATATTACATGCACAAATTTGTCTTGACTTTATCCCAAATATTCTTATAAGACATTCTCAAATATACCTCAAAAAATTTGCACAAATCTATCTACAAGATTTCTCAAAAAGCCTGCTCAAAATAGCTCACAACTACTCACAACACAACTCACCAACCTGCTCAAATATTTCCAAAACTTGCACACAAATAATGCTCACAACAATGGTTATATTCCTTTCAAAAATACTTTCTTCAATCAAAGTAATTCAGACATATTCTACCCAAAATTTATTTAACCTCTTGAACATATAGATAATGATATGCACTAAACAAACGCTCAATACATTCTTCACATTCATTAAGTTTGTCGCTTTCACATGTCTCACATTCAATAAATCAGATCTCTATCTCTTTCAAATTCCTTTCAAATCAAATCACACTAGTGTAAAACTTTGCTTCACAAAACTAGTTTATGTTCCATGAAAATTTTGCTCTCAAGGATCAAACACAATAATGCACAAATTTGCTTCACAATATCAATATCAAAAACTTTCACAATTACTTTCAATGTCACTCAAACCAATACCCAAATACTTCACAATGATACACAAACTTGTTCTCAACCCTAGGACAAGTGTTTCCAATTTCACTAGTCAATGATGCACAATTTGCTCTCAAACCCTTGGACAAAATATTTCCAACAATGCATATAATATTTAACCTTATAACTCCACCTTATGTCTTAAATATAACTTCCTTAAATCACAACCACCTTGAGAGGAAGTTAAAACAACATACCTCAACAATTGTCTTGATGATGATGTGCCCTCAAAAACCTACCTTTAACAAAAGTAATATTCTTCTTCCCATTTTAAAATAGGTTAGCAATTTATCTTTTCAAAAAGTCCATATTGAAGCCTTTCTCAATGTGCAAGTTACAAATCAAAAGTACTCACAAATTACACCTTGTAACTCCTTTCTCTAGAAAACAAACAACCTTATAAATTCCTTATAAATATGCAAAAATGATTCCCTTACACTTTCTTAAAGATATAATTTTCTTATTACACCATACAACTCCCACTCTCCACATGCAAATATATTGCCTTCATATACATTACAATTTTCAAATGACCATAGCACACCTTAGACCTCCCACTAGATATTTAATTTAAAATCAAACCAGAAACCATGTCTTATGCATCACCATGACCCATTCAAACCAACTTAATCAAAAATTAAAATTTAAATACCTCCTTTATTGTTGTGAATCAAACCTCCAACCTCACGATATCTAGCATTCTTTGAAGCACTTTGACCAGCTACGCTACCATGGTGGTTGAGTCCAAAATATGGCAATGTATTTCTTAAACCAGGGTCTACGTATTATCCAACACGAAAATCATGAAACCAATGATGATGTGAAATGACACAGTGAACTCCACTACGCTCACAGACCTCTGTTGAGCTCATATACCTCCACTGCGTGGGCTACTCCCGATGAACGAAGACTATGGTGTAAGCAATGAAAATATTTTTTTCTTCTTCTCAATGGCAAATAAAAAATAATAGAAAGTGAACAACAATCCTTTTGTAAGTCTTAAATGAACCAACAAATCCTCAAGCTCTTCTTTCCGAATGTTGGACAACAAAAATTGAAATCTCTCTCCCAAGCATACAATAAGCATCAAGTGCAGGTCTTCAATACAAACATCAAGTTTTCTTTTCACAAATGCACAATATATATCATCTTCTTTTCAAGTTCTCCTCCCAAGGCACACAACAACATCAACTTCAAGTCTTCAATGCACACAACAAGTTTTCCTTGATGCACAAGTCTTCAACGTAGCACACACAACAATCTTCTTTTAAGCGTAGGTTCCCTCAATAAAATCTCTCACACTCCACTCAATGAAAGGCTCTTGATGTTATTAATGAATAGCTTTCAAGGCTCTCAATGACTAGCTCTTAAAAATGCTTCAATGACCAACTCTCAAAGAACTCAATGATCTTCTCTTTCCTGAATGCAGATGCAACATGAGAATGGATAAAATCTTCTTCTCCCGAGAGCAACACGAATCACATCAACTACAACATACCCATATCAACCACAAATTTAGGTTAATATATATGAGTAATTTTAATCCTTTTGACTTTGGAGTCGACCTTCACATTATCAAATTTTAATTTAATAATGTCCCACTTTAGAACCTTACTTTAAAATTTAAATTTTTAATTTAAATATGAAAGTGTACATTAATAAATAATGTACATCACCCTTTTTAGTTATCCAAGCTCTATAGTTTTTATCATGCTCACTATTTGAATTTCTCAACCATAATGATATTGACCAAGCTTACCATTTGAATCTCTCAAGCACAATAATATTGACAATGTGGCCTTTTTCTTGAACATCCTTTTGCTTTTGACATCAATGACAATTTCACAAATCCATTCTTGAGCTTACCATCCTTGAAGAGTATTTCTGCTTTGACTGCTTTGTTCCTTTGACATCAATGACAACTCGTAATTTCCAAAAATATCCCCCTTTGTAATTTATGGCAATTCTTCTAAAATATTTACTTTTATGATCATTGGATTCCAAATCTGCTCCCCCTGAGAATCTGCTCCTCCTTATTGATTTCTCTCCCCCTTACTGAAACTCTCCCCCTTTGACATCAATGGCAAAGGGTCTTCTTTGGGACTAAAAATAAGACTCTTAGCTTAGTCCCCTCACCACCTCCTCTCCTTGAGGTGATTAATTTTTGTGTGGGAGTAAATCTACTACCAACTTACAATGCTCTTATTCCTTTTCAACCTTCTTTTTCAACACCTTTATAATCATACCCTTTTGATCCTTTTAAGTGTCCATGTTCTTGCTTGACTCTAGAAGTTTTGGAAACTCTGTTCTACACCACTTACCCTTATGCCCAAGATTATTTTAATTATACCACATGATGTTGTAGTTTTTGGAAGGTTTATATGACTTGAAGTTCCTCTGGGTGAAGCCATAATCATTTCTATCATGAGCCCTGCAATGTATAGCTTTATGACCAAATCGATTACATGAGTAGCAATAACCTTAAAAGAAATATCCATATTTTAATGAGTTGAAGTTCCTCTTAGTGAGGCCATACTCCTTCTTTTCATGAACCCTACAATGCATAGCTTTGTGACCAAAATTATTACATGAAAAATAATACCCTTGGAAAAAATGTTCATTTTGTCTTGAAAATTTTGGTCTCTTGGTCCTTTCTTTGCCTTCTCTGTGATGATCCCTATTTCTTGTTTGTGCATTATTTTCTTTCTCAATGAAGCTTCCACTCTTCAACTTATTAGCATAGGTCTTAGGTTCTTCTCCAATATCTTCCTCTGAAAATTCCTCTTATTTTGAGCTTGACTCCTCTTTTTGTATATCTTGACCATTTTCAAAACCAAGTCCTATTTTGATAAATGAAGATCTTTGTGAATTGATAATGTTATCCAAAGATTTTGAAATTTTCCCAAACCTATGTAGCTTATCCTTAGAATATTTCACTTCCATCCTTAGAGAAACCACTTCATGTTCTAATATTTCACATTCTAACTCTTTTTCCTCTAAATTTTTGACCATTTCTTCTTTAAATATCCTTGCCTTATCTTTTAAGTTTTTGAGATCTTGTAGAAGCTTTTCCTTTATTTTCTCATCTTCTTGAACTTGAGCCTTTAGTCTTGAGTTCTACTTTCTAAATATTTTCAAATATCTGAGAGCAAAAATAAGTTCCTCTTATATATCAACTATGGCTTCTTCTTCTATTTCTGAACCTTCCTCTAGGTCTTCAATTATAGGAGCATCTTCCTTTTCTTCTACTTGGTCAAAATCATCTTCTATAGGCGTGTCCTTTTCCTCTTCTATTGCAAAAAATAGAATCTCTTCTTTTCACTATCTGAGGATCTTTCATCATTGTCACTTGAAGCATTGCTTGCTCTTTCAACATAGAAAATCTTCTTGTGCCTTTGAAAGAACTTCTTTTCATGCTTACCCTGATCATACTTATTTTTCTTTTCATTCTTGTATTTCCTTTCTTCATTTTTCTTATGATGATGTTTCTCTTCACTGCTACTACTTATAGCTTGTGGACAATTAGATGCATAGTGACCAAAATTACCATAATTAAAACATTTCATAATATTCATATCTTTGTGTTTTCTTGAGTCTTTATTATTTCTTCTCACATAGATTCTTCATCGTTGCTTGACTCATCACTTGATTCTGGTTTCTTATCTTTTATCTTCTTTGAAACTTTGAATTCTGCCTCTCTCTTAGAATTTTTATCCTTTTATGCCCTCATCTCATAAGTTGTGATAATTCCATGTAACTCATCCATTGTCAACTTATCGAGATCCTTCATATCTTTTATTGCTAAAACTTTTGCATCATACCTCGTAGGGAGAAATCTTAATACTTCTTGAGCAACACTAGAGTCTTCAATATCCATTTCAAGTCCATGCATGGTATTAACAACCTCATCAACATGGAGTAAGTATTTAGCAATGTCTTCCTCATCTTTCATATTCAACTCTTCAAACCTCCTCCTATGAGTTTGAAGTTTTTCCAACTTGACCTTGATATCTCCTTCATATTTTTACTTCAATTTATCCCATATTTCTTTTGCTGATTTACATTGCATAACTTTCACAAATTTTGATTCACGTAATCCACTTAAGATTTCATTCATAGCCTTGGAATTATTCACATATAATTACTTGCCATATTTATTTGTGGGATGAGTGGTTGTAGGTGTGAACCCATCCTCAAAAGATTGCCATGTTTCATATCCTTGTGCCATCAAATAAGTCTTCATCCTCATACTCTAGAAAGAAAAATTATTCCCATCAAATATTGGAGTCTTATTTGTTGAAGATCCATTCTGAGAAGCCATATGTGTTCCTGTAAGATATTCCTTCAAGCTATTAGAATTTTTTGAAGGAACCCGCTTGGATACCAATTGAAGAACACAAGTTTATATAGAGAGGGAGGGGTGAAAAATATAAGATACACTTTTACTTTTCTTTCCCAAATAATGTTAGGATTAAATAATAAAACATGAGCAATAAAATGTGGAAATAAAACATAGAAGAAATAATGCAATACACAATAGACACAAATTTACATGGTTCACCCAATATGGGCTATGTCCACGAAGAAAATAACTAGACCTTTTATTCTTTACAAAAAATCCCTTTGTACACAGCTACGCACTGAACATTATTCATCATCCACCATACAACATCCTCTTATAAAAGTGCATTACAATTTTAGGGCAAAAAACCCACCTAAAATCTATCATTCGATATGTGACCTAATAAAAAATGGTCTAGATTTACATAGAGGAAAAAACATCTATTTTTTGCTAATACCCCCCATGGTAACATTAGGATGGGGGCTAATGCCCCCCTACATCCTCCCTCTTTCGCATTGTGGGTCCAAGTGTGGCTGAAAATAAGACCTCTTAATTAATAAGGCTCCATAATCAACAAATAATATTATCCAATGTTATCAATTGTACTATATTTCCAAATTAGTGTTAGACAATATCATCAATAGTAGTAGCAAATAAATGTATAAATCATCACAAATATGAGATACATAGATTTAACATGGTTCACCCAATGTGGGTTATATCCATGGAGAAAATCTTTCTTCTAAACTTTATCAAAAAATATCTTGGGAACCAATTTCGTATTAAAATATTTATGGACCTCTATCCAAAGGATATCTCAATCCCCTATGCTCAAGTTTGTAGATGTCTATCCATAGGATAACTCTATCCCCTTGACTCTTATTTGTGGAACTCTATTCCCTTGTTGGTTTGTTTTGTGGAACTCTATCCACAAGAGAACTCTATCCCATTGCTAGTAGGAGACTCCTTTCCTTTGCTCTAGTTTTTAGAAATCTATCCATAGGAGAACTCTATCCCCTTGCTGGTTTGGTTCATGGAACTCTATCCATAGGAGAACTCTCTCCTATCTACTCTAGTCACCTCCAAATATGGTACACACTTCTTCTTAACTCTACTCCAAGCCTACTCATGAGTCTTACTCAGGTCTACTCACAAATCTTGTCTATGGGAGGTCATAAAAACAAGGGTGTAATTAGTGAGAAAAATTCTACCTTTGTTGCATTTGTTTCCAAGAAAGGTAAGATAAAACACTTTGGTAATTTTCATCCAATAAGCCTTTGTAGTGTAATTTATAAGATCATTTCAAAAGCTATGGTAAACATATTGAAAAGAATTCTATATTGTATTATATCAAAGGAACAAGGTGGAATTTTTATGGTAAACAATCTCTTATGGTGTATGGGAGGACATACATTTTTTCATTCCAGGAAAAAGACAAGGATGGTTATATAATTATATGAACAAAGTATATGTTAGGGTTTGCTATAGTTTTCTATATGATATTCACAAGAAAAATAGTTTTGATTATGGTTAGTGTTAATGGATTAGATATAATTATAGCACTTCCAAATTTTCCATTTTTATAAATTAATCCCTGGCTATATACTTTGAATCATCCTATGTACTTTGTTAAAGTGACCCTTATATCCTTATCTATTTACTATTCTCGTAGAGGTATTGGGAAGATATTTTTGAAAGGTAAAAATGGAAAGAAAAATCATATGTATTCAAGTTGCAACTTATGGTCTCTTAGAATCTTATCTCTATTTTATTGGTGATACTTTTTTGGGATCATCCCTCAGTCAACGAGGCCAAGGAATTAAAATCAATATTATCATGATATGAAAATTTTATTGGATAGTTGGTTAATACTACAAAATCTAAGATATTTTTTATTAACATTGGAATTTTATTGGATAGTTGGTTCATACTACAAAATCTAAGTTTATACATAATGGAAGGAAACACAGGTATTTATTCAAGACTATGTGTGGAAATGGATCTTAGCCAAACTTTGTTGGTAGATATGGAACTCAAAATTGCAGGAGTATATTGGATTCAAAAATTGGATTATGAGGCATTGCCCTTTAGATGAAGAGTTTGCCACAAATGTGGGCATTTGGCTTGATCTTTCCAAAATAATTTTAACATAAAAATGGAGGCTCCTTTAGGAATGTCAAATATTCCTAAGAAGGGTAAGTCAACAATCAATAAATAAACAACTAATATTTCTCAGGGTAAAGAACCACAGGGATATGGTTTTGAACAACCCAAAATAAGGAGAAGGCAAAAGAAAAAATATGGTAAAGAGCAAACCCAACTCAAGCCCTCCAATAAGTATGAGATATTTAAGACACTAATGGACCAAGAAGAAGAAAAATTCATGGAAGGAGTGGATGGGAATAATTAAAATAATAACATCCATGTTCAATCCCCTCTTTCATCTCCTCCCATCATAGAGAAGGTATTTAAGTGCAATGAGTTACCGCAATCAGATATTTTAGGGGTATTGATAGTGCATAACCAAGAGCAACCAATAATTAAGGATGCCATCATGGGCATAGCAGAAAAGAACAGAGAAAGGCCAACTCTAGGGATAACTCAAGTGGAAAAGAGATCAAAAAATATCAACTCTCAAAGAGTGGGTAGAAAATCAAATAAGGAATTGATAGCAGTTCAAGGAGACAAATTGATCACTGTAGGATCGATGAGTCCAATAGATTTTTACTGCTCTCAAGGTAACCAATGATTATACAATCATGGAATGTTAGGGGTTTAAATAGTAGAATATGTTGTGGCCATTCCACAACTAACCCCAAATTTGGGGGCCCACCTTAAAATTTTGGTTTTTGAGGAGTTTTAAGTGCTAATTTTGGTAGATTCCATAGTTTAGCATTGACTAATGTGTTCTTGTTTTACTAGTTTTGCTAGTGTTTTAGGTTAATAGGTTTTGTTTATTTTGATTAGTTTTAAATTTTTCCTTTATTGTGATTTTGAATGAGTAATTTTTTTTTAAATTAGTTATTTGATTTCTTTATCAAAAAAAAAAAATACAATTCTAATAAATATATATGTGTATATATATGTTTATTATAATTATGAAAAATAAAACATTCAAAAATTATATATATATATATATATATATATATATATATATATATATTATATATATATATAATATATTTTAATCTTTTCATGGTGGTCGGATGGTTTTTAGCTTTTAAAGTTTTTAACTTTAAAGTTTTAGAAGTTAATAACATATGGTTTGTAATTTTTATCTTTTATTTTTTTAATGTTAGTTTTTAAAAGGCTAACTCACATGTTTTATATGCAGGTAAGGTGGAAGGGGAGTAAAAGACAAAAGGGCCTCCATTGAATGAAAGTTGAAGACAAAAGAAATGGAAAATACGTGTTAGGATAAGCAAGAGAAGAAGAAAACGAACGACCAAAGAATGTAAATGAAAAATAGAGAAAGAAAGGGAAACAAAAGGACATTTGCTGAAACTTTCAAATAGGGCATCGAAACAAAGATACAAGGCTAGATTCTTTTGGGAAGGCCAGATGCTATTGGAATGGAGATGTAAAACATAAATATTTTGGTGTTTTGATGCAAATATTGTAGGATTTTTACACCTTTTTGAGCAAAATAAGAGGAGAATCATTTTTGAATGTTTTTTTGTGTTTAGTGTCCTTTTTCATTTTCTCGGTTTTTAGATTTATAGACAATTTTTAATTCATTTCATGGTTGCATTGTCGAATATCTAGAAACAGAGAAGTAATTTTATTCCTTAGAAGCTTGCATCTAACTTATTTTGGGATGTGCAAATGCAGTTCTGGTTAAGTTTGGTTACACTAAGAAAAATATCACATCTCGAATTTTGCATGATAGGGTAGCATAAAAATACCATTAGTTTATTTTCTAGATTTTATGCATTTTATTTCCATTTCCAGATTTTTTTTTTCTAACTTTCATTTTGGAGATTTTATTTTTTATTTTTGGTAATTAAAATAAAAATAAAAATAAAAATTCAAACTCCAAAAATAAATACATGGGTGTGAAGAATGAGATATAATATTTCATCCGAAACAAATTCAAACTCATTTCGAAGCCATTTCGATTTTATAAAAATTGTTGAAAATTGTTGTTTTATGCAGATTTTTATAATTTCAGAATTTTATTTTTTCACATTTTAAAGGTAAATAAAATATTTTCAGTTTTACATTTTTATTTGCAAGCATAAATGAACTTCCCTTTATGAAAATTTCAATTTCATTAAAGGGGGGTAAATTTTAATGGCATTCCATAAGCTATCATTTTTGAAGAAATAAATTCACCTTTCTTTATGAATATTATGATTTCATCAAAGAGAGGTAATTTATACATTAGATCAAAGGCTATTGTTTTAAAGCATTAAATTATTTCTTCTTTATGAAAATTATGATTTCATTAAAGAGGGATAATTTATGATGATATTTAAGGCCATTATTTTAAAGCAATAAATTGTTGTCTCTTTATGAAAATTAATTTCATCAAAGAGGGATAATTTATTAATTATATCAAAGGCTATCTTTATCTTCATGATAGAAGCTACATTTAATAAATTTATTCATCATTTCATATTCACATTCATAGATAGATTTTAATCTTCATTTTCATGTTCAAAGTAGGATTTAATACAAGATAAAAACTTGTTTAAAATCTACTTAATCTAAAGAAGATAAGAGTTATCTAAAATATTTCAAGATAAAATGAAATTGAGGCTTCACATCATGGTCATATGAGGGCCAATTCATATTTTATTTTCTTTAATTTTTAATGAACAATCATTAGTATAGCATGGTAAAATAAACCAACACATGCCCCTTGTTAACAATTACTTGCAATCACTAAGGTGTTCCTAGCATTTATTTGATATATCTTCATTGAGATTACTAATACACATGTGCAATGCTAATATAACAGAACCTTGGAGAAGTTATTTTGTTTTAACTTCTTTGCAAGAGAGGGTTTTGTAATCAGGATCCTAAGGGAGAGTGTGATTTTACAATTGGGTAAAATTACCACTCAATATTTTGGCACTACAAGGAGGGCTTAAATTGGTGTTATTTCATTTATGCTAAATTGTTCATGTAATGAATAATATGATTTTAGTGTAACCTTGAGAGCTCTACATTGCTAAATGTTTCAAGTTCTTTTGATTAGCATTTTTGGCCTCTTTTAACACCCAACACTTTGGGAGCTAAGAGGGCCTGAATTGATTTATTTTATTGCTATTTAGATGCTAAATTGTTCATTTTACTTGAAAGAGTTATTTAAAGACATTGGTATTGACTAATGAGATTTTGTTGATCACTTCCATTGATTCTAACATTCTCTATTTTGATGATGCATTAGTGCTAACCCATTGCAAATTTGAGAATGTTCTTCAATATCATGATTTAATTGATGTATATATTTTGGTTAATTCTAATAGGATGATTCTAGTTGAATATTTGAGATTGGCTAGTCATTTCATGCTTCTTTGTAAGAAATCTTTATTTGACTAACAATTTGGTTTTGAAGTTGTTCTTTGAGTTTCACTAATGGCATCAATTTTTCCAACTAGGGCAGGAATTTCATTATGGATTGTTGACTATTATAGTCAGTTAGATATGCCTACTCATCCAATTCCTCAAGGTGTAGAAAATAATTTACCCATGTTTAAGGAGGATGTGACCTCGGTTGAGGAACATATTCAAAGATACAAGGACATATTAAGGCATTTGCAAATGTGGAAGGGAGATGTTCCTTGTAGATTGTTTTCATACACATTGGATGAGGTTGCATATGAGTGGTACTTAACCTACCTGTAGGTTGCATCGCTTCTTGGGCTCAATTAGAAGCAATATTTACTAGCCATTTTGGAAAATAAGTTGAGTCAGTTTTGATGTTAAATCAATTTGTCTCTATATGCAAGGAGCCTAATGAATCCATGAGTCAATTCAATGGTAGGTTTCATAAGTTGTATACTAAAGTGGTGCTCCATTTCATAATTTCTAAAGAGAGAGCTATTGAAATATACATGGGATCCATACACCCCATAGTGGCTACATTTTTAAAGGAAAATCTTGATGACCCATATTTGCATGGAGTCTATGAGACCATGATAACATCAAAATAATGGACTATTTTGGAAAGAGAAAAGGTGGATCAACCATCATTGCTTAACCCTAGGGTGAAAAATCAATGGGACGAATTTGAATGTCCAAATATTACAACCAATTTAGATTTAATTCAAGAGGATGTGCAAGTCTCAAAGACAAGGTCCATTAATGAGGATTGGGACGAGCAAAGCCATCAAGATATGGATATTGGTTCATGTTTACTCACAAAGGAATATTGGGATAATCATTGGGAACAAAATACAAGAGTTGATCTTATTGAAGAAAATCTGAACTCACAAAAGGCAATTGAGAGTGAATTTGAGGAGTCAGTTTTTGAATCTGAAGATGTGGTGGAATCTCATCAATTGTTTTTAGAAGAAATTGATCCCATTATAGAAATCCCTAAGCCATATAAAGTGGTTGAAAATGAGGTTGAAAGAAAATTAATTATGAATTCAAAGATATAATAGAATTTCACCACTTGTTCTTGGAAGACCCTTTGGATGAAACAATTGAAACTGATGGCCAAGAAAACCCACACCTTCCAAATTATGATAAAATTGAATTTTGGGTTACAAATGTAGATTGTGATCTTGAAATATTGAATACAAAGAGTAGCCCACTTTTGGAAATAATTGAATTATTTAAGGAAGGTGAAGGTGAGTTTGAATATCAACCCATTGATGATTTTGAAGAATGTGAAGGTAGGGTTGAACATCACACCCCAATTCTAGAAGATGATTATTGGTGGAATAAATGGGAAAAATTTACTGCTCTGTCTAATGAAGCACTCACTTCACTTGATATGCAGGACAAGTTGCAAAGGCTATTTCTACAGCTTAAAGGAAACATCTCTCAACTACAAGAAAATAGGCCTCAAGAGGCATATCTTAATGATGCTCCAAATCATCCTCATGAGACAAAGATCGAAGATACTAAAAGTGATATTATTTTGAAAAATGGAGGTGAAATCAAAATGCGAGGTAACGGCATGCCATATTATAATGCAAACAAAATTGATACGAAAGGTGCAGATGCTAAGCCCTACAAATGCAAGAAAGCAGTGCATTAAGAAAATGACACAAAAACATAAATGATATGTTAGCAAAATGAAGAAAAATGAGGCCTATTTTTATTAATGTTGTTGTCAATCTAGTTACAATACATCTCCCCTCTCTAGGGCTCGGAGCATTTGATACAGTTTGTTACATCAACGGATGGTACGCTTCCAATGTCCTCCGCATGCCCACATTTGAAATGGGCGGGCCAAATGTTGCCATCGCTTGCATTCGTGTGTTTGTGTGTTACTTTATTCCCCTTTGATGTTCCTGGTAGTGAGATCCTACACTCAAATAAATAGCAAACAGTTAATAGCATATGCGGATAGAGTGAAAAACATGCAATCCCTAGGGCCTCCGGCTAGTGAATACATAAAATAGCAAAACGATGGTCAGAACATGTCATAATGAACCCAGAATTTGAAAAAAGCATAAAAACATCATTAGAGACACATTGCAAAAATAACAGTTGGGAAATCATGCGTGGATTTTTAATCGCTCTGGGGTGGGATGATTAGGACTGTCACAAAACATGCAAAAGAAACCTTGCAAATGTCCAGCCCAGAGGCCTCCAAAACTCCTACAAACTTCGATTTATATAAAAAGGGGCATTTTGGGATGACCCAGAAGGTCAGATTTGGCATATTCTGCCTAGATTGTCTTGTATCCTAAGGCACTCCTTGTATGTTAGTAAACACGTAAAATGATAAAAACAAGGTCAAAACAGGTCAGAATGCAATGAAACTTGAATAGAAGCATAAGTAAACCAAATAGAACATAAATAAAAAGAAACAATAGAGAAATTCTTCATAGATTTATAATCACTCCAGGGTGGGACGATTAGGATTGCAGTAGTTTGGGGGATGCCCTAGGGCAGGACGCCCGCCGTTTGAGACCTGGTTTTGACACCAATTCAGGTGGGATGGGTCCAAAACCTCCTAGGGGGTTGTGTCGGTGAATTTGGTGTGGGATTGTGGTCGAATGCTTGGATTTTGGGTCGATATTGCATTCCTAGTGTTCACCCAATAACCTCTCTCCCAAAAGAGAAATTATGGATGTAGGAAACACAAAGGGGAATGGGGGCACAATTTGGCAGCACTCCGTTGCTCCAAATGCTCCAGCTCTATTATTTTTTTTGGGTGAGGAGGCTCACCCTTTTATAGACCTAGGGTCTCTCTCTTTGAATGTGCATGCGAGGGTGCCACTTGGCTTGCCATGCCTTTTTTTGGGAGAGAAGATTCCTTCATGAGGCCTCCATGATCAGGGCATGCTTGACTGCAGTCCCTCTCTCTAATTTGAAACCATTCCCTACAATTGCATGCTATGAAGGCATAGTTAAGTGGCGGATCTATCAAGGATTGACTTTTTTTTCTAGTCAAACCTGCTAATCGTCCCACCCTTGGACGATTGCTACTAATCATCCTGGGGTGGGACGAATAGGATTCTAATCGTCCCAGGGTGGGACGAATAGGGAGCAAAGTGCTTTAAAGGTGCCAAATTGACCTCTGACCTTCCAAAAATGATTTGGGAGTGGTTAGGACCACTTTTTAACTTTTGGAGGCTACCCTAGGGGGTATGTATGCCAACTCGATCAGTGCTTGTAGCCACATAATCAGGTTGGTGCTGTTTTGGTGTCTATAGTTCCCCTTTTTGGGATACGCTGTGTGTGGCACAGTGCTGAGCAAAAATAGATGACCAAAGCACTTAATGATTAGGGTTTCTCAACAACCTAACCAAATTTTGATGCCCCAAGTATGGAAATGGCACGCATTCTTAAATTCTTGCTTCTGACGAGCTAAGGAGCTTAACTCAAGTGTAACCTTTTTCGTGAGGTGTACTTGATCTTGGACATTGTTCAGTCATGAATAGGCAAAAGGTACAACCTTTTGTCTGAGAAACCTTGTCTTCATGCTTCTAGAATGCCAAGTGTTTGTTCAGCTTGTGATTATTGCTTGTTTACTGCCCCAAGCAAGAGCGTGATTGTCTTTGTCAATGACTCTTTGAATACATACCATTTCCTTGATTGGATGTGTATTTGTTGATTTGGTGACTAAGTGTGACTACCCCCTCAAGCGATGAATCGATGAGGGAATGACCAAAATGAGAAAAGCAATGAGTCACTTGACCCAAGATGATGTTTGTAAGGGTGCCTTCAGGTGTTTTTCATTGAACACGTGCAGTTTTCTAGCAATCAGACCTATTTTTGGTGGGTTTTGACCCTTTTTGTTGATGCCTATTGGGGTAGAAATTATCAAAAATCCTCGTTCCCGTGGAGTGGCCCGACTATACTAGAATTCTTAGGGATTAGGATAAAGATTATTCATGACCCCGACATCGGTTTTTCATGCCAAGAATGTCAGGTGCAAAGGCACCTTTATCTGGCTATTTTATTATTGTTTTTGGTGCATTTTTTGGATGTAGTTTTGATTGCTTTATTTTTTGCTCTTGTGTCATCCCAGGGTGGGACGAATATCAATTTGGTAATCATCCCAAGGTGGGACGAGTGCTAACTAGAGCACTCATCCTAGGGTGGAACGATTATAGGCCCAACAGCCTATAAAAAGACCAAATCTTATTTTTGGGCTCATTTGCAACTTTTTTTTCTTGGTGTTTTGGCGTTGTGGGGAGGAGTGCAAGTTTGCATAGCAGAGTGCTGTCAAAATTTTGTGGACACCATGAGTGTGAGAATCAGATCTTCGAGTGAAGGAGCTAAAGCGAGACCGGTACGATGTTCCTTTCTTCTTCTTGTTATTTGTTTTTGCTTTATATGAAGTTAAAAGAAACTTGCACATAATTGTTTTTATTTAGCGTTATTTTATTTTTATTTTGTGTTAATATTAAGATCGAAACCCTAGTATTAATTTTTGTGTTGTTTGTGTCTTTGTTTTTTTATTCACCTTAAGGTTGAAACCCTATGGTGATGTTTTTGTTTATATATATATATATATATATATATTTTGTTCACTTTAAGGTCGAAACCCTACGTTGATTTTGTTTGTTTTGTTTGATTTTTTTGTTCACACTTAAGGTTAAAAACCCTAGGTTAATTTTGTTTGTTTTTATTGATGTTTTTTTGTTCACACTTAAGGTTAAAAACCCAAGGATGAATTTTTTTTATTGTTTTAATTTGTTTTTGTAGTTCAAATTAAGGTTAAAAACCCTAGTATGATTTGTTTTGTTTTGTTTGAGTTTTTTTTGTTCGTTCATACTTAAGGTGAAAAAAACCCTAGTATGAGTTTTATGTTTTTGTTTGATTTTTTTGTTCATACTAAGGTTGAAACCCTAGGATGAATTTGTTTTATTGCATTTTTTGTTCTTGATTGTACAATTTATTTGATTGATCTGTACTTTGACTGTACAGTTTTGTACTTTTATTTTTTGTACTTTGTTTTTTGTCTATATGATTTATTTGAATATTTTTGTTTAAATTAAGGTTGAAACCCTAATTTGTTTTTTTATTGTGTTTGTGTTTTACAAGTTGTTAGGAGTCGGCACCGCCAGCTGACTATGTTCTCTGATGCTTGAGATGCACTGACAGTTGCGGATTGGGAGTGGCTTGATACCCTTGGGCTCAAGAAGATGATGCATTTGGAGCCTATGGTGGGGGATCGGGCATATCTGACTACCTTGATCAATTTTTGGGATCCTCGCACCAAAACCTTTCATCTCCCAATAGGGGAGACGATGGTTACTTTGGAGGACATGTATCAAATTCTACAGATTCTAATATATTGACTGCCCATTCGAATGACTCCCTATGATTAGCGAATGGTGCTGACATGGTTCTTTGGGTAGGCAGTAGAGATGGGGGTGGATAGGGCTATGGAGAGGGCAAAGGCGGACTACCTGATTGGCAGGATTCTAGTGCGATGGTGGCTAGAGAAGGGCATTTTGGAGATGAGGCATGCGTTGCTCATGACCCTCATCTCCAACATGCTACTTCTTGACTTCTCAGGTGCGAGACTCCCTTAGAACCTGCTCGAGGTGGTGTTCAAATTGGTGGAGTGTTCGATAACAGTGCCACTTATTATGAGGTGGGGTCAGACACTATTGGCACAAATTTACGATGAGCTATACGAGATCTGTTACCAGAGGTGAAAGGGGATCGGGTGCAACTATCTTTTGCAGTGCTGGGGGTGGTAGCACATAGCTGTGGAGCGGCCATAGGGGTTGCCTTGGACCACTCGGGATGAGATGGTGGATAGGAAGATTGGGTATGTTGCTCTATGATGGAGATCATAGGAGTAGAGGCAGAGTCGATGATGGGCAGGTGTCATAGGACACTATACTGATGCCTTCTATCATCTTGCTCCAGGGGAGGTGTTATGGCGGCCATACCGGGACTATCCAGCCTGTCTTGAGGCTGGAGAGTGGCTCTGATGGGTGCACAATGGGATATGGTTGATTAGGTGACATGGGACAGAGTAGGAGTACTTCTTGTACATCTGGGTGACTCGATAATTTGGGGTGCACTAAGGATTTCCTGGTGAGCCCTTGATCTATCAACATCGGGGTGACAAGAGGACTCTAGCCTGGTCGATTATTGAGCCGTTGGATGAGGAGTCTAATGCAGTGATTGATGTCCCCGACGTGGACAATGTCGGGGTGACTGCAGAGTATGACCATTGGTGGACAATGCGGTGATGGCGGGGTGAGGGGCCTCTAGGAGGTCCGAATGCGGCATCAGTAGATGGTGGGGATGTAGAGGCACTAGTGGAGGTTTGGGGGGCTCTACTCAATGATGTGGATATGGTGGAGGTAGATGAATTTACTGGAGATGATTTAGGGGTTTTGGAGTAGCCGAATACACAGGACATCCCAAAGTAGTGGGTGCTTGGGGAGCATACAATCTCGATGTATCGCTCCAAATTTTTTGCATCCTTACCTTCAGGCTATAGGATCCGTGCCCGAAATGAGGATGGGAAAAGGATGTCGTGGTACCTCGGACTGAGAGGACTTTGCGAAGGTCCCGCCTCTCAAGGGAGGTGTATTTTGATGATTTTTCGATGGATGGTGGGTTCACCAGGAAACATTTAATGGCAGTTTCCACGCCTAGGTTTGGAATGTGTTTTAATGTGTTCGTTTTTAGCCTTAAACATTCATATCCTAGGTTTGGCCAAATGAATCTAAGTTAATCTAAATGAAAGTGCAGATTTAATGAATACAGAGAACAAATTTAAGACAAAAAAATAGAGAAATTAAGGAAGAATAAGAAGAATACCTGATCCGGATGTCTGATGGAGATTTTGATGTTTGAAGCAGTCAGGATCGTCTGGAATTCGACAGAATCATCTGAGATCAGACAAGATCATCTGAGATCTGACGAATTCATCAGACGAATTCGTCAGAGACCTACAAACATAAGAACAGATGCAAAATACAGAGAATACTACTGTTCTAGTAGAGGGAAACTATGCAAAATAACAGTGACAACACTGAACTGAAACTTAAAGACCAAAACATGTATGAATGATGCTGATTAAATCACAATTATGGATTAATTATGCCTTTGATCTAGATGGGTGAACTCCAAAATGCAATATAACATAAAATATCAAATAAACTAGCTAATTTGCTGAAATAAAACAACAGAGAAAAGGTGAAGAAATGCAAACTTATGGCACTGATTGCCTCAATGTGGATCGTAGTCGAGATCATCTCGCATCAGTACGAAATCATCTCTGATTCGACAGGATCGCCTCCGATCTGAACAGGTTCATCGACGACGATGTATGCTTGCTCCGATTGAAAAACAAGATGGTACCTGCAACAAAATTGATATAGGACTACTGCAAATGAAAACTTAGGATGATTTAACGTGCATGAAGTTAAGTTATAGAGAATTTCAGCCAGGGGTTGGGAAGGGAAGGTCCTAGGGACTAAATAGGCTTAGGGGAGTAGTTAGGAGGTTGGAGATCATCCCTATTTGGGAGATCTCCAACGGGGAGGGTCTCTAACGGCGTAGACACGCTTCTTCCCGGATTAGAGGCCCGTTGGAACAGAAGCTAATTGTGCAAAATCAGTTTTGCGACAAGATCGTCTGGACGTCCTAGCCCAGACGAAATCGTCAGATCTGGGGCGATATCGTCTGATCGGCGACGATATCGTCAAACGGTCAAAACAACCTCTAAAAATGGCACGAAAAAGGGGGAAACGGATTACCCGACGGTTAACGAGCGGTTTGGGAGGTTAAAATTTGAATTTAAATTATTTACTAAGGTGAATGTAATTATGACAATTTTATTGCGCCAATTTTAGGGTGCTACATTTTGCCCCCTCTTTAGCGAATTTTTCGAAGAAAATGCGTTAAAGATGAGTTCTTCTCGATCTACGAGAAGGCAAAAAATTATTCCCATTTTTAGGCGACGATTCTTGGTCGAATCGTACGACAACTTACTATGGTGCCCCCTCCGTGTTTTTACCCAAATCGAACGTTTGAGGTAAAAACGCGAAAAAGCAAAAATTATTTTTGAATAAAATTAAGAAAAATAGGGTAAAACCCTAATTCATTTTTACTGTTCATTTTCTGGTTTTAGAGCTCTGGAAGCAAAAATGGTGGAGACGACACACAGATCGACAGAGGTCCGACGCGGTCTACGGGTAAGAGTCTAGACTTAACTAGAATGCTTTAATTTGATTTTACATGCTTTTTAGGTAGATTTTAGATGAATTTTGAGCATCGCGGCCGTTTTTGGGCCGTCGACGTCGTCGGGATGAAATCGTCCCGATTTCGACGAAATCGTCTCAATTTCGTCAATTTCGTCCAAGGGCGAAATCGGCGAAAGGGGGACGATTTTGTCAAATTAGGGACGATTTCGGCGAAATCGAGACGATTCTGCTCAAATTTGGGACGATATCGTCCAATAGTGGACGATATCATCAATTGCTTAAATTGAACTTATTTTAAGTTGCATTATTAATTACTTGAATTTGTTATTAATGATTGTTTGTTGTTTTGTTGTTTATGTTTGCAGAGAGGTTTGCTAAAGAGCAGGGAATGGAAGTATGGAGGTTTGAGGGATGACTTGGCCGCTCTCACACAGGCAGAGCGAGATCAGCTGGCACAGGCCGGCTTGCAGCATGTGGCAGAGATGCCACAGGTGTCTACGGATATGGGGCTACTGACGGCCCTAGCAGAGAGATGGTATCCGGGTTCATCATGTTTTCGGCTACCGACAGGGGAGATGACTCCCACTCTAGAGGATGTATGGAGGATTCTAAGAATCCCCATACAAGGACGATTGATCACTCCTACGGCCAATCAGGGCCACGCTATGGGACGACTGTGTGGTGACCCGAGCTTCGCCCTGGAGAAGGGCAGAGTGAATATCGAGGCACTACGCCAGATGCCTGGGGCATCTAGACTCACACGGGTGCTAGCTGGAGTGGTTGGTGGACTTTTGCTGTGCCACCAGAGCGGGTGCAGGGTGTCGTGGATGCTGGTAGATGTGATCTACGACATGCGGGACCACGGCTATAGGTTCTCTTGGGGCAGCTATGTACTATGCCGATTGTACAGGATCCTATATGGGGTCGTGTACAAGGGCGGCCGATGTCTGGTGATGACATCGCTTCTACAGGTTTGGTGCTTGGGAGCACATTGCAGTGCGGAGGCCGATAGGGCTTCCTCTGATAGGGGTAGACGGGGAGAGGCCCCGAGTCTTCTACTGGTGGCTCCGGAGAGGGTCACAGCGGCGGATCGACCTTTCGATGTCCCGGAGGCTACTGGATGACTTAGTCCCGGATCAGATTACCTGGAGGCCATGGAGGGAGCATCCAGGGTGGGCCGAGGATGGACAGGAGCTGGCTCGCGTCAGGCGAGTTTGCTGGCTACGGATGGAGAGGGGAGAGGTGGAGCTCCACCGCTACGACCGAGTTTTGAGTCAGTTCGGTCTACAGCAGGGGATCCCATCTCTGAGGGATTATGAGTTTTCTTGGACTGTCCGGGATAACACCACAGTTAGCGGGGCTCCAGACATGCAGCGGTTCTGGAGTCAGGACGCGGATGATGCCCCCATCCAGCCAGTAGATGGGGACGACGCAGGGGTAGCCGATGGCTACGATGCCTGGTACGTAGGCATCCGCCCTCCTCGGATGACGAGGGCTCAGGGTCCGATACACGTAGTCGTGCGTCGAATAGGGAGGCGATGCCAGGCGGCTATGGAGGCGGCCCAGGGTCACGACGGGAGAGAGCCGAGGAGGCCACAGGCACAGGAGAGGCCACGACAGAGGGAGAGGAGGGAGGCGAGACCCCCATCTCCATAGAGGGAGAGGCCACCATCGCCCGATAAGGGCAAGGGCATTGACATGGGGGAGAGTAGCGAGACTGCTACTCTTCGAGCGGAGAGAGATCATCTCCAAGCACAGGTGCAGACTCTACAGGATGAGGCTGCATGCCACCGAGCTGAGGTGGCACAACTGCGAGACGAGATCGCACGCCTCAGGGCACGGGGTGGAGGGGCGAGCACTGGGGAGCTGACACGGGCTATCGCCCAACTTACTTTCTACCAGACTTTGTACTATCAGCTGGTGCCAGAGGCGGATAGACTACCCCTGCCAGCCAACATCGCAGATCCGATCAGGATCGGGTCATCGAGGACCTCGTCCCGATCGAGGACTAGGACTACTCAGACTACGATGGGGCCACCTCGTCCACCTCAGGGCGGGGGAGGAGATGAGGCGGAGAGCTCGAGGGGCTCTCGAGGCTAGAGGACTGCACAGCTTTGTACAGATTGACATTGTATTATTATTATTTTGTTGATAGAGGATTGAGTATGCCGAGGTACAGATTGTGGCATACCAATCCAGTTTTGATGATGTATATATACTGTTGACATATATATATGATATGTTTTTGATCATATGACTTGTGTTATGTGTATGCTTATGATGCTTTTATGTTTGTTTGATTGATTTGATAATTGGATTAAGGATTCATGAAATTATGTCGTTTTGAAAATTTATAATTTTGATGTCATGCGGTAATATTTTAAATGAAATAATCTGATGTAACAAATTGATTGTTTGTAATGTGATGTAATAAAAAAATAAAAAGAGACTTCTAACAATAATTTCAAAGGACATTGTCGCTATTATAGACCATTTCATGGAGTCGCTGCTCACTCGGTCGTCAAGCTAATCCCAGTATAGAAATATTGTTAAAAGTAAAAGAGTGCTTAAGAGACTGTCTTAAGACTTTGGTGCAATGGTGAAAATGATGGTGATGATGGTTTGTTTTCAGATTTTCATGAAAATAGTATGCATGAAATAATGTTAAAATGATTTTTGCTAGGCATAAATTCCAAAGTGTGATAAAATTTTTGGATAATTCTTTAGGAATTATACCATCATTGCAAAATTGAAGGTTGACATAATGACATGAAATAATGAAAATGTGTTTGCTTTTTGTTTAAGAACATAATTGTATAATAGAATGATTTAAGTCATATGGTTTTCATGATTTTTAATAAATGGGGAATAAAAATTGTTACAATGGTTTGCGCTAGGCATAGAATATGGAGGTATAGACTTATACCATCATCGCGAAAATCAAAAGAAAAGATAGTTTTATTGCATGGTTGATTTTTTTAATAAACAGAAAATATGAAGATGAGGACTTGCGCTAGGCATAAAATTCCAATTTTGGTTTTGGAACTATACCATCGTCGCGAAAGTCAACCAGATATATATGTTTTGATTGTATATTTTTGAAAGGAATTTTGATTTTTCTATTATATAGTTGTCTTTATGGTAAGCAACTGTACTTGATTTATTCCAAACAAGTTGCAAAAATAATATTTCAAAGTATTTTGAAGACAAAAGTTAGATTTATAAGGAATCCCATGTGCATATGTGAATTCATTTCCGATCTTGATTTATCATAATGATACACAAAATCTCTCAAATACAAATGTGTGTGCAATTGCTTTGTGCATTTACCAGTTTTGAGCAAGATAATATGATACAAGTGATTTGAAGAAACCAAATAAGTGTTCATTAACCATGATGTAGATGCATATAACCATACTAGACTACTATGTAGGTCGGATTATCAAGAGCTAGCTAATCCATAAGCGAGACATAGGTCTCATACAAAAGAAGGTCGCTAATGTGACAGACATATCACCACGCTAGGAGTTACCCAAGGCCAAGCGAGGTTGGGCACAAACCACCTGTTATGGGGCTTACCTCACAGTTTTCGAATAATTGAGAATTCCAGGGATTCAAGCTCATCAACCCTTCTTTTCTTTTCAAAGGGTAGGGAAAGGGATTTTATTGCATTCTTGCTTTCTGCTTTCTTTTTTCTTTTTGTATTTTTTTTTTGCTTGATTTTTGAGATAGTGCTTGAAATATTGCTGTAATGATATAAAAGAACATTTTTCTTTTCTCTTTTTCTTGAACTTTTCTTTTCTTTTTCTTTGCTAGGGATACTTGCTCGGATTAGCTGTAGAGCAAGGGATTTTTATTCCGGGTAGGGGTGAGCTTGTCCTTTTGCCAATTCTCAAAGATTCTAGACCATGTGCATGATAGGATAGCAGGGGAAACTTTTCGCTCAAGAAATCACTTCTACTATGTAGCAAAACATGGAAATTACAAATATGATCATTTTATTGTGAAAAGATGTGCTTGGTTTAAGTAAATAACAAGATCAATTCTCTATGCTCAAACTTTATTTAATTGAATTTTGTGAACTTTGATATAAGAGAGATTAGTAATCATGCCAGATAAAATCAAGATATTTATTGTTGTGAGTGTGCAAGTGAGGGATTCCAAATAAATGCTAATTTATCCAAAATAATTTGAAACATATAACTGCAATAATTGTAAGAAAATATATATAAACACTTTTGAGAAGTTTTGAGAATGTTGACTCTCTCTTTCTTCTTTATTTTGTTTTGGTTTCGAAAGAGTCAAGCATATTGCTGTTTTTATATTTTTATCATTATTTTGTTTTTTGGTTTTATTTTTGTTTTTGAACAAAAAATTTAACAAGTGCCATAAATAAATGCAACAAATAGTTTTGAAGATTTTTGATGATTATGAATGTTTTTGATGTTTTTGGATTTTTTAAATTTGAAAGAAATACAAGATAGTGATGTTGACCAAATATATACATGGATGAAGTGACCAAATTTATACATAGTAACGTTTGAGATGCAAAATATTCATGGGTTCTTTAAGTTCTTTACCATCTAAGGTAGATAATTTGTATGCTCCTGATTCAAATTTAGCAGTAATAATGTATGGTCCAAGCCAGTTGGGCTCAAATTTACCTTTAAGGTCCTTAGTTGCATTTGTATTTTTTTTATTTTCTTTTAAAACAAGGTCACCGATCTCAAAGGATCGATGACGAACTTTTTTAGCATATGATCTTTTGAGCTTGTTTTGGTAAGCACGGAGATGTTCCAAAGCATTGATGCGTTTTTCATCTAGGAGCTCCAACTGACTGAGTCTGCCAACACGATATTCATCTCCTACTTCGGTATCTTGAAGTAGCAGAGCCAAAGAAGGAACTTCCAATTCAAATGGAAAAACTGCTTCAGCACCGTAAACCAAAACAAATGGTGAAGTTCCAGTGGGGGTTCGAACACTAGTTCGATAGGCCCACAAGGCTGGATATAATTGAATGTGCCAGTCACGGCCAGTTTTATTGACCAATATTTTGAGAATTTTGATTAAGGTTTTGTTAGATGCTTCTGCTTGACCATTACCCCGAGGATAATAGGGAGTGGACCAGCGATGTTGAATCTTATATTTTTGGCATAATTTTTTAACATCTTTATTTTTGAAACAAGTTCCATTGTCGGAGATGAGATTTGCAGGAATTTCGAACCTACAAATGATTTGATTAAAAATAAATTTAGAGACTTGTGTGCGAGTGCAGGAAGAAGCTAAAGGCATAGCTTCGACCCACTTCGTGAAATACTCAGTGGCGGTTATGATGAACTTGTGTCCATCAGATGACACAGGATTGATTTTGCCAATAATATCTAAACCCCATTTGGAAAAGGGCCAAGGAGATGAAATAGCCCGCAGCTCTTGTGCAGGCGCATGGACAAGGTCAGCATGTTTCTGGCACTTGTCGCAATGGCGCACATACTCATGTGCATCCGTTTCCATGGTAGGCCAAAAGTATCCTATCCGAAGGAGCTTTTTAGCAATGACGCTACCACTAAAGTGTCCTCCACAAGATCCATCGTGGGCTTCACTCAAGGCTGATTTAGACTCTTCTAAGGTTAAACATCTTAATAGGATACCTTCAAAAGATCTCCTATATAAAGTATTGCCAATTATTACAAATCGACTTGCTCGTCGACGTAATAACCGACGCTGGTTTCTATTAGAATTGGCAGGGAAAGTCCCATTTTGGAGAAAATCAAATATGTCCGTATACCAAGGTTCAGGAGTAGTTTCATTGATTAGAAACACATCCAAAGGCTCTAAGCATGACTTATTTGAAGCGGGTTCCTGGAGTCGACGAATAATGATAGTGGCATATTCGTCATCTAACTCCAAGGGCAGGAGAGATGCAGTCGCGGCCATAGCATCAACTGCACGGTTGCTAGTTCGAGGAATAGCTTCCAAGGTAACTTGATCAAATAGAGACATTAGTTGTAAAACATAGGCCTTATATGGGCACAGTTTATCATCTCTGGTCTGATAAACTTCATTAATTTGGTTTATAACTAGTTGAGAATCACCAAAAACTAAAAGATGTTTAATTTTTAGCGCCAAGGCAGCTCGTAATCCAAGGATTAGAGCTTCATACTCAACAGTATTGTTGGTGCAAGCAAATGTCAATTTGAAGGACAGAGGAATAAGATGTTTTTGTGGGGATATTAAAATAATACCCGCACCAGCCCCACTCATGCATCGGGCTCCGTCAAAGTATAAGGACCATTGTTCAATATGGTCTGCCTCTAATTGAAGGCATTCGTCAGGAAACTCAATGATGAGGGGATGAGTAGATTCTAAGGGTGCAGCAGCTAATTGATCTGCTATGATTTGACCCTTAAAAGACTTTTGTCCTATGAATGTGAGATCAAACTCGCTTAGAGCAAGAACCCACTTGGTTGTGCGACTCGATAAATAAGGTCGACTCATGAGATACCTTAAGGGATCGTATTTGGCAATGACATACGTTTTTTGACTAAGCATATAGTGTCATAATTTTTGCGTAGCAAACACGATGGCTAGACATAGTTTTTCTAATGCTGTGTAGCGGGTTTCATAACTGATGAAGGTTCGGCTAATGTAATAATTAGCACGTTCTCTCTTTTCATCATCAAGTTGAGCTAACATAGCTCCTAAGGCAGAATCTGAAGCTGAAATATATAGGAGAAATGGGCGATCAGGTTTAGGTGGTGAAAGCACAGGTGGATTAAGGAGGTATTGTTTGAGAAGTTCAAAAGCTTCTCTACATTCGATGTCCCAATTAAAAGGGACATCCTTCTTAAGGAGTTTAAGAAAGGGACCAGTTTTGTCCGCCAACTTATCGATGAAGTGACGGATAGCTTGAAGTTTACCTTGTAAACTTCGTAACTCAGATATATTAGTAGGTGCGGGCATATCAGTGATGGCCGCAATCTTGAGAGGGTCGATTTCAATACCACGTAAAGAAACTAAAACCCCTAATAGTTTATCGGACTTAACTCCGAATATACATTTTGTTGGATTTAATCGAATAAGATATTCTCGTAATCGATTAAAAACTTTTCTCAAATCATCTAAATGATTATCTTCAATAATAGAGCGAGCTATAATATCATCTACATAATCATGTAGGATATCATGCATCATATCATGAAAAATATAGGTCATAGCTCGTTGATAAGTTGCACCTGCGTTCTTTAAGCCAAATGGCATCACTTTCCAACAAAAGGTACCCCAGGGGGTAATAAAGGTTGTTTTAGCCTGATCTTCAGGAGCTATCCGGATCTGATTATAACCGGAGAATCCATCCATTAAGGACATCATCCCACTCCTGGCAGTAAAGTCAATGATTTGATCCATGTTTGGAAGAGGAAAGTCATCTTTAGGGCATGCAGCGTTAATATCTCTAAAATCTGTGCAAACCCTAACTTTGGTAGCTTCTTTCTTGGTGACTGGAACTACATTTGAGATCCATTCAGCATAATCAATAGCTTGTATAAAGATAACATTCAGGAGTTTTTCTAACTCCCCTTTGACTAGCAGAGCCACTTTGGGATGCATTTTTCTAAGTTTTTGTTTAACGGGTTTAGCATCCGGATGGACCACTAGATGATGCATGACTACGGAAGGGTCTAGACTCGGCATATCTTCATATGTCCAAGCGAAGACATCTTCATACTCTTTAAGGAATGCAATGTATTGTTCTTGTTTTTCTTGACTTAATTCTGATCCAATATTGATTATGTGAGGATTATCCTCAGTTCCAATATTAATTTTAATGACGTTTTCTACTTCCATGTGTAGATCTCTTTCAAAATTAGGTGGGGCGGGTGAAACACCCAATTCTTGTAATTCTTGTAAGGTTAATTTAGATAATTCATCTTGAGGATTAGTGGCCTCAAGGTGGGCTATAGTTGGTATTGAACCATCAAAATAAAATCCATTGTGTAACATCTCTTCAACAGAGACATCATGGAAGATATCTCCTTCCAACTCTTCATCGGGGTCAGCAATCATTTCAGGGTAAGCTATGGATAGCATGTTGCATGAAAACGACTGATTTTTAAGAGGCAAATCAACATGCCTATCCAAATAATCTTGATAACATATGAGTTGATCATCATCTTCACAAGGAAAGGGTTGACCCTTACTAGGAAATAGGCCCACACCACAGCGGGTAGGCCACGGTTCTACCTCGAAAGGTTCTTTCATGCCATTTTGGAAAGGTCCTAAGCCTTTCCCTTTATATCCCATTTTAAGCATCATGGGTTTAGCTTTAATATAATCATTGGTAAAATAGCACCGAGCGTATCCCTCAGGATGAGTTTTGATATTCCGAGGGATTCTTCCCCAGTCATATCCTTTATAAATGAAGGCACAACTCCCGACTTGGTAAGTACTTCCCATAGGTTGTGGGAGGCCCAAAGTACGAGGAGATGGCGGTAAATTATTCAAAAGAATTGAATCTTGCATGAAAGCATTTGTTTTTTCTGATATTAAGGTTGTGGATAAATCTGGTAAAAGTTCATCAGAAAGGGCATAAGATGTAGAAGGCTTATTACCTATATCTTTAGATGTGGAAGGAATGATAGATGTGTCTATAGGTTTTGAATTTATAGAGATAGAACATGAAGGATTGGTTGTAGATTTAAGATCTTTTTGAGGTTCTAGAGTGATTTGTTTAGAGGGTTGTTGATCTATATAGGAGGATGAAATTAATGGAGGGGAAATAGGTGAAGTTATGGGTGTGTGTTTCACAGTTTTAGATGAAAAATAAGAACTAGGATGTGTGGATGACAGAGCAGGGCAAAATTGCACTCCAACGGGTTCTGCCAAAGCACACATATCAAAGGGTCTAGGGTCACCATGGATAGTGACCAACTGATTTTTAAACTCAAATTTAACACATTGGTGTAAGGTTGATGGGACCGCTCGCATGGCATTGATCCAAGGGCGACCCAAAAGTATATTGTACGATGCTGGGAAATGTACAATAAACACGGTTGTTTCTAGGGTTCTAGGACCAACTTGCAATGGGAGGGTAATAACTCCACACGTTTCTTGTGTTTCGTCATTAAAAGCTTTGATAATCATATCAGTTTTCTTCATTTCATCACTTCTAAAGCCAAATCGTTGGTAGAAGTCAAAAGTGCAAATGTTTAGAGATGAGCCATTATCAATCAAGACTCGTTTGATAGCTACATCTCCAATTAGAGCAGTAATGTATAAGGGATTATCCTTATGTAAACCGTGTTGTGGGATATCTTTATCCCGGAAGTCAATACAATCAATCTCTCGAGTGATGATAGTATTGGCCATAGCTTCAGGTTGAATGTTTTGAGGTACCATCATTTGGCTTAATGTAAGCATCAACTCATCCCTATGGGTGGGAGAGGATCTTAATAAATCCAAAAGGGAAATTCTGGTCGTAGTATTGGATAATTGCTCATTAATATTGTAAGGGGGTTTAGGTTGAACATTAGGAGCATGATTCCCTTTATTGGGGTTTTTCAGAATGAATGGAGCTGATCCATCGTTCTGGTTTGGTTCTTGTTGGGAATTTTGAGCTTGTTGTCGGG
This sequence comes from Wollemia nobilis, assembly GCA_028583015.1. Taxonomy (NCBI): domain Eukaryota; kingdom Viridiplantae; phylum Streptophyta; class Pinopsida; order Araucariales; family Araucariaceae; genus Wollemia; species Wollemia nobilis. The sequence goes on along the minus strand of JAQPPZ010000386.1, from coordinate 8,380,810 downwards.
TGACGACTCCGATGGTACCTACAATGTTATAATGAAGACGTTGAACTGGTCTCGGTTGAGCATTTATGGCTTGTTCATTAGAAAGGAATATATTAGAAGAAGGTCGAGTAGTAACTCGTCTAGGAAATGGTTCTTCTGGAACCATAGCATCTATGACGGGTTGAATAGGATCTGATTCGTTTTCAGAACTATTCGATTGGTTTGAAGTAATGTCTAGTTCACTTTCACTATCCGATTCTATATCACTAGAATCAGAAGTTTGAAAATTATGTAAGGGCCTGGTCGTAACCAGGGATAAGGTTGTGTCAAATATTTGAGGATCCTGAACAGGTAATTGTCCGCTAATGGTTCCTACATATCGGGTAGGAGGGGGAACATTATGATGTTCGATTTGATTGGCTACCTCTTTACCATGTCTTGGTAAAGGGTGTTGAAATATGTCTAATGTTTGATTAGCATTTTGATTTTGATTTTGAGGAATGGTCTTTTGAGTGTTATTAGGAGGGTTTTGTTTAGGTTGGAAGGCTTGCACTTCCATTTCATTATTGTCAATCAAATCTTGTATTTTATGTTTCAACCTTTTACAAGCGTTGGTAGAATGTCCAGGTCCTCTATGGAAATCACAGTGTAAGTCAACTCTGTATCCGGGTATAGTTGGATCAGGTTCCCGGATAGTTGGTAATTGGATCAAACCTCTTTCGAGTAATTGAGGTAAAATAGTTGATAAGGGTTGGTTTAATCTAGTAAATTCTCGAGGAGGCTTGTCAAGAGGTTTCAATATAAATTTTTTTGTTGTCTTCGTTGCATTGATATTAGCAACATTTCTGCTGTCAATGACTCCATCACCGACAACTTGTTTGTTTTTATATTGATTTTTGGATGTTTTCTCATCATCCTTCTTCCTAAGTTGGCCTCTCCTAATGAGGGCATCTTCTACTCTTCGAGCTAAATCTATAGCTTGATCGAAGGTAGTTAAGGTAGCAGTTGATAGCTCATAAGATATTTGTTCTTGTAAATTATTAATAAAAATGTCCAACATTTCCCTATAAGGTAGCACAAAGTGCAGTTTTCCTATCAATTGCCTCCATCTAGCTAAGAAATCGGCAAAACATTCATCTTTGTCTTGTTTTAAATTGTATAAGTCTTTAATAGTTACATGCCTCTCGATGTAGGCACTAAATTGATGGACAAATGATTCAACTGTTTCTTCGAAGTTTCTCAAAGAATGAGTGGGCAATTGATAGTACCACTCTAATGCCATTCCACCTAAACTTTTTGGGAACATTTTTAATAATAGCAAGTCATCATGCGATATGTCATGACATGCTATCCTAAACATGCGAAGATGCTCTATGGGATCCTCGGTTCCTTTATATATAGGCAGGATAGGCATGGGAAAATGCTTAGGGTATGGTTGAGCTACAACTATGGGATCCAAAGGTTGACTACATATCTCTCGATAATTATACGAGGGACGGTAGGGATCTATCTGGTCCATACGTGAAGCTAATCTGTTTCACCATGGCTTCCAGATTACTAGTTTGCCCCCCATATTGGTTTGGTAGGGCATTGACATGGGTTTTATGGGCATATGATGGAGGAACATGAAGATTAGATGCCATGTTACTAGTTGTGTAAATTATTGGTAGGAAAAGTATTATGAATGAATTTTGAAGTTGTATTATGTTGTATTCCAGATTGTTGAAAATTGGTGTTTGGCTTCGTTTTAGGTCTTTGTTTACTTGAAGCATATTGCTCAATAGTTTGGCGGAATAAAGTAGTGAAGGAAGGTTTCTTTTGTGTGGGAATGATTTTAGGTTGAATAACAGGTTCCTTAGGAGGTTGGATAGCCTGTTGTTTTGACATGTTTTGAATCATAGTGACCATATCCGTATTGGATGGTCCAACCTTATCACTTTCTTGATCAATGAAAGACAAGGGATTAATGCGCACATCATACATATGTTCCAAGGCTGCCTGAGTGTCACTAATTTGCCCTTTATCAATACGAACTACCACATTAATGGCATCAATGTTATCATCAAGAAATTTCTTGAAATGATCTATGTTGTCAAAAGCAATAGTTCCATCTGGAGCTACTCTAGGGGATGAGGATCCATCCTCTTTAACACTTCCTTCTTGTTCATTATCTTCACCTAGGTCATGTTCTGATTGATCTAGAGTTTGTCCTTCCGGAATTGGATCTCCAGGAAGGACATTTGGGTCTCTAGTTGTATCTTGTACCCAATCTTCTTCTTCTCCTAAAGTTTCTTTACCATTCCTAAGTTTAGGCATGGTGCTAAATTTTGATTTCAGCAAATATATATATATTTTTATTATATATATATATATATATATATATATATATGCAACAAAATTAAGAGGTATATATTTACTATATACCTACTACAATATTTGAAATGAAATGTTTAAGTTTTTGCTATGTTTTTTAGTTTTTTAATTTTTCTTTGTTTTTGAAATAATATTGTAAAGACAATCAACACAATAAATGCAAGAAATAAGACTGAAAGTAATAATCTAGTTTTCTATAAACAATTTATAAACATCATTAATAGGCTCGAGTTGTTCAGGAGTCATGAAGTGTTCTTCTTCAAATTGAAAGTTTTCTTTTAAAAATTTGATGAAAAGAGCTATAGTGATATTATCTGTCTCAGATGCTGGTTGATAAAAGTAAAGCTCGTGGCAATACTCTCGATATAACACAGCTCACGGAACTCTATTCCATATTTCCCTATCTATAAGAACAACCTCTTGGTCTTCTACACAACCTAGGAACTGGTGTACAATGGCTGCATGTTCTCGAGGTATTCCTCGAAGGTGAACAATTCTGAAGATACTAGAGCTCTCCTATAAGCTAACCATCTATGGCAGGCTCTCTGAAGTTCATGATAAAAGACAAGTTGATGAGGATCCAGGATTCTATCCAGGACTAGCCTCTTGATCTGTTTAAGTTCTGTGGACCTAGATGAGATGAGACTAAGTCTTCTATCAAGTTCGTTCCACAGGAATTGATTTCTACTTGTTTCAGGCACATTAAGCATAGAGTTGATTTCTATTGCTGCCAATTGGTTTTCTACATTTATGGTAACTGCTAATATTTTCTTAGGAGCTACCATCTAAACATGATTTTAAACTTTAAATGTTTTTAAAATGCATCTATGTTTTAGTTGTTCTATTTTTTTTGTTTTGTTTTTGTTTTTGTTTTCAAAAGGTTATGATGCATTCACGTCGGGTTCACCAAAATGTATCGCTCCAAATTTTTCGCATCCTTACCTTTAGGCTATAGGATCCGTGCCCGGAAGGAGGATGGGAAAAGGATGTCGCGGTACCTCGGACTGAGAGGACTTTGCGAAGGTCCCGCCTCTCAAGGGAGGTGTATTTTGATGATTTTTCGATGGATGGTGGGTTCACCAGGAAACATTTAATGGCAGTTTCCATGCCTAGGTTTGGAATGTGTTTTAATGTGTTCGTTTTTAGCCTTAAACATTCATATCCTAGGTTTGGCCAAATGAATCTAAGTTAATCTAAATGAAAGTGCAGATTTAATGAATACAGAGAACAAATTTAAGACAAAAAAATAGAGAAATTAAGGAAGAATAAGAAGAATACCTGATCCGGATGTCTGATGGAGATTCTGATGTTTGAAGCAGTCAGGATCGTCTGGAATTCGACAGAATCGTCTGAGATCAGACAAGATCATCTGAGATCTGACGAATTCGTCAGAGACCTGCAAACAGAAGAACAGATGCAAAATACGGAGAATACTACTTGTTCTAGTAGAGGGAAACTGTGCAAAATAACAGTGACAACACTGAACCGAAACTTAAAGACCAAAACATGTATGAATGATGCTGATTAAATCACAATTATGGATTAATTATGCCTTTGATCTAGATGGGTGAACTCCAAAATGCAATATAACATAAAATATCAAATAAACTAGCTAATTTGCAGAATAAAACAACGAGAGAAAAGGTGAAGAAATGCAAACTTATGGCACTCGATTGCCTCAATGTGGACTCGTAGTCGAGATCGTCTCGCATCGGTACGAAATCGTCTCTGATTCGACAGGATCGCCTCCGATCCCGAACAGGGTTCGTCGACGACGATGTATGCTTGCTCCGGCTGAAAAACAAGATGGTACCTGCAACAAAATTGATATAGGACTACTGCAAATGAAAACTTAGGATGATTTAACGTGCATGAAGTTAAGTTACAGAGAATTTCAGCCAGGGGTTGGGAAGGGAAGGTCCTAGGGACTAAATAGGCTTAGGGGAGTAGTTAGGAGGTTGGAGATCATCCCTATTTGGGAGATCTCCAACGGGGAGGGTCTCTAACGACGCAGACACGCTTCCGCCCGGATTAGAGGCCCGTTGGAACAGAAGCTAATTGTGCAAAATCAGTTTTGCGACAAGATCGTCCGGACGTCCTAGCCCAAACGAAATCGTCAGATCTGGGGCGATATCGTCTGATCGGCGACGATATCGTCAAACGGTCAAAACAACCTCTAAAAATGGCACGAAAAAGGGGGAAACGGATTACCCGATGGTTAACGAGCGGTTTGGGAGGTTAAAATTTGAATTTAAATTATTTACTAAGGTGAATGTAATTATGACAATTTTACTGTGCCAATTTTAGGGTGCTACACTCGAAGATGTCCATGCCTCAGGTAGTCCTAGGGGATATGGAGGCTAGGTTTTGTGCTGAGATAGCACGATTGGAGGATCTACTACGGAGACAGGACAAGGAGCACAGATTTGATAGGGATCTCCTATGGCCTCAGTTGGTGCAGTGGGATGATGCATTGGTGGAGTGGGGTCAGTGTCGGGTGGAGTTGGAGGCCAAGATTATTCACCTCGATGGACAGTTACCTGAGCTCACTGGAGGTGGATCATTGCATTGTACGAGAGGCAGTGATACTGAGCAGTCTGCATCCTCTCATCGTAGATGGGTGGGTGAGGGTAGCGTTAGTGGGCATGATGCAAGGGCTAGCAGTAGCCACCCTGAGAGGTCCCATAGGACCCAAACCACTGGGGGTAGTTCCAGTCACACCGATCATGCATGATCATGGTGGCCGACTCCCTAGGCTTTGGGGATTTTTAGTTTTTGGATTTTTGTGAGGTCAGACGACCGTCTTATTGTAGCCTAAGGGCATTTTGACTCGATATATTTACATGACTCATTTTTTTTGATGATATGCTTGTCATGGTTTATTGTTTCTTTTATGCACATTTTTTGATAGTTATGTATGCATATGTTGTTATGATTGCGAATGATGTTAGCTATATGATATGGATGTATGCATATGGAGTTGATGGATGATATGTTGGTATGCAGGTGGTGGCACCATAGACTATATAGGATTTACTGGATTTTTGTACTATGTTATTTCTTTATGGAAGAACTTTGCATTTGTAAATTTTTATGTTGTATTTTTTGATGCTGACGTAAGTAATGGAATGTACAACAATTATTGTAAAATGTAGTTAAATTTTTTCTGAGACTCAGCTGCTTTAACTAACTAATCAAGACTGTACATTATCTTACAAAATTTTCAAATAAGATACAAATTAGACTTGAGTTTGACCAAGTTATGTCACATCCTTGTGTGTGCGATTGAGTTCATTTATGTGGTATTCGTAAGGATACCGCCAGTGCCAGGTAGGCTGTCCATAAAACCTATACTAAGGATCACCTAATTAGTTCCACTAACTCCTTTGTTGTATTTAGTAAGATTAATCTACGACACAATCTAGAATACCATAAGCTAGCTCATCCACATGCAGACATTGGTCTACACACACGCAAAGCTAATGTGATAGAAATATCAACATGCATTTAGGATACCGCCATTTCCAGGTAGGCTATCCACCAAACCTGTAATGAGGATCACCTAAATGGTATTCAAATGCTAAGAATTCCAGGGATTCAATCTCAGGCATCTTTCGATTGCTCAACTTGTTGAGATACTTGCTCTCATACATAGTGATGAAAACACTATTTATTTTTCTCTTTTTTTTTTTTTTCTTGAGCAAGGGGTTTGAGTAGTGGTGATAACCACTGTTATTATTTTTATTGTTGCCTTTTGAGGATTTAGATTTGGAATTTTGGTTTCCAAGTTGAGCTTGTGGGTTTTTGGCTTGTGAATGACATTTATCCTTTTGGCTTTGGGGATGACTACCCATCCTTCTCAAGGACATGTAGTACAAATCCTTACGACTTTGGGGACTAAATGTGGTTGGGAATTTTGATTTGGAATGGCATTGATCTTTGAGGCCTTGGAGATGACTACCCATCCTTCTCAGGGGCGTGTAGTACGAATCCTTATGACTTTGGGGATCAAAGGTGTTTTGGGATTTTTGATGGTGGACTTTTGGAATTTTTCTTGTGAATGGCATTGATCCTTTTAGGCCTTAGGGATGACTACCCATCCTTTTCAGGGGTGTGTAGTATGAATACTTACGACTTTAGGGATCAGAGGTGTTTGGAATTTTTGATAGTGGTGAAAACCACTATTTATTGTGGGGAATTGGATGGGGAAGAGCTTGTCCTTTTGTCAATTCTCAACATTCTTGAACCATTCGCACAGAGGGATGAGCAGGATAACATTTCACCTATGGTACCCTAGACTGCTTTGTAGGTTTCTCTTATGTTCACACAACTTGGAAATTTGTGTTTTAAGCTTGTGTTGGGATGTGATGTAACAAGGCGTGATCCAAGTAAAACTCTACCTTGTAAAAATTGGTCTGACTTCCTACAACATTTGCCCAGAAATCTAAAGACAGCTAAATGACAAAAAACCCTAAAGACATTAGCAGACAATTGACTATGACACGGTGAAAATGCAAAGGGTGTTATTATTTATGGATCTTTTTACAAAATTAACTGAATTTGGAAAAATGATGGATTTGCCAAGTAATTATAGTCTATGGTGCTTTTGACATGTATGACCAACAAATATGCAATGTATGTATGCGATGCCTAATGCAGTTTTCATTTCTTTTTTGTGTTTTGATTGTTAAGAATATGCATGAAAGTGAGATGCAATTTTTATGTTATTTTTGATTATATGTTGTTTTTTTTTTTTTTTTTTTTTTTGAATATTTGTTTTGGACCAAGCAATTGTGAGAACCCTTGGATTTTTTGGCTTGACCAAAGGGATTATGGATACCTTTGGGGCATTTTAGGTTGACCAAGTGATTGTGGGAATCCTTGGAGCTTTTGGTTTGACCAAAGGGATGATGGATACCTTTGGGGCATTTTGGGTGACCAAGCGGTGGCGAGAACCCTTGGAGCTTTTGGTTTGACCAAAGGAATTTATAGATACCTTTGGGGCATTTTAGGTTGACCAAGCAATTGTGGGAATCCTTGGAGCTTTTGGGTGACCAAGCGGTGGTGAGAACCCTTGGAGATTTTGGTTTGACCAAAGGGATTATAGATACCTTTGGGGCATTTTAGGTTGACCAAGCAATTGTAGGAATCCTTGGGGTTTTTGGTTTGACGAAAGGGGTGATAGATACCTTTGTGGCATTTTAGGTTGACCAAGTGATTATGGGAACCCTTGGAGCTTTTTGGGTGGGTGATGGCTCTCTAAATATGTAATGGCCTCAATTTACTGATGTTCAAGGGTTCTAGTCCTTGATTCCTTCAAGAGAGGCGAGCCGATATGTTCCAGGTCCTATTCGACTGTCGATTACATAAGGACCTAACAAATTTACCACAAATTTGTCCCTTAAATGGGGTGGCAAGTTAGAATTTTGTTGGTTCTCTTTTAAGACCAGGTCACCAACCTAAAAGTCCCTTAGGTGAAATTTCATGTTATATGCTTTCTTAAGTTGCTGTTGATAGATACGTAAATGCTCGAGAGCATTGATGCATCATTCATTGAGCAACGTAAGCTGGTCTAATTGGGCCTGCCATGTAGTGTCATCATCGATGAACTCTTGCATTGATATGTGTAGGGAAGGTATTTCCAACTCAAGAGGTATAACTGCCTTAGAGCCATACACCAGTGAAAATGGAGTGGCCCCAATGGGCGTCCGAATGCTAGTGCGATAAGCCCACAGGGCAAGTGGTATTTGGATGTGCCAATCCTTATGATTATTTGTGATCATCTTTTTAAGGATGGAGACTAGTGTTTTGTTTAATGCCTCTGCTTGCCCATTTTCCTGCGGATAATAGGGTGTCAAAAAACTATGCTGAATTTTGTGCTTTATTATCAAAGCATGCACATATTTGTTCTTAAATGACATACCATTATTCGAGATGATCTTGGATGGAATACCAAAATTACATATGATGTTATGTAAAATAAACTCCGCAATGCGAGGCCTAGTCATAGAGGTAAGTGAAATTTCTTCCACCCACTTGGTGAAGTATTCTGTGGCCGTTATGATGAACGTGTGATGACCTCACAACGCAAGGGAGATATTTCTGATGAGATCTAGGCCCCACTATAAAAATGGCCAAGATGATTGGATCGACTGCAAGGCCTGAGAAGGTATGTGTATCAAGTTAGCATGGTGTTGACACTTCATACACTTCCACACATATGCACAACAATATCGATCTAAAGATGGCCAATAATAGCCCATGCGAAGAATGCACTTTGTGATGGCCATATCGTTAAAGTGGCCATTGCATGTACCATCATGCGCTTGGGTGATCACCCAAGCGAACTCTTTATGGTCCAAGCAATGGAGGAGGATCCCTTCATAGATCTAACGGTACAAAATGTCTCCTAGCAAGACATGCTTTACCTCTTTCTATTTGAGTGATCTTTTCATGGTGTGCGACAATACAAGTGGGAGACTACCTAGCTTGAGATAGTCTCTTATGGGTGTGTACCAATCCTGCTGATCAGAAACCTCGATGGTATGAACGACTAATCCCTATTGAAGTTTGTCCCTAGCAAAATCTAAGTAGGAAAGAACTTGTAGAAATAGCATTGTGTTGCTATTAAGAGGGGTTGGAGAGAACATAGACCCCTAGTTGGCACGATTTAAACTATCATGGATTCAGGAGAACCTATCCTGATATGGTTCAATCTGGATCAGGTGGATTCTTGGCATTATGTCAGAGCTTGCACTCTCCATCGTGGATTGTGATAATGTTTTAACTTAAATGGTTGTCATTTCACTAGAAGGGTCTTGCAGGATTAGTGACCCCAAGGAGGCCATAGTGTCCGCAAAATAATTCAATGATTGAGGGAGTGCCTCGATGTTGTACCATTCAATATTTGCTAGGAATTTTTTCATAAGGGCTTTTTAGGCCTACATAACTAGGCATTTGCATTAGAATACCCCTTTCACTTGGTTGACAATTAACAACGAATCACCAAAGATATTCAAGCGTTTGATGTTCATGGTGATGGTTTTCTGAAGACCTATGAGCAAGGCTTCATATTCGATGTTGTTATTGGTGCATGGGAAATCAAGTTTAAATGATAGAGGCATTTGATCCCCTTACGGTGTGAAAAATACAATTCTCGTGCCACCCCCTTGCTCACATTTAGATCCATCAAAGAATAAGGTTATGTCAGCCTATGACTCAGGCTCTTCCGAATCTGGTGATTCTAAGACATGGAAGACCCCATCATCGGGTAGCTCTACGGTCAGAGGCTGATCGTCTTCAAGAGGAGCCTCTTCTAGTTGATTAGCGATGACTTGACCTTTTATGGACTTTTTTCCAATGAATTCGATGTCAAACTCCATCAACAACATGATCCATTTTGTCGTGCGACTACTGTGATAAGTACGACTCATCATGTACCGTAATGGATTCTCCTTAGACACAACATACGTCGTATAGATTTTTGGTGGCAAATACCACTACCAATCATAGCTTCTCAACGTATGCATACTTAAGTTCATAACTGATCGGGGTGTGGCTAAGATAGTAATTAGCTTGTTCTTTATGTAATTGGGAGTGGCTTGATGCCCTTGGGCTTAAGCAGGTGACACTGCTAGAGCCTGTGGTAGTGGATCAGGCATATTTGACTACCTTGATCAATTTGTGGGATCCCCACACCAACACCTTTCATCTCCCAATAGGGGAGATGACAGTGACTCTGGAGGACGTGTATCAGATTCTATGGATTTTGATAGACAAGTTGCCCATTCAGATGACTCATGATCAACGAACGATGATGTTGACACGGTGCTTTGGGCATGCAACAAATATGGGGGTGGATGGGGCAGTGGAGAGGGCATAGTGGGACTACCTGATTGGTGGGATTCTAGTGTGGTGGTGGTTTGATAAGGGCATGTTGAGGGTGAGGCATGTGTTGCTTATGACCCTCATCTCCAACATGCTGCTTCCTGACTCCTCAGGTGTGAGGTTCCCTTGGAACCTACTGGAGGTAGTTTTTAGACTTGTGGAGTGTCCGACGACAACACCACTGATTATGAGGTGGGGTCAAATGCTATTGGCATAGTTGTATGATGAGTTGTACAAGGTTCGCTATCGAAGGTAGAAGGGGATTGGGTGCAGCTACCTGTTGCAGTGGTAGGGGTGGTAGCACATAGCTGTGGAGCGATCGTAGGGGTTACCTTGGACCACTCGAGGGGAGATGGTGGACAAGGAGATTGGCTATGCTGCTCTATGGCAGAGGTTAGAGGAACAGGGATAGAGTCGATGGTGGGTAGGTGTCGTAGGGCACTATGTTGATGCCTTCTCATGTCTTGCTCTAGGGGAGGTGTTTTGGCAGCCATATTAGGACTGTCCAACTTGGCCTGAGGTTGGAGAGTGGCTTTGGTGGGAGCGTAGGGGGAGGTGCTTGATCGGGCAGCATGGGACAAAGCAGGAATACTTCCCATATGTCTAGGTGACTCAAAAATTTGGGGTGCACCAGGGATTGCCTAGGGAGCCCTTGATCTATCGATGTTGGGGTGACGAGAGGACTCTATCCTGGATGATTATTGAGCCACTAGGCGAGGAGTCAGATGCAATGATTGATGTCCCCCGACGTGGACAATGTTGGGGTTATTACAGAGTACAACCAGTGGTGGATGATTCTACGATGGTGGGGTGAGGGGCCTCTAGGAGGTCTAGATGTAGCAACAGTAGGAGGTGGGGTTGAGGAGGCACCAAGGGAGGGTTGGGGGGCTCCGCGTGATGATGCATATATGGTGGAGATAGATGACTTGACTGGGGATGGTTTAGGGGTTCTGGAGCAGCCAGACATACATGACATCCCATAGTAGTGGGTGTTGGAGTAGCATGCCATCCTGGAGATGCCCATGCCTTAGGTAGTCCTAGGGGATATGGAGGTAAGGTTTTGTGCTAAGATAACATGATTGGAGGACCTACTACAGAGATAGGATGAGGAGCACAGTGTCGAGAGGGATCGCCTACGGGCTCAGTTGGCGCAACGGGATGAAGCATTGGCTGCATACCACTAGAAGGATGTGGAGTGGGGTCGATTCTGGGTGGAGTTGGAGGCCAAGATTATCTACCTTGGTGGACAGTTACCTGAGCTCACTGGAGGTGGATCTTCACGCCGAACGAGAGACAGTGAGACTGAGTAGTCTGCTTCCTCTCATCACAGGTGGGTGGGTGAGGGTAGCACTAGTGGGCATGATGCGGGGGCTAGCAACAGCTACCTTGAGAGGTCCCATAGGACCCACACCATTGGGGGTAGTTCCAGTCGCATCGATCCTATGTGATCATGGTGGCCGACTCCCTAGGCTTGGGGTTTTTGAGTTTTTGATTTTTTTGTGAGGTCAGAGGACCGACTTATTGTAGCCTGCGGGTATTTTTGGCAATATATATACATGAATTTCTCTTTGATTATACACTTGTCATGATTTATTGTTTATTTTATGCACATTTATTTACGTTGATGTATGCATGTGTTATTATGAATGTGATTGTTTCTAATTATATGATGTATGCATACGGAATGGATGAAATGGTGTGTTGATAACTTGGCGGTGGCACCATAGACTATACAAGATTTGCTGGCTTTCTGTACTATGTGATTGCTTTGTGGAATGACTTTGCATGTGTGAATTTTGTGTTTTGTATGTTCTGATGGTGATGCAAGTAATGAAATGTACAACAATTGTTTTAGAATGTAGTTAAGGTTTTTTTGAGATTCAGATGTTTTAACTAACTAGCCAAGACTGTACATTTATCTCACAAGACTTTTGAACAAGGTACGAATCAGACTTGAGTTTGACGAAGTTATTTCACATCCCTATGTGTGCGATTGAGTTTGTTTATGTGGTAGTTGTCGGGATACCGCCGATGCTAGATAGGTCGTCAACCAAACTTGTATTGAGGATCACCTAATTAGCTCCACTAACTCCTTTGTTGTATTTAGTAAGATTAATCTGTGGTGCAATCTAGGATACCATAAGCTAGCTCATCCACATGCAAACATTGATCTGTACACAATTTAATGCGATAGATATATCGTCATGCGGGAGGTTTGCCACCAGTGACCAGCAGGCTATCCACCAAATCGATACTGAGGATCACCTCATGACCTTCTGAATGCTGAGAGTTCTAGGGATTCAAGTTTGACTCCCTTCTTTTCTTTACTTTTATTGGGATACTTGCTCTCGTATGTAGTGATAAAAAATCACTGTTTATTTTTATTTTTTTCTTTTGAGCAAGGGATGGGAATTTTGAGTGATGAGAATCACTATTTCTTGTGCTTTTTTGATGTATGCACTGTGTGGGTTTTGATGTCAAACTTTGGAGTTTGTACTTTGAATTTTTGCAATTTTTTTTGGATATTTGCAACTTTTTGAGAATTTGGGATTCTTGGGGAATTGGGTAGGGAAGATGCTTGTCCTTTTGCCAACTCTCAGCATTCTTGGGGTCATTCGCATAGGGGGATGAGCGAGATAACCTTTTCACTGTATGGTATCCTGGATTGCTTTGCAGGTTTCATATTTCGTTCACACAACTTGGGAATTTTTATGTGTTTTAACTTGTGTGGGGATGCTACGTAACAAGGTGTGATCCAAGTAAAACTCTACCTTTGTAAAATCTATCTGACTTTGTACAGTTTTTGGCTAGAAATCTAAAGACAGCTGAATGACGAAAACCCTAAATACATTAGGAGACAACTGACTATGATATGGTGAAAATGTGGATGGCGTTATTCTTGTTGGATTATTTACAAAGTGGACAAATGTGGAAAATGATGGAATTGTCGAGTAATTACAGTCTATGGTGCATTTGACCTATATGACCAACAAATATGCAATGTATGTATGCGATGCCTAATGCAGCTTATTATTTTTTTGTGTTTTGATTTTTAAGAGTATGCATGGAAGTGAGATGCAATTTTTTTTTGTTATTTTTGATTATCTTTTGTTTTTGTTTGTTTTTGAATATTTGTTTTTGACCAAGCGATTGTGGGAACCCTTGGAGATTTTGGTTTGACCAAAGGGTTTATGGATACCTTTGGGGCGTTTTAGGTTGACCAAGCGATTGTGGGATCCTTGGAGCTTTTTGGGTGACCAAGCGGTGGTGAGAACCCTTGGAGCTTTTGGTTTGACCAAAGGGATTATAGATACCTTTGGGGCATTTTTGGGGTTGACCAAGTGATAGCTGGCATCCTTGGAGATTTTTGGGTGACCAAGCGATTGCTAGAATCCTTGGAGCTTTTGGGGTGGGCTATGGCTCCCTAAATGTGGAATGGCCTCAAATGACTGATGTTCAAGGGTTCTAGTTCCTTGATTCCTTCAAGAGAGGTGAGCCGGTATGTTCTAGGTCCTATTTTACTATCAATGACATAAGGACCTAACCAATTTGCCATGAATTTGTCCCTTAAATGGGGTGGCAAGTTAGAATTTTGTTGGTTCTCTTTTAAGACCAAGTCACCAACCTAAAAGTCCCTCAGGTGAACTTTCATGTTGTATGCTTTCTTAAGTCGCTCTTGATAGATACGTAAATGCTCGAGAGCATTGATGCGTCGTTCATCGAGCAATGTAAGCTGGTCTAACCGGGCCTACCATGCAGTGTCATCATTGATGAACTCTTGCATTGATATGCGCAGGGAAGGTATTTCCAACTCGAGAGGCATGACTGCCTCGGAGCCATACACCAACAAAAATGGAGTTGCCCCAGTGGGCGTCCAAATGCTAGTGCGATAAGCCCACAGAGCAAGCAGGATTTGAATGTGCCAATCCTTATGACTATCTATGACTATATTTTTAAGGATGGCAACTAGCATTTTGTTTGACGCCTCTGCTTGCCCATTTGCCTACGGATAATAAGGTGTTGAAAAACTATGCTGAATTTTGTACTTTGTGGTCAAAGCACGCACATATTTGTTCTTAAATGACGTCCCATTATTCGAGATGATCTTGGATGGAATACCAAAATGACATATGATGTTATGTAAAATAAACTCCGCAATGCGAGGCCCAATCGTAGAGGTTAGCAGAATTGCTTCCACCCACTTGGTGAAGTACTCTGTGGCCGTTATGATGAACGTGTGATGGCCTGACGATGTAGGGGAGATATTTTCGATTAGATCTAAGCCCCACTACAAAAATGGCCAAGCCGATTGGATCGGTTGCAAGGCCTAAGAAGGTACGTGTGTCAAGTTAGCATGGTGTTGACACTTCGTACACTTCCTCACATATGCACAACAATCTTGCTCTAAATATGGCCAATAATAGCCCATGCGAAGAATGCACTTGGCGATGGCCATACCACTGAAGTGGCCATCGCACGTACCATCGTGCACTTGGGTGATTGCCCAAGCGGACTCCTGTTGGTCCAAGCAATGGAGGAGGATCCCTTCATAGCTCCAATGGTACAAAATGTCTCCTAGCAAGACATGTTTTGTCACTTTCTATTTGAATGATCTTTTCACGGCATGCGACAATCCAAGTGGGAGGCTACCTAACTTGAGATAGTCTCTTATGGGTGTGTACCAATCCTACTGATCAGAAACCTCGATGGTATGAATGACCAATCCCTCTTGAAGTTCATCCCTAGCAAAAGTTGAGCGGGAAAAAACTTGTAAGAATAGCGTTGTGTTGCTATTAAGAGGGGTCGGGGAGAACAAGGACCCCTAGTTGGCGTGATTCAGACTATCGTGGATTCGAGAGAACCTATCCTAAGATGGTTCAATCTGGATCAGGTGGATTCCTAGCATAAGGTCAAAGCTTGTACGCTCCATCATGGATTGTGATAATGTTTTGACTTGAATGGTTGTCATTTCACCAGAAGGGTCTTGCGGGATTAGTGACCCCAAGGAGGCCATAGTGTCTTCAAAATGATTCGATGATCGAGGGAGTGCCTCGATGTCATACCATTCAAGCTTAGCCAAGAATTTATCCACAAGGGCTTTGTAGGCCTGCAGAACTAGGCATTTGCATTGGAATACCCCTTTCACTTGGTTGACAATTAACAACGAATCACCAAAGATATTCAAGCATTTGATGTTCATGGTGATGGTTGTCTAAAGACCTATGAGCAAGGCTTCGTATTCAACATTGTTATTGGTGCATGAGAAATCAATTTTAAATGATAGAGGCATTGGAGCCCCTTGAGGTGTGAAAAATATGATTCCCATGCCACCCCCTTGCTCACATTTAGAACCATCAAAAAATAGGGTTATGTCGGCTTGTGACTCAGGCTCATCAGAATCTGGCGATTCTGAGACATGGAAGACCCCATCATCGGGCAGCTCTATGGTCAGAGGTTGATCATCTTTGAGAGGAGCCTCTGCTAGTTGATCGGTGATGACTTGACCTTTGATGGACTTTTGTCCAATGAATTCGATGTCAAACTCCGTCAACAACATGATCCATTTTGCCGTGTGGCTACTATGATAAGTATGACTCATCATGTACCGCAATGGATTCTCCTTAGACACAACATACGTCGTATTACTCAGCATGTAATGGCATAGATTTTTGGTGGCAAATACCACTGCTAAGCATAGCTTTTCGACGTATGCATAGTTAAGTTCATAACTGACCAGGGTGCGGCTAAGATAATAATTAGCCTATTCTTTATGTAGTTCATTTTTTTGGGCTAGCATGGCGCCCAGTGCCACCTCAGTAGTTGAGATGTATAAATAGAATGGCACTCCTGGTCTAGGTGGTGCCAATACTGGTGGTGAAGCCAAGTATTGTTTAATGTCATCGAAGGCTGACTGGCACTCATCATCCCAGTGAAATGCTACCCCCTTGTGTAATAATTTATTCATGGGTCGGCACTTGTCAGATAGTTGCGCTATGAAGCGCTTGATCGACGTGACCTTACCCTGCAAGCTTCTAAGCTGCTTGATGGTGGTTGGGGGAAGCATTTCAAGGATTGCCTTGACTTTATGTGGATCTACCTCGATGCCTCATTTTGAGACTATGAAACCCAAGAGTTTTCTAGATGTGACACCAAATACACACTTCTTGGGGTTTAGTCTGACTTTGTGTTCAATGAGGCGATCGAGGATCTTGCTCAAGTCATCGAGATGATCTAGGCGCAAAAGAGATTTGGCCAACAAATCATCCATATAATCTTCCAAAGTTTTATGCATGTGATCATGGAAGATGTATGTCATAGCACGTTGGTAGGTGGCGCCAGCATTTTTAAGGCCAAAGGGCATGACCTTATAACAAAATGTCCCCCAAGGTGTTGTGAACACTGTTTTTAGTTGATCATCGGGATTGATACGAATCTGGTTGTATCCCAAGAAACCATCCATGAGGGAAAGCATTTCGTGGCCTACTGTAGCGTCTACCAATGCGTCGATGCTAGGCAAGGGGAAATCATCCTTGGGACTCGCTTTGTTTAAATCTCAAAAATCAGTGCATATGCGAATCCTCCCGTCCGAATTTTTGATGGGCACCATGTTGGACAACCATGGTGGGTAGTCCACGCAGATGACAAACTGTGCATCCAACAACTTTTGTAATTCATATTTTACCATTAAGGCCACTTTTGGGTGCATCTTACGTAGTTTTTGCTTGATTGGCTTGACTTTCGGATCAAGCGTTAGATTATGCATGACTAGCTATGGGTCTAGCCCCGACATGTCTTTGTAGGACCATGCAAAAACCTCCTTCTTCTCTTTGAGAAGGGTAATGTAATCGGCTTGCTCTTTGGGGGATAGACTTACCCCCAACTTGATGATTTATGGATTCATTGGATCGAGCCGATGTCTATGTCAGACGTCTCTTCGATCGACATGTGGGACCCGTCCTCCAACTGGTGTGGAGTTGGGATCGGGTGGATATCATTTGCTGAATTTAGATCTACGTTTGGAACATCGGGTTCCTATTCAGACGTGGAAGATATCCTGAGTTGGTCCTAGGGTGAAATGAAGCATCTCACCACAAGGCCGATACTTCGATGGGGATGGTGGTGAGTTAGCATGATCCTAGTCTATGGCATCTAGGTTTAGATACAATGGTCATGTTGGATCGGCTGGATTGTGGATGGGGGTGGTTAAGTCAATGGAGATCATGTTGATGAAGTGAATTTGGTCTCCATTACCACGTGGGTGGTGACTCGGACATCCTTGGTGATCTTTGTGCTCCGGATCTGGCTCTATGGGTATTGGCACAAATGGATCGGCCCTATGTGTGGATAGAAGGATAGGGTCTGCCCTTGGCACTGATGGCTCTATAGGGTCTCTAGGTGGAGGGTGCTCTCTGTATGCCTGAAGTGGTGGGTGCAGTACTTGGTCCAACTGTGCTTGGTTCAAATGCCACCTATGCCTTGGCCCCATGTTTAGCTGTTCAAACATGTCATCAATGTCCATGGGGTATTGCTGCTGTCGCATATGGTTGAGATATGCCATCTCAGTCTCATATTCATAATCACTATCAGATATCCATAGGCCTTCGTTGGCTCCGACAACTGTTTGCGGCATGTGAGGCTCGTTCTGCTCGAGCAAGTTAATTTGGTCCCATCGGGGTTGTTTCGCTCTCTACGGGAGGACCTGATTCTCTTGAGGTGGCATTTGCTCGATTGGAGCATTCAAGGGGAACATCACCATGAAGTTCTCCTGATAGTCATCTATGGGCGTCACTTGCGAGTGATTGCTATCGGACTCGAAAGGGTCCCAAGGTGCTACCTCATACTCTGACTCGTCTTCTGAAGATCCTTCTTGACCTTGTCTATATCCCTCTTGGAGGCAAGTTCTTGAACTTTCCCCTTTCTCGATCAAAGGGAAGGGGTTGTTGAGGCCCACAAGGTTGGTTGTTAACAATGGGAGATAATCCCCCAATGTGTATGTTGTGTTAGGATTGGCATATGGATCTTGTGCCAACCCATCCTTGTTGCCTAGCCCTAGGCCTTGCATGTTTTCTACCAAGATGTCAAGGGGCAGAGGGTGGTTGAACCCTACTCCTGATTTGTCGTATGGCATCTGATATCTTGGTTGACAAAGAACGTGCACCCCTTGTTCATATCTACCCAACCCATATCCATGCCAATTACATTGGCCAAGATATTTCAAAGTGAAGTCCGGGTTGGACAGATAGTTGACGTTCTCAACAAAGGGCTCTTCATCCTCTTCCTCTTGCAAGTAAGGTTCAACACCATTGTCGAGGCCCCCATATACAAAATTTGTCTGATTTGGTGGGTAGCCCAAAGGGACAATAGTGTCGATGGGGAGGCGAGGTCTCCCCATGTCCTGCATGGACTCCAACGCAGGTGTTGCTACAATGTTCCACACTAGGTACTCCCCCAGGCCCGTATTGGCCATCTCAATGGTGATCATTGGTGGTTGAGGGGGAGGGAATGGGAGTTCTTCCTGGGTCCACTCCATGTTGGGTGAACCAGGCGTCTCGACTTCCATTCGACTGGGCACCTCTTCGATAGAGATGGTTGAGACCAATGGTGGTATCTCTTCCAGGGGCTTCTTCCCATTGTCCTTCGGTGTGGCCATCGTAGGTGGTGTCGTTGGTGAAGGACCAGATGATGAAGATGGGCCCGGTTGGTGATTTGATGGACTTAACAGTGGTGATGTATGCGAAATCGGACCCTGTTTGGATGGGTTCAACTGAAAGTCCAAATGTGTCGATGGGAGGGTCGATTGTGGCATCAGTTGCACCGTATTGCAATACTTGAAGGGCTCTAAGTCTTCCGAGACTACATGCACTTGCCCTTCGTATGTGTACTTTAGGCATTGATGGGCTATCGAAGGGACACACTTCATGTCCCTGATCCAAGGCCGGCCCAGCAAGATGTTGTAGGCCATCTCACCTTCCAGGATGTGGCACAACGTAGGAATAGTCTTTTGTCCCACTTGGATGGGTAGGACAATTGTGCCAACCGTCGAGCATATCGCGTCATTGAATGCTCGGAGAGTATAGGTGGAGGCCACAATGTGAGATGCTGGCAACTTGAGGTGTTTCAATGCCGCTGTTGTGATTATATTGTTGGACGAGCCAGTGTCCACCAACACCCTCTTAAATGGAATCTCGTTGACCCATGCAATGACGTGCAGGGGTGGATCCGCCATATCACCAGTCACCAATTTTAGTTCATCTTCTCTAAAGGTGATGACTAGTTCTGTACATCATTTTACATGTCCCACAAAGTTGTTGAAAGAGTTTGCTTCATGGGGCTGTAGCTCGATGGCTTTGAGTATCTCCATTAGAGCCTCCCGATGGGGTGGTGATTGTTGGATGAGCTCATATATGGAGAGCCTAGCCGACGTGGTCCTTAAACTTTGGGTAAGTTTAGTCCGAATCGTGGCCACTGGTCTAGGCAGGGGAGGTTGCGTAGGGTGCTGTTGAGGTTGTGACGTTGATGGAACCTCTCCTGTAGCTACAATGGGGGCAGTTGTGCTTGGGTACCTCTTGTTCCATGTCACTATGCTTATCATCCCTACATACCCCTGCATGGGGTAGTTTTGTGTCACCTCATTGACCTATAGAGTCTTTGCCTATGCATCATGGGCAGGCAGGGGTCTTTGAAGACCTCCATCTATTGGTTGCTTGGTGCTACGGGATTATCCACCGCTAGCGTCTTGTTGTCTATTAGGTCCTGCACTAAGCTTTTGAACTTCCAACATGCGTAAAGGTCATGTCCTTTCTGTCGATGAAATCTACAATATAGGTCTTCCCTATAGCCCTTGGGTTTTGGTGCGTTGGGGTCTACGGGTCGACTTTCTGGTAGGTTTATCAAGTTTGCCATGGACAAACGGTCAAACAAGGAGTCTTTAGACTCTGTGAAGGGTGTGAATTGTCGCCTAGGGTGACGTTGCTAATTTTGCTCTTGCCTATGATTTTCCTTCTCATAGCTATCAAGAGGGACTGCCTGATAATTAGCCTTTGGGGGTTGTGTCATCTGTGTAGGCTTTGGTATGTTTATGGCAACCTGATTGACCGCAGTGGGTTTTGGTTGCGCGGACCCAGTTTTGGCATTTTTGGGCCACTCTTTCTTGCATGGCTTGGCAATCTCGCCATCCTGTATCTTGATCTCCTCAATTATTCTGGCTTGCACCAGGGCTTCCTCGAGAGTGGCATATTGTTGCAGCTGCAATAGCATGGAGATCGACCTTAGGCAGCTCTTTGAGAACATTTGGGTCAGGTCGGCCATAGGAGGGAGGTAAGGAAGCTTTGAAAGCAACGTCCTCCACCGATTTTCGTAAGCCACCATTGTCTCTTCCTCATACTTCCTGAGGCTAGCTAGGTCACTTAATGATGCCTTCTTCTTGGTGTTGAAGGCAAAACATTCGAGGAACGCGTCCACTAGTTGGTCTAGGTTGTTGATGCTATGCTTCGGCAATTGGGTAAACCAATCCGAGGCAGGGCCTACGAACGTGGTTATAAATGTTCTTAGAAGCAAAGCATCATTGTCCTGAATGCCAAAGCATTGACTCAAGAATCTTGTCACGTGCTCTTGGGCATCTTCATCCCCTCTAAAGATTGCCAATTGAGGCATTTTGAAGTGTTCAGGGTATGGGGGTGCCGACATTGAAGGATGCACAGGGTGACTGTGGAGCTGGCGTAAAGTGGGCTTTTGGGGCCCAAAAGTCTTGGTCTCCATAGACTCTAAGCGCTCTAGCAATGCTTTGTATGCATCGAAAGATTTGATCTCTTCCTCCTTGGTTTGTTCCCATTGCGAGTTGCGGGGAACTTGAGGCCTACGGAGGGGTAGCCGGATAGCGCCCCCTGCCTTGGTAGGGCATTTCAGCCCGCTCTTCTTCTTGCTCAAATTCCTCATAGGCTTCTTGAGGAGTTCTTGGGCATGACCTATAAACATGGGTGGGTGCCCGAGGAGGGTGTCCATCATTGGCTCTAGGGGTGGCCTCCCGCTCAGGTCTAGGAGGTCTCGAAGGCAACACTTGATAAGGTCGTGGAGACCTGTCTCGCACCAAGGGGTTGGGCCTCTCATAAAGCTCTGTCTTATGTGTGCGAGGGGTTGGAATCCTCTCATGCACGGTGTTGTGGAGCAACTCATCCATCTGACGCTGAATGCGCTCTTTGCTAAGACGATACAGGCACTCTAACTGTTGTTGATCTTGCTCAAGCTACGTGATTTGCGCTTGGCGGGCGGTATGTTTGGCAAATGCCAAGTCGATTTGTTCCACCGTCATAGGTCTAGGAGGCCTAGATGCCTCCCCTACATATCTATCTCGGTCGTAGTGATCCGAGATCTCTATAGGTCACTTCCCTCTATCGAGGTTAGCAGCATTCACCCGAGGCTCTGGCCTTAGTAGGTGATCCTGATAAATAGCAGGTGCGGAGGCGCATTGCTCCCGCATTGTGTATTGAGGAATATAGTGGTTTTCCTCGTGCTCTCTTTCATCTATGTGAAAGGGGCGGGCAGAGTTGGCTCACCCTGTCTGAAGAGCCTTGCGCTCTGGATTTGGCCTATTGTTTTTGACGGTAATGAGGGGTAGAGGAGGAATGATATAATCATGTGCCCCCTCTTTATGCACCCTATGTTGTTCTAGCGCTTCCTCACACGGTGGCCACTCATAATGAGTGTCTAAGGGGGCCTTCCTATGTATGTACTCCTCCTGAAAGGGTCTGTGTTGAATGGGAGTGCCCCTCGAAGGGGTGCCTCTATAGTCCTATTCTGTCATGGTATGATGTGGACTATTTTGGGGGTCAGGCCGCCAAGGTGGTATGACCAAGTCCTTGGAGCTATAACGGAGGCGACTTGTGCCCCCTTGTACACTTTTCGTAGCTTCTGCCCGTGATTGGGCTTGGCTACGGGTGTACACCATGGTGGTGGTCCTCTAAAAGATATGTAGATTTTTATCTTCTTTTATGATTTTTTTTTTGCTACACTAAACAAAAAGGACCACACAATCAAAGAAATGATTATCTCATTTATAGATTAAAGGTGTGCCCTAAATCTGGTTTAGTGTGTTTTGATTTTTGTTGTGCAAAACCTTGTAACAAAAATTTTGTTGTACATGCAATATGAGGGCTCTTATGTCTCCCAAAATGGTCGCCCCTTCAATATACCACTGCCATGCCATTATACCGAACCTCTCAATATACCCGCCCTTACGTGAGGGAAACTATTGGTACGCGAGAGCATAACAGTACGTGGAACATAGGCGGTACGAAAGGGGAATCACTCTATTTTTGACACCTACCATAGAAGACTTATCCTCATGCACTGGGAATCACCCCAACTACACTTGGTCAGCTTTCATCAGGATTTACGTCTAGCAATAGTCGCGATCGGGGTTATGTATGCAAAATTCAAGCCAAGGTGGTGATGAAATCCACCGTTGGTCTTGATCAAGTGTTGGGGTTTTACGACCAACTCCTTGATGTTTATATTATCACGTGGTGTGTGTGGTTATTTTTACTTGCATGAAGAAAGAAAACATGCAGTAAAATTTTCCATGCAAGCAAAGAAAATAGAAAAATCATAGAAACAGAGACAGAGAATTACAGAGAATGCTCAGAAAAACCTACCTCTTCTCTGCCCACACCAGATGCCCTTGAGTTTCTGCTCAAAAACTACATAGAGAGCTAATCATCCCAGGGTGGGATGAATAGCAGATCTGTATTCATCATAGGGTAGGATGAATGCCTATTCATCCCTGGGTGGCATGAATTCCAGTCTGTATTCATCACAGGGTGGCACGAGCAGCAGTCCAGCGCTTGAAGGATTAACACCTGCAAGCAAAAACACAAAGTTTTGATCAAAAAATTGATCCCAAAATTAGGGGACAGAGTCCCACCATGATCGCCACTGAAAGCACTTGGATACGGAAGCACAGGCACACCGGGTGCGATGCAAACAAAAGCAGATGTAACGCTAAGTCCTACGAATGAACAAAGAACAAGTGCATGAAAAGGGAAAGCGAAGCATGAATGAAATGAGATATAAAGCAAAAGTAAAGTGCAGCCTCTTTTATTAATTTTTCTTGAGATCAAGTTACAATACGTCTCCCCCATTTTCAGGGGCTAGGAGCATTCGATACAATTGTTACACCAACGGATGGTACGCTTCCCTTCGGGATCTTCCACGTGCCCACGTTTGAAATGGGTGGGCCAAACGTCACCGCCGCTTGCGTGAATGCATCTGTAGTTCCTTTCTTCCCCTCTAGTGTTGAGATCCTATGTTCAAAGAAACAGCAAACGATTAATAGCACATGCGGATGGAGGGAAACATGCAATCCCCAAGGCCTCCGGTTAATGCATACATGAAATAATTAAAATAGTGGTCAAAACATATCAGAATAAGATGAAACTTGAATAGAAGCATGTAAAAATCATCATGAACACACTACAAAAGGAACAGTTGAGAAATCTATTGTAGATTTCTAATCGCTCTAGGGTGGGACGATTAGGACTGTCATAAAATGCCCGAAAGTGACCTCCCAAATGTCCCATCCAGAGGCCTCCAAAACACCTACAAACTTGGGGTTAGGAAAAATGGGGCATTTTGAGATGACCCAGAAGGTCGGATTCTATAGATTCTACCCCGATCACCCTGTATCCGAAGGCGCTCCCTGTATGTTAGTGAAAGCGTAAAACAATGAAAACACAGTCAAAACTTATCAGAATGGAATGAAATTTGAATAGCAGCATATAGGAATGACATAAAACAATATGCAAAAGAAATAGTAGAGAAATCAGCTATAGATTTCTAATCACTCCGGGGTGGGGCGATTAGGACTGCAATAATGCGGGGCGCCCGAGGCAGGACGCCCGTCGTTTGGGGCTTGGTTTTGACACCAATCCACTTGGGATGGGTCCAAAACCTCCTAGGGGGTTGTGTCGACAAATTGGGTGTGGGATTGTGGCCAATTGTTTGGGTTTTGGGTCTGGATTGCGCTCCTAATGTTCACCCGATAACCTCCCTTCCAAAAGAGAGATCAAGGATGTAGGAAGCACAATGGGGGTGAGGGTATAATTCGGAAGCACTCCATTGCTCCAAATGCTCCTGCTCTATTTTTTTTTGGGGTGAGAAGACTCACCATTTTATAGACCTGAAGGTCTGCTTTGAATGTGCATGCAGAGGCGCCACTTGGCCATCATGCCTTGTCAGGGGAGAGAAGATTCCTCCCTGATTAAGGGCTCCATGACTACCTCTATGACTGCCTCTTTGAGCTTTGAAATGCTCACTCACACTCCCATGCATTGAAGGTGGAGTTGAGTGGCGGATCTGTGCTGCCATTTGTCAAGGTTTGACTTTTTTCCCATCAAACCTGCTATTCGCCCCACCCTGGAGCGATTGCTGCTAATCATCCCGGGGTGGGGCGAATAGCATTCTAATCACCCTAGGGTGGAACGAGTAAGGAGCAAGGTGCTTGAAAGGTGCCAAATTGACCTCTGACCTTCCAAAACTACTTTGGGAGTGGTTAGGACCACTGTTTAACCTCTGGGGGCTGCCCTAGGGGCTATGTATGCCAATTCGGTCAGTGCTTGTAGCCACCTGATCAGATTGGTGCTATTTTGGTGTCTACAATGTCGTCGAAGGCTAACTGGCACTCGTCATCCTAGTGAAATGCTACCCCTTTGTATAATAATTTATTCATGGGTCGGTACTTGTCAGATAATTGTGCTATGAAGTGCTTGATTGACACAACCTTACCTTGCAAGCTTCTTAGCTGCCTGATGGTGGTTGGAGAAAGCATCTCAAGGATTGCTTGACTTTGTTTGGATCTACCTCGATGCCTCATTTTGAGACTATGAAACCCAAGAGTTTTCCAGATGTGATGCCAAATATGTACTTCTTGGGGTTTAGCCTAACTTTGTGTTCGATGAGACGATCAAGGATCTTGCGTAGGTCATCGAAATGATTTTGGCACAAAAGAGATTTGGCCAACAAATCATCCATATAATCTTCCAAATTTTTATGCATGTGATCGTGGAAGATGTATGTCATAGCGCATTGGTAGGTGGTGCCAACATTTTTAAGGCCAAAGGGCATGACCTTATAACAAAATGTCCCCCAAGGCATCATGAACATCATTTTTAGTTGATCATCGAGATTGATACAAATATGGTTGTATCCCAAGAAACCATCCATGAGGGAAAACATTTCGTGGCCTACTGTAGCATCTACCAATGCGTCGATGCTAGGCAAGGGGAAATCATCCTTGGGAATCGCTTTGTTTAGATATCAAAAATTAGTGCATGTGAATCCTCTTATCAAGATTTTTGATGGGTACCATGTTGGATAGCCATGGTGGGTAATCTATGCAGACGACAAACTGTGCATCCAAAAACTTTTATAGCTCATATTTTACCACTAAGGCCACTATTGGGTGCATCTTACATAGATTTTTCTTGACTGGCTTGACTGTCGGATCAAGCGTTAAATTATGCATGACTAGTTGTGGGTCTAGCCCTGGCATGTCTTTGTAGGTCCATGCAAAAACCTCCTTCTTCTCTTTAAGAAGGGCAATGTAATCGGGTTGCTCTTCAGGGGACATACTTACCCCCAACTTGATGACTTGCAGATTCATTGGATCAGAACTAATGTCTACGTCAATCGTCTCTTTGACTGGCATGTGGGATCCGTCCTCCAATTGGTGTGGAGTTGGGATCAGGTGGATATCATTTGCTGAGTTTAGATCTACATTGGGAATGTCAGGTTCCTTTTTAGCATGGAAGATATCCTGAGTCTATCCTAGGGAAAAATGGAACATCCCATCGCAAGGCCAGTACTCTAATGGGTATGGTGGTGATTCAGCACGATCCCAGGCTATGGCATCTAGGTATAGATACAATGGTCATATTGGATCAGCTGGGTTGTGGATAGGGGTGGTTAAATCAATGGAGATCATGTTGATGGAATGAATTTAGTCTCCATTACTGTGCAGGTGTTGACTCAAACATTCTTGGTGATCCTTGCACCCAGGATCTGGCTCTATGGGTATTGGAACAAAAGGATTGGCCTTATGTGCAAATAGAAGGATAGGGTCTACCCTTGGCACTAGTGGCCCTATAGGGTCTCTAGGTGGGAGGTGCTCTCTATATGCCCGAAGTGGTGGATGAAGCACTTGGTTTAATTGTTCTTGATTTAAATTCCACCTATTCCTTGGTCCCATATTCAGATGTTCAAACATACCATCGATGTCTATGAGGTATTCTTATTGCCTCATATGGTTGAGATATGCCATCTCAGTCTCATCCTCATAATCACTATCAAAGATCCATAGGAATTCATTGGCTCTGACAACTATGTGGTCTTCTTATTGGTATAGCCTCCCACTAGGCGTTTCTTGATCACTTGGCCTTATGGCCAGCATGGGAGGCTCATTTTGTTCGAGAATGTTGATTTGGCCCCTTATGGGTTGTGCCACTCTCTGCGATAGGGTTGGATTCTCTAGAGGTGGCAATTGCCTAATTGGAACATTAAAGGGGAACATTGCCATGAAGTCCTCCTGATAGTCATCAATGGTCATAACCTATGAGTGATTACTATCTGACTCAAATGGGTCCCAAGGTGTGACCTCATAATCTAACTCATCTTCTGAAGAGCTCTCTTGATTTTTTGCATATCTTTCTTGAAGTTACCTCTTGAACTTTCCCCTTTCTTGATCAAAGGGGAGGGGTTGTTGATGTCAACAGGGTTTGTTGTTACCAATGGGAAATAATTCCCCAATGTGTATGCAGTGTTGGGGTTGGCATATGGGTGTTGTGCCAACCCATCCCTATTGTCTAGACCTAGGCCTTGCATGGTTTCTACCAAAATTTTGAGGGGCAAAGGGTGCGCATTCCTTGTTCGTATCTACCCAATCCATATCCATGCCAATTACATTGGTCTAGGTATTTCAAGGCAAAGTCTAGGTTGGATAGATAGTCAACATTCTCAAAAAATGGCTCTTCGTCCTCTTCCTCTTGTAGGTAGGGTTCAAGGCCATTCTCGAGACCCCCATATACAATTTTTTTTTTATTTTACGGGTAACCTAAAGGGAAGATAGTGCCAATGAGGAGGCGAGGTCTCCTCATGTCTTGCATGGATTCGAGTGCGGGTGTTGCCACTATGTTCTACACTAGATACTCCCCTAGGCCTGTATTGGCCATTTCAATGATAATTATCGATGGTTGAGGGGGAGGGAATGGGAGTTCTCCCTGAGTCCACTCCATGTCGGGTGAATCAGATGTCTTGACTTACATTCGGCTGGGAACCTCCTCGGTAGATATGGTTGAGACTAATGGTGGTGCCTCCTCTAAGGGTTTCTTCCCATTGTCCTTCGGTGTTGCCACCATAGGTGGAATTGCTGGTGAAGGGATAGACAATGAATATGGGCCAGGTCGGTTAGTTGAGGGACTCAACAATGGGGATTTAGGCAGAATTGGACCTTGAGTGGATGAATTCAATTGAAAGTCCAAATGTGTCAATGGGAGGGTCGATTGTGGCTTCAGCTACACCGCGTTGCAAAACTTAAAGGGCTCTATGTTTGCTGGGACTACATGTACTTGCCCTTAATATGTGTATTTGAGACATTGATGGGCTATCGAAGGAACACACTTCATGTCCCTAATCCAAGGCTGACCTAGCAGGATATTGTAGGCCATCTCACACTCAATGATGTGACACAATGTAGGAATGGTATTTTGTCCTACTTGGATGGGCAGGACAATTGTGCCAACCGTCGAGCATGACGTGTTTTTGAATGCTCAAAGGGTGTAGGTGGATGCCACAATGTGGGATGCTAGCAACTTAAGATGTTTTAATACCGCTATCATGATTATGTTGTTGGACGAGCCAGTGTCCACCAAAACCCTCTTGAATGGAATCCCATTGATCCGTGCGATGACGTGCAGGGGTGGATCCACCATATCACTAGTCACTATTTTTAGTTCATCTTCCCTGAAGATTATGACTGGTCCTGTGCACTGTCTCACATGTCCCACAAAGTTGTTGAAAGAATTGGGTTCTTGGGGTTGTAGCTCAATGGCTTTGAGTATCTCCATCAGAGCCTACCGATGGGGTAGTTATTGTTGGATGAGCTCATAAATGGAGAGCCTAGCCGACATGGTCCTTAAACTTTGAGTAAGCTTAGTCTAAATCGTGGCCACTGGTCGAGGCAGGGGAGGTTGCCTAGGGTGTTATGGGAATTATGATGTTGATGGAACATCTCCTGTAGCTGCAGTGGGTGCAGTCGTGTTTGGGTATCTTTTATTCCGTGTCACGATGCTTATCATCCCCATGTACCCTTGCATGGGGAAGTTTTGTGTCACCTTGTTCACTTGTATAGTTTTTTCTTGCACGTCATGGGAAGGCAAGGGGTCTTTGAATATGTCCATCTATTGGTTTCTCAGTGCTACAGGATTGTCTACTGTGGGCATTTTGTTGTCTATCAAGTCCTGCACTAAGTTTTTGAATTTCCAACAAGAGAAGATGTCGTGTCCTTTCTGTCGAAGAAATCTACAATACAAGTCTTCCCTATAGCCCTTGGTTTTTTGCATGTTGGGGTCTATGGGTCGACTTTATGGCAAGTTTATCAGGTTTTCCACGAACATGTGGTCAAACAAGGAGTCTCTAGACTCCGTGAATTATGTGAATTTTTGCTTAGGATGATGCTACTGATTTTGCTCTTGTTTGTGGTTTTCCTTTTCATAGTTAGCAAGAGGAACTACCTGATAATTAGCCTTTGGTGGCTATGTCATTTGTGCAAGCGGTGGTACAGGTATGGCAACTTGATTGACCATGGTGGGTTTCGGTTGCGTGGACCTAGTTTTGGTATTTTTGGTCCACTCTTTCTTGTGCAGCTTGGCAATCTCGCCATCTTGAATTTTGATCTCCTCAATTATCTTGGCTTGCACCAGGGCTTCTTCTAGGGTGGCATATTGTTGTAGCTACAATAGCACGGATATCGACCTTATGCAATTCTTTAAAAACATCTGAGTCATGTCGGCCATGGGAGGGAGGTAAGGTAGCTTTGAAAGCAATGTCCTCCACCAATTCCCATAAGTGGCTATGGTCTCATCATCATACTACTTAAGGCTAGCTAGGTCGCTTAAGGATGCCTTCTTCTTGGTGTTGAAGGCAAAATGTTCAAGGAACGCGTCCACTAGTTGGTCTATATTGTTGATGCTATGCTTCAGCAATTGGGTAAACCAATCTGAGGCAGGGCCTACAAACGTGGTTATAAACATTCTCAGAAGCAATACATCATTGTCCTGAATGCCAAAGCATTGACTCAAGAACCTTGTTACATGCTCTTGGGCATCCTCATCCCCTCTAAAAATTTCCAATTGAGGCATTTTGAAGTGTTTGGGGTATGGGGGTGCCAGAACTGAAAGATGCATAGGGTGACTGCGGAGTTGGTGTAAGGTAGGATTTTAGGGCCTTGAAGTCTTAGTATCCATAGAATCTAAGTGCTCTAGCAACATTTTGTATGCATCAGAGGATTTGATTTCCTCTTCTTTGGTTTGTTCCCATTGTGCATTGCGAGGAACTTTAGGCCTATGGATGGGTAGCTGGGTAGCGCCCCCTGCCTTGGTAGGGCATTTCGACCCACTCTTCTTCTTGCTCAAATTCCTCGTAGGCTTCTTGGGGAGTTTTTGGGTGTGTCCTATAAACACGGATGGGTGCCTAAGAAAGATGCCCATCATTGGTTCTAGGGGTGGCCTCCTACTCAGGTCTAGGAGGTCTTGCAAGCAACACTTGATAAGGTCGTGGAGACCTGTCTCGCACTAAGGGGTTATGCCTCTCATAAATCTATGTCCTATGCATGTGAGGGGTTTGAATCCTATCATGCATATTGTTCTAGAGTAATTCATTTTTTTGGAATTGAATGTGCTCTTTGTTAATATGGTACAGTTGCTCTAACTACTGCTAATCTTGCCTAATTTGCATGATTTGCGGTTGGCAGGCGACATGTTTGGCAAATGCCAAGTCAATTTGTTTTGTCGTCCTATGTTTAGGAGGCCTATATGCCTCCCTTACATGTCTATATCGGTCATGGTGATACGATATCTCTATGGGTCACTTTCCTCTATCGAGGTTAGTGGCATTCACCTGATGCTCTAGCCTCAATAAGTGATCTTGATAATTAGCATGTGTGAAGGTGCATTGCTCCCGTGTGGTGTATTGCTCTTGAGGAATGTACTAGTTTTCCTCATGCTCCCTTTCGTACATGTGAAAGGGACAGGCAGAGCTGGCTCACCCTTTTTGAAGAGCCTTGTGCTCTAGATTTGGTCTATTAGTTCTAACAGTAATGAGGGGTAGAGGTGGGATGATATAATCACGTGGTCCCTCCTTCTAAACCCTATGCTACTCTAGCACTTCATCGCGCAGTGGCCACTCTAGCATTCCCATGTATGTACTCCTCTTGAAATGGTCTGTGTTGAATGGGAGTGCCCCTCAAAGGGGTGCCTCTACAGTAATTTTATGTAGTGGCATAGTGTGGACCATGTTGTGGGTCAGGCTACCAAGGTGGTATAACCAAGTCCTTGGGGCTATAACAGAGGTGATTGGTGCCTCCTTGTACACTTTCCGTAGCTTTTGCCCGTGATTGGGCTTGGCTACGGGTATACACCATGGTGGTGGTTCTCTACAAGATATGTATGTTTTAATATCTTTTGCAATTTTTTATGCTACACAAAACAAAAGGGGACCACACAAAAAAAGAAATGATTATCTCGTTTACAGATTAAATGTGTGTCCTAAATCTGGTTCAGTGTGTTTTGATTTTTGTTGTGCAAACTGTGTAAAGAAAATTTTGTTATTCATGCATAATTAGGGCTCTTATATCTCCAAAATGGTCATCCCTTCAATATACCATTACCAGGACATTATACCAAACCTCTCAATATACCCGCCCTTACGTGAGGGAAACTATTGGTACGCGAGAGCAGAACAGTATGTGGAACATAGGCAGTACGAAAGGGGGATCACTCTATTTTTGACACCTACCATAGAAGACTTATCCTCATGCATGGGGAATCACCCCCATTACACTTGGTTAGCTTTCATCAAGATTTACGTCTAGCAACAATCACGATCAGGGTTATGTATGCAAAATCCAAGCCAAGGTGGTGATGAAATCCACCATTGGTCTTGATCAAGTGTTGGGGTATTAATACCAACTCCTTGATGTTAATATCATTACATGGTGTGTGTGGTTCCTTTTACTTGTGCAAAGAAAGAAAACATGCAGAAAAATTCCCTATGCAAGCAAAGAAAATAGAAAAATTGTAGAGACAAAAATAGAAAAACATAGATAATGTTCAGAAAACCTACCTCTTCTCTGCCCAAACCAGATGCCTCTGAGTTTCTACTCAAAAAATGTACAGAGAGCTAATCGTACTGAGGTGAGATGAATAGCAGGTCTGTATTCATCCCAGGGTGAGACGAATTTGTATTCATCCCAGGGTGGCATGAATTCCAAGTCTGTATTCATCACAGGGTGGCACGAGTAGCAGTCCAGCGCCCTAAGGATTAACACACCTACAAGAAAAACACAAAATTTTGATCAAAAAATTAATCCCAATAGTAGGGGATAGGGTCCCACCATGATCACCATTGGAATATGAATGTGGGGTGACAGCGTGCCAGATTATGATGCAAACAAAATTGATACAAACGGTGCAGATGCTAAGCCCTACGAATGCGAGAAAGCAATGCAAGAAGGAAACAACGCATAAACGTAAATGAGATGTTAGCAAAATGAAGAACAATAGGGCCTCTTTTTATTAATGTTGTTGTTAATTTAGTTACAATACATCTTCCCCCCTCTAGGGCTCAGAGAGTTTGATACAGTTCGTTACATCAACGGATGGTACGCTTCTAGTGTCCTCCGCATGCCCACATTTGAAATGGGTGGGCCAAACATTGTCGTTGCTTGCATCCATGTGTTCATGTGTTACTTGCTACCCCTCTGGTGTTCCTAGTGGTAATATCCTACACTCATAGAAATAGCAAACAATTAATAGCATATGCAAATAGAGGGAAAAACATGCAATCCCTAAGGCCTCCGGCTAATGAATACATAAAATAGCAAAATGATGGTCAGAACATGTCATAATGAACCCAAAATTTGATAGAAGCATAAAAACATCATCAGAGACACATTGCAAAAAGAACAGTTAGGAAATCATGTGTGGATTTCTAATCACTCCGGTGTGGGACGATTAGGACTATCACAAAACATGCAAAAGCAACCTTGCAAATGTCTAGCCTAGAGGCCTCCAAAACTCCTAAAAACTTGGGTTTAGATAAAAAGGGGCATTTTGGGACAACCCAGAAGGTCAGATTTTGTGTATTCTGCCCATATTGTCTCATATTTGAAGGCGCTCCTTGTATGTTAGTAAACGCGTAAAATGATAAAAACAAGGTCAAAATAGGTTAGAATGCAATGAAAATTAAACAACAACATAATTAAACCAAATAGAACATAATGCAAATGGAACAGCAAAGAAATTCTTCATGTATTTCTATCACTCCGGGGTGGGACGATTAGGACTGCAGCAGTTTGGGGGGCGCTCAGGGGCAGGACACCCGTTGTTTGAGACCTGGTTTTGACACCAATCTAGGTGGGATGGGTCCAAAACCTCCTAGGGGGTTGTGTCGATGAATTTGGTGTGGGATTTTGGCTGATTGCTTGGGTTTTGGGTTGGGATTGTGTTCCTAGTGTTCACCCGATAACCTTTCTCCCAAAAGAGAAATTATGGATGTAGGAAACACAAAGGGGAATGGGGGCATAATTTTGTAGCACTCCGTTGCTCCAAATGCTCTAGCTCTATTATTTTTTTGGGGTGAGGAGGCTCAACATTTTATAGATCTAGCGTCTATCTCTTTGAATGCGCATGCGAGGGTGCCACTTGGCTTGCCATGCCTTTTTTTGGGAGAGAAGATTCCTCCCTGATTTAGAGTCTCCTTGCATGAGGCCTCCATGATCAGGGCATTCTTGAATGCAGTCCCTCTCTCTAATTTGAAATCGTTCCCCGTAATTGCATGCTCTGAAGGTGTAGTTAAGTGGTGGATCTATCAAGGCTTGAATTTTTTTTCCAGTCAAACCTGCTAATCGTCCCACCCTTGGACGATTGCTGCTAATCATCCCGGGGTGGGACGAATAGGATTCTAATCATCCCAAGGTGGGACGAATAGGGAGAAAAGTGCTTAAAAGGTGCCAAATTGACCTCTAACCTTCCAAAACTAATTTGGGAGTGGTTAGGACCACTGTTTAACCTCTAAAGGCTGCCCGAGGGGGTATGTATGCCAACTCAATCAGTGCTTGTAGCCACATAATTAGGTTGGTGTTGTTTTTGTGTCTACAGGAGGGATCCTAGAGTGGACTAGTTTTGAAACATGCGATGAATCAGGACCTTCCATAAATTGGGATGAGGTGATTAAATTTGATGATCAAAGTCTTCAACATCCTCGAGATGATGAAAAGGAAAAATTTGAAGAAGAATTTCTTGAAGATGTTGAGGAAGAAATAGTATGGATGGTTAACAAAAAAATGAGAAGAATATGCTTAATCCAAACCTTCTAATGAAATTTTTATGTCAATTGATATGCAGGATAATACAATTGCTTTCTTGCATGAAGATATTAAAAGTCCTGTACAATCCAAGAAAGTTTTGGAAGAAGGGTTGGAATCTCATCAATTATTGGAAAATGATAATGATTCTACTGCCATGGATAAATAAGGGGAACCACTTGCTTTTGTCCTCTTTGAGGGGCAATAAATTAAAAATCTTGATCCACATTTTGGCTCCACAATATATATTCCATATTAAAATGAGGAATTTTTAGAACCTAAATAGTTTGGGTTTGATATCATTGATGATACAATTGAAAATGTTACTTTATTTGAAACAGCTCAAGCCATTAATCATTAAAAGGTGTTATGTGACACATATCTTGAGAATCTAGGTTCTTGTTTTAAAAAATATGGGTGTATGTTTGATTGGGTGCCTAAATTTGGTATTTTTGAACAGGTGTTTGATGATGATGAAAGTCATGAAGAAAAGGGAAATATTACAAATGCTCACAAAGGTTTTTCAAATGAAAATATGCAAAAGGTAAAATCTCGCCCTTTGTGTTCTACCATTCGAACTTCAGGTAGTGGTTTGCCTAATTGTTTGTTGGATTCAAATGTTATCAATGATGAAATGCCATTTGTGGTTGATAAAGAATTTGACTTAATTATTCCTCACACCACTAATGATATTGCTTAGTTGAATGAAGTTGATGTGATTAAATTGTTGAATTAAGTTCATAAATAATTAATAATATAATCTAGGATAAAAACTTATGATGATCATCTCGCTTGTTGTGGTGCAGTGGTAAATGCCCTGGGTGTTGGTAGAGGCCGACCCAGGTTCCATTCCCCTTGTCTCCATCCTGCAGATATATGGTATAGTTAGGAATGTCCTATGTGCTGGTAGAGGCAGACAAGGCTCCATTCCTCCTATGCCCAACTTGTTGAAAGTGACACCTCTAAAGGGGTGTTTTCCACTATAAATTAAATTTTGGGGTGCGATCATACCAACATTAGGGCATCGGATCCCATCAGAACTTCGTAGTTAAGCATGCTTGGACCGGAGTAGTACTGGGATGGGTGACCTTCTGGGAAGTCCCAGTGTTGCACCCTTTTCTTTCCACCCAGGTTTTGTAGGTGAGTTGGAGAGGAGAGGGCAATCCTCCAAGGGAGGTCCCAGGTTCGAATCTCCACCCTACCAAAAAGTTGAATTGGGTATCCAAAATCCAATTGATAATGTTGGTGTGAGCAAGGTCGAGTGCGACTCCCGGGTGAATTTGATGGTGTAGAACCCCCTTTTCATGGTCTCTCAGACCAAGGTGGACCCACAACGGATTTTTTGCTTTAAAAAATAAAAAAATAAAAAAAAATTATGATGATTCTCATTTAATAGACATCCTAGATGCTTGCAAGTGGTTACATAAATTTGATTGGCCTACAACTATGAAAAATAAATTGGCTTTAAAGTTTCTAGAAATAGGCTCTTGTTTGCAAGATCTCATATTTAAAAAGGAAATCTTATTTCTAAATCATGAATTGAATGGTGAAATTTACATCTTCAGGAATAGACCAAGAGGAATTGAAAATCTATTATTGTCTAATCAATTTAATGATGTGAAGCTCACCTCTAGGATTGTTAATAGAACTAAATCAAATTGGTGGGATGAGAGAGGTAAAATGAAGATTTTTGTATTTTCACTAGATTTCTATAAAACTTGGCTTGCATATCATGTTATATGTCTTTTAAAATGTGCTAGTCATGTTTGGGATCCAAGGAAGTGATAGTTCAAGATTTGCATCATCGTGTACCATATTGTATGTTGTTGTATATAATTTTGGTTTTGGATTTCTATTTTTGTTTTTTATCCTGGATTTTTTGTTTGAATTTAGTTTTGGTTTGTGTTTTTAGTTTTGTGTTGTTCCCTTATTTTGAGGTTATGTTTCATGGTCGCTAACTAATGGTCTCTTACCCATTTTTTGTGTTCCTTTGTTAAGTAGGTTGGAATACCTAATCTGAAAGTAGGTGAACCTAAGAAAAGGGGGATGAGTTATTTTGTGATCATGCTCATATTTTGGGACTAAAATGGTGGAGAGTGGAACAATGAAACATTTTTCTAAATATCCACATGTAACTCATATTTTAAAGGGTATTTCTAGAAGTCCTGAATGATGAAGTAATCTTGATTTATAAATTAGGGCTAAATTATAACATGCTCAAATTTAAGTGCTACATAGAGGTTTGCAAAGTTCTCTATAAAAGAAGAATACAAGCAATGCAAAGATTGATCAAATTTGTTACCAAGTTTAGATAAACTCCACCGGGGCTATAGATGCTTGACTAGCAGTGGGGCTCTGTCTAGATAAATCTTGATATAAAAAAAAATGAGCATCAAAAATCTTGATCAAATTAGTCACCTAGTTCATAAAATCTCCATCGGGGCTATGAATTTTTGACTGGCAGTGGGGCTCTATCTGAACAAATTATGCTCAAAAGAGACTTTGCAAAATATTATTCAAAATGAAATATTGTGAGCAATACTTTATAGCCTAATGCAAGTTAGGTGATGGAATCCGAATGGTTTTCAAGGATACAAAATGAATCACTTTTCACACACCGAGGAAAGGCAGATGTATTAATTGTTTTTATTTAAAGTTGTTTACCCCCACCTTCTTAGGACATCGCTGAATAATTTTATTTTGCTAATATTTGATGTTCTCAATTAAGATTTGGGTTCTTCACCCGAAATGCTCAAGAGCATTTCTCAGTAGAGTCACCATTTGTTATGGCCATTCCACAACTAGCCCCAAATTTGGGGGTCCACCTTAAAATTTTGGTTTTTGAGGAGTTTTAAGTGCTAATTTTGGTAGATTCCACAATTTAGCATTGACTAATGTTTTATTGTTTTACTAGTTTTGCTAGTTTTTTAGGTTAATAGGTTTTGTTTATTTTGATTAGTTTTAAAGTTTTCATTTATTGCGATTTTTAATGAGTAAAATTTTTGAAATTAGTATTTTGATTGCATTATAAAAAAAAATTAAAATTCTAATAAATATATGTGTATATATGTTCATTATAATTATAAAAAATAAAACATTAAAAAATAATATATTAATATATATACATATATATCTTCTTCGGGAGGTCCAAGGTTCAAACCACGATGTGGGCGAGTGTGTGAGGGGGTGGGTATGTGGTGGCTTTGTGTTAAATTATCTATTGATAAGTATAGCTCTCGACTTTACGAAGGGTCATGGTTGAGTAAAGACTGCTCAGACCCTGTATGCGTCGGTCATAGAGGTTTCTCACAATAACCAAATCAAATATATATATATATATATATATATATTATATATATATATATATATATTAAAATAAAATAAAAAGTTAAAAAATAATAAAAAAGGAAAAAATTATTATATATATATATATAATCTAATCTAATCTAATATTTTCATGGTGGTTTAGCTTTTAAAGTTTTTAACTTTAAAGTTTTAAAAGTTAATAACATATGGTTTGTAATTTTTAATTTTTATTTTTTTTAATGTTTGTTTTTAAAAGGCTAACTCATGTGTTTTATATGCAGGTAAGGTGGAAGGCGAGTAAAAGATAAAAGGACCTCCATTGAATGAAATTTGAAGACAAAAGAAATGGAGAAGATGCATTTGGAAAAGCAAGAGAAGAAGAAAACGAATGGTCAAAGAATGCAAATGAAAAATAGAGAAGGAAAGGGAAACAAAAGGACATGTTGAGTGGTATTTTCACCCGATTGTGAAAACACACTCTCCGATAGGATTTGGGTTCTAAATCCTCTGCTTGCAAAGAAATTAAAAAAGTAATTTCTCCAAGGTTCTTGTTATGTGAGCATTTTGCATCTATGTATAAAAGATATTTAATTAAAATGCTTAGAACACCTTAGTGGTTGCAAGTAACTGAAAACAAGGGGCACTGTGGTTTATTTTACTGTGATAACTTAGTGATTGTTCATTGAACCCTGATAAAGTAAATGTGATTTGATCCTCAAATGACCATGCTGTAACTTCAAAATGTAAATTGATGAAATGCAATAGCATGAAGGAATTATTTATGGATTTTGGAGTTTTTTAATTTTTTAATTTTTATTTTAATGCCTGTAAATAAAATTGGAACTTCTGAAAATAAAATGCAGCAAAAAGAAAAAATAAAATGCAAAAGAAAAGAAATTTAAAATTGCATTCAGTTTGATGCTATCCTGTCCTGGAAAAACCGAAGATGTGAGGTTTCCATGCATGCAACCTAACTTATTGAACCTGCAAACATGCACAATCTAGGTAAGTTAAGTGCTGGTCTCTGGGGTTTACTGTTATTTTTCAGATTTAGACATTCGCATGAAGCAACCAAGAGAACTTGCATTAAACTTCATCTATAAGCCTAGAAATATGAAAAAGGGAAAGATAAACATTAAAACATGCATGCAAAAAATAACTCCTTCTTTCTTGCCAACAAGATGCAAATTTTTGAACACTCTGCATTAATAATATGTCAAGTTACAATGGCAGCATCTCTGGTTTTCTCAAAACTAGAAAAATGAAGGAAAACAACCTTAAAGCAGGCCCAGAATGACCCTCTGGCCTCTAGCACTGCAACTCTGCTCCAGTGGTTTTCTCTCTTTTTTGTTCTGTGCTTCTGCTTTTAAAGCATGGCAATGCTTTCTGTTTTAGCCTGTGATGCTTCGTTTCATCTTCCTGATCGATTCGTTTCATATTCTCGCATTTTGAATTGTTCTTGAATTTATGTTTAATGCTGAAACGTTTGATAATATTCTATGCATGTAACGTTTATGTAACCCTTATACATGTATGCCACGTGTTCTGCACTTTCAACATCTTTTGTAATGGCTCCCTATAAATCGCAACCAAAAATAGCATGCAACTTTGTCCGTCTTCCTGGCCGTGAAAACGTGACATGTCACGAAATCGTGACATGTCGCGATATCATGACGTTTTTCTGTCAGTAGCCTTTCTTGCCATCATGCCCAGCGAAAATGTGACATGTCACAAAATCATGACGCTTTTCTCGTTCCGTACCATTTGCCTGCAACCTGTCACGAAATCATGACGCTTTTCCACTTCGGGCACCTTCGCTGCAACTTGTCGTGAAATCGTGACATTTTTTTAGTTGAAGCTGTCTTGCGGAAACCTATCACGAAATCACGATGCTTTTCATCTCTGTACGCCTCGGTCGCAACCTGTCACGAAATCGTGACACATTTTCATTTCTTTCACTCTGGCAGCTTTCTGTCGCAAAATTGTGACACTTTTCTGTTCCATACTGCTCTTGCTGTTTTGGTCGTGAAAACATGACATGTCGTGATTTCGCTACGCCTCTTTGCTCCATACACCTTCACTGTAAGCTGTCGCGATATCGCGACATTTTTTCACTTCGGGCACCTTAGCTGCTACCTGTCATGATTTTGCGATGTTTTTCTATCTCAGGATCCCTTGCTGCTTCTGGCCGCAAAAACACGACATGTCACGATTTTGCGACACCTTTTCATTTTCGGTCGCGATTTCGCGACACGTCGCGATTTTGCGACACCCTTTCATCCTTGTGCAATTTTGCCTTTTTCTTGATTTTTAGCATCTGGGTCACTGAGATCTTCTTTGAAAGCATGCAAAAAAGGTGGGTCCCCAATTTTGGGGTGTGTTGTGGATCAGCCACAATAAATGGTGACTCTGCTATCAAATGCTCCTGAGCATTTGGTGAGAACCCAACTTGGAAATATAAAAACTTGGAAACCAGCATTAGCACATAAGAAATATAAAAAAATGCCCATAGATCAAAAATACATGAATCATCATAATTATGAATTATCAGCTCGATGTGTGCACTGTGTTTTCATTTCCTATCGTTTGAAATTGATCAACATTCCATCGTCAGTTTTACATGAATGCATATGTGAGATTGTGAATGATTTGTGTAACCTAATGAATATGCTAGGAGATCTTGCTTTTATAAAAGGCATAGTCTTTCTTCTAGTATCATACACAAACATTCAAGATTGCCA
The DNA here is from genome assembly GCA_028583015.1 of Wollemia nobilis. Taxonomy (NCBI): domain Eukaryota; kingdom Viridiplantae; phylum Streptophyta; class Pinopsida; order Araucariales; family Araucariaceae; genus Wollemia; species Wollemia nobilis. Next base: position 8,340,895 of record JAQPPZ010000386.1, on the reverse strand, counting down.
AACCCTCTTAGGATCCACTAATTAATTACTTTATTATATCCCAAAGTTGGTTATGAGTCCCTACTATCTTGAACCCATGTACAAGTGAATGTGAAATCAGAACTTTGGGGAATCAGACTCCCAACCTAACCAAGATAGGAGTTTAACCCTATCCTTACTATTCTAATTTAGAGTTCATTACCTCACTTTGAGCAAAATAATTTAACCAATTATGGAAGAAATGATCATGCTAGTCTAACCCTTTGAACAATCAGTGGTCTTTTTTTTTAAACAAGACATGTTGCCATGCATGGGCATACTTAAACCCACAATCCAGAACTTATCTTCATTTCTTTGGACCTTAGGGATGACTACCCATCCTTTGCAGAGGACAAGTAGTACGATCCTTCCAATCCAATATAAAGATTATATGGGAAAATTTTATTTTTTACTTCTTGGACCTTAGGGATGACTACCCATCCTTGTTAGGGACATGTAGTACGATCCTTCCAATCCAAACTTTAGATGTAAATGGAAAATATTAATTTTGTTTCTTAGACCTTGGGGATGACTACCCATCCTTTGTAGAGGACAAATAGTACGATCCTTCCAATCCAAGATTTATTATGAAATGAGACATAGGAGCTTTGGGGAATCGGATTCTCAACCTAAGCGAGATGAGAATTTATGCCCTATCCTTACTACTCCATGTAGGTCAAATCAAAGCTTTGGGGAGTTGGATCCTCAACCTAAGTTCGATGAGGATTTAGCCCTATCCTTACTCGCTCTGATTTTAGGCTTTAAGCTTTATGGAAGTGGTCAAAACCACTGTTTTAAGGATCATGTTGCATAATAGGATAGACCTGAAATACTTCTTTCACCCAACCTTTCCTTCCAAGTTAGGTTTTGATCATTTTGCTCAAGATCCTTTTTAATGTATAAGACGTGCTTGGTTCAAGATATCTCAAGACTCAGTTTCCAACCTTAGGATTTTTCTTATATTTATGTTATAACACAACCCTAAGAGGATTTGACATACTTTAATGATTTGTATTTGAAATGCATTTGCAACTAAGATGGCATGTATTGCAAAGTGAGATGTAATATGAATGCATTGTACTTTGAAATGCAAATGAAATATTGCCATATAAATCGACTACTTCATGCATCACAAGTTTCAAACGATATTATTAAATTGTTTGTGTTACTTGTGGAGCTTTTACAAGACAATTCCAATGTTTCATATTCTCCCGATCTAGAACATAAGTTAGCATCTCAAGGCAACTTTTTCATCATCATTTTTTTTTTTTTTTTATAGACAAACAAAACATGTCAAATAAACACACAACTTTAAATCCAAATCCAAATAGCAATCCCAAAATGAAACTTGAAAACACAAACCCAAAACCAGAAACCAAAATCTATATACAAATGTACACTATAATACAAAATGATGCAAAGCTTGGATTATCACTTTCCTGGATCCCACACATGATTAGAACATTTCAGCAAAAATATGACATGATATGCATGCCAAATGTTGTGGGAATCTAACACAAACAAGACCAGACCAAACAATGCAACAAATTTCCACTTGCCATGCTCACCATACCAATTTGATTTAGTTCCAATAATACTCCCATAGGTGAGCATCAAATTACTAGAATGATTAGACAATAAATGATTTTAAATTTTATCATGTCTATTCTTTAAAATATAATCTTCATAATTCCCTCCTTGATTTAGAATTAGGCTATCCTTTTCAAATATGCAATTTTGTAAGTAGTAGCCTATTTCTACAAATTTCTTAGCCAAATCATTTTCCAAATTTGTAGGCCAATCCAATTTATGCAACAATTTACAAGCATCTAGGATATTTATTAAATTAGGATCATTAAAAATTTTTATCCTAGATTCAATTAATAATTGTTGATGAATTTGGTTTAACAATTTAAGTGCATCAACTTCTTTTCCATTCATTACAACCATGTTATTAAAGGTGTGATTAAAAATTATACCTTGTTTTTCATTTACCTTTAATGACATTTCACCATAAACATTATTTAAATTTAAAATATGGTCATCCTTTTCAGTCCTCAAACATTCTTGGTCAAAGTGTATGTCAAGTAATCTGCTTTGATGATCACTTATTTGAGTTGCTTCCAATTGATCCATCTCTTTATCATTTGGTTCTAATTCTTTGTTCACTATCCATGGTATCTCTTCATTTGAATCCTCCAAATCATCATGCAAACTTGCATCCACACTTTCAATGAATTTATATTTTGTCCCCTTTTCAAATCTTGTGAATATGAGATCTTCGTATGATGTAGAAGGTTCAACATCCCGCATATCAAGTAAAATATGAGTTTTATCTATAGGGATGTGAGAAAAGAATGCATCATCATATCTCCCCCAACCATTGTAAAAATCGTCATCCAAATCCATAGAATGAAAATCCATGATTTTTGTGACATGATCTCTTGATTCATTCATAAATTATTTTTCTTCTTTGTCCTTGGTGATAGGATCATTATAATCTTCCAAAATTTGATGAGATTTGAAACCCTCTTCCAAAACATCCTCAAATTGTACAGGAGTTGTAATATCTTCCTTTGAGTAGGCAATTATGTCGTCCTGCATATCAATTGGCACACAAGTTTCATTAGTAGCTTTGGAAAGAGTGAAGTCTTCCCACTTCTTCCAAGCATCATAATAATCATCTTTCAAAATCAAGTGGTGACGTTCAACTATTTCTTCAACATCTTCCAATTCATAAATGTGCTTCTCATCAAATTCATCTTCACCTTCCTTAGATGGTTCAATTATTTCCAAAAGTGGGTTATTTCTTGAATTCAAATTTATAAGGCTATCATTGTCCAAATTAGTAACCCATGATTCATTATCATAATTTGGAGGGTGAAGAATTTCTTGATCCTTAATTTTACACATCTCATCAATAGTATCTTCCAAGAACAAGTGGTGAAACTCTATCATGTCTTCAAATTCATTTATTAATTTTCTTTCCATTTCACTTTCAACCACTTTATTTAATTCCATGGTGGGTTCCATCCGTTCACATATATCAAACATTGTTGAATTTAGAACCCCTTCCTCCGGATAATCGTGTATCTCTACATGATCCTCACTAGTGGATGTTGTTTTAGCAATTTGCACCTCCTCTTGGACTACATCTAAGGTGGTCATAAAATTTGGGTATTCAAATTCATCCCCTTGATCACTTACCTTAGGTATCATTGGAGTGGAGGGTACTATGTTTGATGGTTGGTGTAGGTTGGCATCAAAAGAACAATCTCTCATGTGAATATGTTGTGCCTTTTCTTCTTCAAGATCTTGTCGTTCTAACTCTTCTAAGACCTCATGGATTTTCTCTAGGGAAAAACCACTCAGTTTTTCCTCAATGAGTGAAGCAAGTCTGGGGTGTATGGCTCCTAGGTATACTTCCATGGCTTCTTCTTCCAATGTGTTAAAATTTTCCCACATTTGGGAGTGCAATTCATGAAATCTTCCATTAAACTGACTCAAGGATTCATTATTCCCTTTACATATGGAGGTAAACTGACTTTTCAATATTTCTAAGTCAGCCTGATTACCAAAATGATGAAGATAGGCTGCTTCTAGTTGTATCCAAGAAGTCCTAACCTCCATGGGTATTTGGCTATACCAAAAGAATGGTCTATCATCCAAAATGTATGCAAATAACTTACAAGCTACCTCCTCATAGAAAATCTGGAATTGACATAATGTATTCTTGTAGACATGCAGTTTTTGCAAGTATCCTAGTGGCACCTCTTGATTAAAACACCGTAAAAAATCTAATAACATTGTAGGAATTTGATAGGGTACCACAGGTATAGATAAACCCTCATAATGATCCTCTATCATTGATACCATTCTCTCTCTTAGAGACACTATTTCAGCTCTCAGGGATACCATTTGCTCCTCAAGTGTTGCCATTAGTGAAACTGTAATTTCAGAACCAAATCTGTTGAATATTCAACCTGCAATTTATAAACAAAAATCAAATTAGCATTAACTAAGAGATGTATTCATTAAAAATCAAATGAAAAGTAATTGCATGAGACCAAAATTCTGAAAAATCAAATCACATATTTTTGAATGAACAATCAGAAAAGTGTTATAATAATATACAACATACCTGAATTAAAATAGAACAAGTAAATAAATTCAGGCCATCCTTTTTACAATCGGCTGAGTGTTAGAGGACTAATGCATACAAAAATTTAAATTTATATTACACTAAAAATAAACCTGTATGGCCCTCCTAGCACCAAACCGTTGAGTGGTGTTAGAGGCTGAAGATGCTAATCAAATGGACTTGAAATATTTAGCAATGTAAAGCTCTCAAACAATTAAAAACCCGTAGCCTCTAAAATCATGATAAAATAAACCCTTTTCTGCCCTCCTTCTAGCACCAATATGTTGAGTGGTATTTTCACCCGATTGTGAAAACACACTCTCCGATAGGATTTGGGTTCTAAATCCTCTGCTTGCAAAGAAATTAAACAAGTAATTTCTCCAAGGTTCCTGTTATGTGAGCATTTTGCATCTGTGTATAAAATATATTTAATTAAAATGCTTAGAACACCTTAGTGGTTGCAAGTAACTGAAAACAAGGAGCACTGTGGTTTATTTTACTATGATAACTTAGTGATTGTTCATTGAACCCTGATAAAGTAAATGTGATTTGATCCTCAAATGACCATGCTGTAACTTCAAAATGTAAATTGATGAAATGCAATAGCATGAAGGAATTATTTATGGATTTTGGAGTTTTTTAATTTTTTTAATTTTATTTTAATTCCTGTAAATAAAATTGGAACTTCTGAAAATAAAATGCAGCAAAAAGAAAAAATAAAATGCAAAATAAAAGAAATTTAAAATTGCATTCAGTTTGATGCTATCCCATCCTGGAAAAACCGAAGATGTGAGGTTTCCATGCATGCAACCTAACTTATTGAACCTGCAAACATGCACAATCTAGGTAAGTTAAGTGCTGGTCTCTGGGGTTTACTGTTATTTTTCAGATTTAGACATTCGCATGAAGCAACCAAGAGAACTTGCATTAAACTTCATCTATAAGCCTAGAAATCTGAAAAAGGGAAAGATAAACATTAAAACATGCATGCAAAAAATAACTCCTTCTTTCTTGCCAACAAGATGCAAATTTCTGAACACTCTGCATTAATAATATGTCAAGTTACAATGGCAGCATCTCTGGTTTTCTCAAAACCAGAAAAAGGAAGGAAAACAGCCTTAAAGCAGGCCCAGAATGACCCTCTGGCCTCTAGCACTGCAACTCTGCTCCAACGGTTTTATCTCTTTTTTGTCCTGTGCTTCTGCTTTTAAAGCATGGCAATGCTTTCTGTTTTGGCCTGTGATGCTTTGTTTCATCTTCCTGATCGATTCGTTTCATATTCTTGTCTTTCGAATTATTCTTGAATTTATGTTAATGCTGAAACGTTCGATAATATTCTATGCATGTAACATTTCTGTAACCCTTATACATGTATGCCATGTGTTCTACACTTTCAGCATCTTTCATAATGGCTCCCTGTAAATCATGACCAAAAATAGCATGCAGCTTTGTCTATCTTCCTGGCCGCGAAAACACGACATGTCACGAAATCACGACATGTCGCGATATCGTAATGTTTTCCTGTCAGCAACCTTTCTTACCATCGTGCCTAGTGAAAACGTGACATGTCGCAAAATCGCAATGCTTTTCATCTCCGTACGCCTCGACCGTAACCTGTCGCAAAATCGTGATGCCTTTTCGTTTCTTTCACTCTGGTAGCTTTTTGTCGCGAAATCGTGACACTTTTCTGTTTCATACTGCTCTTGCTGTTTTGGCTGCAAAAACGTGACATGTCACGATTTCACTACGCCTCTTCGCTCCGTACACCTTCGCTGTAAGCTGTCGCGATATCGCGACATTTTTTCACTTCGGGCACCTTAGCTGCTACCTGTCGCGATTTCGTGACGTTTTTCTATCTCGGGCTCCCTTGCTGCTTCTGGCCGTGAAAACGTGACATGTCGCGATTTCGCAACACCTTTTCATTTTCGGTCGCGATTTCGCGACACGTCGCAATTTCGTGACATGTCGCGATTTCGCGACACCCTTTCATCCTTGTGCAATTTTGCCTTTTTCTTGATTTTTAGCATCTGGGTCACTGAGATCTTCTTTGAAAGCATGCAAAAAATGTGGGTCCCAAATTTTGGGGTGTGTTGTGGATCAGCCACAACAACAAATGAAAAATAGAGAAGGAAAGGGAAACAAAAAGACATTTGCTGAAACTTTCAAATAGGGAATCGAAACAGAGATACAGGTATGGATTCTTTTGGCAAGGCCATATGCTGCTGGAATGGAGATGTGAAACAGAAATATTTTGGTGTTTTGATGAAAATATTGCAAGATTTTTGCATCTTTTTGAGCAAAATAACACGAGAATCATTTTTGAATGTTTTTTGGTGTTTAATGAATAATTTCTATTTTTATTTTTCTTGGTTTTTAGATTTATAGGTAATGTTTAATGCATTTCATGGTTGCATTGCTAAATATCTAGAAATAGAGGAGTCATTTTATTCCTTAGAAGCTTGCATCTAATTTATTTTGGGATGTGCAAATGCAGTTCCGGTTAAGTTGGGTTACACTCAGAAAACTCTCACATCTCGGGTTTTGCATGATAGGGTAGCATAAAACTGCCATTAGTTTATTTTCTGGATTTTCTGCATTTTATTTCCATTTCTAGATTTTGTTTTTTTTTTTTATTCTTCTTTCATTTTGCAGATTTATTTTTAATTTTTGGCGATTAAAATAAAAATCGAAAAAAATTCAAACTCCAAAAATAAATACATGGGTATGAAGAATGAGATATAATATTTCATTCAAAACAAATTCGAACTCATTTCAAATCCATTTCGATTTTATAAAAAAATTTGAAAATTGTTATTTTATGCAGATTTTTATAATTTTGTAATTTTATTTTTTCACATTTTAAAGGTAAATCAGATTTTTTCAGTTTTACATTTTTATTTGCAGGCATAAATGAACTTCCCTTTATGAAAATTTTAATTTCATTAAAGGGGGGTAAATTTTAATGGCATTCCATAAGCTATCATTTTCGGAGAAATAAATTCACCTTTCTTTATGAAAATTCTGATTTCATCAAAGAGAGGTAATTTATACATTACATCAAAGGCTATTGTTTTAAAGCATTAAATTATTTTTTCTTTATAAAAATTATGATTTCATTAAAGAGGGATAATTTATGATGACATTTGAGGCCATTATTTTAGAGCAATAAATTGTTGTCTCTTTATGAAAATTAATTTCATCAAAGATGGATAATTTATTAATGATATCAAAGGCTATCTTTATCTTCATGATAGAAGATACATTTAATGAATTTATTTATCATTTCATATTCACATTCATAGATAGATTTTAATCTTTATTTTCATGTTCAAAGTAGGGTTTAATACAAGATAAAAACTTGTTTAAAATCTACTTAATTAAAAGAAGATAAAACCTATCTAAAATCCTTCAAGATAAAATAAATTAAGGCTCTACATTGTGGTCATATGAGGGCCAATTCACATTTATTTTTATTTAAGTTTTATGAATAATTTATTAATATGGCATAATAAAATAAACCAAAACACGCCCCTTGTTAACAGTTACTTGCAATCACTAAGGTGTTCCTAGCACTTATTTGATAAATCTTCATTGAGATTACTAATACACATGTGCAATGCTTATATGGCGAAACCTTGGAGAAGTTATTTTGTTTTAACTTCTTTGCAAGAGAGAGTTTTGTGATCAAAATCCTAAGGTGGATGTTTTTTTGCAATTGGGTAAAATCACCACCTAATATAACCCATAAATCTATTGTTCAAAGACTCTTAGAAAAATATAAAAACTATTTTTTTATTATCCAGGAGATGAAATGTTATTGGATCTTATGTGTAAAATAATAAATAGACTTTGGAGGGGTGTTGGTAATATAGAAGTGGTTTCCCAAGGGGTTGTAGGGGGGATAATTACTTTTTGAGCCTCTCTTGAATGGACTGCAATAGAACATATAGCTTGGAGGGGTGTCCTCACATCACATTTTAGGAACAATGTCACAGTTGAACATGTTTTAATCATAAATTTTTATGGGGCTCAAAACCTAGATGGTCATATGCATCAATAAAAAGTTGTGCATACCATGATAGTCTCATAGTTAGAGTGGATTATTATTAGGGATTTTAATGCTAAATTATCCTCTAGAGATCAGGAAGGGGGAAACCCAATTTTGAACCCAAGGGATCAACTTATGATTGCCCAAGTCTAGGCATTACACTTGGTGGATATTAAATGCCCTAGAACCAACTATACTTGGACTAATAAGAGGAGGGAGCCACATAGTAGGAAGGTGAAGTTAGATCATTTTTTTGGTTTCAAAGGAGGCATTTGTAAAATGGAATATAAAATTTTAGATTTTGGAGGGTCCAGTTTCAAATCACTTTCCCATTTTGTTGGAATGGGGGATCAAGACAGTGCAACATCACAAACCATTTAAATTTGAAAACTTTTGGTTACAAAAAAAGGAACTTAGAAATAAAATTCCATAGTGGTGGGACTAAATTTTCTGAACATATGGGACAACAATGTTTAGATTCCATAAATAACTTTATTATGTCAAAGATCAATTGAAAAAATGGAGGTGAGCTAACAAGATACAATTCCAGGTCCAAAGATCTCCATTGGTGGCCATATGGGATGCTGTTCAAAAATAATTAAGGGAAGGAACAATTACAAAGTAGCTCAAAGAAGAGGATGATGCATTACATAAAATGGTTGAGGACATTAACAACCAAGAGGATACCTACTAGAAATAGAGAGCAAGAACCACTTGGTTATTACAAGGTGATAAAAATACTAAATTTTCCATCGAGATGTCTGTGCTAGGAGACAGATGAACAACATGGAAGCTCTTCAATATGATAATGGACACTCCTTTGATAAAATTCTAGGTATGCATTTCCGTTCAATGGATTATTTTTCTAAACTATTTAAGGAAAGTATAGTGCAATATGAAGAGGCTCAAAATGAAGTTCTTATTGTCACCTTCTATTATCTTTGAAGAAGAAAATTAGGCTCTACTTAAACCCATTGACATGGAGGAACTAAAGAATGTAGTCTTTGGAATGAGCATCAAAAAAATACTAGGTCCATAAGGCTTTCCAATTGAGTTTTTCAGACCTTTTGGGAGAACTTGGAGGAGGATGTAAAGGTTGTTATAGAGGAGTCCAAAGGTAGTAAAATAATGCTTGAAGTATTAAATAATACTTTCATTGCCTTAATTCCAAAAGGGGAGGAGAGGGTGCATATTTTAGATTATAGACCTATTGCCTTATGCAATGTAATATATAAAATAATCACAAAGGTAATGGCTGAGTGGCTAAAACATCTTCTACATAGCATTATATCCTTGAAGCAATGGGGTTTTATAGAGGGTAGGCATATCTTGGATGGTGTGGTTCTAGATCAAGAGGCAATCCATTCAATAAAAACATATGGTAATAGAGGAATATTCATAAAATTGGATATGTCAAAGACTTATGATAGGGTGGAGTGGAGATTCTTGTCAAATATGATGGCAGCCTTTGGTTTCTCTCAAGATTAGATAAAATGGGTCATGAGTTGTGTTTCTACTTTGATATACCTAGTGTTAATCAAGGGTCTTCCCTCACAATTGTTTGGAGCTACTTGAGGCCTTCATAAAGAAGATCCTTGTTTCCCCTAACTTTTTATCATATTGGTTGAAGGCTTGGGTAGATTCATCTTGAGGAGAAGATAACAAGATTTGCTAATAGGTATCAAGGTGGGTGAGGAAGTTTTGACTCACCTACAGTTTGTGGATGACACATGATTAGTGGGAGTGACCAAATTCAATGAAACACGAATGATTAAAGATACACTTAATGTCTACCTTAGGTCTACAAACCAAGTCATCAATGATAAAAAATTCAAAGTGGTATTTTTCAATCTTTATCAAAGGCATCAGGATATAATTTTAGAGATATTGGAATTCACAAGGACTTCTCTCCCAGTGGTATACTTGGGGTCCCTTTGCATTTTAAAAAACTAAAAATAGATATCTGGAGGAATATTTTGGGTTGTATCAAGAAAATAATTTATCATTGGTCTCACAAATGGTTAAGCTATGGGGAGATATTAATTATTTTACAATCAGTCATTTAGGCCATGTCAATTTATAAATTTTCTATCCTTGCTACCCCACATACCATATGGAAAGAGTTGAAAAATATGGCTATAAAATTTATATGGGAAGGAGTAAAAGGAGAGAGGAAATGGGCCTTAGTAGGTTGGGAGAAAGTAAGCCAACCCAAGGTAAAATGAGGTTTGGGATTGATAAGATCAAATTTAAATAATAAAGATTTGGCTGCAAAGCTTTAATAGAGGTGGATTTCCCAACCAACTTCTTTATTTATTAGAAGTTTAACTACTAAATATTTGGGATAGGTAAAACCAAATGAGGTGGGTCATTTTCCTTTGGATGGTAATGTATCCTTAGTAAGGCAAGATCTTACGTTAGGATCTTAGGTAGTGAAATAAGGATTATTTTGGAAATTTGGGAGAGGGAAGAAGACACAATTTTGGATAGATTCATGGAATCAATACCCACCTATCATTGTTGAATTACCTGAACTGTAGCCAATAAAACTAGCCATGGAAACTAGGGGTTCGGTCCAAATTTAAAGTTATTTGAACATTATTCATCTGGGGGATTATAAGTTTAAGCAATTTAATAAGTTGGATGAATGGCCAATTTCAATCCCTCTAGATTTGATACCCATCATGACTATAATCTTAGTAGAAATATTTCTCATAGGTAGAGATTAGGAGGATGAATTAGCTTGGGGCTATGGGAGCCTTGGTGTCTAGACAGTGAAGTATGGATATGATAAGATCCTTCCAGAGCCTCCTAATCATGCATATTAGGTTTAGTATTAAAGAAATATTTGGTAGTTCAAGGGTTGGCCGAAATTAAAAAAAAATTCCTAGCAGTTCATGCATAATATAATTCTTACTTTTGATAATCTTAGATGTAGGGGAGTAATTTTTCCATCTCAATATAGTTTATACTACAAGAGTAAGGAAAAAACTAATCACTTGATATTTGAGTGCCCATTTATGCGCAAAATATGGGACATATGGTTTTTATATTATAAAATTCATGTTAATGGTGATTTGAATCGAATTAATATTTGGGAAAGATGGAAGAAGGGTATATTTTTATCTAAAGCTCTTTGCATTAGTTGGGAGCTTGTATTAAAATTCATTTGGTGGTAAGTGTGGTTGGAGATAAATGGTAAAGTTTTTACAGACACCCTTTCATCCTTAGATGGAGTTTGGTAGATCATTTGGAGAAAAGTCATAGAAATTGTAGTAGTATATGCTAAAGAGGAAACTCGGGTTGTTATAGGGACAATGGATAAGAAATTTGAAGTGCAAGAGGGGTAGTACAAAGCTAGTTGGAAACCACCCTCAGAAGGTTGGATTAAAATTATTAATGATGGAGTTGAAAAAGGTAATCCATGTAGAGTTGGAATTGGAGTGGTTTGTCAAAATCATGTTGGAACAATGCTCTATTGGGAACTACAAGGCTTGGGAAGGGCCACAAACAATGAAGTGAAAACCTTAGCTATAAAATATGCTTCTATTTGGGTAGTAAAACAAGGTTACAGGAGGATAATCCTAGAATCATATTCTCAAATAATGGTTGGAGCTCTAGATTGCATGAGAAACTTTGCTTTGAAGACATGGAGATTGAGGATTCTTGTCACTCAAATTAAGGAATTGTGGAGGAAATTATATTATGTGATTCTAATTTATGTGAGTAGAGATATAAATAAAGTAGTAAACTTCCTATCTAATATGGGCACTAAGAAGGAGGTAGGGGTTCAGTGGCATAGTGACATGGCTATTGATGATGAGATGATTAGGCAGGTTTGGGAGCAAATCCAGTGTTTAGCTAATTTGGACAACCATTCCAAAAATATGGTTTAGGATATTTGTGCTCCAATGTAGATCTTCTTTTATAGTTGTAAACATGTGAACAACCATTGTAGAAATATGGTTTAAGAGATTTGGATCCAATGCAAATATTATTTTACTATTGTAAACATGTGTTCTATTTGGCTAATACTGGGAGAGGTCTCATCCCAAATTGTTCAAAAAAACATTTCTATAGATTTACAACATATTATTATGGAATTTTTAGGGTTTAAAATTTAAAATTTTCCATTAGGGTAATCCTTTTTTTATAAAGGAGAGAAGGAGATTTAGGACTCAATTTTGGATAGAATAAAATCTTGTTTAGTTGGTTGAAAAGGTAAGTTCTTAACCATGGTTGAAAGGCTAAAACTCATAAATACTACATTACAATCCCTTATATATAATATCACTTTCAAAATTACCAATAGGTATAGAATTTGAATTTGATAAAATTCAAATAGATTTTCTTTGGAAAAGTGAGAGGAAATATTTAGGTTTTCTCTTTGTAAATGGGATAGGGTTTGGAAAGGAAAGAAGATGGAAAGTGTGGGCATAAAAAATTATAGACTTACGTGTTTTCCATGAGGGGAAAAACTTGGTTGAAATTTATTCAAAGATCAAGAAAAGAGTTGAAAAAATGATACTTCAAAAATATATAGGTTCTCTTGATGCAATGAAATTATTCAAAAAAATAACACTACATAGAGGATCACCAACATGTATATTCATATCAAATAGCTTATAATTGATCAAGAAATATTGTTACTCAATGTAGGAGATTTTGTAAATTCTTGTTTTGATGCTTGGTTGAAGCATTATCCTCTTACTTCTACTCCAAAATGGAAATTTTTGGCTTGGGCATGTCTTACTTGTAAAGGTCCAAATGTAAAATATTATATTAATATGAGTAGCAACTCCATGTCATGGATTTTTTTGGTGATATGGTTGAAGGAGAGGAACTCAAAAAAAAAGTGGATGAGCTCTAAAAGATGCTTTAAGAATTTTATTTGCGCATTTTTACATGGAAGGATAATTTTTTTTGGAGTCAAAAAAAGGGTGATGGGTACTTGGTAAAATTGAGATATGACAGTTTAAAAGCTATCAGAATTTCCTACTTCTAAGAATTTACCTTGGAATAAAATGTGGTCACTAGATCCCTTCCTAAGGCCTCAACATTCCTTTGGTTATAAGTCCAAAAAAATATTCTTATAGGAGAGTATATAAATAATATGATATCATGGACCTTTCATATGTGCCTAAAGATTTTAATACTATGTGGGAGACAAAGAAACATTTACTAGCTTTGCACAATATATTATGAGATTGAATACAAAATAATATGGATGGAATTTTTGTTTTATTATAGCAATAACATGGACTAAAAAAATCAGCAATTAATGGTTGAATCCATAATATGATCAGACCTACAAAGGACAAAGATAATAAAACACATATGGTAGAAAACTCTTGTACATCCAATGTCTGAATAGAAAAAAATATAATTGTAGAAGACCTCAAACACACCAATTGTATGGGAAATATGAAAAAAAATATGACAATATTTTTTCTCTCAACTTGTATTCTAAAATCTTTGTTACAATAATGAAGAGAAAAAGGTAAAAATGCATAAAATTTCAATGCTCATAAAATCTAGTTATGAGCATCATGTAAGATGCTTTATTGGATATACAAAAAATAAAGCATGTGCATGTGCATGTTCATATCTAAATATCACAATCCTAAATCAAAGGATAATTGTTGAGAGCAACTTGTGCATTACAACTCCCATTGTGACTAGTCAACTATAAAAGTTTCTAGATTTTAGGAGTGATCAAAGGAGCAATTTTTTGGTGTTAAACAATGAATAAAGCCTCCTAAAATATGGCCATCCATTATTTGAGGAATATTTAATTAATAAAATAATTTTTAAATCATCATTTATGAAAGAGTGCCAAAAAATAGAGGAAAATATCCCTTAAAATGTAGGAAATGGCTCCACAATGCTTGGAATGTTCCAAATAAACATGGTGTGAAGCATTTAGACATCAAATTTTCTTCATTATACCTCTTGATATCAATGGTTCCAACACCAATAAAGGTCCTCAAATTCTGAATTTTTTCCTTGTCCAATACCTTAGTAAAAATATCTACAAGTTGATCTTCTGATTTGCAAAACTCAAAAGCAATAAACCCATCTTGGACCAAGTCATGAATGAAGTGATGTTGAATATAAATGTGCTTACTACTACTATGAAATATTGGATTATTCATCATGTATATGATGAATGTGTTGTCACAATAAATATTTATGGATGAAGCAAATTCCATTCCAAACTCTTCAAAGAGCCTAGCCATCCAAATGGCTTGAGTGCAAGTTGAAGAGGCATCCATATACTCTACTTCAGCAGTAGATAAAGCAATTGTTTGTTGTTTTTTATTTCTTAAAGAAATAAAATTACCTCCAAATAAGAAGGTATATCTAAAAGTTCTTCTTCTATCATCAAGACATCCTACCCAATCTACAACTGTGTAGGCCATTTTATCACAAGAGTTAGTAGCAAAATAGCATAAACCAAAAGATTTAGTACCACTCACATACCTAAGGATTCTCTTGGCTACCTTGAAATGAGACTCACAAGGAGAGTGCATTTATATTTCTACTAAGATAATTAAAAATATGATATATGGTCTACTAGTGGTAAGATACATCAAGCTACCAACTAGTAATCTATATAGTGTCACATCCATAAGAGGAGTAGAATCCTCCATCAACATGCGACCCATAGCTACTGGATTGATAACTGCCTTGCAATAACTCATAGAAAATATTGACAAAATATCATAAACATATTTGGATTAATTAATGAAAATACCTTTAGTTGATAGCATGATTTGCTTACCAAGAAAGTAATGTATAGTGTCGAAATCACTCATCTCAAACTCATTCATCATAACCCTTTTAAACTATTTCAAAAAAATGGTGGATCTACCCAAGAACATTATGTCATCAAAAAATAAATAAATGACAACAAAATTTGACCCATCTACCTTTTTATAAAGTGTTATTTCAACTGAACATCATTCATAGTCATTCTCATGCAAGTAATTATCAATTCTAGAGTACCAAGCTCTAGGTGCTTGCTTAAGCCCATAAAAATATTACTTTAATTTGTACATATTTTCTTCATGATTAGCAAATATAAATATCTTTGGATGGATTACATACACTTCTTCTTCTAAGTATCCCTTCAGAAATGTTGATTTAACATCCATTTGATATACAACAAGACCAAGATGTGAAGCTAGTGCAAGTAGAGACCTTTACCATTTCTAGTCTTGCAACCAGTGCAAAATTTTCTTCATAGTCAATACCTTTTTGCCAAACATAGTCTTTGGAAACCAACTTTATGTTTTCCTATGCTTTATTTTATTTAATTTTATTTAAAATGTAGATCGATCAATCTCTAAAAGGTTTGAACTATTATAAACCAAAATCAAAGGAAAACATTAAAATAACATTGAAAATCAAACAAACAATTAAACATATGGTCCTAACCAAAACAATAAACACCTTTAGAAGCCACCAAAAGGATATTCTAACCAAAAAACCAACACTACAACTTCATGGGCAAGGACATATGAAAATTACCACTCCAAGAATGCCCACAATCCCAAAAACCAAAATTTTAAGGTGGGTCTCCGAATTTGGGGCTAGTTTTGCAAAGGCCACAATAGGTAGCAAGGCTTCATCATGAACATGGGGAGTTGAGTTATCAATATGAGGGGAAACACCATCATATTTGTATATCTCATATCCATCCCCTTCATTAAAAACCACATCTCTATAAACATGCATGGTGTTAGTAATAGGATCAAAACATCTAAAAGCTTTAGATTCAATAGAATAGCCCACAAAAATGCATTTGATGGATTTTTCATCAAGCTTCCTTATTTTTTTTCTTAGGAATGTGCACATAACATGTAGAACCAAAAATTATCAAATGACCAATTCTTGGCTTCTTATCATGCCCAAGCTCATAGGGAGTATAATCTTGTACTAAATTTGTAGGACATCTATTGAAAATGTAAATAGATGTATGGATAACTTCAAACCAAATTTTTTTGATAAATCCTCTTTCAAAATGCAATGAGTCATCTCCACAATGGTCATATTTTTTTATTTTCCACTCCATTTTGTTGAGTGTAAATAGTAGTTAACTTGCTCTTGATTCCAAGGCTATTGTAATACTCTAAGAACTCATTTGAGGTGAATTCACCTCCATGGTCTATTCTTAATATTTTAATTTAAGAACCTGATTACTTCTCAAAAAAAGCCTTAAAATTCTTAAATCAGTCAAAATCTTGTGATTTCTAATGTAAGAAATAAACCCAATGCATTCTTGTATGATCATCAACAAACAAGAGAAAATATTTTATTTTATCTAAACTCATGGTTTTCATAAGTCCACATAGATCAACATGCACTAAATACAATGGATTTTGAACTCTAAACTTATTATGAGAAACTTTTGTTGATGTTGCTTTCCAAAAAGACATCCTTCACATACTGTGTTGAGAGGCTTTGTGAAAGTGGGTATTCCTCTAACAAGACTCTTCTTTTGGATTCCATCGAAGAAGTCAAAATTTAGGTGTCCATACCTCTTGTTCCATAGCCATGCCATATGAATGGTTCTCTTCAAGCATTAACCTATTGGTTGTATTTTCAACACAGACATCCTATTTTATACCATTAAAACTTTAGCTATAATTTGATTCTTAGACACATTCTAGATTCTACAAACAATATTTTCAAAAACAACTCTATAATTCTTTGAGAATAATTAATCGATGCTCAAAATTATATTTTATACCTAGTATGTTAAATTGATCATGCATGTAAAATATCTTATCATCCTTTATTCTAATGGTAAGAGTCCCTTTTCCTACTATATCAACTTGATTGTTATCACCAAATGCCACTTGTCTAGTAAAATTGTTATCAAGTTCAACAAAGAGGTTTTTATTTTCTATCATGTGATTTGAACATCCACTATCAGGATACCATGAATGATTCTCAATAGACCCAAAATTATTCAAAGTGAGAAAGATATATTCACATTTTTCTACACTATAATTTGCTTTCTTTTAGGGTTATGCATAAGGGGTTGGACTCAAAATGTACTTGTAAAAAATGGTGAATTCTAATCAAAATCAAGGTGAATCATGGTGAATCCAAAGAAAATCAAATCAATCATCTTCACACAAAAATTTGGGGCATTTGCAGCCCTAAAAAGTAAGATCATATTTGGGATAACGTTTGACCTATTAAATAACCTTATAACTTCAACACAACACCACCATTAGATTAGACTCGAAAAGAGATTTCCAATGAGTACAAATATACCTATATTTGGATATATATTGTGGCAAATTGACCCTGAAAAAAAATTGGTCCTAAAAATTTTAGGCGAATGGGCCGATGTCAAGGGTCCTCATATTTGCCAATTTTCAATTTTGAAAATCCTAATATTCACCCAATTTGCGAATATTCGCCACTATGCATAACCCTGCTTTTTTTCATGTTTTTTCTTTATAAAATATTTCTCTTCACTGTGATTATCCTTACCACAATAATTGCAATTCTCATTGGATGAATTATTACTTTTATCATTACCTCTTCCACATCCTCTACCATGGCCTCTCCCATGGCCTCTTGAAGAAGATGATATTGAAGTGGTAAATGAGGGCTCTTTTGTATGTTATTGTAATTCATTCAATTTCAACTTGCCTTGAAATGCTTGATCAAGGACTTCTCTATATCTCATCCTATGATCATATGTTTTAAGGCTAACAAGTAATTCAACATGAGTTAGATTTTATAAATCTGTAGATTCTTCAATAACTATGGTAATTGGACCAAATTTCTTAGCAAGGATTCTCAACACCTTCTCAACTATTCTTGTATCATCAAAAATATGTCCGTGTGAATGAATAGAATTTACAAAATTCTTAACTGTAGTGATAAAAACCTTAATGGATTCATTTTAACTCATGTGTAAGGATTAAAATTTCCTTCTTAAGAGTTGAAGTGTAACTATTATCACCTTAGATCCTTTATAGGCACTTTATAATGTATCCCATTCAACTTTTGATTGTGAACATTCAAAAATCTTGGAAAATATAAAAATATCTATCCCACATTGAACTGCAAAAATAATTTTTGCATCCTTCTTCCTATTCTCCATCATCTCCTTCATTTCTTTAAAATTAAGAGTATTGAAATTTGATTCATCTACTAGTTCAAAGTATCTTTGTGAGACAAAAACCCACAAATCTTATGAAATAAATAAAATTCTTCATGTGAATACTCCAATATTAAAATTTTTCACCCTTAAACATGGGAATTTGAAGAGGAACAATACTAGCCCCATTTTTCACCATGATAACAAGAAATATTCTCTAACCCAATTGAAATATTGAATCTAATACCAAATGAAGATTTTAATGCTATGTAGAAGATACAAAGGAACCTCTACTAGCTTTGCATAAAATATTATGAGATTCAATATAAAAATAATATGGCTAGAATTTCTATTTTATTGCAACAATAACATGGACTAAAAAATCAGCAATCAATGGTTGAATCCATAATATGATAAAACCTACAAAGGAAAAATATAATAAACCATAAATGAGAGAATATTCTTGTACATACAATGTTTGAATAAAAAACCATAATTGTATAAGAGCTCCAATACACAAACTATATGGAAAATATAGAAAAAATATGACATTATTTTCGTCTAAACTTGTATTCTAAAATATTTGTTACAATAGTAAAGAAGAAAAAGGTAAAAATACCCAAAATTCCAATGTCCAAAAAATCTAGTTATGAGCATCATGCAATATGCTCTATTAGATTTGCAAATAAAAAAAGAATGTGCAAGTGCATGTGCATAGTTAAGTATCACAATCCTAAATCAATGGATAATTATTAGGAACATATTTTGCATTACAACTCCCACTATGACTAGCCAACTACAAAAGCTTCTAATTTTTAAGAGTGATCAAAGTGTTAAAGATGTAGCATGTAATGGGAGATAACAATCACAAGATGCAGAATAATATGAAATAAAGTAAATCTACGATATAACTGAAAATACTATAAATAGAAATGATGGAGATTTTTACAAAATAGCTCTGGAGGAAATGAACACTCCATGAATAGAGCTACTAATCAAGAATGGGCATTGATAATATTACTGTGCAACCCAGGGAAGCACGCACCCTTATTCTACTTGCAATATTATATCGAAATGAAATGAAAGACCATGAAATACATATAACATAAAAATAACAATGAAAGATCATTTTATTTATATTAAAAATTGGTTACATGTTAGTCCCTCTTAGGGATATCCATTTCGATACAATGAATTACAAGTGGAACAACAGTGAATAAAATGTCCCCTTGCAAAGGGGTGCTGCACTTTCACAGGCTTCTTGATTTCATACATGAACTTGTTTGAGGGCTTATAGATTCTTCCTCCTGATCTCATCCTGGAGGGATCTCGTGCTCTAGATACTTTGACTAGATCTTGTGAACCTGTATCTACATGCATGGAAACAACGGGGCACAATTAGTAGAACGATACACCTCCCTATATGAGACCTTTTGTTAGAAAATATGATAATCCAAATAAATAAGCATAATGTGCATTTAAATATAGAAGATGTAAGCAATATGCATATGATAATCAAAAATATTAATATAAATGCAATGAAAGATTCAGATCTATGCTAAAGCAATGTAAATGAAATAATGATAAATAAATATCTATTACTTAGAACAAAGAAATCGACCATTTTAAAACTTGTCTATGACTATGGGCCATTGTAAAAGACATTGACCTCTAAATTAAAGGTTACCTCAGGTCTTATGGGCTGTGGAAGTTGATCCCTTGCTTAGATTGATGTTCAAGGGTCACCAGGTGTGTCTCTTACACTGATTGACGATTGGGAATGATGGATATGAATATTTATGCATGGACATGGCTATCTTGAATGGTGCTTCAATGCTCCTCAAATAGGTGTAGATTGGCTCTTTGTTTTAATAGGGCTCCGTTGCACACCATTTTAACTCTCTCTCCCATCCCATTTTGCCTTCATGGAAGTTTGCATATCTAGCCTTCCTAGTTTTAGGTCCAGATCTAGGGCTTGACTTCTTGGGGAAGCCAAGCTCTATATCTGCATGCCAACTGACTATATCAAAGAGATAGTTCAATATTGGATTGGTATGGAAGGGGTAGTCAAGAGGAACTCTGGGAGTTCCTCACCGATATTCCTTCAAAATGTATGCAAACTACCATTATTTTTTGTGATTTGGGCAATCCCTCATGGTAGTTCATGTTTTAGTGCTAGCCACTATCATCAATAGTGGCTATCTATGGCCACTCTCAGCTTGAGCACCCAGGATTGGTGGTCGCTCTGGTCGATAGCGGCCAAAACTAAATGGGCTAGAACTACTCCTTTTGAGTGGTTAGGATCATGGATTTCTCTTAGAAAGGTCTAAGATTGGTCATATGGTTTGTGGATGTGCCCATATGAGTAGTATCCTAAACATGAAATATTTTAGGTGTCTACAGATGCCCCTTTTTGTGATGCATTGTAGGAAAATGCAGTGCAGAGCAAAAATAGACCACCTAGGGTCACATTGTAGGTTGTGTGATGATCATTAATTTGATCAACATTGGATACCCCAATCATGTAGGAGGTGTGCATCCTAGAATCATTGCTTCCAACAGGGTTGAAGGCTTAAATTTGTGGAAGTTTGCACTCATTCATCAAGTGATCAGGTAGCTTTAGTACTACTATAGGTCCGAAAGGAGGAGAATTATAAACTAAACTGTCATGTTTTCTTTTTGCCCCAAAAAAGGGTAATCTTATGATAGTTGTTGGAAATGATTCATAATACGAATGCAATTTGACATGATCGGTTGATCTTTTGTTGATTTTTATTATGATTGTTTAAAAATTTTGACTACCCCCTCAAGTGATGAGTCGATGAGGAAAGGACAATTAATAAAGTGACAAGTCGCTTGACCAAGATGAATGATTTGGACCTCTTTAGAGGGTTTCTTTGATAATATGTTCAATTTTAGATGCCCCAATCATGGAAAGAGCATACATCATTGAATCATTACCTTCGATGAGTTGAAGAACTTGATTTTGGTAAGCTTAAGTCAAATCCTAGCCTTGGAGGTAATTAGGAGATAAGCTTATATCAAATCCTAGCCTTGGTAGCAATTAGGAGATAAGATTAAGTCTAATCCTAGCCTTGGAGGTAATTAGGAGATAAGCTTAAGTATAATCCTAGCCTTGGTAGCAATTAGGAGACAAGCTTAAGTATAATCATGAGATAAGCTTAAGTCTAATCCTAACCTTGGTAGCAATTAGGATATAAGCTTAATTCTAATCCTAGCCTTGATGGCAATTAGGATATAAGCTTAAGTCTAATCCTAGCCTTGGTGGCAATTAGGATATAAGCCTAAGTCTAATCCTAGCCTTGGTGGCAATTATAAGACTAGCTACCTGGCTTGCTTGAATTTACTTGTGATCTTTTGTTTATTTTCCCCAAGCAAGGGAGTGCATGATTTTATTTGATATTTATTCTTGAATGAATTCACTTAGCAATGATTAAGCATTTAATTGTTGATTTGGATTAACATGTTTTTATTATGACAAATGGGGTTAGCAGATACCATTCGAACATTTTGGGTGACCAAAGGGTTGATGGATACCTTTGGGGCTTCTTGGTTGACCAAACGGTTTATGGATACCTTTGGGGCCTTTTGAGTTAACCAAAGGGTTTATGGCTACCTTTGGAACATTTTGGGTTGACCAAAGGGTTTATGCTACCTTTGGAGCTTTTTGTGTTGACCAAAGAGTTTATGGATACCTTTGGAACATTTTGGGTGACCAAAGGTTTTATGGATACCTTTGGATCATTTTGGGTTGACCAAAGGGTTTTAGATACCTTTGGAGCCTTTTGGGTTGACCAAAGGGTTTTGGATACCATTTGAGCTTTTTGCGTTGATCAAAGGGTTTTGGATACCTTTGGAGCTTTTTGGGTGACCAAAGGGTTTATGGATACCTTTGGGGCCTTTTGGGTGACCAAAGGGTTTATGGATATCTTTAGAGATTTTTGGGTGACCAAAGGGTTTATGATGCCTTTGGATCCTTTTGGGTGACCAAAGGATTTATGGATACCTTTGGAGCTTTTTGGATTACCAAAGGGTTTTGGATACCTTTGAAGCCTTTTGAGTGACCAAAGGGTTTTAAATACATTTGGATCCTCTTGGGTTGACCAAAGGTTTTTGGATATCTTTGGAGCCTTTTGTTGGCAATTTTGGGTACCTTGAGTACATTGCCTTTGCCTAAGTTTAGTTGTTGTCATTGATGTCAAGGAGCTCTTGGTAGTTGTTGTCTTTGATGTCAAGGAGTTCTTGGAGCAATTTGTTTTTATGTCTAAGTATGTGTTTTGATGAAGGTTTCAGTTGGTCAATAAGTCTCCAAGAAAATCAGAGTAGCCCAGTTGCAAAAGATCAAGAAAAAGATAAGTTAGAAAAAGTTTGCAGGCTGCTGGAAAAACTGTCGCGATTTCGCGACATGTTTTAGGAGAGAGAAAGTTTTGGCAAAACTATCATGATTTCGCGACAGGGGGGGTGGATGATTTTGACATGTTTGAGGAGAGAGAAAGTTTAGCAAAGCTGTCATGATTTCGTGACAAGTTGAGTTGGTAGCGTTGAGTTGCAGAAAGTGTTGCAATTTTGTGACAAGTTGAGTTGGCAGTGTTGAGTTGCAGGAAGTGTCACGATTTCGTGACAAGTTGAGTTGGAAGCATTGAGTTGCAGGAAGTGTCACGATTTTGTGACAAGTTGAGTTGGCAGTGTTGAGTTGCAGGAAGTGTCACGATTTTGTGACAGGTTTCAAAGAAGTTGTACGAATGTAGAAAGTGTCACGATTTTGTGACAGGTTGAGTTGGCAGCTTGCAGTTGGCAAAAGCGTCACGATTTTGTGACATGTTCTAGTTTCATAGTTGGTAGAAAAGAGCTTAAGGCAGTGAAAGCGTCACGATTTCGTGACATGTTCCACTTTCGCGAGCAGTTGGCAAAAAAGAGCTTAAGGCAGCGAAAGCATCGCGATTTCGTGACATGCTCCAGTTTCACGAGCGATTGGCAGAAAAGAGCTTAAGGCAACGAAAGCATCACGATTTCGTGACATGTTCCATTTTCGCTAGTGCAAACCGAGAAAAGGTTGAAGAAGCAAGAAGTGTCGCGATTTCGTGACAAAGTTGCAGATGACGTCAGCAAGAGGCAAAGGTGTCGCGATTTCACGACAAAAGCTAAGAAGAAGGCTTTGGAGTCTAAAGCGTCATGATTTCATGACAAAGTTGTTGATGACGTCAACAAGAGGCAAAGGTGTCACGATTTCATGACAAAAGTGGAGAAGAAGGCTTTGAAGTCTAAAGCATCACGATTTCGTGACAGAAGTGAGATGACGTCAGCGAAAGGCAAAAGTGTCACGATTTCATGACAGAAGAGCCAAGGGAAGCAGAAAAAAGCAAAAGCGTCACGATATCGCTACAACAAGCTATAGAAGGTGTACGACAAGCAAAGGTGTCGCGATATCGCGACATGTTGAAGTTTCGCACCAGAAGCTATAGGGAGGCGGTTGAAGAGTTAACTTTGAGCCGACAAAGTTAAAATCTAGGCCGACGCAAGATGCAAGGTTTTACGACCAACATGATTGAAGTATAACAACCGACTAAGTTTGGATGTAATGACCATGGATCTTACTCTATAAAAGGAGGGATGTTTGAATAGTTTGGGCATCGATTAAGTGTGCGTTCGAAGTGTGGCGTTCATAGATTTAGTGCGATAGTGAGGTTAGATCATCAAAAAAGCAGAGTACAAAGTTTGACTGCAGTATAAGAGTGCATTCCGTAGAATCATCTAAAGTGTGGAAGACTGTGCTACTGTTCATGTGGAAAAATGTGCTACTATTCATGTGAAGACTATGTTGCTGTTTATGTGAAGACTATGTTGCTGTATGTGCGAAGAATGTGTTACTGATCGAGTGTAGATGTGTTAGCGCAGATCGCAAAATATTGGTTTCAACCAAGTGACAAAAAAGAATAGAGGAAGAGGACATATTGTGCCGGACCGAAGGACTGTGTTTTGGTGCGAGAGAAGAGGACCAGCTTTGCGATGACAGATTTGAGGACAGAGATCTCCAGCCAGAGCGGGGAAGACAGGTGTCTTCTGTGGAAAGAGTTCCACTTGCTAAGGGCAGAGGAGGTAGAGGTCTTCTAGAGGATCACCGACCAAAGCGAGAATTAGGGGAAGGTGTCTCCTTTGAGCTGAGGCTCATAAACATTGTAATCAGGAAGGATTCCCAGAGGACTTTGATACAACTTTTAGAAGAAAATTTTTATCCGTGGAGTAGCCCACCTTGGGTGAACCACGTAAATTGTTGTGTCTCTTTGTGGATTGCATTGTTGTGCATTGTTTTAATTGCTGCTCTTGATATCGCTATCTTTATTCTTGCATGTTAATGGTTTGAAAGTTGTATTGATAGATAAAGTTAAAAGTGGTCTTATACTGTTCACCCCCCCTCTTAGTATAAGCTTGTGTTCTTCAATTGGTATCAGAGCAGGTTCCTTCGAAAAGGTTTTACAGTCGAAAGGAAGAACTGGTTAAGAACACAATGGACTTCTCAGGTGGCAATGCAACACCTATTCTTGATGGATCAGATTTCGGTCTGTGGAGTGCAAGAATGAAAGTCTATCTAATGGCTCTTGGTAATGAGGTATGGGAAGTTATTGAAGATGGGTACACCATTCCTGCAAATGGTCCTTATACTAAAGAAGACAGGCTCCTACATCACAAGCAACTCAAAAGCCATGAATGCAATCCCGAAAGGTTTACTGAAGGCTGATCTTACCAAAGTTATTCACTCGCAAGACAGCTAGTGAAATGTGGAAACAATTGCGAGAGTTGTTCATACGAGGTGATGCAAATGTCCGAAAGGCCAAATTGAGACATTTTAAAGGTATGTTTGAACAACTCAAGATGAATGATGATGAAAAGATTAGTGACTACATGCTTCGGATGGATGAGATTGTGAACTCCATGAAAGACTTAGGTCTTGAACTTGCTGAAAATGATGTGTGTGATAAGATTTTAAGATCTCTTCCTAATAGATTTAGTGAAAATATTTCTGCTATTGAGGAAGCCAAAGATTTAGATAAGTTGAAAAAGGATGAGCTCCATAGTATTCTTGCAGATTTTGAGCTGAGAACTCAAGTGAATATTGATATAAAGAAAGAGGCAACTTTCAAAGCTACCAAGAAATCAAAAGGCAAACAGATTCAAGAGAGTGATGAGTCTTCTAGTGAGGAAGAAGCATATTACAGCAAGAAAGGCAAATTCTCTAGAAAGCACAAAAGCAAGAAAAATATAAGATGTTTCAACTGTGGAAAGTATGGTCATTATGCTACTGACTGTACTATTTCCAAAGATGAAAGTGATGAAGATATACAAGATGTTAAGAGCAAGGATTCTGAAAAGCACAGGTATTACAGAAAGAACAAAGATGAACACAACAATCAAGGAAAGAGGTATTCACACAAGAACAAGAAGAGCTTCTATTTGGACAAAGTAAGTAAGTGTTCTAGCAGTGATAGTGAAAGCTCTTCCAGTGATAATGAAAATGAGATGTTGTTCATTTCAGAAAAAGAAGAAGAACCGAAACATAAATTCACGGTCATGAAATGCTTTAGATGTGGAAATTTTGGGCACCTTGAGGATGATTGCACAAATAATGAATTGGTTGCTAGTATGTATGAGGATGCTTCAAAAAATGATAAGGAAGATGCATGTATGGTTTTTGAAAAGGGTAGCACATCTAGTAATAAGAAATCAGAAAAAGGTCTTGATAATTCAAAGTGCAATCAAATAGAGAATCTTGAATGTGAACTCAATAATGCTCTCGGTGTTTTGGAAAAGGAAAGAAAGAAGAATGATAGACTCAAGGTTAAGTTAGATGAATGTTGTATGGAGAGAGACGATCTTATAGAAAGTCTCGACTTCTCTATAGCCAAAACACGGGAACTCAAGGATGAGTTAGAGTCTAAGATTCTTGAGTATAATGAGTTAGAGCAAAAAATGGTTTCTTTGAAAGAAGAAAATAAATATTACAAGGATAAACTCTACAGATTTCAGGATAGCTCCAAGAAGGTTAAGTCTCTCATCAAAAATCAAAGAAATCCAACAGATAAAATAGGTCTCGGTTTTGTTGAGCCGCACAAGAAACAAGTTGGGGAATCTAGCAAGAGATTTCAAAAAGAAGAAAGTTCTGATGAAGAAAGTACTTCAGATCATGAGTCTATGAGTGATGAATGCGCAGAAATAGAAAACAGATTTTTGAATGTGAAACAGAAGTTCTCGGGACCCAAGAGATCGATTAAAAGAATATTTTTCGGCAGATGTTTTGCGTGTTACAGGTTTGGACACATGGCTGCACATTGCATGTCTCAAATGAAGAAGGTTAACAATAATTTCAGAAGTCGTAATTTATTTCAAGGGTATTGCTACTCTTGTAATCAGTTCGGGCACAAGGCAATTTTCTGCAATTCAAATAAGTTAGGCGGATTCAAAGAACGGCTATGCTCGAAAGAAATAATGTTGTTTGTTACAAGTGCAACAATACAGGTCACTCAGCCAGAAAGTGCAGAGCTGATCTTCCAAGGTACAGGAACAAAAATAGTGGTATAAACAGGTCCAAGGATCAAGGTGTGGACAAGAAAAGAGATGAGAACAAGAACAAGAAAAGTGCCAAGAACAGAAACATTAACAAAGAGCTCAAGAAAAGGCCCGACAAAGAAATTGTAGACACTGATGATGATGAGTGTCTAATGGGAGTTTCACTCCCAACTCTATTTTAAATCACCTCATTAGGAGGTGGGGGAGGGACTAAGCTAAGAGACTCATTCTTAGTCCCAAGCCCCAAAGGTGACCCTTTGCCATTGATGACAAAGGGGGAGAGATATGAGTAAGGGGGAGAGCTTCAAGTGAAGAGGAAAGCTTCAAGTCAGGGGGAGCAAAACTTCAAAGAGATTGATTTCAGTTTTGGCTCTTGAAGATGTGTTTTTAGTAAAGGGTTGCCATCAATGACAAAGGGGGAGATTGTTGGCAATTTTGGGTACCTTGAGTACATTGCCTTTGCCTAAGTTTAGTTGTTGTCATTGATGTCAAGGAGCTCTTGGTAGTTGTTGTCTTTGATGTCAAGGAGTTCTTGGAGCAATTTGTTTTTATGTCTAAGTATGTGTTTTGATGAAGGTTTCAGCTGGTCAGTAAGTCTCCAAGAAAATCAGAGTAGCCCAGTTGCAAAAGATCTAGAAAAATATAAGTTAGAAAAAGTTTGCAGGCGTCTGGAAAAACTATCACGATTTCACGACATGTTTTAGGAGAGAGAAAGTTCGGAAAACGTCGATTTGGAAGAAGAGGAAACTCACGATTTTGGACATGTTTGAGGAGAGAGAAAGTTTAGGCAAAACTATCATGATTTCGTGACAAGTTGAGTTGGCAACATTGAGTTGCAGAAAGTGTCACGATTTTGCGACAAGTTGAGTTGGCAGCGTTGAGTTGTAGAAAGTGTCACGATTTCATGACAAGTTGAGTTGGAAGCATTGAGTTGCAGGAAGTGTCACGATTTCGTGACAAGTTGAGTTGGCAGTGTTGAGTTGCAGGAATTGTCACGATTTCATGACATGTTTCAAAGAAGTTGTACGGATGCAGAAAGTGTCATGATTTCATGACAGGTTGAGTTGGCAGCTTGCAGTTGGCAAAAGCATCATGATTTTGCGACATGTTCCAGTTTCATGAGCAGTTGGTAGAAAAGAGCTTAAGGCAACGAAAGCATCGCGATTTCGTGACATGTTCCAGTTTCACGAGCAGTTGGTAGAAAAGAGCTTAAGGCAGTGAAAGCGTCACGATTTCGTGACATGTTCCAGTTTCATGAGTAGTTGGTAGAAAAGAGCTTAAGGCAGCGAAAGCATCATGATTTCATGACATGTTCCATTTTTGCTAGTGCAAACCAAGAAAAGGTTGAAGAAGCAAGAAGTGTCACGATTTTGTGACAAAGTTGTAGATGACGTCAGCAAGAGGCAAAGGTGTCACGATTTCATGATAGAAGCTGAGAAGAAGGCTTTGGAGTCTAAAGCATCACGATTTCATGATAGAGTTGCTGATGACGTCAGCAAGAGGCAAAGGTGTCATGATTTCATGATAGAAGCGGAGAAGAAGGCTTTGAAGTCTAAAGCATCATGATTTCATGATAGAAGTGAGATGACGTCAGCGAAAGGCAAAAGTGTCACGATTTCATGATAGAAGTGCCAAGGGAAGTAGACAAAAGCAAAAGCATCACGATATCGCTACAGCAAGCTATAGAAGGTGTATGGTAGGCAAAGGTGTCATGATATCGTGACATGTTGAAGTTTCATGCTAGAAGCTATAGGGAGGCAGTGAATAGCCGACGAAGTTAAAACTCGGGTCGACGCAGTGGTTTTGCAATCGACGTGATGGAAGGTTGAACAGCTGACTAAGTTCGGATGTAATGACTATGAGATCTTGACTATATAAAAGGAGGGCTGTTTGAATAGTTTGGGTATCGATTATGTGTGCGTTCGAAGTGCGGATTCATAGAGAGTGTGACAGTGAGGATCGATCATCGAAGATAAGTAGAGTGCAAAGTTCAACTGCAGTATAAGAGTGCATTTCATCGAGTCAGGCTAAAGTGTAAAGGAAATTGTGCTATTGTTCATTTGCGAATATAGTGCTGCTATTTTTGTGAAGACTGTGTCTTTGTGTATGCGGAATACTTGTGTTGCTATATGCTACAAAGTATGTGTTTTGATCGAGAGCTAGTTGTATTTGCACAGATTGTAAAAAGTTGGTTTCGATCAAGTGAACAAGAAAAGAAAGAGAGGGAAGAGGACAGATTTGTGCCAAACCAAAGGACTGTGTTTGGTGCAGAAAAGAGGACCAGCTTGCTGTGACAGAGTTGAGGACAGAGATCTCCAGCCAGAGCAGGGAAGACAGGTGTCTTCTGTGGATAGAGTTCCACTTGCTAAGGGCAGAGGAGGTAGAGGTCTTCTAGAGGATCACCAGCCAAAGCAGAATTAGGGGAAGGTGTCTCCTTTGAGTTGAGGCTCATAAACATTGTAATCGAGAAGGATTCCCAGAGGACTTTGATACAACTTTTAGAAGAAAAGTTTTATCCGTGGAGTAGCCCACCTTGGGTGAACCACGTAAATTGTTGTGTCTCTTTGTGGATTGCATTTTGTGCATTGTTTTACTTGTCTGCTCTTAATACTCGCTATCTTTTCTCTTGCATGTTAATGGTTTGAAAGTTGTATTGATAGATAAAGTAAAAAGTGGTCTTATACTGTTCACCCCCCCTCTCAGTATAAGCTTGTGTTCTTCAATTGGTATCAGAGCAGGTTCCTTCGAAAAGGTTTTATAGCCGAAAGGAAGAACTGGTTAAGAACACAATGGATTTCTCAGGTGGCAATGCAGCACCTATTCTTGATGGATCAGATTTCGGTCTGTGGAGTGCAAGAATGAAAGTCTATCTAATGGCTCTTGGTAATGAGGTATGGGAAGTTATTGAAGATGGGTACACCATTCCTGCAAATGGTCCTTATACTAAAGAAGACAGGCTCCTACATCACAGCAACTCAAAAGCCATGAATGCAATCCTGAAAGGTTTACAGAAGGTTGATCTTACCAAAGTTATTCACTACAAGACAACTAGTGAAATGTGGAAACAATTGCAGGTTGTTCATACAGGTGATGCAAATGTCCGAAAGGCCAAATTGAGACATTTTAAAGGTATGTTTGAACAACTCAAGATGAATGATGATGAAAATATTAGTGACTACATGCTTCGGATGGATGAGATTGTGAACTCCATGAAAGACTTAGGTCTTGAACTTGCTGAAAATGATGTGTGTGATAAGATTTTAAGATCTCTTCCTAATAGATTTAGTGAAAATATTTTTGCTATTGAGGAAGCCAAAGATTTAGATAAGTTGAAAAAGGATGAGCTCCATAGTATTCTTGCAGCTTTTGAGCTGAGAACTCAAGTGAATGTTGATATAAAGAAAGAGGCAGACTTTCAAAGCTACCAAGAAATCAAAAGGCAAACAGATTCAAGAGAGTGATGAGTCTTCTAGTGAGGAAGAAGCATATTACAACAAGAAAGGCAAATTCTCTAGAAAGCACAAAAGCAAGAAAAATATAAGATGTTTCAACTGTGGAAAGTATGGTCATTATGCTACTGACTGTACTGTTTCCAAAGATGAAAGTGATGAAGATATACAGGATGTTAAGAGCAAGGATTCTAAAAAGCACAGGTATTACAGAAAGAACAAAGATGAACACAACAATCAAGGAAAGAGGTATTCACACAAGAACAAGAAGAGCTTCTATTTGGACAAAGTAAGTAAGTGTTCTAGCAGTGATAGTGAAAGCTCTTCCAGTGATAATGAAAATGAGATGTTGTTCATTTCAAAAAAAGAAGAAGAACCGAAACATAAATTCATGGTCATGAAATGCTTTAGATGTGGAAATTTTGGGCACCTTGAGGATGATTGCACAAATAATGAATTGGTTGCTAGTATGTATGAGGATGCTTCAGAAAATGATAAGGAAGATGCATGTATGGTTTTTGAAAAGGGTAGCACATCTAGTAATAAGAAATCAAAAAAAGGTCTTGATAATTCAAAGTGCAATCAAATAGAGAATCTTGAATGTGAACTCAATAATGCTCTCAGTGTTTTGGAAAAGGAAAGAAAGAAGAATGATAGACTCAAGGTTAAGTTAGATGAATGTTGTATGGAGAGAGACGATCTTATAGAAAGTCTTGACTTCTCTATAGCCAAAACACAGGAACTCAAGGATGAGTTAGAGTCTAAGATTCTTGAGTATAATGAGTTAGAGCAAAAAATGGTTTCTTTGAAAGAAGAAAATAAATATTACAAGGATAAACTCTACAGATTTTAGGATAGCTCCAAGAAGGTTAAGTCTCTCATCAAAAATCAAAGAAATCCAATAGATAAAACAGGTCTCGGTTTTGTTGAGCCGCACAAGAAACAGGTTGGGGAATCTAGCAAGAGATTTCAAAAAGAAGAAAGTTCTGATGAAGAAAGTACTTCAGATCATGAGTCCGTGAGTGATGAATGCGCAGAAACAAAAAATAGATTTCTGAATGTGAAACAGAAGTTCTCGGGACCCAAGAGATCGATTAAAAGAATATTTTTTGGCAGATGTTTTGCGTGTTATAGGTTTGGACACATGGTTGCACATTGCATGTCTCAAATGAAGAAGGTTAACAATAATTTTAGAAGTCGTAATTTATTTCAAGGGTATTGCTACTCTTGTAATCAGTTCGGGCACAAGGCAATTTTTTGCAATTCAAATAACAGGAAGTGGATTCAAAGAACAGCTATGCCTAAAAGAAATAATGTTGTTTGTTACAAGTGCAACAATACAGGTCACTCAGCCAGAAAGTGCAGAGCTGATCTTCCAAGGTACAAGAACAAAAATAGTGGTATAAACAGGTCCAAGGATCAAGGTGTGGACAAGAAAAGAGATGAGAACAAGAACAAGAAAAGTGCCAAGAATAGAAACATTAACAAAGAGCTCAAGAAAAGGCCCGACAAAGAAATTGTAGACACTGATGATGATGAGTGTCTAATGGGAGTTTCACTCCCAACTCTATTTTAAAATCACCTCAATAGGAGGTGGGGGAGGGACTAAGCTAAGAGACTCATTCTTAGTCCCAAGCCCCAAAGGTGACCCTTTGCCATTGATGACAAAGGGGGAGAGATTTGAGTAAGGGGGAGAGATATGAGTAAGGGGGAGAGCTTCAAGTGAAGAGGAAAGCTTCAAGTCAGGGGGAGCAAAACTTCAAAGAGATTGATTTCAGTTTTGGCTCTTGAAGATGTGTTTTTAGTAAAGGGTTGCCATCAATGACAAAGGGGGAGATTGTTGGCAATTTTGGGTACCTTGAGTACATTGCCTTTGCCTAAGTTTAGTTGTTGTCATTGATGTCAAGGAGCTCTTGGTAGTTGTTGTCTTTGATGTCAAGGAGTTCTTGGAGCAATTTGTTTTTATGTCTAAGTATGTGTTTTGATGAAGGTTTCAGCTGGTGAGTAAGTCTCCAAGAAAATCGGAGTAGCCCGGTTGCAAAATATCAAGAAAAAGATAAGTTAGAAAAAGTTTGCAGGCTGCTGGAAAAACTGTCGCGATTTCGTGACATGTTTTAGGAGAGAGAAAGTTCGGCAAAACTCCATGATTTCGTGACATGTTTGAGGGAGAGAGAAGGGAAAACTGTCACGATTTCATGACATGTTTGAGGAGAGAGAAAGTTTAGGCAAAACTGTCACGATTTCGTGACAAGTTGAGTTGGCAGTGTTGAGTTGCAGAAAGTGTCGCGATTTCACGACAAGTTGAGTTGGCAGCGTTGAGTTGCAGGAAGTGTCACGATTTCATGACAAGTTGAGTTGGCAGTGTTGAGTTGCAGGAAGTGTCATGATTTTGTGACAAGTTGAGTTGGTAGTGTTGAGTTGCAGGAAGTGTCACGATTTCGTGACATGTTTCAAAGAAGTTGTACGGATGCAGAAAGTGTCACGATTTCATGACAGGTTGAGTTGGCAGCTTGCAGTTGGCAAAAGCATCGTGATTTCGTGACATGTTCCAGTTTTGCGAGCAGTTGGCAAAAAAGTGCTTAAGGCAGTGAAAGCGTCGCGATTTCGTGACATGTTCCAGTTTCGCGAGCATTTGGTAGAAAAGTGCTTAAGGCAGCGAAAGCGTCACGATTTCGTGACATGTTCCAGTTTCATGAGCAGTTGGCAGAAAAGAGCTTAAGGCAGTGAAAGTGTCACGATTTCGTGACATGTTCCATTTTCGCTAGTGCAAACCGAGAAAAGGTTGAAGAAGCAAGAAGTGTCGCGATTTCATGACAAAGTTGCAGATGACGTCAAGCAAGAGGCAAAGGTGTCACGATTTCATGACAGAAGTAGAGAAGAAGGCTTTGGAGTCTAAAGCATCACGATTTCATGACAAAGTTGCTGATGACATCAGCAAGAGGCAAAGGTGTCGCGATTTCATGACAGAAGCGGAGAAGAAGGCTTTGAAGTCTAAAGCGTCATGATTTCATGACAGAAGTG
This sequence comes from Wollemia nobilis, assembly GCA_028583015.1. Lineage (NCBI taxonomy): Eukaryota > Viridiplantae > Streptophyta > Pinopsida > Araucariales > Araucariaceae > Wollemia > Wollemia nobilis. The sequence goes on along the minus strand of JAQPPZ010000386.1, from coordinate 8,307,509 downwards.
AGATGACGTCAACGAAAGGCAAAAGTGTCATGATTTCGTGATAGAAGAGCCAAGGGAAGCAGACAAAAGCAAAAGTGTCGCGATATCGCTACAACAAGCTATAGAAGGTGTACGACAGGCAAAGGTGTCACGATATCGTGACATGTTGAAGTTTCACGCCAGAAGCTACAGGGAGGCGATGAAGCCGACAAAGTTAAATTTGGGCCGACGCAGCATAGGGTTTTGCAACCGACGTGATGGAAGGTATAACGAATTGACTAAGTTCGGATGTCAACTTGAGATCTTGACTATATAAAAGGAGGGATGTTTGAATAGTCTTGGCATCGATCGAGTGTGCATTCGAAGTGTGGCGATTCACAAAGTTAGTGCGGGAGAGAGGTTCGATCATCGAAAAGCAGAAGTGCGAAGTTTCTACTTGCAGTATAAGAGTGCATTTCATCAGATCATCTAAAGTGTGCGAAGACGTGCTATGTCATTGTTGCATGTGGAAAGGAAGTGTTGCTTGTATATGTGAATATTGTGCTGCTATTTATGCGAAGACTGTGTTGCTGTATATGCACGAAAAATGTGTTGCTGATCGAGTGCATCTGTGTTAGCGCAGACTACAAAAAGTTGTTTTCGAACCAAGTAGAATCTATAACAGAAAAGAAAAGAGGAAGAGGACAAATTTGTGCCAGATCGAAGGACTATGTTTTGGTGCAGATAAGAGGACCAGCTTTGTGGTGACAGAATTGAGGACAGAGATCTCCAACCAGAGCAGGGAAGACAGGTGTCTTCTGTGGATAGAGTTCCACTTGCTAAGGGTAGAGGAGGTAGAGGTCTTCTAGAGGATCACCAACCAAAGCAGAATTAGGGGAAGGTGTCTCCTTTGAGTTGAGGCTCATAAACATTGTAATCGGGAAGGATTCCCAGAGGACTTTGATACAACTTTTAGAAGAAAAGTTTTATCCGTGGAGTAGCCCACCTTGGGTGAACCACGTAAATTGTTGTGTCTCTTTGTGGATTGCATTTTGTGCATTGTTTTAATTGCTGCTCTTGATATCGCTTATCTTCTCTCTCGCATGTTAATGGTTTGAAAGTTGTATTGATAGATAAAGTTAAAAGTGGTCTTATACTGTTCACCCCCCCTCTCAGTATAAGCTTGTGTTCTTCACATTTTGGGTGACCAAAGGATTTATGTATACCTTTGGAACTTTTTGGGTTGACCAAAGGGTTTATGGATACCTTTGGAGCCTTTTGTGAGTTGACCAAAGGGGGTTATAGATACCTTTGGAGCCTTTTGGGTGACCAAAGGGTTTTGGATACCTTTGGAACATTTTGGATTGACCAAAGGGTTTATGGATACCTTTGGAGCCTTTTGGGAGCTGACCAAAGGGGGTTATAGATACCTTTGGAGCCTTTTGGGTGACCAAAGGGTTTTGGATACCTTTGGAATATTTTGGATTGACCAAAGGGTTTATGAATACCTTTAGAGCCTTTTGGGTGACCAAAGGATTTATGATGCCTTTGAAGCCTTTTGGGTGACCAAAGGGTTTATGGACACCTTTGGATATTTTTGGGTTGACCAAAGGGTTTTGGATACCTTTGGAGCCTTTTGAGTGACCAAAGGGTTTTATATACCTTTGGAGCCTTTTGGGTTGACCAAAGGGTTTTGGATACCTTTGGAGCCTTTTGGGTTGACCAAAGGGTTTTGGATACCTTTGGATCTTTTTGAGTGACCAAAGGTTTTTGGATACCTTTGGATCCTTTTGAGTGACCAAAGGGTTTTAGATACATTTGAACCCTTTTAGGTTGACCAAAGTATTTATGAATACCTTTGGAATATTTTGGGTTGACCAAAGGGTTTTATGATACCTTTGGAGTCTTTTGGGTTGACCAAAGGGTTTATGGATATCTTTGGAATATTTTGGGTTGACCAAAGGGTTTTATGATACCTTTGGAGCCTTTTGGGTGACCAAAGAGTTTATGATGTCATTGGAGCCTTTTGGGTGGCCAAAGGGTTTATATATACCTTTAGAGCTTTTTAGGTGACCAAAGGGTTTATGTATACCTTTGGAGATTTTTGGGTGACCAAAGGGTTTATGTATACCTTTGGAACTTTTTGTGAGTTGACCAAAGGGGGTTATGATGCCTTTGGAGCCTTTTGGGTGACCAAAGGGTTTATGATGCTATTGGAGCCTTTTGGGTGACCAAAGGTTTTATGATGCCTTTGGAGCCTTTTGGGTGACCAAAGGGTTTATATATACCTTTAGAGCCTTTTGGGTGACCAAAGGGTTTATATATACCTTTGGAGCTTAACTATTTAATTGCTAATTAGGGGAGGCATGATACAAATAATACCCTAGTTGATGTTTAGCAAATATTCTTGTTTTGTTTTTATTTTATGGATGCAATCATGGATTTTATGCCTAGATAATGATTTGATTATGCTATATGTATGTAATGTATTGGTGACATGCACTAGATATATGATGGATGTATGCTTAGATGCTATGACTTAGATGTAGATGGACTACTTATGATGTATGCATTTATGGATGTAGTGCTTATTGTTAAATGCATGTTTAATTTTGATTTAATTGTATGCATTCAATTTATGTTGTTATGATATGATGAATGCAATGTGTGCAATGCATTATTTACATGATGGTGACCTAATTTAAATACACCATATACTTTAAGAACTTTAAAACATAAGGAATGAATATGATATGAGTTTAACAATCTAATGGGCAACACCACAAAATGTATAACAATCATGAATGTAAATAATAATTCTTAGCATAAGAATTAATTATTTAAGCATCCACATGTGAGATGAGATGATGTGATATGTATGTGCTTTCTTGATGAGCTTATATAAATTAAAAGATATCCCCAAAATAGTTAGTGGCCATATAAATGCCATTGTTGACATTCATCTAGTATCTAATCTATTTTTTGAACACCCTTTAATGAATAAAACCTCATAAAGAAATGTGAAGATGTGATTGATGATATGAATTGTTTCTATTAGAAATTTTTTGAGTTTTTCCATGAGACTCAAACACCCTAGTTGCTCCATCAAAATTTGTGTACTGATCATATAGAGCTCTCTGAAGGATAAATTTGGTCATCTGTGTGACCCTAGGAAGCGTGTGCCCTTATTCTACTTACGATATTATATCGAAATGAAATGAAAACCATGAAATACATATAACACAAAAATAACAAAGAAAGATCCTTTTATTCATATTGAAACCTGGTTACATGTCGGTCCCTTTGAGGAATACCCATTTTGATACAATGAATTACAAGTGGAACAACAGTGAATAAAATGTACCCTCACAAAGGGGTGGTGCACTTTCATAGGCTTCTTGATTCCATACACGAACTTGTCTGAGGGCTTACATATGCTTGCTTCTCCTGATCTCGTCATGGTGGGCTCTCATGCTTTGGATACTTTGACTTGATCCTGTGAACCTATATCTACATGCATGGAAACAACGGGGTACACTTAGTAGAACAGGAAGCCTCCCTAGATGAGGCCTTTTGTTAGCAAATATGATAATCCGAATAAATAAGCATAATGTGCATTGAAATATAGCAAATGTAAGCAATATACATATGAAAATCAGAAATATTAATCTAAATGCAATGAAATATTCAGATCTATGCTAAATCCATGTAAATGAAATAATGATAAATAAATATCTATTACTTAGAATAAAGAAATCGACCATTTTAAAACCTAGCTATGACTATGGGCCGTTGTCAAAGATAGAAACCTCTAACTTAAAGGTTAACTCAGGTCTTATGGGCTATGGAAGTTTATCCCTTGCTTAGATTGATGTTCAAGGATTGCCAGGTGTACCTCCTACACTAATTAGCGATTGGGAGAGATGGATATAAATATTGATGCATGGACATGGCTCAGCTGAATGGTTCTTCAATGCTCCTAAAAGGGACATAGATTGGCTTTCTATTTTAACATGGCTCTATTGCACACCATTTGAACTCTCTCTCCCCTCCCTTTTTGCCTTCTTAGAAGTCTCCATATCTAGCCTTCCTGGTTTCAGGTCTAGATCTAGGGCTTGACTTCTTGTGGAAGCCAAGCTCTAGATCTGCATGCCAACAGACTATCCTAGAGGGATAGTTCAATATTGTATTGGCATGGAAGGGGCATTTAAGAGGAACTCTGGGAGTTCCTCATTGAGATCCCTTTGAAATGCATGCAAACTGCTATTGTTGCCCATGATTTGGGCAACCCTCATGGCAGTTCATGTCTTAGTGCTAGCCATTTTCATTAGTAGAGGGTAGTTGTGGCCACTCTCAACTTGAGTAGCCAGGATTAGCCATTTTGGTCAATAGTGGCCAAGCCTAAATGGGCTAGAACTACCCCTTTTGAGTGGTTATGACCACTTCTTGATCTTGGAAAGGTCCAAGATTGGTCCTATAGTCTACGGATGTGCCCATATGAGTAGTCTCCTAAACATGACATATTTTAGGTATCTAAATATACCTCTTTTTGGGATGCATTATGGGAAAACATAGTGCAGAGCAAAAATAGACCACCTAGAGTCACATTATAGGTTGTGTGATGATCATTGATTTGATCAACATTGGATGCCCCAATCATGCAAGAGGTGTGTATCCTAGAATCATTGCTTCCAAAAGGGTTGAAGACTTAAATTTGTGGAAGTTTGCACTCGTTCAACCGATCAGATAGCTTTAGTACTACTATAGGTCCGAAAGAAGGAGAGCTACAAACTAAATTGCCATGTTTACTTTTTGCCCCAGAAAAGGGTAATATTATGATATTTTTTAGCAATGATTCTTAATACAAACATGATTTGACATGATCGGTTGTTCTTTTGTTGATTTTGATTATGATTGTTTAAAAAATTTGACTACCCCCTAAAGTGACGAGTCGACAAGGAAAGGACAATTAATAAAGCAATGAGTCACTTGAACAAGATGAATGATTTGGACCTCTTTGGAGGGTTACTTTGATGATTTGTTCAATGTTAGATACCCCAATCATAGAAAGAGCATACATCATTGAATCATTACCTTCTATGAGTTGAAGAACTTGATTTTGGTAAGCTTAAGTCAAATCCTAGCCTTGGAGACAATTAGGAGATAAGCTTATGTCAAATCCTAGCCTTGGAAACAATTAGGAGATAAGCTTAAGTCTAATACTAGCCCTGATGGAAATTAGGAGATTTTATTAAGTCTAATTAGGAGATAATCTTAAGTCTAATCCTAGCCTTGGCGGCAATTAGGAGATAAGCTTAAATCTAATCAGGAGACAAGCTTAAGTCTAATTCTAGCCTTGGCAAAAATTAGGAGACAAGCTTAAGTATAATCCTAGCCTTGGAAGCAATTAGGAGATAATCTTAAGTCTAATCCTAGCCTTGGCGACAATTAAGAGACTAGATGCCTGGCTTGCTTGAATTTACTTGTGACATTTTTTTTATTGTAGATATGAGATATGACTTAACTAATAAAATTAAGAAATAATGAATCTAGACTAAAGTAAAGGGAAATAATTCCTATGCCCTAAAATATGCCTATGGGCCACTATCCAGGATAGCAACCACGATTTGAAGCTCTTTGCTTTGTGAATCAGGGGTTGTTGCGCTATCCTCTTTGCTACAATTTATGTTCAAGGGTCATCAAGCATGTCTCCTACACTAATTGGTGGTGGGGAATATTGAATCTAAAAATTGGTGCATGATCGTATCTCCACCTAGCGATGCTTCAATGCTCCTCAAAGGGGTGTAACTTGGTTCTCCATTTCGATAGGGCTTCATTGCTTGACTCTAAATATTGGAGGATATTTTTCTTTTCATGGGAAATTCTATATGTAGACCTCCCTCTTAGATTTAGAACTTGGTTTCTAGAGAAGCCTCAATCCAAATTGAATGTGACTGACCATCCCAGGTGAGAAATGTTAGTCACAAATTGGCATGGAAGGGGTAGTTAGGATGAACTCAGGGAGTTCCTTGCCAAAATATGCCTACTAACCATGTAGAGGTGTAGTTACACTGTGTGATCTGGGCTCGTATTCATGGCCATACTATGTGTGATGTTGGCCACTATCAATTTTTTTAGCTAGGTTTGGCCACTCTAGTCTTCAATGGCCAAGTGTGGCCACTATAGTCTTTAGTGGCCAGGTGTGGTGGTCGCTCCTCTTAAGAACGGCCAAGCCTGGATGGGCTAGAACTACCCTATTTGAGTGGTTAGGACCACTAATTACTCTTGGAGAGATCCAATAGGGTTTATATGGTCTATGGACATGTCCATATGGGTAGTCTCCTAAACATGATACATTTTAGGTGCCTATAGATGCCCCTTTTTGGGATGCACTATGAGCAAAACACGTGAAGAAAAACAAAGTAGACCACCTAGGGCCATATTGTAAGTTGGATTATGATCATTGTTATGATAAACATAGGATGCCCTAGTTATGCAGGAGGGTGTGAATCCTAGAATCATTACCTCCAACTAAATGGAAGGCTTAAAATTATGGAATTTTGCACTCACTCATCAGGTAATCAGGTAGCTTTAGTACTACTACAGGTCTGAAAGGAGGGGAGCTACAAACTTAACTATCATATTTGATTTTTGCCCCATCAAAGGGTAAGCTTATGATAGTTGTTGGCAATTATTCGTAAGATGAATGCAACTCTAACATGATCGAGATGATATTTTTTTGACTTTTATTATGATTGTTAAAAAATTTTGACTACCCCCTCAAGCGACGAGTCGATGAGGGAAAGGAAAATTAATAAAGCGATGAGTCGTTTGACCAAAATGAATGATTTGGACATCTTTAGAGGGTTGCTCTATTGTTATAGAGTAGTTCCCATCTAGGTATGATTTCAACCCTATTTTGTAGTTATGCATCTCTATCCATTGGGATAGTTTGACAAAAATGGCCTTCTTATAGAATCAAGGTGCTAGCTATTCTATTGTAGCTGTTGCGGGCCAAAAAAGGTTAACTTTTTCCTACTTTTGTCACATGCCCGTACATTTAATTTATCAACCCAGGGAGCTTCGAAAACTTGTGAAGGGTCTAAATAAGATTGCTTACAATACCACTTAAGATGAGTCCGTTAATTCTACTATTGGGGGGTGTTTTCAAAATGGTTGTCAATCACTCATGCACTCCTCAATAATTTACATAAGAAGAAAATAATTAAATCTACGAAAATAAAACATTCACACATTCCTGAAAATGAATCTACTGCAAATACTGAAAATAGCAATGCGGTAAATGATCCTAGAAAAGCAATAAACTAATCTAGAAAATAGAAGAAAAGTGGGGAATAAATACTGGCTTAGAGTGGGCCCAGGCTCCAGCAGCTTCCTCCCAGCTAAACACGCGCTTAGAACTCTTAGAACTATAATATATTTATCAAAGTGTTACAATATCTATCTATCTCTATATCTCTATATAAATATATATCAATCTATATCTCTTAGAGTGGTCTGCATGTGTTTATATAACACACCCATAGAACTTCTATTACAAAGAGGTTACAATAGTCGATTCATCCCAAATTAAATTAAGATAGTCTAGTGAATGCAATCGACCTCTGCTCAAAAATAGCATTTGGTTCTAATGGCGGCATGTTTTTTGATTGGTTCATGCTTTTCCTGGCATTGGTAAGATGCTTTCATACATTGGTACGATCTCCAATTTAGCTCTACATGATGTAGAGTTGGAACTGCACCAGTCGCTATTGTCCATTTCGTGCAAATCTGGTCAACAGGTGAATAACAGAGGTGCCTTCCCTATACGAAAGATGTCTTACTACCATGGTGCCTTCCTGGAAGGGGAAGATGCTTACCTTTAGTTGGTGCCTTCCTGTGAGAGGAAGGCGCTTGCCTTCTAGTGGCACCTTCCTTATGGGAGGAAGGCGCTTGCCTTTTGTGAGAGGAAGGCACTTGTCTTCTAGTGGGGCCTTCCTTATGGGAGGAAGGAACTTTGCCTATCATGGCACCTTCCCATCGGTGCCTTACTTATGAGAGGAAGGCACTTCATCCCATTTGGCACCTTCCTGGAGGAGGAAGGTGCTTATATTTCCTTGGTGCCTTCCTGGAAGAGGAAGGTGCCTACTTACTCTTGGTGCCTTCTGGAAGAGGAAGGTGCCTATGTTCTCTTGGCACCTTCCTGGAAGAGGAAGGCACATACTTTCTCTTGGCGCCTTCCTAGAAGAGGAAGGCATCTATCTTCTCTACATTGATCCCCAAAGAAACAAAGTGCCAGGTCCATCAAAAAGACCTCGATTGATCCAAATCTAACTAAACCAACTACAATTCCACAAAACACACTAAAAACACACAAATTAGATAACACACATAATTTCATCAAATATCTATATAATCATTTATAAAAGTACGTAATCCTTATTATACATCCGCATAATGATCAAGAAAATGTGTACAAAATATGAGCATTTTTTGTGCTCATCATCCCCCCATGCCTAACATATTCCATGCCCTCATGGCATCAAAACTTTAGGTAGTCCTGTTGACCCTTCATTGTTACCATTTCTTGGAGGATTTGGCTGCACCTACGACCCGAGTCTGTCTCTTTTGTGCACTAGCATCTGAAGGTGTGGCTCACCTTTTCCTATGTAGAACTGAGGGTGCAGCTATCGACTGTCCTTTTCTCATTCTAGCTGCTACTAGTGGTGATCTAGCCAGCATCATCTCTGTTGACTAGAATGCAGCTTTGGTAGCTTGCCATAGCTCAACATCCGAAGGTCTGACCATTTCCAGAGGGATATCTGAATTATCCCTCCTAGAAGGTACTACTTGGGCCTTGTATAATTTGGCTACTTCAGGATTAAGCCCTGCGTCCTCCTTTGCAATGGTAGTGGCCTACAATTGTGGGCCATATACCCCCCATCATTTCAAATACCTCCTCATAATGGAGGGTTGTCCCCGGGATGAACCATAAATATCCCAGAACTAGCTATCCTCTGTCGGATTGATGTAGATGCCAGATTCTCCTCACATCCTTGAGGCTACTTTCCTAGCCTCTTTGGCTGATTTCATCTCCTTGAGTAGTTGTTCGAATTGTTTTTGTATTTTCATGAATGGCTGCATATCCCACTCATCCTCTTCTGGCTCAACGAAGGTCACCTTCACCTTCTTTCGAGTTGTCCTGGGCTTTTTTCCTCTGACCTCTATGGAAAATATGGTGACTCAAACATGGGTCTTCTATTTCTCCTTGGCAGATGTCTCCTCGCTTTGAGGGGCCTGCTCTAGAGCGTTCTCTTCATTCTGTGTTGCTATCTCTAGGGGTGGTACTTCGTTCTCCTGTCTGTTCAATGTCGACCCCTCAGGATCTTCTCCTCCTTCAGGTCTAGGGAGTTCCTCCTTATCCTCTGGTCCTATCTACTACTGGAGGCCCTCATCCTACTCTGTATCACTCAGGATGATGACAGGGGGTATTGTGGGACTTCTCTCCCCTTCACTCCTGAAAGTAGAGGAATTCTACCTTGCCTTTGGGTTGCTCTATCGGGTGTCCAATTGAATTTCTCCCGAAGAGAATACTCATTTTGCAGATGTGGGAGAATTCATTGGGACTTATTTCACCCAATCAGTTTGGGTTGATGCATCCCTTATTTTTGTTCCCCTATCTTGAAGTAGCTAGTTTTCCTCCCACAACTGCCAGACCAGCTTCTTGATTTGGGTGATCCGTTCGTCTTGTTCCTTCAACTCCCCTACATGCTTGTTCTAGCAGTCCTCCAAATTTTTTTGGGTCATACAACAATTGGTTTGTCATTCGAGTGCCTCCTCCAAGGCCGCATCGACCTGGTCATTGTTCCCAAAAGTCCCCACATCTTGTGGGCTCTGGTTTGTCAATTCCTAGAGGGTTTGGGCTGTAATGTCTACTTTCAGGTTGCTCTGTTCTTATTCTACTGAGAGGAGTCATCACAGATGTTTCCTCCTGGGGACTGGTTCTGTCAGTCGAAACTCATCCTCGTTGCTAATAATAGGTGCTCCTTCTTCCTCACACTCGAGCACTAGTGATTGCCCTCTTCCCTCTGTGTTTTTAGGCATTGGTGACTACCCTCTTTCCTCTATGAAATAGGGTGATGCCAATTGCCCGATACTTGCTATTTCATCTACAGGGCATCTCTCATCTTGCCCTATTTCAGCAATAGCATCGTGTCTCATTTCTTGGCCACCATCTCCCTCTACGTCGAGGTTCTGCCTCTATGCTTCTGCATTGCAGACTAGTGCCGATATTAGCCCATGGTGGTCTAAGGCAGACGGTGCCCCCTTTTGGTACCGATTCTCTTTGTCCTTTAGGACATTCACCAAGGATACGGGCACGTTCAACTTCTTTCCATGCACCAAGTGATTGAGAAACTACACATGATTAGCATGCAGATGGGTATATTTCTCGATGCATGTGAAGAATCAAGCAACCTACTCAAATATCTTCCTTAGATTCATAGGGAGGCTATTTTTTGGTAACCCCTCCTTGTCTATCTACACATTATCCCCTGGTAGCAGCACCTCGATGTATGGCTTCAACAGTTCACCCTTGTATACACATTCCCCTGTGAGGGGCAATCCAGTCACCTATGAGATGAACTTAGGGGTGACTAGAATTTCTACCCCTCGCACCTAGGCTACATCAGCCCTCAAGGAGGTAGCAAACTCCTTGGATGCCTCCATATCCTAGCCCTGATTGACCATGGTATAGTATTCGAGCCATCCCTCGGCCTCAAACTATTTCTTCATCGCTCCTCTGATTCCATATGTATCGTCTGGTTCATTCTTCTTCACTGCGTGATTCTTAGACCTTCCTCCCATAGCGCCTTCCCTTACTACTGCTAAATTTTTCTATCCTTCCTTCCTTAGGAAGGTGCCTTCTTATAGGGAAGGTTCCTAACCCTAGCAGTTATGGAAGGTGCCATATCATTGGCACACGGTTCCAGCTATGGGGGGGATATGATCTTTATGATGGCGGTATATTTTTTGATACTGCATATTTTATAAATAATTATATAAAAATTTGAATTAACATGCGCATACCTAATTTGGTGTTTCAGGCATTGTGAAGGCCACTGATTCACCGATTTGTGACACAAGGGAGGGGTATGGTCATCTGGTGCCACTCATTCATGTGATGCTTCATTCCACTCGAGATGTCTAGGAGGTATAAGTGCTGGTTGTACGTGGAAGGTGTTATTTGGTACATTCCCCATGTGGAAGGCACTAATGTGGCACCTTTCCAATGTTATCGGTGTTCTCTAAATGGATGCACCTTCCAGTGATGGAAGGCACCTTTGATTGGATGTGTCGTCTGGTGGTGGAAGGCGCCTTCATGATGATGGCACCTTCCTACTATGAAATGTGCTCCTGATTGGGTGCACCTTCCCAATGTGTAAGGTGCCTCGGTCTATATGCACCTTCCATATGTGGAAGGTGCCTCTAGCTAGATGCGCATTCCTGATGTGGAAGGTGCCTTGGATTGTTTTTAATATATATATATATATATATATTTTTGTGTGCGCCTTCTTTATAAGGAATGCGCCTTCTTCTAGCTAGGTGCCTTCTTTATAAGGAAGGTGCCTTCTTCTTGAGGGGTGCCTTCTTTATAAGGAAGGCACCTTATTCTGGTGGGGCACCTTCTTGATGTGGAAGGCACCTTCTTCTGACTGGGCACCTTCTGGATGTGGAAGGTGCCTTCTTCTTCTTTATAATGAAGGTGCCTTCTTCTGGTTGGGCACCTTCTTTATAAGGAAGGTGCCTTCTTCTGGCTGGGCACCTTCTTTATAAGGAAGGTGCCTTCTTCTGGCTAGGCACATTATTTATAAGGAAGGCGCATTCTTCTGACTGGGTGCCTTATGGATGTGGAAGGTGCATTCTTCTAGCTGGGCACCTTCTTTATAAGGAAGGCACCTTATTTTCGGCAATCATGTTGTGATTGACTATCAATCCTTCTCAGTCTTGCTTCATGCTGCCTCAGCTTCTACCTATGAGTGTTGGTGTTGGAATGCTGAGCTGAACCAGGCCTGGTTTCCTAGATACCTATTTATCATGCTGTTAGGTCCTCCACCTACAAAAATAAACCAAAAAATAAAGGAAAATAAAGGTAGTTAGATGCATTCCGTGCCTGTTAGGCCTTGGGTTAGGATGCCTGCAGCTTGCATGTGGGCGTCATCCCTACAAAAACATATCGTAAGAAAAAAACTACATTAACTAATTTTTGGTGAGCACTTCCATGCCCACCATTTCACTTGTGAGATTTTGGCTTAGATATAACAAGATGGGGTCTCCCCCACATCTATTCTGGATTCTACCTGTAATGTTTTGGACGTGTTATAGGGGCATAGCCGATGGCCATTGCCTATGAACATGGTGTTGCTATCGTCAATTGTCTTAATGCGCACTGACCCATTCTTGATGAGCTCTACCACCTCATACGGCCCCATCCATCTCTACATTAATTTGCCTTTCCTCTCTTGGAATCGAGAATCGTACAATAGTACCCATTCCCCTTCTTGGAACTACTTTAGCTTAATGTGGCTATCATGCCATCGCTTTCTTTGCTTCTGTATAATTTTTGTCCTCTACAAAGCATCTAATCAGATTTCATCCAGCTGATCTAGCTATCGAATCCTTTGTTTTTGATCTTCATCAAAGCTTAAGTTCAATTCTAAAGCCGTTCTCAGCGTCTTGATTTCAAATTCGATGGGCATCATTGCATTTTTCCCATAGACCAATTGGAAAGGTGTAAAACCTATGGTGGATTTCCACGTGGTGTTATATGCCCAGACTGCCTCCAGAAACCATGTAGCCCAATATTTCCTATGTTGTTGCACGGTCTTTGTCAGGATGTTCTCTATTTCTCTATTTGTCACTTCCACTTGCCCGTTTGCCTATGGATGGTAGGGCATAGTTTTATTGTGCCGAACTCTGTATTGCTCCATCAGCTCCTCGATCAACTTGGAGGTAAATTGAGGCCCTTGGTCTGTTGTTATCTCCCTAGGGACCCCAAATCATGTAAAAATATGGGTAAATAAGAAATCGACAACCGTTCTTTCCTTTGAATCCCTCAATGCCTGAACTTCAAACCATTTGGTAACGTAATACGTATAGACCAAAATAAACCTCCTCCCCATCAAATATGGATTAAATGGTCCCACGAAGTCCATGACCCACTTATCGAAAGGTTCCAAGTGTACCTAAGGCTAGAGGGGCATTTCATATCGATGGGTTTGTCTGCCCATCCTTTGGCATTTGTCACACTTGTTGGCATACGTAGCCGCATCCTTAAATAGAGTGGGCCAAAAGTACCCATCCTATAGGATTTTGTAGGCAATTCATTTCCCTTCAAAGTGTCCTTCGCATGGTTCATCATGACATGCTTTGATTACTTTTGAGAACTCCTGTTCTGCTATGCATATTCTTATAATTTGGTCATGTCTTATTTTGAATAGGAGGCCATCCATCCATAGGAACGATGCACTTTTCTCTATGACCACCTACTTTTCTTAGAAAGAGAGATCAGGTGAGGTCCTTTCGGTGGCCAAGTAATTGGCTATATCTGCATACAACGGGGTTTGCTCACTAATAGTGAACAAATGTTCATCTAGAAACTGGTCTTCCACTGCTTGATGGTCTACTGGTATTAATCTGGACAAAAAATCTGCCACAACATTATCCTTTCCTGGTTTGTCGACTATGGTGATGTTAAATTCCTCTAGTAGCAATAGCCATTTGATAATTCTTCTGCCAATGGCTAGCTTTCTCATTAGGTATCTTATAGCCGCATGGTTCATATGGACAAATACCTTATATCTGGTGATATAGTGTTAGAATTTGTTTATAGCATGGACAACTACAATGAACTCCTTCTCTGTCATCGTGTAGTTGAGATCTACCCCTTACTGACATAATAAATGGCATAAAATTCTTCGCCATATTTTTTTCTGAGGACTGCTCCAATCGCACCGTTGGATGCATCACAATAGATATGGAACGGTATGGCCCAATTTGGTCCTCTTAAAATTGGTGCAGATATCAGTTTCTCCTTAAGCAATTGGAACACTTCTTCGTAGTCTTCTGTCCAATTGAACTCCACATCCTTACATAATAGAGTGTGCAATGGTTTGGAAATTTTGCTAAATTTGGCGATAAATCGCCGATAGTAACCAACTGATCCAAGAAAAATCCTCACCTCTTTCTATGTTCTAGGGCCGAGTAGGTCCCTAATGACCTCAATATTCCTTTTATCAAAATTTATTCCTTCTACAGAGAGGTGGTGCCCCAGTACGATGCCTTCTTGCATCATCATAAAGCATTTTTTGTTACTTAGGGACAAATTATTTTTCTTGCTTCTGTCGAGCACTCTTTCCAAATTTGTCATTGCCTCCTCAAAGGTTTCTCCATAGACGATGAATTCATCCATGTATACCTTGACCCCGTATCCCATCATGTCTAAGAATATGCTAAGCACCGCCCTTTGAAAGGTGGCAGGTGTGTTGCACAGTCTGAAAGGTAATACCCTATAGGCAAACGTTCCCAATGGGCAGGTGAACATTGTATTATCTTGATCTTCTTCTCCTATCTGGATCTGGTTGTATCCATTGGATCCATCTAGAAAGGAGAAGTAATTCCTCCCCAAGAGTGTGTCTAACACCTGATCAATGAATGGGAGTGAGAAGTGGTCTTTATTGGTTTCTTTGTTCAATGCTTTGTAGTCCACACAGATTCGCCACTTCCCATTCTTTTTAGGGACCACCACTAACGGTGATACCCACTCACTGTCAAAAATTAGATATATGAATCCGATAGCCAAGATTTTGTGCAGTTCTTCCTTGATAATGTCTTTCATTTCAGGGTTCATTCTTCTTTGTGGCTACTGGCTTGGATTTGCCTGATCATCTAGATAAATCCAATGGGTACAAATCTCTAGGTTGATGCCCTACATATCTAAGTAATCCCATGCAAATGCTTGTTGGTGCCTTACCAGGAGCTCTTCTGATTTCATTAGTTGTGTGGGCGTCAACCTACTGCTAACATTTAACGTTCTTCCTAGCCCAACATGTATCTGCCAAATGTGGTGATATTAGGTGCTAGTCAATTGCGATCCAGGTGCAGAGATGGAGGACTCTCCATGGAGAAACTCCACAATAGCACCATATTTGTCTTCTTCTGTCAACTCCTCCAATGCCATCATCGACTGGATCATGGACAACTCCAGATTTCCATGCTTAGTGAACATGGGTTCTTCTTCTGAGTCGACAAACTGTGTTGGGGGCAAAATGGTCAACCTTTTAACATTTTGCCCATCGAAGATGGTCATTAGCCCATCCCGACAACTAATGTAAGCATCAGCTATTGCCAGCCATGGCCTCCCTAATATGAGCGGGTAACCTCCCAACCTAGTTTTGGATTGTAATACTAAAAATTTGACTGGTTTTTCCCATGCACTGACCGTTACTATCACATCTTCCAACATTCCTTTTGGCACTACGGTAGATCAATCAGCTAGCTACAGCACTGTCATGGTGGGTTTCAGGTTTGTGAGTTGTAGCCTCTACATGGTCTCCTGAGGTATTATGTTGATGGCTACTCTGAGATCGACCAACGTATTGTATAGGGAATGTCCCTCAATTTTTACAGTCAGCTTCAGGCTACCTGGGTCTGCATACTTCGGATGGCATGTTCTACCCATCATCAAATCCATCAGTTTACCCATGATATTGATAGTCTAGGTTGCTCTTTGTCCTAGCTACCTCAGACACATCTCTCTTATTGCCTTGGTATATATTGGAACATCTCGGATTGCTTGGAATAATGGAATTGTCATTGTGAGGTTCTTCAAGCTTGACAAGATGTCAAATTCTAGCTACGTTACTTTTCTCTATTCTTGTAGCTAATTGGGAAATGGAGCCTTTGCTATCTCAAGTGTTTCTTCATCCTCTACCAAAGGTGTTTCTTCTACATCTTCCTTATCTTCTACCAGTGGAGGTGTTCCTACTCCTAGCTGCCTACCTGACCTAAGTTAAATATTGTACATAGGATACATCTCACCCTCCACATTGTATGTTGGCTGGTTCACCCTGTTATTTGGATTTGTCATCATTTGTGTGGGTAGCTGCATAGGTCTCACTAATGGCAATGCCAATAAATTCTATTGGGGGTGAGCAGGTGCTACGTTATGTGGAGTCTGATTCCATGCAGTGTGGCCTCTCCACTATTGCCTAGGATATGGATATGGCATCCATGGTTGCTGGTTTGGGAATGCTGCTAGGGGTGCGTTAGACCAGGGTGATGGCCCCCACCACCCCATATTAGGTGGTTGAGGTGGTCCTTGGTGCATGTATGGCCCTCCCCCATATGGTAGAATTTCGGTTGATATATTCCCCATAGGGGGCTGTGGCCAACTCTTCTGATTGCCTAAAAAATAGGCATTCGTGCTTTCAGCCTCCTCCTGATTACTGGGCAATTGTGGGAAAAATTGAGTTTTATGATTCAACTTGCAAACTACACATACTCTGACTTTGTTCTCCGTGAATGCATTCTTTGCATGCCTCCCTCTGCATTTTGGATAGAAATAAGCCAATGTTGCATCATTTTATTGCTTCTTTTTCTCTAATAGCAATGTATCCATCTACAATGCTAGAGATGAGAGCATTTCGCTCTTTAAATCCTCCAGCATGTTACCTATTTCTATCTTTGTGACTGAAGTAGTCACTTTCATGGTTCTAGAGGTGGCCTTGCCTCACCTTCTTGAGTAGTTCCAACATAGTTGTCGGATGTCTTCCATAGCATGTTGGTAGACATCACCTCCGAAGATCATGTTAAGAGCCTCCAATGATTCATTGGTAAGTCCTCTCAAAAATATGCTTTTGAGGGACTTATCAGATAGTCTCGTGTGAGGAGATCGTTGAAGATTAAATTTGAATCTCTCCCAGTGCTCCTCGAGAGACTCATCTTCTTTCTATGTCATGCTTAAGACCTCCTCCCTAGAATATCTTGCTCTCCAAAAATCTTGGTATTGCTCTAAAAATAGCCTCTTCATCTGGTCCCACATGGCAATGTGTTTGTCTCCAAGATCGATGAACCACTATAGAGGTGCATCGTCCAATGTAGAAGGAAATAGTTTCAGCTTCTGCGTATTGGATTTGTAGTCCATAGACCTACATAAGACATCAAACTTAAATAAAAATAGGTCAGGGTCCTCATTTGGGTATCCTATGAAGGTCAGAAGGTGAGCAGGGGATATGTTTTTTTTTTTGGCATCTCCTACTCCTTCCTCTATCAGGAAACTAAAGCCAGATGAGACTTCATCATTATCAGCCATTTTTTCAAGAAATGTGGTTTCTAATGCAGTGCTTATGGCCTTACGGTTGTTTAAGACTTTTTGAGTCAAATATCTAAGGTTGTCTGGCGAGATCGTCTGATCTTCTATAGATTTCCACAATAGGGATTCCTCTAAGGGAGTCCTATTAAATAGGGGATTTATGATGATTCATTCTTCCCCACATTGATGGGATGAGGAGGCACTTTGCACAAAGTGCGGTTCCTCACTCCAATGGATTGTTGGTGGGTTGGGTGAGTCTAATTCAAATTTAGAATGCTCTACTAACTCTGGTTCTAATGGATTGGTTCTTATAAACTGACCTTTCGGTTCTCTTCTTCTCAAAGAAATCATACAAGGTCATATGGAAGGTTTCAGGGTATTATAAATAATCAAGTTGAGACGCTTCCTCGACAATGACACCAAAATGTTGCGAGCCAAATAAGGTTAAATTTTTCCTACTTTTGTCACATGCCCGTGCATCTAATTTATCAACCCAGGGAGCTTCGTAAACTTGCGAAGGGTCTTAATAAGATTTCTTACAATACCACTTGAGATGAGTTCGCTAATTCTACTATTGGGGGGTGTTTTCAAAATGGTTTTCAATCACTCATGCACTCCTCAATAATTTACGTAAGAAGAAAATAATTAAATCTATGGAAATAAAACATTCACACATTCTTGAAAATGAATCTACTACAAATACTGGAAATAGCAATGCGGTAAACGATCCTATAAAAGCAATAAACTAATCTAGAAAATAGAAGAAAAGTGGGGAAGAAATACTGGCTTGGAGTGGGCCTAGGCTCCAGTAGCTTCCTTCCAGCTGAACACGCGCTTAGAACTCTTAGAACTGTATTATATTTATCAAAGTGTTACAATATCTATTTGTCTCTATATCTCTATATAAATATATATCTCTCAGAGCGGTCTACGTGTGTTTATATAACACACCCATAGAACTTCTATTACAAAGAAGTTACAATAGTTGATTCATCCCAGACTAAATTAAGATAGTCTGGTGAATGCAATCGACGTCTACTTAAAATTGGCATTTGGTTCTAATGGTAGTGTGTTCGTTGATTGGTTCGTGCTTCACCTAGAATTGGTAAGACACTTTCATATGTTGGTGTGATCTCCAATTTAGCTCTACATGACATAGAGTTGGAACTGCACCAGCCGTTGCTGTCCACATCGTGCAAATCTAGTCAACGGGTGAAGAACAGAGGTGCCTTCCCTATGAGGAAGGTGCCTAAGTATATCGGGCACCTTCCCTATAAGGAAGGTGTCTTACTACCATGGTGCCTTCCTGGAAGAGGAAGGCGCTTACCTTCTATTGGTGCCTTCCTATGAAAGGAAGGCACTTGCCTTCTAGTGGTGCCTTCCTTATGGGAGGAAGGCGCTCACCTTCTGTGAGAGGAAGGTGCTTATCTTCTAGTGGCACCTTCCTTATGGGAGGAAGGCGCTTTTCCTATTGTGGTGCCTTCCCATCGGTGCCTTCCTTATGATAGGAAGGCACTTCCTCCCCTTTGGTGCCTTCCTAGAGGAGGAAGGCATTTATCTTTCCTTGGTGCCTTCCTGGAAGAGGAAGGTGCCTGCTTACTCTTGGCGCCTTCCTGGAAGAGGAAGGCGCCTATGTTCTCTTGGTGCCTTCTTGGAAGAGGAAGGCACCTACTTTCTCTTGGCACCTTCCTGGAAGAGGAAGGTGCCTATGTTCTTTGCATTGATCCCCAAAGAAACAAAGTGCCAGGTCCATCAAAAAGACCTCGACTGATCCAAATCTAACTAAACCAACTGCAATTCCACAAAACACACTGAAAACACACAAATTAGATAACATGCATAATTTCATCAAATATCTATATGATAATTTATAAAATTATGCAATCCTTATTATACAGCCGCCTAATGATCAAGAAAATGTGTACAAAATATGAGCATTTCTGGTGCTCATCAGTAGCATGTGTTGAATCATTATTTTTCTATAGGAGAATTGAGATGCATCCTCTCTCCCATGGGGCGGTCTAGTTGTTATAGCCTTCTTCAGGTTTGAGGTGAGGCATCTCAATTCTACCATAATTGCTTTATCCCAAGTGGTGTTATGGCAGTTTTCTCATCTTGTCAAGTTGCATGGAGCACTAGTCATTGCAATTGTCAAGTGTATAGAACAAATAGTTGAATACGAGGCTCATTTGAGATTTGGTTGTTATTTAATTTTGGATTTTGGATTTTATGATGTTTTTGGATTTTGATGTATGGAAATTTTTGGTATTGGTTGATATATTAGATGTCTCTGATCAATAGGTTCTTTTTATAGACTATTTTGTGATGCTCTATGGTGAAAATTTGATGAAATTCCTCATTATTTTCTAGTGAGTGTTAGGTCTAGCAACCCCTAATTGTTGCTTTGTAGCCATTGTCATGTCCATTGGCCAAGATGTATTGGCCACTAATGTTGGTAGTGGCCAAATCATGAATTGAAGAAATAAAAGGAAAATTAGGGTTTTGGACTATCATTGTTGCTAGTTGTCATTTTGTGCCTTTTGGAGCTCTAGGGTGTATTTGTGTAACTACGACTAGTGGAGGATCCACAAATTCATGGGTACCTTTCAAAACCTTAACCCCTCTCTTATTAACTACATTTAAAATGAACCTCACTAAATAATTCAGTAAAGGAACCCACAGATAGGATCATTTTAGGGCCAATTTATAGTGGGTCTTTGTAGTTTCAGGGTTTTTACAATTTTTTTGTCATTTTTGGGCCCGAGGGGGACGCCATTGGTGTTTCGCTCACTGGCCACTACCACTCAAAGCAAAAAAAATTGTCTGTGGTTGGTCGATGCTACTATCAACGACTAGTTTGATTTCCAATGATCATATTTTTTATCGTTCGAACCTAGCTATTTTTAGCTCTAACGACCACTTGGTGGTTGCTTCTGACACAAGTGGCTAGGTTGATTTGAGTACTTTACTTGTTTTTAAAGTATAATGTTTGTTCTTTTTGTATCATTTATTGAATTTAGTTAGCATGTTTCCTTAGGCTCACATTTAGTTTGCATAATTTTCTAGATTTAAGCATTTATTAGTTTATCAATGCATTTGATTTAGGCTTTATTTTGCACTCTTAGATTTTGTCTACTTGAGCTCGAGATCCAAAGCTACTTTGTGACCTTTTGTATGAGATGGATGATATGGACTGGGTCTGACTTAAGGCTTGTGGGCTCTGGTATATCACTAGCCTGCAAATTATCATGTCAGATCAGACCTATTTGAATGCCCTAGCCCACAAGTGGGACTCCAAGATGAACACCTTCCACCTTCCTACCAGTCAGATGACCATCATGTCAGAGGATATCTATAGGATATTCAATATCCATTTTGATGGAGTGCCCATTGTCTCTTCCCCCATGGGTGCTTGAGATGCGATGTTTTTGAGGGTCTTTGGGAGACATGTTGTTGTTGCCTTCAAGGATACTCATCCTGGTGGGATTTCAGTTTCCCACTGGTACTAGGAGGATGTCTTTTCTTGGCTGCATACCGTGTTACTGATGGTCATCGACAACATCCTCATACCCGACTTCTCTGGATTAAGGTTCCCATGGAACCTCTTTGTGATGGTGCAAGATAATATTGATAGCAAGGATCCTATTATCTACGCTTGGTGTAGCATACTACTAGCATAGTTCTATGAAAATTTATACCGCATTCAATGATACAAATAGGCCAGTATTGCATACAACTTGCTCCTTCAGATCTGGGGATGGGAGCATATCAGAGTTGATCGATCGGTAGGACTTCTAGTGGAGATTACAGTACTAGATGATGATATCCAATGCTATGGATCCAGGTGGCCCAAAGATATCAATGAGTGCAAGAGTCAACCTTTTGCAGGGGATATGTCCCACTACACGGTATCCTTGACTAGTTTGCAGGTTGTTGATATCATATGGAGGCCTTATCATGAGTGTCCTTCATGGGAGGATCTGGCTAGCTTCACAGTGAAGACTCAACACGAATGATGGTTTATCAGTCATAAGGATAGCATCAAGGAGTTCTTCTACTACTCTAGGGTGCTCCAAAATTTTTGAATTCAGTAGGATATCCCCCTTGAGCCAGTTTTCTATCACTGGATTACCATATAGAAGAACCTTCCACCACCATGAATTACCATAGTGCTAGAGGAGGATGAACCTCCTATAGTTGATCCATGTGTGGTCGATGCTGGGGTCATAAAGGCATACACCTACTGGTGGGGTATGTTATTGCGATAGGGTGGTGACCACCTAGGGTGGTCTTTGGATGATTTTGAGGCTAAGGATCCTAATGGACACCGAGTTCAGGCTCAGATGGATGACTAGGGGTAGGTAGGTCAGTAGGAGCAGGTGGTAGAAGATCTTGCTATAGAGGAGCAAGTGTCCCCTAAGGAGGAGGAGGAGCTCGCTCTTGAGGAGAAAGAGTCTCCTCTCTAGTATCAGCTACACCAGGTTGAGGCTAGCTACAAACATCACAGATTCAGGTGCAATAGAGGGATTCCACTATTGCAGACCTTCAAATATAGGTTGTCCAGTTTACTTATGAGTGATATTATGCTTAGATCTAGATTGCACCACATCCTGTAGCACCTCAGGGACCTGGTGGGCTAGATATAGGTTTAGAGATTCAGTGCTTGTATGTATTTCTAGCAGACAATTTGGAGGAGTGCACCCAAGATGCCTCCTATATCCTGGTATTGGAGCATGAGTTCAGGCTTCAAAGATGTCATCTACCAGAGAGGCCTAGGGCAGGAGGTTCATAGATGACTGACTAGAGAACTTCATGAAAATCATCAGCTCGGTCAAGCCATAGGACCAGATTCCAAATAGAGCAGACTAGGGATACCAATTCTATATCGCATCCTAGAGAGGGCTATGAGGATAGAGGTGATACTAGTGGTGCAGGCCACTCTTGAGTTTTGTGGCTCCTTAGACATTTTGTATATCTTTTTGGGTGTAAGGTCAGCTGACCTATACATTTGTAGACTTATTGGTACTTTTTGTACCTACATGTACTTATTTGGATACACTTTTATATGATATCTAGACTTTGAGACTCACCATGTGTGTATATGTTATGATTATGCTTTTATGTTTATGGATGTAACATATGATTTTATGTGATATGATGCATTGATGATGCTTTAGATGTTATGATGTGTATGTGTAGATGGACTAATTTATGATCTAATGCTATGTGGCTTACACGACTTATGCGTTATGATGTTTGGATGCTTAGATGGCATGATCTAGATGATGATTATGGATGCATATATATGGATGCAATGCTTATTGTTAAATGCATGTTTGCTTTCTATGTGGTGTATGCATTTAACCTTATGTTTCTATAATATGATAAATAAAATATGTTATGTTATGTTGATGATCTATTGGAATGAACTTGTATGCTTTAATCACTTAAAATATATGATATGATGTGATATGAGTTTGACAATCTAATGGGTGACACCACATAATGTATAAAAATCATGAATAAATAATAATTCTCATAATAAGAATTAATCATTTAAACATAAAATGTGATGTGGGATGATGGATTTATTTATAGGTTGCTATAGATATGCACATAATAGTCAATGGCAATTTTACTATCATTTATAACATTTATCAGGTATCTATCCTATCTTATGCATTCATTTAGTGAACAAAACCTCTTAAAGAAATTTGATGATGTGATTGGTGATATGGCCTGCTACTATTAGAGTGATTTTTGAGGTTTTCCATGAGACTCAAACACCCTAGTTGCTTCATAAAATGGTTTTATACTGATCATACAGATCCTTTGAAGGATAAATCTTTGTCATGCAGCTCTAGATATTCATTATCCTTGTGTGTGCAAATGAATATATTAGATAAAACATAAGCATACCCTAGTGCCAAGTGAGATTCATTCAGCCCATTGTTGTATTGGGGATCCTCAAATGTTTATCCTAATCCTAAGCTAGACTCAGTTGGATTAGACCACTAGGCAATACAGGACACCTAAGGCTAGCTCTTCCACATGCAAACATTGGTCTATTCAAAAGCAATATGCTAATGTGACAGACATATCATCATGTGTAAGGATACCTTATGGCTCGTTCATGCTGAGAATTTGAGGGATTCAAGTTCATACTCCATTATTTTCTTCATATTTATCTAGGATACTTGCTCATGATTTAGTGATGAAAATAACTGTTTATTTTGAATTTTTGTTTTTCCTTTTGAGCAAGGGATTTATGTAGTGATGATAATCACTGTTTACTTTGTTTTTGAATTTTGCTTTGTTTGGGATTTTTGTAGTGATGATAATCACTTGTTTACTTTGTTTGTGAATTTTTATTTGTTTAGGATTTTTCTTGTTTTGATTAAAGCAAGGGATTTCTTTGGGTAGGGCTGAACTTGTCCTTTTGCCAATTCTCAATATTTTTGAGCCAATCGCATAGGGGGATGAGCAAGACAAACCTTTTCACCTTAGGATACCTAATACCACTTTGCAGCATTCATATTTCCCTTGTTACAACTAGTATTTTAGTGTTTTGATTAGTGATAGGATTATAAAATATACCAGGTGCTATCAAAACTAAACCTTACATATAAAAAGCTAAGATCAGTTTCTATAAAGTTTGATAAAACCACTAAGTATGGCTGAGTGACCGAAAAACCCTAAAACCCTAGTACATTCCTTATAGCAATAGAAGGGGTTGTGTTGAGAAACACAATTACACTCATGGGTGATGGGTGATTATGGATTTTGAAGGTGCATGATTGATGTACAAGTGTGGTGTCACTTGTAAGATTACAAATGCAAGTGTATTTGGTGCACATGTGATGGATGGAACTGCCTATTGCGATGCAACTAAGTGAATGCTAATGCAAATGTTTTTTTGTATTTTTATTATTTCAATTATTTTTGAGTTTTGCTTATTATGAATGTTTTGTTATTGACCAAAGGGCTTTAAGATGCCTTTGGATATTTTTGTTAATTGACAAAAGGGATTTAAGATACCTTTGGAACTTTTTGTGATTTGACCAAAGGGCTTTAATATGCCTTTGGAGCTTTTTGTGATGTGACCAAAGGGCTTTAAGATGCCTTTGGAGGTTTTTGTGATGTGACCAAAGGGCTTTAAGATGCCTTTGGAGATTTTTGTGAATTGACCAAAGGGCTTTAAGATGCCTTTGGAGCTTTTTGTGATGTGACCAAAGGGCTTTAAGATGCCTTTGGATATTTTTGTGAATTGACCAAAGGGATTTAAGATGCCTTTGGAGCTTTTTGTTTTTTATTTTAATATTTTCTAATTTGTTTGGATTTTTATGATTTCTCTTGTTTTTGAATCTTTTGAAATTATTTGAATGTTTTTGATATTTTTTTTATTTATGTGTGAAATGCCTTTAGATGAATGATATTGAGGGGTTCTGGCTCCTCAACACCTTCTAGCATTGTTAGGTGATATGCCCTAGTCCCAATATTCTTCGAGATGATATAGGGACCTATCCAATTGGACGTATCTCATAGATGCGATGGTATATTTGAGTTTTGTTGGTTCTCTTTAAGCATAATATCCCTAACTTTAAAGTCTCTCAGATGGACTCTATTGTTATAATATCGTGTTAGACGATCCTGGTAAACACAAAGGTGCTCAAGGGCATTGATGCACTGTTCATCCAGGACGGTCAATTGGCCCAGGTGAGCTTGTCATGCAGTGTCATCATTGATGAACTCTTTCAATGTGACGTGCAATGTTGGAATTTCCAACTCTAAGGGCATAATGGCCTCAGCGCCATATACAAGGGAAAAAGTTGTTGCCCTAGTGGGCATCCATATGCTAGTCCTATAAGCCCATAATTCTAAGGGTAATTGTAGATGCTAATCCTTATGATTTTCTTTCACCGTCTTCTTTAAGATGGCTACTATTGTCTTGTTTGAGGCCTCTACTTGCCCGTTTACCTGCGGATAGTATGTTGTCGCAAAACTATGTTGAATGTTGTATCTGGTTGTTAGAGCTCACACATTTTTGTTTTTGAATGATGAACCATTATCCGAGATTATCTTGAAGGGTACCCCAAAATGATAAATGATGTTGTGAAGTATGAACTCCTCAATCCGAGGACCAATTATTGAGGTTAAGGGGACCACTTCCACCCATTTGGTGAAGTACTCAATTGTCGTTAAGATGAATATGTGCTGGCTCAAATACGGGGGAGAAATATTTCCAATCAAATTGAAACCCCATTGAGAAAATGGCCAAGCCACCTAAATGGGTTGTAAGGCCTGAGATGGCAAGTGCATTAGGTTTACATGATGTTGATATTTAATGCATTTCTTGACATACTCACAACAATCCTTCTCCATGGTGGGCCAATAATAGCCCATTCAAAGAATGTTCTTGGTAATGGCCATGCCACTAAAGTGGCCACCACACGTATCGATGTGAGCTTGAGAAATCACCCAAGCTGACTCTTGGGGCTCCAAGAAATGTAGGAGAACTCCATCATAGCTTCGAAAATACAATATACCTCCTAGCAAGACATATATAGTCACTTTTTTCCTAAATTCTCATCTCTCGACATGCGATAGTCCCTGTGGGATAATTCCTAGCCTAAGGAAATCTTGCAATTGAGATAGCCAATCCTGATAGGCTACAACCTCGATAGATAAGACAACTTGTTCCTCATGAAATTTGATTTGCACAAACATAGATTGAGAAACAACCTTGTGGTGAATAGTGGTACCATTCCCCATAGGACCTTGAGAGATCAAGGACCCCCAAGGTGCCTTATTTAGAAGTATGTGGATTCACATAACTAGTCATGGTCTAGCACTAAATGGATCATGTTGATTGATTCCTTTTTATCAAAAGCCTCACACTGGATCACTAAATGTGAGAGCATTTTGACGTGAATGGTAGTGAAATTGGCAGATAGATTTTGAGGGATAAAGAATCCCAAAGATGTCGTGGTGTTCACAAATCATTTTAATGAACGAGGGATTGCCTTGATGTTGTACCACTCTAGTTTGGCTAGATATGTCTCAACAAGCTCCTTGTAAGATTTCAAGATTGGATCCTGACATTGAAATAGTCCTTTGACTTGGTTGACTATGAGGAGGGAGTCACCAAAGATATTTAACCTCTTAATTTTCATGGCAATGGTTGTTTGGAGACCCAAGATTAGGGCTTCGTATTTGATGTTGTTATTGGTGCAAGGGAAGTCTAGATTGAATTAAAAAGGCATTGGATCTCCTTGTGGTATGAAAAAGACAATCCTCACATCACCTCCTTGCTCACACTTCAAACCATCAAAGAACAGATTCATGTCAACTTCATTTTCTAGTTCTTTAGGTTTGGGTGCTTTTGATAGTGCAAATACTGCATCATCAAGAAGCTCTAAGGTAAGGGGCCTACTTTTTTGAAGAGGTGTCTCAGCAAGATAATTATTTATGACTTGTCCTTTGATGGAATTTTGGCTTATGAATTCCTCTTTCAATAGCATGATCCACTTTGTAGTAAGTGTGTTATGATATGTCTTGCTTATCATATACTACAAAGGATTTTTCTTGGATATTACATATATTGTATGGTCCAACATGTAGTGGCATAATTTCTTGGTTGCAAAGACCACCACTAAGCACAACTTCTCTACTTATGCGTATCTAATTTCATAGCTCACTAGGATACGACTGATGTAATATATCGCTTGCTCTTTGTCTTGTGCATTCTTTTGAGCTAATATGGTGCCCAAAGAAAAATCTATAGTGGATATATATAGCAAGAATGGCACATCTGGCCTTGGTGGAGCTAGAACTGGTGGTATTTCTAGGTACTCTTTAATCTTAGCAAGGCTTTCTGACATTCTTCATCCCATTAGAATGTAATCCCCTTGTGTAGCAGTCAATTCATGGATCGATATTTGTTTGATAGTTGTGTGATAAATCACTTTATGGATGCTACTTTGCACTATAAGCTTATTAGTTCTTTGATGTTTATGGGAAGAGCCATTTCTAGGATAACCTTTACCTTTTATGGGTCTACCTCGATGCCTTGTTTAGAAATGATGAATCCCAAGAGCTTTCCATAAGTTATGCCAAATATGCATTTCTTAGGGTTCAACCTGACATTATTCTCAATTAGGTGATCGAAGACCTTTTTAAGGGTCTCAGCATGCTCTTCTTGCAGTAATAACTTGACTAGAAAGTCATCAATGTAGTATTCCAATATATTATGCATGTAGTCATGGAAAATGTATGTCATAGCCCATTGATATGTGGCACCAGCATTTTTAAGGCCAAATGGCATTACTTTGTAATAGGTAATCCCCCATGGAGTGGTGAACATAGTTTTGTGCTAGTATTAGAGCTTAATATGAATCTGATTATAACTAAAAAATCCATCCATTAGGGAGAGCATCTCATGACCTACATTTGCATCTACAAGAGCATATATGTTGGACAACTGGAATGAATCATTTGGAGTTGCCTTGTTGAGATCCCTAAAATCTATGCAAATATGGACTCTTCCACCAGGTTTTCCTATGGGCACTATGTTTGATACCCACTTTGGATAGTTGATGGGAACAATAAAGACTACATCCAACAATTTTTGTAACTCATTTTCAACCATCAAAGTGATGGTTGGATGCATCTTCCTGAGCTTTTGCTTGACCAATTTATTTATGGGGTCTATCGATAGGTTGTGGACAACCAACTTTGGATCTAGCCTCGACATGTCTTTGTAGATCTAAGAAAAGAGATTTGGTCTCTCTTTTAGTAGAGGAATTATGATGGCCTATTCTTTTGGAGATAAGCTTTCTACAAAATTGACTTTATTTGGTTGAGAAGGATCATTGCTGATATCCACCTTAAAAGTCTCCTCTATTTCCATATGGGATCCATACTCAAGCTGGTGAGGAGTGGGGATTAAATGAATGTCATCTACTAGATTTATGGTTCCCACTAACTCAGGTTTGAGACCAGCATGGTAGACATCATGCATGCAACCTGATGCAAAATGAAATGGTTGTAGCATCCCTTAATTAGGAAAGAAATCCTCAGGCTCTAGCGGTGAGTAAGTGTGATCCCAATCGATAGCATCTAAGTTAAGACACAATGGTTTTTTAGGATATATTGTGTTATGGAGTGGAGTGGTCAAATAAATGGAGATCATATTGATGGATGAGATAAAATCTCTAGGACCACATGGGTGAAACTCTATATCCTGGGTGTGCCCTCCATACTCACGATGGGGCTTTGGGGCCATAGGGATCTCAGGATCTAATCTGTGGATAGATGATATGATGGGATCCTTACACAAAAACTACTCTTTAAAGGTTGGTAGATTTGGGTTGACCATACAATGAATGCAATCTAGGTTTAATGATCTCCCTAATAAGAAAAAATTAGGATCGATGGCATAGAGTGCCACTTCTCTTTCCATAAACAGATCGACTGGTTATAATTATTGAGATCCAAGATAAGTCATTTCGGTCTCATACTCAAAGTTATCATCACTTATCCAAAAGCCATTGGCATTGGTTTCTGGTCCTAGGATGGGCTGATGATTAGATTTCTAATGCCATAGATAGGTCATATTGGTTTCATCCTCATAGTCATCATCACTTATGAAGAACCTATTGGTGTTTGTATCTAGCCCAACGATTGGGCTCGTATGTCTAGGCCATAAGTAGGTCATCGCTATTGATTCCTCAAACTCATAGCCAATTTTATCTGACATGTATCCACCCTCATTCAATATGTATTCACTCTCGTTTGAGAGGTATCCACTTTCTATGTAGCTTGTCCAAGTAAGGTTTTGCACAAACCAAAGCCCATGGTAGTCCAGTCCAGTTCCATCTTCATCCCTTCTTGGAACATAGTCATATTCATATCATTCATATCCATGCATTGGCTCCTCCTCCCATAGGATGGATCTTGATGGGGGTACTTCAAAAGATGATTCAAGGTGATACTAATCAGGTGGTGTGACATTGACCATAAACACCCACCCATCACCCAAATAGCTTTTGCTAGGGGTATGATAGGGATTCCAGTCGATGTCTTCCCCAAACCCAATACTTAATCTATCTAGGGCTACTTCCAAAGAGCCATCATGACCCCACATTCGATAGTCCAAACCACACCTGTTAGTAGGTATTTGGTACTATGGGTAGGTAGTTGGTACTATGGTTGAGATGGTAGCTGACGCTCTTGCTCATACAAGCCCAGGCCATAGACTTGCTAGTGACACTACCCAAAGTACTTTAGAGTAAACTTAGGATTTGAAAAGTAATGAACATTCATGGTGAAAGGTTCATCCTCACATATTTCCATATTAGGAGTAGTGTGGGTGTAATCTAGACCAACATATATAAAATTAGTCTGGTTTGGTGGCACCCCCAAGGGAACCACTGTCCCTACTAGCATACTTGGGACTCTTGGCCACCCCATGTCTTGTGCAAACTCAATTATTGGCATGAAAGTTATATTCTACACAAGATATTCACCTAGTTCTATGTTGGCTAGGTGAATTGTCACCTGCATTGTAGATGATGTTGTTGATGATGCAGGTAAGGGAGGCTATGGTACCTCCTCGACTATTTCCTGGGAATTTTCCTCTTCCATTGGAGTAGGGATTCCTACAATTGCTATGGTTGGAAGTTCCTTGGGTTTTTCCTCCACTAGGGACACCTTCAACTTCTATTTATCTCTTTCCTTATCTATCGAAGGCTTTTTAGAAGTTCCAGTAGCTTTGGATGTAGGAGGTGGTGCCGACGTGGATGGGTCACCTCACATTGATTTGCTTTTGCTTCTTGGCTGGGTGGTTGGGGATGAAGGCCTTATGTACAAGTGCATTTATGGTAGGATAAAATCCCCTGGAAATTCGACTTGATGCACATACTTGAATGGATCTTCATCGAATGGAACCACATGAACTTATCTCTCATGCACATACTTGATGTATTGGTGTAGGATTGAGGGCATGCACTGCATGTCTCTAATCTAGGGATGCCCTAGAAGGATGTTATATTGCATCATCCCTTATAACACATGACACATCACGGGGATGGTCTTATGTCCTACTTTTATAGGAAAAATGACCATACCCACTGTGGAGCACAACACATCATTGAAATCCATGAGCGTGTAGGAAGTCAGGATTATGTTGGACTTAGGGATATTTAAGTGCCCTATAGCCTTAGTGGTGATGATGTTGATCTATGAGCCCATATTAATAATAACTTGCTTGAATGGAATATCATTTATTGATGCAATAATATGCAAAGGTAGGTCTACTTAGGTAGTAGGGACTACCTTAATTTTGTGATCGTAAAAATGAATCATGGGATTTTAACACTATTGCACTTGCCCCAAAAAATGTGTGAACGCATCTAGGTTATGGTTTTGGAGCTTGATTGATCTCAAAATATCCATTAAAGTCTTCTTGTGTCTAGGGGATTGTTGTATGAGCTCATAAATGGATAACTTAGCTAGAGTTGTTTGTAGATTATATTCTAGTCTACTCTGAACAATCACCATAGGTCTTGCTGGTGGACCTAGAGGGTTTTCATGCGCCTACCTCTACTGAGGTATGATCAGGATATTGATGGGAGCTAGTGGAGGCTATGGTTGCCCATATCTCTAAATCCCCATTGCCACATTAACCAACTCAACCATTCCTATGCACCCCTAAATGGGTGGCTCAACTCATATTAACTTGAGGACCCCGATCTCTAGGGACATTGTGATTGGGCAACAGGTTATGGTATATACCCATATCTCTATTATCGAGAGCTAGCTAGCGGGTTGTCAACTTTTAGATATCCCTTTTAAATCATGTTTTGTACAACATTATTGAATCTGATGCAATTATTGATGTCATGCCCTTGTCTCCTATGGTATGGGTAGTTTTTATCTTCTCTTTATCCCCTTGGCTTGGTACGGTTAGGATCTAGTAGTTTTACATCAATAAATATTATCGTTTGTGCCTCATTCAACTGATTAAACACTAATTGCATTGATTCATTCATAGGCATGTAGTAGAAAGGTGGCTGACACTCTTTGTTTTAGACTTGATTGTTCTTAAGGTCATAGTTGGCTAGCGGAGGGTGAGCCTAGTAATTCTGGGGTTGTTTTCCATTTCCCTTCTTTGGTGTGGCCAATAAAACTTGATTAAATTGAGTAGGCTTGGCCTGCTTCTACTTGTTTTTGTTATTTTGATTTTTCTTGCTCCATTATTTCTTGTTACAGAGATTAAGATATCCCTCATTGACCTTAATGTCTTCAATAATTTTAGCTTGATCTAAGGTTTCTTCGAATGATTCATATTACTACAGTTGTAATAGCAAGGAGATGTGCTTTGTGCAGCTCTTTGTGAACATCCAGACAAGTTCCTCTATGGTGATGGAGAATGATAGTTTTGCCATGATTTTTTTCCATCTGTCCTCATAGTCCATCACTATATCATCATCATATTATTTAAAATTAGCTAGATCAGATAGGTTTACATTCTTATTTGCTCCAAAGGAAAACCATTCAAGGAATGCATTCTTCAGTTGCTCAAAACTGATGATGCTATGTTTGGGAAACTAGTTAAACCATTGTGTTTCCGCACCCGAGAATGTCATGATAAATATCCTTAGCATTAGGGTATCATTCTTCTCAAGGTGGAAGCATGTGTTCATGAAGTTGGTCACGTGTTCTTGTGCGTCTCCCTCCCCCTTAAACTTGTCTAACCTAGGCATCTCAAAGTGCCTAGGATAAGCTAGACTCGGGATTGAGGGACACAAAGGTTGGTTGTGAATCTTGCTCAGTGTCAACTTCTATATGCTTGTATCCTACTTCTCGAGAGACTTGACTCTCTTAGTGAGCGTCTAGTATGCATTTGAGGAAATAAGCTCATGTTCCTAAAGGTTAGCTCATGGTGGTAAAGAAGGTAGCCCTATGTTGGCTCGGTTTGAGCATCTATACTCATATCCTATAACCATGGATGGAGGTTCAAGATATGTTTGTTCCTGGTCTTCCATACCTACCTTTCCTCATTGAATTATGTCTATTCGAGGTCCATGTGTTGTTGATGTTGTGAATTGTGGTGAGCATGCTCATTTCCTAGCCTAGTGCTTCTCTCCTATTGATAATGATGTCTCTCATGTCAGTATATCTCACCACTTATGTGTGCATTTGTTTGAGCCAACCTCTTAGCTAGCTCCTCATGCTCAACTCTTTTTTCTCTTGAGCATTGTTCTTATAGGTGCATGCACCTCTTCCTTTGATCTTCTTGCTCAAGAGCTTTTATGCGTTCTCGCTCAATGCGTAGTTCCTCTTATAATCTATGTAAGTGGTTAGAGCGACATGCTATTGAAGGCTCATGTATTTCTAACTCATCAAGTTGTTAGATTCTCCACAACTAATCTTATAGAGTCCCATTGGCACCAATGAACTCATGGTTTAAGGGTACCCTCCCATATGTAGGGAGGCTATAAGATGCCCTGGGCTTGCAACTAGGTGTGGCTCAAATGTCTTACCCCTTAGTGGGCTGATCTACCCTATGTTTATCATGTGATATTTGGAGCCTTGCAATCTCAGTGTTCCTATGTGATGAGGATAACCTCAATGATTACTCACATTGGTGTAATGATGGAGATATTGTAGCCTTCGTATTTCAGTATGAAGATGGAGGTTGGGATGCCTCTACATGTTAGTGCAAAGAGGGAGGTCATGATACCTCCACTTGTCTATGTGATGGGAGGTGCCATGAAGACTCCTCATTCTTGTGTGCTTAGGAGGGCCTTGAGGCCTCCTCATATCTATGATATGAGGAACCAGGATGTGGATCTCTTGTCAGGGTTTATCTTGGAGTCCCCCCAAGGGTTGAATTGTCACCCCTAAGACTTGCTAAACTTTGTTCGATGACACTATAGTGGATGAATCAATGCCAGTGTGATTTTGAGTGTGAGAAGCATTAGTTTACCCTTGGTGTTGGATCAAGGTGGTTGCTCTGTGTTTTCACCATTTTGATTATGTGGTATCTTGTTAATTACTTTTCAAATTACGCAACCAAAATAAGCAAGTGTTTGTCTCTTTTAAGGATTAGTGTGTTCCCTAAACTATTTGGTGTGTTTGGATTTTTTGTCGATATTGACTTCTGGTTTGTGTTTGGAAACAGAATGAGGGAACTCAATCAAAGTGAATACTAGGAACACTAGTGCCAAACATGATTTCCCAAAAGAGTCTAGGGTACACCACTTAAATATTGGTGGTATGTTCACCTAGCTCTTCCACTATGAAATAGTGGGAGATAGTTTGAACACAAGTGACCTTCTCCAACTAAAAAGGAGGTCTCTATTCTATCTAAGGACGTCTAGGGGTAAATCCTATGGAAGGAGATGAATTACAACATCACCGATCTAAATTGGGGGTCGATGATGAAATCCAACCTTACCAATGTTATTGTATAACATGCAAGTGTGTGGGGATCTTTTTAACCTTGCATGTAATTACAATGCATCACCAAACAAACATGATATTTCCTATATGCCTAAGATAAATTATGTTTCATTTCATAAAGATGCATGTATTCAACTTATATGCTCTTTAAAGAATGCATTCTATTTTATGAATTAATGGCCACTGGTTGGGCTGCATGCAATAAAACTAACACACAAATGCCTAGCATATTGGAGACTAAGGTAGATATTACAACTAGAGGCTCGATGTTCCTAGCAGTGCCTAGAAGAAACTAAAGAAATATAAGAAATGTACAATGCATTTTTCTTTTAATTTTCTTCATTTTTTCCTAATTAAACTATGATTTTTCTTGCTATTTATGGAAGAGTTGCAGATAGAAAACATAGAGAAAATAGAGGATGAAACCAACATCAAATATTGCTCTAATTATGGAAATTATACCTTTTTCTACACTTGGTTGTTGGTTGTTGTTGACCAGAGTGACTGCTTCTAGCTGTTGACAGCTATAGTAGCTAAGATATGTTGGCCACTGATAACTACAACAACTAAGATCTATTGGCCGCTAATAGCTATAGAAACTAAGTTGGCCACTGATAGCTACACTAGCTAAGATCTACTAGTTGTTTACAACTATAGTAGCTAAGATCTTTTGGCCATTATCGACTAGAGCGGCCAAACCTACACACAGAAAAAATTCCTAAAAAAATATTGAAATGGCCAAAAACAAAAATTTTGTGGGAGTCCCATTGTGATCGCCATATGTGTGACCCTGGGAAGCATGCACCCTTACCAAAATTAAATGAAATACCATGAAATATATATAACATGAAAATAACAAAGAAAGATCTTTTTATTTATATTAAAACCTGATTACATGTCAGTCCCTTTGAGGGATACCCATTTCGATATAATAAATTATAAATGGAACAATGTGAATAAAATATCCCCTCACAAAGAGGTGGTGCACTTTCACAGGCTTCCTAATTTTGCACACAAACTTTTCTAGAGGGCTTACAAATGCCTCCTTCTCTTGATCTTGTCCTGGAGGGATCTCGTGCTCTGGATAATTTGACTTGATCTTGTGAACCTGTATCTGCATGTATGGAAACAACAAGGTACACTTAGTAGAATGGGTAGCCTACCCAGATGAGGCCTTTTGTTAGCAAATATGATAATATAAATAAATAAGCATAATGTGCATTGAAATATAGCATATGTAAGTAATATGCATATGAAAATCAAAAATATTAATCTAAATGCAATGAAATATTTAGATCTATGCTAAATCCATGTAAATTAAATAATGATAAATAAATATCTATTACTTAGAACAAAGGAATCAACCATTTTAAAACCTGGCTATGACTATGGGCCACTATCAAATACAATAAACTCTGACTTAAAGGTTACCTCAGGTCTTATGGGCTGTGGAAGTCGATCCCTTGCTTAGATTAATGTTCAAGAGTCACCAGGTTTATCTCCTACATTGATTGGCGGTTGGGAATGATGGATATGAATACTGATGCATGGACGTGGCTCAACCGAATGACACTTCAATGCTCCTCAAAGGGGCATAGATTGGCTCTCCATTTTAAAATGGCTCTACTACACACCATTTGAACTCTCTCTCCCCTCCATTTTTGCCTTCCTAGAAGTTTGCATATCTAGCCTTCCTAGTTTTAGGTACAAATCTAGAGCTTGACTTCTTGGGGAAGCCAAGCTCTAGATCTGCATACCTACTAATTATCATAGAGGGATATTTCAATCTTGGATTGGCATGGAAGGGGTAGTTAAGAGGAACTCTAGGATTTCCTCACCTATATCCCTTCGAAATGCTCCCATGATTTGGATAATCCCTCATGGTAGTTCACATTTTAGTGCTAGCCACTGTCATCAGCAGTGACTAGCTATAGCCACTCTCAACTTGAGCGGTCAGGATTGGTGGCCACTCTGGTCGATAGAGATCAAGCCTAAATGGGCTAGAATTGCCCCTTTTGAGTGGTTAGGACCACTTCTTGCTCTTGGAAAGGTCTAATATTGGTCATATGGTCTACGAATGTGCCCATATGAGTAGTCTCCTAAACATGACATATTTTAGGTGTCTACAATTGCACCTTATCATATTACATCATGCTACTACATCAGACCACTCTGGTATACACTACTTCATACTGCTAATGTTCTTCCACACATGTTATGCTCTATATCTATGGCCCTTTATATAGGAAATAGGTTCCTTGCCCAACACTCTACCTATATATGAAAGGGATAACTTGCACTTTGACTCATGCATTTATTACATTGCATGAAGTAACTAGATAAATTCCCTCTATGGTAATCTAATGTCCTAAGTATGTACCAATAAAGGTACATTTAAATGATCCAAATGATGTAAAATACTCTATTTATAACACCCCCATGTATTACATTATCTAGATTTTGAATACTTTAGTCTTCAATGTGGATCTTCATCCAGTCTTTGAGATTTTGAATCTTTGATTTATTCAGGTTCATCATCCTTATCTTCTAACCAACCACTTTTATTATTTTCTTTGAGAGTATCTTTATTTGGTTCTGAATGCTGATGACTGAGTAGAGCACGGTGCACTTATCCTCTCATCTTATTGATTTTAGTTATTCTATGCTTACCTTTTTGATGTACTGGTTTTTCATTTTCTTGAACATGTTCCTTTAAAAATATGTTAGCATCATTATGAAACATCACAATATTTCATAAATTTTCCATTGGATCCAGAATATATGTATTTTAATGGATTGATCATGTTACTTTTATTTCACCTTAATTCATGATGAAAAATGTATTGATTCCATCCATATATACAAATTTGATCATATAGTTATCTTCTACTAACTTGTTTATAGAGATGAGATTGAAATATTAGTTCAGGAACATACAATACATTATGTAGTAGAAGATTTGGAAATGATCTGCTTGGTGTTACACATCCATATCCATGTATGGGATACGTTTGGCTATTTGAAATCCTTAGTCTATAGCCTTTAGCATCTTCAAGACAGCTAGACCACTGTATATTTCATGTTATATGATGACTGGCCCCTGATTCAATGTACCATATGTTTTCGTGTTTTGTAAAATGATTTCTATTGGAGAAAATTCCACATTCATTATATGACATTCATTTTTCCATTTGAAGAAGTAGAAGAATTGAGATAGGAATTTCTTATGACTCCCTATATTAGGATATATGATTCCTAATTGAAGAAATATAAGTTTGATTTGATTAAACCTTTAATAATCCTTGTTTTGTAGACTAACTTATGTCTCCCAAGTAATGTGAGTATAATATACTCCTAAGGATTTTAGGTTTTGAGGAAAAATTATATTTTGTAATTTGATAATATTTTATAGATGTTGATATTACCAAGTTTTGTAGAATGTCTTATGACTCCCTAGTATGTTATGGATAATATATAGTGCTTTTGTAAATTATGTTAAATATTTGATTGATTTTGTAAAGGTTTTGTAAATGCCAAAATAAATTTATATTATCCCTTATTTCTCCTATTGAACTAAGCATTGTTCCCAAATTTTAAAGAGGTAATAATATCGGATCTTTTGTCTCCTTTTGAGAAGTTTGAGACAATAATATTATGAATATCCAACCTTTTAAAAAGATATGATAAATATCTCCTTATATAAATAACCCTTTGAGAATTAGGTTTAGTGTATCTAATTTTCCAATTAATTAATTTGATGTAGTAGCCCTTATGACTCCCTAATATTTGGATAAATTATATCACAATAATATTTGAAAATAATTATTATTTATTCTAGTAGAAACCCTTATTACTCCTAGGTTTTATATTGCAAATATTGTATTTGTTTGATAAAGAATTCTCTTTGATGAATGGCTTTAAATTATTTAAATTCCTCCAATTATAACCTTATAACTTTGAAGGAAAAAAAACACATAATAATGGGAATGAAACTTTACCTTTCACCAAGCAATATATGATGCTATTTTATAAGAAGCTCAGGCTGCTGTATTTACATAGACGTCTTGAATGTTGTGACTGTAGTCTCCAATGGAATCACTTGGAGCTTTAGGCATTCCAAAAATGATGTTGCTTGGACTCTTCCTTTGACCTTCCTTAGATTGAGCATTAAAGGCTCTAACACCTTCTTTTCATGCTGCAATTCTACACTATGCATGCAGATGACAAAGTGATAAATACCAAGATGAGAATTCACTTGCTTGCTTGCTTCTTCATGTTGAACTTGATCATTGATGTCCTTAATATGGAGAAGATTATTGTCTAAAGTTGCAAGTGGTACATTGTAATGAGTAAAAATTTGAAAGACAATGCCAAATACATAGGTCTTGCAAGGAATTGAGAAGACAAATATATTTTCTTTAATTTTATTTTTAATTGAACACCCAAAACTGGAAATACAAAATATTGTTCATATCAATACAAAACATACAAAAGCTAGAATGAAACCCACAATCACAATTTAACAAATTTGCATGTCACTTCACAAACACAATTGAACATATATGGGACGTTGCACCTGGAACGATGGATTTACAATAAATAATGCTTCAGCTTGACTCTAGATGAATATATGATGAAATGCTGCCTCTTGAATACTCAGATCTGATAAATCTGCATGCCACTGGGATGCTGCCAATGCAAGACTGCAAAACCCTTTCTCAACACCAAAATCTAATATAGATGTTTGCACAAGTGGGACGTGGGACTGTGAGGGGCACAATCTGCCCAAACAACACATAAAATATTGATCAGCAACCTCCAAAGGTGGAACGTTTGCCTCTCCAATACAAGTCTGCACCTCTAGAACTAAAATATGCCCATTAATTCACATTCACTTGTTGTACGATGCCCTCAATACTGGACGTTGCCCTCCTAGATTGGAATTAACCCTCACAAGTGCATAAAATTTTCCCCAAGGCTGGTCGACTCATATATGAGACTCTCAATTGCCAACAACTCCACAAAAAAATGCAATATGGAATACTAGAACTCCACACAAAACAATATCACTGCCACAATCTGAATGAATCTCTCAAAACTCCCACCATATCAACAAACCCTCAAAAAGAGGAGTGAAAGGAAAGAAGCATAAAAGGCAAATCCTGGGTGGATTCACTCCTCAACCTCAATAGCTAAGAACCTCTCAACTATCAGATTGGAATTCTTCAGCTAACCTTGAGCACCTCTCGAAAGTCAGAGAAGAGTAGGGTTTTCATAACACACATAACATAAGCCAGAAAATGGGCGCTCCATCCTTATATATTTTCATTGTTCTTTTCTTGCGTTGAGTGGGTCCCATTACTTAAGCCAAATGTGCTTAAGTTATTTTATTAAAATATCACACATAATATAAATAATAATAATTATTTATATTTTCTTTATTTTCTTTTCTCCACACTCATAATAAAATTAATAAAAATATTTTATTTTTCCCACACTATAGTAAATATAATAATATTTACAATATTTACGTCCATGATCCTATTTTCCAAAATGGGTCATGACAAGTCTCCCCCTCTCACATTGCTTGTCCTCAAGCAATGCATTCCTGAATGTGAGAGGATCTCAACCCCCTCCCATGTGGCATCTTCATCTGGAAAACCTCTCCACTTAATCAGATATTCTTTAATAACCCTGCTTCTTAATTTTCTTTCCCTGGTTTCAAGAATAGTCTCTGGCTCCAAAACCAATTTTCCTTCATCATCTAGAGGAGGCAACTCAATGGAAGGATTAAAATTTTACCCAACAACTTTCTTAAGGCATGAAACATGAAAGGTGTTATGCAATCTACTACCCTGTGGAAGCTCAAGCTCATATGCTACCTCTCCAACCCTACGTAGCACCTTATAGGGACCATAAAATCATGGCCTAAGCTTCTATGCACCACTCTTTTTCAATGTAGATTGCTTATATGGCTACAATCTCAAATAAACCATGTCTCCTATCTCAAATGAGCGCTCTATACGCTACTGATCAGCAAACTTCTTGTACCTATTTTGTGCTACCTGTATATTTTCTTTTAGGGCCTTCGAAATGTCTTGATGTTCCTATATAAATTCCTTTGCCTTTGGTACCCTACTATCCACAATTAATAAATCTGGAATAGTAGGAGCATCATACCCATACAGAGCCATAAAGGGAGTCATCTTGATTGACATATGATAGGTGGCATTGTAACAATACTCCCCTAGGTGCAGTCATTTAATCCAAGCATTCTGATACCCAGAAACATAATTTCTTAAGTATCCTTCCACCCATTTATTTACTATTTTTGATTGGCCATATGTCTGTGGGTGGTAACTGGTACTTGGTGTTAAGGATGTGCCACATAATCTGAATAATTCTTGCCAAAAGTTGCTCATGAATTTACTATCCCTGTCACTAACAATATACTTTGGCAAGCCATGTAATTTAAAAATCTCTCTAAAAAATAAATCATCCACCTGAACAGTTGTATATGTTATGGAAATAGCATAAAAATGTGCATATTTAGTCATTCGATCCACAACAGTAAAAATGCAATCCTTACCATGTACCTTTGGGAGACCAGTGATAAAATCCATGGATATACTCTCACACTTCTGATTTGAAATTGGTAGTGGTTGAAGTAGACCAGCTGTTAGATTATGCTCATCCTTATTGACTTGACAAGTGGTGCACTCCATAACATGAGTGAGCACATCATTTTTCAGCCCTTTCCATGTAAATCTTTCACGAACCTACCTGTATGTTTTGAAAAATCCAGGGTGACCAGCCATAGGTATGTCATGCAAAGCAGAAATAATTCTTTCCTTGAGCTTAGAATGTGGAGTTAAAAATATTCTTCCCTTGTAATAAATCAGCCCATATTTTACTGAATACCTGTCATCATCCAAAGTGCCATCTAATATGCTAGTTGCCAAAGTATTCTTAGCATATTCAGCCATGAGTGAGATCTTCAAATCATTAGTAACAATTGAAAGAGAATGAAAAACAAGATTTCTAGACAATGCATCAGTTGCTGTGTTATTTTTCCCTTTAACAAATTCTATATCAAAATCAAATGCTTGCAGCTTAGTGACCCATTTTTGTTGTCTTTCATTTAATTCATTTTGCTGCCCCAAAAAATACTTAAGACTATTGTGATCGGTTTTGACTACAAACTTACCACAAATGAGATATTTTCTGAACTTAGATAATGCATGCATAATAGCAAGCATTTCTTTGTCATAAGTGTTGTAAATTCTCTCATGTGGTTTGAGTTTCCTGCTCTCATAAACAATGGAGCATCCTTTCTGCATAAGGATTGCTCCAATGCCTACTCCTGATGCATCACAATTAATAGTGAAAGGAAGAGAAAAATCAGGAATAGTTAACACTGGACAAGTAGTCATTACCTCCTTTAATTTTTCAAAAGCCATCTGGGCTTCCTCACTCCATACAAATTCACCCTTCTTGGTCAATTCAGTTAATGGTGCTGCTAAGGCTGAAAATCCCTTAATGAACCTCCTGTAATAGTTGCATAAGCCTAGAAATCCCCTCAACTGAGTTAAATTAATTGGAACAGGCCAATTTTGCATGGCTAAAATTTTCTCTTGATCCACCTTCACTCCTTCATGGTTGATTACATGGCCTAAATATAGAATCTATGTCATGCCAAACTCACACTTAGATTGCTTAGCATAAATTTCCTGTTCTTCTAGAATACCAAGAACAATGTCTAAGTGTTTCAAATGATCATCCCATGTTTTGCTATAAATTAAAATATCATCAAAAAATACTAGCACAAAATTCCTCAAATACTCCCTGAAAATCTGATTCATTGCAGCTTGAAAAGTAGCAGGAGCATTTGTTAATCCAAATGGTATAACCAAAAATTCAAAGTGCCCAAAATGGCATCTAAATGTTGTCTTATGTATGTCCTCTTCCCTCATCCTAATATGATGGTAACCATATCTTAAATATATTTTGGAAAAGAACATAGCCCCATACAATTCATCAATAAGCTCATCAACATGAGGAATAGGATACCTATTTTTAATAGTATTTTTGTTTAGAGCCCTATAATCAATGCACATACGTAGGCTGCCATATTTCTTTTTCACTAGAACCACTGAAGATGCAAATGGGTTGGTGCTAGGACGAATGTGTCCCATTGCTAACAAATATTTTATTGTCTTTTCAATTTCATATTTATAGTACTTGGGATGCTTGTATGGTTTTATCATGATTGGTTTAGTTCCTGGTTCCAATTCAATTGCATGCTAAAAATTTTTGGGTGGAGGTAATCCTTGTGGTATTTCATCAAAAACTTTCTTATGCTTATCCAAAATAATCTAAATATCATATTGTGACCCATGGGTGGGAGTAGTCTTACCTTTACAAGTGAAAATTCTAGATGCCCATACAAATTCTTTCTTCTTCAAGATCCTTTCCATGCTTTTAATAGAAACCTGCTGTAACACCCTGTCCTTTATCCCTTGCAAGACTACTTCTTTTCCTCCCACCATAAATTTAAATTTTAGTGTTTGGTTGTTTATAGTATAGTCACCTAGAGAAAATAACCATTGCACCCCTAGTACTGCTTGTGGAGCATTCTTTCCAAGAGGAAAAACAATGAAGTCATCTATCATGTCATAATCTGTAAATTGTAGTTTCATATGTGGGACATAAAGATGACAATGTTCTACATTCCCATTTCCAACAGCTACATCAAAACCAGAAAAATATTCAGTCTTTAATTTATTTTTTCTTACCAAGTCTTCATGCACAAAGTTGTGAGTTTCTCCAGGGTCAATAAGCACCACAACTCTTTCTCCTTCTACTCTTCTTGGCACTTTAAGGGTGTTGTAGGCTCTAGAAAGATCTAGTGAAGCTAAACTCCCTAAACTAGGTGCACTTGGACCTTCTGGTTCTGTATCCTGATTCCCTTCTACTTCTAGTTCTTCTACTGATGCATACTCCCCATATGAATCCTCATCATCTGATATTACTTGAATCAACCTAATATGTCCTTTTCCTTGACATCTATGTCCTCTTTCAAATGGATTCTTGCAGTAAAAACATAGTCCTTTCCTCCGTAATTCATCACGCTCATCATATTTTCTGTTTTTAGTATTACTTGCTGCTGGTAGGTTCTGTGAAGTGGACGTGGGCTTTTGGGAATGGTTTTGATGACCAAAAATTGATGTTGATGGCTGAAAACTACTCTTCTTTTGGGATGTCCCTATGGGGTTGAATTTGGAATGAAAAGATGATGAAAATTTCTATTTTGTAGGTATGGCTGAAGCAGACATAGAGAAAGCTCTTTGAATTGCATCATGTAATGATGTAGGTTCAAATGCTTTCACCCAACCCCTTAAGGGTTCCATTAAACCTTCTATGAACAGAAATATTATCCTCTTTTCAGACATGTTTGGAACCATAACTACTAATTTTTCAAATTCTTCTATATAGGCCTCCACTGATGATTTTTGTTGTAAGGTTGCCAATTCTTTGAAATATTCCTCCTCCTCTTTCCTCTCAAATCTGTCCAATAATCTCACACTGAATTCATCAAAATATTTAATATCACTGTGTCCCTATGTCATCATACCATGGTGCCACCAATCATAAGCACTACCTTCCAGATATACTGTAGCCAATTTTACTGCGTTCTCTTCTTCTGTAGGACAAACTTCAAAATATGTAATCAGTTTTTGCAGCCATGCCCTAACTAAAATTTTGTCACTCCCATCAAACATGGGTATCTGCATTTTATGCTGAATGAGTTTCTTTTCATCTTGTTTACCCCCTCTATTAACTTTCTTGCCCAAAATGCCCAAATAACCTTCAAATGAAACATTATTTCTAAAATCTTCTGATCTTCTCATATACTTGGCCATCAATGTTTCCATTTCTACATCCTGTTGCTATGGATCTGGTTCTTCTGAATTGATAAATAAAGGTTTTGAAGACCTAGGCAAGGGTGAATGAGAAAATTTTACTGGTCCTTGTGTAACAGATTTAGAAGAAGATTCTCCATGTCTTTCCTGATTTTGAAGCTGATTAGGTTGTTGTTCTAACCTGTTTACTAATCTCTGCAATGTATCAACCAAGGTCGTAAATTTTTCTTCTCACTCATCATCCTGGTTTTCATTTCTATCAGACATTTTTGGTGATTCTTCCCAAACTGATACTTCTCCCTCTTCTGGTGTAACTAGATCTATTGGATTTGGCTGAGGATTCACACTAGGGTTTTGTTTATTCTTTCTGGTGTAATAACGATGTGTTGGATTCATAAAAAAAACCCTCATAGGTGGCAATTTTTGGGCTCTGATACCATTGTAATGAGCCAAAATTTGAAAGACAATGCCAAATACACAGGTCTTGCAAGGAATTGAGAAGACAAATATTATTTTTTATTTTATTTTTGCTCAAACACCCAAAACTGGAAATACAAAATATTGTTTATATCAATACAAAACATACAAAAGCTAGAATGAAACCCACAATCACAATTTAACAAATTTGCA
This sequence comes from Wollemia nobilis, assembly GCA_028583015.1. NCBI lineage: Eukaryota > Viridiplantae > Streptophyta > Pinopsida > Araucariales > Araucariaceae > Wollemia > Wollemia nobilis. The sequence goes on along the minus strand of JAQPPZ010000386.1, from coordinate 8,263,160 downwards.
TGTCACTTCACAAACACAATTGAACATGTTGGCAATTTTGGGTACCTTAGGTACATTGCCTTTGCTCAAGTGTTGATGTTGTCATTGATGTCAAGAAGCGGAAGGGTTTTTGTGAAAACCAAGGTAGTCAAAATAAAAGGTTTTATTTAAAACCATGGACAAAAGATTTGAAATGGGTTTTTCTTAAAACCCAAGTTGGCTCTTCGTTTCGTTGAAAAAGGTGCCCCGGTGATGAAGATATTTAATTTTAAATATCTAGTTTAAATTTTATTTATTTAAAATTTAAATTAATATTTTAAAATTAAATTAAAGTATTTTCCGACGTGTTTGGAAATGCCGACGTGTTTGGTAATGCATCGAAGTGCATATATAATGGGGCTAATAAATTCATTTCAGGGTGTGTGTGAATTGATATAAATTGGAGTGCATTTCGTTTTCGTCTTCGTCTGTGCTAGCGAAGGAAGATGTCAAGCATGGCGCGGTCGAAGGTGTGATAGGATTGGAAGCAGCGCCAAGGAGGAGGGCTCACGGTGATCAGGACAAAGGCATTTTGATTAATGCATTCACCTTGATTTTTGTGAGAGTAAAAAGACGAAGCAGTTCATGTTGAGTGCGGTGGACGTTCATGAATTACAATGTACTTAAGGTATGAAAATCAAAAGGTGGAATGCAATTATAGAAGAGAGCGCTCGATCAAAGATCATAGGGTTTATTTCATTGTCAAAGCAAGTTTATTTTAATTAAAAATTATGTGCCCTCGACATTAAAACGAATATCGATTATGCGTGCTCGAATTTGAAGAAGACCGGTGCGACAACGTTTCCCTGAAACACAACCTTGTGGCTGTGATAAATCTTGGGTAACGAATCAGACAGTTGCATGTATATAGAGAATAAAAATTGATATAAGTAAAATGGAGCAGAGTGGTCTGCGATAGAAACACCAGAGTGATCAACGAAGATGCCAAGGAAATTTCTCACAATTTTGACATCATGGCAGTAAGTGGCTGTACACAAAACTCGAGACGAGAACAGAGCTCTTCGATTTACATGAAACAATGGCAGAGATAATTCACCGAGCATACAGCTGGTTGTCATAAGGGCGTGCAGCCCAAGTGGTTAGATGAAGGCTTGTGGAGACCTAAGTCGTGTGTTCGAAACTCATTGGCAACAATGTGGTAAGGATAAAATTATTTTACAAATAGTTTGATTTGGAGGTAAGACATTAAACGAACATAAGTCCCATGATCAAATATACAAAGCTCCCTTTTTGTGGACAAGATAGATAAGAGGTATGTTATTTAATAATTGATGTTGAAAGTTGAGCGCTTGGAGATTGTTGTGATTTATTTTATTTTATGGTACAAGTGGTTTTGGGAGTTATAAGGTATGCAATGTTGTGATTTATTTTATTTTATGGTACAAGTGGTTTTAGGAGAGATAAGGAAGTTGTGCAATTAAATGCTTTGGTAATGATTATTGAAAAGTGGAGTAATGTTGATTATTTTGTGATCTACTAACCCTTGTGAAGATTGGCAAAAGAATTTTGTGATGGTGGCAGATTTCCAAAGGGGTTCCTTCACTTCAATAAGGTATGGGCACATTCTTCTTATGAGTATGATTGGTGTATGTTTTCCTGAAATAAGATTGGAGTGAAAAGGTATTCAACAAGGTTTCCTTTGGTTGGGTGTAAGTCCTAGTTTCTGGTTTGTTGAAGACTACTTATGCATTGTTATCATTGATGAGAATTTTGGTGAATGCATATTTCTGGTTTGGGGTAGTGGAAGCATTGTACACTAGGGTTTATGTTTGTAAGTCTTGTTACTTGCATTGAGATGATGAAACCCTTAGATGGCTATTTTGATAGTGATGGTTGAGTTGCTTCCATAGAGGTTGGTTGATCAAGTTATTGCTTTTACTTGATACATGATATTGGGCTTACTCCATTGAGTTGATTTGAACAAGTTATTCTTTGCATTTGGTGATATTGTGTTGGTGGCTGTTTTGTTCAAATATCTATGGAGGGAAAAGGATTTCTACTTATTTCCTTTTCTTGTGATGATTGGTTGAATGCTTCAAGGTTAATGTTAAGTTGAATGATGTTGGTTAAACCTTGTCTTTGAGCATTGTTGTTGAAGTTCTAATTGGTTGAGAAAAGATATTGGTTGTTGGAAAGAACATGAGTATCATTGTTATATAAGGCATTGCATGGTTGGCAATTGTTGGGTTGAGTTTTATGTTCTTGAGAAAAGCATACTACATCTATCTTATTCTGTTGAGTTTGAGATTGAGTTGAGATTGAGATTGGGAGTTGAGTATAGAACATATTGAGTCTCTAACAATTCTCTTTATGCTTCTATATGGTTGATGAATCACATTGAGTCTCTAACAATTCTCTCTGTGGGTTCATGCCAAGCAAGTTTTACTTGATGAACTTGTGAGCAGGTTTTGGACAGGTTCCATTGGGGACTTGTGAGCAAATTTGGATAGGTCCTAGCAGAGGAATTGTGAAGCTGAGTTTGATAGTTCTATCAAAGAACTTGATTACAGAAGTGCATTGATTCTATGAGTAGAACCTGAGGACATTTGTGCTAGACCGAAGGACTATGTTTAAGTACAAATTCGAGGACTAGCTTTGTGGAGATAGAGTTGAGGATAGAGGTCTCCAGCCAGAGCAAGGAAGACAGGTGTCTTCTGTGGATAGAGTTCCATTTGCTAAAGGGTAGCGAAGGTAGAGGTCTTCTAGAGGATCACCAACCAGAGCAGAGCTAGGGGATTGGTGTCTCCAGTGGGTCGATGCCCATGAACTTGAGCTAGGGGATTGGTATCTCCTATGGGTCGATGCCCACGAACTTGAGCTAGGGGATTGGTTTCTCCTGTGGGTCGGTGCCCACGAACTTGAGCTAGGGGATTGGTGTCTCTTGTGGGTCGGTGTCCACGAACTTGAGATTAGGGGATAGGTGTCTCCTTTGGGTTGGTGCCCATAAACTTTGTAATTGGGAAGGTTTCCCAAAGAACATTGAGATAACTTTTAGAGAAAAGTTTTGTGGACGTAGCCCAGGCTTTCTGGGTGAACCATGTTAAAATTGGTGTCTCTTTGTGGATGATCTTGTGCATTGTTTTGATATTGCTTTGGATATATAGCTTTACTATTTTGAAGTATAAAGGAAATGTAAAAAGAGGTCTTATACTGTTCACCCCCCCTCTTAGTATAAGCTTGTGTTCTACAGAACATATATGGGATGTTGCACCTGGAATGACGAATTTACAATAAATAATGCTTCAACTTGACTCTAGATGAATATGTGATGAAATAATGCCTCTTGAATACTCAGATTTGATAAATATGCATGGCACTGGGATGCTGCCAATGCAAGACTACAAAACCCTTTTTCAATGCCAAAATCTAATATAGGTGTTTGCACAAGTGGGACGTGGGACTGTGAGGGGCACAATCTACCCAAACAACACATAAAATACTGATCAACAACCTCCAAAGGTGGAATGTTTGTCTCTCCAATACAAGTCTACACCTCTAGAACTGAAATCTTCCCATTAATTCACATTCACTTGATGTATGATGTCCTCAATACTGGACAATGTCCTTTTAGATTGAAATTAACCCTCACAAGTGCATAAAAGTTTTCCCAAGGTTGGTCGACTCATATATGAGACTCTCAATTGCCAAAAACTCCATAAAAAAATGCAATATGGAATACTAGAACTCCACACAAAACAATATCACTGCCACAATCTGAATGAATCTCTCAAAACTCCCACCATATCAACAAACCCTTAGAAAGAAGGGGATTCTTTTCAAAAGAGATAAAGATCTGCAGATACTAGAAGCCCTCTGAAGCATAAAAGGCAAATCCTGGGTGGATTCACTCTTCAACCTCAATAGTTGAACACCTCTCAACTATCAAATTGGAATTCTTTGGCTAACCTTGAGCACCTCTCGAAAGTCAGATAAGAGTAGGGTTTTCATAACACACATAACATAAGCCAAAAAATGGGCACTCAATCCTTATATATTTTCATTGTTATTTTCTTACGTTGAGTGGGTCCCATTACTTAAGCCAAATGTGCTTAAGTTATTTTATTAAAATATCACATATAATATAAATAATAATAATTATTTATATTTTCATTATTTTCTTTTCTCCACACTCATAATAAAATCAATAAAAATATTTTATTTTTCCCACATTATAGTAAATATAATAATATTTACAATATTTACGTCCATGACCCTATTTTCGAAAATGGGTCATGACATACGTCCATTTCCCTTTGAGCACTTGAGGAAATTTTGGTGCAAAAGAAATGTTTGCCTTCCTTATTGTAATGTATGAGTGTTACATTCTCTAGAATAACATTTGATCTTCTAATGGACAGGTGTATCCAATACACTCAATGCACCAACCTATTCGTGTAACTCCTTTATGGAATATGAGCACTCTATTGACTTGAGTTTTAGGGTTTTTCTTTGGTAATAATTATCGATTTCTTCTTTGCATGGACATCCTCTCTTTTGCTGGTCTAAACAAACCTTTTTGGAGATCCTTTTACCTTCAAAAATATCCAAATCCTCTTTCATTCACCTACACTGTTTGTAGCTGGTATATGGAGCAACAATATAGAGGCTTTGAGCATCGATTTCTAACAACAGACATGGAGTAAGTTACACACCAATGGTGCTTTGTTTTCCCTTTCTTCCTTCCTTTATTACGTCCTCCTTTCATAGATATTATTGCTCTTGGTTGATGTTGTTTCTCCCTTTGTTTTATATGTTGTATCTTGCAGGTTCGACCATCCAGGATGAGGAGTATGAGCCCTTTGATTGGGTCCTTGATCTATGCTTAGATGCTGTTAGCATACAAATACTTTTGAATGGTTTTTCCAGCAAGTGTAGTGCCTTTAGGGCACCTTAAAATCTACCTTTTTTCCTTGTATAACCAGATTAGGATAGTGCAATATAATGTAAAATAGGTTTTACATAAAATATCCTTATTGCACCTTCTTTTGCACTCCTCTTTTTACATCAGACTTTCTGGTTTTGAGGTAGAATATTTGAGTGCAATATAAGGGTTTTGAGGTTGTCTCTTTGATTAGACACCTTCCCCTTTTTTCTTGGATATTTTATGAATGGTTTCAAGCTTGTAACCACGTGATGGAATCTTTGTTTTGCTATATTTTTCTATACTATTTCTTGTGCTTTGAACTTGAGACTCACCAAGTCTTTTTCAATGCTTCCTTTGATGCTCTTTTTGGTGGTTACTTTCTTATCCAATACTTGAAGGATTGACCTTATTTTGTGGATTCCCTAGGCCACCCAAAGTTGTAAATCTTTATGCACTAATAGTGTCTTTAACCACTTTGACAAATTATGTTTTTGTTCCCTTATCACGAACACAAACACTAATATTTTGAGAGTAATATAATACTGCAAATCTAATAATATTTTACTTTTAATGCACTAATAATATCACCTTATCACTCCAATACTCTAAAAAAAGTAATGCACTTAATCAATCTACTACAACTAATCAAGAATAATCTGAAATAAATCCTCAAGAATTATTCTACAAGTTCTTTAAAAACAAGGTAATAGGAGCTAGTCTTCATTTTATTTTTCAACGTAGATAATAGGTACTTGATAAATCGTTTGAGATTCTAAAATCTATTCAACTTCTAAAGTGCAAATGAACCTTAAAGAATATCTTCTTTTTGTAGCTTTTGAAGACTCTAATTAAAATCTCATTTTTTTACAACTTCAATCCAATTAAGGTGCTTAAACAAATCCAAAAAGTAATCCACTTAATGAATTTACTTGCACAATAGCTTATTACCTTTTTTTGAAAGCCCTTTTCACCACTTCTATAGAGGATGTAGATCTTGGTGTCTATGATCAACAAGTTGTTGCCTTGAATAATATCTTGCAGCTCTTTGTAGGCTACCTTGAATAGCTTTGTCTTCACCAAAATATGGTCTCCTTTTCATGAGCCTAGAATTTTTGGTGGTTTGTTCTCCTCGTGTAGTCTCCTCTTTTTGGTTGCAGATGTGAAGAGATCTTTGATTCTGAAGTGGTGCCTTCTTGCTATGAGAGGTAATATCCAAGTCTCCTAGATTTGGTAGGCTTCTTCTGTCTGAATCTTTCTTCAAGCTTCTTGTCAAATTCTAACTTCAAACATGATCTTCTTCTCAAGATTCTGTATGAGGTATTTTGACATTTGGCACTCCTTGCCAAATTATTCTTCTTGGGCTTATTTTTGAATGTCGATAATTATCCCAAATATTTAACTATCTCCAATAGTTAATTTCTCCAATGAGTTCTCCTTGGAACTCCTTTGATGAATTCTTCAGCAAGGCTCTCCAAGACTTTTACTAGATGCTCGTACAGACCTCTTTGAGGCCTTTGATCTTGCAACTTCTTCTGGTCTTCCTTTATACCTTATCTTCAACCTTATGCTTTTGGAAGTGTTGATGGTGAGATCTTCTCCTAGATATCTGATTCTATTATCTTTGTATTTGAGCAGGACTCTCATAGTCATTCTTCATCAATGATATCTTCTCCTAATCTCTTTTACTTCAAGTGTTGGATTGATTCTGAAGAAGATACTCCTAACCTTATTATAGGAAGCTTTCCCAACTCACTGAATATTCTAGTTACTGTAGCAAAATATTAGTACTAAAATCTACTTTTGAATTAGATACTCTCTTCTAAAGTTTTATTTAGGATCAAGGCTTCTGTGGCCTTTTTTAGTATCAAGCCTTATGTGGTTTTTTTTAGTACCAAGGCTTATGTGGTTTTTTCTTCAAGGATTCTGTGATATTTTCTTCTAGATAAAGGCTTTTATGGTCTTTTCTTCTTGATCAAGACTTCTATGGCCTTTTATTCTTATGAAGTTTCCAATATAGCAATGGAGATATGTCTTCCAAATTCACCATAATTTTGCTCTAGAAGTCTTTTCTATAGTATTCTTCTCTTGTAGTAACTAATCGCTGCACTATGAAGGTACTTCGACCATCGGGTATCAAAGTTGAAATCTCCTAGATTTCTATTGTAGGAGGTGTCCTAATAATCTAAGAAATAATTATCTACAATAAAATAAACTTTAGGTCAATTTCTCCAGATCTCTTAGATCAGCTTCACTAGTTGATTCATCAACCTAGTGGATCAAATATTGAGTCCTAGTCTTCACAAGTTCTCTCTTGAAACTCTATGGAAAGACTAGCCATATGCAATATCAGTATTATAGAAATTGAGATTTCTTTTAGTCCTAACTTGTGGCTCTTCTTAATTTTACCACCTAAAATATTTTGAGTATTTTTGACAGTGACTGGTCCAATGGCGTGTTAGGTTGACAAAAACTTAGGGTCAATGATAATGGTGGTTTTCCTATTGACCTATCGTGGCTACGATACCATTGTTAGCTTTTGATGCAACATGTAATGGGATATAACAATCACAAGATGCAAAATAATATGAAATAAAGTAAATCTACGAGATAACTAAAAATACTATAAATAGAAATGATGGAGATGTTTACAAAATAGCTCTGGAGGAAATGAACACTCCATGAATAGAGCTACTACTAAAGAATGAGTATTGAGAAAATTACACCCCATCATATTACATCACACTACTACATCACAACACTCTAATCTACACTATATTTTGATGGGCACAACACTCTAATCTACACTATATTGTGATGGATGCAACACTCTAATCTACACTAGTAGTATAAAATTGCTCAGTTTCTAATCCTTACTATATTTTTATGGACACAAATACATTAAGACAACACATGATAATGAAATTTGTAATGAAATCATAACAATGTTTTTTGTTAACATATTGTAATCAGGGTGCTAAAATATAATTAAAAAGACTTATTTCAACATTATATAACTTTTTTTTAGTGATGAGAAATTCTTATTATTCCCATCCTAATCATGATATTTTGTAAGGCTTGAACCTTCGAAAGAGAGGTCATAGCCCTAATCATTGCTATGTCCGATTAGGGCTATGTCCTCGGGACATTTCAATAGTATATAACTGATTAAAAAATATAACATTTCATATATATTATATTCTAACAAAATACATATTCTTAACAACTTGTAATTATCCCGAGGGACAACCCTCGTAATTGTTCAGATTTTGGCTCTTCCTTCTTCAAAGTCTAAGATTCAAATCACAATTATCTCATCCTTAAACGAGACAACACTCGCAATGGTTCGAATTTTTGCTCTTCTTCAAAGTCTAAGATTCAAATCACAAGTATCTCATCCTTAAACATTAATAGTAAGGTTTACACTAACCTAATCCCAAAAAAACACTTATAACTTATATTTAATATAATATAAAATGTACTTAAATAATTATTTTTTTAATAATAAATTAAAATAATTTATTTAATATACTTTAATTAATTAAAAAAAAAATCATAAAATATAAATTACAAGAACATAAAAAAACATTGACAAAATTTATTATTATTATTAATAAAGCGAGACAATTGATTGCAGTAACATTCAAGTTCGTAAAACACCATCTTACTTGATATCAGTTGAATGTAAAAATATACCATCCTTTTATTTTTAACCCACTGAATATTTGACATGTCGACACTTGACTTTAAACATGCAATACAATCCTTGCTAAAGTTGTAACCCTCACCTATAAAACCTTCCAAATTGCTACTCTACCTTGGTGGCATGACAATCAACTCAAACATTGATGTAATTTATCAAAGGTAAGAGGATGTTTTAAACTAAACAGTTTTTCTTAAGTTTTTAGGTAAAGTTATATAATTTTTAGTTATATAGTATGTTTTTATAACTAAAATATAATTAATTAATTATATAATATAATAAATAAATAATATTTTTTATAAAAAATGTTTTATATAATTTTATAAATATTATTTTTTGGTTTTTATTAAAGTATATAAGAAAATCTATAACGTCTTTTGTTTTGTTTGGTGTAAACATAATCAAATTTGGATGTTGTCACTATAAACCTTAACCTCTTTAATAAAGATGAAGTTAAAAGAAACTCCAACTATTCTTCTCCAACTAAAACTAAGACAATCCACCATCAAACATTTAATTGTTACCAACCAATCTCTTTCTTTGAAATAATATTACATTTTCTTTTGACAAGAAATTCAAGCACACACTACAAATCCATTATGGCATCCATGCACTTGAATTTGAAGACCAACGTTCTAAGAAGTAAGGCATAGGAGCAACATCGGTTTCAGTTGAAGAGGCTTAAGCCAGCCTACCTTGATAGTTACAAGGAAGGACGAGACAAAGATGAGAATAATAGGAATAGTCAAAAGTAAAGTAGGTAAAGAAAGAAAAACGAGGAATTGAGAAGCATACCAATAATCTTTAACCTTTTGGAAAGGTCACAACAAGGTTAGATGGATCCAACCATTAGACATGATGCTTGCAAAGTTCGGTGGCATTTTTTCCCCTTCTTTATAAGATCCATGAAGGGTCAAATTCAGTGATTTTCAATCTAAAAATTAGCATATGATGATAGAGAAATATGATAGATTTTTGGTAATTTTGATAAAATAATAAAAATGGATATTTATTATAGAATTTGTTTTTTAGTGTGAAATTTTTTAAAAACTGATGTTTAGAGTTGTTTTATTTTATCACGATCTTTCTTAAGAAAAGATATTATGTTTTTTTATAAGAGAAAAATTAAACAAAGAATTTAATTTAAAGTCATATACACTACTATTTAAATCTTACACTTAAAAAACCAAATAAACATCTTAACACTCCAATGTATTTTCATTGAATCTTATTAATATTGCATTATCAATATAAGGGGTATTACTAACAAAATTAGAATTTTTAATCTACTAAACTAATATGATATAATTTGATACCCAAAAGTTTGGACTGACATGCAAAATTCTAAAAATTTTAATCAACTAAACTAATATGATATAATTTGATACCCAAAAGTTTCGACTGACATGCACCTACCAAGAGATGGTTGCCAACTTTTCATCCTATTAGTTGTCTAAAGAGCTAGGAAACTGTCGATGATAAAATCAATGCGTCTTATCAATCTCATTATTACATTTTAAGTCAATAGAGACGACTTTTGAAAATTAAAGTCATTGGGATCACAGTTGGAGAACTACACGACATTTGATCACATAAAATATCTATTCTTCCATCATAGCTTGATTCAAATTATTTAAAATAATTAAAATGGTTGTCTTATGGTCATTTTGGGGCAACTTCCCTTTGCAAGGGGATGGTGGTAGGTTACACCAACATTTTGGCTGTCCTTACATATTTGGTGTTATTTTCAAAAGTTGATTTCTTAGTTCTTTTATTTCATTTTAATATAATTTATTATTATTTTTTTTATAATTTATAAAAATAATGTTTATTTTTCACCTGAAGATAGTATAGTGATATGTTTTCAGGTTTTCGTTTAAGAAATTCAATTTAAAATCTTGGTATAAGGAGATTGAGCCCTTTCAAAAACTTGTACTTCACCCTTAAAAAAATCAAATGATATTAATTCAACCAGTGAAATTCAAATTCTTCAAATTTCACAAAGAAGAAGACCTAGGTCAAATTCCAATCTTGTGAAGCTATATATAAATAATATCCAAACTTTGTTATAAAACCTCTACAAGGTGATGATGTAATAGAAGTGCAACCCGCTTCAATCCCATATAACCAATTGAAAAAAGTTTTCACTTAAAAAAAAAATTATGTTATAATTTATTGTAAAAAAAAAAAAAGTAGAGTTCAAATAGTTAAATATATAAAATTTTAAGGTAAAGATTCAAGGTAAAATCTTATAAATGATATATGTATAATTGTTTTTGATACATAGGGAAATCAGTTACATCCCATTGTTTTTTTACTACTAACCAGGGTTCAAATCTTGGAGTTGCCTCCTATAACCCTTATACCACTTGGTGATATATGCATAATTATAAAAACATATTGTTGTAATATCATTATTTGGCTTGTTGATAAATTAGAATAGTGTCAACATAATGTAATATCAAGAGGCCTATAACCAATTTTAAAATAAAATTGAGACATTTTTTCTATGCTATTAGTAGAAGTAAGATCATTAAGCTTTTAAATTATAATAATATCTTTTAATACAAAGTATAATATTTTTATGTTGAAAGAAGATGGTTAAGCTTTTAAAATGCAATAATATATTTTAAAATTGAATATATAATTTTTATATTTATGTGGCCTTTATAGAAGATAGCTCCATCATTTGGTAAAACATTACATCTATTAGGTCAAGTAGATAATATCAAAATGATTTTTTTATAAATATTTTTAACATATCTTTTATTGAAGACTTTTCATAGCCCTCTTCTTCCTACTTATTTAGGCACTACTTTCTTCCTATTAAATTATTGTTGTCCTTCTTATTGAGAAATATAATTTTTCTCACCGGATTATCTTGTAATATTTAAGAACAATATCATGATTAGTTAAATTATTGATTGTTATGTTTTGTTCTTTATGATACATTTACACTTTAAAAATAGTTCCTCCATTAATAATTGATGACCATTAAGAATAATATGCTTGTTGATCAAGTATCCATACTTATCTCTCTTGTTGACATTATTGATAATATCTAAAGTCTTCTCAATTAAAGTACATCACCATTATTTTTCAATGATAAACTTGATCTCTATAAGAAATTTTCTATCCTCAACATGACTCTTTATTAAAATTTTAAACTATTTGTAGTACTTGAGGAGAAATTTTTCTACATTTTTAAAACACCTCCTCTACCAACATTCCCGAGTTTTCCTCTAGAAGATATATGAATACAGTTTGATGAATCCAAATTTTAAGCATTTTTTATTTATCACATAAAGGTAAATCCTTTGCATGCACTCCATTATTACAAGTCACCATCACATGTTTATTCCAATATTGCAACTAAGAGGCTAGAACATTTTCAATACTTGAGCCATTATATGATAAGAATTTTTCTAGGAAATGCTTTGAGAGGAAACTACAAATCTAAACTTGAATATGATTCTATGATTTATTTTTTAATATTTTATTATTACTTTCAACATAAATATTCTACTAGATAATAGGATAACCAATCCTCCATATAACGATTTTAATGATTTTAATTTTAAACTATGAATTGAGTATTTCATCAAGATTTCAATATTAATTAAGCAACCAACATATTCTTCTCTTCTTAAAAAACAAACCCAAATAATGAAAGCAATATGGTGAAATTGAAGAAGTGAAGACCCAATGTTTCAAGATCCTCACACAAAGTACATTTTAAGAGCATATGGTCCTAATCCTTTATAAATAGTCACTAGTAAGAATCTTGCATTAAATCAATAACCAAATGAATATGGAGGCCTTATTGAGAGCTTCTAGTGACCAAATCCTATTCCAAGAAAATCCTCAGAGTAAATTGTTTTTATTGGTCCAAAGCCTCACATCCCAAATTGATTGAGCATCCACCATCCCTTGGTGGGTTCTAAACAAACCCATTTTTTATATAAAAAAAATAAGAAGCTAAAACTCTAGTAAGATCTCTCTCAACCATATTGTTAATGGAAGTCAAAGATTTAGAATCGTTGTTCACTTTATTATAATTTTTAACTTTTGAACCTCTATAATCCAAATAGGCCCATCCCAATGATTTTAATTTTGGATTAAAAACAAGAGAATAAGATTGAAAAATAACCCTTATTAACAATCTACCTATTATATATATACATATTCCCTAAATATTTGGGATTCTTTAGGTAGATCTTATTCCCTAAATATTTTTCTTGCATCCAGGGAGCATATATATTTTTGAATTAATACTTTATACATACATATATACATATATAATTTCTATTAATAAATTTTAAATTGACTAGTTTGAAGTTCAGTGTTGTGGATTCCTTAGGTAGATCTAATTCCCTATATATATATATATATATATATATATAATGTCTATTAATAAAATGTAAATTGACTAGTTTGAAGTTCAATGTTGTGGATACCCTAGGTAGATCTTATTTCCTAAATATTTTTCTTGCATCTAGGGAGCATACATATTTTTGAATTAATACTTTTGTTAGGTAACTCTTTCCTTAATATTTGAATAATTGCCAACTAAATTTTACCCCTAATTATAAACTCATAAGTTTAAAATCTCTCAATACCACCCTCCAGTATTCCTTTTTTCTATAAACCTTATCCCATTTGCAAGGAGTAAGTTTAAGCTTCTCCTTTCATAGTTTTCAATGAGAATCTCTTTGAATTTAATCAAATTCAACTTAGGCTACATTTCTTCATTATATATAAAATAACATCACATCTATTAGGATAGATTATTGTAGACACCTAAAACATGTCATGTTTAGGAGACTACTCATATGGGTACCTTTGTAGACCATATAAATGACCTTGGACCCTCCCAAGGCTAAGCAGTGATTCTAATCACTCATTTTAGGTATCTCATGCCTATTTAGCCTTAGTCATTGATGACATCTGCAACTAAGATGTCAGTCATGGCTAACAACCGCAGCTAAGGTCCTAGCCACACTAAGCAACATTAGATAGCCTTGTAACTATCTCGGCATCCTGAGTCGAGTCAAATTGGTTGTTCCAATAGCATTTACAACCAATGCAAGCAATTAAAGACTACGAATCCTCTAGAAGGTTCCATCCAACTATCCTAGCCTCTTGATCTTGGCTTCCTTGGGAAGCCAAAATTAGGATTTGGGGAGTCTATTTATAGACCCCTCAAAGAGGGCAATATGATCTAAAATTATTTTAGCAAAGCCCTACTAAACTGGAGAGTTAATTACAACCTTTGAAGAGCATGGAGATGCTACCCAATTCTAGTTTGACATCTACTTTTGTAACAATGGATATTCCAAAGGATTGAGAAGCAAACCTTGCCATTCCACATCTATCCAATGTGAATTCAAGTGAAACCTGTAGACACCAAATTACAGCCACTAATCCTCCATCCTAACCATCCCACCACCCACTTGTCCACCATACACCTTTCCCGCCATTTCCTAACCCAATTGGGCTTATTTTAATATTATTTTATATTTAATATAATATTTTATATTATATTATAATATATTTATTATAAAATATGTATTTATAAACCCAATTAACCACAACCATCCGATCCAATCTAATCTCCGTCGTCCATCTTCATTAATCCATGCCACACTTAAAGTATAATCTCAGCCCTAGGATGTGATTTAATCTTAGCCACATGATCTAAAGTGTTGAGCTAAAACCCTAAGAAACCCTAAGGTTGGATTATAAGTAAGGGCATTTGCAAATGCCCAAACCTTGGAACCCTGATATTGTAACGTGCATCCTGGAGAAGTCATTGGCGAAGCCCTAGTGAAGCAAAAAAGATAGAGTTCTAAAGATCCAAAGCCCTAGCTAGCCAATAGGATTTCTACTATTCTAGCCATCCTCCATATCCATCCCCTCATCATTTTTCATCACCCCCATAATTTCCCATCCATCGCATTTGTCGCAACCCTCATGATCTGCTTCTGTAGATTTTATCCTCATCGTAGGCGCCCTCTCGAGCTTGTGAAGCTCATTGTAGAGCTTGCCAAGTGCATGCCTACACCTGCTGTATTGTAGGCTCACTCCAGAGCCTATTGTTTCTCATAGGTGCACACTAGATCTTGCTATTCTATGTGCACTAAAGCCTATTCTAAGTGCAAAGCCTACTGCTACACATCTACTGCTACTGCCAGGGCATCACATTCATGGATCTACAATAACGAAGCAACGAATCATCACAAGCAAGGTAAATCTAAATTTTTGTTATCATTTTTTGTTATTGCATCTTATATATCCATCTTATATAGATCTAGGGTATTAGTTTTCAAGGTTCACACTATGGAACCCTCCTTTTGTTTACTAACAACTTTATTGTTTGTTGTGTGTGTAGGATTGGATAACATCAACCAAGAGAAAGCATTGGAAGACTACTACAGTCAGAGTGGCCCGAACACATGGATACCTGAAGCCCACTCATTCCATTGGAAGCGAGGACACACCATTTGAAGACACTTCATTATTGTAGCTAGGGTTTCGGAGAACCCTAGCATCTTGTATATCTTTGTATCAAATACTCATTGAGTACAGATTGTATCAAAAGGAGTTTATTAGCTCCCCCCCTCGTTTATTGAATAAATTTATCTATTTGTGCAATCTTGTGTTTCTTTGGGTTATTTGATTTCTTTATTGTTTAAGTGTCATGTTTTTGTCTTCACAAATGGTGATCATGGTGGGACCCCACAAGGGTTTCATTATTTAAAATTGATCTACCTTGCTAACTTGATTTTATTTCTGTTTGTTACAGGATTTTTAGAAGCGTAGAAGTCACCGATCTCATCGCTAGGGTTTCTGAAGCATTCTACAACACTTTCAGAGATTACACAGGCATTCGATAGTATCTATAGACAACCATAGGTGCTCTTATGTGCCTACACAAGCACCTAGATATGTCTGGTAGTGATTTGGAGTAGAGCTAAGGCTTCCAAGTAAGTCCCATAACCCCAGTTGTCATTTCGTGATTTACGTATTCTATATTTTTTTGTAGATTTTCATTGTTTTTGGGTTATAAAAAGAACTTAACACTAAGTAATCTGGGAAAGAATCCTTAGCAAATTACATTTAGGGTTTGTGTGCATTTAATTACACAAAATTCATTTCTTGTTCTAAAGTTGTAGATCTAGGTGATTGTTTGCATTTTGAGTGCATATGAAATAGAAAAGCATCCTAGATTTCACATTTTAGGGTTAAAGATCACTTCAATTTTGCATATCTAAATAGGAACAACATCTTGACGCATAAAGTAATCCTGCCCTAGGTTGGCCCCTTTGGCAGAGAGGTGGACGAACCCTCTGGTTGCTCTTGTGATTTTAATCACTTGTAGGCAGGGGATTTTAAGGGTGTACTCTACACTCTTTAGGTGAAATTTACATCTTTATGTTGGCTTCTAATTTAGATTAGTAAAGTTAGTAATATTTAATATTGTTTGCACACCATAGAGAATGAGAGATCTAATAAAATTAATCACACACACTTGCACGATTCACTTTTTAATAGTAGTGGTTGGATTTCATCACCAACCATTGCTTGAGATTTGGTGATGGTGGAAGTGATTTCCATCCACCAATATCTACCCTAGAAACCATAGGACTACCCCCGAGAAAACTTGTTGGAGGTCATTACCAACAAGAATCTCGTTGCCTCAACCAACCATAGTTTTTTACCTTTGTTTTCTTTAAGCAAGATTAAGTTACATCAAAACACACAAGCCAACAATTCTAAAAAAAATATTCTCACATTAACGAGAGAAAATAATTAATGAACGAGGTAAGCCACACATGGTGAAACCTAGGATTGATTGTTTTCTTTACTTTAAATTCTAAAAAAGTTTTTAGTCTATGTGATTTTGATAAACTTTGAATCTTTGGTTTAACTACTTTATGGTGCTAATGAGACAACAAAAGAAAGTAATAAATCAAAGTGGTTTAATGGAAAACACTTCCCATCCTCCCGCTACTTTGGTAGCCAACCTATCCATCATGGTTCAGACTACTTCATCTGGATCATCATATCCATCCCTACCTCAAGTAGGAACCCTTCCACACAATGTGGAAACAACCACCACCCACATAGACATGGACAAAGTGAGGGCCATCTACAAGTCCTCCAACTATGTCTTAGAACCCCTTAGCCAAGAGGGTTTTGAAGAACCCGAATTGGCTACCGCCCACCTTACCCAAGGATATCATAATTCAGGTTATGAATATGGTATGCCTTCTTCCACGAGCCAACCACAACAACATCTAAGTGTTCCAGACACTTACCCCACATCCATCTATTCCAACCCATTATATGAGGAGTATGTTAATGTTGCCTCACAAGTTGTCACATCAAATGCAACTTGCTCCATGCCCATGTCCTCTCATCCATCATCATCCATCCCTCCATCATCTCACCTAGCCACAATGCCCATGCCCTCTCATCCATCATCATCCACCCTTCCATCATCTCATCTAGCCACAACCACATCCTTTGACACATGGTCAAATAAGGAACTCACGGATACATTAGGTCTCATAAATAAGTTGCTTTCACAATGAACAAGAGGAAAATAGTCGGTCCACATAGACCCTATGATCCAAGTAGTTCCAAATCAACCTCCACCCACCAATCAAAATCCAGCATGGGTTCCCCAATCTTCCATAGTCTCCATTCCTAATCCACCACCAATCCACACATCAACCACACCAATTACCATTGCCACCAACCAACCACACAACCCATTCTTCCATCAACCTCCTCACCAATCATCCCCATATTTTAACCATCAATATTCACCACATACCCAACCCAACTCATTTCACAATACCATGCTGGTCACACCCCAACATCTCCCATCCAGCCCATCAACCAACCACCACATAATCCAAGGTCCTCACATTCCAATAGAAGATCTTCGATTCCAGGCAATACAAAAGCAAATTGATCAGTTGATGCAAAACTCACTAGGAATAACGAGCCAA
The DNA here is from genome assembly GCA_028583015.1 of Wollemia nobilis. NCBI lineage: Eukaryota > Viridiplantae > Streptophyta > Pinopsida > Araucariales > Araucariaceae > Wollemia > Wollemia nobilis. The sequence goes on along the minus strand of JAQPPZ010000386.1, from coordinate 8,245,537 downwards.
AAGCTAACCTTAAGCCAACTGATCCATCAACCAATCCACCCTTCGGTACCATCACCACCATATCCGACAGATTTCATGGTACCAAAATTTGACAAGTTTAGGGGAACTGAGGATCCCAAGGAGCATGTGAGTTCATTTGTTCATGCATGTTTTTGGATTAGCGATGATAATGCTCTTATGCTCTGAACATTTCCTCAAACATTAGGGGAGATGCCATTGAATGGTACAATCAATTGCCTACACATAGTATTTATACTTTTGACCAATTGATGGACTTATTCTTTGAGCGTTTCACCCTCAATATTAGAAAGAAGGTATCATTATCGGACATATATTATTTGAAACAATGGGATGATGAACCTATCTATGATTTTGGAAACCGTTGGAGGGCAGTCATAACAAAGTTGCCATTCTCCCTACCAATGGAAGAAATTATAAAACTTTTCACCAAGAGTTGCTTAAAACCCATCTCTTGGATGCTACAACTAAATACCTATAGAAAATTTGAAGAAGCTTTAGCATAGGCTAGTGTCATTGAGGAGATAAAAATCCAAGAAGGTGTCATTAAGCCTAAGAAAAAGGAATGGCAAAATAAGGGCCAATACCAAAATAATCAATCTGGCCAAACTAAATCCACACAAGCCTCAATGGCTAACACAACTAATCAAGTCAATCAAGTGGTCATGAGCTAGCCCGTAATGGCTCAAAAACTAGTGCAACAACAAATTACCTATCATGCGGTCCCATCAATAACCCAAGCACCAATGGTACAAAACACAATGCCAACTATGGAACAACCTACCCATCGCCAATTCAATCGGCCCCAACGTCAATACACTCCCTTAGCGGAGTCGTATTCATCCATATTTCAAAGGTTGTATGAGACTAATAAATTAGCCTTACCAAAAATTAGGCCCGATGACCCCACTAAAAGGCCTAAAAGTTATAGAGAGCACTTGTTTTTCCCATACCATAGGCAAAATGGGCATGATATTAACTCTTGCCATGTTTTCAAGAACATAGTGCAAGACCTCATAGACCTAGGGGCCATTAACGTGGATAACCCCTTAGCTCCACAAAACCAAAATTTGGGCATATATCAGACACCTCTACCTAACCATGGGGAGGTCCAACATAATGTAGGAGGTAACAATCAACAGGCACCTCCTAACCAAGTAAATCATGTCCAACAATATCAAAACTTTGTAGGAGCAGTCCATGTGGTCACTAGAGGGCAACGACAAAATCAACAAAATACTCAACAACCTTCAAATCCACCCCCCATCCAAACCTCGCCAAATCCATCTCCACCAATCAATCTATCCAATCCATCCAATCAGCCCATCCTTCATCCAATAAGGCCAACAGTAACCTTAACCAGCCGGTTAACCACTAGTTTGAAAATGGCATCAGCCAAACTTTCTGTGTATGAGCTTATCCAACAATCCCCTAGGCATAGAGAAGCTTTAATGGAAATACTCAAGTCAATTGAGTTAGAATCCCAAGACTCTAATGCCTTCAACAACTTTGTAGGGAGTGTTAGGACGTGCATGGAGCCATCAATCACCTTCTATGACTTTGAGATAAAGTCAATGAATTCTGAATCAGTAGACCCTCCATTGCACATAATGGCCTTAATAGACAGAAAGCCATTCAAAAGAGTACTAATTGATACCGGCTCATCCATCAATATCATTACTACCACTGCCCTTAGTCACCTCAAATTACCTCCATCCCACATTTCCAAATCATCATTCACCCTCAAAGCATTTAACGATGCTTTGTGTACCACAGTTGGCACTATTGTTTTACCCATAGAAGTAGGGGCCAGAACATTGCACACAATGTTTCACATCTTGGAAGGAGCCATGGCGTATAATATACTCCTTGGTAGACCTTGGATGAGGGAAATGAAATGTGTTCCTTCAATTCTCCACCAATGCTTGAAATATGTTCATGATGGACAAGTCCATTGCATCCCTACGGATGTCGAACCTTTTAAGTATTGTAATTTCATTTCAAATCCTTATGAATCCATGTTACCTTCCACCCATTTATTCTTGGCACCATCATCGAATCCATCCACATCATCTCTTAATCCATCTTCTTCTAATCCATCTGCATCCTCTTCTAAGGCTCCCATCCTAGAGGAGCTACCCATCACATCACCTCTTCAAACATCCACTTCTTCTTGTACATGTGGTCACAATCAGTCTACTGTTAACACATCGTACATCACATCTACCCCTTCTTCTACAACCACTTCTTCTATTTCATCATTACCCCATCTATCACCATCTAATCCCACACCTCCATCCAACCCCACTCCATCAGTCGATGTTTCACAAGTCAAACTTTTGGACTATGAAATATTTAATTCACCACCATCCACAACCAACCCAGAACCCTTTGGGTGCCCATCATCAACCACATCAGCCCAAGTCAAAGTCCACATCACCAATCCTGGTATAGGTGAGTACGTGGTCCAAGATGTCACCATCACACCCTTAGCCATTCCCATAGCCAAGGATTTTGGACGTCCCCGAGACCGTTCCTTATCCATAGGTGTTGTTTATGACATGAGCGCAACTCCAAATAGCATTAACTTTGTTTATGGAGGGTTGGATTGTTCAACTGGAGCAAACCCACCCGAAGAACCAAAAGAGCCTAGATGTGCCATCATACCTAATATGGAAGAGTTTCCAGCTCGCTACTTTAACATGTTCAATTGGCAGGGTCAAGGTCTAGGTTCCCATGAGCAAGGGATGCATGATATCTTAGAGGTCCCATATAGAGGTGCCCATGATCATTCTGGTTTAGGCTATACCCCATTGTCTTCCACTGCTTCTCTTGAGCAAGCCTTTAAAAAGCTTAGCCTCAATGATGAAGACCACCCCATCCATCCATTACCCACAACATCCTCTCTTGAACAAGCCCTTCAAGAACTTCACATCGATGAAGTAGACGAGGATGACCCCATCAACTTCTCCTATCCTGTCTTTGATTCCGATGATGAAAGTTATGAAGAGTTTGAAGTTATGTCAAATACTTCTGACGATTCCGAAGAGGAGTCACAACCCATTGTCCCCATCACCCAACAGGAAGAGTTTTACCTCTGAATGTTCCCCCTCCATCATCCCATATTCTGCCTACTTCTTTCACAAGAACAAGCGGACCCACCTAGTAATCCACCTTGAGCCACACACATCAGCCAAGAACTGTAACATATGTACATAATTTAAAAAAAAAAAAATAATAAAAAAAAATGTTGCTCTGATGTTTTCACATTCATTATTACAGGGATACCACACCTCGACATCGGTTCCATCATTCCATCTACCCATTCATCCAGACCATCCTTCCTTCCGCTAGGTCAATATGAATCCTATTGACTTATTCACCCCGCTCCATAATCCATACGATTTGGCTAAGCCAATTCCAATTGACATTAGCCTTATTGACTTGGACTAGATTTCCTCCCCACCCTCCTTTTCGGAGTTCACCCTATCCGAGGAATTGCTAAAGGCTTCGGCCAACTACATTCCTCCTTCACCGCCACCTTCACCTCCATCACTTTCCATTAATGGTCCCGAGGTCTTTCAGGCAGAGTTAGGCAATGATAAGCAGGAAGAATTAGATGACACCCTAGACTATCCCGACTGGCTCTCAGGACTAGTACCCATTCACAAGCTTAATGGGGCAATACACATTTGCATTGATTTTTGAGACCGGTCTTAGCTCTTCCTTGTCTGGGGGTCCTCTTCTATGCATGACTATTTATATGTATATATACATGGCTAAAAAAAAAAAAATCATTCACATAGGCATTCCCACATTGCATACATTCCATTTGCATTTACATTTAGGCATTTGACATGCATTTTCATTTTTGCATTCATGCATTGTTTCATTCGCATACATTAAATCATACATATTCCATTGCATTGTACAATTTCCATTTGCATATCAACACTCCATTGCATTAGGCATATACATTTGCATTCATCCCATCCCATGTTCAATGATCTGACATAGTAATGATGATATGGTCATAAACAAAAAGTCAAGTTATAACAATTGGGGGTACCTAGTTTGAAAAAATCATGCAACCCTCACAAAAACCATATGTCAACCACATCATGTGTCAAAAATCATAAGGCCTAGATTTTCAATCACTCAACCATTACTAGTGTAGCAAGCAACCTCCAAATGAATGTCTGATTTTCTTTAGGACCAAAAACACAATTTATACACTAAGAAAGTCTTGAGCATTGCCAATCGATCACAAAACAATCTTGAACCAATCACATTCCATCACACCTTAAAAACATTATGAGATAAGGGGGGCTAGTACCATACTTGGGTAGTACCTTGAGGTAAAAAGGAGATATCCCTCGCTTGTCCCATCATGCAACATAGTCCAAAAATAGTGGTTCTCACCACTACCATAATTGCTCTCCAAAACATAAACATAAAAACATAGAGTAGTAAGGATAGGGTCAAAATTCTCATCACACTTCGGTTGAGAATCCGATTCCCCAAATCTCTATACAAAGTTACAAGTTCAATTCCCACACCCCCTTGATCCCTAAAGTCATAAGGATTCATACTACACGCCCCTAACAAGGATGGGTAGTCATCCCCAAGGCCTAAAAGATCAATCCCATTGGACTATGGAGTGAATCTCCACCGGGGCTATAGACGCTTGACTAGCAGTGGAGTAAGCTCATGCGAGGCGACATGTCTCTCCTCCAAAAAGAGAGACCTCTGAATGCACATAAGGACAGGCTAGCCTCAGGTCATCTCCATAATAGGTCATACCTAAATCTACTCATAATGGGTTAATGAACTTCAGTGCACACACACTGGTACTTGATTGGATAGGGTCATTGTCATACTCAAGACTTGGTAATTGAACCTCACTCGCACACACATTTGGTCCTAAAGAAAGTTAGACAACCTTAGTGAGTTTGGTTGAGGACACTAGTATGTTTGAGTCTTTGAAAACCTTTCAATCTTCCATATCAACATCCATATCTTCTTCCATATCAACATCCATGTCTTCTTCCATATATGCTTCCATATCAACATCCATATCTTCTCCCATATCAACATCCATATCTTCTTGCATGTCAACAATCGTATCCCCATCGTAAGTAAAGTTGCATAACACAACCAAATTCGGTACCCCCGATTGCCAAACAATGGACTACAAAAATGGCCAATAAAATTTTTGAACTATAAAAAGATCATTCGAACACTATGCATTCCTCTCATATAGTTCAGATTCATTATACATTTACTTGCATTAATCATCCATAACACATGTCATTTAGCTGGCATTAATCATCCACATAAACATCATTCATATACATGTCATTTAGCTTGCATTAATCATCCATATAAGCATTATACATACTGATTAGCCTACATAAGCACCATAAAACATTCAAACACAAATTGCATAAAACATAAAAGCATTCACACAAAAGATAACACAAATATATAAAAGGCCATGTATATATATATAAATCACATATACAATGAATGCCAAAAAGGCTACAAGGGAGCACCAAGGCTCATATACAAAATAGTGCATCTAAGCACTAAGCTAATGTCCATGAGAGGACCCCTAAGACCTAGTAGGAGCCCTAGGCCTAGTACTCTACCTAGACTCAGTATGCCTAGATGGCTCGAACATAGAAGAAGAAGGAGGATCAGACAATGTAATATGATGCTGCATACACAAATCCTCCAAGGAATGTACATACACCTCCTTGGCCCGTAATCATCGTAGGTCAAGCTGATGTCGATGCTCCTTCACTAGCATCTCTATCTAAAGCCTTGTGACCATCACCTGATCACTAACCCCAACTACCTCTCGCTCTACCTCTAGCCAAGTAATGGTAGCCTACAAACCAACAATCTCCAAGTCCCTCTCCACCAATGCTGATCATTGTGTCCTCACCTCCACCTCCAAACCTGAGATGGCAACATATCGCTCCATAAGAGCAGCCCTATGAGACTCAAGAGTAGTCTCTCACTCCTCATGAAGCTGCTCTAGCTCAGCCCGCAACCTAGCCATCTCAGAGATCTCACCCATCTCCTCATCATCATCCTCCCTCTCCTCATCTACCAACCCCATCTCTAGAACCTATTGGGCTGATCCCCTCGACCACCTCCGACTCATTGATCATTGAGGCCTCATCCTCTTAGGAGTCACCCTCGACCCCATAGCTACTGCATCATCACCCACCACCTTTGGTACCCATACTGGTTGGGCACCAAACCAAGCTACATACTCGAGAGTCACCCCGACATCATCTACATCGAGGACCTCCAACTGCTCATCATCCTCCATCTGCACCCACCATGGCTCTGCACATGGAAGCATCCCCTCATCTCATCGATGTCGATACAACACCGGCTCATCTGGCACACCCTGAGGCAAGCCAAACTGCCTCAGCACCCATGAGTACTAGAAGTACTCCACCTCCTCATCCCTCCACCCAACCAACCACCGAGCCTACCTCACCCGACGCAGCTTCCTCCTATCACCATCCCACCAAGCTCCTCACCATGGCCTCCATATCACGTCTGCCCTAGTCAATCTCGACCACATATCCTGATACCACTGGCTGGTATGCACCTCTCGACTCGGCTGCACCTCCTCCACCACTGCCCATCACCTAGCATAAGGCTCCCCCATCTGCCATGTCAGACATGGCAACCCCTCTGGCCGAGCAACCACAAAATACTCCCAAGCCCAACACTATAGGAGGAAGCTGCACCCAATCCCCTTCCTCCTCCTCCACGTCACCTCATAGAGCTCCTAGTATAACTATGCTAGCAATGCAGGAGCCCATGCATACTCTCTTGGGTCGATGAGTAGATCACTCACCAAACCCAATAGGTTCCAAGGGAACCTACAACCAGTGCTATTGGGTAGCACTATGTTCTCTAATACAAACATGATCAAGGTTGGGAGCGCATCCAACTCCTTCACCTTGTACATGCTCAAATAGCATATACCCCCATCTCCCATCCGAGCCTCCCACCATCGATCCCCAAACATCCTCTCCATATCCACCTTCTTGTCCCGACCAACCACCACCTTCTCCCCTTCCACTGGCACCTTGAGGATGCGGTATACATCCTCAAGGGTGATAGTAGCCTCCCCAATCGGTAGTTGGAAGGTCCCTCGATCAGAATCCCATCTCTCAATCAATGATGAGAGGTACCCCTCATCCGCCCTCACTACATCTAGCCTAGCCACTCCCTCCAAGCCCACCCTACCCAAAAGCTCCCAATCCTCATCCGAGAGCTTCTTCCTCATCCCTAGAACAAGAGGAGAGAAGTGATGTCGAGGCTCAATGTCCCTCAGCTACAACAATAAAAATATTTTGTTAGTATTAATACTACATCCATCCAAAAAAAAAAAACACTAAAGAAAAGAACAAAATGTCTTACTAGGACAAATGGTGCCTCTGCTCCACCAACAACATCCAAACCCTCCACCGCCATAGCCTCCACACACAAATTCCCACTAGCCTCACTAAGCTCACCACACCCACTCCACTCACTAGACATAACTTCTCAAAGTCCCAAACATGCAACTGAGCCTCACGATTCACTCAGAAATCTATTTATAGCTTTCCTTAGCACATTCAGGTATATACCTATGCCTACAAACCATAGGCTCATGCAGGCCTGCGGGTGCACCTAGGCACATGCGGGCACCTACAGAATACGCCAGGTGCAGCCACGCACCTGGCATCAAAAAGGCATAAAGACAAAATCACTCAAAATAGTAGCTTACCTCCTCCAAATTTCACCAAATTTCATCCACATATCATATACATTATAAAATTTGATTTTGTGAAAACAAAAATTGTTTTACATGCATATTTTGTGAGAACAAACCAAATTCTTCAAATACACATATCACATTACAAAACCTGTCAATTGAGGTCAAATTTTCACAAAATCGACATTCCATAAAATATTCTTCCATCATCATCTTTCATGAATCACTCATCATACATCACATTTTCGTCTTGTTGAGTAGATGGTAAGCGAACCTTGTATCTAGTGGGTTATCCTATCAACTTGGCGATTGCAACGATTTGCATCCATGCAATTCGGTAAGATGAATAACCTACAATAAGGACACTTGACCATGATCATCATCAATTATCTCATTGTCCAAGATCACAATCACATTGGACACTTCACATTTTGGAGTGAAACCTTACCAAGAAAAATTTGCACAACTGTTGTCATTGATGGCCTAGTTCGTGAGGCTTAAAACATGAACACAAATCACCCAAATTTCATCATATTCATCAAAAACCTAATGATCGACACTAGCTAGGATGATTAGTTCCAATTGTGAGAACAGTCACCAGTAGGCTATCCACGGTACTCTGCATCATCATACTTGCATATCAATGGCCTCAAAAAGCACACTATTCAACAACATCGAATCATCCCAACATTTGGGGCAACCACAATTTGATCTCGATTTCCCATAATGGGATACATATTACATGATCATGACATCTACACTTGACAAAAACCCCTCTTCCACCATTGGGGTAAAAATGGTGTCACATTTTACATCATTCATATCATCCACAATCACATGGTATTATACACCAACCCCCTTTTTCCATCGTTGGGGCAAAAATGGTATCACATTTTACATCATTCATATCATCCACAATCACATGGTATTATACACCAACCCCTTTTTTCATCGTTGGGGCAAAAACGGTATCACATTTTACATCATTCATATCGTCCACAATCACATAACATTGCATTACATCATTCATCACTTGCACAAAATTATTTTTCAATTGGCTCGTGAGATGCTTCTCATTCACCAATTGAGGGGGTAAGCTACACAAATTCCAAAAATTCTTTATTCTTTTGTCTTCAACATCAATGCTCAAATCCAACAATAGAGAGAAGTTGCTTCTGTGCCCATAGCCCAAGCAGGTGTCTCGTATTTTTGCACCATATTGTGTTTCACACAACATGGTACAAAAAGGGGCATCTATAGACACCAAATTACAACCACTAATCCTCCATCCTAACCATCCCACCACCCACTTGTCCACCATACACCTTTCCTGCCTTCAAAAGGCCCACTTTAGCCCTTTCCTGCCATTTCCTAACCCAATTGGGCTTATTTTAATATTATTTTATATTTAATATAATATTTTATATTATATTATAATATATTTATTATAAAATATGTATTTATAAACCCAATTAACCACAACCATCCGATCCAATCTAATCTCCACCATCCATCTTCATTAATCCATGCCACACTTAAAGTATAATCTCAACCCTAGGATGTGATTTAATCTTAGCCACACGATCTAAAGTGTTGAGCTAAAACCCTAAGAAACCCTAAGGTTGGATTATAAGTAAGGGCATTTGCAAATGCCCAAACCCTGGAACCCTGATATTGTAACGTGCATCCTGGAGAAGTCATTGGCGAAGCCCTAGTGAAGTAGAAAAGATAGAGTTTTGAAGATCCAAAGCCCTAGCTAGCCAATAGGATTTCTACTATTCTAGCCATCCTCCATATCCATCCCCTCATCATTTTTTATCACCCCCATAATTTCCCATCTATCGCATTTGTTGCAACCCTCGTGATCTGCTTCTACATATTTTATCCTCACCGTAGGCACCCTCCCGAGCTTGCGAAGCTCACTGTAGAGCTTGCCAAGTGCACGCCTACACCTGTTGTATTGTAGGCTCACTCCAAAGCCTGTTGTTTCCCATAGGTGCATACCAGAGCTTGCTATTTCCCATAGGTATGTACCATAGCCTTCTATTTCCCATAGGTGCACACTAGAGCCTACTTCTACACATCTACTACTGCTTCTAGGGCATCACATTCATGGATCTACAACAATGAAGCAACATATCATCACAAGCAAGGTAAATCTAAATTTCTGTTATCATTTGTTGTTATTTCATCTTACATATCCAACTTACATAGATCTAGGGTTTTAGTTTTCATTTCTGAGGGTTCACACTATGGAACCCTCCTTTTGTTTACTAACAACTTTATTGTTTGTTGTGTGTGTAGGATTGGATAGCATCAACCAAGAGAAAGCATTGGAAGACTACTGTAGTCAGAGTGGCCCGAACACATGGATACCTGAAGCCCACTCATTCTGTTGGAAGCGAGGACACACCAGTTGAAGACACTTCATTATTGTAGCTAGGGTTTCGGAGAACCCTAGCATCTTGTATATCTTTGTATCAAATACTCATTGAGTACATATTGTATCAAAAGGAGTTTATTAGCTCCCCCTCTTTATTGAATAAATTTATCTATTTGTGCAATCTTGTGTTTCTTTGGGTTATTTGATTTCTTTATTGTTTAAGTGTCATGTTTTCGTCTTCACAAAACCAACCACCAATATGTGTCTGGACATGAAGGTGACCCTTGACCATCAATTACATAGAGGATTTGAGCATTTCCAACCCTGGTTTCAAGAGAAAGAAGACTTTTCCTATGGCCATTGTTGTCAATAATGGCCCACAAGCTTAGTTATGACTGTCAACCATGGCTAATAGAGCTGGGTGCACTGAGCACCCATGACTAGGGTTTGATGCCCTCATTTCCTCTATTTTAGTCTTAGATTTCCATTTCTTATTATGCATTTATGTTAATCTAGCATAGATTAGTCTTATAGCATGCATTTACATGGTTAATTAGCAATATTATAGGTAGCTTTACCTTAATTGGTCTCATATATGCTTTCTTTCATAAGTTTTCATAGATTAGCTTCTTTCATGCTTTATACTTCAAATTACATGCAAGATTAGCTAGATTTACATGTTTCAAGCCATGCTTTGTACTTATTTATCAATATATTAAGCATATTTACATATTTCATGCTTTCTTCAAGTATTTGCTTCATTTATTGCATTTCTTGGATAATAGCCTCATCATGAGAGGCTTCATATGCATTTGATGTGTTTTGTTGTTTCTTGTATGTAGGTGATAGATCCTTCAAAGCTTCAAAGCACTTTCAAAGATCAATTCCTCTTGAAAATGGAGAAGGAGGCATCCTAGTAAGCCCTCACGCAAAGTTGGTGGAGATCTAAGGAGCCCTTAGAGTATATCACCCCCATTTAGGGGCTTTAACACCATTGTAAACATGTATCATTTGGTATCCCTAAGAGGGACGTATATGTAATCTATTTTATCATTGATTAATACAAAGGAGGCTTACTTTCTTTCAAATTTGGTTTCATATATGTTGTTTCTTTTAAATTTGCTTATCATGTTGCAATAGTGGTAGATATATGCTCTTTAGACCCTTCTATAATGGTGATCATGATGGAAACCCTAAAATTTGACTTAATTTTACTAATTTTCTCTATTTTTTGTGTGTGGATACCGGCCATGTTTGATAGCCATGGTGCATAGTCTCATCCATGGTTAATAGCAGTGGCTAGCATTCTAGCCATGGTTAATAGCAGTGACTAGTAAAAATTGAGAAAAGATAGTAAGTAGCCTGTCTCTTCATCGAATGAGGATTTCCAAGTAGGTTTCCTCTTATGTTTTTTCATTCTTTATGTTTTTCTCTGCATTAGGCTTTAATTAGGCCACCTAGCAAAAATTTAAAGGAAAAATACATGAAAATTTTTTATCTGTTGTTAGTCATTGTTGACAATAGTAGCTAGCTCTGTTAGCTGTTGTTGTGACCTGCAACTAATATTTTTAGTTGCTTTTATGTCTAGTGGTTGAGTCTGTTGCCTACTTTATAGAACAATGGCTAGTATTAAAATTATGTGTTAGGGTTTTGCATGCTTGGGGCCTATCCAAAGGCCATTTTCATTTAATTTTGCATTGCATTCTTTGAAGTGAAAAAGCATTTAGCATTGCATCTTTCTAAAAATAAAATATCCTTTTCCTAGGCATGTAGGAAATGATCATGAGTGCTCTTTGATGCATTTTTATTTTATGCAAAATTAAAAAGAACCCACACACACCATGTTTCACTTAAACATCAGTGGTGTTGGGCTCTCACATCCAACCCATTGATCGAGACCAATAGTGGATGTCATTACCACTTGGTTGGCTCATTTGAAATTGTACTATCAAGACTTGACCATGGCCAAGGCTGATTCAAGAACTATCCTATCCATGGAAAATAGCATACACTCCTCTTTGAAGGGGTGTATCATTGAGCATGGTGTGTTGGGTGAGAATCGGTAGTACCTGTGCTCCCTGACTAGGTATGGGCTTCATCTCCATACTTTGGTGGGTTTATGTGATTGAACTTTCATTATCGGTTGTCGAGTTATGAGTATATAGGTGAAAACCTTTAACTATCTAAGAATATCATCAAAAAATTGCAAAACATGATGAGATTTAGCTTATATACTCAATGAACCAAAACACACTAAATAGTTTTAGGATTCACAAAGAAATTTTAAAAGAGATAAACATCCTTGTATACTTTGTATTCTCTAAAACTTACATACGAGATAAGTTCACATCATGGTCAACACATGGAGAGGCCACCCTCGACACACAACCGAGGTGGATATTGAAGCTCCAAATCTCACACAAAATAATGAGTTAGAACCTCCTACACAAAATATTTTCAAATGACATTTGGCTAGTATCAGAGGTGACAACTCGACACATGGGGGTTCTCATCAGAATACCCCAGTTAGAGGATGCAACACACACTCCTCACATGATAGAATTGAGGGTGGCTCAAGGCCCCCATCATCACATGATAGACATAGAGAAGATCCACCCAATCAAGGGTAAGAGGATAGGGCTGCATCAGAATGTAGACCCCTAAGGACTCCAAATCATAATGAACCTAGAAGGTTCATAATAGATCTCACCACTATTGGAGTCAATGGCACACCTCCCAATGAACCTTGGAAGACTAGTCAACTCAATGGACTAGACCAAGTTTTAGGAAGACTAGGGTATAGGACCTCTACTACTCACTCTCATTCTGAGATCTCACATAGTGAGGACATATAGAGGCATACCCATGAACTAAGAGAATGCTCAAAGCACTCCCATAGCGCACATGCCCCATCTACGCATGCGAGCACAGAGCATAGATTACAACACAACACAAATGTCATCTACATAGACAAAGGCAAGAGTGTGGTAGATAAATCTATTGGGGCTCATACTAATAAGGCCCCTCATATAGAGCTACAAATTCAGAGGTCTCACACAACCGATCTGATAGATCGATCACATAGGCTAGCTTCAGAGTAGAGACAATGCATATTCCAAGACCAATTGGAAGATGTGCATGCAGAGCATGAGCACCTCAAGCATGAGGACTCTCAACATCAAATGTTGCTTAGGCAATATTTATATGAGTAGCACCTACGAGAACAATGCATCCTTGATCAAAAGGAGTATGAAGAGAGAGAGGATAGACTAGCTCAAGCTAATCTACCTCCTCATAGTGAGTATAGGGAGTGCAACCAAAGATGTGCTGCATCATAACTAGAATTGTACCCTAAACAAGTTGAAAATCATACTCATCATACGACCCAACATACACAATAGTGCCAAGCGCTAGAACAACATGGGCATACCTAGTACGAAGAATCAGAGGGAGATGAGCAAGATCAGCAATATCCTGAAATCTCCCTTGTAGATGTGGATGATGAGCCTAATCCTCCACCTCAACCTAAAAATAATCTACCTCCGATAGCTCCATAGAGACCCCTTAGAGAAGAGGAAATTTTATCCTCTCAAGCGTACAAAGCCTTGGCTAAAAAGGTAAAAGCTATTGAGAAATAAGGGATGACTTATCAAAAGCCTACCTTGAATAAAATTCACAATGAGCCTCTATGTCCTTCAGTTCCTAGCCCAACATATCTCGATCATTTTGAGATGCCTAAGCTAGATAAATTCTAGGGTGATGAAGATGCACAAGAGCATGTGATGAGCTTCATGAATATGTGCTTCCAGATCCAAAGTAATGATGCCTTGTTACTAAGAACTTTCATAATGACCCTTTCAGGCCCAGCCTTGGAATGGTTTAATCAATTGAAAAGGCATAGCATCACCAACTTTGAACAACTGGCAAATGCATTTCTTGAACGCTTTTCTTTTGGCATCAAGAAGAAAACCAATTTGTCCGACTTGGCTACTTTAAAGCAATATGATGATGAGCCAGTCATGGAATTTGGTAATAGATGGAGGAAGCTAATGGCTAAGCTACCATTCTCCATCCCCACTACTGAATTGATATGAATGTTTACCAAGAGTTATGCAAAACACATCTCATTGTTATTACAACTACAACAATACCAAACATTCGAAGAGGCTTTGGCACAAGCCAAGGTCATAGAGGATATCAAGTTACAAGAAGGTGACTTGAAACTCTGGATGAAAAAGGAGTGGAATAACAAGAACACAAAGAACTAGAATCACTAGGCCAAGCCTATGCATGTGAATCAAGTTGTGTTAAATCTTCAAAAGGGGATAAGGGCAAACAACCACAAAACTATCAAGCTCAACCTCCCCCTACACAATATAATCAGTGCAACAACAAAAATTAGGGCAAGAACAAAGAATATCACCCACCTCACCAATTTATACCATTATCTGAGACTATGGCATCGATATTCAATCAATTGTGTGAGGCCAAGGCCATAACATTACCCAAAGTTCAATTACTCGATCCTAATCACCCTAAATCAAAAGGATATAGGGAAGATCATTACTACCCATACCATAGATAAAATGGGTATGATATCGAAGTATGCCATAGCTTCAAGCATGTGGTACAGAATATGATTGATAGGAATGAGTTGATCATTGATAATCCTCTAGCTCTGGACAATCAAAATATGGGAATATTCAAAAATCCCTTACCAAATCATGAACCATCGAGGAATAATATCGAACAAGTTAATCAAGTGCGGATTGAACCACCTACGCAAGGATTTGTTGGCATGGTGAATGTAGTCACCAAAAATAGGAGGTATAATCAACCAGATCCTCCTCCAACACCAGTTTGGATTCAAGTTACACCTCAATAGAGGCCAATACAAAATCCCTTGCCAGGCCCACCAACTAGACCGATGGTGACAATAAGGAATAGACTCATTCAGAGTCTATAAATGGCTTCAGAAAAATTATCAATTTATGAGATAATACAATAGTCTCCTAGGCATAGGGAGATGCTAATGGACATCTTAAGGTCCATAGAAGTACAATCCCAAGATCCTAAAGCTTTCACCAATTTTGTGGGACATGTGCAATAGTGCCAAGAACCTGTGATCCAATTCTATGATCATGAAATCAAGATAGTCTCCACTGCTATAGCGGACCCACCACTTCATATCATCGCATGTGTAAACCACACTCCCTTCAAGTGGGTGTTGATTGATATAGGATCATCGATTAACATAATTACCATGAAGGCCTTGGGATATCTAAAATTTCCTAAATCACATATCGTGCCCTCAACTTTCACACTATGAGCATTCAATGATGCATTATGCTCGATAGTCGGCACTATAATCCTTCCTATTTAGGTGGGGCATCACGTGCTTGAGGGTACTATGCAATACAATATCCTCTTAGGCCAGCCATGGATAAGAGAAATGCAATGTATCCCCTTGATCTTGCATCAATGTATCAAATATGTGCATGAGGGATAAGTGCATGTGGTTCCTTCGGATGAGGAGCCATTTAAGTATGTTAATCAAGTGGATTTTCTAGGATATTTCATCCTCCCATATACGCATCTGGATATTAGACCTACATCACCTATCAAACATCCAACGGGTAAATCAAAGGAAGTGTGCATCGGTCCTTCAACATCGGCACCACGACCAACTTCACATACAATAGCTACTTCTACAAAGCCTACGACATCGACAAGGCTTAGGAATGATCAAAATCTAAAGGTAGTATTGGGTGAAAAAGAGTCTAAAGAAATCCCCAACATAGCAACTACTGAGATCCCAAATCCCATGGAGGAGGGAAACTCACAAAATAAAGTCAAGGAGGTACCTCAACCTACCTCACCTGTCTCTTCAACTAGGTCATCTACACCGTAGGTGATAATTCATTTAGTCAATCCTAGGTTAGCTGAATACCTGGTGTAGAATGTAACTTTTATGCCAATCATAGAATCTACATAGGATATGGGTAGGCCTCAAGCCCATCGCTTTCCTATTGGGATGGTGGTACCACTAGGGGTGCCACCTAATTAGACTAACTTCATCTATGGAGGTTTAGATCAACTTGTAGATCATTCACCCATAGAAGAATATGATGATGAACCATTTGTAGTAAATATTCATTATCTATCTAACCTAGAGTTTACCCTTCATTATTTTGATCATTACCATTGGTATGGTTATGGTTTGGGTCTATTTGAACAAGGGCATTGAACCCCATATCAATCACATTATCAACTGCCATATGATAGGTTTAGATTGGGTTATGACATAAGAGGTTAGGATGAGTTATTAGCTATATCTCTAGATCACCTAAACCTAAGTTTGGGGGTAGATGATGTTGATTGGAACCCCTACCATCCTAACCCTTCATATTCTCGAAGGGGTAACTGGTCGGTGACCATGGTTGCCATAGAACCACCATTGGTCTATCATGATAACATTTTGGTGGAGGCTAGTTTAGATGATATTATAGGGTTATCAAAAATCATGAGTATGCCGATGACATTAGCATTGAACCCTAGAATTTTGATACAATAATAGAAGCTGAATCAGAAGCCATTTTTGAGGAAGGTGAGTTAGAATCCATCTCGCAAGAGGTGGACCAGAATGCAATTCTGAAGAATATGATGGTGAATATTTCTTAGAGGATGAGGAATATGAGGATGAAATAGAGATGGCCTACTTAGGGCCTCACCATTTGCATCATCTTAGGGAACCTATCGACATGGAACCCATTTATCGTGAGGTGTTCCTAGGTCCTCCCATTCAAAGAAGGCCAGTAAATCTGGAAGAGATATACCATATGGTTTTTCCTGGTCCTTCCAATTTAAGGCAATTGCTTCCCCTTGAGGATCCAATTGTTATATCTATTCCTAGAGCAGACCTAGTAATCCCCATTCCTCCTGAGCCACATCTAGAGTAGGGGAGAAAATCTAGAGATAGTGTGTTGCATCCATGTGGTCCTGGAGATTTCTTCCATTCCATCAACATGATCTCCATTGATTTGACCACTCCACTTCACAATCCATCTGACCCTTTAAAACCTTTGTACCTCAATCCTGAGGCCATTGATTTTGATCATACCAATTCACCCTTAGAGCTTGAATATTTCTTCCCTAATGAAGAAATGTTGCAACCATTTCATTTTGTACCAGGCTGTGCATATGATGTTTATCATGCTGAGGATAATCTCAATTTAGTGGAACCTTTAAACCTAACATATGACATCCATTTGATCCCTACACCTCACCATCTTGAGGAGGGGTCACATATGTCAATAGAGGAAACCTTCAAAGTGGATATCAGTGATGATCCCACCAATCCAAGGAAGGTTAAATTTGGAGAGAGCTTATCTCTTGAGGAGCGCACCAACCTCATTCCTCTATTGAAAGAGAGACCTGATCTCTTTGCTTGGACATACAAGGACATGCCAGGTCTAGATCCAAAATTGGTTACTCATAACCTTTCATTGGACCCCACCAAGAAACCAGTAAAGCAAAAACTTAGGAAGATGCATCCAACCATCACTTTGATGGTTAAAGATGAATTACAAAAATTGTTGGATGTAGAATTCATAATCCCCATCGACTATCTAGAATGGGTATCAAACATGGTACCCATAGGAAAACCTGATGGAAGAATCTATATTTGTATAGATTTTAGAGACCTCAATAAGGCAACACCCAAGGATTCATTTCCATTGCCTAATATTGATGCTCTGGTAGATGTAACTATAGGTCATGAAATGCTTTCTCTCATGGATGGTTTTTTTGGTTACAATCAAATTCAGATTAAACTTGAAGACCAACATAAAACACTTTCACCATGCCATGGGGAACATTTTGCTACAAAGTTATGCCATTCGGTCTTAAAAATGTTGGTGCCACATATCAGTGGGCTATGACATATATCTTTCATGACTACATGCATAAGATCTTAGAAGATTATATCGATGACTTATTGGCCAAGTCATTGTTGTGCACAGAGCATGTCGAGGTTCTCAAAAAAGTCTTCGATCACCTGATAGAGCACAATGTCAGGTTGAATCCCAAGAAATGCATCTTTGGCGTAACTTCAGGTAAACTCTTGGGATTCATCATTTCTAAATGAGGGATCGAAGTTGACCCAATGAAGGTCAAGGCTATTTTAGAAATGTGTCCCCCCACAAATATCAAGGAATTAAGAAGCCTACAGGGCAAAGTAGCATCCATAAAGTGATTCATCGCACAATTATCGGATAAATGTCGACCCATGAATCGACTACTACACAAGGGGGTCCCATTTAATTGGGATGAGGACTATCAAAAGGCCTTCATGAGATCAAACAATATCTGGAATCACCGCCAGTATTAGCTCCACCTAGACCAGATGTGCCATTCTTGCTATATATCTACCACAAACTTTGCATTGGGAACCATGTTAGCCCAAAAGAATGTGCAAGGCAAAGAATAGGTAATATATTACATCAATCGAACTCTGGTCAGCTACGAGCTATGATATGCATATGTAGAAAAATTATGCTTAGCAGTAGTCTTTGCAATGAAGAAGTTGCACCACTATATGTTGAGCCATACGACATATGTAGTATCAAAACAAAATCCTTTGTAGTATATGATGAGCAAGACATATCATAATACACGTACTACAAAGTGGATCATGCTATTGATGAAATTCGATCTAGAATTCATAAGTCAAAATTCTATCAAGGGATAAGTCATAGCAGATCAACTGGTAGAGGCTCCTCTTCAGGATCATAGGCCTCTTGTCATAGAGCTTCTCGATGATGCAGTATTTGCATTATCAAAGTCACTTGAACTCGAAGAACCTGATAATCAAGCAGATATGTCTTTGTTCTTCGATGGTTCCAAATGCGAGCAAGGGGGTGGTGTAGGAATTATGTTTTTCATGCCACAAGGTGCTCCAATGCCCTTGTCATTTAAACTCAATTTCCCTTGCACCAATAACAATGCTGAATATGAGGCCCTAATCTTAGGTCTCCAAATAATGCTCACCATGAAGATCAAAAAGTTAAATATCTTTGGTGACTCCTTGCTCATTGTTAATCAAGTTAAGGGGATCTATCAGTGTAGATGTCCCATATTGAAGGTATATAAAGAACTTGTGGACACTTATCTAGCCCAACTAGAATGGTATGACATCGAGGCAATCCCTCGAATGTCCAATAGATTTGTAGACACCATGGCATATTTGGGATCTTTAATCCCTCAGAATCTATCTATTGACTTCACTACCATTCAAGTGAAAATGCTATCACAATCTATGATATGATGTGAGGCATAAAATAATCAAGAATCAGTCCACATGATTCAGATAGAACCAACCCATGAATGGTTCTACAAAGCTAGAGACTTTCTAAAGAAGGTACCTTGGGGATCTTTGCTTTCATAAGGTCCTACAGAGAATGGTACCACTATTCTCCATAAGGTTGTTTCCCAATCAGATTTTGTACAAGTCGAACTATAGTGGGAACATGTCATTCAGTTAGTTGAAGTTGTTGCCTATCAATATTGGATGTCATAATTACATGATTTCCTTAAACTTGGTATAATCCCACAAGGATTATCACATGCCACAAAATGAGCATTTAAATAGAAAGTGACTAGATATGTCTTGCTAGGAGACATCTTGTATCATCATAGCTATGATGGAATTCTCCTTCATTGCCTTGAGCCCCAAGAATCAACTTGGGCAATCTCACAAGCTCATGATGGTACATGTGGTGGCCATTTCAGTGGCATGGCCATCATCAAGCGCATCCTTCGAATGGGTTATTATTGGCCCACTATGGAGAAGGATTGCACAATGTATGTCAAGAAATGCATCAAATGTCAACATCATGCTAATCTTATGCACTTACCATCATAGGCCTTACAACCCATCCAAGCGGCTTGGCCATTTTCTCAATGGGGTTTTGATCTAATTGGTAAGATCTCTCCCTCATCATTGGTCTGACACACATTTATTATAATGGCCACTGAGTACTTTACTAAATGGGTGGAAGCAATCCCTTTAACAACAATGATAGGAGCATGTATTGTGGAGTTCATACTCCATAATATCATATGTCATTTTGGGATCCCATCCAAGATCATATCGGATAATGGAACATCATTCAAAAATAAAATTGTAAGGGCTTTAATGTCCAAGTATAATATTCAACATAGTTTTGTGACTCCATATTATCCACAAGAAAATGAAGTAAAAAATCTTCTAACAAGATAGTGGTAGCAATATTAAAGAAGATTATTCAAGAAAACCACAAATATTGGCATATCCAGTTACCCCTTGCATTATGGGCTTATAGAACTAGTATACGGATGCCCACTAGGGCAACCCCATTTTCACTAGTATATGGTACTGAGGCCATTATGCCCTTGGAATTGGAAATTCCAACCTTGCGCATCACATTGAAAGAGTTCATCGATGATGACACTACATGACAAGCTCACCTCGACCAATTGATGCTTCTTGATGAACATCATGTGAATGCCCTTGAGCATCTTCGAGTTTATCAGGAATACCTAAAATGAGCTTACAATAATAAAGTCCACCTGAGAGACTTTAAAGTTGGGGATCTTGTGCTAAAAGAAAACCAACAGAACTCAAACCTACCGCCGCATTTACGAGACAAATTTATGGCCAATTGGTTAGGTCCATTTATCATCTCAGAGAAGATAGGACCTGGTACTTATCACCTAACATCGCTTGAAGGTGTTGAAGAGCCTGAACCTCTCAACATTCTTCATATTAAGGTATTTCACACATAAAAATAAAAATAAAAATTTCAAAAACATTTAAAAAATTCAAAATTCAAAAACAATTGAAAACATCAAAAATCAAAACAAATCAAAAAGCAATAAAATTCAAAAACATTGCAAAACATCAAAAACACAAAAACATTTACATTATGCATTTTATTTTGCATATGCATTCATTTAATTGCATTGCATTAGGTATGTTCATCCATTGCACTTGCATTAGGATAGGTTGTGTTTACAATCTTACAAATGACACCACATTTGTATCTTAATCATGCATCTATTCATCATCATCATCCATCACCCTTGTGAGTAATTATGTTTTTCAACACAACCCCTCCTGTTGCTATAAGGAATATACTAGGGTTTTTTGGTAATTCAACCATACCTAGTGATCTTCTCAGATTTTTTAGAAAGCTATCTTTGCTTTTGGAGATGAGGTCTAGTTTTGATAGCACCTAGCATATGTCAAAATCCCATCACTAATTAAACATTAACAATCCTAGTTTAGACAAGGAAAGATGAACACTACAAAGTGGTCCTAGTCACCTTAAGCGAAAGGTTTTTACTTGCTCATCTTGTGATGTGCATGGTCTAGAGTGTTGATCATTGACAAAAGGACAAGCTCCCCCTACCCAAAGAAATCCCTTGCTTTCATACAAAATAAGAAAAATCCCAAAATCAAAGCAAAATCCCTTGCTAAAAAAAATACAAAATAAATAATGATTTTCATCACTAAGCATGAGCAAGTATCCCAATAAATGTGAAGAAAATAAGGGGGTGAAGAGCTTGAATCCCTGGAATGTTCACTACTCGAAGCCATTGAGTGATCCCCAATACAACAATGGGCTGAATGAATCCCTCCTAGCATTGGGGTAGTTCTAAGCAATTTACAAATGAGCTAGCTTTAGGTGGCCTGTATTACCTAGTAGTCTAGTCCAACTACATCCAAACTTAGGATCATGATGAACATTTGGTGATCCTCATTACAACAATGGGCTGAATGAATCCCACCTGGCAATGAGGTAGTCTTATGTCTCATCTAATATATTCATTTGCACACACAGGGATAATGAATATCTTGGTCTTCATAACAAAAACTTTTATCTTTCAAGAGTCCTGTATAGTCATTATACAACTTTTGATTAATCAACTAGGGTGTTTGAGTCTCATGGAAAACCTCAAAAATCCCTTATAGCAACAACTCATCTCATCAATCAATCATCAATTTTTCTTATGAGGTTTTGTTTATTAAGGGGTGTTCATGAAATAGGATAGATACTGGATGGATATCAACAATGATATTTAGATGGCCACTGACTATTTTGTGCATATCTTTTAATTTATATAATCTTATAGAGAAAACCATACATCTCACATCATCTCATCTCACATATGGATGCTTAAATGATTAATTCTTATGATAAGAGTTACCATTTACATTCATGATTTTTATACATTCTGTGGTGTCATCCATTAGTTTGTTAAACACATATTACATTCATTCCTTATGTTTTAAGTGATTAAAGCATACAGGTTCATTTGCATTAGTTCATTCATCATATAATTAATGCATTACATTCCACATCATATATCATATCATATCACATAAATTAAATGCATAAACAATTGAAATAAATTAAACATGCATTTAATAATAAGCAGTGCATCCATATATGTACCCATCATCATAGTGCATCCATACATGTAGATCATAGCATCTAACCATACATCTATCATCTAGCTAGTGCATGTCATCAATACATCACATCCATATAGCATCAATCACATCATATAAGCATTGCATCCATAAATGCATCCATGGACATCAAAGCATATCTACCAATCCATAATCATCATAAACTACAAAAATTAACAAATAAATCAAATAAATCAAAATTTAATTGAGCCTCAAATTCAATTATTTACTCTATACACTTGGTGGTTGCAGCGAATTACACTCCATGCAATCCAAAAAAATGAGTAAATTACCATAAGGCCATTTGATCCAAATTATTCATGGATGAATTGAAATGTCTTCACTTCAATCCCTAAGAAGGCCATTGTGGCTGGACCACTCCACGGGAATAAGGTATTCATTTCCTTTCTTCTATGAATTCTCATCATAAATCATCAAAATAACAATAAAATTTCAAGTGCACCTCGTACTCAGTTATTTACCCTATACACTTGGCGGTTGCAGTGACTTGTGCTCCATGCAATCCGACAAGATGATTAAATTACCATAAGGCCATTTGGGGTAAATTAGTCATTGTTGAATTGAAATGTCTTCACTTCAATCTCGAAGAAGGCCATGGTGGATGAACTACCCCATGGGAATGAGGCGTTCATTTCATTTCTTCTATGATATTTTAGTAGATCATCGAACATAGTGATTCACCACATGGTTAATTGGAATTGCTATCATCTTGATTCCCTAAGAAGGCCATTATGGTTGGACTGCTCCACGGGATAGAGATGTACAATTACTATTAATGGTTGAAATCACAACTGTAATAGGACTTGCCATATAACAACATGCAAAAGTCTTGAATCATCCAAATTATTCATCTTGGTCAAGTGACTCATCGCTTTAATCACTTGTCCTTACCCTCATCGACTCATCGCTTGAGGGGGTAGTCATAATATCAAATTCATAATCAAAATCAACAAAGGATCACTCGATCATGTCAAATTGTGTTCGTCTTATGAATCATTGCTAACAACTATCATAATCTTACCCTTTTGTTGGGGAAAAAGTAAATATGCTAGTTTAAAGTCTTGTAGCGATCCACCTATCGGACCAATTGTAGCACTAATGCTACCCGATTGCATCTGGACACGTGAAAGCTTTGCAAATTTAAGCCTTCCATCCCATTGGAAGCAATGATTCTAGGATGTGCATCCTTTGCAGGACTAGGACATCTAATATTGATCAGATCAATGATCATCAATCAACCTATAACATGGCTTTAGGTGATCTATTTTTGCTCAGTGTCATGTTTTCCCATAATGCATCCCAAAAGGGGCATCTGTAGACACCTAAAACATGTCATGTTTAGGAGACTACTCATATGGACACCTTTGTAGACCATATGAATGACCTTGGACCCTCCCAAGGCTAAGTAGTGATTCTAATCACTCATTTTAGGTATCCTAGGCCTATTAAGCCTTAGCCGTGGATGGCATCTATGTCTAAGATATCAGTCATAGTTGATAAACGTGACTAGGGTCCTAGCCACACTAAGTAATAGTGGCTAGCCCTGTAACTATCTTGACCTCCCAAGCCAAGCCAAATTGGTTGTTCCAATGATATTTACAACCAATTCAAGTGGTTATGGACTGTGAATCCTCTAGAAGGTTCCATCCAACTGCCCCATCCTGGCATTTCTTGATCTTGGATTCCTTGGGAAGCCAATATTGGGATTTGGGAGTCTATTTATAGACCCCTTAAAGAGGCCAATACAATTTGAATTCATTGTAGCAAAGCCCTACCGAACTAGAGAGTAAATTGCAACCTTTGAAGAGTATGAATATGCTACCCGATTCCAGTTTGACATCTACTTTTGCAATAATGGAGCTTCCAAAGGATTGATAAGCAAACATTTCCATTCCGTATCTATCCAACATGAATTCAAGCAAAACCAACCACCAATATGTATCTGGACATGAAGGCGACCCTTGACCATCAATTATACAAAGGATTTGAGCATTTCCAACCCTTGTTTCAAGAGAAAGAAGACTTTAACTGTGGTTGCTATTGTCAACAATGACCCATAGCTTAGTTGTGGCTATCAACCATGACTAACAGATCCAACTACGTTGAGCACCTACGAATAGGGTTTGATGCCCTCATTTCCCTATTTTAGCCATAGATTTCCTTTTCTTATCATGCATTTAGGTTAATCTAGCATAGATTAGTCTTATTTCATGCATTTACATGGTTAATTAGCATTTTCATAGGTAGCTTTACCTTCATTTGTGTCATACATGCTTTCTTTCATAATATTTCATAGATTAGCTTCTTTCATGCTTTATACTTTAGATTACATGTAAGATTAGCTATCTTTACACATTTCAAGCTATGCTTTGTGCTTATTTGTTAATTTCTTAAGCATATTTACATATTTTATGCATTTTTCAAGTATTTGCTTCACTTCTTGCATTTATTGGACAATAGCCTCATCATGAGAGGCTTCATATGCATTTGATGTGTTTTTTTGTTTCTTGTATGCAGGTGATGTTGGCAATTTTGGGTACTTTGGGTACATTGCCTTTGCTCAAGTGTATAAGTTGTCATTGATGTCAAGAAGCTTTTGAAGGAATTTGATTTGATGTCAAAAGAATCTAAGTTCAAGGAAGGTTTTTTGTGAAAACCAAGGCAGACAAAATAAAAGGTTTTATTTAAAACCATGGACAATAGATTTGAAATGGGTTTTTCTTAAAACCCAAGTTGGCTTTTCGTTTCATTGAAAAAGGTGCCTCGGTGATGGAGATATTTAATTTTAAATATTTAGTTTAAATTTTATTTATTTAAAATTTAAATTAAAATATTTTCCATCGACGAAAATCATGTTAAAAAGGGCCGACGCTTTTATTAAAACATATACCTTATATATAAAGGGAGCAAATCAAATGTTGGTTGGTGTGCCATTGTTTTAATATTTGAAAATGCTAATGATGCGATCGGAAATTTGATATGACATTGGAAGGTGCAGTTAAAGAAGGGATGAACAATATCGTTTTTCGAGCAAGTATAGAGCATGTGATTCAAAAATTTTAGCGACGTGGCAGTAAGTGAGGGTTACATAATTTACGAAAGGATAAAAAGAAAATAAGGCTGCTATTCGTGTTTTTCGTTTCCATCCGATAGTGTGGAGGAGTCGGTTGCTTGTTTGAATGAAGGTGCTGCGATCTGGGAGGTCCTAAGGTCAAGTCGCAACGGCGTTAATTTTTTATTGTTGGAAGAGGACGAAGGATTTAAATAGGTTTTTGTCCATTGTATTCTCATCCAAGTTGATAGCGCAGGTGGCCGCGGACAGTTTTGAGTTGATGAAGGTTGGAGGGTCAAATCCCATCCGCACCAATGTTTTATTTTCAAAGGTATGACTCAAAGTTTATTTTGTGATTAAAGTTTAGAGAAATAAGTTTTACAAAGAGGGATTCATAAGGCTTTGTTTAAACTTTAATTTAAAGTATTCAATTGGGAGTTATAAGAGTTTAGATATTTGTGAAATTAAAAGGTATTTTATGTTAAAATTAATTGGAGAGGTATAATAAGTTGAGTGAGAGGAGTAATAAGGTGTAATTGTGAGAAAGATTTATTTTCTAACCTTCTTGAGATTGGCATAGAAGTTTGTTGTGGTTGTGGCAGATGTATGAGACCCCTTCATCATCAAGAAAAAGGTATGGGCACATTCTTCTTATGAGTGTGATTGGTGTGTTTTCTGAAATAAGGTTGAAGTGAAAAGGTATTCTACTAGGTATCCTAATGGCTAGGTGTAAATCCTATTTTTTGGTTTGTTGAAGACTACTTATGCATTGTTATCCTTAAGGAGAGTTTTTGGTGAATGCATACTTTCTGGTTTGAGATAGTGGAAGCTTTGTGCACTAGGGTTGATATTTGTGAGTCTTGCTACTTGCATTGAGATGGTGAAACCCTTAGTTGGCTATTTTGATATTAATGGTTGAGTTGCTTCCATAGAGGTTGTTTTGATCAAGTTAGTGCTTTACTTGATACATGATTTGGGCTTACTCCATTGAGTTGATTTGAGCAAGTTATTCTTTGCATTTGATGAAATTGTGTTGGTGGCTATTTTGTTCAAATATCCTTGGAGGGAAAAGGATTTCTACTTGTTTCCTTTTCTTGTGATGATTGGTTGAATGCTTCAAGGTTGATGTTGAGTTGAATGGTGTTGGTTGACTAAACCTTGTTTGATGAGCATTGTTGTTAAAACCCTAATTGGTTGTGGAAAGAACATGAGTATCATTGTTATATGAGATATTGCATGGTTGGCAATTGTTGGGTTGTGTTTCATGTTCTTGAGAAAAACATACTACATCTATCTTATTCTATGAGATTTGAGATTGAGATTGGGAGTTAAGTATAGAACATATTGAGTCTCTAACAATTCTCTTTATGCTTCTATGAGGTTGATGAATCACATTGGGTCTCTAACAATTCTCTTTGTGGGTTCATGCTAAGCAAGTTTTTCTTGGTGAGCTTGCTGAGGTTTTGGACAGGTTTCGATGGGGACTTGTGAGCAATTTTTGGACAGGTTCCGGTGGGGACTTGTGAGCAGTTTTGGATAGGTTTCGATGGGGACTTGTGAGAAAAATTGAACAGGTCCTAGTAGAGGACTTGTGAGCTGAGTTTGATAGTTCTATTAGAGAACTTGACGACAGAGAGCATTGATTCTTTGAGAAGAACCTGAGGACAGTTGGCAAGTCTTTGAGAAGGCTTGTATGTAGAGGATTGATTTGTTCAAGAGTTGGACAAATATGACAGACAGAGGAAGACTTGTACTAGACCGATTGATTATGTTTGGTACAAGTTGCTAAGTGTTAAGATCCTGCTATAAAATAAACTCAAATAACACACTCTCACACAATTGCTTGGAAATAAACTCACATAAACATCACATTAATATAACAAAAATTTGCATAAAGAACAATCTCACAATAAGACAGAATCGCAGGCCTCTTCGAGGGGGCAACCTCCTTCAATACTTCATTAATTTTGCAAAATATGGTTACATTGGTGCCTTTTCGGGTATTTAAGGAGTTTCCTTCCAAGGTTGGCTTACATGCAAAATGCCACCTGGATTACATGCATAATGCCACCCGAATTACATGCATAGTGCCACTTTGAATTACATGCACAATGCCACTCGAATTACATGCACAATGCCACTCGAATTACATGCACAATGCCACACGAATTACATGCACAATGCCACCTATCTACCATGTGTTACATAAAAAGGGTGCCATTTGTCATAGGCACTACCTAAGCTAAAACTTAGAACATTACAAAATATTAATCATGGGTACTACCCACGTTCACTAGGAATTATTACAAAAGGGGAGTTATTACATTAAGGGTTAGGATGAGATCCTAACATGCCCTTCTCCTTAAAGGAGCTTTGTCCTCAAAGCTGAAAATGAGGAAACTGTTGCTGGAGTTGATGGAGAGACTCCCATGTAGCATCCTCAGGTTGAAGTCCACGCCACTGAACCAGGACCTCTGTGATGGTACGGTTGCGCAGAGTGCGAGTTCGACGATCCAGCAGTTGTTTCGATGCAAGTAAGATGGAGCCTTCTTCATCCAATTTAGGGAGTGTTGATTGAACCTGTACCTTTGTGCCCACAACTTTCTTGAGAAGGGAAACATGAAAAATAGGGTGGATCTTGGAAGTGGGGGGAAGAGCCAATTTGTAAGTCGTTGGACCAATCCGTTGCAGAACCCGATAAGGACCATAGAATTTTGGAGCGAGCTTCTGACACCTGCAGAGTTGTAGGGATGATTGTTTGTATGGCTGCAAGCGAAGGAAGACCATATCACCCACATCAAAACCATGCTCGAACGATGTTGATCAGCTTGTTGGCGCATCCGATTCTGGGCCATGTTCAAATTTTGCTTGAGTTGGCGGAGGACCTCGGTGTGTTGACTCAGAGCATTGTCGATGGCCTGGACCTTGGAGCTGCCCGAAATGTAGGAGGAAGGCGTGAGTGGAGGGCGCCCGTAAACTGCCTCAAACGGTGTGAGTTTGGTGGCGGTATGATAGGAAGTGTTGTACCACCATTCAGCCAAAGAAAGCCATTTTGCCCAATGAGTAGGATGATCAGAGGCAAAGCAGCGAAGGTAGGTTTCCAAGCATTTATTAACAACCTCTGTTTGACCATCCGTTTGCGGATGGTAGGCTGAACTCATTTTGAGCTGAGTCCCCTGCAACTTAAACAACTCTTGCCAAAAATTGCTAGTAAAGGTGGGATCACGATCAGATACAATGGAGGCGGGCATGCCATGAAGGCGAAATATGGAGTCAAGAAAAATTTGGGCAATAGTGGATGCTGTGTAAGGATGGGTTAGGGCACAAAAGTGAGCATACTTTGAAAGGCGGTCCACTACCACGAAAATAATAGACTTGCCTCCAGATTTAGGTAGCCCTTCTATGAAGTCCATGGAGATGTCAGTCCACACCTGATCTGGTATCGGCAATGGTTGAAGAGTGCCTGGGGAGCGCACTGTTTCTCCTTTCATCCGTTGACAAGTGTCGCAATCCGCTACAAAAGAGTGAATGTCCTGTTTCATGCCTTTCCAAAAGAAGGTGCGCTTGAGTCGCTCATAAGTTTTTAGGAACCCTGAATGGCCAGCAGATGGAGTAGCATGTGATTCCTTCATGAGGAGTTCTCGAAGTGGGGACTTAGGAGGAAGAACCAGGCGTTGATGGTAATGCAGATCCTGGCCATCCCAACTATATCCTGGTGTAGACTCTGGATCATCCCTAAGTGAAGCAACCAGGTCTTTCAAATCTGCATCCTGAAGTATTTCTTGACGTAAGGGCTCAATCCATTGGGGCAATGGTGCGAGAGATGGCACACAACATACTAAGGGTCTCAAATTGGCGAGAGAGAG
Source organism: Wollemia nobilis (assembly GCA_028583015.1). NCBI lineage: Eukaryota > Viridiplantae > Streptophyta > Pinopsida > Araucariales > Araucariaceae > Wollemia > Wollemia nobilis. The sequence continues at coordinate 8,215,894 of JAQPPZ010000386.1, read as the reverse complement.
CATCTGCCACAAGATTTTCCTTCCCTTTTTTGTACGTGATGTCATAATCATAGCCCATGAGTTTTGATACCCACTTTTGTTGCTCGGGGGTGGCAACTCGTTGTTCTAGAAAGTATTTCAAGCTCTGGTGGTCAGTTTTGATGGAGAAATGGCGCCCAATGAGGTAAGGCCACCAATGTAGGACTGCATGCAATATTGCCAACATTTCCTTGGCATATGTGGATTTTCCCAAATTGCGATCAGATAGGGCTTTGCTGGTAAAAGCCAAAGGGCGTCCTTCTTGCATCAATACCGCCCCAATACCACGACCAGAAGCGTCACTTTCAATGACAAATTTTTTAGAGAAGTCTGGCATGGCTAAAACTGGAGTGGTGGTCATGGCATGCTTGAGGTCCAGGAATGCTTGCTCAGCTGGCCCTGTCCAAGTAAAAGAATCCTTCTTCAACATGGAGGTGAGGGGGTGGCTATCTTTCCATAATTGTAGACAAATTTATGGTAATATCCTGTAAGCCCTAAAAATCCTCGAAGCCCCTTGAGTGTGCGAGGTTTTGGCCATTCTTGGACTGCTTGGATCTTCTTAGGGTCAACCTTGACACCATCCTTTGAGACAATGTGTCCCAGATATTCTACTTCAATCAAACCAAAGGAGCACTTGGACCTTTTTGCAAACAGTTTATGGTCGGCCAGTAGTTGGAGAGTTTGATCTACATGATTGAGATGCTCTTCCCATGTGTGACCGTAAATCAAGATGTCATCGAAGAACACAAGGATGAACTTCCGCAAGAAAGGGCGAAAGATGTTGTTCATCAGGCTTTGGAATGTGGAAGGAGCATTTGTGAGACCAAATGGCATTACCAAGAATTCATAATGACCTTCATGAGTGCGAAAAGCAGTTTTAGGAATATCTTCATCCCTAAGCCGGATCTGATGGTACCCAGAGCGGAGGTCTAGCTTGGTGAAGTACATGGTCCCATGTAATTCATCTAGTAATTCATCAACCACAGGGATAGGAAATTTATCCTTGACCGTTATCTTGTTGAGTTCTCGGTAGTCAATACACAATCGCCAAGAGCCATCCTTCTTGAGGACCAGTAAGACTGGTGCAGAGTAGGGACTAGTACTAGGCCGAATGACACCCGCCTTGAGTAATTCCTATATCATCTTCTCAATCTCTGACTTCATGGCATGGGGGTATCTGTACGGTCGGATATTGGGAGGTGTACTATCCGACAATAATGGAATGGCATGGTCATGAGAGCGATGCGGTGGTAGTGTGGTTGGTTCTGAAAATATGGCCTCATGTTTGTGGAGAACCTGTTGCATGTCTGGTGGAATTTCACCCATTGGGGATGTGGATGGTTGGATGGAGAATAGTTGTGCAATGACCCCACGTGATGATTTCTTTAGCAATTTCTCCATGCCGTTTGAACTGATAATTTGAGGTGTTCTTGCTGGGGAGCCCTTGATGATGTGTGTTTGGCCGTTCTGGGAGAACTGCATCCAAAGTTCAGCAAAGTTCCAACTGATAGTGCCCAACGTACTCAACCATTGAGATCCCAAAACAATATCACATCCACCCAACTCGGAGGGCAAACATGTCCTGCTTGAGTGCATAGTCCCCTATCTGGATTTTAACATTGCGACACTTTCCCTTACAAGGTAAGGTTCCCCCATTGGCTACCATGACCTCAAAGGAATTACAAGTGTGGATATAGCAATTTGCCCACTGAGCAACTCTAGGGTCAATGAAGTTGTGCGTGCTTCCCGAATCCAGAAGGATGGAAAGACGTTGGCCCTTGAAAAATCTTGTAACCTTCATGGTTTGAGGAGTAGTAATGCCTACAAGGGCATGGACTGTAATTGTTGTCTCAGGTTCCTGTTTCACTTCTTCTTGTGGAGGAGGTGTTTCTGGAGGGTCCTCATCCTTATCACTCTCGTCAGAGGTATCAGGTTCTTCAACATCTATCAGGAACAATTTTTTGTGTGCACACTTATGCCCTTTGAAAAACTTTTCATCACAATTGTAGCATAATCCTTGGGCACGACGTGCATCCATCTCTTCGGTGGTGAGGCGCTTGGGTGCAGCAGGTTTAGTATCAATTGGGTGTTGGGCTCTAGGAGGAAATGAAGGTCTATTTTGTAGAAACTTTGATGGGCGTCTTTGGGCAGAGAGTTTAGATTCGGCCAAACGGGCCAAACTGATAGCTTCCATCATAGTTCGTGGTTTCAACATTTTGACTTCTGCTTGGAGTTCCATCTTCAACCCACTGATATAACAACTCTGGAAGAACCCTTCACTCAATCCTCTTGTCCGATTGGCCAATTTTTCAAATTGAGCTTGGTACTCTCGGACCGACCCTGTTTGTTGTAGTTTGGTTAAGGCTCTTGTAAAGTCCTCAAACTCACTAGGACCAAATCGAGTGAGTAGTTGGGATTCAAAATCCTCCCAAGAGAGATTTGGGTAGGCAAGACGCAACCATTGAAACCAATGTAGAGCCTCAGATTCCAAGTTAAAGGAAGCCATCTGGACTCGATGAAATATGGGTACATTATGAAGTCGAAAGAATTGGTCAACCCGACATAGCCACCCATCAACATCCTTCCCACTAAATTTGGGAAAGTCCAATTTGGGCATTCTAAAGGGTGGATCATGGTCATGATTCCTTGTAGAACTCTCAGCTTGGTATTCTGATTTGGGTGGTTCTCTTCTCAGTTTGTTGTCCACTTCTGTCAGTGCTTCTTCTAGGCGGTTGCTAGTGGCCTCATGCTCTAGGCGAAGACCTTGGACTTCTTCCCTTATGGAGTGAAAAGCCGAGTGCAAGTTCTCAATGGCTTTTGTTAGGGATTCCAAGTGTTCTAGTTCTTTCTAGTGTCCACGGGTACCCTGGGCCATTTTTTAGACCTTTGTGACCAGTTACTAAAAATAGAATTGAATTTTTTTGGACTTACTATTTTTAGTAAGTGCCCAAAAAAGTGCTTGGGTGCTATATATCAAAATGATCAGCTGAAGGAGGTGGTCACAATGAGCTATATCTCTCAACACTACTTTTTGGCACCCCAGACTTTTTTTTTTTATCTCCTATTTTGCTGAGTCTAACGGTGTTTACAGTTTTTAATTCTGAGCTACTGAGAAAAAGTTGGGTACTGGAGCACTATCTATAACTGGTCGTGTTTCACACTCAAGATTCTCTGTATTTTGCAGGTGACTGATATGACAGTTCTATTCTGACCCTGAAGACTGTGAATTCTGCCTCGACCGTGTCGACCTCTCGACTCGACTGACTTGACTATGACTGCCACTGTAAATTTTACTGTTATTCTCCAGACTGTCAGCTTAAGTGTCACCCTCATGGCTTATCCCGAATGCATGTCCCTTCTATTATTTTTTTAGTAGAGGACTCCTTTCTCATATGCTCACTTTTGAAATGCAGGTTTACGAACAGGGAGGTTTGGATTTTTATTGTTATTTTTTTTTTTTTGGCATTTTTTACAGGTTGAAGTTTTAACAGAACCAGGGAATGCTAAGTATAGGAGTATGTACCACCCATAGGCCCTCTAATATACCGACAGTGACGAACAATAGTGCTCGGACCAATATTTCAGGCCACTACTCAAGGAGGATTCCACACATACCCTTGAGCACACTACCTGCCTCTCTGACAATACGGGAGGGTAATCGTCCAAGATGTTGTGTCCCATAGACTATGAGTAATACAAGGCCGAAGAGCTTCCTAATGGCTAAAAGTTTGTTTAATCCTAGATGGTCTCCCGATATACCCGAAGATACGTGGGAGCTCAAGTCCGTGCACGAGTTCTGTCTGAGGCCTGGGTATTGGAGCCTGATCGCCCCTCACTTCACTAGACGCTTTATGGGCTATCTAGCTTAGCCAATAACGATAGATCCTTCGTGATATTTTAAAACCCCCAGTACAGGGTTTCTACCTACTCAACTAACAATATATTTTTTTGTTTTTGGTCTGGAAAAAAAAACACTGTATTTTTTTTGGATTTTTTTTAATAAGGAAAAACAGAATGGAAAAAACACACAGAATTTATACCTAACAGGCGGATTGGATGGCAAGAATCATTGCAATTGCAGCAGAACTTGGCCCTGGAAAGTGCTCTGATACCACTTGTTAAGATCCTGCTATAAAATAAACTCAAATAACACACTCTCACACAATTGCTTGGAAATAAACTCACATAAACATCACATTAATATAACAAAAATTTGCATAAAGAACAATCTCACAATAAGACAGAATCGCAGGCCTCTTCGAGGGGGCAACCTCCTTCAATACTTCATTAATTTTGCAAAATATGGTTACATTGGTGCCTTTTCGGGTATTTAAGGAGTTTCCTTCCAAGGTTGGCTTACATGCAAAATGCCACCTGGATTACATGCATAATGCCACCCGAATTACATGCATAGTGCCACTTTGAATTACATGCACAATGCCACTCGAATTACATGCACAATGCCACTCGAATTACATGCACAATGCCACACGAATTACATGCACAATGCCACCTATCTACCATGTGTTACATAAAAAGGGTGCCATTTGTCATAGGCACTACCTAAGCTAAAACTTAGAACATTACAAAATATTAATCATGGGTACTACCCACGTTCACTAGGAATTATTACAAAAGGGGAGTTATTACATTAAGGGTTAGGATGAGATCCTAACACTAAGCTGCTATGGACATGATCATAGAAGGCAAAGGTATCTTAGGCTAAGCATTGAGGATAGGAGGTCTTCGATGGAAAGGAGTTCCACATGCTGGCAAGAGGTAGAGGCAGTTGATCTTCTGAGGGATCATTTCCAGAGCGAGAGGGGAAGGTATCTCCTTTGAGCAGAGGCTCATAAATTTAGATAGAGTGGAAGGTATCTCCTTTGAGCAGAGGCTCATAAATTCAGATTGGGGGAAGGTATCTCATTTGGGTTGAGGATCATAAACATTATAATTGGGAAGGTTTCCCAAAGAACTTTGAGATAACTTTTAGATAAAATTTTTGTGGACGTAGCCCAAGATTGTTGGGTGAACCACGTTAAAATTAGTGTCACTTTGTGGATGATATTGTGCTTTGTTTTGATATTGCTTTGGGTATATTGCTTTACTATTTTGAAGTATAAAGGAAAAAGTAAAAAGAGGTCTTATACTGTTCACCCCCCCTCTCAGTATAAGCTTGTGTTCTTCAGGTGACATATCCTTCAAAGCTTCAAAGCACTATTCAATATCATTCCTCTTGACAATGGAGAAGGAGGCATCCTAGTAAGCCCTCACATAAAGTTGATGAATACCTAAAGAGCACTTAGAGTATATCAACCCCGTTTAGGGGCTTTAACACCATTGTAAACATGTATCATTTGGTATCCCTAAGAGGGACATATATGTAATCCATTTTATCATTGATTAATACAAAGGAGGCTCACTTTATTTCAAATTTGGTTTCATATATGTGTTTTATTTAAATTGGCTTATCATGTTGCAATAGTGTTGGATATACACTCTTTAACCCCTTCTAAAATTATTATGTAGCCTTCAAGAGTGAGAGTGATGCAGGAGCATCCAGTGGCGGGCGAAAAATCTTGCATCTTCATCAGAATTTCTAAGTGTTTGCCTTGGTGTCATGAAATCACAACAAAAAAAATGTCGCGATATCGTGACATGTCATAGAATCGTGACATGTCACAGAATCGCGACTCAGGAAGGAGAGAGAAGGTGCAGGGCAAAAATTGTCATGATTTCATGACATGTCATGAAATCGTGACCAGCAACAAGAGAGAGGAGATGCCGGAGAAAATGTCACAATTTCATGACATGTCATGAAATCGCGATCGACGAGGAGAGAGAAAGTGCCATTGAGAATGTCACGATTTCGTGACATGTCATGAAATCGTGACCATCATGAAATTGTGACCAGGAGCAGTTGAAAGGAGGAGCCATTGAGAATTTCATGATTTCATGATGTGTCATGAAATCATGACCGTCATGAAATCACGACCAAGAGCAGCTGAAAGGAGGAGCCATTAAGAATGTCACGATTTCATGACATGTCACGAAATTGTGACTATCATGAAATCACGACGTAGGGCAGTCGAGAGAAGACATCATTGAGAATGTTGCAATTTTGTGACATGTTGTGAAATCATGACCGTCATGAAATTGCGACCAGCAACAGGATGAAGAAGGTGCCGAGGAGATTGTCACAATTTTGTGATGTGTCACAAAATCGTGATCAGAGCAAAAAAGTGAAGGCATCCGAAGGAAGATGTCGTGATATCATGACATGTCACGATATTGCAACCCGAAGACAAGGAAGGAGGTAGAAAGGAAATATGTCGCGATATCGTGACATGTCATGATATCACAACCTGAATGCGAGGAAGGCAGCGATGAAAGGAAACTTCATGATATTGCAACATGTCATGATATCATGACCAAAAGGGAGAAGGAGTGCAGGGAAGCCAAAATTTCGTGATATCATGACATGTCACGATATCATGATCGAAAGAGAAGAGGAAGAGGAAGAGGAAGGAGACGTCGCAAAATTGCGATAGGCTACATTTTTAGGGGCCGTTATAGAATGACACATGGCACCAAGGTGCAGTGAAAATAGGCACATACAAACAGTTAATGGAAGACATTATTCCAGTTACAGAGGACGTTACGGATTGCAGTTATAAAAGACGAAGAGGCATGCCCAAAAAATTATAAAAGGATGAAGTAGAGGCATGTAAAGAGGTTGGAAAATGGTAGTTGCAGGTTGGAGAAACTGTAGTTGCGAGTTGCACAGTCGAGTTGTAGAATCGAGGGCCGAGAGCCATTCTAAACTGGCTTGGGTGTGTGTTCCTTCCAAAATTATAGAGTTAGATATCTGCAATAGAATGTGAGAAAACTAAGCTAGTGTGCTAGTTTCTGTAAAGCCTACGGGCTGTTTCTTGTGTAAATATTTACAAGTTATCGAATGAAACATTGGGTTTTCTATTCTTGTAAAGTTTGTTTCCAAGTTTTTGAGTGAAAATTTGGATGTGTATGGTTGCATTTTTTTGTCCCCCATCAAGTGGTATCAGATCCGAAAGTTCCTGAGTGTGTAACAGATCGCCGGACGTGAGGCAGTTACACCAAGATTTGTGGAAGGGCTTGTGAGAGAGTGAGCAGAATGCCTCCAAGAAGAAACCCTATTGGTGGCAGAGATATAGCAACGACAGAATATGTCCGAGTTTTGTAGAGGAAAATAAAAGCCATGCAAGAGGAGCTGCTCAGAAGAGATTTGCAGAGGCAAGTGAAAGCCTTGCAAAAGGAGCTGCTCATAATGGATTTGCAAAAGCAATAGGAGCTGCATAGAAATTGTGAGGATAAACTGAGAAGTAGAGGCCAGGAAATGGAGTTGAAGCGGACTACAAAGGTAGGTGCATGTTTGGAGATGTTGCAAGAGGCGGCAACCGAACAACACAGAAGTGAAGATCACTTCTCCATCAACCCCAGGTATCTGATGCAGGAGCATCTAGTGGTGGCCAAACAATCTTGCATCTTCATCAGAATTTCTAAGTGTTTGCCTTGGTGTCACGAAATTGCGACAAAAAAAATATCATGATATCGGGACATGTCGTAGAATTGTGACATGTCATAGAATCGCGACTCAAGAAAGAGAGAGAAGGTGCAGGGCAAAAATTGTCACAATTTTGTGACATGTTGCGAAATCATGACCAGCAGCAAGAGAGAGGATATGCCAGAGAAAATGTCATGATTTCGTGACATGTCGCGAAATCGTGACCGACAGCAGGAGAGAGAAAGTACCATTGAGAATGTCATGTTTAAGAACTTATCTTTCCAACTAGCCAAAGATAATAATTCTATACAAATTGATCTCCAAACCTTCTTATCTTTTCTATCATATAAGAGAATGCCTAGATATATTGATGGTATTTTATGCACTTGCATTTCAAATCAAGGCCATTGTTAATAAAAAAAGTCTTTGATTCAATTATATTACCAACTATCCTATTGCCTTATCATAGCAAAGCAAAATTGATTTAAATTTCATGGTTTCAATGATTGAAGGATGACCTAAGGGAAAATTTCCATTAATACCTTTGATATGAGATTCAAATGGAATATTTATTATAACCTAGATGCTTTTAATTTTTCTTTCCTCTTTTTTACCTTTAAAAATATCTTACCAATGCCTTAGCAAGAGTAAAGAAGCACTATTGAGAGAATAGTTCACCCTACAACTTAATATGATGATTAAAGAAATCCACTAGGATATCCATTAATCAAAAGATAATATTTTGAAGTTATTGTAACAACATCTACTTCATTCATACCAACCTTAAGTACAACTCAATTTCCTAATAGTGTCATACAAAATATTCCAACAACCTCTATTGTATGATTTATTCATATCTAATTTTAATGTAGTATTTTTATAGAGTGAAGAGAATAATGGCATTAATAAATGATTATACAAAGGATTTACTTACCACAAAGAAAATTGCATTGTATTCTAAGATAACATACTCTATAATTTATTTTAATCTATTTATTATAAATAAAAAACAAATATTCTAAGTCATGTTATAAATTCTTATCTGAAAGGAACGATGGAAAAATGCAAAACACTAAACCAAGCCACAAGGATAAAAGGGTTGAAGCAACACCATATTAACAAAAATAGAGAGACTGAAAAACAAAAATAATATAATGGAAGCTAATGGAGAAGTATTGCTTAAATAGGCAAGGAAGATCCACCACAACCGTAGGATCAACAAAGAGATAAGGATCAATACTTACCATACAAACAAAGAGATGTGATATGATCTATAGATAAAATATCACAATCCTCCAAATGTAATAAATGAGTGTAACTCCCTAGGAATGCCAAATATCGCCATAATATCTAAATAAGATAAAAATAAATACCCACACATAAAATGGGTGGGGAAAAATAAAATAAACTAATATAAAAATAAATAATCTAGGTGAGCATGAGCTAGAGTCTAAAAACCTACTCTAACACCCCCCATTAAGTAAATATAGGGATAAAAAAGAAGTGGCATATCCATAGTTTGATTCCCAATAATAAGGCCTTATTAGGTACTCATGTACAATGTGTATCGAGAAGCTCTCTAACCAGAAGGAGGAAAAACCATGTCGAAAACACCATATATATAGAAAGAGAGAAGAAGAAGAAAGTAAGGTGGCATCATCCACACCCCCAAGGACAACTTCCTTCACCCAAACATCTCTTACAACAAATGAAAATGAGGATATGGGAAGGATTTAGTGACGATGTTGATAATCTGTTGCTAAGTGGGAATGTAGTCCAAGATGATAACTCCATCCTGAATGAGTTATCAAAATAAGTGCATATAAATATCAATGTGCTTTGTAATTTGATGCTCATACCACTCTCGAATGCCATGGAACTCATAAAACCTCTATGGATCAATAAAAACTACTTGACAAAGAAGACCCATGCCAAAAGTAGAAGTATGCCTTAAAGGTGGGAGACCTTCAATGAAAGGTTATGCATCCTCAACTGTAGTTAAAGCCCATATAGGCATGGGGTCAACATGTGCAATAACCTCCATAACTATCTCAACAGTGTCCTCATCCTCACTATGATCATCATCAAAAAATATATCTTCAAAGTGAAAAGTAGATGAGTATGGAGGAGTAGAAAAATTGGGCTTAGTTGAAGAATAATGCTCACCAAACTGGACATGAGTTCAAAAAAGAACTTCATGTGTATTTGTATCTAGTAATATATAAGACCTCATATCCTCATAATAGCCAACAAAAATGAGTGGCTTGCTCTTTCCATCCAAAGCTATCCTTTTCTTCTTTGGAACATGAGTAGGGTTATGCGTAAGGGGTTGACCCCAAAATGTATTTATAAAAATTTGGTGAATCACTTTTAAAATCTAGGCATATATTGTCCAAAAACATGTAGAAGGTTCACTATTATTAGGGGTAATGTTAGAAATTTAAACTTAAAATGGTCAAATTATTATAAAATTGGGGCAAATCGACCCAAAAATAATTGCACCCAAATTTTTTTGGCTAATGGGCCCTAGTTAAGGGTCCCAAATATTAGCCAATTCCAAATTTTGAAAATTCTAATTTTAGCCAATTTGGTGATAAATAGCCACTATGCATAACCATGAACATGAGCCCATGTTTGACTCCCAAAAACTCAAAAATAAGAAAAGTTAGTCTTGGCCCCTATCCAAGGCTCCTTTGGAGTCATCTGCTCAAGAGCTCTATGAGGTGTGCAATTTTGAATATAATTCACATAATTTTCTACCTCGACCCAAAAATTGGAAAGTAAATCACATGAGTGCATCATACAATTTACCATTTCCTTGAATGTTTTATTTTTTCTCTCAGCTACACCATTCTATTGTGGTGTATGTGGGACAGAGTGTTGATGTAGAATCCCATGAAGCACCAAAAAATATAAAAACTCCCTACTAAAATACTCCTCCCCATTATCTGTTTGAAGCATATTTATGCAACTCAAAGATTTATTCTCAACAAAAGCCTTAAATAATGTGGCAAAAGCTTCACTCTTGAATTTGAGAAAATATACCAAAGTTCTCCTTGAGAAATCATCAATAAAGGTGAGTCCATACTTAGCTCCCAAAAAAGGAGTGGGAAAAACCATCAAGTCACTATGCACCAAATCAATATGGGAAGCTCTCTTGGACTTATCTTTGGAAAAAAAGATCTTGATGTTATTTTCCAAGTACACAACTTGGACAAACTCCATAAATATAAGAGACCTTAGGCAATCCAATGACCATATCATGAATGCTTAAATACTTCAAATATTTATAATTGATATGACCAAATCTATCATACCAAATCTTGCTTTCTGAATTTGCATGAGCCATCAAACAAGTACCTCCAGGTGAAGAATAAAAAATCTCAAAGTGATAAATACATGATCTATGATCAACAACTCCTTGTGCAACAATAGAATTTGGATCACTCAAATATCTAATCTTAGCTCCTTGAGGTGTAAACAACACAATTTTACCCCTCCAAAATGATAAATTTGGTACACGAAGAGCAAATTGGTCAAAATATTTGGAACATAAATAACATTCTCAATGCATCCACCATTAACTTGTTTGTCACATTTTACCTTAACTAAAATGAAAAAAGAATCTCCAACCTCAATGCAATATGTTGAAGTAGAAAACAAGGTGGAAAATGACTCCCTAGATGAAGTCATGTGATGAGTCGCTCCAAAATACAAAATCCAATCCTCAAAAATAGACTTAGATGATTTTACAAAAGCATTCAAAGCCTTAATATTATATTTTGAAGGAGTGAAGGATATTGTTTTATTCCTAAAGTCTTCCTCTAAGTATTGTAACTTTTTCCAACACTTGCCATCATTGACTCCACAATATGAATAAGTAATATTTGACCTATTTTTTCTTGTGGACTCTTTGGAGGATGAACTTTTTTTATGTGAGTCTTTGGGATTTTTATGAAATGAAGGAGAAGGGGAAGGGTTATGTTGAGACTTAGACTTGGACTTTACCTTTCCTTTGGAAGTGGAAGTGGAGGATGCAACAAATGCCTTATGTGAGGAGGTGTAATTCTCAAATTTAAGAACTTTGGATTCTTCTCTCAAAATATTGGCATAAAAATTCTCAAAAGTAGGTATCTTGTGATAAAAGCCCATGGAATCCATATTGGAAAAAAATTTGGAGGCAAATATATGGAATGGACCCCTAATTTTTGAAATGATCATGAAAATAAATTCTTCATTTATTTTAGTTTTCCCACTACCCTTTAAAGTGTAAGCAAGAATAAAAACATAGTGATAAAATCACCTATAGATGGAAAATCATCTGGATTGGGAGAACTAAGTTCGGCATCAAGATGTAAAACTCTCAAAGTTTCCACTTTCCCAAATGGCTTCTCAAGCTTCTCCCAAATTTGAAAAGGATTTTCATAAACATTAAGATGAAACAACAAATTGTCACTCACATGAATCCCAATTTATCCCTTACATTCATCCATTTTGTAATCACAAACAAACTTATGATACTATTTTGTAACTTTAGGTAGCTCTTCTTGCATTAATATTGATAACCCTTTATATTGAATAAGTGTCATCATGTGTGGCTTCCATATGTGATAATTATGTGAGTTAAGTGGTTCAAAATCCTCTAAACTCATTTTTCAATCACAAAAAATAAAATGCAAGATCCATAAAAATGGTGTTCAAATCAACACCAAGACACCCCACTTAAAAGATTTTTATTCAATGCTTCCAAAAATAAGAGCCCCAAAAAAATCAAATGCCTTCTAATTCAGGCATTACAAAGAGTATATGATCAAATCTTATATTTACAATCACTAAAACTTTGTAGATCTAAAAAGAAAAAAAACGAGTAACAACTTCACAAAACAAATATTTTACTCAGTTGTTTTCAAATACCAAAAATTGCTAGAAAAATACATTTTTTTTAAATGTATTTGTAGCAAACCTTGTTAGTAACTTAAATGTATATCTGAGTTTAAAATTTGAAAAGAACTCAAGAGTGAAGAAGATAGGTTGTAGATCTTAGAAAACCAAATTTGCAATAAGCGGCTTTAGATATTGTAGAAAATCAGATATTTTGTGGACTGTGTATAAGAAAAAACTCACATACAGAAACAAATCTATATACGAGGGTGTCATTGGTGGTTGTAAGTGATTGAAAATGGTCTTTTATTAATGGTGATCAGATGAATATGACTTTTGACATCTCTGCAACTATTAAAATAGCCCACAAAAAAAATCCAAAAAAAACTTCCAAAAAATATAACCTTTCTGATCAATCCCCATGGTTAGAGGGGTAAACCAAGATGCAATCAAGGGCTAACAAATATATATAAGCTCTTCATAAAATAATAGAAGAGAAAAAAAATTAATTTTCACCCTCTAGGGCTTAGAAACCTCGAATCTTCAACTACAAAAACTTCAACATGATCTGACTACACAAACCTCAATAATGGATATTTCCAATAGTTCTCAAAGATTTGATACCATGAAAGGAAAAATGAAAAAATGCAAAACACCAAACCAAACCACAAGGATCAAGGGGTTGAAGCAACACCACATTAAAAAAAATAGAGAGACTAAAAAACAGAAACAAGATAATGGAAGCTAACACAAAAATTGTAATATCATATCATATGTCATAATTGATTATGTGTAAAATGGAGAAGCCTTGATTAAATAGGAAAGGAAGATCCACCACAATCATAGGATCAATAAATATATAAGGATAAATATCTACCGTAAAAATAGGGAGATGTGATATGATCCATGAAGAAAAGATCTCAACCCTCCAAATGTAATCAATGAGTGTAATTCCCTAGGAATGCCAAATATCCCCATAATATTTAAATAAGATAAAATTAAATATCCACACATAAAGTGGGTGGAGAAAAATAAAATAAACTAATATAAAATTAAATTACCTAGGTGAGCATGATCTAGAGTCTAAACACCTACTCTAACATTATCAAATAATACATATAATTTTTTTTTATCTCATCTTTCTTAGGGACTAGTACAATAAAATTGGCTTTGATATTCTTATTGTAGCCTTGTTTTCCTATCCTCATATACCTTTGATGCATTGATGAAGAGCCAAATTTTAACACAAAGAAAAAAACTCAATTTTTATTTAGAAGCATGGAAAGATTACAATCCTGAACAATGGAAGATTTTACACAGTACACAAAAATGTAAAAGAAGCCACAGTCTTCATCTTTCTAGCCTGCGCAATCCTTCGAGCAACCTATTTTTTATAATGGCAGATTCTTGTTGTAACCGTCGTTATTAACTGTCCCTGTAACCGCTGCAACGGTCCCTTGGAACTACAGTAACGACTTCGGGTAACTGTCAAAAGTCATTCTGTAACAGTTCGCAAAAAAGTAACATGTCACGATATCGCGACATCTCTTCAACCCAACCTTCTCTCTCCTAGTCGGGTCGTGAAAACGTGACACTTTTCATTTTAGTCCATCTGTCACGATATCGTGACATTTTTCTAGCCTTGGTCATTCTTTGCCAACCTGTCGCGATATCCTGACACTTTCATTTGCTTTCTCCTCTGCTCAAAGTTTGTCGCGATATCGTGACAAAGTTTATTTTTTTTACCTTTGCTCAAAGTTTGTCGTGATATTGCAACAACATTTATGTCGCGATATCGTGACACTGCATTTTGCTTTCGCCTCTGTTCTGAGTTTGTCGCGATATCGCGATAACTTTTACGTCGTGATATTGTGACACTGCGTTTTGCTTCTGCCTCTGTTCTGAGTTCGTCGTGATATCATGACAAATTTTATGTCATGATATCGCGACACTTGATTTTTGCTTTCATTGCATTATGAGTTCGTCGCGATATCGTGACAACTTTTATGTCACGATATTGCGACACTTGAGTTTTGCTTCGACTGCGTTCTGAGTTCGTCACAATATCACGATAAATTTTATGTCACGATATCACGACACTACGTTTTTGTGCTCATCGTGGTTCAAAATAGGTCGCAATATCACGATAACTTTTATGTCGCGATATCACGACACATTTTAACACTTAGAGTATTTTGTGTTTTATTTCACTCTTTTATTTCTTTTGTTTGCAATATTGTTCTGTGACCATCGGATGCTCCTGCATCAGACACCTGGGGTAGATGGAGAAGTGATCCTCACTTCTGGATGGTCGAAGGAAAACCCAAGCGATCAACCTCTGATTTGGACAACCAAGTTGCATCCTCGACAGGTCGACCCTTCCACTTGACCAAATACTCTGAATATTGTCTGTTTCGGGTACTTCTACCTTCGTGAGTGTCGAGTATGTCTTCAATTTCCTCTTTGGCTAGAGTAGACGCTGGAATACTCCATAAAGCCGGACTTGGTGTCTCGCTGCTACTGCCTTCATGATATTCGACCAAGTCAAAAATATTAAAAATTGGTGAAATATTTAGCTCACTTGGTAGATCTACTTCATAGGCATTGCCGAAATCTCATGTACCTATGATTCTGCATGGTCCAAACCTCTTTATCTTCAACTTATTGTAGGTTTTTCTCAGAAACCGTTCCTTGTGCAAGTGAACCATGACTTCATCTCCTATCTAGAATTCCTTGAAACACCGCTTTTGATCTGCTCTGGATTTGTACATAGCATTCATTTTACTGATATGTTGTTGGACCTCTTCATGTAAATGCTTCATGTGTGCTGCAAAGTCTTCAGCTTCAACACTACGCTTGTCGCATTTATCCATCGGCCTCAACTCAGAAGTGTTTCTCGGGATGTTCCCATGCATTATCTGAAATGGGGATTTACCAGTACTATGATTGACAGAATTATTGTAAGCAAATTTTGCCTGTGGTAAAATTAGATCCCATCCCTTGGGTTTATCTCCTACCAGACATCAGAGAAGGTTACCCAAACTTCTATTGACCACCTCTGTCTATCCATCAGTCTACGGGTGGTATGCAAAATTGAATTTCAACTCTATTTTTAGCTTCTTCCACAGAGTCTGCCAAAAATAACCCAAAAATTTTGTATCTCTGTTCGAGACTATGCTTTGGGGTAGACCATGAAGTCGTACTACCTCCTTGAAAAACAAGCCTGCAATATGAACAACATCACTTGTCTTCTGACATGGAATAAAATGGGCCATCTTTGAAAACCTGTCAACAACAACAAAAATGGCATCATTTTTGCATTGTGTCCTTGGCAAACCAAGAACAAAATCCATACTGATGTCCTCCTATGGTCTCTATGGTACAGGCAATGGCTGATACATTTCTGTATTCTGGCTTACTCCTTTCGTCGTCTGGTACAGTCTGCAACCCTGCAAAAATTTTGTCACATTCAGCTGTAACTGTGGCCAATGGTAATTTTCACCAACTAGAGCAATGGTCTTATCTCGACCAAAATGTCTTGCTAATCCTCTGCTATGTTTCTCTTTGATTAGATTTTCCCTCATGGAACTTCTAGGAATGCACAACTAGTTCTTTCGAAACAACATCCCATCTTGGATCATAAAATCCAACCACTTAGTGCGATCCACAATAGTAGGAGACAAACATGCCATCCATGCCTCTGCAAAATCTGGATCCACTGGGTATAAACTCTTGAGTTCATCAAAACCAACAACTTGCACTCTCATTTCTATCAAAAAATTATGCCTTCTACTCAAGGCATCTGCAACTCTATTAGATTTGCCGCTTCTATGCTTCAGGACAAAGGTATAACTTTGCAGGAATTCAACCCACTTCAAATGGCGCTGGTTAAGTTTACCTTGACTATTTATATACTGCAAAGCTTGATGGTCAGTATATAAAACAAACTCTTTGGTTAGCAAATAATGTCTCCATTTCTTAAGAGCCTGAATGATAGCATAGAATTCTTGATCATAAATAGAGTATTTCTTTCTAGCATCATTTAACTTTTCACTAAAGTATGCAACAGGTTTACCTTCTTGGCTCAATACAGCTCTAATGGCACCGCCACTTGGCATCACGATCAACCTCGAAACACTATTAAAATCCGGAAGTGCCGAGAATGGGCTGTTCTATCACTTTCTTCTTCAATATGTCCATCTCGGTACCTACCTTGGCAGTCCACTTAAATTCTCTCTTATCCCCTCTCATAGTTTCGATAGGGGTGCACAAATATTGCTAAAGTCTCTAATAAACTTTCTATAGAAACTTGCAAGACCATGAAATGATCTTACCTCTGTTACATTCCTTGGAGCAGGCCATTCAATGATAGCCTTCACCTTCTCAGGATCCATTTTCAGACCCTCATCTGAGATGACAAATCCCAGGTATATCAACTCTTTCTGTACAAAACTACACTTCTTCAAATTGATCAACAACTGCTGCTCTCGTAGTTTTTCAAAAACTGTCTGAACATGCATCAAATGCTCTCCAATGTTTTACTAAAAATTAAAATATCATCCAGATAAACTATCACAAAATTTTCCAGGAAGTCTCGCAATACCTCATTCATCAGCCTCATGAATGTACTGGGTGCATTATTTAATCCAAATGGCATAACTAACCACTCATACAAACCCTCTTTGGTTTTGAAGGCTATCTTCCACTCGTCACCCTCTCGAACATGTATCTGATGATATCCACTCTTTAAATAAATCTTAGTGAAGTATTTAGCTCCACTCAAACAGTCCATTATATCATCCATTCTAGGTAATGGAAATCGATACTTAATGGTAATCTTGTTAATGGCCCTCGAATCAGTGCACATTATCCATTCTCCACCCTTCTTCGATGCTAGTACTGCAGGTACTACATAGGGGCTCAAACTTGCTCTAATCAAACCCTTCCACAACAACTCATGAACCTGTTGGTTCAACTCTTCATTCTCTATAGGAGACATTCTATGGGCGGCCTTATTGGGTAAGCTAGATCCTGGCATTAAGTCAATCTGATGACTAATCTTCCTCATTGGCAATAAACCCTCAGGCACATTGTCTGATATAATATCAAGAAATTTTGCTAACAGATGTTCAATTTTTGTTGGAATGTCTATAGTATCTTCTCTCTTTATAGTAGGAATTAATGCATAACACATTGAATCCCTCTTTAGACCATCCTAAAATTTTTTGCCATCTACTAAACAAATTCTAGCATTATTGCATACCTTTTCCTCAACCTCCTTTAATGGCTTTAGTTTGTGGTGCACTCCATATTTTGTCAGGGAATAGGTATTTGCATGCCCATCATGCGCTACACGCCTATCAAATTGCCATGGTCTTCCTAGCAACAAATGGCAAGCATCCATCGGCAAAATATCACACAAGACCTCATCCTGGTATCTTCCAATTTGAAACTTGACCAAGCATTGTTCACTGACAAATGCTCTATGGTCCTTCTGTAACCATGCAATCCAGTATGGATGCGAGTGCTGTCTTCTTTCTAGCTTCAACTTAGTTATCATTTCCTCAAAAACCAAATTATCTATACTACCATTATCAATAATAATATTACAGATTTTACCTGAACATTTGCACCTCGTGCGAAATAGGATTTTTCACTGGTCTGGTTCCCCATCTTCGTTCAACAAGGTTCTCCTTGTGATCATCACTTATCCTCGCTCTGCTTCTTCAGAGTGCTCAGATTCAACACCATCCTCAACAACTGCAGCTCGAGCATTTGCTTCAGGCCTTCTATTCGGTGCTTCTTGGTGTTGGGGACACTCATATGATCGATGCCCATCTTCCTCGTAATTGAAGAAGGTTCCACAAAATCTTCCTCTTCCATATCTGTGTCCACATCTACCTCTTCCACTTTGATAATCATTGTTCTGATTACGGGGATGGTATGCATTCTCCTCCTTCTGTTCTTGGTGATTTCTTATTTCACCAGTCTTCTGCGGGCTGTCATATTTACCTCCACTAGTTCTGCCACCAGTTCTTCCACCATGACCTCTTCCTCTTTGTTTACTGTCAAATATACAGTTTAGTTTCTCTTCCACTTTCAAAGCAAACTGGTAAGCATCTTCAATGGTGCTCATTTGAACCAAACTCAATTCTTCTTATACGCTGGTTCAAAACCCATTAATGTAACGGGCTACTCTCTCTTTATTTGCTTTTGTATGGCCGATTCTAATGGAAATTTTAAAAAATTCCTCTGTATATTATTTAATAGACTTACTGGACTGTCACAAACTCTGCATTTTTCTCAACAAATCTAATTCGTAATCTGCCGAAATAAACTGCCGTTTCAGTTTTTCAACCATTCAATCCCACCTGGTGATCTTTTCTTTTCCTCTATGATTGCGTTCCAACTGCACTCCTTTCCACCATATGCCAGCATGGCCTTTTAACTTTGTTCTTGCAAATTTTATTCGATTTGGATCTTCAACCTCCTCATATTCGAAATATTCCTCCATATCGTTAATCCAGTTAATCAACTCTTCTAGATTTAAATTTCTAGAATATGTGGATACGTCTATCTTCGGCCTTTTCCCAATTTGAGAAATTGAAGAGAATTACATAAACATATTCTAGAAATAATGCAAAAATAATAACTAATGAAATAATGACACCATTCAATGCACATATAACACACAAGATTTACCCTGGTTCACCTGATTTTGGATAGTCCAGCAAACAAGAGTCTATCCTCCTTGATATATTATTCTCTCTCTTGTCCCTCAAATGGGGCATTACAATAATTATATAAGGAAACTCATACAACCCTAAACCACCAAGTGGTATTAGGGTACCGTGGATACAACACCATGGGCTAAACCACCCACACCCACTAACCACCCACCAACCGTGGGAATCCCGAGGGCCGCTCCAAAAGTAGCGATAAAAGTAGGTGAAAAGTAGCGATAAAAGTAGGTGCCCCGGACCCCCCCTACCCGTCGTATTTTGCGCTGTAGTGCCTGTCATACAATTCTTTTTCGACAAAGAATGAGACATATCCAACATTCTCCCACTTGTTGAATACTTTGCCAGACCCATTTCATTTGAACAGAATCTAAACTTTTCAGTGCTTACAGCCTTGGTTAAAGCATCTGCAACATTTTCCTTGGTGTCTACCTTTTCCAGCAACACTTTCCTCTGTTCAAGCATGTCCCTAAAGAAATGGAACTTTGTATCAATGTGCTTCATTCTTGAATGGTAAGTAGGGTTCTTTGCCAAAAATATGGCACTCTAACTGTCACAGTTTATCTTTACAGCTCCTTGAAAGAACCCAATTTCAGCACATAGTCTTTGCAGCCATACAGCTTCCTTACTTGCATCAGTGGCAGCCATATACTCAGCTTCAGTAGTTGAAAGAGCAACAACAGTCTACCTATTGCTCATCCAACTAATGGCCCCTCCGAACAAATTGAATACATAAGAACTAGTAGATCTTCTCTTGTCCAGATCTCCAGCCCAATCTGCATCAACAAACCCTTCTATATCCAATTGTCTATTTTCTTTACCTGTACCCTCATAGCATATTGTAAAATCAGAGGTGCCATGCAAATATCTAAACACCCTTTTCATAGCAGTCCAATGCTCTTTACCAGGTTTAGACATATATCTACTCAAGACTCCCACTGCATGGGCAATGTCTGCTCTAGTACAAACCATGGCATACATTAAACTACCTACGGCATTTGCATAAGGAATATGTGACATTTCCTCTACCTCTTCTTCTATTTTTGGACATTGTTCAGCAGACAATTTTTCACCTAAAGAAATAGGTACCTTCACCGGTTTGCAATCCTGCATATTGAACCTTTTCAACACTGTCTCAACATACTTTTTCTGATCCAGCCACAACCTTATGTTAGAGCGATCTCTTTTTATTTGCATACCCAATATAAAATTTGCAGGGCCAAGATCCTTCATGTCAAATTGTGACGCCAACTGAGACTTTACTTCCCTGACCAGTTTCTTGCTATTTCCAATTAGTAACATGTCATCAACATAAAGAACTATAATGACAATTACATTACCAATTTTCTTTGAATACACACAGTGATCAGCATTGCTACGAACAAAACCAATTCCTAAAACATAAGTATCAAATTTTTGGTACCACATTCTAGGTGATTGTTTCAGTCCATACAATGATTTCTTTAACTTACATACCAGATCCTCCTTTCCTGCAACAGTGAAACCTTTAGGCTGCCTCATATAGATTTCTTCCTCCAAATCTCCATGAAGGAATGCAGTTTTCACATCCATCTGTTCTATTTCAAGATCGAATGCAGCAACCATAGCTAACATAAATCTAATTGATGTTAGCTTTGCAACGGGAGAAAAAACGTCACCATAATCAATTCCTTCAACCTGAGAAAAACCTTTAGCAACTAGGCGAGATTTATATTTCTCCACTTTACCTTCAGCATTCTGCTTCTTTTTAAAGATCCACTTGCAACCTATTGCTTTCCTACCACTTGGTAATTTCACTAAATCCCATGTTTTGTTCTTTTTCAAGGACATCATTTCCTCATCCATGGCCTCTTCCCAATGGTTTGCCTCTCCAGAATTAATGACTTCTCTAACTGTTCTAGGATCTTCATCAGTAATAGATAGTACAAAAGAAGTAGGAAAAGTAGATGGACTGTACCTTTCAGGTTTCCTCCTTTCCCGTGTTGATCTCCTTACCACAGGTGTATGAACCTCTTCTTCATCCTCTTCCAGATCCTCACCTGTATGCTCCTCTTCCATATCCTCATCTGTATGCTCCTCTTCCAGATCCTCTACTATCTGATAGTTGTCCATGAGATCAAATTGGACCGTTCCAGGTTCCTCTTCTATAACTACCTTCCTAGAATCATTGATCATCTCCCTAAACACCACATCTCTACTATACACTATACTTTTAGTTTTTGGATTCCAAAGCTTATATCCTTTAACACCATCTTTATAACCAATAAAGATACATGTAACAACCTTATTATCTAGCTTACTTCTTTTCTCCTTTGGAATATGCATGTATGCATCACAGCTAAAAACTCTAAGATGTGAAATAGATGGTTTCTTACCAAATAGAGCTTCAAATGGAGTTTGATCTGGCAATGCTGATGTAGGTGACCGATTTCGCAAGTAACATGCTGCACTCACTGCTTTTGCCCAGAATTCCTGTGCCAAACCTGCACCACTGAGCATACTTCTAGCCTTCTCCATCAGTGATCTGTTCAACCTCTCTGCAACTCCATTCTGTTGAGGTGTATATGAAGTAGTCTTATGTCTTGCAATACCACATTGCTTACAAAATTTCTCAAATATATTAGAACAATATTCCCCTCCATTATCAGACCTCAACACCTTAATCCTTTTATCAGTTTGATTCTCAACAAGTGCTTTAAATTTCTTAAAATTTTCAAACACTTCATCTTTGCTCTTAAGAAAGTAAATCCATGCATATCTTGAAAAATCATCAACAAAGGAAGCATAATACCGTGATTTTCCAAGAGACGGCATAGGAACAGGACCAAAAATATCACTATGGATAAAATCTAGTACCCCACTAGATCTTGTGGCATTAGATGGAAAACTAACCCGATTCTATTTACCATAAATACAATGTTCACAGAACTCAGAAGTCATTGAGTAATTAGGGATACCATGAACCATACCTTTTGTGTATAGGGTACGCAATCCCTTTTCTCCAATATGTCCCATCCTTTGATGCCAGAGTGTTGAGCTTTTATCAGAATCAACCTTAGGAACAGTTGAGCTATTGCACTCATTTGTCATAGTGCTTCCCAATAGCTTATACAATGTTCCAATCCAAACTCCCCTTGCCAACACCATTGATCCACGAACCATTTTGCATGAATCCTTGCCAAAACTGACATTCACTGCTGCATCGGCCATTTTGCTTACCGAAATCAAATTTCTAGCAAGTCCCAAAATATGCATCACACCTGGTAGGGTCTTAACCCTACCATCCTGTAGCAAAATTTTCACTCTTCCACGACCCATGATTCTGAGTGGTGAATCATCTCCCAATAGTACCTCCCCTCCATCATATCTTTCATATTCACTGAACCACCCTCTATGAGGAGTCATATGAAAAGAGGCACCAGTATCAATAAACCAATCATTTTTATCTGATTGTGTGGAGCATGATGAGCAGGATGCCAAATATACATCCCCTGCTTCATCAATGGATTTATTCATCTATGTGGAATTCGATTCATCAGACTTTTTTCTAGACTCAGATTTCTTTGATCTGCAATCCTTCTTCATATGACCTGGCTTGCCACAATTCTAGAATTTTCTCTCAAACTTCCCCCGAGACTTGGATCTACCTTTAGACTTAGACCTATCACCATATCTAGATTTTTCCTTCTCCTTGGCACGCCCTCTCACTGTTAGGGCTTCCTTAGATGTGCCCTCCATGGCTTTTCTCCTCATATCCTCAGATAATAGAGATGCCACTATATCTTCAAACTTCAATGTGGATGAAGTTGTACTACCAATTGCTACTACTAAGTTATCCCATGAATGTGGTAAAGAGCATAACAAAGTAATGCATTTATCTTCCTCACTCAACTTAATTTCTACAGATGTTAGTTGACTTACCACTGTATTGAATGCATTCAGATGATCTGCAATCGAATCCCCGTCATGCATCCTAAGATTGTACAATTTCTTTCTGAGGAATAATTTGTTCACTAGGGACTTCGATTGATACAAAGCCCCTAACCTCTCCCAAAGATCCTTTGCTGTAGCTTCTCCCGAAACATTGATGAGCACCGAATCTGCAAGACACAGTCGAATCAGACTCCTTGCTTTTCGATTCATCTTCTCCCAATATTCATCGGAAATACCCGTAGGTTGTGTTGTTTCTGAAATAGCAGCCCACTGATCTCTGTCCATGAGCATATCTTCCATCTTTAACTTCCATAGCTCAAAAATTTTGCCGTCAAACTTCTCGATCTCTATCCTTGAATGATTTCCTAACATTTTTCCTTCAAACTCCTTCTGCGTAACTCCCACTCTAGAATAGGTTTCCTCTCACTCCTAGAAACCCTAGATCTTCTTCAAACGGATTTAAACCCTAGCAATAAAGGCATCCCCCTATGGCTAATGACTTGGCTCTGATACCAAATGAAGAGAATTACATAAACATATTCTAGAAATAATGTAGAAATAATAACTAAGGAAATAATGACACCATTCAATGCACATATAACACACAAGATTTACCCTGGTTCACCTAATTTGGGATAGTCCAGCAAACAAGAGTCTATCCTCCTTGATATATTATTCTCTCTCTTGTCCCTCAAATGGGGCATTACAATAATTATATAAGGAAACTCATACAACCCTAAACCACCAAGTGGTATTAGGGTACCGTGGATACAACACCGTGGGCTAAACCACCCACACCCACTAACCACCCACCAACCGTGGGAATCCCGGACCCCCCCTACCCGTCATCTTTTGCGCTGTAGTGCCTGTCATACAATTCTTTTTCGGCAAAGAATGAGACATATCCAACATTCTCCAACTTGTTGAATACTTTGCCAGACCCATTTCATTTGAACAGAATCTAAACTTTTTAGTGCTTACAACCTTGGTTAAAGCATCTGCAACATTTTCCTTGGTGTCTACCTTTTCCAGCAACACTTTCCTCTGTTCAAGCATGTCCCTATAGAAATGGAACTTTGTATCAATGTGCTTCGTTCTTGAATGGTAAGCAGGGTTCTTTGCCAAAAATATGGCACTCTGACTGTCACAGTTTATCTTTATAGCTCCTTGAAAGAACCCAATTTTAGCACATAGTCTTTGCAACCATACAACTTCCTTACTTGCATCAGTGGCAGCCATATACTCAGCTTCAGTAGTTGAAAGAGCAACAACAGAAATGACTTTAATCATTCAAGAATCTACAACACTCATTGCTTCTTCTTCTTCTTCTAACAGGTCATCAACTCCACAAGCTTCATCATCGCTCTGGTCTTCTCCTCTTGGCTCTACTCCTCTTCCTACAGGGCCTACACTTGCCTCTGCAATGCTCGAAAGTCTCCTTTAGGAACCATGTTCCTTCCAGCACCATGATTTCTTTGTGGCAGCATTCTTCTTCACTTTTTTTTTTAGAACCCTTAACCCCAGATCTTGGTGCAAGCTGCCTCACGTTCGGCGCTCTACTTACACACTCAGAATCTTCTCGCTCTGATAACACTTGACGAGGAGCCAAATTTTAACACAGAAAAAAACTCAATTTTCATTTAGAAGCATGGAAAGATTACAATCTTGAACAATGGAAGATTTTACATAGTATAGAAAAATGTAAAAGAAGCCGCAGTCTTCATATTTCAAGCCTGCGCAATCCTTCAAGCAACCTCTTTTTTATAATGGTAGATTCTTACTATAACTGCCATTCTTAACTATCCTTGTAACTGCCGAAACGGTCCCCTGGAACTATCGTAACGACTTTGGGTAACTGTCAAAAGTCATTCTGTAACAGTTCGTGAAAAAGTAACATGTCGTGATATCGTGACATCTCTTCAACCCACCCTTCTTTCTCCTTGTCGGGTCACGAAAAAATGACACTTTTCCTTTTAGTCCATCTGTCACGATATCATGACATTTTTCTGGCCTTAGTCATTCTTTGCCAACCTGTCGCGATATCGTGACACTTTTTTGGCTTTTTTCCTTGTTTGCCAATGTGTCGCGATATTGCGACACTTTCGTTTGCTTTCTCCTCTACTCAAAGTTCGTCGCGATATCATGACAACTTTTATTTGCTTTTACCTCTACTCAAAGTTTGTCGTGATATCACGATAACTTTTATGTCATGATATCGTGACACTGCGTTTTGCTTTCACCTCTGTTTTGAGTTCGTCGTGATATCGCGACAACTTTTAAGTCGCGATATCGTGACACTGCGTTTTGCTTCTACCTCTATTCTAATTTTGTTGTGATATCGTGACAAATTTTATGTCACGATATCGCGACACTTGAGTTTTGCTTTCGCTGCGTTCTGAGTTCGTCGTGATATCGTGACAACTTTTATGTCGCGATATCGCGACACTTGAGTTTTGCTTCTGTTGCGTTCTGAGTTCATCGCGATATCGTGATAACTTTTATGTCACAATATCGTGACACTGCATTTTTGCACTCGTCATGGTTCAAAATACGTCGCGATATCATGACAACTTTTATGTCGTGATATCGCGACACATTTTAACACTTAGAGTATTTTGTGTTTTATTTCACTCTTTTATTTCTTTTGTTTGCAAGATTGTTCTGTGACCACCGGATGCTCTTGCATCATGCATTCATATTCAAAATATATTTAAATGCTTGAATTAAAATTAAACCAATTATTAATCCTAAACTCTTTCTATTTCTAGGGATCAAAAGAGAAAATTTTATTCCATAGCTCTTTCATCAAAATATTTCTTAAGATTTCATTATTTCCCTATGTTATTATTTATGGAATATTATGCAAAATACCATCCTAAGACTCTTTACCCTACCAATATTATAGTTGAATATTTTTAAAATAATTGGTTGTATCCTTCTTAATCTCTTCCTCTTCTTGATTCCTCAATTTAAGAGTTAAAATATTTTGGTCTAACAAAATAATAAAGATATCTTTTGGTAATAGCATGAAATAATTGATAGTTTTGTTACCATTATTAGTCCATGTCTTCTAGGATATTTAGGATCAATAATACCCTTAATTTGTAATATGTTATGGTAAATAGCTAGTAGTTGTTTTTCCTAAACATAGGATGATGGACCTTCATTTTTTTAAATGTCTACTATCTCCTGTAAAGTCTTTGATCTAAGGTTTATATTTCTCCTTTATCTTAAATAATTTCTTAAATATTTGAAATACTAGATTATCATTTTTCATTTAGATATTATAATTTTTTAATGAACCTATACATACAATATCCTTCACACCCCACCTCATCCTAACATAACATGGTTATTTGGATGATACATAGATTAAAATTGAAATGGATTCCAATTATCATTATTAATAAGGTCACATATCAAAATTTATGATTTGTGATATGATCCCACTCACAATAGGATATCTAAAAATATTGAATGTTATATCTATAACTAATGGAAACTAAAAATCTATCCAATATTTTTTCCAAATGAGATCTTCCAATATGCCTATTTATTATATGTTTATTGAAAGCTTTAAGGAATTCTATGTAAATTTTATTTCTATTAACAAATCAAATGAAGTGCTCCATTGATTGAGACCATCCAAAAATTCTACTCTTATTATCTTAAGGAGATATAATTTTATTAAAGCCTATCAAGAATATAAATAAATAGATTGACGTCCTTTCAACATATATTTTTAAGAGTAACTTTAAATCACACACATTATGACCCTAATTCTTAGTTTTTTTCTTTCTTTCATAAAAAAAAAAATATAAACCTAATTACTATTTTAATATAGCAAGTTTCAATATCATTTTCTATTGTCATAATAGTTGTAATACTGCCAAAAGATCCTCATACTAAAATTGCCAAGAAAATTTTCATATTCCAAATACTTTTGAATGCATACTTACGTTTTGCATTATATATTTTTGTTTATTCTTTGAAATTATATTCAATACTATGATAGGTTATTAGTTCCTTGATAGTTCTCTTTTGGGGGTCCATATTCCCTCTTGAAATGTTCTAAGATAATATCATATTATTATTTTAATTTTTACTCATGGGTTTAAACCTACTTCTTGTTAATATTTATGTTATTTTTTATGGCTTCTCATATTAACCTCTATATGTGCTTTCTCTTTTCTATTTGGTCTTATTTTAAGGTTTTCCTCACCTTTTTCTACTTCCACTAGTATTTTTATCCTCCTCAATCCTTCTATTTTTTAACTTTTATAAATATAGTTTATCATAAATAGGTTTATGCTACACTAGAGGGCTTAAAATGCAAGGGATAACCTCCATGATACTTTCTTTTTTATTGCAAGAAATTTATTTTTAACTATTTACCTCAATTAGAACTAACCTCTTTCAACTCTTTTGCTTTTAAAATTAACTCCAAATGTTTCTTCATAGTTGTGGTTCTTTTTGAAATCCAACTTGCATCCATGCTTGCATTTTTTATCTAATAAGCAAGAGGATTTTTTATCATTTTTTGAAATTAAAAAATATTTGAATATGAGTAATATTTTGCTATAATTTGATCCTCTTGCTTTAACTTTGGGCTTGTATTATGGCTAAAATATTTTGCTTCTTTCTCAATAAATTTTGTTTTAGAGTTACCAATACCATTTGTTTAATCTCATGGCATATACAACACCAAATTACAACACTTTCATAGGCCACTTGTTTAACTTTTTTTCTTAAGTCAAGTTTAATCATGATAAATTTTGAAAAATATTTTTCTATATCAATGGCAATACATGCTCACACGTGCATAGATATATTTTTCTTCATAAATATTGGTTCTACCTAGGTGAAATCTCTTATGATATTAATAACTATTTTATAACCTCAATTTAGGTAAGTTGATACAAAAGTATCAAGTGGCAGTAGCTCAATTGGCTATATTCCTCAATATTTAAAGAGGAGACCAAGATTTAAATCTTACCAAGTGATACATGGATAATATCCAGGCTTTGTTGTAATACCACTATGTGGTGATGATGTAATCTGGTTGGGGCCCATTTCAATCCCATGTAACCAATTGAAGAAAATGTTGATACAAAAGTCCAAAAATCATAACCTACACTATAATATTTTTGAGAGTTTTTATTTCTATAGAAAATATTTCATTACATTATCTAAGATATGAGAAATACCTCCTATAAACCATGAGTTACCACTCATTACTTTATCCCTAGATTCTAAATTAAATAATATTATGATAAGATATTAATTCAAAAGAGAGTCAATAAATAATTTCAATTTAGTCTTTCTTTTAAATCAAACAATTTTTGAATCACTCAAATCTCCAACCAATATTTATTGAATTTTCATATTTACTACATACTTTTAAGAAAAACTATATTTTAATTGATTATATCATCCTTGATAATCACTTTAGGTGAGTCACCTATTAGCTTAAATATAATTTTCAAATGTTTATTCTTCTCTTGGTCCAAGAAAATACTTACTGTACCTCGAGCATCATACTTTCAACTATGGTATCCTTTAATGATTTTTATTTTTCAATACTAAAATTTTTTCCTAGGAATCATTTATTCTTGATAGTTTTCCAAATATGTAAATTAGAAAATCTAAATAGCTACTTTCTTGCTCACACTCGCTTTCTAGCATTAAGTTTAATTTTCATTAATTAATGTCTAATAATTTCTTAATTTGTATTAATATTTCATGTAAATATTAATTTTAAATATTATAATAAAATTTAAAAGATATTTGTCTACAATTTTAAGGTACTAAATTAAACTTATAATTTATTCCATATGACATTTATGTCTTATTATTAGTGTTATGTGAGAAACTTAATAGAACCAGGAGAAAAGAAGTTTTAGATCTTATGAAGAGAAATGTATTGATTTTTTTGGCTTATTTATGGAAATTTTGTTTTCTCAAGGATCCAATACTACTTAAGTCCCATGGAGAACAATTCATGTAATTCATTTTTATTATCTTTCCAACCACTTATTGATTATATTTAGTTAGAAACTTCGAAGATAATTTTTAAAGTAAAATTGTATTTGTTGATTGTCTAAAATGAAGCATAGTCCTATGTTTCAATAATTAAATTATAGGCAACACTTCAAATATATTAATTATTGAAGTTTTTATATTTGATTTCTTGTAACCAATTAGTTGAATGATTATACAAGTATTTTTTAGAAGTTCACTACATAAAATATAGTGATTGTGACAACACAAAAATATAAGGGGTTGCTACTTTTTTACAACAATAGAATTAACAACACTAAACACAAATACCTACTCGAGAGAGAGAGATCCCTATCTCACTCGGTATGTGCAACTACAAAGAAATATAAGTTAACCCTAAGTTCAAGTTTTCTATCTTTCTTCCTATCACCAACCTTCTGTCTAGCATCTAATTAGGATACGCCCATCTCTATACCATGCACGAGTCCATCGATGCAAGTACTATGTGTATTGTGATAAGTTGTTAACCACATGTTTATTAGAGTTAGCTTATCTCCTTCTATACATTGAAGGGCACATCCATAACTATACCCTACACAAGTCTATTTGTGTGGATATACATACTGCAACTAGACTACTCATCTTATCCTTGCAATAGGGTAGTCCAATCCTTCCATAAGTAGTTTATTTCATTTAATTGCTAGATTGGATAGACCTATTCAATTTAGTTTCCTTAACTAAGTTCACCCAATCCTTGTCCTAAGATATCCCATAATCCCTTAGGTTCTTTTACTCTAATCAATACATCACCAATATTAATTATCTAAAGAATTTACTTAACTATTCTAAACATTTAGATCCATCAAACATAGTAGAATAAATACTAAGTCTATTAATTAAATCAAGCATTGAACATAATAAATAAAAGGAATATAAAAGATATGCTTAAAGGATACAATATATAACTAGAACATGCATAAATAAATGGCTAACATAACTAAATCATCAAGATGCATCATAGTTTACAATTAGGAGATACATTTCCATTCATTAATAAATCAATACATAGTTTGAGTATGGTAAAATAATCCATACTTTTAAAGAATAGAACATTACACTAATAGATAAACAAAATTTGCTCTAATAATATTTCATTCATAACATAAAAAAAATATATACCTCAGATATTTGATGTTCTCCTTGGTACTTTAGCTTGCCTATCACTTAATTGATGGTAGTAAGGGATCAGGATAACTCATGAAACTATGAATCATGCATCTACTAGATGGTCATTTAATCTAGTGCATCTAAAAATGCCAATTGCAACTATAAATCACCAAATACATCTTTACAAATCATTCACTCAACATCTAGGAAGGTCATCTTTTATTTCATCATATCATCCTTTAATCAATCAAAGGTTCATGTTTAAACATAAAAGTCCTCCCTTAGATTTGATTATCAATTAAACTCATTTATTTCCTTAATTAATTAAGGTCCCATAAACCTTAATTAATTAAGTACTTAAATTATCCATTTGTCTAACTAATTAAGGCCCCATAAACCTTAATCAATTAGATACTTAATCTACCAAAAATCACAAACAAATCATTATAAAAAAAAAGAGATAAAATTCCTGTTCCTATAAATTTCAATTCCAAAAATAAAGAATGTAAATATTTCTTTTTAATACATTTCATTCGTCTATAAACAAAGAGATAAAACTCCCTTCTTATAAATTTTATTTCCAAAAATATAAAACTTCTTTTATATATATAGTTCCTTTGATTAAACATCTTTCTTTAGATCATAGTTATTTCATTTAAACATAATCTATTTTGCTTAATCTATTCTATATTAATTTAATTAAACATCTATCTATAGATCCTAATTATTTTATTTAAACATAATCTATAATATTCTTCCATTTCATTCCAATATAAGTATTATTTCAATTATATACAAACTATAATATTCTTTCATTTAACTCCAATAAAAGCTATATTATTTAAATTAAACATAACTTATAATATTTTCATTCCAATATAAGTTGTATTACTTCAATTAAATACAAAAAATAATATTCTTTCAATGTGATAACTCATTTAAACATAAACTGCTTGCCAAATGGGAGGTTTAGAATTTGCCCAAAAACTATTAGAGTCAAACCACAGAGGGCCAACAAACAACCAAACTACCAATTTAAATACATGGTGGGAGAGGGTCAAAAATCATGCAAAACATGTGGTAGAGAGTATTTCAACCAGCAACTGGGCAGCCTACAAAGGGTGGCCCTTGACCACCTATATGGTTGATTCATTATATGAACCACCCAAATCCCATCACACATAGTGTGTGGGATAAATAAGGGAGAGACCCAAATTGACCTCCCATAATTTGGGTTCACCTGAGTGGTGACTTTGTATCCATGATGTTGTGCTTAGCAAAGATACCCTAAAGTAATCAAATAAATCTAAGGTTAAACCTTAGAATAAACAAACAATTAACATGCTTTGCCTTTATAAAAATATTTAGTTGTTGATTAAAAACTTCTCCAAATCGGCCATGAAGATCATGTAGTTATTTTATAGGGTGAGATATATGTCTTTATATATTAATCAAACCATAATGATAGACACCCCTTATTTAATCCAAGGTAATAGGATTTAATAGGTGTCTAAACAACTAAGCTAAATATTGTAGATCTTCAATATTTTATTAATGGCTGACCATAGGTTTTATAAATCGACAAAAAAAAATTCATCATGGTTATCTCATTTAGAACGTCACAATGTAGGGTCCAATATAAATAGCGACACTAGGCAATTACTCACAAGGTAGAGGAAGTTTAAACTCAAAAAATGATCCAAAACCATACCTTAAAATAGAACCTCAACTCAACACGAGGAACACCAACAAACGTCTAAATCCAAATAAAAAACATAAATGGGTAAAAAGAGAAATAAAATATTATTTCAAGTAATGAATTCAACCAAACTCAAATATTTAATACCGTCTTTGAAGCAAGCAAAACTATCTACGATTCTACTGTGATTGAAACAACCATTACATTTTTAAAACAAGAATATAAACACACAGGATCCAACTTGATTCCAATATTTAAATATTACATCTAAATTCCTTCTCTAATCCTTTTCTTGATGATCCCCTTATTTTCTTCTCTTCCTTCGCTAGCCAAAACTATGTTCTTCCCTTCACCAAAAATCTCTTTTTCTTCATGCATTTTGGTCTTCTTAACATGGGTAGATCCATCTGCCCAACTGCAAAAGTCCTCATCAATGTTATCCATCACCTTAAAGTATTGGCTATCCTTGGTGGATGACATGAGAGAATTTTTTATTTTTGAAACACTTCTTAATCACCACTTTCTCATGCTTCATCTAGAAGCTTTCTTTTTTTAAGAGAAGAAAAACTATGTTTTAAATTAAAAAGAATGCACAATATAAAACCTATCTAATATGCACTTTAATAAAAAGAAACTCATTTTTTTCTATTATTAAAAATAACTTGTAATTAACCCATAAGGGGGGTGGAGGTCCCAGGTTCAAATCTCGGGCCTTGCCAAACTGAATGCTTGTCCCTTTCCTGGTGTTTTCAGTGGTGTAAAAGGTTTAAAATGATTGTGGCATGGTGGTTAGAGGGGCAGACTACACGAAGAATCGTGTGGTGATTTTCAAGACGAACAATGCAGAATACTGTGGTGGTCATAAAATTTTGACAACCTACCCGAATTCATGGTGGCTACCGATTCCACCATGTAAATTAAAAAAAAAACTTTTAATTATAAATTTCAAATTATTATTTATAATTTATGTATTATTTTAAATAAATTCAATTATTATTTAAAATATACATTATTAATAATTATTCTAAATAAACTCAATTATTATTTAAAATAGGTATATTCTAATTACTTAAATAAAAAATAATTTATTATTTAAATAAAATATATTTCATTTAATTTAATAATAAAATTCATTTATTATTTTTAAATTATATACCCATACTAATATCAACCATTAGTATGGTATTGTTGGTCACGAATCTGCCACAGGAAAGGATTTTTACAATTGCGCCCTAGACCCGGCCAACATTGAAAGGCTGGAAGCAAGAAATGGCTCCCAGACCAATCTCCAGAGTGGGCTAGTTCCCTCTACTATTCTAAAATTGGGTTTAAGATAGGGTTGCTTGGAAAGAGATTTAAAAGGTTACAGAAAGAAATGGGAAATATGGCCACGAGCCGAAGTGATGGGATCAGAAAAACAATAGCAGGAAACTACAAACGCAACAACAGCAAGTAACATAAGAAATCAGCTTAATCTTCGCACAATCACATGCCGCAAATCCCTCCAAACCCACATTCCAGGAATCGTACCCTGACCGCAGTATTTAAATCCAGTATGCAGAATTTAAATGTAATAGCAATGCAGGCGTACGAATGCTATTAGAAATGCAGAAAACAGAAAAGAAATTCATCCATGCAACGCTTGAAAAATTAGAAATTGATCCTTTTATTCTCGCAGATACAATTCCAGTTTCTAGCAGCAAGTTTTTCCAACCTTTGTAAATGAGAATTACATTGGTTTTTATAGAGGTTCGTCCTCTTTGCAGCATTAAATAATTAAAACCAACTTCCTCGTGATCTACAATTATGCGAAGGAAACGAGGAACATGATCCCCTTAATCGCAATCTCGAAGAAATAAAAATTAAATACCATGAAACGTTCGCGGCCTCGAGGAAGCAAAAATTAAAGGCAATGAAACGTTCGCGGTTCTTCATTAAATTCGTTTTTCAATATGCATGAAACCGTTACGCCAATCCACGAACAACAACTTTGAACCAATAAATCCTTCAATTTTGGTGGCCTGGGCGCTTCTTCGACTTTAACCGCCTCGAAAATCCGCAAAATATTTAATTCGGGTCAGCATTAAATCATCGGAAATCGAAAAAACCCTCTCGGCCATTCATATTGCACTTGGTGGGAAAACAGTTACAGGTCGCAAAAACGTGACGGGTCACGAAATCGCGACATGTCTTTATGCCGTACGCTTCGCTGCTGAAGACCCGCGAAAACGAAACATGTAGCGATTTCGCTACATGTTTCCGACGTTGGCTCCTCCCTGCGCTCAGCCCCGTGAAAACAGAACATGTAGCGATTTTGCTACATGTTTCTTCTCTCTGCACCAATCGCTATTTTTCGTCGCGACTCGCTGACATGTCAGCGACGCGCTGCAAATTTTCACTCTGTGCCTTTGAAGATGTCAGGGTCGCGATTCGCTGACATGTCAGCGAATCGCTGCAAGTTTTTGACTCAATGCTTTTGTCATCGACCGACCCGCGATTTTGGAACACGTTGCGATATCACGACGGTTCCGCCCAACCTGCTTGCGTTGACTGCGTTGACAGCGATTCTGCAACATGTCAGCGCGTCGCTGCAGTTTTTTGACTTAACCATTTTTTGCTCAATTTTCCTCCTTTTTTCGCCCAAGCTGCATCAGAGCTGATATCAAAGGTCATATTTCCAACAATACACTAATGCATTAATCAACGAAAATCAATGTGGCAAAAATGCCAACATTCTTGGCGGCTCGCGGGGTATACAGCTCGCTGTATGCAAGAATCTAGGCCTTAGTCCATTGGGCATAGAGTCATATCCGAACAGAAGCTGGCTGCTGTAATACATATTCTGCTGAAAAATTGAAACTGGAAGGAACTGCAACTTGTTGTAAAATGAAACAAATAGAATGGAAATGGAATGAGCTCTTGCGGTTGTGCAAGCGGTGACTGCAATGGGGTGATGAAATGAAAATGAACGAAGTTATGGAGTGGGAATGGAACTAGAAAAGCTGTGAAATGAAATGAACTAGACTGTTAGCAAATGCGTAAAAAAACTAAACTTAGAGGAAAGGGATAAGAAGGGACGGGGAAAAATAGACAAGGGAAAAAGAAACAATAGCTGTGGCTTATTTATTTTAATGCAGAAGAAAAAGAAGGAAGATGATGAAGAAAGGAAAGAGAGGAAACGGGGAAGGGAAAAGAAGAAAGTGCTAGAAAGCCACCAAACTATTGGGAGGAGAAAAAAAAGGAAAAACAAGCATCTACGGCTCGCAGGCAACAAGAGCCGAGATGAACAAATAAAAACAATACCACTCTTTTTTTTTTTTTCTTCTTTTTTCTATTTTTTTTGTTTTTTTCAAAATACTATATACAATAATTCACGACATGATTGGCATGTCGCCACCAGACATCCAATCTCAGAATGTTATCCGGTAAATCTGCAATGTCCCGACCAGATCTGATCATACTTAAGTCGGTCCTTGAAATCGGGCTGGCTCCTTCCTAAAGTTCTCCATGGTGCGAATAGGATGCAATGCAGCAGATTATCCTTCTTACTAGTACCCACATGGAGGACTTCTTCAAGTGCTGGATGTAGTGGCTGGAACCAACACCACCACTTTGCAGACTTTATCGGCTGTGGGCTGAGTACAGGCTCCTTTAACTCCTTGATGTGATCACAGGGCTCTTCAAGTGAGAAATCTAATTCTGGGATCTCCTCAGGCTCTGGAATTTGAACTTGTTCTTCTACTTGGCCCATCTCTTGATGAAAACTGCAAGCAACCATATTGTTCATTGCTGGAAAAGTGCTTGCATGTTCCAATCCTTGACTTTGGACAAGATCTGTCCCTTGAACTCCACATGACTGCATCTCAGGTTTATGCTCAGTATAAGGGATCTGGCATGAAAAATACTGTGCAGGGTAAACAGGAGCAGCAACCACTAGAGAGGGTAATGGAGTTTCTCCCCATGATAACTTTCTCGATAAGAGCAACAACTGTTCCGCTCGCACTGCTTCCTCAAATATTTGTGGGAACCGTTGTTCACCTGACTGCAGCAAAAAGAGACCTATGTCAGAATTAAAAGCTCGAACATAAAAGAGGTGGGCCTAGGTGGGTGATGGACGGATCTTCTCTGGAATTCTCTTCCAACTTATCAAGAATTGGACATTGAAGTCCGTGATGCTTTCTTGAGGTGCTCTCTTGATGTACATGAAAAAATGGTAGAGATCCAAAGAATTGTAGAAAGGATCTTCGTCAAATATTTTGATCAGTGCTCCCGCTAGATCATCCCATGAGCTGATGCTTTGAAATTTGAGCAGTCTGTACCATTGCAACGCTCTTCCTTCCAAATACTGAACCAGAAGTCGGATCATGACATCCTCGTGTTCTATGACATGGATCATGGACAAAATAGCAATGTCTTCAACATGTGCCAGAGCCATGCCTTCGGTACCATCATATTTTGCCAGGTTCTTCAGGGCACCTTCGGGAATTTCATGCCAAACTTGGATATTCAGAGGGCCAGGATCATCCCATCTAGGAAAAACCCTTGCCTTTGTGGCAGTGGTCTGCGGAATCACGGCCATCGCCATTAAGTCAGAGTCGCCAGAAAAAACATTTTTTTTTTTTTTTAAATAGAAACAGGCGTCCACGAACAGATCTTCAACTCAGCAAAGTCGCCAGATGAACTTAAAAATCTCCGCTATGAGGTCAAGACAGCTCATCAAATCTTGAGGCCTCCGGGTGTTAAAAGTGTGCCAAAACTATTGGCACCGGTGGGGTTATCACTTTGGAAAATTATGCGTATCCCATCGATTATGAATTCTTGGAGACAGAAACAGTCTGTCCCACCATGCGTGCCAAAAATTGTTGGTCACGAATCTGCCACAGGAAAGGTTTTTTACAATTGCGCCCTAGACTCGGCCAACATTGAAAGGCTGGAAGCAAGAAATGGCTCCCAGACCAATCTCCAGAGTGGGCTGGTTCCCTCTACTATTCTAAAATTGGGTTTAAGATAGGGTTGCTGGAAAGAGATTTAAAAGGTTGCAGAAAGAAATGGGAAATATGGCCACAGGCCGAAGTGATGGGATCAAAAAAACAACAGCAGGAAACTACAAATGCAACAACAGCAAGTAACATAAGAAATCAGCTTAATCTTCGCACAATCACATGCCGCAAATCCCTCCAAACCCACATTCCAGGAATCGTACCTTGACCGCAGTATTTAAATCCAGTATGCAGAATTTAAATGTAATAGCAATGCAGGCGTACGAATGCTATTAGAAATGCAGAAAACAAAAAAGAAATTCATCCATGCAACGCTTGAAAAATTAGAAATTGATCCTTTTATTCTCGCAGATACAATTCCAGTTTCTAGCAGCAAGTTTTTCCAACCTTTGTAAATGAGAATTACATTGGTTTTTATAGAGGTCCGTCCTCTTTGCAGCATTAAATAATTAAAACCAACTTCCTCGTGATCTACAATTATGCGAAGGAAACGAGGAACATGATCCCCTTAATTGCAATCTCGAAGAAATAAAAATTAAATACCATGAAACGTTCGCGGCCTCGAGGAAGCAAAAATTAAAGGCAATGAAACGTTCGCGGTTCTTCATTAAATTTGTTTTTCAATATGCATGAAACCGTTACGCCAATCCACGAACAACAACTTTGAACCAATAAATCCTTCAATTTTTGTGGCCTGGGCGCTTCTTCGACTTTAACCGCCTCGGAAATTCGCAAAATATTTAATTTGGGTCAGCATTAAATCATCGAAAATCGAAAAAACCCTCTCGGCCGTTCATATTGCACTTGGCGGGAAAACAGTTACAGGTTGCGAAAACGCGACGGGTCACGAAATCGTGACAGGTCGCAAAATCGCGACATGTCTTTATGCCGTACGCTTCGCTGCTGAAGACCCGCGAAAACGGAACATGTAGCGATTTCGCTACATTTTTTCGGCGTTGGCTCCTCCCTGTGCTCAGCCCCACGAAAACAGAACATGTAGCGATTTCGCTACATGTTTCTTCTCTCCACACCAATCGCTATTTTTCGTCGCGACTCGCTGACATGTCAGCGATGTGCTGCAAATTTTCACTCTGTGCCTTTGAAGCTGTCAGGGTCACGATTCGCTGACATGTCAGCGAATCGCTGCAAGTTTTCGACTCAATGCTTTTGTCGCCGACCGACCCGCGATTCCGAAACACGTCACGATATCGCGACGGTTCCGCCCAACCTGCCTGCGTTGACTGCGTTGACCGCGATTCTGCAACATGTCAGTGCGTCGCTGTAGTTTTTTGACTTAACCATTTTTTGCTCAATTTTCCTCCTTTTTTCGCCCAAGCTGCATCAGAGCTGATATCAAAGGTCAGATTTCCAACAATACACTAATGCATTAATCAACGAAAATCAATGTGGCAAAAATGCCAATAGGTATATTCAAATGGATTTGGGGTAATGGACCCTTTATATCCATTGATCCTTTTTCCAACAAAGTTCCTTAGCCACACATTTTTACACAACAAACAATTAGACAAGACAAAAAATCAGGTGCATCAACAAGGTGGGAGTTTTTCCATCAACCTAGTCATTCAAAGAATTTAAACTAAGCATCCATTAGTCATTCATTTGTACTTAGTATATCCGGTCAAAGTCTTGCCCAAGGTGGGGTATGATATACTACCCCTTGGGTTAAACCCAGTCTCGTGGGTTTCTTGTCATAAAAATTTATTACATATTTTCAAACAAAAAGGAAAATATTTCTTTTTAACATCCACTTTCTTCCAATTGGCCCTCTTTTTAGAATAATGATCCAACTAGACCTTACATTGCTCTATAATATGTTCTCTCACAGATTTGGAACGAAATTCTAGAATCTTTACCGGTATCACTTCAATAGCCTTGGGGCTTGCCATTTGCAGTTTAGAAACATCTCACACACGATCAAGATCAACAACATATTTTCTAAGTAGGGATATGTGGAAGGTACCAAGAATCCTTAATAGGCTTGTTGGTAAGGCAATTTGGTATGCAACAAGGTTGATCTTCTCAATTATTCATAAGGGTCCTACAAATCGAGGATCCAACTTTATGAAATGATTATACTTTTTATTGGCTTGACCCTTAAGAACACCATTTTCCCCCCACAGTAATCTCTTGGGGTTATTTTTAGATTAGTAAAGCTTTTCTACCAATCAATGACTTCTTGGAGCCTTAGCTTGATCATCCTAAGTTGATATCCTATTTTCTTGACCATGTCAGGTCCAATCACAACTCAATCCTCTAAATTACCCTATGATAATGGTGTTCTATTTTTTTTATTTGACCATCAGTATTAGGGATATGTGTAGATCTTATATTCAATTAAATTTCATAAAGGACATACCAGATAAGATTAGAGAGGTTTTACCACATTTCAAATTTTAGATGCTGCAAATATCTCTTGAGTGGATAGGAGTGATCATTCTCTCATAGATTGCAGGGGTTACTCTTGTACACTACCCATATAGTTTAAAGGATGCCTTTGCATGGTCTCTCCATATCCTAACATTCTATGTGAATGTAGGATAATTTGACAATGGTGCAAAATATCTTAGTTTAATCATTACACCATGAGCAAACTATGGCGCTTGATCATTCCATCTTTGTGATGGTTTGATTAAGGTGACCATTACTTAGAGTAACATCTCTCACATGGAATCCCATAAATAATTCAGGTTCCATCACCAATATTTTTCTCTTGACAATAGGATATAACCCTTAAAGTTGGAAAAGAATATTTAGGTTACACCACCTAAAATTCTCAAAGAAATATTTCTCTTTGGTCTCCTTCAAAAATTTACTATTGAAGTGCCCATTGCCAACCCTTAAAATGGTTCTAAATCACAACATATTCAGGCCTAGGTCTAACATTTGGTTATATAGGTTTGGGTACCTAGGTGAAACTCCTAAAAAGGTCCAAGTCCTAAATTTAACTAGGTCTTTGAATATAGTTATTGCTTTTACTCTTCCACAAATCTAACCAGAAAAGGGTCTTTATCCTTATTTCTCTTATCTTTGCTCTTCCTAGTGGAGCAAGATAAGGAGGTATATGCACCCCTTGCATAATAATTCTCCTTAAATAACATATTGGGTATAACTTATGCTATCCTTGAAGCATAAAAGGTCAAATTTGGTGCCAAAATCCTTATCCTTGATAATTTTTTTGATAACTCAGTTTGAATTTTACTACAATCCTTATTCTGAGATTGCACTTTCTTGATTTTCTTTGTTAAATCAACATGATCATCTATAAAAAATTACTATACACCTTCTTTGAGTAAGTCTATTATGCTATCAATCTTAGGATCTGTTCCTATGGTGGGCTTATGTACCCTTAAAGATTACAAATTTTAAAATCTGGTGAACTCTTTAATAACATAGAGAGATAGGATCCCATAATCCTATTAAGAGTGGATTTCCTACCTACTCCTTTCTAGATAATTATTTATTCTTAGCAAGTATGTCCAAGATTTAGATTTTTTACTATTTTTTATTTTAATAATCCAAGTTCACAAGGATCCACGATTAGTATTTATAATGAGTAAATGGTACAATTTTAATGCTTAAAACACCACTAGATGCATCTATAATAGTCCAAGATAAATTACTTAGAATCTTATCCAAAGCCTACTTGTTTGGGAGCCATCCTTCATTGTGGTTATAAGGAACATCAAACACCTCCTCTCCCATTACAAATCTCAAAAATAAATTCCACTTGTTAACAAGGAAAATTTACATAACCATATAGGAGTCCTTCTTGGTCATTGTTTAAGGCTTGAAAAAAATCATTCCTCTAAATTTTCATTGCTATATTTGAAATTATTCCATAATTCAAAAGTTTGTATCATACACATGAAATGTAACCCTACTATTTGGGTTACAAATGAGTAATTCCACATGCAAAGATACATTTTCAAATCATACAACCATACATTGGCTGATTTTACCAATTAGTTTGGATACCCTGGTATACTCTAGGTCCTTGGATAACCCTACCTCTATATGCATTTTTTTTTCATAATCCTCTGTAGTAGGAACTTTATCCTATATACCTTAGAATTTTTATTCTGAGAAATTGATTAATAATTTCCAATCATTGCTTTTGTTGGTTCAATTGTCCCCTCTATTTGTTAGAAATAGAGTCTATTCCATCATTTGGGTTATGTAAATGTATCTTCCAAGGTACATACTTAGGAAATTAGATTAATTTAAGGGGGAGTTATCTAGTTACTTCATGCAATGTAGTAAATGCACAAGTG
The DNA here is from genome assembly GCA_028583015.1 of Wollemia nobilis. Lineage (NCBI taxonomy): Eukaryota > Viridiplantae > Streptophyta > Pinopsida > Araucariales > Araucariaceae > Wollemia > Wollemia nobilis. Next base: position 8,174,621 of record JAQPPZ010000386.1, on the reverse strand, counting down.
TCTGCATATGTGCAAGTTGTCCCTTGCACAACTAGGTAGAGTGTTGGCCAAGGAACCTATCTTCTATTAGATTTTGATATAATATGCAAAGAGAGATAACAATCATGATATGCAGAATAATATGAAAGAAAGTAAATTTTTCTACATTATTGAGATATGTAATAAATAAAAATAATATAAATGAATACAATGTAGTTATGGAGGAAGTGAACACTCCATTAATAAATCTACTGGACTACATTACACCCATCACCACTAGATGGTGATCCACATAGAAATGTACTACCTACGAAGATGCTCTAAGCTACTATGTCATCGACTCTCCTTATTCTATATCTATCTAACAATTAGGTCTTTCTGATTTAGGTAAAATATGATACTTTGCCAACACTCTATCTAGCTATACAAGTGATACCTTGTACATTTAAAACTTGCACATTGATATTTTTGCATTTATTACATTGCATGAAGTAACTAGATAACTTCCCCCTAAAGTAACTAATGTTCTAAGTATGTACCTTGGAAGAACCAAGTACATAACCCAAATTATGGAATATAATATATTTCTAACATCCCCATGTATTAAATTATTTAGGTATTGAACACTTTTAGTCTTCATTATGGATCTTCATCTTAATATTGAGCTTTGTACTCTTCCTCTGCATTCTTTGTAACCTATTCAAGTAAATAGTCAGTATTTCTCTAATATGTTATGTTTGTTGATAGAGATTTCACTTCATAATCCTCTGAGGGATCTTCCAGTTCTTCAATTTCTTCCATCCTCTAAACTAGGTGACCTCTCTAATTTTCCTTCTGATATTCTAGTTGAGGATAATTGGTTGGTCATTGAAATTACTATTGATGAGGGTTCCTTTGGTATTTTTGTGGTTGAAACCGAATCCCATTATTCATTTGATTTCCTTGATTCTTGTTTTTGGAATTGTATCTACAATAGTTGATACTATGATCTTTCTTTCTGCATATTTGAAAATACCATGCTTTCCATCCTCTTGTTGATGTAGAAATATTTCCTTGTGGATTATCTTTTTATGCTAATGCAGTGTTAGTCATCTTATATTTCAAGGTGTTTTCTACTTCTTATTCTTGAAGTATATTGACCAGGTCATAAAAAGAAGTATATTTACTTAAGACATGTAAAGATGTTACCAAATGCTTATAGTTGTATGGAAGTGCTCTCATGGTTACTTGAGTAAGAAGTTCATCCTTGACTATTTTTTATAAGGTCAACAATTTCCCTCTAATATCTTCTACCTTCCTTAGGAACAATTCTATGCTTTATCCACTATTTATTTTCAATGAGTGAAGTTGATTTTGGAGATGAAGAATGGTTACCTTATTTTTCCTTCAAATATTTTCTCTAGACTTGTCCATGAATCTGAAGATGTTTTAGCTGAATTGATATAAGGTTGAATCTCATTATTGATAGCAAAGGTTATTATCATTAGAGCTTTTGAATCATTTTCTTCAAACTTTAGGATTTCAGTATCATTTGTGGTAGGCCTCTGTGTTTTCCCTTTTACAACATCCCAATTTTTTTCATACACTAAGATTGCTTTCACTTTATTTTTCTAAGAGAAATAATTAGAACCCTTGAATATTTAATTTTGCTAGGAAGAATTTATTTGATTTCATTTAGATCTTCCTAATATTAAACTTTAGATTTGTAGGATAACTTATATATCCCTAGTTTTTTTTAATATGATATAGTGCTTTTGTAAAATAAAGTTCAATTTATGATTTTTGTACAGTCAAAAATCAATTTTTCTAACACCTTATTTCTCCTAATGGAACTAAGCACTTTTCCAATTTTTGAAGAGTTTTTAATGTTGGATTCCTTTTATCCATTTTTTGAGAAATTTCGAGACAAGAAAAATATAAATTTCCAACCATAGCAAAAAAATATTTAATAACCTCTTTTTATAACCCTTAGGTATTAATTTCTAATTTCTAAAGACCTGGTTTGATGTTGTAACCCTTATCACTCTCAATTTTGGAAAATTAAGAAATTAATAATATTTGCAAAATATATAAGAAAGTAATCCAAGTTGAAATCCTTATTTATCCTAGGTTGATATCCAAATATTATTTTAATTTGGTAAGTTATCCCTTATAGATTTTGCATTAAAAATACTAAATTTTCAACCTTAGCTTATAACCCTTATATCTCCAAAATTGAAAGCAATAATAAAGTGGGATTTAAATCTTAAATTTTTTATGCTAACATAATTTTTTTAGTGCTTCCTTTGATGAATATTATAGTGGTGTTAAATTTCCCTTGGGCACTAGAATCAATGGAGATGCTTGTCTTCAATTATGGAATGTAGATGCTGCTAAAATTGGAAGGTTTGAACTTCAATACCAGGATACTTAAATGATCTTTCTTCCTTCCTTACACATTGTGTTTGACTATATTTGACTACATTTTTCTCTATTGTGATAATTGGACTTTGGGCACCTTTTGTTGGAGTAAACTTGAGCCTTGTGACATGTGTCACACCCGTTATGTATGAGCACTCCTTATCTATAAATCTTTTTTGTTAAACACCTCTTGTCACTTTGTAACATCTACTCACTCATGTGGGACTTGAGGAGAATAACAAGTGTCACCATGTATGCTTGAGTATTGAGAGTCAAAGTTCTTGTAACATATGCTTAAGCATTGAGATTTGATGTTCTTGTAATATAAGCACCTTAGAAGATTGATGCCAAGTGGCATTCACACTCTCTGCATGAAGTCCTTCACCATAACACATTCCAAGGAGATTATTATAAATACTTAAGTCCTTTCATATACCATTCCTTTGATTTGCTATGTTTCTTGACCAACAAGTAAGCTTATCTTCTACAGGTGGATTGATGAGTCACTATGGAGCTTGAATAGCGATTCTGATGCTTCCTTTAGTGGATGACCTTCACCAAATTTAAGGTTTTGAATGTAGCTCATTTTTTCTTTATCTTCCATGCCTCCAACGTATTAATTCCTGTGTCTTTGTAGTGTAGATGCTTTTTGTCTCACATTGATAGTTGTGAACAATGTCTATCTCATGTTGGTAGAAGTACACGCCTTCTCTTTGTAGTGTAAATGTTGTTTGTCCTATGTTGATAGATGTGGATGCTATACGTATCACATTAGTATATGTACACTATTTTATCTACATAACTATAGCTTTGATTATAGTCTCTTATGGGCTTTATTTTTGCAGGTTCATCCGTCCAAGATGAGTCCTTTGAGTGGCTCCTATTGCTTGGTAAAAGGAGTGCTTATGTTCAACATTTCTTGGTTGATTTTTCCTCTATATATTGTGCCTATTAGGGACACATTCAAATATTTTCTTGGTCTGTAAAAACCTAGAATAAAGTAGTGCAATAAAACTCCTTTGATGCACCTTCTTTTGCACTCTAATTTTAGATATGAAATTCTGGTTTTATGGCAGATTTTCTACTGCAATACAAGGGTTTTGAGGTTGTATTTTATGAGTAGACACCTTCTCATTTTTCATGGACAATTTGATAATAAATTCAAGCTTAGATAATAGTATATAGAAGCTTTTTAGTGTATGCAATTTTATGCATTTTCTTTTCTTGCATCCAATATTGTAATGCTTTGGATTTGAGACTCACCAAGTCTCAATATTTGAAGCTTCTATTTCTATTTTTGGTTAGTTGTGTTCTTATCCAAGTTTTGGAGGATTCTAACCTTTTTGGGTGGCTTATTTTGGCCACTATGAGTTGTAAATTTTTGTGCTTCAATAGTGTCTTTAGACACTTGATACAAATCAGACTTTGTGCCCTTCAAGAACACAAAACTAATTTATTTTGAGAGTAGTATAATAGTGCAAATAAATATAATAGAATTTATTTTTAATGCACTAACAATTTCACCTTATCACTCCAATCAACTCTCAAGATAATGCACTTAATAAATTTACTGTAACTAATCAAGAATAACCTAAAATGAATCTTCAAGACATATTCTACAAATTCACTACAACTAATATTGTAGGACTTAGTCTTCTTTTATATTTCTAAAGTACATGATAGGTAGTTGATAGATGTAATTCTAAAATCTAATAAAATCCTAATTAATGTGCAAATGAACCTTAAAAAGAACCTTTTCCTTTTTTCACTTTTAAAGACTGTAATCTACTTTTTATTCATGCAACTTTAATCCAAATAAGGTGCTCTAATGAATCTGATAAGTAGTATAATTAATGAGTTAGTTAGCACCAATAGTTGCATACCTTTTTATAACCTTCTATAGCTCCTTTTTCTATTTCTATAGAGGATCCAGATATTTATGTCTAAGATCACAAAGTTGTTACTTAGATTAGGATTTTACAACTCTTTGTAGACTATTTTGAATAGCTCCTTCTTCACCAAATGATGGTCTCAAAATTTCTTTCCTAAGCCTAAGATTTTGTGGCTTGATATCCTCTTGTAATATTCTCCTTCTACTATATATTTGAATAATTATTTGTCTCTAAAGTGGTGCCTTCTTACTGTGAGAGGAAATATTTAAATATCCTAGATTTGATAAGCTACTTCTGTGTTCAAGTCTTCTTATTGAATTTTAACTTCAAGAAAGATCTCCTTCTGGAGATTCTAAATGTATTGAGGTATTTCACTAGATTCTTCTTCTAAAATTTATAACTCCTTACCAAATTATCCTTTTCTTGGGCTTGTTTTCAGATGGCACCAATTGTCCCAAGTCCTTCACTATCAAGGGCTTATCCTTGGTAGTGGATTTCTCTAGTGAGATCTCCTTTGATAATTTTTTTAGCTAGGCTATCCTAGCATGTTTTGGATGCTTTATGAGACCTTCCCAAGCTCTTTTATCTTTCAAATTTTTTTGGTCTTCCATTGATATATATTCAACCTTATGCTCCTATAAGTGTTGGTGGTGTGATATGCTCCTAGATCTCTGATTCTGCTACTTCTAGATTTGATTATGACTCTCCTAGTCCTTCTTTTTCTTCTAAGTCTAGAAGTCCTTCAATGAGATATTCTCCTAATATATTTTGATTTAGATTTTGAATTGATTTTGAAGAAGATACTCTTCCTAACTTTATTGTAGGAAGTTTCCCAACTCACTGAATCTTCTTTCCCTGCAACAAAATTAATAATACCGAAATCTTAATCTACTTCTGAATTAGATATTCCTTTAAAATTCTTCTTTAGTATCAAGTATTATATGGCCTATTTTAGTATCAAGGCTTCTATGGCCTTTTCAATAACAAGGCTTCTGTGGCCTTTTCAGTATCAAGTCTTTTATGGTATTTTTAGTATCAATACTTTTGTGGCTTCTGCTTCAAGGCTTCTATGGCCTTTTCTTCAAGGCTACGATGGCATTTTTGTATCAAGGCTTTTATGTCTTGTTGTTCAAGGCTACTATGGAATTTTTGTGGCAAGGCTTCTATGGCCTATTATTAAAGGCTACTATGGATTTTTTATGTCAAGGCTTCTATGGTCTATTCTTCAATATGCAATGGAGATATTTAGTATCCTAGCTTCACCATGCCTTTTATTTAGAAGTCTTCTTTTGTAGTGTTCTTCTCCTACACAAGGAACTAATATCTGCACTATGAGGGTATGCTAACCTTTGGGAAATAAACTTGGAGTCTCTTATCTTTTTATCATAGGAGGAGTATCAATCCTCTGAGAATTAACTATCTACAACAAAAGAAACTTTGGGTAACAGTTGGAAAATTCTAGATATTCTGGATCTTCACTAGATGATCTATCATTATAGTGGATTGAATGTTGAACCCTGGTATTCATGATTTTTCCTATAACTCTATGGAAAGACTCTAGTAAAATTCAATATCAGTATTTTCTAGAACTAATATTTCTTTTAGTCCTCACTTGTGAATCTCCCTAATTCTACCACCTAGATTCTTTTGAGATCTTTTGATAGTGACTAGTTCAATAGTGCATCAGATTGACAAAACTCTCTGGCTTGATAATGATGGTGATTTTCTTGTAGATCTACACATATTAGATCTACCATAGCTCTGATGCCACTGTTAGATTTTGATATAATATGCAAAGGGAGATAACAATCATAATATGTAGAATAATATGAAAGAAATTAAATCTGCTAGATGATTGATATATGAAATAAAAAATAATAATATAAATGAATACAATGTAGCTATGGAGGAAGTGAACACTCCATTAATAAAGCTACTAGAATACATTACACCCATCACCACTGGATGGTGATCCACATAGAATTGTACTACCTATGAAGATGATCTAAGCTACTGTGTCACTGAATCTCCCTATTCTATATCTATCTAACAAGAAGACCTTTATTATATAGGTAAAATAGGATACTTGGCCAACACTCTATCTAGTTGTACAAGTGACACCTTGCACATTTACAACTTGCACATTGAAACTTGTGCATTTATTACATTACATGAAGTAACTAGATATAATTCCCCTAAAGTAATCTAATATCCTAAGTATGTACCTTGGAAGATACATTTACATAATCTAAATGATGGAATATAATCTATTTCTAACATCTTCCTATATAAGAAAGGCCTCATTGTCAGATAGATATGAGAAGGGGAACATAGTCAGATAGTGTAGCTTATAGCTTAGTATAATTTTGTGTAGATCACCATATATTGGTGATGGGTGCAATGTAGTTTAGTAGATTCATTAATGGAGTTTTGATTTCCTCCATAGCTACATTGTATTATTTTATGTTATTTCTATTTACATCATATTTTAGTGATCTACAATATTTACTTTATTTCATATTATTATGCATCTGTGATTACTATCTCCCAGTTCTTGTTACATCAAAATATAACTATGGTATCAGAGCCATGGTAGATGTAGTATTTATAGGTAAATATAGAAACCACCATTATCATTGAGTCTGAGTGTTTTTTCAAACTAACGTGTCATTGGACCAACCACTATCAAAAGATATAAGAAGAATCTAGGTTGTAAAATTAGGGAGAGTCATAAATTTAGAACTGAATTAAATCTTAGCTCTATAAATACTGAGATTGCATTTGACTAGAGTCTTTCCACAGAGTTACAGGATAAACTTGTGAAGACCAGGACTCACCATTCAATCCACTGGATTGATAAATCATCTAGTGAAGATCATCCAGGAAATCTAGAATTTGCTAACTATTACCTAAAGTTTCTTTTGTTGTAGATAATTAATTCTTAGAGGATTGGGACTCCTCATGCAATAGAAAACTAGGAGACTCTAACTTTGTTACTCAAAGGTCAATGTGCCTTCATAGTGTAGGGATTAGTTCCTTGTTCAAGAGAAGAATAATGTGGAAGAAGACTTCTAGTGAAGAGTCATGGTGAAGTCAGGAGACTGAAGATATCCATTGCTAAATAGAAGAACTTCACAAGTTGAAGAATATTCCATAGAATCCTTAATACAAAAATGCCATAGAAGCCTTGAAGAAAAGGCCATAGGATCCTTGAATGAGAAGCTACAAAAGTATTGATATTGGAAAGGCCACAGAAGCCTTGACATCAAAAAAGGCTATAGAAGCCTTGGTACTAAACAAGACCATAGAAGCCTTGATACTAAAAAAGGCCATAGAAGCCTTGGTACTAAAAAAGGCCACAAGTGCCTTGATACTAAAAAAGCCATAGAAGCCTTGGTAGTAAAAAAATCTAAAGAGATTTACCCAAACTTATTCCAGAATAATTAATACATAAATAAATAACTTAGAAGAAAACAACTCACAATAAATCATGCACATAGAACACACGATATTTACCCTAGTTCACCCAATATGGGCTACTCCAAAAAATAAGAGCCACACCTCCTTTGATATTATTATTCACTCCTTTGCATGTAATGGGACATTACAATCAATATAAAGGAAACTCTTACAACCCTAAACCACAATGTGGTATTAGAATAACGTGGGCACAATACCATGGGATAAAACCACCCATACCTACTAATCATGTGAATCCCACCAATGCCTCTAAAAAAATCTCCGATAATATCTCTGTAAAAGTAGGAGCCAAAGATGAGGTCTTTCATACAATACTTCCTCTACAAAGAATGAGACACATCCAAAATTCTCCAACTTGTTGAATACTTTGCAGGAAGGTTGTAATCAATGTTAGTTCCAACACTCAATCTTTCGAAACCCATTTCAACTGTAAAAAACATGAACTTTTCTTTGCTAATTGCCTTGGTTAAAGCATCTGCAATATTTATCTTGGTATCCACTTTTTCCAGCAACACTTTTTTCTGTTCAATCATGTCCCTACTGAAGTGGTACTTTATATCAATGTGATTTTTTATTGAATGGTAAGCTGGGTTCTTTACCAAAAATATAGCACTTTGGCTGTCACAATTTATCTTCACAACTCCTTGAAAGAACCCAATCTCAACACAGTATTTGTATCCATATTGCTTCCTTACTTGCATCAGTGGTTGCCATGTATTTAGATTCAGTAGTTAAAAGAGAAACAATAGTTTACCTTTTACTCATCCAACTAATAACCCCTACAAACAAGTTTAATACATAAGCACTAGTAGATATTCTATTGTCAATATCTCTAGCCCAATCTACATCAACAAAATATTCTATATCCAAGGATCTATTTTTCTTACCTGCACCTTCATAATAGATTGAAAAATCATATGTACCACACAAATATCTAAAAACCCTTTTTACAGTAGTCCAATGCTCTTTACCAGGTTTAGACATGTATCTGCTCAAAACTCCCACTGCATGGTTAATATCTGGTCTAGTACATTCCATGGCATATATTAAACTCCCTACAACATTTGCATAAGGAACATGGGACATTTCTTCTACCTCTTCTTTTGTTTTTGTATATTGTTCAAAAGATAATTTTTCCCCCAAAGGAATAGGTACCTTTGCTGGTTTGCAATCTTGCATACTGAATCTCTTCAATACTGTCTAAACATACTTCTTCTGGTTCAGCCACAACTTTTTGTTTGAACGATCTCTATTTATTTGCATGCCCAAAATAAAATTTGCAAGGCCAAGATATTTCATGTCAAAATGTGATGCTAACTGAGACTTCACTTCCTTGATCATTTCCTTACTGTTTCCAATTAGTAACATATCATCAACATATAGAACTATAATGACAAGTTCATTACCAATTTACTTTGAGTAAACACAATGATAAACATTACTATGAACAAAATCAAGTCCTAAAATATAAGTATCAAATTTTTGATACCACATTCTAGGTGACTGTTTTAGTCCGTATAGATATTTCTTTAAATTACATACAAAATCCTCCTTTCCTTCAAAAATGAATCCTTCAAGATATCTCATATAGATTTCTTCCTCCAAATATCCATGAAGGAATGCAATTTTTACATCCATTTGCTCTATTTAAAGATCAAATGCAACAGTCACAAATAAAATAAATCTTATTGAGGTTAGCTTTGCAACAGGAGAAAATATTTCACCATAATCAATTCCCTATACCTGATAATAGCCTTTAGCAACCAGGTGAGCTTTATATTTCTCCACTTTACCTTCAACATTATGATTCTTCTTGAAGATCCATTTGCTACCTATTGCTTTTCTCCCACCAGGTAATTTTACTATATCCCATGTCTTGTTCTATTTCAAGGCCATCATTTCCTCATTCATGGCTTCTTCTGAAAGGTTTACCTCTTTAGAATTAAAAACTTCTGTAATTGTTCTAGGATCTTAAATCCTTCTTCATGTTTCCAAGCTTAACACATTTGCAAAATTTTCTCTCAAACCTTCCCCAAGACTTAGATATACCTTTAGATTTAGATCTATCACCATATATCATTTTATATTTTTCCTTAGCATGCCCTCTCACTATTAGGAAAACCCTTAATGTGTCCTCCATGGCTTTTCTCGTCATATCCTCTGATAATAGAGATGCCACAATTTCTTCAAACTTTAATTTGGTTGAAGTTGTACTACCAATTGCTACAACTAGGTTATCCCACAATTCTGGTAAAGAGCATACCAAAGTAATACATTTATATTCCTCAATCAACTTAATTTCAATAGATATAAGTTGAATTACCACTATATTGAATGCATTAATATGATCTTCTAATGAATCTCCTTCATTCATCCTTATATTATACAGTTTCTTTCAGAGGAATAATTTGTTCACCAGGGACTTAGATTGATACAGAGTCCCTAAATTATTCCAAATATCCTTCGTACTAGCTTCTCTAGAAATATTGATTAGGACAGAATATTCAAGACAGTAGAATTAGACTCCTCACTTTTCGATTCAACTTTTTCCAATATTCATTAGTTGTACTGGCAGGTTTCATTTTAGAGATAACAGACCACTGATCTCTATCCACGAGCAGATCCTCCATGTTTAACTTCCATAGCTCAAAATTTTTTCCATCAAATTTCTCAATCTCTATCCTTGAATGATTTGACATCATTTTTAGTCAAGCTGCTTTTGCATAAAACTCCCACTCTGGAATATGTCTTTTATAACTCCTAGAAACCCTAGATCCTCTTCAAATGAATTGAAACCCTAGCAATAAATACGTTCCTCTATGGCTAACAATTTGGCTTTGATACCATATGAAGATATTTACCAAAACTTATTTCAGAATAATTAATATAGAAATAAATAACTCAGAAGAAAATAACTCATAATAAATCATGCACATAGAACATAAGAGATTTACCCTAGTTCACCCAATATGGGCTACTCTAGAAAATAAGAGCCACACCTCCTTTGATATTAGTATTCACTCCTTTTCCCATAATGGGACATTACAATCAATATAAAGGAAACTCTTATAACCCTAAACCACAATGTGGTATTAGAATACCGTGGGCACAATACCATGGGCTAAAACCACCCATACCCACTAATCATAGGAATCCCACCAACACCTCTGAAAATAGCTCCGATAATATCTCCAAAAAATTAGGAGCCTGAAAGATGGGGTCTTCCATATAGTACTTCCTCTACAAAGAATGAGACACATCCAACAAAAGTTGCAAGAGCCTTAATACTGAAAAAGGCCATAGTAGCCTTGATACTAAAAAATTCTATAGAAGCCTTGATCCTGATGAAGAATTCTAAGAGAATATTTGATTCAAAATTAGACTAAATATTTTAGTACTAATACTTTATTATAGGGAAAAAAAGATTCAGTGAGTTGGGAAACTTCCTACAAGAAAGTTAGGAAGGGTATCTTCTTTAGAATCAATTCAGCACCTGAAGCAAAATTGAAGAGATCAGGAGAAGATATCATTGAATAACTTCCAATCAAGTAAGAATAATAAGAAGGGCTAGGTGAATCCTACTCAAATCTAGTAGTAAAATTAGTTATCCATAAGAATATCTCACCACAAAAAATTCCAAGAGTAGAAGGTTGAAAATAAGGTCTCAAGGAATACCATTAGAATTTGTAAGATCAAATACCTTTGGAAGGTCTTATCGAGCATCCAGAAAAAGGCTAGGAGAGCCTTACTGAATAAATTATCAAAGGAGAACTCATTGGAAAAATCCACTACCAAGGAGAAGCCCCTAATAGTGAAGGACTTGGGACAATTATCACCATCCAACAACAAGCCCAAGAGAAGAAGAATTTGGTAAGTAGTGCCAAATATATGAAGAAGAATTTTGCAAGGAGTGCCAAATATATGAAGAAGAAATTTGGCAAGGAGTGTCAAATCCATGAAGGAGAATTTGGCAAGGATTGGCAAATCCTAGAAGAAAATTTTGTTTAAAGTCAAAATTCAACAAGAAGACTTGAAGACATAAGAAACTCACCAAATATTGGAGATTTTAAGATTACCTCTCATGAAAAGAATGCTCTGCTTCAGAGACAAATACTTATACAAATATACAACAAAATAAGGAGAACACAATAGGAGAACAAGCCACCAAATTCTAGGCTCATGAAAGAAAGTAGGGTTATGTGTCAGGGATCGGCCCCAAAATGTATTTATAAAAATTTGGCAAATCAGTTTTGAAATCCTAGAAAATAGTGTACAAACATATGTAGAAGGTTCACTATTATTAGGGGCAATGCTAGAAATTTAAACTTAAAATGGTCAAATTATTATAAAATTGGGGTGAATCGACCCCAAAAAAATTTGCACCCAAAATTTTTTGGCTAATGGGCCCTGGTCAAGGGTCCCAAATATTAGCCAATTCTAAATTTTGAAAATCCTAATTTTAGCCAATTTGGTGATAAATAGTCACTATGCATAACCCTGAAACAAATTTTAAGACCATCATTTGGTGAAGAAGGAGTTGTTCAGGACAGTCTACAAAGAGCTGCAAGGTCATACTCAAAGCAACAACTTGGTGATCCTAAACATCAAGATCTATATCTTCTACAAAAGTGATAAAAGAGCTACAAAAACTTTCAAAAAGGTATGCAACTTTTGGTACAAGTAGATTCATTAATTGGATTACTTTATATATTTGTTAGAGCACCTAAATTTGGATTAAATTTACAAGTATAAAATTGGATTACAGTCTTCAAAATTGCAAAAAGAAAAAGTTTTTTGAGGTTCATTTGCACATTAATTAGGAGTTTATTAGATTTTAGAATTACTTCTATCAACTACCTATTATCTACTTTGGAAAAAGAAAAATAATACTAAGTCCTACAATATTGATTGTAGTGAAATTATAGAATAAATCTTGAAGATTCATTTCAGATCATTCTTGATTAGTTGCAGTAAATTTGATTAAATGCATTAAATTAAGAGTTGGTGGGAGTGATAAGGTAAAATTTTTAGCGCATTAAAAGAAAGTCTATTAGATTTATTTGTACTATTCTATTGATCTAAAAAGGATTCTTATTTATGTTCTTGAGAAGGGCACAAAATCAAGCATTATCAAAGTGTCTAAAGATACTATTAGTGCACAAAAATCTGCAACACATAGTGGCCAAGTGAAGCCACCAAAAATAGGTTAGAATCCTCCAAAACTTGGAGAAGAATACAACTAACCAAAAATTGAAGTAGAATATTCAAATATTGAGACTTGGTGAATCTCAAATCCAAAGCATTATAGAGTTAATTGCAAGAATAAAAGTGTAGAAAATTGCATTATATAAGGAGTTTCTATATACTTCTATATAATCTTGGATTTTTCATAATAATATCCAAACAAAAAGGAGAAGGTGTCTAAGAAAAAAGACAACCTCATAACCCCTACACTGCATTCAAAATTTTGTCGTATAAATCAAAATACTAGACTTGTAAAAAGGGAGTGCAAAAAAAGGTGCAAAATGCATCTTATTTACAAATATTGTTACATTAAGTTGCACTACTCTAAATCATTCTACGCAAGCAAAAGGTAAGATTGGAAAGTTCCTCAAAGGTAAACTACAAGCAGGTTGAATCAACCAAGGGCAGTTGAATACTATCATTCTTCCAAGCATAGCAAAGAGCCTCTCTTTTGGCTCATCCTCTACGTATCTTGGATGAACAGACCTATAGAAGACAAGGCACAAAGTCAAGGGGAAATTAAGTAGTGTATAAAGAAAAGGAGCATCTCTATCAAAGAAAGCATACATCAAAGTAAATGAGCATTTCTATCAAAGCAAGATACGTTCAATTAAGGAGCATTCCTACCATAAGTGGAGCATCCTAGATTATTCATATAAGAACTTCCATCCATACTCCATTCAAGAGCCACCAAATCTCCAATAAATCTCCTCCATATCTCCACCATAGCTCCACCATAAGCATTGCTTAGCTAGAAATATCTCAGCATCTACATAGAATAACAAAGAACAAGGTGGAAAAATGCATTTGAAGGCCTTCAAGAAGGCATTGATAAGACAAGGACATGCAAGGAAAGAGGATGCCACTTGTCATCCTCCAAAATAACCTTAGAAAATGCTCATATAAGATATGTTATGACATCATCTTGGTGACAGAGGAGTTGTGTACAACAAGGAATGTTATAGTTAGGTAGGCACTGAAGCAAAAATGTCTTTCTAGATAGCACATAAAGTGGGAGTGAAGAGTAATTTATCAAGCATGTGAGACAATTGTAATAAGAATTGATACAATATTAGGGCCTCCACCAAACATCTGAAGCTCTCTTGAGCATTTGAGAAAATGACTATGACACTCGTCACACCTTTTATTGCCTATTAAAGATATCTTGTATGGCAGCAATGGAAGTAAGCAACTCAATAGCAACAGAAGTGAGCAACTCGATACAAATGGTAGCGAGTGAGTTTGAAGTGACTCAGTAGTAACATGGTAGCTTCTCAGTAGTATCTTGGTAGTAGCTTAGTAGCTACACAATAGTGGATCGACAACAATCCAAGAGCAATTTGGAGTATTAAAAAATATGCAAAGAACACTAATCCTATTCCAACAGGTCAAGGAAGCATTAAAGTGAGTGTTGAAGAAAATAGTACGTGGAAGGATCTTCCATTACTCATAGTTCCCAAGAAGGACAATCTATCACTGGTTTCATAAAGGTACAATTTCCCATATAAATTGCTTTCCTTTAAAATGGAGTTATAAGGTTATATTATAATGTTGAATTATTGAAAGGAATCAATCTCCATTTGAAAGAAAAACTTAGGGAAACTAAATATCAAAGTTATCTAATATTTGAAAAACATAACTTAGGAGAAATAAGGGATACTACTGGGAATAATCCATTTAAATTTTGTAAATATTAATGTGTTCTAATTTTCCAAATTTGGGAGTCATAAGGGCTAGAACTCCAAATTAGGTTATTGAAAATTAGAATCAATCTAAGGGATATAGAAAGAAGTTATTTAAATTTTTTATTAATATTAGAAAATTATAATATCTTGTCTCAAAAACTTCTCATAAGAGACAAAATAAATCCAACATTGAAACCTCTTCAAAATTGAAAAGTTCTTATCTCAATAGGAGTAATAAGGTGTTAAGAATTTGATTTTTTATCTTTACAAAATTTGTACAAAATCAACCAAAATTGAACTACAAAAGCACTATATTATATTCCAAAAATCTCTAGGGAGACAAGGAAGTCCATAAAATCTAAGAATTGATATTAGAGACATTCTAATGACATCAAACATTTTTTTCCTAGATGAATCTCAACTACTCAAGGGTCCAAACTATTTATCTTGGAATAATAAAATGAAAGCAATCTTAGTATATAAAAAACTTTGGGATGCCATCAAAGGGAAAACATAGAGACCTTCCATAGATGAAACTGAAATACTAAATTTTGAAGAAAATTATTCAAAGGCTTTAATGATAATAAATTTTGCTATCACTAATGAGATTCAACCATATATGAGTTTAGCTAAAACATCTTCAGATGCATGGACAAGCCTAGAGATTTTTTTTGAATAAAATACAGGGTTATGCATAGTGTCTATTTTCGCAAAATTGGCTAAAATTAGGATTTTTAAAATTTGGAATTGGCTAATATTTGGGACCCTCGACCAGGGTCCATTAGCCAAAAAAATTTGGGTGCAAATTTTTTTTGGGGTAGATTCACCCCAATTTTATAATAATTTGACCATTTAAGTTTAAATTTTCAACATTGCCCCTAATAATAGTGAACCTTCTACATGTGTTTCGAAACTATTCACCTGGATTTTGAAACCAATTTTCCAAATTTTTATAAATATATTTTGGGGCCGACCCCTTATGCATAACCCTGAGAAAATAATAAGGTGACTATCCTTCATCTTCGAACTCAACTTCACTCATTAAATATGAATAGTGGAGAAAGCATAGAATTGTTCATAAGGAAGGTATCAGATATTAAAGGGAAATTATTAACCATAGGAGAATAAATTAAGGATGAACTCCTCACTCAAGTAATCATGAGAGAACTTCCAAACAACTATAAATATTTGGTCACATATTTATAGGTCTTAAGCAAAGATACTTATTTTGATGATCTAGTCAATATAATTCAAGAATATGAAGTAGAAAATACCGTGAAAGATGAGATGACTAACACTAAATTGGAATAAAAATATAATCCACAAGGAAATATTGCTTCTTCAGCAAAAGGACAGAAAACATGGTATTGTTAGATATGCAGAAAGAAAGGTCATAGTACCAACTATTACATATATAATCCCAAAAATTGAAAGCAAGGAAATCATATGAATAATGGGAATCAATTTAAAACTCGACAATATCAAAGGAACCCTCATAAGTAGTATTTTTAGTGACCAACAAGTTATACTCAACTAGAATATCAAAATACAAACTAGAAAGGACACCTGGTTCAAAGGATAGAAGAAATTGAAAAACTGGAAGAACACATGGATGCTTATGAGGTGAAAGCTCTATCAAAAAATGCTACATATTATAGAGACACTAATTATTTTCTTGAATAGGTTACAAAGAATACAAAGGAAGAGTACAAAGATCAATATGAAGAAGAAGATCCATATTGAAGACTAAAAGTCTTCAATACCCAAATAATGTAATACAGGGGGTGTTATAAATAGAGTCTATTCCATCATTTGGGTTATGTAAATGTATCTTCCAAGGTACATACTTAGGACATTAGATTACTTTATGGGTAAGTTATCTAGTTACTTCATACAATGTAATAAATGCACAAGTGTCAATGTGCAAGTTGTATATGTATACGTTATCCCTTGCACAACTAGGTAAAGTGTTGGCCAAGGAACCTATATTCCTATATAAGAAAGGCCTCATAGTCAGATAGATATGAGAAGGGGAACATAGTTAGATAGTGTATCTTAGAGCTTAGTATAGTTCTATGTAGATCACCATATATTGGTGATGGGTGCAATGTAGTTCAATAGCTTCATCAATGGAGTTTTCATTTCCTCCATAGCTATATTGTATTGTTTTATGTTATTTCTATTTACAGTATATTTTAGTCATCTAAAAAATTTACTCTATTTCATATTATTATGCATCTTGTGATTGATATCTCCCAGTGCTCGTTATATAAAAAATATAACACTATTAATCAATTGTTCTTGTAATAACTAATCTACAATTGCAATATTTTTTTCTACCTCTATTGAAATTTCTTCCAAAATTTTTCTTTGGGGGCTAGCTTTCATTTCACTATGCCTAACTAGCCCTAAAATTTTATAAAGTCCTCTCTTATTTTCCTCCTTATCATGGTGTCATTTTTCTTTTTCATACTAAGGCATTGGATAAGCTACAATAACTTTCAATTATACTTTCCAAGAGTTAGTTATATCTCTCATAACTAACTTAGATTAATAATGGTCATTATCATACTTGTATCCCTATAAGGTCATCTTGGTTGTGACTATTATTACCTTTTTGGTAGTAGTTTGGGTCATGTCTTTCTTGTTACAAGGTATCATTCTCCTTAACCACCAAGGAGTTGAGTTCTATTATATCTATAGACTAACTCATTTCATCTTATCTCCTTAACCACCAAGGTGCCATTCTCCTTAACCACTAGGTATTTGAGTTCTCTTATCTCTATAGACTAACTCATTTCATATTATCTCCTTAACAACCAAGGTGCCATTCTCCTTAACCACCAAGGAGTTGAGTTCTCTTATCTATAATGGCTAAGGTTATACTTCCAAATGGGGTTGGTCTCTTCATCCCCATGATCTATCAATATTATTATCACTCCTTAATATCGTCAATGATTACACTTACTAAATGTAAGGAATCATCCTAAAATTCTTGAGATAAATTGGGTATTCACTAAACAATTCTTCCTCTTTATTAGTAGTGAAACCCATCTAACTTGGAAATTAACCAGGGTTCTATGAACTTCCAACCATTTTATTCCCTATATGGTGTCAAATAGTTGCAATGATTCCTCACCAACCATCCTATGGTAGAACCACTGGTTAGGGTTATTTCCACAATAGGGAAACATTGATCTACTAAGTAGGTTTACCTAGAACCATACTCGACCTTCCACCCTTATGCCAATTATCCTGGTATTTCTAGCATATCCCTGGCTAGTCTAGAATAAGTAAATTATCTAAAGCTCCACTGTCAATTAAAATATTTAAAAACAAATAAAAAAATAAATTTTACCCTTTAAGAGCAATGGGGTGGCTTTCTCTTCTAACTTCTAGCTTCTGATTAGATCAAAATTCCTATGCACAGGTTCCTTTACCTTTACACTAGATGCACATTGTCTTGGTTGGGGAGGATAGTGGCTAGCATAATGTGGCCCTCCGTAATTGTAACAACCACTCTTGGGCCCTATATGAGTTCCCTATTTTTGATTCCCTTGAGACTGAGAAACATTGGTACTATTATTATTCCTTGATCAAAATCTTTCCTTAGGGTCCCTCTTATTTCCTTTGTTCTTTTCTTCATACCTTGAGTTACCTCTACTTGCTTTTTTTTACTTATTTTCCCATTTTAAAAAGCCAACACTTTCTCTCCTTTTTAGGGATTGTTGATATTCCCTTACCAAGTTTGCAAAATAGGTATCATTCAATTGCTTGTGCTGATTCATTTGTTTCCTCTGTTGGTTTATTAGCTTCCCTTGTTGTTCTATTTGTTCTTGTAACATAGTGGCAATAGTAATGAGGTTATCCACCTCTTTTTTTATGTTCCTTGAAATTTTATCTTGGGTTTTCACCTTAACATTATCCTCACAATTTTATCTATTTGAGATAACAAACTTCCCTTCTCTTGTCCTAGGTAGCATTATATCCTAGTCATACAAAATAGAGGATATCATGTTAGGTTACAACTTCTTTCTCAAACTACACTATTAATCCTATCTAAGTATGCCATAAGCATAAGCTAAAAAATAGTCTCAATTCCAAAACCACTCTCATTGTATGAGAAGCAGTACTCTAAAATACTAAGTAATTCTATGCCCATGGCCACACTTACTACATAAGGTATTACACCATAGCAACTACTTTTGGGGGTAATTCCCCTTCTTTTATTTAATCTTTAGCAAATGGGAGTTATAGGTCTTCCTAGCTTTGCTTAAGAACTAAGCAGGGCCTACATAGGAAGATACCTAAATTCTTAGCTCAAAAAGAAGCTATAGTCCCTTGTACCTAGAGCTTTGATACCAAATGTGACAACCCAACAATCTAAGGGGTTGCTATTTTTTATAACAAAATTAACAACACTAAACACAAACACCTACTTAATAGAGAGATCCCTATCTCACTCAGTATGCGCAACTATAAAGAAATATAAGTTAACCCTAAGTTCAACTTGTCTATCTTTCTTCCTATCACCAATATTTTTTCTAGCATCTAATCAAGATATTTCCATATCTATACCATGCACGATGTTATCGGTGCAAGTATACTACACATATTATGATATGCTATTAATCACATGTTTGTTAGGGTTAGCTTATCTTCTTATATCCATTGAAGGGTGCATCCATCACTATACCCCACATAATTCTATATGTGTGAGTATATGACACATAATGGAAATAGACTAATCATATTATCTTTGAGATAGGGCAATCCAATCGTTTCATGGATAATTTATTTCATTTAACTACTAGGTTGGATAAGTCTGTTTAGTTTAGTTTCCTTCCCTAAGTTCACCCAATCCTAGTCCTAAGAGATCCCATAATACCTTAGGTTATTTTACTTTAATATATACATCACCAATATTAATTATGTATAGAATTTAATTAACTATTCTAAATATTTAGATCTATCAAATGTAGAAGAATAAATACTAAGTCTATTAATCAAATCAAGCATGGAACATAATAAATTAAATAAATATAAAAGAGATGCTTAAAGAAGACAATATCTAACTAGAACATGCATAAATAAATGGCTAACATAACTAAATCATCAAGATGCATTATAGTTTAAAATTGGGAGATACATTTCCATTCATTAATAAATCAATACATAGTTTGAGTATGGTAAAAGAATCCATACTTTTAAAGAATAGAACATTACACTGATAGATAAAAAAAAATTGATCTAATAATATTTCATTCATAACATAAACAAATATCTATCTTGGATATTTGATGTTCTCCTTGGTCCTTTAGCTTGCCCATCACTCAATTTATGGTAGTAAGGGATTAGGACAACTCATGAAACTATGAATCATGCATCTACTAGATGATCATTTAATCTAGTGCATCTAAAAATACCAATTGCAACTATACAATCACCAAATACATCTTTACAAATCATTCACTCAACATCTAGGAAGGTCATATTTCATTTCATCATATCATCCTTTAATCAATCAAAGGTTCATGTTTAAACATAAATGTCCTCCCTTAGATTTGATTAACAATTAAAATCATTTATTTCCTTAAATTCAAGGCCCCATAAACCTTAATTAATTAAGTACTTAAATTACCCATTTCTCTAACTAATTAAGGTCCCATAAACCTTAATCAGTTAGATACTTAATCTACCAAAAACCACAAACAAATCATTATCAAAAAATTAGAAAATATTAAACTCTCTCCCTTCCTTTAAATTATTCTTTCCTTTTCCAAAGATTCAATTCATTCATAGATATAAAGAATGTAAATATTCCTTTTTAATACGTGTAATTTTTCTATAAACAAAGAGATAAAACTCCCTTCTTATAAATTTCATTTCCAAAAATATAAAACTTATTATATATATAGTTCATTTGATTAAACATCTATCTGTAGATCCTAATTATTTCATTTAAACATAATCTATTTTGCTTAATATATCATAGATTCATTTAATTAAACATCTATATGTAGATTATAATTATTTAATTTAAGCATAATCTATAATATTCATTCTTTTCATTCCAATATAAGTATTATTTCAATTAAATACAAAATATAATATTCTTTCATCTAATTCCAATATAAGCTATATTATTTCAATTAAACATAGCATATAGTATTTTAATTCCAATATAAGTTGTATTATTTTAGTTAAATACACACTATAATATTATTTCAATATGATAACTCATTTAAACATAAATTGCTTGCCAAAAGGGGGGTTTAGAATTTGCCCAAAAATCAATGGATTCAAACCACAAAGGTCTAGCAAATAACCAAACTACCAATTTAAACATGTAGTGGTAAGTGGGTCAACAATCATGGCAAACCCATGGTAGAGAGCACTTTAGCTAGCACCTGGGCATCCCATAAGGGGCGATCCTTGACCACCTAGATGGTCGATTTATAAAGGGAGTGTTTCCCCTTATGAACCTTCTAAATACCATCACACAGTGTGTGAGATAAATGAGGGACATGCACAATTTAATCTCCCCTCATTTGGGCTTGCCTAAGAGGTGATGTCATATCCATGATATCGCACTCAATGAAACCCTAAAATAATAAAATAAATCTAAGGTTAAAACTTAGAATCAACAAATAATTAACATACTTTACCTCTATTAAAAAGTTCAATCATTGATTAAAAACTTCTCCAAATAGACCATGAAGATCGTGAGGTTCTTTTATAGGGTGATATTGATGTCTTTATAGGTTAATAAATCCACAATGATAGAAATTCCCTATTTAATTCAACACAATAATGTTTAATAGACATTTAAATGACTAAGATAAATATTGTAGCTCCTCAATATTTTATTAATGGTTGACCATAGGTTTTATAACTCAGTAGGAGGGTTTTCACCATGGTTCAATCATTTATAATGTTACAAAATAGGTTCCAATATCAATAGCAACATTATGCGATTACTCACAGGGCAGAGGTAATTTAAACTCAAACAACAATACAAAACTATACATTCAAACAAGACCTCAATTTAACGCAACGAACAACAACATACATCTAAATCCAAAGACAAAATATTGATGGGTAAAAGGGAAATAAAACACTATTTCAAGTAATGGATTTAACTAAACTCAAGATTTAATACCACCTTTGAAACAAGCAGAACTAGCTATGATTCTACTGTGATTCAACAAACCATTATGTTTTTAAAACAAGGATATAAACATAGAGGATCCAACCTGATTTCAAGATTTAAAGATTACTTCTAAATTCCTTCTCTAATATTTTTATCAATGACCCCTTCTTGTCTTCTCTTCCTTCACTAGCCAAAATTTGTATTCTTCCCTTCTCCAAAAATCTCCTTTCCTTCATGCATTTTGGTCTTCTTAACATGGGAAGATCCATCTCCCAACTACAAAAGTCCTCCTCCTCATCAATGCTATATGTCGCCTTAAAGTCTTGGTTATCCTTGGAAGATGACATGAGAGATATTTAAAAAAAAAAAAACTTTTTAATCATCATCTACTAATGCTTCATCTAGAATCTTTCTTTTTTTAAGAGAAGAAAAACCATGCCTTAAATTTAAAATAATGCACGATATAAATCTGATCTAATATGCGCTTTAATAAAAAGAAACTCTTTTATTTTCTATTATTAAAAATAACTTTTAATTATAAACTTTAAATTATTATTTAAAAGTTATATATAATTTTAAATGAATTAAAAATAATTTAAAATATACATTCATTATAATTATTCTAAATAAACTCAATTATTATTTAAAATAATTATATTCTAATTATTTAAATAAAAACTCATTTATTATTTAAATAAAATATATTTCATTTAATTTAATAATAAAATTCATTTATTATTTTAAAATCATATACCCATACTAATATCAACCATTAGTATGGTATATTCAAATGGACTTAGGGTAATGGACCCTCTATATCCATTGACCCTTTTTGTGATGGAGTTCCTTAGCCACACATTTTTAAACACAACACACAATTTTAAACACAACACACAACTAGACAAGACAAACAATCAGGTGCATCAACAAAGTTGGAGTTTTCCCATCAACCTAGTCACTCGTCTCAGCCAAAGAATTTTTTATAGCTTCTAGGCTACCAACTTTAGCTCTAGGTGGATGACTTGCTGATGATTGTCCCTAAAGAAATAATGCATGTCTATATGAGGGTAGTCATCTATGTTACCCTGAGTTGTATGAATCATCACTTTCCTTTTCAAGTATCCCATCCTTGGTGGGAATTTCTACCTCTTCCATCCATGGAGGTACCTGGTGCTGCACATCAACAACACATTAGTAGTACTGTATTCTTTAAAATAAATCAATGCAATAATCATTCAAAGCATTTAAACTAAGCATCCATTAGTCATTCATCTATACATAGTATATCAGGCCAAATTATTGCCTGGGGTGGGGTATGATAGTGATGCATATGTACTTAATGTTATATTGTTCATAGGGTGTGAATCATGCACAATCAAATAATCCAATATTTTTTTTTATCGATAATTTTTTTAATTAGAAGTGGGTTTTGAAAGGAGCCCCAAAACCTTTTTACAACAAGAACAAAACCACCATGTCAGTAGACCCAAATCACCAAAATTAAGGGCGAGGCCACAAGGGGAAAAACAACCTTATAAAGAAACAAGGATCCACATGGGAATATCCTGTAGGGATGATATTGACCAAATAAAAAATTAGGGGCAAGGGTGATCCCAGAAGAGAAGCCCCACCAACCAGAGGACTGCAAAATTAATTTCCAGTGTTGGTGTTCAAAGGATTATCAACCTCCTTGAAGAGAGTATTGAGGTGGCCATGAATATTATCCATCACCTTCACTTCTTGATTGTAGAGTGACCATGCTACCTTGAAATAACTGGCAGTCATAGATAAGGTGACCACCATGCTGGAAATGTGGCTAAGGATAAAGGTTCAAATAATAGCTACTAAAGGATTGGTGTACTCAAGCATCATATCCTTAGGGTAAATCACCTCTTTAGACTTTCCAAGGGAAGGTATCTCTGAATTCAACTTGTTTATGTGAGGGGAGGCTCAAAAAAATGTTAGACTAGACTTGTGTTTGGTCTTGTACGAAGAGCACCTAACAGGTCATCATTTGAATTCAAAATCAGAATACAGAGATCCATCCTTGAGCTCAGGACTAAGGATTTACTTTAGGGTATATGGGGAGGAAAAATTAGGGTTATTATCATCATAGAGGACCTCATGGATAGGATTTTTATGGCTATGGATTTCTATGGGTTTAGGTGGGTTAGAAAGATTGGGACTTTGGGTGGGATTGGGATGGGTAGGACAGGCAGTGATCACAACTTTGTTGGAGTAGAATTTGAGAGCATGCTTGTACAAAATAATATGTAGGCCTTGATGGATGGGTTGGGTGGATTTACCATTCTTGACATTATTGATGGAAAACTTAAGGGACCTAAACATATAATCAGAGATATTGATATTTTTTATGTCCTTGAGATGGTTCAGGAAGGCTAAATGGAAGCTATAGAGGGGAACATCGATTTTGTCAATGGTGAAATACTATAAAATAGGAATCATAACATGATCCCAAGGGCCAACCAGGTATATTCTATCGATTCCACCATCAACCACAACCAGGTCCTTACCTTTATCAGCAAATCATTCCTTCTCCACTACCATAGTGTACTTGTTTTGCCTGATGGTTTTATCATTAATCATGAAACCTGTAACCTAGATCAACATTCAAACATCAATCAAGAAATCAAGATCCCTAATAGTGACATGACCCCCATCCTAGGAGTTGACAATTTCATCAGAGACCTCAACATCATGATCAAAAAACTTATTCAAGAAGGGTAAATAGTTTTGTCTCCTTAATATGTCTTCAATAATGGGATCGAGCTGAAGAGAAGTGGGCTCAAGAAAAACCAAGGAGGGACAGGGATGGAAATTGGGGAAATTACATTATTTGACTTGTTAAAGTTATATCCTATATAATTTTGGATATATTACATTATTTGGTAGCATGTGGTATATTTGTGATTATTAGATTTAGGGAGTGTGTTTTTTTTTTATCTAATGTATGTGTCAATGTGTAATAAATGTCCAAGTGTTATGTAATAAAGTTTTCAAGATGTGAGGTGTGAATTATGAGAGTGCAAAGTGTCAAGTAAGTAAGTCAAGAGTAATAGGAGTTAGGTTTCAAATATTCAAGTGAAAGGTCATATCATATGTGGCAAGATGTAAAGTGAAGAGTCATGAGAGTTTTGTCATGTGTGAGGAATGTGAAAGAATACATATCTCAAATGTTTGAGGAGAGCAATAGTTGAGTATTGAAGAGTCATTAGTAAGGCTATATTATGGATATAAATATCTTTGTATTGTAATGAGAAAAATCTTCTTGTAATATCTTATGATTTATGAGTATATTGTGAGTTTGAGTATTGATAAATATTGTTGTTATTCTATGGATGAGATTTATTGATATTGGTCATTGTGTTGAATGCTTTTATATTGCAATTAATATTTGATCCTGGATAAAGGGACCTATGAGATAATATGGGAGAATTACCAACATCTAAGACTCAAACTAAGGAACTTATCATAATTCTCAAAGCGCTCCATAGTTAAGCTTTGAAATCTTTATAATTTATTCAATTAAGCCACACCTGATACCTTATTAGAAAGCAAGGACTTAAACTCATGATTTCTTCAATAATTAGGTGTTGTAGAACATTTACCTATAAATAGTATGAGTCAAGCAATGAGTATGGATTGGCATAAAATATAAAAAACATAGAATTATTGAATATAAAATAAAATAAAATGAAATGAAGAAGATAAATCTTGAGATATACTTTATAGAAGTTAAGCACTTTGTATAAAGGCACCTCATCTACATAATTGTATAGTTCACATGAGTCTAATGAGACAAATAGACAATAAATCTATTGGGCTTAATTTTTATCCATGTAAGGATTCTAAAAGTATCAAATTTAACCAAATCACTCCTAATTAGTTATGCTTCATATATCATATTGTGAAGGTAGTTTTTAGTGTGTTAGAATACCTTGCACTCACCCTAAACTAAAAACTAAGAAATGAGACAAACACACTAAGAATATATATATAACTAGCAATATAAAAATCTCTCTAATCATAAAGGAACTAATAATAGCTTGCAATAAACTTGCATTCTCTAAATTATCAGTAAGATTAGAATTGGATATATGGGACTTAAAATTTATATATACATGGACTTGAGAGCTTGATACTCTTTTATGGTATGAAATTTAAATTAATTTTCCAAACATGTTTTATTATATATATATGATTTGATAGAAGAAGGAGTTTTTAAATGGTCCCCAAACCTTTTACAAGAGGAGTTTTGAAAGGCTCCCCCAAACCTTAGATCTAGTAATAAAACAATTAAAACAAAACCAAAGCAGAGCACGAGATCCATTCGAGAATCCAAAAACTGGGCTGGATCCCATGAATCCAAAACAAAAAACAAACTCATATTAACAAGGAGGAGTTAAAATATACCCCAAATTAAAACAACCAACCAACGTCAGGGGCCATCTGAAGATAAAATTTAAAGCATTCCAGCCAAAAACAAGCACTCAAATTCTAATTTAAAATTCAAAATTTAGATGATCCTGCCTAAATTTGAAACCCTGAAACTCATAACTCAGTCCATTGGGATAAGAAAAAACAAACCTAAAGAAGTCTCATGAAAACAAATAGAGGAAAGCTACCCCAAAATAAAATATCCATTGAGCATCGAGGGACAATCAAAGAGAAATTTTAAAACATTCTAGCCTAAAATGAGCACTCAAGATTGAATTTTAAATCAACACTTAGATGAACCTGCCTACAGTTGGAACCTTGAAACTCTATGATCTAACACAGTAAACCTGTAGTTGGAACTCTAAAGGAACATAGGATACCTACCCCTATGGTTCCATATAACCATCTAATCCATTTATTCGATTTAAATCCTCTAATATTCTAGGAAAGAGATTTCATTTACGAGATTTAGAACATATTTTATTTTCACTAGCCAAAGGCTGGGAAGACCACCTAAAGGAATCAAGTATATATATATACTTGATTCCTTCAGCGGTCTTCCTAGCCTTTGGCTAGTGAAAAAAAAATATATATATATATATATATATATATATATATATATATATATATCTATATATATATGTATGTATGTATGTATACATTACTAAGTAATGTGTGGCTTCTATTGGTATCACTCCTATCAAAATACCAAAATATTAAATTTGTTGTTAGGTCAAATAAACTATATCCATCAAAATTTTTTATCATAGGTATTTTTCATTTATTTATCTATCAAATATATTCTTCAACTTCCTCAAAGTGCTATGTTTCCATGATGATATCCTTGATATCATTTTGATTAAGAGATAAAATCTTTGTTGGTTATTTTCCTTCTAAAATTTAAATTTCACCAAGATGAAGATCAACACTGTGATTGGCTAAATTATCTACTACTTGATTTCCTTCTCTATAAATATGCTCATATTTCTAAAATATTACCTCCAATAATAGATGATGATAATATTATCTTTCATCCAATCCACACATCCATTTTGTTGATAGCATTGATGATAATTTTTAATCCCCCTCAATTGAAATATATATCCATACTTTTTCTATTACAATTTTAATTTTGTAAGAAGTGCATTGGTCTCTACATAGTTGTTTGTTGAAATTCCATATGATTCTAAGTGGGGAGATTTTTGCCTTCATTATTTCAAAAAATTCCACCTTTGCTACCTTTTCTTGGATTTCCTTTAGAAGCACCATCAAAATTATTTTTTATTAATCCATCTTGAGGACATTTCTATTTTACCCTATGTCAAAGTATATTCTTTGTTTTAATTCCATTATCATAGATGACTCTTCCATGTATGTTCAAATCTTGTAACCAAGTTATTACAAACACTTTTTTCACACTTGATACTTCCCATGATGAGGACCATCTTTGTAAACAATATGCAAGAGATGCAATAATATAGTTCTAAAATTGGGCATGATTTTGAGATTTATTTAAAAAAAAAATCTATTATTCATTTCAAGCCAAATAAATATTTAATCCAACATTTCATCAACTCTTTGAATTTTTATGGGGCTACCCAATATATTTTCACATTTTTTAAAAAGTAAATCCAAATGTTGTGAACAAAGGGACAATGAATAAGTAAATGGTATAATGTTTCTAAGTCCTCACACAAAGCACATATAAAATGTCCATGATATCATCTTCTTTGTAGACTCTCTCTAGTGAGAATCTTACTTTGAACTACTAACCAAAGGAATTATGAGTCCTTAGGGAGAGCCTATAGTGACCAAACATTATTCTAAGGAAAATATTTGAGAGTAGGAAATTTTGATTGTTGTAAATCATCATTTCCCAACTTGATAGTATTCAACATCTTTTATAGATTCCAAACCAATTCATCCTTTCATGTAAATTTTGATGAATAAAATTATTCAAACATATTTTAAATTTCATCTACAATTTGTTTCTTTCAACCGAGTTACTAATAGAAATCTATGATTTGGATTTATTGCTCATATTAATATAGTCTTTGACCTTTGGACCTTTATAATATAGGCATGTCCAATCCAATGGTTGTTATCTTGATCTAGAGATAAGAGGATAAAAATTAAACCAAGCATCAAACCAAAAATATCTATAATTCCCCTCACTAACTAACCATATAATATATTTCTTTATTAATTATAATCTCTCTGATATGAAGTTCCATGTTGATGATCCTTTGGGTAGGGTTTTTTTCTAAATAGTTTCATTACATCAAGGGAACCTATATATTTTTGAAGTAATATTCTTACCCAATTCTTTCCTTGAACTTTGAGTAATCTCCATCTAGGCTTTGTCCCTAAGGCCAAACTCATAAGTCTACAATTTTGTAAGCTTGCTCCTCCAATATTCATTTATTTGTAAATCTTGTCCCACTTACAAATTGGAAACCTAAATTTTTCTTTGCATCTTTTCCAAAGAAAGTATCCTTGAAATTATCAAATATTTATGCTATACCTATTGACAATCTTGAAAGTGATATCATATAAATAGAGATGGATTTCAATGTATTATTTATGAGTTGTATCCTTCCCACCATGATTAAGAAATTACCTTTTCAACTTGTGAAATAAACTTTTATTCTATCCAAATAAGAGACCCAAAGATCCATTTTATTTACTTTATGATATAAAAGAATACCCAATTATATTGATGAAAATTTTCCAATTTTAAATCCAAAAATATATGTTGGCTTTTTAGCCAGATTGTCATAGGTCCCAATATCTAGGATCTTGAATAGTCTCAAATATAAGAGCAATCAAAATAATGAACATAACATTCATGATAATAAAAATAATATGAATAAAATGGCCAATATCATTCATGCAAATACATGAAGAAAAATTACATTATATTGTTCAAGTTGTATACATGCTTCTTTGTATGATGCTTGAAATATAAATATTCTCTAATGATACATTATATGGAGATTTGTATCTATATATAGCCTTACAAATATGACTCTTAAATACTTAACTATTGCTCTCCTCACTCTATAAGATGCATCTTTTCCTATTCCATGCATAAGACAAATCCTCTCATATCTTTTGGCTTCTCATCTTGCCACTTGTATACATGACTCTTGGCTCTCTATTTGCACACTTTATTCTATGACACTTGCACACTCCTATTTTCACACTTTCACACTTTACTATATGACACATTGCACACTCCTACACACTCTATTACAAGACACTTGTGCACATTCTCACTCCTCACACTTACACACATAATTACATGACACTTGTGCACATCCTACACATGAAAACTTACATAAAGGGGAAATATAAATCACACTATTAAACTATAGACTCACACCCTAATCTATTACATATTTGCATTTGTACCATAAAGGTACCATGGGGGTACATTAGCATGTACCAAATAATGTAATATTCTCCAACATCCCCTTGTATTGCATTATTTGGCCTCTATTTCCTCCAGTCCTTTGACTTGATTTTCATTGTCTTCAATTTTTGTTGTCTTTGCCTTGTTATTATCTTTTAAAATTTTCTCAAGGATTACTTGAGATTCTTTTTTATTTTTAACTTTTTCTTCATGACTATTGTTCTCCTTTCTTTTTTGCTTTACTCTATTCTTCTTTTAACCTTTTTATCTTCCTATTTTCCTGTGATATGACTACTAAAGTGGATTTTAAATAAGAAATTAGTAAGTCATCACAGTCATACATTCTAGAATTTAAATATTCCGTATTGAAGCTAACATATGCTTCACTCAAGTCATATGTTTCACAATTGATATTTTTTCTCTTGTAAATTTTCTTGAAAGATATCAAAGGTGAGTAAGTCCATATACATCATAATGCATATTTCAGTAGAAAATAAAATGGTGTTTTATGAATTCCACAAAAATTTAAAAATATTTTCATGATGGTAGATGATAATAGTAGTGAACTTTTCATCTTTTACATTTTTGAGAAATAAAGAAATTATGGCTTTAAATCATTTGACATATTTTTGTTTTCATCAAAACCATCTATCAAATTTTGTGTATAAAGTTTTAACTTGTTCACCATATCTTCATCTCTCCATTGAATGCATCTTTAATAATATCACTATAATAGCCTACAAACTTGACCCAAGGGAGAGAGCTAAATTTTTTTTACAAGGATTAGCTCACAAAGAAGACCCAATATTTTCATCAGTATAAAGGCATAACCACTTTTGAGTTCATTGTCATTGTAGATGACACTCAAGTGGATAAGAGTGGCCAATTCCCATAATAATCTAGGGTTCACTTTTCTAACCTCACAATTAGAAAATATATCATAAGTGGTTCCCATACTTTTCCCATACGCTCACTTGTATAGGACAACTTGACCTCAATGTAGGGATTATCCTTTAAGGCTCATAACACTTAAAGGTGAAACTTATTCCCTAACCTTACATAAGTCCATCTATGTAGGATTATCATGGTGTGATGCCAAACTGGTTAGTTAACTTCATCTCCCCATGAGCTAACTAATACCATTACCATTCACCCAATAATTATAATGGTCCATGTTTACCTCATTGTAAGGAACGACCACTCTACTACTTTATAAATGATTCGGTGAATTATCCCATACCAACCAATCGTTAAGTTTTTTCAAGCCTCGCCACTAGGGTGTATCATTCACAATTGCCTAGTTGAGTTGTCTCCCCACAACTCACTAGGATTTGGTATAATTTTTATTCTAAAGTTTACTAATATGGTGCTAAATAACATGCCCAAAATAACCCCCTTCTAACCCAAGGGTTTTACATTTATAATCATCTCTCCAAAAGAAAATAGAGTGCTATATTAAGTTATATTCACATTCAACATAACATTTCTTGAAGCCTAAGGTATTTCATTCCAAACATAGCATATGAAAGAGTGAATCATTATCTAAGAGAATCATAACCATAACCCATAATTTAGATTATAACATTCTCTTAACTAACACATCTTTTCCATTTTTTAGTTAATGATTTATTTCCAAGAACTTAACATAAAATAAAAACATTAATTAATATTTTTTTCCTTGAATTAAACTCAATATATTATAATAATAATGCTTACTAGACATATTTTCCTTCATCATAATATTTTAATAGCATAATTTCCACACAAAGTACTTCCAAGTATTTCTCATCTTCAAATACAATATTATATTTCAGCATATATATAAATGATCCCTATTTCATATTATTTCTCATAGTCTTCTACTTGATAGTTCTCCATCAAAATTGAACATAAGTTTAGGGATAAATACAATTATTAAATGCATATGCAAGCCTAACATGCACTATTCAAGATTGACATATAACAATGCAAGAACATACATCATGCAAATCATTAAAAAAAACATATTAATTCATTGAGACAATCCCATAGTGCTCTTGAATATGGATTCCTTAGCTACTTAAGCCTCATTCATATCTGGGAAAAATTCAATATTTAATCTTTGAATAATAACTTATATTCTGTAAAAATTAGGTTATAATCACATCCTTGTTCCATTAAACCAACCTTAAATCATTGAATTTTGCTTCTCTAATAAATCAAATTATACACCTTATAATTTAATATTGAATCATAACCCATACCTTACTTAATCAATATTAATAAAAAAAATGTCTTAAATATTAATTAACAATTTCTTCCCTATTAATATATCAATATAAAAAAATCAAATATATTATTTAATCAGAGAAAAACTCTCCAATTTTAGTTAATAGTTCCATCCCTATGATTTAATAAAACTATTAACCAATTTAATATATTAGTAATGATAAACGACCAACACATTATGTAGTCAAATTCATAATAGTTACAAATATTGCTTTACAAAGGTAAATTAGGTTATCCATATAATTATAAAGTACAATAATCATAACTTCATTCATTCTAAACTCTTATAACTTAAATATTCAATAACTTTACTTGGACCAAATTGATTGTATTATATTATGCAACAAAGATCAACCCTCCCCCCTCATTAAAAAAAAAGGAAATTAATCCATATATCAATATGATGCAATTTGACTTGCATGGACGAATATATAAAACCTATAACTAAATCCCTTAAGAAAGAATATGTTTCCCCATAGCTTACCCAATCAAACTAAAATAAATACCTATGAATTAATATGATTTATTTTTATTGAGAAATGGTCTAGAGCCCCTTAAATTTATTGTTTGAAATGACTATACCTATTCTGAAAAAATTAGGATTTTACTTCAATAAATTATTCATGTTCTTATAACATCTCTAATTCAGTTCTAATTAAAATAAAATGATATTCAAATTTTGGTATATATTGTCAAATGTAATTACTTTCCAGTAATTCACTAGATAACAAGTGTGACATGGACTTTGGAACTTATAAACTTGATATGAATAAATATGTTCACATCTAACCTAGGAGTAGAAAATGATATACTTGATAATAGAGCTATGAGACCTGTGTTAATAACCATATTTATATGCAAACCACCCTAGAACCATATTACATCGACAATAACATGAACAAGATCTAATAAGGAAAATATCCCCTAAAGATTCATAAAAATCTATTTGATGCCTTTCCATGGTTAAAAATATATACCTTATCATAAATTCGTAATGACCAATCATTTTAAATCAATGTCATATTATTCATAGATTTGTGAATAATGACTTCCACACAGTCCTTAAATTCAAAACAAAAAACTAAATAAAATATGAAACAACCATCACTGTGTTAAGCCAAAGATAAAAATCTTTTAAAACACTATAGCCTAAGTAAATAATATTAACTAACAAGGCATAAATAATAAAAAGTATTTGATGACATTAACAAGCTCCAAGAAACCTGTTATTGATAAATTCAATCGCTTTAGATGAAAATGAAAGCTTAACCATTTCAAGGATAATATAAATTTTCATACATGTAAATGACTAATTTAATAATTGAGACAAATATATTGAGAAGGTGGGAAATACTTACCCATGAAAGTAAGTGTGTTGTAGGGAATCAAGTTGTAGACCTTCTAATTTAACTTCCATAACTTAGAAATATTTCCAACAGCTGGCAATGCAAGTACTAACCCATGATTTGAAGATGATTCCTTCTACACTAGCTCTTCCCACATGCCTCCAAGTTCCTTGTTCTATATAAATCTCCATCCTTCCTAACTCAAAGGAGAGAAGGCAAGATAAAATGATCCACTTTCTTATGCATGCTTGTCACCCATCCTCTTCTGCCAACCTATTGCACAACATGTAATATTTTAGTAATGTTCCATTGAAATTAGCTCTCCACATTATTTCTAATAGTAATGTTTATAAAATGTGCCCCCTCCAAACTTTATAAAAATATTACTCAAGGGGGTTAATCATTTAATTAATATTTTCAAACAATAATTAAATGATTAACATTAATATTTAAGACTATTACATATTAACAATGTAAATAATGGTTTTTGATATATATATTTATTAAGTTAAAAAGTGAGTTTTGAAAGGGACCCTAAAACCTTTTACAATAAAGACAAAATCAATAGGTTAGTAGACCTAAGCCACCAAAACAAAGGGTGGACCCACATGGGATATCCCAGCCTTACAAAGAAAGGAACTACCAAAAAAGGGGATGATCCTAGAGGGAATATCCTAACAAAGTAGCAAGGAATAAAGATATAAGGGGAGGTCCCAAGAGAAAGACCCTGATAGAAATAGGTACAAGGGTCTCCACCACTAGTCTTCAACGTTGACATTCATAGAATCTTCAAATTTCTTCAAGAGGATATTGAGGTGACCATGGAGCTTGTCCATCACCTTTATACCTTAGTTGTAGAGCATTCAAGTCACCTTGAATGAGTTAGTAGCCGCTGATAGAGTAACCATCATGTTGGCAATGTGGATGAGGATAGAGTTCTAAAGGATGCTTGTTGATGAAGGATTTTTACACTCAAGCATTGACTCCTTAGGGGGATTCACCTCACTGGTTGAGTTAGAGAAGGAACTCTCAATATTTACCGTTTTGATGAGGAGAGGCCTAAATAGAATTTGGGCTAGGATTGCACTTAATATTGGATGAAGTGTGCTTGACAGATTGATGTCTGAACTAAAATTCAGCAAACAAAGACTCCTCTTTGTATTCAAAACTAGGGGTTTGCTTCAAGGAAGAAGTGGAAGTAAATTTAGGGTCATTTTCATCGCTAGGGACCTTATGGATAGGGGTTTCACAGTTGGGGCTTTTAGTGGGTTCAAGAGGGGTAGGACAATTGGAGATTTCATTGGGATTGGGAGGGGCTAGGTAGCTAGAGACCATGACTTTCTTGGTGTAAAACTCAAAAGCATGCTTGTACAAAATAAAGTGCAAGCCTTGGTGGATGGGATGAGAGGACTTCCAATTTTTGAATAGTATAAATATCATTATTAAAACTCTATTCAATAATAATTAAATGAGGCAAGCATTTATAAACTAAACCATTAAATTATTTCATTAATTCCATATTATTGTTATTTTCTAATGCTAGCGTTAATTGCTAACATTAGGATTATATTAATTTAATTAACATCAAATGTTAATATTAACTATTAAAATCGATATTTAATATTTTGAGTATTAATAATACTAACATTTTTATTAGTACTTTATCTGATAAATTCTTAACCAAGAAAAATCCACATTCCATAACACATATAGCAACACAAGAGCTATTGCTAAAAGCTATCATTGCCTCGACTAAGATGTAAATAAAAAAATATGCAAACAATATTTTTCCTAAAGTGAGAGACTTTACAATAATTACAACATTATCACCCACATACGAAGGATCCTATATACATAGGGTAAGGGCTCTTTTGCTTTTATAGCAACCTCCTTTCCTAATGGTGCATTTTTAATCAAACATATACAAATACATCTACATGAGGGTTTTTACCCTTGTATTTGTCGATGAGAATTCATTCATCATTTACCTTTTCTCTCAAATTCAATGGGTTATCCTATACCAATCCACCCGTGAGAGTACATGGCCCTGCAACCACAAAATTCATCAGTAGTACCATATTCTAAAAGTAGCATAATCCAACTTTAAAAATCATAATGTACAATTATCAACTCATCTCAATATAATATAATAGGATCATGCATTAAATTTGAACATATTAGTACGTAAATCAAACAACAAGGGAAATTTATTCCAAGATGGGCCATTACATTCACCCATGATAATCTAATTCCCACCAAATTTCTATAAATAAAATTATTTAAAAAACAAATTTGCAAATTTAGTTTTTTCAAATATTTTGAAGTAGAAGTCTTTTTGGCTTTCAATTTTTTAATTTGCAAAAAATTCAAAACTTTTCAACATTTTAAATTTCCTTTTGGAGTAGAAATCCTTATCTCTCCAATTTTATCAATTGATAAATTCAAATATTTTTTCAAATTTAATAACCAAAATTTTCATATCCTTTTGAAGTAGAAGACCTTGTGTATCCCTAATAATTTACCAAATTTGCAAATTCTCTTAATCAATCTTTCAAATTATAATTGCAAAATAAAGTTTTGAAAATATAAAAAATTTCAAAATTTTCAAAAATCTATTTGAAGTTGAAAACCTTTTGACTCCCTAATTATCAATAAAAAAAATTATACTTTTCAAAATTTTCAAAAATCTATTTCAGAAGTCAAAATCCCTTTTCACTCCAATCATTATTTAAAATTTAATACAATTAATTTCTCTTCTAAAAATTGATCAAATTATTAGATAAAATAAGAGGTTTTGAAAGGACCCCAAAACCTTATTACAAAAAGTGGAACTAAATGATCTCAAGTTTCAGCCCAAGAGCCTAACAAGAAAGACCACCCAACTATAGCAAAAAAATACCAATACAAAATAGCCAGCCAAACAAACCACCACCAAGTTGGATCACCCAATCCTGCAAGGGAAAAAAACAACAATATCACAGTCTAAAATAGATAGGACTCAAATAACTACTTGAATAGATAAACACTTATGCCTTAGGAGACAATTTCCCTAAGCCCCTCATGTCCTTTTTGAGGGTTCTCAATTTGACATGCTATTGTTGAGTCATGCCTTGGATCTCCTTGATAAAATAGATGGCAACTTGAAGAGACCCATTCAGATCCTGGTGCTTCTCTTCCAGCTTTTTGAGAAAGGGAATTATATCGAAAGGCTCAGGTCCTAGCAATGGGGACTCTTCTCTAAATTATCTATTTTATTCGAAGGCTTACTTTTCTTATTTACTAGAGATTTCTCTTCAAATCTGATATTTCCACTAGGATTTGGGAGGTTTCAACCTTCATTTACTTTTTGGATAGATATTTAGAGCATATTGCACATCCACCCTTAATACCTCTAGGAAAAATTGACATGCCACCCGAATTCTTGACCTTCTCTCTGGTAGATATAATGGGACTTTTGATGTCTTCTGATTTGGCCTCTAAGGAGTCACTAGATGAAGAGTTGGAACAGATCGGGGGTGGATCAAAAATAGGAGGGATTTTTTTGTACTAAATTTGTTATAAAGCCTCATCCACCACCACTCCTTTCTTTTTGGCTACATACTCAAAATTTAGTAAGGCTAATACTTGGTGGATAGGGTCTAACCCTTTCCCTCCCATCATGTTTATCATTATTTTTTCTAGGGAATTAAAAAGAAAATATGGAATATTCATGAGTCGTTTACATCTCAACTAGTTCAAAAACATTACATGGAAGTTGTGCAACACCTCCCTATTGGAATCCAATGTGAAAAAATCCATGATCATGGAGATGACTCAGTTCCAAGGTGTTTTGAGTGCCTTGTTGTTATATCCATTCTATAATTTTTGTAAATACTCATCTTCATCAGGAAAGAAGCTCAATTCCTTAATTAGAGAGTGATTTTTCTTGTTATGGCATGCACCATCAACTAGGAGAACTGTCACCTCCTCAACTAAAACTATGGAGGTTTCAAACTTAAAAACACCCATTTGAACTTAACCTTTTCTCTATGAGTGTACCAACTATCTGGAAATATCTCGATGATGATCATGGAAGGATTGTATGCAATCTAGGAGGTCATCTTTGTGAAGAATATTCTTAACCTCATCATCCACCTCTAAGGAATTTGGATCCAATGATAACTTTTGATCTTTCTGAAGAGAATGTTGGACAATCTTTCACAACCAAAAATAGAAATACTTAGAATCAATTCCTCCATACCTTTGGCAAACCATGCTAAAAATATAATTCCTAAACAAATGTAATGAGTAGAGAGATCTATTCAAGCCCTGATAGGTAGTTTAAATGAGGATTTGAAACTCATACCAAAAGGCACAATACCACAAATTAAGATTATGACCATGAAAGGGAAACAAACTTCCAAATACACAAAGTTGACAAAGCCCACAACTGGTCCCACCATTCAAATTGGAAATCATGAATTTACCATATCTGCTCACTTTCCAAAAATGATTTAAATATCCTATCAAACAAATGTGCCATAGGTTTAAGAGGTGGTTACTATCCCAAATGAATGAAGAAGAGTTATCACTATGCCACATTGAAAAAATAATCCTTGAAATCCAATTATGAAATGACCAAATCCATGGATAAATATTATGAATGGTAGTGGACCATGTTATTAAGAAGCATGTAGATGTACATTAACTAATATGGTCTGCCACCTCACAAAGTAATGTTCTAGAAAAAAGTCTCCTACTCCATCTATTATTGACAAACCAATCCATGTACATAGGACTTATCCAATATAGAAGGCAACTGATGATGTGGCCAACCACCTCACTACATTGTAATCCACCAGACCACCATACTTTTAAATTTAGCATACCAAACCAATCCTTATACCTAGTAAGGACCCTCCAACACTAGGGGTAGCTGATGATGTGGCCAACCATCATCATATCACAATAGTAACATCTCCACTTGGTCCTATCAATCCCATATGCTTCCTTAGGAAGTTTTTTCATGGATAAGGAGCTTATACTAGAGAAAGTGGCACTAAATACCTAAAATTTAAATTTGAACTTGAATTTGAATTTGATTGAGGGTAGACTAAATCCCATAAGCTTAGATCCTATAAAAATAACCATTAGAAGGAGCACCCCTACTCTCGTGGAAAATAGGAATGAGTGCAAGGGAGGGTGAATCCCACCAGAGAATCTAAACCACTAACCAAAATTACTCACCATCAAACCCAGAGAATTAGAAATTGGATCCATCTATCAACTTTATAATGCTTTGAGGATAATTTGAATTCCAAATAGAGAGTTCTTGTTGAGTTAGACCTATTGTTTTCATTAAATCTACCAACTTATTTCCCTCTCTAAATATGTGCTGGATCAAGAATTCCTCTTTAGATTGCAAAATTCTTATGGCTTCGAAAATCAAGTTTAAAATGTTCCAAATTTGGGTTTTAGAAGATTTGATTAAATTTAATTATTTTTAAAGATTCACCTTCTATAATAATTTTCTTAATTCCCTTAGGATCAATTAATAGCAGACATTGGAACAAGGCCCTAGCCTCCACGAAGTGGAAGGTTTGGGAAGAGAGGAACTCTGCATAAGCTAAAATCAACTCAACTCTTTCATTTTTTATCACTTTTTTAGCTCCTACTAGATAAGGGTTCCATTTTGAGGCTCCATCAAATTTTATATTTACCCAACCAATCAGGAGTGGTAACCACTATACTAAGTTTCTCTAATTTAGGGAAGGAGGTCTAGCAGGTTCATTGTTTTGAGGAAAGTTAAGGATATGTTTCAGATTTGCTTTAGAAAAAAAAACTCCACCCAAGTCTAGAAAACAAGAAGACATATTTTTAATAGTGCTCCCAAGAACCCTAGAGTAGACTGACTCATAATCCCTCATGGTGTTCTTCAAAGCCCTTTGGTTTCTCTCCCACCAAATACCCCAAAATATATGAGCTAGAATGAACCTCCATAACAAAATAAGTCTCTGAGATTTAAATGGGGGTACCCACTACATGCAAACATTGATCAAAGAATTATGAAAAACCCAAAAAACCCCTAAATAATGGATAATTATTCTCAATACCTCAACAAATAAGGGGTACTGAAATAATAGATGTTTTATAGTTTCATTGCAATATTAACATCTATTAGGAAGGATCATCCCTCTTTTTCACAAATTCTCAATAGTTAGACATTTATTTTTATAGTTAGCCAAGATAAAATATTGACTTTTGGAGTCAAATACTTAAACCAAAACTTACGAGGGAGCCAAAGGGGAGAGTTCAAGTCAAGAAAGGCATACATAAATTTAATCAATAATCATCCATAACTCTCTCCTTTCCAAAAAATAACATCCTCTACATCTTGAGTCTTTAAAACCTAGATTTTAAGCATATTAGAGATAGAAAACCAGGCTAAATTTACTTCTCTATTGCATTTGGTGGTTGGGGGGGCTTCCAAGCTTTCCTACCATTAACAACATCAATAAAATCTACAACCTTGAACCATCCTAATCTCTAGGAAATAAGTTCAACTGCCACTAGATTGGGATCCTAAGAGAGAGGTTCATCTAGTAGCCAAGAATCATTCCAATAGATAAATGAAGTTCCATTTCCTAGAACCCACCTAGAGCCTTTAACTAAGGCTGATCTGGATTCCACCAAATTCTACCAGAAAAGAGAACCCACTATTAAAATAGGGTTTGATAGGAAACTATCGATCTGGTTCAAGTACATGGAAAAAATTATCTATGTCCACTCCACAAATTCCTTTTAATAAGTTTCCAACCCTATTTCAATACCAAGGCTTCATTCATCAGTTGTAAGTCTCTAAGGCCCAAACCTCTACAAGCTTTCCTATTGTAAACCTTATTCTATGAGATAAGATAGAATTTCCTGTGATCTTCAAATGTAGCCTAAATAAAGACTTTTTGAATGCATTCCAGCTTAGATAAAACCTTTATAGGGAGCCTAAAAATAAATATAAAATATATAGGTATGCTCTATAATGTAGTATTGACTAGGAGGACCTTCCCTACTTAGCTCAAGAGGGAACCTTTTGAACTAGCAAGCTTCTTTAGCAATCTCTCCACAATTAAACTCTAGTAACTCTCTAGACTTCTTCCATTGAATAGAGATAAACCAAGGTAAAAATTTGGAAATTCAGTAATGCCACAACCAAGGATATTTGCAATCTTATTTTTCCTAGCCACAGGAGAGTTCAAAAAGTACATTTTAATTTTTGACAAGTTTATCTTTTGTCCCATCACTTTCTCAAATAAATTCATAATCTCCTTCACCACCCTAGCTTGCACCATCAATGCCAAGAAGGAGAGAAGGGTATCATTGACAAATTAGTGATGAGAGATTGG
Source organism: Wollemia nobilis (assembly GCA_028583015.1). Lineage (NCBI taxonomy): Eukaryota > Viridiplantae > Streptophyta > Pinopsida > Araucariales > Araucariaceae > Wollemia > Wollemia nobilis. Next base: position 8,133,922 of record JAQPPZ010000386.1, on the reverse strand, counting down.
ATTAGTCGAGAGGGTTGGATTAAGGCCTATAATAGTAGGGTCCATAAGAATAGATCTACCCAAAGATTTAGCCATGAGAATAAAAAGATAATGAGATAAAGGGTCCCCTTGGTAGAGACCTCTAGAACTTTGGAAATAGTCAGTTGGAGAGCCATTAACCAAAACTAAGAATTTGGCTGAAGAGAAATAGACCCTTATCAAATTAATCCAATTTTTATTGAATCAAAATTTTGCCAAAACTTCAACCAAAAAATTTCAAGAAAATTTATCATAAGTTGTGTTCATGTCCAGCTTGAGGAAGGGACCAAACCTTCTACTCTTCTTAAAGGAGTGAATAATTTCATGAACTACAATGACACCATATAGTATTTGTCTACTAACCATGATATCACTCTGCATCATATAAATACGAAGAGGAATTATAGGCTTCAATATGTTAGCCATAATTCTTGTAATTATCTTGTAAATAGTACTGTAGAGGTGGAGGTTAATCGAGCAAAAATCACAAAACTTATTAGCTCCCACCGATTTTGGGATAAGTACCAAGAAGGTGGATTTCACCCCAAAGGAGACCAAATTGAAGGATTTAATAGATCTCACCACTTCACAAACCTCATTCCTAATATTATTCCACAATATCTAAAATAATTAAGGGTGGAAACTATCCAAAACAAGGGCTTTGAATGCCCTCATTCCAAATACCGTAAACTTGATCTCTTTATCTCTCAAAGGACTCATATTCATATCCACTAAAACTAGGCTAGGAATGGAGCCTAATAGTTTATTTTTTACTTCTCTATCCTTGATGACACTTGAACCTAACAAGGTTCCAAAACAAGTGATTGCCTTTGCTCTAATTTTTCAAATATACACTACTCTAGATCCATTAGGTTTGTAAATTTATCAGATTATGTTATAAATCCTATGCCTCAAATTAGTTATATTAAATAATTTTGTATTTTTATCTCCTTCTTTAAGCCATAGTACCCTTGATTTATGCTTCCATAGGAGTTCCTACTTAGACAAGGTGTTGTGTAAATAAGACAACTCCTTCTCCTTACACTTTGTGTCTATAGAAAAGCCCTCAGCTTCCACAATTGCTTCTAGATATTTTAGTTGACCTTTGAGAGTTTATTTTTTTTTGAAAATGTCTCCAAAATTTTCCTTATTCTAAACTTTTAATTTAACTTTAATCAGCTTGAGTTTATCTGCTATTTTTGAGATACCTTCACCCGACACCAAAACTAACCACCATTCCTTAATCTGTTTTCAACTCAAATGCAAGCACCACATATCAAAATTGAAATCATGCACTTTATTATATATTTAACCTTATAAATCCAATATTTGAATGCACTAAAATATTTTTTCCAAATTCAAAAGTTTGTAACCCTAACCTCAATTTACACATTGGCTTCAATGCATGATATTTTATGCTTGTCAAGGCATTATGATAGGATTACATTTAGGTGAATAAAATATAATGTAACATATCACAATTGATGTTACTTACATATTTCTAGAAAACATTACAAGATAGCAATCAACAACTTCCTCAAACCGTAGCTTAGATTTTTGGCACTTCATATTCCTCTAGAATACACTCTACTCTCTCTGTCTAGACTACAATCTACTCTTTTTGGATTCCTATAGAAATTATTCTACTACTACAAATCCATGATTCTCCTTTTCCTCTTGAATTTATTTAAGCATTACTAATTTGAGGTTTCAATATATGTAGGCATTATTTCCTTGGTGCTTCTACTCACAACAATGACGCAGGTCATCCCTTCTTATTTGGGCTCTTCTTTAGTGCTTTTGCTCATGACAGTGAAGCCAACATCCCTTCTCCTGGGATATTCTTTAGTGCTTCCACTCTCATATGTGAAGCCAATGTCTCTTCTTCTGGGCTCTTATCTGGTGCTTTCACTCATAGATATGAAGCCAATGTCCCTTATACTAGGCTTTTGTGTAGTGCTTCTTCTCAAGGTAGTAAATCCAATGTCCATTATTCCAAGCTCTTATTTCTTATAATTCTAGAAAAAACTTGAGAAACATTCTCTTGGAACATCTCTTAAAATTTTATAGTCCCTTACGCACTAGGTAGAATTAAGTTCAAGATTCTTCAACCCCAATAGCTTTATATTTTTTCTCTCTACTGGTTCTATTTGACTGATTATATTAAATAATAATAGGATATAATAGAATAACCATTATTTAGCCAATGTTTCCTTCACATGGCTCAAAATTTTAATTTTTTCAATTCACACAAAAGACTTCCTTTGATGTTAGATTTAGACACTAGTCGAAATATCTCTGAATATAACTCTTCCTAAAAAGATTGAGTATAGTGGATTTGATACCACTGTTGGATTTTTAGCTGTATTTTCATAGGTCCCAATATCTAGAATCTTTAGTAACCTCAAATATAAGAGCAATCACTATATTAAATGGCCAAAATAATGAACATAACATTCATAAAAATAATAATAATATGAATAAAATGACCAATATCATTCATGCAATGACATGAAGAAAAATTATAGTATATTGCTCAAATTGTATACAAGCTTCTTTGTATGATGCTTAAAATACAAATATTACTCAATGATACATTACATGGAGCTTTAAAAATGGGGTTGGAGGGCCCCAATCCTTTACAAAGATCTCAAAAGATGTACAGGAAAAGAACAAGATACGATCAGACAAATGCAAGATAACCCTATCTTACTAAAACACATAAAATTGGGCTAAACCTTCTTATGGATAAGCTAAAAAAATATTCATCTTGCTATTCTTCTATTTGACAAGGCTTATGCAGTGCTCAATGCTTCACATGATTGATAAAGAAATTGCTAATAACAATGTAATTTAGTGTGCTCAAATCCTTCATCGCATGATCCCAATAAGTATTCTACTTTGCTCTGCCCTATTTATTTTCTAGCTTCATTATTAATTATTATAATTCTTTCAATTCCATTGGTATGTATCACCATACCTTGAAATTCTTAGATCTAATTGCCATATATATCATTTTATTGGTAGCTTTGTTTCCCTCTCTATAAATATGTTTAATTCAAATTTGTTCTAGGTTTTCCAAAATAGTCCTCGCATCTATAATTATTTAAAAAATACTAGAATTATAAGTTTCTTCTAGCTTCCCTTTTTGAAGGAAAGTTATAATATTATTGGAATCCCCCTCGAGAACAATTCTCTTAAAACCCAAATTCATCGTAATTCAAAGGCTCATAAACATCGCCCTTACTTCAGCTTGGTGATTTGTGGTAATTACTATATCCTTAGTATATGCAACCACTACCTGACCTCTATTCCTTATGAGGCCCCTACCATCAGCATGACCTAGGTTTCCTTTCGTAGCCCCATCGAAGTTAATTTTATCCTATCTTTGTAAGGATGTTCCATCTAGTATCTAGTCTCACCTTATTGATTTTTTTCCATATTTATGATATATTTTTCACTAGAGAGGATCATTGAAATATTTTACTAGAAGATAATGTTTTATCCTGGAATAAATACTACTTATTCCTCTAGTTTTATTTTTGAACACTAATATGTTTCTTTTGAACAAAATTCCCCAAAAAATATGTGGAATGTATTTTTGAAATAAAAATACTACTTTCTAAGTGCCACAATTTCCAAATCCTAATTAGAGAATATGGAATTACCCAAGCAACACTAACTTCTCTCAATAACATATTTAGGATATCTCAAAAAAATTATAAGTTCCAAATAGGTGGTCCACACACTCATCCTCTTTGTTACACAACATATAAACAGTTGGAACCACAATCCCTCTTTTGAACATATTGGCTTTTGTGAGGATCTTATTGAGAATGGTAATTTAAAAAAAAATATAGCAACCTTAGGGATGATGTTTAGCTTCCAAATTCTTTTAAGCTCGGGTTTCTCTGAGATTACTTTTCCCAAGACTCTATACCCATACTTCACCAAGTATTGGAATTTCTAATTTCTTCCCCAAATTATCTAATCCTCCTCTGAGCCTCTACATAAATAATAACTTCTTAAAAGGTTCTGCATATATTTACCCCCTAGGCCTTGCATATATGAATGTAACCATTAATTTTCTTACCATAGTTTCTAATTAAATGTTTTTTGATATATTTGAACTTTATATATTTTGCTAAGGATCCTCTTGAGTCCAAGGGTATTTCCAAAAGTCTATTTTTTCCCCTTGCCTACATTTAATTTTATTCGTTACCATAGAACTTTCCTACTATTGATGATAATATTTTAGAAAAAAATAGATCCACATGGAGGATTAGAACAACTGATAAAGTGGTTTTTACCCTCCAAGTATTTGTTTTGGACAATGCTAGCCCATTTCCCTAATGATCTAGTGTAAAACCTCCAACAATATTTAGCTAGAATGACTTTATTTAGATATCTCAACTTCCTAAATACAAGAACCCCATTCTATAAAGTTTGACAATAGGTATCCTAGGCTACTAGATGTATATGTTTTTTGCATATAGTGCCATTCCATAAGAATTTTTTTGTAATTTTTCTAAATTCTCTTCCACTTTACTTGACATCCTTAGGAAACATATGAAGTAAATAGGGAGTCTTTGAAGCATGTGTTTAATAAGTTGTACTTTCCCTGCAAAGGATAACAAAGATCCCCTCCAGCATTGAATTTTCCTATTAAATTTATCAATAATCAGACTCCAAAGTTCATTTTTCATTTTTCCTATAAAAAAGGTAAACCAAGATAAGTGATAGGGAAATTTTCCTCCTTATAACCCAACACTTTAATTATTTGATGTTTTTTACTTTCCTCCATGTTTAAAAATACAATCCTACTTTTTTCATAATTTATTTTTTGGCTTGTAGTTTTTTTATAGGAATCAAGGAAATTTTCAAACTCCAAAGCGTCTTCCATTGTATCTTCCCTAAGTAAGAAAGTATCATCCACAAAATATTTATGGGACAAAGATTCACCAATGGGTGAATGTTTTAGACCTTTGACATTACCATATTTTTGCTTTATTTCCAATGTTCTTCCCAGGGCATCTACCATAATGATAAAGATATATAAAGACAACAGATCTCCCTGATGATTCCTTTGGTATATGGAAAGAACCCAGATGATTTTCCATGGATCAGGATTGGAAATCAGGGGTTAGAAATGCACATACCAACCCATGCCCTCCATTTTCACTAAAACCCATTCGCTCCATGATTTTATCTTAGAAATACCAGGAAACCCTGTCATAGGCTTTGTTCATGTCCAACTTAAGGAACATTCTTGACCATTTCTCCCTTTGAAGAGAGTGTGTTGTTTCATAAATTGCAATGATGTTTTTGATAATTTTCCTTCCTGCTACATAATGTCCTTGATCTTCATTAATTATTAAGGGGATGATTTTTTCAACCGATTGGCCAACACTTTAGTAAACATTTTATATATTGTATTACATAGGCTAATTGGTCTAAAGTATTGCAATTTATCCACTTCATATTTCATTGTAATCATAGCAATGAATGTATTATTCCATTCTTTCAACAACTTACTAGATTCTTGGGCTTCTTGGATTATAGTGACTACATCTTCTCCAACAATATCCTAATGATGTAAAAAAGAACCTAGTGAGAAACCATCCAGACTCAGATCCTTGGATGCACCCATAGAGAACATAGCTCTTTTAATTTACTCCTTAGATTTTACCTTGCATATATGTTCATTAATGCTATCATTAACTCCTTTAGGAACATTGTTATTGATGCTTTTTATTTCCATGTTGTAGTATGGTTTTCTTTGCTAAGAAGGCTTTGAAAGAAAGTAATGGCCAAATTTTTAATATCATTTAAATCCTCATAATTTCTTACATATTCCCCCACAAGGGAGAGGATTTTATTGTTGTTCCTATGTTTCATAGTCGAAACATGGAAGAATTTAGTGTTTTTATCTCCTTCCTTGAGCCACAATATTTTGAATTTTTGTTTCTAATGAATTTCCTCTTGGGAAATGATATTATGATATTCTGCAAGGAGTTTTTTTTCCTTTTGTTCCACTTTAGTTTTCTACATTCCCTCCCTATTTTTTTCCTCTATATATTGGATATCCTTTTTAAGATGCTTTCTTAAACCGATGTTACCAAAAACCTCTTTATTCCAAATTTTGATTTGATACTTGATGTTTTTTAATTTTTGGGTAACTTTGTACATAGTTGATCCTTGAACCTCCTCCTACCACCAAGCTTTTATTTTATTTGTAATATCTAGGTGCATATTCCACATGAGCTCATACCTAAAGGGTGATCCTTCATAATTATTCTTTTTCATATCTAGTAGAAGGATATTATGATCTAATCCTATTATGGGCATACACGCAAGTCTATGAATACTAATTATACTTAGTCAATTGTTCAAAATAATAACTATGTGTAGGATCCTTTGAATTTTATTACCCACCATCCTTCTATTTTTCCATGTAAACTTATATTTACACATATCCAAGTCAATCAACTTTTTGTTCTAAATAAAATCATTGAAATTTTGCATACCTTGAGTAATGTTAATCCTCCCTCCACTTTTGTCCTCTATTCTTAAGACTGTATTGAAGTCACCCAATACCATCCAATACAAATGAATGAAAATACTCTTCTAAAAATAGAGCTTATTCCATAGTTGGAATCTCTCATGATCATTATTTTGAGCATAAACCCCTATCATTATCCAATAGAAGTTATTTTTTTTGTTCTTCAATTTGAATGTATAGAATATCTCTTCTCGATCAATTAAAATATCTTCAAAATTAATTCTATACCAAAATATGTAAATATATCAAAAATTACATTGTGTTGGGCTTATGATCCATTCAGCATTTAACCAAACCTCTTTTTGAATAATGTCAATTTTTTTGGTATCAATTTTAGATTCTTTAAGACAAATAATATCAGGTTTTACTTCGATGAGTAGATTTCTAACAATATTTTTTTTCTCAGGGGAATATAGCCCCCACACATTCCAAGAAAGGATTTTTATTTTTTGGTTTTTTTTATGGGATTTTACCCTTAACCATCCATTCTTCATTTGGATCTAATTCTTGTCCCCTGTTCTCTAGTACTTTTTGTTCTTCTTGTTTGGGAGGTCTTCCTTGCTTTCTTTTCTCATAATTTCCTATATTCTTTGCATTTTTTGTATGTCTTATAGGAGGATCATTCTCTCCCATTTGGTTACATCCTTAGGGATATTCTTCCATTGCTAATTGAGCTATTTTACCCAACTCTAGTCTTTTATTGAATCTTGTTTGCATACCCTCCTTAAACTGCTTTGAATTTTCTATTATGCTTATATCCTTTTGTTTCTTAGATTATTTAGTTTTTTTCTATAAATTTAAAAATTGATCTAATCCCTACCATCCATCTATTTCATTGAATTTAAACCCCCAAAATCCTTCAATTTGATCCTTCTCTTGTTCTAAGTCCATTTGAGTGGATGGGGTATCCTCTACCATTTTAGCATCATCTACTAATATTTCTTCTTCAAATTCCAAATTTATGTTTATATTCTCTATGTTGATTGTAATTACATTCTATTGTTGTGTATTTGTATCTATATTTATATGATTTTTAATCATATTTATTTTCTTCTTATGGTTACATTTTTCATAATAATTTTCTTTTCCTTGATTGAGACTATCCTCTTGTTGATTAATGTTATTTTCAAAGCCACTCAGATTTTGTTTCTCATTATGTTCTTCATCTGATTACTACTTTAGCTCTTTGCATTTACTTGCATACTCCATTGTCATATTCAAATTTTGTTGTTCTTCCTTGTGTTGTATAGAACATTCGTTGCTGAATTCACTTTATACCTCTTCATTTACCTCCTAGTGAATTTCATGGTATTGTTCCTTTTATTATGCCCTTTCTTGTGGGCTAGAAGTTTTATTTTCTATGTTTACAATCCTCTGGTATATTTTATTCTCATTTTTTTTGCCACTTCTTAGTAAGTGGATGAAATTTTTCCTCCACATGTCCAAACACTTTGCATTGCTTACAATATACGAGAAAATTTTTATGTTTGACTTTTGTTCTCATTCCCCAAACATCAATTTGATACCCACTTTTTCCACTTTCTCTTGTTCTAGCTCCACATTAACACATACTCCATGTATCAAATAATGTAATATTCTTCTACAATATCCATAATAATTCATTGTAAATATAGGGCAATAATAATGAGAAAATTCTTGTATTTTGTAGTACTAACCAACTGACCAATATCTTTCTCACATCAATATAATATTTTTTTAAACTCCATGGCCTCATTTATTAAGAGATGACCCAAAATAAAAGTATCATAAAAAAATTGGAGATGATATTCAAAGGGACTAATTTTTAAAACCTAAATACCTTTTATTTTTCCTTCCATTTTTCCCATTGAGAAAGCTCTCCCTAATTCCTCTATAAGAATAATTAATAGATAAGAAGATAGTGGATTACCTTGGTAGAGTCCTTAAGATAACTTGAAGTAAGTAGTATGATAACCATTTATCAAAATAGGAATAATTGATAGTGCTATAACAACATTTAATCCATTCACACTAACTATAATCATGAGTAACAGTTTTGACAATATCTTGTAGAAAACTCCAAGGAACCCTATCATATGCTTTGTTCATATATATTTTTAAAATTATACCTAGTATTTTCATTGGATGAAGAGAATGTATAACATCCTATGCAATGATTATAGTATTAATAATTTATTTATCATGAACAAAACCACAATGTTCCTCTAATATAACATAATTTAGAATACCTTTTAACATGTTTACCACAATTTTTGAAATAATTTTATAAATCATATTACAAGGGCTTATTGGATAAAAAATATCAAATTATTTTATCTTGCATTTCTTGGAAACCAATGTAATAAAAGTGGCATTGATCTCACTTATTATAACCTTCCTTTTTCTTGCCTCATTAACTCTAACTAACATATCACTCTTCAATAAACCCCAAAACATTTGATAGAAAATTGCAAGGCCAAGTGCGTTGTTAGGATGAAAAGAGAAAATTGCTTCATGTAGCACCTCCATCGATATCTTCTTCATCAAGATTTAATTTTATTCCTATGTTATAATTGATGGAATATTTTGCAAAAGCTTATCTTGTGCCTCCTTATATTGCCCAATATATAATAAAATATATTTGAAATAAATAATTGCTTCCACCCTTATCTCTTAATTTTCCTCAGTATTTCTTCCATCTAGAGTTAAAATATTTTTTATGTGACAAAAATAATATCTTTTGAATACTTTTATTGGGATTTATCTTATTATACTCTATATAAGTAATCCTAGTTTTCTTATAGATGATACTTTTAATGAAAATTCACTACATGATACCACCCCATGACTTATGTCTTAAGATTTCCCAAATTATTAGTTAAGGAGATTGTTCAATGGATGTTTGAAGTAGTTTTGGAAGGCCTTGGATCATGCATCCACACCAATTGTATATTTTAGGTATTCAAAAATCTATGTCATCTATGATATCCCTCTTGATATTATCTAAGTTGGAACCCACTCATAGAAGAATCCACAAATCTCTCCTAGTGATAACTAAAGAGATATTTTTGCTAGTGGGGATGTGATCGAGATAAAGGCTTTGGGTAAATCTGACTTCTCCATAGGAGATCCCATGAAATTAAATATTGTTTGTATTTTCTCGACCTCATGTAACCTACTACAGTATGCATCACCTCTCCACCACACCAAGGGGATCAGGCAAGGAGAAGTCAAAGGCCACAAAATGGAGAAGTAATCCTTGCTCAACCCACCATGTAGAGGATTTTAAGGGCTATTTGAAAGAGTGGTCTAAATACTTCATAACTTGTGAAGGCTAAATACTCTATGGCATATAGTAGTGGGAGCCATAAATTAAAATTTATAAGCACCTAATAACCTTCGGTCCACAATCAACTTTATTTCTAAGATTTGAGGAAATAAGACAAGTAAAATAAGGCTATCAAAATACATATCTGACCTTCAATCAAGAGGATGGACATTGAGGGAACGGTGAACAAGTTAAAAATAATGTTGGCTATAATATCTTCCATAAATGATCAATGCTCTATTTCCACCTAAGGTAAATGTTTGGGAAGTTCTAAGGCCTGTAGACCATCGATTTTCCATCTGATGGTATGTGCGGTCCTTTTAACAAAGGGTGGTGAATGAAAGAAGAAGGCTTGCCATAGCATGGTCCAAATACATAGTGGCTAGTTAAAAGTGAAATAAGATAAACTCTAGGATACAATAAAATAAGGTCTATCATTGGCCAAAGGAGATACCACCTCAGCCAAAGACAAATGGTTTTTGTCTGCACATACAAGAAGGTGGTGTATTAAGGAATTTAAGAGGATATCTATAATTGGTCATCATGGTTGACTTTTGAGGATTAGCCTATCATAACCATTTGTATGTCAATACAAGAACTACCTATCACATGGTAAAGCCCGCCTTGGCATCCTTCACCAATCAGGTAGGCCATGCCCACCATGTTAGCAATCAAGATACTCTAGAGGAAACATGCCAAGATTTTAATAGTGCAACCACCCCAACACAAAGAAATAAGACACAATAGTAAAATTTTATCATATGAGGGATTTAAAACCTTCAACATTGATTTCCTTAGATATAGAGACCTCAAATTTATCAACCATGGTTGTAGAATTATTTTGGTTGTAAAGCAAAGAAGAATTTGTAGACCTCCTACACAGAGTTTTAGAGGGAAAGAACCCTCCTTCTAGCTTATAAATAGGTCCAAATTTGCATTGTAAATGCATCAAGATTTTCCTACTCATGTCTTACATATGGCATTAAGAGCTCTTCCTTTCACCCTCCCTTATCGATTGTAATTAGTGGAGCTTGAACCTTGATTCACTATTTAAAATGCATCAAGCCTCTTTGGATCACATGCCTTGTAATCATTATAGCACATGAATGGAAGTTATGACTAATTTTTCTTTTTCAAACTTATTTAATGTGTTTTTGACTTTGGGTTATGTAGAATTTATTATGTTCACTTTATATATATTAGACTGTGGTGAATGTGTTCATTTCAATCTCTTTCATGTTGATGGAAGGGGACTCTAATCTTGGTGCATCACCCTCATAGCTTAGGTTTTATTTCATACAAACTTTAATTTCCTATTACTTTATGTTTTCTTCATTTTTTACTCTCATTGTAATTCCTTTTCCCTATAACCCCCAAGAAAAGAAGGCCCAAGATCACAAAGGCCTTAGTGCATCAAAAATTATTCAACAAGGATATACCCTTAGCTATGTTAGCTTTATTGATAGATTAACTCACACAAATATTTATCCAATGTCAAGTATAAATCAAATATATGCTATACATTGAATCACAATAATATATCATAAATCTAACTCAAATAAATTCAATATCAAAATATTACAAGAATGATAACACTTGATTACATTGCATGGAGATATGTATCCAGTATATAGTTTTACATGACTTTTTAGTATTCTAACTATTGCTCTCATCAAACATTTGAGATATGCATCCTTTAATATTCCTCATATGAAGATAAAATTCTCATCTTGCCACATATCAATGTGACTATTCATTCTCTCTCTTGACACCTTGTACTTTGACACATACATTATAAAATATAAATCATTCTACCAAACTAATATATACAAAGGGGTCAAATAATGTAATACTTCCAACAAGCTAAAAACCATATAGGTTTCCCCATAGGAAATCCCTTCCCCCATGATGCTTCTTACTATCTCACTCTATGTGAGGCATGGATGAACCCCAAGTATGTGGGGATTTTGCCTCAATGGACAAGTGCATCTAGAGATAAAAACAATTCTACCAGTATGCTTGATGGGATGAGCTTCTATATTCAACCCACAAAGTTGAAGGAAGTCTCCTAAATTTTGTCTTGATGGAAGTGATGGGCATTCAGCTTAGAATGAAGAATTAGGAGATTGACCTAGAAACTCTACTAAAAATAAAGACTCAAAAAAATTGTTCAATGAAAGTTAGACTAAGATTATGGTGGGGGTCTCTATCTCATAAGCTTGTTAAAGCATTATATCCCCACCTAGAACCATTGTTCTCAAAGGAGAGTCCCTAAATTACATGAGTATAAGGCTTGTAACTAGAGCCTTTTTCTAAGTTTGTGCCACCATTGAATCAAAGGATAAGAAACCGATGATACAATATGAAAATCCTCCTAAAAAATTTGGTATTAAATGATAGGGTTCTATTGATCCCACCCACTCCACTTGATGTGTAAGACCTAATTTCTACCTCAACACTAAAGTCCCCACCATATTTCTTAGGAGAATATTTTGTCACCATAATATAGAATTTGCACTACTTTATGAGCTTGTATGTTGTGCACTTCATTGGAAATAAAGATATAGCCCGAAGGAAAGAAAAATATAGCCCGAAGGCTATCAATGGATTCCTTTAGAGGTAAATCTCAAGAATGGTACCTCTACCTAAATCCTCAATAATTCAAAAACTAGGATTAGAGAAAAAGAAAATGGGGAATCACTCTTAGAGTAGCTTACAACCATAAAAAGGGAATCTGATGAGTGTTTATTTGGCATGTGTAAAAACCTAAAAAATGTCATGTTTAAGAGAACTACTCACCTGGGCACATTCATAGATCATGTGACTAAAATTTGGAACCCTTCAAGTGCCAAAAGTGGTTTTCACCACTCATCTGGGGCAGTCTTAGACCATACAAGCCTAGCTACTATGAACCAGAGTGGTTGAATCTTGGTCACTGAAGCTTAGAGAAACCAATCTCTATCCACTGCAAATGATAGTGGCTAGACCCTAAAATGCAATTTGCCATCAAATAAACCTAATATTGAGCATAAGTTGTAGTTTGCATGCAATAAGGCCGAGCGGGGACAAATTTGTATTCCTCCTCATAGCCAGTCTACATGAGAGACTCAAGTCTATATTTAGACATCAGTTAACTGGCCCTCAAGGGTAGACAAAGACTCAAATGCTCATGCTAACAAATATTTTGTATGTAGGATTCAGTCTTAGGGATTTTAGACCTAAACCTAGGACCTCAACACAATATAAGGTGGAAAACTAATAGTACCAAGGGGACCTTTAGGAATCAATTAGAGAGACCTTATTTTATCATTTTTGAGGGAAATACCGAGGAGATATTTTGAGACTTGAAGAGATTTTCTGTCAACGAAGCCCTATCAGATCGGAGAGCAAATTGGAGCACCTTTTAGAACCAACGAAGTGCTGGCCAATTGAGGGTTCATCATCTATAAGACATTCAACACATCAGATGTAAATGATAACCATTTCAACTTCAACAACCATCCTAGATCCATAGCCTTGGAGCAATAGAGATAAATTTTCATCTTAGTGGCCATTATCTCAGACAATGGCTCATAGGCCTAGTCTAGGGTTCTTAGCATTAGTTCCTTTCATTTAGATTATTACATGTTTTCATACCATTATCATAGATCTAATTTATTACATTTTCTTGAATTCATAGCATTGATATCTATTGTCATTTAGCATATTTTTTTTTATCATGAGCGTTATCGCTAACAACCTCATTCAGGGAGGCAATCTCAGATATCTAAGTGTTTGTTGTTGTTTTCATGCTTATAGGACTAAAAGTTCACTGGATAGGTTATCAACATACGAAAGAAAGAGGGTCCCTATAGGAACCAGACCTCGAGAAAGAGGCATTTGTAAGCCCATACAATTTTATGTGCATCACCAAGAAGCCTATGAGAGTGCATATATCCTTTCGAGGGGATATCATACATTTGCTATCCTATTTTGTAAAATCTGTATCAAATTAAGGGAATCCCTTAGAGGGATCTATATCTAACCAAAATTGAGGAAAAGAAATAAAAAGTATTATATATTAATTTCTTCATATTTTGGTTGTATCTTTCATTTAATGCATGATTAAGTAAATAATATTCACAAATAGAATAGTGGACGGTGCATCGCTTCCCCGGGATCACTACAAATGGTGATCATGGTGGAACCCCATCAGTTTTTTTTATTTTTAACTGGATTATTGACTCAGGTTTTTGTGTGCAGGATTAGCTAATCTAGTCTACAGTGGCTCACAGTATTAGCCGATCTTGCTAGCAACGGTCAAAAATCAGTCGCTCTGGTCAACAACGACTGGAGTTGGAGTGTAGCAGCGAACATAATCTCTATTATTTGAGCTGGATTAGAAGTAGGTATAATTTTTCTGATGATTTATGACTCTCTTTCTACTTATTTTTTCCTAAAACAGTAAAATTAAGATACATTTTGATTTGGAAACTAAGGAATGGAAGAAAAATAACTTGCATCTTAGGATTTTTTAGATTTCCACTAGGCGTTTCTAGGAACAACTACTTATTCTTGTAAAGTCCACCCTAGAATATAGCGTGCTTGAAATTATGCATTGGTTTGCTTGCTTTGAGGCCCTACTAGAGGCCATATTTGCACAAAATAGAGTGCATCCATGAAACTGTAGCGACCTCGGGACGCACGCACTGCTCTTTTTACTCTACTTGCAATGTATTAAAACCCAAAATGAAATGGAAGACAATGAAAAGCATATAACACGAAAATAACAAAGATAGATCTCTTTATTTGGATTGAAACCCGGTTACATTTTGGTCCCTCTTAGGGATACCCATTTCGATACAATAAGGTTACAAATAGGCAAAGAGTGCCCCTTTCGCGAAGAGGTGGTGCGCTTTCAAAAGCTTCCCGGTTCCGCACATGGAAATGTATGAGGGCTTACAGATGCCTCCTTCTCCAGGCCTATTTCCTAGAGGGATCCCTTTTGCTCTCGTATGTTGCAGATTTCGTCCGATGAACCTGTGGCCCTGTAAGCAATGAAACAACAACACACGCTTAGATGTCCGAGAATGCCTCCCCGGATGAGGTTGTTAGTAATGAATATATCAAATGAAAGCAAGTGCAAATTAAACCTATGCTATGAAGTTAAATGAATGAAATGATATTATGCTAATGATATGCTAAACATAATAATGAAACTAATGTATAAAACCCTAAGCTAGGCCCACGGGCCACTGTCCGAGACAACGACCGCTAAGGTGAATTTCATTCTATTTGCCCCAAAGCTATGGATCAAAGCTTGTATCGGATGTTGAAATAGTGGTCGCTTTGCTCTCCAATTTGTTAGGGCTTCACCATAAACGTGATCTCCAAGAGAAGCTCTCTAAGTCTCGAAAGCTCTCCTCAATGACCTATTTTGATAAATTTATAAATTTCCTTGGTGCTCTCAGGCTTGCACCTTTTAAAGTGTGTGAAACCCTAGGTCTATGCCCAAGCCCTAGGAATGAATTCCTCATGCGTAGTGAGAGTTAGCATGAGAAGATTTTTGTCTTTGTCTATGTTTGAAGACTAGTTAACTAAAGTCTAAATGCAAACTCAAGTCTCCTATGTGAACTGGTCATGAAAAGGAATGCAAAGTTACTCCCACTCACCTTTATTGCATGCAGACTACCACTTCCACCCGTGATTAGGCCTATTTGTCGATAAAACTACTTTTATGGTTTAGCCATTATCATCTATAGTGACTAAGATCTGGCCATAGGTGTTGGCTTGAGCGGCTAGGCTTGGATGGCTTGAAAATGCCCCAAATGAGTGGTGAGAACCACTTTTGATGCTTGGAAAGTCCAAGATTATGTCATATGATCTTATGAATGTGTCTATGTGAGTAGCTCCCCTAAACATGACATGTTTTAGGTGTCTACAGATGCCCCTTTTTGCGATGCACTGTGTGGAAGACACAATGCTGAGCAAAAATGTAGACTGATCTATTTGTAGGGTGTATGGTGATCAATGGTCTGATCAACGTCGGATGGCCCAATCATGCAAGATGGCACGCATCCTTTGAATCATTGCCTCAATGTTCGGAGGACTTAGCTCAATGGCTTGGGCATGTTAAATTGCACTCATTCCTCAAACTCAATCGGGTAGCTTCAGCTGCTACAATAGTTCCGATCGGTAGGAGAGCTACAATTGAATATGTCATGTCTGCTTATGTTCCCAACAAACAAGGGAAATTATGTGATTGTTGTATGCAATGATTCATAGGATGAACATGATTTTGATGTGATCGAGTGATCTTTTGTTGATTTTGATTATGATTATGTTGAAGCTTTGAACTACCTCCTCACACAATGGATTGGTGAAGAAATGACAATGAATGAAGCGACAAGTCGCTTGACCAATATGACTAATCTGGTATCCTTTCTAGCATTTGTTGCTTTTAATGGGCAATCCCACATCCAAGTGTGATTCCAATTGTTTATGATAATCATCCATCCCTATCCCGAGGAGCGGTCCAACTATCAATAGCCTTCTTAGGGAGTTAGGATGAGTGATTCTATTTATGTTCATATTGTATCACTTTGGCTTAATGTTTTTGGTATCATAGGGGAATTAGGATGATCCTTTCGCACCCATGGAGCAGTCCGACCATCTTGGTCTTCTTCGGGATTGAAGGGTGGCACATCGTAATTCCAAAATGAAATGTTTTTGCCCCAAGTGGCCTTATGGTAACCTACTCATCTCATCGAAGTGCATGGAGTGTGAATCGTTGCAATCATCGAGTGGATAGAGTAAGTAACTGGATACGAGGCCTTCTTGAGATTATGCTTATATGTGATTTTTTTGTTATTTTGGTCATTATGATGACTTTAATTCATCAAAATGTATTTATTTAATATTTTTTTGTTATCCCCCATGGAAGGAATTTTTTGTTTTTATCTATGGAGTAGGCCGCTGTCAGGTCCAATGGCCTCTGAGTCTCTTCCTATGGCCGTTGTCACCTTGAGCGGCCATGAAGTTTGGGCCACTAACATCAGCAATGGCCAAGGCATAATTTGAAAATATAAAATGCATTTTTAGGGTTTTGACCTATCACTTTTCTTTGTTGACAATTCACTTTTTAGAGCTCTGGTGAGACAATGATAGTTGTAGTTTCGAAAGATACCTGCATCGAGGATATGGCTACGCAGGGTGAGGTATTAGCTATTGGAGGAGTTGAAGCTTCTTGGGTATTCTTTCAAACCCTAACCTCTTTTCCTCTTTTGGGTAAAATTGAACCTCACTAAGTAACTGGTAAATGAACCTCACTAAACTTATTGGTAATGAATGAAATCCGTAGTTAGGCTTAGTATAGGTTTTTATGTGGTGGGTTGGTCCCCATTTTTTATTTTTTCAATTTTTTTTGTATTTTATGGCCTAGGGTTCATGGGTTTGCCATGTCACCTTTCGGCCGCTGTCGCTCAGAGCGGAGAAATTTGGCTGTTGTTGCTCAGAGCGGCTAGGTTTGAACCCCAATGGTAAAAAATTTGACCATTGGGCTTTAGTCACTGCTGTCTCCAATGGCCAGATTCTAGCCACTATGGGCGACAATGGCTAAACCCCTTAGCCAATTTTGCATAAATTTTCTTTTTGTTTTTTTAAGATAGTTTAATAATTTTTTTGGAATTTTGAACTACTCTTTAGCATGTGTTGCATGCCTAGGTGCATTTATTCCCCCCTCTTTGCTCATATTTAGGAGAGTGTCAGATTTTTCATGTTTTATGCCTTAGATGCACTGTAGTTATGTTTCATCTTTCTTTCATTTTGCTTAGATCCTTACTGCTCAGGCTCGGGACCCGAAGCTCATGAATGACCTTCTACCTCTTCTGGATGACATGGATTGGAGGTGGCTTAAGGCTCATGGGCTCTAGTATGTTACCAGACTACCTCACATTATGTCGGATCAGGCTTACCTTATGGCTTTGGCCCATCGTTGGGACCCTCGGACTAATACCTTCCACCTCTCGATCGGTGAGATGACCATTACGCCGGAGGATGTGTACAGGATATTTCGGATCCCTTTTGATGGAGTGGCGATCGTTTCTTCGACCACTAATGATCAGGTGGTTATTTTCACTCGAGTGTTCGGAGGATGCTCTATGGTGGCCCTCAAGGACACCAAGTCTAGGGGAGTGTCCATTATCCATTGGTATCGAGAGCATGTTTTCATAGTGAGGCATGCGGTATTGCTGATGGTCATCAACAATATCCTTATCCTAGACTACTCAGGCTTGAGGTTCCCTTGGAACCTCCTTGTGATGGTTCAGGACCTGATGGATAGTGAGGAGCCTATCATATATGCATGGGGTAGGTCTCTATTGGCTCAGTGTTATGATGAGTTGTACCACATCCATCGGAGGGGTCATGTCAGCATTGCCTATAGTTGGCTTTTGTAGATCTGGGGATGGGAGCACATTAGGGTAGATCACCCTAAGGGGCTTCCTATTGAGATCATAGTTGTGGATGAGTGGATGTAGTGCTATGCTGCTAGATGGGCTAGAGAGAGCGAGGAGCACAAGAGCCACACTTTTGTAGGGGAGTTGTCTCATTATACTACTACTTTTATTGGACTCTAGGTTGGAGATGTCATATGGCACCCGTATCATGAGTGTCCCACTTGGGATGACCTTGATAGCTTTATTGCTAGGATGTAGTATGAGCGATGGCTCATCGACCATAAGATTAGCATCTAGGAGTACTTCTTCTACTCTTGGGTTCTTCATTAGTATGGGTTGTAGTAGGATGTGCCACTAGTACCATTTTTGTATAGGTGCATCGAAGTAGAGAGAGACCTCCCTCCTTGATAGGTTATAGAGTTAGTTGATGAGGAGGATGCCCTAATTGTTGATCTTGGAGTGGCTGGGGGAGTCATAGATGCATTTGTGCGGTGGTGGGGTGACCTGATGTGGCATGGTGAGGGTAGTCTAGGCTGAGAGGATGATGGTGGAGATGGGGTAGATCCATCGAGGTGTAGGGTTCATGCTAGGACTACGATGTGGGGCCAGCAGGTAGAGCAGGTGGTAGTGGAGGAGCAGGAGGCTCTTGAGGAGGTGGAGGAGGAGATGGAGCCTGAGGAGAGAGATTCTCCTCTTAGGGCACAATTGCATGATGTGGAGGTTAAGCTCCAGTCAGCCAAGATATAGGTACAATAATGTGATGCCATCATAGCTCAATGGGATACCACTATAGCATAGCTTTCAGACTAGATATAGGCTTTGCAGGCTACTATGGGAGGAGCTACCCAGATGTAGGTTGTTGTTGCTCCTCCTACTCTCGAGGGTCCTTCGAGGGTAGCTCTTGAGGATGAGATCAGTAATATATGGGGTTTTGTTTTGGATGAGAGTGATGTATAGATTATTGATGATGCAACCCATATTGTCACTCTCTCGAGGTAGATCAGGAGGCTAGGAGCCATCCCTAGGGAGAGAGGAGCCATAGGTGGGTCACAGGTCAATAGGAGTTCTACAGTAGGGTAGTCTTCCATCCAGCTTGGTCATGGGGCCCGGACTCATACTGAGAGACCAGCAGGGTCTAGCTCGCACCATTCTCCTAGAGATCCGTCCATAGGGGACAGTGTTGCAGGGGGTGCAAGTCAGTATTTGATTGATGGTTCACTTGGTTTTTTTTTGAGGTCGGCTGACCTATATGACTGTAGCCCATGGGAATTTTTGTATATCCATGGACTTGACACACATACTTTTATGATATATTTGCATTATGACTCATTATGTGTATCATTTATTGCTCATGTTTTTGTTGTTATTTTGTTTTATGATGTGATGTGATGATGGCATTATGATGACTTGATGTATATGTTAGATGATAGATGATATTGTAGATGCTTATATGATTTGATGATATGATGTGATGTATTTTGAGTTGATAAATGATGAATTTATGATTGTATGCAAATGGATATTGCCTATATGTTTTATGATGTGCTTTATGATGTGATGATGGATGATTTGGTTTTTGTGTTTGTGGATGCGATGTTATTGTTAAATGCATGTTTAATTTTGCTTTAATTGTATGCATCTAACTTATGTGATGGGATGGTATAAATGAACCTGTATGCTCTAATCACTTAAAACATAAGGAATGCATATGACATTGACAATCTTAATGGGTGATACCACAGAAAGTAAAAAATTAATCATGAATTTAAATAATCACTCTTATCATAAGAATTGATTAAGCATTCATATATGAGATGTAATGGTGTGAGATGTATTTTCTTGATAAGTTTCTGTAAATTAAAATATATAAAGTAGTCAGTGGCCATCTATATACTATTTCTAATATATATGCGGTATCTGTCCTACTATGTTGATACCCCCTAATTTATAGAATCTTATAAAGAAAGTGATGGTGTGAATGATGATATGATTTGTTGCTATGTAAGAATTTTGGGGCTTTTCAGAGATCCAAACACTCTAGTTACCCTATCAATGACTGTGTACTGATCATTTAAGGCTTTTGAAAATTAGGCTTTCATCATGGTCCTAGATACTCATTCTCCCTATGTGTGCAAATGAATATATTTAGATAGAACCCATGCATTTCCTCCGATGTCAGGCGGGATTCTTTCAGCCCATTGCTAAGATCAAGGATTCTCAAGTGTTTTATCTCATCCTTATGTTGGACTTAGTTGGACTATACCACTAGGCAGTTTTGAGTTACCTAAGCTAGCTCATCCACATTCAAACATTGGTCTATACAAATGCCAGGAGCTTTTGTGATAGACATATCATCATGCGTAAGGATTTCTCCTTCCAGTTTTGTGCAATGCTGAGAATTCTAGGGATTCAAGTTCTATTCCCTTTTTTTCTTCATTTATTTGGGATACTTGCTCATACTTAGTGATGAAAATCACTGTTTATTTTGACTGATTTTTTTTTTTCTTTTGAGCAAGGGACTCTTGTAGTGATGATAATCACTGTTTATTTTGCTTTTTTTTTTTGATATTTTGAACTATGAATTTGGGTGTTGATGTTTGAATTTTGAAGAATTTGAACTTTCGATTTTGAGATTTGAATTTGGCTTTGTTTCGAGATTTTGCTTGTTTTTATGAAAGCAAGGGATGTATGCAGTGATGATAATCACTCATTTTTGGGTAGGGTATAACTTGTCCTTTTGCCAATTCTCAACACCTTTAAACCGGTTGCACAGGGGGATAAGCAAGGAAGTTCCTTTTTGCTTTTGGTAACCTAGACCACTTTGTAGTTTTCATCTTCCCATGTACCAACTAGAATTTAGTGTTTTAATTAGTGGTGGGATCCTGAGATATGCTAGGCTTTGTCACCACTAGACCTTATTCTCTACTAACCAAGATGGTTTTCCACAAAATTTGATAAGATCACTAGGTGTGGTTGAATAACCGAAAAACCTTAGTATATTATGTATAGCAATAGATAATGGTTGTGTTGAAAAACACAATTACACACATGTGTTGATGGAGGTATGGATTTGAATGGTTTGTGAGACAAACTATGGCATCACTTTTAAGGCTCTCATGACATATGTGAATGTAATGGATATGAAAATGTAATGCAATTATGTGGATGCAAGATGTGAGATGCAATTGTTTTTGTATTTTTTATTTTTATGTTGTTTTTGTATTTTTGCTTAATTTGACCAAAGGGCTTATTGTGCCTTTGGGGATTTTTGATTTTTGACCAAGTAGCATGAAGTACCCTTGGAGATTTTTGATTTTGACCAAGTGGGATGAATTACCCTTGGAGCATTTTTGATTTGATTTTGACCAAGCGGCTTGGATGCCCTTGGAGCATTTTGATTTGAATTTGACCAAGCGGTTTGAATACCCTTGGAGCATTTTGATTTGATTTTAGGGTTGGATGCCCTTGGAGCATTTTGATTGATTTGACCAAGCGGTTGGATGCCCTTGGAGCATTTTTATTGGATTTGAATTTTTATGTTTTTATGATTTGTTTGTATTTTTGACATATTTGAATGTTTTTGTGTTTTATGACATATTTGAATGTTTTTGTGTTTTATGACATATTTGAATGTTTTTGTGTTTTATGACATATTTGAATGTTTTTGTGTTTTATGACATATTTGAATGTTTTTGTGTTTTATGTGTAGAATGCCTTCAAGTGAATGATATTGAGAGGTTTAGGCTCTTCAACACCATCTAATGATATAAGGTGATATGCTCCAGGCCCAACTCTTTGTGAAATCATGTACGGGCCTATCCAATTTACCATGAACTTGTCTCGTAGGTGCGGTGGCAGATTCGAATTCTGTTGGTTTTCTTTGAGCACTAGATCTCCAACCTTGAATTCTCTTAAGTGGAATTTACTATTGTAAGCTCATGCAAGGCGATCTTGGTAGATGTGAAGATGCTCTAAAGCATTGACTCGATGTTCATCAAGAAGCATCAACTGATCAAGGTGGCCTTGTCATGCGACATCATCATCTATGAAGTCCTTTAATGCTATGCGTAGAGTTGGAATTTCTAACTCTAGTGGCATGATGGCCTCAGTGCCATACACTAGTGAAAATGGTGTTGCCCCAGTGGGCATCCGTATACTAGTCCTGTATGCCCATAGTGCAAGAGGTAACTGCATGTGCCAATCCTTGTGATTGTCTTGCACCGTCTTCCTCAAGATGGAGACTATTGTTTTGTTTGAGGCTTCTGCTTGCCCATTTTCTTGTGGATAATAAGGCATTGAAAAACTATGCTGAATATGGTATTTTTTCATTAAAGCATGCACATTTTTGTTCTTGAAAGATGGCCCATTATCCGATATTATCTTCGAAGGGACCCCAAAATGACTTATGATATTATGGAGTATAAACTCCGCAATCCTTGGTCTAGTTGTCGATGTTAAGGGGATCGCTTCAACCCATTTAGTGAAGTATTCTGTGGCCATTATGATGAATGTGTGTCGGCCTGAGGATGGGGGTGAGATCTTCCCAATCAAGTCTAGTCCCCATTACGAGAATGGCCATGTTGCTTGGATGGGTTGCAAGGCTTGCGATGGTAAGTGCATTAGATTTGCATGATGCTGGCACTTAATGCATTTCTTGACATACTCATAGTAGTCCTTTTCCATTGTGGGCCAATAGTAACCCATTCTCAAGATGCACTTAATGATGGCCATGCCACTAAAATGCCCTCCACATGTGCCATCGTGAGCTTGTGAAATTGCCCAGGATGCTTCCTAGGGCTCAAGACAATGGAGTAATACTCCATCATATCCTCGTCTATAGAGGATTTCTCCTAGCAAGATGTATCTTGTTGCTTTCTGTTTGAATGTTCACCTTTCAGTATGCGATAGACCTTGAGGTATTATTCCAAGTTTTAGGAAGTCCCATAGTTGGGAAAGCCAATCTTGATAAGCCATGACTTCTATAGAAAAGATGGCTTGCTCTTCCTATTTTCCCAAGCTGGTGAACATGGATTGAGGAACAACTCTATGGTGTATGGTTGCACCACACTCCATAGGCCCTTGGGAGATCAAAGACCCCCAAGGTGTCATTTGCAAGAAATCTCTAACTGTGAAGGACCAATCCTGATTTGGTTCGATGTTGATCATGTTGATCGATTCTTGATTGTCAAAAGCTTCATGATGTATTGCTGAGTGCGAAAGCACTTTCACATGAATGGTCATAAAATCAGTAGATGGATTCTGAGGGATTAAGGATCCCAAAGAGGCCATGGTGTCTACAAATCTATTTGACGTACGAGGGATTGCCTCGATGTCATACCATTCCAGCCGGGCTAGGTAGGTGTCAACAAGTTCCTTGTAAGTCTTCAGGAGTGGGCACCTGCATTGAAATAGTCCTTTGACTTGGTTTACTATGAGCAAGGAGTCACCAAAGATATTCAATATTTTAATGCCCATTGCTATGGTTGTTTGGAGTCCCAAGATCAATGCTTCATATTCTATGTTGTTTTTTGTGCAAGGGAAGTCTAGTTTGAATGATAAGGGTAATGGAGCACCCTACGGTGTGATAAAGACAATCCTTGCTCCGCCCCCTTGTTCACACTTTGAACCATCGAAGAACAATGACATGTCTCTTTCTTTCTTAGGTTCTTCGAGTTCTGGCGGATCTGATAATGCAAAGACCGCATCATCAAGGCAATTCTATGGTGAGAGGCTTGTTATCCTGAAGAGGCACCTCTACTAATTGATCTGCTATGACTTGTCCCTTGATGGAATTTTGGCTTATGAACTCTAGATCAAATTCTATCAATAGCATGATCCACTTTGTGGTACGTGTATTGTGATATGTCTTGCTCATCATGTACTGCAAAGGATTTTGTTTTGATATGACGTAGGTCGTATGGCTCAACATGTAGTGTCACAACTTTCGAGTTGCAAAGACCACTTCTAAACACAACTTTTTGACATACGCATATCCTAGCTCATAACTCACCAAGGTGCGACTAATGTAATATATGGCTTGCTCTTTGTCTTGTGCATTCTTTTGGGCTAACATGGTGCCCAATGCAAAATCAGTAGCCGATATATATAGTAAAAATGGTATGTCTGGCCTTGGTGGAGCCAATACTAGTGGTGTTTCCAGATAAGTTTTGATCTCTGCAAAGGCTTGATGGCATTCTTCATCCCAATGAAAGGGGACCTCCTTGCATAGCAACCGATTCATGGGTCGACATTTGTCTGATAATTGCATGATGAATATTTTGATGGATGCTATCTTGCCTTGTAGGCTCCTTAGCTCCCTAATGTTGGTAGGGGTGGCCATTTCCAATATAGCCTTTACCTTTGCAGGATCGACTTCAATGCCTCTCTTGGATACGATGAATCCCAAAAGCTTTCTAGAAGTTATGCCAAATACACACTTCTTAGGATTCAATCTGACATTGTGCTCAATGAGGCGATCAAAGACTTGTCTAAGGACTTCAACGTGCTCTTGCCACAATAGGGACTTGGCTAGTAAGTCATCCATGTAATCCTCTAAGATCTTATGCATATAGTCATGGAATATGTATGTCATGGCCCGCTGATATGTGGCACCAACATTTTTGAGACCGAATGGCATCACTTTGTAATAGAATGTTCCCCATGGAGTAATGAAAGTAGTTTTATGTTGATCTTCGAGCTTAATCTGGATCTGGTTGTATCTAAAAAAACCATCCATTAGGGAGAGCATCTCATGACCTATGGTTGCATCTACAAGAGCATCTATGTTTGGCAATGGGAATGAATCCTTTGGTGTTGCCCTATTTAAATCTCTGAAGTCTGTGTAGATACAGACTCTTCCATCGGGTTTCCCCATGGGTACCATGTTCGACACCCATTCAGGGTAGTCGATAGGAACTATGAACACTGCATCCAGTAGTTTTTGCAATTCGTTCTTCACCATCAAAGTGATGGTTGGATGCATTTTCCTCAGCTTTTGCTTGATTGGCTTCTTCATGGGATCCAATGAAAGGTTGTGAATGACTAACTTTGGATCTATCCCTGGCATGTCTTTGTAAGTCCAAGCAAAAATATTTGGCCTCTCTTTGAGGAGAGGAATTAGGATGGCTTGTTCCTTTGGAGATAGACTTTCTCCGAACTTGACTTTCCTTGGTTGGGTAGGATCATCGTTGATGTCCACCTCGAAAGTTGCTTCTATAGCCATATGTGACCCATCCTCTAGTTGGTGAGGTGTGGGTATCAAATGAATGTCATCGATGGGATTTATAGGTCCTACTGACTCAGGATCCAAACCAACATGGAATACATCATATGCACAACCTGATGCAAAATGGAATGGTTGTAACATCTCTTCATTAGGGAAAATA
The DNA here is from genome assembly GCA_028583015.1 of Wollemia nobilis. Lineage (NCBI taxonomy): Eukaryota > Viridiplantae > Streptophyta > Pinopsida > Araucariales > Araucariaceae > Wollemia > Wollemia nobilis. The sequence continues at coordinate 8,108,215 of JAQPPZ010000386.1, read as the reverse complement.
TCTTCAGGCTCTATTGGTGAATTAGCGTGATCCCAATGAATAGCCTATGTGTCGAGACACAAAGGTTTAGTGGGATCTGCTGGGTTATGAAGTGGAGTGGTCAAATCAATGGAGATTGTATTGATGGATGGGATGAAATCTCTAGGACCACATGGGTGTAATCTTGTTTTAGGGGTTTCCCTTCCATGCTTGTGATGAGGCTCTGGAGGAATGGGAATCTCTGGATCTGGTCCATGAGCTGGTCGGATAATAGGATCATTAGGCTCTAAGAGCTCCCTGAATGTAGGTGGAGGGGGATTGACCATGCGATGAATGACATTCAAGTCAACTGGTCTCCCTAAAAACCGCAAGCTAGGGTCTATGGCATGAAGTACTGCTTCTCTTTCCACCAACATATTGACTTGTCATAAATGGTGAGGCCCAAGATAGGCCATCTCAGTCTCATCCTCAAAATCATCATCACTTATCCAGAAACCATTAGCATTAGTATGGGGCCCTAAGATGAGGGGCTCATGTCTTGGCCCTAAGTAAGCCATCTCTATTTCATCCTCATATTCTTCATCACTTATGAAGAATCCATTTGCATTAGTATGTTGCCCCAAGTCATGGGGCCATTGCCTTACCCCTAAGTAGGCTCTCTCTATTGAGTCCTCTGACTCATAGTCACTTTCATCTGATATGTACCCACTCTCATGGTGTCTGGACTAGGTAAAGCTTTGTAAATAGCGAGGCTCATGATAGGCCAAGCCCTCTTGTGCTTCATCATCACTTGCCACATATGCATTTTCTTCTTGCTCATCATCCCATGAGTTGTAACCTGTTGGGGTGACATCAATTGTGGATCTTGGATGATAAGTCTCGGGAGGTGGTATGCTTACCATAGCCACTTGTCTATTGCTCAGATATCTTGCACTTGGTGGATGATAAGGAATAAAATTGATGTCTTCTCCTAACCCCAAGGTTAATCTATCTAATGCTACTTCTAGAAGGTCATCTCGACCTCTGATGTGATATCCTAACCCAAATATATCATATGGGAGTTGGTATTGTGGCTCGAATGGCCACCTACATCCCTGCTCATATCTACCAAGGCCATAACCATGCCAATGGCAATTCTCAAAATAGGTCAGAGCAAACTCAGGATTAGAGAGGTAGCGAATATTGATAGTGAATAGCTCATCATTGTCCTCATCTATATCCATAGATTTATGGGTGCAATCTAGGCCAGCGTAGATGAAGTTTGTCTGGTTGGGAGGGATTCCAAGTGGAACCACTATTCCCACTGGTGGTCTTAGATATTTCGGTCATCCCATGTCCTATGTAGATTCTATGATAGGTGTAAAAGTTATGTTCTACACAAGATACTCTCCTATCCCTGTGCTTGCCAAGTGTATAGTTGCATGTGAGGTGGATGACCCCATGGATGACACTAGGTGAAGCGGGATGGTAGTCATCATCTTCGACTTGGTCTTGGTGATCTTCTTCCTCCATGGGAGTTGGACTCTCTTCAATAGCTATGGTTAGCATTTCCTTGAGTTTGTTTTTCTCAACCATAGGTGCCTTTAGCTTCTGATCATTCTTTGGTTTAGGCGTTAATGGTTTACTAGAAGCATTAGTTGCTTTGTGTGCAAGATGAGGTGTTGATGCAGATGGGTCCTTTTGTGCCCCTTTGTCTTTGTTATCCAATTGAATATTCGAAGATGAAGGCCCTACCGACAAGTGGGCCGAAGGAATCACAAATTCTCCTAGACAATCCACCTGGTGAACATACTTGAATGGCTCTTCATCGGCCATCACCATGTAGACTTTGTTATCATGCACATACTTGACACATTGGTGTAAGATCGAAGGAACACATCTCATGTCCCTTATCCAAGGTCTCCCTAGGAGGATGTTGTATTGCATGGCCCCTTCCAAGACATGACACATCATGGGGATGGTCTTATGCCCCACCTTGATAGGTAGGACTATCGTTCCCACAGTATTGCATAAAGCATCATTGAAAGCTCTTAATGTATAGGCTCTCGGAATGATATTGGACTTGGGGATCTTAAGGTGTTCTATTGTTGTTGTTGTGATGATGTTGATTGATGAACCTGTATCGATCAAGACCCACTTAAATGGTAAATCATTAACTGATGCCACGATGTGCAGTGGAGGGTCTGGTAAGGTAGTAGATACTGTCTTAATCTCATAATCGTAGAATCAAATCATAGGTTCTTGGCATTCTTGTACTTGTCCCACAAAATGGGTGAATGCATTTGGATCTTGCGGTTGGAGCTCTATTGACCTTAAAATCTCCATCAAGGTCTCCCTATGCTTTGGGGACTATTGTATGAGCTCATAAATTGATAGCTTAGCCAGAGTCATTTGTAAGTTTTGCTCAAGTCTACTCCGAATAGTTACCATAGGTCGGGTTGGTGGACCTGGAAGGTTGTCTTACCCCTACCTCTGCCTAGGTGCAGCTGGGACATTGATGGGAGCTACAAGAGGTTGTGGTTGACCATACCGTCTAGTCTTGGTTGCTATATTGACAATTTCAACCATCCCAACACACCCATGGGTAGGTGTATCAATTCGGACCTGATTGACTTGTGCACCTTGCCCTCTAGGGACCTCATGGTTTGGCAATGGGTTTTTATAGATGCCCATATCTCTATTGTCAGGGGCCAATGGGTTGTCCACTTTAAGTTCTCCCACCTCAATCATGTTTTGCACCTGATGTTTGAAACCAACACAAACTTTGATATTATGCCTCGATATCCTGTGATATGGGCAGAATTGATCTTCCCTATATCCTTTTGGCTTAGGATGGTTGGGATCTATAAGAGGTATATCATGGAATCTGATCTTTCCCACCTCACTCAATTGATTGAAGATTGATTGCATTGATTCTGTCAATGGTGTAAAATAATGAGGGGGTTTGCATTCTTTTTTTGACCCTAATTGTTCTTTTGTTCATAGTTGGCTAGTGGGGGTTGTGCTTGATAATTCTAGGGTTGGTGCGCAGCCCCATCCTTAGGTGTAGCCAATACCACTTGATTAACTAGAGTAGGGTTTGCCTTCTTCTACTTATACTTGCCATTCTTATCATTCTTGCTCCACTCCTTCTTGGTCCAGAGTTTTATGGTTCCCTCATCTACTTTTATCTCCTCAATGAGTTTGGCTTGTGCCAAAGCTTCCTCAAATGAGGGGTATTTTTGTAGTTGTAGCAAGAGGGAAATGTGTTTGGAACAACTCTTGGTGAACATCTGGATGATTTCTTCTATGGGAATAGAGAATGATAATTTTGCCATGATTTTTCTCCATCTATTCTCGTAATCCATTATTGGCTCATCATCATAATGTTTCAAATTGGCCAGGTCTAAAAGGTTCACTTTCCTCTTAGCATCAAAAGAGAAACGCTTTAGAAAAGCATTCACTAGTTGTTCAAAATTTGCTATGCTATGCTTGGGTAGTTGGTTGAACCATTGGGTGGCTGCACCTAAAAATGTCATGATGAATATCCTTAGCATGAGAGCATCATTGTCTTCAAGATGAAAACATGCGTTGATGAAGTTGGTGACATGCTCTTGTGCATCCTCTTCCCCTTTAAACTTCTCTAGCCTAGGCATCTCAAAGTGCTTAGGATAGGGAGGGCTAGGAATTGATGGACACAATGGTTGGTTGTGTATTTTGTTCAATGTTGGTGAGTTCCCAACTACCTCTTGTTTCTCAAAGGCTTTCATATTTTTAGCAAGCTCTTGAAATACCTTTGATGCATGAATTTCCTCCTCTTGTAGGCCTACTCGAAGTGGTAATGGAGGTAACACTCTATCCATTTGATTTGCTCTATTTTCTTCCCTTCTATGAGGGGATTCAAGATGTGTCTGATCTAGCTCTATTAAGTTTATCCTTTCCCCCTCAGTTGGGTTCCTCTCATGATTTGGAGGGTGAATTTGTTGTGAGTTACTTTCTTGTCTAATGCGCTCCTCTCTTGGTGAGTTAGCACATTGATCTCTTTGATGATCACTTCCACTTGTTTGTTGGTTGTTGTGAGCTAGCTGCTCAGCTTGCTCTCTCAAATGTTGCTCATGTTGGTGCAACAACCGTTCTCTCTTTTTATCATGTTCAAGAGCATCCACAAGCTCTCGCTCTTTGCACAAGGCATTCTCTAACCATCACATGTGGTTAACTTGCATAGTCATAGAGGACTCATGCTTATCTAACCTTGTCCTAGTTGTTTTGATTCATAGATCTCTCTTAGAGGTTTCTATTTTCCTCACTCTCGCTAGCTAATGTGACTTGTTCAGTATATTTTTGAGTGTCTCTATGATCAGATTTTGTGTGTTTGCTATGGGGTCATCTTGAGGCACCCCTAGTTTGAGAAGTGGGCTTAGAAGTCATAGTTCATGAGCTTCCAGATGCAGAATTCTCTATGGCTATGGTTCTGGGAGGTGGTCTCGGATGCAACCGATCCAACTCATCCAATTGTCTTGTTCTCCATGGCTGATCCCATGGGGTGCCATTCACTCCAATGAGGTCATAGTCTAATGGAATCCTTCCTCTTGTTTGAAGGATATCTTCTATTTGATGTCTATGGGCTGATCTATTCTAAGTGTTTCATGTGAATGTTGAGATGTTTCGACTCTCGTGTGCCCTTTTGGTGATGAGGGTTTCATAGTCCTTTCTACCCTCCATGAGGATGGAGAAGGGGAAACCTCATCATCTCTATGTGAAGAACGAGGTCTAGAACCCTCTTTATGTCTATGTGAGGAGGAAGCTCTTGAAGCTTCCTCATGTCTCTAAGAAGTTTTTGTGTGTTTAGAGGAAGCCTTTGAGGTTTCCTCATGTCTCCTTGATGATGATGGTCATGAGGCCTCTTTGTGTTTATGAGATGTAGTTTCATGTTGTGGTTCCCTATTTGGGGTTTCTCGAGGAGATCCCCCAAGGGTTGAGTTATCACCCCTTAGACTCGTAGAACTATGTCTTACGGTCTTCTGAGTAGGTCTTTCAATGTTACTACGACTTCACCTAAGGGTATGTGTTGTTTTGGACCCTCCCTCGATGTCAGACCGGGGATGTCTACTTCTTGTTTTAACCATCATTTTTGAATTTAGCTTTTGTGTTGCACTTTAAATATGATCAAACAATATCACACAAATGTTTATCTTGATTATAGATTTTAAGTGTGCCCTAACTGTTTGATGTATTTTGATGTTTTGTTGTTTCTTGCTTCTTGCTTCGGATTTGGAATGAGGAGACTCATTCATAGTGATAATCAAGAGTACTCATGCCAAACATGATTTCCCAAAAGAGACTAGGGTACACCACTGAAATCCTAGTGGGGGGTTCGCCTAGCTCTTCCACTCTGAACCAATGAATGTTCCAATAGTGGGAGATAGTTTGAACATGAGTATCTTAGTGCCACTATGAAGAAGTTCTTCAATCCATTTCTAGGAGAATCTAGGGGGCAAACCGGTGGAAGGAGATGAATTCCAACGTCATCGGACTGAATTGAGGGTTGGTGATGAAATCCAACTCCCCAATGTTTAAATGATACGTGCGTGTGTGGTGTTCATTTTAAGCTTGCATAACATAAAGTGCATCATATAGCAGCAATGAGTCTTTCCTATATGCCTAAGTGCAAAATACATTTCAATATTCAGAAATATGCATGAACTACTATGATTTGTATGAGCACACTTTATTTCATGCAAATATGGCCTTTTGCAAGGCCTCAAAGCAAGCAAACAACATACAATGTCTAGCACATTGGATTCTAGGGTGAAATTTTTAGGCATAAGCCATTGTTCCTAGCAACGCCTAGTGGAAATCTAAAAGAAGATCTAAGATATGCAAAATGCTTAATTCTTTCTCCTTTTATTCTTTCAATTTCCAAACATAAATGTGCTTTAAGTTCTCTATTTTAGACACACAAAAGCAAACAGAAAGCTATAAAATATCAGAGAGGTTGTACCAACCTTTGATCCAGCTCAGAGAGTCAGTGTTTTGACCTCTGCTACACTCCAATGCTGGCCACTGTCGACCAGAGCGGCTGGTTCCTAGCCATTGTTAGCAGGAGCGGCTAAGGCTCTGTTGGCCGTTGTGGCTCAGAGCGGCTGATTTTTGGCCATTGTAGATCAGAGCGGCTAGACCTGTACACAAAATTAAGTTAGTATCCAGGCAGAAAAATGAAAAATTAGTGGAGGTCCCATCATGATCACCATCTGTAGCGACCCCGGGATGCACGCATCACTCTTTTTACTCTACTTGCAATGTATTAAAAACCCAAAATGAAATGGAAGACAATGAAAAGCATATAACATAAAAATAACAAAGATAGATCTCTTTATTTGGATTGAAACCCGGTTACATTTCGGTCCCTCTTAGGGATACCCATTTCGATACAATAAGGTTACAAATAGGTAAAGAGTGCCCCTTTCACGAAGAGGTGGTGCACTTTCAAAAGCTTCTCGGTTTCGCACATGAAAATGTATGAGGGCTTACAGATGCCTCCTTCTCTAGGCCTATTTCCTAGAGGGATCCCTTTTGCTCTCGTATGTTGCAGATTTCGTCCGATGAACCTGTGGCCCTGTAAGCAATGAAACAACAACACACGCTTAGATGTCCGAGAATGCCTCCCTGGATGAGGTTGTTAGTAATGAATATATCAAAATGAAAGCAAGTGCAAATTAAACCTATGCTATGAAGTTAAATGAATGAAATGATATTATGCTAATGATATGCTAAATAAAATAATGAAACTAATGTATAAAACCCTAAGCTAGGCCTATGGGCCACTATCCGAGACAACGATCGCTAAGGTGAATTTCATTCTATTTGCCCCAAAGCTATGGATCAAAGCTTGTATCAGATGTTGAAATAGTGGTCACTTTGCTCTCCAATTTTTTAGGGCTTCATCATAAATGTGATCTCCAAGAGAAGCTCTCTAAGTCTCGAAAGCTCTCCTCAATGACCTATTCTGATAAATTTGGATCCTTGGTGCTCTCAGGCTTGCACCTTTTAAAGTGTGTGAAACCCTAGGTCTATGCCCAAGCCCTAGGAATGAATTCCTCATGCGTAGTGAGAGTTAGCATGAGAAGATTTTTGTCTTTGTCTATGTTTGAAGACCAGTTAACTAAATTCTAAATGCAAACTCAAGTCTCCTATGTGAACTGGTCATGAAAGGGAATGCAAAGTTACTCCCGCTCACCTTTATTGCATGTAGACTACCACTTCCACCCGTGATTAGGCCTGTTTGTCGATAAAACTACTTTTATGGTTTAGCCACTGTCGTCTGTAGTGGCTAAGATCTGGCTGCTCTAGGCTTGAGCGGCTAAGATCTGGTCGCTCTAGGCTTGAGCGGCTAGGCTTGGATGGCTTGAAAATGCCCCAAATGAGTGGTGAGAACCATTGTTGATGCTTGGAAAGTCCAAGATTATGTCATATGATCTTATGAATGTGTCTATGTGAGTAGCTCCCCTAAACATGACATGTTTTAGGTGTCTACAAAAACTCATATTAGTTTATGCATCTTTCTAAAAAGTGAAACATCATTTATATCAGGCATATAGGAAAGAGTCATTGTTTTTGTATGATGCATTTTAATTTTATGCAAATTTAAAATGAACCCCACACACGCACACATGTTTTAAACATCAGGGAGTTGGATTTCATCACCAACCCTCAATTCAATATGGTGATGTTGGTATTCATCTCCTTCCATTGGCTTACCCCCTAGATCTTTCTATAATATAATAAAGAAATTATTTATAGTGGTACTAAGTTACTCATGTTCAAACTATATCCCACTATTGGAACAATCATTGGTTTATATTGGAAGAGCTAGGCAAACCCCCACTAGTACTTCAGTGGTGTACCCTAGTTTTTTTGAGAAAATCATGTTTGGCATGGGTGTTCTTGATTCCCACTATGGATGAGTCTATCTCTAATTGGTAATCAAGATAATTTAGGGCATACATCAACACATAAAAATGCAACAAATAGTTTAGGGCATACATCAATTGGTAATCAAGATAAACACTTGCTTGATAATGTTTGGCTATCTCTAATTGCAACACAAAAGACTAATTTATAAATACAATGATTAAAACCAAAAGTAAGCATCCTCGGTCCAACACCGAGGTAGAATCTAAAATAACACACACCCATAGGCAAAGTCATAGTACTCATAAGCCCATGGAATGTAGAGCCAAGGGGTGATAACTGAAATCTTGGGGGTTCTCCTCGAGAAACCCCAATTAGGGAGACACGTCATGGAAGCAAATCACCTAAACACAATGAGGCTTCAAGGCCTCCTTCATCATGGATACATGAGGAGCCCTCAATGCCCTCTTCTTAGCACATAAAAACTTCTCAAAGACATGAGGATGCTTCAAGAGCTTCCTCTCCACATGGACATAAAAGGGATTCTAGACCCAATTCTTTGCATTGGGATGATGAGGTTTCCTCACCTCCATCCTCATGGAGAAAATTTGGGGCCACAAAGCATTTATAACCAAAAATACAAGAGTCATAACATCTCAAACTTCACATGAGACTCTTAGAACATGTCTGCCCACTAAATAGCAAGAAACTAGAGCTACATCCAATCATAGAAACCAAATAGAAGATACCCTTCACACAAGAGGAAGGATTCCAATATATCATGACCTCATTGGAGTAAATGGCACCCCATGGGATCAGCCATGGAAAATAAGATAGTTAGATGAGTTGGATCAATTTCATTCGAGGCCAACTCCCAAAACCATAGCCATAGAAAATTTTGCATCTAGAAGTTCACAAAGTGTTACTTCTAAATGCACCACCCAACCTAGGGAAGCTTCAAAGTGACCCCGTAGTACACATACAATTTTTTATCATAGAGGTACTTATCAACACACTGAACAATTTATATTAGCTAGCAAGAGCAAAGGAATTACAGAAACCTCTTTGATGCATCTATGAATCAGAACCACAAGAACATCAGAAGAACATGAGTCTTATTTAACACTGCAACCTGACTGCATGTGATGGTTAGAAAACATGTTGTACAAAGAGCGAGAGCTAGTAGATGCCCTCAAGCATGAAAAACAAATATAAATATTTTTGCACCAACATGAGTAGATTTTAAGAGAACAAGATGAGCATCTAGCTCGTATCAATTTATAATAAAATGGTGATGATCACCAAAGAGATAAATGCTCTAATTCACCAAGAGAAGGGTGCACTAGGCAATATGGCAACCCACAATGAAGCCACCACTCAAATATTGAACAAAATCAAACTTGTGGGGGAATGGTAAACATGATAAATCAGGATCAGACACATCCTACATCTCCTCATAGGAGGGAAGAGAATAAAACAAGACAAATGGATAAAGGGTTACCTCCATTACCACCATGGGTAGGCCTACAAGAAGAGCAAATCCTCACCTCAAAGGTATTCTAGGCACTCTCTAAAAATATGAAGTCCTTTGAGAAGCAAGATACGACTGGGAACCAACCAACATTGAGTAAAAAACACAACCAACCATTGTGTCCATAAGTTCCTAGCCCTACATATCCTAAGCACTTTGAGATTCCTAGGTTAGAAAAATTCAAGGGTGAAGAGGATGCACAAGAGCATGTTACCAATTTCATAAATGCATGTTTTCATCTTGAATAAAATGATGCTCTTATGCTAAGAAATTTCATTATGATATTTTTGAGAACTGCCACCCAATGGTTCAACCAACTTCCCAAGCACAACATATCCAAATTTGAACAACTAGTAAACGCTTTCCTAAAGTGTTTCTCATTTGGTGCTAAAAATAAGGTGAACCTTTCAGACCTGGCCAAATTAAAACATTATGATGATGAGAAAGTAATGGAGTATGGGGTTAAATAGAGAAAAGTCATGGTAAATTTATCATTCTTCGTCCCCACAGAAGATATTGTCTGCATGTTAACCAAGAGTTGTTCTCAAAACATTTTCCTTTTGCTACAACTTCAATAATATCCTTTATTTGAGGAAGCCTTGGCATAGGCCCAACTCATTGAGGACATAAAAGTAGATGAGGTAACCATCAAGATCTGAAACAAGGAGTGGAACAAAAATGGCAAGAATGACAAATACAAGAAGAAACAGGTAAAACTTGCTCCAGTTAATCAAGTGGTATTGGTTGCACCTAAATATGGGGTTGTGTAGCAACCTTGGAATTATCAAGCATAGCCCCCACCATCCAATTATGATCAATAGAACAATCAAGGGAAAAATAGAGAATGCAAGCCACCTCACTATTTCAAACCTCTTTCGGAGTCAATGCAATCAATTTAAAACTAGTTGAGCAAGTCTAGGAAGATCATATTTCTTGATGTACCTCTTTTAGATCCCAACCATCCTAAGCCAAAAGTATATAGGGAAGATCAATTTTGCCCTTATCACAGAATATCAGGGTATGAAATCGAAGGGTGCATTGGTTTCAAGAATTAGGTGCAAAATATGATTGAAGCGGGAGAAATTAAATTTGACAACTCATTGGCTCTTGATAACAAATATATGAGCATATATAAAAACCCACTACCAAACCATGAGGTCCCTAGAGGACAAGGTGCCCAAGTCAATCAGGTTCGAATCGATACACCTACCCATGGATGCATTGGGATGGTTTAAATTGTTAATATAGCAACCAAGAGTAGATGATATGGTCAAACACAACCTCCTGTGGCTCCCATTAATGTCCCAGCTATACCTATATAGAGGCAGGGGTAAAACAACCTTCCATGTCCACAAACTTGACCTATGGTAACTGTTCAGAGTAGACTAGAACAAAACTTACAAATGACTTCAGCCAAGCTATATATCTATGAGCTCATACAAGAGTCCCAAAATCATAGGGAGACTTTAATGGATATATTAATATCAATTGATCTCCAACCACAAGATTCAAATGCATTCACTCATTTTATGGGACAAGTACAACAATGCTAGGAACCTGTAATTCAATTTTATGATCATGAGATTAAGATAGTACCTACTACCATACCAGACTCTCCACTGCACATTGTTGTATTAGTCAATAATTTACCTTTTAAGTGGGTCTTGATTGATATAGGTTCATAAATCAACATCATTGCAACAATAGTAATAGGGCACCTTAAGATCCCCAAATCTAATATCGTTCCAAGAGCCTACACGTTAATAGCTTTCAATGATGATTTATTCTCTACTATGGGAATGATAGTCCTACCCATTAAGGTGGGGCATAAGACCATCCCTATGATGTGTCATGTCTTGGAAGGGGACATGAAATACAACATCCTCCTAGGACACCCCTGGATAAGAGATATGAAGTGTGTGCCTTCGATTTTATACCAATGTGTCAAGTATGTGCACGATGATAAAGTCTATGTAGTTTTGGCTGATGAAGAGCCATTCAAATATGTCCATCAGGCAGATCTTCTAAGATATTTTGTGATTCCTTCCACCCACTTGTATGTAGGACCTTCAACTCCAACTACATAACTAGATGATAGAGACAAAGGGGTACAAAAATACCCATCCAAATTGGCACCTCCTCTTGTGCCCAAAATGACTGATGCTTCTAAGAGACCATCAATGTCTAAACCTAAATACAATTAGAAGCTAAAAGTTCCCTTAATTGAGGAAGAAAAACCCAAGAAATTTCTAACTATAGCCATTGCATAAATCCCAAGTCCCATGGAAGAATATCTCTAGGATCAAGCAAAGGAAATGCTAGAGCCCACTTCGCCAATATCGTCTGTAGGGTCATCCACATCACATGTGATAATACACTTGGCAAGTACATGGATAGGAGAGTACCTTGTACATAATATAATATTCATGTCCATCATTGAGTCTGCAAAAGATATGGGATAGCTAAAAGACCTAAGACCACCAGTAAAAATAATGGTTCCACTTGGAATCCCTTCCAACCAAACCAAAATTTTCTATGTTGGCATAGATTGCGCTCATAATTCTTCCAATGTAGAAGAGGACAATGATGAATTATTCACTGTTAATGTTTGTTACCTTTCTAATCCCTAGTTTGACCTAAGCTACTTTGAACATTACCATTGGCATGGTTACGATATGGGTATATATGAGCAGGGACGTATGAGGCCATGCGAGCCACAATATCAACTTCCCACTAACAATTTTGGGTTAGGATACCACATCATAGGTCAATATGAATCTCTAGCAATAGCCTTGGATATATTAAGCTTGGGATTAGGAGAAGACATTGATTTTATTCCTTATCACCCACAAGACATCTGATCAATGGACAAGTTGCCATGGTAAAATACCACCACCAAAGATTTACCATCCAAACTTCTCAATTGACACCACCCCTACAGGTTGCATCTTATGGGATGAAGAGCGAGAAGAAAATGGATATATGGCAAGCAATTATGAAATATAGGTAAGCTTAGCATATCATGGGCCATGCTATTTATAGAGCCTTACCTGGTCCAACCACAATGAAAGTGGATACATATCAGATGAAAGTGGCTATGAGTCAGAGGACTCAAAAAAAGGAGCCTACCTAGGGCCAAGGTAGTGGTCCCATAGTTTGGGGCAAGAAACTAATGTAAATGGCATCTTCATAAGTGACAAAAAATTTGAGGATGAAATATATATAGCCTACTTGGAGCCAAGACATGTGCCCCTTGTATTAGGACCACATACCGATACCAATGGTTTTTGGATAAGTGATGATGAATTTGAAGATGAGACTAAGATGGATTATATTGGGCCTCACCATTTATGACAAGTCAACATACTGGTAGAAAGATAAGTGGCACTTCATGCCATAGACCTTGGCTTGCATTTTTTAGGGAGACCTATCAACTTAGATGCCATTTACCGTGTAATCAATCCCCCTTCACCTACATTTAGAGAGCTCTTGGAACCCAATGATACTGTTATCTGGCCTACTCATGGGCCAGATGTGGATATTCCTTTTCTTTCAAAGCCTCAATGTCAGTATGGAGGGAAAACTTTGAGAAAATATTTCACCCATGTGGTCCTAGAAATTTCATTCCATCCATCAATACAATCTCATTGATTTAACCACTCCACTTCATAACCCAATAGATCCTACAAAACCATTGTATATTGATATAGATGCTATTGATTGGGATTGTGTTGATTCACTTGTACAACCTGAGGATATTTTCCCTAAAAAAGAGGTGTTACAACCATTTCATTTTACATAAGGCTATGCATATGATATATTCCATGCTGGTTTGGATCCTAAGTTAGTAGGTCCTATAAATCCCAGCGATGACATTCATTTAATACCCACACCTCATGAGTTGGAGGATGGGTCACATATGGCTATAGAAGCGACTTTTGAGATGGACATCAGTGATGATCCTACTCAACCAAAGAAATTCAAGTTCATAGAAATTCTATCTCCATAGGAACAAGCCATCATAATTTCTCTCCTCAAGGAGAGGCTAAATATTTTTGCTTGGACTTACAAAGACATGTCAGGGCTTGATCCAAAGTTAGTTGTACACAACCTTTCATTGGATCCCATGAAGAATCTAGTCATGCAAAGTTGAGGAAAATGCATCCAACCATTTCTTTTATGGTGAATAATGAGTTACAAAAGTTTTTGGATGTGGTTTTCATAGTTCCTATTGACTATCCTGAATGGGTATTGAACATGGTGCCAGTGGGAAATCCTGACGGAAGAGTTTGCATTTGCAAAGACTTTAGATACTTGAATAGGGAAACTCCAAATGGTTCATTCTCATTGCCAAACATAGATGCATTTGTTGATGCCACTGTAGGCCATGATATGCTCTCCCTAATGGATGAGTTTTTTAGATACAATCAAATATGAATCAAACCTGAAGACCAGTATAAGACCGCTTTCATTACTCCATGGGGGACATTTTGTTACAAGGTAATGCCATTTGGCATAAAAAATTCTATTGCCACATATTAGTGGGCCATGACATACATCTTTCATGACTATATGCACAAAATATTAGAGGACTACATGGACAATTTTTTGGAAAAAGTATTTAGTGTGGTAAGAGCACGCTGAAATTCTTGAAAAAGTATTCAATCACCTCATTGAGCACAACATCATATTGAACCCTACAAAGTGTGTATTTGGCATGAATTCTGGTAACCTCTTGGGTTTCATCATTTTTAAGAGGCATTAATGTCGATCCTGCAAAGGTAAAGGCTATATTGGAAATGGCTACCCCTACCAACATTAGGGAGTTAAGAAGCCTACAAGGCAAGGTAGCATCCATCAAATAATTCATTGCTCAATTATCAAATAAATGTCGACTCATGAATCGATTTCTATGCAAAGGAGTCCATTTTAATTGGGATGAAGAGTTCCAACAAGCCTTTGAAGAGATTAAAAATTACCTGGAAACATCACTAGTATTGGCTCCACCAAGGAAAGATGTATGATTTTTACTATACATATCAGCTACTGATTTTACTTTGTGCACCATGTTGGCCCAAAATAATACACAAGACAAAGAGCAAGTTGTATATTACATCAGTTTCACCTTGGTGAGTTATGAGCTAGGGTATGCGTATGTAGAAAAGTTGTGTTTGGCAATGATCTTTGCAACCAGAAAGTTATGAAACTACATGTTGAGCCATATGACCTACGTTATATCAAAACAAAATCCTTTGTAGTACATGATGAACAAGACCTATCACAATACACGTACAACAAAATGGATGATGCTATTGATAGAATTTGACCTAGAATTCATAAGCCAAAATTCCATAAAGGGACAAGTCATAGCTTATCAATTAGCAGAGGTACCTCTTTAGGATAGCAAGCCTCTCATAATACAATAGCTCGATGATGTAGTCTTTGTATTATTAGATCTACCCAAACCCAAAGAGCCTAAGAAATAAAGAGACATGATATTATTCTTCGATGGTTCAAAGTGTGAACAAGGGGGCAGAGCAGGGATTGTCTTTATCACACCGTTGGGTGCTTCATTGCACTTATCATTCAAACTAGACTTCCCTTGCACAAAAAATAATTTAGAGTATGAGGCCCTGATCTTGGGACTCCAAAAAACCATCACAATGGGTATTAAAATATTGAATATATTTGGTGACTCCTTGCTCATAGTAATTCAAGTCAAGGGTATGTTCCAGTGCCGACGCCCAATCCTAAAAGCTTACAAGGAGCTTGTTGGCACTTACCTAGTCCGACTAGAATGGTATGACATCAAAGCAATCCCTTATATGTCAAATATATTTGTAGACACCATGGCATATTTGGGATCCTTAATCCCTTAGAATCCATCTGCTGATTTCACAACCGTTCATGTTAAGGTGCTCGTGCACTCAGTGATACAATGTGAGGCTATTGACAATCAAGAATCAGTCAACATGATCAATATTGAACCAAATCAGGAGCGTTCCTTCAGAGCTAGAGAGTTATTGCAGATGGCACCTTGGGGGCCTTTGATCTCCTAGGGTCTTACGAAGTGTGGTGCAACCATTCACCATAGGGTTGTCTCTCAATATGTATTCACAAGTTCTAGGAAGTAGGAGAAACATGTCATATTTTCTATAGAAGTTGTGGCTTACTAGGATTGGCTTTCCCAAGTGTGGGATTTCTTGAAGCTTGGAATGGTACCGCAAGGCCTATCGCATGTTGAAAGGTGAACATTTAAACATAAGGTAACAAGGTACATCTTATTGGGAGAGATTATTTATAGGCGAGGTTATGATGGAATGCTCCTTCGTTGTCTTGAGCCACAGGAAGCATCTTGGGTAATTTCGTAGTCTCATGATGGTACATGTGGTGGTCACTTCAGTGGCATGGCCCTCATTAAGTGCATCTTGAGAATGGGTTGCTATTGGCCTAGTATGGAAAAATAATATTACAAGTATGTCAAGAAATGTGTTAAATGCCAACATCACACAAACCTCACACATTTTCCATCACAAGCCTTGCAACACATCTAATCAACATGGCCCTTCTCACAATGGGGACTAGACTTAGTTGGGAATATTTCACCCCCATATTTAGGTCGACACACATTCATCATAATGGCCACTAAGTATTTCACCAAATGGGTCAAAGTGATCCCCTTGACATCGACAACTGGACCAAGGATTGTGGAGTTTATACTACATAATATAATAATTCATTTTGGGGTCCCTTGAAAAATAATATCAAATAATGGGCCATATTTCAAGAAACAAAATGTGCATGCTTTGAAAACAAAATAACATATTCAGCATAATTTTTTAACATTCTATTATCCACAAGAAAATGGGCAAGCAAAAGCCTCAAACAAAACAATATTCTCCATATTGAGGAAGACAGTGAAAGATAATCACAAGGATTGGCATCTGCAATTACCTCTTGCATTATGGACATACAGGACTAGTGTGCAGATGCCCGCTAGGGTAACACCGTTTTCACTTGTATATGGCACTGAGGCCATCATGCCCTTGGAGTTGGAAATTCCAACCCTACACATAGCATTACAGGACTTCATAGATGATGACACCGCATGGCAAGCCCACCTTGATAAATTAACGCTTCTTGATGAATGTCGAGTCAATGACTTGGAGCATTTCCATGTTTATCAGGATCGCCTTGCGTAATCCTATAATAGTAAAGTCCACTTAAGAGAATTCAAAGTTGGAGATCTTGTACTCAAAGAAAACCAACAAAACTCAAATCTGCCACCGCACCTATGAGACAAATTTACGATAAATTGGATAGGTCCATACATAATATTGGAATATTTGGGCCTGGAGTATATCACCTCACATAATTGGATGGTTTTTAAGAGCTTGAGCCTCTCAATATCATCCATTTGAAGAACTTTTATACATAAATACCAAAACATTCAAATATACATAAAACACAAAAACATTCAAATATACATAAAACACAAAAACATTTCAAATATACATAAAATATAAAAATATTCAAATATGGCATAAAAATTGCTCCAAGGGTATCCCAGCCACTTGGTCAAAATCAATCAAAAATGCTCCAAGGGTATCTTCACGTCGCTTGGTCAAATTCAATCAAAAATGCTCTAAGGGTATCTTCATGCTGCTTGGTCAAGTTCAATAAAAGTTCTCCAAGGGTATCTTCATATCGCTTGGTCAATATTCAAAAACAAAAATGCTCCAAGGGTATCTTCATGCCACTTGGTCAAATTCAATCAAAATGCTCCAAGGGTATCTTCACGTTGCTTGGTCAAAATCAATTAAAATGCTCCAAGGTTATATTCACGCTGCTTGATCACCTCAATAAAAAATGCTCCAAGGGTACCGTCATGCCATTTGGTCAAACCCTAAAAGCCCCAAAGGCATAATAAGCCCTTTGGTCAAGAAACAATAAAAAGTACAAAAACAATACAAAATAATCAAAAGTACAAAAAATAATACAAAAATCAAAAAATACAAAAACATCTACATCTTACATTTGCATCCACATAACTGCATTACATTCATATCCATTGCATTTGCACATTATTGGACATTTTGAGTCCCTAAGTCAAAGTTGTCATTGATGTCACCAGATGAAGTCATCATTAATACCAAATATTTTAGTAGGAAACAAAGGGGATAAAAATGGTTATTTGATATCCAGGAAGAAGGCCAAAGATCAAGTGAAACAATGCAAAAGATAGAAGTAAAAAAGGAGTTATAATATTTATTTTATAAATTATTTAAATTAGTGTGAATTTAAATTTTATAAATAAATATTAAAGGTACTTTATCAAAGGTATAATATTATAATAGTGGTTATTATAATATTAAATGTGCCATGGTGAAAACCCAAATAAAACATTTATAATTCTTATTATAATGTTTTATAAGGCAAAAGTGGGTTTTATAAAGTCTAAAGATATTTTAATAAACCCAAAGGTGGGGTTTAAGACCAAAGGATTTTAAGCCTTATAATTTCACCGACGTTCATGAAGGAGCTAGCACCGACGTATTAAGGTTGGCAAGAAATTAATATAAAAGCATTTCCAAAAACCATTGGCAATTACCCTTGCTCGAATATCGAATTGCATGTGAAGAAGAGGAAAGAGCTCGTGAAAAACATTTTCGTTCACTACGAAAAGGAGAAAAGTAGAAGGTGCACGATTTGAGGGCACATAGGCCAGCTTGGCCTAGCGATGCGTTGAGTTGTTTGGACGCAGGAGGTCCCGCATTCGAATCACAGGCAATGCGAAAGGGAAGACGTGTTTGGCACCCAAGGCGCACACGATTTTTTATTGAAGGTGCACGTTTTTGTAAAGGATAACAAGCACATTGTGCTTGTTGGTTGTTGTGCGAGCACGTGGCTCGATGATGGCTTTGGTCATGGCTAAGGTGCTTAGGGAAGGAGGAGATAGAGGGTTCGAAACCCTCCAAGGCAAGTTTAATTTTTGTAAAGTATTTTTAATTGCCCACGTGGAGTTATAAGGGTGTTATATGATGTGTTAAGCCTTAGGGAAATTAAAAGGGGGTTATGATTTAATTTTATTTTATATAAGGCTTGCATAAAGTTTTTTTATTAAAGTGGATTTATTTTAGTGGGGCAATTTAATTAAAACTTGTCATTAGGGGTTATGAGGAGTTTGTGAAGGATAGTATTGACATTATTGAGAATCAAGGTTATTGTGAATTAATTTCTCATAAAAGGGGTTATTTATTTTATAAGAAGACTATGGTGAAAATTATTATTGAGTTGGAGTAATAAGGTGTTATTGAGTTATTATTTTTGTATTGTGGTATTACTCAAGTCTTCTAACCCTTTTGTGATTGGAAAGAGAAATTTATGAGAGTGGCATATTTGTGAGAACAACTCCTTGGCATCAAAAAGGTATGGGCAAATTCCTTCTTGGTTGAGTTGATTGATTGGATTTATTGAAAATTAAGTTTGGAGTGAAAAGGACTTGATTAGGGTTTCCTTTTCGAAAGTGGTTGAGTTATTGCTTCAAGGTTTTCTGATTTGAGAGTTGAGATTAAAACCTTGTTTTATTAGCATTGTTGTTGAGATCATTGGTTGAGTGAAGTGTTTGAGTTAATGCTTCAAGGTTTTCTGAAATTGAGAGTTGTGATTAAAACATTGTTTGATGAGCATGGTTGTTGAAGTGAGTTGTTATGCAAAGAACTTGAACTAGGGTTTGAAAATATCATGAGTATCATTGTTATGTGAGATTTGTTGTTGAGCATTGTTGGAAATATTTTGAGTTGGATGATACATGCTTGGACTAGGGTTTGTGAGAAAGTGTTGTTTCTTGAAGTGATTGGTTGAGTAGAGTTGATTGAGCCTAGTCAAGTGGATGTATGAAGTGATTTTTCAAGTTCCATAAAATAAACTATTCTATATTTTGAGTTGAGAAAGTGATTGAGTTTATGAGAATAGAACATATTGAGTCTCTAAAAATTCTCTTTATGCTTCTATGAGATTGAGTTGAGAAAGAGATTGAGTTTTTGAGAATAGAACATATTGAGTCTCTAACAATTCTCTTTATGTTTCTATGAGATTTGAGCAAGTTCTGTGTGAGCTTGTTGAGTAGATTTGAGCAGGTTTTGAATGGACCTATTGAGAATATTTGAGCAGGTTTTGAGTGGACCTATTGAGCAGATTTGAGCAGGTTCTCTATGGACCTATTGAGTAGATTTGAGAAGGTTCTATGTGGACCTATTGAGCATATTTGAGCAAGTTCTAGAGAGGACTTGTGGATAGTTTGGTGTGAGCTTTTGAGGAAGCTTGCAAGGCAGATTTGAGACAAGTATTTGAGAAGACTTGAGAGTAGATTTGATTGATTTTTTCAAACCTTGAGTTAAGGTTTGGGGTAGATCCAGCAGAGTTGAGTCAAGCCTTGAGTTAGGGCTTGAGAATAGAGATTGAAGATATATTTGTGCTAGATTGACTGGACTATGTTTAGTGTAGATTTGAGAGTATATTTTGGTGTATATTTGAGGATAGGTTTGTACTAGAGTATAGAGATTGAGAAGATTTGTGCTAGACCAAATGAACTATGTTTAGTACAGACTTGAGAAGATTTGTTGAGCAGATTTGTGCTAGACCGAATGAACTATGTTTAGTATAGACTTGAGAAGATTTATTGAGTAGACTTGTGCTAGACCGAATGAACTATGTTTAGTGCAAGAGATTGAGAAGAGTTGTGCTAGACCGACTGGACTGTGTTTAGTACATAATTGAGATAGAGCTTTGGAGGTGACAGAGTAGAGAGGATAGAGTCTCCAGTGGATAGAGATCCATCAGCCAGGACATTGAGGATAGGTCTTCTGAGTGAGGACAAGAGTCTTCAAGTGGAGAGAGATCCACCAGTCAGTGCAGTGGAGGCAGTGTCTTCTAGAGGATCACCAGCCAAAGCAGAGGAGAAGGAGTTCTCCTGTGGATAGAGATCCACAAACTTGATTTAGGGGATTGGTGTCTCCTTTGGACAGAGGTCCATAAACATTGTAATTGGGAAGGATTCCCAAGAGATTGATTGAGAAAATTTAGTGAAATATTTTCTCCATGGAAGTAGCCATATTTGGGTGAACCACGTAAATTGTTGTCTCTATTGTGTGTGGTGATGTGTACATTGCTTTGATTACTGCTATTGATATTGCTATATTTACATTACTTATATTGATTTGGGAGAGAAAAGTAAAAAGTGGTCTTATATTGTTCACCCCCCTCTTAGTATAAGCTTGTGTTCTTCAATTGGTATCAGAGCTGGTTCCTTTGGAAGAAGTTTAACAGATTGAAGGAAGATCCTACAAGAACACAAATGGCAAAGAAAGGCAAGAGTAGAAGCATGAGACACAAGAAGAAAATAACACCTATGGTCATGAAAGAAAATGAATATGAGTTTAATATTGTTGTGTTGGGAGGACAAATGGAAATAGATTCAAGAGATGAATCAAGTAATGGAGAAATATCTAGACTGATAAATTTTTGTACCAGATGTGGGAAGACAGGTCATCATGCAACTTATTGTTCACAAGAAGGTGAAGAATGTTTTATCTATGGACAACTCGGTCATGATGCAAGTTATTGCAATGGGTTTGATAATAGTGAAGATAAAGATGATTCTCTCAGATTTGAAGTTCTAAAGAATGATTCAAAAAAAGATAACAGGAATAGTCGAAGTAGGTATCAAGAAGAAACTCCACTTTGGACAATAGAAGAAATTGAAGAAGAGGAAGATTCAAAAAAAGAAAAGGAGGAAGCCACTCTTAAGGAACTTATTGAATTGAAAAGAGAGAATTTAGAATTGAAGGCTCAAATACAAGAAGATGAGAAATGTAAGACAAAGCTTCTACAAGATATCTCTGACTTGAGAGATAAGGTTGAAAAAGCAAGAAGAGTTGAAGAAGGTATGATTAAATAGTCAAAGGTAAAAGAGATAGAATGTGAAAGGCTTATGGTTACTCTTGAAGAATTAAAAATGGAGAACTCATGATTAAGGGTTCAAACTCAAGAAGATGAGAAAGCAAAAGCAAGGTTTCTACAGGAACTCACCAACTTCAAAATCAAAGTTGAAGAGACAAGGAAAAATTGAAGAAGGTATGGCCAAAAAATTAAAGATAAAAGATCTAGAGTGTGAAAGATTAGAGCATGAGATAGTTTCACTAAGGATGGAAGTAAAAGGTTCTAAGGACAAGCTACACAAGTTTGAGGAAAATTCAAAGACTTTGGATAGGATTATCAATGCACAAAGGTCATCAGTCACCATAACAGGACTTAGTTCTAAAGAAGAACAAGGGAAACAAGAAGCGAGAAAAAGGAGAGTCAAGCTCAAACACCAAAAAAGAAGAAGCATCAAAAGAAGTAAGTAAAAGAGAGAGTGAGACTTCTAAGGAGAAGTTGGACAATAGAAAGTTCAAAAAGGAAAGGAACAATGCACAAGTAAGGAACAGATGGAATAGGAAATAGGTAGAAGAGACTAAGAGACCAATGGGGTCTAGGCAAGGTTTCTTCAATGGAAGATGTTTTTCATGTCACAGGTTTGGGCACATGGCTTCACAATGCAAGACACATGAAAGACAGGAATATGGGAATGGATAGTTTTTCCATGGGTATTGCTACTCATGTAATCAGTTTGGTCACAAGGCAATGAATTGCAGGGTTCATGAAAGAAGAGGATATGACTTCACTAGGAGAAATCCTAAGATATTTTCACCTCCAAGGAATAATATCATTAAGTGTTATAAGTGCAATAATTATGGTCACATAGCAAAGTGGTGTAGAGCAAACATTCCAAAAATAGTTATGAACAAGAACAAGAACATGAATAGGAACATAAACAAGAACATGAACAGGAACAAGAAGATGGATGAGAACATGAACATAAACAATAATAGGAATAGGAACATGGATGAGAATAGAAATGAAAATAGGAACAAGAACAGGAACCTAGATGTGAACGAGAATAGGAATAGGAACAAGAATGATGACAGGAACAAGGATGATGACTTGGATAGAAATAGTTAGAGGATTCAAAAAACTCAGAAAATAAGGGAAAAGGATAAAGGTAAAGAGCAGTGCTTTCAAGGAGTAGAAATACTCCCACCCCAAAATTAACCACCTCATGAGGAGGTGGGGGAGGGGCTAAGCTAAGAGGCTCATTCTTAGCCCCGAGCCCCAAAGGTGACCCTTTGCCATTGATGTCAAAGGGGGAGAGATTTGTGTATTGGGGAGAGATTTGATATGGGGAGAGATTTGATATTTGAGAGAGCATTGAGCTAGGGGGAGAAATGTCCCAAGGGGAGCAAAAGGAAAAATAAAGGTCAGGTTTTGGTAAGAAGAGTATGGGTTGCCATCAATGACAAAGGGGGAGATTGTTGGACATTTTGAGTCCCTAAGTCAAAGTTGTCATTGATGTCACCAGATGAAGTCATCATTAATACCAAATATTTCAATAGGAAACAAAGGGGATAAAAATGGTTATTTGATATCCAGGAAGAAGGCCAAAGATCAAGTGAAACAATGCAAAAGACAAAAGTAAAAAAGGAGTTATAATATTTATTTTATAAATTATTTAAATTCAGTGTGAATTTAAATTTTATAAATAAATATTAAAGGTACTTTATCAAAGGTATAATATTATAATAGTGGTTATTATAATATTAAATGTGCCATGGTGAAAACCCAAATAAAACATTTATAATTCTTATTATAATGTTTTATAAGGCAAAAGTGGGTTTTATAAAGTCTAAAGATATTTTAATAAACCCAAAGGTGGGGTTTAAGACCAAAGGCTTTTAAGCCTTATAATTTTACCGACATTCACGAAGGAGCTAGCGTCGACATATTAAGGTTGGCAAGAAATTAATATAAAAGCATTTCCAAAAACCATTGGCAATTACCCTTGCTCGAATATCGAATTGCATGTGAAGAAGAGGAAAGAGCTCGTGAAAAACATTTTCGTTCATTGTGGAAAGGAGAAAAGTAGAAGGTGCATGATTTGAGGGCACATAGGCCATCTTGGCCTAGCGGTGCGTTGAGTTGTTTGGATGCAGGAGGTCCCGTATTTAGATTACAGAGCGATGCAAAAGGGAAGACATGTTTGGTGCCCAAGGCGCACATGGTTTTTTATTGAAGGCACACATTTTCACAAAGGATAACAAGCATGTTGTGCTTGTTGGTTGTTGTGTGAGCACGTGGCTCGATGATGACTTTGGCCATGGCTAAGGCGCTTAGGGAAGGAGGAGATAGAGGGTTCGAAACCCTCCAAGGCAAGTTTAATTTTTGTAAAGTATTTTTAATTGCCCACGTGGAGTTATAAGGGTGTTATATGATGTGTTAAGCCTTAGGGAAATTAAAAGGGGGTTATGATTTAATTTTATTTTATATAAGGCTTGCATAAAGTTTTTTTATTAAAGTGGATTTATTTTAGTGGGGCAATTTAATTAAAACTTGTCATTAGGGGTTATGAGGAGTTTGTGAAGGATAATATTGACATTATTGAGAATCAAGGTTATTGTGAATTAATTTCTCATAAAAGGGGTTATTTATTTTATAAGAAGACTATGGTGAAAATTATTATTGAGTTGGAGTAATAAGGTGTTATTGAGTTATTATTTTTGTATTATGGTATTACTCAAGTCTTCTAACCCTTTTGTGATTGGAAAGAGAAATTTATGAGAGTGGCATATTTGTGAGAACAACTCCTTGGCATCAAAAAGGTATGGGAAAATTCCTTCTTGGTTGAGTTGATTGATTGGATTTATTGAAAATTAAGTTTGGAGTGAAAAGGACTTGATTAGGGTTTCCTTTTCGAAAGTGGTTGAGTTATTGCTTCAAGGTTTTCTTATTTGAGAGTTGAGATTAAAACCTTGTTTTATTAGCATTGTTGTTGAGATCATTGGTTGAGTGAAGTGTTTGAGTTAATGCTTCAAGGTTTTCTGAAATTGAGAGTTGTGATTAAAACATTGTTTGATGAGCATGGTTGTTTTTTTTGGTAAATCAAGTCTATCATTAAACTGGGTTTTAATGGTTGATACAAAAATGATTTACAAAAATGAGCCCTT
Organism: Wollemia nobilis; assembly: GCA_028583015.1. Lineage (NCBI taxonomy): Eukaryota > Viridiplantae > Streptophyta > Pinopsida > Araucariales > Araucariaceae > Wollemia > Wollemia nobilis. The sequence goes on along the minus strand of JAQPPZ010000386.1, from coordinate 8,083,714 downwards.
GTCTAAGGAACCCCACCATGAAACTGAGGAAACTCTATCCTCTAACCTAATGCTATTGCCTAGCCAAAAACCAAAATAACTAGACCATACTACCCACCATAGTCAAAAACACCCTTAACAAAAAGAGACACAGGTCCTATCAGGACCCTAACTACCCCAAGCACCCACACTTCACACAGGAGTTCACCCATAAGCCTGTAGGAAACAAAAAGCCATTGCCACAACCAACACAATAAAAAAAAATGCAGATCATCCAGCCATACAAGCCAATCAGAGGAAGATCCTAGTCCTCATCCTTGATCTCCTCTTCTTGATTTTCATCTTTGTCTTCTTTATTTTTGTCAGTCTCCAGGTTGTAGACCATCGAAGTTTTGATCTGGTATCCTTTGTTGAAGAAAACCTTGGTCAAAATCTCATGTAATTCCTGCATCTGTTGATTGATGTTGGCCACCATGTTTAGGACATACCTTTTCAATTCCATTATTGTAGGGTTAGGACCCTCATCTTCAGACGTAATCTCCATGATTTTGCTTCTCCCCTGAACTTGCTTGTTTTTTAGCCTAAGGGAAGACCTAATGGGTTGGTCATCAATTCTTAGCATTTTCCTTGCTAGGCCTCCCTTAGCGCTAGACTCACCCTCACGCTTCATGATAGGGGAGGGTTTTGGGAGACCAGGGCTCTCGTATCCCCTCAAAATTTCACCATGAACTGCCAAGGGATCCTTAGGAGGAGGGGTAGGGACAGTTTGGAGAGCATGGAGAAGGACGTATTTGTAAATGACCTTGAGAAGGCCTTGAATCATGGGCATGGAAAATCATTTTTTTTCTACAGGAAGAAGTGATGGTGTGGTTTAGGTAGTTCATCAAATATTGGGGAATGCTTATGGGGTTAACATCCCAAAAAAAGTTAACAAAGGCATAATGGAAACTGAGTAAAGTTTTACCAGGATCCTCCGTCGTGATGAGCATGGTTGTTGAAGTGAGTTGTTATGAAAAGAACTTGAACTAGGGTTTGGAAATATCATCAGTATTATTGTTATGTGAGATTTGTTGTTGAGCATTGTTGGAAATATTTTGAGTTGGATGATACATGGTTGGACTAGGGTTTGTGAGCAAGAATTTTTTCTTGAAGTGATTGGTTGAGTAGAGTTGATTAAGCCTAGTCATGTGGATGTATGAAGTGATTGTTCAAGTTCCATAAAACAAACTATTCTATATTATGAGTTGAGACAGTGATTGATTTTATGAGAATTTAACATATTGAGTCTCTAAAAATTCTCTTTATGATTCTATGAGATTGAGTTGAGAAAGTGATTGAGTTTTTGAGAATAGAACATATTGAGTCTCTAACAATTATCTTTATGTTTCTATGATATTTGACCAAGTTCTGTGTGATCTTGTTGAGCAGATTTGAGCAGGTTTTGAGTGGACCTATTGAAAATAATTGAGTAGATTCTGAGTGGACCTATTGAGAATATTTGAGTAGGTTCTCTATAGACCTATTGAGAATATTTGAGCAGGTTCTGTGTGGACCTATTGAGTAGATTTGATCAAGTTCTAGAGAGGACTTGTGGGCATTTTGGGGTGAGCTTTTGAGGAAGCTTGCAAGACAAATTTGAGACAAGTATTTGAGAAGACTTGAGAGTAGAGTTGATTTATTTATTCAAATCTTGAGTTAAGGTTTGGGGTATATCCAAAATTTTTGATTCAAGCCTTGAGTTAGGTCTTGAGAATAGATATTGAAGACATATTTATGCTAGAATTACTAGAATGTGTTTAGTGCAGATTTGAGAGCAGATTTTGGTGCAGATTTGAGGATAGGTTTGTGCTAGACTAGAGATAGAGATTGATAATATTTGTGCTAGACCAAATAAACTATGTTTAGTACAGACTTGAGAAGATTTGTTGAGCATATTTGTGCTAGACCGAATGAACTATGTTTAGTATAGACTTGAGAATATTTATTGAGAAGACTTGTGCTAGACTGAATGAGTTATGTTTAGTGTAAGAGATTGAGAATATTTGTGCTAGATCAATTGGACTGTGTTTAGTACAGAATTGAGATAGAGCTTTGGAGGTGATAGAGCAGAGAGGATAGATTTTCTAGTGGATAGAGATCCATCAGCCAGGATATTTAGGATAGGTCTTATGAGTGAGGACAAGAGTCTTCAAGTGGAGAGAGATCCACCAGTCAGTGCAGTGGAGGTAGAGTCTTCTAGAATATCACTAGCCAGAGCAGAGGAGAAGAAGTTATCTTATGGATAGAGGTCCACAAACTTGATTTAGGGGATTGGTGTCTCTTTTGGATAGAGGTCCACAAACTTGATTTAGGGGATTGGTGTCTCTTTTGGATAGAGGTCCATAAACATTGTATTTGGGAAGGATTCCCAAGATATTTATTGAGAAAATTTAGTGAAATATTTTCTCCATGGAAGTAGGCATATTTGGGTGAACCACGTAAATTTTTGTGTCTCTATTGTGTGTGGTGCTATGTACATTGCTTTATTTACTTCTATTGATATTGCTATCTTTACATTGCATATATTGGTTTGAAAAAAAAAGTAAAAAGTGCTCTTATACTATTCACCCCCTCTCTTAGTATAAGCTTGTGTTCTTCACATATGTTATGATCACGCTCTTACAAATGATGCCACAGTTTGTATCACAACCGTGAAGACGTAAGTCCAAATTCATTCATTCATCCATGTGTGTAACTATGTTTTTCAACACAACCATTTAATATTGCTATACAAAATAGGATAATTTTTTTTGGTCATTCAACCATATCTAGTGGTCTTATTAGCTTTTGTGGAAAGCCATATTGATTAGTAGAGGGTAAGGTCTAGTGGTGATAGTGCCTAGCATACTTCAGAATCCCATCACTAATTAAAAACAATAAAATCCTAGCTGGTACAAGAGAAAGATAAAAGCTGCAAAAGTGTTCTAGGTCACCTTAAGCAAAAAGGGTCTTCCTTGCTTATCCCCCTGTGCGACCGATTCAAAGGTGCTGAGAATTGGAAAAAGGAAAAACTCTACCCTACCCAGTTAAATCCCTTGCTTTCATTTTGTGTAGACCAATATTTGCATGTGGATGATCTAGCTTTAGTTAACCCAATGCTACCTAGTGGTATAGTCCAACTAAGTCCAACATAGGATCATATGAATAATTTAGGATCCCCGATCTTAGAAATGGGCTTAAATAATCTCACATGACATCAGAGGAAATGCTTGAGTTCTATCTAAATATATTCATTTGCACACACATGGATAATGAGTATCTAGGTCTATGATGAAAGTCTTTCTTCTCAAGAGTCTTGTGTGGTCAGTAAACAACTTTTGATAGGGTAACTAGAGTGTTTGAGTCTCAAGAAAAACCTTAAAAACTTCCTACATAGCAACAAATCATATCATCAATTGCATCATCTATTTTATTTATGAGGTTTTGTGAATTAGAGGGTATTAACAAAGTAGGCTAGATACCAGATAGATGTCAAAAATGATGTTTACATGACCACTGACTATTTTGAATATTTTAAATTGCTGAAGCTTATCAAGAAAATACACACATTTCACACCATTGCATTTCACATGTGGATGACCAAATATTTGATTCTTGTGATAAGAGTGATTATTTACATTCATAACTAATGTAATTTTTGTGGTGTCATCCATTGGATTGTGAAAATCATATCATATGAATTCCTAATTTTTTAAGTGATTAAAGCATATAGGTTCATTTACATTAGATCAAAAACCATGTAGATAATGCATTTCACACATTGCATTTGCCACATCATAACATAAGTTGAATGCATACAACTAAAAGCAAAATTAAACATGCATTTAACAAATAACATTGCATCCATAATGCATAGATCATCAATCATTCATCTGCACCTAAAATTAGATCATTACATCCACATGCATTGCATCATAAAGCAATAGTCAAAGGAGATATCCGTATGCATCACATCATATAGCCATAATCAAAGCACATGAAATACCATAAACATCCACATATGCATACATCATAATCTATCTATGCACACCATCATAAATCCATCACTAAGTCAACTCATGAAACATCACATCATGACATGATAATCAAATCATATAAGCATATACATAAGCATCCATTCAAATATCTACATCATCATAAATATTGCCTATCATCTAACACATACATCAAATCATCATAATGCCATCATCACATCACATAAATAAAACAAAAATATAAGCAATAAATGACACATAATTAATCATAATGCAAATATCTCACATAAATGTGTCTCAAATACATGGATGTATAAAAATGCCCATGGGCTACAGTCATATAGGTTAGCTGACCTCAACAATAGAAGTCAAAGTACATCATAATCAAATTGGACTTGCATCCCTTGTAGTACCACCTCTTGTGGTAGGATCCCTGGGAGAGTGATGTGAGCTAGATACTAATGATCTCTATGTATGAGTTCGAGTCCTCTACATAGGTTGGATGGAAGACTACCCTGATGTGGAGTACCCGCTAGCTTGTGATCCACCTACACCTGCCCTCTCCCTAAGAGTGGCTCCTAGCCTCCTAATATGAATTGAGAGAGTGATAATGTAGGCTACATCATCAAAAATATTTAACTCATACTCATATAGAAAACCCTACATATACCTAGTCTCTACCCCTAGATATACCTTTTTACGAACCCATGGTGTGGGAGGATCAACAACAATTTGCATCCTAGTAGCACCTCCCCTGATAGCATCCTAAAATGCCTGTATTTGAGCCATGAGCTACGCTATAGTGGCATCTCGTTGTACTATAGTGGCATATCACTATGCTATAATGGCATCACACTATTTTACCTAGATCTTGGCCAATTGGAGATCAACCTCTATATCATGCAATTGTGCCCTAAGAGGAGAATATATCTCCTTGAAATCCAACTCCTCCTCCTCCTCAGGAGCCTCCTACTTCTTGGCTACCACCTGCTCTACTAGCTAGTCCCATCCCTTAGTCCTAGCTTGGACTCTATGCCCTTCTAGATCTATTTCTCTATCATCACCATCATCCTCATAGCCTATAATACCATCACCATGCCACATCTGATCCCCCCACCACTACACAAAGGCATCTATCACTCCCCCATAAACACCTACATCAACTGTTGGGGTGTCCTCCTCATCAGTAAGCTCTATAATCCATGGTGGGGGAAGTTCTCTCTCTACTGTAATATGCCTATATAGGACTAGGACAAATAGCACATCCTGTTGTAATCTGTACTGATGAAGGACATGATAGTAGAAGAAATACTCTCTGATGTTGGCCTTGTGGCCAAGGATCCATCGCTCACACTGCATCTTAGTTGTAAATCTAGCTAGATCATCCCATATTGGGTAGTCATAATATGGGTGCCATCTGATATCTTGGGCCTGCAACCCACTAAAAGTAGCAATATAATGGGAGAGTTCCCCTGCATGAGGATGAATCTTGCACTTCTCTCACTCTCAAGACAACCTGATAGCATAGCATTGTATCAAATCATCAATATTGGCAATCTCTATAGGAAGCCTTTTGGGATGATCTACAAATATGTGCTCCCATCCCCATATCTGTAGGAGCAAGCTACATGTGATGTTGACACGACCCCACCGATGGATGTGATACAACTCATCATAGCACTGTGCTAGCAAAGACCTCCCCCATGAATAGATGATAGGCTCCTCGTTGTCCATAAAATCTTGAACCATCGCAAGGAGGTTCCATGGGAACCTCAAGCCTGAGTAGTTTAGGATAAGAACGTTGTTGACAACCATCAGCAACACCATATGCCTCTTAGATAAGACCCTCTCCTTGTACCACCATAGAATAGATACACTGCTAGATTTGTTATCCTATAAGGTAGTCACAACATGCCTCCCAAAAACCCTAGCAAAGATTACCTCATGGTCATTAGTGGCCAAAGAGATAATGGCCACTCTGTCAAAAGAAGTCCAAAAAATCCTATATACGTCCTTCGGTGTGATAGTCATCTGGCTAGTAGGAAGGTGGAAGGTATTAGTCCAAGGATCCCATCAGTGAGCAAAGACCATGAGGTATGCCTGATCCAACATAATCTGGGGAAGACTGGTCACATACTATAATCTATGGGTTTTAAACCATACCCATTCTATGTCATCCATATGAGGTATGAGGTCAAGAAAGATCTTCAGGTCCTGAGCTCGAGCAGTAAGAATCTAAGGACAAGAATCAAGGCATAAGTACAGTGCATCTAAGGCAAAAAATGCAATAAAACATGGAAAACGATGCAAATAATGGTAGACTATCCTAAGTATAAGTGAAAATGGCAATAAATGCACCTAATAATGTAGAAAAAATTAATTAATCACATCAAAAAAATCAAATAATATCATAAGTTTTTTTGGTCGCTTTCATCTATAGCAACTAGGAATCGGTCGCTGAGGTTGGCAGTGACTAGGCTCTAATGGTCAGATTTTTGACCGTTGGGATTTGAACCGGTTGCTACCATCAATAGCAACCAAGATGCGAATCAAAATGGCTACTCTGAGCGGCAACGACCGATAGGTGACATGGCAAACGCATACACCCTAGGACAAAAGTACCAAAAAAATTTGAAAAAACACAAAATGGGTACAAGCCCATTAAATTAAAACCTAAACTAGGCTTATAAATGGGTTTGGTTCATTGCCAACAAATTTAGTGAGGTTCGTTTACTGGTTACTTAGTGAGGTTCATTTTTACCAAAAAATAAGCAAGGTTAGGCTTTGGAAGTATACCCAAGAAGCTTTGTATCCTCCACTCATGGATGCCTTGCCTTGCATAGCCATAATCCTCGACGAAAAGTGCTCCAAGTTGTAAACTGTCACTTTCTCTCCAGAGTTCTAAAAAGCAAATCACCAGCCGAAAGAATGAAAATTCAAAACCCTAGGCTAATTTTATATTTTCCAAGTTATGTCTCGATCATTGTTGTTGTCAATGAACCATACTTATTGGCCACTACGGTCGAGAGCGGCCACAAACAGACATTTGGGGGCCTTTGGAGATGACAACAACTAGAAGCACAACCAAAAATAGAAAAATTCCTCCCATGAGAAATAAAAAAAAAATAAAATAACCACATTTTGACGGTTCATAATCGTCATAATAATCAAAATAATAAAAAAATCACATAAATACAAAATCTCAAGTAAGCCTCATACCCAATTACTTACTGTATCAACTCGGAAGTTGCAGTGATTTGTATTCCATGCAATTTGGTGAGATGAGTGAGCTATCATAAGGCTACTTGGGGTAAATTAATCATTTTGGAATGGTGATGTACCTCCTCAAATCCTGAAGAAGACCAAGATGATCGGACTGCTCCATGGGTACAATGGAATCATCCTAATTCCCTTAAGACATAAAAACACTGAGCCAAGTGATTCAACAAAGGACCTGAATAGAATCATCCATCCTAAATCCCTAATAAGTTCATTTGTGGTCAGACCACTCCTTGGGATAGAGATGAATGATCATCATAAACAATTGAAGTCACACTTGGATGGGGGTTTACCCATTAAAAGAACAAGCACTAGAAAGGAACCAAATTAGTCATATTGGTCAAGCAACTTGTCACTTCATTTATTGCCCTTCCCTTATCAAATTCGTTGTGTGAGAGGGTAGTTAGTTCTTCAAATAATCATAATCAAATTTGACCCAAGATCACTCAATCATACCAAAATTGCATTCATCCTACGAATCATTGCAGATAACTATTACAAAATTTCCCCTATTTTTTGGGTTCATAAGAAAAATATAACATTTTTAGTTTGTATCTCTCCTCCAGTTGGATCTCATTGTAGTGACATAAGCTACCTGATTGTGTTTGAGGAATGAGTGCAAGTGAATATGTGCAAGCCCTATGCTAAATTAAGCCTTCCAATATGTTGAAGCAATGATTCAAGGGTGCACACCGTCTTGCGTGATTAGGCCATCTAGTGTTGATCATACCAATGATCATCATACAATCTACAAACATAGAAATCTACATTTTTTCTCAATATTGTGTTTTTTCCACACAACACATCCCAAAAAGGGGCATTTGTAGACACCTAAAACACATCATGTTTAGGATAACTACTCACCTGGGAGCATTCATAGATCATGTGACTAATCCTTGGAACCCTGCAAGTGCCAAAAGTGGTTTTCACCACTCATATGGGGAAGTATTAGCCCATATAGGTCTGGCCAATATGAACCAGAGCAACTGAATCTTGGCCATTGAAGCTCAGAGTGGTCAATCCCTAGCCAATGCATATTATAGCAGCTAGACCCTAAAATGCAATTTGCCATCAAATCAACCTAATATCAGGTGGAAGTGGTAGTTTGCATGCAATAAGGCCGAGTGGGGACAACTTTGCATTTCTCCTCATATCCAATCTACATGAGAGACTTAATTATAGATTCAGACATCAGTTAACTGGCCCTCAAGGGTAGACAAAGACTCAAATTCTCATGCTAACAAATAGTTTGTATGCAAGATCCAGTCTTAGGATTTTTATACCTAAACCTAGGACCTCAACACAATATAATGTGTAAGCCTAAGAGCACCAAGGGGGACTTAAAGAATCAAGTTTTGATACTTGAAGAGCTTTTATTACAGCGAAGCCCTATCGGATCGAAGAGCAAGTTTGAGTGCCTTTTAGGAGCAACAAAGTGCTGGCCAATTGAGGGTTCATCATCTACATGAAATTCAACACATCAAACATAAATGACAACCATTTCAACTTCAAAAACCATCTTGGATCCATAGCCTTGGATCAATAGAGACACGTTTTCATCTTAGCGATCGCTATCTTAGATAGCGGCCCGCATGCATAGTCTAGGGTTCTTAGCATTAGTTCCTTTCATTTAGCTTATTATATGTTTTCACGCATTAGCATATATCTGATTTATTGTATTTGCTTACATTCATAGCACTGATATCTATTTTCATTTAGCATATTTATGTTTATCATTAGGTTTATCACTAACAACCTCATCCAGGGAGGTAATCTCAGACAATTAAGTGTTTGTTGTTGTTTTTATGCTTACAGGACTACAGGTTCACTAGACAGGTTATCAACATACAAAAGCAATAGGATCCCTCTAGGAACCAAACCTGGAGAAGGAGGCATATGTAAGCCCTCATATAGTTCCATGTGCATCATCAAGAAAAGGCTTTGTGACCCCACATTTTCTCCATGAGGATGGAGGCGGGGAAACCTCATCATCTCTATGCGAATAATTGGGTCTAGAACCCCTTTTATGTCCATGTGGGGAGGAAGCTCTTGAAGCATCATCATGTCTTTGAGAAGTTTCTATGTGGTGATAAGAGGGCCTTGAGGGCTCCTCGCATCTTCATGATGAAGGAGGCCTTGAAGCCTCATTGTGTTTAAGCGATTTTCTTCCATGACGTATCTCCCTAACTGGGGTTTCTCGAGGAGAACTCCCATGAGTTGAGTTATTTTTAGGGTAAAATAGGTAGTATATTGAATTATACTACATAGGTTATTACATATAATTTTTACCATAGGAGATATTTACTGTTCCATAAAATATATCCTAAGTTAACTAAGGTTAATAACTAAAATATCCTATGATATTTTAGTTAGGTTGTTAGCATAATCTATTTACAACCATCATTAGCGCTTCCTAAGCTAAGTGGTTAGTAAACCTATTTTGTAATCTACTTAAGCTTATAATTTCGTAAGCTATCCCTAATGTTGAAATCATAATCTATTGGATTATTATTATTATTTGTGTAGTTTCTACTTACATTGGTATCTATCATTGGGTGGCCTAATACGAGCTTCACTCGTTCCACCTGACCTAGACCTGCATAGATCCTGATGTGCCCTATTGGCACTTTGGCTCTACATGGATTTTGATGTCATCCTCACCTGTCGAATCATGGTAGGGGATCTGCTTGAATTGCTGATGCACTGACTGCATTGGCTTAAATCTAACCTCACCTGTCGATTGACTCCATCAACCCAAACTCTATCTCATACACCTGTAGGCCTGTGACCAGATGATATGGACCGGTGATCGAAAAGGTGTTATGGCACCCACATGCTCACAATCTGGTGATCATGACTAGGATATGGCAACAAGAAAACCTGGGCTCCATTGACTAGAATTCGGTAGATGAGCCGACCATAATTCAATGACCATGTATGGGCTCCACTGACAAGACTTTGGTGACCAGGAAGTGACGTCAGGTGCACCCTCCTTTATCCAGTGATCGGTAGGATCTATGCACACTCAAGAACAAATCTTGAGGCAATAAATCAGATCGTCCCTAGAGGCAGCCACCTGACAAGAACCCCAAGCTGATGTGGCAATCGTAGTAGACATGGTGCATCAAAGTGACTTTATGTAGCACAGACATGGCATCTTGCACATGGCTTAATAGTTGGTGCATTCTGTTTGGCTAGAAAGTGGGAAAACATGTGTCACATCGATTTCCCGAAGGCAATCGATGAAGGAGGTAAGCCCTCCCATATTTAAAGTCCACAGTTGGAAATATCGCCCACATGTGGGATAAAACAAGAAGTTTAAAAAAAAAAAAAAAAACCCTTCCTTCCCATTTGTTAAATGTCATCACTGTCAGTTGAATACCAAATCCACTTAGCTAGCTTGTTGGTTAGTGCCCTCATTGACCCGCGTGAGGTCACGGGTTCGACCCGCGCGCTCGTATGTTGGGCAAGGATTAATTTTTTTATAAAAATTATTGTCTCACGTTTATTTTTCTTTAAAATATTTTTTTGATAAATGTTTTATATAGTTTAGACTTTATTTGGTCCATTAAAATCATTTTTAACTATATTTTGAGTGATTTTTTTTCCAAATAAACTTTATTATATAAAAATTTTAATCATTAAATGTATTTTTTTAAGGATTAAAACTTAGATATTTTTTTGTAAACTAAAGCCATCAAATTTCTTTAGTTTTCTTCAACACTTGGAGATAAAGAGACAAAGAGAATCAAAATTTGGTTGCAAAACATAGCAGTTTTTTCTTCAACATTTTTGCAATAAACTCCTCCAAATTCCTATAGTTTTCTCCCACATTTTTTTTGGAGATAAAGAGACATAGGAACTTTATATTCTATTGCAAAACCAAAAAATTGGGCAAGGAAAAAGGTCATTTTGTTTTGCAACAAAACCAAATATTTGCTTTTGTTTTCTCCTTCACAAAGGAGATATAAGACATAAAATTGTAAATTTTTTGTTGTAAACTTCAGAAGAATTTTGAACCTATTTTTTATCCTAATGCTTGAGTGTTGAAGACATAAACCAAGTCATGTGTCGACTGGTCTGGAAGCCTTTCAAATGCGGGTCATGTGTCGACTTGTCTTGAAAGGAGTGCTCGATTTCTAATTTTATAAAAATTAAGGGGGGATAGAAGTCACATTTTGTGATTCTATTTTTTTCAAAATTGTAAAGAGAAAGGGAGGATATTTTAGAGTAATAAATCTGCATTATCGATTGTACTTGACACCTTTTTAATTGACTACACTAGGTGCATTTTCGGTTGCATTTGACACCTATAGTGATAATACTTTGGGTTGCTCTATTTTGGATTATTTCACTAACCATCATATTTTTTGTGTGCAATTAAACAATCATAAGAATATTTAAGAGCATTTCATAAAGCCAAACTTCACTAAAATCGTGCTACACCTTGCACAAGTTAAACAAGTCAAATTTTCCTCCCCATCAAAGGTCAAAATACAAACACCTTGATTCACTTTCTTTGTTTGGCTTAATTTCCTCAAAATTTCCATCCTTCTTGAAGGATGTTAAGGCAAGTGCCATTAAATATCCTAGAGAGCAAAATAAGAAGTCTTCCAAAACCTACCCCTTTAATTTGCTCTATTTTTTTGGCTTAATTTCTTCAAACTTTTCATCCCTTGTTAAGGGTGTTAATGCAGCTGCCATTAAATATATTAAAGAGCAAATTAAAATCTTCCATATACTCTTTTGAGGGTATAATGCAAGATATAGTCATCTTAGTCACCTCAATTTTAAACCTTCACCATGGCCATGATAAACAAGTATCTCAATGAGAGCCAACTACTTAAAGGTTCAAATTATTCTACCTAGAAAACTAAGATGAAAGTTATTTTAACTGTAGAGGAGATGTGGGGAATAGTGGATGGCACTGATTCTAGACCCACATCACTAGGAGCATATCAGATAACATATGATAAAAATTATAAAAGACTTTCCTTATTGATCTTGCTAGCTATTACTGATGACATACAACCTCATTTAAGTCAAGACAAAAATGGTAAGGAGGCATGGGATGCCTTAGCAACCATTTTTGAAGGAAAGAATCAATCAAAAATTCTTAACCTTCAAACATATCTTCATACTCTTCATATGAAATCTGGAGAGACAATAGAGCTATTCCTCTGTAGAGTGGCAGATATAAAAACAAAATTGCAAGCCTTAGGAGAAAAAGTGGAAGACAAAGTCCTGACCTAAATAATTTTGAGGGCTCTTCCAAAATCCTATAGAATGATGATCACATCACTACAATTCTCTAGGAGGATAGTGAATTTTGTAGATTTGGTAAATATGCTTCAAACTGAATAAGCTAATCAAATCCAAAGAGATGAGGCATCCAAAAATGCACTTTTCTCAAACAAGCAAAGTGGAAAGAAAAAGTGGAATCAACAGAAAGGATCTTCTTCTAACAAAGAAAAGGGTAAACGCAAAGAAACTCAAAAGAAGTAGTATTGTAAAATTTGTGATAAGGACACTCATGAAACCAAGATATGTTGGTTTAAGAACAAAACACCCAATGAACAAGGACAAAAGAAGGGCAAAGGTAAACCAAAGAACAAGAATAAGCAACAACATGGAAATATTGTCACTGAAGATTTGAGTTCAGACTCTGAACAAGCACACAAAGTGCTCATGACTCATATAGAATCCTCTCACAAGGATACTGTGTGGTACATAGATTCAAGCACTAGTAAGCATATGACTGGCGATAAGTCCTGGTTTGAGATATTTGAGTCTCAAGAAGGTAGACCAATGACCATTTTTGATGATAAGACCTATTGAGTTCAGGGAGAAGAAAGTGTTTATGTCTCCCTTCTAGATGGAGAATGTAAGATTCAAAAAGTTCTTTATGTACCAGGATTGAAAAATAATCTCTTATTAGTTCCACAAATCCTGGAAAACAACATGAATGTCAATTTGGACCAAGAAAATAAACTTTGCTTTATCACTCAGAAAGGAAAATAGATAGCAATAGGTTCTTACAAACATGGTTTGTTTATCTTAGATGCAATTACCTCCACACATACTGCAATGGCAGTAACCACAAAAGAGGCCACTTATCTATGGCATAAGAAATTTGGGCATCTAAGCTTAGGGTATTTACTAGAACTCAGTAAATATCAAATGGTGAAATGACTGCCTACTCTTCCATCTACTTTGCTAGTGTGCTCAGATTGCTTGTTAGGAAAGAAACATAGAGTACCTTTTGAACCTACCTCCTTTTGAGCTAAGGTAATTTTGGAGTTAGTTCACATAGATTTGTGTGGTCCTATGTCTACTAGTTGTGGAGGAAAATGTATTTTTAATTGTTTGTAGATGATCACTCACAGAAAATGTGGATCTTCTTCTTGCAGTTTAATTCTGAAGCATTTGACTATTTTTAGTAGTTCAAGAAGCTTGTTGAGAAAGAATTAGGATGTTTCATAAAGACCCTCTATCAGATCGAGGGGGGAATACACATCAAAATATTTTTCCTCATTTTTGCAAAAACATGGGATAAAGAGACAGTTGACAACAACCTATTCTCCTCAGTCAAATGGAGTTACTGAGAGAAGAAATCGTTCCATTATGGAAATGGTTTGATGTATGCTTAAGGGAGCCAATCTTGAGCACGATTCATCGGGTGAAGCTGTAACAACTACAATATATCTTCTAAATAGAGCACCCACATGGGCTCTTGAAGGTATGACTCCTCAAGAAGCATGGAGTGGAAAACCCTCCATATCTCATCTACGAGTATTTAGGTGTAAGGATTTTATGCATATACCTAAGGAGAAAAGAAAGAAGTTAGATGAGAAGACCCTATAATGTGTTTTTCTTGGATATGATGAATTCTCAAAAGGCTGTCGGTTGATAGATTCATTCACCAAGAAAATACATATTAGTAGAGATGTAGTATTTGATGAAGCTTTCATATCTAACACTACATCAGTATACTTAGATGATGAGGAGCAACAACCACTTCCTCCTCCACAACAGAAAAAGCCTCCAAAATGGTATACAAGTATTATGAAATATTCCAAACTCACTTCACCACCTGATCTCACTCTCAATCATCCACAAACATGAATCATGTCTCGACAGAGAAAGGCAGAAGCATCTAAGTTGATGATATTTGTGCATATTTTCAAGATTTTTATGTTTACAGAGATTTAAAAAGTGGAGATGATATAGAAATTGATGAGGAGAGGGTTTACATGTTATCATATGATGAAAATGAACCTTCTACAGTTGATGAAGCACTTAGACTACCTCAATGGAAAGCAACTATGGATGCTAAACATAATTCCCTCATGAAGAATAAAACATGGAAGCTGGTGGATTTGCCTAAAGGAAAGAAACCCATAGGCTACAAATGGGTTTACAAAGTCAAATATAAGGTAGATGGCACCATAGACAAGTATAAGGCCCATATTTTGGTGAAGGGATATTCTCAAAAGGAAGGCCTTGATTATGAGGAAATATTTGCACCCACTACAAGGATGACCACCATTCAAGTTCTTTGTGCTATGGTAGTACAACTCGGATGGAAATTACATCAGATGGATGTAAAAAGTGCCTTTCTAAATGGTGACTTAAAAGAAGAGGTATACATGACTCAACCTCTAGTATTTTCTAAGGAATGCCATGAGAAAAAGGTTTGCAAGTTGGTCAAATCATTATACGGGCTAAAACAAGCCCCAAGAGCATGGTACATCAAAATGGATAGTCACCTATTGTAGCATGGATTCAATATAAGTCCATATGATGTGAATCTCTATATCAAGAACACAGGTTGTGAAATAGTGATTCTTGTATTATATGTAGATGATATGATCATCACTGGAAATTCAGATAAATTGATCAACACTGTGAAATATGACTTGAAAAAATCATTTGATATGACAGATCTAGGACTTATCCACTACTATTTTTGCCTTGAGATAGAAAAAAAGAAGAATCATCTTAGGGTGAATAAAAAAAAGTATGCTAAGACTTTACTAGAAAAATATTGTATGACTGATTGTAAGCCCAAAGCAAAACTAATGGAATCAGGGCTTTAGTTATCACAGTATGATGAATCACCACATGTATATGGCATGCTCTATAGAAAAATTATTGGAAGTCTCATATATTTGACTAATACTAGACCAGGCATTACTTATATTGTAAACTATATTTCTCGATTCATGCAGGAACCAAAGGTCTCTCACTAAAAAGTAGCTAAGTGAGTTCTTCACTACATTCAAGGTAGTGTAGAATATGGTTTAGAGTATAAGAATAATAACTTATTCTTATTACAGAGTTACACTGACTCTAACTATGCTGGATACCTAGATGACATAAAATCAACATCAGGATATGTATTTCATCTTGGATATGGTCCTATCTCATGGCATAGTAAAAAGTAATAGGTGGTTGCTTTATCTTCAACTGAGGCAAAATATCGCACTACACGTGGAGCTGTGTGTGAAGCGATATGGTTAAGTCGCATCTTGGCTACCATGGGCCTACCAAAAAAACTTCCTATTCACATGTTTTGTGACAACTCGGGTGTTTTGAACTTGGTCAAGAATCCATTCCATCATGAACACACAAAGGATATTGACATAGATTGTCATTTCATTCATGATTAAGTTCCTAAACACAGGATAAAGTCCAATACATTCCCATCGATGAACAGGTTGCTGACATCTTTACAAAGGCACTTTGACGTGTCAAATTTGAGCTATTCCAAAGTAGTCTTTGTATATCAAAGTAATGTAATAAAGGGGGGATGTTAGGGTAAAATAGGTAGTATATTGCATTATACTACATAGGTTATTACATCTACTTTTTACCATAGGAGATATTTACTGTTCCATAAAATATCTCCTAAGTTAACTAAGGTTAATAACTAAAATATCCTATGATATTTTAGTTAGATTGTTAGCATAATCTATTTACAACCACCGTTAGTGCTTCCTAAGCTAAGTTGTTAGTAAACCTATTTTCTAATCTACTTAAGCTTATTATTTTGTAAGTTATCCCTAATGTTGAAATCATAATCTATTGTATTATTAGTATTCTTTGTGTAGTTTCTACTTATAGTTATCACCCCTTAGGCTCATGGAACTATATTTCATGGTCTTATGAGTACTATGAATTTACCTATGGGTGTGTGTTGTTTTAGATTCTACCTTAGTGTTGGACTGAGGATGCTTACTTTTGGTTTTTACCATTGTTTTTGTGAATTAGTGTTTTGTGTTACAATTGGAAATAACCAAACAATATTAAGCAAGTGTTTATCTTGATTACCAATTTATGTTTGCCCTAAATTGTTTGTTGTGTTTTTATGTGTTGTTCTTATTTTCTTGCTCTTGTTTTGGATTTAGAATGAAAATAATCATCCATAGTGGGAATCAAGAACATCAATTCCAAACATGATTTTCTAAAAAGAAACTAGGGTACACTATTGAAGTCGCAGTGGGCGGTTTTCCTAGCTCTTCCACTCTAAACCAATGATTGTTCCAATAGTGGAAGACAATTTGAACATGAGTAACTTAGTACCACTATAAATAAGTTTCTTATTTCATTCTAGAAAGATCTAGGGGACACGTCAGTGTACGGAGATGAATACCAATGTCACTAAACTAAATTGAGGTTTGGTGATGAAATCCAACTCCTCAATGTTTAAAACATGTGTGCATGTGTGGGGTTCATTTTAAGTTTGCATAAAAGTAAAATGCATCATACATTAGAAATGACTCTTTCCTATATGCCTAATATAAATTATGTTTCACTTTTCAGAAAGATGCATAAACTAATATGAGTTTCATGGACACACTCTATTTTGTGCAAATATGGCCTCTAGAAGGGCCTCAAAGCAAGCAAACCAATGCATAATTTCAGTACGCTAGATTCTAGGGTAGAATTTACAAGCATAATCCATTTTTCCTAGAAACGTCTAGTGGAAATATAAAAAAACCCTAAGATGCGCAAGATGCAAGTTATTTCTCTTCCATTCCTTAGTTTCCAAATTGAAATGTGTCTTTATTTCACTATTTTAGGAAAACAAAAGTAGACAGAGAGCCATAAATCATCAAAAAAGTTGTACCAACCTCTAATCTAGCTCAAAGAATAGATATTTTATCCCCTGCTACACTCTAGCTCTAGTCGCTATTGACTAGCATGACTAATTTCTTATCGTTGTTATCAGGAGTGGCTAAGACTATGAGCCATTGTAGACTAGAGCGGCTAATCCTAAAATGAAATTTGCCATCAAATCAGTCTAATATCGGGTGAAAGTGGTAGTTTGCATGCAATAAGGTTGAGCAGGGACAACTTTGCATTCCTCCTCACATCCAATCTACATGAGAGACTTAAGTCTATATTTTGACATCAGTTAACTGGCCCTCAATGGTAGACAAAGACTCAAATGCTCATGCTAAAAAAAAAATTGTATGCAATATTTAGTCTTAATTTTTTTAGACCTAAACCTAGGACCTCAAAATAATATAAGGTGTAAACCTAAGAGCACCAAGGTGACCTTTGGGAATCAATTGGAGAGATCTTATTTTATCATTTTAGAGGGAAAGACCAAGGAGATATTTTGATACTTGAAGAGCTTTTCTTGCAGTGAAACCCTATCAAATTGGAGAGCAAATTGGAGCACCTTTTAGGAAAAATGAAGTGCTAGCCAATTGAGGGTTCATCATCTATAGGACATTCAACACATCAAACACAAATTACAACCATTTCAACTTCAGCAACCATCTTGGATCCATAGCCTTGGAGAAATAGAGACAAATTTTCATCTTAGAGATCATTGTCTCTGACAACAGCCTGTATGCCTAGTCTAGGGTTCTTAGCATTAGTTCCTTTCATTTAGCTTATTAAATGTTTTCACTCCATTAGAATAGATCTAATTTATTGCATTTGATTGCATTTCATAACACTGATATCTATTGTCATTTAGCATATTTCTATTTATCATTAGGGTTATCGCTAACAACCTCATTCGGGGAGGCAATCTCGAACAGTTGAGTGTTTGTTGTTGTTTTCATGCTTATAGGACTACAGGTTCACTGGAAAGGTTATCAACATACGAAAGCAAGAGGATCAATCTAGGAACCAGACATAGAGAAGGAGATATATGTAAGCCCTCAAACAGTTTCGTGTGCATCATTGGGAAGCCTAAGAGAGCATATCTCCCCTTGCAAGGGGATATCATACATCTTGTACCCTATTTTGTAAAATCTGTATCAAATAAAGGGAATCCCTCAAAGGGATATATATGTAACCGAACTTGAGGAAAAGCAATAAAAAACATTATATATTCATTTCTTCATATTTTGGTTGTATATTTCATTTAATGTATGACTAAGTAAATAATATTTGCAAATAGAGTAGTGGACAGTGCGTCGCTTCACCAAGGTTGCTACAACATGTATTATCTGTGATAAATTGTTTAATTTCTATCTTTAAATCATGATTGCAATATATTTTAATGGTTATTTCTGTTTATTTATGTGATTTATCAGTTAAAATGATGGATATGGTTAATCTGACAAATGTATGTATTTCATGCAAAATACGCGTAAGTTGTGTATGATTATACAGGAAAGTGTTGAAGAACGTTTCACAAGAATATGATGTAGTAGCACAAGATTCAGATCAGACCTTGGATGTGAGAAGATGGACATAAGGATGATGGATTAAGAAAGCTCTAGATACGGTTACAAAATATAATAGAATTTACTAATGTATGTTACAAAAGGTAGCTATTGAAGACTATTATCAAAGAGATATTTTACCAATAGTTACAAAAGAAATTTGACCAAGTCAATTGATCGATGTTGCATGCCACATCAGTGATAACATGGCACTTTTACATGATAGCAAAAGTATTTCCAGTCAACATGATTAGTTGACTTGTCAAAGATTATTCATGAGGATATTATAATTAATAAAGTTGTTGTAAAGTTATTCTATAAAGTTGTATAATTAGATTATTGTTAGGTTGTCTAGATTCTGATGCAAGATTGTTATGTCCTTCCCGAGAATAAAGGGGCATATAGTTATATTGTATATCTTGTGAAATGTTCAAATTAGTATTGTTTTGTTATGTTCATTCATGTATTGCCACTTGGACCACTTAGGCTATTTATTGAGTCCAAGGAGGATTAGGAAATTGTGTCTATTTAGAATAATTAGATTATTTCTGTTAAGTACATAGTTGTCGCATTATCAAGTCCACAATGCCACATGGAAAAATACGTGGAAGAGTTATATTCAGAATTGTCCAAGTCATATTATATATTACATAGGAAGACCTTTGAAAAGGTCTAATCGTCAATCACCTATCTAATGAAGAAATGTTCGAAGTCTAGCTAATGTCTGTACAATTTTTGAGGAAATGTACCAACATGTACATTTGAACTTCCAACAATAAAAGCAACACTTTAATTTTTACATATGGTAATTGTATCATTTGTGTTATTTATTGCTTGATTTCTTTTATGTAGTTGTAATTGTAATTTCCCTGCATCCATAGAATAGAATAATGTTAGTAGTAATTATGCATCTTAGTTATTGAGATAAAGTAGTTTAGGGGAGAAAGACTTACACTATCCTCTAGGAGGCAAGGCCCACTCCTATAGTCAGTCCCTATTCTCTCGCCCCTACAATAGGTTAGAAATAGTTAGTACGTAAAAATTAACCTTAGAATATAAAATAAATTAAATTGCATTATCATAGATCAGAAAGTAAAAATAGATAATTAAAACTAATTGCACAAGGATCCTCACCAATAGATAAAATCATCATTAGATCAACTCATCAATAGGTAAAAATCATATTTATTGCATAAATCATAAATTACATTTTATTTTCATTCCTGCACGATTTAATTTTTGTTCACTATAATCATTACTTTTCTACACAACCTGAAACTAAAAGAGATCTGAATTAAGCTTAGAATTGATCCCCATGGTATAATCTATACTGGATTTCTACTCTTTAAATCTAACCTTGATTACCCTAGATTGATAAATATTAAATGTAAGCTATTACAATCGATCATTTTGGCATCATTTTCGGGGAGAGTAGCATCGTAGTGGTTAATCATAAAAGTTGTTTGGTAGTGCACGAGAGGCTTACTTGTGTTGCCAGGTTATTTTCTCTTGAGGAATATTTTTAATGCTTTCATAGTTAAAATTTTATTTCCTGCAAAATTTTATTTTCTGCAAAATTTTATTTCTTGCAAATTTTTAAGCTTTGGGTGATTATTATTGCTTAATTTGGTTTAGGACCTGTAAGAAAATAGGGAAGTAGGTATGACTGAGTGGCACAGTCATAGTGAAACACCCCTAAATACTTAGGACTTGTAGAAGCAGGAAGTAGGTATGGTTGAGTGACACAACCATAGTGAAACCCTCCTAAATAATCAAAGAAGTAGTAATAGTTTTACCTTTTATTTTAGTAATTTCATTTCTAGTAATTTCTAAGATTTGGGTGATTGTTATTCATTTGTTTTGGTCTGGGTTCTCCTGTAAGAAAAATAGGAAGTAGGTATGACTGAGTGGCACAATCATAGTGAAACACTCCTAAATAATTAGGACCTGTAAGAAGCAGGAAGTAGGTATGGTTGAGTGGCACAATCATAGTGAAATAAAAGTTCCTATATAATCAAAGAAGTGATAGCAAAATAACCTTTTACTTTCAGTAATTTTATTTCCAACAAATTTTACTTTTCAAGCAATATTTCATTTTATTTCTTGTTATACTAAAATTATTTGTATGGATTCATAGACCGTGAGTCACACCTAGTTTTAGTTATAGTAGGATTGCTCAAAAAAAGAAAATTTATTTTATTTTCCTACTATGTTAAGGATAGTTATAAATTCATTTGTTGTGACTTATATCTAAACTTGGCAATAGTAGGATTAAAATAGAAAACCAAAATCAAAACCCAAACAAAACCAAAACCAAAGAGAGAGAAAGGAGAATAAAATATAGGTTGCTAGATGGTGGAAAATAGTCTAAATCAGTCTGTACTTATAGACCTTAGAAAATTACTAATACAACAAGAAGTTAACCTTCTTTTTGAGCAAGGAAATAAAACATCTAGTCAAGAGTGGGAGTGTTTGTGTGAACGCATTGACATTATTAAAGAGAGATCATATGAGTTGAAGGAAATCAAAAGAATTGACATAGCAAAAACTCTAGGGCCGAACTACCATTCATCTTATCTAGATCTTGGAAGGAGTTGTGAGCGTTGGCTTTGGGATAGAAGAGCAATAGTAAATCCAATAATTTACCCTTGGAATCAATATTTTGAGGACTCCCTCATCATTCACAACTTCCTTGCAGACATAGAAAAGAGAGAAGTAGCCCTAGAATATAGCAAGAAATATCACAAGATACCTAGAGTTGTGCGCTTTAGAGAGTTGTGTCAAGATTTATGCTATGAGCTACAATTTGGAAATCCTAACCCCATTCCAACACAAGATTTTCTTGTTCAATTGATTCAATTAGTGATAGACCACTTTAATTTTGAAGAGGAACACTTCATGACACCCAAACAACTTGATCCAATCAATGATATTCATAGACTATTCAAAGAAGATTAGACATTGTTGCAAAAATAAGAGAACTTAGAAAATTCATGAGCAGACCTAGAGACTCTAAGGGAAGATTTATAAAGATCAAAAAATTAGAAGGAAATTTCCAAAGAGACTTTAGTAGGTAGCCTAGAATTTATAAGTTAAAAGAACTTGAAACAACAACATCAATCAAGCAAGCTGAAATCCTAGAACAAGATCCCAACTCATATTTATTACCTGAACCAAAATTTGACAATCACGTAGATCCTTCTTCTATTTTTACTGAACCCATACCTAGTCCAATTCTTGAAATCTTACATTCAGTTATGGTTGACCAGCATAGTGGGCAGGGAGAAGTAGAAGAGAACCAAAGGGAGGATAGACAAAGATAGAATAGAGACCAAAGAAGAAATGGGTAAAGAAAGATATTTGCCTTCCCAATATTACATACAGATGGGACAACAAGAGAACCTAAGTCAATCTCTATTTTTGTATTGCCCACCTTCCATGGGAAACCACACGAAGATCCAGATGCTTTTCTCTTCGAATTTGAGGTGGTGTGCCAAGCTTACTTTTACACCACCAATGAACAAAAGCTAAGGTTGTTTCCCTCTACTCTTAAATATGTAGCTTTAATATGGTTCATGGGTCTAGGAGAAAATATTTGTAATCGATGGGATGGAGAACATGGATTAAAAGAGCTATTCCTTGAATGATATCAGGATTACTATAGAGTTAGGGATAAGAAAGTTGAGCTATTTTACATGAATAAAAAATAAGAAGAATCTTTGGAGGATTACCTTGAGAGATTTCTATTCATTGGGTCTAGAGTAAATATAGACCTCGATGAAGAAATCTTAAAAGAACTCTTTCTAAAAGGATTGAAAGAAGATGTCCTTGAGGTTCTGAACCTTATGGTAAAAGGAGATATCCATATTATGATATTTGAGGAGATTGTAAACCTTTGTAAAAACTATTCAAGAAAAAAACCTCTAAGGAGTAATAAGTATACATCCATAGGAGGAGTGACAAGAGCAAAAATTGGAAACATGTTGGAAGGTTTAAAAACTGATCTGTTAAGTACCTTGACTACATATTTGGATTTAATGGATAGGAAGCCAAAAGAATAGGATAATGAAGAGATTTACTATCACAGATGTAGGAAAAAGCACAACCTGAGAGAATGCCCTCTCAACATTACAAATATTTCCAATATTTTTGCTTGTAAAATTTGTGATAAGAATCACAAAACTAAAAACTGCAAATACATCTCCGTTGTTAAAGCTACCATAAAGGAACCTGAAGTTGAAGAGGTAGAAGATATTTATTTTGTATCTCAAATATGGAATGGTCCATTCAATGGACCACCAAATTGGTCAAACCCTAGTTATTCCAACCTGCAAAGGCCTAATCAATGGTCCAATGCACCAAACTAGGCAAATTGGAACTCTTATTCAAATAATCAAGACTGGAACATACCCCCATGGGCCCACTTTATGGCCAATACCTATGGAAATCCACCTCCATGGAATCAAGGAATGTCAAGTCAAAATATATTTGGAATACTAATGGCCAATATAATCAGGGAGGATCTGGTTGGTCTCAAAATCCATCACAACAATAGAACTTTCAAAACCAATTTAGGGGACAAGCCCCTCAAAATCAGCCTCAAAATAGACTTCTTCCACCTCTAGTTAATAATAATAATCCTCCTAAGCAACCTCCTCTTCTAGCTCAACCAGTCCCTAATCCTAACAACAACAAGAATGTTCAACAAGTCTATGAAACTAGTGAGACATGTTCTATATCTGTGGCACCTTGTCAACAGATTCAATTGAGATCTAGAAAAGTATTGGAAAACAATGTAACTCTCACAGAACTTGATAATCCCATTGAAGACTTGTTTGAAAAGGAGGATAACAATGAGAAGGAAATAGAAAATTCACCAAAAAATTTCCAACAAAACAACAAGAGATCCAAATTCCTCAAAGGAAGGAAGTAGAGATACCATTTCCTCAAAGACTGGCAATACCAAAAGAACCATCTAAGCCAACTTTTAACTTCCTTCAGGAATTAGAAAATGTTACTATCAAAATCCCTTTATTGCAGGCTATCAAGGATATCCCCATCTATTCCAAGCTCATCAAGAACATATGCACAAATTTAGGAAGGAAAAAGAAGAATGAAGCCCAAACTATTCAAGTCATTGGACAATTGTCTGAGATAATAATGAGAGGTAGGTCATTACCAAAATACACAGATCCTGGAATACCTATACTCATGGTACACATTGGTGACATAGCCTTGCAAAATATTTTGGTCGATTTAGGAGCCGCTATTAATGTCATGACTAAAGAAACAATAGAATATTTAGGGGTACATAAATTACAATCAACTTCTATTGTACTCCAACTTGCAGATAGGTCCACTGTCAAGCCAGAAGGAAAACTAGAAGATGTTATAGTCTCTGTAAGTTCATGGGAATACCCTGTAGACTTTATAGTCTTACAACCCAAGAAAAAGTTAGGGGGACATCCCTTAATTCTAGGGCACCCATGGCTTGCAATAGTTGATGCTTACATTAGTTGTAGATCGGGAAATATGACTATTTTTGATGGCAAGAATACTAAAGACCTTAGCCTATTCCCTGAATCAACAATAGAAAAATATTTTCCAAAGCAACTATGGTATGATTTCCCTCATGATTTTGATGATATCCAAACCTTATCAATCAATGTTCTGAGTGAACATCTTCAACAAGAAATTGAGGGACCATTACCATTACTGTTAGGAAATCAAAAAGAAGATCAAGGTCAAGACAATGGTTGTTCATCTGAATCTACTATGGCTATTAATGAGGCAAGCACAAGTCAGTCTCAACAAATGATACCATATGACTATCACTTAAATATTCTTGAACATGAGATAATGGGGATAGATGCAAACACAAAAAAATGCAAGCAAATAGATATCACACCAGGAAGAACCTTGAATATCAGTGATGAGCTCACAAGCATACAAGAATCACAATTAATAGACGTGCTTAAGAAACATCAATCAACATTTGCATGGAACTACGAGGATATGAAAGGTATACATCCAAATGTTTGTACCCATCACATTTTTATCCAAGAAGGATGTTATCCAGTAAGACAACCCCAAAGAAGATTGAATCCAGCTATGAAAGATGTGGTTCAAGAAGAAATCATTAAACTCTTGAAGGCAGGATTTATATATCCAATTTTTGATAGTCAATGGGTGTCACCTCTTGTGATAGTCCCTAAAAAGAATGGTAAATGGAGGATTTGTGTGGACTATAGGGAATTAAACAAAGTAACAAAGAAAGACTATTTTCCCTTGCCATTCATTGATCAAGTTCTTGATACCTTGGCTGGAAAGAAATATTTCTGCTTTTTGGATGGTTTTAGTGGCTATAATCAAGTTTCCATAGCTGAAGAAGATCAAGAAAAGACAACCTTCACATGTCCAGTAGGCACCTATGCTTATAAAGTCTTACCTTTCGGATTATGCAATGCACCTGCTACTTTTCAAAGAGTTGTTTTAGCTATCTTTGCTGATTTAATCAATGAGTGTGTAGAAGTCTATATGGATGACTTCACAGTCTATGGTAATACCTTTGAAGAAATTTTATCAAGCTTGCAAAGAGTTCTGGTTAGATGCCAAGAGCAAAACCTCTCTTTGAGTCATGAAAAGTGTTTCATGATGATGAGAGGAGGCATTGTTCTAGGACATTATATATCAGAAGAAGGTGTTAAAGTAGATCCTACAAAAATACAAGCTATTCAATCCCTTCAACCTTCGAAAACACAAACAGAGGTGAGAAGTTTCCTAGGACATGCAGGATACTACCGTAGATTCATTAAAGACTTCAGTAAAATTGCTGCTCCCATGCTTAAGCTCTTAACCAAAGAAAGTGAATTCAATTGGACTGAAGCATGTCAAGAAGCCTTTGAAGTTATAAAAGATAAATTAATTACTGCTCCAATCCTGAGAGGACCAAATTGGGAATTACCATTCCACATACATTGTGATGCTTTGGGTTACGCAATAGGGGTAGTATTGCAACAGATTGAGAACAAAATACCTTATGCTATCTATTATGTGAGTAAAAACTTGCATGGAGCTGAGCTTAATTACACTGTTACTAAAAAATAATTTTTAGTTGTAGTCCATGCCATTAATAAATTCAAACATTACATAACAGGGTATGAAGTATTTGTTCACACTGATCACTCTGCCATTAAATACTTAATGAAAAAAGCTACAGTAGGAGGTAGAGTGGTTAGATGGCTTCTTCTGTTATAGGAATTTAATGTTACAATCATAGATAAGGTAGGAAAATATAATGTCATTGCAGATCACCTATCTCGTATGCAAATATTTGATGATGATGAGTTAATTCCTGATAATTTCCCAGATGAACATTTGTTTGCTCTTTCTATTTTTACCCCTTGGTATGCTGATATTGTAAATTACTTAGTAACAGGGAAAATACCTCAAAACTATACACCACATGAGCATAGAAAACTAATACGTCAGAGTATCCCTTATATGTGGATTCATGGAGTCTTGTTTAAAACATGTCCTGACCAAATAATTAGGAGATGTGTGCAAGAAGAAGATGTATATGACATCATTCGAGTGGCACATGAAGAACCCTATGGAGGCCATTATGCCACCCAAAGGATAGTTAGTAAAATACTTCAAACTGGTTACTTTTGGCCTACCATGAATAAAGATGTCCATAAATTTATTGATAGATGTGATGCTTGTCAAAGAGCTAGTAAGCCTACACCTTCAATGGAAATGCCTTTGGTTCTACAAGTAGTGTTTGAACCATTCGAGAAATGGGGAATTGAATTTGTTGGACCAATAGACCCTCCAAGTGTAGGTAATAAACACATACTTGTGTGTACATACTATGTTACTAAGTGGGCTAAAGTTAAAGCCTTACCACGAGCACAAGCTGAACCAGTAGTTGATTTCCTTTATGAAAATATTATGCAATACTTTGGAGCACCTAGAGAGTTAGTTTCAGATCATGGAACCCAATTCCTCTCCAAATTAATTGCACATTTTGTTGACATCTATCAAATAAAACATAGGAAAACCTCACCATATCACCCTCAAGCCAATGGACAAGTAGAAGTTATGAATAGAGAACTTGAAAAGATCATTACAAAAACCATAGTTGTTAATAGGGGTGATTGGGCTGAGAGATTAAAAGAAGTTGTATGGGCATATAATACAACTTGGAAAACTACCACAGGATTATCACCTTATGAAATGGTCTATGGAAAATAAGCTATCATGCCCATCGAGTTTGAGATAGAAACTCTTCGCACAACGGTGCAACTTGACATGAATTTGGACCAAGCATAGAAAGCTAGATTGGAAAAGTTAAACATTCTGGATGAAAGGAGACTAGAGGTATTACATAGGACTGAAATAACCCAACAACAAAGGAAGAAATGGCATGATAAACACATTGTACCATGTACATTTCAATCAGGAGATTGGGCCTTGTTGTTTGACTCTCGTTACCAAGACTTTCAAGGTAAATTGAGGACAAGATGGCTAGGACCCTATGAAATTAAAGAGATATTCAGGAATGGTACAATCAAGCTTAAGCCTATAGATGATTCAACAAGAAAACTACTAGTAAATGGGCATAGGCTTAAACTTTACAAGAAGCCATTATCTAAGGAAGAATTCATACACCACCTTAAGCAACAAGCCGATTTGCAGTACATCTCTGAACTGCAATCAACAACTATTGAATAAAAACTTCTCTCTCATAAAAAAAATATTATGCTTCCTTTGTTTCATCATGAAGTTTCTATATTTGCAATATTTCTATCTTATTTTCATCAATTTTTAGTCTCAATATTTCAAAAATAGCCCAAAAGGATATTTCTTTAAGATCTTGTAGGAAAATGACTACCACATGTTGCATAATACCTTGTTTTCTAAATAAAATCTAGGTGTTCTCAATTATTCAACCACCACTAGTGTTTTGAGAAAATTTTCATTGAAATTCAAGCAATATTTTGGTGTTGTAAGATATTCCTAGTCAATCAAGTTTTCTTGGACTACGCACATTAGAACATATAAAAACATTGTGATATTTGGAGAGATTAACTCATGAGTTACTATTGTCATAAAGTGAATGGTTTCCCCTACTTATCCATCTATGTGCATGGCTTAGAGTACTAATGAATTGAAAAAAGGACAAGCTCACCCTTCATCCTTCAAAATAAAAAAAAAATCCCTTGCTCCTCATCTAATCGAGCAAGTATCCCAAAAATATCTTCTTGCTTCCTCTAAAAATAAGCAAGAATCCCAAAAAGTAATAAAAATCCCTTGCTCCCTCTTAAAATGAGCAAGTATCCCAAGAAAAATTCAAATAAGGGTAAAAGAGCTTGAATCCCTAGAATTCTTAGTGTCTCGAAAACCATGGGGTGATCCTCATTACAACAATGGGTTGAATGAAACCCACCTGGCAATAAGGTATCCTTACGCAGTAGCGCTAAGTCTGGACAAGACCTATGGATGCTCATAGATAAGCTAGCTTATTGGCATAAGTGACCATTGTTTTACTCAATCCTTACTCATAATGAGAAATGAATACTCACTGCACACACAATTGGTCCTTGAGAAGCTTGAAAACATTAGGATGACTTTAACATCATATCGATTTGTGAAATGAATAGATGAATTTGTTTGAAGTCACTAGGATGTTTGAGTCTTTGAAAAACAACTCTAGAATATCATAAGCAAGCAAAAGTCAAAAGCAAATCCTTATGAAAGTACCATAGTTCATTTTTATCCTACAAAAATGTGGCTTGTATCTCCCAAAACTTTGCATCTCTTAGCAAAAGCCATCAAGATTTCCATTTTTCAAGTGATTGAAAATATCCCAAGCCTTTGATAAAGATCTATTTTTGTATATATTGATGACTGATATCAAGCTTCATAATCATTTTTCTCTCACTTGGATACTTCTTAATGAAATTCAGGAAGCACAATCACAAAAATAATCATAATAATCCCCCATAAATAAAACTCATTATTATATCATCCACCATAATATAAATAAGACACCCTTCATTTTGTTTTGGCTATATAGCCAAAATTACAGTTTGGGAGGGAGTAAATAAATACATCCAAAGTTCATAATATAGTTTGGGGGGGAAGAATCAAGTAAAAGTATTTTTCTTAACCTTAACAACTATAGTTTTTCTGTAAACAAATTCTTTAGGCATCTTTCATAGATAGTTTCTGTAGACAACTTCTGTAGATGTCTTCCATAGACAATTTTCATAGACAGTTTTCGTAGACATCTTCCGTAGATGTCTTTTGTAGATGTTTTCTGTAGATAATTTCTATAATAATATTCTATAGTAATCTTCTATAAATACCATATGTAGATGGTATCTATAACACACATCATATTATATTTCTAAGTGTCAATACTTAAGCTGGCCCAAGCAAAAATGATATGTGGTAACCTAGAATATGATAGAATGTGTCAACACAAGATATAATAAGATGTGCTAATGCAAAATATAAAAACAAATTTTATCAATATCCATTATAAAAGAGGATAAAATTATATGAATATTCATAAAACCCTCTTTTAACCACCTTTCCAAAAGCTTGTCCATGATGTTTGCTCTATTTTTAATTTTCTTTAGAAAATGCACTCTATGAACACATGGAGGCTGAAAATAAAAGTTTCAAAGATGATGACTTGATACACATGGATGCCAATGCAAATGAATGTGACCATGGGACCAGTCCAAATTATGACATGGTTAAAAAATATATACAATGGAAAATAAAATTTAAAGTGAATAACCATGATTGGGAGTCACTTAATAAATGAGTGTAGGCATCAACCATGAAGCACATATGGGTAATAATCATGATGCCACTACAAGACATGACACAGTGGAATACAATATGAGATAAGATAATATGGGCATAAAACATCAACACTATGGTAAATAAAAATGGTACACGTGGCATATATGTACATGGATGAAAACTTAAAATGATTGTTTTTGTGTGATAAAATGCATGCCACATATGCACAATGGGTGAAATTTAAATGAATTTTTAAATAGGTCGATGACAAAATGTGTGATAATTATTGGTACAAACTTACAATTATTAACACTTACCCTTACCATACAAAGTGGTGGTAAACTTTGTGCCAAGAAATAACGTTGACCATCCTAAACTCGTCGATGATGATTAACACGTGGCTTCATGCTACCAATGACCAACACTATCGCGGATGGAAAATATCATTCGTTGATTAAAAATTTCATGAAGGGTTGAGATTAAAGGGGAAAAATTATGCTAGGTCTAGAAGCTTCACCACAATGTTGCCACAAAGTTTTTTTTTTGGCCAATAACATGGAAGTGATGCGAATCTGAGTTTTAGACCGCCGATTGAAACCAAATTTAAGGATGTGATTCGCTAGGCCATAGATAATACTCACTTTCATAGATTTAGGATAAATGGATGGAAAAGATCCTTTGCATGGCTAAAAATACATGCAAAGGAAAAAAAATCCCTAGAAATCACTTTCCTTCCATAGAATATTGTGAATACTGATGAAAACACTCTGCAAATAAATTCGAAACTTTGTCGAATTCTTCAGAAAAACAAAATTGAGGGTTTGAAATGGATTCAAAAGGGGACATCATTGTAAATAAGAAATATTATGAGTGAAAAGGTGGAAAATATGAGCATAATATGCTAATTGACAAGGATTTACAATTTTTCATGGGTGACCAAAAGTTGACAGCAATAGAAAGCGATAGGTAAACATTTTTTTCTGATTCTAATTTATTTTTCTTATCTCTTTCTTATTTTTAGTGAATACCAGTTGCAGATATACATTTATTTAATGATTACATATGAAAATGTACTCAATCATTTTTGAAAACTATTGTAAAATTTAAAATTATTGTTAAAACTTCTATATTTTTACATGAATTCTGAAATTCTTTTTTTACTTTGCAAAAAAAAAAAGAGAGTTTTTTTTCTATCTATGAAATGATTATTGTAGGTTTTCTCTTTTCGACTGCTAAAATAAAACTTGGAAACCACCCCATTTGATTTCACCCTACCCTATCTATTCTTTTCTCTAAAACTATGCCCCGTTCCATGTTCCAAAAGAGAAGTGAACCCTCATCCATGGAAACACAAAACCCCAATGATTTCATAAAGAAATTATTTCAAAATGTGAGGTGGTGGGATGCCCTCACAAAGTTCCAAGGGCATGACTAGGGGGTTGCAAAATAATTTATCATGAACTATAACCCTGCAACCATGATCACTCACATTGGGGATATCCAAATTGCCTTGAATTCTAATGTTATTTCTGAAGTCCTAAGTTTACCAAAAGTAGGACTACCCTATTACAAAAATTCCTCTAAAAGTGTCACCCAATTAGTAGAAAAATTTGGTGAAAAGTGTACCATCATCCATGACAAGGAGGGATGGATAAAGGGCATTGCCACTTCTACACTTCCTCTTCAGTGGTAGGAAGTTGTTATCCTAATCATTAAGTTTTTCACTCTAGAGGGTTGAATGTCTACCTGTGCAGCCTATCACCTTAGAATGCTGATAAATTTGAAGTTTCCAAATTAGAAAGATTGTATTATCAATTTACCATATTTTTTGCTTCAATCCCTAAAATCTATAGTCGTTCATGTTCAGCCTAAGAATTCTCATGAAGAACCTAAATTTCATTTAATCACACATCATGGCCTTATCAAATTATTGGTCTTGCAAAAAGCAAATGAAGCTAAAATTTCTTGGGATACAATAGTCGAAGAGTCTAACCTACCGGATTATTCTGAACCCATCGATAGTGAGTCTCAAGAAAATAGTCCATCTGAGGAGGATCCTGAATCAGAGAGTTAGGAAGAGGAGCCTGAAATCCCAAAATGAAAATGCCGAACCAACACCAAGTCTGCTAAATCATCCCAACCTACATAGAAAACTCGGTGTAAGAAACCCATTCCTAAAACTCATGACAAAGGAGAAATGTCAGGGCATGAGTCTAATTTACCCACACCTGAGCCAACTATTGAATCTCTATCACATCTTCACACGTAGAATACTATTTTGCAGATAAAATTTTGAGAAGATTTCGTAGAGCATTCAAAACTAGTCCAATATGCTCTTACCCTCTAGATAGACATGATCAAACAAATCTCAGTGGATAAGGTGATGAAACCTACTGACCCCATCAACCGACCACCACCTATCGATGCTTCTCCCAATAAAAGTTCCATGATCGGTAAGAAATAAAAGAAGTCTATCAACTTCAACAAAATCAACAAGACCATTGAATTTTCCAAGATTCTTGAAGAAGAGAGTTCACTGCCACTTGCTAGTCTAATGCAACAGAATCAACCTCAAGAATCGGGTCCCTCCACTAAAACTAGAATCACACCAAGAAAATTAGTCCTAAACATTGGGATACCTCCAAAAATTGACATAGTCATCAACAACATGGTTGCATCAGTTGAGAAGCCTCCACCTTCCAAAATGTAGGACACAATGTAAGGAGAGGATTCCATTGAGGTAGAGCATATCAAAATAGTTATGGTTGAAACTCCTATCGATGAGCAGAAGGCTAAAGCATAGGTGCAGAAGGTCAAACATGAACACAAATTGCCACCAACATGACCTCCATCATCAAGAATGTCTACCCGATGGACACAAGTTGGATAAACTAAAAAACTGCTAAAATATTTTCATGATTTTCAGACTTGATATTTGATATTTATATATTATTATTTTTGCAAAATGTTTGAACGTTTCATATTTGTAGATATATTTTTTGTGATATATATATATCTAAAAATAATATTGTAGGTAGTGTTTTTATTTGTTTGATTATCATAATTGTAGTACTGATGATTACAGGATTATTGTGTTTTTCAGCTTTAAAGAAATTTCCTTGTGTAAAATTATGAAATACTTCTGATTTCTTATTTGTTTGTTTATCAGACACTTGATCTGATATTGTCTTTGCAAGGGATAGAAATGATCTTTGAAGGTCTAAAATAATTTATTTTCAACTGTAAAAATTCATCTAAAATATGTGTTATATTGTCATATGTGATATATATTTTGAGTTATTTTAGATATTGTTTTGTGACTGCAAATATTGTTGCAAATATTTTCAAGAATGATATTTAATAGACTTATGTGGATATATTTGAAGAATAATTATGTTGTCTTGATTCATGTATTTGCAAGGAAATTTCTAAAGTGTTTATTAGTATTTCATTTATTTATAAAAATGTGGATCGTAATATTTGATGTATGTGTACTAATTATAATATTTTATTTATCTCATTATTCTCCACATGCATGAGGACATGCATATCTCTCAGTTTGGGGGAAAATGATGAGTGTTTATTTGGCATGTATTATCTGTGATATATTGTTCAATTTCTATATTTAAATCATGAATATAATGTATTTTAATGATTATTTCAGTTTATTTATGTGATTTATCAGTTAAAATTATGGATATGGTTAATCTGACAAATGTATGTATTTCATGCAAAATATGCGTAAGTTGTGTATGATTATACAGGAAAGTGTTGAAGAACATCTTCATAGATATGATGCAGTAGCACAAGCTTCATATCAGACCTTGGACGTGAGAAGATGGACATAAGGATGATGGATTAAGAAAGCTCTAGACACGGTTACATAATACAGTAGCTGATGACTATTACAGAATACAATAGCTGATGACTATTATAGAAGATAGTTACTGAAGTATGTTATAGAAGGTAGCTATTGAAGACTATTACCGAAGATGATCTTTTACCAGTAGTTATGAAAGAAATTTGACCAAGTCAATTGATCGATGTTGCATGCCACATCAGTGATAGCATGGCACTTTTACATGGTAGCAAAATTATTTCTAGTCAGCATGATTAGTTGACTTGTCAAATATTATTCATGAGGATATTATGATTAATAAAGTTGTTGTAAAGTTATTCTATAAAGTTGTATAATTAGAATATTGTTAGGTTGTCTAGATTCTGATGCAAGATTGTTATGTCCTTCTCGAGAATAAAGGGGCATATAGTTACGTTGTATATCTTGTGAAATGTTCAAATTAGTATTGTTTTGTTATGTTCGTTCATAAAGTGCCACTTGGACCACTTAGGTTATTTACTGAGTCCAAGGAGGATTAGGAAATTGTGTCTGTTTAGAATAATTAGATTATTTTTGTTAAGTACATAGTTGTCGCATTATCAAGTCCACAATGCCACATGGAAAAATATGTGGAAGAATATTATTTAGAATTGTCCAAGTCATATTATATATTACATAGGGAGACCTTTGAAAAGGTCTAATCATCAATCACCTATCTAATGAAGAAATGTTCGAAGTCTAGCTAATGTTTGTACAATTTTTGAGGAAATGCGCCAGCATGTACATTTGAACTTCTAGCAATAAAAGCAACACTTTACTTTTCACATATGGTAACTGTATCATTTGTGTTATTTACTACTTGATTTCTTTTATGTAGTTGTAATTGTAATTTCCCTGCATCCATAGAATAGAATAATGTTAGTAGTAGTTATGCATCTTAGTTACTGAGATAAAGTAGTTTAGGGGAGAAAGACTTACACTGTCCTCTAGGAGGCAGGGCCCACTCCTACAGTCAGTCCCTAATCTCTCACCCCTACAATAGGTTAGAAATAGTTAGTACATAAAATTAACCTTAGAATATAAAATAAATTAAATTGCATTATCATAGATCAGAAAGTAAAAATAGA
This sequence comes from Wollemia nobilis, assembly GCA_028583015.1. Taxonomy (NCBI): domain Eukaryota; kingdom Viridiplantae; phylum Streptophyta; class Pinopsida; order Araucariales; family Araucariaceae; genus Wollemia; species Wollemia nobilis. Next base: position 8,048,967 of record JAQPPZ010000386.1, on the reverse strand, counting down.
TAATTAAAACTAATTGCACGAGGATCCTCACCAATAGATAAAATCATCATTAGATCAACTCATCAATAGGTAAATATCATATTTATTGCATAAATCATAAATTGCATTTTATTTTCATTCTTGCATGATTTAATTTTTGTTCACTACAATTATTATTTTTTTGCAAAACCTGAAACTAAAAGAGATCTAAATTAAGCTTAGAATTGATCCCCACGGTACAATCTATATTGGATTCCTACTCTTTAAATATAACCTTGATTACCTTGAATTTATGAATATTAAATGTAAGCTATTACAATCGATAAAAAACTATAGAAAAAATGGATGATTTTAATATCTGGTTCCACAAGACTTGGTAGAGGATATCTAATGATATTTGATCATATTTGGGTATGCCATTTATTTACTCTTTAAAATATTTTGATTCTAAAATTACCTTGAGGATCAAATCTAAGAGAGGGAACTCATTATCAAAGGTATATAAGATAGTCATACAATATTAAAAGGATCTAATCTAGATAGAAAGGCTACCCCCTAGGACACCTCTTCCATTGTTTCCTTCCACTAAACCCTTACATCACCCTATTTTGATCATCTAGTTGGTTACCTATTTGAATCCTATCGCAATATATAGACCAACCCAAGACCCTAATAAATTTCAAACTCCTAACTGTTATGATTCTTGGTTCAACCAAGTATGGGATATGATGAGAAAATTCTTCAATAGGATCACATACCTACAAATGTAAATAAATACTCAGAGGTTCCCTTACTAAATGTATCCAAAGCCTCCTTTCGAACAAGAGAACCAAGGATTTTACTCACCTTCTAATGAGCATCAAAGAATTGAACCTCTGACCAATATGGATGTATATCAATTCTAATATTCAACATAATAAATAGTACCTATACTAGTTTTCCAACATCAAAAGTCTTCTAACCAAGTTAAATCTAGTCCCCACTCAAGATAATTATGTCAAAAATCCAAATGTGCATTGTTGTCTTATGCCTAGAAATTACCCTTTTGACCCCTTTGTTGGAGGTAAGTCCCATATAGTTGATATGAATTTTTTCACTCAAGTTCCCAATCCCTATACCTAGTTGTATGTTCGAATCCCTAGCCAAGATCCCACCTTACAATGTTTAAATGAAACCAAATTATCATTTTTAATAAATGGCTTGGCTTTTTGGGATGAAGCATAAGCACATGTTATATCAAAAAAGTAGGTCCCTCAACTCATGGGAGATCACAATTTTAATTAGACTAAAATATCTAGGGCAAGAGAAAACCAATGGAGGAGAAAAGAGGGTCCGATCCAACAAGCCCCCATACTTAAGTGAGAGTGACATAAGAATAGAGAAGACTCCCAACACAAGCCCAACCAAAAATTTGATCATCTATTTTTAATAGTCATAGAGGCTCCAAGGTGACCCACTATAGAACCATATATTAGAGATCACAAGTCCAATTAGACTATAGAAAATAATAGACCTCCATCTACATCAAACAGTAGATTAAGAACCTTATCTATCGAATCCTTAAATGTACTATACCATCTAAATAAGTCCATGGTAGTGATACACCTTTGGTATATCCTTGCAATAACCAAATAAAAGAATCATTTGGAGGAATCCCTCCAAAAGTAGAAAGAACTAAGTGGGAGGTACCTACAATTCTAAAAATATCCACTCTAAATACAAGAAATATTATCATAAGTAGGATTGAAATCCATCCTTGGCTAAAGGGAGTGATTGGTCCTCCATAGGAGAAGGGAATCCCAAAGCAAATATGACCATTGGTCAATATGTGGTTAAAGGGGAAGATATCTGAGAGTCTTTGAGAAGGTAGGGATAAAGACATACTTTATTCAAGAAGAAAGCCCTCACTTGCCCAAGATATTAGGGTGAAGAGATGTTAAATATGGCTTGAAAAGTTATACTTTGATGAGGCTAAGAGTGGAAGGAGTATGACACTATGATTTGCCTAATATTAGTAGAGAGAACTAATATCCTAGAGTCATATAGATTGTAATTTAATTGTGAATAATGTAGCAAAGCATGATGCCTTGGTGCTTGACCTTGAGATGGTTGAAAAGAAGAGAATTAAAATTTTATAAATATTTGATGATACAAAATTGGTGGTCAAGAAGCTGAGATAATAGTATCTAGCTAAGAACAAGCTAATGAGAGCATATAGGCATCGAATATGAGATATTATAAAAGTTTTTGATGCTATAAATATTCAAGTCCTTCCTAGGGTTTAAAACATAGATACAAACTATATGGCTATTATTAGGTCATAATTCAATCCCATGGATGGCTTGATCCAAAACCAATGGTATGTGAAGGTGATAGGCAAATCAACTATTCTTGACAATGAGACCTATTAGCAAGTGTGTAACAATAATGAAAATATTACTTGATTCATATAACAAGAGATTGTTATTTTTTTAAATATGGATCCCTATATGGAAGAAGGATATGATGATCATATTATACAACCAAGGTACAACAATATTCCTAAATGGATCATCACACTAGAATATATTTTTAGCATCAATGACCACTTCAGAGAAAAAGAGGAATGACAGTCAACAAAGGGGATTATTGTTGGAAATATGAGCAAGTTTTCTTGTCATTGATGTCAAGAGTTAGTTTCAGTGAGCAATGCAAAATGAAGGATGTCAAGAATCAGTTTCAATTAGTACAAGAGAAATATTTCTTCTAGGCCCAAGGGAAATAATATTATAATCTCTTATTATAATATTCAAGGTTGTTAGATAAGGTCTAAAGGAGCAATAGGAAGCCCTAAGAAAAATAATATTATAATATTTTACTATAATATTAAAGGTCTAATGGTAAGACCTAAATTTGTTAAATTAATTATAAAAATTTCATTATAAATTAATTTAATTAACCCTAAATTTATTAAATTAATTATAAAATAATTATAATAATTTCATTATAAATTAATTTATAACTTAATTTAATTAAACCTAAGGTTAGGGTTATAAGGGCAAAGGATTAATCAAAGCATCGACGTCATACGAATTTTCCTCCTCCACCAATGTTGTGAAGCACATTGAAAACATTATAAATAAGCCAAAGTTTTTGGCTAGAAGGTATCCATACAATTAACGATTATTGCGACCAAAGAAATCGAGCGCCAAAGGAAGAAGCAATTTGCATGTGTTTTAAAGATGATTTGGTAGAAGAGTAAGAACAAGGTGAAGTGGAGCGTGAATCCTATTTCGATGTGCCAAGTAGCATAGGTGGCAACCAAGGGCTACGGTAGGGCATTCATGGAACATGAGGTTAGGAGTTCGATCCTTGTAGACATCTTTTTCCTGAAGGGAAACAACTTCGATTTTGCTCTAAGCGAGAAGGCAGAGTTGAAAAAATAAAGGGAGTGTTTTTATTCCATGTGAGGGCACGTAGCCCAAGCAATGGATGGCTAGGTTCTAAGGTGCTTAGAGAGGAAATGTGGGACATTCAAATACCATTGAGCACGTTTTTCTAAGGAAGGCATTCGAATAAGGTATGAGCTCATGATTTAATTTTTAAAGGTTTTTGAAGTATAGAAATTACACGAAGACATTGCATAGAGTTTTAAAGGTGGTTTACAAGGTAGTTTAGAGGGAGATAAAATGGAAAGTAAAGATATAATATTGTGTTTAATTTTTTTGTGATTAAAGTTTATAAAAGGAGTAATAAGGTTTGCCAAGAGTGTTATATGTTATATGTTGAAATAAAGTCATACTGTAAAAATTGTTTTGAAAGGAGAAATAAGGAATAGTTGAGATTTAATACTTTGGCATGGTGAAATATTTTTGAAAGAAAATATCGAGGATATATTTTTGATATCTATCCATTAATATTTTCAAAGAGGGTTATTGTGATTAAGACAAATTTTAAGGTCAAAACATCTTCAAACAAAAGGTATGGTCACATATTCCTTGTGAGTGAAATATTATTGGATTGGATGTTATAAATGTTAAGTTGGAGTGAAAAAGGTTTATTTGACAAGCATTGTTGAGTGATATTTCATGTGCATGACTGGTAAATATTTGTGAGAACATTTGAGTGAGAAATTGAGAACTATATTGAACTAGGGTTTGAGAAATATCATGAGTATCATTGTTATGTGATATTGTTTGATAAGTATTGTTGGAAATATTTGATTAAGCTTTCATGTGCTTGATTAGGATTTGTGAAAAATACCATGAGTATCATTATTATGTGAATTTGGAATCATCTTGAGTCAAGGTTGAGTTCCATAGTGTGAGATTTTGAATGCATTGTGAAACACTTGTTTAGGGTTTGTAAGCAAGTTGTGTTTCATTGAGTGATTGGTTGAGTGGAGTTGTTTGAGCATAATTGATTGAAAGAATTGGAGTGATAGTTCAAATTCTATGAAATAAATTATTCTTTACTAATTTTATAAAGAGATTGAAAGTGATTGAGTGTGAAACATATTGAGTCTCTTACCATTCTCTATATGTTTCTATGGTTAAACAAAATTCTGAGTGAATTTTTTTTGTGATATTGAAGACATTTTCTATAAAATATTGAGTTGAGTTTTGTGTGCAAGTTTTTAAATTGATTTGAAAATGATTTTGTGAAAGCTAGTGAGAATATTTGAGTAAGTCCTAGAGTTGACTTAAGGGTAGATTTATGTGAGCTTTTATGAAAGATTACAAGCATATTTGAGACAAGTCTTGGTGAATACTTGTTGTATAGATTTGAGATAGATATTGAGTAGATTTGTGCTAGATCGATGGAAAAAATTTAGTACATATTTGAGATAGATATTGAGAAGATTTGTGCATGGCAAAGGATAGTGTTTAGTACATATCTGAGATAGAGACAGAATAGAGTAAGAACAAACTTTGGAGATGATAGAGCAGAGGATAGTAGTCTCTAATAGATAGAGATCCATTAGCCATGGTAGTGAATATAGAGTTCTTTTGAGTGAGGATAGGGGTCTTCAGTGGATAGAGATCCACAAGCCAGTGTAGTGGAGGCAATAGTCTTCTAAGAGGATTATCAGCTATATCAGAGGAGGAAGAGTTATCTTGTGGATAGAGATCCATAAAATTGATTAGGGTATTGGTGTCTCCTTTGGATAGAGGTCCATAGACATTGTAATAGATAAAGGATTCCCAAGAGAATTTATTGAGAAAAAATTATAAGGAATATTTTCTCCATGGAGTAGCCCACATTGGGTGAACCACATTAAATCATGTCTCTCATGTGTGTGATGCTTTGTGTAATGTTTACTACTTTAATATTGTTTATGTTAACATATGGATTAAAAAGCAAAAAGTTTTATCTTATACTATTCACCCCCCCTTTCAGTATAAGTACATGTTCTTCAATTGGTATCAGATCGGATCTCTCCATAAAAAAAAACTAACAACTTGGAGGAAGATCCATCAAAAACACACATGAATTCAAAGAATGAACAAGAGACCATGTTTGACATAAAAGATGAATTCTTTGCTGCTCTTAGAAAATTGGAAAAGATTATAAAGAAGAACTCAAGTTTGAAGGATCAAATTTAAGAGGGTGAAGAAGCAAAGATGTAACTTATATAGAATCTCACATAAAATAAAGGTAAAAAGGAAAGAAAATTGAATAGGATATGATAGATCTATTAAAATCAAGAGAAACAAATTATGAAATATTGGAAGCATACATTTTTTATCTAAGGAATGAAGTTGAAAATACCAAGTTACTACAAGATATAAAGTTGGGTAAATAGAGAGAGGAGTCAAGCCTTCAAGAGGTAGAGACTTCAAAAAAAGATAAGCAAGTGACTCATACTTTGGAATAAAAATACATCAAGAAAGAAGAAAGTAAAGAACCATGGACAAAAGTTAATCACAACAAAATGAGGAGCACTCGACCATAGTTTCCAAGGCATTCAAATAGGTTACATAATATCTTCCATGGCTATTGATTTTCATGTAACAATATGTTCATGGATCTATACTTTGCACTGGTTATGTTAAAAATAAGGTTTTGCTTAGTGGCGAATTTCGCAATTTAGCGCAAATTTTCGGATTTCCAAAATGTCAATTTTGCGATTTTTGGGACCATAGAGGTCGGCCCGTTCGCCCAAAAATTTTGGGATCTAATTTTTTTAGGGTAAATTCACCCCGTTGTCATAAGGTTTCCCGCCCAATTTTTGCCCTAAATTTATTTAAAATAAGAAATATCCCGCCCAAATCGCCCCTTGTACCCCATTATATATAGCTAACCCTGACAACGACTCCCATACAATTACAACATTTTTTTGGATAGCGAGCGATACAAAGCAGAGTACTGACAAAACCAGAGTCCACGACTAGCAGAAGGCGACTGGCAGAAGGCGACTAGAAGAAGGTGACTGGTAGAAGGCGATTGAGAAGGTGAGAAGGGAAAAAGGTGAGAGAAGGTGATGAAGAAGGTGATAGGAAGGGAGGAAAGTGAAGGTAAGGAGGGAAAAAGGTGATAAGGTGACTAGAAGGTGATGAAGGAGAAGGTGACTAATAGAAGGTGATTGATAGAAGGATGGAGAAGGTGATTGAGAAGGTGATAAAAGGTGATCGAAGGTGAAGGATAATAGAAGGTGATGATAGAAGGTGACTAGAGAAGGTGATAAGGATGATAGTAGGTGATGTAGAAGGCGATCGGAAGAAGGTGATCGGGAAGATAGAAGGTGACTAGTAGAAGGTGACTGGTAGAAGGTGACTCAATTTATCCGTATGCTTCTTTTACCATTAAATTTCATTTTTCATTTTATTAATGGACACTCAATAAGGAGGTTTATTCTGCCTACGAACAATATTCATGGGACAGTCATAGATTCTGTTGTCTCTAGCAGTAGTTCTCTTTTATACCTATTATTTTCATATTTAAAAATGATGTTCTTTGTTCATGTTATTCTTCTGTTCATACAGGTAAAAATGTCAACTACAGGTAGTGGAAAGAAGGGAGGAGAGTCTTCCAATAAAAGGAGTATCCTCAAATACTTTCCTAATATTTCAAAACCCAGTCTGCCATCAACATCTGCACAAACTGAAGGTATGAACACCTTTACTCACCAGTTAATTTTTTTACTTTGTTAATTTTAAATATAATGTCCTCAATTCATAAAGAAGTGTGTTTTTTGGTTGATGGCTTTGTTCACTTTTATCTATAGAAAACACTAGTATGCTTTTAAATGCCATAGTGATAATGAATCTACTATTGACACTAGAATTATCTCTACAAAAAACACTGTTAACCCTGGTATTCCTCCACTTCCACATATCCACGATAATCAACAGTCCACACATGAAGATAATCTCAATCAAATCGAACAACAACATGAAGAGATTCCTGAATCTAACATGCCAAGTGGAAAAGAAACTAATAGTTCTTATGCAGTCCCTACTTTCGGAGAATCTTCATCTAAAAAAAATAAACGTGCAAGGTTATCTAGGTGGACAATTAACAGATCATTTCAGCCTGATTGGATATCAAAATTTCCATTTATTGAGCCAGTGCTGCCAGAGAATAGTAGTGATGATATAACAGAATTAAGATGCGTAATTTGCAGTTGGAAACATGAAAAGGAGCATAGATTGCAACTTAAGAAAGATACAATAGAAAAACATTGTGGAAAGGTTTATATCAAAACAAAAGAAGGTGATCGAGCAACACAAAAAACTTATAGGTGGAAGGATGCATCAGAGTGCACACATATGAGATATGCGGAAGAATATGATAAAGAAATGAAACAAAAGCAAACATTGGTTGAGAAAGGTGCAACGATTCAAGCCCAATTTCAAAAAATGAATAAGTTAACTTTAGCTTCAAAAAGTTTGCAGTTTGTTGTTGTATTTTCTATTCTTAAGAAGGGTAGACCTATGTCTGATTTCATAGATTATAAATCTCTATTTCGACTAGCTAATGTGCAGAACTTACCCAACGCTCATTGGTCAGATCGAAGTGGTTGGGAAATGGCAAAATGTCTGTCATTGGTTGAGCAGAATGACCTCAGAGAGAAAGTAAAAAAGGCAAAATTCATTTCACTTTCAATTGATGAGGTGACTGCAGTTGACAATACATCTTGGATTTGCATGCATGTTTACACATTGGAAAATCATTCAAGGCAACCTCATTTACTAGGAATACGTAAAATGGTGGAAAATTGTAATGCAAAAAACATTTACAATGTTGTTGTAACTAGTTTAAAAGAAGAAGTAGGAATGAATGAAATTGAAATAGCCACTAAGTTAATATGTGTAGGAGTTGATGGTGCTGCTACAATGCAAGGACACATGAATGGTCTTTGTGTTAGACTACAAACATCGGTTGCCCCATATTTGATCCCTATTCATTGCATGGCTCACAGAATGAATCTTGCATACAAAATTGTGGATACATTTACAAATGTTGCTAGAGTGGAAGAGCTTGTCCATGAAATTCATGAATATTTTTCACGTAGTCCAAAAATATTTTTAGAGTTTCAACAGTTTGCACTAGGAGTTACCGAAGGTAAAAAATTGTTGAAAGATGTGGATACTAGGTGGATTTCGATGTATCTACCGACATTAAGAGTTTTCAAAGAATATCAATCCTTGATAGGGTTTATGTATGCAAATCGTAGGGCGGTTGATAAGGCTAAAGATTTACTTTTTTGAATGAGTGACTTTGAAACTCTTCTCACATTGTGTGGAATTCTTCCAATGTTGGAAAAAATGAATACTTTGATCAAAATTGCACAAGAAAGATCGATTTATATTATGGATTTCATCAGGGCGAGAATACAAATTTGCATGCATATTGATATGATGTATGCATCTGGTCAAAATTTTATGGATCCCTTGTTTGAGATTTGGAGAGCATTAACAAGTGTGAATAGTCCTCGAAGCTTTTTGAAGTTCAATATTAATGATCATCTGTGTATTAATGTCCATGGAAATGAAATACCTTTATATTGTTATGGTGTGCGATTGGATATAGCTACAAATGAAGTTGAGAAAATGCCCATAACCTACAATAGATTTCATGTGGTTGTGGATGATACAAAACTTAAACTAAAACAAATAGCAGAATCATTGACAAAAGAAATCAGAGACCGTTTTCAAAGAGATGAATTGCTAGAGGCTATGGGTGTGGTAAATCCAATGTTTTGGGATCCTTGTAATGAATACCAGATTATAAATTCTTTGTTCCTCAAATACATGGGCAGACTTGTTGGCCATTTTAGTCAAAGTGTTGTAGTCAATGGCATTGAAATCAATGGCATTCTGAACAAAGATCTTTTGACAAAACAATCCAACTATTTTGGAACAACAATGTCTGCTCAAGTTTCACAACTCTCTAACCGTCATGAAGCAGGTTCTATTTCACGTTTGTGGAGAATATTACAACCAAGTACTGTCTTAAAACATACTATGAGTGAATATTTTCATTTATATGAATTATGTCAAACGATGATTTTGGGATCCGTGGAAGATGAAAGGGTGTTCAGTGCACTTTCATATATAAAATCTAAAGTTCGAAATAGGTTGGACAAAAATTTGGAGAATTGCTTGAGAGTATATGTGTCGGCCTATGAGGTGGAGGAGTTTCCTTACGAAAGAGCATTGTCACATTGGAGTTCTTTGGCAGAGAGAAGAGGTGTAATGAATATTGATAATGATGAGGATGATGGTAACACTGGTCAGATTGTGACGACAAAATTTTTGGGAATGAGTGCAGAACATTTTGTACAATCTGAAAAGAGTTTGTTCCAGCTTCCAGCATTATGATGCAAGGATGCATTCATTTGATTTTATTTCACATATTATCATTTGATTTGATTTCACATATCATAATGAGAGGAAGCTATCATTTGATTTGATTTCACATATCATAATGAAAGGATGTTTTCATTTGATTTAATTTGAGTTCACATGTTATTATTTGATTTGATTTCACATATCTGAATGAAAGGATGCTATCATTTGATTTGATTTCACATATCATAATGAAAGGATGCTATCATTTGTTTTGATTTCACATATCCGAATGAAAGGATGTTATCATTTGTTTTGATTTGAGTTCACATGTTATTATTTGATTTGATTTCACATATTATCATTTGATTTGATTTCACATATCAGAATGAAAGGATGTTTTCATTTGATTTAATTTGAGTTCACATGTTATTATTTGATTTGATTTCACATATCTGAATGAAAGGATGCTATCATTTGATTTGATTTCACATGTTACATTATTTTTCTTGTAATATTTGTTATTCGTGAAAGTAATTGCCTATGTTGTATTTTCTGACATTTCAAATTAATTCATATAACATAAAAGAACATCTTACTGCATTCACATAATTCAATATTACTTAATATATCAACACAAACAATCAAAACATAACAACATTCAAAACAAAGTTTTAAAAAGATAACACATATCAAACATTATTTCTTCCACTTCAAATTAAGAACAACAAACTTTTACATCATCATAAATAATCAAAACATACTCTCTTTCATTGAATTCAATATTTAAAGAAGATACCATTCATTCGTTATTTACAATACATATCAAACATTATTTCTTCCACTTAAAATTTCCAATAGATAACATATTTTTCGAAAATAGTCATTCATTGTTTCAATTCTCAAAAAGGATACCATTCATTTACAATTTACAATATATATCAAACATTATTTCTTTCGGTTCAAATTACTTAATACATCAACACATATAATCCTAACATAACAACATTCAAAACAAAATTTCCAATAGATAACACATTTTTTGAAAATAGTCTCATTCATTGTTTCAATTCTCAAAAATGATACCATTCATTTGCAATTTACAAAACATATCAAACAGTATTTCTTCCACTTAAAATTACTTAATGCATCAACACATAATCATAACATAGCAACATTCAAAACAAAATTGCAAATAGATAACATATTTTTCAGAAATAGTCTCATTCATTGTTTCAATTCTAAAAAATGATACCATTCATTTGCAATTTACAAAACATATCAAACATTATTTCTTCCACTTCAAATTACTTAATACATCAACACATATAATCTTAACATAACAACATTGAAAACAAAATTTCCAATAGATAAAACATTTTTTGACAATAGTCTCATTCATTGATTTTAATTCTCAAAAAGGATATCAAACATATCAAACAAAATATATCAAACATTATTTATTCCACTTCAAATTAAAACATAACAATAATTAAAAACAAAACTTCAAAATGATAATATGAATTTTTTAGAAATTGCCTCTAACATTGATTTCAATTTTCAAAAAAATACTAGTCTTAAATATTTATAAAAATATAAAGATATAAAGAGTTTTTGTTTCACTTGAAACCCAACACAACAAAGATCTATTGTTTTTCAATGTTTCCTGAAGGTCCACCCACATCTACCTCAATATCCTTTTCTTCTAATGCCCCAACCCTAACCAAACTTTCTGTTGTAGTGTTGATCCCCGATAACAAGGCACTCTCTTCCTTCGTTGGATCTTCTTTGAAAGGTGCATTCAGCTCCTTCTCCTTTTCTTTCAGTTTAGCCTCGACATCCAGGCCCCCATATTTGATAACCTTCTTTAGGTAATTATTTTCTCTAACCGTCTGTTGTAACCTCTTCTTCAATTCAATAGCATTATTAATGCTAATTTTGGTAGTCTTGATCAAAACTTTCATGGCACTGACTTGTTGCTTTAGGTGCTGGAAATTAGACTACAAAATAGAAATAAAAAAGGTTAATATTTATAAACAAAACATATTTAACAAAAAAAATATTTTTAGTTAGATGTAGAACTTACATCAGTTGTAAGTCATGTTGTTTCTGCAACTGCTACTTTGTTCTGATCAAGTGCCCATTCATTGAAATATGCTTGGGCTTCTGCATTGAGGTTTTCCAAATGATTCATAACAATGACAAGAATTTCATCTCTGTATGTAGACTCGGCCTCCATAGTGCCAGATTCAACTTTATGTAGCAAGGCATCGAGCTTTTGGGGCTCATTCTCCATCTTGAGAAACAACTCTTTTCTTTTTGAAAAATTCTTATATCGGCCATTGATGGCTTTAATCAAAACCTTGGCCCGATATTCCCATTCCTTCAATTTATCAATATCCGAAAGAAGAGTATTATGAACTACAACTTTACATGCATCGGCTAATAACACATTTTCAGAAACGTTTAGGATATCATCTTCTGTAATAGTACGGGCGATGACTTGCTGTGCGGAAGGGGGAAACTTCGGCGGCATCTACATTGACATCATCTTCTTCTCCATCAATGCCCTCTTCATCCTCAAGAATATCACTTGCCTTTAAAGGGAAATTTTTAGGATTCATACCCTGATAAAGAAAGTCACAATCAAGAGTTCCCGAGGGCATTTGAGATGCACTCTCAACATTTGAAAAATTCTCCAAGGTTAATATCGGTACAACAAAAATATTAGATGATGACACATTTTGTGTCTCTGTAGCACTTCTTGCATTGTGAGGTGGCGGTGTGAGGAACGTTTTACCATGCATGCGTGATTGGTTCCTCGTAGGTGGAACCTAAAGTGGATGGACCTAAACTTGCTTTGGGTGGACCTGAACCTGTTGTGGCTTGTGGTTGTGGCTGTGGTTGTGGCTGTGGTCATGGAGGGTCAGATGGTGGAGCCATCCTTTTTTTAGCCTTTTGAATCTACGAGGTCCCTCTGTTAAATTTCACACAAGAACATAAAATAAATCATTTGTAAATAACAATAGCATTAAAAAATATTTATTCAAAATATACATACCTGACTCAGACTCTACAACCATTGATGTTTCAACCATTTGCCCTTTGTCTGAAAAATACGTAAAACACATTAAAAAAACATAATTTTAAGTCAAAAAAATAAATCATTTAAAAAAGCATTTTTGAACAATGCAGAGTAAGGTTACCTTGTGGGTTGGAGGTAACCTCTTCTACGTCGACTGTAACTATTTCTCCAATAAAAGGTGTCGTAGGTGTATGTTGAATCCGACCATCATCAGACCTCACACGTTTGTTGGGAGTCATTGGTGATGACTGCGATTGCATGTCAGAATCAGCAGATACTTCCAGAATCCTAAATGCGGCATCCCTCTTACTTGAAGACTGAGATGCTCTTTTCTATTTTCAAAACAAAATTAGAGAATAAAAAGATAAAATTAAAAAAATAAAATAAAGATATTTCAACAAATATTTTTACCTGTATCTCACCATCATACATGCCAATAGACAACAAACTAGGGTGCAATGCAGTGGGAGGACTGCTCTGTTGAAGGTTGAAATAAGCTTCCTAAAATAAACAAAGAATAAAATTGTTGGTAGTCACTGTGTAAGCAGATGCTTGAATTTTTTGGGCACTCAAAAGGTCGTGCTTCAGGCGGTTGGAAATGTGCGTGCACCAGTCAAATTTACCACCATCAATACAATGAAGCAATAAAGAAAGTGCCCAAAAAGGCATTTCTGTAGGTCGCCCCTACAGAATAAGCCTTGCCTAAAAAATTCAATGCAAGCATATAGAAATTTGTCTCCAACATTCGAAATGTTTAAGCCCCTTTTGGACTTAGAAGAATTGACTGAAAAAAGAGAACATTATTAGAAAACAAAAAATAAAACAAGGAGAACATTTTTAGAGAAATGAAACTATAGCAGAACAATATTTAATGTTAAATAAAAAATAAATTTTCAAATTATACCTTTCAGATTGTCAGGATGAACAACGTAAAGGTTTCCTAGGGTGGATTTATCATCGTCGGTTAAGGCGTACTGGTTGTTCACCAGTACACCATCCAAAAATGGTAGCCCTATTAGTCGCTGCACATCGGAGGGTTTAACCGAAAAAACAATTTCGTTGTTATCCACATGGATCAAAATAGTGCACACGTCATGGTTGTAACAAGAAATGATCCGTTGCATCAACTGAACGTTAATGTTCAACTGAGGCATCTTCAACACACCAACAAGTCCAACGGTGTAAATCCACTGGGAATCTCTATCAGGAGTGTTGAAAATGCTCTTGAGATTGGGGCAAAAGGTGTACTTGAAATGAACTTTGGATGGAAGAGGGGAGGAACAACTAGCCATCTCTAAAAAGCAGGAAAATATTGGCAAAACCTTATAAAAATGATGCCAAAATGCTCAAAATGCTCTAAAAATGCTGCCAAAATGCACTAAAATTGCTTGGAAATGCTCTAAAAATGCTCTAAAACTGTGGAAAATGCCCTAAAAATGTTGGAAAAAGGTTTTAAAGTTGCTCTGGGAAAAGCTACAAATGACCCTGCCCCAAATGAATTTATAGATTTTTTGCATGGTAGGAGTTAACGCATGAATGACACATGGCAGAAGGGAGGACACATGGTACCATATTATTTATGGTTATGGCGGTCACCTTGTTCCACTCGCCATCTGCTAGTCACCTTGTGCCACTCGCCATCTGTCAGTCACCTTGCACCACTCGCCATCTGTCAGCCTTGCACCACTCACCATTTGTCAGTCACCATGTGCCACTCACCTTCTACCAGTCACCTAGTGCCACTCACCTTTTGCCACTCACCATCTACTAGTCACCATGTGCCACTCACCATTTGTTAGTCACCATGTATCCCTTCAGTCCCTTTCCTTCCTTTACCTTTCCTTTCCTTCTCCTTCCTTTGGTGCCCCTTGTGTCAATCCTTCTACTAGTCATTTTTCATCCTTGTGATAGTCCTTGTGTTAGTCACCTTCCTCCCTTTCCTTTGTCCTTGCTTCGTCCTTTCGTTGCCTTGTGTCAGTCACCTTCTAGTTGCCTTCTACCAGTCGCCTTGTGTCAGTCGCCTTGTGTCAGTCGCCTTGTGCCAGTCGCCTTCTACTAGTCACCTTGTGTCAGTCACCTTATGCTAGTCGCCTTCTGCTAGTCACCTTATGTTAGTCGCCTTGTCGGCGCCTTTCGTCACCTTCTATCGGTCGCCTTCGGTCACCTTGTGCTTTGTCGCCTTGTCGCCTTCGTCACCTTCTCCGTCCCTTCCGCCTTCGATAATTTTGTTGATACTTGTAGTTGAAAAAAAAATCGCCATGTTTTGAAAAAATTTCTTCAAAAATTTGAAAAATTTGCCCCACAGTTTATACATTTTTCACGTTGATTCGCCCCGATTTGATAAATACTTTTTTGGTACTACCCCTTATGCATAACCATGGTTAAAAATGATGTCAATAGAAATTTCAATTATTTTGCACCTCTTATGAATAGTGATGTCATATGTTATAAGTGCAATAATCTTGGGCACAAGTATAGATGGTGTAAAATGGTATTTCCTGAGTCAAGTAAAAAGAATACAACTTCAACAGTTAGGAAATATAGAAAAGGGCATGAGAAAGTTAGATCAATGTTAGTACAAATAGCTCTTCATTTTCAAGATAAGGTAAAACAATGGTATCTTTATAGTGGATTTTCTAGTCACATAACAGGAGATAAAAGTAAACTTCTAGTTATCAAAGAAACTAATGGAGGATCAGTAAGATTTGGTGATAATGGATCAGTAAAAAATTGTGTAAAAGGAACTCTGAGTTTCTATAATGGGAAAAAAAATAGAAAATGTATTATATGTTAAGGGGTTGAGACACAATCTACTAAGTGTGAGAAAAATTTGTGATCAATGCCACATGGTTACTTTTCATCCAAGTAGGTGTAAAATTAGAAAGTCTAAAACTGTAAAACTTATTGCAAATGCAAATAGAACTACAAACAACCTCTACATGTTAAGTGATATTAAAGGAGAAAAGTGTTTTCTATCACAAGAAGATGAGATTTGGTTGTGGCATAGAAGAATGGGTCATTTGAATTTTGAAAACATAGTGAACATAAGAAATAAATAGGTTGTCAAAGATTTACCCAAGCTAAAAAGGCCATAAAACACAATTTGTGCACCTTGTCATCATGGAAAGCAAACTAGAACAAGTTTCAAATCAAAAGGATTTATGTCATCTGAGCCATTGAAACTAATGCATACTAATCTATATGGTCTTACCAGAATACAGAGTATTCAAGGTGAAAGTTACTTCATATTGTTTATAGATGATTATTCCAAAATGATTTGGTTAACCTCCCTAAAAGATAAGTCATAAGCACTTGATAAATTCAAGGCGTTTCAAGATTTGGTTGAAAATAAAAAAGGTAAAAGGATTAAGTTTTTGAGATCATATAGATGAGGATAATTTACCT
This sequence comes from Wollemia nobilis, assembly GCA_028583015.1. NCBI lineage: Eukaryota > Viridiplantae > Streptophyta > Pinopsida > Araucariales > Araucariaceae > Wollemia > Wollemia nobilis. Next base: position 8,032,725 of record JAQPPZ010000386.1, on the reverse strand, counting down.
CAAATGAATTTTTAATCTATTTTGAACAACATGGGATCAAAATATAATACTCAACTACAAGAACTCCTCAAAAAAATGGAGTTGTTGAAAGGAAGAATAGGACTTTTGAAAATATGGCTAGAGCTATGTTAAATGAATCCAAGATTTAAGATGGTTTTTGGAGGGATGCAGTCAACATAGTATTTTATATCATCTATAGGGCTCAAATAAGAGTGAACCATCACAAGACTCCATATAATATTTGGAAGGGAAGACCAACCACTGTGAAATACTTCAAAAATTTTAGAAGCAAGTGTTATATAATATGGGAAGAGAAAGACTTGGTAAAGTTTGACCCAAGATGTGATGAGGGCATTTTTCTTGGTTTTTTAACTAAGAGTAAATCCTATAGATGATACAGGAAAATGACACGTACTATTTAGAAAGTATGAATGTAACAGTTGATGAGAAGATAGGGTTAAGAGAACTGGTTAAAGAAAGTGTGTATCAGGAAGATGAAAGTTGTCAAGAAGAGTTATGTGAGGAATCATGGGGAGAAGAGGAAGAAATACAAAGACTTATTCCTAAGACTCCATCCAGGTATGTATAGAAACATCATCCAAGAGATCTAATCATTGGGAATCTAGATGAGAGATAGACAAGGAGAAGGGTAATAACATCAAATCAACAAGCAAATTTTTCTTTGTTATCCAAAATTGAGCCAAAAAATTTCAATGAGGCAAGTGAAGATGACTTTTGGATTAAGGCAATGAATGAGGAACTAGATCAGATAGAGAAAAGTAAGACTTGGGAACTTGTCCCATGACCAAAGGACAAGAATGTGATTGGCACTAAATGGGTATTCAAAAACAAGTTAAATGAAGATGGTCAAGTAGTTAGAAACAAAGCAATATTAGTATGCAAAGTTTATACACAGGTAGAGGGAATTGAATTTGATGAGACATTTGCTCTATTTGAACAAATTGAAGCTATCATAATCTTCTTAGCCTTATCAAACTTCAAAAAATTTAAAGTATATCAGATGGATGTTAAATCGGCCTCTCTAAATGGTGTTCTAGAAGAAGAGGTTTACATTGAGCAACTAGAAGGATTCAACTTGATTGATAAACCAGACTATGTATGCAAATTGAAGAAAGCACTTTATGGACTAAAGCAAGCTCCTAGAGCTTGGTACTCAATATTGGATAAATACCTACAAGATTAGGGTTTTATGAAAGGAATAGTGGACAGTAACTTATACATCAAAAATGAAGGGAATGACTTACTAATTGTGGTTGTTTATGTTGATGATATTATTTTTGGAGGCAACAATGATAATATGTGTCAAAAATTTGCAAAGAGCATGCAAAATGAATTTGAGATTTCTATGCTTGGTGAGTTGTCCTTCTTTCTTAGATTTAAGATTTCACAATCATAGAAAGGAGTATTCATTTCACAAACAAATTATATAAAAGAGATGCTAAAGAAATTCAAGTTAGAATATTGCAAACCAGTAAGTACTCCCATGGTTATAGGATGTAAGTTAAGTAAAGATGATGAATCTCTAGAGGTAAATAAAAAATTATACAGATCTATGATTGGTAGCTTATTGTATGTCACAGCTACAAGACCAGTGGGATTAGTGGCAAGGTTTTAAGTAGCACCCAAGGAGACACATGTAGTAACAGTAAATAGGATTCTTAGGTATCTAAAAGGGACTATGGATTTTGGGCTCTGGTATCCCAAAAGTGATAGTTTCACTCTCATAGATTATACAAATGCATATTGGGCTGGTAGCATTGATGATATAAAAATCACAAGTGGAGGAGCATTCTTTATTGGATACTATTTAGTCTCTTGGTTAAGAAAAAATAGGCATCAATATCATTATCCATAGTAGAGGTAGAGTATATTGAAGTAGTTGCTTGTTGTACATAGGTATTATGGATGAAGTAAACTTTAGAGGACTTCAAGATAAAGTATGATCATCCTATTTCCATACTATGTGATAATACAAGTGCTATAAGTATCTCAAATAATCTAGTCATGCATTCCAGGACTAAGCACATTCTGATCAAATATCATTTTTTGAGAGATTAGATGACAGATAAGGTCATATTGGAATATATTACTACAAAGGAGTAGATTATGGATATCTTCACTAAGCCAATTCTAAGAGAGACTTTTGAGTATCTTTGAAGAAAATTGGGATTATTTTTAGTCCCATCCCAAAATTAAGTACCTCAAGAGAGGAGGTGGGGGAGGGGCTAAGCTAAGAGTCTCATTCTTAGCCCCAAGCCCCAAAGGTGGCCCTTTGCCATTGATGACAAATGGGGAGAGATTTGAGTTAGGAGGAGAGCATTCAATCAGGGGGAGTAGTTTCTCAGGGGGAGCATAATAGAAAGAGGTAAAAGAAATGATAAAATGTAAATGGGTTGACATCAATGACAAAGGGGACGATTGTTGGAAATATGAGCAAGTTTTATTGTCATTGATGTTAAGAGTCAGTTTCAATGAGCAGTGCAAAAGGAAGGATGTCAAGAATCAGTTTCAGTAAGCTATACAAGAGAAATAATTGCTTCAAGACCTAAGGGAAATAATATTATAATATCTCTTATTATAATATTCAAGGTGGTCATATAAGGTCTAAAGGAGCAATAGGAAGGCCCAAGAAAAATAATATTATAATATTTTATTATAATATTAAAGGTCTAATGGTAAGACCTAAAGTTGTTAAATTAATTATAATAATTTCATTATAAATTAATTTATAATTTAATTTAATTAACCCTAAAGTTATTAAATTAATTATAAATTAATTATAATAATTTCATTATAAATTAATTTATAACTTAATTTAATTAACCCTAAGGTTAGGGTTATAAGGGAAAAGGATTAATCAAAGCACCGATGTCATATGAATCTTCCCCCTTCATCAAAATTGTGAAGCGCAATGAAAATATTATAAATAAGCCAAATTTTTTGGCTAGAAGGTATCCATACGATTAACGATTACTACAACCAAAGAAATCGAGCACCAAAGGAAGAAGAAATTTGCATGTGTTTTAAAGCTGATTGGGCAGAAGACTAAGGATAGGGTGAAGTGGAGCATGAATCCTATTTTGACATGCCTAGTAGTACATATGGCAACCAAGGGATGCAGTAGGATTTTTTTGGAACATGAGGTTAGGATTTTGATCCTTGCAGATGCCTTTTTGCTAAAGGAAAAGAGCTTCGGTTTTGCGCTAAGTGGGAAGGCAAAGTTGAAAAGTATAAGGGAGCACTTTTGTTCCACGTGAGGGCACATAGCCCAAGTGGTGGATGGCTAGGTGCTAAGGCACTTAGAGAGGAAAGGTGGGATTTTCGAATCCCACCGAGCGCATTTTCCTAAGGAAGGCATTTGAATAAGGTATGAGCTCATGATTTAATTTTTAAAGGTTTTTGAAGTACAAAAATTACATGAAGACATTGCATAGAGTTTTAAAGGTGGTTTGTAAGGTAGTTTAAAGGGATACAAAAGGGAAAGTAAAGATATAATATTGTGTTTAAATTTTTGGTGATTAAAGTTTATAGGAGTAATAAGGTATGCCAAGAGTGTTATATGTTATATGTTGAAATAAAGTCATATTGTGAAAATTATTTTGAAAGGAGAAATAAGGAATAGTTGAGATTTAATACTTTGGCATGGTGAAATATTTTTGAAGGAAAATATTGAGGATAGATTTTTTATATCTAACCATTGAGATTTTCAAAGAGGATGATTGTGATTATGACAAGTTTTGAGGTCAAAACATCTTCAAACAAAAGGTATGGGCACATCTTCCCTGTGAGTGAAATATTATGGGAATGGATGTTATGAATGCTAATTTGGAGTGAAAAGATTTTTTTGATAAGCATTGTTGAGTAAGATTTCATGTGCATGATTGGTAAACGTTTGTGAGAACATTTGAGTGAGAAATTGAGAACTATCTTGAACTAGGGTTTGATAAATATCATGAGTATCATTGTTATGTGAGATTGTTTGATAAGCATTGTTGAAAATATTTGAGTAAGCTTTCATGTGCTTGATTAGCATTTTTTAAAAAGACCATGAGTATCATTATTATATGAATTTGAAATTATCTTGAGTGAAAGTTGAGTTCCATAGTGTGATTTTTTGAAAGCATTGTAAAACACATATTTAGGATTTGTAAGCAAGTTGTGTTTCCTTGAGTGATTGGTTGAGTGGATTTGTTTGAGAATAATTGATTGAAAGCATTCGAGTGATAGTTTAAGTTCTATGAAACATATTGTTCTTTACTAATTTGAGAAAGATATTGAAAGTGATTGAGTGTGAAACATATCGAGTCTCTTACCATTCTCTATATGTTTCTATGGTTAAACAAAATTCTAAGTGAAATTTGTTTGTGATATTGAAGAGGTTTTCTGTAAACGATTGAGTCAAGTTTTATGTGCAAGTTTTACAATTGATTTGAAAAATATTTTGTGAAATCTAGTGAGAAGATTTGAGTAAGTCCTAGAGTGGACTTAAGGGTAGATTTATGTGAGCTTTTTTGGAATCTTACAAGAATATTTGAGATAAGTCTTGGTGAATATTTGTTGTACAGATTTGAGATAGAGATTGAGCAGATTTATGCTAGACCGATGGATAGTGTTTAGTGCAAATTTGAGACAGATATTGAGCAGATTTGTGTAGGGTAGAGGATAGTGTTTAGTATAGATTTGAGACAGAGAAATAATAAAGTAAGAGCATACTTTGGAGGTGACAGAGCAGAGGATAGTAGTATCTAGTGGATAGATTTCCATTAGCCAGGGTAGTGAGGATAGAGGTTTTTTGAGTGAGGACAAGGGTCTTCAGTGGAGAGAGATCCACAAGCCAATGCAGTGGAGGTAGTAGTCTTCTAAGAGGACCACTGGATAGAGCAGAGGAGAAGGAGTTCTCCTATGGATATAGATCCATAAAATTAATTAGGGGATTGGTGTCTCCTTTGGACAGAGGTCCATAAACATTGTAATAGGGAAAGGATTCCCAAGAGAATTTATTGAGAAAATTTTATAAGGAATATTTTCTCCGTGGAGTAGCCTACATTGGGTGAACCATGTTAAATCATGTTTCTCATGTGTATGATTCTTTGTGTAATATTTATTACTTTAATATTTTTGATGTTAATATATCAATTGAAAAGCAAAATAATTTATCTTATATTGATCACCCCCCTCTTAGTATAAGCACATGTTCTTCCATTACAATGGAATTGAGGTTTTCCTAGGATGAATGCTAAATATAGAGAAGGTTGCAACCATGATAAATAAAAAGGCCCTCATAATACTTTTCCATAAATACAATGACATTATGACATGGTGCTATAAATATCTAAAGTGATATGACAATAATATCATTCAACACATAATTGAGCTTGCTTTAGATTCTAGGTCAATGAGATAGAAATAAAGTCGTATAAATCCTAATATGGAAACTCTCATATAGAAGTATTTGGATAAGCTAATCAAATAAAAAATCATATACCCCATAAATCATATCATGTGGATCTCCATTTTGATGTCTATAACAAAGAATAATGGTAAATCAGTTTGTGTTGACTTCTAGGATTTAAACAATGCCTCATTAAAATATCACTACCTCTTGCCCTCGATAAATCATATCCTCCATATGATTATTAGCCTTCTGTATGGTTTATTTAGATACAATCAAGTATCGGTAAAGGATGAAAATAAGAATAAGACAAATTTCATAACTAAATGTGGGATGTTTGTTTATTAAAGGATGCATTCTGTATTATCAAACAAGGAGTGTCATTTTAGAGAGCTATGGATATCACTTTTAAATTTTTGATCAATAAAACTATTTTTATTTACCTTGATGATTTGGTTGTTTTCTCTAAAGATGAAGGGAACCACTTGGCACATTTACAAGAGGTATTCAAGTGATTCCAGGATTTGGGGTATGTCTAAACCCCCAAAAATTATTCTTTACATTCCTAAAGGAAAATTTCTTGACCATGTTGTATCTAAATAATTTATAGCCATTGATACAAAAAGTATCTAGGCCATTATTGACCTCTCCTTACCATAGCATAAGAAATCCTTTAAATCCTTCTTTGGCAAGATAATTTTTCTCTATAGGTTTATCCCAAACTTCATTGGGACCATCAAGCCACTGCCCCTCATTCTCAAAAAATACCAACCTTTCAAATGGGTTGAGGAAATGAAGAAGACATTCAAAGAGATCAAGGTGGCTATAGTAGAGGCAACAATGTTAGCCAAACCTAACTTCAATAAAGAGTTTATACTTTATACTTTTGTAGGTGACTCTAGAATTTTTGCTCTACTCAGCTAGAAAGGAGGTGATAAATATGAATACTCAATCATCTTATTTAGCTAGACCTTAAAAATATCTGAAGAAAGATACAAATTCACTGAAAATAGGTATATACCCTAATCAAAGAATTGAAGAAATTTAAGCACTTGGTATCCAATAATAAAATCCTCACACACATAATCCACTTGAGCATAAAGGAATATATAATGTAGGTAGAATCAATGAGAAGAGATCTATATTGATTAGTAAAATCTTGGAGCTTGACATAGAGATCAAACCCATAAAGTTGGTTAGAGGAAGGGCCTTGTGTCAAAATATGGCAGAGAATATGGCTAACAAAGATATTAACAAGGACCTATGTTTAACCAATTGTGGAGAATAACTTGATTGGGTAGACCAGTAGGTCTAAAATATACAATTACGTCAATATCTTTCCAAGATAGATAAGGACTAGAGATGAGCATCCTGATTGTAGAATGCTCATTTTATCTTAGTCAGAGGTATCATATTTTGAACAAATATTGATGGAATCTTTTTAAGGTGCATTGGAATAAACTAGATTCAATGGTTGCTTTGGGATTTTCATCAAGTATTCTCTAGGGGACACTTCTCAGCTCAAACCATGTCTACCAAAATAATTAAATATGGCTATTATAGGCCCACCAATTTTATGAATGTGCATCAATAGGTGAGGAGGTGCAACAAATACAAATTATTCACTAGGAGAAAGAGGAACATGTCACTTCTCATAAATCCCATCCTAACTAATAAATAATTCTCCCATGGAGGTTGAATTTCATAGACATGATCAACCCCTTATCAAGTGAATAATATAAGTGTATTATCACCACCACTGACTACTTCACTATGTGGATTGAGGTGGTGCCATTAAAGAAAGCAACAGAAAGGATAATTATTTATTTATCAGAAAAAATAGTAACCCAATTTTAAGTAGCCCATACATTTATTATTGATAATATAAAAGAATTTATGAGAGCCAATATCACTAAATTTTCCTACCAGCACAACATATATCTAAAATCTACCTCAAAACATCATCTCTAATGAAATGGGCTAGGTAAATTCACCAACATGAATTTTCTAAAAATCCTAAAAGAATGGGGTCCAATAACTAGAGGTAGTGGCATTTGCATATTAGAGGAGATTTATGGGTTGAAAATACTACTCCCAAAAATTTTATATGATGATTTCCTGATACCTTGGTGTACAAGAGGTAAGTGGGGTTGCCCATATCCATAGAATTACTGGATTTATATTTACTCCACAAATTAAAACTCTAAAATGATGTGACATTAAGAATAAGAAAATTTCTTAGGGTAGAATATCAAAGAGATATGGCTTAGGATTGATTGCTTTGACATCAAGAGGTTATTAAAACCTGGTTTGAAAAAAAGGAAATCCCCTAGAACTTTAAGGTTGGTGAGTGCATGCTCAAATGGAATAAAGAGAGGACTAAGCTAGGGTACCATACCAAGTTTGATGTCATATGGAGTGGCCCCTATATCATCACTAATAAGAAGTCCAAAAATGCATTTGAACTATAAAAAATGGATGCTGATGATTTTCCCACTCTTTAAAATAAATCTACCTAAAAACGTATCCTTCAAAAGAAAAAGAAAAAACTACAAACTTTTGTGTTGTGTTTTCTTTTGAAAAGCATTATTGTGTTATAAGAAACAAATATTTGAAATGGAATGCTTAGATCCTTGATTAGTTATAATCCATGAACCAATCAAATAGGTTTGGCCTATATTAGAAGGGATATTCATAGACAATCCTAATCCAATGAGATCCAACCAAGTATGCAAGTTAGAATAGCTATAGTCGCATGAGTGGATAACCTCTTCAAAAGGTGTTAGCCAAGTCATTAAAATATGAATGTACCTTTAAAAATAAGTGGATTCTTGGGATCATCATAAATATACTAAAATTATCAAACTAAGATTAGAATGACAATTATCCATCTAAAAAAAACATAAGGTACAAGTGGTAGATAACTATCCTCTTTTGTCTTAGCCTATGTGAAGAGTTGTGTTGTATGAAGCAAATATAGCTTAAAGAAGTGAGGAAATGATTTTTTGGCATCATAAATATAATATTAGAATCCAAAATTAGACATAAAGTACCAAGGAAAATAAGGGAAACTATATGCAACTAGGATAAAAACAATGGAGGTTGGTGTCACCAATATGATAGGAAATTCTATATAAAGCCAAATTGCTTCCATAAATTCCAAAAAATTGGACCTTCTAAGTAAATTGAGTATATAGTCCCCCTCCTTCTATTAAATATTGCAAAGGTTTCTCCATTTTACAATAGATAAAATTATCATTTTTAGGTTCCCTATATTTTACAAGCAAGAGATCCCCTATGAATTGCCAAAGCTATAGTAAAAATTTATTACACACTGCCACCCCATGGCTTACATCATGAGGATTCCAAAATGGTTGGTTGAGGAGATTATTTAATGTAGTTTTTAAATATTTATGGATGGTCATGGATCATGCATCCACACCAATTTTTTATTTTAGGTATCCAATAGCCTACACAATCTACGATAAGCCTCTTGGTGATATCTAAGTTGGATCCCATTGGTCAAAAAATCCATAGATATCTCTTAGTTATAATTAATGAGACTTTTTTTCTAGTGGGGGTGTGATTGAGATAAATGATTTAGGTTGATCTAACTTCACCCCAGTAGAGCCAAAAAAATTGAATAGTACATGTGTCTACTTGGCCTTGTGCTCCTTACTACAATACACATTGCCTCTCCACCACACTAGAGGTATTGGGTAAGGAGAAATTGGAGGTCAAAAAATAGAAAAGGAATCCTTGCTAAAACCACCATATAGAGGATTTCAAGGGTTGCTTTCAAGGATGATTCAAAGCCTTCATCAACCATGAAGTCTAGTTGCTCTATGCATCCAGTATTTGAAGTCATAGATTAGCCTCCATGAGCACCTAATAACTTTAGGTTCATAGTTAGCTTTGATTTTGAGATCCATAGAAATAAGAAAAATAAAATAAGGTAGTAAAAAGGCACATCTAACCTTCAATCAAGAGGATGGACATAGAGAAAAATATGTATGAACTTGAAACCATTCCATTAATTAGATCCTCCATGAATGGTTAGCACTTTATTTAAGCCTAATATAGATGTATGGGAAACACTAAGGCCCATGGGCTATCAAATTTTCATTTGAAAATCTACACGATCCTTTAGAAAAAGGGCAACAAGTGAAAGAAGAAAGGAGGTTTGACTTAGAATGGGCTAGACACATGGTAGCCAATAGAAAGTGAAAGAAGGAAAACTCTAGGGCATAGTTGAAGAAGGATTTCCATTGGCCAAAGGAATCTCACCTTAGCCAAAGATACATGGAAGCTACCCACACATATTATAAGTAATTTAAAAGGATATCTACTATTGGTCATCATGGTTGACTTTTGTGGCCTAGCTTATTAGAATTATTTGCATTTTAGTGCAGTAATTTCCCATCATATGGGAAAGCCTACCCTACCATCCTATGCTAGCTAAGGAGGCTATGCATACTACATTAGAAATAAATGGACTTAAAAGGAAATTTGACAATATTTTAATGGCACAAACATCCCAAAATAGATGCAATAAGACATGTCAACAACAAGTTATCATCTAAGGGCTTGAAACCCTTCAACATTTATATCCCTAGATATAGAGACCTCAAAACTACCAACCATGGTTGTAGAAGGATTTTTGTTGGAGAATAGAGGAGAATTTATAGACCTCTTAATAGAGTTTCAAAGGGAAATAAACCTTCTCTTGTCTTATAAATAGGCCCAAATTTGTATTGTAAAGGCATTAGGATTTGCTAGTTGATGCCTTATATTTGGCATTGAGAGATCTCCCTTTAACCCTCCCTTCTCAATTGTAATGAGTAAATCTCAAACCTTGAGAAATTATCTAAGGAGAATTGAGACTCTTTATGTCACATGCCTTGTGATCATTATGGCACATGAATGGAAGTTATTACTAATGTCATTCTTTTCTACTTTAGTGTATTTTAAATTTTGGGTTATGTAGAATTTAGTGTGCTCACTTTCTTGATATTAGAATATGGTGAATGTGTTCATTTCAATTGGTTTCATGTAGTTGGGAGGGATGTGTTTAATCTTGGTGCATTGGCCTCATAGCTTAGGTTTCATTTTCTACAAATTTTACTTTCATGTTCTTGTAGACACCTAAAATTCACACATGATTACCCGTAAAAACTTATAGACTTGCATAGATACTTATAGGCATGTATAAAAACTTCTAGGCCATCATAGGCATTCATATTCCATCGCAGGACATCATAGGAATTCATATGCCATCATAGACCATCGTAGGCCATCGTAGGCCATCATAGGTTGTCCATAGGCACAAAACCTACAAAACTACACAAAACACATCCAAAACACCTTCTATTCACAAGAGGGCCACCTACAAGCCCCTTAAGGCCACCTAAGCCCTTTCCTACACCTAATTAGGGCCTCCATGGGACCATTCCCTCCAAAAATCCTAATTATGCTAATTATAATTCTAATTTGCAAGTGACTTTTCACTTAAGTGCACTTTATCACCTAAGTAGGTTTAATTAGGATTAAAATCCAAATTAGCCCTAATCATGCCCTCACACATGTGTGCACCCACTTAGTTAGGATATTTTATAGGATACCTAACTTAACCCTCATCTAACCTAGGGATTAGCTAATCAAGGTTAACCCTAATCCTAGCTCACACATGTGTGCACCTAGGATATTTCCTTTAGGGCACATGAAGGGATGACTAAGCATGCCACTTCATAACCCTAACTTCACCATGGTAAGACTTGACCCTAGAGTCTAGTACACCTAACTCCCCCCTAGACTTGGATCCCTCTATAAATAGAGGGCCATTTCCTTCATTATTATTTCTCTCTCCCTTTTGGTCAACATACCCAAACTCTGCCAAAATTGTACTAGAACATCTTATGACAATTTTGCATCCAACATATAGCAACAAACATTATATGGAACACATAAGGATAGTAAGTTATAATAAGTAGTAAACAATTATCCATTTCACATCCCACCATGTGAAATTGAGCTCCAGTTTGCACCCCACCATGCGAACCAGACCTACAACAACTTTGCATCTCCAAATTAGGTATACATCAGTTCTAGATAGTTTCTACATTTCTATTATTTTTATCATGTTTTTCTTCATTTTCATGTTGTTTTGTCTTCATAAACATGGGATATGATCAATGATAGGTCCCCAAATGAACTAACCCCTTTTTTTAGGCCCAGAGCAGGTACAAAGGACATCATCAAACATCACTACCGATGGCACACACACAAAAGCCCACCTACATTGAGGGCATCAAAAAGCCTCCGCAAGTTCACCTATACTTACATTGAAAGAGAAAGGAAAAGTTGTCTCTAAGGAGACTATGTTGTAACACTCTTTTTAATTCAATAGTAAAAGGACACTTTGCACATATTCTATTAGTTTTAGAATTGGTGACTTTTCACATGTTACATTCTGGCATGCCCGGTGGGACCCCCACAAAATTATTTTAGAATAGTTTTTTGGCTAATCTAACTCAATCTACGACTTCATTTTGTTGTTTCAGGTACTGTAAACACAAAACAGAGCCTAGCAGAGCCCTGAAATACACCTCAAGCTTTCAGATCAGAATTTTTAGGCTTCTAAACCTAGTTTTCACCCCACCCTACGAACCAATAGTCTAGTTCACACCCCACCATGGGAACCCTACCAAATGGCTCTAAAACAACTTGAAATTGCAAATATCTACAAAATAGATAGAAATAATCCCATATAACACCATAGGATTTAGGTATTCTTCTTAGAACCACACTCTTTCATCACTTCTTTACAAATAAATTTCCCTCTCAAATGCATCAAGTCATTTTGTGAAATTTCCTTTTCAAAGCACATCAGTTAGGGTTTTCATTCCTTTCAAAATCATTTAGGTTAAATATTTTCAAATCTCTTTCATGTCATTTAGATTATATTTTTCAATCTCTTTCAAAAGTATTTAGAATAGGATTTCAAATATCTTTCAAACTTGCATTTAGATCAGATTTTTCAATCTCTTTTCAAAAGCATTTAGAATAGGATTTCAAATCTCTTTCAAACTTGCATTTAGATCAGATTTTTCAATCTCTTTTCAAAAGCATTTAGAATAGGATTTTAAATATCTTTCATGTCATTTAGATCAGATTTTTCAATCTCTTTTCAAAATAATTTAGAATAGGATTTTTGAATCTCTTTCATGTCATTTAAATCAAAATTTTCAATATATTTTCAAAATCATTTAGAATAGGATTTTAAATATCTTTTATGTCATTTAGATCCCTTTCAAAATAATTTAGAATAAGATTTTAAATCTCTTTCATGTCATTTACATCCCTTTCAAAATGATTTAGAATAATATTTTAAATCTCTTTCATGTCATTTAAAATCTCTTTCAAAATCACATTTAGATTAGGGTTTCAAATTTCTTTATGTCATTTAGATTAGAAATTTTCCATTTCTTTCACAAATCCCTGGGTAACTTGCATTTTATTTTCATGTCATTAAATTAGGGTTTCAAATTTCTTTACATCATTTAGATTAGAAATTTCCCATTTCTTTCACAAATCCCCTGGGTAACTTGCATTTTCTTTTCATGTCATTAGATTAGGGTTTCAATTCCTTTCTGATGCACATAGATAAATTTCAAATTCCTTTTTCATGCACCTTATATTTGTTTGCTTTCATGCTTCATAGAGTAGATTTATTTTTCAAAAAGGCATCTAGGCTTAGTTTCATTTCAAAAAGCATACAAATCTAGTTTCATTTCAAAAATGCATCTAGGGTTAGTTTCCTTTCTAAAAAGGCATCTAGCTAGTTGTTTTTGCTTTCACATCATCAGTAGCAAACACACTACCACACACTCACATGGCATACACAGTGGTGATATTGGACTTCATCCCCAATCTCCACTTGAGACTAGTGACGTTGGAATTCATCTCCTTCCACCAGCTCGCCCCCTAGACACCATAGTAGCCCCCAGGAGTGGTTTTTTGGACTTCATCACTAAAATATCCCCTACTCTTGAGACTAGTTTTCTAGATTTCATCACCGAAAGGGACCTTCAGGAGTGGGATAGGATTAGATGCATTTGTTCACAAGGCTCATATAATTAGTGAATAGGTAACTATCGTTCTTGACTAAGCTCACCCGAGAGTGAAGCGACCACCCGGTTGGGCCAGTAGCAGGTCTTAGATAGTGCCACCTCTTCTCATGAGAGGATTTTGGACTCATTAGTGCATTTTGAGTTCCTCCCTTTGGATATCATTTTACTACACCTTTCCATTCAGGTCACCATTCACTTGTTGAGACATTGTTCTATTTTGTGCACCCTTGGGTGTTGTAGGAGGTTCCATGCCGACGACACTCCTATTATTTCTAGAGTTTCACCCCACTTCTCATGGTATTTTCTAGAGCATATATCATCATCAAAACACACAAAACAAAAAAATATTTATTTTTTTGTATTTAGCACTGATTCTAGTTATGCTTTGTTTGCATTCTCACAAAACTAGTTTTAGCACATTCACTTGTTAGTAGCCCATCTGCTAGTTGTCTACAACCTTTCACTTTCATTTTTCTTTTTAAATTCACTATCTAGACCCAGTTTGCATAGCACTATGTAAACCATATTTTTGTAGTACAGGTTCGCATAGCGGCATGCAAACTCTATTCTAGGACACAAAAACATACCAAATTTCATAGGATTACCCAAAATATTACATAGAACACACCCACAACTTTAGATTTACATTTTTGGATAGTTTGAGCACCTAATTGCACTACACAACACCATGCCTATTATTACTCATAGTCGAGCACATGAGCAAGCGCATCTTGAGGAGGAGGCTTCTCATGCCACCTCTAGTCAGTCTATTCCTCCCCCTCCCTTCACAAGGGAAGCATCCATGCTCACACCTGATCTCCTTATAGGTTTTGAGTCACCTCACATATGCACTATGTCTCATGGTGAGACTTCTATTTCTAGCAACATGCTTGCCACCTCATCCGATGAAGATCATCCTCTTCTTCCCCACTTACCCCCACCTAATCCACCATCCATGTTCTATGATCATATCATTTATACCGCTCCAAGGGACCCATATCCTTTCTTCACCATTGAGGAGGAGACTCCACCTACCTCACCTACTTCCACTCATCCTTTCCTTCAGGATCCATATCACTCCCTCCTCGAGGATGATTCTTCCTTGCTTAATCGGCCTCATCCCGATGCTCCATCATCTACCCCGATAGTAGGAATAATTTTGGATCCCTAGTCCTCCACCCCGAGCACTCAGGTGCCTTCATCACAATTCACTCCACAATAATCCTCATTGTAGCAATAGTATACCCCACCCACATCATCACATCAGTACACTTCCCAAGCATCACAACAACCACCTTCCCAACAATTATTTTTTCCATCTTTCGATACCACATCACAACCTCCCTCTCAATCACAACAATTCCAACCTCAAAAACATCAACAAATCCCATCTTCACAAACCTTTGTGGACACGTTCACCATACCTTCTTCTCAGGATTCCACCTTTGAGACCTACACTCCTTCCTTGTCATTACCTCCACCTACATTCCCCTCTTCTGGGATGTATGGTATGCCATCTTCTACTCCTCCTCCACCTACATCCACTTCCACTTTTCACCTTCCTCCACCTCATCCATTTTAGGCTCCTCCTTCCATTCCCCTTTCTTCTTACAATCCACTCTATCCATCCTACCTTGCCAATCCCCCATGTTACTCTACCCAACCTGAGTTCTCCATTCATCACTCATCTGGTCAGGCATAGTTACCATCCTTTGGCACATCATCTCACCAACCACCCTCATCATCTATCCAAACACCACTTCCTCCACCACAATCTACTACTCCTACTTTCTTCACAACACCTCCTTCCTGGTCATCCTCTCCAACTATGCAACCATCATAACAGATTCCTGTACAACATGTACAGACACCACAGCCCCAATATTACCATTCCCAACAAATGTCTATTCCATAGAAAAATCCTCGATCAAACCCCATGTTTCACACTATTCAACAACCACACATGCAAGAACAATTCCAATATATTCCTGTTTCACAATGGGAGGAATAGCAGCTCTAGTATCCTCCCCATTCCCAATCTTCTACTACCTTCATCATAGTTCATTGCACCTCCATCACCCAAACTCCAACTCTTACAAGATCAAATTAAGATGTTGGATCTTTGCACAACTAGTTATGGGCCCTAGAAATCCACATACAATAAGTTATGCAATGAACCTATTCACCCATCAGTTCCCATTCCTCCTTACCCGTACCACTTTGAGATTCCAAAATTTGATAAGTACAAAGGTAAAGAGGACCCTCAAGAACATGTTAGTAACTATCACTTTGCTTGTTATCAGCTTCACAATAGCGATCCCCTCATGTTGCATACCTTTGCTCTCTCCCTTGGGGGACAAGCTCTCGATTGGTACAACATGCTCCTGTGCCATAGCCTATTCACGTTTGAATAGTTGGCCAATTCATTTTTGGAATATTTCTCCATCAATATCAAAAAGAAAATAAACTTTTTGGATGTCTACACCTTACGATAGGCTGATGATGAACCTATCATATATTTTATTTCATGATGGAGATCGATCATCCACGACCTAGCTCATAGCCTCCCATCTGCCAAACTAGTCACACTATTTGCTAAGAGCTATCACAAGCACATCTCTACACCCTTACAACTTCATAAAAGTCACACATTTGATGAAGCCATTGCTCAAGCCAAGGTCATCGAGGATATCAAAGTCCAATCTAGCAAGATCAAGCTTAGACATAAACCATATTACAACTCTAATTTTTTCTTCAATAAAAATGCACCAAATCAACCCTTCTCAAAACCACCACAAACCAACCAAGTGGTAGCAGCTTCTCCAACTTCTTCATCGATATCATGACCTCCTCCTCCATAATAGCAGTTATTTTAGACTAATGAACCCCCTCCATATAAACCACAACAAGCTCATAGTCTTCATCCTTAGCTTCCATAACAAAATTTGACTCCACTCTCTGAGCCCTTGCTAGCTCTATTTTAAATATTGTATGATATGGGTCATATCACCTTACCTAAAATTTAACCTATTGATCCAAATCAACCCAAGCCTCATGGGTTCAATGAGTAGGCCTTCTATGCATACCATCGATAGCATGACCATGATGTAGGGTCTTGTTGTTCCTTCCATGCCCTAGTCTAGGACCTCATCGATCTAGGTACCATTTAGGTTTCTAACCCCCTCACACCATAAAATCAAAACTTGGGTATCTATCAAAATACACTACCATAATATGGAGGACCAATCCCCAAGGAACCCAATCTAATCCACAAGGCCAATCTAGGTAAGTTAATAGTATCCATAATGATCCTCCCTCATGCAAATTTGTTGGCATGATTAACCTCAACACTCACACTCAATGTTATATGACATGCCAGGATGTGCCCATCGCTTCATCCCCTACATCATTCACTTCTCCTCAATCCCCCATAACATCGAATGTTTCACCACCCCTACCATGAAATATCATCACTATTCATGGTAGCCTCACTCATCAGCTGCATAATACCCCAGCTAGGTTATCCATTTTTTATCTATTATAGCAATATCAACCTCATCGTGAGGCATTGAATGACATTATTCAATCCATCGACCTTGAAACCCATGACACAAATGCATTTGTGAATTTTATAAGGAACATCCCTCATTGCATGCAACCCTCTATCAGCTTCCATGACCATGAGATTACTAAACTTATGGGTGAGGGAGTTGATCCTCCCCTCCATATTCAAGCAACTATCAATGACATCACCTACAAGCATGTCCTCATTGATACTGGTTCTTCCATTAGCATCATCTCTACTACTACCCTTCATCACTTGCACATTCCACCTACTCACTTTGCTACACCATCACTCGACCTTCATGCTTTTTATGGTTCTATGTGACCCACAGTAGGTTCTATCTGTTTCCTATCTGTGTAGGCATAAGGACCATATCCATTTTATTCCATATTATTCAAGGTGAGATGCAATACAATATCTTGCTTGGACATCCATGGATCAGAGACATGCAATGTGTTCCTTCCACCTTGCATCATTGTCTCAAATATGTATATGATGAACTCATCCATTGTGTTCCCACTAATGGTGACCCATTCAAATTTTACATCACGGACCTCCCACTAGGACCTTCATCATCTTCTACACAGATTCCTCCTATTCCTTCACATCATCAGGCAGAGACTTCTATGTCTTCTCCTACACCTACCTCATCACTCACATCTCTCACCTAGAACACACACATTTTCCCCTCCATCTACTTCTAACATACCTCCATCCTCTTCTACGAATCCCCATATTGCCTCTATACCTTTTTCACCACCTTCCTTGTGTCCTCCCCCTCATTTTCAACCATCTTCTTCCATGGATCCACCTCCCGTGTCTATGCCTTTTTCACCACCATATTTGTGGCCTCCTACTTCATCTCATCCATATTCCTCTACAGAGCCCCCTCTTCTCCCTACTCCTCAAATACCCCCTCTTCCCTTCCATCCTTCACCTTGATCTTTCACATCTTCTCACAACTTGACACCTAGGCCTACTCACCCCACCTTGTAGTTTTTGCATATGGGTCATCCCATCCCTTCCACTATAGTTGAATTTCATGATTGGGAACAACGAGCCTCTTGCCTAGATGCCCAACTATTCCATTCCTCTACTACCACTATCTATGATTCCCAAATTTCATCTTCTTCTTCTGACTTAGACTCACCACCTCGTTCACCACCTCATACGTCACCCCAAGTCTCCATTTTTATGATAAATTCTGGTCTAGGTGAATATAATGTTCATGATACTCTTGTGCATCCTCCTTCAATCCAATCTACCCATGATTTTGGTCACCCTTCAACTTCGGTGCTAACCATTGGTATTATCATGCCACTTGGTCCACCCAACAATCATACCAACTTTGTCTATGTAGTCATAGACTCATCGCTCCCAATAGTTGTACCTCCACCACCACAATCTAGCTTTTGTGGTACTTTAGACCACATGTCCAACCCACACTTCACCTTACGCTACCTTCAGCATTTCCATTGGCATGGATTTGGACTAGGATATTATGAACAAGGCTTACAAACACCTATAAACCCTCACATGATTCCTACACACTCATTGGAAGAGTAAATCAACATGGACATCCTAGATGAGAGTCCATCTCCCCATTCTACCATTAACATTCCATACACCTTCTTCCAGGAAACACCATTTTTTAACACTATTGCCACTTACTTCATTGATGAGCTAGTCGATAGATTTTCTACCCTTTCCCTCATAGCTCCTTGCTCAGAGTACACTTCTTCCCCTTCTCCCCCACTACTTATACATTCATTCGATATATTGCCTCATCAACAGTAATTATACCACTCCCCAAATCAACCACATTATCCACCCATAATTCTATGTCCTCCATTGAATCTACCATGTCATTCACACACACTTGAGTCTTCATATTCAAACTCATCATATAGCACTATCTCGACTGCCTCTATTAATATGGTCAATATTGATTTATTCTCATCACTCCAATACATGTCTCCTTTGGGTCATAATAATGCATAAAATTTTAACTTCATCGACTTCACCCATATATCCCCTACACCTTCATCATAAGACTTCTTGCTATCACCACCCATCCTGCATGCTGTAAATGTACCTTCACCATCTACCCCACCTCACATTCCATGGGTTAATCATATAGACATATATTTAGATGATGAATTTGATTTACCTGAGGCTATCGATGACCTCCATCTCATTCCAATCCCTACACAACTCCAATATGGTTCCCACATGCTTGTGGAGGATACCATCGATATTGACATTGGTGATGACCCCACCAATCCCCACATTGTTAAACTCACCGCTAGCCTCTCCTTAGAGGAACATGCCTTGTTTACCACTTTCCTTAAATAATACATTAGATTTTTTGCTTGGTCCTACATGGACATGCCTAGACTCGATCCCTCATTAGTAGTTCACAACCTCACCCTTGATGGGGATGCCAAGCCTATTAAGCAAAAATTATGATGCATGCATCCCATAATCACTTTAATGGTAAAATTTGAGCTCCAAAAGCTCCTTGATGTAGGGTTCATACAACCCATTGATTATCCAGAGTGGGTATCCAACATGGTTCCGGTACCAAAACCCTCTGACGAAGTTTGCATCTACTGATTTTAGATATTTGAACAAAGCTTATCCCAAGGACAAATTTTCCCTCCCAAACATCGATTCACTAGTCAATTCCATCATAGACCATGAAATGATATCCCTCATGGATGGCTTTTCTTGATTACAATCAGATCAATATCAATCCAGTCGATCAACACAAGATATCTTTCACAACCCCCTAGGGGACCTTCTATTACAAGGTCATGCCCTTTGGCCTTAAGAACACTGGGGTAACTTATCAACATGCCATGACTTACATCTTCCATGACTACATGCACAAAATCATGGAAGACTACGTTGATGACCTCATAGCCAAATCAAAAGAATGCTCACAACATCTTATCGATCTTCATAAGATCTTTGATCACCTTCTCGAACATAACGTGTGACTAAACCCAAAGAAGTGTGTCTTTGGTGTCACTTCAGGTAATATCTTGGGGTTCATTATTTCTCAGTGAGGCATTGAAGTTAACCCCAACAAATTCAAATCCATCATCGAGATGCCTCCACCCATAAATCTCAAGCAACTACGTAGTCTATAGGGCAAAATTCAATCCATTCATTGTTTTATTGCCCAATTATCTGATAAGTGTAAACCATTTAATCACCTTTTACAAAAAGGGGTCACCTTCAAATGGGATACCAACTATCAGAAAGCCTTTGATTCAATCAAAGCCTATCTTACATTGCCACCAGTTCTATCTCTACCACATCCACAATTGCCATTCTTTCTTATACATTTCTACTATAAATTTTGCACTTGGAACATTATTAGCTCAAAAGAATATACTCAATCATGAGCAAGCCATATATTATATCAGTCATACTTTGGTCATCTATGAAATCTGATACACCTACATGGAGAAGCTATGCCTGGATGTAGTCTTTGCCACACAAAAGCTACGCCACTACATGCTTAACCACACCATATTTGTCATCACTCATGATAATCCATTATGCTACATGATGAACAAGAGTTATCATAACTCTCATACTGCTAAATGGATTATGCTTCTTACTAAATTCAACCTTGAATTCATTTCTCAAAAGTCCATCAAGGGATAGGTCATCATCGACCAACTAGCTGAGGCTCCATTGCCTGACAACCAACCACTCCTTATTTAGCTTCTCGATGATTCCATATTCCACATCACTGAAGTTGAGGAATATGTCGAACCCAAAGCACTAGCTGACCTAACACTCTTCTTCTATGGCTCCCATTGCACTCACATTAGGGGTGCTAGAATCATATTTTTCACACCTGATGGGGAACCTCTCCCATTTTCCTTCAAATTAGGTTTTCCTTGCATGAATAACAATATTAAATATGAATCTCTAATTCTCAGCTTAAAATAGGTGCTCTCCATGCACATTAGATGCCTTCAAATCATTGGTGATTCTCTTATCATCGTAAATCAAGTCAAGGAGATTTGAAAATATCACTGCCTAGTACTCCAAAAATACAAACAAATTGCTCAACAACTCCTCCCTCAACTTGAGTGGTATGATATCGAGGCCACTCTCCTGCTTGTCAAATCATTTTATCAACACAATGGCTTCCATATGGTCTTTAATACCACAAAACACCCTCTCTAACACGACACATGTGTCCATCCATACTTTAATACAATCCACTATTTCACCTTTATCCTCTATCGATGATGATGGCATCCATGTCATCTACATTGAACCACATGATCCTTGGTTTTCTTAGATTAAGGATTATATCAAATTAGGCTTTCTTCCTTGTGACTTACCGCATGCTCATCATCAAGCATTCAAACAAAGGGTAATTTATTACACACTATTGGGGGACATCCTCTACCATCATAGTCATGATGGCATCCTTTTATGTTGCCTCGAGCCACACGAAGCTCAACAAGTGGTCCAAGAAACCCACGATGGAACTTGTGGTGGCCACTTCAGTGGCATGGCCATCACTAAGCGCATTTTACGCATGGGATACTATTGGCCCAAAATGGAACATGATTGTTGTGAGTACGTCAAATGATGCATCAAGTGTCAACAACATGCTAACCTCACACACTTACCTTCGCAAGCACTCCATCCCATCCAATCCATGTGGCCCTTCTCACAATGGGGCCTAGATCTTATTGGGAAAATATCGCCCACTTCCTCTAGAAACCATAAGTTTATTATCACCTCCATTAAATATTTTACAAAGTGGGTCGAAGCTATCCCACTTGTTCAGACCACAGGAGATCAAAATCATGGTATTCATCATTGATCATATCATCTGTCACTTTGGAATTCCCTCATAAATCATCTCTAATAATGGTACCCCATTCAAAAACAAAATTTTATGCACCCTATGCACCAAATTCAACATTCATCATAGCTTCTCTACCCTATACTACCCACAGGGTAATGGCCAGGCTAAAGCTACTAACAAAACTATCTGCACTATCCTTCATAAAACTATCATAGAATCTCATCGTGATTGGCATAATCAAATGCCATTGGCCTTGTGGGCCTACCACACAAGTATCCATACTCCCACTAGGGCAACACCCTTTTCTTTGGTCTATGGAATCGAAGCCATTATGCCCCTAGAACTTGAGATACCCTCTCTATGCATCTCCATGCAAGACTTCATCGATGATGACACTGCTTTCCAAGCTAGGTTGGACCAACTAATGCTCTTAGATGAGCATCACATCCATGCCATAGAGCACACACGTGTTTATCAAGACCATCTTCATCATGCCTACAATAGTAAGGTACACCAATATGAATTCTAGATCAACGACTTGGTTCTCAAAGAGAACCAACATATCACTAGTCAACCCCACCAATAGTGAGACAAATTCACCCCAAATTGGCTAGGTCCTTACATTGTCACACACAAATTTGGTTCTAGGACCTATCGACTAGCCAACCTTGAAGGACTCATAGATCCTGAACCTATTAACATTATCCACCTATGCACATTCAATGCCTAGCTATCCTAGGTACACATCCCTTATGGTTGCACATACTATCATCATTATATTGTATATATCACCTCACTAACACATTCACAATCCACGTTGCACCTAACACACACTTTGCACTTTCTATTACACAACATAAGCATCTTTGCTTTATATATCATTTTTATGTTGTTAGTATCTTTTGTCTTGTAGGTTCACTATCACCAACTACAACACCTTTGTGAAGACACACTACTCTAGATCTACACCTCAGGCATACCACCACTCCATCATGTAGGAACCCTTGATGCCCTTTCCAACACCTATCATCCTGAATCGATCATGCAAGGCCACCTGGACCTTTTCATGTTCATCAATCATCCTTCTCATCACATTCAGATCATGTACACCACTTGAGCCATATATTTATCCCACACCTATAATTTCAAATCCACTATCCCACACTTTCCACCAAATGATCCATGTAGAACTCCTTGTGTTACCTAAAATCCATCCCATCAACCCACTTCACCCCAAGCCAAGGAATTACAAGGAGAACCAATTCTACATCTACCATCGACAATCGAGGCATGACATCAACAACTATTGCACCTTTGAAAGCCTCATCAATAACATGGTATATGGCACGACTCTTTCATGACCCAAATACGCCACCTCTTCTAGATTTTTGAGCACTACATCTCCTCCCATACCTCACCCCACACCATCACACCAGTATTTCACATCCATGCCTAACTATTTCTAGTAGCTATCCAGCTACACAAACTACCAAAATCCTAGTCATTCGCAACCTGATCTTTGCCACTTCACACATTCTTAGGTTATCTTCCTATTTCTTTCTTTCTCCTCTCTCTTATTCGTCTTCATATCTAATATTTTTGTATGGTCATGCTTCAAACGACTACATAATTATCTCTTCTCCTCCTCTCCTTTCTATTCTACATTGTTGTATGTTCATGCTTTGAGTGACTACAAACCTATGCTAATTCTATCTTCTCTTATTATTTTCTTCATCCTACATTTAATTCTTTTCTTCTTCCTCCTTTTTTTACCTTCCTTTATGAGCACTTTCTTCCATATCTTTGTTTTCTTATCACTTTCCTTGCTCTTAATAATCACATGCATTCTCCCTTTTACATTGATATCTCAAGCTTTTTGCACCCCCCACATGCTGGGGTAACCACGTATACTATGTACTTTACTCATCTTCATCCCTTCACACATCCATTTCTTCTAAAATAGTTTCTAATCTCATCTCATTGATTTTTACAAAAATCATCTTGTAGATATTTTACTCACATGCTATATCTCTCATATGACATCCATTGCATATATGCGTCACTCATTTTTTATACCTATAACCATGCTTGTATATTCTCCCTATAGAAATATGAGAATGATAGGATTAAAACATGCACTTTTTAGCATCACCAATTGGTTGTCCACTCCCTTCTTAGGATTATGAATTAGATAGTGTTTTGTGTGATTTTGACCACTCACAAGTTAAATAAATCAAACATCACCTTCATTTGAAAATTTCTTACACCTCTCACAACTTTCTTTGGTTGGTTCAATTTCTTTCAGGGACCATTCACACGTCATATTTTAAGCAAATTTTGAGTCTAGGGATGACAACACCTTGCGTAGACATATCCATTTAGAGAATGGTTTCCCCTAATCATCCTATCATTTGTGTGATAAAAATATAACTTGAGGATAAACATAAGCAAAATAAAAAAATAAAAGGAGAAGACAAAAGATAACACCCACAAAAAAAATACCAAAAAAAAAGAAAAAAAAGAGAAGAGAAAAGAGCACACAAAAAGAGAATCAAAACAATGAGGGACGGAAAAGCCTCCAAGAGAACCACTACTATGCTTGATATACTTTGGTCCTTTGGTTTAACATAACATCATGGGATGATTTCCATTGCTAGCAATAGGTCCTAAGTGCTTGCTTTCCAGTGGAATAGTCTTACAAGTGGTGACATATATGTCACATTAGTGACCTTCTTTTGTACAGATCACTGTGCACTTGTGGGTGAGCTAGCTATTTTGAATACATTTACAATGGGTTAGTCCTACCTCCCTAAAAATGGATAAATGAACATCACTCATCGCACACACTGGTCCATGATATATTTTTATCCAATCAGGTTAGTTATGGGTTGTGGTTGAACCTTTCTCAATTTATCATGAGGTTTGATTGCTATAACTATGATAGTTGATGTTACTAAAAAATTCTTAAGTGATCATATATCTCTAAGATGATGGAATGGATTACATTGCAATTGGTTATGTTACAATACAAGTGTTTCCTCTATGCATTTCATCTTATACATACATGCATCATTGCATCTATATTACATTCACTCTTCTACATCACATCATTATCTATTACATATAAATCTACAATGATATCATTATCCTACATTCTACCGCATGCATACATTTTATCTATCATACATTCATATTTCATATCCTACATTATACATACATGTACTCCTACACTATACATCCATTACACAAAACCATAACACATGAAAATAGGAGTCGTAAAAATAGATGCATGTATATATATATGTATATATATAATGCTCAAAATGCCCTTAGGCTACAAAAATCATGTATACATAATCATACATCTATGGTTGGTCTCTCTAGCCACCACCTCACTATACCACACTGCACAACTACCTCATACCTACTTTCCACTCAAAGTATCACCACTACCCTCCTATGTCATCATCACCACCTCTACCCTACACTTCTCAGTCATTCCACTCAAATCTGGGCAACCTATACTAACTCTACATCTACTAGCACTACCATTCTATCCAAATTTGGAGTAGCTCCCACCTCCTATGACATTGTTGGCATTGCCATCCTTGGATCCCCTAGCACTCCAAAGGGAGTGCTCCACCTACTCTACTACGAGCATATATGATCATGACCTCGATCTTGACTCTTCATACTTTGGGATCCCAATCCCAACTAGAGTCAACCACACCTCACACTATGGCTTCTTCAAGACATCCTCCCTATACAACCTTGACACATCCTCATTTTTCCACCACAAATGATCCACCTCTACCCTAAAATTGGCCATCTCCATTGTGGCCTACTCGACCACCATCCCAGCATGATCAACCTTCTCTCATGCTTGCTACTACCTCTCTATATCTGCATGTAAATCTGTTATATCTGTCTCATGTGCTACTCAAACTACATCCCTATCAATTTGTACCCACTGCAAACTCTCCTATACCATGGTAATTTCTATCCTCAACCTTACCTCAATTTCCATGGTCTCTAATAATCAATATCATAAATACTCCACACTCTTTGCATGGCTTACTTGCTTCGATGTAAGCTATCCCTATAACTTCTCACACTACCTCTTCAACTCATCCCTCTCTACACGGCTTTTCTGCTCACTTTTAATCAATATTCTATCTACCTCTTGATGCTCTCTCAACCATATCCCCAAATTTAGGGCCTAATCTATCTAGATCTTGTGTAGTCACCCCTCTATATCTCATATCCTATCTCTCAGTATCACTAGATCATCATGATCATCCATCATATCTTGGATGTCTAATGGCACATATAGCATACCCCCATCATCATCCTCCTCTTACCCTAGTGATTCACCCTATGGAGACCCTCCTATCTCATATGTCACTACACCACCTATATTCACCTCCATAGGCATGATCTCATCTAGTGGATAACCTCCACTAATGACTTGTTGCTCTAGTGACCCCGTAATGGGAATCCTTGATCCATCATCTTGATGTCATCTCTATCATCAGAGAGGCTTCTTTGTATCCTCCTCTGACCCCACAACTAATATAGGTCCAATCCCTCCTAGTGTTGATATACCCATTTCAGGTAACCCTGCCATTGGCTGCACCCAATAATCTACCACTCTAACTCTTGGCTTCCACCTCTGTATAGCCCACCATACATCATACTATAGATTCATCCCTATGTTATTCCACATCGAGAATCACCATTGATGGATCCCTAGTCACATACAAGGGAGGAACTATAGGTCACACTCTCAGATCACCCTACCTCCTCTATATCACAATAGGTGGATCTAGCCACCCCTATCATAGCCTAAAATACCACATAACCCTACTAAATGGGAAGAAATCTACCTATTTCCCATACCACCCCACAACCCATCACCCTTGGTATATATTCCCCAATTGCTCATCGTCCTTCTCCCACACTACCCCACCCTTCTAGGGCCTCCAATCGATGTGCTTTAGCTTCAAATCACCTAGAAACCTCTTCCAAAATAGGCCATCACCCTCATGCTACTCTTCATCCCATTCTCTATATTTTTACACCATCTCAAGGCATAGGATACAAAGTCTCCCATCAAATCATACACCTTATAAGGCAACAATGATAATCACTCTATTGCAATGTGCTACCATGCCCAAGCCTGCAACAATGGGCTACAAGTCAATCTCGATCGCCCTGCTCACACCACATCGTGCAATTCCATATAAACACGTGCCAAAAATGTGGGTGCCCATGCAAACACTAACTCATAATCTACCATATTTAAAACCATGTCCATCATATTCCAAGAGAACTTAACTCTTGAAGTATCTGGTAGAGCATACATCAATATCATTAGCATCACCATACAATGGTGATTAGACAACATGTCCTCCTACAAATAATACTCATAGTTTATGCCCTTATCATACACCACCTCTCCCCACCTTACACTAAATATTCACTACAACACATCATTTTGTGTACCAGCTAGTGCCATTCTTACTATCGTGCCCTCTATCGATAACTTGTATATCCTATAGATATCCTCCAATGTAATAGTCATCTCTCCTATGGGAATATGAAAGGTATTCCTATCCGGATCCCACCTCTCACATAATGTCGATACATACACCCTTTTGGCATGAATACTCACTACCTCCCACACAACCTTGACCCACACCCTACCCATCCACTCCCCATCCTCCTTCATCCATTTATCACCTAGGGTGTCTCTCAATGATCGCACATGATGTCGTAGCTCAATATTCCTCACTTGTTTTCATTCAAACACACCACACAAAATTTTCATTAGTTTCACATGTATATAAATTCATTTTCATTCTACTCTACACATATTCATCACATACAAATATTATGCAGCATACCTCATGCATCACACCTTTCAAAAAAAAATTGGTTCGCACCCCAGTATGCGAACCTGGTTTGCACCCCATCATGCAAACTCTACAAGAAAGGCAATTTTTGGCACCCATTAGGCCCTTCCATGGAAATTATTTTTATTCACATGAAAAAACAAGACATTCATGCCATCAAAAATAGCATATAAACCCACAAGCATGCATTTCAAGGCATACAATTCCAAAACACACAACCACATCACAAAACATTAAACAAATCATATTTTTGGACATCCATTTTGGCCTTTTACAATGAAATTTCAAACATATTTAAAAAATAGTACATATTTCACACCACATAACAACTTCAATCTCATACACATTTATTGCATTTACATGACTCACCAAAAAACTATACAACTTCAAATAAATCACATTTTTGGACACCCATTTTGGTCTTTCACAGTAAAAGTTCAAACATAATCTAAAAATAGTACACAATTCATGCAAAATAAACAAGGTCAACTCTTACACATATGCCCCACGTTACACAATCAAACATTTCAAAAAAATGGTCAAACCAAAAAATAGCTAACATTTTGGCTTACCCATTTGGCGACTTTTACACTTTGTACACACATTTCTAACAAACACCACATGCAAAGATGCACTCACACTCAAACCTACATTACCATGCTTTTCAAAATGATTACGCAATTCTAAATAGTTTGAGTCTAGTGCACTTACTAGTGGTGTACCATGTCAACCACTCAAGCTTGCACGTCCTCCTTCCATCTCCACATTGGCTCAAGATTTCAAAAATGCTTTGCTTTGCCAACTCTTCCTCACTTATCTCCTCACAAATTTTCACAACACAAATGAGCATTGCACACATGAAAAAGGTCTTATACCCCCATATACTTAGTTTCTCACCCTGCTATGTGAAATTTGGTTTGCACCCCACCATGCAAACCTGATTTGCACCCCACCATGCAAACTCTAGTTCACATCCTGCCATGCAAACCAACCCTCATCACATTATTTTCATCTTATCTTCACTTTTACAACTTCCTCTTCATTTCCCACCACTTTTTACCCAATTTTTCCATATTTTATCACCATTATCTAGTAGAGCATACATCAATATCATTAGCATCACCATACAATGGTGATTAGACAACATGTCCTCCTACAAATAATACTCATAGTCTATGCCCTTATCATACACCACCTCTCCCCACCTTACACTAAATATTCACTACAACACATCATTTTGTGTACCAGCTAGTGCCATTCTTACTATCGTGCCCTCTATCGATAACTTGTATATCCTATAGATATCCTCCAATGTAATAGTCATCTCTCCTATGGGAATATGAAAGGTATTCCTATCTGGATCCCACCTCTCACATAATGTTGATACATACACTCTTTTGGCATGAATACTCACTACCTCCCACACAACCTTGACCTACACCCTACCCATCCACTCCCCATCCTCCTTCATCCATTTATCAACTAGAGTGTCTCTCAATGACTGCACACGATGTCGTAGCTCAATATTTCTCACTTGTTTTCATTAAAAATACACCACATAAAATTTTCATTAGTTTTACATGTATGTAAATTCATTTTCATTATACTCTACACATATTCATCATATACAAATATTATGCAGTATACCTCATGCATCACACTTTTCAAAAAAAAATTGGTTCGCACCCCAGTATGCGAACCTAGTTTGCACCCCATCATGCAAACTCTACAAGAAAGACAATTTTTGGCACCCATTAGACCCTTCCATGGAAATTATTTTTATTCACATGAAAAAACAAGACATTCATGCCATCAAAAATAGCATATAAACCCACAAGCATGCATTTCAAGGCATACAGTTCCAAAACACACAACCACATCACAAAACGTTAAACAAATCATATTTTTGGACATCCATTTTGGCATTTTACAATGAAATTTCAAACATATTTAAAAAATAGTACATATTTCACACCACATAACAACTTCAATCTCATACACATTTATTGCATTTACATGACTCACCAAAAAACTATACAACTTCAAATAAATCACATTTTTGGACACCCATTTTGGTCTTTCACAGTGAAAGTTCAAACTGAATCTAAAAATAGGACACAATTCATGCAAAATAAACAAGGTCAACTCTTACACATATGCCCCACGTTACACAGTCAAACATTTCAAAAAAATGGTCAAACCAAAAAATAGCTAACATTTTGGCTTACCCATTTGGCCACTTTTACACTTTGTACACACATTTCTAACAAACACCACATGCAAAGATGCACTCACACTCAAACCTTCATTACCATGCTTTTCAAAATGATTACGCAATTCTAAATAGTTTGAGTCTGGTGCACTTACTAGTGGTGTACCGTGTCAACCACTCAAGCTTGCACGTCCTCCCTCCATCTCCACATTGGCTCAAGATTTCAAAAATGCTTTTCTCTGCCAACTCTTCCTCACTTATCTCCTCACAAATTTTCACAACACAAATGAGCATTGCACACGTGAAAAAGGTCTTATACCCCCATATACTTAGTTTCTCACCCTGCTATGTGAAATTTGGTTTGCACTCCACCATGCAAACCTGATTTGCACCCCACCATGCAAACTCCAGTTCACACCCTGCCATGCAAACCAACCCTCATCACATTATTTTCATCTTATCTTCACTTTTACAACTTCCTCTTCATTTCCCACCACTTTTTACTCAATTTTTCCATATTTTATCACCATTTTACCTCTATCAATCGATTCATCACCATATTTTATCGGTATCATTGCCGATTCCTTGGTTGAGGGGGTATTCATACACAAATCTACTTTGCATGCAATCAAATAATCAAAAATCTAAATCATGGATATCACATATATCTACAATTTTTTTTGCTGAATATTATCTCAAGATAAATCCCATACCAATAAAATATTTACTAAGTCATGAGAGCCATGCACAAAAGTGAAAACATCTTGATTGCATTTTGTATATCAGCACTGACCAAATACTGAATGCTATGTCTGACATGTCCAGATACATATTGATTTTATTTTGTATATCGATACTAAACACATACTGAATGTTATGCCTGATCTAATCTATCCTTACCACTAAGCTCAAATGATTTGAAAAATTTCATCATGCGCTCATCAATCAATCATAAACAAAAATTTGAATAGGCATTTTTTCTATTCACAATTGGATCATATTGCGTTGATCATAAAAGCAAAGCAGTCTTAAGTTTCCCTCACAAAAAACCAGTATGATATTGCAAAATATTATACTAAATTATCAAATCACTTGTTTGACCATCATGTTTAAGTTATAATCATCCACATTCATCCATCCATGCATTTTTCATATTTCTAAATACCTCACCACTTTCTTCTATTATACTTTTGTACTAAATTATGTTTTACACAACATAGTACAAAAAGAGGTGAATGTAGACACCTAAAAGTCATACATGATCACCTATAAACACTTGTAGAATTGCATAGACACTTGTAGGCCTGCATAAGCACTTCTAGACCATCACAGGCCATCATAGGCCATCGTAGGCCATCATAGTTGTCCATAGGTACAAAACCTACAAAAATACACTGAACACATCCAAAATGTATTCTATTCACAAGAGGGTCACCTGAAAACCCTGGAAGGCCATCTAAGCCCTTTTCTACACCTAATTAGGGCCTCCATGGGACCACCATAGTTGTTTGTAGGTACAAATCCTACAAAAATACATAAAATGCATCCAAAACACCTTCTATTCACAAGAGGGTCACCTAAACATCCCTGAAGGCCACCTAAGCCCTTTTATACACCTAATTAGGACCTCCATGGGACCATTCCCTCCAAAAATCCCAATTATGCTAATTACAATTCTAATTTGCAAGTGACTTTTTTACTTAAGTGCACTTTATCACTTAACTAGGTTTAATTAGGGTTAAAAGCTAAATTAGCCCTAATCATGCCCTCACACATGTGTGCACCCACTTAGTTAGGATATTTTCTAGGATACCTAACTCAACCCTCATCTAACCTAGGGATTAGCTAATCAAGGTTAACCCTAATCCTAGATCACACATGTGTGCACGTAGGATATTTCCTTTAGAGGACATGAAGGGATCACTAAGCCTGCCACTTCATAACCCTAACTTCACCATGGTAAGACTTGACCCTAGATTCTAGTACACCTAACTCCCCCTAGCCTTGGATCCCTCTATAAATAGAGGACCATTTCCTTCATTATTCTCTCTCTCCCTTTTGGTCAACATACCCAAACTCTACAAAAATTGTACCAAAACCCTTTCTAACAATTTTGCACCTGACATATAGCAACAAACTTTATCTGGAACATATTTGGATAGAAAATTCTGATCAACAGTCAACAAAAATCTAGTTTGCACCCCACCGTGTGAACCCAAGATCCAGTTCGCATGTTGCCATGTGAACTAGGCCTACAACAACTTTGTAGCTCTAAATCAGGTATGCATTAGTTCTAGATAGTTTCTACAATATTTCTATTAGTTTTTATCATGTTTTTCTTCATTTACATGTCATTTTATCTTAATAAACATGGGGTCTAATCCATAATAGGTCCCCAAATAAACTAACTCCTTTTTACAAGCCTAGAGTAGGTATAAAGGACATCATCAAACATCACTATCAGTGGCATACGCACAAAGAAGCCCACCTACATTGAGAGCATAAAAAAGTATCTGAAATTTTACCTGTACTTACATTGAAAGAGAAATAAAATGTTGTCTCTAAGGAGACTATGTTGTAACACTCTTTTTAAATCAATAGTAAAAGAACACTTTGGACATTTTTTTCTTGGTAGATTAAAAATGGGTTTTTATAAAGGATACCAAAACCTGATTACATTGAAACTTGATTACATCAAAATAAAACAACCAAGGAAAACCAACAGGACATGCTTGAGGAAATCCAAAAGGAACTAGAATAGGAAAGTGCCAGAGAAACAGAATCAAGATCCTGTCAAGAATGGCACGAAGAAATAATTTCAAGACACGATCCAGGAAAAATACAAAGGAAATATGGGCAAGAACAGAAATCCCGCCAAAAAAATGAAATTGAAACTTTAGGCACCAAACAAGCATTTTGAAACTTTCCAAAGGTGGGAGAAGGAGCCAAACCACCCAAATAGCCAGAAACAAATTGAAACATCCCCTAGGTAGGAAAGGGACACGGGTGCCAGAATTTGGAATTTAAAATTGAGATTTGAATCCTCCCAAGGGCAAGAAATCCAAAAACCATCCTTTGGAAACCAAAACCTGAATGAAAATCTCTTTCCACACTAGGGAAATTGTAAATACCACCATAACAGGGATGGGAATCATCGAGGGATGGCAGAGAAACATGAAAAATAGAAAAAACCATCCCTAGAACACCTGAAAGATGAAGCAACATCAAGAGAAATTTTGCAGACAATGAAATCCTCATGCAATGGAACTCTAGCCTAAAAAATGGTATAGCATAAAGAGGAATTCTGCAGGTGATGAAATCCTCATGTAGTGGAACATCAGTCTAAAATATGGCACAGTTGTGGTTCAAAAAAAAGAGGAAATCCCCAGGCTACGAAGTCCTCAAGAAAAAAAAAAATAAAAGTCTTCAAGAAACATTAGTCCAAAGGAGGATACAACAACAATAGAACAACACTTCTGAAGGAAAATGTTGGAACGTACCATAGGAATCCAAAAGGAAGGAGTCACGAGGAAGCATAACTATAGATATTAGAGCCCAAAATAAAAGGAAGTAGCCAGGCATCCTAGACAACCTTTAGCACCACAACTTCAAGGACGTAGAAGAGGAAGTCCCACAAGGATTCAGTAGAAAGAAAAGTAGAGGCCCTCTTGTAAGCCACGAAAGGAACTGATATCCCACAGGATCCACCACCATGAACCCAAAGAGCAGATTCATAGTAGAAAGCACATGGTCCACTCCCAAACTAAAAGGATGTTATGCAAAACTGCTCATGAAGCCAAAATTTCTTCAAACCCGCCAACTTTGGACATATTTTCTTAGTTTTAGAATTGGTGATTTTTTGCATGTTACAATTCCTTTAAAATTCCCACATTTTTTACTTTCATTTCAATTCCTTTTCACTATAACCCCCTAAGACAAGTTTGCCTAATATTACAAAGGTCTTAGTGCATCAAATATTATGCGATGAGGAAACAACCTTGGCTAATTGTAGAGGTTTCTATTAGATACTATTACATTATTTAGTACATGCAAATGTACCCCCATGGTACCTTCATGGTATAAATGTAAATAAATAATAGATTAGGATTTGTGTCTATAGTTTAGATGAGTAATTTATATTTCATGTAAGATTGTAATATGTAGGATATGCACAAGGATCATGTAAGAGTGTAATGAGTAGGATATGGACAAGTGTCATGTAAGTAATAGTGCATATTGAGAGAATGTGCACAAGTATCATGTATGTAATTTTGCAAATATGTAATGTAAGGATGTGCACAAGTGTCTTGTATTAGGAGTGCATGTAGGAAATTAAGATTCATGTAGAAGTGTGTAAATGTTATAGAGTCAAGTATGCATGTAAGAAAAGAGTGAAGAGTCTAGTATACAAGTGGCAATATGAGAAGCTAAATGTCAAGAATAGGAAAGGTTGTATCTCCTAGATATGTGAGGAGTGCAGTAGTCTATTATTGAAGAGTTACATTTCTATATCTATATTATGGATACAAAGCTCCATACAATATAATCAAAAAAATAGTCAGTAAACGATCACCATATAGCAAGCATTTGATAATAAAGCTTGTATACAAATACAATTTATTATTGTAAATGTTCTTCATGTATGTACATTATTTTGGTCATTTAAATTCATATTTGATATTTTAAGTGAATGTTGTTTTATCATTATATGGACCAAGATGTATATATATATATGATTGCTCACATTTATAATTCTACTCTTGATTATTGATATTTTGACCTATAATATTGTGATATATTTATATTGGGATATATGATATTTGGAGATAGCTAGATTCAAAAGTCAACAATTTCCCTATATGCAACCCCTTCATCCACAACGCTTCTTATTGTATCGATCTATACGAGGTGTAGATGCCCCTAGGCACATTAGGCTTCTACCTCAATAGGAAGGTGCATCTAGAGGATAATAATACTATATTTCCAAACTAATATTATGATGCATAGGTTGGCCATCTTAAAACCTTTTGAGATTTCATATTGTTAGGAGATCTAATGGATTATGCATCTCTAGCCTAGTTTTATTTTGTGAGTGAGAGCAATCTAAGAATGAGCTTCATTAGGTAGTATGGAAGGAAAGCTATATTTGAAATCTCTAAATAGAATTTAGAACACCCCAGAGAGAAGTATGGATGACCAAGTTAGAGATAAAAGGAATATCAAATATATGATAACTTTGATCCATAGATGTTACACCAAAAGTGATTATTAGGGATGAGATGATCAAGCATGATATAATTATTCTTACAATTAGAGGGCTAATATGTAAGTTACATGTATACTATCCAAGTTCTTATAGATTCAAAATTGGATCAAGTGGAGGTGGGCATTGAATTCAAATTACTCTCATCATATTTTCCAATTCAAAAATTAGGGATAAAATAATAGGTGGTTTTACATGGATTGAGGAAAATATACCCTTTATTTAATACCATGGAGAGAGAATTTTTTTATTAAAATAGAATTTGTTTAAAATATTCTAGTGTGGGTTAGCCTTTTTGAACTTCCATATCAACTTATCAATAAGGGTGTTTTGAAGAATATTGGAAATACCCTAAAAGAGTTCATTTAGGAGGTACTAACTACTAAGGAGTAAAATCATGTTATATATACTAGGATACATGTTGTTATGGATATTTCAAAACCTTTACCATAATATATTAAGATTAATTTTGAATCAAGATAAATCCTATCTATAACATCATATGGAAAAGGCCACCATAGTTCATTGGTATAAAATATTAGAAGAAGCAAAGAAGGATACAAGGAATGAGAAAGTATAATGTGCAAGTTCAAATATAGAATAATCTAAATGTGTAAAAGAAGATATGGAGAAACTTTTTAAGACAAGGATGATGTAAGTGGTCAAGTTTATTATAGGTTTATTATCTTTGTTTTCCTCAAGTAGTATAGAATACTCTCCTAACAATAGAAATTAATGTAGTGTAGATGTTATACCTTGCACTTTAGGGTTCCAAAAATAGAATAATAAAGAAAAAAGGATGGATAAAATCCATAACACTTTAGTATTTCTAGGATAGATTAATAAGGTAATTGTTATGTAAAAGCATTCTTGCACTTTAGGTTTTCTAGGGAAACATAAAGAAGAAATTAATTTTTAGGTTATTCCTTGCTCTATGAATCCTTCAAATAGAATAGATTGATGAAGACAAAAGTATTTGTGCCAATGAAAAATAGAGGAAAATACCCAACAAGAAGAATAAAATATAAAAGAAAACCAAGAGTGATATTGATATGGTAAAACAAAGGCAAACATCGCAAGTGTTAAAAATAAGTGGGATGATAAATAATATCTTGGAATTTTAGGGGCATGAATAAAACCCTTAAAAAAGAGGTTTTATGAAATTGACAACATATTTATACATATGAAAATGGAGTAAGAAAATATTAGTCATTTGCAATGTTGATTTTTATCTTGCTAAAATTCAAATTTTAGAAGGCAAGTGGAGGAGTGAGATTTTATCTCTTAATGAAAATGTTATTAATGAGTTGAAAGTAGAAACATAGAAATTTAAGGAATATGATAAATAAATTTGATAGAAAGACAAATTAAGAATATATTGATAAAAAGGAAAGTTGGATATGATTTACTTTACTTGATAGCAATGTAATACTTTATAATTTTAATACTAGTGGCCCCAATAGAAGCCACACATAGCTTATTAAAAAACTAGTTCTATTTTGTAATAGTAAAAATAACAATGACAATGATTAGTATCATTGATAATATGATTAGAATTATAACCCTTTTGTTATAATTATATTGTAAATGGTGAAAATACCATAAATTCTAGATATAAAAATCACAATATTATATTATGAAAATTCAACTTTTAATTATAAATTTAAGTTTATGATATTTTCAAATGTCATTAATGCTAATATACATAATGTTATATTTGTACTTAGCTTAATATTTAAATAAGTGATATTCTTTTGTTTTTTTAGATACTCATGATTCATATATACTTACAGTAATACTTCAAACAAGGATGATATTCCAATTCTGTAGCTCAGTTTCAAAATCTCATTTACAATCAAGACATATGAGTTATATAAGATTATATAATAATTTTTTTTACTTTCCTTTGTATTCAAACAAACATTAAATAGAACTTTTCAACTAACAAGTAATAATAAAATTGTATTATAAATTTAAGAAAATTATAACTTTGCATCAAATTTCATTAACTATTATCCTATAATAATATTTGATCTTGTGTTTTCAAAGGCATTTTGGAGTAGTAACCTAAATAGGACATAATTATATTATCTCAACCTAAGTTTAAATCCTCCTATTTTAATGAAAACTTCTATGATAAGGTGACCCATCATACTATGAATTCTTGTAATACCATAATAATATTTTTTATTTAAAATATTGTTATAATATAGTCATGATGTGGATAAGGCATAATTTAAACCTATACAACCAATTTAAAAATATGTATTCTTAATTTTCATATAATACAAGGATATAATAATGAAATAGATTTAGGTATGGATTAAAATTGAAGAACTAGATTTTTTATAAAACCTTTTAATGTCTAAAGTGTTCCTAAAATTTACCCTCCATATAAGAAGACATATATACTTTGATATTATAAATTTATTTATTTTTTTGGTATATAGAAGCAATGGTTACAATCACAATTTTTAGTAACTACCAGC
The DNA here is from genome assembly GCA_028583015.1 of Wollemia nobilis. Classification (NCBI taxonomy): domain Eukaryota; kingdom Viridiplantae; phylum Streptophyta; class Pinopsida; order Araucariales; family Araucariaceae; genus Wollemia; species Wollemia nobilis. The sequence goes on along the minus strand of JAQPPZ010000386.1, from coordinate 7,994,893 downwards.
ACAGCTGGTAGGGTTCAAACTATCTACGAAGGCTCCCAAGACTTCCACCGTCTCGGTACATGGTAACCCGACATGAGATGGGGACCGTCGGACGCACAGGGGTTGCACCGTCGTCATCAATCTGGCACACCACTCAGAGGAATTGGATCGGGCTACTGTCTGTGCATGGGCAAGCCCGTGGGATTGGAACCTAGGTCTCCTCTAGGTAAGCGCCCCAACTTACCAATCCACCTAGACCCACGGACGATATTATAAATTTATTACTATTATTACATGTTATGAGTTTTTCTTCTAGAACGTATTTCATTTTTCTCTTTTTAAATGAGAAGCAAAGGTAATTCATAAAATTGATAAGAGTATAGAAGGTTATATAAATTTTTTAGAAATATTAGGTCTTGAAGAATATATCAAATGGTAAGTTGAGGTTTTTATTATAAAATAATTTAATTTGAAACCTAAATAAAAATCCTTAGATGTGTATAATGCATCTTATATAGAGTTAGTCAATCTTTTCTAGGTCAAAAAAAAATATTAAAAAATAATGTTATTGTGATGAATATAAAGATAACTATGCATAGATAGTTAAAAATATATGCTCATTATACATGTTATAAATAATATGGATACTTGTAGGCCCAAAATGGCCACATACTTAGTAAAATTTTGTAGAATTTTGCCTAAGTGATAGAGTCATCATTCCGCATACCTTGCAGTGCACTTTGAAGTAGATCCGGGATAGAAGATATGAACCCGTCCAACAGTTAGTGAATTTTTCATACTTGAAGCGATTTTGGGTGATTTCTTTCTAGCTCCGGAATAGTGGTGGGTCTCAAATCCACAAAATTTCCAAGGAAATGATGACGTCAGCAATGAAAGAATGTGGATTGGCATCTTTGCGAGTGGCTAAGTATGGGAATGCCCGATTCTGGAAATTCTTTTGTTTCTCGGCTCCGGATTAGCGCTACCCTCAAATCCACAAAAGTTTCAAGGAAAGGATGATGTCAACAATGAAGAAGTGTGGATTGGTGATTCAGAGGATGAATGAAGTGTTTCCTTTCTAGAATGAAGACAAGGCGGGACAATGGAATGATGAAAGTGCGGATTCATGAAAAAGGGTTATATGACTAACTCCAGACCCAGAATGGTGATATGTTTTATCATGAAGTTTATCCGGAATGGAGGAGTGACCTCACACCATGGCGGGCCCAGATCGATGATTATATGCCTATGCACTTGTTCTACCTGGAATGGAATCCACAAAAGCAATAAGGAAAGGATGACATCATCAACATTCTAATGCGGATTGAAGAAGATGATGCAGAATATGATGTATTCTAAATAACTAAGTGCGGATTCGATGTTCAGATATCAGGGATCCGGATTGGAGATTCCATAGCTTCTGATGTAGAAATATGATATCATCAATATTTTAAAGTAGGATGGCACTTGATTCTCCTCACCATTTTTGATAAATCTTATGCCGTATTGGATCTGAACCATATGATGAGGAGAATCAATGGTGGAGGTTATGTTGATGAATCTTGGATGTTTAAAGGATATTTTTACACTGAGATTGTAATAGTCAGTTGGAAGATGAAGCATCAAAGGTTTTCTAGAATATCAAACTAGAGGCGGTTACAGATCGATGATGGTAGATCACTCCCAAGAAGAATCGATGGAAATACATGATCTCCAATGGCTGGAACTCTAGTTTCATTGAGTGACCAACAAGTTGCAGAGGCCTCGAGCTACCATGGTGGACCTTTTTTAGTGGATTTCTTAGAGGATGAACCAGTAAGCTGATGCCAACTAGATCTCTCTATTGTGCTATCAAAACAAGATCTTTGTAATGCTTCTTGATTATTTTAATTTTGCAAAACTATAAGTAGAGGTCGAACCCTCATTTTTAAGGGTCGGCTCTAGCATGTTTTCCTGTGCTATTGTAAATATTCTTGAAAAGCTAATGGAAGGAGCATTACATTGATCTTCACCTCAAATCTGTGTTCTCATGCTTGATATCAGAGGTTCAGATTCTTTAGTTGTATTTCTGTAAATGCTTTAATGGTTAGTTTGTGCCTAATTAATGGATTACTAGTTGTTACAGTAATTGAAATCTAGGTATTGGTGAATTTTGTTATTTGGATTATCATTGCTTGGATATTGAAATTGCTTGCTACAATATTTCTCTATTGTGCTTTAATAGATAAGAGATAATCTGATTTGAGATAATGTTGGTCTGAGTATATATCTTTGATATAGTTTTTGGGAGCTTTCCATGGTAGTGCAATGTTGTTAACCTATCCATCCACTATTATTCACATTTCTCTAACCCTAATCTTCTCTTACCCTAAACCTCAAACCCTAAGTGAGCATAATTGTGTCAACAATCTGATAAGTTGACAAGGAACCAACCTACTCTGGAGGTTGGATCGAAAACCCCTATTTTGGTCCATCCAATGTTGAGTGTTGAGTTGTAGCTATCGGGTGCAAGCCTGGATAGAAAATAGGAAGATAGACAACCATAGTGTCGAGTGAAAACTTGGTACAATTCAGTGCCCAATAATTTTTGGCATGCCTGATGGGACCAGTTCACAAGGAACATGAAACCCATATAATAAGTATAGATATCTCAACCCAAAGGAATCAAGATTTGGTGAATTATCTTGACCTTATAAGCAGAGAAAATAAAGTTCACCTAGCGACTCCCTGGTCATTAGACCCAGAAAAATAATTATACCTGTAGACCAGTGGCCTTTCATGTATACCAAGTCTTTCAAGAGGAACAACCCTAATTCCTTCTTTTATTGTGAGTTACCTCAAAGAGGGACTGCTGTTGCTAGAAGTTTGGATCAAGATTTCCTTGAAGAAGAAGAGCTTCTGGAAGAAAACCCAATAGTTCCCCCAAGAAGACCTACAACCAAAAATATGGCACAAAATGTGGCTCCCAATCAGCCATTATAGAAGTACCTCAATTGGAACACAACCGGTCCCCTTAGATTAGCCCAAATGGATGTCATTCCCTAGGTTGTATCTAAGGCTATTCCCACTTATGATGGATCTGGGAAAATAGCTTATGAGCACTGTCAAGATATCTTGAATCTGGCAGCAATCCACAACATAAAAGAAGAAAATATTATTGTCAGAATTCTAGCCCTGTCCTTCAGAGGAAAGATATTGCATTGGTTTAGAACTCTGGAAGACAATTCTATTACTTCATGGAAAGCATTGGCTGAGCCATTCATAGAGGAATTTAATGAATCTATTGATCCTTTTTCTCTACTTAATCAGTTTACATCTATGCAGAAAAACCAACAAGAAACTATCTCGGATTTTAATTTGAGATTTAGTAGAACATGGAAAAGAATTCCCCCACTACCAGACCAGCTACATGTTTGGCTTATATGTATTATATCCGAGCTCTTGGATCTAAGTTAGGGTTGTAGACACAACAATCAGGAGTAGAAACCTTCCCCCAAGTTTATAATGTAGTTGTTCATGCTGAGAATATCCTAATCAATGTAGGAAGGCTTCCCCCAAAATTGTGCTACCTTATAACTCAGAAACCACTAGTAGCCAAATTCAATCACACATGGACCCCCTTTCTCTATCATCTCCATCTCCACAAATGAATGCCATTCCTCTACCAAAGCCTATATCCTCTACACCCCCTTTTCCTCCCCTTCCTTCTCAACCATCTCAGGAGCTTTCTGCTATCCTTGATATACAAAATACCTTGAAAACCTTGAGTAATAGAATGAATTCAATGGAAAAAAGAGATCAAGAAAGGTCACAATAGAGGAGATTCCCATATGTAAACAAATATCAGAGACCTGGTCCTAGTAATAGTATTAGGGTTAGGGTGAATGCAGCATATGAGGAGCCATAATGCTCTTCAGATACTACTCTTGCAAATATTTGGTGCTTAGTATGCAATGATCCCCATGACTCATAGTCTTGTGTGATGTATCAACACCATGTTCAACAAGCTATGGATCAAGCTGAGAGGAATCAAAAGGGAAGAGTCAATATGTTATGGCACCTAGATCAGATCATGGCTGGAAAAGAGTTGGATGAAGAAAGTCCAATAGCTGTTATGACAAGGTCTGGAAAGAAAGCTTTGCAAGTGGATCCACAAAAAATGGGGCATTTCCAAGTCCCTTCTCAGAAGAAAGTTGACTCCCCTCTTCAAGGTAGTGACACTTTCCCTATTCCCCAAGCTAAGGGAAAAGAGAAGACAAATACTCTTCCAAAGAGACCAGAATGGGAAATAGAGGGAGACCGAATGAGATCTAAAGGTGAAGATCAAGAAAGGCTTAGGTTCCCCTCTATTACTAAAAGACAAAGGTTAGAAGCCACCCAAAAATATAAAAGAAGATATGGTGACATGAAAAGAGGGCTGGAAAAACTCTCTTTGACTAAATCTGAGTACAACATTGTTGAATAAATGAAGAGAATCCCCTCAAAAGCTAGCCTATATGACACTTTGTTCATTCTGGGTCAGATTGACTTGCTTAAAGCTTCCCTCAGCAAAAATCCATAGAATAGGTTGGCCACCACAATCCTTAGTATGCCATCATAAAAGAAAGAAATGACACCTATTGTGCTAAAGAATAAGCCTCCTCCTTTCTATATATCCCTAATAATGGAAGGTTGGGTAGTCCAAAATTGTATGATTGACTCAGGAGCATCAACTACAGTAATGCCTAAAGTGGTCTGTGAAGAGATGGGTATGGAGTATACCCGATCTTGTCCTGGAGTGTTACAACTAGATGGGACACCTGTTAAGATAGTTGGAGTTATTAAAGATGTATTGATGAGGTTGCACAGAGCCCTTGAGGTGACAGTGGTGCAAGAAATAGTTGTGGTGGACTTAGAACCCTATTTTGGATTATGCCTCTCAAGAGAGTTTACTACAAAGCTAGGAGGATGTATGTATATGGACTATTCTAGCATGATAATCCCTTTCAAAGGAAAAAGGATAAGGATAACACCTGAGAAACTAGTGGCTTATCATATTGAGAATATTGAAGAAGATATGTGCAATCTTAATCCTTTGGAGGAATTTGAGCTAGTAGAAAACATTGAGGAGTTAGACATTGAAGATGAGTTACCTTTCAGAGAAGATTATAGTCAATTTGGAACTGGTATGGGTACATATAGCATCACAACTGAATCAGAAAAGAAACTCCCTACTATATCTAATCAATCCCTAAGAGAGAAAGAAACATGGGTTATGCACTTTGATGGTGCCAAATGCAGAAATGGTGCAGGAGCTGGTGTAGTCCTACAATCACAATCAGAAGGGATAAAGAATTTTTCTTACAGACTGACATGGTCATGTACCAACAATGTTGTAGAATATGAGGCCCTATGTCTTGGATTGATACAAGCAGAGAGTATGGGTATCAATATTCTGAACATATATGGTGATTCTGAGTTGATAGTTCACCAAGTAAGGAATAGGTGCAATAGTAAGCACCATTACTTAAAAGCTTACAGAAATAGGGTATGGGACCTTATGGAATCATTTGATGCCCTAAATTTAAGCTTTGTACCCAGAGAAAAGAATACCCTAGCTGATTCATTAGCAACAAAGGGAGCCAACTTCAACCCTTCTGTAGACTTTGGAACCAAGAAGACCAAGGGAATTAAAATGATTTTCAGGCCTACAGTACCAGACAAGCAGATTTTCTGGCAGGTTTTTGAAAGTGATGAACAAATTCTTGACTTTTTGGTAAGGGAGGCATGTCTCTCAATGGTCCAAGAGGAGAACTTGGAAGAAATAGATCAGCAAGACATTATCCAACTAAGAAACAATCATATCCCAAGAGGGTTGGTCACCCTTGAAAGTTTGTTTGATAATGAGGATAGAAAGAAGGTCAAAGCCATGAAGGTCAGTGAAAGGATCTATAAAGAAGTAGAGGTCAAAATAGAAAAGAAGCTTAATGTTGGAATCCAATGTTCACTTGAGGAAGCAGAAGATATTAAAGCTTTATGCTTGAGGTACCAAGACATTGTGGCTTGGTCATATGAGGACCTCAAGGTGTATGACAAAAGGATTATCCAACATACTATTGAGTTAGAGCCTGATGCAAAACCATTCCGATAGAAATAGAGGCCTATCAATCCAAGGATAGAGGCCATTATGAGAGAAGAACTCTTAAAGTTGTTAAAGGCTAAGATAATATATCCAATAAAACATTCCACTTGGGTAGCCAATTTGGTACCCGTAAGAAAGAAGAATGGGGATATACGCTTATGTGTGGATTTTAGAAATCTGAATCAAGCATCCCTCAAATATCACTACCCCCTCCCATAGATTGATCAGATATTATAGGTAGTGGTAGGAGTAGAGAGATTCTCACTACTGGATGGTTACTCTGGATACAACCAAATTTGGGTAAAGGATGAGGATCAGTACAAAACAACATTTACCACAAAATGGGGTACATTTGCCTACCAGAGAATGCCTTTTGGGCTGTCCAATGCAGGAGCTACATTTCAGAGGGCCATGGATTATGCCTTTGGAACACTTATCAACAAAGTTATTTTGATTTACCTAGATGACATGACTATGTTTTCTCATGATAAAAAGGACCATCTGTCTCATTTGGAACAAGTTTTTCAGAAGTGCAGAGAATTTGGCATTTCACTCAATCCTAAGAAGTCATTCTTTGCAGTTCATGAGGGAAAACTATTGGGTCATGTGGTCTCAAAGGAAGGTATGGCCATAGATCCAGACAGGATTAGAGCAATTCTTGCTCTTCCCTTGCCTACGAATAAGAAGACTTTGCAGTCTTTCCTAGGCCAAATCAACTTTGTCAAAAAATTCATTTCTGATTTTGCATAGAAGGTGAGGCCTATATCTGAACTACTCAAGAAAAAGGTTGAGTTCAAGTGGACTGAGGCTAGGAAAGAAGCTTTTGAGATCATCAAGCAGTCCATTGCAATAGCTCCAGTTTTGGTAAACCCAGATTTTAGTAAATATTTTATTCTTTATGCATATGGAGCGGAAGAGAGTTATGCCTCAGTACTTACTCAGAAATATGATCAAGGGGATGAACACCCTATGTTATTTTGGAGCCAAAAATTGCATGATTATCAGGTCAAATATAACTTCATTGAAAGACAAGTGTTTGTTATGATGAAGTCACTGAAGAAGTTCAGGCAATATCTGGTACAGAGCAAAACCTTGGTGTATGTGGTTCATCCAGATGTAAGGAGTTTTATCTTACAGGGTGACCTAGGTGATAAAAGAGCTGGTTGGATTACTAAGATCCAAGAATATGATGTAGAAATACATCCCACCAAGCTAGTAAGAGGTAGAGCTTTGTGCCAAGGATTGACAGAAGCTTCAACATTGGCCAAAGTGATAGCTTGTCAGGCAAGTAGAAGAAGATCAAGTAGAAATAGTACACACTACTGATTCTGATTGGATTGATCAGATGATTAGGTATTTCCAAACTGGAGTATGCCCACCTAATCTGAATGCATCTCAAAGAAGGAGATACAGACTTCATGCTTTAAAATATGTATTACTACCTGAAGGGTTGTTCAAAAGAAACTTGGATGGAATTCTCCTAAAATGTTTGAAATATGACCAACAAAAAAGAGTCATGGAAGAATTTCATGGAGGATCAGCCAGTGGTCATAGCTCAAGTAGGGTTACAACTTTGAAGATAATAAGAGTAGGCTATTATTGGCCTACTGTGTTCACTGATGCTTTTAAAATTACCCGGGCTTGTGACAAATGTCAGAGGTATGTTGGAAGAACAAGAAATGCTTCATCTCCCCTGAGGCCTATACAGGTTGAGGAGCCTTTTCAACAATGGGGACTAGATTTCATAGGGGTTATTAACCCTAATTCTTTAGTAGAGCATAAGTTTATCTTGACTGCTATAGATTATCTTACCAGATGGGTAGAAGCCATCCCCACTAAGAGGGCAGACTAGGAGGTTGTGATCAATTTTATGGAAAATTTGATTTCCAGGTTTGGAGTCCCAGAAGCCTTGGTGAGTGACAATGGCCCTGCTTTCATAGGAGCCAAGTACATTGAGTTTTCCAACAAGTATGGCATCACTCTTAAAAATACTTCAAATTATTATCCACAAGGTAATGGACTTGCAGAATCTACCAATAAGAACCTATTAAGGATTTTGAAGAAATCTCTTGAAGGTAATAAAAGAAGTTGGCACCTATTGTTGGACCAAGCTCTATGGGCAGACATGATTACTATTAAAAATTCCATTAAGACTTCTCCTTATGCACTGGTATATGGCAAGGAGGTAGTATTGCCAATCCATTTGGAGATTCCAACACTTAAGCTTGTCAGTACAAAAGAAGAATCAGAGGAAGATCCTGTGAAAACTAGGTTAACACACTTGCTACAGTTGGAAGAGAGTAGAGCTCAGGCATATGATAGTTTCCAAAAGCATTCATCAGACATTAAAGCATGGTTTGATAAGAAAGCTAGGTTCAAAAAATTCCAAGTTGGGGATTCAGTTCTCAGATGGAATGTTGATAGAGCAAAACCAGGCAAGCATGAAAAGTTTGATTCTTTTTGGGATGGTCCTTTCAGAATAGTGGAAGCTAAGGAGTCCAATGTATTTCAGCTAGAAGGTCCTAAAGGAAACATACAACCCATTCCGGTAAATGGTTTTCACCTCAAGCTCTACTATGTGTAAGTAGTGAGCTCATTGTAACATATGTATATACATTGTATAATTATTTCCCCTCCTTTCTGCACTTTGTATTTGGAATTCTTTTCTGCACTTTGTAATTGAGGTTCTTCAAAAGTATAAAAAAAAAGAGAAAAAATTGCAAAAAATGACTAAGTATGGATCAAGTGCATAGCAATATTCCATTCCACACACAGTGTTGTGTAAGACTCTCTAGAATGGCGTTCCACTCTCAAATCCACATCAAAATACTCTAGATTTTTATAGAGTGGTCTACCAGTTTCTATCCCACATAAAGAAGGACAAAGATGATGCCAATCCGGGAACCTCTCAAAGCTAAAGATAGCCAGAGCGGAATCAAGGCAGAGTGTCATGCATGCAAGATTTAAGTACCAAGCGGACTCGAAAGGCTCTTAAGCCACCGGAGCGGAATCAAGCCGGAGCCAAACAACAAGTTCAAGTTTGACATATGGAGGCTAGAGAACGTTCCCACATTCAATTCTAATGAACTCACACCAGGATTAAAGAGTAGCCAAAGGGATGTGATGAGCTGGCAATACAATTTGAAAATTTGACCAATGAGAAGATAGGATGCCACCTTCGAGCCACTAGAGTGAATGATGGAAAGGATTGTAAAGTGTGCCAACATAAATATCATGCAACATCTACATTAATGGTGGAAGATATACATGCTCTAGAAGATAAAAGTAATGTAGGCATATGAGAGGCTCATTTGGCAACCATGAAGCTGTTAGGGGATGAAGCAACATTCTAAATATTTTCCTGCTAAATTACGGTGCACAAGGGCATACTGCTACCAATATGGCTCCTAAGAAATCACCCACTGAGACCGTAGAAGATGTTCTGGAGTTCGAAACTCTGGACAACAAGGCGGTGGTGCCATACCTTGATAAAGTTGAGGTCGTAGCGGACACATAAATGACCATCATGGAAAGGACGAGACTAAGAAGGAGCATGAATGATAGATACAAGAAGAGGGTTGCTTTATCAGTAGAAGGTAGATGCTCCATCCTTTCTTATCTCTCCTTTTATATTTATGATTATGTTCACCCATGTCCTGAGTTAATAGCTATGATAGTAAAATTTTATGACCCATTGGCTAAAGTAGTAAAGACCCATGAGGGTAAAACCCTTTTTAGCATCACTACCTCTTTCTATCATAGACTCTTTGCCTTAGGGTCTGACCCACTAGTAGCACCAAAACCCTTTAGGATTGTTGAACAAACTAGGTTTTATACCATAGAGAAGTGAGCTAATGATGGTGAGTCATTTAAGAATTGGGTTTATAAGCAACTTAATACCAAATCCCAGGAAAATTTCCTGAAGTCCCCATCTCCATTAACAAATTCACAAACCCCATCCTGTTCTCTATGTTGGCTTGCATGGAGGGTTTGGACTCTGACAGAATGGTTCATGGTTGGAAAATCACCATTGCATACTGTATCTCTAATGAGAGAATGTATGAAAAGGATGCGGGAAAGAAAGGGACAAGAGTGATTTATTTTGACTGGCCAACTTTTCTCGCCCAAAGAATACATGAGCAGCTAGTAAGCATGAAGAGGGGCATTGTTGCTCCTAGTTTTAGGCATTGCTCAAATCTGGTATGGATGTTCTATGCTGCTGTTAAATATAGAATGTCATGGATTCTGATCAAGGATAAGACCGATAAAGAAGAACCCTTGTTGGTGTATTATTGGACAAGTCACTTAAGAAGTAGTGAGTCTTACTATAGATTCAATTTGGAATTTCTTGGACCAACCCTCAAAATAATGTATGATAAGTTCCCTAGATTGCCACCCTTGGCCAAGGAGATTCTGAGGACTAAGGATGCAGAAGAAGGAGACTGGTATTTGTTAACTGAAGGCACAGTCATCAGACTATATGGTTTCATGGGTAAACCTTTCCTTTTGCCCCACTTTGTCATAGAGAGACTTTTTGCCTTGGAATATCTAAGGCAGGTAGAGTACATTGATGCGAACTATGGTTCGGGGAGGAAAAGGAAGTCTTTGCTTACCCACCACACTTTGAGTGACATTACCATCACCAAGAAGGGGCAGAGTCAACAAATTGATCGATACCTTGATAGGTTAGGTCTATTTTATATTCCTCAGAGATGGAGTTATGACCCTGATGACATTTTCACTACAAGAAATAAAACCCTAAATGGAGATAAGGCCTACAAGTTTGAGAAAAGGCCTAGGGCTCATTTTGAATAGGGAAGAAATAATGATGAGACTACTCTTTTAGAGTGGAATGTCACAAATATGGATCAGTTACCACCATGGTTGGATTTTTATGAGCATATTGAAGATTTTGATCCTGACCATAAGCCCAATCATCAGATTACTAAGGATATGATTAGTAAGGTCAAAGCAGAATCTACAAAGAAAAAGGATCCCTCCTCCAAGACCAAGTCTACAAAGAAAAAAGAACCTCTACCTAAGAAATAAATTGTAGAGGAAGGAGAAGAAGAGGAGTATAAAGGGCCATGGGATGAAGCAAATATTATGGATTGGTGGCGTATGAGAGTTGAAATTGGAAAAACTGAATCTAAATTTGGAATGAAGATTGATAAGGAGTTTTCAAGAAGATATAATAAGAATATTGATACTTGGAGACTGAAGGATGTCAGACATATAGTATTGATGGTTGAAAAACCCCAAGGTGGTTCTGAATCCCTCCAACCTCCTACAGATCAAGAAGCTCCTTTGACAGTAGCTGAGGTGCTGAAAACCTTTAATCCTACTTCTGAGTAGGTGGAGAAATTTCCTAAGGGGGCTAGGTTGATGAGAAAAATGCAGTATTCTAAAGAAAAGGTTGTCAGTACCCCTATTATTGAAACAATATCCAGACCTAGACATCTAGCTTTGGGGGGACAGCCTCTAGACATAGATGTTAATTGGAGGAAAAAGGATGAAATTTTTAGGTTCAGACCACTTTCTTTTGCTCCTACAACATCTATTGAGACACGTCCCATTGTTGAGCAATCATGACTTTTTGGAGTAGTGCAAGAAGATGTATTGGAAGAAGATTCCAAAGATGAAATGGTTGCTTTCCAATTAGTTCATAGGAGGACTAAGAGATCCCTAGAAAGAGAGGAGAGAGAAATTTTGAAGAAATAAAAAATGGACATGGAGGAAATTGTTAAAGAGGTAGCTGATTTTGCCATGGAAGAATTGATTGATCAAGAGCAACAACTAGAAATAGAAGCAGAATAAGAACACCCTACTTCTGTAGGTGAAGGTATGGCTTCTAATCCCTCTTCTCCTCTTCATCTCCAAGAATCCCCAAAGGAACCTCCCTCCCTTTCTAATCAAGAAAATATGGCAAATGTACCTCCTCCCTCTCACAGTCCACCCCATGTCTCATCAATAGCTATGGAGGTACAGGTCAGTTCTATTTTGTCATAACCACCTCAAACCCCACCTTCCACTTCTGAGGTATCCACTTCATCATCCACCATTGTTCCACCTCCATATTTTTCATCACCACCATCAATGGGACACTACATTCCAAGTTCATCCACCCATTCCACTATCAATCATGTATCTGTTTCTTTAAATTTACCTATATCAACAACAACGGTATTTACAGAGTCCAATATCATGATCGAGAGTGTTGTGAATATATCTCCATCCCTACCAACAACAAGTCAGTTCACCCTTATGTTTTGATCTCATCATCTCCCTTGGCTATGGGTTTTTCTAAACCTGTTACTACACCAAAAGAGTAGGCAGCCACTCAGAGCATAAATGATTACTAGGCAGAGAAGCTTGCCAAGCCTTCCAGTAGGATGGTTGTGAGAAGAAAAAGTATGTATGTTGACCCTATTACTAGATAGAGGGTATCAAGATCTATGATTTCGCTAGTAAGTAAACCTGAGAATGAAATGACTACTCAAGATTATCGAGCAGAGGAGGTCATAGAAGATATTGACAAGCTCCCTACTGAAGATGAGCTGGTGATAGCCAAGGCCCACTTAGATACCTTCTATGTGAAAAATGATATGGCCAATGAGAAGGTGGATAAGCTAGAAAAACAAGTTGAAAAGCTTAAAAAGAGCCTTAATGATCAAAAGGAGATAGAAAAAGCTCTGAAGAAAGAGGTTAAGGGTTGGCAAGAAAAATTTCAAAAGGCCAATAAGTTGAAGGATCAGTTAGAAGAACAAAAGAAGTTGAATGAAGAGCAGGCAAAAGAAATTCAGAACCTAAAGCATCAACTTCAGATTGAGAAGGCTAAGTCCTCAGGATTTTCTAAGGATGATTTGAAAAATATTAAGAAGGAATTGCTTTCTGAGGTTCAAGAAAAGTGTTCAGGACTTCAACTTATAATTGATTATCTTGAATATGCCAGCCGATTGCTCTCCACCATTCAAAAATATTTGGATCAAATCACTGGAGAGTTACAACCTATGGTGATTCTGGTAGAACAAATGTATAGACTGGTTGGTAGTAGACTCAGTGATGTTGCTAAACCAATTCCTAATAAGGAATGGAATCTGGCTGGAGTTGCTACCAAAGTAGTGGTTAAAAAGCATAGGGTAATTCAAAGGGCCTGGCTACTAGTTGACAGGATGGACAGGGGGATTAAGGATATTATTGAAATAAATGAGGAAATGATTCAAGTTGGTTTCAAAGGACTCTGGAAGGAGGATCACAACTTGTTATCTATGGAGGAAGTCCAACAAAGCATCAATGAGAATTTATAGGATGAAGCTGGAATTGATTCATTGGAAGAGCCACTATCTCAAGAACAAGCTGCCAAACTGATCATGGATTGTACCCATTTGAGAGATCTCATGGAAGATTTGGTGACTAGAGGGAATGCTTCTAACTATGAGGATGTTGGAGAACTACAATATGTTTATAAGCAGCTTAAAGAAACATCAAATCCCTTAGAAGAAGCTTGGAAATAGGCTCTATAGTCTTTGGAATCAATGATTCAGTTGTTTGGAGATACCTCTGGTGAGGGAAATCAGAAAGTACCTACTCCTAAAGAAGAAGAAGTAGAGGAAGAGACTCAAGAAGAAGGAGAACAATATGGAATAGTTATAGGCCCAGAAGGGGCTCACACTTAAGTCATTTTTGTTTGTACATATACATAAGTTTTGTATTTCTATTTTTACTCTGACAATTTGTTAGAAATAAGCAATAAAGGCATGAAGCCCATAGAGCAACAATTTTTGTGTGAAGGCATTCTTTGAAATAAGGCTTTATAAATGGGTAGAGTTGTGTACATTTTTGAAGACAATAGCAATAACCGGTATTTGCGGATTAGTGCTATGTATTTTTGGCATCACTTCGATATGAATCTCTACTCTCTCAGCAAATTGATAAAACTTTCAGAGAGTAGTGTTTGTATGGAAGTTATTCTATAAAATATATATTTTTGAGAAGTATATTTGACTCCTAATGCCCAATGGATAAGACTCTGAGTTCGATTGGCTTTGCAAGCAAATCCACCCGAGAGGCGCTAGAATGTAGGCCCAAAATGGCCACATACTTAGTAAAATTTTGTAGAATTTTGCCTAAGTGATAGAGTCATCATTCCGCATACCTTGCAGTGCACTTTGAAGTAGATCTAGGATAGAAGATATGAACCCATCCAATAGTTAGTGAATTTTTCATACTTGAAGCGATTTTGGGTGATTTCTTTCTAGCTCTGAAATAGTGGTGGGTCTCAAATCTGTAAAAGTTCTAAGGAAATGATGATGTCAGTAATGAAAGAATGTGGATTGGCATCTTTGTGAGTGGCTAAGTATGGGAATGCTTAATTTTAGGAAATTATTTTGTTGCTTGGCTCGATTAGTGCTACCCTCAAATCCATAAAAGTTTCAAGGAAATGATGATGTCAGTGGTGAAGAAGTGTGGATTGGTGATTCGGAAGATGAATGAAGTGTTTCCTTTTTGGAATGAAGACAAGGTGGGACAATGGAATGATGAAGGTGTGGATTCATGACAAAGGGTTATATGACTAACTTCGGACCCAGAATGGTGACATGGTAGGGTGTTTTATCATGAAGTTTATCTAAAATGGAGGAGTTACTTCACACCATGGTGGGCCTGGATCGGTGATTATATGCATGTGCACTTGTTCTACCCAGAATGGAATCTACAAAAGCAATAGGGAAAGGATGATATCATCAATATTCTAATGTGGATTGAAGAAGATGATGCAGAATATGATGTATTCTGAATAACTAAGAGCGGATTCGATGTTCAGATATCAAGGATCCAGATTGGAGATTCCATAGCTTTTGATGTAGAAAGATGATGTCATCAAGATTTTAAAGTGGGATGGCACTTGATTCTCCTCACCATTTTGATAAAGCTTATGTTAGATTGGATCTGAATCATATGATGAGGAGAATCAATGGTGGAGGTTATGTTGATGAATCTTGGATGTTTAAAGGATATTTTTGCATCAAGATTGTAATAGTCAGTTGGAATATGAAGCATCAAAGGTTTTCCAGAATATCAAACTAGAGGTGGTTATAGATCGATGATGGCAGATCACTCCCAAGAAGAATCGATGGAAAGACATGATCTCCAATGGCCTAAACTCTAGTTTCATTGAGTGACCAACAAGTTGTAGAGGCCCCGAGCTGCCATGGTAGACCTTCTTTCAATGGATTTCTTGGAGGATGAACCAGTGAGTTGATGCCAGCTAGATCTCTCTGTTGTGCTATCAAAACAAGATCATTGTAATGCTTCTTGATTATTTTAATTTTGCAAAACTATAAGTAGAGGTCGAACCCTCATTTTTAAGGGTCGGCTCTAGCGTGTTTGCCTGTGCTATTGTAAATATTCCTAAAAAGCTAATGGAAGGAGCATTACATTGATCTTCACCTCAAATTTGTGTTCTCGTGCTTGATATCAGAGGTTCGGATTCTTTAGTTGTATTTCTGTAAATGCTTTAATGGTTAGTTTGTGCCTAATTAATGGATTACTAGTTGTTACAGTAATTGAAATCTGCTTCTGAGTTTGTTCTATGTTGTTAGGGAGTACATTTCTATGAAATCTAGGTATTGGTGAATTCTGTTATTTGGATTATCATTGCCTGGATATTGAAATTGCTTGCTGCAATATTTCTCTGTTGTGCTTTAATAGATAAGAGATAATCTGATTTGAGATAATGTTGGTCTGAGTATGTATCTTTGATATGGTTTTTGGGAGCTTCCTATGGTAGTGCAATGTTGTTAACCTATCCGTCCACTATTATTCACATTTCTCTAACCCTAATCTTCTCTTACCCTAAACCTCAAACCCTAAGTGAGCATAATTGTGTCAACAATCTGATAAGTTGACAAGGAACCAACCTACTCTAGAGGTTGGATCAGAAACCCCTATTTTGGTCCATCCAATGTTGAGTGTTGAGTTGTAGCTATCGGGTGCAAGCCTGGATAGAAAATAGGAAGATAGACAGTCGCATTGTCAAGTGAAAACTTGGTGCAATTCAGTGCCCAATAGATACTAATTATTAATAATAAGTATCATTAAATGTATTTAAACTAAGAATTAAAATATCTTTATTAAGATTAACCTACTCAATTTGATTTGTACATTTGTTGTAACCTATTTTCTAAAAAAAAAAAATTAGTTTTTTAAAAGGTATGTCTAAATTCTATTTGGGGACACTTCCATTAAAATAATTAGACACTACATTAATCTCATTACACTTTTATAAGGTTAATTAATCCATATATAACTTGTGTTTTTTTATCAAATATATTCTTCATTTTCCTTTTGGTTAGAGTTTTTGATTTTTAAAGAGGAGACAAGGTTTAAATCTTGCCAAATGATACATGCATAATGGCCAAGTTGTTATAATACCAATATTTGGCCATTATGTAATACAAATAGGGTATATTTCAATCCCATATAACCCTTTGAAAAAAAATTAAAAATATAGTTCTCATCCTCCTTAAATTGATATTTACTCATATCTATAAATATGTTATATATAACAACATGTCAATTCCCTAATACCTCTATTTTTATGGGTCTTATTCATGCCACTAATATTCTAAAATATTATTTTCATCATTATTTTTTTATTTGTGAGTTTAGCCTCACTTATTTTTAACACTTATGATATTTGATTTTATTTTTCCATATCAATATTCCTTTGATTTTTCTTTTCTCTTTATTTTTGCTTCTTGTGTCTTCCTATTTTTTTATTCCACCAACAATTTTATATTCATCAATATCTTCTACTTTTCATTTTATTCATAGTGATATTATCTATAGGTTTATCTTTCTCTTAAGGATCCAAAGTGTAAGGAATAAACTCAAAAGTACTTTCTTCTTTATGTTGCCATGAAAACCCTAAAGTGCAAGGATGCTCCTCCATATCAATTACATATTTATGATACCTTAAAAACCCTAAATTTCTATGGAGTTCCTCCTTACCCATTTCTTTATTCTATTGCTATTGGAACCATAAAGTGTAAGGATAACCTCTACATTACTTTCATTTCTATTACTAGGAGAGGATTCTATACTACTTGAGGAAAATGAAGATGATTTAAACTTGATCTCTTCTATCATATTTGTTTTAAAATATTCCTCCACACATTCCTTTGCATATTTAATTCCTTCTAAATTTGAACTTGCACATTGTACTTTCTCATCCCTTGTATACTTATTTATTTCTTTTAATGGTTGATCTGAGTTAACTATGGTGACCTTTGACATGTGATTTTATAGACGGTGATTTTTGATGGTGACCTTTGACATGTAACATGAGGATTTTTTCACCTCTTCTTTTGGAGTAGAATATATTTGACCTAATCTAGATTATATTACAGTATGATTTCCTTTCTTCCTCTAGAAGTTTTGTTTTATCTTATGGCCATTTTTTTTCTCTTTCTTCATCATTTTGACTTTGTAATATATTATTATGTATCGAGCCTCATAATAATTTGAGCATCACAATGCAATATTTTCATAATCCACGTATTGATCCTACTCTTTTGATATAGATTTAATATTAATGGATTATGGAAAAGGTTTTAAAGTATCCATAGCAACACATATCTAGGTATATATGGCATGTATTTTATCCTTAGTAGTTTGTCCCTTCTTGATGATTTCCCCTAGGGAATTTCTAATATTCTTCAAAATATATTTATTGATAAGTTGATAGGAAGTCCAAAACACCTAACCCACACTGGAATATTTCTAATAGTTTCCATATAGAAATAAATTCTCACTCTATGGTCTTAAATAAAGGGCATTTATCTTCTAAACCATGTCAACCACCCATTATTTTATCCTATGATGTGGAAAAAACCTTTAGGAAAAAATTCATAGAGTAATATGAATTCAATATCCACTTCCACTTAATCAAATTTTGAATCTCCAAAAACCTTGGTTAGTATTCATGGAACTTATATATTAACCCTCTACTTTTAAGAACCATAGTATCATGCTTGATAATGACTTCTCGTGTAACATATGCTTCATATACTAAATATGACATATATTCACTCTTTTTCTTATCTTCAACTTGGGCATCCATACTTCCAACTAGGGCATTCTAACTTTCAATTAGGGATTTCAAATATGACTTTCCTTCCATACTACCTATAGGGACTCCCTCTTTCACACTAACTCTCAAATTCTAAAAATATTTATTATCAAGATATTAATTTAAAATAAAAAATTATATATATATATATATATATATATATATATATATATATATATATATATATATATATATATATATATTCAATGAGTAAAATAAATAAATATTTTAAACCAATAAGTCCAAGGTTCAATCCATGACGTGTGTGTTGGTGTATTAAATTCCCTATTGATAATTTCAACTCTCCCCCTTATGAGAGGTTATGGTAGGATAGGGATGCCCAACCCTGAGTGTCAATCATAATGGTTTCTCACACAAACCAAATCTATAAAAAAATAGTATTATACCCATATATTTTATATTTTACATTTTATTTTAAATTTAAATTTATAAAATATGAAAGGGGTAGAAAATTGCTTTCCAATGAAGGTGATGGTGATAGATGCACCTGTAGGAGTCATGGGTGGTAGATCTAGGCACCCCCAGACCCTGATCTTGACCCACTTATTAGACAACTAAAACCCTCTTTTGCGAAGAAGGTTCACAAAAATGTAGATTTTTCTTCTCTAGTTGTTTCATCTATCCCCTTGATTGCCTCATCTCCTCTTATTCTAAATCAAGGAGTGTTGAAAATTCTAGAGTCTCTCATGAACTCCTTTGTCTCCTTGGAATCATTTTCTCTCATTTTCAAGTTTGTTGGCTCTTGTCCTGACATGGAGTCAATTTGGAAGTGGGCTACTTCCAAATGGCTCCCTCAATAAAATATACAACTCATAGCCCTCCTTAATCCTTCTGACATGAGTCATATTATTACAAAGGGACTGTGTTTCTATAGTAGGAGACATATTTTCCTAATAAGGTGAGGCACTGGCTTTGGCTCAAAAACCTAAAGTATCAACTATATAGAAATCTAGATGAGATTTTCAGGTATCCCTAGTCATTTTTGGAATTAATAAGTGTTACGATGTATTGCTTGAGGCATTGGAGACCTGGTCACTTTTGATCTAGCTACTAAAGATATATTGAGAATTATATATGCTCGTATGTGCATTATGGCCAATATTGAATCTGAGTTTTTGAATTCAATGGAATTAGTATCAAACTCATGTAGTAGGTACCAAGTTATTTAGTATGAAAAAAACTTGTTTTTTTTAAGAATGCAAAAAATAAGGTCATATCAAACCCTAGTGCCCATATTTGAAGCAGAAGGAAGTGGCCCCTATATTCCCTAGATGATAATCACACAACCCAAGAAATTTTTTTGCTATTTTAATGGTTTCTACTGAGAATTCTCATGTTGTTATTTCAAAATGTAAAGAATTCATGTTAGACCCTTCATCCAATGATCTTCCTATGGCAACCAGGGAAGCATACATCTAATGCTAATAATAATTGAAATTCACATATAAAGCATAAAAGAATGGATAAATTTGTAAATAACACAAATAAAAGCTTATTTTATTAAATTTCCATGGAAACATGGTTACAAATCCATCCCTCTTAGGGATACCCAATGTGATACAGTTATTACAACAAATAGATAAAATCCCCATGCAAGGGTAGGTGTAATTCCAAGACTTCCTAGATTATCACGAACTGCTCCAAGGCACATGAAACCTTCTTCTCCATGATTAGAGGTATTTGTTGTGTTGAATGGCATGACCCTATTAATCCTACATTCAAGAAACAACAAGAAACAATTAGAGACAAAGGAGGCCTCTCTTGATGAGGCTTTTGATCCAAATATTGCATAAAAATACTATAAGAAACATGAAATAAAGAAAGCATATAAAGATATGAATCCATGCTAAAACATGATAAATTTACCATTAAGAATGTGAAAGAAACATAGATCTAGTCAGCAAACCTCCTGATTAAGCATTAAAAAGCATATATGCATGGAAATAATAACACCTAATATAGAATTTATTAATACTAAAAAAAATGGGAAACTAACCTAAATCAGTGATTCTAATCAATCTAATTGACAAACAAAAAACTAATCTACAATAAATCTATCTATCTAAGAAAATAGAAATGTAAAAATATTACTACACAAACTAAATTGAGGATTAAACCTGGATCACAGGTCTGTCAAGTGTTTGACACTATTATCCATGACTAATAGTCATGACTGAGGCATGATTGTTCTTTCTCTCTAATCAAGACTTGATTCCTCAATTTAGTTTGATGAATTGATGATCAAGGGTCGCCATGGTATCCTATGACATATTTAGCAATTGAATTGCTCAGATTGGTGATGGATTTGGCTCAATTGATTTTCTTGATTCTCCCTAGCTCACCATATCCTTCTTGATCTTAAATACCATTTGAACTTTAATTGGGTACCAAAAGTATTCCTCTCAATGCATACAAGTGAGTATACAATTTGATAGGGCTTCATTGCATTTCAACTCAAGGTTCCTCTCTCTTCTTTCTCCATTTGGAGGGGGTTATTATAGCATTTAGGAAGGGCATGTATTAGATTCATGGGGAATACAATATCAATAATGAACAACTAGGGTAGTTGAATGGAAACTTATGGATATTTTTGCCCTCCAACTGCTCGGATCTACAACCAATTGGCCGTTATAATCAATTTTGGGTCAGTGAAATTTCAACTAATTTTTGAGGCTAGTTGTAGCTATGAGGCTTCCACTATTTATTTTATTAGGGTTGTAACCTCTCATTAGAGAGGGGACCACTAGCCTATTCACATTAATTCAAGTTCATTGGTGAACAATCAACAACCTTTATAGTTATGTTAACCATGGGTGTTAGCTACGGCCAACACTGATTAGGCCAAAATGCATAAATGAGTGGTTAAAACCACTACTATACCTTGGTATATATCCAAGGTCTTTAATATGGTCTTATAGCATGTCCCATATGAGTAGTCACCTTGACATGATGCATTTTAGGTTTCTACAAATTCCTCTTTTGAGATGCATTGTGAGATTGAACAATGCTGAGCAAAAATAGACCTCCTAAAATGATGTCGTAGGTTGGATGATGATCATTAATTTAATCAATATTAGATGCCCAAGATCTAGCAAAAGGACATGCATCCTAGAATCATTGATTCCAACTAGATGGAAGGCTTAAATTGAAATATCTTGCACTTATCCTTAGAAATTCAGGTAGCTTTGGTACTACAATAGAAGTTCAAGCCTATATATCCAAAAGGAAGAGAGCTACAAACTAAACTATAATATTTGCTTTTTGCCCCAACAAAGGGTAAGCTTATGATAGTCATTGGCAATGATTCGTAATATGAACATAATTTTGACAAGATCAAGGGATCTACAATCAAGGGATATTCTATTGACTTTCATTATGATTATGACATTATGACTACCCCCTCAAGTGACGAGTCGATGAGGGTAATGAAAATTAAATGAAGCGATGAGTTGCTTGACCACTATGAATGACTTGAACAATTTAAGATTTAGCATTTGATACTTGGCAAGGCCTAATCAGCTATGATTACAACTATTAATAGTAATTGTATGTTTCTATCCCATGGAGCGATCTAGCCATGAAAGCCTTCTTAGGGAATTGAAATGATAAAAATTCCAATTAGGCATGTGTTGAATCATATTATCGATGATCTGCTAAAAATGTCATAGGATAATTGATGTGAATATCTCATTCTCATGGAGCAGTCCAGCCATCTGGACCTTCTTAGGGATTGAAATGAAACATATCAATTCGATGATGATGAATTTACCCCAAATTTCCTTATGGTAATTTACTCATCTTTCTGAATTGCATGGAACACAAGTCGCTACAACTATCAAGTGTATAGGGTAAGTGACTAGATATGAGTTGCATTTAGTTTTTTAATTTATCTAATTTTTTTTATTACTTTTAATTTTTTGACAATTCTGGTCAGGTGGGTATTTTTAATTTGGCATTTTAAAACTTCTCGCGGTAGGATTTTAGAGCATTGATTATAGATTGCTAGTCGTGCTTGTCATAAGTCACTAAAAATTTCAAATTGATTAACCGCGAGTTAGAACCACAGGTGGAAAACCCTAATTTGAGGACCACGGTTGTCATGCGTGGTCAAGGCTGAAATAGGAAAAATTTAAGGATATTTTGCAATTAAAAATCTCATTATTTTCTATTGCAATAGTGAATGTGGGAGCTCTAAGAGGTGAGAAGACATATTTGACATGAAACACTACCACAACTTGACCTCACTACCACCCATACCGATGGCAGACCAACTTGGAGGAGTCGGTGCTACTAAGGTAGAAGCACAAGAAACCTCGACCATTATTTACTTTTACCAATTTAAAAATTAACCTCACCAAGTAATGGGTTAAATGAACATAATTAAACTATCGATAATTAACCTCACCCTAGTTAGGTTTAGGCTAGGTTAAATTAAGGGGAGGGTTTTTAATTATTTTGGGTGTCTTGAGATGAGAAATGACCCCAAAAAGGTCATCTCTCTTAGTCATGGCTGGCAGGTGCAGTCACCAATTGGAAAATTAGGAGCCGTAACTATCAACCATGATGGCATTCAAATCCCAATGGTCATAAAATTGACCACCATCCCGATCGCAGTTCTGAACTGGGGTTTGACCATTTTAGGAAATCTTTTAGATTTCTTTCATTTTTTATTTTTAAAAGCAATTAATTGATTTTTTTTTACCTTTTTAAGTGCTTTATCCATTTTTTTTTTTAATTTGTGAATGCAATTTTCAATGTTTATGTGCTTTTGCAATGTTATGATTTTGTTTGTCATTTTTAAGATTGTTTTTTTTTATTTTTTTGGTTGATTTCTAATTATTTTGCCTCATTATTCTGCTTTCTACCAGGCCCTAACTACGAGGGTGAGGGAATCAAAGATCCTTTGTAACCTATGTGGTGCCTTGATACTGATAGAGCTGATATGATTCAGGGCTATTGGATTTGGTTACGTCTTGCACCTCCCCACCATCTAGGCCAATTAGGCCTACATGACTGCATTGGTCTAATGCTGGGATGCATGGACCAATATCTTTCACCTATCGATGGGTGAGATGACTGTGACATTGAAGGATGTATACCACATCTTCTAACTCCCTCTGGATGGTGAGGCCATCACATATTCATTGATTGAGGTGAAGAAGGTAGTCTTCAATCACATATTTGGTCATCATGGTGATGAGGTATAATGGAACTCAGACCACAGAGGGGTCCACATTGAGCACTGGTACACAACATATTTTCACT
Organism: Wollemia nobilis; assembly: GCA_028583015.1. NCBI lineage: Eukaryota > Viridiplantae > Streptophyta > Pinopsida > Araucariales > Araucariaceae > Wollemia > Wollemia nobilis. The sequence continues at coordinate 7,971,377 of JAQPPZ010000386.1, read as the reverse complement.
TGGTGAGAGGTCATCTTCATGCATATAATTATGCATATCATCCTGCTTGACACTACTAGAGTGAGGTTCCCTTGGAACCTCCTAGCTAGGACTATGGAGGTCCTAGCGAGCCCTCTTGATCAGCCCCTGACCCTATCTTGGGGGAGTGCCATACTAGCATAGCTATATAATGAGCTATACCAAATTACTCAGAGGAGTGGAGTGGGCATCAGCTATAGCCTACTACTTTAGATATGGGGATGGAAATATATCAATATTGAGTGCTTGATTGGTCTACCACTCGATATTGGAACCATTGAGATGGTGCGTTAGTGCTATGTAGCATTCTGACCTCATGAGTAAGAGGGCTTCCAAAGTAGGTCTTATGCAGGTGACCTAGACTACTATATTGGGTAGTTTGCATGGCTACAGGTAGGCTATATTGAGTGTCACTCGTACCTACATTTCCCTCCATGGACAGAGGTTGATGATTGTCTACATCAAGTACATAGAGATAGATGGCTCCTCGAGCACAAGTACAAGGTATGAGAGTTATTTTACTTCTCTCCCATCACTAGATAGTTTAGCATCAGGTAGGAAAATCTAGAGCTACCTACCATATACCATCGCCTCACTCTAGAGAGGGACTTGACATAGCCTAGGGTGACTCCACTCGGTAATGAGAACGATGACTTTTATGAGTCAGGGCTGACAGATGTAGGGACTACTTTTGACTATGAAACTTAGTGGACTACCAGGGTATGGTGGGACATGGAGGGCCCCTTGGGTAGGACAATACATGATGTAGCCGAGGGTGTAGAGGATGTCGAGGTTTATCCTCATGATTGTTGAGTATGTTAAATGACTAAGGGTGGATGGGGTGAGGGAGGAGCTATAGAGAAGGTATATCAAGCTAAGGAGGAGGGTGACGCTCTCAAGGAGGGCAAGGTAGCACCTGATAGTGATATTAGGTAGCTTAGGGCCCATGTGGCTAGCCTATAGACTCAGGTAGATACATTGCAAATGCAATTGCTAGGGATAAATACCTCCATAGTACCTTAGAGGCATGGGTTAATGACCTCTAGGCACAATTCATATTAGGGTAGTATCAGTGGTAAAACTATGAGGAGGAGAAGGTAGCTCTCTAGGCAAAGCTCACTATGACACAAACTATGATCCATATGGTTATAGGATAACACATCCTTATACAGTCATAGCTATATGCTATGACTATAAAGTGTGACTCACTCAGGGCTACAAGGGAGGACCCCTCAGCTTCACAGGTTGCACTAGTGGCTCCAACTACTCTAGTAGCCCCAACAGTACCATTAGTTCTAGTATTATAGGGATTACTAAGATTTGCAGTGATGGACTTAGTGGTAGAGATCAAGAGACTGTGGGCTTTAGTGTAGCAGCATATCAATGATAGATCATCAGATGTTGCATACATATCTACTTTGAGGGGAGATATTGAGCTACTCAAGGGTGATTTTATGGAGAGGGCCATAGATTTAGGATCTCAGAGTATGCAGACCATGGAGATATGTTAGTCCTCATATCACTCTAGTAAAATGTCATACAGATCAGAGAGGACCTTAGGTTCTAGCTCCAGATAGACTCATAAGGAGGGTGGAGGCAATGGAAGAGCCTCTTATATTGGGGGTGCAGGCCTTGCTTAGTACGAATGTATGACATGATTTTGTACCATTTTTATGTGTAAGGTCGAGGACCTACACAGTTGTAGCCTACATGTATCTTTGACATATGTTGATGTACTCTTCATTTTTGATACACATATATCTATATGATCTAACTTTTGAGACTTATTATATGTGAAATTTTTATTTTTTTTATGTTTATGAGATGCATATGGATGTTATGCTTATATGTTATGCTTATTTGATGCTTATATGATGTGATGTATATATGACATGCACTAGATAGCTATGAAATGTATGATTATATGCTATGATATGAATGTGTAGATGGACTACTTATGATGAATGTTTATGAATGTGATGTTTGATGTTAAATGCATGTTTAATTTATAGTACTTGTATGCATTTAATTTATGATGTTATGAAATGCTTCATATTATGTATGTACGAAATATTTTTTGTGATAATGATTTTTAGTAAATGAACATGTATGCTTTAATCACTTAAAACATAATGTATGAATTCAATATGAGTTTGACAATCCAATGGATGACACCATAGAATGGATAACAATCATGAACTATAATTGATGTATCTTATCATAAGAATTAATCAATTGGACACCCATGTGTGCTATGAAATGATGTATTGTTTCTATTCATAAGCTTTTGTAAATTAAAAATATAGATAACATAGTCAGTGGTCGGTTGAATATCATTTTTGATATTCAGTCGATATCTAACCTATATTATGAACATTTCTAATAAACAAATTCTCATAAAATAAATTGATATTTGATGATTGCATTGAAAATTGATTGTTGCTATTTGGGAATTTTTGAGGTTTTCCATGAGACTCAAACACCCTAGTTGACTTATCAAAAGTTGTATATTGATCATACAAGACTTTTGAAATATAAGGCTTTTTCTAGGATAGACCCAACTAGTCTTTACCCCTATGTGTGCAAATGAGTATATTAGATAAGGCATAAGCATACCCTAGTGCCAACCGAGATTCATTTAGCCCATTGTTGTATTGGGGATCCTCAAATGTCTATTCAATTTCAATTGGATTAGACCACTAGGCAATACAGGACACCTGAATCTAGCTCTTTCACATTCAAACATTGGTCTGCACAAAAGTAAGATGCTAATGTATCAAACATATCATCGTGCGTAAGGTTTGGTAGTACTGAAAATTCTAGGAATTCAAGTTCACTCCCTTATTTTCTTTATTTTATTGGGATACTTTCTCATATATAGTGATAAAAATCATTGTTTATTTTATGTATACTTTTTTTTTCTGTTTCTCTTTTCTCTTTTTTTTTCTTTTTTTTTTTAGCAAGGGACTTGATACTAATTTGATTTCTGGTAGACTTGAACTTGTTTTTTACTTGATTTTTGGGATTTGATTTAGGAATTTATTTTTGGGATTTGATTTAGGGATTTATTTTTGGGATTTTTCTTCTTTTGATGTAATCAAGGGATTCATATGGGTAGGGAAAACTTGTCCTTTTGCCAATTATCAACATTTCCTAGACTGTCCGCACAGGGGGATAAGAAAGATAAAATTTTCACCCCAAGATACCTTGTCCCTCTTCATAGCTTTCATATTCCCCTAGTCTTAATTAGGATTGTTTAGTTTGTAAATTAGTGATAGTATTCTGATATGCTAAGTGCTATCAAAACTAGATCTCATATACAAAAGCAAAGCAAGCTTTCTATCAAATCTTGAGAAGACCTCTAAGTATGGTTGAATGACTAGAAAACCTTAGTATATTCTTCATAGAAACAAGAAGGGTTGTGTTTAAAAACACAATTACTCACAAGGTTGACGGATGATAATGATAGTGCATAGATGCATGATTGAAACACAAATGTGGTGTCATTTTTAATATTGTAAACACAACTTATTCTAGTAAAAATGTGATGGATGGAAATGCCTAATGTAATGTAAAATGAGATGCATGTGAAAAATGAAATGCAATGATGCAAATGAAATGCAAATGTTTTTGAATGAAATCCAATGATGAAAATATTTTTGAATTTTTTATATTTTTCAATTTTATTTTTTGGATTTTATAGCTTTTTTAATTTTTATGAATTTTTGAAATCTTGATTTGACCAAAGGGCTTACAGACAACTTTGGAACCTTTTAATGGGATGACCAAAGGTCTTACAGATGCCTTTTGAGCCTTTTAATGGTTTTATGCATAGAATGCTTTAATATGAAGGATGTTGAGAGGTTTAGGATCTTCAACACCTTCAAGCGATGTTAACCAATATGTCCTAGGTCCAATATTCTCAGAGATGATGTGAGGACTTAACCAATTAGCCATAAATTTATCTTACAATTTTGGTGATAGATTTAAAATTTGTTGGTTTTCTTTCAGCACAAGATCACCAACCTCAAATTCTATCAAATGAACTTTGTTATGGTAAACTCATTTTAAGCACTCTTGGTAAACATGGAGATGCTCAAGAGCATTCACACGACGTTCATCAAGTAGCATCAATTGATCTAGGTGAGATTTTTGCATGGTATCGTCATCGATGGACTCTTTAAATGCAATGTGCAACATTGAAATTTCCAACTCTATGGGTATAATGGCCTCAACACCATATACTAGTGAAAATTGAGTTGCCCTAGTGGGTGTTCAAATGCTAGTCCTATAAGCCCATAATGCAAGGGGCAACTGGATGTGCCAATATTTGTGGTGCTATTTTACCATATTTTTCAAGATGGATATCACTATTTTGTTTGAAGCCTCAGCTTGCCTATTTTCCTGTGGATAATACGAAGTTGCAAAATTGTGTTTGATTTTGTACTTGGACATCAAAGCCCTCATAGTTTTGTTTTTGAATGATGTTCCATTATCCAAAATTATCTTGGATGGTATCCCAAAATGACTTATGATATTGGTGAGTATGAACTCAACAATATGTGCTCTAGTTATCATTGTTAACAGGATTGCTTCCAGCCACTTAGGAAAATACTCAGTAGTCATAATAATGAATGTATGCCAACCTGATGATGGAGGAGAGATATTATTGATTAGATCCAAACTCCACTGAGAAAATGGCCAAGTCGCTTGAATGGGTTGTAAGGCCTGTGATGGCATGTGTACAATATTAGCATGATGCTGACATTTAACATATTTCCTAATATACATATTACAATACTTTTCCATAGTAGGCCAATAATAGCCCATGTGAAGGATGCACTTGACGATAGCCATGCTGCTGAAATGGCCACCATATGTATAATCATGAGCTTGAAAAATTACCCAAGCTTATTCTTGGGTCTCAAGACAATGAAGGAGGACTCCATCATAGCTTCAATGATACAAAATATCTCCTAACAAGACATACTTTATTATTATTTTTTTAAATATATATTTTATAGCACGTGACAATCCCTAAGGGACTACACCAAGTTTTAGGAAGTCATGTATTTGTGACATCCAACTCTGATAGATCTCACCCTCAACTGACAAGATGACATGTTCCCCCTATGGTTTAACATTTGCAAATATAGACTAGGAAACAACCTTATGGTGAATGGTGGTACAATTCCTTGTAGGACCTTGCGAGATCAATGACCCCTAGGCCACTCTCTTGAGAAAGTCTCTGGCTTTGTAGAACCACTCATGTTTTTTTTCTATATGAATCATGTTTATTGACTCTTTTTTATCCAAATATTTGCATTGTATAGCAAAGTGTGACAACATTTTTCCATGGATAGTAGTAAAATCGACAAATGATTTCTAAGGGATTAAGTATCCCAAAGATGCCATAGTGTCTATGAATCTATTCTATGAATGAGGAATTACCTCGATGTTGTACCACTCCAATTTATCTAGATAATTATCAACAAGATCTTTGTAAGCATTCAGGATAGGACACCTACATTGAAAAAGTTCCTTCACTTGGTTGACAATGAGAAGAGAATCACCAAAGATATTTAACCTTTTGATATTCATGGTGATAGTTGTTTGGAGGCTCAATATTAGGGTTTTGTATTCATCATTATTTTTAGTGCAAGAAAAGTCTACTTGAATGACAAGGGCATGGGAGCACCTTGCGACATGAACAACACTATTCCTATACCACCCCCTTGCTCACACTTCAAACCATTGAAGAACAAGGTCATGTCAGCTTTGTTATCTAGTTTTTCAAGTTTAGGTGCTTCTGATAAGGCAAATACCACATCATCAGGTAGATCTATGGTGAGGCCTACTATTCTTAAGAGGCACCTCAACCAATTGATTAGCTATGACATGTCCCTTAATGGAATTTTGGCTAATGAAATCCAAATTGAATTCTATCAATAACATGATCCACTTTGCAGTACGTGTATTATAATATGTCTTGATCATCATATATTGCAAAGGATTTTGTTTTGATATGACATACATCGTATGAATTAACATATAATATCGTAATTTCTTTATAGCAAACACTACTGCTAAATATATATTTTCCACATAGGCATATACTAGCTCGTAACTCACCAAGGTTTGACTAATGTAATATATGGCTTGCTCTTTGTCTAGTGCATTCTTTTGGGCTAACATGATTCCCAATGCAAAATCAGTTGTCGATATATATAGCAAGAATGGTACCTCTAGTCTTGGTGGAGCTAGTACTGGTGGTGTCACCAGGTAGTGCTTAATATTAGCAAAGGTTGCTTGATAGTCCTTATCCCAATTGAATGGGACCCCTTTATGTAGCAGTCAATTCACTGGCCAATATTTTTTTAATAATTATGTGATAAATCACTTTATGGATGCTACTTTACCTTGAAGGCTTCTTAATTCCTTGATATTCATGGGAGGACACATTTCTAAAATAGCCTTGACCTTTGCTAGGTCAAATTTGATCCCTCGCTTTGAAATGATGAATCCTAAGAGCTTTCCTGAAGTTATGCCAAACATGCACTTCTTAGGATTTAACATAACATTATTCTCTATCAGCCAATCAAAGACCTTCCTTAGGACCTATGGATGCTCTTACCACAACAATGACTTTGCCAATAAGTCATCGATATAATATTACAAGATCTTATGCATGTAGTCATGAAATATATATGTCATAGCCCACTGATATGTAGCACCAACATTCTTAAGGCCGAATGGCATAACCTTATAGCAAAATATCCCCCATGGTATTATGAATACGATATTATGCTAGTATTTGATATTAATCTAAATCTAGTTGTAACCAAAAAAACCATCTCTTAGGGAGAGCATTTCATGACCCATAGTTGCATCTACGAGAGCATATATGTTCGACAATGGAAATGAATCCTTTGGTGTTTGAAGAACACAAGATTATACTGAGAGGGGGGTGAACAATATAAGACCACTTTTTACTTTTTCTTCCAATTCAATATTATGTTGTGTAAATATAGCAGTATCAATAATGCACAGAAACCATACACAATAGAGACACCACAATTTACATGGTTCACCCAATGTGGGATACTCCACGGAGAAAATATTTTACTAAAAATTTCTTAATAAATATCTTTGGGAATCACTCTCAATTACAATGTTTATGGATCTCTATCCAAAGGAGATGATGATCCCCTAATCTTAATGTCATGGATCTTTTCTATAGGATAACTCTTTACCCTTCTAATTTTGCTATGTGATATTCTAGAAGACTCTGTCTCTCTGCTGCACTGATTGGTGGACCTCTCTCCATTTGAATACTCCTCACTTAGATCTATTTTCAACTATGTTGGCTACTGGATCTCTATCCATTGATACTCTATCCTCTATACTTTTTCACCTCCAAATTTTTTTCAATAGGCTCACTAAGAACCTACTCAATAGGCTCACACACAACCTACTTAACAAGCTCACATAGAACTTGTCCAAAACTGAATAATAAGTTCACACAGAACCTATCCAATGCTGAATAACAAGCTCACATAGAACCTGTCCAATGCTAAATAACAAGCTCACCAAGAACTTGCCAAAATCTACTCTAGCAAGATCACCAAGAACTTGCCCAAATCTACTCTAGCAAGCTCACCAAGAACTTGCCCAAATCTACTCTAGCAAGCTCACCAAGAACTTGCCCAAAACTATCCACAAATTTGTCCCAACACTATCCTCAAATTTGTCCCAAAGGCCTTCTCAAAGGCTTAATAAATCATGCTCAAGTAGTAATCAACTCAACTCAACCAATCATCACAAGGGACAACTCTTTCTAACATAACCCTAGTCCAAGTATGTATCAACCAACTCAAATGTTTCCAACAATGCTCAACCAAAAATATCACATAACAATGATACTCAAGTATTTTTCTAACTCAAGTTATTTTACAACCAATGGGATTCAATAATAATGCTTATAAAACAAGGTTTAACCTCAATTCTCAAAATAGAAAACCTTGAAGTATTAAACCAATCACTTTTGAAAAGGAAACCATAATCAATCCTTTTCTCTCCAATGATATTTCAGAAATCAACCACCATAAATAGTCAATAGGATAATGTGCCCATACCTTTTATGAAGATGAAAAAACCTCTTTGTAAATCTACCACAATCACAAAATTATTTTGCCAATCTTCACAAGGGTTAGTAGATCATAAAATAATCAATATTACTCCACTTTTCAATAATCATCACCAAGGCCTTTAATTGCACAACTTCCTTATCTCTCCTAAAACCACTTATACCATAAAATAAAATAAATCAAAACATTGCATAACCTTTTCACTCCAAAAACAACTTATACCATAAAATAAAATAAATCACAATATTGCATACTTTGTCACCTCATGAAATAATTAATCCTCTTGAAATAGAACAAGGCAAACTTCACTTTTGGAACCCCTTGGAAAAATTAGAAATATCTCTTTACACACATCTTATTTATCCTTCTAAATAATTTATTTAAATAGCCCTCGAAATAATCTTTCTAATGATATATAATATGCCCCTTTCCAAAATAAATTGAAACATTTACACACACACACACAAATATATATATATATATATATATATATATATATATATATATATATATATATATATATATATATATATTTTATATGGCCACCCTCCATTAATTGCACATAGGTTGGCCCTCCATTAATTTAAACTTAAACTTTAAACTTTAATATTTTCATCACTAGAGGTCCTTTTTCGATGAAACAAAATTCCACCTTGGATTTTAAGAAAAACCCTTTCCACATAAGCCCACCATGGTTTTAAATAAAACCTTTTATTTTGTCTGCCTTAGTTTTCACAAAAATACTATAAATAGCCATACTTTCCAAAATATCATAAATGCTTATTTATGAAATATTTTGGCCACCAAACCAAATATGACCCATGTGATATCAATGATCCAAGTGACATCAATGACAACATAAAATGCCTTAAATTAACTCATATTTCTAACAATATCCCCCCTTGTCATTGATGGCAACACCTCTAATGCAAACTCCACAATCACTACAAAAACCATCTCTAATAATCAAAGCTGCTCCCCCTGACTCAATACTCTCTATGGAGGATACTCCCCCTAACTAAATACTCTCTTTTGAGACTGCTCCCCCTAACTCAATGCTCTCCTCCTTACTCAAATATCTCCCCCTTTGACATCAATGGAAAAATGGACACCTATGGGGCCAAAATATATGAATCTTAATCTTAGCCCCCTCACCCCCTTTTTATTTTGAGGTGATTAATTTTGGGGTGGGAGTACTTTTTTTCCCATATCACTTTGTTTCTTTACTCTATCAAATTCCTTCCATGTTTTTCTAATATCCTTCTCTTGATGAGTTACTTGATCTTATTTTCTAGAACCTATTTGAATTTCTTGCTTTGAACTTATTTGGAATTGAGTCCTACACCATCTTGTAATATGACCAAATTTATTGCAATTAAAACACTTGATATTGTAGCCTTTGGTTGGTGCCCATGTCTTGAAATTATTCTTAAAATAATTTCCATATCCATTCCTTTCCTGAACCCTGTATTGTGAAGCTCTATTTTCATGATCATTATAACCATGACATATGAATTGTGTAGCTCGAAAAACAAAACCATGTTGCATATTTTCTTTGCACTAAAAAGCTTTATGACCAATCCTATTGCATTAGAATCAATGTCCCTAAAAACCATACCTTCTTCCCTTGAAGTTTCTTCTAGAAAAATCAAACTTCTTTGATCCATGGATCCTTTCTTGACCATTATCCTTATGATTATCTTCAATTTGTGCATTGCATCCTTGAACCTTCTTTGTAGTATCTAAAACTTATTCCTTGACTTTCTCTTCAAGAATTTATTTTCCCTTTTATCTTGATTCACCTGTCTCAAAACAAGAACCAAACTGAATATTTGGAGCCATAGGAACTTTGGAACTTTCCTCACAAATCTTAGGTGCTTCCTTGCTTTCATATTTTAGAATTTCCTTTCCTTTTGAGTGTGATTCCCTAAACTTGAAATATTGGACCTTTGGTGCTTTGAAACCTTTCCAAAACTTATGCAACTTATCCTTGGATTCTTTCACCTCCAACCTTAAGGAAACATCTTCATATTCTAATATTTCACATTCTTACTTCCTCACCTTTAATTGTTCAAGCATATCTTCTTCAATTTTCTTTGCCTCTTCAACCATGATTTTTAGATCAATGAGATATTGTAGGAGCTTTACCTTTATCTTCTCATCCTCTTGTGCTTGAGCCTTTAGTCTTGAGTTTTCTCTTTTCATTTCTTCAAAAGCTTGTTCTAAAACTTTCTTTTCTTCATGATAGTAACTGTGCCTATTTTTCCCTTCATGATAAATTCTTACTTGATATTCTTGCTTTTGATATTCAGTAGGAGCTTCTTATTTTTCATTGACTGAGAGAATTTCATTATTGCTTATAGAAGCACTAATTGCTTCTTTCATATACAAGATCTTCTTATCATGCCTACCTTGTTCATACATGTTTTCCTTTTCTTTTTTATTCTTGCATTCATCTTCACTATTTTTATTGTGCTTGTATTCCTTGAGTTCCATTTCATATTCACTATCACTAAAGCCATTGTAGTAACCTGATACATGATCGAGTTGACCACAAGAAGAATATTCTTCTTTTGAAACCTTGAATGCTGCATTTTGAGCAACAATATCTTTGAAAATCCAATCAAGTTCCATTTCCTCTCTATTGTTGTTATACCCATTTTGTGGACAATAAAATGCCTTGTGACCAAGCTTACCACACTCAAGACATCTTACTGATTTTTCTTCTTCACTTCTTATAGCTTCAAGATCAGATTCATTTTTTTTCTTATATCTCATGGTTCTTCTTTTGTTTTTCTTTTCCATGTGTGTTCTTGTAGAATCTTCCCTCAAGTTGTTAGCCTTTCTAAAGGAACCCGCTCTGATACCAATTTAAGAACACAAGCTTATATTGATAGGGGGGGCGAACATTATAAGATCACTTTTTACTTTTTCTTCCAATTCAATATTATGTTGTGTAAATATAGCAGTATCAATAGCAATAATCAAAGCAATGTACAAAAACCATACACAATAGAGCTACTACAATTTACGTGGTTCACCCAATGTGGGCTACTCCACGAAGAAAATATTTTACTAAAACTTTCTCAATAAATTTCTTTGGGAATCACTCCCAATTACAATGTTTATGGATCTCTATCCAAAGAGAATGTTGATCCCCTAATCTCAAGTTCATGGATATATTTCATAGGAGAACTCTTTATCCTCCTGCGATGGCTATGTGATATTCTATAAGACTCTATCTCTCTATTGCATTGATTGGTGGACCTATCTCCACTTGAAGACTCCTCACTTAGATCTATATTAAACTGTGTTGGCTACTGGATATCTATCCACTAAGATTCTATCCTTTGTACTCTATCACCTCCAAAGCTCTATCAATAGGCTCACTAAGAACCTACTCAATAGGCTCACATAGAACCTAATTAACAAGCTCACATAGAACTTATCCAAAACTGAATAACAAGTTCACACAAAACTTGTCCAATGCTGAATAACAAGCTCACATAGAACCTGTCTAATGCTGAATAACAAGATCACAAAGAACTTGCCCAAATATGCTCTAGCAAGATCACCAATAACTTGCCCAAATATGCTCTAGCAAGCTCACCAAGAACTTTCCCAAATCTGCTCTAGCAATCTCACCAAGAACTTTCCCAAATCTGCTCTAGCAAGCTCACCAAGAACTTGCCTAAAACTGTCCACAAATTTGTCCCAACACTATCCTCAAATCTGTCTCAAATGCCTTCTCAAAGGCTCAATCAATAATGCTCAAGTAGTACTCAACTCATTTCAACCAATCATCACAAGGGACAACTCTTTCTCACACAACCCTAGTCCAAGTATGTATCAACCAACTCAAATGTTTCCAACAATGCTCAACCACAAATCTCACATAACAATGAAACTCAAGTTCTTTTATAACTCAAGTTCTTTTACAACCAATGGGCTTCAATAAAAATGCTTATAAAATAAGGATTAACCTCAACTCTCAAACTAGAAAACCTTGAAGCATTAAACCAATCACTTTCAAAAAGGAAATCACAATAAATCCTTTTATCTATAATGATATCTCATAAATCAACCACCATAAACAGTCAATAGGAGAATGTGACCATACCTTCTATGAAGATGAAAAATTTTCTTTGTAAATCTACCACAATCACAAAATTCTTTTGCAAATCTTCACAAGGGTTAGTAGATCACAAAATAATCAATATTACTCCACTTTTCAATAATCATCACCAAGGCCTTTAATTACACAACTTCCTTATCTCTCCTAAAACCACTTATACCATAAAATAAAATAAATCAAAACATTGGATAACATTTTCACTCCCAAAACCACTTATACCATAAAATAAAATAAATCACAATATTGCATACCTTGTCACCTCATGAAATAATTAATCCTCTTGAAAAATAACAAGGCAAACTTCACTTTTGGAACCCCTTTGAAAAATTAGAAATATCTCTTTACACACACCTTATTTCTCCTTATAAATAATTTGGTCAAATAGCCCTCGAAATAAGATTTTGGATGATATATAATATGCCCCCTTTCCGAAATATATATATATATATATATATATATATATGCCACCCTCCATTAATTGCACATAGGTCGGCCCTCCATTAATTTAAACTTAAACTTTAAACTTTAATATCTTCATCATCGGAGGTCCTTTTTCGATGAAACAAAATTCTACCTTGGATTTTAAGAAAAACCCTTTCCACATAAGCCCACCATGGTTTTAAATAAAACCTTTTATTTTGTCTGCCTTGGTTTTCACAAATCTTAGGTGCTTCCTTGCTTTCATATTTTAGAATTTCCTTTCCTCACAAATCTTAGGTGCTTCCTTGCTTTCATATTTTAGAATTTCCTTTCCTTTTGAGTGTGATTCCAAAAACTTGATATATGGGACCTTTGGTGCTTTGAAACCTTTCCAAAACTTGTGCAACTTATCCTTGGAGTCTTTCACCTCCAACTTTAAGGAAACAACTTCATATTCTAATATTTCACATTCTTGCTTCCTTACCTTTAATTGTTCAAGCATATCTTCTTCAATTTTATTTGCCTCTTCAACCATGTTTTTTAGATCAATGAGATCTTGTAGGAGCTTTACATTTATCTTCTCATCCTCTTGTGATTGAGCCTTTAGTCTTGAGTTTTCTCTTTTCATTTCTTCAAAAGCTTGTTCTGAAACTTTCTTTTCTTCATGATCATAACTATGCCTATTTTTCTCTTCATGATAAATTCTTACTTGAGATTCCTGGTTTTGATCTTCAGTAGGAGCTTCTTATTTTTCATTGACTGAGATAATTTCATTATTGCTTCTAGAAGCACTGATTGATTCTTTCATATACAAGCTCTTCTTATCATGCCTACCTTGTTCATACATGTTTTCCTTTTCTTTTTTATTCTTGCATTCATCTTCACTATTTTGATTGTGCCTGTCTTCCTTGAGTTCCATTTCATATTCACTATCACTGAAGCCATTGTAGTAACCTGAGACATGATCGAGTTGACCACAAGTAGAATATTCTTCTTTTGAAAATTTGAATGTTGCCTTTTGAGAAACAATATCTTTGAAAATCTAGTCAAGTTCCATTTCCTCTCTATTGTTGTTATACCCATTTTGTGGACAATAAAATGCTTTGTGACCAAGCTTACCACACTCAAGACATATTACTAATTTTTCTTCTTCACTTCTTATAGCTTCAATATCAGATTCATTTTTTTCTTATATCTCATGGTTCTTCTTTTGCTTTTCTTTGCCATGTGTGTTCTTTTAGAATCTTCCCTCAAGTTGTTAGCCTTTCTGAAGGAACCCGCTCTTATACCAATTGAATAACACAAGCTTATACTGATAGGGGGGGCAAAAATTATAAGATCACTTTTTAATTTTTCTTCCAATTCAATATTATGTTGTGTAAAGATAGCAGTATCAATAGCAGTAATCAAAGCAATGCATAGAAACCATACACAATAGAGACACCATAATTTACGTGGTTCACCCAATGTGGGCTACTCCACGGAGAAAATATTTTACTAAAACTTTCTTAATAAATATCTTTGGGAATCACTCTCAATTACAATGTTTATGGATCTCTGTCCAAAGGAGATTTTGATCCGCTAATCTCAAGTTCATGGATATATTCCATAGGAGAAATATTTATCCTCCTACGATGGCTATGTGATATTCTAGAAGACTCTATCTCTCTGCTGCATTGATTGGTGGACCTCTCTCCACTTGAAGACTCCTCACTTAGATCTATATTAAACTATGTTAGCTACTGGATATCTATCCACTGAGACTCTATCCTCTGTACTCTATCAACTACAAATCTCTATCAATAGGCTCACTAAGAACCTACTCAATAGGCTCACATAGAACTTGATTAACAAGCTCACACAGAACTTGTCCAAAACTAAATAACAAGTTCACACAGAACTTGTCCAATGCTAAATAACAAGCTCACATAGTACCTTTCTAATGATGAATAACAAGATCATAAAGAACTTGCCTAAATCTACTCTAGAAATATCACCAAGAACTTGCCCAAATCTGCTCTAGAAAGCTCACCAAGAACTTTCCCAAATCTGCTCTAGCAATCTCACCAAGAACTTTCCCAAATTTGCTCTAGCAAGCTCACCAAGAACTTGCCTAAAATTTTCCACAAATTTGTCCCAAAACTATCCTCAAATCTTTCCCAAAGGCCTTCTCAAAGGCTCAATAAATAATGCTCAAGTAGTACTCAAATCAACTCAACCAATCATCACAAGGGACAAATATTTCTCACACAACCCTAGTCCAAGTATGTATCAACCAACTCAAATGTTTCCAATAATGCTCAACCACAAATCTCACATAACAATGATACTCAAGTTCTTTTATAACTCAAGTTATTTTACAACCAATGGGCTTCAATAAAAATGCTTATAAAATAAGGTTTAACCTCAACTCTCAAACTAGAAAACCTTGAAGCATTAAACCAATCACTTTCAAAAAGGAAACCACAATCAATCCTTTTCTCTATAATGATATTTCAGAAATCAACAACCATAAACAGTCAATAGGAGAATGTGACCATACCTTCTATGAAGATGAAAAAATTTCTTTGTAAATCTACCACAATCACAAAATTATTTTGCCAATATTCACAAGGGCTAGTAGATCACAAAATAATCAATATTACTCCACTTTTCAATAATCATCACCAAGGCCTTTAATTGCACAACTTCCTTATCTCTCCTAAAACCACTTGTACCATAAAATAAAATAAATCAAAACATTGCATAACCTTTTCACTTCCAAAACCACTTATACCATAAAATAAAATAAATCACAATATTGCATACCTTGTCACCTCATGAAATAATTAATCCTCTTGAAAAAGAACAAGGCAAACTTCACTTTTGGAACCCCTTGGAAAAATCAGAAATATCTCTTTACACACACCTTATTTCTCCTTATAAATAATTTAGTCAAATAACCCTCGAAATAAGCTTTTTGAAGATATAAAATATGCCCCATTTTCGAAATAAATTGAAACCTTTACATACATACATATATATATATATATATATATATATTATGCCACCCTCCATTAATTTAAACTTAAACTTTAAACTTTAATATCTTCATCACCGGAGGTCCTTTTCCAATGAAAAAAAATTTCCACCTTGGCTTTTAATAAAATCCCTTTCCACATAAGCCTACCATGGTTTTAAATAAAACCTTTTATTTTTTCTACCTTGGTTTTCATAAAAATCCTATAAATAGCCATACTTTCCAAAATATCATAAATGCTTATTTATGAAATATTTTGGCCACCAAACCAAATATGATCCATGTGATATCAATGATCCATGTGACATCAATGACAACATAAAATACCTCAAATTAACTCAAATTTCCAATAGTGTTGCCTTGTTGAGGTCTCTGAAATCCATATAGATACGGATCCTTCCATCAGGTTTTCCTACAGGCACCATGTTTGATACCCATTCTAAATAGTTGATGAAAATGAAAAAATATACATCCAACAACTTTTGCAATTCATCTTTAATCATTAAGGTTAATGTTGGATGCATCTTCCTGAGTTTTTGTTTGACTATATTTTTTGAGAGATCTAGCGAAAGGTTATGAGTAACCAATTTTGGATCTAGACTTGGCATATCTTTATAAGTCCAAGAAAAGAGACCAGGTCTCTCTTTCAATAGAGGGATGATGTTGGCCCACTCATGAGGAGATAAATTTTCTTCAAATTTAACCTTCCTTGGATTGGTGGGATCATTACTGATATCCACTTCAAAGGTTTCCTCTATTAACATGTGGGATCCCTCCTCAAGCTGGTGAGGCATAGGGATCAAGTGGATGTCATCTGTTGGGTTTATAAGTTTTGCATAGAAAGTATACTTAGAACAATAAACATAATGTACATAGCCTAGAACAAAGTAAAAATGTTGTAACATTTCTTCATTAGGGAAGAAGTCTTTAGGCTCTAGTGGTGAGTTAGCATTATCCCAATCAATAACATCTACAATAAGGTACAATGGTTTGGAAATATCGACTAGATTGCAAAGTGGATTGGTCAAATCAATGGATATCATATTGATGGAATATATTGTCTCCAAGACCAAGTGCATGTGACTACATTTATGTAACTTCCATCCCCGAGATGTGGTTATAGGGGTATGGGGATCTCTGGATTTGGTCTAAGTGTGAACTCAAAAATAGGATCGTTAGGCTCAAGGAGCTCTCTGAATATCGATGGATCATGGAATATCATATGATAAATCCTATCCAAATTAGGTGGTCTTCCTTTGAGGTGAGGATGGATATTGATATCTCCACACATATCTTATGCAGTGTATGGTGCATTATGATGACACAAGTAGGGAGGCCCCAGATAGGCTCTCTCTGTTTCATATTCATTGTCACTATCATAATAAAAACCTTCACCACTATCGATTGGAATTGGGCGATCACAAATATGGGGTCCCATGAAAGCCCACTCTTGATAATTGCTATCATCCATGGAGGATTGATCATCATCGATGAATATATTCAAAGGTAATAGATCATGTAAATTAAGAGGGCCCAAGTAGGCCAAATTAGTTTCATCCTCATATTGCTCATTTTTTGAGGACTCGTCATCATCACTCTCATATATGCAACTCGATCCACCTATCTCAAATATGGACTCTGATCTATCCTCATCAGAATGATCTTCTGACTCAAAATCTATCACTATGCTAGCAATCTAAACTTGCAAGCCTATATTATTGGCTACCTCATGGATTTATTCATCCAATTTATCTCTTGGTATATGCTCTAGACCGGTCTCCATCAAGATGTCTTCGTGATATATCTCGGACGGTTCTATAGTGACGTAAGACACTAACCAATTATCCCTTTGAAAGGTGGAGAGATTGGGGTGGTAATTATTGAATTCAACTTCACCCCCCAGATTGAGGTATAGGTGGTATAAATATACCATGAGAAGTTCATCCTATACTCCAATATAATACCCTAACCCAAACCTGTTAGTAGGCAACTGATACTACGGTTCATAAGGCCTCCTACTCCCCTGCTTGAATAATTTGATACTATAATCATATTAATGGTAATGCTCAAAATATTGTAAGGTGTATTTTGGATTAGAGAGATAATGCACATTCATAGCAAATGGTTCATCATCATCCTCATCCATGGGAGTGTGAGATGCAATTTGGTTGATCCCTCCATAGATGAAATTGGTTTGGTTAGGAGGCATCCCTAGCAATACCACCATCCCCATGGGAATCCAATGGGCTTGTGTTTGGCCCATATCTTGTGCAATATCAATGATCAACATAACTATCACATTCTACACAATATACTCCTCTAATCCAGGATTAACCAAATGAATGGTCACCTACGACGCATATGACCCTATTGAAGATGTAGGCGAAGCAGGCTAAGGTGCCTCTTCAACTTCTACTTGAGCATTATCTACTTCCATGGGATTAGGAACCTTGATAAAAACTGGTTTGGGTGCTTGCTTCATCTCTTTTTTACCCATATTTGCTTTTAGTTTCCTATCATCCCAATGCACTATGGATGCAGACGGTCTGGTAGAAGCAGTTATTATATGCTCCAATTGTTGAGATGTGGATGTTGTGGGTTTGGTACACACTTCTTTCATTTTACCTCCTATATCTTTTATCGGTGATGCTAGCTGTATGTCCAAGTGCATTTAGGGGAGCACAAAATCCACTTGATAAATATACTAGATTCACGTATTTGAATGGTTTCTCATCTGAAGGTACCATGTGAACTTATCCCTCATGCACGTATTTAATACATTGATGAAGAATGGAAGGGACACAATGCATTTATCTTATCCAAGGCCTCCCTAAAAGGATTTTATATTGCATAGTGCCTTAAATAACATGACACATCATAGGGATGGTCTTTATTCCCACCTAAATAGATAAGATTATGGTACCAACAGTTGAGAATAATGCATCATTAAAAGCTCTCAAAGTGAAGGTAGAAGGTATGATATGCATATTTGGTAACTTTAGGTATGTCAATGCCTTGGTTGTGATTATATTGATTTATGATCTCATATAAATCAAAACCTACTTGAATGGTATGTGATTTACACACACAATAATATGGAGTGGCGGGTCCACTATGACAATGGAAACTGTCTTGACTTCATGATCATGAAATTGTATGATCGGTTCTTGACACTATTGCACGTGTCCCATGAAGTGTGTGAACACTTTGGGATATTGGGACTACACTTATATGGACCTTAGAATGTCCATAAATGTCTTTATATGCTTGGGAGACTCTTGAATCAGCTCATAAATTGACAACTACGCTGGAGTCATATGTAGGTTTTAAACGAACCTATTCCTGATTGTCACCATCGGTCTCGTTGGTGGGCCTAACACATTTCGGGCTGCCCTTGTATGAGGTGCATCTTGGAATCTAATGGGATTTGGAGGTTGATTTGGTCTTTCATACCTCACATATCTTATGATAACATTGACCATTCTGATGAACCCATGAGTTGGTGGTTTGATGCATACTTGATTGACTTGGCCAACATTGTTCCTTAGCACCTCATGGTTGGGTAGAGGGTTTTTGTAAATCCCCATATTCTGATTGTCTGGTGCTTGAGGATTATCTACAAGAAGCGTACCTCTTTAGATCATATTTTGCACTAAATATTTGAAATACCAGCATACCTCTATGTCATGACCTTTCATTCTATGAAATATGTAATATTGATCATCCTTATATCCCTTAGGCTTGGGTTGATTAGGATCCACTAATTTGACCTCAAGTAATTTTATTGCCTTTGCCTCACATAATTGATGGAAAATCACAATCAATAATTTTGATAATTGAGTGAACACATGAGGAGGGTGTCTTTATTTGTCCTTACCCCTCTGGTTGTTATTGCGCTGCTCATATTGCGCAAGAGGAGGTTGGGCTTGATAATTTCATTTTTTATGCCCCTTATCCCAGTTTTGAAGGTTTAGAACCACCTAATTAATGTGAGTCAACTTGGCTTATTTTTTATCAATGCTTTTCTTGTTCCATTCCTTCTTGTTTTTGAGCTTCAAACTACCCTCCTATAACTTGATATCCTCTATCACTTTGGCTTATACCAAAGCCTCCTCAAAGGTCTGATATTGTTGAACTATAATAAAAATAAAATGTGCTTTGCACAACTTTTTGTAAACATTCAAGTTAATTCAAAAGCAAGGATGGAGAATGGCAAATTTGCCATCATCTTTCTCCATTGTTTCCCATAATAAATAACTATTTCATCATCATGGTGCATTAAATAACCCAAATCGGATAGGTTCACCTTTTTCTTAATGTCGAAGAAGAAGCTTTCAAGAAATGTGTCAGCCACTTGCTCAAAATTGGTGACATTGTGCCTTTTGAGTTGATTGAACCACTCCCAGGCTGGGCCTGAGAGGGTTGTAATGAAGATTCGTAGGATCAGTGCATCATTTATTTTTATCTAAAAGCACAAGTCTAGAAAACTCGTAACATGATCCTGAGCATCCTCTTCTTCTTTAAAATTTTCTAGCCTAGGCATCTCAAAATGCTCAGGATAGGTTTGAATAGGCATTGATGGGCATAAAGGTTAGTTATGAATATTATTCAAGGTAGGCTTTTGATAAGTAATTATTTTTTTCTCAATAATTTTAACCTTTTCTGCCAAGGCCTTATAGGCTTGTGAAGATAGGAACTCTTCTCTGGATTACCTTTGAGGCACCTTTGGAGACAGATTCCTCTTCGATATCAGTGGAGGACTAGGATCATCATCCACTTTGACTTGGGATATTTCAAGATATTCTTGATCTAATTCCTCTCCCACTTCTTCTTCATACTGCCTATGCCCATTATGCTTGGATGTGGGACACCGATATCTATGTTAGACTTTATGGCGAGTATAAGTGTCTATATACTCAGGATGCAAATCAGGCTACGAAGCAACTCATCTATCAATGCTCTCCCTATGCTCACTATGGGGAGGTAACCCAGAAATAGCCAATCGGTACTCCCTCTCAACACACTCCTAATAAAGGATGTGTTATTCGTGCATGTGTTGCTCATATAAGCATTGTCTTATGAACCTTTGCCTAAGTGTTCTCATTTTCAAGGCATTCCCTCTCTACGTGAACATCCTCCAATTGGTCTTGGATAATATGACATCTTTGTTCTAACACTAGTTTGTGATATCTATTTGTGTGATCAGTTGTACGAGGCCTCTGGTGTGTGCGCTCTATTCGAGCAGCTTTGTGGGTGTATCCCCAAATAGACTGATTTGCTATACTCTTACCCTTGTTTGTGAAGATGGCATTCACATCTATTTTTTGCCTATACTCTATGCTTGTATGGGATGTTGGGGCATGCATATCATGAGAATTTTTGGAGCACTCTCCAAGTTCTCTAATGGTCCTAATGGTACTACCACTATGAACACTCACAAAACGAGAAGACACAGGAGTAGGCTTATAACCTAGCTATCCTAAGACTCTATCTAGACCATCTAACTATCTACTACACCATGGCTCATGAGGTGGCATACAATTTTCTACCACTTTAGACATATCTATGGTGATCCTAAAAGGTTCACTTCTATTGGGAGTCTACATGGGTCTACGCTCAAAAGCAGACCTATCTACTTGCCCCTGAATGGGCAATTCTTGAACTCACATATACTCTAATGGTGGGGGCCTTGAACCTCCTCTAGACACAGGATGAAGGGGTACCAATCTGGATCCCTCTATGTCAAACTCTTCAACAAATCATGTGGATGCAAGTAGATTGTGATCATGGTAAATGCTAACATGTTCATAACCCCCATGCTGGGAAGCTCGATGCTCTGATCTATGTCTTGAGGAGTGTCTTGTGGCTCCTTTAATTGGGGTATTTTCA
The DNA here is from genome assembly GCA_028583015.1 of Wollemia nobilis. NCBI lineage: Eukaryota > Viridiplantae > Streptophyta > Pinopsida > Araucariales > Araucariaceae > Wollemia > Wollemia nobilis. Next base: position 7,949,749 of record JAQPPZ010000386.1, on the reverse strand, counting down.
ATAGGATCCTTGTGCATAGAATTTTCCCCTCTAATGCTCACTGAATGATGTTCAAGAGGATTTCATGGTTGAGGGTTTTGCATGTTTTTTTGTGCATTGGGTGGAGATTTAGCCTCGATCTCAGGTCTACGCTTGGATTGGCCTCTTCGTGTAACCACCATGATATTATATTATCTCGTAAATGAGTTTTAAGGCAAGTAATGTAAGAAATGATGATCATCTCTTTTTAAAGTTTAATGTGAGCCCTAAAATATTTTGATGTGTTTTGATATTTATTGTATCAAAATGTAACTCTCATCATGTTTTTAATATGTTGATGATATACTCAATTGTTAAAGGGCTTTCACCTTTATACTCGTAGCTCAACAACTTGGAAATGAACTCTAGGCCATGTAATACCACCTATAATGTGTGGTAATGAAGTCCACATATGATAATGGAGCACAGTTCCTCTTAGTCCTCACCTTGTTCGCCCACAGTCAGCTATATACCTCTCTAGAGAGAGATATGTGCAAATTTTCCATAGGTTATATCGATGTCTTAGATCTGGTATTGGTCTAGTAACAAAAGTATTGAGGGATTTGGGCCAATGGATGGAAATAATTACCATCGTAATTGAACCCTACTAGTGGTTGGATGTGACTTCCAACTCACTAGAATTTACAATGTGTCATGGTGTGTGTGGTTCCTTTTACTTTACATAAAATAAAATGCGTAAAACAACACTCAAATGATTTTTCTACATGATTTTCAAAAGAATGTTTCACTTTTAAAAAATTCATGACTACACCATATGATTTTTAGATAATGCAACTATCTATGAATAAAGGGCCTAGACCACTAGAAACTAGGGCAAATTGTAATCAAAGATCTGTTATTCCTAGCAACAACTAGTAGAAAACTAAAAAAGCATCTAAGATTTTTTCATTTTACTTTTCACTATGTTTTCTAATTAGCCTAACATTTTATGTATTCTAGAAAATAAAAATATATACAGATAGAAAAAACATAGGAAAATGAAACCTACCTCAGATCCAAGTCTGATGGAGTTCTGGATGTCTATCGTGTGCTCTACTCTCTATTAACCGTGTCTGTCAAGCGTGACTGTAACTATTACCTACAAGTGTTATTAAACCATGGTTCCCAACCACGGTTAGGACCTATAATAAGAAAATAGATTAAGTTATATTCCATACCACCTAAATTGTGGAGTTCCACCATGATCGCCTTTTGTGGCAACCAAGGAAGCATACACCTAATGCTAGTAATAATTGCAATTCACATATAAAGCATAAAATAATGGAAAAAATTATAAATAACACAAATAAAAGCTTCTTTTATTAAATTTCCATGGAAACACAGTTACAAATCCATCCCTCTTAGGGATACCCAATGTGATACAATTATTACAACAAATAGATAAAATCCCCATGCAAGAGTAGGTGTAATTCCAAGACTTCCTAGATTATCATGAACTTCTCCAAGGCACATGAATCCTTATTCTCCATGATTAGAGGTATTTTCTATTTTGAATGGCACAACCATGTTAATCCTACATTCAAGAAACAACAAGAAACAATTAGAGACAAAGGAGGCCTCTCTTGATGAGGCTTTTGATCCAAATCTTGCATGAAAATACTATAAGAAACATGAAATCAAGAAAGCATATAAAGATAAGAATTCGTGCTAAAACATGATAAATTTACCATTAAGAATGTGAAAGAAACATAGATCTAGTTAGCAAACCTCCTAATTAAGCATTAAAAGCATATATGCATGGAAAGAATAGCACCTAATCTAGAATTGATTAATACTAGAAAATAAAGGGAAACTAACCTAAATCAGTGATTCTAATCAATCTAATTGACATACAAAAAGCTAATCTATAGTAAATCTATCTATCTAAGCAAATAGAAATGTAAACCTATTACTAAACTAGCTAAATTGAGGATTAAACCTTTACCATGGGTCTATCAAGCGGTTGGCACTGTTAGCTACAGTTGATAGCCGTGATTGAGGCATGAATGTTCTTTCTCTCTAATCAAGGCTTGATTTCTAAATTTAGTCCAATGAATTGATGATCAAGGGTCTTCGTAGTGTCCTATGGCATATTTGGTGGTTGAATTGCTCGAATTGGTGATGGATTGGGCTCAATTTATTTTATTGATTCTCCCTAGCCCTCCATAGCCTTCTTGATCTCAAATACCATTTGACCTTCAATTGGGTAGCAAAAGTATTCCTCTCAATGCATACAAGTGAGTATACAATTCTATAGGGATTCATTGAATTTCAACTCAAGGTTCCTCTCTCTTCTTTCCCTATTTGGAGGGGGTTCTTATAGCATTTAGGAAGGCCATGTCTTAGCTTCATGGGGAATCCAAGATCAAGAAGGTACAATTGGGGTAGTTGAATGGAAACAAAAGATCTTTCTACCCTCCAACTTCTTAGATCTGTAACCAATTGTCCATTATAACTATTTTGGGTTAGCTAAATTCAACTAATTTTTGAGGCTAGCTATGGCTCTGAGGCACAATTAGCTTTGTTAACCATGGGTGTTAACCATGACCAACACTGATTAGGCCAAAATGCCTAAATGAGTGGTTAAAACCATTGATATACCTTGGTAATTATCCAAGGTCTTTCATATGGTCTTCTAGCATTTCCCATATGAGTAGTCATCTCAACATGATGTTATTTAGGTGTCTACACCTCCTCAATGGGTCCTTTTTTGAGTTAGTCTAGCATGAATTGATTTTGGAAGAGCCTGAACCAGAGGAAAGGATAATGGACCAAATTCTTGTGGTGGATGTCAATGGTTCTAGCAAAGCGATGGTCTAGAATATGAACACATCTAGTGGTAGAAGTTTGGACTAGGTTCTCTTAGAAGACTTGGTGATAGATACTTTAATCCCTTCAGATTTTCTTCATAACTCCTATCAAATATTACTCACTAAGGATCCAATCATAGAAGAACTATGCTTACCCCATAAGCCTAGTGAGGCTCCTGGTCAAAAGTAACCAAACCTACTTAATTTAAAATGATCACCAGACCTAGGGGTGGGCTCTTCAGGCATAGCTAATTCTAGATCCAAAACCATAAGTACTGAAAAAGGTCAGATGGATGTCATAGGTAATTGTAAGGTTGGAAAACCCTTTAAAAAAGCATTGAGGATCCATGAGTGTAATGACCCAAAAACACACAAATAGAAAAATACAAAAATAGAATAGTTTTTTTTTACTATGTAGAGGGATACATGAACCCTTCATGAACCCCTAATCCAACTAGTATTAACCTAAATTTTTAGTCACCTAAGTTTTCTTGGAAGCTACATCTCATGAAGTACCCTATCACAAGTTTATCTGTGTAGGCATAACATGTGTTACTGCAAATAAGTCCATTTGTCCTATCATTCTTTATGAGTTACACCTATCACCCTTAGTCCATTATAGGTATACACGCATATCCATACCATACAAAAATCATTATGTGTAGGTATGCTATGATTATTACAAGTTAAGCTATCTATATTATCTCCATGATGAGCTATCTTAACTCAGATGTAATCTCTTCACAACTTAGTCTTTTATCTCCCTAAGGGGTCTCAATTCCCTTAGGTCTCCTATGTTCACCCTAAGGGGTTCTCAATTTCCTTAGGTTACCTATGTTCACTCTAAGGGGTTCTTAATTCCCTTAGGTCACCTCTAAGTTCACCCTAGAACTCTACACTTAGATTTCTATCATCAAGTAACCAAAAAATAATACATCTACTTATTATAACATCAAAAAGCAATCAAACAATGATAGAGAAAATAAATCAAGCTTAACACTAAATTAGAATCAACTACATAATATAACCAAATACAAAAATAAAGTAAAAGAACCTTCACTAAACCAATAAACAACTATCTCATTAAATCTCACATGATAAATCCTTTTACTTTAAAGAGTATCACATTATCTGCATTGGGGATACCTCCCCACAATTTTAGTCAATTTAATCATAAGATACAATTACCTATACTTTATTTCCATTGAACTCCTTGCTTCTCCTTACTTCCCATTGGATCTTTGATGGTAGTAGAGGATCAGGATACTCATGGTTCAGGATAGGCATACCTTCTAAATGCATCTATTCATTTACTTTTCCAAATTGCAACTATACAAAATTCAATTAAGTTTCTAACCATCTAATGCATAATGGATATTATAAAAGAACCTTTACTTTTATTTTCACCTCTCAAGTTCCCTTATATAGTCATTCAACATGTACCACTTAGATCAAGATCTAACTTTAATCAAATTCATTCATATCTTAAAGAATTAAAGTCTTATACCCTTAACATTTAAAACAATCCATTTCTTTTCATTTCCTAAATAAAAGTCCCATAACTTCAATTTAAAGAATAAATCTACATCCCTTTTAATTCACAATTTCCAATCAATCAATTACCTTTTAAAGCATTAAATTCCCATGCCTTTAACCTTTAAAAAAATAATTCATTCAAATTGAAGCCCCATAACTTCAATTCATGAATAAATCCACATCCCTTTTAATTTAAAACTCCTAAGATAATCAAAATTAATCAAAGGGGTTCTCTTTTAAATTAAATTAAAAACCTTCAATACATTTCATAAAAATCAAAGGTTCTTTCTAATTAAAAACCTTAAATAATTCTCATATAAATCAAAGGTTCTCTTTAATTAAAAGCCTTCAATAATCCCATATGAAACTAAGGTTCTTTCTAATTAAAATCCTTCAATAAATTTCATAAAAATCAAAGGTTCTTTCTAATTAAAAACCTTAAATAAATCTCATATAAATCAAAGGTTCTCTTTAATTAAAAGCATTCAATAATCCCATATGAAACAAAGTTTATTTTTAATTAAAAGCCTTCATTATATTTTATATAAAACTAAGGTTCTTTCTAATTAAAAGCCTTCAATAAATTTCATAAAAATCAAAGGTTCTTTCTAATTAAAAACCTTAAATAAATCTCATATAAATCAAAGGTTCTCTTTAATTAAAAACCTTCAATAATTCCATATGAAACCAAGGTTTTTTTTTAATTAAAAGCCTTCATTATATTTCATATAAAACTAAGGTTCTTTATAATTAAAAGCCTTCAATAAATTTCATAAAAATCAAAGGTTCTTTCTAATTAAAAACCTTAAATAAATCTCATATAAATCAAAGGTTCTCTTTAATTAGAAGCCTTCAATAATCCCATATGAAATAAAGGTTATTTTTAATTATAAGCCTTCATTATATTTTATATAAAACAAGGGTTTCTTCAATTAAAATCCTTATTTTTTCTCATAAAACAAAGGTTTCCTTTTAATTAAAACAAGTTACATAGTACCTTACCTAATGCAGGGTCTACAACTAGAGGCCAACGCCTTCCAAGGTGGATGCTAAGAAACCATGACAAAACCTAGCATCTAAGCAACTAGAACCAGGAAATGCTCTCACTTCAGTCTTAACAGAGTTCCCACTCTTGGAACATGGTGCTCACAATTACTCGGTGCTTTCAACTCCATAATGCTCTTCAAACACATAGCCCTCGAACCCTCATAGTGCTCCCTTCAACATGACATAGCCTTCGAACATGCACAACACTCACTGTTAATGCTCACTGGCTTCCTCTAAAGCCAATGCTCACAAAAAAACTCACTAGCTTCCTCTAAATCCTGTGCTCACAAAAATACTCACTAGTTTCCTCTAAGGCACACTCACTAAAATGCTCATTGGTTTCCTCTAAAACCTATGCTCACTAAAATGCTCATTGGTTTCCTCTAAAACCTATGCTCACTAAAATGCTCACTCTGGTTCATGGCACACAATGCTTATCCAAACATGAGGTGGTTTTTCTTAAATATAGCACACAACGCTCCACAAACCATATGGTGGTTTCATTTAAATGATACCGCTCAACAAGCATATGGTGGTTTCATTTAAAAACACAACACTCAACAAGCATATGGTGGTTTCATTTAAAAATATAATGCTCAACAAGCATATAGTGGTTTCATTTAAAAACACAGTGCTCAACAAGCATATGGTGGTTTCATTTAAAAACACAGTGCTCAACAAGCATATGGCGGTTTCATTTAAAAACACAATGCTCAACAATAATATCGTAGTTTCATTTAAAAACACAATGCTCAACAAGCATATGGTGGTTTCATTTAAAATCAGGTTAAAGGTTTGAAGCAACCCAACCTTCAACTTATTTTGAGATGGAAAGCTGGCAATATCTACGTACCTCTCCTCTTCACTTCTAGTGTGTTCTTTACTTTATCCACGCCTCCCCTGCATATGCTCTACTCCTGTATTCCCTTCCTTCCATTCACCCCTCCCTCTCTTTTCCTTTTTTTCCTCCTTACATGCATGTTTGCCTAGGTGGCCTGTCCGCCGTCTTCTCGAACGTCAATCCCCCATATTGAGCCTCCTTTCTTTAGTGTGTTGTCCCCTATCCTTCATGAATTCTTTCCATAATTTCCACCTTTGGAAATTTTGTAGCCTCATAGGCTATTTCATAGGTTTCACTATATAGGAAAGGGATCATTATGATTTATTTATTGAAGAATGGCTCTTTTAATTAAAATATCATTCTCAAGATATTTATAAACCATAAAATATATTTCTTTTATTTACACAATTTCATTATTGCTTTTTAATAAAATATATCTATTATTATATATATACTTTTTTTAAAATGAATTCCCTTTCATTTATTTCAATTAATTAAAGTCTTTTAATGAATTCTCGGAACACTTTTAATTAATTTAAATGAAAACTAATTTATTATTAATTGCAATGAAGTTTACTAATGAGCTCCAATGAGCCAAACATTATTTACTTGAACTTCATTAATTAATTTAAAGGAATCTTCATTCAACATATAAATTTAATTTGCTTTCTTTCATAAGGATGATGCTCTACTTTCACTTTGACATGACAGTTTACCTTATGCATCTATATACATTTTGCAATTGTTCTCATATAAAAATCCCAACATTAAACTACTCAAGCCATGATGCAGTAGAGAGAAAACACATTTATACAACAACAAAGAGAGAATCTTTCCATCAACCAAATCACCTATCTTAGCCAGATATTTTACGATAGCTACTAGGATATCAACTAAAGCTCAAGGTGAGATCATCCATCGATGATTATCCCTTTCATAAATCCATGCCTATATGAAGGTATCTATCTATGTTACCTTCGAGTACCTTAATCATCATTTCCCCTGATATTTGGTACCCTTATTGTTGGTGGGTGACTTTACCTGTTCCACCTATGAGTGTACCTGATCATGCACACTTGGCAATATGTTAGCGATAATGCACCCTTATAAATAAACTAAATATCATATAGTTGATTCAATTATTCAAACTATGTATCACCACATCATAGGTTAATATATTATTTTCTTGTGCCATAAATTCAGCTAGGGAGGGTCATGATAATGAGGTAGAGTCAAAAATTGTTGATGGATTTAAATCCCAATTGAAGTTTGAAAAAACAAAGGATAGAAAAGGTAAACAACTAAAACTTGATATATTTTTTAGATGCCTTAGTTCTCCGAGTGGTAATAATAGCTCCAAATCATGAAGATGAAGTTGTTATCATGGAATATCAGAGGCCTGAATGGGCTCTCCAAGCAATGAATTTTGGTGACACTTAGGAGAGAGGTAAGACCTGATGTTATATTTATTCAAGAAACTAATATGGATAGTTCTAATGTAGAGGTAGTTAAAAAATTAGTTTGGAAGGAGGTAGGTTTTGCAGCAAATTCTACCAATGGAGCTTCTAGGGGTCTTCTTTATCTATGGGACCCTAAGAAACTGGATGGATCCATTCTATTTATTTATGATACAATGATTAATATTCTATTTTATAGTAAGGGCTTTGGGTAGAGATGGATTATCTCTAATATTTATGTCCCTAATATGGTCCCTAAAAGGAATATACTACAATAATCTTTGAGCTCTATGAGATAAATTTTCAAGGGGAAATATTGGATTCTTGCTGGGGACTTTAATACCCTACTATACCCTTTGAATAAAAATGGTGGTAGTAATTTTGGTTCTAAAAGTATGGAGGATTTTTTTGCATTTATTAATAATTAGGAGCTAATGGATATGGATTTGAAGGGGTCTAAATACACTTGGAGTAGAAAATGTTTGGGCAATTAGAATATTCAGATTAGGCTGGATAGGATGTTAGTCTCCAAGGAAGGTCTTCTAGTGTTTGGAGATGTTTCCCTTTGATATCTCCCTAAAGTGGGGTCCGATCATAATCCTATGGTGTTTGAAAAAATCTCAAACTCTAGTTTTTTTCCAAACCCTTCAGGTTTGAGGTAATGTGGTTGCAACATCAAGGCTTAGAATTCAAAATTCTAGAATGGTGGTCTTGAGGTTTTTCGGACCCTCTTATTTCTCAAGTGGCTTCAAAGCTTAGATTTATTAAAGCTAATATTAAGGTTTTGAACAAGTACATTTTGGGAATGTGTTCCAAAGGAAAAAGAGTTGGTTGAATAGTTAAAGGAATTTGAATTAAATTTGTATTTAGGAGAGGTGATTGAAGGGGATAGATGTAAGGAAATAAAACTCTTAGCATATTTCCATAACGTATTAACGAATGAATAAATGTTGTGGTATCAAAAATCAAGATCCCTTTGGCTCCGTGAAGGTGATAGGAACACAAAATTATTTCAAACATCAAACTTAAGGTATAAGAGCAATAATAGAGTTAGATAAATTATGAAATCAAATGGTGTTATCTCAAAGGATATTATAGAAATCAACAAATAAGAAGTCAATTTTTTCAAAAACCTCCTCTACTCTAGGGATGATATGGATCTTCAAGCTAAATAGAGGCTTTTGTACCACATCCCCAACTTGTTTTTAGATTATATGAATGAATACCTTTGTGCTCCCTTTTGGGATGAGGGAATTAGGGTCGTTGTCTTCTCTATAGGTGGTCTAAAATCTTTGAGGTTGGATGGTTTTCCTCCTATTTTATTTTAGATATTATGGCACATCATTGGTGGTGACATATGTTTAGCTATGAGGGAAATTCAAGAGTCTAATTTAATTTTGGTTGATGTAAACTCAAAATTTATAGTTCTTATCCTAAATTTGGTGGGTGCTAAATATTACTCTAATTTTAGGCCCATTAGCCTCTATAATACACTTTTTAAAATTCTCACTAAAACTATGGTGAAAAGGCTCAAAGTATGCCTTACAAAAATTATTGACCATCCTCAAAGTGGATTTGTAGTAGGCAGATAAATTCTAGATGGTGTTATTGTAGTGCATGATTTGATTCATTCTATAGACAAAAGTAGAAGGCTCAAAAGTTTCCTCAAACTTGATATGAATAAAGCATACGATAGGGTCTTGTGGAGCTTTCTACTTAGAGTTTTAGGGAAATTTGATTTCAAGCCTTGATTATTAGATTGGTTAATGTGTGTATATTATCAGCAAAATTCTCAATCTTAGTTAATGGATCATCGACTGGTTACTTTAGTAGTTGTAGAGGTATTCATCAGGGGGATCCTATGTCTCTATATCTATTTATTTTATTGGCCAAGTCTTTGGGAAGAGCTCTAAAGGTGAATCCCATAGTGGTGGGAATCAAACCTATAGCTACCATTGACCCAATATCACACCATCAATTTGTTGATGACATGTTATTATACTTTTTAGCTTCAATCCCTTAGGCCAAAGCTATCAAAGAGATCCTCCAAGACTATGAAAGAGCGGTTCGGTAGAAAGTGGTTTTGAGGAAAAGTAATATGTTCTTCCTGAATACTTTTCTTGATAGGCAGAGGAACATTGTTGGGATTTTGGGATGTGATAGTGACTCGCTTTATTCAGTTTATTTGGGATTGGCAATTCAAATGGGGATTAAGACTTCTTTATAGGAACTGGTTGTAGAAAGAGTTCAAATAAAATTGGTGGGATGGAAAGGGGTATTTTTTAGCCAAGTAGGTAAAATTATGCTAGTTAAGTCTACTCTATAGAGCTTACCAGTGTACTTCCTTTCTCTCTTATAAATTCTAGGAAATATTTATTTGGAAAATTGAATAAACTCAGTGATCCTTTCTCTTGTTTGGTTTTGAGGAGAAAAATAAATTCTTACTCGTGGCATGGGATCAAGTGTGTAGTAGGAAAGAGTTGGGAGGTCTTGGCTCAAGAAGAATGAAAACGTTAAATAGAGCACTAATAGTTAAAAAAGGATGGATATTGGTTCAAAAAGATAACGTTAATTGGGTTAAAATATTGTTAGCCAAATATTTAGGTAACACTAGTAATTTTCTCATAGACCCAAGTCCTACCCTTGGCTCAATATTCTAGCACAACATTGTTAACATTCGCTCTGATATTGTAAAGGGGGAAGATGGGTGTTAGGTAATGGGCAAAACATTGATTTTTGGAAAGATACTTGGGCAAAAAAAAAATCATTAGAATCATATCCTCACTTGAGTCTGGTGGAACCAATCACAAGCTAAGCTTTTGGGCCAAAGGTATGTGACTTCATTATCTTTGTTAATGATAGAAAATATTGGAAACCTTTTGTTCTTCTAGGGATTTCATAGGAAGAAGAAATTATGTTAAAATCTCTAATGGACATCCTAAAGTGGATGGTTATTCCTAACTAGGATAGGCCAGATATATTGGTGTGGGGGGTTGACAAGGATGGTTGCTTTTTTTTATGTTAGCCTACTTGCTATTAGATGGTCCCTTTGATCCTTGGTTTCTCATTAGTAATATTTGGCTGAAGGGTCTTACCCCCAAAGTTAATGTTTTATTTTTGTTGGTGGGTCAAGCGAAGTTACTTATAATGGATAATTTGTTGAAAAGCGGATTAGTTATCCCGAATAGATGCTACCTGTGTGGTAGTTTTGAAGAATCACCTATGTACCTATTGTTTGATTGTCCCTTTTATCAGTCTACTTCTCCTAGTTCTTGAATACTAGGTGTGGTTTGGTTTTTTCTAAAGTTATTTTCTAACTTGATCATTTAATGGAGGTCTCCCTTTCTATCTATACATCTTTAGGTTTTTTTATCCTTTGGTTTATCTCTTGTTTGGTGGAGTATTTGGAAGGAGATGAATTCTAGAGCCTTTAAAAATGTCTCCCATATAACTGAGTTCATGGCACTTCGAACAGTTACTTCCATTGTTGAAAATATGGACACAATTGCTTTAGATAAGGTCACTTCCATTAGGGAGTTGGTTGTGGAGTTGGTTATTTTATTTAGATATTATGCTCCCAATCATTATGATAAAGATCCTACTAAATAGACTACTATTTAGTAACCTCCTCCTCCTAGTTGGTTGAAGCTAAATTTTGATGGATCTTCTAAATATAATTCAAGACTAGTTGATGTGGGAAGATTGGTTAGAGAATTTGATAGGAGGATTTTATTGGCAATTTCTAATAATTTAGATTTTTAGACAAAATATTTTGTGAAGGTGTGAGCTCTCTTTCAAGGGGTTTGTCAACTAGAAATTTTGAATGGTAGGAAGGTAATTATTAAAGGGGATTCCATCAATATCATTAATATGATCAAAGGTGTTCAGGTCCCTTCTTGGATGATTGCAAAGAATTTTTATGAAACCTAAAGATGGATTTAACCCTTGAAGTAGTTGATATTAAGCATGTTTATAGGGAGGGAAATAGATCGACGAATTTTTTAGTAAACTTGGGAATTTTGCAAGAAAGATACACAATTTGGTAGGAGGATTTCCCAGATGGATTAAATCAAATAGACAATAAAATCTTGAGGAGATAATTTGTGTTTTCAAATGGCTCTAATATATGGTAGTAGGGATCCCCTAGGAAAATTTACTGAATGCAAGAGTCTATACCTAAATCGTGGTCAAATTTTGAATTTAAATTATAGAAGAATTCACACCACAAATAGTTGTTGTTGTTGGATGTCCTCTTTAGGGGTTTCTGATTGACTATGTTTTTTTTAATAGGTATAGTCTCCTGCATGAGACATGATGTCTTTTTTGGGGTTCTAGTTATTGATAGTGAAAGCTCTAGTGTGTTGATGGTTTTAGTTTGGGTTTGTCCTACTCAACTATTATGTAGCTTTGTTGTTTATCTATTTCATGGATCCTTTTTGGTTTGCTATGTTGATCTCTATATTCTTGTATCTAGTTGGTTGGTTGATCCACCTTTGTAAAATGTTTGGGGAACCTTTCAAAACCCCTTCTTCCATATTATAAAAAAAAAATTATAAAATATAAGATAAATGAATGGTTGTATTAAAGTGCATGAGCTAAATAGACTAAATACCTTGACTTGTAAAGTTTTATCAAATGGTATGAGGTGAACTGATTAAATACTTTGAATTTTGAGGGAATATATGTTTGAATCTTACCAAATTTACATGCATAATTATTAAAAACATTGATGTAATACCACTCTGTGGTCAAATATAATGGATGGGATTTTTTTAAATGACATGCAACCTATTAAAATTAAAGATAAAATAAATAAATATATAGATTTGTGGTAAAAATTAAATTGTAAAACTTGTTCTCCTTTCAATTTAACATTAAGAAATTGAATTTAGTATAATTTATATTAATTTTTTTTTAAATAATTGAAATTTGAATTTTTAATACAAGATAAATTAATATTAATATTGTATTTATGATTCTTTTTAAAATATATATTTTTGTTAAGATACTTTACAACCAAAGCATATAGCCAGGGTACAACAGGGTTCACCCTCCCTATGATTTGAACTTGGATCTCTACAATGTCAATCCAACACCATACCAATGAACTGCCCAAATAAAAACTTGAAAATAAAATTTAATTTAGACTTTTTTATATTTTTTGTTAGATGTGTTCTATAGATTTGATCCATATTATACGAACATATTTATGAATATTAGCATTTTTAAGTAGACCTTAATTTTTTTTTATGTAAAAAAAATATTATATTAAAGAATTAACAAAATACATTTTTACAAACAAAAAAAAGAGGCGGATAAGCATGCCACGTGGCTAATGCCATCAGCCAAACAAAATTATCCCTATCAAAATAGAGTGGGAATACAAGAGAAAAATCTACAGTTTACATAACTTATGGATAGAATAAACTGATAACAACTTATATAACTGATGGACAAAATAAAATGATAACAATTTACATAACTGATGGATAGAATAAACTAATAATAATTTACATAACTAATGGATGAAATAAACTGATAACAATTTACATAACTGATGGACAAAATAAACTGATAAGTAGCTACCCTTGATTCCCACCTAGATAATTTGAAAACGAGTCCCTCCCCTATCTAGAAGTGTCGAGAACATAAAACCAACCATAAAATCTTAAGTTGTCCTAGGCATCAAGTTGAGGAGTTGAGAGAGAGAGGAAGAGTCATATAGCCACGACCATATCTATAAGCACCTTGAATTGGGATAGGAGTGCAGTTTGAGAGTGAGTTACACTATTGTGTGGACCTGGATCTACTATGAGGAGTATACTGAATTACTAAGTAAGGTGCATTCCCAAATAGGTCTAGGGGAGGAGACCTTCCACCATTTATTGAGCTTCTCAATCATGGGGAGGCAAGGAGAGAGTCATCCATACCCTAATGAGGCCTTATAATTCTATAATGGAGTGTGCAAATACCATTTATAGTACTTCCACCAAGGTCACTGAGAAAGCATAGAAATCTTGTGTAACATGGAGTTAGGGAGCAACCTTGACAACCTCAAAGGTATCCTTTTCAGAGTGATTAAGTCCAAGTTTATCTCTAAAATCATCCTAAGGGAGTCAATCCCTATTAGGACAAGAAAATAAATCAGTTATGCATTGAACACCTTTGTGAAAGAATCTCAATGCATGAACCCAGGAAACCTACACAAGCAGAAAACCCTGGTAGGTGATAACAGGTGACCACCAAACATTAATTTGGTTTATAGAGAGGAAATACCAAAATATCTATCCATTCCATCTAAGCCAAGGTTTAACACTCTACCAATCTTTACAAATGCTCCTAATGATGAAGGATACTGACACTTTGATAGACACAGGGGAAACAAGGAGGGAAGGGAACCCCATGCCCTTCCAACTCTTACAACCAAAAGGTAACCTTCACTAATACAGTGTTAGATGAGAATCTTATAGGCCTTATTATCTGTGAGGTCTCTAATGACCCACTTAACACAAAGGGCCCAACCTTGACTTTGGGTGTTAATAATACCAAGTCCACCATGTCTTTTGGGAAGACAATAATCCTCCTAGGAAACATGATGGAATCCTGAAGCATTATTGGAGGTGGACCATAAGAAGTCTTGCAAAATCTTATCAATCTTTTTATAACAATTTTTGGATGGGATCCAATAGGAAGAATAATAAACATGGGTGGCCGCAAGGACTTTAGTGCAAATTTAAAATTTACTAGCAAGGGAGAGTTTCTTAGTGGACAAGTAGATAAGTTTTTGTTCCATCTTATTAACAACATACTTCCATAACTCTAGAAATGACCTGTTAAAGGCAAAAGGAAATCCCCTCTTGGATGATCTTCCATTGATATTGATTAAGCTAGTGAGGCATTGGGTTGAGATACTGCCTATAACATTGGATCTTTCTCCATTGAATGGAGGATCTAGAAGCTAGAAAAAAGTATCCAGGCAAGCAAGTGCTTGTTGAATGACACCTTCTTCCTCAATAAGAATGAGGAAAGAGTCATCAGTAAAATGACCATTGATCAAATGAGTCTCACCTTCAAGGAGAGAAATTCCTCGAATAGAACCTTGAGCAGCGTGATGAGCTAGTAAATAGCCAAGCCCTTTAGTAGCAAGGACATAAATGGAAGGAGCTAAATGGTAACCTTGTCTAATGGATCAAAAGAGACCAATGGCTAAGGACTTGTATCTATTAATAGATAAAATAACCGAAGCCTCAACAACCAACATTTCCATAGAAATAATGAAGTAGGGTCCAAAACCAAGAGCTTTAAGCATGGCTAGAATGAAGGACCAATCAATCCTATCATATGCTTTCTCAAAGTTGATTTTTATGAACACTAACTATTGGTTAGAATTACGAGCCCACTCCATACCTTCCTAGACATCAATAATATTATCAAGGATGTATCTACCTCGAATGAAGCTAGTTTTATTTGGGTGCACTATAATAGGAAGGAGATGGTGGATGCGTAAAGCTAGGTATTTGGAAATGGTCTTGTAAGAGATATTAAGGAGAATAATAGGTCTCCAATTGGTGATGATTTTAGTATCACCAGCATTGGGGATAAATTTAATAATCCCTTAATTAATATTAGGGCCCAATGAACCCTTAGCAAAGGCCTCTTGATAGACTTTGAGAAGATAAGGCCCTATAGTATCCCAAAGGGATTTGTATAATTCACAAGGGAAGCCATTGAGACTAAGGGATTTATCATTAGCCATATGAGAAAGATATTCTTCTAGATACTTTAAATATAGGGCCTTATCATAGGTAACTCTTTGAGACTCAAAAAAGTTGTTCTGGAACCACAGAAAGGCAAGATTTAAGGGCCTCATCATGCTGCGAGGAGTGGGCATGAGCCACAAATACAGATTGATAATGCTATTTAAAAGTAGAGAGAATACTAGAAATATTAGAAACATGCTCTCCATTAATATTAAGGGCTTTAATACCCAAAAATTTATTACGAGGATGCAAGTGTTGAAAGAACTCCTTGGTAACCCTATCTCCAAATTTGAGCCAATGCAATCTCGCCTTGATTTGAGCTCCTTTGGCATCATAGTGCTCTACTAGAAGAAGCTGGTGTTTAACCATAACGAGATGTCTCTGAAGCTCCTCATTTAAATTATTGGACTAAAATTGATAAGATATCACTTCGAACTCTCACTTAAGAGTAACATTGGAATGATAACGAAACTTAGCAATATTACACCCAAGCAAGCGTAGAAAGTGGGTAGTGTACTAGATAGCAGAATTCCACCAATCAATCCATCTTGATGCCCATTTCAGTCTAGGGATAAGATTCCAAATTTTGATAACATAGGCACTAAATATGGGGTGGTGAAAATGGAGGTATTAAGGTAAAATTATTAATGGGAAAGAGGAGGGGGAGCAGAAGAAACCAAGATAGAAAAGGAAATAGGGGAATGGTCAGACAAGCAAAGCTCAATATGGACAGAGATAAAGGGAGAAGAAGATGAGGGTTGCTTTAAGGAGAAAATATCATAATCTGAGAACATGGCTCTATCCAATATTTTCAAATCATGATTCTCACCTTGTTGATTGTTAGACCATTTGAACCATGCACTAGCTAGGAATGAAGAGGGTAAAAAGTAGCTATTGGGATAAGAGAGCCCCAATTTTTATTTCATGAAATGACATCCTTCTCTTTCCCTTGTGGCCCACCTCATGGGAAGAATACCAACTTTATCATGTGGGAATTCGATCATATTGAAGTCCCCACATAGCAACCAAAAAATAGGGGGAAGAGAGAGTGCTACCCACCACCACAACACACAATGATCATTGGCATCGTTAGGAGTATATATTTTTAGCACACCAAGAATATGGCCATGAATCTCCATCACAACCCAAACAACATGATTAGAAGGATCACAACCCCAAGATATCATTTTAGACTAATAATATTTTGAAATATAAATTACTGCCCCTCCTTTACCCATGTCATGCATAGTATGAAAGGTGTGGCCTTGAGGCTAGAGAAAGGAGCAAGTACTTGACAACATAAAATTAGTGACTTTGACTTCCTAAAGGTAAAGGATATCAATATTACCATTTTTAACTTGAATTCATCTAGACCCTAAGGCACTATGTAATTGCACACAGGTTCTGTCAAACCCATGAAATTCCAAGATAAGCACTTCATGAGACACGATCAAGGAGCATATTTCCTTCGAGGACATCAAAGTCCTCAAAATATACTAAGGATTCAAAGGTATTTGTGAGAAAACTATTATGGTTTTCACGAAAACATGTCTATCATCGCTTCTCCAAAGGGATGCCTGAGGTATCTTGAAATGGATTGTGAGAGCGACGAGGGTTTTGTGAGGGAACTTAACTCGGTATATTAGGTGGAGAAACTTGACATTCACTTGAGGGATTAAGCACTGGCATAGTTGATGGCTTATCTGACTGTTGAATAATTAGAGAATGTTTTTTGTTATTACCAGAAGAGATACCTATAGGAAGAGAAACAAAAGTTCATTCTATAGAGGTTGCATGAGAAACCCCAGACTGAGATCTTGGTTGAGACTCCTTTTTACCAACTCCTACAAATTTTTGTGGTTAATTTCCTTTGTTGTTCTTCCTGGTGATAGAAGTCCATTCATTCCCTCCATTAGTGGGAGGGGCAGATTTATTTGTGTTTGAAGGTGTCTCTACTAAAGCCCAATTTTTGAATCAACCCTCCATAAGAGGGCAATATTTTATCTTGTGGGAAACATATTGACATCAATAACAAGTATTGGGGAGATTGATATAAACCATCCATTGTTGAAAATAGGTCTCCCCAACTTGAATATTAATAGAATGCTTAATATCCTTTGATAGATAAATTTCAATGCAAATGTGTTTGTATGGCCGCACAACATAGAATTTCTATGGCTCCATGCACACAAAATTTCCAATGGGTGTGACAAGTTGTGGTAATAATGGCCAAAGGGGCAAAGGGATACCTAGGAATTCCACCCAAATGGGGACCTGCAAGGAAACATCAGTAGAAACTATAAAATTACGATGCCATGACTGAAGAATTAAAAGGGTATTCCTAATATACCAAGGCCCTTTGCTCATAACTGTAACATGTTGTGGATCAACAAACTAAAAAAGAAAAAAACCTTTAGTAAGGTTTTGAATATGATTAAATTTAATGCCATATGGCTGCTTGATTTGTTGAATCCATTACTGGATTAGCGAGTCACTAGGAATCCTCCCTAGAAAGTACCCTACCAATGTGTGATTTTCAATCCATTTGCAAGCATTATCAACATCTTGCATTTGTAGGGATATGTTCGATACTGAGAAACTACCTTCATGATAAACTTCTTGTGTCGTTTTACTAGTGCCATGGCTCTCAATAGCTACAACTTCACTGATCAATGAAATAGTGGCCTGAGAGGTAGCCATTGAAAGGGACGGATACCCCTTCCCAAGGCAGATTAGTAACTAAGAATGACATAGTGTGTGCAAATATCATAAGGGCACAAATGATATGGCAGCCGATGGAAGAACAAACATGCAACAACAACATGTGAGCGAAACCCTAGCAGAGCCTCTTTGAAACCTTAATTTCAGCCAACCATGATAAGTAGACCTTAATTTGATTTCTATAAAAACTACATCAAAATATTAGATATTTAGAATCCATTAAATCTCAACCAAATGATCAAAAATCAATGGTGCAAGGTAATATATGATCTTTAAGCACAACTTAATTTTATTGGTATAAAAACTACTTCAAATTATGAGATATTTAATATCAATTAAATCTCAACCATATTATCCAAAATCAATGGTGCAAGGTAATATATGTAATATTCATGGGATGATTTCAATCCCATTAAAGATAAATAAGTGTACAATTTTATCAAAGAGCATGAGGGGAACATATTAAATATATTGACTTTTAAACTAAATAAATGTATGATTTATCAAAAGGCATGATTCAATACCATGATTTTCAAGGTTCAATTCCATATAATCATCAAGTAAAAATAAATATGTGCACAATTTTATCAAAGAGCACAAGGGGAAAAAATTAAATATATTGACTTTCAAACTAAATAAATGTATGATTTTATCAAAAAAAGGTATTATTTAATATCTTGGTTTCATAGAGGAGACAAAGGTTTGAAACTTACTAGCAATGCATACCATTTTGTTAAATATGTTATTGTACTTATGTAATGGGTGGGACTTGTTTTAGTCTCATGTAACCCATTAAAATTAAATGTAAAATAAATATATATATATATATATATATATATATATATATATATATATATATATATATATATATATATATATATATATATATATATATAGATTTTGGGGTAAAAATTAAATTACAAAACTTTTCAGAATTAAAAGTAAAGCTAAAACTTGAATTTATCAAAACATTTAAAAGGATTTGAATTTGAATCTTCAACATAAGATCAAATAATGTTAATATTGTATTTACAAATTATTTTAAAAATAAAATTTAATTTAGAATTTGTTATATTTATTTTTAGATGTGTTTTATGCATCAAATCCATATTATATGAATATATATTGGCCTTAATTTAATTGGTATAAAAACTACTTCAAATTTTGGGATATTTAAGATCCATTAAATCTCAACCCTATATTTCAAGACCAATAGTGAAGGGTAATAAACCATAGAGTAACGAACTCTCTTTTCATATCTTATCCAAACACTTAAATCTATATAAATCATATAATACTACATTTGAGATAAAGTAATATATCTTTCTAGAAATAAAAGTTAGGCATAGTTACATTAATCTAATAGAAAATGTAATGATTTGATTGAGATGAAAAATATTTTGAAAGAAATACAAATCATATGTATTGTTGGACTAAGAGAAGGAAACATTAATTATTTTCACTTTTAGCAATCGAAATCTTTCCAAGGTCATGTATTTTATTGAAAGATAGTAAAATCCTATCCTCAAAATTTGTATTCCTTATGATTTTTTTTCATATTACAATGAGATTGGTATTTTATATCCTCATATAAGCCTTACTAAATCATACTTGTTATAATAATCACAACCTGTTGCAAGCCTATAGTCATCTTATAGAGTTTCATTTGGTACTTCAACCCTATAGCCAATAATCATCTTTCAGATATAACCTTAATTATCAAAATAACATAAAAATGGACATAAAAGGTGTACTAAACCAATACTTCTATAAAAAAATGTATCAAAAAGATGCATAATGTGGTGGAATCATAATCCCACACAGTACTCCTTCCTTTAACCAAGTACCAACTAAAATATCCAACATAGATTTTGATAGATCATCTGCTTCCTCATTTAGTTCTTTGTAGATATGTTTATATGATATATTTGTAAATGATGCATCTAACAATTTCACTTGCTCATACAAAGGCCTAAGTATTAAAAATTTCATCCCTACTAGACTTGAAGCCCAATCCACCACCAATTTCAAATGAGTGAATACTTGAAATTTTGTTATTCCCTATTCCACTATTATTTTTAACAAAAATATCAAACCCTTCCACTCTAACAAATTATTGGTACCTTCACCAAGACCTACTTTGAAAGTAAATTTGTGATTTCCATATTGATATAACACTTTTCCTACCTAACATATATTTAGACTATCTTGACAAGATCCATCCAAAACATCCCAAGACTTCATAATATCCACTCTTAAACTGCTAACCTATCTTACAACCTTTAATTTTAGGGATTTTTAGGTCTTCATGAGTATATTTAATTTGAGATTGAACTTGTATAGGTATAATTTTCTTGCTATCAAGCAACATAGAGTTCTTTCCAACCATAGATCCCATGGTACTATTAATGGAATGCACTTGCATTCCTTAAAGTCTTTGTATTTGAACCATTGTTGCATGTTATCCAATATATTCCCTACTAGCCACTATCCCTTCCCCTTAGTCATGAGTATAATATACTTCCACACTTCTATCAAGAAATTAAAGAGAACCGGTAGGTGATCCATTGTTTCTTATTCTATTTTACACAAACTGTATTGATTTTGACCCTACCAAGACATATTTTATAGAACATCCCATATCAATACCTTAGCTAAATCTAACCAAGAAAAAATTTTATTTTTAAGTGTTCTTTCACCTTCTAAATATTACTCCACCACCAAAGGACCTCCTCATTAAACATTGTCTTGTATCCTTCTTTAATCTATCTAGTAGTTGGGTTTTTTGACCATACTAAAGAGTCATTTTCTTATATTAGTCTTATAAAAGCCATTATCATATTTTAGATACAGAAAATTGACCCACTAAGGTGAATAATTTTCCTTAGATTTCTTTTTGCCTCCTTAAAAACGTAGGGTCATATTTGATCCAATTTTTACCCTACTAAATATTTTCCATTTCTTCTAAATCCTATACATTAGATCGAGCTCGAAAAGAGATTTCCAGCGGTATATGATATGACCTATTTTGATTTCATTTGACCATTTTATATGCATTCAAACTACATGGGGGTCTAACAGGTGTGACGCCACATCCCACTTTTATGGGACGCGTTTTTATTGTTTCTAATTTATTTTATTATTTTTGGCCCACTTGGACCACCTATTAAACCTGCCCTAGGGTTTATTGGCATTGGATGTGAGTTTATTTGACCTATTTCTTTGCCTATAAAAGGAATATCAAAGTCAATTTGTAAACACTACAACATGAATATGGCTATAAGTACAAAATCATGAACTCATGAATGACACACTCTTGCTTACAATCTGATTGTTATTTGTTGGTTTCTCATTGCTTCTTCTTCATTGTGTGTTTCGCTACTAACCCCCAAAGTGCAACTTCTAGATTTGATCTACATTGCATGATTTTTTTTTGGCTTGGTGGATCCGTTGGTGTGAGCTTGGTGAAAATATGAAGTGCCTTTTGTGGAGGCTCTGATCTTCTTCTCATTGTTCCCTCAAAATATGTCAAGCACTGTATTGTTTTTATTATATTTTTATTTTCATCTTTGCATCATCATTAAAATCATTTAGTAATTAGGATCTCTTTGTTATTTCTATGCATTGCATTTGTAGATTACTGTAAAACATCGCTTATCATATTCTCTGCATGTTATTTCGTATCCTGGGCTTCGCCTGGGGGCAAGTTTTTTGATGTGTTAATTTTGTTACTTTCATTTACATATTTTTAACATAGCAACATATTCTATTTCTATTTTTACTATTTTTGTACATTTATTTAATGTTTAAACTCCAAAGGTCAATTTTCAATTTTATTTGTAAAGGTCATCTAATTGGACCTAGGGGGCTTGACTGTTGTGCCTCCAAGGACTCTCTTAAAATGGCCTAAGAAGCCCACCTAACACAAATCAAATATTTTTCTAGTCCACTATTTGTCTTTACAAGAATAGGTTTATTTTGACTTCACTAAGGCAAGGAGAATTAAAGCTTGGATCAACCATCGGTTTGAGTTAAGTGATTTTGTTCTTATTACTAGTTTTTCTTATCTACATTCTTAGGCATCTGAATATTAAAAAGCATATAGTTTGTATTTAGGTTAATTCTTGCATATTTATCTTTAATTAATTCTATTTTAATTAATTAGTTAATTCTATTTTAATTAATTAGTTAATTTTGTTTTAATTAATCAGTTAATTCTATTTTAATTAATAAGTTAATTCTATTTTAATTAATCATTTAATTCTGTTTTAATTAATTAGTTAATGTTAGCGTATCTAGCATACTATTGTTATTTCATTATTTGGCATACTATTGTAACTATGCCTTGGGTGGTTCCGTAACCTTCGGGCTATTTTAGGTATTGTAATGTTCTATATATTTCATCAATACAATGCCCCAATTGCTCTACATTCTAGCATGGTATCAGAGTGAGGTTTGGACTGGACTTACTGGTCATGGGCACGAATCTCAATGTTGACTGTGGTATGAATGGACATAGGCATGAATTCCAAGGTTGACACTGGACCTGACTTGGGCGATCGACAGACTCAAGCACATTTCCTGAGGTCGATCGTCATTTGGACCTGACTCGGGCAATCGACGGACTTGGGCACAATTCCTGAGGTTGATTGTCGACTGGACCTGACTCGGGCGACCAACAAAATTGGGCATAATTCTTGAGATAGACTCAACAGACACATGGCAAACTAACACGTGGTGGAGAGCGCCACCTGGACTGATCAGACTGACACATGGCAGACTGACAACCACCTGGACTGACCAAACTCGACTGACACATGGCGAAGAGCACCATATAGACTGACCAGACTGATCGGACTCGAATGACCGATAGAATCCCCCCTGATGCATGGCATGGCAAAAGGAGGGGATCATGATTTCCCGAAAACAATCACTAACAAAGGGGGGAACCTTCCCTTTTATTCCCCCCTCATCCACCCCGTAGGAGCGTTGTGGGACTAAAGTCTCACAACATTTTTTTGCTCCTCACGAGGGTCGTGAGGGAAGAAAGGGAAAGGATTACCTTTCCCTACCATCGGGTGTGCTAGCCCAGCTAGCAATATCATCAGGCTAGCGCCCGTGGGGTCGAGGAATCAAGTCCCCATGGGTCCAACGAAGGTAATTTTTTTTTCTCTAATGTTTTTTTTTAATTTTTTTTTCTTAGGTTTAATTAAATTTTTTTAATATTTTTTCAATTAAAAAGAATTATTTTAAATATTTTTTTATTGAAATAATTTTTTTTTATGAAAAAATATATATATATTTTTAATTGATACCTAGGAAAATTGATTTTTTAAAAAAGGCATTAGTAAGATTTAAAAAAAAAAAAAAGAGGGGGAGAATTGAGAGTATTTCTTTGGACAATTTTATGTTGTATGTTGCATATTTTCATATTTTTTGCACTACATCATTAAAAGTTAAAATCAAAATCACTCCCTAAGTCCCCAAAATAATTAAAACCCATCCGTGCAATTTATTGCACTACAGTGTTCGGTATTTGTGATACCTCTGGCCAGCACTTACAGGTAAATCTGTCGTGATTACGCTACTATATCCATCGCCTAATATAGATGCCAAAACGACGTCTGAGCTTGTTCTCTATAAATCATCGGGGAGATATAAGTTTACCATTTTGCTATTTTTTTACTCCATCCACTACCCTAATCGTTCTTGTGTTTAGACGTAAATCCTGACGAGAGTTCTGACATCCACAGTGTTTAGGGGAAGTTACGCCCCACGCATGAGGATTGATGATTTTCTATGGTAGGTGCCATCAACAAGATGATTCCCTTTCAATACCACCTAAGTACCATGTATCATATAATCTTTAAAAATTACCTATAGTCTCCCTCATGTAAGGGCGGGTAATTTTTTCTAATTTTTCAAAATACCTATAGTCTCCCTCACATAAGGGCAGGTATTTTGTATGGTATAACGACCTAGAATTAAGGTATATATAAAGGGTGACCAATTGGTGATATAAGGAACCTTCACTATGGCTTATGCTGCAAAGTTAATGACTGATGCTCATCAGTTATTGAAAGGTCCTAATTATACACCATGGAAAAACAAAATGAAGGCAGTCCTCATCATGGAAGATTTATGGGATGTTGTTTCTGGAGCAACAACGAGACCTTCACCAACAGCTGGATCCACAACTCTCACTGCTGATCATATCGTATTTGATAAGAAAGACAGTCGAGAAAAAGTGCTCATTTTGTTTACTATTTTAGATGAAGTTCAACCTCATATAGCTGACAAAGCAAGTGGTAAAGAGGCATGGGATGCCCTTCAAACCATTTATGAGGGAAATAATGATTCCACCATTCTTCATATTCAAAAACAACTTCACAATCTGAGTTTGAGACAGGGTGAGACAGTTGAACTCTTTCTTTGCAAAGTTTCTGAATTGAAAGGCAAATTGAATTATTTTGGAGATACAGTGGACGACAAGCTTCTCACTTCAATAGTCATGAGAGCTTTGCCTGATTCCTTTGATACGTTGATCACCTCCATTTAGGTGTCACAATGACAAATTACCTTTATTGAGTTGGTCAATTTGCTTCAACAACATGAGGTACACCAAATTCATAGGGATGATTCTTCTAATACAACCCTATACTCCAACCGACAGGGTTCTAAGAAGAAAGGTAATTTTTAGAAAGGAGGTAATTCTCAACAAGATTCAAAAGGAAAAGGGAAACAACCTCAATAGAAGAAGAGGTATTGCAAAATTTGTGATAAAGACAACCATGACACCAACAGGGGTTGGCATATGAATAAGCAAAAAGGCCATAACAAACCACAAAACAAGAACAATCAACCCAAGGTGAATGTTGTTGTTGAAGAATCTAACTCAGATTTTGAATGGGCACACATGGTGCTCATGACTACCATAGCCTCCAAGGATAAGGATCCTATATGGTATGTCGATTCTGGCAGTAGTAAGCATATGAATAGCGACAGATCATGGTTTGAATCATTTGTGGCCAAAGAGGGCAGACCTATCACTATTGTTGATGACAAAACCTACAAGATTTAGGGAGAGGGTATAGTTTCAATAACTCTTCCTAATGGAAAGTGTCAGATTGACAAAGTCCTCTATGTTCCAGGATTGGCTAACAATTTGTTGTCGGTCACACAAATCTTGGATAAAAATATGGTTGTCAAATTTCGTGTTGAGGATGGCAAGAAGTGTTGTACAATCACCAGTAAGGGTAAGAAGATTGCAACAACTTCCTATAAGCATGGCTTATTTGCCCTAGATGTTATCTCTACTCCCCATGTTGCCATGATAGTCTCTACCAAGGAGGCAACTTCCCTATGGCACAAGATATATGGATATCTTAGTTCTGGCTACTTACTTGAGCTTAGCAAGTATGAGATGGTAAAGGGTCTTCCTTCCCTTTCTTCCACATTTCCAGTGTGCTCTGACTGCTTGGCAGGAAAGCAACATCGAGTACCTTTTGAGAAGAACTCAACAAGAGCACAGAAACCTCTAGAGTTGATTCACACTGATCTGTGAGGTCCTTTCACACCCAATAGTTATGGGGGGGAAGAGGTATTTTCAGTTATTTGTAGATGACTACTCAAGAAATATGTGGTTTTTCTTTCTTCGATTGAAATCTAAGGCTTTTGATTTCTTCCAGCAATTCAAGAAATCTTTTGAGAAGGATTCAGGGACTTCTATAAAAACCCTCTGCTCAGATCGAGGGGGGATTTTACCTCTAAAGAATTTTTAGCATTCTTAATTGAGCATGGAATCTCAATACAGTTAACTACTGCTTACACTCCTCAGCAAAATGGAGTTGCTGAGAGGAGGAACTGTTCTATTATGGAAATGGTTCATTGTATGCTCACAGGAGCTACTCTTGGGCAACAATATTGGGCAGAAGCTATCACCACTTCAGTATATCTATTGAATAGGGCACCCACAAAGGCCCTAAAAGGAATAACTCTATAGGAAGCATGGAGTGGTCGTAAACCCTCCATATCTCATATTCATATTTTTGGGTGTCAAGCTTTCATGCACATACTGAAAGAGAAAAGGAAGAAGGTAGATGAGAAAACATTGAGATGCATTTTTCTTGGCTATGATGAGCACTCTAAAGGTTATTGTTTGATAGATCCTTTGACCAATAAAATTCATGTCAATAGAGATGTTGTTTTTGATGAAGCTTTCACATCACAAAGCACATCTAATGTATACCTAGATCTTGTGGAATCTAAGGAAGAGAATTTTCCTTCGTCAACACAAACAGGAGGTCCTTCCACCTCTTATTTATCACCACAAAATAAGAATCCAAAATGGTATACAAGTACAATCAGGGATGCAAACTTATCCACTCCACCAGATTTGACTTTGGATAGACCTCGTACTCGCAGTATGGCTCAAAGGGAAAGAGCAGCAGTAGAGACTAGTGAGGTTGATGATATTTGTCAATATTTTGAGGAACTTTCTATAACTCCACATAAATAAATAGAGGATATGGATATAGATGATGACAGGGTGTTTATGTCTTCAATGAATGAACATGAACCTATTTCTGTACAAGATGCTCTTAGCAAGCCACAATGGAAGGATGCTATGGATGATGAGTACAAGTCTGAAAAAGAATAAAACTTGGGAGCTTGTCGATCTGCCATAAGGAAAGAAGACCATTGGCTGCAAATGGGTATATAAATTCAAGTACAAGGCAGATGGGACAATTGATAAGCATAAGGCCCATCTTGTTGCAAAGGGCTATGCTCAAAAGGAGGGCATTTATTATGAGGAAACTTTTGCACCTACTGCTCGAATGACCATAATTTGAGTCATTTGTGCCATGGCAGCATAGTATGGGTGGAAATTTCACCAAATGGATGTCAAGAGTGCTTTTCTAATTGGTGATCTCCAAGAAGAAGTATACATGACTCAGCCCAAAGGATTTGTACAGGAAGGCCAAAAGCAGAAAGTGTGCAAATTGGTCAAATCCTTATATGGCTTGAAACAAGCTCCTCAAGCTTGGTATATAAAAATGGATAATCACCTCCTACAGCATGGGTTTAAGAGATGTCCGTTAGATGCAAACCTCTATTTTAAGAAACAAGGTTATGAAATAGTGTTGCTTGTACTCTATGTTGATGATCTGCTCATTATAGGGAGTTCAGAAACTATGATCTCTACTGTCAAAAGAGACTTGTGTCAATATTTTGAGATGTCAAATATCGGACTTCTACATTATTGTCTTGGTCTGGAAGTAAGCCAGAAGGAGCACTACATAAAAGTGTCTCAAGAAAAATATGACAAGACACTGTTGGAAAAATATTGCATGACTAATTGCAAGCCAATGGCAACTCCGATGGAGACAGGAATTCATTTATCATGATATGATGATTCACCTCATGTAGATGGTACTCTCTATCGACAGTTGATTTGGAGTTTCATATATCTGACCAATACTAGGCCAGATATTGTATTTGTTGTCAACTATCTTTCGAGGTTCATGCAAGATCCTAAGACCATGTATTGGAAAGCAGCAAAACATGTTCTTCATTATGTCCATGGTACTATGGAATATGGCCTAGAATACAAGAAGAATAACAAATTCTTCTTGCAAGGATACACAGACTCCGACTATGCTGGGTCATATGATGATCGCAAGTCAAATTTAGGATATATTTTTCATCTTGGATCCGATCCTGTATCTTGGCACAACAAGAAGCAACAGGTGGTTGCTTTTTCATCAACAAAGGTAGAATATCGCACCGCACATGAAGCTATGTGCGAAGTGATATGGTTGCATCGCATTCTGACAAGTATGGGTCATCCATCAAAATCTCCAATACACTTGTTCTACGACAACCAAGGTTTTTTGAAACTTGTTAAAAATCCAGTACATCATGAGAAAACCAAGCACATTGACACACAATGTCACTTCATTCGAGATGAAGTTCTAAAGCATCGAATTCAGCTTCAATACATTCCCACTGATGCTCAAGTTGTAGACATTTTCACTAAGGCACTTTCTCGTGTCAAATTTGAATTGTTTCGTAGCTCTCTTTGTATTGCTAAATGATGTAATCAGGGGGGATGTTAGTATAGCTAGTAGTTATCTTATTACCCAAATGATGTAATAAGGGGGGATGTTAGCGTATCTAGCACACTATTTTTATTTCATTCTTTGGCATACTATTTTAACTACACTTCGGGTGGTTTCATAACCTCCGTGCTATTCTAGGCATTGTAATGTTCTATATATTTCATCAATACAATGCCCCAATTGCTCCGCATTCTAGCAGTTAATTCTATTGTAATTAATCAATTATATTTGTTTTAATTAATTAAATAATTCTTTTTTAATTAATTAAATAATTATGTTTTAATTAGAGCGAAGAAACTTTTTTAATGACAAATCGGTTCAATCACTACTAAATTTTAGTTGTGAGGTTACAGTATTGGCTCCGAATCTGTTTCAGGAAGTGGTTACGACAACAGCTCTGGATCTGGTTTGGGAAGTGGTTACAACAGTGGCTCTGGATCTGGTTTGGGAAGTGGTTACAATAGCGGCTCTGGATCTGGTTCAAGAAGTGGTTATGATAATAGCTCCAGATCTAGTTTGGGCTATGGTGCTCGGTCTAGTTCTAGTTATGGTTTTGGTGGTGGTGGTGACCATAACGGAGGGAGAAAATTTGAAATAGGATGTGGTACTTTGGGGTTTCTACGAAAAATTTAGGGAGTGAGGTTGAGCATGGGAGCTGAAGGAGTTGGTGTTGGAAGATGTCTTCTGGAAAAGTGAGTTTGGATCCAAGGTTTGTGGAGAGGTTGGAAATAAGGCATCGTTGTATTGGGACCCAGCGATGGTGAGGGCAAAGGTGATGGAAAAATTTGTGGGAAGGGAGAAGGTGGTGTAACAGCCTCCTGTTACAGTGCTATCCTTTGCTCATATGGTGGTGATGATGTCTAGTGATGAGGTGTTTGACCCCTATGAGGTTTTCTTAGATCTAGGCCAGATTTGCATCCCAGATAGCATGGTGAACATACTTTTAAAAAAAGGTTCATGGGATCCATTTGGGAAAGTGGTAGGGGGTAGACCACATTTGGAAGTTCTTAATCGACGGGATCAATCATGATGGAAAATGTGGGGGTCTTTGGAGCTAGCCACATTACCTAGAAACATTTTTCTCATTTGACTGTCTTGTGAGGAGGATGCCTGTAGAATTTTGGATGGGGGCCCATGGTTCTATGGAAATAGGGGGCTATTTTTGAGAAAGTGGAGCCATGATTTTAACCCAGGAATGTAAAGGATCAATCTAGTTCCTATGTGGGTGTGCCAAAATTCTCAACCTATTTATGGCATGAATCGGTGTTCAAAGCAGTGGTTAGTCTGATAGGGGATTTCGTTTCTTTTGAAAAAACTAGTTTATCGCCTGATTAGAGGTAATATGTCTACATGTGTGTTATGGTGGATATTAAGAGAAATATACCTTCTTTGGTTGAGTTGGATCCTCAGGTGGGGCCATGGAAGCAAGCCGTGATGTACAAAAATAAATCCCAGGCCTGTAGGTTGTGCGAAATGGAGGGTCACCACCAGAATATTTGTTCTAAATGGCAGAAAGGATAGAAGGTGCAGGGTGGTCAAAAACCCCAAAATATGAAGGATGGTCAGCAGGGCAGACATAAGCCACTGGGGGAAAAGCCGATATCGTTTCATATTCCCTTTGAGAAGAGAGGTATGTGGCCAAAAAAGAAAATAGGGAATAGAAAATGGAAGAAGATAGTGTTCTTTGAGCAGTCGATGTTGAAATATCCTATCTTGGGTAAGAAGGTACCAAGTGCAGGTAAGAGATCCTTCTTGGTTTCGATCCTTGTTATTAGAGGAGATGCCCCTCATTTTGATCCTTCCAGCTTTGTGATTGAGTTGACATTATCGAATTCCTTTAAATGTCTTGAAGAAGGGTAAATTAGTGAAGGTATTGAGGGGGAGGTGAATCTTCCCTCATCCAAAGAGGTTGGCCTTAAATCCCCCTTGTTGAAAACTGGGGTGTCTAGCCCAGGTGAGATTCATAGTTCGGTATCTCCAACTGTAGCAATGGTGGGAGAGTTTCCCAGACCGAAGCCAATGTAGGAAGATGGATCTTAGGGTGGTAAGAAAGTCTGGTCATCCTCTAGGTAAGGCTGGAAGAAAGATTTCTTTGGAATTTTTGGGTACCAGCAATGGGGAAACATTGCTTTTTCTTAGCAAAAAAGCCAACAAGAAAATCTTGAAGGAGAGTGATTTGTTGGCATCCCCAAGGGGGGTGGATAAAAAATTGTCCTTTTAATTCTAATAAAAATATGTTCTTTGACTGTGAGAGGATTTAATAACTCCTCTAAGCATAGGATGCTTACATATTTTTGAAAGGATAATTCTCAGGATATCCTTTGTATTCAGGAATCGAAGTTGGAAGCCTCTTCGTGGTAGGTTGTTCACAATGTTGTATGGAAAGGCTCTGGCTTTATGTCCAATGAATCAATGGGCTCTTCTGGGGGTATCATTTTGTTTTAGAATATTTCTAGACTAGATGACCATGTTATTTTTGTGTCAAGTAGTCATAAATATTTTATTCTAGTGTGAATTAACTAATAGGATGTGGGTGTTGTCTAATATTTATACCTCGAATGCGTATTTGGATAGGAGAAAATTTTGGGTGCTTCTATTGGAGATGTGTAAAACCTTTGAGCATGAGGATTGGATGGTAGTGGGTGATTTTTATTACCCTTGTATCCCTCAGAGAAAAAATGAGGCAATCTAATTGATGAAGGAGTAAAGTTGTATCGGGAGTTGGAAGATGTTCAAATTTGTCACACGCTCAAGGAGGGAAATGTTACTTCTGATGTGATGATGAATATTGGAGTGAATCTTCATGGATATAGGGTATGGCAAGGGGAATTTCCATAGGACCTCCTCAATTGTGCTCATTTTAATGTTGGTTAATTGGTCTCGGGTGGTGGCAGTTCGCTTGGTTAGAAGATTTGATGTAGTTTTTAAAGAGGTGGGACAATTGTATCTCTTTGCCAGTTATATGGCTTGTATTTTCCTTGTATTCCTGGATGGGAACGGTATTTTAAATACCAAGTTTATTCATTTATGAAGGTATTTTTAAATACCCAATCAATTTATTAATCAATGGTCATTAATGAAGGTATTTTTAAATACCCCATTTAATTCATTAATGAAGGTATTTTTAAATACCCAATCAATTTATTAATTATGGGTCATTAATGAAGGTATTTTAAATACCCCATTTAATTCATTAATGAAGGTATTTTTAAATACCCAATTTAATTCATTAATGAAGGTATTTTAAATACCCAATCAATTTATTAATTATTGGTCCTTAATGAAGGTATTTTTAATACCCCATTTAATTCATTAATGAAGGTATTTTTAAATACCTAATTAATTTCAAAAAATAGGAGCTGGAATTATTTCGAATATGAGAAGCGGGAATTATTTTGAAAATGAGGAGTGGGAATTATTTCGTAAATGGGGAGCGAGAATCAAAAAAATATGTTTCTGCCTTGGTTCGTCTACCTACCTTGGGAAGTGGTTATCTGTTGGGGACCATTGCGATGCGACTCAAATGTTCGGTGGGATTATATCAAAGTTAGATGTTGTGTTGTAGAACTACCTTGGATCTCTCATAGGTCTTCTTGGATCTCTCGACCCTTTGGATCCTATGGTTTGTGGTGCCAGTTTATGCAGTTATTGTTTTGTTTTGGTTAGTGATGTAGTACAGTTTCTATACTCTTCTGTTTAAGTGTTGAATTGCACTATTTTGGTTTCCTGTCTTCTTTTGGTTGTAAAAGATTTTTGGACCCTTTCAAAACCCTCTTCCTTTAATTTTACCAAAAAATAATAATTTTGTTTTAATTAATTTGTTATCTCTATTTTAAAAACTTCTTGAAACAAAACCCTAGGTTAGCCTCATTCAAAGAAAAGAATTATATTAGGTTAACTCTTATATTTTGCATTTCTTGTATTCTATATTTTTCTATATTTGCATTCCATTTTATTTTGTACTGTAGTCAATTTCCACTTTACTTATATTTCCATTTAATTTATGTTAATATTATTATTTGTTTTCTTAGTTTAAAATTAGTGAGGCCAAACCTAGGTTGTTTTCTTAAAGTGAACACATTAAAACTTTTATTGTATATCCTGAGGAGTCTCCTTCTCTTGTATCCCAAAAAGGACTTGGAGCGAGTCCTAAAACCATTCCTAGTGAACCCCCCCAATACTTGTTTAGATAACCGAGTGTGGAGTACAACATAACCCCATGGTTCACCCTTGAAAAAGGACTCCTTCCTAGTGGATCCATGTATCCTCTTTGTTTAGGGACTCATATGTGGTAGGGCGGTTTTCCCCCTCTACATATTTGGTGAACCCGACGTGAACACCTCATTTTATTTTGAAAACTTTAAACAAGATCATTAATTTTGTTTGAAAGAACTTAAATAAACTAAAATTCTATTTTTTGTTAGTATTTTCCCCTATTTGTTTTTCACTACTTCTAATGGCTCATTTTCCTAGAAGTCAGAGAAGACAATTAGAGTCTAATTATGTTCCTTTGGAAGATGACCAAATTGATAGGGAGGATCTTAACATAGATCCAGAAGAACAAGAAGAGGTAGAAATTGAAATCAATCCTGATCCTTTTAGTGGTCCTAATGGTAGTTATGTCTTTTCATCATTTTATCACATTTGGGAATTTATGAAAGCTCATAAGGATAAATTAATGGAGTATATTGAGAGGGAAGCCCATATTGAGAGAAGGGTTATGCATAAGGGGTTGGATTCAAAATTTACTTGTAAAAAAATGGTAAATCCTAATTGAAATCAAGGTGAATCGTGGCAAATACTAAGCAAATTAAATTAGTTATCTTCACACAAACATTTGGGGTATTTGAATCCCTAAAAAATAATATCGTATTGGGACACATTTTTGACTTATTAAATAACCTTATAAATTCATACAAAAACCACCATTAGATCATGATCGAAAAGATCTTTCCAATGAGTACAAATATGCCTATGTTTGGATATATATTATGGTGAATTTATCCTAAGAAAAAATTGGTCCCAAAAATTTTAGGCGAATGGGCCAACGTTGAGGGTCCTCATATTCGCCAATTTTTAATTTTGAAAATCCTAATATTCACCCAATTTATGAATATTCGCCACTATGCATAACCCTGATTGAGAGAAATGCTACTCCTCCTAATAATAATTCTCCTATGGATGAACATAATATTTCTACATCTCAATCTATGCATCATAATAATATATGGAATCATGTAAGTCATAGCACTACTAATACCACTAATGTTGAAAGGAATCCACAAGTCCCTTTAACTAGTAATGGTATGACCAATTGTTTTCAAATTTCTTATCCATCCTCTTATATCAACACCATTTCTTCTATTCCACAAAATGTTAGCTATCCATTCTGTACCACATATAATCAAAATCTGTCTAACATAAACCAAACATCAGGACTTCAAACTTACATCCCTCCTTTAGGAAGTCTAGGGAACATGCACAGTGGTAATTCAGATGTGCAGAGTTTAGAAAATGTGGTGAATCAGTTAGTTTCAAGTATGGATATGATGCAACCTTTAGGGTTTACATACAACTATAAGAATATGTGTAGTCAACCTTTGAATCCTATTGTTGCTACAAGACCTTATCCAAAGCATTTTTCTATGCCAGTGTTGCCAATCTATAATGGGATAGAGGATCCAATAGAGCATCTTAGACATTTCAGGATAGCTTACCATGATATTTTTATGATGATATGCTTCTATTAAAAATATTTCCAAAGAGTCTTGGTGGAGTTGCATTAGAGTGGTATTATCGGTTACCCAACTATTCTTTGACAATTTTTAAAGATAGCAAAACTGTTTGTTCATCAATTTAGTGCTTACATTGAAAAGGAAGTGACTATGAGAGATTTTTATGACTTATAATAAAACAAGTAAGAAAGCTTTACAAAAAAATTAGATCGATGGAGAAGTTTAGTTGGAAAGTTAAGACAACATGTGTCACAAAGAGATATGATTGATATATTTATTGGTAATTTGCAAGAACAACTATCATATGCATTAGAGACTACTACTGTTACATCTTTAGATCAAGCTATTGACTTAGCCAGAAAAGTGGAACAAGCACTTATTAAAAGAGGTCGACTTAAGTATAGGGAAGAAAATTTTACTAAGTCTCAACATAAGAGTAGACATATAGGAGGTGATAATGATAGTAGGACTGTTAACAATGTCAACAATAGCCTACAAAATATAGTGCTTCAAAAACCTCATCAAAGGAATTTCAAAAGACTTAGTATACCTATGGAAGTAGTCTTAAAACAATTATTATATGTTAAGGCAATTGAGTTACCTCCTGTTAGATAGCTAGATACTTCAAATCCTTGTTACAAGTTAGTTCAACATTGTGCTTATCACAGAGTAGAAGGTCATTGGACAAATACTTGTAAGAAGTTAAAACATGTGGTTCAGGATTTGATTGATGCTATGCGTATTGACTTAGGAAATTTTTAAGACACAAGTAATCAGACTCCAACTACAAATTAAGACATGGGGATATTTAAGGATCCCCTACCAAAACATGATCATCAAATAGCCAACCAAGTATCTCACCAAGGTGACTCTTCATGTCATAATAATATAGTTGGAATGGTTTGGGTAACCACAAGAAAACATGTTTATAATTAGCAAGGTCAGAGTTCTACATCTCAACCTAGTTCGATTCTGTTGGTTCGACTTTTATACACACCCTATGAAGAATGAGCATAAAATACCGATAACACTTATACGGGATAAATCCCACTCACTTTAGGATCTTGCTGGATATCCAAGGTGTGAGTTACAGAGTTGGGTCGAATGTCTATTCACTCTTTTCCACTTCTGGAATAGTTTCAAGTGGACTGTCTATTACCTTACAACGGGCTCGGGACTTCAGTTCAGTAATGTTTTTGGAGTTGGTTATCTTTGTGGATAATCAGATTTACAATCAGTTCTTTGATCTAGCTCTTTATGCTTTAGCAGATTTAAATAAAAGACAAATTTAAAGAAAGATAAAAATGGATCATTTCACGGTGGAACAGAGAGAGTAGGGTAGGGCAGAAAAGAGAAGTTTATCTAACTTAGCTGCAAAACCAAAACTACCAATTTTAGTTATACCGGTTAGCTTCACAATAGAACAAATCAAAGAGGAAAGTGTCCAGATTTCTAAGATCACTTTCAACTAAGAGCATAAGACAAAGATGAAACAGATCTAACAGAAAAATTATAAACAAAAGGGAAGTCGGTTAAAATTGGTATCTCTCACCAGCAGCCTAGCTCGCACAGTGAGGACAGAGCAATTAGAACAGGCTTGAACCTTAAATCTGTAATTTTCCCTAACATACAATAAAGAAAATGAAGCCTAACAACATATCCAATCCTGGTAACACAGATCTACAGCATAAATTAAATAAACCTTAATGAAACGAAAACAAAAGAAGATGAACTTATCACAATCTGAAAGAGATTAGGCTCCTGGCCATGCTATCACAGAAAAAGAAAAATCACACCAACTCTAAGTCCAGAACAAAGCATTCAAACAAGATTTGCAGGAAATTGCTCCAATAGCTTTTATTTCTAAGTTTTCGCCTCCCGTGATTTACATTCGTAAGAAGTATTTATAGACCCGGGACGGACCCCGATATTTTTAGGAATATCTTCTTCTCAAACCCTAAATTTTATCCTCTTAACCTTACTACCCCGGGTTTTACAATATAAGCCCTTTTAAAAATAGAGTTTTGAATAAACCCTAACCACTCTGCAAATCTTAGTGCAGTTACTTGCCATAAATGGAAAAGGCATGATCTGATGTTATTCTCATCCATCTATAACTCGTGTAAATATCTTCATCTTGGTCCTGGGGTCTCATTAATTCCTCGGAAAATTTGGATGAGTCACCGCTTCTCCGACATTTTATCTTCGCAGAGCCGCTTCTGAGTTGAAATTCTCTGCATGCCATTACTTTCACCATAAATTCTTCATTAAATGCGTCCATCGGCAAATTTCGGTAACGTGTGTAGATATTTTCATTTTTCGGTCAATTGTCGACATATTCTATTAAATGGGCAGCTGCTTAGTCACCGTAAAGTCTCTTTGCGGCCAGATCTGTAAAATTTGGATGAACCAACAATTCTCGGCATCTCCCATTTCAATGTGACGGTCTTCATTTAATCCATGCTTAACTTTGTCTTTCTCGTCATTACTTCCACCATTATGCAATTGTATCGCTTTCTGCAAAAGACAAAACAAGGATTAGTACTTTAATATTATTAAATTAAAACCTCTAATGTTTATTACATGTCGGCTTTATTTTTTTGACACGTGTCATGATAACACGACGCTTTCCTCCAATTTTTTCATTTTGCTCTTTGTCTCTTTGCTGAAACGCGACATGTCTCGAAATCGTGACTTCCCTTGCCTTTCTCCTCGAAATGTGACATGTCACGATTTCGTGACATGTCATGAAATCGTCCCTTGCCTTCTTCTTTCTTGTCATCATTTGCGACGTCGTGAAATTGTGCGCACGATTTGTGCCCTTCCTTGCCTCTTCTGATTTCGTGATGTCACTGGGCTCTGCCCTTCTGCGTGATTTCGTGACATCGTGATTTCTGACACCTTTGTCGCGATTTCGTGACATCTGCGATTCGTGACGTCGCGAAATTTCGTGACACTTTTCATTACTGGCTGTGTCGACTTCATAAAAGGTGACAAACTGACTTCAAAAAACAAAGGTCGTGTTGCTAAAAAATGTCGTGATATCGCGACGTTTCCAAAAATGGAAAGTGTCGCGATATCGCGACTTTTCAAAAATGGAAATGTCACGAATTGGGTTTAATACTTAGCAAAATTTTCAAAATTGTAGGTTGACTTTAATGAATTCATTCATCCGCATTTTGCATATTTAGTGAAAGATTTTCTTTACTCAAATGATTCTAACATTTAAAAATGAATTCTAAATTGAAATCAAAGCCACATGCAAGCCTACTTGGATACTTTGGTATATGCAAAACTTGAAGAAGGAGGCAAGCAAAATTTGGAATAAAAACCTGGAAAACATCAAGAGGGTCCCTATTGTAAAATGAAAGCTAAATATTTTCAAAGGATGGAAATTCATTTTTTAGTGGGGGTGTGTTGCTTCTCAACAAATGGCGATATCTACGGGTAAAATAGTAGCACTATTTTAGAATCCAGGACTCTAGTTTCAAAACAATATAGACCATGTACCATGCCTTGCCACAAATATTCTTCAAAATAATTTAACTACTACCTGATAGTTGTTAAAATTTCCCAAGGACATACTAGGTTGAATCACTTAAGGAAGATTTCTGATGTGCAATTATAAGCGTATAAAACTTTCTTCAAGAATGACTGGGCCTTCGAATGTTGTACTCTGGATTGATCAACTTTTCTAGAAAGGGGAAACCGAGTTGTGAAAGGGGAAACCGAGTAGGGCTCTGTTTACTAGTTTAGCCTTTTACAGCCTCGACAGAGTTACTCTTTAGATTTTCACGACCCTGATCCACAACTGTGAGGTAGTATCTACAACTTGGTAAAAGAAAACATCTTCTGAAGCCTTGGCTATCTCTTTCATTACATAACTTTTTTTTTTTTTTATAGAAAATAACAGAGTCAG
Source organism: Wollemia nobilis (assembly GCA_028583015.1). Classification (NCBI taxonomy): domain Eukaryota; kingdom Viridiplantae; phylum Streptophyta; class Pinopsida; order Araucariales; family Araucariaceae; genus Wollemia; species Wollemia nobilis. The sequence goes on along the minus strand of JAQPPZ010000386.1, from coordinate 7,911,784 downwards.
TTTTATGTTGTCTTGCTCAACTTTCACCTTCTCTCTCTCTCCTTTGAAATATACCGAAATCTGAAAAGCCTTAAAAAAGAAAATTTTTTTAATATTTCATCAATCTGGAACTGCTTCAGCACTGGTACTGATAGCCTCTATGGATACTCAAATAATTTCATGAATCATAGTCCCCTCTTATGACCAACTTTTCTTGGATTCCCTAGGAGTTTCTCCAGCCAAACAGTATAGCAGTTTCTTTATAATTAAAATAATTGTGGCAAGCAAGACACAAAATCCAATCATCTTTCTACTGTTGTTCTGAATAACAAAATAGTTCCACTGTTCGATTTAAGCAGACTATCTCTCAATTAGAATAATGAACATTGGATTTTGAACTCAGAATAAAACAATTTTAGAAGGCTAACTTTTTCTTTGCTGCCCAGGCAAAACTAAAAAAAAAAATTTTAAAAGCTAAAGAAATTTGTACAGATCCCAAAGGATAAAACACAGAACTTTAAAAAAAAAAATAAAATAAAAAAACTACTTTGTACAGACCCCAAAGGATAAAATACAGAAAAATAAAATAAAACTGAGACCCCAAAGGATAAAACACAGACCTTTAAAATAAAACAAAATAAAATAAAACAAACTACTTCAAAGCTTATTTACAATGTATACACATGTTACAACTTCTTTGTGATTCATTCAAATGATATATTGGATGGAACAACTGAGAAATAATGCTTTAGGTATTGACCATTAACAGGGAGGTTCAGAAAATTACCATCAAGGTCTTGTAAACGAAATGCGTTATTACCCAGGATCTCAGCAATCTGGTATGGCCCTATCCATAGCGGCTGCAACTTTGTGTGTTTACCTTTCTTTTCATGGGCCTTGTCCCATAGAAGCACCAGGTCTGCAAGTCTGAAAGCTTTCACTCTGGCTCTTTTGTCAAACCAGCGCTTGACGGTTTCTTGGTGCTGACTGAAATGTTCCAGGGCTTGGAGTCGTTCATCCTGTAAATTAGTTAGATCCAAAACACGAGCCTCTGCATCTGCTTGATCCTCAAAATAGTCTAAAACAAATTGATAAGTAGGTAATTTCGGAGAGATGGGAACAATGGGCTGAGTACCATACAACAAAGCAAATGGGGAAGTCTTAAGAGCCACTTTATATCTTATCTTGTCAGCCCAAAGTGCATATTTCAATAATGTATGCCATTGTCTGGGTTTGTCCGCTGCAGATTTCTTAATGGCATTCATTAAATTCTTATTCGTGGACTCAGCTAGTCCATTACCTTGGGGATAATAGTTGGATGAAAATCTGATAACTATCCCCATCTGGTATGCCCATTCTGCAAACTCTAATGATTGGAAGGCTGGTCCATTATCGCACACCAAATTCAGAGGAACCCCAAACCTGGTTATGACATTTGACTCTAGAAATTCGATCACTTCATGAGTTGTACTTCTCATGGTGGCTGTTGCTTCAACCCATCTTGTGCAGTAATCAGTAGCTGTTAGAACATACTTATGCCCTGTTGAAGAATTTGGGTTTATCACTCCCACAAAATCAAGTCCCCATTGCATAAAAGGTTTATTTATTACAACAGGCTGCAATGGTAGAGCTCGATTGGCCTCTTTGGATGCAAAAGTTTGACACTGATGGCAAGTTCTCACATGCTGATGCGCATCTTTAAACAATGTAGGCCAGTAATAGCCTGCTCTCAATATTTTATGCGCAGTAGCAGATCCTGAGGAATGCCCTGCCCCTAACTTTTCATGAAAACTGGACATCACCTCATTGACTTCACTCTGAGAAATGCATCTTAAGAAAATGCCAGCATAATTTTCTCTATACAAGTTGCCTCCTTTGAGGAGATAATGAGCAGCTTTCAGTTTTAGTGCTCTCCTTTGGGTTCTATTCAAGTGAGATGGACAAATTCCAAATTGCAGCAGATGAATAATATCTCCATACCAGTCATCGAATCCAGAATTCAACTGATTAATTTCTTCTTGTACAGGTATTTCGGCAATGTGTCGAGACAAACCAAGTCCTCTGATTAATTTTGTAGGCCAAATTTCTAAGTCGTATTCTTGTAGTCTTGTAACCCAATTACCTCTTAGTTCACCCAATTCGTCTTGGCTTAATAGGTATTTAACAGCTGGGTCAGGAACTATAGCATGAACTCTGCTTCTTAGTATGTAGTGCCTGAACTGCTTAACTGCTCTCACCAAGGCATAGGCTTGTTTATCTAAGCGAGAATATTTTAGCTCAGCCCCCTTTAAATTGGTACTCTTGAAAGCAATTGGATGCTCCCCCGTTTCTCTTCGTTGGGTCAGAACTGTAGCAAGTGTGTGTTCAGAAGAAAAGGTGTACAAGTAAAAATCTGCACTGAAATCTGGGCTCACCAGAACTGGAGCTTGCTTGATGGCAGTCTTGATTTCTTGGAACGCTGTTTTAGCTTCTGTTGTCCAGGCAATCTGAGCAGTTTCCTTTAGCATGTCATTCAGTGGCTTGACTATTTCTGCAAAACCAGAGATGAACTTCTTGACAAAGTTAATTTTCCCAAAAAAGGATCTTAACTCTTTCTTAGAGTTGGGAAAGGGTATGCCGGATATGGCTTCAACTCTGTCAGGATCCATGGAAATGCCATCTTTGGTGATCAAGTGTCCAAGGAGCTTTCCTTCCGTTACACCAAAAACACACTTCTTCGGATTCAAAGAAATGTCGAACTCCCTGCATTTGTTGAACACAGACTCCAAGTGTTTTACGTGGTCAAACCGAGATTTAGAGAAAACTGTTAAGTCATCCATGTAAACAACAATGCACTTACCCATAAGGCCTTTGAAAGCATGATCCATCGCACGTTGAAAAGTAGCTCCGACATTAATCAATCCGAATGACATTCTTTTGTAGGCAAAAGTTCCCCACTTGGTTGTGAAGGCAGTTTTCATCCTGTCTTCCTTTTCAACTAATATCTGATTATACCCTGAGAAACCGTCTAGGAAAGACATCATTTCCGAACCATTGACAATCTGTAACACCTCATCCATGGAAGGCAGAGGATAATTATCTTTCTCAGATGCCTTGTTCAAATTTCTAAAATCCACACACAAGCGGATCTCTCCATTTTTCTTTCTGACCGGCACCAAATTGGCCACCCAAGTAGAATGCCTAACGGGAAAAATAATGGCGGCACTCAATAATTTTTCTACCTCCTTCTGGATGAGGGGCTCTAGCAGAGCATTGACATGCCTCTGTTTTTGCCGGAAAGGTTTGCAAAACTCTTTTAAAGGTATAACATGAGTGTAAACTTTCGGATCAAAAACCTTTAAGTCTTTGTAAGACCAGGCCATAACATCCTTGGACCTGTGAAGAAAATCAATCATATTTCTTTTTATTTTTGGGTCACAAGTTTTAGCCAACTTGAGGTGCCTGGGATCTTCTTCAGTCCCCACGTTCAGGTTCTCAGTCTCACTGTTTGTTACACCCATAGAATCCTCAGAACTCACCTTTTGCTTGATTTGGTCAACATCAAAGAGCCGCTCCAGTTCTACCATCCCTTTTGGAATTCTGTTATCTTTCAACCTTATTATTCCCCTTTCATCGTCTAACTGCTCCAACAGAGTATCCCTTTGTCCATCATCGATTATAGCATTTTCAAACGCTTTGGTACTCTGTAAAAAATTTATAATCTGCTGGTCATCAGAGAAAACCTGAAAATTATCCACATTATTTGGGACCGAAGGACAAGGGACTAACTCGATCGAAAACTTGTTCCATTTGAATTCTTCCAGTGGTTTCAGACTTGCGGCTGATGAAGCCAAGACATCTGCACGTGAATTCTGCTCTCTAGGTATGTGCGTTAAATTAAAAGCATCAAAATCTTCCACGAGATCCCATGCTCGGTGTTTGTATCCTTTTAAATAAGATGCTTTACACTGGAATTTACCTTTAACTTGATTAGCCACCAACTCTGAATCTGTAAAAACTCGGATATTTCTTACACCTCTGTCCAAAGCAAATTTCAATCCTAATACCAGTGCTTCGTATTTCGCTAAATTATTTGTGCAAGGGAACTGTAGGCGATAAGACATAAAATATGTCTGACTCTCAGGCCCTTTAAGGACTGCCCCCGTACCAGAACCCTGTTTAGATTTAGCCCCATCCACATGAAGCGTCCAAACTTCATTACTATGAACAGGATGAGCTTTACTAAACTTCTCATTTTGTCCCGTTGTTAAATTATAAACTCCAATATCTACATCAACAATATTTACAGTCTCATTTTTTGCATTATATTCAGTGATCGTATGTTTGTATCTGGGTTCTCTTTCAACCCTTAATTGGTTTGCCACTCCTTTCCACGGCAACCACATGTGTGAAAAGTCAGTTGCCAAGTATCCATTCAAATATTTCGACCAATCCCTGCTCAGAAGCATCCCGTACCCCACAGGAATATCCACCACCTGAATTTCAATTCTGTGTTGTGCCCTTGGCTCAGATGCTAACTGGATATGGATATTCTGAAGTTCACCTACTACTTTAACCTCTGATTTGTCCAATTGGACAACTCTTCTTTCAGACTTCATTGGGGTCAAACCCAACTACTGACAAATGGCCAAAGGCATAACATTAGCTGAAGCACCCGAATCTACCGGACAGTTGTGTAAGTTTTTCCCAAAAATACGAACAGTCAGTAGAAAAGGCGGAACTTCAATCTTCTCTTTATACATGGCTACATTCGCATTTGCCATCTTCTTTCCCCTGTCCAAAGATTTTGTAGTAGGCCCAGAGTATGTTTTAATCAAGTTATCCCTCTGTTCTGAAATTTGGGCCAACTCATGAAGAGTGATGTTGGCTTTGATCTTCTTCATGTCCTCCACTATATTATATCCCTTATTGAGTGGAGGGACAAAAGCATCTGGTCCTCTCGGATTTCCTCCCTTGGGTGGAGATGGGTTATTGCTTGAAGATGGATCTGGAGGAACATTGTGGGAGTTGTCCGGAGGGGTAGATGTAGTGTTGGGCTCCGGATTTCTATTTCTGAGGTTGTAGTTGTCCCTCTTGTATTGTTGAAAAGCCTGCACCTCATCCATAGGCATTTCAACTACATTCTCAGATTCACCCGAGAAAGTGAAAGAATCCAAGACCATAGCTGCACTGTGGCTGGATGAACTTGGGCCATCCGCATTTCTTTGATGTTCAGGAGAAATCAACTCCCCAGACAAAGCTTCAAAGGCGTTACAAAATTCCAAACAATCCAACTCCCCGTGCTGAGAAGTAGCATGTATCCTGCACCAGTTAGGCAAAGCCAAATCACAAATATTTACATCATGACCTTTACCTTTATAATCCTTATTGGGTTCGTATGGGGGCCGAGTGAATCTGTTCTGCTGATAGGAATACCTGTTTGAGTTCTCCCCAGTAGAAACCTGCCTTTTAAAACTCAAAAAATCATTGGCCAACTTTTGGACTATTTTTGACACTTCTTCAACTCTTGCATTATCAGCTTCTTTACCTGGGTTCTGTACATTTTCAGCAGGTGTTACAGCCAATGGATTTCCTGATGGTGGAGTCTGACACACTGGCAACATCATCTGATGTGGTATGGGATTGAAAATAGGGGTAGCTTGTGTGACCAAAGGAATTTGATGAGCATTTAAAGGTTGGGGTCCCAACTGTCTTTCCAGAACCAAAGCTTCTTTGTAAGCCTCTGTTAAATTGGTAATAGAGGGATCTCTTTTCAAGAAAATAGAAGTCATTGGATCTAGAGAATTCCTAAAAATCTCTAATGCCAGGTCTGCATTTGGCACATAATAACCAGTCAGTCTACCATAAGCCTTCTAAAATCTAACATTGTAAGATCTGACAGATTCATTTATTTCTCTTTTAATACCAGAAAACTACTGATATAATACATCGGGATCTATTACCTCACCAAACTGTGATACAAAAACCTTTTCCAAGTCATTCCAACTGGTAATAGAATCGTTAGTGAGATTTAGAAACCAGTCGTAAGCTCCCTCCTGGAGAGTGAACGGGAACAATCTGCAAGCCACATCTTCATGTTGTACATTTAACAATTTTAGAGCATTCTTGAATGCTACTAGATGTTCTTCTGCTGTCCTAGTTCCATCATGCTTGTATCTGGGAAGATATCTCTCAGGATTTCTGGGCAAGTCATGGGCTGCACCCGAGATATTTAAGGCAGTGGAACCTAACCAGTTTGCCATTATTACTTGATTGACAATGATATTTTCAGTTGCAGTTGGAGTAACTACAAGTGGTGATAAAACTATTTCAGACAAGGACTTGGCCCTTCTGAGGTTGCTTCTTCTGGGAGTTTCTAACTCAGGCACAAGGAGCTCTCCAGCTCTGGAGTGGGACCTTGTTACTCTATAATTAGAATCCAGCTTTTCACCAGCACTTACAACCTTACAATCCTTAACAGACTACTGAACTTCAGGTCCTCTTTTCTAGCAATTTTAAATATTGGTGTTGAGTTTCGCTGTTTAGGCAAAACTCAAACAAACAAGTTTAAAAAGAGCTAAAGAGGAGGGAAAAGGATTCAAAAGATAAAACACTAGACTCTGCATAGACAACTTACAATATTGAATGGAGTTCAGTGGGCCCTCCTTCTAGCGCCAATTTTAAATGTTGGTTCGACTTTTATACACACCCTGTGAAGAATGAGCATAAAATACCGATAACACTTATACGGGATAAATCCCACTCACTTTAGGATCTTGCTGGATATCCAAGGTGTGAGTTACAGAGTTGGGTCGAATGTCTATTCACTCTTTTCCACTTCTGGAATAGTTTCAAGTGGACTGTCTGTTACCTTACAACGGGCTCGGGACTTCAGTTCAGTAATGTTTTTGGAGTTGGTTATCTTTGTGGATAATCAGATTTACAATCAGTTCTTTGATCTAGCTCTTTATGCTTTAGCAGATTTAAATAAAAGACAAATTTAAAGAAAGATAAAAATGGATCATTTCATGGTGGAACAGAGAGAGTAGGGTAGGGCAGAAAGAGAAGTTTATCTAACTTAGCTGCAAAACCAAAACTACCAATTTTAGTTATACCGGTTAGCTTCACAATAGAACAAATCAAAGAGGAAAGTGTCCAACTTTCTAAGATCACTTTCAACTAAGAGCATAAGACAAAGATGAAACAGATCTAACAGAAAATTATAAACAGAAGGGAAGTCGGTTAAAATTGGTATCTCTCACCAGTAGCCTAGCTCGCACAGTGAGGACAGAGCAATTAGAACAGGCCTGAACCTTAAATCTGTAATTTTCCCTAACATACAATAAAGAAAATGAAGCCTAACAACATATCCAATCTTGGTAACACAGATCTACAACATAAATTAAATAAACCTTAATGAAATGAAAACAAAAGAAGATGAACTTATCACAATCTGAAAGAGATTAGGCTCCTGGCCATGCTATCACAGAAAATGAAAAATCACACCAACTCTAAGTCCAGAACAAAGCATTCAAACAAGATTTGCAGGAAATTGCTCCAATAGCTTTTATTTCTAAGTTTTCGCCTCCCGTGATTTACATTCGTAAGAAGTATTTATAGACTTAGGATGAGACCACGATCTTTTTAGAAATATCTTCTTCTCAAACCCTAAATTTTATCCTCTTAACCTTACTACCGGGTTTTACAATATAAGGCCTTTTAAAAATAGAGTTTTGAATAAACCCTAACCACTCTGCAAATCTTAGTGCAGTTACTTGCCATAAATGGAGAAGGCATGATCTGATATTATCCTCATCCATCTATAACGCAAGTAAATATCTTCATTTTCCGGGAGGTTATTAATTCCTCAGATAAATTTGGATGAGTCATCGGCTTCTCTGACATTTTATCTTCGTAGAGCGCTTCGAGTTGAAATTCTTCGCATGCCATTACTTTCACCATAAATTCTTTTTAAATGCGTCCATCGGCAAATTTCGATAACTGTGTGTAGATATTTTCATTTTTCGATCAATTGTCGACATATTCTATTAAATGGGCAGCTGCTTAGTCATCGTAAAGTCTCTTTGCGGCCAGATCTGTAAAATCTGGATGAACCAACAATTCTCGGCATCTCCAATTTTCATCTGACGGCCTTCATTTAATCTATGCTTAACTTTGTCTTTCTCGCCATTACTTCCGTTAGTATGCAACTACCAGATGGCTTTCTGCAAAAGAAAAGCAAGGATTAGTATTTTAATATTATTAAATTAAAACCTTAATGTTCATTATATGTCGGCTTTATTTCTTTTGACACGTGTCGTGATAACACGACGCTTTCCTCCAACTATTTTTCATTTTGGCTTCTTTGTCTCTTTTGTTGTGAAATCGCGACATGTCACGATTTCGTGACATGTCGTGAAATCGCGACTCTACTTTCTTCCTCGGTCTGTTTGCGACACTTCTTCTTTCTTTCTGTGTCATGGATTTTTCTGACACCTTCTTTTTCTTTGCTGTTTTGTCATGGTGATTTCAGGACACCTTCAGGACTTAGGCTTTTCTTTCTTTGATCTGGCGATTTCGTGACACCTTCTTTTTCTTTGAATTCTTGTTCTTTTTACTGTCGCGATATCGCGACATTGTGATTTTGTCGTGAATTCGTGACATTTTATTCTTGGCTTTCTTCCAACGTCGCGAAATCGACGTTTCATTATGTTTTCTTCCAAAACACGTCGCGAAATCGTGACATTTTCATTACTTGGTCTTTCTTCCAAAACACGTCACGCAAAATCGCGACGTTTTCATTACTTGGTATTTTCTTCCAAAACACGTCGCGAAATCGCGACATTTTCATTACTTGGTCTTTTCTTCCAAAACACGTCGCGATATCGTGACATTTTCATCAAGTTTGGCCTCAAACTGTCGCGATATCGTGACGTTTTCAAACTTGGCTCTCCCAAAAATGTCGCGATATCGCGACGTTTCCAAAAAATGTCGCGATATCGCGACGTTTCCAAAAATGGAAATGTCGCGATATCGCGACGTTTCCAAAAATGGAAATGTCGCGAAATCGCGCTGCTTTTAACACTTAGCAAATTTTCCAGAAATTGTAGGTTGACTCCAATGAATTCATTCATCTGCATTTTTACATATCTAGTGAAAGATCTTCTTTACTCAGAAATGATTCTAACATTTTAAAGAAGTGAATTCTAAATTGAAATTAAAGCCACATGCAAGCCTACTTGGATACTTTGGTATATGCAAAACTTGAAGAAGAAGGAGGCAAGCAAAATTTGGAATAAAAACCTAGAAAACATCAAGAGGGTCCCTACTGGCAAAATGAAAGCTAAATATTTTCAAAGGATGGAAATTCATTTTTTCAGTGGGGGTGTGTTGCTTCTCAACAAGTTCCAATAGAAAGTAAAAAAAAAAATCAGCTACAAGTATTCCACCTATAGTGTTGAAACCACAATCAAAGGTTTCATTTGATCTTCAACACCAATTAGATAATACTCCAGTAAATATATCAGTGCTTGAACTTCTTCAGACTTCTCCAGATTATAGAAATGCTTTAATGGAATTTTTAAAATAGTATGTTTTCCCAGACATTCCTCCCCATGCTATCACTAACACCATAAGTTCTTTTGGGATACATCATGTTTCATTCTTATATGATGATAAACCTTCCTCAAAATTTAATGGATATTCATCACTTTACATCACCACACTTATTAGGGACACCCTTATCAAAAGAGTATTGATTGATAATGGTTCCTCCCTCAATTTGTGTACATATCGATTCTTTCAAAAATTTGGATTAAAAGAGGAATATTTAACAAAATCTAATATCATTATCAAAGATTTCAACAATTAGTCCCAAGAGGCTTGTGGTGTCATCTCTCTTCCTTTGAAAGTTGGACCAAAAATATTGGATACTTTTTTTATGCAGTACATTGTCTTGCATATTTTAATATTCTTCTTGGATGACCTTGGATTCATGCAATGAAGGTTGTCCCTTCTACTTTTCATCAATATCTTAAATATGAATTTAAGGATCAGGTTGTGACTATCCCGGGCAACCCTCAACCATTTGAATTTTGTTCAAATATTGAGTTAGCCCAATTATATTATTATTCTTGTCCTTCTATTTCTTCAACAACTCCCTCATGTTCCTCATATCAAATATTTGAACATATTCAAAATTTAAAAATAAGTGAGGAACATGAGACTCATAATTCTTTCTCTAATCATGATAATCAGTTCTTTCAATAACCTCTTCTGGATCTAGCCAAACTACCACCTTCACCCCGGACTATGGGCTTGCCTCATAAAAAGGGTGATGTTATACACATTGGCATGTGTACTTTTGTCTTTTATGGAACTGCTTTCGAAGAAAATATTCGTGGTAGTAACCCATATTTCGATAAAGGCTCTTTTGCTCAATGTTTTCTCACCAATAATCATTCCCTTCCTAAACAGATCCTATCTAGAATGGGTTATGTTTGTAAAGGATTGAGACCACAATAGAATGGTATTCAAGAACCCTTAGATGTTGAGACTTGGCCAGGAATATGTGGTATAGGGTTTATACCTAATAAAAATCAACCTTTGCTTTTTGAGGATGATGATCATATTATGAATTATATTGAATAAATAGAATATCAAAAGATGTCAATGGATGAATATACTAGTAATGATTTATTTCCTTTAAATATAATGAATTGTAATATGATTGATTCTATTTATTCAAATATTATTCCTAAACATAAACTTAGTGATTTTGTTTATGATATATCCTATGTCAAAAAGCATGGTACTCTTAGAGAATGTGTTTATTATCAGGTTATGGATGTTGATAGAAAATCCTTAAAAACATTTCTTTGTGAGTTTAAGGACATATTCAACCCAACACTTCATAGCTTGCTTCTTTGCTTTGATAAAGGACATAATGCATATAGGCTTTGTTTAGATTTTAAATCTCCTTCATCAAATAATTTTAACATAATATAAATACACAAACATATTAAAATAATAATAAAAGCATCATGTAGTTGCATCCATGCTTCTTCTGCATCTTGTCTTGCTTGCTCATATTGCATTTGTTATCTATCATCATTGCATGTTTTCTTGACATCTAAAAACAACTTTGCATGATTGCCTATCATATTTGCATGACTGATTATCCATGGTTGCTTGTTCATATAGCTTCTTTTGGGGGTTTTACGACAATGGCATGTGATGACACCTAGTTAGGTCATAGCTCACATGCATTGCATTTCCCACTAGGACTCTGATGCCTAGTAAGACCTCCCCTAAGTATTTTTATTTCACTTTCTTCTACATTACTCCTTCTATCTTATATACTATTCTTCTTACAACCCCTCGTCATTATGGGTTAACACTTGCAATATCATATTATATTATACACCCCACACAAGATTCTCATACATCCTAGTGGGTACTATATTTTTATCTTCTATTGTATCATAATCTCTTTTGACTTAGTAGTCTCAATACCCCATTACAGGATAAGCTCCTTGGCCATTGACAGTAGGCCTCGACAGACATCCTAGTAGGCAATCACCTCATAGCTGTCAACAAGGAAGCAACCATCCATAGATGATCATACTCTCTCACATTTTTTTTGTAAGTGTTACACCCATAATGGGTCTAAATTTTTTTACGGTCTATAGCATTTGACTACATTGGTTCATTGCAACCTACACTAGTTCTATGACTTAGACTGCTCATTTTTCTTCTATTCTAATGGTTGACCTTTGGATCTTTCTTTTTCTTGGTATTCTTCTTTTCTCTCCCATTCTTCTTTTTTTCCCCTTCTTCTATTCATCCATGCATTTCATGCTAGTTGCATTAGGTTCATATTGTACCCAATGATATATGTTTTATTTCTTGCTTGCTTTGTTCTTCATGTTCCTATGTTTTGCTCTTTCTTTGCTTTGTTATTTTCTTGTGTTTTGCTCTTTATCTACTTTTTCTTTGTGTTTTTGTGTTTTGCTTATTTTTTTCTCTACCTTTTTTCGAGTTTTGTAAGGAAGTATTTTTCCTTTAGAAACTCGAGGGGGCACCCTAGCCAAAGAGGCATTAGTGGTAGTAATGTCTCGCCCTGTGTGTAGAAGTCCAAAGTGCCCTTCGTGATACTCCTTTTTGCACCATCCCTTTGTCCAAACCTAGCCACTCCTTCTCTATGTTTGTTTTTTCTTGCCCATAGGAGTCTACATATTTCTTTTATGTATTTACTTGGCCTTAAATACATCAAAGAGGGAGAAAAATGTAGACACGGAAAATTGACCCACTAAGGTGAATAATTTTCCTTAGATTTCTTGTTGTCTCCTTAAAAACATAGGGTCATATTTGAGCCAATTTTTATACTACTAAATCTTCTCCATTTATTCTAAATCCTATACCATTAGATCGGGCTCAAAAAGAGTTTTCCAACTGTATCGCTCCAAATTTTTCACACCCTTACCTTCAGGCTATAGGATCCGTGCCCGGAAGGGGGATGTGAAAAGGATGTCGCGGTACCTCGGACTGAGAGGACTTGCAAAGGTCCCGCCTCTCAAGGGAGGTGTATATTGGTGATTTTTTGATGGATGGTGGGTTCACCAGGAAACATTTAATGGCAGTTTCCACGCCTAGGTTGGGAATGTGTTTTATGTGTTCGTTTTAGCCTTAAGAATTCAAATCCTAGGTTTGGCCAAAATGCGTCTAAGCTGTTCTATATGCATATGCAAATTCAATGAGTACAGAAAAAATATTTAAAGACAAAAAATAGAGAAATTACAGAATATAAATGAGGAATACCTGATCCGGATGTCTGATGATGATTTTGATTCTTGAAGCAGTCAAGATCGCCTCTGATTTGATAGGATCATCTAAGATCAGACAAGATCATCTGAGATCTGACGAATTCGTCAAACGAATTTGTCAGAGACCTACAAACAGAGAAATAGGTGCAAAATATAGAAGATACAACAATGATAATAGAGGGAAATAGTATAAAATGACAGTAGCATTATCAAACTGAAACTTAAACATAGAAATAGGAATGAATTATGCTAATTAAATAATAATTATGATTTAATCATGCATTTGATCTAGATGGGTGAACTCCAAAATGCAAAATAGTATAAAATACTGAATAAAATAAGCTAATTGCAGAATAAAATAACAGAAAAATGGTAGAGAAATGCAAACTTCAGACACTGATTGCCTCAATGTTGACTGCAGTCAAAATCGTCTCGCATTGGTATGAAATCATCTCTGATTCAACAAGTTCACCTTCGATCTAAACAGGTTCGTCGATGACGATGTAAGCTTGCTCCGACTGAAAAAAAGTAATGTACCTGCAACAAAATTGATATAGAACTAATGCAAAATAGAATTTGAGATGTTTTAACATGTATGCAGTCGGGTTACAGGGAATTTCAGCCAGGGGGGTGCTAAGGGGAGGGCTTAGGATTAAATAGGCTTAGGAGGGAGGTTAGGAGGTTGGAGATCATCCCTATTTGGGAGATCTCCAACGGGGAAGGGTCTCTAACGGCGCAGACACGCTTCTACCCGGATTAGAGGCCCGTTGGAACATAAGCTAATTATGCAAAATCAGTTTTGCGACAAGATCGTCTAGACGTCCTAGCCCAGACGAAATCGTCAGATCTGGGGTGATATCGTCTGATTTGTGATGATATCGTCAAATGGTCAAAACAACCTCTAAAAATGGCATGGAAAATGGGGAAACGGATTACCCGATGGTTAACGGGCGGTTTGGGAGGTTAAAATTTGAATTTAAATTATTTATTAGGATGAATGTAATTATTACAATTTCACTGCGCCAATTTTAGGGTGCTACATTTTGCCCCCTCTTTAGCAAATTTTTTGAAGAAAATGCGTTAAATATGAGTTCTTCTCGATCTACGAGAAAGCAAAAAAAATTATTCCCATTTTTAGGCGACGATTCTTGGTCGAATCGTACGATAGCTTACTATGGTGCCCCCTCCGTGTTTTTACCCAAATCGAACGTTTGAGGTAAAAACACGAAAAAGAAAAATTATTTTTGAATAAAATTAAGAAAAATAGGGTAAAACCCTAATTCATTTTTACTATTCACTTTACTGGTTTTAGAGCTTTGGAAGCAAAAATGGTGGAGACGACGCACAGATCCACAGAGGTCCGACGCAGGCTACGGGTAAGAGTCTAGAATTAACTTAGAATGCTTTAATTTGATTTTACATGCTTTTTAGATGAATTTTGATTAAATTTTGAGCATCGCGGCCGTTTTTGGGCCGTCAACGTCGTCGGGATGAAATCGTCCCAATTTCGACGAAATCGTCTCAATTTTGTCGATTTCATCAAAGGGCAAAATCGACGAAAGGGGGACGATTTTGTCAAATTAAGTATGATTTTGGCTTGCAAAATCGGAGATGATTCTGCTCAAATTGAGGACGATATCGTCCAATAGTGGACGATATCATCATTGGATTAAATTGAACTTGTTTTTAACTTGCATTATTGATCACTTGAGTTTGTTATTAATGATTGTTTTTTTATTGTTGTTTATGTTGTAGAGAGGATTGCTAAAGAGCAGGGAATGGAAATATGGAGGTTTAAGAGATGATTTGGTCACTCTTACACAGGCAGAGCGGGATCAGCTAGCATAGGCCGACTTACTGCATGTGGCAGAAATGCCACAAGTGTCTACAGATATGGGGCTATTGACAACCCTAGCAGAGAGATGGTATCCGGGTTCTTCCTATTTTTGGCTACCTATAGGGGAGATGACTCCCACTTTGGAGGATGTATGGAGGATTCTAAGAATCCCCATACAAGGACGAGTTGATCACTCCTACGGCCAATCAGGGCCATGCTATGGAGCGATTGTGTGGTGACCCGAGCTTCACCCTGGAGAAGGGCGAAGTTAACATCGAGGCACTACGTCAGATTCCTGGGGCATCTAGACTGACACAGGTTCTAGCTGGAGTGGTTGGTGGACTTCTGCTGTGCCACCAGAGCGGGTGTAGGGTGCCATGGATGCTAGCATATGTGATCTACGATATGCGAGACCATGGCTACAGATTCTCTTGGGGCAGTTTTGTGCTATGTCGACTGTACAGGATCTTGCATGGGGTCATGTACAAGGGCGGTCGATGTCTGGTGATGACATCGCTCCTACAAGTTTGGTGCTAGGAGCACATTGCAGTGTGAAGGCCGGTAGGGCTTCCTCTGACAAGGATTGATGGGGAGAGGCCCCGAGTTTTCTATTGGTGGCTCCAAAGAGGGTCACAACGGTAGATCGACCTTTCGATGTCCCGAAGACTGCTAGATGACCTAGTCCCAGACCAGATCACCTGGAGGCCATGGCGAGGGCACCCAAGGTGGGCCAAGGATGGATAAGAGTTAGCTCACGTTAGGCGAGTTTTCTGGCTATGGATGGAGAGGGGAGAGGTGGAGCTCCATCGCTACGACCGAGTTTTGTGACAGTTCGGTCTATAGCAGGGGATCCCATCTCTTAGGGATTATGAGTTTTCTTGGACTATCCAGGATAACACCACAGTTAGCGGGGCTCCAGACATGCAACGCTTTTGGATTCAGGACTCGAACGATGCCCCCATTCAGCCAGTGGATGGGGACGACGTAGGGGTAGCCGATGGCTATGATGCCTGGTACATAGGCATCCACCCTCCTCAGATGACGAGGGCTCAGGGTCCGATACACGCAGTTGTGCGTCGGATAGGGAGGCAACGCCAGGTAGCTATGGAGGTGGCCCAGGGTCACAGCGGGAGAGAGCTGAGGAGGCCACAGGCATAGGAGAGGCCATGGCAAAGGGAGAGGAGGGCGGAGAGACCCCCTTCTCCATAGAGAGAGAGGCCACCATCGCCCGACAAGGGCAAGGGTGTTGACACAGGAGAGAGTAGCGAGATGGCTACTCTCCGGGCGAAGAATATCCATCTCTAGGCATAGGTGCAGACTCTACAAGATGAGGCTGCATGCCACCGAGCTGAGTCTACATAGCTCAGAGATGAGGTTGCATGCCTCAGAGCATAGGGCAGAGGGGCGAGCACTCAGGAGCTGATGCGGTCAGTTGCTCAGACCGCATTCTACCAGGGTATCTATTTCCAGATGGTGCCAGAGGGCCAGAGGGTACAGCTATCGGTTGCCATTGTAGATCCGATCAGGACTGGGTCATCGAGGAGCTCATCCCGATCGACGAGTAGGACTTGTAGTACCACACATACTACGATGGGGCCACCTCGTCCTCCGTAGGGCAGGGGAGGAGATGAGGCTGAGAGCTTGAGGGGCTCTCAAGACACTACTCAGAGGACATTTGATTGAGGGGATTGAGTATGCCAAGATATATATTGTGGCATACCGATCCAGGTTTTGATATGATGTACATATATTTGTGATATATATATGAGATGAGGTATTTTTGATCATATGACTTGTGGCTTATATTTTTATGATGCTTGTATGTTTGATTGATTGATTTGATGATTCATGAAATTATGTCATTTTGAAAATTTATAATTTTGATGTCATGCTGTAATATTTTAAATGAAATAATCTGATGTAACAAATTGGTTGTTTGTGATGTAATGTGATAAAAGATAAAAAAGAGACTTCTAACAATAATTTCAAAGGACATTGTCGCTAGTATAGACCATTTCATGGAGTCGCTGCTCACTCGGTCGTCAAGCTAATCCCAGTATAGAAATATTGTTAAAAGTAAAAGAATGCTTAAGAGACTGTCTTAAGACTTTGGTGCAATGGTGCAAATGATGATGATGATGGTTTGTTTTTCAGATTTTCATAAAAATAGTATGCATGAAATAATGTTAAAATGATGTTTGCTAGGCATAAATTCCTAAGTGTGATAAATTTTTTGGATAATTCCTTAGGAATTATACCATCATTGCAAAATTGAAAGTTGACATAATGACATGAAATAATGATAATGTGCATTCTTTTGAAAAGCAAAATTTGTGTAATAAAATGATTTAAGTCATATGTTTTTCATGATTTTTAAATAAATGGGGAATAAAAATTGTTACGATGGTTTGCGCTAGGCATAGAATATGTAGGTATAGACTTATACCATCATCGCGAAAATCCAAAAAAAGAAATAGTTTTATTGCATGATTGACTTTTAATAAACAGAAAATATGAAGATGAGGACTTGCGCTAGGCATAAAATTCCACTTTTGGTTTTGGAACTATACCATCGTCGCGGAAGTCAACCAGATATATATGTTTTGATTGTATAGTTTTGAAAGAAATTTTGATTTCTCTATTATATAGTTGTCTTTATGCTAAACAAATGTACTTGAAATAAGAAAATGAATTATTCCAAACAAGTTTGCAAAAAATATTTCAAAGTATTTTGAAGACAAAAGTTAGATTTATAAGGAATCCCATGTGCATATGTGAATTCATTTCCAATCTTGATTTATCATAATGATACACAAAATCTCTCAAATATAAATGTGTGTGCAATTGCATTGTTCATTTACCAGTTTTTGAGCAAGATACTATGATACAAGTGATTTGAAGAAACCAAATAAGTGTTCATTAACCATGATGTAGATGCATATAACCATACTAGACTACTATGTAGGTCGGATTATCAAGAGCTAGCTAATCCATAAGCAGACATAGGTCTGTACAAAATAAGGTCGCTAATGTGACAGACATATCGCCACGCTAGGAGTTACCCAAGGCCAAGCGGGTTGGGCACAAACCACCTGTTATGGGGCTTACCTCATAGTTTTCGAATAATTGAGAATTCCAGGGATTCAAGCTCATCAACCCTTCTTTTCTTTTCAAAGGGTAGGGAAAGGGATTTTTATTGCTTTTTCTTTTGCTTTCTTTTGCTTTTCTTTTTTGAATTTTTGCTTGATTTTTGAGATAATGCTTGAAATATTGCTGTAATGATATAAAATAACATTTTTTTGCTTTTTCTCTTTTTCTTGAACTTTGCTTTTTCTTTTTGTTCTATGCTAGGGATACTTGCTCAGATTAGCTGTAGAGCAAGGGATTTTTATTCTGGGTAGGGGTGAGCTTGTCCTTTTGCCAATTCTCAAAGATTCTAGACCATGTGCATGATAGGATAGCAGGGGAAACTTTTCGCTCAAGAAATCACTTCTACTATGTAGCAAAACATGGAAATTACAAATATAATCATTTTATTGTGAAAATATGTGCTTGGTTTAAATAAATAACAAGATCAATTCTCTGTGCTCAAACTTTATTTAGTTGAATTTTGTGGACTTTGATATAAGAGAGATTAGTAATCATGCCAGATAAAATCAAGATATTTATTTTTGTTTATTTTTTTGAGTGTGCACGTGAGAGATTCCAAATAAATGCTAATTTATCCAAAATAATTTGAAACATATAACTGCAATAATTGTAAGAAAATATATATAAATGTTTTTGGAGAAGTTTTGAGAATGTTGACTCTCTCTTTCTTCTTTATATTGTTTTGGTTTCGAAAGAGTCAAGAATATTGTTGTTTTGATTTATATATATATATATATATATATATATATTTTATATATATATTTTGAAAGAATTAACAAGTGCTATAAATAAATATAACAAATAGTTTTGAAAATTTTGATGATTATGAATGTTTTTGGTGTTTTTGAATTTATAAATTGAAAGAAATACAAAATAGTGATTTTGAACAAATATATACATGGATGAAATGACCAAATTTATACATAGTAACGTTTAAGATGCAAAATATTCATGGGTTCTTTAAGTTCTTTACCATCTAAGGTAGATAATTTGTATGCTCCTGATTCAAATTTAGTAGTGATAATGTATGGTCCAAGCCAGTTGGGCTCAAACTTACCTTTAAGGTCCTTAGTTGCATTAGTATTTTTTTGATTTTGAGGATTTTGATTTTTTTTGTATTTTGATTTTAATTTATGAATTGAAATTGGTGGTATATACAAGATGATCTATATACACTATACAAGGTTATTTGAGTATAGCATGTCTAAGGTTGCTTCAAAATCAAAGGAGGTTTTGAAGGATAATCTGGTTGAGGTGAAGGTAAGAATAAAAGGTGATGAATAAAAGGTAGTGATAACAAAAGCTTTGTTATAATGTAGAATAATGTAGCAAAAGATTTGACTTTTATATGTGGAAAAGTGATCATGTTACAAAATAAAATGTAAGAAGGATAAGAAAGTTCTTCATTCTTATCACTATATTCCAAATCTTGATAATATGGAGGGAGCATATGTGAAAGATATGCATGGATGTTATTTGGTAAACAAGGATGATCATATATGGATGAAGAAAAGTGAGAAATAGAAAATAATTTTGATAACAGAGAATGTATGGAACTTGATGTTTCAACCATTAAATATTCTTTAAATGGTGTTGGGTCACCATGTATGGTAACATTTTTATTTGCAAGTTCAAACTTCAAACATTGGTGAAGAGTGGAAGGGACAATCCTCATTGTATGCATCCAAGGACTTCTAAGAAGTAGGTTGTAAGGTGAAGGGAAATATGCTACATAAAATAAAATATCCAGGATCTTGGATCCAATATTAAAGGGAAGAATTATAGTACCTTGAGCTTCTTGAATTTCATTGTTAAAATATTTTATAATAACATTTGATTCATTACTATCTTCTTCCTTTGATTTGGGTTTTTGGAATAATTGATAAGTGCATAAATTAAGAGAGGAGTCATTATCTACCATGATAGTTCTAACAAGTGTTTCTTTACTAGATCCTGTAATGTAAAGATAGAAGTCTTCTTGTGGAGTAGAGGAAGGAATCTCCTCATCATAGAATGAAATATGGTTAACCTCAAGAGGGTTTACACCATTAATTATGTTCTTAGAGAAAATATGATGAGGAACAAATTGTTGGCTAGGTATTTTGAACAAAATTTCCTTATGAGAAATTTGTAATACTTCTAAAAGGGATATCTTTGCTTGAGGATTAATCACTTGTTGTTGGCTATCAAAGGGGATTTCAGATTGAGATTTTGATTCTAAAGATGAGCTTTCTATGCTTACATTCCATTTTGGATCATTCTCTAGAGCCAAAGATAGTTTTGAAGGTTGGTCAAATGAGGAATCCATATCTTGAATATCAGATTGAGTTGATTGAACTTGAGGTTGCTCATTTGTAGTTTTTGTTACAATATTAATAATATCATCATGATGGGACACATTAACATGCAATATTTGATTGGTTTCTTGTTGTTGATAATTGAATAGGGGTTCTTGGGAGATCTCCATGTCTTGATTGATTATTGGTATTTGTTGTGTAGGAGTTTGATTGTTTACTGAAGATTTATAATCAGTTGTAGATTGTAATTCCTTTATATTAAAAAGACCCTTATCAATCAAATCTTGAATTGCACATCTTAAATATTTACAATTTTGTGTCATATGTCCATCTACTCTATGATATTCACAATGTAGCTCAGGTTTAAACCAATCTGCTGTGGTATAAGGTTGTCTTATGGAAGGGAGTTCAATCCTATTTGTATCAAGTAAATACTTGAGAATTATATCCATTGGTTGATTGAGCTTTGTAAATGTACATGATGAAGGTTTTTGAGAGGTTTTTGATATGTGCCTTAGGAGTTTAGTCATAAAAGGACCTAATGGTTTCTCACCTCTACTTTCTTTATTATGGGTAGAATGATGACAGGAAGATTGCGAAGCATGAGGTGAGTACATGGTAGAATTGGAAGAATAAGTATTTTCTTGTTGAAATGGATGTGTTGTATTGAAAGAAGAGTATTGAAAAGGTGGTGGAGGATTGTATGTGGAACGATAGACATAATATGGATATATGGGAGAATAGATAATATCGTTATGAAGAGGATTGGAAAAGGGATTTTCCTGTTGGGGTAAGGATGAAAAATGAAAAAGAGTGTGATGGAGGTGATGTTGAATAGGGATGAGGTTGGTCATAATCAACAAATGTATTTGGCTGAATTCTTCCAACATTACTGATGGGCTCATATGAATTTGAGTAAAAACTCATGGTTTCTTTAGTACTTCTAAAAGTAATATTTAGTATCTACTATTTTAGAATTGAATCTAAAACATACAAACTTGAAATGATGATTTTGTTTTTGTTTTTCTTGTATACATATATATATATATATATATATATATATATATTTTTATTTTTGTTTTTGTTTTCAAAAGGTTTAAAATGCATTCACGTCGGGTTCACCAAAATGTATCGCTCCAAATTTTTCACACCCTTACCTTCAGGCTATAGGATCCGTGCCCGGAAGGGGGATGTGAAAAGGATGTCACGGTACCTCGGACTGAGAGGACTTGCGAAGGTCCCGCCTCTCAAGGGAGGTGTATATTGGTGATTTTTCGATGGATGGTGGGTTCACCAAGAAACATTTAATGGCAGTTTCCATGCCTAGGTTGGGAATGTGTTTTATGTGTTCGTTTTAGCCTTAAGCATTCAAATCCTAGGTTTGGCCAAAATGCGTCTAAGTTATTCTATATGAAGATGCAAATTCAATGAGTACAAAAAATAGATTTAAAGACAAAAAATAGAGAAATTACAGAATATAAACGAGGAATACCTGATCCGGATGTCTGATGATGATTCTAATGTTGAAGCAGTCAGGATCGCCTCTGATTTGATAGGATCGTCTGAGATCAGACAAGATCATCTGAGATCTGACGAATTCATCAGAGACCTGCAAACAGAGAAATAGGTGCAAAATACAGAAGATACAACAATGATAACAGAGGGAAATAGTATAAAATGATAGTAGCACTATCAAACTAAAACTTAAACACAGAAACAAGAATGAATTATGCTAATTAAATAATAATTATGATTTAATCATGCATTTGATCTAGATGGGTGAACTCCAAAATGCAAAATAGTATAAAATACTGAATAAAATAAGCTAATTGCAGAATAAAATAGCAAAAAAAGGGTAGAGAAATGCAAACTTCAGGCACTGATTGCCTCAATGTTGACTACAGTCAAAATCGTCTCGCATTGGTACGAAATCGTCTCTGATTCGATAGGTTCACCTCCGATCTGAACAGGTTCGTCGACGACGATGTAAGCTTGCTCTGGCTGAAAAACAATAATGTACCTGCAACAAAATTGATATAGAACTAATGCAAAATAGAATTTGAGATGTTTTAACATGTATGCAGTTGGGTTACAGGGAATTTCAGCCAAGGGGGTGCTAAGGGGAGGGCTTAGGATTAAATAGGCTTAGGAGGGAGGTTAGGAGGTTGGAGATCATCCCTATTTGGGAGATCTCCAACGGGGAAGGGTCTCTAACGGCGCAGACACGCTTCTGCCCGGATTAGAGGCCCGTTGGAATAGAAGCTAATTATGCAAAATTAGTTTTACGACAAGATCGTCTAGACGTCCTAGCCCAGACGAAATCGTCAGATCTGGGGTGATATCGTCTGATCGGCGATGATATCGTCAAACGGTCAAAACAACCTCTAAAAATGGCACAAAAAAGGGGGAAACGGATTACCCAGTGGTTAACGGGCGGTTTGGGAGGTTAAAATTTGAATTTAAATTATTTACTAGGATGAATGTAATTACTACAATTTCACTGCACCAATTTTAGGGTGCTACACCAACAGTATATGATATGACCTGTTTTGATTTTTTTTTACCCTTTTAAATGCATTAAAACTGCATGGGGGTCCAAGTGTGACATTGTGTCCCACTTTTATGGGGCACGTTTTTGTTGTTTCTAATTTATTTTATTTTATTTATTAATTTTATTATTTTTGGCCCGCTTCGACCACCTTTTAAACCCACCCTAGGGTTTATTGGTGTCGGTTGTGAGTTTATTTGACCTATTTCTTTGCCTATAAAAGGAAGATCAAAGTCAATTTTTAAACACCTAGGTGTTGTAGGTGAGTTGGAGAGGAGAGGGCAATCCTCCAAGGGAGGTCCCAGGTTCGAATCTCCACCCTACAAAAAAGTTGAATTGGGTACCCAAAATCCAATTGATAATGTTGGTGTGGGCAGGATCGGGTGCAACCCCGGGTGAATTTGACGGTGTAGAACCCCCTGTTCATGGTCTCTTAGACCAAGGCAGCCCCGCAAGGGATTTTTCGCTTAAAAAAAAAAATATAGTTAATTTTTAAACACTACAACATGAATACTGCTATAAGCATGAACTTATGAACTCATGAACGACACACTCTTGCTTACGATCTGATTGTTCTCTCCTAATTTCTCACTACTTCTTCTTCATTATGTGTTTTGCTACTAACCCCCGAAGTGCAACTTCTGGATTTGATATACATTGCATGATTTGTTTTCGACTTGGTGGATCCGTTGGTGTGAGCTTGGTGAAAAGACGAAGTGCCTTTTGTGGAGGTTCTCATCTTCTTCTCGATGTTCCCTCAACATCCGTCAAGCACTGTATTGTTTTTCTTATATTTTTATTTTCATCTTTGCATCATCATTAAAAACATTTAGTAATTAGGATCTCTTTGTTATTTCTATGCATTGCATTTGTAGATTACTATAAAATGTTGCTCATCATATTCTCTACATGTTATTTCGCATCTTGGGCTTCGCCTGAGGGCAAAATTTTTGATCTGTCAATTTCGTTACTTCCATTTACATATTTTTAACATAACATCATATTATATTTATGTTTTTACTATTTTTGTACATTTATTTTATGTTTAAATTCCAAAGGTCAATTTTTTATTTTATTTGCAAGGTCATCTAATTGGACCTAGGGGGCTTGACTGCTGCACCTCCAAGGACTATCTTACAGTGGCCTAAGTAGGCCCCTAATGCTAATCAAATATTTTTCTAGTCCATTATTTGTCTTTACAAGAACAATTTTATTTTTACTTCACTATGGCAAGGAGAATTAAAGCTTGGATCAGTCATCAATTTGAGTTAAGTGATTTTGTTCTTATTTCTGGTTTTTTTTATCTACATTCTTAGGCATCTGAATATTAAAAAGCATATAGTTTGTATTTAGGTTAATTCTTGCATATTTATATTTAATTAATTCAGTTCTAATTAATTAGTTAATTTAGTTTTAATTAATCAGTTAATTATATTTTAATTAATCAGTTAATTATGTTTTAATTAATTAATTAATTCTATTATAATTAGTTAGTTAATTTATGTTTTAATTAATTTGTTAATTTTGTTTTAAAAACTGCTTGAAACAAAACCTTAGGTTAGCCTCATTCAAATAAAAGAATCATATTAGGTTAACTCTTATATTTTGCATTTCTTGTATTCTATATTTGTCTATATTTTCATTCTATTTTATTTTGTAGTGTTAGTTAATTTTCTTTTTATTTATATTTCAATTTAATTTATGTTAATATTATTATTTTTTTTCTTAGTTTAAAATTAGTGAGGTCAAACCTAGGCTGTTTGTTTAAAGTGAACACATTAAAACTTTTCTTGTATATCATGAGGAGTCTCATTCTCTTGTATCTCGAAAAGGACTTGGAGCAAGTCCTAAAATTGTTCCTGATGAACCTACTCAATACTTGTTTAGCTAACTAAGTGTAGAGTACAACATATCCCCACGGTTCACCCCTGCAAAATGACTCCTTTACAGTGGATCCAGGTCTCCTTTTTGTTCAGGGAATCGTACGTGGTAGGGCAGTTTTCCCCCTCTACACATATCTCTTGTATAATTGCTCCATTGCTTAGCTTTATTTCCTTCCAAAAGTATTTCTTTTGTTGAAAGCCACCCTTGATTCCATAAATTCATTATGCTCATAGAGGATACATCTACCAATACCTTGAGCCCCTATCTATTTAGATGTTTTATTAAATTTTGAGATAGCCTTTAATTTCATCTACTCCTTAGCCAAGGATCTTTTCCTAGCCTTACTTTCTTCTTTCTTTATATATACACACACACTTTTCTATAATTATATATATGTATGTATGGTTTACTCCTAAGTGTATAATCATTTGTTTGAAAAGATCAAGATCTTCATGATAAAACAAAAAGAAAAAAATGTGTGGGTTTTTCTATGTATATCATTATGTATTTCAAAATATCAAAACTTTGAGGTAAAACAAAGAGAGAAAAAACTAAAACCTTTAAAAAATATTTGGTAATTATAAATTTTTCATTTCTTTTTTTATAATTTGGTTATATAGAGTTGAAAAATTCTGTGGGTCTAGGTGGATTGGTAAGTTGGGGCGCTTACCGAGAGGAGACCTAGGTTCCAATCCCACGGGCTTGCCCATGCACAAATAGTAGCCCAGATCCGATTCCTCTGAGTGGTGCGTCAGATTGATGACGACAGTGCAACCCCTGTGCATCCGACGGTCCCCATATCATGCTGGGTTACCATGTATCGAGACGGTGGAAGTCCTGGGAGCCTTCGTAGATAGTTTGAACCCTACCAGCTGTGCTGGTAATTACTAAAAATTGTGATTGTAACCATTGCTTCTATATATCAAAAAAATATATATAGAGTTGAAAAAAGTTATGCCCATATTACATTACAACTGAATAAACTATAAAATAGTATATATATATATATATATATATATAGATAGAGGAGTTGGAGAGCAAGTGGGTAGTTAAAACTCTCCAGTTATCGAAAGGCCCAGGTTAAAATCTCTCCCCTCGCATGTTGCGGATATGTTGTATATAAAAGGTTCCTCATCAATATATATATATATATATATATTATCGAAAGGCCCAGGTTAAAATCTCTCCCCTCGCATGTTGCGGATATGTTGTATATAAAAGGTTCCTCATCTATATATATATATATATATATATATATATTTTTTTTTTTTTGTTTTTCAACTACTTAGTTTATACATTATAATTGTATATACTACATAATAGTATATTATAATTATATTACTTTGATAATTATATTTCTAAACTTTCAAGGAGGAGATCAAGTTTATATCTTGCTAAGTGATACATGCATAATTGTGAAGTTGTTGTAATACCATTATATGATCAACATGTAATATGGGTGAAACCCATCTCTAACTTATATAACCATTTATATATATAAACTAATTTTCCATTTAAAATTTATATTTTATTACTTAATTATATATTTTAATGAAATTGTTTTCCTCTTTTATTTTTGAATTTTTGAAGAAGCTTTTTTAATTGGAGAGTCTAATCCTAAATGTAGGTGTTCAACATTAATAGAAATAAAGGGAGACCAACTTAAAAATGTAAAAAATCTTGAATTTTTTTTTGTCAATATGATTTTATGTAGATATATGATAGATGCCCAACGTTAGTCAAAAGAACAAAAGGAAAACTTCTAAAATAAATAAAGTGAACATAAATTTTGACATTGTTTAAATTGCAATTAATTTCTATGGGGAAATATTATTGTTGTTTTTTTCTATTTATTCTTCTTTTTCATTTTTGTAAATCTAAAAATATTATTCACTCATTAATTGAAGAAAGGGAATCCTTTTAAAGGTGTTTTTAAAGTGAATAATATAAGAGAAGATATCAAAGCCCAATAATATGATGATAGTGGTCATTTTTTTTTAAGATATATCTCAATTTATCATGATGCTATTTTTTTCTATTATTTTTTTTTACATGGTGGAATCGGTAATCGTCATAAATTTGGGCAGGCTATCCAACTTTTATGGCCGCCACCCGGAAGCTGCCACATAGATCTTCGCGCAGTCCGCCCCTATAACCGCCATGCCAAAATCATTTTAAACCTTTTACACCGTTGAAAGCACCAGGAAAGGGAAAAGTGTTCAATCCGGTGAATCATGATGCTATTTTGAATTAGATTTAATTTTTATTGGAATAGGAATAAACTTTTATTATTATAGGGTTTCCATCTTACAAGTGTTTGGTAAAAAAATTGGATTTTTTCTAAATTTTATTAAAATAAGGTATCATAGTACAATTATAATATGATGAATCAATTTGTCTTTTAAAAACAAATGTTACATTTATTATGATGTTATATTAAATTAGTTTAAATATCTAATATATATAAATATATATTCAATGTCAACAGATTTTAAATTTAAGATGTTTATCTCAATATTTCCAATGTTTAACATATACTCAAATTTGATATCTATTAACATTGAAAAGATATATTTACTATACATTTCTAAAGTAGTAGCACTAGTGACCATCATTGTCTTTATTGATATACCATAAATCTGCATTCATTGACATATGTTAAGAATTACATACTTCAATTTTGGCCAATGTTTTCTTCTATTTAAATTTTCTATTTTTTTAGATAATATATGCAAAATCCTAAGTTTATATGTATAAATATTGTATAATAACAATAATATAAGATAAGTGTTTATTGATAAAATTAAATGGGTTTGTGAAGAATATATTAAAAATATATGAAAACTTATAGATCTAAATTTTGGTCTTCATTTCTTTATAATTAGTTTTTTCTAAGTTTTTAAGTACTATAGAACACCTAAGTTTGGTTTAATTCTTAAAAATATGTAATAATTTACGAGGAGATAACTAAAAACAAGCCATATAAAGGATAATATGCATTAATAAACTAATTTTAGCTGAATTTTAAAATTTAATACTTACACAAATATAGTCCTTGTTTCTCACTATATGTTAAATTCTTCTTTACTTTAGTCTTGAATAGTCTCATGAAAGTTGAATTACAAATTTCATTATGTGTTTTCCTCTTCACTCTAAGATTTAGGAAGGAAAAATAATTATAAAAATAACGTGATCAAAACTTAGACTTGTAAGTTTCAAGGTTTAATCCTTATAGAGTTATAATAATAAATAAATAAATAAAATCAAAAAATCAAAAGAGAGAAACCTATGTATTGAAAATCATTCTAGTTGGATTAAAACTAAGTATATACTAATATAATTTTATAGGGTGCCTAGTTGTTACTGTGTTAGTAGAAACAATAATGGTAATAAGAAGAAATAGGCATATGCATTCTATATATAGAAAGAATATTATACAATAATCTTCATAGGAGATATGAGTTAGTTTATTTTATCTCCTTTCTCTTAATTTCTCTCTTTATGGATTTTCATAAAAATACACATTTAAAAAAAAAAAAATTCAAAGGGATGTTGGAGAATACCAAATAGTTAATATTTCTATAGTTATAAGAATAGAACAATAGTTGGTGAAATTGTTTACAATGTGTTATAGTGGTTCCATAGCTAAGGATGAAACTATAGGTATTAATTCCATGGTTATATTTGATTCTATATTGATCAATGCCATAATAGTGATACAATATCAATGATGTCATTACATTATGTTACTAGGCTTAGATAGAACAATTTATATTAGAAAATTGGTGTTGGCACCAATTTTAGAAGGCAACAAAAGGCTCTAGTGGTTGGTGTCTAGTGCTTTTGAGATCCATTTTAGATGAGTCTTCCCATAGGAAATAAATTATCCTTATTGATTCTAAGCTTGAAATTAGGTGATGAAATTTATACTCAATCTAATTACTAGTAATCCATCTCTCTTGATGAACAAGTTGACCTACTTTGATCACTCAAAATATAACAAACCCTTGAGTCCTAATGTGCATGATATGATTATCAATGATATAATCTATAGCTATTTGAGATTAGAATTCAATTTTCAATGATGAAGCTACTTTGTAACATAAAAAGTATGTAACTTGTAGATTAAAAATACACGCCAAACAAAAGATAAAACCACAATAATGGAATACAGGAAAGTTGCACAAAACAAACGATTTATATTAATCGATGGAGTTTAAAAACTCCTTTTGAATACAACTGGGCCTGTAACCCTTTTTGTGATACAAAAATTACAAGTTATGCTAGGGTTCTCCGAAACCCTAGCTGGCACGAATGGTGGCGCTTCCGAAGAACGTATCTTCAATCCCAACAGAGTGAGTGGGCTTTGTCGTATCCCTTGCTTGGACCACTCCAACTTAATCAGCTGCCATCAATAAACTGGATCTATTATCAAAAACCTACACACATTAACACTATCAAGGAGTTAGAAATTAATGAGAGGGCTCCACTGCGTGAGCCCTCAGAAACAATTTAAAACCTTATAAAAATGGAATGCAGGAAATCAATAACAGATTAATATATAAAATATGGCTACTTGCTTTGAACTAATTTATACTTGTTCTCTGTTAACGTAGCTAGACCAGGCAACACCTGGAAGTAATGTTGTTGTCAGAATGGGCTGCGGAAGGCACCCTGGTGCACTCGTCGAATGCCCGCATGCTTCTGGATCTAGATTACAGACGCCGGTCTGAGTCTGTGGCTATAGGTAAACACCCGCGGGCACTTGTTAAACGCCCGTGGGCACTTGGTAAACACCCGTGGGCACTTGGTGAAGGGGTAAATGCCCGTGGGCACTTGCGACAGGAATGGGAGATTCTGCAGAATGCTGCAGAAGGAATGGCGGCGAAAGCGGCGACGAAAGCGGCGATGGATGCGGCGAAAGGGTAGCGGAAGAAAGGAGATAACCGTAGAAGAATTAGAATCAGAGATAGAAGTAGAAAAAGACCTAGGCGAAGAAGATAGATAGCAGACATAGATAGGGTTTGAGCCATAAAAGTGACTCGATTTATAATCCACTCTTAGGGCATACTTTAGGGTTTTAATGACACTTTGAACGTGTGGCTAAGATTAAAGCGGATCCAAGGGTAGAGAATAAATCTTGGTTGTGGAATGGATTAAGATGGATGGACGGCTCAGATTAAATAACTTAAACTATTATTTAAATATATATATTAAAATATTAAAATATATATATAAATATTAATTTAAATAAATTTGGGGATGAAAAATGGCGGGAAAGGTGAAATTGGGCCAAATAATGGCGGGAAAGTGTGAATTTGGGCCAAATAATGGCGGGAAGGTGGATGACCGACATGTGGCTGACAGGAAGGTATAGATGACTTGCAAGTGGCTGGATTTTGGTGTCTACAGATGCCCCTTTTTGAGCTACTTTGTGTGAAGACACAATGCAGCACAAAAACTTAGGACACCTGAAAAGCTGGATCAGACGCAACTCTCTCTCAAGACTAAAGAACAACTTTGAAGACCAAAAAAAAATAAGAGAATATTTAATATTTATCAGCTTACCCCCTCAATTGGTGAGTGAGAATGGTTCTCACAAGCCAATTGGAAGAAATTTGGAATATAATGAACCGTTTTTGCCCCAACGGTAAAAAGGGGTTGGTGTATGAACCATCTGTTTATGTCCCAATAGAAAAGGGGTTGGTGTACAAACCATCTGTTTATGTCCCAACAGAAAAGGGATTTGTTTACAAACCATCTATTTATGTCCCAACAGAAAAGGGGTTGGTGTACAAACCATCTGTTTATGTCCCAACAGAAAAGGGGTTGGTGTACAAACCATCTGTTTATGTCCCAACAGAAAAGGGGTTGGTGTACGAACCAGAAAAAAATATGAAAGATTGACCGTTTTCTGCCCCAACGGAAAAGGGGTTGGTGTACAAACCAGAAAAAAATATGAAATATTGACCGTTTTCTGCCCCAACGGAAAAGGGATTGGTGTACGAACCAGAAAAAAATATGAAAGATTGACCGTTTTCTGCCCCAACGGAAAAGGGGTTGGTGTACAAACCAGAAAAAAATATGAAAGATTGACCGTTTTCTGCCCCAACGGAAAAGGGATTGGTGTACGAACCAGAAAAAAATATGAAATATTGACCGTTTTTTGCCCCAACGGAAAAGGGATTTTTGCGAAACTGTAATAATTTTTTTTTTTTTTTGAAAAAAAATTGTAACAAAATTTTGTTTTGTTGTTTTGCAGCTTAGGGTGTTAGAGGCGCAACACCGATTCTCCCCTATCATTTCGGGGATGAGGAGGTCATTGTCCCAGGCAGACTGGGAGATATTGGAGGCAGTGGGGCTAGCGGAGGCAGCCCGGTTGGAGGTAGTGAGTCTAGGCACACCACTAGGTCTAGGGCTCCTACTAGGTCTCAGGGGTCCTCTTTTGATGGTTAGCTTAGTGCTTAGATGCACTCTTTATGAGCCTTGGTGCTCTATTGTATATTGTAGCCTTTTGGCATTCCTCGTACAGTTTGACCTTTATACATATATATATATACATGGCTTTTATTTTTAGTGTTTTACTTTCTTTTGTGTGAATGCCTATGTTTTTGTGATGCATGTTTTTATATGTTTTAATGTTTTTGATGCATATGTGATGGAATGGAATGCAAACTTATAGATGATTAATGCGAGACTAAGTAAATGAAATATGCACTAAGAAGCACTCATACTTTTAGATAGTTAGATTTAGCCAACTGTTATCATAATTGTTTAATCAAGGGCACCGAACTTGGTGGCTTGTGAATGGATGACGTATGGAATGACATGAATATGGAAGAAGATATGGAGGTTGATATGGAAGAAAATATGGAGGAAGACTGTTTTACAAAGACTCAAACATGCTAGTGGTATCAAACAAACTTACTAATACTGCCTAATTCAACTAGGACCAAATGTGTGTGCATGGGAGTTCATTAACCAAATCAGAAGCATGGTAGTGACTCTAGGCAATCAAAAACCTGTGTGTGTGCAAGTGTGTTCATTAACCTCATCTTGCACAAATTAGGTAACCCTGTTATGGAGAAGACCCCAAAGCTAGTTTGTCCGTATGAGCATTCAGAGGTCTCTTTTTTAGGAGAGACATGTCGCCACGCAATGAGTATACTCCACTGCCAGTCAAGCGTCTATAGCCCCGGTGAAGGTTAACTCCATAGTCCATGTTGTTTTTGACCTTTGTAAGCCTTGGGGATGACTACCTATCCATCTGATTGGACAAGTAGTACGATCCTTACAACTTATTTGGGATCAGTGGTGTGTGAAAAATGTTCATTTCCTTAGAGATTTGGGGAATCGGATTCTCAACCGAAGTATGATGAGAATTTTACCCTATCCTTACTACTTTGTTTATATTTATATTTTGTGATTGCTTGTGATAGTGGTAAGAACCACTATTTTATGGACTATGTTTGCATGATAGGACAAACAAGGATTACCCTGTTCACTTCAAGGCACAACCCAAGGATGGTGTTATCTCTCTTTGACACAAGATGTTTTTAAGATGTGAAAATGTGATAGGTTCAAGACCGCTTTTGAAATCATTTCCCAATACTCAAGATTTTATTTAGTGTAATTGGTGATATGGCCCTAGAGGACTTTAACATGCATTTCGAAGTTTGCTTAAAACACTAGAAATGGCTGAGTGACTGAAAACATTTTGGCAATGTAAATATGTGCAAATGGAAAATGGGTGTATGAATGACAATTCGGTTTGATGGATTTTATGAAGGTGCCCCTGATTAAGGCAACATGACTTTTGCTTGACCAAATTTTACATCCAAAAGATAGAATGGTCTCTAACATGATATGCAACTATGGCTGAAAATGAAATGTTATGGTTTTCAATGAGATGTATGCACATGAAATGCAATGTTTTTGAATGAGATGTATGCAATTAACAATGAAATGCAAATTCTTTTTATTTTATTTGTTTTTTTTTTTTTTTTTTTACAAGCCATGTATATATGTACATATAAAATTCAAACTATGCGTAGAATTCCCTCAAGTGTATAACATTAAGTGGTTCGGGTTCTTCCTCTCCCTCTAAACTGACAAGTCTATAAGTTCCATTACCCACTCTTTCAGTGACCATATATGGACCTAACCAATTAGCCATGAATTTATCTCGAAGATGCGGCAATGCATTGGTGTTTTGTTGATTCTCTTTAAGGATAAGATCCCCTACTTGAAATTCTCTTAGATGAACTTTGGCATTGTAAGCACGTTTCAATCGGTCTTGATAAACTCGCAAATGCTCTAAAGCATTGATTCATTTTTCATCTATGAGTGTGAGTTGATCAAGACGTGCTTGTCTAGCAGTATCATCATCGATAAATTCCTACAAAGAAATTTGCAAGGAAGGGATCTCGAGCTCAAGAGGCATGATTGCTTCAGCTCCATAAACCAAAGAAAATGGCATTGCCCCAATGGGAGTTCTGATGCTTGTTCTGTAAGCCCATAATGCCAAGGGGATTTGTGTATGCCAATCTTTATGATTTTCTTTAACAAGTTTCTTAAGAATAGCAATTATGGTCTTATTGGAAGCTTCAGCTTGTCCATTGGCTTGTGGGTAGTAAGGAGTTGAGAAACTATGTTGGATATTATACTTTTCGCAAAGAGCTCGAACATCCTTATTCTTAAAAGACTTGCCATTATCAGAAATGATTTTAGAGGGAATACCAAAACAACAAATGATATGGTGAAGTATAAACTCCACAATTCTAGGACCTGTCATACTTGGTTAGAGGAATAGCTTCAACCCACTTTGTGAAGTATTCGATGGTCTGTAATGATGAAAGTATGTTGTCTCGAAGAGGCAGGTGAAATCTTGCCAATTAAATCGAGACCCCATTGTGAGAAGGGCCAAAGGCTTTGGATGGGCTGTAAAGCTTGTGATGGTATATGGATTAAATTAGCGTGTTCTTGACACTTTTTACATTGTTTAACATACTTGCAACAATCTTGTTCCATAGTGGGCCAATAATACCCCATACGTAAAATACGCTTCACAATGGCTATTCCACTAAAATGACCACCACAAGTACCATCATGGGCTTCAGCAATAGCTCTATGTGTTTCACCTGCTTCTAGACAGCGGAGGAGTACTCCATCATATCCACGTTTATACAACACATCCCCCAAAAGAACAAAACGAGCTGCCTTTTTCTTAAAGCAGCGACGGGCAGTTTGAGACAAATCAGGTGGAAGTGTTCCAAACTTGAGGAAGGCTACTATCTCACTAGACCAAGGCTCATATGGATCCGAATGGATAAAGCAAACATCTTTTTCATCTTTAGACTCAGCACGGACAATTGCAGACTTAGAGATTGTGGAAATGATTAGGGGCTGTACCTCTCCAAGGGAGTCCTTTGGAATCAATGATCCAAGAGAGGCCATAGCATCCGCAAATCTATTAGTCGAACGAGGCAAACTAGTGATCTCATACCAATCAAACTTAGAGAGCAACTTCATTGCTACATCACGATAAAGCTTAATGGTAGGTTCTTTGGCTTGGTATTCTCCTGTAATTTGTTTAACCACGAGTTGAGAATCCCCAAATATCCGAATACGCTTAATTCTCATAGCTATGGCTGATTGAAGACCTAAAATTAAGGCTTCATACTCTGCTGTATTATTGGTGCATTGGAAGTCTAGTTTGAATGATAAAGGGATGGGAATCCCTTGAGGTGTATGAAACACAACTCCAGCGCCCTGACCTTTCATGCACTTAGAGCCATCAAAGAATAGCGTGATGTCAACATCTTCCTCCGGAATGATGTCCTCTTCTTGTTCGATGATAGCAAATACCGAATCATCTGGGAGCTCAATAATCAAAGGATGATCACTAGGTAGCGGAGCTTCCGCAAGTTGATCGGCTATAACTTGACCTTTAACGGATTTTTGGCTAATGAATTCAAGATCGAATTCGGTAAGCAACATTATCCATTTAGCGGTACGAGTGTTATTATAAGTGCGAGACATCATATAACGCAGAGGGTTTTCTCTAGCTATGACATATATTGTATGGCTAAGCATATAATGACAAAGTTTCTTAGTGGCAAAAACCACTGCTAAGCACAACTTTTCCACATAAGCATATCGGGTTTCATAGCTTACCAATGTTCGACTAATATAATAGATAGCTTGCTCGCGATTTTGTTCATTCTTTTGTGCAAGCATTGTCCCTAAGGCAAAGTCCGTTGCTAAGATATAAAGGTTGAAAGGGACCCCTGGACGAGGCGGAGCTAAGACTGGCGGAGACGCTAAGTACTGCTTGATGTCATCAAAGGCTTTCTGACATTCATCTGTCCATGAAAATTGTACCCCCTTTTGTAGTAGGTGGCAAAATGGCCTACACTTATCAGAAAGTTGTGCAATAAAGCGACGGATTGAATTAATCTTTCCTTGTAAACTATGCAACTCCTTCAAATTAGTTGGGGGACACATTTCCATAATGGCTTTGACCTTGTTTGGGTCCACATCAATACCTCGTTTAGAGATAATAAAACCTAGGAGTTTGCCTGAGGTAACACCAAAGACACATTTCTTAGGGTTCAACCTTACTTTATGCTCTAGAAGCCTATCAAAAACTTTTTCCAATACATCAAAATGCTCTTGTCGAGTTTTAGATTTTTCCAATAAATCATCCACATAATCTTCGATAATCTTATGCATATAATCATGGAAAATATAAGTCATGGCTCGTTGATAGGTTGCACCTGCGTTCTTAAGGCCAAAGGGCATCACCCTGTAACAAAAAGTTCCCCAAGGTGTGGTAAATGATGTTTTGTGTTGATCTTCAGGGTTTATTCGAATCTAGTTGTATCCTGAAAATCCATCCATGAACGAAAGCATTTCATGACCAGCGCAGGTGTCGACAAGAGTATCAATGTTTGGAAGAGGAAAGTCATCCTTAGGACACGCTTTATTTAGATCTTGAAAATCGGTGCAAACACGTATCCCCCGTTAGGCTTGCGAACGGGTACCATGTTAGAAAGCCACTCAGGATAATCAATCGGGATGACAAATTTAACATCCATAAGTTTTTGAATCTTCGATTTAACTAGGAGGGCCACGGTAGGATGCATTTTCCTAAGTTTTTGTTTGACAGGTTTAGCATCTTTTTGTAAGGTGAGGTTATGGACAACCAAATTAGGGTCTAGGCCTAGCATGTCTTTGTAAGACCATGCAAATATCTCCTTCTTCCGCTTGAGTAGAGCAATCATTTGCTCTTGTTCCTCTGATGATAGACTTTTAGCCAGTTTCATAATTTGGGTGCCATCTTGGTCTGGACTAAGGTCTACATTGATAGTTTCTTCAATAGACATGTGGGAACCTTCCTCAAGATGATGGGGAGTAGGGATTAGATTTATGTCATCTAAAATGTCATCAAGCTCCTGTGCCTTGCTCTCATCTATGTCTGCCTGAAAAACCTCTGGCTTAGAAGATGAAGGTGAATGTGGAGGTGAAGGAGGAATGTATTTGGTGGAAGCCCTTAACAATTCCTCAGAAAGGATGAACTCTAAAATAGATGGAGGGGATGAAATCTGATCCAAGTCAATCAGGCTTGGATTGATCGGGATTGGTTTATCCGGATCATATGGATTATGAAGCGAGGTGAATAAGTCTTCAAAATTCATTGTCAACTTATGAAAGAAAGGATGGGCGGAATGGAAGGGAAAACCGGTGAAGACCTCGGAAGACCTGAAGTGCAAAACAACATTGTTTTTCAGTTTTTTTTTTTGTAGTGGTGAAAACCACTATTACACACATACATAAAGCAATAAAGTATTTTTATATATTTTGATTTTTTTTTTTTTTTTTTGGAATTTTCTAATTTAATGGCTCCAATATCAATAAGATCTTGGATCACATGTTTGAAAGTTGTACAATTATTGATATCGTGCCCATTTTGCCTATGATAAGGACAAAATAGGTACTCCTTGTAATATTTCCCCCTTCTAGATGGGTCTAAGGGTTTAAACTCAGGTAAAGTTAACTGATTTGTGCTATATAACTTGTTGAATATGACCACATATGGTTCATCTAAAGGTGTGAACTGTCGCTTGGGATGATTGTTTTGCCAAGGTCGAGTTTCCATGGTTGGCCCAGTATTGGGAGCTGGTTGAGTAGGGGCGGGTACCGCATGATAAGCAATTGGTTGCGGTTGACTTTGCATTACTTGTTGTTGTTGAGCCATTACGGGCTGACTCGCCACCACTTGATTAACTTGGTTAACATTTGAGGTCGTACTAGCTCTGTGCTTGTTTGTTTTGGCCATAATTATTATTTCGTTGTTGGCCCTTTTGTTGCCATTCTTTTCTATGGGGTTTTAAAACACCCTCTTGGACTTTAATGTCTTCTATGATACTTGCTTGGGCCAAAGCCTCTTCAAAAGTCCTGTATTGTTGTAATTGGAGTAACCAAGAGATAGGTTTTAGACAACTCTGGGTGAACATTTTGGTTAACTCCTCCATTGGTAGGGAGAATGGTAGTTTATTAATGATAGCCCTCCAACGGTTTCCAAAGTCATAAACAGTCTCATCGTCATGTTGCTTGAGCTTGTATAAGTCGAACAATGAAACTCTCTTTTGTACATTCAGGGAGAATCGTTCTAAAAATAGATTAATCAATTGCTCGTAAGCATAAATGCTATGGTGAGCTAAATGATTATACCACTGTACAACATCTCCTCCTAATGTCTGAGGAAAAGTTCTGAGCATAAGAGCATCATTATTTTGGATTCTAAAGCAAGCATGCATGAATGAGCTCACATGTTCATGAGGATCCTCAGTTCCTCGAAATTTGTCAAACTTCGGTAATGTGAAATCTATCGGATATGGTGGTGAAGGTACCGAAGGATGAATTGGTTGATTGATCAATGACCTTAGCGTAGGTTTCTGACTAAATGAGCCAGGCGCGTTGAGCATAAGGTTGTCAATCTGTTGTTGCATAGCATGGAGTCGAGAATCTTCATGAAAATTCTGACTCGTTTGATGATTATGATGATGTAATGGAAGAGTGGAAAATTGATGAGATGGGATGAAATTGCCTGAATTAGGCGGTGTAGAATGGACATGTTGTTGGTATGGATGATACCGGAAAGAAGGTGATTGGTTTGAATGATGAACTGGACTAGGTTGGGAGAAAGGTGGGGTAGGAATGGACACCACCGAAGATTGGGGTACCCAGGTGGGGCCTGAGCTAATAAAAGCTGGCTGGGTAGAAATTGGTTGGGGTGTAGGTTTTACTACGACAGGTGGTTGAGCATTTTGTTGCTGTTGTTGCAAAATAAATTTGTCGAGATATTCCTTAACCTTATTAATCTCTAACCCAAGGGAGGTGGGATGATTGGATGAAGGTGGAGGGCGAGCTGCCATGGTAGTCACGGGAGCGCATAGGGGGGCAATGAATTTGGGAGGGCAGTGCCATGGTAGTCACAAGGGACTGCATAGCAGGAGCAATGAAGGTGGCTGAAGTAGGCGATACCTGGGAAGGAACAGTAGACTGTGTCCCAGGTAGGGTGAAACCATAAATGGTTTGGGAAGAAGAGGGTTGAAATTGGTTATGGCTAGAGGAGTTTCCACCAACTTCATAAAGAGAATTGGTGTACACCCGGGTACATGGGGGAGAAGGTGGTCGGGAAGACACTACATTTGTCTCCAAAGGAGAACAATTGAGCATCCGGGAAGATGTTGGAGATGAAGCCGGCTGAACAGATACCACATTAGCCTCAAAAAAGGGTTAGTGTAGACCTGAGTGAAACCAACGGGTATGGTTGATGCAATATCCTGCTAAAAAATAGAATCTTGCATAGGGGAATCTTGGATTGGCTCAAGGACATAACCAGTGCCATCTCTTAAGTGAGTTTGCACTTGGGCCATATCAATGTGGATAATATGAGAGGAATTGTCTTCCTCCATGGGCATGGCCATGTGATAGACGGTAGAAGGACGTGAAAGACCTGCAGGCGAACCTGCCTGAAATTCACTAGGATAAGTGGCTATGTTGGTGGTGGGGATATTCTGTGAATTATTCATTTGATTATTTAGATTTAACATTTTAGATTGATTCCTTGTTAAGACCATGAAGCAATAAATCTAAACAAATTTAGAAAAGAAGAATGCAAAACTGGAATGATAAATTTACACTAAAGAAATTATCAAAAAATAGTCACAACCTAGGTTTCAACCAATGTGTCTTACCTGCGGTTAATTAATTATTTTTTGATCTTAATCTGTAGTAAATTTTAAGTGTTTGGTTTATGAGTTTTGCATGTAATCTAATCTTGAATTATTCACAAAAAAAGGTAAAAACTATGGCTAGGAAAGGACAACGAGATTCTTACTGGTGATGAAATCAAGCAAGTTTGCTCGGGGGTGACCTATGGTGTCTAAGGCAGAAGTTTAATGGATGGAGATGAATTCCACCGTCACTAAACTTCAAGCAATATCTGGTGATGAAATCCAGATATCACTGTTTTAAATGCAGTATGAAAATGCAATGATTTTTTATTTTTTTTTAATTATCTAATGTGTACATACAAGGCTATAAATCAGAAGTTCTAATGATCTAAGCAAGAGGCTACTGAAAACATGTCATTTCCTCTGAAGAAGTGGAGTACACCATTTAAAACCCCCTGCCTACCAATGATATCAGATATCAAAGGAGCAACCGGAAGGTTCGTCCACTTCTCTCGCTTGGAATCACCCAATGGCAGGAGTACTATTGACATCCAATCAATAGTCCTACTTAGATAATTAAAACAAATAATTTATAGCTATTCTAACATGCAACTAGGTATGCAAAATTTTTTTTTTTTAAATGCAAGCAACAATCAATAATGCAATGCAAAGAAAAATGTAATTTAAAAATAACTGTTCTTTTCTAGATTACTTAGTTTTTGTTCATTTTAAAGTAATGATCTGAAAAAGAAACAAAATATGGCAGAAAAACCAAAAACGTAAAAAGTACAGCACTTACTTCGAAGCCTACGCTTTTTGTAAAATGACTTCAAATTCCCATGGGAGTTTGCACAGGCTAAAACGCACCTCTGCGTTTCGTATTGGACTTCCAGATGCCCCTCTGTGTCTGCTGCGTTTTCTGCAAGCTCAGAAACCCTAGTTCGCTGTAACAACGAATTTCACGATTTTGGAACCTACAAAATGAAACAGAAAACAAGAACAGATTAGTAAAGCAAGTATTTAAAAATATGAAACCCTAGGGGGTCCCACCGTGATCGCCATTTGTAGATTAAAAATACACGCCAAACAGAAAGATAAAACCACAAGAATGGAATACAGGAAAGTTGCACAAAACAGATGATTTATATTAATCGATGGAGTTTAAAAACTCCTTTTTGAATACAACTGGGCCTGTAACCCTTTTTGTGATACAAAAATTACAAGTTATGCTAGGGTTCTCCAAAACCCTAGCTGGCACGAATGGTGGCGCTTCCGAAGATCGTATCTTCAATCCCAACAGAGTGAGTGGGCTTTGTCGTATCCCTTGCTTGGACCACTCCAGCTTAATCAGCTGCCATCAATAAACTAGATCTGTCATCAAAAACCTGCACACATTAACACTATCAAGGAGTTAGAAATTAATGAGAGGGCTCCACTACGTGAGCCCTCA
This sequence comes from Wollemia nobilis, assembly GCA_028583015.1. Lineage (NCBI taxonomy): Eukaryota > Viridiplantae > Streptophyta > Pinopsida > Araucariales > Araucariaceae > Wollemia > Wollemia nobilis. The sequence goes on along the minus strand of JAQPPZ010000386.1, from coordinate 7,871,593 downwards.
GAAACAATCTAAAACCTTATAAAAACGGAATGCAGGAAATCAATAACAGATTAAAACATAAAATACGGCTACTTGCTTTAAACTAATTTATACCTATTCTCTATTAACGCAGCTAGACCAGGTGACACCTAGAAGTAATGTTGTTGTCAGAATAGGCTATGGAAGGTGCCCTGGTGCACTCGTCGAATGCCCGCGTGCTTCTGGATCTGGATTACAGACGCCGGTCTGAGTCTGTGGCTGAAGGTAAACGCCCGTGGGCACTTGTTAAACGCCCGTGGGCACTTGGTAAACGCCCGTGGGCACTTGGTGAAGGGGTAAACGCTCGTGGGCACTTGTGACAGGAATGGGAGATTCTGCAGAATGCTGCAGAAGGAATGGCGGCGAAAGCGGCGATGGAAGCGACGATGGATGCGGCGAAAGGGTAGCGGAAGAGAGGAGATAACGGTAGAAGAATTAGAATCAGAGATAGAAGTAGCAAAAGACCTAGGCGAAGAAGATAGATAGCAGACATAGATAGGGTTTGAGCCATCAAAGTGACTCGATTTATAATCCACTCTTAGGGCACACTTTAGGGTTTTAACGACACTTTGAATGTGTGGCTAAGATTAAAGCGGATCCAAGGGTAGAGAATAAATCTTGGTTGTGGAATGGATTAAGATGGATGGACGGATGAGATTAAATGAAGGATGGACGGCTCAGATTAAATAACTTAAACTATTATTTAAATATATATATTAAAATATTAAAATATATATATGTAAATATTAATTTAAATAAATTTGGGGATGAAAAATGGCGGGAAAGGTGAAATTGGGCCAAATAATGGCGGGAAAGTGTGAATTTGGGCCAAATAATTGCGGGAAGGTGGATGACCGACATGTGGCTGACAGGAAGGTATAGATGACTTGCAAGTGGTTGGATTTTGGTGTCTACAGTAACAAAGGAGAATAATATTAGTAGATAAGCTCCATATTGAAAATTCAATAAAAACCCAAGTATGGAGGAAGATGTAGCTCAAAGGAATTAACCCTTATATGCTTGGTAATATATACTATCCTCAATGAAGAGTCCTAGACTTATGATAGGTACCTTAAAGATGTTTTTTATAAATATTAAGTTAGAATTTATCTCCTACTTTGTATTTATGTGGTGCATGATGTTTGTCACGGTGTTCTTTGTACTTAATGTTAGCCTTCTAAAATATATCATGGACTTGACATTGGGTTTGTTGAATCTATTCAAAAATCATGTTTGCTTTATCAATTTTAATCCATGCATAAGAGGTTTATTTTATCATAGTTGAAGAGAAATTAATGTTAATTGAAATTAATGATTGGAATCCAAGGCATGTCTAAAAAAGGACTATAACCTTTAGATTTATAAAGAGCTTTGTTATAGTTATGATAAACATAGGATAGATTCCCATTCCATATACATGGATGTTTAACATTTTGGATCCTAACTATATGAATGATCATATGATTAAGTACATATGTATTTTTATTTATTAGAGGATGGTAGGTGGTTGATTGGTGAATTATAGAATCCATACAAGGCCAAAGACTTAATAGAAAATATTGAGGAAATTAGTATCCTTGTTAGACATAATGTTATGCGGTATTCTATAATAGATCTATAAATTCTTGAATAATATATTGGATATTTATTCTCCTAATATGTTGGTTTAAAAGGCATGAGGATAGTAATTTTATAGAATTTGACTAATACCACATATACAAAATAATTCCTATGATAGTTATACAATATCCCTAACATGAAACCCATTGACATTAAAATTCCCAAGAAATTGTATATGTGGGTAGAGGATTATATAATCCTAATTTATCATTGGAAGGTTTGACAATTACACATATTATACAAGTTCTAAAATATCTACAAATACTACGGTGAAGCTTATGCTAGGGAAAATATTTTTGTAGAATAGTCAATATATTGGCAATGTTGAAGTGTCGTATTGTTTGATTATAATATGCTTTCTAAATTGGTTTCTTTATATCACTTATTAATCCATAAAAAACATATCCTAAGTGGAAAAAATAATGTTCTAAAGGAGAAAATCATAAATGCACTTACCTAAGTTAGTATTTGATGAATGATAAATAAATTAGGGTCTAACTAATATAGGTGAGACTAGTTGTAAGTCTCATGATCATAAGCATAAAGAATGGTGATGTATGTGGTGATTGGTAATTGACTGAGGAAATTTAGAGTAAGGTTGATTTTTACTTTCTTATGTTTAATTTTCAAATGAATTTTTTGAAATAATATTGACCATTGGTGGTAATTATCCTATAACTTGCTCTATATCCACATGAAATACAATTGTTTATGGTATCTGTATGATGACATCCTTGCTGAATATATAGTTCTTCTAATAGTGGTATTATTGGACATTGGCATAGATCTTATGATCATATGCAAGGTATCCCCAAATTACATTATTTAAAGTTACACTATGGTAAGCAACTAGATTCCCATGTTGAATGTAAATGGTGTTAATTGCATACTCCAATAAATATATATTGATCTCAATTTGCTATTATAGGTTTCATATTGTGAGAAATAAAATAAATAAAAGTCACATTGTTACATTTTTTAATACCTTATATTATGCTTATATCCAAGTGAAATTAGCTTTGACACCTTTATTAGTCACATGATTTAGTGGACAAGTGATTTTGAAGAATCCCAACATAAATTATCAATAAAATTTTGGCAAGGCCTAATAAGCTATGAAGCTCTATTGGGGTTTTTATGGTAGGACAATTTCATATGACATAGATATTTCCTAGGTTGATATAAATTGCATGCTCATTAATAAAAAACCCTAGATACTAAATTTATCTAGTTCTAAAAGAACACTTCTTTAGGTTGGACCTAAGTGTATGCTAGCACAAAGTACTCAAGACTTGGTTAATATGTTCTAAGTGTTCTTTCAAAATTCTATTAGACATAATAATATCATACATGTAGACAACTACAAATGAGTAAGTGAATGGTAAGATTATGTCATTCATCATTTGCATGATTGACATATATTTATTGATAAGGCTAAAAGACATGATCGACCACTCAAACAAAACCTCTTTGGACTTTAAGTTTTTTTCCAAATATTAGTTGGATCAAATTGGGATTTGATATCCATATTTGAGATCAATATTGTTAAAATACTAAGCAGCCCTAAGTTATTCTAAGAATTTCAATCCTAGAAATAGGATGATGGTCTTCACTATGATATTATTAAGTACTCTATAATCAATTTAGAGTAATATTTCTTATGATCTAACTATAATTAACTTTTGGAGGATCAAGGATTGGGTCAACTTTGACCTTCCTGTATTAGCATATATATTTGGCACTTGATCTCTTCATTACTTAGAATAGAGTATCGATAGACTAGTATATTGGGAATAGGCATACCTTGTGCTAGACCAATCAAATATTTAACCTATGAGTAAATTGAAACCCCTAAAGTTAATGTAAATATATAATTAAAAATCAAGACCACTTGGCCTATTTGGAATTGTTATCCCTATTTAATGTCTACAATAGACTTAGAAGTGGCTACAATAAGCTTTATACCTTATTAAGGATTGATCAACAAGAGTATAAATTTCTCTATCTAATTGATCACCTTATAATAATTCTTGGTATTGACCAAGGAAAATTTACCTAATGGATCCACCTCTAGAATCCCATAACCTTAGTCATGGAATGTGATGATGATGCTTCATGGTCTAGAGTCATAAATTCCATGACACTCTCACATGATGGTTACCTAAGAAGAAAATCACACACATCAAGTAGAATGGCATCATATTTTACCTCATCCTTCAAAGGATTAATGGCTTGTGAGAGGTAACTTTTATCTATAACATGGATGGATTTACCACAATGAATCCATTCAATATTATAGATGAGGATGTGATGTCATTAACCAATTTCTTATTCTTTACTATATTCCTTTTACCAATATCAAAGGTGTTTCTTTTCATATTCATTAGTCAATTACAATTGTTTTATAACAATGATAGCACTAGGGTTACCTTCCATGATTTGCCTCTCTTTATCTCATGCTATAGAAGAAGAGGAGGATATCCATTTTTATGGGGGAGTAAGCATTGACACTTCTGTTAGTAATGATTACTAGATACAACACTTATCCTATTTATAATACATAATCTTAATATAATCATATTACTTCCAATATTTATTTTGTGATTGTAGGGAACTTTTCCCTATAGCCCCACTTCACTTCAAGTAAAATGTTAGGACCCATCCTAAAACTTGATGTAATAATCCTAGTGGAATATGGGTAGTACCCATGTTAATATTTTGTGATGTTTTATTATATTTTTATATTAAGAGGCACCTATGCCAAATGGTACCCTTCTATGCAACCATTTTTCAAGAAAATAACTAATTATAGGTAGGAGATTCTAGCTCAAGTATCATTTTGCATGTACGCCAACCTTGGGAGTTAGGTGCTAGAAAAATTCCTTAAAAATATGAGAGGTAATATTGTACATATATTTTTACATAATTGAATGAAATATTGAAGGAGGTTACCCCCTCAAAGAGGCTTGTTATTTAGTGCTATTATGAGATTGTTCATTTTCTACAATTTACTTTTTTATTGTGTATTTTATTTCCAAATGTCTTGTGAGCATATATGTTTAATTTTAGTATTTATGTGAGAGTGTTGATTTTAATTATAGGTTCCTAACATAAAAATTAGTCAAAAGTGGGATACGCTAAGACAAATAGTCAGAAGGTACTTCCCATATTTATATGGAAGAAAATAAATCCAAGGAAAGGAAGACAAGCTCAGAAGTCACATTGATTGCTAGATATTTCATCTATCGTTGATACTTTTATTCTACTCATATTTAGTTGCATCAAGTGAACTAAGGCTTGTAGATCACTTATTGTTAATCCAATGATCCATGTGGTCCTTCTGAAGGAGGAGAGAGCAAAAAATAAGGAAAAAATTTAACAAAACCTAGAGCTAGATATATGGTGACCAGACACAATCTCAAGAAGAAAAACATCAGTGCTCAAACAATGAATGCCTAATATTGGCCAAAGTAAGTTCCATCTCACCCAAATACACATGGCAACTTCATACACATAAATAAGTAGTTAAATTGGCATTTAATAAGAACATCCACCATTAGTCATATATCTTTACTTTTGTAGCTAATTCTATTAGAGCTAATTGCATGTTAGCCAAGGCAATAACCCACCATATGCATGAACCTACCATACTAATATACATCAATTAGGGATGTCATGCCCATAAAATCATCAAGGTAAAATATTCTAGGAGAAATGCAATGGAATAATAATGGTGTAGCCACCCCAATGTAGCAAAATAGAGATGAGTCAACACTAGTCAATCATCCAAAGGCCTAAAACCTTTTAGCATTTATGGCCCTAGATCCAAAGAACTCAAAGTTGTTGTTCCATAGTTATAGAAGAATTTTATCTATAAGAGTAGAATAATTTGTAGGCCTTCTACATAGAACTTGAGAGGGAAGGAAACCTCTTCTCGGCTTATATATAGGCTCAACTTATATTGTAAAAGGCATTAGGATTTGTCTATTTGTGCCTAGTACTTGATATTATAGGATATTCATTTCATCCTTTTTTGATTGTGACGAGGGAAACCTAAATCTTGGCTCACTGCCTAAGAAGCATCAAACCCTTTAGGCCTCATTTCCTTAGAAGTATATTTTTGCATGTTAATGAAAGTTGTGACTAATTTCACTCTGTTCTCATTTATTTAAATTATTTTCAATTCTTGGTAGTGTGTTTTTCGTGGTTGTGTTCACTAGGTGAAGCATGACATATTTTGCATTCAAATACCACTTTTTGTAGTAGAAATTTAGGATTTAATTCTTTGGTACATCACCCCCATAGCTTAGGTTTTAATTTTCTATAAAGTATTTACTTTTCTATTTTTTACTTTTATTATAATTCCCTAGTACTTTGACCTCAGATTGTAGAGGTCTCTATGTGTCCAGGATTAAATCCAATTAGGAACTAGCCTCAATTAAAAACCTTGAAGGCTACCCCATAGGAGACCTTCCATCTATGTAAATTCCTACTCTTTTGCTCTATGTGAGGTGTAGATGTTGTACCCATGTAGAAAGCATACACCTAACTAATGCATCAATTGATATCAAACATTAAAGCATGAAAGATTGACAATAATGAATTCAACAAGAAATGGGGTTTCCTTTTATTAAAATTTTTCAAATCCAATTACATATACGTCCCTCTTAGGGATACTCAATGTTGATATAATTAATACAGTCTTGAAGACCCTCTAAATGAGGGGGTGGTGTAATTCGTAGACTTTCCAATAGGACACAAACTGCTCAAGATCAATGATGACCTTCTTCTCCATGATTAGAGGTATATGCTGCCTTGAATTCCTTGCAAATGGATGGATCCTATAAACCTTGCATTCAAGAAACAACAAGAAACAATTACAAGCAAATGTGGCCTCTCTTGATGAGGCTTTTAGAGGAATCTTTCATAAATAATGCTAAAGAAAGTAAATGAAACATGTAATCTACAAAACTATGCAAAAAATAATTAAATTGCAGTACAGCATATAAAGAAGAACATAAATCTAATTATGGAGCATCCTAATTAGCCATTAGAAACTTGAATTACATGAAATAAACATAAACTAGTCTAGAATTGACAAATGCTAGGAATAAAGGAAATCTATCCTCAAATCCTAAATCTAACTGTGCAAAAACATCAAAGAAGATTAATATAACTTAAATATACTTAGATAAATGCATAATAATGGAAATATACTACTAAGATAGTGGTAAATGGGGATCAAACCCTCACTGCATGTCTGTGGTGTAGTTGGCACTGTTAGTCATGACTGACAACCACGGTTGAGATGAAACTCTTCTTGCTCTCCAAATATAGGATTGGATCTCCAATTCTCCTTGTTGAATTGATGGTTAAGGGTTGCATCAGTGTCATTTGATGTATTGGTGGTGTGAATTATATGAATTCATAGTTAAAGGGACTAAATTATGGTTTCTTGATTTCCTTAGACCTCTAGGATCTTCATGGCTTCAAATGCCATTTTGATATCCAAATGGGTAGCAAGAACATTCCTCTCAAAGTTAACAAATGGGTCTACAATTTTATAGGGCTCCATTGCGTTCAATTGAAACTTTTCCTATATGGTATCTTCTATTTTGAGGGGGTTCTTATAGCACATTGAAGGCCTTGCTCTAGCTTCATGGATATGCTAAGAAAAAGAAACTTACATTTGGATTTGTTGGAGGGAAAGTTTTAGAGGCTTCCTCACCCAAAATCCATTTGGATTTTTTCCCAGGACATTGTAATTGATTCTAGGTCCTAAACTACTTTTATGCTAGCCTCAACTAGCTCTGTTAGTCATGAGTGTTAGCCATGACTAAGGTTGATTTAAGCAACTCTACCTAAATTGAGTGGTTAAAACCACTACTTCACCTTAGAGTTATCTAAGATCATTCATGTGGTATGATAGCATATCCCATATGAGTATTTGCCTTGATATGACACATTTTAGGTGTCTACAAATGCCCCTTTTGGTGTGCGTTGTGAGAATGAACAATGCTAAGAAAAAATAGACCTCCTAAAATGATGTCGTAGGTTAAATGATGATCATTGATCTGATCAATATTAGATACCCAATCCTACCAAAGGACACACATCTTAGAATCATTGCTTCCAACTGAGGGAAAGCTTAAATTTACAAAGCTTTGGTAAGCTCCAGTGGCGATCAAGTAGCTTCAGTGATACAATAGTACCGATAGGTGGAGAGCTAATAACTTAACTATCATAGTTGCTTTTTACCCCAACAAAGGGTAATCTTATGATAGTCTTTGGAAATTATTCGTAAGATAAACATAATTTTACAATATTGAGTGGTCTCCTATTGAATTTGATTATGATAATTGATATAATGACTACCCCCTCAAGCGATGAGTTGATGAGAGTAGGACAATTTAATGAAACGAAGAGTCGCTTGACCATAATGAGTGATTTGAACACTTTCAGGTTTTAGTAATTTGATTACTTGGCAAGGCCTAAGTCATCCATGGTTGCAACTATTAATAGTAATTGTAGATATCTATCTCATGGAGCAGTTAGGCCATTATGGCCTTGTTAGGAAATCAAAATGATAGAAATTCCATTTAGGCTTATGTTGAATCATTTTGTTCGATGATATGCTAAAAATATCATAAAATAATTGAGATGAATACCTCATTCTTGTGGAGTAGTCTGACCATATAGGCCTTCTTAGGGATTGAAGTGAAGCGTATCAATTCCACAATGACTAATTTACCCCAAATGGTCTTATGGTAATTTACTCATATTTTTGGATTGCATGGATCGTAAGTCACTACAAACGCCAAGTGTATAGGGTAAATAACTGGATACGAGGCACATTTGAATTTTGAATTATTTAAATTTTTTGTTATTTTTGATAGCTTTTGAGGGTTTTGGCCCATTTGATATTTTTAATTTTTCATTTTAAAGCCCCTCATGGTTGAATTTTGGAGCATCTATAGATTTTTATGCCTGGTGGACTACCAGGATCTGGCGGGGTGATGACCCATTAGGAAGGCATGGGGATGCAATGGCAACTGAGGCCTACACAAAGGGATCATATCCTCATGGGTGCTGGTTTCACCATAGGATAGAGGGTAAGTGGGGAGAGGGTGCAGTTGTCAAGGATGAGCCCCATATTGAGGAGGAGGATGAGGAGGAGCCTAATGATGAGCCTGCATAGCTATGGACCTAGGTTTATTGCCTAAAGACTCATATGGGGACTACTCAGCTACAAATTTTATAGAGATACACCACTATGGTAACTTTATAGGCATAATTGAAGGTCACACAAGATCATCTATGATAGGAATAGGAGAAGTGGTGAGGCTATGAGGAGGAGAGGACCACCCATCTAGCACAAATTACTAGTGCCACTATGGCTTTAGATAATATGATAATGGAGTGATATCTAGCACGGTCTCAGCTAAAACTCATGACTCATGAGAGGGATCTAGCAAGGAGTGAGTGAGGAAAGCCCTCAACTCCATAGACTACTCTAGTAGCTCTAGTTGTATAGGGACACATAGGTTTAGATCTCGATACAGATATCAGAAGGCTATGGGCCATGGTTTAGTGTCACCTAAATGAGTAGGCATCAGATGTTGCTCATATCTCTCGCTTAGAGGGAGAGATCAAGCTGATCGGGGGTGAGATTCCAGAGAGAACTACCACTATAGGGACCCAAAATACTAGGAAATAGGAGACAGGGTAGTCATCAGCTTTGCCCAATCACATAACTCATAGGTCAGAGATGTCCACTGGTTCCAGCTCTAGGTGGACTTATCGAGAGGGTGGAGGTGACGGGGGAGCCTCATAGACTAGGGGTGCAAGAACTACCTAGTATAGATATTTTCAGATTTTTGTACCATTTTTTAGTGTAAGGTTGAGGACCTACGTAGTTTTAGCCTACGAATATTTTGGACATATACCTATATACTATTTTTGACACACATATATATATGATCAGACATTTATGAGACTCATTATATGTGCAAATTTATTTATTTTATGTTTATGATATGCATATGGATGCAATGCTTATATTGTATGTTGATTTGATGCTATATGATGTGATGTATGGATGACATGCACTAGCTAGATGATGGATGTATGACTAGATATTGTGATCTAGATGTGTAGATAGACTACTTTGATTGTATGCATATTAGATGTTAAATGCATTTTTAATTTACTATACTTGTATGCATTTAATCTATTATGCTATGATATGATGAATTCAATGCATGTAATGCATTATTTACATGATGATGATCTAATGTAAATGAACATGTATGTCTTAATTATTTAAAAATATAATGTATGAATGTAATATGAGTTTAACAATATAATGGATGACACCACAAAATGTATAAAAATCATGACTATAATTGATATATCTTATCATAAGAATTAATCAATTAAACATCCATATGTGCTATGAAATTTTGTATTGTTTCTATTCATAAGCTTTTGGTAAGTTAAAAGAACATGCACAACATAGTCAGTGGCCATCTAAACATCATTGTTGATATCCATCCGATATCTATCCTATATTATGAACACTCCTTAATAAAAAAAATATTATAAAAGGAAGTTGATAATTGATTGATTTGATATGGTTGTTGCTATTTGGGAATTTTTGAGGTTTTCCATGAGACTCAAACACCCTAGTTGACTTATCAAAAGTTGTATAATGACTATACTAGACTTCTAAAAAATAAATTTTTTGTTAGGACAGACCAAGCTATTCATTACCCTGTGTAAATGAATATATTATATGATACATAAGCATACCCCAGTGCTAGGTGAGATTTATTCAACACATTTTTGTATTGGGGATCCTTAAATGTCCACCTGATCCTAGGTTTGGATTTAGTTAGACTAGACCACTAGGTAATACAGGCCACCTAACAACTAGCTAATTTGTGAATTGCTTAGACCTACCTGAATGCTAGGTGAGATTCATTCAACCCATTGTTGTATTGGGGATCACCCTATGATTTTTGAGTATTGATAATTCTAGGGATTCAAGCTCACCCCCTTATTTTATTCAATTTATTAGGATACTTGCTCATGTATAGTGATAAAAATCACTATTTATTTTGTATTTTGTTTTTATTTTATTTTTTAGCAAGGGATTTGATTTGATTTTTTAGTATTTTGTTCATTTATGTAAGTAAGGGATTTCTTCAAGTAGGGGGGATCTTGTCCTATTGCCAATTACCTCTACTCTAGACCATTGCACCTCAAAAAATGAGAAAGTAACAAAACCTTTCATCTAAGGTGACCCGAACCACTTTTGTAATGTTCATCCTTCTATACCCTAAGTAGGATTGTTAATGTGTTTGATTAGTGATGGGATTCTGATATGCTAAGTGCTATCAAAAATAGACCTCATCTACAAAAGAAGCAAGCTTTCTACTAAATCTGAGAAGACCACTAGGTATGGCTGAATGATTGGACAACCCTAGTATATTCTTCATAGCAACGGGAGGGGTTGTGTTGAGAAACATAATTACTCACAAGGGTGATAGATGATGATGCATAGATGCATGATTGAAATACAAATGTGCTGTCATTTGTAAGATTGAAAACACAACCTATCCTAATGCAAATGTGATGGATGGATATACCTAATGCAATGTAATTAAATGAATACATGTGCAAAATGAAAATGCATGATGCAAATGAAATGTAATTTTTTTTAGATTTTATTGTTTTTTGATTTTATGGATTTTGAAATTTTCCATATTTTTAAGTTTTTTGAATTATTAAGTGTGGAACACCTTAATATGAAGGATGTTGAGAGGTTCGGGCTCTTGAAACCCTTCAAACGATGTCAAGAAATACATTCCAGGTCCAATCTGCTCTAAGATGATGCATGGACCTAACTAGTTAGCTACAAATTTATCTCACAAGTGCGACAACAAGCTTGAGTTCTGTTGGTTCCCTTTCAACACAAGATGACCAACATTAAAGTCTCTCAAGTGGACTTCACTATTGTAAGCATATTTTAAGTGCTCTTGGTAAATGTGAAGATGCTCAAGAGCATTCATGTGGTGTTCATCAAGAAGCATCAATTGATCTAGGTAAGCTTACCACATAGTGTCATCCTCGATGAACTCTTTCAATATGACGTGCAACATTGGAATCTCCAACTCTAGGGGCATAATGGCCTCAACACCATATACTAGTGAAAATGGGGTTTCCTCCCAGTGGGCATTCAAATTCTAGTCCTGTAAGCCTATAGTGCAAGGGGCAACTAGATGTGCCAATATTTATGGTTCTTGTACTATCTTTTTCAATATGGTGACCACTATCTTGTTTGAAGCTTCAACTTACCTATTTGCCTATGAATAATATGGAGTTGCAAAACTATGTTGTATATTGTACTTAGACATTAAAGTCTTCACAATTTTTTTCTTGAATGGCGTTCCATTATCCAAGAATATTTTTGGACGGTATCCCATAATGACTAATGATATTGTGAAGTATAAACTCCACAATACATGCTCCAATTATTGTTGTTAAGGGAATGGCTTCCACCCACTTTATAAAATATTAATTAGCCATTATAATAAATGTATTCTGACCTGATGATAGAGGAGAGATCTTACCAATTAGATCTAAGCCCCACTAAGCAAATTGCCAAGCCGATTGAATGAATTGTAAGGCTTGTGATGGAAAGTGCATAATATTAGCATGATATTGGCATTTAACACATTTCTTGACATATGCGGTGCAATAATTCTCCATAGTGGGCCAATAATAACCCATTCAAAGGATGCGCTTGACAATGACCATGTTGCTAAAATGGCCATCGCATGTACTGTTGTGAGCTTACAAAATTTCCCAAGCTTATTCTTGGGGCTTAAGACAACGAAGGAAAATTCCATTGTAGCTTCTTTGGTACAAAATATCTCTAAGAAAGACACTTTATTACTTTCTATCTGAATGTGCATTTTTTAGAATGTGATAATCCCTATAGGATTAAGCCAAGTTTGAGGAAGTCATATAATTGTGACATACAATCCTGATAAGCTTCTGCCTCAACTATCAAGACAACTTGTTCCCATGGTATTTCACTATGTGTTAATGTAAACTGGAATACAACCTTGTGGTGAATGGTGGTGCCATCCCCTGTAGGACCCTGTGAGATCAAAGACCCCCAGGATGGCTTCTTGAGAAAGTCTCTGGCTTTATAGAACCACACATGATTTTTTTCTATATGAATCATGTTGAATAATTCCTTGTTATCAAAAGTTGATTGCTACATCACGGTATGTGATAACATATTTACATGAATTGTAGTAAAGTCATGTTGAGAAGCAACACACCCCCACTAAAAAAATGAAATTCCATCTTTTGAAAATATTTAATTTTCATTTTTTTCCGCAGGGACCCTCTTGAGTTTTTCAGGTTTTAATTCCAAATTTTGCTTGCATCCTTTTCAAATTTCACCTACATCAAAGTGTCCAAGTAGGCTTGCATATGGCATTGATTTCAATTTAAAATTTCTGAAATTTTGCATGTTAAATGTATTACCAGAAATAGCAGTTTTTATTTCTGGCCAGCATACTTCTAAATGCATTTTCTCTTAGTTCGTGATGAATTTTAAAGTTTCATTTGCATATTTGGATACCCTTTGGGCTTTTTTATATGCTTGTAAAGTTTCATAAAATTATGGGAACTTAAAATTTTCATCATTTTTCTACACCATGTGAAGCTGATCATTCTCGAGCAATTTAAAATTTATTTTTGAAATGTTAAAATTATTTCTGAGTAAGGAATATCCTTCACCAATATGTAAAAATGCCAAATACATATGGAAAAAGTCACTGGAGTCAACCTACATTTTTTTGAGAATAAACAAAGTGAAGGAAAAGCTTGAGAGAAATGTCACGATTTCGCGACATGTTCCATTTTCGCGAGGGCGAAAGCTTGGAAGAAAATCTTGAGGGAAATGTTGCGATATCGCGACATGTTCTATTTTTGTGAGGGCAAAGCTTGGAAGAAATGAAGTGAGGGAAATGTTGCGATTTCATGACATGTTCCATTTTCGCGAGGGCAAAGCTTGGAAGAAATGAAGTAAGGGAAATGTCGCGATTTCGCAACATGTTCCATTTGCGCGAGGGCAAAGCTTGGAAGAAATGAAGTGAGGTAAATTTTGTGATTTCACGATATGTTCCATTTTCATGAGGGCAAATCTTGGAAGAAATGAAGTGAGGGAAATGTCACGATTTCGCGACATGTTCCATTTTCGTGAAGGCAAAAGCTTGGAAGAAATGAAGTGAGCGAAATGTCGCGATATCGCGACATGTTCCATTTTCGCGAGGGCACAATCTTGGAAGTAATGACTTGAGGGAAATGTCACGATATCATGACATGTTCCATTTTTTGACTTTTCGGACTTCCTCTCAAATTTAATTGTGCCCCAAAAATCTTTTAAAGTCCAATATCGCGATATCGTGACATGTTCCATTTTCGGACTTGTCGAACTTTTGCTCAAATTTAATTGTGCCCCAAAAATATTTTAAAGTCCAATATTGTGATATCATGACATGTTCCATTTTTGGACATGTCGGACTTTCGCTCAAATTTAATTGTACCCTAAAAATCTTTTAAAGTCCAATATTGCGATATCGCGACATGTTCCATTTTTGGACATGTCGGACTTTTGCTCAAATTTAATTGTACCCTAAAATATTTTAAAGTCCAATGTCACGATATCACGACATGTTCCATTTTAAGACATGTCTCATTTTCGTGAGGGCAAAATCTTGGAAGTAATAGCTTGAGGGAAATGTCACGATATTGCGACATGTTCCATTTTCGTGAAGGCACAAGCAAGGAAGAAGTAACTTGAGGAAAATGTCGTGATATCGTGACATGTTTTAATTTCATGAGAATATGAGCTTGGAAGTGGAAGCTTTTCAACACAGTCCAAACCCTAGAAATATTTAAATAAAAAAATTAATTAATTAAATTAATTAATTAATTAAAATGAAAAACATTAAAAAAACCTTAGAAAAATTAATTAATTAAAAAGTTCTAATCTTTGCTTTTCTTTGTAGAAAGTGATCCGATAGTTACATTCATGGTAGAAGTAATGGCGAGAAATATCAAAAAACCTAAATTACAACACAAATCAAGCGAGGACCGTCAGATGGAAATAGGAGATACCAGGAATTTCTGATCCATCCGAATTTTGTAGATCTGGTTGTAAATATAGACTTTAAAGAATTTGCCGATGGATGCAATTGCCGAGAAAATTTATGGCAAAAGTAATGGTGGATAGAGAATTTCAAATCAAACCAAAAAAAGGCAGTTGTGCGAGGATAGAAGGCCCGGGAAGTCAGTGACTCATCCAGATTTTATAGAGGAATTAATGAGATGCTCTGACGACTTATCGAAATATGAAGATACATTTACACGCGGTGTTCATTTGATGAGGATGAAACCAAGTCTTATCTTCTCCATTTATGGCAAGATCCATGCGAATATTTTTAGAGTAATTAGGGCTTATCAAAAACTCTATATAAAAATGCCTTATATTGTAAAGCCTCGGTGGTGGGATTTTTATGATAAGATTTAGATATTTGGAAGAAGATATTTTTGAAAAGATCAGGGTCTATCCTGAGTCTATATATACTTCTTTTGAATGTAAAGTCCAGAGGTGAAAACTTAGAATAAAAGACATTTTAGCAATTTCTTGCAAATCTTGTTTGAATGCTTTGTTCTGTACCTGGGGTTGGTGTGACATCATTTTTTTGTGATAGCATGGCCAGGAGCCTAATCTCTTTTGGATTGCGATAAGTGCATCTTATTTTGTTTTTGTCTCGCTAAGGTTTATTTATTTTAGTTGTAAATATGTGTTATCAAGATTGAATATGCTACTAGGCTTCATTCCATTTGTTGTATGCTAGGGAAAATTAGAGATTTAAGGTTCAGGTCTGTTCTAATTGCTCTATCCTCACTGTGCGAGCTAGGTTGCTGGTGAGAGATACCAGTTGACATCGACTTCCCTTCTATTTATGATTTTCTTTCAGATCTTTGTCATCTCCGTCTTATGCTCTTAGTAGAAGGTGATCTTAGAAAGCTGGACACCTTCCTCTTTGATTGGTTTTATCGTGAAGCTAAATAGTGTAACTGAAATTGGTAGTTTTTATTTTGCAACTAAGTTAGATAAGCTTCTCTTTTCTGCCCTACTCTACTCTCTCTGTTCCACCGTTAAATGATCCATTTTTATTTTCTTTAAAATTTATCTTTTATTTAATCTGCTAAAGCATAAAGAGCTATATCAAAGAACTCATTGTAAATCCGATTGTTAACAAATATAACCACCGCTAAACATTATTGAACGAAGTTCGAACCTATTGTAAGGTAACAGACAGCCTACTTGAAACTATTCCAAAAGCAAAAAAGAGTGAATAGCCATTTGACCCAACTCTATAACTCACACCTTGGATAACCAACAAGATCCTAAAGTGAGTGGGATTTATCCCGTATAAGTGTTATTGGTATTTTATGCTCATTCTTCACGAGGTGTGTATGAAAGCTGAACCAACAAGTCAGTAGACAAAATTTGAGGGATTAAGGATCCCAAATATACCATAGTGTCTACAAATTTATTCTATGAATGAGGGATTGCCTCGATGTCATACCACTATAGTTGGGTTAGATATGTGTTAGCAATATCCTTGTAATCTTTCAATATGAGACACCTAAAATGAAAAATTCCTTTCACTTGATTGACTATGAGAAGGGAATCACCAAATATATTCGATCGTTTAATCTTCATGGTGATGGTTGTTTGTAGACCCAATATTAGGTCTTTGTATTCAACATTATTTTTGGTACAAGGAATGTCCAAATTAAATGACAAGAGCATTGGAGCACCTTGTGGTGTGAATAAGACAATTCCTACCCCACCCCCTTGGTCACACTTTGAACCATCAAAGAACATAGTCATATCAAATTTGTTATCTGGTTCTTTGGGTTCAGGTGCTTCTAATAATGTAAATACTGCATCATCAGGAAGCTCTATGGTGAGAGGCCTACTATTCTTGAGAGGCACCTCAGCTAGTTGATCAGTTCTAACCTATACCTTTATGGAATTTTGACTAATGAATTCCAAATAAAATTCTATCAATAGCATGATCCACTTCATAGTATGTGTATTATGATATGTCTTGCTCATCATATACTACAAAATATTTTGTTTGGATATCATGTATTTCATATGAATTAGCATATAATTATGCACCTTCTTCATTGCAAACACCAATGCTAAACATAGCTTCTCCACGTACACATATCTGAGCTCATAACTCATCAAGGTGCGACTGATGTAATATATGGCTTGCTCTTTTCCTTGCATATTATTTTGGGCTAACATGGTTCCCAATGCAAAGTTAGTCATCGATATATATTAGAAAAGGCACATATGGTATTGGTGGATCTAGCATTGGTGGTGTTACCATGTATTGCTTAATTTCAGTGAAGGCCGCTTGAAAATTCTCATCCTAATTGAATGGGATACCCTTGTGTAGCAGTCAATTCATTGGTCGATATTTATCTGATAATTATGCAATAAATAACTTTATGGATACTAGTTTGCCCTAAAGGCTTCTTATCTCTTTGATGCTAGTGGGAGGACGCATCTCTAATATGGCCTTGACCTTCACTAGGTCAAATTCGATGCCTCATTTTGAAACAATGAATCCCAAGAGCTTTCCTAAAGTTACACCAAATACATAATTCTTGGAATTCAACCTAACATTATGCTCTATCAAGAGATCGAAGGCCTTCCTTAGGAACTTTGCATGCTCTTATCATAGTAATGACTTCACCAATAATTCATCGATATAATATTTCAATATCTTACACATATAATCATGAAAAATATGTCATGGCTTGCTGATATGTGGCACCAACATTTTAAGGCAAAATGACATAACTTTGTAATAGAATGTTCCCCAAGGCATTGTGAAAATAGTTTTATGTTGGTCTTCAGTTTTAATCTAAATTTGATTGTAATAAAAAAATCCATCCATAAGGGAGAGCATCTCATGACCTGCAATTCCATATATGAGAGCATCCATGTTGGGCAACGAAAATTAATCCTTTGGTGTTGCCTTGTTGAGATCTCTAAAATCCATAAGATATGGATCCTTCCATTAGGTTTTTCTATAGGTACCATGTTTTATACCCATTATGGATATTCAATGGAGATAATGAACTCTACATCCAACAACTTTTGTAGCTCATATTTGACCATTAAAGTGACTATTGGATGCATCTTCCTGGGCTTCTTCTTGATAGGTTTCTTTGAGGGATCTAGTGAAAGGTTATGAGTAACCAATTTTGGATCTAGTCTTGGTATATCCTTGTATATCCAAGAGAAAATATTAGGTCTCTCTTTTAGTAGAGGGATGAGTATGGCACGGTCATTATGAGATAAAATTTCTCTGAACTTGACCTTCTTAGGATTAGTGGGATCATTATTGATATCCAAATCGAAGGTCTCCTCTACTGATATATGTGATCCCTCCTCAATTTGGTGAGGCATGAGAATCAAGTGGATGTCATCAGCTGGGTTTAAAGGTCCTACATTAGAATTTCCCTTAGCATGATAAACATCATGTGCACATACTAGTGCAAAATGAAAAGGTTGCAAAATTTCTTCGTTAGGGAAGAAATCCTTAGGCTCCAGTGGTGAGTCATCACGATCCCTATCAATAGTATTTATGTTCAGATACAATGGTTTGTATGGGTTGGCTACATTGCAAAGTGGAGTGGTAAAATTAATGGATATCATATTGATATATTGGGTTAGATCTCCAGGACCACATGTGTATGAATTTACATTGATAAAAATTCCATCCTCGAGACATGGCTCTAGGGGTATGGGGATCTCTAGATTTAGTCTATGAATAGACTCAAAAATAATATTGTTGGGCTTAAGGAGCCCCATGTATGTTAGTGGATTAGGGAAGAATATATGATAAAGCATATCCAAATTAGGTGGTCTTCCTCTAAAGCATAGGCCAAGATAGACTCGTTGATACATCCCATCAATTTTAACCAGTTCATGTTGATGGTGTAAATAATGAGGACCACAATAATCTCTCTTAGTCTCATCCTCATAATTATTGTCATATATGAGTCCTTTACCCCTATCCACTGGCATTAGATGATTAGCAATATGAGGGCCAAGTTAGGCCTACCCTATTTCATCCTCATAGTCACTATCAACCATGAAGTATTCTTTAGTCTCACCCATTTGTTCCATGGATAGTAGATGAAACATATTTAGAGGGCCTAGGTAGGCCAACTTAGTTTCATCCTCATATCATTCATTATGTGAGGATAGCTCATCATCATCTATTCCAAAATTGCAATCTTGTCCATCACTTTTGATAATGGACTCTGCTATACCTGGATTCTAGATTTGCATGCCTGTGTCATCAACAGCTTTATAGCTTTCATTATCCAATTCAGCTCTTGGATTGTCTCCTTGATCTACCTATACCATGATGTGATCATGATAGATATATGGTGGTGCTTTTGAGACATAGGTTACCATCCTATTACCTCCTCATAGATAACAAGGGTTAGGGTGATATGGGTTCCAATCCACATCATGCCCCAAAGCGAGTTTCATATGATCTAAAGATGCTTCTAGGAGCTCATCTTGTCCTTAAATATGATAGCCTAACCCAAACCTATCATTTGGTAGCTGATACTATGTTTTGATGGGAAATTTTTGCCCCTACTCAAATAATCCCAAGTTGTAACCATACCAATAGTAACGATTGAAGTAGCACAAGGTGAATTCAAAATTAGTCAGATAATGAACCTTTGCCATGAATTGTTCATCATCATATTCATCTATGGGTGTGTGATTTTTCAATTGGTATAGCCTTCCATAAGTGAAGTTTGTTTGTTTTGGTAGCACCCCCAATGGTACCACCATCCCCACAGGAAAGAGATGGGCTTGAGGTCAGCCCATGTCCTATATAGTTTCAACAAATGGTGTGAACATCACGTTCTACATTATATATTCCACTAATACTAGGTTAACCAAATTTATGGTCACCTGTGGTGTATATGACACTACCGAAGATGCAGGTGAGGTAGGCTGAGGTGCCTCCTCGACTATATTTTGAGTGTCCCCCGCATCCATAGTAGTAGGACCCTCGACAATTGTTTCTTTAGGATTTTTCTTTGACTCTTTGTCACCCATAACTATCTTAAACTTGTAATTCCTAGGCACTTTGGATGTCATAGGTTTAGTCAAAGCTACTATAGTGTGCTTTGATAGCTGTGGTGCTATCATGGAAGGTCCTATACACACTCCTTTGAGTTTACCTTTTAGATGTATAATAGGTGGCATCGACCATATATCTAGATGCATTGAGGGAATAATGAAATCCCTTTGCAAATATGCTAAGTTCACGTATTTAAATGACTCTTCATCAGAAGATACCATGTGAACTTGTCCCTCGTGTATATATTTTATACACTAATGTAAGATCGAGGGAACACAATGAATTTCTCTAATCCAAGGTCTCTTCAAAAGGATGTTATACTACATGGTGCCTTTGATCACATGACACATCATGGGGATGGTATTAAGTCCAACCTAATTTGAAAGAAATGTGGTACCTACAATTGAGCATAGCACATCATTGAATGCTCTCAAGGTGAAAGTGGAAGGTACAATGTGTGACTTTGGCAACTTCAGATATGTTAATGCCTTGGTTGTAATTATGTTGGTTGATGACCCTGTATAAATCAAAACAAATTTTAATGGTGTATGATTAACACATGCAATTATATGTAGCGGTGGGTCCACCATAGCAGTGGAAATCATCTTAATCTCATGATCATTGAATTGGATGACCGGTTCACTGCACTACTGCACATGTCCCATGAAGTTTGTAAATATTTTAGGGTATTGGGACTGAACTTTTATTGATCTTAGAATATCCATGAGTGGTCTCCCTGTGCTTAGGATATTGCTGAATCAGTTGATATATTGATAACTTCACCTAATTTTTCTCTAGGCTTTGAACTAGCCTACTCCTAATGGTCAACATCGGTCTTGAAGGTGGGCTTGGAATATTTTGAGCTAGCCTTTACTGAGGTGTACCATACACTCTAATGGGATATAGAGGTGGATTTGGTCTTTCATACCTCCCTTGTCTCGTGACAACATTAACCATGCCAATGAATACTTGAATTGGAAGTTCAACCTGCACTTGATTCACATGATCGACATTGTTCCTCGATGGCTTATGATTTGGTAAGGGGTTCTGGAATATCCCCATATTTTGGTTGTTAGGATCTTGAGGGTTGTTCATAGTGATCTCACATCTTTCGATCATGTTTTATATGACATGATTGAAACTCTAACATCCTTCGATGTCGTGTCCTTTCACCCTATGGAAAGCGTAGTACAAATCATCCCTATACCCCTTTGGCTTGGGATGATTAGGGTCTATTATCTTGATATATAGTAAGTTGAGAGCCTTGGCCTAGTACAGTTGATGGGATATCAAGGTCATTGATTTTGACAATGATGTGAACTAGCAAGGTGGGTGTTGTTATTTATTCTTACCCTTTTTGTTATTATTGCACTGATCATATCATGCATGAGGAGGTTGGGCTTTATAATTGTGTTGTTGCCCCTTATACCCTCTCTAAATGTTTAATACCACTTGGTTGACATTGTATGGCTTGGCCTATTCCTTTTGATTGTGGGTGTTATTTTTGTTCCATTCCTTCTTGTTCCTGAGTTTCAAGTTACCCTCTTGTAACTTGATGTCCTCTATAACATTGGCTTGCGCCAAGGCCTCCTCAAATGTTTGCTATTGTTGTAGTTGTAGTAGTAACAAGATGTACTTCATACAAATCTTGGTAAACATCTGAGTCAGTTCGGTGGTTGGAATGGCAAATGGTAACTTTACCATTATCTTTCTCCATATTTTACCGTAATTCATGATCGACTTGTCATCATGTTGCATTAAAGTAGCCAGATCAGATAGGTTCACCTTCTTCTTGATTCTGAAGGAGAAATATTCAAGAAATTCATTAGCCAACTATTCAAATCTGGTTATGATGTACCTCTTAAGTCAATTAATACACTCTCAAGAAAGGCCTAAAAGGGTTATGATGAATGTTCTTAGCAATAGAGCATCATTACTTTCGATCTAGAAGCACATGTCCATAAATCTCATAACATGTTCCTGAGCATATTTCTCACCTTGAAAATTATCCAACTTTGGCATCCCGAAGTGCTCAAGATATGCTATAATTGGCACCGAAGGACAAAGGTTTTTTGTTGATCTGGTTGAAGGTAGACTTTTGATAAGTTGTGCCTTGCTTCTCTATAGCTTGATCTTGTCTACCAAGGCCTGATAGGCATTCTAAGATAGAATTTACTCTTCTCTAAGAGGTTAAAAAGGAGCCTTTAGAGGTAAATTCTTCTTCAAATGATGTGGGGGAATGGGATAATCATCCATGTCTACTTGGGAGATCTCTAGGTATTCTTGTTCTTGATCATCTCCCACTTCTTCATACTACATACACCCATGATGTTCCAATGCTTGGCACTACATATTTTGGGCCATGTGGCGAATATAATTCTCAATATGTTTAGGGCACAAATTAGGTTGTGAAGTAGCTCACATATGAGTGCGCTCCTTGTACTCACTACAAGGGGATAAATTAGCCTAATCTAATCGATCCTCTCTCTCAACATGCTCCTTTTTATCAAGGATGTGTTGTTCATGCATGCATTGCTCAAAAATGCATTGCTTATGCAACCTCTACCTCTAAGTATCCTCATTTTTAAGGTGCTCATGATCTGTGCAAACATCCTCCAATTGATCTTGGAGAATCTACTACTGTTATTCTGATACCACTTTCTACGATCGATCTATAATATCAGTTGTGTGTAGTCTCTGGTGTACTTAGTCAATCTAAGTAGCTTTATCAATATGACCTCCAATAGACTAGTTTACCATGTTCTTTCCCTTATCTATGTAGATAGCATTCACGTTCTGGTGTTGTATGTACTTTATGCCTACATGGGTCAATGGGGTAATTATACTATGAGGATGTGTAGAGCATTATCCTAGCTCTCTTATGGTATGAAATGTGCTATCACTATAAGAAATCATAGAATGATGATGTGCAACTAAGGGTTTATACCCTAGCTATCCTAAGACTCTATCTAGACCATCCAATTGCCTGGTGCACCACGGCTCATGTGGTGGCATACCATTGAATCCAATATTGGACATGTCAAATATGAACTTGTTGGGTTGATTGTCATTTGGAGTCCATGAGGGCCTATTATTTGAAGCATTCCTCTCTTCCTACCCCTGAGTGGGTAGATTTACTACTTGTCTATTTTGAACTAACGGGAGCCTGGAGCCTCCATTGTCTCAAGTACATACGGGCACTAACTTAGTTATAGTTCCCTCCTTGATGATGTACTCTTCAATGGATCTAGTGGATCCATGAGGTGTATGATCATGATATATACTACCATACACAAAGTCCCCATGTTGGGATCTTCCATACTCAGATTAATCTCATGAGGCATGTACATTGCTTCCTCCAAGTGGGGTATTCTGACAAGAACCCCCGTGCATAGAGTTATCCCCTCTAATGCTCATAAAACTTCATCTAGGAGGATCTTGTGATTGAGGGTTCTCCATGTTGTGTTGTGAATTGGGTGGAGCCTTAGATTTGACCTCATTTCTATGCTGAGATTGATTGCTTCGTGTGACAACCATGATGTTATATTATATTGTATGTATATTTTAAGGCAAATAAAATAAACAATGATAATTATCTCTTTTAAATTTTTTTTATGATCCTTAACTAGTTTGATGTGTTTAATATTTTTTGAAAACTCTAAACTACTCTCATTGTGTTTGCAATTTTTTATGATATACTCAATAGTTTGTCTTTCACCTATATAATCGTAGCTCGACAACTTGGAAATGAAAATTCAGGCCATGTAATCCAACCTATAATATGTGGTAATGAAGTCCACACACGATCAAGGAGCACAGGTCCTCCCGATCCTCACCCAGTTCACCCGTAGTCAGTGATATACCTCTCTGAAGAGAGATACATGTAGATTTTCCATGGGCTATGATGGATATTGGGACTAGTATTGGTCTAGTAAAAATGATTAAGGGAGTTGGGCCAACGGATGGAAATAACTACCACCATCGTTGAAACATACAGTGGTTGGATATGACTTCGAACTCACTAGCGTTTATATAATATGTGGTGTGTGTGGTTCAATTTAATTTTGCATGAAAAACAAATGCATCACCAAGCACACAAATGATCTTTCCTAGGATTCCTAATAAAGGACATTTAGTGTTCATAAATATGCATCTAAATTTAATCTACATGTTGTTTCAGATATGTAACTACAATGTTCTAATTAGCCTCTGATTCGGCCACATCAAGAAAATTATATAGACAAACTCTGACTTTCAGCTATAGTTCAGACCGTAGGTAACAATTTTGACCATGGGATAGAGTCGTAGGCCAAGAAACTAGCTATGGGTGATAGATGCAACTAACAGAGCTATTCATGGCTATCAGACACGGCTGGCATACTGCATGAAATTTCCTATAAAATTCATTTTCCTTACTATTTTCCTAGGTTATCTGATTACCTACAATAGTAAAGAAAATAAGCATAGTCACAGAAGATTACCTATTTTCCTCATTTCATGAAGAGGCAGTCTGACTCTACCTATTTTCTACTCTGCTGCTAACCTTGGTTTTCAGGTTTAGCTAAGACTGTGCACCACGACTGACACCTGCAACACAAAAACATAAAAAATCTATTATTTCATGTATAATTTGTAGGGTTTTCATCGTGATCCATTTGTACCCATGCAAAAAGCATACACCTAACTAATGCATCAATTGATATAAAAAATTAAATCATGAAATATTGACCATAATGAATTCAAAAAGAAATGGGGTTTCACTTTATTAAACTCTGTCAAATATAATTACATATATATCCCTCTTAGGGACACTCAATATTTATACAATTAATACAGTATTGAAGACCCTCTAAATGAGGGGGTGATGTAATTCACAAAATTTCCAATAGGACACAAACTGCTCAAGATCAACTATGATATTCTTATCCATTATTAAAGGCATATGCTACCTTGAATGCCTTACAAATATATGGATCTTTTAAACCCTATGTTCAAGAAACAACAAGAAATTATTACAAGAAAAGGTGGCCTCTCTTGATGAGGCTTTTAGAGAAATCTTGCATAAAGAATGCTAAAGAAATAAAATGAAGCATGTAATCTATGAAACTATGCAATAAATCATTAAATTACAAGTAAAGCATATAAATAAAGACATAAATATAATTATGGAACATCCTAATTAGCCATTAGAAACTTGAATTACATGAAATGAACATAAACTAGTTTAGAATTGATAAATGCTAGGAATAAAGGAAATCTATCTTCAAATCCTAAATCTGACTGTGCAAAAACATAAAATAATATTAATCTAAATCAAATATACTTAGATAAATGTATACAAATAAAAATCTACTGCTAATATAGGGATAAATTGAGATCAAACCCTCTCTGCATGTCTATGGCACAACCGACACTATTAGCCATGGATGATAGCCACGACTGAGGTGAAACTCTTCGTGCTTTCCAAATCTAGGCTTGGATCTCCAATTATCCTTGTTGAATTGATGGCCAAAGGTAACCTTAGTGTTCTATGATGTATTAGCGATGTGAATTGTCTGAATTTGTAGTTAAAGAGACTCAATTATGGTTTCTTGATTTCCCTAGACCTCTAGGATCTCCATGGCTTCAAATGCCATTTTGATCTCCAATTGGGCAGTAAGAATGTTCCTCTCAAAGTTAGAAAATGGGTCTAAAATTTGATAGGGCTCTACTACATTCAATTGATACTTTTCCTATATGGTATCCTCAATTTTTTAGGGGGGTCTTATAGCACATTGAAGGCCTTACCCTAGCTTCATGGAAAAGCCAATAATAAGAAACCTACAGTTGGAGTAGTTGGAGGAAAATTTATAGAGCCTCCCCAATCCAAAAGCCATTAGGATTCATTGCCTAGGTCATTGTAACCAATTTTAGGTCCAAAACTACTTTGATGCTACTTGTGGCTCTGAGGCACAACTAGCTCTGTTAGCCGTGGGTGTCAGCCATGGCTAAGGCTAAGTTAAGCAACTCTACCCAAATTGAGTTGTTAAAACCACTACTTCACCTTGGAGCTATCCAAAATCATTCATATGGTTTTTTAGCATGTCCCATATGAGTAGTCACCTTGACATGATGCATTTTAGGTGTTTACAGATGCATTCATCTTGTTGGTTCCCCAACCCAAGTTGGTGAGTGCATTTAAAGACAACAATAATTTGTCTGACACACCTAGTGAAATGATCTTCTACTTTCACCCCATGAAGATTGAAGAATTATGACTATGATTCTAATAAATACCACAATCCATATACTTGAATCACAAAAAATTCACATGGTGACTCCACTTGATGACTATTATTAAAAAGAGATATACTTTGAAGAATTCATTCGATAAAATACATATCAAAATTTCAATGGGGTTCTGTGTCTCATGATCTTGTTAAAGCAAAATATCCCCACCTAGTAAATTTGTTCTCAAATGAAGGGCCTAGAATCATATGAGTGGTAGGCTTGTAACCAAAGCCTTCGCCTAAGCTAATTAGCAATTGTTAGTGCCACCTAAAACAAAAGACAAAGGAAGAACCAATGATGCAACATGGCAAATGTGGTGCAACAACCTCTAATATGTTTGGTATGGAATGATAGAGGTCCCCTAATTACACCAGTTCCACCTAACACATGGGACTTGATTCCTACCTTAACATTCAAGTCCTTGACTTACTTCTCGAGATAAGATGTTATCACTTTGATAGAACACTTATAACACGTTGAGCTTGTGTATTGTGCATTTTATAGAAAAATTATACATAGCCTTGAGACTATTGGTGGTTTATTTTTTAAGGATATATATTGAATGGAACCTCAATCCCAGCCCATGATCAATCAAAATATTGGACTAGAAGTTGAAGCTCCTAATAAATAAATTCAAATAGACGGTAGATGGAGCATCCCTCCTAGAGAAATTTGCAACCATCAAGAGCATATTTGTAGAGACGATGTACAATTTCAATGTTCAATTCCCTAAAACTTGACAAAGGATCCCTAATGAGATCTAACCACCTTTTGGTATGGTATTTATTTACTATCTAGAAGATTTTTTTCTAATATTGTTGTGATGGTCAAGTCTAAGGGTGGTAATTCACTCTCAAAGGCCTATGAGATAGCCATTCAAGCTAATAAATATCTAATACAAATATTAAGGCTAGATCCTATACCACCTCTACCATTATTTCTTTCCAGTAAACCCTCTTATCATCCTTATATAACCATACAACCCACCACTAGTTTGAATCATCCTATCACATACTTAGAGAAAAACCAAGCTTCCTCTCCTCTAGATGCTAAAATGGATAAATTATTTTAAAATATGAGGACCCTCTCTAATAATGTCACAAACCTAAAGAGGTAGTATAATATCCAAAGGTTTCCTTACCCGAGTTATCCAAAGCCTTCTTTGCAAAAGGGAAACCGAAGTGTGTGACCACCTCCAACTAGATATCATAAACCTCCATTTTTACCACCAAGAATCTTGATAATCCTTAAGATATGAATCAACAAATAACACTCATATCAGTACCAATCTAACAAATGTCTATAAAATCAACTAGGGACTTGGTAGTTATCAAAAACAACTATATTGAACATCCTAGTGGCTAGTACTATACTATTCCTAACTATCCTTCTTTTGACTATTATTTCAAAATAGAATTTCAAGTTTTTAGGACATCCTCTTTTATATACAATATTGCCCATATTCCTCAGTCAAAATTCCCAATCCAATTTTAGAATATATCACGTAGTATCCAATCACAACATCAACTACTGACTTGTCAACTTTGAAGTAAACCTTTACTACTTGGGATGAAGTGAAAGTATATGCTATGTTAGAAAAATTAAGCTCATCAAGTGGGAGGTCACAAGTCATATTATATTTTAATACAAAGTCCAAATGGAGGGTCATTGGATATTAGGAAACATCTAGCCCAACAAAAAATAGACCTCAAAGGAGAGAAGCAAACAATTGGACTCCTTTAGCACAAGTTGCACCCATAAATCATGGTTGAGTGGTCCCAATAGTGATAAGAGTTACCTCTAAACCTTCAATAAATCCTATTGCAAATCTTCCAAGGCCACATTTAATGAAAAAAAGGACCAGGATTCCAAAAAAAATTATCATTCCAAAAGCCCCTTCTATTGGAACCTTCAATGTGGTGGAGCACCTATGGAAGTCAACTGTATCCATACCTCTTTGGGATATCCTCTCTATTCCAAAAATAGATTAAAAACTTTTAATAAGCCCTAAATAAATCAAAAGAGCTAAGTGAATAAAGGACACCCATTGTACTATAAATGTTAGGCCTATATCCCAATAGGCCCAAACCTATGTCATTCTACATGACCATGATCTATTAAGATCAACTAATACATAATTGCATAGTTGAATTTGAGTCCAACACCTTGGTTATGTCAAAAAGGATAGTGGATGCACTTGGCCTATCACTAGAGCATATCAATTGCAAAGTGTTGTAGTTAGATAACACTCTAGTGCTAGTCTTTAGGCACATATGATACCTTCCTTTGGAACTCCAAGCATACCCTAACTTGATGGTCCATCAAAGATGTAGTGATGATTGATATTCTAGCCTAATTTGGAATATTCCTCTCAAGAGACTTCATCACTAATATTGGATAATACCTATTGCTTGAATGGAACCACATTCTAATTTGAACCAAAAATGGGACCAAGTTCAAAATTCCATCGAAACCCTTCCACATGTACCATACAAACTAAATAACCACTAAGGAGAGTGGAGAGGAGCAAGCCTACTTGGCAGAAGAAGAGTTATTGGATTTGGGTACATCATATATGAGATGCATCCATACATCCTTGATGATTATCTAGAGTAATGGGAATCTAAGATGTGGAGATTAGATCTTAAGAAGGTCTTCGATCCAACTAGCATGGGATGATATATCATTGGGTATTCCTCTATAAATAGTGTTTATATTATACATAGAAATATATAGAATAAATTCTAGGAAGAACAATTGAGAAAGGTTTCAAACACCAAAGGATTGAGGAATTACAAGGATGTAACTTATAATGAGTCCCAACTAAAATACCCAATCAGAGGTAGGTATCTCCATGCAAAGGAACATGGTATAATTTCAAAAGTGGTGGTAAAAGGAATGAAATTTACAATCTAGAACATGTTTATAAAGAACCACCCAAACATTTATTGCGGCATACAACCCAACCTTAGTTAAAGGGCTCTTGATACATTCCTTAGAAGTCATGTATTAATTTAAAATAATCATGAGGTAAATCCTCAATATAGGGGTGATACATGTCAAATCCAATAATGGATGATAGAAATCCTCACAAAAATATTGAGTCACAATATATTAACATGATCCAACACCATAAAAAATTATAATATCATGGAGGATCTCCTAAGTATTATCATATACCACATGGGGTAGGGACATTATCCAAAAATAATCATACCTCTATTGATATGACTGCTTTTAAGTACTGACTCCTACTAATGAGATGTTGATAGACCCAAAGCTCAAAGATAGGAAAAGTCTATATAAGGAAGGTCTTTTCCCATTGTGCCTTGAAAGCCTTAGAACATAATCAAATACAAATTATATTTAAAAGGATGATGGAAACAAATACCCCCCCAAACTATATGAACTCTTGAATATTTCATAAGGAGTCAAAATAGGAGAGGGAAAAAGTTGGCCAAGAAAAGGAAGTAGTTGGGCCCACTCAAGATTGAGGACATATATTGTAGAATAAAATATTAGGAAAGAAATTAATAATATTTCCCCAATAATAGGTGATATCACTCAAATTCCTCCTCATTTGAGGTATTCAAGGACATTATTCTAGGACTTATAACAAAAATACACCATCGAAATAAGTAGGCCCCTAGAAGGTACGTCAAGGTAGAAAACAAATTACATCTCTCTCACTTACCAAATTTTGTTATTTTCTTAGTCTATCTCCAATTTCTAATTTGGACTCCATGCCTAAAGTACAAGGCAAAGAAATTTAGGTTCACCCATTTTTAGTAGGCAAAAATCCGTAGGAGCCACCAAAGTTGTAGGTAAGTTTTCCCTACAATCCCACTTCACTTCAAGTAAAACTCAGTCAAAAGTGAGATAAACCAAGGCAATTTCTTGAAAGGTGCTTCCTACCTTTAGTTAGAAGAAAATAACTCCAAGGAAATGTGGACAAGATCAAAATTTATTCTAACCATTAGATCTTCCATCTATGGTATATGTTTGTCTTCCACTCAAATCCATTTGCATCAAGGGTACTAAGGCCCATAGGATGCTAATTTTTAATCCAACAACCTACATGATCCTTTTTATAAAGGAGAATATGGAAAAGAATGAAAGGCTCTGGAAAATACCAAAGCTAAACATATAGTGACTAATTATCAAACCAAGAAAGAAATTTCTAGCACTCAAATGATAAAGCACACCATTGGCCATAGGAGGTTCCACCTCACTTGAAGATACATGGAAACTACACATACAAGGAAAGAAGTAGATGGAGTATTTAAGAACATATTTCATTGAATATAAATCTTGACTTGTTGGCTAATCCTATCAAAACCAACCACATGTTATACATGAAAAGCACCCACCATACATGTAAGCCTATCCTACCAACCTATACCAATTAGGGAGGTCATACCCATCACATTAGAAAGGTGATGCATTCCAGGAGAAACGTGGTGGAAGAATAATGTTGCAACCACCCCAACATAGCAGTAAAGATGAGTTAGAAATAGTTGATCATCTAAAATCCCAAAATATTTTAGCATTTATGGCCTTGGATCCAAAGACCTTAAAGATATTGTTCCATAGTTGTGGAAGGATTTTGGCCACAAGAGTAGAAGATAATTTGTATGTCTTCTACACAAAAATTCAAATGGAAGGAATCCTCCTTTCTACTTATAAATAGGGTTGACTTATATTGTAAAAGGCATTGGGAGTTAGGTCTAAGGTGTAGACCAATTGGTTCGACCAAACCCTATAAGGGGGTGGAGGTCCAAGGTTCAAATATTGAGCCTTGTCGGACTAAACACTTGTCCCTTTCTTAGTGCTTTTAGTAGTGTAAAAGGTTTTAAATGATTGTAGCATGGTGGTTATAGGGGTGAACTACATGAAGAACTGTGTGGTGTCATCTGAGGTGGACAACGCATAATACTATGGCAGCCATAAAATCTAGACATCCTACCTAGATTCATGGTGGCTACCAATTCCACCATGTAAATTCAAAAAAAAAAAACAAAAAAAAGCATTGGGAGTTTTCTACTAATGCTTAGTACCTAGACTTTTGGGCTCCTCCTTTCATCCTTCTTTCTAATTGTAATGAGCAAATCCTAAACCTTTGCTCATTTACCAAGGAGCATCAAACCCTCTAGGCCTCATTTTCTAATAATCATTTTTGGCATGTTAATAAAAACTATGACTAATTTATCTTTAACCTTTGTTATTAAACTTACTTTCAATTCTTGGCAGTGTGTTTTGCTTGGTTGTGTTCACTAGCCATACAATGAAATGTTTGATGTTCAATTCTCACTTATTGCAGTTAGAGGTTGGGATTTAATTCTTTGGTGCATTCCCCCATAGCTTAGATTTTATTTTTCTACAAAGTATTTACTTTATTGTTTATTTCTTTTATAAAATTCCCTATAACTCCCCTCGGACATAGCTCACAAAGGTCTATGTGCATCAAGGATTGAATCCAATAAGAATTTAGTCTCGATTAGAAACCTCATAGGTTGATTTATAGCTAGTCTTCCATCCATAATGCTTCCTACTATTTTACTCTACATGAGGCATGGGTGCATTCATCTTATTAGGCCCTCAGCCTAGGTTGGTGGGTGCATATAGAGATGACAACAATGATATATTAGGATTATTTTTTTATGGTTTTCCCTTTCTCTATAACTTGTAATTAGATTTATGAATTATCTTATTCTTCTTGGATTATGATTTTTTCATTTAGGGCACTTCTTTTAAGATATTTTTAGCTCTAAATTTTATCTCTATCTTCATTTTAAGTGTGATGATGTGAAAAAAGTACATATCTATCTAGATATACTTATGTAGACAACTATGATACTTGAGCATCTTGTGTCATTTTATATCATGTATGTCAACCTTAATTAAAAGCATTAGTGTGGTATTTTATAGATATATATCTAGATTTTTGAAATTTTTTCCATTTAAATTATTATTCATTGTAATCATATATAGGATAGTATTCATTTTATTTTTCTTGATAATAAGGGGTTGTACTCAAGTCCCCCACCCTTGACAAATCACATATCTCTTCTCTAGAGCTTGAGAGTTTACAAATATATACATTTCTCATCTCAATTGAGATGCTATAGCTAGAAACCTACATCATTTTACATAAAATGTCTGAATTCTTGATTTTTAATTTTTTGGATCTTTTCAAATTTTTGTATGAATACAATTACTCCAAAATTTAGCATATTTCTTGACATTTTCCTATAGCAACCTTCAAAACCCCAAAACTTCACCTCTACTATCTATGTCTTGCATATTAGTAGAGTATTTTTTCTAAAATATTGCACTATCATAGTCTACTTTACCCAATATGAATTGCTAGTTTATTTCCTCGCTGAAGACATAGACCTTCATTGCTCTTCCCATCGTTCAAACCCTAGTTGAAAAATATTCACAATTTCATTTTTCTTGACTTGAAAAATTTTCACTTCCCTTGTTTTAAATAGTTGAATTTATAGGGTCATATCTCCCTAAATATTGCTCAAATTTTTGCATATGACCACTCATTTTAAAGCCATTCAAATTATGCACAAGTTGGTCCAATAATCAACTAAATTGGATAACTCTTCACAAAGATATGGATCCTAAAATATAAGATATTTTTCAAGAAAAAACCCTAATCCTTCGCACTTTGCAATTTTATTTTTCTCATTGTAAGCAGCCTTCCATGCTCCTTCAGCCTTAGCCTTATCATCCTTCCATATTCCTTCAACTATGCCAACCTTCCACCCAACATCCCAGCCTTTCACTGTAGCTCCTTCAACTGGTTTAGCCTTCCACGCTCCTTCAGCCTTAGCCTTATCATCCTTCCATATTCCTTCAACCATGTCAACCTTCCACCCAACATCCTAGCCTTTCACTATAGATCCTTCATCCAGTCCAGCATTCCATACTCATTCAGCCAAACCAACCTTCCATGTTCCTTTAGCCTTAACACTCCAAATATCAACTCATCATTCAGCCTTCCACACTCCTTCAACCTCTAGCCTTCCAATTTCCTTCAACCTCCAACATTCCATGCTACTTCAACCTCCAGATTTATTGATCATTAAATAACCATACCATTTTCCAAGCCTCTTAAGGGGCAACCTCCTAAGAGAGATGGGAAGCTTTAATTATTATAGTATAGTATTCATTATTAATGGCTTCAATGAATTTTTTTTTATGAGTTTCATGTTGGGTATATCTTATCAATGTTGTTAGTTCTAACTCCCTTGAAATGTGCATCCCACCAGGTGTGAATAAGTATGGAAACTCTTAAGATTATAAATATGATCTTTTGATCATCTATCATATTGTTAGTTTATAAGTATTACTATAATTGATCTTTATTCTTCATAAAATATGTATTAATATGTTATTCAAAAGTAGGAATATCAAATTTATAACAAAAATTGAAGGCATGGAACTTTCAAAAGTCCTTATTAGAGGATAAGAATAATTATTAATAATATGCCTTTATTATATAATCAAACATCTTCATTCTTTGTCATGATAAGGCTTCATCCAATATCATCCATATAGAAGTTAATGTATTCAATGTTTTTGGACAATTGAGATTTTTTGGTGTGGAAAAGAAGGTATATTTATTGGTCACCCAATGTGATTTTGCTCTTTTAATAGCATAATATCATTCTACTTTGCATGTAACTCAATCCCAATTGTTCTCTAAAACCATAATTTTTATTTTTTAGGGTGGCTTGCTCATCACCTTGCTAATGGAACAAAGAATGAGAATATGAAAAAATATGCACAAGCATTCTCTATTATTTAGCAGGAACATTGTATACTAATCTCTATAATAGAGATGTGCAAGTCTATGTTGTCCCCTTTTCTTATATTCTCTCCATATGGTGATTCATGAGAATAAATATTTATATACAAAAAAAATACAATGAGATGTTAGAAACTAGCAAATATCCATCTTCCTATGGTCACAAACTAGAATAATAGTTAGTGAAACTATTGACTATTAGTATTCATATGGGAGTATAACTAAGGATGTGTTATAGGCTGTGGTGCCAATGCTACATTTGGTTCCATATTGATGATGCTAGGATAGTGGTGCAATATTGGTGATGCCTAGATGGAAGAGATAACATCATATTGTTGGTGCTAACACCATGTTTGGAATATGATGGAAGAATTTTTAGATTGATACTTAGGGCTTGTAAGATAAAATTTAGATCATTTATGAAATTTTAATCCTTACTTCTCACTAAGTATTGTTCTTTAGGTTCCAAAAATTCTAAAAAAAATGAATTATGAATTTGTGTTGTGTTCTTCACTTTAGGATCCAAAAATTCTATGAACATTGAATTACAAAATAAGTGGGTACAATTTATTTTACAAATATGATATTATTTAATAATATTATTAAAGGAGTGCAAATTTAGAAGTCCTAGTAATTAATAATATGCAACTATAACCAAATTTTATTAGTAAATTTGGTTATGTTCATCACCTTTCAAGGAGGATATCGAGGTTCAAATCTTATCAAATGATATATGCATGATTGCCAATCTATTCTAATACAACTATGATCATGATGTGATAAGTGTGAAGCCTATTTCAATCCCATATAACCCATTAAAAAAATAATATGCAACCCATCAATTTGTGTTCATGACACAAGACAACCTATCTTTCCCTTTTATATCTCATTAAATATGCATTTTACTATACTTAAAATTAATTTTTTTTAAGGGAAGAACTCTATTGTTTTAAAATTTTCATCTTATAAGTCCTTGCAAATTATAGTTTTAAAGTATGTTATGATTAATTGTTCAATTTTTCAATTGAAATATTTTTCCTTTAAATTAAGATATTATAACATATCAATGATGAAAAACTTATAAAGAAATATATCACAATTATCAAAATAATTTTTAATATGTTGTGTTAATTACACTATGGGTCATTCCCATAAAAATATTGCATATAATGTTGAGTCTTTTAAAACAATTATATCTTACCTTTTTATCAAATATATTCTTAATTTGCATTTCTATTAAAGTTATTCTTCACCTTCGCTAAACTACTATATTTCTACAATCAATTCCTTTATATCATTTTGATTAAAAGATAAAATATTCCTAATCTAGTGGCCTTATAAAATTTAATTTTTTCTAAGATGGAGATCAATACTATGATTCAATAAATAATCTGCTACCACGTTTCCTTCTCCATAGATATTCTAGTATTTCCAAGATATAACTTTCAACAAAGGTTGATGAATATTAGAAATAATTTTATTTTTTATCCAATCACTACATCCAATTTTTGATAACATAAGTAATAATTTAAGAATTTCCCTTGATTGAAATATATGTATCTTGTTTAATTCTAATCTTAATCCCTATAAGAAGTGTACTAGCCTCACCAGAGTTACTAGTTGAAGTCACAAATGGTTATGAGTTACAAGTGAGGATAAAAATAGCTTCACTATTTCAAAAAATCCCACCTCTACCAACTTTTCTCAAATTTCCTTCAAATGCAATATCAAATTAATTTTGATGAGTCTCACTTCTAGACATTTCTATTTTACCATATTTTAATGCAAATCCTTTGTGTTAACTCCATAAATTTTATTTTTTCAAATCTCATATCTAAGAGTGTGGTGCCTCTTTTTTCTTATTTAAGACTTCTTATGATGAGCACTATGTATGTAAGCATTTTATAAGAGAGGCAATAATAAGGTTTTAAACTTGTGCATAATTTTGAGTATTTTTAATCTATTATAAATTTTAATCCATAAGTTCCAAAAAATAGTGGTAGGACCAATATTTTATAGAATACATACTAATCTATGTTTGAAGCAATTAATATAACATTTCATCAACTCTCTCAAACTTGATGGTGTTGTATTTTCTAATAGTTTCCACAAGAAAATGGAATAGATGCATTACCCACAAATGCAAAAAAACTTATAGAAAGAAAACATGTGATATAAGAGGGTGCTCATGGATAAAAATATTTCACCATAGAAAAATATAATACACTCCAATTGATGATACAATGATAGGTATGAGGGAGTGTTTATACCCAATTACAAGTTACTTTTAGGTTTAAATAACAAACTATTATAGAAAATTATATATACAATATGTATAGGGGCCTAAGGGATATATATAGAGAATATAATATGTAGTTGTTCATGGAATCAAGTGATGCTTAACCACGACATATATCAAAATACATGTTTAAGGGACACTCTTCTATGTCAAGTCGCTCTCGCATGCATACAAATAGTACCTTGAGCATGACCTTGGTTAGAATATATCCTACTCTATTTATGATACAAAACTAAGATCAAGCATCCCATGAGAATAAATCCATTGCACATAATGCATCCAAATATTAATGTGCTTGGTCTACTAATGGAACATGAGATTGTAAACAACTTTTATGGTGCTCTAATTATCATAATAAAGGCTGACTGGGTAGAACTTAGGAATGCCCACCTACTCTAAGATCATAAGAATCCATTAAAGATGCTTAGAAGTATAATTACTAGCATAATACTCAACTTATATGAAGAACTAAGAAATAATAGACTTCCTTCTAGAACACCAATAAATAGGGTTGGAAACAATGTAGAAGAAAAAACCCATAGTAGAGCATTTTCAATCCAAATCACTATCTCAATATACATCTAAAAAGCTATAAAAATTAGAGGTGCACCAATTAAATAATGAAAACCCATTTAATATATACCTCTAATGTATCAAAGAATTTTTTTATCCATGGTCTAGTGACACTTTTGGGGTGCCTACATGTACCTAGAATAGTAGCTAACTATGAATGTAATGTCTAGTAAAATGTGAGTGAGGTAAAGGAAATATATCATAAGAGACTAATATAGAGTGGCATCCACAAAGGGAATTAGGCAAGTTGGTTAAATATTTAACATAGAATCAAAAGGATTCTAAGTAAATGTGTAATCCTCCATCCTAAAATGCTGAAGAAAATCCAAGGTATACAAGGGTTATGAGATAGTGATCCTATAAAAAATATGATCTATTTAAATGCCCAAGAAGTAACACAAAAGTACAAAATCAATCATATCAAAGGTATCATTAATCCATGACTTCATATATTGAATCAAGACAAGTGATTTACCTCTAATGAGAAGATCATCTATATATAGCACAAACAATAAAGAATCTCCATATAACTACTTGATATAAACATTATGTTTGAATCACATAGTAGAAAACCATAATTGAGAAAGCAGTGGATCTTCCCATAACAATTATGGGATACCTATTTAATTTTGTTAGAGTAATATTCCATTATTCGGGATATTTACCATATTTCTACATTAGGTAGATTTAATTTACTACATGGTAAAAAGTAGTTTGTTACTTTTTACCACTAGTATTTACTTTTTACCATTGACCTAAATATTATCTTGGTTAGTAGGTTAGTAGTCATATTTAAATTGACTACGTAGTTAGCTGTTAGTGGTTAGCATTATTTTCTAAGGTTGTTAGCTACCTTAGGGGGAAGGCTACCTATTTACATTGTTACCTACCTTTAGGGGGGAACAACTAATTAGGCTATTCATAGCCTATTCCTAATGTTATATAAACTCTTGAATATCAATAATATTTCCTATGGTTTATGCATTTTAATTTATATTTGCATTTGCCAATATTGGCATCAGAGCTATGGAGGAGGCAAGCAAGGAGGCAAGGTGCACTGGGCAAGGTAGGAGGAAGTCTCATTCTAGACTAGGCAAGGTGAGAGGAAGTATCTCGTTCCACATGTTTCAAGGCAACCAAGGTGGTTGTTAATTATTTTCTTAATTCATTTGTTTCTCCAAGGTTTTTTTGACCAGAGGCCTATAGTGGATTTATCCACATGAGTAGGTGGTGACTAGCTTATCCTCTGATAAATGACCAGACACTCATTTTTAATGATCATCTCGAAGTACCGAACATGACCTGCCCTAATTCGATGACTAGAGCGAGGCTCTAAAGACTGCTCACAGGCATCCAACCATCAACTAGAGGATAGGAGTGCTCTCTTCCAATCGATCAAGGCAAACCCTAAGACATCAATCGAAGCGAGGCTCTGGTGACTACTCACAAGTGGTCAACCAAATAGCAAGTAGGAGCACCCTCTAAAGTCTAATACCGACTGAATTGACCACATGGGACACACAAATTGGGACACACAAACCTAGAACCTTATAGCAGTAGATCAACTCGACTGATGTGGCATGCACCCCAAGGATGGCACTAGATTGGCATGCATCCTAAGGATGAACCTGGACTTAACATATGGTGAACAAGCCACTAGACTGGATTGCTATTTTGGTGACACGTGGAGTACTAGCCACACACCACCTAGAAAATGACATGGAGAAGACCCAAATTGACATGTGGTGAACAAGCCATAGGCTGACATGGACATGACTCGACACATGGTGAATAGCCATAGACACGTGGACACAACCTACCACAAAAATGGCTATGACAAAAACACTAGACAATACTGACTGCCCAAAGGCTATCATAGAACAAAGGGCATATTTGCCCTTTTATATTCCACAACATCACCTACATGGGAGATGTGGGATAAATCCCATTTTTTTCCCACTTGCATGAGGGAAATAAGGGAATGGGAATATTATTCCCTTTCCTTTCTGTTGGGCTACCTAGCCCGACTGGAAGGAGCGCCAGTCGTTAGGCTAGCACCCGCGAAGTCGTGGGATTGACTCCCGGTGGGATTAAAACCAATATTTTTTTTGCCTAAAATCTACATTGGGGACAACAATGGTATAAAACCAAAGGTATCAACATTTTAATTATTTTTAGTATTTTTTTAATAATTTAATGTTATTTTATATAAAATCATATTTTTTAATAAAAAAATGATTTTTTAAATAAAATAATTTTTATTATTAATGAAATTATACTTAAATTAATTAGAATAATGCAATAAAATTAAAAATCAAAGGTCCATTTTTTTTTTGCAACATCAACAAAAATATGCTTTTGTTTTCTCCTCAAAGGGGATATAAGACATTTAATCGCACTATTTTTCTTGCAAAATTAAGTAACCTTAAAATCTTCTCTAACCTTGTTAATTTTACAAACAATAAAGGATCAAACTTGAATTATTTTTTGCCAAATTGTAACACAAGGAGACACCAAATTTGCAAAATCAAAAGCTCAAATTTATGCATTTATTTTCTCCAAGGAGGAATATAACAAAAGAAATTGCATATTTTCTTTTTTGCAAAACCGTTGAGCCATCGCGAGCCAACTCGTGGCGAGAAGAGATTAAAGACCTTGGGTCCATTAAAACCAAGTTGTATATCGATTGGTTTAGGAAAGCCTTTCAAATGTGAGTCATGTGTCAAATTGAATTGAAAGGAGTGCTACTTTGTTAATTTTGCAACTCAAATGGGGGAAGACAAGAAATTGTATTTCTTTGCAAAATTATAACACAAAGTGAGGGGCACTTAAAAAAAATCAAAACTTGTTAATTTTACAAACGCATGAAAGGCAATTGTTTTATGACACTACCACATTCTTTGCAAAATTGAAAAACAAGAGGAGACATAAAATATCAAATTTTTGCACAACACAAATCTAAATTTTGTTGTAATAAGAAGGTAACTAACCATAACAATCATCTTGCAACAAAGTAAACTAACTTGAATTGAACCATAAAATATTTGTTAAATGTTAGATAGTCAATAAATTAGTAAGTTAATGTTCATTTTAAGGTTTTACTATAGCCTAATGAATTACCAATTCATCTCACCCAAGGTCAACCAAGCTATCCAAAGGATATGGTTACGAGGACCCGAAAAGAACTTGCTATCGATAGAGTGGATTCTTTTGGATTCAATATGTGTTTAGCAAATATAAATTGTGTTGCAAGATTAAGTAAATTTTAATCAAATACTAAATTTGTGGTTAGTAAGTTGATTCATTTTTAACCTTATTGATTAATATGAAAATTAGTAAATTGCAAGTTAGTTGGTTAGTAGATTGTTTAGTAGCAAGTTAGTAAGTTAGTAGTTAGATTAGTTGAGATGCAAAATAGGCAAAACACAAATACTCTCTCTCTCTCTCTCTCTCTCTCTCTCTCTCTCTCTCTCTCTCTCTCTCTCTCTCTCTCACTTTTATTCTCTTTTACTTTCATTATGAGAGATACAAGTTACATTAATTTACATTATGCTTCAAGCAAATGCTTGAGAGAGATTAGAATAAATTAATAAAAATAAGGGGAAGAGAGTGAAAAAATTGATCCGATATTGCCTTGTATACTCCAAAACATACTTGGATAACCTTGCAAAACAAGCAAACTCACAAACAACCATTGTTAATGTGAGAAAAAAATGACTATAAGCTCTAAATTATTTGACAATTTGACTAAAAATTTGCCAAAAATTGCATAAAAGGATTCTAGTTTGTTACATACCAAATAACATAGCGTCGACTATGTTCTAAAATATTATCCAAGTGTGTAGTTTCATTATTTAGATATCCAAATTTGTAGTTCTTAAATATCATCTTTATATTTTTATTTCACTGCGTATTCGCATAATTGCCTTTATGGCGAGGGTGTGCCCACCTCAAGTGGCGATCTATTTACATTAACTTTATTTTTGATTTATCTTTATCCTTGCATTGTTCTGGTTATGCCGTCGAAGTTATCCATTAATTTATTATTAAATACATACGTGAAATAGAGGTACTCACAGGAGTATCTCTGCAAGTGGTATCAGTCAGTCTAGGCGACGTCGTACTCTGGTCCTACGGGCAGCATCATTTCGTAATCAACATAAGCAAGCTTTCACCTATCGAGTTTCAAAAATATTGGTGTCCTGAGTAAACAAACCAAGCCATAAAATGCAGTGTTCATGGCATCGATATCATAAGGCAGAATTCAATTTTAGAGAGGGTTGTGTTCAGGTGTTTTACAATGTGAGCATACCAACGGATGCACATCTTTAATTAAAAAACAACACAATTCGAATGACGTATCAATTCGAAGCATAACTCAGTTCAAACTCAGCGCAATCGTGATTCCCTCTCGCTTGCAATAAACAATTCTCACCTCGCAACGATGACCAATCAAAAAATAGTAAAAATCAATTTATAAAGTTTAACATACGGTATTGCCATCCGTATAAATTTTTTTATTTTTTTCCATTCAAGGATTATCCCACATTCATCGTGAAAAAGTAGCAGGATGACTTATAAGGCGAGAGTATCCATTTCAAAGGTGTGACTTAGATCACACAGTGGTTGGTTCTCACACGCGTAGCTGGCTGTCATTCGTGTCATGTCTTTCATGTCAGTTGGGTCGTGTGTCCAGTGTCATTCGTGTCATGTCAATTGGTCGGGTCCGTGTTCGCGTGTCATTCTTGTCCTATGTCATTTGTGTCATGTCGATTGGTCGGGTCCATGTCTGTGTCCGTGTGTTGTTCTTGTCTTGCATCATTCGTGTCCAAAATCATCGATCGATCTTGCTCGTATCTACGTGTCATTCGGGTCTTGTCGTTTCATCGCTGTTCATTTCTCATTGTCTGTCTTGTCGTGTCATCGTTGTCTGTTC
Source organism: Wollemia nobilis (assembly GCA_028583015.1). Taxonomy (NCBI): domain Eukaryota; kingdom Viridiplantae; phylum Streptophyta; class Pinopsida; order Araucariales; family Araucariaceae; genus Wollemia; species Wollemia nobilis. The sequence continues at coordinate 7,829,765 of JAQPPZ010000386.1, read as the reverse complement.
CTTGCTGTCAAAAAGTTGTCAAGAAATTGTAACATAAGTTGTCATTTCTCGTTGTCTGTCTTGTCGTGTCATTGTTGTCTGTTCCTTGCTATCAAAAAGTTGTCAAGAAATTGTAACATAAGTTGTCAAAATTCTGTCAGAAGTTGCTGAAAGTCGTCCAAAGTTGCTGAAAACTATTGTAAAGGAGGTGAGCCAAACAAAACATTCAAGTCCGTGCCACAGTTGGAGTGGCACTTAAGGCAAAAAAACAACAAATTTTTTGCCAAAATCCAACCCCGATTTTGCAAAAATTGAAGCTCAAGGATTACTAAACAGGAAATTTTGAATAGTGCATGAGTAGAAGTTGGATCAAAGGATCTGACGGTCGATTAACAAGCTCGGAAGCTCCCAACAAAGAAAATTCAAACATAAGAAGACCTCATCGAAGCCAAGGTACAAATAATTCTCCTTCTCCTTTCAAAATTGGTAGTTCTAATTCGAGTCATCCACTGGTTGACCCCATGGCTGCTAACCCTTCCCCAACTCATGACAACGTCACACAAGGAGAATCAGGCAACTCTGCCATTACCATTGATGAAGCTCTTCGACAATTACTAGATGGTATGTGCCAAATTAATGTCAACCTAACTAAAATATTGAGTACACAAAACCAACCTAATCCCAATACTAATCCCCAAAATCACTCCCATGAACAAAGGCATGAAGAAAATGATGACTAGGATGAATATTAGGAGCAGCAAAGAGGTAATATGGATAATTACGGGAATTGCTATCATAGACAGCGATATAACCAAGATCAGAATAGGGATATGGGTTATCACCAATCGAGAGGCCCTAATAATTTTCCACGCATTAATATGCCCACTTTTGAGGGTCATTATCCTCGTGGTTGGATATCCAAAATGGAAGGCATTCTCGACTTATACCAAATTAAGGATTTTGATAAAGTCCCTTTCGCTGCATCAAAATTAGGCACTAAGGCTTACCAATGGTTCGTATGGCTTAAACACGAGAAAGGAGCTACTATTTGCTGGAATAATTTCACTACCTATTTTTTAGAAAGATTTGATGAAGGAGCTACATCATCATACATAGTAAGACTGTTATCTCTTAAACAAGAAAGATCAGTTAGTGAGTTCGTCTCCGAATTCACCAGTTTAATACCGTATGCATTACACCTCAGTCCAGACACAGTGGTAGGAGCTTTTTGCAATGGTTTGAAATAAAATATTAAGGTGGAGGTGGAAATTCAAAATCCAACCTCGTTGAACGATTGCATAAGAATGGCCAAGCTAGCTGAGAAGAGAATTTAGTTGTATACACAACATGAAACTTATAGTCATCCTTCGTATGGCAACAACTCTTTTTGTAGAAATGATCAACCATCAAGATACTTTTGCTATAAATGTCGCAATCACCATCCCAGAGAACAAGCATGTGCACAAAAACAAAACTTTCATATTGAATGCGCTCAATATGAAGGAGAAGAGGAAGAAGCATACCACCAGGAAGAACCTATTCAAGAAGAACTATCGATTGTTCTAGAAGAGAAGGAAGAGGATACAATGGCTATTTCTGTGCATGCCCTCATGGGGTTAACAGCCCACCATACAATCAAGGTACCGAGATTTCTCTGCCAAAAAAAGGTAAATGTGCTAATTGATTCAGGTAGTACCCATAATTTTATCGACATCAAAACAACAAAAGCTTTGAATTTATTCATTAATTCTTCCAACAAAGACAAATTCCAGGTTCTAGTAGCCAACGGGGTGAACGCTCAATGTGTTGGGAGAACATCTCAAGTCTCCATTAAAATGGGAACTTATACCTGGTTTGGATCTCTTTTCGTAATGAATTTAGGGAACTCTGATGTTATTTTGGGAGTTGAATGGTTGGAAACACTAGACACGGTTAGCTTCAATTTCAAAAAATTATTTATGGAATGGAAGGAAAACGGATGGGTCATTCGCTTACAAGGTATTACTACTCCCCCATCACAAATGGTGAGCTCTCATAGTATGGAGAAAACATTAAAAAATGTTGGATACAAATTCATAGATCAAATTAATTGTTTGAAAAATCAATCTCGAGCAACTTCGAGTATTTTTGCTCCAGATGTATGGGACATCGTAGCACATTACGCAAAGGTCTTCCAAGAACCAAAGGGACTACCTCCCCAAAGATCCCATGACCATGCCAAGGTTATTGGCCAAAAAGTGAAATCTCAGTCAGAATTACCAATACTAGATGCAGAAGGGCGTATATATCTCCAGCCAGAAGCAATTCTACAAAGCAGAACATGCATACGGAGCTCTCATCACATCCAAGAATTTCTCATCAAATGGCAGGGCCTACCAGATGAAGAGGCTACATGGGAACCTGAAAGGATTTTCCAGACATTTCCAGCTTTGAGGACAAAGCTTTCCGAGGAGGGGAGTCATGTTACATACCAAATAACATAGCTTCGGCTATGTTCTACAATATTATCCAAGTGTGTAGTTTCATTATTTAGCTATCCAAATGTGTAGTTCTTAAATATCATCTTTATATTTTTACTTCACTGCATATTCGCATAATTGCCTTTACAACGAGGGTGTGCCCACCTCAAGTGGCGATCTGTTTACATTAACTTTTATTTTGATTTATCTTTATCCTTGCATTGTTCTGGTTATGTCGTCGAAGTTATCCATTAATTAATTATTAAATACATACGTGAAATAGAGGTACTCACAGGAGTATCTCTGCATAGTTGCATTATACAATAATAAAAAATTCATTTCAATTTATGCAAAATAAATGACTATTAGGTCTTAAAATAAAATACATGACTATTTTTTTATTAAAAAACATAATAAAAAAAAAATGACTGTTATTTTTATTCAATGACTATTTTTTTATTAAAAAACTAAATAATAATAATAAAAATCAGACTGTACAACAAAATGGGTGGGGGGGCCATTTGGCCCCCAAATAATTTTTTTTTGCCTTAGATTTATTTTTCACCAAAATAGGGCAAATAATATATGGAAATAGGGTTTTTGGGCCTTCCGGACACAACCATGGGGTCCGTTTGGCTCAAAAACCCTTCTAGCAAATCTCAATGCTAAAAATTTATAGATTTAAAATAAAAACACCATTTACAAAAGATCTAATAACTAGATAAAAAAAAAACACAATAAATCTATAAACCCTAATGGCAGATTTGCAAAATAAGTTTTCCCAAATATCAAATGCATAAAATACCCAAATATCAAATGCATACATTAAATATATATATATATACCTTAATGAGTTTTTCACCTCAAATGATTGAAGACACTTGATGGAGATCCCAACCGCTATGATACCAAATGTGAGACAAGCAAAGTCTCCTCAAGATCGAATAATGCTCCACAAGATCAATCACACACAAAAGAGGAAAACCCACAACACCAATATTAAGTGGTAAAACCCTACTTCAAATGAAGAAGGGAAACATCCACTATTAAGCTCACTATATTACTCAATGATTCAACAATACAAGAATGCTTCAATGTTATGCAACAGTATACATCAACATGATATGACAATATGTAGTAGAAAACACCCCTATTTAAAGAGAAGATTTTCTACTACAACCCTAAAATTACCCTAATATGATCACAATATTATATTGAGATGTGTGACAAATCTTATCACAATATTATTGTGTGACAAATCTTATCACAATCTTATCTTGAGATGTGTGACAAGTAGCATCTATCAAATATTAAAAAGTGATTGGTTACTTTTTAATAATTGTTAAAAAAGGGGAAATAAATTTTTCTCACAAATTAAATATTTCTAGCACCCTTATTTTATTTATTAATTGGGTGGGAATATTTTTACATAAAATAGAATTATTTTCTAATTCAAATATTATTCTTTAGACTTTATATTTTAGTCTAAGAATAATTTACACAATGTTGCATTACATATTCCAACACTCCCCCTTAATGCAATATTTGGGAAAAGAATTATGAAACAAAGAAACATTCTCCCCCTAAAGATACAAACTGGGATGAGAATCAAATGAGTAATATAGTTACAATGAGCTTCTATGACAAAGAATGGTCTACAATAAGGCACTAATACAAAATGGGCCAATATACAAGCAGCTTATAAAGCCATCCATCAACCACAAGTGGTTACAAATGACAAGAAAAAAACATCACAAGGGTGTCTTCAGTAAGCCTACAAAACCCTAAACGGAAGTACCTGCGAGATACAAGAAGCTCAACATAAGATAAGTTAGATACATCATCATAAATATATTCACCACAACATATATGAATATTTAAATATGATAACAAAATTGATCTAACAAATAGTGAACTATAAGTCATCACAAAAATATGCCAAGCCATACTTATAGTCACATGCTATATAGTTTATCAAAAAATATCATGTACAAAGTTGCATAAAGCAAACAAGGAGTACCATGATAATGCAAACTCTAAAGTACCATGTACAAAAGTTGCATAAGGTATATGAAAATAATAAAGTGTGCACACCGGTTGCATAAAGCCAACCATAAAATATCATGTACAAAAGTAGCATAAATGCTAACAAGAAAGTACCATGATAAACCAATTGCATAATGCCAACTACATAAAACATATACAAAGTTGCACAAGGAAACAATAAATTACCATGTGAAAGATTCACATAAAGCAATTGCATCATATACCATAATTGCACAATGCCATCTACAAAGTAAAATGTACAAAAGTTGCACAAGGCAAACAAGAAAGTACCATGTTCAAAAGAGATGCAAAAAGCAATTATACCACCAAATATCAACTCATATATATAACACAAAACACCTCATAAGGATGAATTTGTCATCACACAAGTGTAAATACACTTCATTCCCCCTTGAGGACAACTTCACCAAACCAAGTGAGTCCCTCAGCTTACAAAACTGCTCCTTGGGAAGAGGTTTGGTGAACAAATTAGCAGAATTAGATGATTATGGGCAATACTCCAATTGAATAGTCCCATCCATTACCTTCTCTCTGATAAAGTGGGCTTGTATTTCAACATGCTTTTTCCTTTGATGCATTACAAGATTTTTAGCCAAGGTAATAGTTGATTGATTATTGGAGAGCAAACGTGAAGGACCAAATTTCTCAAAGCCAATTTCCTTCATGAGGGTACGAAGCCAAACCACTTCTTGTGCAGCTACTGTCATAGCCTTATACTCCACTTTCATTATAGAAAGAGAAATTTTATCTTGCTTCTTGGAAGACAAAGAGATAGCTATAGATCCAATACTAAAAAAATATGTTGTGGTAGACTTTATGTCTATTCTATCCCCTCCAAAATGAGAATCAGCATAGCCAAAAAGAGCAAAGGAAGGAAGCATATAATACTTGAGTGCCAAATATCTAGTACCTGAAAGGTACTTTAGAATCTTCTTGGTAGCTTGTAAGTGGTCAATATAATATTTTTGCATAAACCTAGCCATCATACCAAATGCAAAAGCAATATCTGGCCTTGTGACGGTAACATAAATAAGACTACCAATGAGCTGCCTATATAATGTAGCATCAACCAACTGATATTCTATACTTACTTCCAACTTAACCCATGTAGAAATAGGAATGGAAGTAGGATTGCCATCCTCCAAATCAAACCTCTTAAGAATATCTTCAATATACTTGGATTGAATCAAAATGGTACAATCCTCATGCTCATAAATTTGCATGCCAAGATAGTAGTGTAGAAGACCAAGATCAGTCATTTCATACTTTGACTTTAATTTGGAGATGAAATAAAAAATAGCCTCATTCTCATTTCCAGTCATAACAAGGTCATCAACAAATAGAGCAATTAAAATGACCAAGTTATCCTTACTAAGCACATAGAGATATGTATCTGAATATCATTTATCAAAACCAAGAGATAATAAGTAACCTAAAATCTTCATATACCATGCTCAAGGTGCTTGCTTCAGACCGTACAAGGTATTCTTTAGTTTACACACAAGTGTTTCCTTACCTTGGAAAACAAATCCTTGTGGTTGACTTATTTAGATATCCACATCCAAATCACCATTTAGGAAGACACTTTTCACATCAAGCTAAAAAATCTGCCAACCTTGAGTAGTAGCAATAGCAATGAGAAGTCGAATGGTGGGCATTTTGGCAACTGGTGCAAAGGTTTCATCATATTAAATGTCTTTTTTTTTAGCATAACCCTTAGCAACAAATATAGCCTTATACTTTTCTATCTCTCCATTAGAATTGTACTTGATTCTATAGACCCACTTGTTCCCAATAACATTTCTCTTATTAGGATAAGGCACTGGATCCCAACTTTTTTTCTTTAGAATAGAATCCATCTCAACCTTCATGGAATCAACCCAACAAGAGTTTTGTGAAGCTTCTTGGTAAGAAGTAGGCTCATGATCATTCTCTATCTTAGCTAGAAGAGACATGTTAAGGGTCATACTTCTAGTTATCCTTTGGCTAACTAAATTTTTCTCTTTAGGACCCTGAGAATGATCCAAAAACTTGGTCCTTTTGACACAAGGCCCACGCTTTTCTAACTCAAGGTCTTCATTGAATTTGACATCTCTTGAAACAAATACAATGCATGAAGAAGGTGAGTATAACATGTAGCCCCTATGTTTTGCATCATAGCCCCAACAAAGATGCATTTTTTAGAATTTTTGTCCAATTTATTCCTCTTTTATGAAGGAATATATGAAAATGCATCACATCTAAACACTCTAAGTGTGACAAATTCAGATTCTTACCATTCCAAACCTCATAAGGAGTCTTCCCCTCAACTGATTTTGAAGGATACCTATTAAGAATGTAGACTGTTGTATTGGCTGCTTCACCCCAAAGAAATTGAGGTAAGTGGTCACCAAGCATGCATCTTACCATCTCCATGATTGTCCTATTTTCCTCTTTGCAACACCATTTTTTTGAGGAGTGTATGGACAAGTAAACTGCCTTTTGATACCATGAGAAGAATAAAACTCATTGAAATAATTGCTATTGTACTCCCATTCATTGTCACTTCTAATCATTTTGATCTTTGATCCCTTTTGATTTTCTACCAAAGCTTTCAACTCCTTGAATGTATCAAAACAATTTGATTTATTCTTAAGTAGATACCCAAAGATCATTCTTGAATAATCATCTGTAAAGGTGAGAATATAGGATGCACCTAACATGTAATGGACCCATAATATTTGTATGAATGAGTTGAAGAATTTGTGTGACCCTTGTTGACTTGTCCTTTGAAAACTTTTTTTTTCTCATCTTGCCTAAGATGCATGTTTCACACAAACCATGAATAGGTGAAATGTTAGGCAAGCCTTCAACCAAATTTTTGGACTTCATCACTTGAATATTTTGATAGTTTGTATGGCCTAACCTTAAGTGCCAAAGATTGCTACTAGGAGAAACATTAGTTGTTAAACACACTTTAGGAGGAGCATCACCTAACACATAAATATTATTCTTCATATAACTTGTAATGATTGGTAGCATGTCTTTCCTAATACTCCATGAAGTTGCATTGAACTCAATAGTGTGACCACTTCTAGCAACTTGCAAAACTGAAATTAAATTTCTCCTAAGTTTAGGCACATATAGGACATTATCAAGTAATTTCCCTTCAATTACAACATTGCCAACACCTTCTACTTGAAGTCTAGTATTATCACCAATGACAACTGAATCTGAAGAGTGCTTATGAAAGTCCACAAAATTATCCTTTTCAAAACACATATGGTTAGTGCATCCATAATCTAACACCCATTCATTAGAAGTAGATGATTCAATGGAGTAGAGGGCACAAACAAAGGCATTTTTATTAGAATTTTTTTTTACATTGTTGTTATTTTTTTTTCCCTTGCCAAACAATTTCTTAGGTCCTTGTCCTTTAGCCTTTTCTTGCTCTTCCTTTTCTGCAATATTCTTCTTCTTGAAACAATTTTTTTCGTTGTGGCCTTTCTTGCCACCAAAGTTGCAAGTGAAATCAACTCTAGGCTTGTTGGGTTGGAAATTTTGATTTTTCCTTCCATTGTATTTATTCTTGAAGGAAGCCTTAGTGGCACTCAAGGCAACATTCTTCTCCTTGATAACTTGACTATTCACTTTGTCTCTATTAAGATACTCTTCATATTGAATCAATAATTGTGAAAGAGTGTTGAGGGGAATGCCATCCTCTTCTTGCTCTAGCCTAGTCTCAATAATGGTGAAAAAATTCTTGAACTTGTTTGACAAGTTCCTCAAAATGATAAATCTTAAGAGCTTCTCACTTATCCAATCATAATTACAATCCAATACTTGAGTTCTCATTTCTTTCATATTTGAGAGGAAGATCAAAACACTTTCTTCTTCACCTTGCATAGTGCTAAGAATTTTGGACAATAAAGTGAATTTCCTTGATGTGTTGGACCCTAGATGGACTTGTTTTAGCAAATCCCATGCATCTTTAGCATGCTCATAATGGATTATAGTGAGCAATATCTCATCACTCACACTATTGATAATTATGGAAAGTGCAAGGTGACTCTTTTTGTTGTATGTCTCAAGTGCCCTTGTCTGGGTTGGGATTATTTCATCTCCATTCACAATAGGCCATAAATTTCTTGCTTGAAATTTAGCCCTCATCCTTGGTTTCCATATTCCAAAATTTGAATCATCAAGGATGTGCTTAGGTGTGAAGGAGATTCCATGATCATCCATTGTATAAAGTGAACATAATCAAAACATAATATGCATTGATAAAGGAAATAAATGATGCAATAAGAAAGTAGATAAACATACTTGCATATATAAAAAAACATAACTTTCAAATAATCTACTTTTCAATAATCAAAGGTAATCATCATGAAAGATAATAAAAATTAAGCATCATGAAGAGATATAAGCATCATCATGAAATATAATCAACATCATCATGAACTACTATAACCATCTTGCAATAAACAACTATAACCATATTGTAATTGAATAAAGGAAATAAACCAAGATCAACTTGCAATAAGAAGGTAACTAACCATAACAATCATCTTACAACAAAATAAACTAACTTGAATTGAACCATTAAACATTTGTTAAATGTTAGATAGTCAATAAGTTAGTAAGTTAGTGTTCATTTTAAGGTTTTGCTATAACCTAATGAATTGCCAATTCATCTCACCCAAGGTCAACCAAGCTACCCAAAAGGGTAAGGGTACGAGGACCCGAAAAGGACTTGCTATCAATAGAGCGGATTCTTTTGGATTCAATAGGTGTTTATAAAATATAAACTGTGTTGCAAGATTAAGTAAATTTTAATCAAATACTAAAGTTGTGGTTAGTAAGTTGATTCATTTTTAACCTTCTTTATTAATATGAAAATTAGTAAATTGCAAGTTAGTTGGTTAGTAGATTGTTTAGTAACAAGTTAGTAAGTTAGTAGTTAGATTAGTTGAGATGTAAAATAAGCAAAACACAAATACACTCTTTCTCTCTCACTTTAATTATCTTTTACTTTCATTATGAGAGATACAAGTTACATTAATTTACATTATGCTTCAAGCAAATGCTTGAGAGAGATTAGAATAAATTACTAAAAATAGGGGGAATAGAGTGAAAACGTTGATCCAAAATTGCCTTGTATACTCCAAAACATACTTGGATAACCTTGCAAAACAAGCAAACTCACAAACAACCATTGTTAATGTGAGATAAAAAATGACTATAAAGTCTAAATTATTTGACAATTTGAATAAAAATTTGCCAAAAGTTGCATAAAAGGATTCTAGTTGCATTATACAATAATAAAAAATGCATTTCGATTTATGCAAAAAAATGACTATTAGGTATTAAAATAAAATAAATGACTATTTTTTTAATTAAAAAACAAAATAATAAAAAGAATGATTGTTTTTTTATTAAATGACTATTTTTTTTTATTAAAAAACTAAATAATAAAAAAAATTCAGACTGTACAACAAAATGGGTGGGGGGACCATTTGCCCCAAAAATAAAAAGAAAATTGCCTCAAATTTATTTTTCACCAAAATAGGGCAAATAATATATGGAAATAAGGTTTTTGGGCCTTCCAAATGCAACCATGGGGTCCGTTTGGCTCCAAAACCCTTCCAAAAAAAGCTCAATGCCAAAAATTTATAGATTTAAAATGAAAACACCATTTACAAAAGATCTAAAAACTAGATAAAAAAAAAAACATAATAAATCTATAAACCCTAATGGCAAATTTGCAAAATAAATTTACCCAAATATCAGATGCATAAAATACCCAAATATCAAATGCATGCATTAATATATATATATATATACCTTAATGGATTTTTCACCTCAAAGGATTGAAGACACTTTATAGAGATCCCAACCACTCTAATACCAAATGTGAGACAAGCAAAGTCTCCCCAAGATCGAAGAATGCTCCACAAGATCAATCGCACACAAAAGAGGAAAACCCACAACACCAACATTAAGTGGTAAAACCCTACTTCAAATGAAGAAGGGAAATATCCACTATGAAGCTCACTATATTACTCAATGATTCAACAATACAAGAATGCTTCAATGTTATGCAATAATATGCATCAACATGATATATCAAGATGTAGTAGACAACACCCCTATTTAAAGAGAAGCTTTTCTACTACAACCCTAAAATTTCCCTAATATTATCACAATGTTATCTTGAGATGTGTGAAAAATCTTATCACAGTATTATCTTAAGATGTGTGACAAATCTTATCACAATCTTATCTTGAGATGTGTGACAAGTGGCATCTATCAAATATTAAAAAGTGATTGGTTACTTTTTAATATTTTCTAGAAAAGGGTAAATAACTTTTTCTCATAAATTAAATATTCTTAGCACCCTTATTTTATTTATTAATTGGGTGGGAATATTTTTACATAAAATAGATTTATATTCTAATTCAAATATTATTCTTTAGACTTTATATTTTAGTATAAGAATAATTTACACAATGTTGCATTACATATTCCAACAAACACCTTATTTTAAATTGGAAAATTAGGTGCATATTTGAAAATGACCGACAACTAAGTGATAATAATTTATGGGAACTCTTTGATTGATTATGGCATTTAATTTCTTGTTTTATGTAATTATAAGTCACAAAATCAAGAACACTCAAAAACCCTAAATTTCACACTCACTTGTGTAATTCATTGCATAGGTATAAAGACAATGTTTCTTGATATTCTCTCCTAAATAAAAAACCCTAATTCACTCTTATTTGTTTGGATCAATTTTCTAAAATTGATTATCCCTCTTTAGGAGGATTTTTAAGCAGGTTCCATTAAATACATTTTTGAGTGAATTAATTTTTGGTACTCTTTTAGGGTGTATCAAAATAAAGAACAAGTTTTTGTAAAATAAGGAACCTTGAAAGTAGCAATATTTTGCACTAAGGGGGGATAAATCCTTTCTTCATTCAAACACAAATTTTAACAAGAGGGAGATAAAAATTGTAAAGGCAATCAGAAAAGCAAAAGTCATAAAAATTATACCTTTTCTTTTAGGATTCATAATAGCAACCATGCTTGAAGTACTTGCAATAAGGAAGGATTATTTGGTGAAATTTTTTGATAAAATTACCTAGGAGGAAAATTTTTGCATAAATTGTAAAAATGACAACCATGAAACCAATCGGTGTTGGTTTCAAAACAAGAAAAAATAAAATGGCAAAGGCACATCACAAAGGCCATGTTGCTCATGAAGTGTCTGATTCTGATTCTGGTTTAGAAAGAGCACACAAAGTGCTCATGGCTAAAATAGTATTTTAAGGGGAAATAAATTTGTCACCCTAGGTAAGCACCATTTCCAAACCCTATTTTTTAGGCTTCATAAATAGCATAATTTTTTGTTTTAATTACTTGCAATAAAGGGGTTGAAGAACAGAAGCTTATACTGAGAGGGGGGTGAACAGTATAAGACCACTTTTTATTTTTTCTTCCAAATCAATATTATGTTGTGTAAATATAGAAGTATCAATAACAGTAATCAAAGTAATGCACAAAAACCATACACAATAGAGATATCACAATTTACGTGGTTCACCCAATGTGGGCTACTCCACGGAGAAAATATTTTACTAAAACTTTCTCAATCAATATATTTGGGAATCACTCCCAATTACAATGTTTATGGACATCTATCCAAAGGATATGTTGATCCCTTAATCTCAAGTTCGTGGATCTCTTCCACAGGAGAATTCTTTCCCCCTATGCTCTGGCTATGTGATCTTATAGAAGACTTTGAATCTCTACTGCACTGACTGGTGGACCTCTCTCCACTTGAAGACTCCTCACTCAAATCTATCTTTAATTATGCCGGATGTTGGATCTCTATCCATTGAGACTCTGTTCTATGTACTCTATCACCTCCAAATATATCTCAATAGGCTCACTAATAACCTACTCAATAGTCTCACACAGAACCTGCTTACCAAGCTCACATAGAACTTATCAAATATGCTTAACAAGCTCACACATAAGTCCAAATATACTCAAGCAATATCACCAAGAACTTGCCCAAATATGCATGCTCTAGCAAGCTCACCAAGAACTTGCCCAAATATGCTCTGGCAAGCTCACCAAGAACTTGCCCAATTCTATTCTAGAAAACTCACCAATAACTTTCCCAAATATGCTCTAAACTCTACCCACAAATATTTCCACAAAAATGTCCTAAAACTTGTCCACAAATCTATCCCAACACTGTCCCAAAACTATCCATAAAGCTTTCTCAAAACTTTCTACAAATGCCTTCTCACAGGCTCAATCAATCATGCTCAAGTAGTACTTAAATCTCATCCACAAATCTATCAAGAAAATATCAAAGATGAACTCAAAAATGAATGGCAATGTACTCTTCAATGGATGAAAATAATTATCCACAATGATATCAACTCAACTCAACTCATAGAAGCATAAAGAGAATTGTTAGAGACTCAATATGTTCTAATCTCAATATCAACTCAACTCAACTCAAATCAACTCATAGAATCATAAAGAGAATTGTTAGAGACTCAATATGTTCTAATCTCAATCTCAAATCAAGTCAAGTCAATCTCATAGAAGCATAAAGAGAATTGTTAGAGACTCAATATGTTCTAATCTCAATCTCAACTCAACTCAAGTCAATCTCATAAGGGACAACTCTCACACAATCCTAGTCCAAGTATGTATCAACCAACTCAAATGTTTCCAATAATACTCAACCACAAATCTCACATAACAATGATACTCGTGTTCTTTTCTAACTCAAGTAATGGGCTTCAACAACTATGCCTATAAAACAAGGTTTAAACTCAACTCTCAAATCAGAAAAAACTTGAAGCATTCAACAAACAACTTTCGAAAAGGAAACCACAAACAATACTTTTCCCTCCAATGATATTTTAGAAATCAACCACCATAAACAAAAAATAGGGGAATTTGCCCATACCTTTTATGAGGATGAAAAAACCTCTTTTTAAATCTGCCACAATCACAAAATTCTTTTGCCAATCTTCACAAGGGTTACTAGATCGCAAAATAATCAACATTACTCCACTTTTCAATAATCATCACCAAAGCCTTTAATTGTACAACTTCCTTATCTCTCCTAAAACCACTTGTACCATAAAATAAAATATATCAAAACATTGCATAACCTTTTCACTCCCAAAACCACTTATATCATAAAATAAAATAAATCACAATATTGCATACCTTGTCACCTCATGAAAGAATTAATCCTCTTGAAAAAGAACAAGGTAAACTTCACTTTTGGAACACCTTTGCAAAATCAGAAATATATCTTTACACACACCTTATTTCTCTTTATAAATAAGTTAGTCAAACAACCATTGAAATAAACTTTTCGACGATATATAATATGCCCCCTTTCCAAAATAAATTGAAACTTTTACACACACACACACACACACACACATTTTTATATATATATATATATATATATATATATATATATATATATGCCAACCTCCATTAATTGCACATAGGTCGGCCCTCCATTAATTTAAACTTTAATATCTTCATCACCGGAGGTCCTTTTTCGATGAAACAAAATTCCACCTTGGCTTTTAAGAAAAGTCCTTTCCACATAAGCCCACCATGTTTTTAAATAAAACCTTTTATTTTTTCTGCCTTGGTTTTCATAAAAAACTTGTAAATAGCCATGCTTTCCAAAATATCATAAATGCTTATTTATGAAATATTTTTGCCACCAAAACCAAATGTGATCCATGTGACATCAATGACAACATAAAATACTTCAAATTAACTCAAATTTCCAACAATATCCCCCTTTGTCATTGATGGCAATACCTCTAAATAAAAAACCACAATCACTACAAAAACCATCTATGAGAATCAAAGCTGCTCCCCTGACTCAATAATATCTTTGGAGGTTGCTCCCCCTAACTCAATGCTCTCCCCCTTACTCAAATATCTCCCCCTTTGACATCAATGGCAAAAGGGACACCTATGGGGCTAAAAGATATGACTCTTAAGCTTAGCCCGACTCACCCCCTTCTATTTTGAGGTGATTAATTTTGTCGTGGGATTACTTTTACTCCCATATAACTTTGTTTCTTTCCTCTATAAACTTCCTTCCACATATTTCTAATATCCTTTTCTCGATGAGTTGCTTGTTTTTCTTGTTTTGAACTTGTTTGACCTTCTTATCTTGAAACTGCTTTACCTTCTTGCCTTAGATCTGTTTGGAATTGAGTCCTACACCATATTGCAATATGCCCAATGTTATTGCAATTAAAATACTTGATATTGTAGCCTTTGGTTGGTGCCCATGTCCTAAAATTATTCTTGAAATAATTTCCATATCCATTCCTTTCTAGAACCCTGTATTGTGAAGCTCTATTTTCATGACCATTATGACCATGACTTCTGAATTGTGTAGCTCAAAAACCAAAACCATGTTGCTCATTTCCTTTGCAATGAAAAGCTCTATGACCAATCCTGTTGCATGAGAATCAATGTCCCTAAAAACAATACCTTCTTCGCTTGAAGTTTATTCTAGAAAAATCAAACTTCTTTGATCCATGGATCCTTTCTTTACCATTATCTTTATGATCATCTTCAACTTGTGCATTGTATTCTTGAACCTTCTTTGTAGAATCTAAATTCTCTTCCTTGCCTTTCTCTTAAAGGATTTCTTTTCCCTTTGAGCTTGATTCAACTATCTCAAAAAAATATCCAAACTAAATATTTGGAGCCATAGGAACTTTGGAGCTTTCCTTAAAAATCTTAGGTGCTTATTTTCTTTCATATTTTAGAACTTCCTTTCCTTTTGAGTGTGATTCCTCAAACCTAAAATATGGGACCTTTGGTGCTTTGAAACCTTTCCCAAACTTGTGCAACTTATCCTCAGAGTCTTTCAATTCCAACCTTAAGGAAATAACTTCATGTTCTAATATTTCACATTCTTGCTTCCTTACCTTTAATTGTTCAAGCATATCTTCTTCAATTTTATTTGCCTCTTCAACCGTGATTTTTAGATTAATGAGATCTTGTAGGAGATTTACCTTCATAATATCATCCTCTTGTGCTTGAGCCTTTAGTCTTGAGTTTTCTCTTTTTATTTCTTCAAAATATTATTCTGACACTTTCTTTTCTTCATGATCATAATTGTGCATGTTTTCCTCTTCATGAGAAGATGAGGGATTTTCTTAAGCTTATGATAGGGGGGCGAATAATATAAGATCACTTTTTAATTTTTCTTCCAATTCAATATTATGTTGTGTAAATATAGCAGTATCAATAGCAGTAATCAAAGCAATACATAGAAACCATACACAATAGAGACACCACAATTTACGTGGTTCACCCAATGTGGGCTACTCCACGGAGAAAATATTTTACTAAAACTTTATCAATAAATATCTTTGGGAATCACTCCCAATTACAATATTTATGGACCTCTATCCAAAGGATATGTTGATCCCCTAATCTCAAGTTCGTGGATATCTTCCATGGGAGAACTATTTTCCCTTCTACTCTAGATATGTGATCTTCTAGAAGACTTTATCTCTCTGCTGCACTAACTAGTGGACCTCTCTTCACTTGAAGACTCCTCACTCATATTTATCTTCAATTGTGTTGGCTATTGGATCTCTATCTATTGATACTTTATCCTCTGTACTCTATCACCTCCAAAGCTCTGTCAATAGGCTCACTATGAACCTGCTCAATAGGCTTACACAGAACCTGCTTAACAAGATCACACAAAAATTTTCAAATCTTCTTAACAAGCTCACATAGAACTTTTCAAAATATACTCAAGCAAGCTCACCAAGAACTTGCCCAAATTTGGTCTAGAAAGCTCACCAAGAACTTGCCCAATTCTACTCTAGCAAGCTCACCAAGAACTTGCCCAAATCTTCTCTAAACTATGACCAAAAATCTATCCATAAAACTATCCCAAAACTTATCCACAAAACTATCCACAAATATTTCTCAAAACTGTCCACAAATGCCTTCTCATAGGCTTAATCAATCATGCTCAAGTAGCACTCAAATCTCATCCACAAATCTATCAAGGCAAAGGTAAAATATGAACTCAAAAATGAATGGCAATGTACTCTTCAATGGATGAAAATAATGATCCACAATGATCTCAACTCAACTCAACTCATAGAATAATAAAGAGAATTGTTAGAGACTCAATATGTTCTAATCTTAAACTCAACTCAACTCAACTCAAATCAACTCATAGAATCATAAAGAGAAATGTTAGAGACTCAATATGTTCTAATCTCAATCTCAATTCAACTCAACTCAATTCAATATCAACTCAACTCAAGTTAATATCATAGAAGCATAAAGAGAATTGTTAGAGACTCAATATGTTCTAATCTCAATCTCAAATCAACTCAACTCAAATCAATCTCAACTCAACTCAAGTCAATCTCACAAGGGACAACTCTCTCTCACACAATCCTAGTCCAAGTATGTATCAACCAACTCAAATGTTTCCAACAATGCTCAACCACAAATCTCACATAACAATGATACTCATGTTCTTTTCTAACTCAAGTTATTTTACAACCAATGGGCTTCAACAACTATGCTTATAAAACAAGGTTTAAACTCAACTCTCAAATCAGAAAAACCTTGAAGCATTCAACCAACCACTTCCGAAAATGAAACCACAAACAATCCTTTTCCCTCCAATGATATTTCAGAAATCAACCACCATAAAAAATCAATAGGAGAATGTGCCCATACCTTTTATGAATATGAAAAAACCTATTTGTAAATCTGCCACAATCACAAAATTATTTTTCCAATCTTCACAAGGGTTAGTAGATCGTAAAATAATCAAAATTACTCCACTTTTCAATAATCGTCACCAAAGCCTTTAATTGCACAACTTCCTTATCTCTCCTAAAACAACTTGTACCATAAAATATAACATAAATCAAAACATTGCATAACCTTTTCACTCCCAAAACCACTTATACCATAAAATAAAATAAATCACAATATTGCATACCTTGTCACCTCATGAAAGAATTAATCCTCTTGAAAAATAACAAGGCAAACTTCACTTTTGGAAACCCTTTGCAAAATAAAAAATATATCTTTACACACACCTTATTTCTCCTTATAAATAAGTTATTCAAATATCCCTCGAAATAAGCTTTCTGATGATATATAATATGTCCCATTTCTGAAATAAATTGAAACCTTTACATATATATATACCAACCTCCGCTAATTGCACATAGGTCAGCCCTCTATTAATTTAAACTTAAACTTTAAGCTTTAATATCTTCATCACCGGAGGTCCTTTTTTGATGAAACAAAATTCCACATTGGCTTTTAAGAAAATTACTTTCCACATAAGCCCACCATAGTTTTAAATAAAACCTTTTATTTTGCCTGCCTTGGTTTTCATAAAAAACCTGTAAATAGCCATGCTTTCCAAAATATCATAAATGGTTATTTATAAAATATTTTGGCCACCAAAACCAAATGTGATCCATGTGACATCAATGACAACATAAAATTCCTCAAATTAACTCAAATTTCCAACAATATCTCCCTTTGTCATTGATGGCAATACCTCTAAAGCAAAAACCACAATCACTGCAAAAGCCATCTCTGAGAATCAAAGATTCTCCCCCTAATGCAATGCTCCCCCCCTTACTCAAATCTCTCCCCCTTTGACATCAATGGCAAAAGGGACACCTATGGGGCTAAAATATATGACTCTTAAGTTTATCCCCCATAACCCACTTATATTTTGAGGTGATTAATTTTGGGGTGGGAGTACTTTTACTCATGTATCACTTTGTTTCTTTCCTCTATCAACTTCCTTCCACATCTTTCTGATATCATTTTCTCAATGAGTTCCTTTCTCTTCTTGTTTTGAACTTGTTTGACCTTCTTGTCTTGAAACTGCTTTACCTTCTTGCATTGGATATGTTTGAAATTGAGTCCTACACCATCTTGCAATATGCCCAAAGTTATTGTAATTAAAACACTTGATATTGTAGCCTTTGGTTGGTGCCCATGTCCTAAAATTATTCTTGAAATAATTTCCATATCCATTCCTTTCCTAAACCCTGTATTGTGAAGCTCCGTTTTCATGACCATTATGACCATGACTTCTAAATTACGTAGCTCTAAAACCAAAACCATGTTTCTCATTTCCTTTGCATTGAAAAACTCTATGACCAATCCTGTTGCATGAGAAACAATGTCCCTAAAAACCATACCTTCTCCCCTTGAAGTTTCTTCTAGCAAAATCAAACTTCTTTGATCCATGGATCCTTTCTTGACCATTATCCTTATGATCATCTTCAACTTGTGCATTGCATTCTTGAACCTTCTTTGTAGCATCTAAAACCTCTTCCTTGCCTTTCTCTTCAAAAATTACTTTTCCCTTTGAGCTTGATTCACCTATCTCAAAACAAGATCCAAACTAAATATTTGGAGCCATAGGAACTTTGGAGATTTCCTTACAAATCTTAGGTGCTTCTTTGCTTTCATATTTTAGAACTTCCTTTCCTTTTGAGTGTGATTCCTCAAAACTAAAATATGGGACCTTTGGTGCTTTGAAATATTTCCAAAACTTGTGCAACTTATTCTTGGAGTCTTTCACTTCCAGCCTTAAGAAAACAACTTCATGTTCTAATCTTTCACATTCTTGCTTCCTTACCTTTAATTATTCAAGCATATATTCTTCAATTTTCTTTACCTATTCAACCCTGATTTTTATATCAATTAGATCTTGTAGGATATTTGCCTTCATCTTCTCATCCTCTTGTGCTTGAGCCTTTAGTCTTGATTTATCTCTTTTTATTTCTTCAAAAGCTTGTTCTGACACTTTCTTTTCTTCATGATCATAATTGTGTCTGTTTTCCTCTTCATGATAAATTCTTAATTGAGATTATTGCTTTTGATCTTTAGTAGGAGCTTCTTATTTTTCACTGACTAAGAGACTTTCATTATTGCTACTAGAAGCACCGATTGCTTATTCCATATACAAGCTCTTCTTGTCATGCAAGCCTTGTTCATACATGTTTTCATTTTCTTTTTTATTCTTACATTCATATTCACTATTTTGATTGTTCCTATCTTCCTTGAGTTACATTTCATCTTAACTATCACTAAAGCCATTGCAGTAACCTGAGACATGATCGAGTTGACCACAAGTAGAATATTCTTCTTTTGAAACCTTGAATGTTGCCTTTTGAGCAACAATATCTTTGAAAATCCAGTCAAGTTCCATTTCCTCTCTATTGTTGCTATAACCATTTTGTGGACAATAAAATGCCCTGTGACCAAGCTTACCACACTCAAGACATCTTACTAATTTTTCTTCTTCCCTTATTAGAGCTTCAATATCAGATTCATTTTTCTTCTTAGATATCATGGTTATTTGTTTGCCTTTATTTTCTATGTGTGTTCTTGTCGAATCTTCCCTCAAGCTGTTAGCCTTTCTGAAGGAACCCACTCTGATACCAATTGAAGAACACAAGTTTATACTAAGAGGGGAGAGTGAACAGTATAAGACCAATTTTTATTTTTTCTTCCAAATCAATATTATGTTGTGTAAATATAGCAGTATCAATAGCAGTAATAAAAGTAATTCATAGAAACCATACACAATAGAGACACCACAATTTATGTGGTTCACCCAATATAGGATAATCCATAGAGAAAATATTTACTAAAACTTTCTCAATCAATCTCTTTGAAAATCACTCCCAATTACAATGTTTATGGACCTCTATCCAAAGGATATTCTAATCCCCTAATCTCAAGTTCATTCCATAGGAGAAATATTTCCCCTTCTGCTCTGGCTATGTGATATTCTAGAATACTTTGTCTCTCTGTTGCATTGACTGGTGGACCTATCTCCACTCGAAGACTCCTCACTCAGATTTGTCTTCAACTGTGCTGGCTGCTGGATCTCTATCCACTGATACTTTATCCTTTGTAATCTGTCACCTCCAAAGCTCTTTCAATATGCTCACTAAGAACCTGCTCAATAGGCTCACATAGAACCTTATTAACAAGATCACATATAAATTTTCAAATTTGCTTATCAATCTCACATAGAACTTATCCAAATATGCTCAAGCAAGCTCACCAAGAACTTGCCTAAATCTACTCTAGCAAGCTCACCAAGAACTTTCCCAATTCTGCTCTAGCAAGCTCACCAAGAACTTGCCCAAATATGCTCTAAAATTTGTCCACAAATCTATCCATAAAACTGTCCCAAAACTTGTCCACAAAACTATCCCAAAATTATCCACAAATATTTCTCAAAATTGTCTGCAAATACCTTCTCAAAGGCTTAATCAATCATGCTCAAGTAGCACTCAAATCTCATCCACAAATCTATCAAGGCAAAGCTCAAATATGAACTCAACAATGAATGGCAATGTACTCTTCAATGGATGACAATAATGATCCACAATGATCTCAACTCAACTCAACTCATAGAAGCATAAAGAGAATTGTTAAAGACTCAATATGTTCTAATCTCAATCTCAACTCAACTCAACTCAAATCAACTCATAGAAGCATAAAGAGAATTGTTAGAGACTCAATATGTTCTAATCTCAATCTCAAGTCAAGTCAACTCAAATCAATCTCAACTCAACTCAAGTCAATCTCATAGAAGCATAAAGAGAATTGTTAGAGACTCAATATGTTCTAATCTCAATATCAACTCAACTGAAGTCAATCTCACAAGGGACAACTCTCTCTCACACATTTCGAGTCCAAGTATGTATAAACCAACTCAAATTTTTCCAATAATTTTCAACCACAAATCTCACATAACAATGATACTCATGTTCTTTTCTAAATCAAGTTCTTTCACAACCAATGGGCTTCAACAACTATGCTTATAAAACAAGGTTTAAACTCAACTCTCAAATAATAAAAACCTTGAAGCATTCAACCAACCACTTCCAAAAAGAAAACCACAAATAATCATTTTCCCTCCAATGATATTTCAAAAATCAACCACCATAAATAATCAATAGGAGAATGTGCCCATACCTTTTATGAAGATGAAAAAACTTGTATAATCCATGGCATATATTGATATGGAGAGCTATAGAAGTTTAAGGTATATATTGAGAGGGAGAGCTATCAAAATTAAAATCTATATAATCCAAACCAAACTCACCACTTGCCTCAACATCAATCATCATGGCACATGGGACTAAAGTATCAAGCTCATAATTCCCATATTATAAGATTAAAGGTGCTAAGGATGGTGTTATCTAAGAAGGGGTTAATTATATAAATATAACTATAGGGCCTTTAATTGAAGGTGGATAGAGAGAGGACCCAATAGAAATAGCACCCACAAGAATCCATGAAAATCCATTAAAATAGTTAAATAAATAGGAGTATCTTAAATCAAAATATCAACAAAGAAACATGATAGAGTTGTCATAAAGACCTCATCAAAAATCACATATCTTAAAAAAATAACCTCACACCTCTAAGGATCACAGAGAGAATATGATCCAAAACTAATAATTTGTTTGAAAGATAAAATTTTTGAGTTAAGAAAGATCAAGACACAATGCAATTAAAACATAATATAGTATAACAAACCAAAATATAAGAATATATAAGCAAAATAGAAAAATGATTTTATTGCTCAAAAAATAGAGTGCAACGCAAGAAAACTTTGAGAAGAGATGTGAGGCTATAACATTGCATAAATTACTAATGTTTTTATAGTCAAGGGTGCATCTATGTTTATACAAGAAATGGTGCATTGGAAATCCACCATATTGAATATGGAAGGTCATCCATATGGAAATGTAGTGGTTCACCTTCCATGAGTTAGAAGGTCATCCATAATTACAAAGTGAATTTAATTGAAAATTACATATATATGACTTGTCATTTTATGTTTTATTTTATTCTAATGTTTCAACATGGCTTGAGATTCATTTTGACAACAGAAAATCTAAAAATAGAAAAATACTAATTTTAGTAAATATTTTGTTTTGTAGTTTTGGGGCTTCTAGAGCATTCTTTTCCAAGTATTTGGTCTAGAAATTTGTATGGATTTATTGTCAAAAATTCCATCTCTATCTAATATTTCTAATTAATTTTTAAAATAATAAAATGGAGTCCCAAGCATAAATTTATACCCCTAAAAACATGTTTAATATTAATTAAATAGATTTTTGGGCATTTTTGGCCATAAATCCATGCCCCAAAAAGGTCACATGCCTAGATAATTCACTCCCCTTGAAAATAAAAGGTCCCAATTGTATCAAATTTTAAAATTATGTGTCAAATTATTTACCTTGGTGAGCAACTTGTCCTACTTTGACAACCATGTACATTTGAATAGACTTCCTTCTTATGGTCCTAGTCCATTTGTCAACATTCTTATCCTCCTCCACTAAAACTAAACTATCTAGATTGAATTATTTTATGTCCAACTATTTTACTACTATGGAAGTTTCAAAATAGAAGCATATGATAGGTCCTAAGAAGTTCAACAATGAATAATGAATGTAAACCAAGATAATACAGAAGATTCAACTCAAAAGAGTTTTCTCCCACATTCTTCATGATGGTGTATGGTCCATATCAAAGAGATTTTATGTTTTATGGGATATTTCAAGTCTCTCTTTTTGAATATGTAATCATACATTATCTCTAATATTGAATTGATGTCATACCTAATGGTGGTCATGGCATTGCTTGTATTTCTAATTTATCTTTTCCAAGAGATCATGGACTTGTTGCTAGATACACTCGATCTATTCCACAAACCATATTTCCTTTTCTAGTTAATTTTTCATAAGGTTAGTACCTCATAGGTTGCATAAGGGGTCTACATTAGTGGGTTATAAGGGTTGGAACCTAAAGTATACATGAAATGGGTTGTGTTTGGTAAAGTTATGAAAATTATAATTGTATCCATGTTAAATGTAGGGGAGGTTCTCATCCCATGTGTATAGATTCTTGTAATTGTATATTCAAATAAAATGTACAATCAATCAATTTGCTTCTATTTGGCCATAAGTCTAAGGATTGAAGGCTATGGACATGTTCAACATGGTGTCCATCATGCTTCATAGGGTGGACCAAAAAATTCTTAGAAATCTATTACCCCTATATAATACAATGAACTTTTGTAAGCCAAAATTGAGCCAAACATGACTAAAATAAAGCTTAGCAGTATCCTTAGCTAAAATTTATTTCTTACAAAGAATCATGATAGTCATTTTAAAAAATGATCAATTACTATAAAAACACAATTGTTACCATGCTTAGATGTGGGAAAATCTTAGAGGAAATCCATGGAGATAGATTCCCAAGTATTAGATGGCACTAGAAATGGTGTGTATAGTCCCAAGTTATTTTTAGTTGTTTTAGAAACAATGTATGAGGAACATGACTTTATGTACGTCTCAACATTATTCATCATCTTGGGATAATACAAGTCCTACTGAAGTATTGCCAATATTTTTTCCACCTCAAAGCAACCTACCACTGTACTAAAGTGTGCTCCCAATCATATTTGATAATTCACTAGCTGGTACACAAATATATACCATGTGGAAAAGGAGGTTATCTTGCAAAATAAATTAGAAACATGCTTACCCACACAAAGATATTGGCATGCTTATCCACACAAATTTTTTGGCATGCATTTGTAAAATCACATTCTACTTAATACAAGGTGGACCGATTAGAAGTATCACACCCATAAGAATCAATAATTGTGGTGAGTGCTATGATTGGAGGCTAGATCAAATAATTTAATACTAAATTGGAACTCCCTTTCTTATGCTTGATGAAAAAATAAAATTTTTCCAAATATGTGGCCCACTTTTGATGTCTTTCATTATCTTATTTTTTGAATAAACTCCAAAAGTTTGTGATCTATATTGATGATAATTTCCTTGACTAAGATGTAGTGCTTCCACTATTTACATGCTTGGACAATGACATAGAGCTCTTTGTCATATATGGGGTATTTTTGAACTACTTCATTGAATGTTTAACTATGATAGAAAATTGGATGCCCATGTTGTGTGAGGATATAAACCAATGCATACATTGATGCATTAGTCATTACCTTAAAATGTTGATGTAAATTAGGTAAGGAAAGTGTAGGAGTTAAACACAGTTGGTCCTTCAAACTCTCAAATACACTCTATTGTGCATCTTATAATGGAACTTGGATTTGACACCTTATTTGATCACTTGGTATAGTGGCCAAGAAATGTGTGAGAACCCAAGTATAAATATTTGATAAAAATTAACAAGACCCAAAAAGCTACAAAGATATATTAGAGTATTTGGGGTAGGACAATCTCTAATTACCTAAATTTTCTTATGGTCAAAATGGACTCCCTTTTTTTCAACAATATAACTAAGGTACTAAATATTTGTTATGTCATATAAACACTTCTCCAAATTATCATACGACTTATAACCTTGAAGAGTCTAAAGTACTTGTTGAACATATCACAAATATTCCTCCCATGTCTCACTATAGATGAGAATATCATCTATGTAGACTACCATAAATGAGGTAATGTAGAAACATGGGATGCCATCCATCATCCTCATGAATGTGAAAGGTGTAATGTTCAAGCCAAAAGGTATAACTAGCCACTCAAATAAACACTTTACAATATTTCATACATCAATGGGATCTATGGGTATTTGATGATAGCCATATTTGAGATTATTTTTGGTGAGTTTTGCACCATGAAGTTGGTTGAACATCAACAAAATAAATTTTATTATTTTGGCTATCATATTTGTGCATTTTTTGGATTCGATTAAGTAAAAAAAGGTAAGAGGATATACCCATGGTATCCAAATGCACTAACCTTCAATAATGATAACAACACTTCAGGGTCTTAACTCATATACATCATGCCTCTTCTACATAAATAATTGGACCAAAATCACATCAAAAAAACTTAATGGAACAACATTATACAAAATTTTATCTTTGAAGGGCTTAGTGGCATAATACATAATGTATTATTTAGTGACATAAATTTGTATTCCCTATTGTAATTGTCCAACAATATATGGTTATGGGTGTGGTGCGATAGGAAAATTCAAATTCTTCACCATTTAAGCAAAAATTAAATTCTTTTAACTTCTATTATCAACAATGAAATGTAACGAATTACCCTTGAGCTATTTTTGTGAGTGAATTTGGAATTTATCCTCTTGTAACTTTGGTGTAGTATATATGGTGGCAATGGTCACATTAAATTAAAATTCCATGATTCACTTCCTTATATCTTCATCTTTTGGATGTGGAGGAAGTGTTGTAGTTGATGTAGAGGTTTGTGACTCAACAAATAAATATTGAATTGCTTAGCACTCCTCCCTATAATATTAGTGCTCTTGTGATAATCACACTATTTTCCACTTAGCCTTTAAGGGATTCTTTTCTTGGGAGTCTTTTTCTACTTATAATTATGATTTTAGGGATGACTCAATTTATCCTAATTATTTGGAGAGTTAATTTTTTCTTTCTTTGGTTGGTACTTAGTGTTCTAGTTTTTGTTGTTTGCTCCTTTTTATTTTATTTTTCCGCTTCTACTCCAATTTGAAAGTAATTTTATATTTCTCTTCTAATATCTTAAATTCAAAGAGGTATATTTCCTCTCAAATGTATCATTGTAACCCACTATGGTACTTGAGAATTCAATACCATTAAGTATCTTAAATACCTAGTTTAGCTACAATGAAGTGGAAAGCATTAGTATAATCTTCAATAAATTGGTATTTACATTGATGCAATTATTTCCATCGTATGTGTTGATCTTCATAGGATTCCCAAAATATAATATTCTTCTTTGATGACCTTGATGAAATTATCCCATGTAAAAATTTCTTTATATTTATTCTCATGTGTACCCTTATTACAATATGCTACCACAAATTTTGAATAGGTAATTGTTAGGATCTCATCCTAACCCTTAATGTAATAACTTACCTGATGTAATAATTCCTAATGAACGTGGGTGGTACCCATGATTAATATTTTGTAATGTTCTAAGTTTTAGCTTAGGTAGTGCCTATGACAAATGGCACCCTTTTTATGTAACACATGGTAGATAGGTTAGGTAAGGTGGCATTGTGCATGTAATTTGTGTGGCATTATGCATGTAATTCGAGTGGCATTGTGCATGTAATTCTGTTGAGCAAGGTGTTGCAAGAAGGTTGTCATTGTTGTCAACACAGGCTGTTAGATCCAAGGATGCAGTGGGTAGACAGATCAGAAGTCATTCAGATGCAGAAAATTCGAAGAAAAAGACAAGTGAGAAAACTGTCGCGATATCGCGACATGTTTTCTGTCACGATTTCGCGACAAGTCGGAGGAGAGAGAAAATGTAGCCAGAAATGTCGCGATATCACGACGAAAGTGAGGAGAGAGAAAGTGCAGCCGATGAAAAAGAGGAGAGAGAAAGGGAAAATGCGATTGAGGAGAGAGAAAGTGCAGATGTCACGATTTCATGACGAAAGTAAGGAGAGAGAAGGCGCAAGGCAAACTGTCACGATTTCACGACAAGTCGGAGGCCAAGAAGTCAAGTCGAGAAACTGTAGCGATTTCGCTACATGTTGACTTTTCACTGGCAGAAACAGGGAGAAAGTGTTAAGTGAAAAAGTTGTAGCGATTTCGCTACAAGTTACAAAGACGAAGTAAAGGTGTAGCGATTTCGCTACGAGCTGCAAAGGCACAAAGTAAAGGTGTAGCGATTTCGCTACGAGTTGCAAAGGGACGAAGTAAAGGTGTAGCAATTTCGCTACGAGCTGCAAAGGCACAAAGTAAAGGTGTAGCGATTTCGCTACGGGTAAAAGATGCGCAAAACAAAGGTGTAGCGATTTCGCTACAGGTCTAAAGTGCAGACATCAAAGGTGCAGCAATCATACTTCAAGTCGAAAGTGTAAGGCACAAGTCAAAATTTCTCAAGAAGAAGCAAGTTGGAAGCACAAGGCAAAGTTGTAGAAATTTCGCTACTGCATGAAGCTCAAATTGTACGGAAGCCGAAAGCGTCACGATTTCGCGACAAAGATGAAGATGACGTCAGCAAAAGCTGAAAGTGTCACGATTTCGTGATAGGGTGCAAGAAAAGCTGCTGGAAGCCGAAAGCGTCACGATTTCACGACAAGAATGATGATGACGTCAGCAAAAGCTGAAAGTGTCACGATTTCGTGACAGGGTGCAAGGAAAGCTGCTGGAAGCCGGAAGCATCACGATTTCGCGACAACATTAAGGATGACGTCAGCAAAAGTTTGAAGTGTCACGATTTCGTGACATGAACGGTGGGAAAGCTTTCAAAGGCCAAAATAGTCGCGATATCGCGACGACAAGGTCAAGGAGGCGTACGGCCACAAAAAGTGTCGCGATATCACGACATGTTAGTTTTTCGGGCAACAGCAACAGAAAGGTGACAGAGAAGCAGCAGCGTTTGAGGCCGACAAGTTGAATCGAGGCCGATGATTTTTAGGGTTTCGAAGCCGACTTTTTCTAGGGTTTTACAACGGATGTTTTTAGGGTTTCGAAGCCGACATTTGCTAGGGTTTTTATAGCGGAAGTGTTTAGGGTTTGCAGCCGACAATCATCAGGTTCAAGCAGCCAAAAAACTCTAGGGTTTGAAGACGACATCATTAGGGTTTGCAGCCGACGTCTGAGAGTTACAGCCGACTATGATTTAACATTTGTCTTAAACATTTCTTCTATAAAAGGAGGGCTAATTGAAGATGGATAGTGACTTGGACGAACATAAAGTGCGTATGCGAAAGTTACTGTGCGTAGAGAGTGAGTCGGTTCGATCTGAGCTAAGACCGAAGCGATATTGTGTAGACTGCAGATGTGAGAGTTCTTTGGAGTTGCAGTAGAGTGTGCGTTGCGACAAGATAGTGTGCATTGCGATGAGATGATGTGCGAGAGCGAGCAGAGTGACTTGTGCGAAGATAAGAGCGCGATGTCCAGAAGTTGTGTTCTAAGTCCGAAGTGACAGTGCGCAGTTCACAGAAGAGATCGATCGGCTGAATACAGCAGAGAGCGCGAAGAAGTATAGAGAAGCGGTCGGAGAGTGCGAATTATTTTGCGCAGAAGCAACAGAATGCAGAAAAATAGCAGATCGTGAAAATTGAGGTGAAAGTTTTATTCTGGAATTTTTATTTTTGTCTTCCAAGTTGTAGCTTGGCAAAAGGGGTTGGTGCCTCTTTCCAGTAGGTGCTGGTAAAATAGGAGTTGGTGCTCCATTCTGTTGAAACAGATAAAGTTAAGGGGTTGGTGCTCCTTCCAGTTGGTGCTGGTAAAGGATTATGTAAAGTTGTAGCTTTGCATTGACTGGATTTGGATGGTAGTCCAAGCAGTCATTTTTGAGGAGTAGCCACATTGGTGAACCTCGTTAAATTGCCTTGTTATGTGTGATGCTTTCTTGATGCATTTAGTATTCTTTTCATCTGCTTTAAACTGCTGCTGGTTCTAAAATCATATGTTTTAGAAATTTTTAAAGAACACACTGATTCACCCCCCCTCTCAGTGTCATTGTGATTACAACAATTGGTATCAGAGCCAAGTTCCTGAAGAGGCTTAAACAGCTAAGGTGATCTTGGAAGTTACGCAATGGCAAGTGGTGAAGGATTCTCTTCGAACAAAGCACCATTGTTTGATGGGACCAATTATGCGTTCTGGAAAATTAGAATGCAGACATATCTCAGTGCTTTGGGTTTTGACATCTGGGGTGCGGTAGTTAATGGTTACAAAGCTCCTGCCACCGCTCCAACAGACACTGCAGGTAAAAAGGCATTTGAATATGATTCAAAAGCAAGAAATGCTATTATGTGTGGACTAGTTGACAGTGAGCTAGTCAAGGTCATAAACTGTGAATCAACAAAAGATATCTGGGATAAACTAGAGAACATTCATGAAGGAGATGATAGGATCAAGGAGGCCAAACTTCAAGCACATCGAGCTCAATACGAATCTTTAAAGATGGACAATGATGAGAACATTGAGACCTTCATGCAAAGAGTCAATGGGATCACCAATTCAATCAGAGGTCTTGGTGAAGAACTAACCGATGCTGCTATCGTGAAAAAGGTATTGAGATCACTTCCTCCTAGATTTGATTCTAAAGTCTCTGCCATAGAAGAAGCCAAAGATTTAAATCATTTTAGTATGGATGAGATGCATGGTTCTTTGACTGCTTTTGAAATGAGAATAGGAAGATCTAATCCCACAGATAGAGAAGCAGCCTTCAAAGCCTTAAAAGGCAAAAGCACAAAACAAGAATCTGAAGAAGAGAATGATTCAGATGAAATGGAAGCAAATTTTGTAAGAAAGCTGAAGAAAGGAAAAGGAAAATACAAAGGAAAGCTACCTCTTAAATGTTTCAATTGTGGAGGCATTGGACACTTTGCTACCAAATGTCCTCTCAATGACAAGAACAAAGGTGAAGAAACTCAGCATCAAGAAAGAGGTGAATGGAGGAAGAAAACAAACTTCAGAAAAAGCAATTTCAAAAAGAAAAGCTTTATCTCCCGAAATGCAGAATCTTCAGAGGACAGTTCTAGTGAAGACTCTGAAGAAGGAACAGGTGAGGCTCTCTTTATGGCGTTTGAAATAGACGAATCAGAAGAGGCAGAAAACATAGAAAATAGAGAGGGAATGAACTCTGAAGTATCAATTGAAGAAGATGAGGCTGAAGTTGATTTAGAGGGTGAGCTGGTGTCTGCTCTTATGGAATGGAAATCTGAGAAAAGGAAGAATGAAAAACTGTCAAGGAAACTTAAGGATGCAAATGACATTATAGCCAGTCTAAAGACACAGACAGAAGAATACAAGAAAATGTTCGAAGATCTTGAAATTCAGGTAACCATGAAGATAGATTACTGCTGCAAATTGGAAGAAGAAAATGTTAGTCTCCGAATACAGATACAAGAGCTGGATCGAAAAATCAGCTGTCATTTAAAACGTGAAGAAAGTTCGATGAAGCTGGACAAAATTCTAAGCGATCAAAGATCCACAGGTATCAAATTCGGTCTGGGCTTTACTGAAGGAGAATCATCAAGTGGACCAAAGGCAAGCAATGTTGAAAGTAAAAAGAGTAAAGACAAGAAACAGGCTGTGGAAAGAAAAACAAATCAGGCAAAAGAAAGTTGTAATGCCAGTCCTGAAATAGCAGCTGACAATGATGGCTTTACCAAGGTCATACATCAAAAGAGAAGAAGATCTAAGGCTCCTGCAACAACTTGGCCAAGA
The DNA here is from genome assembly GCA_028583015.1 of Wollemia nobilis. Taxonomy (NCBI): domain Eukaryota; kingdom Viridiplantae; phylum Streptophyta; class Pinopsida; order Araucariales; family Araucariaceae; genus Wollemia; species Wollemia nobilis. The sequence goes on along the minus strand of JAQPPZ010000386.1, from coordinate 7,798,952 downwards.
CCATCTTTCAGGTTTAATCATTATTTCTATGGTTTCTGTTTTAAATGTAATGGTTATGGGCATAAAATTGTTGACTGCAAATACAATATAGGCCCAAGAAGTGTCACTAGTAGAAATGCTTTTGCTCCTCTAATGAGTTATGCAGTAGAGTGCTTTAAGTGTCATAACTTTGGGCATATTGCCAGAAATTGTCGTAGTATTTCTGTTTCATATCAATCTCAGAAAAGAAGAACTCAACCGTATAGGGCAAAACAAAATAGAATTTCTTCTGAAGGAAATGTGCAAGACTCTGAAAAGGGGAAATCCCAGCTAGAACCCAACACCACAGTTAAAACAAAATGGCAACAAAAAGAACAGCTCAGGAAAGAACATGAATCTTTAATAGTGCAGACAGCGTTTAGAGCTCAGAATAAGTATGTACCGTGGATTCTTGACAGTGGTTGCTCAAGTCATATGACAGGTGATAAACAGAAATTTGAAAATCTACAGAAGTATGAGGGTGGTTCGGTGAAGTTCGGCAATAATGGTGGAGCCAAAATAATAGGTAAAGGATCGGTCAAAATTAGTGAAGGGAAAATCAAGTCAGAAGAAGTTTTATATGTGGATGGTTTGAAACATAATCTGTTAAGTGTGAGTCAAATTTGTGATAAAGGACATGAAGTGGTTTTCAAGAAGCAAGGTTGTGAAGTCAGAAAAATAAAAAGCGGGAAATTGATAGCAACCGGCTCAAGGACGTCTGGTAACCTATACACACTCTCAGAATTTTTAGAAGGTATGTGCTTTATTGGACAAGAAGAAGAGAACTGGTTGTGGCATAAGAGACTAGGACACATAAGTTTTGATAATTTGGTGAGAATCAGCTCTAAACAAGCAGTAAGAGATATTCCAACTATTAAGAAACCCTCAAACAGTGTTTGTGCTTCATGTCAGAAGGGAAAGCAAACCAGAGTTTCATTTAAAACAAAAGAATATCACACGAGCAGACCCTTGGAACTCATTCATACAGACTTATGCGGACCCATGAGGACTCAAAGTATAAACGGCGACAAATACTTTATGTTGTGTATCGATGATTATTCCAGAATGACATGGATATTCTTCCTAAAAGATAAAACAGAAGCGTTTGAAATGTTCAGAACCTTCAAACAGCTAGTCGAGAATGAAACAGGGAAAAGGATTAAATGCTTGCGATCAGACAGAGGAGGAGAATTCATTTCGAATGAATTTGCAGAATACTATGAAAAATATGGTATCAGGAGACAATATTCAGCAGCCAGAACTCCTCAGCAGAATGGTGTAGTAGAGAGGAAGAACAAAACTATACAGGAAATGGCACGCACCATGCTGGCAGAAAACAAAATAGCAGATAGATTCTGGAAAGAAGCAGTTCACACAACAGTATACATTCAAAACAGGTATATGTTAAGAACTCGTGAATGCAAAACACCGTATGAGTTGTGGTTTGGTAGAAAAGCAACAACAAAACATCTCAAAGTATTTGGCTGTAAGTGCTACATCAGAAAAACTGATGACAACCTTGGAAAGTTTGAAGATAGAGCAGATGAAGGTGTTTTTGTTGGTTATTCTCCACATAGCAAAGCTTACAAATGCTACAACAAGAGACTCAAGAAAATTGTGGACAGTGCAGATGTTAAATTCGATGAAGGGAGGAAACAAATAGTTAATTTTCAAGAAAACTACCCAATCTACGAAGAAGTAATTGAAAGTGATGAAGTTCATGGCACAGAAAATACATCTACGACTGATACAGATGACTTATCAGATGACTCAGAGATGCAAGAAAATAGAAAATTCAAAATGGGCAGCTGGCAGAAAAATCATCCTAGAGACCAAATAATTGGAGATCCCACAGCTGGCATTCAGACAAGAAAGAAAGTAATAAGTAATTACTCTCTTTTATCCAGCATTGAGCCCAAAAACATAGATGAAGCAAGCAAAGATGACAGCTGGATGAAGGCAATAAATGAAGAATTAGATCAGATTGAAAAGAACAGAACTTGGGAGTTAGTACCTAGACCTGCAAACAAGAATGTAATCGGCACCAAGTGGATATTTCGAAACAAATTAAATGAAGACGGACAGGTCATTAGGAACAAAGCAAGACTGGTTTGTAAAGGATATGCACAGGTCGAAGGCATTGATTTTGAAGAGACGTTTGCTCCAATGGCCAGATTAGAAGCAATTAGAATGTTTTTGGCCTTAGCAGTTCACAAAAACTTTAGGGTGTATCAGATGGACGTAAAATCTGCCTTCTTAAATGGGAAACTCGAAGAGGAGGTCTTTATTGAACAACCGGATGGATTTCAAATTAGTGAGGATCCTAACCTTGTCTGCAGATTAAAGAAAGCACTGTATGGACTAAAGCAAGCACCACGGGCTTGGTATGCTAGGCTAGATAACTATCTCTCTCAACAAGGATTCAAAAAGGGTTTAGTAGACAGTAATCTGTATGTGAAAATAGAAGATGGGCATCTCATTGTTTTAGTTGTCTATGTAGATGATATCATATTTGGCAGCAACAAAGATGAAGCTTGTAAAGACTTAGCAAATAAGATGCAGAAGGAATTTGAGATGTCTATGATTGGTGAACTGTCTTACTTTCTAGGGCTACAAGTTAATCAAAATGAGAAAGGAATATTCATTTCCCAAATCAAATATGTGAAAGAAATGCTAAAGAGGTTCACTATGGAGGACTGTAAGCCAGTAAGCACTCCCATGACAACAGGCTGCAAATTGAGTAAAGAAGACAAATCTCCACCTGTAGATCAAACCATGTATAGATCAATGATAGGAAGCTTACTATATTTAACAGCAACCAGACCTGATATTCTACAGGCAGTTTGCATGGTAGCCAGATTTCAGGCCAGTCCCAAAGAGACTCATGTAACAGCAGTTAAAAGGATATTTCGGTATCTCAAAGGCACCATGGAGTATGGGTTGTGGTATCCAAAAGGCAAAGATTTCACTCTTATATCATATTCAGATGCAGATTGGGCTGGATGTGTTGATGACAGAAAGAGTACCAGTGGAGGAGCATTCTATTTGGGGGACAGATTGGTTGCATGGCACAGTAAGAAGCAAGAGTCAGTTTCTCTATCTACAGCTGAGGCAGAATATATTGCAGCAGCAACATGTTGTACACAAGTTTTGTGGATGAAACAAACTTTGAAAGATCTAGGCATTAATTTTAGTGAACCAATATCAGTAAAGTGTGACAACACCAGTGCAATCAACATTTCTAAGAATCCAGTAATGCACTCACGGACAAAGCACATTGCTATAAGGTATCATTTCTTGAAAGAAAAAGTTGCAGAAGGAGAAGTTAAATTGGACTATGTCCCAACTACAGAACAGGTAGCAGATATTTTTACAAAACCTTTGCCCAAGGAAGTATTTGAGTATCTTCGAAGCAAATTAGGAGTAGTCACACTTCCTAAGAAGTGACTAGCTACAGGGATCACTTTCTCAGGGGGAGCATTTGAGTATTTGAGGATGGACTCAGGGGGAGTCAAATTGTGCCTGAGAAGTGTGAGGATGGACTCGGGGAGAGTCTGCAGCAGCCCTTTGGTATTATTGACAAAGGGGGAGAAGAGTTACAGGAATGTATACAGGTGTTGCCAACAATTCCAAAGGGGGAGATTGTTGAGCAAGGTGTTGCAAGAAGGTTGTCATTGTTGTCAACACAGGCAGTTAGATCCAAGGATGCAGTGGGTAGACAGATCAGAAGTCATTCAGATGCAAAAAATTTGAAGAAAAAGACAAGTGAGAAAACTGTCACGATATCGCGACATGTTTTCTGTCACGATTTCGCGACAAGTCGGAGGAGAGAGAAAATGTAGCCAGAAATGTCACGATATCGCGACGAAAGTGAGGAGAGAGAAAGTGTAAAAAATGAAAAGAGGAGAAGAGATTAAAATGAAAGTAGATTTAAAGAGAAGTAAGGAGAGAGAAGGCGCAAGGCAAACTGTCATGATTTCGTGACAAGTCGGAGGCCAAGAAGTCAAGTCGAGAAACTGTAGCGATTTCGCTACATGTTGACTTTTCGTTGGCAGAAACAGGGAGAAAGTGTTAAGTGAAAAAGTTGTAGCGATTTCGCTACAAGTTACAAAGACGAAGTAAAGGTGTAGCGATTTCGCTATGAGCTGCAAAGGCACAAAGTAAAGGTGTAGCGATTTCGCTACGAGTTGCAAAGGGACGAAGTAAAGGTGTAGCAATTTCGCTACGAGCTGCAAAGGCACAAAGTAAAGGTGTAGCGATTTCGCTACGGGTAAAAGATGCGCAAAACAAAGGTGTAGCGATTTCGCTACAAGTCTAAAGTGCAGACATCAAAGGTGCAGCAATCATACTTCAAGTCGAAAGTGTAAGGCACAAGTCAAAATTTCTCAAGAAGAAGCAAGTTGGAAGCACAAGGCAAAGTTGTAGAAATTTCGCTACTGCATGAAGCTCAAATTGTACGGAAGCCGAAAGCGTCACGATTTCGTGACAAAGATGAAGATGACGTCAGCAAAAGCTGAAAGTGTCACGATTTCGTGACAGGGTGCAAGAAAAGCTGCTGGAAGCCGGAAGCGTCACGATTTCATGACAAGAATGATGATGACGTCAGCAAAAGCTGAAAGTGTCACGATTTCACGACAGGGTGCAAGGAAAGCTGCTGGAAGCCGGAAGCGTCGCGATTTCGCGACAACATTAAGGATGACGTCAGCAAAAGTTTGAAGTGTCACGATTTCGTGACATGAACGGTGGGAAAGCTTTCAAAGGCCAAAACAGTCGCGATATCGCGACGACAAGGTCAAGGAGGCGTACGACCACAAAAAGTGTCACGATATCGCGACATGTTAGTTTTTCGGGGCAACAACAACAGAAAGGTGACAGAGAAGCAGCAGCGTTTGAGGCCGACAAGTTGAATCGAGGCCGATGATTTTTAGGGTTTCAAAGCCGACTTTTTCTAGGGTTTTACAGCGGACATTTTTAGGGTTTCGAAGCCGACATTTGCTAGGGTTTTTACAGCGGAAGTGTTTAGGGTTTGCAGCCGACAATCATCAGGTTCAAGCAGCCAAAAAACTCTAGGGTTTGAAGACGACATCATTAGGGTTTGCAGCCGACGTCTGAGAGTTACAGCCGACTATGATTTAACATTTGTCTTAAACATTTCTTCTATAAAAGGAGGGCTAATTGAAGATGGATAGTGACTTGGATGAACATAAAGTGCGTATGCGAAAGTTACTATGCGTAGAGAGTGAGTCGGTTCGATCTGAGCTAAGACCGAAGCGATATTGCATAGACTGTAGATGTGAGAGTTCTTTGGAGTTGCAGTAGAGTGTGCGTTGCGACAAGATAGTGTGCATTGCGATGAGATGATGTGCGAGAGCGAGCAGAGTGACTTGTGCGAAGATAAGAGCGCGATGTCCAGAAGTTGTGTTCTAAGTCCGAAGTGACAGTGCACAGTTCACAGAAGAGATCGATCGGCTGAATACAACAGAGAGCACGAAGAAGTATAGAGAAGCGGTCGGAGAGTGCGAATTATTTTGCGCAGAAGCAGCAGAATGCAGAAAAATAGCAGATCATGAAAATTGAGGTGAAAGTTTTATTCTGGAATTTTTATTTTTGTCTTCCAAGTTGTAGCTTGGCAAAAGGGGTTGGTGCCTCTTTCCAGTAGGTGCTGGTAAAATAGGAGTTGGTGCTCCATTCTGTTGAAACAGATAAAGTTAAGGGGTTGGTGCTCCTTCCAGTTGGTGCTGGTAAAGGATTATGTAAAGTTGTAGCTTTGCATTGACTCGGATTTGGATGGTAGTCCAAGCAGTCATTTTTGAGGAGTAGCCACATTGGTGAACCTCGTTAAATTGCCTTGTTATGTGTGATGCTTTCTTGATGCATTTAGTATTCTTTTCATCTGCTTTAAACTGTGCTGGTTCTAAAATCATATGTTTTAGAAATTTTTAAAGAACACACTGATTCACCCCCCCTCTCAGTGTCATTGTGATTACAAAAAATTCAAAGTGGCACTATGCATGTAATTCAGGTGGCATTATGCATGTAATCCAGGTGGCATTTTGCATGTAAGCCAACCTTGGGAGGAAACTCCTTAAATACCCGAAAAGGCACCAATGTAACCATATTTTTGCAAATTAATGAAGTATTGAAGGAGGTTTCCCCCTCAAAGAGGCCTATGATTCTATATTATTGTGAGATTTTTCCTTTATGCAAGTTTCTGTTATATTAATATGATGTTTATGTGAGTTTATTTCCAAGAAATCGTGTGAGAGTGTGTTATTTGAGTTTATTTTATAGCAGGATCTTAACAAGTGGTATCAGAGCACTTTCTAGGGCCAAGTTCTGCTGCAACTGCAATGATTCTTGCCATCCAATCCGCCTGTTAGGTATAAATTCTGTGTTTTTCCCATTTCTATTTTTCCTTATTAAAAAAAAAAAATCCAAAAAAATATAGTGCATTTTTTTTTCTAGACCCAAAAAAAAAATATATTTTTAGTTGAGTAGGTAGAAACCCTGTACCGAGGGTTTTAAAATATCACGAAGGATCTATCATTATTGGCTAAGCTAGATAGCCCATAAAGCGTCTAGTGAAGTGAGGGGCGATCAGGCTCCAATACCCAGGCCTCAGACAGAACTCGCGTATGGACTTGAGCTCCCACGTATCTTCGGGTATATCGGGAGACCATCTAGGATTAAACAAACTTTTAGCCATTAGGAAGCTCTTCGGCCTTGTATTACTCATAGTCTACGGGACATAGCATCCTAGATGATTACCCTCCCGTATTTTCAGAGAGGCAGGTAGTGTGCTCAAGGGTATGTGTGGAATCCTCCTTGAGTAGTGGCCTAAAATATTGGTCCGAGCACTATTGTTCATCACTGTCGGTATATTAGAGGGCCTATGGGTGGTACATACTCCTATACTTAGCATTCCCTGGTTCTGTTAAAACTTCAACCTGTAAAAAATGCAAAAAAATAAAAAATAAAAATCCAAACATCCCTGTTCGTAAACCTGCATTTCAAAAGTGAGCATATGAGAAAGGAGTCCTCTACTAAAAAAATAATAGAAAGGACATGCATTCGGGATAAGCCATGAGGGTGACACTTAAGTTGACAGTCTGGAGAATAACAGTCAAATTTACAATGGCAATGCCACAATGTCGATCAAGTCGTAGAGGTCAAGACAGTGTAGGCATAATTCACAGTCTTCAGGGTCAGAATAGAACTGTCATAACAGTCACCTACAAAATATAGAGAATCTTGAGTATGAAATGAGGCCAGTTATAGATAGTGCTTCAGTACCCAACTTTTGCTCTATAGCTCAAAATCAGAAACTGTAAACACCGTTAGACTCAGCAAAACAGGAGATAAAAAAAAAAGTCTGGGGTGCCAAAAAGTAGTGTTGAGAGATATAGCTCATTGTGACCACCTCCTTGAGCTGATCGTTTTGATATATAGCACCCAAGCACTTTTTTGGGCACTTACTAAAAATAGTAAGTCCTAAAAACTCAATTCTATTTTTAGTAACTGGTCACAAAAGGTTTAAAAAATGGCCCAGGGTACCCGTGGACACCAAAAAGAACTAGAACACTTGGAATCCCTAACAAAAGCCATTGAGAACTTGAACTCGGCTTTTCACTCCATAAGGGAAGAAGTCCAAGGTCTTCGCCTAGAGCATGAGGCCACTAGCAACCGCTTAGAAGAAGCACTGATAGAAGTAGACAACAAACTAAAAAGAGGACCACCCAAATCAAAATACCAAGCTGAGAGTTCTGCAAGGAATCATGACCATGATCCACCCTTTAGAATGCCCAAATTGGACTTTCCCAAATTTAGTGGGAAGGATGTTGATGGGTGGCTATGTCGGGTTGACCAATTCTTTTGACTTCATAATGTACCCATATTTCATCGAGTCCAGATGGCTTCCTTTAACTTGGAGTCTGAGGCTCTACACTGGTTTCAATGGTTACGTGTTGCCTACCCAAATCTCTCTTGGGAGGATTTTGAATCCCAACTACTCACTCGATTTGGTCCTAGTGAGTATGAGGACTTTACAGGAGCCTTGACCAAACTACAACAAACAGGGTCAGTCCGAGAGTACCAAGCTCAATTTGAAAAATTGGCCAATAAGACAAGAGGATTGAGTGAAGGGTTCTTCCAGAGTTGTTATATCAGTGGGTTGAAGGTGGAACTCCAAGCGGAAGTAAAAATGTTGAAACCACGAACTATGATGGAAGCTATCAGTTTGGCCCGTTTGGCCGAATCTAAACTCTCTGCCCAAAGACGCCCATCAAAGTTTCCTCAAAATAGACCTTCATTTCCTCCTAGAGCCCAACACCCAGCTGATAATAAACCTGCTGCACCCAAGCGCCTCACCACCGAAGAGATGGATGCACGTCGTGCCCAAGGATTATGCTACAATTGTGATGAAAAGTTTTTCAAAGGGCATAAGTGTGCACACAAAAAATTGTTCTTGATAGATGTTGAAGAACCTGATACCTCTGATGAGAGTGATGAGGATGAGGACCCTCCAGAAACACCTCCTCCATAAGAAGAAGTGAAACAAGAACCTGAGACAACAATTACAGTCCATGCCCTTGCAGGCATTACTACTCCTCAAACCATGAAGGTTACAGGATTTTTCAAGGGCCAACGTCTTTCCATCCTTCTGGATTCGGGAAGCACGCACAACTTCATTGACCCTAGAGTTGCTCAACGGGAAAATTGCTATATCCACACTTGTAATTCCTTTGAGGTCATGGTAGCCAATGGGGGAACCTTACCTTGTAAAGGAAAGTGTCGCAATGTTAAAATCAAGATAGGGGACTATGAACTCAAGCAGGACATGTTTGCCCTCCAGTTGGGTGGATGTGATATTGTTTTGGGATCTCAATGGTTGAGTACGTTGGGCACTATCAGTTGGAACTTTGCTAAACTTTGGATGCAGTTCTCCCAGAATGGACAAACACACATCATCAAGGGCTCCCCGACAGGAACACCTCAAATTATCAGTTCAAACAGCATGGAGAAATTGCTAAAGAAATCATCACGTGGGGTCATTGCACAACTATTCTCCATCCAACCATCCACATCTCCAATGGGTGAAATCCCACCAGACATGCAACAGATTCTCCACAAACATGAGGCCATATTTTCAGAACCAACCACACTACCACCGCATCGCTCTCACGACCATGCCATTCCATTATTGTCGGATAGTACACCTCCCAATATCAGACCATACAGGTACCCCCATGCCATGAAGTCAGAGATTGAGAAGATGATACAGGAATTACTCAAGGCGGGTGTCATTCGGCCTAGTACTAGTCCCTACTCTGCACCAGTCTTACTGGTCCTCAAGAAGGATGGCTCTTGGCGATTGTGTATTGACTACCGAGAACTCAACAAGATAACTGTCAAGGATAAATTTCCTATCCCTATGGTTGATGAATTACTAGATGAATTACATGGGACCATGTACTTCACCAAGCTAGACCTCCGCTCTGGGTACCATCAGATCCGGCTCAGGGATGAAGATATTCCTAAAACTGCTTTTCACACTCATGAAGGTCATTATGAATTCTTGGTAATGCCATTTGGTCTCACAAATGCTCCTTCCACATTCCAAATCCTGATGAACAACATCTTTCACCCTTTTTTGTGGAAGTTCATCCTTGTGTTCTTCGATGACATCTTGATTTACAGTCACACATGGGAAGAGCATCTCAAGCATGTAGATCAAACCCTCCAACTACTGGCCGACCATAAACTGTTTGCAAAAAGGTCCAAGTGTTCCTTTGGTTTGACTGAAGTAGAGTATCTGGGACACATTGTCTCAAAGGATGGTGTCAAGGTTGACCCTAAGAAGATCCAAGCAGTCCAAGAATGGCCGAAACCTCGCACACTCAAGGGGCTTCGAGGATTTTTAGGGCTTACAGGATATTACCATAAATTTGTCTACAATTATGGAAAGATAGCCGCCCCCCTCACCTCCATGTTGAAGAAGGATTCTTTTACTTGGACAGGGCCGATTGAGCAAGCATTCCCGGACCTCAAGCATGCCATGACCACCACTCCAGTTTTAGCCATGCCAGACTTCTCTAAAAAAATTGTCATTGAAAGTGACGCTTCTGGTCATGGTATTGGGGTGGTATTGATGCAAGAAGGATGCCCTTTGGCTTTTACCAACAAATCCCTATCTGATCGCAATTTGGGGAAATCCACATATGCCAAGGAAATGTTGGCAATATTGCATGCAGTCCTGCATTGGCGACCTTACCTCATTGGGCGCCATTTCTCCATCAAAACTGACCACCAGAGTCTGAAATACTTTCTAGAACAACGGGTTGCCACCCCCGAGCAACAAAAGTGGGTATCAAAACTCATGGGCTATGATTATGACATCACGTACAAAAAAGGGAAGGAAAATCTTGTGGCAGATGCTCTCTCTCGCCAATTTGAGACCCTTAGTATGTTGTGTGCCATCTCTGCACCATTGCCCCAATGGATTGAGCCCTTACGTCAGGAAATACTTCAGGATGCAGATTTGAAAGACCTGGTTGCTTCACTTAGGGATGATCCAGAGTCTACACCAGGATATAGTTGGGATGGCCAGGATCTGCGTTACCATCAACGCCTGGTTCTTCCTCCTAAGTCCCCACTTCGAGAGCTCCTCATGAAGGAATCACATGCTACTCCATCTGCTGGCCATTCGTGGTTCCTAAAAACTTATGAGCGACTCAAGCGCACCTTCTTTTGGAAAGGTATGAAACAGGACATTCGCTCTTTTGTAGCGGACTGCGACACATGTCAAAGGATGAAAGGAGAAACAATGCGCTCTCCGGGCACTCTTCAACCATTGTCGATACTAGATCAGGTGTGGACTGACATCTCCATGGACTTCATAGAAGGGCTACCTAAATCTGGAGGCAAGTCTATTATTTTCATGGTAGTGGACCGCCTTTCAAAGTATGCTCACTTTTGTGCCCTAACCCATCCTTACACAACATCCACTATTGCCCAAATTTTTCTTGACTCCATATTTTGCCTTCATGGCATGCCAACCTCCATTGTATCTGATCGTGATCCCACCTTTACTAGCAATTTTTGGCAAGAGTTGTTTAAGTTGTAGGGGACTCAACTCAAAATGAGTTCAGCCTACCATCCACAAACGGATGGTCAAACAGAGGTTGTTAATAAATGCTTGGAAACCTACCTTCGCTGCTTTGCCTCCGATCATCCTACTCATTGGGCAAAATGGCTTTCTTTGGCCGAATGGTGGTACAACACTTCCTATCATACCGCCACCAAACTCACACCGTTTGAGGCAGTTTACGGGTGCCCTCCACTCACGCCTTCCTCCTACATTCCGGGTAGCTCCAAGGTCCAGGCCGTCGACAATGCTCTGAGTCAACACACCGAGGTCCTCCGCCAACTCAAGCAAAATTTGAACATGGCCCAGAATCGGATGCGCCAACAAGCTGATCAGCATCGTTCTGAGCGTAGTTTTGATGTGGGTGATATGGTCTTCCTTCGCTTACAACCATACAAACAATCATCCCTACAACTCCATAGGTGTCAGAAGCTCGCTCCAAAATTCTATGGTCCTTATCAGGTTCTACAACGGATTGGTCCAACAGCTTACAAATTGGCTCTTCCCCCCACTTCCAAGATCCACCCTATTTTTCATGTTTCCCTTCTCAAGAAAGTTGTGGGCACAAAGGTACAGGTTCAATCAACACTCCCTGAATTGGATGAAGAAGGCTCCATCTTACTTGCACCGGAGTAGCTACTGGATCGTCGAACTCGCACTCTATGCAACCGTACCATTACAGAGGTCCTGGTTCAGTGGCGTGGACTTCAACCTGAGGATGCTACATGGGAGTCTCTCCATCAACTCCAACAATAGTTTCCTCATTTTCAGCTTTGAGGACAAAGCTTCTTCAAGGAGAAGGGCATGTTAGGATCTCATCCTAACCCTTAATGTAATAACTTCCCCGATGTAATAATTCCTAGTGAACGTGGGTAGTACCCATGATTAATATTTTGTAATGTTCTAAGTTTTAGCTTAGGTAGTGCCTATGACAAATGGCACCCTTTTTATGTAACACATGGTAGATAGGTTAGGTAAGGTGGCATTGTGCATGTAATTCGTGTGGCATTATGCATGTAATTCGAGTGGCATTGTGCATGTAATTCAAAGTGGCACTATGCATGTAATTCGGGTGGCATTATGCATGTAATCCAGGTGGCATTTTGCATGTAAGCCAACCTTGGAAGGAAACTCCTTAAATACCCAAAAAGGCACCAATGTAACCATATTTTTGCAAATTAATGAAGTATTGAAGGAGGTTGCCCCCTCGAAGAGGCCTGTGATTCTGTCTTATTGTGAGATTGTTCCTTTATGCAAATTTTTGTTATATTAATATGATGTTTATGTGAGTTTATTTCCAAGCAATCGTGTGAGAGTGTGTTATTTGAGTTTATTTTATAGCAGGATCTTAACAGTAATGAGGCTTTCAAGAGTGTAAAATTGATTTTCTCATTGTTTATGAGTTTGATTATATAGAAATATAAAGATAATTGGTATAACTAATTTTCTAGGACATCAAAATTAAATTTACCTTCAAAAGTAGAATTCAAAATTCACCTACACCTTAAAATGTGTGGAAGTATTGACTATTTATGGTAGAAATGGAAGAGGTTACATAATTTGCAATAGGGACTCATTGAAGAAGTTGAGAAAATTGGTCCATCATCTCATTCCTATACTTCACAAGGGTTTCATCCAATATCTCTATGAAAGGATTATTTATCTTAATGTTGTCCATTCTAATTTTTGTTTGAGATCATTTAGAATGACAAGAGAGGTAATTAGAGGGATATTGCATTTGATACCCAAGCTTCAAAATCTTGATCTCATGTTTATGGGTATACACTCAAAAGATATATTGCTTTGATACCACTAATTCCAAAATCATAATTTTAACTATTTTAAAATTTAGAATTTGAAGTTAAGGAAGATCAAGAAATAATGTAATTAAAAAATAATAGAGTATAACAAACCAAACTATAAGAGTATATAAGAAAAATAGAAAAACTATTTTATTTCTTAAAAAATAGAGTACAATGCTAAGAAGAGATGTGAGGCTATAACATTACTAATATTTTTTATAGTCAAGGAGTGTATCTCTTTTTATAAAAGAATTGGTATGTTAAAAATTCTTTGTATTAAATATGGAAGGTCACCCATATGGAAATGTGGTGATTCACCTTTCATGAAGTACAAAGTGAATTTAAATGAAAGTTACATATATTTGAGATGTTATTTTATGTTTTATCTTCTACTAATATATCAAAATGGCTACATATGCATATTGGATACAAAAACCCAAAAATAGAAAATTACTATTTTTAGTATCTATTTTTTCATTTTAGAGTGCCTCTAGAGCTCTTTTTCCATGTAGTTGGCCTAGTATTGACATGGATTTCCTATAAAAACTTATATATCCTCCTCGAATATTTCTAATGCATTTTGAGAAGATCAAAATGAAGTTCCAAGCTCAAATTTGTGCCCCTAACATAGTAGTTAGGATTAAAAAAAATATTTTTGAGCATTTTTAATTATAAAGCCATGCCTTAAAAAGGTTAATTGTCTTAAATGTATTTGAATACCCCATAAAAATATATGTATGACTCTTTGGTGTATCCTTATTTTGAAGACCTTTGAGTGTGTCATCCCATGCTGAAACCTCAAAAATACAAAATCAATTCACATCAGGCTTATTGCCTATCACCCTCTCAAGAGGTTTCATAAACTGGATTGCTTGAATAGAAACTTTGTTGATAATTTGAGTTGTACAGGTGATATATTTTCCCTAAAGTTTGTGCTTCATCCCCTCATCATGAAGCATGATATGAGACACCTCTATAATCATATTTTTATTTCTCTTGGGAATATCATTTTTCTCTAGAATATAATAAAGAATTATTTGAAATGAAATACCATGTAGAGTCAAGAAATATAAAAATGTGTTTCTCATACATTCACCTCACCTATCTCTCTTGAGACACTTGATCTTCCTTTCCATATGATTATCTACTAGTGCTTTGAATTCCCTAAATTTTTCAAATACCTCATTTTTGCTATGAATAGTGTCAACCGTATATACTGCAAGAAATAATTGTTGAAAAGAATAAAGTAACTATTCTTAAAAAGAGATAAGTACCCATGGATCCACACACAATATTTAAAATAATCAATAGTATTCATGTGGAACTCCTCACTATTCCTTTTGGAAAGGACTCTTTATGATGCTTTCCAAAAACACAAGTATCATGAAGAATAAATATGAGGAAGCTCAATAACCAATTTATGATGACTCATATACCCCAATGAGCCATAGCTAAGATATCCATGCTTGTGATGTCATTATTAATACTCATCTTCTACTTAGCCACCATGAACATAAAATTTCTCTTTTAAGAGGAGGAAATAAGAGACAATATCTCATCCAACTTGTACATCTGATTCAAATCATCATAATACCTAGAGATAACAATATTGAATCCATTATTATTATCCTTGATCACCCATAGATTAGCCTATAATTCTATCTTTTTATTTTTGGGATGATGTGACATATAGAAACAATATTAGGGCCTACACTAGGAACACAAAAAACATATCAAATGAAGAAGAACCAACACTATCCTCACCACAACCAACTATATATAAGGATAAATCATTCCCAATGATAATACGATCTCCAAAATGTTATGCATTGTAATTGTAGACACCTAAAAAATGTCATATTAACATTTGGCTAATATCAATAATTAGTAATTCTGCAACCAATCCAAATAACCCAAATATTTGGCATGATAACCTTAGAAACATTAAATCAGCTTATTCTACCCATTTTTCCCATTAAACCCCATCCTACACCTAGACCATGGTCACCATATGATTATCCCACTCCCCCTGGCATATGTTCACATTCACCTAGTCTACCCTTTGACTCTAGCTTAGTTGCACCTCACCCTAGCCTATCCTACCCCGCTAATCTCTACATCCCCATGCACCCGCACAAACCCCCATGCTCTTTAATGTATATGGGTGGGATGAGGAATCTTCCAACCTAAGATAATTAATGAGGCATGGTACACACACACCACTTGAGTGGGGTGAGGACTCTCCCAACCTAAGAATATTAATGAGGCATGGTGCACACATTCCCCTTTGACCATCCAAGTGGAAAAAACAATATGTTTCCTTCACACACCCAAGCCACTTGGTTGCCATGCCACATCAACCTCATCTCAACCTCACTACCCCTCACCGTTGGAAAATTATATAAATAGCCCCTCATTTCTTTCATTTGCAAAGAGTGTGAGATTACTATAAGGAAAATCTGCCAAAATTTAGTTAGAACTTGCTTGTGTGAACACTTTTAAAAATTTTCTTGCTTAGATATCATCCAAGGATAGTATTGCATACCTCTAATTGCATGCATGTGTTTTGTAAAATTGCTCACAAGTGGAAGCTCCAATAGATGTCAGATTCAAACCAGAGACACCTAATAGCCTACAAAAGGTCCCCTCAAAATTTCATTACATTATAGATACTACCAAGAAAATTATCCATCCTAGGGTGATTCACAAACAAAATCATCCCCCAAGGGGTGATTCACAATTAGGATCATTCCCCCTGAGACGGTTCCCATTAGGAACCAAACACGGTTAAATATTCAACAACAGATAGTTTGTAGAGGTGATCAAGGTAATTTTATGATGTTTTTATCTTATCTTGAGGTTTTTTTAATGCTTTAATACAAGCTTTTATTAAATGCACATCTCATAATCTTAGGTCCAACTTAGGTGGACCCAAGGGGTGCTACTAACTATTGTTTTGGTTGTGTGCAAGGCTTTTGGAGACTCATTCAACCAAGGGTGGTCATAAAGCATAAAACCCACCCCCTTTTTTGAGGTGGTCTAGAAGACAAGTGTGTCATTACCTTGAAATTTATAAAAAGATATTTACACTTTGGAAACCCTATTGTAACCTAAGGGACATGTGAAAATATTGTATTGTAACATTTATTATATTCAATAAAATGGTAATATTCTCTCTCCCATAGTAATCATGCAAAAGGTGTCATTGCTTGGTTATGTGCTAAGTTACCCTAAATATAAAATCCACTAGTTAGAATATGTGGATGACTAATATATTGAATGAGAAACTACATGATCTTTTGAGGTTTCACCACAATGATTATCCTCATCCTAAACATGGAAGAGAGTAACATTGACATCCCATTTTTTTATCACTTCCTCAATATTCTTGATGCATATCTAGTAAAACTTATATTTGTATCCTTCCTTTTGGAAAAATTCATAAATCATATTCTTTAAGGGATTTATAGTCTTCTTATCATTTTATTTATATATATTTTTTAATATTATTCTTGATCACTTCTTTTGCATGAACCTGATTGATGAGAAGATGATCCTTACACCACTATATTCAATCCTAATGATGAAGAATGTATGTGAACACTTTATCAATAATAGGAGGAGAAAAATTTAGAAAGTAGATACAAATCATCTCAAATAAAACATCTCATATGTATCTAATATATTATTAAATATAAAGTTTAGAAATTCAATGATTTTTGGCTATCTTCAACTTCTTGTTCTTTCCTTATCCCATTTAAATCCCTCTAACATTTTGGATATCATCTCTCAAATTCTTGAATAAACTAATATACTCATCAATAGTATCAAAGATATCCATAGTTAAGATAGAAAGCTCTACCTCCAATCTATTGATTTATATGGAACTAATGCAATCACACAACCCCTAAAATTTGTTAAGAAATAACTTATGAATCATGATGTTGCCAATGTTGGATTTATTATTATAGGAATTAATGGAATCAAACATTACTTAGTATTACATAACAAAGGAATACACAAAACAAAAAAGAACATAAAATATGATAGGGTTTCCATGAACACCATATCATCTCACTAAAAATGAAAATAAAATTACACTTCACTTGAAAAGTAAAAAGGTTGGTATGAAGGGGTATAAATACCCAAATACATGATGCCTTTAGGTCAATGTTATGATACTAACCCTTAGGAATAAAGTATTACAAAATAATACAAAAGCACCTTTTTCAGATTTACATGGGACTAAAGGGTAAGTATGATAAATAAAAGTAAAAACTCAATCACGGTCTCAATAAAAGCTTAACCATGATACATTCCAAAATAACACCTTAAGTTGAAGGGGTAACACAAAAATAAACCCTTACTTAAAATCCCCATTAAGAGATACTCTCCAACTATAAGAATATCTTGCATGCTCACAAAAGTGACAATAGGCATGACATTGGTCAAAATATTTATTACTTACTTTGATGAAGGCACAAACACTAGATCAAGCATCCCATATGCATGAACCCATTTCATAAAGTGCCTACATATCTCTATGTACTTTATCCACTAAAGAAACACTAGATTGAGCAGAAGCTACATGGTAATATAATTATCACATCAAAGGGTGTTTGGAAAGCTTTAAGGAATGCCAATCTCCTAGAAAATCATGAGCATCTACATGAGATTCTCAGTTGCCTTATTAGAATCATAATACTCAATATCTATGGAGGACTAAGAAATAGTGGATTGGCATTTGGAACACCAAGAAACTAAGTTTGATCCCAAATAGAGCACAAATTCTATGATGGACATATTGGAGGTATTACGTTATTTGGTCATCTAAATAGTTTAGGAAGTGCATAGTATTTAAGTATTTAGTTTAGGGGATGTCCAATGTTTAGGGCGAATGTTTAATATTTATGTATATAGTATGCATCATGTATTTAAGTGTGTGAGGTGTATAGTTAGAAAGTGAAAGCTATATGAGTGGCATGTCAAGTTTATAAGTAGAGAGTTATGTGCAATCACGAGATACTTTTTTATGCAATATGTGAGATTTATTATGTAAGAGAGGAATATGAAGAGTTAATTTCTCCCATGAGTTTGAGGAGATAAAAGGTCAAGAGTCATGTAATATGAAGAGTCTCATGTAAATATATATTGAAGACAAATATTTACATTATGTATCAAAGTAGCATTGCATTTATACATGCTATGGTAGATAAATTATCAATAGACTTTTAGTGTGTTTATTATGAAATATTTGAGTGATTGATGTTCATTGAATCCTTTGGTATTCTTAAGATATTATTTGATCCTACTTTTTAATAATTCTATGAGAATAGAGATGATTTTATAATAGTTGTATCAGAACCACATTTGTTAGACTTCTAGGGTAGAGAGAAAATTTATCTCATACCAACTAGAGGGTTTTCCACAAAATAACATTTGGAAGAGATAGTGCTGTGAATATTTTTTTAGAAAAATCCATATTGAATGTGACATGTGATATCCAAGTCTAGGTTTGAAGATATTTTTTATAAAATTTTAGATAAGAAGAAATAAAAAGAAGAAGAATAAGAAAAGAAGAATTTCTTGATAAGATAGATTAAATTTGTAGACACCTAAAACATGCCATGGTCAGGAAGACTACTTACATGGGTACACTCATAGGTCATGTGACTAAACCTTGGGACCTTCCAAGTGTCAAAAGTGGTTTTTACCACTCATTTGGGGCATTTTCAGCCCATCCAAGCCTGGCCACTGTAGACCAGAGCGGCCAAAATCCAACCGTTGTAGCTCAGAGCGGCCAAACCTTAGCCACTGCAGATGACAACGGCTAAGCTTTAAATGCATTTTTCCACCCATCCAGCCTAATATTGGGTGGAAGTGGCAGTCTGCATGCAATAAGGATGAGCGGGGACAACTTTGCATTCCTCCTCACAACCAGTCTACATGGAAGACTCAAAGTCCAGATTTAGACTTCAGTTAAACATAGAAAAACAAAGAGCTTCTCATGCTAACACCTAGTACGCATGAGGGATTCAGTCCTAGGGTTGAACATTGACCTAGGGCTTCAAAAAACTTTATAAGGAATAAACCTAAAAGCACTAGGGGACCTTTTTAGACCTTCTTTCATCAATATTTCAATCATAGAGAGAGGAGAGCATCATACATCAAGAACTTTGAACAGGTTGGATCATTGAGGAGAGCTTCTAGAGACTTGGAGAGCTTCCCTTGGAGATCGATTCTTGTAGCGGAGCCCTGTCGGATTGGAGGGAAAATATGAACACATAAGGTAATCATTTTAACATTAGTAGCGGACTTGAGCCCATAGCCTTTGGATCAAGAGAGAGAGATTTCACCTTAGCGGCCGTTGTCCTGGATAGTGGCCCGCAACCTAGTCTAGGGTTTTAGGTGTTAGTTTCTTTTATTTTGCTTTATCTCTCATTTCAGTAGCATAAGCTTTATTTCAGTTATTTTCTTGCATAGTACTAGTTTCATTGCATTTATTGAGATTATTCATTGCTAACAACCTCATCCGAGGAGGCAATCTCGGACATCTAAGCGTGTGTTGTTGTTTCATTGATTTTAGGGCTACAGGTTCAATCGAGCAAATCCACAACATACGAGTACGAGAGGATCCCTCTAGCAATCAGACCTAGAGAAGGAGGCATCTGTAAGCCCTCATACATTTTTGTGTGCATCACTGGGAAGCCTTATAAAGCATGCCCCCCTGTGCGAGGGGATATTTCATACACCTGCTGCCCTCTTTTGTGTGTAAAATCATGTATCAAATGAAGGGTATCCCTTAGAGGGATTCATATGTAACCTAATATGGAGAATATCAATAATAAAAGCATTCATTCATTTACTT
This sequence comes from Wollemia nobilis, assembly GCA_028583015.1. Taxonomy (NCBI): domain Eukaryota; kingdom Viridiplantae; phylum Streptophyta; class Pinopsida; order Araucariales; family Araucariaceae; genus Wollemia; species Wollemia nobilis. The sequence continues at coordinate 7,779,121 of JAQPPZ010000386.1, read as the reverse complement.
CTTTGCATTCTGGTTATATCTACTTTGTGCCTTTCATTTATTGCATGTTTAATATCAAAGGATTCAATCGAATCGCAAGTAGAGTAGTTGGTGGATGACGCGCCGCTTCCCAGGGTCACTATAGATGGTGATCATGGTGGGACTCCTACCTATTTATTTAGCTTATTTGCATTTTTTACCTCTTTATTGACTTAGGTTTTGTATACAGGTGTAGCCACTCTGATCTATAATGGCCAAAATTTAGCCACTCTGGTCTACAATGGCTAGAGGTCAGCCTCTGGTCAACAATGGCTAGAAGTTAGCCACTCTGGTCAATAGCGGCTAGAGCTGGAGTGTAGTAGAGGTCAAAACATTGACTCTCTGAGCTGGATTAAAGGTTGGTACAACTTTTCTGACACTTTATAGTTCTCTGTCTATTTCTGTTCCATTAAAATCAGTGATAATTAAGAAATATTTCAATTTGGAAAACTGAAAGAATGAAAGAGAAAGAACTTGTATCTTGCACATCTTAGGTTTCTTTTTAGATTTTCCACTAGGCATTGCTAGGAACAATGACTTCTATCTATAAATTTTACCCTAGAATCCAATGTGCTAGACATTGTGTGATTGGTTTGCTTGCTTTGAGGCCTTTCTAAAGGCCATACTTGCACCTAATAGAGTGCATTCATTAATCTCATAGTAGCTATGCACCTTTCTAAAATTGAAATGCATTTTGCATTAGGCATATAGGAAAAGTTCATTGCTGCTATATGATGCATTCTTATTCATGCAAAACTTAAAATGAACCACACACATGCACATTTATTTTAAACATTGGGGAGTTGGATTTCATCACCAACCCTCAATTCAGTCCGATGACGTTGGCATTCATCTCCTTCCATCGGTTTTCCCCCTAGAGCTTCATAGAAATGGATTGAGGAACTTACTTATAGTGACACTAAGGTACTTGTGTTCAAACTATCTCCCACTATTGGAACAATCATTGGTTCAGAGTGGAAGAGCTAGGCGAACCCCCCACTGGGATTTAAGTGGTGTACCCTAGTCTCTTTTGAGAAATCATGTTTGGCATGAGTGTTCTTGATTATCACTATGGATGAGTCTCCTCATTCTAAATCCAAAGCAACAACAAGAAACAAGAAACAACCAAACATCAAAAATACATCAAATAGTTTAGGGCACACTTAAATTTGTAATCAAGATAAACATTTGCTTGATATTGTTTGATCATATTTAAGTGCAACACAAAAGCTAAATTTCCAAAAATAATGGTTAAAACAAGAAGTAGACATCCTCGATCTGACATCGAGGGAGAATTCGAAACAACACATACCCTTAGGCGAAGTCATAGTAACATTGAAAGACCTACTCGAAAGACCGTGAGATGCAGTTCTACGAGTCTAAGGGGTGATAACTCAACCCTTGGGGGATCTCCTCGAGAAACCCCAAATAGGGAACCAAATCAGGGAACTACATCACATCAACACAAAGAGGCCTCATGACCATCATCATCAAGGAGACATGAGGAAACCTCAAGGGCTTCCTCTAAACACACAAAAACTTCTCAGAGACATGAGGAAGCTTCAAGGGCTTCCTCCTCACATAGACATAAAGAGGGTTCTAGACCCCGTTCTTCACATAGGGATGATGAGGTTTCCCCATATCCATCCTCATGGAGGGTAGAGAGGGCCACAAAACCTTCATCACCAAAAGGGCACACAAGAGTCCCAACATCCCAACATTCACATGAGACACTTAGAATAGATCAACCCACTAAGGGGCAGGAAACTAGAAATACCTCCAGTCATAGACATCAAATAGAAGATATCCTTCACACAAGAGGAAGGATTCCAATAGACTATGACCTTATTGGAGTAAATGGCACCCCATGGGATCAGCCATGGAAAACAAGATAGTTGGATGAGTTGGATCGGTTGCATCCGAGGCCACCTCCTAGAATGATAGCCATAGAGAATTCTACATCTGGAAGTTCATGAACCATGACTTCTAAGCCCACTTCTCAAACTAGGGGTGCCTCAAGGTGACCCCATAGTAAACATATAGATTCTGATCATAGAGACACTCAATAATATACTGAACAAGTCACATTAGCTAGCGAGAGCAAAGAAATAATAGAAACCTCTTCGAGAGATCTATGAATCAAAACCACTAGGATAGGGTCAGATAAGCATGAGTCCTCTATGACCATGCAAGTTAACCATGTGTGATGGTTAGAAAATACCTTGCACAAAGAGCGAGATCTTGTAGATGCTCTTGAACATGATAAATAGAGAGAATGGTTGTTGCACCAACATGAGCAATATTTGAGAGAGCAAGCTGAGCAGCTAGCTCATAGCAACCAACAAGCAAATGGAAATGATCATCAAAGAGATCAACACGTTGACTCACCAAGAGAGGAGCACACTAGACAAGAAGGAAACCCACAACAAAATCACCCTCCAAATCATGAGCGAAATCCAACTAGGGGGGAAATGGTAAACTTAATAGAGCAGGATCAGGCACATCTTGAATCCCCTCGTAGGAGGGAAGAAAATGGAGCAAATCAAATGGATAGAGTGTTACCTCCACCGCCATCATGAGGGGTCTGCAAAATAAGGAACTCCTCGCCTCAAAGGCCTTCCAAGAACTTGCTAAAAATATGAAGTCCTTTGAAAAACAAGAGATGGCTGGTAGCCAACCAACATTGAGCAAGATACACAATCAACCATTATGTCTATCCGTCCCTAGCCCCGCATACCCTAAGCATTTTGAGATGCCTAGGTTGGAAAAGTTTAAGGGTGAAGAGGATGCACAAGAGCATGTTACTAATTTCATCAATGCATGTTTTCATCTTGAAGACAATGATGCTCTCATGCTTAGGACATTCATTATGACATTTGTGGGCGCCACCACCCAATGGTTCAACCAGCTGCCCAAGCATAGCATATCCAATTTTGAACAACTAGTGAATGCTTTCTTGAAGCATTTCTCTTTTGGTGCTAAGAGGAAAGTGAACCTTTCAGACCTGGCCAATTTGAGACATTATGATGATGAGCCAGTAATGGATTATGGGAATAGATGGAGAAGAGTCATGGCAAAATTATCATTCTCCATCCCCATAGAAGAGATCATCCGGATGTTCACCAAGAGTTGTTCCAAACACATTTCCCTCTTGCTACAACTCCAATAGTACCCCTCATTTGAAGAAGCTTTGGCATAGGCCAAACTCATTGAGGATATAAAAGTAGATGAGGGAACTATCAAACTCTGAACCAAGAAGGAGTGGAACAAAAATGACAAAAATGGCAAATACAAGCAAAAGTAGGCAAGCCCTGCTCCAGTTAATCAAGTGGTATTGGCTACGCCTAAGGATGGGGCTATGCACCAACCCCATAATTATCAAGCACAACCCCCACCAACCAACTATGATCAAAAGAACAATCAGGGGTGAAACAAAGAATGCAAACCCCCTCACTATTTCACACCATTGATAGAATCAATGCAATCAATCTTCAACCAATTGAGTGAGGTAGGAAAGATCAGGTTCCTTGATATACCTCTTATAGATCCCAACCATCCTAAGCCAAAAGGATATAGGGAAGATCAATTTTACCCTTATCATAGGATACCAGGGCATAATATTGAGGTTTGCATTGGTTTCAAGCACCAAGTGCAAAACATGATTGAGGTAGGAGAACTTAAAGTGGACAACCCACTGGCCCCTGACAATAGAGATATGGGCATCTACAAAAACCCATTGCCAAACCATGAGGTCCCTAGAGGGCAAGGTGCACAAGTCAATCAGGTCCGAATTGATATGCCTACCCATGGGTGTGTTGGGATGGTTGAAATTGTCAATATAGCAACCAGGACTAGACGGTATGGTCAACCACAACCTCCTACAGCTCCCATTAATGTCCCAACTACACCTAGGTAGAGGCAGGGGTAAGACAACCTTCCAGGTCCACCAACCCGACCTATGGTAACCATTCGGAGTAGACTCGAGCAAAATTTACAAATGACTCTGGCTAAGCTATCAATCTATGAGCTCATACAATAGTCCCCAAAGCACAAGGAGACCTTGATGGAGATTTTAAGGTCAATTGAGCTCCAACCACAAGATCCAAATGCATTCACCCATTTTGTGGGACAAGTACAAGAATGCCAGGAGCCTGTAATTTGATTCTATGATCATGAAATTAAGATAGTATCTACTACCTTACTAGACCCTCCATTGCACATCATGGCATCAGTTAATGATTTACCTTTTAAGCGGGTCTTGATCGATACAGGTTCATCAATCAACATCATCACAACAACAACAATAGAACATCTTAAGATCCCCAAGTCCAATATCATTCCAGGAGCCTATACATTAAGGGCTTTCAATGATGCTTTATGCAATACTATGGGAATGATAGTCCTACCTATCAAGGTGGGGCATAAGACCATCCCCATGATGTGTCATGTCTTGGAAGGAGCCATGCAATACAACATCCTCCTAGGGAGACCTTGGATAAGGGACATGAGATGTGTTCCTTCGATCTTACACCAATGTGTCAAGTATGTGCATGATAACAAAGTCTACATGGTGTTGGCCGATGAAGAGCCATTCAAGTATGTTCATCAGGTGGATTTTCTAGGAGAATTTATGATTCCTTCTACCCACTTGTCTGTAGGACCTTCATCTCCAACTACCCAACTGGATAACAAAGACAAAGGGGTACAAAAGGACCCATCTGCATCAACACCTCATCTTGCGCACAAAGTAACTAATGCTTCTAATAGACCATCAACATCTAAACCAAAAGATAATCAGAAGCTAAAGGTACCCATGGTTGAGAAAAGAGAGCCCAAGGAAGTGCTAATCATAGACATTAAGAAGATTCCAACTCCCATGGAGGAGGAAGATCTCCAAGATCAAGCTGAGGAGATACTAGAACCCGCTTCGCCAGTGTCATCTATAGGATCATCCACATCACATGCGATAATACACTTGGCAAGTATAGGGATAGGAGAGTATCTTGTGTAGAACATAACATTTACACCCATCATAGAGTCTACACAAGACATGGGACGTCCAAAAGATCTAAGACCACTAGTGGGAATAGTGGTTCCACTTGGAATCCCTCCCAACTAGACAAATTTCATCTACGCTGGCCTAGATTGCGCCCATAAATCTATGGATATAGAAGAGGATAATGATGAGCTATTCACTATCAATGTTCACTACCTCTCTAATCCTGAGTTTTCTCTAACCTATTTTGAGCATTGCCATTGGCATGGTTATGGTCTTGGTATATATGAGCAGGGATGTAGGTGGCCATTCGAGCCACAATACCAGCTCCCATATGATAGATTTGGGTTAGGCTATCACATCAGAGGTCGAGATGACTCTCTAGTAGTAGCATTAGATAGATTAACCTTGGGGTTAGGAGAAGACATCAATTTTATTCCTTATCACCCACCAAGTGCAAGATATCCAAGCAATAGACAAGTGGCTATGGCAAGCATACCACCTCCCGAGACTTATCATCCAAGATCCATAATTGATGCCACCCCAATAGGTTACAACTCATGGGATGATGAGCAAGAAGAAAATGGATATGTGGCAAGTGATGATGAAGCACAAGTGGGCTTGGCCTATCATGGGCCTCACTATTTACAAAGCTTTACCTGGTCCATCCACAATGAGAGTGGATTCATATCGGATGAAAGTGGCTATGAGTCAGAGGACTCAATAGAGAGAGCCTACCTAGGAACAAGGCAATGGCCCCATGACTTGGGGCAACATACTAATGCAAATGGCATCTTCATAAGTGATGAAGAATATGAGGATGAGATAGAGATGGCCTACTTAGGACCAAGAGACGTGCCCCTTACCTTGGGGCCGCATACCAATGCTAATGGTTTTTGGATAAGTGATGATGATTTTGATGATGAGACTGAGATGGCTTATCTCGGACCTCACCACTTGTGATAAGTCGACATGTTGGTAGAAAGAGAAGTGGTACTTCATGCCATAGACCCTGGCTTGTAGTTTTTGGGGAGACCTATTGACTTGAATGTCATTCATCACATGGTCAATCCCCCTCCACCTACGTTTAGGGAACTCTTAGAGCCCAATGATCCTATTATCCGACCAGCTCATGGGCCGGATCTAGAGATTCCTTTTCCTCTAGAGCCTCATCATGAGTATAGGAAGGAAACCTCTGAGACAAGATTTCAACCATGTGGTCTTGGAGATTTCATTCCATCCATCAACATGATCTCCATTGATTTGACCACTCCACTTCATAACCTAGTAGATCCCACTAAACCTTTGTGTCTCGATATGCAGGCTATTGATTGGGATCACATTGATTCACCCATAGAGCCTGAAGATCTCTTCTCTAATGAAGAGATATTACAACCATTCCATTTTGCATCAAGCTGTGCATATGATGTGTTCCATGTTGGTCTGGATCCTAAGTCAGTAGGACCTATAAATCCTATCGATGACATTCACTTGATACCCATGCCTCACCAATTGGAGGATGGGTCACATATGGCTATAGAAGTGACTTTTGAGGTGGACATCAGTGATGATCCTACTCAACCAAAGAAAGTCAAGTTCAGAGAAAGTCTGTCTCCAGAGGAACAAGCCATCATAATTCCTCTCCTTAAAGAGAGGCCAAATCTATTTTCTTGGACTTACAAAGACATGCCAAGTATTGATCCAAAGTTAGTTGTTCACAACCTTTCATTGGATCCCCTAAAGAAGCCATTCAAGCAAAAATTGAGGAAGATGCATCCAACCATCACTTTGATGGTGAAGAACGAGTTACAAAAACTATTGGATGTGATCTTCATAGTTCCCATCGACTATCCTGAATGGGTCTCGAACATGGTACCCATAGGAAAACCAGATGGAAGAGTCCACATTTGCATAGATTTTAGGGACTTAAATAGGGCAACTCCGAAGGATTCATTCCCATTGCCAAACATAGATGCTCTTGTTGATGCCACTATAGGTCATGAGATGCTCTCCCTAATGGATGGGTTTTTTGGATACAATCAAATCCGAATAAAACTCGAAGACCAACATAAGACTACTTTCATTACTCCATGGGGAAATTTCTGTTACAAAGTGATGCCATTCGGCCTAAAGAATGTTGGTGCCACATACCAACGGGCCATGACATACATATTTCATGACTACATGCACACAATCTTGGAAGACTACATGGATGACTTGCTGGCCAAATATTTGATATGACAAGAGCACACTGAGATCCTTACGAAAGTCTTTGATCACCTCATAGAGCACAACGTCAGATTGAATCCTAAGAAGTGCATGTTTGGCATGACTTCTGGTAAGCTCTTAGGTTTCATTGTTTCCATGAGAGGCATTGAAGTCGATCCTACAAAAGTAGAAGCTATAATGGAGATGGCAGCCCCTACCAACATTAGGGAATTAAGAAGCCTACAAGGCAAGGTAGCATCCATCAAATGGTTCATCATGCAATTATCAGACAAGTGTCGACCCATGAATCGGTTGCTATGCAAGGATGTCCCATTTCATTGGGATGAAGAGTGCCAACAAGCCTTTGTAGAGATCAAAACATACCTAGCGACACCGCTAGTGTTGGCTCCACCAAGGCTAGACATACCATTTTTGCTATACATATCGGCTATTAATTTTTCTTTGGGCACCATGTTAGCCCAAAAGAATGTGCAAGACAAAGAGCAAGTCGTATATTACATAAGTCACACCTTGGTAAGCTATGAGCTAGGATATGCATATGTAGAAAAGTTGTGCTTAGCAGTGGTCTTTGCAACCAAAAATTTGTGACACTACATGTTGAGCCATACGACTTACGTTATATCAAAATAGAATCCTTTGTAGTATATGATGAACAAGACATATCACAATACACGTACTGCAAAGTGGATCATGCTATTGATAGAATTTGATCTAGAATTCATAAGCCAAAATTCCATCAAGGGATAAGTCATAGCAGATCAATTAGTAGAGGCACCTCTTCAGGATAGCAAGCCTCTCACTATAGAATTGCTTGATGATGCAGTCTTTGCATTATCAGATCCACGAAACTTGAAGAACTTGAGAAACAAAGAGAAATGGAATTATTCTTTGATGGTTCAAAGTGTGAGCAAGGGGGTGAAGTAGGGATAGTATTTATCACACCGTAGGGTGCTCCATTGCCCTTATCATTCAAGCTAGACTTCCCTTGCACAAACAATAACACAGAGTATGAAGCCTTGATCTTGGGACTCCAAACAACCATTGCAATGGGCATTAAAATATTGAATATCTTTGGTGACTCCTTGCTCATAGTAAATCAAGTCAAAGGATTGTTCCAATGTAGGTGCCCACTCCTAAAAGCTTACAAGGAGCTTGTTGACACTTACCTAGCTCGACTAGAATGGTATGACATCGAGGCAATCCCTCGTACATCAAAATATTTGCAGACACCATGGCATCTTTGGGATCCTTAATCCCTCAGAATCCATCTACTGATTTCACAACCATTCATGTGAAAGTGCTCACATTTTCTGTGATACAACATGAGGTTATTGACAACCTAGAGTCAGTCAACATGATCCAAACTAAGCCAAATCAGGATTGGTCATTCAAAGTTAGAGCTTTCTTGCAAATAGCCCCTTGGGAATATTTGATCTCTCAAGGTCCTACGGAATGTGGAACAACCATTCATCATAGGATTGTTTCCCAATCAGTGTTCACAAATGTTGGATCACAAGGAGAGCATGTCATTTTATCCATAGAAGTAATGGCTTATCAGGATTGGCTTTCCCAATTGCAGGATTTCCTGAAGCTTGGAATAGTACCGCAAGGCCTGTCACATGCTGAAAGATGAACATTTAAACAAAATGTGACTAGATACATTTTTCTAGGAGAGATCCTTTATAGACGAGGTTATGATGGAATGCTCCTTCATTGTCTTGAGCCCCAGGAAGCATCTTGGGAAATTTTGCAAGCTCATGATGGTACGTGTGGTGGTCACTTCAGTGGCATGGCCATCGTTAAGTGTATTTTGAGAATGGGTTACTATTGGCCCACTATGGAAAAATAATGTTGTGAGTATGTCAAGAAATGCATCAAGTGTCAGCATCATGCAAACCTCACTCACTTGCCATCACAAGCCTTGCAACCCATCCAGGAAGCATGGCCCTTCTCATAGTGGGGATTAGACTTGATTGGGAAGATATCTCCCCCATCTTCGGGCCGACACACATTCATCATAATGGCCACTGAGTATTTCACCAAATGGGTCGAAGCGATCCCCTTAACATCGACAACTGGACCAAGGATTACGGAGTTTATACTCCACAATATCATAAGTCATTTTGGGGTCCCTTCAAAGATTATATCGGATAATGGACCATATTTCAAGAACAAAAATGTGCATGCTTTAATGGACAAATACCACATCCAACATAATTTTTCAACACCCTATTATCCACAAGCAAATGGGCAAGCAGAAGCCTCAAACAAAACAATCATCTCCATCTTGAGGAAAATAGTGAGAGATAATCATAGGGACTGGCATTTGCAGTTACCTCTAGCATTATGGGCATATAGGACTAGTGTGTGGATGCCCACTAGGGCAACACCATTTTCACTTGTATATGGCACTGAGGCCATCATGCCCCTAGAATTGGAAATCCCAACCTTACGCATAGCATTAAAGGACTTCATAGATGATGACGCCGTGCGACAAGGCCACCTAGATCAGTTAATGCTTCTTGATGAATGATGAGTCAATGCCTTGGAGCATCTCCACATTTATCAGAATCACCTTGCATGAGCATACAATAGTAAAGTCCATTTGAGAGAATTCAAATTTGGGGATCTTGTGCTCAAAGAAAATCAGTAGAACTCAAATCTACCATCGCATTTGCGAGACAAATTTATGGTAAATTGGATAGGCCCCTACATGGTTTTAGAGAAGGTTGGCCCTAGAGCATATCACCTCACATCTTTGGATGGTGTTGAAGAGCCTGAACCTCTCAATATCATTCATCTAAAGGCATTTCATACATAAAAATAAAAAACATTCAAATATGTCATAAAAATAAAAAACATTCAAATATGTCATAAAAATAAAAAACATTCAAATATGTCATAAAAATAAAAAAATTCAAATATGTCATAAAATAAAAAACATTCAAATATGTCATAAAATAAAAACATTCAAATATGTCATAAAATAAAAAAATTCAAATATGTCAAAAATCAAAAAATTAAATGTCAAAAATAAACAAAAGCTCCAAGGGTACAAAACGCTTGGTCAAAATCAAAAAAAAGCTCCAAAGGCATCTTAAAGCCCTTTGGTCAAAATCAAATCACAAAAATGCTCCAAGGGTACCCAATCCGCTTGGTCAAAATCAAAAAAAAGCTCCAAAGGCATCTTAAAGCCCTTTGGTCAAATCAAATCACAAAAATGCTCCAAGGGTACCCAATCCGCTTGGTCAAAATCAAACAAAAAGCTCCAAAGGCATCTTAAAGCCCTTTGGTCAAATCAAAAAATAATTCAAAAGCACAAAAACAATACAAAAATCAAAAATACAAAAACATTTGCATCTTACATCCACATCCACATAATTGCATATCCATACATATCCATTGCATTCACATATGTTATGATCACATTTTTTACAAATGATGCCACAGTTTGTATCTCAATCACAATATACAAGTTCATCCTCATCCATGCATCCATGTGTGTAATTGTGTTTTTCAACACAACCAAATAATGTTGCTATACAAAATATACAAAGGTTTCCTATTATTTCAACCATGTCTAGTGGTCTTATCAACTTTTATGGAAAGCCACCTTGATTAGTAGAAGAGCAAGGTCTAGTTGTAATAATACCTTGGATATTTAGGATCCCATCACTAATTGAAACACTAAAATCCTAGTTGGTACAAGGGAAAGATGAAAATAACAAAGTGGTCTAGGTTACCTTAAGCGAAAAGGATCTTCCTTGCTTATCCCCCTGTGCAACTGGTTTAAAGGTGTTGAGAATTGGCAAAAGGACAAGTTCCACCCTACCCAAAAATGAGTGATTATCATCACTACATAAATCCCTTGCTTTCATTAAAACAAGCAAAAATCCCGAAACAAAGCACAAATTCAAAATTCCAGTTTCAAAAGTCATATTTCAAAATCCCAAAATCAAAAATCAGTCAAAGTCAAAACAAACAAGTGAATTTCATCCTTACATAAATCCCTTGCTCAAGAAAAAAAAATCAATCAAAATAAACAGTGATTTTCATCACTAAGTATGAGCAAGTATCCCAAAAGAAATGAAGAAAAAAAGGGAATAGAACTTGAATCCCTGGAATTCTCAGCATTGCACAAAACTGGAAGGAGAAATTCTTACGCATGATGATATGTCTATCACAAAAGCTTCTGGCATTTGTATAGACCAATGTTTGAATGTGGATGAGCTAGCTTAGGTAACCCAATACTGCCTAGTGGTATAGTCCAACTAAGTCCAACATAAGGATGAGATAAAACACTTGAGAATCCCTGATCTTAGCAATGGGCTGAAAGAATCCCACCTGACATCGGAGGAAATGCTTGAGTTCTATCTAAAAATATATTCATTTGCACACATAGAGAGAATGAATATCCAGGTATAGAGTGAAAGACTTGCTTTTCAAAAGTCTTGTATGGCCAGTACATAGTTGTTGATAGGGTAACTAGAGTGTTTGAAGTCTCAAGAAAAACCCACAAATAAATTTCTAACATAGCAACAAATCATATCATCAATCACATCATCAACTTTCTTTATAAGCTTCTATAAATTAGGGGGTATTAATAAAATAATATTAAAATAGATACCGGATATATGTCAGAAATGATATCTAGACGACCACTAACTATTTTACATCTCTTAAATTACAGAAGCTTATCCAGAAAATACATACATTCCACACCATTACATTGCACATATGGAAGATTTAAATAATTAATTCTTATGAGTAGAATGATTATTAAATATTCATGGTTGTTATACTTTCTGTGGTATCACCCGTTAAATTGTCAAAATCATAGCATATGCATCCATTATGTTTTAAGTGATTAAAACATACAAGTTCATTCACATTAGATTACATACTGCATTCACCATAACATAGCATTAGTTAGATGCATACAATTAAATCAAAATCAAACATGTATCTAACAAAAACATTTCATCCATAAATACATAGTTCATAAATCATCCATTTACATCAAATATCACATCATTGCATTCATCCATACATAGAATCATAAATCCATCATCAAATCAACTCAAGATACATCACATCATGTCACAATAATCAAATCATGAAAGCATCTACATAAACACATACATAAGCATCCATCTCAAATCCATATCATCATAAATATCATCTATCATCTAACACATATATATCAACTCATCATAATTCCATCATAACATCACATAAATAAAACAAAAACATAAGCAATAAATGGCACGCATAATGAAACATAAATGCAAAGTCTCATATAAATATGTCTGTCTCAAAAGATGTCTCAGAATGTGTATCTCAAAGTGCATGAATATACAAAATCACCCATAGGCTACAAGTCATATAGGTCAAGCAGACCTCAAAAATAGAGTCCAAGTGCATCATCAATCAAACATAGGGCCTGTACCCCCAACATCACCTCCCCCTTGTGGTCATGTCATGCGTGGAGTGATGTGACCCTACTGGTCTCTCTATGCGAGTCCGAGTCCTCTAGCTAGGATGGGTGGAAGACTACCTAGAGGTGGATCACTTTTGACCTATGAACCACCTGCACCTGGTGCCTCCTTAGGGACAATCCCATGCCTCCTAAGCTACATCTAGAGAGAGGCTATATGGGAGATATACCCCTAGATCTACTCCTCATACTCATCCAATAATGACTATAGGCGTATAACCTCTCCCCCTATGTCTACCCCAAGATCTGCCCGGTATCACCCTATGGTGTAGGAGGAGGAACAACAAACTGCATCCTAGTAGCACCACCCTCGATAGTAGCCTACAAAGCCTAGATCTATAGCGTGAGCTACTCTATGGTGGCATCCCATTGTGCTATGGTAGCATCTCACTGTTGCACCTAGATCTTGGTCGACTGGAGCTCAACCTCGACCTCATGCAACTATGCTCTTAGAGGAGAATCTCTCTCCTCGGGATCTAGCTCCTCCTCATCCTCCTCAGGAGCCTCCTGCTCCTCCACTACCACCTGCTCTACTAGCTGGCCCCATACCTCAGTCTTGGCTTGGACTCTATACCCTACTAGATCTGCACCATCATCCTCACCATCATCCTCGTGACCCAAGCTACCATCACCATGCCACATCCGATCCCCCCACCATTAAGAAAATGCCTCTGTAACTCCCCCAATAACTCTTGGGGCAACTATTGGGGCATCCTCCTCATCTGATAGCTCTGTGATCCATGGTAGGGGAAGATCTCCCTCTACTGTGAGGTGCTTGTATACAAATGGAACAAGAGGCACATCCTACTGCAGCCGTACTGATGAAGAACTTAGGAGTAGAAGAAATGCTCCTAGATGCCAACCTTATGGTCGATGAGCCACCGCTCATGCTGCATCCTAGCTATGAAACTAGTAGGATCATCCCAAATCGGGCACTCATGATATGGCTGCCAGATGACATCTCCGGCCTTCAGCCTAGTAAAAGTATTAGTGTAGTGGGAAAGCTCCCCTGCATGAGGATGGCTCTTGCACCCCTCATGCCCTCGAGCCCATCTAGTAGTATAGCACTGCATCCACTCCTTTATGATTGTAATCTTGGTAGGAAGCCCTCTGGGGTGATCTACCTTGATGTGCTCCCATCCCCAAACCTGTAAGAGCAAGTTGCAAGCAATGTTGATGTGACCTCATCGATGGATATGGTACAACTCATCATAGCACTGGGCCAATAGGGACCTCCCCCATGCATAGATGATGGGCGCCTCACTATCCATCAGGTCCTGAACCATCACAAGGAGGTTCCATGGGAACCTCAAACCTAAGTAGTCTAGGATCAAGATGTTGCTGATAACCATCAACAACACTACATGCCTCATCGTGAAGACCTCCTCCTCATACCACTGTGAGATAGACACTCCTCTAGACTTGGTGTCCTTGAAGGCCTCTATAGAATGCCCTCTGAACACCCAAATAAAGACATCATCATGATCATTAGTGGTCAATGAGGTAATGGCCACTCCATCAAAAGGGAGCCAAAATATCCTATACACATCCTTCGATGTAATAGTCATCTCATCGGTAGGAAGGTGGAAGGTGTTGGTCCGAGGGTCCCACCGATGGACCAAAGCTATAAGGTAGGCCTGATCTGACATGATGTGAGGTAGCCTAGTGACATACTGGAGCCCATGGGCCTTGAGCCAGGCCCAGTCCATGTCATCCAATAGGGGTAGAAGGTCATTCATGAGCTTCGGGTCATGAGCCCGAGCATCGAGAATCTAAGAGCAAAAGAGAAAACAAAGCATAACTACAATGCATCTAAGGCATGAATCATAATAAAACATGAAAATGATGCAAATAATGATGGGCTACTCTAAGTCCAAGAAAAAAGAGTAATAAATGCACCTAATTATGCAGAAAAATTCAAAAACAAGTCAAAAATTCAAAAAAATCAATTAATCATGCAAGAAAATTAAAAATTTTACAAGGGTTCTTGGCCGTTGTCGACTACAGTGGCCATAAATCGGTCGCTGAAGCTGAGAGCGGCCAAGCCCCAATGGTCAAAATTTTGATCATTGAAATTCAAACCTGGCCGCTCTGAGTGACAATGGCCAAGCCAGAGGCTGAGCTGGCCGCTCTGAGCAGCAGCAGTGAGATGAACGACATGACAGAAGCATCTACCCTAGGCTAAAAATAACAAAAAAATTAAAAAATAACAAATGGTGGCAAACCCACCACATAAAATCCTAAACTAAGCCTAGCTATGGGTTTAATTCATTTCCAACAAGTTTAATGAGGTTCATTTACCGATTAATTAGTGAAGTTCATTTTACCCAAAAAATGAAATAGACATGGTCAAGGTTTTGAGAGAGTACCCAAGAAGCTCTGGCTCCTCCACTCATCGATGTCTCTCCCTATGCAGCCATGGTCTCCAATGCAACAACACTCCAAGATGTAAAAGTCACTTTCACAAATAGAGCTCTGACACAAATTGACAGTTGGTGAAAGTGAAAGGTCAAACCCTAGGGTTAATTTTTATTTTCCCAAATTATGGCTTGGCTACTATTGTTGCTAACAGCCCAAACTTCTTGGCCACTCAAGATGAGAGCGGCCACAAGTAGGAAGTTGGCGGTCACTGGACCTGACAACGACCAATAGCCTAAGCAAAAATAGGAGGGATTCCCTCCATGAGAAGCAGCAAAAACATCAAATAAGCACATTTTGATGACTCATGGTCATCATAATGATCAAAATAACAAAAAAATTGCATAAAAACAAATCTCAAGTAAGCCTCCTATCAAGTTACTTATTCTATCAACTTGGCGATTGCAACGATTTGCACTCCATGCAACTCGACAAGATGAGTAAGTTACCATGAGGTTACTTGGGGCAAAACATTCATTTTGGAATTACGATGTGCCTCCTTCAATCTCGAAGAAGACCAAGATGGTCGGACTGCTCCATGGGTATGAAGGAATCATCCTAATTCTCCTATGACACCAAAAACACTGAGCCAAGTGATGCAATACAAGCATAAATAGAATCGCTCATCCTAACTCCCTAAGAAGGCTATTTATGGTCGGACCGCTCCTCGGGATAGGGATGAATGATTATCATAAACAATTGAAATCACACTTGGATGGGGGTTTGCCCATTAAAGAGAACAAACATTAGAAAGGAACCAAAACCAGTCATATTTGGTCAAGCGACTCGTCGCTTCATTCATTGCCCTTCCCTCACCAATTCATTATGTGAGGGGGTAGTTTGAAACTTCAAATCATCATAATCAAAATCAACAAAATATCACTCGATCATGTCAAAATTGTGTTCGTCCTATGAATCATTGCACTCAACTCTTACAAAACTTTTCCCATTTTTTGGGGTCATAAGCAAAAAGGACATCTTCAATTTGTAGCTCTTCTCCGATCGGTTCTATTGTAGTGACATAAGCTACCCGATTGTGTTTGAGGAATGAGTGCAAGTGGACATGTGCAAGCCCTATGCTAGATTAAGCCTTCAATCAGGTTGAAGCAATGATTCAAGGATGTGTGTCATCTTGCATGATTAGGCCATCCAACATTGATCAGATCAATGATCATCATACACCCTGCTAACATAGCGGTCTACGTTTTCACCTCGCATTGTGTCTATTACTCAGTGCATCACAAAAAGGGGCATCTGTAGACACCTAAAACATGCCATGGTCAGGAAGACTACTTACATGGGTACACCCATAGGTCATGTGACTAAACCTTGGGACCTTCCAAGTGTCAAAAGTGGTTTTTACCACTCATTTGGGGCATTTTCAGCCCATCCAAGCCTGGCCACTGTAGACCAGAGTGGCCAGAATCCAACCATTGTAGCTCAGAGCGGCCAAACCTTAGCCATTGTAGATGACAACGACTAAGCTTTAAATGCATTTTTCCGCCCATCCAGCCTAATATTGGGTGGAAGTGGTAGTCTGCATGCAATAAGGATGAGCGGGGACAACTTTGCATTCCTCCTCATAGCCAATCTACATGGAAGACTCAAAGTCCAGATTTAGACTTCAGTTAAACATAGAAAAACAAAGAGCTTCTCATGCTAACACCTAGTACGCATGAGGGATTCAGTCCTAGGGTTGAACATTGACCTAGGGCTTCAAAACACTTTATAAGGAATAAACCTAAAAGCACTAGGGGACCTTCTTAGACCTTATTTCATCAATATTTCAATCAGAGAGAGAACATCATACATCAGAACTTTGAATAGGTTGGATCATTGAGGAGAGCTTCTAGAGACTTGGAGAGCTTCCCTTGGAGATCGATTCTTGTAGCGGAGCCCTATCAGATTGGAGGAAAATCTGAACACATAAGGTAATCATTTTAACATTATTAGTGGACTTGAGCCCATAGCCTTTGGATCAAGAGAGAGATATTCCACCTTAGCGGCCGTTGTCCTAGACAGTGGCCCGCAACCTAGTCTAGGGTTTTAGGTGTTAGTTTCTTTTATTCTACTTTATCTCTCATTTTATTAGCATAAGATTTATTTTAGTTATTTGCTTGCATAGTACTAGTTTCATTGCATTTATTGAGATTATTCATTGCTAACAACCTCATCCAGGGAGGCAATCTCGGACATCTAAGTGTGTGTTGTTGTTTCATTGATTTCAGGGCTACAGGTTCAATCGGGAAAATCCACAACATACGAGTGCAAGAGGATCCCTCTAGCAATCAGACCTAGAGAAGTGTTGAGCAAGGTGCAGAAATAGTATTGTCATTATTGTCAACACAGACAGATAGATCAATTGATGATGCAGTGGACAGGAGTTCAGAGGTCAGTCAGAACATGTACAGTGAATTTCCAAGAAGACAGAAGTGGCCCAGATTCAAAGAATCAAAGAAAAAGACAAGTAAGAAAATTGTCACGATATCGCGACATGTTTTCTGTCACGATTTCACGACATATCGAAGGAGAGAGAAAATGCCAAAAATGTCACGATATCGCGACATATCAGAGAGAGAAAGGAAAATGATTTTGACATGTTGGAGAAGAGAAAGTGCAAGGAAAACTGTCATGATTTCGTGACATGTTGGAAGAGAGAGAAAGCGCAAGATAAACTGTCACGATTTCACGACATGTTGGAAGCAAAGAAGCCAAGTAGAAAAACTATCACGATTTCATGACATGTTGAAAGCAAAGAAGGCAAGTAAGAAAACTGTCATGATTTCATGACATGTTTGAAGAAGAAGCGCATGCAGGAAAAACTATCACGATTTCGCGACATGTTTGGAGAGAAGGTGCAGGCAAAGAAAACTGTCACGATTTCGTGACATGTTTGGAGAAATGGTGCAAGCAAAGAAAATTGTCATGATTTCGTGACATGTTTGGAGAAAAGGCGCAGGCAAAGAAAACTATCATGATTTCGTGACATGTTTGGAGAAATGGCGCAAGCAAAGAAAACTGTCACGATTTCGTGACATGTTTGGGGAGAAGGAGCTCGCAAAGAAAAGTGTCACGATTTCACGACAATCTGCAAGAGAGGCAGTACGGACAAAAATGTGTCACGATTTCATGACATGTTTGAGAGAAAGAGCTTGCAAAGAAAAGTGTCACGATTTCATGACAATTTGCAAGAGGAAGCGATAAGGAGAAAAAGTGTCACGATTTCGTGACATGTTTGAGAGAAAGAGCTTGCAAGGAAAAGTGTCACGATTTCACGACAATTTGCAAGAGGAAGCGCTAAGGAGAAAAAGTGTCATGATTTCGTGACATATTGCAAGAGAAAGAGGAGAGAGAAAAATATGTCACGATTTCGTGACATGTTTCATTTTCGTGGTCCAAAGCGAAGAGAAAGAGGAGAGAGAAAAAGGTGTCACGATTTCGTGACATGTTTCATTTTCGTGGTCCAAAGCGAAGAGAAAGAGGAGAGAGAAAAAGGTGTCATGATTTTGTGACATGTGTTTTCGTGGGCCAAAGATAGAAAAGGCACAAGGCAGCGAAAGTGTCACGATTTCGTGACATGTTCTATTTTTGCTAGTGCAAGCCAAGTAGAGTGTACGAAAGTGAAAGGTGTCACGATTTCGTGACATGTCATGTTTTCGCTAGTGCTTGTAGAGAAGAGTGTATGGAAGTGAAAAGTGTCACGATTTCATGACATGTCATGTTTTCGGGTGCATGCCGAGAAGAGTACAAGGAAGCGAAAAAGTGTCACGATTTCGTGACATGTCTTGTTTTCGCTGGTGCAAGCCAAGTAGAGTGTACGAAGGCAAAAAGTGTCATGATATCATGACATGTGTTTTCATGCATGCAGGCCGAGAAGAAGACAAAAAGGCTGTTAGAGCGACGGTTCTACTGTCAGAGCTGTAAGAGAACAGAAAAGGTTGTCAGAGCCGAAATAAGCAGAGAAGGTTGTCAAAGAGTCGTAAATGAGAAGATAAATCTGTCAGAATGGTGGATACACTGTCAGAGCATAGAAAAGGTTGTCAGAGCCGTAAAGTGGGTAGATAAGGTTGTCAGAGCCGTAAGTAAGCATTTAAGGCTATCAGAAGCATAGTAAGTAGAGCCAAAAGAATGTTTTCATGTATAGTAAGTTAGGGTTAGGGTTGAGCTCTACACGTGGCATGAGTATTGTGTATTGTCGAATAAAAGGAAAAAGAAGCCGTGAAAAGTAGTGTGAAGTGTGCTAAAAAGATATAGAAGAGAGGGTTGTATGAGAGAAGAGCAGAGCTGAAAGAGAAAAATATAATAGAGCTATAAGGATATGCAGTTCTTGTAAAAGGGCAATAGACCAGTGAGGGTCTTGTAAAAGTGAAGGCATATTTATGTCAATCTAAGATTCAAAATAGAAATCCAAGTTGGTGCTTGGAATCAGGGGTTGGTGCTCCTTCTAGTTGGTGTAAATCAGGGGTTGGTGCTCCTTTCTGTTGGTGTAGATAAATTAGGGGTTGGTGCTCATTTTTGTTGGTGTAGATAAATTAGGGGTTGGTGCTCCTTCCAGTGGGTTCTAGTAAATTGATTGTAAAGTTGGTGCTTTGCAAAGGCTGGATTTGGATGGGAGTCCAAGCAGTCTAATTTTTGAGGAGTAGCCAAAACTGGTGAACCTCGTTAAATCATGTGTTGTGGAATGCTCTCTTGTTTATTTGCTTTATCTGTCTTTAAGTTCTCCTTGCTTAAGTTTTAAAGAGTTGTAGATCTGAATTTAAATAGCTACACTGATTCACCCCCCCTCTCGGTGTCATTGTGAGAATATCAATTGGTATCAGAGCAAGGTTCCTGAACAAGCTCAATCAGCTAAGGTGATCTTGGAAGAAACACAATGGCCGGTGGTGAAGGATTTTCATCCAACAAAGCTCCTTTGTTCGATGGAACTAATTACTCTTTCTGGAGACTCAGGATGCGGACATATCTAGTGTGCTTTGGGATATGACATTTGGGAGTCGGTAGACAGGTGGATACACAATACCCTCTACTCCTCCAACAGATGTCTGCTGAGAAGAAAAAGTTTGAGAATAACTCTAAAGCAAAGAATGCTATAATGTGTGGGTTAGTAGACAAGTGAACTGATAAGGATCATGAGCTGTAAAATGGCAAAAGACATGTGGGACAAACTACAGAGCATTCATGAAGGAGACGGCAAGATCAAGGAAGCCAAGCTACAAACGCATCGAGCTCAGTTCGAAGCATTAAAAATGAATGACGATGAGAACATAGAGGCCTATATGCTGAGAGTCAATGGAATCATTAATGCGATTAGAGGACTCGACGAGGAAATGGAAGATGCAGTCGTCGTGAAAAAGGTACTAAGAACTCTTCACAAAAGATTTGATTCAAAATTTTCTGCTATAGAAGAAGCTAAAGATCTAAATACTTTTAGCATGGATGAAATGCATGGTTCTTTAACTGCATACGAAATGAGAATAGGACAAACTAAGCCCTCGGACAGAGAAGCTACTTTTAAAGCACACAAAAATATAAAAGCTAAACAAGAATCCGAGGAAGAAGAATCTTCAGATGAAACAGAAGCAAACTTTGTTAGGAAACTAATAAAGGGAAAAGGAAAGTACAGAGGAAAGTTACCGTTTAAGTGCTTCAACTGTGGAGGCATCGGGCACTTTGCAACTAATTGTCCAATGAATGAGAAAAACAAAAATGATGAAGGGTCACACCAAGAAAGAAGTGACTGGAAGAAGAAACCACATTTTAGAAAAAGCAACTTCAAGAAGAAAAGTTTCATATCCAAGAATGTCAACTCTTCTGAAGACTGCTCCGGTGAGGATTCTGAAGAAGAAGCAGGTGAAGCTCTGTTCATGGCATTTGAAGAAAGAAAAACAGAGGAAAAATAGGAATGTAATGAAAAACCTGAGGATGAGGCTGAAGTATATCTGGAAGGTGAGTTGGTTGCTGCACTTAAAGAGCTGAGCACAGAAAGGAAAAAGAATAAAAAGGTTTCAAGAAAGCTTGAGGATGCCAATGAAATAATAAACAGCT
This sequence comes from Wollemia nobilis, assembly GCA_028583015.1. Taxonomy (NCBI): domain Eukaryota; kingdom Viridiplantae; phylum Streptophyta; class Pinopsida; order Araucariales; family Araucariaceae; genus Wollemia; species Wollemia nobilis. The sequence goes on along the minus strand of JAQPPZ010000386.1, from coordinate 7,757,918 downwards.
TGAAAGTACAGTACAGACGAATTTAAGAAAATGTCTAAAGTTCTCAGAAGTACAATTAACCATAAAAATAGATGAGTGCAGCAAGCTAGAAGAAGACATTGTTAGGTTAAGGATGCAACTAGAGGAGATGAATCGAAAATTGAGTTGTTATCATAAGTTTGAAGAAAGTTCTGTAAAGCTGGATAAAATTATAAATAACCAAAGGCCTTCGGGCATCAAATTTGGTTTGGGCTTCGATGAAGGAGAATCATCAAAGGGATCAAAGGCCATAAATGTAGAACCCATAAAGAAAGAAGATAAGATCAGGGTTGATCAAGAAAAAAAAAATCATGCCAAAGAAAGCAATAATGCCAGACTCAAGAGGAGTATTGACAAAGATGGATTCACAAAAGTCACACATCCAAGAAGGAGAAGATTCATGGCTCCTACTTCAAAATGGCAAAGACCTTCACCCAGGTTTAATCACTCCTTTTCTGGTTATTGTTTTAAATGCAATGCTTATGGTCATAAGATTTCAGATTGCAGTTATAATGTAGCACAAAGGAATTTCACCAATAGAAATGTCTTTTCACCATTGATGGATTATGCAGTAGAATGTTATAACTGTCATAATTTTGGACACATTGCAAGAAACTGTAGAAGCACTTTTGCAGCAAATAAATATCAGGGTAGAAAATCTCAACCAAATGGATTGAAACAAAACAAAAAATTTCTTGAAAAATAGGCACAAGCTAATGAAAGGGGAAAGGCAAAACAAGTAGCCAAAACTGCTATCAAACCAGAATGGAAAGAAAAGGAGAAACTCCAAAAAGAAAAGGAGAAACTCCAGGAAGAAAAGGAATCTTTGATTGTTTAGACTGCTTTTAAAGCACAGAACAAATCTGCACCATGGATACTTGATAGTGGATGCTCCAGTCACATGACAGGTGACAAGCAAAAATTTGAGAAGTTACAGAATTACGAAGGTGGTTCTGTGAAATTTGGAAATAATGATGGAGCAAAGATAGTTGGCAAAGGATCAGTCAAGATCAGTGATGGAAAGATCAAATCAAAAGAAGTCTTGTTTGTGATTGGTCTGAAGCATAACTTGCTCAGCAGGTCATGAAGTAATTTTTAAGAAGCAGGGTTGTGAAGTGAGAAAAGCTAACAGTGGGAAGTTGATTGCTACTTGGATCAAGGACTTCTGGAAACCTGTATACTCTCTCGGAGACTTCAGAAGGAGCATGCTTGATTGGACAGGAAGATGAAAATTGGCTGTGGCACAAGAGGCTCGGTCATATCAGCTTTGACAATTTGGTAAAAATAAGCTCAAAAAGGGCAATAAGAGATATACCCTCCATTGGCAAACCACTAAATAGTATTTGTGCTTCATGCCAAAAGGGGAAGCAAACTAGAGCCACATTTAAATCAAAGGAGTACTTTACCAAAAAACCTTTAGAACTAATACATACTGATTTATGTGGACCCATGAGAACACAAAGTATAAATGGTGACAAATACTTTATGTTGTGCATAGATGACTATTCCAGAATGACCTGGATATTCTTTTTGAAGCAGAAATCTGAAGCTTTTGAAATGTTCAAGACTTTCAAAAACCAAGTTGAGAATGAAACAGGAAAGAGGATCAAATGCTTAAGATCGGATAGAGGAGGAGAGTTCATCTCAGAGGAGTTTGCAGAATACTATCAAAAATATGGGATCAAAAGACAGTTTTCAACAGCAAGGACACCTCAGTAGAATGGTGTTGTAGAAAGAAAGAACAGAACTGTGCAGGAAATGGCATGGACGATGTTGACTGAGAGCAAAATTGCAGACAGATTTTGGAAAGAGGCAGTCCATACTGTAGTTTATATCCAAAATAGGTGCATGTTGAGGACGCATGAAAGCAAAACCCCTTATGAGCTATGGTTCGGCAAGAAGGCAACAACAAAATACTTCAAAGTCTTTGGCAGCAAGTGTTACATCAAAAGAACTGAAGATAATCTTGGTAAGTTTGAAGATAGAGCTGATGAAGGTATTTTTGTTGGCTATTCATCAAAAAGCAAAGCTTACAAATGCTACAACAAGAGGCTAAAGAAAATTGTAGACAATGTCGATGTTAAATTTGATGAAGATAGGAAACGAGCAGTCAGCCATGAAGAAAACTACCCTATTTATGAAGAAGTTATTGAAGGAGATGAAGAAAAGGAAACATAAGAGAATCAAAAAATTGACCCAGATGATTTAAGTATTGATTCAGAAGTTGAAGATAACAATAAATTCAAAACAGGAAGCTGGCAAAAAAATCATCCCAGAGAGCAAATTATTGGGGACCCCACAGTTGGTGTTAAGACAAGAAGAAGAGTAGTAAGTAACTACTCCCTATTATCCAGCATTGAGCCCAAAAATATTGCTGAAGCAAGCACAGATGAAAGTTGGATGAAGGCAATAAACGAAGAACTAGATCAGATTGAGAAAAACAAAACCTGGGAGTTAGTACCAAGGCCTGCAAATAAAAACATAATCGGTACTAAATGGATTTTTCGAAACAAATTGAATGAAGACGGACGAGGTTGTAAGGAATAAAGCAAGATTGGTCCAGTAAAGGCTATGCTCAAGTTGAAGGTATTGATTTTGAGGAAACTTTTGCACCAGTGGCTAGACTCGAGGCAATCAGAATGTTTCTGGCTTTAGCAGTCCACAGGAATTTCAAAGTTTATCAGATGGACGTGAAATCAGCATTTCTGAATGGAAATCTTGAAGAAGAAGTTTATATTGAGCAGCCAGATGGTTTTCAACTCGGTGATAATCCCAACTTTGTTTGCAAGTTGAAGAAAGCTTTGTATGGCTTGAAACAGGCACCCAGAGCATGGTATGCAAGACTGGACAACTATCTCACTGAACAAGGGTTCAAGAAAGGTATGGTGGATAGTAACTTGTATGTCAAAATAGACAATGGCCATCTTATTGTCCTTGTTGTTTATGTAGATGATATAATTTTTGGCAGCAGCAATGATGAGTCATGTAGAGACTTAGCAAATAAAATGCAGAAAGAATTTGAAATGTCTATGATTGGTGAACTTTCATATTTCCTCGGACTGCAAGTTAACCAAAATGAAAAGGGCATTTTTATTTCTCAAGTTAAATATGTGAAAGAAATGCTGAAAAAGTTCACAATGGAGGATTGTAAACCTGTTAGCACTCCCATGACAACAGGTTGCAAGTTGAGCAAGGATGACAAATCTCCAGATGTAGATCAAACCATGTACAGATCTATGATTGGAAGCCTGCTGTATTTGATAGCTACTAGACCAGATATCTTACAGGCAGTATGCATGGTAGCAAGATTTCAGGCTAGTCCCAAAGAGACTCATGTGACAGCTGTGAAGAGGATTTTTAGGTACCTCAAGGGTACTATGGAGTATGGGTTATGGTACCCAAAAGGTAAGGACTTCACTCTTTTTGCATATTCTGATGCAGATTGGGCAGGATGTATAGATGACAGAAAGAGTACCAGTGGAGGTGCATTCTATCTTGGAGACAGGTTGGTAGCATGGCACAACAAGAAACAAGAATCAGTCTCTCTATCCACAATAGAGGCAGAATACATTGCAGCAACAACATGTTGTACATAGATTTTATGGATGAGACAAACCTCTGAAAGATCTTGGCATTAACTTCAAAGAGCCAATTTTAGTTAAATGTGATAATACCAGATGCTATTAACATCTCAAAGAATCCGGTTATGCATTCTCGCACCAAACATATTGCAATCCGGTATCACTTTTTGAAGGATAAAGTTTCAGAAGGTGAGGTTAAATTGGATTTTGTTCCAACTACAGAGCAAGTAGCGGATATCTTCACTAAACCGTTGCCCAAGGAAGTTTTTGAATACCTTCGTAGTAAGTTGGGAGTGGTCACACTACCCAAGAACTGACTAGCTATCGGGAACACATTCTCAGGGGGAGCATTTATATATTTGATTACTTGTTTGCTCATGTTTGTAATTTTTGCTAACTATAATTTTGTGTGCCTGAGAATGTTGTGCATGGACTCAGGGGGAGTCTACAGCAGCCCTTTGGTATTATTGTCAAAGGGGGAGAAGAATTAGGAAATTGCACATGTGTTGCCAACAATTCCAAAGGGGGAGATTGTTGAGCAAGGTGCAGAAACAATATTGTCATTGTTGTCAACACAGACAGATAGATCAATTGATGATGCAGTGGACAGGAGTTCAGAGGTCAGTCAGAACATGTATAGTGAATTTCCAAGAAGACAGAAGTGGCCCAGATTCAAAAGATCAAAGAAAAAGACAAGTAAGAAAATTGTCACGATATCGCGACATGTTTTCTGTCGTGATTTCACGACATATCGAAGGAGAGAGAAAAGCGGCAAAAAAATGTCACGATATCGCAAGAAGAAAGAAAATACAGATTTGACATGTTGGAGGAGAGAGAAAATGCTAGGAAAACTATCACGATTTCGTGACATGTTGGAAGAGAGAGAAAGCACAAGATAAACTGTCATGATTTCGTGACATGTTGGAAGCAAAGAAGCCAAGTAGAAAAACTATCACGATTTCGTGACATGTTGAAAGCAAAGAAGGCAAGTAAGAAAACTGTCATGATTTCGTGACATGTTTGAAGAAGAAGCGCATGTAGGAAAAATTATCATGATTTCGTGACATGTTTGGAGAGAAGGCACAGGCAAAGAAAACTGTCACGATTTCGTGACATGTTTGGAGAAATGGCGCAAGCAAAGAAAACTGTCATGATTTCGTGACATGTTTGGAGAAAAGGCGCAAGCAAAGAAAACTATCATGATTTCGTGACATGTTTGGAGAAATGGTGCAAGCAAAGAAAACTGTCATGATTTCGTGACATGTTCGGGGAGAAGGAGCTCGCAAAGAAAAGTGTCACGATTTCGCGACAATCTGCAAGAGAGGCAGTACGAATGAAAATGTGTCACGATTTCATGACATGTTTGAGAGAAAGAGCTTGCAAGGAAAAGTGTCATGATTTCATGACAATTTGCAAGAGGAAGCGCTAAGGAGAAAAAGTGTCACGATTTCGTGACATGTTTGAGAGAAAGAGCTTGCAAGGAAAAGTGTCATGATTTCATGACAATTTGCAAGAGGAAGCGCTAAGGAGAAAAAGTGTCATGATTTCGTGACATATTGCAAGAGAAAGAGGAGAGAGAAAAAGATGTCACGATTTCATGACATGTTTCATTTTCACGGTCCAAAGCGAAGAGAAAGAGGAGAGAGAAAAAGGTGTCACGATTTCGTGACATGTTTCATTTTTGTGGTCCAAAGCGAAGAGAAATAGGAGAGAGAAAAAGGTGTCACGATTTCGTGACATGTTGTTTTTGCGGGCCAAAGACAGAAAAGGCACAAGGCAGTGAAAGTGTCACGATTTCGTGACATGTTCTATTTTCGCTAGTGCAAGCCAAGTAGAGTGTACAGAAGCAAAAGGTGTCATGATTTCGTGACATGTCATGTTTTCGCTAGTGCTTGTAGAGAAGAGTGTATGAAAGCGAAAAGTGTCACGATTTCGTGACATGTCATGTTTTCATTGGTGCATGCCGAGAAGAGTACAAGGAAGCAAAAAGTGTCACGATTTCGTGACATGTCTTGTTTTCACTGGTGCAAGCCAAGTAGAGTGTACGGAGGCGAAAAGTGTCATGATATCGTGACATGTTGTGTTTTCACGCATGCAGGCCGAGAAGAAGACAAAAAGGCTGTCAGAGCGACGGTTCTACTGTCAGAGCTGTAAGAGAACAGAAAAGGTTGTCAGAGCCGAAATAAGCAGAGAAGGCTGTCAGAGAGCTGTAAATGAGAAGATAAATCTGTCAGAACGGCGGATACACTGTCAGAGCACAAAAAAGGCTGTCAGAGCCATAAAGTGGGTAGATAAGGCTGTCAGAGCCATAAGTAAGCATTTAAGGCTATCAGAAGCGTAGTAAGTAGAGCCAAAAGAATGTTTTCATGTACAGTAAGTTAGGGTTAGGGTTGAGCTCTACACGTGGCATGAGTATTGTGTATTGCCAAATAAAAGGAAAAAGAAGCCATGAAAAGTAGAGTGAAGTGTGCTAAAAAAGATACAGAAGAGAGGGCTGTATGAGAGAAGAGCAGAGCTAAAAGAGAAAAATATAACAGAGTTGTAAGGATATGCAGTTCTTGTAAAAGGGCAATAGACCAGTGAGGGTCTTGTAAAAGTGAAGGCATATTTATGTCAATCTAAGATTCAAAATAGAAATCCAAGTTGGTGCTTGGAATCAGGGGTTGGTGCTCCTTCCAGTTGGTGCTGGTAAATCAGGGGTTGGTGCTCCTTTCTGTTGGTGCTGCTGATAAAATTAGGGGTTGGTGCTCCTTTCTGTTGGTGCAGATAAATTAGGGGTTGGTGCTCCTTCCAGTGGGTGCTGGTAAATTGATTGTAAAGTTGGTGCTTTGCAAAGGCTGGATTTGGATGGGAGTCCAAGCAGTCTAATTTTTGAGGAGTAGCCAAAACTGGTGAACCTCGTTAAATCGTGTGTTGTGGAATGCTCTCTTGTTTAATTGCTTTATCTGTCTTTAAGTTCTCCCCGCTTAAGTTTTAAAGAGTTGTAGATCTGAATTTAAATAGCTACACTGATTCACCCCCCCTCTCAGTGTCATTGTGAGAATATCAATAAGGAGGCATTTGTAAGCCCTCATACATTTTTGTGTGCATCATCAAGAAGCCTTATAAAGCACACCCCTATGCAAGGGGATATTTTATACACCTGCTACCCTCTTTGTGTGTAAAATCATGTATCAAATGAAGGGTATCCCTTAGAGGGATTCATATGTAACTGAATTATGATAATATCATTACAAATAGCATCCATTAATTTATTTCTATGCATTCTGGTTATATCTGCTTTGTGCCTTTTATTTATTGCATGTTTAAAATTAAAGGATTCAATCAAATCGCAAGTATAGTAGTTAGTGGATGGTGTGCCGCTTCCCTAGGGTCGCTGCAAAATTATTTGAAGAAAATAATTTTTAATTTTTGTGAGGAGAAATTATTATTTGGATTAGTATTGTTGTTGTACATATAAGAAGAATTTTTGAGGAAGAAAAAATTGTGGAAAATATAAGAATAACTTAATAAAATATATTGTCTAGAGAGATAAAATAATAATTTGAAAGAAAATTTGAGACTGAAGAAAATTATAAAGAGAAGAAAATGTATAAGGAAGATAAATAAGATTGATAGAGTAAAAAATAAAGATGAAATACTTAAGAAGAAAGAGATTTAAATGATTAGTAGAAATTGTAGATGTTAAAGGAGCCACTGAATATTGAAGTATCTTGAGGACGATGGAAGCCCTAGGTATTGAAGAACTAGGAAAAACAACAAAAAACCTAATAAGTGAATGAGACCCCATGAATTATAAAGGTGTAAAGGAAAACACAAAAGAAATATTATTTTAGAATACTAGAGCACCTTTGAAATTGGTTCAAATAAAGAATGTTTGACTAGAAGAACATATATAACATATTGGAATTAATAACATCAAGTGAGGATGTGTCATAACAACGTTGAAATTGGAAGCAAAAAATATAAGGTAAAAACAAATAATATTTATTTAGAGTCAATTATTTTTGGTATGAATTTGTTTTAGAGTGTAGTGCAAGTGAATTCAATCCAATGAAGAGTGGTTATTTTTGGTTTTGCATGCCTTTTCATCCCAAATGTGGTGTTCACCTAATTATTTGGGATAACATGTTTGCTATTCAAGCATGTTAGGAGACTATTACTGAGAAATATTTTCTAAAAGTCAAACTTTTTGGTTACTAGTGCAACAATATTTCTTAGAAAAATGATTATAGAAAAAAAAAATGGAGAATAGAAAGGACTATTCCTCAAATGTTCTCCAAAGAAAATTTAGAAATGTCTTGTTAGTTAATGTTCAATGACTGAAGAGATCATATGAGACTATTCATTTATGTTCAATATTACACTCCTCTTGGAAAGGAAGAAGTCTATTTTACACAGTGGAGACTCTAAAAAGGCTCATATGTAAAAGGTAGAAAAGTTGAGGCTTCTTGCAGAATCTCTTGTTGTTTCAAAAACCAATATAGAGAAGAAAAAATTATATAATAGGCATCAAAAAGAGGATGCAATGAATTATCATGTGGCCAAGGCTACTAAAGTGGAAAAAATAGAAAAGGAATTGGGGGCTGAGATTGAAACACTAGAGAAAAAATATATTGAGCTCAAGGGGGAATTAAATAAAGCTAATGTTGCTCTAGCTATGGTCAATAAACATTTATAAAATGGTCAAGAAAAGAGAATAAGTTTTCAAAGCTAGTACTCAAATTGTTTCTCACTTAAATATGAAGAAATATAATTTGACAAGATTAGTGGTTGCTCGCAAGATTGAAGCCAATGTAATAAATACATGGATGGATTTTATTGAATATACATGGATTTTATAGTCCTCTCAAAATAAAAAAAAAGAATATTTTGTAAAGAATGCTTTGGAGGAAACCAATAGATAATTTTTGTAGTTTTTTATTACAAACTTGTCTTTGTACAAGGAGGATTTATAAATTTTGTTTGAGAAAATAAAATTATTTACAAAATTTATTGATGATTTATCAAATAGGATATCACAAGTTAAGATAGAAAATGACTCTAAGGTTTCAAAGTTGTTGTAGTAAAGGATAAGGGTCAAAGAACAATACCTAGAAGTAGAGTCACATGGAATTACAATTTTTAGCACAATTTACAATATAAAGGTAAAATTTTTATGCTCCTGAAGGAAGCAACATCAGGAGTATTGAATAAGAGAGTAAAGATCTGAAATATTTCAACATGATTGATTAGATAAGAAATAAAATTAAAAATATTACAAACACTAAACATCAAGAAGATTGAAGGCAAAATGTCTTCATATCAAATATTGTAGTACAAGGGGATGTTGGAGGGATTACATTATTTGGTAATGTAAATAGTTTAGGGAGTATCTAATATTTAGGGTGTGAAATTAATATTTATGTGTATATTATGTGTCATGTAGTTAATTGTGTGATGTGTCTAGTTAGAAAGTGAGAGTTATATGAGTGATATGTCAATTTTAGAAGTAGGAAGTTATGTGCAATCAAAAGAGACTTTATCTTTATGTAATGTGAGATTTATTATGTAAGAGAGGAATATGAAGAGTTAACTTATCTTGTGACTTTTATGAGAGAAAAGGTCAAGAGTCATGCAATGTGAAGAGTCTCATGTAAATATATTATAAAGATAAATCTATGTATTATGTATCGAAGTAGCTTTCATTTATGCATGCTATAGTAGATAAATTATCAATACAATTTTAATGTGTTTATTGCACATTATTTGACTTATATTCATTGAATCATTTGATATTATTGATTTATTATTTGATCTTAGTGATTAATAATTATATGAGAATATAGATGATTTTATAACAATACCACCACTCATCCATGTCTCCTACATGATCAAGATCTAGAAAACCTATCAAAATCAAAGGGGAGCCAATAGAGTAGTGAGAACCCATTTGATAGGTCCCCCTAATATATTTGATAATATTTTTAGATATTGTCTAGTGGATATCCTATGGTGCTTGCATGTATGTAGAACAATAGCTAATAGAAAAAGTTATATCATATTTTCAGGTCTAGTGTGAGTAAGATAGAGAAATTTTCTCATAAGATACTGATACAATATAACATCAATTAAAGGTGTCATGTAATCAGCCCAATTTTTTCCATCCAACATTATTTTTCAACCAAAGTATGCTTTGGAACTTATTCAACATTTTAGGATGGAGTATAGTAAACCCACATTTGAAGTCTAAGTGGGCTTATTGTCCTCCATCCTAAAATATTGAATAAGATCCAAAGCATACTTTAGTTGAGAAATGATGATGCTAGAATATTTCTAATCAATCTAAATCTCTAAGAAATTATGTATAAGCCCCAAATATTTCTTAAAATTCAAGCAAAGTTGTAACTTCATGTCTTGGATCAAAGTACATGATCTATTCGTGATGAGAAGATCATCAACATACAACACAATCACCAAAGTTTATCCATCCTAATTTTTTATGTAAACATCATGTTCAACCTCACATTATTGAAAACCATAGATAAAGAAAAAGAATGAATCTTCTCATACCATGCATGAATAGCCAACTTAATTCCATACAAAAATTTAGTTAGATGTACCTGCATGAATAACCAACTTAAGTCCATAAAAAAAATTTCCTCTTGAAGTTCCCTATGTAAAAATACCATCTTTACATTTATTTGATGTACCTTCCATCCATAGGAGGTAGTAATGGAGAGAATCATCTTGATTAAATCCATCCTAGCCACTGGTGTAATTTTAGGAATAATTCACTCCCTTCTATTTATAAAACCCCTTAGTAACAAGACATTCCTTATGCTTCTCTCTTGACCATATAATATGTATTTTGGTCCTATAGGCCCATTTCTAGATAACATATTTCCCTTCTGGAAAGGGACAAGCTCCCAAGTCTTTTTCATCATTAGTGACTTATACTTTTCCAACATAGCATATTCCTATTATAGCTTAACTTAGTCTAATAATATGTAAGGGGATCATAATAATGTACTATCATAAAAATAAATACTTGGGAAGGAGCTTTCCAATGTCATGAAAGATGCAGAATGGGTTAATCATACTTCAAAATCATGTTAACCCACTTAGATGTTGAAAAAACCAAATAAATATGTGTATCCTATCATAACTCAACTTTAGAATCTAAAACTAAATAATCCAACTCATTAGCACTCACCTAATCATGCAAGATTGAACCATTCTAAACTTATGTGTCTTTCTCATCATGCCCTAATCTTGAGGAAGATAATGCTGACTATGGTGCTACCTATGATGGGATCAAATCAATAGTTAAAGAACCACTCAAGAAGAAATATAACAAGTTATATAAGGAATATGGCCCAATAGGAATAGAGCCAACCAAAATCTCAATAGTAATAGTTGAATAAAAGATAGTCAAAGGGTCAAAAAATTAATTTCCAAGAGCTTAGGTGGTGGGGTGGAAGAAGTACTGGGAACAACCTCATCAAAGATGACATCTCTCTAGATCAAAACCTCATGCCTCTAAGGATAAAAAATATGATATTACTTTGGGCTATCTAGATATTTGAAAAAAATATACTTACGACTATTTAATGTCTCTTTCTTTTAAATATACTTGGGCATGTCATCCCATGCAAAAGACCCATAGATATATAATCAAGACACATCAGGCTTATCTCCTATCAATATCTCATGAGTTGTCATACCATGAAATTCCTTGGTGGGAATATTGTTGATGATGTATGCTACATAATTTTAAGCCCCACCCTATAAATTATGATACATCCCCTTGTAATTAATCATACATTGTATCATATTCATGATTACCCTATTTTTCCTTTCAACCACACCATTCAATTTATGAGTACAGTGAATAGTCCTCTAATATGCAATCCCATGAGAAGTCAAAAAATCATGACAAGTATAGCAAACATATTCACCACCCCATATATTCTTAAACATTTAACTTTCATATCTAGATAATTTTCAACAAGGTTCTTGGAGGTCTTAAAGCTCTCAAATACCTCATCCTTAGTGTGAATGGTGTGCAACCAAACATATCTAGATAAATAATCAATAAAAATAAGAAAGTACCTATTTCATAATAGATATGGTGTACCCATAGTTCCATAAATATTAGTGTATGATCTCCAAGTGATAATATGTTCACCTTGTGATCCCTTTTTGAAAGGTCTCCCTATAATTTGTTTTCTAAAATACATCTTTAACATGCACCACTTAGAGGGGATATGTGTGGAAGCCCAATGGTCATTTAATATTGACTCATGCATCTCAAGGAACCATAGCTGAGATGCCCAAGCCTTGAATTTCATTATCTTCATGTGCAACCGTAACACCATTTTTTTTTCATCCTAGGAGGGGAAAAGGGGGAAAGTATTTCTCCTAATTTATACTTGTGGTTAGTATCATCATAACAAAAAGTAATAGTTTTGAACCCATTATTTATATTATTGATTACCCATATATCAAACCAAAACTATACCTTATTATTTGTATGAGTAATATGATAAATAGAAGAAAGGTTAGAGCCAACATTAGGAGCATGAAGTAACTCATCAAATAACAAAGATCCAAAACTAATGTCTCCACACCCTACAACTTACAATGAAGAATCATATCTAATTACAACATATCCCCCTACATGTGCTTTTTTTTAGACCTATAGGATATGCTTTATTATGTGCCTAGTTTCCCTAAATATGTAATCCACTCATCTAAAGAAGTGGAATTCCAATATATTAAATGAATCCCTACATAATCTTAAGATGTTTCTCCATCAAAATTATCCTCACCTTGTACATAGAAGAGAGCAATAATAAACACCCTCTTTATTTTTGTTCCCTTTGATTTCTTGATATAAATATTACAAAATTATAACTTATTCATTTCATTTTTACAAAACTTACAAGTAGACTTCTTGTCATTTCTGGATTCTTCTCATTCTATTTTGGCTTCTTTTCATTTTGAACTTTAGCAACAACTTATTTTGGATGAGCTTATAAATAGGGTTTACCTTATGCCTATTTATCCTAGCCTACTAGTGTAAAAAGTACTGAAATACCTCATCAAATAGTGTTTTAGGAGAATCTACAAAGTACACATGAAACATCTCAAAGACAACATTGCATATGTTTTAGACACATTATTAAAGATAATTTATATTTGTTTAGTGTTCCTTTCCTTTTCCAATACTTCATGTCCTCTTCTATCCTTGGGTGGTCCTCTTGTAATTTAGATATCCTTCTATAGTTTATTGAACTATATTATATACTCATAAATGGTATTAAATGAACCCTTGTATAATATTTCTAGATTAGCCTCCAATCTATTAATTTGTGTGGAATTAATTTGATCAATTAGACCCCAAAATTTCTCAAGAAACACTTTATGATTCATGGTGCTACCAACATGAGCATTATATATTATCAACAAAAAAATATAAATGATACCATGATGCCCATCCTTGTTGTCCCTATAGAGCTACCTCACTTATTCAAAATTAATATCATAGGGATCCTTGTTGACACATTTGAGTAACCCCATAATTTGGATCAAAGCTTCAGTTTTAATTTTCTAGATAGCATAGTTAGGACCACTCAACAAGGACACATGGTGATCCACAAATATTATTCCAAAATACAAATATATACATGCAATTATGACTAGTAACAACACAAACAATGTAGATATTTAAAGAAAATGTAATATTAAAAAAAAATACTCAAAATGTTTCTATATGTAAAAGTTATGTCCCCTAGAAGTTTTACTCTAAAATAACAAAAAATTCATCATTACCTTTGATAATTTTAAAATTTATTAATACTTGTAGCAAATGGGAGGTTGTCATATTTCTTTGCATGAGTGGATGAGTAGGTTCTAAGCATGCACTAACTATTTAATGTGATTAATTGCATGATACCACTTGTCACATCTTGATTCACTCTAAAATTGATGCATTGTAAAGTCTATTATTGATTATACTAGCAATTTATCAAACTTTATGAGTTATCAAAATATGATTAGCCAAACATATATTTTATATACACCAAGTGGTGTATGACCTATCACATCGGCCAATTAAAGCATGCCATATAAACACGTATACCAGCCCCTACATCACTTATCATGTGTCACCTCATGATTTATGCACTAATGTCCAAGTCAATTATGGAAATCACCATATCAGTTACCACATATCAACTTAGGTTTTGTGCACTTGTTATTAAGTCACTTGTATGTCCCACCATCTCATCCATATGGAGTAACTGTGTCACCTCAATATTCATGCATTACTCACCAAATCAGTCATATGGATAACCATGTCAATCATACAAAATACCACATGGTATTTGTATAATTTTACCACGTCATCACAACTATGCAAATGGATCATGTCATCTAGTACCACATCATCACAAGTAGTCACATCATCATGAGTTTCCACTTCATATATGTTGGTGTCATCATTCTATAAAAGGATAGAGTATGATATTGATTCAAACTTAAGACCTCCTATAGCCCAACATCTTAGAGGGCCTTCCCTAGCCAATCCTCCAATTGCCAATCTTATGAGGGAAAAGGTTGCAATCAATTTTAAACAAATACTCATTGTTGAACATGCCCATTTTGGTTCTCTACAATAATGCAAGCATGTTTTATGCTAATATAGGTACACACCCAACTACCCAAAATTTACCTCAATTTCCAATAATATTCCCTAGTATATGATGTTTATAAAATTTAAAATTTAAATTTTTTGAGGAAAATGGTAAATTTTTATTAATGCAAATTTAGAGCACCTAGAGACAGAATGAGCAAAAGTGCTAAACTTGGAAAACTCTTGAAATTTCATAAAGAATATAAAAATATTGATAGTTTGCCTATGTCTATCATTTTTTTCCCTACACAAACTATTTATCAAACATAGCCAATAAGGATATCCTCTCGTGCCTATACAACATAAAAGTTGTCTAATTTTTTTTTATAAATTTTTAAAGTGGCTCGAATATATTTATTAAGTATAGAATCATGCCCATGATATCTACCACATCATGGGTTTGTCTAAAAAACATAAACTTATTATTTTCTTCTTTCATGGTTGCCATGCAATCTACCCTCTTATTTGTACTACTATTGGAAAGAAAAAGTTAAAAGAGAAAAGGAAATAGATTTTTTGGAAAAATCCATAAAATACAAATGAAATTCTTGAAAAACCTCAAAAAATCCAATCCTAAAACTAGGCATCCATCTAGTTATAAATTTTAAAAATAATATTAAGTTCCAATGATAGTAAAATTAAACTTTCCAATGAATATTTCCCCCAAGGATAATTTTCTAATCCTAGTGAGATCCTCACAATCCAAGTTCACCTAGGGATTTATTAGAAATTATGTCATCAACCTTTTAAAGAAATATTATTAGCTATCTCTAAAAAAGTTGACCTTAAGAGGATCTATAAGAGAAACTGGCAAAAAAAATTGAGTAATGAAGATTCACATCTACTCTAATACCATATTGGATTTTATAGCAATTTCCAAAAACAAATAGAATCAAGCATTACCTAGTATTTCTTAACAAAGGAATACATAGAATATGGTAGGGTGTCCATGGACAATAAATAATTTCACTAAAAATGGAAATGAAATTACACTCCAACTAATAAGCAAAAATGTTACCATGAAGAAGTATTTATACCCAAATACATGAAGCCTTTAGGTCATGATTGTGGGATTGACCCTTAAGAATAAAATATTAAAAAAATTACAAAAGGCACATTTTTCAAGGTTTACATGGGTCCAAAGGGAAAATATGATTAAACATGTGCAAATGTGAATTGTGGCCTCAAGAGAATCTTAAACACCACGCATTCCAACACCTAACATGAATTTAATAGATGTTAACAAAATAAAGAGCTATCACACTAAGAGCCTCATCCTTTTAATCCCTATATAGTTACTTTCTTACAAATCAGTCTCTAGGGACTTCTCATTCACATATTTGAGCAAGCCCTTGATTCAAAACATAGCGTCAGTCTTGATTTTCCAAATAGCATAGTTTAGACAATTCAATAAAGACACATGTTTATCCATAACTTTCCTACTTAAATACAAAATATTACTTGTAGTTATGACCAAATACAATACTACTAATTTAGAGATATAAAAAAATTATGCCATTTAAAAAACAAAAGGGCTCAAAATGATTATTTATAAAAAATTTATGGTCCACATAAGTTTGACCTTAAAATAACACAAAAATACCTCCAAAATTTTGAAAAAATAGAAGAAATATCTACCTATAGAAAATAATATATTGCCACATATAGCTACATGATAGGATAAGGGGGTTTATAAGTGAGTGCTAACTACACAACATACCAAAAAATGATAAGATGTTACATGTCACTATCTTATGCAAGGAAGTGCCAATTGGATCCTAATTATGCAGACCATTAGTCAATGTACCAATAAAATGGATTACACTCATTATCATCTTGTAATTTCATATACAACCTATAAACTAGAATTTTCCACTTATTTCTCTCTAATTTACTCTAAAATTTATGCTTTAACAAGTCTATCATTGATTGTGTGACTATAATATCAATGGTATTAATAATTTGGTATATTATGATTGTTCAAACCTATATTTATAATTCTCATGTGGCACTCTACCTATCATGTCATCACCCACCATGTTAGCATTTGCCTTATCATAACATTCCATGTTAGTGAATTCCACGTCATGTGCTACATCATTTACCACATTATCATGGGGTGAATTGTTGGGTGCTACATACTTGGCTATAATATCACCACCATGTGCTACATCATCATCAATTTCTAGGTCATAAAGGGAAGCCATGTCAACATGTACAATAAAAAGGGGCGATTTCATCATTAGCCACCACATAATTATATAGTACCACATCATCAATATGTGTCACATCATCAATATGTGTCACATCATCATTATACATTGCCCAAGTCAAGCCTATAAACATCATTGGTTAGGGTTATGGAATCATCATTCTCAATAAATAATTTGGTGGATGACATTCAAACCTTAGACCTATAGGTCCCAATGTCTTAAGGGAGGCTTCTCTAGCCCCCTTGTCATAGACACTCAACAAAATAAAGAAATTTATAACACAAATTTGAAGGGGCTACTCCCATTTAAAATAATCATCACCTACTTCCCATATAGATCCAGTGCTATGATACATATATGTGTTATCACTACCTCACATAGAAATCAATACGTGTATGCCTTCTAGTAGAATATTATTTAAAATATTTTGATTTAGAAATTTTATATTTTCAAAAAGGAAGAAAAACCATTCAAATTTTCAATACAAAAAATAGGCACTTAGAGGTAAAATAGATAAAAGTGTTGAACTAGGACCCCCTAAAATTTTACAAATAATCTAAGAAAGTTGACAATTAATTTGTATACATCATGGTTTTCCTTACACAACATTTTATTGAACATAACCAATAAAATCATCCTCTCACAACTATGTAACCAAAAATATGTCAAGCCATATATGCAACTTTATCAAGAAGTGCATACCTCTTTGTCATGCATAAAAACCTTCCAATAAATTCATCCAAGAGTTATCGAAAAATATTCAAGCTCTTATTTTATTTTTTATCAATGTATTATATCCTCTTATCTATGTTGCTCATAGAGACAAAATGTTAAAATAAAAAAGGAAATGGATTTGTTTCAAAATTTCTAGAAAATACAAATAAGGTTTTTGAAGAACCTCAAAAAATAATCCTAAAACTAGGGCATCCATTTGGTAAAAGAAAAGGGAGATTAGATTGAGTGTCAAGAGAGTATTGAGGAACCTATTAGTGAATATTTCTCTTAGAGAAAATATGTTGAAACTAGTGAGATCCTTGATATCCAAGTCCTCCTAGTGTCTTTATTACAAAACCTCTTTTTAAACTATTAAAAACTTATGGAAAATTTTCTATTTACTCCAAGAAATGTTACCCTTAGAGATGCCATAAAAGCTATTTTCTTAAACACAAGCAATTGAGTAATATATACTTACACCTACTATGATACCATGCTATATTTTATAGTAGTTTGTAAAAACAAACGAAATCAACACATTACCTAAAAAAGGAAAAAATAACTCATAGAAAGAAAACATATAATATAAGAGGATGCCCATGGACACTAAAATATATTACTATAATGAAATAGAATATACTCCAACCAATGATCAAATGGTTGGTATGATGGGGTACTTATACCCAATTACAAGTGACCTTCAATTCAAAGTTAAGAAATAGACCTTTGGATTAAATAATATTACAAAAATCAACTATACAAGGGACTAAGAGAATATACAACGAATATAATACAAAATTGATCCTGGCCTCAAGTGAAGCTTAACCACCACATATTTCAATATATGGAGCTACCTAATATATTTTATTTTTATTTAAGTGCCCCAAATTCCAAGGAAAATATTTGGGAGTGTGATTACCCCAAAGCCTTATAGCCCAACTTGACTATGTATTCACCACATTTTGATAGATTGCAAACCAACTCATCTTTCTAGACAATAATTTGTAAATATAATACTTGAAGTATAATTTAAATCTCGTATACTATATGTAAGATTTATTCTCTTTCATCCAAGGTTCTAATAGAATTCCATGATCTGGTACTGTTTTTCACGTTAAAGTATTTTGACCTTTGAACCTAAAAAAAATAAGTATGCTCAAGATAGTGGTTGTCATTTAAGATAAAAATGAGAAGATAAGGTTTCAACCAAGTATCACAACAAAAAAATTTATAATCTCCCTCATTGATTAAAGTAATAATTTTCTTTATTAATTATAAGTTCTAAGATATGAAATCCCACATTGTCAAGATTCTAGGTAGGCAGGGTTATGTGTAAGGGGTCAATCTCAAAATGTATTTATAAAAATAGGGCAAATAAATTTCAAAATCAAGGCAAATAGCATCCAAATTCATGTAGAAGACATGGTGAATTATTTTTTTTTAACCAAAAAATATAATAAAATGTGGTGAATTTACAATAAAATTTCAAAAAACTTATAAAGTTTAAAATGTATAGTGAAATACTACCGGTAGCAACATAAATCATGACTTATTATAGACTACTGGTAGTAACATAAATAGTGAAATACTATCAATAGAAAAAATATTACGACTGATGATAGACTACCGGTAGTAACATAAATGACAATAGTCGATAGACTACCAATAACAATATAAACAATGACTATTTATAGAATACCGGTAGCAACATAAACAATGAATAATGATAGACTATTGGTAGTAGTAAACATGACGACTAATGATAGAATACCAATAGCAACATAAATGGTTATTGATGATAAACTATCAGTAGCAACATAAATGATGACTGACAATAGGCTATCGGTAGTAGTAAACATGATGACTAATAATAGATTATTGATAGTAACAAATAGGATGACTAAAAATAAACTACCAATAGCATGAAATAACATGACTAAAAATAGATTATCGATAACAAAAAACATGATGACTAGCGATAGACTACCAACAATAGCAAATAAGATGATTGATGATAGACTACTAGTAGCAACAAACACGATGACTGGTGATAGACTACTAGTAATAAGACTTTTTATGATAGACTACCATTAGTAACACTACCAACAATTGAATATCGATAGCTACATATCCAATGACTTATGATTGGTAATATCTCATTAAATGCAATCACATGTCAACACATCATTTAATGCACACATTTAGATAACTATAAAAGGATATGCACAATTGTTTTTTTATATTTTTGCTTAAGAGAGCAAAGTAGAGAAAACCTTAAGCATTCAAAACTTACCCAAAGCCTTCCATGTTTTCAACCATACCCAAAGCCCTGAGTCTTACAACCCTACAATTTTTTTTAACTATTACAGCAATGGTCAACTCTTCCTCCCACATTCCTCAATCAATTTTTTTTTTGTAAATATTGTTTTCCCTCTCGTTTCTAAAGTTCTAACACTTGGATATGACTATAAATGGGTGAAAAAAATTGGATAAAAATTTGTTGCTTACTATTGTTAGCTCCTACGACCATGAGGTTTCAGTGATCAACATGACGATTGACAACAACACTCTCTCTTTATTTGTTAAACCTATAAACATCCATAGATTGATAGGGCTCCCATACGATTGTGAACCCATCACACCAAAGTACTATTTAATAGATGCTAATAAAATATACTTGGATACTAGCTTTAGTCTCTCATCAGATTTGTTGATAGGTAAAATTATCCTCTTACAAATATTATTTATAGTTAAAATTCCTTGCATTGAATAATTTTTAGATGTAATTATTAATTTTATCTTATAGTTGTTTTTGCAGTTCACTTGAATCCATCCAAAAGGGGTTTATAATTTTCAATTGTTACAAAAAAAATTCTTTAAGCTATCATTGAGTTCTTCTAAGCATGAGTTGTTTTACAAGGAAGAACGATGGACATTCTATTCTAGGCATTGGTATATTTGGTTCGTTATATTGGCTACAATAAATTTGACTAGTCTTCCTATGTTTCCAATCAAATAAGAAATTATCTCCTCAACGCCCACACAAATAGTGGTGTCATTGTTTCCACAACCAATTTTTTACTTTTTTTTTTATGAAGCTTATTACAATGTACAGAATACCTTAGTGCCAACCTCACTGCACCCAAACCTGAGGATAGTTGGCTTGATAACCGAAGAGGTGCAAGTAAAATTAAAATTTTTAATAAAATAATTATTATTATACTAAAATACAGTTTTTATTTATTTTTAATTATTTAATTTATACTTGAATGCAGAAAAGAGCATCCTCATATTCTACAAGAAGGGAGGCTATAGTAAGAGGTCTTCTTCTAGAGGCCACTGGAGATTCTGACATAGTCAAAATCAACACCAATATTTACAAGATCTGCTAAACGCATGAGGTCTTCTACATCTCCTATTTTTCATGTAGCTGCTTCTATAGTTGCACATCAAGTGCACATCAATATTGAAGAAGTTAGCCAACCCATTTACAACAGGTAATCTTACTCTTTCAAACATTGGTTCAATGTAATTTAATTCATTTAGTTAAAATTATAGTTAGCTTTATTTAATATTTTTTATTATATTTTTAGTGCAACATCGCATCGATCCATCAAATCAGATGGAATCATCTTTAAAGATCCAAATAGAACAACAAGCCACATCGGCATCCGATAAGTAAAATTAAACTAAATTAATACCCATATAGTAAATTAAATTTTATTGCATCATTTTTTAATAATATTTTGTAATAATTTTGTTTCTAATGTTTTATATGGGCGTTGGGTGAATCACCCTCGTCAAAGACAACGTATGATGCCATCGTAACTACCTCCACCATGGCCACAGTTGATGAGGGATCAACGTATGCATGGGAAAAAATTATTTTTTGCAAGGGGTTGGGGAGGAGCACATAGTCAAACTATTTCAGACTTTCCAAATATTTCACTTGGAAATATTTCTAGTCTATGTGGCATTTTGGAATTGGATAATCCTCCTCTTGATGAGGATTATCTTTATCAAGGCAAAATAACGAGGTTTTTTAAAGTGACTGATGTGCTTCAAGGTCCACAAAAGTGGATAGAAGCACATCAAACTAAAGAGCTAGCACCCACTATTGAGAGGTCATCCCCTCCCCATCAAACCTGCGACCCTCTTCCTCTTACTGATGATGAGAAATTGAATTTTTTAGAAGATATTTTATTGGTAGATAATTGTGAGGCCACCATAAAATAAATGGTGCTTCACGATATTGCTGAAATGAGAGAGTGGGAGTATCAGGCCAAAATTCTAATTAAGGAAATAAATGCCCGATACAAAAATTTTCAAAAAGAGCATTTTTCTTTGGTGGAACAAGAACCAGAAAAGCTTGATGCTTTATTAGATCAAGCTAAATCTAGAAAGGTACAGACCACCACAGTGTACAGTGATGAAATTTTAGATATTCTTTTGAATAGGTTAGAGAATATGAATGCCGAAGCCCAGGCATATTTTAATCAATGGGCTATTGATAAGAAAAAAGTTGAAGTTGCAGAGGCTACAAAAGTTGTAGCTAAGGTAAGTCATTGTAATTTTGTTTAATCATTTTTTCATACATTTATTAAATATTATTTTTTACTTTTCTATTGTGCAGTCAAATTTTGACAATCTACAGAAATAGGTGAATAGCCTGAATGTTTATCTAAACACTACCAAGAAGAATCTACAAAGTGCTATTAAATTGAAAGACCAATTACATACCACCATTAAAGAGAATAAAACCTTTAGGAGGATTATAAAGGAACATAATTTAGATCCTGAGATTTTGCTTAAGCAGAAAGAAAAATAAATACCTTCAACTTTAAAAGAAGATCCTGCTAAAGAGGAAAGGGCATTGGTTACAAGTTTGGATATAGTGTAGGAAATCCTGACGAGAGCTAGCACACTGCAAGGGAAAACTAGTGAGGAAACAAAAAAGGAAAGTCAACCTGAATATCCAATATATCCAACATATGCTTCAAGTCTCGTAACAAAATAGTAACAAAGTGGACATGCAATTCACTAATTTTTTTTAAATGTAATATAATAATAAGTTTTTCATATTAATAAAAAATTCCAAAATTTGTATCCTATATTTTTATTGTTTGTCTTATATCTGTGTACAAGTTTATATTTGTTTACTATTGGAACTATGGAAATTTAGAAAATAAATGTTTAAAAATGATGACAATGATGCAATTATGTTAACAAGGGATTGATTGATTATGTTGGAATAATGATATGTTTAATGTAGTTGTGCTTAGAGGGACTTTAGATTGGCCCCAAGTAACTATCTATGGACTTTGTCACTCTAATGTGCTATATAGAAATTTCTATAGAACTTTAATATAAAACTAAGTTGAGCCATAGAGGGCTTTCTACAATACAAAATATTTACAAAATAGATGTGCTAAAGGGTACTTTCAATTTACCCCAAACAAATGTGCCATAAAGAACTTTAATTTTTATTTATTTTTATATTAAAAAGCCAACCAATGTTTACAATGCTCAATCAAGCAAAACAAGGCTATGATATAAAACATAAAATTTTATGAACAAGGCTATGATATAAAACATAAAATTTTATGAACAAGGCTATGATATAAAACATAAAATTTTATGAACATATTTTTTGATAAATTTAGTAATCCAAAAAACCAATTTTCATAATCCTAAAGATAAATGTTTACAAAACTGATAACAAATACTATCAAATATATCAAACTTTTCAAATCTTGCAAATATCACAATGGAGGAAGTTGAAACAAACACTTCTCAACTTGTCCAAAATCACTTGTATGCATAGCTGATCTCTATGTCTCTACAATTTGATCACTACAAGTATCATTATCCTCATTATCATGAGTATTAGTGATACCTCTTCTATCTGCTAGAGATTTTTAATATGTCAAAGCTCTGTCATAAGGATACTTGTCCACCTCATAAGATGAGATATATATTCTCAAACAGTTTTCTAAATTTTTATCCAACCTATTATGAACTTTAGATTTCACAAAAGATAATGCACTAAAAACCCTTTCATATTCCACTAATCCCAAAATCATTGTTTGATACAATTCATATAAGCAAAAATATTCACTCATTATATACTGTAAAACACTATTAGGATACAATTTTTTCCACAAACGTGTAATAGAACCTGGTTCATTAGGGTTAGTCAAATGGGAAATTTGATCAACCATTGTCAATCCAAAATAGGCTGATTGATTTATCAAAATTTCTTTATTGAGAATACCATTGATCTCAGTACCATTGACTTCCACACATTTAGTAAAATGTTTAACAAGAGTACCCATATATTTTATAAACAACTCACTTGTATTATTGTAGTTAGTACTAGGATCCCAAAACATGGGGTTAACCACACCCATGGCCTCAAGCAACTCATCTCTTTGAAAACGGTCTCTTATTTCTCTTGTCAAGGTTTTTGCTATTTTTTTCAATTTAATCCTTGTATTATGTAAAACTACATCAAATCTATTGTATGTTATGGGTATTTGTTCAACATCATCTGTAACTATATCCAATCACTTTTCAAAACAATATAAAGGTATCTCCTTTCCATGAACATTAATACAAATATGATCATTGATGTTGAACTTCAAAAAGCTTTTTGGATCATTGACATTTGTTAAAGTTCTTCAACTATCAAACAAAGGATCCATAAAATTTTCTTTGGATAAGTATAACCTATCAATACGCATACATATTTGTTTTCTCATCCTAATGAAATCGACAATATAAATGGATCTTTCTTGCACAAGTTTTATCAAAGTATTCATTTCTTGCAACATTGGAAGAATACCACATAATGTGAGTAGTGTTTCCAAGTCAATCATATGGTATATAAAATATTTTGCCTTATCAATTACCCTATAATTATCATACATAAACCCTACTAAGGATTGATATTCTTTAAAAACTCTAGATGCAAGTTGAAACAATGAAATCCACCTAGTATCTACATATTTTAACAATTTTTTACCTTTAGTAACTCCTAATGCAAATAGTTGAAACTCTGCAAACCTTTTTGGACTACATAAAAAATAAGCATGTATTTCATGGATGAGTTCTTCCACTCACAACATTTTCAAATGTGCTCATAAATTTGTATGCAAGATTCATTCTATGAGCCATGCAATGAATGGGGATCAAATATGGGGTAATTGATGTCTAAAGTTGAACACAAAGATCATTCTTGTGTCCTTGCATTATAGAAGCACCATCATCTCTGACACATATTAACTTACTGGTTATTGTTGCATCATCCATTCCCACAATATCCTTTAAGCTAGTTACAATATTGTAAAGGTTTTTCACATTATAATTTTCCACCATCTTATGTAGTGCTAGTAAATGAGGTTGCCTTAAATAATTTTATAAGGTGTAAATATATATGCAAATCCAAGATGTGTTGTCAATAATAGTTACCTCATCAATTGAAAGTGAAATGAATTTAGCATGTTTTACTTTCTCTCTTAGTCCTCCTTCTCAACCAATGAGAGATATTTTACCATTTCTCAACCACTTTGATCTGACCAATGGGTACTTGGAAAGGTTCTGCACATCAGCTAGTTGAAAGAGATGCTTAAAATCAATAAAATTAGACATAGGTCTACCCTTTTTAAGAATAGTATATAGGACAACAAACTGCAAACTTTTTGAAACTAAAGTGGTTTTATGAATTTTTGAAATTGAGTTGGAATCGTTCCACCATTCTGAACAAGTGTTTTTTGTTGTTTCATCTCTTTGTCATAGTCTTCTGCATATATGACATGTACGCATTTTGATGCATCCTTCCACCTAATTATTTTCTTAGTTATTCCATCACTTTCTTTTACTATCACATAAACTTTCTCACAATGTTTTTCTATTATATCCAACTTAAGTTGCATCTTATGATCCTTCCCTAGTTTCCAACTACAAATAATGCATCTACATTCTGTTGGTGTATCATTATTATTCTCTGGCTATACTAGTTCAATAAATGAATATTTTGATGACCATTCAAGCTAAAATGTCCTTCCAATAGTCCACCTGGTTAACTTTCTATATTTAGATTTATGAGTAGAAGATTCCCCAAAAGTTGGCATTTTGTTAGAATGATCATTTTCTTTTTCGGTTGGTGTGCTAGTTTCAAGAATCTCTTCAAGTGGTTGTTGCATGTCATTGTTAAGAAAATTTTCATGTGGAGGTATCTCATCCTTAAGAATATCTTCAAGTGGAGGCATATCAGGGTCAATAGTGTTTTCTGCATACAAAGGTGTTCTATATCATTTTTTAAAATTACTTACAAAAATTAACTATTGAGTAGGTAAAATGGGTATGTACCTTGAATTTGTGTAGATGTCGATGCCTCACTTGATTTTGATATATGGCTAAAATATTTTAGGATACTCTTTTTAAAAGAATATTGACTCCCTTCTTTCCATTGGAAGTAGGTGCCATTGTACCTATATAGAAAAAAGTATTTCATGTCAAAAAATGAACGTGATATTGAAAAAAATTATGACAATTCTAGAACTACTATAAGGGACATCGTGGTCTACTATCGATCATCGATCATCTACTTCAAGTACCACTCATTTGTAGGTTATTCTAGACATCAGATGTTTATTTTTGCTATCAATCATCTGTAGTCTATTCTTCTATCAGTCATTTGTCATCTATCATCTATTTATATTCCATTACCTATCGTCTTCTCTACTACCAATCATCTATCATATTTTTTTAATATAAATTATCTATCATATTGTTTGCTCTTGATCATCGATCATATATTTATTCTACCACTCACCTCTTGTTTGTTATGTGTTGCTCATCTATCGTATTCTCTGCTACCAATCATATATCATATTTTTTCTACTATCAATCATCTATCATCTTTTCTACTACTAGTCATTAGTCATATTTTTTTTCAACTCATCTCTTGTCTATTTTGTGCCACTCATCTATCGTCTTATCTATTATCGATCATCTATCATCTATTTTTGCTACCGCTTGTCTATCATCTTCATTACTTCTAATTGTCTATCATCTATTTTTGTAATTGCTCATCTATTCCTACTACTATGTATCTATTACTAGTACAAGTCATTTATCATTACTACCGATCTTCTCAAGGAAAATCAATGTTTAAGATGTAGGAGTGTCGCTATCACATTAGGTATATATATTGGTGGTATAATAGGAAATTTTTTCAATGTAAATAAATTTATTTATAATTTCAAGGTGAAAAGGTTCACTATTTAGGTGATAATATTGGCAATTTCAAATTTAAACGATGATATTATTAAAAAATTGGGGTGAGCTGACCCAAAAAGAAATTTGCTCTAAAAATTTTTGGGTAAATTGGCCTTGGTCAAAGGTCCCCATATTCACCAGTTCCAAATTTTAAAAATCCTAATATTCGTTAATTAACAATAATTCACTGCACAAAAAGAACTAAATGATATGATGTTTCTAGATCCTTATTATACAAGGCAAACCTATTTGAGGTTGATGATATACTCTTCTTTTTAGACTTTAACTTGTAGGCAATTTATTTTGGACTACTAACTAAAGAAATGTTAAGGCTTTACAAAATGCCTCTAGCAACAAAACATTATTACAAGAAAAATATTTGGGAGTAGGAAATTGTGATTGCCCCAAAGCCTTATATCCCAACTTGACTAAGTATTCACCATATTTTGATAGATTCTAAACCAACTCATCCTTCTAAAAAAAACTTCACAAATAGAATACTTGAAGTATAATTTGAATATCATATGCTCTTTGTAAGATGTATTCTCCTTCATCCAAGGTGCTAATAGAAATCCATGATATGGTATTGTTGCTCACATTAACATATTTAGACCTTTGAACCTATAAAAATAAGTATGCTCAAGGTATTGGTTGTAATTTAAGATAAATATAAGAAGCCAAGGCTTCAATTAAGTATCACAACAAAAATTTGTAGAATCTCCCTCATTGATTAAAGTAATATTTTTCTTTATTAATTGTAAATTCCAAGATATGAAATCCCACATTATCAAGCTCCTAGGTAGGGTTTGTTTTTCAACAATTATATTGAATCGAAAATATCTATATATATTAAGTAATTTTTCCTAAAACTTTATTTAATCTTTGAATAATCCATAACCAAGTTTTACACCTACTAACAAACTTATATTTTATAATTTTGTAAGTATGTTCCTATCATATTATTTTTGTAGATACCTAAATTTAGACCACCTATTCTATATTGATTCTTGATGTAAACCCATAAAAAGATCAATTTAACCATAGCATTTGACTCAAATTTAGCATTTATGGTTAAATCGTAAAAAAAATAAAATTTCATTTCATAGAAAATCTTCTTGAGAGCAAATACACTTTTTAGATGGTATTTTTGTGATTAGTTCAAATTTTCTAGCCCCTACCTAACTTGACCATAAATGATTAAATTTTGCAAAACTACTGATCTAAATAATACATCGACCACATAGTCATATATGCAATGTATTCATGTCCAAAATGAGAAGACTTAAATTGTGCCTGTAGCATCTAGTCAGGGTTCAAATATTTCCTACCTACCCTTCTGTCATTGTAGGCAATCAATAGGCAAGGAGGAGGGTGGTTGATTTCTCTCCACCCTACTCCACCTGCCCAAAATAGCCACAATCAAGGGGACAATTAATTGCAAGTTGCAATAGATAACTAATCAGCTCCATCAATTGTCAACCCAGCCTACATGTGATCCACTTCACCCCTCCCATGTGGTAAACCCCTAGTAGGGAAAATTTCTATAAATTAGCCCCTTGGATTAGCAAAAAATATGAACGAAAATTCATAACAAAAATATATCAAAATAAAATTCTCCAAAATTCATAACTTCATTTTAACATAATGAAGTGCTACCAAAATTCTCCCTTGGAGTCATCAAATGAATCAGGGTTCAGAGGAAGGAAGGGGGCATCTCATATTCAAAATATGATAATTTTTTATTTAAAGCATTTTTATCTTGTTTATTTTTTTTTCCATGATTTAAATATATTGCATGAATCCCTATATTTCTTAGATATATATCTAACTACCATTGTATTTTCAAAATATCTTCTTTTATATTTTATAGGCATCTCAAGAAGTCTATAAGATAGAGAACTACTATCAGGATTCCTATAGTACCAATAGAAGTTATTCAAATCCCCCATAGCCTAACTTTTTATTTTTCTATCAGTTCAAGTGAATATTCAACCCATACCTAGTTTAGTTAGTGTATTTTCTATAGATAGTCAAATTCTTATTTTCACTGGTTAAATATTATCTTGCTTTTTCTAGATTTAGGAATGAATACAACCCTTGTGATTGGTAGAGGTGATGTATTTGCAATACATATAAGAAACCTTAGATTTCCCAATCACTTCAGTATCTAGTTTTATGCATAATTTTAATAGTATCTCTAGATCTCATCATGTACTTTATCTATATGCCAACCTAATTCTATTATATTAATGAATCATCAGTTATAAGATTTCCAAGTGACATATTCACTACAATTTTTTATCATCCATATCCAAGAAAAATTATTTCAATTTTTTTCATAAATAGGGGGTGTAACTATGCCAATAAATAATTTGCAATATTCTTCTTGTTTGAAAGTCCCACAAATCATAATGCTTCTTTTTTATATTTATTTTATAGGGTTAAATGCATTTTCTAGCTATAGGATTTCTAGGTGATGTATTCGTTCAGGCAATGGATTCGCGTTTAGATGACATATTCACATCAAACACCAAATTAGGTACATATACAATATCATTTAGTTTGAAATAATTAGCTTAGGTTGATTTTTGGTTGATCATTTTTTTATATATTTACTTTGTTTTACATTTTTTAGAAAA
The DNA here is from genome assembly GCA_028583015.1 of Wollemia nobilis. Classification (NCBI taxonomy): domain Eukaryota; kingdom Viridiplantae; phylum Streptophyta; class Pinopsida; order Araucariales; family Araucariaceae; genus Wollemia; species Wollemia nobilis. Next base: position 7,728,793 of record JAQPPZ010000386.1, on the reverse strand, counting down.
GAAAAATCAAAATAACTTTAGCATAGTTGTTCACTTCATTTTCTTAGGCATTCAATCATAATTGCATGTAGAAATTACATCTAGGATAAATTATATTTTCATCCTAATTGCACCTTTTCCTTCAAAAAGAAGAAAAATAAAATATTTATTTCCATAGCATAGATAGATGACACTAGCATAAATTGTTATGGATGGCACTAACTGAAAGATGGTACCCATCGAAAAATACTTTTAAATTTTTGATAAGAGATATGACGATGGCATTGGAGGATGTGTGGTGCATCCTTAGAGTGCCTATCCAAGGTGAGTCTATTCAATTAGGGATATATGATGTGATAGGGAAGGTGGTATTCTTAGAGTATGGTAATTTTTAGTGGATGAAATTAGTTTTGAGGATTAATAACACCTTCATAGGAGGGCATATAGATCTATTGATAGTGCTCATGGTCTCCATTATATCTAGGATTTTTATGGGTGATAAAAGTAGGAGGTTTATGGTTTGGGGATGGGGTGGTGTCATTATAGGGCTTAGAAAACATCAAATTGTTTATTCTTGGGGGCTAGCCACATTGGCTAGACTCTACCATATATTATACTTAGTGGTGTATCATAAGGGTAAGAGCTTGGTTTGTTGCACTCTTCTCTAGGTCTGGTATTGGGAACATATAGTGATTTTATGACCTATATTAGTGGTGAGGTAGCCTAGACCTAAGAGGTTGATAGTATATATATGGGTGAGGTGTATTTGCCCTTCCTACGATTCATTAGAGCATGCATAAGTTATGATTGATGAGCTAAGGCCAGCATATATCATCTTGCGATCATAGAGGTATTGGTATGTGTGGTCTAATGATCATAAGGATCAAGCATAGACTAGGAGGATCTAGTGGTTGGATGATGGGAGTTGGTCCAATGAGCTATATCAATATGATCGAGTGCTTTATTAGTATAGAGAGGTACATGGAATACTAGATTTAGGGGAGGTATGGATACAACGGGTCACTTGAGAGAGATGGTGGGAGCCTATGGATATTTTTACCTTTATAGAGGCTGATATGGATGAACCTATGGTGTTAACTCTTGCAAGGGACAATGTCGGGGTGATTAAAGAGTATACTGCATGGTATGAGTGGTTTAGGCCTCATAGACTTACAATGAGGGCACCACTTAGGGATTACACTCAAGCTATTTATGAAGTGGCTAGCGCTTTGATGGGAGTTCAACAATGACTATGGAAGAATCAATATGATAGGATGGAAGTGATATAGGTAGTAGGAGGTGGTAGTCATGAGGGACTACGATGACTAACACTCCATTAGATGTGTCTCCACTATCCATAATTTCTTTGCCATCGATGGCATGCATTTAATAGAACTAAACCTAGTGGTAGGTATGAGACTAAATTCAATAATGCAACTAATGTAGGACCTAGTAGGACAACTATTGAGGGTTGAGAGATAGATTTAGACATATTTTGTCAAACCTTGGAGGATTTCAAAGAGAAAATAGCAATATTAAGGCTTTACAGATTAGTGAGGTAACTTATTCTAGGGAGGAGATAGCTAGTTGATGATGAAGAGGTTCATATATAGAAACACTATTGCAAACCTTTGGTTAGACATGGATTGTATTGGTGAAGAGAGAATGATGGATAGGGTGATCATTGTTGGCCTAGGGTATATTTGGATATGATATATGAAGAGAGGGTGATAGATAGGGAGGCTATGGCTAGTTTATGATCTGGATTGGATTAGGTGACTCACAATAAGTACATGAATCTATTGAGATTTAGATGGGTGATAGATACAATTATTGTGGCCATGATGATGGGACCACTAGAGTAGGAGCTATAGCATTTGATGGTAGATTTGGAGTCAATAAGGGCTGAATTAGATGATCTATGGGAGAGGCTATGACTTATAGAGCTATGTATGAAGAGAAAGAGAGGTAGGACTACCTACTATTGACAACTTTAGCACACTGAGGTACCTTTAGAGAAATGAACACCTTCACTTTTATAGAATTATTCAAGGATGCAATCAATGAGCTATTATTCATAGCAATCAATTGGCTTTCATCTACCTCCTCCACCAGGATCTAGTGGGGATATAGGTTCCACTAGTTAGGGGGCTTGGAGTGAGTGTACCAATTTTTGGGATGTGGTACATCCTCTTTTTATAGGGGTTGAGTGTATCAATTTTTGTATTGTGATACACCTTTCTTGGTGGCATGTATAGGATTGAGGCATATATAGTAATGACATTATGCTTTTGGTGTTGAAATCTATGTGATTGTATTTGTGATGGTTTTGATAAGATATTGATAATTTAGATTTGATGATGTTGTGATTATTGATGAATTGATAGCAAGTATTTTGATGTTGATTTTTTTAAACGATGACCTTATAAGTCAGATAATATCTAAATGCTAAAAGAGAGTAGTTGTTTTGTTGAGTGGTGACCTAAGTTTCTAATAAGTAGACAAGCACTCAGATGTGACTTTGGTGCAAAGTGTTATCCTTTGAGCCCAAATAACACTTGCACATTTCCATGGATGGAAACATAATCTCATCATGCTTAAATGGTGGCCTAGGATGCCGCATAAAATACAAGCACTTAAGACATGATGAGGTACCTATAATATGTACAAGATATATGTATTTGTTGTTAGTAGAGTTAGTTGTTAGTAGTTAGTAATGCATGCTTTGAGAGGCATACCCAAAGGATTTTATGCATGCTTTGAGAGGCATACCCAAAGGATTTTATGCATGCTTTGAGAGGCATACCTAAAGGATTTTATGCATGCTTTGAGAGGTATACCCAAAGTATTTTATGCATACTTTGAGAGGTGTACCTAAAGGATTTTATACATGCTTTGAGAGGTGTACCTAAAGGATTTTATGTAAATAAGATTAATTGTATGTTTTGTCCTGATAGGTGTTTCCTAAGCAAGAATTGAAATGTGTGAGTATGTATAATGATAGATGTATATTACTTTTTTAATTGCATGTGTGGATTACTTTTTGGATTTTATGTGTTTTAGGAGTATGTTGTTCCCTGATAGAAGAAATATTTTATTGAAATGTGATATGGTATCTTAGATTTTCTTGACATATGAGAGAGGGTAACAAGAGTATATAAGTTTATTACCTGATGCATATGCAAAAATTTACATGTATATGAGGAATTGGACTTAATACTCATTACCACCTCTGATGTGTGAAATAAAATAAGATTTGGATGAAAATGCATTGTTGAAGGTGCCAATAAAGGTTATTTTGAAATCATATGCCCCCAATTGTCATACCCATAATATAATTGTGAATATGTAGTTTAGGTGGATATGATAAACAAGTTTGTTTGAGAGGCACATTAGGTCATGCTTTTAGTTGTGAAGATGAAGGATTTTCTAGATGTTGATTTCTTAAATATTTGAATGCATAAGATGAGACTCCTAGATCATAGGTCCCTTGCCTAATGCATATGCAAAGATTTATAGATATGTGAGGAATGAAGTTGGTACCTGGGAGCACATCTGATGTGTTGAAAGATTGGAGAATTTGTATAGAAAAAAATCTCATAGACTGAGGGTAACACTCTCATATAGACAATTTTAGAAAATAGGAATCCCTTCTCCTTTGCCCTACATATATACAAATAATTGTATATGCATAGATATGGGAAAAATGAATCTCCTATTCTTGGAGGTCCATATGGTAGCATGGCCCCTAGTCTAAAATATTTGTTGTAGGTGTGAAGATAATATCTCTATTGGTTTATAGACTATTAAGAAGCATAGGAATTTGATAATCTACTACTTGGCATATTCATAAATTATTATGGATACATAATTTGTTGATTATTAAGTCCCAATGTTTCCTAAGGGTCTACAAATTAGTGAGGATATTTTTTGTATTGATAAATTTGATTGATTGTTGTTTGGAATTTTGATAGAAGAAGATTTTGGAATATGTTGATTTAGAATTGAATTGTCTAGCATGTTGGTAGATGGATTCATCACCCCTAGTTTCATCACCTAGCATTTTATGCAAAGGCTTTGTATAAATGTAAGGTGTCAAAATGAGGGACTTGAGTCCATCTGACAACATGTTGGATAATTTTTTATATTTGTAGATTGAGAAGAAGTTTGAGGTAATGATGTTTTGATTTGCTTGATATATCAATAGTCATTATCAACCATGCCTATCCTTTATTTGATGTGCATTCAAGAATTGTATGTATGTGAGGTATGGGATGTGAATAATTAAAGGTGTTACTGATATATGAGGAAAATTAGGATGGTTATGATAGGAAGTGATGGCTTGTGGTGTTGATTGAGGTGGAAGAAGTTCTCTATCCATTAACTAACATATGAATGTTTGTATGAATGGATAGAGAATATCTACTCATCTTAATAGGTATTTTGGAGTTATGCATTTCCTATCATGTAGATTGTTTAAGATTTATTTTTATTGCATACTTGTATAATAAACCATTCAAGCTAGCAATATTCTATGAATCTAGTGTTTGGTGAGGCTTACAAGTAATTGCAAGCCTACAAGGTATTGGATTTGTAGAATCTTATTACTTGAATGATTTATTAGATAGGTGGTAGGAGGTGAGAGTATGATTTATTGATCATCTGTTGATGTAGTAAACTAAGTGGCTAAGAAGACACCATCGATCCAATGTCTAGTGAGGCTTACAAATAATTGTAGGCCTACAAGGCATTGGATCGATAGAGTTCCTTAGTCTGAGTGGTTCATTCAAACAACTTGTGAGATTTTGATTTATGTTTGATTGTATGCTAATACAATAAACTAGGTGGCTAAGAAGACCCCATAGATCTAGTGTCTGGTAAAGCTTACAAATAATTGTAGGCCTACAAGATATTGGATCTATAAAGTTTCCTAGTCTATATGGTTTATTTGAAAAGTAGCCAATGAGATTTTGATTTGTGTATGATTGCATGTTGATGCAATAAAACTAGGTGGAAAGTAAAGACACCATTGATCTAGTGTTTGGTAAGGCTTACAAGTAATTGTAGGTCTACAAGATATTGGATCAATGATGCTTCTCAATCCAATTGATTTATTGAAAAGTAGCTTGTGAGAGTTTGATTTATGTTTGATTGTGAGCTTAGATGGTAAACCAATTAGGGAAGAGAACCCCATTCAACTAGTATCTAGTGAGACTCATAAATAATTGTGGGTCCATGAGATATTGGTTGAATAAGGCTTCCTAACCTAGGTGGTTTATCAAATAAGTTATGTTTGATGAAATTAATGAGTAAATGTCATGATAGATTTGATAGGCCATGTTGAAGTGCTAAAATTCTCCTATGTTGCATGACATGCCTACAAAGAATTGTAAGATTACAATGCATCAGAGGAGAAGAAGCAATGCTCCAAAAGGGCCTATTAAATAATCATGAGAGTTGGAGTAAATGATTCATTTTTGTTGAAAATAGTGTTGATATAATATATCAAAAATGTTGATGTGAAATGTTGGAAGTGTGATGTGAATGTGTGGGATAGAATAAAGGGATAAGGATGGGTCATCAGGGCCATGGATGATCATGTCATACATCACTTAACCCAAGAGAGGGAGAATAAGAGAGGAAATGTGATAGATAAGAGAGAGGAAGTAGAAGAAGCATGTGTATGATTTATTGTTGTTATTGTTGGGTGTCCCAAGGTTGGGATAGAAGAAATGGGAGAGGTCAGGTCATTAGAGTTGCAAGGATGATCACGTCATACATCACTTAACCCAAGAGAGGGAGAAGAAGAGAAGAAAATATGATAGGTAGAAAAGGGAAATTAGAAGAAAGTAGAGAGAAACAAAGGAGTTTTTGGACTGAGAGGATCGCTCAACATGAGGTTTTCCTATGTGGATGCAATGCAAGTGAATTTTGTAAAGGAGAGGATAAATATTTGCATCATCATGAGAATCCTCCTGACTCTATAATATGATCAAGCAAACCAAGTAGTCATGCAAGAGGTGTAGTGTGCATTGTTTTGGTGCAATGTTTATTTAGATAATCATGCATTTAGTCATATGAGCAAGAAAGCAATACCACATTATTGATTGGTTATTTATGTTCTTTGTCATCTAATGTGGCTAGGTGATAGTCTCTAGAGCTAAATTTTGTAGTGATGATGAAGGGTCCTAACCAATTAGGTTTGAATTTTCCTTTAAGGTCATCTTTGGCATTGGTATTCTTTTGGTTTTCTTTGAGGACTAAGTCCCCAATTTCAAAGGATCTTGGATGTACTTTCTTGTGATAGGCATGTCAAAGTCTGTTATGGTATGTTCTTAGGTGTTCTAAGGCATTGATGCATTTTTCTTCTAAAATCTCTAATTGTTGTAGGCAACCTAGGTGGTATTCATCTCCTATCAAAGAATCTTGTAAGAGGACTCTTAGAGAGGGTATTTCTAGTTCAAAAGGGAAAATGATCTTTATGCCATAAACTAGAGCATAGGGTGTTGCCCCTGTAGGAGTTCATACACTAGTATGATATACCCATAAGGTAGGGTATAGTTGTAGATGCCAATATCGACCATTCTTGTTGACTAACTTCTTAAGAATTTTGATTAATGTCTTGTTGGATGATTTTGCTTATCCATTTCCTTGTGGGTAATATGGTGTTGACCATTTTTGTTGAATTTTGTATTTGGCACATAGCTTGGTGACTTCCTTATTTTTAAAATGGGTTCCATTATCTATGATTAGGGTAGAAGGAATCCCATAGTGGCTAATGATTTGGTTGAGGATGAATTTGGATACTTGGATCCTTATTGTAGTGGATAGGGGCATTGCCTCAACCCATTTGGTGAAGTATTTTGTGGCTGTGATAATGAATTTATGGTCATCAAATGATTGAGGGTTGATTTTTCCTATGATGTCTAATCCCCAAGAGGAAAATGGCCAAGGTGATATGATTGGTTGTAATTCTTGAGATGGAGCATGGACAAGGTTGTCATGTCATTGACACTTGTCACATCTCCTAACATAGTCATGGGTGTCTTTTTCCATAGATGGCCAATAATAACCCATTCTAAGGAGCTTTCTAGCTATGGCTAGTCCACTAAAGTGTCCACCACATGATCCATCATGGGATTCTTTGATGATTGTTTGGGCTTCCTCTATATTTATGCATCTAAGGAGTATACCCTCAAAGGAATATTGATATAAGATATCTTTGATGATGACATATTTGTAGGATTTTAACCTAAATTATCTTTATTTTTTAGAATTGAATCCTTTAGGGAATATTCCTTCTTTGAGGAATCTAAGGATGTCTTGATACCAAGGTTCTTGGGGTGAAGTTGATTCAATGGTGCAAATGTTTAGGGGTTGTAGGTATGATTTTAATGTGGAAGGATCGATTAGACAATGGAGGCTTCCTCGTCTTCTAGTTCTAGAGGAATAAGGGATGTTGTAGTGGCCATGGCATCTGCATGGTGATTGCTAGATCATGGAATGGATTCTATGTTAATTTGGTCAAAGCAAGTTATTAACTTATCTATGATGTCTTTGTAAGGCTTTAATTTATCATCTTTGGTTTGATAAATATCATTGACTTGGTTGATTACCAATTGTGAGTCACCATATATTGTTAAAGTTTTGACTTTGAGCTTCAATGTAGCTCTAAGACCTAAAATTAATGCTTCATATTTTATTGTGTTGTTTGTGCATGAAAATTAAAGTTTAAAGGATAATGGTATAAGTTGTTGTTGTGGTGTGACTAGAATAATTATTACCCCTACACCTTTGACACATCTAGCTCCATCAAAGTACAAGATCCAAGATTTAGGGTCTTGGGTTTCTATAGTTAGAATTGTTTCATCAAGGAAGGAGATGTTTATGGGATGTTTTGATTCTAGAGGTGCAATGACAAGTTGATCAACTATAACTTGCCCTTTTAGTGATTTTTTATTTACAAATTCAAGATCAAATTCACTAAGGGCTATGACCCCTTTGGTAGTCCTTCTTGATAGGTAAGGTTTTGACATGAGGTATCATAGGGGATCTACCCTTGCTATGATATAAGTATTTTGGCTGAGCATGTAATATCTTAATTTGAGAGATGAGAAAACAACTACTAGGTATAACTTCTCCAATGGTGTGTAATGAGTTTTGTAATTCACCAAAGTTCTACTTATATAGTAGATGGCCCTTTCTTGATGTTGATCATCATATTGAGCTAGTAAGGCTCCAAGGGTATACTCGGTAGTAGCTATGTATAATAGCAATGGTTGGTCTAGGTTTGGTGGTATTAAGATAGGTGGTGTCAGGAGATAAGTCTTCAAGGCTTCAAAGGCCTTTTGACACTCACTATCCCATTCAAATTTTATATCTTTCTTGAGTAATCTAGAGAAGGGTTGGCATTTGTCTACTAATTGTGAGATGAATCTTTGAATAGCTTGTAATTTGCCTTGGAGGCTATGTAATTTGGTCAAATTTGTAGGTGGTGGTATATTTGTTATTGCCATGATTTTGGAAGGGTCAACTTCAATTCCTCGATAGGATATGATAAACCCTAATAGTTTTCCTAATGTTACCCCAAAAATGTACTTTTGGGGTTTTAGCCTAACTTTGTATTCTCATAGCCTTTCAAAAATACATCTTAAGTCATGAACATGATTTTCTCTTTTCTTGGATTGACCTAAGAGGTCATCCACATAGTCTTCTATAGTGTTATGCATAAGATCATGAAATATGTATGTCATGGCTCTTTGATATGTTGCTCCTACATTTTTGAGGCCAAATGGCATGACTTGATAGCAAAAGGTTCCCCAAGGGGTTGTGAAAGTTATTTTGGATTGATCTTCGAGAGCAATCTTTATTTGATTATAACTCAAGAATCCATCCATTAGAGATAGCATTTTGGATCTTATAGTGAAGTCTACTATCATGTCTATGTTTGGTAGAGGAAAGTCATATTTTGGACATGCACTATTTATGTCTCTAAAATCTATGTAGATTTGAATGGATCCCTCTTTCTTAGCTATAGGGACAATGTTGGAGATCCAATCTGAATAGTCTATGGCTTTTATGAAACCAATATCTAGGAGTTTTTGTAGTTCATCTTTTACCAAAAGAGCGACTTTAGGATGTATCTTTCTTAGTTTTTGTTTGATAGGTTTGGCATCTAGATGTACAACTAAATGATGTACTACTAATGAGGGGTCAAGTCCTGGCATATCATCATATGTCCAAGAAAAAATATCATGAAATTATTTTAGTAGGTTTGTATATTCTATTTGTTCATCTTGGGTTAGCACCTTTCCCAATTTGAGAAGTCAAGGGTTTTGTTCTGTACCAATGTTAACATCTATTATTTCTTTGATCAAGGCTTGTGATTCATCTTCAAAATGAGGAGGGGTAGTTAGTACCCCTAATTCTTCAAGTTCTTATGGATCTAGTGATGTTTGTTCTAATTTGGATAGTTGTGCAAAATCTAAATTGAAGATTTGTTTAAGGGATTCTTCAATATGATTTTGATCAGAGGATTGCTCAATGTCATCTTTGTTTGGATCTTCTATTGATTCTAGGTGTATGATTGTCAACATGTTAATGCTAGCAAAGTGTATAGTTTTATGGGGTGTTTTATTGAGGAGTGACCATAGTTCTTCCTCATCTTCATCACCCCATTGGGAACCATGTAAATATTTGGGATAATTATCCTCATTGTCTTCCTCTAATAGAGGTGAGGGTTCATTTTTTCTTGGGATAAATCCTATCCCACATCGTCTAGGCCAAGGTTTAGCTTCCAAAGGTTCTTTGATACCTTGTTCATACTAACCTAGACCTTTGCCTTGGTATCCCATGTTGGCCAATATTTGTTTAGCTATGGAAAATGTGGGTGACATGTAACATGAGGTATATGTTCTTTCACTAGGCATGAAGTTACATCCTTGGATTCTTTCATCAAAGGTGGTTCCCCCATAGATGAAAGCACAAGTTCCTATTTGGACCTTTAACCCTTTTCTACTAGGTAAACCTATTGTGTAAGGGGATAAGAACATGCTTACTAATTCTACAAATGGATCAAGATTTTGATGGATTAAGTTGATTTGATCTTTGGAAGAAGATTGGGGATCATCCCCTAAATTTATAAGGGGTTCTTCCAATATTTTCTTCCTTTTTTTGCTTTAGGTTCATTGGATGATAATGTTGGTTGTATTGAGGGGCAAAGGTTGAGTTCTTGAATATCTAAGGAGTTACATAAGGTGAATGGTTCTAGATCTCTAGGGATATGGATAATCCTTCCTTGATATTCATATTTTAAACATTGATGTAAGGTGGAAGGTACTACCTTCATGGCATGTATCCAAGGTCTCCCAAGGAGCATGTTGTATGTTACATCACATGATATAACATAAAAGAGGGTATTGAGAATATATGGTCCTACTTTTAAAGGTAAGGTGATGGTACCTATTACCTCTCTTTCTTCATTGTCGAATGCCCTAATAATAAGGTCTAATTTTTGTAAATATTTTATGCCTAAGTCAAAATTTTGTAAAAATTTGACATTGTAGATATTTAGGGCTGATCTATTATCCACTAAGACTCTCTTGATATGTTTATCACCTATTTGGGCTATGATATAAAGGGGTGAATCCCTTGATATTATTTTGAGGGGTGTATCTATTTCATGGAATTCTAGGATAGCATTATTTACTCTAACAAACCCAACTATGTTGGTGATATCATTAGGTGATATGTCTTGAGGGACTTCTTGCTCACTCAAAAGTTTTAGCAATATCTCCCTATGAGTGGGTGATGTCTTTAGTAATTCTAGAAGGGAGATTTTTGCTAGAATTTCTTCTAATTGTTGGTGAAGATCAAAAGAATGTAAGGTGTTTTGAGGAGGTGTGAGGACCAAAGGTGATCTATTAGGAATATTTATCTTAGTATTCTTAGAAATAACTAAGGGTGGTTGATCTAAGGATTGGTTTTTTGCTTGTTGTCTAGTCACTACGTAGGATGGTCTTGATAAATGCATGGTGCCTACAAAGTTGGTAAACTTTTGATCATGTGGTGGCAAGGGATTTTGAAAAATCCCTAAATTTTTGTTGGGGGAATCTTGTTGGTTGAAAACTATCTTACCTTCTTCTATAAGATCTTGAATAAGGTTCTTTAGGGAAATGCATTTATTGGTTGTGTGTCCTTCTATATGATGGTATTCACAATGTTCATCATGTTTATACTAGTTAGGTAATTCTTTGGTTGTATCCCATGGTCTAATGGGTGGGATTTCTACCATATTTGAATCAAGGAGTATTTTTAACATGATAGCTTGACTTTGTCTAGTATTTGTATATTATCTTTTGGGTTTGTCTTGTCTTTGTACTACTAGTTTTTGAGGAGCATTTTGAGTTGTATTTACATTGTTGTTTTGATAGGAATCTATTACACCATCTCCTATAACATGTTTGTTCTTGTATTGTCCTTTTTTGGAAGGTTTTTCTTCCTCTTTCTTGTTGTAGTTGAGTTGTCCTCATCTTATGAGGATGACTTCCACTCTTTTAGCCATGTCTATGACTTCTTCAAAAGAGGTTATGTTTGTCATTTCTAAGGGATATGATAGTTGTTCATGAAGGTTTCTTATGAAAATATGTAAGAGTTCTTTAGGAGGAGGAATATATTGAAGTCTTCCCACTAAAGACCTCCATTTGGCTAGGAAATCTGAGAAGTGTTTCAGTCTTGGATTGTTTAAGTTGGTATAGGTCATCTATGGTGACCTTTTCTTCTATATAGACTAAAAATTGTTTGACAAAAGCTTCCATAAGCTCTTTGAATTTCTTGATAGAATGATGAGGTATTTGGAAATACCATTCTAAGGCTAAACCACTAAGACTTTTGGGGAATAACCTAAGGAGTAGCTTTTCATCATGATTGATGTCACTACATGCTATTTGAAATAACCTTAGGTGGTTGATGGGATCTTGTTTCCCATTGTACATTTGGAACTTAGGAGTTTCAAAGTTCTTTGGAAAAGGGTGGTTGATTATTGTAGGATCCAATGGTTCATTATAGAATTCTTCAAAAGAATACTTTAATTTGGATGACCCTTGAAGAGAGGCAATTTGACATTCAAGTTCTTCAAACTTGGAGTCCCTCTTTTCAAGGTCTTGGATTTTAGCATTGATGTCTTGGAAATCATTAGGTGGAGGGTTAGGTGGAGTAGGTAGAGTTAAAAGTGCTTGTGTAAGAGGTTTTATGAGGGGTTGTGTGAGAGCTTGAGACATAAAAGGTAGAGTCATAAAATATGAGGTAGCTTGGCTAGATGCCATAGTTGGAGGGGTTTGGTTAACCCCTAAGTCATGAGTTAGAAAGGGGTTTGTGGAGTTAGGGTTTGGAATTGGTATTGTGATATTAGGGGAAGATGATGAAAAGGGGATGCCCATAATGGGTATCCCTATAGATATGGTTGGGGGAGTTGTAGAATTGGTGGGATGTGCCATAGCCACATTAAGACTAGCAAAGTTATTTTGATTTTCATTGATTTGTGCAATAGTGGATTGACCATTAGAATGTTCAATGTTATCATGAGTTGTAGGTGATTCTTTCTCACTTTGTTCTTTAAGTTCTTCCCTAAGAACATCTAGAAATATGTTTTTGTTTCTTCTAATGTAATCCCTAATATGATCTATAGAATTGAAAGTAATGTTTTCAATGACATGTTCTTCTTGTGCATGGTGTGACCAAGGATTTTCCACTTGATCATTATGCTCATGTGTGTGGACCTCATAATATGAGGATGCTAAACCCTTACTTTAGGTATTATAAGGATGTTGAGCCATGGTTTATAGGTTTTTAGAAGAGGGGAGTAAATTTATTAAAAGTTTTGTTTCTAGAGTACTTATAGCAAAGAAGAGAAGATGTTTTGAATCCTTATGTCACCTTGGAAAACAACCCTCCTTATGACTCCCGCTAGCCCACCATAATATACTAGCTAAGAGAGATTGCTCCCTCAAATTTTGTATGTTGGTTTACTCAAGGGGTCATTATCCTTCCCCCAGTAGGACTAACAATTTGGTTATGTTCTTGTTATCTTTGTTTAATGTGATGTAAGCTATGCAAACAAAATTATGTGATCTTACTTAAGTTTGACAAACTTTTATCTTATTTAAGGCAAAAGGAGTGTTCACATTGGGTTCACCAAGATGTAGAATTAGAAAAATTGCATCACATAGTTTGGGGGGATAAGTCCATTGGGATCGTCCCTACTTCCCCTACTTGAGGGTCTCTTTCCAAAGGAGACCCCAAAGATATGGGTATCTTCGAACACGAGTAGGCTCTACTCAATGTAGTTTTTCAAGGTGTCAATGTTGATGTTGTGCTTGTGTAACAATGTTTTATGGGTTTATTCAACAAACACCTAAGGTTTTGGACCACTAATCAGACTCTTTATCAAGCCTTAAAAGGTTATTCAAACTTAAGGTTGAGATCACTAAAAATGCATGCTAAGCTTATATCACACAAATGCAAGAAAACAAGAGCTAACCTAAATGCTTTTTCATTTTGATGATGAACTAAGCTAAGGAGATATTTTATTTTCAAGGCAAACAAGGGATGATGCAAGAAGACAAGTTAGCCTAGAATGCACTCTATATGCTTTTTATTTCCTGCCTAAGTACTTGGAAATGGAAAAGAGTCTAAGTTTGATCTAAGATTCTTTGATTTCAACCTGATATGAATGTGTTTTGTAAGATAAATTAAAACTAAACTAGGATTCCTTAATTTTCCAAATGAGGTGTGATTTTAAGTAGAAAATAGTGGCAGATAGAGAGTATAAAGTAGGAAATATTCAAATATAGATTTTAGGGAGGTGCCAAGTGGTAGGGTTACCTTAACTAAAGCTTAAAAACATTTGCCACTACTTGTGCAAAATTGCCACTCATGAATTTACCCTATGATTGGTAAATTTGAAAGTTGCAAAAGAGAGCCAAAAAAGGTTAGGATTTGTTAGAGTTACTATTCCATAGTAACTATAGTATTACCTCATTTGGTTATATGTTGTTAGGGTAGGTTAGTATATTGTTATCTATCCTAGTTTGATTCGCTAAATAGTTCTATTTAGTGAATATATTATTGTTAGCATCTATTTGTTAGTGGTTAGCATGATTCATGTGATAGATTAGATTAGCATGATTATCTTGGCTATTCGTATTATATATTTTATCATTATCAATATAATAATTATTCACTCCTAATTTAATATTGTATCAAAGCCCTAATAGTTGAGGCTCTCATAGCTTGTTGAATTGGGTGGATTGGCTGACTTGGCCCAATTCCTAAGGAGGCATTGCAAAATTTCAAGCATGGGGAATCATAGCAATATAAATAGTCTAACTAGAATCTAACCATTAGCTACTCATGACAAATTGAAAATCATTTATCAAATTTTAACCTGGTGGGACTGGATCCTAGCAGGGACCATAACATCAGACTGTGTAGCAGATGTGACATCTACCTACCAGACATGTGAGTCACATGGATACTGGACTACCTATGGTAGGTGATATGACTACAATCCTAGGATGACCTAGGGTGGATTTGATCCATTACCCAAATCTTAACATGCTGGAAATGGGAACTGATGTAGAAAAAGCATCGACTGATGGATCCTAAACTTGAACCTAACCAGATAGGAGTAGATCTGACTCAGATTTATCAAATCTAACAAATATTTAGAATCAACATACTAGCAAATCTAGGACACCAACCTCGATTCCATGACACGTAGATCTAAAGTGGACTCCACCTAAACTAGACGTGGATGTTAGACACATTCAAATGACACCTAAGGAGACACCTAGATGAATGATTAACCTTAGATGGGATGACATGACAATGGGGACTAGATGCAAGGTGGACACACATGGCAAATTATATGGACATGACCTATTGGACACCTAGCTCAGGTGACCTGGAGAAGTGACATGGATGGAAAATTGTAAATATAGACAAGGCACCAACTTACTAGGATGTTTACATAAAAGGATACACCATCGTAATGTGGTTATTTATTTAATATCACCATCCTTATTTTATACACTTTTTTGAGCTTCAGTATCCCACATGTGGGATTATTTTCTTGAAAGAGTTGACACGGTGAGAAAGCATAGTTCTGGGCAATGAAAATTTGCAACTACAATTCAATCACTCTATGATAGATGAATTTGCAGCTACAATTCAATATGTGTAGCCATTCGGTGTAGATTTGATGATTGAGTTACAGGTTCTAATAGCATTTGTAGAAATTGTCTACCAAACCTATAGAAGGTTCAAGGAGGAACCAGAACCATTCATCATCATGTTACACAAGATATTTGTTGTAGTTATCAACAAATTTTGATGCAGAGGGTATGAACACCTAAGGTGATCGTAGTCAACAAAATCGACAAATGCATCCTATGCATTTTATTGCAACAAATTCTAATGAAATTTGTATAATACTCTTTGCATTCAAGGTGTTGGTAATAGTTGTTCATGAAACACAATGCAAGTTGTATCTGATCGCAGACATGCTTGTTCGTTTGATCAAGCACGTGAATTAATTTTCACCCCAAATCACATTGCTATCACTCGATGGTTGCATACAAGTTACAAGATAAGATGCAAAAATCCTCTCATTTGGATTATTAAAATTGTTTTTTTTTTGTAAATTTAACATAGTGATTATGTCCAATAGCTGCAACGCTTTCTCAACACCACATATCGGGACATTTGCTTGCAAGATTTGGTAGGCATATTTTAGGTGGTTGTCAAAACCAATTACAAACTAAACCATAAGTCGATGCAGTTGAGTGTAGTAAAATTAACTAAAACATAGTGACATTAGATGTGTTGATGCATAGGGTGGATACCCATTTGCACTCACAATACATGACTAATTCTAGACAGAGGTGGTTGCATTGGTTGACTTTGTTGGTTGTAGCATATTGATGACATTGTTGTGACAATCTGAGTAAATAGCCTTGGACCTTGTGCACTAAAGGATCTTATTGTAGTTTGATTCTATTATTTGCTCATTGGATTTGATGATATTGCTCTACAAAAATATTTAGCTAATAAAACATGCATGGATTTATCATCATCTAAGTGCATTTGAGATGGTTGCATAGATTGACCACATCTTGTTATCGATGCTTGTTGTGACACAAGTGACCTTCAGCCCATGGTGGCAAATGCTTGTTGTGATACATGTGACCTTGAGCCCATGATGGCAAATGCTTGTTGTGATATAGGTGACCTCATACCTTCAATGGTAGATATCATTTGTAGCACATGTGATCTCATCACAGTAGCAAATTTTTCTTGTGACACTAGTGACTTAAAAACTGAAACTCCTAAAAATGAACTCCATAATCTCATCAATAGTGACAAATTCCATATTGTTAAAAGCATTGATGAAGATGATGAAATTGGATATTTTTAAAAATACACCAAAGGATTTGGATCCAAAATGATAAGAAAATGGGATTTAATGTTGAGAGATTAGGTAAACTGGAACAAAGCATTACAACTCCAATAATACTAAATTTTAGGGCAAAGAATGAAGGCCTTGGCTATTTTGGATAAGCAAGTACCATTAAAACCATGTTTGTAAACCCTAAATCTCCTACAACTCCTAAAAAATGGTGTTGCAGTCATTATGGTCGAATAGGACATGTAGCAGCTAGGTGTTAGAAATTACATCCTTGTGAATCATGTGGATGTACAAATCACTCTTCTTCAAGTTGTTGGTACAAAGTGAAAATGGCCAACAAGGTTCATATATATTGTGGATGGATATATCACACACAATGTACCATGATGAAAGCAATATTTTATGGCTTCTACAAAAAATGTAAAACCTATGGTAGACCCAGAGGAAGATCCACCGATAGACCAACTGGTAGTCCTAGCGACAATGACCCAAATATAGACATAAAGACAAACCCATAGATAAAGTTCCAGAGGCATATCTACAAGCAGATATAGATGCAATGATCTAGAGGTAGATTCATAGGAAGATCTAGAGATAGACCCATAGGTACTCATATAGTGGTAACCTTAGAGCGATAGCTAGAGCCAGAGACATGGGCCAAAAATAGATCTCAAGACAACATCTTTCATTTCTCTTCTTCTTCACTGTATTGGGACAATTATATGTATTACCCAAATAATGTAATAAGGGGGGATGTTAGAGTTACTATTCCATAGTAACTATAGTATTACCTCATTTGGTTATATGTTGTTAGGGTAGGTTAGTATATTGTTATCTTTCCTAGGTTGATTCGTTAAATAGTTCTATTTAGCGAATATATTATTGTTAGCATCTATTTTTTAGTGGTTAGCATGATTCATGTGATAGGTTAGATTAGTGTGATTATCTTGGCTATTCTAAGCCTAACATTGTATTATATATTTTATCATTATCAATACAATAATTACTCGCTCCTACTTTAATAGGGTTGTTGTTTTGGGAGGTCTTTCTAAGTGTTAGAAAGATAAATTTCTATTTGGATAGTTGATTAGACCCCTTATTAATAAAAAAGGGTAAGAGTGTTTTTCTTGGAGTGGAAATTATGGTTTTCAAATTCACCAATTAAGGTGTAAAATTTCCACTAGCAAATTTGATGGTAATTGGAAAATGTTCTCTATGTATTCCAAAGAGTCAAAATTACCAACTGTTACAGTAATTGGCAATTTTATCTTGAAATGGGGCTAATATGGCTTTAGGATTAAATTTGAAGTGGTTTTTGGAAAATTTGGTGAATTATTTCAAGGATAAGGTAGTGCTAAGGGTTTGCAAGGTCTAAAACTTACAAAATTTAGGATTTAAGTCCCAAAATTTCACAAATTTATTATTGGAATGAAGATATGTGCAAGGGGAAGGGGTACGCTCTAAAATTACTATAATTGGGTAATTTTGGAAGTGCAATAAAATCCAAAATACCTTTAAAAGAGTTAGGATTATGAGCTGTTGGGCATTTTGAGTCCCTAAGCTAAAAAGTTGTCATTGATGTCAAAAGGACCTATGCAAGTAAGCACTATGATTTCATCCATAAAGAGCTTCATGAGAAGCAAAGGTTTTGATCAAAATGATGCATGGCATTTAGTTCCAAAAAAAGAGCTTCAAGGGAATCTTAGCAAAGGGTTTTTATTTAAAACCATGGATGTCAGATTTGAAATGGGTTTTTCTTAAAACCCAAGTTGGCTTTTTGTTTCATCAAAAAAGGTGCCCCGATGATGAAGATATTTAATTTTAAAGGTTTTATTTAAAACCATGTACATAATATTTGAAATGGGTTTTTCTTAAAACCTAAGTTGGCCTTTCGTTTCATCGAAAAATGAGTCTCGATGACAGTTATTTAAATTTGAAGTTTAAATTTTAAATTTTAATATTTTAAAATTTAAATTTAAATTTAAATTTCCAAAGTGGAAATTCCCATAGACGTCATCAAATATGAGGGAGAAGACTATATAAAGGGGTGCCTAAGGTTTATTAACATCTATCCTTGCTCGTGCTATTTTTTTTGGCTAGTGTATGTGAATCAAGCTCGTGCAAAAAATGTTTAAAGGCAGAGGAAGCAAATAAATCAAGGTGTGGTCAAATCCCAAGACAACGTGGGCAGTGTGGTCTGTTGGCAACTTGAGCAATGCAAAGACATTGGGAGGCATGAGGTTGTATGTTCAAGTTTTGGTAGAGTCATTTTGGCAATTGCAAAGTGGAGCGCCCAAGGCGCATGGTGATTTGGCGCACGTGGGCAATGAGGCAAATAAAAGGCACGTTGTGCCTTTCCCTTTGCGAATGAGTGGCTAGCTTGTGTGGCAAATATAGCCATGGCAAAGGCACTCACGGTGAGGGCAGGTTGAGGGATCGAAACCCCTTGAGGAGGTATGCAATTTTTTATTAATTAATTTTTATTAATGCCCTAAAGTTTGGAGTGATAAGGGTTAGAAAATATTTCATTTTGTAAAACCTTTGTTGTGTTTAAAAGGTTAAATAATTATTTTGTTGGTGAAAGCTATAGACGATTATTTGAACCTTATGGTATTGATTTGAATTTTTGAGAGCATTATTTTAGGAGAAATAAGGGATTTGAATTTGAGGATTATAATAGTGACTTATTGATTATTATTTTAGAAGTTTTTTCTATAGATGGACTTTGGTGGATGTGATTATTGAGTTGGAGTAAAAAGGTGTAAATTGACTTATACTTTATCTTGTGATTATTATTTGAAGTCCACTAATCCTTTTTGAGATTGGAAAAGTAAAGTGTGTTGAGTGTGGCAGATTTTGTGGACAACTTCTTGGTATTAATAAGGTATGGGTAATATTCTCCATTAATTTATTTGGGTGGTTGATTTCTAAAAAATATCATTGGAGTGAAAAGGATTTATTGTGGTTTCCTTTTGAGAGTTTTTGGTTGAATGCTTCAAGGATTTATGGTTTGAGATTTATGGTTAAAACCTTATTTTATAAGCATTGTTGTTGAAGCCATTAGTTGTGTGAAAAACCTGAGTTAGGATTTGAGAAGAACATGAGTATCATTGTTATGTGAAAATGTTTTATAAGCATTATTGTTGAATCCCATTGGTTGTGCAAAGAACTTGAACTTGAGTTAGAGAAGAACATGAGTATCATTGTTATGTGAGATTTGTTGTTGAACATTGTTGGAAACATTTTGAGTTGGTTGATTCATGTTTGGACTAGGGTTTGTGAGAAAGAGTTTCTCCTTGTGGTGATTGGTTGAGTAGAGTTGTTTGAGCCTAGTCAAGTGATTGTGTGAAGTGGTTGTTCAAGTTCCATAAAAAAATTTATTCTATATTCTTATTTGAGTTGAGTTGAGATTGGGATTTGAGTGTAGAACATATTTAGTCCCTAACAATTCTCTTTATGCTTCTATGAGACTGCTGAGTTGAGATTTATTTGAGTTGAGATTGGGATTTGAGTATAGAACATATTGAGTCTCTAAAAATTCTCTTTATGCTTCAATGAGATTGCTATGTTGAGATTGATTTGAGTTGAGATTGGGATTTGAGTATGGAACATATTGAGTCTCTAACAATTCTCTTTATGCTTCTATGAGATTGAGTTGAAATTTTGTTGAGCTTATTTGAGGTAAGTCTTTGAGAAGGCTTGTGGACTGATTTTGAGTAAGCTTTTATGAAATCTTGCTATGCAGATTTGAGCAAGTCCTAGAGAGGACTTATTGAGCAGATTTGGATAATTTTTGAGTGAGCTTGTTGAGTAGATTTGGACAAGTTCTGAGTGAGCTTGTTGAGAATATTTGGACAAGTTATGAGTGAGCTTGTTTATCAGAGTCTAAGTGATCCTATTGAGCAGATTTGAGCAGGTTTTGAGTGAGCATATTGAGTAGATTTAGACAAGTTCTAAGTGAGCTTGTTGAGAATATTTGGAAAAGTTTTGAGTGAGCTTGTTGAGTAGATTTGAGCAGGTTCTAAGTGAGCCTTTGAGTGGATTTGAGTAGGTTTTGAGTGGACCTATTGAGTATATTTAAGAATTTTCTAAGTGAGCCTATTGACAGAGCTTTGGAGATGACAGAGTATAGAGGACAGAGTCTCAATGGATAGATATCCAACATCTAGGACAATTGAAGACATATCTGAGTGAGGAGTCTTCAAGTGGAGAGAGAACTATAAGTCAGTGCAGTAGAGAGATAAAGTCTTCTAGAAGATCACTATCCAGAGCAGAAGGGGAAAGAGTTCTCCTATGGAAGATATCCATGAACTTGAGATTTAGGGAATCAACATATCCTTTGGATAGAGGTCCATAAACATTGTAATTGGGAAGGATTCCCAAGAGATTGATTGAGAAAAATTTAGCAAAATATTTTCTCCGTGGAGTAGCCCGTATTAGGTGAACCACGTAAATTATTGTGTCACTTTTGTGTATGGTGTTTTGTGTATTGCTTTGATTATTTTTATTGATACTTCTATCTATACACTACATAATATTGAATTAAAAAGAAAAGTAAAAAGTGGTCTTATACTGTTCACCCCCCCTCTAAGTATAAACTTGTGCTCTTCAATTGGTATTAGAGTAGGTTCCAGAAGAGTTTGACAGCTTGAAGGAAAAATGGTCTAAGAACACAATGGATCACAAGGATAAAAAATATGGGTCATTCAATAAAGTAGTACCAGTCTTCTATGGAAGTGACTTCTTGTATCGATGTATGCTGATGAGATTTTACCTGATGGTACTTGGAAATGAAGTTTGGGATATAGTGGAACTTGGATATGATTCAATAGTCAATCCTCCTACATATAAGGAAGGTAATCTTCTAATGCATGCAAATTCAAGAGCTATGAATGCAATTATAAAAGGATTGGGTAGATCAGAATCTATGAAGGTTATGGATTGTAAAATTGCAAAATATATGTGGGATCTACTGCATGCCATATATGAGGGTGATAAAGGTGTCAGGAAATATAATATCATAAATTTCAAAGGAGAATTTGAGAACTTAAGAATGAGAGATGATGAAAATATTCATGATTATCTCAGTAAGATTGATGAGCTTGTACATGAGATGAGAGGTCTTGGAGTGAAGGTTTATGAATCTGATACTTGTGATAAGATCTTGAGAACTCTTCCAAAAAGGTATAGTGAAAATGTTTCTGCTATAGAAACATAAATTGATAGTGATTATTTGACAAGGAATTTTTTTCTTGGCATGCTTACTACTTTTGAGATAAGAACAAAAGATCTTATTCTTCTAAAAGAATCTACATTCAAAGTGGAAAAAAATAAAAAGGGTAAAAAGATAGAATCAAGCAATGACTCATCTAGTGATGAAGAAGCTAACTATGGTATAAGAGATAAATGTTCCAAAATATCCATAGATACAATATCTATTAAGTGCTTCAATTGTGGAAAGTATGGACACTATGCAATAGAGTGCAAAGAGAAAAAGTACAACAACGATGAAGGAAAATAGGATCATAGGTATAGGGAATTGAAAAGACATAGGTACCAGAAGAAAGGCAAGTATGGACAAAACAGACAAGGAAATAATTTCTTCCAAAGGAAAAATAAAATCTACTATGCAGATAATTCAAGTAAGTACTCAATTGATAGTGATGCTAGTCTTTTAGACAATGATAGATATTAAGTCCTATTTATGGTAAGAGAGAAAAGGACTCTAGTTATTCTCAAATTTTTAGATGTGGTAAATTTTGACATCTTGAAGATGATTGCACTAGGGATGGCTATAGTTTCAGTGATGATGGTTTTGAAGATGCACTTGTGAGACTAGATGAGAATCTTCTAATGGATCTAGAAGATGAAGTAAGTGATCCTATAGAAGACAAGCCAAAAGGAAGTAATGATAAGTACAAAGGCAAAAAAATAGAGGATTACTCAATATATAATGGTTATGATCTCAAGGTAGAACTTATCTATGCCCTTGACATAGTAAATAAGGTAAGAAAGCAACACTCTAAGCTTGAAAGTCAGTTTCAAGAATGTGATGAAGAAAGGTTATTGCTCATAGACGATTTAGAGAAGTCAAAGGCTAAGGTAAGCAAGTTCAAGGATAAGTTAAAAGCAAATATTTTGGAATGTGAGAAGTTAGCACAAGAAGTGGCTAATTTAAAATAATCCAAGATCAAGATGAAGAGTTTCACAAATAGCTCTAAGAACTTGGATAAGTTCATCTGTGGACAATAGCGAACATCATGTTCAATAGGTCTTGGCTTTGGAAAGGTTCAAAAGAAATAGGAAAAAGAATCTACTTCAAGTCTTTATGAAGAAGAAACTTTAGAAGAAGATACATCAAAAGAATATAGTTTAAGTACAATTGGGACATCAGAGGCTAATTTGGACAACAAAGAGTTCAACAAAGAGAGGAACAATGCACAAAGAAGATACAAATGGAACAAAAATCAGAATAGGAGACCAATGAGGTCTAGGCAAGGAAGCTTCAATGGAAGATGCTTCTCATGTCACAGGTTTGGGCACATGGCTTCATAGTGCAAGTCATATGAAAGACAAGAATAAGGGAAAGGTCAGCCTTTCCATGGGTATTGCTACTCATGCAATGAGTATGGTCACAAAGCAATGAATTACAGGGTTCATGGCAGAAGAGGATATGACTTCACTAGAAGGTATCCTAAGACATTTGCACCTCCAAGGAATAATAACATTAAGTGTTATAAGTGCAATAATTATGGACATACAACAAGATGGTGTAGAGTAAATATTCTAGAAGTAGGTATGAACATGAACAAGAACATAGATGAGAACAAAAATAGGAATAGGAACAAGAATGTGGACATGAACAGGAATGGGAATAGGAACAAATACATGAACATGAACAGGAATAGGAATAGAGAATCAAAAAATAATAGAGACTTAGAAAAGAACAATAATATGAACATGGATGAAAAAAATAGCACAAATAGGAACATAAATGATGATAGGAACATGGATGATATCTTGGAAAGAAACAGTAAGAGGATTCATAAAACTAACAAAATAAGAGAGAAAGATAAAAGCATAGATCTATACTTTATAGGAGTAGAAATAATCCCACCCCAAAATTAAGCACCTCATGTGGAGGTGGGAGAGGGGCTAAGCTAAGAGGCTCATTCTTAGCCACAAGCCCCAAAGGTGACCCTTTACCATTGATGACAAAGGGGGAGAGATTTGTATATTTGGGAGAGTTTTTAATATGGGGAGAGATTTCATATTTGAGAGAGCATTGAGCCAGGGGAGCAAATTCCCAAAGGGAGCAGAAGAGAAGGTCTGATTTTTGTAAATGAATATGAGTTACCATCAATGAGGATATTGTTGGAAATTTTGAGTCCCTAAGCTAAAAAGTTATCATTGATGTCAAAAGGACCTCTGCAAGTAAGAACTATGATTTTCTCCACAAAGAGCTCCATGAGAAGCAAATGTTTTGATCAAAAGGATGTATGGCATTTAGTTCCAAAAAAAGAGCTTCAAGGGAAGCTTAGCAAAGGGTTTTTATTTAAAACCATGGATGGCAGATTTGAAATGGGTTTTTTTTTAAAACCCAAGTTGGCTTTTTGTTTCATTGAAAAAGGTGCCCCGGTGATGAAGATATTTAATTTTAAAGGTTTTATTTAAAACCATGGACAATATATTTGAAATGGGTTTTTCTTAAAACCCAAGTTGGCTTTTTGTTTCATCGAAAAAGGAGTCTCGGTGACAAAGTTATTTAACTTTGAAGTTTAAAGTTTAAATTTTAATATTTTAAAATTTAAATTTTCAAAGTGGAAATTCCCATTGATGTCATCGAATATGAGGTTGAAGACTATATAAATGGGTGTCTAAGGTTTATTAACATTTATTCTTGCTCATGCTATTTTTTTTGGCTAGTGTATGCGAATCGAGCTCGTGCAAAAAATGTTTAAAGGCAGAGGCAACGAATATATCAGGGTGTGGTCAAACCCAAAGACAACATGGGTAGTGTGGCCTATTGGCAACTCAAGTAGCACAAAGGTTTTTGGAGACACGAGGTTGTAGGTTTGAGTTTTGGCATATTCATTTTGGCAATTGTGAAGTGGAGCACCCAAGGCGCATGGTGATTTGGTGCAGTTGGGTAGTGAGGCAAAGAAAAGGCACATTGTGTCTTTCCCTTTGTGAACAAGCAGCTAGCTCATGTGGCAACCTTATCCATGGTTAAGGCACTCGCGGTGAGGGCATGTTGAGGGGTTGAAACCCCTTGAGGAGGTATGGAATTTTTTGTTAATTAATTTTTATTGATGCCCTAAAGTTTGGAGTGATAAGGGTTAGAAAATATTTCATTTTATAAAACCTTTGTTGTTTTTAAAAGGTTAAATAATTATTTTGTTGGTGAAAGCCATAGATGATTATTTGAACCTTATGGTATTGATTTGAATTTTTGAGAGAATTATTTTAGGAGAAATAAGGGTTTTGAATCTGAGGATTATAATAGTGACTTATTGATTATTATTTTAGAGGGTTTTTCTATAGATGGACTTTGGTGGATATGATTATTGAGTTGGAGTAAAAAGGTGTAAATTAAGTTATACTTTATCTTGTGATTATTATTTGAAGTCCACTAACCCTTGTTGGTATTGGAAAAAGAAAGTGTGTTGAGTGTGGCAGATTTTGTGTATAACTTATTGGCATCAATAAGATATGGGAAATATTCTCAATTAATTTATTTGGGTGGTTGATTTCTAAAAATATCATTGGAGTGAAAAGGATTGATTGTGAGAGCGAGCTGAAGAAAAGATAGAATATTCCTATTGCCAAATATTTCCTTCCATGTTGCTTGTTACAGAAGATTTCATCAATGTAGCCGATTGATAGAGCAAGAGGAATGAGTGAGCTGAGGTTTAGTGGGTGCGGTGAGACCGAGGGTTTGAATTTTTTGGGTAGGAATCTTAGCCAAGACGGTAGATGTAGAGCAGGTATAGAAGGAGTGGGTGGGAAACTCGAGCATATATCAAGCAAGGATCCAGAGGAATGCGGTCAGTCTATGACAGATTTGGATGTGGGCATAACACGGGGGCCTAACCCTCCTTAGAAAGACCCAAAAAAAAAAGATACGAATGACAATACAGGGCCCAAGAAGTTGCTGTATTTTGTTGAGACTCTTAGAGAAAAAATAAAGGAGGTTCTCTCGCTTCCACCCCTAGTTCCAGTAAATAATAAAATTTTAGCCCCGACAAGTTCCATGAGCCCTTTTCTTTTAATGGAATAATTGTCCCTGGTAGGCAACTTTTTGGGATGTAGGCCAGACATGGAGACTATCAGGCCTTGGGCGATGGGTAAATGGTTATAGGTAAGTAGCTTGGAGTTGGTAGCTCTAACTTGAGGGTTCATCATTATCCATTTTAACAATATGGAGGATGATAACCACATTTTAACAGGAGGTCCTTGGTTTCTAGGAAAAATGAGCCTTTTTCTCAGACGATGGGGTGAATATTTCGACCCTAAAAAGCAAAATATTAACATTACCCCTATTTGGGTTCATATCTTGAGTCTACCTACCTAGTTCTTAAATGAATATTAGCTGTAGGGCATAGCCAGAACTATAGGGGACCTGATCTCCATTGACCATGTGACCTTGGCTAGGACAAGGATGACTCATGCATGAACTACGTAAATGCTAATTTGAATAATGAATTTCCAAGGTTTGTGGAGCTAGAGTATGGAGAATACTATAGATAATAGTTGGTAGAATACGAGAACAAATCGACATTCTGTGTAGAATGTAAAAATCAAGGACATCTATGCAATCAGTGGCCTAACTTGGCAATGAATAGAGAAAGTAGAATTAGGGAATGCTAGACAGAGGAAATTTGAGGAGTTTCCCTGGTAGAGGCAATTTCAATCAGGAAAACTATGTCTACCAAAAAAATAAAAGAGAGGGTGCAGGGTCCCAACAAGACAAAGGAAAACAATAGGTTGTTGGCAACTAAAATACTCAGGTAAGTTCCAATCCTCTAGTTTCAAATAAATTTTCAATTTTATCCAATATGGGAGTATGAGGATTATCAGAATACATGGAAGCCCAGCCCAGTGTCTTTAGTCTAACCTTTCTGACTCTCTCGAATCCCCATCCAAGTCAGGATCATCAAACCCTAATGTTGAAATTACTATAAGCTCCATGGCATCACAAATCCAAACCCTAATGCATGATCTCTAGAATCCACATCCAAGTCAGGATCCTTAAACCCCAATGTTGGAAATACTTCAAGCCCAGTGGGTATCCCAAAGCCAAACCCTAATGCTAAAGAACTTAGGACAAAATTTAAGGCATTAGAAAATAAAAAATCTCATCTCCATAACATCATCACTAGGAGCTAAGTGAATCCTACTGAGGGGCCATCCCGCAAACTAGGGGAATACAGGAAAAAAGGAGAATATTTGGATGTAGGGGTGGAGATATGTGAAACTCTTCAGACTGAGGAATATGGTAGTCTGGTTCTACAAAAAATTACCTCCCCTCAGTTTAGTCCTAAATAAATCAGGAGTATTGTGAAGTCTCCTATATATTTTTGCAATGAAAAAAGAAGAGGGAGAATATCAAATGCTGAGCATCAAAAAATTAATACTGATAATGACATTGCCAATGGAAAATAGAAAACCTTGTTTCAACTGGTTATTTCAGTTCTAAAGACAACAAATTAGGAAAACCCACTCAAGGGATGGGGGAGGAAGAAATCGCAAAAAATCTAAATGAAGTTCCTCTCATGGAACGTGAGAGGCCTCAATGGCCTGCCCAAACACAGGGAAGTCAGTGCAATAAGAAATCAAGTTAATCCAACTATTATCATGTTGCAAGAAATAAAAACTGATGAGATTCAATTAAAAAAATAGCAAGAAAAATCTAGAATCAAGGGGATATGGTTTGCAAATCAGCTAGAGGAGCATCTAGAGGCCTTATGACTTTGTGGGATCCCTGGATAGTAGAAGGCATAAATATTCAAAAAGATGACAAGGTTC
Organism: Wollemia nobilis; assembly: GCA_028583015.1. Taxonomy (NCBI): domain Eukaryota; kingdom Viridiplantae; phylum Streptophyta; class Pinopsida; order Araucariales; family Araucariaceae; genus Wollemia; species Wollemia nobilis. Next base: position 7,701,321 of record JAQPPZ010000386.1, on the reverse strand, counting down.
TTAGTGTTTTATTTAAGGAAATAAACAACAACAGGTCATGGGTCCTTTCAAATATTTATTCCCTAATTTCAATTCAAGGGAGAGCTCTACTGTGGGAGTATTTAGGCAATCTGAGTGAAGTCTTCCATAATGTCCCCTAGATTTTGGCTGGGGATTTTAACACTCCTCTTTACCCTTCAAACAAAATGGGTGGAAATAGACCACCTATCAAGAGAATGGATGAGTTCAATGACTTTGTGAACTCCAACATGTTGATGGATGTAAAACTTAGAGGAGCAAATTATACCTAGAGCAATCAGCGGATAGGGTGTCATCTCATTCAATAAAGGCTTGATAGGTTTTTTCTATCAAAGGAGGCTACAACTTTGTTCGATGGTTCTACCCTGCAAGCCCTTCCTAAAATTGCCTTTGATCCTAATCCCATTTTTTTGGAGATCCCTAACTCTCTGTCCTTCAAGAAACCTTTAAGATTTCAATCTATGTGGATCAAACATTCCAGTTTCAAAGATAACTTAAGTCATTGGTGGTAGCAGCCTGTCAGGGGTAGTGCAGATTTTAAACTTGAGGGCAAATTAAAGTTTGTTCAGGAAAAGCTTTGAACTTGGAACAAAGATGTCTTTGGGAACCTCTTTGAAAATAAAAAATAGGTTGTTGAAATTTTGAAGATAATTGATCAAAGGATCCAACATGGTGATGCTGATGAAACTACTAGGCAGGAGGAATGAACAAAACTAGCAGAGTTTCATAACATTTTGACCTGTGAGGAAATCCATTGGAGGAAAAAATCAATGGCTCTTTGGTTGAAATATGGAGATTCAAATTCTAAGTTTTTTCACATCACCACACTTAGAAACAGAAGCAATAAAAAGATATATATTTTTTAAAAAGCAGATGGTTCTATTATTCAAGACTTAACAGAAATAAAAAAGGATGCAGTAACTTATTTCAATTCTATCCTTGGTCAGGAATTATAGTGCAATGAGGAGGCCAAATATATTCTATTGCAATCCATTCCTAGCATAATAAATGAGGATATAAACCTTAAGCTTCTAGTTCCCTTTTCTGATGAGGAAATTAATGAAGCCTTGTTTAGCATGGAGCTAGACAAAGCCCCGGGACTTGACGACTTTCCCCCTCATTTCTATCAAGCTTTTTGGGACATCGTAAGTGAGGATGTAATTTTTGCTGTTAGAGAATTATAAGAAAGCATTCATATCCCAAAAGGTATTAACTCTATTTTTATTTCTCTAATTCCTAAGAAGCAAACCCCTAAATCTATGGCTGACTTCAGGCCAATCAGTCTGTGCAATGTTTCTTATAATATCCTAACTAAAACCATTGTAAATAGAATGAGAGATATTATGCTCCACATCATAGATCCATGCCAGGGAAGCTCTATCCAGGGAATGTCAATCTTGGATGGAGTTATCATAGTTCATGGAGCTCTGCACTCTGCTCATAAGACTAACAGGTCTATTTTTGCCCTCAAGCTTGATATGAACAAAACATTTGACAGGATAAATTGGGAATTTCTTATTACTGTCCTCGTTAAGTTTAGTTTTCACCACCAATGGGTTAATTTTATCAAAGAATGTATTTCTAAAGCATGGTTATCAATTCTATTTAATGGAACAATTGTTGGTTAATTTCAAAGTCGTAGAGGAATTCGGCAGGGGGACTCTATCAACTCCATGTTATTCATCATTGTGGTAGAAGCTTTAGGCAGAACCATCAAAAATACTTGCAGTTCAAGGCTAATATCGAGAATCAAGGCAACATCTCTCACTAGGGTTTTTTCTCACCAATAATTCATTGATGATACCCTTATATTTACTAAGGCATGAGTGGTTGAGGCCAAAATAATTAAATACATCCTGCAACTCTATGAGGACGTTGTTGGTCAGAAAGTTAATTTCAGTAAAATAAAATTATATTTCTTGAACACCCCCATTCAGAGGCAAGGAAGGATTGCAAAAATTTTGGGGTGTGATATAGCAAACCTCCCCACTTCGTATCTTGGTCTCCCTCTTTTCATTGGTTCTCCGAGAGAGTCAACGTGGGACAGGGTTATTGAAAGAATTCAAAAAAAACTTGTTGGATGGAAAGGTCATCTTCTATCTCAAGAAGGAAAGCTGAACCTCACTAAGGCCTCTCTTTAGAGCATTCCAGTATATTTCCTCTCTAAAGGTTTTCCAAAAAATTGAGAAAATCCAAAAAGAATTTTTATGTATTGGATCAGAGGAGAAAAAAAGGATACACCTTGTAGGATGGACCAAAGTGTGCAGACCCAAGGAAAATGAGGGCTTAGGTCTGAGGATAATTGCTCATATAAATTTAGCTTTACTAGCTAAGTAGGTGTGGCATCTCATATCTGGTGAATAAAATGAATGGACAACTATCATAAAACTAAAGTATCTTCAAAATATGGAATTTCTAAGTGACTCAGCTCCAATCAGAGGTTCTAATTTTTGGAAAGCAATTCTTAATTGTAAGGAAATCATAAAAAAAGGTTTAATATGGGTTTTAGGCAATGGTGAGAGGATAAATTGCTAGAATGACAGGTGGTCTAAGGACAAACCACTGATGCAATATCCTAACTTAGCCCAAATCAGAGATATCACAGAAGAACTCATTGGCAGAAAAGTCTTTGATTATATGGTTGAGGATAGAGGTAGAATGAAGTGGAAACAAATAATAATTTAGGGATTTCAAGCAAAATCAAATGATCTTTGTAACATTCTCGAGCAACATTTTATCCCCATGAGACCCAAGGAAGATCAAGTGACCTGGGCTCCTACGAAAAATGGGCAGTTCATTGTTAAATCAGCTTACAAGCTTCTGCTTGATGACGAGGATTTTTTCCTCCAAAAGGACTTAGTTTGGATAAAAAATTTAATTCCAAAAATTATAGTCTTTTCATGGCTAGTTATCCAAGGAAGAATTATAACCATTGATAATATGATGTGTAAAGGTATTTGTATCACTAATCATTGTTATCTATGCAGGGCTAATTGGAAGACCATTTATCACATTTTCCTTGAGTGCCATTTTTCCTTGACTGTCCTAAGTGGGGTTTTTTAGGCCTTCAATATTTCATGGGTTAAACCAGCCATCGTACTTGATTTTTTCGTCTAGTGGCCTTGCTCCTTTTCAATCCAAATACTTAGATACATGTGTAAAATTTGTCTCAATCACTATCTTTGGTAGGTGTGGTTAGAAAGGAACCATAGAGTCTTTAATGAGTCTATCCATGATCATCAAACTATCATTTCCAAGATCCTATCCTTTGCCAATGAGAATGTGAACCTTATCCCTTTTGATAGTTGTAAACCTCATCTATAGGAGACCACGATTGCTCAATATTTAAGCTTAACCTTGTTAGATGAGTCTGCACCTAGGGTAGTCAACCCTAGAGCCAATGTTAAGTGGTCTCCACCTCCTATGGGTTGGTTTAAGCTTAATTTTTATGGAGCAACTAAGGACAATCCTGGTAGAGCAGGCACTGGTGGCATTGTGCGATATCATAATGGGAATATGATGCTTGCATTTTTCAAATATTTGGGAACAAGGACAAACAACGAAGTTGAAGCTAGAGTTATGTGGAGAGGCCTTCAAATGACTCAAGACTTAGAAGACAATTTGATCATAGAAGGAGACTCTATGCATGTTATAAATCTCCTCAATAATTGGAAAACACCTCCTTGGAGGATTAAAACAATTTTTGAAGAGGCTAGGATCCTTTTCCAGGGAAGACAAGACATAAAATCCCAACATGTCTTTCGAGAAGCTAACAAAATTGCTAATAAGCTGGCCAATTTCGGTGTCGATGGTGACAGACTTTTCAAATAGGAACACGGTGTCCCGATTGAATTAGAGGAGCTTATTCAACAAGAATTCCAAGAATGATAGTCGAATTTACCAACATGGAAGGCACTATAAGTTCGAAGGCTAGGAGTATTCTTGTTTCTTATTTGAATTGGACTCACAATAAAAATTATCTGAGTTGTTAGTATTTGTGGATGCTGCTTAGAAATACCACAAAGACTAATGGGGATAGTCACATGTTAGATAACATGGCTCCTAGTCATCTTAGTAATTTGAGGTTGGTTGATAATCATAGGGAAGGAAATAAATGACAATATAAGACTTCGAACCAAATCCACATGGACCACCAGATAGCCACCACCATAAATCTAGCCAATAGGTTCACTTCTCCAAGGCTGATTGGCCAAGATAGTATGTGGTACCAAAGCATGTCATATACAAAAGAAAGCAATTACCAAAGAATTATTAAGAGTATCTATCAATACAGATCTTGTGGGAGTTTTTTTTTAATACTCTGCTATGTGTGTCTGCAGCTTTTTGTTTCTTCATTGTCTCAAGGAAGGGATCCGTGTCAGTTTCTTTTTTGTAATTATGATGCATGTGTGTTTTCTCGGGGCATACCCAAAATTTTGTATGGGAATTTTCTTTTTGATAACAGACTATGTGCCTTACCGGATGTAATGGCTTTGGTGGCATGTAGATTTTACATATATAGGATCCTTAGTAAGGATATGTTCATCAAGAGCCCTGGGCTGATTTTTGTAAAAGATTTTGGGTCAACCTGTAAATCCTGGTATTAATGCTATAGTATCTTATCTACCAAACAAAAAAAAAGGATTGATTGTGGTTTCCTTTTGAGATTTTTTGGTTGAATGCTTCAAGGATTTATGGTTAAAATATTATTTTATAAGCATTGTTGTTGAAGTCATTAGTTGTGTGAAAAACCTGAGTTAGGGTTTGAGAAGAACATGAGTATCATTGTTATGTGAAGAATGTTTTATAAGCATTATTGTTGAAGCCCATTGGTTGTGCAAAGAACTTGAACTTGAGTTAGATAAGAACATGAGTATCATTGTTATGTGAGATTTGTTGTGTAACATTGTTGGAAACATTTTGAGTTGGTTGATTCATGTTTGGACTAGGGTTTGTGAGAAAGAGTTGTTCCTTGTGGTGATTGGTTGAGTAGAGTTGTTTGAGCCTAGTCAAGTGATTGTGTGAAGTGGTTGTTCAAGTTCCATAAAAAAAAACTATTCTATATTCTGATTTGAGTTGAGTTGATATTGGGATTTGAGTATAGAAAATATTGAGTCTCTAACAATTCTCTTTATGCTTCTATGAGATTGATTTGAGTTGAGATTTATTTGAGTTGAGATTGGGATTTGAGTATATAACATATTGAGTCTCTAACAATTCTCTTTATGCTTCTATGATATTGTTGAGTTGATATTGATTTGATTTGAGATTGGGATTTGAGTATAGAACATATTGAGTCTCTAACAATTCTCTTTATGCTTCTATGAGATTGAGTTGAGATTTTGTTGAGCTTATTTGAGGCAAGTCTTTGAGAAGGCTTGTGGACTGATTTTGAGTAAAATTTTGTGAAATCTTGCTATGCAGATTTGAGCAAGTCCTAGAGAGGACTTATTGAGAAGATTTGGACAAGTTCTGAGTGAGCTTGTTGAGCAGATTTGGACAAGTTCTTAGTGAGCTTGTTGAGCATATTTGAACAATTTCTGAGTGAGCTTGTTGAGAAAATTTAAGTAGGTTCTAAGTGAGCCTATTGAGAATATTTGAGCAGGTTCTAAGTGAGCCTATTGAGCAGATTTGGACAAGTTCTGAGTGAGCTTGTTGAGAAAATTTGGAAAAGTTCTAAGTGAGCTTGTTGAGCAGATTTGAGCAAGTTTTGAGTGAGCCTATTGAGCAGATTTGAGCAGGTTCTGAGTGGACCTATTGAGCATATTTGATAAGGTTCTGAGTAAACCTATTGATAGAGCTTTGGAGGTGATAGAGTGTAGAGGACAAAGTCTCAGTGGATAGATATCCAACATCCAGGACAATTGAAGATAGATCTGAGTAAGGAGTCTTCAAGTGGAGAGAGATCCACAAGTCAATGAAGTAGAGAGACAAAGTCTTCTAGAAGAACACTAGGCAGAGTAGAAGGGGAAAGAGTTATCCTGTGGAATATATCCAAGAACTTGAGATTTAGGGGATCAACATCTCATTTGGACAGAGGTCCATAAACATTGTAATTGGGAAGGATTCCCAAGATATTGATTCAGAAAGTTTTAGCAAAATATTTTCTCCGTGGAGTAGCCCATATTGGGTGAACCACGTAAATTCTTATGTCACTTTTGTGGATGGTGTTGTGTGTGTTGCTTTTATTATTGCTACCGATACTTCTATCTATACACTGCATAATATTGAATTGAAAATAAAAGTAAAAAGTGGTCTTATACTATTCACCCCCATCTCAATATAATTTTGTGTTCTTCAGGAGCAACAATATAATTACTCTAAAACTAGAACAAATTAGATGAAATCAATAATAAAAATATTATGAAATAGAGATGTTACAAATTTTTCAAATCTACCACATATAAAGAGGATAAGAGCATGAAATGATAACTAAAAGAGGATTTTAGTGGGACAACAAGATAATGGTAGTCTTGTATCCAACACTACAATAGATGAAGAGTGAAAATGAGTGCTTATATGCCTAATATTTCAACAAAATCAAGTCATATATGCTTAAAAGAGAGAAATGACAAAGTTCAATGCCTACAAATGATGATGAATTGGAAATGTGTATGCATGGATATGAAATAAATAAGTTAATATGCTGATAATGAAGAGAAATTATACTATAAATGAAAATAACAATAACTATTATGGAGAAAATGAAGAAAATGGATGAAATAAAACCCTGCAATGAAGAATATTAGTGACCAAAATGAGGGTAACAAGTTAAACAAGCTTGGATAGACCTACAAGAATATGTTAGAGATTTTAAATGATGATGAAGAAGCTTAAATAAGACCTACAATGGTGATATTAAAGCCTACAAGAAAATATATACCCTACACAAAGAGATTAGAAGCATGGAAGTAGAATAAAATGTAAGCAAATGAGTATTCAAGTTAGCAAGGCCAACATTAAGAGAGCAAAATACAATGAATGGAAGCAAAAGGATGGAGAGAAGAGAGGTGCTAGGAATACTATCACCTAGCAATAATCCCTCCTTACCCCCAAGTTCCCTTTGCCTTGCTTGACTTACCTTCAAAGGAATGCTTTATAGAAGATGTTAAAAAAAAGATGCTAGAGAAAGAGAGACAAAAGGATGTTGAAAAATGTAGTTAGCTTCAGAATGCTCTCTAATGCTTTCCCCAAGGGTTGTTTAAATAGCATTTAGAGGAGATATTGAGAGGGAGAATTAGAGAAATTTTAAAATGTGTAGGCCTGGTCCATTGTTGAAGCATGTGAGGTTAGAGGAGGTAGTGGAGTGAAGGAATCCACACACCCCTAGCTCATGCCAAAATATTATATCCATTTTACAAATTTACCAATTAGTGTCAAAATCATTGGTGGAAATTTTGATTTTGACTAGCATTTTTGACTAGTGGTCAATCTAAGTTGCCAAGGTTTGATTTTTTGAGGTTTTGCAAATTTGCCACTGGTAATTTTGACACTGGATGGGAAATTTAATATAGGTAAACAAAATATGCTCAAATTACTAGGTTTGAGCTGATTTGATGTTTGATGATGTTGGGTGAATTTTTTGGTATATTTTTCCTTGATGGTGTGTCAAAAGTGAGTGTCTACAGTGTGCCATGACCCCTAAAGAACCATCTTTGGTTCTAAGACCACAAGAAAAAAACAAAAAACTTTTTAACATCCAACAATAATTATAGGATACACCAACTAAAATCTCCATACTTTAGTTGTTTCAAACCTCTTCAATCCATAGATAAAATATGTTCTAGCTTCTAAGCGAGTAGACGATACCTAAAAATACTATCCCTAACAATTTGGCTAATGTGATAGGGTGCTTAAGTGTGAACCATACTACCATATCCTTTTTCAAGGATGTCATTCCACCTACATCTATGTTTGGGGATATCCCCCTAGATATCACCTACAACATTGGTGAGGAACCCATTAAAAGGATTCTCCTCAAAAATGGTTCATCAATCAAAGTTTGCATCCTTAGATTTATATATAGGATAGGGCTCAACAAAGAAGACTTAGAAAAATAAGACATTGTCATAAAGGCCTATGAAAATAAAGAATGAGAAGTTGTTGAAACTATTTTTCTACCTATAAAGATAGGGCCTTACATTTTAAATATATTTTTTATGTGTTTCCATATGAGTTAAATTTTAATATTCTTTTGGGGTGACCTTGGATCCATGTGATCCATTTTTTCCCCTAAATTTACCATTAGTGTGTAAAATTTTACATATCAAGATAAGTTGTATAGCATAGTAGTTGATCATGATCCCTTTGCCTATTGCTAGAATATCCAATTAGAAAACCCAAAAGCTTGACTCTACCCTTTATTGAATGCTTCTTATATCTTCATAGATGATACCTTAAGGTTTAACTCACCTAAGGAAATAGGCATCAATAAAGAATGAACCAAAAGTCAAGTCATGATGAAAGGTCAATAAAAGGTTGAGGATATCAACAATATAAACCTCAATAACCAATACCATGAGCTATTAGCCTTATACTTGGTGAGGTTACCCTCATCAGCTCATGCTTTAGGATTTCCCTCTAGGTGAGGAATGATAATGAAAATAGGAACTTGCACCTTTATATATACAATAATTACCAATGAAGAAAGAATACATGGAACTAATCTACACCCAATAGAATGGAGATTTCCCTAGTTTTTTATTTCTAATATTTACCCTATTACTTCTAAAATTTTGATACAAAGGAAAGGGCTTTATAATCTAGGAACAAGGCATTAAAAAACCTTTAGAAACTAAAACTAGCCCAAACATTATGGGTTGGGATATTTTCTCAACCACAATGAAATAATATTTTTTGGTTCTTTAGAAATTGATGATGAAGGCATGTATATTTTCTCATTTGAATCTCAATGAGAAGCAACCTTGACAACAATTCTATACTAGGATGAAAATGAGAATGATGAACCTCTCCCCTTCTCCATTTTTGGTCTTTTTTCATAATATGCACAAATTAATACTATAAGAATTGAGTCTATTGAAGATAACAAACAAGACTCACATGATAGCCTTGACAACAAGCATAGATTAGATTCATCATAAGAAGATAATGGTATAATATCTCAATCAATGGTAGACCTTGTATCAACATTACATATAAATGATTAAGAGGTAAGAATTTTACCTCACCATCCTCTTAGGGATAATGGCAATAATATCTCTCCTTATGATGATATCCCTATTGAAGGGCCTATTTATTTAGACACACACCTCTTGCAATCATTCATCATTGAACAATGGACTTTAAATGTTGATGAGCTTTAAATTCTAGGGTCATACTTACCCCTGTACATTATTAAGATGAATCTAATATATTAATAGAGAGACCATAGATGTTAATATAGGATCAAATAACAATCCAAGGATAATAAATTTAGGGAAAATCCTAAATTTAAAAGAAATAGAAGATTATATGAATCCATTAACCAAATTGTTTTATATCTTTGCACGGTCCTACATAGATATGCCAAGACTAGATCTGTCCATGGTAGTTCATCACTTAGTAGTCAAGCCTAACACTAATATGGTGTAGCAAAAATTATGAAAGATGCACCCTAAATTTTATTTGCTAGTCAAAGAGGAACTCCAAAATATTTTGGAGATTAAGTTTATCAAAGCTATTAACTATTTTGATTGGATATCAAATATAGTTCTGGTTTCCAAGAAAGAGGGTATTGTGTGAGTGTGCATAGAATTTCAAGACATCATCAAAGCCTAACCTAAGAAAAGTTTTCCTTTGCCAAAAATAGACATAATAGTTAATTTTTTTACCAGTTGCAGAAGGTTATCCTTTATGGATAGATTTTTTGACTACAACCAAATTTGTATTGTGCTAGAAGATCAAAGTAAAAATAGCATTCACTACTCCTTGGGTACCTTTTTCTACAAAGTTATGTCCTTTGGGTTGAATAACATTAGCATAACTTATAAATATTCCATGACATATATATTTCATGATATGAAGCACAATATAATGGAATATTATATTGATGATCATCTTGGATGATCAATTAAAATAGAAGATCATATCAAAGACTTAAGGAAATTTTTTGAATGACTCAAGGAGTATAAGATTCATCTTAAGCCCTCCAAGTGCATATTTGGAGTGATATAAAATAAATTACTAGGATTTATAGTGTCTAGATATGGAATTGAGGTAGAACTTGATAAAATATCAACAATAACCAATATGTCATCCCCTTGAAATCTATTTTTGTCATATTTAAGCACACCTTGTCTAGGGAGGGGATGGTTTGTGCTTGTGCCTCACATAGAAAAAAGTAATAGGAAGCACCATAGGGTGGATGGGAGGGACCATCTATGGTATGACCTCCAAGGTTTTTAATCAAGGTTGGCTTATCATAAAAATTTTAACTCCTTGACATGCAATGACCTCCATGAGCTAAGGTTAGGGTGTGGGTATCCAGAGAAGGAAATTGCAATGAAAGTATAAGAATAAATAAATTGAATGTGAAAAAAAGGTAAATCACTAAGATAAAAGGTGATGTGCCAAATAATTAAAAAGAACCCATAATTTTGTATGACAACTATCAATTGAATACAAAAATTTTCACATATGGCTAGTCAACACAACCAAGCAAAATACGCCACTAGGAATTAAGAAAAATCAAGGGATGGATGATGGAGAAACATTAGTCATGTATTACATTAACTTGTTAAAATGAATACAATACAATGAGGTATAGAGGGCTCAATTCTCCCTAAGCACAATTAAAAACTTAGGATTCCCTTATTACAATAGGAAAAAAAGATGAAAGGAAGAGCCTACAAGGTTGGGTTTTGGGCACGAGCAAATAGATTTTGATGCCTTTTATAATAAAAGTGGGCCTATTTATAAGTTTAGATGAGGTAGCCTTCCATTTGAAGATCTATGTAGAAGTTACATGGATATCCTTTATTGCTATAGTTTATAAATACTTCTACAACTGGTGCAATGGTAGCTTCAAGGTCTGTAGATATAAGGCCATGCATGCTAAAAGCTTAAAGACCTTCATATTATTTGTACATATGACTAGGCTCTCTACTACTATGATGGGTTGGATACACCATAAATCTTCTACTATGCTTATTATATAATGTCTCACTTTGCTAACATAGTGGACATGGCCTCCTTGATTAGTGTAGGTGTATACGGTAGGTTCATAGATATGGTGGATGGTGGCCATGGCTAGAATGTGATTGGATCCAATAGGCTTGGCAATATTATTAAAGATTTGTGACCATTGGAAAATGTCTTATTTGATGCCTTCTTATCTACTCTTATTTTGCACATGCAACCACCACATGTGCTTGGATGGGATGGAACCTCTTTTAGCCAATGGTAGGACTTCTCCTTAGGGTGTTGGTTCTTTCCTCTCATGGTATTTTGACTATCTTCCACATGTATAGATTTAGCTTTAGTCAAAGCCCCTCCTCATTTTTTGGTTCCTCTTTGGTTAGAAGTACCATGTAGGCCATTGGATTGAAAATCAATGGTCCTTGGGCCTTGGCGCCCTTTCTAGATTGATTCAGGTAATTGTAAAGCACTAGTCGTAGGCAAAAAATCTAACAATTGGTATGGATTTTTGGTATTACCACTCTTCCTTGAAGATCCTTTCTCCCAACCAAATGTAAGAAACACATTTTCAATTAGATATGAGAATCACCTTCTGAAAACAAATTTTAGGTTGGTCTTGCTTCCAACTGATCTAGCTTGGAGTGAAGCAGGGTTGTAAGGAAAAGTTACCTATAGCTTTGGTGGCTCTCAGGGCTCTTCAACCTACTAAATAAGTGAAAATAGTATTTTATTGCCTTTTCCATTAGGCACAAAGTCAAAATTTGGAAGCTAAAATTAACCCATATTTCATTGCTACTTGATGTCAAAAATTAGTCGAAGTTGTGTCAAAGGTGGGGTTTTGGATTGTGGTCGGCCTTTCAGATTTTATCTAAGTAGTTAACTTAGTGTGGTGGAGAGGTGATGCATTTCCAAATGGAGGGCATAAGTTCCTTTGTATATTATCCAAAAATTAGCCTAAGAACCTATTCTTGGGAAAGTCAAATTGATGCAAAGTTTTTTTGGAAATCTTCCCAATCGGTAAGAAGATCCTCCTAGTTATCACTAGGATATTTTAGTACCTTCTCCTATAGATGAGTTCTAACCTAGATATCACTAATAGGGATTTAATAGAGGTTATAATTCATAGGTCATGAAATGTTGGTGCATAGTACCAGACTTGTTCTAATAGCCTTGAACCTCCATCGTATAACTTCCAAAACTAGTCTTCTTTGTAGCCTCATGTTATGAGTAAGTACACATATATTTGGTAGACCTCATTTCATTTTCTATGAGTTTATGTCCATGGTTATTGAGCCTAGATGATGCCCTTATATATAAATATTCTTCGATTTTCATTGACATATTTTGTTCCTTTTTTATGGTGTCATCTAGTCACTACTCACCTTATTCATGTTGGATTTGAGTATCTCTTGCATGGATTTTGTTATAATAGGATGACTCCATATTGTGTATGCTTTGTCCCTGACTTGTATGGGCCATCATAATTTTATCTTGGATTAGCCCTTTGTATTCTTCATCTTGATTCCTTGGTTGGCCCTCTATTTTTTGGATATCTTCTTTGTGTTCCCCCTTCCTTCCCTAGGAAAAAACATTTGCCCTTAAAAATAATTAATCAAAATAGGACATACATCGAAATGTTTTCTTTTTTTTATATATAGGTATATATTTAGGTAAATTATTTTCATGGGGATGGATAGTTATTTACATTCCATAATTATAAATTCAAATGTGCTTTTAGATTTATGATTTGTGATGACATAAAGACCACTACAAAAATCATCAAACTTGGTGTGTTGCCCTGGCTTAGTTCATTCTTCATCCCACTTGAAAAATTAATAATCAACTTTGAAATATTGGAGGTATCCCTTTTGTCAAGATATTTCCTGGGTATCCCTTGTTTTCAGAGTAATTATTTTCTTGCCTCCTCCCTTTGATATTCTACTTTAGGTAGATCCCCAATAATTAGGCTTAATGGATCATTTTCCTAAAGTTTTAACTAGTGAAGCAACTATAGGGCTATTAATTCTATAAAAATAGGTAGCTTTACTTATCTCCCATATAATTAGGTGTACAATGAGCATCTGATTTCCTTTTTTAGAGTGATACTATTAGCACATAAAGCTCCCTTGATATGTAGGTTCCATTGCCTATGGTTGTCAAACCCTACTCATCTCAAGATTTTTAATATGTTTTTGCTAGTTGATTCAGCAAACCCATTTTGTTAGGGATAGTATTTTAAGGAAAATTTTAGGTAAATACCATGCTTATAGTAAAAATCTATGAACTGTTGGAATATTTTCAACATTGCCTCCTTAGTCCTAAGTATTAAGTCCTAGTATTTAGTTTTAGTTTAATGTTTTGATTTACATTATTCTAGTTAATTTGAGAGGATTAGAATGGTTGGTCAATGTTTGACCATAGTCCAAGATTAGAATGTTGTTAGGATAAGAGCTATCTTTAATTGAGTTTGTTGTAATAAGTTTGAGAGGATTTCTCTCAACCACCGTGTCTATTTTTAGTTCTTTCAAGAACTATAAAACTATGTAATGCATTGTTGATCAATAGAACAATTTCACCATTGTTTCTCATTTGGTATCAGAGCAGGTTTGCTCAAACGGATCAAAACCTGTGGAGAGTAGTGTGAAGAGATCTGAAACACACACTTTGTCAGAGAAACTCAAGTGGCTAGCACTCAGCAGATTTGCAAGGAAGAGCTCGAGTAAATCATTAATATATCACGAATCCTGAGGTATTTTATTATGAAATTTTGAGGGTTGTTATATAATTGTATCAAGAGGATGCTGTCAAAATTTTAGGTTATTTGGAGCTAATTTATGGATTTTATTAGCATTTTTAGTTTTTCAATAAAATGGTTGTATAAGGTGGAATACAGGGTATTTGCTTCTAAAATTTTGGGAGAAATATGATTTCGATAAAATCATAATTTAGAAAAAATTTCAGATCATTGGGATCTGTATTGATTGATTTATGTGAATATTTATTTTTCCTTCAACAATCCTAGATCCAGAATTGTGATAAAAAGGGAAAAAGTAAATGATCACATATTTTTCACCTTTGTGATTTTTCTTCTGAAATTTAGAGGGTTTTCAGATTATTGTCTCAAGAATACAGAGTTTAATTTTCAGAAATTTTGGGGTTTTATGGATTGATTTATGTGAAGAACATTGAGGTTGTCTCAAAAACACTCTAAGATCTAGAAAGGGCAAAAGTAAATTGATCACATATTTCTCATTTGTGTGAATTTGGATCTGAAATTTAGTGGATTTTTAGATAAGTATATCAGAAGTCTACAGGAAAGGAGTGGCTGAGAGCTAGGTGGAATATTGATGAATGGTGGATTGCAGAATGGCAACCATGTATGAAGATTTGGTTGTGCCTAAATTCGATGGAGATGATTATGCTTATTGGAGCATAAGGATGAAAACTTTATTGATGGCCAAAGACCTTTGGAGCATTGTAGAAGAAGGATATGAAGAACCTTCAAATTGGAGCAACCTCCAAGAAAATGAAAGAAGAGAGAAGAAAGAGCAGCAATACCAAAATTGCTTAGCCCTTATGGATTTGAGGAGAGGAATGGAAAAGAATGTTTTTCCTCTCATAGCCAATTGTAGATCAGCTAAAATGGCATGGCAAGTGTTGAAGGATGCTTATGGGTTTGATGAGGATACCCATAAAGCCATGAGTGACAATCATGAAGATTGTTTAAGCAAGGAGGAGCCTTGCTTCCTTGAAGCGATTTCTGAATTAGATCCTTTTGAAGGAGTTTTTGAAGAGTCTTGTAAAGACTCATATGAAGCCATGCTTTGTAATGGAAAATTATTTCTTGCAGAGGAAGGCCTGTATGTAGAAAACAAACAAGATGAAGAATGCTTCATGGAGGAAGCATATGTTGCTGAATTTTGTGATGAAAATATAAGAAGAGGTGTGTATTCCTCAAGAGGACGAGGAGGAAGAAGAGGATTTGTTGTTGATAGAAGAAAAAGTGATAAAAAATATCTCATGGAGGAGATAAATGAAGAGTGTATTATGGATAATGCACCTAAAATTCTCATGGGAGAGAATAAAGAAGATAATAGGATCAACCAAAATTGTTGGCATGTTGATGGAGAAGCAATGTTTATGGAAGACCATTGTCTTGAAGACCATTCACTTGGAATGGATGTATGCTCTCTTGACAGAGAAAATGAAGATCTCCTACAAGGAGAAGATAAAATTGTTAGAGTTCCTCTAAAATGGGAGAAGAATGTGAAAAATGAGATAGAAACAGAAAATGGAAATGAGATTGCTGATTTTCTTATCGTAATGGCAAAGGAAACACTCACGGATGAAGATCACTCACTTGGAGTGACTACATTGTAGAAAGAGAGTTGTCTTGAAAAGGCAACTATGTATGATTGCTTGAATGAATGGTGTTTCAACACACCAACATGGATTGAACAAAGGAGGATAACTATTAGTGAAGAGTTGATGGTTGATCTTGAAGCACCATACAATGAAGGAGAACTACTACAAAATAGCTTTATGGAAAGCACCAAATCTACTCATACTAAAGGTAATGTTTTTATGATTAATGATTTGTTTTTTGTGAGCAGGAATGAAAAGAAAGGAGAATGTCTCCCAAAGGCATTATTGAGAGGTGATTGTCTCATTGAGACAACTTTGATGAAGAGTCTTCTTGGAGAGAATACAGTTATGGAGAACTTGGATCACATGGATCAAAATTATGTGTTCAAAATTCCTTGGGAGAAGGATTCTTGTAAAGTCATTGTTGTGAGAGAATATTTGTGTGAGGAGCAACTTTATGTTGCATATGTAGTTGGTCATTATATGGCCATATTTGTTGTGATTTTTTGTGTGAAAATATGTGAAAGAGTTGTATGGTATAATCATCTATGTGAGATGATTAATTGTAAATACTCATGTGGAGTATTATTTAGTGTTGAATATGTAAAAGAATATCAAAATGTGAGAGCATGGTTTAAAGACCATAATGATAAATATGTAAGAGAGTGGTTACTGAAAACCACAAGAGGAGATACTTTTGTTGAAGGGGGAGCTAATCAACAAAAGAAGGCACTCAAGCATTTGCAGGAAATCCCACATAAAGAGTGGAAGGAGTGCCACCATAAGTATTTTGTAAATTTTGATTTCTTGATTCAAGATTGGAGGAAACGTAAGAGAAATGTTTTCTTTCAACTCTGTGATGCTTAAATAACTCTTGCATGAGTTTCTTTAGCATCGAGGGGGAGAATGTTGGAATATTTTCAACATTGCCTCCTTAGTCCTAAGTATTAAGTCCTAGTATTTAGTTTTAGTTTAATGTTTTGATTTACATTATTCTAGTTAATTTGAGAGGATTAGAATGGTTGGTCAATGTTTGACCATAGTCCAAGATTAGAATGTTTTTAGGATAAGAGCTATCTTTAATTGAGTTTGTTGTAATAAGTTTGAGAGGATTTCTCTCAACCACCGTGTCTATTTTTAGTTCTTTCAAGAACTATAAAACTATGTAATGCATTGTTGATCAATAGAACAATTTCACCATTGTTTCTCATGAACCCTATGAATTATTTTTCATTATCAGTGATGATCATAAGAGGCACCTCAAAATGGGTTATGATTTATTCCAAAAATTTGATGATCACCTTCTCAATCACTTATTTTAGCAATACTACTTTAGTCCATTAGGTGAAATAATCAATGGTGGTAAGGATCCGTTTGTACCCTTCACTTAATGAGAATTTGATCATCTAGACAAAGTCCAACCCCCATTGGTAAAAAGGTTCATCTATTGTGATTGGATTTAATGGTAAGGTGTGTTTCTCTTCCTCATAAAAAAAAATTTACACTCATCACACCTTCTTACCAATTGATGGGCTTCTATAAATAAGGTAGGTAAATAATAACCATCCTTAATTATGTTAGTAGCCATGGTATAAGATAAAAAATGTCCTCCTAAGAATCCTTGATGAAATTCCTGGAGAAATTAGTGTTTGATCAGGTCCCATGCATCTAAGGAGAATGGCATCAAAATTTCTTTGGAACATGGCTCCCTCAATGAGGACAAAATGGGCATTTTGTAATCTAAAATTTTACTTCTAGGATTTATCGAGTTGTGGTGGATATTGACTCATTTACATATATCACATTCATTGGCTAACCCAATTGATTTATTCTACCTCATCATTTATTAGACACAAGTCTTCCTCCATTCTATTACAAACTTCATCCTTCACCATTTTTTGATATAGGGCCCTTCCTCTAACCATATTCATAGGATTTATTTCTATATAAAATTCTAATATTTTTTATATCCATCTAGCTCTTATTTCATTGATCTCTCCATCCATTATATATTTTCTTATGCGTGTGTGAATGACATGTGCAATACTTTTATTTTTAGAGACTAAGTGTTTGAATTTTTTAGTCCTTTGATTAGGGGATATACCTATTTTTTGATGAATTTTTATTGCTTCTTGAATCCCTCTAGATTTTTGGATAAAATTATGATTGGGTGCTCTTGTTGGTCAATGTATTTTTAACTAAATAAAGAAAAAATGTTGGATTCATTGCCAAAAGCATAGAGTATGAAATCTCTATCAAATTTAGGATTGGCTAATACCGGTACTTATACTATAGCTACTTTGATATCCTAAAACAACTTATTTTCTTCTTTATTACACTTGAATGGTGTTGTGGCTGATCCACAACACACCCCAAAATTGGGGACCCACCTTTTTTGCATGTTTTCAAAGAAGACCGCAGTGACCTAGATGCTAAAATATCAAGGAAAAAAGAAAAATTTCACAAAAGAGAAGAAGTGTAACGATATCGCAACATGTTGCTCCGTCACGGCCAGAAATGAAAAGTTGTCGTGATATCGGGACATGTTGCTCCGTCACGGCTAGAAATGAAAAGTTTTCATGATTTCGTGACATGTTGCTCCGTCGCGACCAAAAATGAAAAGTTATCGCGATTTCACATGTTGCTCCGTCGTATCCAAAAATGAAAAGTTGTCGCGATATCATGACATGTTGCTCCATCGCAGCAAAAAATGAAAAGTTTTCGCGATATCGCGACATGTTGCTCCGTCGTGGCCAGAAACGAAAAGTTGTCACGATATCGTGAAATGTTGCTCCGTCGCAGCAAAAAATGAAAAGTTTTCACGATATCGCGACATGTTGCTCCGTCGTGGCCAGAAACGAAAAGTTGTCGCGATATCGCAACATGTTGCTCCATCACGGCCAGAAACGAAAAGTTGTCGCGATATCGTGACATGTCACGTTTTCGCGACTCAAAATAGCAAAGTACAGTGGAATGAAAAAGTGTCATGATTTCACGACATGTCGCGTTTTCACGATTGAGAGCAACAGAATGCAGCATGAAGAGAAAATGTCATGAAATCGTGACATGTCACAAAATCACGGTCAAAGCAATCAAGCAAGGCAAGGCACTAAAGTCATCGCAATATTGTGACATGTCATGTTTTCACGACAGGAAAGCGAGGAAGGAGCAAATGACAGAAATTGTCATGAAATCGCGACATGTCTCATTTTTACGATCTATCGACGGCAATGGAAGTGAACATAGAGGAAAAGGTGTCACGATTTTGTGACAAAAAGCAGTGAATGGTACGAAAGGAAAAGGGTGTCGTGATATCGCGACATGTTGTATTTTCATGGCCAAGTGCAATGAGATAGAGAAAAATGAAAAGCGTCACGATTTCGCGATAGGTTACATCCGAGCGGCCCGAAAGAAAAAAATGTCATGATATCACGACATGTATCATTTTCGTGATGCATGAAGAAGAGTTAAGCTGCTGACAGAAAAATGTTGCGATATCACATGTATCATTTTTGCGATGCATGAGGAAGAGTTAAGCTGTTGACAGAAAAATGTTGCGATATCGCGACATGTCTCATTTTCGTAGTGCATGAAGAAGAAAAGGTTGTTGACATAAAAACGTCACGATATCGCGACATGCTATTTTTGGTCACGATTTACAAGGGGCCGTTATGGAACATGCAAGGAAGCACTGAACACGTGGCATAAGGGTGTAAGGGTTATAGAATAGTTACAGTTAGCAAGAAGATCAAACGTTTCGACACTTGAACAAAAGCCAAAAAAAATGCAAAGAGGTGGGAAGATGAAACAAAGAGACCTGGGATATGAAGGGAAGCGTCATAGGGTGAAATAGAGAACTGTACCAGAGGGTTTAAAAGCAGAAGCCAAAGGCAGATACGGTGGTCAAAAACTATTGGGTGCAGGGTTGCAGAGCTGAGGGTGATAAGCCATTCTGGGCCTGCTTTGGAGTGCTTTTCTTCCACTTTTTTTGTTTTGGAGAACCGGATGTCCGCTATTGTAAAATGATAAATATTTAATGCAGATAATATTTCAGAAATTTGCATCTTATGGGCAAGAAAGAAGGATTCATTTTCTACATGCAAGATTAAATGTCTATTTTCCCTTTTCAGATTTTAGGCTTGTAAATGTAGTTGATACAAGTTTTTCTTGGTTGCTTCATGCAAATGCTTAAATCTAAAAACCTCATTCAAATCCTTAGGAGCCAGCACTTAGCTTATCAGGATTGTGCATGTTTTGTAGGTCCAATAGGTTAGGTTGCATGCATGGAAACCTCATATCTTCGGTTTTGTCGAAATAGGATAGCATCATATTGAAGGCATTTTATTTTTATTTTTCTGCACTTTACTTTTCTATAAATTGTTACTTTATTTTAATTTGCAATCGTTAAAATTATAAACATCTAAAAAATATCAAAATCTAAAAAAAAAACAATGAACAATCACTAAAGTTTCATGGTGAAATAAATCAACATTGCCCCTTGTTTACAGTTACTTGCAATCAC
Organism: Wollemia nobilis; assembly: GCA_028583015.1. Taxonomy (NCBI): domain Eukaryota; kingdom Viridiplantae; phylum Streptophyta; class Pinopsida; order Araucariales; family Araucariaceae; genus Wollemia; species Wollemia nobilis. Next base: position 7,681,280 of record JAQPPZ010000386.1, on the reverse strand, counting down.
TAAGGTGTTCCAAGCATTTAAATTGAATATTATTATTTATGCATATGAATGTTTTTTCATAAGAACCTTGGAGAAATAACTAATTTCTTTGCAAGAGAGAGTTTCCTGCTAGAGACTCTAGTTGCGTGATCATTTTGTTATACTACTTTAGTCCATTAGGTGAAATAATCAATGGTGGTAAGGATCCATTTGTACCCTTAGCTTAATGAGAATTTGATCATCTAGACAAAGTCCAACCCCCATTGGTAAAAAGGTTCATCTATTGTGATTGTATTTAATGGTAAGGTGTGTTTCTCTTCCTCATAAAAAATAACTTACACTCATCACACCTTCTTACCAATTGATGGGCTTCTATAAATAAGGTAGGTAAATAATAACCATCCTTAATTATGTTAGTAGCCATGGTATAAGATAAAAAATGTCCTCCTAAGAATCCTTGATGAAATTCCTGGAGCAATTAGTGTTTGATTAGGTCCCATGCATCTAAGGAGAATGGCATCAAAATTTCTTTGGAACATGGCTCCCTCAATGAGGACAAAATGGGCATTTTGTAATCTAAAATTTTACTTCTAGGATTTATCGAGTCATGGTGGATATTGACTCATTTACATATATCACATTCATTGGCTAACCCAATTGATTTATTCTACATCATCATTTATTAGACACAAGTCTTCCTCCATTCTATTACAAACTTCATCCTTCACCATTTTTTGATATAGGGCCCTTCCTCTAACCATATTCATAGGATTTATTTCTATATAAAATTCTAATATTTTTTATATCCATCTAGCTCTTATTTCATTGATCTCTCCATCCATTATATATTTTCTTATGCATGTGTGAATGACATGTGCAATACTTTTATTTTTAGAGACTAAGTGTTTGAATTTTTTAGTCCTTTGATTAGGGTATATACCTATTTTTTGATGAATTTTTATTGCTTCTCGAATCCCTTTAGATTTTTGGATAAAAATATGATTGGGTGCTCTTGTTGGTCAATGTATTTTTAACTAAATAAAGAAAAAATGTTGGATTCATTGCAAAAAGCATAGAGTATGAAATCTCTATCAAATTTAGGATTGGCTAATACCGGTACTTATAATATAGCTACTTTGATATCCTAAAATAACTTATTTTCTTCTTTAGTCCACTTGAATGGTGTTGTGGCTGATCCACAACACACCCCAAAATTGGGGACCCACCTTTTTTGCATGTTTTCAAAGAAGACCGCAGTGACCCAGATGCTAAAAAATCAAGGAAAAAAGCAAAATTTCACAAAAGAGAAGAAGTGTCGCGATATCGCGACATGTTGCTCCGTCACGGCCAGAAATGAAAAGTTGTCGCGATATCGCGACATGTTGCTCCGTCGCGGCCAAAAATGAAAAGTTGTCACGATTTCGCGACATGTTGCTCCATCGCGGCCAAAAATGAAAAGTTGTCACGATTTCGTGACATGTTGCTCCGTCATAGCCAAAAATGAAAAGTTGTCGCGATATCATGACATGTTGCTCCATCGCAGCCAAAAATGAAAAGTTGTCGCGATATCGTGACATGTTGCTCCATCGCGGCCAGAAATGAAAAGTTGTCACGATATCGCGACATGTTGCTCCGTCGTGGCCAAAAATGAAAAGTTGTCACGATATCGCGACATGTCACATTTTTGCGGCTCAAAATAGCAAAGTACAACAGAATGAAAAAGTGTCACGATTTCGTGACATGTCACGTTTTCGTGGTTGAGAGCAACAGAATGCAGCATGAAGAGAAAATGTCATGAAATCGTGACATGTCACAAAATCACGGTCAAAGCAGTCAAGCAAGGCAAGGCACTAAAGTCGTCGCAATATCGCGACATGTCATGTTTTCATGGCAGGAAAGCGAGGAAGGAGCAAATGATAGAAATTGTCATAAAATCGTGACATGTCTCATTTTCACGATCTGTCGATGGCAATGGAAGTGAACGTAGAGGAAAAGGTGTCACGATTTCATGATAGAAAGCAGCGAATGGTATGAAAGGAAAAGGGTGTCGTGATATCGTGACATGTCACGTTTTCACGGCCAAGTGCAATGAGATAGAGCAAAATGAAAAGCGTCACGATTTCGCGACAAGTTGCATCCGAGCGGCCCGAAAGAGAAAAATGTCACGATATCGCGACATGTATCATTTTCGCGATGCATGAAGAAGAGTTAGAGAAAAATGTCGTGATATCATGACATGTATCATTTTCGTGATGCATGAGGAAGAGTTAAGCTGCTGATAGAAAAATGTCGCGATATCGCGACATGTCTCATTTTCATGGTGCATGAAGAAGAAAAGTTGTTGACATAAAAATGTCGTGATATCACGACATGCTATTTTTGTCGTGATTCACAACGGGCCATTATAGAGTATGCAGGGAAGCACTGAACACGTGGCACAAAGGCATAAGGGTTATGATAATAGTTATAGTTAGCAGAGAAGATCAAACGTTTCGATGCTCGAACAAAAGCCAAAAATAATGCAAAGAGGCGGGAAGATGAAACGAAGAGACCTGGGATATGAAGTGAAGCGTCACAGGGTGAAATAGAGAACCGTACCAGAAGGTTTAAAAGCAGAAGCCAAAGGCAGATACGGGGGTCGAAAACCGTTGGGAGCAAGGTTGCAGAGTTGAGGGTGATGAGCCATTCTGGGCCTGCTTTGGAGTGCTTTTCTTCCACTTTTTTTGGTTTTGGAGAACCAGATGTCTGCTATTGTAAAATGACAAATATTTAATGCAGATAATATTTCAAAAATTTGCATCTTATGGGCAAGAAAGAAGGAGTCATTTTCTGCATGCAAGATTAAATGTCTATTTTCCCTTTTCAGATTTTAGGCTTGTAAATGTAGTTGATACAAGTTTTTCTTGGTTGTCTGCATGCGAATGCTTAAATCTGAAAACCTCATTCAAATCCTTAGGAGCCAGCACTTAGCTTATCAGGATTGTGCATGTTTTGCAGGTCCAATAGGTTAGGTTGCATGCATGGAAACCTCATATCTTCGGTTTTGTCGAAATAGGATAGCATCATATTGAAGGCATTTTATTTTTATTTTTCTGCACTTTACTTTTCCAGAAGTTGTTACTTTATTTTAATTTGCAATCGTTAAAATTATAAACATCTAAAAAATATCAAAATCTAAAAAAAAAACAATGAACAATCACTAAAGTTTCATGGTGAAATAAATCAACATTGCCCCTTGTTTACAGTTACTTGCAATCACTAAGGTGTTCCAAGCATTTAAATTGAATATTATTATTTATGCATATGAATGTTTGTTCATAAGAACCTTGGAGAAATAGCTAATTTCTTTGCAAGAGAGAGTTTCTGTCAGAGACTCTAGTTGCGTGATCATTTTGTTATAGGGCAAAATATCCACTCAACATTTTGGCGCTAGAAGGAGGGCCTGAACCGGTTTATTTCAGTGTGATTTAAATGCTATAGGTATTTAAATTTTGAATATTTCATGCCCTATTGGTTATTATCTTTAGCCCTCTTTTAACAATACAACATTGTACTGTTAAAAGGAGGACATGAATTGCTATGCATTGTTCTAACGTTTTTGATTGTTCATACAGGAATAATGTGTCTTGATTGGATTTAAAAAAAAAAAATTCTTGACTAACGAGGTTGTCTCCATGCAATTACTTTCATTTGATTTTAATGGATACATTGCTTGGTTGATGCTAACATGATTATTAACACGTTACAGGTTTGATATTTGCTAGTCATTTCATGCTCACTTGTAAGGAATTATTTTGTCTAAAATGTATTGGTTGTCGGTATTATGCTCTTCACTTGCGTGTAATGCGATCTTGTGAATCAGAAAGCCTACAACACTAGGAGTATGCTCTTCACCTACGCATATGCGATCTGGTGAATCAAAAACTAATTTACATTTTTAGAATATTGCTTTGTCATGGTTCCTTCTTTTATTCATGACTAACAAATTGGTTTTGAAATTATTCTCTGAGTTTCATTAATGGCTACAACTGCAGGAACGTGGTATGGGATACATGCTAATCCTTTGAACATTAGTGGAGATTTTCATGATTTACCCAAGAACGTAGAAAAGCATTTGCCCAAGTTTAAACACAATGATCCAACATTAGCCGAGGAGCATATTCAAGCCTATGTGGATATCCTAGTTAGATGGAATGTCGAACATGAGGATGTGGCATGTAGAATGTTTCCTGGAACCCTTGATGAGGTGGCATATGATTGGTACATCAATTTACCCACTGGTTCTATTACATCTTGGACTCAATTGAAAGATGAATTTATCAATCAATTTAGGTTGTTCATTGATCCTCTCACGATATTTCAACAATTTGCTTCTTGCAAAAGAGAACCTAATGAGCCAGTGAGAAGTTTCAACGTGAGGTTTCGAAAGCTTTATGCGAGATTAATTTCTCCCTATACTATTGAGGAAAGTGGTGCTCTTCAAATATACTTTCGAGCATTGGATCCATTGTTTGCCATATTTGTCAGGATGAATCCCTTGGTTACTGATCTTGCATCGGCCTACACGGAAGCTATGATTGTAGATCAACAATTGAGGCCACAAGGTTATGGAATGGAACAATCAACTATGGTAGGACAACTAGGGGCTTGCAATCAAACCTCGATGGTAAATCAAGTGTGGACACAACAAAATTTGATATCAAATGTTTTTCCCTACAATCAACTTTATCCTACCAGACCAACTTATGCTCCCACGTGTGCTTATACAAGTGCTTCCATCCATCCAACTATGCCTCAGTTAGAGAATCATGTGGTCACTCATGGAACCATTGCAACAAATGTTCAAGCATTGTCCATGGATATCAATCCAACTAATCCTACTACTTCTACCACTCAACCCAAAGAGTTCGTATCGAAAGTAAAAGAGCAAAAGAAAGTGGTTAAGAAGGTATGTAGGCATGTTCCACCGCAAAAATGAGCACATCAATGTATGCATCCAAATCATCCTAGGAAGAAAATTCATAATGCCGATCTTAATGATATTTCATGTTATGCTTCTTCAAATGATACAAGAAATTTTGAGGTGACTCACGTTGAAGTGAATACCTATTCGAAATGTCTTGAAGAGCATGAAGATTTTGGAGAAGAAATTCTATGGATGGGTAACAAGAAGTTGGAATCAAATAATCACCATCTTGTTTTGGAAAATAAATATCCAGAATCATTACCCAAAAAGGAGTATTTGGATGAACAAACTTATGTGGATATGATTTGGGCAGATGTACTTGCAAAGGATTGGAGCAACTATATGACACGGAATTCAAAAATTGATCCCATTGTAGAAGCTCCTAAGTCATCACAAGTGGCTGAAAATGAATTTGAAATAAAATCAACAAATGAAGTTGAAGACATAATCGAATTTCACCACTTGTTCTCGAAAGACACTTTGGATGATGCTCTCGAAAGTGATGACCAAGAGGATCCACACCTTCCAAATTGTGATAAAATTGAATCATGGGTTACAAATTTGGATTATGATAGCTTTACCAATTTGAATTCAAGAAATAACCCACTTTTGGAAATAACGGGACCATCTAAGGAAGGTGAAGATGAATTGGATGAGAAACAGGTTGATGAATCAGAAGATGAAGAAGAAATACTTGAACGTCACAACTTGAACTTGGAAGATGATTACTATGATTCGTGGAAGAAATGGGAAGAATATTATCAATCTAAATCTTCTAACAAACTTGTTGTGTCAATTAATATGCAGGATAACTCAATTGCTTCCTCACATGAGGATACTATAAATCCTGTACAATTTGAGAAAGTTTTGGAAGAGAAATTCGAATCTCATCAAATTTTGGAGCATGATAAGGATTCTACAATCATGAATCAAGAAAGAGAGTCACTTGCTTTAGATTCCTTTGAAGGAAAAGAAGTTGAAAATCTTGATCCACTTACTTGTGCTACAACGATTATGCCATTTCAAAATGAGAAAATTACAAAACCTAAATCATTTGGGTTTGATATCATTGATGATCCAATTGAAAATCCCACGTTATCCAAAACAACCCAAGTGATTGATCATGGAAATATGTTAGTTAACCCACCCCTAGATAGACAAGACTTATGGTTTGAAAGGGATGGACACGTGTTCAATTGGGTACCTAAGTTTGGTGCCTTTGATAAACAAATCATGGAGAAAGAACAAGTGCTGCATTATGATGAAATGCCATTGAAGGTGAATGTAGAACAAGGATTAATTTCTAACCACACCTTTGATAACATTACTTTAATGAATGAAAAGGAGCTTGATGCATTTAAATTGCTAAATCAAATTCATCAACAATTAATTCTTGAACCTAGGATAAAAACTCCTAATGATCTCAATTTGGTAAATATCCTAGATGCTTGCAAACTGTTACACAAATTTGATTGGCCTACAAATTTGGAAAATGATTTGGCTTTAAAATTTTTAGAAATAGGCTCTTGCTTACAAAGTCTCATTTTGGATAAAGAGAGCCTAGTTCTAAATCATGAATCGAACTATGAAATGGATACTTTCAAGAATAGACAAGATAAAATTGAATATCATTTATTGTCTAATCATTTTAGTATTTTAACGCTCACCTATGAGAGTACTAATGGAATTAAATCTAATTGGTGGGGTGAGCAAGGGAAGTTAAAAGTTGGTGCATGGTGTGGTCTAATATTGTTTTTGTTGGATTCCTACAACACTTGGCATGCATATCACATTATATTTTTGTTGAAGTGTTCTAATCATGTTTGGGATCCAGGAAAGTGATAGTCCAAGCTTTGCATCATCTTGTATTATATTGTACATTTGTATATAGATTTTGGTTTTTGGGTTTTGGTTTGTGTTTTCAAGTTTGTTTTTGAAGTTGCTTTTTGGGTTTGGTTTTAAGTTTTGTGTGTTAGTCCTCTGGACATGTTTGGTTTGTCTAAAAATAAAAAAAAATAAAAAAATGAATAAAAATTTGAGATGTCAACTCATGCCTAAGATCAGGAAAATATGAAACATTGGAATTATGTTGTAGAAAGCTCCGCAAGAAACACAAACAGTTTAATAATATCGTTTGAAACTTGTGATGCATGAAGTAGTCGGTTTTATATTTTTTTATGGCAATACTCCATCCACATTTCAAAAGAAGCAATGCATTCATATCTCATGTCACATTCCGCATTGCATATACATGTCATCTCAGTTACATTTTCATTTCATGTGCAATCATTGAGAAGGTGTTGAATCCTCTTAGGGTCATTACATAACATATATTAAAAGGATCCTAAGGTTGGGAACTGATGCCCGAACTATCTTGAACTAAGCACGTTCTACGCATATTAAAGAGAATCTTGAGCAAAATGGTCAAAACCATACTTGGAAGAAAAGGTGAGGCGAAAGAATATTTCATGTCTGTCCTATCATGCAACATAATCCTTAAAACAGTGGTTTTCACCACTCCCATAATGCTTAAAGCCTAAAATCGAGTAGTAAGGATAGGATTAAATCCTCATCTCACTTAGGTTGAGGATCCAATTCCCCAAAGCTCTGATTTGACCTTCATGGAGTAGTAAGGATAGGGCATAATTCTCATCTCACCTAGGTTGAGAATCCGATTCCCCAAAGCTTTCATCTTTCATTTTATCATAAAACTTGGATGGGAAGGATCGTACTACATGTCCTCTACAAAGGATGGGTAGTCATCCCAAAAGTCCAAGAAACAAAAATAAAATTAATATTTTCCATCTTTCATTTTATCATCTTGGATTGGAAGGATCGTACTATATGTCCTCTGCAAAGGATGGGTAGTCATCCCCAAGGTCCAAGAAATAAAAATAAAATTAATATTTTCTATTTCATCTTAATATTGGATTGGAGGGATCGTACTACATGTCCCTAGCAAGGATGGGTAGTCATCCCAAAGGTCCAAGGAAAAAAAAAAAAAAAAAGAGAATGAATGAAGCCAAATCATGGATTATGGGGTTAAGTATGCTCATGCGTGGCAACATGTCTTGTCTAAAAGCAAGACCACTGATTGCTCAAACGGACAGGCTAGCCTGACAATTTCATCCATAACAGGTTAAATCATTTTGTTCAAGATGAGGTAATGAATTCCAGATCAGAGTAGTAAGGATAGGGTTAAATTCCCATCTCGCTTAGGTTGAGAATCCAATTCCCCAAAGCTCTGATCTCACTTACACCTGCACATGGGTTCAAGATGGTAGTGACACATAACCAACTTTGGGGTCTAGTAAATTAATTCAAGTATACATATATTTGGTCCTAAGAGGGTTTGACAGTTTTAATATGTTTGTTCATGATATTAGAAGGTTTGAGCCTTTGTAAAGCAGGTTGTTATATCTCTAGTATCTTCATCATGCATCAAATCCTGCACAAATCATTCATAGCCTTGCATACAAATCATAAGTGAAACTGACAATGGAATGTTGATCCAGTTCAAGCGATAGGGAATGAAAACACATTGCACACATCGAGCTGATACTTAATGATTCTGATGTTTCATGTATTTTTGATCTATCGGTATTGGTTTATCTTTTATGTGCTGACGCCTGTATCTAAGCTTGTATATTTCAGGTTGGGTTCTCACCAAAATGCTCAGGAGCATTTGATAGTAGAGTCACCATTTGTTGTGGCTGATCCACAACACACCCCAAAATTGGGGACCCACCTTTTTTGCATGTTTTCAAAGAAGACCGTAGTGACCCAGATGCTAAAAAATCAAGGAAAAAAGCAAAATTTCACAAAAGAGAAGAAGTGTCACGATATCACGACATGTTGCTCCATCGTGGCAAGAAATGAAAAGTTGTCGCGATATCGCGACATGTTGCTCTGTCGCGGCAAAAATGAAAAGTTGTCACGATATCGTGACATGTTGCTCCGTCGTGGTAGAAATGAAAAGTTGTCGCGATTTCGCGACATGTTGCTCCGTCGCGGCCAAAAATGAAAAGTTGTCACGATTTCGTGACATGTTGCTCCATCGCAGCCAAAAATGAAAAGTTGTCATGATATCGCGACATGTTGCTCCGTCACGACCAAAAATGAAAAGTTGTCGTGATATCGCGACATGTTGCTCCATCGCCAGAAATGAAAAGTTGTCATGATATCGCGACATGTCATGTTTTTGTGGCTCAAAATAGCAAAGTACAACGAAATGAAAAAGTGTCACGATTTTGCGACATGTCACGTTTTTGTGGTTGAGAGCAATAGAATGCAGCATGAAGAGAAAATGTCATGAAATTGCGACATGTCACAAAATTATGGTCAAAGCAGTCAAGCAAGGCAAGGCACTAAAGTCATCGCAATATCGCGACATGTCATGTTTTCACGGTAGGAAAGCGAGGAAGGAGCAAATGACAAAAATTATCGTGAAATCATGACATGTCTCATTTTTGCGATGGCAATGGAAGTGAACGTAGAGGAAAAGGTGTCACGATTTCGTGATAGAAAGCAGCGAATGGTATGGAAGGAAAAGGGTGTCGCGATATCGTGACATGTCACGTTTTCGTGGCCAAGTGCAACGAGATAGAGCAAAATGAAAAGCGTCACGATTTCATGATAGGTTGCATCCGAGCGGCCCGAAAGAGAAAAATGTCGTGATATCGTGACATGTATCATTTTTGCGATGCATGAAGAAGAGTTAAGATAGAAAAATGTTGGATATCGCGACATGTATCATTTTCGTGATGCATGAGGAAGAGTTAAGCTGACGAAAAATGTCATGATATCGTGACATGTCTCATTTTCACGATGCATGAAGAAGAAAAGGTTGTTGACATAAAAACGTCACGATATCGCGACATGCTATTTTTGGTCACGATTCATGGCCGAGCCATTATAGAACATGCAGGGAAGCATTGAACACGTGGCACAAAGGCGTAAGGGTTATGGGAACAGATTACGATTAGCGAGAGAAGATCAAACGTTTCGACGCTCGAACAAAAGCCAAAAATAATGCAAAGAGGCAGGAAGATGAAACGAAGAGACCTGGGAGATGAAGCGAAGCGTCACAAGGTGAAACAAAGAACCGTACCAGAGGGTTTAAAAGCAGAAGCCAAAGGCAGATACGGGGGTCGAAAACCGTTGGGAGCAGGGTTGCAGAGCTGAGGGTGATAAGCCATTCTGGGCCTGCTTTGGAGTGCTTTTCTTCCACTTTTTTTGGTTTTGGAGAACCAGATGTCTGCTATTGTAAAATGACAAATATTTAATGCGAGATAATATTTCAAAAATTTGCATCTTATGGGCAAGAAAGAAGGAGTCATTTTCTGCATGCAAGATTAAATGTCTATTTTCCCTTTTCAGATTTTAGGCTTGTAAATGTAGTTGATACAAGTTTTTCTTGGTTGCTTGCATGCGAATGCTTAAATCTGAAAACCTCATTCAAATCCTTAGGAGCCAGACACTTAGCTTATCGGGATTGTGCATGTTTTGCAGGTCCAATAGGTTAGGTTGCATGCATGGAAACCTCATATCTTCGGTTTTGTCGAAATAGGATAGCATCATACTGAAGGCATTTTATTTTTATTTTTCTGCACTTTACTTTTCCAGAAGTTGTTACTTTATTTTAATTTGCAGTCGTTAAAATTATAAACATCTAAAAAATATCAAAATCTAAAAAAAAAACAATGAACAATCACTAAAGTTTCATGGTGAAATAAATCAACATTGCCCCTTGTTTACAGTTACTTGCAATCACTAAGGTGTTCCAAGCATTTAAATTGAATATTATTATTTATGCATATGAATGTTTGTTCATAAGAACCTTGGAGAAATAGCTAATTTCTTTGCAAGAGAGAGTTTCCTGCCAGAGACTCTAGTTGCGTGATCATTTTGTTATAGGGCAAAATATCCACTCAACAAATGGTTGGTTCTCTTTGAGAATAAGGGTCATAGGTTTAACAATATTGGTGAAATTTAGGATAAATATTTAAATAATGTTTATCTGCTCAAATAAATACTGGAGGGCCTTCTTATATTGTGGAAAGGATAGGGAAATAATAGCTTGTAATATTTCTAGGTCAATACCCACCCTCTTTTTAGAAATAACATAGCCAAGTAACTTCCCTTTGGGAACATAAAATTTATAGTTTTTTGGATTTAGGCATACCCAAAATTATTGATATTGCTTGAAACTTATTCTAGGTGAGTCAAGTGACTCTCCTATTTAGAAAAAATATTTAGGTTATCAAGATAAATCAAAATAATTTTATTGATCAAACCTTTGGAATGTTTCTCCTCCATTCAACAAATTGAAAGCAATCCTTTGGTATGCAAACATCCCCTAGCTAGTGGTAAATAATGTTTTATGTTTGTCTTCATATTTTACCCATACTTGATTATATCTGAAAAACCCATCCAAGATGGAAAACCTCTTTGATTCTACAAACACCTAGAGGATCTGGTCCATTGATGGCAAAGGATAGAGGTCCTTTAATGAAGCTTTGTTTAAATCTCAAAATTTGACACATAACCTTATTTCATTGTATATTTCATTGTTCCTTTTTCCTTATTGATACCATATTAGATACCCATTAGGTTTGTTTAATAAGATATATGATCTTTGATTCAATCAACTTATATAGTTACTTTCACATGAGGGGTTTGATATTTGGATTTATTGGTATCTTTTTTCTCCTTTTGGATTGAGCATTAGGAGTCAACTCAATGGTGTGTTGTATGACATTCTCATAATATGCTTTTAGATCATCATAGCTCCATGTCATTATGCCACTATACTTTTGACAAAGGTTAACTGGGCTTGCTACTCTGTGGTTACAAATTTCCCTATTTTTCAATGTTTGTCCTTGGACAACCTAAACCTCTTTATAATATCCTTCATTGGCTATTATCCCTCTTTTTCCCCTAAAAAAATCATCAGGGCTAAAAAAAATCATCAGGGCTAAAAAAAATCCATTGTGATGAGTCTTTTTGGTAATTTATTGGAGCTTAGTTGGATGATCTAGCCATCATATGATTATTTGACCTTAGGCCTCAATTTTTCAAAAAATCTAGCTTCTTTCCTAATGAATTGAATGACTTGTTCATATTTGTCAAACACTTACCAATGGACATTATTGTCAAGATCAACTAGTATAATTATTATTTTCACATTCTACTAGTTTTGGAGGAGACCATCTATTGGGTCAAATTGGGAACCTGTAACAACCATGCATTCTACATTCACATTTTGTTCTTTAGGGATAGACAAAATATCTATAGCATAAAAAACCTTGATCATATTCCATACTCAGTGTCTATATACTTTCATCAATATATTCTTAGTCATGCACTATGATCTTACTTTCTTGACTACCAATTTTGCATCATCGAAGATTCATAACATATTTATTCCTTTTTTTTTGGCTAATCAGTGTTGAGAGCTATGGCCTCGTATTTTACCACTTTTTTCATGCAGTCAAACTATAGAATATAGGAATGTAAAATATTTGTGCCTTCTAGTTATATCAAGCATATCATTGTGTTAGATCCTTTTTGAATTTTGACTTTATCAAAGTATAGTTTTCATATCCCATATTTGATCTCTCCTCTCCTAAATATTTTAGGCAATGGGGGTTTTTCTTCCTAAATCTAGTATTTCCCTACCTCGATTGGCTCAAGTACTTCTTCTAGATAAATACCTCCTCCTTTGATTATTTTTTAGTATAAGGGGGTAGGTTTCCTATGTTTATCCCTCTTGTTGACACCCTTTGGGGTATTAATCATCTATCCTAAAATGGGTGACTAGAGGATCATGACATCTTTTTGCTCCTCTAACTCTTTTCATAATTGAAGGGTTTATTTCAACAACTTCCTTTGTTTGGGTATTGAGAGGGCATCCCAAATTGGTATTGTTACCATGAACCTTTTTAGATGATCTACCACATTAAAATATTTAATGGTAAAATCCTTTGTTGTGTCTCCTAGCTCAATGGATGAGATCCTCTATTTTGTTGGAGATGATGTCAATGCTCCTTCTATCTTAGAATTCATTCTAGTAGTCTCTAGGATGGTTCATGACTCATTTATTAGAGTTTATTGTTTTGTAAAGTCTCGTTGCCTCTTAGCCCAGTTTATGTATCCTTTATAGCTTTATACTTTCCCCAAGGTTAAGGTCTTTGCATTACCTATGGTGATATATACCCTCTCCATGATTTTGGTGGTGAATACCTACTTTGAGAGTGGTAGGTTGGTCATGGATAGAATATTCAAGCACTCTAGTCTAGGCATTTGATTTTTTGATATAGCATTCAATATAGCAGATACCATTGGTTTGATTGTATGGTGTTTGCTCCCAACCAAGGGGTCAAAAAAATGGTGCTCAAGAGATAGTCAAAAGCATTGTTCCCTTTGTTCAAAGGGGGGTTATGCATTGATTAGGTATGGGGATATTTTAACTATTTATTTATTTTTTAGGGAGGTGGTACTGTAAAATAATTTCCTCATTACATTCCATATTTGGTTAAAATAGGCATCATATGGATCAAAGGATTGATTTGGTAATTGTCGAGATGAGTTGGTCTGGTGAAGGGTTGTATGGTAATAGAGTAATAATAGGAATGTTGAATAGAGGAAAATAATGATGGATATGTATGGGATTTAGCCTTCCTATTTGGATCAAATCCTTTTTAGGTTGGATGGCTATCCCATAGGCCTTTGGTAGTCAATTACCACCCTATACTTAATAATCTAAACTCGATGGAAAATTGGTGTAAATTCTATGAAATATATTAATTAAAAAGGGGTTATAAAGGGGTCCTTATTTTTATAAATCTACCTTAAAAGGTTACAATATGATATTTAGCATGGTTAATGTCTCCTTTCTTTCAATGAACTGGTTGACTATACCCTGGATCGGTCTTTCAAGGATCCTCAAATTTGGATGGGCTTAATGCAAGAGAGACACTACATGATCAAACCTATATTCCAAAAATGTATGACCTGTAAAATAGGATCAGTGTGTTTGAGGACCTATCATGGATCATAACCTATAGTTATGAAGATAAAAGACATGAAATAAAGTAATAAAATGCATGATAAAAGTTGTAAATGATTGTAAATACTAAAATACAGTAAAGGATACCTATTGAGAGGTTTGTGTGGCTTTTTATAACTTGAAACTGTACTCTTGCTAGAGTCATAGGTTAGGGTGAAATTGGTTTGGGTTGCTAGGTACCTAGAGATGGAGCCTATAGCTAGATTTTTTAAAATTTGATAGAGGATAGTGTTGTCCTATGATTGTATTAGCTCATGGTCAGCACCAAATATGCTCCCATACCTGTCAAAACCTATCAAAAAAAGTACACAAGAGAATACAAAGGGGTTGATTATCATGTTGATTTGATGGTTTATTGATGATGGATTTATAGGTAGAGGTCTGATGTAATTTCAATAGATTTTTTGTATGTCAAATGATATATATGCAATTATGAGGAAAAGTACTACTATTTATAGCATTTTGGAGAGGTTAGGGGGGTGAGGTGTCCCTTGTGAGGTGGCATGAACCCTGGGTTATATCCCAACCATGGTGAGGTCAAAGGTGAGGTGTAAGGTGACTCACCCTTTCACATGCTTTGAAAAGAGATCTTTTAAATATCTACAAATATCCTATGTGCACACATGTGTGAGAAAAGGTTGAGGTTAACCTTGATTAAGTTGATCCTATGTTAAACCAAGGTTAAATGGGTGATATGGAGGGTGACTCATCCCTTCCCATGTGCTGAATAATAAGCATCTTTAAATATATATGAATTTCATTTGTGCACACATGTGAGTAAAAGTATAGTGTTAACCTTAATTAAACTCAATTAAATATGTAATTAGCCTCTTAAATGTACTTTAGTGATAAAGTAATTTAAAACCAAGTTTAGTGTTTTGAAGGTGGTCGCATGGGGACCATGGTTAACCATAGGAAAGGGCTTGGATAGCCCAAGGAGCTTATGCATAACCCCTTTTAATAAATGTAAGGTGTTTTGAGATTAATTAATGCAATTTTATGGCTTTTGAAATTTAATTAAACATGAAGAGGAAGTGTGCAACCATATGTGACTTTTGGGTGTCTACATTTACCTCTTTTTGTACTATAGTATGTGAAGACATAGGGTAGTGCAAAAATTTATTGATACTAGATAATGATTTGGATTTGAGAAAGAAGAATTTTTGATGAAATATTGTGGATGATGGAAGATTATGGGTGATAATAGCTTTCATCATGTCATGGTATTTGTTGAGGGAGTAGACATAATATTACCTTCCTATCATGGTCACCATAAGATTCCTCAATTGTGAAAGAAGTGAATGTCTTTGAAACTTTTCCTTTGATACTTCATTAAGCTTAATTTGATTTGATGAGTTTTTCAACTTGAGATAGGTCTTGATTAGGTGCTTCATTAATAATTGGTATTACAACTACCATTTTGAAGGAAGGAAATCCATTATTAATCTATAGGTACAAGTATTGGGTCTGTCAAATGTTTGTTTTGAATTGGAGTTTTTATGAGAAGAGAAATTTTGCTTTTGAGTTGCCCTAGTAAAGGAGGGCATAAGATGATCTTCGACAAAGGTTCTTGGATAAACACAATTTCTATTATTTAGTATTTTTATTGATCATGAATAAAGAAGCTTTAGTGATATGTATACCCCCTCAAGGGATGAGGTGATAAGATATGTAAATGAAGTGACAATGAAATGCTTGAAAACTAGTTGATGAAGTGAGTTAGTTGGTGAAATGGTAAGGATATGGAAGAATTTTGAAGAATGGTTATGTGAGACATGTGAAAATTCCCATGGGAAATCATAGGGTAGGTTTCAATGAAGTTTGTGCTCAATCGTGAGGTAATATACGATTGGATTGGGTCACTTTATAACCTATATTTGGTTCTAGTTGTTGGGTGCCTAGCGATCGTGCATCACAACTACAAAAGGGGTAGTCATAGGGCACATACATCATTTGCACACCTTTGAATTATGAAAGAGAAGTTAGGAAGGGAAGCAAAGAAATTTGCAATGGAGTGCTACCATTTTTGAGGTGTGAAGGATGAGATGGTAGTACAAGTAGGTCAGGGTGGAGGGCAAGAGGTACAAGTGGATCTCAAAATCCACATCATTTGAATTGTGAAAATTGTAAAAAAAAAATAACCCTAGGATCTTTTTGTAGATGCATGAAATGAAAGGAAAAGGTATGTGTGGGAATGTATGCATGTAAAAGTGAAAGTGCATTGCTGTGTGTGCATGTGTGCAATTTTTTGCGTATGTTTTTGGTTTGTTGTTATTTTATTTAGAAAATACATGTTTTTGGATATGCATGTGTAAAATATATTTTTGATTTTTTCATGTGTGTGTGTGATTTGTTTTGTGAAAAATGTTATGACATTTGGGTGAATGATCCAAATGGGTTTCCAAAAGTATAATTTGTTTGCTTATGTGTGATGTGGCACATTTTACAGTGTGTTTTCCTGAATGTGTTTTGATACTTATGGGGAGGTAATTGGTGAGACATTTTGTTAGAGGGGTGTAAAAAAATAAAATGGGTATCCAAAAATACCCAAGTCTCAATGATAGTTGGTTGCCCCATGATCATGTATAATTGTTGGGTACCCAAGGATCATACAACTATATGGATTTTTTTTTTATACCACTAGGGGGGCATAGAGTGTAATGTATGAGTGCATGCAGGAAATATTTAATTAATGTGGTTTTATTGTTTGTATGCTAACAAAAATATGTTATGTAGAATAGGTTCCAAAGATCAATTTGAGGTATTATTTTCATCCATTGTTAGATGAGGTGAAGAAGAGGTTAGGTACTGAGGATTTACAATGATTGATAGATGTGGGGTTGCATGGAGTGTATGATATAAGATCGATTCATTATGATTATGCCTATGTGGAGGTATTATGTGAGTTATGGGATACAAATCACAACATGTTCCATATCCCAATAGGGGAGATGAATATTACCTTAGAGGATATCTTCTAGATCTATAGATTACCTATGGAGGGGTTTATCATGATCATTGTTGAATGAGGTCAGTGAAAGGTAATGCTACAATGATTATTAGGTGATAGATGGGAGGAGGTGAGGGTTACTAATAGAGGTATGGATTATGAGCAATGTTGGCATGATAGGATGATCTCATTGAGATACTTGGTGGCTATAATAGTGATAGTCAACCATGTGATGCTAGATATATCAGGATGTCAGTTCTCATAGAAGATGATGGGGGTGATGTGTGATATGATGAAGTAGGAGAATCAATATTCATGGGCACCTACTTTGTTGGTGTAGATGTATAGATAGTTGCACAGAGTGTGACTAGTAGTATGATAGACTATGGGAGTGGGTGTGCTCCTCTAGGTATGGATATGGAGCATATTTTTGTGGAGCGACTAGAGAGATTTCCCTATAGGATGCATGAGTTGATGGGGACTAATGTACCCTATGCAATGTAATGGTAGATAGATATAGAGGCATGATGACATAGGCTACATAAGGGATATGGCTTATATTACAAAGATGCATTCATCTGACTAGGACCAAGGGATATTATTTGGTGATCATGGAGGAGAGCACCATATTAGAATGAGGTTTAGTGAGAGCTATATCGAGTGAGTCATGGGTGATGGGTGATTGGGTGAGAGTCCACCTAGGTATATTGGTTCTCATTCATCCATGTGTTGTGGTAGTTTGGGTTAAGATAGGAGGTATCTGATGCACCTATTATTATTTAGCATGTTAAAGGATATTCAGATCAATGACCAATGATGGAGCCTCTAGATCTAGTAGTGGATGTGAATATAGATATCCTAGGTGTGGAGGATGTAGGGACTACACTTATGATGCATGGTGGATCACTCAAAGCTAGGAGCTTAGAGTAGGTATGGTCAATAGATATGCAAAGGCTACAAAATCTAGGATAAGTGGTGGTTTGGGATGGATTTGAGGAGACACCAAGGGTAGAGTAGGGAGTTTAGGTGGATATCCTAGTATAGGAGCTAGTAGTTCTCCTTAGACTAATGTAGGAGATAGTGGTGTGATGGATGAGGGGGATAGTGAGGAGGAGACTGAAAGCCAACTACTACAATGGATACAACAATATGTGGAGATGGGTGATGTACCTATAGGAGGGTGGTAGGAGTTGATAGTTATCCCTGAGGGGTGTGGTGTCCTAGCCCTAGGTAAGATTAAATTATCTATCTACCTATGTAATATGATGTACACTTATAAGGATATTATCATGTTACTGGATAGACTATGATAGGTAGAGGATCAGATGATCCAATGATAGGTAACCTATATGTAGGAGTGAGCTACCTTGAGAGTGGAGAGAGATGGAGCTATGATGGGTCAACTAGAGGTCAATAGGGATGTGGTAATATTATGAGGATAGATAGAGACTCTTAGGGCTAGTGCAGTGTGAGAGCAAGAGAAGGCTACATAGGATTGAGCATATATAGAGGCCTTGGTGACCAATATACCATGCTTATGAGAGGAGGCTATGTAGGAGATGTATTAATGAGAGACAAGGGTATCTGAAGTAGCTCGAATATGAGGGGAGGCTACCTAGGAGAGGACCTAAATGGAAGCCATGATGGTTGTGATGGATGAGATGAACCAGATAAAGTATTGCTTTTGTAGATAGGGAAGGAAGGTACATTGACTAGAGGTGTAGTTGGAAATGCATGGTATTAGTGTCCCAACATCATCAAAATATGGATCACAATACCACCAAAGTAGGAGTGGATAGTCATCAAGATGACCATAGGAAAGAGTGCTTGCCCTAGGTTAGAGAAGTCAATGAGGATCAAGGAGAGTGGAGGAGCCTCCTACCCCATGAGAGGGTAGTGGGGAGACTCATGATGAGGTGCAAATCTGAGATATTCTAGATTGTATTATTTTTGTGTTTTGTGTTATAATGTGGCAAGAGTGCCACTAATTTTGTATATGATAGCCCAGTGAGGCGATGTATGATGTAGTGCATATGTGATGTAATTATGTATATTGTATTCATGATTTTTATATGATAAATATACATGATGATTTTGATGTGATTATTTTTTTTGTGTCTAATGTGTGTGATATGATTAATATGAATGATGCAAATGATGTATGTGTGTGATTAGAAATATAAGTGAGTGTTTATGTATTATGTGATTCGATTTATGATGAATTCTAGGCAAGATGAACCTAACTATGTATCAATATGCACAAGTGGGGATGTATAATGTAAGGTATGGAATTGTGTGTATATGTGGAATGCAAAATGTGAGAATATGGTTAACTATTCACATTGCATTTAAGATATCTCACTTGGTATGGTGAACCTAAAAAATGAATGACTAGTTGCATAAATTAATGATCCATATGTGTGATAAGTAAACATAGAGTGTAAGGACTGATGTAGGTGTATAAGATATGTATATATGATATGTATCTAAGAAGGATGAAAAACTATGATGAAGAGATAATTTTTATAAGAAAATTTAGTGGTGGTGTTGTTCATCCCTAGTACTAAAGCATGATGGATGTTTAAAATAATTTCTAGATACACAAACAACATAGTTTGGCCAATCAAACTCATCTAATATGCATCCAATATCTTGTATATATCTAGACTAGCCTAACTAAACCTAAGTTGATCATAGACCTGT
The DNA here is from genome assembly GCA_028583015.1 of Wollemia nobilis. Classification (NCBI taxonomy): domain Eukaryota; kingdom Viridiplantae; phylum Streptophyta; class Pinopsida; order Araucariales; family Araucariaceae; genus Wollemia; species Wollemia nobilis. The sequence goes on along the minus strand of JAQPPZ010000386.1, from coordinate 7,661,612 downwards.
GTGTGCACATGATGCTCATTTATCCATTTTGAAGGAGGTTGGGCTAACCCATTATTAATCTAGCCAAAGCAACTAGCTCATCCAAAAGCACATAGTGATTTGTACAAGAGAAGATCACTAATGTGATGTTATTTTGGACCTGAGGACCATTCAAGAATTTTGGTAGTACTCTTGGAGGATTTTCCTTTTGTTTTCCACCCCACTTCCTTTTTATTCTCTTTTGTGGTGCTCCTTTCTCTTTTTTTTGTGGGCGTTGGATTTTATTTTCTACCCATTTTTTATTTGCTTTATCTTGTCCCTTTGTTTATCCCTAGGTTTATTTTGATCATGCATATGATAGGAAGAGTAGGGGAAACCATTCATTAAATGGTAATTCATATGCAAGGTGTTGTTCATCCTAGAATCAAAATGTACTTAAGATGTGAAATGTGTGAGTGGTCCATGAATGACATCAATTCAACTAGGGTTAGCCTTGAAATCCTGTAGCATTTGATGATGTTCAATACAGGTTGATTAGACTAACTATGAACGTTTGAGCAATAGAAAATATTCTTGTTGTCATGAAAATAATAACATGACCAGACACCATAGTAGTCATACTAACAAGTGTATTTTTAACTACTCAAAGTGGTACCATATACAAGTGGTGGATGGTATATGTATAAGAAATATGTGGGCATGACTACAAACACTATAGACACTATGATATATACAATAGGATGAAATTAATTATAAGAAGATCATTCCAAGCTGCAAGGATCTCAAGTGTTACGAGAACACCACATTCAACCAAAAAAATAATCTGAAAGCAAATTGATAGCATAAGCTTACAAATAGCTATGCAAAAAAAAGAGCAACAATATCATATATTAGATCTAAAAATGGAACACCAGGTATGAAGGTGCCTTGCTTATATAGGCAAGGCTGATCAACCATAGTTGTAGGATCAAGTTAAGGATAAATATCCACCATACAAAATGAATATTTGATATGGTCCATAGATATGTAATCACTATGGGAGAAAGAATATCAACCCTCCAAATGTAACCCCTAGGAATAGTCAAACCTAAAAATATTTCCATAATATCTAAGAAATAAATATGTAACATCTCATAATATCTAAATAAGATAAATGGAATATCCACACATAAGTGGGTGGGGAAAATACATGGAATAACTAAATAAAAAGGAAATAAATTACCTAGGTTAACATGAGCTAACGTGAAAAACCTACTCTAACACCCCCATCAAGTGAAGCTAGGGGCCAAAAAATAAAGTGGCATATCCATAGTATGAGTCCCAGCAACAAGGCCTGATCAGGTACTCATGTATAATATATCCATAAACAAATCTCGAACTAGAAGAAGGAAAAACCACATGGTAAAAATATCATACTGCTAGAAAGAGAGAGAAATTAGAAGGAATATGTCCTCAAGAACACCCCCTAAGGACAACTTCTAAAACCCCAAGCATTCCAAGCAACTCAAGATAGCGAGGTGATGCAAAAGGCTTCATATAGATGTCAAAAACCTACTGCTAAGTTGGAATGTACTCTAATCAAATAAATCCATCTTGAATGTAATAAAAAATGAAGTGCATGTGAATCTCAATATGCTTTATACGTTGGTGCTCAATAGGATTGCGAGAAGTGTGAATTGCACTTTGGTTGTCACACCAAAGTACTATTGTTCAATCCTATGGGAAGCCCAACTTTGTCAATAACTATCATAGTCAAAGAACCTCTTGAATCATTGTGAATGCTACTCTGTACTCTTCCTTTGTATATGAAAGTGTAACAAGTTGTTTCTTCTTGCATGCCCAAGCAATAGGAGAAGAGCCAAGACAAAAACTATAGCCAAAAGCAGAACTCTTATCATCAATAGAACCTGTCCAATCTGAATCAGTATATCCAACCAACCAAGTAGAAACTTGGGTGTAGTACAATCCAAAGTGTGAAGTGCCCTGTAGATATCTCAAAATCCTCTTGATAGCCTGCCAGTGACTACAATAAGGGGCATGTGCAAACTGAGACACAAGTCCAATTGCAAAAGAAATATCGAGGCGAGTATGGGTCAAGTACATCAAAATTCCAACTAACTACCTATACAAGGTAGGATCACAAAGAGGAGTGGTGCAAGTGGAAGTAAGAGAGACCCTATACTGGAAAGGAGAGGTACATGTCTTGCAATAAACCATACCAAAATGCTGAAGAAGATCATGGGTGTAATTTTGCTAACTTAAATGAATCCCTAAATCTGACTGAGAAAATTGCAAACCAAGGAAAAAGTGCAAAAGACCAAGATATGTCATATCAAACTGCATTTAAAGAACCCTTTGAATAGTCTAAATGTTGGAATAATAGCTACCAGTAAGAATCAAATCATCAACATACAATACAAGTATAAATGTATCCTCTCCAACATGTTGTATATACACTGTATGATCTAAGTGGCAACGAACAAAACTAGTAGATAGAAGAAAATAGTCCATATTCTCATACCAAGCTCTAGGGGCCTATTTGAGACCATAGAGATACCTTTGTAGTCTACAAAAAAGAGAAGAGTCATGAAAAAACATATCAGGTTGCTCCATGTAGATTTCCTCCTGGAAATATCCATGCAAGAAGGCACTCTTCACATTTTTCTAGTACACTGGCCAACCCTATGATGTAGCAATAGAAAGTACAAGGTACACATAATCCATATTGGTTATGGGTGCAAAATTCTTAAAGTAATCAATACCTTCGACATGTGAGAAACCCTTCGCTACAATATGAGCCTTATACTTGTCAATGGATCCATCAACTACATATTTTGTTTGGTATACCCACTTACACCTAACCAATTTTCTTCCATAAAGATGAGAGACCAAATCCCAAGTATGATTCTTCATCAAAGAAGAATACTCATATGTCATCGCATCATCCCACTCCTGTATCCCATGAGCCTATGAGAAATACTATGGATCCCCATAAACTACCTAACATAAAATTCCAAAACTTGTAGAATGTGCATGATGATGTCTAGTGGGTGGAAGATCTTGTATGAAAGGTGTTACCTCATAAATTGTGGTACAAGACCACCTAGGCATAGTGAAAACATTAGGAGGAACAAGATTATTATCTAAATCTATATCCATAACCTACTAAACTACCTCCTGAACTTGCTCCTCAAATAAGGGATCCTTAAGATGAAGTGAAGAATCACAAATGGATGGAAGTAAAGAAGAAGAATCATGAGAAGAGAAGTGCTCATCAAACTGAACATGAGTTCTAAAAAGAACTTCATGAGTATCAGGATCCAAAATTCGATAATATCTCATGTCCTCATAATACCCAATTAATATCAAGGGTTTGATCTTCTTATCCAAGGCTTTCCTTTGCTTATTTGGTACAAAATCCCAAGCATGGCTTCCAAAAAATTTGAAAAATGAGACATCAGACTTAGTCCTAGACCAAGCCTCCTCTGGAGTCAAATGCTCAAGTGCTCTATGTGTTGTGCAATTCTGAATGTAGTTCGCACAATTAACTACTTCTACCCAATATATATGAGGTAAATCCCTAGAATGCATCATGGAGTTAGCCATCTCCTTAAAATTTTGGTTCTTCCTTTCTGCTAAGCCATTTTTTGTGGAGTATGAGGAACAAAATTTTGGTGACCAATTCCATGTGCTACCAAAAAATCAAAAAATTCTCTATTGAAGTACTCCCCCCATTATCAGTGTGAAGCTTATTTATGCAACTAGAAGATTGATTCTCAACAAAAGCCTTAAACACATTGAAGTGTGAAAACACATCACTCTTGTACTTGAGAAAATAAACCCAAGTACGCCTTGAGAAATCATCAATAAATGTAAGTACATACTTATCTCCTTTGAAAGGAGTAGAAAAAACCATCAAGTCACTATGCACAAGATCAAGTTGTGAAGAAGCTCTTTTTGACTTACCCTTAGGAAATGGATCTTGGTGTTGTTTCCCTAATGCACATCCAAGGCAAACTCCATCAAGACAAGAAAATATAGGCAAACCATCAAACATACCATGAGTGCTCAAATCCTTTAAAAATAAGTAATTAATATGTCCAAATATCTCATGCCAAAGCTTACTCTCAGAATCTGCATGAGAAACCAAGCATATCCCTACAGAAGAAGTGTCATAAAAACCCTCAAAGTGATATAGTCTAGCACTATGATCAAAAACACCTTGTGCAATAAGTGAATGAGGCTCCAACAAGGTTCTAACTTTATCTCCTTGTGGTGTGAAAGTCACTATTTTACCCTGGCCATAATGACAAATTTGATAAATAGAAAGTAAATTTGTATTAATGTCAAGAAAATATAGTGCATCATTAATGCATCCACCATCAAGTTGTATGTCACATTTTCCCTTAATAGAAATAAAGGAAGAATCTCCAACCTCAATGTTGGAAGTAGAACTCAAACCAAGAGATACAAATGACTCCTTAGAAGAAGTAATATGGTGAGAAGCACCAGAATCTATAACCCAACTATCTTGAGCAACTGACTAAGATATCCCAACAACATTAAGTGCTTTACCATGATCACTAGAAGGAGGTGGAGTGGAGATAGAAATATTATGTTTTCTGATTGCATCCTCTAAGGCTTGCATTCTCTTCCAACACCTAGTTTCTACATGATTATTTCCCCCATAAAAGGATCATGAAAGGCTATATTTATTATTGGATTTAGAAGAATATTTGGATTTAGAGTTAGATTCTTTGGGTTTACCTTTGAATTTTCCTTTACCCTTAGGACTAGATTCTACTAATGCCTTTTGAGAGGTGGAAGACTCAAGGTTAGACAATTTGGATTCTCCCCCAGTATTTCTTTCACAAAACAACTCCAAATCAGGCATTATGAATGTGTTACCTAAGGCATCCATGCTAGAGAAAAAGGTAGAAGCAAATATTTGGAATGGACCTTTCAACTTGGATAGAATTAGGTAAACACAATCTTCATCTTTCTTGTCTCTCCCACTCCCCTTTAATTGTGTCAACAAGTTCTTGAACTTAGTAAGATAGTCTATAATAGATGGAAAATATTTAGGATTGAGAGCAATGATCTCAACTTCAAGTTGCATGGCTCTTATGTGATCCACCTTACCAAATAATCCTTTTAATTTTACCCAAATTTTGAAAGGAGAGTCACATCCTTCCAAATGAAATAAAATACTATCACTTACATAAGTTCCTATCAAAACCATACATTCATGTAGTTTGCATTGGTGCTAAAAATTTTCATATTCTCTAGTGAACTCTGGTTTTTCTTCAAGCATTAAATCCCATAATCCTTTGTGTTTAATTATTGTTTCCATTCTTGGTCTCCATGTGTGGTAATTATGTGTTGTTAATGGCTCACATTGATCTAATGCAAAAGAATATGAAGAAGCCATTCTACAAAAATCACCAAAGAGCAAAAGAATGCAGATAGGATGCATAAATCAGCACCAAGACAACCCCCCCAAAAGATAATTTTATTAGCTTCACAATAATGTAGAAGATGGGGCTTTATAACAATAGTCCATATACAAGGTTCAAGTGCAAAAACCTTTTTCACAATGCAATATTGAGTGTAGTCATAAAATAATTATAACTGTCTAAATAAAAATCCAAAAAATATGAAATTTTATAGACATCAAAAAAATTATTTTACAGGATTGGCAAAAATTTCACTAAGCAACTCCCAATATTTCTCCTACAAGGACGATTTTACTAAAAATAGTAAAATAGTTGTAACTGTCAGAATATAGCTCCAAATTCTCTGAAATTTTATGGGAAGGTCTATAATATTATTTTACACATTATGTAAAAAAATCTGCAAAAACTTAGAAGCTTTGATGAAGATATATGCATATTACTAAAAAAGTGTAGGTTTTCGTAAAATCAAGATATCTTGAAGAATACTAATCCAAATGAGCTGAAATTTTGGGCACAACTCAAATGAATGAATCTACAGACCTCCACAAATTTTTATGGAAAAATGGAATTTATATCAGGAGATACATGCAAAATATAAAAATGGGTTGGGTTGGTGACCCTACCAAAAAGGGAAATGCTCAAGAAAAAAAAATGCTTAGGACAGATCCAAGGGAATGAAGCTATTGCAGTATGGGGAGAAGATATTTTAGGAGTTTGGTGATGATATTACAATGGAATGAGTGACACAAATTGGCCAAAAAACTCCACCAAGGACCCGATCACAAAAACTGAAGCTTCCACATCATTCTTTGAACCTGCAAGAGAAACAACTGCACAACACTCACAAATGTATGACTGCAACACCTATTGCTCAGATTCCATGAAAGGAATGATAATCAGATAATTACAAGCTGCAAGGATCTCAAGTGTTAATAGAACACCACATTCAACCAAAATAAGAATCTAAAAGCAAATTGATAGAATAAGCTTACAAATAGATATGCAAAACAAAGAGTAATAATATCATATATTATATCTGAAAATGGAACACCAAGTACAATGAAGGTGCCTTGTTTATATAGACAAGGATGATCAACCATAGGCTTAGGATCAAGCTAAGGATAAATATCCACTGTAAAAAAGGAATATGTGATACGGTCCATATATATGTAACCGCTATGTGAGAAAGAATATCAACCCTCCAAATGTAACCCCTAGGAATAGTCAAACCTAAAAATATCCCCATAATATTTAAGAAATAAATATGTAACATCTCATAATATCTAAATAATATAAATGGAATATCCACACATAAGTGGGTGGGGAAAATACATGGAATAACTAAATAAAATGGAAATAAATTACCTAGGCGAACATGAGCTAAGGTAAACAACCTACTCTAATAGAGGACATGATATAACAAAATGCCTAAATGAATGGTGTGATGCAGGAGAATCCGGTGACAGTAGAGCAATCTTGCACCTTTCAAAACTTTTTGTTTCAATTTTTTTTTCTAAGTACTTTTCTTCAGTTCTTCCCAAGGGGGAAGTTTGTGTAAAGCAAGGGGGAAGGGGGTCGTGATTTTGCGACATGTCACGAAATCGTGACCTCAAAAGCTGTGAAAGAGGTAAGGGCAAGTTTCGTCACGATATCGCGACGTCGCAATATCGCGACAATATTTCAGAGCAAGGCGCAGGGGGGAGTCCTGTAGTGATATCGCGAAAGGTAGCGATATTGCGACCTGTCTTGATATCGTGACCAGTTATAAGTTGCCATGTGGCAGTGTTTCCAAAGCAAGGCGGAAGACAAGGATAAAGGCATCAGCAAGGCGCAGGCAAGGGTGGGGGGTCACAAAATCATGACATGTCACGATTTCGTGACATGTCATGAAATCACGACCCCAAGTGGCTCGGCATGACGAAGGCAAAAGGGGGTCGCGAAATTGCAACATGTCACGAAATCGTGACCCCAATGGGCTCGACAGGGTGAAGGAACTTTTGGTCATGATATCACGACATGTCACGATTTTGTGACCTGTCGCGATATCACGGCCAATAAGAAGACAGACCGAAGTTTGCACGTGGACGGCCAGGCAAGGCTGAATTTGACACGTGGCTGCCACGTGTGTTAAAAGTAGCACAACCAGTTGGGGGTAAGGTTGAAATTGACACGTGGAAGCATACAGGTATTAAGTCAAATATGAGGGCCACGTAATTTGAAGAGAAATATGTCGACCACGCATATGTTTCTTTTTATTATTATTTCTGGTAGAACGACAATTACAGGCGATGGACTTTATGGTTGAGACAGCGGTACAAAAGAACAGTCAGATCAAAACGGCGGTTGCAGGTCAAGGGAGGCCATTAATGCAAGCTTCATGGCGGATCGGGTAGTTGCCCATTTATGGTAGACAAATTTGAAAACTCGGCCGAGGGGGAAAATCAAATTTGAAATTTTGTTAGGCAGGGGCATTAATTGCTAGAGGGTCGAGACCTCGATAAAAACTCGTTTTAATGTTTTATGGTGGGGGACTGGAAAAGGGGGAGAAGTAGCACAGTTAGTGAGACCAAAGCCGATCTTGGTCATGGTTAAGCCTACGGGCTATATTATTTTGATGTGCGTATAATGAACAAAATATTTTAATGAAAAGCATGAAATTTTTGAAGGTGTGATCTTTCGGTCCCCATCAAGTGGTATCAGAGCCGAAAGTTCCTGAGTGTGTGACAGATCACCGGACATGAGGCAGTCACACCAGGATCTGTGGGAAGGCTCATGAGAAAGTGAGAAGATGCCTCCGAGAAGAAACCCCATTGGTGGGAGAGGCATGGCAGCAGCAGATTTCCAAGCTTTGCAGCGGCAAGTTCAGGCCCTGCAAGAAGAACTGCGCAGAGGATACGAACCAAGAAGAGATGCAGACAGTGAAGATGAAGTAGATGAAGAAGAAAACCAGTTTGAAGAAGAAGAAGAAGAAGCTGTAGATCCGGCACAAGCCAGACTGTACAAAGCCATATCTTAGATCGGGAAGAGGTCGAAGATAGAAGTTTCCACGTATTCCGGGAACTTGAATTCGGAGGAATTGATTGATTGGAAAAATGACCTGGAAGAATACTTCGAGTATGAAGAAGTTGAAGATCCCGAGCGGGTCAGATTTTCCAAAACCAAATTAAAAGGTCATGCCAGCATATGGTGGAAGGAGGTACAGCTAGAACGGAACAGAAGAGGAAAAGAATGGATAACAAGATGGGAACAGATGGTAGAAAAATTAAAGAGACAGTTTATTCTGGCAGATTATGAGTTGGATCTGCTAAGAAAAATGCAGGGTTTAAGACAGATGAATAAAACTATTCAAGAATATACGGAGGAGTTTTATAAAATCTCCATCAGAACCGGCCATTTAGAAGCAAGTAAAGAAAAGGTGGCCCGTTATATTAATGGGTTGAGACCCAGTGTCCAGGAAGAGTTGAGCTTGGTTCGGGTGAGCACCATTGAAGATGCTTACCAGTTTGCTCTGAAAGTTGAAGAAAAACTGAACAAAAAGTTTGAGAGCAAGCAAAGAGGAAGAGGGAACGGAGGAAAGACTGGTGGAAGAAAAGAGGAAGGAAAGGAAGAGAAGAAAGAAGAGGTTAGCAGCAGCCAGAATTAGAAAGAAGATGAAGAACCCAAACCGCAAGTTCATAACAATGGCTACCCAAGAGGAAGAGGTAGATCTGGACGTGGGTATGGAAGAGGAGTGTTTCGGGGAACATGTTTCCACTATGCAGAAGAGGGGCATCGGGCATATGAGTGTCCCCAACACCTCGAGAGAGTGAACAAGAAACAAGTGGGTCCTGCCAGAGTTGCTATGGCAGCGGAAGATGCTGAATCAGAACATTTTGAAGAAGCTAAGAAGGGAGAAGCCATGATCGTGAGGAGAACCATGTTGATTGATGAAGACAAACCTGAGCAGAGGATAAGCCTGTTCCACACACGGTGCAAAAGTGCAGGCAAAGTCTATAATGTTATTATAGAAAATGGGAGTACAGATAACTTAGTCTCCGAGGAGATGGTTGCTAAGTTACAGTTGGAGAGAAGGAGACACCCGCATCCATACCGGATTGCGTGGTTGCGGAAGGACCACAAAGCATGGGTCCGTGAACAGTGTTTAGTCACGTTAAAGATTGGGAGATACCAGGATGAAGTCCTGTGTGATTTTTTCCCCATGGATGCTTGTCATTTGCTATTGGGAAGGCCATGGCAGTTTGATCGGAGTGCAGTGCATGATGGTCGTGCAAATACGTACTCCTTGATGAAATATGGAGTGCGGCACAAGTTGAAGCCATTATAGACGATGGATGAGAAGTTGTGCAGCAATGCCAGGATTTTTCTGGTAGAGGGCAGAAATTTTTTTTTCCAGGAGATAGAATTTGAGCAGGTTGCAAAGGCAGATGACTATTTGGAGGTGTTACAGAAAACGTGGACAGAACAGCATAGAAGTGAATGTCACTTCTCCTTTTTTACCCCGGGTGTCTGATGCAGGAGCATCTGGCAACAGTAGAGCAATCTTGCACCTTTCAAAACTTTTTGTTTCAATTTTTTTTTCTAAGTACTTTTCTTTAGTTCTTCCCAAGGGGGAATTTTGTGTAAAGCAAGGGGGAAGGGGGTAGCAAAATCGCGACATGTCGTGATTTCATGACATGTCATGAAATCGTGACCTGAAAAGCTGTGAAAGAGGTAAGGGCAAGTTTTGTTGCGATATCGCGACGTCGCGATATCGCGACATTGCGATATCGCGATAATATTTCAGAGCAAGGCGTAGGGGGGAGTCCTGTCGCGATATCACGACAGGTAGCGATATCGTGACCTGTCATGATATCACGACCAGTTATAAGTTGCCACATGGTAGTGTTTCCAAATCAAGGTGAAAGACAAGGATAAAGGCATCAGCAAGGCACAGGCAAGGGTGGGGGGTCACGAAATCATGACATGTCGCAATTTCGTGACATGTCACGAAATTGTGACCCCAAGTGGCTCGGCATGACGAAGGCAAAAGGGGGTCGCAAAATCATGACCCCAATGGGCTCAGCAGGGTGAAGGTGCTTTTGGTCGTGATATCACGACATGTCATGATTTCGTGACCTGTCATGATATCACGGCCAATAAGAAGACAGATCGAAGTTTGCACATGGATGGCCAGGCAAGGCTGAATTTGACACGTGGCTGCCACGTGTGTTAAAAGTAGTGCAACCAGTTGGGGGTAAGGTTGAAATTGACACGCGGAAGCATACAGGTATTAAGTCAAAGATGAGGGCCACGTAATTTGAAGAGAAAGATGTCGACCACACATATGTTTCTTTTTATTTATTATTTCTGGTAGAACGATAATTACAAGCGATGGACTTTATGGTTGAGACAGTGGTACAAAAGAACAGTCAGATCAAAATAGCAGTTGCAGGTCAAGGGAGGCCATTAATGCAAGCTTCATGGTGGATCGGGTAGTTGCCCATTTATGGCAGACAAATTTGAAAACTCGTTCGAGGGGGAAAAATCGAATTTGAAATTTTGTTAGGCGAGGGGCATTAATTGCTAGAGGGTCGAGACCTCGATAAAAACTTGTTTTAATGTTTTATGGTGGGGGACTGGAAAATAGGGAGAAGTAGCACAGTTAGTGAGACCGAAGCCGAGCTTGGTCATGGTAAAGCCTGTGGGCTGTATTATTTTGATGTGCGTATAATGAACAAAAGATTTTAATGAAAAGCATGAAATTTTTGAAGGTGTGATCTTTCGGTCCCCATCATGGTGATATATGACCAATGTGTTTGATAGATACACAAATCAAGTGATATAAGTGAATGCAAAGTGGTGTATCCCCATATGATGTCCTATGTACTAGATCGAAGCAAGTAGATGAGGAAGAATGTACAAGTAAAGTAAAGTGGATGCCAATGTGAGATAGTAGCAATCGTGAGTGATGTGTGTGAATGTGTATGAAAGAGTAATATAATGATGAGTAAGTAAAAAATAAATGTGAATAGGAGACCCTGATGATTCGATAGGTGAAATAAACGAATAGAGGAGAAATAAATAGACGATAGAGAAAGGCAGAGAAAAATATCTGACTAGGTTAAAAGTATGTAGTCACTTGTAGCGTGACCATACAAAAATGACATGATGCAACAAAAGAGGAAGAAAAGAGAAGGGGGAAAGAAGAAATAAATAAAGAAGAATATGGAAGAGAGAATAGAAAATAAATTTTTGAACTAAAGCAAAGGTATGTAGCTACTCATAGTGTGACCATAAAACATTGATATGATTCTAGAAATAAATATAGAGAATGAGGAAAAAAATACAGAAGGAAAATAAATGCTAAAAGTGATATGTATAATGTGGACGGGGGGAGATGAGAAAATGAAACTCTCCCTAGTTTGGATAATGTGGTAGAGGACAAAACTCCTCTTAGCATGGACGATGGGTTGGAAGAGAATGAAATCCTCCTCCTTCAATTTGTACAAGAGGGATAAATATGTGTAGCACCCTAAAATTGGCGCAGTAAAATTGGAATAATTACATTCACCTTAGTAAATAATTCTAAATTCAAATTTAACCTCCCAAACCACCCGTTAACCGTCGAGAAACCCGTTTCCTCCTTTTTCGTGCCATTTTTAGTAGTTTTTTTGACCTTTTGATGATATCGTCTCCGATCAGACGATATCGCCCCAGATTTGATGATTTCGTCTGGACTAGAACGTCCAGACGATTTCGTCGCAAAATTGAATTTGCATAGTTGGAATCCATTCCAACGGGTCTCCAATCTGGCAAGAAGCGTGTCTGCATCGTTGGGACCCTTCCCCCGTTGGATATCTCCCAAATTGGGATGATCTCCAACCTCCCAACAACTATCCTATGCCTATTTAACTCTAATACTTTTCCCTCCCCAACCCCTAGCTGAATTTTTATGCAAATTGAACCCTTATGCTCTAAAACATCGTAATTCATATTTTGCATTAGTCCTATAGTCATTTCATTGCAGGTACACCATTGGTTTTCTATCGGAGCCAACACCTATCGTAGCCGACGAACCTGTCAAGATCGGAGGCGATCTTGTCAAATTCGGGACGATCTCGTACTGATGCGAGACGATTTTGACTATAGCACACATCGAGGCAATCAGTGCCTGGAGTTTGTTCTTCTATTTTCTTTTCTCTGTCATTTTATGCTATAAATTAGATTGTTTATTTAGTTTTTATACTATATTGCATTTGGAGTTCACCCATTTTGTCTAGTTTATATATTAAGATCATATTCTACTATCTAAACACAGTTATTTGCATTTACTTCTATTCTTGTATATTGTTCAACACTCATATTACTGTTTCACATAGTTTGCCCCTGATTGTAAAATAGAATTTCTTGTATTTCGTATCTGTTTTCTTTTTTGCAGGTCTCTGATGAATTCGTCTAACAAATTCGTCAGATTGCAGACGATCTTGTCAGTTTAGACGATTTTATCAAATTGAAGGCGATTCTGTTGAATTACAGACGATCCAGACTGCTTCAAGCTTCAGAAACTCCATCAGACTTCCGGATCAGGTAATCTTCATTGGCCTCCTGCAAATTCTCTATTTTTGTTTTTCCTTTCTGTTTGCTGTATGCATTTAAATTGCATTTTCATGTAGTTTAAGTTAGAATAATTCGGCCAAACCTAGGATGAATGTTTAAAAATAAAACGAACTCATCAAAACTCATTCCCAAAACCTAGGCATGGAAACTGCAGTCAAATGTTTCCTGGTGAACCCACCATCCATCGAAAAATCACCAAAATGCACCTCCCTTGAGAGGCGGACCTTCGCAAAGTCCTCTCGTCCGAGGTACCGCACCATCCTTTTCCCATCCTCCTTCCGGGCGCGGATCCAATAGCCTGAAGGTAGGGGTGCAAAAAATTTGGAGCGATACATTTTGGTGAACCCGACGTGAATGCATCATAACCTTTTGAACAAAAACAAACAAAGACAAAAAAAAAAAAAAAATTAGAACTAAAACTTAGATGCATTTTAAAAAATTTAAGGTTCAAAATCATGTTTAGATGGTAGCTCCTAAAAATAGGTTAGCAGTTACTATAAATGTAGTAAACCAATTAGCGGCCATAGAAGTTAATTCTGTCCTTAGTGTCCCTAAAGCAAGTAGAAATCAATCCTTGTGGGACAAGCTTATCAGGAGACTTAGTATCATTTCATCTAGGTCCACACAACTTAAACAGATTAAGAGGCTAGTCTTGGATAGAATCCTGGATCCTCATCAATTAGTGTTCTATCATGAACTTCGGAGAGCTTGCCATAGGTGGTTAGCCTATAGGAGAGCTTTAGTAGCTTCGGAGTTGTTCAGCTTCGAGGAATACCTCGAGAATGCGGACATTGTACACCGATTCCTAGGCCTTGTAGAGGACCAAGAAGTTGTTCTCACAGATAAGGAAATATGGAATAGAGTTCCGTGAGTTGTGCTATATCGAGAGTATTGCCATGAGCTTTACTTTTATCAACCAGCATCTGAGATAGACAATATTACCATAGCCCTTTTCATCAAATTCTTAAAAGAAAACTTTCAATTTGAAGAAGAATATTTCATGACCCCTGAACAGCTTGAACCAATTAATGATATTCATAAATTATTCATAGAAGATTAGTTCATCTACTTTCAGCCTTATTATTATTGTGTGCATTTATTGTTTCATTTGCTGTCTCTATTATATTGTTTCAAAAAAAAAACTAAAAATCAAAATCAAAAAATCAAAAAATCAAAAAACATAGTAAAAAACTTAAACATTTCATTTACAATATTGCATTAGGTATATATATAAATATATACCTTTTAATTTGTTGCATATATATATATATATATATATATAAATATATATATATATATTCTGAAATCAAAACTTAGCACCATGACTAAACTTAGGAATGGTAAAGAAATTTTAGGAGAAGGAGAAGATTGGCTACAAAATACAACTGAAAACCCAAATGTCCTTCTTGGAGATACAAATCCGGAAGGTGAAACTCTAGGTCAATCAGATGAACACTTAGGTGAAGATAAGGAACAAGAAGGAAGTGTTAAAGAATCTTCGTCCCCTAGAATAGCTCCAAATGGAGGCATCACTTTTGACAACGTAGAACATTTTCAAAAATTTCTTAATCAACATATCGACATCCTTAATGTGGCAGTCCGTATTGATAAAGGGGAAATTAGTGATGCTCAAACAGTCTTAGAACGGGTGATTGATATGCAAACTAATCCCTTGTCTTTCATTGATCAAGAAAGTGATAAGGGTGGACCATCTAATGCGAATATGGTCACTATAGCCCAAGCCATGACCAAACAACAAGTCACCCAACCTCCTAAGCAACCTGTTACTCAAACTAAAATCACTCCCACACAAAAGAAAATTCCCTTCACTACTTCCTTCCTCCAAACAGTTGAGCAAAATGCTTTAAATAGACAAAAATCTAAAACAAATCCAAATACAAACTTTCAACAATCTACAATACAACACAATCCAACTTCAAAACTCCTCCATAATATTTTTCCTACCAATGTTTTACACAATAGTAACATGACATCTAATCTGCATGTTCCTCCATCCTACGCCCATAACACTTATGGCAATGCCCCATCGAATCAATATGGGGGGCAAACTAGTAGTTTGGAAGCTATGATGAAACAATTGGCTTCACGTATGGACCAGATAGATCCCTACCATCCCTCATATAATTATTGAGAGATTTGTATCCAACCATTGGATCCCATAGTGGTAGCTCAACCATACCCTAAAAATTTTCCCATGCCCGTCCTGCCTATCTATAAAGGAACCGAAGATCCCATAGAACATATTCGCATGTTTAGGATAGCATGTCACGACATATCGCATAACGACTTGATATTACTAAAAATGTTCCCCAAAAGTTTAGGTGGAATGGCGTTAGAGTGGTATTATCAATTGCCCACTCATTCCTTAAGAAACTTTGAAGAAACAATTTGAGTCATTTGTTCATCAATTTAGTGCTTACATCGAGAGGCATGTAACTATTAAAGACCTATACAATTTAAAACAAGATAAAGACGAATGTTTTGCTGATTTCTTAGCAAGATGGAAACAATTGATAGGAAAACTGCACTTTGTGCTACCCTATAGGGAAATGTTAGACATTTTCATTAACAATTTACAAGAACAACTTTCTTATGATCTGTCAACAGCTACTTTGACTACCTTCGATCAAGCTATAGACTTAGCTCGAAGAGTAGAAGATGCCCTCATTAGGAGAGGCCAACTTAGAAAGAAGGATGATGAGAAAACATCTAGAAGTCAATATAAAAACAAACAGGTTGTCGGTGATGGAGTCGCTGACAACAAAAATGTTGCTAATGTCAATGCAACAAAAACAACAAAAAAATTCATCTTGAAACCTCCTGATAAGCCTCCTCGAGAGTTTACTAGATTAAATCAACCTTTATCAACTATTTTACCTCAACTTCTTGAAAGAGGTTTAATCCAACTGCCAGCTATCCGGGAACCTGACCCAAGCATGCTCAGATATAGAGCTGATTTGCACTGTGATTTTCATAGAGGTCCTGGACATTCTACCAACGCTTGTAAGAGATTGAAACATAAAATACAAGATTTTATTGACAATAATGAAATGGAAGGGCAAGCCTTCCAACCTAAACAAAACCCTCCTAATAATACCCAAAATATTGTTCCCCAAAATCAAAATCGAATGCCAATCAAACTTTAGACATATTTCAACACCCTTTACCAAGACATGGTAAAGAGGTAGCCAATCAAATTGAACATCACAATGTTCCCCCTCCTACCCGATATGTAGGAACCATTAGTGGGCAATTACCTGTTCAGGACTCTCACACCTTCGACACAACCTTATCCCTGGTTACAACCAGGCCCTTACATAATTTTCAAACTTCTGATTTTAGCGATATAGAGTCAGATAGTGAGAGTGAAGTAGACACCATTCAATCGAATAGTTCTGAAAACAAATCAGATCCTATTCAACCTATCACAGATGCTAATGTTCCAGAAGAACCATTTCCTAGAAGAGTCACTACTCGACCTTCTTCTAATGAAGTCCTTCCTTATGAACAAGCCATAAACTCTCAACCGAGACCATTTCAATGTCGTCACTATAACATTGTAGGTACCATCGAAGTCGTCACCCGAAAAAAAGCTCAAAATCCCCAAAAAGAACCAAACCAGAATGATGGATCAGCTCCATTTGTTCTAAAAAATCCTAATAAAGGAAATCATGCTCCTATTGTTCAAACTAAACCTCCTTACAGCATTAATGAGCAATTTTCTAATACCACCGCCAGAATATCCCTTTTAGATTTATTAAGATCCTCCCCCACCCATAGGGATGAATTGATGCTTACTTTGAGCCAGATGATGGTACCTCAAAACATCCAACCCGAAGCTATGGCCAATACTATCATCACACGAGAGATTGATTGTATTGACTTTCGAGATAAAGATATCCCACAAAACAGTTTACACAAGGATAATCCCTTGTATATTACAGCTTTAATT
This sequence comes from Wollemia nobilis, assembly GCA_028583015.1. Lineage (NCBI taxonomy): Eukaryota > Viridiplantae > Streptophyta > Pinopsida > Araucariales > Araucariaceae > Wollemia > Wollemia nobilis. Next base: position 7,644,608 of record JAQPPZ010000386.1, on the reverse strand, counting down.
GGGGATGTAGTCGTCAAACGAGTCCTCGATTGATAATGGCTCATCTCTAAACATCTGCACCTTTGACTTCTACCAATGATTTGGTTTTAGAAGTGATGAAATGAAGAAGACTGATATGATTATCAAAGCCTTTAATGACGAAACACAAGAAACGTGTGGAGTCATTACCCTCCCATTGCAAGTTGGTCCTAGAACCCTTGAGACAACTGTGTTTATTGTACATTGCCCAGCATCATACAATATACTTTTGGGTCGCCCTTGTATTAACGCCATGCGAGCAGTCCCATCAAATTTACACCAATGTGTTAAGTTTGAGTTTAAAAATCATTTGGTCACTATTCATGGTGACCCTAGACCTTTTGATATGTGCGCATTGGTAGAACCAATTGGAGTGCAATTTTGCCCTGCTCTGTCATCCACATATCCTACTTCTTCATCTAAAACTGTGAGATATAAACCCATCACTCCATCTATTCCTCCATTAACTTCATCTTCCCATATAGATCAATCACCTTCTAAACAAATTACTGTAGAACTTCAAAAAGCTCTTAAAACTACAACCAATTCTTCAAGTTCTAATCCCATAAATTCAAAACCTTCAGACACATCTATCATACCTCCCACATCTCAAGACATAGGTAATAAGCCTTCTACATCTTATGCCCTTTCTGATGATCTTTTACCATATTTATCTACAACCTTAATATCAGAAAAAATGAATGCTTTCATGCAAGATTCAGACCTTTTAAATCAATTGCTGCCATCTCCTCATACTTTGGGCCTCCCACAACCTATGGGAAGTACTTACCAAGTCGGGAGTTGCACCTTCATGTACAAAGGATATGACTGGGGAAGAATCCCTCAGAATATCAAAACCCATCATGATGGATATGCTCGGTGCTATTTTACCAACGATTATATTAAAGCTAAACCCATGATGCTTAAAATGGGATATAAAGGGAAAGGCTTAGGACCTTTCCAAAATGGCATGAAAGAACCTTTCGAGGTAGAACCATGGCCTGCCCGATGTGGTGTGGGCCTATTACCTAGTAAGGGTCAACCCTTTCCTTTTGAGGATGATGATCATCTCATATGCTATCAAGACTATTTAGATAGACATGTTGATTTACCTCTTAAAAATCTGTCATTTTCATGCAACATGCTATCCATAGCATACCCTGAAATGATTGCTGACCCCGATGAAGAGTTGGAAGGAGATATCTTCCATGATGTATCTATTGAAGAGATGTTGTACAACGGGTTTTATTTTGATGGTTCTATACCAACCATAGCTCAAATTGAGGCCACCGACCCTCAGAAAAAATTATCTAAATTAACTTTACAAGAGTTACAAGAGTTGGGCGTTTCACCTACCCCACCTAATTTTGAAAGAGATCTACACATGGAGGTAGAAAATGTCATTAAAATTAATATTGGAACTGAGGACAACCCTCATATAATCAACATTGGAGCAGAACTAAGTCAAGAAAAACAAGAACAATACATTGCATTTCTTAAAGAGTATGAAGATGTCTTCGCTTGGACATATGAAGATATGCCAGGTCTAGACCCTTATGTAGTCATGCACCATCTAGTGGTCCATCCGGATGCTAAACCTGTTAAACAAAAACTTGGAAAAATGCATCCCAAAGTGGCCTCGCTAGTCAAAGGGGAGTTAGAAAAACTCCTGAATGTTATCTTCATACAAGCTATTGATTATGTTGAATGGATCTCCAATGTAGTTCCAGTCACCAAGAAAGAAGCCACCAAAGTTAGGGTTTGCACAGATTTCAGAGATATTAAGGCTGCATGCCCTAAATATGACTTTCCTCTTCCAAATATGGATCAAATTATTGATTTTACTGTCGAAAGTGGGATGATGTCCTTAATGGACGGATTCTCCGGCTATAATCAGATCAGGATAGCTCCTGAAGACCAGGCTAAAATAGCCTTCATTACCCCCTGGGGTACCTTTTGCTGGAAAGTGATGCCCTTTGGCCTAAAGAATGCCGGGGCAACTTATCAACGGGCTATGACCTACATCTTTCATGATATGATGCATGATATCCTACATGATTATGTAGATGATATTATAGCGCGCTCTCTTATTGAAGATCATCATTTAGATGATTTAAGAAAAGTTTTTAATCGATTACGAGAATTTCTCATTCGGTTAAATCCAGCAAAATGTATATTCGGAGTTAAATCCGGCAAGTTATTATGGGTTTTAGTTTCTTTATGTGGTACCGAAATTGACCCTCTCAAAATTGTGGCTATCACTGATATGCCCGCACCCACTAATATATCTGAATTACAAAGTTTACAAGGTAAACTTCAAGCTATCCGTCGCTTCATTGATAAGCTGGCGGACAAAACTGGTCCCTTTCTTAAACTCCTTAAGAAGGACGTCCCCTTTAATTGGGACATAGAATGTAGAGAAGCTTTTGAACTTCTCAAGCAATATCTCCTTAACCCTCCGGTGCTTTCACCGCCTAAACCTGATCGCCCATTTCTTCTATATATTTTTGCCTCAGATTCTGCCTTAGGAGCTATGTTAGCTCGGCTTGATGATGAAAAATGAGAACGTGCTAATTATTACATTAGCCGCACCTTCATCGATTATGAAACCCGCTATACGACGTTAGAGAAGTTATGTCTAGCGATCGTGTTTGCTACGCAAAAATTATGACATTACATGCTTAGCCAAAAAACGTATGTCATTGCTAAATATGATCCTTTAAGATATCTCATGAGTCGACCTTATTTATCGGGTCGCACAGCCAAGTGGGTTCTTTCTTTAAGCAAGTTTGATCTCACCTTCATAGGACAGAAGTCTGTTAAAGGTCAAATCATAGCAGATCAATTAGCTACTGCACCCTTAGAGTCTACTCATCCCATCATTATCGAGTTTCCTGATGAATGCCTTCAATTAGAGGTAGACCTTGTTGAACACTGGTCCTTATACTTTGATGGAGCCCGATGCATGAGTGGGGCTGGTGCGGGTATTATTTTAATATCTCCGCAAAAACATCTTATTCCTCTGTCCTTCAAAATAACATTTGCTTGCACCAACAATACTGCTGAGTATGAAGCTCTAATCCTTGGATTACGAGCTGCTTTAGCACTTAAAATTAAAAACCTCTTAGTTTTTGGGGATTCCCAATTGGTTATAAACCAAATTAATGAAGTTTATCAAACCAGAGATGATAAACTTCGCCCATATAAGGCCTATGTTTTACAACTAATGGCCTTGTTTGATCAAGTTACCTTGGAAGCCATTCCTCGAACTAGCAACCGTGCAGCCGACGCCATGGCCGTCGCTGCATCTCTCTTGCCCTTGGAGTTAGACGACGAATATGCTACTATCATCATTCGTCGACTCCAGGAACCCACTTCACATAAGTCATGCTTAGAGCCTTTGGATGTGTTTCTAATCAAGGAAACTACTCCTGAACTCTAGTATACAGACATTTGATTTCCTCCAAAATGGGACTTTCCCTGCTAATTATAATCGCAACCAGTGTCGGTTATTATGTCGACGAGCAAGTCGATTTGTAATCATTGGCAATACTTTATATAGGAGATCTTTTGAAGGTATCCTATTAATATGTCTAAATTTAGAAGAGTCTAAATCAGCTTTGAGTGAAGCCCACGATGGATCTTATGGAGGACACTTTAGTGGTAGCGTCATTGCTAAAAAGCTCCTTCGGATAGGATACTTTTGGCCTACCATGGAAACGTATGCACATGAATATGTGTGCCATTGCGACAAGTGTCAAAAACATGCTGACCTTGTCCATGTGCCTGCACAAGAGCTGCGAGCTATTTCTTCTCCTTGGCCCTTTTCTAAATGGGGCTTGGATATTATTGGTAAAATTAATCCTATGTCTTCTGATGGACATAAGTTCATCATAAACGCCACTGAGTATTTCACGAAGTGGGTTGAAGCTATGCCTTTAGCTTCCTGCACTAGTTCACAAGTCTCTAAATTCATTTTTAATAAAATCATCTGCAGGTTCGGAATTCCTGCAAATCTCATCTCTGACAACGGAACTCCATTCAAAAATAAAGATGTTAAAAAATTATGTCAAAAATATAAGATTCAACATCGCTGGTCTACTCCCTATTATCCTCAGGGTAATGGTCAAGCAAAAGCTTCTAACAAAACTCTAATCAAAATTCTCAAAAGACTAGTCAATAAAACTGGTCGTGACTGGCATATTCAATTATATCTAGCCCTGTGGGCTTATCGAACTAGTGTTCGAACCCCCACAGGCACTTCACCATTTGTTTTGGTATATGGTGTCGAAGCAGTTTTTCCATTTGAATTAGAAGTTCCTTCTTTGGCTCTGCTACTTCAAGACACTGAAGTAGGAGATGAATATCGTGCTGGCAGACTCAGTCAGCTGGAACTCCTAGACAAAAAATGCATCAATGCTTTAGAGCATCTTCGTGCATACCAAAACAAGCTTAAAAGAGCATATAATAAGAAAGTTCGTCATCGATCCTTTGAGATTGGCGATCTTGTTCTAAAAGAAAATCAAAAAAATACAAATGCAACCAACGAACTGAAAGGTAAATTTGAGCCCAACTGGCTCGGACCATACATCATTACCTCAAAATTTGAATCAGGAGCATATAAATTGTCTACCTTAGATGGTAAAGAACTTAAAGAACCCATGAATATTTTACATCTCAAACGTTATCATGCATAAATTTGATTATTTCATCCATGTATATATTTGTTCAAAATCATTATCTTGTATTTCTTTCAATTTATTCAAAAACCTCAAAAACATTCATAAAATCTTCAAAAATCTTCAAAAATATTTATTGCATTTATTTTGTAAAGTTTCTTTTGCTTTTAAAACAAAAATCAACATAAAAATCCAAAAATAGCTATATGCTTGACTCTTTCGAAACCAAAACAATATACAGAATAAAGAGAGAGTCAACATTCTCAAAACTTTCTCAAAATCATTATTGTCTTACAATTATTGCAATTATATGTTTCAACTTATTTTGGATAAAACTAGCATTTATTTGGCATCCCTCACTTGCACACTCACAAAAATAAATATCTTGATTTTATCTGGCATGATTACTAATCTCTCTTATATCAAAATTCACAAAAATAAATTAAATAAATTTTGAGCATAGAGAATTGATCTTGGTATTTACTTAAACCAAGCACATCTTTTCACAATAAAATGATTATATTTGTAATTTCCATGTTTTGCTACATAGTAGAACTGATTTCTTGAGTGAAAAGTTTCCCTTGCTATCCTATCATGCACATGGTCTAGAATCTTTGAGAATTGGCAAAAGGACAAGCTCACCCCTACCCGGAATAAAAATCCCTTGCTCTACAGCTAATCCGAGCAAGTATCCCTAGCAAAGAAAAAGAAAAAGCAAGGAAAAATTCAAGAAAAAGAAAAAGCAAGGAAAAATTCAAGAAAAAGAGAAAAGAAAAATGTTATGACAACAATGTTACAAGCATTATCAAGCAAAAAGAAAAATAAGCAAAGTTCCAAAGAAAGCAAGAAAAGCAATAAAATCCCTTTCCCTACCCTTTGAAAAGAAAAGAAGGGTGAATGAGCTTGAATCCCTGGAATTCTCAATTATTCGAAAACTGTGAGGTAAGCCCCATAACAGGTGGTTTGTGCCCAACCTGCTTGGCCTTGGGTAACTCCTAGCATGGCGATATGTCTGTCACATTAGCGACCTTTTGTACAGACCTCTGTCTGCTTATGGATTAGCTAGCTCTTGATAATCCGATCTACATAGTAGCCTAGTATGGTTATATGCATCTACATCATGGTTAATAACACTTAGTTGGTTTATTCAAATCACTTGTATCATAGTATCTTGCTCAAAATCGTAACTCGAACCATACAATTGCACACACATTTGTATTTGAGAGATTTTGTCTATCATTATGATAAATCAAGATTGGCAATGAATTCACTTATGCACATGGGATTCCTTATAAATCTAATTTTTGTCTTCAAAATACTTTGAAATATTATTTTGCAACTTGTTTGGAATAATCAAGTACAATTATTTACCACAAAGACAACTATATAATAGAAGAAATCAAAAATTTCAATCAAAACATATCACATATATCTTATCGACTTTCGCAATGATGGTATAATTCCAAAACCAAAATTGGAATTTTATGCTTAGCGCAAGTCCTCATTTTCATCTTTTCTGTTCATAAAAAATCAATCATGTAATCAAACTATCTATTTTCTTTGATCTTCGCGATGATGGTATAAGTCTATACCTACATATTCTATGCCTAGTGCAAACCATTGTAACAATATTTTTTTCCCAATTTATCAAAATTCATAAAAACCATATGACTTCATTTTATTACATAAATTATGCTTTTCAAAAGCAAACACATTTTTATTACTTCATGTCATTATGTCAACCTTTGCATTTTGCAATGATGGTATAATTCTTAAGGAATTATTCAACAAACTTTATCACACTTAGGAATTTATGCCTAGCAAAAATCATTTTTTACAAATATTTCATGCATAATATTTTATGGAAATATTAAAACAAACCATCATCATCATCATCATTTGCATCATCACAACAAAGTCTTAAGATAGTCTCTTAAGCACTCTTTTCTTTTAACAATATTTCTATCATGGGACTAGCTTGACGATCGAGTGAGCAGCGACTCCATGAAATGGTCTATAATAGCGACAATGTCTTTTGAAATTATTGTTAGAAGTCTCCTTTTATTTTTATCACATTTCATTACAACCAATCAAATTGTTACATCAGATTATTTCATTTAAAATATTTAAAGCATGACATCCAAGTTATAATTTTTTCCCAAACGACATAATTACATGAATCATCAATAAAATCATTACATCAATCAACTCAATCAATCAATAAAACATAAAAAGCATCATAAGCATCACATAAGACAAGTCATATGATCAAAAATATCTCATCTATATATATCAACAGAATATATACATCATCAAAACTGGATTGGTATGCCACAATCTGTACCTCGGCATACTCAATCCTCTATCAATACAAGTATAATACAATGTCAGTGGTAGTATCCTGCCCTCTAGCCTCGAGAGCCTCTAGAGCTCTCGGCCTCATCTCCTCCCCCGCCCTACGGAGGACGAGGTGGTCCCATTGCAGTATGTGTGGTACTGTGAGTCCTCATCATCAACCGGGATGAGCTCCTCGTCGACCCTGTCCTGATAGGATCTGCTATGGAAGGTGGCAGCTGTACCCTCTGGCCCTCTGGCATCGCTTGGTAGTATAGCGCCTGATAGAATGCGGTCTGAGAAACCGACCGTAGTAGCTCCTAAGTGCTTACCCCTCTACCTCGTGCCCTGAGATGAGCATTCTCGTCTCATAGTTGTGACACCTCAGCCTGGTGCTATGCAGCTGCATCCTGTAACGTCTGCACATGAGCTCGCAGATGATCTCTCTCTACCCGGAGAGTAGCCATCTCACTACTCTCTCCAATGTCCACACCCTTGCCCTTATCAGGCGATGGTGGCATCTGTGGAGATGAGGGTCTCGCCTCCCTCCTCTCCCTCTCCCTCTGCCACGGCCTCTCCTGTGCCTGTGGCCTCCTCTGCTCTCCTCTTCCACAACCCTAGGCTGCCTCTACCACTGCCTGGCATCGCCTCCCTATCCAATGCACAACTGCATGGATCGGTCCCTGTGCCCTCGTCATCTAAGGAGGGCGGATGCCTACGTACCAGGCATCGTAGCCATCGGCTACCCCTACGTCGTCCCCATCCACTGGCTAAATGGGGGCATCGTCCGTGTCTTGACTCCAGAATCGATGCATATCTAGAGCCCCGCTGACTGTGGTGTTATCCCGGACAGCTTGGGAAAACTCGTAATCCCTGAGAGATGGGATCCCCTGTTGTAGACCGAACTGTCGCAAAACCTGGTCATAGCGATGGAGCTCCACCTCTCCCCTCTCCATCCATAGCCAGTAGACTTTCCTGATGTGAGCCAGCTCTTGTGCATCCTCTGGCCACCCTGGAAGCTCTCTCCATGGCCTCCAGGTGATCTGGTCTGGGACCAAGTCATCCAGTAGTCTTCGGGACACCGGCAGGTCGATCCGTCGCTGTGCCCCTCTCCGGAGCCACCAGTAGAAGACTCGGGGCCTCTCCCCGTCAACCCCTGTTAGTGGAAGCCCTACCAGCCTCCGCACCGCAATGTGCTCCCAGCACCAAACCTATAGGAGCGATGTCATAACCAGACATCGGCCGCCCTTGTATACGACCCCATGTAGGATCCTATACAATCGGCATAGAACAAAGCTGCCCCAAGAAAATCTGTAGCCATGGTCACGCATGTCGCAGATCACATCTGCCAGCATCCATGGTACCCTGCATCCACTCTGGTGGCACAACAGAAGTCCACCAACTACCCCAGCCAAAACTCATGTCAGTGTAGATGCCCTAGGCATCTGGCGCAGTGCCTCGATGTTCACTCTGCCCTTCTCTAGGGCGAAGCTTGGGTCACCGCAGAGTCGTCCCATCACGTGGCCCTGATTGGCCGCAGTGTGATCATCCTCCCTTGTATGGGGATTCTAAGAATCCTCCATACATCCTCTAGTGTGGGAGTCATCTCCCTGTCGGTAACCGGAAGCATGAAGAGCCCGGTACCACCTCTCTGCTAGGGTCGTCAATAGCCCCATGTCGGTAGAAACTTGTGGCATCTCTCGCCACATGTAGTAAGCCGGCCTGTGCCAGATGATCTCGCTCTGCCTGTGTCAGAGCGGCCAAGTCATCTCTTAATCCTCCATATTTCCACTCTCTGCTCTTTAGTAATCCTCTCTGCAACCATAAACAACAAACATTCATTAATAACAATTTTAGCAATCAATAATGCAACTTAAAGATCAAAATTTTGCAATTGATTATATCGCCCACTATTGGCCGATATCGTCCGAAATTTGAGCAAAATCGTCTCCGATTTCGCGTGTCGATATCGTCTCTAATTTGACGAGATCGTCCCTTTTTCGCCGATTTCGCCCTTGGGCGAAATTGACGAACTTGAGACGATTTCGTCGAACTAGGGACGATTTCGTCCGGACGATGTCGATGGCCAAAAACGGCCGCGATGCTCAAAATTCATCTTAAAATATATTTACCAAGCATGTAAATTCAAATTAAATCAATCTAAACTAAGTTTAAACCCTTACCCGTAGACCGCGGTGGACCTCTACAGATCTGTGCGCTGTCTCTACCATTTTTGCTCCAGAGCTCTAAAAATAGTAAAATGAACAGTAACAATGAATTAGGGTTTTACCCTATTTTTCTTAATTTTATTCAAAATAATTCAACAATAATTTTTGCTTTTTCGTGTTTTTACCGCAAACGTTCGATTTGGGTAATAACATGGAGGGGGCACCATAGTAAGTCGTCGTACGATTCGACCAAGAATCGTCGCCTAAAAATGGGAATAATTTTTTGCTTTCTCGTAGATCGAGAAGAACTCATCTTTAACGCATTTTCTTCGGAAAATTCGCTAAAGAGGGGGCAAAATGTAGCACCCTAAAATTGGCGCATTAAAATTGGAATAATTACATTCACCTTAGTAAATAATTTTAAATTCAAATTTAACCTCCCAAACCGCCCGTTAACCTCCGAGAAACCCGTTCCCTCTTTTTTCGCGCCATTTTTAGCAGTTGTTTTGACCGTTTGACGATATCATCTCTAATCAGACGATATCGCCCCAGATTTGACGATTTCGTCTGGACTAAAACGTCCAGATGATTTCGTCGCAAAAATGAATTTGCATAGTTGGAATCCGTTCCAATGGGTCTCCAATGCAGGCGAGAATCGTGTCTGCACTTGTTGGGACCCTTCCCCCGTTGGAGATCTCCCAAATTGGGATGATCTCCAACCTCCCAACAACTATCCTATGCCTATTTAACTCTAAGACTTTTCCCTCCCCAACCCCCGGCTGAATTTTTATGCAAATTGAACCCTTATGCTCTAAAACATCGTAATTCATATTTTGCATTAGTCCTATAGTCATTTCATTGCAGGTACACCACTAGTTTTCAGCCGGAGCCAGCACCTATCGCAATCGACGAACCTGTCAAGATCGGAGGCGATCTCATCAAATTCGGGATGATCTCGTACTGATGCGAGATGACTTCGACTGCAGCACACATCGAGGCAATCAGTTCCTGGAGTTTGTTCTTCTATTTTCTTTTCTGTGTCATTTTATGCTATAAATTAGATTGTTTATTCAGTTTTTATACTATATTGCATTTGGAGTTCACCCATTTTGTCTAGTTTATATATTAAGATCATATTCTGCTATCTAAACACAGTTATTTGCATTTACTTTTGTTCTTGTATATTGTTCAACACTCATATTACTGTTTCACATAGTTTGCCCCTGTTTGCAAAATAGAATTTCTTGTATTTCGCATATGTTTGTTGTTTTGCAGGTCTTTGATGAATTCGTCTGACGAATTCGTCAGATTGCAGACGATCTTGTCAGTTTAGACGATTTTATCAAATTGAAGGCGATTCTATTGAATTGCAGACGATCCAGACTGCTTCAAGCTTCAGAAACTCCATCAGACTTTCAGATCAGGTAATCTTCATTGGCCTCCTACAAATTCTTTGTTTCTGTTTTTCCTTTCTGTTTGATGTATGCATTTAAATTGCATTTTCATGTAGTTTAAGTTAGAATCATTCGGCCAAACCTAGGATAAATGTTTAAAAATAAAACGAACTCATCAAAACTCATTCCCAAAACCTAGGCGTGGAAACTGCCATCAAATTTTTCCTAGTGAACCCACCATCCGTCGAAAAATCACCAAAATGCACCTCCCTTGAGAGGCGGGACCTTCGCAAAGTCCTCTCGTCCGAGGTACCGCACCATCCTTTTCCCATCCTCCATCCGGGTGCGGATCCAATAGCCTGAAGGTAGGGGTGCAAAAAAATTGGAGCGATACAATATGGATAAATGATGATAAGGGGTGAAGGGATGAACATAAAGATAAGAGAGGAACAAAAAATAGTAAATTCCATGAAACACATGAAAATGCTAAGCAGATGGAGGGTGCTATCGTATAGACCATGAAAGGCTAGCCATAAGATCATCGTGACTACTATATTGATAAGATATGCAGTCATGGATCTGATGAATATGGTGAGGTTTGGATGAATATGATGAAGTGGTAATGTGTGGTTGTGGTCACATTATGTGGGGTGATGAATCTAGATATATGCCTCGATGATTATTGGAAGAGGAAAAATGATGAATGCAATGTAGGTCCTCCTCATCCATTCTGTTGTGAACTAAACATTCAAAAATATGATAGTTGTTGATATAATGCCCTTGTTGGCGATGATAAACATATAAATGGTGATCATTGTAGCCTTTTGGTCTTGAGTTATGTGGATCAATTGGTTTGACCTCAGATAAAACTAGAAGCCCTGCATGATGCAGTCATTAAAAAGTGCAATATAGAGGCTCAGGAAGAATCAATGTGGGATAAGTGGAACACATGGGATGTGATGATGGGGTGAAATATGGACTAGGTAGGGATGGAGTAGGTGCCTACCTAGTTGGTATAGAATATTACTCATGAGGAGGGATTGGTGGAAGAGAAAGCATCAAAAAATATGTCATGAATGGGTGATAAGTAGATCCATGACATTTATAGTTGCTTAAGTGCAATTCAAGACTATCAAGACATGTCAAGATGGATTGTAAATCAACAGAAGAAGGTAATGGTGGAGATGGTGGTGTAAAAGTGAGACAAGCATGAGTGCCCATCATGGCGGATGATGATCGATATGAGAGTGAATACAAAGATAAGTGAGAGAAAGAAAGCGATAATGGAGGATGATGAGGTCATGATGGCATGGAAATTGGTTAAGTGATATATAATGGAAATCAAGGTGAAGAAAGAAGATTAAAAGGTTATGGTTGAGGAGAGTGACAATGATGTGAGGAATATGGGTGTGGAGGTGAGAGAATTTCATTCCTATGAGAACTTGGGGGAAGAACCATACGATGAGCCTAATGCCTAAGATACCGATCATAGGATGAAATCCTATTTTATGACTTATGAGGTGAACTTAAAGGATGATAAGGTATGGATGAGCTTTTGTTGCCCATGTGAGAAGGGATAGATGGATGCTCGTGGTGAATAGGAGGATAAGTAGACAAATTTAGCTTTCTTGAATGAGAAGAAACCAATAGAAGGTCATCATCAGGATGAGATAAGGTTGGTGGCTCTTGGTTGTGGGGATGAGGAGAGACAGGTGAAGTACCATCATTGGATTGAGAAGACATGGATGAATGATGAGAATGGGTAGAGGTGTTGTCCTCTAGATGAATTGGCAAAATGGTTTGGAAAAAAAGTAGCATGGGAAAAGATTTCATATCTAGAAATGTATGAGTGCAAGATCCTGTCTTAAGTAACGACACGAATCAAAAGTTAATAGACTAGACAAACTTAGTTTCTACCAAATCTAAAGTGAAAAACCAATCAGAATGGTATTCTAGAAGGAACCAAACCTTTCTATGGAATAGAAGTTTGGGTCACTGGTAGGGTGTGACTAGTTGGAGTCATAGAGTACCTATCAACAGTGTCTAAAATTGGTGATAGAAATAGAAAAGTGTTGGATCTATGTCCAAATATGTGAGAAACATATTTTTGTGTGTTTTATGAGACAAATCCAATTAATATCAAGAAACAAATAGAAACAATTGAAATTTTGTAAAGTGTGTTTTGGTGTTGGAATATCCCTAAAACCAAAGTAAAAGGTGTGATGGATGTATCCTAAAAGTAGGTGTATTTTGTGGATAATATCCTCTTATGCCAAAATGTATGTAAGGGGTAACTATATGTAAAATAGGTGAATGGTATCTAACTAGAGGTAATGGCTTAAAAATACTAAGGGAAGTAAGATGCACCAAAATGCAAAATCCTCTATAGAAAGAGGTGACACTGTCTAAGACCTTCTATTGGCATACCCATGCTTTCACTTCACCCTTGGGTGGGCTTAGTCAAGAATGATAGTTGCACACTCACTAATTATAATGAATCTCTATAAGAAGGGGTGTCTAATCCTAACCTACCCCTCGGATCTCTCAAGAGTAGGGGATTTTTTTGGTGATGAATTCTAGAAAACCACTCATGGGGGCCACTAAGGTGTGTAGGGGATGAGATGGTCGAAGGAGATGAAATTTAACGTCACTAGTCTCAAGTGGGGATTGGTGATGAAATCTAATCTTGTCATTATTTAAGCTAAACATGAATTGTGTGTGTTCTAACCTAGGAAAACAGGAAATGCCTTTTCAAAAATAAAACACCTTTTTAGAAAGAAATGAAATACAAAAATATTGATGAAAACTTTCCTTCAATTGTTTTTTAAAAATTAAATACCCTTTGAAAACCAAAAGAAAATTCAAAGAACTATGGACAATGAGTTTTATAACACTAGATGTATTCACAAAATATCAACAATATGATCTAAAATCTCTTCAAATTTTGTTGTTTCTTAATCAAACGGGTCGATTTTATAGATTTTACCTATATCTCTAGCTTCTACAAGTCCTTTTGAATGTATTTCAAAGGTTCAAATGTACTTTTTTCAGTCCCTGAGTACCCAACGACTGAGTTGGGTCGCACCCTACCTAGCGACTATGGTAAAAGTGTGTTTTTAGACTTGATATAGGATTTGGGATAGTAAATCCTACCATAGACAAGTACCTACAACCATAGATAATAATATAACATCTTTTGTGCACAAGATAAATGTCTAAAATAGGAAATAAACACAAAGCCTACAAAGTTGGCACAACATCAAGTTTTGTAAACACAAAGAGAACAACAATTTTTGCAAGGTAGCATGGTGCTGAATTTTACAAACACAAAGAGAACAACAATTTTGCAAGGTGGCGCAATGCCAAATTTTGCAAACACAAAGAGAAATTTTTTGAAAGGTAGCATGGTGCAAAATTTTGCAAATAATCTTACAAGGTGGGGTGATGCCAAATTTTGTAAGAAGTCTAGAAACAATAAAATGAAATGCAATATCAATTTTTGCTAAACACAAAAATGACATCAATATTGCAAGGTGGTGCAGTACCGAGTTTTGCAATCACTCTTACAGGGTAGAATGGTGTCGATTTTTGCAAGAGGTCAATAAACACAAGATATTTGCAAGGTGTGGTACTGAATATTGCTAAAAAAATCTTACAAGGTGGCACAATGCCGAGTTTTGTAAGAGTTAAATATTCAAAAATATGGGTTGATTATACTGTTTGAAGATGCCAATTTCTTTAGAAATTTTATAGCCCGTAGAGGATATCATTTTGGTAATTAGGATAGCAATCCCATATGGAGGCAAATGAGTCCCCCAGATTTACCTACAACTCTATAATTGCTATGGGTTGTATTAAAACTAGTTTCTACACCATTTATTAGAGCACTTGTTTGGTTTTTTGGGTACTTAGTGACTGATTTGGATTGCACCCTACCTAGTGATGCTACCTTACAGAACAAAAACATGAGTCTCATATTGGAGCAATGTTTTTCAATATTTTTGTTTATTTCTATCTAGTTTTTGAACCACCTATAGCACAAAAAATAGTGAAAATTAGCTAACCACTAAAATGAGATAACTAATAAGAAATAAAGAAAGTGGGAGTCCCACTGGGTGTGCCAGAATGAACTCAATGGAAAATAGGTGTAAAGTAGATGAAATATATTAATTCAAAAGGGGGTTACAAATGGATCCTCCTTTTTATAAATCTACCTTAGAAGGCTACAATGCAATATTTAGCATGGTGAATGTCTCCTTTCTTTCAATGAATTGGTCATCTATGCCTTGGATCGATATTCCAAGGATCCTCAAATTTGGGTGGGCTTAATGAATGAGATCCACTAAATGATCAAACTTGTCCTCCATATCTATATGACTTGAAAAATAGGGTTAGTGTATTTTGGGACCTATCATGGATCATACCCCATAGTTACGAAGACAAAAAAAAACTAAATAAAGTAGTAAAATGCATGATAAAAGTTGTTGTAAATGACTGTAAATACTGAAATACAGTAAAGGATACCTTTTAAGAGGGTTGTGTGGCCTACTGTCACCTAAAACTGCACCCTGACAAGAGTTGCAGGGTAGGGTATGAACCTTTTGGGTCTCTAGGTATCTAGTGACCGAACCTATAGTTGACCTTTCTTTATTTTATAGAGGATAGTGTTGTCCTGTGACTGTAGCAGCTCTTGGTCAGCATTGGATATGCTCCTATACATGTCAAAACCTATCAACAAAGCACACAAGAGGATACAAAAGGGTTGATTGTCATGTTGATTTGATGGTTGATTAATGATGGATTGATGGGTGGAGGTTTTATGTAATTTTGATAGATTTTTGGTATGTGAAATGAGGTGGATGCATTTGTGAGGAAAAGTACTACTATTTATAGTATTTTGGAGAGGTTAGGGGGTGAGGTGTCCCTTGTGAGGTGGCATGAACCCTGGGTTAGATCCCAACCATGGTGAGGTCAAATGTGAGATGTAAGGTGACTCAACCTTTCACATGCTTTAAAAAGGGATCTTTTAAATATCTACAAATATCCTTGGTGCACACATGTGTGAGCAAAGGTTGAGGTTAACCTTGATTAAGTTGATCCTGAGTTAAACCAAGGTTAAAGGGGTGAGATGGAGGGTGACTCATCCCTTCCCATGTGTTGAAGAATAAGCATATTTAAATATCTATGAATGTCATGTGTGCA
Organism: Wollemia nobilis; assembly: GCA_028583015.1. Taxonomy (NCBI): domain Eukaryota; kingdom Viridiplantae; phylum Streptophyta; class Pinopsida; order Araucariales; family Araucariaceae; genus Wollemia; species Wollemia nobilis. Next base: position 7,628,813 of record JAQPPZ010000386.1, on the reverse strand, counting down.
CACATGTGTGAGTAAAAGGTTAGTGTTAACCTTAATTAAGCTCAATTAAACATGTAATTAACCTCTTAAGTGTACTTTAGTGATAAAGTAACTTTAAACCAAGGTTAGGGTTACCTAGGTTAGCTTTTTGAAGGTGGTCACATGGGGACCATGGTTAAGCATAGGAAAGGGCTTGAATAGCCCAAGGAGCTTATGCATAACCCCTTTTAATAAATGTAAGGTGTTTTGAGATTAATTAATGCAATTTGGTGGATTTTGCAATTTAATTAACTGTGATAGGAAGTGCATGACCATATGCCACTTTTGGGTGTCTACACAATCATAAAAATATAAAAATTAAATTAGGATGTAAATGAATTACATACCCAAATGTGGTCGAATCTCCTTTGGATACTTTGCCAAGTCTTATGGAATCAAGCATTGAAACCATCAATTGTCTTCATAGATACCCTCTTTATGGTTGTGAGTAGTTCCAAGAGGGATGCTCCATTTTCATTTTCCCACTTTACTAGGAGCTTTGCTAATTTTTTCTAGATTTTGATTGATCATAGGTTGATACTAAGGTACCATTATTGAGCTATCCCTTGGAAATAATCTACTAATAGCCTCAAGGCAATATGTTGCTTCTCAAATAAATGCATGCACATAAGCTTACCAGGTGTTGCAAATGTTATGTTAGAGTGACATCTTCTCCCAAGAAGTATGGTAGATATTTTAGCATCGAGGTAGGATTCAAGTCCCATGTGAGACCTCTATAATTCCAAATCAAAAAAAATGGGAGGATAATGGGCCATGGTTTCCCTATTGCACTATCGATTCCTCCTTTACCTCTAATTCAAAGGTGGTACTAGATCTTCTTGAATAACTCATGTGAAGGATATTTTCATAGGCCTTTCACTCATATAGCTCTAGGCTTTCCTCTATGAACAGATTCACCAGGTGGGGATATTTTGCTTCAACAAGCTAATGAGATAGAGACACCTATCAAATTCTCAGTTTATCTTTTATAAGACAACTTTTGAAATTATATCTTGTGAATATAAGTCATCGATCAAAGACATTAGGTGAATTTTTTGGGTACTTCTCTTCAAGAAAAATGATTATGACCTTCACTAGGGTCACAAGAATTTCTTTAATCTTAATAGGGTGAATGTAGGAGTTGGTCCCATTGGGCATGCCAAACAAATTGTTGTCATCTCTTAGCACACCTTGTTCATGGAGAGGATGGTTTGCACCCACTCCTCATGTAGAGAAAAATAGTAGGAAACATTATGGGGTGAACAAAAGGGACAACTTGTTAGGTGACCTTTGAGGTTTTTAATGGAATGCAAAGAACCCCCTAGTGCAAGCCAATATCTCCATGTTACCTAGAATTTTCCATTTGGAGAAGGCCCATTTTATGATTGTTTCAATATCAGGTCTTCCTCCTATGAATTTTTAATTAGGGAGAAGTTCTCCATCACCAAACAATCTACCATCCTACTTTCAGGGACAAGTAGTTTAATTCCTTCAGGAATGAGGTTTGAAGAATTATCAATGGATTTGTTCCTTGTACCCTTGAGAGCCTCAATAAAGGACTTTTGCTGGGTGGGACCCTTAGAAATGATAGGGTGGACCTCCTTGTTGGGTTATTTATTGGGAGGTTCATCTCCCCAAAGTCCCTCAATTTTATCATGGGCTTTGTCCTTTTTTATCTAACCATCCTCATATTGATTACCTGCATCTAGATCCTCACTTGCATCATCTTGGTTTCTAGAAAATTGGATTTTGGTCTTCCAGCTTCTTGAATTTTGAAATCCTTGATTCTTGGATGAAGTCAAATTCAAATTGATAACCCTTTAATTGATGAAGAAATTAGAGATGCTCTTTTATCCATGAACCCTGATAAGGCTCTTGGTCCTGATGGCTTCCCTCCTCGTTTCTTCTAAAATTTTTGGGATATAGTTGGGCAAGATATTTGCTCTGCCATTAAGGAATTCTAGTCTTCCAAGGTTATCCTATGAAGTCATAATTCCACTTTCTTAGCCCTCATCCCAAAAGGCCCTATTTCCAAATCCATGACTGATTTTAGACCTATAAGCCTTTGCAATGTGTCCTATAAAATTTTAACCAAAGCCATTGCTAATAGGATGAAATAATTCCTACCCAATATCATCGATCCTTTCCAAGGAAGTTTTGTTCAAGGAAGATCCATTCTTGATGGTGTCATAACCATTCATGAGGCCTTACATTTTGTTTCTCAAACCAAGGAACCTGCCTTTGCTCTCAAGCTTGACATGAACAAAGCCTATGATCACATCAATTGGGACTTCCTCATTGCAATCCTCCTCAAGTTTGGTTTTCATCCTGACTGGGTGAATTTGATCAAAGGATGCATTGTCAAACCTTGGTTCTTTGTCATCATCAATGGGTCTACCACAGGATACTTCTAGAGTAAAAGGGGGTTGCGATAGGGAGATCCCATCTCTCCTCTACTATTCATCATAGTTGTTGAAGCTCTTGGAAGGACCATAAAGGTTGCTTGCAAGATAGGCCTCATATCAGGATTAAGAGAAGCATCCCAAATAAATCTTGTCACTCACCAGTAATTTGTGGATGACACTCTCATTTCTACTTTTACCTCAATTTTTGAAGCCAAGGTAATCAAATATATTTTGCTTTTATATGAAGAAGCAGTAGGTCAAAAAGTGAATTTCAAAAAAAGTAAATTATATTTCTATAATACTCCAACTCAAAGGTAAAATAAAATAGCTAGAATTATGGAATGCTCTGTGGCCTCCCTTCCTTCAACCTATCTAGGCCTACCTTTATTTACTGGTAATCCTTCAGACTCAATGTGGAACAACATCATAGAGAGGATCCAAAAAAATTGGCAGGGTGGAAAGGAAACCTCCTATCCCAAGTAGCAAAAGCTACTCTCACCATGGTCTGCCTCCAAAGAATACTTGTATCCGTCATGTTTGTATTTAAAGCTCTAGTTTTTGTTCACCGTAGAATAGAGCAAATCCAAAAAAAATCCTTTGGTCTGGGACAAAACAAACAACACATCCATCTTGTTTCCTGGGACAAGGTCTGCAAGCCCAAGAACAAAGGAGGAATAGGCCTAAGGAGGATTCATCTTCTCAATTTAGCTCTCATGGCTAAACAAGTTTGGCGCTTAATGACTGATGCAAGTGAATGGATAACAATAGTCAAGAGGAAATACCTACAAAGGACAAATTTCCTAAATGAGCTAGCTCCAACCAGAGGATCTACTTTCTGGAAATCTATCCTGAATACTAGAAATATTTTGGAAAAAGGCCTAAGGTGGAAGCTAGGGGATGGTAGCAACATTGATTTTTGGAAGGACAAATGGATTAGAGGAGACCCTCTCATTGAGGATCCTAATCTATCCAAATTGAAAGAATTTATTGATGTTAATTTGGGCCAAAGAGTTGCTGATTTTCTTAGTATGGCTGACAATAGGAAAATTTGGAAGCCCATTAGGAGCAACTCCCACCCGCCAAAATCCTGTGCTTTGGAATCATTATTGAATATTACCATTATTCCTTCTGGTAACCCTAAGGATCAATTATTCTAGGAACCCATAGAGATTGGAGATTTTTTGTCAAGACTGCTTACCAACTTCTTCTGAACCCCGAGGAGCCTTCATTCCCTCACCAACTTGTGTGGCCCAAAATCCTTGTTTCCAAAATCTCATTTTTCTCCTGGATTGTCTTTCAAATTAGTATCTTCATCTTGTTCCTTTAGTTCACTTTGATTTGTATTTAGCTTGAAAGTATTTTCTTTCATTTTCATATTTTATTTTTGTCATGCTTCCTCTTTATTCTTCTTCTTCTTTTTCTATGTTTCTTTATTTTTACTAGTGATATATCTTCTTCATGGTGAGTTAGTATATCATCACAATAGTATTGACCAGGATTAAGTATTTCATTGCTAGTATACTCATTTTATTTCATGTTTTGAAAGTATTCAAAAAATAATAATGATAAATATATCATCATGTAGAAACCTAAAACACATCATGTTGAGGAGACTACCTATATGGACTCCTTTTAGACTAACCCACCTTGGGCAGCCCTATGGATAAAATAGTGGTTTTCACAACTCAAACAGGGATATTTCCCTCTATATCCATGGTCATACCTTGAAGGAATTACCTCTAGAGGTCATCTCACCAAGGGATGGCCTCCAATAAAGGCCATCCCACCTCAATATGGTCACACTAGAAGCAAGATAAAAAATGAGCGAGACATAACTAGCAGCTGAAACTACCAGTTAATCCTGTGCATGAACCCATGCCATAATTTAGTGCATGCATGATACCATATTAGAGAAACTAAATTACACAATCAGTTGCATGGAAATTTTAAATATAAGCATTCACTTTTCTTAATGTGAATTGCCTCTTCACTTTTTCATGCATAGGGTTGTGCTATTATTATATTTCATTCGAGGGATCTATATAATAGTACTCACCCTTCAATTAAAATATACTAAGTTTTCAAATCTTTGAGCAATGAAGTGCTACCAAAATTCAACCTCAAGCTCCCAATACTTTGCATTCTTCTCATTGTAGAAAGCATGTTGTTGGTTCATTCCAAAAGTATGAATACTACATCCATATTCACTACACAATCAAATGTTTCTATTTCAAAGACTAATCCAAACATAGTAATTCATTCCCATTAACGCACCAATCAATTGACCAGACCCAAGATTGAACTTGAATTCATCCCCACATCCTCAAAAAATCACTTATAGGTTAGCAACCATCTCGATCAGAGATGACTTGTAGGTAAAACCATCCTACACAGAGATGACCTCTAGGGCATAAATATATTTCTTTATTTATTTTCATAATAAGTTTTAGTAGTATTTTTATTTACTTTCTTAGCATATATAGAATTTAATTTATGCATGCATCTATCATATTTAGTTTAATTATCACTTTTATCATCTTTATGTCAAGCCCTATCTTGAAGGGCTCTACACATGCTACTAATTGCTTTGCTTTCCTTGTGCAGGTTATAGATATCTATGAAGAAGAGGAGTGCAATACCTTTGCATATTAATCATCATGGTAGTTATGAAAAACTTACCCCAAATTACTTCATGAGTGCAAATAAAATCCTACACAGTACATCCAAATTATTTTATTTATAACTCATTGTATCAGATCGATAACAAATCCCTCATAGGGATCTCATTATAACCACATTGAAAAAGAATGGATATCGTTAATAAAAGTGCACCCTCATTCATTTGTATTTATTTTGTTCTTATATTTGTGGTTGTATTATTATTGCTATCTTTAAATATTTTGTTTTCATGGATGTATGATCTTTTTCAACATTTTAGTGGTGATCACGGTGGGACCTAGTCCCTATTTTTAATTCTACTACTAATTGTTATTATTTTTATGATTTCAAGTTTTACCATCTAGCACAAATATAGCCCATATTAAGTTACAGTCTGACCCTAAGATGACCCTTATTTGAAAATCGTCCATGATCAGGATGGCCTTGCATCATAGAGCAAAAATAACAAAGAGCAGGATCTTCATCGAACGTAGGCCATCAAGGTGAATACCTCTGTTCTCTATCTCTATTTTTATAAATAAATTTGTAGAAAATATTTTATATTACAGAGAATAAAGTACAAAAAAATCATAGTGTCGGGCTCTATCTACAATCGTCTCTAGTCTATATGGCCCCTATCTAAGGTCATACCTAGTTTAGATGGACCATTTTTGTGGTCATATTTATGATAGATGATCTATGTCAATAATCATCTCTATTTAGGATGTCTTTGTACCTCTAACTATTTGGATTACCTATTGTTGCTTTCTCAAAGGCTAATTGCATGTAGGGTTCTACATTTAGAATTTATTTTATTTTATAGGATTTTTGAAAGTAAAACATCATTTTATGCATTAGTAAAAAATATCATTGAGTGCTTATTGATTTTACTTTTTACATAATAAAAAGAACCCCACACACCACAACCTATTTAAACTCCATGGATGATGAGCAAGCCACTCTGCTTGACCATCCATAGATGAGTTGATAGTATGCCCATTTAGATAGGTATGACACTTGTCGTCCTACTTAGAAAGCCATGTTAAATCATACAATCCTTGTTAATGTGGAGGAGGGATACTTTGATAATCCTCCTACCCATTAAAAATAGTACTTCATGTAAGCACATTGTGCTTCTACACTACCTAGGTGTGTAGAGCTTGTATTTAAACCTAAATACCAGGTCAATGCAGATTTCATCAATTGTGGAAAATAGTTAGCCAACCCTTCTGAGACCATAGAGCAAGTCAAGTTACTTCATATTAATATGAAGGCTAATTGAACATGCATTGATGATCAAATAAACTAGGTACTTAGGCAAGCATAGTTAGACCAATTATGACTAGATAAACAATGTTTAGATCAACAATACCAATTGAAATAGCAAAGGCTACAAGAGCATAGGTTGCATCAGGAATGACTATATCAAGAGTGATTACAAAAATCCTTGCATGATATAGTTCCTACACCTAATACCCATAGGTAGTAGAACCATTAAAGGTGCATTGTGCACCACCAGATTTTTTTTCCTAGGCCAAATCAGGACCAACCTCCTCATGCACCTATACATCCCCATAGGTCCACACAATGTCCACCCTACAACCAAAAACAAGGGTATGAGACCTATGAGTATGTGCAATCAGAGTATCATGAGCAAGGGTATCCTAGGATATCTTATAAGTACATGGTTGATGATCACATTCAACCACTACATCCCAATAAAAATATTTCTCCCCCTCCTCTTCGAGAACAAAGGTAGGGATATGAGATTATATAACCTAAATCTTACAATTTGCTTACCAAGCACATTAAATATTTGTAAAATCAAGCTTCAAGAATGGATTATCAAAAATCCACATTGAGCCAATTTTATAATCAACTGCTCCATCCTTCTATCCCATCTCCTCCATATTCTGAGCATTTCAAAATACCTAGGCTGGACAAGTTCAAAGAAGATGATGATGCACAGGAGCATGTCACTAGTTTTATGAACCTTTGCTTTCAACTCTAGGATGATTATGCCTTGCTACTTAGAACCTTCTTAATAATGCTCTCTAGCCTATTCCTAGAGTGGTATAACCATATGCCAAGTCACAATATTCATAGATTTGAACAACTTGTGAATGCATTCCTCGAGTGCTTCTCATTTAGTATAAGAAAGAAATCAATCTTGACTATTTTGTACAATCTTTGCTATTTTTATTATGAACCAATCTTGGATTATGGTAATAGGTGGTAAGCGATTATCTCAAAGTTACCATTTACCTTGCCTGTAATAGATCTAACTCATCTATTTATGAGGAGTTGTTCAAAATAGATTTTATTGTTGTTACAACTCCAATAATATCAAACATTTGAGGAAGCTCTATCTTAGGCAAAGTTCAAGAGATCAAGCTTTAGGAATAGGAAATAAAACTTCATAAGAAGGAATGAAACAATAACCCCAAAGGTAACCATACACAATAGAAGCTATATTTAGTTAATCAAGTTGTCTTGAGTGTTCCAGGGCTTATAAAGCAAACTCCACCTCAAAAAATCAACGAGCTGATACAACAGTTGCCACAACATAAAGAGCTCTAATGGAGATTTTAAAATTGATTTAATTGTAGCCCCAAGATCCCAACTATTTTGTCAATTTTATGGGGTACATTTAACACTTAAAGTACTCTATTATCACATTTCATGATCATGATATTGCTAGTGTGAAACGAATTCCTTACAAGTGAGTCTTGATCGATACATGCTCCTCCATAAATATCATTACAACTACTACACTACATATCAGTTGCCAATGTCACATATTGTAGCATCTACATTCACCCTTAAAGCATATAACAATGTTTTATGCTCTACCATTAGCAAAATAGTCCTCCCTATTTAGGTTGGGCTAAAGGCTACTCTCACATTGTGCCATATCTTGGAGGGTGCAATGTAGTATAACATATTTCTTGGAAGATCTTGGATTAGAGATATGAAGTATATCTTGTCCATATTGCACCAATGTCTTAAGTACATCCATAAAGGGGAGGTTTATGTAGTTAATGTAGACCTTGAGCTCTTAAATTACTGTAATGTGGTCCATCATCTTCAATATTCTACCTTGCCATCCAACCATCTAGATATTTAACCAAATGACCCCATCAAAATTCTAAATCCATCACCATAATAATCCACTAAACCATCTCCACCTCCTCCATATTCACCTTCATCATTGATTTCTTTACATATCCCTTGTTCATCATCAAATCCTTCGAGTAGAAATATGTTGAAGGCACCAATCAATGAAATTCCATAATTTATTTCTACCATTTTTGAAGTATATATTCCAACTCCTATGGACGATGAAGAATTATTTGTTGTTATGGATGAGCCATCTCAAGACACACCCCCATGATCACCATCATCCTGAGTATCTCATGCAAAATGTCACATTCACACCACTCATTGAGTTAGTTCAAGACATGGGAAGGCCTCGCTTGTCATCACTACCCATCAGTACCATTGTGCCCTTGGGGGTGCCCCTAAACCAAATGAAATTTATCTATAGGGGTTTTGACGAGTTTGCAAGTTCATCCCCTATGGTGGATGATGATGATGATCCATTTTTATGGAATGTTGGTTATCTATCAAACCCATATTTTGCCCTATGATACTTCTACTACTACCATTGGCACAAGAATTATCTTGGATGGTACAAATAAGGTCTTCGAATCCCTTACCAACCATAGTATTAGATACCTACAAATAGGTTTAGCTTAGGATATTTTATATGTATATCAGATGATTTCCTTACGACTTCATTCCAACACCTTACCATAGGCTTTGAATATGAGACTGATGATAATGACTATGTTGATCTAGGCTATATTAATCTATTGGAGTATTATCTTCTCATCACAATGGTTTCTATTGATCCCTCTAACTATTCTAGTGAGGCATCAAAATAAGACAAGGATGAGATAAGTTTAGCGTATCTCGATCCTAGCCACATTTAGTAGCTTAGCGATTAGGTTTGTGTGGACCCTCTTTTGTCCTCTAGTCAAGAACATACGAGTTCTTGGATATATTATGAAGAAGAAGAGACCAATGAGCAATAAGAGTATAGCCTAGTCAATAACCCTAAGAATGACTAGGTAAAAAAAGATGATGGATCTGATCAAGATCATGATAACATGTCCATTGATTTATCTTACCACGAGTATGATGTAATGTCTATTACTTCAGATATCTTAGAGGACAAATAATTTTATATTGAGCCCCTCAATAATATTGATGAATTTTACCTTCATTTGTTCCCTAGGAGGATGCCCATTTTATGACAACTTATTCCACCTAAATATCCCATCACTGCTATTCCACCTAGGTCTCGTCTAGTCATTCCACCTCCACCTCAGCTACCTTTGATGCACTTGAGGCCAACCATATTTGATAGGCTCTTCCCATCTATGAATGGAAACCATATATCATTCATAAATATGGTTTCCATTAATCTGACCACACCACTCCATAATCCCAAAAACCCTTCAAAACTTTTGCATCTCAACCATGAGGCCATTGATTTTGATCACACCATGTTTTCATAATCATCCATAGAGTTCATCCCTTGTAAAGAAATGTTACAGCCTTTTTATTTCTCCTAGGGGTAATCTAAAAATATTTGTCAAGCTGATATTGAACCTAATAATATTATCGATTCTCTAGATCCAACTAATGATATTCATCTAATCCCTATGCCTTATCAACTCGAGAAGGAATCCCACATATCAGTTGAAGGAACAATTGATGTAAATATCAATGATACTAACCTAAAATTTCCTCATAATATCAAGTTGGAACATAGTCTATCCCCACAAGAACAAATAAATATTATATCTCTCTTGAAAGAGAAGAGAGATATTGTTGCTTTGTCTTATAAAAATATGCCAGGTCTCGACTCGAGTCTGGTGATGCACAATCTAACACTTGATACAAAAATCAAATTGGTCAAGAAATATCTTCGCAAGATGCATCCAACAATAGCCTTAATGGTTAAATATGAATTACAAAAATTGTTAGATGCAAGGTTCATTCAACCTATCAATTATCCTAACTAGGTTTCCAACATGGTACCCATAGGAAAAATTGATGGGAGAATTCATATATGCACAATTTTTTGAGATCTTAACAAAGTAACTCCTAAGGATGAATTTCCCCTCTCAAACATTGATGATATAGTCAATGCAACTACAAGTCATGATATGTTATCTCTCATGCATGGTTTCTCAGGCTATAATAAAATTTGGATCAATCTTGAAGATCAATCCAAGATAGCCTTCACCACACCTTGGGGGATGTTTTGTTACAAATTCATGCCATTTGGCCTCAAAAATTTTGGTGTGACATATTAGTGGGCCATGACATACATATTTTATGATTACATGTATAAAATATTAGAGTATTACATGGATGATTTACTAGCTAAATATCTATTGTGTCATGAGCACGTTGATGTTCTACGAAAAGTCTTTGATCACTTAATCAAGCATAACATTAGACTTAACCCCAAGAAGTGTGTCTTTGATGTCACATATGTAAAACTCTTGGGTTTTATAGTATCAAGGTGAGGAATCGAAGTTGATCCTATCAAGGTCAAGGTAATACTCGATATGCTTCCTCCAAACCTTAAACAACTTCGTATCTTACAAGGGAAGATCACATCTCTTCAATGCTTCATAGTAAAACTTTTGAATAAATGTCAGCCAATGAATCATATATTACAAAAGGAGTCCCATTCAATTGGGATGATACGTGTCAAAATGCCTTTGATGAGTTCAAACAATACTTGGCATCACCATCAGTATTAGATTTCCCTCAATTAGGTGTGCCATTTTTATTATACATATCGGATATCAACTTTACCTTAGGGACCATGTTGATACAAAAGAATGAGCTAAATAAGGAATAAGCCATTTATTACATTAGTCGTACCATGGTCAGTTATGAGCTTAAGTACACATACCTTGAGAAGCTTTGCTTAGTGGTGGTATTTACCACCAAGAAGCTATGCCATTATATGCTAAATCAAATAATGTATGTCGTATCTAAGGATAACCCTTTGCGGTATATGATGAGTTGAATGTACCATAATAGTTGTACCACAAAATGGATCATGTTATTGATAGAATTTTACCTCGAATTCATAAGTCAAAAATCTATCAAAGGTCAAGTCATTGTTGATCAACTAGTAGAGGCTCCTCTCCTAGATAATAAGCTTCTTACAATCAAGTTGCCTAAAGATGCAATTTTTATATTATCAAACTCACTTGAACCCGGAGAACCAAAAAATAAAGTTGATTTGACTCTGTTCTTTGATGGTTCTAAGTGTGAGTTATGGGGTGGTACAGGAATTGTATTTTTCACACCACAATGGGCTCCTATGACCCTTTCATTTGAACTTGATTTCCCATGCACCAACAATAATGTTGAATACGATACCCTTATTTTGGATCTTCAAGTAGTTGTTGCCATAAAAATAAAAAAATTCAATATCTTCGATGATTCCTTACTCATTGTTAACCAAGTTACTGAAATCTACCAGTTAAATATTGAAATCATATAAAGCTCTTGTGGACAAACTACTAGCTAAATTGGAATGGTACAACATTGAGGTAGCCCCTTGTTCATATAATCATTTTGCAAATACAATGGATTCCTTAGGATCCTTAATTCTATAGAACCCTTTAGATGATATCACAACAATTCATATCAAAAAGCTTTTGCAATCAATTATTTCATGTGATGCTTCAAAATATGAGGATGTTGTCCACATGAATCATATTGAACCATACTACTACTACTTCTCTTGCATACATGACTTTTGAAACATGCTTCCTACGGGTTCTTTATCTTGAATAGTCCTTTTGATAATAACACAATGATCTATCTTAAGGTTATCTCCCAATATACATTTATGTAGGATGAATCTCAAAAGGAAAAAGCAATTCATTTAGTCAAGACTCAAAAATATCAAGATTTATTAACCCAATTAAAATATTTCTTGAAACTTGGTAATATCCCTTTAGGATTGTTGCATGCCACATAATGAACATTAAAAAAAATGATAAAATGTCTTGTTAGGAGATATATTATATCGTTGAGGCTACGTTGGTCTTCTCCTTCATTGTCTAGAGCCCCATGAATCTACTTGGGTAGTTTTACAAGTTCATGATGACACTTACGGTGGCCATTTTAGCAGTATGGATATCACTAAGTGCATCCTCCAAATGGGCTATTATTGGCCTACCTTGGAGAAATACTATTGCACTTATATTAATAAATGCATGAAATTTTAGCATCATGTTATTCTTTTGCACGTACCTTCTCACACCTTATAATCAATTCATTCGATATGGCATTTTTTATAGTGGAACTTTGAGTTAGTTGAGAAAATCTTGCCCCCATATTTGGGCCATCACATGTTTATCTTAACAACCATAGATTATTTTATCAAGTGGGTGGAAGACATCCCTCTTATCACTACAATTGGACCTTCCATCGTGGAGTTCATACTTCATAATATCATATGTCATTTTGGTATTCCATCCAAGATCATCTTGGATAATGGGTCCCTATTTAAGAACAAGGATGTGCAAGCTTTAACCACTAAATATAACATTCAACATAGCTTTTTCATGCCCTATTAACCTCTCAATATTCTCCACCTATGGGTATTTCATGCATGACACATAATGCATTTAAAAAAAATAGAAAAACAAAAACCACAGAAATATTAAAAATATAAAATCATTGCATTTCCATTTGCATTGCATTCCACCATGCATTTTATGTCACTATATTTGCTTACTTGCATTAGGCATTTTCTTTCATTACATTAGCATTAGGACTAGTTTTGTTCTTACATGCTAGGGTCTAGCACCACACTTGTATATTTTTCATCTTTATTAATCAATCTTTTCCATCATCATCATTTGTAATTTTTATTATGAGTTTTTCTTATTAAGGAATCCTTGTAAGATAGGGTAGATACCATATGACCATCAACAATGATGTTTAGATGGCCAATAACTATTTTACACACACATCTTAGTTTGCAAAATATCATAGGGAAAAACCCCACATTCTATATATCATTACCATCCACATTCCATTTTTTTGGTAATTATGTTTTTCAACACAACAAATAGGTTATTATAGGGTGTTTCATAGGGTTTTTGGTCATTCATTCATTCCTAGTTTTCTTTTTATATTTTATAGAAAAATATCTTGATTTTTGAAGGTAGGGTCTTGCTTTGATAGTACCTTGCATATCTCACAATTCCAAACACAAATTCACATATTTAAATTCGAGTTTGAACAAATATGAAACTACAATGTAGTATTTTCTCCTTAAGAAAAAGGTTTCTCTTGCTCATCCTATTATGCACATGGTCTAGAATGCTGAGAATTGGCAAAAGGATAAAGCTCCCCCTATCCAAAGCAATCCCATTGCTCCTCCAGAAAATGAGCAAGTTCCCAAAAAAAATAAGTGGTTCTCACCACTACAATAAATCCCCTTACTCCTAATAAAAAACAAGCAAGTATCCCAAGAAAATATATCAAAAGAAAAGAAGGGGTAATGAGCTTGAATCCCTAGAATTATTAGTGTTCAAAAGCCATGGGGTGATCTCCATCATAGCAATGGGTTCTAAGAACCAGCCCCATAATGTAGGAGCCTTACACATGGCAATATGTATGTCACATTAGTGACCTTATTTTGTATAGACCAATGTCAGCTTACGGATGAGCTAGCTTTTGATGGCTTGTATTACCTAGTAGTCTAGTCCAACTACTTCCAAAATTAGGATAACAATAACTATGAGGTGATATTAATTATAGTAATGGTATCTAAGAGTCGGCCTTGCAATGGGGTAACTTTATGCATTTATCACATTAATGAACATCACATGCACACACAGGGATATTGAATATCTTGGTCTTCCTAGTAGATTTCTACCTTTTTAGAATCTTGTATGGTCAGTATACATATTTTGACTAGTCAACTAGGGTGTTTGAGTCTCATGAAAACCATGTTGTTTCCCTATAACATCTTACTATTTCCCATCCATCATTCACATTTTATCATATCACATTTTAGTCATAATTAAATGCATGATCTTATGAAAAGGTTGGCATTTGGATTGATGATGTTTATACATTTTATGGTGCTTGCAATTAGTTTGTTAGTGCATATAGATTCATTCATTATGTTTTATTATTTAAAACATACATTCACATTTCACATTAGTCACATCACATATCATTAGTACATCTCATACATGTCTAAGTCTATGCATACATATTAGATTTTTCAAATCAATAACATGAGTTACATAAATTCATAATCACAAAAATAAATCTCAAAATGCATCTAAACATTAGGCATTGCATCCATAAATGCATCCATGCATAAAAAAACAAGCAATAAACACATGATAGGCCACAATAAAATTCATATCATATATATATGGTAAATACAGTACATCATGATATAAAAATGCATGTAGGCTTTAATAAAGTGGGTCCTCAGACCTCACACTCCAAAAAGAGAATCACATGCATCTACCAAGTCAGGATGGCCCTACACCACCGGTATCACCTCCACCCTCAGCCTCATCTCAATGAGGTTGAGTAGACCCACTAGCCTTTGATCTTTAGGGAGTCTCTACAAACCTCAAAATTGGTAGCCTAATTGATGGTTGCCTAGAATCACTATGTTGACTCTGATGTGATGCCCCTAATGAATCTTGCGAAGGTATTTTACCTTGAAGTTGCTCTACCTCATTCTCTAAACCAAAAATGTACTCTTTATCTAAGCATCAATGAGATACATAGTGAGACACCATCCCCTGCAACTCTACCACTTGTGTCTATAGCCTAACCACATCACACATGGCCCATCCACTTGTCCCCTATCTAGTAGCCAACCTTACCACCTACACTATAGAGCATCCTACTCTCATGTCATACCTATCACCTATGTTCATAGAGCATATTACTCTGTTGTCACCCTATACAATACCTCCTAAGAAATTTGTAACTATTCCTATAAAGCATCCTTCTCCTCAAATAAGTTCCTCCAATGCTATCTCCCCCTATCCAATTGGCTCTAAAGAATTGATACTATGGTGTCTCACTCCAAAAACTACCTCTACAACGTCTTGACCACACTTTGAGTGTAGACTCATGATCCTATAGATCTCCATCATCCCCACCCTCATATTATGGGTCATCACCTATCTCTGAGATCTCACCCCACTCCCCCTCTATTTGAAGATGCACTCATCACTCATCCTCATCCTCCTCAATGCCCTCATCCACTATTGCTCCAAATTTTCCACACATAACTCCACCTCCTTGCCATAGTTGAGTAACCCACAATACATAATACTCTACCTTTGTACCTAAATCATACCCACCTAGATCCACCACTATTTTATCTCCATCCTCGCCCACTTCCTCTACTAAATACCATGCCAAGTCTACCTCATTGCCCCAACACCAATAAAACATGATCTCGTGAGGTACATCCTCATGAACCCTAAACTATCAATAAACGTGAGAGTACTGGATGTACTCTCTCTCTATGCTATGGTGACTGACCACCCATTGCTCATATCTAACACATATCATCTACTTAGCCACCTTCACCCATGGTGGGTAAACCTTGTATGACCATTATATAACCTACCCTAGTCTCAATCTCTCAAAATACTATGTGTAGTGAGCAATCCTACCTGATTAGAGATGACTTTGACCCACATCCTAATATTACCTCCACTACATCTTATATCCAATCTTCCTATCCACCATCTGATCTTGTGCTGACCAAGGGATCCCTCTGGTCTATCACTTGGATGTGCTCCCACCTACAAATCTAAAGCAGGAAGCTACAATCCAATCCAAGCTTGCATCGTTGGTGAATATCATATAGCTCATCATATAAATGATCTAGTAGTGTAGTCCTCTAGATCATGATTAGAGGATGCTACATTGTGCACTTGACTAAATCCTAAACTATCTTGAGCAAGTTCCATGGGAACCTTGATCCTAAAGAGTCAAGTAGCAATATGTTAAACATGAGTGGCATCAACACCACATGTATTATCATCAAGATATCAACATCATACCATACCACCACTAGAACCCCACTGCTATCCAAATTGTACTAAACCACCTATTGAGTGGTAATTTTACCCAATTGCAAACCCATACTCACAGTTAGGATTTTGATTAGAAAAAAATATCTTGAAAAGAAATATAAATTTCTTCAAGGTTCCTTTTACTTAATGTGTGCATTTATGCTTGTGAAATTGTTTCAAATAAGTGCTAGAATACCTTAGTGATTTGCAAGCAATTGTTAACAAGGGACTTGTGTTGGTATTACTTTATTATGCCATGCTTTTATTGTTTATTAATTGAAAAGGCTTGATTTCCCTTATGTGCAAAAATAAAATGATGAAGGAGTGCATGAAATTGATCCCTTATTCACGTTATCTCTAATTTTCCAAGGTGATTTAATTTATTTATCTTGGGGTGTTTTAAGTAGATTTTGCCTTCTTTTGTTAAGTAGATTTTAAACAAGTTTTATCTTCTTTAAACCTTGTTTTGAGCATGAAACAAAATATTAAAATATATCTCTAAATATGAATCTTAAATTATTATTGGATTCATTTTAGCTTGCTTTGATCATTAAAATAAAATAAATTTGTATGACTAACTTTGAAATGTAGTGGCCTTTGAAATGCCATGTAAATTACCCCCTTTAATGAAATTGTAATTTTCATAAAGGGAAGTTAATTTATTTCTTGAAAAATAAAAGTTTCAATATTGGAATTTAACTCTCCTCTAAAATGTGAAATCATGCTAAACTTGAAATTACAAAATTCCTTTTAAAAACTGAACTTTGTGTGAATTTTTAGAATTTCAAATTTCCCTTAAAATAAAATCGAACTTGCTTAAAATAAAATGTTAAAGCTTATTCTTGGAATCCATGCATCTATTTTTGGAATTTTAATTTTTCTATATTTTTTATTTTGTTTGTAAAAGTTTAAAAAAATATGAAAAAAGGTAAGGGTAGAAAAATTAAATAAAAATCTGGAGTACATAAGACAGAATGTTGAAAATATTAAAATACAAACTACTATTAATATAATGCTACCCTATCCTACAAAACTAGAGATGTGAGAATTTTTTAATGTAACCTAATTTAATCGAAGCTACATTCACACGGTCCAAAATAAACTAGGTGCAATATTCTAAGGAAAAAAATAAATTCTATGTTTCTAAACATTTGATAGTGCAACCATTAAACTACATTAAACACTATCTATAAGCCTAAAAAGCATGGAAGGGAAAGATAAACAATTAGTCCAAAACACTCAGAAAATTTCTCCTCCGATTCTACTTACAAGGTGCAAGTTTCTGGAGTATTTTGCATTTACAAAAAAATAATAATGTTCTTTTTCACAACGTTTCCAGCCCTGGTTCTCTATTGTGATGGCATATTTAAAATTACATAAAACTTTTCATTTCTCCTCTTTGTTTTATTTTCCAATATTGTTCGATTTCCTTCATTTTGGTTTGCTCAATGAGTAACGACCATTCCCTCTATTCATTAAATACCACTACCAAATAGAAAATAAATTCACTGTTACTTTCAAAGCCTTGACTACATGCATTTTTTATTAACACCTCATACGTATACTTGATAGGCATTAGAAATAAACATCCTAAACATGGCAAGCTCACTACGTTGGTTTTTATTCCACTACATGATATTGAGTTGGATGATTGGGTAAGTGGAAACACCATTATTGAGGTAAACCTACCCCCAATAATGTGTGCATTTCAATGCAGGCCTATATTTATTTGGTTTTTTATTTGTAACCTTCGATTTTACCATATATTTCTAGATGAACACACTAACCATGGTGTTGCACTATGTTATATGATATCATAATCTGCATCGAATTATGCTAGTCAATAGACATTAATCCAATGACTATATCATTATTTTTTATTGTGATGAGGGCTAATATCCATTATTTCATTCATCTCCAAACTTCCTACATGGACTTGATGAAATATCCTTATCCCATCCTTGTTTTTTAGTCCATGATCCATGTAATCTATTGTGGCATCCGGGTTCTAGTCTGGAAAACCATCAATATTGCATCGATCATCTAATCCATCATCGTCCATTCACTAAAATATACATTTATGAGTTTCATATGCTATGCCATGTTATCCTATTAGATCCTACATGTAGTTCTCCCTAGTTTCGATAGGTTATGTCACTACATACTCAATTGTTATCCACACCAACACATGGCCATCCGAAAGCCCATATCACTACCATTTTCAACTCAATGTGTTTAGCATGAAGGTGTAGGCTCATCAATATAGAAATAGGAAAAGCACATAGTAATACCCTAGGCTACGTGCATGTCTTTAGCACTTAACTATCTCCTTGGACCACGTTATACCAATGTTGTCATTGTTCACCATGCCCTATATTCACATGATAGTCTCAAAAGCTTGAAATTATGGTCAAAATTCTTGATCGATACCTACACTCACATCACTATCAATTGAAATGAACCTCTTGTTACCTCACATAACAATGTTTAAAACATCCCTATAGGATCACTCGATGCATTCCAAAATATTCAACATGTTGGTGACATCTGTTTATAACCTATTGGGTTAAATCATTCACACTCACTTTCTATCCAAAGCATCTATTATTTTATACTATGATGTAATGAGCACTTCACAAGTGCATTCATATCCCTGCTGAATCACACAATTCTCCTCACGGCCTTCACCTTGTATGCTATAGTGATTGAATACCTCATAATAAACCTGTTATCTCCCCTTTGTGCTAATGTGGAGAGTTTGGTGTTGCTATGTTCATATCTGCCTATTCGAACCCATGGTCTATCTATGATCTGTATCTCAGTCTATGTGTTGATCATCCTACCTATGTCATATAGTCCATGTTACCTATCCAAAATAAAGGTACATGATTAGGTATTTTTCCAACAAACAAATTAATAAATCAAAACAAAAAACTCAAAATATGTCAAAAACAAAATAGATCTAATGAGTAAACCATTTTTATTATCTTTTATTTTTATTTTTATTATTATTATTTATATACATATATGAAATATATATATATATATATATATATATATATATATATATATATATATATATATATATATTTTTTATATATATTTTTTATTTAGTTATTTATTTTATCCTCAATATAAAGGGAATATTACATTGTAACAAATGAAACATTTTTTTTTGTTTTATTTTTTTTTATTTTCTTAATATGAAATTAACTAAAGCATCAAAAATATAAACACCTAATACACTCCAAAGGAAAACAAAGAATGCCCTAACCAAAAAATAACCCTAGAATATACTCTGCACACCCATGGTTAAGGGTTTATCAAGATTGTCACTCAAAGACAACAAAAATCCATAAAAATTCAAAATTTTAAAGTAGGTCCCTAAATTTGGGGCTAGTTGTGCAATGGCCACAACAAATGGTGACTCTACTGGGAAATACTCCTAAGAATTTAGGATGAAGAACCTAGTTTAAAAAACAAAAGAAACCAAATATTAGAGAAATATACATTATCTAGCAACATTCAGAGAAAATGGGGTTAGATAGCTTCAAATGAAAATAAATGAAACATTTGCCTTTGCTTAGTGTGTGGAATGTGATTCATTTTGCATTCTTGAAAAAATATAGATTTCATCACCTGATTTGCATTTAGTCTATAGAAATATTACTCATAAAGAATGTGCCTTTGCATAGCTCCACATCCATCCAGGCATCTATAGCCCCGGTGGAGATGACCTTGATCTCCAGTAGACTTTGCTCTACTACCATCCATGCATCTATAGCCCTGGTAGAGATTGTTTGAATCACCTAGGTGTCTAATTGATACTTTGCATTACTTTATTTCTTTTACTTTGTCTAGACATAGCCCTACTTCCAGTCAAGCATCCATAGCACCGATAGAGATTATCTAGACCTTAAGAATGGTTTTGTATGTTTTCCTTTTTTTTTTAATTGAATAGTATTACTTTGCAAAATCCACCTACCACCTAGGTTAGAGACCATTTAAGGCTAAATATGGAGTCTATAAATATTTTTTCCGTAATTTACAAACCAAAATGACTTCATACTTCAAGGTTTCAAGGCATGCCCCTTAATATAATGTGTTCATTTGTAGCTTTAGAAAAATGATTAAGTATTCCAAAATTCACTATCTTAGTCCCACAATCAATGAATGATTACTAAACCACTTCATCCCTTTCTTCCTTGATCCATATGATCCCAAAATAGGTAATTCACCCTACATGACAAAGGAACATAAAAAATAGTCAAGAGGCCATAAATTAGTAGCTACCACAAAACATCACCACAAATCAAGGGAATGAATCCAAAAGCAATACTCAAAAACAAATAAAATCCTAACCAAATAAAAACTGACAAGAAAGCAAACACAAAATTTTGCCAAACCAAATATTAGGGACAAAGCAAAAAACTAAAAAACTAAAACAAACGCATGAAAACCAAAGCTATATGCAATAATATACAATAATGTAAAATATGATGCAAAATTTAGGCCATCATTTTCATGGATCGCAAATATGATTAGCACACTTTAAAATACCTATATCATGATATGCATGCCAAGCTTTATATAAATCCAACCAAAACAAGGTTAAGCCATACAATACAAAAACTTTCATTTTACCTATCTCACCCCACCAGTTTGATTCCATGATATTAGCAATTCCATGTTTAAACTTTGATTCATTAATATTGCAAGAAAATACATGATTTTCAATTATCTTTTACTTATTCAAAGAGGTATAAGTTTTGAAACCTGATTCATCATTTAGACATGAGTTCTCATTTTCACAAGCATATATGATTTTATTCAAATAGAATCCTATTTCTAAAACTTTTGAATCCAAGTCATCATCTATTTCTTTAGGCCAATCATACTTATGCAACAATTTACAAGCATCTAGGATATCTATTAAATTAGGATCATTATAGATTTGTATCCTAGATTCAATTGTTACTTGTTGATGCACTTGATTCAATATCTCAAGCATATCTACTTCTTTATAATTTAAAAAGGCAATTTTAATAGTAGTGTGAGTAGAAAACAACTCTTTCTATTTATTAATCTCCAATGGCATTTCATCATTAATAAAATTTGAGTCCACTAAATGATTATGCAAACTTTTACTTGGAGCTTGGATGTTTGGACACAAAGGATGAGATTCTACCTTTTGTACACTTTCATTTACCAAAACTTGGTGAGCCATTGTAATATTTTCTTTTTCTTCATGGGCTCCATCATTGTCATATTGTAGCCCTTCATCTTCATCAATTACCTATTTTTCAAAAACACCAAAATTAGACACCCAATTAAAAATATGTCCATCCTTTTCAAACCAAAAGTCATGTCGGTCAAAATATGTGTTAACTAACACATATTCCTGACCAACTACATGGGTTTTTTTGAATAAAGCAAAATTTTTATCATTTGAATGAATAGGAGTCGGTTCTAATTCCTTGTTAACCACCAATGGTATTTCTTTATTTGAATATCCAAGATAATCATGTGAATTTGTACCCAAATTTTTAGTAGTCAAGAATGAAGAAGAATATTTTACCTCTTCCTCATCCAAAATAAATGAATCATAAGAAACATTTACCATTTCTTCCTTTTCTCTTTTAGCAAGGTGTTCAATAAACTCATATTCAAAATGATTGAATCTTGGAACCTTATCTATCTCTGCAAATGGCTTTTCATCTTCTGATTGCATAGGAATTGTAAAATTTTCATATGAGATAGAGGTTTCAACATCCTACCTATCAAGTAAAATAGAAATTTTGTCAGTAGAAGTGTAAGAAACCAATGAATCTTCATACCTTTTCCAAAAATTATAGTAATGATAATTTGAACCAATTAGATGAAATTCTATTGCATCTTTCTCGTAATTTTCAATCTCTTCAAGAAATTATTCTTCAACTTATCCATCATTTATTTTTTGTGGCTCAAAGGTTTCTACGGTGGAGTCAATTCTTGTATTTATATTTGCATGGTCACCGTAATCCTCATTTGTAGATAATGAATGTAAGCCTTTTATTTCTAGCTTGTCACAACTTGGCTCATGTTGGCTTTCTTGATCATTATAATAATTATCTTCTAAAAACAAGTGATGAAATTCTATCATTTCTTTTGGAGACTCTTTAGATTCATCTATTGATTCCCCCTCAAATTTACTTTCAACCACTTTTGGTGGGTCAAGGGCTTCTTCAATGGGATAAATTCTTGTATTTTGCTTTCTATGATTGTCCCAATCCTCCTTTGTGAATAATGACTCTAAGCCTTTCATTTCTATCTGGTCATTATTTGGAGCATGTTGGATTTCTTGATCATCCACTTTAATAATTTCATTTAATTATATGGAAGGTCTTGTCCTATCACATATTTTAATTCTAGTTATATCAAGGACACCTCCATTGTCTGAAGACTCATGCATTTCTATATTTTTATGGGTATGTTTACCATAATCCTCATTGGTGGACATTAGCTTTGAAACTCATACCTCCTCTTGGATGATATCTAGGGTTTTTGTAACATTTGGAAATTCAACCTTATCCCATTGATTTCTCACATTAGACATCATTTGATTCAAGGATTCTAGATTGGATGGTTGGTATTGGTTGGAATCCATAAATCCTAAAAAATATTTCATCATTGGAGAAGGTTGTGCATCAACATGACTCATGGGTGGAATCTGATTTTGAGCCTTAGGGTTAAGTAATTATAATTGACCCACATAAATCCCTTTCAAAATCCATCATTCTTCTACTATTACTACCTCCTTGTAGGCTCTAGACAAGGATGGATATTTAAGAACTCTTTCAAAAAATCTAGAAGTTAAGGGATCTAAGGCTTCCAAGTATATTTGAGTGGATTCTTATTCTAAAATTATGTAATGTGTAACCACTTAGGTATACAACCTATAGAATCTATCATTGAATTGACTCATCAATTCATTCGGTTCTTTATAGATAGAGATAAACTAATTTAGCATCATAACTAGGTCAACTAGTTTTCTAAAATGGCTAATAAATGTTGCTTCTAGTTGAGCCCAAGAAGTGATAGAACTTAAAGGTAAGTGTATGTACCAATAAAATGCAACCTCATCCAATGTGTATGAAAAAACCTACAAGCAACATCTTCATGCATAATTTACAAATAAATCAACATGTCCTTGTATCTCTGAATATGTTCCTCAGCCAAGGCCACATCATGCCTAAACTGAGGTAAATATTCTTCTACACCTTCAGGGATTTGATGGGTAGGAATTTTTAATTGACAATAATAGATACCTATCCATGATAAAATTTATGTTGGAGTACATATTGCCATTAGTGGAGCTTAAAGTACACAACTTTAGTACCAATTTTGTTAGTCAAAGAAATATATTTGGTAGATAAGCATGAAATGACTAACAATAAACCAAGTGTTTCACATATAAATCATCATTTTCATCCATTGTAATACATGAATTAAACCATAGCAATAAATAAAATTCTCTAATTTACAAAATGTTAGCATCAATGCATCATCAATTAAAAGAGTTTCCAATCAATGAAAGTGGTCACATGTAAACAAAACCTCGTTATTCAAGACCAATGCCTTCAAATAATCCTTTCAAGTAATAATGAACAATTTAGCATCTAGAACATCAATAAAACAACCAAATCAACCCTCCTTCTAGTGCCAATTCTTGTTGAGTGGTAATTTTTCCCAATTCCAAAACCACACTCACAGTTAGTATTTTGATTAGAAAACCCTCTCTTGCAAAGAAATAGAAATTTCTCCAAGCTTCATTTTACTTAAAGTGTGCATGTATGATTGTGAAATTATATCAAATAAGTAATAGAATACCTTAGTGATTTGCAAGCAACTATTAACAAGGGGCCTATGTTGGTATTACTTATTTATGCCATACTTGTATTGTTCCTTAATTTAAAGGGCTTGATTTCCCTTATGTGAAGAAATAAAATAATGAATGAGTGCATGAAATAGACCCCTTATTCACTTTATATCTGATTTTCCAAGGTAATTTAATTTATTTATCTTGGAGTGTTTTAGGTAGATTTTGCCTTCTTTTGTTAAGCAAAATTTTAAACAAGTTTTATCTTCTTTAAACTTTGTTTTGAGCATCAAATAATAGATTAAAATCTATCTCTAAATGTGAATCTTAAATGATGATTGGATTCATTTTAGCTTTCTTTGAGCATGAAAAGAAAATAAATTTGCATGACTAACTTTGAAAATGTAGTGGCCTTTGAAATTCCATATAAATTACTCCCCTTTAATGAAATTGTAATTTTCATAAAGGGAAGTTAAAAATATTGCTTGAAAAACAAAAGTGCCAATATTGGAATTTAACTCTCCTCTGAAATGTGAAATCATGTCAAACTTGAAATTACCAAATTCCTTTAAAAAAAACTAAACTTTGTGTGAATTTATAAAATTTTGAATTTCCCTTAAACTAAAATTGAACTTGCTTAAAATAAAACGTTAAAGCTTATTCTTGGAATCCATGCATCTATTTTTGGAATTTTAATTTATTTATATTTTTTATTTTGTTTGCAAAAGTTAAAAAAAAATGAAAAAGGGTAAGGTTGGAGAAATAAAAAAAATCTGGAGTACATAAGACATAATGTTGAAAATATTAAAATACAAACTACTATTAATATAATGCTACTCTATCCTACAAAACCAGAGATTTAAGAATTTTTAAATGTAACCTAATTTGATCAAAGCTACATTCACAAAATCCAAAATAAAATAGGTGCAATATTCTAAGGAAAAAAATAAATTCCATGTTTCTAAACATTCGATAGTGCAACCATTAAACTGCATTAAACACTATATATATGCCTAAAAAAACATAGAAGGGAAAGATAAAAAGTTACCCAAAAGCACTCAAAAAAATTATCCTCTGATTCTGCTTACAAGGTGCAAGTTTTTGGAGTATTTTGCATTTACCAAAATAAATAATAATGTCCCTTTTCATAAAATTTCCAGCCCTGCTTCTCTATTGTAATGACGTATTTAAAATTGTAGAAAACTTTTCATTTCCCTTCTTCATTTCATTTTCCAACACTGTTCGCTTTCCTTCATTTTGGTTTGCTCAATGAGTAATGACCATTACCTCTATTCATTAAATACCACTACCAAACAAAAAATAAATTCACCTTTACTTCCAAAGCCTTGACTACATGCATTTTTTATTAACATCGTGTGCATGTACTTAATGGGCATTAGAAAGAAATAACCTAAACATGACAAGATCACTGCATTAGTTTTTATTCCACTACATGATATTGAGTTGAATGATTGGGTAAGTGGACACGACACGATTGAGGTAAACCTATCCCCAATAATGTGCATAGTTCAATGGGGGTCTATATTTATTTGGATTTTTATTCATAACCTCTGATTTCACTATACACTATCGTATGGACACACTAACCGTGATGTTGCACTGTGTTATACGACATCATGATCTACATTAGATGCTTCTAGTTGATATATGTTAATCCAATGACTCCTATAATTATTTTCCTTCATGATGGGGGCTTATATCTGTTATTTCACTCATCTTCAAACTTCCCATATGGATTTAATGAAATACCCATATCCCATCCTTGTTGTCTAGTCCACGGTCCGCATAATCTACTGTAGCATCTAGGTTCTAGTCTGGAAAACCATCAATCTTGCATCGGTTATCTAAGCCATCATCACCCATGCACTACAATCTGCATCTATGAGCTTCATCCATTGTGCCACATTATCCTATTGGGTCCTACATGTAATTGTCCCTAGGTTTGAGAGGTTACATCACTATGTCCTCGATTGTTATTCACACCCACACATGGCCATCTAGGATCCCAGAATGCTGCTATTTTCAACTTTATGTGTTTAGCTCTAAGGTGTAGGCTCATCAATAGAGAAATGGTAATAACATGTAGCAAGACCTTGGGTCACATGCTTATCTTCAACACTCAAATATCTCCTTGGACCACGCTATATTAGTGCTATCACCGTTCGTTGTGCCCTATGTCTACATGATGGTATCAAAAGCTTGAAGCTATGGTCAGAATCCTTGATCACTACCTGCACTCACATCACTATCAACTGGAATGAAACTCCTATTACCTCATGTAACAGTGTTGAGAATACTCCTACAAGACCACTCAGTTTATTCCAGAGTATTTGACATGTTGGTGACGTTCATTTATAACATGTTGGGTTAAATTATTCACACACTTTCTATCCAAACTATTTGTTATTTTATACTATGCCACAATAAGCACTTCACAAAATATGTTCAATCCCTGCAAAATCACATAGTTCTCCTCATGACCTTCATATTGTATGCTATAGTGATCGAATACCTCATTATAATCCCACTATCTCCCCTCTGTGCTAACATGACAATCTTGGTGTTGCTATATTTATCTCTATCTGTCCAAGCCCATGGTTCATCTGTGGTTAGTATACTGGTCTATGCATCAATCATCTTGCTTGTGTTAGATAGCCCACGTTGCCTGTCCAAAACAAAGGCACATGATTTAGGCATTTTTACAAAAATAGATTAATAAATAAAAACAAAAAGCTTAGCATATGTTAAAAACAAAATAGATCTAATGACTAAACCATTTTTATTATTTCTTATTTTTTTATTTTTAGTTATTATATATATATATATATATATTATCCTTAATATAAAGGGAATATTACATTGTAACAAATGAAACATTTTTTTTTGTTTTATTTTTATTTTATTTTCTTAATATGAAATTAACTAAAGCATCAAAAATATTAATAGCACCTAAGACACTCCAAAGGGAAAAAAAGAATGCCCTCACCAAAAAATAACCCTATAATCTACACTACACACCCATGGTTAAGGATTTATCAAGATTATCACTCAAAGACAACAAAAATATACAAAAACTTTAAATTTTAAAGCGGGTCCCCAAATTTGGGGCTAGTTGTGCAATGGCCACAACACCACCTCCCAATCCTCCTGAAATACCCTCTAAAGTAATCTACTCCACTGGCCAATATGTGTAGAGATGATGAGGTATCCCTTAATTAAAACACAAATAATCTTGTAGACATCCTCCAAGGTGACTATCAAGTAGGCTTGATCCATGATCACTGCTTCTAGGCTCACAACCTGCTTAAGTCCAATGGCCTCAAGTTACTCCCAATTGACATTAGAGAACGCATCATATGTTGTAATATAGACCACGGGATATCTATGGTGAGCCCTCATACATTGAATGCCAAATTGCACAATCTAATAATTGGGTCACAAAGTAAAAAACCCAAAAAAAAATCTCCAAAGGCATCTAAGCCCTTTTGTTAAATCAATTTAAAAAGAAATGCGAGTGAACCTCATATCTATTGATTTTCTCTAGTCACCATTGTGGCTACTCCACAACTAGCCCCAAAATTGGGGACCCACCTTTTGATGTTTGGATTTTGGAAGTCTTTGTGTATTTGTAGGGGGATTTTGGATGTCTTTGAAGCATTTATTGATAATTTTATTCCTCGAATTTCACCATGAAGAGGTCGGGGTTCATTTTGTTTGTCTTCTTTCGTCCTCCTTTGGAGTGGTGATAGTTTTGGTGTGTGCCCCCTTCATTGTCTTTTGATTTGCATAGGTGTGTGGCTCAATTTTTGTTTCTTTGTTTTGTTTGAGTTAGTTTGGGTTAATATTAGTGTTTTAGGATTTACCCATTTCAAAGTTTTGAAATGAGCTAAATCGTTAAAACTTTAATATTATAATAAGCGATGAATAAAATAATATATATTATTATTAATATATACTTTGTATATTAATAATAATGTATATTAATAAATATAAAAAACAAAAATCATCACAAAGAAAATAATTAAAATAAAAATACCCTTTTTATTGAATATAATTGTGGGTTCCCATGACATAAACAAAATTAAAAATAAAAAAAACACACATGTTTATATTTATAAATATAATATATAACATTTATATGGTATATATTTATATTTATATTTATATTTATAAATATGTATATAAACAATAAAAAAATAAAAAAATAAAAAAAATATTATAATAATAATAAAATAAGAAATATTTATATATATGACTTCATATATATGTAAATATAAATAATATAGGTTATAATGAAATAAAGTTTTAAAACTTTGTTATATACATGTGTTCTCATATATTGAGAAGGAGCGGTAACATAATGTCACCAAAGGCTTTGAATTGATAATTATGTGTGTTATTGACGTAGGCGACAAACGTGTATAATAAAAGGTCTCTTATGGGAGGTAAACAACGATGGGTCGCACATGGATGCATAGAGATACAATCATCGACGACAAGGAGGATTCATCGGACGTCGAATGGTAAGTGTAGATGGGTCCTGATGGAGGTTTGAAATACCCACATGTCACGTAGCCAGTGGCATCATTTCTAGTAGGGTGGATAGCTTGAACGAGGTCGATAGCTCCCTGAGTAAATGATGAATGGATTGAGATGCATTCCAAGAGTGCAGGGGAAGACTTCTGATGGTAATTCGATAGAAGGAGATATTCACAGCAGCTAGCATAGCTCGAAGGACGTATGTTTCAAGCGGATTCCACATGAAGAAGTGGATGATATGACACCTATTTTGCATTATGGACTCGGTGAATGTGATGTGCGTCTGATAGGGACCGCAAGAGATATGATACATTTATGATCTATGTATCTGAAGTAGACGCTCGAGTGCATCGTAGAATGTAAACAGACCTATGCCTACCCGATGATAAATACATGAATTGCATGTGTAGTGACAACTTATATGGTAAATCTTAACACGACGTTTAACAATCTGATGATGAAGTAGGTAAAGCTCTCAATGCGGGGTCAAAATATAGGTTTGACATATATCATCATCGAGGAGAAGCTTATGTGGTGGTGTTGAATTTAACAAAGGATGCCGATGAAATAAACCTGGCAGTGTGGCAAGAGTACTATCGTAAATTCACCAAAATGTCCAAACAGGTGCATACAGAGGTTTTGAATGTAGACTGTTCAATGGATAGCATACATTAGCATGGAGTGTTGGAAAAACATAAATAGAATTCAACACAATAGGCATACCAAATATAGATGATCCAAAAAATAACACAGTGGCCAACGATGGAGTTTTGAAGTGGTGAATCCAGCATGAGTGTTGCATGATGTCACAGAAGATGGGCAAAAGTGTTGAGAGACCGTAACGGGAGTTTCACAATGATCAGACATCAACGATTATTAAATATTGATTTAAAAGGGTTGTCTCTAGCATTTAACTTTCACCATGCACGTAGGTTACAAGGAGGGTTTCAGAGAACCCATGACGACACGAAGGTGGCTTGATTTATGATGCAGGCCATAAGGGATTTGGTGCTCGACACGTAGGGAGCTAGAATAGTTATGGAGCACTAAGGGATGCTGGATAGAATCACCATGGGACGTAGAAATCATGCTAGTAGTATGGATGGCGATAAGAATTGTCGATTGCAGGGTAGAATGTTGATGAGGTCAGAGTAGGATAGAGTAGAAATATGATGTTAGAAGATAGCAGTTGAAACCTGTAAATAAGAGGCGTTATCCAGGATAGCCACAATAACGTAAGCAAACACACGAGTTGATGTTAGAATCTTGCAGGGTTTGATAGAAGAGTAACCGAATATAGTTGTCAGGATGAACAGTTGGGCACGACAGATATCGCTAGGGCGAAGAAGTTTTAAAAAAAGGATAGTGACAAGTAGAAATTTCACCACTATGCATGCCACGTAACCTAATAATAATAATAAAAGTATGGGAAGACTCCTGTGACACAAGGATCACCGGCTAAATCAAGTAAGCTATATTGGGAAGGCCGAGTGCAGGCAGAAACACCATGGGTAGCTTCAGCGCGGGTCACCAGAGGTATCGAAGAATAGAGGACGTCGCTTCTTCATGAATATAATACGTAATGTGGACCTATATGAAAAGATTAATATTTTCATGGCCAACATGTTACATCAAAGGAGAATGGAGGTTTATTATAATGTTTTTTATTTTAATTTAAACCTTTCTTGAGAAAATCCTTTATGGGAGGTGAATAAAGACAAAGAAAAAAGGGGTATTGTTAATGATTAAAGAAGCAAGAGTTATTTGAAACACATGGTGAAACTTTATGAAAATAAAATCCCTATGAATAAAAAGAAAACCAAAGGAAAATCAAATGATATAGAAGAATAGGAAATGAAGGAAAACAGGAAATGAACAAGTAAGAAAAGGGAAAACTGAGCATTTTGAAGACCATTTTGAACCAAACGAAGGGACAGAGGAAGCAAAGAGATGTTTTTGGAAAACTTTAAAAACCGAAGGAAATACTTGCACAGGGGTTGGAAAATTTTCAGAGGAGATTGCAGTAATGAAGGCAGGAGCTTTGGCACTAGATTTTTTTGAATGTTTTCCTTCTATTTGGAAACATTGGTTTTGGGAAAAACAAGAAATTTTGCTGTTGTAAAATGGAACATTTTTAATGCAGAAATTTTCAGAAATTTGCATCTTATGGGCAAGAAAGGAGGAGATTTTTTCTACATGCTAGATTTAATCGTTTATCTTTCCCTTTCAGATTTCGGATTTATAGATGAAGTTTATGCATGTTTTATTGGTTGCTTCATGCGAATGTTTGAAATCTGAAACTTATTTTTGTACCCTAGGAGCTAGCACCTAACTTGTTTTGATTGTGCAAAATTGCAGGTCTAATAGGCTAGGTTGCATGCATGGAATACCTCACATCTTCGGTTTTTCCGGAATAGGATGGCATCATACTGATTGTAGCATACTTTGCATTTTCAGCTTTCATTTTTAGTTTTTAGATTTTGTTTTTATTTTCTAACTTTTTATTTTTAATTTTTTTTAATTTTCGAACATTAAAATAAAAAGTAAAAAAATTTCAAAATCCAAAAATAATTGCATGGCTGCGTAGAGTATACTTCATACTTCCATTACACACTTAGACATTTTTACTTCGGAGTCATTTCATATTTTTAAAAATTATCCGAAGTTGTTGTTTTTATTGCAGATTTTAAAATTTCAAAATTTCAAAATTTTCATTTTTGGGCCAAATTTAATTTTTTCAGCTTTATATCTCATTCATGAGCCTATGATGACATTTCCCTCATGAAAACTTCAATTTCATTGAAGGGGTTATGTTTTATGGCATTTCATAAATTACCATTTTGGGGTCCTAAATTGCCTTCTCTTTATAAAAATTCTGATTTTATGAAAGAGGGGTAATTTCTGCACTACATTGAAGATCATTATTTCAAAGCACTAAATTATTCATCTTTGTGAAAATTTAATTTCATTTAAGAGGGATAATTTGAAGTGACATTTTAAAGCCTCTAGTTTAAGGCAATGAATAATCATCTCTTTGTGAAAATTAATTTCACTAAAGAGGGATAATTTATTAATCACATTAAAGGCTATCTTAATCTTCATGATAAGAAGCTACATTTGAAGACCCTATTCATCATTGAGGATTCACATTCATAGATAGATTTAATCTTTACTTTCATGCTTAAAATAGGATTTAATGCAAGATAAAACTTGATTAAAATCCACTTAATAAGGAAGATAAAATCTACCTTAAAATCCTCAAGATAAAAGGAATTAAGGCACTACATCGTGGTCATATGAGGACCAACTCACATTTGCTTTATTTTGGTTTCATGAACAATCATTAAAGTAGCATGGTAAAATAAACCAACATGTGCCCCTTGTTTACAGTTACTTGCAATCACTAAGGTGTTCCAAGCATTAAATTGATATATCTTTATTTGAGATTACTAATACACATATGCAAATGCTAATATAGCGGAGACCTTGGAGAAGTTGTTTTGTTTAACTTCTTTGCAAGAGAGGGTTTTGGGATCCAAATCCTAAGGGAGAGTGTAATTTCACAATTGGGTAAAATTAACACTCAACATTTTGGCGCTAGAAGGAGGGCCTGAATTGGTTTACTTTATTTTATTTATGCTAAGCAATTCATGAATTGTTATTCATTGATCTAACGCTTTTAGATTGTTCATACAGGAATAATGTGATGTTGAATGTTTTGAATTGCTAAATATTTCAAGTTCATTTGATTAGCATCTTTGGTTTCCTCTAACACTCACACTTTGGGAGCTAGGAGGATTTGAATTGATTTATTTTATTGCCATTTAGATGCTAAATTGTTCATGTTACTTGAAAGATTTATTTACAAAACATTGGTCTTGACTAACGAGGTTTTGTTTCCATATGATTACTTTCATTGATTCTAACATTCTCTATTTTTGATGATGCATTAATGCTAACATTTTGCAAATTTGAGAATGTTCTTCAATTTCATGGTTTAATGGATACATATCTCTTGGTTGATGCTAACATGATGATTCATATGTTACATATTTGAGATTGGTTAGTCATTTTATGCTTATTTGTAAGATATCTCTATTTGACTAACAAATTGGTTTTGAAGTTATCCTTTGAGTTTCACTAATGGCATCGGTTGTTCCAACTAGGGCAGAGATTTCATGGGGGATAGGTCGCTATTATCATCACTTAGGTAGGCCTACTCATCAAATTCCTAAAGGGGTAGAAAATCATTTACCTATGTTTGAGCATGAGGTGACCTCGGCTAAGGAACATATTCAAAGATACAAGGACACCTTAAGGCAATTGCAACTATGGAAAGGAGGTGTTCCTTGTATATTATTTTCATACACTTTGGATGAGGTTGCATATGAGTGGTACCTAAGCCTAACTATAAATACCACCACTTCTTGGGCTCAACTAGAAGCAACATTTACTAGCCATTTTGGAAAACAAGTTGACCCTGTTTGGATGTTAAATCAATTTGTCTCTATCTCTAGCGAACCTAATGAGTCCATGAGTGAATTCAATGATAGGTTTCATAAGTTGTATACCGAAGTGGTGTCCCATTTCTTCATTTCATAAGAGAGAGCTATTGAAATATACATGGGAGCTATACCACCCGAATTGGCTACATTGTTAAGGGAAAGTCTTGATGACCCATCTTTGCATAGAGTCTATGAGGCCATGAGAGAATTAGAACAATGGGCCATTTCGATAAGAGAAAAGGTGGATCAACCATCATTGCCTAACCCTAGGGTGAACAATCAATGGGATGAAGTTGAATGTCCAAATACAACAACCACCCTAGATTCCATCCAAGAGGATGTGCAAGTCTCAAAGCCAAGGTCCATTAATGAGGATTGGGATGAACAAACCCATCAGGATATGATTTGGTCATGTTTAATCACAAAGGATTTGGATGATTGTTGGGAGAAAGATACAAGAGTTGATCCTATTGAACAAACCCTTGACTCAACAAAGGTGGTTGAGACTGAATTTGAAAAGCCAAGAGATGAATCGAAAGATCCAATAGAATCTCATCACTTGTTTTTGGAAGATACGTTGGATGATATTGTTGATACTAATAATCAAGAAAACCCACACCTTCCAAATTGTGATAAAATAGAATTTTGGGTTACAAATGTGAATTGTGATCTTGCAAATTTGAATACAAAGAGTAACCCACTTTTGGAAATGATTGAACCATCTAAGGAAGGTGAAGGTGAGTTTGAGGATCAACCCATTGATGAATTTGAAGAATGTGAAGGTATAGTTGAGCATCACACCCCAATTTTGGAAGATGATCATTGTTGGTGGAATAAATGGGAGAACTTTACCACTCTTTCTAATGAAGCACTCACTTCACTTGATATGCAGGACAAGTTGCAAAGGCTAGTTTTACAACTCAAAGAAAACATCTCTCAACTACAAGAACAAAAGCCTCAAGATGCATATCTAGATGATACTCCAAATCATCCTTATGAGACAAAGGTTGAAGATACTAAAGGTGACATTCTTTTGGACAATGAAGTGATTCCAGAGTGGACTGGTTTTGGAACTTGTGATGAATCAGGATCTTCCATAAATTTGGATGAGATAATTAAATTTGGTGATCAAAGCCTTCAACATGCTAGAGATGATGACCAAGGAAAATGTGAAGAAGAATTTCTTGAAGATTTTGAGGAAGAAATAGTATGGATGGTTAACAAGAAATGGGAAGAGCATGCTCACTCCAAACCTTCTAATGAACTTGTTGTGTCAATTGATATGCAGGATAATATGATTGTTTTCTCGCATGAGGATATTACAAATCCTGTACAATCTGAGGAAGTTTTGGAAGAAGAATTGGAATCTAATCAAGTTTTGGAAAATGATAATACCATGGATAAAGTGGGAGAACCATTTGCTTTGGGTTCCTTTGAGGGAAAAGAAATTGAAAATCTTGATCCACTTATTGGTTCTACAATGTCTATGCCATCTCAAAATGAGGAAAATTTTAGAACCTGAATGGTTTGGGTTTGATATCACTGATGATCCAATTGAAAATTTCACGTTATCTGAAACAACCCAAGTGATTGATCATGGAGATGTGTTAGTTGACCCATCCCTAGATAGACAAGACCTATGGTTTGAAAAGGATGGATGTGTTTTTAATTGGGTGCCTAATTTTGGTGTCTTTAATAAACAAATATTTGATGATGATGAAATTCATGAAGAAAAGGTAAATATTACAAATGCTCACAAAGGTTTGTCAAATGAGAATATGCAAAAGGTAAAATCTCACCCTTTGTGTTCTACCATTCGAACTTTAGGTGATGGTTTACCTAATTGCTTGTTGGATTCAAATACTATCAATGATGAAATGCCATTTGTGGTTGATAAAGAATTTGACTTAATTACTCCTCACACCACTAATGATATTGCTTTATTGAATGAAAAGGAAGTTGGTATGCTTGAAATGTTAAATCAAGTTCATAATCAATTAGTAACAAAATCTAGGATAAAAACTTATGATGATGCTCATTTAATAAATATCCTAGGTGCTTGCAAATGGTTACATGAATTTGATTGGCCTACAGATTTGAAAAATGATTTGGCTTTAAAATTTGTAGAAATAGGTCATTATTTGCAAAATCTCATATCTAAAAATGAAAGCTTATTTCTACATCATGAATCAAATTGTGAAATGGACATCTTAAAGAATAGACAAGAAATAATTGAAGATCAATTATTGTCTAATCAATTTGATGATTTGAAACTCCACCATGGGATTATTAATGGAACTAAATCAAATTGGTGGGGTGAGAGAGGCAAGTTGAAGTTTGTTGCATTGTTTGGTCTAATCTTGTTTTTTTGGGTTCCTACAAAATTTGGCATGCGTATCATGTTATATGTCTTTTGAAATGTTCTAATCATGTTTGGGATCCAGGGAAGTGATAAGTCCAAATTTTGTACCATATTGTACATTTGTATATAGATTTTGGTTTTCGTGTTCGGTTTTGGGTTTGGATTTTGTTTTGATGTTTGCAAGTTTGATTTGTGTGTTTGTATTCATTCACTTCCAAGTTTTGGTTGTTTTCTAGTATTTTAGAGTGAGATGTCAGCTCATGTCCTCATGAATGTTAACTAAGATAAGGAGAATATGAAACATTGGAATTGTATTGTAGAAGGCTCCACAAGTACCACAAACACATTAAAGAATATCATTTGAAACTTGGGATGCATGAAGTTGTCAATTTTACAAATTAGGGTGAAATATTTTGTATACTCCATCTCATTCATCCGTATTTCATGGTACATTTCACATTGCATAAACATTGCATCTCACTTGCATCTACATTTCAAAGACAATCACCAAAAAATATGTCAAATTCTCTTAGGATCATTGCACAATATACACTAAGAAGATCTTGAGATTGGGAACTGATGTCGAAACTGTCTTGAACCAAACACAATTTGCACATATTAAAAATATCTTGGGTAAAATGGTCAAAACCATCCTTGGGAGAAAATGTGAGGTGAAAAGAGTCATTCTTGTCGGTCCTATCATGCAACATAGTCCATAAAATAGTGGTTTTCACCACTTCCACAATACTTGAAACTCAAAATCAGAGTAGTAAGGATAGGGTCAAATTCTCATCATACTTAGGTTGAGAATCCGATTCCCCAAAGCTCTGAGTCTCCTTCCATCACACCACTGACTATTGGGTTGTAAGGATCGTACTACATGTCCCCTCAGAAGGATGGGTAGTCATCCCCAAGATTCAAGAAATCAAAAGCAAAATCATGGACTATGGGGCTAACCTCCACCGGGGCTATAGACGCTTGACTAGCAGTGGAGTATGCTCATGCGTGGTGACATGTCTCGTTTAAAAGTGAGACCTCTGACCGCTCAAACAGACAGGCTAGCCTTGTGGTTTCATCCATAACAGGTTTAACCATTTTGGTCAAAATGAGGTAATAAACTCAAAATCAGAGTAGTAAGGATAGGGTCAAATTCTCATCATACTTAGGTTGAGAATCCGATTCCCCAAAGCTCTGAGTCCACTTGCACACACTGGTTCTGGATTGTAGCGGTTCATAACTGAGCTCTTGATCTGGTAAATGAATTCACTGCACACACATTTGGTCCTAAGAGGGTTAGACAGTTTTAGTGTGTTTGTTTATGGTACTAGAATGTTTGAGTCTCTACAAAACAGGTCGTTCATATTATAGCATCCTTTCAATACATCCAATCCTGCATAAATCATCCATAACATATCATATGCATAAATCATGAAGACACAAACATCCATGTGAAATTGACGATGGAATGTTGAATGGTTTCAAATGATAAGGAATGAATCACTTTGCACACACTGAGTTGATGCTGAATGATTCTGATGGTTCATGTCTTTTTGGTCTATTCTCATTCTCTGGATACTTGTTGATGCTTGTAATTCTAATATTTGGGTTTTGTGTGTTTTCAGGTTGGGTTCTTACCAAAATGCCCTAGGAGCATTTCCTAGCAGAGTCGCCATTTGTTGTGGTTGCTCCACAACTAGCCCCAAAACTTGGGGACCCACCTTTTGATGTTTGGATTTTTGAAGTCTTGGTGTCTTTGTAGGGTGATTTTGGATGTCTTTGAAGCATTTCTTGATAAAGTGTTTCTCTCGTATTTTGCCATGAAGAGGTTGGGGTTCATTTTGTTTGTCTTCTTTAGTCCTCCTTTGGAGTGGTGATAGTTTTGGTGTGTGCCCCCTTCATTTTCTTTTGATTTGCGTAGGCGTGTAGCTCAATTTTTGGTTCTTTTTTTTGTTTAAGTTAGTTTGGGATAGTATTAGTGTTTTAGGATTTACCCATTTCAAAGTTTTGAAATGAGCTAAATAGTTAAAACTTTAATATTATAATAAGAAATGAATAAAATAAATAAATTAATATACATTATTATTAATATACTTTGTATATTAATAATAATGTATATTAATAAATAAATAAAAAATCATCACAAAGAAAATAATTAAAATAAAAATACCCTTTTTATTGAATATAATTGTGGGTTCCCATGACTTAAACAAAATTAAAAATAAAAATAAAAAATAAAAAGAACACACATGTTTGTAGTTATAAATATAATATATAACATTTATATGGCATATATTTATATTTATATTTATAAATATGTATATAAACAATAAAAATAAATAAACGAATAAAAAATATTATAATAATAATAAAATAAGAAATATTTATATATATGACTTCATATATATGTAAATATAAATAATATAGGTTATAATGAAATAGAGTTTTCAAACTTTGTTATATACATGCGTTCTCATATATTGAGAAGGAGCTTTAACGTAACATCGCCAAATGCTTTGAATTGATAATTATGTGTGTTATTGATGCAGGCGACGAGTGTGTATAAGAAAATACCTCCAATGGGAGGTAAATGGCAACGGATTGCACGTGGATGCATAGAGATATAATCATCAGTGATGACGAGGCTTCGTTGGACGTCGAATGGCAAATGTAGATGGGTCTCAATGGAGGTTTGAAATACCCATGTGTCACCTAGCCAGTGGCATCATTTATAGCAGGGTGGATAGCTTGAATGAGGTTGATAACTCCCTGAGCAAATGATGAATGGATTGAGACACATTTCGAGAGTGTAGGGGAAGACTTCTGATGATAATTCGATGGAAGGAGATATTCGTGGCAACTAGCATAGCTCGAAGGACGTATGTTTTGGGCAGATTCCACATGAAGAAGTGGATGATATGGCACCTATTTGGAATTATGGATGTGGTGAATGTGATGTGTGTCTGACAGGGGCCGCGAGAGAGATGACACAATTGTGAGCTATGTATCTAAAGTAGATTCCCGAGTACGTCATAGAATGTAAATGGACCTATGTCTACTCGATGATGAATACGTGAATTGTATGTGTAGCGATAACTTATATGGCAAATCACAACCCGACGTTCAATAATTCGATGATGAAGTGGGAAAAGCTCTCAAGGCAGGGTCGAAACATAGGTTTGACATATATCACCACCGAGGAGAAGCTTATGTGGTGGTGTTGAATTTGACAAAGGATACCAATGAAATAAACCTTACAATGTGGCAAGAGTACTACCGTAAATTCACCAAAATTTCTGAACAGGTGCATACGGAGGTTTCAAATGTAGACTATTTTGTGGACAACATACATAAAAGTAGAGTTTTGGAACAACATAAGCAAAATCAAACACAGTAGGTATACCAAATATAGATGACCCAAAAAATAACATAGTGACCAATGACAGAGTTTTGAAGTGGTGAATCCAGCATGAGTGTCGCGTGATGTCATAGAATATGGGAAAAAGCATCGAGCAACCATAACGGGAGTTTCATAGTGATCAGACATCAGTGATTCTTAAATATTTATTTGAAAGGGTTGTCTCTAACATTTAATTTTTACCTTGCACATAGGTTACAAGGAGGGTTTTAGAGAACCCATGATGACACGAAAGCGGCTTGATTTACGATGCGGGCCAGAAGGGATTTGGTGCTCGACACGCAGGGAGCCAAAATAGTTATGTAGCACCAAGGACTGCTAGCTATAATCACCATGGGATGTAGGAATCATGCTAGTGGTATGTATGCCAAGAATAATTGTCAATTGTAGGGTAGAATGTTGACAAGGTTGGAGTAGGACAAAGTAGAAATATGATGTCGACAGATAGCAGTTGAAAACCCAAAAATAAGAGGTGTTATCCAGGATAGCCATAATAACATAAGCAAACATGCGAGTTGATGTTAAAATATTGTAGGGTTTGACAGAAGAGTAACCAAAGATAAATGTCAGGACGAACAGCTAGGCACGGTAGATATCGCTAGGGCGAAGAGGTTTTTAAAAAAAAGGACAGTGACAGGTAGAACTTTCACCACTATGCATACCACATAACCTAATATAAAAAAAAAAACATGGGAAGACTCCTGTGACATAGCAATCACCAGATAAATCAAGTAAGCTATATCGAGAAGGCCGAGTGTAGATAGAAACGCCACAGGTAGCTTCAATGCAGGTCATCGGAGGTATCGAAGAATAGACGACATCGTTTCTTCATGAATATAATACGTAATGTGGCCCTATATGAAAATATTAATATTTTCATGGTCAACATGTTACATCAAAGGGGAACGAAGGTTTATTATAATGTTTTTATTTATATATTTAAACCTTTCTTTAGAAAGGCTTTTATGGGAGGTGAATAAGACAAAGAAAAATGGTTATTGTTAATGATTAAAGAAGCAAGAGTTATTTGAAACACATGGTGAAACTTTATGAAAAGAAAATCCCTATGAATCAAAATAAAACCAAAGGAAAATCAAATGATACAGAAGAATAGGAAATGGAGGAAAATAGGAAATGAACAAGTAAGAAAAGGGAAAATAGAGCGTTTTGAAGACCATTTTGAACCAAACGAAGGGACAGAGAAAGCGAAGAGACATTTTTGGAAAACTTTAAAAATTGAAGGAAATACTTGCACAGGGGTTGGAAACTTTTCAGAGGAGATTGTAGTAATGAAGGCAAGAGCTTTGGCATTGGATTTTTCTGAATGTTTTCCTTCCATTTGGACTGGTTTTTGGGGAAAACCAAAAATTCTGCTATTGTAAAATGGAATATTTTTAATGCAAAATTTTTTAGAAATTTTCATCTTATGGGCAAGAAAGGAGGAGATTTTTTCTACATTCTAGATTTAATAGTTTATCTTTCTCTTTCAGATTTCAGACTTATAGATGAATTTTATGCATGATTTATTGGTTACTTCAGAAAAAGTTTTGAAATCTAAAACTTATTCCATACCCTAGAAGCTAGCACCTAACTTGTTTTGATTGTGCAAAATTGCAGGTCTAATAGGCTAGGTTGCATGCATGGAATACCTCACATCTTTGGTTTTTCCAGAATAGGATGGCATCATACTGATTGTAGCATACTTTGCATTTTCAATTTTCATTTTTTAGTTTTTAGACTCTGTTTTTATTTTCTAAATTTTTATTTTAAATTTTTGAAAATTAAAATAAATAGTAAAAAAAATTTAAAATCCAAAAATAATTACATGGTTGCGTAGAGAATACTTCATACTTCCATTACACACATAGAATTTTTTACTTCGGATTCATTTCATATTTTTTAAAATTATCCAAAGTTGATGTTTTATTGCATATTTTAAAACATCAACAAAGTTGATGTTTTATTGCATATTTTAAAATTTCAAAATTTTCATTTTTGGGCCAAATTTACTTTTTTCAGCTTTATATCTCATTCATGAGCCTATGATGACATTTCCCTCATGAAAAATTCAATTTCATTGAAGGGGTTATGTTTTATGGCATTTCATAAATTACCATTTTGGGGTTCTAAATTGCCTTCTCTTTATAAATTCTAATTTTATGAAAGAGAGGTAATTTTTGCACTACATTGAAGATCATGATCTCAAAGCACTAAATTATTCATCTTTGTGAAAATTTTATTTCATTTAAGAGGGATAATTTGAAATTATATTTTAAAGCCTCTAGTTTAAGGCAATGAATAATCATCTCTTTGTGAAAATTAATTTCACTAAAGAGGGATAATTCATTAATCACATTAAAGGCTATATTAATCTCCATGATAAGAAGCTATGTTTGAAGACCCTATTCATCATTGAGGATTCACATTCATAGATAGATTTAATATTTACTTTCATGCTTCAAATAGGATTTAATGCAAGATAAAACTTGATTAAAATACACTTAATAAGGAAGATAAAATCTACCTTAAAATCCTCAAGATAAAAGGAATTCAGGCACTACATCGTGTTCATATGAGGACCAAATCACATTTTATTTATTTTGGTTTCATGAACAATCACTAAAGTATCATGGTAAAATAAACCAACATGTGCCCCTTATTTATAGTTACTTGCAATCACTAAGGTGTTCCAAGCATTAAATTGATACATATTTATTTGAAATTACTAATACACATATGCAAATGCTAATATAGCGGAGACCTTGGAGAATTTTTTTTACTTAACTTCTTTGCAAGAGAGGGCTTTGGGATTCAATCCCTAAGGGAGAGTGTAATTTCACAATTGGGTAAAATTAACACTCAACAGTCACCTGGCGGTTTTAGCGATTGGTTATCAATGCAATTCAGTAGGATGAGTAAATTACCATAAGGTCACTCACACAAAAATTAATAAATAGGTCAAATTCAAGGTTGTAATGGGGTCTTACACCCTTTTAATTTTATAATTGTCTTAGAAAACCCAAATCAAATCATCTTGGTCAAGCGACTCATCACTTTCATTATTTTTCCATTTTCTCATTGACTCATCGCTTGAGGGGGTAGTCATACATCACAAAATTCATAATCAAGTCAATAATCAAACATTCAATCATACAAAATTATGTTTACTCAAGAATTATTATCAGATACAATCATGCTCTTCTTGCTTGAGGCAGACAACAAGCAAAAATTTCAACCAAACAAATGCTTGGTAT
Source organism: Wollemia nobilis (assembly GCA_028583015.1). Classification (NCBI taxonomy): domain Eukaryota; kingdom Viridiplantae; phylum Streptophyta; class Pinopsida; order Araucariales; family Araucariaceae; genus Wollemia; species Wollemia nobilis. The sequence continues at coordinate 7,586,601 of JAQPPZ010000386.1, read as the reverse complement.
TCTTGAAGCCTAGGTCCTATATACCCCTGTGTCTACCCATGGCTGAAAAGTGTGCCAAGATCAAGTATACTAAAGCCATAAATCCTTGGCTAAGAGGTTTACTAAAACCAAGTTATTCAAATTATCAGAAGCAATGATTCCAAAATGCATGCTCTTTTGATGATTGGGACATCTAACATCGATCAAATTAATGGGCATCAACAACCTTAAATTTGACTTTAGGTCATCTATTTTTGCTCCATGTTGTGCTTTCACACAATGCATCCCAAAAATGGGCATCTATAGATACCTAAAACATGTCATATTGAGGTGACTACATATGTGGACTCCTTTTAGACCATATGATCCACCTTGGGAAGCCCTAGGACTAAAATAGTAGTTTTCACCATTAAAACTAGGATATTTCCCTTTACAACCATGGTCGTCCCTCCAAGAGATGGCCTCTAGAGACCATCTCACCAAGGAATGACCTCCAGTCAAGGTTGTCCCACCTCGATATGGTCACACCAAAAGCAAGATCAAAAAAATGAGTAGGACATAACTAGAAATTGAAAGTACTAGTTAATCTCGTGCATGAACCCGCACCATAATTTAGCATGTGCATGATCCCAAATTAGAGAAACCACATGAAACAATCAGTTGCATGGAGATTTTGAAGATAAGCATTTATTTTTCTTAATGTGAACTATCTCTTCAATTTTTCATGCATAGTGTTGTGCTATTATTAGATATCTTTCAAGGGATCTATATAATGACACTCACACTTTAATTAAAATATACCAAGTTTTCAAATATTAAAGCAATGAAGTGCTACAAAAATTCAACATCGATCTCCCAAGCCTTTGCATTCTTATCATTGTAGAAAGCATACTATTGGTTCATTCCAAAGGTTGAAGATCACATCCATATTCGTTATGCAATCAAATATTCCTATTTTGAATACTGATCCAGATACAGTAAGCCATTCTTATGAATGCACCAATCCATCGACCAAACCCCAGATTGAACCTGGAGGTACCCCTACATTGACCTAAAAAAAGCACTTACAGCTTAATGACTATCTCGATTAGATATGACCTATAGGTACGATCATCCCACATGGAGATGACCTCTAGGGAATAGATTTATTTCTTTATTTATTTTCATAATAAGTTTTAGTAGCATTTGTATTTACTATCTTATTATAGATAGGCTTTAATTTACACATGTATCTATCATATTTTAGTTTATTACCTCTTTCCTTGTATGTAGGTGATATATATCTATGGAGAAGAGGAGTGTAAGATATTTGCATATTAATCATCATTGCAGTTATGAAAAACCTACCCGAAATCAGTTCATGAGTGCAAGGAAGATCCTACGCAATACATCCAAATTATTTTATTTATAACTCATTGTATCAAATCAGTAGTAAATCTCTCAGAGGGATCTCATTGTAGCCTCCTTGAAAAAGAAAGGATATTATTAACAAAAGGGTACCCTCATTTATTTGCATTTATCTTGTTCTTATATTTGTGGTTGCATTATTATTGTTGTCTTTCAATATTTTGTTTGCATGGATGTATGGTATTTTTCAATATTTCACATCAAACATTCTTCTAATGTAAATATAACTATGTTTTGAGTATTCCACCAAGATTTTAAAAGTACTTCATGAAGATAAACAATTAATTTCATAAGTTTTCCTTCTTTTGCTTTCTTGAGAAACAAAGATAATCTTTATTTTTTACTAGTAGATAAATATTTGTATCCATCAAAAGTATCTATTAAGTTGTGTGAATAAAATTTCAGTTCATGATATAGTTCTCCATCATCAAATGCATTCCTCACTATTTCATCCATGCTTCTTCTAATTTAATATTTGAAGTGGATTTCCTTATAACTACCTAGTATTATATATTGTGAATAGTTTTGATAGAATCTTGTAATTTTTAAAGCCTTTGAGGTTGTCTACATTATGGATCCCTAGTTTAGATATTAAACTCAATGAACTCTTCAATTCTCAAATTTTTAGGATACCTAAAAAATTCTAATGTTCAATCAATGGTTTTGACAAGGGTTTAATTTTTCAAATATCTAGGTAGAATTCCTTTTAACTCCCAAATATTTTGAATGTAAAATATCAAATTTGATAATATCTTTTCAATTTCTCAAATTTAAAATAATATCTTGTATCTACGAAATGTTTTGAATGTAATATGGTTTTGATAAAGTACTTAGTTTTCTTTTGAATTGAATTTCTTTTATCTCCTTAATTTTCAACTTCTATTTTTCACCTTATTTATTGCTATGAATGAATAGAAAGCTAAATATAATTTTTGATGCAATTGCAAGTTTGATAAGGTTCACTATTTTCAAAACCTTTAATTTGGATTCCTTATGTCTCATTAATTTGAGCAAGAGACTAAAACCAAATGTAATTTCCAACTTTTCAAAAAAATCTATGTTTTTGCTTCTTTTAATTTTCAATAATATAGTTTCTAAATTTCAAATCTTTTAAATTGGTTTTGAACTCCTTATAACTCCCTAATTGGAAATTTAGAAAACTAATGTATTTGTAAATTCAATATTTCAAGTTTTGTGTAGTAATCCTTATACCTCCAAGTTAATCTACTTGCAAATATTTCTATGCAATATGAATTTCAAAATAGGATAAAGTAATTTCAAAACCTTTCAAAATGCTTCTTGCTTCAAATATCTTTTAAGGCATTCAATATTTCATCTAAGGTTATAATTTATCATATTATTTATCCTATTATTCAAATAACCTTAGGTATAAAATCTTAATTAATTTAATCCTCAAAATATACCTTATACCTCTTTTAATCTTTGCTAATGTTTTGAATTAAATATTTATAACCTTCTTGTATGTGAGACACGCTAAAATTTGACTTGATTCAACTCTACAATATACACTCAAAATAGACTTCTCTCTTGTTGCAATTAATTCATCTCCTTGCTCATTAAATTTGCCTTATGAAGTTTGACTCTCCTCTATGCTTTTCATGCTTTTCGAAGGTGTTCAAGTTTGATTTACATGTTCTCTCTCCATTGTACTCAGGATATTTCTATACCATGCATTAATAGATTTCCTTTAGACATTGCACCTTACTTCAATCATAATTGATGTTCTAAGTATCAAGTGCCAAGTGGAACCAAAGGTATTTACACTCCTTTAAAAAATTTCATGGTTCTCTACCCAACTTTATCTTTCTTAACATTTTGCAAGAGCATTATATTTCTTGGGCATGAATGTATTATGACTCCTTGAACATTGCAAATGGAACGTTGCTCTCCTCCAATGGAATATTTAACATCCTCCATATGGAAAATGGTTTCTATAATGTTTGAACTTCCTTATAATGCACCTTATTTACCCTAACATTGATTCTCTTGTTGCTTAGCCTTTAAACACATGAAACTCCTTTGTGCTATTCAGCATACCAACATCCACTGAGATTCTTTTGGCTATCACTTCTTAAATGCTCTCCTCCTATGGTAGTTTTAATGTTCAAATATTCCTTTGTAATGGAGCTTAATTCAAATTTGGTGTATCTCACCTTGCCCTAATTTCCTTCTTCTTGAACATTTTATATTGTCAACACTCTCTCTTTGATGTTGTCTATTTGTATGTCATGGTCTGTGATACTATTGGTGGCATTGAGACTATGCTCCTTCTCCTCATGCTAGTGGTACAACCTTGGTGGCTCAACCTTGCAATCTTATGATGGTTTCCAATGCTCTATGTTGGCTAGACAATGATTGTTTATCAAAACTCTACATTGCCTTCCTTGGTGCAAATAGTTATCTCCTTCAATATAATGGCGTTTCTTATGGTAGTTATTCTACGCCTTTAATAACTTGACTTCATCAAAACCTTTTCAATACTTAGCACACCTCTTGGTGTCTTTAGATATTATAAATATACTCTTCCTTTATTCACTATTGAGTCTCTTTAATTTTATCAATAGGAATTAGAAACATATGTACTTAAATTATAAACACATCATATGCTTATCCTACTTATCACTCCATTTTTTGAGCAAGTTTTAACTTCTACATTTGCTATTTTGTTTTACATATTTCAATATAATAAAGAAGTCTCCTTCCTCGGCTTGGAGATACTTGAATAAAACTAGCTTTTGCTACTTAAATAAATCTTAATATGGTACTTTCAAAAACCTTAAAGTGAACTAGATTAAATGCTTTAAAAATTAACTCTCATAGCATGACTTTTACACACATTTTGGCCTCATTTTGTAGCTAGTATTTTTGGTGATTTGGTTCACCTATTTTCTACCCCAATTTTGTGAAATTTTCAGCTTCAATTCCTTTTGTTTTGCTTCCCTAAACTTGTCAATATTGCAGCTCTCATTTCTACTCAAATTTTACCTTAAATTTGTCAATTTTAAATCTCTAATTGCTGCCCAAATTTTCTACCTTTTTACCTTTAATTTGCTGCTTGAAAATATGGTTATTGTGGCTCCAATTATCCTCCAAAATCATTCTCTTGGACTCTAAAATTTTAAGCTATTAGTATTTCCCAAAATACTGCCTTCTTGCTGTCCTAAAATCTGTACTTTTTCAGCTTCTAATGTAGTCAATTCCTCCTTTGATTTGTTGTCCTAAAATATCTTAAATATGCTAGGAAAATCCTCTAATTTTTAGCTTTAAATGCTTCCTAAAGATCAACTTCTATGTTGTCCAATGTTTTTTCCAAATCTATATCAAAATTCTCCAAATTTCCGCTTTATGTCACCTTTAATTAGTTGTCTTGTGACTCTTCAACTTTTGCTATAAAACAACAATCTTCTCTTCTATAAATCAGCCTTCAAACTTTTAATGGCAGTCTTCAAGTTTCTCAAATCTGGTGGCCTCTTCTAGCTCCTTTCTCCTCCAATATTCTTGTTGAATTTTGACTTCAAATATAGCCTCTTTCACTAGCCTCTTTCTCAAGAATTTGAATTTCTTGAGATCTTCAAAAATATTTTCCAAAATTTGACAAACTTCTTGCCAAATCCTTCTTCTTTTTGGGCTTGTTTTCGGATGGTGAAAATTATCCCAAATTCCTTTTTTCAGGAGTTATTCCTTCTTGCAATCTTCTACCTTGAGCTTTTTTTCAAATCTTCTTCAATGACCACTTCTTCAATATTTTCAATAGGGATTCTTCTAGCTTTCTTCTCCTTCCAAGTTTACTTGAGACCTATTTTCTTGGGTCTTCAAATTCTACAACTTCAAATCTTCAATAGGACTTTTTCTTAGTCCTCTATTTTCAATCTTCAATATTCTAACTTCCAAATCTGGAAGTTCTTCAATGGTACCTCTTTCTTGGGTCTTATAGATCTTCAATATTATATGACGATCTCTTTATTGAGTCTCCTCAATCTTCTATATTCAATTTGTAAATTTTACAATGGGATATTTTGCCTTAGACCTCCAAATTATTTAATCTTTGACTTGTTGCTTCAAGTAATGGATCAAATATAAATAAGATATTCTTCCTAGATATTGTAGGAACCTTCTCAACTTCCTTTGAATCAAATATTCTCTACAAAAAAATAATTAGAAGATGATAATGCAAATTCTTCAAATCTAAAAATAATGAACTTCACTAGTTGATTTGTCAAACTAGTGGAATCAATACTGAGTCCTAGTCTTCACAAGTTTTTCTGCAACTCCATGGAAAGACTCTAGCCAAAAAGCAATTTTAGAAATTTTTAAAAAATGAAATCTCCCTATCTCCTCTCAATATCTCTAGTGGCTCTCTCTATCTCCTATAAATCTACCTTGTGGCTCTACATATATCCTATCAATCTACCTTGTGGCTCTCCCTATCTCCTATCAATCTACCTTGTGGCTTTGATACCACTGTTAGCTTTTGAAGTTGTATATTTAATGAAATAACTACCACAAGGTGTAAAATGAGCATGCAATATTAAATATATGAAAAAGGTAATATACTAAGCATGTAAATATCATGAGAAAATTCTACAACTACTCAAAAATTTACCATTAATGAAAGCTCATTGAAATAGTACATTTCTCTAAAAAGGAGATATCAAACACTCCATATGACATACATGTTGTACATTGTATCTACTACTACTCTACCTTGTACTCATCAAAATTCTCTCCCTCTCTCACTCTATAAAGGTCCATATATAATGAGATATGTCTCTTGGCATTTCACTTACCTATGAATCTTCATCTTCCTATTCTATGACTCATGTACATATGGAAAAAAATCACATTTACATCATTGCACATTATAATAATACTTATGCATTTATTACATTAAGACAAACTCCTAATATAAACATGTACCCATGGTGGTACATTGGCATCTACCAAATAATGTAATATATTCCAAAAAAATTGACTATTTTCCATGTATCTAGCTTTGGCTTCATTCAGAGCCCCTCTTCCTTTCTTGGCACCTCTTTAGTAAAAAGGAATGCATGGGTCCTTGGATTGAAAATCAATGATCCATGGGCCTTGGTTTCCTTTCTAGCTTGATTCGAGTAATCATGAAATGTTGGTCATAGGTAGAATATCTAATGGTTGACCTGGATTTTTACTTCATCCGCTCTTCCTTGAATATCCTTTCTCTTGAATGAAGGAAAGAAACACCTTTTCAAATAGAAGTGAGAAGCACATTTTGATAATGAAGTATCTATTTGTCTCTCTTTATATTTATCTATCTTGGAATGAAATGATGATGTAGGGAAAATTTCCCTACACTAACAAAGCTCAAAATTCTACAAGACAAACTCCAATTAATTCAAATATTTACATCCCAATTAGTGGATGAATGTCAACCCTTTTTTAGACTATTATGAAAAGGAATTGAATTCAATTGGGATGAAGAATGTCAAAAAATATTTGATGCTTTGAGAACATACCTACTATCTCCACCAATCCTTGTTCAACTAGATCCCCTTAAACCATTATTGTTATACATAGCAATAATAGTTCATGCCTTAGGTGTCATTTTGTCACAATATTATGACTAGCATAGAGAAATGATTGTCTACTATATTAGTAGGAATCTTATAAGTTATGAAACAAGATATACCCCTTTAGAAATGATGTGCCTAGAAGTTATCTTTGCTTATCAAAAGTTGAGATATTATATGTTGAGCCATAAGATATACATTAAAGATAAGGTTGATCCATTGAGATACCTTATGTCTAAACCCTACCTCTTAGGTAAGATAACTAAATGGGTTGTGGAACTTAATAAATTTGATCTTAAATTCATTAGTTGAAAGTTGGTTGAGGGCAAGTGATAGTTGATCAGCTAGTAGAAACCCCTTTGTTAGCCAATCATCCCTTAGAGATTTAGCATCCTGATGAGATGGTGTGCACTATTGAGGTATCATAATAATATTCTTAGACTCTTTTATTTGACGATGCTAAATGCATTAAAGTAGGAGAAATAATTGTCCTAGAAACACCATAGTAGATTGTAATTCCCTTGTCTTTCAAGCTTCAATTCTTATTTACTAATACTATGGTTGAATATGAAGTACTCATCCTTGGGATATGAGTAGCCTTGGATTTAAAAGTAACTAGACTCTTCGTATTTGGATATTTACATATGATAGTCATTCAAATTAAAGGAGTTTATCATACTAAAGATAAAAACATTAAACCATACAAAGACATTATAGATAAATTGATAGCTTCTTTTGAAAAATCACCATTGATATTATTCGATTCTCTAGCAACTAGAGAGATGATGCAATAGTGACAAATGCATCCCTTATAACTTTAGAATTGGAAGACAAACAAGCAATAATTATCATCTGTAAAATAAGGCAACCTATGACCTTACAATCTAGTTAAAAAACTATTATCTATTTTTGCCATAGAACAAATGCTAACCTTTGACTCTTGGTATAAAAAAATATATTATTTACTTTAAAATAGTATTTTGCTTGAAGAACTAAATTACAATGAGTGAAATAACCTAAGGAAATGTACTTGTTTATGGCATTCTTTTAATATGCCTGATTTTAGACAAAGCTAAAATAGTCATTCAAGATGCCCATGAGGGGACATGTGGTGGAAACTTCAATGGGAGGACATCATTAAGAAGCTCATATGCATGGGCTATTATTAATAGACTATGAAAAAATACACTCGTAACCAAATGCAAAAATGTGACAAATGTCAAAAGCATGATAACTTAATTCATACACTATCCCAAGAGCTTTAGTCGATCATATTTCCTTGGTCCTTATCTACTTGGGGGTTGGATATTATCAGAAAAATAAACTTAATATTTTCTAATGGACATAATTTCATCATTACTACAACTAAATACTTTACCAAGTGGCTAAAGACCATACCTGTATCCTCTTATATCTACGTTCAGGTTTATAAGTTCATTCTTAACCAAATATTATCATGGTAGGGTATTCCTAACATGCTTATATTGGATAATTACACTCCTTTAAAGAATAATGATGTTGTAAAGATCTACACTAAATTTAATTTCTAATATAAGTGGTTGAAACCATATTATCCATAGGTTAATGGTAAATTCAAAGCTTTTAACAAAATATTAATAAATTTTATAGCTATATCTCGCTCTAAGGGCATATCATACTAGTGTAAGAACTCTAATTAGAGCTACACACTATGCATTGGTTTATTGAACTAAGGTAATTTTTCCTTTAAAATTAGAATATTTATCTCTTAGAATCCTTCTAAAGGATGTGTTAGTCAATGGCAAGTATCACCATGCACATATTAGCCGCTTAATGAAAAATGGATCCATTCTTTAGAGAACTTACGTATTTATCATCAAAGACTTAAGAAATCCTATGGAAAGAAGGTTCAACCTTGTTCCTTAAAAGTAGGAGACTTAGTTTTTAAGGAAACAAAAATAATAGTAAAAAATAAGACCTTAAGGGTAAATATAAACCCAAATGGTTAGGTCCCTTCAAAATAATGACTAAATATGGATCATGCACATATCACTTGGCCGAATTATATGGTAAGGAAAAAAAAAACCTATCAATGTTATGCACTTAAATATATATTATGATTGAATTTGCATGGTTTATTTCTCATATGTTTGATTGCATGGTTGATTGTATGCATGATTTCCTAGAAAATATTTCATCTTAATTTTCTCTCATATGGTTGATTATATGTTTATCTATGTCTACCTATTCATCCTATAAAACCATGAGGGGTATCTCATAATGAAGCAATGATGATCTTAGCTAGAAAATAGTATCACTTACATTGCACTTATAATAGGTCACTAAGCTAGTGGACCTCCTTGATGACTCCCCCAAAATCCTTTCTTATCCTTTTGATCTTTTTGACTCTAGAAAGAAAGTTGAGGTCTTGATGGTATATAGTAGTTGCCAATCATGACATGACTAGAACTCAATGCCTTGCCTTCTTCTCCTAGATTTCAAAATCTCTAGAGGACTTGAATTATTTGATTTGTTTGATCATGTATTTTCTTGATGTATTACATAATGATAAATTCACTTGCATGTGTTCATATGATTACTATTTTCATATGGAATCAATATGATTAATCATGACCAATGATGATAATAGTTAAGACAATTCACATTATAGATTTACATCTTAGTTAGGTATCTGAGGTAGAAAATATCTCTAATGACTTCTTTCAGATGTAAAATTTATCATTTCTTCCACCATCTTCTTTATCTCACTTCTCATCATTTCTTTCTTATAACTTGTTAGCATTTAGTGATGATTCCAATACTACAATATCAACATAAGTGTGGTATATAAAAGGGCAATCTAAGCTAACAAATCTCATCCTAAGTGAAGTTCTCTCTCAACTCTTTTATCAAAATATATTTTGATTTAACCCTATACTTAGAAAAAACCAATCGTAAGATTATTCAATGACTAGAAAATACTTAAAAATCGAAGTGTTCATCTGCATTGAGTAATCCTATAATAAGTATTTCCTTTGTATAGGGATCTATCAAAATTTTCAATTTCATCAACATTTAATCAAGAATTATTTTTCAAACCCCATAATTATCAAGTTATGATGCACTCTTATATCCAAATAGAATATTGGGTAGAATAATTCAACACTTGGTAAGTGTTAGCATTCATATACGCCCAATGAGTGAGGAATATTTTTGTCAAAAAAATTTCTTTGATATGAAGGTCCATAATAAATCTAAAAAATAATAGATATGACATCTTCACTATGTCAATATTTTCATTAAGAATTCAATCAATTTATGATTCATTTTTATACCTAGATAGAATGTTGGATAGAATTATTCGACACTTGACAAGCTTGAGCATTTGTATACGTCTAAAGAGTGAGGCAGGATTTTGTTAAACCTTTTTTATTAGTATAAGTTTTTATTAAAAATTTAACTTTATAAATTATCATTATTCCTAATAGCCTACACAAAAATTATGTAGAAGAAAGTACGAGCATGAGTTGAGAGTGAGTGCAATAGCAAGTGCAAATGTGAGCAGAGAGTGAGTGTAGTAGTGAGTGCAAGCATGATATATTAGTCATGAGTAATGAGTGAGTGTAGTAGTTAGTGCAATAATGAGTGTTAGTTGGAAGTGAGTGCAAAAATGAGTGTGAGAATGAATGCAAGTCGAGAGTGAGTGCAGCAATGAATACACTCATGAGTTAGGAGTGAGTGCAGTAGTGAGTGTGAGCATGAGATAGGACTGAGTGCAAATAAAATTGAGTGTAAGCATAAGTTTGGATTGATTGTAGTCATAAGTGAGTGTGAGCATGAGCCATGAGTGAGGAGGAAGTGTGAGAAAGAAGTAGAAAGAAAAGTGTAATTCAATTGAAGAAAATCTAGTGTGAGTCAAGAGGAAGTGTGATCTAAGAGGGTATGCAAGCTAATATCTAGTCATGGTAGAAGAGTATCAGGTTCATCTAAAGTGAATCAATGTTTCAAACCCTTACTATGAATGCATGGAACATTATTTCTAAAAAAAATTGAAGTGATGGAATGCCAAGAACAAAAGAGACAAGGGCTATTACAAGCCAAGACGGAGTGCAAGCTGGAAGTAAGTGCAAGGTCAGAGAGAGTGCAATATGAGAAGGAAGGTGAGACAAGAGGGAGTGTAAGCCAATATCAAGCCCCGTTAGCTAGTATGGAAGGAAAATTATATTTGAAATCCCTAATGGGAAGTTAAGATGCCCTAGTTGGAAGTACGAAGGACCAACTTGGAGATAAGAAAAAGAGTGAATGCATGGCAAGTTTGATCCAAGTAGTAAATGTTACACTAGAAGTGAGTATTAAGTATGATATTATTTAGCATGATATAATGGTTCTTAAAATTAAGGGGTTAATATGTAAGTTCCATAGATAATGGTCAAGTTTTTTGGAGATTCAAAATTGGATCAAGTGGAAATGAGGATTAAATTTAAATTACTCCATGACTTTTCTTTTAAAAGGTTTTTTTTCTCAAAATATTTTCTAGTTTAGAAATTAGGTATAATAAAGTGGTTGGTGGCCCATGGTTTAGGGGAAGAGATTCACTTTATTTGAGAACATGAAATGATTTTTTTTGTTGAGACAAAAACTATTAAGAAACTTCCAATATGGGTTAGGATTTTTGGACTTCCATATAAGCTTATAAATAAGGATATTATGAAGAATATTAGGAATAACCTAGGGGAATTCATCAATGAAGGACTAACTAATAAGGAGTGAAATCATACTATTTATACTAAAATATGTGTTTCTATGGATATTTTAAAATCTTTGCCACAATTCATTAAGATAAAATATGAATCAAAAGAATGAGATCAACAAGTAGATTATGAAAATATTACATTTCATTGCCACAATTGTTATGATATTGGACACATGGCAAGAGTTTATGAAGTGAAAACTATGAAGAAAGAGATAAAAAATTCTAGCCATGAGATAAAATTCAAGATAAAGCAAGGAAATCATACAATAATAGAAGCTAGATTAGATAAAGGATATTCCACTTTGAAATAAGAGGTAAAGAGAACTTGTATACATTATCATTTGGTAAGTTTAGAAGGAATCAAAGTTGCAAAAGAATATGTGGAGAGAAATCCTAAAACAAAGACAGTAAAAGAGGTCAAGTTTATTTGAGGTAAATCATCTTCATTTTCCTCAAGTAATATAGAATCCTCTCCAAGTAATAAGAGGAAAAGAGATAAAGATATTTTACCTTGCACTTCAAGGTTACAAGAGCAACATAATAAAGAAATGAGGATGGATGAAACCCATAACAATTTAGGATTTTTAGAGCAGAATAATAAGGTAATTTCTATAAAAGAGATTCCTTACAATTTAGGGTTTCTAGGGAAACATAAATAAGATTGCACTTTTGAGGTTATTCCTTGCACTTCAGATCCTTCAAAACAAGGCAAACCTAATGATGATAAGTATTCCTATGAGTAGTGTGAGAATATTTAAGAGATTGATGGAGATGAAAGTATTGCTAAGAATTAAAAAAGAGAGGAAGACCCAAGAAGCAAAAACAAAGAGTAAAATAAACCTAGAGGGATGTTGATATGGAAAAATATAAGCAATATCACAAGTGCTAACAAAAAGTGGGTCTAAACCCACAAATAAAATAAAAAAATAACAATGAAAATAATATCTTGGAATATTAGGGGAATGGATATGAACCATAAAAAAAGTATTAATAAATTGTGAGAATGTTATAGACAAGAAATTTATAGATAAAGAAGTTGGGAAGCAAATATTTTAGTCATTAGTGGTGTTGAATTTCATCCTAGAATTTTTTTAAATTTTAGATGGCATTTGTTATAAAAGGAGTTGATTGTGGAAACTTAGTAGTTTGAGGAAGTTGGAGAATATCTTTGATATAAAGGCAAATGAAGAATATCTTTTATTGAAATATAAAGTTGGATATGCTTTAATTAACTTGTTATAAATGTAATGAGATCAATGTAATATTTTATTTTTATAATGGGAGTGGCCCCCAATAGAAGCCATACATAGCTTATTAAAAAAAATTATCATTATACCTAAAATGGATAAATGAAATAAGATTACCCAATACTTGACAAGTGTTTAAAGAACCTAATGATATTGGATAATTAGATTAGAAATATTATCCTAGTATGAACCTTTATCAATTTTATCATATAACCTTATTTTACTAAATTAGGGCAATATGATTAAGCATAATCACTAACAACCCTACGTATCATCAGTTCTTCAAAACATAAGCATCAAACATATTTTTTTTAAATATTTCTAATCATCAACAATTTTATGCATGTGATGCATTCTTTGCTTTATTTTTCACAATTGTATTATTGCCCATATGCATAGACTACATGTCACTCTGTCAAGATACAATGATTACATTTTTATATTATACTAAGGATCATATTCTAATAGCATTTTAATGTAAGGGCCTAACTTTTAATTAATTTAAAAATACAATTTTTTACAACAAAAAAAGGGTGGATAGGCACACCCCAATAGGTAGTCACACTAAATCAATTTTAGTTAGAAAGTGATTACTCAAAACAACAAAAATAGGGTTAAACCCGTCACCAACCACATCACCAAAAAGCATGCATTAATCATGTCAATCATAGGGGGTATGATCACAAGGTGAATGTCCCTCACCCTACTTATACTACCAACTAGTATTAGAAAGAATGGAAATGAGCCACTCATCCTCCCTAGGCATGCGAATAATATCACCTGTATTAGAGCCATCAATGCCATCAAATACACCCCAACCCACCACATTAGTTGGAGCGACTAGGCACATGGGAATGGGATCTCCCCAACCAACAACTGGGTCTAGATCCACCTAAAAACCTCCTAGACACTACCATGATGAGATGTATTATTACCAATGTTGCCTTGGGATTGATGAATAGGAGATGATTGAGACCAGTGTCTTAATATAGATTGGGAAGGAATTTGTTGATGAGAGTGCAATCAAGAAACTTTGTGAGACTGAGAAGGCTTTGTGGAAGGAATTATATTGAACGTACATGGGGCATTACCCTAGTGTTGCATAAGAGTGTGAATATGCTCCACCACCATATGAACTTTTTCCACTTGAACTAAAATCTGGAGCCAAAAATTAGAATAAACTATGCACTTATCAGTAATTGAAAATCCATCTGAACTTTAATATTAAGAAAAGAGAACTTTGTTACAAGTTTTCCAAATATGAAAGAGCACACTGATGTGAAGAATGTTACACACTTCTAACAAGGGTAGGGAAACATTTGGTGTGTCACCAAGCAAAGCATGATGCCAGGTGAATGAACTAGCCATATCTATACTACATAACATAGCTTTTCAAGGAGGAAATGGTGAAAGTCATTATGTGTTTGATAAGATAACATCAAAATGGAGTGACATATTCATCATCTTCCTTCCCTAAAAATGACCTAAGCTCCTACGTATCATCAATTCTTCAAAACATAAACATCAAATATATTTGTTCTAAATATTTATAAACATCAACAATTTTATGCATGTAATGCATTCTTTGCTTGATTTTTCATAATGTATGATTACCCATATGCATAGAGTACATGTCACTTTGTCAAGATACAATGATTACCTTTTATATTATACTAGGGATCATATGCTAATAGAATTTAGTTATACTACATAGCATAGCTTTTTCGAGGAGGAAATGGTTAAGGTTATTATGTGTTTGATAAGATAACATCAAAATGGAGTGACATATTCATCATATTCCTTCCTTGAAAATAACCTAAGCTCATATTTTCTAAGGAAGTGGAGAAAATATATTTCTTACTTAAATAATCTTTGCAACTTTGAAAATATTTTATGGGGAATAATTTTTTTTCTCCTCCTTCACTCATGAGTATTGATACATTGCCCACATACTATCTATGCCATAATCACTATTATCATGACTACATGATTGCATTCATAAATTCACTATATGTGCATGTAGAAATCAAGGGATTTTATGATGAGGTAATGATGACCACTAGTTAAGATAGCATACACATGAATTGCATTCACACTAGGTCTCTGATGCTAGCAAATCCTCACTTCTAGGATCATGTATGTATTTTGTATTTTCCATAAATTTTTATTTAACATTATTTTCTTGTTGCATATTAGCACAATTGAGCATTACACATCAATTCACTTCATTGGCTTTGTCTTGTGTAATAGCTTTAACAAAGACTCAACATATATAGGGTACTATTTGTTAGACTATTATGGGAAAACAAAATCATGGGATAAATCATCCAATCCTATCTAATATTTTTTGGGAACTCTTTTCATGAGAATAACATGTTTACCCTAATCAGTGTACCCTTTTTATATTCATAAAAAGATCTACCATGGCTGAATATTGGATAGACAGTCATCAGGATGTAATAAAGAATCTAAGCTATACATACAATTATAGACTTTGGGTCCTAAATGCTAGTGGAAAATAAATGGAATATATATTGATTTTCATATTGTATGCTTGCATTAATTGTTTTCTCTATGAATTATTTCATGTGTGCATCAACCATTACAAAGAACTAGGAATGGTTTTGACCATTGATCAACATATGAGGTATATATGCCCACTATCGGTTAAGATCATTCCAAAGTTCTCAAATGATAAATTGGCATGTTTTTAATTTCTTGAAAGAACTAATAAATCTTATTAATATGAAAAAATATCCCCTAATTTTCAAATGATGTCAATCCCTAAGTCATAGGAATGGATGAGTTCTTACATTCCTCTAAACCTATGAAAATTTCTAGAAATACCTAATTTTAGGCCTCTTATTAGCACTCTCTAGGTGATGAATGGATCATATTTCATTTTCTAGTGAGATCTAATAAAGTCCTAAAGCACTAAAACTTAATACATTTATATCCTATCAATTCACAAAAGGATGGACAAGAACAATTCACTAAAAAAAATAACATAACTCATAAAAGTAAGTCAAATGACAAAAATCCTGCAACATCAATACTACTAATGGCAATGTCTCATTTTAACATTTTATCATAAAAATATCATCTAAATAAGACCTAAAACTAGAGGTATTAACATAAAAAATAAGGACATAAATTGTCCAAATCCAACAATAAGGACATAAATTATCTAAATCCAACAATTAGGACATAAATTGTCCAAATACAACAATAAGGACATAAATTGTCTAAATCCAACAATAAGGACATAAACTATTCGAATCCATCAATAAGAACATAAATTATCTGAATCCAACAATAAGGACATAAAATATCCAAATCTCTATATCATATGGACATAGACTATCCAAAGCATTGTATCATACAAACATAAACTATCCAATGCACCATATCATATGGACATAGATTGTCCAAAGTACTGTATCATATGGACATAAACTATTTAAAATATTATATTATAGGGACATAAACTATCCAAAAAGAATTTTATTATATATGGACATTGGTTTTCCAAACGTAAAAGGAGTATCAAGTACCTATAAAAGAAACAATTTGCCTAAGCACTTGACCATTAATCAGGCTAGAAGAGCCATTGCTAGTAGCAAACAAAAACATTTTGTAAAGGATAAACTATCCTATGACATGGACTACCTAAAAACTATATCAATTATAGTCACCTACACACTTGTCTATTTATCAGGTTGAAATGCCATTTCTTAGGGTTTATTGATGACATAAATAAATCAATTCATAAAACACTATTAAATTAGTTTTTCCAATTGATATACATAATGTATAATAAGTCAAAGAACTTTTCATTTTTAACACATGACTAGATGTTGGTGTTAATCCTTCTTTTTCACAAATAAAATAATTTTTTGAAAAATGCTTCTTCCATTTTAACTCATGGCAAATCATGTTGAAAGTTTTTATCAACATCATTTAACATGACTCTCATCTTGAAGCTTAAAAATCTCAATTTTACAAGATTTATTTTAAACTTTGACTGTAACATCAATATAATTATTCAAAGTTTTCTAAATCACGTTATCACATATCCATTATCCTTTAAATCAATCCAACACTTCTTCATAAACCAATACTTGCCCTATCGTACTTATATTTCACACTATTATTTGATAGTAATTTTATTTTGAAGTTATGTCAAATACCATCAAACCTTTAATGTGTAGGAATTTTCAAAATAAAATTAATTTGGTAAAAATTCTAAATAAAATATAAAATCAAATTTTTACTTATCCTGACACACAATATCCATCATATAACATCATCAATGCATCATGTTATCTATTTAATCATCCATACAATTTACACAAATTTTCATATCACATCAACTCAACATGAAATACCACAATCATCAATAAATAAATAATTGATACATATAATCTGATCTCAAGTCCATCGATGTACTATAATATATAAAAATTGATGCTCTCAGATCCTATCAATTGGCTAAGGTATTTCAAATTGATGCTCTCAAACCACTCATAAAAACAAAACAAAAAATCTACACAATTGACCCTAAGTCTCTGACTTACCCTCGACTAGATGGGTAGGACATTGAATGGACTATTGTGAGGATCATGTCATTGATCTCATCCTAGAATAGGAATGAGTTTGAGTCCTCCAAGGTAAATATTTCCTCTACTCTTGAGGAACAACCACACATTAAAACAATCTATAGTGAGTGCTCTTCACTACCTCTATAATATACTAAGACTTAAGCATAGCTATCTAATCAAATAAGCCCCTAATAGTTGCATTACTACTCCTATCCCCAACTACAACTACCTTGGTTATGGCATCAACATGATGAATCCTCATTTGATCCCCTTCCATCCAAGACTAATCTCTCTTCGATATTGCCTAGTCCCCCTCCATGAGAGTTGTGTCTTGTGCTACCACACTACCAGATCTAGTTGTCCTTGTAGTAGCTCCATCTTCTTTATCATGGAATCCCACTCTCACCATGATGCCTTCTCTATTGTCCTATTGGTACCAACCTTGATATCATGATTTGTATCTATAGGAGGTATAATTAATGTCAATAATGATATAGGTCCATCTCTTGGCCTCCATTGTAGTCTCTCTTATGTCATTTGTACATGAGAGTGAACCATCCTACTCAACCTAGGTACCATCCATGGTTACCTCATCATTGGTGTAACTTGTGTAGGACAAATATAATGATACCATTAGAGATAGTCTAGAGTAACCCCTACATCATTGATCCCAAAATATATTGTAGACACCTAAAATGTGTCATGTTTAGGGGAGCTACTCACATAGACACATTCATAAGATCACATGACATAGTCTTGGACTTTCCAAGCATCAAAAGTGGTTCTCACCACTCATCTGGGGCATTTTAAGCCCATCCAAGCCTAGCCGCTCAAGACTAGAGTGGCCAGACCTTAGCCGCTCAAGCTTAGAGTGGCCAGACCTTAGCCACTATAGATGATAGCGGCCAGATCTTAGCCACTGCAGATGACAATGGCTAAGCCATAAAAAGCATTTTGTCGACAAATATGCTCAATCACGGGTGGAAGTGGTAGTCTGCATGCAATAAAGGTGAGCGGGAGTAACTTTGCATTCCCTTTCATGGCCAGTTCACATAGGAGACTTGAGTTTGCATTTAGACTTTAGTTAACCGGCCTCCAAACATAGACAAAGACAAAGCTTCTCATGCTAACGACCAGTTTGCATAGGAGACTCAAGTTTGTAGTTAGATTTTAGTTAACTGGTCTTTAAACATAGAAAAGACAAAAATCTTCTCATGCTAACCTTCACTACGCATGAGGGATTCAGTCCTAGGGCTTGGGCATAGACCTAGGGTTTCACACACTTTAAAAGGTGCAAGCCTGAGAGCACCAGATATACAATTTTTGAGAAAGGAGACAATCTTGATACAAGATGGAATTTTGATCAAAGAGAGGGAGAGTCCACTTGAGGGTTTCCCACATATAGGATATTCAACATATCAAGCAAAGCAACCATCATTTCAACATCGGATACAAGCTTCGATCCATAGCCTTGAAGCAAAGAGGGCAAGATTCACTTTAGCGATCGCTGTCTTGGATAGTGGCCTGTAGGCCTAGCTTAGGGTTTTATACATTAGTTTCATTATTCTATTTAGCATATCATTAGCATAGCATCATTTCATTCATTTAACTTCATAGCATAGGTTTAATTTGCACTTGCTTTCATTTTGATATATTCATTACTAACAACCTCATCCAGGGAGGCATTCTCGGACATCTAAGCGTGTGTTGTTGTTTCATTGCTTACAGGGCCACAGGTTCATCGGATGAAATCTGCAACATACGAGAGCAAAAGGGATCCCTCTAGGGAATAGACCTAGAGAAGGAGGCATCTGTAAGCCCTCATACATTTCTGTGTGCGGAACCGGGGAGCTTGTGATAGCGCACCACCCCTTTGCGAGGGGACATTTTACCCACTTGTAACCTCATTGTATCAAAATGGGTATCCCTAAGAGGGACCGACTTGTAACCAGGTTTCAATACAAATAAAGAGACATATCTTTGTTACTTCCATGTTATATGCTTTTTCATGGTCTTTCATTTCATTTTTTGGGTTTAAACACATTTGCAAGTAGGGTAAGAGTGGTGCGTGCACCCCGGGGTCGCTACAGATGGTGATCATGGTGGGACATCCACTGAATTTTTATTTTTTTCCTGGATACTAACTTAATTTTGTGTGCAAGCTTAGCCACTCTGATCTATAATGGCCAAAAATCAGCCGCTCTGAGCCACAATGGCCAATAGAGCCTTAGCCGCTCCTGCTAACAGTGGCCAAGAACCATCACTCTGGTCGACAATGACCAACATTGGAGTGCAGCAGAGGTCAAAACATCGACTCTCTGAGCTGGATCAAAGGTTGGTATAACTTCTCTGATATTTTATAACTTTCTGTCTACTTCTGTGTGTCTAAAATAGTGAACTTAAAGCACATTTCTATTTGGGAATTGAAAGAATAAAAGAAGAAAGAATTAGGCATTTGCATATCTTAGATCTTCTTTTAGATTTCCACTAGGCGTTGCTAGGAACAATGGCTTCTATCTATAAATTTCACCCTAGAATCCAATGTGCTAGACACTGTATGGTTGGTTTGCTTGTTTTGAGGCCTTTCTAAAGGCCATACTTGCACCCGATAGAGTGCACTCATTAATTTCATAGTAGTTCATGCATCTTTCTGAATATTGAAACGCATTTTGCATTAGGCATATAGGGAAAGTTCATGGCTGCTATATGATGCATTCTTATTCATGCAATCTTAAAATGAACCACACACACGCACGTTTCTTCTAAACATTGGGGAGTTGGATTTCATCACCAACCCTCAATTCAGTCCGGTGACATTGGAATTCATCTCCTTCCATCGGTTTTCCCCCTAGATTCTCCTAGAAATGGATTGAAGAACTTCTTCATAGTGGTACTAAGGTACTTGTGTTCAAACTGTCTCCCACTATTGGAACATTCATTGGTTCAGAGTGGAAGAGCTAGGCGAACCCCCCACTGGGATTTCAGCGGTGTACCCTAGTCTCTTTTGGGAAATCATGTTTGGCATGAGTACTCTTGATTATCACTATGGATGAGTCTCCTCATTCCAAATCCAAAGCAAGAAGCAAGAAACAACAAAACATCAAAATACATCAAATAGTTAGGGCACACTTAAATCTATAATCAAGATAAACATTTGTGTGATATTGTTTGATCATATTTAAAGTGCAACACAAAAGCTAAATTCCAAAATGATGGTTAAAACAAGAAGTAGACATCCTCGGTCTGACATCGAGGGAGGGTCTAAAACAACACATACCCTTAGGCAAAGTCGTAGTAACATTGAAAGACCTACTCGGAAGACCGTAAGATGCAGTTCTATGAGTCTAAGGGGTGATAACTCAACCCTTGGGGGATCTCCTCGAGAAACCCCACATAGGGAACCACAACATGAAACTACATCTCATAAACACAAAGAGGCCTCACAGCCATCATCATCAAGGAGACATGAGGAAACCTCAAAGGCTTCCTCTAAACACATCAAAACTTCTCAGAGACATGAGGAAGCTTCAAGAGCTTCCTCCTCACATAGACATAAAGAGGGTTCTAGACCTCGTTCTTCACATAGAGATGATGAGGTTTCCCCTTCTCCATCCTCATGGAGGGTAGAAAGGACTATGAAACCCTCATCACCAAAAGGGCACATGAGAGTCAAAACATCTCAACATTCACATGAAACACTTAGAATAGATCAGCCCACTAAGGGGCAAGAAACTAGAAACACATCTAGTCATAGACATCAAATAGAAGATATCCTTCAAACAAGAGGAAGGATTCCATTAGACTATGACCTCATTGGAGTGAATGGCACCCCATGGGATCAGCCATGGAGAACAAGACAATTGGATGAGTTGGATCGGTTGCATCCGAGGCCACCTCCCAGAACCATAGCCATAAAGAATTCCGCATCTGGAAGCTCACGAACCATGACTTCTAAGCCCACTTCTCAAACTAGGGGTACCTCAAGATGACCCCATAGCAAACACACAAAATATGATCATAGAGACACTCAACAATATACTGAACAAGTCACATTGGCTAGCGAGAGCGAGAAAATAGCAAAAACCTCTAAGAGAGATCTGCAAATCAAAATGACTAGGACAAGGTCAGATAAGCATGAGTCCTCTATGACTGCACAAGTTAACCATATGCGACGGTTAGAGAATGCCTTGCGCAAAGAGTGAGAGCTTGTGGATGCTCTTGAACATGATAAATAGAGAGAACGGTTGTTGCACCAACATGAGCAATGTTTGAGAGAGCAAGCTGAGCAGCTAGCTCACAACAACCAACAAACAAGTGGAAGTGATCATCAAAGAGATCAACATGCTGACTCACCAAGAGAGGAGCGCATTAGACAAGAAAGTAACTCACAACAAATTCACCCTCCAAATCATGAGAGGAACCCAACTGAGGGGGAATGGGTAAACTTAATAGAGCTGGATCAGGCACATCTTGAATCCCCTCATGGAAGGGAAGAAAATAGAGCCAATCAAATGGATAGAGTGTTACCTCCACCACCACCATGGGGGGGTCTGCAAGAGGAGGAACTCCTCGCTTCAAAGGCATTTCGAGAGCTTGCTGAGAAGATGAAAGCCTTTGAGAAACAAGAGGTTGCTGGGAGCCAACCAACATTGAACAAAATACACAACCAACCATTGTGTCCATCAGTTCCTAGCCCTCCCTATCCTAAGCACTTTGAGATGCCTAGGCTAGAGAAGTTTAAAGGTGAAGAAGATGCACAAGAGCATGTCACCAATTTCATCAATGCATGTTTTCATCTCGAAGACAATGATGCTCTTATGCTCAGGATATTCATCATGACATTTTTGGCCACCCAATGGTTCAACCAACTGCCAAGCATAGCATAACAAATTTTGAACAACTAGTGAACGCTTTTCTAAAGCATTTCTCTTTCGGTGTTAAGAGGAGAGTGAACCTTTTAGACCTGGCCAATCTAAAACATTATGATGATGAGCCAGTAATGGATTATGAGAATAGATGGAGAAAAATCATGGCAAAATTATCATTCTCCATTCCCACAGAAGAAATCATCCGGATGTTCACCAAGAGTTGTTCCAAACACATTTCCCTCTTGCTACAACTACAACAATACCCCTCATTTGAGGAAGCTTTGGCACAAGCCAAACTCATTGAGGACATCAAAGTAGATGAGGGAACCATAAAACTCTAGACCAAGAAGGAGTGGAGCAAAAATGACAAGAATGACAAATATAAGTAGAAGCAAGAAAACCCTACCCTAGTTAATCAAGTGGTATTGGCTACGCCTAAGGATGGGGCTACACAATAACCCCAAAATTATCAAGCACAACCCCCACCAACCAACTATGAACAAAAGAACAATCAGGGTCAAAACAAAGAATGCAAACCCCCTCGTTATTTTACACCATTGATAGAATCAATGCAATCAATCTTCAATCAATTGAGCGAGGTAGGAAATATCAGATTCCTTGATATACCTCTTATAGATCCCAACCATCCTAAGCCAAAAGGATATAGGGAAGATCAATTCTACCCGTATCACAGGATACCGGGGCATAATATCAAAGTTTGTGTTGGTTTCAAACATCAGGTGCAAAACATGATTGAGGTGGGAGAACTTAAAGTGGACAACCCACTGGCCCTTGACAATAGAGATATGGGCATCTACAAAAACTCACTGCCAAACCATGAGGTCCCTAGAGGGCAAGGTGCACAAGTCAATCAGGTCTGAATTGATACGCCTACCCATGGGTGTGTTGGGATGGTTGAAATTATCAATATAGCAACCAGGACTAGACGGTATGGTCAACCACAACCTCCCATAGCTCCCATCAATGTCCCAGCTACACCTAGGTAGAGGCAGGGGCAAGACAACCTTCCAGGTCCACCAACCCGACCTGTGGTAACTATCCAGAGTAGACTTGAGCAAAACTTACAAATGACTCTGACTAAGCTATCCATTTATGAGCTCATACAGTAGTCCCCAAAGCATCGGGAGACCTTGATGGAGATTTTAAGGTCAATAGAGCTCCAACCACAAGATCCGAATGCATTCACCCATTTTGTGGGACAAGTACAAGAATGCCAGGAACCTGTAATCCGATTCTATGATTATGAGATTAAGATAATATCTACTACCTTACTGGACCCTCCACTGCACATCATGGCATCAGTTAATGATTTACCATTTAAGCGGGTCTTGATCGATACAAGTTCATCAATCAACATCATCACAACAACAACAATAGAACACCTTAAGATCCCCAAGTCCAATATCATTTTGAGAGCCTATACATTAAGAGCTTTCAATGATGCTTTATGCAATATTATGGGAATGATAGTCCTACCTATCAAGGTGGGGCATAAGACCATCCCCGTGATGTGTCATGTCTTGGAAGGGGCCATGCAATACAACATCCTCCTAGGGAGACCTTGGATAAGGGACATGAGATGTGTTCCTTCGATCTTACACCAATGTGTCAAGTATGTGCATGATAACAAAGTCTACATGGTGTTGGCCGATGAAGAGCCATTCAAGTATGTTCACCAGGTGGATTGTCTAGGAGAATTTGTGATTCCTTCGGCCCACTTGTCGGTAGGACCTTCATCTCCAAATATTCAACTGGATAACAAAGACAAAGGGGCACAAAAGGACCCATCTACATCAACACCTCATCTTGCACACAAAGCAACTAATGCTTCTAGTAAACCATCAATGCCTAAACCAAAGAATGATCAGAAGCTAAAGGCACCTATGGTTGAGAAAAATAAACTCAAGGAAATGCTAACCATAGCTATTGAAGAGATTCCAACTCCCATGGAGGAAGAAGATCACCAAGACCAAGTCGAATATGATGACTACCATCCCGCTTCACCAGTGTCATCCATGGGGTCATCCACCTCACATGCAACTATACACTTGGCAAGCATAGGGATAGGAGAGTATCTTGTGCAGAACATAACTTTTACACCTATCATAGAATCTACACAGGACATGGGATGGCCGAAAGATCTAAGACCACTAGTGGGAATAGTGGTTCCACTTGGAATCCCTCCTAACCAGACAAACTTCATCTACGCTGGCCTAGATTGCACCCATAAATCTATGGATATAGATGAGGACAATGATGAGCTATTCACTATCAATGTTCGCTACCTCTCTAATCCTGAGTTTGCTCTGACCTATTTTGAGCATTGCCATTGGCATGGTTATGGCCTTGGTATATATGAGTAGGGGTGTAGGTGGCCATTCGAGCCATAATACCAACTCCCATATGATATATTTGGGTTAGGATATCACATCAGAGGTCGATATGACCCTCTAGCAGTAGCATTAGATAGATTAACCTTGGGGTTAGGAGAAGACATCAATTTTATTCCTTATCATCCACCAAGTGCAAGATATCTGAGCAACAGACAAGTGGCTATGGCAAGCATACCACCTCCCGAGACTTATCATCCAAGATCCACAATTGATGTCACCCCAATAGGTTACAACTCATGGGATGATGAGCAAGAAGAAAATGCATATGTGGCAAGTGATGATGAAGCACAAGAGGGCTTGGCCTATCATGAGCCTCACTATTTACAAAGCTTTACCTGGTCCGGACACCATGAGAGTGGATACATATCGGATGAAAGTGACTATGAGTCAGAGGACTCAATAGAGAGAGCCTACTTAGGGGTAAGGCAATGGCCCCATGACTTGGGGCAACATACTAATGCAAATGGATTCTTCATAAGTGACGAAGAATATGAGGATGAAATAGAGATGGCTTACTTAGGGCCAAGACATGAGCCCCTCATCTTGGGACCACATACTAATGCTAATGGCTTCTGGATAAGTGATGATGATTTTGAGGATGAGACTAAGATGGCCTATCTTGGGCCTCACCATTTATGACAAGTCAATATGTTGGTGGAAAGAGAAGCAGTACTTCATGCCATAGACCCTAGCTTGCGGTTTTTGGGGAGACCAGTTGACTTGAATGTCATTCATCGCATGGTCAATCCCCCTCCACCTACATTTAGGGAGCTCTTAGAGCCTAATGATCCTATTATCCGACCAGCTCATGGACTAGATCTAGAGATTCCCATTCCTCTAGAGCCTCATCGTGAGCATGGAAGGGAAACCTCAGAGATAAGATTTCACCCATGTGGTCCTAGAGATTTCATCCCATCCATCAATACAATCTCCATTGATTTGACCACTCCACTTCATAACCCAGTAGATCCCACTAAACCTTTGTGTCTCGACATGCAGGCTATTGATTGGGATCATGCTAATTCACCAATAGAGCTTGGAGATATTTTCCCTAATGAAGAGATGTTACAACCATTCCATTTTGCATCAGGTTGTGCATATGATGTGTTCCATGCTGGTTTGGATCCTGAGTCAGTAGGACCTATAAATCCTATTGATGACATTCACTTGATACCCATGCCTCACCAGTTGGAGGATGGGTCACGTATGGCTATAGAAGCGACTTTTGAAGTGGACATTAGCAATGATCCTACTCAACCAAAGAAAGTCAAGTTTGGAGAAAGTCTGTCTCCAGAGGAACAAGCCATCATAATTCCTCTCCTAAAAGAGAGGCCAAATTTATTTTCTTGGACTTACAAGGATATGCCTAGGATAGATCCAAAGTTAGTCATTCACAACCTTTCATTGGATCCCCTAAAGAAGCTAGTTAAGAAAAAATTGAGGAAGATGCATCCAACCATCGCTTTGATGGTAAAGAATGAATTGCAAAAACTAATGGATGCAGTTTTCATAGTTCCTATCGACTATCCTGAGTGGGTATCAAACATGGTTCCCATAGGAAAACTAGATGGAAGAGTCCACATTTGCATAGATTTTAGGGACTTAAATAGGGCAACTCCAAAGGATTCATTCCCGTTGCCAAACATAGATGCTCTTGTTGATGCCACTGTAGGTCATGAGATGCTATCCCTAATGGATGGGTTTTCTGGATACAATCAAATCTGAATAAAACCTGAAGACCAACACAAGACTACTTTCATCACTCCATGGGGAAATTTCTGTTACAAAGTGATGCCATTCGGTCTCAAGAATGTTGGTGCCACATACCAGCGGGCCATGACATACATATTTCATGATTACATGCACACAATCTTGGAAGACTACATGGATGACTTGCTGGCCAAATCATTGATGCGGCAAGAGCACACCGAGGTCCTTACAAAAGTTTTTGATCACCTCATAGAGCACAACGTCAGATTGAATCCTAAGAAGTGCGTGTTTGGCGTAACTTCTGGTAAGCTCTTAGGGTTCATTGTTTCCATGAGAGGCATTGAAGTCGATCCGAAAAAAGTAGAAGCCATAATGGAGATGGCTGCCCCTACCAACATTAGGGAATTAAGAAGCCTACAAGGCAAGGTAGCATCCATCAAATGGTTCATCACACAATTGTCAGACAAGTGTCGACCCATGAATCGGTTGCTACGCAAAGATGTCCCATTTCATTGGGATGAAGAGTGCAAACAAGCCTTTGCAGAAATCAAAACATACCTGGCAATGCCGCCAGTGCTAGCTCCACCAAGGCCAGACGTACCATTTTTGCTATACATATCAGCTACTAATTTTGCTTTGGGCACCATGCTAGCCCAAAAGAATGTGCAAGACAAAGAGCAAGTCGTATATTACATTAGTCACACATTGGTAAGCTATGAGCTAGGATATGCGTATGTAGAAAAGTTGTGCTTAGCAGTGGTCTTTGCAACCAAAAATTTGTGACACTACATGTTGAGCCATACGACTTACGTTATATCAAAATAGAATCCTTTGTAGTATATGATGAACAAGACATATCACAATACATGTACTACAAAGTGGATCATGCTATTGATAGAGTTTGACCTAGAATTCATAAGCCAAAAGTCCATCAAGGGACAAGTCATAGCAGATCAGTTAGTAGAGGCACCTCTTAAGGATAGCAAGCCTCTCACTATAGAATTTCCTGATGATGCAGTCTTCACATTATCAGACCCACCAAAACCTGAAGAACCTGAGAAACAAAGAGAAATGGCATTATTCTTTGATGGTTCAAAGTGTGAACAAGGGGGCAGAGCAGGGATAGTCTTTATCACACCGTAGGGTGCTCCATTGCCCTTATCATTCAAACTAGACTTCCCTTGCACAAACAATAACATAGAGTATGAAGCCTTGATCTTGGGACTCCAAACAATAGTTGCAATGGGCATTAAAATATTGAGTATCTTTGGTGACTCCTTGCTCATAGTGAATCAAGTCAAAGGATTGTTCCAATGTAGGTGTCCACTCCTGAAAGCTTACAAGGAGCTTGTTGACACTTACCTAGCCTGGTTAGAATGGTATGACATCGAGGCAATCCCTCGTACGTCAAATAGATTTGTAGACACCATGGCATATTTGGGATCCTTAATCCCTCAGAATCCATCCACTGATTTCACAACCGTTCATGTGAAAGTGCTCATATTTTCTGTGATACAACGTGAGGTTATTGACAACCTAGAGTCAGTCAACATGATCCAAACCGAGCCAAATCAGGATTGGTCATTCAAAGTTAGAGCTTTCTTGCAAATAACCCCTTGGGAGTCTTTGATCTCTCAAGGTCCCATGGAATGTGGAACAACCATTCATCATAGGATTGCTTCCCAATCAGTGTTCACAAGTGCTGGATCGCAAGGAGAGCACACAGTTTTATCCATAGAAGTAGTAGCTTATCAGGATTGGCTTTCCCAATTACAGGATTTCTTGAAGCTTGGAACAGTACCTCAAGGCCTGTCATAGGCTGAAAAATGAACATTTAAGCAAAATGTGACTAGATACATTTTTCTAGGAGAGATCCTTTATAGACGAGGTTATGATGGAATGCTCCTTCATTGTCTTGAGCCCCAAGAAGCATCTTGGGCAATTTTGCAAGCTCATGATGGTACGTGTGGTGGTCACTTCAGTGGCATGGCCATCATTAAGCGTATTTTGAGAATGGGTTATTATTGGCCCACTATGGAAAAAGAATGTTGTGAGTATGTCAAGAAATGCATAAAGTGTCAACATCATGCAAACCTCACTCACTTGCCATCGCAAGCCTTGCAACCCATCCAGGCAGCATGGCCCTTCTCGCAATGGGGATTAGACTTGATTGGGAAGATATCTCCCCCATATTCAGGCCGACACACGTTCATCATAATGACCACTGAGTATTTCACCAAATGGGTCGAAGCGATCCCTTTAACATCGACAACTGGACCAAGGATTGCGGAGTTTATACTCCACAATATCATAAGTCGATTTGGGGTCCCTTCAAATATTATATCGGATAATGGACCATCTTTCAAGAACAAAAATGTGCATGCTTTAATGAACAAATACCATATTCAGCACAGTTTTTCAATGCCTTATTATCCACAAGCAAATGGGCAAGCAGAAGCCTCAAACAAAACAATAGTCTCCATCTTGAGGAAAATAGTAGTAGATAATCATAGGGATTGGCATTTGTAGTTGCCTCTGGCACTATGGGCATACAGGACTAGTGTACGGATGCCCACTAGGGCAACACCATTTTCACTTGTATATGGCGCTGAGGCCATCATGCCCCTAGAACTAGAAATCCCAACCTTGCGCATAGCATTAAAGGACTTCATAGATAATGACATAGCATGACAAGACCGCCTGGATCAGTTAATGCTTCTGGATGAATGATGGGTCAATGCCTTGGAGCATCTCCATGTTTATCAAAATCACCTTGCATGAGCATACAATAGTAAAGTCCATTTGAGAGAATTCAAAGTTGGGGATCTAGTGCTCAAAGAAAATCAGTAGAACTCAAACCTATCGCCGCATTTGCGAGACAAATTTATGGTAAATTGGATAGGCCCCTACATAATTTTAGAGAGAGTTGGGCCTAGAGCATATCACCTAACATCTTTGGATGGTGTTGAAGAGCCTGAACCTCTCAATATCATTCATCTAAAGGCATTTCATACATAAAATAAAAAACATTCAAATATGTCATAAAATAAAAACATTCAAATATGTCATAAAATAAAAAAATTCAAATATGTCATAAAATAAAAAACATTCAAATATGTCATAAAATCAAAAAATTCAAATATGTCATAAAATAAAAAACATTCAAATATGTCATAAAATCAAAAACATTCAAATCAAATCACAAAAAGGCTCCAAGGGTATCCAATCCGCTTGGTCAAAATCAAAATACAAAAAGCTCCAAAGGCATTTTAAAGCCCTTTGGTCAAATAAAAATACAAAAAAGCAAAAATAAAAAATACAAAAACATTTGCATCTTACATTCACATAATTGCATATCCATACATATCCATTGCATTCACTTATGTTATGATCACAATCTTACAAACGATGCCACAATTTGTATTTCAATCACAATATACAAGTTATCCTCATCCATGCATCCATGTGTGTAATTGTGTTTCTCAACACAACCAAATAATGTTGCTATACGAAATATGCAAAGGTTTCCTATTATTTCAACCATGTCTAGTGGTCTTATCAACTTTTGTAGAAAGCCATTTTGATTAGTAGAAGAGCAAGGTCTAGTTGTAGTACCTTGGATATTCAGGATCCCATCACTAATTGAAACACTAAAATCCTAGTTGATACAAGGGAAAGATGAAAACTACAAAGTGGTCTAGGTTACCAAAAGCGAAAAGGAACTTCCTTGCTTATCCCCCTGTGCAACCGGTTTAAAGGTGCTGAGAATTGGCAAAAGGACAAGTTCTGCCCTACCCATAAATGAGTGATTATCATCACTGCATACATCCCTTGCTTTCATAAAAATAAGCAAAATCCCAGAACAAAGCCAAATTCAAATCTCAAAATCGAAAGTTCAAATTCTTCAAAAGTCAAACATCAACGCCCAAAGTCATAGTTCAAAATATCAAAAGAAAATCAAGCAAAATAAATAGTGATTATCATCACTACAAGAATCCCTTGCTCAAGAGAAAACAAAAAATCAGTCAAAATAAACAGTGATTTTCATCACTAAGTATGAGCAAGTATCCCAAATGAATGAAGAAAAAAAGGGAATAGAACTTGAATCCCTGGAATTCTCAACATTGCACAAAACTGGAAGGAGAAATCCTTACGCATGATGATATGTCTATCACAAAAGCTCCTGGCATTTGTATAGACCAATGTTTGAATGTGGATGAGCTAGCTTAGGTAACTCAAAACTGCCTAGTGGTATAGTCCAACTAAGTCCAACATAAGGATGAGATAAAACACTTGAGAATCCCTGATCTTAGCAATGGGCTGAAAGAATCCCGCCTGACATCGGAGGAAATGCTTGAGTTATATCAAAAATATATTCATTTGCACACACAGAGAGAATGAATATCCGGGTACAGAGTGAAAGTCTTGCTTTACAAAAATCTTGTATGACCAGTACATAATTGTTGATAGGGTAACTAGAGTGTTTGAAGTCTCAGGAAAAACCCGCAAACAAATTTCTACCATAGCAACAATTCATATCATCAATCACATCATCAACTTTCTTTATAAGCTTCTATAAATTAGGGGGTATTAATAAAATAATATTAAAATAGATACCAAATATATGTCAGAAATGATGTCTAAACGACCACTAACTATTTTACATCTCTTAAATTACAGAAGCTTATCCAGAAAATGCATACATTCCACACCATTACATTGCACATATGGAGGATTTAAATAAATTAATTCTTATGAGTAGAATGATTCATGGTTGTTATACTTTCTGTGGTATCACCCGTTAAAATTGTCAAAATCATGGCATAGGCATCCATTATGTTTTAAGTAATTGAAACATACAAGTTCATTCACGTTAAATTACATACTGCATTCACCATATCATGGCATGAGTTAGATGTATAAATTAAAACAAAATTAAACATGCATTTAACAAAAACATTTCATTCATAAATACGTAGGTCATAAATCATCCATTTACATCAAAGATCAAATCATTTGCATTCATCAATACATAGGTCATAAATCATTCATTCACATCAAATATCACATCATTGCATTCATCCATACAAAGGATCACAAATCCATCATCAAATCAACTCGAAATACATCACGTAATGCCACAATAATTAAATCATAAAAGCATCTACATAAACACATACATAAGTATCCATCTCAAATCCACATCATCATAAATATCATCTATCATCTAACACATACATGTATCAATTCATCATAATACCATCATCCATCACATCATAAAACAAAATAAAACAAAAACATAAGCAATAAATGATACACATAATGAGTCATAAAGCAAAGATATCATATAAATGTGTGTATCAGGTCCATAAAGGTACAAAAATGCCCATAGGCTATAGTCAGGTAGGTCAAGCCGACCTCAAAAATGAATCAAAAGTGCCACCATCAATCAAATATAGGGGTTGAGCCCCTAGCATCACCTCCCCTAGTGCCACCTCCCCCTATGGTGGTGTCACGAGTCGAATGGTGTGAACCTGCTAGCCTCTCTGTCCGAGTCTGGGTCCTCTGGCTAGGATGGGTAGAAGACTACCCTGAGGTGGATCACCCATTGACCTGTGAACCACCTACACTTGGTGCCTCCTTAGGGACAATCCCATGCCTCTTGAGCTACATCTAGAGAATGGTAATGTGACCAACATGATCTTGAATCCACCCCTCATACTCATCCAACAGTGACTACAGGTGTAGGACCTCTACCCCTAGATCTATCTCTGGATCCCCCTATGGTGTAGAAGGAGGAACAAAAAATTGCATCCTAGTAGTACCACCCTTGATAGTAGCCTACAAAGCCTGTATCTACATTGTGAGCTACTCTATGGTGGCATCCCATTGTGCTATAGTAGCATCTCACTACTACACCTAGATCTGGGTCGATTGGAGCTCGACCTCGACCTCATGCAACTATGCTCTCAGAGGAGAATATCTCTCCTCGGGCTCCAACTCCTCCTCATCCTCCTTAGGAGCCTCCTGCTCCTCCACTACCACCTACTCTATTGGTTGGCCCCATACCTCGGTCCTGGCTTGGACTCTATGCCCTGTCGGATCTGCATCATCATCCCACCATCATCCTCATGACCCAAGCTATCGGTACCATGCCACATCAGATCTCCCCACCATTGAGTGTATGCCTCTGTAACACCCCCAATGACTCCTGGGTCAACTATTGGGGCATCCTCCTCATCTGAGAGCTCTATAATCTACCATGGGGGTAGGTCCTTCTCCACTGTGAGGTGCCTATACAAAAATGGAATAAGAGGCACGTCCTGTTGTAGCTCGTACTGATGGAGAACTCGAGAGTAGAAGAAATACTCTTGGATGACAACCTTGTGGCCAAGGAGCCACCGCTCATGCCATGTCCTAGCAGTAAAATTGGTTGGATCATCCCACATTGGGCACTCATGATATGGGTGCCACATAACATCCTCGACCTGTAGCCTAGTGAAAGTGGTAGTATAATGGGAAAGCTCCCCCGCATGATGATGGCTCTTGCGTAGCTCATGCTCTCGAGCCCATCTAGTGGCATAGCACTACATCCACTCCTCCATAACTGTAATCTTGGTAGGAAGCCCTCTAGGGTGATCTACCTGGATGTGCTCCCATCCCCAAACCTGTAGAAGCAAGCTGCAAGCAATGCTGATGTGACCTCATCGATGGATGTGGTACAACTCATCATAGCACTGAGCCAACAGAGAACTACCCCATGCATAGATGATAGGCTCCTCACTATCCAACAGGTCCTGAACCATCACCAAGAGGTTCCATGGGAACCTCAAACCTGAGCAATCTAGAATCAAGATATTGTTGATGACCATCAACAACACCGCATGCCTCGTAGAGAAGACACCCTCATCGTACCAATGCGATATGGACACTCCCCTAGATTTGGTGTCCTTGAGAGCCTCTACAGAGTGCCCTCCGAACACCCAAGTGAAAATAACAACCTGATCATTAGTGGTCGAAGAGACAATGGCCACTCCATCAAAGGGGATCCGGAAGATCCTATACACATCTTTCGACGTGATGGTCATCTCATCGGTAGGAAAGTGGAAGGTATTGGTCCGAGGGTCCCATCGATGGACCAAAGCTATAAGGTAGGCATGATCTACCATAATGGTGGGTAGTCTGGTGACATACTATAGCCCATGGGCTTTGAGCCAAGCCTAATCATCGCCATCCAAGAGGGGCAGAAGTGTATTCATGAGCTTCGGGTCCCGAGCTCGAGTAGTAAGAATCTAAGCAAAAGAAAATAAATCATAACTACAATGCATCTAAGGCATAACACACAATAAACATGAAAATGGTGCAAATAATGATGGGCTATCCTAAGTCTAGGCAAAGAACAGAGTTGCACCTACTCAAACAAGTCAAAACTTCAAAAAAATCAATAAATCAACCCAAAAATTTCAAAAAAATCAATAATTTCACTAAGGGTTCTTGGCCGTTGTCACCTACAGTGGCCAAAAATTGATCATTGAAGCTGATAGTAGCCAAGCCCCAATGGTCAAATTTTTTAACCGTTGGGATTCAAACCGGTCACTGCCAATGACAATGACCAAGTTGCAAGCCTTCCTGGCCACTCTGATCGAGAGCGGCCGATGGGTGATGAGGCAGACGCATCAACCCTAGGCTAAAAAATACCAAAAATATATAATAAAAGCTAAAAAATAAAATGGGGACAAGCCCACCACATAAAAACCTAAACTAAGCCTAGCTACGGGTTTTGATTCATTGCCAACAAGCTTAATGAGGTTCAATTACCGATTACTTAATGTGGTTCAGTTTTACCCAAAAATAAAAATAAACAAGCAAGGTTAAGGGTTGAGGGAGTACTCGAGAAGCTCCGACTCCTCCACCCAAATATGCTTCACCCCATGCAGCCATGATCTTCCAAGTCATAGAAATGCTCCAAATCACAAAAGTCACTTTCACCTCAGAGCCCAAGAAAGCAAATTGACAACTGGCAAAGTGAAAAGACAAAACCCTAGGATTTACTTTTATATTGCCTTGGCCACTGCTGACATCAGTGGCCCACATCGCTTGGCCACTCAGGATGAGAGCGGCCAGG
Organism: Wollemia nobilis; assembly: GCA_028583015.1. NCBI lineage: Eukaryota > Viridiplantae > Streptophyta > Pinopsida > Araucariales > Araucariaceae > Wollemia > Wollemia nobilis. Next base: position 7,551,948 of record JAQPPZ010000386.1, on the reverse strand, counting down.
GCCAGGCCTTTGGTGGCCGTTGGACCTGACAGCGGCCGAGATCCTAGACAAAAACAACCACAGCCCCTCCATGAGAAGCAACAAAAACATTCAGATAAGCACATTTTGAAGACTTCTAGTCATCATAATGACCAAAATAACATAAAAATCACATAAAACAAATTCTCGAGTAAGCCTCGTATCCAGTCACTTACTCTATCGACTTAGTGATTGCAGCGACTTGCACTCCATGTAATTCGGTAAGACGAGTAAGTCACCATAAGGCTACTTGGGGCAAAAATATTCATTTTGGAATCATGATGTATCACTTCTAACCCAAAAAAGACCAAGATGGTCGAACTGCTCCATGGGTACGATAGGATCATCCTCATTCCCTTGTGACATCAAAAACACTAAGCCAAAGTGATACAATATGAGCATAAATAGAATCACTCATCCTAACTCCCTAAGAAGGCTATTGATGGTTGGACCGCTCCTCGGGATAGGGATGGATGGTTATCATAAACAATTGGAATCACACTTGGATGGGGGTTCACCCATTGAAGGAACAAATGCTAGAAAGGAACCAGATTAAGTCATATTGGTCAAGCGACTTGTCGCTTCATTCATTGTCATTTCTTCACCAATTCGTTGGGTGAAGAGGTAGTTCAAATTTTCAAAATAATCATAATCAAAATCAACAAAATATCACTCGATCATAACAAAATCATGTTCATCCTATGAATCATTGCATACAACAATCACATAATTTCCCTTGTTTGTTGGGAATGTAAGTAGACATGACATCTTCAATAGTAGCTCTCCTACCGATCGAAACTATTGTAGCAGTTGAAGCTACCCGATTGAGTTTGAGGAATGAGTGCAATTTAACATGTCCAAGCCACTGAGCTAAGTCCTCCGAATGTTGAGGCAATGATTCAAGGGGTGCACACCATCTTGCATGATTGGGCCATCCAACATTGATCAGACCATTGATCACCATACACCCTACAAATAGATCAGTCTACATTTTTGCTCAACGTTGTGTTTTCCACACAATGCATCACAAAAAGGGGCATCTGTAGACACCTAAAATATGTCATGTTTAGGGGAGCTACTCACATAGACACATTCATAAGATCATATGACATAGTCTTGGACTTTCCAAGCATCAAAAGTGGTTCTCACCACTCATCTGGGGCATTTTAAGCCCATCCAAGCCTAGCCACTCAAGACTAGAGTGGCCAGACCTTAGCCGCTCAAGCTTAGAGCGGCCAGACCTTAGCCACTGTAGATGACAATGGCCAGATCTTAGCCACTACAAATGATAGCGACTAAGCCATAAAAAGCATTTTGCCAACAAATATGCTCAATCACGGGTGGAAGTGGTAGTCTGCATGCAATAAAGGTGAGCGGGAGTAACTTTGCATTCCCTTTCATGGCCAGTTCACATAGGAGACTTGAGTTTGCATTTAGACTTTAGTTAACTGGCCTCCAAACATAGACAAAGACAAAGCTACTCATGCTAAATGACCAGTTTGCATAGGAGACTCAAGTTTGCAGTTAGATTTCAGTTAACTGGTCTTTAAACATAGAAAAGACAAAAATCTTCTCATGCTAACCTTCACTACGCATGAGGGATTCAGTCCTAGGGCTTGGGCATAGACCTAGGGTTTCACACACTTTAAAAGGTGCAAGCCTAGAGAGCACCAGATATACAGTTTTTGAGAAAGGAGATGATCTTGATACAAGACAGAATTTTGATCAAAGAGAGGGAGAGTCCACTTGAGGGTTTCCCACATAGGGATATTCAACATATCGAGCAAAGCAACCATCATTTCAACATCGGATACAAGCTTCGATCCATAGCCTTGAAGCAAAGAGGGCAAGATTCGCTTTAGCGGCCGCTGTCTTGGACAGTGGCCCGTAGGCCTAGCTTAGGGTTTTATACATTAGTTTCATTATTCTGTTTAGCATATCATTAGCATAGCATCATTTCATTCATTTAACTTCATAGCATAGGTTTAATTTGCACTTGCTTTCATTTTGGTATATTCATTACTAACAACCTCATCCGGGAGGCATTCTCGGACATCTAAGCGTGTGTTGTTGTTTCATTGCTTACAGGGCCACAGGTTCATCGGACGGAATCTGCAACATACGAGAGCAAAAGGGATCCCTCTAGGGAACAGACCTAGAGAAGGAGGCATCTGTAAGCCCTCATACATTTTCGTGTGCAGAACCGGGGAGCTTGTGATAGCGCACCACCCCTTTGCGAGGGGACATTTTACCCACTTGTAACCTCATTGTATCAAAATGGGTATCCCTAAGAGGGACCGACTTGTAACCGGGTTTCAATACAAATAAAGAGACATATCTTTGTTACTTCCATGTTATATGCTTTTTCATGGTCTTTCATTTCATTTTTGGGTTTAAACACATTTGCAAGTAGGGTAAGAGCGGTGCGTGCACCCCGGGGTCGCTACATATACAATAGGATGATCACTTGCATCCTCCTTAGTAAAGCTTTCATAATCTAGCAGGTCACCAAATCCTCTTCATATCTCCCACATATACTGCTAAAACCAAAACTATCCCATTGTGGGGATCCCTATACAATGCCAAATTGCCTCATAATCCTTTATGGGTGATAAATTTTAAATTCTCCATGAGGTCCTCATAGCCAACTGATTCTTTGTACCCTACCAAGTAGATGCCATCCTAAGCCAATCAAAGGTAAATATTTCCTCTAGTCTGGAGGAATGATTGCACAGTAAAACAATCTATAGTGAGTGCTCCTCACCACATCTATAATGTATTTAGACTTAATCATAGCTATCTAATCAAATAAACCCCTAATAGTTGTATTACTACTCCTATCATCATGATGAATCCTCATCTAATTCCTTTTCATCCAATACTAATCTCTCTTCGATATGGACTAGTCCCTTTCCATGAGAGTTGTATCTTGTGCTACCACACTACCTGCTCTAGTTTTCCTTGTAGTAGCTCCATCTTCCTCATCATTAAATCTCTCTCTCACCAAGATGCCTCCTCTAATGTCCTACTAGTCCTTACCTCTATATCATGATTTATATCTAGATAAGGTATAATTAATATCAATAATGACATAGGTCCATCTCTTGGCCTCTATTGTAGTCTCTCTTGTGTCATTTGGATATGACAATGAACCATCCTACTCAACCTAGGTCTCATCCGTGGTCACCTCATCATTGGTGTAACTTGTGTAGGAAAAATATAATTATACCATTAGAGATAGTCTAGAGAAACCCTTACATTTTTTATCCCAAGATATACAATAGGAGGATCACGTGCATCCTCCTCAGTAAAGCTTTCACAATCTGGCAGGTCACCAAATCCTCTCCATCTCTCCCACATAACCCACTAAAACCAAAGCTCTCCCATTGTGGGGATCCCTATACAAGGCCAAATTGCCTCATAATCCTTTATGGGTGATAAAGTTTAAATTCTCCATGAGGTCCTCATATCCACATTATTATTTATACCCTAGCCAACTAGATGCCATCCTAATCCCATCTTGTGTGCTCTCTCCAAGGGTGCCATACTATCTGGTCTAGTTGCAAGTCATCAATGACCCATCAATTTGCCATCATAACTCCTATAAAATATCTCTTATCAATATCATGGGTATGATACCATATGAAGCCAATTGAAACCTAGGGGTCAATTGGGTTTAGGGTAACCTGATTGATCATTTGATCACTATGTGCTCCCATGCCCAAATTTGTAAGAGAGTGTAACACACTAAACTCTTCCCATCCTTGTAGGCAACAAGATGGAGAATCTAATAAAACCTATATAAAATAAATTATCCCTACGTGAACTATACCCACTCATCTATCATATGAGTAATGATCTCAAATAATCCCTAGTATAGCAACCTCTTGTTGGTGTCTCCAACTAGCAAGCCTAAAACCACAACATATAACAGTTTTGTAATATGATCCAATAAACCTACCTGATACATGACATTGATGTCAATACCATACCATTTTAACTCAAACTACCACCCATGAGTTAGCCCTAGGATAGTCTGAGCTTGATTACAACTCATCTATATTTTGTTACCTCTAATAGTTATCCAAAGAATCCTTTAGACATCCTCTAGTGTCATCGTCATTTCTCTAGTAAAAAAAGGGAACGTGATATATTTTGAGTACTACCTTCCTATATGTGCAAGCAAAGTATTACTAATATTATGCCAAAAGTAGAGGTTCAGGTTTCCTACAAGATTGCCTAGATATTCATGTACTACTATACAAATAAAAATGAAGGGAAAGTTATACAACTTGTCAATCCTTTATAATGCTAAAAATACTACTATTTATAGATACGACTAAGGGATTTTTCCCTCCAAAATTATGTAGGAGTTTTTGATAGCTTAAATTATTATCTTCTAGGTATTACGGTGAATTAAATGGAGGTATCCTTTACCATTTCTTTGGTTATTTTTGTGATTGTTTTTGTTGTAGATGCCATGGATGCACCTTAATTAAACCATCCACTTTTATTGGATTGTTGAGCTAAAGTACTCTGGTATGCATTTTATGTCTTTCCTCATAAATGATGTATTGATATTCCTTATCTACCTCTCTTGGAAGTTCATCCCTTATAATTAATTATTTTTTAGCTACTTGGCTACCTATCGAAACTTTTTTTTTTGTTAGAGGTTCTCAAACTTTTGAATCTAATCTAGATGCTTTGTCAGAAGTATTTTGGTGAAATCCCTTTCTTCTACTTTTGTCTAACCTTTTGATGTCTAATTTTTAGAAGTCTCTATTTTTCATAGCCTTTCTTTTAAAACTCTAATCCTTCAAAACTTTATAGTATTTTTATTGTTAGATATTCTTTTATTTTTGCATCTTTGGGGATCTTATATCTCTTTGCACTTTTACTTTCTTGAGATCTTTAGATCATTGGAACTTTTGTTCACTTATTTTGATCAAGAATTTTGAGAACATCTAATATTCAACCTCTTATTGCGCTTATACTTTTATCAGTTTCTCTTTACCTCTCATTATATTTACCTTCTAATTCTTGATCTTAATCCTAATTCCCTTTAAGGAAAAGTTGTCAAAAAATTCCTTAGATATGGACTGCATATGATGAAATTTATTCTATCCATAGAGTGTCCACCTTGAAGTTATCCCATATACCTATGAATCTACTATCATTGAACATTAGTCTTCCCTTTACAAGCCTATGGTGCAAAGAAGCTTCACCATAAGGTTTCCTTGACTAGTCATGGTGGAATGATTGTCTCTTAGGATCTTTTGATGATCAACTCCTAGGAGTCTTCACCCAGTCCCATAGTTGTATTTTTCTCAATTGAATCTCCCCAATGAATGCACATTGTGTGTGGTGGAAATATGATGGATGATAGGTCAAGAGCCATGACCCTAAATAAATGTGGATGATAGCTAGACTAGTTAGCTCATCTACAACCATTGTTTGGATTGGACCACCACCAATTATGGAGCTCTTTTAGTTATCACCAAAAAGGCTCATCACCTACCATTAATAATGGGGTTTTGCTTATATATCACTAAAAAGGTTGTGCTAAATTATTGTGGACCACTAGATGTGATTATTCAATGATTACTTTGGCCACACAACATGAGGGATTTTACACCTATTTTCAACCTTTGGAGATATATTACAAGTGAATTTCTAGCATGAGATTCCTAATGGTCAACAATGATTCAAGGGATTATCATTCTGCATGAGGTTCCAAGTCAACTTTAGATGTAAATGCCCTTCTTTGGCTACAGTGTAGTGAAAATTCACAACTATTAATGAAAAAAACCTAAAATTTGTAGTATTAACCAACACTCTATCATCCTTTTGATAGTATGATAATATTGATTTAAACTCCATGGGTATACTAAGACATGATGGAAAATAAAAGTATCATCAATAAATTATATATGATATTCAAATGGATCATTTGTTATAGCATGAACTTTTATTTTTCCTTCCACTTTTGCTTTTGAGAAATATCTTCACAATTCCTTAGCAAGAATAATAAAGATAAAAGGACAAAGTGGGTCTCCTTAGTAGAGTTCAAGAGATAATTCAAAGTATCTAGTAGGGGATCCATTGATCAAAATAGAATATTTTAGTGATATAACAACTAATCCATAGACTTGAACAAAACTATATTTTTGGAGAATATCATGTAGAAAACTCCAATAAACCTTGTCATGTTCTTTGCTCATATCTATTTTTAGAAGCAGCCTAGTTTTTTCATGGAATACAAAGAATGTGTGACTTTTAATGCATTGGTCATACTATTAAGAATTTTTTTACCATGAAAAAACAACCTTGTTCATCCAAGATAACGTAATTTAAAATTATTTCAATTTATTTACCATAAAAGTTGAAATAATTATATTACAAAAGCTTATTGAAGAAAAACTATCAAAACATTTTCTTGTCTTTTTTGGGCTTCAATGTAGTAAATATGACATTGATATCACTTATTGTAGCCTTATATGTCCTAGCCTCTTCAATTACATTCAACATATCACTCTTCAAAAAATCCCAAAAATAAAATTGTAAGAAATCCATCAAGGTTAAGTGCCTTATTAGGATGGGAAAAAAGTCTCTTATAGCTTTTCCGTAGAGATCTTCTTCATCAAGCTTTTATTTTATCCATAATAATTTATGTATTTGCAAAACATTACCCTAAGAAACCTTATCTTGTCCAAATTTTTATCAAATATCTTTGAAATAATTAAATTCTTCCTTCCTAATATCTTCTTCATGCTTAACACTTTTTCCATATAAAATTGTAATACTTTTTATTTGACAAAAAGATAAATCTTTTTTATATAACATTAAAAAATGGTATTTTTACTTCCTTAATCCATATCTGTGTTAGAAAATGCTTGATAATATTTTATTAAACACTAATGCATATTTATACATTAACATGTTAACAATAACCTTAATTTAGTAGTTGTTAACACGGGATATACACTACCTAAATAATGTAATAATATTTTCTAACATCCCCCCTTATTACATTATTTGGGATAACATATATTACTATCCCCCCTTAATGTAGAGAGAAAAATAAAATCTAGCTTTTGGCTTTGGCTCTAGCGCTTGGCTCTTTACCTCTTGGTTGAGTTGCTCTAGCTTGTGGGTCTAGCTACTCTTGCTTAGGTAAATACCTTTGGGTCTATATATGGATTTTTCACATTTGGATTTATCACCTCTAGGTCATCCTCTAGATATGTTGCCTTTGGGTCATCCTCTAGGTCTAAGAAAAATAAGTACTCCTTGAGTACTTAAGCAAAAATGGGTCTTGCCTCACTTTGCTTTAATAACTATGAGTGTCCTTATTGTTATCTTATCATCCTAATAGATTACATGATAAAGAGTCATCAAAACCACCAAGTATTATATATTATATCACTACTTGTGAGGTTCACTCTATTTTTAAGTATGTTCTCCCCTCAAGGTGAAACTTGTCTCATGAAGGATGGTGTTGATCTACATCAAAAATGCACCTTTACAAGAAATTTTAAGCCACTACAAGTGTATTTATGATCAAGCACACTTGTATTGTGTTGAGAAGTGTTCAGTACAACTGAGAATACACTCCATACAACAAAATTGAAAAACATTGAGCCTTAAAATTTACCTCGATTATTGAGAAACAATGTCTCATCAAGAAATATTAATAGAAGGGTTAATTTTTCCTCTAAGAAAAATTAAATTTGAATATCATTTTAATTTTATTTCACAAGGGACTATTTCAAGAATATTCTCTTCAAAAATTTTACATGAATTTTTAAATATTCATTACATGGCCCTTCTGCTTTTCACTTACATTGGATGAGGGAGAAAGTAAATATTAAAGGTTAATTTACATTATTAAATAATTATCAGTTGTACCTGAAACTCCTCAACACAATACAAGTGTGCCTTATAATGGCTCAACACAATACTTGTAATGGCTCAAAAATTCTTGTAAAGGTGTATTTTTTATGTAGACTAACACCATCATTCATGAGACAAGTTTCACCCTAAGGGGGAAACATACTTAACAATAGAGTGAACCTCATAAGTAGTGATATACTCTAGTACACCTAGCGATTGCAACGACTGGTTATCCATGCAATCTAGTAGGATGAGAAGATTACAATAAGGACACTCATAGTTGTTAAAGAAAAGTGAGGCAAGAACCATTTTTATTTAAGTACTCAAGGATTACTTATTTTGCTTAGACCTAGAGGATGAAAAAAAGGAAACAAATCCAAAGGTGATAGACCCAGAGGTAGACCCAAAGGTGATAGACTTAGAGGTATTTACCTAAGCAATAGAATCTAGAGTCATGAGCCAAAGAAACTCAACCAAGAAGCAAAGAGCCAAGCACTAGAGCCAAAGCCAAGAGTCAAATATTATTGTTCTCTCTAAATTAAGGGGGATAGTAATATATGTTATAATAAATAATATAATAAGTGGAGATGTTAGAAAATATTATAATATTATTTAGGTAGTGTATATCCTGTGTTAACAATAGTTTTAACTGCTTCTAAATTGAGGGTTTTGTTAAAATGAGGGTTTTCCATGTGGGACTAATGAGGGTTTTTATTTTTTATTTTTATTTTTAAAATGCATTAAAAAAATCCAATTGGAAGGACTTGGTGGATTTGTAATAGAGGTGGATGCTCGATGACCTCCACTCAACATAGATATATATGCAACATGTAACATGAATGACCTTAAACTTATGGTATCTAATGTTGTTGCAGGTTTTGGATGCATTAGGGTTAGGGTTTATTTTTTTGAGGAGGTGCATCTTTTTAAATATTCCCTATAGGAAGGAATTGATAGTCTTTCACTTTACGTAGGTCCCACGTATTTCAATAATTTGAGATCTAAAATAAACTACTCGAGTTTTTTGTCAATCTAGTCCCAAGTTTGATTCTTGGAATGTCCCCCATAGACTATTATTTCTTTGACACTGTATATCTAAGGTGAACATCTATGGTAACTGGTCAATAGACTTGAGAAAATACAAAGGATGGGTCAAATCAAATTAGCCATATGTTCTCCACATCACTATATTATATGGTCAAATTTCTACTTGAATCAAGTCCTTTCACATACTTTTTGGTAGGGATGTCTCACATCTATTGTGAATTCCTATGCTCCACACTGTAAAAGTTGCAAGCCCTATTTTATGCTCCATGGGCATGACTGAGAGTGCCACCACACTGAGTATAATTACCACCATTAGTAGAAATTATGTACAAACCCTATGTCAAAGGATATTATCTTGATTTATAATGCTTTGCAATTTCAACCTGATTTGGTTCTTGTAGAGGGGGAAAAATGCCCTACCATGTACGATTCTTGACTGTATCTGCTAGGAGCTAAGGTGACCACGGGGGTGTGTTATATCTATACACTAAAAACAAATAAATGAGTTCACCAAGAATTATTTTAGGACGTGCTCCAATTCTGGGGTGGAAATGTTTAATGTGTGATTTAAGAAAACATCTATATTTGGTTTTTCTAAACTAAACTATGGAAATAAAAAAATAATGCAAAAAAACTCAAGATGCAAGAAGACAATGAATAATCCTAATATGATTATTTTATTCAATGATATATAACCCTAGGTTGCAATAAATAAAATATTTTCTTTGAGCAAGGGACCAAGGGAATGCACATACACGACTAAACACTAGATGCAAAACTATATGCCCTTTTCTTTTAATGCCTAGAAATCAATAAAATGTTTCTCCATTTTTATTTATAACATAGGTTGTGAATAGAAATAACAAAAACAAATAACATACAACCTAACAAATTTTACTTAAGGTAATTATCTAATCTGATGTTTGATCCGAGCCTTATATTGCATCTAGAATATCATACAACTTCAATTATGCAAAATACCTTCATAGAAACTCTAGAAAATAAGGTCAGAATTTGGGGGCCTACTTAGGCCATTGTAATACTGAGCTTGGAGATGCAACATTAAATCCTCCTAGGTGCTTTTATCTGACCATTCATAATAAAAATGAGCTTTGATCTTTGGAACAAACACAACAAAATATGATAGCATGAAATAATAAATGAAATGCAAACAGAATGGACACAATGCTTGAACAAGAATGCAACTTTGAAACCTAGGGTTTGGGAACAAGTAATTTCTCCCAAGCTAATGCAATATGAAATGCAAGTATAAAATAATGATGGAGACCTGAATAGAATGCTAACAGAGATGAAAAATTCACAATAGGTACACAAATAAATAAACCTAGGGTTTTAGAATGAACTGTCACCCCAAAGTCTACCTAGACCAAATTTGTGCCCTCTAAATTACAAAGCATGGATTTGATAGTAGATAAGAAGTGGATGTATAATGCCTAACGGGTGAAAGAAAAGATTTCATTGAATCCATACCCTGTATAAAATGAGGTAAAAATTCACACAAGAGGGTTTAAAACCCCAAAACAAAATCAAATATGCAACAGAACATGAACTAAGATGAACAAATAAACTAATGAATGTAAAGAAACAACCCGATGATCTCATGGAAGAAGCAATAGCAAAGGTGTCATGACCTGCCTTGGTAGGACCATTTTAAAATGACAATGTGTGTAATTTATTGTTTCAATGCCTTGCATATTTTATATTATGGATATGCAAAAATATTTGTATAAATGATTATGTTGTATGGATGTGGTATTGTTTTTTAAACATGGGTTTTGCTGGATAACTATGCTTGTAGGTGGAAGAAATATTGACTACCAGGAATAGATCCATCTAGGAGAATATTAGTAAAATAGAGATTTTACTAATACCTAGGTGGGCAATACCAAGCTAACAATTTAAAACCAGTTCTAGTGCATGCATTTGATTTAATTAATTTTAGGGATTATTGTTATCATTCCATGCATGCTTTAATTTTGATTAAAAATGATTAACGTCTTGAATTGTTATGCTCTGTTATAAGGAATATGAGTATTCTTGTATCTAATTAATTAATTGGGAAATTAATTTATTGAAGGAATTTTGTATCCTATTTTATTGAATTACATTTTGGTAATATAATATAGGTTGTTTTATTTAAAAGTTATGATTCAAAATTTTTAAAAGGGGCATAACCTTTTTAAATAAGTATGAGTTTTATATAAATTAAAGAAGTAAAACTCTTCCCCATGTTGACTTTCCAAAAGGAGCATGAACTAAAAAAAAAAAGGAATTTAGAGATTAAGATGAATAAAGAAATTATGCCCTATTAGGTATGAGGAAGGTGACGGGCCTTAATGAGGAGTACATTCCCCTCTGCTAGCTTGGGGAGAGGTGAAGAAGGTGGATAATGATATCCTAGGGAGATGCATGGTAAGTGGAGGGATGAAGAAAATAAAAGGGGGAGTGAGGCTAATGGCAGAGGATCATCATGGATAAGTGCTTGGAGATCTAGGAGAGAGCTGAAAAGAGGAAGATTCAACCCAACCAAAGCAATAAAGGGTCTATCATATTAGGTTTGAGTAAAACTTTAAATTTCCTTTTTGCCTTGATGATCCTACATATTTTTGGAAGCATGTTTTAATTTTGAAGTCCACCTAATGCCTTATGTCATATATAAGATATGGTTGCTGCATTTTCCTAGAGATCATTTAACCATAGTTCATCTTCTCTTTGAAATCTGTCGTTCTCACTATTTGGTGATAGAGTAAGATCTCTTTGCTCCTATAAATGTTTATTTTCCAATGCCCTCTGTCTTGGAATAATTATACTTTGTGTTCGTTGCTTTAATTTGTAAAACAAATGGACTCTTGTAAATATCTATAAACACCCTCTAACCTAGAGTAATATCCTTTATTTTCATCTTTTTACCTCATAAAAAGGCCCATGTAAATTTTTATTTGTGCCTCTATGTTTAGAATGGTTATCTTTTTATTTATGTGCTCTTGTATTCATCTTCGGGTTTAGTTCATGTGTGCTTGATTTTATTTATATCCCTTACCTTTCTATTTTGGGACCCTGTGCAACTGTTTGAACCTACCGTGGACTTGATTCATGTTGGGAGGTCATGTTACTCTTTTTTCCTTTCTATTTCATCATATGAAAATACCCGAAAGGGCATATTTTATTTGGTTATCATCGCCTTCATAATTATATTTTCCTTCCTTATTACCTAAATTTTAACCTTAAGTTGGGGTATTATTAAGTCCCCTATCACCCTTACACCACCCATGCACCACCATCACACAATGTGTCTACACTCGGGAGGGCGTGGATGGTGGGGGAAAGCTTTTCAAGCTTTCTTTTCCCATTAATCCACATGAGGGATACATGGGTGCTCTCATGCCTTATTAGGGTGAGCACCCCCTTATATAAGCAACCACAATGGTGGTTAGGGTATACTCCATGCAAAGTAGCCCATCACTAGTTGGAGGTACTTTTACCCACCATGTGGTCACTTAGCCATTGCTTACTCATTGCTTGACCCTTGTTTGACTCTGGTCTGTGTTGTTGTTCTCTATGGTTGATAGTTTATCTAGTGTGCTTATTTAAGTGGAATAAAATCCCCTTCTAATATTCTAAATTTGAGTCCTTTTATCCCACATGTATCACATGGTGGGGCTAATATGGTTTAAGAAATCACTAAAACCCTTAGTTTGTTAACCAAGTGCCTAGGTGCTCGAATGTGTACTGCTTGACCTACCACATGTCCTAGGGTGCTTTTTGGGCTTGTGGACCTTCGGTTGGTGCTTGTGGTTGGCTTTTATGGCACGATTTCTTGTGTGAACTATTGACTATGTTTCTAAGTGTTGACTACATTGTTAACCTGCCTTACCTATTGAAACTCTTTTTTTTTAAATATATAATAGATATTATTTATTATCATGGACAACTAGGGGAGGTTTACTATTTATTATTGTTTTGAAATATATGATGGATATTGTTTATTATCATGGATAATTAAGGGAGGTTTGAAATATATGATAGATATTATTTATTGCCATGGACTAATTGAAAGCTGAAATATATTTTAGATATTGTTTATTGCCATGGATTAGTTGAGGTTGAAAAATACTATAGATAGTATATTTATTTTAAGATTAAGGTTAAGTTATTTCAATGATGTTTGGAAATGTTATGGTTGAGTTAAATGTTGTTGGGAAATGTAATGAGGATGATATATTTTCATGTTGAGGGATAATGGGAGATGTATTATGGTTAATATGTTTATTTTGGGATAAATTAGGCTTGGAATTTATAAATATCTCTATATTGTATTTCATATTGAAGAATGTATGGAAAAGCATAGATGACCTTGCCTTCTATTTTTGTAAAGGTACTAATGGGATTATTTTGGGGAGGATTATGGGGTCCTCTCTAATAGTCTTGTTATGTGCTTTTTATAGTAGATGGATACAATAGGTTTTAGAAGAAGTTATTCTTTAGAATGTTTCTTTTCAAGGAAGAAAAGCAACTTAAGGAGAATGAATGTGGAATTCATTCAAGGGAATTATGGGGTTCCCTCACCCAAATTTGTAATATGAATTAAAGGAATAATTCATGTTTGGGGGATATAAGAATCATGGGATTATTATATTTTTAATGAAAGGAATTATGGGATTCCTTTGAATAATTGTATTGGAGATAATTTAACTTACAAAATAAAAAGGATGTTTCAAGGCTAGGTTTTTCTCGTAAGGATTTCCTAGGATATATGAGGTGTTATGTGTTGTGTGGTATATATTAAATCTTTGGTCATGTTCTTACTAGAAGTAGCTATTGAAATCATGTTGCTCTTTAAATGAAAGGGAATTTCATTATAATCTCATAGATCATGCATTAATCATGGGATAAGAGTTTATTGATCAATTATGGTGCTACTCATAATAATTATGAATGTTGAAATTAAAAGGAAGGGAAAAGTTCACTAGTTGTGTGAAGAAATAACATATGCATTTTATGAGTTTGAATAATCCTTATATGATAAATCTTAGTCACATAAGGAAGGCACCACTAGTTTATGCATGGATTAGAAGCATAGGGAGATGAGGCAGATAACTCAAGATAGCTCACCATGGAGATGAGATGGATAGCTTAAGTTATCATATCATTTAGATGAGATAAATAACTTAAGTTAGCTCATTATGGAGATGAGATAGATAGCTTAAGTTATCTCACCATTGAAATGATATGGATAGTAAAAGTTAGCTCATCATAGAGATGATATAGATAGCTTAAGTTAGCTCATCATGAAGATGAATTGGACAACTTGATTGTATTAATTTAGGACATTGGTCAATTACCAATATGGTATATGGATGAGGGACTCGTAAATACCTAACGAGTGTATATATATATAAAAGCAATTCTCTCAAGTGGGTCATATTTGGGTTGTTAAAAAATTTGGAAGACCTATTCTCCTTCAAGAAGACAAGTTGTCATCAAGTCTTTCTCCACTTGCAGATCACAAGGAACACACCAACAATAGAACATAAAAGCACCAAGAGCACTAGAAGATTGCACAAGAAGCCAAAATAATTCTTATTTTGCATGAACTTTGATAGCTTGATTGTGGAGGAACTTGTAAGTAACTAGGTAGAAAAAGGGGATCCAATCCCTTTATTTATAGAGGGTTTGGAGGGCTAAAAGGTAGGAAAATGAAAATTAACCTTGATTAAGATGACACCCCAAAAAGGTCGGCTTAAAATTTAGGTTTTTTCAAGAAAAATCCTAAATTTACTGAATCTGTGCCCCATAATTTATCAGGCGTAGATTTGGTCAAGGTTAAGAAAAGCAAGGCAAAACACAAGAAAAAGGGGTCAAACTTGCTCCTAGAAAGTTTGAGAGCCTCCCAAAGGAACCTAAGGAAAAATGACTCATTTGGGTGGGTCAATTTTTCGTGTCTACATTTTGCCCCCTCTTTGATGCATTTATGGCCTAATAAATGCATCAAAGAAATATGTAGACACCTATGGGAAAAAAGGATGGCAAACACAAGGGAAAAAGGGGTGGCTAGTTTAGAAGAAAGGGGTGGTGCAAAAATGGTGTCATTCCAGACACTTTGAATATTTTGCACGTAAATCAAGGTATTAGGGATATTAATGCCTCTTAGACCAGGGTGCCCCTTCGAGTTTCAGAAGGAATGTAAAATTCCTAAGGAAACTCGAAATGGCAAACTTAGAAGAAAATAGAGCAACAAACAACAAAAAGAAAAAGGCATCAAAAGGAAGAAAGAGGAGAGAGAAAAAAAAAAAGGAAAAATTTAGGTTTTACTTGCACTTTTAAGGTTTTTTTTTAGCATGAAAAACACAAACATAACAAATGCAATACAAGATGATTCAAAAGAGTGAATGGAAAATGAACTTAACTAATGAAATGTATGAAAACTAACTAAACAAAATACATAAATGAATCTAACTAGATCAAATGCAAGCTAGTATGCAATCTAAAATGAATGCAAAATGAAATGCACAAGTGAGAAGGAAAAAGAAGAAAGAATAGAAAGAAAAGAGAAGGAAAGAAGAAAACAAATAGTAGAGGAGAAGAGAAAGGTGGAAGAAGAAGAAAGCAAAGCTCCAAAAGGTCAAAATGAAGAAAAAATAAAAAAAGAGTGAAACCCTTGGAAGGATGTATGCTCGCAAATGACCAAATGGAGGTTGCCCCTCGCTTGTGGCCATGAAGCTATCCTATAAGGGTGTTATGCTCACAAATATGGACAGGTGTGGAGTAATACCCACTATGGGTGTGGTTCTCGCTAATGGTTGAAGATGAAGAGATATACCCACTAGGATGTATGCTCGTAAATGGTCGAATGGAGGTTGCCCCTCACTCGTGACCATGAAGCTATCCTGTATGGGGTGTTGAAATGATATGATTGATGGTTTCTAAAATGAGTACTACCCAATAGGGGTGTGGTGTGTGCAAAAATGATGTATGAGTAGAGCAAAAGCAGATCAAAGTAGTGTGAGTGTATGTGTGTGTTAGAAGAAGATAGAATAAAGCAAGAGAAGCAAGAAGATGATGTGTGTGTGTGTGCATCCCTAGTGAAATTTCAAGAGCTAAGAGGTGTGCGTAAGATAGTCAGTGGTCGTATGAGTACCATAAATGATATCCATGTGGTATCTACCCTATCCTATGAGGACCACTTAACAGGTGAAATATCAAGAAGGAGAAGGTGTGAGCAAAGCAAAAGCAAAAGTAGAGAAAATAGAAGAAGGAACGTATATCCTTTGTCTTGGGGAGGATAAGAAATGATTAAAACTTTCAAGGAAAAGGATATACATAAGAGAAACTATATCCCTTGACTTGGAGAGAAATTTGATGATCATTTTATACTTTCAAGGTCAAGGAATATAAGAGAAGAAAAGAGAAGAAGAGATGGATGAAATGCAAAGATGAAAATGCATGGAGATGGGCCCTAGGTTGGGGATTTTCTAGGCATCAGAGCCCTAGTATGAGTGCAATGCATGTGAGCTAAGACCTAACTAGGTGTCATCACTTGCCATCCTCATGAAGTCCCAAAAATCTATATGATCAAGCAATCATGCAAGTATGAACAAGTAACAATGCAACTATATGACAAGAAAAATGCAAAGTGGAACAGAATGTCAGATAAACCATGCAAAATATGATAGGTAGTCATGCAGTATGAACAAGAAAACCAAATGTAGTATGAAAACTAATCTAAATGCAATATAAAAATGCAAAGTGCCAAGTTATGCATAGTATCTCTTTAGATGCATTATGTTCATTGGTTCTTTAAGTTCTTTACCATCCAAGGGGAACCAACTTAGGGTGCACCAAAGTTACCACATTGCAAAACATAATATTAAAGGGATAAGGTGGTCCCTCATCCTCATCACTCCACTCCAAGCCTTGATGATCTAAATATTCAGCATAAGTAATAAGGTGATCATCATTATCAAAGGGTAAAGGTTGGTTTTTATTAGGGATGTAGCCTATGCCACATCTCCCAGGCCAAAGCTCAACTTCCAAAGGCTCTTGAATACCTTTCTGTCATGGCCCCAAACCTTTACCTATATATCCCATACTAGATAGGATTTGCTTGGGAAGTGGGTAATCATTGGATAGGTAACAATGGGCAAAAGAATGCTCTACAAGAAGAGGGTTGCTACCACGGATATTTTCTTCGAGGGAGACTCCTATGAAGATAAAGGTACACGTGCCAATGTGTACAACTTCACCCTTCTTATAGGGTAAACCCATAGTCCTTGGTGAAGGTGGTAGCTTGGCAAGATCTAGAAGAGGTTCTTGAAGAAAATGATTGACTTGATCCTGTGATGAAACATTGATTAGTGGTTCCTCACTCACCTTTAGATTTTCAAATTGCTTGGTGATGTGAGATGAGGAAACTGATGGACATAAATTGAGATCAGATTGAGCTTGCTCAACCATTGAACAATATTGAAATGGATGAGGGTCACCCAGAATGGTGACAAGTTGATCTTTGAATTCGAACTTCAAACATTGATGAAAAGTAGAAGGGACAACCCTCATCACATGAATCCAAGGGCATCCAAGAAGAAGATTAAAATATGCAGGGCAAGACACCACATAGAACAAGGTATCTAAGATCTTAGGTCCAACCCTAAGGGGGAGAGATATAATACCGCAAGCCTCTTGGGACTCATTGTTGAAAGCTTTGATGATGATATCGGATTTAGTTAAATCTTCCTCTTTTAATCCAATTTTTTGGAAAATTTGATAAGTGCATAAATTGAGGGAAGAACCATTATCTATCAAAATTCGCTTGATAAATGTTTCCCCAATAAATGTAGTGATATAGAGGGAAGAATCCCCTTGTAGGTCTGAGGAAGGAATATCATCATCCAAAAATGTGATATGATGTATCCCAAGAGAACTTACAACATCAACTATAGCACTAGGGGAAATATCTTGAGGAATAGATTGTTGCCTTAGAAGCTTCAACAAGGCTTCCCTATGAATAGGAGAAGTTTACAAAAGTTCTAAGAGAGAGATCTTGGTTGGGGTACTAGCTAACTGTTGTTGAATGTCAAAGGAGACTTTAGGTTGTGGCTTCAACACTAAAGGTGGGTTTTCTAATCTTGTGCTCCTTTTTTGGGTATTCTTCAAAACTAAGGTGGGTTTTGAAGGTTGGTTGGATGTAGAACTTATCTCCTACTGAGAATGTTGAGTCGGTTGAGCTTGAGCTTGTTGCCTTGTAGTTATTGCTATCATACCAACCATATTATCATAGGGAGGTGGCACATTATGATATGACACTTGATTAGCTGCCTATTGACCATGCTTAGGTAGGGGGTCTTGGAAGATCCCCATGTCTTGATTAGTTGTGGGTGCTTGTTGAGTAGGAGGTTGATTGTTTGTTGGAGGATTGGGTTGAGAACCTTCTATAACAAGGCGTCCTTCATCAATTAGGTCTTGAACCACATGTTTCAACCTCTTACATGAGTTTGTCATGTGCCCCTCCACTCTATGATATTCACAATGTTGACCAGGATTATACCAATTAGTCATGGTATCTGGTTGCCTTATGGGAGGTAACTCAATCATATTAGCTTCCAAAAGCTATTGTAGGACCACATTCATAGGTATGTTGAGTCTTGTAAAATTTCTTGGTGGGGGTTTTTGAGGTTGGCTAAGCACCATCTTTTGTAGGGTGTTAACAACACTATTAATAGGCCTACTATCCATTACCCCATCACCAACTACATGCTTGTTCTTATACTATGCTTTCATGGTCCTATCTTCTTTTATCTTAAGTTGACCTCTTTGAATAAGGGCTTGCTCTACCCTTCTTGCTAGATCTATTGCTTGGTCAAAAGATGTGATAGTTGTAGTTTCTAATTCATAAGATATTTGCTCTTGTAAATTTCCAATAAATATCTCAAGCATGTCTCGAGGAGGTAAGGTATATCTCAAGCATCCAACTAGACTCCTCCAATAAGATAAAAATTTTGAAAAACTTTCATCCTTACCTTGTTTTAACATATAAACATCTTTCATAGTCACATTCTTTTCAACATAAGCTCTAAATTGTTGAACAAACATTTCAGTTGTCTCTTCAAAATTCCTCAAAGAATGATTAGGCAATTGATAATACCACTCTAATGCCATACCACCAAGGCTCTTAGGGAACATCTTTAGCAACAACATGTCATCATATATGATATCATGGCATGTTGTCCTAAACATTCTTAAATGCTCAATTGGATCTTTCGTTCCCTTATAGATAGGCAAAATCGACATTGGAAAATACTTAGGGTAGGGCCTAGAGGCAATAATAGGGTCTAAGGGTTGATTGCACATTTCTCTATAGTTGTAGGTGAAACTAGGAGGTTGAATCATATCCACTCTTGAAACCAATTGTTTCACCATATTTGTTAAACTTTGCATATTAGGATTGTTGTTGTGCAATACCCCTAGGTTCCCTAGGGGAGGGGTATAGGTAGGTTGTTGAAAGGGAACTTGGCCAATGTTGGAGGTATTGATATTGTTATGGTATGGGTTATGATATGTGGTATCTTGCTGTGGAGGATAATTGACATTTGGTGGAACAGAAGCATGAATGTTGAGATGAGTAGAATGAGGAGGAAATTGAACATAATCTTGATATGCACTACTAGTTGGAGGAACTTGTAGAATTCTTCCAATATTGGTGGTTATAGTAGTGACATATGTTGGTTTAGGACAAGGATTAACATGATGTGAAGATTCAAACAATGGATTGGTGTGAACATTCTAAGGAGAAATGATTTGATGATGAGAAGTCCCAGCTTCCTCAAGTTGGGCTTCCTCATCCATAGCCTTATTCAAGGCATCTTTATGATACTTGTAGAAATTCCAGATATGATCAAATGATTTAAAGGTAAGGTTTCCATTGGACCCCTTAATAGGATCAAGGTCATTACCAACTTCTTCATTTTCTTCCTCTTATAGATTATGATTCTCTCTATCAATCTGATCATCTTCTTGAAGAATCTCATCAGATTCTAAAAGCCTTCGCTCACTCCTAAGGTTGGGAGCCATTAGGAGAAAGAGAAAGGATAGAGAAAAGGAGGAAAACTAAAACTAGTGAAAACACACAAAATATTTTTAAGATATTTTTAATGTTTTCTAATTCTAAACAAATAAAATTAGTGGTCTTATTTAAAGTTTTCAAGAGAAAAGCAAAGGAAGAGGCTTCCTATCTTGGCCACTAAGATGTGTTTTCACGTCGGGTTCACCAAAGATGTAGAGGGGAAAACTGCCCTATCGCATACGATTCTCGATTGGATCCATTGGGAGCTGAGGTGACCATGGGGGTGTGTTATATTCTCTACACTCAGAATAAAGAAATGGGTTCACCAAGAATGGTTTTAGGACTCGCTCCAAGTTTAGGGTGGAAATGTTTAATGTGTGATTTAAGCAAACACCTATGTTTGGCCTTTCTAAACTAAACTATGGAAATGAAAGAACAATGCAAAACACACAAGATGCAAGAAGACAATGACTAACCCTAATATGATTCTTTGATTCAATGATATCTAACCCTAGGTTGCAAGAAATGAAATATTTTCTTTGAGCAAGGGACCAAGGGAATGCACAAACAAGACTAAACCCTAGATGCAAAACTATATGCCCTTTTCCTTTTAAATGCCTAGAAAGCAATCAAATATTTTTCCTTTTTACTTATAACCTAGGTTTTGAATAGAAATAACAAAAACAAACAACACACAACCTAAAAGTTTTACTTAGGGCACTTATCTAATTTAATGTTTGATCCAAGATTTATCTTGCATCCAGAATATCCCATAACTTCAAATCTATAAAATAGCTTCATAAAAACTCTAGAAAATATGGTCAACGTTTGGGGGCCTGCTTAGGCCATTGTAAGACTAAGCTTGGAGGTGCAATAGTCAAGCCCCCTAGGTCCTTTTAGTTGACCATTCATAATAAAATGAGCTTTGACCTTTGGAACAAACACAATGAAATATGATAGCATGAAATAGTAAATGAAATGCAAATAGAATGGACACAATGAAATGAACAAGAATGCAACTTTGAAACCTAGGGTTTGGGAACAAGTGATTGCCCCCAAGCTAATGTAATATGAAATGCAAGTAAAATAGAATGATGGAAACCTAAACAGAACAAAAATAGATATGAAACAATTCACAATAGGCACGCAAATCAAAACCCTAGGATTTTGGGATGAACAATCACCCCAAAGTCTACCTAGACCGAATCTATGCCCTATAAATTATCGAGCATAGATTTGGTAATAGAGAAGAAGTGGACATAGAATGCTTTATGGGTGAAAGTAGAGCTTTCATCGAATCTATCCCTATAGCAGATGAGGCATAGATTCACACAAGAGGGTTTAAAACCCAAAATAAAGACCAAATATGCAACAAAACATGAACTAAGATGAATAAATGAACTAATGAATGTAAAGGAACAACCTGGTGATCTTGTGGAAGAAGCAAGAGTAAAGGTGGAAGACCTCTCCTCCTTCAAGAAGACAAGTTGTTATCAAGGCTTTCTCCACTTGCAGATCACAAGGAACACACCAATAATAGAACACAAAAGCACCAAGAGCACTAGAAGATTGCACAAGAGACCAAAATAATTCTTATTTCACATGAACTTTGATAGCTTGATTGTGGAAGGAACTTGTAAGTAACTAGGTAGAAAAAGGGGATCCAATCCCTTTATTTATAGAGGGTTTGGAGGGCTAAAAGGTGAGAAAATGAAAATTAACCTTGATTAAGCCAATGCCCCAAAAAGGTCGACTTAAAATTTAGGTTTTTCAAGAAAAACCCTAAATTTGTTGAATCCATGCCCCATAATTTATCAGGCACGGATTCGGTCAAGGTTAAGAAAAGCAAGGCAAAACACAAGAAAAAGGGGTCAAACTTGCTCCTAGAAAGTTTGAGAGCCTCCCAAAGGAACCTAAGGAAAAATGACTCATTTGGGTGGGTCAATTTTTTGTGTCTATAGTTCTATGGTATGTTTTAGAGGGATATATTTCTTCATGGAATAATTTTATCTCTAGTGAAATGCTTTCTATTAGGAGCCATCCTCTCCATAAAATTCATGCACGTGTTATCGAAGGTATTTAAGACCCTAAAAAGCAACTACCTATCAGTGCACCCCTAGTAGGACTTCATTTGGGCTTTGATAAATCACAATTGAAGTTAGTGGGTGATATTACAACAGTGATATTTGATGCTAGGATCCCAAAATATGAGGTCATCCTTCAACTTTTTCTTCACACGTAGTTGGTAAATCTTGTTAGAAAGTGCATCTTCGATAGTTTCCTCAACATTTTTTGTGCTAGACTATGTTTTAGTTGTGTGTGATTTGTATGGGCATGCTATATCCATGGATATCATCATCATGTCCTTATTTGGAGTGGATACCATTTTGAGAATATTCGCCTTAGATCTGTTGTTATTCAAATCTATGTTGGTAGTGACCAAATCTATGTAAGTGGCTTTTACAAATATCTAAATAGAAAATATGACCTATATTTTGGTGGCACTTAACATTTGGCTTGGTTAGAATTATCAAAAAATTGACTATAGGGCATCAAATGTTTTGGATCTATGTTGTTAGATCCTTGGATAAATACGTTGGGCGAGATGCATGCTATACACCAAATAGGAAACTAAGCTCATGTGCTACCTAAAAAATTTAGAATCTTCAAGATGATCTTGGCTGAATATCTAGCTATAAGTGTCTTGAACACTCGCACACACACTTATTTTGTGTTAGCACATCACCAGATTCATAGATGATCGAAACTACATTTCTTGAATGGGAAGCAAAATAAAATAATCAAGTTATCTCCTTAGGACCTCACATCTTTAACACTAGCCTAGCCACCCAAATAGGAGACATTTCACCTTAACATAAAATTTTGAATCGAATGGCCAAATATCGACCAATCAAATCTCTCTAGAGATTTTACCCTTTTGGTCCACACAAAAATGTTTTTCCTCCTAAACAACCTCATTAGCAAAGTGCAATAGAAGTCCACAAATAGATGTTGTGGTCTCCACAAATATATTTTACAAAAAAAATTGGACACATAAATATGATCAAAGTTGGAAGAGTTCTAATTGTGCACTATAGCATAAATTGTAGTTTGTCGTATATAGATCTACGAGTGTGGTTTGTGATGAACCCGATACCATTGGGTTGATCATAAAATGGAGTGCCACAAACACATAGCCTACTGTAGCACCCTAAAATTGGCACAGTTAAACCCTTAGTAAAAAGATGCAAATTTGAATTTTAACCCCAAACCGCTCGTTAACCGCCCGTTACCCGCTCCCCTTATTTTTTGTGCCATTTTTAGGATTTGTTTTGATCGTTGGATGATATCACCGATGATAAAATGAAATCATCCTAGATCTGATGAATTCATCTAGAATAGAACGTCCAGATGATTTCATCCCAAAACTGATTTTCATAATTAGCTTATGTTTCAACAGCTTCTCTAACTTGGGCAAAAAACGTGTCTGTGTGGTTAGAGTCTCCCCTGTTGGAGATCTCCCAAATTGGGATGATCTCCAACCTCCTAACTTCCCCCTAATCCTATATAAACTAGGATTTTCTTAGTTTATCCCCCTGGCTGACTGATTTCCCTACAACTTTAGTTTCTTGTGCATTAGAACACCTTCGTACTATCGTTTATATTGTGTATTTCAAGTTTTCTTGCAGGAATTTTACTATTTTTCAGCCAGAGCAAGCTCGGATCATCGCTGGTGATTCCAAATGATTTCAGATGATCCTGTTGCAGATCGGCGATGATCTCGTACGATTGGAGGTGATCTCGAATGTAGTCTATATTGTGGGCAATCAGAGCCCAGAGTTTGCATTTTCTTATCTTTTCTCTTCATTTCCCTATGCATTAACTTGGTTTATTCTATTTTTGCATCCTAGAGTTCATCTCATTTAGCATAGATGCATGATAAAGTTAAAACAAATTATTAAATTAATGCATTTATTTTAATTGTTATCTGAATCTATCATTTAGGCAAGTTTACTGCTATTTCTATCATTTCCCCTTGCTTTTGTAGTTGTATTTTTAGTCTTTGGTATTTGTTTCTATGATTGTAGGTTTCTGACGAATTCATCTAACGAATTCGTCAAATCGACGATGATCTCATCTGATCTTAGATGACCGACTGTGATTTGAGATGATTCTATGTAATTTTAGATGATTATGTTATATTTGAGACAATCTAGACTTCTACAAACCTCATACTCTTCATCAGACATCCAAAATTAGGTATATTCTGTCTTATTTAGCACATTTTCTGTGTTTAGCACTTATTCATGTTTTTTGTATCCACATAAATTAGCATTGGCATATAGAATAGCTCAGATTCATCTTGGCAAAACCTAGGAATTGAATGATTAAAGTACAAAATGAACACATCAAACCCATTCTCAACCTAGGCATGGAAACTGCCACTCAAAATTTTCCTGGTGAACCCACCATCCATAAAAAATTCACCCTTATACCCCTCCCCGAGAGGCACAACCTTCACAAGGCCTCTGAGTCCGAGGTATTATCTCATCCTTCTCGCATCCCCCTTTCGGGTGCGGATCCTATAGCCTGAAGGTAAGGATGTGAAAAATTTGGAGTGATACATTTTGGTGAACCCAACATGAAAACTAAAAACATTTTGAAAACAATCCAAAAAAATAAAAAATAAAAATAAATGCATTTAGAATCATCAGACAAACAATTAAAATTGCATATCATATTTAGATGGTAGATTATAATAAAAGATGAGTTGTCACCATTAATGTTGAAAATCAATTAGCAGCCATAGAGATTACTTCTATGCTTAGAGTACCTCAAAAAAATAGGGTTCAACCTTTGTGGGATGAACTTGATAGGAGATTGGGTATCATTGAATCCAGATCTACCGAACTTAGGTAAATTAAGAGGTTTGTCCTAGATAGAATCTTGGATCCTGATCAGGTGACTTTGTACCATGAACTTCAGAGAGCTTTCCATAGGTGGTTAGCCAATAGAAGAGCACTTGCGTCTTCAAAATTGTATACCTTTGAGGAATACCTTGAGAATGCAGTTGTAGTATATCAGTTTCTAGCTCGTATAGAGGATCAAGAAGTTGATATTACAGATAGAAAAATATGGAATAGAGTTCCTAGAGCTATTTTATATTGAGAATATTGCCATGAAATTTATTTCTATAGTTCAGAGTCTGAGACAGATAATATCACCATAGCACATTTTGTCAAATTCTTGAAAAACCATTTTCAATTTGAAGAAGAGCATTTCATGACTCCTGATGAAATTGATCCTATCAATGACATCCATAAACTATTTATAGAAAACTAAGCCATTCTTTTATTATTATTATTATTTCTTGCATTTAGTATGTTGTTTGTTGTCTTTATAATATTATCATAAAAACAAAAAACATAAAATCACAAAAACAAAACAAAAATATAACAAAAATTAAAACGTTTTCTTTTAAGTATTATAGTAGGTATATAATTAAAATATATACCTCCCAAACTTTTCGTGGATATATATATATATATATATTCTAAAATCTAAGTTTAAGCATAATAACTAGACTTAGGAATGGAAAACAGACTAAAGTAGAAGAAGATTGGTTGTCCTTCCTAAAGACCCAATTCAGGAAGAAGGAACCTTAGATCAACAAGAAGAAGAGTTTGCTGAAGGAAATGAACAAAGAGAAACTGTTAGAGAGGAAGGATCCTCATCCCCTAAAATGTCTTCGGAAGGAGCTGTTACTTTCGAGAACGAAACATTTCTGGAAGTTCCTCAATACTAATATTGGCACTCTTAATAGAGTAGTCCATATGGACAAGGATCAAATTAGTGAAACTCAAGCAACCCTAGAAGAAATATATCACACACGCACTAATCCCTTGTCCTTCGTTGATCAATAAAGTGATCAAGCTAGACCATCCAATTTGGATATGGCCGTTATAATCTAGAACATGCAACAACAACAGGTTACCCAACCACCTAGAGTGCCTGTTACCAAGCCTAGAGTTATTCCTACACAAAAGAAACCTTCATTCACTGTGCTATTTTGCCAAGTTATTGATCAACATACCTCAAATCAACAAAATCCCAAAACAAAACTAAACACCAATTTCCAACAATCTGGGATACAACATAATGCTACCACAAATCTTCTTCATAATACTCTCCCTACCAACCATTTGCATAATATCAATATAGCATCTAATCCTTACGTCATGCCATCATACGCTCATAAATCCCATACTCAGGTACCACCAAACCAATATGGTGGAAAAACTAGTAATCTGGAAGCCATGGTGAAACAACTAGTCTCCTGCATGGACCAGATAGATCCCTATCGTCCCTCGTACAATTATCAAGAGATGTGTAGTCAGCCTTTAGATCCTATATTTGTAGCACAACCATATCCTAAACACTTTCCTATGCCTATCCTACCTATATGCAAAGGAACCGAAGATCCCATAGAGCATCTTTGTATGTTTAGGATAGCAGGTCATGATATATCACATGATGACTTGTTATTACTAAAAATGTTCTTGAAAAGTTTAGGAGGAATGGCATTGGAGTGGTATTATCAATTACCCACTCATTCTTTGAGTAATTTCAAAGAAACAGTCGAGTATTTTTTTCATCAATTTAGTGCCTACATCGAAACACATGTAACCATTAAATATTTGTACAACTTAAAACAAGACAAAGATGAATGTTTTTCTGATTTCCTAGCTCGGTGGAGACAGTTGATAGGAAAATTGCACGTTGTGTTACCTTATCGGGAAATGTTGGATATCTTTATCAATAATTTGTAAGAACAACTATCCTATGAGTTATCAACTGCTACCTTGACCACCTTCGATCAGGCTATAGACTTAGCCCGAAGAGTGGAAGATGCTCTCATTAGGAGAGGTCAGCTTAAAAATAAAGATGATGAGAAAACATCCAAAAATAAATATAAGAATAAACAAGTTGTGGGTGATGGAGTCACCGATAGCAGAAACATTGTTGATGTTAATACTGTGAAAACAACAGAGAAGTTTATATTGAAACCTCTTGATAAACCACCTCGAGAATTTACTAGGTTAAATCAACCTCTATCAACCATTCTCCCATAATTATTAGAATGAGGTTTGATCCAATTACCAACTATCCAAGAACCTGATCCAACTATACCCGGATACAGAGCTGATTTACACTGTGATTTCCATAGAGGACCTGGACACACTACCAACTCTTGTAAAAGATTAAAACATAAAATACAAGACTTAACTGATAACAATGAGATGGAGGTGCAAGCCTTTCAACCTAAACAAAATCCTCCTAATAATGCTCAAAAGAACATCCCCAAAAATCAGAATCAAAATTCCAATCAATCATTGGACATATTTCAACATCCTTTACCAAAGCATGGTAAAGAGGTGGCTAATAAAATTGAGCATCATAATGTTCCCCCTCCTACCCGATATGTAGGGACTATTAGTGGACATTCACCTACTCATGATCTAAAAATATCTAACACAACTTTATCCATGGTTACGACCATACCTCTATATAATATTCGGACACCTAGTCTTAGTGATACAGAATATGAGACTAAAAGTGACATGGAAATCACCTCAAATCAATCGAATAGCTCTGAAGATGAATCGAATCCTATTCAGGCTATCACAAGTTCTATGGTTTCGAAAGAACCATTTCCAAGAAGAGTCACTACTAGACCGTCATCTCACCAATTACTTTCTAATGAACAAGCCATAAATGCTAGACCAAGACCCATTCATCATCCACAAAATAATATTGTAGGTACCATCGGAGTTGTTACTAGACAACAGGCTCAAAATTCTCAACAAGATCAAACTCAGAATGATGGATCAGCTCCATTTGTTTTGAAATTTCTTAATAAAGGGAATCATGTGCCTAATGTTCAACCTCAACCTCATTATAATATCAATGAACAATTATCAAATACTACAGCTAGAATTTCCCTTTTGGACCTTTTAAAATATTCTCCTACACATAGGAATGAATTAATGCTCACATTAAGCCAAATGATGGTACCACAAAATATTCAACCTGAAGCCATGGCCAATACTATCATAACTCAAGAAGTCGATTGTATTGACTTTTAGGATAGAGATATACCACAACATAGTTTACATAAGGATAACCCCTTATATATTACTACCCTAATTGGAGATGTAGCAATTAAATGAGTCTTGATTGATAATGGTTCATCTTTAAACATTTGCACTTTTGACTTTTACCAAAGATTCGAGTTTAGAAGTGACAAAATGAAAAGAACTGATATGATTATAAAAGCCTTCAATGACAAAACACAAGAAACATGTGGAGTTATTACCATCCCATTGCAGGTTGGTCCAAGAACCTTAGACACGATCGTGTTTATTGTGCATTGCCCTGCATCATACAATATACTCTTGGGTCACCCTTGGATCAACACGATGCGAGTTGTTCCCTCAACTTTACATCAATGTGTTAAATTTGAATTTAAAAATTAGTTGGTTACCATTCATGGTGATCCTAGACCCTTTGATATGTGTGCTTTGGCAGAACCTGTTGGAGTTCAATTTTGCCCTGCTTTATCATCCACACATCCTAATTCTAATCATCCATTTAAACGTGTGAAACACACACCCATAACATCATCTACTTTTTTTCAACCATCTTCCGAACAAACCACATTAGGACCTCAAAAAGATCCTAAATCCACAACCAATGCTTCTTGTTTTACTCCTATAACTTCCATACCTATAGAATCATCCATTGACATCTCTACAACATCTACATCTGCCAAATGCATAATTTCTGCATCAGAAGATGTAGGAAATGTTATTTCTACCTCTTATGCTCTTGCTAACGAGCTCTTACCCGATTTATCTAAAATTCTTATATCAAAGCAAACGAATGATGCTATGCAAGATTCCCTTATTTTAAATAATTTTTCACCCTCTCCTCGTACCTTGGGTCTCCCACAGCCTATGGGAAGTATTTACCAAGTCGAGAGTTGCGCTTTTATTTATAAGGGATATGACTAGGGTAGAATACCTAGAAACATCAAGGTTCATTATGATGGATATGCTTAATGTTATTTTACTAATGAGTGTTGAGCAAGGTGCAGCGATAATATTGTCATTGTTTTCAACACAGTCAGATAGATCGGTTGATGCAGTGGACAGGATTTCAGAGGCTACTTAGAGTATGTACAGTGAAGTTAAAAGATTATGAGGATGTTTTTTTATGTTTGGGTGAATTTGTTATAGGTTGTCCAAGAAGACCGAAGTGGCCCATATCCAAAAGAGAAGCG
The DNA here is from genome assembly GCA_028583015.1 of Wollemia nobilis. Lineage (NCBI taxonomy): Eukaryota > Viridiplantae > Streptophyta > Pinopsida > Araucariales > Araucariaceae > Wollemia > Wollemia nobilis. Next base: position 7,522,567 of record JAQPPZ010000386.1, on the reverse strand, counting down.
AAAAAGCAAAGAAGAAAAAGTGTCACGATATCGCGACATGTTGCATTTTCACGGCCAAAAGAAAAGATAAAATTCAAGGAGAAAAAGTGTCGTGATATCGTGACATGTTGCATTTTTGTGGCCAAAAGAAAGAGAAAATGCAAAGAGGAAAAAGTGTCGCGATATCACGACATGTTGCATTTTCACGGCCAAAAGAGAAGAGAAAATGCAAGGAGAAAAAGTGTCGCGATATCGCAACATGTTGCATTTTCGTGGCCAAAAGAAAGAAAATGCAAAGAGGAAAAAGTGTCGCGATATCGCAACATGTTGCATTTTCGTGGACAAAAGAGAAGAGAAAATGCAAGGAGAAAAAGTGTCATGATATCGCGACATGTTGCATTTTCGTGGCCAAAGAAAGAGAAAATGCAAGGAGAAAAAGTGTCGCGATATTGTGACATGTTGTATTTTCGCGGGCCAAAGCTAAGAGAAAGAGCAAGGAGAAAAAGTGTCACGATATCGTGACATGTATTTTTGTGGGCCAAAGCAAAGAGAAAAAGCAAGGACAAAAAGTGTCGCGATATCGCGACATGTTGTATTTTTGGGGCCAAAGCAAAGAGAAAGAGAGAAAGAAAAAGTGTCATGATATCGCGACATGTCGCATTATCACGACTCAAAAAGGGCAGCCAGGTAGAGAAAGAAAAAGTGTCGCGATATCGCGACATGTTGCATTTTCGTGACTCAAAAAGAGCAGGCAGGAAGAGAAAGAAAAAGTGTCGCGATATCGTGACATGTCACATTTTTGCGACTCAAAAAGGGCAGGTAGGCAGAGTAACAAAAGTGTCGCGATATCGTGACATGTCGCATTTTCGTGACTCAAGAATGATAGGCAGGCAAAGTAACAAAAGTGTCACGATATCGTGACATGTCGCATTTTCGCGACTCAAGAAAGGCAGGCAGGCAGAGTAACAAAAGTGTCGTGATATCGCGACATGAACACCAGGATGGTGAAACTGAAGACTGCATAGTGACGTGGACCCATAAATAATCTTTAATATTTTGAAATCATTTAAGATGGTCGTTACATGTGGAAAGAAGCCGACGCATGCCCATGTGGAGAAAACAAACAGTCATGGAAAGAAACAGACGCATGCCCATGTGGAGAAAAAAATAGTCATGGAAGGAGAAAATGAATAGTCATTAAAATAGAAATGAAAAGCTTTTTCAAAAACCAAAACGCATGCATGCACAAAGGAGAAAATGAACAGTCATGACCAAGAAGACGAACAATCATGGTAGGAGAATATGGTGTCAATTCATTGCATGTAATGTGTTTGAAGAAATGCCTACTCTATATATACAAAAGGTGTTAGATAAATAAGGTATTACAATTGACAAGTGGCGTATGAGAAATGAAAGGAGTTACAACTAGAGTTACAAAGAGAAAGGATTGTTATAAAAGGTGTGCTGCTTGGAGAATTTATTCAAGGATTTTTATCTTGTGAAGAGATTGAGAGGAGAGAGAGAGGCATGCGAGAGGTGTGTGAGAAGGGTGTGTGTTTTGTGAAGTGTGGGAGATGTTGAGTAAGCAATAGACCTGTCAGGGTCTTGTAAAAGTGAAGGCATTTCTATGTTAATATTCTAGTTTCAAGATTAAAGTCCAAGTTGGTGCTTGGCATCAGGGGTTGGTGCTCCTTCCAATTGGTGCTGGTAAATCAAGGGTTGGTTCTCCTTTCTGTTTGTGCAGATAAATCAGGGGTTGGTGCTCCTTTCAGTTGGTGCTGGTAAATCAGGGGTTGGTACTCCTTTCTGTTGATGCAGATAAATCAGGGGTTGGTGCTCCTTCTAGTTGGTGCTAATAAATAAGGGGTTGGTGCTCCTTTCTATTGATGCAGATATATCATAGGTTGGTGCTCCTTTCTATTGGTGCAAATAAATTAGGGGTTGGTGCTCCTTCCAGTTGGTGCTGGTAAATCAGGGGTTGGTGCTCCTTTCTATTGGTGTAGATAAATTAGGGGTCGATGCTCCTTCCAATTGGTGCTGGTAAATCAATAGTTGGTGCTCCTTTCTGATGGTGCAGATAAATCATGGGTTGGTGCTCCTTTCTGTTGGTGCAGATAAATCAGGGGTTGGTGCTCCTTTCTATTGGTGTAGATAAATCAGGGGTTGGTGCTCCTTCTAGTGTGTGCTAGTAAATTGATTGTAAAGTTGTTGCTTTGTAAAGGCTGGATTTGGATGGGAGTCCAAACAGTCAATTTTTGAGGAGTAGCCAAAATTGGTGAACCTCGGTACATCTTGTGTTGTGTGATGCTCTCTTGTTAAATTTTCTTTATTTGGTTTTAAGTTTTCATTGTTTCGACTTTAAGAGTTGAAGATTTAAGTTTTAAAGAGCTACACTGATTCACCTCCCCTCTTAGTGTCATTGTGAGACTAAAAATTGGTATCAGAGCCAGTTTCTCTTGTCAGGATAAATCAGCTAGGGTTGATCTTAGATTAGTATGCAATGGGTAAGAAGAATAGATCTTCCTCCAATAAAGCATCTCAGTCAGTTTTAGTTCCTGTGAAAGAGAAAATTGAACTAGAAAAGATAGGAGTGAATTTTGAAGTATGTGATGAAAACCTTGAGCTTGAAGTAGATCTAGAAGGTGAGTTGATCGCTGCACTTGAAGAGTTGAATATAGAAAGGAAAAAGAATAGAAGACTGTCCAAGAAGTTGGAAGAATATGGGGATAATATCAAATATCTCTTCTTACAAATTCATAAAGCCAAGAAAATAGAAGAAGCCTTGAAGTCACACCTGGATGATAAAGTTGATGTATGTAGCAAACGTGAAGAGGAATCTAACAAAGTTTTTAGTGATCTAAAGCTGCAAGTAGAAGAGTCCAAAAGGATTGAAGAAACTCTTAGGTCACAAATCAATGAGAAAGAGATTGTTTGTTACAAACAAGAAGAGGAGATTGTTTTATTGAGGAAACAACTAGAAGAGGCCAATACAAATCTAAAATTTAAGAAGAGCACAGAGTTGCTAGATAAAATGATAAGGCAACAAAGAAGCCCCATGTGTAATCTTGGTCTTGGATGTGAAGCTGAACAACCTTCATCTTCTAAATCTGCAGAGAAGAAGAAGTCCACTACTGAAGGATCAAAGCAAGAAAATCTTGAAGTCGAATCTTCAAAAGGAAGAAAATCTTAGAGGAGATCTACAAAGAAAGCAACCACAACAAAAGAGGTTCTATCACTCTCACTTTATTCATAATAATGCTTTTAATGGCTATTGTTTTAGATGCAACAATTATGGTCACAAGGCAATTTATTGTGGATTGAATAATAGATCAAAGAGTTATGCTGGTAGAAATACATCTGTTATTCTAGTTGAACACCATGTGCAATGTTTTAAATGTAAAGGTCATGGGCACATAGCAAGGTTTTTTCCAAGAACATTTGTATCTAATCTAAGGCAAGACAATAGAGTTCATCAGACGCAAAGAATGCAACACAGACAGGGAAGAAATCATGTGCATCAAAGAAAGGAAAATAATCATCCATAAAGGATGCACAAGAGACAACCACCCAAGAGAAATGTTCAAGTTCACGAAAAGATTCAAAATAGGGATGCAGTTGAAAAACTCAAGCCCAAGTTCAAGAAAGGTTGGAGAAAGAAAGAAGAGAGGAAATTATGTCTTCTTGTACTGAAGGAGACTACTCCTCTATTGCACTAAGCAGCTCTAGGTAGTGTTGAGAAGCAACACACCCCCACTGAAAAATGAGATTCCATCCTTAGAAAGCCCTGAACTTCCATTTTTGCAGCAAGGACCCTCTTGATAATTTTCAGGTTTAAATCCAATTTTGCTTGCCTCTTTGTTAAAGTTGTGCCTTTTTCCAAGTCTTTCTAGCATTGTTATTTCAAGCTTAACTTTCTACATGCTAGAATCATTCATGCACAAAGAAAATCTCGCACCGATACCGAGAAAAATCTAGAAAATAGTTGCATAAATTCACCGAAAACCAAAACTTTCCATTTTTGGTAGTGTCGCGATATCGCGACACTTCCATTTTCGGAAATGTCGCGATATCGCGACGAATTTTGGCAAAAGCAGCTAAGTCGAAAAAGTGTAGCGAAATCGCGACACTTTCCATTTTTGGAAGTGTCACGATATCGCGACGTTTCCATTTTTGGAAACCGTCGCGAAATCGCTACCGGTAGGAGGAGAGAGAAGGAAAGTTGTGCGGAAGGGCGCGATTTTGCGACATGTCGCGAAATCGCGACATGTCGCAATTTCGCGTCGAGAGAGAAGAAGGGTTGCAAGAATAAAAAATTGGCTAAGTATGAAAATGGTCGCGATTTTGCGACATGTCGCGAAATCGCGACACTTTCTGGAGAGAGAGGAAAATCGTACTTAGGAAGCAAAATCAAGTTGCATGAACAATCTAGGGGAAGCCAAGTGCAAGGGCAGGCGCGATTTTGTGACATGTCGCGAAATCGCGACATGTCGCAGTATCGCGGCTTGCAAAGGAAAGGTTGTGCGACGGCCAGGAAGGTGTCGCGATTTCGCGACATGTCGCGAAATCGTGACATGTCGCATTTTCGCGACCAAGTTGGGAAGAAGAGCTGCTAGCGCCAGGGACGTCGCGATTTCGCGACATGTCACGAAATCGCGACATGTCGTAGAATCGCGATAGGAGAGAGAAAGTTACATGAAAGGCCTGAAAATGCAAAACAACTGTAAACAGAAGGCGTCCTGGGATAGTGACACGTGTCAAAGAGCGTATCAGATAAAACAGAGGCCGACATGCAAGTTTACTTTGCGGTTTTAATCTGATTTTAATTGTTAAAGCTTTAATTTAATGATTTTAAAATACTAATGCATCTTTTTGTCTTTCATATAGGAAGCCATCTGTCACCTACGGGACAACTGGAAAAAGGCCGTAAAGACAAAGTTAAAGTGCAGATTTAATCAAGGACCGCCATGCTAGAGGAGAGGAGGCCGGTAAAAGCATTCAATGGAGATTTATTGCAGACTTAATAGCTTGAAGACCATTTCAACTCAAGGATGGATATGCAGAGATGGAATAGCGGAGAAGTGATGACTCATCCGGCTCACCCGCAGGAATTAATGAAAGCATTTATTTGTAGTTGCGGGTGAATGCAAGTGGCATTCGAATTTCATCTTCTCCATTTATGGCAGCTAACTGCACTGATTTGCAGAGGGGTTAAGTTCTATCCGGACTTTGATTTTAAAGTGGCTTTATATTGTAAAACCCGGTCCTAGGGTTTAAGTGTGATAAGATTTAGGGTTTGAGCAAGATATTTTGAAAAGATCAGTGTCTGTCCTGAGTCTATAAATACAAGTTCTAAATGTAATCGCAGGAGGCGGAGACTTAGAAATAAAAGGCTTATAAGCAATTTCTTGCAAATTTTGTGAAATCCTTTGTTTTCTCGGACTCGGGAGTTGATGTGCTTTTGCTGTTTTCTGTGGTAGCATGGCCAGGAGCCTAATATTTTACAGATCCGTGATAAGTGTATCTTCTTCTGTTATCCGTTCCATTAAAGTTTGTTAGATATATGCTGTAAATCTGCCATTATCAAGTTTAAATATGTTGTTAGGCTTCAGTTGTTCTATTGTCTGCTAGGGGAAATTACAGATTTGAGGTTAAGTTTGTTCTAATTGCTCTGTCTTCACCGTGTGAGCTAGGCTACCGGTGAAAGATACCAGTTTTAACCAGCTGCCCTTGGATTTATAATTTTCTGCTAGATCTGTTCCACTTTGCCTTGTGCTCCTAGTTGAAAGTGATCTTAGAAATCTGGACACTTTCTTCTTGGATTTGTTCTGTTGTGAAGCTAGTAGCATAGATAAAATTGATAGTTTTAAGTTTTACAGCTTTAAAGTCTGATAAACTTCTCTTTCTGCCCTACCCTACCCTCTCTTTGCTTACCGTGATGATCCATTTTTATTTTCTTTATTTGTCTTTTATTTGAATCTTCTGACCCATGAGAGCTAGATCAAGAATCAAGTTAAATCCGATTGTTAACAAGTAACAACTTCGCAACTACCGAACAAGTTCAAGAACCCCCGTAAGGTAACAGCATATCCATATTGAAATCTATTCCGTAAGCGAAAAAGAGTGAATAGACATTCGACCCGACTCTGTAACTCGCACCTTGGATAACCAGCTAGATCCTAAAGTGAGTGGGATTCGTCCCGTGGGTGTCTCCGGAGCTTCCTGCTCATCCTTCGCAGGGTGCGTATGAAAGCCGGACCAACATCTAATTGGCGCTAGAAGGAGGGCCTGTTGAACTCAGTTCAAGTTCAGTAGTCTATTAAGAACTGTAAGTTGTATGTGCTGAGTCTGGTATTTTATCTTTTGAATCCTTTTCCCTCCTCCTCAGCTCTTTTAAATTTTGTTGTTAGAGTTTTTGCCTGAACAGCGGGACTTAACACCAACATCTAATTGGCGCTAGAAGGAGGGCTTGTTGAACTCAGTTCAAGTATTGTAAGTTTGTGAGTGCTGATTTAAAATTTTGTGGTTAGAGTTTTTGCTCGAACAAGGGACTTATCACCAACATTTTGTTGTAAGTTGTCAGTATAGTTTTTAAAATTGCCAGAGAAGACCTCAAGTTAAGAACAGTTTTATCACCACTTGCAGTTATCCAATTACAACTCAGAATATCACTGTCAGCCAGGTGGTAATTAATGGCAAATTGGTTGGGCCCCACTGCTTTGAATATCCTGGGTATAGCCCATGACCTCGCCCGTAAGCCCGGAAAGATATCTCCCCAGATATAAACATGATGGGACAAGAACCGCAGAAGAACATCTAGTAGCTTTCAAAAATGCTCTAAAATTGTTGAATATACAGCATGAAGATGTTGCCTGCAGATTGTTCCTGTTCACTCTCCAGGAGGGAGCTTATGACTGGTTTCTAAATCTCACCAGAAATTCCATTACTAGCTGGGATGACCTAGAGAAAGCTTTTATATCACAATTTGGGGAAGTGATAGACCCCAGTGTGTTATACCAACAATTTTCCAAGCATCAAGAGAGAGTCGGGAGAAACCGTCAGTGTCTTTCAATATGAGGTTCCAAAGAGCTTACGGTAGAATGACCGGCCATTACATCCCAAATGCAAATATGGCCTTAGAAATCTACAAGAATGCATTGGATGCGGTGACCTCTATTTTCCTCAAGAGAGACATTAATATCACAACCCCGGCAGGGGCTTATAAAGAAGCCTTAATTCTTGAAAGACAGCTAGGGCCTCAAATTCTGAGCAGTCCTTTGATATCCTATGTTACACGTAACATGCCTATTTTGAATCCCATTCCACATCATGAGTTAGTGCCAACATGTCATGCTCTACCCAAGGAGACTCCGTTAACTGTGACATCCACTCAGCATGTGCAAAATATAGAGAAAGGTTCTAACAAGTTCAAAGTGGAAGTGCTTGAAGTAAACACTTGTGATCCAGCATTACCCAAATCTGAAGTTTTTCCTGGTGAGTTAAATTTTCCTAGAGATCAAAGAAATATTGATATTTCTAGTTCACCCAAAAATAGTACAACCAGGGTTTCGGATTCTTTCACTTTTCTTGAAGAGACAGAAAGTCTTGTACAGACTCCCGTGGATGAAATGCGAGATTTTCAACAGTTCAAAATGGACAGCTTATAATTTGAGATGTCAGAGTCCAGAACCTAACAATGATCCTTCCTCATCAGAGGATGATGAAAGTGAGATTCAATGTCACTATGCGTAAGTAACTGAGAAAGAGGATAACATCATTGAGGATATGAGGGAACTTAAAGCTGACATCACCCTCTATGAACCGCCCCGCATTGTTGAACAAAAGGATAGCTTGATTGAGGCTTACTCTGGACCACCTGTTGGATTTCAAGAAAAGGAGGAAAAGATAGTAAATATGAATGTGGTCAGCCAACTTGGAATTGATGAACTGTCTCAACATAAGCCTGCAACTTCTGAACATAATGTCAAAGAAAAGGTTGTAAATCATGTTGATGTAAATATTGGAGTTTATAATTTGGCAACTGAGAAAGTGAGAACAGTTACAGCTCTAAACCATCACAACAGTGATAGTTGGATATTACACATTGATGAGGTTAAATCTAAGCAAAGCTCAGGTGAAAAAGCAAATTGTAAGCATTCTGCTAGAGGGATAAAAATTGAAGTCCTGGATATTGAAGCAGTACAACAACCACAAAATGTTCAAGTTGTTAAGAACCAGGGCATACAGATAAAACATGATTTCTTTCAGTTGTCACATAATTTTGAAGATGTGGTGGTCTGGGTCTATCAAGATTTTAAGGTATTTGATCCTGGGGGTTTTTTGCATTCAATCCTTTTGAAAGAACTCTGCAAACCCTTCAATTAGAAGCATAAACATGTTATCATATGATTTGTTATTATATGATTTGTTTAATTTGAAGGAGTTGCAGATTTGTTTTTCAAATGGGACAGGGAAGACAGTAAACACAAGTCTTTCCCAGATAGCAAATTTTTGAAGCATAGTCTGGAGTGCATTTCGTCAACAGGACTTGAAAGGTAATTTTTCTAAATTACTTGCACATGGTCAAAAAAATTTTAAGGCACCATTTCTCTGCTCTTCCATCTGCTACATATTTTGAATGATCAAAGAAGTTGTAACATATGTATACATTGTAAGTAAGCTTTGAAGTTTTTCAGTTTTATTTCTTTGTCAGTTCAGTTTTAATTTTTAAAAGTCTGTACAGTCTTTTGTTTTAGTTTTATTTTATTGCCTGTACAGTTTTTATTTTCTTCCCTGCAATTCCTTTTCTTTGCTGTCTGTACAGTCTTTTGTTTTAGTTTTATTTTGTCTGCTCGTACGCTTTTAATTTATTTGCTTCAGCTTTAATTTTAAAAGGTCTCATGCAGCTTTTATTTTTGTTTTGTTCTTGAGGCCTCGTGTTCTGTCCTTGGAGGTCTCGTCCAAAGTTCTTCAACTTTTGAAATCTGTCCTTTAACCTTTGCCTGAGCAATCAATGAAAAGTCAGCCTGCTAAAAAAATTGTTTTATTCTGAGCTGATCAACCCAGTCTCCACCCGGTGTTCATTATTAAAATTGAGATAGTCTGCTTAAATTGAATAGATGGAACTATTTTGTTAGTCGAACAAAGGTAGAGAGATGATTGGATTTTGTGTCTTGCTTGCCACAGCTTGTTTTAATGATAGAAAAACTGCTATGTCGTTTGGTTGGAGGAACTCCCGGGAATCCAAGAAAAGTCGGTTATAAGAGGGGACTATGGTTCATGCAATTATTTGGGTGTCACCAGAGGCTATCAGTGCCTAGACTGAAACAGTTCCAGATTGATCAAATGATAAAAGAAAATTGTAATTTCTCTAATGCCTTTCAGGTGTTGATATATAAAAAAAAAGAAAAAAAAAAAAAGAGTTATATGAGAGAGAGGCAGCCAAATTCCAAAAGCTATTTTTCTTTTACCAAGTTGAAGATCCTTCCTTACAGTTGTAAATTTGGGTCGTGTAAATCTAAAGGGTAACTCTGTCTAGGTCGTAAAAGGCTAAACTAGTAAACAGAGCTCTACTCGGTTTCCCCTTTTTACAATTTAGAAAAGCTGATCACTCCAAAGTTCATCATTCAATCCAGTCATCCTGAAGAAAGTTTTATACCCTTTGTAATTGCACATCAGAAATCTTCCTTGAAGTATTTCAGCCTAGTATGTCCTTGGGAAATTTTAACAGCTAGCAGTTGGCAGTCAATTTATTGTGAAGAATGTCTGTGGCAAGGCATGATGCATGGTCTTTTTGTTTTGAAACTAGAGTCCTGGGTTCTAAAATAGTGCTACTATTTTACCCGCAGATATCGCCATTTGTTGAGAAGCAACACACCCCCACTGAAAAATGAGATTCCATCCTTAGAAAGCCCTGAACTTCCATTTTTGCAACAGGGACCCTCTTGATAATTTTCAGGTTTAAATCCAATTTTGCTTGCCTCTTTGTTAAAGTTGTGCCTTTTTCCAAGTCTTTCTAGCATTGTTATTTCAAGCTTAACTTTCTACATGCTAGAATCATTCATGCACAAAGAAAATCTCGCACCGGTACTGAGAAAAATCTAGAAAACAGTTGCATAAATTCACTGAAAACCAAAACTTTCCATTTTTGGTAGTGTCGCGATATCGCGACACTTCCATTTTCGAAAATGTCGCGATATCGCGACGAATTTTGGCAAAAGCAGCTAAGTCGGAAAAGTGTAGCGAAATCGCGACACTTTCCATTTTTGGAAGTGTCACGATATCGCGACGTTGCGACGTTTCCATTTTTGGAAACCGTCGCGAAATCGCTACCGGTAGGAGGAGAGAGAAGGAAAGTTGTGCGGAAGGGCACGATTTTGCGACATGTCGCGAAATCGTGACATGTCGCAATTTCACGTCAGGAGAGAGAAGAAGGGTTGCAAGAATAAAAAATTGGCTAAGTATGAAAATGGTCGCGATTTCGCGACATGTCACGAAATCGCGACACTTTCTGGAGAGAGAGGAAAATCGTACTCAGGAAGCAAAATCAAGTTGCATGAACAATCTAGGGGAAGCCAAGTGCAAGGGCAGGCGCGATTTTGTGACATGTCACGAAATCGCGACATGTCGCAAGATCGCGGCTTGCAAAGGAAAGGTTGTGTGACGGCCAGGAAGGTGTCGCGATTTCGCGACATGTCGCGAAATCGTGACATGTCGCATTTTCGCGACCAAGTTGGGAAGAAGAGCTGCTAGCGCTGGGGACGTCACGATTTCGTGACATGTCACGAAATCGCGACATGTCGTAGAATCGCGATAGGAGAGAGAAAGTTACATGAAAGGCCTAAAAATGCAAAACAACTTGTAAATAGAAGGCGTCCTGGGATAGTGACACGTGTCAAAGAGCGTATCAGATAAAACAGAGGCCGACATGCAAGTTTACTTTGCGGTTTTAATCTGATTTTAATTGTTAAAGCTTTAATTTAATGATTTTAAAATACTAATGCATCTTTTTGTCTTTCATATAGGAAGCCATCTGGCACTTACGGGACAACCGGGAAAGGCCGTAAAGACAAAGTTAAAGTGCAGATTTAATCAAGGACCGCCATGCTAGAGGAGAGGAGGCCGGTAAAAGCATTCAATGGAGATTTATTGCAGACTTAATAGCTTGAAGACCATTTCAACTCAAGGATGGATATGCAGAGATGGAATAGCGGAGAAGTGATGACTCATCCGGCTCACCCGCAGGAATTAATGAAAGCATTTATTTGCAGTTGCGGGTGAATGCAAGTGGCATTCGAATTTCATCTTCTCCATTTATGGCAGCTAACTGCACTGATTTGCAGAGGGGTTAAGTTCTATCCGGACTTTGATTTTAAAGTGGCTTTATATTGTAAAACCCGGTCCTAGGGTTTAAGTGTGATAAGATTTAGGGTTTGAGCAAGATATTTTGAAAAGATCAGGGTCTGTCCTGAGTCTATAAATACAAGTTCTAAATGTAATCGCAGGAGGCGGAGACTTAGAAATAAAAGGCTTATAAGCAATTTCTTGCAAATTTTGTGAAATCCTTTGTTTTCTGGACTGGGAGTTGATGTGCTTTTGCTGTTTTCTATGGTAGCATGGCCAGGAGCCTAATATTTTACAGATCTATGATAAGTGTATCTTCTTCCGTTATCCGTTCCATTAAATTTTGTTAGATATATGCTGTAAATCTGCCATTATCAAGTTTAAATATGCTGTTAGGCTTCAGCTTGTTCCATTGTCTCGCTAGGGGAAATTACAGATTTGAGGTTAAGTTTGTTCTAATTGCTCTGTCTTCACTCGTGTGAGCTAGGCCGCCAGTGAAAGATACCGCTTTTAACCAACTGCCCTTGGATTTATAATTTTCTGCTAGATCCTGTTCCACTTTGCCTTGTGCTCCTAGTTGAAAGTGATCTTAGAAATTTGGACACTTTCTTCTTGGATTTTTTTTCGTTGTGAAGCTAGTAGCATAGATAAAATTGGTAGTTTTAAGTTTTACAGTTTAAAGTCTGATAAAACTTCTCTTCCTGCCCTACCCTACCCTCTCTTTGCTTATCGTGAAATGATCCATTTTTACTTTCTTTATTTGTCTTTTATTTGAATCTGTCGACCCATGAGAGCTAGATCAAGAATCAAGTTAAATCCGATTGTTAACAAGTAACAACTTTCGCAACTACTGAACAAGTTCAGGAACCCCCTGTAAGGTAACAGACAATCCATATTGAAATCTATTCCAGAAGCGGAAAAGAGTGAATAGACATTCGACCCGACTCTGTAACTCGCACCTTGGATAACCAGCTAGATCCTAAAGTGAGTGGGATTCGTCCCGTGGGTGTCTCCGGAGCTTCCTGCTCATCCTTCGTAGGGTGCGTATGAAAGTCGGACCAACAGGTAGCACATCCTCAAGGGGAGCAATCTTAAAGTTTTATTTTAATGCTCCTATGTTGTTTAGTTATCTGAGGATGAAAGGCAAGTAGTTAGGGGGAGTTGTATAGTTGTCAAAGTGTGTTTCAATTCATGTAGTTGTTTATGGAGGTAATAAGAGAGCATTAATTTTCTCTAAAGAAGTAGCCATTATCAAAGAGATGCCAGATTCATAGCAAACAGTGGCACTAGCACCCAGTTGGTCAAGAGTGCCAAGTGGCACATGCAAGGCAGAGACGTTGAGAGAATAGCGCCCAGGTGGTGAAGCGCCAAGGAGGACAAGATGCCTATGCACCTAAGAAAGTATTGAATTATTTGAGAAATGCAAGATATTTCTCGAGGAATACCTTGATCGCAGCAAGGAGAAATGCTTCCTAGAATCGCATGAAAAACTTTAGCCTAAGACATTGAGTAGCCCTGACATATGCCCTAGCAAGAAGCAGAATATTGAGTGTTGATGACTGCATGTAGATTGAGGCTCCAATGCTAGATGTAACGGTCCACTGTCAATACCTGCACAGGCGATGAAAAAATGCATGGCAGCTGTTAGAAACTAGAGACATTGAGCTGCACAATGGATGCGAGACAAAGTCATCAGTCACAGAGGAGGTGGTAGTCAAAAGGCTGAAGAAATTACACACAGGCTGCCTGGAGAGTCGATCACTTTTGATTTGGGTGTAACTTTTACGCAGCTGAGAGTTTCATGTTGATCAAACTATGCTAAATAAGTAAAAGCAAGGTACAACATGAATTATAATATGATGAGTAGAGATTAGAGTGCTTATCCAAGAAGACTTTATGACATAAAGAGTACCAGTGGAGGTGCATTCTATCTTGGATACAGGTTGGTTGCGTGGCACAGTAAAGAACAAGAGTCAGTCTCCTTATCCATAGCAGAGGTAGAATATATTGTAGCAACAACGTGTTGTACGCAGGAGAAATTTGTGAAAGGTCAAGTTAAATTGGATTTTGTTCCAACAACAGAGCAAGTAGTGTATATCTTCACAAAATAGTTGCCCAAGGAAGTCTTTGAGTACCTTCACAATAAATTGGGAGTGGTCACATTTTCCATGAATTGACTAGCTATCGGGACCACATTCTCAGGGGGAGCATTTGTGTATTTGTTTATCTTTTTGCTCATATTTGTGATTTTTGCTAAGTGTAATAATTTTTGCCTAAGAATGTTGTGCATGGACTCAGGGGGAGTTTGCAGCAGCCCTTTGATATTGTTGTCAAATGGGGAGAAGAGTTACAGGAAATTGCACGTGTGTTACCAACAATTCCAAAGGGGGAGATTGTTGAGCAAGGTGCAGCGACAGTATTGTCATTGTTGTCAACACAGTCAGATAGATTGGTTGATGCAGTGGATAGGAGTTTAGAGGCTACTCAGAGTATGTACAACGAAGTTAAAAGCTTATGAGGATGTTTTTTGATGTTTGGGTGAAGTTGTTACAAGTTGTCCAAGAAGACCGAAGTGGCCCATATCCAAAAGAGAAGTGAAAAAGCAAAGAGGAAAAAGTGTCGCGATATCGCGACATGTTGCATTTTCATGGCCAAAATAGAAGAGAAAATGCAAGGAGAAAAAGTGTCGCGATATCGCAACATGTTGCATTTTTATGGCCAAAAGAAAGAGGAAAAAGTGTCACGATATCGCGACATGTTGCATTTTCACGGCCAAAAGAGAAGAGAAAATGAAAGGAGAAAAAGTGTCGGGATATCGTGACATGTTGCATTTTCATGGCCAAAAGAAAGAGAAAATGCAAAGAGGAAAAAGTGGCACGATATTGCGACATGTTGCATTTTCGCGGCCAAAAGAGAGGAGAAAATGCAAGGAAAAAAACTATCGCGATATTGCGACATGTTGCATTTTCGTGGCCAAAAGAAAGAGAAAATGCAAGGAGAAAAAGTGTCACGATATCACGACATGTTGTATTTTCATGGGCCAAAGCTAAGAGAAAGAGCAAGGAGAAAAAGTGTCACGATATCGTGACATGTTGTATTTTTGTGGGCCGAAGCAAAGAGAAAAAGCAAGGACAAAAAGTGTCACGATATCATGACATGTTGTATTTTCGAGGCCAAAGCAAAGAGAAAGAGAGAAAGAAAAAGTGTCACGATATCGCGACATGTCGCATTATCACGACATGTCGCATTATCACGACTCAAAAAGGGCAGCCAGGCAGAGAAAGAAAAAGTGTCACGATATCGTGACATGTCACATTTTTGTGACTCAAAAAGAGCAGGCAAGAAGAGAAAGAAAAAGTGTCACGATATCGCGACATGTCACATTTTTGTGACTCAAAAAATGCAGGCAGGCAGAGTAACAAAAGTGTCACGATATCACGACATGTCACATTTTTGTGACTCAAAAAATGTAGGCAGGCAGAGTAACAAAAGTGTCACGATATCACGACATGTCACATTTTTGTGACTCAAGAAGGACAGGCAGGCAAAGTAACAAAAGTGTCACAATATCGTGACATGTCGTATTTTTGCGACTCAAGAAAGGCAGGCAGGCAGAGTAACAAAAGTGTCGCGATATCACGACATGAACACCAGGATGGTGAAACTGAAGACTGCATAGTGATGTGGACCCATAAGGAATCTTTAATGTTTTGAAATCATTTAAGATGGTCGTTACACGTGGAAATAAGCAAACGCATGCCCATGTAGAGAAAACGAATAGTCATGGAAAGAAATGGATGCATGCCCATGTGGAGAAAATGAACAGTCATGGAAGGAGAAAACAAACAGTCATTAAAATAGAAATGAAAAGCTTTTTCAAAAACCAAAATGCATGCATGCACAAAGGAGAAAATGAACAGTCATGACCGAGAAGACAAACAGTCATGGTAGGAGAATATGGTGTCAATTCGTTGCATGTAACATGTTTGACAAAATGCCTACTCTATATATAAAAAAGGAGTTACATAAAGAAGGCATTACAATTGACAAGTGGAGTATGAGAAATGAAGAAAGAGTTACAACTAGAGTTACAAAGAGAAAGGATTGTTATAAAAGGTGTGCTGCTTGGAGAATTTATTCGGGGATTTTTATCTTGCAAAGAGAGCGAGAGGCGCACGAGAGGCGTGCAAGAAGGGTGTGTGTTTTGTGAAGTGTGGGAGATGTTGAGTAAGCAATATACCAATCAGGGTCTTGTAAAAGTGAAGGTATTTCTATGTCAATCTTCTAGTTTCAAGATTAAAGTCCAAGTTGGTGTTTGGCATCAAGGGTTAGTGCTCCTTCTAGTTGGTGCTGGTAAATCAGGGGTTGGTTCTCCTTTCTGTTTGTGTAGATAAATCAGGGGTTGGTGCTCCTTCTAGTATGTGCTAGTAAATCAAGGGTTGGTGCTCCTTTCTGTTGGTGCAGATAAATCAGAGGTTGGTGCTCCTTCCAGTTGGTGCTGGTAAATTAAGGGTTGGTGCTCCTTTCTATTGGTGCAAATAAATCAGGGGTTGGTGCTGTTTTCTATTGGTGCAGATAAATCAGGGGTTAGTGCTCCTTCCAGTTGGTGTTGGTAAATCAGGGGTTTGTGCTCCTTTCTATTGGTGCAAATAAATCAGGGGTTGGTGCTCCTTCCAGTTGGTGCTAGTAAATCAGGGGTTGGTGCTCCTTTCTGTTGGTGTAGATAAATCAGGGGTTGGTGCTCCTTTCTATTGGTGTAGATAAATTAGGGGTTGGTGCTTCTTTTTGTTGGTGCAGATAAATCAGGGGTTGGTGCTCCTTCCAGCATGTGCTGGTAAATTGATTGTAAAGTTGTTGCTTTGCAAAGGCTGGATTTGGATGGGAGTCCAAACAGTCAATTTTTGAGGAGTAGCCAAAATTGGTGAACCTCGGTACATCTCGTGTTGTGTGATGCTCTCTTGTTAAATTTTCTTTATTTGGTTTTAAGTTTTCATTGTTTTGGCTTTAAGAGTTGAAGATTTAAGTTTTAAAGAGCTACACTGATTCACCCCCCCTCTCAGTGTCATTATGAGACTAACAATGAGTATATTAAAGCTAAGCCTATAATGCTTAAATTGGGATATAAAGGGAAATATTTGGGACCTTTCCAGAATGGTATGAAAGAACCCTTTGAGGTAGAACCATGGCCTACCCAATGTGGTGTGGGCCTATTTCCTAGTAAAGGTCAGCCCTTCCCATTTGAGGATGATGACCAACTCATATGTTACCAAGATTATTTGGATAAACGTGATGCTTTACGTCTAATAAATAAGCCATTTACATGTAATATGCTATCCATAGCTTACCCTGAGATGATCGTCGAATCCGACGATGAGTTGGAGGGAGACATCTTCCATGATGTCTCCATTGAGGAACTATTACATCATGAATTTTATTTCGATGGATCTATACCTAGTATATCCCAGCTTGAGGCCACGACTCCTCAATAAGAATTATCCAAGCTAACCTCGAAAGAATTACAAGAATTGGGCATTTCACCCGCCCCACCTAATTTTGAGAGAGATCTACACATGGAAGTAGAAAATGTCATAAAAATTAACATTGGAACCGAAGGTAATCCTCACATAATCAACATTGGATCAGAATTGAGTCAAGAAAAATAGGATAAATACATTGCATTTCTTAAGGAATATGAATATGTCTTTGCTTGGACATATGAAGATATGCCAGGATGAGACCCTTCTGTAGTTACGCATCACCTAGTAGTCCATCCGGATGGTAAACCTGTTAAATAGAAACTTAGAAAAATGCATCCTAAAGTGGCCTTACTAGTCAAAGGGGAATTAGAAAAACTCCTGAAGGTTATTTTTATACAAGCCATTGATTATGTTGAATGGATCTCGAATGTAGTTCTAGTAACTAAGAAAGAAGCTACCAAAGTTAGGGTTTGCACAAACTTTAGAGATATTAATGTTGCATGCCCTAAAGACGATTTTCCTCTTCCCAACATGGATCAAATCATTGATTTTACTACTAGGAGTGGAATGATATCCTTAATGGATGGATTTTCTGGTTATAATCAGATCAGGATAGCTCCTGAAGATCAGACTAAAATATCCTTTATTACCTCTTGGGGGACCTTTTGTTGGAAAGTGATGCCATTCGGTTTGAAGAATGCAGGTGCAACATATCAATGAGCCATGACTTATATCTTTCATGATATGATGCATGATATTCTACATGATTATGTAGATGATATTATAGCTCGTTCCATCAAAGAAGATGATCATTTAGATGACTTGAAAAAAGTATTTGATTGGTTAAGGGAATATCTTATCCGGATAAATCTAGCCAAATGTATATTCAGAGTTAAGTCTGGCAAATTATTAGGGGTTATAGTTTTTTTACGTGGCATTGAAATTGACCCTCTCAAGATCGCGGCTATCACTGATATGCCTGCACCCAAAAATATATCTAAATTACGGAGTCTACAAGGTAAGCTTCAAGCTATTCGTCGCTTCATCGATAAGTTGGAAGATAAAATAGAACCCTTTATTAAGCTTCTTAAGAAAGATGTCTCTTTTCATTGGGACGACGAATTTCGGGAAGCATTTGAACTCCTCAAACAATATCTCCTTAACCCACCTGTGCTTTCACCACCTATATCTGATCGCCCATTTATCTTGTATATTTTTGCTTCAGATCTTGCCTTAGGAGCTATGTTAGCTCAACTTGACGATGATAAGAAAGAACGTGCTAATTATTACATTAACCGAACCTTAATCAGTTATGAAACCCACTACACAACATTAGAGAAAATATGTCTAGCTATCGTATTTTCTACACAAAACTACGCCATTATATGCTCAGTCAGAAAACATATGTTATTGCTAAATTCGATCCTTTACAATATCTCATGAGTCGACCATACTTATCTAGTTGCATAGCAAAGTGGGTTCTCGCGCTAAGCGAGTTTGAACTCACGTTTATAGGACATAAGTCTATTAAGGATCAAATCATAGAAAATCAATTAGCTGCTGCACCCTTAGAGTCTACCCATCCCCTCATCATTGAGTTTCTTGATGAATGTCTTACAATAGAGGCAGATCATCCAGAGAAATGGTCCCTATACTTTGACGGAGCCTGATGCATGAGTGGGGCTGGTGCAGGTATTATTTTAATATCTCCACAGAAACATCTTATACCTCTGTCCTTTAAATTAACGTTTGATTCTACTAATAACACTGCTAAATATGAGGCCCTAATCCTTGGATTACGAGCTGCCTTGGCACTGAAAATTAAAAAATTATTGGTTTTCAATGATTCTCAACTTGTCATAAATCAAATCAATGATGTCTATCAGACCAGAGATGATAAATTACGTCCATATAAAGCATGTCTTACAATTATTATCTCTATTTGATCAAGTTACCTTGGAATCTATTCCTCGAACTAGCAACCGTGTGACTAATGCTATGGTTGCAGCTGCATATCTTTTGCCCTTGGAGTTAGATGACGAATATGCTACCATCATTATTCGTCGACTCTAGGAACCCACTTCAAATAAATCATGATTAGAACCTTTGGATGTGTTTCTAATCAACGAAACTACTCCTGAACCTTGGTACACTGATATATTTAATTTTCTTCAAAATGGGACCTTCCCTGAAGGTTGTAATAACAACCAACACCGATTATTACGTAGACGAACAAGTCGCTTCGTAATTATTGACAATACGCTATATAGGAGATATTTTGAAGGCATCCTATTGATATGTTTGAATCTAAAAGAATCTAGATCAGCTTTGGGTGACACGATGGATCTTGTGGGGGACATTTTAGTGGTAGCGCCATTTCTAAGAAGCTCCTTAGGATAGGATATTTTTGGCCTACCATGGAAAATGATGCACATGATTATGCTGACCTTGTCCATGCACCTGCACAAGAACTGTAGGCTATTTCATCTCCTTGGACCTTTTCAAAATGGGGCTTAGACATCATTGGAAAAATCAACCCTATGTCATCTGATGGACACAAATTTATCATAACCGCCACTGAGTATTTCATGAAGTGGTTTGAAGCTATGCCCTTAGCTTCTTGCACTAGAACCCAAGTCTCCAAATTTATTTTTAATCAAATTATTTGTAGTTTCAGAATTCTTGCAAATCTCATCTCAGATAATGGAACTTCTCTCAAAAATAAAGATGTCAAAAAGTTATGTCAAAAATATAAAATTCAACACCATTGGTCCCCTCCATATTATCCTCAGGGTAATGGCCAAGCAGAAGCATCTAATAAAATATTAATCAAAATCCTCAAAATACTGGTCAATAAATCTGGCCGAGATTGGCACATTCAACTATATCCTGCTTTATGGGCTTATCGAACTAGCGTTCGCACTCCCACGGGCACTTCACCTTTTGTTTTGGTTTATGGCATTGAAGCTATTTTTCCCTTTGAATTAGAAGTTCCTTCTTTGGCTCTACTACTTCAAGATACTAAAGTAGGAGATGAATATCGTGCTGGCAAACTTAGTCAGCTGGAACTCCTAGATGAGAAACGCATCAATGCTTTGGAACATCTTCGAGCCTACCAAAACAAGCTCAAGCAAGCATACCTTAAGAAAGTTCATCATCGATCCTTTGAAATCGGTGACCTTGTCTTGAAAGACAATCAAAAAAATACTAATGCAACTAAAGATATTAAAGGTAAATTCGAGCCCAACTGGCTTGGACCGTATATCATCATTGCTAAATTTGGATCGGGAGCATACCGATTGGCTACCTTAGATGGTAAAGATCTTAAAGAACCTATGAACATTATGCATCTTAAGTGCTATTATGCATAAAATCGGGTCATTTCATCATTGTATATATTGTTATTTTGCATATTGTTTCATTTTCGTCATCCATATAAAAATTTCAAAAACAGTAATAGTATTTATTCTTTCCATTCATAAATAAAAATAAAAATATAAAAACATCAAAATCATCAAAATCTTCAAAAACATCTTTTATTTTCATACTTGTCAATTCTTGAAGTATTGCAGTTATATTTTTCGTTATTTTGGATAAATTAGCATTTATTTGGAATCCCGCACTTTCACACTCACATGTATAAATATCTTGATTTTATTTGGTATGATTATTAATCTCTCTTATATCAAAGTCCACATTTGAATTAAATAAAGTTTTGAGCATAGAGAACTGATCTTGTTATTTACTTGAACCAAGCATATATTTTCACATTAAAATGATTTCATTGCAAATTCAATATTATGCTACATAGTAGAAATGGATTCTTGAGCGAAAAGTTTCCCCTTCTATCCTATCATGCACATGGTCTAGAATCTTTGAGAATTGACACAAGGACAAGCTCATCCCTGCCCAGAATAAAAGTCCCTTGCTCTACAGCCAATCCGAGCAAGTATCCCTAGCATAGGAAGAAAAATAAAAATCAAAGAAAATGAGAAAAATAAAAATATCATTTTGTACCATCGCCGCAATATTTTAGCATTGTCTCAATTCCAAGAAAAAATACAAAAAAAGAAAGAAAGCAAAAGAGAAAAGAAAAAAGGCAAAAAGCAATAAAATCCCTTTCCCAACCCCTTGAAAAGAAAAGAAGGGTGAATGAGCTTGAATCCCTTGAATTCTCAATTATTCAAAAATTGTGAGGTAAGCCCCATAACAAGTGTTTTGTGCCCAACCTACTTGGCCTTGGGTAATCCCTAGCGTGGTGATATGTCTGTCACATTAGCGACCTTCTTTTGTACATACCTATGTCGGCTTATGGATCAGCTAGCTCTTGATGTCCCAAATTACATAGTAGTCTGGTACGGTTACATGCATATAAATCATGGTCAACGAACACTCATTTGGTCAATTCAAATTACTTGTATCAAATTATCTTGCTCAAAATTGGTAAATGGACAATACAATTACACACACATTTGTATTTGAGATATTTTGTATCATTATGATAAATCAAGATCAGTAATGAACTCACATTTGCACATGAGGGTTCCTTATAAATCTACATTTTGTCTTTGAGATAATTTAAAATATCTCTGCAATTCATTTCGAATCATTTCATTTTCCTATTTAAGAACATTTGCTTAGCATAAAAACAATTAAATATATTTCTTTCCAAAACCAAAATTTTCTTTCACATCTTCAAAAACCTAGTAAATAAAGTCATGTTTATATATTATTATTTTCTGTTTATCTCAAAATCAAAAATCAATCATGCAATACAACTATTATATCAATTTCCTTTTTGGATTTCGCGATGATGGTATAAGTCTATACCTATAATTCTATGCCTAGCGCAAACCATTGTTCTAATTTTATTTTTCCCATTCACTTTAATTCATAAAAACATATGGCTTACATCATTATGTTACACAATTGTGCTTTAAAAGGAACGCAAATTTTTCTATCTCATTTCATTATGTCAACATTCCATTTCGCAACCATGGTATAATTTCTAAGGAATTGTTCAAAATTTTATCACACTTAGGAATTTATGCCTAGCAAAAATCATATTTCTTTTAAATATCTCATGCATAATATTTTTATGAAAATCTGAAAACAAATCATCACCATCATCATTTTTTCATCATCACAACACAAAGTCTTAAGACAATCTCTTAAGCACTCTTACTTTTAGCAATATTTCTATCCTGGAGGTGGGCAACCTCAGCCTAGAGAGTCGTTGTCTTGCTGCTCTCCCCTACCTTAACACCCTTACCCTTATCGAGCGATGGTGGCCTCTCCCCCTACTAAGAAGGGAATCTCTCCTCCCTCCTCCTTATCTGTTGCAGCCTCTATGGAGCCTGTGCCATCCTATGGCATCTCTCCTATGGAGACCGTCACTGCTCTCTCCCTCTGCGACCCCACATTGCCTCAATAGCAGCCTAGCAGTGCCTCCCCATCCATCGTACAATCATGTGCACTAAACCCTATGCCCTCATCATCCAAGGAGGGCGAATGCCTGCATACCAGGCATCGTATCCGTCAAAAACCCTAGCGTCGTCTCCATCCACTGGTTGGATGGAGGCATCATCCGCGTCTTAGCTCTAGAATCGCTACATATCCAGAGCCCCGCTCAGTGTAGTACTATCCTAAACATTTTGGGAGTACTCATAATCCTTGAGAGAAGGGATCCCCTGCTATAGACCGAACTATCATAGAACTCGATCGTAGCGGTGGAGCTCTACCTCTCCTCGCTCCATCCTCAGTCTGTAGACTCGCCTGATGTGAGCCAGATATTGCTTGTCCTCTGCCCACCCTGGATGCTCTCTCCATGGCCTTTAGGTGATCTAGTTTGGGATGAGGTCATATAGCAACCTTCGTGACATAGGTAGATATATCTATCGTTGTGACCCTCTTTGTAGCCACCAATAGAAAACCTAGGGCCTCTCCTGGTCAACCCCTATCAGTGGGAGTCCTATCAGCCTTCACACCGTGATGTGCTCCCAGCACCAAACCTATAGTAGTGATGTCAAAACCAGACATCGACCTCCCTTGTATATGACCCTATGTAAGATCCTATACAAGCAGTACAATACAAAGCTGCCCCATGCAAATCTGTACTCATGGTCTCTCATGTCATAGACCACATCTGAAAGGAGCTAGGGTAATCTGCACCTGCTCTGGTGGCACAACAGTAGGCCACCCACTACCCCTACCAAAACCTGAGTCAACCTAGATGCCCCAGGCATCTGCCTCAGATACTCGATGTTCACTCGACCCTTCTCTAGGGTGAAGCTCGGGTCTCCGCACAGCCTCATCATAGCCTGGCCCTGACTGGCCGTAGGAGTCATAAATCATCCTATATGGGGATCCTCAAGATCCTCCATATGTCCTCTAGTGTGGGAGCCATCTCCCCTATCGGTAATCAAAAGCAGGACGACCCTGGATACCATCTATCTGCTAGGGTTGTCAGTAGCCCCATGTCTGTCGATACTTGTGGCATCTCTACCACATGTTGTAGTATGACATATGCTAGTCTGTCTCGCTCCGCCTGGTCAAGTGTGGCTATGTCATCTCTCAGCCCCCCGTATTTCCACTCCTGACTCTTTAGTAATCCCCTCTGCAAAACAAATAATAAACCAATAAAATTCATTAATAAACCAATTATTAAAATCAATTAAATGCAATTCAAAAAAGATTAATTTCATAAAAATAATGATATCATCCACCATTGGATGATATCGTCCTAAATTGGATAAAATCGTCCTTTTTAGGACAAAATCATCTTCGATTTTGTAACTTGGGGATCGCCCCCTGTTGGACGGGATCGCCCCTAGTTCATCGATTTTGCCCTCCAATGAAACCGATGATCTAGGGACGATTTCATCCCGACGTCGTCGACCGCCTAAAAACGGCTTTGATGCCCCAAATTAGTCAAAATTTCAATCAAAAATTACATAAATCAAATTCAAACATAATTCACTAAGTTTAGATCCTTACCCGTAGCCCGCACCGTACCTCTGTTGATCTGTGCGCTGTCTCGACCATTTTGTCTGCAGAGCTCTAAAAATAGTGAAAATGAACAGTAAAAATGAAGTAGGGTTTTACCCTATTTTTCTTAATTTTATTTAAAAACAACAACTTTTTTTAATTTTGCTTTTTCGTGCTTTTACCTCAAATGTTCGATTTGGATAAAAACATGGAGAGGACACCATAGTCAGTAGTCATACGATTCGACCAAGAATCGTCGTCTAAAAAATTGAGTAAATTTTTGCTTTCTCGTAAAATGGGAAGAACTCGTCTTTAACGCATTTTCTTCGAAAAATTCGCTAAAGAGGGGGCAAAATGTAGCACCCTAAAATTGGTGCAGTTAAAACCTTAGTAAAAAGATACAAATTTGAATTTTAACCCCAAATTGCCCGTTAACCACTCGTTACCCGCTCCCCTTGTTTTTCGTGCAATTTTTATGATTTGTTTTGACCATTGGACGATATCGTCGACGATCAGATGAAATCATTCCAGATCTGACGAATTCGTCTGGAACAAAATGTCTAGACAATTTCGTCCCAAAATTGATTTTCATAATTAGCTTATGTTTCAACAGCTTCTCTAACTTGGGCAGAAAGCGTGTCTGCATGGTTAGAGTCTCCCTTTTGGAGATCTCCCAAATTGGGATGATCTCCAACCTCCTAACCTCCCCCTAATCCTATATAAACTGGGATTTTCTCAGTTTATCTCCATGGCTGACTGACTTCCCTGCAACTTTAGTTTCTTGTGCATTAGAACACCTTTGTACTATCATTTGCATTATGTATTTCGAGTTTTCTTGCAATAATTTTATTGTTTTTCAATCGAAGCAAGCTCGGATCATCGCTGGTGATTCCAGACAATTTCAGACGATCCTGTCGTAGATCGACGATGATATCGTACGATTGGAGGCGATCTCGAATGCAGTCCAGATTATGGGCAATTAGAGCCCGAAGTTTGCATTTTCTTATCTTTTCTCTTCATTTCCCTATGCATTAACTTGGTTTATTCTATTTTTGCATCCTGGAGTTCACCTCATTTAGCATAGATGCATGATAAAGTTAAAACAAATTATTAAATTAATGCATTTCTTTTAATTGTTATCTGAATCTATCATTTAGGCAAGTTTACTGCTATTTCTATCATTTCCCCTTGCTTTTACAGTTGTATTTTTGGTCTTTGGTATCTGTTTCTATGATTGTAGGTTTCTGACGAAGATCGACGATGATCTCGTCTGATCTCAGACGACCGACTATGATTTAAGATAATTCTATGCAATTGTAGATGATTATGTAAGATTTGAGATGATCTTGACTTCTACAAACCTCAGACTCTTCATCAAACATCTGGAATCAGGTATATTTTGTCTTATTTAGCACACTTTTTGTGTTTAGCACTTATTCATGTTTTTTGTATCCACATAAATCAACATTGACATATAGAATAGCTCAGATTCATCTTGGCCAAACCTAGGAATTGAATGATTAAAGTACAAAATGAACACATCAAACTCATTCTCAACCTAGGCGTGGAAACTGCCACTCAAAAGTTTCCTAGTGAACCCACCATCCATCAAAAATTCACCCTTATACCCCTCCCCGAGAGGCGCGACCTTCACAGGGCCTCTCAGTCCGAGGTATTGTCCCATCCTTCTCACATCCCCCTTTTGGGCGCGGATCCTATAGCCTAAAGGTAAGGATGTGAAAAATTTGGAGCGATACACCTACAAATTGTCAAACGGGTGTGACAATTTGACTGGGCTTAGGGATTGTCATCATATTTGACCTCCCCACTAAGATAACCAACAACACCACCAATAAAATGGCCTTATTCATGGCTTTAAGCATTTAAGCTTAAGGGCAACCATTAATATATTTCCTTTTCTCCATAAACATTTTTTTTTTTGATAACCCAGAACAATGTAAAACTGTAGGGTTAGAGCATATTAAATTCTGTTGTGAAGAGGAGAAATTGCCATCTCCAGTGGAGGAGGGGAGAATTACCAAAGAGACAATTCCTCCCTCAAACTTTCAGGTAAGAAAGGATCCTACTTTGATACCACTGTTGAAAATAGACCAAAATTTTTATTTATTGATTACAAATATATACAATGGTATAGACTAAGATTAGCCTATAACTAAATCACTCAACTTAGAAATAATATGATCTAAGTCCTAACTTAAGCTCACACAATATATTTTACTAACTAAAATAATTTGCACATTGACTTCTTGGAAGGCTTAATATTCTAACCTAAATAATGTAATAATTAAATTAGCTTAACACTCTCTTTAGATTTTTGTTCCCAATATGATTGTTTCTTTTCCCAAAACACTTTCATTTAATGCTTCTCTAGAAACCCTAAAATGCAAGGATCATCCTCCATAATACTTTATTATGATACCCTAAAAATCCTAAACTGCCATAGACTTCATCCATATCTTTTGTGCTACTCTTCAAACCATAATGTGCAAGGAATAGACTCTATGCTACTCTTATTTTTATTGCAAAAAAAGTTTTTTTTTTTGTTACTTGAGGAAAATATAAACAATTTATCTAAATTAAACTTGACCTCTTTTACCTTCTTTATTATAAAATAGCCTATCTATCTTCTATTTTACCTTTAATTCTTTTTAAATTTAATCCTAGACATTGTAATCTCTCATTTCTTATATCTTCTTATCTTGGTTGATCTACATAAACCAAGATATCCTTCGCCATTCAATAATGTTGTGGGAATTTATTTACCATTTAGAGTAAAAAATACATAATCCAATCTAAGCTTCTACTTCAATGTTTGAAATTTGTCTCATGACCAAAATTTCTGACCTCTTTCTCCATCATTTTCACGATCTATTGCAATAGCGGCTAAGGGGTACGGTTATTTTCGCGCTAACTCAGGCGACGGCGGCGTCACCAGACAGTGAAAAGATAGAGATGCACAGACACGGACCCCATCACTTCCTCTCATCCACGTCACAAAATACACCGCCGCCGGTCCCCTCTTATAACTTCCCTCCTTTCACACAGACGGCACCATCGTTTAAACGGGTCAGCAGCGGAAATAAGAGGGAACCACCATATTCATTGCCTATAAATATCCTCCTCATCACAACTACAATAATCATATACATTCCCAAGCAAGATCCAGAGGAGGAGAAATAAAGAATATAATTAGCAGCCTGCTTATATATGCCGTAGCCAGCTTGTATCTATGATGGCCCGGCAGCTTCTTTTCATCTTCTTCGTTGCATTCCTCTTAACAGGCCGCAGCTCAGGTAAGTTTCAGTTTCATTTCTCTATTTCTTTCTTTCTTTCATCCCTCTTTCGTGTTGGGAATCGATCCTAGATCTCCTGAAAGTAATAATAACGGTCATTTTTTTTTGCGTTTCCTCTCTTTTTGTGTTCCGGTGTCTGCATGCAGATTCAGCAAAGCTATGCGGGAAGGACATCAAGGGGCAGGTCCGATTTTGCGAGGTGAGTAGCATTAGGAGGTTTCGGGTTCGAGTCCCAGGAACTTCTTGTAGGCTAACGGCTCTTTATCTGTGATGTGTAGAAGCAAAAGAGTGGGAACGGACTCGATGGCCGGCAAGTGACGGAAATATCGGCGTCTGTTGGCGGAGGGCATCGCAAGATCGCTGAATTCCTGATGGACTACCCGCCGACGGGTGCCAATACGGTGCATTCGACGCCGTTGCCGCCGCCTGTTCTGCCTCCGTCACCGCCTTCTCCACCTCCGCCGTCAACGCCGCTGCCGCCCCCGCCGCCGCCGCCGAAGCACGGCTGAGTTCGGTTCCGTCCAGTCCAGTCTTATCTGTTCTGAGTGCTGCAGTGCTTTGGTAGAATCGAACTCAGGATCTGTTTGTCGTTTATTGCAGTGTCGAATGATCTGTGTCGTATCCTTCAGTATTAAATTATTAAATAGTAAGATTAATGGTAATAATCACGTAGAGGATTCTCATTCTCTTTGTAACCATGAATCGTTGCGGTTATATTTAAAAATGCCTATGAATTCTTAGTAATTTTACATGGTCTTTCACAGGTTACCAACCAAGATTGCATGATTTTATTTATTTATTTATTTTTTCATTCCTTTAAATGACGTTACATATGGAATTTGAGTGGAAGGGATTCGGACAGTTGACCTGTTGGAACCACTCCGCCAAAATCTTCTAGAATTTTGTTTTTTCTTATCATTTTGAATTTGTTTGAGATAATATCAAATGGATGCCTTTAGTGGATCGCCTCGTGTGAGCTCAGCTAAAATTGATCCGTTTAATCAAATATGATGTCAGCAGTATTTTTTTAATAGAAAAATTTTATATCCGAAAATTGGATAACTTCCGAATAAGGGAATATCAGATCGAAGATAAGAACGTTGCAGAACATCAGCAGCATCAATAAAATAAAAATAAAAATAAAAAAATTGAAACAAAGTGTTATCTTCGCCAATAAAGAGAACCCCAACACTCCATACAAAATTAGGAAACACAATTAAAATTCTTAATTACATCTCAACAACTTCAAAAATAAAATAAAAATAAAAATCCTACATTTCAACTACCATATTTGTAGTCTGTGAATACAATGCCAATAGTCTAGAATATTGCCAAATTTTTCTTTGTCTAGTTGTTGTATTACTAGGAATGTTAATAATAATAACAATAATTTGTTTTTTATGAGTTTACACAAGTTTTTATGATGAGGGGTCTTAATCTATCTTGGACCTCTCAAAGAAAGACCAAAGCCCTTAAATGTTATTTTTCAATGAGTTTACACAAGTTTTGGTCCCTTCATATTGAGTGGGGTTTGAATCTTGACCTCTCAAAGAGAGGTCAAAGCCCTTATCACTACTGTAAACTTGCAACTATAAATTTAAGTTTACATGGTTTTTTATAAGGGGGTCATTTCTCTAGTCCCCTCATACTGAGTGAAGTTTGACCTTGGGTCTCCTCAATGAAAACCAAGAAATTTACCACTACTACAAGCTTGAATACCACTACTATAAGCTTGTAGCTACAACTATAATAATAACAATAATGTGTGACCTCATATAAAAATTATTTTTTTGTTTTAGATGTAATATATTAATATCTATATAATTTGAATATAGAATGTGAAAATGAGTCTTATTTTTATTATCTCATAATCATATTGTAACAACTTGAATCACTTATTAAAAGGAATATAAAAGAGAGTCGGGATATAAATTTAATAGGAGAAATCTAAAATTTATTTTCTAAATGCTTCATGTATATGCAAATTACTTTAAATGGAGAAGGCAAATTTACGAGCAACATATCTAGGGATGCCTTTATTTGAAAGGAGAACGAAGATAAATTTGTGAAATCCAGTTATAAGTAAAGTTCAAAATAAACTACCAGCATAGAAAGTTAGATGGTGATGGTTATCCTTAGCAGAATATCTAGGGATGCCTTTATTTAAGAGGAGAACGAGGATACAATTGTGAAATATAATTAAAATTCAAAATAAACTACCAGTATGGAAAGTTAGATGATTATCCTTAGCAGAAGAGTGTAGTTAATTAAATTAG
Organism: Wollemia nobilis; assembly: GCA_028583015.1. Taxonomy (NCBI): domain Eukaryota; kingdom Viridiplantae; phylum Streptophyta; class Pinopsida; order Araucariales; family Araucariaceae; genus Wollemia; species Wollemia nobilis. Next base: position 7,493,194 of record JAQPPZ010000386.1, on the reverse strand, counting down.
TCTTACAAGTCATTCCAACATATTATATGTCCTTATATATTATGCCAAAATTGGTAAAAAAAGTTTAATTTATATTATGTGGTCATTTTTGTGGTTAGGATTACATGATAAAAGAAAATTTCCTTTGGTGAAATGGAGCAATGTGTGTGATGATAAAACTAGGGGAGGTCTTAGTTTAAGAGTTCTTATGGATGTAAACTTAGCTTTAGGGAAAACATTAATTTGAAGGAGATTCAAATACAATGGATAAGAATTCTTGTAAGTACATTGAGCCCAATGACCCAAGCTTGATATTTACTACATACTCACTACTATATGATTCTACATTATTGAATGGCTTTAAAAAAATAATTGATCTAGTGATTATAGGTCTAAGATGGGTGATGAGTCGTAGAAATTGGAGAAAAAAAATCTATTTGGATGGATACTTGGTGTGATAAAAGACCACTCAATCTGGATCCAATTTTGAAACTGTAAACACCAAAATCTAGCCACTTGTCATCCATTTGTATCCTTCAATCATAGTCATCCATTATATATATATATGTATGTATGTATGTATGTATGTATTTAATATATAAAAATCCTAGCCATCCACCATGACTTAATATCAACCATCAATTTATCTTAATCCATGTCACATGCTCAAATTTAATCACAACCATTCATCATGTTTTAATCTTGACCACCCGTTGGTGTCATAGAAACACTAATATGATCAAGAGAAAATTATAAAAGATGATTCATTTTGATGAATCAGGACCTTAATTTTTGAGATTGTAAGGTCCACGATTTCATTATCATTTTTCATCCTTGTCATCACCATTGCACCTCTCATTTCCACTGTTGTAAAACCCTTGCAAACTAGATTTGGTTCTGCCTCACTCCCATCCACCCCTGAATGCCTCCCAAAGTTTGTAGAATGCTTCTAAGTATTTTTAGAATGTTTTTGAGCATTTGCAGCCATCCTCGAATGTCTCTAGGTGTTTTCTATAGCACATTTGTAGTCTGTAAGCCATCAGATACTTCTAGGCATTCGTGCGACTTTCGAACACAGAAGAAGAAGCACGAATCAACATCATAATCATTTGCATTGACGATATAAGATATTTGTTGAATTTGTTTATGTTTCTAAACTTTTGTTTACAATTTAACATTGCAACATTTAGGGTTTACAAGTTTTATCATTCAAAGGGCCTCACATAGTGGAGCCCTCACAGGTGCTATTAATCATTTTATGTTGTTATCTATTTGTAGGTGTAGGAACCACATTTTTGGAAGTTGTTGCAGCTAGGATGGTCTCGTAGGGATACACAAACCTATCCACACACTTGTTTGGAGCACATACGGTGCATAAGATGTCATTTATTCACCTATGAATAAGGGTTTTTAAACCCTAGATTTATAATCATTGTATCAATACAAAATTATATTGTAACATTGGAGATTAAGGCTCCCCCATAATAATATCAATATTATTGTCTTCATTTGTGCAATAATATTTTGTGTTGATTATGTTATCTATTGCTTTGGTGTTGTCATTTTTTGCTTTACAAAATGGCAATCACTATGGGACCCGCAAAGGGTTCCTCATTATAATTTACCTATTCATTGATCTATGTTTATGTTTCTATTTTCTAGGTTTCCAAAAGTTTGATCATGCAAAAATTGTGAAAACTAGGGTTTTTGGGAGTTGTAGAGTTTAAACAGTGGTCATGCGAATGCCCTACAATGTTCGAGGAATGCCCTATAGAGTCTAGGATATGCACTACAACTTTTAAAAGACTTTGGTTGGTGTTTAGAAGAGTGGGGAATAATTATGTAGGCTTCCTAGTAAGCTTGGTTCAAACCCTAACTTCATTCTGTTTTCATTTTTTGTTTTGTTTTTTAATAGTAAAATCAATAGGAAAACATTCATTTTCTATTTTAAAAAGCAATTACTTTTTTTTAATTCTAGGCATTTACATATTTCATATAGTTTGCATATATAGAGTAGAGTTGCATTCATGCATTCACTATAGTTGCATCATCATATTTAATTTAGATTTTTGTTGCTTTATGGTGTTTCATTCACTATTTTTGTATGTTGTTTGCAATTGAAATGACAAAAGCATAAATAGTTGCATATTAGGGTTAAAAGATTCTATTTTTACTTTTCTAATTTGGAACAAGGTCATAATACCTGAGTATACTCCCACTGTTGGAATCACTTGATGATTCAGGGTAAAAGAACTGGGTGAACCCTCCATTGTTGGAATCACTTGATGATTCAGGGTGGATCTTAAGTGATGTACCCTAAGTTATTTTGAGGAACTTGGTGTTAATGTCCTTGGATTCTAGCTTAGACAAGTGAAATAGGGTGTTTTTAACATTGAGTGAACACTATAGATAACATAAATCTTAAAATGAATCACACACTTTGCACATCATGCATTTAATAATAGTGAGTTGGATTTCATCACCAACCATTATTTGAGATTGGCGATAGTGGTCTTCATCTCCATATATCATATCTCCCCATAGAAACCATAGTACCCATGAGTAATCTTTCTATATTTCATCACCAGAAATATTCTCATTTGCCATCCATCCTTAGAATCCACTTTGCATAATAGTTTAGGTTAGCACATCAACCACACACAAACCCCACATAAAAATTTTTGTTGCAAAACATAGGATTGAGTTGCTTGTTTGATTCTATGTGATTTCCATTGCATATTTTTAACACATTTCATACATTCACTATCCCCAACTGACTCATTAGCTTATGGTTTTAACTCAAATCCAAGCAAATATTTTGATTCAAGTCTCTATTAGCCAAACCACTTCACCCATGGAGTGTTCCACATCTTTCCCTACAATTTTTATGGTTAATCCTATAAGCATGATACAAATAGGCTATTTAGATTTGTTTGCAGGACCCTCACACGCTGTGTATACCTCAAATACTGATGTCTTGCACATAGCCATCAATACCCCCATTCCAAAAATTGAACCATCAATCCTAACATCACCTACATAGATATGTGTAAAGTTGGAGCTTTTCTAAGATCTACTAACCATGTTATAGAGTAAATCAATAGCCCACCCAGGCATAATCCTTCTTCTTAGTAGGAATTTATCCACTCGTAGTCTTCTAGCTTCACCTAGGTGTATACTAACTCTCTTTTTGAGGCATCATCTCCACATTCCCATCACTTGTCCCTTCCACAACAATCATGTGGCCAGAATATTTTTATCCCAACCTCCTATACCACCACCTATAGCAATCCATTGTATGAATCACATGTCAATGCTACTTCACAAATACCATTCTCCATTGCATCCAATATCTCCCATTCAGTTGCAATCCCTATTGCAACCTATCCTCCACCCACTTCATCCATTTACACCACACCTACACCATATACCTCAGAAATTGACATACAACAAGCACGGCAACACCTCAACAAATTACTTATGAGTTAGCAAGATTCTCATTCTTGTCCTCAACAAAAAATACAAGTGGTAGATCTTAAGCCCTAGTCTACTCCAATCCATTCCACATTCTTTACCTCAAATACATCATAGGTATCACAATATTCTATGGTTTCCATCCCCACACCTCCATTAACCTACACCCATTCCATTACCACAAGTCAACACATTCATAGTCCTCAAACATCATCTCCATTCCATCATCCAAAATCATTCCTTCATCAAGCCCAACATCATCAAATACAATCTAATCCATCAAGTCATCAAAATATCATCACACCCCAAAAATTCACCACTTCATCTCCACACAATCACCAAGTAATTCAGGGCTTCCACATACCTGGGGAAGATCCTAGAATTTAGGCATTGCAACAACAAATTGATAGCTTGATACAACACACTCCTGGTATGATGAACCAAAAGCCTACTATAAGGCAACAAATTAATCGACCCATTCAATTTTTGGTACCATCACCGCCATATCTGATAGATTTTACAGTGTCAAAATTTGATAAATTTAAGGGGAATGAGGACCCTAGAGAGCATGTAAGTATATTCATCCACTCATGCTTCAAAATCTAAACTCAATATGCTTTAATGCCTATAACCTTTCCTCATAAATTTGGAAGAAATGTCGTAAAGTGGTATAACCATCTGCCTCATCATAGTATTTATACATTTGAACAATTGGTAAACTAATTCCTCGAAATATTTTCCCTCAATGTTCATAAAAAAATCACACTGTTGACTTGTACAATCTTAAGGAATTTGATGATGAGTCAGTATATAATTTTGGCAACCATTGGAGGGCTATCACAAAACTACCATTATCCCTACCAATGGAAGAGTTAACTCAATTATTCAGTAGGATTTGCTTAAAATTCATATCCTGGTTATTGCAATTACAAAAATACAACTCATTCAAAGAATCTCTTGCCCAGGCTAGTATAATTGAGGAAATAAAAATACAAGAAGGTGTGCTAAAGCCTAAAAATAAAGAATGGCAAAACAAAGGCCAATAAAAAGGAAATTATTTTGGCCAATCTAAGTCAAACCAAGAAAATGAAGTGAATCAAGTGGTCATGAGTCAGTTGGTAATGGATCAACAACAACAATAAATACAACAACAACCACAAAAAATTGCATATCAAGCATTTCCCCCACCCCACAAGGTTTGAAATATATTTCCAACTATGGATAATCACCAACATCAATAATTTGTTCAGCAATATCGCCACTACATACCCTTCTTTGAGTTATATGCTTCTATATTTCATAGGTTGTATGATATAAATAAGCTTACCTTACCTGATATTAAACCACATGATCCTACCAAGCGTAGCAAAAGCTATAGGGAACATTTGTTTTGCCCTTATCATTGATAAAATGGGTATGATATTAATGGCTACTATTAATTTAAATATATAGTGCAAGAATTAATTGACTTAGGGGCCATCAAAGTTGATAGTCGCTTGGCTCAAAAAAAAAAAAACTTGGAATTTATCAAAAATCACTTCCTCATCATGAGGAAGTACAACCAACAATAGGAGATTCAAATACCAAGACTTCTCCTAATCAAGTCAACCATATGCAACAATACCAAGGTTTTGTGGGTACTATTCATATAGTCACCAAAGCTCAACAACGTGCCAATCAACAGAATGCACAACATCAGAATGTTCAATCCTCTATAGCACCTAAGGCAAGTGTGTCTCCTCAACCTACCATTTCATCATCACCAATTCATTTCTCCATCAATTCTTCTCAACCAATTCATATTCCAAGTTGCCCATCTCCACCCAATCATCTTTCCAATCATCCACAAAGGCCAATCATCTCTCTAAGTAGTCGGCTAACCACTAGACTTAAAATGTCTTCAAAAAAGCTATCTATTTATGAGATAATTCAAAAATATCCCCCACATTACGAGGCATTAATGGATAATTTAAAATCCATTAAAATCCAATCTCAGGATACTAATGCCTTTAGTAGTTTTATGGGGAATATTTGAACATGTGTGGAGCCTTCCATTACATTTTATAATTTTGAAATCAAACCAATATCATCAGAATCAGTGGATCCTCCATTACACATTATGGCTCAAATTGATAGGATGATACTGGCTCCTCCATTAATATCATTACCACCTCCACTCTTCAACATCTTAATCTTCCACCATATCATTTAACCAAATCCACCTTCACCTTGAAAGCATTCAATGATGCTCTCTGTTCTACAGTTGGCACTATTGTTTTACTCATCAAAGTGGGGGTAAAAATATTGCATACAATGTTCCACATCTTGGAAGTATCCATGGCATAAAATGTACTCCTTGTACACTCATGGATGAGGGAAATGAGATGTGTATCCCCTATACTCCATCAATGTATAAAATATGTACATGAAGGACAAATTCATTACATACCAGTAGACATCGAACTATTTAAGCATTACAATTTCATTTCAAATCCCTATGAATCCACTCTTCTATCCACTCATATTTTATTGAACCCATCAAACACATCATCCACCACACCATCCACCTCTTCATCTAAATTTCCCATTCCTGAGGAGCTCCCGATCACTACCCCACATCAAGCTTCCACCTCCATGCCCTTATCCTCATCACCATCGACTACATGTACATGTGGTCAAGCCCAATCCACATTGTCCACATCATCAACATCAACATCCCTCATCATTATTTCCTCCACATCATCACCCATTCATCAAAAACCTCAACCAAATCCACCTTCATACACATTAGATTATGTATCACAAGTCAAAGTAATGGATTATGAGATGCTAATCTATCCCACACCTCTTCCATTATCAGAGCCACAAGCCAATCACAATCCATACACATCCACCTCCACATCATCCCAAGTTATGGTCCATCTCACCAGTCTTGTCATTGGTGAATACGTGGTCCAAGTTATTACTATCACACCATTTAGCATCCAGACTACTAGGGATTATGGTCACCCATGTGACCCACCCTTATCCATAGGAGTAGTGTACAACATGGGTTCAATGCCTACCAACATTAATTTTGTGTATGGGGGGATTGATTCATCATCCAATCCATATTTCCTAGATGAACCCAAAAAACCAAATATTTCAAATATATAACACATATCAGGTTTTCTATATTGATACTTCCATCGAGTCAATTGGTAAGGCTATGTCTTAGGATGACATGAACATGGAATGCTCAAGCTCATCGATACTCCATATTTATAAGTGCATGATCATTCAATTTTAGGCTATCACTCTCATTCTTCCACTTCTTTTGAACAAGATTTTGAAAATATTCATTTGAATTCAAAAGAATAAACCCATCACACCGATGAATTTGAGGAGGAAATATATGAAGAATATGATGTTATATCAATAGCTTTTGATGAATTTTATGAGGAATCAGTGTCGATCATTCCATTCACTGAACAAGATGAGTATTACCTCAGAATATTCCCCATCCATCATCCCATATTTTGTTTACTCCTCCCTAGGGAGTGAGCTGAACCAACCGGTGAACCACCTTCACTTTATTGATCCACCTTACTGGATAATTTTATAATATATATGTACATAAAAAAAATAAAAAACACAAAAATTCAAAAAAAAAATCATCATTGCATTTCATGTGCATGGCTTTTTACCTATTACATTTATTTGTGTTGTTCGCTATTGTTCAGGTTTCCATATTTATTGCATCAGTTCTAGTAGATAGGATCTATCCATACCTCACATTACCATCCACCACCAGTTCTTCCCTTTAAGTTAACATGAATCCTATTGACTTATTCACCCAACTTCGTAATCCATACAATTTGGCAAATTCAATTCCAATTGACATGAGATTTATTAATATGAACTGGGTTTCCTTGTCTCCATCCTTTTCTAAATTCATCATTTTTGAGGATTTTTTAAGGGCTTCAACCAAATACATTCCTCCATTACCTCCATATTTACCTTTACCTTCACCTTTAGATCCTAAGGTTTTAGGCTGAGTTAGAAGAGTTTGGTAATGTTATAGATGATATTATTCTGATCCCAATGCCCCATCAGCTTGAGGAATTTTCTCATATATTCATTGAAGATACCATCGATGTGAACCTTAGTTCAGATATAGACAATCCTCAAATCATCAAACTTGGCAAAATTTTATCCACAAATGAACAAGAGCAATTAATTGCTCTCCTCAAGAATAAGAAGGACATTTTTGCATGTTCCTAAAAATACATGCATGGTATTGACCCTAATTTGGTTGTCCACAATATCACCTTGCACTTTGATGCTAAGACGATCAAACAAAAACTAAGAAAGATGCATCCTACCATTGCCATCGTGGTCAAGGAAGAGCTTCAAAAATTATTATATGTGGGTTTCATTGTTCCCATTAACTATCCTAAGTGGTTCTCAAACATGGTTCCCATTCGTAAGCCTAATGGAGTGATACACATTTGTATAAACTTTCAAGATCTTAACAAATCATATCTTAAGGATGATTTTCCTCTACCAAACATGGATACTCTTGTTGAAACTTGCATTGGTCATGAAATGCTTTCTCTAATAGATAGTTTTTCAAGATTCGCCCAGATTCAAATTAATCTAGATGACAAAAACAAAACAATCTCCAAAAGAGGCATTGAGGTAGACCCAAACAAAGTCAAGGTCATCATGAAGATTCCTCCTCCAAAAACCTTGAAGAAATTGTGTAGTTTACAAGGAAAGATTCAATTGATCCGTCATTTCATTGTGCAAATTTATGACAAATATAGTCCATTAAATCACCTACTACAAAAGGGAGTGATATTTTCATGGATAGATGAGTGTCAAAAAGATTTTGATAATATCAAAAAATACCCGGCTTCTCCACTAGTCTTAAATCCTCCTCTTCTGGGGGTCCTCTTTCATCTTTATGTTTCAGAAATGAACTTTGCATTAGGGACAATGCTTGCACAAAATAAAAATAATAATAGAGAGTAAGTTGTCTACTACATTAGTCAAACATTGGTAAGCTATGAAACTAGATATGCTTACATGGAAAAATTGTGCATAGTAGTGGTTTTTACCACTAAGAAACTCATATATTACATGCTTAGTCACACCATATATGTCATAGCTTATGGAAATAATCTATGTTACATGACGTCTCACACTTACAATAACACCTGCATCACAAAATGGATAATGCTTCTCACTAAATTCAATATTGAGTTCATCATTCAAAAATATATTAAAGGTTAGGTCATAGTTGATTAGCTTGTGGAATCTCCACTTCCTAGTGATCAACCCTTGATTATTGAGCTCTTAGATGATTTGGTATTCACTGTCACTAAAAAATAATATGTCATTCAATAGGAATATGTTGATATCACACTATTCTTTGACGATTCTAAGTGCAAAAATGGTCAAGGTGAGCAAAGTCATGTTTCATACACCACAAGGGGTACCTATTCCCCTACCTTTTAAACTTGACTTCCAATGCACAAACAACAATGCATAGTATGAATCCTTAATATTAGGTCTTCGAGAAGCCATAGCTATGGGCATAAAGCATATCAAGATATTTGGTGACTCCCAACTTGTTTGTCAAATAAATAGATAATATCAATGCAAGGAACCAACAATAAAGCTTTACCATGAAGTAGCAATAAAATTTCTAGTCAAATTTGATTGGTATAAAATTGATAGTTTGTCACGTTCAAATAATAGATTTACAAATACATTGGTCCCTCTAGGATAATTGATTCCAAAGAACTCTGTAGGAGAGGTACAACCACTCATTGTCGTAACGATCTCTAAATATATAATTGTCTATGCTAAATATAAGGATGAGAAGGATCTTTAATTTATCCATTTAGAGTCATATGAGCCTTGGTACAACCAAATAATAGCCTTCCTCAAGTTTGGAACACTCTCATAAGACATGTCATGGACTACTAAATGTACTTTTAAGAAAAAGGCAATTCATTTTACTCTCTTAGAGGACGTGTTGTATAGATGTGATTATGATGGAGTCCTCCTTCATTGTCTTGAGCCTGTAGAGGCACAAAGAGCCATAACTAAAGCTCAAGATGATACTTGTAGCGGTCATTTTAGTGGAATGACCACTACAAAGTGCATTTTACACATGGCTTACTATTGGCCCACCATGGAATGCGATTGTTGCACTTACATCAAGCATTGTCAAAAATATCAACAACATGCTAATTTAACTCATGTGTCATCACAAGCATTACAACCTATTCAAAACCTTTGGCCCTTTTCACAATGGGATCTTGATTTTATTCGTAAAATCTCATCTTCTTCCTCAGGACAACATACATTTATCATCATATCTACTAAATACTTCACAAAGTGGGTTGAGGCAATTTCTCTAACTAGTATGATAAGACCTCGAATTGTGGAGTTTATACTTCATCATATCATATTTCATTTTGAAATCCCATCAAAAATCATCTTTGATAATGGTAATTCTTTAAAAAACAAGGATGTTTGAGCACTTTGCAAGATATATAATATCCAACACAGTTTCTCGACTCCTTACTACCCACAGGAAAATGGATAAACTGAGGCTACCAACAAGACCTTAATTTCTATTCTCAAGAAACTAATCAAATAAAATCATTGGGATTGGCATACTCAAATCCCTTTGGCATTATGGGCTTATCAAATAAGCATCCACACACCTATTGGGGCAACACCATTTTCATTGGTCTATGGAGTTGAAGAAATTATACCTCTTGAGCCTGAGATCCCCTCATTACGAATTTAATTGCAAGAATTCAGAGATGAAGATATTTCTAGACAAGCACATTTTTACCAAGTCATGCTTCTTGATGAAATACAGGTCAATACTTTAGAGCATTTACGAGTTTATCAAGACTACCTAAAGAATGATTACAATGCTAAAGTTCATCTACGTGAATTCCAAGTAGGAGATCTTGTTCTTAAATAAAATCAACAAAACACCAATGCATTACTACATATTCATGATAAATTCATGACTAATTGGCTAGTTCCATACATTGTCACTCAAAAAGTGGGTAAAGGATATTATAGGCTTGCCAGTATAGAGGGATTCGAAGATCCTGAACCACTTAACATCATCCACTTAAGAGTATTTTATGCTTAATGTGATTTATATATGTATATATACATGTCCAATACACAAAAACAACATTGCATTTTTACACATCATATTTCACACATTACATCACACACATTGCATTTCACAAATTGCATTTTATACATTGCATTCACAACCATATTCACACATTTCATTCACAACCATATTCACACATTTCATTCACCATATTAGGGATAATTTATTCAGTTTAGATAATAATTGGTCCAATAAAGTCATGTTGTATTAATCAGGGGTACCTTTAAATCATCATCCATTCCATTCCATAAAGTCAAATTATCATTTGAAAACCACATTTCCATAATCCTTAGGTGTTCTTGGTCACTCAACCACTCCTAGTGTTTCTAGAAACCTCCAAAACATGTCAATTTTTATTTAGGACCATAACACATTTTCACTAAGAAAAATATTGAGTTTTGGGAATTGACTAACACTCTTGAAACAAACACAATCACACATATTAAAAAACATCTTGTCAAAGAGGGATAATACCATGATTGGGTTGAACCTCAAAGTGAAAAGGGTACTCCTTGCTTTTTGCATTATGCACATAGTCCAAAAGTAAAAAAATAGTGGTTTTCACCACTATCAAAATCATTTCCAAACAAAAGAATGAGTAGTAAGGATAGGGTAAAATTCTCATCACACTTCAGTTGAGAATCTTATTCCCCAAAGCTCTAAATATTTTATACATCATACACCACATATCCTCAAGTTATAAAGATAGAACTACATTTACAATTAGACAGTTAGGTAGTTTGAATCCCCAAATCTTAGAGATCAGACTATGGATATAATATCCATCAGGGATATATATGCTTGAATAGCAGTGGAGTACGCTCATGCATCGTGACACGTCTCTCTTGAAGACACCTCTGACTGCACATAAGGACAAACTAGTTTCTTGGTCTTCTCCATGACATGTTTCATCTCAATTTACTCAAACATGGGTTAATGAAATCACTTGCACACACACTAGATATTTATTACCTCGAGTCATTACCATACTCATTATTTGGTAAATGAATTCACTACACACAAATTTGATCTTAGAGAAATTAGACAAAATTTAGTGAGTTTGTTTGATACCACTAGTATATATGAGTCTCTGCAAAACAATCAGTTTTCCATATCAACATCCATATCAATTTTCCATATCAACATCCAATCAGTTTTACATATCACTTCCATTTCACATGCCACCATTTTGGTGCACCTGATTAAACAAAAATGCTCTAAATGTTCAAGAAAAATCTAAACTATGAATGATCATTAGAGCATTAATTCATTTTCATCCATCACATTATCATCCATAATACATATACAAAAAGCATTCACACCAAAAGCATAACATAAAAGTAAAGCCATGTCTATATACATATATAAATATCGTATGGACAATGAATGCTCGAATGCTATATACAATGGAACAATAAGGCTCATATACAAAAAGTACATCTAAGAACTATCTAACACGTATAGGAAGACCCCTGTGATCTTGATGGAGCCCTAGACCTAGAGCCACTATGCCTAGACTCACTATACCTAATAGACCTAGATAGGGAGGAAGAGGATCTATCAGCCCAATGTGATGCTGCATCAATAGATCCTCCAAATCCTAGATGTATTCATCTCAAGATAAAAGGTATAGTATGTCCTACCTATAACTATATTACCTCTATGCTAGCTCTACCTGGAGCCTCATGATCATATCCTCACTTTCACCTATAGCCATATGTGTCTCTAGCTCTGCCTGTAGTTGAGCTACCTCTACATATTGCTCCACCACCATATACTGGAGCTAGTCCCCCTCAGTATTGAGTCTCGCCTACTCCTCATTACTTTGACCTAGAGGTCTCTCTAAAACCTTCTCCATATCATCCATGCCACCACCATCACCTCCAATATATGGAGACTACTTTTTTGTATCCCTCACCTGCCTCTCTTGATTACAATATTGATGATGTATTCAATGTCTAGGAGCCTCATGTACCTCCTCTACCTTTGCCTCATCATCATCCTCATTACCCTCATCCATAGATTGAATAGGTATCCATGGTGGTTGTGTAATAAACCATGCATCATAATTAGTGGTAGTACCCACATCATCGACATCGAGGAGATCTATCTCCTCATCATCCTCATAGGTCACTCACCATACCTTCACACAGGGTAGACCCATCTCATCCTAAAGATACCTATACAACACTGGTGCCTCGAGGACTCCCCATAATAGACCAAATTTCCATAGTACCCATGATAATTGGATTAGATATACATCACTCCTATGTCACCCAATCACCCATATAACCTATTGAACTCTTCATAGCTACTCCCTATAATTAGTCCAATTTTCACCTTACCACTGTATCCAATACACTTGATCAGGTGTCATACCTACCCATATATCTTTGTACTCCTAACCAATCTATCTAAGACAACTTGGATGCACATCGTTAGCCACCCACCATATCAAAGCCTAGGATTTCTTACCATCCCATGCCTCACTAGGCAGGCCCATAGGTTAAACCATAATTAAGTGCTCCCAGCCCAAGTACTGTAGTAGTATACTAGAACCTAACCCCTTCTACCCCTAGCTCCTAACTTAATACAAATCCAAGTACAACTGATCTAGCAAAGTAGGTTCCCATTCATACACCTAAGGCTCATCAATCATATTGTACACCAGCCTAATCATGTTCCATGGGAACTGGTAGCCAGTGTTGTTATGTGCCACTATGTTGGCCAATAGGAACATAACCAAGGTGGGAAATTCCTCCAAATACTTAGTATACATCACCAAGTACATGATCCCTCCACCCCTCACACTCACATTCTACCATCGATATCCAAAGATTCAGCTCATCTCATACTAACTATCATGTCCAACCTCGATACTTAACCCTTTCACTAGCACTCGAAGAATGCAGTATACATCCTCGAGTGTCACTTTCACCTCACCAGTAGGGAGCTAAAAGGTCCCCCTATTTGGATCCCATCTCTCTACCAAAGCAGAAAGATACCCCTCAACTACCCTCACCACATCAATCTGTGCAGCTCCAGCTAGCCCCACAACCTCCAACCACTTCCATTGCTCCTCCCACAATGCCTTTCTCACACCTGGTATGAGGGTTAAGGATCAATGTCGAGTCTTTAAAATCCTCAATTGTAGCATAACACATACACAATGCAAGCACATTAATGATACATTCATTGCATAATTTAAAAAAAAATTGCACAAGTCCGAACAAAGCATACCAAGGGTACTTACCTCAGCCACCTACATATCTGCTCCTGCTACTGCATCCACATCCTCCATCACCATAGACTTCAACCCACCACACTCCACTCCACCTCACTTTTTCCCTCACTCACTCTCATTTAGATGAAATTTCTAGAACTTGCGAATGCAAGAATGAATCTGATTTCACCTTTGTAGACTATTTATATGTTACAATCACAATGACACTGAGACGGGGGGTGAATCAGTGTGTTCTTTAAAAACTTAAAAGAAATTTAGACTTTTAAATAAACTGCAGCAGATTAAAACAGAAATAATAAAAGTACTAAGAGCATCACACAATAAGTCGACATTTTAACGAGGTTCACCGATGTGGCTACTCCTCAAAAATACTGCTTGGACTACCATCCAAATCCAGTCAAATGCAAAGCTACAACTTTACATAGTCATTCACCAGCACCAACTGGTAAGAGGCACCAACCTCTAAATTTTATCTGCTACAACAGAATGGAGCACCAACTCCAATTTTTCCAGCACCAACTGGAAAGAGGCACCAACCCCTTTTTCAAGCTACAACTTGAAGATAATAATAAAAATTGCGAGAATGTAAACTTTCACCTCAATTATCACGATCTACTATTTTTTTGTGATCTGCTGCTTGTCGGCATTCGACTGCTGCTGTGAAAAATGATTCGCACTTTTTCAACCACTCCTCTATATCTCTCCGCGTTCTCTGCTTCAACTTTACAAAAATATTACTTCTACAGCTAGCACACTGTCATTTCACACTCGGAACACGACTTCTGCATACCGCGTTCTTATCTTCTCTTTGCACCACTCACTCTGCTGCACCTTCCATGAAATCTCACTTCTACCATCTATGTATTTTTGCCTCGGACTTTAAACACGCCGTTTGCATATCGCTCTCTTTGTTCTCGATCAGTCGATACGCACTCACTCACTATCTCATCGTTGTGATCTCTTTTATTTAACTCCAAAGAACTATCATCGACTTACACTCTGTTGCACATGAACTTCATTCGCATATATCGCATCACGCCCACACTTTAACCTTGCAACAGTCCCACATTTTTATAGAATAGAATATCCCATCAAAACATTCTCAAACACGTCGGCTGCAACCCTAATTAGGTCAACATGAAACCCTAGAATTTTTCGGTTGCTTAACCTTGCTTTGTCAGCAGGAAACCCTAATTGATCCGTTGCAAAACCCTAGCAACGTCGGCTTTGAAAACAAGCCGGTGAACAGCTTTAATTTAATTTTGAAATATTAATTTAAATTTTAAATAAATAAATAAAATTTAAACTGGATATTTAAAATTAAATATCTTCATCATCGGAGCACCTTTTTCAACAAAACGAAGAGCTAACTTGGGTTTTAAGAAAAACCCATTTCAAAACTATTGACCATGGATTTAAACAAAACCTATAATTTAGTCTACCTTGGTTTTCACAAAAACCCTTCCGCTCTTTGACATCAATGACAACATCAACACTTGAGCAAGGGCAATGTACCCAAGGTACCCAAAATTGCCAACAATCTCCCCCTTTGTCATTGATGGTAACCCTTTACTAAAAACACATCTTCAAGAGCCAAAACTGAAATCAATCTCTTTGAAGTTTTGCTCCCCCTGACTTGAAGCTTTCCTCTTCACTTGAAGCTCTCCCCCTTACTCATATCTCTCCCCCTTTGTCATCAATGGCAAAGGGCCACCTTTGGGGCTCGAAACTAAGAATGATCCTCTTAGCTTAGTCCCTCCCCCACCTCCTGATGAGGTGATTAATTCTAGGGTGGGAGTAAAACTCCCATTAGGCACTGATCAACATCAATGTCTATAACTTCCTTGCCGGGTCTTCTCTTGAACTCTTTGACCATATTCTTGTTCCTGTCATTGTTCTGATACTTGGACCTGATCATGCCACTGTTTTTGTTCCTATATCCTGGAATTTCAACTCTACACTATCTGACAGTGTGACTTTTATTGTTGCACTTATAACAAGTAATAGTTTTGTTTCTTTTAGGCATACCTGTTCTTTGAATCCACATGTTCTGACTAAGCCAGTTCTGACTAAACCTATTTTGACCAAGCCTGTTAGTGTGATGTTCTTTTGTTTTAAATGAAACTCCGAGTCCGTTTACCCTTCTGACATGAAGCACACATACTATTTGCAGGTTTTTTAATGATTGAAATATCTCTCACTGCTTGTTTAGCGCTAATTCTTACAAGATTATCAAAACTTATGTGTCCAAGCCTCTTATGCCACAACCAGTTCTCTTCTTCTTGTCCCATGAAGCACATACCTTCTGAAAACTCTGAGAGTGTGTACAGATTGCCAGACGTCCTTGAGCCGATTGCTATTAATTTCCTGTTGTTTATTTTTCTGACTTCACAACCATGCTTCTTGAAAACTACTTCATGTCCTTTGTCACAGATTTGACTCACACTCAATAGATTATGTTTCAAACCATCCACATATAAAACTTCCTCTGAATTGATCTTTCCTTCACTAATTTTTACCGTTCCTTTACCTATTATTTTGGCTCCGTCATTGTTGTCGAATTTTATAGAACCACCCTCATACTTTTGTAGATTTTTGAATTTCTGTTTGTCACCTGTCATATGACTTGAGCAACCACTATCAAGAATCCAAGGAACATGTTTATTCTGAGCTCTAAAATCTGTCTGCACTACTAAAGAATCCTGTTCTTTCCTGAGCTATTCTTTTTGTTTCCATTCTATTTTAACTGTGGTATTGGGTTCTAGCTGTGACTTCCCTTTTTTATAATTTTGCACATATCCTTCAGTATAAATTCTATTTTGTTTTGCTCTATACGGTTGAAATCTGCTTTCATGAGGTTGATATGAAACAGACATACTACGACAATTTCTGGCAATATGACCAAAGTTGTGACACTTAAAACACTCTATTGCATAACTCATTAAAGGAGCAAACACATTTCTACTAGTGAAACTTCTTGGAACTACATTGTATTTGCAGTCAACAATTTTATGCCCATAAACATTACACTTGAAACAAAAACCATAGAAATAATGATTAAACCTGAAAGATGGTCTTGGCCAGGTTGTTGTTGGAGCCTTGGATCTTCTATTCTTTTGATGTGTGACCTTAGTAAAGCCATCATTGTCAGCTGTTATTTCAGGTCTGGCATTATATATTTCTTTTGCTTGATTCTTGTCTTTGTTCTTTTCACTTTCAACATTGCTTGCTTTTGGTCCAGTTGATGATTCTCCTTCAGAAAAGCCGAGACCAAATTTGATACCTGTGGATCTTTGATCGCTCAGAATTTTGTCCAATTTCATCGAGCTTTCTTCACGTTTTACATGATAGTTTATTTTTCGATCCAGCTCTTGTATCTGTATTCGAAGACTCACATTTTCTTCTTCCAATTTGCTGCAGTGGTCTATCTTCATGGATACCTGTATTTCCAGATCTTCAGACATTTTATTGTATTCTTCAGTCTGTATTTTTAAACTGGCAATAATGTTGTTTGCATCCTTAAGTTTCCTTGACAATTTTTCATTCTTCTTTTTATTCGATTCCCATTTCGTAAGGGCAGACACTAGCTCACCCTCTAAATCAACTTCAGCCTCAACTTCTTCAACTTCAGAGTTCATTCCTTCTGCCATTTCCGGTTCAATTTTCTCAACCATAGGAACCGAAACTAGTCGGGATGCCTTTTTGGATGAGGATCTATTCTTCTTAGCCATTGTGTACTAATCCAAGATCAACCCCGATCGATTTAGCCAAAATTGGGAACCTTGCTCTGATACCAATTGTTACAATCATAATGACACTAAGAGGGGGGTGAATCAGTGTGTTCTTTAAAAACTTAAAAGCAATTTAGACTTTTAAATAAACTACAGCAGATTAAAACAGAAATAATAGAAGTACTAAGAGCATCACACATAACACGACATTTTAACGAGGTTCATCGATGTGGCTACTCCTCAAAAGGACTGCTTGGACGACCATCCAAATCCAGTCAAATGCAAAGCTACAACTTTACATAATCATTCACCAGCACCAACTGGTAAGAGGCACCAACCTCTAAATTTTATCTGCTACAACAGAATGGAGCACCAACTCCAATTTTTCCAGCACCAACCGGAAAGAGGCACCAACCCCTTTTTCAAGCTACAACTTGAAGATAATAATAAAAATTGTAGAATGTAAACTTTCACCTCAATTATCACGGTCTGTTGTTTTTCTGTGATCTGCTGCTTGTCGGCATTCGACTGCTGCTGTGAAAAATGATTCACACTTTTTCAACCACTCCTCTATATCTCTCCGCGTTCTTTGCTGCAACTTCACAGAAATATTACTTCTACAGCCAGCACACTATCATTTCACACTCGGAACATGACTTCTGCATACCACGTTCTTATCTTCTCTTTGCACCACTCACTCTGCTGCACCTTCCATGAAATCTCACTTCTACCATCTGCATATTTTTGCCTCGAACTTTAAACACGCTGTCTGCATATCGCTCTCTTTGTTCTCGATCAGTCGATATGCACTCACTCACTATCTCATCGCTGTGATATCTTTTCTTTAACTCCAAAGAACTATCACCGACTTACACTCTACTGCACACGAACTTCATTCGCATATATCGCATCACGCCCACACTTTAACCTTGCAATAGTCCCACCTTTTTATAGAATAGAATATCCCATCAAAACATTCTCAAACACGTCGACTGCAACCCTAATTAGGTCAACATGAAACCCTAGAATTTTTTGGTTGCTTAACCTTGCTTTGTCAGCAAGAAACCCTAATTGATCTGTTGTAAAACCCTAGCAACGTCGGCTTTGAAAACAAGCCGGTGAACAGCTTTAATTTAATTTTGAAATATTAATTTAAATTTTAAATAAATAAATAAAATTTAAACTGGATATTTAAAATTAAATATCTTCATCATCGGAGGACCTTTTTCAACAAAACAAAGAGCTAACTTGGGTTTTAAGAAAAACCCATTTCAAAACTGTTGACCATTGATTTAAACAAAACCTATAATTTAGTCTGCCTTGGTTTTCACAAAAACCCTTCCGCTCTTTGACATCAATGACAACATCAACACTTGAGCAAGGGCAATGTACCCAAGGTACCCAAAATTGCCAACATTATAGATATTTTTGGTGTGCTCAAATGTCAATGGACATTCATATGGCACAATGAAACACTGAATAATGTTTGTAGAGTGGTAAAAACTTACTAGCATCTATGCATGATGCGAACACTAGCCAGTGTCTGGCTTAAAAAAATTGTATAAAGACTAAAATGCTCCAAAATGTAGCTTAACTCCACAATATAACTCCACATTGTATTGTTAAAAATGTCACCAACATGCTAATTTAACTCAAGTGCCATCATAAGCATTACATCCTATTCAAAGCCTTTGGCTCTTTTCACAATGGGGTCTTGATTTGATTGGCAAAATATCACCTTCTTCCTCTAGACAACATACATTCATCATCATAGCCACTTAATACTCCACAAAGTGGGTTGAGGCAATTGCTTTAACCAATATGACAAGACCTCGAATTGTGGAGTTTATAC
This sequence comes from Wollemia nobilis, assembly GCA_028583015.1. Lineage (NCBI taxonomy): Eukaryota > Viridiplantae > Streptophyta > Pinopsida > Araucariales > Araucariaceae > Wollemia > Wollemia nobilis. The sequence continues at coordinate 7,473,716 of JAQPPZ010000386.1, read as the reverse complement.
TTCATCATTCATATGTCATTTTTTTATCCCCTTAAACATAATTTATGATAATGGTAAGTCTTTTAAAAATAAGGATGTTTGAGCACTTTGCAATAAATATAATATCCAACATAGTTTCTTGAATCCTTACTACCCATGAGAAAATGAACAAGTTGAGGCTACCAACAAGATCTTAATTGCTATTCTCAAGAAACTAATCAAATAAAATCATCGATATTGGCATAATCAAATCTCTTTGGTATTATAGACTTATAGAACAAGCATCCACACACCTACTGGAGCAACACCATTTTCACTGGTCTATGGAGCCGAAGCAATTATACCTCTTGACCTTGATATCCCCTCATTTTGAATTTTATTGCAAGAATTCATATATGACGATACTACTAGATAAGCACATTTTTACCAAGTCATGCTTCTTGATGAAAGGTGGGTCAATGCTTTAGAGCATTTACGAGCTTATCGAGACCATCTAAAGCATGCTTACAATGCTAAAGTTCATCTATGTGAATTACAAGTAGGATATCTTGCTCTTAAGGAAAATCACCAAAACACCAATGCATTGCCACACCTTCATGATAAATTTATGGCTAATTTGCTGCGACTATATATTATCATTCAAAAAGTGGGTAAAGGAACTTATAGGCTTGCCAGTCTAGAGGGAGTCGAAGAACCCGAACCACTTAACATCAAAAACTTGAGAGCATTTTATGCCTAATGTGATTTATATATGTATATATACATGGCTAATACATAAAAACAACATTGCATTTTTACACTTCGTATTTCACACATTACATCGCACACATTAAATTTCACAAATTGCATTTCGTACATTGCATTCACAACCATATTCACACATTTCATTCACCATATTAGGGATCATTTATTCAATTTAGATAATAATTGATCCAATAAAGTCATGTTGCCTTAATCAAGGGCACCTTTAAATCATCATCCATTTCATTCCATAAAGTCAAATTATCATTTGCAAACCATATTTCCATAATCCCTAGGTGTTTTTGATCACTCAACCACTCCTAGTGTTTCTAGAAACCTCCAATACATGTCGAGTTTTCTTTAGGACCAAGATACATTTTTACTAATAAAAATCTTGAGTTCTAGGAATTTACTCTAACACTCTTGAACCAAACACAATCACACATCTTAAAAAATATGTTGTATCAAATAGAGATAATACCATTATTGGGTTGAACCTCAAAGTAAAAAGGGTACTCCTTGCTTGTACCATTATGCACATAGTACAAAAATAAAAAACTATGGTTTTCAACACTATCACAATCATTTTCAAATAAAATAATGAGTAGTAAGTATAGGGTAAAATTCTCATCACACTTTGGTTGAGAATCTGATTCCCCAAAGCTCTAAATATTTTACACATCATACACCATAGATCCTTAATTTGTAAGGATAGAACTACATTTCTAGTCAAACAGTTAGGTAGTCTGAATCCCAAAATCTTAGAGATCAAATTCTTGTACTATGGAGCTAATCTCCACCAGGGCTATAGATGCTTGAATAGTAGTGGAGTATGCTCATGCATGGTGATACATCTCTCTTGAAGGGACATCTTACTACAAATAAGGACAAGATAGTTTCTTGGTCTTCTTCATGATAGGTTTCATCTCAATTTACTTAAACATGGGTTAAAAAAATCACTTGCACACATACTGGTTATTGATTGCCTCGATCCATTACCATACTCATGATTTGGTAAATGAATTCACTACACACACATTTGGTCTTAGATAAATTAGATCAGATTTATTTTATTTGATATCACTAGTATATTTGAGTCTCTACAAAAACAACTAGTTTTCCATATCAACATCCATATCATTACATGAGTCTTCCATTTTACATGCCACTATTTTGGTTTCCCTGATTAAAAAAAATGCTTTAAATGGTCAAGAAAATCTAAACTATGAATGATCATTAGAGAATTAATTCATTTTCGTAAATCACATTATCATTGCATTATCATCCATCATACATATACAAAAATCATTCACACCAAAAGCATAACACAAAATTAAAAGCCATGTCTATATATATCGCATGTACAATGAATGACCAAAGGCTATATACAATGGAAAACCAAGGATCATATACAAAAAGTGCATCTAAGCACTAGCTAACACCTATATGAAGACCCTTGTGATCCTAATGGATCCCTAGACCTAGAGCCACTATTCCTAGACTCACTATACCAAACAAACCTTGATAGGGAGGAAGAGGATAGATATGGAAGCCCAATGTGGTGTTGCATAAATAGATCTTCCAAATACTAAATGTATCTATATTTGGATCAAATGCATCATATGTACTACCTCTTATGATGGTCTCTATGTGCTATCTCTACCTAGAGCCTCACAATCCTATCCTTGCTTCCACATATAGCCATTTGTACCTCTAGATCTGCATGTACCTGAGCTACCTCTACATCTCACTCCACCACCATATATTGGAGGTGGTCCCACTTAGCCTCGAGCCTCACCCAATCCTCCTCACTCTAACTTGGAGGTCTCTCTAGAACCTTATCCATATCATCCATGCCACCACCATCACCTCAAATATTTAGAGGTTGCTCTACTACATCCCTCACCCTCCTCCCTCTACTGCAAGATCAATGATGTCTCCTATGTCTAGGAGCCTCATATACTTCCTCCATCTTAGCCTCATCATCATCCTCATTATCATCATCCATGGCCTGACTAGGTACCCATGGTGGTTGTGCAAAAAACCATACATCGTACTTAGTGGTAGTACCCACATCATCCACATCGAAGAGATATATCTCCTTGTCATCCTCATAGGTCGCTTATCATACCTCTACACAAGGTAGACCCATCTAATATCAATGATGCATGTACAACACTGGTGCCTTGAGGACCCCCAATCATATCCCAAACTACCATAGTAGCCATGATAATTGTATCAACTCCACCTCACTCCTATATCACCCAACCATCCATCTAGCTTACCAAAATCTTTGTAGTTGCTCCCTATCATCAGTCCAATTGTCACATTTCCATGATATCAAATACACCTAATCAGGTATCAAACCTACCCACAAAGATCTATACTCCTAACCAATCTAGCTAATATGACTTGGTTGCACCTCCTTAGCCACCTACCATATCAAAGCATAGGGTTGCGCCCCATCCCATGCCTCACTAGGTAGGCCCACTGGTTAAACCACAATTAAGTGCTCCTAGCCCAAGCACTGTAATAGTACACTACAACCCAAATCCTTCTACCCTTGCATCCTCACTTCATATAAATCCAAGTATAATTGATCCAGTAGAGCAGGTTCCCATGCATACACTTGAGGCTCATCGATCATATCATACACCAAACTGATCATGTTCCATGGGAATCGATAACTAGTGTTTTTAGTTGCCACTATGCTTTCCAATAGGAACATGACCAAGGTGGAAAATTCCTCCAACTCATTCTTAGCATACATCACCAAGTACATGATCCCTCCACCCTTCACACTCACATTCTACCATCAATCTCAAAATATCTAGCTCATCTTGTACTCCCTATAGTGTCCAACCTCAACATGTAACCCCTCCACTAGCACTTGGAGAATGTGGTATACATCCTCAAGTGTCACTATCACCTAACCAGTATGGAGCTAAAAGGTCCCCCTATATGGATCCCATATCTCTACCAAAGCAAAGATATACCCCTAATCTACCCTCACCACATCAATCTGTGTGATTCCAGCTAGCCCTATAGCCTCCAACCACTTGCATTGCTCCTCTCGCAATACCTTTCTCACCCCTGGTATGAGGGGAGAGAACCAATGTTGAGCCTCTAAGATACTCAACTGTAGCATAACACATACACAATGCAAGCACATTAATAACTTATTCATTACATAATTAAAAAAAACTACACAAATCCAAACAAAGCATGCCAAGGGCACTTACCTCAGCCACCTGCATCTTTGATCCTACTACCGCATCTACACCCTCCATCACCATAGCCTCCACCACACCACACTCCTTCAATACACCTCACTTCTTCCCTCACTCACTCTCCTTCAAATGTAGCTTCTAGAACTTGTGAACATAATAGTTAATCTAATTTTACCTTTGTAGACTATTTATAACAATTTTTGGTGTGCTAAAACACCTATGGGCATTCACATGCTATAGTGAAATATTGATCAACATTTGTAGAGTGGTAAACGCTTGTCGATATCTATGCATGATGTAGATGCTAGCCAACATCTAACTTCAAAAATTTGTATAAAGACCAAAATTATCTAAAACATAACTTACCTCCACAAAATCACTCCACATTGCATCCATGCATTCATTCCATCATCATATCATGTTTTGTGAAACCAAAAATTGATTTGGGTGCTTAATTTTTTATTGCGACTAAAATTCACAAAAAAATTGCCTTACAAACTTCAAAACACATCAAAACGGTTCTAATTTTTATAAAACAATAATATTCATCATTCTAATCATCCATGTCATCATTTCATCACTATTTGTGATAACATGGATTGATTTGGGCAGGTAACTTTTTTTTGTGGTCAAAAAGTTGTAAAATTGTCCGAAATTACTTTTCAAAAAACTATAGAATAATGCAAAATTTCACAAAATCATACAATCCAATCATCAATATATTTTTCATCATCACATCTTCATTCCAATATCATTTTCATCCATCAAAATTGCATTTGCATTTTTTCCAAATTCACCTACAATTTCAAGTGATTGGTTGTCCATGCAATTTGGTAAGATGAGTAAATCACCATAATGACATTTGACCATCATCATTCAACATCCTCTTGTTCGAATAAAAAATCATTTTGGGTTATTCATTTCTCAAGTGAGCCTATGCCCAAGTTAATTTGCTCAAAAAGTTATCATTGATGGCCTTGTTCATGGGGCTTGAAACATGGACACAATCACATCTCAACATTTCTTTTATATTGATAGTCATCATAGAGATAGGCCTTTCCTAGGTTGATTATGAGAAAATATGCTCATTAGATTCATAATGATAAGAAATTACAATGTTTTTATAGCACTCCAATTAATTTGAAATATCTACTATTATGGAGATCTTACTTGCTCCTACTATTTTTAGAAACACTCTAAACAATTCCCTATATGCTCTCACAACAAAATTGATTTCCTCTCAAATAGTAAAGTTGCAATTATATTTAAATGAATTTTAAATATTTAGAACCTATATAATTTTGGTAAGATACTCTAAAGTATGCTCTAGAGTCCAACATTCTCCCCCTTAAAGTTGAGAGGACTGACTAGACAGTCTCTTAGCTTTATATACTAAGCTTTCACAACTCCTTTAGTGAAGATGTCCACTATGTTGTCCAAAGTGCTGCAATGTTGTAGCTCAATCACCTATTTATCCACCATGTCTCGAATGAAGTAATACTTCATGTCAAAGTTCTTTGACCTGCTGTGGTGGATAGGATTATGTGCCAATTGGATGGAACTCATATTGTCACAGTACAATCTTGTAGGACCACTTTGTTGCTCTCCAATTTCTTCAAGGACTTTTCTCAACCATAAAGCTTGAGTACTAGTATTTGTGATTGCTATATACTCTGCCTCAGTAGATGATAATTCTACAACAGTCTGCTTTTTGGAATTCCATGTAATTAGTCATGACCCAAGACTAAAACAATTCCTTGAAGTAGATTTTCTATCATCTATATTGCTGCCCCAATCACTATCACTAAATCCAACTAATTTTACATAATTACATTTGTGGTAATGGATACCAAAATCCAATGTACCCTTTATATATCTCCAAATTATTAGTTGCTTAAAAATGAAGTTTAGATGGATCAACCATATACCTTGAAACAAGAGAAGCAACACACTAAATATCCAGCATTGTGTTGGTGAGGAAAATTAGACTCCCAACCATGCTCTTGTAAGTGGTCATGTCAAATTTTGGAGCTCCATCATCTTTTCTGAATTGGATCCCATGACTTGTTGGAGTTGCAACAGGATTGCATTGCTCCATAGAAAATTTCTTGATCATATATTGAGCATATTTGTGTTGACATATGAATATCCCTTTATCCGTTTGATGTACCTCCATGCCTAGGAAGTAATGCATTAAACCTAGATCTTTCATTTCAAATTCTTTCATCATGGAGTGTTTGAACTCCTCATTCATCTTAGCACTACTACCCATGAATATTAGATCATCCACATATAAGCATACAATGAGAATGTCTTTACCTTGTTTCATGTAGTAGAGGGTAGGTTCACTTTTGCTCCTAGTGAATCCATACCTTTGAAAGTAGCCATCAATGCATGAGTACCATGCTCTTGGTGCTTGCTTGAGGTCATACAATGATTTCTTTAGTTTGTAGAAAAGGTGCTCCTTACATTGTTATTAAAATCCTTGAGGTTGTTGCACAAAAACCTCTTCATTCAAGTACCCATTTAGAAAACCACTCTTTATATCCATGTGCTGAATTTTCCACCCTTTATGGATAGTCAAAGAAAGTACTGATCTGATTGTCTCCTATCTAGCAACAGGAGCAAAGGTCTCCTCATAGTCAATCCCATACTTCTAAGTGAACCCTTTTGCTACAAGTCTTGCCTTGTGTCTTTCAATGCTTCCATCAGCATTGAATTTGATATTTTAGACCCATTTTCATCCAAAACACTTCTTTCCCTTAGGAAGCTCCACTAGCTCCCAAGTATCACTCCTTTTTATAGATGTCGTTTCCTATTTCATGGCTTGTTACCATACATCATGAGCACTTGATTTTTCATAGCTAGATGGCTCTATATCTACACTAGTCATTAAAGCATAATTGACTACATCTCCCTTAGGATCTTGGGAGTCATCATCACCATACATATGCAGATTTTTAAGTCTTTTCAAAACTGCATTCATTTCACTAGATTGACTTCTAGTGTATCTTTTCTGGAAATTATTATCCAACATTTGAAAATATGGATGGTGCTGAAGTGTTCTTTTACCTCTAGATGGAGAATAAATATCCATAGGTGAAGAACTTACTGATATTTGTGGATAAGGACTTGGAGTAGCATTTGTTTTACTTGAAGTAGTACTCATACTTGGGCTTGGAGGACTTCCTTTACTATTTTTGGGCTGCACTTGCTACACTTGAGAGGAACTTGCATCATGATATCCATCATCAACAAAAAGTTTTTGATGACCCCATTCTCCCCCTTCATCAAAATTTACATCCTTGGAGAGTACAATTTTATGTGTTTTGGTATTGTAGAGCCTATATGCTTTGGAAGACTCACAATATCCAACAAAAATACATACTTGAATTTTGGGGTCAAGTTTTTTTCTTTGCTCATCAGGAATGTGGGCATATGCAAGACAACCAAAAACCTTAAAGTGTTTTACATTTGGATTTTTGCCATACCATCCTTCATAAGGAGTAATCCCATCTAAACTAGAAGTAGGACTCCTATTCAAAATGTAAACACTAGTTCTAACAACATCAGCCCAATACATGTTACTTAGATGCTTAGTTTGTAGCATTGATCTAGCCATTTCTACTATAGTGTGGTTCTTTATTTCAGCCACACCATTTTGTTGTGGGGTGTAGGCAGTTGTGAATTTCCTTTTTATTCCACAATATTTACAATATTTTAGAAATGCATTTTAAGAATACTCTCCTTCTTTATCAGTCCTGATACTTTTTACAACAAACTCACTTTTATTCTCTACATTATTTTTGAAATCTATGAAACAACCAGAAGCTTCATCTCTAGTTTTCAAAAAATAAATCCAACACATCCTAGAGAAATCATCAATGAAAGTGAGAAAGTAAGAGTTGTTACCAATGCTTTTGGTTTGCATTGGACCACAAATTTCTGAATGCACCAATTATAGTGGATGGCTTTCTATCTATGCTTGTCCCTTTGGAAACTTTGATCTTGAGTGATTTACCAAAGCACATCCTTCACACACCTCCTTGTGTTCTTCAACTATTGGAAGTCCACTTACCATAGCTTGAGAAGTCAACAACTTCAAGCTTGTAAAATTAAGATGACCAAATCTCAAGTGCCAAAGCACACTTGGATTAGCAATAGCTACACTAGCAATTTGAGCACCTCCTTGTTCCCAAAACTTAAGAGGAAATAACCTATTCTTTGTCATAGGTACATGTGTAATAACTCTATTACAATTGTTCTTATCAAAAATGACACATTTTCCTTCATAAAAAATAATCCTATAGTTCTTCTCCATCATTTGTCCAACACTAGGAAAATTATGTTGGAGTTTGGGGGTGTAATATATATCATTTACCTTCTTGGTGCCTTATTTTGTTGGAACCTCCATGGCTCCAATACCTTCAACTTGTAGTGCCTTGTCATCTCCCAATTTGATCTTTTATTTGTATGAGGAATCCATTGTAGCAAAGAGATCCTCTTTGCCACTCATGTGATTGGAACAACCAGTATCCAAAATCCAAGTTTCATTAAGATTTTGATATGATTTTCCATAGGTGAGGAACATATTTGAAGAATCTCCTTCCTCTTCTCTATAGTTTCCATATTGACCTCTCCCATCTTGAGAAGTCTTGGACCAACAATCTCTAGCAAAGTGACCAACCTTGCCACAATTGTAACAAGATTTATTTGATTTGTCACCTCATCTTACTTGATTTCCATATCTTGATCTACCTCATCCTCTTCATTTTCCTCTCCTTTGGCCTCTTCCTTGTCCTTGTACTTGTCCTATTTCTTGTGCATTATCACCTTCTTTGGATGAGAATGCTTTCTCATCACCTCCATAGCTTGTATATGTACCACCCTGTAATATTTCTTCATGAGACATCAAAGAACCAATTAGAGCATCAAAAGTTAGAGTAGAAAAATATTTAGATTCTTCAATAATGATATCAATATGGTTCCATTTATGAAGAAGTGTTCTCAACACTTTCTTCACCACTAATTCAGTTTTGAAGTCTTCTCCAAGGCTTTGCATTTTTTTTACAATGGCTTTCACTCTCACACAATAATCTCCCACTCTTTCATCATATTACATCTTGAGATTCTCAAAATATCTCTTCAATGTTTGAAGCCTCACTTGATTCACTTGATTTCTCCCTTGATAGCTATCTCTCAAGGTTGTCCATGCTTCTAGGGTTGTTGAACAAGAAGCAATCCTTGGAAAGATGTTTTTCTCCAAAGTTGCTTGGAGATGGTAGAGAGAAAATGAGTTTTTATTTTGGGAATATTTTTTATTGGTTCTATTAGCTGCACTCAAGGTGGTCCAATATACAGTTTCATTGTAGCCTTATTATACAATATACCATAACCCCTTGCCTATGATTAAGGCCCTCATCTTGATGGACCAATACTCGTAATCTAACCCATTAAATTCAAGAATGGGAAGATTGTTATTGGCAGCCATTGATGCTAATAAAAAAAACTTTGTAATAATGTAGATAGCTTCTAATACAATTATTTTGTAATAAAGAATAGTAGAATATCTTCTTTTAATCAATTGACTCAACCTATTAAATCAATCTTTCAGAATTAAACTCTAATTGCAAAAATTCATGCTTCTTTTTATTTACCAAAGTCTCAAGCACCAAATTTATCATTAATCAGATAATACTGATTGAAATAGTCTGAAATTATTCATGTAGACTTCTGATATACCTATCTGAAAATCCACTAAATTTCAGAAGCAAATTCACACAAATGAGAAATATGTGATCAATTTACTTTTTCCCTTTCTAGATCTTAGAGTGTTTTTGAGACAACCTCAATGTTTTTCACATAAATAAATCCATACAGCTCCAAAATTTTTGAAAATTAAACTCCGTATTCTTGAGAAAATAATATAAAAACCCTATAAATTTTAGAATAAAATTCACAAAGGTTAAAAATATGTGATCATTTAATTTTTCCATTTTTATCACAATTCCGGATCTAAGATTTTTGAAGAAAAAATAAATATTCACACAAATCGATAAATACAAATCCAAATGACCTGAATTTTTTTTTTAATTATGATTTTATATAGATAATATTTCTCCCAAAATTTTAGAATCAAATACCATTTCGTCCACTTTATACAACCATTTTATTTAAAAACTCAAAATGCTAATAAAATCAGTAAATTAGCTCCAAATCACCTAATGTTTTTACTGAATTCTATTTATACAATTATATAACAACACTCAAAATTACATAATAAAATACCTCAGGATGCATGATATATTAATTATTTACTCAAGCTCTTCCTTACAACTTTGCTGAGTGCTGGCCACTTGAGTTTCTCTGACAAAGTGCGTGCTTCAGATCTCTTCGCACCACTCTCCACAGGTTTTGATCCATCTGAGAAAACCTGATATGATACCAAAATGATAAAATATACTCATTAGATTCATAATCATAAGAAATTACAATGCTTTTATATCACTCCAATTAGTTTGAAATCTCTACTATTATGGAGATCTTACTTGCTCCTACTATGTTTAGAAACACTCTAAACAATTCCCTATATGCTCTCACAAAAAAAATGATTTCCTCTTAAATAGAAAAGTTGGTGCATCTATATTTAAATGAATTTTAAATATTTAAAAACTATATAATTTAGGGAATATACTCTAAATTATGCTCCAGAGTCCAAAAAAATAGATCCAATTGAGGGAATTATCCTAATGTCACTAGATGGCCCTCCAAGGGTTGACTATTTTTCTTTTTGCATTTTCATCACTTTGCATTTCAATGATGCTAATTGGCATGTTTTCCAATAGCATGGAATCACCCCAAACTTGGGGCAACTAAATTTGATTTTGAGTTTCCACATTGGGATACATCATTCACATCATACATCTATGTTTAGAAAATACCCCTTTTATTTTGGGGTAAAAATAGAATTCATTTACATCATCATCATACGTCCACAATTGGAAAAAATCCTTTTCTATTGGGAAAAAAACATAATTCACTTATATCTATACTTGCAAAAATCCCTTTCTCCATTGGGGTAAAAATGACATCAATTTACATCATTCATATCATTTACATTTACATCATACACTTGCACTTACACCATTCACCTGCATTATTACCCATAATTCTATTAATTGGCTCATGAGACTCATTTTTTCACTCATTCGCCAATTGAGGGGGTAAGCTACACTAACAAATTATTTGTCTTCAAGATCTTCTTTGTGCTCCAAGGAAAGAAAGTTGTTTCACTACACTAAACCAGGTTTCTCATATTTTTGTACCACATTTTGTTTCACACACCGCAATACAAAAAGGGGTATCTATAGACACCAAAATCTAGCCACTTGTCATCCATTCGTATCCTCCAATCATAGCCACCCATTATTTATATATATGTATTTATTTAATATATACATAAATATTAATATTTTATATTTATATTTATATATATTTAATAAATATATATGTATTTATGTAAATAAATCCTATCCATCTGCCATAACTTAATCTTAGCCATTCATCCATCTTAATCCATGTCGCATGCTCAAATTTAATATCAAACCTTCCTCATGTTTTTATATTGACCACCCGTTGGTGTCGTTGAAACCCCAACATGATCAAGGGCAGATTATAAAAGATGATTCATTTTGATGAATCAGGGTCCTAATTTTTAATATTTTAAGATTCACAATTTTGTTATCATTTTACATCCTCATCACCACCATCACACCTCCCATTTTCACTATTGCAAAACCCTCATGAACCAAATCTGGTTTTGCCTCACTCCCATCCACCCTCAAACACCTCCCAGATTTTGTATAATTATTCTAAGCATTTCTATAATGCTTTTGGGTGTTTGCAGCTATCCCTGAATGCCTCTGGGTATTTCCCAAAGCACATTTATAGTCTGTAAACCATCGGATGCTTCTGGTAATTTGCACAACTCTTAAACATGGAAGCAAAAGCAGGAATCAACACCACATCCATTTGCATTGACAAGGTAAGATATTTTTTGAATTTTTTTATGTTTCTAAATTTTTTTATAGTTCAACATTGTAGCATTTAGGATTTATAGGTTTTATTATTCAGAGGGCCTCACACAGTGGAGCCCTTGAAGGTTCTATTAACCATTTTATGTTGTTCTTTGTTTATAGTTGTAGGAACCACATTTTTGGAAGACGTTGTAGCTAGGGTGGTCCTATAGGGATACACAAGACCACCCACACACTTGTTTGGAGCAAAAACAACGCAAAAGATGCCATATATTCACTTGTGGATAAAGGTTTTTAAACCCTAGATTTGTAATCATTATATCAATACAAAATCATATTGCAACATTGGAGATTAAGGCTCCCGCATAATAATATCAATATTATTGTCTTCATTTATGCAATAAGATTTTGTGTTGATTCTATTATCTATTGCTTTGGTTTTGTCATTTTTCACTTTACAAAAACCATGGATGAGATTACTTCAAGATAAATATGGTGTTAGGGTTTCAAAAATTATGTACATGGATGAGGAAGGAAGATACAAATTGAAATAAGATTGTTTGTTAGCTTTTGAGGATATATGTAGTGCAAGAGATCTATCATAGGTCATAATAAAATGTAAAAAATATGAAAGAAAGTAATTCTGCAATATGACTGAAATATACTATAAATAGAAAGTGATAAAAATACAATGTAGTATGGAGGTGATGGTCACTCCATTAATATAAGCTAAAGAACTACATTGTACTCTATACAGGATTTCCACCTCTATCTACTACACTTTGATATAATGCACTTGATATGAACTATCACTATGAGGCCCTTTATATAGTAAGATAGATTCCTTGGCCAACACTCTACCTAGTTATACAATGGGACACCTTGCACATTACAACTGCACATTGACACTTGTGGATTATTACATTTCTTGAAGTAAGTAGCTAACTTTCCCCTAAAGTAATCTCCTACACTATGTACCAAAGGTGGTACATTTACATGACCCAAATTATGTAATATACTCCAACTCTAATACCCCCCTCTATTACATTATTTGGGTATTGAAGATTTCAATCTTCAACATGGATCATTTTCTATGGATGCTCTTTGGTTTGATCAGGTTCTTTCATTAATTGAATTTTTCACTAGAATCCTCCTCCATCTAGTTCATCTTCTTCTTCTTATTTAGCTTTGCCTTTAAATCTAGTTTCTATGCTCTTATAGGTGGTAGTACTACTGCTTGATTCCTATAAAGATGTTTCTCCTTCTTTATCCTTAACCTCTCAAGGTATCAAGATAATATATTGGATTAGTAGAAATTGAAGTACCAATGTTACATGAGGATTGAACAAGATTTTCTAAATATGATTCATTAAGCTCTATCTTATTTTTAGATATCAATCCTTTTTGTTCTACATTTTTATCCTTGTAATGTTTGTATGTGAGTAATGCCATATACAATATGCTCACAAAGTCTAAAGAAAGTGAGATGTCACTTTTCTCATTATATATTGCTTCATTGATATGGGCTTGAAGATAGAATTCCATAGTATCAAAATTATCTTCTAAGGCTTCACTATGAATTACTTTTTAAGTTAGGTCTAATGTTCCTTCAGATTTCATGAGTGAATTCATGATCCCAATTTTTATAGCACTTGTTTTTTCTTTCTAAAGGAATTATTCCTATTAGTGTTTTTTGTATTTTTAGAAGTACACATCCTTATAGATCCCTATTTTAGAATATGAAGTACTTTTGATAGTTCTTGTATCTTATGAGATAGAATCTTCTTAAGTGGTATACCTTATGACTCCCTAGTTTAGATTATATGAGCTTGATTTGATAAAACCTTTTGTAGAAATTAGGTTTTGTAGGCTTCCTTATAATTCCAAATGGATTGAGTACTTGATAAACTTTAATGAATGCTATTATTATCAAATCTTGTAGAATACCTTATGTCTCCGTAGTGATTTTGGATATGCTATATGATTGATAAAGTGATTTTTGGAATAGTAGTTCAATTTTTGGGTTGATTTTGTAAATTTTTGTGAATAGCCAAAATAAACTTCTATTACACCTTATTACTCCTATTGAACTTAAGCACTTTCTAATTTGATGAGGTCGTAATGGTTGGATTTCTTTTATCCCTTTAATGTGGTTTTGAGATAAGTATACCAATTAATTTCCAACCCTTGATAATATTTAATGAACCTCCTTTTATAGCCTTTGATATTTGATATTTAATGTTTCTAAATTCTAATATCCTACTTTAGTGTAGTATTCCTTATAACTCCCTAATTTGGAATATTAGAAAACAATAATATTTGCAATAATAGAAATTTATTTTTTCTAGGTAGAAATCCTTATTTCTCCTATGTTTTAATTTGCAAATATTAATCTACAATTCTCCTTTAATTTTACTTTCAAATATGGTTGATTACCCTATATTTTCTGAAGAACATAAGCTTATACTGAGAGGGGGGGGTGAACAGTATAAGACCACTTTTTAGTTTTTCTTTCAAAGCAGCTTTCAAATCAGTAACATGTAGAAAAAATATAGTAGTAATAACAACAGTAATCAAAACAATGCAAAAAATATAATCCACAAAGTGACACAACAATTTACATGGTTCACCCAAGGTGGGCTACTCCACGGATAAAACTTTTCTTCTAAAAGTAATATCAAAGTCCTCTGGGAATCCTTCCCGATTACAATGTTTATGAGCCTTAGCTCAAAGGAGACACCTTCCCCTAATTCTGCTTTGGCTGGTGATCCTCTAGAAGACCTCTACCTCCTCTACCCTTAGCAAGTGGAATTATATCACAGAAGACACCTGTATTCCCTGCTCTGGCTGGAGATCTCTATCCTCAACTCTGTCACCGTAAAGCTGGTCCTCAAATTTGCACTAAACGCAGTTCTTCGGTCTAGCACAAATGTCCTCTTCTGCCTCAATCTCTGTCCTCAATCTGGTCCTCAAAAATTGGTTAAATAAGAATGGTTCACATGATTTCAAATGCTTGCTCAATGCTATCCCCAAGTATTTACTATTCTGTCACAACTATATTTGGTCGAAACCAACTCTCGCACAGTTCTACGTAGTCACAACAGTACACAACACTTTGGCTATCGAACTCTTCACTTCTACGTGCTGTCTCTGAATGTCGCAACACCAACAACTTCTGCTCCTTTGTGCATCCACCGCAGTATAGTCTTAGCACACTCTATGCAACCATAGCAGCACAAAATTTGCACACTCTATTTCCCTATGATCAAACTTCTCCCTTGCACTTTATTTTCATAGATTGCACTTCAAACGCACACTTTGATCGATAATTAAATCTCCTCAAACAACCCTCCTTTTATACTCACAATCTCAAGATTAGAACCTTGATCTTAGTCGGCTGTTTACACTTTAATCACGTCGACTGCAAAACCCTACGCTGCATCGGCCCATATTTAACTCTATCAGCTTCATTTCCTCCCTGTAGCTTCTAGCGCGAAACTACAACATGTCACGATATCATGACATATTTGCCTGTCGTACACCTTATATGCTTGTTGTCATGAAATCATGACACTACTACCTTTGTCGACCTCCTTACCGCTTATGTCACAAAATCGTGATACTTCCTGTCTTTGCTGACATCATCACACTTCTATCGTGAAATCGTGACACTTTAGTTTTCATGGCCTTCCCCTCAGCTTTTGTCATGAAATCGTGACACTTATGAATTTTGCTAATGTCATCTCACTTTTATCATGAAATCATGACACTTTCTGCAACTGCAAGCTACCAACTCAACCTATCGTGCAATCGTGACACTTTCTGCATCCGTACAACTTATTTGTAGCCTATCGCGAAATCACGACGCTTCTGGCTTTCGAACGCTTTCTCCACTGCCTATCGTGAAATCGTGACACTTCTGGCTTCCGTATGCTTTCTCCACTGCCTGTCGCAAAATCATGATGCTTCTCCTTTTAGGCTCTTCTCTTTGCTGTAATTCGTGAAATCACGACAGTTCTCACTTTGAGATTTTCAACATGTCGTGAAATTGCGACAATTTTGCAAAAACTTTCTCTCTCCTCAAACATGTCGTGAAATCATGACAGTTTTGCTAGCGCTTTCTCTCTCCTAAAACATGTCGTGAAATCGCAACAGGTTTTCCAACCACATGCAAACTTTTTCTAACTTATCTTTTTCTAGATCTTTTGCAACTGGGCTACTCTGATTTTCTTGGAGACTTACTAACCAGCTGAAACCTTCATCAAAACACATTATTTGACATAGAAACAAATTGCTTTAAGAAATCCTTGACATCAAATACAACAACTACCAAGAGCTCCTTAACATCAATGACAACAACTATACTTGAGCAAAGGCAATGTACTCAAGGTACCCAAAATTGCCAATAATCTCCCCCTTTGTCATTGATGGCAAACCTTTACTAAAAACACATCTTCAAGAGCCAAAACTGAAAACAATCTCTTTGAAGTTTTGTTCCCCCTGACTTGAAGCTTTCCTCTTCACTTGAAGCTCTCCCCCTTACTCATATCTCTCCCCCTTACTCAAATATCTCCCCCTTTGTCATCAATGGCAAAGGGTCACCTTTGGGGCTTGGGACTAAGAATGAGCCTCTTAGCTTAGTCCCTCCCCCACCTCCTGATGAGGTGATTTAAAACAAGGTTGGAAGTGAAACTCCCATTAGACACTCATCATCATCAGTGTCTACAATTTATTTGTCGTGCCTTCTCTTGATTTCTTTGTCTGTATTTCTGTTTCTGTCACTGTTCTGATCCTCGGACCTGTTCATACTACTGTTCCTGTTTCTTTTATCATTCCTATTCTTATCCATATCTTGATCCTTAGACTTGTTCATATCACTTTTTCTGTTCTTGTACCTTGGAATATTAGCTCTGCACTGTCTGGATGTGTGACCTATATTGTTGCACTTATAGCAAGTAACAGTATTATTTCTTTCAGGCATAGCTATTTTTTGAATCCGCCTGTTCTGACTAACCCAATTCCTGATATTTGCCTTGCAAAAAATTGCTTTATGCCCAAATTGATTGTAAGAGTAACAATACCCTTGGAAGAAATTACCACTTTTGAAATTATTGTTAACCCTCTTCATTTGAGATATGCAATGTGCAGCCATGTGTCCAAACCTGTAACACGCAAAACATCTACCATGAAATATTCTTTTAATCGATCTCTTGGGTCCCGAAAGCTTCACATTTAGAAATCTTTTTTCTATTTCTGTGCATTCATCACTCATGGACTCATGATCTGAAATACTTTCTTCATCAGAACTTTTTTTCTTTTGAAATCTCTTGCTAGATGTCCCAACCTGTTTCTTGTGCAGCTCAACAAAACTGAGACCTGTTTTATCTGTTGGTTTTCTTTGTCCTTTGATGAGAAATTTAACCTTCTTGGAGCTATCCTGAAATCTATAGAGCTTATCCTTGTACTCTTTATTTTCTTCTTTCAAAGAAGCCATTTTCTGTTTTAAATCATTATACTCAAGAATCTTAGACTCTAACTCATCCTTGAGTTCCTATGTTTTAGCTATAGAGAAATCAAGACTTTCTATAAGATCGTCTCTCTCCATACAACATTCATCTAACTTAATCTTGAGTTTGTCATTCTTCTTTCTTTCCTTTTTCAAAACACTAAGAGCATTATTGAGTTCACATTCAAGATCCTCTATTTGATTGCACTTTGAATTATCAAGGCCTTTTTCAGATTTCTTATCACTAGAGGTGCTACCTTTTTCAAAAACCATACAAGCATCTTCCTTATCATTTTTTTAAGAATCCTCATACATACTAGCAACCAATTCATTATTTGTGCAATCATCCTCAAGGTGCCCAAAATTTCCACATCTAAAACATTTCATGACAATAAATTTATGTTTTGATTCTTCCTCTTTTTTTGAAATGAACAACATCTCATTTTCATCATCACTAGAAGAACTTTCACTATCACTGCTAGAACACTTACTTGCATTGTCCAGATAGAAGCTCTTCTTGTTCTTGTGTGAATATCTCTTTCCTTGATTGTTGTGCTCATATTTGTTCTTTCTGTAATACCTGTGCTTTTTAGAATCCTTGCTCTTAACATCCTGTATATCTTCATCACTTTCATTCTTGGAAATAGTACAGTCAGTAGCATAATGACCAAATTTTCCACAGTTGAAACATCTTATATTTTTCTTGCTTTTGTGCTTTCTAGAGAACTTGCCTTTCTTGTTGTAATATGCCTCTTCCTCACTAGAAGACTCATCACTCTCTTGAACCTATTTGCCTTTTGATTTCTTGGTAGCTTTGAAAGCTGCATCTTTCTTTACATCAATTTTCACTTAAGTTCTCAGCTCAAATGCTGCAAGAATACTATGGAGCTCATCCTTTTTCAACTTATCTAAATCTTTAGCTTCCTCAATAGCAGAAATATTTTCACTAAATATATTAGGAAGAGATCTTAAAATCTTATCACACATGTCATTTTCAGCAAGTTCAAGACCTAAGTCTTTCATATAATTAACAACTTCATCCATACGGAGCATATAGTCACTAATATTTTCATCATCATTCATCTTGAGCTGTTCAAACATACCTTTGAAGTGTCTCAACTTGGGCTTTCGGACATTTGCATCACCTGTATGAACAACCTGCAATTGTTTCCACATTTCACTAGCTGTCTTGTAGTGAATAACTTTGGTAAGATTAGCCTTCTATAAACCCTTCAGGATTGCATTCATGGCTTTTGAGTTGCTGTGATGTAGGAGTCTGTCTTCTTTAGTATAAGGACCATTTGCAAGAATGGTGTACCCATCTTCAATAACTTCCCATACCTCATTACCAAGTGCCATTAGATAGACTTTCATTCTTGCACTCCACAGACCGAAATCTGATCCATCAAGAATAGGTGTTGCATTGCCACTTGAATAATCCATTGTGTTCTTTACAAGCTTTTCCTTCAAGCTATTAAACTTTTCGAAGGTACTAGCTCTAATACCAATTGAAGAACACAAGCTTATACTGAGAGGGGGGGGTGAACAGTATAAGACCACTTTTCACTTTTTCTTTCAAAGCAACTTTCAAATTAATAACATGCAAAATAAAGATAGCAGTAATAACAACAGTAATCAAAAAAATGCACAAAATATAATCCACAAAGTGACACAACAATTTACGTGGTTCACCCAAGGTGGGCTACTCCATAGATAAAACTTTTCTTCTAAAAGTAATATCAAAGTCCTCTGGGAATCCTTCTCGATTACAATGTTTATGAGCCTCAGCTCAAAGGAGACACCTTCCCCTAATTTTGCTTTGGCTGGTGATCCTCTATAAGACCTCTACCTCCTCTGCCCTTAGCAAGTGGAACTCTATCCACAGAAGACACCTGTCTTCCCTGCTCTGGCTAGAGATCTCTGTCCTCAACTTTGTCACCACAAAGCTGGTCCTCAAATTTGCACTAAACATAGTTCTTCAGTCTAGCACAAATGTCCTCTTCTGCCTCAATATCTGTCCTCAATCTGGTCCTAAAAAACTGGTTAAAGAAGAATGGTTCACAAGCTTTCAAATGCTTGCTCAATGCTATCCCCAAGTCTTTACTGTTCTGTCACAACTGTATTTGGTCGAAACCAACTCTCACATAGTTCTACGCAGTCACAGCAGTACACAGCACTTTGGCTATCGAACTCTTCACTTTTGTGCACTGTCTCTGAATGTCACAACACCAACAGCTTCTGCTCCTTTGCGCATCCACCGCAGTACAGTCTTAGCACACTCTGTGCAACCACAACAACACAGACTTTGCAAACTCTATTTCTTGATGATCAAACTTCTCCCCCACACTTTATTTTCATAGATTGCACTTCGAATGCACACTTCGATCGATAATTAAATCTCCTCAAACAACCCTCCTTTTATACTCACAATCTCAAGATTAGAACCTTGATCTTAGTCGATTGTTTACACTTTAATCACGTCGGCTGCAAAACCCTACGTTGCATCAGCCCAAATTTAACTCTATCAGCTTCACTACCTCCCTGTAGCTTCTAGCATGAAACTACAACATGTCATGATATCGTGACATCTTTGCCTACCGTACACCTTCTATGCTTGCTGTCGTGAAATCACGACACTACTACCTTTGTCGACCTCCTTACCGCTTATGTCATGAAATCATGACACTTCCTATCTTTGCTGACGTCATCACACTTCTGTCGCTAAATCATGACACTTTAGTCTTCATGGCCTTCCTCTCAGCTTCTGTCATGAAATCGTGACACTTATGAATTTTGCTGACGTCATCTCACTTCTATCACAAAATCATGACACTTTTTGCAATTGCAAGCTGCCAACTCAACCTGTCGCAAAATTGTGACACTTTTTACATTCGTACTTATTTATAGCCTGTCACGAAATCATGACGCTTCTGGCTTTCGAACGCTTTCTCCACTGTATATCGTGAAATCACGACACTTCTGGCTTCCGTACACTTTCTCCACTGCCTGTCGCGAAATCGTGATGCTTCTCCTTTTAGGCTCTTCTCTTTGCTACAAGTCACGAAATCGTGACAGTTCTCACTTTGAGCTTTTTAGCATGTCACAAAATCATGATAGTTTTGCCATAACTTTCTCTCTCCTCAAACATGTCGTGAAATCACGACAGTTTTGCCAGGCTTTCTCTCTCCTAAAACATGTTGTGAAATCGTGACAGTTTTTCCAGCCGCCTACAAACTTTTTCTAACTTATCTTTTTCTTGATCTTTTGCAACTGGGCTACTCTGATTTTCTTGGAGACTTACTGACCAGCTAAAACCTTCATCAAAACACATTCTTTGACATAGAAACAAATTGCTTCAAGAACTCCTTGACCTCAAAGACAACTACCAAGAGCTCCTTGACATCAATGACAACAACTATACTTGAGCAAAGGCAATGTACTCAAGGTACCCAAAATTGCCAACATTTTCAACCTTATATTATACCCTTATAACTCCTTTTAATAAAAGTGTAAAAAACAAAATCTAGCCATTTTTCCTCCATAGTAGCCTTCCCACCATTTCCATCACCAAAACCTAGTCAATTTGTCCACCATTCCTTTTTTCCATTATTTTTGATCATTATTCACATTTATTTATATATATTTAAATATAATATTTTTATATAATATTTTAATATATGTTTAATAAATATGTATTTATTTAAGTGAATTAACCCTAGCCATCCAATTCCATTTAATCTCGACCATCCATTTAAATCAATCCATACCACACCCTAAATTTATTATCTACCCTTATATGTGCATTAATCTCAACCACACGATCAGTGTCATTGAAACCCTAGCATACCCTAGGTTAGATTATAAATAGGAGTCATTTTGATGGCTCAACCCCTAAGTCCTTGAGTTTTCAAATTTCCTAAGTTCCCTGAGTGCCCTAAGTCTTCAACCAAGCCTTTTGTGCCCTAATCCCATTCCATCCATCACATACCATGCCCCCTCGCTCGCCATCATCACCAATCCATTCCATGCCCTCTAAAACATTCAGAAAATGATATTTGATAATTTAACACAAAACACAATGATGCATTAAACAAATAGACTATGATTCCATTGGTGTTAAAATATACATGTTACAAGAGGGACATGATGCCCTTTATCCATTTCTCTTCCTAACAATTTTACAATCAATTTGATGCCTTCTTCGACCGTCCCTCAGTGTAGGTGGTCTTATTTTTATGTGGGCCACCACTGGGTTGCTATTGGTTTGATGTTACTTTCCCTCTTCAAATTTGCTACATAACCTATGAATAACCTGCAAAAGGGTGTTAGTACTATGAGGTCTTGTCTTAGTTAGACCCTATATTTATGAAGATGAAATGACTATAAAAATAGAATGAAACATGAAATAAACTATGTAGAAGGTAATAATAAGATGAAACTGAGCTTACCACCCAAATTTGGAGTGACTTGGGGCCTATAGATCGAATTCACCACCCAGGGGGTGAATTGAGGCCGGATTCACAGGGCAAGGGGTGATCTGAGCTGTGATGCCTCTTATGCAAAATCCTTCCAGTGGGTCGACTCCTAGGTAGCTGGGGTGCCTTTGTGTACCATTTAAATTTGACTGTGTGCACTAGGAAATTACTGTTCAATATTGTGTTTCACCTAATATTTGGGTACCTCCATGGATAGTGAGGATGGGTAGGAGAGCTTAGGTCGAAGATGCAGTTGGTGATGCAAAGGAGGTTCCTCTATGGTGCTCATGACATCGCTTGGGTGGTGGAGCGAGCACCCAAGACATGAGAGTAGAGTAGGTGCCCATGGATTTTTATGTGGATATGGGGTAGACTATTGGGAGGGAGGAGGAGGTAGGTACCACTACTATTGTGGGTGACGTGGATGACACCATTGATATTGGTGTGTTTGTGGATACAGTACAACATATTCCTGTCGATATACCGATGGAGGGAGATGTAGAGGATGAGGCACGGGCACTATGGGATAGATTCCATCAGTTCGAGGCTAAGGTGGAGTAGCTAAGGGCTGATATGGTTAGGCAGGGGACTAAGACAAAGAAGTTGAGGGTCACGATGGTGAGGTAGGCTAAAATAATTACAATCCTGAATGGTCAGCTGGGTGCGGAGACTACTAGGAAGTTATTGTACGAGACTTCTCTATTGGTGCATGGGATTCCTCTTCTTGATTATGCATAGGTGGTGTCATAGCTGGGACATAGTCATGAGTGTGAGTACCATCACATTAGAGTCAATGCAGTGTTGCTCCAAATAGTATATGCGGGTGCTAGGGTTGAGGTGCAGGATCCACCTACCATGGAGAAGCCTATTGTAGATCAAGTTCCAAAATTCATTACAGAGTCGAGCTAGGCTGCGAAGAGGTGAGGGAGGCAAGAGGGGCAAGGGTAGAATAATGGTGATAGTTAGGAGTTATATATTTGATTATAGCCTATAGGAATTTTGGATGTTATATGTGATGGGCATGGTCCCAGGTTGTAGCCTTCGGGTATTTTTTGATGATGATATATATACATTGATTTTGGTTGTTATATATGATTTGTGATTTTGATGGTTTGGAATGTATTGAGTTTATATTTGCATAGATAGCACAATATAGTTCATAGGTATGTATGATTAATAGATACATATGTGTAAATGGTTTAGATCTATTATCGTTCTTTCATATGAATTAATTGTAGAATAGTATGCATGATTATGTTTCGAATGTAGTATGATGTGATATCGAATGTGATGTTGTTGTGAATGTACATAAAATAAATGCAATGTTATAATTTTATTTTGGAATGTAGGTAGCATGAATGCATAATATAATTTGATTCATGAATGTGTGTAAGACAAATGTATAACTATAAGGTATAGCAAATGTATATGACATAGATGCACGGGTGTATGTATGGACTTACTGAAATATGCCAAGGAAACACTTGTATCATGGCATTTACATATATGGATGCAATCCATTCCATGATTTCAGGGATAGTGGATAATGTAAGGCATGTGTAATTGTTTTGACTAACATAGTTATGAAAATCAAATCTCAAAACCTTAGCTATACAAGTTTTATGGCAACTTATAACATAATCAGGCTGGTCCAAAGTCTGTCTTGGACCTATGTGTGTGAATGTGTAAGGTTTATTTGTCTATTTTTATGGGGGTAGGATTAACCCGTTGTAGATGCTATCGGACTAGCTAGCTCATCCATACACAATAGTGATCTCTACAAAAGCAAGATGCTAATGTGAGAGATGTGTTGTCACCTGTAAGACTATTCCACTAGTAGGCAGGTTCTTAGAGCCTATTGCTAGTGATGGGAATCATCCCATGGTGTTATGTTGAACCTAAGGACCAAAGGTCATAAGCATAACATGAGTGATATCAAGAGGTGTTTCCTTTTGTTTTCTCCCCCTGTTCTAGTGTTAACCTATCTAATTGTGGTAGTACTTTTTTCATTTCTTTTATTTTATTTTTTTTTCTTTTTTGTTTTTTTTTTGTGGTGCTCTTTTTGTATGGATGATGAAGTTTGTTTTCTACCCAATCATTTAATTTTTCTTATTCTTGATCCCTTTGTTTATCCCTAGGTCATATGTTGACCATGTAGGTGATAGGATGAGTAGGGGATACCGTTCGCTAGATGGCGATATCTACTCAAGATGTCCTCTTTCCTAGGCTCAAAATTGTTAATGTGTAACCTGTTGTGAGTGATCCATGAGAGAAGTTGAACCAGCCTAAAGGACCATAAGAAGAATGTACAAGACTCGGTAGCTATGGGTGACACTTGATTGTCTAAAATATAGAGTAGGAAAAATTAAACACGACACCTATGTATACCTTGATCTTGAAAAGGGGGAATGGACATCCAGGTGGTGATGCTAACAAATGCATGTATTATTCCTATTGAGGTACATTTTAGGGGAGAATGTACAAGCATGAATTAAAATTTTAACTATAAAGCATATGAATATGTGTAATGGATGTAAATGTAAATGATGCAAGTGTAGGAATGCGATATGTACAAAAGGAAAGTTATGCTGTGTAGAGGGATAATTTTAGAAGAACCTACTTATAGATGAGTAAAGTTTATAATGATGAAAAAAGTGTGATGTTAGGATCATGGTTGCCCTAGCGTGTGGGGTGTGTGTGTGTAGTAGATGTATAAGCTATGAGATGTATAAGTATATGTAATAGTCACCAAAAAGAAGGAAGATGTGAGAGTGGAATGTACAGGTGGAAGAAATGAGAAGAAGTGGACATTGGTGACCAATCCCCAAAAAAGGATCACCAAAAGAAAAAAAAATAAAGAGAGAAGAAAAAAATCAACGTATGTAAGAAGTAGAAGAATGAGATAGAAGAAGAGTAACTGAAACTACTGTCGAGCGAAATGACATGGGTTTGGTCAAAAGTGGGATGGTGAAGTGATGATGCATCTTGGGTTGTGATTGCTACTGTAATTGGATATGTGTATGTATCAAGATGGAACTATTAGGGTACTATGGGGTGGAAATTTTCTAGAGGTAATGCAATGTGGAGGACTTAAAAGTTAGCTAAGCAGAAAAGAACACTCTGGTGATGGGGTACGCTCATTGTACAAAATGTTGTGCACTAGGGTTTCGAATGATCTGCACTCTTCAATATCGTGACCTGGCTGGTGATAGTAAATGCAAAATTGATTCTAATTGTAGTTACATGGTTTAGAATGTGAGGGATCAATGGGTCGAATCTCAAGTAGGTCATTAAGGCCCTGATGCATGAGATGATGGAACATTTTTTAGAACAGTGTGTGTGGGATAGGCATAGGATAAATGTATGGGTATGTTGGAGGTTAGTGAGGCCTGGGTGAAGGATAATCGAGTAATGGAGGCATGGGTATGGGTTATGACATGGGTTGAATCCAAGGTTGGAGAAGGGGTCTACATGGTGATGAGGATAGACAGGTTGTGGGAGATTTTTGTGGGTGAATATGGCAATGAAAGTGGCTCATCTGCAACTCCAAAGCTTTGATACAGGAGATGATATGTTGTATCTCATGGTGTGGAGGTGTAGCACCCTAAAATTGGTGCAGTAAAACTTAACAATAATCAAAATTACATTAGTAATAATTCAAATTCAAATTTTAACCCCAAAACCACTCCCAAACTGCCTGTTGCTCGTTTCCTCGTTTTTCATGCCATTTTTAGAGTTTGTTTTGTCCGTTTGACGATATCATTGCCGATCAAATGATATCACCTCAGATCGAACGATTTCGTCTGGAGAAGAACATCCAGACGATCTTGTCCCAAACTGATTTGTGCATAGTTAGCTTTTGTTTCAATGATGTCTCTAATCCAGGCAGAAGCGTGTTTGCACCGTTAGAGACCTCCCTCATTGGAGATCTTCCAAATTAGGATGATCTCCAACCTCCTAACCTCCCTCCTAAGCCTATTTAACCTTAGGACCCCCTCTTGGAATTCCCTCTGGCTGAAATTTCCTATAACACAAGTTATACGTGCATTAGACCATCCTAAATTACTATTTGCCTCCATATTTGTCCAAGTTTATTTGCAGGAACCTTAGTATTTTTCAACCGAAGCAAGCTCAGATCGTCGCGGACGATCCTGTTTAATTCGAGACGATTTTGCACCAATTCGAGACGATTTCAACTGTAGTCTGCATTGGGGGCAATCAGTGCCTAGAGTTTGTGTTTCTTCATTCTTTTCTACTACATTATTCTGCATTTAGTTAAATTTATGATTATTCTTTATTATTTTGCATCTTGGAGTTCACCCATATAGTCTTAATGCTTAATAAAATCATAAATTGTCATTAGATTATTGTAATGCATTCGTATTTTGTTTATTATCATCATTTTAAGATTGTTACTATCATTCTATATCCTTGCCCTCTGTTGTCATAGCTGCATTTTTGGTATTTTGCCTCTACTTTTATGTTTGCAGGTCTCTGACGAATTCGTCAGATCTCAGACGATCTTGTCAAATTCCAGACGATCTAGACTGCTTCAAGAATCAGAACCTCCATTAGACATCTGGATCAGGTATGGCTCTTTAATTTAGCTTTTTCTCTATGTTTTCTGTTCAAATCTATTTTTTGCATTTCATTTAATTTGCATTTTCATAATAGAACACTTAGATTCATCTGGTCAAACCTAGGACTTGGATGTTTAAAGATAAAACTGAACACATTAAACACATTCCCAACCTAGGCATGGAAACTGCCACTAAACATTTCCTGGTGAACCACACCATCCATCGAAAAATCACCTTAATACCCCTCCCCCGAGAGGCAGGACCTTCAAAGGGCCTCTCAGTCCGAGGTACCGTCCCATCATTTTCCCATCCCCCTTCTGGGCATGGATCCTTTAGCCTGAAGGTAAGGGTGTGAAAATTTTGGAACGATACAGGAGGCGATGGTATTGGGAAAGGGGGCAATCAAGATACCAATGCAAATGGAATGGCCTGATGCATGGTATAAAATGGGTGCATCTGGGATGACGACATAATGGAGTGGAATTACTATGGTGATTGCAAGCATTGTTGGAATGGTATACCTCATAGTGGTGAAGGTGGTGTCTTGAGGATCAGTAGCATAGGTGATGGCTCTAAGTAGCGATGTGAATGGGAAGGGCTATGTTTACATGACATAGCTTGAGTAGCTTGGGCCACACGGGCTTGAAAATCCTGGGTGTAGGTAGACTCACCATTGGGAAGCAGAGTGGGTAGAAATGTAGGGTGAGGTGGATGAGGTGTATAATCCCTATTAGGTGGGCGGTAGGATCCTATGGGATGATGGGGGTGATTTGTGGGTGAATAGCAATTTTTGAGATCATAAAACGGGTGCGAGGGTGACCCCTATTCTTGGGGTTGGGTGGATTCCTCCTTTTCATCAAAAGAGGACATGGTGATCTAGCTATTGCCAGAGTGTGGTGAATAGGATGAACCTCGCTAGCAAGGGGAATGGTGTCGAGGTGAGGTATGATGACTTGAACGGGATGAATGTGAGGATCATCTGGTATGAAGGGAGGCTGGTGGTCGGGCGAGATTGACCGGTGTAATGGGTTTTTTTTATGGCTACGGATGGTCCTGCATGGTGGTAGGTGAGGCTGCTGTAGAGCTCTCCTACTGATGATGTGAGTCCTATAAAAGGAAAAATAAATACCCCGAGCATAAAAATGGTAGAAAGGTGAAACGTACATGTATAAAGAAATAATAAAGCAAAAATAACAAATTCACATAGTGATGTGTTTAGTGATTTACTTCTAATACTGTGTGACACTCATGATGGTGACTATGTTTATGCATCATGCATTGAATGCATGAAGGTGCAATATGTTGATGGGTTCAGGATCATTAAGGCCTTCAAGATTGGCCAGATGATATGCTCCTAAACCGTATTTGTGTGTGATAATAAATGGGCCCAACTAGTTTGGGGTGAATTTATCACACTGTTGTCGAGGTTGACTTGTGATTTGTTGGTTCTCTTTGAGAACCAAGTCGCCAATATTAAAATCATGTTGATGTACCTTACTATTGTAGGCATGGTGAAGGCGATATTGATATACTCGTGTGTGCTCGATGGCATGGATGCGACGTTCATCGAGGAGTGTTAGTTGATCTAGACGAGCTTGGCGAGCAATGTCATCATCAATGAAATATTTCATAGATATCCATAAAGAGGGTATCTCAAGCTCAAGGGGCATGATAGCTTCTACCCCATATACAAGTGAAAAATGTGTTGCCCCAGTAGGAGTACGGATGCTCGTACGATATGCCCACAAGGCTAGGGGTATTTGATTATGCCAATCTCGATGAGATTCTGCTATAGTTTTACGAAGAATAGAATATATGGTTTTGTTCGTGGCTTCTGCTTGGCCATTTCCTTGAGGGTAATATGGGGTTGAAAAGCTATGGTGTATGTGAAATCTATCACACAGGGCTTGGACAATCTTGTTTTTAAAGGATTTCCCATTATCAAAAATAATTTGGGAGGGAATTCCAAAATGGCATATGATATGCTCCATGATGAATGCTGCAATTTTGGCTCCTATAGTTTGGACCAGTGGGATGGCTTTGACCCACTTGGTAAAATATTTTGTTGTTGTGATGATAAATTTATGATTGCTAGAGGAGGCAGGTGTAATTTTTCCAATTAGATCTAGGCCCCATTGGGAGAAGGGCCACATGGACTGGATTGGTTGAAGTGCTTGGGATGGTAAATGTGTTAGGTTGGCATGTTGTTGGCATTTGATGCAATATTTGACATACTCGCAATAGTCTTGCTCCATTTTGGGCCAGTAGTAGCCCATACGGAGGATGCATTTGGTGATCGCCATGCCACTAAAATGGCCACCACAAGTACCATCATGGGTTTCTTGTACAACCCATTGTGATTCTTGTGGTTCTAGGCAATGCAAGAGTATGTCGTCATAGCTATGGTGATAAAGGATGTCCCCCAACAAGGTGTAGCGGATCACTCTTTGTTTAAAGGTTTGGCATTGGGCATGGGGAAAATCACATGGTAGGAAACCTAGTTTGATGTACTCTTTGATTTGTGAGAACCATGGGTCATGAGGTTCGATGTTTACCACATACACACCACCATCATCTATGGGAGGTGTGGGTGATATAGCAGATTGTGTAAGTGTATGAATGGATATAGATGTTGTGTCGGATGTTGGGTTTTGTGGGATGAGGGACCCTAAGGAGGCCATAGTGTCTAAAAAATGGTTTGATGATCATGGAGCGGCTTTGAGGTAATACCATTCAAATTGGGATAGGAGTTGTTGGGAAATTTTCTTGTATTGTTGGAGAACTAGGCAATTGCATAGCCAGAGTTCCTACACTTGATTGACTATCAAAAGTGAATCACCTATGATGTGGAGGCATTTTATGTGCATAGAGTGTGCTTGTTTTAGTCCTAGGATTAGGGCTTCGTATTCTACGTTGTTATTGGTACAAGGGAAATCAAGTTTGAATGAAAATGGGAGTGGTTCTCCTTCAGGTGTAAAGAAGACAATGCCTGCACCCCTAGCGTGGAGACACCTGGAACCATCAAAGAACATGGTGAGGTCAGCCATGAATTCTGGTTCGACGTATTCCTCATATTTGGTTATGTGAAATATGGAATCATCAGGGAGTTGAATGAGTAGGGGTTGATTATCAGTCAATGGAGCTTCAGCCAGTTGGTCGGTGATGACTTGTCCTTTGATAGATTTTTGAGATATGAATTCTAGGTCAAACTCGGTTAGGAGCATGATCCATTTGGTTGTGCATGAATTGTGATAACTCTTGTTCATCATGTACCAAAGGGGATTATCTTGGGTGATGACAAAATTTGTGTGGTTTAACATGTAGTGTCTTAACTTTTGAGTAGCAAATACTACTGCTAGGCATAGCTTCTCCATGTATCCGTATCTCATTTCATAACTAACTAGTGTGTGGATGATGTAGTAGATAGCCTGCTCTTTGTCGAGAGCATTCTTTTGAGCTAGGAGTGTACCTAGCACAAGTTATGTGGCTGAGATGTATAGAGTCAGTGGTAATTGTGGGTGCGGTGGTGACATGACCGATGGTGATGTAAGGTAAGTTTTGATAGCATTGAATGTGGCTTGACAGTTATCATCCCATTTGAAGTGTACTCCTTTTTGTAGGAGATGATTGAATGGTTGGCATTTGTCTGATAATTATGCTATAAATCTATGAATAGAGGTAATCTTGCCCTGGAGGCTATGCAATTGCTTTAGTGTGGTAGGAGGAGGCATCTCGATGATGGCTTTCACCTTACTAGGATCTACTTCAATGCCTCATTGGGAGACAATGAATCCTAGTATTTTTCTTGATGTAACACCAAACATGCACTTCTTTGGATTGAGGTGCACGTTGTGTTCTAGTAGTCGATCAAAAATCTGATGGAGATCTTCGAGATGGTCGACACATTTCTTTGATTTGGCTATGAGGTCATCTACATAGTCTTCCATATTTTTGTGCATTAGATCATGAAAGATGTAGGTCATGGCTCATTGATAGGTTGCCCCAACATTTTTAAGGCCAAAGGGCATGACCTTGTAGCAAAAGGTCCCCCAGGGTGTTGTGAAGGAAGTTTTGTGTTGATCGGCTGGGTTGATCCTAATTTGATTATATCCAAAAAATCCATCCATGAGGGAAATAATTTTGTGACCTATGATGGAGTCAATGAGGGAGTCAATGTTGGGTAAAGGGAAGTTGTCTTTGGGACA
Organism: Wollemia nobilis; assembly: GCA_028583015.1. NCBI lineage: Eukaryota > Viridiplantae > Streptophyta > Pinopsida > Araucariales > Araucariaceae > Wollemia > Wollemia nobilis. The sequence goes on along the minus strand of JAQPPZ010000386.1, from coordinate 7,442,964 downwards.
AGCTTTGTTTAGGTCATAAAAATTTGTGCAAACGTGAACATCATCGGATGGTTTGGGGATAGGGACCATGTTGGATACCCACTCGGGATAGTCGATGGGTACTATGAAATCAACGTCTAGGAGCTTTTGGAGCTTGGATTTCACTATCAATGTGATAGTTGGATGCATGCATCATAACTTCTATCTTACTAGTTTGGCATTGGGATCTAGTATAAGATTATGCACTACTACGATAGGGTCAAGTCCTAGCATGTCTTTGTAAGACCATGCGAACACTTTTATATACTTGCATAGGAAGTTTGTGAAGGTGATGCATTCCTCGGGTGAGAGGCTAGCGACTAATTTGAGGATGTGCAGATTTTTTGGATCATCATCGATGTCTACATCGATTGTGTCCTCGATGAGCATGCGAGATCCATCATGCAATTATTCGAGGATAGGAATGAGGTTGAAGTCATCAATGGCCTCACTGAACTCGTACTCATCATCTATGTAAATGCCCGTGTGATGGACCTGAGGGGTTTGGGATGACATGGATGAGGAAGGGGCATTTTTCTCCTACAAGACGTGAGGAGAGAGAAGGAAGTCTCCAGGTACTGGTATGTGTGAGATGTGTGCGAGATCAATAAATTTTGGGTTTGGGGTATCATCTCGAATCTGCTGGTGGTTGTAATGGAGGGGAGAGCGTAAGTCTACCTCAACCATGTTAATCAATGTTGTAGGTGAAGTAGGTGGGGTAGAGTCTAGTGAGGGAGGTTGGATAGGTTGTGCACATCCTAAGAGACTCAAGGGAGGTCGTAGGACAACTGGTGGTGAATGAGGATGAGAGGTTACTCTCTATAGCTATCTATGTATAGGTGGGAATATAGGCAAGCGTATCGATGGTGGGTCAGGCGGGACTGGGTCTGGCTCTATCGATGGTGGATCAGGTGGGACTGGGTCTAGCTCTATCGGTGGTGTAGCCAGGGATAAGGTAGCAAAGTGTTCTACCAATCTATTCATATCACAAAATGAGGAGGTATCGAGCGTAGGATATTCTTGGAAGAAATCATAGGGGATGGTGATGGTTGATGTGGGTGAAGGCGTGTCTTCTAGCATGTCCATATCAATGTACTCTTCCAAGGTGTGTGTTGGACATGGAGGAGGATGTAAGGATAGATCTTGGATCTCATATTCTAATGTATAGATGGTGGTTGGGCGATAACCTAGGCTAGTTTTATCGATGGGTGATCAGACATGAGGGTTAATGGGTGTACGTAGCCCTTGCTCATAATGGCCTAACCCGAACCCATGCCAATGAAAATGTTGTAGGTAGCACAAGGCAAATTGAGGGTTGGCTAGGTGTGTAATTGCATCACCAGAGCTAGATTGTGGTGGTGGAGAAGTTGGTGAGGGGATCGAAGAGTCTACTCCTGCATACACAAAGTTGGTGTGGTTTTTAGGACTTCCTAATTGTATGATGGTTCCGATAGTCAACATCGAGGTTGAGGGATGACCAAAATCTTGGGTAGATTGGATAGGGGTGTCACATACATGGGCATCATGTACATTATAGTCTCTTAGGCCATTGTTTGTCATGAAGATGGATATGCATGGTGTGGCATGCTCTGGCGATTGGGGTGGCGTATCCAAATCATATGAGGAAGGAGAAAGTTGGGATTCCCTAATGGTGGTAGCTGAAGGGTGTGGAGGTTCATCTAAGCTGGGTGTTGGTTGTTCGGGTTCATGATGTTTGGTTGTTGTGGCTTGAATAGGCTGTTTGTTCTATGTAGGGGATGACATCGATGCAGGTGTAGGGATGCGTGGAGACGTGAATGTCTTAGGTTTTAGTTGGAAAGGAAGAGGAGGTGTTTGCGGTGTAGGAAGGATAGGGGCTTCCATATGCAAGGGTGGAGGAGGTAATGTAGTCGGTTGTGTGATGGGTGGCAATGGTGGTTGTGACACCATGGGTGGAAATTGGAATGGTAGAGGTTGGGAGGATTGTGGAGGCCATAAGAATGGTGGTGAGGAAGGCATGGTATCAGTTTTAGGTCCCCCAAAAGATGATGCTAATGGTGCAGATATCGAGGCTTGTGTTGTTGATGAACACTGGGATGTTGGGGTGGAAATTGGGGAGGATATCGATGCTCCTACTGATTGGTGAGAAGATACAGGGAATAGTTGGGAGGATGAGAATGAAGGCATAGGGGGAAGGTCTATGACATTACAAAACTTAAAGGGGTCTCCATCAGCTGGGACACAGTGAACAAGTCCATTGTGGATGTACTTGAGGCAATGGTGCAATGTGGATGGGACACACTACATGTCTCTAATCCAAGGGCGACCGAGGAGAATATTGTATTGCATTTCTCCTTGGATGATGTGAAAGAGGATGGGGATCGTACGGATGCCTACGTGAATGGGCAGAACTATGGATCCTATGGTAGGTCTCATGGAACCATCGAAAGCACATAGGTCTAGGGAAGGTGTGGTGAAATGGGCTAGAGGGAGGTGTAGGTGATGCAGGGCTACTATGGATATGATGCTGATGGATGAGCCCATGTCAATGAGTACCCACTTGTAGGTAATATCATTGATATTAGCTTGTATGTGGAGGGGAGGATTGGCTCCTTCACCAATGAGTTTCGTTATCTCATGGTCATGGAAACTAATTGAAGGTTGAAGGCATCGTGGGATGTTCCCTACGAAATTGACAAAAGCATTTGTGTCATGTGTCTCTAAGTCAATGGAACGTAGGATGTCATTCAATGCCTCATGATGGGGTTGAGACTATTGTAGGAGATCGAAGATGGATAGCCATGCGAGGGCATTGCATAGTTGATGGGTTAGACTACCATGGATGGTAATCACATTTTGAGGTGGTGGTGGTATGGTATTAGGCATTTGGGGTGTTTGCAGGGATGTAAACTAGATAGGGGGAGAAACAATAGGTGTTGTCTAGCATGATGGGTACCGTTGGTTCCTCGTAGTAAGGTTGATCATACCTACTACTCCACGTGATGGAGGATCATGCTGGACATTGTTGACTTGGTGAGGTGGCACTGGAGGATTGTTTGGAGGTCTAGGGGGATTGGGTCCTCTGTGATCCGGTAGAGGGTTTTGGAAAATCCCTAGGTTTTGGTTCTATGGGGCTAGAGGGTTTGCTACCTGAATAGTGCCCCTATCGATTAGGTCTTGAACTTGCCCCTAAAAGGAGTGACACGAATCGATATTATGGCCACGCTGCCTATGGAAGGGATAGAAGAGCTGCTCGTTATAGTCATGAGGCTTAGGTGAATTTGGATCCAATGGGTGGATCTCGGGTAGAATGAGATGGTTGCCCTCATACAATCTATGGAATAGGGCTGGTAATGGTTCAGATAAGGGTGTAAAGTTGTGTGGTGGACCCTATGGGTGCATGCCATGGTATTGTTGTGGTCGAGGTGGGGCAGGAGCATTAGCTTGGAGTGCTTGCGGTTGCGGTGTATAGGGTGGAGGAGTCGGTACTAGTGCTAGGGTAGCAACTACGACTTGGTTGGTTTGTGGTGGCCATGGGTAAGGTTGATTTGGTGCGGGTCTATTGAAGTGGAAGTTGGAGTTATAGTTGGATTTGGCTCTCAACTTAATCTTCCTAGACTGGACCTTAATATCTTTGATCACTTTTTCTTGTGAGATAGCATCTTCAAAAGTATGACTTTGGTGAAGTTGGAGGGATGTGGAAATGTGTTTGTGGCAACTCTTGGAAAAGAGTGTCACAAGCTCCGAGGTGGGGAGGCTATGGGTGAGGTCATGGATAATCACTCTCCATCTGGCAACAAACTCAGTAATGGGTTCATCGTCCACCTATCGTAAGGCATAGACATCAAAAAATGTGGTCTTTTTCTTGATGTTGATGGAAAAGTGCTCTAAGAAGGAATTGGCCAGCTGCTCAAAGGTATACAGGCTATGGCATGGTAGCATGTTGTACCAATCCAATGTTGGCCCAATGAGGGATAGGGAGAAGGTACGCAACATAAGAGGGTTACTACTATGAAGCTGGTAGCAGGACGAGCGGTAGTTGCTCACATGTTCTCTGGGATCTTCCTTACCTCTATACTTGTCAAATTTTGGTATTTCAAAGTGATAGGGATAAGGAGGAATGGGAACTAATGGGTGAACTAGCTCATTGCATAGTTCATCATAGCAAGGCTTTTGTGGCCCATAGCTAGAGGTGCGTAGGTTCAACATTTTGACTTCATCTCGTAAGAGTTGAAGTTTGGGTGTCATAGGAGTCGAGGGTTGGGCTATGGTAGGCTGACCCTATGGATGTGGTGGATATTGGTATTGTTGTTCTTCATAATATTATGGGGAATACTATTGCACTTGATCATGATAAGGTGGGTATTGGGTGACATGTGTTGTCGTGTCTATGGGCACACTAGGTTGTGGGGTAGGTGTCTGTTGAGGATAATAGTATTGTGACTGGGCAACATGTGGTTGTGGCATGGGTACTTGTTGGTTTGGAGCTTATTGTACTGGTTGAGTCATGGGTGGTGATGACCAAACTGGAGGAGGCATAAAGAAGCTAGGTGTAGCTGGTGGTAGTGTAGGTGTCGGTACTACTGGTGCTAGGGGTGGTCGAGATGAGGTATCAAAAGATGGGATCTATCTCTACCCTGGAGGGTAGGAAGTAGGGAAGCTAAACTATGTGGAATAATTTGGTTGAGTGGGTGGATAAGCTATCGGTGTTGGTCCATAGGTAGGATGGATATGGGTAGTGGGAGCCTAAAAAGGAATAGGTGGTGGTATCCTAAAGGTCATCGTAGGCAAAGGTGGCTCCAAGGGTTGGGTGTCGTACACTCTGGATACCTGGGAGATAGGTGGAAAAGCTACTAAAAAGTGGGATAAGCTATCGAAGTAGGAGCTTGGGTTGAGGGGAAAGTATATGTGTACACTCCCGCTTGGGTTTGTGCATCTTGTGTCTGAAGGGGCTGCTGGGAGGTACCCTCAGATATGGTGAAGAATGGCTCTTGGGAAGAGGATGGTTGGTACTCTTGTGAAGAGTATGGGTGTGAGGTTTGAGGGAATGCTTGCGGTTCCTGCTGGGAAGGGATCTGTTGTGCAGTTTGGAAGGATGGTTTCTGGCTTCCTATAATGGAGGAGGATGGGTCAGACACCATTCCTATGGTAGGGGTGAATGATGCGACCTCAGGATGGGTACGGTTTAGGAGGGAGGAATCATTCTCAAATAGGGATTGAGATAGATTTTGGAAGAAGGGATGTGCAAAGGTGGGTGAAGTAGGCATGGCCTCCTCATCTATGGTGAAGGATGGAGGAGATTGTCCTGGTGCTGTGTAGATCACATGGTCACAGAACATGGTCGATGGATTAGGTGAGGATGGGGCTAAAAGGAGCGGGTAATCTTCTACGAGTGAAGTAGCGAGGATTTCACTCAAAGTTGATATCTCCTCATGAGGCATCATGTGTGTGAATTGTACATCGGATTCTATGCGTGAATCAGATGTGTCTATGATCCTCTCCTTCATGATCGAAGGAGTAAGAGTGGATTGACTAGAGGAAGGGGGAGGCCATTCCTCCATAGAGCGTGCTTGCTCACGCGCTCTACTACGAGTAACCACAGGCATAGTGGCATGTGAAAAAGGGGTTTTTAGGAATAAACCTATGTGATGTAGACTCAACTGTGTCTAATGTAAGTGTAAAGTAAGTGACATGTTGTGTGTAGAAAAACAATATATAGTGCAGTGTGTTGAGACCGGTCTGTGATCATGCAAACAATGGTAGACCGGAATCAATTCTAAATGCTAAGAAAATAAAAGTGTTCTATTCATTTTGTGTGTTGTAATGTTGATACTCCCTATGTAGAATCATGGGTAATGGAGTGAATACTCTAGCAAGTCAAGAATGTCATCAATATCAAACCTCCTACAACACCCAAAGATGCACAGGATAGAATGGTACCGCAACGTGCGAATGGTGACCTGTATGGAAGGTGCAGTAAAATGATATCCTAAAGGGGTGGAACTCACTATGCTAAAGTGAGTCCACAATATCCTCTCACGAGAAGAGGTGGCACTATCTACGACGTGCTAGGCATGGTCAACAACCCCATGCATTCGCTTCACCCTCGATCGGGCTTAGTCAATAGCGATAGTTACCATATCCACAAATTATATTAGCCTTGTGGATGAAGGCGTCTAATCCTATCCCACTCCATAGGTAACCATTGGTGATGAAATCCAGGGCCAAGTCACAAAAGTGGGGGATTTTTCGGTGATGAAATCCAGAAAACCGCTCCTATGGGGCTACTAGGTGTCTAGGGGGTGAGCTGATGGAGAGTGCAACTCGATCCACACCAGTCTCGAGCGATGGATTGGGGATGAAGTCCAATCTCACCACTTGTTTAAATACCACGTGAGTGTGTGTGGGTTTGCATTTTGCTAACGGTGTATGCAAGGTAAGAAACTAACTAGTTGCCTTTTCAAAAGAAAACTAATCCTAATGCCTTTTTGAAAGAAAATGATTAGATAGCTTACATTATTTGCAAAGAAATGGTCTAGTCCTAAATGCCTTTATAAAACAAATTAATCTACTTTGCAAAGCATAGAAACATGCAATCCAAATGTGTTTGGAATAGAGGGGATTATGAAACCCTAACTTGAACTTTTAGAATGCAAAATTCTTTCAAAAATGTAAGAGGGGATTAGAAACCCTAATTTTACTTTAGAATGTAAAGTTCCTTTTAGCAATGGAAGCTATCAACGAAGGAAGAACAACTTAGGCTTATGCTACATGCAAAAATAAAAGACAAATGCAAATTTATTTGAGAAATAAATTTTGTACACTTTCTGGAAAGTTGCAGGTCCTAAAAATTTTAGAAACCCTAAGGATTCGACAACTTTGCAATGAAAACAAAACTATGTCTAGCAATGATTATTTAACTAGTTAGTGAAATTTTTGTTTCCAAAACTTGCAATAGAGGTAGAAAAAGTGAACATACCTACATTCTGATGCTAAGGGGGGTTTTCTTGGCCCCTGAAAAGATCACCCCAGCTGATTTGGGGGTTTTTGAGGCTTCTATGCTCAAATCCCACTAATCAGGTCTGAGGCTCTCGTAGGTTGCATAGAGGTTTGACCACAATAGGGTCTAAAATGCACTTTCCACGGGGGTGAATTAGGACTAGTTCATGGGGTAGGGGGTGAATCAGGTTTAGAGGCTTCAAATCAGAGATTTGATGGCCTAGGATGGTTCCTAGGGCTTTGGAGGTCTCTGTGGAAAATAGCTTTGGTACCTGCAAGACACAAAAATAGAGGATAATGTCAGATTTACAAAGAAAATGAATCTAGCACTATCCATTGTGGGGGTCCCATCGGGCGTGCCAGAATGAAATGGTCAGAAAATGACATTTGATAATTTAACACAAAACACAATGATGCATTAAACAAAGAGACTGTGATTCCATTGATATTAAAAAATATGTGTTACAAGAGGGACATGATGCCCTTTATCCATTTCTCTTCCTAACAATGTTACAATCAATTTGATGCCTTCTTCGATCGTCCCTCAGTGTAGGTGGGCTTCTTTGTATGTGGGCCACCGTCGGGTTGCTGTTGGTTTGATGTTACTTTCCCTCTTCAAATTTGCTACATAACCTATGAATAACCTGCAAAAGGGTGTTAGTACGATGGGGGGCTTGCCTTAGTCAGGCCCCATATTTATGAAGATGAAATGACCATAAAAATAGAACAAAACATGAAATAAACTATGCAGAAGGTAATAATAAGATGAAATAGAGCTTACCACCCAAATATGGAGTGATTTGGGGCCTGTAGACCCAATTCGCCACCCAGGGGGCGAACTGAGGCCAGATTCATGGGGCAAGGGGCGATCTGAGCTGTGATGCCTCTTATACAAAATCCTTCCGGTGGGTCGACTCCTAGGCAATTGGGGTGCCTCTGTGTACCATTGAAATCTGATTGTGTGTGCCAAAAAATGACTGTTCAATATTGGCTTTCCATTTCAGCAGAGTAACTGTGCTTTGTTGAATTTGTGAGTCAGAGCTAATTAGGGGTTTGGGACCCATTATTTATAGGCAAAGGCAAGGTGCAGGGGGGGGTTAGATAGACTAAACCTAGGTTTGATTCTGACTAGGGTTAGGTTAAGAAATGCAATGTGGCAACATCACATTCCTTATGAGAAATATCTCATCCTCACACATGTGTGAGGATGGATTAGGGCTAATCCTGATTAGGAGGTGCTTAAGTCAATTTAGGACATGATTAAAGAAATATCTCAACAAACCCTAATTTCACACATGTGGGAGGATGTAATTAGTGCTAATCAAGATTAAGGGTTCTTTTAATCAAATTTACCCTAAAAAGGTGACTTAAGTGAAGTCAACATTAAATTAGATTTTAGGTATTGACTTATTAATTGTTTTGGTCAACTAATACCCCATGGGGGCCTCAATTGAGTGCAAATAGGTTGTCGGAGGATATCCCAATGCATGGGATGTGATTTTGAAGGCTTATGAGGGTTTAGGACCTGAAATCCGATGGAGTGGTATATGGGAGTCTACACGATGCTATGACAATCTATGGCGATCTACACATGACTACGCATGACTACGACCATCTACGTATGACTACGCATGACTACAACAATCTACGCATGTCTAGGAGGATCTACAATAGTCTACGCTGGTCTACGATAGCCTAGGGGTACCTAGGATGGCCTATGTAAACCTACAAGTGTCCAAAAGGATCTACAAGTACGTAGGTATAGTAGTGTGCAACTTTTGGGTGTCTACACCCTCACCTAATCTACTTTTATAGAATCCTCCCTCATCTGCTAGGTACCTATGGGAACTGTTTTTCAACACCAGGCACCGACGGGTGCCTCCCTACCAGTCCAAAGTGCCCTCAAGCATTTTTTAATGCTTCCAGGTGCTCGCGGGCATTTTACATAAGCCTTTCTAAAAGCCTCCTACCTTCATACGATGCTATGACACGTATTTGCCCTTGACCTACAATAAATCCAATCATCAAAGGACAACCAAAAAATAACAAGGTAAATCATTCTCTATTTTGATTAATTTCAATATATTTAGATTTGTATGCAATTTCATTTATCAATAGCTAGGGTTTTATTGATATTTGAGGGTATCACACAGTGGAGCCCTCATAGTTATTACTAACTTCCTATTATTGTCTTTATGTGTGCATATCTGGAGGTTCATCAGCATTGGACAACTATTTAAGTTGGAGTGGCTCGATTCAATGATATCTGAAACCCACTCAACTCTGTTGGGAGCAATAATGAGTTTTACAGACACCATAAGCATTGCTATCCAGGGTTTCAAAGAACCCTAGCATTATTGTATTCATTATATCTAAATAAACTATGTAAAAATCCCATTTGGGGTCATATTTTATTGCACTAAGATCCCCCAACAATAATAATATTAGATCTATTTCATTGTGCAATTTCTTGTGTTATGTGGTTTATTCATTTTTAGTTAGTTATATCTGGTGTTTCATTTTTGTCTTCACAATGGCAATCACAGTGGGACCCCCTAAGGGTTTCATTTTCTAATTTATCTTGAATTCTAAATTGTCATTTTTTTCCTATTTTGCAGATTTTCAAAAACGTAAATTGGACATATTTCGCTGGATAGGGTTTCTAAAAGTTTGCAAAAGTTTTAGAAACAGCACGAAATGCCCGGTGAGGAATTCAGGTTCTTTCCAAATATTCCCAGATGCATTTTATGCCGATTTAGATCAAATACATAGGCTATATAGTAAGTCTACTATCTAAAACCCTAATTTTCTATTTTACATATTTTGGGTTATCTGCTATATTTTTCAAATTTTAAGCTTAAAATGAACCATCATTAAGTAATATGGAAATGAACTCATTCTATTTTGCATTTTTAGGTTTGCATCCATTCACATATTCTAATTAGGGTTTCTATTTTTAATGTATTCACAAATACAAAATGTTGCATTTTGTTTGCATCTGAATTGAGAAACTGCATAACATAGTGTTGCATTTTAGGGTTAGAAACACTTTCTTTTGTTTATCTAAGTAGGAACACCATTAGAGTGCCAAAAGTATCCCTACCAGTTGGGTGATTCCAGGAAGAGGGGTGGATGAACCCTCCGATTGTTATTTAGATAGGGGGTCTTAAGCGATGTACTTCATGCCCTTTGGAGAACTTGGCATTCTCTTGTTGGCTTCTAATTAAGATTTATGAAATTAATTATTTTTGATATTTTTTGTGCACAATAGTAAATAGAAATTTTAAAAGGAATTCACATACATCACACTTCACTCAAAATAATAGTGGTTGGATTTCATCATCAACCATTGCTTGATATCTAGTGACAGTGGCATTCATTTCCATCCACCAATATCTACCCTTAGCCACCATAGGATACCCCCAACCAAACTTGTTGGATTTCATCACCAACAAGAATCTCATTGCCATTTCTTCACCATAGATTTTACCTTTGTTTCATTAAGAAATATTAGAACATCAAAACGCATAATACTAACACATAAAATTAATACTTTTTAAAAGGAGATAATCAATGAACAAGGTAAGCCACATTGATTGAAACTTAGCATTGGTTGTTTGTTTCCTTAAGAATTTTAGTTTTTGTGTTACATTTGGTATTTTAATTTGTATCTTGATCTATTTATACTATGGTATTAACTAGAAATCAAAAGAAAACTATAATTCAAGATAACTTAATGGAACCTTCACCCACATTCCCCACCACTTCTATGATAGATTCCCTGAATGTGACATAGACATATTTATTTTTAGGCCCATCACATTCTATGCCATCCACAACATATCATATGGCTATACCCCAAGAGGATTCAATCTCTCCTACCATAGAAAACCAAATTAACCATATAGACATGGCAAGAGTATAATATTTCATGAAGTCTTATAATTATTTCTTAGATTCTATGCCCAATTCACCTAGATAGGATTCTGCTTTACAATAAGAGCCTATTTATTCCCAACCCCCATCCACCTTTACCCAGGTGTATACTAATTATATTTTTAAGGCATCTATTACACCTTAATCCTATGTGTCCATTCATCAACCTTCATGTGCTCCCAAAACCTCATATACCTCCACCAACACCAACCCCTTATATGAAGCACATGTCAATGTTGCTTTGCAAGTTCCAGCCTCACAGGTTGCAATACCTAGTGCAACTTGTACCCAAGCCACATATTCCATAACATCTACCTACATACCCTTAGCCTCTGATAGAGATATTACTGAGGTATGGGAACACCTAAAAAAATTTCTTAGACAATGTCAAAATGCTCAATAATAATTACAAGTAAATCCTAAGCCCTTTTATAACTCTACTCATATTGTCTTTGTCAACCAGGGTCCATCATGGGTACCATAGTCTTCTATGGTTTATATGCCTGCTACCACATCAATCCATACCATCACCCATCCTATTCCTATTATACAACCTAGCCATAACCCCCATCCATCAACATCATTCCATAATTCTCCATATTTTCATCAACAATCTCCCATTCATCATATCCCATCCAATTTTTCTAGTCATCAATACCAATATCCTCATCATTTAGTCACTCCACAACATTTATCCACTCCACCACAAGCTCATTAGGTAATTCAAGGCTTTCACATTCCTAAGGAAGACCCTCAAATTAAGGTCATGCAAAAACAAATAGATCAATTGATGCAATTCACTCTTGGATTTTCAAACCAGAAACTAACCTTACGCCAATTGATAAATCAACCAATTCATTCTTCAATACCATCCTCGCCATATCTAGCTAATTTCATGGTACCCAAGTTTGAAAATTTTAAGGGAATTGAGGATCCCAAAGAACTTAGGATTTTGCAATGTGAGTAACATTAGGAGGTTTCAGGTTCGAGGCCCAAGATCTTCTTGTAGGCTAACGACTCTTTTTCTATGATGTGTAGAAGCAAAAGAGTGCGAACAGACTCGATGGCCATCAAGTGATGGAAATATCAACGTCTGTTGGCAGAGGGTATCACAAGATCGCTGAATTCTTGATGGACTACCCACCGATGGGTGCCAATACGATGCATTCGATGCCATTGCCACTACCTCCATTACCACATTATCCACCTCCATTGTCAATGTCATTACTACCCTCATCGCCACCGCCAAAGCATGGCTGAGTTCTATTCCATCCAGTCCATTGTTGTCTGTTCTAAGTACTGCAATGCTTTGCGAGAATCAAACTCAGGATCTGTTTGTTTGTTTATTACAATCTTCAATGATCTGTGTCGTATCCTTGAGAATTAAATGATTAAATATTAGATTAATGCTAATAATCACGTAGAGGATTCTCATTATCTTTGTAACCATGGATCATTGCAGTTATATTTTTAACTCCCTATGAATTCTCAGTAATTTTACATGGCCTTTACCAACCAAGATTGGATGTTTTTTTTTCATTCTTTTAAATTATGTTACATATTAAATTTGAGTGGAAGGAATTTATGAAATTTGAGTGGAAGGAATTTGAACAGTTGACCTGTTGCAACCACTCTGTAAACATATTCTAGAATTTATTTTTCTTATCATTTTGAATTTGTTTGAGATCATATCAAATGGATGCTTTTATTTCGTCGCCTCCTGTCAGCTCAGCTAAAATTAATCCGTTTAATCAATATGATGTTAGCAGTATTTTTTTAATATAATTTTTTTATATTCAAAAATTGGAAAATGGAATATCAGATTAAAGATAAGAACGTTGCAGAGCATCAACATCATCGATAAAAATAAATTAAAAATTTGAAACAAAAGGTTATCTTCGCTAATAAAGAGAACCCCAACACTCCAAACAAAATTAGGAAACAAAATTAAAATTCTTAATTACATCTCAACTACTTCAAAAATTAAAATATAAATAAAAATCCTATATTTCAACTACAATAGTTATAGTCTATTACTGTGAATACAAAGCCAATAGTCTAGAATATTGCCAAAATTTTCTTTGTCTAGTTTTCCTATTACTAGGAATGTTAATAATAATAACAATAATTTTTTTTCAATGAGTTTACACAAGTTTTTATGATCAAGGGTCCCGATCTACCTTAGACCTCTCAAATAACGACCAAAACCCTTAAATATTTTTTTTTCAATGATTTTACACAAGTTCTGATCCCTTCATATTGAGTGGGGTTTGAACCTTGGACCTCTCAAAGAGAGACCAAAGCCCTTACCACTACTGTAAGCTTGCAACTATAAATTTAAGTTTACATGGTTTTTTATGAGGGGGTCAGTCCCCTAGTCCCCTCGTATTGAGTGAAGTTTGAACTTGGGTCTCCTCAATGAAAACCAAGAAATTTACCACTACTACAAGCTTTCATACCACTACTATAAGCTTGGAGCTATAATAATAACAATAATGTGTGACCTCATATAAAAATTATATTTTTGTTTTAGATGTAATATGTTCATATCTATATAATTTCAATATAGACTATGAAAATGAGTCTTATTTTTATTATCTCATAATCATATTCATATTGTAACAACTTGAGTCACTTATTAAAGGAATATAAAAAAGAGTCAAGATATAAAGTTAATAGGAAAAATTTAAAATTTATTTTCTAAATCCTTCTTGTATATGCAAATTACTTAAAATAGAGAAGGAAAAATTATGAGCAATATATCTAGGGATGCCTTTATTTGAGAGGAGAATGATGATAAATTTGTGAAATCCAGTTATAAGTAAAGTTTAAAATAAACTACCAGCATAGAAATTTAGATGGTGATGGTTATCCTTAGAAGAATATCTAGGGATGCCTTTATTTAATAGGATAATGAGGACATAATTGTGAAATATAATTAAAGTTCAAAATAAACTACCAGTATGGAAATTTAGATGATTATCCTTAGTAGAAGAGTGTAGTTAATTAAATTAGTCTTACAAGCCATTCCAACATATTATATGTCCTTATATATTATGCCAAAATTGGTAGAAAAATGTTTAGTTTATATTATGTGGTCATTTTTGTGGTTAGGAGTACATGATAAAAAAACATTTCCTTTGGTGAAATGGAGCAATGTGTGTGATGATAAAACTAGGGGAGGTCTTAGTTTAAGAGTTCTTATGAATGTAAACTTAGCTTTAAGGGAAAAAAGTAATTAGGAGGAGATTCAAATACAATGGATAAGAATTCTTCTAAGTACATTGAGCCCAATGACCCAAGCTTAATATTTACTACATACTCACTACTAGATTGTTCTACATTATTGAATGGCTTTAAAAAACCAATTGATCTAGTGATTATAGATCTAATATGGATGATGGACGGTGAAAACTGGAGAAAAAAAATCTATTTGGATGGGTACTTGGTGTGATAAAATACCACTCAATCTAGATCCAATTTTGAAACAATAGACACCAAAATCTAGCCACTTGTCATCCATTCGTATCCTCCAATCATAGTCATCCATTATATATATGTATTTATTTAATATATACATAAATATTAATATTTTATATTTATATTTATATATATTTAATAAATATATATGTATTTATGTGAATAAATCCTAGCCATCCACCATGACTTAATCTCAGCCATCCATCCATCTTAATCCATGTCACATGCTCAAGTTTAATCTCAACCCTTCCTCATGTTTTAATCTTGACCACCCATTGGTGTCATCAAAACCCTAACATGATCAAGGGTAGATTATAAAAGATGATTCATTTTGATGAATCAAGGTCCTAATTTTTGAGATTGTAATATCCACGATTTCATTATCATTTTCCATCCTCATCGTCACCATCACACCTCCCATTTCCATCGTGCAAAACCCTCGTGAACTAGATCTGGTTCTACCTCACTCCCATCCACCCCCAAACACCTCCCAGAGTTTATAGAATTCTTCTGAGCATTTTTGGAATGTTTTTGGGCATTTATAGTCATCCTCGAATGCCTCTAGGTATTTCCCATAGCATATTTGTAGTTCGTAAGCCCTCGGATGCTTTCGAGCATTCGTGCGACTCTCAAACATAAAAACAGGAGCATAGATCAACATCACATCCATTTGCATTATTTAGTGTTTATTTAGTTCAACATTGCAACATTTAGGGTTTATAGGTTTTATCATTCAGAGGGCCTCACATAGTGGAGCCCTCATAGGTGCTATTAACCCTTTTATGTTGTTTTCTATTTGTAGGTGTAGGAACCACATTTTTGGAAGTTGTTGCAGCTAGGGTGGTCTCGTAGGGATACACAAGCCCACCCGCACACTTGTTTGGAGCAAAGATGACACAGAAGACACCATATGTTCACTTGTGAATAAGGGTTTTTAAACCCTAGATTTGTAATCATTGTATCAATACAAAATCATATTGTAATATTGGAGATCAAGGCTCCCCCATAATAATATCAATATTATTGTCTTCATTTGTGCAATAAGCTTTTGTGTTGATTCTGTTATCTATTGCTTTGGTGTTGTCATTTTTTGCTTTACAAAATGGCGATCATGGTGGGACCCCCAAAGGGTTCCTCATTTTGATTTACCTTGTCACTGATTTATGTTTTTATTTCTATTTTGTAGGTTTCTAGAAGTTTGATCATGCAAAAATCATGAAAACTAGGGTTTTTGGGAGTTGCAGAGTTCGATCAGTGGTCGCATGAATGCCCTGCAGCGTTCGAGGGATGCCTTGCAGAGTTTAGGATATGCCTCACAGTATTTAGGAGACTCTGGTTAGTATTTAGAAGAGTGGGGAAGTTCATATAGGCTAACCTGGTTCAAACCCTAACTCCATTTTGTTTTCATTTTTTTGCTTTTTAATAGTGAAATTAATAGGAAAATATTTATTTTTTATTTTAAAAAGCAGTTGCATTTTTTATTATTTTAGGCATTTGCATCTTTCATATAGTTTGCATATAGGGTAGAGTTGCATTTATGCATTCACTGTAGTTGCATCATCACATTTGATTCAGATTTCTGTTGTTTTATGGTGTTTCATTTACTATTTTGTATGTTGTTTGCAATTGAAATGATAAAAGCATAAATAGTTGCATATTAGGGTTAAAGGCTTCCATTTTTGCTTTTCTAATTTAGAACAAGTTCATAATACCTGAGTATACTCCCACTGTTGGAATCACTTGATGATTCAGGGTGGAAGAACTGGGTGAACCCTCCACTATTGGAATCACTTGATGATTCAGGGTGGATCTTAAGCGGTGTACCCTAAGTTATTTTGAGGAACTTGGTGTTAATGTCCTTGGCTTCTAGCTTAGACAAGTGAAATAGGGTGTTTTTAGCATTGAGTGAACATAGTAGACAACATAAATCTTAAAAATGAATCACACACTCTGCACGTCACACATTTAACAATAGTGAGTTGGATTTCATCACCAACCATTGTTCGAGATTGGTGATGGTGGGCTTCATCTCCATCCATCATCTCACCCCATAGAAACCATAGTAACCCATGAGTAATATTTCTGGATTTCATCACTAGAAATATTCTCATTTGCCATCCATCCTTAGAGTCCACCTTGCATATTAGCTTAGGTTTGCATAGTACAACACACAAACCCCACATAAAAAAAAATCTATTGCAAAACATAGGATTGAGTTGCTTGTTTGATTCTGTGTGATTTCCATTACATCTTTTCTACACATTCCACACATTCACCATCCCCAACTGACTCATTAGCTTATGGTTTCAACTTGAAGCCAAGCAAATATTTTGAGTCAAGCCTCTATTAGCCAAACCACTTCATCCATGGAGTGTTCCACATCTTTCCCCACCACTTCTATGGTTAATCTTGTAAGTGTGATACAGATAAGTTATTCTGGTTTATCTATGGGACCCTCACACGCTGTGTATACCTCAAATACTGATGTGTTGCATAGAGCCATCAATACCCCCATTCTAAAAATTGAGCCATCATCCCCTACCAATCCTAACATCACCTACATAGATATGGGTAAAGTTGGAGCTTTTCTAAGATCCATTAACCCTGTTCTAGAGCAAATCAATAGCCCACCTAGGCATAATCCTTCTTCTCAGTAGGAACTTGCCCACTCGCATCCTTCCAGTTTCACCCAGGTGTATACTAACCCTCTTTTTGAGGCATCATCTGCACCTTCCCATCACTTGTCTCTCCCACAACAATCATGTGGCCAAAATATTTCCATCCCATCCTCCTATACCACCACCTATGGCAATCCATTGTATGAAGCACATGTCAATGCTGCTTCACAAATGCTAGTCTCCACTACATCCAATGTCCCCCATTCAGTTGCAATCCCTATTGCAACCTATCCTCCACCCACCTCATCCATTTCCACCACACCTACACCATCTACCTCAGAAATTTCCATACAACAAGCATGGCAACACCTCAAAAAATTGCTCATGGGTCAACAAGATGCTCATTCTTATCCCCAACAACAAATACATGTGGTAGATCTTAAGCCCCAACCTATTCCAACCCAACCTACCTTCTTTACCTCAAATCCATCATGGGTATCACAATATTCTATGGTTTCCATCCCCACACCTCCATTAACCCACACCCATTCCATTCCCACAAGTCAACACATTCATAGTCCTCAAACCTCATCTCCATTCCATCACCTACAATCATTCCCTCATCAAGCCCAACATCATCAAATACAATCCAATCCATCAAACCATCAAAATCTCATCACACCCCAACATTTCACCACTTCATCTCCACACAATCACCAAGTAATTCAGGGCTTCCACATACCTAGGGAAGACCCTAGAATTCAGGTATTGCAACAACATATTGATAGCTTGATACAACACACTCCTGGTATGATGAACCAGAAGCCTACTTTAAGATAGCTAATCAATCAACCCATTCACTTTTTGGTACCATCACCACCATATCCGATAGATTTTACAGTGCCAAAATTTGATAAATTTAAAGGGACTGAGGACCCTAGAGAGCATGTAAGCACATTTATTCACTCATGCTTCAGAATCCAAACTCAAGATGCTTTAATGCTCAGAAACATTTCCTCAGACATTGGGAGGAGATGTCGTGGAGTGGTATAACCATCTACCTCATCATAGTATTTATACATTTGAACAATTGGTAAACCAATTCCTAGAAATATTCTCCCTCAATGTTCATAAGAAAATCACATTGTCTGACTTGTATAATCTTAAGCAATTTGATGATGAGTCAGTCTATGATTTTGGCAACCGTTGGAGGGTTGTTATCACAAAACTACCATTCTCCCTACCAATGGAAGAGCTAACTCGATTGTTCACCAAGAGTTGCTTAAAACCCATCTCCTGGTTATTGCAATTGCAACAATATAGCTCATTCGAAGAAGCTCTTGCCCAGGCTAGCATAATTGAGGAAATAAAAATCCAAGAAGGTGTGCTAAAGCCTAAGAAGAAAGAATGGCAGAACAAGGGCCAATCAAAAGGAAGTTATTCTGGCCAATCTAAGCTGAATCAAGCAAATCAAGTGAATCAAGTGGTCATGAGTCAATCGGTAATGGCTCAACAACAACAATCAATGCAACAACAACCACAACAAATTTCATATCAAGTGGTTCCCCCACCCCAAAAAATTCATAACATAGTGCCAACTATGGATAATCACCAACATCAACAATCTGTTCGACAAAATCACCATTACACACCCTTTTCTGAATCATATGCTTCCATATTTCATAGGTTGTATGACACAAATCAGCTTGCCTTACCTGAGGTTAAACTAGATGATCCTACCAAGCATAGCAAAAGCTATAGGGAATATTTATTTTTCCCTTATCATCGATAGAATGGGCATGATATTAACAACTGCTATCAATTTAAAGATATAGTGCAAGACCTAATTGACTTAGGGGCCATCAAGGTTGATAGTCCCTTGGCTCAACAAAATCAAAACCTTGGCATTTATCAAACACCACTTCCTCATCATGAGGAAGTGCAACCAACAATAGGAGGGTCAAACATCAAGACTCCTCCTAATCAAGTCAACCATGTGCAACAATACCAAGGTTTTATGGGTGCTATTCATGTAGTCACCCAAGGTCAACAATGCACCAATCAATAAAATGCACAACAATAGACTGTCCAATCTCCCGTAGCACCTCAGGCAAGTGTGTCTCCTCAACCTACCAATTCATCATCACCCATTCAGTTCTCCACCAATTCTCCCCAACCAATTCACATTCCAAGCCATCCATCTCCACCCACTCATATTTCCAATCATCCACAAAGGCCAATCATCTCTCTGAGTAGCCGACTAACCACTAGCCTTAAAATGGCTTCAACCAAACTATCTATTTATGAGCTAATACAACAATCTCCCCCACACCATGAGGCATTAATGGAGATTCTAAAATCCATTGAACTCCAATCTCAGGATACTAATGCCTTTAGCAATTTTATGGGGAATATCTGAACATGTGTGGAGCCTTCCATTACATTTTATGATTTTGAAATCAAACCAATATCATCAGAATCGGTGGACCCTCCATTACATATTATGGCTCAAATTGATAGGAAGCCATTCAAATGAGTTTTGATTGATATCGACTCCTCCATCAATATCATCACCACCTCTACTCTTCAACATCTTAATCTTCCACCATCTCATATAACCAAATCCACCTTCACCTTGAAAGCATTCAATGATGCTCTCTGTTCCATAGTTGGCACTATTGTTTTACCCATCGAAGTGGGGGTAAAAATATTGCATACAATGTTCCACATATTGGAAGGATCCATGGCATACAATGTACTCCTTGGATGCCCCTGGATTAGGGAAATGAGATGTGTCCCCTCTATACTCCATCAATGTCTAAAATATGTACATGAGGGACAAATTCATTGCATACCAATGGACATCAAACCATTTAAGTATTGCAATTTCATCTCAAATCCCTATGAATCCACTCTTCCATCCACTCATATTTTCTTGACCCCATCAACCACATCATCCACCACACCATCCATCTCTTCATCCAAAGCTCCTATTCCTAAGGAGCTCCCCATCACTACCCCACATCAAGCTTCCACCTCCATGCCCCCATCCTCATCACCATCGACTACATGTACATGTAGTCAAGCCCAATCCACATTGTCCACATCATCAACATCAACATCCCCCATCATTATTCCCTCCACATCATCACCCATTCATCAAACACCTCAACCAAATCCACCTTCATCCACATCAGCTGATGTCTCACAAGTCGAATTAATGGATTGTGAGATGCCATTCCAGCCCACACCTCTCCCATTATCAGAGCCACAAGCCAATCATGAGCCTTCCACATCCACCTCCACATCATCCCAAGTTGTGGTCCACCTCACTAGTCCTGGCATTGGTGAATACGTGGTCCAAGACATTACTGTCACACCGCTTAGCATCCAAACCACTAGGGATTACGGTCACCCACGTGACCCACCCTTATCCATAGGAGTGG
Organism: Wollemia nobilis; assembly: GCA_028583015.1. Lineage (NCBI taxonomy): Eukaryota > Viridiplantae > Streptophyta > Pinopsida > Araucariales > Araucariaceae > Wollemia > Wollemia nobilis. The sequence goes on along the minus strand of JAQPPZ010000386.1, from coordinate 7,422,488 downwards.
TGTACAACATGGGTTCAATGCCTAACAACATCAATTTTGTGTATGGGGGGATTGATTCATCATCCAATCCATCTTCCCTAGATGAACCCAAACAACCAACCCTTGCCAATATACAACACATGTCGGGTTTTCCATCCCGATACTTCCATCGAGTCAATTGGTAAGGATATGGCCTAGGATGACATGAATAGGGAATGCACGAGCTCATCGATACTCCATATCAAGAAGCACATGACCATTCAGGTTTAGGCTATCACTCTCATTCTTCCACTTCTTCTTTTGAACAAGCTTTTCAAAATCTCCATTTGAATTCAAAAGAAGAAACCCATCACACCGATGACTTTGAGGAGGAAATCTATGAAGAATATGATGTTATATCAATAGCTTCTAATGAATCTGATGAGGAATCGACACCCATCACTCCATTCACCGAACAAGATGAGTATTACCTCATAATGTTCCCCATCCATCAACCCATATTTCGTTTGCTCCTCCCTAGGGAGTGAGCTGAACCAACCGGTGAACCACCTCCACTTCATTGATCCACCTCACTGGACAATTTTGTAATATATATACATAATAAAAAAAAAAACACAAAAAAAAAAATCATCATTGCATTGCATGTGCATGGATTTTTTCCTATTGCATTTATTTGTGTTGCTCACTATTGTTCAGGTTCCCATATTTCTTGCATCGGTTCTAGCAGATAGGATCTATCCATCCTTCACATTGCCAACCACCAGTTCTTCCCTTTAAGTTAACATGAATCCTATTGACTTATTCACCCCACTCCGTAATCCATACGATTTGGCAAAGCCAATTCCAATTGACATGAGCCTTATTGATATGGATCGGATTTCCTCACCTCCATCCTTTTTTGAATTCATCCTTTTCGAGGAATTGTTAAGGGCTTCAACCAACTACATTCCTCCATCGCCTCCACCTTCACCTTCACCTTCACCTTTAGATCCCGAGGTTTTCCAGGCAGACATGGAAGAGGTTGAGTTAGAAGAGTTTGATAATATCATAGATGATATTAATCTGATCCCAATGCCCCATCATCTTGAGGAAGGTTCTCAAATAACCATTGAAGATACCATCGATGTGAACCTTAGTTCAGATATAGACAATCCTCAAATCATCAAACTTGGCAAAAGTTTATCTACAAATGAACAAGAGCAATTAATTGCTCTCCTCAAGAAGAATATGGGTATTTTTACATGGTTCTACAAAGATATTCCTAGTCTTGATCATAATTTTGCTATCCATAATCTCACCTTGCACTCTACGATGCATCCTACCATTACCCTCATGGTCAAATAAGAGCTTCAAAAGCTACAAATGTGGGTTTCATTGTTCCCATTGACTATCTTGAGTGGCTCTCAAACATGGTGCCTGTTCATAATCCTAATGGGGTGATACACATTTGCACAAAATTTTGAGACCTTAATAAATTGTGTCCCAAGAATGACTTTCCTCTACCAAAAATTGATACTCTATTTGACACTTGTGCTGGCCATGAAATGCTTTCTCTAATGGATGATTTTTCAGGATACAACAAGATTCGAATTAATACTGATGACCAACACAAAAAAATTCACTACACCTTGAGGAACTTTTTGTTATAAGGTGATGCCATTTGGCCTCAAAAATGTAGGTGACATTTATCAACATACCATGATATACATCTTCTATGATTACATGCATAAGATCATCGAAGATTATGTGAATGATATCTTCATAAAATACAAAACTCGACAAGAGCACATTGGTATCTTGGAGAAAGTATTTGATTGACTTCTAGAGCATAATGTAAAGTTGAACCCCAAAAAGTATATCTTTGGTGTTACCTCAGACAAACTACTAGGATTCATTATCTTCCAAAAGAGGCATTGAGGTGGATCCAAATAAAATCAATGTCGCCATGGAGATGCCTCCCCTAGAAAAATTGATGAAATTGCATATTTTACAAGTAAATATTCAATCAATCCATCATTTTATTGTGTAACTTTATGATAAATGCAGGCCATTTAATCACCTGCTACAAAAGGGGGTGATATTTTCATTGATATATGAGTGCCAAAAATATTTTGATAACATCAAACAATACATGGCTTCTCCACTAGTATTAACTCCTTCTCATTTGGGGATCCTCTTTCGTCTTTATGTTTCAGTAATGGACTTTGCATTAGGGACAATGCTTGCACAAAATAATGAAAAAAGTCGATAGCAAGTTGTCTACTACATTAGTCGAACATTGGTAAGATATGAAACTAGATATGCTTACGTGGAAAAATTATGCTTAGTAGTGTTTTTTACCACTAAGAAAATTAGACATTACATGTTTAATCACACCACATATGTAATAGCTTGTGATAATTCTATACTTTACATGATGTCTCACACTTACAATAACACCCGCACTATAAAATGGATAATGCTTCTCACTAAATTTGGTCTTGAGTTCATGAGCCAAAAATCCATTAAAGGTCAGGTTATATCTGATTAGCTTGTGAAATCTCCACTTCCTAGTGATCAACCCTTGATTATTGAGCTCTCAAATGATTTGATATTCACTATCACTGAACAAGAAGAATATGTCATTCCAAAGGAATATGTCGATATCACACTATATTTGATGATTTTAAGTGCAAAAAAGGTCAAGGTGAGCAAAGTCATGTTTCATAAAACACAGGGGGTACCTATTCCTCTATATTTTAAACTTGATGGCCTCTCTAGGATCATTGATTCCAAAGAACTCCATAGGAGAGGTACAACCACTCATTATCACAATGATCTTTAAATCTACAATTGTCTGTGCTAAATCTAAGGATTAGAAGGACATTTAATTTATCTATTCAGAGTCATATGAGCCTTGGTCCAACCAAATAATAGCCTTCCTCAAGTTTAGAATAATCCCATCAAACATATCATGGACTACTAAATGTACTTTCAAGAAAAAGGTAGCTCATTTTACTCACTTGGAGGACATGTTGTATAGATGTGGTTATAATGGAGTCCTCCTTCATTGTCTCAAGTCTATAGAGGCACAAAGAGCCATAACTAAAGCTCAATATGGTACTTGTGGTGGTAATTTTAGTGGAATGACCATTACAAAGCGTATTTTATGCATGGGTTACTATTGGCCCACCATGGAATGTGATTGTTGCACTGACGTTAAGCATTGTCATAAATGTCAACAAACATGCTAATTTAACTCAAGTGCCATCACAAGCATTACAACCTATTCAAATAATTTGGTCCTTTTCATAATGGGGTCTTGATTTGATTGGACAAATCTCACCTTATTTTTTGGGATAACATACATTCATCATCACAACCACTGAATACTTCACAAATTGGGTTGAGGCAATTCCTCTAACCAATACAATAAGACCTCAAATTATGGAGTTTATACTTCATTATATCATCTGTCATTTTGGTATCCCCTCAAAAATCATCTTTGATAATGGCAAGTCTTTCACAAACAATGATGTTCAAGCCCTTTGCAATAAATATAATATCCAACATAGTTTCTCAAATCCTTACTATGCATAGGCAAATGGACAAGCTGAGGCTACCAGAAAGACCTTAATTTCTATTCTCAAGAAACTAAAAAAAGAAAATAATTGATATTGGCATACTAAAATTCCTTTGGCATTATGGGCTTATAGAACAAGAATCCACATGCCTACTGGGGAAACACCATTTTCACTAGTCTATAGAGCCGAATCAATTATACCTCTTGAGCTTGAGATCCCCTCATTACGAATTTCATTGCAAGAATTCATATATGATGATACTACTAGACAAGCACATTTTAACCAACTCATGCTTCTTTATGAAAGGTGGGTCAATTATTTAGAGCATTTATGAGTTTATCAAGACAACCTAAGCATGGTTACAATGCTAAAGTTCATCTACGTGAATTCCAAGTAAGAGATCTTGTTCTTAAGGAAAATCAACAAAAAATAAATGCATTATCACATCTTCATGATAAATTTGTGGCTAATTGGATAGGTCCATACATTGTCACTCAAAAAGTGGGTAAAGGAACTTATAGGTTTGCCAATATAGAGGGAGTCAAAGAGCCCGAACCACTTAACATCATCCACTTGAGAGAATTTTATGCTTAATGTGATTTATATATATGTATATATACATGTATAATACACAAAAACAACATTGCATTTTTACACTTTGTGTTTCACACATTACATCTGACACATTGCATTTCACAAATTGCATTTCATACATTGCATTTCCAACCATCTTCACACATTTCATTCACCATATTAGGGATCATTTATTCAGTTCAGATAATAATTGGTCCAATAAAGTCATGTTGCCTTAATCAAGGTAACCTTCAAATAATCATCCATTCCATTCCATAAAGTCAAATTATCATTTGCAAACCATATTTCTATAATCCTTAGGTGTTTTCGGTCACTCAACCACTCTTAGTGTTTCTAGCAACCTCTAATACATGTCAAGTTTTCTTTAGGACCAAGACACGTTTTCACTAAGAAAAATCTTGAGTTATGGGAATTGAATCTAACACTCTTGAACCAAAAAAAATCACACATCTTAAAAAATATCTTGTGTCAAAGAGAGATAATACCATTATTGGATTGAACCTCGAAGAAAAAATGGTACTCCTTGCTTGCCCCATTATGCACATAGTCCAAAAATAATAAAAAATAGTGGTTGTCACCACTATCACAATCATTTCTAAACAAAATAATGAGTAGTAAGGATAGGGTAAAATTCTCATCACACTTTGATTGAGAATACGATTCCCAAAAGCTCTAAATATTTTACACATTACACACCATAGATCCTCAACTTATAAGGATAGAACTACATTTCTAGTCAGATGGTTAGGTAGTCTGAATCCCCAAAGCTTAGATATCAGATTATTAGACTATGGAGCTAATTTCCATCGGGGCTATAGATTATTGACTTGCAGTGGAGTACGCTCATATGTGGTGACATGTCTCTCTTGAAGAGACCTTTGACTGTACATAAGGATAAACTAGTTTCTTGGTCTTATCCATGGCATGTTTCATCTCAATTTACTCAAACATGGGTTAATGAACTCAATTGGACACACACTATTTCTTTATTACCTTGAGTCATTACCATACTCATGATTTGGTAAATGAATTCACGACACACACATTTGTTCTTAGAGAAATTAGACAAAATTTATTGAGTTTAATTGATACCGCTAGTATATTTGAGTATCTACAAAACAATAGGTTTTCCATATCAACATCCATATTATTTTTCCATATCAAAATCCAATCAGTTTCCATATCAACATCCATATCATTACATGAATCTTCCATTTCACATGTCACCATTTTGGTGCCTCTGATTAAACAACATTGCTCTAAATGGTCAAGAAAAATCTAAACTACAAATTATCATTAGAGAATTAATTTATGTGCATTTATCACATTATCATTGCATTATTATCCATCATACATATATAAAAAGCATTCACACCAAAAGCATAACACAAAATTAAAAGCCATGTCTATATACATATATATATATCATATGTACAATGAATTCCTGAAGGTTATATATAATGGAACACCAAGGCTCATATACAAAAAGTGTATCTAAATACTAGATAACACCTATAGGAAGACCCATGTGATCCTGATGAAGCCCTAAACCTAGAGACACTATGCCTAGACTCACTATACCTAACAAAACCAGATAGGGAGGAAGAGGATCTGGAAACCTAATGTGGAGTTGCATTAATAGATCCTCCAAATTCTAGATGTATCCATCTCGATATCAAAGGTATAGTATGTCCTAACTCTAACAACAGTTCCTCTATGCTAGCTCTACCTAGAGCCTCATGATATTATCTTCAATTCCACATGTAGCCATTTGTGCCTCTAGCTCCACCCGTAGTTGAGCTACCTTTGCATATTGCTCCACCACCATCTACTGAAGTTGGTCCCACCCAGCCTTGAGACTCACCCACACCTCCTCAATTTTATTTGGAGATCTCTCTAGAATATCCTCTATATCATTCATGCCACCACCATCACCTCTAATCTATGGAGACTGCTCTACTACATCCCTCACACACCTCCCTTGACTATAAGATTGATGATATATTTGATATCTAGGAGCCTCATCTACCTCCTCCACCTAAGTCTCATCATCATCCTGATTACCCTCATCCATAGTTTGACTAGGTACCCATGGTGGTTGTACAATGAACCATGCATCATACTCAATGGTAGTATCCACATCATCCACATCGGCGAGATCTATCTCCTTATCATCCTCATAGGTAACTCACCATGCCTTCACATAGATTAGAAACATCTCATCCCAATGACACTTGTGTTGGCAATTTTGGGTACTTTGGGTACATTGCCTTTGCTCAAGTGTATAAGTTGTCATTGATGTCAAGAAGCTCTTGAAGGAATTTGATTTGATGTCAAACAACTTGTTTTGATGAAGGTTACGACATGACAGTTTCAAAGGTCTTTTGTAAACCCCAAGTTGGCAGGTTTAAAGATTACAGGTGGATGCATTAGTTTAATGCATTTGGGTCCAGGAGGAAGTATTTATTTAAATAATTAAAAACCTTGTTAAGGTTCCTTTTAATTATTTTTAAATAAATATTAATTTATTTGTTTGCATTGGGTTCTCCTAACCCATGGCGCAAATGTCTTAACTTTGATGGCGCTATGTTCTAAGATTGTGGGCGCTAGCCAAGACCTCCGTCGACGTGTTAAACTCCTCCGCCGACGTGTTAAACTCCTCGTCGACGTCAAGAGTTTATGGGAAATATGCATATAAATCTCCCACGATGAAGATCAAAGATTATCCCATCCGCATTTTTGAAAAGTGTTGCTCGCTGTGAATTCGCGATCTGATGTTCGATTTCTTCCTCGCTGAGATTTCGTGATCCGTTGTTCGGATATCCGCCGTTCATTTTTTGTATCCGCCGTAAGGTTTCATCGTCGTCGTTCACGTCAGAAGACAGGGAGGCCTGTTGTTTATTTTAGCCCTGGCACAGAAGGTACAAGGGAAACAGAGTGAGGTTTAAACCTCACCGGATGCCTTTGGCGCACCGGTAGCGGCTAGGTTGTTGGCGCGCTACCCGAACGGGAGGTTCCACGTTCGAATAACGTGAAAGGGTTTTTCTTCGTTGAAGTGGACGCAGCGGGTGGTGTTAGAGTTCGTGCGCAATTTCTCCATAGCGCGATTTTTGGTGTTGGCCAAGGTATTTTCGAAATTAATTTTTGCTAGTGTATTTTGCGGATGGAGGAAGTTTATTAGAGAGAAAAACAGCTTAGGAGTTATAAGGAGTTTGAAGCTTGCTTTATTTTGATAAAAGATTCTTTTGAAGGTGTTGTTTGCATTATCTTATTGCATTCTTATGAGAGATAAAGTTTATTGTTGATAAGACTATAAGGGAGAAATAAGGTGTATAAGGGATAAATATTTCTTGTAATGTTGAGAGTGCTTTTGGTTGATTATGGAAATGAAAGCATGATGTTTTAAGGTTAGAATTGCTTCTTGTGTGAAGTTGTGAAACCTTAAGTGGGCAGCTTTGAGATTGACATTAGCTTTCATTAAATTGGTTATAATCAAGCTATTCTTTACTTGGTTAAAGTGTTGGGCTTACTTCTTTGTTGATGATTTGAAAAGTTGTTTTGTGCTATTGAGATTTGAGTTGGTGGATGCTTTTTGTTCAAACAATATTGGAGAGAAAAGGAGTTCTACTTGTTTCCTTTTCTGATGTTGATTGTGAAATGCTTCAAGGTTGTGTTTTGAGTTGAATGGTGTTGATTGAACCTTGTTTGATGAGCATTGTTGTTGAAGCCCTAATTGATGGTGAAAAGAACATGAGTATCATTGTTATGTGATTCTTTGCATAGTTGGCAATTGTTGGGGTTTCATGTTCTTGAAAGAAAGCATTCTATCCTATCCATTTCAGATATTGAGTTGAGTTTTCAGATTTGAGATTGAGATTGAGCTGAGTTGATTTGAGTTGAGTTTTGAGATTGGGAGTTGAGTATAGAACATATTGAGTCTCTAACAATTCTCTTTATGCTTCTATGAGTTTGACAAATCACATTGGGTCTCTAACAATTCACTTTGTGATTTCCTACTAAGAAAGTTTTTCTTGGTGAGCTTGTTGAGTTTTTGGACAGGTTTCGATGGGGACTTGTGAGCAGTTTTGGACAGGTTTCGGTGGGGACTTGTGAGCAGATTTGGACAGGTCCTAGCAGAGGACTTGTGAGCTGAGTTTGATAGTTCTATCAGAGAACTTGAGGATAGAGGTGCACTGGTTCTATGAGAAGAACTCGAGGATAGATTTGGCAAGTCTTTGAGAAGGCTTGTATGCGAGAGGATTGATTTGTTCAAGAGTTGGACAGATCTGACAGACAGAGGAAGACTTGTACTAGACCGATTGACTGTGTTTGGTACAGGTTGTTGAGCTGCTGTGGACGTGATCATAGAAGGCAGAGGTCTCTTAGGCTAAGCATTGAGGATAGGAGGTCTTCGGTGGAAAGGAGTTCCACGTGCTGGCAAGAGGTAGAGGCGATTGATCTTCGAGGGATCATTTCCAGAGCAGAGGGGAAGGTATCTCCTTTGAGCAGAGGCTCATAAATTTTGATTGGGGGAAAGTATCTCCTTTGAGTAGAGGCTCATAAATTTTTATTGGGTGAAGGTATCTCCTTTGGGATGAGGCTCATAAACATTGTAATCGGGAAGGATTCCCAAATAACTTTGAGATAACTTTTAGAGAAAAGTTTTGTGGACGTAACCCAACCATTCGGGGTGAACCACGTTAAAATTGGTGTCACTTTGTGGATGATATTGTGCATTGCTTTGATATTGCTTTGGGTATATTGCTTTACTATTTTGAAGTATAATGGAAAAAGTAAAAAGAGGTCTTATACTGTTCACCCCCCTCTCAGTATAAGCTTGTGTTCTTCAATTGGTATCAGAGCAGGTGCCTTCAAAAAGTTTAACAACTTGAAGGAAAAGCTAGTAAAGAACACAATGGATCATTCAAGTGGCAATGCAACACCTATTCTTGATGGGTCAGATTTTGGTCTTTGGAGTGCAAGGATGAAGGTTCATCTAATGGCACTTGGGAATGAGGTTTGGGAAGTGATTGAAGATGAGTACACTATTCTTGAACATGGTCCTAATACTAAAGAAGAAAGGCTCCTACATCACAACAATTCAAAAGCAATGAATGCAATCCTGAAAGGCTTACGGAAAGCAGATCTCACCAAAGTGATTCACTGCAAGACAGCTAGTGAAATGTGGAATCAGTTGAAGGTGGTTCATACGGGTGATACAAATGTCAGAAAGGCCAAGTTGAGACACTTCAAAGGTATGTTTGAACAACTCAAGATGAATGATGATGAAAATATTAGTGACTACATGCTTCGTATGGATGAGGTTGTTAACTCCATGAAAGACTTAGGTCTTGAGCTTGCTGAAAATGATGTTTGTGATAAGATTTTAAGATCTCTTCCTAATAGATTTAGTGAAAATATTTCTGCTATTGAGGAAGCTAAAGATTTGGATAAGTTGAAAAAGGATGAGCTCCATAGTATACTTGCAGCATTTGAGTTGAGAACTCAAGTGAAGGTTGATGTCAAGAAAGAGGCGACTTTCAAGGCTACCAAGAAATCCAAGGGTAAACAACTTCAAGATAGTGATGAGTCTTCTAGTGATGAAGAGGCATATTACAGAAAGAAAGGCAAGTTCTCTAGAAAGCACAAAAGTATGAAAAATATAAGATGTTTCAATTGTGGAAAGTTTGGTCATTATGCTACTGATTGTACTGTTCCCAAGAATGAAAGTGATGAAGATAAACAGGATTCTAAGAGCAAGGATTCCGAAAAGCACAAGCATCACAGGAAAAACAAAGATGAGCACAACAATCAAGGAAAGAGGTATTCTCACAAGCACAAGAAGAGTTTCTACCTAGACAAAGCAAGTAAGTGTTCTAGTAGTGATAGTGAAAGTTCTTCAAGTGATGATGAAAATGAGATGTTGTTCATATCGAGAAAAGGAGGAAGAACCGAAACATAGATTCATTATCATGAAATGTCTTAGATGTGGAAACTTTGGTCACCTTGAGGATGATTGCACAAATAATGATTTGGTTTCTAGTATGTATGAGGATGCTTCAGAAAACTATAAGGAAGATGCATGTATGGTTTTTGAAAAGGGTAGCACCTCTAGTGATAAGAAATCTGAAAAAGGCTTTGATGATTCAAAAAGCAAACAAATAGAGGAAGATATAGAGAAAGGTGAAGTAGATCTTAAAGGTGAACTTATTAGTGCTCTTAGTGCTTTGAAAAAGGAAAGAAAGAAGAATGCTAGACTCAAGGATAAGTTAGATGAATGTTGTATGGAGAGAGATGATCTTATAGAAAGTCTTGACTTCTCTATAGCTAAGACACAGGAACTCAAGGATGAGTTAGAGTCTAAGGTTCTTGAGTATAGTGAGTTAGAACAGAAAATGGCTTCTTTGAAAGAGGAAACTAAAGAGTACAAGGATAAGCTTTACAGGTTCCAAGATAGCTCCAAAAAGGTTAAGTCACTCATCAAAGGTCAAAGAAAGACAACAGATAAAACAGGCCTTGGTTTTGTTAAGCCACACAAGGAACAAGTTGGAGAGTCTAGTAAGAGACTCCAAAAGGAAGAGAGTTCTGATGAGGAAAGTATTTCAGAAAAGGAGTCCTTGAATGATAGATGCACAGAAACAGAAAACAGAATTCAGAATGAGAAGAAGAAGTTTTCAGAACCTAAGAGGTCAAATAAAGGAAAGTTTCAAGGCAGATGTTTTGCTTGTCACAGGTTTGGTCACATGGCTTCACATTGCATGGCTCAAGTGAAGAAGGTAAATGACAGTTTCAGAAGTGCTAGTTACTTTCAAGGGTATTGCTACTCTTGTCAACAGTTTGGGCACAAGGCAGTTTATTGCAAGGCAAATAACAAGAACAGGTTTGGTCAGAACAGGTTTGGCCAGAACAGGTTTGGTCAGAACAGGTTTGGTCAGAACTGGTGGATTCAAAGATCAGGTTTACCTCGGAGAAACAACATCGTCAAGTGTTTCAAGTGCAACAATGAAGGTCACATAATCAGACAGTGTAGAGCTAAAATTCTAGAATACAGGAACAGGAACAGTGGCATGATCAGGTCCAAGGATCAAGGCATGGACAAGAACAGGGATGAGAACAAGAACAAGAACAGTGACAAGAACAGGAATATGGGCAAAGAGTTCAAGAGAAGGCCCGACAAGGAAGTTATAGATGCTGATGATGATCAGTGCCTAATGGGAGTTTTACTCCCACCCCAAAATTAATCACCTCATCAGGAGGTGGGGGAGGGACTAAGCTAAGAGGCTCATTCTTAGTCCCGAGCCCCAAAGGTGACCCTTTGCCATTGATGACAAAGGGGGAGAGATATGAGTAAGGGGGAGAGCTTCAAAGTGAAGAGGAGAGCTTCAAGTTCGGGGGAGCAAAACTTCAAAGGAAGATTCTCAGTTGTGGGCACAGTTGGTCGGTTGTTAGCACGGTTGGTTTCAGTTTTGGCTCTTGAGAAGTGTTTTCAGTAAAGGTTTGCCATCAATGACAAAGGGGGAGATTGTTGGCAATTTTGGGTACTTTGGGTACATTGCCTTTGCTCAAGTGTATAAGTTGTCATTGATGTCAAGAAGCTCTTGAAGGAATTTGATTTGATGTCAAACAACTTGTTTTGATGAAGGTTACGGCATGACAGTTTCAAAGGTCTTTTGTAAACCCCAAGTTGGCAAGTTTAAAGATTACAGGTGGATGCATTAGTTTAATGCATTTGGGTCCAGGAGGAAGTATTTATTTAAATAATTAAAAACCTTGTTAAGGTTCCTTTTAATTATTTTTAAATAAATATTAATTTATTGTTTGCATTGGGTTCTCCTAACCCATGGCGCAAATGTCTTAACTTTGATGGCGCTATGTTCTAAGATTGTGGGCGCTAGCCAAGACCTCCGCCGACGTGTTAAACTCCTCCGCCGACGTGTTAAACTCCTCGTCGACGTCAAGAGTTTATGGGAAATATGCATATAAATCTCCCACGATGAAGATCAAAGATTATCCCATCCGCATTTTCGAAAAGTGTTGCTCGTTGTGAATTTCGCGATCTGATGTTCGATTTCTTCCTCGCTGAGATTTCGTGATCCGTTGTTCGGATATCCGTCGTTCATTTTTTGTATCCGTCGTAAGGTTTCATCGTCGTCATTCACGTCAGAAGACAGGGAGGCCTGTTGTTTATTTTAGCCCTGGCATAGAAGGTACAAGGGAAACAGAGTGAGGTTTAAACCTCACCGGACGCCTTTGGCGCACCGATAGCGGCTAGGTTGTTGGCGCGCTACCCGAACGGGAGGTTCCGCGTTCGAATAACGTGAAAGGGTTTTTCTTCGTTGAAGTGGACGCAGCGGGTGGTGTTAGAGTTCGTGCGCAATTTCTCCATAGCGCGATTTTTGGTGTTGGCCAAGGTATTTTCGAAATTAATTTTTGCTAGTGTATTTTGCGGATGGAGGAAGTTTATTAGAGAGAAAAACAGCTTAGGAGTTATAAGGAGTTTGAAGCTTGCTTTATTTTGATAAAAGATTCTTTTGAAGGTGTTGTTTGCATTATCTTATTGCATTCTTATGAGAGATAAAGTTTATTGTTGATAAGACTATAAGGGAGAAATAAGGTGTATAAGGGATAAATATTTCTTGTAATGTTGAGAGTGCTTTTGGTTGATTATGGAAATGAAAGCATGATGTTTTAAGGTTAGAATTGCTTCTTGTGTGAAGTTGTGAAACCTTAAGTGGGCAGCTTTGAGATTGACATTAGCTTTCATTAAATTGGTTATAATCAAGCTATTCTTTACTTGGTTAAAGTGTTGGGCTTACTTCTTTGTTGATGATTTGAAAAGTTGTTTTGTGCTATTGAGATTTGAGTTGGTGGATGCTTTTTGTTCAAACAATGTTGGAGAGAAAAGGAGTTCTACTTGTTTCCTTTTCTGATGTTGATTGTGAAATGCTTCAAGGTTGTGTTTTGAGTTGAATGGTGTTGATTGAACCTTGTTTGATGAGCATTGTTGTTGAAGCCCTAATTGATGGTGAAAAGAACATGAGTATCATTGTTATGTGATTCTTTGCATAGTTGGCAATTGTTGGGGTTTCATGTTCTTGAAAGAAAGCATTCTATCCTATCCATTTCAGATATTGAGTTGAGTTTTCAGATTTGAGATTGAGATTGAGCTGAGTTGATTTGAGTTGAGTTTTGAGATTGGGAGTTGAGTATAGAACATATTGAGTCTCTAACAATTCTCTTTATGCTTCTATGAGTTTGACAAATCACATTGGGTCTCTAACAATTCACTTTGTGATTTCCTACTAAGAAAGTTTTTCTTGGTGAGCTTGCTGAGTTTTTGGACAGGTTTCGGTGGGGACTTGTGAGCAGTTTTGGACAGGTTTCGATGGGGACTTGTGAGCAGATTTGGACAGGTCCTAGCAGAGGACTTGTGAGCTGAGTTTGATAGTTCTATCAGAGAACTTGAGGACAGAGGTGCACTGGTTCTATGAGAAGAACCTGAGGACAGATTTGGCAAGTCTTTGAGAAGGCTTGTATGCAGAGGATTGATTTGTTCAAGAGTTGGACAGATCCGACAGACAGAGGAAGACTTGTACTAGACCGATCGACTGTGTTTGGTACAGGTTGTTTGAGCTGCTGTGGACGTGATCATAGAAGGCGAGAGGTCTCTTAGGCTAAGCATTGAGGACAGGAGGTCTTCGGTGGAAAGGAGTTCCACGTGCTGGCAAGAGGTAGAGGCAGTTGATCTTCCGAGGGATCATTTCCCGAGCCAGAGGGGAAGGTATCTCCTTTGAGCAAGAGGCTCATAAATTTTGATTGGGGGAAGGTATCTCCTTTGAGCAGAGGCTCATAAATTCTGATTGGGGGAAGGTATCTCCTTTGGGCCGAGGCTCATAAACATTGTAATTGGGAAGGATTCCCAAAGAACTTTGAGATAACTTTTAGAGAAAAGTTTTGTGGACGTAGCCCAGCCATTCCGGGTGAACCACGTTAAAATTGGTGTCACTTTGTGGATGATATTGTGCATTGCTTTGATATTGCTTTGGGTATATTGCTTTACTATTTTGAAGTATAATGGAAAAAGTAAAAAGAGGTCTTATACTGTTCACCCCCCTCTCAGTATAAGCTTGTGTTCTTCAACTTGTACAACACTAGTGCCTCGATAACCCCTCATTGAAGCCCAAAATACCATAGCACCCATGAGAATTGGATCAGCTCCACCTCACTCCTATGTCACCCAATTACCCATCGAGCCTGTCAAACTCTCCATAGCTACTCCCTATCATAATTCCAACTATCACCTTGCCATGGTCTACAATACACCTGATCAAGTGTCAATCCTACCCATAGATCTCTATACTCCTAACCAATATAGCTAGGATGACTTGGTTGCACCTCCAAAGCCACCCACCATCTCAAAGCATAGGGTTATTCCACATCCCATGCATCACTAGGCAAGCCCATAGGCCAAGCCAGACTAAATTACTCCCAACCCAAACATTATAGTAGTACACTACAACCCAAACCCTTCTACCCCACCTCCTCACTTTGTAAAACTTCAAGTACAACCGATCCAGTAGGGAGCTAAAATATCCCCTTATATGGATCCCATCTCTCTACAAAAGTAGAGATATACCCCTCAACTACCCTCACCACATCAATCTATGTAGCTCTAGGTAGCCCCACAACCTCCAACCACTTCCATTTCTACTCCTATAATGCCTTTCTCACCCCTAGTATGAGGGGTAAGAACTAATGGTGAGCCTATAATATCCTAAACTGTAGCATAACACATATACAATGCAAGCACATTAATGACACATTCAATGCATAATTAAAAAAAAATTGCACAATTCCAAACAAAGTGTGCCAAGGGAACTTACCTCAGCCACCTGCATCTTTGATCCTACTTCCACATTCACACCCTCCATTTCCATAGCCTCCACCCCACCACACTTGTTCAATCCACCTCACTTATTTCCTCACTCACTCTTCTTTAGACGTAGGTTTTAGAACTTGTGAACGTAAGAATAAATCTAATTTTTCTTTGTAGACTATTTATAGCTATTTTTGGTGTGCTCAAATGCCTATGGGAATTCACATGGTATAGTTAAATACTAAACAACATCTATAGAGTGGTAAATTCTTACTAGAATTTATGAATGATGTAGATGCTAGGTGATTTTTGGCTTCAAAAATTTGCAAAAAGACTAAAATGCTCCAAAATGTAGCTTGCCTCTATAAAATACTCCACATTGTATTTTTAGAAATGTCAACAACATGCTAATTTAACTCATGTGCCATCTCAAGGATTACAACCTATTCAAAGCCTTTGGCCCTTTTCACAATGGGGTCTTGATTTGATTGGAAAAATCTCACCTTTTTCCTTGGGAAAACATACATTCATCATCATAGCCATTGAGTACTTCATAAAGTGGGTTGAGGTAATTCCTCTAACCAGTATGACAGGACCTCAAATTATGTCATATTGGTATCCCCTTGAAAATCATATTTGATAATGGTAAGTCTTTTAAAAACAAGGATGTTCGAGCACTTTGCAAGAAATATAATATCCAACATAGTTTCTCATTGCTTACTACCCATAGGAAAATGGATAAGCTAAGCCTACCAACAAGACCTTAATTACTATTCTCAAGAAACTAATCAAATAAAATCATCGAGATTGACATACTCAAATCCCTTCCGCATTATGGGATTATCGAACAAGCATCTGTACACCTACTAGGGCAACACCATTTTCACTAGTCCATGAAGTCGAAGCAATTATACCTCTTGAGCTTGATATCCCCTTATTGTGAATTTCATTAAAATAATTCATAGATGATAATACTACTAGATAAGCATGTTTTGACCAACTCACACTTCTTAATGAAAGGAAAGTCAATTATTTAGAGCATTTACGAGTTTATCAAGACCACCTAAAGCATACTTACAATGCTAAAGTTCATCTATGTGAATTCCAAGCATGAGATCTTGTTCTTAAGGAAAACCAACAAAACACCAATGCATTATTGCACCTTCATGATTAATTCATGGATAATTGGCTAGGTCCATACATTGTCACTCAAAAAGTGGGTGAAGGAACTTATAGGCTTGCCAGTCTAGAGGGAGCTGAAGAGCTCGAACCAGCTAACATCATCCACTTGAGAGAATTTTATGCTTAATGTGATTTATATGTATATATACATGGCTAATACACAAAAACAACATTGTATTTTTACACTTTGTATTTCATACATTACATCGCACACATTGCATTTCATACATTGCATTCAAAACCATCTTCACACATTTCATTCATCATATTAGGGATCATTTATTTAGTTCAGATAATAATTGGTCCAATAAATTCATGTTGCTTTAATCAGGGTCACCTTCAAATCATCATCCATTCTATTCCATAAATTCAAATTATCATTTGCAAACCACATTTGCATAATCCCTAGGTGTTTTTGGTCACTGAATCCCTCCTAGTGTTTCTAGCAACCTTCAATACATGTTGAGTTTTCTTTAGGACCAAAACACTTTTTCACTAAGAAAAATCTTGAGTTCTAGGAATTGACTCTAACACTCTTGAAACAAACACAATCACACATCTTAAAAACATCTTGTGTCAAAGAGAGATAATGCCATGATTGGTTTGAACCTCGAAGTGAAAAGGATACTCTTTGCTTGTCCCATTATGCACATAGTCCAAAAATAAAAAATAGTGGTTTTCAGCACTAACAAAATCATTTCCAAACAAACAAATGAGTAGTAATTATAGGGTAAATTTCTTATCACACTTCGGTTGAATTCAATTCTCCAAAGCTCTAAATATTTTACACATCACACACCACAGATCCTCAAGTTGTAAGGATATAACTACATTTCTAGTTAGATGGTTAGGTATTCTAAATACTCAAAGCTTAGATATTAGATTCTTAGACTATGGAGCTAATCTCCACTAGGAGTATAGATGCTTGATTGGTATTGGAGTACGCTCATGCAAGGTGACATGTCTCTCTTGAAGAGACCTTTGACTACACATAAGGACAATCTAGTTTCTTGGTCTTCTCCATGATAGGTTTCATATCAATTTACTCAAACATGGGTTAAAAACTCACTTGCACACATGCTAGTTCTTGATTACCTCGAGTTATTACCATACTCATGATTTGGTAAATGAATTCACTCCACACACATTTGGTCTTAGAGAACTTATACATAATTTAGTGAGTTTTTTATACCACTAGTATATCTGAGTCTCTGCAAAACAATAAGTTTTCCATATCAACATCCATATTTATTTTCCATATCAACATCCAATCATTTTTCCATATCATTACATGAGTCTTCCATTTCACATGCCACCATTTTGGTGACCCTGATTAAAAAAAACTTTAAATGGTCAAGAATCTAAACTACAAATGATCATTAGAGCATTAATTAATTTGCATCCATCACATTATCATTGCATTATCATCCATCATACATATACAAAAAGCATTCACACCAAAAGCATAACACAAAAGTAAAACTCATGTCTATATATATAAATATCTCATATAAAATGAATTCTCGAAGGCTATATACAATGGAACATCAAGGCTCATATACAAAAAATCCATCTAAGCACTAGCTAACACCTATAGGAAGACCCTTGTGATCTTGATGGAGCCCTATACCTAGAGCTAATATGCCTAGACTCACTATACCTAATAGACCTGGATAGGGAGGAAGAGGGTCAATCTGGTAGCCTAATGTGGTGCTGCATCAATAGATACTCCAAATACTAGATGTATCCATCTCAACATCAAATGCATAATATGTACTCCCTCTAATGATGGTCCCTATGTGCTAGATCTACCTAGATCCTCGTGATCCTATCCTCATTTACACCTGTAGCCATCCATGCCTCTAGCTCCACCTGTAGTTGAGCTACCTCTACATCTCACTCCACAACCATATTCTGGAGCTGGTATTCCTTAGCCTCAAGACTCACCCATTCCTCCTCACTCTAACTTGGAGGTCTCTCTATAACCTCCTCCTTATCATCCATACCACCACCATAACCTCCAATATCTGGAGGCTGCTCTGCTGTATACCTTGCCAACTTCCCTTGATTGAAATATTTATTATGTCTCTGATGTCTAGGAGCCTCATCTACCTACTCTACCTTAGCCTCATGATCATCCTCATTACCCTCATCCATGGCTTGAATAGATACCCATGGTGGTTTTGCAAAAAATCATACATCACACTCGGTGGTAGTACCCACATCATCCACATCAGGGAGATCTACCTCCTCGTCATCCTCATAGGTCACTCGTCATTCCTCCACACTGGGTAGATCCATATCATCTCGATGATGCCTATACAACACTGGTGCCTCGAGGACCCCCTATCATAGCCCAAATTTCCATAGCACCTATGATAATTGTATCATCTCCACCTCACTCCTATATCATCCAACCACCCATCTAGCCTACCAAACTCTCTGTAGTTGCTCCCTATCATCAATATAACTATCACCTTTCCATGGTATCTAGTACACCTGATTAGGTGTTAGTGCTACCCACAAATATATGTACTCCTAACCAGTTTAGCGTAGATGACTTGGTTGAACCTTCTTAGCCATCTACCATATCAAAGCATAGGGTTACTCCCCATCCCATGCCTTACTAGGCAGGTGCATAGGCTGAGCCACACTAAAGTGCTCCTAGCCCAAGCAATGCAATAGTACACAATAACCCAACCCCTTCTACCCATACCTTCTCACTTCATACAACTCTAAGTAAAACTAATCTAGAAGAGCAGGTGCCCATGCATACACCCTAGGCTCATCGATCATATCATACACCAACCTGATCATGTTCCATGGGAACTGACAACAAGTGTTGTTAGGTGCCACTATGTTGGCCAATAGGAACATGACCAAGGTGGGTAATTCCTCCAACTATTTATTGGCATACATCACCAAGTACATTATCCTTCCACCCTTCACACTTACATTCACCATCAAACTCCAAATATCTATCTCATCTTGTACTCTCTATCGTGTCCAACCTTGACATGTAACCCCTCAAATAGAATTTGAAGAATGTGGTATATATCCTTGAGTGTCACTGTCACTTCACCAGTAGGTGCTGAAAGGTCCCCCTATATGGATCCCATCTCTCTGCAAAAGTAGAGAGATACCCCTCATCTATCCTCACCACATCAATATATGTAGCTCTAGCTAGCACCATAACCTCCAACCACTTCCATTGCTCCTCCCAAAATACCTTTTTTACCCTTGGTATGAGGGGGAAGAGCCGATATTGAGCCTCCAATATCCTCAACTGTAGTATAACACATACACAATGCAAGCACATTAATGACACATTCATTGCATACTTAGTAAAAAAATTACACAAGTCCAAACAAATATTGCCAAGGGTACTTACCTCAGCCACCTACATCTCTGCTCCTACTACCACATCCACACCCACCATCACCATAGCCTCCACCCCACCACAATCCACTCTACCTCACTTCTTCCCTCACTCACTCTCCTTCATATGCAACTTTTAGAAGTTGTGAACATAAGAATGAATCTGATTTTACCTTTGTAGACTATTTATAGCTATTTTTTGTGTGCTCAAATGCTCATGGGTATTCACATAACGTATGTAGAGTGGTAAATGCTTATCGGTGTGTGTGCATGATGCAGATGCTAGCCAAAATTTGGTTTCAAAAATTTAGAAAAAGATCAAAATGCTCCAAAATGTAGCTTACCTCCACAAAATCACTCCATATTGCATCCATGCATTCATTCCATCATCATATCATGTTTTGTGAAACCAAAAATTGATTTGGGTGCTTATTTTTTGCTTGCAATAAAAAGTCATAAAAAAAATTGCATTACAAACTTCAAAATGCATCAAAATTGTCTAAATTTTTATATAACAACCATATTCATCATTATAATCATCCACCTCATCATTTCATCACTATTTGTGATAACATGGATTGATTTTGGCAAGTAAATTTCATTTATGACCAAAAAGTTATAAAATTGTCCAAAATTGCTTTTCAAAATACTCTAGAATAATAAAACAATTTCACAAAATCATACAATCCAATCATCAATACATTTTTCATCATCACATCTTCATCCCAACACCATTTTCATACATCAAACATTGCATTTGTATTTTTTCCAAATTCACCTACAATTTCAAGTGATTGGTTGTTCATGCAATTTGGTAAGATGAGTAAATCACCATAAGGATACTTGACCATCATCATTCAACATCCTCTTGTTAGAATACAAAATAGTTTTGGGTTACTCATTTCTTAAGTGAGCCTATACCCAAGTTAACTTGCTCAAAAAGTTGTCATTGATGGCCTTGTTCATGGGGCTTGAAACATAGACAAATCACATCTCAACATTTCTTTTACATTGATAGTCATCACAGAGATAGGCCCTTCCTAGGTTGATTGGTTCCAATTGAGGGAATTATCCTACAGTCACTAGGTGACCCTCCAATGGTTGACTCTTTTTCTTTTTGCATTTTCATCACTCTGAATTTCAATGACATCAATTGGCATGTTTTTCAACATCTTGGAATCACCCCAAACTTGGGGTAACTAAATTTGATTTTGTGTTCCCATATCGAGATACGTAATTCACATCATACATATACATTTAGAAAATACCCATTTTATTTTTGGGTAAAAATATAATTCATTTACATCATTCATCATACATCTACATTTGGAAAAAATCCCTTTTTTGTTGGGACAAAAACATAATTCACTTACATCTACACTTGCAAAAATCCCTTTCTCCGTTGGGGCAAAAATGACATCAATTTACATCATTCATATCATCTGCATTTACATCATACACTTGCACTTACACCATTCACCTACATCATTACCCACAATTCTATCAATTTGATTGTGAGACTCATTTTTCACTCATTCACCAATTGAGGGGGTAAGCTAAACTAACAAATTATTTGTCTTCAAGATCTTCTTTGTGCTCCAAGTAAAGAAATTTGTTTCACTACACCAAAATAGGTATCTCATATTTTTGCATCGTATTGTATTTCACACAAAACGATACAAAAAGGGGTATCTACAGACACCAAAATATAGCCACTTGTCATCCATTTGTATCTTCCAATAATAGCCATTCATTTTATATATATGTATTTATTTAATACATACATAAATATTAATATTTTATATCTATATATATATATATATGTAATAAATATATATGTATATATGTAAATAAATCCTAGCCATCCGCCATAACTTAGTCTCAACCATTCATCCATATTAATGCATATTGCATGCTTAAATTTAATCTCAACCCTTCCTCATGTTTTTATCTTGACCACCTGTTGGTGCCATCGAAACCCTAACATGTTCAAGGTTAAACTATAAAAGATGATTCATTTTTATGAATCAAGGTCCTAATTTTTGAGATTGTAAGTTCCACAATTTTATTATCATTTTCCATCCTCGTCGTCGCCATTGCACCTCCCATTTTCACTGTCGTAAAACCCTCATAAACTAGATCTGGTTTTTCCTTAGTCTCATCCACCCTGAACACCTCCCAGAGTTTATAGAATACTTCAAAGAATTTATAGAATATTATTTCTTGTTTGCAGCCATCCTTGAATGCCTCCAGATTTTTTCCATAGCACATTTGTTGTTCGTAAGCCCTTGGATGCTTTCAAGCATTGCACGACTCTCGAACATAGAATCAGAAGCAAGAATCAACATCACATCCATTTGCATTGACAAGGTAAGATATTTCTTGAATTTGTTTATGTTTCTACACTTTTTTTATAGTTCAACATTGTAGCATTTAGGGTTTCTAGGTTTTGTCATTCAGAAATCCTCACACAATGGAGCCCTCATAGGTGCTATTAGCCCTTTTATGTTGCTCTCTATTTGCAGGTGTAGGAACCACATTTTTGGAAGATATTGCAACTAGGATGGTCCTGTAGGGATACACAAGCCCACCCACACACTTGTTTGGAGCAAAGATGATGCAAAAGATGTCATATATTCACTTATGAATAAGGGTTTTTAAACCCTAGATTTGTAATCATTGTATCAATACAAAATCATATTGTAACATTGGATATTAAGGCTCCCCCCATAATAATATCAATATTATTATCTTCATTTGTACAATAAGCTTTTGTGTTGATTCTATTATCTATTGCTTTGGTGTTGTCATTTTTGCTTTTCAAAAATCATGAATGGGATTACTTCAAGATAAATATGGTGATAGGTTTTCAAAAATTATGTACATGGATGAGGAAGGAAGATAGAAATTGAAAGAAGATTTTTTGTTAGCTTTTGAGGATATATGCAGTGGGAGAGATCTATCACAGGTCCTAATAAAATGTAAAAAATATGAAAGAAAGTAATTCTGCAATATGACTAAAATATACTATAAATAGAAAGTGGTAAAAATACAATGCAGTATGGAGGTGATGGTCACTCCATTAATATAAGCTAAAGAACTACATTGTACTCCATACAGGAGTTCTACCACTATCTACTACTCTCTGATATAATGCACTTGATATGCTTGATATGAACTTGATATGAACTATCACTATGAGGCCCTTTATATAGGAAGATAGATTCCTTGGCCAACACTCTACCTAGTTGTACAAGGGGACACCTTGCACATTACAACTTGCACATTGACACTTGTGCATTTATTACATTGCTTGAAGTAAGTAGCTAACTTCCCCCTAAAGTAATCTCCTACTCTAACTATGTACCAAAGGTGGTACATTTACATGACCCAAATGATGTAATATACTCTAACTCTAACACCCCCATGTATTACATTATTTGGGTATTGAAGATTTCAATATTCAATATGGATCTTTGTCTATGGATGCTCTTTGGTTTGATCAGGTTCTTTCATCAATTGAATTTTGCACTGGAATCCTCCTCTATCTGGTTCATCTTCTTCTTCTTCTTTAGCTTTGCCTTTAAATTTGGTTTCTATGCTCTTATAGGTGGTAGTACTATTGCTTGATTCCTGCAAAGATGTTTCTCCTTCTTTGTCCTTACTCTATACAAAGCTTTCGAACAACCTCTCAAGGCATCAAGATAAGATCTTGGATTAGTAGAACTTGAAGTACCAATGTTACATGAGGATTGAACAAGCTTTTCTAAATATGATTCATTCAGCTCTATCTTCTTTTTGAGTAATTCTATCAATCCTTTTTGTTCTACATTTTTATCCTTGTAATGTTTGTATGTGAGTAATGCCATATACAATATGCTCACAAAGTCTAAAGAAAGTGAGATGTCACTTTTCTCATTACATATTGCTTCATTGAGACGGGCTTGAAGATAGCATTCCATAGTATCAAAATTATCTTCTAAGGCTTCACTATGAATTATTTTTGAAGTTAGGTCTAATGTTCCTTCAGATTTCATGAGTAGATTCATGATCCCAATTTTTATGGCACTTGCTTTTTCCTTTCTGAAGGAATTATTCCTATTAGTGTTTGTTGTATTTTCAGAAGTAGACATCCTTATAGCTCCCTAGTTTAGAATATAAAGTGCTTTTGATAGTGCTTGTATCTTATGAGATAGAATCTTCTTAAGTGGTCTACCTTATGACTCCCTAGTTAAAGTATGTGAATTTGATTTAATAAAACCTTTTTAGAGCTTAGGTTTTGTAGGCTTCCTTATGACTCCAAATGGATTGAGTACTTGATAAATTTTGATGAATGCTATTATTATCAAGTCTTGTAGAATGCCTTATGTCTCCCTAGTGATTTTGGATATGCTAAATGATTGATAAAGTGCTTTTGGGAATAGTAGTTCAATTTTGGGTTGATTTTGTAAAGTTTTGTGAATAGCAAAAATCAACTTCTATTACACCTTATTACTCCTATTGAACTTAAGCACTTTCTAATTTGATGAGGTCCTAATGGTTGGATTTCTTTTATCCCTTTAATGTGGTTTTGAGACAAGTATACCAATTAATTTCCAACCCTTGATAATCTTTAATGAACCTCCCTTTATAGCTTTTGATATTTGATATTTAATGTTTCTAAATTCCAATATCCTACTTTGGTGTAGTATTCCTTATAACTCCCTAATTTGGAATATTAGAAAACAATAATATTTGCAATAATAGAAATTTAATTTTTCTAGGTAGAAATCCTTATTTCTCCTATGTTTTAATTTGCAAATATTAAGCTATAATTCTCCTTTAATTTTGCTTTCAAATATGGTTGATTTCCCTATAGTTTCAACCTTATATTATACCCTTATAACTCCTTTTAATGAAAGCAAATTAGAATAAGGTAAATTCTTACCTTTATAATGTTGCAAACCTCTACGTACTCGATGCTGAATTCAGACATAGATGACAACAATATTTAGTATTCTCCGTTATGACCAATGGTAAGCTTTGTATTCTCCAATGTATGGGTATAGATGAGATCAACAGACTTTAATGCTTGTCTTGAACTCCTATGATGGACGATGGCTGATTTTTGATTCTCTTTTGATTACAATATTTGGATAGTGGATGCCTCAAGTCTGGCTTCTTTGACCACCTTGACCAAGAGCTTTAAATGCTCTTCTCCTTTCTTATACGCTGCAACTCCTTGCTGCTATGAATGCACTTCCTTCCTTAGTCTCAGGCACCTTAAATAGGAAGAGGATTTGTTGAATATGACAAGTGTCGTGGTAGTTTTATTTCAACGCTTGAAGAAGACACTTGAAATTTGTTGGAGGATAGATGTTACAGTCTTTATGTGAGTGCTTGTATGCCTTGGTTACAAGTGTCACCTCTTCTCTAACATAACCGATGTTCTCCCTATGTAACGCTTCCTTTCATGTGTGCAATCTTGAGCATTATTTTGAGTGCTCGTTAGGGTTTCTTCAATGGTGACAAGTGGCACCTTTTATATTTTGCATGAACCTTCCTCTTCAACGTATTCTTGCAAGCTTCCTCAATGCATTATTTCCAACTCATCTTTTGCTATGTTTTCTCCTCAATGCTTCAATGGTGCTTGGTATGTGAGTTGGTTCTAGCTGGGATAATGAGCATTGTTATGATGGTTGTGAGCTAGGACTATGAGCAACACTACTCCAATGGTGTTTTGAATGCTCCTTGTGGATGTACATCTAGCTCTTGGGTATTGCTTTCTCTACGCTTGGATTTTCTCCTACTTTCAAGTTGCTTGTAATTC
This sequence comes from Wollemia nobilis, assembly GCA_028583015.1. Taxonomy (NCBI): domain Eukaryota; kingdom Viridiplantae; phylum Streptophyta; class Pinopsida; order Araucariales; family Araucariaceae; genus Wollemia; species Wollemia nobilis. The sequence continues at coordinate 7,397,107 of JAQPPZ010000386.1, read as the reverse complement.
TACCTTTGTAGATGATAGCTTCTTCTTGTGCTATGCTATGTATGTTGTGCAGGTTGCTTATTGTGGCTGTCCAAACCATGGATGATTTGAGCTCCTTGAAGGCCCCTTTTTACCTTGCTCGGATAGTGCTTCTCTATGACCACTTGGAGATGTTTCTTCCTTATGAAGAATGTGTCTTTATGACACTTAGACCTTGTCCTTTTTCCTACGTAGGATATAATATTATGGTGCAAGATAATGTAAATAAACTTGTAAATAGAATACCTTCTTTTTGCACCTCCTTTTGCACTCTTTTCTGTTGGTTTTAATGGCAGCTTTCTTGTAGGCAAGGGCTGATTTGACGTTGTCTCCTTTTCTAGACAACTCTCTCCTTTGCTTGGTTACTTTGGTAATAAACCCAAGCTAATAACCACGTAGATAGAAGCTTTTTTAGAAGTAATTTTTACACTAATTTTTTTTGTAAATAGCCCTTAGTGCACCTCGAATATGAGACTCACCAAGTCTCGATTTGTAGCTTCTTTTATTGATTTTGATGGTGGCTTTCTTCTCCACTCCTTGGAGAAATCTGATCTGATTTTGGTGGCTTCTTTGGGCCATGAAATGTTGCAGGTTCTGTGCACCAAATAGTGTCTCTAGACACTTTGATAATCTGTTGGTTTTGTGCCCTTGATCTTTAACAATCAACAAACACAAACTAACCTTTTTGAGAGTAACTAGTTAAAGATCAACTAGTATAGTGCTAATGGATTAATAATGCACTTTAATGGTAACAATAATCTCACCTTATTGCTCTTGTAAATAAACTCTCAAAATAATTTCAAATGCACTTAATAATCTCTACAACTTTTAAGAGTAATCTGTAATGAACCCTTAATGAATAATCTACAATTTTTACTACAATCAATATTGTAGGATGTAGTCTTCTTGCTTTCTAGATAGATAATAGGTAGGTGATAATTTTATTTCTTTCAAAAAATATCCAACTCCTATTTAATGTGCAAATATATATTTAAAATGAACTCTCCTTTTTGCACTTTCTTGAAGACTATAATATAAGCCCTTTTTCTTTGCAACTCTAATCTAAATATGGTGCTTAATGGAATTTGATAATGAACCCTTATTTGAAGTTCAACTAATTGCACCCAAGTTGCTTACCTTTTAATGGCTTATGTAGTAGATGTAGATCTTGGTGTTTTGATTCACCAAGTTGCTACCTTGTAATGGATGAATTCATAACTTCTTGTTGGCTATCCAAAATAACTTCTTGCTTCACCAAACTATGGTCTCGAACCTTCTGTCTTGAGCCTAGGGTTTGGTGGCTTGATCCTTCCAGTGATCTTCTATTTTTTATTATAGATTCAGAGAACTCTTATCTCTGAATTATGTCTTCTTGCTGTGAGAGGTAATCTCCAAATCTCTTGGATTTGGTAGGCTTCTTCTATCTGAATCCTCCTTCAATATTCTTGTTGAATTCTAACTTCAAACATGATCTTCTTCTTCTCAAGATTCTGAATGTCTTGAGGTCTTCACTAGATTCTTCTTCAGGATTTGGCACTCTTTACCAAATTCTTCTTCTCTTGGGCTTGTTGTCAGATGGCGATAATTGTCCCAAGTCCTTCACTATCAGGAGCTTCTCCTTGGTAGTGGATTTCTCCAATGAGTTCTCCTAGGAACTCTTTTGATGATGCTTCTACGAGCTCTGCAACAAGGCTCTCCAAGCCTTCTTATTTTCCTCCTTGAGACCTCTCCAAGGTCTTCTATCTTGCAACTTCTCTGGTCTTCCAAATAAGACCTTTTCTTCAACCTTATACTTTTAGAAGTGTTGGTGATGAGATCTTCTTGGATCTCTAAAATCTACTACTTCTCTGATTAGGAATAGGATTCTGTTAGTCCCTCTCTATCTCTTCCAATATTGGAAGTTTTTCCAATGAGACCTACTTTGGATCTCTTCAGCTTCTTCTAAAATAAGTCTTTAATCAATAAAGGAGATCACCAATCTCCTATTTTATGGACTCTTCTTTGGAGTCTTCTTCTAAATTAGGAACTCTTCTTCTGAATTAGGAACTCTTCTCTAAAGTCTTCTTCAAAATTAAGGCTTCTATGGCCTTCTTCTTCTGGATCAAGGTTGTTTTCTTATATAAGTTGCATGGCCTTTTCTTCTAGATCAAGGCTTCTGTGGCCTTTTATTTCTACAATGTGAAGTTTTTCAATCTTGCAATGGAGATCTCCAATCTCCAAACTTCACCATGACTCTTCTCCTAGAGTCTTTTTCTGCAACAAAGAACTAATCTCTACATGAGGAAAGCACATAGACTTTCAGGAAATGAAGGTGAAATCCTTCTCTATCTATTGTAGGAAGTGTCCCAACTTCTGAGAGTTAATTTTCTGTGCAACTCTATGGAAAGACTCTAGCCAAATGTAATCTCAGAATTTTTGTAACTGAGATTTATTTCAGTCCTCACTTGTGACTCTCCCTATTCCTATTGACCTACTGGACTTCTCTTATGATGACTTTTGTAAGTGGCGGTGCACAATGGCGAATCCGGTTTACAAAAGTGCAAAGAGGAACTATGATGGATGTAGGTCCTCCTATTCCTATCTCGATTCACCATGGCTCTGATACCACTGTTAGCTTTTGAGGATATATGCAGTGGGAGAGATCTATCATAGGTCCTAATAAAATGTAGAAAATATGAAAGAAAGTAATTCTGCAATATGATTGAAATATACTATAAATAGAAAGTGGTAAAAATACAATGCAGTATGGAGGTGATGGTCACTCCATTAATATAAGCTAAAGAACTACATTGTACTCCATACATGAGTTCTACCACTATCTACTACTCTCTGATATAATGCACTTGATATATTTGATATCACTATGAGGCCCTTTATATAGGAAGATAGATTCCTTGGCCAACACTCTACCTAGTTGTACAAGGGGACACCTTGCACATTACAACTTGCACATTGACACTTGTGCATTTATTACATTGCTTGAAGTAAGTAGCTAACTTCCCCCTAAAGTAATCTCCTACTCTAACTATGTACCAAAGGTGGTACATTTACATGACCCAAATGATGTAATATACTCTAACTCTAACAATTTTTACTAGTATACCAAACATTGTTGCTAGAAAGCAGTTGACCAAAAATATAACAACAATGATTATTCCAAGGGGAGTTGAGGATAAGCTAATTTGAGAGTTGAATATCTCAAGAGAATACATAACAAGAAGCATATATAATGTAAAGCACTAACAAAATAAGAATACTGCAATAATATGGAGAGATATTTGGGATAGCCCTAGTATTCCAAAAGTCAATTTGTATGGATAGTAGGTCACAAAATAATATCTTGGGATAAGCTAATGAAAAGGGGTTTTCATGGTCCCTCATAATGTGTTCTATGTAAAAAGGAGGAAATGAGTATAGACCATCTCTTGGGACACTACTCAATAGTCTAGGAACAATGGCATTGGATTCTTTATTTTTTGGCAAATGTATTTTGATGAATGACATAATTGAAGAATGGTTAAAGCAATGGAAAAAAACTTTTAAAAGTGTGGTATTACAAAAAAATTGGGATATATAAAAAGAATATGATACTTTGGACTGCATGGCTAGAAGGAATAGAAGAATATTTAAAGGAAGTTTAGAGGTAATAAAAAAATAATATTTGTTTAGCCATAGAGGATTCTAAACCAACCGTATCAAATCACTCAATCCCTAATATTCAGGCAGAGATTCTTGATAGATGGATTCAAGTCATCAATTGGAAATATGATGGTGGGTACAAGAGAAACAAAAGGAAAACAAAGAATATAAATTGGAAACCATTGAAAGCAAAGTTGGTCAAATTGGATATTGATGGATCTAAAGCAAATTTAAGACTAGTAGGAGGAGGAATAATCATAAATAATATGGGTAATATTTTATCACATTACACTTCTAGTAGTGGAATTAAGATAAATAATGAAGTTCAAGCTTGGGTAGCTTTATAAGAACTAAAAATATGCAAACAAATGAAATGAAATAGAGTATGGATGGAAAGTGATTCAGTAATAGTAATAAATACAATTTTAAGCAAAGCAAAGGCTCCATGGAACATATAAGAGATTATTTGGAAATACAATACCTTGATATAGAGTTTTAATAAATCAGGTTCACACATATGTTAAGGGAAGGGAACAAACATGCAGATCAGCTAGATAATATTGGGGTTTTAGTAAAGGATCTTAAAGTTAAAAAAAAAATTCTATAATTTGAGGAAGTTGTTAGTTTAGTTGAAGTTGAAAAGAAAAATCTAAAAGGAGAAAATTAAAAATAATGTTCCAAAGGATTACAAAATATTTTAGGGGATCCATTATAGATTAATGCATTGTGTATCGCTCCAAATTTTTCACACCCCTACCTTCAGGCTATAGGATCCGTGCCCGAAAGGAGGATGGGAAAAGGATGGCACGGTACCTCGGACTGAGAGGCCTTGCGAAGGTCCCGCCTCTCGAGGGAGGTGTATTATGGTGATTTTTTGATGGATGGTGGGTTCACCAGGAAACATTTAATGGCAGTTTCCACGCCTAGGTTGGGAATGTGTTTTATGTGTTCAGTTTTATCCTTAAACATCCAAGTCCTAGGTTTGGCCAAAATGCATCTAAGTTATTCTATATGAAGATGCAGATTAAATGAATACGAGAAGAACAAATTAGGACAAAAAATAGAGAAATTAAGCAAGATTAAAAATCAATACCTGATCCGGATGTCTGATGAAGATTCTGATTCTTGAAGCAGTCAGGATCATCTGGAATTTGACAGGATCGTCTGAGATCTGACAGGATCATCTGAGATCTGATAGGATCATCTGAGATCTGATGAATTCATCAGACGAATTCATCAAAGACCTGCAAACAGAAAAATAGGTGCAAAATACAGAGAATACAACAATGCTAACATAGGGAAACAATGTAAAATGACAATAACAATATCAAACTAAAAATTATAAACAGAAACATGAATGCATTATACTGATTTAATGACAATTATAACTTAATTATGCATTTGATCTAGATGGGTGAACTCCAAGATGCAAGATAGCATGAAATAGTAAATAAACTAGCTAATTGCAGAATAAAACAATAGAGAAAAGATGAAGAAATGCAAACTCTGGGCACTGATTGCCCCCAATGTTGACTGCAGTCGAAATCGTCTCGCATTGGTATGAAATCATCTCTGATTCGACAGGATCACCTCCGATCTGAACAGGATCGTCTGCGACGATGTAAGCTTGCTCCGGCTGAAAAATACTAAGGTACCTGCAACAAAATTTGGATAGAACTAATGCAAATAGCAATTTAGGATGTCTTAATGCGTGTGAAGTCAATTTACAGGAAATATCAGCCAGGGGGATGCTAAGGGGAGGGCTTAGGATTAAATAGGCTTAGGAGGGAGGTTAGGAGGTTGGAGATCATCCCTATTTGGGAGATCTCCAATGGGGAGGGTCTCTAACGATGCAGACACGCTTCTGCTCGGATTAGAGACGCCGTTGGAACAGAGACTAATTGTGCAAAATCAGTTTTGGGACAAGATCGTCTGGACGTCCTAGCCTAGACGAAATCGTCCGATCTGAGGCGATATCGTCTGATCGGCGACGATATCGTCAAACGGTCAAAACAACCTCTAAAAATGGCACGGGAAAGGAGGAAACGGATTAAGCGACGGTTTGGGAGCGGTTTTGGAGGTTAAAATTTGAATTTGAATTATTTACTAGAGTAATTGTAATTATTAAGGTTTTACTGTGCCAATTTTAGGGTGCTACATTTTGCCCCCTCTTTAGCGAATTTTTTGAAGAAAATGCGTTAAAGATGAGTTCTTCTCGATCTACGAGAAAGCAAAAATTATTCCCATTTTTAGGCGACGATTCTTGGTCGAATCGTACGACAACTTACTATGGTGCCCCCTCCGTGTTTTTACCCAAATCGAACGTTTGAGGTAAAAACGCGAAAAAGCAAAATTTTAAAATGTTTTTAATTGTGTTTTGAATAAAATTAAGAAAAATAGGGTAAAACCCTAATTCATTTTTATTGTTCATTTTTCTGGTTTTTAGAGCTCTGCAAGAAAAAATGGTGGAGACAGTGCACAGATCGACAGAGGTCCAGCGCGAGCTACGGGTAAGAGTCTAAACTTAGTTTAGAATGCTTTAAGTTGAATTTACATGCTTTTTAGGTGAATTTTAATCAATTTTTGAGCATCACGGCCATTTTTGGGCCGTCGACGTCGTCGGACGAAATCGTCCCGATTTCGACGAAATCGTCTCAAGTTCGCCGATTTCGTCTAAGGGCAAAATCGACGAAAGGGGGACGATTTCATCAAATTAGGGACGATTTCGGCTTGCAAAATCGGAGACGATTCTGCTCAAATTGGGACGATATCGTCCAATAGTGGACGATATCATCATTTGTAAAATTGAACTTATTTTAACTTGCATTATTAATCACTTGAGTTGTTATTAATGATTTTTTTTGTGTTGTTGTTTATGTTGCAGAGAGGTTTACTAAAGAGCAGAGAATGGAAATACGACGGGTTGAGAGATGACTTGGCCGCTCTATCACAGGCAAAGTGGGATCAGCTGGCTCAGGCCGGCTTACAGCATGTGGCAGAGATGCCACAAGTTTCTACAGACATGGGGCTACTGACAGCCCTAGCAGAGAGGTGGTATCCGGGTTCTTCCTATTTTTGGTTACCCATAGGGGAGATGACTCCCACATTGGAGGATGTATGGAGGATTCTAAGGATCCCCATACAAGGACGGTTGATCACTCCTACGGCCAATCAGGGCCATGCTATGATGCGGTTGTGTGGCGACCCGAGCTTCGCCCTGGAGAAGGGCGGAGTGAACATCGAGGCATTACGTCAGATGCGTGGGCATCCAGACTCACACAGGTTTTGGTCGAGTGGTGGGTGGACTTCTGCTGTGCCACCAGAGCGGGTGCAGGGTACCATGGGTGCTAGCAGATGTGATCTACGACATGCGAGACCATGGTTACAGATTCTCTTGGGGCAGTTTTGTTCTATGCCGACTGTACAGGATCTTGCATGGGGTCGTGTACAAGGGCGGCCGATGTCTGGTGATGACATCGCTTCTACAGGTTTGGTGCTGGGAGCACATTGTAGTGCAGAGGCCGGTAGGGCTTCCTTTGATAGGGATTGATGGGGAGAGGCCTCGAGTTTTCTACTGGTGGCTCCAGAGAGGGTCACAACGACGGATTGATCTGTCGATGTCCCGAAGACTACTGGATGACCTTGTCCCAGACCAGATCACCTGGAGGCCTTGGAGGGAGCATCCAGGGTGGGCCGAGGATGGACAGGAGCTGGCTCGCATCAGGCGAGTCTGGCTATGGATGGAGAGGGGAGAGGTGGAGCTCCATCGCTACGACCGAGTTTTGTGATAGTTCGGTCTACAGTAGGGGATCCCATCTCTCAGGGATTACGAGTTTTCTCGGACTGTCCGGGATAACACTACGGTGAGCGGGGCTCTAGATATGCAGCGCTTCTGGAGTCAGGACATGGATGATGCCCCCATTCAGCCAGTGGATGGGGACGACGTAGGGGTTGCAGATGGCTATGATGCCTGGTACGTAGGCATCCGCCCTCCTCGGATGATGAGGGCTTAGGGTCCGATTCATGCAGTTGTGCGTCGGATGGGGAGGCGATGCCAGGCGGCTATGGAGGCGGCCCAGGGTCATGGAGGGAGAGAGCTGAGGAGACCACAGGCGCAGTAGAGGCCATGACAGCGGGAGAGGAGGGAGGAGAGACCCCCTTCTCCATAGAGAGAGAGGCCACCATCGCCCGATAAGGGCAAGGGTGTTGACACTGGGGAGAGTAGCGAGACAGTGACTCTTCGAGCGGAGACGATCCGTCTCCAGGCATAGGTGCAGACCTTACAGGAGGAGGCTGCATGACATCGAGCTGAGGTGACACAGCTCAGAGATGAGATTGCACGCCTCAGAGCACGGGGTGGAGGGGCGAGCACTCGGGAGCTAGCATGGGCTATTGCCCAAATCACTTTTTACCAGACATTATACTACCAGATGGTGCCAGAGGAGGAGAGATTACCACTGTCGGCTAACATCGTAGATCCGATCAGGATTGGGTCATCGAGGACTTCATCTCGATCGACGACTAGGACTCGTAGTACCACACATACTGCGATGGGGCCACCTCGTCCACCTCAGGGTGGGGGAGGAGATGAGGCTGAGAGCTCGAGGGGTTCTCGAGGCTAGACTACTGCACGACACTGTACAGATTGAGACATAGTTTTTATTATTTTTGATAGAGGATTGAGTATGCCGAGGTACAGATTGTGGCATACCGATCCAGTTTTGATATGATGTATATATATTTGTGATATATATAGATGAGATATTTTTTGATCATATGACTTGTGTCTTATGTATTTTTATGATGCTTTAATGTTTTGATTGATTGATTTGATGATTGGATTGAGGATTCATGTAATTATGTCATTTTGAAATATTATGGTTTGAATGTCATGCTTGTAAGATTTTAAATGAAATAATCTGATGTAACAAATTGGTTGTTTGTGATGTGATGTGATAAAAGATAAAAAGAGACTTCTAACAATAATTTCAAAGGACATTGTCGCTATTATAGACCATTTCATGGAGTCGCCGCTCACTCGGTCGTCAAGCTAATCCCAGTATAGAAATATTGTTAAAAGTAAAAGAGTGCTTAAGAGACTTGTCTTAAGACTTTGGTGCAATGGTGCAAATGATGATGATGATGGTTTGTTTTCAGATTTTCATAAAAATAGTATGCATGAAATAATGTTAAAATGATTTTTGCTAGGCATAAATTCCTAAGTGTGATAAATTTTTTGGATAATTCCCTAGGAATTATACCATCATTGCAAAATTGAAGGTTGACATAATGACATGAAATAGTGATAATGTGCATGCTTTTTGTTTTGAAAACATAATTGTATAATAGAATGATTTAAGTCATATGGTTTTCATGATTTTTAAATAAATGGGGAATAAAAATTGTTACAATGGTTTGCGCTAGGCATAGAATATGTAGGTATAGACTTATACCATCATCGCGAAATCCAAAAAGAGATAGTTTTATTGCATGATTGATTTTTAATAAACAGAAAATATGAAGATGAGGACTTGCGCTAGGCATAAAATTCCAATTTTGGTTTTGGAACTATACCATCGTCGCGAAAGTCGACAATATGTGTTTTGATTGTATGGTTTTGAAAGAAATTTTGATTTTTCTATTATGCATGTAGTTGTCTTTATACTAAACAACTGTACTTTAAAGAAGAAAATGAATTATTCCAAACAATTTGCAAAAAAATATTTCAAAGTATCTTAAAGACAAAAGTTAGATTTATAAGGAATCCCATGTGCATATGTGAATTCATTTCCAATCTTGATTTATCATAATGATACACAAAATCTCTCAAATACAAAATGTGTGTGCAATTGCATTGTTCATTTACCAGTTTGAGCAAGATAATATGATACAAGTGATTTGAATGAACCAAATAAGTGTTCATTAACCATGATGTAGATGCATATAACCATACTAGACTACTATGTAAGTCGGATTATCAAGAGCTAGCTAATCCATAAGCAGACATAGGTCTGTACAAAAGAAGGTCGCTAATGTGACGGACATATCGCCACGCTAGGAGTTACCCAAGGCCAAGGAGGTTGGGCACAAACCACCTGTTATGGGGCTTACCTCACAGTTTTTGAATAATTGAGAATTCCAGGGATTCAAGCTCATCAACCCTTCTTTTCTTTTCAAAGGGTAGGGAAAGGGATTTTATTGCTTTTGCTTTTGCTTTCTTTTTCTTTTCTTTTGTATTTTTGCTTGATAATGTTGTAATGATATAAAATAATATTTTTCTTTTTCTCTTTTTCTTGAACTTTGCTTTTTCTTTTTGTTCTATGCTAGGGATACTTGCTCGGATTAGCTGTAGAGCAAGGGATTTTTATTCTGGGTAGGGGTGAGCTTGTCCTTTTGCCAATTCTCAAAGATTCTAGACCATGTGCATGATAGGATAGCAGGGGAAACTTTTCGCTCAAGAAACCACTTCTACTATGTAGCAAAGCATGGAAATTACAAATATAATCATTTTATTGTGAAAAGATGTGCTTGGTTTAAGTAAATAACAAGATCAATTCTCTGTGCTCAAACTTTATTTAATTGAATTTTGTGGACTTTGATATAAGAGAGATTAGTAATCATGCCAGATAAAATCAAGATATTTATTTTTGTGAGTGTGAAAGTGAGGGATTCCAAATAAATGCTAATTTATCCAAAATAATTTGAAACATATAACCGCAACATTTGTAAGAAGATATATATAAATACTTTTTGAGAAGTTTTGAGAATGTTGACTCTCTCTTTCTTCTTTATGTTGTTTTGGTTTCGAAAGAGTCAAGAATATTGCTGTTTTTTTTTTTTATTATTATTTTTTTGTTTTTGAAAGAATTAACAAGTGCCATAAATAAATGCAACAAATAGTTTTGAAGATTTTGATGATTATGAATGTTTTTGGTGTTTTTGAATTTATAAATTGAAAGAAATACAAAATAGTGATTTTGAAATATTTTAAACAAATATATACAAGGATGAAATGACCAAATTTATACATAGTAACGTTTAAGATGCAAAATGTTCATGGGTTCTTTAAGTTCTTTACCATCTAAGGTAGATAATTTGTATGCTCCCGATTCAAATTTAGCAGTGATAATGTATGGTCCAAGCCAGTTGGGCTCAAATTTACCTTTAAGGTCCTTAGTTGCATTAGTATTTTTTTGATTTTCTTTTAAAACAAGGTCGCCGATCTCAAAGGATCGATGACGAACTTTTTAGCATATGATCTTTTAAGCTTGTTTTGGTAGGCACGGAGATGCTCCAAAGCATTGATGCATTTTTCATCTAGGAGTTCCAGTTGACTGAGTCTGCCAGCATGATATTCATCTCCTACTTCGGTATCTTGAAGTAGCAGAGCCAAAGAAGGAACTTCTAATTCAAAGGGAAAAATGGCTTCAGCACCATAAACCAAAACAAAAGGTGAAGTTCCAGTGGGGGTTCGAACACTAGTTCGATAGGCCCACAAGGTTGGATATAACTGAATGTGCCAGTCACGGCCAATTTTATTGACCAATATTTTGAGAATTTTGATTAAGGTTTTGTTAGATGCTTACGCTTGACCATTACCCCGAGGATAATAGGGAGTGGACCAGCGATGTTGAATCTTATATTTTTGGCATAATTTTTTAACATCTTTATTTTTGAAACAAGTTCCATTGTCGAGAGATGAGATTTGCAGGAATTCCGAACCTACAAATGATTTGATTAAAAATAAATTTAGAGACTTGTGTGCCGGTGCGAGGAAGCTAAAGGCATAGCTTCAACCCACTTCGTGAAATACTCGGTGGCGGTTATGATGAATTTGTGTCCATCAGATGACACAGGATTGATTTTGCCAATAATATCTAAACCCCATTTTGAAAAGGGCCAAGGAGATGAAATAGCCTACAGTTCTTGTGCAGGCGCATGGACAAGGTCGGCATGTTTCGGCACTTGTCGCAATGGCGCACATAATCATGTGCGTCATTCTCCATAGTAGGCCAAAAGTATCCTATCCTAAGGAGCTTTTTAGCAATGACACTACCACCGAAGTGTCCTCCACAAGATCCATCGTGGGCTTCACTCAAGGCTGATTTGGATTCTTCTAAATTCAAACATCTTAATAGGATACCTTCAAAAGATCTCCTATATAAAGTATTGCCAATTATTACAAATCGACTTGCTCGTCTACGTAATAACCGACATTGGTTTCTATTAGAATTGGCAAGGAAAGTCCCATTTTGGAGAAAATCAAATATATCCGTATACCAAGGTTCAGGAGTAGTTTCATTGATTAGAAACACATCCAAAGGTTCTAAGCATGACTTATTTGAAGCGGGTTCCTGGAGTCGACGAATAATGATAGTGGCATATTCGTCATCTAACTCCAAGGGCGAGGAGAGATGCAGCTGCGGCCATAGCATCATCTGCACGGTTGCAAGTTCGAGGAATAGCTTCCAAGGTAACTTGATCAAATAGAGACATTAATTGTAAAACATAGGCTTTATATGGGCGTAGTTTATCATCTCCGGTCTGATAAACTTCATTAATTTGGTTTATAACAAGTTGAGAATCACCAAAAACTAACAGATGTTTAATTTTTAGCGCCAAGGCAGCTCGTAATCCAAGGATTAGAGCTTCATATTCAGCAGTATTGTTAGTGCAAGCAAATGTTAATTTGAAGGACAGAGGAATAAGATGTTTTTGCGGGGATATTAAAATAATACCCGCACCAGCCCCACTCATGCATCGGGCTCCATCAAAGTATAAGGACCATTGTTCAATATGGTCTGCCTCTAATTGAAGGCATTCATCAGGAAACTCAATGATGAGGGGATGGGTAGACTCTAAGGGTGCAGCAGCTAATTGATCTGCTATGATTTGACCCTTAACAGACTTCTGTCCTATGAATGTGAGGTCAAACTCGCTTAGAGCAAGAACCCACTTGGCTGTGCGACCCGATAAATAAGGTCGACTCATGAGATACCTTAAGGGATCATATTTAGCAATGACATAAGTTTTCTGACTAAGCATATAATGGCATAATTTTTGCATAGCAAACATGACTGCTAGACATAATTTTTCTAATGTTGTGTATCGGGTTTCATAACTGATGAAGGTTCGGCTAATATAATAATTAGCACGTTCTCTCTTTTCATCATCAAGCTGAGCTAACATAGCTCCTAAGGCAGAATCTGAAGCTGAAATATACAGGAGAAATGGGCGATCAGGTCTAGGCGGTGAAAGCACAGGTGGATTAAGGAGGTATTGTTTGAGAAGTTCAAAAGCTTCTCTACATTCGTCGTCCCAATTAAAAGGGACATCCTTCTTAAGAAGTTTAAGAAAGGGACCGGTTTTGTCCGCCAGCTTATCGATGAAGCGACGGATGGCTTGAAGCTTACCTTGTAAACTTCGTAACTCAGATATATTAGTAGGTGCGGGCATATCAGTGATAGCCACAATCTTGAGAGGGTCGATTTCGATACCACGTAAAGAAACTAAAACCCCTAATAGTTTACCGGACTTAACTCCGAATATGCATTTGGTTGGATTTAATCGAATAAGATATTCTCGTAATCGATTAAAAACTTTTCTCAAATCATCTAAATGATTATCTTCATTAATAGAGCGAGCTATAATATCATCTACATAATCATGTAGGATATCATGCATCATATCATGAAAAATATAAGTCATAGCTCGTTGATATGTTGCACCTGCGTTCTTTAAGCCAAATGGCATCACTTTCCAACAAAAGGTACCCCAGGGGGTAATAAAGGTTATTTTAGCCTGATCTTCAGGAGCTATCCTGATCTGATTATAACCGGAGAATCCATCCATTAAGGACATCATCCCACTCCCGATAGTAAATTCAATGATTTGATCCATGTTTGGAAGAGGAAAATCATCTTTAGGGCATGCAACGTTAATATCTCTAAAATCTATGCAAACCCTAACTTTGGTGGCTTCTTTCTTGGTGACTGGAACTACATTTGAGATCCATTCAGCATAATCAATAGCTTGTATAAAAACAACATTCAGGAGTTTTTCTAACTCCCCTTTGACTAGCAAGAGCCACTTTGGGATGCATTTTTCTAAGTTTTTGTTTAACAGGTTTAGCATCCGGATGGACCACTAGGTGATGCATGACTACAGAAGGGTCTAGACCTGGCATATCTTCATATGTCCAAGCGAAGACATCTTCATATTCTTTAAGGAATGCAATATATTGTTCTTGTTTTTCTTGACTTAATTCTGATCCAATATTGATTATGTGAGGACTATCCTCAGTTCCAATATTAATTTTAATGACGTTTTCTACCTCCATGTGTAGATCTCTTTCAAAATTAGGTGGGGCGGGTGAAACGCCCAATTCTTGTAATTCTTGTAAGGTTAATTTGGATAATTCATCTTGAGGATTAGTGGCCTCAAGTTGGGCTATAGTTGGTATAGAACCATCAAAATAAAATCCATTGTGTAACATCTCTTCAACGGAGACGTCGTGGAAGATATCTCCTTCCAACTCCTCATCGGAGTCGGCAATCATTTCAGGGTAAGCTATGGATAGCATGTTACATGTAAATGGCTGATTTTTTAGAGGCAAATCATCACACCTATCCAAATAATCTTGATAACATATGAGTTGATCATCATCTTCAAAAGGAAAGGGTTGACCCTTACTAGGAAATAGGCCCACACCACAGCGGGCAGGCCACGGTTCTACCTCGAAAGGTTCTTTCATGCCATTTTGGAAAGGTCCCAAGCCTTTCCCTTTATATCCCATTTTAAGCATTATGGGTTTAGCTTTAATATATTCATTGGTAAAATAACATCGAGCATATCCCTCATGATGAGTTTTGATATTCCGAGGGATTCTTCCCCAGTCATATCCTTTATAAATGAAGGCACAACTCCCGACTTGGTAAGTACTTCCCATAGGTTGTGGGAGGCCCAAAGTACGAGGAGATGGCGGCAAGTTATTTAAAAGAATTGAATCTTGCATGAAAGCATTTGTTTTTTCTGATATTAAGATTGTGGATAAATCTGGTAAAAGTTCATCAGAAAGAGCATAAGATGTAGAAGGATCATTCCCTATATCTTTAGATGTGGAAGGTATGATAGATGTTGAAAATGTGGAAGTGTTAAGAGATGGGTCTATAGGTTTTGAAATTATAGGGATAGAACATGAAGGATTGGTTGTAGATTGAAGATCTTTTTGAGGTTCTAGAGTGGTTTGTTTAGAAGATTGTTGATCTATATATGAGGATGAAATTAATGGAGGGGAAATAGGTGAAGTTATGGGTGTGTGTTTCACGAGTTTTAGATGAAAAATAAGAATTAGGATGTGTGGATGACAGAGCGAGGGCAAAATTGCACTCCAACGGGTTCTGCCAAAGCACACATATCAAAGGGTCTAGGGTCACCATGGATAGTGACCAACTGATTTTTAAATTCGAATTTAACACATTGGTGTAAAGTTGATGGGACAACCCGCATTGCATTGATCCAAGGACGACCCAAGAGTATATTGTACGATGCGGGGCAATGTACAATAAACACGGTCGTATCTAGAGTTCGAGGACCAACTTGCAATGGGATGGTAATAACTCCACACGTTTCTTGTGTTTCGTCATTGAAAGCTTTGATAATCATGTCGAGTTTTCTTCATTTCATCACTTCTAAAGCCAAATCGTTGGTAGAAGTCAAAAGTGCAAATGTTTAGAGATGAACCATTATCAATCAGGACTCGTTTAACAACTACATCTCCAATTAGAGCAGTAATATATAAGGGATTATCCTTATGTAAACTGTGTTGTGGGATATCTTTATCTCGAAAGTCAATACAATCAACTTCTCGAGTGATGATAGTATTGGCCATGGCTTCAGGTTGAATGTTTTGAGGTACCATCATTTGGCTTAATGTAAGCATCAACTCATCCCTATGGGTAGGAGAAGATCTTAATAAATCCAAAAGGGAAATTCTGGCTGTAGTATTGGATAATTGCTCATTAATATTGTAAGGGGGTTTAGGTTGAACATTGGAAGCATGATTCCCTTTATTGGGATTTTTCAAAACAAATGGAGCTGATCCATCATTCTGGTTTGGTTCTTGTTGAGAATTTTGAGCCTGTTGTCGGGTAACGACTCCAATGGTACCTACAATGTTATATTGAAGACGTTGAACTGGTCTCGGTCGAGCATTTATGGCTTGTTCATCAGGGAGGAATTGATTAGAAGAAGGTCGAGTAGTAACTCTTCTAGGAAATGGTTCTTCTGGAACCATAGCATCTGTGATAGGTTGAATAGGATCTGATTCATTTTTAGAACTATTCGATTGGTTTGAAGTGATGTCTATTTCACTTTCAGTATCTGATTCTATATCACTAGAATCTGGAGTTTGAATATTATGTAGGGGCCTGGTCGTAACCATGGATAAGGTTGTGTCAAATATTTGAGGATCATGATTAAGTAAATGTCCACTAATAGTTCCTACATATCGGGTAGGAGGAGGAACATTATGATGTTCGATTTGATTGGCCACCTCTTTACCATGTCTTGGTAAAGGGTGTTGAAATATGTCTAATGATTGATTAGCATTTTGATTTTGATTTTGGGGAATGTTCTTTTGAGGATTATTAGGAGCATTTTGTTTAGGTTGGAAGGCTTGCACCTCCATTTCATTATTATCAATCAGATCTTGTATTTTATGTTTCAACCTTTTACAAGCGTTGGTAGAGTGTCCAGGTCCTCTATGAAAATCACAGTGTAAGTCAGCTCTATATCCGGGTATAGTTGGATCAGGTTCCCGGATAGCTGGTAATTGGATCAAACCTCTTTCGAGTAATTGAGGTAAAATAGTTGATAATGGTTGATTCAATCTAGTAAATTCTCGAGGAGGCTTATCAGGAGGTTTCAATATAAATTTTTTTGTTGTTTTCGTTGCATTGATATTAGCAACATTTCTCTTGTCAGTGACTCCGTCACCTACAACTTGTTTGTTTTTATATTGATTTCTGGATGTTTTCTCATCATCCTTCTTCCTAAGTTGGCCTCTCCTAATGAGGGCATCTTCTACTCTTCGAGCTAAATCTATAGCTTGATCGAAGGTAGTTAAAGTAGCAGTTGATAGCTCATAAGATATTTGTTCTTGTAAATTATTGATAAAAATGTCCAACATTTCCCTATAAGGTAGCACAAAGTGCAGTTTTCCTGTCAACTGCCTCCATCTAGCTAAGAAATCGGCAAAACATTCATCCTTGTCTTGTTTTAAGTTGTATAAATCTTTAATGGTTACATGCCTCTCGATGTAGGCACTAAATTGATGGACAAAAGATTCAGTTGTTTCTTCAAAGTTTCTCAAAGAATGAGTGGGCAATTGATAGTACCACTCTAATGCCATTCCACCTAAACTTTTCGGGAACATTTTTAGTAATAGCAAGTCATCATGTGATATATCATGACATGCTATCCTAAACATGCGAAGATGCTCTATGGGATCTTCGGTTCCTTTATATATAGGCAGGATAGGCATGGGAAAATGCTTAGGGTAAGGTTGTGCTACAACTATGGGATCCAAAGGTTGACTACATATCTCTCGATAATTGTACGAGGGACGATAAGGATCTATCTGGTCCATACGCGAAGCTAACTGTTTCACCATGGCTTCCAGATTACTAGTTTGCCCACCATATTGGTTCGGTAGGGCATTGATATGGGATTTGTGAGCATATGATGGAGGGACATGAAGATTAGATGCTATGTTGCTATTGTGTAAATTGTTGGTAGGAAAGGTGTTATGAAGGAATTTTGAAGTTGTATTATGTTGTATTCCAGATTGTTGAAAATTGGTGTTTGACTTCATTTTAGGTTTTTGTTTACTTGAAGCATATTGATCAATAGTTTGGCGAAGTAAAGCGGTGAAGGAAGTTTTCTTTTGTGTGGGAATGATTTTAGGCTCAATAACAGGTTCCTTAGGAGGTTGGGTAACCTGTTGTTTTGGCATGTTTTGAATCATAGTGACCATATCTCTATTGGATGGTCCAGCCTTATCACTTTCTTGATCAATGAAAGACAAGGGATTAGTGCGCACATCAAACATATGTTCCATGGCTGCTTGAGTGTCACTAATTTGCCCTTTATCAATACGAACTGCCATATTAAGAACACCAATGTTATTATGGAAAAATTTCCAGAAATGATCTACGTTGTCAAAAGCAATAGTTCCATCTGGAGCTACTCTAGGGGATGAGGATCCATCCTCTTTAACATTTTCTTCTTGTTCATTGTCTTCACCTAGGTCATCTTCTGGTTGATCTAGAGTTTCTCCTTCCGAAATTGGATCTTCAGGAAGGACATTTGGGTCTCTAGTTTTATCTTCTAACCAATCTTCTTCTTCTCCTTCAGTTTGTTTACCATTCCTAAGTTTAGGCATTGTGCTTAATTTAGATTTCAGAAAATATATATATATATATATATATATATATATATTTTTTTTTTTTTATATATATGCAACAAGTTTAAGAGGTATATATTAATTATATACCTACTACAATATTTAAAATGAAATGTTTTGGTTTTTGTTATGTTTTTTAGTTTTTTTTTTCTTGTTTTTGTAATAATATTGTAAAGATAACAAACAACACAATAAATGCAAGAAATAATATTGAAAGTAATGATCTAGTTTTCTATAAACAATTTATAAATATCATTAATGGGCTCGAGTTCTTCAGGAGTCATGAAGTGTTCTTCTTCAAATTGAAAGTTTTCTTTCAAAAATTTAATGAAAAGAGCTATAGTGATATTATCTGTCTCAGATTTTGGTTGATAGAAGTAAAGCTCATGGCAATACTCTCGATATAACACAGCTCGAGGAACTCTATTCCATATTTCCCTATCCGTAAGAACAACCTCTTGGTCTTCTACACGACCTAGGAACTGGTGTATAATGGCTGCGTTCTCGAGGTATTCCTCGAAGGTGAACAATTCTGAAGACACAAGAGCTCTCCTATAAGCTAACCATCTATGGCAGGCTCTCTGAAGTTCATGATAAAAGACGAGTTGATGAGGATCCAGGATTCTATCTAGGACTAGCCTCTTGATTTGTTTAAGTTTTGTTGACCTAGATGAAATGACACTAAGTCTTCTATCAAGTTCGTCCCACAAAAGTTGATTTCTATCTGTTTCAGGCACACTAAGCACAGAATTGATTTCTATGGCTGCCAATTGGTTTTCAACATTTATAGTAACTGCTAATATTTTCTTAGGAGCTACCATCTAAACATGATATGCAACTTATTAGTTTTAAATGATTTGAAATGCATCTATGTTTTGGTTGTTTTATTTTTATTTTTTTTGTTTTCAAAAGGTTTAAAATGTATTCACGTCGGGTTCACCAAAATGTATCGCTCCAAATTTTTCACACCCTTACCTTCGAGGCTATAGGATCCGTGCCCGAAAGGAGGATGTGAAAAGGATGGCATGGTACCTCGGATCGAGAGGCCTTGCGAAGGTCCCGCCTCTCGAGGGAGGTGTATTATGGTGATTTTTTGATGGATGGTGGGTTCACCAGGAAACATTTAATGGCAGTTTCCACGCCTAGGTTGGGAATGTGTTTTATGTGTTCAATTTTATCCTTAAACATCCAAGTCCTAGGTTTGGCCAAAATGCATCTAAGCTATTCTATATGAAGATGCAGATTAAATGAATACAGAAGAACAAAATTAGGACAGAAAATAGAGAAATTAAGCTAGATTAAAGATCAATACCTGATCCGGATGTCTGATGAAGATTCTGATTCTTGAAGCAGTCAGGATCGCCTAATTGAAGATCTGGAATTCGATAGGATCATCGAGATCAGACAAGATCGTTTGAGATCTGACGAATTCATCAGACGAATTCGTCAGAGACCTGCAAACAGAAAAATAGATGCAAAACACAAGAGAATACAACAATGCTAACATAGGGAAACAATGTAAAATGACAATAACAATATCAAACTAAAAATTATAAACAGAAACATGAATGCATTATACTGATTTAATGACAATTATAACTTAATTATGCATTTGATCTAGATGGGTGAACTCCAAGATGCAAGATAGTATGAAATAGTAAATAAACTAGCTAATTGCAGAATAAAACAATGAGAGAAAAGATGAAGAAATGCAAACTCCGGGCACTGATTGCCCCCAATGTTGACTGCAGTCGAAATCGTCTCGCATTGGTACGAAATCGTCTCTGATTCGACAGGATCGCCTCCGATCTGAACAGGATCGTCTGCGACGATGTAAGCTTGCTCCGGCTAAAAAATACTAAGGTACCTGCAACAAAATTTGGATAGAACTAATGCAAATAGCAATTTAGGATGTCTTAATGCGTGTGAAGTCAAGTTACAGGAATTATCAGCCAGGGGGATGCTAAGGGGAGGGCTTAGGATTAAATAGGCTTAGGAGGGAGGTTAGGAGGTTGGAGATCATCCCTATTTGGGAGATCTCCAATGGGGAGGGTCTCTAACGGCGTAGACACGCTTCTGCCCGGATTAGAGACGCCGTTGGAACAGAGACTAATTGTGCAAAATCAGTTTTGGGACAAGATCGTCTGGACGTCCTAGCCAGAGACGAAATCGTCCGATCTAGGGCGATATCGTCTGATCGGCGACGATATCGTCAAACGGTCAAAACAACCTCTAAAAATGGCACGGGAAAGGAGGAAACGGATTAAGCGACGGTTTGGGAGCGGTTTTGGAGGTTAAAATTTGAATTTGAATTATTTACTAGAGTAAGTGTAATTATTAAGGTTTTACTGCGCCAATTTTAGGGTGCTACACATTGAATAAAACTAATAATACAAATTAGGTGAAGCTAACTATAATTTCGTGAAGTGAGTAGAATTTTTGTATGCTGAACATAATATGATATCAGATGGACTTCATGGTTGAATAGATTATTTGAGTTTTTGGTTGGATTATGGGATAGAGTATGAGTTGGAGCTTTCAATAAAATTGAAGATCTAGAAGATGAAAATCAAGAATTTAGACTTTTTATGAAAAACAATGTAAGTATCTAGTTATAGCAAATCATTTTTTTTAATAAGGTATATGTGGCTTCTTTTGGGTGCCACTCTCATTACAAAAATAAAACATTACATTGCTCTCATTAAATTTCTATAAAATTAATTAAATCATATCCAACATACCTTTCTATCAAAAATATTTATCATCTATTTTCTTATTAAAGAGATTTGCCATATTTCTCACTCCTATGTTTTTGCAATCAAGTCATTTTTATCATTTCATATAGATGCCTTCTAAAATAAAAATTTTGTCAAGATAAAATTCAACACCATGAATGCTTAAAATATTTGCTACCCATTTTCATATATATAAATATAAATATATTGTCTATAACAATATGAGAGTTTCTTAATACCTTTTTTTAGGGTTCTTATTCATGCCCTTAATATTCCAAGATATTATTTTCATTGTTATTTTTTGTTTTTATTTGTGGTTTTAGCCCCACTTCTTGTTAACACTTGTGATATTTTATTTTGTTTTCACATATCAATATCCCTCTAGGTTTATTTTTCTCTTTGTTTTTGTTTCTTGGATCTTCCTCTCTTTTTTCATTTCCACAAATAATTTCATCTTCATCCATCTCTTCAATCTTCTCACACTGCTCAAAGTAAGACTTATCTTTTAGGTTTATCTTATTGTGCCAAATTTGTAGAGAAAGGAATAACCTCAAAAGCACATTATTCTTTATATTGCCTTAGAAATCCTAAAATATAAGGGATAACCTTAATACCACTTTCACTTTTATTACCAAGAGAGAATTCTATACTACTTGAGAAAAATTAAGATGATTTACCTGGAAAGATCTTGACCTCTTCTATTATTTTTATGTTTGGATTTTCCTCCACATTTACCTTTGTACCTTTAATTCCTTTTGTAGATAATATTTCTTTGCCCCTTATTTAGGAGTGGAATATCATTGATCTGATCTACCTTCTATTAATGTATGGATTCCTTGCTTCGCCTTGAATTTTTTTCTTATGACCAAAAATTGTCATCTCTTTATTCATAGTTTTCATTTTGCAAAATCTTGCCAAGTGGCCAGTATCATAACAATTGTAACATAAAAATGTGATGTTTTCATAATCCACTTGTTGATACCATTCTGTTGATTCAGATTTAATCTTAATGGATTGTGGCAAAGGCTCTAAAATATCCATAGCAACACATATTTTGGTATATATAGCATGCTTTCGCTTCTTATTATTTAGTCCTTCCTTAATGATTTTTCTTAGGGTATTTTAAATATTATTCAAAACATCCTTATTGATAATCTAATATTGAAGTCCAAAAATCTTAACCTAAATCAGAAGCTTCTTAATGGTTTCTATCTCAATAGAAAACTTTTCATTCCATGGTCTTAAATAAAGGGTATCTCTCCCTCTAAACCATGGGCCACCAATCAATATTTTATCCCTAATTTATAAATTAGAAAATATGATGAGGAAAATATCTTTAGAAATAAAACTCATAGAGTAAGTTGAATTCAATCCCCACTTCCACTTGATCCAATCTTGAATATCCAAAAACCTTGGCTAGGATCTATTGAATTGTGGATCTAATTTTGACCACATTGCAAAAGATATCTCCTTCAAGAAAATATTTTGGAAATATACAAATATAGCATGAGAATGCAAATATCCCAAGATTGTGATACAAGTACCACATCATCTAGAAGCTTCAACATCATGATAACAGGCAAAGCAACGATAAAAGTCATAAATACCCAAAACATTGCTTGAGTCGATGATGAAATCAAAAAAGGAGTGAAGTGAACAAGATTTATAAAACATCTAAAAGTGTGCCCTAATTCCATTATAGTTATAAATCTAGGTCACCCGAGGTAATAACATCAACAAAAATAAAAATGACTAGGGTGTTGGAATATATTATATTATTTGGTACATGCTAATGTACCACCTTGGGTACATATTTAGATTAGGAAAGAGAGTCCTAGATTAGAGTGTGAGTATTTATTCTATGCAATGTAATAAATGCACAAGTGTGCAAAGTATTTTGGCAATGTAAATGTGCATAATAGTCCATGTGCACATGAGTCCATAGAATAGGAAGATGAAGAGTTACTGGAAGAGTGAAGGCCAAGAGTCCTCCATATGAAGAGTCACATTCCATTATATATGTGTCTATGTGGGTGTGAGAGAGATATAGAGTGTGATACATAGAGAGTGATAGATAGAGTGATATATACATTTGTAATGGAGAGTGAAGAAGTATGATGTATTTGAGGTCTTTATTCAATTGAGTTCCAATTTTTGTGAGCATTTGTTAGTGGCATTTATATGAGTTATTTTTAATATTTTATGAGTTTTATATGCTTAGTAGTTTTTCATTATCATATATTTCATATTGTAACTTTATTTTAGATCTTGTGGTTACTTTATCTTAAGTATTTAGCTTCAAAAGCTAACATTGGTATCAGAGCCACAACAAGGTTTTGTCTTGCACATGTTTTTAAGTTGCAAAGGAGATTTCCACTAGTTAAGGAAAAACTAGTGAAGTTGAAGAAATTACCTCTGGAAAAGAAAACTAGAGAAGATAGTATTTCTCACTATGTTGAAGGAAAACTAGTGAAGGTTGAAGATTTACCTATTCCAAGAACAAATTTGGAATAGAAGGAAATTTATAGGTCTTGAAGATAGACCTTGATATTGATGAGATTAAGAGACCCTAGAAGAAGGTCCTATTGAAAATTTTTATAGAGAGAATAAGATTCTAGATTAATATTTGGCTAGAGTCTTTCCATAGGGTTGAAGGAAAACTCATGAAGACTAGGACTCAACATAGATTTGTTTCCACTAGTTTTGAGAATAGCTAGTGAAGATTATTGATTTTAGAATTCTAGAACTTTGAATGTATTTGGTTACTATTGTCTAAGTTTTTTGTTGCAGAATATTAGTTCTCAGAAGTTGAGAAGCTTCCTACAATGGATAGAGAAGAATTTCACCTTCGGTTTCCTGAAAGTCTATGTGCTTTCCTCGTGCAGGGATTAATTCTTTGTTGTAGAAAAGTAGACATTGAAGATTAAGGAGGTCCAAGAAAGAAGGCCCCATTGAATATTGAGGAGAACCAAGAAGGAGGTCCTCATTGAAGATTGAATATTGTATATTGAAGATTGCATATTGAAGTTTGAAGAGACCCAAGAAAGAGGTCACATTGAAGAACTTCTAGATTTGGAAGATTGAAGATTGAAGACTGAAGATAGAGAAGGACTACAAAAAGGTCCTATTACAGAGTTGAGCAATAGAAAATTTTGGAGATCCAAGAAAGAGATCTCATTGCAAAATTTCCATAGTTGGAAGATTGAAGAAACCAAGGTAAGGTTTCATTAAAGTCTTGATTAAGAGAGTTAAGTAGTTGCTGAATTAGAAGACCCAAGAGAAGAGGTCTCAAGAATTTTTTGAAGAAGAAGAAGAAGGCTAGAGAAAGCCTCATTGCAGAGTTGAAGTAGTGGCCATTGGAGGAGATTTGAAGAAAATTTCATGATAGAATATTGCAAGTAGGAGAAGCTCCTGATAAGAGGAATTTGGGACAATTGTCACCATCCGACAACAAGCCCAAAAGGAAGAAATATTTGGCAAGAAGTTTGCCAAGTTTTTGAGAAGTTTTTTGAAGATCTCAAGACATTCAGATTCTTGAGGAAGAGGATAGTGAACGAGATCAAATTTGAAGTCATAATTTGACAAGAAGGTTGAAGAAGGAAGAAGGATTGAAGAGGCCATATTTTTGAGAAATTTGAGGATAGCCACGAAGTTTTTGAAGGCTGATTTGAAAAGAAGAAGCTTGCTGATTTTCAAGGAAGAAGTTGAAAGGTCATAGGACAACAAATTGAAGAAAGCCTAGAGCTGCGATTTGGAGAAGTTTTAGGAATTTTTGGACAGCCAATTGAAGGAAGGTTTGTCAGTCATAGAAGGCAACAAATTTGAATATTTTTGGACATCAAAGAATCATATTTTGTAAGCAATGATTTGAGAGGTTTGAGCTATGAATTTGGGCAGCATTAAAAAGAGAAAAGTGAGCTGCATTTTGAAGGAGTTTAGGGATATATTTGGAAGATCTTTGGACAACAAAGCACAAGAGGTTTTAGCAACATTTGAACAAGGTTAATTACTGTATATTTGGACAACAAGAGGGCAGCATTTGTAGCTGCAAATTTTAGAAGTTGAAAGCATACATTTAAAGGAAAATAAGAAGGAAAAGTTACAACAAGAAAGCTGATTTTTGGGCAGCAACTAGAGCTGCAAGTTAATGATTCTAGAGCAGCAAAAGAAAGGGGATTATAGCTGACAAATTACATAAATTCAAGACAACAAGTTATCAAGAAGACAAGCCACAAAGGAGGCCATAAAAGGTGTGTAATATTGATGCTATAAAAAGTATTCTTTTACAAGTTTTAAAAGTGGTTATTATAAGTTTTTGAAAGCATCATTTTTAGAGTTGTTAAAAGCTAGCAAAAGGAAGTCTGAGTAAAGTGTCTCAAAGCCAAGAAAAGAGACACCATTATTATTCTAAAATCTGCAAAATATAACAGCAAGAGTTAGAGTTTAAAAAGTGCTAAAAAGGAGTGATAAGAAAAATATTATATGTTGTTTTTATATAACAAAAGTGCAGATTTATTCTAAGCTATATTGAGGCCGAATAGTGCTCAAAACTAAGGCAGATTTAAGGTGTCTAAAGACACCAAAAGGAGCATCAAATCTATAGAGAACATTGGTGAAGAAAAGCCACCAAAAAGTGGTAAAACCACCAAGTAGAGCACCACCGAGTAGCACAGGTTGAGCACCATATAAAAAAAGCAAATGTGACATTGAAGCATACAGATCAAGCATTCAAAAATTACCTAGAAGAAAAACCACCAAATAGGAGAGATGAGCCACCACCTAAATTAAATTATCCATTGTGGAACAAACACTCATAGAGGAATGCCTAAGTGAAGAAGAGCCATCTATAAAGGATCACCTAAGTGGAGAAGAGCCTCCTATATAAGAGTACCCAAGTAGAGAAGAGCCACCATTTGGGAAGTTGAAGCACTGGTTGCAAGTGCAAAAATGTAAACAATAAAAGAAGACAAGGTTTTGGATATTGAAAAGGTATTAAGGGAGACCAAAGGTCTAGGTTTTGCAACCACCAAGAAAGGAAGTGAAGAGAAGGTATGCATAACATTCCTTGCAATGTTGCATTAGTCTATTGAGTACATTACATGCACAACCAAGTGTCAAGAGAAGGAATAGAACACAACCAAGGAAAATAGAACATCAAGAAGCATTGAAAATACGTTCATAAGGTTGAAGAACATTATAACATTGCATATGCCACTTGTCACAAGGAAGGAGGAGCACTACAAGTCATTGAAGAGTTGCAGGTTACGTTAGAAAAAGGCAAGGAAGCATTTTGGTGACACTTGTCACTTGTATTTCAAGAAGACAAACATTACAAAGGAAGATAAAATATTTTTGGAGCACCCATTTATTGCATGAGATGGAAATACATTGGCACAGTCTCATTTACTACAACAAGGAGGACATACATTGAAGGTTGAAGCACCTTGACTAGATTGAAGCATAGTTGACCAGCCAAAGTGGAGTAAGAGCACCCATTTTCAAAGCAAGTCCAAATATAGCATCAAGGAGGGAGCGCCTAAAATATTGAAGGTAATATATTATTTTTGGAATTGATTTTATGCTAAGTAGGAGTTATAAGGATTAAAAGAGATTATTATCTAAGGTTAAGGTTGAAAGTATTTTATTGGAGAGATAATATTTTTGAAGTATTATTTAAACCTTAGAAATCTGAATATTGCAATTTGAAAGCTTTTATAAAGAATTGAAGATTGATTTAAGGATTGAAGCATTTACTTTTGAAGTTTTGTAATATTAAACATTTGAGTTTACAAAACAAGTTAAAATATTTGCAATTTGATAAGTTTGGAGGAATAAGGTATCCTACATCAAATTAGGAATACAAAACTTGCAAATATTACTTTATAGAATTTCTAAATTTCTAGAGTTGGAGTTATAAGGAATCCAACATCAACATAGTTTTATGAAATTTAGAATTGGAGAATTATATTCTTGAATTTGGGAGATAAAAGGAATTTAACATAGAAGTTTTTGACAAAGGAAAATTGCATTGATAATTTAGTCTCTAATTCAAAATTGGAAGAGACATAAATTTGTAGACTTGAAAGGTTGAGATTGCATCCAAACTATTGTTTGACAAGAGGAAAAATAAAGTAGTTATTTTTGAAGAATAGAAGTTGGAAAAATTATATTGTTATATTCAATCATTAGGGAGATACAAGGAGTTCTACAAAACATAGAATTGAAAGAACTATATTAAAAACTAGGGAGATAAAAGGTTGTCAACATAAAGTCAAGATTGGAAATTGTCCTTAGTCTATCATTCAAAACTAAGGATAAATTAAGAATATAATTTGAGATAATATCAAATACTTATTTGATAAACTAAGCTAGGGAGTTATAAGGTAGTCTACACATGACAACAAGTAAATTTTTGCCTTGTCCTTGTTTTAGAGAAACATTCATGGTGGCTATTTGCATGTTCATTGCATCTCATTTCTCAGGGCTCTTGTGAGTGTATTTTTGACTCCAATGTAGTTTTTTGAAGAATAGAAGTTGGAATTATACTATTATATTCAATCATTAGGGAGATACAAGGAGTTCTACAAAACATAGAATTGAAAGAACTATATTAAAAACTAGGGAGATAAAAGGTTGTCAACATAAAGTCAAGATTAGAAATTGTCCTTAGTCTATCATTCAAAACTAAGGATAAATTAAGAATAGAATTTGAGATAACATCAAATACTTATTTGATAAACTAATCTAGGGAGTTATAAGGTAGTCTACACATGACAACAAATAATTTTTTTCTCTCAGAATCTCAATTGCTCAAAGGTCCTAATAACACCTCATGGAAAAACAAAGTGATATCAATTTTGATAGTAGAAAAACTTTGGGATATTTTCAAAGGAGCAAAAACTAAGCCTACTAAAGATGATAGGGAAATTCAAAAATATAAAGAAGATGAAGCAAAATCTCTCATGATAATAACTTTTGCAATTATAGATGATATACAACCATACATCAGTTCAACAATAACTTCTACAGAAGCATGGAATACTTTAGCCAAGATATTTGAAGGAAAGAATAAAGCCACTATTCTGAATCTACAAACCCAATTGCATTCTCTAAAAGTCAATAGTGGTGAAAGCATAGAACTATTTTTAAGAAAAGTAGCAGATATAAAAGGTAAGTTATTAACTCTAGGAGAGACAATAGAAGACAAATTTCTTGTTCAAGTTATTTTGAGAGCACTTCTAGAAAGCTATAAGCATTTAGTCACATATTTATAGATTTTAAGCAAAGATACATCATTTGATGAGTTAGTCAATATACTACAAGAATATGAAGTGGGGAATTCAGCTAAATATGAAATGACTAACAATGCATTAGTCTCAAAAGATAATTCACAAAGAAATGTTGCTTCATTTCCAAGGAATAAATCAAAATGGAATGATAGATATTGTCAAGTTTGCAAAAAAATAGGACATAGTACAAATTATTGTAGATTCAATCCAATAAATAAATATCAAGGGAATAAAACACATTCAAGAAGCCAATCAAACAATTATCTCAACTGATACAATATTAGAACCAATATATACCACATCAGCAACAATTTCAGCATCAACACAATCAACTTCAAATACAATATAGAGAAAGAAATCAAAAGGGGAACTTATTCCAAGAGATATAGGAAATTCAAGAACTAGAAGAAACTATAGAAGAACATAAAGGTAAAGAAATTTCAATAAATATAGTATTTTACGAAGATACTAATCATTTGTGTGATCAAGATACAAGCACAAAGTAGAATGAAGAAAGCAGAAAAGAAGAGCATAGGTTCTAGAAATAAGATAAAGATCATATTGAAGACTAAAGTCTTAAATAACCAAATAATGTAATATAGGGGGTGTTAGAATATATTACATTATTTGGTACATGCTAATGTACCACCTTGGGTACATATTTAGATTAGGAAAGAGAATCCTAGATTAGAGTGTGAGTATTTATTCTATGCAATGTAATAAATGCACAAGTGTGCAAAGTATTTTGGTAATGTAAATGTGCATAATAGTCCATGTGCACATGAATCCATAGAATAGGAATATGAAGAGTTACTGGAAGATTGAAGGTTAATAGTCCTCCATATGAAGAGTCACATTCCATTTTATATGTGTCTATGTGGGTGTGAGAGATATATAGAGTGTGATACATAGAGAGTGATAGATAGAGTGATATATACATTTTGTAATGGAGAGTGAAGAAGTATGATGTATTTGAAGTCTTTATTCAATTGAGTTCCAATTTTTGTGAGCATTTGTTAGTGGAATTTATATGAGTTATTTCTAAAGTTATTTATGAGTTTTATATGCTTAGTAGTTTGTCATTATCATATATTTCATATTGTAACTTTATTTTAGATCTTGTGGTTACTTTATCTTAAGTATTGAGATTAAAAAAATAACACCAAGACCATGCTAGTTGAACAAAAAAAAAATATCTAGGGTCATGATGCTCAAATTCATACCAATAAAGAAGATAACATCATAAATAAATATTTTAGATTGCGATCGTGCCTAAAAAGAAGACAAAAGAAAAATAAATATGCTCAAACCTAGAAATGCTCGAGATCATGGATTTGTTGAAAAATAGCCATGCAACATATAGAAACCTTGGCCATGAGTAGGTTTCAGTTATAGGTTTCTTTCAAAATTGCAACTACCATGGTTATCACTAGCTAAAATCCAATTCCAAATAAAATGGGAAACTTTAATAATACCACCACCAATAAAAATAGTTGTAGATCAATGGGCTTGGTTCAAATTCATGCTCAAGATAAAACAAAATATTGCCACATCATTACTTTTGATTCTCCTACCATATTGTCATTCAAATGACCATTCAAATTCCTTTCACTAAGAAAATTTCAAATTATAATCTATATATATGAGTTCATATCTCATTCAAAGTGTTAGCTCTATAGTCATTTCCTAGTATTATTTTGTGATTCACGTGTTGATCAATGAAGTGGTAGTTTTTTGGTCTCCATTCTATCACATTTATATATTTTTTATGAATATACTTTCCTAAGTAATTTTTGTTACACTATGGAGTTGATCTATTCTATTAAGGTAGTTCATGAATATGAATTACCTACTAGATTACTAATCTTTACAGTCCCTAGAATGATTAGATTTTATGTATTATTTTAAGTCATTTTTGTTACATCCAATACTTAGTGTATTCTGTTAAAGTGATCGATGATCACCTATTGGATTAGCTAATTGCTTGGATCCTTGGAATGATTAAAATAAATACATTGTGCTTAAATGAACCAACAAATGTGATTCATGGTTGATTTGTTAAGTATCATATAAGTGATCAAATTAGTGTCTCGCTTTGTAAGATTTAATTTTGTTACACTATATCCCATCCATTTTATATCCTTTTCTTATCTTAACCCTAACTTATCTTATTACTTTTCCTAAACCTCTTTATTAAATTATTCGACCTTCCTCGAAGGTTGAATCATAGGGTAACCTTATTTCATCCAATTACTATACTTTAGCTAAAATCGATAGGTGCAACACATTTCCTTAATAATGGTATATTTTAGTCCAACAAGAGCTTACATACTAACCCTCTACTTTTCAAAACCATTATATCATGCTCAATCATCTCATCCTTGATGGTAACTTCTAGTGCAACATTTTCTACTTGGATCAAACTTTCCATATATTTGCTCTTCCACTTATCTCCAACTTGGGCATCCATACTTCTAGCTAGGGCATCCTCACTTCCCATTAAGGCTTTCAAATATGAATTTCATTCTAAACTAACTAGTGGGTTTGGAGGTCCGAGGTGTAGACCAATTGGTTCATCCAAACCCTATAAGGGGGATGGAGGTCCAAGGTTCAAATCTCGAGCCTCACCGAACTGAACGCTTGTCCCTTTCCTGGTGCTTTCAGAAGCGTAAAAGGTTTTAAATGATTGTGGCATGGTGATTATAGGGGTGTACTACATGAATATCTATGTGGCAGCTTCTAGGATGGACAACATAGAATACTGTGGCATCCATGAAATTTGGACAACCTTATCGGATTCGTGGCGGCTACCGATTCCACCATGTTAAAAAAAAACTAGTGGGTTTGGGGTTGGGGATTGCTCTTGGCTTACACTCCATCTTAGCTCACATTACCCCTTAGCTAGAACTCACTCTTGTCTTGCACTTCCTCCTAGATCGCACTCCCTCCCATCTTGCACTCCCTTCTAGATCACACTTTCTCCTATATATTTTTTATCCTAATGTTCCTTTAATTTGGAAATTACAAAAAACAATTGCCACATTCATGGTACGGGTTTGAAGCATTGATACACTATGAATGAATTCATTGCTCTTTCTCTATATTTCAATATTAGCTCACACTCCCTCTCGAATCTCACTTACTTCCATCTCACCCTTCCTCCTAGCTCGCACTCACTCCTAGCTTGCACTCCATCTTGGCTCACACTCATTCTTATCTCTTATTTCTCCCAATGTTCCTTTGCTTTGATCATTTTTGAAAATATTTTTTGTCGCATTCATGGTAAGTGTTTGAAGCATTGATGTACTTAAAACAAATCCACTACTCTTTCACCATATCTAAATATCTCATGATTGGCTCACACTCCCTCTTGGATTGCATTTCCTCCTAGCTTGCACTTAACTCATTTGAGATGAGAATTGAATTTGTTTGTAAACTCTCAAGATTTAAAGCAAAGAGTTGTGATTTTTCAAGGGTGGGGGACCGAGTACAATCCCTTTCTCCACAATAAAAAAAAATTATTGTAACTTAATAATGATGCATGTATACTTGGATAAAAATATTGTAATAACTTGATAGTGATGCATGTATACATGGATCTGGGTGTCTCCTTGAAAATTAAGGAATTTACTCTAAAACCTTTTAATTGGATTTATACAAATATTATATCAATGATTTTTATATTTAAAACTTATTTAATAATATAATAATTTATATTTAAAAATAATTAATAAGTTAACAATTATTTTTTATAACTTATTGATAATTTAATAATTTATATTTAAAATTTATTAATGAATTAATAACTATTTTAAAATTTTAGGATGCTTGGATTGATTTTGGTAAAAGTAAAACCAATTCAATTTGTAATGTTTTTTTTTTTTAATATTTTCTACTTTAATTTCAAGAATTATATTAAAAATTTAAATCATATAAGTTGAAAATGTATTTTTTTATATGAACGTATGAATGAACCTTTAAAGGTTTCAAATAACTAAATGTTTTTTATTTAAATAGGTTTTCAAGTCAACTTAACTTAAAGCATGCCTTATTTTCTTGTTCCAATTGGTTATATGGGGTTGAAACAGGCCCCACCCATATTACATAAGCACCACATAGTAGTATTTTAAGAAAGATGGGATATTATCCATGTATCACTTGGCAAGATTTGAACCTTGGTATCCTCCTTGAATGTTGATGAACTTGATAGGTTGAGCTAATGCTACTTGATTAAACTCAAAGTATGTTAAAACTTGAGATCATTACAAATAATGAATGTATATCTATAATTTTACTAAAACTTTTTTATTTTTAAATTTGCATTATAGAAAATTATATTGAAAATAGTTTTGTTATTCTTCATAAATTTAAATTATTTAGATTAATAAAAACATAATGAATTAGTTTTACCAAATTTTATTTTATAAATAAAGATAATATTTAATATTGAGGGGATCGATACCCCTCATAAAAACCTATGTAAAATTATTGAAAAAAATATTTAACATTGGGGCAAGTGTAAGCTAAGAGCAAGCTGGGTCAAGGTGTGAGCAGGATATTGGAAGTAAAGTGCAAGCAAGAAATGAGTGTCACTTCTTATTATTCCATATCTTAGGATAAAATTTAAAACTAGAGGATTTATGTAAAACAACCTAGGTAACATGGAAGGAAAATAATTTTTTAAAGTTCTTTGGAAATAAGGATGCCCTAGTTGGAAGGATCAATACCCTAGTTAGCAATAAGATGAAGAACAACTAAAAGAAAAATGCTATTCAGGTAGTAGATACTACACCAATAGTGATTATAAAGGATGAGATGATTGAGCATGATATAATGGTTCTTAAAACCAAAGGGTTAATATGTAAGTTACATGGATATTGGCCAAGTTTTTTCTAAGATTCAAAATTGGATCGAATAGAAGTGGAGATTGGAATCAAATTACTCGGATTTTCTTCCAGAAGGATTTTTCCTCATTATATTTTCCAGTTTAGAAATAAGGAATAAAATAATGGATGGAGACCCTTGGTTTAGGGGTAAATATGCATTATATTAAAGACCATGGAGTGAAAATTTTCTATGGATATAGATATGATTAAGGCTTTCAGTGTGGATTAGGATTTTTGGACTTCCTTATCAACTCATCAATAAGGATATTTGAAAGGATTTTGGTAATACTCTAGATGCGTTCATCCAGGAATGACCAATTACTAAGAAGATAACACATGTTGTACACACTCAAATATTTATTTCCATGGATAATTCAAAAACTTTATTGTAATAGTTGTAAGCTTACTATAGTGGTCAGGGATTTGGCTTCTATTTGAAAGGTCTAAAAGGATCAAATCCCACTCAGTATGAGGGGGTCAATACCCCTCATAAAAACCTATGTAAAATCATTTAAAAAAATATTTACCATAGTCAATTAGGATTAAATCTAAATGAAGATAATGGGATCAACAAGTGGATATGAAAATATTGCTTGTCAATGTAACAAATATCATGAAACTCTATACATGGCAAGAGATTATAAAGTGAGAAAAATATGGAAAATTTTGGGTATGAATCAAACATCAATATGAAACAAGGAGATCATATCATAGTAAAATCTAGGCTAAATAAAGATTTTTTCACTCTTATAAAAGTGGCAAGAAAAATCTCTCTATATAATCAAATGGAAAATGTCATTATTGTTCACTTGAATCAACCATTATAAGAAAAAATGACACAAGGTATGAGGAAGTACAATGCACAAGTTCAAATATAGGAGTTAAAGGTGTGAAGGAATATGGAAATTCAACTTTTAAAGCAAAATAAGATAAGGATGTAAAGCAAATGAGTTGAAGGAGGTAAAGGTTAATCCAATTCAATCATATTTATTTTCCTCAAGTAGCATAAAATATTCTCTTTGTAATAAAAATGAAAGTAATATAGAGTGTATTTATTACACTTTAGGTTTTCAAGAGTGGCATAATAAAGAAAGTATATGGAGAATATCCAAGGAATTTTAGTGTTTCTAAGACAACATAAGAAAGTAATGACTATGGAGGATCATTTGTTCACTTTAGGTTTTTTGGGATAATTTAAGGAAGATAAGTCTCATTATGAACAATATGGATAAATAGAATATATTGATGAAGATGAGGGTGTTTTTGTAAATGAAAAAGGAGATAAGCATGAATAAAGAAAAAATTAAAATAAAAGGGATATCAATTTGGGAAGCTAAATAAAAAAATCACAAGTGTCAATAAGAAATGTTAAATCTAGTAATAGAAATAAAAATTGATGATGAAGAGAATAATATCATGGAATATTAGGGGTAAGAATAAGACCCCTGAAAAAATATTTATTAAGGTTTTAAAAATTTGTTATAGTTTTAAGTCTATTTTAATGCACGAACCAAAATTAAGTAGTGAGTGTTGTGGTCTAGATTGACATCAGGATGATCCTTGAACTGGATTATTATCTAAAATAATTTTGAAGGTGAGCACCTGCTAGTCATAGCCCATAACCAACATTAGAAGGGTTAAAATACATTAACCCAATCTCTAGAGTAGGTTGGTATACCTTGTCAACTAGAATAGATGTTGACTCTTTTTAGCTCAAAAGTGTAAAATCTTAGGGATAGGAATGAAAAGGTTAAGAAATGAATTAATTTAAGAATGGATGGATGAAGCTAACAACATAGGCATCCAAAAAGAATCCTCTAGTAATTGAATTCTAGAAAATAATGTCTAGGACTAACAATATTCAAAACTTAGCAACAATCCATATTGAGAGCTTTGGGTATACTTAAATAATTATTCCAAACATCTAAAGCATTAATAATCCAAGTTAACATAATTAGATTAACACCTTGACTAATAGAAATAGAATCCTCATAAGTATACATATAAGCATGAATCATTCCAATTTGCTCTAAGTTAGCAATCTAAATTAACATAATAAACTAACCATAGCAATAGTAGCAAAAATGACTTCACAAGATTAATAATTACAATCAACATAGATACAAATTTGAGGTAAACATACCTAGTAATGCTATTTTCATTAATTGCAAAGAATGTACAATATCAATGCAATCAAACACTCCAGAGACGACCCTTTGAAATGAGGGTTCAACCTCTTTTTATAATTTTACAATCCTTCATATTTAGCATTACAAGGAATCTTTTAAATTCTTGATCTTCTTGCAAAGTTCTATTAATGGTGGCATCCAAATGCATCTTCTTGAATAGTTACAATAGATTCTTTAACAAGATTCAACCTTTGTCATCCCCTGTTCTTGATATACCTTCATGGTCGTAGATCTACAACTGAGTTTGTTGAGTTGAGGGTTCTAGAAACTTTTGGATTGCAACTTGTTATTTTTGGCTTTCATGGCATCTGAATAAATCTCCTCTGCTCATTGTAAAATGCAATTGCATGCAATGAAATCAAAAATTTAAAATCAAATCAGATTCAACCTTCACCCTTGATCCTGTGATTAGTTAACTCGTGTTCACTCTTTTATTTTGTATTTCTAGAAATCACGCTATATTCTTGCATTTTTTAGCTTTTTATAAATTTAGTTGTGAAAATAGGAAAAATCATGGATTTACCCATTTCAATATGTTTCTCATGGCTGCTAGAATTCTTTTTTCTCAATCTCCTTTGTAGTTCAGGATATCTCTAAAAAGTAATTTTTTTTGCATTTTCCTTAAAAGCATGCTTATTCACAGTTTTGAGTTCTTTCTTCATTCCTGAAGTCATCCAATGACCACGCATATTCTATACTCCTTGGAGGTTTCTCATTTCTACACCATCACTAAAGAAAAATAGTTAGTCATCTTCTATATTCCAACTTGGATAACTTTGCTCATTTTAGTTGTGAATTCACCAAAATCGACAGATTCTAGCTTGCACCTCCTAGTCGCACCTCATACAAAGGGGATTGGAAAATTACGCATCAAAGAGAACCTTGTCCACTTTTCATAACATTAGTTTTGGATTCACCAAAATAAATGGATTCAAGCTTGCACCTCTTGTCCACTATGACAGCAAAAGAAATAGGTTGGTCACGCTTCATTTTGCAACTATCATGTTTTTACATACTCTTCCATAGAATTGTGTTTTTTGGTGGATCTGATTTTATTTGACCTTTGTAACTCTTACTACAAGCACTTTTAAATTCTCCACATTGCTAACAAGGGAAGCTAATAGTCACACTTTGAAAATAAGATTTTGTCCTCTTATCACTTTTCTCCAGTGAAATCGTATTTTCAGCATATTCAAGTCTCTCTTTTGCACTTCTCATTTTCATGTAATTATCAAATGAGAATGAATATCCGTGGAGCAAAATTAGTTTTTTCATATTATGAGAAAACTTCTTCATGGATTTGAGGAAATCAACGAATTTGTGAAAACTAGTAAATTTGAGCAAAGTATTTGAACACTTAGCCAATTTTTGCAAATTTTTGGCCATCCTCTAAGATGTAGCTATTTATGGTCTACATTATTGGTTCCTCCTAGGGGAAATTACTCATAAGATTTAAGAACTTAGAGCCTTATATATTGGGTTTATGGAGTTAAAATTTGAATAAAGGGATAATCATGGAATGGAATGGATTGAACCAAAATAAAATGGAAGGATAGAGTGAACAAAATAGATAAATGAGTGGAATGAGGGAACAATAAAGTGAAGATGAATATGGATGGGGAAATGAAATATATAAGATACTCCAACTAGTTATAGAGTACATGTCAATATATTACTTCCACATGACTATTACCCACATAGATTCTAGGAGAACTTATTTAACGGATAATGATTCACATGGAAACAATATAGGAGGTGAGGAATATGTATCTCATCAACTAGGTTGTTTCTCCTTCAAGTATTAAATGGAATGAATTTCAGGTAGCTATGGTGTATGACTCAAAAAATTACTTATTTATTACTGTTAACCTTTCAAATATTAGAACAAGATATTCAAAAGGTAACAGTTTGTAAATAAGCAATATAAGAGGTAAAAATATGATTGATCTATAGGAAGATATGTGATGAGGCTTGGAAATGCCTCCATCATAGCATGTTTTGAAAAAATAAAATTTACCTAAAACTTTGTGATTTACTTTATATACTAGTTAATTTGATCTAATATGTTGTGTATTAATTTTTTCCATGATTGATGTGTTTGGAATATTATATGCTAATTTGTATAGTTTTTGT
Source organism: Wollemia nobilis (assembly GCA_028583015.1). NCBI lineage: Eukaryota > Viridiplantae > Streptophyta > Pinopsida > Araucariales > Araucariaceae > Wollemia > Wollemia nobilis. The sequence goes on along the minus strand of JAQPPZ010000386.1, from coordinate 7,359,754 downwards.
GTAGTTTTATGTCATTTTGCCATGACCTGTTACATAAGGGATATGCTTGGGCTGATAGCAACACTTTACTATTCTTATTTTGATGTTTCTCAAGTATTAATTTCTTTTAATTTAGCAAATAGTGCAAAGAATTGTTACTGTGCAGTGGAAACTGGTTTTCTGTGTAAATTCCAGCCAACTACCAATGAATGGCAAGGCATGGAATTCACATATGAAGAGGAATGAAGGCTATTGAAATATGATCCTAAGGACTAATACACCTAAGAAATGCAGCTGAAATAAATTGAATAGTACATAGTTGGTCATTCCGAAGATATTCGGATTGAGAAATATAGTCTCTTCGGATTGAGCGAATATCTTCGGATTGAGCCACTTAGCTCTAGATTGAGAACATAAAGCACTTTTTGACCTGTTGACTAATTTTTGACGATGGAAAAAGGGAAAGTATACTAAGGAGGTTAAAGGAAAATATCTCCCATCTAAATTTTCCGTCTTTGTCATCCAAAGCCATAATTTATGGAAAAGATCATCTTCTAGGATAAACCTAGGGAATACTGCAGAATAACAAGAATTTATTTGTATAGTATATTTTCTATTGTAATTAGATTTTAGACATCTATAAAATATATCTCCCATAAAAGTTGAGCTAATAATAATAATAGTAGTAGAAATAGTATTAGAGAAAATATAGATAGAAAATAAGCGAGAAAACTGAGACTATTACAGTTCTATAACAGGTTTTAGCAGCAGATTTGTAATCATGTTTTGAATCAATAAAGTACAAGTTTTTCTATTCATTCTATTATTTTTGAGTGTGAGTAAGATTTAGAGAGAGAGGAACTCATACCTTCTTCTAGAAAAGGATGTTGGCCACTTACAGACCTAGGAGAAGGACTAACAGATAGGTTTTGTTCTAATTTTGCTGTAGCAGAATAAGCTGTGAAACTTGTCAATTTTATTCTTTTGTAGTAGTTAACATCCATTTCAATCCTAATAATTTATTTTCTATTCAATATAATTTTGTGATGTGATTAGTAGTAGATCTGATTAGTCTTTTTTATTTCCAACAACTTTCCAATTTACTGCAATTTCCATTTCTAGCAATTTATAGTTTTCTGCAATTTTCCTACATTATTGTTTTTGTTGTCAACCCTTGCATAGAAGATTGACAACCTTCTATTACAAAGTATTGATAGGACTTAATTTTAGTTTTCATTATTGCAAGAGTAAATAGACTTTCATTTTGCAATTGTAATTAGGAAACTAATTCTACAACTGTAACTAGGGTTTTAATTTTGCAATTTAATCAAATTTCATTCTTGCAACTGTAACTAAGGTTTTATTTTTGTAATAAAAAATTAGTATTCATTCTTGAAATTATATTAAAGTTCAATTTATGCAATTTAGATGTAGAAAATACCTAAAAACCCCCACATAATCAGTTCCACAAATAAGACTTGCTACTCCCAATTGACCTTAAATTATAGCCTTGTTCACTCATTTCGTAGATAGCCTTGTACACTGCCCTGGATTGACAAATTCATTTAGAATTAATGATGTGCGTAATGACAATGTATAATTTTGGTGTTTTTCTGAGGAGAGTGTTGTTAGAAGGTGTCAATAGTTCAATAATTATTAATTAGACTGAGTTGTGAAAATTTAGGGAATCTAAATATAACAATTGGTTAAGTAAAAATTATTGACTTATAATTTATATCATTAAGGAGTAGGCATGAATGAGTAGGCCTAGGGATGAAGAAGGAAAAATTATCCAAAGATATCCTTGGATTATTCCATTAAGAAGATCTTCACGCCTAAGGGGTGAATCACCTATGTTTGAACTACTAGAAAAACTAAAATAAAAACCACCAGCTTCATCATCATCAGAATCTCTTGAGCAAGAAAAATTACCAGACTCATTATCAATAGAAGGTTTTGGACCTCTTAAGAAAGAAATTTGGATAGGTTTAACTATTTTTGAAGAATAAGAAATTATGGTAGAAAGAGGCAATCTAGATGGGGATGACCAGCATGGTCGTTTCCATAATGAAAATGATCAATATGATTAAGATGTGCTCCAACCTCCTAGAACATTTTAATATCCTATTATTTTGAATCCCATACAGAAATCTCCCATGAAAACAATCTCACCTTCAGTGCTTCCAACCTTCTAGGGTGTTGCATCTGAAGATCCTGATCAGTTCCTATTTGAGTTCAAAGTAGTGTGTCAAACCTATGACTATATAAATGATAATAAAAAACTCAAGGTTTTTCCTTCAACACTCAAGGACTCAACATTACACTGGTTCATGAGGTTACATCCAGATTCCATCCAAACCTAGGATCAAATGGAGACTGTGTTTTTAGATAAGTATCAAGAGTATTTTTGAGTAAGGAATAGGAAATGTGAGTTTTCAGAATTAAACAAGAAGATGATGAAACATTAGAAGATTACCTTGATAGATTTGTGTTTGTTCAAAGAAGGTGTGAACTAGGAGAACCAAAATTGTGTAAAAATATTTTTCTAAGAGGATTACAAGATGAATCCAAAGAGGTATTAGATTTTATAGGAAACGGGGATGTAAGTACTCGTAATATGGATGAGATTGTGGATATTTGTAGAAATTACTCTTGCACTGGGCAAAAAATAAATAAAAAGAGTACAAATGGCACTGATGTGAAGGACCTAATAGAGGAACTTGCAAATTTTAAGACTGATATCCTCATACAATTAAACATAGCTCTGGAAGAAATATCTGCTAAAGAAAAAACCACAAAACCTTTAGCAATTTATTGCCCAAGATGTAGGAATAAACATGCCTTACAGGAATGTCCTCTAAACAAAACATCCATTTCATCCATTTGTAGTATTTGCTCAAAAGAACATTTGACTGACAAATGTCATCTACTAACACAACTAAAAACTATCCTAGAAACTCAAACATAAGAACTCAATTATGTGGGACCAAGACAAGGGGAAAATTTCAATAGTATCAAAATACCCCTCATTTTCCTACAAATTTGATGCAGGAGCATCCGGCTGCAGTCGAGCAATCGTGCATTTTCCAGCTTGGGGGAGGTTTGGCAAAGAAATTTTTCGGTTTGAGGAAGTTTTGTAAGGCAAAGGGGAGAGGGGTGGTGAAATCGTGACATGTCACGATTTCGTGACATGTCACGATATCGTGACCCCAAAAGCTGTAGAGTGTCTTTGGCGGGTTTCATCATGATATCGCGACGTCGCGATATCACGCCGGTGGGGAGGGGAGAGCGGTTGCGTGTTATCGTGAAGATCGCGGTATGGGTTTGAGATTGAGAGAGGAGAAGATCGATGTCGTGATATCCGGTCACGATATCGGCTGTCACGATATGACACGAATGTGCCACGTGGATTATTTAAGGCAAGGCTGAGGGGTTAAGAAAAGGAATATAGAAAGGACTTTGACAAGGTGAATAGAAGGTGGAGGGGTCGAGCGACTAAGTAAGGTCAAGGGAAGAAAATAGCGGGCGGCCATGTAAGGAATTCGACACGTGGTGCCACAGTGTATAAGAAGGGCAGCACGTGTATCAATTATTTTTTTCATCAAGAAGAAGGCGTGGGAATTGTGCCACGTTTAAGAAAACAAAGATAAGGAATGTGAAGGTGATAGCATTGGAGAGACCAGGGGGGGGGAGGCCTTTAATGTGAGTCCCATGGCAAATCGAGCAGATTGCCATTAATGACAAAATTTTGAAAACCCAGGAAGGAGGGAATTTTGATTTCAAATTTCTATTAGGTAAAGGCATTAATTTCTGGGAGGTTCGGGGGGGGCCTCGATAAAACTCAAAATTTTGTAATGTAAGGAGGGTGTACCGGAGAACAGAGGAGGTAGTACAGTGGAAGAAGGGGGGCCTCGGCCCATTTTAATCTCTGGGGGTCGTTTCATTGTGTAAAATCTTGTAAAATTTTTTTTAAAATTTTAATGAAAAGGCAAGTTTGTTGAAGTGTGGGTTCTCGGTTCTCTGTCAAAATTGGGGAAACAACCATGGAAACATGTCTTGGGGACAGTTAGAACCACCCTAATGTCCTTGGAATTATTCTCAATGGATAAATTCTCAAGAATGGCCATAGACAGGTTGGAATAATCCATCCTGGAATCAAAACCAGAATGACCCATCATGGAATCAAAATAACCCACCATGGACTCAGAATCAAAGTAATCCATCTTGGATGCAAAATCAACAATAGTGGGGTCAACAATACCAGTCCTATCCAAGGCAACAAAGAAATCAAGGTCAAACTCAGAATTTGTTGCCTGCACCAAATCAAAATTTTTAAGGAAAACCAAATCAACAAATGCAACAGGTGAAACAACCTCAATTACCAGCTCAACCTGTAATAAATCCAAATAACATAAGGCAGGAAGCTCCTGCCTATATGGCTGATTCTGAAGGAAATTTAGATATGCAAATTCTGGATTGTAGCAACATACAACTACGTTCAGGGAAAGTTTTACCTGAACCTGTTATAATTGAAGTGAAAGAAGATGAAATTCAAGAACCTATTGAACCAAGCAAAGTCAAACCAACAACGGAAGAAGAAGAAGAAAAAATAGAACCACAGGCAGAACAGTTACCTTCATTAGGGATAATTCCATACCCTGAGAGACTTAACACTACAACAAAAAATTTTGAATCAGAGTTAGTGAAAGAACTCAAAAAATTAACCATATCACTGCCCTTATTGCAAGCCATTAAGGATATACCTATGATTAAAAGAACTATCCGAGATTTGTGCAACAGAAGAGCAGGAAGAAAAAAAAAGCATTTCCTAAAACTGTTCATGTTGAAGGAAAGATAGTTGATCTCTTGTTGGAAAACTAGTACCTCCAAAGTATAGTGACCCAGGAAGTCCAGTTATCATAGTGATCATAAGCTCAGTACCAATATCAAACATCTTAGTTGATCTAGGAGCTACAATAAATATCATGACCAAGGATACAATGGAACAATTACAGCTCAAACATCTCAGCCCCACATTCATAGTTTTAGAAATGGTTGATAGGTCAGTTGCAAAACCTGAAGGTATCATTGAAGATGTCCCTATAGAAGTTTCTTCTTGGGAATACCCTACAGATTTTTTGGTTTTACAGCCAAGAAACTCAGCACATGGCTATCCCATTATCCTAGGAAGACCTTGGCTTGCAACTGCAGCAGCCTTTATAGACTGTAGATCTGGAAAAATGACAATTTCAAATGGTATTGACCTAAAATAGATTTCTCTATATCCTCCTGCAAGACCTTTAAGCAATTTCATAGGTCAGTTATGGTTTCCTGACTCAGATGAAGAACCAGAAGAGGTTATTTCCACACTAGCCACCTTGGTAGTAAGGGAACACACAGAAGACCTCCATGACACAAAAATTTTAGAAAATGAAATAGTCCTAATGAATGTTCTGCATGAACAAGGGTTAGAAGAGGAAGCAACCAATATCAATCAATTGCTAGTGAGAGAAGAAGGTCAAAGTTCTGAAGAAAGGCCATCTATACCATCATAGGAAACATCTGTTTCACTACCACATGGGTGGCACCATCACTTGATCTTCCCTTCTCATTGTTCCATACAGGATATGCTTCCATCAGAAATCAATGAGACAGAAACTTCTTATGTCCTCCCATCTCATCATTGTCCTCTTAATTCCCTAGTCAACAATTGTGAAGAAGTAAATTCAGTCCTTCCAAATACAAAACAAATAGAAGTCCAGCCAGGCAAATTTTTGAACATAAATAGCCAGCTTACTAGGGAAGAGGAAGAAAAATTGATAGTTGTTTTGCAGAAGCATATCCATGCTTTTGCTTGGGATTACAAAGATATGTCAAGGATTCACCCTGATGTATGTACTCATAGAATTTATATTGAAGATGTCAAGCCTGTAAGATAGCCTCAGAGAAGACTGAATCCTGCCTTGAGGGATATTGTGAAAGAAGAAATTGAAAAACTTCTGGAAGTAGGATTCATTTACCCAATTTCTGATAGCCGGTGGGTCTCTCCATTGGTTATAGTGCCTAAGAAAAATGGAAAAATGAGAGTATGTATAGACTATAGAGAACTGAACAAAGTGACATACAAAGATCATTTTCCATTGCCATTCATAGATCAGGTGTTAGATACTCTTGCTGGAAAGAAATATTTTTGTTTTCTTGATGGATTTAGTGGATATAATCAAATTCAGGTTGCACTTGAAGATCAAGAGAAAACAACCTTTACCTGTCCATGGGGAACATTTGCCTATAGGGTCTTACCTTTTGGTTTGTGTAATGCCCCAACAACATTTCAGCGAGCAGTGTTAGCCATATTTTCTGATCTGACTACCAACAGTGTTGAAATATACATGGATGATTTCACAGTCTGTGGATAGACTTTTGACTTTACATTGGAACACCTTGATAAAGTTTTAACTCACTGTGAAACCTACCAGTTATCCTTAAATCTAGACAAATGTTTTATGATGATGGAGGAAGGAATAGTTCTTGGTCATCACATCTCTCCTCAAGGGATCGAGGTTGATCCAAAGAAGGTGGAAATTATCAAGAACCTTCTCCCTCCTAAAACTCGGATCGATGTCGAAGCTTCCTAGGACACATTGGTTTTTACCATAGGTTTATTCCTAGCTTTAGCACAATAGGCCATCCCATGTTTGCCCTATTGACTAAAGATTCTGAATTCTCCTAGACTGCAAAGTGTCAGGAATCATTTGAAGCTCTGAAAGAAAAATTAGTAACTCCACCTGTGTTAAGAGGACCTAACTGGACATTACCATTCCACATACAGACTGATGCTTCCAATACTGCAATTGGAGCAGCATTGGGACAAATCGACAATGGTGAACACTATGCTATCTACTACATTAGCAAGAACTTGATAGGAGCTAAAAAAATTATACCACAACTGAGAAAGAATTCTTGGCAGTAATCTATGCCATCAATAAATTCAGGCATTACATCACAGGTTATCAAATATTCATTCACACAGATCACACAACCATTAAATATTTGATGAATAAGCCTATGGTGAGTGCAAGGATTATCCGTTGGTTACTGTTGTTGCAGGAATTTGATATCACAATAATCAATAAACCAGGAAAAGCTAATGTTGTAGCAGATTTTTTGTCCAGGTTGCAGAACACAGAGGAAGGGGAATTAGTGGAGGACACTTTTCCTGATGAAAAATTATTTGCTATATCTGTCCAATCACCTTGGTTTGCAGATATAGCCAACTATTTGGTCACAGGGAAAGTTCCCCCACATTTTACTTCCAAACAAAGAAAATAATTGATCAAACAGAGCTCTTCTTTTGAATGGATTCAAGGTATGCTTTTCAAGAGTAGTCCTGACCATGTGTTACGTAGGTGCATCCGAAAGGATGAGGTATATGATATCCTTAGGGCTTGTCATGATGAACCCTCCGGTGGACACTATTCTGTAAAAAGCACAATTAGGAAAATTTTAGGAACAGGATATTATTGGCCATCTCTTCACAAGGATGTGAAAAAGTACATCAGGCATTGTGATGCATGCCAAAGAATGGGGAAACCCACTCACACAAATGAAATGCCACTACAGCCTCAAGTGGTTTTAGAACCATTTGAGAGGTGGGGGCTTGATTTTGTGGGACCTATTGATCCACCTTCTCAAGGAAAGGTGCATATTCTGGTATGCACTGATTACCTGACAAAGTGGGTAGAGGTGCATGCTTTCAAACATGCTCGTGAAGAGAAGGTCACTGATTTCTTGTATAACCAAATTTTTTAGAGATTTGGAGCTCCACGGTCTATCACCACAGACCAAGGACCCCAATTTGCATCTAAAGTTATTGAGGCTTTTACAGAGTTGTATGAAATCAAACATAGGAAATCATCACCTTACCACCCACAAGCAAATGGCCAAGTTGAGGTAACAAATAGAGAATTGGAATGGATCTTGATGAAAATAGTAGTTGTTCATAGGAGAAACTGGCTAGATAAATTACCTGAAGTAGTTTGGGCTTACAATACTACTTGGAAATCCACTACTGGATTCACACCTTATGAACTGGTTTTTGGTAAAAAGCCCCTCCTACCTATTGAATTTGAGCTACTAACATTGCGCACAACATTGGAAATTGGAATTGAATTGTCACAGGCATAGGCGGATAGGATTCTGCAGTTGAATGCATTGGATGAACTTCGGTTGGATGCTCTACACCAAACTGAAGTAATTCAGGAGCAGAGGAAGTTGTGGCATGATGGCCACCTACAACAGAGAAAATTTTAGCAAGGAGATTGGGCTTTGCTGTTTGATTCTCGCTATGTGGACTTCCCTAGAAAACTAAGGACTAGATGGCTTGGACCATACCAGATTGAAGAAGTATTTGACAATGGAGCAACTCGCCTCTCTCCCATTGATGATTCATGGAGAAAGTTGGTAGTGAATGGACATCGCCTTCGAGTGTACCATACACCTCTAACTAAGGAGGAGTTCTTGCAACAACTTGATAGCTTGGATGCACAATAGGTAGAAGAGATTCCCTCTTCCACCACAATTGCCACAGATTGAGCATAATCATGGATTTCAAGAAAACAGAAAAATACAAAAAAAAAATTAGAAAACAAAAAGATGAATAAATTCTGGTTGTGAATTCCTTCATGGGCATAATCAGAATAAAAAAAAAAAAAAAAAGGAGAGGAAAAAAAAAAAAAAAAAAAGAGAAAAATGAATAACTCAACAGTGAAAACCTTTTTCTAAGGCACTACTGAGTTGGTATGCATGAAAACCAGTTTTCTGGCATGCATAACCTTGAAAAATTTTGAGTCACCATTGTACAAATTCACCAACTACATTTGTTTTTGAAGTATTGCAGTAAGCCTCAATAGAGCATCAACAAAAGCAGTCATCTTTCAAAAACTTGCATTAACTTGTTTTAACCAGGTATATGTTTCTTGCACTTTTCTCATTGTAAATATTTGATATATAGTATATGACAATTAACCATTAGTATAAAAGTGTTCATAAGAGTTGGCATAAGCAAAACATGTTTTAAAAGAAGAATGTTGGTTTCTGTTGTATCTTCGGAATGACTGTTGCATTGTATCTACGAAATGACTATTGCATTGTATCTTCGAAATGAAGCTTTGTCTTCGGATTAAAAATTGTCTTCGAAATGACAAGTCCAACCTTGTCTTCGGATTGAAAATTGTCTTCGAAATGACAAGTCCAGCCTTGTCTTCGGATTGAAAATTGTCTTCGAAATGACAAGTCCTGCTTTGTCTTCGGAGTGAACCTTTGTCTTCGGAATAAAAATTATCTTTGAAATGAAATTTAATCTTCGAAATGAGCACTTAATGTTATGTTTCCATGTGGCATCCAAGGAGGGAGAAAAGACATGATCAACAAAATTTTTGACTCCATGTGATCATTGACACATGTCAGCTGGTTCACGGTGAGATTTGTCTCATCTCGAGGAAGTACGAAATCATGGGGAAAATAACTAATAATGTGCCACCACCATTCGTTGTTGATAACCATGCATGTGGGAAAATCATGCAGTAGATCGGATGAGCTAAGGAGATTTGATGGCAAGGACGTCTGTCCAATGATTGATGGATAGGTGTCCAAGTCAAAAATAGGGAAGCATGCCACTCTTCATTTCGAAGACGTAATCACTGATGCAACATGATTACAAGAATTTATTTTTGAAGAAGAACAGAACATTGCAAATCCAAAGAGAAAACCCTGTAATTCTGTAGAAACCAGAAACCAGTGACCTAGCGGATGGCTGTAGCAGTAGAGGTGAGCAGTATTTTTAGCACAACAAGAACAAAAAAATGGGATGAAAGATAAAAATGGAACCAGCAGATACTACCATCCTTCGAGAGATTCCAGAAGTGTTGCAAATTTTTGAAGATGGAGGGTTTATGCCATTTTTAGACAAATTCGATGGAAGCTCTAAATATTTGGCTGCCGAATTTGCCCGCACATTCAGAAACAATAGGGTGCACATCAACGACATGAGAATTGAGGTAACCCCTGAAGTTCTTAGTCAAATTACTGAACTTCCATTAGAGGGTCTTCAAATTTCTAGAACTGGCAAGAATACACTAGCAAACATAGTTAGTCAATTTCTGGAAGAAGATGATAAAGAACCAGAATACTTGATAAATAACATGTGTAAGGGTGTAAAGAGGACCAGCTTGCAAAAACCCTGGGATGAAGTAGCCACATGGGTAATCAAGTTTTTAACCTGTGAAGGGCAGTATGTAGTTTTATCAGGGCATCATTTTAAAATTTTGAACCACCTTAGACATGGTAGGCAACAACCTGAGGTTAGGGTAAATCTTCCCCTATATCTGCACCAGGAGCTGCAAAACATGGCAAAATGCTATCAGGAGGGAAAAGGGAGCCCTCGCCACCATGGTCTTATCAAATTGGTCTGCAAGCATCATTTCAGAGGAAACCTAAGAAGCTTTGATAGGTTTTACTCTGCTCTGACTGATGTAGTCTTCGAAAAAGAGGATGAGGAGGAAGAAGACACAGATGCTATTGTAGAGGAGGAAATAGATGCTATTGTAGAGGAGGAAATAGATGTTGCTATAGATATTGCTACAAAAGCAACAGAGTACCTTTCCCCAGAACCTTCAACCTCACAAACTAAGAGAGGGTCTGGAACTGGCAACAGAAAAGGAAAATAGAAGAGGGTCCATTTTTTTGAGAATATTGTTGATCTGACAGAACAGGGGAGTGAAGTTCCCAACAAAACTAGAGAAGAGACAGAAGTGGAAGTAGAGGAAATTCCACCAGAACCTGATACAATTCCTACAGCCCTTGTTGACACAAGAAAATAGAGTAAGAAGAGAAAGTATACACCAGGAACCAGGAGGTCTACAAGACTCCACCTGAAAGAAACAGAAAAATAGATGATTGAAGAGGAAAACAACCAAGGCAGTCCTGATGTCACAGAAATACAACCAACCACTGTAAATACCACCTTGGAGGATTTTTTAGAATTTCTTGAATAGTTGGTTGAGGAAGAGTCTGGACAAGACAATTTTGAAATTGATGCAAACTTGGATGCAATCATAGATAACCTTATGGAACCTTCTGAACAGGACCGAACAGTTGAAATAGAAAGTGAAATAATGGTTGAGCAACAAACTACAGATAATTTGTCTACATCAGATTCTGAATCAGAAGAAGAGGAGGTGGACATTGCAGAACAGTTGAGAGCAGCCAAGAGTGTGATTAAAACACAAACCAGATGGGTTGAGGAGAAGGAAAATATCATTGAAAAACATGAAAAAAGAATTGCAGAGTTGCAGCAGGAAGTGGAGGAACTAAAGAGCAGACTATTACAATTTGAAAAATAGTCAACTACAACAGATAATGAGGAAGAGTTGGCTCAATTACTGCTTGGATTATCTAGGGCAGATAATTCTTCCCCCTTGATAGAGGCATATTTGGATGAAAACACAAGAGCTCATTCCGAAGCAGTGCCCTTCCATTCCGAAGCAACACCTTCTCAATCCGGAGATGCTCTAGAATCGATCAGGAGCCTAGAAAAGAATATCTGTGGAGAGTCACAATAGTTATGTCTACAAGAAACACCAACATAGGAGCATTTTGAACAGCAAAATGTAAATAATCAAGTAAGTGCTCCTCTGAATAAGATTTCTGTAGAAGTAGGGATACAAGTAGAATTGTTGTCAGATGTCCAACCAGTGGAAGTAGCAGAAAAAGGGATACAAGTAGAATTGCTATCAGATGTCCAACCAGTAGAAGTGGCAGAAAAAGGGGTACAGGTGGAACTGTTGCCTAAGTTTCAACCTGTAATTAGACCACCCAATATTGTATCCCTGGAGCAGTATAATACAGACATTGCTAACTGGATGATCAAATATGAAAAGCTTGCCACACAGGTTGAGAAATTGAAACTGGTAGGAAAATAGCTGGAGACAAAGGACACAAAAATCAGTGCATTGAATGAAAAAGTAACTGACCTGTGTCAAATTGCTAAATTTTTGGTTCAATTCAGAAGACCTGCCAGGTTTTACAGTCTCATTCTGAAGGAGAGATATCTGAGATGGCAGGTTATGAGAATTAGCTCAGGTCTCCCCTATAAACTGGAAAAAGCTAAAGAGTTTTTGGAAGCTTACTTCAACAGTCCTACAGAGCAGAAAAACTTGCTATGTGAGTTATTTTTGCATAGCTTTTTCATTCCAGAGGATGTAGATTTCCACCCCCATATTTGCATAGGAGATGTGCAATTGAGAGCTTTTATGTCTACCTTACAAAATCAGTTTTACTGGGACCAAGAAAAAAGGTAAAATAAGGAAATTGAATTAAGAGCTGAATTGTTAGTCAGAGCAATTCAGCCAAATCATCCGATTATCACTGGACAACATTTTCTCATGATGAACAGGGACGATATCAAAAGGATGTATTTGAGAAATTTGAGGGACTGTGTAACTAAATTCTAGAATTTTTGTAATGACAATTTTGTTCCAGCATTATCACATTGCAAAAATAGATGGGCAGAACTTTCCATGTCTTTACAGAAAAGGGAGCCTATCTCCCCCATTAATCTGGAATGGTCCAGAAGAAGAGCAGAAGGGGTGATACAACTTATTGAAATTATGCAGCATAACTAGGTAGGTCTCAGATTTAGGCCTCCAACCATCATTACTCCAGTTCCCTACTATTTTGAAGAGGATCCTCAACCAGATGAGCAATTTGAAAATTGGCTCAGAAACCTTCAGGAGAATAGAGGATACTATATAGGCAAAAAGTTGTTCTACAGATCATGGAACTTGAATATGGATATCTGTGATTCTATAGCCCAACATAATGCATGAGGACATGCATTAATATAAGTTGGGGGAAAATGATGAGGCCTAGAAATGCCTCCATCATAGCATGTTTTGAACAACTAAAACTTGCCTAAAACTCTGTGATTTACTTTATATACTAGTTAAGTTGATCTAATATGTTGTGTATTAATTGTTTGCATGATTGATGTGTTTGGAATATTATATGCTGATTTTTACAGTTTTTGTGTAGTTTTATGTCACTTTGCCATGACCTGTTACATAAGGGATATGCTTAGGCTGATAGCAACACTTTACTATTCTTATTTTGATGTTTCTCAAGCATTAATTTCTTTGAATTTAGCAAATAGTGCAAAGAACTGTTACTGTGCAACAGAAACTGGTTTTCCTATGTAAATTCCAGCCAACTACCAATGAATGGCAAGGCATGGAATTCACACATGAAGAGGAATGAAGGCTATTGCAATCTGATCCTGAGGACTAATCCACCTGAGAAATGCAGCTGAAATCAATTGAAGAGTACATAGTTGGTCATTCCGAAGATCTTCGGATTGAGAAATACAGTCTCTTCGGATTGAGCGAATATCTTCGGATTGAGCCACTTAGCTCCGGATTGAGAACAGAAAGCACTTTTTGACCTGTTGACTGATTTTTGATGGTGGAAAAAGGGAAAGAAGGCTGAGGAGGTTAAAGGAAAATATCTCCCATCTAACTTTGTCATCCTTGCCATCCAAAGCCATAATTTATGGAAAAGATCCTCTTCTAGGATAAACCTAGGGAATACTGTAGAATAACAGGAATTGATTTGCAGAGTATATTTTCTGTTGTAATTAGATTTTAGGCATCTATAAAAGATAGCTCCCATCCAGGTTGAGCTAATAATAATAATAATAGAAATAGTAGTAGAGAAAATATAGATAGAGAATAAGCGAGAAAACTGAGACTGTTATAGTTCTGTAACAGGTTTTAGCAACAAATTTGTAATCATGTTCTGAATCAATAAAGTACAAGTTTTTCTATTCATTCTATTATGTTTGAGTGTGAGTAATATTTAGAGAGAGAGGAACTCATACCTTCTTCTGGAAAAGGAGGCTGGCCACTTCCAGACCTAGGAGGAGGACTAACAGACAGGTTTTGTTCTGATTTTGCTGCAGCAGAATAAGTTGTGAAACTTGTCAATTTCATTCTTTTGTAGTAGTTAACATCCATTTCAGTCCTAATAATTTATTTTCTATTCAAGATACTTTTGTGATGTGATTAGAAGTAGATCTGATTAGTCTTTTTGCTTTCCAACAACTTTCCAATTTACTGCAATTTCCATTTCCAACAATTTACAGTTTTCTGCAATTTTCTTGCATTATTGTTTTTGTTGTCAACCCCTGCATAGAAGATTGACAACCTTCTATTACAGAGTATTGACAGGACTTAATTTTAGTTTTCATTATTGCAAGAGTAAATAGACTTTCATTTTGCAACTGTAATTAGGTTTCCAATTCTGCAACTGTAACTAGGGTTTTAATTCTGCAATTTAATCAGATTTCATTCTTGCAACTGTAACTAAGGTTTCATTTCTGTAATCAACAATTAGTCTTCATTCTTGCAATTAGATTAAAGTTCAATTTATGCAATTTAGAGGTAGAAGAGACCTAAAAACCCCCACACAATCAGTTCCACCAATAAGACTTGCTGCTCCCAATTGACCTTAAATTATAGCCCTGTTCACTCCTTTCGTAGATAGCCTTGTACACTGCCCTGGATTGACAAATTCATTGAGAATTAATGATGTGCTTAATGACAACACATCAATATGACTCTTTTGAAGTGTCAGCCACATGACCTTCCCATGTCATATTTAGGGTCATACTTTTTTATCTTTTTGGTACATTTTAGACTGAAGTCATCCACAAAACATGATCACCTTGGGGTCAATTTCATCCAACTTGTTGCAAAAGTGATATATGTTCTTCTTGTCCTCATTCATGCTCTTCTTATTTTTTGGCATCTTTGATGTGAATCACTTATTTAGCTATGGATTTTTCTTAATCCATATCCTGCTTTTATTCTTCTTAATATTTTTCCTTTATCTCTTTCGATGAATTCTCTTCATCAGGTTCATCCTCTTCATCATCACTTATGTCTTCCTCACTTACATTTTCCTCATTTATGTCTTTGTCATTCAAAATATGGATGATATTTTCAAGAGCACTAGAAGCATACTCCCGAGATTTTTTTAGAATTCCTCATAATACCATAATCTATAGATGAAGGTGTTGCAACTTGGAAACCCTTTCATAGGAAGGTTTTGAGCCGTCATTGCCAACTTCAGTTATCACATCCTTTATTTGTGTTAAGTCTTTGATCAGCCA
This sequence comes from Wollemia nobilis, assembly GCA_028583015.1. Classification (NCBI taxonomy): domain Eukaryota; kingdom Viridiplantae; phylum Streptophyta; class Pinopsida; order Araucariales; family Araucariaceae; genus Wollemia; species Wollemia nobilis. The sequence goes on along the minus strand of JAQPPZ010000386.1, from coordinate 7,344,552 downwards.
AACTATTTGATCTTGTTGAACTGGCTCAATCCATCCTTCAATTTTAGATTGATCCTCCAATATTGAGTCAAAGAGGGCCTACAAATCTACTTCTCCAATATATTTTTGATCTTCTCCCCAGTAATTTGAAAAATCGAGTCGCATGATTAGATGCAACTTTTACAGGATTTTGTTTGTCTTTATTTCCAATTTGTCTATCAATTGCCATCCTTTCCTCAATAATTTGTTCTTTCTTGGGATATATTTGAAAATATTCTTGGAAATACACCATTACCTACTAAATATGACTCTTGTCACAACTCTAAATTTTACTTTTGCTAGATTACATATTTTCTCTACTACAATGATCTTGTGTTGAATTTCTCCTCGAACAACATTAAGGGTATTTCTAGTACTCACTACATTATTGGCTTCATCCAAAAATCTGAAAATGGGTTTAGCTTCCAAACCCTTCTATCAAATTTCTAACCAAATCTCTTTCCTTAGCTACTTTACAGTATCTTTTGAGAACCCTACAAACTTGGCCTTCTCTAACTGCAACTGTCGTTGTAGTTGGCTATTCTAATTAGTCAAGGTTTTAATTTGTACTTGAGCATTCTTGATATTCTATTTATAGTTGGCATCCTTTTGATACTTGTCCTATCACTTCTTTGCTTCATTATTGAGAGCATTCTCCATATTTTTTTGCTCCCTAAGTGCATCTTCAAATTCTTTCACCTTTCTTTCTATATTTTCACATCTTTCCTTGTAGACATCACCTTACAAATATATTATCTCCATATGAGCATTAGTGACTACAAATTCATCAACCATAGGTAGTTTCATAATGTCTACTATCCTCTATTTTACATGATAATCCTCTAGAGTCATATCCTTTGTAGTTTTATTCACCTTTTGAATGATAGTCAACTTCATTCTTTTTTGAGTAGCTAGATCTAAAATAGTAATTTTCCTCTTATGAGCTACTTGTTTTAAGGGCTTTGCCAACTGATCATTCCACCAAGCACTTGCACTAAGTGAAATCTCATTACCCTTATAATAGGTGGTTATGTTGGGATTGGCGGGAGAAGTAGATGAGGCTACCAAAGACTATACTAGGGCAAGGTAAGTATGCAAGGAAACTAACATAGTGGAGTCTTGAAGAAGGGGGTTGGACACTATAGCTTCCACCATTGAGGATGTAGGAAGGGGTGTAAACAGTTGTCCTACTAATGAAAATTATTATATCATTGACATAATATGTGGGATTTTTAGTAAGGAATATGGAAATTAGATCTCTATCAAAACCAATGGAGGAGGAGATTTTGATGGAAGTGGCATGGAAGATGGTGGAAGGGATGTAACAACTTGTAGAGAGGATTATCTTTCAACATGTTTCTTATAAAAGGAAGGGAGAGTCTTTCGAAAAATTAGAGGAGAGTGAGTAGAAGAAGAAGGAATAGAAACCATAGTTGAGTCTCTCAAAGGAGACTATTCTAGGAGGTGAGGAATATTTATCTCATCAACTGGGTTGTTTCTCCTTCAAGTATTAAATGGAATGAATTTTAGGTAGATATGGTGTATGACTCAAAAAATTACTTATTCATGACTATTAACCTTTCGAATATTAGAAAAATATATTCAAAGGGTAATAGTTTGTAAAGAATCGATATAAGAGGTAAAAATATGATTGATCTATAGGAAGATATGCCTCTTTTAAAGTGTCAGCCACACGACCTTCCCATGCCATATTTATGGTCATACTTTTTTATCTTTTTGGTACATTTTAGACTGAAGTCATCCACAAAACATGATCACCTTGAGGTCCATTATATCCAACTTGTTGCATAAGTGATATATGTTCTTATTGTCCTCCTTCATGCTCTTCTTCTTCTTTGTTGGTATATTTGATGTGAATCACTTCTTTAGCTATGGATTTTTCTTGATCCATATCCTGCACTTATTCTTCTTATTATTTTTCCTTTATCTCTTTATATTAATTCTCTTCATTAGGTTCATCCTCTTCATCATCACTTATGTCTTCCTCACTTACATTTTCCTCGTTTATGTCTTCTTCACTCAAAAGTTGGATGATATTTTCAAGAGCATTGGAAGCATCCTCCCAATATTTTTTAGGAATTCCTTGGTACTACTATAATTTATTGATGAAGGTGTTGCAACCTGGACACCCTTTCATAGGAAGGTTTAGAGCCGCCATTACCAAATTTAGTTATCACATCTTTTATTTGTGTCAAATCTTTGATTAATCAAACTACTTAATCTTGCTGAACTAGCTCAGGCCATCCTTCAATTTTAGACTCATCCTCCAAGATTGAGTCAAAGAGTGCCTACAAAGCTACTTCTCCAATATATTGTTGATCTTCTCCCTAGTAATTTGGAAAACCGAGTCACCTAATCTGATTCAAATTTTGTAGGATTTTGTTCATCTTGGTCTCCAATTTATCTATCAATTACCATCCTTTCATCAATAATCTATTCTTACTTAGGATATATTTGGTAATATTCTTGGTAGTACACCATTACCTACTGGAGATGACTCTTGTTACAACTCTAAATTTTACTTTTGCTAGATTATAGATTTTCTCTACTACAATGACCTTGTGTTGAATTTCTCCTTGAACAACATTAAGGGTGTTTCTAGCACTCACTACTTCATTACTGGCTTCATCCAAGAATATGAAGATGGGTTTAGCTTCCAAACCCTTCTATCAAATATCTAACCAAATCTCTCTCCTTAGCTACTTCATAGTATCCTTTGAGAACCCTATAGACTTGGCCTTCTCAAACTGCAATTGTTGTTGTAGTTGGCTATTCTGATCAGTCAAGGCCTTAATTTGTGCTTGAGCACTCTTGACCTACTCTTTATAGTTGGTAGCCTCTTGAAACTTGTCCTACCACTTATTTGCTTCATTCTTGAGAGCCTTCTCTATATTTTTTTACTCCTTGAGCAAAGCTTCCAATTATTTCACCTTTCTTTCCAACTCCTCACATATTTCCTTATAGATATCACCTTGCAAATAGATTGTCTCCATATGAGCTTTAGCGACTACAAGTTCATCCACCATAGGAAGTTGCATAATATCTACTATCTTCTCTTTTACATGATAGTCCTCCAAAGTCATATCCTTCATAGGTTTATTTACCTTTGGAGTGATAGTCAAATTCATTCTTTTTTGAGTATATGGGTCTACTACGACAATTTTCTTCTTATGGACTACTTGTTCTGAGGGCTTTGCAAGCTACCTATTCCACCAAGTTCTTGTACTGAGTGAAAGCTCATTGACCTCCTAATAAGTAGTTATGTTGGGATCAATGAAAGGAGTAGATGAGGCCACCAAAGATGATACTAGGGAAAGGGGAGTATGGAGGGAATCTAAAATAGTGGAGCCTTGAGGAAAAGGGGTGGATACTCCACCATTGAGGATGTTGGAAGGGGTGTAAACAATTATTGTCCTACTAATGAAAATTAAGATATCATTGATGTCAGAGGTGGGCTTGTTGGAAAGGAATATGGAAGTGGGATTTCTATTGAAACCAATGGAGGGGAAGGAGATTTTGATGGAAGTGGAGTGGAAGATGGTGGAAGGGATGTAATGACTTGTGGGGAGGGGGATCTTTCAACATGTTTCTTAGAAAAGGAAGGGAGAGCCTTTGGGAAACTTAGAGGAGAGTGAGTAGAAGAAGAAGGAATAGAAACCATACTTGAGTCTCTCAAAGGAGACTATTTTGTTGCTTGACTATCTAGTTTAGGTCAAGAGTTTGTGACTACTCCATTGCCTAAGATATCTCTTCTATTTATTTTTCATCAGCTTTCCTCTTATCTATCTCCTTTACTGGATCAACACTTCTCTCACCAGCCTTTGGAGAAGAACTCTGCTCAGTGATTATTTCCAATTGCTGCTGCTGAGGATCTACCATTGTTCTCTCTAGTAGAGATTATTGTTGGAGAGGGATAGATGGTGTAAATTTGAATGTGCAAATTCTAGTCATAATTTCCATTTTATCTGTAGGTTCTTTGTAGTATATGGAGGATCCTTCAAGGGATAAATTTTTAGGCCTCTGGTGGACTTGGGTTAAATTAGTTCATACTAACTCACCTATACCCAATCCTCCACCTACATAGCATATTATTTGCATCAATTTAGTACCTACTCCATATGTTTCAAGCTACTCTATCATTGGTTGAAATGATGATACCTTTTTTTTACCTTTCCTAGGGGGGCTACCTCTATAACAACCTTCTTGTGAGGAGGTGATGAAGGAAGGGTTCTAATCATGATTTACTTTTGTTTTCCTATCTGCTTGTTTTCCACTTGATGCTCCTCTTTGACTAGTAGGTTTCCTAAAACTTAATGCAAGGAATTTCCTATTACCTCACTAAGATTTGAAAAACTGGTCATACTTTTTACAAAACTACTTGTCCATTTTGGTGGGGTACTTGGATTTAATGTTACCTATTTCAACCCTCATTCTCCACCATTCAAAAATTTTACTAGAATTCCATTCTTATTTCTCTTTCTTTAACAAGCCTTTAACCTTTTCTTCATCATAGAAATGTTCGTTATCATTCTCAGGGGTGTAATCTGCAATGTGGTCATAGAAATCTCTCCAGGGTGGCAAAACCTCCATATATTTAACATCCCATTCTAATTATGAATCCTCTTTATTATTTCTAAACTTTTCAATATGTGGCCTGAGATTCCTTTCAAATTTTGGGGCCTTCTTACCGAAACTTGCCAGCTTTTTTGTGAATTTGAGATCTGGGTCATACCTCCATCTTTGTGGGAGCTCTACTAATCCCAATTTTTGCATATACATTGTAATACTCTTATACTACCCTTATTACCCATTGTGATTTCTTCTTTAACAAAAGAGTAGATGCAGGTACCTTTCCTACCTTGTCCTATGATGTATATGACATTAATGTAATCTATTTGGTGATAGTATTCAAGAGAAAACAATATTTTTGTGATGTAGTGTGGAAATAAAAAGGGCTTTTTAGTGAAACCATACAATTGAATCATTGTCCCCTCTGTTAAGATGTACCAGTCACCTTCTTCTACTCCTTTAGTCTATAACATCTCTACTGCCATGGTGGGTAATCTAGGCATTTGGCCATTAATCAACCCCAAAGCAGGCCCTAGGAATTCTCTATTAAAATCATAATAGGAATCGACTTTACTAAGCACTTTAGTCCATTCATAGATAGGACGTGTAGTTCCATCTTGGTGGGTAAGTTTGACCTCCATCCATGACATGTTTGGTTGAACAGAATATAGGAAAAGCTAAGCCAAATGGGAACAATACCTAAAGTAGACTTTATCTTCATCCTTATACAATTTCTTCAAATGCTCATGCATCATAAGGGCTAGGTATTTGGGCTAGTCAAAAAATAATGGATGATTATTCATCTATGTTGGGTCATAGTTATTGGGATTTGAAATATGCAGTGAGCAATGGCTATTTTCCAATGATATACACTTCTATCAATGGAAAAACCTCCTATTACAGCCAAAATTGAATACAGTTCAAGATTCCCAAATTCTTTGAGCTTAATAGGGGTTTGTGGTAAGGCATTGTTGCTTAGTTTCCTTCTTAATTGGCCAGATACCTAATTCAAGAAATTATTTCCCCATTTTGTATGCTTATTAAGTGCATAGTATCTAGCTTGTTCTTTCTAAGTAAATGACTTTGTCCTTACATTTGGTTTTATACCTAGGGCAAAAGCATTATTGATAGTTTTAGCATTGAGATGCATTAGGGTTTTACCCTCAATATTTTGTAGTCTTCTCTGATTAGGGTCATAATTCCTTGCTATTGCTAAAATCAATTCAGGGTAAGGATGTACAAAATCACATATGTAAAAATAAAGAAGAGAGCTAACCACAATGGCACCTAAGCTTGATGATGAAATACCTTGGGATACCCTCTATTCTGCATCTATTCTCATTTGCGCCCTCTCTTTCCAAGTTGTGACTGTATCTACTATCTTTCTTGTAGCATCATGGAAGCAATTTTCACTCTCACTTTTACTTACAATGCTTTTCTTAGTAGCTAAAGATGAGGAAGTCATCGATACCTTAGAAAACAACCTGCTAAAAATATTCGGGAAGAGGATGCACTTTAACAACTCTAGAATTCACTCTTTGTTCTACACTACTTTGCTTTGAATACTGAATGAATGGTAAAAATGAATGTTACCTATTGTTGCTGAACATATAGGCTCTCTAAGGTGTGTGCCATAAATGTAGTGGTTGAAATGTCTATTCGATGTCCCTACCTCTTGCATGTAAAATCTAGTTGGTGCCTCCTCGATAAGCTCTTTTGTTTATAATTGATTCATGCTCATGGTTGAAGATGCAAATATGATGTGTGTTACCACCTTTCAATTTGAATTGAACTTTTTCATTCACATAGGACGATCTATTGAAGACTCATGACTACTAGACTTCAATGAAAAGTTGGTTATTTTCTTTGCATAGCCTGGGATCATCTTACAATATAAGCTTTGGCTCATGACCATGGGAAAATCTCACCACCATGGTTAATTTCTTCATTTTCATTTTTTTTCATTAAAATAAAGTGCTAAAAATAAAAAATATTTACAAGGTATGATACATATAGTACAAAGTGAGAAATTTTTACTTGAAATATAGCTTGAGGTGGTACCCATTAACTGGGATCAACAACAAATTTCCACTCTGATCTTGAAGTTGGAAGGCATTGTTTTGTTTGACCTCAGCTACTTCAAATGGACCTTCCCAGAATGCATCAAATTTTTGGTGTTTTCTAGGTTTAGCTTTCTCTGCATTCCATTTCAAAATTGAATCTCCAACTTTAAATTTCTTGCAAGTTGACTTTTTGTCAAACCAACTCTTTTTCTATGCCAAATGCTTTTGAAATTGCTTATAGACCTCATCCCTCTATTCCTCTACTTGCAAAAATTGAATTAGCCTTTTTTTATAGGATCTTCATTATCAGAGTCATCACAACTGATTAATTTTAGGGCTGGTATCTCCAAGTGTGTAGGGAGCACAACTTATTTCCCATACACTAGAGCATATGGAGATGTCCCTATTGATTTATTCATGGTGATTTTGTCTTCCTATAGGACTTGATTCATAAGCAAATGCCAAATTCTTTTTATTTTCCTTCAAATATCTCTTTAGCATTCTGAGTAGGTTCTTGTTGGTTGATTCTACTAAGCCATTCCCTTATGGATAATAGTTAGAAGAATTTTTTATACAAATGCCATACTTGCTAGTAAAATCAATGTATTTTACCCCTATGAAATATGGGCCATTATTGCTCACCAAATATTTAGGGATGCCAAACCTGGTAATCAAGCTTTTGATAAATTCAAGGATTACCTCATGATAAGACTTTTTGGTTAAGATTACCTCCACCCATCTGGTAAAATAATAAATTGTAATCAAGATGTATCTATGGCTTACTAAAGAATTAGGGTTAACCTCTCTTATAAAATCTAAACCCCACTACTAAAATGGCTATTATTCTTGAATTGGTTGAAGGGAAAATGATGCATTCCTATTCCTCCCTACATATCTTTGATATTTGTTACATGCTCTAGCAATTTTGAAGGTATCAAAGAAAATAGTAGGCCAATAATAACCAACCCTTATAATTTTTAATGTAGTGGTCCTACCTAAATAGTGGCCTCCTGATAACCCCTCATGGAATTCTTTCAAGATATTTTATTTTTGGTCTTCCTTGACACATCTTAAGAGGACTCCATCTAGGTTCTTCCTATATAGTCCTTCAGACAACAACATGTAGTTTAGGGCTTGCAACCTATACCTCCTTCTCTATGAAGCATTAATATTTGGAGGACGTATTTATATTTGAAAGTAGCTTATGATCTTATCTGTCCAATTTTTTCCTTCTACAAGAGTGTCATTATCTTGCTCTGATTTAGGGATCTGGCAGACTACTTATTCTCTGTTAGATTTAGTACCTAACTCTTGGCATAGTTCTCTTCCTCTGACTAACTTGGTGGGATGTATTTCTATGTCAAATTCTTGGATCTTTGTGATCCATCCTGCTCTCTTCTCACCAAGCTCACCTTGCAGGATAAAAATTTTGATATTTGGGTGGACCACATATATCAAAGTTTTGCTTTGAGCTAGATATTGTCTAAATATTTTAGTGATTTCATGACTACAAACACTTGTCTCTCTATAAAGTTGTACTTCATCTAATATTCATGAAGATTCTAGCTCCAAAATAATATAGGGTGTTCATTACCTACCTCATCCTTTTGAGTTAATATAGTAGTATAACTTTTTTTAACTCCATAAGCATATAAGATAAAATATTTATTGATATTAAGGTTTACCAATACTAGATTGGTAGCAATAGCTTACTCAATCAACTCAAATGATCATCTCCTCTTGTTAGTCCATTTGAAATCAATATTCTTCTTGAGCTAATTTGGCTTAATGATATAAGAAAAATTTGAGATAGATTTTCTAACAAAGTTGATTTGTCTAAAATAAGACTACAAAGCTTTCTTACTCATTGGAAGAGGAAGGGCTAATATTGAATTTACCCTATCTGGATCAATGGACATTCCCTATTCTGACACCACATGCCCCAACAACTTCCCCTCATGAACTGCAAATATAGATTTCTTTGGATTCAAAGATATACCAAACTCTTTGTACTTTTGAAAGACTTGTTCAAGATGCTTGAGGTGTTCCTACTTCTTGTGGGAGAAGACTATCATGTCATCTAGATATATCAAAATTATTTTGTTAATAAGCTCTCCAAAAGCATAATCCATGGCCCTCTAAAAAGTGGCACCAACATTGGACAAACCAAATGGCATTCTTTGATAGGCAAAAGTGCCCCACTTTGTAGTGAAAGTAGTTTTGTATTGGTCTTCATATTTTACCCAAATCTAGTTATACCTAGAGAAGCCATCTAATAGGGAGTACTTTTCTAGCCCTAGCCACCATTTGTAGAATCTAATCAATCTATGGTAAAGGGTAATGGTCCTTGAGGGATGCTTGATTTAGGTTTCTAAAATCTACGTAGAGATGGATATCTCCATTCTTTTTCCTCATTGGCACTAGATTAGCAACCCACGTGGAGTGCTTTATTAGGTATATGATCTTTGCTTTTAATAGCTTCAACAATTCTTGCCTCATAATCACTTCAATTTTTGGATTTACAGGCCTTTATTTCTATCTAAATGGCCTGGCATCTGGTACCAACTCTATAGTATGTTGGATGATACTCTTATCATATACTTTCAAGTCATCATAAGTCTAGGCTATTATGTCTTGGTACCTAAGACACAGAGTTTTAAATCCTTCAACCTCACTCGTAGTACATTGAATACCAAGATTTAATTTTTTTCTATTTTCTATTTTGATCTCTTTATAGATCTTGTCATCTATTCTCATCTATTTTAGTTTCTTCCCATATTCATTATCAAATAGGCTTTCTAGGGTGATCAACCCTTTGGGGATATGGTTATTCTTTAATTGTATGATATGTTGTTGATCCATATCTTGAGATATTTACTCGTATGAACTAATACAGTTAGCCTCCTTGATCAAGAAATCAATAATCTGCTCATCATTTTCAAACACTTACCAGAATATTTGCCTATCTGGTGCCGATGGTCTAAAAACAAGCTTAACCCTTTTACTCTTACTTGATCCATAATCTATAGATGCAGAAAAATTATATCCTTTGATAGCTAAAGCATATAACAAAATATTTTGTTTTTTGGGAATATCATGTAAGTTCAAGATATCAAAAGACTCCATCAAGTCTCAGGTTTTGTTCTTATAAGCCTTCCATTAATGGTGCTTGTTGTTAAATATTTTTATGACTTGATTTACCACTAGTTTTGAATCACCATAAATGTCTAGCATCTTAATGCCCATATTTTCTACTTGCATCATTCCTAGACACAAGGCCTCATATTCGATGGTATTGTTTGTGCAAGACCATGTCAATCTATAAGAAAAAAATTAACCCCCTCTGAAGGAGACTTCAAAACTACTCTAGTTCTAGCTCCATTCTTGCATCTTGCTCCATCAAAATGCATTGTCTAAAGTTTTAATTCTCTTAATGATTGATTGGATATGGTGAGGATTTTTTTCTCTACTTTGAATGAGATGCTATATGTGCCCATTCCTATCTCAAATAGGATATGATCATCCTTGAAAGGTAACCCATCTTCAACTTCTAGATCCTCTAGGAGTTCCACTAACTCTGGCTCTTCCAAACTTGAGTGGTTATACATATCCTCCTCAATTTTTTCAATATGATAAGATAGTAATTTTGTAGGAGTTAACCTTATCCTCTTACCCTTGTAAGGGATCATCATGCCAGAATAGTCTAAATACATGTAACCCCCTAGCTTGGTACTAAATTCTTTGGAAATATATAATCCAAAATAAGGCTCAAGGTCCACCACCATAATTTCTTGCACAATAGTAACCTCTGGAGCCCTATGTAGTCTCATTAACACATATTTTACGACCCCCATAGTTTTTATTGGAGTCCCATCAAGTTGTAAAACTCCTTGGCATGAACGTGTGTACTCCATTCTCATTTCATCACAAACTACCTTAGGCATGATAGTAGTGGAAGCCCCTAAATCTATCATACAATTATGTACTATCCAGCCTTCCATTCTAAGGGAAATGTAAAATAGTGGAGGCTTATTCTTCAGAGTGATTGGAGATATTTTCTCTTGGTCATGAGCTAGATTAAACACAATGGTGGTCTCTTTTTGGGAATTCTTGCTCAAAGAAGCTTTTAACAAATCAATTTGACCAAGAAGAAACAATGTGTCATAGAGACTTGCTCTAGATGGAGTTCTTTTCAACTCTTCAACTATATTGAAATCAGATTTTTCTAAGGAGAACTTTTCATGTTTCCTCTCTAGTTCACCAAATTTTCTTCTGTACTATTGAGTAACTTCTAGTCTTTGCCTTTTGGTGATAGAGGGGAATTACAATTTCTTCCTTACTTCATTTTTAGAGATTGACTATCCTTTATCCTTTTTCTCCTTGCTTTGGGGTGTTTTGGTACTTATCTTCCTCCCTAAGAGATGAATATTTCTTCTCAAAATTCTATGGAATTAGGAACGTATTCTTATTTGGTAAGGGATGTTAAACTTTTCTCTGAGAAGGCACTTGGAAAGAACTCATTTTCTATGGTTCTACCTACAAGGATTTCTTACCAGATCTGGTCAACATAGTGATAGATTCTTATTTAGAAGAATAGGGTTCATACATAACCTATTCATGCTACCATAACATGTTGACTCTTCCCTTTTGATTCCTCTCAGATTTCTCCATGGCTTGTTGCACATGGTGTTGGTACATTACACAAGTATCAGAATCATGAGGGTCATTATAGACTAGGCACCAAACATTAACCAAACTAGTTTTAGGGGTAAATTCTTGCTCCTCTTTATTTGTGTTGACCCTAGGCCCTATGTTGCCACTAGATGCTAGGATTTTGGTCTCTATTAATATATAGAAATATCCTCTATTGAGACCTTTCCATTTCCATTTTTTCCATGGCATTCACCTTGTTGTTAATTGTTTTCAAAGTATTTTGAATATCTAACAATAGAGTTGAATCTTGGGAATTTTGAGTTGGGAGTGGGGGAAAGGGATTAAATTTGGTGATGGTTTGGGAGGAGGAATTAGAGCCATTTGGGGTAGTGATGAATATGGAAGTGGGGGATCCATAAATGAGGATGTTGATGTTCTAACTTGGGGTGTAAACTAAGGGATTTTAGAACAATAAGGCATGACTATCTTTGGTGGAAGTCTTCCTACAACTATTAGAATATTTGTTGCATGTACAACTACATGATAAACCTGAGGAAAGGAATTTATACTTGACTATTGGGTTTGCAGCCCTAGGTCTAACCCAAGGGCTCTAATGTAATACATGAAATCAAGGGGAGAAGTTGGTCTTGATTTAGGAGGAATTCTTTTCCATATTCTACTAAACCTCAAATTAAAGTTAGAGACTAACTCCTATGGATGTTTTTGCATAGCAGTAAATTGATTCAAAAGTGAGAAGGGGTCAACTAACTCATTAAACTCTTCCACAAAGGGATCAACTAATTCAGCCCATGAATGGATATTATTATCTTCTAGGGTTCTAAACCAATGAAGGGTTTTACCTCTAAAGGATAGGGCTAGAATTCTAATAATAACATCTTCATTCCTAATATTGTGGATAGCTACTAGATTTAATATATCTTGATAGTGCTCATAAGAAGTTTTTCTAGAACCATCATAAGTGGGTATGGCTTTGGATGCAGCCTAAGGGATATCATGCATAAGGGTGAGTCCTAAAGAACCAGTAGTATCCCAATTAGGATAACTTCTATGGAGCTTGATTTTGATTTAGATTTAGATTTAGATTTTGAGCCATGTTTACTGGGGTCTTTTGTAGGGTTGGTTTTGGGGGAACCCAATGATCAGAATTTATTGGAATTTCTTCAAAAGGTGAATCTAGAGATAGGCTTCTTGTATATCTTGATATTCTAGATGATAGCTCAAATAATAGTATAGGATCTTGGCTATTCCTAGCATATGATCTAGTAAACATGAAAAATAGGCCACTAAAAGGCTTTCCAGGTTCTTGAATTTCAAGAAGTCACCAAGTGAATTTGGTTTCACCACTTAATGAGGTCAAGACAATTCACTAAATCTTGATTCCTCCAGGGAAAATATAGAAAATATTTAGTGGGCAAGTGAATACATCATGAATCGATCCCACTGGGCATGCCAAAAACTATTGTGGTCTAGTTTATCATCAAGCTGAACCTTGAACTATGACTATTATTTCAAAGGATTTTGAAGGTAAGCACCCACTAGTCACATCCCAGACCAAACATTGGAAGGGTTAAAATACCTTAACCCAACCTCCAGAGTAGGCTAGTATACCTTGTCAACTTAATAGATGTTGACTCTTTTTAGCTCAAAATAGTAAAATATTAGGGGTGGGGGGGAAAGGGTTAAAAAATGAATGAATTAATGATGGATGGATGAAGCTAACAACATAGGCATCCACAGAGAATCCTCTAGCAATTCAATTTCTAGAAAATAATGTTCAAGACTAACAACATTCAAAACTTAGCAACAATCCATATTGAGAGCTTTGGGCATACTTAAAGAATTATTCCAAACATCTAAAGCATTAATAATCCAAGTTAATAGAATTATATTAACACCTTGACTAACAAAAATAGAATTCTCATAAGTATACATACAAATATGAATCATTCCAATTTGCTCTAAGTTAGAAATCCAAATTAATAGAATAAACTAACCATAGTAGCAGTAGCAGAAATGACTTCACAAGATTAATAACAACAAGCAACATAGATGCAAGTTTGAGGTAAACATACCAAGTAATGCTCCTTTCATTAATTGCAAAGAATGTACAACAATAGTGCAAGAAAATACTTCAAGTGTCAACCCTTTGAAATGAGGGTTCAACCTCTATTTATAATTTTACAATATTTTTATTTTGAGCATTACAAGGAATCTTTTAAATTCTTGATCTTCTTGCAACTTACCATTAATGGTGGCATCCAGCTACATCTTCTTGAATAGTTACAATATATTCTAAGCAAGATTCAACCTCTACCATCCCTTGTTCTTGATATACCTTCATGGCCATAGATCTACAACTGAGTTTGTTGAGTTGAGGGTTCTAGAAACTTTTGGACTACAACTTGGTGTTTTGGGCTTTCATGGTGTCCAATCAATCTCCTCTACTCATTGTAACATGCAACCACATGCAATGAATTCAAAAATTTGAGAACATAGTGGATTCAACCCTTACCATCAATTTGAGGATGATTGACTATGATTAGTTGACTTGTGATCGCTCTCTACCTTTGTATTTCTTGAAACCATGTTATATTTTAGCTCTTTCAATCTTTTGATAGATTTAGACATGGAAACAAATAAAATAGTGGTTTTGGAAATTTACTTGCTTCAGCATGTTTATCTTACAACTAGTATTCTTCTTGTTCAGTATCCTTTGAAGTTAAGAAAATATTTAAAAATTACTTTGCTTAAATTTACCTTGAAAGCACACTTATCCATGGTTTCGGGTTCTTTCTTAATTCCTAAAGTCATCCCATGATTACACATCTAATATACTACTTGGAGGACTTTCTCATTTTTGTGGCATCACTAAAGAAAAATGGTTAGTCGCACACTATTTTCAAACTTAAATCATTTTTCTCATTCTAGTCATACCAAGGTGGATATCCATAGTTTCATGCCTTTTATAGATCATTTTATTTTTATCATACCTCATATAAAGGGAATTGGAAAATTGTACATGGGAATGAACCTTGGCCATTTTTATCATATTAGCCATGGATTTACCAAAATTGGTGGATTCAAGCTTGCACCTCTTGGCTGCAATGCTAACAAAGGAAATACATTGACCGCATTTCATTTTACAACTTAGCTCTTTTAATACATATTCCTCTATAGAATCACATTTTTAGCAGATTTGAGTTTATTTGACCTTCACAACTCTTCCTCCATGTGTCTAACAAATTTTCACATTGCTAACAAGGGGATCTGGTGGTTGCACTCAAAAAATGAAATTTTGGCCTCTTGTTTCTCTTTTATAGTGGAATCGTATTTTCAGCGGATTTGGGTCTCTCTTTTGCGCTTCTCATTTCCATGCAATTATCAAAGGAGAATAAATAGTTGTGAAGCAAAATGAATCTTTCATCTATTGATCAATATTCACTATGGATTTGAGGAAATCAGTGGATTTGAGAAAACTAGTAGATTTGAGAATATTTTTTGAACACTTAGCCAAATTTTGCAAAATTTTGACCATCCATTGAGATGTAGCCATTTTTGGACTACAACGAGGAATGTATGGATGCTTTTGAAAATATTTGAAATATGGGTGATTATCTAGTAGTTTCTTTTATAGGGTCTTCAAGTGATATTGCAAAAATATGATTCATAAATCATGATTCATATTTGGAAGGACCTTAGCATATTTTTGTCAAACACATTCATGATTCATATTGTGATCTATGGATTCTTGGGGGTGAATTCATCACAATTTTATCTTCTTAAAAATAGAAGGGTGATACTATAGGATGGTCTAATTTAATGCATGAATTTTCTTCATCTATAGATTTAAATAGACTTTGGAATGTTAGTCCTTCAAGATTTCAATATACATGGGATAATAGACACATTGAGTAAACTCCTATAGCAAAAATATTGGATAGATTATTATTATCCAACACATGGTTAAAAATAGAGTGTACAATTTGTTTAGATATTTTATTACAAGTAGGATTAAATCACAAACCCATTCTTTTGACTTGTGTTTTACCCAATAATGGTCATACAAAGTCATTTTGCTTCCACTCTTTATGGCTTCAAGACCCTTATTTCATACAATTGGATATGTTATGGAATTATGAAGCAAATTTTGAAGGATCATATATGTACTAGTTTGTTCAAAATATAAAATATTTAAAGAATCAAATGAATATTTTGAATACCAAATTCTTTGGTAACATTTTTAAAGAAAAAAGAAATTGAATCTAAGCTCAAAAATTTACAAGAGATAGTAGAAATCAATGGAATGGATTAGGATTTTTATGTGAAAGAAAATAATTACTTTTTGATTATCATAATACATTGAAAAATTAGGAGCCATATTGGCCCTAAAAATATAGGGATAAATGGATCAATGAAATAGAAATACAAAAATTATTCATGCTATAGAAAAAAAAATATTTTTTTCACATAAGAAATATTTTAACTCCAAATGGAAGAAATATTGAGGAATAAGAAGATATAAGGAAAAAATTTAATTATTTAAAAATATTTTGTTAGATATTGGACAAGATAAGGAGGCACAAGATAAGCTTTTGTAAAATATTCCATCAATTATCACACAAGGAAAAAATGAAATTTTTTGAATAAAATATCTTTGGAGAATATATATGAAGCATTTTTCTCTTTCCATCCTACTAAGGCACTTGATCTTGATGAATTTGTTGCAATTTTATTTAAAAACTATTAGAATTTATTAAATAACGATATGTTGGTTGTGGTTGAAGAAGCCCAAAAAAGGAAGGTTACAATTAATGAGATCAATTTCACTTTCATTACATTGGTCCCAAGAAAGTTGAGACAAAGCATTTTGATCATTTTCATCAAATAAGCCTTTGTAATATGATTTATAAAATCATTTCAAAAATTATGGTGTGTAGGTTGAAAGCCATTTAATATTGTGTTATCTAAATGGAACAATGTGGTTTTGTTCATGGTAAACAAATTATTAATGGTGTAATAATTGCACAATAGGACATAAATTCTCTTCATTCCATGAAAAACAAGGTATGATTATGAAATTAGATATGAATAAAGCATATGATAAGGTTTCCTAGAGTTTTATATATGATATTCTCAAAATACATTTGATATAAATGTATAATGTTGTTATAACACTACAAAATATTCTATTTTGATCAATGGTTCTCCCACTGGTTACTTTAAGTCATCTTAGATACTATGCCAAGGTGATCCACTTTCTCCTTAAATATTCATTATTGAATGTAGTAACTTCAAAAGCAATACTTGGGAAGGAGCCTTCCAATGTGCTCAAGAGATAGAATAGGCTAAGAATCCTTTAAAATCATCTTAACCCACTTGGGTATTGGACAAGAAAAAGAAACATGTGTATCCTATGGTAACTCAACATTTGAAGTTGAAACTAAAGAATCCAACTCATCGCCACTCACTTCATCATGCAATATTGAACCATTCTAAACTAATATGTCTTGCTCATCATGTATTGATCCTAAATAAGATAATGATACCTATGGTGATTCCCATAAGGGGATCAAATCAATAGTCAAACAATAAACACTCAAGGAGAAATATTAAAAATAATATGAGAAAGATGTTATAATAGGAATAGAGCCAACCAAAATTTTAAAATTAATTTTTAAATAAGAAATAGTCAAAGGTTCAAAATATTTTTTTAAACAATATCAGTGGGTGGGGTGGAAGAAGTTCCTAGAATAACCTCATCAAAGGCATCTCTTTCATCAAAATATCGTACCTTTAAGGATCGTAAAGATAATACTCCTTTGATCTATATAAATACCCTATAGACATTCACTTATAACTCTTTGGTATCTCTTTATTTTGAAGATCCTTGGGTATGTGATCCTATGCAAAAGACCCATAGATATAGAATTGAGTCACATCAGGCTTATCTCTTTTCAATATCTTATGAGGTATCATACCATAGACTACCCCAGTAGAATTAATATTGATGATGTATATTGCATAAGTGGTAGCCTCTCCCTAGAACTTATTATCCATCCCCTTTGCATGAATAATGAATTGTGTCATATTCATGATTATCCTACTTTTTATTTCAAATACACCATTCAATTTAGGAATATAGTGAATAGTCCTCTGATGTGCAATCCTATGAAAAGCCAAAAAATCATTAAAATCATATATAACATATTCACCATGCCACCTATTCTTAGATATTTAATTTTACTATCTAGCTACATTTCAACAAGGGACTTGAAGTTCTTAAACCTCTCAAAATATTCATCCTTAGTTTGAATGGTGTATAATTAAACATATCTAGAGAAATAATCAATGAAAAAAATATCTATTCCCTGAGAGAGATGATGTACCCATAGGTTCACAAGTTGTTAAATCTGAACATGACATTGATACCAATGAAGAGAAAAACATGATGAGCAACAAAATAAATATGCAAACATAAAATCATTTTCAGAACGAGAGAATAACAAGGTAAACTCCCCCTTGGAGGATGTCTAGATATTCCACTTTTTTCCATTACCAATATCAAATTAATACTAGATTGCATCTTATACAAGGCAAAACCTAGCATATGTCTCTACCAACTCACATGTGTAGACAAGGTGACACCTCATACTTACATACGCATTAACATCCCATCCCTATACTTTGACCCATATTACAAATGTGTGATTACGTAGGTATTTAATTCTAGCATTCCCCTATTAATATCATATTTGTAATTATGTAGTACAAGCAATGATTTTTGACACAAACCTTCATTGGCATAAGCTAAAATCGGTCCTTTCAAAGAAAATAAGTCTTAACTCGGTTACTACCAGCCTATATGCCTATAACTTCCACCAACTATATCTATTTGTTCTAATACCTAGCCACCCTACAAGCTACCTCCATACTTCTAAACACATTAGCTTCACATGTTATCATTAGCCATATACCAATAAGGTAACAAAAAAGTCCAAAAAATCACTTTTAAAACATTACAAATATTACTGGAGCTAACTCTGAGAACATTACACTAGGCAACTACAACTAGAATCCACACCAGTCTCTTTTGGGCACAACTACACTAGTTATAATAATCAATAATCCAACCAAACTAGTTATAATATCTTCTTTATGGACAAGCTACACCAGTTATAGTAGTTAATACTTACCCAAAACTTATCGTACAACCAATAAACCATATTAGATATTTTTAGCAAATTTGCATCTCTTCATAAGATATAACACTATAAGAGGTCACCAAATATATCATTGTGGAAGCTCACTAGATCACAATTATCAAATTTCACTAGGTTTGTCGCTACCAAAGCTCACTACATCTACCATTATCAAATATCACCAGGTCTACCATTATTGAATCTCACTACGTTTATCATTTTTGAAGCTCACTAGATTTTCAACTGTCAAATATCACTAGGTCTATCACTATCAAAGCTCACTAGATCTATCACTACCAAAGCCCACCATATTTATCACTATCAAAGCTCACCAAGATTTAAATATCAAGCCCTATCATGAATAGTCCTTAATACTACATGTAATAATGAAAGAAATAACCATAGGATCTCTTCATACAATGCCATAAACTACCTAGGTTCAAGACCATAGGCTCTGATACTAAATGTTAAATCTCAACATGACATTGATACCAATGAAGAGAGCTAAACATAACAAGGAGCAATAAAATAAATATGTAAAAATAAAACCATTTTCACAACAAGAGACTAACAAGGGAGAACCCCCCTTGGGGGATGTTTATACATTCCACTTTCTTCCATTACCAATCTCAAATAAATACTACATTTCATCTTCTACAAGGAAAAACCTAGCATTTGTTGCTGCCAACTCACATGTGCATGCAAGATGACACCTCATCCTAACATACACATTGACACATCATCTTTGGAATTTGATCCATATTACAAATATGTTATTGGATAGGTATTAAATGCTAATACTCCCCTCTTAATGATATATTTGTAATTTTATAGTATAAACAATGATTTTTTGACACAACCCTTCATGGGCACAAGCTAAAACCAATCCTTTCAAATATAAGTAGCCTTAACCTGGTTACTACCAACCTCTAGGCCTATAAATTACACCAGATATATCTAGTCATTCCAATACCTAGCCACCCTACAAGCTACCTCCAACCTTCTAAACACATTAGCTTCACATGTTACCCTCAACCATATACTGACAAGGTAACAAAAAATTCAAAAAAATCCACTTTAAAACATTATAAATATTACTGGAGATAAAATTGAGAACATTACACTAGTCAACCACCACTAGCATCCACACCAGTCTCTTTTGGGTATAACTACACCAGTTACAGTAGGATTAACATCCCTATAAGCTATACTAGTTATAGTAGCCCATAATCCAATTACACTAGTTACAATAGCTTCTTCAGGTATAAGCTACACTAGTTACAATAGTTAATACTTTTCCAAAACTTGTGGTACAACCAATAAATTATCTCAGATTTTTTTTGGCAACTTTAAAAAACACACTCAAATATACAACAAGAAATAAACCCTTGCATCTCTTTATCATATCTAACACTATCGAATCTCACCATATCTATCACTATCGAAACTCACTATATCATAGTTGTTGAATATCACTAGGTCTTCTACTATCAAAGCTCACCAAGTCTATGGCTCCTAAAGCTCACTAGGTCTTCCACTATCGAATCTCACTATGTCTGCCCCTATTTAATCTCATCAGATCTTCCACTATCGAAGCTCACTAGATCTATCATTATTGAAGCTCACCATATCTATCACTATCTAAGATCACTAGATATATCAATGTTGAAGCTCACCAAATCTACCACTATCAAAGCTCACTAGATATACCACTATCAAAGTTCACTAGATATCTCACCAAATATATCATTGTCAAAGCTTACCAAATATACCATTACTAAAACTCACTATATTTTATGCTATAAATATTCACTAGATCTATCATTATCGAATCTCACCAATTCTATAATTATTGAAGCTCACCAAGTCTATCATTGTCGAATCTCACTAGCTCTATCATTGTTGAAGCTCACTAGATTTATCATTATCGAAGCTCACCAAGTCTGTCACTATCGAAGCTCAAAAAATCTATTTCTACCGAATTTCACTAGATCTATTGCTACCAAATCTCACCAAGATTTGAATATCAAACCATAGCATGAAAATTCCTTAATCCTACATGTAATCATGAAAGAAAGAATCATAGGATCTTGATTAAACCATGAAGGTTATAATATGAGTTTACTAAAATTAATATAATTCATAGGAATCGATGGCCACTTCGAAGGGGCTCCCTCCTTAGAATCGCAGGCCACTTCGAGGGGTCTCCCTCCTTAACTTTAAAATTAAATATATTTTCTCTTCTTGGTGATATTATTGCAATTGATCATACTATATGTATAACTATCCTAACCATAACCCTACGTTGGTTCATATTAAAATAAAGATGATTCATAATAATTAAATTAATTATACTATTATTAATAATAATGAAATGTTAGGATATAGGATCCTAACATGCAACCCATCTCAAAAAAAAGCTTTGTCCTCAAAGTTGAAAATGAGAAAATGGTTTCTAAAACTGATGAAGCACATTTCAAGAAGCATCTGCACAAGACCTTGGACAATTTTTGCAATGTCACTTCTCTATAAGCAAGGGTATATGTAAGGTTGAATAGTTGGTGGTTGATTTATATGAAGAAGTTGTATAGCATGATCATGATGATGGTGGGGGACAACCCTTGTGGTTCTTCAATTACTCTAGAGTGATGTGTCAAAATTTGTTGTAACTCTTCCACTTCATCCTGTTATTCCCCTGTAGTTTGAATGGAAAATAATTGTGTAATTACACCTTTACCTCATTTTAAAATAAGTTTTTTCATGCGGTGAGAACTCACTAGTTGGAAGGAACCTGCTTGTAGTCCTTTTAGAGTGTATGTTTGAACTTCAACTGTGAATTGCATCCACAATATTGCAAAATCCCATAGTGTTACCCCAATCATTTGCAACCATTAAGCCCCTAAAAAAACATCACTTCCACCCAATGGAAGCACATACATGTCATTTTTCATGCTATAGTTACCCATGGTGAGATTGAAATTTTGACACTTTCCTTTACAGGTAATCCTTTTCCCAATACCAATCACCACCTCAAAGCTATGGTAAGGTCATATATAACAATTAGCCTATTTCACCATGCTTGGGTTAATGAAATTATGAGTACTTCCTGAATCAATGAGCACAATGTGATTTTATCATTTGAAGTGTCCTTGAACTTTCATAGTTTGTGGAGAATAAAAATCCATGAGAGCATTGAAAGAAATTTTTAGGATATCTTCATTGTTGTTATCAGGTGCATTTTGCACTTCTTTCATGTCTACCTCATATGCTTCCTCTGTTGAGTGACAAGGATCAACTGCATTCAAAAAATACAACTTTTATGTAGAGCATCTATGATTTGGAACATATTGCTCATCATAATTATAGCACGGGCCTTTCACCTAGTGTTCCTTCAATACCTTTGATTTGAAGCACTTATCCTATAAATGTCAGTTAGATTCTAGGGCAATGTGTGTGACTTGTGAGTTTCCAAGAGGTTGCTTCCCTTGATGATGTTGAACATTAAATTTGTCTTTGGCTAACTTGGCTAATCCAATGGCCTCCATCATGGTGTTGGGATTGAACATCTACATATCCACTCTAATTTCTTCTTTCAATCCACTCATGAAGCAAATTTTGAAAAATGATTCATCCAACCCCTCATTGCGATTTTCAAGTTTCTCAAACTGAGTTTGATTTTCCATCACTAAAGTGATTTGACGTAGTTTGGTGATATTAACCTATAAAATTAGGTCCCTAATTTATAAAATTTTATGATCCAATTTTTCTAAACTAGGGTCATGATATCTTCTTCCTTCAACCATTGTTGTAATTTTCTTGGAATTTATGGCAAAAATTATCGCAATTGTGGCCAAAACTACATTTTGGATGCACAATGTCTTCACACCAATTAGGGACACATGCTAATCATTGAATGGATGAAAATTTTCCTAGGGTTGAAGCATGTAGATGATTGGTTGAATTAATATTTTCCTTGATTAGAGCACATAATTCACCAATTTAGAAAAATTTGTTTGGACCGACAAAAAAATGTGTTCTTGGAAACAAATGTCAATGATCACTACATTTCAATGTTCCAATGGATGGAAGTAGTTCAAAAAGTATCTATGTGGATCAACAAGTGTGACAATAATGGGCTAGTGTATGAGGATAGAGTGATAATAGGATGCAGACATGAAGGATCAAGACACGGGGAGTACAATATGGAAAGTGGACATAAAAAAATGGGAAGCAAGACTTAGTTGAGAGCGTGAGATATGAGGAGCATGAGATGAGGTTGAACAGATGGTAGGTTTGGGAAGGAGTTGCAGATATTATAGTATAGTGTACAAAATATGGGGTAATTTATAGGGGATGAGACAATTGGCAAGTTTTTTAGAGAGGTTGCTAACGACACAGAATTTTAAAGGTGGATGTGTGACAATGAAATGAAAGAGGGACATGATATGTGGATGAGTATGGAAGTGAAATCAGTGATTAGATGAGGATACGAAATGACAACGACATAGAGGATAAAGTTATTCAGATATAGGAAAAATGCTAATAATGGGACAAAACATATAGCGAGGATAGTATGGACAAGGGGACAACATGAATAATGAGGATAACAGGTCAATTCATGTTCATGTACGAGAGTTTGACTACCAGGGTAACCACCAAGAGGTGGTTATTTAATTATAGGTATTGATGAGGTTATAAAGTGTTAGTCTTCCTTAGTGGGAAGAATGTGGGACTAAACATTCCAAAAAATGTAGCGTGACGTATGTGATTCTACCTTGATGGTTTAAATAAAAATTTATGGATCAAACCTTAGAATTCCATGTGGAGCATTGCAATTTGCTAATTTTTTAGGGTTAATTTATATTGGAAAAAATTAGGGCTTGAAGTTTATCATGATTGGTTAGTTGTTAAACCTTAGGACCACTCTTAATTTTATTGAAAATTTTGTTTTTGTTTCCTTTGGCATTGTGGTCTTCTACAACTTATGGGGTTGTAATAATTTCACCAAAAGTCCTCATCAATTGGTGCTCATCATGGAACATCAATTAATACTAGCCCACTAGCATTGTTGTGTTACTACTACTATATATAGATATAGTAGTGCATTGATTATTACCGAATAGATGGAAATTTACCGTTTGGCATCGAATATCTTCTATTGGAGTATCACGACGTGCACAGAAGAAATTTCATGCAACAATGCTTCAGCAATAAGAACTAGTGACTCCACATGGCATTCATTTATTTAGGATTGATTTAGGGTTTAGAAAAAAAATTCTCTGTGAATGGTTGATTATTCTTAAAAAATTCTCTGTGAATGGTTGATTATTCATCCTAGCTATATATCCTATTAAAAAGCATACACTCTACTTACTCCCAGAGTAGTACAATCCCACACTTGATTTATATTAAAAACCTTAGCTATCAACATTAATTAATTAATTTAATTCCATGAAGTAGGCATTGCAAGTACGAGTTGCAAGGTTTATGACTACGATTTTTGTTGTGCGAACAATGAAGGAATAGTAGGGCCCTGCATTGTGGTCTTATAATGACCTAGAATTTTAAGGACTAAATAATTTTTATAATAGGGAAAAATCAAAAGTGGATGTGCCTATGTTGCTAAAAAATACTAGAGATGAGCAAGAACCCACGGTCATGTATGAAGGATAAGAAAATCTTTTACACCACTTCTATAAACTTGAACAAATATGATACCAAATGATAGAACCCTAAAGGTTCTAATATGAGTTTACTAAAATTAATATAATTCACAAGAATAACTATCCACTTAGAAGGGGATCCCTCCTTAACTTTAAAATTAAATATATTTTCTCTTCTTGATGATATTATTGCATTTGCTCGTACTATATTTATAACTATCCTAACCCTAACCCTACATCAGTTCATATTAAAATAATGATGATTCATAATAATTAAATTAATTAGACTATTATTAATAATAATGAAATGTTAGGATATGGGATCCTAACAGATCTCTTCATATAATGCCATAAATTGCCTACATCCAATACCATAGTCTCTAATACCAAATATTAAATTTGAACATGAAATTAATACCAATGAAGAGAGCTAAACATAACAAGGAATAACAAAATAAAGATGCAAACACAAAACCATATTTAGAACAAGAGATTAACAAGGGAAACCCTCCTTTGGGGGATGTCTAGACATTCCACTTTTTTCCATTAGCAATCTCAAATAAATACTACATTGCATCTTCTACAAGGTAAAAAATAGCATCTATCACTACCAACTCACATGTGCATGCAAGATGACACCTCATAAGTATCACTGTGTATGATCTCCAAGAAATGAGATGCTCATATTGCAACACCTTTTGGAAAGGTCTCCCTATGATACTTTCCCAATATACACCCTTCACATGCACCACTTGGAGGTGATATATGTGGAATCCAAATTATCATCTAATATTGACTCATGTATTTCAAGGAACCATGGTTGAGATGCTCAAGCCTATGATGTTAGTTCTAACTTTCATTATTTGCATGTGCATCCATATCCACAATTTTTTTCTTCCTATAAAGAGGGGAAAAGGAGATAGATATTTCTCCCAACTTATACATGTGATAAATCTCATCATAATAACTAGAATTAATAGTTTTAAACCTACTGTATATATTATTGATTACCTGTATATCAAGCCAAAACTATATCTTCTTGTTTTTATGAGTAATGTGATAAGTAGACAAAATATTAGAGACAAAATTAGGAGAATATAGTACCTCATCAAATGATAAATATACAATTCTAATGTCTCCACACCCTATAATTTGCAATGAAGAATAATCTCTAATCACAACACATTTCCCTACATGCACTTTGTTGTAGCCATGGATGCTTATGCTTTATCATGTGCCTAGTTTCCCTAAATATGCTATCCACTCATCTAAATATGTGTATTTTCAATATGAAAAATTAATCCCTATATGATCTTGTGAGGTTTCTCCATCAAAATTTTCCCTGCCTTGTGCATAGAAGAGAGAAAGAATCAACACCCCCCTTTCTTGCTTCTTCCTCAAGTCTTTTGATCTAAATCCTATAAAATTATATTTTGTGTCTTTCTTTATTACAAAACTTACAAGTAGACTTCTTAAAAGGCTTCTTGGGATTCTTTTCATTCTATTTTGACTTCTTGTCATTCTAAACTTTGGCAACTTCTTTTGGATGAGATTGATTAAAAATAGAATTTTCGTTACACCTATTTTTCCTAGCTTGATGGTGCAAAAAGTAATTAAATACCTCATCAGTTGGTGTTGTAGGAGAATATATAAAGTACACATGAAGCATATTAAAGACAACATATCATATGTTTTAGATATATTATTAAAGATAATATTGAGCAATTTAGTGTTCCTTTTCTTTTCCAATGTTTCTTGTCCTTTTCTTCTCTCCTTGGGTAGTCCTCTTGTGGTTCGAATGTCCTCTTGTAGTTTATTGAACTACATTATATACTAATAAATGGTGCCAAATGAATCCAAGGATAATATTTCTACCTCAACCTCCAATATACTGATTTGTATGGAATTAATTCAATCACACATGTCTTAAAATTTTATAAGCAACACTTTAGGCTCTGTGGTGCTACTAACATGAGTGTCATGTACTTGTCAATATAAAGATAACTGACAATATAATACTCATACTTCTTGTTCCTATAGAGCTACTTAACTTCTTAAAAATTAATATCATAAGGCTCTGCACTCATATGTTTGAGTAACTATGAGGATTCAAACATCAAGCTACTAAATTTTATTAACTAAAGTGCTTAAAGAAGCACATAAAATAAATGCTTAACAAATAAGCTAAATCTAGCTAAATCTAATAAGATAGATAGCTAGCATAACAACATCTTAGATGCTAAAAACATAATAATATTAGATGCTAACAAATATAATAATCTTAAAATCTAGGCTAACTTTAACTAACAAACAAGCTAACCAATTGACAACTAAGCCAACAATAATCCAACATGAGCTTGTAGAAGCTTCATGTACATACATAGTGTAAAATAATATACCAAATATGATAATACACCTAGGAATAAACTAACCCTAAAATTTAACATATGATGTCCTTATTATACCTCCCCACAATAGAAGCATTAGACTTAAATGTTTTTATAATAAAAGGAGTGTAAAATTCCAAATGCTAAATACAAGGGAAATGATTCCAATCAATCCTGGAGTTGCAATGCAACATCTAATCATAACTCTATCACCGGTATGGAAATAAAGTTGACAAGGATAAATGACCTATTGTGGATTCTGCATAGGCTATTGCAAAACATGAACCTGCCTAGCTAAAAGAGGCAATAAATAAGAGGGCCTATTGGAGCCAAATTTGACTCAAAATTTGAAACCCCTAAATTTAAATTTTTGGTTTCATCAAAATAAGCAAGCATTGCTGGTCTCTTTGCATCTTGTTAGAGAAGTTGGTTTTCCATAAAGTTTAAATTTAATCATTGCTATTATGTGTAGTTTTGAAAAATTATTATATCCTAATATGGTTGCCAAAGTCAATCCCTTTTAATAAAACCCAATCATTAAAAATACAAGGTTTAGTATTCTAGATCAATAATCATGTTTGGACCTAATTCAAGTGATAAAAATTTAGTCCTAAGGTATTAAAAGGATTTAATCAAATTCCATGGTCTTAAAACCCAAAAAAAATAATCACAATATTAAAATATAAAAAATAATGTTTGAAAAAAATGTCAATTAAAATCATAAGGGTATGCACCCCGTTGTGTTAAAAATTGTGCACCTTAAAACAGATTTAGGGGCAATGCTTCATCAAAGGAAAATCCAATGGATGCGCTTGATTTAATTAATTGACTCTTATAAACAAAATAATGCGATCGAAGAAATTAAGGTCTAAAGTTCCAAAATAAATATTAATAAAGACCTTGAGGGATATGCATCCCCTAAAATTAAACGACGAGCACATCGATCTAAATTCTATGATAGTGCTCAATTAAGATCCGATCGAACGACGATGCTCTCATAAAAGGCGCATCAAAAAGGTAAGACCCCACAAGATTAATTAAGATTATTAAATGAGATTAGCAAGGGTCTAATGCATCAGATAATTTTCCCTCTTTTAGCTTAACAAAATTTTAAAATCATGCACCCCTTAGTAACTAACCCTGTAGATTGATCAATATCAACGGTTGCGCCAACATTGATCGAGATCTAACGGTTGTGTCGAAGTCAAAACCCAAATAAGAAAATGATAAGTACATTGGGTAAAATGAAGGTAAAGACAAGATTAATTATGCATTAGTGAGGGTATAATACATTTTTATACCCCCTTTCGAGTTAAACCAAGATTAATCAAATGTAATAATGTGCCTCTTTTAGCTATCAAGTATTTAGCTTGTAGGAGATCTAATGGCAATGCTAGGACAAGCTCAAAGATCAACGAATGCGATCCATTCTATGATTTCCTTTTATCATACAAAAATTTAAAATAAAAAGGAATCAATGGATGTGAATGCCCTTGTCAAGATCTAACGGTGGCGAATGAGTCAAATTCAAACAAAGTGTAATGAACCCATTCGTTACTCCTTATCCATAATTTTTTTTAACATATATAAATATTCATATACATATGGCAATACCCAACCCATATCCTAAGATAGGCGGATTTCATTCGGATTATAACTTTCAAGGCAAATAGCTTCAAGAGCTATAAAGACTTGATCAGAGTCTCTTTAAGTAGAAGTGATCAACTTCTACAAAACTCTCATACCCCAATTGGTATGACTACGCTGACCAAGTGTAGGTTTCATCCCTTAAAATGGAAATCACAAAATGGTCCAGCAAAACCAGGTGAATGCCTTGAGATGGAAAACCACACCAATTATAAACCATTATAGATGAGATAACCACACCCATGGTTAATCATAAATCTCAGCTCTAATCCAATTCATCTAGAAAGGATCTCTAAGACCACTATATCACTATTGTGATAAAATTCCTTGGAATACCTTCTGAAATATGGTTACCTAACACGTTGGTACACCCTTTGTTTAGGAAACCTTCTTATTGCCCACATTACAAATGGTCATTACTTTTACCTTACATGTGTTTTCCTCCACATGTAACCTTAATCCTTTAGTGTAGAGTGTAGGGTATATCTTGGTTTGTAAATCAAGGTCATTTTGCCATTTTTAAATCTTTATTCCACAATATGATCTCAACTAAACCATATTTAATCCATGAAGCCAGACTTGTTATATCTTATCCTTAGGTTTGAAGTACTATAATAGACTTCTTCTTAAACAAGGTTTGTGTTCCATTCAAGAATAAGGATATAATGCATAAATCCAATTATCCCCTTAAGATTTGGTTTCTATAACATGAATATAAATGGTGTTGCATATGGAAAGGTGCATCATTCATAAATAATTATCCCACAATATTATAGTAAATTAGAAAAATGCCTTTGGTTCATTAACATATTTAGTAAGCATACCTCCTTCACCTTATTATTATTTTAGCAACTCTAAAACCATTCATCATTACCCATTATATCCCAAAAATAAATGACACAATTGAATTGCATTAAGTTAACAACATAATGGAAATTGAACATACTTTTCTAGCATCCATACATATTTAACCTACTGAAAATCATACCTCACAATGCAAAAAAATAAACGTCACATCCATCATATATCATTTTCATTTTGGAAGTAAATGCAACATCCACGAGATATAATAAAGCAATCCACAAAGTAAAGTGACACAAATATTTATCCTGGGAAACCCTGATGGGAAAAACCCAACCTCCAAAATAGTTTCTTCCTCATTTTCATAAACTTAAATGGTAAATTTACAATGATAGCAGGGCATCCAAAGGCCCTTCTTATCAAATATATATCAAGGAGTACAATAATCTCTTGATGTAATTAAGGAATCACCCAATTCATTTTTCTAAGACATCAATATAAAATTTGCAATATCATTGAGGAATATTTAGTTCCTTTAGGTTTATATTACTAAGTCATTTAATATCTTACAATGTTTATGAAAGTCATTGGATTATATTTTGGAGATAATTTACCGGCCTTTGAGGAAATTCTATAAATTATCCTCAAGAATGAATTTTTCAAATTCATTCTACATGACTGGTACAAGGTCAAATAAAGAATTAAATTCCCATACCTTTAATTCATTAGAAACCATTAGTTCCCACCAAGGTCATGAAACCAGGTGTCATCAATGACTCTTACATGCCTCCATTCGCTTATGGCATCTAGGGTAATTTTATTTTTTATTTATTTATTTTAAATCTTAGTCAACCCCATCAGGATAAATGGTTGATGTATTGAGGTATACTTCAACAAAATCTTCCTAAATATCCTTACCATGCTTACAGTGACCTGTGGGAGAAATATGTTCTAGGCTTTGAGGCCTTGTCCCTTGGTTCTTCCCTGTAGATGATGGTGGAATAGAGTTCTTTATATAAATTACTCAAATTTCCATAGGATTACATTCTAGTTTGGATAGTGCATAGATCAGATCTTGCATATTGGGCATTCTATGACATAGGTAATTACACAAGCTACAATCAATGAAATTTTCCTAATACTTATAAAACAAAAAGGAAACCCATAATTTGAACTAAGCTATTTCGAGGTTACCGCAGTAATACTTCCTTTGAACATTAGTTAGGGATCTGATAGCTTAGGGAAAGAATTTCCCCTTTCATTGAAAATCCTTTATTGTCCTATAGATATGTCACAGCTAGATTCGACTTAAAATAGGGAAGGGTTTTGGCTGTGTATTTCCAACCTAATGGAGGCAGGAGACAATTTGAATCACAAAATGGTCCACCCAAACCAGGTGAATGCCTTGAGATGGAAAACCACACCAATTGTAAACCATTATAGATGAGATAACCACACCCATGGTTAATCATAAATCTTAGCTCTGATCCAATTCATCTAGAAAGGATCTCTAAGACCACTATATCACTATTGTGATAAGAGTCCTTGGAATACCTTTTGAAATATGCTTACCTAACACATTGGTACACCATTTGTTTAGGAAACCTTCTTATTGCCCACATTACAAATGGTCATTACTTTTACCTTACATGTGTTTTCCTCCACATGTAACCTTAATCCTTTAGTGTAGAGTGTAGGGTATATCTTGGTTTGTAAATCAAGGTCGTTTTGCCATTTTTAAATCTTTATTCCACAATATGATCTCAACTAAACCATATTTAATCCATGAAGCCAGACTTGTTATATCTTATCCTTAGGTTTGAAGTACTATAATGGACTTCTTCTTAAACAAGGTTTGTGTTCCATTCAAGAATAAGGATATAATGCATAAATATAATTATCCCCTTAAGATTTGTTTTCTATAACATGAATATAAATGGTGTTGCATATGGAAAGGTGCATCATTCATAAATAATTATTCCACAATATTATAGTAAATTAGACAAATGCCTTTGGTTCATTAACATATTTAGTAAGCATACCTCCTTCACCTTATTATTATTTTAGCAACTCTAAAACCATTCATCATTACCCATTATATCCCAAAAATAAATGACACAATTGAATTGCATTAAGTTAACAACATAATGGAAATTGAACATACTTTTCTAGCATCCATACATATTTAACCTACTAAAAATCATACCTCACAGTGCATAAAAATAAACGTCACATCCATCATATATAATTTTCATTTTGGAAGTAAATGCAACATCCACGAGATATAATAAAGCAATCCACAAAGTAAAGTGACACAAATATTTATCCTGGGAAACCCTGATGGGAAAAACCCAACCTCCAAAATAGTTTCTTCCTCATTTTCATAAACTTAAATGGTAAATTTACAATGATAGCAGGGCATCCAAAGGCCCTTCTTATCAAATATATATCAAGGAGTACAATAATCTCTTGATGTAATTAAGGAATCACCCAATTCATTTTTCTAAGACATCAATATAAAATTTGCAATATCATTGAGGAATATTTAGTTCCTTTAGGTTTATATTACTAAGTCATTTAATATCTTACAATGTTTATGAAAGTCATTGGAATTATATTTTGGAGATAACTCACCGGCATTTGAGGAAATTCTATAAATTATCCTCAAGAATGATTTTTTTTCAAAATTCATTCTACATGACTGGCACAAGGTCAAATAAAGAATTAAAGTCCCATACCTTTAATTCATTAGCAACCAATAGTATCCATATATATATATATATATATATATATATATATATATATATATATATATATATATATATATATATATATATATATATATATATATATATATATATATATATATATAGTATATATATATATATATATATATATATATATGTATATATGTATATATATGTATATATATATATATATATATATATATATATATATGTATATATATATATATATATATGTATATATATATATATATATATATGTATATATATATATAATATAAATATAAATAAATATATATTACTTTATTTAATTAAATATATTCGGTTCTCAGTGGTCTTTATGACTACCAAAAGGTGTTCAATGCCTAAGGAAGACCTCAAAAAATATCTTCCTTCTTCCCCATACAACGAGTGCAAAACACTCACACTTCTCATTACTTGGCATAGTAGATTGAATACGTCTTGGTACAAGTGTCGAGTAAGATATCAGAAGGTGGTGTTCCCACCGAGGTCATGAAACCAGGTGTCATCAACAACTCCTACATGCCTCCGTTCGCTTATGGCATCTAGGGTAATTTTAAATTTTATTTATTTATTTTAAATCTTAGTCAACCCCATCAGGATAAATGGTTGATGTATTGAGGTATACTTCAACAAAATCTGCCTAAATATCCTTACCATGCTTACAGTGACCTATGGGAGAAATATGTTCTAGGCTTTGAGGCCTTGTCCCTTGGTTCTTCCCTGTAGATGATGGTGGAATAGAGTTCTTCATATAAATTACTCAAATTTCAATAGGATTACATTCTAATTTGGATAGTGCATAGATCAGACCCTGCATCTTGGGCATTCTATGACATAGGTAATTACACAAGCTATAATTAATGAAATTTTCCTAATACTTATAAAACAAAAAGGAAACCCATAATTTGAACTAAGCTATTTCGAGGTTACCACAGTAATACTTCCTTCGACCATTAGTTAGGGATCTGATAGCTTAGGGAAAGAATTTCCCCTTTCATTGAAAATCCTTTATTTTCCTATAGAGATGTCACAGCTAGATTCGACCTAAAATAGGGAAGGGTTTTGGCTGTGTATTTCCAACCTAATGGAGGCATGAGACAGTTTGAATCCTCTGAGAGTTAGCAATAATGTTCTGACATTATATTCTAACCTGGAGTTGTAGGATGTATAGTTATGATGATGGTCTAACAATCCCCTATCAATTTCTTGATATATTTCATTGGTGTTATTTTCCCCAAATCGTGCTTTCGACTTCCATACAAGCGATGTTTTCAAAGCTACTGGATGTGTTTGGGAATAGAGGGCTACATACGTAGTCTAGGCAGAGGAAGATATAAAATTTCATCTTCCCATTGTAGGAAGGGGGTTTAAATATAGTTCAATATCGTTATCAGTAGGAATAAAAAATTAAGGCTATACCCATAGCTAACTACTGTACAATTATCATCCAAACAATTTCCATGATAAGCATGTAGTCTATTCATGACATTCCCTTATTTTCATTAGGATTTTAATTGTTACAATCAAAGGGTTCTCAGACACAATCGCAATAAATTAAGAGATGACATACTTCTCTATCTGAATACCCTCATAGATGGTGATTTACCAAAAATTCACAGTTATGCATGGTACAAAAATAGAGGTTAAGCATTTGGAGTTTTTAATTAAAATAAACCTCAAATTTTTCAAAGTACGGGACTAATGTCCTCAAAACATTTTTGAAACCAAAGGTTCCCAAATGTGCAAGACAGTCTTCTGTGTGGTAGATCGGAGACTAGGTCGAACATGATTTTTCCTCAGTGGAGGAATGCTTAAGTTTTATGCATCAACCACTATACCCTGAATCACTTTATTCCAAATAGAGTGTTGTCAATGTTTAAAATATACATATTATAATGGTGATTTAGTATAAAATATGTTGTCCTTCATTTCATTCCAATTAGCTAAAGGTGACTTGCTTTAAGTAATATTACAACCAATATATATATATATATATATATATATATATATATATATATATATTAAAATTACCTTAAGACTAACCCATCAATACTATAATCCATCCGTGCGTCCCTCATGTAGATGTATAAGGACCAAACGAACAATTCTCAGCAATATTATATCATTACTGATATGAATGCACAAGTATAAAGAATATAGAATTTTTAGTGAGTCTAGCATAAGTATAAATCAAGAACATGGGGACGTCTTTAATGATAAGGGTCCACCAGAGATAGGAATCCTCCATCTTAAAGTGAGTTCTTTAATTTAACACAACCATAGAATATAAGGAACATAATGAAGTGAGATCAAACCTGGTTCTACCAAATTTCCTTCCCTTGGGGCTTGCCTATAAGAGTATATCCTTAATATTCCTTCTATGCTTACTCCTTTCAATCCTCCAAGCTTACTCTTTACTATAGCAATAAATCCTTCTAGGTCTTCTAGTTTCTGATCCACCCAAGGGGTGGAGAGCATACTCCCTAGACCATCAAGATTTTCTAGATGTCCCATTCTTCACCAAAAGCCCTCTATTTATAGGTATTTTTCCACTCATGGGCCAAATAGTGACCATATTATAATAATACTAAAAATATGCCTTGGCCCCATTATGACTTCATCATGTCCTTCAAGGGTCCTCTAGGGATGAGGTGAGTGACAAAACTTATACTATTGAGGCATAGGATAGTTACAAGGTTGGAACTATTTTTGATAAGCTAGAAGATCTTCTCCTTATTCCCATCAATATCAGGTATCCACATGAGTAATTTGCAAAAGGTAGGATGAACCTTAAGTTATTTAAATATTCCTTAGTCCTTTTTAGGTCCCATCCACCTTGGGTCCACCAAATCTGCACATGATTTATTATATGTTTATAATTTTGTAAAAGATAATTCCTTAAATTTATCTTTTACCAGACCTCATAAATAACCCTTAAATTAATTAATATTTCTTATCCTTTATAAAATTCTTTTATTAGAATTTTTCTAGGATTCTTTAGGGTCTAGGCATCTCTATTAAGCATTAATTGGTCCTAGAACCCAATTAATATACCTTAATTAAGATAGGAGGGTGACAGGTCATGACACAAAGGGATGAAACAACACAAGTATCTGATGGCAATGCCCACTTTCGCTCGGATTCAACAGCAGTGCATTGTTAAAAATGATCGAAGGTTAACAGGTTCTTTGTCAAATAATTAATTAAATGCATTATCAAGGCTAAATAAAGCACTTAATCAAGTTATATAAAGGTTTTATATGTGGATGACCTTCCCCCTTCCATTCTTTCTAAACCTTACGCATGTACGGATAATCCAATGGTCGCACCCCCATCATTGTATGATCTAACGGTGAGCGCGTAGAGAGGTGAACTGATTTTACAATACCTATGTTTAATGCAATGTTGTTAAGATTTTAATATCTAGATTAACCATGGTAAATTATGATTGTATGAGGACTAATGCATCACATTATTATAAAGATAAATAAATAATTATAAAAACTTTGAGCCTAAGTATCGTCGAATGAATTATTACTAATCAAGAGCTTTCGACTTTATCAACATGATTAATTTTATTAACTTGGCACAAGTTTATATGAATTAGTGGACTAACAATCATGTAGGTTCTTGGCCATCAATGGCTTAATTAATCCTCCTCAAGATCCAACGGTAGCGTGCAAGTCAAAGGTCCAAGTAATGAAATGATCGTGAATGTCTTCCAATAAATTTGAAAATAGCATTCTATTAATATTAAAAGGATCCGACGACAGCGATCGAGTCAAAGTCAAATAAATCATGCAAAATCCAATGGTGGCAGTACAAATCTAAGTTATTGAAGTTGCATTAAAGAGATGCCAAGTCCCATCAAATCTAAGGATCACAAACAAGCCTAATTGATCTAACAGTAAACTGCCAATAATCAGTAGCATAATTTTTTGAGAAGAAGATTTGATAAGTCTAAAAACCTAGAAAAGGAATGACCACTTTACAAAATACATGAAATCAATACCAGGGTAGAAAGCAAGGAAGTGACTCATTCGTAACAAGGTACGCTAAGGGACGATATGAGGATCAACAACTGAGATAAATCCAAATAATTAGTACACACCAGTTGATACTCATGGAAGGAAATATTCAAATAATCATAATAAATACCACATATGGTACATAGAAAAGAGCAATGTAGACTAAGCAAAAGATAAATCCTGATCATGCATATCCACTAGAGATGATAACATACTGTATGAAAGACTAAAATAATATTGTTCAAATATACTCATACCCAAACTTCTTATCTTATAAATAGGAGCATTAACAGGGAGTTGCAAGACATCAATAAGAGAAATAATGGAGTTCAAAGAATATGAGAATATTCACTTTTTGTTCTGCAAACACCTAAGACAAAGAAAGCGCATGAAGAATACAACATGCTTTTGACTTTCATAAAGTCATTCAGTTCACACTTTGACAAAATATAGTTATGATAGGAATACTCGGAAAAAGTATAGTTATAGAAGCAGCTTATAGATGCTTCTAGATCTTATTTTTCATTCCTGCCTTCCTCCTAACTATCATTGCTTCCCTCTCTCTAAGAATTCTTCCTTAACTATCCTAAAATTTCTCCTAACATTACGCCATCTCATCAACTTCCATTATGTGAATCCACCCCCTTCCCTCTTTTCTCCCTTCACTCTATCACAAGATTAGTGCCATTCTACCCATTTTCCACTGGCATGCCATCTTTTGTCTTCACCATCATGTCGGGTCCCCCTTCGTCCTTCATCTAAATTTCATGATAACAACTTGGTCGATCTTTAACAACAAGACATAGTGACCAGGACAAGCAGAATAAAAGTAAAACATATAACAATTAATCCTTAGTTTCTAGGGCCAACAAGAAGAGAAAAAGGAAAAAATTATCTAGCAAAAATCTCCCTTCAGACTAAAAATGAATTGCAAAATTATATCCAAGGTCCCGCCAGTGGGACAACATACAAAAGAAATTCAATCAGATATTAAAAAGTGTAAGGTTGAGAGCAAAACTAGGAATAACAGATTTAAGAAATAGAGGCTATAAAAGGAAGAAGTTATGTTTAGAATCATCATCAAGCAATTAGAGAATACCATTTTTTCTAAGAGGTAGACTTGAGTGCCATTTAGAGTTGTGTTGTTGTATCTCCCATTTTATTTCTATTTTTCTTATTCATTCCTCTTTCTTCCCTTTACTGTGCAGGATTTTGATAGGAAAGTGCTCAAGAAGCTAAGATTATTTTCTATCCTATTGAGCCTAAGATTCAGAGACTCTATTGTTACCATATTGGAACAAGGAGAGTAGGAGAGACCTGTTACATTATTTGAATAGAGTCTTCTTCATTGTATTGATGTATTTCTTTGAGAAAAACAAAGTTAAAAGGCATCCTACCCACTCTACATGTAAAATTTTATAAAATCAATACAATTTTGGGTTTCATTCCTATTATATTTGTGTCTTGGTACTATGTGTCACTGTGTAATGGATTACATTATTTGAATGCATTATATGTGTCTCTTTTGTTGGTTGACTTTTAGTTTTATTACGATATTCAAATAAGTCTAAGAGCACCAATTTTATTTTCCCCCTTCTCTCTGTTCATGTCAAAATTATTGTTAAATTGCTATAATAACCCAATGAATCTAGGCACCGATCTACATAAGGCATAACAAATGGTTATTTTCTTTCTTGGTCATTTTAATACATATAGTGTTACATTAATCTGGAGTGTGTAATCAAAATTTTATCATATAATTACCATTGGGGTTTCCTTACTCATTCTATAGTTTTCCTTTAGTAATAGTCATGTTTATCAGAATGAAGAGGCGAGTTGACCAGAGCCTGTAATAGCTCCTTAGTTTCAAATGGATTTTTGCAGCGTGACAATCAAATCCTATGGATGCAAGAATCGGTTCCAATAGTTTTTTGGCATCGTTTCCAGAGAGGACTTGATAGAAAGATTTAATTATCTTATTAATAATTTTCTTTCAACGATTATTCTTAATCAACATACGACCAGTCAAAATAAATAACCAATGTCTTTAATTTTTACATTTTTAGTGTTCTTTGTTTGTTATGTCCATGATTCTTGTTTTAAATTTACTTTTTGAAGTAATTTTCTATGTTTCTTAATTTTCTTAAATTATCCCAAGAATCGACTCCTGTGAGGATGAGCGTTAATATCAAGCATTATTGATAAATTATACGTTGTTCTTTCTACACCTCGATGTTGGCGACTCTGTCTGAATGAAACCAGAAGATTAAAATAAAAAAGGAAAGAATAGAACATTCTAGCAAACACCAGGAGAAGCGATAAGGAACTATTCCCAGAACTCAAAAATCTAGAGGTATTTATACATAATAAAAATACTCCATTTTTCAAGAATACTCTGTATAATAGTAGATCAAATTCTAGCAATAAAAAGTACATAAATAAAAATTAAAATATTTTTACTGTTGATGCCACTATAGATAAAAATTTGAATCCTGTTATAGAAGATACATTTGATTATTTTCATTGTCTGATTAATAGTAATATTGAGGTAGATAACCCCTTAGATTATATTCAAGCTATCCAGAACCATATCCCTATAGGCATTGCTATTGCAAATCTAAATCCCATTATACCTATAGTAATAATGACCCAGGAAAATCAACAAAATTAGGATAATGTCCATTTATGGAGGACTAATAGGTATAGACCTTTTGTGTTACCTAAAAATTTAAATGCCTTACCCAGTAAAGCTCACAAATATCTTCCAAAATTCTTAGGAAATAGTGCAATAACTGGAGAAGATCACATCAAGAGTTTCTTGTATGCAATGGATAGTATGGAGGTTGAACATGAAGATGTAGTATTGAGACTATTTTTATAGACTTTAGAAAAATATGCTAAAGAGTGGTTCAATTCCCTTCCTGACAATGATATCCCAAACTTCACCAAAATGGAAGCCGTGTTTCTAAAGAAATATGGTGAAAGAAAAAATGAACAATATCTGTTAACTAGGTTAGCCACTATGAATAAAAAAGAGAATGATGCTGTTAGTGACTTTAACAGAATATTTTCAAAGACCAGGAATAAAATCCCTACCAACTTTAGGCCTAGTGATGTTCAGTCTATTTTTTTTTACAAAAATGCTTTTCAAGGAGAGTTTAACTATGAGTTGAGGCAAGAACAAGCCACTACCATTTATGGTTGTATGTAAAAGGTAATGGATATAGAGATAAATATGATTTACAATGGTAATATGAAGCCTTATTCTCTAGTAGTCAACCCACCTGATACAAAACCTAAAAGAGTAGCATTTGATATACAAAGAAGAACTAAAATTGATCCATTGGAGAAATTGGCTAGTCAAATGACTGAGATGCTCAGTAACATGAACAATAAAATCACAAGAATCAAAAGAAACAATGGTAATAATGGTGAATCTCCATAAACAGAGTGACCACATGTTGACAATCATCCTCCTTTTAATTTTTTTTTTAATAAGAATTGGGGAAACAACAATGGTTCTAAAGAAGGAAATAGGAATAGGAATAATGGTAACAATAGCTAGAAAAACAAAGATTCGAATAGACATCAAAATAGTGTTCCTAACCTCGTACCATCTGCCAATGTAGTAGAAGGATTTCTCTATTTTTTCTCTACTTGTGATGCACCTCATAACCCTAACGCATGTGGAATTCACATAAGTGATCAATGCAATGTAGATTTACATGCTAAATCATAAGAAGATATAAGAATCAATGCTTGTTGGTATGTTGAAGATGAATCTAGAGAAAGGTTGTTTGAATAAGATATGGATAATTATGCTTCAAATCACCATCCTCAAATCTTAGTAACTGAAGGAAAAAAATCTTGCAAAAATCACATGAGTCAAGATATGACAAGATGAAGCAAGGGAAATTAATCCCCACTACTCAATACTTTGAAGAATTAGAGGCTATTCATACTTTGAATTTAATAAATAGGACTATCCTAGACCGTACAGAGAAAACCTCTACTAGTGAAACAAGAAAACAAACTTTCACAAATAAGAATACCAGTAAAGAGAAAACTGATAGAATCCTCAAAAATATTACTCCCGAAGTAATAAAATCAGAGGAAGAGATTTCCAAAGAAGAAATTAATAGACCATTGGATATTAAGAAAATAGAATTTTATGCTAGGTCAGAACTCAATAAATAAAAGTTTAACATCACATTTGGAGAACTTATGAAAATTCAACAATAAAAATAACAAGTCTACAGAGTATTTGGATTAGTGGAACAAAAATAAGACCCAACTTGCCATGCTGCTAGACAAAATCAACATGATACAAGATCACCATCCTCTGTCAGACCCTTCTATGTATCATTGAGGTATAATTTAGATGAAGGGGAAAGGTATGTGATTCATAATTGCATGCTAGACAGTGGATCCTCACACAATATCATGCCCAAAATAATAGCTGATCAAAAGGGATTAATATGTACTAGAGATTCTACCCCTATTTTTGTAATGGCTAGTAGACAAATTCCTTGTGTAGGGGTGATACCTGGATTTTTGGTTTTCTTAGATAAACACCCCAAAAAAGGTATAGTAATGGATGTTGCAGCAGTTGATGTTGACCCATTCTTCTCACTATTACTTTGTAGACATTGGGCAAAACAACTAGGAGGTTCAATTCAGTTGGACTGGTCCTATGCTACAATATCCATATCATATAAGGAGAACATAATATTATGAAGAGAACCATTTAGCAAGCATTTCATAAATTCAAATTGGTGAAACAATGATAAAATTAGTAAACTCTATGGAAGAAAAAGGGATGGGAGTTTAATCCATATGGCAAAACCCATTCCTGGTGGAATTTCTAGAAGCAAAGAACATAGATCCAAAAGTTATGAAAATAGTCGATGTTGAATCAAATAGAGTATTAACCCAAGAAATGTGGACCATATCTTTTGATGGAGCTAAATCCCAAGCTGGAGTAGGTGTAGGTGTTAATTTGACTGATATAAAAGGAAATTACCTTGGCATTCCTTATAGATTGGAATTCTCTTGCACAAAAAATGTAGCTGAGTATGAATTCTTACTATTAGGGTTAAGAAAAGTGAAAGAGTTAGGTATTAATTACTTGACTGTAATAGGGGATGCATAACTTATTATACAACAGATCAAAGGTAAATATCAGACCAAACACCCTAGGCTTAAGCAATATAAAAATGCAGTATTGGAAGAAATTGATAAATTCTTAGCTTTCAATATCTCATATATTACAAGAGAACAAAATCATGTTGCAGATCTTTTAGATGTAAATTCCTCAGATCTAGATCACCTAGAGATAACTATAGAATATATGGATAGATTCCCAACTATTTCAGTCTATAAGCCTTTTGTTCCAGATAACATAGTCTATCTACAGGTCTTTCAAGATTATATAGATATTAAGGACTTTATGACTTTGCAAAATTAGTATGCAGATGTAATCTATGATGAAAATGATGAAGAGATGCTATAGACCAAATAGGAGATCCAGTAGAAGTAATCTAGTTAAAAACAAATAAAATACCCAAAATATTAGTTTCTCTAGAGAGTCTATTCGATTATTTTGACAAAGCTTATAAGACCTTAAGTAGAGAAGTAATATTTGAAGACATTAACATTGGTTCAATGAAAGAACCTAGAATAGTGAAAGTAGACATGGCCTTACCTACTAAAGAGAAAGCTGGATATTACAGTTTCTTGAAAAAGAAAAAAGAACATTTTTCTTGAACTTATGAAGACCTTAAAACTTTCAAAACATAAGTAATGACACACATTATACACCTGAAGGAATATTCTAAGCCATTTATTCCTTCAAAGCCATTAGAAAGAAACAAAGGAAGTACAATCCAAACTTTACACCCAATAATGCAAAAGGAAGTACAAAAATTGCTTGATTCCAATATAATCAGAAAGATAAGATTTTCTTCCTAGATATCCAATTTAGTACTAATAAAAAAAAAATGGGGATATTAGACTCTGTTTAGATTTTAGAAATTTAAACAAGAGTTCATTAAAATACAATTACCCATTACCCAACATGGAACAATTATTGCAAACAGTAGTTGTCTCAACTAGATTGTCTCTGTTAGATGGATTTTCAGGGTACAATAAAATTTAGATAAATCCAAAATATAGGCATAAGACAACATTCACTATGCCTTAGGGTACAATTGAATATTTAATAATACATTTTGGACTAATGAATGTAGGTGCTACTTTTTAGAGGGTAATGGATTTTGCCTTCAAAGGATTAATGTTCAAAATTGTAGTTGTATACCTAGATGATATCACAGTATTTTCTAAAAATCCAGAAGAATATCTAGAACACTTAACTGTAGTTTTTGCTCAGTGCAAGGAATTTGTAATTTCTTTAAATCCCAAGAAATGTATTTTTGGGACTATACAAGGAAATTTGTTAGGGCATTGTTGTGGCTGCTCCACAACGTACCCCAAAATTGGGGACCCACCTTTTTTGCATGTTTTCCAAGAAGACCGAAGTGGCCCATATGCTAAAGATCAAAGAAAAAGCAAAACACCACAAGGAGAAAAAGTGTCGCGATATCGCGACATGTTGCATTTTCACGGTCCAAAGCAAAGGGAGAGAGCAAAAGAGAAAAAGTGTCGCGATATCGCGACATGTTGCATCATCGCGGCCAAAAGAGAAAAAGTGTCGCGATATCGCGACATGTTGCATCGTCACGGCCAAAAGAGAAAAAGTGTCACGATATCGCGACATGTTGCATCTTCACGGCCAAAAGAGAAAAAGTGTCGCGATATCACGACATGTTGCATCTTCGCGGCCAAAAGAAAAAAGTGTCACGATATCGCGACATGTTGCA
This sequence comes from Wollemia nobilis, assembly GCA_028583015.1. Taxonomy (NCBI): domain Eukaryota; kingdom Viridiplantae; phylum Streptophyta; class Pinopsida; order Araucariales; family Araucariaceae; genus Wollemia; species Wollemia nobilis. The sequence continues at coordinate 7,301,836 of JAQPPZ010000386.1, read as the reverse complement.
TTATCGCGGCCAAAAGAGAAAAAGTGTCGTGATATCGCGACATGTTGCATTGTCGCGGCCAAAGGAAAAAAGTGTCGCGATATCGCGACATGTTGCATCGTCACGGCCAAAAGAGAAAAAGTGTCGCGATATCGCGACATGTTGCATTTTCGCGGCCAAAAGAGAAAAAGTGTCGCGATATCGCGACATGTTGCATTTTCAAAAGAAAAAGATGTCGCGATATCGTGACATGTTGCATTTTCGTGGCCAAAAGAAAGAAAAAGTGTCACGATATCGCGACATGTTGCATTTTCAGGCTAAAAGCAACAAAAGAGAGCAAGGAGGAAAAGTGTCGCGATATCGCGACATGTTCCATTTTCGCCAAGGTAATGGACCATAGTGACGTGGACATAAGGACAAAATCCAATGAATAAGACAAAGCGTTACATAAGGAATCTTTAATGATTTGAAATCATTTAAGATGGTCGTTACACACGAAGGGAAATAGACGCAAGCCCATGTGGAGAAAATGAAACGAAGGGCCACAAAATGGAAACGAAGAGCATAAAGAGGAAGGTGAAACGAACAGTCAGGGAAGGTGAAATGAACAGTCATGGAAGGAGAAACAATTTTTTTCAGAAGTTTAAATACGCCATTCAAAGAGGCCAGAAGGGGTTGGAAATTGCTGCGAGCAGAGTTGCAGATTTGAAGGCAAGAGGGCCATTCTGGACCTGTTTGAGTCGTTTTTCTTCCATGGACTGGTTTGGGAAAACCAAAAATTCTGCTATTGTAAAATGACACATTTTTAATGCAGAAGTTTTTAGAAATTTGCATCTTATGGACAAGAAAGAAGGAGATTCTCTTTGCATGCTATGGATTTAATGCCTATTTTTCCCATTTTTAGATTTTGAGTTTGTATATGGAGTTAATGCAAGTTTTCTTGGTTGCTTCATACGAATGTTTAAATCTAAAAAACCTCATTTAAAACCCTAGGAACCAGCACTTAGTCTATGGGGATTGTGCTTGTTTTGCAAGTCCAATAGGTTAGGTTGCATGCATGGAGACCTCACATCTTCGGTTTTGTCGAAATAGGATAGCATCATACTTGAATGCATTTTATTTTCAGTTTTCTGCATTTCATTTTCATTTTCTCGCATTTTATTTTTTCAAAAATTTTAACTTATTTTAAATTTTCAGGCATTAAAATAAACATTTAAAAATTTTCAAAATCCAAAAAAAACAATGAACAATCACTAAAGTTTCATGGTGAAATAAACCAACATTGCCCCTTGTTTACAGCTTACTTGCAATCACTAAGGTGTTCCAAGCATTTAAATTGAATATCTTTATTTGAGATTACTAATACACATATGCAAATGCTAATACAAGTGGAGACCTTGGAGAAGTTGTTTGTTTAACTTCTTTGCAAGAGGGGATTTGGAACCCAAATCCTAAAGGAGAGTGTACTTTCACAATTGGGTGAAAATACCACTCAACAGATTGGCGCTAGAAGGAGGGCCTGAATTGTTTTATTTCAGAGTGATTTAAATGCTATAGGGATTTAAATTTTGAATATTTCATGCCCTATTGATTATTATCTTTAGCCCTCTTTTAACAATACAACCTTGTAGTGTTAAAAGGAGGACATGAATTGCTATGCATTGTTCTAACGCTTTTGATTGTTCATACAGGAATAATGTGTTTTGATTTGATTTTAAAAATTTTTGTCTTGACTAACGAGGTTGTCTCCATGCAATTACTTTCATTTGATTTTAATGGATACATCTCTTGGTTGATGCTAACATGATTATACATACGTTACATGTTTGATATTTGCTAGTCAATTTCATGCTTATTTGTAAGGAATTATTTTTTGTCTAAAAATGTATTTGTTGTCGGTATTATGCTCTTCACTTGCGTGTAATGCGATCTTGTGAATCAGAAAGCCTACAACACTAGGAGTATGCTCTTCACTTGCGCATATGCGATCTGGTGAATCAGAAACTTACATTTTTAGAATACTGCTTTGTCATGGTTCCTTCTTTCATTCACGACTAACAAATTGATTTTGAAGTTATTCTTTGAATTTCATTAATTGCAAGATTTTTTGTGTGTCGCAGGTTTTCTTTGAGGTATTGAGAGTTTTGTCAGGTTTTGTAGGGTAGTTTCATTTACAAGCTGGACCCACCGCATCGCATCGCAACTAGGTCCAAAACAACCGAGGAAACCATATTCCAAAGCCTCTCACTCACTCATAGGAATCCAAGGAATAAAACCGAGCAAATTGTGGTCCCACCAGATATTCTTGTTACGGAAGATCCTTCTGTTTCAGGCGCATCTAGCGGACTTGCACCGGTGGTGTCATTTGCCACTAGTGTACCAATTATCAGTACCATTTCCATGGTTCTTGTAGGGTTATCATCATCAATTTTGAATCAAATGGCCCAACCTCCACCACCTCCTTGGTACGGAGCCAATAACATTCCTTTGAATATTGCAGGGGATATTCACGAGATCCCTAAGAATATAGAGAGATTTTTGCCCAAATACAAACCGGATGGCCCAAGGACCGCAGAAGAACATATTCAGGCCTATAGGGATGTTTTGATAAGATTGCAAGTTCAACATGAAGATGTGGCTTGTAGACTCTTCCCCATGAGCCTAGACCAAGTGGCTTACGAATGGTATATTTGCTTACCTACTGGTTCCATTACGTCATGGACGCAAATGGAGGATGCTTTTGTCAACCAATTCAGGTCACCATTAGATCCCACAATCATCTATAATCAGTTCATTACATGCAAAAGAGGCCAGGGTGAGCCAATCCAAACTTTTAATCAGAGATTTCAGAAGTGCTATAATAGAGCAATTCGACATTTTGCCATTGATCCCGCAGTAGCTTTGCAAATATATTTTGGGGCATTGGATCCTATGACGGCAATGTTTGCAAGGCGAAATCCTCAAGTTACCATGCTTGCTCTAGCCTACAATGAAGCTATGACCATTGAACAACAAATGACACCACAGAGTTATGGGTTTTCCCTGATGCCTATGGTAGGACAATATGGTCCATATGGTCAAGCTCCTATGATGAATCAGATCATGGCACCACAAATATCAGGCATAAATGCTTTGCCTTATCAACAACCATATTCATCAACACCCGCTTACGCACCCATTCCAATTCAACCAATCACATCCATTCCCCCCATTCCTTCATTTTTGCAAAATAGTCAACAGACTATGCAAGGAGCTAGTCCGGTTAATTCTCAGGCTATAGTTCCTTTCCCCAATCCAATTCCGATTCAAAGTGTGAATCCCTACGCAAATCAAGTGGCTCAAAATCCAACTCAAATGTTAAGTCAAGATCTCACCAATTACGCAAATCCTATTGGAACTAGCAATAACATAGCTCAACCAAAAGAGATTTATTCAGAGGTTGAAGAACTCAAAAAGATAGTTCACAAATTGAGTAATGATTTGGTTCAAAAATAGAAGTATGAATCCCATGCCCCTCACCCAAATCGAAATTTCAACAATAGAGGGAGACAAGTGGAATACGAAGCCAAACAATGGGGGTGTGCCTTCCCCTATTGCTAATCAGATAGATACTTCTGCAGGACCAAGTCACTCTAGTTCCATTCTTAATATTTCTGATTTTGCATGGGAAAAGGGGTGTAGATTGCATAATACAAAGGAGCATAATGAAAGGAATTGTCCCAAAATTGCTAGGTATACCCATTGTCTCCAAGCTCAAGTGGATGATTTGGAACTTGTGCCAAATGAGGGTCCACCCCAACATCAACAAGGAGAGGACAACATTTTGGTGGTGGAAACTCTATATCGTCAAGAGAGTGAGAATGAGGAAGAAGAGGATGAGATCTTGGAACAGGAAGTGCAGGCTTTTAGAGAATTTAGAAAGGGGAACCATGGATACCATTTGAGGAGTAAGTCCAAAACCCCTAAAACATCCTCAACTCCACCAAACAATTCTATTCTTCCTCCCGATGCTAAGGCTGATAATAATCCCCCTCCTCCATCTGGAAGAGAAACGTCTAAGGACACGCAAAAAACATTGAAGCCTGAGAAGTCAACTTATGACATAGTGGAGGATTTAAGGAAGTCCAAGTCTAGCCTTTCATTTTTAGAGGCGGCTAGGTTGCCTGGCCAAAAGGAAGCATTGATAAAGGCTTTGGGCTCACCTAGTCAAATACAGGAAGGAAAGGAAGTTGAATCTCACATGGTTTTACGAAAGGAAAGACGAGATGTCCCTCCTTTTTTATTGACTGTGAGGATTGCTGGCAAAAATTTGCACAATTGTTTGGTGGACACAAGTGCCACAAGTAACCTCATGCCTTCAAAAATTTGTCAAATGCTAGGCCTAGAGCCTGTTTCTACTAAATGCAAGGTTTTGCAATTGGATCGGTCTGAGGTAAATGTGGTAGGGACCCTCTACGATGTTAAGATCCAACTCAATTCTGAACCTAGGGTCCAACAGGTAGTTGATATTTTGGTTGTCAATATCCCAAGTCGATATGGAATGCTACTTGCTAGGGATTGGATGAAAAGTTTGAATGGTTATTTCTCCACTGATTGCTCGCACATGTGGCTACCCTGGAGAGGGATTGCTAATCAAATTAGAGTGGAAAATGAGCCAAGGCTTAAGGAAATCATCACAGAATTCAACAAGCCAAATGAAGTTCAATTTTTTGAACCTGAGTTAGGAGTCTATGCTTTTGATGTTGAAAGAGCTACCGAAGAACCTCAAAAAGAAACAGTTTCTTGTAGCTCTTCTGAAGAAGATAATCTCGTGTGGTTACTCAAGTTTGATGGATCTAAGTCAAAACAAGGGGCAGGAGCTGGAGTTGAACTCACTTGTCCGGGAAGTAAACCATTGTTTGCTGCCTATAGATTGCAATTTCCTTGCACTAACAACGTGGCAGAATATGAAGCTCTTATCTTTGGATTACAATTGGCTTTGAGCAAGAAGGTTAAGTGTTTGAAAGTATTGGGAGATTCGGAGTTGGTTGTCAAACAAGTTAAAGGACAATATACCTGTCGCGATAAGAGATTGAGCCTTTATAGAACTAGGGTGAGGGACCTCATTGAGGAATTTGATGCTTTTAATATATCCCTTATTTCTAGGAAAGGAAATCGTATAGCTGATTCTCTTGCGGTCGCTGCAGGCATGCTAAATCCGGTTGACATAAAAAAATGCAAGAAGTTTTCCATTGAGTTGGTCCCTTGCCCATCGATACCCGATAACGTCAGAAACTTGCAAGTTTTTGAGAATGATAGACACATTTTCAAATTTGTCACCAATTCAGGTATTTTTGAGAACCAAGTGATTGATGAAGATCAAAGGTGGCAAGAAGAAACAGAAGGAGAAAGCGAAGCTACATTTCAATCCAACAAGATACCTAAGAACATCGTTTCATTGGAGAAGATGTTTGATATGGGATATAAAGCTAGAAAAGGAAAAAGGGTTCCACCTCCTAAAGATGCTTGTGACTTGATCAATATAGGGAGTGTGGATAATCCACGTGAAGTGTACATTGCAAAGGCATGTACAATTGATGAGAGGGAAAATATAATACGTACACTAAAGTATTACATGGATTGCATTGCTTGGAGTTACAATGAGTTGAAAACGTATGATCAAAATGTTATTATGCACACCATCCCTCTAAAACCGGATTCCAAACCCTTCAGACAAAGACAACGACCTGTTAACCCATTACTTGAGCCCTTGATAGAGAAAGAGGTCAAGCGATTGTTGGACGCAAAGATAATATTTCCCGTTAGGCACTCAACTTGGGTCGCTAATCTTGTTTCGGTGAGAAAGAAGAATGGAGAGATAAGGCTATGCATAGATTTTAGAAATCTCAACAAAGCCTCACAAAAGGATAATTACCCACTACCATCAATTGATGAAATCTTGCAAATGGTGAATGGGTCTGAAATGATGTCTTTTCTCGATGGGTATTCTGGATACAATCAGATTCTTATTCATCCCAATGACAGGATGAAGACGGCCTTCACAACCAAATGGGGAACATTTGCCTATAGAAGAATGCCTTTCGGATTATTAAATGCAGGCGCAACATTTCAACGTGCCATGGATTATGCGTTCAAAGGGCTCATAGGTAAATGTATCATTGTGTATGTGGATGACATTCCTGTGTTTTCAAAGGAAAGAAAAGACCATGTGAAAGATTTGAGGAAAGTTCTCCAAAGGTGTAAAGAGCACGAAATTTCTTTAAATCCAAAAAAATGCATCTTTGGAGTGACAGAAGGAAGATTGCTTGGCCATATCATTTCAAAAGAAGGTATCTCCATTGATCCGAAAAGGATAGAAGCTATCCAAAACTTGCCTCTCCCGGTAGCAAAAAGGAATTGAGATCTTTCTTTGGGAAAATCAATTTCGTGAGGAAGTTTATTTCTGGCTTCACTGAGATAGCTAAACCACTGAATGAGATGCTCAAAAAGGATGTGAATGTCAAATGGAACGAAGAAAGTAGGGTTGCCTTTCAAAGCATCAAGGATGCTATTTCTAGAGCCCCTGTCCTTATAAGTCCAAATTATTCTAAGCCTTTCTTTATTTATGCTTTCACATCTGAACACTCTTTTGCGAGTGTCTTGACTCAGAAAGGTGAAGATAACATAGAAAATCCCATAGCTTTTCTAAGCGCTCCTTTGAAGGATGCTCAATTGAGGTATTCCATCCTCGATAAGCAAATGTATGCACTTTTCAAAATAGTAAAAAAATTTAGACATTACATTGTGCATAGTAGGGTCTTTGCCATTGTGCCTGACCTTGCTGTCAAAACCATGTTTGTGCAAAACGAGCTAGGTGAGAGAAGAGGTAAATGGATTTCTACCATCCAAGAATTTGACCTTGAAATTCAACCCATGAAATTAGTTCGTGGACAAGGACTTGTGAAAACAATTGCTGAGAACAATCCCCAAGTCACATGCCAATATTCAAGTGGAGAGCACATTTCTAAAGATGATTGGTATGTTGATATTGTGTATTTTCTGTTAAATGGTAAGTGTCCATCACATCTTAATTCTACTCAAAGAAGAGCCTTGAGACTTAAATCTGCCAATTATCATATTAGGTCTGGTGCTCTTTACAGGAAAAATCATGAGGGAATTTACCTACGATGCTTAAATCAAGAAGAAGCTACCAATGTTTTGCAAGAGTTTCATGGTAAACACAGAACTGGCCATGGTTCGGAAAATTCAACAACACATCAAATCCTAAGAGCGGGATATTATTGGCCCCACATTTTTAAAGATGCACATGCACACGTGCGATCTTGCCATATTTGTCAAGTGGCCGCCAATAGAGAAAGGAATGCAACTATGCCATTGCAACCTGTAGTTGAGATGAGACCATTTGCACAATGGGGATTAGACTTCATTGGGGTTATTAACCCAAATTCTTCAGATTCCCATAAATTCATACTCACAGCTACAGATTATTGCACTAGGTGGGCAGAAGCAATTCCTACGAAGCATGCTACTACGGATGTGGTAATAAAATTCCTCGAAGATCATATCGTAACAAGGTTTGGAATGCCCGATTCTATTGTAAGTGATAATGGTAAGGCTTTTGTTTCCACTCAATTTGCAAATTGGGCATATGATAATAAGGTGAGTTTAAAGTTTTCGTCTAACTATTACCCTCAAGGCAATGGTTTGGCTAGAATCTTCAAATAAAAATTTGTTAACCATCATTAAGAAGTTATTGGAAAAGAATTCTCGGGATTGGCACAACCAATTAAAATTTGCTCTTTGGGCAGATAGGACTAGAGAAAAAGAATCAATAGGGAATACACCTTATCATCTAGTTTATGGGCAAGATCCAATTTTTCCTGCAAATTTGAAGCTTCAAACCCTTCGTTTCACACAAGAATACCTTGGAACCGATAATCACATTGAGGCTAGATTAAGTCATCTAATGCACCTTGATGAAAAAAGAGAAGAAGCCATGCTCCACATGAGCAAACATCAAGATGTGGTCAAAATATGGTTTGATAAAAGAGCCAAAATTAAGTCTTTCAGGATCTCGGACTTGGTTTTATTGTGGGATAAAAAACATGATGAGAAAGGGGATCACAAAAAGTTTGATTGTCTTTGGTTAGGTCCTTATCAAATTTCTGAAATCCTAGGGGAGAGTACTTTCAGACTAAGAACTTTGGATGGGAAATATTTGACGTTACCGGTTAACGGGCAAGTTCTAAAGCATTATTTTAGCCCTTAAATCATGTGAGATTTGTATCATATTGCACATTTGTATATGATTTTTTTGGTTTTGATGTTGGTTTTGCATTTTTGTTTTGGTTTCAAGTTGTGTGTTGGTCCTTTGGACACTTTTGGTTTGTTTTAAAAAAAAAAAAAAACAAGATGTCAACTTAGGTCCTTATGAATGTTGACTAAGACTAGGAGAATATGAAACATCGGAATTGTATTGCATAAAGCTCCACGAGTATCGCAAACACATTAAAGAATATCGTTTGGAACTTGTGATGCATGAAGTTGTCAGTTTTATAAATTATGGCAAAGTAGGTGGTATACTCCATCCGCATTTCAAAAGGAGCAATGCATTCATATCTCATGTTACATTCCGCATTGCATATACATTTCATCTCAGTTGCATCTTCATTTCATGTACAATCATTGAAAAGGTGTCGAATCCTCTTAGGGTTATTACATAACATATATTAAAAGGATCCTAAGGTTGGGAACCGATGCCCGAACTATCTTGAACCAAGCACGTTCTACGCATATTAAAGAGGATCTTGAGCAAAATGGTCAAAACCATACTTGGAAGAAAAGGTGAGGCGAAAGGAGTATTTCGTGTCTGTCCTATCATGCAACATAATCCTTAAAACAGTGGTTTTTACCACTCCCATAGTGCTTAAAGCCTAAAATCAGAGTAGTAAGGATAGGGTTAAATCCTCATCGAACTTAGGTTGAGGATCCAACTCCCCAAAGCTCTGATTTGACCTTCATGGAGTAGTAAGGATAGGGTCTAATTCTCATCTCGCTTAGGTTGAGAATCCGATTCCCCAAAGCTTCTATTTTGCCCACTCAAGAACTTGAAATTCCAAAGAAAATATTTTTCATTCTATTTTTCATTAATATTGGATTGGAAGGATCGTACTACATGTCCCTTGCAAGGATGGGTAGTCATCCCCAAGGTCCAAGAAATCAAAAGTAGAGCCAAATCATGGATTATGGGGTTGATCTCCACCGGGGCTATAGACGCCTGGTCGGAAGTGGAGTATGCTCATGCGTGGCAACATGTCTTGTCTAAAAGCAAGACCATCGACTCGCTCAAACGGACAGGCTAGCTCGACAGTTTCATCCATAACAGAGTTAAATCATTTTGTTCAAGATGAGGTAATGAACTCCAGATCGGAGTAGTAAGGATAGGGTTAAATTCCCATCTCGCTTAGGTTGGGAATCCTATTCCCCAAAGCTCTGATTTCACTTACACTTGCACATGGGTTCAAGATGGTAGTGACACATAACCAACTTTGGGATCTAGTAAATTAATTCAAGTATACATATATTTGGTCCTAAGAGGGTTTGACAGTTTTAATATGTTTGTTCATGATACTAGAAGGTCTGAGCCTTTGCAAAGCAGGTTGTTATATCTCTAGCATAGTTGTCATACATCAAATCCTGCACAAATCATTCATAGCCTTGCATGCGAATCATAAGTGAAACTAACAATGGAAAGTAGAACAAGTTTCAAATGATAGGGAATGAAGCACATTGCACACACCGAGCTGATGCTTAATAATTCTAATGCTTCATGTATTTCTCGTCTAGTTTCATTCTTGGGATATTTTCTGACGCTTGTATTTGAGTCCGTGTGTTTTCAGGTTGAGTTCTCACCGAAATGCTCAAGAGCATTTTCCAGTAGAGTCACCATTTGTTGTGGCTGCTCCACAACGTACCCCAAAATTGGGGACCCACCTTTTTTGCATGTTTTCCAAGAAGACCGAAGTGGCCCATATGCTAAAGATCAAAGAAAAAGCAAAAAAACCACAAGGAGAAAAAGTGTCGCGATATCGCGACATGTTGCATTTTCAGGTCAAAGCAAAGGGAGAGAAAAGAGAAAAAGTGTCGCGATATCGCGACATGTTGCATCTTCACGGCCAAAAGAGAAAAAGTGTCACGATATCGCGACATGTTGCACCATCGCGGCCAAAAGAGAAAAAGTGTCGCGATATCGCGACATGTTGCATTATCACGGCCAAAAGAGAAAAAGTGTCGCGATATCGTGACATGTTGCATGTGATATCGTGACATGTTGCATCATCATGCCAAAAGAGAAAAAGTGTCAGGATATCGCGACATGTTGCATTCGCGGCCAAAGGAGAAAAAGTGTCGCGATATCGCGACATGTTGCATCGTCGCGGCCAAAAGAGAAAAAGTGTCGCGATATCGCGACATGTTGCATCATCACGGCCAAAAGAGAAAAAGTGTCGTGATATCGTGAAATGTTGCATCAAAGAGAAAAAGTGTCGCGATATCGCGACATGTTGCATTTTCGCGACCAAAAGAGAAAGTGTGCGATATCGCGACATGTTGCATTCAAAAAAAAAAGTGTCGCGATATCGCGACATGTTGCATTTTCATGGCTAAAAGCAACAAAAGAGAGCAAGGAGGCAAAAGTGTCACGATATCGCGACATGTTCCATTTTTGCCAAGGTAACGGACTTGCATAGTGACGTGGACATAAGGACAAAATCCAATGAATAAGACAAAGCGTTACATAAGGAATATTTAATGATTTGAAATCATTTAAGATGGTCGTTACACATGGAGGGAAATGGATGCAAGCCCATGTGGAGAAAATGAAACGAAGGGCCACAAAATAGAAAGAAATTTGGAAACTAAAGCACGCATGCCAAGGGAAGGTGAAATGAACAATGGGAAGGTGAAATGAACAACCATTGGAAAATGAAACGAACCGTCATGGAAGGAGAAACAATTTTTTTTAGAAGTTTAAATACGCCATTCAAAGAGGCCAGAAGGGGTTGGAAATTGCTACGAGCAGAGTTGCAGAGTTGAAGGCAAGAGGGCCATTCTGGACCTGTTTGAGTCGTTTTTCTTCCATGGACTGGTTTGGGAAAACCAGAAATTTTGCTATTGTAAAATGACACATTTTTAATGCAAAAGTTTTCAGAAATTTGCATCTTGTGGGCAAGAAAGAAGGAGATTATCTTTGCATGCTATGGATTTAATGTCTATTTTTCCCCTTTTTCAGATTTTAGAGCTTGTAGATGGAGTTAATGCAAGTTTTCTTGGTTGCTTCATACGAATGTTTAAATCTGAAAAACCTCATTTAAAACCCTAGGAACCAAGCACTTAGCCTATGGGGATTGTGCTTGTTTTGCAAGTCCAATAGGTTAGGTTGCATGCATGGAGACCTCACATCTTCGGTTTTGTCGAAATAGGATAGCATCATACCGAATGCATTTTATTTTCAGTTTTTTGCATTTCATTTTCATTTTTTAGAATTTTAACTTATTTTCAGGCATTAAAATAAACATTTAAAAAATTTCAAAATCCAAAAAAACAATGAACAATCACTAAAGTTTCATGGTGAAATAAACCAACATTGCCCCTTGTTTACAGCTACTTGCAATCACTAAGGTGTTCCAAGCATTTAAATTGAATATCTTTATTTGAGATTACTAATACACATATGCAAATGCTAATACAGTGGAGACCTTGGAGAAGTTGTTTGTTTAACTTCTTTGCAAGAGGGGATTTGGAACCCAAATCCTAAAGGAGAGTGTACTTTCACAACTGGGTGAAAATACCACTCAACAGGCATATAGTTTCAAAAAAAGGAATAAGCATTGACCTAGAAAGAATTGAAGCTATTTCCAAAATTCCTCCTCCCAGTTGAAAGGTGTCACGTCATTCTCTGGAAAGATAAATTTTATTAGAATATTTTTTCCAAATTTTGCAAAGTTTGGTTGTTGGCCATTTTCATGGTTATTTCTCCAGTTTTATTTCTCTACTGTCATTCTTTGGTTAAGAAAACTGGAGAAATAAAATGGACAGTAGAGAATATGGAAACATTTAGCAAAATCAAAGAAGCCATATCAACCACTCTAGCCCTATGTTGCCTTGACTATTTTAAAGATTTTAACATCTATTCATATGCATCTGAACATTCAATTGTTGTAGTTTTTCACAAAAATATGATGAAAATAATGAAAGGTCAATAGCCTTCATGAGTTTAGGATTGAAAGGAGCACATATTAAATACACCTTGCTAGAAAAACATGCTTATGCAGTCATATAATATTTAGAACACTTCAAAGGTATATTTGGCTCAAATAAGGTTTACTGCTGCATCTCTTTATAGCAGTAAAAGATATTTTTTCTCAATTAGAGTCATTAGGAAGACTAGCAAGATGGATGGTAAAGCTTCTATAGTATGATGCTGAATTCAAAATAGTTAAAATTGTCAAAGGACAAGGTTTGGTTAACTGTTGGCTAACAAAGAATAATAAGGATTTGAAAATGTTCTCACCATAGATGAGACATATGATGATAGAAGAATCAATAATACTGAATGCAAATGGTATGAAGAAATTTTGTCATACTTACAAACCCTTTCATTCCCTAAAGATATATCAGTAAACAGAATGAGGTCAGTCAAGCTTCAAGTCCAGAAATATTATATACAGGATGGCGTGCTATATTGGAAACACCATGATGGATTATTATTAGTTTGTTTATATGAAAATGAAATACCATAAATAATTAATGAATTTCATGATGGTTTTTGTGGAGGACATTTTTCTCTAAGAGCAATAGCTAATAAAATTATGAGAGCATGATATTATTGGCCTTCCATTTTTAAGGATGTATATAAATATGTTAGGAATTGTCATAACTGCCAGGTTTTTGTAGGAAATAAGCAGCTAGAAGCTATGCCCCTCAATCCAGTAATCATTGAAGAACCATTCACCCAATAGGGCATTGATTTAATTGGAGAGATCAAGCCTAATTAATCTGGCTAGCACAAGTGGATCATAACTACAACAAATTACTTTACAAAGTGGGTAGAAGCTACACCTATGAGAACATCCACTACTGCCACTGTCATCAGATTCTTGGAAGAAAATATTATGACCAGGTTTGGAGTTCCTCACAAACTGATTACAGATAATGTGTAGTATTTTGTTTCATATAAAATGGTAGAGTTTTATGTTGAATATGGAATTGAGTTGTTCCATTCTGCTAATTATTACCCCCAAGGAAATATTCTAGCTAAGTCATCAAATAAGAATGTAATAACTAGAATAAAAAGGTCATTAGGTAAGAACAAAAGAGGGTGGGACAGTGAACTTAAATTTTCCCTATGGGTTGATAGGTTTTCTGTAAAAAGAAATACAATAAGAACCCCCTATCATATGGTATATGGAGAGAAGGCCTTATTACCTTAAATAATAGAAAAATTGGCACTTTCCCTCCTCTTACAAGACCATGAAGACCCTAATCCCTTGCAGATAAGGCTTGACCAAATTGTCCTGTTAGAAAAGCAAAGAAGAGAGACCCTTAATAGAATGATGGAACAAACCCAGAAAAACATGAAATTGTTTAATAAGAAATCCAAGGGTACTCATTTTTCTCAAGGATATATAGTCATCTATTGGGATCCTAAAAATTATAAGCATAGTGAAAAGGGTAAATTTGAACCTAAATGGATTGGTACATACCAGATAGCCCATGTTATAGGGTAGAATACTTACAAGTTGCAGACTTTGTAGAGAGAAATAATGGTTATCCCTATAAATGGCCAACACATCAACATGTACAATCCCTATTGAAGGTGAAAAAAAAAGTGGGAAAACAAAAACCCAAAAAAAAGCAGAGTGATGTATTTTGTTAATTTGTGTATTAGATAAGCTTTTCTCTTGTTGTTAGCATAATTTTGAGTTGTTGTACACATGATATTCTTAGTTTTATGAGTATACATTACTGTTTATTCCACCAAAAACAATAAGAAAAAAGGAGATTTATTTTAGAATCTGATGAGATTTACAATTTTTCAAATATGAGTGTTTATGCCATGGTTATCTGATATAAGATAAAAAAGAATGAAAATAGAGCTGATTGAAACATCATGTCAAAGCCCCACATTACAAATGATACTTAAGGTGACTTCAAAGGTCCAAAGAACCGAGTTATCTTTGAGAGGGTGGTTGAGCCAAAAATCATTACACTCATCCTTTTAGCAAAAAACTAATCCTCAACTCAGGCATACTCTTTGCACAATTTGCTTATATATCCAAGTACTTCTCAAATGAGAAAGAAAAATAAAAAATAAAATAAATTGATTCACTGCTTGAGATATCTTGTAAAACCTCTACCGGAGCTATATACGCTTGACTAGAAGTAGGGTAAACCTGGATGGGATTAGAAGCAACTCCACCGGGGCTATCGATGCTTGACTGGTAGTGGAGCCCTGTAGAATGGTGAAATTTTTTAAAGAGTGAAATCACATATTAGGATTCATTATTTTGCTCAGATATGGCAAATTTATGAGACTTAGAAATAAAAATTAACGCACAAACACACACATGGGCCAAAGCATGATGGAACGAATAGCTTTGAAATTTTTTGTGTAATCATATCCCATGACTTAGCTCAAACGAACATTACAATATATCTAAAAATCTCATTTGTCTCTAAAATTTTGGCCCTATTTTCCCAAAAGTGAATTAAATGGATCACAGTTTTTAATACTCTATTACTTTGATGTCCTATTTTTTGTATAGTTTTTAGTTTAATAATTGTTATTTTTTCTGTTTTTCAAGTTTTGCTTAATCAGTCTTGATAATTTAAATTTTTGTCCAAAATTGCAATAAAACAAGGAGATTTTGTGGTTCTCAAGTGCCTCATGTTTTCAGCACATTGTCCCAGTTAGAGCCTATGTTGGAGCCAAATTTGACTCAAACTTTGAAACCCCCAAATTTAAATTTTTGGTTTCATAAAAATAAGCAAGCATTTCTAGTCTCTTTGCATCTTGTTAGAGAAGTTGGTTTTCCATAAATTTTAACTTTAATCATTGCTATTATGTGCAAATTTGAAAAATTGTTATATCCTAAGATGGTTGCTGAAGTCAATCCCTTTTAATAAAACCCGACCATTAAAAATGCAAGGTTTAGTCTTCTAGATCAATAATCATGTTTGGACCTAAGTCAAGTGATAAATCATTCAGTCCTAAGGTATTAAAAGGATTTAATCAAAGGCCATGGTATTAAAACTCAAAAAAATTAAGTACAATATTAAAATCCAAAACATAAGGTTTGAAACAAAGGTCTTAATTAAAATCTTAAGGGTATGCACCTCGTTGTGTTAAAAATCATGCACATTAAAATAGATATAGGGGCAACACTTCATCAAAGGAAAATACAATGGATGCGCTTGATTTAATTAATCGAATCTTAAAAAAAAAATGATGCGGTCAAATAAATTAAGGTCTAAAGTTCCAAAAGAAATATTAATAAATACCTTAAGGGATATGCACCCCCTAAAATTAAATTACGAGCACATCGATTCGAATCCGATGATAGTGCTCAATCAAGATCCGATTGAATGGCGACACTCTCATAAATGGTGCATCAAAAAGGTAAAACCCCACAATATTAACTAAGATTATTAAATGAGATTAGCAAGGGTCTAATGCATCAGATAATTTTCCCCCTTTAGGCTTAATCAAAGTTTAAAATCATGCACCCCTTGGTAACTAACCCTACAAGTTGATCAAGATCAATGACCACGCCAACATTGATCGAGATCCGACGACTGCGTTGAAGTCAAAACCCAAATAAGGAAATGGTAAGACATCAGGTAAAAACAAAGGTAAAGCCAAGATTAATTATGCATTAGTGAGGGTATAATATGTTGCTAATTACCCCCTTTCAGATTAAACCAAGATTAATCAAATATAATAATGCACCCCTTTTGGCTATCAAGTATGCAACTTGTAGGAGATCTAACGACAATGCTATGATAAGCTCAAATATCAACGGATGTGATCCATTCTATGATTTCCTTTTATCATACAAATATTTAAAGTAAAAAGGAATCAACGGATGCGAAGGCCCTTATCAAGATCTAATGACGGTGAATGAGTCAAAGTCAAACAAAGGGATGAAACAACACAAAGATCTAACGGTAGCACCCATCTCCACTCGGATCCAACAATAGTGCATTGTTAAAAATAATCGAAGGTTAATAGGTTCTTTGTCAAATAATTAATTAAATGCATTATCAAGGCTAAAGAAAGCACTTAATAAAGTTATATAAAGGTTTGATACGTGGATTACCTTCCCCCTTCCATTCTTGCTAAACCTTGCGCATGTACGGATAATCCAACGACCGCACCCCCATCATTGTATGATCTAATGATGAGAATGCAGAGAGGTGAATTGATTTTACAATGCCTATGTTTAAAGTAATGTTGTTAAGGTTTTAATCTCTAGATTAACCATGGTAAATTACGATTGTATGAGGACTAATGCATTGCATTATTATAAAGACAAATAAATGATTATATAAACTTTGAGCCTAAGTATCGTCTAATGAATTATTACTAATAAAGAGCTTTCGACTTTATCATCATGATTAATCCGATTAACCTAGCACAGGTTTATACGAATTAGTGGGCTAACAATATTGCAGGTTCTTGGACATCAACAATTGCATTAATCCTCCTCAGGATCCAAAGGCAGTATGCAAGTCAAAGGTCCAAGTAATGAAATGATCACGAATGTCTTCCAGTAAATCTGATGGTAGCACTCCATTAATATTAAAAGGATCCGATGGCAGCGATCAAGTCAAAGTCAAATAAATCATGCAAAATCCAACAGTGGCAATACAAACCTAAGTTACTGAAGCTACATTAAAGAGATGCCAAGTCTCATTGAATCTAAGGATCACGAACAAGCCTAACTGATCTAATAGTAAACCACTGATAATTAGTAGCATCATGTTCTGAGAAGAAGATTCGATGTCTAAAAACCCAGAAAATGAGTGACCACTTTACAAAATGTATGAAATAAATACCAGGGTAGAAAGCAAGGATGTGACTCATTCGCAACAAGGTATGTTGAGGGACGATATGAGGATCAACAGCTGAGATATATTAGAATTAAAGTGCACTATGCCTTCACCTTGAAACTTGTCAGTTTATCTTGACAAGTGTCATGTGTTTCATATAGGCTTATGCCTATATATTGTAACCCATTTGTATCAATAAATGTATCTCATCAGTTTTACTTCCAACATTTGGTATCAGAGCTCCAAGATTTCTCTGGTCTTGTGAGCTTGAGGTCCCCCCCCTCATTTTTTCCCTTCCCCCATTTTTTCCTTATTTTTCAACATTTTTTTTGGATACTGAGGGAGTATGCTCTCCATCCTTAATGGATGGATCAGAAACCTGACGTTGAAGAAATTAATGGCTAAAATTAGGGGATAACATGTGGATATTTTAGACTCCTCCGGTGATATGGCGGTATGCTTACTTGATGGTGGTATTTTTTTTCAATCCCAAAAACAATTTTTTAGCTCTTTTATGGCTGTGGCAAGAGATTTTCTTCCTTGCTGGATATGTGCTACTGAAGCCCTCTCAGTGGGATCGATCAAACGATGGTAGTGGGTGTTGTAAACAGGTGTAGAATATGAGCCTGAAGTTTTGGAAGAGCACCACAACTATCATCATTAGGGCCATCCATGGTGGTGTTATTTTTATTCTCATGTTATGGCGAACACAATGTGGAGGCATCCGTGGTGCGGTGAGCGTGGAGATCCGTTGATTGCTCCGTCCTACCATTCTCCACTGTTTGTGAGCACTGTGTTGTTTCTTGTGACACAGATCGAGCGGGTGTGAAGGGCACCCGAGGAGTGAATTGTTGATGGGTGCAGAGATAAATTGAATGATGTTTGCTATTTTTCATCATCCAGAGCCAATGCTGTAAAAATTTTATGACACCGAGTAGCATTCTCGATTACTGTAAAATTTAATGATGTGCCAGTTTTTTTTTCATGCCCCTCAGATCCAGCAGATAGTGGTGTTCGACCAGTGTTACCGTAATTTGTTCGAAGATCTAGCCTAGTGTAGTTGTGTTCTGGAGTAGCAGCAGGCCCCACAGAGCCATGATATGGTGGATGAGCAAAGTATGTACCATGCATTATATATTTTTTTTGAAGCGTGAAGACACGTTGTCAAGTCTCGTTGTCAGGATTATGGCTGATGACAATGTCATAGTCACCAGAAGCTCTATCGAAAGAGCCATAATAATCGGCGTGCTGCTCCATTTTGTAGACAATGGCTCCCTCTAGAATAGATCGAAGCGGCAGGATGACAAAGGACCTGTATATTTTTGAGCATAGTGGTCACACTTTGTGAAGACAAGGCCATGCTGATAGAGGCTGCGAGATTAATTATCATGGAGATTGAGAATGATTTAAAATTATTTTTGAGTGGTTGCAGTCAACCAACTTCATGGGCTGAATTTTTTTATGTGTTTTGACATTCTTTTTTCGTTCGACAAGATACTAGACTGATCCAACATCTGGGATCCATTTTTTCTAGTGGCATGGATGGTGACCATAAATTATTATGGCATAAGATGGAGCTACGAATCAAGAAGCACCTACCGATCTAGTTTGAGATCAAGCAAGAACCATATTTTGAATGGTGCAAGTTTTTTGGGGCTCATGCCCTCATTAAAGGGCCCATGTGTTTGTTTGTGCGTCGAGCCCATTTCCTCATTGCCTAGAGTTTTTAATTTTTTGTGTAAGAAATATCTCCAACAATAATCAACTGGAGCAATGCCAGGTGGAAGTCTTGCTTTATGAAGGTTCCAATTAGTTCCAGTGCCAGCGTTCAAGCTGCACCTCAATATTCAGTTCCACGCTATTGCTGGCCAAATGGATGTTTATTTTTTCAAAAATGAACACTATATTTTTCACATAAAGGACTAATAAAATTCATATCTGTAGTCTCTAAAATTTCGAAGGTCACTCTAGGCGCAACATTTTTTTAGGAACCTACAACTCACTTATGCTTGAAAATGATGGCCACAGATCATGTTGATGGGCATCAAAAGAGTGCACTACTATTTTTTGAGCAAAATGAGTGAACCCTTGCCAAGCTATGTAGTGGACGGAGAGGCCACGCTGCAAATGGTTCATGGAGAGGCCGCAGTCTCAAGAACCTATCTTACATCATTTGTAATTGTTTGATTTATGCCACCTTCCCTCTCGATAAATTTATTCTTAACTATGACATAACCATTATCCATAATGGAAGAACCCCAGACTGATTCTTGAAGCCACGCTACAACTCTGGTGTGAATTCAAAGGCATGTTCACCCTTGCTATTTTTCTAGCAAATGGAAGGCCCCATTCAAACCCAAGTATAGGGGTGTTTATAGTCGTCGAAAAGAATTTTTTGAGATGAACACATTGGTGGTGTCCATTTTTAATTCTAAGACTATTACATTTAATTTTTTTAAGCCTCAAAGTTTTCTACCTTAGATTGCACTCTCGGTTGAACCCGACACTCCCAAGGCACTTGTAAGTGAACCTAGAATCTAGTATTCTCCTCTTTCTACTTGGCGGATGCAGTGGCTAGTTACCCATGCATTCCGGTAAGATGAGGTGACTACCATAAGGACACTTATTCTAGGGACTACAGACATAGACACACTAGACTCTATCCGAGGTTTTTCAGGATCTACTTTTGAAGACTACAGACGAAGACACTTCAGAAGATTCCATTCTATTATTATTTCTTCTTCTCCTCCATATTTGGATCTAGGGTTCATTTTATTGTATTGAGTACATTTTCGACAGAGACCAACACTCTTATATGGCTTGTTTTTCCTTTATATTAAGGTGCATTTTTTACAGAGATCGACACCTTCTAGATTTAGTTCACCATAAGGAGGGATTTGATATTTATGGTGGGGCTAGTTAGTGACCTACGAGAGGCAACATCCTCTGAGGATGACCTGCAGAGGAAACAGACTTGTGGAAGTGGCTAACCCTAAGGCACCCATGATGACCCTGAGGCACTTAGACGGCTGACCCAGTGGCAACAAACCTGTGGAAGTGGCTGACCCTGAGGCAACAGACAGAGATGTATACACAGTGAATCTAGCATTATTCACAGTTGGATAGCCAAGCGCAAAGAGCACGAGCCTAGACAAAATTAGCAATAAAAGAGGATGATAGGTTGCTTTTAAAGAAGTCAATATTAAGGGGGAATGTTACATAATGTTGACTTGTTTGTTTTTTTCTTTAGTTAGGATAGTGCACTTTAAGGGGAATGTTAGAATTAAAGTGCACTATGCCTTCACCTTTAAACTTGTCAGTTTCTCTTGACAAGTGTCATGTGTTTCATATAGGCTTATGCCTATATATTGTAACCCATTTGTATCAATAAAAATATCTCATCAGTTTTATTTCCAACAAGATAAAGCCGAATAATTAGTACACACAAGCAATATGAGTCCAGATGATACTCATGGAAGAAAATATTCAAACAATCAGAATAAATCCCACAGACAGTACACAAAAAAGAGCAATGTATACTAAGCAAAAGACAAATCTTGATCATGCATATCCACTAGAAATGATAACATACCATATGAAAGACTAAAAAATATTGTTCAAATATACTCATACCCAAAATCTCATCTTATAAATAGAGGCATTAAAAGGGAGTTGCAAGACATCAATAAGAGAAACAATGGAGTTCAAATAATATGAGCATATTCACTTTTTTTTCTGTAAACACCTAATATTAAGAAAGCGCATGAAGAATAAAATATGGTTTCGACTTGCATAAAGTCATTCAGTCCATGCTTCGACGAAATATAGTTACGAGGGGAACACTTCGATGGAGTATATTTATGGAAGCATCTTCCATATCTTGTTTTCCATTCCTGCCTTCCTCCTACTTATCATTGCTTCCCTCTTTCTAAGCATTCTTCCTTAACCATCCTAAAATTTTTCCTAACATTGCACCATCTCATCACCTTCCATTGTGTGAAGCCACCCCCTTCCCTATTTTCTCCCTTCACTCTATCGTGTGATCAGTGCCATTTTGCCCATTTGCCATTGGAACATCATCTTTTGTCTTCACCACCATGTCAGGTCCCCCTTCGTCCTTCGTCTAAATTTCATGATAATAGCCTGGTTGATCTTTAATAGAAAACCATAGTGACCAGGACAAGCAGAACAAAAGTGAAATATATAATAATGAATCCTTAGTTTCTAGGGCCAACAAGAAGAGAAAAATGGCCAAATTATTTAGCAAAAAGCTCCCTTCAAACCAAAAATGAACTGCAACATTCAATCCAAGGCCCCTCCAGTTGGACAACATACAAAATAAATTCAATCATATGCTGACAAGTGTAAGGTTGAGAGTAGAACCAGGAATAACAAATTCAAGAACCAGAGGCTATTAAAGGAAATAATTGTGTCCAAAATCATCATCAAGCAATTAGAGAATAGCATTTTTTTTTAAGAGGTATACTTGAGTGCCCTTTAGATATGTGTTGTTGTATCTCTCCTTTTGTGTCTATTTTTCTTATTCATTCCTCTTTCTTCCCTTTACTGTGCAGGATTTTTATAGGAAAGTGCTCAAGAAGCTAAGATTATTTCCTGTCCTATTGAGCCTGAGATTCAGAGACTTTATTGTTACAGATTGGAACAAGGAGAGTAGGAGAAACCCATTAAATTATTTGAACAATCTTCTTCATTGTATTGATGTATTTATTTGAGAAAAACGGAGTTAAAAGGCATCTTGCCCACTCTACATGAAAATTTTATGAAATAAATACAATTCTAAGTTTCATTCCTGTTATATCTTTGTCTTGGTACTATGTGTCACTGTGTAATGGATTACATTATTTGAATGTATTATATATGTTTCTTTCATTGGTCAACTTTTAGTTTTATTATGGTATTCGAATAATTTTAAGAGCACTAATTTTATTTTCCACCTTCTCTTTGTTCATGTCAAAATTGTTGTTAAATTGATATAACAGCCCAATGAATCTAGGCACTGGACTACATACGACATAACAAATGGTTATTTTCTTGCTTGGTCATTTTAATACATATAGTGTTACATTAATTTGGAATGTGTAATCAACATTTTATCATATAATTACCATTTGGGTTTCCTTACTGTTAGGATCTCATCCTAACCCTTAATGTAATAACTTCCATGATGTAATAATTCCTAGTGAACGTGGGTAGTACCCATGATTAATATTTTGTAATGTTCTAAGTTTTAGCTTAGGTAGTGCCCATGACAAATGGCACCCTTTTTATGTAACACATGGTAGATAGGTGGCATTGTGCATGTAATTCGTGTGGCATTATGCATGTAATCCGAGTGGCATTGTGCATGTAATTCGAGTGGCATTGTGCATGTAATTCAAAGTCGCACTATGCATGTAATTCGGGTGGCATTATGCATGTAATCCAGGTGGCATTTTGCATGTAAGCCAACCTTGGAAGGAAACTCCTTAAATACCCGAAAGGGCACCAATGTAACCATATTTTGCAAAATTAATGAAGTATTGAAGGAGGTTCCCCCTCGAAGAGGCCTGCGATTCAGTCCTATTGTGAGATTGTTCTTTATGCAAATTTTTGTTATATTAATGTGATGTTTATGTGAGTTATTTTCGAGCAATTGTGTGAGAGCATGTTATTTGAGTTTATTTTATAGCAGGATCCTAACACTTACCCGTTTTGTAGTTTTCCTTTAGCAATAGTCATGTTTATCAGAATGAAGAGGCGGGTTGACTAAAGCCCATAATAGCTCGTTGGTTTCAAATGTATTTTGCAGCGTGAAAATCGAATCCTATGGATGTAATAATCAGTTTCAACAAGGCCCCTCAATACTAGGAGGAAGCATAACAAAAGGAGAATCTAGAGGAACAATAGGATAAGGTGATGATGGAGAATAAGGGAGTGCCTTCTTATAAGGATGTGGCACAACTAGTGTCGATGTGTCATATGGTCTGCTAAAGATTAATGCAATATTTTGTGGTTGATTGGAGTAGATAAAAAGTGTGGTATTCTTAAGGCTATGAATTAGAAAGGTATTATTCATGTGATTGAAGGTGTATATATTGTTATAAGCATAATATTAATCCCTCTTTTCATATTTATAGGGTTTTCCAAGAATTAAACCACAATAATCCATCGGATTTATATTGTAGGTCACTTTATCCACAAAATATGGGCCAAATGTAAAGGAAACCATGCAATTTTCTATGATTTAGGAGGTGGAACCATTATCCTTCCATATAAGTGATTATGGACAGGGATATGGTTCCAAATGCAATTGCAACCTATTGACTATGAATCTTGCAATCAAATTATTTTACAAACCATGGTCAATGATATAGTCCATAAAAAATTGTGAGTTAAGTGGGATTTCATGAAAAATAAATTATCATGACCACCTTCATACAAATTATGAGTTATCAAGGAAAGATTGATGATTTTACCCTTCAATTCATCATACTCTTTATTTATCTTCTCCCATGATATTAATGGGACAATCTTGTGGTTCCTCACTTTGAGATTGTATAGTAAGATTCTTCCTCTTTCTAAAGCAATCATATTCCTCGTGACCTCTTCTTTTATAATTATTACAATTTTTTTTTGCTATTAATATAAGGAGAAGAGGAAGAAGAATCAAGATAATAAGAAGAAAAGGAAGAATAACTCTTCTTCACTAGTTGTTGTTGTTGTTGTTGTTGCTAATTGGGAACCTTAGAAGTGATTGAAGATCAAGATCATCTTAATTGATTAGCAAATTTCTCCTCTGCTAACTATGTATGTGTGTTTGTGGCATCAAATGTGGCTAAGGGAGTGTATTTCAACTCCCTATACAAAGGCTCTTGTAAGCCACTCTTAAATTTGATGATGAGGGTTTCTATTGGATCTTTCACACCAAGTAAAATCCTCAACCTGTTGAACTAGAATACATAATTTTGCACAAACATATTGAAACTTTGCCTTAATCTATACCATATTACATTGAGTTTTGTTCATATTTTAAATGATATAAAGTGTCCTTCAAGGATTTTACTAGGCCATTTCAAGTTTCAATTGGATTTTGTCCTTCTTGTCATTCCATAACTATAATATTTGCTAACCAAACAATTTAAGTTTTGCAAAGGCAACTTTTTCTTTAGCAGGAAAATTCGTATAGGAGAAACAAGTCTCCATGTCCATTACCCAACTAGCTATAAAATCAATATTTCTAGACCTATCATAAGTATTCACTTCACATTTTATATTTTCTCGTAGATCATTATTATAGATATTTACATCAGGAGCACTTTGGACTGTGGTTTCTTGGACTTTATTGGCTAATATACCAACTACCTTAACTAAAGCAATCATTTGGTATATTAAAACTTATGCCATTTGTGATTGGGTATAAGCTAGGTGGACTAAACAAAAATGATACCTAAGGTCCAAAAAAATGGTCTTTACAATAAGGGTTTACAAAATGTATATTTTTCTAAGCAATAACAAAAAGTTCTTATGTTATTACAAGTATCTGAAAAAGTTTACCAGTTCATTAATAATAATATATGATTAATGCAAAGGTAAACTAAAATAAAAGACACATGGTTAGTAGTTTAAATAATTAAGTAAATTGATTTATTAATAAATTATTAATTTTAATATAATTTTTATCCCTCTGTGAAGTTTTCTCCAAGTGCATGCATCGTCTTTTCCAATGGACTGTTTGACTCTCTAGGCTTAAAAAGATAAAATGAGCCATATTTTCAAGCAATTACAAATAATATTATTTTGTGTAATTTTACAAAATGCCCCAAATTGCAAGTTGATTAAAAAAATTGGTGGAGCACTCAAGAACTACCCAAGCCATTCAACCAATTGATGGTCAAACAAAGTCACAATATCTGTGCACACAATATCAATGGTCAATGTTGATCAACAAACTAGTGGTCAAATGCATCAATTGCCAGCCATGGGGGATGGTTGTTTAACTTCACCTTCCAAAAAAATTTAAAAATTGCAAGGTTCTTTCACTCCATGCATGAGGGATAAATAACATAAACCAGTCGCTACAATAAGATGAAAACCATCAGTGAATTACCAAAAATAAATTACTATTTTTATATATGAGTGCCATGTGGTACTCCTACATTGGGCATGCAAGATTCACCATTGATAGGTTTACAAGATCACATATTATACATTAACTAAAAACAAGCGTAGCAAAACAAATAAGCAATTATTTGCAACAATGTTGAATAGTCTTAATCAATAAGTCAACGGTTCAAAATTTATGTCAAACAAGTCAACACCATCTACCAATGTCTGTGCATGTTGTAGATATGTTATGTTAACACAAAATATTAATGATCTACTTGGAAATTAAATAACCCAAATTTTGAAACTCTACTAGAATTTTCCAGTTGTGGCTACTCTCTTGATCTATCATTTTTAGAAAGAAATGTGTAGTGTGATCTATCATTTCTCTATGAGGATATAGCTTCTTTTTTATGTTAATCAAATAAAATTCTACAATTAATACTCAATTGAACATTCAAACATTTGAAATTGTCCTAGCATGTGAATTTATCTACTATACATGTGATCCATCAATGTCATATATGCAAACAATTTCCACCGAACACATCAATCTCCTTCATTTCATGGATGCCTAAAATTTAAATGTCATGGAAGATATCTAGACATGCAAGTTACATCTATGCTACACCAATTAAAATGGACATTCTAAAGTTATTGTTAACCATAAATTGACTTAAACTTCAACTAGTACATATTCAAAGATAAAATATTATTGACTCAAGCAAGACAATGCTTATTGACCTTAAGCTAGAATAGATTTCCCTTGCTTAATTCCAACTATGACTCATGCATATAGATCTTGGAAACCTAGATCTTATTCTTAGTGCTCTTGCACAAGGCAATGGCTAAAATTTACCCAAAACCAATGTAAATAGAGCATAAGTATTGGTATGAGATAACAGAAAGCCAACATGAGTAGATCAAAATAACACTAGGATAACGTACTACTTTGATACCAATGATGAGGATTCTAACATTATATTGTTAATTAAAGTGCTTAAATAAGCACACAAAACAAACACTTAAAAAATTAGCTAAATTTGGATAAAGTTGATAAGATATCTAGCTAGCATAACAACCTCTTAGATGCTAACAATATAATAATATTATATGCTAAAAAATAGACTAATCTTAGAACCTAAACTAACTTTATCTAACAAACAATCTAACCAATTGATGACTAAGCCAACAACAATCGAACATGAGTTTGTAGAAGCTTCACATGGGTACATAGGGTAAAATAATATGCCTAGGAATAAACTAATCCTAAAACTTAACAAATGATGTCCTCTTCAATAACCCTTTACCTAGGAGCAAAGTTTCAATCTTATTCTTCTATGTAGCATAGTTAGTACCACTCATTAAGGTCACATGGTGATTCATAACTATTATGTCAACGAACAAAAACATGTATGTAGTTGTGACCAAAAACAACATAACCAATACATAAATTTCAAAAAAATATGCAGTTAAAAAAAAAAGACCCAAAAATGCTTCTATATGCAAAAGTTATGACTACTAAATTGTTTTCCCTAAAATCACAAAAAATACCTTCAAAACCTTTGGAATTTTAAAATATTTTAATACCTACAACAAATGGGAGGCTACCAAATGTTGTTGCATGAATGGATGAGTGGGTGCTAAGTGTGAACTAACTATGTAGTGTAGTAACAAATCACATGATGCCACTTATCGCAATCTAATTTGTTGCCTATTTTGTAAATCAAATTGTCCCACTTTTAACAACATGATTCACTTTGAAATTAAGTCTATTACTGATTGTGTGTTATATGTCAAATTTGATTAGTTGACAGAATGTGATTGGCCAAACCCATATTTTATTTACACCATGTGGTATACAACCTATCATATCAACAAATCAGAGCATACCACATCAACACCTATGTTTGTCGTTGCATCACTTATCATGTATCACCTCAAGATCTATGTCATATCATTAGCTAATCCAACACTTCTATTAGTCACCATGTATCATTCCATATCACCTGTATCAAATACCATATATTATATCATGATTTGTGCACTAGTACCTAATTCATTTAAAAATATTACCATGTCAATTACCACTTGTTATCTCACGATTCATGTACTTGCCATAAATTCACCTATACATCTCACCATGTCATCCATATGGACTATCACATGTCACATCAAGATTCATGCATTGGCTACAAAATTATTTGTATGGATAGCCACATTAATCATATGGACTACCACATGGCATCCATGCAATTATACTACATCAAAAATATGAAAAGTGGTCACATCATCTAGTGCCACAACATCATAGAGTATAACATAATCACAAGTAGGCATATCATTATGAGTTTCCACTTAATATATGTTGACATTATGATTTTATAAAATGATAGGGCCTAGGAGGTAATCAAGATTGAGACTCCTCATAGCCCAACATCTTAGAGGGCCTTGGTTAGCCAATCCTCCAAGTTCCAAGCTTGGGAGGGAAAATATCACAATCAATTTTAATAAAATACTCATTACTAAACATGCCCTTTTTTTATTTCCTACACTAATGTAGGCCTACATCATGATAACATAGGAACATGCCCAAGTTCCCAAAAGTTACCTCTATTTTAGGGAATATTCCTTTATATATAATGTTGTTAAAATTAAAAATTTTGAAATTTTAGAAGGAAATGGTAAAGTTTTTCAAACACAAATTTAGAGTACCTAGAGGAAAAATGAGCATAAGTGTTAAAATGGGACCCCTCTTGATGATGGATTTTTAAGCCTTAATACTACTACAAATATCACAAGTTAAATATCACATGATTGAATATAATGTAGCCACAATATAATAAGGTCAAGATAATAATATGAGCAAATTAATATGTAAATCAAGGCTAATAATATATCAAATAACATTTAATAATAAACAACAACAAGCATGTAAATATCTTGAATCATGCATATACTAAGCATGTAGAACAACTTACAATATTAAATTCTCAAAATGTATGTAATATTTATTACTCTTTTTTCTCTTAAAAATATGATAAGAACTTGCTCTATTCTGTAATGTGTTACATCTTGATATGATATGACATGATATGATATATGAAGTATCCTTATAGAGTACTATAGAGCCATAGTAGTGTAACTCTTTGGATTCTTGACTATTATTTTCCATATTCCAAGTCTCATGACCCTTGGCTTCTCTACTTGACACTTGCATACTTGATGAACATTGGACTCTATATTGTATGCACATCTATACATGAATCTTGCACTCTCATAACTTACACACTCTAATATAAGACACTTGTGCACTCTTTACATTATATATTTTCATTCTTACATATAGGACACTTGTGCACATAGACTCAACTTACACTTGCACACTCACTCACATGACACTTGTGTATTTCATACACATTACAACTTTACATGACAATTGTGCATTTCTTGCACGTGCCCACTTATACAAAAGAGAAAATAATACTCACACTCTAAACTATGACTCAATCCTAATATATTATTTTTAATATGTACCATGAAGGTACCATGGGGGTGCATTAGCATATATCAAATAATGTAATATATTCCAACACTTGAAAATTCACAAATAATTTTAAAATACTAATAATTTATTTGTATCTATCGTGGTTTTTCCCACATAACCTATTTATTGAACATAGCCAATAAAGATATCCTCTCATGCCTATATAGAAAAAAAATTGTCAGACCATTTTTACAACTTTGTCAAGTGGCTTGAAGGTCTTTTCTAAGCATGGAAGCAATTCATTACTTCTATTTCATTGAGATCTATCAAAAAATTCAACCTCTTATTTTCTTCTTTTATGGTGGCCAATAATTTTACCTCTCATCTATACTACTTTTGGAAAGAAAAAGTTAAAAGAGAAAAAGAGAATAGATTTTTTTTTTAAATCCATAAAAGACAAATAAGATTTTTTTTAAATCCTCAAAAACTCAATCCTAAAACTAGGCATCCATCTAGTTAGAAATTTAAAAAATAAGATTGAGTACCAATGAGAGGAAAAAGGAACTTGTCATTGAATATTTATCCCTAAGCAAATTTGCTAATCCTAGTGAGATCCTCATGACTCAAGCTCACCTAGGAATTTATTAGAAAACCCTTCTTATGATTACATAGTTAGCCTTCAAAGAAATCTTCTTAGCTAGATCCAACAAAATTTGACCTCGAGAGAAGATGGAAGACAAAAATCTACTGGTAAAAGTAAACAAACAATAAAAATTCACACCCACTCTAATACCATGTTGGATTTCATAGTAATTTCTAAAAATGAATGGAATCAAACATTACGTGGCATTGTTTAATAAAGGAACATATAGGATGAAAAAGAACAAAAAATATGATAGGGATTTCATGGACAACAAATAATATCACTAAAAATTTAAATGAATTTACATTCCAACCAATCAGCAAAAATGTTGTTATGAAGGGATATATATACTGAAATACATGATGCCTTTAGGTCAAGGTTGTGGGATCGAACCTCAAGTTACAAAAAATGACAAAAGCACCTTTTTCATAGTTTATGTGGCCCCAAAGAAAAAATATGACTAAACATACAAAAGTAGTTTGTGGCCTCAAGATAAGCTTAACCACCACACATTCTAACTACTAACTTGAATGTCATATATCTTGTCAAAATGAAGAGCTATCACACTAAGAGCCTCATCCTTCTTATCCCTATCTAGTTACTTTCTTCAAAATCAGTTTGTAGGAACTTCTTATTCACATATTTGAGCAACCTCATGCTTCGAAGCAGAGCTTCAAATATTGATTTTCCAAGTGGCATACTTTGGACCATTCAATAGCGGCATATGTTGATCCATAAATTTCATATTTAAATAAGAAATCTTACATGTAGTTGTGACCAAATATAATACTACTAATGTAGAGATATACAAAAAATATATCATTTAAAAATAAAAGGGCTCAAAATGCTTCTATATACAAAATTTATGGTCCTTGAAATTTTGACCCTAAAATCACATAAAATTCATCCAAACCTTTGAAATTTTGAAAAACTATGTAGCTATAGCAAATGGGAAACTACCGCATATCACTACATGAGTAGATAAGAGGGTTGTAAGTGAGTGCTAACTAGACAACATACCAAAAAATGAGAAGATGTTGCATGTCACTATCTTATGCAAGAGAGTGCCAATTGGGTGCTAATTGTGCAAGTCAATAGGCAATGCACCAATAAAATGGACTATACCAATTATTGTATTATGATTTCATTTACAACCTACAAAGTCTCTCTAATTTCCTCTAAAATTTATGCCTTTCCAAATCTACTGCTAACTATGTAACTATATGATTAATGGATTCAAATATTTGGTATATTATGATTTTTCAAACCCATATTTACACTCATCATGTGGCACTCTACATGCCATGTGATCACCCACCATGTTAGCAATTACCATGTCATCACTTTATTTCTTAGTAAATGCTATGTCATGTGCCATGTCACCTTCCACATCATCATGGGGTGCATTTTTGGGTTATTCATCATCAACTATCAGAACATCATCAATCATCATATCATCACCATGTGCTACATCTTCATCAATTGCTAGGTCATCAAGGGTTGCCATATAAATATTTACACTAAAAATGATATGATGTCATCATTAAGTACTACATCATCATAGAGTACCACATCATCATTATAAAATGCCAAGTCACGGCTATTGATATCGTTGGTAAGGGTGATGACATCATTCTAAATAAAAAAAATATTACATGGATGGGATTCAATCCATAGACTTATAGGTCCCAATGCCTTAAGGAAGGCTCCCTTAGGCACTCAACATAACCAAAAGTGTCATCACACAAATTTTAAGAGGCTACTCCCATTTAAAATGAAACTTGCCTCCTTCCCATATAGGCCTAGTACTATGATACAATAACATGCCATCAATTCCTCACATAGTAATCAATACATGCACACCCTTTAGAAAAATATTCTCCAAAATATTGTGAATTTGAAATTTTATATTTCAAAAAAAGAAAAAAAATTGTTCAAATTTTCAATATAGAAAAACGGGTATGCATATGTAAAATGGATAAAAGTGTTGAATTGGGCCTCCCCTAAAATTCACAAAGAATACAAAAATATTTATAATTCATTGTATCTATCATGACTTTTCCTACACAACCTTTTTGTTAATTATAACTATTCAAGCCATCCTCTCACACCTATGCAACACAAAATATGTTAGACCATTTTATCAACTTTATCAAGTTGTGCAAAGGTATTTGTAATGTATAAAACCCTTCCCATGAATTCACTCATGTCCAAGAGATAACCTATTTTTTATTTTTTAGCAACGTATATTATCCTCTCATCTATGCTGCTACTAGACACAAAATATTGAAATAGGAAAAGAAAAGGATTCATAGGGTGCCCATGACACTAAGATATCTTACTATAGTAAAATAGAATATACTCCAACTAATGACCAAATGGTTAGTATGAGGGGGTATTTATACCCAACTACAAATGACCTTCAAGTCAAAGTTAAGAAATAGACCTTTAGGTTAAGTAAAAAAATATTACAAAAATCAACTATACAAGGTGTACAAGGGCCCAAGAGGATATACAAAGAATATAATGCAAAGTTTATCCTGACATCAAGTAAAGCTTAACCATCACATATTTCAATAGTTGGAACTACCCAATATCAAATATGTGAAAAATAAATATGCTTCAACCAGTATTACAACAAAAAATTGTAGAATCTCCCTCATTAATTAAGTAATATTTTCTTTATTAATTGTAGATTCTAAGATATCAAGCTCCACATCGTCAATCCCCAATATTAGAAAAAATCCTAACACTTTACTTATTCTTTGAATAATCCATAACCAATATTTGCACCTAATGTCAAAATCAATAGTTTATCATTTTGTAAGCATGTCCCTATCATATTATTTCCTTTGTGAACCCTATCACACTTTCAAAGAGGAAACCTAAAATTTTCATCTCATATTTTCCAAAGAAAATATTTCTAGATTTTGGGTGCTACATACCTTCTAGTATTCTTGAAACTGACATCACATATATACATATAGATAGATAGATGATAAATAGATAGATACATAGATAGATAGAGTTGTAACCTATCAACTATGGTTATGAACTTGCCTTTACAACCTTCCAAACATGATTTCATTCTATCCAAAATTTAGGTCCAAAGCTCCTTCTTTCCTTTAGTAGACAAAGAAAATACCCAAATGTGTTGATGATAATTTTCCAACTTTAAACCCTAAAACATCCATAATAATTCATTGTAAATATAGGACAATATTAATGAAAATCCTATATTTTGTAGTATTAACCAAGACTCTAACTTTCTTCTCATAGTATGATAATATTGATTTAAACTCCATGGGTACACTAAATAAGGGATGACCCAAAAGAAAAGTATCATGAATAAATCAAATATGAGATTCAAATGGATCATTTGTTAAAAATACTTTAAAATTTTTCTTCCACTTTTGCCTTTGAGAAAGATCTTCTCAATCCTTAGCAAGAATAATAAAGAGAAAATGATATAGTGGGTCACCCTAGTAGAGTTCACGAGATAATTTAAAGTATCTAGTAGGGTATCCATTGATAAAAATAGAATATTTTAGTGTTTTAACATCTAATCCATTCACACTTAAACTTGAATAAAAATATTTTTTAGAGAATATCATGTAGAAAACTCCAACAAAACTTGTCATGTGCTTTGTTCATTTCTAATTTTACAATCATACCTAGTTTTTTCATGGAATAAAAAGAATATATGGCCTTTAACACATTGGTTATACTATCAAGAATTTGTTTTCCATGAAAAAAACAACCTTGTTCCTCCAAGATAACATAATTTAGAATGCTTTCAATTTATTTGGTATAATTTTTGAAATAGTTATATTATAAAGGCTTATTGAACAAAAACTAGCAAAATATTTTCTTTTCTCTCTTGGAATCCAATGCAATAAATGTGGAATTGATCTCATTGATTGTAGCCTTATTTGTTCTAGCCTCTTCAAATAGATTCAATAAATCATTCTTTAACAAATCCCAACAAATTTAAAAGAAAGTTGCAAGAAACCCATTAGGGTTAGGTGCCTTATTAGGGTGGAAAGAAAAAATTACCTCCTATAGTTCATCCATATAGATCTTCTTCATCATGCTTTTATTCTATCTATAATAAATATGAATTTTGTAAAATATTTCCCTAAGCTACCTTATCTTGCCCAAATTTTGATAGGATATCTTTGAAATAATTAAAATTTTCCTTCCTAATATCTTCTTGTTGCTTAACACTTCTATCTAGAATTGTAATACTTTAATTTGACAAAAATATAGTTTTATTTTGGCTATAACATGAAAAATTAGTATTTTTATCCCCTTAAATCATCTCTCTCTAGATATTTATTCTCAATATGATTTTTACTTTTTCAAAAACACTTTTCATTTTTTGCTTCCATGAAAACCCTAAAATGTAAGGATCATCCTCCATAACACTTACCTTATTATGATACCTTTAAAACCCTAAATTATCATAGAATTCATCCATATTTTTTGTGCTAATGTTAAAACCATAGAGTGCAAGGAATAAACTATATGTTAGTGTCATTTTTATTACAAGTAAAGGATTATCTATTACTTGAGGAAAATGAAGATATTTTACCTAGAGTAAAATTGACCTCTTTTGACTTCTTTATTATAAAATTGCCTCCACATGTTTTATTTTATCTTTATTTTCTTTTGAATTTGATCTTGAACATTGTAATATCTCATTTATTGTATCCTTATTTTTTATTATAATGGTTATTCTATGTAAACCATAATGGCTTTCACCATTCAATGAGGTTATGGGGCTTTCTTTACCATTTTTGGAGTGGAAATTACTTAGTCTAATCTAAGCTTCTACTACAATATGATATCCTTGCTTCATCTTGAAGTTTGTCTCATGACAAAAAATTTTGACCTCTTTCTCTATCATTTTTCCTTTGCAATCTCTTGCCATGTTCCTAGTCTTATAACATTTGCAGTATTGAAATTCAACATTTTTACAATCCACTTATTAATCTCATTTTATTAACTTAGATTTAATCTAAATGGATTTTGATAAACGTTTTAAAATTTATATGGAAACACATATCTAGGTATATACATCATGTTTTTACTTCTTAGTAGTTGGTCTCTCTGGGATGAACGCCCCTAGAGTATGATCATTATTTTTCAAAATCTCCTTATTGATAATTTGATGTGAAGGTTTAGAAAAAATAACCCATAATAGAAGGCTTTTAATCCCTGTAGAAAAATTCTTATTCAAAGACCTTAAATATTATATATAATCTCTCTTCTAAACCTCGTCCATTATTTTATCCTTGACTTTTGAGATTGAGGAGATGAGGAACAATTTTCTGGAAGAAAGGTCATAGAGTAGTTTGAATTCAATTCCCACTTCCATTTAATCCAAATTTGGATTGTTGAAAACTTGGAGAGTATTTGTGGAACTTACATATTAACTATGCTTTTAAAAATCATTATATCATGTTCGATTATCTCATATTTGATAATGACTTCTAATAAAGTACTTTTTTTAATACACCGTAGGTAACCTCTATTAGCCCTATCTTGTTGGATAAAGACAAAGTCAATAGGACCTTCTAACCTCCAAGGAATTAAACTGAAGCAGCCCACTAACAAGAACTCTACCACTACTAACTAGCCTATCCCTTTTTGGACAAAAAAAATTAAGGTAAAGTGCAAGGATTTTTAAAAGGGTCTCGATACCTTATGAAGTGGTTTGATAAAGCATTTGTTACCTAGATAAGACTTACAATAGATTTACTCTTCCTCTTGTCAATAACTAAGACATCATTACTTATAGTTAAACATTTTATAAATAACATTTCTTCTATGCTACATATCTTTCTTTTCATAATAATATCTTTATATCTTCTTATATTTTTTTAAGGAAGAAGCCAAAAGCTAGGGTTTCAACTGTGAAAAGTGATGGAGATTGGGCTGGAGTTTTGAGTATTATTATGGTCCTCAACCTTGGCGTACTAATGCACAATATTGATGCCGCAGAAGGGAATGCATGGGATAATAGCTCCTCTCAATCGATTGTGCAGGTTTGTCCTGATAATGGTCCACAAGGTAACCCTCATTCTGTTGATGTAATTATTTCATTGCCTGAAGTTGAATATGCATATCACAGTTTAGAATCACTCACCCTTGTTGGGTATTTCGTTGGCCGCATCCCTAATGAATCTTCCTTTAGAATCTTGGTTAATGTAGTTTGGACTCCTCATGGAGTCAAGCTAACAATGGTTCAAAACCTTACAAAAGGATTGTTTTTTATTTTACTTTGCCGAAGCAACCCATGTTAAGGTGATTTATGAACATGGCCCTTGGTACATGATAAGTTCTCCACTTGTTTTTTCTCCTTAGACCCATGATTTTTATGTTTTTGAGGAAATATCTACTATGTGGGTGGAATTCCTAGGACTTCCTCTACCTTTGTAGCCTTTTTTCAATTGCATAACAACCCCTTTAATGTGTGTCATTTTGGTGGAGGGTTGAAAAAAATTTCCATGCACACCCTCAAAAACGTGTTTGCATGGAGATTAATATTTCTTGAGATCTCAAGGAGTCCATTGACATACAAGTTGGTGACATTGTGCTATCCCAACGGGTCCTCTACATTAATTTTTCCAACACATATTTTCGATGCCAATCCTTAGCACATAAGACCAAATATTATTTCTTGATACCACATAACAGGAACAAGCAGATCCCCACCACACCGAGTGCGCCCACTCCTCAACCTCAGGAGGATGGTTGGATGATTGTGGAAGGATGTAAAAATCCACATTTGGCTATTTCGAAAGGTACATAGTCCAAGTTGGCATATGTCTCACAGTCGGTAAAAAAAAGGTATGAAAAAGAAAAATTTAGTCCCCAGTAGAAACTACCAACAATGAGGCTCCTCAATCTCAACAGATTCATACCCTGAAGGATGCAATAGAGGTTGCTTCACAATATGCCCAACCAGTCAGTACTCTAGTACATTTTTGTCCGACTAATGCAAGGCGCTCCTGTAGTCTGAGAAGGGGATCTACAAAAGAAGATGTCGCTCCAGAAAAGTAACTTTATATTACTAGTGTTCAATTAGGTAGTTATGTTCCCGATTTATCCAACATCTACAGTGTGTTGGAGTATCTTAACGGCGGCAAGAATATATCATTGGATGCAAAGCCATCATCAATGGAATTGGTGGTTCCTATGGAGGAAGCAAAGTCTAAATTTCTTTCTCCTTCAAAGCGGTTTGCGTGTTCTCGTAGTCCTTGATAGAGGAAAAAAGATGAATATAATCTACTCGAAAAAAGGGTTTCAACATTTCAACTCAAGAATTCTAATAGTTTTGCGGTTTTGGTACGACATACAATGACAAATCAATAAGTCTTCTTAGTGCCTAGAGCTACAGTTCTACAGTTTAAAGTTTTATGTTGCTCTAGTTTATTTTTCTATGCTTATTTATCTTGTGTATTCTTCGTTTTAGGGGTTGGTTCTAGTTTTGATTGTATGAGTGACCTTGTACCCACAATTTGATCTTTCCAACTCCTTTTTATTGTAACCTCTTTTATTTTTATTGAATATAATTATTAATTCCAATAAATAAATAAATACATAAATCTTGTTCTTTACTCTTCACATCTTATGTTTAAGAAAATATTATATATATATATAATCTTCAATCTTATTTTTCGTATTGTTTGTTTTTTTTCCTTCACACTATACTAATTATTATACAATTCTAGGTATTTCAAAGAGAGGCCATGTGAGAATTATCTAAAATACTTGTGATGCCTTTGTAAGAGGAAACAAATATTCAAAATTCATTAATAATCTATTTAATTAACATTCGTGATTAATTATTATACAATTCTAGGTATTTCAAAGAGAGACCATGTTAGAATTATCTAAAATACTTGTGATGTATAGGAAACAAATATTCAAAATTCATTAATAATTTTACTTAACCATTCGTGATTTTGTACTTTCGAGAGATTTGTGTTTGACTTATGGAGAAGGTGGCGGTTGTACTACCACGATGATATTGTACATACTTAAAATTATTATTTTAATACATATATTAAACATAGACGATATATTTCTAATATATAAGATTAGGTTTAAATTTATAAAAGTATATTATGTAATAATTCTTTAAATATCTATTATTAGTAAGAAAACATAACCAAATAATATTACTGAACAGGCGGAAATAAGAGGGAGACACCATATTTATTGCTTATAAATATCCTCTTCATCACAACTACAATAATCATATACATTTCCAAGCAAGATCCAGAGGAGGAGGAGGGGGAGAAATAAAGAAAATAGCTAGCAGCCTGCTTATATATGCCGTAGCCAGCTTGTATCTATGATGGCCCGGCAGCTTCTTTTCTTCTTCTTCGTTGCATTCCTCTTAACAGGCCGCAGCTCAGGTAAGTTTCAGTTTCATTTCTCTATTTCTTTCTTGCTTTCATCCCTCTTCCGTGTTGAGAATCGATCCCTAGACCTCTTAAAAAAAAATAATAACGGTCATTTTTTGTTGGGGGGGTTTCCTCTCTTTTTGTCTTCCGGTGACTGCATGCAGATTCAGCAAAGCTATGCAGGAACGACATCAACAGGGAGGGCCGATTTTGCGAGGTGAATTGCATTAGGAGGTTTCCGGTTCGAGTCCCGGCAATTTCTTGTAGGCTAACGGTTATTTGTCTGTGATGTGCAGAAGCAAAAGAGTGGGGATGGAATCGATGGCCATCCAGTGACGGAAAAATCGGCGTCTGTTGGCGGAGGGTTTCGCAAGATCGATGAATTCCAGATGGACTACGTGGAGCCGCGTCCCAATCCGGTGCATTCGACGCCGTTGCCGCCGGCTGTTCGGCCTTCGCCACCTCCGCCGTCAACAAATTCTCCGTCACCGCTGGCGGCGCCAACGCCAAAGCACGGTTGAGTTCGGTTCTGTCCAGTCCAGTGTGTGTTCTGAGTGTTGCAGGGCTTTGCGAGAATCGAACTCAGGATCTGTTTGTTGTTTATTGCAGTGTTGAATGATCTGTGTCGTATTCTTGAGTATTAAATTATTAAATATTAGATTAATGCTAATAATCACGTGGAGGATTCTCTTTCTCCTTGGAACCATGGTTGGATCATTGCGGTTATATTTTTAGCTACCGATGAATTCTTAATAATATGACTTGGCATTTCACAGTTTACCAGCCAAGATTGGATAATTTTTCTTTTCCCACTATAAATGATGATACATATGGAATTTGAGATTACAAATGGAAGGGATTCGAACAGTTGACCTGTTGAATATGTTATATATATATATATATATATTTCCAAGAAGAGGAAACAAAATTAAAATTCTTAATTACATCTCAACTACTTCAAGAACTTAAAAATAAAAATTCTTATTTATATTTCAACAACCGTATCTTTAGTCTATTAGAGTGTATACAATGTCAATAGTCTAGAACATTGCCTATTTTTTCTTTGTCTGGTGTTGTAGTACCAAGATTTTTAATAATAATGATATAGTAATATAAAATTTATAGTTTTATTCTAATTTAATGTATTTATATGTATATATATTTTGAATATAAAAGAAACGAGTTTTATTTTCATTGTTTCATGATATTTTGTAATAACTTGAATCATATGGAACTTCAACTAACAACTATGTTAATAATTATACTTAGGGTATTTCTTACATGGATTAAAATAAAATTGTAATATAAAAGGAATGGAAATATATTTCAATTGAGGGGGAGAGGACTCACAAATTATCATCAATGCTATTAAAAAAATGGATGTGGAAAAGGATTAAAATTGTAGTAAAAAAATGATGAAAATATATTTCAATTGAGCATGGCTCACAAATTATGATGAATATTATTAACAAAAATGGATGTGGTGTCTAATAAAAAATAATATTGTTATTAAGGTTGTCATCTATTACTAGAGTTTAGAGGCAACCTCTTGGAAGTGTGAGCATATTTGTAGAGAAGGAAATCAGGTAGCAATTAAATTAACGAATTGTGATCTTGATCTTCACCTTGGTGAAATTCAAATTTTAGAAAGCAATTGGCTATGTGAGATTTTATTTCTTAATTAAAATGACGTCGAGGTGATGCTAAAAACATAACACTTCAAAAAGGTTGAAGAATATATTTAAGAAAAAAAACCAAAGCTCCGTTGAATCAAATGTAATGTGTTTTGATGGAAGTGACCCCAATAGAAGCCACATATAACTTATATATATATATATATATATATATATATATAACAACTTGAATTCTCCTTGGAAATTAAGGAATTCATTCTAAAACCATTTAATTAGATTTATAAAAATATTATCGGTTGTGTAGCCAGGTTCCATTCCTCCTAAGTCCACCCTGCAAATACAAGGTGCAGTTGGGAATGTTCTGTGTGTTTCGCTGGTAGAAGCCGACAAGGCTCCATTCACGTTGTGCCCACTCAGTTGATGCCCAAATGGATGTGTTATTCCTCTATTGACAAGTGTAGCTCTCGGTCTTACGAGGGGTCATGCTTGGGAGGGGACTACTCAACCCTATGCATCGATGCGTCGATCGTAGGGGTTCATCACACCAACCACAAAAATGGCATCCTTTGTGGTTTGAACCCTATGCATGTCATGTGAGTTACTAAAAATAGTGTGGTTGTGACCATCTCTCCTATGTAACTAATTTTTTTTTACAAATATTATATCAACATTTTTTATATTTGAAACTTATTAATAATTTAATAATGTATATTTAATTATTTTTTGTTTGAGAAAAGGGTTGTAGTCGGGTCTCCCACCCTTGAAAAATCACAACTCTCCCTTTTAGAGCTTGAAATTTAAATAAATATTCTACTCTTATCTCATTTGAGTTGTTATAGCTAACCACCTACATATTTTTTCATTAAAAATTTGAAATTTCTATTTTCATTTTTCTAGATCTTCTTAAATTTTCTTTGTAAATACAAATATTTCATAATTTAGAATATTATTTTGAATTTACTTCTTTCAGATTTTTATTGTCAACTTCAACTAAACTTCTTCCTCTAACCATGAAAAAGAAAAATTAACTTCACAATCCTCATTTAAAACCTCTCTATTGGCTAGTCTATCTACAAATTTGTTCCCTTCCCTTAACATATGTGTAAAATTAATTTCTTTAAACTTTGTAGCAAGGACTTGTACTTTCAAAATGATCTATTTTATGTTCCATGTAGTCCTTGCGTTCCTCAAAATTGTAAAATTGTATTAATACTATTAGTGAATTGCCTTGTGAAGTGAATTTCTCATACACCCACTATCATAATTTCAATTGATGAATTAACTCCATCTATCAAGGTTCTTTACCTCATGATTAGGGATTATATGAGTTGATAGGGCTAGTTTAGACTACTCTATGGCTAAAATAATATTGCTTTTCATTACCACTAAACTACATTAATTTCTTTGAAATATTCTTCTATTTCTTTCTAACCACACTATCCAAAGTATTGTATCTTTCAGTGTATCCTAGATTGTTTGTAACGCCTAAATTTTAAAATTTATAACGCCTAACTTTTAAAAGTGCTCTACCATTGCTTTAACCATTCTTGAATTCTTTTTATAACCAACATGCATTTACCCAAATATTAAGAATTTGCTTCTTACTGTGTATTCTCCTAAGCTATTCAACTACCATATCGGCTTATCCTCAACTCCTATTGGAATAATCATTGTTGTTATCTTTCCGCTCAACTGCCTTCTAGCAACAATGTTCAGTATACTTGTAAAAAAATTCTTTTAATTTGTATCTTCCTTCTTGATCCTTCATGTTTGAAACCCTATCACCATATTATCTTGAAGTAATCTCATCCATGTTTTTAAAATTAAATCTAGATTGAGTGGTCTTTTATCACACCAATTATCCATCCAAATAGAAAAATTTCTTTAGCTCCCACCACCTTAGACCTTTAATCATGAGATCAATTTATTTTTTTTAATT
This sequence comes from Wollemia nobilis, assembly GCA_028583015.1. Taxonomy (NCBI): domain Eukaryota; kingdom Viridiplantae; phylum Streptophyta; class Pinopsida; order Araucariales; family Araucariaceae; genus Wollemia; species Wollemia nobilis. Next base: position 7,260,522 of record JAQPPZ010000386.1, on the reverse strand, counting down.
GTTCCATATGGTAGTGAGAATACAATTAAAATTAATCTTCGATCATTGGACTAAATGTACTTGGAAGTATTCTTATCCATTGTCTTTGACTCTCTTTGTACGATCTCCAAATCATTTTTTCCCTTAGAGCTATGTTTGCATCTGTAATAATTCTTAAACTAAGACCTTCCCTAATTTTATCATCACATACCTTGCTCCATTTCACCAAAGAAATTTCATTTTATTATGTACTTCTGACAAAAAAAACTACATAATAAAGATTAAACATTTTTTACCAATTTTGGCATAATATACAAGGACATAAAATATGTTGGAATGACTTGTAAGACTGATTTAATTAGTTGCACTCTTCCAACTAATGACAACCACCTACTTTTCCATACTGGCAGTTTATTTTGAACTTTACTTATAACTAGATTCCATAATTCTATTCTCATTCTCCTCTCAAATAAGGGTATCCCTAGATATGTTGTTGGCAAATTTGCCTCCTCCATTTGAAGTAACTTGCATATCCATGCTACGATTTTAGCTAAAGTGTTTAGGAAGTATAATTTAGATTTTGATCTATTAATTTTTTTATTATATGCTCTTTCATAGTCCTTTAATAAGTTATTTAGAGCTCTAGCCTCGTTTTTCCCTGCCCTCCTAATAAAGGTTGTATCATCTACAAACTATTGATGGGTGATGTTTTAGATGTTATTATTAGCCTTTAGTCTATTTATATTTAAAATTTTATAATGAGTTAATAATTATTTAATTAAAAATTATTAATAATTTAATCATTTTAAACTCATTGAAAAATAATTTAATCATTTATATTTAAAATTTATTAATGAGTTAGTGGGTGGCTAGGATCAAAGCATTAAAAAAGTGTCAAATATTGGCATAATTAATTTTATCAAGGACATAAGCATTGAGTTCAAATGGTTCCATTGGGAGATGTATGCTCTAGTGTTTGGTGATAATAATTACTTAACATCAAATTATTTCTTATTTCGTAATTAAATAGAGAGCAAACCATCATTGGAAAGAAGGGATTGTGGTACCCAGATCATTTACAGTGTGGAGTGTTACATCCTACACCTTCATGGGGTATTGTTGGACTCTACATCTCTAGGTTGGTTTTATCCCATGCGTGGGACTTTGTTTCTCTATAATTTGCATGGGATCTTGTTGCTCTATGGTCTTCGTTGTTGATAGTCTCTATTTTGTTTATGGATAGTTTTATTTATGGGGCATTCTTTTTCTTTTCGTATGTTTGAAGTTTCTTTGGGTCTTGGATCTTTGTATCTTTTTAGGCTGGTCCTTTTCTCTTATCTTTCTTGCTTTCGAAATTTTGGATAATCCACTTTTGTAAAAGGTTTTGGGTCCCTTTCAAAACCCCTTCATCTATCTAATAAAAAAAAATTATTAATTAATTAATAATTAATTTTTAAAATAGTTGTAAGCTTATTGTAGTGGTAAGGGCTCTGACCTCTCTTTGGGAGGTCCAAGGTTCAAACACCACTTAGTATGAGGAGACCAAGATTCCTCATAAAAATCTATGTAAACTCATTGAAAAATAATTATTTTAAAAAAATCAAGATATTTGAATTGAGTTTACTAGTAAAAGTAAAAACAAATCGAGGGGCCAAGAGGACCCCCAGTTCTTTCTTTAATGGTTTGCAACATATTTCCCTTCTTGGGAGAGCATCCTATGGATGTGGGATCTCTTGAAGATCTATTTTACCAAGGGCCAAGAGAGCCCCAATTCTTCCTTTGATGATCTACGAGGACTTTCCCTTCTTGCGAGAGCATCTTATGGATGTGTGCTCTCTTGGAGAGCTATTTTAATAGGAGCCAAGAGGGCATCCAATTTTTTTTTATGGTTTGCGATGAATTTTCCTTTCTAGGAGAGCATCTTATGGATGTGTGCTCTCTCAGAGAGTTGTTTTACTAAGGACCAGGAGGACCCCCAATTTTTCCTTCAATGGTTTTTCATTCCTAGTAGAGCATCTTATGGATGCATGCTCTCTTGGATATTTATTTTACAAGGGGACAAGAAGGCCCCAAGTTTTTCCTTTGATGGTATATGATGAATTTCCCTTCCTAGGAGAGCATCCTGTGGATGCATGCTCTTTCGAAGAGTTGTTTTACCAAGGACCAGGATGGCCCCTAATTTTTCCTTTAATGATCTACGATGGCTTTCCATTCCTAGGAGAGCATCCTATGGACGTGTGCTCTCTCAAAGAGTTGTTTTACCAGGGGCCAGGAAAGCCCCCTATTTTTCCTTCGATGGTCTACAATGACTTTTCCTTCTTGGAAGAGCATCTTGTGGATGCATGCTCTCTTAGAGAGTTGTTTTACTAGGGACCAAGAGAGCCCCCAGTTTTTCCTTTGAGGGTTTGTGATAGCTTTGCCTTCTTGGGAGAGAATCCTATGGACGTGTGCTCTCTCAGAGAGCTATTTTACCAAGGGCTAAGAGGTCCCCCATTTTTTCCTTTGGCAATCTATGGTGGCTTTCCCTTCTTAGGAGAGCATCCTATGAATGTGTGCTCTCTTACAGATTTATTTTACCAAGGGTCAAAAGGACCCCCAATGTTTCCTTTCATGGTCTACAACAACTTTCTCTTCCTAGGAGAGCATCCTATGGACATGTGCTCTCTCAAAGAATTATTTTACTAGGGGCCATGAGGACCCTCAATTTTTTATTTTATGGTTTGTACCAACTTTCCCTTAACATATGTGTAAACTTAATTCTTTCAAACTTTATAGCAAGGACTTATATTTTCAAATTATATTATTACTATTAATGGGTTACCTTCTGAAGTGAATTTCTCCTATACCCACCATCATAATTCCAATTGATGAATTAAATCCATCTATCAAGGTTCTTTACCTCAATATTAGGGATTGGATGATTTGATAGGGCTATTTTAGACTGCTCTATGGCTAAAAAAATATTTCTTTTCATTACAACTAAACTACATTAATTTATTTTAAATTTGTTTTATTTCTTTCTAGCCATATTGTCCAAAGTATTGTATCTTTCAATGTATCCCAAATTGTCTGTAACGCTTAACTTTTAGAAGTGCTCTACCATTGCTTTAACCATTCTTCAATTCTTTTATTAATCAACATGCATTTACCAAAATATTAAGAATTTACTTCCTAACAACAATGTCCAGTATACTTGTATAAAAAAATATTTTAATTTGTATCTTCCTTCCTGATCCTTCATGTTTGAAACCCTATCACCATGGTTATAAAATTAGATCTATATTGAGTGGTCTTTTATCATATCAATTATCCATCCAAATAGAAAAAAGTTCTTTAGTTCCCACCATCTAGACCTTTAATCATGGGATCAATTGATTTTTTTTAATTATTCCATAATGCAAAACCATATGGTAGTGAGAATACAACAAAAATTAAGCTTGGGTCATTGGACTCAATGTACTTACTTGGAAGTATTCTTATCTATTGTCTTTGACTCTCTTTGTACAATCCCCAAATCACTTTTCCCCTTAGAGGTATGCTTGCATTTGTAATAAATCTTAAACTAAGACCTCCCCTAATTTTATCATCACATACCTTACTCCATTTCACCAAAGGAATTTCTTTTTATTATGTAATTCTGACAAAAACAGTGACTGCAAAATAAATATTAATTTTTTTTTATCAATTTTGACATAATATACAAGGACATATAATATGTTGGAATGACCTATAAGATTAATTTAATTAGTTACACTCTTCGTACTAATGATAACCATCTACCTTTCCATGTTGGTAGTTTATTTTGAACTTTACTTATAACTAGATTCCATAATTCTATCCTCATTCTCCATCTCAAAGAAAGGTATCCCTAGATATATTGTTGGAATATTTGCCTCCTCCATTTGGAGTAAATTGCATATCCATGCTATGATTTTAGCTAGGGTGTTTAGGAAGTAAAATTTGGATTTTGGCCTATTAATTTTTTGATTAGACACTCTTTCATAGTCCTTTAATAAGTTATTTAGAGCTCTAGCCTTATTTTTCCCACCCTCTTAATAAATGTTGTATCTGTAGACACCTAAAACATGTCATTTCTAGGGAAGCTACTCACATAGGCATATTCATTAGATCATATGACATAATTTTAGACTTTCCAAGCATTATAAGTGGTTCTCACCACTCATCTGGGGTGTTTTAAGCCCATCCAAGCCTAGCCGCTCAATACTGGAGCGGTCAAACCTTAGCCGATCAAGATTAGAGCAACCAGACCTTAGTCATTGCAGATGACAACGGCCAGATCTTAGCCACTATAGACGACAACGACTAAGTCATAAAACGCATTTTTATCAATAGATATCCCCAATCATAGGTGGAAGTGGCAATCTACATGCAATAAAGGTGAGGGGGAGTAAATTTACATTCCCTTTCATAGCCAATTCACATAGAAGACTTGATTTTGCATTTAGACTTCATTTAACTGGTCTTTAAACATAGAAAAGACAAAAAGCTTCTCATGCTAACCTTCACTACGCATGAGGGATTCAATCCTAGGGCTTGTACATATACCTAGGGTTTCACACACTTTAAAAGGTGCAAGTCTGAGAGCACCAAAGGGGGGATACATTGGAGGGAAAGAGATAATTTTGATCTAGGATGGAATTTTGATCAAAGAGAGGGAGAGTCCACTTGAGGGTTTTCCACATATAGGATATTCAACGTATCGAGCAAAGCAACCATCATTTCAACATCGAATTCAAGATTCGATCCATAGCCTTGAAGCAAAGAGGGCAAGATTTGCTTTAGAAGTCACTATCTTGGATACTGGCTTGTGGGACTAGCTTAGGGTTTAGACATTAGTTTCATTATTCTATTTAGCATATCATTAGCATAGCATAATTTCATTCATTCACATTCATAGCATCGATTTCATTTGTACTTGCTTTCATTTGATATATTCATAACTAACAACCTCATCTCGGGAGGCATTCTCATACATCTAAGCATGTGTCATTGTTCTTATACTTGCAAGGCTATAGGTTCATCAGACAAATCCACAACATTCGAAAGCACAAAGATCCATCTAGGAACCAGAACTAGAGAAGGAGGTATTTGTAAGCCCTCATATAGTTCCGTGTGCATCACCGATAAGCCTTTGAAAGTGCACCACCCCTTTGCAAGGGGATATTTTATTCACTTGTACTTCATTGTATCGAAATGGGTATCCCTCAGAAGGACCAACATGTAATCGAGTTTCAATATAAATAAAAGGATATCTCTTTGTTATTTTCATGTTATATGCATTTCATGGTCTTTCATTTCATTTCAGTATAATATTGCAAGTAGAGTAGAGGTGTGTGCTCCCTGGGGTCACTACAGATGGCGATCACGGTGGGACATCCACTAATTTTTCATTTTTTTCTTGGATACTGACTTAATTTTGTGTGCAGGCTTAGCCACTCTAGTCTACAGTGGCTAGAAATCATTCGCTCTGATCTGCAACATCCAACAAAGCCTTAGGTGCTCCTGCTAACAGTCGCTAGAAAATAGTCGCTCTGGTCGACAACGGCCAACACTGGAGAGCAGCAGAGGACAAAACTTTCGTTCTTTGAGCTGGATTAGAGGTTGGTACAACTTCTCTAATATTTTATAGATTTATGTTTTCTTTTGTGTATCTAAAACAATGAATTTAAAGCACATTTTTGTTTTGGAATTGAAATAATAAAAGAAGAAAGAATTAGGCGTTTTGCATATCTTAGATTTTATTTTAGATTTCCACTAGGCATTTCTAGGAACAACGACTTATGCTTGAAAATTTCACCCTAGAACCTAATGTGCTAGACATTGTATGTTGTTTGCTTGCCTCGAGGTCTTCCAAGAGTCCATATTTACACAAAATAAAGTGCACCCATACACATCATAGTAGTTCATGTATCTTTCTGGAAATTGAAACATATTTTGCACTTAGGCATATAGGAAAGAGTCATTTTTTCTATATTATGCACTTTAATTCATGCAAGATTAAAATGAACACCACACACACACATATCATTTAAACATTGGGGAGTTGGATTTCATCACCAACCCTCAATTCAGTCCGATGACGTTGGAATTCATCTCCTTCCACCAATTTTCCCCCTATATTCTCCTATAAATGGATTGAAGAACTTCTTCATAGTGGTACTAAGTTACTTGTGTTCAAACTATCTCCCACTGTTGGAACATTCATTGGTTTAGAGTGGAAGAGCTAGGCAAACCCCCCCACTGGGATTTCAACGGTGTACCCTAGTATCTTTTGGGAAATCATGTTTGGCATGAGTACTCTTGATTATCACTATGGATGAGTCTCCTCATTCCAAATCCAAAGCAAGAACAAGAAACAAGAAACAACAAAACATCAAAATACAACAAACAATTTAGGGCACACTTAAAATTATAAGCAAGATAAACATTTGCTTGATATTGTTTGTACAACACAAAAGCTAAAAATTTCAAAAAAATGGTCAAAACAAGAAGTAAACACCCTCGGTTTGACACTGAAGGGGAATCTGAGGTAACTCATACCCTTAGGTGAAGCTACAGTAACATTGAAATAACCACTCAGAAGACCATGAGACACAACTCTGTGAGTCTAAGAGGTGATAATTCAACCCTTGGGGGATATCCTCGAGAAACCCCAAATAGGGAATCACAACATGAAACTACATCTCATAAACACAAAGAGAACTCATGACCATCATCATCAAGCAGACATGAGGAAACCTCAAGTGCTTCCTCTAAACAAACAAAAACTTCTTAAAGACATGAGGAAGCTTCAAGAGCTTCCTCCTCACATAGACATAAAGAGGGTTCTAGACCTCGTTATTCACATAGAGACGATGAGGCTTCCCCATATCCATCCTCATGGAGGGTAGAGAGGGCTGCAAAACCCTCATCACCACAAAGACACACAAGAGTCAAAACATCTCAACATTCACATGCAACACTTAGAACAGATCAGCCCACTAAGGGGCAGGAAACTAGAAATACCTCTAGTCATAGACATCAAATAGAAGATATCCTTCAAACAAGAGGAAGGATTCCATTATACTATGACCTCATTGGAGTGAATGGCACCCCATGGGATCATCCATGGAAAATAATACAGTTGGATGATTTGGATCGGTTGCACCCGAGACCACCACCCAAAACTATAGCCATAGAGAATTCTGCATATGGAAATTCATGAACTATGACTTCTAAGCCCACTTCTCAAACTGTTGGTGCCTTAGGGTGACCCTGCAGTAAACATGCAGATTCTAACCATAGAAGCACCCAAAAATATACTGAACAAGTCACACTAGCTATCCAAAGCAAAGAGACATCAGAAACCTATTCGAGGAATCTACGAATTAGAACTATAAGAACAGAGTTAGATAAGCACAAGTCTTCTATGACCGTGCAAGTCAACCGCGTGCGACGGTTAGAAAACACCTTGCGTAAGGAGTGAGAGCTTGTAGAATCTCTTGAATATTATAAAAAAAGAGAATGGTTGCTATGCAAACATGAGCAACGCTTAAGAGAGCAAGCTAAGCAGCTAGCTCATAGAAACCAACAAGCAAATAGATATGATCATCAAAAGGATCAATGTGCTAACTCACAATAGAACGAGCGCATTAGACAAGAAAGTAACCCGCACAAAAATCACCCTCTAAATCATGAGCGAAATATAAATGGTGGGGGAATGATAGACTTAATAAATCAGGATCAAGCATATCCTGGATCCCCTCGTAGGAGGAAATAAAATAGAGCAAATCAAATGGATAGAGTGCTACCTCCACCATCACCATAGGGGGTTTGCAAGAGAAAGAACTTGGTTCAAAGGCATTTCGAGAGCTTGCTAAAAATATGAAAGCCTTTGAGAAACAAGAGGCTGTTTGGAGCCAACCAACATTGAGAAAAATACACAACCAACCATTGTGTCCATCAGTTCCTAGCCCTCCCTATCCTAAGCACTTTGATATGCCTAGGCTAGAGAATTTTAAAGGTGAAGAAGATGCACAAGAGAATATCACCAATTTCATCAATGAATGTTTTCATATAAAATAAAATGATGCTCTTATGCTAAGGACATTCATCATGACATTTTCGGGTGCACCCACCCAATGGTTTAACCAATTGCCCAAGCATAGCATATCCTACTTTGAACAACTAGTGAACGCTTTTCTGAAGTGTTTCTCCTTTGGTTCTACGAGGAAAGTAAATCTCTCAGACCTGGAAAATTTAAGACATTATTATAATGAGCCAGTAATAGATTACAGGAATATATGGGAAAAAATCATGGTAAAATTATCATTCTTCGTTCCCACAGAAGAAATCATCTGGATGTTCACCACGAGTTGTTCCAAACACATTTACCTCCTACTACAACTACAATAATACCCCTCATTTGAATAATATTTGGCACAATACAAAATCATTGAGGACATCAAAGTAGATGAGGGAACCATAAAACTCTAAACCAATAAGGATTGGAGCAAAAATGGTAAGAATGGAAAATATAAGCAGCATCAGGAAAACCCTGCCCCAATTAATCAAGTGGTATTGGCTATGCCTAAGGATGGGGCTGCACAACAGCCCCAAAATTATCAAGCACAACCTCCACCAGCCAACTATGATCAAAATAATAATCAGGGTTGAAACAAAGAATGCAAACCCCCTCATTATTTTACACCATTGATAGAATCAATGCAATCAATCTTCAATCAACCAAGCAAGGCGAGAAAGATCAAATTCCTTGATGTACCTCTTATAGATCCAAACCATCCTAAGCCAAAAGGATATAGGGAAGATCAATTCTATCCATATCATAGAATATTGGGATATAATATCAAAGTTTGTATTGGTTTCAAACATCAGGTGCAAAACATGATTGAGGTGGGAGAACTAAAAGTGGACAAGCCACTGGCCCCTGACAATAAAGATATGGGTATCTACAAAAACTCGCTTCCAAAACATGAGGTCCTTATAGGGAAATATGCACAATTCAATCAGGTCTGAATCGATACGCCTACCATGGGTGTGTTGGTATGGTTGAAATTATCAATATAGAAACTAGGAGTAAACAGTATGGTCAACCGTAACCTCCTACAACTCCCATAAACGTCCCTGCTGTAGCTAGGTAGAGGCAGGGGTAAAACAACCTTCCAGGTCCACCAAGTCGACCTGTGGTAACTATTTGGAGTAGACTTAAGCAAAACTTACAAACGACTCTGACTAAGCTATCCATTTATGAGCTCATACAACAGTCCTCAAAGCACAGGGAGACCTTGATCGAGATTTTAAGGTCAATTGAGATCCAACCGCAAGATCCAAATGCATTCACCCATTTTGTGGGAAAAGTACAAGAATGACATGAACCTGTAATTTGATTATATGATTATGATATTAAGATGATACCTACTGCCTTACCAAACCCTTCGTTGCACATTGTGGTGTCAATCAACGATTTACCTTTTAAGTGGGTCTTGATCGATACAGGTTTGTCAATCAACATCATCACAATGGAAGTAGAACACCTTAAGATACCCAAGTCCAATATCATTCCGAAAGCCTATACATTAAGAGCTTTCAATAATGCTTTATGCAATACTATGGGAACGATAGTCCTACCTATCAAGGTAGGTCATAAGACAATCCTCATGATGTGTCATGTATTGTAAAGGGCCATGCAATACAACATCCTCATAGGGAGACCTTAGATAAGGGACATGAAATGTGTTCCCTCAATTTTACACCAATGTGTCAAGTATGTGCATGATAACAAAGTCTACATGGTGTTGGTCGATGAAGAACCATTCAAGTATGTTCATCAGGTGGACTTTCAAGGATAATTTATAATTCCTTCTACCCACTTGTCTGTAGGACCTTCATCTCCAAAGACCCAACTAGATAATAAAGATAAAAGGGTACAAAAAGACCCATCTGCATCAACACCTCATCTTGCGTACAAAGTGGCCAATGCTTCTAATCAACCATCAATGCCTAAATCAAAAAATGATCAAAAGCTAAAGGCACCTATGGTTGAGGAAAAAAAACTCAAGAAAATGCTAACCATAGCTATTGAAGAGGGTCCAAATACCATGGAAGAAGATCACCAATACCAAGTCGAAGATGATGACTACCACCCCGCTTCGCTAGTGTCATCCGTGGGGTCATCCACCTCACATACGACTATACACTTGGCAAGCATAGGGATAGGAGAGTATCTTGTGTAGAACATAACCTTTACACCTATCATAGAGTTTGTGCAAGATATGGGATGTCCAAAGTATCTAAGGCCACTAGTAGGAATAGTGGTTCCTCTTGGAATCCCTCCAAACCAGTTAAAATTTGTCGACACTGGGCTAGACTGCACCCATAAGTCTACTGAAGAAGAAGGGGACAATGACGACTTGTTCACTGTTAATTTTTGTTACCTCTCTAATTATGAGTTCAATTTAAGCTACTTTAAATGTTGTCATTGGCATGGTTACGATCTTGTTATATATGAGCAGGGACGAAGACGGCCAATCGAACCATAATACCAGCTTCCCACTGATAGATTTGGGTTAGGTTATCACATCAAAAGTCGAGATGACTCTCTAGAAGTAACCTTAGATAGATTGAGCTTGGGGTTAGGAGAAAACATCAATTTTATTCCTTATCATTCACTAAGCCCGAGACTTATGAGCAACAGGAAAGTGGTCACAGTAAGCATACTGCCACCCAATACATATCATCCAAGACTCACAATTGAGGCCATACTAGCATGGTACAACTCATGGAATGAAGAGCAAGAAGAAAATGGATATGTCACAAGTGATGATGAAGCACAAGAGGGCTTGGCCTATCATGGGCCTTGCTACTTACGAATACTTACTTGGTCAATCCACAATGAGAGTGGATATATATCCGAAAAAAGTGACTATGAGTCAGAGGACTCAACAGAGAGAGCCTACTTAGGGGTAAGGCGATGGCCCCATGACTTGGGGTAACATACTAATGCAAATGGATTCTTCATAAGTGAATAAGAATATGATGATGAAACAGATATGGCTTACTTAGATCTAAGACATGAGACCCTTGTCTTAGGGCCGCATACTAATGATAATGGCTTCTACATCAGTGATGACAATTTTGAGGACGAGACTGAGACAACCTATCTTGGGCCTCACCATTTATGACAAGTCAATAAGTTGGTGGAAAGAGAAGTGACACTTCATGTCATAAACCCTAGCTTGTGATTTTTAAGAAGACATGTTGACTTGAATGTCATTCATCGCATGGTCAATCCCCCTCCACCGATATTAAGGGAACTCTTAGAACCCAATGATCCTATTATCATCCCGACTCATGGACTAGATCTAGATATTCCCATTCCTCCAGAGCCTCATGGACAGAAGGGAAGTTCAAATATAAGATTTCACCCATGTGGTCCTGGAGATTTTATCCCATCCATCAATACAATCTCCATTGATTTGACCACTCCACTTCATAACCCAAAATATCTCGATAAACCTTTATGTCTTGACATAGAGATGATTGATTGGGATCGTGCTGATTCACCAATAGATCCTGAAGATATTTTATCTAATAAAGATATGTTACAACCATTTTATTTCATACCAAGATATGCCCATGATGTATTCCATGATGGTTTGGATCCTGAGTTAGTAGGACTTGTAAATTCTGCTGATGATATTCACTTGATACCCATGCCTCACCAGTTGGAGGATGGGTCACGTATGGCTATAGAAGTGACTTTATAAGTGGACATTAGAGATGATCCCACTCAACCAAATAAAGTCAAGTTAGGAGAAAGTCTATATCCAAAAGAACAAGCCATCATAATTCCTCTCTTGAAAGAGAGGCCAAATCTGTTTGCTTGGACTTACAAGGATATGCTTGGGATAGATCCAAAGTTAGTCATTCACAACCTCTCATTGGAATCCATGAGGAAACCAGTCAAATAGAAGTTGAGAAAAATGCATCCCACCATCGCTTTGATGGTAAAGAATGAATTACAAAAACTATTAGATGCAGTTTTCATATTTCCTATCAACTACCTTGAGTGGGTATCGAACATGGTTCCCATGGGGGAACCCGATGAAAGAGTTCATATCTACATAGACTTCAGAGACCTAAATAGGGAAACTCTAAAGGATTCGTTCTCGTTACCAAACATAGATGATCTTGTGGATGCAACCACAGGTCACAAAATGCTCTCCCTAATGGATGGTTTTTTCGGATACAACTAGATCTGGATTAAACCAGAGGATCAACATAAAACCGATTTCATTACTCCATGGGGAAATTTTTTTTACAAAGTAATGCCATTTTGTCTCAAGACGCTAGTGCAACATATCAAAATGCCATGACATACATATTCCATGATTGCATGCATAAGATCATAGAATATTACATGGATGACTTACTTGTCAAGTACTTATTGCGAAAAGAGAATGCTAAAGTCCTTAGAAAAGTTTTCAATCACCTCATTGAGCACAATGTCAGTTGAATCCTAATAAATGTGTTTTTGGCGTAATTTCTGGAAAGCTTATGGGATTCATAGTTTATAAAAGAGGCATTGAAGTCGATCCCGCAAAGGTAAAAGCTATACTGGAGATGGGTGCCCCTACCAACATTATGAAGTTAAGAATCCTACAAGGCAAAATAACATCCATCAAAAGGTTCATTTCACAATTATCAGATAATTGTCAGCCCATGAACCAGTTTCTATGCAAGTAAGTCTCGTTTCATTGGGATGGAGAGTGCCAACAAGCCTTTGTAGAGATCAAAAATTATCTGGCGACGCTGCCAGTGTTGACTCCACCAAGGCTAGACATACCATTATTACTATATATATCAGATACTAATTTCACTTTGAGTACCATGTTTGCCCAAAAGAATACACAAAATAAAGAGCAAGCCATATATTACATTAGTCGCACATTGGTGAGTTATGAGCTAGGGCATGCGTAAATCGAAAAGTTGTGTTTAATAGTGGCCTTTGCAACTCGAAAGTTGCGACATTACATGTTGAACCATATGACCTATGTTATATCAAAAAAAAATATTTTGTAGTACATGATGAGAAAGACATCAAAATACGCGTACCACTATGCAAAAAACCTTTGGGTGTTAATATGTTCAACCACTCTACAAAAACCCTTTGGGTGTTAATATGTTCAAGATTTTTTTTTCATTTTGAATTTGTTTGAGATCATATCAAATGGATTCCTTAACTCCCAATTAAGGGAATATCATAACGGATATAAAAATGTTTCATAATTTGCAGAGCATCATCTTTTGTTTTTTGCAAAAATAAGGAAACAAAATTAAAATTCTTAATTACATCTCAACTACTGCAAGAATTTAAAAATAAAAATTCTTATTTATTTTTCAACTACCATATATTTAGTCTATTAGTGTGTATACAATGTCAATAGTCTAGAACGTTGCCTATGTTTTCTTTGTCTGGTGTTGTAGTACCAAGATTTTTAATAATAATACAGTAATATAAAAATTATAGTTTTATTCTAATTTAATGTATTTATATATATATTTTGAATATAATAAATGAGTTTTATTTTCATTGTTTCATGATATTTTGTAATAACTTAAATTATATGGAACTTCAACTAACAACTATGTTAACAATTATACTTAGAGCATTTCTTACATGGATTAAAATAAAATTTGTAATATTAATGGAATGGAAATATATTTTAATTGACGGGGAGGGGACTCACAAATTATCATTAATGCTATTAACAAAAATTGATGTGGAAAAGGATTAAAATTGTAGTAGAAAAATGGATGTGGAAAGGGATTAAAATTGTAGTAGAAAAATTATGAAAATATATTTCAGTTAAGCGAGACTCACAAATTATGATCAATGTTATTAACAAAAATGGATGTGGTGACTAATAAAAAATAATATTGTTCTAAATTTTGTCATCTATTAAGATAGCAACTAAATTAATGAAGTGTGAGCATATTTATAGAGAAGGAAATAAGGTAGCAACTAAATTAACGAATTGTGATGTTGATCTTCACCTTGGTGAAATTCAAATTTTAGAAAGTAATTGGCTAAGTGAGATTTTATTTCTTAGTTAAAATGATGTACACTTCGAGGAAGTTGAAGAATATATTTAAGAGAAAAACGAAATGTAATATTTTGGTATTTTGATGGAAGTGGCCCCAATAGAAGCCACATACATACATATACAGATACATACATACACACATATATATATAAATAAATATATATATATATATATATATATATATATATATATATATATATATATATATATTTTTTTTTTTTTTTTTTTAAATTCAAATTTTAGAAAGCAATTGGCTATGTGAGATTTTATTTCTTATTTAAAATGATGTCGAGGTGATGCTAAAAAGATAACACTTCGAGGAAGTTGAAGAAAATATTTAAGAGAAAAATGAATGAAGCAAATGTAATATTTTGGTATTTTGATGGAAGTGGCCCCAATAGAAGCCATATATATATATATATATATATATTATGTTCAGTATACTTGTAAAAAAAATCTTTTAATTTGTATCTTCCTTTCTGATCCTTCATGTTTGAAACCCTATCACCATATATATATAGATATATTTATCATTGTTGTTATCTTTCTGCTCAACTGCCTCCTAGAAAAAAAAATTTAGTATACTTGTAAATAAAATTCTTTTAATTTGTATCTTCCTTCCTGATCCTTCATGTTTGAAACCCTATCACCATATTTATCTTGAAGTAATCTCATCCATGGTTTTAAGATTAGATCTATATTGAGTGGTCTTTTTATCACACCAATTATCCATCCAAATAGAAAAATTTCTTTAGTTTCCACCACCTTAGACATTTAATCATGGATTGATTTTTTTAATTGTTCCATAATGCAAACCCATATGGTAGTGAGAATACAATAAAAATTAAGCTTGGGTTATTGGACTTAATGTACTTACTTGGAAGTATTCTTATCCATTGTCTTTTACTCTCTTTGTACAATCTCCAAATCACTTTTCCCCTTAGAGCTATGTTTGCATCTGTAATAACTCTTAAACTAAGACCTCCCCTAATTTTATCATCACATACGTTACTCCATTTCACCAGGAATTTTCTTTTATTATGTAATTCTGACAAATAAAAAAACTACATAATAAAGATTAAACATTTTTTACTAATTTTGGAATAATATATAATATGTTGGAATGACTTGTAAGACTGATTTAATTAGTTGCACTCTTCCAACTAACGATAACCATCTACCTTTCCATACCGGTAGTTTATTTTGAACTTTACTTATAACTAGATTCCATAATTCTATCCTCATTCTCCTCTCAAATAAGGGTATCCCTAGATATGTTGTTGGTAAATTTACGTCCTCCATTTGAAGTAACTTGCATATCCATGCTATGATTTTATCTAAAGTATTTAGGAAGTAAAATTTGGATTTTGGCCTATGAATTTTTTGATTAGACGCTCTTTCATAGTCCTTTAATAAGTTATTTAGAGTTGTAGCCCTGTTTTTCCCTACCCTCCTAATAAAGGTTGTATCATCTACAAACTATTGATGGGTGATGTTTTAGATGTTATTATTAGCCTTTAGTCTATTTATATTTAAATTTTTCTAATGAGTTAATAATTATTTATTTAAAACTTAATAATACTTTAATCATTTTAAACTCATTGAAAAAATAATTTAATCATTTATATTTAAAATTTATTAATGATTTAGTGGGTGGTCAGGCTCGAAGCATTAAAAAAGTGTCAAATATTGGTAAAATTAATTTTATAAAGGACATAAGCATGGAATTCAAATGGTTACATTGGGATATGTATGCTCTAGTTTTTTGTGATAATAATTACTCAAGCACAAGGGAACGTCAAATTATTTTTTATGTCGTAATTAAAGAGAGAGAAGACCATCATTGGAAAGAAGGGATGTGGTACCTAGATCATTTATAGTGTGGAGTGTTATATCCTGCATCCTCATGGGGTGTTGTTGGACTCTACGTCTATAGGTTGGTTTTATCCCCTGTGTGGGACTTTGTTTCTCTATGATCTACATGGGACCTTGTTGCTCTATGGTCTTAGTTGTTGATAGTCTTTTTTTTTTTTTTGGATAGTTTTAGCTATGGGGCATTTTGTTTCTCTCCAAATGTTTGAATTTTATTTGGGTCTTGGATATTTTTATCTTTTTATGCTAGTCCTTTTCTCTTATCTTTGTTACTTTCGAAATGTTGGCTGGTCCACTCTTGTAAAAGGTTTGGGGTCCCTTTCAAAACCCCTCCATCTATCTAATCAAAAAAAATTATTAATGAGTTAATAATTAATTTTTAAAATAGTTGCAAGCTTACTGTAGTGGTAAGGGCTTTGACCTCTCTTTGGGAGGTCCAAGGTTCAAACCCCACTTAGTATGAGGGGACCAGGATCCATCATAAAAACCTATGTAAACTCATTGAAAATTTTATATTTTTTAAATCAAGATATTTGAATTAAGTTTACTAGTAAAAGTAAAAATAAATCGAGGGGCTAGGAGGACCCCCAATTCTTCCTTTGATAGTTTGCAACAACTTTCCCTTCTTGGGAGAGCATCCTATGGATGTGGGATCTCTCGAAGGGATTTTTTACTAGGGGCCAAGAGAGCACCAATTCTTTCTTTGATGATCTATGATGACTTTCTTTTCTTGAGAGATCATCTTATGGATGTGTGCTCTCTTGGAGAGCTATTTTACCAGGGGCCAAGAGGGCCCCCAATTTTTTATTTTATGGTTTATGATGACTTTTCCTTTCTAGGAGAGCATCTTATGGATGTGTGCTCCCTCATAGAGTTATTTTACGAAGGACCAGGAGGACCCCCAATTTTTCCTTTAATGGTTTTTCATTCCAAGGAAATCATCTTATGGATGCATGTTCTCTTGGAGAGTTGTTTTAAAAGGGGCCAAGAAGGTCCCAAGTTTTTCCTTCAACGGTCTATGATGACTTTCCCTTCCTAGGATAGCATCATGTGGATGCATGCCCTATCAAAGAGCTATTTTACCAGGGACCAGGATGGCTCTAAAGTTTTTATTCGATGATCTACGATGGCTTTCCCTTCCTAGGAGAGCATCCTATGGATGCGTGCTCTCTAAAATAGTTGTTTTACCAGGGGCCATGAGAGCCCCCTATTTTTCCTTCGATGGTCTACAATGACTTTTCCTTCCTAGAAGAGCATCTTGTGGATGCATGCTCTCTTAGAGATTTATTTTAATAGGGGACAAGAGAGCCCCTAATTTTTTCTTTGAGGATTTGTGATAGCTTTCCCTTCTTGGGAGAGCATCCTGTGGACATGTGCTCTCTCATAGAGCTATTTTAACAAGGACTAAGAGGTCCCCTAATTTTTCTTTGGCAATGTATGGTGGCTTTCCCTTCCTAGGAGAGCATCCTATGAATTTGTGCTCTCTTACAGAGCTATTTTATCAAGGACCAAGAGGGCCCCCAATATTTCCTTTCATGGTCTACAACAATTTTTCCTTCATAGGAGAGCCTCCTATGGACACGTGCTCTCTCAAAGAGTTGTTTTACTAGCGGCTAGGAGGACCCCCTAGTTTTTCTTTGATGGTTTGTAGCAGATTTTAATTCCTTGGAGAGCATCATGTGGACATGTGCTCTCTTGGAGAGTTGTTTTATCAAGGGCCAAGAGGACCCCTAGTTTTTACTTCGATGGTCTACAATGACTTTCCCTTCCTGAGATAGCATCCTATGGATGTGTGCCCTCTTAAAGAGCTATTTTACCAAGGGCCTAGATGGACCCTAGCTTTTTCTTTAGTGGTCTATGATAGCTTTACCTTCCTAGGAGAGAATCATATGGATGCATGCTCTCTTGAAGAGCTATTTTACCAAGGGCCAGGTGGGCCCCTAGTTTTTCCTTTGGTGGTCTAGAATGAATTTCTATTCCTAGGAGAGCATCTTGTGGACATGTGCTATCTCAAAGAGCTATTTTGTAAAGGACCAAGTGGACCCCCTATTTTTTATTTGATAGTTTACGATGACTTTATCTTCTTAATAGAGCATCCTATCGACACGTGCTCTCTTGGAGAGCTTGTTTTACTAGGGTCTAGGAGGGTCCCCTGTCTTCATTCAGTGGTATGTGACCACCTTCTTGTGATAGCATCTTATGGACTCATGTCAGTGTATTATTGGTTCTATAGTGCTCTAATATGCTTCTCTGTCATCGAGTCTCGAGAATATTTCCTTGTTTTTGATTGAACTTAGAGAGACCCCTCGGGGAAGGTTTTTTTTCAAATTTTCAAAATGATAGTTTGAGCGGGATTCCCATGCCTTGGCAAAAATTTTTCATTTTTGAATTTCTTGTTTGAGTGACACCCTTGCTTGGGTAGGAAGCTTCAAATTTGAATCATTTTTGGACCTTTTCTCGGTTTAGTTTCTTGTTCTTTTGTAAGCCCCCATTTTTGGGCTTTCTCACTTTGTAAAAGGTTTGGGGACCCTTTCAAAACCCCTTCTTCCAACCAATAAAAAAGAAGTAAAAACAAATCATTTTGTAATAATTTTTTTTTATATTTTATAATTTTAATTTTCAAAAAATAATCTTAAAAAATTTAGATAATGTAAGTAAAAAAATATTTTTCTATATTCACCTATAAATTAATCTTTAAAGATTTCAGATAACATTTTTTTTTTAAATTTAAATAGGTTGTCAATCCAACTTAAACCATGTTAAAAATTGAGATAATTTTGATAGTAAATATATTTTTATGTTTTTACTAGAAATTTTTGGTTTCTATGTTTACATTATAAAAAATTATATAGAAAATAGTTTTTATTTTCTTGACAAAAAGGAGATGTACTTGGATCCTGACCCTTGATAAATCACAACTCTCTTTATTAGAGATTGAGATTTTATTAATAGATTCAATTCTCACCTCAATTGAGTTTCTATGGATAGATACCTACATATTTTTTATAAAAAGTTTGAATTCTTTATTTTCATTTTTTTTAGATATTCTTCAATTTTCTTTTTAGATACAAATATTCATAGATTCAACATTTTTTTTCTTGACATTTTGCTGCAGCAACCTTCACAATACCATAATTCCACCTTTACTATTATGCACTACATCTTAGTAGAGTAATGTTTTCAAAACTTTATATTATCATAATTTACTTTACCAACTTTGGACGGTTAATTTCCTTCCTAAAGCATAAGTGCAACCACAAGGACTACAATAAATAGTTTAACAGTCTCAAAAATTTTAAATTTCATCATTAAATCTTATCAAGGAATATACTCATAGTAACTAAACTATGGGTCATTATATAATACAAGTGGAATTCACTTTAACCCAAATAACCAATTGAAAAATATTTTATCATTTTAATGAGTTATGAAATGAATCTTATTCATATTATAATGACATTTTTACAAATCATAATGGTACTATTTAATAAATATTTTAGGAGTCTCAAAATTTTGAAATGAAAATAGTTTTGTTATTCTTCATAAATTTAAATTATTTATATTAAAATAAACATAATAAACTAGTTTTAATAAATTTTATTTTATAAATAAAAATATTATTTAATATTGGAGCAAGTGTGAGCTAGAAGTAAGCTAGGGCAAGGTGTGAGTAGGACATAGGAAGTATAAGTATGAAGCAAAGTGTGAACAAGAAATGAGTGCCACTTCTTATTATTCGATATCTTAGAAGAAACTCAAAAACTAGAGGATTTATGTGAACAAAATCTAGGTAACATGGAAGGTAAGATATTTTTAAAAGCCCTAGTTGGAAGTAAGGATGTCCTAGTTAGAATTATCAAGGCCCTAGTTACCCATAAGATGAAGAATAAATCTATGGTAAATCCTATCCAAGTAGTAGATACTACAACAAAAGAGATTATTAAGGATGATAACAGTTTAAAACTAAAGGTTTAATATGTAAGTTTCATGGATATTGTCTAAGTTTTTTTGAGATTTTAAATTGGACTAAATGGAAGTGGGGATTGAATGTTTTTGGCTTTTTAAGCCTTACTACCACAAAATTTCATAGGTCCCAATATAAAATAGCCATAATATTAAAGGTAAAAAATAATAATATAATGAGTAGAATAATATATGAGCAAATTAATATGTATATCAAGGCCTATATAATATTGAAATAATATTCACTTATAATAATAAAATATGAATGTAAATGGCCTAAGTCATTCATGAACTATGAACAAAGACAAATTACAATATTAATTGCTCAAAATTTATATACAAGATTTATTCCTTTTCTTCCTATTATAACTCAGTAAGTTGTCTCCATAATATAGCCATAGTAATGTGACTCTTCAAGTACTTGACTATTTCTCTCCATATGACAAGTTCCATGACCTTTGGCTTATCATATTTCCACTTGCATACTAGACTCTTCACTTTCTTCTTGCATGCACACTTGACTCTATGACACTTGCACACATCTATATGAATCTTACACTTCTACATGCACTCCTAATATAAGATACTTGTGCACATCCTCACATTACATATTTGCACTCTTATATACAAGACACTTTTGCATATTCTCTCAATATACACTTGCACTCTAACTTACATGACACTTGTGCATTTCCTACACATTGACACTTACATAAAATAGAAAATATAAATCATACACCTAAAATAAAGACTCAACCCTAATCTATTACATATTTATAATCATACCATGAAGGTACCATGGGGTACATTAGTATTTTCCAAATATTCCTCAACACCTCCTTATTACATTACTTGGTTATTGAATACTTTAGTCTTCAATCTTGGTCTTCATATTCAATCGTTATCTTTGATTTTTCATCAGAATATTTAGCATGTGACTCATTAGGTTCTTGTTCTGGCACTTGTTTTAGATTTGTATCTCTTTTTTTTTTCTTCTTTATTTTCCTGATCTTCTTCTTCTGTTTCTTTATTCTATTCTTTTTAGTCCTGGTCTTGATATTACTATGTTGCCTCCTTGAATTATATCTTCATGTATCCTAATGTTAACATTTGTAATATTAGTATCTTCCAAATTTATTGAAAAAAGAATATCTTCATTGACCAAGAGTTTTGTTGTAAGAACTTTGAATTCATTTTCTTTAGATGTTTCTTCTAATTCTTGAATTTCATGAATTTCTTGAACTAAGTTTCCTTTTTAATTTTCTTCTCTAAATTGTAGTTGAGGTTGTTGTTGATGACCATATTGATATTGAGGATGATATTGATGTTGTTGATATTGAGATTGAAATTGTTGTTGTCATTGAGGATTATATTGATACTAAGATTGATATTGTCTTTGCTAGACTAGTTTATTCATTTGACTTCCTTGATTTAATTGATTCTAATTTTATTTATTATATCTACAAAAAATTATACCATGATCCTTTATTTTATATATATGATAGAATATTGAATTCCATTTAGATCTATATTTGGAAGTCGTAGATATATTACTTGACATATTCTCTTTAGATACCAAGGCAGTATTATTCATTTCATCCTTGACTAAGTTCTCTACTTCGTATTCCTAAATAATATTGACTAGGTCATCAAATGCAGTCTCTTTACTTAGAACTTGTAAAGTTGTAACTAAATGCTTGTAAGTTTTAAAAGTGCTCTTAGTGTTACTTGCACAAGAAATTTATCTTCTATTTTTTCTCCCAGAGTTAATAGTTTTTCTTTTATATTTGCTACTTTTTGAAGAAAGAGTTCTATACTTTCTCCACTATTAACCTTTAAGGAATACAATTGGGATTGTAAGTTTAGAATTGTAGCTTTGTTTTTCCCTTCAAATATTTTACATAATGTATTCCATGCATCTGTAGAATTTTCTGCTCCACTTAAGTATGGCTATATTTCATCAATTATTCCAAATGTTATCAACATGAGAGCCTTTGCATCTCCTTAAAATTTTTGTATTTCTCTTTCATCTTCACTAGTTTTTTTTTTGTTTACTATATCCCATAGTTTTATTACAATAAGGATTGATTTCATTTTGTTATTCCATGATGCAAAATTTGGTCCTTTCAAAAGTTGGGATTCAGAAAGGAAAATTTTATTAGTTGACATAATGGAACTCTTTCAAATTGAAATTCTTATATCTCCTGAGTTAATAAATAACTCAAATATAAAATTTACAAATTTTAAATTTATAAAATTTGATGTAGAAAACCTTTTAAATCCTAAATATATTAAATTTTCTAAATTTCAAAAACTTCAAAAACTTTAAAATCTTTTAAATCCTTAAATAACTCCAAACTAAAAAATTCACTCAAAAGTTTAAAAAGTATTTAAAATAATTTCTAATCAAAAATTTTTACTCTAAACCATTTTAACTCTTCTAATATTTAATCCTCAAAAAATAATATTAAACCTAAGTTGCAAACCTTATTTCTCCATATCTTAGAAAATAGATTAAATATTAAATATTAATATAACTAAACCTTATTACTCCACTTTGACTTTTCAAATAAGCCAATTCAAATTTTACTTCCCTTCTAAACTTCAAAACTCACCAAATAAATAATGTAACACTTAGTAATGATACCTAAAATTAATCGATTTAAATTTTACTATGCATGCTTACATTCCTTGGAAATGATTCCAATTTCTTTTCTCAAATGTATTTTGACTTCCAAGCTAATCTTGAGTGATATATCTCTATTGTTCCCAAGTAATATCTCTTTATTTTTTCAAAGCAACGTCTTTCTACTATTAGATAATTATTTGTCTCTTCTAATGATGCTCGAATGTGTCTCCACTATAGACGATTAGATTTATCCCTAGTATTTACAAGCTTGTATTGAATATCTACCTATGAAATGGCCAAAAGCTTTTTTTGAATTCTTCTCTCCACCTGGATATGACCAAATGCTTCTCCACCTAGATAAATGCTTCTCTATTAGTTGCAACATGTGCACTTCTTCATTGGTTAATACCTTACAATGAACCGTATTGATTTTCACTTGATAGCTTCTTATTATGAAGTGAATAACCTTTATGCATTAACAAAAACTCTTTTTCTTGAAGCTTTTTTCTAGCATTGTTTCTTATTTTTCTTTAGTATTGCTTATTAGTAATATGGTGATGGGTTGGTTACCATTAGCTTCTTGATAGCTCATTTTCTTTGTGCTAAACATTTAGAATATTGCTCTAGTTCTAATTTATCATAGGAAACTTATGCTTCTTCTTTAATATAGGTCTCTTGGACCTTTTTTGTGATGCAGGCCGCTTGGGAATATTCTCTAATACAGACCTCTTGGAAATTTTCTATTATGTAGGCCACTTAAGCCTCTTATATAATGCAAGCTCCTTGAGTCTCTTCTCTGATGTAGGATTTTTTATCCTCTTCTTTTATGCAAGCTTCTTGAACCTCTTCTCTAATGTAAGTCTCTTGAAATTCCTTTACTGATGTAGACCTCTTTCCTTCACTATTGTAATAAGTGTCTACCTTGAAGAACCTGCTTCAAAAAGTGATCCATGATCGAGACTAAAATGATATAAAGATATATTTAGTCAACCTAGTTCTTCAATGTATCTTGGGAAGATACTTCCTTCTTTACTCTATTCTTTATTGATGCTCCAAATATGTCAAGATCAATTCAATATTGAGTTCATTCTTCACTATTACTTTATCTTAGAAATATTACAATACTTTCTTCTCTTTATTTTATCTATGTTTACTTGTTCTTTATTCTATAGAAGATATGTATTGCTTATTATTCTAAAAACTCTATTACTCCTTTATCTTTGTATATTATTATTTGTTGCTTCAACTCTTTGTACTTAGGAAGATTTGAATGTTTATAAATCCTTGGAAGCTGAATTGCTTCTTTATATCTATAGTAAGCTATGATGCTTCTCAATATTTATGGCAATATCTCTCCTCTGTCTACCTAAAAATTATAATGTCTTAGGTCACACCTAAGAACCCAATATGATTCTCCTCCTTTCTATAGAACCCAATATCAATGTTAGGGTGACTTTGAATATCCTTGAATGACCAAATTTCTCCTAAGTTGGTTCTTCCTATCAATATAGTTGAGTCCTAGTCTCATTATATTTTATTCAACCAAGTGGAAAGACCTTAGCATATAAATTAGGATGACTCCTCAAACTCTACTTAATTATACCTTTAAAAATAGAGTCCAAGCCTGTACTACCTTCAAAGTGGACAAACTCTAAATGAACTTTATAAATAATGGATAAAGTTAAATATCTAAGATGGTGTCTAATAAAATAACTCTATCAAAATGGATAGAGTTAGGTGATATCTATGGTACCATTATTGATTTTTTAAGATTTACTATCATAGAATTTCACAAGTTATAATATAAAATAACCACAATACTAAAGGTAAAAAATAACAATATAATGAGTAGAATAATATATGAGCAAATTAATATGTATATAAAGGTCTATATAATATTCAAAATAGCATTCACTTATATAATCAAATATGAATGTAAATGGCCTAAGTCATTCATGAACTATGCATGAATAAAATTTACAATATTAATTGCTCAAAATCTATATACAAGCTTTATTCCTTTTCTTCCTCTTACAACTTTGTAATATGATATTTAGATTATATTATTATGGAGTATTATCTCCATAATATATCCATAGTAATGTGACTCTTCAAGTACTTGACTATTGATCTCTATATGACAAGTTCTATGACCTTTGGCTTATCATATTGCTACTTGCATACTAGACTCTTTACTTTATTCTTGCATTTACACTTGACTCTATGACACTTGCACACATCTATATGACTCTTACACTTCTACATGTCTTTCTAATATAAGAAACTTTTGCACATTCTCACATTACCTATTTACACTCTTACATACAAGACACTTGTGCACATTCTCTCAATCTATACTTGCACTCTAACTTACATGAAACTTGTGCATTTCCTACACATTAACACTTACATGAAAGGAAAAATATAAATCACACACCTAAAATAAATACTCAACCATAATCTATTACATATTTTCAATTGTACCATGAAGGTACCTTGGGGTGTACATTAGCATGTACCAAATAATGTAATATTCCTCAACAAATTCAAATTACTCTTTGAATTTTGTTTCATAAGGATTTTTCCTCATTATCTTCTCTAGTTCAAAATTAAGGGATAAAATAATGTATGGAGGCCCTTGGTTTAGGTAAAAATATGCATTATATTTAATACCATGGAGATAGATACTTAAATTTGTTTTGATATGGATTAGGCTTTTTGTATTTCCTTATCAACTCATCAATAATAAGGTTTTGAAGGTTATTGGTAATACTGTAGGTGAGTTCATCCATGAAGGGCTAATTACTAAGGAGAGAAGGCATGTTGTATACACTTGAATATGTGTTGCCATGGATATTTCAAAACCTTTACCACAATAAATTAGGATAAAATTTTAATTAAGAGAATAATATTAAAAAGTGGATTATGAAAACATTGCATTTCAATGTCACAAATATCATGAAAATGGATACATGACAAGATATTAAAGTGAAAATGATGGAGAAAGAGATTGAAAATTTTGGGCATGAAGCAAACTTCAATATAAAACAAGGAGATTGTATCATAGGATAAGCTAGGTCAAACCAAGGATTTTCCTCTCTTAATAAAGTGGAAAGAAAAATCCCTCTTCATCATTAAAGATAAAATGCCTTTTTTATTCACTTGAATCAACCATTTGAAAGAAAAAATATTACAAGGGATGAGGAAGTACAATGCACAAGTTCAAATACAAGAGTTAAATATGTGAAGGAATATGGGAAGACAAATTTTAAAGCAAAATAAAATAGGGAGGCAAAGCAAATGATATGAAAGAAATCAAGGTTAATCTAGGTCTATCATATTTATTTTCTTGAAGTAGACTAAAATAGTTTCCTTGCAATAAAAGTGAAAGGAGTGCAAAGTGTATCTATTTAGAGTTTCAAAAGCAGCATAATAAAAAAAAGCATATTGATAATATCTACGTAATTTTAGGTTTTCCATGAAAACATAAAAAAGTAATGATCATGGAGGATAATCTATGCATTTTAGGATTTTTAGGGGAACTTAAAGGAGAAAGTATTCGTAAGGATAATCCTTGCATTTCAAATTCTTTATGGAAACATAAATATTTAGAAGATAAGTCTCATTATGAACAATGTGGAAAAATAGAAGAGATTGATGAATATGAGAGTGTTGATGGAAAATGAAAAAATAAGAGGATCATGAACAAAGAGAAAAATAAACTCAAAGGGATATCAATTTGGGAAGCCAAATTAAAATATCATAGTTGTCAATAAGAAGGGCTGAATTTAGAAATAAAAACAAAAATTGATGATGATAAAAAGGATATCATGAATTATTAGGAGTAATAATAAGACCCCTAAAAAAAGTGTTACTAAGAAATTAATAAGTTGTTATAGTCCTAAGTCTATTTTAATACAAGAAACACAAATAAATCATGAAAAATGTATGGATGTACTTTAAAAATTTTGGAAGATGGGTAATTATGTAGCAGTTCCTTTTATAGAAAATTCAAGTGGTATTGCAACAATTTGGAATAAACACAAAAGGGATAGACAATTGTTAGGATAAAAAAGTAATTAGATTATTGATATATATTGTAGGAAAGATAAAATTATCGAAGTTGGGATTATAAATGTATATTCTCCAACTATAGTCACTCCTCATGAAGAATGGTGGAAGGACCTTATCATATATTTGTCAAGCATAATGATGATTCATGATTGTGATGTATGTATTATTGGGGTGATTTCAACATAGTTCTATCTCCTTTAAAAAATAAGGGTGATACTATAGGATGGTTTAAACTAATGCAATACTTTGCTTCATCTGTAAATTCAAATGGATTTTAGGATGTTAGTCCTTCAATTTTTTAATATACATGGGATGATAGATGCATTGGGTAAACTCATATAGTAGAAAATTTGGATAGATTCTTGTTATCCAACACATGGTTGTGAATAGAGTATACAACCTCTTCAAATATTTTATTGCAAGTAGGATCATATCACAAACCTATTGTTTTTACTTGTGATTTATCCAATAATGGTCATCCAAAGCCATTTCTCTTCCTCTCCATATGGCTTCAAGATCCCAATTTTATATAAATGGTTATGTTATGGAAGGATGAAGAAAATTTTAAATGATTGTATATGTATAAGTTTGTACAAAATATGAAATATATGGAGCAAATGAATATTTGGAATACCAAATCTTCTGGTAACATTTTAAAGAAAAGAAAAAAATAAGTTCAAGCTCAAAAATTTATAGAAGATAGTAAAAATAAATTGAATGGGTTACAATTATTATGTGAAAGAAAAATAATTATTTTTTTACTATCATAATACATTGAAAAAAGTTTCATATTGGTTCTAAAATTCTAGGGAGAAATGGCTTAAGTAAGAAAATAGAAATTAAAAAAAAAAAAATTATGCTATAGCAAGAATAATTTTTTTTTGTCACATCAAAAATATTTTAACTCTAAATGGAAGAAATATTGAGGAAGAAGGAGATATAAGGAAGAAATCAACTAATTATTAAAAAAACATATTTTGTTAGATATTAGGCAAGATAAGCTTTTGCATGAGGGTTTAGCACAGTAATGGTAGGAGTATGGGATGATTGAGATGGACTGGAGGAATGTTGCGATGGTGTTGGGCCCATCACAAAGCATGCATGCTAGTGATATTTTTTCATCTAAAAATGATTGGAAGGAACAAGATTTCCCAATGCATGTCAGGAATAGTTTGTTAAATAAAAATGGATATTTGGAATGATGTGAAGCTAGGCCGGTTCTAGTGGTTCAACTAGACTCGGTGGTGGAAGATGTGGAGTATTTAACCAAGCATGTGATTATTGGTAAATTTATGGGTATCTAAATTTCTCTTCCCTTTATGGAGGCTTGGGTTAGGAAGACTTAGAACCGTGACGGTGATGTGGAGGTGATGTTGAGTGCAAATAGCTAGTTTATGGTGGTTTTCTCTTGTCTTGCGGATCGTAACAAAGCATTTTAAGGGGGTCCCTATTTTTGTAACCAAGTTGGACTCTTTCTTAAATCTTTGGCATGTGGATTTCAACCTGTCATAGGAGCGACCGTTGTGGTTTCTAGTGTGGATTTAGCTCCCATGGATCCCATTGGAATTTTGGAGAAACAACATCTTGCATATGATTGCCCTTCTTCTTGGGAAGTCAATTGAACCATCACAACATATGATGGAGGAAAAGGTAATTTATGTTGCTTGTATCTATTTTGAAATTAATTTAAAAAATCATATTCTAGATTCTATTGAAATACAGTTTGGATCATCTACATGGGTTCAACAACTTGATTATGAAGATCTTCTATTTTATTGCTAGATATTTCATGAATACAATCACCTACAAAGAAATTGTCCTAAGTTTGTACCGCTCATGGCTTCAAATCCTGGGCTCTCTTGATCTGTACAAAATCTAGATAAAGAAAAACCCTGATAAAGGAAGGGGATCAGGATAAGGAAGACTTTGTTCTTGTAAAACCTTGAAATAGAGGAAGAAGGTTAAAAAGAGCCCTTAAGGATATCCATCAAGATGCTTTGCTCAACCATTTTAAGATACTTGATGATCTTGATCAGTGCATGGAGTTACCTAAAATATCATTACCTGATGCAGATATAACAAGGCCTAATCGAATGTCTCTTATTGAGGTGGAACCTAAGGAATCAAACCTAGTGGTTTTAAACAAAGAACATATGGCTTTGGCTTTGAGTATAGGTGATATGGTTGGTTCTAGCCTTGGACAGAAAACTATTTTGGAAAGTGGCACATATATAGTGTGCTCTCTTATACTCAAGAACTGATGTAGTCATCCTTAGACTGTAAAACTCCTACGATGCTAGGATTGCAGTAGAAAATAATTAAAAAAGGTGCTTCGGATAAGAATATGAAGGTGGGTCAAAAGAAAGACCAGGATAAAATTAAGTTAATGGGGGAGACTTTGGTGGAGTCAAGCTTGGTGAGAACATTGGACTCCCATTTTTCTAACCCCAAAAAATTATTATCCTCTCATGGAATGTAAGGGGGTTGAATAACATCCTTAGAAAAAAAGTTGTTCTTGATTTGATTTGTTTACATTCTTTGGATGTGGTGTTTATTCAGGAGACTAAATGGACTACTGATAGTATGTTCAATATTGCTCCCAAGTCGTGGATAAGGGGTCAATGCCAGTGTATTGGTGCATGTGGATATGTTAGTGGTGTTGCTTGTTTATGTGATTTGGTAAGATCTCTCCTCTTACTTGGATTTCTAGTAGATTATTTCGATGATTAGGTATGAAAATGAATCTGGTGAAACCATCCTACTTACAAATGTGTATGCTCCTATTGATTACAATGGTAAAGTAAATTTGTGGGAGCACATTGGCTTTGTGATAAGTTTGGCTCCCCTGTACCCATGGATTTTGGTTAAAATTTTCAATTTTATTACTTGTTTGGAGGAGAAATGTGGTGGATTTGATCATCTCAAGCCTTTTTCTTCTATATTTAGTGCTCATATCCAGACTCTAAACTTGGTTGACATCAAGCCAGACAATGGTATCTTTACGTGGCACAATAGAATATGTGGGGAAGAGTCCATCTTAGATATATTAGAAGGTTTTTTAATCTTTAGTTTTTGAATTGGTAATAATAGAAGCTCTAGTTCTATGATTTTGAAGGGTAGGGGATCTGATCATTGGCCTATCAAAATCTCTTCTCTTGATTTTGGGCTAAATAATAATCCTTCCTTTAAATTTCAACTTATGTGGCTTCGGGATCCTAATATTCATGATTTCATGTGAGGCTGGTGGACCAATGGCAAACCTTCTCATGGCACTACTATTTATTCCTTTATGAAGTGGCTACAATTTGTTAAGCATATATTGAAGAGTAGAATAGTCTAAATTTTGGTAACCTTTCCTTGGCTAAGTTTACAGATATTAAGAAGGTGGGATAAGCTTCAAGGAATATTAGAGATCATGGACTCACGGAGGAGGTTATCTTTGAGGAATCTGAGGTTGCGAAAGAACTTGTTGAATGGGAGCTAAGGGAAGAAATTTTTTGGAAATAAAAAGATCAAGTGTATTGGCTTTAGGAAGGAGATAGGAACATGACCTTCTTTTCTAACTCAATTAAGGCTTGCCATAATTGTAACATAATATTATCTCTTGTGAATTCTTAGGGTGCTCTTCTCTCTTATTTTAGGGAGATTTTAGAAGATACTAGAAGGTATTTTTCCTCTCTCTTCAAGGAGGGCTTCCTATCAGACGATGAGGATGAAAATCTTATTCTAAATTATATCCCCTTGATTATTTCTAGAGATATGACTGAGCATTTTATGGGCCCAATTTCCCTTGAAGAGTTGGAAAATGTTGTATTTAATATGAAAAAGGGAAAGCCCCAAGCCCGAATGGATTCCTGATTGAGTTTTATTAGGATTTTTGGGAGTTAATCAAATTTGATCTTCTAGAGGTGGTCCATGAGTCCCAAAAGAAAAACAGGTGCTAAGGGTACCAAATGCTACATTTGTGGTGCTTATTCCCAAAAAAGAGGGAGCAAATTCTTTGGATATGTTCAGGCCTATTGCTCTCTACAATATTTTGTATAAGATCAAAGAAAAAATTATTGCTGAGAGGCTGAAGATATGGTTGAACAAAATCATCTTTGATAAGCAAGGTGGGTTTGTTGTTGGTCAAAAAATCATGGATGGGGTTGTCATTGCTACGAAATCTATTCACGCGATGGAAAATTTTAAGGAGAAATCTATGTTCATTAAGTTGGACATGACCAAAGCCTATGACCAAGTCAAATGGTCCTTTATTTAGAAATTTCTTGCTACTTTTGGATTTGAGGATGAACGAATTAGATGGGTGATGAGTTGTATTTCTTATTTCTCGTTCTATGTTCCTATTAATAATGAATCATCGAAGCTATTTGAGGCCTTGAGGGGATTGAGGTAAGGATATCCTCTATCTCCTTATTTTTTTATCATTATGGTGGAAGGTTTGGGAAGAGTGCTCAAGTCTCGTGTTAGGCATGGTCTCATTCAGGGTTAGAAGTGGGATAGTAGTTCACCGACTCTTTCCTACATTCAATTTGTTGATGATACATCTTTTTTGGGAGTTGATTAATGTTACTAGGGAAGCTGGTAACATTAGATGGTCTCTTGAAATTTATCTTGGTGCTTCTAGATAGTTGATTAATGAGAATAAGTCTTCTATTTTATTCTTAAATACCCCTCCTCTTATTCAATCTAGGATTACTATAATTCTAAGATTCCAAGTTGAGAATCCCCCCTTCATTTTTCTTGGTATTTCGATTTCATCTCATCCTCTACCTAGATCTTCTTGGAAGTCTATTCTTGATAATTTTAGAGGTAATATGAATCACTAGACTATCAAATGGCTCTCCTTTGTAAGTAGAGTGTTAATTTTAAAGTTTGTTGTTCAAGCTTCATCCATTTACAATTATTTTATGCAAAAATATCCCTCTTGTTTTATCAAGGACATGGATGCTTTCTCAAGATATTTTTGTGATTTGGAAAACTTGCTCAATCTAAATGAATTTTGGTTAGGTTGGATTTTGTTTTTATGTCGGTTCAAGAGGGATGCCTTGGATTGTGACAAGTGGTTCTTTCTGGGTAGGCTTTGGCTATGAAATTCTACTGTAGATGGTGTACTTATCAAGATCATATTTGGGCTAAAATATTGTCTTGT
The DNA here is from genome assembly GCA_028583015.1 of Wollemia nobilis. Classification (NCBI taxonomy): domain Eukaryota; kingdom Viridiplantae; phylum Streptophyta; class Pinopsida; order Araucariales; family Araucariaceae; genus Wollemia; species Wollemia nobilis. The sequence continues at coordinate 7,228,727 of JAQPPZ010000386.1, read as the reverse complement.
AAGTACTTGAGAGGTATTTATAAGGTTGAGATCCCTACAGTCAGCTTGGTTGGGAAAGGTTTAGTTATCTGGGATACTCTAAAAATAGGGGCTAATTTAATTAAGCAAGGTTTGTTATGGATTTGCAATCAGGGATCATATACTCTTTTTTGGGAGGATTCTTGGGATGGACACCTTCCTATCTTGAATCAATATCCCAAGTTATGTTCTCTAAGCATTTTTTCTTAGAAGCGGGTTGGTCTCGTGTGGAGGACTTTGAAATAATTTAGCCTTTTGGTAATCTAGAGATGTACAAGTGGAAATATCCATAGGAATGGCCGTAGGAGGGATTTTCTAAGGATAGATATGTGCTTTCTCTTATTCTTTAAGGGATCCCATAATTTTCATTGAGGAGTGAATGCAGTTTAGATTGGAACCTTAATCCCAAGGGAACCTACTCTGTAGCCTATGATTATCAGGTTCTTGATATGCAAAAGTTTAGGAGCCTCCCTATCACATGGTGGAAAAAGATGTGGAACATATTTTTTTGGTCTAAATGTAACTTTTTTCTCTAGTTGGTCACTCGTAATAAATGCCTCACTTGGGATAATGTGAAGAAGAGGGGATTTTAGGGTCCCTCTTTTTGTATCCTTTGTGGTAATAATAAGGATGACTCTTATCATTTATTTTCTAATGCTCCCTTTCTAGAGATATTTGGCACTATTGGTGGAGTTTCTGGAACCATCCTTGTTTTCATGTGCTCTCCCTGGTGGAGTTTTGGAGTAGTTTAGGCAGACCTTCAGCAAATACCCCCTTCCTCAAAGTGGCTTGGAATTTGAACCCTTCTTGCATCATCTAGCAAATTTGGCTTGAACGAAACTATTACATATTTTAGAGTAGACTTTTGGTTGTTCAACAGATCTAGAAAATGATCTTGTGTATGGTTCAAGAAACTATCCATAGAAAATATGATGTGGATCCTATTTTGGAATCTAGGGAGGAGAAGGTACGATAGGCCCTTGGTCTCTTTAGGATTGGTGTATACTCTTCTCACCCTAGCAGGGTTCCCCAACTTAGAAAAAAATTTCAAAGAGATGGTAGATGGAGGCTGCCTCTTGGAGGAGATTTAAAAATTAATATTGATAGTGTAGACACCTAAAATGTGTCATGTTTAGGGGAGCTACTCACATAGACACATTCATAAGATCATATGACATAATCTTGGACTTTCCAAGCATCAACAGTGGTTCTCACCACTCATTTGGGGCATTTTCAAGCCATCCAAGCCTAGCCGCTCAAGCCAACAGTGGCCAGATCTTAGCCACTGCAGACGACAGTGGCTAAACCCTAAAAGTAGTTTTATCGACAAATAGGCCTAATCACGGGTGGAAGTGGTAGTATGCATGCAATAAAGGTGAGTGGGAGTAACTTTGCATTCCCTTTCATGACCAGTTCACATAGGAGGCTTGAGTTTGCATTTAGACTCTAGTTAACTAGCCTCCAAACATAGACAAAGACAAAAGCTTCTCATGCCAACAACCAGTTTGCATAGGAGACTCAAGTGGGCAATAAGATTTTAGTTAACTGGCCTTCAAACATAGACAAAAGACAAAATCTTCTCATGCTAACATTCACTACGCATGAGGAATTCATTCCTAGGGCTTGGGCATAGACCTAGGGTTTCACACACTTTAAAAGGTGCAAGCCTGAGAGCACCAAAAAAGGGTTAGAGAGTTTTTGGAGATAAGAGGACAATTTATCCGAATTTATCAGAACAGGTCATTGAGGAGAGCTTTCAAGACTTAGAGAGCTCCTCTTGGAGATCACATTACGGTGGAGCCCTGACAAATTGGAGAGCAAAGCAACCACCATTTCAACATCCGATACAACCTTTGATCCATAGCTTTGGGGCAAAGAGAATGAAATACACCTTAGCGGCCGTTGTCTCGGACAATGGCCCATGGGCCTAGCTTAGGGTTTTGCACATTAGTTTCATTATTCTATTTAGCATAGTATTAGCATAATGTCATTTTATTCATGTGTAGCATTAGTTCCATTTGCACTTACTTTCATTTGAGTATATTCATTACTAACAACCTCATCCGGGGAGGCTTTCCCGGACATCTAAGCGTGTGTTGTTGTTTCATTGCTCACAGGGCCACAGGTTCATCGGACGAAATCTGCAACATACGAGAGCAAAAGGGATCCCTCCAGGAAATAGGCCTAGGGAAGGAGGCATCTGTAAGCCCTCATACATTTTTATGTGCGAAACCGGGAAGCTTTTTGAAAGTGCACCACCTCTTCGTAGAAGGGGCACTCTTTGCCTATTTGTAACCTTATTGTATCGAGATGGGTATCCCTAAGAGGGACCAAAATGTAACCAGGTTTCAATCCAAATAAAAGAGATCTATCTTTGTTATTTCTGTGTTATATGCTTTTCATTGTCTTCCATTTCATTTTGGGTTTTTAATACATTGCAAGTAGCGTAAAAAGAGCGGTGCGTGCATCCCAGGGTCGCTACAGATGGTGATCACGGTGGGACCTCCACTGAATTTTTATTTTTTTCCTGGATACTAACTTAAATCTGTGTACAGGTCTAGCCGCTTTGATCTACAATGGCTAAAAATCAGCCGCTCTGAGCCACATCGGCCAACAGAGCCTTAGCCGCTCCTGCTAACAACGGCCAAGAACCAGCCACTTTGGTCGACAATGGCCAACATTGGAGTGCAGCAGAGGTCAAAACATCGACTCTCTGAGCTGGATCAAAGGTTGGTACAACCTCTCTGATATTTTATAACTTTCTGTTTGCTTCTATGTGTCTAAAATAGAGAACTTAAAGCACATTTATGTTTAGAAATTGAAAGAATAAAAGAAGAAAGAACTAGGCGATTGCATATCTTAGATCTTCTTTTAGATTTTCACTAGGCGTTGCTAGGAACAACGACTTATACCTGAAAAGTTCACCCTAGAATCCAATGTGCTAGACATTGTATGTTGTTTGCTTGCTTGGAGGCCTTTCTAAAGGCCATATTTGCATAAAATAAAGTGCGCTCATACAAATCATAGTAGTTCATGCATCTTTCTGAATATTGAAATGTATTTTGCACTTAGGCATGTAGGAAAGACTCATGGCTGCTATATGATGCACTTTATATTACACAAGCTTAAAATGAACACCACACACGCACGTATCATTTAAACATTGGGGAGTTGGATTTCATCACCAACCCTCAATTCAGTCCGATGACATTGGAATTCATCTCCTTCCACCAGTTTTTCCCCCTAGATTCTCCTAGAAATGGATTGAAGAACTTTTTCATAGTGACACTAAGATACTTGTGTTCAAACTGTCTCCCACTATTGGAACATTCATTGGTTCAGAGTGGAAGAGCTAGGCAAACCCCCCACTGGGATTTCAGTGGTGTACCCTAGTCTCTTTTGGGAAATCATGTTTGGCATGAGTACTCTTGATTATCACTATGAATGAGTCTCCTCATTCCAAATCTAAAGCAAGAAGCAAGAAGCAACAAAGCATAAAAATACATCAAACAGTTAGGGCACACTTAAATCTATAATCAAGATAAACATTTGTGTGATATTGTTTGATCATATCTAAAGTACAAACACAAAAGCTAAATTCCAAAATGATGGTTAAAACAAGAAGTAGACATCCCCGGTCTGACACCGAGGGAGGGTCCAAAACAACACATACCCTTAGGCGAAGTCGTAGTAACATTGAAAGACCTACTCGGAAGACCGTAAGACACAGTTCTGCGAGTCTAAGGGGTGATAATTCAACCCTTGGGGATCTCCTCGAGAAACCCCTCATAGGGAACCACAACAAGAAACTACATCTCATAAACACAAAGAGGCCTCACGGCCATCATCTTCAAGGAGACATGAGGAAACATCAAGGGCTTCCTCCAAACACACAAAAAATTCTCAGAGACATGAGGAAGCTTCAAGAGCTTCTTCCTCACATAGACATAAAGAGGGTTCTAGACCCCATTCTTCACATAGAGATGATGAGGTTTCACCTTCTCCATCCTCATGGAGGGTAGAAAGGACCATGAAACCCTCATCACCAAAAGGGCACACAAGAGTTGAAACATCTCAACGTTCACATGAAACACTTAGAATAGATCAACCCACTGAGGGGCAAGAAACTAGAAACACATCCAATCATAGACATCAAACAGAAGATATTCTTCAAACAAGAGGAAGGATTCCATTAGACTATGACCTCATTGGAGTGAATGGCACCCCTAGGGATCAACCATGGAAAACAAGACAATTGGATGAGTTGGATCGGTTGCATCCGAGGCCACCTCCCAGAACCATAGCCATAGAGAATTCCACATCTAGAAGCTCATGAACTATGACTTCTAAGCCTACTTCTCAAACTGGGGGTACCTCAAGATGACCCCATAACAAACACACAAAATCTGACCATAGAGACAATCAAAAATATACTGAACAAGTCACATTAGCTAGCGAGAGTGAGGAAATAACAGAAACCTCTGAGAGAGATCTACAAATCAAAATAGCTAGGACAAGGTCAGATAAGCATGAGTCCTCTATGACTATGCAAGTTAACCATGTGTGATGGTTAGAGAATGCCTTGCACAAAGAGTGAGAGCTTGTGGATGCTCTTGAACAAGATAAATAGAGAGAATGGTTGTTGCACCAACATGAGCAATGTTTGAGAGAGCAAGCTGAGCAGCTAGCTCACAACAACCAACAAACAAGTGGAAGTGATCATCAGAGAGATCAACGCGTTAACTCACCAAGAGAGGAACGCATTAGACAAGAAAGTGACTCACAACAAAGTCACCCTCCAAATCATGAGATGAACCCAACTAAGGAGGAATGGATAAACTTGATAGAGCCAGATCAGGCACGTCTTGGTTCCCCTCGTAGAAGGGAAGAAAATAGAGCCAATCAAATGGATAGAGTGTTACCTCCATCACCACCATGAGTAGGCCTACAAGAGGAGGAAATCCATGCATCAAAGGCATTTCAAGAGCTTGCTAAAAATATGAAAGCTTTTGAGAAACAAGAGGTAGTTGGGAACTCGCCAACATTGAACAAAATACACAACCAACCATTGTGTCCATCAGTTCCTAGCCCTCCCTATCCTAAGCACTTTGAGATGCCTAGACTAGAGAAGTTTAAAGGTGAAGAAGATGCACAAGAGCATGTCACCAACTTCATCAATGCATGTTTTCATCTCGAAGAACATGATGCTCTTATGCTAAGGACATTCATCATGACATTTTTGGGCGTAGCCACCCAATGGTTCAACCAACTGCCCAAACATAGCATAGCAAACTTTGAATAATTAGTGAACACTTTTCTAAAGCATTTCTCTTTTGGTGCTAAGAGGAAAGTGAACCTTTCAGACCTGGCCAATTTGAGACATTATGATGATGAGCCGGTAATGGATTACGGGAATAGATGGAGAAAAATCATGGCAAAATTATCATTCTCCGTTCCCATAGAAGAAATTGTCTGGATGTTCACCAAGAGTTGTTCCAAACACATTTCCCTCTTGCTACAACTACAACAATACCCCTCATTTGAGGAAGCTTTGGCACAAGCCAAGCTCATTGAGGAGATAAAAGTAGATGAGGGAACCATAAAACTCTAAACCAAGAAGGAGTGGAACAAGAATGACAAAAATGGCAAGTACAAGCAGAAGCAGGCAAGCCCTGCTCTAGTTAATCAAGTGGTATTGGCTACGCCTAAGGACGAGGTTGGGCACCAACCCCAAAATTATCAAGCACAGCCCCCACCAACCAACTATGAACAAAAGAACAATCAAGGCCAAAACAAAGAATGCAAGCCCCCTCATTATTTTACACCATTGACAAAATCAATGCAATCAATCTTCAATCAATTGAGCGAGGCAGGAAAGATCAGATTCCCTGATATACCTCTTATAGATCCCAACCATCCTAAGCCAAAAGGATATAGGGAAGATCAATTCTGCCCGTATCACAGGATACTAGGGCATAATATCAAAGTTTGTGTTGGCTTCAAACATCAGGTACAAAACATGATTGAGGCGAGAGAACTAAAAGTGGACAACCCACTAGCCCCTGACAATAGAGATATGGGTATCTATAAAAACCCATTGCCAAACCATGAGGCCCCTAGAGGGCAAGGTGCACAAGTCAATCAGGTCCAAATTGAAACACCTACCCATGGGTGTGTTGGGATGGTTGAAATTGTCAATATAGTGACCAGGACTAGATGATATGGTCAACCACAACCTCCTACATCTCCCATCAATGTCCCAGCTGCACCTAGGTAGAGGTAGGGGCAAGACAACCTTCCAGGTCCACCAACCCGAACTGTGGTAACTATCCGGAGTAGACTTGAGAAAAACTTACAAATGACTCTGGCTAAGCTATCAATTTATGAGCTCATACAATAGTCCCCAAAGCATAGGGAGACCTTGATGGAGATTTTAAGGTCAATTGAGCTTCAACCGCAAGATCCAAATGCATTCACCCATTTTGTGGGACAAGTACAAGAGTGCCAAGAACCTGTAATTCAATTCTATGATTATGAGATTAAGACAGTATCTACTACCTTACCAGACCCTCCATTGCACATCATGGCATCAGTTAATGATTTTCTATTTAAGCGGGTCTTGATCGATACAGTTTCATCAATCAACATCATCACAACAACAACAATAGAACACCTTAAGATCCCCAAGTCCAATATCATTCTAGGAGCCTATACATTAAGAGCTTTCAATGATGCTTTATGCAATACTATGGGAATGATAGTCCTACCCATCAAGGTGGGGCATAAGACCATCCCCGTGATGTGTCATGTCTTGGAAGGGGCCATGCAATACAACATCCTCCTAGGGAGACCTTGGATCAGGGACATGAGATGTGTTCCTTCGATCTTACACCAATGTGTCAAGTATGTGCATGATAACAAAGTCTACATGGTGATGGCCGATGAAGAGCCATTCAAGTATGTTCACCAGGTAGATTGTCCAGGAGAATTTGTGATTCCTTCAGCCCACTTGTCGGTAGGGCCTTCATCTCTAAATATTCAACTGGATAACAAAGACAAAGGGGCACAAAAGGACCCATCTGCATCAACACCTCATCTTGCACACAAAGCTACTAATGCTTCTAGTAAACCATTAATGCCTAAATCAAAGAATGATCAGAAGCTAAAGGCACCTATGGTTGAGAAAAATAAACTCAAGGAAATGCTAACCATAGCTATTGAAGAGAGTCCAACTCCCATGGAGGAATAAGATCACCAAGACCAAGTCGAAGATGATGAAAATCATCCCGCTTCGCTAGTGTCATCCGTGGGGTCATCCACCTCACATGCAACTATACACTTGGCAAGCACAGGGATAGGAGAGTATCTTGTGTAGAACATAACTTTTACACCTATCATAGAATCTGCATAGGACATGGGATGACCGAAAGATCTAAGACCACTAGTGGGAATAGTGGTTCCACTTGGAATCCCTCCCAACTAGATAAACTTCATCTACGCTGGCCTAGATTATGCCCACAAATCTATGGATATAGATGAGGATGATGATGGGCTATTCACTATCAATGTTCGCTACCTCTCTAATCCTGAGTTTGCTCTGACCTATTTTGAGAATTGCCATTGGCATGGTTACGGTCTTGGTAGATATGAGCAAGGATGTAGGCGGCCATTCGAGCCACAATACCAACTCCCATCTGACATATTTGGGTTAGGATATCACATCAGAGGTCGAGATGACCTTCTAGCAGCAGCATTAGATAGATTAACCTTGGGGTTAGGAGAAGACATTGATTTCATTCCTTATCATCCACCAAGTGCAAGATATCTGAGCAACAGGTAGGTGGCCATAGTGAACATACCACCTCCCGAGACTTATCATCCAAGATCCACAATTGATGTCACCCCAATAGGTTACAACTCATGGGATGATGAGCAAGAAGAAAATGCATATGTGGCAAGTGATGATGAAGCACTAGAGGGCTTGGCCGATCATGGGCCTCACTATTTACAAAGCTTTACCTGGTCCATCCATGATGAGAGTGGGTACATATCGAACGAAAGTGACTATGAGTCAGAGGACTCAATAGAGAGAGCCTACTTAGGGGCAAGGCAATGGCCCCATGACTTGGGGCAACATACTAATGCAAATGGATTCTTCATAAGTGATGAAGAATATGAGGATGAAATAGAGATGGCCTACTTAGGGCCAAGACATGAGCCCCCCATATTGGGGCCCCATACGAATGCTAATGGCTTCTGGATAAGTGATGATGATTTTGAGGATGAGACTGAGATGGCTTATCTTGGGCCTCACCATTTATGACAAGTCAATATGTTGGTGGAAAGAGAAGTAGTACTTCATGCCATAGACCCTGGCTTGCAGTTTTTGGGGAGACCAGTTGACTTAAATGTCATTCATCGCATGGTCAATCCCCCTCCACCTACATTCAGGGAGCTCTTAGAGCCTAATGATCCTATTATCCGACTAGCTCATGGACCAGATCTAGAGATTCCCATTCCTCCAGAGCCTCATCGCAAGCATGGAAGGGAAACCCCTGAAACAAGATTACACCCATGTGGTCCTGGAGATTTCATCCCATCCATCAATACAATCTCCATTGATTTGACCACTCCACTTCATAACCCAATAGATCCCACTAAACCTTTGTGTCTCGACATGCAGGCTATTCATTGGGATCGTGCTAATTCACCAATAGAGCCTGAAGATATTTTCCCTAATGAAGAGATGTTGCAACCATTCCATTTTGCATCAGGTTGTGCATATGATGTGTTCCATGCTGGTTTGGATCCTGAGTCAGTAGGACCTATAAATCCCATCGATGACATTCACTTGATACCCACACCCCACCAGTTGGAGGATGGGTCACATATGGCTATAGAAGCAACTTTCGAAGTGGACATCAGCGATGATCCTACCCAACCAAAGAAATTCAAGTTCGAAGAAAGTCTATCTCCATAAGAACAAGCCATCCTAATCCCTCTCCTCAAAGAGAGGCCAAATATCTTTGCTTGGACTTACAAAGACATGCCAGGGATAGATCCAAAGTTAGTCATTCACAACCTTTCATTGGATCCCATGAAGAAGCCAGTCAAGCAAAATCTGAGGAAAATGCATCCAACCATCACTTTGATGGTGAAGAACGAATTGCAAAAACTATTGGATGCAGTGTTCATAGTTCCTATCGACTACCTTGAATGGGTGTCGAACATGGTACCCATGGGGAAACCCGATGGAAGAGTCTATATCTACACAGACTTTAGAGATTTAAATAGGGCAACACCAAAGGATTCATTCTCGTTGCCAAACATAGATGCCCTAGTAGATGCAACCGTAGGTCATGAGATGCTCTCCCTAATGGATGGTTTTTTTGGATACAACCAGATCCGGATTAAGCTTGAAGATCAGCATAAAACTACTTTCATTACTCCATGGGGAACATTCTGTTACAAAGTGATGCCATTCGGTCTTAAAAATGCTGGTGCCACATATCAGCGGGCCATGACATACATATTCCATGACTATATGCATAAGATCTTAGAGGATTACATGGATGACTTACTGGCCAAGTCCCTATTGCGGCAAGAGCATGTTGAAGTCCTTAGACAAGTCTTTGACCGCCTCATTGAGCACAATGTCCGATTGAATCCTAAGAAGTGCGTATTTGGCGTAACTTCTGGAAAGCTTTTGGGATTCATCGTATCCAAGAGGGGCATTGAAGTCGATCCTACAAAGGTAAAGGCTATATTGGAAATGACAGCCCCTACCAACATTAGGGAGCTAAGGAGCCTACAAGGCAAGATAGCATCCATCAAAATATTCATTGCACAATTGTTAGATAAATGCCGACCCATGAATCGGTTGCTATGCAAGGAGGTCCCCTTTCATTGGGATGAAGAATGCCATCAAGCCTTTGCAAAAATCAAAACTTATCTAGCAACGCCACTAGTATTGGCTCCACCAAGGCTAGACATACCATTTTTACTATATATATCGGCTATTGATTTTGCATTGGGCACCATGTTAGCCCAAAAGAATGCACAAGATAAAGAGCAAGCCATATATTACATTAGTCGCACCTTGGTGAGTTATGAGCTAGGATATGCGTATGTCGAAAAGTTGTGTTTAGCAATGGTCTTCGCAACTCAAAAGTTGTGACACTACATGTTGAGCCATACGACCTACGTCATATCAAAACAAAATCCTTTGCAAGTACATGATGAGCAAGACATATCACAATACACGTACCACAAAGTGGATCATGCTATTGATAGAATTTGATCTAGAATTCATAAGCCAAAATTCCATCAAGGGACAAGTCATAGCAGATCAATTAGCAGAGGCGCCTCTTCAGGATAACAAGCCTCTCACTATAGAATTGCCTGATGATGTGGTCTTTGCATTATCAGATCCACTAGAACTCGAAGAACCTAAGAAAGAAAGAGACATGTCATTGTTCTTCGATGGTTCAAAGTGTGAACAAGGGGGTGGAGCAGGGATTGTCTTTATCACACTGCAGGGTGCTCCATTGCCCTTATCATTCAAACTAGACTTCCCTTGCATGAACAACAACATAGAGTATGAAGCCCTAATATTGGGACTCCAAACAATAGTTGCAATGGGTATTAAAATATTGAATATCTTTGGTGACTCCTTGCTCATAGTAAACCAAGTCAAAGGACTATTTCAATGTAGGTGCCCACTCTTGAAGACTTACAAGGAACTTGTTGACACCTACCTAGCCTGACTGGAATGGTATGACATCGAGGCAATCCCTCGTATGTCAAATAGATTTGTAGACACCATGGCCTCTTTGGGATCCTTAATCCCTCAGAATCCATCTGCTGATTTTATGACCGTTCATGTGAAAGTGCTTTCGCACTCAGCAATACGCCATGAAGCTTTTGACAATCAAGAATCAGTCAACATGATCAACATCGAACCAAATCAGGATTGGTCCTTCGTAGCAAGAGATTTCTTGCAAATAACACCTTGGGGGTCTTTGATCTCCCAAGGGCCTATGGAGTGTGGCACAACCATACACCATAGAGTTGTTCCTCGATCTATTTTCACCAGATTAGGAAAATAGGAAGAGCAAGCCATACTTTCCATAGAAGTCATGGCTTATCAGGATTGGCTTTCCCAACTACGGGACTTCCTAAAACTTGGAATAATACCTCAAGGTCTATCGCATACTAAAAGGTGAACATTCAAATAGAAAGCAACAAGATACATCTTTCTAGGAGAAATCCTCTATAGACAAGGATATGATGGAGTGTTACTCCATTGTCTTGAGCCCCAGGAAGCATCCTGGGCAATTTTGCAAGCTCATGATGGCACATGTGGTGGTCACTTTAGTGGCATGGCCATCATTAAGCGCATCTTGAGAATGGGTTACTATTGGCCCATAATGGAAAAGGACTATTGCGAGTATGTCAAGAAGTGCATTAAGTGCCAACATCATGCAAATCTAACGCACTTACCATCGCAAGCCTTGCAACCCATCCAGGCAGCATGGCCATTCTCGTAGTGGGGACTAGACTTGATTGGGAAGATCTCACCCCCATCCTCAGGCCGACACACATTCATCATAATGGCCATAGAATATTTCACTAAATGGGTTGAAGCGATCCCCTTAACATCAACAACTGGACCGAGAATTGCGGAGTTTATACTCCACAATATCATAAGTCATTTTGGGGTCCCTTCAAAGATAATATCGGATAATGGGCCATATTTCAAGAACAAAAATGTGCATGCTTTGATGAACAAGTACCATATTCAACATAGTTTTTCAATGCCTTATTATCCACAAGCAAATGGGCAAGCAAAAGCCTCAAACAAAATAATAGTCTCCATCTTGAGGAAGATGGTGCAAGACAATCACAAGGATTGGCACATGCAGTTGCCTCTTGCACTATGGGCATACATGACTAGTATACGGATGCCCACTAGGGCAACACCATTTTCACTAGTATATGGCACTGAGGCCATCATGCCACTAGAGTTAGAAATTCCAACTCTACGCATAGCATTAAAAGACTTCATAGATGATGATGCCACATGACAAGGCCGCCTTGATCAGTTGATGCTTCTTGATGAATGTCGAGTTAATGCTTTAGAGCATCTTCATGTTTACCAAGATCACCTTGCGTGAGCTTACAATAATAAAGTCCACTTAAGGGAATTCAAGGTTGGGGATTTAGTGCTCAAAGAAAACCAATAGAATTTGAATCTTCCACCGCACCTGTGAGACAAGTTCATGGTAAATTGGATAGGCCCATACATGATTTCACAAAGAATGGGGCCTAGAGCATATCACCTTATATCATTAGATGGTGTTGAAGAGCCTGAACCTCTCAATATCATTCATCTAAAGGCATTTCACACATAAATTAAAATAAAAAAATTCAAATATGTCATAAAATCAAAAACATTCAAATATGTCATAAAATAAAAAAACATTCAAATATGTCATAAAATCAAAAAATTCAAATATGTCATAAAATAAAAAAATTCAAATATGTCATAAAATCAAAAAATTCAAATATGTCAAAAATAAAAAAATTCAAATATGTCATAAAATCAAAAACATTCAAATATGTCATAAAATCAAATCAAAAAATGCTCCAAGGGTATCCAATCCGCTTGGTCAAATTCAAACAAAAGCTCCAAAGGCATCTTAAAGCCCTTTGGTCAAATTCAAAATAAAAAATGCTCCAAGGGTATTCAATCCGCTTGGTCAAAATCAAATCAAAATGCTCCAAGGGTATTCAAACTACTTGGCCAAAAAATATATAGATCCAAGTTACTTCATCCACTTGGTCAAAAATCAAAAAGCCCCAAAGGCACAATAAGCCCTTTGGTCAAATTAAGCAAAAATACAAAAACAACATAAAAATAAAAAATACAAAAACAATTGCATCTCATAGCTTGCATCCACATAATTGCATTACATTTTCATATCCATTACATTCACATATGTCATGAGAGTCTTAAAAGTGATGCCACAGTTTGTCTCACAAAACTATTCAAATCCTTACCTCCATCAACGCAAGTGTGTAATTGTGTTTTTCAACACAACCATAAACTGTTGCTATACATAAAATACTAGGGTTTTTCGGTTAATTCAAACACACCTAGTGATCTTATCAAATTTTGTGAAAAACCATCTTGGCTAGTAGAATATAAGGTCTAGTGGTGACAAAGCCTAGCATATCTCAGAATCCCATCACTAATTTAAACATTAAATTCTAGTTGGTACATGGGAAGATGAAAGCTACAAAGTGGTCTAGGTTACCAAAAGCAAAAAGGAACATCCTTGCTTATCCCCCTGTGCAACCGGTTTAAAGGTGTTGAGAATTGGCAAAAGGACAAGTGCAAACCCTACCCAAAAATGAGTGATTATCATCACTGCATATATCCCTTGCTTGCCTAAAACAAGCAAAATCCCGAAAGAAAACAAAATGCAAATCTCAAAAGCAAAAGTTCAAATTTTCAAAAAGCCAAATTCAAATCTCAAAATCAAAATTTCAAACGCCCAAAGTCATAGTTCAAAATATCAAAAAATTAGTCAAAATAAATAGTGATTATCATCACTACAAGAATCCCTTGCTCAAAAGAAAAAAAAAAAATGAGTTAAAATAAATAGTGATTTTCATCACTAAGTATGAGCAAGTATCCCAAATGAAATGAAGAAAAAAAGGGAATAGAACTTGAATCCCTAGAATTCTCAGCATTGCACAAAACTGGAAGGAGAAATCCTTACGCATGACGATATGTCTATCACAAAAGCTCCTGGCATTTGTGTAGACCAATGTTTGAATGTGGATGAGCTAGCTTAGGTAACTCAAAACCGCCTAGTGGTATAGTCCAACTAAGTCCAACATAAGGATGAGATAAACACTTGAGAATCCCTGATCTTAGCAATGGGTTGAAAGAATCCCACCTGACATCGAAGGAAATGCATGGGTTATATCTGAAAATTATTCACTTGCACACACAGGGAGAATGAGTATCTAGGTCCATGATGAAAGCCTAATTTTCAAAATCCTAAAATGATCAGTACACAATCATTGATAGGGTAACTAGAGTGTTTGGATCTCCGAAAAACCTCAAAATTCTTACATAGCAACAAATCATATCATCATTCACACCATCAATTTCTTTATAAGATTCTATAAATTAGGGGGTATCAACATAATAGGATAGATACCACATATATATTAGAAATAGTATATAGACGACCACTGACTACTTTATATCTTTTAATTTATAGAAACTTATCAAGAAAATACATCTCACACCATTACATTTCATACATGAATGCTTAATCAATTCTTATGATAAGAGTGATTATTTAAATTCATGATTATTTTTTAAAAACTTTCTGTGGTATCACCCATTAAGATTGTCAATGTCATATGCATTCCTTATGTTTTAAGTGATTAGAGCATACAGGTTCATTTATACCATCCCATCACATGAGTTAGATGCATACAAATAAAGCAAAATTAAACATGCATTTAACAAATAACATCGCATCCACAAACACAAGTCATTAATCATCCATAAAGCACATCATAAAACATATAGGCAATATTCATTTGCATACAATCATAAATTCATCATTTATCAACTCAAAATACATCACATCATATCATCAAATCATATAAGCATCTACACATCCATCTAAGCATCTACAATATCATCCATCATCTAACATATGCATCAAGTCATCATAATACCATCATCACATCACATCATAAAATAAAATAACAATAAAAACATGAGCAACAAAATGATACACATAATGAGTCATAAATGCAAAGATATCATAAAAGTATGTGTGTCAAGTCCATGGATATACAAAAATACCCATGGGCTACAGTCATATAGGTCAGTCGACCTCAAAAATGAATCAAAACCAAGTGAACCATCAATCAAATACTAGGCCTGCACCCCCTACAACACCGCCCCTTATGGATGGATCTCTGGGAGAATGGTGCGAGCTAGACCCTACTGGTCTCTCAGTATGAGTTCGGGCCCCATGACTAGGCCGGATGGAAGACTACCCTATCGTAGAGCTCCTACTGACCTATGACCCACCTGTGGCTCCTCTCGCCCTAGGGATGGCCTAGCCTAATGATCTACCTCGAGAGAGCGGCAATATGGGCTGCATCCTCAGTAATATGTACATCACTCTCATCCAAAAAACCCTATAAGTGATTGATCTCACCCTCGAGAGCTACCCTCGAAAGACCCTCAGGAGTAGGAGGAGCAACAACAACCTACATCTAGGTAGCTCCTCCTAGAGCGGCCTACAAAGCCTGTACCTGATCTGATAGTTGCGCTATAGTGGTATCCCATTGAGCTATGATAGCATCATGCTACTGAACCTATATCTTGGCCGACTAGAGCTCGACCTCCACATCATGTAGTTGTGCCCTAAGAGGGGAATCTCTCTCCTCAAGCTCCATCTCCTCCTCTACCTCCTTAGGAGCCTCCTGCTCCTCCGTGACCACTTACTCTGCCTACTGGTCCCATGATGTAGTCCTAGCATGAACCCTACGCCCTAAAGGATCTACTCCATCTCTACCATCATCCTCTTAGCCTAGAATGCCCTCATCGTGCCACATCAGGTCACCCCACCACCATACAAATGCATCTGTGACTCTACCAACTACTCCAGGATCAACAACTGGGTCATCCTCCTCATCAGCTAGCTCTATGACCTATCGGGGAGGGAGGTCTCTCTCTGCTTTGATGCACCTATACAAAAATAGTACTAATGGCACATCCTACTGCAACCCATACTAATAAAGAACTCAAGAGTAGAAGTACTCCTGGATGTTGATCTTGTGGTCGACGAGCCATCGCTCACATCGCATCCTAGCAGTAAAGCTATCAGGGTCATCCCAAGTGGGACACTCATGATAAGGGTGCCATATAACATCTCCAGCTAGGAGTCTAGTGAAAGTATCAGTATAATGAGCCAACTCCCCTATGAAAGTGTGGCTCTTGCACTCCTCACTCTCTCTAGCCCATCTAGCACCGTAGCACTGCATCCGCTCATCCATAGCCATGATATTAATAGGAAGCCCCTTAGGGTGATCTACCCTAATGTGCTCCCATCCCTAGATCTACAAAAGCCAACTACAGATGATGCTGACATGACCCCTCTATCGGATGTGGTACAACTCATCATAACATTGAGCCAATAGGGACCTACCCCACACATAGATGATGGGCACCTCATTGTCCATCAGGTCCTGAACCATCGCAAGGAGGTTCCAAGGGAACCTCAAACCTGAGCAATCTAGGATAAGAATATTGTTGATGACCATCAACAATATCGTATGCCTCATTATGAAAACCTGCTCTCGGTACTAGCGGATGATGGATACTCCCCCAGACTTGGTGTCCTTGAGGGCCACCTCAGAGTGCCTCCCGAACACTCGAAGTGAAAATAACCACCTGATCATTAGTGGTCGAAGAAACAATCGCCACTCCATCAAAAGGGATCTGGAAGATCCTGTACACATCCTCCGACGTAATGGTCATCTCGTCGATCGAGAGGTGGAAGGTATTAGTCCGAGGGTCCCAGTGATGGGCCAAAGCTGTAAGGTAAGCCTGGTCTGACATAATGTGAGGTAGTCTAGTAACATACTGGAGCCCATGAGCCTTAAGCCACCTCCAATCAGTGGCATCCAGAAGAGGTAGGAGGTCATTCATGAGCTTTGGGTCCTAAGCCCGAGTAGTAAGGATCTAAGAAAAACAAAAGAAATATGGAACATAACTATAGTGCATCTAAGGCATAAAACATGAAAATTCTGGCACTCTCCTAAGTAGAAAAAGAGGGGGGGAATAAATGCACATAAACATGCAACGCATGCTAAAAAGTAATTCAAAATTCCTAAAAAATTAAAAACTATCTCAAAAAAACCAAAAAAAAAAAAATTACAAGAAAACAAAAAAATGGGGACCAACCCACCACTTAAAAACCTATGCTAAGCCTAACTACGGATTTTGTTCATTACCAACAAGTTTAGTGGGGTTCATTTACCATTTACTTAGTGAGGTTCAATTTTACCCAGAAAAGGAAAAGAGGCTAGGGTTTGAAAGAATACCCGAGAAGCTCTGGCTCCTCCAACAGCTGATGCCTCGCCCTGTGCAGCCATGTCCTCGATGCAGGTGTCCTCAAAAATCGCAAACCATCACTGTCTCACCAGAGCTCTAAAAAGTGAATTGTCAACAAGTGAAAATGATAGGTCAAACCCTAAAAGTGCATTTTATATATTTTCAAATTATGCCTTGGCCGCTACTGATGTCAGTGGCCCGAACTTCGTGGCCGCTCAAGGCGACAACGACCACAGACAAAAACTCAGAGGCCGCTGGACCTGACAACGGCCTACTTCATAGATCAAAACAAGAAAATTCCTTCCATGAGGGATAACAAAAACATTAAATAAACATATTTTTGATGAATTAAAGTCATCTTAATGATCAAAGTAACATAAAAAGTCACATATAAGCATAATCTCAAGCAGGCCTCGTATCTAGTTACTTGCTCTATCCACTCAGTGATTGCAGTGATTCACACTCCATGCATTTCGATGAGATGAGTAGGCTACCATAAGGCCACTTGGGGCAAAAACATTTCATTTTGGAATTACGATGTGCCACCCTTCAATCCCGAAGAAGACCAAGATGGTCGGACTGCTCCACGGGTATGAAAGGATCATCCTAATTCCCCTTATGATACCAAAAACATTAAGCAAAAGTGATACAAAATGAACATAAATAGAATCACTCATCCTAACTCCCTAAGAAGGCTATTGATAGTTGGACCGCTCCTCGGGATAAGGATGGATGATTATCATAAACAATTGGAATCACACTTGGATGTGTGATTGCCCATTAAAGACAACAAATGCTAGAAAGGAACCAGATTAGTCATATTGGTCAAGCGACTTGTCGCTTCATTCATTGTCATTTCTTCACCAATCCATTGTGTGAAGAGGTAGTTCAAAACTTCAACATAATCATAATCAAAATCAACAAAATATCACTCGATCATAACAAAATCATGTTCATCCTACGAATCATTGCATACAACAATCACAAATTTCCCTTGTTTGCTGGGAACGTAAGCAGACATGACATATTCAATTGTAGCTCTCCTACCAATCGAAACTATTGTAGCAAATGAAGCTACCCGATTGAGTTTGAGGAATGAGTGCAATTTAACATGCCCAAGCCATTGAGCTAAGCCCTCCGAATGTTGAGGCAATGATTCAAAGGATGCACACCATCTTGCATGATTGGGCCATCCGACATTGATCAGACCATTGATCATCATACACCCTACAAATAGATCAATATACTTTTTTCTCAACATTGTGTCTTCCACACAATGCATCACAAAAAAGGGGCATCTGTAGACACCTAAAATGTGTCATGTTTAGGGGAGCTACTCACATAGACACATTCATAAGATCATATGACATAATATTGGACTTTCCAAGCATCAATAGTGGTTCTCACCACTCATTTGGGGCATTTTCAAGCCATCCAAGCCTAGCCGCTCAAGCCAACAATGACCAGATCTTAGCCACTGTAGACGACAGTGGCTAAACCCTAAAAGTAGTTTTACCGACAAACAGGCCTAATCACGGGTGGAAGTGGTAGTCTGCATGCAATAACGGTGAGTGGGAGTAACTTTGCATTCCCTTTCATGACCAGTTCACATAGGAGGCTTGAGTTTGCATTTAGACTCTAGTTAACTAGCCTCCAAACATAGACAAAGGACAAAAGCTTCTCATGCCAACAACCAGTTTGCATAGGAGACTCAAGTGGGTAGTAAGATTTCAGTTAACTGGCCTTCAAACATAGACAAAAGACAAAATCTTCTCATGCTAACATTCACTACGCATGAGGAATTCATTCCTAGGGCTTGGGCATAGACCTAGGGTTTCACACACTTTAAAAGGTGCAAGCCTGAGAGCACCAAAAAGTAGGGTTAGAGAGTTTTTGGAGATAAGAGGACAATTTATCCAAATTTATCAGAATAGGTCATTGAGGAGAGCTTTCAAGACTTAGAGAGCTCCTCTTGGAGATCACATTATGGTGGAGCCCTAACAAATTGGAGAGCAAAGCAACCACCCTTTCAACATCCGATACAACCTTTGA
The DNA here is from genome assembly GCA_028583015.1 of Wollemia nobilis. Taxonomy (NCBI): domain Eukaryota; kingdom Viridiplantae; phylum Streptophyta; class Pinopsida; order Araucariales; family Araucariaceae; genus Wollemia; species Wollemia nobilis. The sequence continues at coordinate 7,209,499 of JAQPPZ010000386.1, read as the reverse complement.
TCCATAGCTTTGGGGCAAAGAGAACGAAATACACCTTAGCGGTCGTTGTCTCGGATAGTGGCCCATGGGCCTAACTTAGGGTTTTGCACATTAGTTTCATTATTCTGTTTAGCATAGTATTAGCATAATGTCATTTTATTCATGTGTAGCATTAGTTCCATTTGCACTTACTTTCATTTGAGTATATTCATTACTAACAACCTCATCCGGGGAGGCTTTCCCAGACATCTAAGCGTGTGTTGTTGTTTCATTGCTCACAGGGCCACAGGTTCATCGGATGAAATCTGCAACATACGAGAGCAAAAGGGATCCCTCTAGGAAATAGGCCTGGGGAAGGAGGCATCTGTAAGCCCTCATACATTTCTGTGTGCGAACCGGGAAGCTTTTTGAAAGTGCACCACCTCTTCGCGGAAGGGGCACTCTTTGCCTATTTGTAACCTTATTGTATCGAAATGGGTATCCCTAAGAGGGACCAAAATGTAACCGGGTTTCAATCCAAATAAAAGAGATCTATCTTTGTTTTTTTGAAAAATTTGAAAAAACTTGTATTAAAACAAAGATCAGTTACAATTGGGAGTAGACACATCCCAGCCGAGCATAAGATTACAAGGCACGAAAATGTGACACTATTCACCTCAGACCGCAAAAAGTCAACAAGTCACGATATCGCTACAACACTCCTTCCTTGGCCGCTCCGGAACAACATGTCACGAAATCGTGACATGTCACGAAATCGCGACAACTAACCTTCCTTGGCCGCGACGGAGCGACATGTCACGAAATCGTGACATGTCACGATATCGCGACAACAAACCTTCTTTGGCCGCGACAGAGAAACATGTCACGATATCGCGACAACAATCCTTCCTTGGCCGCGACGGAGCAACATGTCACGAAATCGTGACACCACTCCTCCCTTGGCCGCAACGGAGCAACATGTCACGAAATCGTGACAACTTTCCTCCCTTGGCCGCGACGGCGCAACATGTCACGATATCGCGACAACTTTCCTCCAGTGGCCGCAATGGCGCATCAAGTCACGAAATCGTGACAACTTTCCTCCCGAGGCCGCGACGGCGCAACATGTCGCGATATCGCGACAACTTTCCTCCTGAGACCGCGATGGCGCAACAAGTCGCGATATCGTGACAACTTTCCAACGGCGGCCGCGACGGCGCAACATGTCACGAAATCGTGACAACTTTCCACCAGGGGCCGCGACGGCGCAACATGTCATGAAATCGTGACAACTTTCCAACGGCGGCCGCGACGGTGCAACATGTCACGAAATCATGACAACTTTCCTCCAGGGGCCGCGACGGCGCAACATGTCACGAAATCGCGACAACTTTCCAACGACGACCGCGATGGCGCAACATGTCACGATATCGTGACAACTTTCCTTCAATGGCCGCGACAGCGCAACATGTCGCGATATCGTGACAACTTTCCTCCAGCGCCCGTGACGTCGCAACATGTCACGATATCATGACAATTTTCCTCCAACCACCGCGACGGCGCAACAAGTCACGATATCGCGACAACTATCCTCCAGCACCCGCGACGTCGCAACATGTCACGATATCGTGACAACTTTCCTCCAGCGGCCGCGACGGCGCAACATGTCACGATATCGCGACAGCTTTCCTCCAGCGCCCGCGACGTCGCAACATGTCGCGATATCGCGACAAAAATAGGTCGCGATATCGCGACAAAAACCACCCTTAGCTTTTTCTTTGATCATTGTCTCAGGGATCTTTCAAGACCCTGCCTAATCACCTCATCCTCAATAGGCATGTCACTATGCAGCTGCACCCCTACCTCTTTCTCAGCACCCATCTTAGCCAGGAAATCTGCCGCTTTGTTGAAATTTCTACTCACATAAACTGGAATCACATCATCTAATTCCCTCCATAATTCCTTGATTTGAGAGACCAGAATCCTCAACCTCCATGCTCTCAAAGCAAAGTTCCTCATGCAGTCAAGAGCTCCAACCAGTATTTGAGAGTCAGATTCAAGAATTATCCTCCTGTGGCCCTGAGTAACTGCCCAAATAGACGCAGATTTGATAGCAATGGCTTCAGCTTCATTGTTTGTGGCTCTTCCCAAGCCTTGCAGTTCCCAATAGAGCACTGATCCCTCGTGATTTCGGCAGACCACGCCAATGCCGGCACTACCCGGATTGCCCTTTGCAGCTCCATCAGTATTGATTTTAATCCAACCTTCTGGGGGAGGTTTCCAACTAGCTCTGTCCTGTCCCTCTTGCTTTTCAACTCCCTCTTCCAGTGGCCCAGGACCAACCTGAGTTTCCTCTTTAGCGTGGACGGCAACTGTTTCTGTGACTTTACTCCAGATGACCTGCCAAACTCCATCAAGCGAGGAAAAAGTCTCTCTAAAAATTCGAGCATTTCTCTCCAACCACACTTGCCACAAAATGAAGTATAAGCCAAGCTCCCAACCAATTCGAAGAGCTTTAGATTTAAATCTACCCCTCTTCCATCTTTCCCATATATTGGTCCGATTCAAATCACCGTTAATCTGGATTTTATAGTGAGAGAACCATCGTTTCCAAATCTGACGCGTGAAGGGGCAGTCAAACATCAGGTGATCGGTTGTTTCCTCGTTCTTGTGGCATAAAACACATTGAGATGGACCGATGATTCCTCTACACCTGAGATTGTCAAAAGTGAGAATTCCATTGTGCATAAACTGCCAGGCAAAAAAGTTCACTTTCGGCCAGCCCTTGGAGTGCCAAATCTTTCTCCAATCCTCAACCGAAAAAGAATGGGGGGGAGGCTCAGGGAGGATCGTGTCATATCCGTCCTTCACTGTATATACACCAAGGCTCCCATAGCCCCAAGCTAAATCATCCTCCTCGTCTCTCCCTGTGAGAAACCTTTCGGTCAAGATTTTGGTCAAGATGGGTGCCAACTCCGGAGGGATTGGAATTGGCCACTCCTCCAACCTCTTAAACTTCTTAAACTTATACTCCCCCAGCTGAGTAGTGTTGAAATAACTTTCAATTTGGACCCAACCCTTGGATTCTATGGCAGATTTTATTGGAAGTAACTCGGGGAATTCAACAATGATGGGTGGAAACTGATCCCATGAATCGGTCCAGAAACGGGCCTTCTCCCCTCTCCCCACTTTCCAGAATAGTTGGTCTTTAATAACCTTAGATCCTAGCTTGAGAGTCTGCCACACCAAGGATCCCGAACCATCCAAAGGGAAACGGCCCACCTCATTGGGGTGGACATGACCCAAGTATTTACTAGTTAGGACTCTACTGAATAAGGAAGTTGGTTGGGAAATCCACCTCCAGTACAACTTTCCAGCCAAAGCTTTATTATTTAACCTGGATCCTCTCAGTCCCAGCCCACCTTTTACCTTGGGCTGGGTTACTTTATCCCAGCCCACTAAGGCCCACTTTCTCTCTCCCTTTGCTCCTTCCCACAAAAACTTTCTAGCCATCCTGTCCAACTCTTTCCATATTGTAAGCGGGGCAGCCAAGATAGAAAATTTGTAGATAGGCATAGCTTGAATGACTGATTGTAAGAACGTTAATCTGCCACCATAACTTAACCACTTGTGAGACCAGTGATTAATTCTGTCCTTGATACACTCAAGCAAATTCCTCCATGTGTCTAATTTCAGCTTCTTAAAGTGCAAGGGGATCCCCAAGTAAACCACAGGGAGAGAAGTCCTAGTGAATCCCAGGATTTCTAAAATTCTGTTCTGAAGCCTTTGCTCCAGATTAAAAAAGACCACTTTGGATTTCTTGTCATTAATGACCTGTTGAGTAGCCCTGAGATAGACATTAAGAGTATCCCTAATCGATCTTGCTTCCCTGAAGCTGGCCACTCCCATCAAACCAGTGTCATCCACAAACTGCAGGTGCGTTAAAACTTCATCCCCCACCCTAACACCCAATAATCTGCCTTGTTGTCTTCTCCTCAAGAAGAGTCTGCCAAGACCTTCAGCCAAAATGAGAAACAGATAAGGGGAACAAGGATCCCCCTGGCGAAGACCCCGAGAGGCTCCAAAAGGTTGCGAAGGAAGGCCCTTGATTAGAACAGAGTAAGTCGGGGAAGAGACACAGCTCATGACCCACTCTATCCAGTCCTGTGAGAAACCAAAGGCAGCCATCATTTTGGCCAGGAAACTCCATTCAACCCTGTCATAAGCCTTCGACATGTCCAGTTTTATGAACATCCCTTTATTCCCAGAAGTGTGCATTGAATGTATTGCTTCCTGGGCCGGAACCACCCCATCCAGAATCTGCCGACCCTCAACAAAACCCCCTTGCTCAGAGGAGATAATGTTGTGAAGAAGAGGTTTTAGGCGCTCAGCCATTACCTTTGTGATTATTTTATACAACACATTACATAAGGCAATAGGCCTATAATCTGAAATATGAACCCCCTCCTCCCCTTTTGGAATTAAGGTAATGAAAGTGTGGTTTATAGCTTTAAGCATTCTCTTATTTTCTCTGGATTCCTCAACAGCAGCCCTAACATCTTCCTCTAAGTAGTCCCAGAAAGCCTGAAAAAACTCAATTGGGAAACCGTCGGGACCAGGAGTTTTACCAGTACTCATTCCAAAGACCACAACCTTCAATTCATCTCTATCAATGGGTTTGAGGAGGGCCTGATTTTCATCCTCAAAAATTATAGCAGGAATGCCAGAAATAACTTCATTTTGGGCCTCTACATCTTGAACCACACTTTCCTTAAAAAGCTTTGAGAAATAATCCATAGCATGGGAATGTATACCTGGAAGAGTATCAAAGGAATGACCGTTCTCATCTTGAAGGGCCTCCATCTTATTCATCTGCCTTCGAGCACAAGCATTTCGATGAAAGAATTTTGTATTTCTGTCCCCTTCCAATAACCAGGTGGTTCTTGCTCTCTGCCTCCAATAGGTCTCCTCCTGGTTGTCAATGTCCTCCACCGCTGTACGCAAGGCATCATCCTCAGCTTTGAGCTGGTCTGTAATTACTCCTTCTCTGAACTATTTCTGGACCTCATCCCATCGGGCCACCAACGGAGCTCTTTGGGCCTCGGAAGTCAGTTTTATTAGAACGCCTCCAATATTTCAACTGAGTTTTGACATATTGAAGTTGTTTGTGGATTCTGAACATTGCTCTCCCATAAGCTGGGCGGCCTTCTTCCCACCACTGAGGGATTTTCTCCCGAAGTTCTTCTTTTCGAAGCCAAAAATTCTCAAATCTGAAAGGTTTGTGATGGTGTCCCAACCTAGTCCCGCCTTCCAACAGAATAGGACAGTGATCAGAAACAGGGCCTGCTAAAATCTGAAAATTGACATTCCATTTTACAAACGCCTCCTCTGAAAGCAGAAAGCGGTCTAGCTTCACCTTCCTACTATGTGGCTCCCGCATTTTATTAGTCCAAGTGAAGTTATTGCCCGGACATTTAATGTCCACTAAGTGCAAAGCCTGGACTTGAGCAATCATGAAACGGTCCCCTGGATCCAAAAGAGGAGATCCCCCTTCCTGGTCTCTAGAAGATAATTTAGCGTTAAAGTCCCCCGCTATAATCCAGTCTAGATCTTCCCTTGATGCTCGCATATCATGCACAACCTTCCACTGCCGCCTCTGACCCTCTAGGTTTTGAGATCCATAGAAGTTAGTGATTAGAACGAATTCCGCCGAGACATTATTCCTAAAAAGAGAAGTGAGAACACCCCTCCAGGCAAGGTGATCTATAGCAGACCATTCCAGAGAGTTCCACAGAGTAACAATCCCCCCTGAGGCACCTTGGGCAGCCACATCCATATGACCAGCACCCCTCCAAATTTTGTTGACTGTTTTAGACATAAGATCCAAAGACATCTTAGTCTCTTGTAAAAGCAAAAAATCAGTATTGCTATTCTCTAATAGCCTTTGAACAGCAGATTGATGGGTTCTGTTGTTTAAACCCCTTACATTCCAAGATTGTATAATCATGGGTTACCCTGGGAGCAATAAGAGTCAATTGTCCTCACCGATCCTCCCATGATCAATTTGTCCCCTTGGGCTGCTAGCAACTCCTTATTGGATCTTCTACCTGCTCCCTGAGAATTGCTATTTTTTGGTCTTTTTTCTACCTGGGTTATCCCCAAAGATGGCCTTTCCCTGTTCTTCTCTGGTATCCCCATGTGAACATCCTGAGATACTGTCTGCTCCTGGTTATGGACTACTAAGGCACCAGAACACACTGGCTGTGATACCTCACAGAGATCAACTACCTGCTGGATGACAGGAGAAGATGAGAGGGGGAGTTGCCCAGGAATGTTAGAAGTTTCCTTGAAACCCTCCAAGCCCTCCATAGAAAGATCCTCTTCATCAACCAATGACTTAAAAATCTCATACCTATTGGCAGGCCTGAGATGAGATTGCTCCTTTCCCTCCTTTTTCTTTGTCCTTCTTTTTCTTCTGGGCTGTTCAAAACCCTCTCTCTGAGCTTCCTGGCCCTGACCGGTACTATTAGGATCTTTATTAGGAGCAGCCTTATCCTCTTTAGGCAGGTTTGGCATTCCTGAAGGGGCCTCCATTTTGGCATTCATATTAATAGGACAAAAACGGGCCAAATGTCCATGCTTGTGGCAAACCCTACATCTGAAGGGTAGGGCCTCATAGTCCAGCTGTTGAATCCAGGAGAGACCTGCTAGTTCAATTTCCAACTCTGTCGACAAAGGCTGGGCTGAGATCCATCTCCACACATATTCGAGCATACACCGCCATGCTCCCTTCAATAGTGTCTCTGGCAACACCCAGATGTCTACCAATCGAATTTCCAATCATTGCCAATACCTGCTCACCCCAGAATTCCATTGGAAGAGCATATAATCGGATCCAAACTGGGACAGCAGTAGGTTCAACACGAGGATCGAAACCCACCCTCCAGGGTTGAACAAATAGCCCTGTCGGGCCATGGTTTTTCTTCTCCGACTCGAAAGCCTTATTTCTATCGGCCAGAGCCGAGAAGCTGACAATAAAATAACCATTACTAATAAACCACAATGAATACTCACCGTGGGGCTCCCAGTTCTGGCGGATCCAAGAATGCAAAAAGTTCAGGGAAGGGCGAATACCCATGAACTTGCAGATTAAATCATGGTTAGCTCTGTAGAGGACTGATTCTTCAACCATGCTGGGTTCAATGACGATTTTTGGCCTGGAATCGGCCTGCGGCAAACAACCATTCACCCGATGTGCTGACGACCTATTCCCAGCAGCCGTGAAGAGCTTTTTATATGCCATCTTTTGGGCTTCGGCGTTCTTCGGAGGAGAATCGTCTTTAAACAAATCAGCGTAAGAGCTGGTACTTCCTGGAAAAGGAGCCGGAGAAGTCCCCATTGGACCCTCCTGGGGCACCGATCTGACCTTCAGATCCACCGTACCCCAAAGACACTTCAGCAAACCAGCAGAAGCCAGAGATTTTTCGAAGATGCAGAAACCCTAGTTCAGAGAAAAAAATCGCCAGAGCTCATTTTCCTGCCCTTGATAAACAATCCATTTTAATTAGTACTGTCAAAGATATCTATATTTGTTATTTTCGTGTTATATGCTTTTTGTTGTCTTCCATTTTATTTTGGGTTTTTAATACATTGCAAGTAGTGTAAAAAAAGAGCGGTGTGTGCATCCCGGGGTCACTACAGATAGGTCATCTAGGGGAAATCCTGGACATGTTGGAATTGGTGATGTTGGGAGAGACTTGTAGACACCTAAAAAATGTCATGTCGATGGTGACTACTCATATGGGACATGCTAGAAGACCATATGGAAGACCTTTAGACAAATCCAACATATAGCAGTGGTTTTACCACTTAATTGGGTATTTGTGCATAGTCAGTACTAGCCACGGCTGATATTTGTGGCCCCTAATATGTCAATTAGGGACTGTAGCTGACACATGTGGTTAGCAGTGCTAGCCATGAATGACACCCATGGTCAGGACTGAATTTCAATTGGCCTTCATCCGACCCTAAAAGTTGGTTGCAATGGCCAATTAGTTGTATATTGGAATGATTTGAGCGAAGAAAGGTCCAGAACCTTCCATCCAACAGACTCAACTGCCCAATCTTGATCTTGGATTCATGAGGAAGCCACCCCTAGCCCTTGGGTAATCCTATAATTACCCCATCAAATTAGGTCAAAAGAGAGATATAGAGAGAGAGCATTGAGATCAAAGCAACGAAGCCCTATCAAATTGTATACTCACCTGAGTGTATTGAGAGATATTTGTTGCCAATTCATTCGCTAATCCATCAATCATCATGTCAAATTGTTCCATGGATACCCTAAGGAGATAGAATGCAAAGAAATGTGAATTCAAGAAAACAAAGGCCCAATTGTGGAATTCAATCACCAAACCTGTCAGAGGACATAGAGGTGACCCTTGACCATCAATTTGGCAAGGTAGATCATAGAGGAAGCCCTAATTCTGAGGGCAAATCTATTTAGAGCCTCGTCGTAGTTGTCAGCCATAGGCTACAGTGCACATATCAGACCCATGGTGAGCAAATGGCCATAGATCTCCTTGTATTCTTTCTTTAAAATTAATTAGTTAGATCATATTAGGATTGATATAGGTCTAATTAGTGTTTTAGAGACATATGACCAGTTGGATTAAGCATTTGAAGTAGGTTTATTTTTATGTTGTCAATTTGATAATTGGTGTAATTGTAGGTTGTTTCATGCACCTTTGCTTCCTATTTGTTAACTAATCCAGTAGATAGATAATACATGTTTTCTTGAATATGCTTAATGATCACATTTCATGATTAACATAGGTTTACCATGCTTTACTCATTTTCTTGATTATATGCTTGTCATGGCATCATTTTGTGAAACTTCCTTAAAATACCTCATCAAGAGAGGTTACCTTTACTTTTGACGTGTTATTGTTGTTTCTTGATCGTTAAAAACAAATATCAAAGAAACTCAATCATTCAATTCCTTAATCAATGCAAAGAAGAGGGTTAAATCCACCCTAGAGAAGTTCGTGTCACCCTAGAAGGCGTTTGATTTGCATCTACCCTAGAAAGGGAATAGATCCATTGTAATCAAAGTATCAAAAGGGTATCCCTAAGAGGGATTGATTTGTAAAAGAGAATGAATTGATTCAAAGAGGAATAAAAGATGCATTTCATTTAATTTCTTTCGTCTTTGTCAATTTGTGTATGAATGCCTAGTTTTACTTCATTTTAGCAATTGCAATATCAGGTGAAGCCTTTTTGGTGGTTACAATAGGCTATCACGATGGAACTCCACAATTCTTACCATATTTCACTTATGGATTTGTGTTTTTTTTATAACAGGTGTTCACTGCAGATGACAACCACGGTCAAAAGTTGGCCCACAGGTGATAGTCATGGTCTGCAGTGGCAGTCACACATCAGAGCCGTGGTTAGTAGTAGGTACATCACAGAGTAGGATTTCAAAGCTAAATCAGATGAGGACTTGAGGTAGGCCCTTCTGACACTCTTTGTCTCTGTACTTTGCCTCTGTGTTTTTCTAGAACTGAGAAATTGAAATCTAAACTTATTAAGGATAAAACAAACATAGAATGAATTAGGTCCTTAGGGTTTCTTTTTCTGAGTTTTGGCTAGGCACTACTAGGAAAAACAGACCTATGAGTGCAGTCTTCCCTAGAATCCAGCGTGCTGTATTAGAATTGTGTGTTGGTTTGCATGTATTAGGCCCAATAAGAGGCTATATCCTCGTAATTTGCATTGTCAAAAATTCATATAGGATATAGCATGCATTCTATGAAAATGAAATGTTTCTTTTTGCATATCATGTAGGAAATAATCATTCATGTTGTATTATGCATTTTTATTTCTATGCAAATATTAAAAATAACCACACACACCACATTTCAGTTAAATGCTAGTGAGTTGGGAGTGACATCCAACCACTAGTAGGGTTCAACGATAGTGGAAGTGATTTTCATTCGTTGATCCAAATCCTACGTACCCTTGGATACTTGAACAATACCGAATTCGATAACCTTTCGTACCCTATAAAATTTGTATGTATTCTCCTCGTAGGGTATAACGCTAACTAGGGGAAAATGGGTGAGGATCTGTGCTCCCTGACCATGTGTGGGCTTCATTACCACACATTATAGGTTGGATTACATGACTTGGAGTTCATAGCCAAGTTGTCGAGTTGCGAGTATACAGGTGAAAGCCAATTAAACTGAGATTATCATCCAATAAGCTTTCAAACATGATAAGGATTTCTTTACTGACACAATAAATTTGAAACAACATCAAATAGTTTAGGGCTCACATTTAAAAGTTAATTCAAGATAATCACCATTGTATACCTTGTTTGCATAATAAAAGATAAATCTAGACACTAGGTGCACCATGGTGGAGACACGGGGAGGTTAGCAGAGGCTTAAGACTGATGTTTTTGACCAAGCCCCACTAAAATTACAACAAAATGTGTAGAACACTCGCCCACATGAGCTACCCGAACATCATTCGATGAGCATTAGAGGAGACAATTTGACATGAGGGGACACCATTGAGTGTAACCCCGATATAGGAGCTTTTGTACACTCTTCTAGATGTAGGATAGAGCATGGAGCCTCTCAAAATGAGGGTGCTCCACTCGAAAGCCATTATCAAGATCGTATTGCACGTGCATCCACGAGATCAATCGATGAATATATCATACAAGAGGTCAAGTTGGTACCCTTACGTGCTAGGTCTATAGGAGGTTCCATCCCTCCAAATTCAGAGTATAGAAGTGACCGAGATCTTCCCATTCAGGGGCATGTAGATAGGCCTACTTATGAGTATAGGTCTATCCACACTCCCACGCCTAGTGAATCTCATAGGATCACTATTGAGGTTTCCAAGGTGGGAGCCAATGGGACACCTCCACATGAGCCATGGTGATCCAGATAATTGGATTGTTTGGGTAGCATCCTAGAGCAGTTAGGCTACAAGACTTTGGCTCTACCCACTCGCACTCTAAGTGAGCATGGTGGGAGCATTGTTAGGACTACCAAAGAGCATGGAGAGGCTTCTAAGTGCCCTCATGTTACACATCCACCATCCGTGCATGGTGGCACAAAACATCGGGCTCAGTAGGATGCCAATGCCATCTACATGAACAAGGGAAAAATTGTTAAAAAATATTCATATGGGTACAGAACCCATAAGGTCACTCACATGGAGCACATATACCAGAGGCCTATTATGACCGATCACATTGATAGATTGCACAAACTAGTATACGAGTAGAGGCAACAACTCCTCCAATATCAATTGGAGGATGCTCATGTAGAAAGGGAGCACATTGAAGAAGAGAATATTCAATCACAAAGGCTCATCATACAAAGACTATATGAGCAGCATATGTGTGAGGAATGCATCCTTTCCCAGAAGGAGCATGTGGAATAGGAGTATAGGATATCCAGGTCTGGTTTATACACTCATGTTGAGCATAGAGAATGCATGCATAGGAAGGATTTTTCACAAGTCAACGTGCATTAGGAGTGCAAATATGTTCACACTCATATTAATGCCCAAAAAAAAGAATGGCCACCACCATTCGAAGATCAGAGGAAATGACAATATGAGGAAGAAGAGGGAGATGGAGCTGACCAAGGATATCTTGAAAGCTCCCAAGTTGAGTAGGAGGAAGAGCAACGTCCTCCACCTTGACTGAGGAAGAATGTACCTCCAAGACCTCCTCCACATTAGCTTAGGGAGGAGGACTTTCTATCCTTGGATGCTTATAAGGCCTTAGCAACAAAAGTGAAAGCAATCGAGAGGCAAGATGTGACTTTTCAAAATCTGATATTGAGAAAGATTCATAATGAGTCTTTGGACCCCTCGGTGCCTACTCCAGCATATCCTGAGAATTTTATCATGCCCAAGCTATATAAATTCAAAGGTGACGAATACATGCAAGAGCATGTCACAGGATTTTTAGATGTATGCTTTCATATTACGAGCAACAATGCCTTGCTTTTGCATACATTCATCACAACCCTCTCAGGCCTAGCTCGAGAGTGGTTTAATCAACTGAAGAAGCATAGTATCACCAATTTTGAGCAACTAGTTGATGCCTTGAACAATTTTCTTTTAGCATCAAGAAGCAAGCTAACCTTGTCGATCTAGCTGTTCTAGCTCAACGCGATGAAGATCCAATATTAGAGTACAAAAATAGGTAGAGGAGATTAATGGCAAAGTTGCCATTCCCTATTTCTACTATAGAATTGATCTGGATGTTCACAAAGTGCCAAGAATATCTCATTATTGTTACAAGTGCAACATTACTAGATGTTCGAGGAAGCTTTGGTGCAAGCCAAAGTAATTGAGGATATCAAGTTGCAAGAGGGCATTTTGAAACTCAAAAATAGGAAAGAGGGATACAAGAAGAGCTCCACAAAACATCAAGGCAAGCAGGCCCATGTCAATAAAGTGGTGCTAAACCTCCAAAGAGAGGATAAGGGGCAAAAAAAGCAGAACTATCATGCCCAACCTCCTCATGTGCAGTACAAGCAGTGCAAGAATAATTACAAGGGAAAAAATAAGGAACAACGCCCACCTCACCAATTCATACCTTTGATGAAATCATTGACATTGATATTCCATTAGTTTTGCGAGGCTAAGGCAATCAGGTTGCTCAAGATTAAACTGGTCAATCCTAACCAACCCAAGTCAAAGGGATATCAGGATGATATATTTTGCATATTCCATCATGTGAAGGGCCACAACATTGAAGTGTGTTGGTCTTTCAAACATATTGTGCAAAACATGATCGATAAAGGTGAGCTTGTAGTGCCGAATTATTCGCTAGTGCCTGACAACTAAAACATTAGGATTTATAAAAATCCATTGCCAAACAATGAGGCACCATGCAACAATGCTTGCCATGACAACCAAGTGTGCATTGAACCACCTACCCAAGGGTTTGTAGGTATGGTTAATGTTATTACCATACATGGGAGATATGAACAACTGAATCAGCCTTACACTCCCATCAGGATACAAGCTATGCTGAATCAACAACCACATCAAAATATTCTAGGCCCACCAAATAGATCGATGGTGACCATATGAAGTAGGTTGGTTTAAAACCTATAGATAAATCCTGTGAAGTTATATATTTATGAGTTGATACAGCAGTCCCCTAGGCACAAGGAGACTCTCATGGACATTCTGATATCCATCGAGGTACAGTCCTAGGATGATCAAGCATTAACCAACTTTGTGGGACATGTACAATAGTGTTAGGAACCTACGATCCAATTTTATGATCATGAAATTAGTATGGTTCCTACATATATGACTGACCCACTGTTACATATCATCGCATGTGTCAATCATGTGCCATTCAAGAGAGTCTTGATCGACATCGGTTCATCGATCAATATTCTAATGACCAAGGTATTAAGTCCTTTTAAGTTGCCCAAGTCACATATTATGCCCACCGCATTCACATTGAGAGTGTTTAATGACGCATTATGTTCGACGGTTGGCACGATCATCCTACCTATTCAGGTGGGTCTAAAGACCATCCCCATGATGTGTCAAGTGATCGAAGGTGCCATGCAGTATAACATCCTACTAGGGAGACCTTGGATTTGATAAATGTGTTGTGTTTCCTTCATATTACATCAATGTGTAAAGTACATTCATGAGGGACAGGTTCACGTGGTGCCATCAGATGAACACTTAAAATTTGTGAACCTAGATGATTTGCCTGGGGGTTTCATACTCCTATCAATGCACCTAGACATTCAGTCTACATCACTGGCTACGAATATAGGAGGCAAAAAAAAATGTGTGCTCAACCATTGACATTTATATCACACAGATCTCAACACACTACTGCTACTTCTTTGAAACTGACTACATCAACAATGCTTTGGGATTAAAGGAAGCTAAAGGTGAAAGTGGGTGAAAATAAAATGAAGCAAGTGTTCAAACCAGTCACCAATGAGGCTACTACTCCTATGGAAGTAGAGGAAGCCTAGGACAAATCTGAGGAGGCACATCAGCCTACCTCGCTTGCATCATCAGCAGGGTCATCCACACCATGGGTGACTGTCCATCTAGTCAACACAAGATTAGGAGAATATATTTTGTAGAATTTCACCTTTGGACCAATTCTAGATATTGTGCAAGAGGTGGTCCGACCCCATGCTCATCATTTTTTGGTTGGATCGATAGTGCCATTGGGAGAGCCACCCAATCAAATGAACTTCATCTATGCTGGGCTAGATCAACTTCCTACTCGAACGTCCATGGATGAGGATGACAATGAACCATTTATATTGAATGTTCATTATCTATCCAACCCTAAATATGCCATGCACATTTTTGAATTATATTACTGGCATGAGTATGGCCTTGGTATTTTTGTGCAAGGGCGTAGGACTCCACTTGACCTGCATTATCAGTTGGCAACTGATAGGTTCAGGATAGGGTTGCAAATACGAGGATGGGATAATTTTCTTGTAGCATTGTTAGATCACCTGTACCTTAGTCTAAGAGATGGTGTGGATTTCAATCTATATCACCCTAATATTTCTGCATTCCAGAGGGATAATTAGATAGTTTCTTATATCACCATAGCACCAACCGAGTCATATCACAAGGATATCTTTGTGGATAGTGAGTCCTCACCTAACAATCAGTCAGGGAATGAGGCCGAGCCAGTTTATGAGGTAGTATCGTATTTACGATGCTTATACCCAATTTTATCGGATAGCAATGATAGTGATCAGGAGATGGCCTATATAGGGCCATAATTGTTAGAGCATCCCATGCTAGTAGATAGTGGCAAAGGATTGTATTAGGATAGTGATGATGAGGATGAAATGTAGAGAGCCTATCTAGGACCTCCCTACCTATGTCATCGTAATACATCTTATACAGCTGAGGACATGCACAGAGAGATCAATATCAACCCTCACCTTGGGAAGACCATCGAAATTCGATGTGATCTATCACATGGTGTTTCCTGAACCACCTATGTACATGGATCTCCTTGAGCCGAATGATCCTATCTTGCAATCAATGCATAGGGAGGACCTAGTCATCCATATCCCACATAGAGAGGACCCATTTGATAGAAAAAAATCTTAGATATAGAAGCTACATCGATGATGCAGGTGTTTTTTCATGTGGTCCTAGAGATCAATTCCATTCCATAAATATGGTCTCCATTGATTTGACTACTCCACTCCATAATCCATCTGATCTGTCTAAACCATTGCATTTAAAAGTAGATGTTATCGATTGGGATCGCAATGACTCACCTGTTGAGCCTAAATATTTCTTCCCTAATGAAGAAATATTGTAACCATTTCATTTTGCACCAGGTTGTGCTTATGATGTCTATCACACTGAGGATGCTTCCAATGTGGAACCTATAAACCCAACATATGACATTCACTTGATCCCTACACCTCATCAGCTTGAGGAGGGATCATACATGTTAGTAGAGAAAATGTTTGATGTGGAAACCAGTAACGATCCCACCAATCCAAGGAAGGTCAAATTTGGAGAGAGTCTCACTCTCGATGACCATGCCACCCTCATCCCTCTACTAAAAGAGAGATATAATATTTTTGCTTGGACTTACAAAGATATGACTGATCTAGACCCAAAATTGGTTACCCATAACCTTTCACTAGATCTGTCAAAGAATCCAGTCAGGTAGAAGCTTAGAAATATGCATCCAATATTAGCCTTAATGGTGAAGGACAAATTGCAAAAGTTGTTGGACATAGAGTTTGTAATCTCCATTGACTATCCATAATGGGTATCCAATATGGTACTTGTAGGAAAACTTGATGGAAGGATCTATATTTCTATAGATTTTACAGACCTGAATAAGGCAACACCAAAGGATTCATTTATGTTTTCGAATATCGATGCTCTTGGAGATGCAACTGTAGGTCACGATATGCTCTCCTTAATGGACGGTTTTTCTGGTTACAATAAAATTTGGATAAAGCCCGAAGACCAGCATAAAAACATGTTTATAACACCATGGGGAACATTTTGCTATAAATTTATGCCATTTGGCCTCAAAAATATTGGTGCCACATATCAATGGGCCATGACATATATCTTTCATGACTATATGCATAAGATCCTAGAGGATTATATGGATGACTTATTGACCAAGTCATTACTACATGCTGAGCATGCGGAGGTCCTAAAAAATATCTTCGATCGCCTGATAGACTATAATGTCAGGTTGAATCCTAAGAAGTGCATATTTGGTGTAACTTCTGGTAAACTCTTAGGCTTCATCGTTTCAAAGTGAGGCATCGAAGTTGACCCAAAAAAGGTCAAGGCTATTCTAGAGATGCATCCCCCCATAAATATTAAATATCTAAGAAGCATTCAGGACAAGGTATCATCGATAAAGTGATTTATCACTCAATTATCAGATAAATTTTGACCCATGAATTGACTACTACACAAGGGGATCCCATTAAATTGGGACAAGAACTATCGAGCAACCTTTACTAAAATAAATAAATACCTGGTGATGTTGCCAGTACTAGCTCCACCAAGGCTATATGTGTTGTATCTGCTATATATATGGGTTACCAACTTTGCATTAGGGACCATGTTACCCCAAAAGAACATGCAAGGCAAATATCAAGCCATATATTATATCAGTTGAACCTTGGTGAGTTACGAGCTAGGATATGCATATGTAGAGAAAATATGTTTAGAAGTATTTTTCGCTACAAAGAAATTGTGGCACTATATGCTAAGTCATACGACATATGTTATATCAAAACAAAATCCTTTGTAGTACATGATAATCAAGACATATCATAACACACATACTACAAAGTGGCTCATGCTACTGACAGAATTTGATCTAGGATTCATAAGCCAAAATTTCATTAAGGGATAAGTCATAGTTGATCAGTTGGCTAAGGCACCACTATCAAACAATAGGTCTCTTACCATTGAGCTTCCGGATGATGTGATCTTCATCGTATCCAAAGCTCTCGAACTTGAAGAACCAAAGAATAATGTTGATATGACCTTGTTCTTTGATGGTTCGAAGTGTGAGCAAGGAGGTGGTGCAGGAATGGTTTTTTTCATTCGACAAGGAGCTCCAATGCCCTTGTCATTTAAATTAGACTTTCCTTTCACCAAAAATAATGTTGAATATGAATCCCTACTATAGGGCCTCCATACAACCATCGCCATGAACATTAAAATATTAAACTTCTTTGGTGACTCTTTGCTCATAGTCAACCAAGTTAAATGGATCTTTTAGTGTTGATGTCCTGTACTGAAATCTTATAAAGATCTTGTTGCTACATATTTAGCTAAGTTGGAATGGTATGACATCGAGGCAATCTCTCATTCATCAAATAGGTTCATAGACACCATGGTGTCTTTGGGATCCTTAATACCTTAGAATATGTCTAAAAATTTTACTACCGTTCATGTTAAGATGTTCTCACATCCTGTAGTGGATCGTGCAGCCTTTGATAATAAAGAGTCAATCAACATGATTAGCATGGAACAAAAAGTTGAATGGTTCTATAGAGCTAAATAATTTTTAAAGAAGGCACCCTGGGGATAATTAACCTCTTAGATTCTAACAGGGAGTGGTACTACCATTCACCACAAGGTTGTTTCCTAGTCTACATTTGCATAAGTAGATATGCAGGGGGAGCAAGTCATCTTGGCAGTTGAATTCGAGGCCTATCAAAACTAGACAGGGTTATGCATAAGCGTGAAATATTACAAATTGGCTCTATTTAGGATTTTCAAGATTTTAAATTGGCTAATTTTGGATCCTTTCACTGGGACCCATTCGCCCGTAATTTATGGGGTGGAAGTTTTTTTGGGGTAAATTCATTTGTTGTTGATAATCATAAACCTAATATTATTTTAATTCACCAACCTCAAATTATA
Source organism: Wollemia nobilis (assembly GCA_028583015.1). Lineage (NCBI taxonomy): Eukaryota > Viridiplantae > Streptophyta > Pinopsida > Araucariales > Araucariaceae > Wollemia > Wollemia nobilis. The sequence continues at coordinate 7,191,565 of JAQPPZ010000386.1, read as the reverse complement.
AATGATTTTGATTTTCTCACCCAATTTGCCTTCAAATTATAAATGATTTTATATTTCCCTCCCAAATTGCCTTCAAATTATAAATGATTTTATTTTTTCCACCCAAATTGCCTCATATACTACCCGTATATATACTATACTAGGTACTAATAAACATACATCAAAAATACTCTAACTCAAAAATAGCACTGAAACAATGAAAAACTTGATAAGGTTACATATGAGTGTCTATAAAAATAAGTCGATCGGTTGTAGAGTTGTGTCTATCAGCATAAGACGATCGGTTGCAGAGATGTCGATCAATATTCATCTATCGGTTGTAGAGGTGTCAGTCAGTTTCATAAGAGTGTCTATCAAAATAAGCCCATCAGTTGCAGAGCCCTATCTATCGATATAATATGATCAGTTGTAGAGGTGTCGATCGATATTGGTCAATCGATTGCAGAGGTGTCGATCGACATTCATCTATCGATTACAGAGGTGTCAGTCATCATAAGTGAGTTAGTTGTAGGACCGTGTCGATCAACATTATTCATACCTAAAATTGATAGACATGCATGCAATTGATCGTACTATCTACAATCGATCGAGATGCTTGTAATTGATCGACATATCTACAACCAATATTCATATATGCAAGTGATCGACATGGCTACAACCGATTGACATGCTTGCAACTGATCAGCGTGTCTGTAACCAATCATTATGTCTATAACCGATCGAAATGGTTGCACTTGATCTATTTTTCTGCAACCGATAAACATGGTTTCAATCGATCAACATATCTACAACCGATCGACATGGTTTCAATCGATCAACATATCTGCAACCGATCGGTTTATCTGCAACTGATCAACATGGTTGTAGCTAATTGGTTTATCTACATATTATTAGAATATCTATAGTAAATCAACATATTTGCAACCAATTGATATATCTACAATCGATCGACATATCTGCAACCGACCGTCATCTCTGCAACCGATCGACATGTCTGCAACTGATCGACATGTCTACAACCGATCATCATGTTGACAATCGATCGGTATTCTTGCAACTGATTGAATTTTATGTTATGGCTACAATTGATCAGCACGTTTCCAACCAGTCAACATATCTACAACCGATCGGTATATCTGCATTCGATCATCATCTCTACAACCAATCAACATGGCTGCAACTGATCGACATGTCTACAACTAATCAATTTATCTACAACCGATTGGCATGGCTATAGCTGATTGGTTTATCTACATATGATCAGCACGTATGTGGTAAATCAGTATGTTTACAACCAATTAGCATAGCTACAATCGATCGGCATATCTACTACCGATCATCATCTCTACAATCAATCGACATGTTTGCAACCGATCGGCATGTCTACAATCAATCGACATGCCTGCAACAGATTAAATTTTACATATCAGACCGATCATCATAAATTGTAAAGGCTGAAAGCCTTTCTTGTTCGCCTAAATCCTTTAATTTTACCATACATTTTTAGAGTTTGTAATCCGATATTCATGGCCCCAAACACAAAAAAATTCACCATGATTTGAAAATTTTTGGAGAAAAAACTTTGAAATTCGCCACGGTTTGAAAATTTTTGGAGAAAAATAATTGCAATTCACCATGTATACTTCTACATATTTTTCAATATTCCAAGACAATTTACCTTCATTTTATAAATATATTTTGGGGTTGACCCCTTATGCATAACCCTGGAACTAGATATCACAAATTCAAGACTTCTTAAACTTGGTCTGATCCCAGAGGGATTGTCGTGTGCCACAAGACACGCATTCAAGTAGAAAGTGACTAAATATATCTTGATAGAAGATATTTTTTACCGATGAGGTTATTATTGAGTTCTCCTTCATTTTCTAGAGCCCCAAGAGTCATATTTGGTGATTTCACAAGCTCATGATGGTATGTGTGATGGCCATTTCAACGGCATGGCCATCGTCAAGCGCATCCTTCAAATGGGTTATTATTGGACCACTATGGATAAGGATTGTCATGTATATGTCAAGAAATATATCAAATGTTAGCATCATGCTAATCTTACACACTTGCCATCACAGGCCTTATAGCCCATCCAAGCGGCTTGGCCATTTTCTCAATAGGGATTTGATCTTATCAGTAAGATCTCTCCTCTGTCATCGAGTCAACATACTTTTATTATTACGACTACTGATTACTTCAAAAATTAGGTGGAGGCAATACCCTAAACAACAACTACGAGAGCTCACATAGCAGAGTTTATACTCGAGCATATCATATGTTGTTTTGGGATTCCATCCAAGATAGTTTTGGATAATGGAACGTCATTTAAGAACAAAATTGTGAGATATTTAACGTTTAAGTATAGAATCAAACATAGTTTTGCGACTCCATACTATCTATAGGAAAACAGGCAAGCTGAAGCTTCAAATAAGACAGTGGTTTCCATCTTGAAAATATGGTATAAGAACACCACAAATATTGGCATATCCAGTTGTCCCTTGCATTATGGGCTTACAGGACTAGCATTCGAACACCCACTAGGGCAACTCCATTTTCACTAGTATATGGCACTAAGGCCATTATGCCCTTAGAGTTGGAAATTCCAACACTGTGCATCGCATTGAAAGAGTTCATTGATGATGACACCATGCGATAAGATCAACTGGATCAAATAACATTGCTTGATGAACATCACGTGAATGCCCTAGAGCATCTCTGTGTTTATCAAGAGCAACTAAAATGAGCTTACAATATCAAAGTCCATCAAAGAGACTTTTAAGTTGGGGATCTTGTCTTGAAAGAGAACCAATAAAACTCTAATTTGCCACCTGAAATATGAGACAAATTCATGGCTAATTGGCTAGGACCCTATATCATATTTGAAAATATTGGTCTGGGTACCTATCGCTTAACGTCACTAGGAGGTGTTGAAGAGCCTGAAACTCTCAGCATCATCCATATTAAGGTGTTTTATGCTTGAGATCATAGTAAAAGGCTTTGAGAGTTTACTTAAAACAGCTCAGTCAATCCCAAAGGCATCGAGAGTTTGCTTAAAACTGTTCGACCAATCCTAAAAGGCTCAAAGGACTCCCAAAATTGCTTGGTCATGTTATTTAAAGGCTTTGAGGGTTTTCTAAATGAATATTGGTCATCCTAAAAGGCTCCAAGCTCCCTCACAAGTAGTTTGGTCAATCAAAACGCCCCAAAGATGCTCATAGTCCCTTTGGTCAATCCCAAAAGCTCCAAGGGTTCCTAAAAATCACTTGGTCTATTTAAAGGTTCAAAAGGTATTTTATCTTCATTTGGTCACTTTTAAAGGCTTCGAAGGCATGTACTCATCATTTTTTCAAATAGAAAGGTTCAAAATCTATAAAAATTTAAAAATCCATAAAACACAAAAAAATTGGTAAAGCATAAAATCCAAAAACATTTACATTTCATTTGCATCATTGCATTTCATGTTCCACATACATTTCATTGTTGCATTGCATATAGACATTCATCATCCGTTGCATTCCACAGTAGAATAAATTATGTTTTTCAGTCTTACAAATGACACCACATTTGTATTTTAATCATACTCCTCTGCATTTGTCATAATCCATAATTCATGTGAGTAATTGTGTTTTTCAACAAAACCCATAATGTTGATATGAGGAATATACTAAAGTTTTCTTATCACTCAACCATACCTAGTGGGTTTCTCAAATTTCATAGAAATATTACTTTGCTTTTGTAGATGAGGTCACTAGTTGTGATAGTACTTGGCATATCAGGATCCCGTAACTAATTGAAAATTTTAAAATCCTGTTAAGATGAGGGAAGATGAAAGTTGTGAAAGCAATCCTGGGTGTCTAGAGAGAGGGGTTTTATTACCTGCTTATCTTACAAATAGTTTGGTATAGAATGGTGAACCTTGGTAAAAGGACAAGATTTCGCCTACCCGTACATTCCCTTTCTTACAAATAACGAAACAATATCCCAGAGTAACATCCCAGATCAACATCAAAGTTTGATACCCCACATCGATATCCTAAAATTGATATCCCAAATTGAGATCTCAAAATTCAAAACCCCCAGTATTCAAATAAAATATCAAATAAAGATCAAAATCAAGTTCAAACTCAAATCTAAAGTTACATAGTGAATCAAAAGCACTATAAAAATTCCTTTCTCAAGAAAAACAGGAATAAACAATGATTTTTATCACTCAAAGTAAAACATGAAAAATAATGGTTTTTATCACTACACATGAGCAAGTATCCCTATGAATAGAAAGAAAATAAGGGTGAGAACTTAAATCCCTAAATTTTTCACCATTCAAAGCCATAGAGTGAACCCTGATTTCATCAATGGGTTGAAATATTCCTACCTGCTTTTGGAGTAGTAGTTCTATTGGGTGATCCCCAATCATACATATGGTTTGAAAGAGTCTTGACTATTCTTGGAGGGGTAGTCCTAATCAATTTACAAGATGAGCTAGCTCTGGGTGCCTGGGATTGTCTAGCATTATAGTCCAATCAAGTCTGAAACAAGGATGATACGAACATAGGAGGAACCCAATCTCACATATGGTTTGAAAGAGTCCCGACTGACATCTGGGGTATGCCTATGGTCTATCTAAAATTACTCATGTGCACACACAGGGATAATAAATAGTTGGGTCATTCATGATGAAATATTTTTCCAATAAAAGCCTTGTACAGTTAGTATGTGACGTTTGAGAAGTCTACTAGGGTGTTTGAGTCTCATGGAAAACCCTCAAAATAAAAAATATATAAAATTCTCTAAAATATCAACAAATACCAAATATCATAAACCATCAAAACTAAAATTCATTTCAATCATAAAATTATAAAATATTTCATAAGTGATACATCATTGGATTGAGCACAATCAAGATATAGGATAGATACCGGATGGATATCAGACATGATATTTAGATGGCCACTAACTATATTGTGTGTATTTTTCAAAATTGCAAAAAGCAATACAGAGTGACATATTATATCATTTGCATCATACCACTGCATATCATTGCATTTCATATATGGGTGATTAATTGATTAAATTATTATAATGAGGATTTTCAATTACATTCATGATTTTTACAAATTCTATGGTGTCATCCATTAGATTGTTAAACACATATCACATTTATTCCTTGTGTTTTAATTTATTAAAGCATACAGGTTCATTTACATTAGATTACCATCGTGTAAATAAAGCATTACATACATTACACTAGCATAGTGTGAAATTGTCACAAATTAAAGGCATACAATAAAGCAAAAGTAAATATGCATTTAAAATTAAATACCACATCCATATGCATCCATCATAAATAACACATCTAAGCATCTAGATCATTACATACCATCATCATCATAAAATAGAATATCTATCTAGTGCATGTCATCCATACATCACATCATATAAACATAGCATCAATATAAAACAGTTGCATCCATGTGCATAAACACAAAATATAAAACATATAAATTAAAAGTACACATAATGATCCAAATGATCATATCTCATATATAAACATGTGTATCAATGAGTACATGGAGGTGTATCAAAATTCTCGCAGGCTACAACTATGTAGGTCCTCAACCTTACACTCAGCAAGATATGTACTATATAGGGCCTACACCCCAGCCTGAGAGTCACCACCATTACCCCTGCCATCCCTATGGCTCCTGTGTGAGTTGGTGCCATATGTACTAAAGGACCTGTGTGTCCTCTTGATCTTGTGGGTCTTGTGGCTCAAACTCATGGAAGAGTGATTTTTTGCCCTAGTCCTGGACCTACTCTAATGTGTATCTAAAGCATTAGGGTCCTCTGGGACCTACCTACCAATCAATCTGATGTAGCCCTCTAGCTGATATATGTGGGCTATTCTTCATGTGTGCCTCTCATTGCCCTCCTCCATGAGGGCATGTAATCATTGAATCTCTACCATGGGATCATGGCTGCCTGGAAACAATAAGAATGGAGTGGCTAGAGGTGGCATAACCATCTGAGATGATGAAATATCTCATATTTATAGTCTAAATAAATCCCTCTTGGTAGTATCTAAACTCAGTCATGCCAATGCCAGATCATACTCATTGGTGAGCTCCTAGATCTGTGCTTGTGTCACTGTAACCTGGGTTGAGAGAGATTTCCTGTCCACTGTCGACTGCTATAGCTGCCTCTCTTTATGTGACAACTTCACCTCTAGTATGGTGATAGATGTATCCCTGTACAAAATTTGTATCTGGAGTCACCTAATATGACTCTATAGATCATCTACCTATGTTTTTAGTTGACCAATCTCACTATTTTATGCTGGATTACCCTCATTAAGAGCCTCCTCCTCTGTGTCCACTTGGGTGGCCTCTCCTACTACATCCTAGTCATCAGTCCTCTACTGAGTGCAACTTCCATGTGGATCTACCTCCATGCCATCCCCTCCCTTTGTAGCGTATCCTTTGGTTGGCCTATCGAGGGGTCCCACCTCATGCTACTGTATATCAGTCCACCAAATGTCATACTCTAGGGTGGTACCTGCCTCTCTAACCCCTGAATCTTGAAAAGCATCATCCTCCTCTCCCAAAGGAGTAATTGGAGGCTAGGCGAGGTCCCTCTCTAGGACCAAGCATCTATATATGGTGAGCATCACTGGTATATCTTGCATGATCCCAAACTGGTGGAGTACTCATGAGAAGTAGTGATACTCATGCTATTCGGTCTTACGGATGATAATCCACCTATCCATGTGTGCTCGATGCAGGTATCTAGCTACCTCCTCCCATGTAGGGCAATCCATATAGGGGTGCCACTCTATATCATCTAAGCAGAGCTAGGCAAACCAACCAATGTAATATGTCAGGTCTCCTATGTGTGATCTACTCCAAAATCCCTTCTACTTCCAAGGCCAACAGGTAGCATAGCACTGATGCTCATCATTAATCATAGTAATACATAGGGGAAACTCTACAGGGTGCTCTTTCTTGATGTGTTGCCAACTCCATATCTGCAATAGGAGGCTACAACCTATGACAACCCTACTTCAGTGGGTGATCTATAAGAGCTCATGGTATAGCTATGCAAGTAGAGCACTCCCTCAGGATAGGATGACTAGATCCTCTGTCGAGCTAGCCATAACTGGGCAGATACAAGCTAGGAGGTTCTAGGGGAACCTCACTCCTAAAGAGTTTGTTAGGGCAACCCGGATCACTAAATGCATAAACATGACCTCTAGTCATGAGAATATCTATACTTCATACCATTCCTGGACATGGATGCCACCATTGTCGATGGAGACCTGTGCCTCCACACTCTGATATCTGAATATGACATCAAAGATGACATTCCTCACCATAAATGGAGAGGTAGTTATGGGCAGACCATCAATGGGGATCCATAATATACCATACACGTCTGCGAGTGTAACCATAATTTCACCTATGGATAGGTGAAATGTATTGGTCCGTGTATCCCAGAGACGAGCCAAAGCAGTCAAATAAGCCTGATCTACCCGAAGGGGTGGGAGATCCAGGATATACCCAAAACTAATAGCTCCAAACCACTCCTGCTCAGCTTTAGATATCAATGGGTGTAGGGTGCAAAGAAGATCAGTCTCCCTCACTCTATTAGTCAAATACTGGATAAAAAGAATAAAGGAAAAGAAAAAAATATTTAAAAAACACTTTAAAATCAACCTAAAAATTATTAAAATCCCAAAAAAAATGCAATAACATGTGCCAAAATGATAAAAAATTTCAATAAAAATCAAATGCATGCCTTAAAATAATAGCAAGTGGTATTAGTTGCCCATCAAAGTCCAAAAACTTAGAAAAATGGAGTAATGTTGTCAAATTTGGGCACCACGGATCAAAGTCGCGGCCAGTCCAACGGTAAAAAATATGACCGTTGGATTTTAAACCCCACCATGGCTGACAGTCACAGCCCCCAATATGACAATTGGGGACCATGGATTCCACTCGCATCTAGCGAATGAAACCCTAAATGGGTTCGTTCATGTCCTAAAAACCCCCAAAAAATATTAAAAATCCCCCCTAGCTATCCTAAGCTAAATCCTAACCTAATGTGAGGTTCATTGCTAACAATTTAGTGTGATTCATGTACCGATTAATTAGTGAGATTCATTTTAACCAAAAATCAAATGTGAAGTCTCGGTTCATGAGTTACCTTTGAGCCCTCGGCTCTCCCGTTGGTCGATGCTTCCCCTTGGTCCGCCATAGGTGTGAGGTTAGGTGGTTGGTTTTGGTTTTTAATAGCATTCTGGGTCAATTTTCAAAAGTTTTACCTCCAAATCTCTTATGTTGCTTAGTTAATGCAGGTAAAAATGACATGTTTGCCCAAAAGGGACCCCTTTTATAGCTTTCCCTATTCGCATCGGGCCACGGCTGACATTCGTGGTCCCCAAATTAGGGTTTTTCGATGGCGGGTTTCGGCCACAGTGAGCAAAATGGCCCACAAGGGATAACCACGGTTAGAAAATTAAAAGTAAATTCCTTAATTTCCCCTCAGGAAAGCTCCTAGGTGGCATTTTAACCACCCCAACTAAACCTAAAAAAATTAAAAACTTCAAAAGCAACAAAAAAAATCAAATAATCCAAAAGCCAAATGAACCTTGTATTCAACTATTTACCCTAGATACTTGGCGGTTGTAGCGATTGATGCTCCATGCAATTCGACGATATGAGTAAATAACTATAAGAACATTTGGGGCAAAATTGTCATCGTTGATTTGGCATGCTTCCTTTCAATCCTGAAGAAGGCCTTCGAGGCTGGACTGTGTCATGGGAATGAGGCATTTCAGGTCATTTCTCCTATGAAATATTTTCAACAAATCATATACATATTTATTCAACATACATCTAATTGGTATTGCATAATTTTGATTCCCTAAGAAGGCTATTGCATCCCGATCGCTCCATGGGATAGGAATGTGAAATTACTATTAACAGTTGCAATCATAAGCTAAATTATGCCTAGCCAAGTAATTAAATGCTAAAATTCTAAGTTTTTTCAGATCTTTCATAGTGGTCAAGTGACCTCATCGCTTCATTCGATTGTCATTACCCTCATCGAATTATCGCTTGAGGGGGTAGTCATAATATCATATCATAATCAAAATCAACAGAATATCCCTAAAATCATAGATTCCTTGATCTTGTCAAAATTGTGTTCATCCTTGCGAATCATTTTCAACAACTATCATAAGCTTACCCCTTTGCTTGGGAAAAATAGCAAACATGACAATTAGTTTATAGCTCTCCTCCTTTCGATTATATAGGCCTAACTCCTATTGTAGCACCAAAGTTACCCGAATGCCTGACGACGAGTGCAAGCTCTATCAAATGTAAGCCTTTCACCCAATTGGAAGCAATGATTCTAGGATGCACATCCTTTTGCTATACCTAGGGCATCTAATGTTGATCAGATCAATGATCATCATTCAACCTATGACACTATTTTAGGAGGTCTATTTTTGCTTAACATTGTTCAATATCATAATGCATCTGAAAAGGGACATCTGTAGACACCTAAAATGCATCATGTCGATGGTGACTACTCATATGGGACATGCTAGAAGACCATATGAAAGATATTTGGATAAATCCAAGGTATAGCAGTGGTTTTTACCACTTAATTTGGCATTTGTGCATAGTCAGTACTAGCCACGACTGACAATTGTGGCCCTCAATATGTCAATTGGGACCATGGCTAACACATGTGGTTAGTAGTGCTGGCCATGTATGACACCCGCAGTCATGACTGAAGTTCAGTTGGCCTTCATTCGACCCCAAAATTTGGTTGCAATGACCAATTGGTTGTAGATTGGAGCAGTTTGAGCGAGGAAAGGTCCAAAACCTTCCATCCAATAGACTCAACTACCCAATCTTGATCTTGGCTTCATGAGGAAGCCACCCCTAACCCTTGGATAATCGTATAAGTACCCCATCAAATTAGGGCAAAAGAGAGAGAGCATTGATATCAAAGCAACGAAGTCTTGTCAAATTGTATAATCACCTGAGTGTATTGAGAGATATTTATTGCCAATTCATTCACTAATTCATCAAGCATCATGTCAACTTGTGTCATGGATGCCCTAAGGAGCTAGAATTCCAAGAAACATGAATTCAAGAAAACGGAGGCCCAATTGTGGAATTCAACTGCCAAACCTATCAAAGGACACAGAGGTGACCCTTGACCATCAATTTGGCAAGGTAGATCATATAGGAAGCCCTAATTCTGAGGGTAAATCTATTCAGAGCCTCACTATGGCTGTCAGTCGTGAGCTACAGTGCTGACCACATATTAGACCCGCGGTGAGAAAATGGCCACAAATCTTCTTGTGTTATTTATTGTAAATTAATTAGTTAGATCATGTTAGGCTTAATATACGTTCAATTAGTGTTTTAGATACATATGACTAGTTTGATTAAGCACTTGAAGTAGTTTTATTTTCATGTTGTCAATTTGATAATTGGTGTAAGTTTAGGTTGTTTCATGCACCTTTGCTTCCTATTTGTTAACTAATCTAATAGATAGATAATACATGTTTTCTTGAATATGCTTAATGATCACATTTCATGATTAACATAGGTTTACCATGCTTTACTCATTTTCTTGATTATATGCTTGTCATGGCATCATTTTGTGAAACTTCCTTAAAAGACCTCATCAAGAGATTTTACCTTTACTTTTGATGTGTTATTGTTGTTTCTTGATCACAGGGAACAAATATCAAAGGATACTCAATCATTCAATTCCTTCCTCAACACGAAGAAGAGGGTCAACTCCACCCTAGAGCAGTTCGTGTCACCCTAGAAGGCGTTTGATTTGCATATACCCTAGAAAGGGAATAGATCCATTGTAATCGAAGTATCAAAAGGGTATCCCTAAGAGGGATTGATTTGTAAAAGAGAATGAATTGATTCAAAGAGGAATAAAATATGCATTTCATTTAATTTCTTTCGTCTTTGTCAATTTGTGTATGAATGCCCAGTTTTACTTCATTTTAGCAATTGCAATATCAGGTGAAGCCTTTTTTGTGGTTACAAGACTCTACTAGCATGGTCATATTTTTCTTTTCCATTTATAAAGGTGTTCACTCCAACAATTTTATGGAAGCTCTTGCTATTCTCAAGGCCTTGTAAAGGGGGTTTTATCTTGGCTGGCGTAGGAGCATATACAAGTCCGACTCAAATTTTGGTTAATATTTTAAATACAAAATTTTTGGAGGATGTTAATTGGTAGTTGACCTCTATGGCCATTTAGATTCTCAAGATTAGTAAAGAGTTTGAATTCATCTCCTTTGTGCACATACCAAGGGAATGGAATGGGGTTGCTAATTATTTGGCCAAAATGGCTTATGAGCTTTTGAGTCCTTGGATTATGGATAACTGGGAATGTCTCTCAGCTAGGGAATCTCAGTACCTATGGGAGTTGATCCATAAGGATATCCAGAATTAATGTGGTTTGTTCTTGTTGTTTTCTTTAGGTTTTGACTCTGTCTAGTGGATTTAATTTATTTTGTTGTTTATTTAAGTCCTAGTTGGGGGCTTTGTTGTACTCTGTAATCTTGTCTTCTTATCAATAAATTTTTACCCTTTTATTAAAAAAAAAGATAAGCTTTTACAAAATATTCCATCAATTATCACATAGGAACAAAATAAAATCTTTATGAAGGAAATATCTATGGAGGAGCTCCATGAAGTAATTTTCTCTTTCCATCCTAATTAGGCACTTGACCTTGATGGATTACCTTACATTTTTCTCTTATTTTTTTGGGATTTATTGAAAAGTGATATGTTGGTCATGGTAAACAATTTCTTGATGGTGTATTCATTGCACAAGAGGACATACATTCTCTTCATTCCATGAAAACAAAGTATGTTGATGAAATTAGATGTGAACAAAGCATATGATAGGGCTTCTTAGAGTTTTCTACATTATATTAGCAATATAATGGTTTTGAATACATTTGATATAAATAGATTAAATGTTGTTATAGCACTACAAAATATTCTATTTTGATCAATGGTTCTCTTGTTGGTTACTTTAATTCATCCTGTAAACTCCACCAAGGTGATCCACTTTCTTCTTATCTATTCATTTTTTAATGTACAACTTTAAAAGAAATACTTGGGAAGGAGAATTCCAATGTTGCTCAAGAGACATAATGGGATGAAAATCCTTCAAAAGCATCTTAACCCACTTGGGTGTTGAACAAGACAAAAAATCATGTGTATCCTATAATTACTCTACATTAGAAGCTAAAACTAAATAATCCAATTCATCACCACTGAATTCATCATGCCTTGATCTTGAAGAACACAATGTTGCCTATGGTGCTACCCATGAGGGGCTTAAATATATAGTCAAGAAATAGCCACTCAAGGAGGAAGATGAAGAAGTAGATAAGGATGATGTTATAATAGGAATATAGCCAACCAAAATCTCAAAATAAATAGCTAAATCATAGATAGTAAAAGGATCAAAAGAATCTATTTCTAAAAGCTTAGGTGGTGGGTGGAATAAGTACCTAGAAGAACCTCATTGAATACAACACCTATCTAATTAAATCCTAATACCTATAAGGATCATAAATATGATATTCCTTTGAACTATCTAAATACACCATAAATATTCATTTATGACTCTTTGGCACCTCTTTATTTTGAGGGTCCCTAGGTATGTGAGCCCATTCAAAAGACCCATAGTTACTGAATTAGAACACATTGGCCTAATTCCTTGTCAATCTCTCATGAGGTGTCATACCTTGGATTACCCTAGATAATGTTGATGATACATGTTGCATAAGTAGCAGAATCATCCTAGAAATTATGATCCATCTCTTCAGTATGAATAATTTATTGTATCATCTCCATGATTACCCTACTTTTTATTTGAACCACACTATTAAATTTAGAAGTATAGTGAATATTACTTTGATGTGAAATCCCTTGAGAAGCCAAAAAATATAGAAAATATAGCTAACATATTCACTAGATCAATTGTACTTAGACATTTAATTTTCCCATCTAGATAATTTTCAACAAGGGCCTTGAAGGTCTTAAACCTCTCAAATACCTCATCCTTAGTCTAAATAGTGTACACCAAAACATATCTAAAGAAATCATCGATAAAATGAAGAAATTAGTTATTCCCCAAGAGAGATGGTGTATCCAAGGTCTACAAATATCACTATGTATGATATCCAAGGGATGATATTCTCACCTTGTGACCCCTTTTGAAAAGGTCTCCCTATGATGATTTCCAAATATATACCATTTATATGCACCACTTGGAGGGGATGTTTGGAATCCCAATGGTCATTTAATGTTGACTCATTATAGCTGAGATGCCCAAGCCTATGATGCCACTTTTAAATTTTATTATCTACATGTGCAGCCATAACAACAAAGTTTTTCTTTATAGAAGGAGGGAATACAAGTTATGTCTTTATCCCAATTTATACATGTGGTCAATCTCATTATAATCACTAGAAGCAACAATTTTAAACCCATTGTTTATATTCTTGAATACCCATCTATTAGACCAAAATTCCTATTTTATATTTGTATGAGTAATTTCATATATAGACAAAAGGCTAGATCCAACATTAGGAGCATAAAGTACCCCATAAAATGACAAAGATCCAATATTTATGTCTCCACATACTATAACCTACAATGAAAAATCATCTTCAATCATAACACATTCCTCTGCATATGCCTTGTAGCCATGCACGATATGTTATGCTTTATCATGTGTAGTTTCCCTATATATGCTATTTACTCATCTAAATAAGTGGATGACAAATATGTAAAATAGATTCCCATTTTATCTTTTGAGGTTTCTCCATAAAAAAAAATTGCACCTTATGCATAGAAGAGAGAAAGAATCAACACCCCTTTTCATACTGCTTCCTCAAGTTTCTTTATTTAAATCCTACAAAATTTTACCTTATGCCTTTCTGTTAGGATCCTACTATAAAATAAACTCAAATAAACACACTCTCACACAATTTCTTGGAAATAAACTCACATAAACATCATATTAATATTCAGAAAAAAAATACACATTATAACAGAAATTTGCATAAATGAACAATCTCACAATAAGATAGAATCGCAGGCCTCTTCGAGGGGGCAACCTCCTTCAACACTTCATTAATTTGCAAAAATATGAATACATTGGTGCCTTCTCGGGTATTTAAATAGTTCCCTTCCATGGTTGGCTTACATGCAAAATGCCACCTGGATTACATGCATAATTCCACCCGAATTACATGCATAGTGCCACTCGAATTACATGCACAATGCCCCTCGAATTACATGCACAATGCCACCTTACATAACCTATCTACCATGTGTTACATAAAAAGAGTGTCATTTGTCATAGGCACTATATAATATAAAACTTAGAACATTACAAAATATTAATCATGGGTACTACCCATGTTATTTAATAATTATTACATCATGGAAGTTATTACATTAAGGGTTAGAATGGGATCCTAACATGTCCTTCCCCTTGAAGAAGCTTTGTCCTCAAAGCTGAAATGAGGAAACTATTGCTGGAGTTGGTGGAGAGATTCCCATGTAGCATCTTCAGGTTGAAGCCCATGCCACTAAACTAGGATCTCTATAATTGTACGGTGGTGAAGAGTACAAGTCCGATGATCCAAAAATTTCTCAGGTTCAAGTAATATGAAGCCTTCTTCATCCAATTCAGGAAGTACTTGTACATGTGTGCCCATAACTTTCTTGAGAGTGGAAACATGAAAAACAGAATGAAGCTTGGAAGTAGGTGGGAGTGCCAAGTTGTAAGTTGTGGGGCCAATCCTTTATAGAACCTGGTAAGGACCATAGAATTTTGTAGCAAGCTTATGGCACCTGCGAAGTTGTAGGTATGATTATTTGTATGGCTGCAAGCGAAGGAAGACCATATCACCTACATCAAAACTACACTTAGAACGATGTTGATCAGCTTGTTGGCGCATCCAATTCTGGGCCATGTTCAAATTCTGCTTAATTTGGCAAAGGACCTCGATGTGTTGACTTAGAGTGTTGTCGATGGCCTAGACCTTGGAGCTGCTAGGAATGTAAGAGGAAGGTGTAGGTGGAACGCACCCATATAATGCTTCAAATGGTGTGATTTTTGTTGCGGTATGATAGGAAGTGTTGTACCACCATTTGACCAAGGATAGTCATTTGGCCCATTGAGTGGGATGATCTGAGACAAAGCAGCGAAGGTAGGTTTCCAAGCATTTATTAACAACTTTTTTTTGACCATCCGTTTGTGGATGGTAGGCTAAACTCATTTTGAGCTGAGTCCCCTGCAACTTAAACAACTCTTTCCAGAAATGACTAGTGAATGTGGGATCACGATCAGATACAATGGAGGTGGGCAT
Organism: Wollemia nobilis; assembly: GCA_028583015.1. Classification (NCBI taxonomy): domain Eukaryota; kingdom Viridiplantae; phylum Streptophyta; class Pinopsida; order Araucariales; family Araucariaceae; genus Wollemia; species Wollemia nobilis. The sequence goes on along the minus strand of JAQPPZ010000386.1, from coordinate 7,176,117 downwards.
GCCATGAAGGTAAAAGATGGAGTCAAGAAAAATTTGTGCAACAATGGATGTTGTATAAGGATGGGCAAGGGCAAAAAAGTGAGCATATTTTTAAATGTGGTCCACTACCACAAAAATAACTGACTTGCCTCCATATTTAGGGAGCCCTTCTATAAAGTCCATGGAAATGTCGGTCCAAACCTGATCCAGGATAGGCAATGGCTGAAGAGTGCCCGAAGAGTGCATTGTTTCACCTTTCATCCTTTGACGTGTTACAGGCAGCAACAAAAGAGCGGATGTCCCGTTTCATACCTTTCCAAAAGAATGTGCACTTGATTCGCTCATATGTTTTAAGGAACCCTGAATGGCCTACAGAGGGAGTGGCATGCAATTCCTTCATGAGGAGATCTTGAAGTGGGAACTTATGAGGTAGAACCAGGCATTGATGGTAGCGTAGATCATGGCCATTCTAATTATATCCTGGTGCATAATCTAGATCATCCATTAGTGAGGCTATCAAAGCTTGCAAATATGCATCCTGGCGTGCTTCTTGACGCAAGGAATCAATCCATTAGGTAAGTGGTGCTGAGATGGAACACAACATACTTACGGTCTCCATTTGACGAGAAAGAGCATCAGCCATAATATTCTCCTTTCCATTTTTGTAGGTGATATCATAATCATAGCCCATAAGTTTAGACACCCACTTTTGTTGGTCAGACATGGCAACTCTTTGTTCCAAAAAATATTTGAGACTTTGATGGTCGGTTTTGATGGAGAAGTGATGCCCAATGAGGTAAGGTCGCCAATGTGTGACTACATGCAATATGGCTAACATTTCCTTAGCATATGTGGATTTCCCTAGATTACGATCAGAAAGTGCCTTGCTAGTAAAAGCCATAGGTAGTCCTTCTTGCATCAATACTACCCCAATACCACGACCAAAAGCATCACTTTCAATGACAAATTGTTTAGAGAAATCTGGCATGGCTAAGATGGGAGTGGTGGTCATAGCATGCTTGAGTTTAATGAAGGCTTGGTCAGCAGACCCTGTCCAAGTGAAGGAATCTTTTTCAACATGGAGGTGAGGGGGACATCTATCTTCCCATAATTACAGATAAATTTGTGATAATAGCCTGTAAGCCCTAAAAATCCTCAAAGTCCCTTGAGGGTGCGAGGTTTCGGCCACTCTTGTACAACTTGGATCTTCTTAGGGTCAACCTTGATGCCATCCTATGAGACAATGTGTCCCAGATACTCTACTTCAATAAGACCAAAGGAACACTTGGACATTTTGGCAAAAAGGTGATGGGTGACCAACAGTTGTAAAGTTTGATCTACATGATTGAGGTGATCTTCCCATGTGCAACTATAAATCAAGATGTCATCGAAGAACACAAGGATGAACTTTCACATAAAGGGTTGAAAGATGTTGTTCATAAGACTTTGGAATGTAGAAGGAGCATTTGTGAGACCAAATGGAATTACCAAGAATTCATAATGACATTCATGAGTGAGAAAGGCAGTTTTGGGGATGTCCTCATCCTTGATTCGGATCTGATGGTAGCCAGAGCGAAGATCAAGCTTGGTGAAATACATGGTCCTATTGGCATTTTTGCCACATTTTTTTTGTTGTTGTTCATGCAAAATAATGCACAAATTGTAGAGATACTCACTCCTCTGTTTGTCCCTCCAAGCACCTCGAAAGGGATAATTAGTAAAAAAAAAAAATCTCTACAAGTTTTGTGCCAAAGCAAAGTAAGTTAAAAATGTCACGAAATCGCGACATGTCGCATTTTCGCGACCTATTGCGGTTTCACGGCGTCCGATGCAAAAAAAATCTAAGCACAAAAAAATGTCACGAAATCGCGACATGTCGCATTTTCACGACCTATTGCGGTTTCGCGCTAGAAAGCAGCAAAAGGGAGCAGTAAAGGCAAAGTTGTCGCGACATCGCGACATGTCGCATTTTCGTGATCTGTCACATTTTCATGGCAAACAGTGGCAAGAAAGCAAAGTGATAGGCGACATGTCACATTTTCGCGCAATACAGCAACAAAGGGGAGCGCCAAGGATGGACTGTCGCGATATCGCGACCTGTCACGTTTTGTGATAGGAAAGCGAGGAAGGAGCAAGATGATATGAAATGTCATGATTTCGTGACACGTCAAATTTTTGCAACGGAGGCGGCAATGAAGGAGAAGACAAAAAATGTCATGATTTCATGACATGTCGCATTTTCACGAGGAGAAAGCAGAAAAGTACAAGGTGGGAGAAAATTGTCACAATTTTGTGACATGTCATGTTTTTGAGTCTTGTTTTCATGGGAGAAAGGGAAAGGACAGTGCAAGTTGGAATGTCATGATATCGTGACTTGTCACATTTTCGTGACAAGGAGAGAAGGAACAAAATGAAGGCAGATTGTCATGATTTAAATGTCATGATTTCATGACTTGTCACGTTTTCATGGAAGTGCATGAAGATGAAAGCCAAGCGAGAGGAGGATGTCGTGATTTTGTGACATGTCACGATTTTGTGACTTGTAAAAGTGCATGAAGATGAAAGCCAAGCGAGAGGAGGATGTCACGATTTTGTGACACGTCATGTTTTCATGACTAAAGAAGACGAAAGCCAAGCGAGAGGAGGATGTCGCGATTTCGTGACACGTCACATTTTCATGATTGGTAGCAACAGGAGAAAGCAACGAGGGAAAAATGTCATGATTTCATGACTAGAAGCGACAACAAAGGCCCAATAAAGTTTTGTCCACATTTTTCTTCATATTGCATAGGAGAACGTAAGGAGAAAATGAGGATCGAACGAAGTAATGTTTTAAAAGCTCTCCAATTGGTTTTGAGATCGAGGTCAAAGAGGCTCCAAAATTAAATGTTTCGTTGTTTACCTATGTGCGCAAGATGGGAGAACGTGTTAAATCATGCAGTTTTCGAAGCCACCAAAATTAAAGATGCCTCCGGTATTAAAAGCTCTTGTTCGTGATCTCCTAACACTTCAAGCATGCCCCGAGAATAGTCATTTAATGAAGAAATGTGGTCCCTTGTTTTCGTTCGATTTTCAAACTTGATCCATAAAAGCAGGGAATGTGATTTCTCCGAGGCAGATTTAGGGGGATTGTTTCTCTTTTCAAGTGCATATTTTGTGGATCTCCTCTTCAAAATCTGTTTTATGTTTTAAATGTTGCGATTCGAAAGGGAGAGGGAAGACCTCTATAAATACTAATGTACATCTCAAGAAAAGAGGGAGGACCTTTTTGCAAAAATTGAAGCAGAAATCCTAAACGCATTTTGCTCTGTTCTTAGAGTCTTTTGAGTTGGTGATCCAAACTGATGTTCATGTGATGCTTTCTGTGTAATTCACTTCTGCTTAGTCAAGTGCTAAAATATAAGTTGAATTCTGTTGTTCTGAATTTGGCTATGTTTTCATTTGAACATTTGAAGTATAATTGAAGGCAAACTTATGGTCAATGTTTGATCCAATTTTTGTATGTGTATTCTAAGAATCGGTTGTTGCTTATCTTCGGGATTTAGTTTGAGGTTATTTGCTATCTGAGGTTGTTCTCCCTATCAACTATCGGCTTCAGCCATATTTCCATCTCTTTCTATTATTTCTAACCCTAAACCTTGAAATCAGTTTAGATTAGTTTGGGAGCCAACCCTCTCTGGAGATTGGCCCGGGAGACTTCTCTTTCTCTCGGCCTTTCAATGTTGGCCGGGTCTAGGGCGCATTTTATATGACTAGGTGGATTCATGACCAACAGTTTTTGGCATGCCCGATGGGACTCACAAGTCCCATATTTTGACACCCGAAGGAATCAAGATTTTGATGAACTGTCTTGACCTCAAAGCGGAGATTGTAAGTTCATCTGGTGACTCTGCTGGGGGTGACTGTATAGTACCTAGAAATCTCCAATCGTGAAGCTGGTGAAAATATTTGCTTCATGATCATGAGATCAAGAGCCAAAGAATCGAAAGACCCAGTCGAATTCTTCGAGATCGATGTTCAAAACTGGAGGGAGCGCTCAAGATTGGTAAGTCCTGTGAGCCCATCATTTGCTATCTCTTCGCAGGTGGTGGGTCAGTTTGTGCCATCTCCGACTCCTCCCAGTACTACTATGAGCTTGCTAGTACATCCAAATCTAGTAGTGCAAATGGTTGGTCAACAACCTCCTCCATGTCAATTTCCTGCTTGGAACCATTCGGGAGTGTTGGACCTGCCTTTTCAAAATCTAGTTCCTATTGCAGCATTAAAGGCTTTGCCTACATACGATGGGACTGGAAAGACCATGTATGAGCATGTGTCAGATGTGGCATCCTTGGCTACAATTCATAATATCATAGATGAAGATGTCATGATAAAATTGCTCGTGTTGTCACTCCACGGTAAGTTATTGTGTTGGTATAGATCCTTGTCTCCCAACTCCATAAATTCGTGGGATCAATTAGCAGAGATGCTAATCAAAGGGTTCAATGAGCAAGCGGACCCATTTTCTTTGTTGCATCAATTTACTAATATCAAGAGGCATCCTCAAGAGGAGATAGTGGATTTCAATGTTAGGTTTGCCCGAACTTGGCAGAGAGTTCCTGATGGTCTCCGCCCTACTAATGACCAAGCGACATTTTACTATCTTAGGGCTTTCCACTCAGATATTAGTATGAACATTAGGATGTCCAATGTTCAAACCTTTCTTGCACTATATTCCCAGGCACAGAAGGCTGAGGCCGATCTGATTGCCATTGGGAAATTGCCTCCAAAAATGACTATGCCCATTTTTCTCGAGCTTTCGCAATACCAACTTACAGGTGCAGCCTCCACATCTTACACTGCTCCATCCATGTACCCTTCATCTTCATGGAATCCTCCCACAACTTTGGTACCTATGATTCCCATTCCATAGTTAACCTCTCCAGTTCCAACTCCTGCATTACCTTCTCCACCAGTTCCATTACCTCTACCAGCACCGCCTGTGTCCTCAAGCCCAGATCCTCAATTGGCTATTTTGCAAGAAATTCAGTCGGCCATGAGAGCCCTCACTAACAAGATGACATCTATGGAGCGAAGAGAGGCGGAAAGGAACTTTCAGCCATGAAGATTTATTTTGGCGGTAACTAGAGAGCAAGTTGCTCCTAGCAAGGTTATAGAGAAAGTACCTGAGAGGAACTCAGCGATCCTGGTAAGTGAAGAGGCTGGCCCTTCTAAAGTTTCACATGAGCCATCTTACTGGTGTTCTTCATGCAATGACCCACATGATGAGTCCACTTGCATGGTCCACCAAAATTATTTACAAGTTCTTACGGGGAGCCGTATAAACATGATTCGAGAGGTGGATCATAATTTCGTGATGTCTCCTGAGGAATACATGGCAGTCTTGACATGCAGCGGCAAGAAACCAATGGTGGTAGATCCAGCTAAGATGGAGCCATTGAAAGTGCCTCCTACACAAGCAACAAAGCAACAAATACCTACAAAGACTCATGATCCTCCAGCCCCACAACAAGACCCACCTATTTTGTCGAAGGATTTGCTTCCACCACAAGCAAAAGAGAGGTTGCAAGCTAAGGCTTCTACCTCCCAGCCACAAGTAAAAATGAAGGAACAAGCTAGAGAGACGTTGCGGTATCCATCATTGACTAAACGATAGTGAGTGGAGGCCACCCAACAATATAGAAGCAGATTTGAATCTGCTAGTGGAGGGAGAGAGCCGATTTTGATGGAGTACAACATCGTCGAAGAACTCAAAAGGATACCAGCCAAGGTAAGTCCGTATGACACCTTACAGCTGCTTGGACAGGTGGATCTCTTACAGGAATCCCTAAAGACCACACAAAGTAAGGGGAAGGCTCCAACCTAGGTAGTTATGGCTCAAACTCTGACCTCTTCAGTCACTGGAAAAATAGACCACCACCTTTTTATCTTTCATTGAGAATGGAGGGACATGTGGTGCATAATTGCCTCATTGACTCGGGAGCAGCTACTACTGTCATGCCTAAGGCAGTATGTGATGTCATAGGCATGGAATATACAAGGACTAGCATGGGAGTTTTGCAGCTAGATGGTACCTCAGTAAAGACGGTGGGCGTAATTAAGGATGTTCCTATCTCCCTGCACGCCATGCCTCAGATTACTGTGATCCAGGAGATCATAGTAGTGGACCTAGAGCCATGTTTTGGTATGTGTCTCTCCCGAGAGTTCACGGCTAAACTCGGGGGTTACCTTTCTTTGGATTTTACTCATTTGGAGGTGATCCATAAAGGTAAAAAGGTGAAAATTTTCAATGAGAAGCCTTCCACATTTCATGTGGAGAGAATAGATGAAATGGACAGGTTAGCAAATTCGGTGCACATGATGTCTGAAGAATTTGGTGAGCTTGACTTAATGGAAGAAGCTTTGGAAGAGCTCCACCCAGAAAATGAATTTTCCATGGCCAATTTCAACGCCATGATGGAAACTGACTTGGGGTGTTACTCCATTTTTAAGCCTGAAAAGGCTAAAGAAAAGAATGATGAAAGTCAAGACCAGCTCTGGAAGCTCTATTTCGATGGAGCATGATGTAGAAATGGCGCTGGAGCTGGGATTGTTCTAGTATTACCTTCTGGGATTCAATGATCCTATTCATATCATTTGACCTGGAGCTGCACAAATAATGCAGCAGAATATGAGGCTTTATGCCTAGGCCTCAAGAAGGTTGAGAAACTTGGAGCACGACAGTTGCAAATCTTTGGTGACTCCGAGCTGATTGTCAATCAGGTGACCAATAAGTGTGTGTCCAAGCACCACTATCTCAAGAACTATCGCAACAAGGTCTAGGACCTGTTCGAATCGTTCTCTGCTCTCAGCATGCATTTCGTTCCATGAGAACAAAATAGACATGCTGACCTGTTGGCTTCCTTGGGAGCAAATTTTTCACCAATCGAGCAGGTGGTGAGAAGGCCAAAAATAGTGAGAATGGTGTATAGGCCCTCTGTCCCAGACAAGGACACCTTTTGGCAAGTCTTCGATAGCGATGAGCAAATTGTTAACTTTTTGGTTCAAGAAGCTGCCACCATCAAGGGAAGGACCTTGGAGCGTGAAGAAACTGAAGGCCTGATTCAGTTGCGGAATAACCACATTCCTAAAGGCCTCATTACTCTAGAAAGCTTGTTTGATCAGAATGATCGGTCCAAGAAGCATCGGATCGAGGTCGACGAGAAAGAGTACATGGAGCTTCAGTTGGAGGCTGATAAGGTCATCAAAATTGGGACTGATTCTACTCCCGTTGAATTGCAAGAGATCAGACAATTGTGTCAAGAGTTTTCTGACATCGTGGCCTGGAGCTACGAGGATCTGAGGGGATATGATAAAGAGATCATTCAGCACACTATCAAGCTGGAAGAAGGAGTCAAACCCTTCAGGAAGAAGCAGAGACCGGTGAACCCAAATATTGAAGCCCTCATGAAGGCCGAACTTGCGAAGATGTTGCAGGCCAAGATTATATATCCGATTAAGCACTCGACTTGGGTTGCTAATTTGGTTTCGGTCCATAAGAAAAATGGAGATATACGATTGTGTGTGGATTTTCGAAACTTGAACCGAGCATCCTTGAAGGATCACTACCCATTGCCTCGCATTGATTAGATCCTTCACGTTGTTGTTGGGGCTCAACGCTTTTCATTGCTAGATGGATTCTCTGGATACAATCAAATTTGGGTCAGGGATGAGGATCAGCACAAAACCGCGTTCACAACCAAGTGGGGTACCTTTGCCTATCAGCGCATGCCCTTCGGATTGTCCAATGCTGGGGCTACGTTTCAAAGGGCCATGGACATCGCATTTGGGGAGCTTTTAAATAAGATCATTGTCATCTATCTCGATGATATGACTATCTTTTCGCACAAACGAGAAGAACACTGTTCTCATTTGAGGCAGATATTTGAGAAATGTCGGGAGTTTGGCATTTCCATCAACCCAAAGAAGTCCATTTTTATAGTAAAGGAAGGTAAGCTCTTGGGACATGTCATCTCAGAGAATGGTTTGGCAATTGATCCATCGAGAGCTGAAGCTTTGAAGAAACTATCGCTCCCTGCCAATAAGAAAGAGTTGCAATCTTTCTTCGAGCAAATCAATTTTGTCAAAAAATTTATTTTCGACTTTGCCCGAGTAGTCAAGCCCATGACTGAGCTATTAAAGAAAGATGCGGAGTTCAAGTGGACAACTCAGAGGAAAGACGCATTTCGGGAGATTAAATATAGAATTGCACAAGCCCCTATGTTGATCAATCCAGATTATTCTAAGGACTTCATTTTGTATGCAGTTGGAGAGGACGAAAGCTATGCTGTAGTGCTTACACAGAAAGGAGATGATGGGGATGAAAGACCCATTGCTTTCCTTAGCCAGGTTATCTTACCCCATGAGGAGAGATACAATTTCATTGAGAAGCAGGTCTATGCTATCATGAAGTCTCTCAAAAAGTTTAGGCACTTCGTATCTCAGAGCAAGACGATCGTCTACGTCATCCACCCCGATGTAAGGAACTTCATCATTCAGGGTGAGATGGGCGATAAGCGTGCCGGTTGGGTCACCAAAATTCAAGAGTTTGATGTTGAGATCCATCCAACCAAGTTGGTGTGGGGTAAGGCCTTATGCCAACAATTAGCAAAAACTGCGGCCTCTGAGATAGTTGATCATCAAGTGAACGACCCTGCTGAAGAAAGGAATCTAGTGAACATCTTTGCACAAGGCCAAGATTGGGCAGACGACCTTGTTAAGTATTTTTCAATGGGTAGATGTCCCCCACAATTAAATGCTTCACAACGGAGAAGGTTTCACCTACAAGCTCTTAGGTATGTATTGTTGCCCGAGGGATTGTTCTTCAAAAACATTGATGGAGTTCTCCTAAGGTGCGTTAAGGAACCCGAGAAAGCTAGATTCCTGGAGGAGTTTCATTCTGGCATGTCGGGAGGACATTACGTTGGTAGGCCTATGGCCTTAAAGATTATTCGGGCTGGTTACTATTGGCCAACTTTGTTCGTGGATACTTTCAAGATTGCTCAAGCTTGCGACAAATGCCAAAGGTATACGGGACGGATCAGAAATGCACCATTGCCCCTACATCCAATTCAAGTAGAAGCACCTTTTCAGCAGTGGGGGCTAGACTTTATTGGGATCATTGATCCAAACTCTTCAGTCGGACACAAGTACATCTTGATGGCTACTGATTATTTTACAAGATGGTCTGAGGCCATTCCAACCAAGGCTACAAATCAGGATGTGGTAATCACTTTCATTGAAGGACTGATCACGCGTTTTGGCATTCTTGATGCCATTATCATAGACAATGGAACTCCATTCATTGGAGCCAAGCTAGGAGAATTTGCAAACAAGTACGGTATTTTTTTGAAGACATCCTCTAATTATTACCCTCAGGGGAATGGCTTGGCGGAATCTACAAACAAGAACTTGCTACGGATTTTAAAGAGATCCTTGGGGGATAATAAGAGATCTTGGCACCTTTTGCTTGAATCAGGCCTTATGGGCAGATAGAATTTTGATCAAGAAGTCTATCAAGACTTCACCATACGCCCTGGTATATGGGAAAGAGGCAAGATTGCCTATTCATTTAGAACTTCCTGCCTTGCAGCAATTGAAGGAATTCTCGGACGATGAAGAAAATATGGATCCTATGAACATACGATTGGCTCAGTTGTTGCAGTTGGAAGAGCAACGTTCTTTGGCCTATGATGAGTTTGCTAAGCATTCACAGGCGGTTTCAAAATGGTTTCACAAAGGTTCTACTGACCGCACATTCAAAGTGGGTGATTTAGTCTTAAAGTGGAATGAAAAGAAGGCCAAGCCAGGGATGCACAAGAAATTTGATGCTCTGTGGGAGGGTCCATTCCGGATTGCCAGTACAAGTGCAACAAATTCATTTTATCTTGAGGACTTGGAAGGTAATTCACTTCCTATCTCAGTGAACGACTTTCATTTGAAAGCCTACATTTCATGATGTGAAAACACAGTGTTACCTTGTACATATTTTTAAAAAAAAAAAAAAAAAAGCACCACTTGTAGGAGTCCCCCTTTGTACAAAATTCGTCAACTTCGGCTCCTTTTGCACACGAGCCCGTAGGTATGTCTATTTCTCTCTCTTTTTCTTTTCCTTCCCAGTAGGTAGTGGCTTCCATCTACTTCTTTCTTCCACTTCCTTATTTTCATTCCCTTCCTCTCCCACTCCTTCCACTGTACATAATCAAGCCACTACTATTGTTTCTACTCCCCTCTCTGATGTTCCCATTTCTTCACTTCCCCTTTCTTCCAATCCTTTGTCTTTTGAGCACTTCTCCATAGTTCCCACCACTTTCTCCATCCCATCTACTTCCATTTCATTATCTATTTTCATGGAATCCCAATAGCTGGTAGCACAGTAGCGCCCTCTTCAATTGTTGTATCTACCACTTCTACTCCTCCATCTTCCACCATTCCATCATTCACCATTCCCATTCCATGGCCTGCACATCTACCGGTCATCACCCCATTCATTCCCATTTTTGCAACCCAGGTGCTTCTCACCACTGCCATGGAGACCCTTTCACAGCACCTGGTGATTACCCAACTCAACCGAGCTAGGCAAAATGCAGTAGTTAAAGGAAGAAGGGAAGTTCTACTATTCCTCAAATTTTTGTTGAAAGTCCTATTTTAAGTGTCGAGCGCCAACAAGAGCTTGTTGCAACAGCCCGTAGAAATGTCCAACATCAACCAACACTCACTTCTTCTGCTCCTCCAGCTTCTTGACTCTGTTGCCCAATGAATAAAGGCCTGGGGTTCGTGCATACAGCAGAACTGTATACCCCGAGAGCCACCAAGAATGTTGGCATTTTTGCCACATTTTTTTTTTTGTTGTTCATGCAAAATAATGCACAAATTGTAGAGATACTCACTCCTCTGTTTGTCCCTCCAAGCACCTCGAAAGGGATAATTAGTAAAAAAAAAAATCTCTACAAGTTTTGTGCCAAAGCAAAGTAAGTTAAAAATGTCGTCGAAATCGCGACATGTCGCATTTTTGATGACCTATTGCGGTTTCACGGTCCGATGCGAGAAAAAAATCTAAGCATGAAAAAATGTCGTCGAAATCGTGACATGTCGCATTTTCGTGACCTGTTCGCAGTTTCACGCTAGAAAGCAGCAAAGGGAGCAGTAAAGGCAAAGTTGTCGCGACATCGCGACATGTCGCATTTTCACGGTCTGTCACAATTTAGTGGCAGATAGTGGCAAGAAAGCAAAGTGATAGGCGACATGTCACATTTTTGTGCAATACAGCAAAGGGGAGCGCCAAGGATGGACTGACGTGATATCGTGACCTGTCACGTTTTCGTGGTAGGAAAGCGAGGAAGGAGCAAGATGATACGAAATGTCATGATTTCGTGACACGTCAAATTTTTGCAATGGAGGCGACAATGAAGGAGAAGATAGAAAAATGTCATGAAATCATGACATGTCACGTTTTTGCGAGGAGAAAGCAGAAAAGTACAAGGCGAGAGAAAATTGTCATGATTTCGTGACATGTCACATTTTCGTTGGGAGTCTTGTTTTCGTGGTGAGAAAGCGGAAAGGACAGGCAAGTATGAAAATGTCATGATTTCGTGACTTGTCACATTTTGTGACAAGGAGAGTGAAGAAACAAAATGAAGGAGATGTCACGATTTGTGACATGTCATGATTTGTGACTTGTCATTTTGAAGGAGAAGACAAAACAAGAGAGAGGAAGATGTCATGATTTTGTGACATGTCATGATTTCGTGACTTGCAAGAAGAGAAGAGGCAACAGAGAGGAAGATGTCATGATTTCGTGACATGTCGCATTTTTGCGGAAGAAGACGAAAGCCAAGCGAGAGGAGGATGTCATGATTTTGTGACACGTCATGTTTTCATGACTGGTAGCAACAGGAGAAAGCAGCGAGGGAAAAATGTCATGATTTCGTGACACGTCGCATTTTCACGATAGAAGCGACAACAAAGGCCCAATAAAGTTCTGTCCGCATTTTTCTTCATATTGCATAGGAGAACGTAAGGAGAAAATGAGGATCGAACGAAGTAATGTTTTAAAAGCTCTCCAATTGGTTTTGAGATCGAGGTCAAAGAGGCTCCAAAATTAAATGTTTCGTTGTTTACCTATGTGCGCAAGATGGGAGAACGTGTTAAATCATGCAGTTTTCGAAGCCACCAAAATTAAAGATGCCTCCGGTATTAAAAGCTCTTGTTCGTGATCTCCTAACACTTCAAGCATGCCCCGAGAATAGTCATTTAATGAAGAAATGTGGTCCCTTGTTTTCGTTCGATTTTCAAACTTGATCCATAAAAGTAGGGAATGTGATTTCTCCGAGGCAGATTTAGGGGGATTGTTTCTCTTTTCAAGTGCATATTTTGTGGATCTCCTCTTCAAAATCTGTTTTATGTTTTAAATGCTGCGATTCGAAAGGGAGAGGGAAGACCTCTATAAATACTAATGTACATCTCAAGAAAAGAGGGAGGACCTTTTTGCAAAAATTGAAGCAGAAATCCTAAACGCATTTTGCTCTGTTCTTAGAGTCTTTTGAGTTGGTGATCCAAACTGATGTTCATGTGATGCTTTCTGTGTAATTCACTTCTGCTTAGTCAAGTGCTAAAATATAAGTTGAATTCTGCTGTTCTGAATTTGGCTATGTTTTCATTTGAACATTTGAAGTATAATTGAAGGCAAACTTATGGTCAATGTTTGATCCAATTTTTGTATGTGCATTCTAAGAATCAATTGTTGCTTATCTTCGGGATTTAGTTTGAGGTTATTTGCTATCCGAGGTTGTTCTCCCTATCAACTATCGGCTTCAGCCATATTTCCATCTCTTTCTATTATTTCTAACCCTAAACCTTGAAATCAGTTTAGATTAGTTTGGGAGCCAGCCCTCTCTGGAGATTGGCCCGGGAGACTTCTCTTTCTCTCGGCCTTTCAATGTTGGTCGGGTCTAGGGCGCATTTTATATGACTAGGCGGATTCGTGACCAACAGGTCCCGTGTAGTTCATCGAGTCATTCATCAACCACTAGAATAGGAAATTTATCCTTGATCGTAGTCTTGTTGAGTTCTCGGTAGTCAATACATAGGTGCCATGAGCCACATCTCTTGGGAACAAGTAGGACAGGCGAAGAGTAGGGGATAGTACTAGGTCATATGACACCAGCCTTGAGTAATTCTTGTACCAATTTTTTTGGTTCTAATTTCATGGCATGAGGATACCTGTATGGCCTGATATTTGGTGGTGCACTACCCAAGAGCAATGGGATAGCATGGTCGTGAGAGCGACACGGTGGTAGTGTAGTTGGTTCTTCAAAGACAACATCATGTTTGTGTAGAACTAGTTGTAGGTCTGATGGAATTTCAACCATTAGTGAAGTGGTTGGTTGGATGGAGAAGAGTTGTGCAATGACCCCACATTTTTATTTATTTAGCACTTTCTCCATATGATTGGAACTAATGAGGTGAGGTATTCCTATAGGGGAGCCCTTGAGTAAGTGTGTTTGTCCATTTTGGGAGAATTGCATCTAGAGTTCTACAAAGTTCCAACTGATAGTGCCCAATGTACTCAACCATTGAGATCCCAAAACCATATCACATCCTCCCAACTAGAGGGTAAACATGTCCTGCTTGAGTTCATAGTCCCCTATCCTGATCTTGACATTGTGGCATTTTACTTTACAAGGTAATGTTACCCCATTGGCTACCATGACCTCGAATGAATTACAAGTGTGGATATAGTAATTTGCCTACTTAGAAACTCTAGGATCAATGAAGTTATGTGTGCTGCCTAAATCAATAAGGATGGTAAGACGTTGGCCCTTGAAAAATCCCACAACTTTCATGGTTTGTGGATTGGTAATTCCAGTAAGAGCATGGACTGAAATATCTGCCTCAGAACCCTATTTATCTTCATACTGAGGAGAAGGTGTTTCAGAGGGGTCCTCATCCTCATTACTCTGGTCAGTGTTAGCAGGTTCCTCAACATCTATCAAGAATAGTATTTTGTTTGCACACTTAAGTCCTTTAAAAAAAATTCATCACAATTATAACATAACCCTTGGGCACGACGGGTATCCATCTCCTCTGTAGTTAGTCGCTTGGGTGTATTAGGTTTACTATCCACTAAATTTTAGGATAAAAAAGGAAATGAAGGTTGGTTTGGAGGAAACCACGAGGGGCGCCTTTGGTTTGAGAGTTTAGATTCGGCCATACGGGTCAAACTGATAGCTTCCATCATGGAATGTGGTTTCAACATATTTACTTCAGCTTGGAGATCCCCTTTGAACCCACTGATAAAACAACTCATGAAGAAACCTTTTGTCAATTGTCTTGTCTTATTGGCCAATTTTTTAAATTGATTTTGGTAATCACGGACTGAGGATGTTTGTTGTAGTTTGTTCAAGGCCCCTGTGAAGTCCTCATACTCACTAGGCCCAAATCAGGTCAGTAGTTGGGACTCAAATTCCTCCCAAGAGAGATTTGGGTTGGAATTACGTAACCACTAAAACAAGTGTAGAGACTCATATTCCAAATTGAAGGAGGCCATCTGAAGTCGATGATATATGGGAACATTATGAAGTCTAAAGAATTGATCAACCCTACATAACCACCCATCAACATACTTCACATTAAATTGAGGGAAGTCCAATTTTGGCATTTTAAAGGATGGGTCATGGTCATTCCTTGTAGAGTTTTCATCCTGGTGTTCTATTTTGAGTGGTCCCTTATGTAACTTATTACCCACATTTATCAGTGTTTCTTCTAAGCAAGCGCTAGTGGCCTCATGATCTAGACGAAGACCTTAGACCTCTTCCCTTATGGATAAAATTGCCAAATTCAAATTCTCAATGGCTTTGGGTAAGGAGTCCATATGTTCTAGCTCTTTTTGATGTCCACGGGTACCCTGGGCCATTTTGGAACCTTTTATGACCAGTTACTAAAATTAGAATTGGGTTTTAAGACTTACTATTTTTAGTAAGTGTCCAAAAAAGTGCTTGGGTGCTATATATCAAAATGATCAGATCGAAGAGGTGGTCACAATGAGCTATATCCCAAAACACTACTTTTGGGCACCCCAGAATTATTTATTTATTTATTTATTTATTTTATCTTATGTTTTACCGAGTCTAACGGTGTTTACAGTTTTTTATTTTGAGCTACAATACAAAAGTTGGGTACAGGAGCACTATCTATAATTGGTCTCTAGTCACTCGCTCACTTTTTTTCTTAGCCTAGACATTCTCTTTGACACTGCTTACCTCGCTAGTCTAAATATTCTATGTATTGTGTAGGTTACTGTTATGACAGTTCTATTCTGACACTGAAAACTACGAGTCTCGACTCAGTTGTGCTTGACTTCGATTGACCTCACTGTTACTACCACTGTAAATTTGACTGTTATTCTCCAGACTATCAACTTAACTATCACTCTCATATTCTATCCTGAATCCATACAATGTATGTTATTTTTTTGGTAGAGGATTCCTTTCTCATATGCTCACTTTTGGGAATTTGGAATGCAGATTTACAAATAGGGAGTTTTAGTTTATGATTTTGTTGTAGGTTGAAGTTTTAACAGAACCATGGTATGCTAATTAAAAGAGTATGTAACACCCATAGGCCCTCTGTTATACCGTAGTGATGAAAAATAGTGCTCGGACCAATATTTCAGGCCACTACCCAAGGAGGATTCCACACATACCCTTGAGCACACTATCTGCCTCGCTGACAGTATGGGAGGGTAATATTCTGGTATGTTGTGTCTCATGGACTATGGATGATACAAGTCCGATAAGCTTCCTATTGGATAAAATTTTGTTAACCCTAGAATGGTCTCCTAATACACTCAAAGATGCGTGGGAGCTCAAGTTTGTGTGCGAGTTCTATTTGATGCCTGGGTATTGGAGTCTGATTGCCCCTCACTTCACTAGATGTTGTATGGGCTATCTAGCTTATCCAATAACGACAGATCCTTCATGATATTTTAAAACCCCTAGCACAGGGTTTCTACCTACTCAACTAAAAAGGACTATATTTTTTTTTTGACTGGTATGTCTTTTTTTTTTTGATAATAATAAAAAAAAATTACACAAAAATAATAGAGGATTATACCTAACAGGCAAGAATCGTTATTGTTATAGCAGAACTTGGCCCTGGAAAGTGCTCTGATACCACTTGTTAGGATCTTACTATAAAATAAACTCAAATAAACACACTCTCACACAATTTCTTGGAAATAAACTCACATAAACATCATATTAATATTTAGAACAAAATACACATTATAATAGAAATTTGCATAAAGGAACAATCTCATAATAAGATAGAATTGCAGGACTCTTCAAGGGGGCAACCTCCTTCAACACTTCATTAATTTGCAAAAATACATTGGTGCCTTCTCGAGTATTTAAAGAGTTCCCTTCCATGGTTGGCTTACATGCAAAATGCCACCTGGATTACATGCATAATGCCCCCCGAATTACATGCATAGTGCCACTCGAGTTACATGCACAATGCCACTCGAATTACATGCACAAGGCCACCTTACATAACCTATCTACCATGTGTTACATAAAAAGGGTGTCATTTGTCATAGGCACTATATAAGCTAAAACTTAGAACATTACAAAATATTAATCATGGGTACTACCCATGTTATTTAGGAATTATTACATCATGGAAGTTATTACATTAAGGGTTAGGATGGGATCCTAACACTTTTCTTATTATAAAAATCACAAGTATACTTATTGAAAGGTTTCTTGGGCTTATTCTCATTCTATTTTGGCTTCTCATGATTATGAAATTTGGCAACAAATTATTTTATATGAGCCTGATTAAAAATAGAATTTCCCTTAAAACTATTTCTCTTAGCATTATGGTGCGAAAATTAATTAAATACCTTGCCAATTGGTGTTGCATGAGAATTTGGAAAGTACAAATGAAGCATCTAAAAAAAACATCTCGTATATTTTAGACACATTATTAAAGATAATTTTGAGGAGTTTAATGTTCCTTTTCTTTTACAATGTTTCTTGTCCTTATTTTCTCTCTATGTATAGTCCTCTTGCAATTTAGATGTCTTCTTGTACTTTCTTGAATTGTATTACATACTCATGAATGGTTCCAAATGAATCCATGTATAATATTGCTAGCTTAACCTCTAGTCTATATTTGTATGAAATTAATTCAGTCACATAGTCAAAAATATTTCTCAAGCAACACTTTAGAATTTGTGGTGCTACTAATATGAGCATCATATACATTGTCAATATGAGTAGAAACTACACCATAATATGCACCCTTCTTGTCCCTATAGAGTTGCTTCACTTATTCAAAATCAATATCATGAGGATCTTCATTCGCATATTTGAGTAACACTTTGCTTTGGAGAAAATATTCAATCTTAATCTTCTAGGTAACATAGTTAGGACCATTCCATAAGGGCACATGATTATCCATAACTAATATGCCAAAATAAAAAATATGCATGCAATTCTAACCAAAAACAACACAACAAACATAGAGGTTTCAGAAAAATGTGCAATCTATAAAAAGACCTAAAATGATTATATATGCAAATGTTATGGCCACTAAAATTTTTGCCTTAAAATCATAAAAAATGCTCCAACACCTTTGAAATTAAAAAAAAATACCTACAACAAATGGGAGGCCAATATGTGTCATTGCATGAATGTATGGGCAAGTGCTAAGTGTGCACTATGTAGTGTATTGATGAATCACACGATGTCACTTATCACAATCTATTTTTTTACCTATTTTGTGAACCAAATTATGCCACTTTTCACATCCTTAATATTCACTCTAAAATTTATGCATTTCCAAGTCTATTGCTATTTATGTGAGTTATTTGTCAAATTTGATGAGTTGGAAAAATGTAATTGGCCAAAACCATATATTATATGAAGAGCAAAAGGCCCCGATGAACTAAATCTAGAAAAATAGTAATTACATAATCAAAGGAAAAAAGAAGAAGAAGATAAAAGATACACATATAACACAATATTTCACTTGGGAAACCTTGTAGGAAAAAATCCAACACAATAATATCTTCTTATTGTATAAACTTAACCATCTCCAGTACAGTAATATCCATCTGTCATCTCTCTTCAAACCTTGATGCAAGTGGAATTAAATAACAATACCACAAGAATAAATTTTACAATACAATGGATGAAAAACCATGGTTCAAATATTTAACTCTAAACAACCCATATTGGTATAAAAATAGCTTAAGAAATTTGAACCTCGATGATGATACATGGATAGTGTCCACTACCTTTTAAATTTAATATCACTAGAATAAAATGTAAAATATTCAACATATTTCCAAAATTATCCCACTTGTTGAATACTTTCCATAGGGGCCAAAAACTACCATTGTCAACTATCAAGAGAAAACATGCCCATAGATATTCTACACCAAAAAACATTTTGAGCAGGTATAACCTATGTTAATGAATTAGTAGAATTATTATTTGTATCAACTTTCTCCAAGATCACCTTATTTATTTAACCATATCTCTCACAAAATGGTACTTTATATTAATATGTTTTGATCGATCATGAAAACCAGGATTGTTGGCCAAAAATATTACACTTTGATTGTCACTGTCAATTCTCATAGAATTCTACTTAAAACCACATGTTGCACATAACCTTCATAGCCACACTGTTTCTTTATAGATATTATTTTCTACAATGCACTCTGCATTTGTTGTGGATAAATCAATCACTAATTACTTTTTACTCATCCAACTTACTACCCCTCCAAATAGTTTGAACACATAAACACTCATGGATTTTCTCTTTTCCAGATCTCCAACTCAGTTAGCATCCAAAAAACCTTATAGATTTACAATGTTACTATCTCTAGATTTTCCTTAGTAATAGATAACATAGTCTAAAGTTCCATGCAAGTATTTGAAGATCCTCTTCAGATCAGTCCAATTTTCCTTTCCTATATTAGTCATATATCTGCTAACTACTCCTACTACATGTGCAATATTAGGTCTACTATAGACCATTACATACATTAGACTACCAACAACACTAGCATAAGGAACATGATGTATTTCTTCAATTTCCTCATTTATTTAGAAAAATGTTCAACAGATAATTTTTGACCAATAGGATATGGAGTACATACTGGTTTACAATCATGCATCCTAAACCTATGTATTATCAAATAAACATATTTCCTTTTATTTAACCACAACTTTCTATTTGCATGATCCCTTATTATTTGCATATCCAAAATAAATTTTGTAACACTCCATGTCAAATTCAGAAGATAACTGAGATTTTAGTAACTTTATCTTCTTCTTATTATTACCAATTGACAACATGTCATCCACATGCAAAATAATGATAATAAAATTTTCACCTTCTTGTTTAAAATACACACACATATTAACTTTACTTTTTCCAAGAATGAGTGTCAAAACAAGCCTATCAAATTTTTGGTTCCAAATTCTTAAAGATTGCTTTAAGTCGTAAAGAGACTTTTTCAACTTGCATACCAAATCCTCCTTACCTTTTACCATAAATAATTATGCTTGTGACATATATATATATATATATATATATATATATCTTCATCAAATTCACCGTGTAGAAATGTTATCTTTACATCCATTTGTTCTATTTCATGATCAAAAATAGAAATCTAATTAAAGTTAGTTTAGCCACATGAGAAAAAATATCAGCAAATTCAATTTCCTCAACATGAGAAAATCCTTTGACTACTAGATGAACCTTGTACTTCTCTAATTTTCCTTCTATATTGTACTTCTTCTTTAGTATCCACTTACAACCAACTAGTTTTCTTCCAGGGAAAAATTTCACCAAGTCCCATATATTATTTTTATCCAAGGACTACATTTATTCCTCCATAGACCTTTTCCAAGACTTATTATCACTAGACTGAAGTGCCTCCTTTAAATTCTTGGATTCTTCATTAGGTATCTAATATATTAAATGCAAAACAAATATTTGAAGGTCTATACCATTTTGGGAATCTTCTCACTCAATCCGATCTCCTCAAACTTAGATTTCCAAGTTCTACATATTCAACTTCCTCCTAGCCTTATTCTTCTAAATTTTTCTCTTCAAAATATCTTTGTATTTCATCTTCTTTTATAGCACCAGGTTCTACCACAAGTTCTTCCTCTTGTTCCAATTTTACTTGAACTATTTCAGGTTCTTTGCTTGGTTGCATTTCTTATTTTGGAACCCCTTTTGTTTCTCTAAAGATCACATTACAACTGTAAACAATATTTTATGCTTCTGGGTTCCATAACTTATATCCTTTAACACTAATACTATAACCCACAAATATGTATTTTTTAGATTTATAGTCTAGCTTAGTCCTTTTCTCTATTGGGACATACATATAAGCATCACAATAAAAAACCCGTATATGATTGAAAGAGGATTTCTTACGAGTCCAAACTTCTTGTGGAGTATTGTCCACCAAAGCTAGGGTAGGAGATCTATTTATGAGGTAACAAGTATTTAACATGAATTTTACCCATAATTTATTTCTAATACTACCCCACTTAACATGCTTCTAGCCTTATCCATCAATATTTTGTTCACCAATTCTGCAACTCCGTTCTGTTTTGGAGTATACAAAGTTGTTTTTTATCTTTCTATTCCACAATCCTTGCAAAATTGATCAAATTTATTAGTGAAATACTCACCGCCATTATCACTTATCAAAACCTTTATATTTTTCTCTATTTGATTTTCTACAAGAGCCTTAAACTCTTTAAATTTATTAAAAATATCATATTTGTTATGTAAAAAATATACCCAAGTATTTCTTGAAAATTCATTGATAAAGGTAACAAAATAGATAGATATACCTAACGATGGTCCTTTTTTAGGTCCAAAAACATCACTATGAACTAGATGCAAAATTCCTTTAGATCATGTAACACTACTAGGAAACTTGACTTGGTTTGCTTTCCAAAAACACAGTGCCCACAAAAATAAAAATTAATGGGCAATCAAAAATTTCTTTAATCATACCTTTCATTTTTTATGTTCAAAGGCCTTTCTCACCAATATGTCCCATGTTTTGATGCACAACATTGTTTTTTATATAGGAATACTCGAAGCCACTTCTACCGTATTATTCTCCTCTACAACTAAAGAGTTATTGCAATCAATACTTATAGTGCTAGCCTCAAGTTTGAATAGATTTCCTCTACAAAATTCCCTTGCCAACACCAAGACTCCATGAACCATCTTGTAGCTATCCTTATTGAATACCACAATCACACCCATGTCATTTATCTTACTCATGGATATAAGATTATTTGTCAAAACCTGAAATATGCAACACACCAGGAAGATATTTAACTCTTCATATTTTAATCTCAACTTAACTCTTTCTCGATATATTATTTTATATGTTGAATTATCTCCTAAGAATACTTCACCTCCATTTATTTTTGCATATTTATATAACCCCTCCCTATGAGGAGTCATATGAAAGGAAGCACCTAAGTCAGTTAGCCATGAGTCATGGAATTCACTTGAGCATACTACAGTTAAGAATAAGTCCCTTGAATCTTCATTTTTGGTCTTCATTTCTATAGAAGTTACTTCATTATATGATTAGCTATTATCATCCTTTTTAGATCTACAATATATTTTATAATGCCCTATTTTACCACACTTATAGAATTTTATTTTGGAGCAACAGATTACCCCTAGATCTTAATTTTCTTTGTCCTGATTTATTTTTGCTTCTTTCTTGAGAATGACCTCTCACAACCAAGGCATACTTCTAATGATAATCCTCAGAATATTTTCATCTCATTCCTTAGATAATAATGTTACTACTATATCCTCTTCTTTCAATATAGAAGTAATATTGGTGATAGCCATAACTAAGTTATCCCACAAATCAGGTAATGAACAAAGTAAAGTAAAACACTTTTTCTCTTCATCCATTTTTACTTCAACAAAGTTTAATTAAATTACCACAGTATTAAAAGTATTCATATTTTTAGCCATAGAGTCATCGTCATTCACTCAAAGTGAATACAACTTCTTTCAAAGAAAGAGTTTATTTATTGGTGATTTATTCTGATACAAAGTTCCCAACTTATTCTATAATAATTTTTTTGTGGTCTCTATCGATACATTCAACAATACCAAATTAGATAAGCAGAATCTAATAGAAATCCTTGCCTTCCTATTGAGCTTCAGCCAATCCTCATTCATCATTGATTTTGATTTTATTCTTGAGACCACAATCCACTAATATCTATCAACCAATAGATCCTCTATATTTAGTTTTCAAACTTAAAATTATGTCCATTAAATTTTGCAATCTCTATCTATGTGTTTCCCATCATTTTTATTTGCTAATATTCTTTTGTGTATGACTCCCACAAAATAATTAATTATCCTAAGATTGAAACCCTTTGTAGAGGGGGAAAACTACCCTATCATGTACAATTCCCAAAATATTGGATTCTTAAAAATAGAAATCCTTATGGGGTGAACCACGGGGGTTGTGTTGTTCTCTACACTTGATGATATGGGGAAGGGTTCACCAGGAATGGTTTAAGTACTTGCTCCAAGTCCTCATAATTTCAGGATAGTTTGATGTGTTCAGTTTCAAGAAATAACCTAAGTTTGACCTTTCTAGATCTATGCTATGAAATATAAAGGACAATGCAAAATATAGAATGCAAAAATACAAGAGCTAGCCTAGTATGATTATTTATTTGAATGCTTGCTAACCTAGGGTTTTATCCAAAAAACCTTTAAAGCAAGGGCACAAGGTAAATGCACAATATTAATCCTAGATGCACACTATATGTCGTTTATCTTTCAATGCCTAAAAATTAATTAAATATATTTCCTTTTAAATCGGATCTAGGGTTTACAACATAAATATAAAGCACTCAAAAAATAGCCTAAAGATTAATCATAACACTTAGCTTATCTGATGGTTGATCTAACCTTTTCTGCCTCTTGTCCAATGATATCGAAAATACCTATTTCTGCAAGATAAATTATGAAAAACTTGATAATGGTATTAGCATTAGGGGGCCTACTTAGGCCATTGTACAATAATACTTAGAGGCACAACAGTCAAGCCCCCTAGGTCCTTTTAGATGATCTTTGAAAACAAAAGCAGAAATTGACCTTTGGAGAATTAATCATATAACAACAATGCAACATCAGAGAAATAGAAAATAGATTATGCTATCATGCCCTAGATGTAATTTATAAAATACTCATGTAATCAAAATCTAATAGATGCCCCTAGTTTAGTCCTGGGTAAAGTTGTGTCTCACAGATAGCGGGTGTGATAATGCTACATGTGAAGTCACACTCCATCATAACGGGACACAATTTTTACTTCTATGAGCAAAACCCCTAAATTAGGGTTAGTGAAGTCGTGCCTTCCTAGGATAGGGCACGATTTCACTTCAAACACACAAAAAATAAAATATAGATGTAGAACGTAAATAAATGTAGAAAACAAAGTACGTAGAACCTGATGGATGGCACATAAGCAGACAAAAGAGATTGAGGTGTCCAAACAGGCACTCTCTTTCCCTCTGAACCACAACATAAATCCACCAAACTATACAAAAATACAAATCAATGCAGTAGAAGATCAAATCTGAAATTCACACTTCAAGGTTAGCTGTTAGAAGAAATAGGAAGCAAAGTGAAAGTAAGAATGCGAGCAAAAGTCAATTATAAGAATTTTGAGCTTAAACATGTATCCAAAAATCATTTGTTGTATATCTCTCTAAAAGAGTGATATTAACCCCTGCTTTTATAGATGAAGATCAAGGTAAAAAGACTAGGAAAAAAACATAGGTCGACACAAAGGCATGCTAAAAAGGTTAAACCTAGGTTTTAATAATTAAAACCCTAAAATAGCAAAATCGTATCCCGTGATGACCGGGTGCAATATTGCTTCCATGAAGTCACTCCCCATCGCAACCGGGTGTGATTTCACTAAAAATACTAAAGAAGGCAAGGTAGGGGGAAAAGAGGCTTACCCTTGCCTAAGGTAAGGTTTAGGGACCTCTTAGGGGCTCTAAGGAAGATTACCCACTGAAAATGGGTCAATTTTTTGTGTCTATATTTTTCCCCCTCTTTGATGCATTTAAGGACAAGTAAATGCATCAAAGAAATATGTAGACTCGTAAAAGGCAGGAAGGCAACAAACACAAAGAATGCATAGCCAGGTTTGGATAGAGGAGTGACGCAAGAGGGGTACCACAAAAGGATACTCTATACTCTTACACACTATGTAAGGAATTACTATCATTAATGCCTCTATGGTTAGGGTGCCCCCTCGAGTTTTGAAAGGAAAGGAACTTCCTTAAGAAACTTGAAAAGGCAAAGAAAGAGAAAACTAAAAACAAAACACAGAGAACAAAACAAGCAAGCAGCAAAACAAATATTACTGGGTACAACATGAATCTAATGTAGCTAGCATGAAATGCATAGAATAAGGGGAAAGAAGGAAGAAGGAAAGAAAAAAAAAGAATGGGAAGAAGACAAAGAAGCTCCAAATTTCAATCATATGAAAGTGAGAAAAAGGCTAAATCAAAACCCTGACTAGAGGGTGTTATGCTAAAAATATGGTCCACGTATGGAGTGACGAACCTGCTATGGGTGATTGTTCAAAATGAGCAAGTAGTTGGAGTATAACTCACTATGTATGATTGCTCACTAATGACTTTTGTGGGGAAATTACCTGCTAGGATGTATGTCGAGGCCTGCTAAAATGGCTAAGGAGCTAATCTTGTAATGGGGTGTTGATCCCACTAATTCAAAGAGAGATGTAATCCAATAGGGGTGATATATAATGTATGTTGATTTGAATTATGTATGTGTTAGTATTACCCAATAGGGTGTTTGCGGATGTATGTATGAACCAATCAATATGAGCATAAAAAAATATGGGTGTGTGAATGTGCTACAAGAAATAAGAGGAAGAAAATGAGGAGAAAATAATTGTGTGTATGTGCCCCCTGCTTGAATTTTTAGCAAGAAAAAATCTAAGAGGGAGGAAGTGATCAAACAAAGAAGAGAAGAATGTATATCCTTGTCTGAACAAATAAAACAAAGGAGAAATAAGAATCATGCAAAGGACAAGGATATACCAATAAGAGGATTGCATTCCTTGACTTTGGAGAGAGGTGATGATCATTGTAAAAACTTTCAAAGTCAAGGGATACAAGAAGAAGAGATAAGATAACGAAAGATCAAAGAAATACGAGAAGATAATAAGAGATGAAAAATGCATGGGACCTAGGTTGGGGTTTCGCTAGGCATCATAACCCTAGTGAAGAGTGCAATGCATGTGAGTTATGACCTAACTAGGTATCATCACATGTCATTGTTGTGATTCCCTAAAAACTACATGAACAAGCAATTATGAACAATTAATAGTGAAAATATGACAAGCAATATGCAAGAACAGAATGTCAAGAAATCATACATAATATGATAGGCAAACATGTAGAATATGTTAGGTAAACATGTAGTATGATCTAGCTAAATGCAAGTGAATCAAGCATAATATATTTTTAAATGCATTATATTCATTGGTTCTTTAAGCTCTTTACCATCCATATAAGCCAACCTATAATCACATAAGCCAAAATTAGCCGTTATGACAAAGGGCCCCAACCAGTTGGGCTGAAACTTACCTTGAAGATCAAAACGAGCATTAGTGTTCTTCTGGTTTTCCTTTAGGACAAGGTCCCCAACCTCAAAATAATGGTTGTGAAATTTCTTAGAGTAATATCGTTGGAGCCTACCTTGATAGGCTTTCAAATATTCTAAGGCATGAATGCGCTTCTCATCCAACAACTCCAATTGGTGTAAACGGTATGCATGATACTCATTGCCAACCTGCACATCTTGCAACAAGATGCACAAAGAAGGAACCTCAAGCTCAAAAAAAAACACTGCCTCAGACCCATATACCAAGACATAAGGTGATCAAAAAAAGAAGAGAAGAATGTATATCCTTGTCTGAACAAAGAAAATAGAGGAGAAATAAGAATCATGCAAAGGACAAGGATATACCAATAAGAGGATTGCATTCCTTGACTTTGGAGAGAGGTGATGATCATTGTAAAAACTTTCAAAGTCAAGGGATAAAATAATATGAGAGAAGAGAAGAGAAGAGCAAAGAAATATGAGAAGAGAAGAATGGATGAAAAATGCATGGGCCCTAGGTTGGAGTTTCACTAGGCATCAGAACCCTAGTGAAGAGTGTAATGCATGTGAGCTATGACCTAACTAGGTATCATCACATGCCATTGTCATGAATCCCCAAAAACTATATGAAAAAGTAGTTATGAGTAAGAAATAGTACAAATTTGACAAGTAATATGCAAGAACAGAATGTTAAGCAATCATGCATAATATGATAGGAAAACGTGCAAAATATGTCAGGTAAACATATAGTATGATCTAGCTAAATGCAAGTGAATCAAGCATAATATATTTTTAAATGTGTTATATTCATTGGTTCTTTAAGCTCTTTACCATACATAGAAGCCAACCTATAAGCACCTAAGCCAAAATTAGTCGTTATGACAAAGGACCCCAACCAGTTGGGTTGAAACTTACCTCAAATATCAACACGAGCATTAGTGTTCTTCTGGTTTTCATTTAGGACAAGGTCCCTAACCTCAAAATAATGGTTGTAAAATTTCTTAGAGTAATATTGTTAGAGCCTACCCTGATAGGCTCACAAATTTTATAAGGCATGAATGTGCTTCTCATCCAATAGCTCCAATTGGTGCAAACAGTCTGCACAATACTCATTGCCAACCTCAGCATCTTGCAATAAGATGTGCAAAGAAGGAACCTCAAGCTCAAAAGGAAACACTACCTCAGACCCATATACCAAGACATAAGGTGATTCTCTTGTGGGAGTATGCACACTAGTATGGTAGGCCCACAAGGTTGGATAAAGCTGGGTATGCCAATCATAATTGGTCTTACTAACCAGCTTCTTCAAAATCTTGATCAAGGATTTTTTGGATGCTTTGGCTTGTCTATTATCCTGAGGGCAATAAGGAGTTGACCATCTATGTTTAATCTTGTACTTAGAACAAATATTATGGACATCCTTATTCTTTAAATAAGTGTCATTGTCAAAAATAATCATCGAAGGAATCCCAACCTATAAAGAATCTGGTTGAAGATGAACTTGGAAACCTGAGTTCCAGTCACCATAGCTAAAGGCATGGCTTCAACCCATTTAGTGAAGTACGCTATCACAGTAATGATAAAATTGTGACCATCATATGACACTAGGTTAAATTTTTTGATAGTTTCCAATCCCCACATGGAGAATGGCCAAGGGGAAAAAATAACTTGAAGGTCTTGAGAAGGAACATGAATAATATGATTGTGGTTTTGATATTTGTCGTAGCGTCGAACATAATCACATTCATATTTCTCCATGGAAGGCCAATAATACCCCATTCTAAGGAGATTTTTGACAATAGCATTACACATGTAACTCTAGGATTAATACCATAGGAGAGGGTAGACCCTTATCCTCAAAACTCTACTCTAAACCTTGATGAGATTCATTAAATAAAATATGTCAAAGCAGATTTCATTCTGAGGTAAAGCCTCATTTCTAATATGTGACTCTAGGGTTAAGACCATAGGAGAGGGTAGACCCTCGTCCTCAAAACTCCACTCTAAACCTTTATTAGATTCATAAAAGATAAGATCTAAATAATAAGAGTCATCTTGATCCTGTGATGAAACATTTATAGAGAATTTCTTAGAGGAAGATTGTGAGGAATGAATTTGCGCTAAATCCTCTGCTGAGAAAAATTCAAATGGATGGGGATCACCCATGATAGAAATGACTTGGTTTTAAAATTCAAATTTCACACATTGATGAAAGGTATAAGGGACAAACTTCATTGCATGAACCCACGATCATCCAAGAATAATATTAAAAGATGCAAGACAAGACACCATGTAAAACATTGTATTCAAAATTTTAGGTCTAACTCTAAGAGGGAGTGATATAGTACCACAAGCCTTTTGAGACTCATTGCTGAAATTTTTAATGATGTCACTAGTTACAATTAAATATTCCTCTTTCAATCTAAAATTTTGAAAGAAATGATGTGTACATATGTTAAGTGAATAACCATTATCAATCATAACCCTTTTGATGAGAGTATCCCCAGTAAAAGCAGTGATATATAGATATGAATCTTCTTGTATTTCTAAGAAAGACATATCACCATATGAAAATGTGAGACAAGGCATCCCAAGAGAACTTGCAACCTTTGCTATATCACTAGGAGAAATATTTGGAGGTACTAGCTACTTCAAAATATTTACCATAGCTTCTTCATGGGATTGAGAATTCTATAGAAGTTCTAAGAGAGAAATATTTGCTAACACACTCATCTCCTATTGATATTGCTGAATTTGCTGACTCTATACTAACTTCTCTAGAGTAGTTGTTATAATTCCAACCATATTGTTATCATACTGATGTGGCACATTATTATAGGACACTTGGTTGATTTATCTAGTTCTATCCTGATTCTGTTGGTTGCTTGAAGACTGAAAACTATTGGTATCAATATGACCAGCATCAATTAAATTCTAAACCACATGTTCTAATATTTTACAATAGTTTGTCCAGTGTCCTTCTACTCTATGATATACACAATATTGATATACTTTATACCAATGAGTTGTAGTATCTGGCTGTCTTATAGGAGGTAGTTCAATTACCTTAGCTTCCAATAGTTGCTTCAAAACTACTTCCATAGGTATATTAATTTTGGTAAAATTCCTTTGAGGTTTCTAATGTGAAATCTTTTGCATGTTATTGGTGATATTATTAACAAGCCTACTATCACTATTACCTCCTATATTCTTATTATTATGTTGAGACTTAGTAGGCTTTTCTTCTTTAGTCTTAATTTGACCTCTTATAATGAGATCTTGTTCCACTTTTCTTGCTAACTCAATTGCTTGATCAAGAGATGTGACAGTAGTAGTTTCTAGTGCATAAGATATATGTTCTTGCAAATTACTAATAAATATATCAAGCATATTTTTATGATACACAAGTTGTCTTAATAGTCTAACTAAACTTCTCCAATGAGCTAAGAAATTTGAAAAGCTTTCTTCTTTACTTTGCTTTAGATCATATAAATCTCTCATTGTCACTTTTTTTTCAATATAAGCACTAAATTGATGAACAAACATCTCTGCAGTCTTCTCAAAGCTCTTTAAATATAATTGGGCAACCGATAATACCATTCCAATGCAACTCCAACAAGAATCTATGGAAATGTTTTTAATAGAAGCATATCATAATAAATGAGAGCATGGCAAGCTATCCTAAATCCTCTTATATTATCTATTGGATCTTATGTCCCTTTATAGATCGGTAAAATTGACATAGAAAAATTCTTTGGATAAGGTCTAATAGAAACAATATGATCCAATGGATGACTACACATTTCCTTATAGATTTATGTAAACCCTGAAGGCTAAATCATATCTGTCCTTAAAACCAATTGATTCACTATGTTTGCTAAGTTCTACATTTTTGTATTATGTGTGTTTTTTATATTCCCTTGAATTAGGTTGGACATAATAAGGTTATTGTTATATGTGGTGCCTTATAAAAGTGGAATATTAGCTTGTGGTGGAACAGAGTCAATAGTGTTAACATTAGAAGATGAAGGAGGAAAATGAAAAAAAAATTGGGTGCCACTACTAGTTGGAGGGGCAGGTGGATTCCATCCAATGTTGGTGGTCACAGTAGTGGCATAAGTAGGTTGAAAATTTTTATTACCATGATTCAAAGGTTCACTCAAAGGATTTCTTTGAAGTGGGTCATCCTTTTCAAGTAATGCTTCTTCCTATAAGGCTAGATCCAATACATGTTTATGATATTTATAGAAAGTCCATACATGGTCAAAATATTAAATATGAGGTTCCTATTGGGATCTCAAATAGGATCAATATGATTGTCAACCTCTTCTTCTAGGTTATGATTTTATCTATCAATTTGATCATTCTCATGAAAAATCTCATTAAACCTAAGGAGTCTTTTCCCTTCCCCAAGGTCAAAAGCCATTGAGGAAAAGGAAAAATACAACACAAAGAACTAAGACAAAAGAGATCTATGCACTCACACAAGTAAATTTATCTTTTTAAATATTTGGCACACAAATTAATGATCTTGCTTATCATTTTCAAAATAAAAGGAGGTTTTCATGTCAGGTTCACCAAATATGTAGAGGGGAAAAACTACCCTACCATGTACAATTCCAAAAAGTATGGATCCACAAAGATAGAAATATTTATGGGGTGAACCATGGGGGTTGTGTTGTTCTCTACACTCGGTTCTAGGGCGAAGGATTCACAAGAAACGATTTAAGGATTCACTCCAAGTCCTAAAGATTTTGGGATAGTTTGATGTGTTTAGTTTCAAGCAATAATCTAAGTTTGGTATTTCTAGATCTATGCTATGAAAGATAAAGGACATTGCAAAAAACATAATACAAAATACAAGAGCTAGCCTAGTATGATTCTTTATTTGAATGCTTTCTAATCTAGGGTTTTATCTAGAAAATGTTTAAAGCAAGGGCACAAGGTAAATGCATAATATTAACCCTAGATGCACACTATATTTCGTTTATATTTCAATGCCTAAATATTAATTAAATATATTTCCTTTTAAATTAGATCTAGGGTTTATAATAGAAATATAAAGCACTCAACAAACAACCTAAATATTAATCAAAACACTTAGCTTTTCTGGTGGTTGATCTAAACTTTTTTGCCTCTTGTCCAATAATATTGAAAATAACTATTTCTGCAAGATAACTTATGAAACACTTGAAAATGGGATTAGCATTAGGGGGCCTACTTAGGTCACTGTTAAAAAATGCTTGTAGGCACAATAGTCAAGCCCCCTAGGTCCTTTTAGATTACCTTTGAAAACAAAAGCAAAATTTGACCTTTGGAGAATTAATCATAAAATAGCAATGCAACAAAAGAGAAATGGAAAATGGATTATGCTATCATGCCCTATATGTAATTTAGAAAATACTCATGCAATCAAAATCTGATAGATACCCCCAGTTCAATCCTGGGAAAATTTATGCCTCATAGATAGCGGGTACAATAACACTACAAGCAAAGTCACACTCCATCAGAACAAGACACGATTTCACTTCTATGAGTGAAAACCCTAAATTAGGGTTAGAAAAGTCATGCCTCATTGGGATAGGGCATGATTTTGCTTCAAACACACAAAAAATAAAATAGATGTAGAACGTAAATAAATGCAGGAAATAAAGTACCTAGAACCTGATGGATGATGCAAAAGTAGACATAAGATATTGAGGTATCCAAATGGGCACTCTCTTTCCCTATGAATCACAACATGAATCTACCAAACCATACAACAATTCAAATCAATGCAGTAGAAGATCAAACCCAAAATTTGCACTTTGAGGTTAGCTTGTAGAAGAAACAATAAGCAGAGTGAAAGTAAGAATATGAGCACAAGTCAATCATAAGAATTTTGAGCTTAATCATGTATCCAAAAAAAATTTGTTGTATATATCTTTGAAAAAGTGAGATTAACCCCTCCTTTTATAGATGAAGATCAGGGTAAAAAGAGTGGGAAAACAACATAGGTTTATGTAAAAGCACGTTAAAAAGGTTAAACCCAGGTTTTAATAATTAAAATCCTAAAATAGCAAAATTGCACCCCGTGTCAAGGGGGTACGATATCACTTCCGCGAAGTCACGCCCCGTCGCAAACATGTGTGATTTTTCTAAAAAGGATAAAGAAGACAAGGTAGGGGGAAAAGAGGCTTATCCTTGCCTAAGGCAAGGGTTAGGGACCTATTAAGGGCTCTAAGGAAGATTACCCACTAAAAGTGGGTCAATTTTCTATGTCTACACCCTTACTCCTTGAAAAAATCTAAAAAACTAGCTCTAATACCAAATGAAAAGCAAAATGCCCTGATAAACTAAATCTAGAAAAATAGTAAATACAAAATCAAAGTAAGAAAGAATAAAAAGATAAGAGATACACATATAACATAGTATTTCATCTAGGAAACCCTTATGGGAAAAAACCTAGTATAGTAATATCTCCTTATTGTATAAACTTAACTGTCTCTAATACAATAATATTCATATCTCATATCTCTTCAAACCCTAATGCAAGTGCAATTAAATAACAACACAAGAACAAATTTTAAAATACCATGGGAAAAAAATCATGGGTTCAAATATTTAACCCTAAACAACCCATATGGGTCTAAAAATAGCTTATGAAACTCAAACCTGAAGAACACAAGCTTATACTGAGAGGGGGGTGGAATAGTATAGCGCCCACTTTTTACTTTCTTTCCAAACCAATATCAATTAATGTCCTTAATTGCAATAACCAAATATAGCAGTGTGCATTAATAACTTAGATAGCAATAGTAAGCAAGAGCACAAGTCACCACACACAATTGAGACACAAGATTTAACGTGGTTCCCCCAATGTGGGGTACTCCACAAGATAATATCCTTATAATATTTCACACAAAAATAAGGATCCTTATCCAATACAATGATTACTTTGATCTGCTCAAAGCTAGGCAATACACTGATCTGCTCAGGTAGGCAATCCATCGATCTGCTCAGCTAGGCAACACACTAATTTGCTCAGGTGGTCAACACCCGATCTGCTCAGGTAGGCAATCCATTGATCTGCTTAGCTAGGCAACACACTGATCTGCTCAGGTAGGCAATCCACTGATCTGCTCAGCTAGGCAACACACTGATCTGCTCAGGTAGGCAATCCACTAATCTGCTCAGCTAGGCAACACACTGATCTACTCAGGTAGGCAATCCACTGATCTGCTTAGCTAGGCAACACACTGATCTACTCAACAAGCCACAGATTTTCTTACTAGCAACACACTAAGAACTGCTCTAGAAATCCATGATCTAGCTCAACTAGACAACAATCTGATCTACTCAACAAGCTCACTAAGAACTTGCTCAAAATCTGCTCTAACAAGCTCACTAAGAACTTGCTCAAAATATGCTCAACAAGCTCACTAAGAACCTCATCAAATCTGCTCAACAAGCTCACTAAGAACTTGCTCAAAATCTATCCCAAAAACTATCCACAAATCTGTCCAAAAATCTATCCCAAAAGCCTTCTCAAAGGCTCAACCAATCATGCTCAAATAGCACTCAAATCTCATCCACAAATCAAAGGCAAGGCTTAAATATGAACTCAATAATGAATGGTAATACACTCTTCAAAGGATGACAACTATGATCCACAATGATCTCAACTCAAATCAATCTCATAGAAGCATAAAGAGAATTGTTAGAGACTCAATATGTTCTATACTCAAATCCAATATCTTTCTCAACTCAAAGCAATCTCATAGAAGCATAAGGAGAATTGTTAGAGACTCAATATGTTCTAATCTCAATTTCTTTCTCAACTTCAACTCAACTCAAATCAGAATATAGAATAGTTTCTTTTATGGAACTTGAACAATCACTTCTCACAATCACTTGACTAGGCACAATCAACTCAACTCAACCATTCATCTCAAGGGACAACTCTTTCTCACAAAACCCTAGTCCATGCATGTATCAACAAACTCAAATGTTTCCAACAATGCTCAACCATAAATCTCACATAACAATGATACTCATGTTCTTTTCAAGTTCTTTGCATAACCAATGGGCTTCAACAACTATGCTTATAAAACAAGGTTTAAACACAACTCTCAAACCAGAAAACCTTGAAGCATTTCAACCAACCACTTTCGAAAAGGAAACCACAATCAATCCTTTTCTCTCCAATGATATTTTAGAAATCAACCACCATAAACAAAGTCAATGGAGAATATTGCTCATACCTTTTTGATGCCTTATTGGTTGTCCACTAAATCTGCCACACTCAACAAACTTTGAAAAAGAACAAAACACCTTCACTTTTGAAACCCTTTACAAAAATAGAAATATCTCTTTATATACACCTTATTTCTCCCTCTAAATAAGTTAATCAAATAGCCCTCGAAATAAGCTTTCCAACGATATATAATATGATATATTTCTAAAAAGAAAAACACCAAAAATTTCTCTTTTTCCAAAAGTGGATCACAACCCTTATTCCTCCTAGAAATAACAGCAAGCTTACAAAACCTTATAACTCCCTATCTCTAAAAAATTATTTTTCATACACCCAAAGCATTCACAATATCAACTATGCAAGGCGCTTCTCATAAATACCTTTAATTTCGAAATCGTGGCCTTAACCTTTGAAAACGTTTCACAAAAATTGATGAGCACCTTCACACCTACGGGAGTCGAACTCTGTTCCTCCTTGCTAGCACTGTGAGATGCTAACCACGTGGGTGCAAGCCCACATTGGGAATAAATCCCAACCTTGTTGTATAAACTGTGCTCGATTGTTCTTAAAATGAAAAACGTTTTCCACCAAAACTTCTGCCCCTGTGGGATTCGAAACGCAGACCTCCCTTGTGCCAAAGTTATCTCTTGCCAACTATGTTGCACTGTCCAATGTGATGTCAGGTCTAGACGTCCTCAATTTTCTTTAACCCTCAAAAATGACTTCTTTATTTTTCACCTTCCGCTTCCTCCACGCACGAATTACTCTTCGATTTTCTCAACCTTGGCATACTCAATAGGCAAAGTTTTTAACCATTATATATACACATTATAATGCTTCGAAAGACGTCGGTGGATTATAATCAAACCTTCATTCTTTTGGACGTCGGCGATAATAAAATATTAAATTTAATTTTAATTTTAAATTTTAATTTTAAATAATTTAAAATTTAAACTTAAATATTTAAAATTAAATATCTCCTTCACCGGGGCACCTTTTTCGATGAAACGAAAAGCCAACTTGGGTTTTAAGAAAAACCCATTTCAAATCTGCCATCCATGGTTTTAAATAAAACCTTTTATTTTTCCTGCCTTGGTTTTCACAAAAACCCTGTATATATCCATGCTCTCCAAAATATCATAAATGCTTATTTATGAAATGCCTTGGCCATCAAAACTCAATGTGATCCATGTGACATCAATGATCCATGTGACATCAATGACAACATAAAATAACTCAAATTGCCAACAATCTCCCCCTTTGTCATTGATGGCAACACCTCTAATGCAAATCACCACAATCACTGCAAAAACCATCTCTGAGAAACAAAGTTGCTCCCCCTGACTCAATACTCTCTATGGAGGCTGCTCCCCCTAACTCAATGCTCTCTTTGGAGGCTGCTCCCCCTAACTCAATGCTCTCCCCCTTACTCAAATCTCTCCCCCTTTGACATCAATGGCAAAAGGGACACCTATGGGGCTAAAAGATATGACTCTTAAGCTTAGCCCCCTCACCACCTTCTCTCTTGAGGTGATTAATTTTGGGGTGGGAGTACTTTTACTCCCATATTACATTGTTTCTTTCCTCTATCAACTTCCTTCCATGTTTTTCTGATATCCTTCTCTTGATGAATTACTTGATCTTCTTGTCTTGAACCTGTTTGACCTTCTTGCCTTGAACTTGTTTGGAATTGAGTCCTACACCATTTTGCAATATGTCCAAAGTTATTGCAATTAAAACACTTGATATTGTAGCCTTTGGATGGTGCCCAAATCCTGAATTCTTTCTTGAAATGATTTCCATATCCATTCCTTTCCTGAACCCTGTATTGTGAAGCTCTGTTTTCATGACCATTATGACCATGACCTCTGAATTGTGTAGCTCTAAAACCAAAACCATGTTGCTCATTATCTTTGCACTGAGAAGCTCTATGACCAATCCTGTTGCATAAGAAGCAATGTCCCTGAAAACCATACCTTCTTCCTTTGAAGTTTCTTCTAGCAAAATCAAACTTCTTTGATCTATAGACCCTATAGTGTATAGCCCTGTGTCCAAATCCATTACAAGAAAAACAATGTCCTTGAAAAGTCCTTTGTTCATGCCTTGGTTCCTCATACCTTTCTTGACCATTATCCTTATGATCATTTTCAACTTGTGCATTGCATCCTTGAACCTTCTTTGTAGTATCTAAATCTTCTTCCTTAACTTCTTCCTTGCTTTCCTCTTCAAGTATTTCTTTGCCTTTTGAACTTGATTCACCTATCTCAAAACAAGATCCAAATTGGATATTTGGAGCCATAGGAGCTTTGGAACTTTCTTCATGAATCTTAGGTGCTTCCTTGCTTTCATTTTTTAGAACTTCCTTTCCTTTTGAGTGTGATTCCCCACTTTGGCTTTGGTGCTTTGGACTTTCTTTTTTCTTCTTTGTGTCAGTGCATTGGCTCTTATGCTCAATGCGTTTTTTTCTTTTTCTTGGATTCTTTTATTTTTCTCTTTTTCCTTTCTTTTTTTTTTTTTTTTTTCTTTTTCTTTATCAAATTATCTACTTTTTGAATTCCTTTGAATCATCTAACTCTTTTGTAGTCCCCAAATTTTTTGATCTTCTTCTTCTAATTTATTACATCTTTCTTTCTTCTCCTCATTCTCTTGATACTCTTTTTTTCTTGAAGTCTTTTTCCAATCTTGAATGTTTCTTACATCATTTTGACTTTTCATTTTCATGAATCTTATTTTCAAGTCCTCTTGATTTTCCTTTCCAATCTCCTATTTTATTTCCTTGTTTTGTGATTCCTCTTCTTCATCATCACTCTTTTATTATCACTAAATTTAAATAATTTCTTTTTCAACATAATTTCCTTGTTCATTTTGTAGTATGTGAATCATCTTCTATATGCCCAAAATCTCTCATATGAATTTTATTTTGACCCTTCTTGATCTATTTTCTTCTCAATGGCTATGTAATCTCTTCATGTCTTTCTTTGATAGATATATCCTCTTCTTTGACTTCACATACCTAGGACTAGTGTTCTTCTTTCTTCACTTATTCCTAGGAATAGATGTTCTTCATTTTCATCTAACTTGTCTCTATCATTGTGATCTGAGCTATCACTTGCTTCTACAATGTAGTAAGATTTCTTTGCCTTACGAAAATTTTTCTTCTTCTCATACCTGTTTTGCTTGTATCTATCATCTTTGTCATGCTTATGCTTTCCATATTCTTTTCTTCTGTGACCCTATTTTTCATCATCACTATTTTCTTCATGTGGACACCTGTGTGCATAGTGACCAAAATCACCACACTTGTAGCATTTGACTTTCCTCATATCTCTGTAATTCCTTGAGTCCTTATTCCTTTTGATGAAGTTAGCTTCCTCATCATTATCTGGATCTCTATCTATCTCTAGAACTTTTCCTTTCTTATTCTCTGAAGCCTTGAATGCAATCTCTTTTATTGGAACCTGATGCTTACTCACCCTCATCTCATAAGCTGTGAGAGTTCCTTGTAATTCTTCCATTGTTAGCTTGTTGATATCCATTGTTTCTTCTATTGCTGAAACCTTTGCATCATACTTCATGGGAAGTGATCTCAAAACCTTTTGAGTAACTTTTGATTCTTTCATCTCAAATCCTAGGCCTCTCATGGTGTTAGTAATCTCATCAACTCGAAGTAAAAACTTTGCAATATCTTCAGAATCTTCCATTTTCAATTCCTCAAATATTTTTCTATGAGTTTGTAGTTTTGCCAACTTTACCTTGGAATCTCCTTCATAAGTATTCCACAACTTGGTCCACATTTCATTAGCTGAATTACATACCATGACCTTTGCAAAATCTGTCTCACGTAGCCCACTCAAAATACAATTCATTGCTCTTGCATTGATCTCAACCAATTTCCTGATAGTCTTATCTACCTCGGGATCACCTTCAACCTTATACTCTTTTTCAACCATCTGCCATACCTCATAACCTTGTGATATCAAGTAGTTCTTCATTCTCATGCTCTAGAAAGCATAATTGTTACCATCAAATAGTGGAGCCTTATTTGTAGATGATCCATTCTGTGAAGCCATCTGTGTTCTTGTAGAATCTGCCCTCAAGTTGTTAGCCTTTCCGAAGGAACCCGCTCTGATACCAATTGAAGAACACAAGCTTATACTAAGAGGGGGTGAACAGTATAGCGCCCACTTTTTACTTTCTTTCCAAACCAATATCAATTAATGTCCTTAATTGCAATAACCAAATATAGCAATGTGCATTAATAACTTAGATAGCAATAGTAAGCAAGAGCACAAGTCACCACACATAATTGAGACACAATATTTAACATGGTTCCCCCAATGTGGGGTACTCCACAAGATAATATCCTTATAATATTTCACACAAAAATAAGGATCCTTATCCAATACAATGATTACTTTGATCTACTCAAAGCTAGGCAATACATTGATCTACTCAAGTAGGCAATCCACTGATATGCTTAGCTAGGCAACACACTGATCTAGGAAAACGTAGGCAATCCACTAATCTTCTAGGAACACACTATCTAGGAAAAAGCTAGGCAACACATTAATCTGCTCAGGTAGGCAATCCATTGATCTTCTCAACTAGGCAACACACTAATATTCTTAGGTAGGCAATCCAATGATCTGCTTAACTAGGCAACACACTGATCTGCTTAGGTAGGCAATCCACTGATCTACTCAGCTAGGCAACACATTAATCTGCTCAGGTAGGCAATCCACTGATTTGCTCAGCTAGGAAACACACTAATATTCTTTAGCAAGCTCACCAAGAACTTGCTCAAATCTGCTCTAGAAATCTCACTAAGAACTTGCTCAAATTTTCTCAATAAGCTCACTAATAACCTCATCAAATCTTCTCAAAAAGCTCACTAATAACTTGCTCAAAATCTGCTCAACAAGCTCACTAAGAACTTGCTCAAAATCTGCTCAATAAGCTCACTAAGAACTTGCTCAAAATCTGCTCAACAAGCTCACTAAGAACTTGCTCAAAATCTGCTCAACAAGCTCACTAAGAACTTGCTCAAAATCTATCCCAAAACTGTCCAAAAATCTATCCCAAAAGCCTTCTCAAAGGCTCAACCAATCATGCTCAAATAGCACTCAAATCTCATCCACAAATCAAAGGCAAGGCTTAAATATGAACTCAACAATGAATGGTAATACACTCTTCAAAGGATGACAACTATGATCCACAATGATCTCAACTCAAATCAATCTCATAGAAGCATAAAGAGAATTGTTAGAGACTCAATATGTTCTATACTCAAATCCAATATCTTTCTCAACTCAAAGCAATCTCATAGAAGCATAAGGAGAATTGTTAGAGACTCAATATGTTCTAATCTCAATTTCTTTCTCAACTTCAACTCAACTCAAATCAGAATATAGAATAGTTTCTTTTATGGAACTTGAACAATCACTTCTCACAATCACTTGACTAGGCACAATCAACTCAACTCAACCATTCATCTCAAGGGATAACTCTTTCTCACAAAACCCTAGTCCATGCATGTATCAACAAACTCAAATGTTTCCAATAATGCTCAACCATAAATCTCACATAACAATGATACTCATGTTCTTTTCAAGTTCTTTGCATAACCAATGGGCTTCAACAACTATGCTTATAAAACAAGGTTTAAACACAACTCTCAAACTAGAAAACCTTGAAGCATTTCAACCAACCACTTTCGAAAAGGAAACCACAATCAATCCTTTTCTCTCCAATGATATTTCAGAAATCAACCACCATAAACAAAGTCAATGGAGAATATTGCTCATACCTTTTTGATGCCTTATTGGTTGTCCACTAAATCTGCCACACTCAACAAACTTTGAAAAAGAACAAAACACCTTCACTTTTGAAACCCTTTACAAAAAAAGAAATATCTCTTTATATACACCTTATTTCTCCCTCTAAATAAGTTAATCAAATAGCCCTCGAAATAAGCTTTCCAACGATATATAATATGATATATTTCTAAAAAGAAAAACACCAGAAATTTCTCTTTTTCCAAAAGTGGATCACAACCCTTATTCCTCCTAGAAATAACAACAAGCTTACAAAACCTTATAACTCCCTATCTCTAAAAAATATTTTTCATACACCCAAAGCATTCACAATATCAACTATGCAAGGCGCTTCTCATAAATACCTTTAATTTCGAAATCGTGGCCTTAACCTTTGAAAACGTTTCGCAAAAATTGATGAGCGCCTTCACACCTGCGGGAGTCAAACTTTGTTCCTCCTTGCTAGCATTGTGAGATGCTAACCATGTGGGTGCAAGCCCACGTTGGGAATAAATCCCAACCTTGCTGTATAAACTGTGCTCGATTGTTCTTAAAACGAAAAACATTTTCCACCAAAACTTCTGCCCCTGCGGGATTCGAAACACAGACCTCCCTTGTGCCAAAGTTATCTCTTGCCAACTGCGCTGCACTATCCAACATGACGTCAGGTCTAGACGTCCTCAATTTTCTTTAACCCTCAAAAATGACTTCTTTATTTTTTTGCCTTCCGCTTCCTCCACGCACGAATTACTCTTCGATTTTCTCAACCTTGGCATACTCAATAGGCAAAGTTTTTAACCATTATATATACACATTATAATGCTTCGAAAGACGTCGGCGGATTATAATCAAACCTTCATTCTTTTGGACGTCGATGATAATAAAATATTAAATTTAATTTTAATTTTAAATTTAAATTTTAAATAATTTAAAATTTAAACTTAAATATTTAAAATTAAATATCTCCTTCATCGGGGCACCTTTTTCGACGAAACGAAAAGCCAACCTGGGTTTTAAGAAAAACCCATTTCAAATATGCCATCCATGGTTTTAAATAAAACCTTTTATTTTTCTTGCCTTGGTTTTCACAAAAACCCTGTATATATCCATGCTCTCCAAAATATCATAAATGCTTATTTATGAAATGCCTTGGCCATCAAAACTCAATGTGATCCATGTGACATCAATGATCCATGTGACATCAATGACAACATAAAATAACTCAAATTGCCAACAAAACCCTGATAAGGATACATGGAGAGTGTCCAATACCTTAACCCCACTAGAATAACATGGAAAATATTAAACATATCTCCAATATTATAGACACTAAGTGGAATATGACCTATCATGTTGGCCAATTAGAGCATGGCATGTCAACACCTATGTCAGCCCCTATATCACTTATCATGTGTCACCTTGAGATCTATGCTATATCATTAACTGATTTAATACCTTTTCTAGTTGCCATATGTCATGCCATATCACCTATACAGACTACCACGTGTCACATTATGACTTGTGCACTAGTACCCATGTCAATTATACAAATCACCATGTTAGTTACCACTTGTCTCAAGATTCATGCACTTGTCATAAATTCACCTACACATCCCACCATGTCATCCATCTAGACTATCATGTGTCACCTCAAGATTCACATATTGGCTACCAAATCAATTGTATGGATAGCCACATTAGTGTTATAGACTACCACAAGGAATCCATACAATTCTACCACATCATCACAAATATGTAAGGGGTCACATCATCTAGTGGTACATCATC
Organism: Wollemia nobilis; assembly: GCA_028583015.1. Classification (NCBI taxonomy): domain Eukaryota; kingdom Viridiplantae; phylum Streptophyta; class Pinopsida; order Araucariales; family Araucariaceae; genus Wollemia; species Wollemia nobilis. The sequence continues at coordinate 7,134,519 of JAQPPZ010000386.1, read as the reverse complement.
ACAGGGTATAACATCATCACAAGTAGACACATCATCTTGAGTTTCTACTCATATATATTGACATCATTATTTTATAAAATGATAGGGCATGGGAGGGAATCAAACTTGAGACCTCCCATAGCCCAACATATTAGAGGGACTTGGCTATCCAACCTTCCAAGTTTCAATCTTGGGAGGGAAAAGTTTGCATCAATTTCAAACAAATACTCATTGTTGAACATGCCCTTTTTGATTCCCTACACTGATGTAGGCCTAAATCATGCTAAAGTAGGCACACACCCAAGTGCCCAAAATTTACCTTTATTTTAGGAAATATTCCTTGGTAAATGATTTAAAAACTTAAAATTTAAAAATTTGGAGGAAAATGGTACAAAATTAACACACATTTAGAGCAGCTAGAGACAAAATGAGCAGAAGTGCTTAATTGGGACCCCTCTTGAAATTCATAAAGAATCTAAAAATATTGATAGTTTATCTATATCTATCATGGTTTTCCCTATATAACCTATTTATTGAACATAGCCAATAAGGATATCCTCTCATGCCTATATAGCAAAACATTTGCTAGACCATTTTTATGACTTTGTAAAGAGGCTCAAAGATCTTTGCTAAGCATGAAAGCAATCCATTACTTCTATTGCACTAGGGGTTTGTAAATTGGAATCCCTCTTGAATCAAGTTTTCTAATCCCAGTGAGATACTCATTATCCAAGTTCTTCTATGGATTTGTTAGAATACCCTTCTTATGATTATGTAGTCAACCTTCAAAGAAATCTTCTTAGCTAGCTCTAACAAAATTTAACCTCGAGAGAAGTTAGAAGAAAATTTCTATTGACAAAAGCAATCAAGTAATAAATATTCACACTCGCTTTAATGCCATGTTGGATTTCATAACAATTTCCAAAAATGAATGGAGCCAAACATTATCCAATATTGCTTAACAAAGGAATACATAGAATGAAAAAGAAAAACACAAAATATGATAAGGTGTCCATCTACAACAAATCATCTCACTTAAAATAGAAATCAAATTACACTCTAACCAATAATAAAAAAAGGCTTCTATGAAGAGCTATCACACTAAGAACCTCATGCTTCTTATCCCCATATAGTTACAATTTGTAGGAACTTCTCATTCACATATTTGAACAACCCCTTGCTTCAAAATAGAGTTTCAAATCCAGATTTTCCAAGTGGCATAGTTTGGACCATCTAATAGGAGCACATGTTAATCCATACATTTCCTATTTAAATATAAAATCTTACATGTTATTGTGACTAGAAATAATACTACTAGTGTAGAGATATAAAAAATTATACCACTTAAAAAATAAAAGGGATCAAAATGCTTTTTTTATGGCCCTTGGAAGTTTGACCTTAAAATTACACCAAATGCCTCCAAAAATTTGAAAAAATATAAATAATATGTACCTATAGCAAATAGAAGATTTTCATATGTCACTAAATTAGTGGATAAGGGGGTTCCAAGTTAATATTAACTAGATAGCATGCTAACAAATGAGAAGATTTTACATTTCATTTTCTTATGTAAGGGAGTGCCAATTGAGTATCACGCAAACCACTAGATAATATACCAACAAAATGGACTACACCAGTTATCATCTTTTGATTTGATCTATAATCTATAAACTAGACTATGTCACTTACTTATCTCTAATTTCCTCTAAAATTTATGTTTTACCAAGTCTATTGTTGGCTATGCGACTATATGGTCAATGGATTTACTGATTTGGTATATTATGATTGTTCAAACCCATATTTATACTCAACATGTGGCAATTTGCCTACCATGTCACCACCCACCATGTTAGCATTTACTATGTCATCATATTCCATCTCAGTGAATACCATGTCACCTACCACATCATCATGGGATGCATTATTGGGTGCTACATCATCAACTATCACATCAACAACAGTCTTCACATCATCACCATGTGTTACATTATTATCAATTTCCAGGTCATTAAGGGATACCATGTTAATATATACAATCAAAAGTGGGTGATGATATCATTAGCTACTACATCATCTTATAGTACCACATCATCAAGATGTGCCACATCATCATTATACAATGCCAAGTCAAGTCTATTAACATTATTGGTCAAGGTGATAACATCATCATTTTGAATAAAGTAATTTTATGGATGAGATTCAAACCTTAGATATATAGGTCATAATGCCTTAATGGGGGCTCCCCTAGCTCCCTTGGCATAGTCACTCAACATAGCCAAAAGTGCCATCATACAAAGTTCAAGGAACTACTCCCCTTTCAAATGACTCCTATTACCTTCCCATATAGGCCTACAACTATGATATAGGCACATGTTGTCACTACTTACATATTAATCAATAGATGCATACCCTCTAGTAGAATATTCTTAAAAAGAAAATTGATTTTTAAATTTATATTTCAAAAAAAGGAGAAATTTTTTCCAAATTTCAATGAAAAAAAAGTACTTAGAGGTAAATGGATACAAATGTTGAATTTGGGGACCCTAGACTTTCACAAAGGTATCCAAAAATATTTATCATTAATTTGTATCTATCATGGTTTTTCCTCCACAACATTTTTGTCGAATATAACCAATCAACCCATCCTCTCACACCTATGCAACAACAAAAATGTTTGACCATTTAGCAAATTTATCAAGTAGTACAAAGGTCTTTTCCTTGCACAAAAACCTTCCCAAGAATTCCTTGACATCCAAGAGATATAAAAATGTTCAACCTCTTCTTAAAAAGTCTAGCAATACATATTATCCTCTCATCTATGTTGTTACTAGACACAAAATAATGAAATAAAAAATGAAATATTTTTTTTTCAAAATTTCTATTAAAGACCAAAAAAGTTTCTAAAGACCCTAAAAAAATAATCCTAAAATTAAGGCTTTCATTTTGTCAACATTTAAATAAAGAAGAGATTCATTTGATTGTCAATAGAGTATTAAGGAACCTATTGGTGAATATTTCTCTCAAATAAAATATGTTGAAACTAGTGAGATCCTTGTGATCCAAGTCCTCCTAGGGTCTTCATAAGAAAACCTCTTTTTAAACTATTGATGACTTATAGAAATTTTTCTAGTTGCTCCAAGTAATGTTACCCTTAAGAGATGCCATAGAAGCTAATTTGTCAAAAATAATCAATCAAGTAATGGATATTCACACCTACTCTGATACCATGTTGGATATTATAGTACTTTGTAAAAACAAATGAAATCAACACCTCCTCTTTATAGAATCTAACTTGTAATAATTGTGCTTTGGAGTGCTATGTAAAGAAATATTAAGGCCTTAAGAAGGGCCTCGAGTGACAAAAAATTATTCCAACAAAAATATTTGGAGGTAGAAAATTTTGATTGCCCAAAGCTTTATATCCCAATTTGACTGAGTATTCACCATATTTTGATAGATTCCAAACTAGCTCATCCTTCTACATAAAAATGGACAAAGAAAATACTTGAAGCATAATTTTAAGCTCATTTACTATTTGTAAGAGGTCTTCTCCTTCATCCAAGGTCCTAATAGAAATCCATGATATAGTATTGTTCCTCACATTAATGTAATTTTGACATTTGAACCTATACATAAATAAACATGCTCAAGGTAGTAGTTGCCATTTTAGATAAAAAATAGAGGAGAAGGCCTCAACCAAGTATCACAACACAAATTTTTAGAATCTCTCATTAATTGAAGTAATAATTTTCCTTAATAAATGGAAATTCTATTATATGAGGTCCCACATTGTCAATCCCATAGGCAGAGTTTTCTTTTCAACAATTTTATTACATCGATAAGATCTATATATTTAAAATAAAAAAATCCTAACACTTTCCTTAATCTTTGAAACCAAGTTTTGTACCTAATGCCAAACTCAATAGTTTATAATTTTGTAAGCATGATCCTATCATAAGATTTCCTTTGTGAACCCTATCCCACTTCCAAAGAGGAAACTTATCCTTTTCCTCACATCCTTTCCAAAGAAAACCTCTTTGGATTTTATTGAAATTGGGTGCTACATACCTTCTAGCATTATTGAAATTGACATTATATATACATACATGCATATATATAGATAGATATATAGAGTTGTAACCTTCCAACCAAGGTTAGAAAATTACCTTTACAACCTTCCAAACATGATCTCATTCTATCCGGAATTTAGTTCCAAATCTCCTTCTTTATTTTACCAAACAAAGAAAATACCTAGATGTGTTGATGGTAAATTTCCATATTTAAGTATAGTTGCAATATTACTATAATGATAAGGCCTTTGGACTCTCTTTGAGAGGTCCAAGGTTCAAATCCCAGTCAATATGAGGGGACCGAGACCCCTCATAAAAACTTGTGTAAATTCATTGAATTTTTTTTCCATCTTTAAGCCCTTAAACATACATAATAATTAATTGTAAATCTACGACAATATTAATGAAAAAACCTAGATTTTAGTATTATAAAACACTGTACATCCTTCTCATAGTATGATAATAATGATTTAAACTCCATGGGTATGCTAACTAAGGGATGACTTAAAAGAAAATTATTGTCAACAAATCAGAAATAAGATTCAAATGAATCATTTGTTATAACATGAATACCTTTGACTTTCCCTTCCACTTCTACCTTTGAGAAATATCTTCTCAATGCCTTAGCAAGATTAATAAAGAGAAAAGGAGATAGTGGGTCACCCTAGTAGAGTATATGGTATAATTTAAAGTATCTAGTAGGGGATCCATTTATCAAAATAGAATAATTTAGTGTTGTAACATCTAATCCATTAACACTTAGACTCAAATAAAATGATTTATTTGGAGAATATCATGTAGAAAACATCGACAAACCTTGTCATGTGCTTTGTTCATATCTAATTTTACAAGCATCCCTGATTTTTCATTGAATAAAAAAAGTGTATGACCTTTAATGCATTGGTTATACTATCAATAATTTATTTACCATGAACAAAACAACCTTGTACCTCCGAGGTAACATAATTTAGAATGCTTACAATTTTTTTATCATATATTTTGAAATAATTATATTACAAAGGCTTATTGAACAAAAACTATCAAAATATTTTCTTTTCTTTCTTGGAATCCAATGCAATAAACATGGGCTTGATATCACTTATTGTAGAATTATTTTTCCTAGCCTCTTCAATTACATCCAACATATCACTCTTCAACAAATCCCAAAAATTAAAAAATAAAATTACAAGAAATCCATCAGGGTTAGGTTCCTTATTAGGGTGGAAAGAAAAAATTACCTCCAATAGCTCGTCCATAGAGATCTTCTTCATCACGTTTTTATTCTATCTATAATAATTAATGGAATTTGTAAAATATTACCTTGAGCCACCTTATCTTGCCCAAATTTTGACAGAATATATTTGAAATTATTAAATTATTCCTTCCTAATATATTCTTCTTGCTTAACACTTCTTCCATCTAGAAATGTAATACTTTTTATTTAACAAAAAGATAATTTTATTTTGGCTATAACATGAAAAATAGGTGTTTATATCTTCATCCTTAAGTCATCTCTCTCTAGATTTTTGTTCCCAATACAATTATTCCTTTTCCAAAAACACTTTCATTTTATGCTTCCATTGAAACCCTAAAATGCAAGCATAGTCCTCCATAATACTTTATTTTTTCAATGAGTTTACACGGGATTTTTATGAGGGGTACTGGTCCCCTCATACTGAGTGGGGTGTGAACCTTGGACCTCTCAAAGAGAGGCCAAAACCCTTACCACCGCAGTAAGCTTGCAACTATCCATAATACTTACTTTATCATGATATCCTAAAACCCTAAATTACCATAGATTTCATCCATATATTTTGTATTGCTATTGAAACTATAAAGTGCAAGGAATAAACTCTATGCTTATTCTTATGTTTATTGCAGGAAGAGGATTTTTTGCTACTTCTGGAAAATGAAGGCAATTTACCTAGATTAAAATTGACCTCTTTTGCCTTCTTTATTATAAAATTGCCTCCACATCTTCTATTTTACCTTTAATTTCTTTTCTAATCTTGGACATTGCAGTCTCTCATTTCTTATATGGTTCTTTGTTTGTTATAATGGTTGATATGCATAAACCGTAATGGCTTCCACAATTCAATGAGGTTGTGGAGCTTTCTTTGTTTTTATGGGGAGTGGAAAATCCTTGATCTAATATAAGCTTCTACTACAATATGATATCTTTGCTTCATATTATTGATCTAATCTAAGCTTCTACTACAATACGATATCCTTACTTCTTGAAGTTTATCTCCGATCAAAAATTTTGACCTCTTTCTCTATCATTTTCACTTTGCAATCTCTTACCATGTCTGATAACATTTGTAGCATTGAAATAAAACATTTTTACAATCCACTTGTTGATTCCATTTTATTAATTTAGATTTAATCTTAATGGATTTTGATGGGGTATTGAAAAATCTATGGAAACATATATCTGGGTATATACATCGTGTTTTTGGTCCTTAGCAATTGGTCTCTCTTAAATGAACTTCCCTAGAGTATTATCATTATTTTTTAAAACCCTCTTGTTGATAATTTGATGTGAAGGTTAATAAAACATAACCGGCAATAGAAGGCTTGTAATCACGTAGAAAAAGTCTCATTCAATGGTCTTAAAGATTATAGGTAATCTCTCTCCTAAACTATGGGTTACCGTCCATTATTTTATCTTTGATTTTTGAGCTTATGAATACGAGGAGGAAAAGTATTTTTGGAATAAGGTCATGGAATAATTTAAATTCAATTTCCACTTCCATTTGATCCAATTTTGAATTGTCTAAAAATTTGGCTTGTATCTCTAAACTTACATATTAACTTTGCTTTTAAAACTTGGTATATCATATTAGATCATCTTATATTTTTTATATTTGATCATTGAATTTTGATAAAGCATTTGTTACCTAGATAAGAATTGCAATAGATTTGCTCTTCCTCTTCTCCCTAACTAAAACATCATTACTCTTAAGTAAACATTTTATAAATAACATTTCTTTCATACTGTCTAACTTTTTTTCATAATAATCTTTTATATTTTCTTATAAATTTTCTAAAGATTTAAAATAAAAAGGCAAGTCTTATTCTTTACTCCCTCTTATTTTTATCAAAGTCTTATATATATTTTTATTTAAAAAAAAAAAAAAAATCTTCAATTTTATTTTATCTTATTTATACAAACTATTGTTTTTTTTTTTTTTCAAACTAGATTTTATATGGCATCACTCCAAAATTAGACTAATAATACTAATAATATGCAACTCTAGTTGTTCAAGGGAGGGCCTCGATAATTGTTTAAATTAATTTTGATGCATTTGTTCCAGACTTTGGTTCTTTTTCGAGAGACTCAAGATTCAAAATGGGGTATGGGCTAGTGTGTGAGGGGGTGGGTGTGTGGTGGCTATCTTAAATTCCCTATTGATAAAGCGCTTTACAAAAGATCATGGTTGGGAAGAGATTCCTCAACCCTCTAAGTTGATTGAAGAGATTTCTCACACTAAAAAATTAAAGCCTATGTAATAGGGCTTTAAATTACTTGGACTTTTAGGCCCATAAGTTGATTGAAGAAATTTCTCACACTAAAAAATTAAAGCCTATGTAATAGGGCTTTAAATTACTTGGACTTTTAGGCCCATATTTAAAATTTCAAAGTCGTTGTCTATATTTAAAATTTCAAAATTATTTTTATTTAAAATATTTTAATTTGAAAACATCCAAAAATATGTCGGCAATAACTTCAGTTAAAAATCTCAAAACATCCCAACAATATGTCGACAATAAAAAAGATCCCTACTAACCTTAAGAAAAGAAGCCAGTGACTCTGTACCACCTATTATACTTGCATTACTTCAACATATACGGCCTAGCTGTATTGTTATTTTCGCGCCAACTCAGGCGACGATGTCAGGAGACTGTGGAAAGACAGAGACACACAGACAGGGACTCCATAATAACTCCCCTCAGGAGGCTGTACAAACACGGACTCCATAACTGCCCTCCATCATTTAAAGAGGAAATAAGAGGGAGACACCATATTCATTGCTTATAAATATCCTCATCACAATTCGAATAATTATATATATCCCCAAGCAATATCAAGAGGAGAGGGAGAAATAAAGATTATAGCTATCGAGCTTGTATCTCTGATGGCCCGGCAGCTTCTTTTCTTCTTCTTAGTTCCATTCCTCTTAACAACCTGTACCTCAGGTAAATTTCAGTTTCATTTCTGTATTTCTTTCTTTCATCCCTCTTCCGTGCTGGAAATCGATCCCTAGACCTCCTAAAAATATAATAATAACGGTCATTTTTTTCTTTTTGGGTGCCGGTGACTGCATGCAGATTCAGCGAAGCCATGCAGGAAGGACATGAAGGGGGAGGGATTTTGCGATGTGAGTAAAATTAGGAGGTTTCGGGTTCGAGTCCCAGGAACTTCTTGTAGCTTAACGGTTCTTTGTCTGTGATGTGCAGAAGGAAAAGAGTGCGGACGGAATCGATGGCCGTCAAGTGACGGAAAGATCGGCGTCTGTTGGCGGAGGGCTTCGCAAGATCGCTGAATTCGAGGTGGACTACTCGGAGCCGGGTCCCAATCCGCAGCATTGGGCGCCGTCGCCGCCGGCTGTTTTGCCTTCGTCACCTCCGCCGTCAACAAATTCTACGCCACCGCTGGCACCGCCGCCGCCGTCAACGCCGCCGCCGCCGCCTCCAACGCCAAAGCACGGTTGAATTATGTCCCGTCCAGTCCAGTCTTGTCTGTTCTGAGTGCTGCAGGGCTTTGCGAGAATCGAACTCAGGATCTGTTTGTTGTTTATTGCAGTGTTGAATGATCTGTGTCGTATCCTTAGAGTATTAAATTACTAAATATTATATTAATATTAATAATCACGATCAGGTGGAGGATTCTCTTTCTCCTTGGAACCGTGGTTGGATCGTTGCGGTTATATTTTCAGCTGCCGATGAATTCTTAGTAATTTTACTTGGCAGTTCACAGGCTACCAGCCAATGATTGGATGGTTTTTTTTAAATGAAGAAAATATATATGGAATTTGAGATTACAAATGGAAGGGATTCGAACAGTTGACCTGTTGCAATCACTCTGCCAAAATAAGTTTTTTTTTTTTTTTTTTCCGAATTTGGTTGAGATCATATCAAATGGACTCCTTTATTTGATCATAATCTGTATTATAGCTCAGATAAAATTGATCCGTTTAAAAAAAAAAAAAAAAATTGATCCGTTTTTGTAAAAAATTAAAAAATTGATCTGTTGATGTCAACTGTAATTTTTTAATGGAAATTTTTGGTATTCGAAAATTAAAACTCATAATCTTCGTATCTTAACTCGCAATTAAGGGAATATCATAACGAAGATCAAAACGTTGCAGAGCCTGATCGGCATGGATATTAAATCGAACAATATACATTTAAATATCAAATTTATTTTAAAAAATAAATTAAAACTTTTTAATTTTTAATTTTATACAGGGAATTAATAATGTATGATCATAATATTTTATTAAAACTAAATTCAAAAAATAAAAAATAAATTGAAATAATACGATTAAATTTTAAAAATAAAAAATAAATTAAAACAATGTGTTATCTTTAGAAACAAAATTAAAATTCTTAATTACATCTCAACTAATTCAAGAATTTACAAATAAGCATAAAAATGCTTATTTATATTTCAACTACCATGTGTAGTCTATTAGTGTGAATACAATGTCAAATAGTCTAGAACATTGTAGTGTGAATACACTGCCAAGAGTCTAGAACATTGCCTCATTTTTCTTTGTTTGGTCTTGTATTATCAAGATTTTTATTAATAGTAAGAATAATGCTTTGGTCATATAAAAATTATGGCTTTATTTTTTTTTAAATGTATAAAGGTTTCCTATTTTCTTTATAAACCTTAGTTTTTTTTTAAATAAAGCTTTTGTTGATTAAAATTAAGTCAATGGAACAACCACCATTATAAATTTTAGTTTATTGAATAAAATGAAGTTAACTAGATCTTGACCCTTAAGAAAATTTTGTTTGGTGTTATATTATCAAGATTTTTATTTATAATAATAACAATAATACTATGGTCATATAAAAATTATGATTATATATATATATATATATATATATATATATATATTATATAAGTGTTTGTTGTCACTAAAATCTTTAGTCTGTTGGGTAAAATGAAGCCAATAGGAATCTTTAGTCTGTTGGGTAAAATAAAGCTAATGGGAATCTTTAGTGTGTTGGGTAAAATGAAGTCAATGAGACTGGCACCACTATAATTTTAAGTTTGTTGGGTAAAATGAAGTCAATGGGACCGTTGTCACTATAGATATTAGTTTGTTGGATAAAATGAAGTCAACGGGACTTTGATCCTCCATGAAATCAAATTGGGATAGTTAATCGATAAACACTCAACCACTACCATTCAACCTATCCTCTTTTGGGTATTGTGTGGTTTACCCACCATTGGGTAAAATGAAGTTAATGGGACAACTGCCATTAAAAACACTAGCTTGTTGAATAAAATGAAGTCTGTCGACCCTCAAAGAAATCTTGGTGTTGTATTATCAAGATTTTTATTAATAATAATAACTATAATACTATGGTCATATAAAACTTATGGTTTTATTTTTATGTATAAGGGCTTGTTGCCACCTTAAACTCTAGTTTGTTGGATAAAACAAAGTCAAGAGGACAACCACCATTATAAATGCTAGCCCATTGGGTAAAACAAAGTTAATGGGACCGCCACCACTATAAACGCTAGCCCGTCGGGTAAAACAAAGTTAATGGGACCGCTACCACTATAAACCCTAGCTTGTTAGGTAAAACAAAATCAATAGGACTTGGACCCTTGAGGGAATCGAATGAAGGCAACCAACCGAAAAACACTCGATCATTACCATCCAACCTATCTCCTTTTGGGTATGTCGTGGTTTGAACCTGGGTTTCCCAAAAGAGATCCCAAATCCCAAACCATTGCCTCATTTTGGTGGACTTTAAAGAGAGCACAAAACTAAAACCATTGCACCTTCCTAGTGAACTTTAAAATGTTAGGTTAAAGCATGAGTTTTTATGATGGATCATGATTCCCTTGGGGTTTGAGCTTGGGTCTCCTAATTGAAAATCCAAGTACATAGTTTGAAGTACTTACCACTATGATATCCCTCCTACTTACCACTAAGATATTCCATCCAGACTTAATTTAGGGTGTACTGAGGTTTAAACTTAGATCTTGTGGCTAAAAATCCAAAGATATACCGTTACAGTATCCCTCATGAGATAAAATTATTAAGGCAAATCATAGGTTTTTATGAGGGGACCCATTCCCCTTGTATCAAGGTTTGAACTTGGGTCTCTATTAGGATCCCATCCTAACACTATGATGTAATGTTCCTTGTTGAACGTAGGGAACAACCATAGTAATATTTTGTAAATGTGGGGAACACTCATGATAATGTTTTGAAATATTTTATGATAGTTGTGGCTCTAAAAACACCTAGATAAGTGGCGCCATTGTATGTAATTGTTAGCAATAATGTAACTATTTTGTAGATAGGAGATTCTAATTTGGGTGGCATTTTGCATGTAATCCAACCTTGAGAGTTAGGTGGTAGATGAAGTATTTAAAACTACGAGGAGCAAGAATGTATGTATATTTTTGTATATTTGAAAAAAGTATTGAAGGAGGTTGACCCCTCGAAGTGGGTGATTCTCTGTTACTTTATGAGATTGTTCCTTTTTGCATTTATATTTTGTATTGTAATAGTGTGTGTTTTAAGCATTTATGTTTTTTTGTAATATTTGTGTAAGTGAGTTTACTTTTAATAGTAGGATTCTAAAAAGTGGTATCAAAGCGCTTTCTAGGGCCATATTCTATTGTGGCTGCAATAGTTCCTGCCATTCAGATTGTTAGGTATAAGATTTTGTGTTTTTGTTTTTCGCTAGTTTTCTTATTAAAAAAATCCAGCCTTGTTTCTTTTCTTGCATTAGTTATTTAGGTTAGAAACCCTATGTTGGGGGTTTTTAAAAATAATGGAGGAGATTTTATTGGTTAAGCTAGATTATCTATAGAGTGTCTAGTTAAGTGAGGGGTGATCAAGCTCCAATGCCTAGGCCTCAAACAACACTCGTCTATGAAATTGAGCACCCACGTACCTTTGGATATATTGGGAGACCCCCTAGGATTAGGAGAGACCTTTATCCCTTAGGAAGATTTTTGGCCTTGTATTCTCCATAGTACACCATACACAACATCATGTACTGAAAAAGAGGTAGGTTGTATGCTCAAGGGTATGTGTGGAATCCTCTTTGAGTAGTCGCCTAAAATATTGTTCTGAACATTATCATTCATCACTGTGGCATAACAAAGGGTCTGTGGGCAGTACATACACCTTGGCTTAACATACCTTGTTATGTTTTTTATAAAACGAAGTCACCGTTGGGTAAAATAAAGTCAATGGAACAACAACCACTATAGATTCTAACCTATTGAATAAAATTAAGTCAAGTAGATACTGACCCTCGAGGGAATCTTGTTTGGTGTTGTAATATCAATATTTTATTTATAATAATAACAATAATACTATGGTCGTATAAAAGCTATGGTTTTATGGGGAGTATGGTTAACTAGGAATGCAATAATTTTTTAGGATCAAGAGAAGCCTACTTGGTAGGTCTCCTTCCAAATCATTAGAAGTTTAAAAATTGTAAGGTTTCGACAACAACAAAGGTAAACAAATAAATCATCCCTCCAAAGATTGATAAATTAGGGGTTTGGAATTTTTTTTATGGGGCTAGATAGGGGGTCCCTAGAGTTTGTGGAGCAGGAGGATTCCTATATACTTTCGACTCTCATTATTTTAAATTTAGGGTTGGATTGGGAGGAAGTTTTAATAATTATACTAAAATCATGGCCCTCAAATTGTTGGTTCAGTTGGTAGAATTAAAAGGGCAAAAATCAAATATATGGAGACTCACAAGTGGTAATAAACTGGATGTTTGGTATTTTTATGATAGAAAACATGATTCTATAACCTATCTTCTCAGGTCCGAGGTGTAGACCAATTGGTTCATCCAAACTCCATAAGGGGGCGGAGGTCCAAGGTTCAAATCTCGGGCCTCGTCGGACTGAACGCTTGTCCCTTTCTTAGTGCTTTCAGTGGCGTAAAAGGTTTAAAATGATTGTGGCATAGTGGTTATAGGGGTGGACTACGCGAAGATCTGTGTGGCGGTTTTCGGGGTGGACAACGCAAAATACTGTGGTGGCCATAAAAGCTGGAAATCCTGCCCGGATTCGTGGCGGTTACCGATTCCACCATGTAAATACAAAAAAAAAAATAACCTATCTTCTCTCAAATAAAAGAAGTTGTGGATCACAATGAAACTTTTACTTTTTGGCATATTTATAGAGAACTAAATAGGGAAGTAGATGAACTCTCAGAGGAGGCACTTCAAATTGATCCATGTATGTGCTTAGTACAAGAATTCAATGAGGGTAATGCACTATAGCTAGTCCAAATTTCTATCTAGGGGGATTAACACACTCTAGTTAAAACAAGCACATATTAAGCTTTTTAAAAAACTTAGAAGTTAGTGATTTAAAGGATATTGTTTGATAAATTGGGAAGGTGCCTAAGGATAGAACTTAACATGATAGATATAGTTATTTATAATGTATAAATGACTTGATCTTTAGGCCACTATTAAATTTTTGAAGAAATGCCAAACAGGCATATGAAGAATGTAATTTCATATTTACTTAATATAAAATTACGATTTTTTTTCAAGAAAAAAATTATGGTTTTATTTTAATTTTTATGCATAAGTTCTTGCTTCCACTATAATATTTAGTCTGTTGGGTAAAATAAATTCAATGGGATCATCGCCACTATAAAACTTAGCTCGTTATATAAAATAAATTCAATGATTGACTAACATGAAGTCAACGAGACTTTCATCCTCTATGGAATCAAACTAGGGTAGCCAATTGATAAACACTCAACCACTACCATTCAACCTATCCCCTTTTGAGTACAATCTGGTTTACCCATCACTAGGTAAAACAAAGTCAATGGGACAACCACCACTATAAACCCTAGCCTATTAGATAAAATGAAGTCAATAGGACCTTGAGCCTCTAGGGAATCTTGGTGTTGTATTATCAATATTTTTATTAATAATAATAACAATAATACTATGGTCAATACAAAAATAATGGTTTTATTTTAATGTTTTTTATGCATAAGGGCTCATTGCCACTATAAACTCTAGTTTGTTGGGTAAAAAAAAGTCAATGGTACTGCCACCACTATAAACTGTAGTCCATTGGATAAAATAAATTTAATGGGACCACCGCCACTATAAACCCTAGCCCATTAAGTAAAATGAAGTCAACAGGACCCAGATTCTTCAAGGAATTGAACTGGGACAACCAACCAATAAACACTCGACTGATACCATGCAACCTATCCCCTTATAGGTATGTCATGGTTTGAACCTAGGTTTCCCAAAAAAGATCCCAAATCCCAAACCATTGCATTGTCCTTGCAAAATTTAAACTTGGGTTTCCCAAAAGAGAGCCCAAAGCCCAAACCATTATATCATCCTTGCAAACTTTAAGATATTAGGGTAAAGAATGGGTTTTTATGAGGGATCATGATTCCCTTAGGGTTTGAGCTTGGGTCTCCTAAATAAAAATACAAGTACATAGTCCCAAGTACTTACCACTATAGTATCCCTCCTGCTTACCACTATGGTGTCCCTTTCGAATACAAAATTTTAGAGTGTATTGAGGTTTGAACTTAGGTCTTATGGCTAAAAATCAAAAGATACACCACTACAGTATTGAGGTTTTAAATTTATCTTGTGGCTAAAAATAAAAATATATACCACTAAGGTACTGAGGTTTGAACTTAGATCTTGTGGCTAGAAACCCAAATATATACCACTATAGTATCCCTAAAGAGACAAAAATATTAGTGTAAAACATGATTTTTTATGAGGAGTCCCATTCCCCTCATGTTGGGGTTTGGACTTGGGTCTCTATTAGGACCCCATCCTAACACTATAATGTAATGTTCCTTGTTGAATATGGGGAACACCCATGATAATGTTTTGAAATATTTTATGATATTTGTGGCTCTAAAAACACCTAGATAAGTGGCACCATTGTATGTAATTGTTAGCAAGAATGTAACTATTTTGTAGATAGGAGATTCTAATTTGGGTGGCATTTTGCATGTAATCCAACCTTGAGAGTTAGGTGGTAGATGAAGTCTTTAAAACTACAAGGAACAAGAATGTATGTATATTTTTGTATATTTGAATGAAAGTATTGAAGGAGGTTGACCTCTCGAAGTGGCTTGTGATTCTCTGTTACTTTATATGAGATTGTTCCTTTTTGCATTTATATTTCGTATTGTAATAGTGTGTGTTTTAAGCATTTATGTTTTTTTATAATATTTGTGTAAGTGAGTTTAATTTTAATAGTAGGATTCTAAAAAGTGGTATCAAAGCGCTTTCTAGGGCCATATTCTATTGTGGCTGCAATAGTTCCTGCCATTCAGATTGTTAGGTATAAGATTTTGTGTTTTTGTTTTTCGCTAGTTTTCTTATTAAAAAAAATCTAGCCTTGTTTCTTTTCTTGCATTAGTTATTTAGGTTAGAAACCCTATGTTGGGGGTTTTTAAATATAATGGAGGGGATTTTATTTGTTAAGCTAGATTATCCATAGAGTCTCTAGTTAAGTGAGGGGTGATCAAACTCCAATGCCTAGGCCTCAAACAACACCCGTCTATAAAATTGAGCACCCACGTACCTTTGGATATATTGGGAGACACCCTAGGATTAGGAGAGACCTTTATCCCTTAGGAAGATTGTTGGCCTTGTATTCTCCATAGTACACCATACACAACATCATGTACTGATAAAGATGTAGGTTGTGTGCTCAAGGGTATGTGTGGAATCCTCTTTGAGTAGTCACCTAAAATATTGGTCTAAAAATTATCATTCATCACTGTGGCATAACAAAGGGTCTGTGGGCAGTACATACACCCTGGCTTAGCATACCTTGTTATGTTTTTTATAAAACAAAGTCACTGTTGGGTAAAACAAAGTCAATGGAACAACAAACACTATAGATTCTAACCTATTGAATAAAATTAAGTCAATTAGATACTGACCCTCGAGGGAATCTTGTTTGGTGTTGTAATATCAATATTTTTATTTATAATAATAACAATTATACTATGGTCGTATAAAAGCTATGGTTTTATGGGGAGTATGGTTAACTAGGAATGCAATAATTTTTTAGGATCAAGAGAAGCCTACTTGGTAGGTCTCCTTCCAAATCATTAGAAGTTTAAAAAATTGTAAGGTTTCGACAACAACAAAGGTAAACAAATAAATCATCCCTCCAAAGATTGATAAATTAGGGGTTTGGGATTTTTTTGATGGGGCTAGACAAGGGGTCCTTAGAGTTTGTGGAGCAGGAGGATTCCTATATAATTTCGACTCTCATTATTTTAAATTTAAGGTTTGATTGGGAGGAAGTTCTAATAATTATACTAAAATTATGGCCTTCAAATTGTTGTTTCAGTTGGTAGAATCAAAAGGGAAAAATCAAATTTATGGAGACTCGCAAGTGGTAATAAACTGGATGTTTGGTATTTTTATGATATAAAACATGATTCTACAACCTATCTTCTCTCAAATAAAAGAAGTTGTGGATCACAATGAAACTTTTACTTTTTGGCATATTTATAGAGAACTAAATAGGGAAGTAGATGAACTCTCAAAGGAGGCACTTCAGATTGATCCATTTATGTGCTTAGTACAAGAATTCAATGAGGGTAATGCGATGTAGCTAGTACACATCTCTATCTATGGGGATTAACACACTCTAGTTAAAGCAAGCACAGATTAAGCTTTTTAAAAAACTTAGAAGTTAATGATTTAAAGGATACTGTTTGATAAATTGGGAAGGTGCCTAAGGATAGAACTTAACATGATAGATATAGTTATTTATGATGTATAAATGACTTGATCTTTAGGCCACTATTGAATTTTTGAAGAAATGCCAAACAGGCATATGA
This sequence comes from Wollemia nobilis, assembly GCA_028583015.1. Lineage (NCBI taxonomy): Eukaryota > Viridiplantae > Streptophyta > Pinopsida > Araucariales > Araucariaceae > Wollemia > Wollemia nobilis. The sequence goes on along the minus strand of JAQPPZ010000386.1, from coordinate 7,117,376 downwards.
AGAATGTAATTTCATATTTACTTAATATAAATTTATGATTTTTTTTCAAGAAAAAAATTATGGTTTTATTTTAATTTTTATGCATAAGTTCTTACTGCCACTATAATATTTAGTCTGTTGGGTAAAATAAATTCAATGGGATCATCACCACTATAAACCTTAGCTCGTTATATAAAATGAAGTCAATGATTGACTAACATGAAGTCAACGAGATTTTCATCCTCTATGGAATCAAACTAGGGTAGCCAATTGATAAACACTCAATAACTACCATTCAACCTATCCACTTTTGAGTACAATGTGGTTTACCCATCACTGGGTAAAACAAATTCAATGGGACAATCACCACTATAAACCCTAGCCTATTAGATAAAATGAAGTCAATAGGACCTTGAGCCTCTAGGGAATCTTGGTGTTGTATTATCAATATTTTTATTATTAATAATAACAATAATACTATGGTCAATACAAAAATAATGGTTTTATTTTAATGTTTTTTATGCATAAGGGCTCACTACCACTATAAACTCTAGTTTGTTGGGTAAAAAAAAGTCAATGGTACTGCCACCACTATAAATTGTAGTCCATTGGATAAAATAAATTTAATGGGACCACCACCACTATAAACCCTAGCCCATTAGGTAAAATGAAGTCAACAGGACCCAGATTCTTCAAGGAATTGAACTGGGACAACCAACCAACAAACACTCGACTGCTACCATCCAACCTATCCCCTTATAGGTACGTCATGGTTTGAACCTAGATTTCCCAAAAAGTATCCCAAATCCCAAACCATTGTATTTCCCTTGCAAAATTTAAACTTGGGTTTCCCAAAAGAGATCCCAAAGCCCAAACCATTATATCATCCTAGCAAACTTTAAGATATTAGGGTAAATAATGGGTTTTTATGAGGGATCATGATTCCCTTAGGGTTTGAGCTTGGGTCTCCTAAATAAAAATACAAGTACATAGTCCCAAGTACTTACCACTATAGTATCCCTCCTGCTTACCAGTATGGTGTCCCTTTCGAATACAAAATTTTAGGGTGTACTGAGGTTTGAACTTAGGTCTTGTGGCTAAAAATCAAAAGATATACCACTACGGTACCGAGGTTTTAAATTGATCTTGTGGCTAAAAATCAAAATGTATACCACTAAGGTACTGAGGTTTGAACTTAGATCTTGTGGCTAGAAACCCAAATATATACCACTATAGTATCCCTAACGAGACAAAAATATTAGTGTAAAACATGAGTTTTTATGAGGGGTCCCATTCCCCTCATATTGGAGTTTGGACTTGGATCTCTGTTAGGACCCCATCCTAACACTATAATGTATTGTTCCTTGTTGAATGTGGGGGACACCCATAGTAATATTTTGTAAACATGGGGAACACCCATGATAATATTTTAAAATATTTTGGGATATTTATGGCTCTAAAAGTGCCTAGACAAGTGGAACCATTATATGTAATTGTTAGTAAGAATGTAATTGTTTTGTAGGTAGGATATTCTAGCTCAAGTGGCATTTTGCATGTAAGCCAAGCTTCAGAGTTAGGTGGTATATGAAGTTTTTAAAACTACGAGGAGTAAGAATGTATGTATATTTTTGCACATTTGAATGAAAGTATTGAAGTAGGTTGCCCCCTCAAAGAGGATTGTGATTTTGTGTTACTTTGTGAGATTGTTCCTTTCTTCATTTATATTTCATATTGCAAGTGTATGTTTTAAGCATTTATGTAAATTTACAATATTTGTGTAAGTGAGTTTATTTTTTATAGTAGGATTCTAACAAGTGGTATTAGAGTACTTTTCAGGAATGTATTCTTCTGTGACTATGATAATTACTACCATTTTGACTGTTAGGTATAAGATTTTGTGTTTATGTTTTTTGTTAGTTTCTTTATTAAAAAATACAAAAGTTATTTATGCTGGAAACCCATGTTGTCATTATGTTTGGTCTGAATCTATAATTATTGTCTAAGCTAGATTATCTATAAAGAATCTAGTGAAGTGGGGGTTATCAGGCTCTAATACCCAAGCCTCAGACAACACCCATCTATGAAATTGAGCCTCTCACGTATCTTCAGGTATATCATGAGAGCCCCTAGGATTAGGAGAGACCTTTAGCCCTTAGTAATATATTTGGTCTTATGTTATCCATAGTACATTGAACACAACATCCAAAAATATTACCCTCTTGTGCTGACAAAGAGGCATATAGTGTGTTCAAAGGTATGTGTGGAATCCTCCTTTAGTAGTGGCTTGAAATATTGGTTCAAACACTAGCATTCGTTATTGTGGTATAATAGAGGGCCTATGGAAAGTACATACACCCTATCTTAACATACCTTATTATTTTGAATATCAAACCTACAATAAAAATCATTGCAACAAAAAAATTATGTTGAATGAATCTTGAACCTGTTACCATAACCTTATCACATAAATTGAGCATATAAAGAAGACATCCCTATTCCATATATTTTGCATGAAAAACAACCACAATTTTTTTATAGAAAAATATAACAGGAAGCCAGAAACCACCAAAGTTAGAAATAGTAGAAACAAGGTGGTCAGTGCTAGTAATAGTTAGAATATTCTATCAGTACCAATCAATATAGAGTCATCGATTGTTAGTGTTAGAATAGTCACCTATGATAGTCAAAATTTAAAATAGATAAGAAATATTTGTGATAGATTCAAAAAAAGTAAGTGACAACATAGTGTTAAGAGTGGTCAGTAGTCATAATAGTTAAGACAAAGTATCATAAGGAGTTGGTCGATATAGAACCCAACTCTTGAACCAAGCCTCTAGAGGGAAAATCGACCACACTAGCAACCTTAACAACAAAGCAATAAAAAAATTATAGGGTATTCAAAACCAATGTTGTGGTATATAGCTCATTGTGATCATCTTCTCAATCTGATAATTTTGATATATAGACCCCAAACCACTTATCGGGATCCTTACTAAAAATAGTAACCCTTGAAATCATATTTTTATTTTTGGTAAGTATCACCAACAAGTCATAACTCTAGAACATGGCTTCAGGTACTCGACAACAAGAATTAGATAGCCATATTTCTAAACAAGTGGAGAGTATAAGAAAACAACTACGGTCCTTATTCTCCAACACCTTAGATGAGATAAAGATAAATAAAAAACTTTTAGAAATCTGTGAGTGTGGTCATTGAGGCATAGAGAAAAATGAAGATAGAGTTGGATAGTGGCATTTCTATTTATTCCTTGGGTCATCGATATCAATAGGATACATGTATGAGTCACCACCAACAAAATGTACTAAATAACAATGGATTTAAATTACCATAATTAGACTTCCCAAAATTTTATGAAAAAGATCTTAAGGGGTGGATTTGTAAGGATGAATAATATTTCATCTTCATAATGTCCCACACTACATGCATTTGAAAATTGCCTCTTTCAAATTTGAATTAGATGCACTACATTAGTTTTAGTGGCTTAGGAAGGTCGTACCTGACCTTTCTTGGTAAGAATTAAAATAACATCTACTCATTCACTTTGGTCCAAGTGATTGAAGATTTTACAAGAGATATTTTTAAACTTAGACAAACCTCAACCATTCGAGATGAAGAGTAAAAGACCCCAATAAACTAAATATAGAAAAATAGTAAATATATAATCAAAGGAAAAAAGAAGAAGATAATAGATACACATAACACAATATTTCATGTGGAAAACCCTTACAAGAAAAAAACTAGCACAGTAATGTCTCCTTATTGTAAAAACTTAACCATCTCCAATACAATAATTTTCAAATTTCATATCTCTTCAAACCTTGATGCAAGTGCAATTAAATAACAACATAAGAATAGATTTTTACAATACCATGGGTTCAAATATTTAACCCTAAACAATCCATATGGGTCTAAAAATAGCTTAAGAAACCTCAACAATGGTAAATAGAGAGTGTTTAGTACCTTTTAGGGTTAACCCCACCAGAATAACATGGAAAATATTCAACATATTTCCAACACGATAGTATCAAACTCAATTTGAAAACTTGCCAATCATACCACTGGTCTAAGTGTCGACTCCTTTCAAAGTTGTTTTTTGAGTGGTTTGAAGGATGATATTATGGATAAGGTTAAACTATTAGACCTCAAACATTACCATAGACAATACAATTGGCTAAATTGGTAAAAGAGAAATTCAAGGCTCGAGGATGTACCTCTAAATTTCCTCAATATCAATCATCTTTTCTGTCCAAGCCTATGACAAGTCCTACCAGTAAATCTCCCACTATAAAAAATTGACTCATTAATAAATGGAGAATAGAAGGGCACAAGGGTTATGTTATAATTGTGATGAAAAGTATTCTATGGGGCACAAGTGTGTACAAAAAAAAGTGTATGTACTAGATATGGATGAAACACCAACCATAGAATCTTTATAGGAAGAGGACGATCCTCAAGAGGGAGAAACTATAGATTAGATAGTAGATCTAGAGGAATTTTAACCAAAAATATCTATGCATGCTTTAGCAAGAGTATCCACTCCCCAAAAAATGAAAGTGATCGACTACTTCAATTGACAATGAATCATCATTCTTATTGACTATGGTAGTACACATAATTTTATTGAACCATGTGTGGCCGGATTATTTTGTTCCATAGTTGAGTCTCTAGAAAAAGCATAATCACCCTTGCAACCAAAGGTTATGTATATAATACCCCATTCCCCAACCCTAAAAAATAAGCTTCTAATCAATAATGAGGAGTAAATCATAATCAAGGTCAAGGGCTTAATCAAGGTGGTCATCAAAATTAGTAAAACAAAGGATACAATTCTAATCATCACAACCAAGGAGGGGATCAAAATAATAAAAACTAGAATGGTAACTACCATCAAAACCAAAAACTTGGAGCTAGTACTTCTAAGATTGCCTCTCAAGTTAACCAAGCCCTTGTCCAACCTAACCCAAATAGAGACTATATTTGTTGTCAACCCAATGTGGCTCATTATGTCAATATTTTGGAGGTATAAAGAGAAACCATTGCATCATTGGAACAATATTTTTTTATTATTACTAGGAGTGCACCTCAATACGAAAATAAGCAACCTTTTAAACATGAAAAATAAAATAAGGATAAGGGAAAAAAACCTATCCATGCAATGACCAATATAGCTATATTTGATAAAATTCCAAACTCTTCTTTGGTCATATGAAAACTTGTTACAAATCTAGGAACATCAAAAAATATAGAAAACATTCCTAGTAAAGTCTTAGGCAAGTACAAAAAATATATCTCCTAAAATTATTGAAATAACATTATTTACACTTTAATTAGTGATCCCTCCAACCATGAAAAAGTATCACAATATCAACTAGCCAAAGGAATCATTTCTTAAAGTAGTCATGAGAAAAAATAAAGCATGAGGCATAGTTGGAAAGTCATATAGAACCCCTTGTAAGGTCCCATACTATGAATTACTTAGGACATATCCTTATCAATGATAGTAGTTAAAATACCTCTTAGATGAGATGGAGATACCTTGACCTAGGGTTACCAACATTATTCCCACCATACTAGGGTCTTATGAAGTGAAATACATTTAATTACATAGAGAAAAGATATGCATTGATCTAGACACTAGCCCTAATTTGGTTATAATTTTCCTTTGAAAAACATGATTATTATTGATTATTTGGAAAGGGATGATGATCCACCATTGATGATAATATTTTTTTACTACCACATGGATGTCTATGGGTCTTTGGTTGATGAAGGGAGTGATACATATGTTATGTCATTGTTATTGATAGATAAACTAAATATCCTTAGAGAAAATTTTCTTTCTATTGGAATTCATTCCTATTATTATAATGGTAAGTCATAAGATCATGTAAGTTGCATTAGGTTGCCAATTTTATCTGGCCCTAAAGAAGTAAGGGTGAATATTATAACATTTTTTTAGACCAACTATAATATGTTGTTAAATAAAACCTAGAGTAGTAAGATGAGAGTCATAACTTCTTTTACTTTTCAAGTGGTTAAATATACCTATGATGATAAATTTTTCACCATAGAGGGAGACTTAGATCCTTGGGGGCCTCATCCTTCAAACCATAAAAAATATTTTCTTCCTTCTATGAAAGAGACACAAAAGGTTCCAATATATGAACCTAAGACTAAATGGATATCTAAAAGGAAATTATACAAGGGGCATCCTAAAGTTTACTTGAAATGCCCCCAAGATAGACATGATTCTAAAGATGATCAACTATTCTCTTTGACTAAAATTATTTTCTCACCATACCTTTTGTTATCTTGCTACTAAAACATCACAAACTCCATAATTAGAAGTATCTCAAAAATCATAAAATATACTACAAATCATACAATATGCTTTCCCACTTGCTCCTATACAGTTTCCTTATGAGCAACCCCTCCAGATCGTACAACTATTCAATATGCCATTGTTCGATATTTAAACTATTCAATATTTTGTAAATCATAAAAATACAACCTAAAATCATATAGGGATGTACTACTCCATACAATATCCCTCTCTAGTTTCTTCTCCTCACTTAATCTATACAATTCTATACGATTTCGTATGATTTTCTCAAAATGGCTAAAAATAGCCCAAAAACTACTCGAAATTACATAAAATTTTTCTTGAGACTATACACTCTACCACCAAATTTTATAGTATATATTTTCAAATCCTTATATGACTAAAATCATATTTTTCACTTTTCTTCTATGATTTCTCTTTGACCTAGTTGCTAAAATGTCTCGATCTATCTTTTCAATGCTTTTCAGGATCAATTTCTCAATTCTTCCACAATTGGCACAATTTATCCCAAAAAACAAAAAAATTGGCTATTAAATATGGTTGTACGATAATCTCCTTCCTTTCCTCAATCTTCTTACTTTTATTTTTGGCCACTTGTATCAAATTAGGGTTTGTATCTTCCTTTTCCCTGTAATTTCTTTGCTCTAGCTCCAATCTACCACTTCTTAGAACCCTAATGTATGTTTTCAATGACCTGGTTTGTGTTTGGATGACTTATATTATAAACCCTCATTTATTTATGGTTGAACTTGAATTATTCCTTTAATGGAGTCAAACCCTTACTTTTTCTCCTTTTTTCTTCTCCGATTCAATTTCTTCGAATGTGAAAAGTCTCCCTAGTGCGAGCTTAAAAATGGGTCATAAATTATTATAGCTTACAAATGATTTTTAATTCCCATGTATTTGCCTTCATTCCGTTGCATGCTTGTCACATTTTTCCTCCTGAAAAAATTTGAATTTCTCTTTGTACTATTTTAAAATTTGCTAGGGTGAGCCTTGTATTTAAACTATCTTCAAACCCTAACCACTCTAATTTTGAAATTGCACCATTTTGCATGTTTTTTCATATTCCTTGCCTGGATTATTGAAAACTCATCACTTTTCATATGATTTTTAACTTTTTCTTGGGCTTTTTTGACAACTCACCGTTCCATGCATGTGAACATTAATTGTGATGGTTGAAAATTGTACAACTGCACCCATAATCATACACTATATGATATAGATCATAAAACATGCCTTCTTGTATGATTATGCATGTAATTTTTCAATTTTTACTTGTACAATCTCTTACTTGTGCTTTTTTTAGCTTAAATTTGACTTTGTATGATCTATCACTTAGAGAATTTTTTTGTTTTCTCTTTGAAGAGGTCATCGTTTCCGGTTTTCAACCCACTTCCTTCTTAATTGCATCCCAAGGAATTTTCACAATTAAGGCATTTTATTTTTGTTTTTATTTTTTCTTTTATTTTATTTTTTTTCTTTTTCTTTTTCCTTTTTTTTCCCATTTCCTAAACTATTCACAATTACCATCATGGAAATTGTACAGTTACATTCACTTGTATGATCCCATCAGATTCTTCTCTTGGAGGTTCAACTATGACGTTCTAAGTATTTGTGTTGCTCGGTGCCACATTCTCTCTAGGCTGATGCATCTCCACTTGTGATATTACTAACTTCCCTGGCCTTCCTATACCATGTGTACAATTTAAAATTGGGCAATTGCAAGCTAGAGTATCTTCACCTAGTGTTCGTTCCTTTTGTCATGCAGGTGATTGATCCCTTGGTAGTGGTGCCCTTAATACTCTACTATCATTCGAGTGAGTTCTTCATCTATCTCGGATAAATTCTTGCTCCATAATTGGTGATCATATCCTTTGTTGTCCTTAATTTTTTTCATCTACAAAATGTACCCTTCCTCTCCCAAGAAGACCTCTACCACATGAGTGTCTTCCCCATCATGTTCCTCTTAACATCGGGTTTCTTAGTTCTAGTGGTGATTCCTCCCTTTGGAGTAATACTTTGCCACCTACCACTCTTTGGGGTTCTCATTGGATTAGGGTTGGTCATCCCAATGTAAAATGCCTTGTAGGGTTTGGTAAGATCCCTCTCACCCATGGTAAACCTTGTAGATTCCTTGTCTAGTTCATACATGCTAAAGGTGCATCTCCCTACCATATAGGAGTAGGGGGTTGGAACCTTCCTTGTCCTTTTCCTCCTATAATTGTAACATCACCTTGTCCTTGCTCATTTTGTAGTCGAATGCCTCCCCCACTTATTGGTTGAAACCTTAGGGGTCCTTCTCTATTCCTTCCTCCCATTGCTTAGTTATCAATGTTTATCTCTACCAACTCGATGTTGGCTAGTGGACTTCTACTTCTTCTTGTACTTGGTGATAATTTTCATAGTGTTATGATTATACGATCTATATGTGGTAAGTGATGTCTCCATATTCTTTCCTTGAAGTATATTTGTGGAGATGAAGTTACCAAGACCTCTCTATATGCATCAAAAAAATCTATCTTAAAACTTGAGTCTTTTCTATTCTCTTCTCTCTATTCTGTCCAATTTGTTGAAAAATTCATTAGTCTCTCCAATATCTGTACTTATCTCCTTTGTCTTCTCAATTTTTGATGGGCTATTATATATTATTACAGATCAAGGTTGGTTTGACACTCATGAGATCTGCCTAGTTATCTTTGTGTTGTTGTACATGCTGGGGGATCACAATTATATCAAGGATTCTGGGGGTTCCTTGGGCAATACTCCTCATCATTGATTTCTATGCTAGGTTCCCTTACTATCCAAGGAATGCCTTCATCACTAGATTCACTCAAATATAGACATGTATTACCTTGTGATTCAGGTGATGTGGTTGCTTCCTCAATGTCTTGCCATAATATATTTGCATTTTCATTTGTCATTGGTGGATCACTTGGTGGTACTTGTGAACTTGTGCTTGCTTTATCATTTCTTACACCACTTCTTGGGGTTATCCCCTCACCATCCTTGTATTCTCCTTCTAGATCCTATAGACGAGCTATTCTTTGTTCATCTAGTATTCATATTATACTATCCAATTCTTGGATGGTTTGTTCTCTCAACCTTGCATTATGACCTCACAACATCTAATATTATTCTTGCAGTTGTTAAGTCTACAATTGTATTCTCTATTATGATAGCCCTATCTAAGCTAATGGAGTAAGTCCAGGTAATTCTTCATTGATGGTCTTGTTCCTATCTTCTTTTGAAACTTCCATTTCAAAGGTGTCCACTCTATCCTTATATCATACTACTAACCATATCCTTCTTCATCCTTCCACTTGTTGGGGTAGTTCTCTACACTCCACTTGAGGATACATCCTATTTCAGTTCACTTGGGGTGCTTCTTCTTGTCTTCCCCTATTTCTAGATAATAGTACTATATCCTAATGTCCTCTTTCATTTGGAGGAATCCATTCTTCATCTTCCTCTTCTATTCGTTCGGTCCCATCTGCAAATTTGACCTACACTCACAATATTATTATTTCTTTCGTCGAGATGCCAAATCTTGTTTTTCTATGGTTGGTCTTGTCTCTTCCCATTCTATAAATAAATGTGTGAGTCCCATGTCAAGCTCTTCCTATGATGGACCTTGATCATCTTGAGTCCTCCATTGAGATTTTTCTCATCTTCTTTTTTTGATATATTTTGAAGAAATTAATAAGCACTATACCTTGTAAGGCTTCAACTTTGAGTCATTTACAATATCGGGTAACTCTATCCATTCAAGTTCTACAACTTGACTGCTCCATTATTTATTACTTCAACCACTTTATAGGGACCAAGCCACAACGTCTTCAACTTATCAGGCTTAATTTCCATCTTCTCGTTAAACTTTAGAACTAAGTCATTCCTACTAAGTTCTAACTTCCTCAAATGTTTATCATGCCATGCCTTCCTTATTTTCTAAGCTACCTCAATCACCCATTTTGCCATGACTTATCTTTCATCTAACTTGATAAGTGTTGTCAGTTGCTCTTCCAAAATTTATTGATCACCCAAGTGATGCTCTATCGTGACTCTCAAATTTAGTATCAAGAATTCAAATAGCACCACTACCTCTTATACATACATCAACTAGAAAGGTGTATGCTCTGTTGTAGGCTTAAAAATTTTTCTATATACCCAAAAAACATATGGTAACCTTTCCTCCAAATCTATTCCCTCTATTCCATAGGTTTTCTACAAAGTAGATACCAGGACTTTATTTGTTGCTTTTGCCTACCCATTTACTCTAGGATAGTATAGACTAGACAATGAGTGCAAAATCCTAAACTCTATCAGCAATGTTTTGAAAATTTCATTGACGAAGTGTCCCCTTGATCACTCATTATCCATAGTGGAATACCAAATCTTGTGATTATGTACAAGACTATCGATGTAATTCTTGTTGATTTATTAGGTAATGCTCTCGCTTCAACCCATTTTTTCAAGTATTCTATTACTACTATAATGTATCTACTCTTCCTTCTACAAGATGTCTTCAATGGTATAATAAAGTCTAATCCCCACATTTTAAATAGTTCCTAGTGTTGTGATGGATGCAATGGGATAAAGTCCATTTTTACTGGCTTTCCCACCCTTTGATAAGTATCGCATGATATCACATATTATTTCACATCATTATACAGTGTGGACCACCATAGTCCAGCTAGTAATAATTTCCTAGTTGTCACATCTAGTCCCATGTGCCCTCCTGGTAAGCCTTCATGAGCTTCTTTCAATGCTTCTTTGAATTCCTCTTCCATCACACATCGTCTTAGGATACTGTCACTTCTCATCTTATACAATAATCTTGATATCAACTAGAAGGGTACTGACTTCATGATCACTTTATTTTTCTTGATTGCCATAATTTCATGTGGTAAATCTCTTGTGGAAAGATACTAGCCAATCAAATTGTACCATGATGGAACAACATTTATGGTGAATAATTGTGCATCAAGGAATTCATCCAAAAATCCTGTTCCTATAGGATTTTTGAATCGTATTCAAGACAACTAGTCTGTAATAACATGCTTATTACTAGGTCTCATTACTACTCAAAATACGAACTCTTGTAAGGTGATGAGCCACCTACTAACCCATTCTTGTATTACTGGTTTATTTATCAAATACAATAGAGCTTTGTGATATACATAGAAATAAAAGGGGTTTACCAATAGGTAATGCCTAAACTTTTGGATTGCGTATACCATTCCCAAATCTTATCTTTCTATTGTACTATAATTTCTCTTTGGCCTTGATAATAGGTGACTAGCAAAGAAAATAGGTTGATCTAGCCTAAACTATCCTTCTTGTGCCAAAGCACATATGTAGAAAAGAAAAATTGACCCATTAAGATGAGTCATTTTTCTCAAAAACCCTTAGGTTTCCATCTTAAAAAACTAAAGCTATCTTCAAGATAATTTTTACCCTATCTAATCATCACAATTAACCTATCCAACACCATTTGATCCCTCAAACTACAAAAAAACTATGTACATGTCTAACATCCTAATGATATCGAGTGTCTAATATTGATATCGGATGTTCAATATCGATATCGAAAGTCTCATTTGAGATCAAACCGAAATGTGTGATATTGGATGTATGATCTCATCCAAAACAAAAAAGTACCTAGAACAAAAAAATGATAAATTTGTTACAACTTCTTTTGTCTTTATCTACCTAATAGCACAGAGGTTATGGGATCGGATTTGTCGATCACTTCCAGACTGGAAGAAGTTGTAACTCCTTCTATTTTTGGCCCAACCCTCCAACCTACCTAGCCTATTTAATCATACATCCTCCCCCTAAATTCTTCCTGAATCCCTCACTAACTAGTAATCACTTTCACATTCTTAGCATTTCATTTCCTATTTTTTTCCTAAGCATTTGTAGTTTGAAAGTATGGTAGTTGTGCATCGGTTGATACGATCCAATATTGGACATACGATCTCACTTAGAAGCATCTAATACTATTCTGTAAGATTCGATCTTGTCTGCAGGTTGCTTGGGGACACCTTCAGAATTTGGTTTGCATTCTTTGGTCTCAGATTTATATTTTTGGCATCATATTTATAATTTATCATTGCATTTAATATAGAAATTATCGTTTATCATTCTTGGATTTCACCATCCTTGCATTCAAATATCGTAGTTGCATGTCATAATCCATATTCATATTATTTTATTTCAATACAACATTCAATAAGATTTTACATGTCCTACTTCATACTTATATTGTAAGTTTCTGTTTTGCTCTCTATTTTTAAAATTATAGGTTTATGCTCTAATTAGACCTACTGATCACTGATTAGATCTAACAATATCAGATTGGTAAATACAATCACTGATCGAACATCTGATATCGCCTTGCAACATCCGATCCTACCTGCAACAAGCAAAAGGACTCTACATTAGACATCCGGGTTGAGTAAGAGGATCAAATCTCTTTTACTATTAAGCATTACATTGATTTTCTTTCTGTAATTCATTGTATGTTGTATTCATCTAAAAATAAATTGCATTTAGTATAGAATAGTTGCATTTTTGGCCAAACTAGGTTATTGTGAGAAAATATAAAAGAACACATAAAAAAAATGCCCAACCTAGGCATGGAAACTACCATAGTAAATGTTTCCTGGTGAACCCTAAACAATTCATCAAAAAATCACCAAAGAGGGCATGACCTCAAGTGCCTCTCCTCTAAGGTGTAGACATAGCATTTTACCATTTCTCTTCGAGATGCAGATCCATTAGCCTAAAGGAAAGGGGTGCAAAATTTTTAGAGCTACATTCTTTGGTGAACTCGATGTGAAAAACATAGGCATCTTTAAAATTCATAAAAACATAAAAAATATATAAAACACAAAAAAAAAAATTATCATTAGTCAAATTATCACATTCTAGATTCATTTCTTAGATTTTAGATTTCAACATAGGAAGAGTTGCAATCATAGATGTTGGAACATTATTATCTACATAAGAGATCTCCCTAGTAGTTGAAAATTCTAGTATTCCATCTCAGGAATAGTGGATTGAACTTTGGAAGAGACTAGATATTATAAAAACAACATACTGAGATGACCAAATTAAGAGATTTGACATAGCTAGAATCTTTGAGCCTGATAATGCTTCTCGTTACTTTGATATTCAAAGAGCATGTGAGAGGTAGTTAATAGATAAAAGAGCAAGTGTTTCTTCAACTGTTTATACTTTTGATGAGTATATTGAAAACGTTGTAACAGTACACAGGTTTCTAGCACACATAGAAGATCAAGAAATAGTCTTGGAAAATAAGAGAATATTTCACAAAAATCCTAGGGCAGTCCATTACCGTGAGTATTGTCATGAGTTATACTTTTATATGTAAAACTCTAAAATTGATAGTATCACCATAGCCCATTTTATCAAATTTTTAAAAGCCAACTTTCAATTTTAGGAAGAGCAATATATGTCACCTGAAGAATTTGAACCTATTAACAATATTTATAAACTATTTTAGGAATATTAGGTATGATATATAAAAAAATATAATTCTTATTTTCTGCTTTGTTTTAAAAAAAAAAAACCAAAAACAAAATATAATATATATATTTCTATATAGGTATATATATAACATATATACCCAAGAATTTAAAGCATATATATACAACACACACACACACACACACACACACACACACACACACACACACACACACACATACATATATATATATATATATATATATATATATATATATATATATATAAATATATAATATATCACTAAAAGATAAAATAAAATGCTTAGGATTTTGAGAAATGGAAAATAAATAGAATCTGATATAAAGATCAATAAAACATTGATGATAGGGTAATTATTGAAGATGATAAACTCACATAACAAGGTGAGGATGATAATGGAGGGGAAGAAGAAGAAGACCATAACCAAAATTTTGTAGATTCTCTAGGCAATGTCAGCTTTAAATTTGTCCAACAATTTACAGATTTTTTAAAAGACAATATAGATGAACTTCATCATGTAATAAAGATATAATATTTACTCCCATTAGGAGATTATTCAATGGATGCTTCTATAGAAGCTACCCTTAAATTAAATTCAAATCCAATGACATACATAAATAATATAGATAAGGATCAAGCTGGACCATCTTAAAACACACATCAAAACATAGATTCAAACAGTCAAAAACCAACAAAAAAAATAAATTTCAAATAGAACAATATTCTTCTTCCTCCCAAGCTATTAATCAACAAACATCTACATCACAAAGAGCTAAGAAAATTCAAAATACCAATCATCATCAAAAAAAATTTCAACAAAATACAATCCCATATAAGCTTCATAACACTGTTCCCACAAACACTTTACCCAATAGTGTTTCTACTGGAAGTCCTTATGTGACAACACAACCATATCATCAAAGACACAACAATATGATACCACAAAATCAACATGGTGGATAACCAAAAGGACTTGAAGCCTTGGTTAAAAAATTAGCTTTATGTTTGTATCATATGGATCCCTATCTTCCCTCGTATAGTTACAGAGATGTGTAGTCAACCCTTGCATCCTATCGTTGTTGCTCAACCTTACCCCAAACATTTCCCTATGTCGGTCCTCCTAATATATAAATGAATCAAATATTCTATTGTGCATATTCACATGTTTAGGATAACATGTCATGATATTTCCTATGATGATTTATTGTTACTAAAAATGTTTCCTAAAAATCTCAGAGGTATGGCCTTATAATGGTATTATCAATTACCAACTAATTCTTTGAGAAAATTTGAAGAGACAGCGGAAATGTTTACTTACCAATTTAGTGCATATATAGAAAGACATGTCACTATTAAGGATTTATATAAATTAAAACAAGGGAAAGATGAAAGCTTTGCTGAGTTCTTGACTAAATGGATGTAGCTCTTAGAAAAATTGCATTCTGCCTTACCTCGTCGAGAGATGTTGAATATATTCATTGGTAATTTACAAGAATAATTATCTTATGAACTTGCTACAACTACAGTGACTTCATTTGATCAAGCTATAGACTTAGCAAGAAGGGTAGAAGATGCACTTATTAGAAGGGAATAATTCAAGAAAAAGGATGAAGATAAAACTTCCAAAAACCAATATAATAACAAACAAGTAGTAGGTGATGGAGTTACAGATAGTAGAAACACCTCAAACATCAATACTATAGAAGCTATAAAGAAGTTTTTGTTAAATATTCTTGATAAATCTCCAAGAGAATTCACAAGACTAAATAAGCCCTTAACCATGATTCTACCTCAATTATTAGAACAAGTTTTGATATGGTTACTAGAGATAAGACAACCAGATACCACTACGGCTAGATATAGGACTGATTTACATTACATCAAGTGGATGGACATTCAACTAAATCTTGTAAATGATTGAAATATATGACACAATATCTAATTGATAAAGGTAAAATGGAAGTAGAAAAACTCCCTTCAAATAATAACCCTCCAAATAACACCCAAAAATGATAAACTCAAAATGCAAATCAAAATCTAGATATCTTCCAACATCCTTTACCCAATAATGACAAAGAAGTTGTGAATCAATTAGAACATCATAATTTTCCTCCCACAACTTGATATTGTTGTGACATCATTCACAATGACCCCCAAATTGGGAACTCACCTTAAATTTTGTGATTTCGAGGGATTTTTGTTTATCCAATTTTTCTCACATCAAGGTCTTGAAAACTTGTTTTCACTTTGAAATTGCTGACTATTTACATTTTGAAGGTTTGAATGTAGTTGCAATGCTTGAAAACTGAATATTTTGATTATTTGCATATTAATTGCATTATTTCAAATCAAATAATTTGAATAAAATAATTTTCAAATGTTTAAATGATTAAATTTCATTTAAATAATTAAATTTTATTTTAGGGTTAACCCTAAAATTAATGTAAAATTGAAATGGACATATCTTGAGGTAGAAAACTTCGTTTGATCTCATTCAAAACTTGGTAAAAAATATGGATTTTATCTTTATAATGATATCAAACTTGCAAGATTCCAGATGTCAGTTTCACCAAAAAATAGCAAGTTAGTTTAGCAATATGAGAACTTTGAAATACTTTTGAAAAAAAGGAAAGTTATAGGAAATTAAAGTTTGGTTTTGTTTTGATATTATGATTATTGTTTCATTATGCAGGTAATACAAGGGCAAGGGTTTGAAGAAGATAGTTATAAAATTCGTTCCTGGTGAAGAAACGAAATAACTAAACTTTTCAAATTATAAATAAATCATTGAGATTCATGGAAAAGGTAGGACATTTTATATAAAGAAGGAGAAGAACGATTGGAAGGATCAAAGCTACACATTCATTGGAGGAAAATGGAGAAAGCCATTTGCAAAACAATAGAAATTATTGTAAGATTTTATAAATTGTTTTAAGCATTTTGGATCCAGATTTGTGCACAAACTGTATTTGGAATTAATAAAATGTTTATTACAATTTCTTAATAGTTTGTATATCTTAGAATATTGCATCAATTCATTTTATTTCATTGTGTGAATACTGGTGAACATTGGATTTGTTTTATAATTATGTAGATGGAAATACGATCTGTGGATTTTATTCGAGAAATTTCAAATCAAAGATCATTTTTACTCTTTTGAATATTTAATTTCATAAATATTTCAAAATATAACTATTATAAGCAAATGTAATTTATAAACTTTATTTTATCATAAAATCCAAATTTTATAGATTAGTTTCATATTAAGCCCTAATATTTTATAATTGACAAGGTTTTTGAACCCTATAAATTGGGCAAGATATTATTTCATTTATTCATGTTGAGCAAGGTGCAGAAACAGTATTGTCATTGTTGTCAACACAGACAGATAGATCAGTTGATGCAGTGGACAGGAGTTCAGAGGTCAGTCAGAGCATGTACAGTGAATTTCCAAGAAGACAGAAGTGGCCCAGATTCAAAGAATCAAAGAAAAAGACAAGTAAGAAAACTATCGCGATATCGCGACATGTTTTCTGTCACGATTTCGCGACATATCGAAGGAGAGAGAAAAAGCTGGAAAAGCTGTCACGATTTCGCGACATATCGAAGGAGAGAGAAAAATCTAGAAAAGCTGTCACGATTTCACGACATATCGAAGGAGAGAGAAAATGCTGGTAAAACTGTCATGATTTCGTGACATGTTGGACGAAAGAGAAAGCGCAAGATAAACTATCACGATTTCGTGACATGTTGGAAGCAAAGAAGGCAAGTAAGAAAACTGTCACGATTTCATGACATGTTTGAAGAAGAAGCACATGCAAGGAAAACTATCATGATTTCGTGACATGTTTGGAGAGAAGGCACAAGCAAAGAAAACTATCATGATTTCGCGACATGTTTGGAGAGAAGGCAAAGAAAATGTCACGATTTCGTGACATGTTTGGAGAGAAGGCGCAGAAAAAGAAAACTATCACGATTTCACGACATGTTCGGAGAGAAGGCGAAGCAAAGAAATGTGTCATGATTTCGTGACATGTTTGAGAGAAAGAGCTTGCAAGGAAAAGTGTCACGATTTCATGACAATTTGCAAGAGGAAGCGCTAAGGAGAAAAAGTGTCACGATTTCGTGACATGTCGGGTTTTCATGATCCGATGAGAAGAAAAGCGCTAAGGAGGAAAAGTGTCACGATTTCACGACATAATGCAGGAGAGAGAGTCCGATAGAAAAAGGTGTCACGATTTTGTGACATGCTTCATTTTCGTGGTCCAAAGCGAAGAGAAAGAGGAGAAGGATGAAGTGTCACGATTTCATGACAGAAGCAAAACGAAGGAGCATGGAAGTAGAAGCGTCACGATTTCATGACAAATTCAAGGAGGAAGAGCTCAAAGGCGAAAGCGTCATGATTTCGTGACATGTTCTATTTTTGTGGGCCAAAGACAGAAAAGGCACAAGGTAGCGAAAGTGTCACGATTTCGTGACATGTTTCATTTTTGTGGGCCAAAGATAGAAAAGGCACAAGGTAGTGAAAGTGTCACGATTTCATGACATGTTTCATTTTCATGGGCGAAAGGCAGAAAGTGCAAGGAGGCAAAAAATGTCACGATATCGTGACATGTCATGTTTTCGAGTGCAAGCCAAGAAGTGAACAAGGAGGCAAAAAATGTCATGATATCGTGACATGTCATGTTTTCATGGGTAAAATGCGAGAAGAGCACAAAGAGACAGAAGTGTCACGATTTCGTGATAGGTCGCAACAACACGATTACAGACAGTTAACTAAAGTAGAACAATAGTTAAAGGGGTAGTTGTAGAAGAAAAGCATGCAGCCAAAATAAGAAGAGTTAACTGGAGTCAGTGCGACAGTTACAAGTGCAGTTACAGATAGAAATCATGCAAGCTATTTTAAGAACTGTCGAAGAAGGAGAAATCGAATAGTCGCATAAATAGAATCAAAAAATGCATGCATGCATAGAAAAGAATACGAACAGTCATGACCAAGAAGACGAACAGTCATGGTAGAGGTATATGTTGCATGTAACGTGTTTAACGAAATGCCCATTCTATATATACAAAAGGAGTCACATAAAGAAGGAGTTACAGTTAACAAGTGGCAGAAGAGAATATTAAAGAAATAGTTACAATTGACAAGTGGCGTATGAGGAATGAAAGAAGGCATTGTAACTGGAGTTACAAAGCAAAAGGTTTGTTATAAAAGGAGGTCTGCGTGAAGAATAAGGTTGCCATCGAATGTGTGAAAGTGCTACCGAAAGAGGGTTAGAAGAGTGCTGTAAGAGAGAGACAAGCAGAGCAGTAAGGGTTTACTGAGTTTTGATAAATTGGAGACCAGTCAGGGTCTTGTAAAAGTGAAGGCATTTGTATGTCATTGATATAGCTTTCAAAACTGTGATCCAAGTTGGTGCTTGGATAGGGGTTGGTGCTCCTTTCTGTTGGTGCAGATAAATCAGGGGTTGGTGCTCCTTCCAGTGGGTGCTGGTAAACAGATTGTAAAATTGGTGTTTTGCAAAGACTGGATTTGGACCGTAGTCCAAGCAGTCATTCTTGAGGAGTAGCCAAATTGGTGAACCTCGTTACATTGTGTGTTGTGGTGTGCTCTCTTGTGATAATTGCTTTATCTATTTTTAAGTTCTCTTTGCTTCAGCTTTAAGAGTGGTAGATTTGAATTTAAATAGCTACACTGATTCACCCCCTTCTCAGTGTCATTGTGAGAATATCAATTGGTATCAGAGCAAGGTTCCTGAACAAGCTTAATCAGCTAAGGTGATCTTGGAAGGAACACAATGGCAGGTGGTGAAGGATTCTCATCAAACAAAGCTCCTTTGTTCAATGGAACTAATTACTCATTCTGGAGACTCAGGATGCGAGACATATCTGAGTGCATTAGGATACGACATTTGGGAGTCAGTAGAAAGTGGATACACAGTACCCGCTACTCCTCCAACAGATACTGTTGAGAAGAAAAAGTTTGAGAATAACTCCAAAGCAAAGAATGCCATAATGTGTGGGCTAGTAGACAGTGAACTGATAAGGATCATGAGCTATAAATCGGCAAAAGACATGTGGGACAAACTGAAGAGCATCCATGAAGGAGACAACAAGATCAAGGAAGCCAAGCTACAAACGCATCGAGCTCAGTTCGAAGCATTACAAATGAATGACGATGAGAACATAGAGGCCTATATGCTGAGAGTCAATGGAATCATTAATGCAATCAGAGGACTCGACGAAGAAATCGAAGATGCGGTTGTCATGAAAAAGGTACTTAGAACTCTTCACAAAAGATTTAATTCTAAAGTTTCTGCAATAGAAGAGGCTAAAGATCTAAATAATTTTAGCATGGATGAGATGCATGGTTCTTTGACTGCATACGAAATGAGAATAGGACAAACTAAGCCCATAGACAGAGAAGCTACTTTTAAAGCACACAAAAATATAAAAGCTGAACAAGAATCGAGGATGAAGAGACATCGGATGAAACGGAAGCTAACTTTGTTCGGAAACTTACAAAGGGAAAAGGAAAATATAGAGGAAAGTTACCGTTTAAGTGCTTCAATTGTGGAGGGGTCGGTCACTTTGCAGCTAAGTGTCCAATGAATGAGAAAACCAAAAGTGATGAAGGGTCACACCAAGAAAGAAGTGACTGGAAGAAGAAACCAAATTTTAGAAAAAGCAACTTCAAAAAGAAAAGTTTCATATCCAAGAATGTCAGCTCTTCTGAAGATAGCTCAGGTGAAGATTCTGAAGAAGAAACAGGTGAAGCTCTGTTCATGGCATTTGAAGAAGACAAAACAGAAGAAAAATAGGAAGGTGACACAAACATTAAGGATGAGGCTGAAGTATATCTGGAAGGAGAGTTGGTTGCTGCACTTAAAGAGTTGAGTACAGAAAGGAAAAAGAATAAAAAGGTCTCAAGAAAGCTTGAGGATGCGAATGACATAATAAACACTTTGAAAGTATAGACAAAAGAATTTAAGAAAATGTCTGAAGAACTCGAAGTGTAGTTAACCATGAAAATAGATGAGTGCAGCAAAGCTGGAAGAAGAGATTGTTGTCTTAAGAATGCGGCTAGAAGAAAAGAATCAAAAATTGAGTTGCTATCACAAACTTGAAGGAAGTTCTACGAAGCTTGAAAAGATTATAAATAGTCAGAGGACTACAGGCATCAAATTTGGCTTGGGCTTTGTCGAAGGAGAATCGTCAAGTGCATCAAAGGCCATAACTGTAGAACAAGTAAAGAAAGAAGATAAGATCAAGGTTGATCAAGGAAAAATGAATCGAGGCAAAAGAAAGCAACGAGTGCCGGGCACGAGAAGAGTGCTGACAATGAGGGATTCATAAAAGTCACACATCAAAGGAGAAGAAAATTTGTGGCTCCTACTACAAAATGGCAAAGACCAATTCCCAGGTTCAATCATTCCTTTTCTGGTTATTGTTTTAAATGCAATGCTTACGGTCATAAGATTTCAGACTGCATTCATAATATAGGACAAAGAAATTTCACCAGTAGAAATGTCTTTTCACCCTTGATGGATTATGCAGTAGAATGCTATAACTGTCATAACTTTGGACACATTGCAAGAAACTGTAGAAGCACATATGCAACAAATAGATATCAGGGAAGAAGATCTCAACCAAACAGTTTAAGGCAAAACAAAAAATTCCTAGAAAAACATGCACAGGCTACTGACAAAGAAAAGTCTAAACAAGTGACCAAAACTGTAGCCAAACCAGAGTGGAAAGAAAAGGAGCGACCCAAGGAAGAAAAGGAATCCTTGATTGTTCAGACAACATTCAAAGCACAGAACAAATCTGCACCATGGATATTGGATAGTGGATGCTCCAGTCACATGACAGGAGATAAACAAAAATTTGAAAAATTACAGAAATATGAAGGGGGCTCTGTAAAGTTTGGAAATAATGATGGAGCCAAGATAGTTGGCAAAGGATCAGTCAAGATAAGTGATGGAAAGATCAATTCCAAAGAAGTTCTGTTTGTGATTGGTTTGAAGCACAACTTACCGAGCGTAAGTCAAATCTGTGATAGAGGTCATGAAGTCATCTTTAAGAAGCAGGGCTGTGAAGTCAGAAAAGCACACAGTGGGAAGCCGATAGCTACTGGATCGAGGACTTCTGGAAATCTATATACTCTCTCAGAAACTTCAGAAGGAGCGTGCTTGATTGGATAGGAAGATGAAAATTGGTTGTGGCACAAGAGGCTCGGTCATATTAGCTTTGACAATCTGGTAAAAATAAGTTCAAAAAGGGCAGTAAGAGATATACCCACCATTGGCAAACAAGTAAATAGCATCTGTGCTTCATGCCAAAAAGGGAAGCAAACTAGAGCCACATTTAAATCAAAGGAATACTTCACCAGTAAGCCTTTAGAACTAATACATACTCATTTGTGTGGACCCATGAGAACACAAAGCATAAATGGTGACAAATACTTTATGTTGTTCATAGATGACTACTCCAGGATGACATGGGTACTATTTTTAAAGCTTAAATCAGATGCCTTTGAGATGTTCAAGATTTTTAAAAAATAGGCTGGAAAAAGAATTAAATGCCTAAGATCAGACAAAGGAGGAGAGTTTATCTCGAGAAGAGTTTGTAGAGTACTATCAAAAATATGGGATCAAGAAGACAGTTTTCAGCAGCAAGGACACCTCAACGAGAATGGTGTTGTAGAAAGGAAGAACAGGACAGTGCAGGAAATGGCACGGACAATGTTGGTTGAGAACAAAATAGCTGATAGATTTTGGAAAGAGGCAGTCCATACTACGGTTTACATCCAAAACAGGTGCATGCTAAGGACGCATGAAAGCAAAACACCTTATGAGTTGTGGTTCGGCAGAAAGGCAACAACAAGATATTTCAAAGTGTTCGACAGCAAGTGCTACATCAAACGAACTGAAGATAATCTCGGTAAGTTTGAAGATAGAGCTGACGAAGGTATTTTTCTTGGTTACTCGACAAAAAGCAAAGCCTACACATGTTACAACAAGAGGCTAAAGAAAATTGTGGAGAGTGCTGATGTTAAAGTTGATGAAGGTAGAGAACGAGAAATTACTTATCAAGAAAACTACCCTATTTATGAAGAAGTCATTGAAGGAGATGAAGAAAAGGAAATAGAAGAAAATCAAAAAATTGACCCAGATGATTTAAGAATTGACTCAAAAGAAGAAGAAAACAAGAAATTCAAAATAGGCAGCTGGCAAAAAAATCATCCCAGAGAACAGATTATTGGGGACCCAACAGTTGGTATTCAGACAAGAAGAGCAGTAGTACGGAACTACTCTCTATTATCCAACATTGAGCCCAAAAATATTGCTGAAGCAAGCACAGATGAAAGTTGGATGAAGGCTATTAATGAAGAACTAGATCAGATTGAGAAAAACAAAACCTGGGAGTTAGTACCAAGGCCGACAAATAAAAATATAATCGGTACTAAATGGATTTTTCAAAATAAATTGAACGAAGATGGACAGGTTGTAAGGAATAAAGCAAGACTGGTTTGTAAAGGCTATGCACAGGTTGAAGGTATTGATTTTGAGGAGACCTTTGCACCAGTAGCTAGACTAGAGGCAATCAAAATGTTTCTCGGCTTTAGCGAGTTCATAAAAATTTCAAAGTATATCAAATGGACGTAAAATCAGCATTTCTGAATGGAAAACTGGAAGAAGAGGTTTACATTGAGCAGCCAGATGGTTTCCAACTCGGTGATAATCCCAACTTTGTTTGCAAGTTGAGGAAAGCTTTGTATGGTTTGAAACAGGCACCCAGAGCATGGTATGCAAGGCTGGATAACTATCTGATTCAACAGGGGTTCAAGAAAGGTTTGGTGGACAACAATCTGTATGTCAAAATAGAGAATGGCCATCTTATTGTCCTTGTTGTTTATGTAGATGATATCATTTTTGGTAGCAGCAATGATAAGTCCTGTAGAGACATAGCAAATAAAATGAAGAAAGAATTTGAGATGTCTATGATTGGTGAACTTTCTTATTTCCTCGGACTGCAAGTCAATCAAAATGAAAAGGGCATTTTTATCTCTCAAGTTAAATATGTGAAAGAAATGTTGAAAAAGTTCACAATGGAGGATAGTAAACCTGTTAGCACTCCCATGACAATAGGTTGCAAGTTGAGCAAGGATGACAAATCTCCAGATGTAGATCAAACCATGTACAGATCTATGATTGGAAGCCTGTTGTATTTGATAACTACCAGACCAGATATCTTACAGGCAGTATGCATGGTAGCAAGATTTCAGGCTAGTCCCAAAGAGACTCATGTGACAGTTGTGAAGAGGATTTTTAGGTACCTCAAGGGTACTATGGAGTATGGGTTATGGTACCCAAAAGGTAAGGACTTCACTCTTATTGCATATTCTGATGCAGATTGGGCAGGATGTATTGATGATAGAAAGAGTACCAGTGGAGGAGCATTTTATCTTGGAGACAGGCTGGTAGCATGGCACAACAAGAAACAAGAATCGGTCTCTCTATCCACAGTAGAGGCGAGAATACATTGCAGCAACAACATGTTGTACACAGATATTATGGATGAGACAAACCCTGAAAGATCTTGGTATTCACTTCAAAGAGCCAATTTCAGTTAAATGTGATAACACTAGTGCTATTAACATATCAAAGAATCCGGTTATGCATTCTCGAACCAAACATATTGCAATCCGAGTATCACTTCTTGAAGGATAAAGTTGCAGAAGGTGAGGTCAAATTGGATTTTGTTCCAACTACAGAGCAAGTAGCAGATATATTCACAAAACCATTGCCCAAGGAAGTTTTTGAGTACCTTCGGAGTAAGTTGGGAGTGGTCACGTTTCCCAAGAACTGACTATCAATTGGGATCACATTCTCAGGGGGAGCATTTATGCCTATGTTTATAGTTTTGCTCATATTCATGATTTTTGCTAACTATAACAATGTGTGTCTGAGAATGTTGTGCATAGACTCGGGGGAGTCTACAGCAACCCTTTGGTATTATTGTCAAAGGGGGAGAAGAATTACAGGAAATTGCACATGTGTTGCCAACAATTCCAAAGGGGGAGATTGTTGAGCAAGGTGCAGAAATAGTATTGTCATTGTTGTCAACACAGACAGATAGATCAGTTGATGCAGTGGATAGGAGTTCAGAGGTCAGTCAGAGCATGTACAATGAATTTCCAAGAAGACAGAAGTGGCCTAGATTCAAAGAATCAAAGAAAAAGACAAGTAAGAAAACTGTCGCGATATCGCGACATGTTTTCTGTCATGATTTCGTGACATATCGAAGGAGAGAGAAAATGCTGGAAAAGTTGTCACGATTTCGTGACATATCGAAGGAGAGAGAAAAAGCTGGAAAAGCTGTCACGATTTCGCGACATATCGAAGGAGAGAGAAAATGCTGGTAAAACTATCATGATTTCGTGACATGTTGGATGAAAGAGAAAGCGCAAGATAAACTGTCATGATTTCGTGACATGTTGGAAGCAAAGAAGGCAAGTAAGAAAACTATCATGATTTCGTGACATGTTTGAAGAAGAAGCGCATGCAAGGAAAACTGTCATGATTTCGTGACATGTTTGGAGAGAAGGCAGAGGCAAAGAAAACTATCATGATTTCGTGACATGTTTGGAGAGAAGACGCAAGCAAAGAAAACTATCATGATTTCGTGACATGTTTGGAGAGAAGGAGAAAAGAAAATTGTCACGATTTCGTGACATGTTCAGAGAGAAGGCGCAAGCAAAGAAATGTGTCATGATTTCATGACATGTTTGAGAGAAAGAGCTTGCAAGGAAAAGTGTCACGATTTCATGACAATTTGCAAGAGGAAGCGCTAAGGAGAAAAAGTGTCACGATTTCGTGACATGTCGGGTTTTCGTGATCCGATGAGAAGAAA
Source organism: Wollemia nobilis (assembly GCA_028583015.1). Taxonomy (NCBI): domain Eukaryota; kingdom Viridiplantae; phylum Streptophyta; class Pinopsida; order Araucariales; family Araucariaceae; genus Wollemia; species Wollemia nobilis. The sequence continues at coordinate 7,091,580 of JAQPPZ010000386.1, read as the reverse complement.
AGTGCTAAGGAGGAAAAGTGTCACGATTTTGTGACATAATGCAGGAGAGAGATTCCGATAGAAAAAGGTGTCACGATTTTGCGACATGCTTCATTTTTGCGGTCCAAAGCGAAGAGAAAGAGGAGAAGGATGAAGTGTCACGATTTCGTGACAAGCAAAAGAAGGAGCATGGAAGCGAAGCGTCACGATTTCATGACAAATTCAAGGAGGAAGAGCTCAAAGGTGAAAGCGTCATGATTTCATGACATGTTCTATTTTATGGGCAAAAGATAGAAAAGGCACAAGGCAGAAAGTGTCACGATTTCGTGACATGTTGTGTTTTGCGGGCCAAAGATAGAAAAGGCACAAGGCAGCGAAAGTGTCATGATTTCGTGACATGTTCCGTTTTTGCGGGCGAAAGGCAGGGAAGTGCAAGGAGGCGAAAAATGTCACGATTTCGTGACATGTCATGTTTTCGTGGTGCAAGCCAAGAAGTGAACAAGGAGGCAGAAAATGTCGCGATATCGTGACATGTCATGTTTTCACGGGTAAAATGCGAGAAGAGCACAAAGAGACATAAGTGTCACGATTTCGTGATAGGTCGCAACAACACGATTACAGACAGTTAACTGAAGCAGAACAACAGTTAAAGGGGCAATTGTAGAAGAAAAGCATGCAGCCAAAATAAGAAGAGTTAACTGGAGTCAGTGCGACAGTTACAGGTGCAGTTATAGATAGAAATCATGCAAGCTATTTTAAGAACTGTCGAAGAAGGAGAAATCGAACAGTCGCATAAATAGAATCAAAAAATGCATGCATGCACAGAAAAGAATACGAACAGTCATGACCAAGAAGACGAACAGTCATGGTAGAGGTATATGTTGCATGTAACGTGTTTAACGAAATGCCCATTCTATATATACAAAAGGAGTCACATAAAGAAGGAGTTACAGTTAACAAGTGGCAGAAGAGAATATTAAAGAAACAGTTACAATTGACAAGTGGCGTATGAGGAATGAAAGAAGGCGTTGTAACTGGAGTTACAAAGCAAAAGGTTTGTTATAAAAGGAGGTCTGCGTGAAGAATAAGGTTGCCGTCGAATGTGTGAAAGTGCTACCGAAAGAGGGTTAGAAGAGTGTTGTAAGAGAGAGACAAGTAGAGCAGTAAGGGTTTACTGAGTTTTGATAAATTGGAGACCAGTCAGGGTCTTGTAAAAGTGAAGGCATTTGTATGTCATTGATATAGCTTTCAAAACTGTGATCCAAGTTGGTGCTTGGATAGGGGTTGGTGCTCCTTTCTGTTGGTGCAGATAAATCAGGGGTTGGTGCTCCTTCCAGTGGGTGCTTGTAAACAGATTGTAAAATTGGTGTTTTGCAAAGACTGGATTTGGACCGTAGTCCAAGCGAGTCATTCTTGAGGAGTAGCCAAATTGGTGAACCTCGTTACATTGTGTGTTGTGGTGTGCTCTCTTGTGATAATTGCTTTATCTATTTTTAAGTTCTCTTTGCTTCAGCTTTAAGAGTGGTAGATTTGAATTTAAATAGCTACACCGATTCACCCCCCCCTCTCAGTGTCATTGTGAGAATATCAATTCACCTCTTCTAGTTTTGATTTATAATTTCATAAGGGGGTTTGAATAAATAATTGCTTTATCAAATAGACATTTGGGAAATGAATTTATTATAAATTTATTATATTCCAAAGGTTTATTAAATTTATAAAATTTCATTTACTTTGATCTTTATCAAAGTTAAATTGAACTTTAATACAAAATGCTAGATTCTTTTTATGCTAATTTCATTTAAAGCATTTTGAGACATTAAATTGAAGAGAGGAAATAAAAATTGGCATACTTTAACCTAAGATCATAAAAAAAAAATTATTTTGTCGAATTGATATCAAATACATACTCTACATGATGGATTCGAAATCATTTACATGATTCCAGACCCCTTGTTAATAGTAATTTGCAAACCACAGGGAGTTTTTCAAGCACTTACCTAAACATATATGCATAACACATTAAACCTAAAGTAAGAACCTTGGAGAAACATTACATTCTTTGCAAGAGAGAATTTAAAATTCTAAATTGTTGAGTGGTTTTGTAAACTGACAAAATCACACCTCAACAAATTGGTGCTAGAAGGAGGGTATGAAAGGTAATAATTTTGGTTTTAGCATTTGCAATTTGTTATAAAAATAAAAAAAATTGTTTGAAAATTTCAATTTTTGCTGCATCAACGTTAATCTATCATAAATTCAAAAATTAGGTTATGATGCAATTTTTATGAATTTTCATACATAGCCTTGCATATTAAATTTGGTTCAATGACATAAAATGATTTACCATTTTATAAACATGATGGAATTATTATGCCAGAAGAACATATTCAGACATATAAAAACATTATGCTTAGTTTTCAAATTAGCCAGGAAGATGTTTTCAGTAGAATGCTTTCATACACATTGGATGAAGTTGCTAAAGATTGGTTTATCAATTTACTTGCAGGTTCTATCGCTTCTTGGAATCATATTGAAACAACATTCCTTGAACACTTTAGAAAATTGGTCGACACAAATTTGTTATCAAATCAATTTTCCTCTATTCGTAAAAGGCCTAATGAATCAATGAATCAATTTAATGATAGGTTTCATATGTTGTATACGAAAATGGAGATACACTTTATCATTTCAGAAGAAGAAGTTGTTCAAATTTATTTGGAAGTTTTAAATACTTTTACGGTTGTGTTTAGAAATGTTTCCTAAGGATTTAGCCTTATCTAATGTGTATGGTGGGGCAGTAGCTATAGAGAAATGGTCGATTTCAAGAGGTATTGATGTGGGTAGATTATCATTACATCACTCTAAGGTTTCAAATAAATTACCATCTATGAGTCATGAAACGCATTGTTTGACACCATCGAATAAAATTGAATGTCCTAGATTTTCAACCACTTTTGATGTTATCCAGGAAGAAGTGCAAGTTTCAAAGTTAATAACCATTAATGAGGATTGTAGTAGTCAAGTTTATCAAAACGTAAAAATACATGAATCTTCAGATATTGGAGGAACTTTAGATTTAACTAGCTTTGAAACTTATGATAGAATAGAGTCTTCCACAGAGTCAAATGAAGCAACTGAAGATCCAGAATTAAAATATTCTAGAGGTAGTTTCATTATGATCGATCATAAAATTTTATTACTTGAGGAAGATAAATTTCTTATTGAGGATAGTTTTTTTGAAGGTGAAGAAAGTGAATTTGAAGAGCATTCGATTGTTAAATTTACAAAATGTGAAGATATAGTTGAATCTTACCCTTTAGATTTTGAATATAATTATTACAATGGATGGGGTATATATGGTGGATCATTGTTTTCTCACACATATATTGATAAAATATCTATTTCACTTACTATGCAGGAGGTTGAAACTTTTGTTTCAAAAGAGGATTTTGCAATTCCTATGCAATCAAAAAATGATATGTCAATTTCAGAAATAGAACAGGTTCCAAGAGTTGATCCTTCTGAACATGAGTTTGTAGAACATTCTTCTATAGTAGAAAGGGAATAAATTGTAAAACATTTTAATGATTCATCTATTTTAGATGAAGAAGAGGTAAATTTTTTTCTTTCATTCTTGAATGTTGAAGGATTGAGTGAAATTTTTTAGGATTGTATTGAATACTCAAATGAAGAAACTTCATGTATGACTAGCAAAGAATTAGAAGTTCCTATTCATCCTAAAGAAACTATTACTTTGTTTGATCAACAAGATTTATGGTGTGGAATAGATGGACACATTCTTGATTGGATGCCAAATTTTGATGCTCGTGAAAAGTAGGTTATTGATGAAGGAATACAAAATAATGGTGGTGATGATAGAGATCATGGAGAAAAAGAAAAGACTATAAGGTCTCATCAAATAGTGGTAAATGAAAGTGCACAAAAGGTAGACTTTTATCCTTTGTATCCAAACATTCAAGAATCAGGTGAATTTCTGCATAATTATTTATTGGCTCCCATTGTTGTTTATGATGAGATGTCATTAGGGATTGATAAAGCAATAGAAGGGATTCTCATTCCCACCACCAATATGATTGTATTATCAAATTTTAAAGAATATATGCTTGAGTTATTGAACCAAATTCATGAACAACTAACAATTCAACCTAGGATACAAAACTATAATGATCCTTATTTTGTAAACATCCTAGATTCTTGTAAATTGTTACATGAATATGATTGGCCTATAAACATGGATGATGATGTTGCTTTAAAATTTTCAAAAGTTGCTTCATATTTGAAAGAAATCCTATATACTTGTAAAAATGAGAATTTAGATCAAAATGATGAATTAGGGTTTGAAATTCCTACCTCATTGAATAAGCATAAGATCTTGGAAGATCATGTATTTGCTTGTAAGGTTAATGAATCAAATCTTAAACACATAATTGCTTATAAGTTTAAATCAAATCAGTGGGGTGTGAAAGGAAAAATGAATGTTGCATGGTTTGGCCTAATCTTCTTTTCGTTAAAATTGTGTAAATCTTGGAATGCAAATCATGATATATGTCTTTTAAGGTGTGTCTATCATGTATGGGATCCAAGGAAATGATGGTAGATATTTTGGTAGTGTCTTGTATATTATGTATATTTTTTGTATATACTATTTTGTCATGTGATGTGTTGTTGTCATATGTTATTGTTGTGTTGTTTTTTTGTTGTTGTTATGTTTGTTTTCCATATGTCTTATTACGTTTTGTTGTGTATTGTTGAGCTTAATGATAATTTGACTTCACCAGACCTTGCTAGAATTTCATGATTGAATGTTTTTCAATTTGGCAAGTTTTAGGTGAGTCTTCTAAGAGTAGGGTATTTTGATTTTGGATTGAATAGGATGATATTACCTAGTTTGAAAGCTTGTGAAACTTGAAAAAGAAGAAAAGTGAGGTATTGGTTTATGTCCTCATGAATGTGAACTAAAGATAAAGCAAATATGAAAAATTGGAATTGTATTACAAAAACTTCGTATCCTTGCATACACTCGCATTTCATAACACATTTCATAATATTGCATACATCACCCTCTCATTCCATATTTCACATCACATAGAAATATCATTTATCAAATTCAAAAGTTTTAATTGGTTTTATCAAAAGTCATGTTGTTTTAATCAGGGGCACTTTCACAAAGGCATTTTGTATAAAATTGTAAAAGATAAAGCTTCATGTTTACACACCATAGCTTCCAAATTTCTAAATGTTTTTTGTCACTCAACCATTTCTAGTATGGTAGGCAACTGCTAAAAAGCATATCATATTCTCTTAGGATCATTGCACAATATACAATAAAAGGATCTTAAGATCGGGGACTGATGTTGAAATTGTTTGGAACCAAGCACAGTTTACACATATTAAAACATTTTGGGTAAAATGGTCAAAACCATCCTTGGAAGAAAATTTAGGGCAAAAGGGCATCCTTGTTAGTCCTATCATGCAACATAGTCCATAAAACTCATTATTACCACAAATATTTGAAAATTCTAAACAAAATCATAGTAGTAAGGATAGGGTCAAATTCTCATCATACTTTGGTTGAGAATCCAATTCCCCAAAGCTCTGAGTCTATTTACATCATATACCATCGACTATTGGATCGTAAGGATTCATACTACTCATCCATCAGAAGGAAGGGTAGTCATCCCCAAGGTTAAAGAAATCAAAATCCAAACACATCATTCACTATTGGATTGTAAGGATTCGTACTACTTGTCCATTAGAAGGAAGGATAGTCATCCCCAAGGTTCAATAAATCAAAATCCAAACACATCATTCACTATTGGGTCATAAGGATTCGTACTACTCATTTGTCATAAGGGTAGTCGTCCCCAAGATTCAAGCAATCAAAAGCTAAAATTATGGACTATGGGGTTAACCTCCATTGGATAGATGCTTGACTGGAAGTGGAGTACGCTCATGCGTGGTGATATATCTTGTTGAAAAATGAGACCTATGATCGTTTAAAATGGGTAGGATAGCCTTGTATTTCTTTCATAATAGGTTTAATCATTTTGGTCAAAATAAGGTAATGAAATCACTTGCGCACACACTGGTTCTAGATAATAGTAAGGTCATAACTGAGCTCTTGATCTGGTAAGAAATTCACAACACACACTTTTGGTCCTAAGAGGATTAGATAAGTTTTAGTGTGTTTGTTTATTGTACTAGAGTGTTTGAGTCTTTGTAAAACATGTCATTCATATTATTATATCTTGTTAATACATGTTTTAGTTTACATCATATCATTTTCATATCATCTAATTTTCACGAATGTTCATTTTAGGGCCGCTGATTAAAGTATGATGACAAGCATGGCCAAAACAAAGATTTATATTGAGAATGATCATTAATACATATCACCTGATCCCAACCAGTAATACATCACATTATGCATAAATCATCTCTAATTTCGATGATTCATATTTGTATTGGTCTATTCACATTCTCTGGATGCTTATCAATGCTTGTGATTCTAATTTTCATGTTTTGTGTGTTTTTAGAGATTGGTTTTTAGTCCAAAATTTCTAGGGATATTTACCAGTAGAGTCGCCAATGTTGTGACGTCATTCGAAACGATCCCAAAATTGGGGACCCACCTTAAATTTTGTGATTTTGAAGGATTTTTTTATCCAATTTTGCTCACATCAAGGTCTTGGAAAATTTGTTTTCACTTTGGAATTACTGACATATTTGTATTTTGAAGGTTTGAATGTAGTTGCATTGCTTGAAAACTAAATATTTTGATTATTTGCATATTAATTGCATTATTTCAAATCAAATAATTTGAATAAAATAATTTTCAAATGTTTAAATTTCATTTAAATAATTAAATTTTATTTTAGGGTTAACCCTAAAATTAATGTAAAATTGAAATGGACATATCTTGAGGTAGAAAACTTTGTTTGATCTCATTCAAAACTTGGTAAAAAGATATGGATTTTCTCTTTCTAATGATATCAAAATTGCAAGATTCCAGATGTCAGTTTCACCAAAAAATAGCAGGTTAGTTTAGCAATATGAGAACTTTGAAATACTTTTGAAAAAAAAGTAAAGTTACAGGAAAGTAAAGTTGGTTTTGTTTTGATATTATGATTATTATTTAATTATGAAGATAATACAAGGGCAAGGGTTTGAAGAAGATAGTTATAAAATTCGTTCTTGGTAAAGAAACAAAATAACTAAACTTTTCAAATTATAAATAAATCATTGAGATTCATGGAAAATGTCAAACATTTTAAACATAGAAGGATAGGAATGATTGGAAGGAGCAAATCTACACATTCATTGGAGGAAAATGGAGAAAGCCATTTGCAGAACAATGGAAATTATTGCAAGATTTTATAAATTGTTTTAAGCATTTTGGATCCAGATTTGTGCACAAAATGTATTTGGAATTAATGAAATGTTTATTACAATTTCTTAATAGTTTGTATACCTTAGAAGATTGCATCAATTCATTTGATTTCATTGTGTGAATACTGGTGAACATTGGATTGGTTTTAGAATTCTGTAGATGGAAATTTGATCTGTGGATTTTATTCGAGAAATTTCAAATCAGAGATCACATTTACTCTTTTGAATATTTAATTTCATAAATATTTCAAAAGATAAATATTATAATTAAATCTAATTTATAAACTTTATTTTATCATAAAATCCAAAGTTTATATATTAGTTTCATATTAAGCCCTAATATTTTATCATTGACAAGGATTTTGAACCCTATAAATTGGGCAAGACATTATTTCATTTATTCACCTCTTTTGGGTTTGATTTATAATTTCATAAGGAGGTTTGAATAAATAACTGCTTTATCAAATAGACATTTGGGAAATGAATTTATTATAAATTTATTATATTCTAAAGGTTTTTTAAATTTATAAAATTTCGTTTACTTTGATCTTTATCAAATTTAAATTGAAATTTAATACAAAATGTTAGATTATTTTTATGCTAATTTTGAATAAAGCATTTTGAGACATTAAATTAAATATAGGAAATACAATTTGGTATACTTTAACCTAAGATCATAAAACGAATTTCATTTTTTTGAATTGATATCAAAGACATACTCCACATGATGGATTCAAAATCATTTACATGATTCCAGGCCCCTTGTTAATAGTAATTTGTAGACCACAGGGAGTTTTTCAAGCACTTACCTAAACATATATGCATAACACATTAAACCTAAAGTAAGAACCTTGGAGAAACATTACATTATTTGCAAGAAAAAATTTTAAATTTTAAATTGTCGAGTGGTTTTGTAAATTGACAAAATCACACCTCAACAGATATGTAGGAACTATCAACAATTTCTTACCACATCAAAATTTACAAACTTCATATGTGCCTACTCAATCTGTAGTTACAATTAAGCCCATACAATATTTTCAATCTTCATCTTCAAAAGATACAAGAAGTGACACAGAAAGTGAAATGGACATTACTTACAATAATTCAAATAGTTCTGAAGATGAATCAGATCTAGTTCTTCCTATCACATATTTATTAGTTCCAAAAGAACCATTTTCTAGAAGAGTGACTATGCACTCTTCCTCTCAACCAATCCCTTCATGATTTTTTGTTCCACAATATTTCCCATCAGAATGTCATCCACAATCACCACCATATTCTTCTCTACAAACCACTTATTCACCTCAACCTCTTCATAATAGTGGTATTATTCCCACTAAACATTCATGTCAAGCTATTCAATCCACATGTAATTCTTCTTTATCATCATTGCAATCACAACCATTTCAACCTTATTATTTCAACACAACATATTCATCTCAACAAGGAAATACTTCTTCCAATCCTACCATGAAATCACATCATACTTCATAATCTGCTCATCATCATTCTACTCACAATAAAAAAGAAAGAGGTAATGAACCATATATTCATAAAATCCTAAGAGAACTAATCAAAGTTTTAGCATGTAAAGTTACCAAACTCAAACAACCATTAACTATAATCCTTAAGGATTTTCTAGATAAATATATGATTGAGTTACCTCCTATAGGGCAACCTAGTACCATAGTAGACTGGTATAAACCTGAGTTACATTGTGAATATTATGACATGCAAAAATTTAAAACATGCAATTCATGACTTGATTGATGAATGTATTTTTGCTATAGAGGAGTTACAATCTACTATTGACTATAAATATCCAGTAAATAATCAACATCCTACACAATAAGTACCCATAAACAATCAAGACATGGGGATCTCCCAAAAATCCATAATCAAGCATCAACAACATGAAACCAATCAAATATTACATCCTAATGTGTCCCATCACAATGATATTACTAATAATATAACAAAAACTACAAGGGAGCAAACTCAAGCTCAATCAATTCAATTTGATAAACAAGAAATAAATTCTTCATCCAACCAACCTTCAAGACCTCTCTTAGTTTTGAAGAATAATCCAAAAGAGGATACAAGCATAGAAAACATGTCTTTAGTGTTGAAGTCTCAACCTAAAGTCTCCCTCAATATTCAACAACAATGGGACAATCATCCACATAAGACATATATTTTTGAACTTTTGCGAACCTCTCCTATTCATAGGAAATATTTGTTATTTATTCTCTCTTCTTTATCATCACTACAACAAGTTCTCTATTATTTTCCTCTTTATCATCATTACCACCTTTTTTCCATCACCTTTTATCCTTCATTCTCTCTTTCATTATTGTTATCACATCAAGTTCTCTATTTTTTCCTCTTTATTATCATCAATGTCTTTTGTACATCACTTTTCTTCATCTACATCTACTTATCATTCTTCATCACAACAATCTCAACTATCAACCAATTAGCTTCAATCACCTACATCACAATCAAATTGTTCTTCAAAACCTCCTTTGATTTTGAAGCCATCATAGACATGCTATACTCAAATCACCTTGTATAATGTATATATATAATCTTGTATATATCACCAATTCCATCATAAAAAATCAAAAAAATCAAAAGTCAAATCACAAAACAACAAAAAAAATAAAAAAATGAAAAATTTCCAAAAATATTTTAAATTGTTATTAAGTTATCATTTTGCATTATTATTTGTTATCTTCCAAAATTTCAAGTTATATTTTATTTTCTTTCGGATAAACTCAAAATTTATCTTGAACCAATCACTTAATTCACATCTTTACTAAATTTTGATTTTTTCACTTTGATTATAAATCTCTCTTGAACCAAAATCACTATTACTTCGCTAAATAAAATTTTTATTTTTGGGAACTGGTCTTGCTACATATTGAACCATGAACACATTTTCACATCTAAAAATGATTTTTTTTGCAAATTCAAAAAATGATACTACATAGTAGTCTTAGTTCCTTAAGAAAAAAGTTTCCCTTGCTATCCTATTGTGCGCATGGGCTAGAATACTGAGAATTGGTATTAGGACAAGATCTCCCCTACCCAAATAAAATCCCTTGCTCCTTGTCTAATCTGAGCAAGTATCCCCAAAAATAAAAAGCAAAAAGAAAAATAAAAAAGCAAATAAAATAAAAGAAAGAAAAAAGTAGTTTTACTAAAAAAAACAATAAAATCTTGTTGTTCAAAAATGAACAAGAATCCCTATTCCAATAAATCAAAATAAAATAAGAGGGTAATGAGCTTGAATCAATGGAATTCCTTGGTTATTCAATCATCATGGGGTGATCCTCATTACAGGTTCGATGACATCAAGTCAGCTTGACAATGGTGGTATCCTTACGCGTGGTGACATGTCTGTCACATTAGCAACCTTATTTTGTATAGACCAATTTCTGCTTGTGGATTAGCTAGCTTATAGTAACTTCACTTACGTATTAGTTCAGTACAAATGCATGCACAAAATTATGGTTAATGAATCTTTCACTTGTACACACATTGGTTCATTAAAGTTGGCATGTATCATTATCTTACTCAAAATTGGTAAATTAACCTCATAAAGCACACACATTTGATCCTTGAGAGATTTTGTATAATTATGATAAATCAAGATGGATAATGAACTCACACATCACACACTAGTTATTGATAAATTTGACTTTGTCTTGGAAATAATTTAAAATATTTCTTTGAATTTTTTTAGAAAACATTAGTTTATAAATATTCACATTAATCCATATCACTTCATTTTTACAATTATATATATATATATATATATATATATATATATATATATATATATATATTATATTATATATATACATGTGACAAAATTATTTATTCCCAAAGAACTTGCATTTCTAAAAATCACACATCATCTTATCATGCATTGCATTTTGACTTCGCGATGATGGTATAATTCCTAGTAATTATTTTTCTCAAATTTCACACTAGGAATTCTATGCCTAGTGCAAGTCATCCTTCCCAATTTTCATGCTTAAATAAATTTATATCCATCACAAATACAATATTTATCAACCTATTTTCTCAAAACCAACTTCTTTTAAAGTCCACATCTTATTTCATCATCATAAGCCTCAAGATAACTCTTGAGCCCTACAAAATTTTTTATTATTAGCAATACAAAACTTCCTCACAATATGATCTGCTTCATGAACTAGCAAGCATTGATCTCCACCAACGGTCATATAACATCACAACATCCTTTGAGGTTCATTGCTAATCCATCAATTTTTTTTTTTGATTGGTAGAAAGGGTTTTGAAAGGTCCCTGAACCTTGTACAAGAGAGATTACAAAAAATCCAAATCGACCAAGGTGGTCCAAGAAGAAAGGAAAAGAAAGCTTGCAAACCTCCACCTTAGGGAAGGTGTCGCGAAATCGCGACCAAAATGGTGATGTCGCAAAATTGCGACAAGAAGCGCCGTTGAAGCCAAAGGAAGAAAAGAAGTCGCGAAATCGTGACAAGAATCGTCATCAGAGCCGAAGAAGGGAAGAAGTCGCGATATCGCGACAAGTTGCAGTGTTGGAGCCGATCGAGACGAAGAGTTGCGAAATCGCGACAAGAACTTTTTTTTTTTATCAGCACAAAAACATCTTTTTCAAAAACACACTTTATAAAAATAAAATCATTTTCTTTTATGTTAAGCATGATCAAAATATTCAAAGCATGATTACAAGAAATTATATAACACAAACCATCATAAGCAAGTGCAATAAATCATCCAATAAATCAAATCATTCAATGTTGCATAGACAAAAGGATCTATATATATATATATATATATATAATGTAAGTACAAAAAGAAGTCAATTGGTATGCCAAATCTCTAAAATTGGTCACTAGGGGTATAGCACAAAAGCAAATTTTAAAAATTTCAATTTTTCCATCAAATGTAAAATTTGACGTAAAAAATCGAGGGTGCATTCTAATTAGTAAATTAGTAATTATTTTTGTAAAACATCAATTTCCCATGAATTATTCATTCTAAACCATCTACTCATTTTTTTCTCATGTCAATCATAATCACTTCTACTCAAGTGTCTACACTTTTCTTTGATGTATTTATTGTTCATAAATATGCCAAAGAGGGGGTAAAATGTAGACAAGAAAAATTGACCCATTAAGTTGAGTCATTTTTTCAAAAATCCTTAGTTTTTCCTCTTAAAAAACTAATATTTCCTTCAAGATAAATTTTTGTAGAAAATAGCGAACAATTACCATTAAACAAGCATTGTTTAAATAATACAATGAGCACTTAGAATAGTTCCGGAGGTTACGAAACTACCAAGGCGCTTAATAGTAGTGGTTGTAACTATGTTAACAACCATACTAATAATGTAATAAACATAGTTACGCTAACATCCCCCTTATTACATTATTTGGGTAATTGGATAACTACTAGCTATACTAACATCCCCCCCGATTACATCATTTGGCAATACAAAGTGAGCTGCGAAACAATTCAAATTTGACACGTGCAAGTGCGTTAGTGAAAATGTCTGCAACTTGAGCATCGGTGGGAATGTACTGAAGCTGAATTCGGTGCCTTGGAACTTCGTCTCTAATGAAGTGGTATTGTGTATCAATGTGCTTAGTTTTCTCATGATGCACTGGATTCTTAAAAAGGTTCAAAACACCCTGGTTGTCATAGAACAAGTGTATTGGAGATTTTTATGGATGACCCATACTTGTCAGAATGCGATGTAACCATATCACTTCGCACATAGCTTCACGTGCGGTGTGATATTCTACCTTTGTAGATGAGATAGCAACCACCTGTTGCTTCTTGCTGTGCCAAGAGACAGGACCGGATCCAAGATGAAAAATATATCCTAAAGTTGACTTGCGATCATCATATGACCCGACATAGTCGGAGTCCGTGTATCCTTGCAAGAAGAATTTGTTATTCTTCTTGTATTCTAGGCCATATTCCATAGTACCATGGACATAGTGAAGAATACATTTTGCTACTTTCCAATGAGTGGTCTTAGGATCTTGCATGAACCTCGAAAGATAGTTGACAACAAATACGATATCTGGCCTAGTATTGGTCAGATATATAAGACTCCCAATCAACTATCGATAGAGAGTACCATCTACTTGAGGTGAATCATCATATCATGATAACTGAATTCGTGTCTCCATCGGAGTTGCCATTGGCTTACAATTAGTCATGCGATATTTTTCCAACAGTGTCTTGGCATATTTTTTTTGAGACACTTTGATGTAGTGCTCCTTCTGGCTTACTTCCAAACCAAGAAAATAATGGAGAAGTTTGATATCTAACATCTCAAAAGATTGACTCAAGTCTCTTTTGACAGCGGAGATCATAGTTTCTAAACTCCTTGTAATGAGTAGATCATCAACATAGAGTACAAGCAACACTATTTCAGAACCTTATTTCTTAAAATAGAGGTTTGCATCTGAAGGACATCTCTTAAACCCATGCTGCAGGAGGTGATTATCCATTTTTATATACCAAGCTCAAGGAGCTTGTTTCAAGCCATATAAGGATTTGACCAATTTGCACACTTTCTGCTTTTGGCCTTCCTGTACAAATCCTTCAGGCTGAGTCATGTATACTTCTTCTTGGAGATCACAATTTAGAAAAGCACTCTTGACATCCATTTGGTGAACTTTCCACCCATACTGTGCTGCCATAGCATAAATGACTTGAATTGTGGTCATCCGAGCAGTAGGTGCAAAAGTTTCCTCATAGTCAATGCCTTCCTTTTGAGCATAGCCCTTTGCAACAAGACGGGCCTTATGCTTATCAATTGTCCCATATGCCTTATACTTGAATTTGTACACCCATTTGCAGCCAATGGGATTCTTTCCTTGTGGTAGATCGACAAGCTCCCAAGTTTTGTTCTTTTTTTAGAGACTTGTACTTAGCATCGATAGCATTCTTCCATTGTGGTTTGCTAAGAGCATCTTGTACAGAGGCAAGTTCATGTTCATTCATTGAAGACAAAAACACCCTATCATCATCTATATCCATATCCTCTGTTTCCTCATGTGGAGTTACAAAAAGTTCCTCAAAATATTGACAAAGATCATCAACCTCACTGGTCTCTATGGGTGCTTTTTCCCTTTGAGCCATACTACGAGTATGAGGTCTATCCAAAGTCAAATCTGGTGGAGTGGATAACTTTGCGTCCCTGATTGTGCTTGTATACCATTTCGGATTCTTCGTTTTTGGTGTTGAAGAAGATGTGGAAGGACCTCCTGTCTGTGTTGACAAAGGGAACTTCTCTTCCTTAGATTCCACAAGATCTAGGTATACCTTAGATGTGTTTTGTGATGTGAAAGCTTCATCAAAAACAACATCTCTACTGATATGAATTTTCTTGGTCAAAGGATCTATCAAATGATAACCTTTAGAGTGCTCATCATAGCCAAGAAAAATGCATCTCAATGTCTTCTCATCTAGCTTCTTCCTTTTGTCTTTTGGTATGTGCATGAAAGCTTGACATCCAAAAATATTAAGATGAGATATGGAGGGTTTTCAACCACTCCATGCTTCTTGTGGAGTAATTCCTTTTAGGGCCTTTGTGGGTGCCCTATTCAACAGATATACTAAAGTGGTGACAACTTCTACCCAATATTGTTGCCCAAGAGTAGCTCCTATGAGCATACAACGAACCATTTCCATAATAGAATGGTTCCTTCTCTCAACAACTCCATTTTGTTGAGGAGTATAGGCAGTTGTTAACTGTATTGTGATTCCATGCTCAAATAATAATGTTGAAAATCCTTTAGAGGTAAACTCCCCCCCTCGATCTGAGTGGAGGGTTTTTATAGAAGTCCATGACTCCTCAACAGATTTCTTGAATTGCTAGAAGAAATCAAAAGCCTCAGATTTCAGTTGAAGAAAGAAAACCCACATATTTCTTGAGTAGTCATCTATAAATAACTAAAAATACCTCTTCCCCCCATAAATTTTGGGTGTGAAATGACCACACATATCGGTGTGAATTAACTCCAAAGGTTTTTGTGCTCGTGTTGAGCTCTTCTCAAAAGGTACTCTATGTTGCTTTCCTGCCAAGCAGTCAGAGCACACTGGCAATGTGGAAGAAAGGGAAGGAAGACCCTTTACCATCTCATACTTACTAAGCTCAAGTAAGTAGCCAGAACTAAGATGCCCATATCTCTCGTGCCAAAGGGAAGTGGCCTCCTTAGTAGATACTTTCATGGCAACATGGGGAGTAGAGATAGCATCTAGGGCAAATAAGCCATGCTTATATGAAGCTGTTGTAATCTGCTTACCCTTCCTGGTAATAGAACAACATTTCTTGCCATTCTCAACATGAAAGTTGACAACCATATCTTTATCCAGGATTTGTGTGACTGACAAAACATTGTTAGCCAGTCCTAGAACATAGAGGACTTTGTCAATCTGACACTTGCCATTAGGAAGAGTGACTAAAATTGTACCTTCTCCCTGAACCTTGTAGGTTTTTTCATCAGCAATAGTGATAGGTCTGCCCTCTTTGGCCATAAATGATTCAAACCATGATTTATCACCAGTCATGTGCTTACTAGCACCAGAATCGACATACCATACATGATCCTTCTCCTTGGAGGCTGTGGTAGTCATGAGCACCTTGTGTGCCCATTCAGAATCTGAGTCAGATTCTTCAACAACAACATTCACCTTGGGTTGCTTGTTCTTGTTTTGTGGTTTGGTCTGGCCTTTTTGCTTATTCTTATGCCAACACCTGTTGGTGTCATGGTTGTCTTTATCACAAATTTTGCAATACCTCTTCTTTTGTTGAGGTTGTTTCCATTTTCCTTTTGAATCCTATTGAGAATTTCCTCCTTTATGAAAATTACCTTTGTTTTTAGAACCCTGTCTATTGGAGTATAGGGCTGTATTAGAAGAATCATCCCTAAGAAGTTGGCGTGCCTCATGTTGTTGAAGAAAATTGACCAACTCAATAAAGGTAATTTGTCATTGTGACACATGAATGGAGGTGTAGACACCAAAATCTAGCCACTTGCAAGTCATCTATACCTTCCTGTCAACCACATGTCAATCATTCATCCTTCCCGCCATTATTTGGCCCAAATCCACACTTTCCCGCCATTATTTGGCCCAATTTCACCTTTTCCGCCATTTTTCATCCCCAAATTTATTTAAATTAATATTTATATATATATTTTAATATTTTAATATATTTTAATATATATATATAAATATAGTTTAAGTGATTTAATCTAAGTCGTCCATCTTTCATTTAATCTCATCCGTCCATCCTTCTTAATCCGTTTCACAACCTAGATTTATTCTCTACCCTTGGATCCACTTTAATCTTAGCCACACATTCAAAGTGTCGTTAAAACCCTAAAGTGTGCCCTAAGAGTAGATTATAAATAGAGCCACCTTGATGGCTCAAACCCTACTTCTATCTTGGCTATCTTTGCTATCTTTGCTATCTTTTGGACCTATCTCTTCTATTTCATCTATCTCTTCAGCCATCCATCACCGCCCCTTTTCGCCGCATCCGTCGCCAACTTCGCCGCCATCTCTTCTGCAGTACTCTGCATAATTCCCCATTCTTGTCACAAGTGCCCACAAGTGTTTACCCGTAGCCACAGACTCAGACTGGTGTCTGAAACCTTGATCTAGAAGCACACGGGCGTTCAACGAGTGCACTAGGGCACCTTCTGTAGCTGATTTGATAGCCACATTACTTCCAGATGCCGCCTGGTCTAGCCGCGTTAACAGAGAACAGGTATAAATTAGTTTAAAGCAAGTAACTTCTTTTATTTTATTAATCTGTTGTTGAACTCCTGCATTCTATTTTTCTAGGGTTTTAAATTATTTCTGAGGGCTAACACAGTGGAGCCCTCTTATTAATTTCTAACTCCTTGATAGTGTTAATGTGTGCAGGATTTTAATGGCAGATCTGGTGTGTTGATAGCAGTTGTTTAAGATGGAGTGGTCCGAGCCAAAGGATACAACAAAACCCACTCACTTTTTTGGGATTAAGGATACGTCTTTGGAAACGCCACCACTTTATGCCAGCTAGGGTTTGGGTCACTGTTACCTGAGGTGGACTGGGGGTTTGTACAGGCGACTGTGGTTCAACCTGATTTGGTTGGTTCGCCCTTTGACCCCGAGTTACTACGTTAATAGTACCCACAAAACCTTGGTATGGTTGTACATGGTTGACTTGATTAGGAGGAGTTACTTGAGTTACTCCCCCTGAAGTTGTTGGAGCTTCCTCCCGATGTGGAAGGGGTGTTTGAAATATACCAAGATTTTGATTTTGTTGGGCTAAGGGGCTATCCAATTTAATGGCTCCAATCTCAATAAGATCTTGGATCACATGTTTGAAAGATGTACAATTATTGATATCGTGCCCATTTTGCCTATGATAAGGACAAAATAGGTACTCCTTGTAATACTTCCCTCTCCTAGATGGTTCTAAAGGTTTAAACTCAGGTAAAGTTAACTGATTTGTGCTATATAACTTGTTGACTATGACCGCATATGGTTCATCTAAAGGTGTGAACTGTCGCTTGGGACGATTGTTTTGCCAAGGTCGAGTTTCCATGGTTGGCTTAGTATTGTGAGCTGGTTGAGGAGGGGCGGGTACCGCATGATAAGAAATTGGTTGCGGTTGACTTTGCATTACTTGTTGTTGTTGAGCCATTACGGGCTGGCTCGCCACCACTTGATTAACTTGGTTAACATTTGAGGCTGTACTAGCCTGTGCTTGTTTGTTTTGGCCATAATTATTATTTTGTTGTTGGCCCTTTTGTTGCCATTATTTTCTACGGGGTTTTAAAACACCCTCTTGGACTTTAATGTCTTCTATGATACTTGCTTGGGCCAAAGCCTCTTCAAAAGTCCTGTATTGTTGTAATTGGAGTAACCAAGAGATAGGTTTTAGACAACTCTGTGTGAAAATTTTGGTTAACTCCTCCATTGGTAGGGAGAATGGCAGTTTATTAATTATAGCCCTCCAATGGTTTCCAAAGTCATAAACAGTCTCATCGTCATGTTGCTTGAGCTTGTATAAGTCGGACAATGAGACTTTCCTTTGTACATTTAGGGAGAATCGTTCTAAAAATAGATTAATCAATTGTTTGTAAGCATAAATGCTATGGTGAGCTAAATGATTGTACCATTGTACAACATCTCCCCCTAATGTCTGAGGAAAAGTTCTGAGCATAAGAGCATCATTATTTTGGATTCTAAAGCAAGCATGCATGAATGAGCTCACATGTTCATGAGGATCCTCAGTTCCTCAAAATTTGTCAAACTTCGGTAATGTGAAATTAGTCGGATATGGCGGTGAAGGTATCGAAGGATGAATTGGTTGATTGATCAATGACCTTAGCATAGGTTTCTGACTAGATGTGCCAGGCATGTTGAGCGTAAGGTTGTCAATATGTTGTTGCATAGCATGGAGTCGAGAATATTCATGAAAATTTTGATTCGTTTGATGATTATGATGATGCAATGGAGGAGTGGAAAAATGATGAGATGGGATGAAATTGCCTGGATTAGGCGGTGTGGAATGGACAGGTTGTTGGTATGGATGATACCGGAAAGAAGGTGATTGGTTTGGATGATGAACTGGACTGGGTTGGGAGAAAGGTGGTGTAGGAATGGACACCACCGAAGATTGGGGTACCCAGGTGGGGCCTGAGCTAAGAAAAGCTGGCTGGGTAGAAATTGGTTGAGGTGTAGGATTTACTACGACAGGTGGTTGAGCATTTTGTTGCTGTTGTTGCTGAAGCGACTTGTCGAGGTACTCCCTAACATTATTAATCTCTAACCCAAGGGAGGTGGTATGATTGGATGAAGGTGGAGGGCAGGCTTCCATGGTAGTCACATGAGACTGCATAGCAGGGGCAATGAAGTTGGGAGGGCAGGCTGCCATGGTAGTCATAGGGGACTGCATAGCAGGGGAAATGAAGGTGGCTGAAGTAGGCGGTACCTGGGAAGAAACAGTATACTGTGCCCCAGGTAGGGTGAAACCATAAATGGTTTGGGAATAAGAGGGTTGAAATTTGTCATGGCTAGATGAGGTTCCACCAGCCTCATAGAGAGGATTGGTGTACACCCGGGTAAATGGAGGAGAAAGTGGTCGGGAAGACACTACATTTATCTCCAAAGGAGGACAATTGAGCATCTGGGAAGATGTTGGAGATGAAGCCGGCTGAGTAGATACAACATTAGCCTCAAAAAAAGGGTTAGTGTAGACCTGAGTGAAACCAGCGGGTATGGTTGATGCAATATCCTGCTAAAAAATAGAATCTTGCATAGGGGAATCTTGGATTGGCTCAAGGACATAGCCAGTGCCATTTCTTAAGTGAGTTTGCACTTGGGCCATATCAATGTGGGTAATATGAAAGGAATTGTCTTCCTCCATGGGCATGGCCAAGCGGTAGGCAGCAGAAGGACGTGAAAGACCTGCAGGCGAACCTGCCTGAAATTCACTAGGATAAGTGGCCATGTTGGTGGTGGGGATGTTCTGTGAATTATTCATTTGATTATTTAGATTTAACGCTTTAGATTGATTCCTTGTTAAGACCATCTAAACAAATTCAGAAAAGAAGAATGCAAAACTTAAATGATAAATTTACACTAAAGAAATTATCAGAAAACAGTCACAACCTAGGTTTCAACCAATATGTCTTACCTGCGGTTAATTAATTATTTTCTGATCTTAATCGTAGTAAATTTTAAGTGTCCAGTTTATGAGTTTTGCATGTGATCTAATATTGAATTATTCACAAAAAAAAGGTAAAAACTATGGCTAGGAAAGGACAACGAGATTCTTACTGGTGATGAAATCCAGCAAGTTTGCTCGGGGGTGACCTATGGTGTCTAAGGCAAAATTTTAATGGATGGAGATGAATTCCACCGTCACTAAACTTCAAGCAATACCTGGTGATGAAATCCAGATATTATTGTTTTAAATGCAATATGAAATGCAATGAATTTTATTTTAAGTGTTTTAGTTGTCTAATGTATACATACAAAGCTATAAATCAAAAGTTCTAATGATCTAAGCAAGAGGCTACTGAAAACATGCCATTTCCTCTGAAGAAGTGGAGTACACCGTTTAAAACCCCCCGCCTACCAATGATATCAGATATCAAAGGAGCAACCGAAAGGTTCGTCCACTTCTCTGCTTGGAATCACCCAATGGCAGGAGTACTATTGACATCCAATCAATAGTCCTACTTAGATAACTAAAACAGATAATTCGTAGCTATTCTAATATGCAGCTAGGTATGCAATTTTTTTTTTTTATGCAAGCAACAACCAATAATGCAATGCAAAAAAAAAAAAAAATGTAACTAAAAATAACTGTTCTTTTCCAGATTACTTAGTTTTTGTTCATTTTAAAGCAATGATCTGAAAAAGAAACAGAATACAGCAGAAAAACCAAAAACATAAAAAGTACAGTTTAACAAAGAAAAAAAAAATGCACTTACTCGGAAGCCTACGCTTTCTCTGTGAA
This sequence comes from Wollemia nobilis, assembly GCA_028583015.1. Classification (NCBI taxonomy): domain Eukaryota; kingdom Viridiplantae; phylum Streptophyta; class Pinopsida; order Araucariales; family Araucariaceae; genus Wollemia; species Wollemia nobilis. The sequence goes on along the minus strand of JAQPPZ010000386.1, from coordinate 7,070,630 downwards.
ACTGCCTTCAAACGCCCAAGGGAGTCTGCGTAGGCTGAAACGCCCCTCTGCGTTTTGGATCGGACTTCCAGACGCCGCTCTGCGTCTGCTGCGTTTTCTGCAAACTCCTCAGAAACCCTAGTTCGCTGGAACAGCGAATTTCACGATTTTTGGAACCTACAAAATAAAACAAAAACAGGAATAGATCAATAAAGCAAGTATTAAAAATAAGAAACCCTAGGGGGTCCCACCGTAATCGCCATTTGTAGATTAAAAATACAACACCAAACAGAAATAAAACCACAATAATGGAATACAGGAAAGTTGCACAAAACAAACAATTTTTATTAATCAGTGGAGTTTAAAAACTCCTTTTGAGTACAACAGGGCCTGTAACCCTTTTTGTGATACACAAATTACAGTTTGTGCTTATGAGAACCATTCTCGCTTACCAATTGAGGGGGTAAGCTAAAATTTTTTAAATATTCTTTTATTCTTTGGTCTTCAAAGTTGTGCTTTAATCTTGAGAGAGAGTTGCGTCTGATCCAGCTTTTCAGGTGTCTTAAGTTTTTGTGCTGCATTGTGTCTTCACACAAAGCAGCTCAAAAAGGGGCATCTGTAGACACCAAAATCCAGCCACTTGCAAGTCATCTATACCTTCCTGTCAGCCACATGTCAATCATTCATCCTTCCCGCCATTATTTGGCCCAAATCCACACTTTCTCGCCATTATTTGGCCCAATTTCACCTTTCCCGCCATTTTTCATCCCCAAATTTATTTAAATTAATATTTATATATATATTTTAATATTTTAATATATTTTAATATATATATATATATATATATAAATATAGTTTAAGTGATTTAATCTAAGCCATCCATCTTTCATTTAATCTCATCCGTCCATCCTTCTTAATCTGTTTCACAACCTAGATTTATTCTCTACCCTTGGATCCACTTTAATCTTAGCCACACGTTCAAAGTGTCGTTAAAACCCTAAAGTGTGCCCTAAGAGTAGATTATAAATAGAGCCACCTTGATGGCTCAAACCCTACTTCTATCTTGGCTATCTTTGCTATCTTTGCTATCTTTGCTATCTTTTGGACCTATCTCTTCTATTTCATCTATCTCTTCAGCCATCCATCACCGCCCCTTTTCACCGCATCCATCGCCACATCCGTCGCCAACTTTGCCACCATCTCTTCTGTAGTACTCTGCAGAATTCCCCATTCTTGTCACAAGTGCCCACGGGCATTTACCCGCAGCCATAGACTTAGACCGGCGTCTGAAACCTTGATCCAGAAGCACGCGGGCATTCAGCGAGTGCACCAGGGTGCCTTCTGCAGCCGATTTGACAGCCACATTACTTCCAGATGCCGCCTGGTCTAGCCGCATTAACAGAGAATAGGTATAAATCAGTTTAAAGCAAGTAACTTTTTTTCTTTTATTAATCTATTATTGAACTCCTGCATTCTATTTTTCTAGGGTTTTAAATTGTTTCTGAGGGCTCACACAGTGGAGCCCTCTTATTAATTTCTAACTCCTTGATAGTGTTAATGTGTGCGGGATTTTAATGGCAGATCCGGTGTGTTGATAGCGAGTTGTTTAAGCTGGAGTGGTCCGAGCCAAAGGATACAACAAAACCCACTCACTTTGTTGGGATTAAGGATACGTCTTCGAAATGCCACCACTCTATGCCGCCTAGGGTTTCAGAGAACCCTAGCACAAACCGTAATTTGTGTATCACAAAAAGGGTTACAGGCCCTGTTGTACTCAAAAGGAGTTTTTAAACTCCACTGATTAATAAAAATTGTTTGTTTTGTGCAACTTTCCTATATTCCATTATTGTGGTTTTATTTCTGTTTGGCGTTGTATTTTTAATCTACAGGAGGTGATCAACGTATCAAAGGAATCAGGCAAAGCTCTCATCATGATGGAAGTGAGAAGCTTGTCGTCTACTGTATCTCCCAAAGAATTCAATTTACTTTTCAATTAAAAAACTCTGCAAAGAAAGAGTTCAACTGTCTCACCCTGTCTCAAACTTAGATTGTGAAGTTGTTTTTGAGTATGAAGAATGGTGGAATCATTCTTTCCCTCATAAATGGTTTGAAGGGCATCCTAGGCCTCTTTACCACTCGCTTTGTTAGCTATATGAGGTTGAACTTCATCTAAAACAACAAACAAAATGAGCACTTTTGCTCGACTGTATTTCTTATCAAATGCTATCTGATCAGTGGTAGGAGCTGTGGATGCAAATGCTGGTGAAGGTCTCGTTGTTGGTCTAGAAACAACATCCCATAAATATTCCATGATTAGGACTGCCTTCATTTTGTTTTTCCATGATGTATAATTATGACCTTTCAATAACTAATGAGCATCAGTCATTAACTTTGCAGCAGAGGCCATTGTGAAGGTTCCTTATATCACCAATTGGTCACCCTTTCTATATACCTTAATGTCAGGCTATTATACCATACAAAATACCCACCCTTACATGAGGGAGACTATAGGTATTTTGAAAAATAAAAAAAATTACCCGCCCTTATGTGAGGGAGACTGTAGGTAATTTTAAAGATTATATGATACGTGGCACTTAGGCGGTACTGAAAGGGAATCATCTTGTTGATGACACCTACCATAGAAAGTCATCAATCCTCATGCGTGGGGTGTAACTTCCCCTAAACACTGTGGATGTCAGAACTCTCATCAGGATTTATGCCTAAACACAAGAACGATTAGGGTAGTAGATGGAGTAAAATAATAGCAAAAAAATGGTAAACTTATCTCTCCCCAACAATTTATAGAGAAAAAGCTCAAACGTCGTTGCAGCAGCTATATTAGGTGACAAATACAGTAGCGCAATCATGAAAACTTTACCTGTAAGTGCTGGCCAGAGGTATCACAAATACCGAACGCTGTAGTGCAATAAATTGCACAGATGGGTTTTAATGATTTTGGGGACTTAGGGAGTGAATTTGATTGTTAAATTTTAATGAAGTAGTGGAAATAAATGAAGCATGCAACATACAACATAAAAGTGCCCACAAAAATAAACCACTAGGTTTCGGGCACTGTCGAAAATGCACCTTTACAATAATGCCAAAAAATTGCCTTTTCAGAAAAAATTACTCATCATCCCCCCCTCTTTTTTTCTTCAAGTTTGAAAAAAAAATGGTGCCTTTTAGAAGAAGAAAAAAAATAGCCCCTTTGCTTTGGCAAATATTCTAATTTTTAATGTAAATTTCTAAATAATTTTAGTAAAGAATTTAATTAATAGTAAAAATACTGTTAGTTAAAAAAAAACTAACAATATTAATATATTAATTAAAAAAATACTGAAAAAAATAGAAAAATAACAAAAAAAAATATTTACCTAGGCACGGGCGTCCTCGGTGGGGTTTGAACTCTCGACGAAGGCTTTCCATCGTGCCCCCTCTCCAGTCGGGCTAGCTAGCCCGATGAATATTTGAAGGGGGCCTGCCTTCTATTGAAGGCTTTCCTGCCTCTGCGAGAAAACTTTTAAATGTGGGACTTTTAGTCCCACATTCAGGAGGTGGCGTTTGCCTCACCTGAATAAAAGGTGAGGCATGCCCCTCGTTAAGTGACTGCATTTGGGCAGTCGCTTAGTGGCATCAACTTTTGCTGCGGCCACGTGTCGCAGCAAGGTCCGGGTGGCGCGTGGCCTGTCCGCCACGTGTCCACGTCAGTCTAGTTAGGTCCATGTCAGTCCAGTCTAGGTGGTGCCACATGTCAGTCTAGGTCATCACCATGTGTCAGATCTAGGGTCAGCCACCTCGGGCTCCATGCCAGATCTAGGGTCTGTCAGGTTGCTTCAGTCTAGCGTAGGTCTAACCTCAAGAAATGTGCCCAAGTCAAAACCAATCTAGATTGACCTCGAGATCCGTGCCCATGTCCAGTCAGATCCAGCATCTGTTGAGTGTCCTTCGGCTTCAGGAGATGCGATTGAGTCCCTTGGTTGCCCAGTTAGGTCCAGTCGACCTTTGAAAGTGTGCCCGAGTCACAGGTCTAGACGAGTTTCAAAAATCATGCCTAGTAAAAAAATACCTTCCTCCTGCTCTGATACCATGTAGAAAATAGCGAACAATTACCATTAAACAAGCATTATTTAAATAATACAATGAGCGGTTAGAATAGTTTCGAAGGTTACGAAACTACCAAGGCACTTAAGAGTAGTGGTTGTAACTATGTTAACAACCATATTGTAGACACCAAAACAACACCAATCCGATTATGTGACTGCAAACACTGATCGCTTTGACACACACATAGCCCCCAGGGCAGCCCTCAGAGGTTAAACAGTGGTCCTAACCACTTTTATAGCAATTTTGTAAGGTCAAAAGGCAATTTGGCACATTCAGGCACTTTGCTCAGTATTCGTCTCACCCAGGGATGAATTCAAACTGGGATCCGTCTCACCCAGGGATGGATTCTGAATTCATCTTTGGTCAGGACGAATTCCAGGTTTAACGGGAAAAAAGAAGAATGGCGCCAAGTGGCAGCCGAAGACAGTCAATTAATGACTCTTGCCTTGCATGCGCGTGTAGGTGGGCAGATGGGCCGTTAGAGGACTGTCACAAGGGCAGTCATGAAAGCCCAAGTCATGGAGGACTTTCCTCTCTCATGGGAAGACATGACCGCCACATGGCACCTATGACCACCACATGGCGCTTATGCATGCCTCTCCAAAGAGACCCCCTGGGTCTATAAAATGGTGGACTTTTCCCACCCAAAAAGAGACAAGTTGGAGGCATTTTCAAGCAACGAAGTGCTGCCAAATTGATACCATGCCTTTACCCTTTTGATTTACATCTTCCACATCCTTAATCTCTTTCGCAAGAGAGGTTATTGGGTGGCTATTGGAAGTGTGAATTCGGACCCAAAAACCTGACATTTGACCACCTTAATCCACCAATTTGCTGACAACCCATCCCAAGAGATTTTGGGCCCATCCCAAGTGGATTGGTGCCAAAATCAAGTTCCAACGGTGGGCGGCCCGCTCGGGCGCCCCACATTCTTTTTAGTTTCATTTTAATCTATTCTGTTGTCACTTGTTTATACTTCATTCCATTTTATGCTGTTTGGATAGTTTATATATTCGATTTCATAATGTTTTGATCAGATTTCATCATGTTCTTGTCGCTTTTGTTGTCCCACTAACTTGCAGGTAGCGACATCAAATTCTCGTTGATGGAGGTCAAATTGGGAGAATCCGACCATCTGGGTCGTCCCAAAATGCCCCCAATTAGCTAACCCCTATGTTTGCAGGAATTTTGGAGATCCCGAGACGTGACATTTGGGCGGCATCACTTCGGCACTTTTGTCACAGGCGAATTCATCCTACCCGAGGACGAATTACAGTCGAATTCGTCCTACCCGAGGACGAATTATAGTAGAATTCATCCTGCCCAGGGACGAATTATAGTTGAGTGCGAATTGGCCGACTGTTTCGATGGCAGCGGCCCTCTGGTAATGTTTTTTGGTCTCTGTCGAATTTGTAGGTTATTTGGAATCATCTTATTTATCGATTTAGTTAATCTTACGCATGCATCTTCCATTGGTTTTAAGATCAAACGCTTCATATTTTTGTCACAGGTGCTACTAATGACTTGTTGTGTCTTTGAACGTAGGAGGAGCAACAAGAATCGAGGATTCATCAATGCAAGCGACGGCAACACTTTGGCCCGCCCATTTCAAATGTGGGCACGCGAAAGGAGGAAGACTAAGTCACGATTGTAACCGAAATTCATTTAACGCTCCTAGCCTCTGAAAAGGGAGGAGGCGTCTTTGTAACCGAGATTAAGAGAGTTAATTAAAAGGGTTGTGCTTTCTCTATTTTCTTGTATCTCATTTCAATGCGTCTCTTTCATTTCATGCATTTCACATTTTAGGACTTAAGCGTTAGTTTTGATTTTAAATGCATCGCAATAGTTTTTCTTTTTAAATCTTCTGGAATCTCGTGCTTTCAGTGGCGATCATGGTGGGACCCTGTCCCCTGAATTTTGAGATCATAGAAACTGATTAAAACTTGTGTTTTTGTGCTTACAGGTACCTTTTTCAATTTTTGACTTTTATTCGTCTTTGCCTGTGGCGATTACTTTACTGTAATTCGTCTGACCCTGAGACGAATTCTAATTCATCTCAGACAGGGACGAATTCTGTTCTGTAATTCATCTCACACAGGGACGAATTTTTGTCTATGAATTTTTAGAGCCGAAGATCAGAAACAACAAGTCTAGGCAGAGAAAGGTAAGGGTCCTAAAACTGTTCCTATCATTTTTTGCTTTTTTGTTTCTATTTTCTGTCAATTTTGCCTTCTTAGGGAAAGTAGTTGCTTCTGCATGTTTCATTTTTCCAAATAAAAAGAATCACACACACTTCACGCAACATTTTTAAACCAAGGATCTGGTCGTAAAACCCCAGCCCTTGATCAAGACCATCGATGGATTTCATCACCACCTTGGCTTGATTTTGCATCCATTACCCCGATTGTCACTGTTGTTAGGCGTAAATCCTGACGAAAGCTGATCGAGTGTCACTGGGGTGATTCCCAGCATGCGAGGATAAGTCTTCTATGGTAGGTGTCATTAACAGGACAATCCCCCTTTCGTACCGCCTACGTACCATGTACCATCTGCTCTCACGTACCTATAGTTTCCCTCTCGTAAGGGCGGGTATATAGAGAGGTTGGTATATCGGCCTGGTTGGTATATTGAAGGGGCGACCATCTATGGGAGTCATATGAGCCAACATACTGCATTTAAACGTTCTTCAAAATTTTCAAAAACAAAACAAAATCATCAAAATGCACTAAAACCAGTCTAGGACACACCATTAATCTTTAAAAGAGATAATCACCGTTTGTGTATGTGTGTGTTCATTTCTGCTTAGTGTAACAAAAAAAAAATCATAAAAATCATAAACAAAAAGATAAAAATTTGCTTAGCTAGTAGAAAAGCACCACAATGGTGTACACCCGTAGCCAAGCCCAATCAAGGGCAGAAGCTCCGAAAAGTGCACAAAGAGCGGGCACAAGTCACCTTCGCTTTAGCCCTGAGGACTTGGCCATACCGCCTTGGCGGTCTGGACCACAAGAGAATCCACATCATTCCATGTCAAGGTGGAATTATAGGGACACCCCTCTGGGGGATACGCCCATTCAGAACAGCCCCTTTCGGGAAGAACCTTTACGTGTGACACTCAACGCAAATAGAAGACCGCCTTTAGAGGCTAGATATGAGTGGCCACCGTGCAACGAAGCGCTAGAGAGGCACAATGCCCATGAGGAGAGACAACATGACTATGGCATCTCTCCTTTGCCTCCCATCATTGTTAGAACTGAAAGACAAAACCCAGAGCACAGGGCTCTCCACACAGGGCGAGCTAACTCCGCCCGCCCCTTTCACACCCATGAAAGGGAGTACGAGGAAGACCATCGCATTCCTCGAGAGCAATATACAACATGGGAGCCTTGCGCTTCCACACCTGCTAGATACCATGATCACACATTGAGGCCAGAGCCTCAGGTAAATGCTGCCAACCTCGACAGAGGGAAGCGACCCATTGAAATCTCGGATCATCATGATCGAGGCAAAAACATAGGAGAGGCATACAGGCCTCCTAAGCCCAAGATGGCAGATCAAATTGACCTGGCAGTCGCCAGACATGCCACCCGCCAAGCCCAGATCACGCGGCTTGAGCAAGATCATCAGCAGTTAGAGCGCTTATACCGCCTTAACAAAGAGCGCATTCAGCGCGAAGCAGACGAGCTGCTTTATAAATTACCTGAGAGGGTGCCAACCCCTCACACCCAAAAAGTAGAACAATATGAGAGGCATAATCCCTTGGTGCAGGATAGGTCCCCGCGACCTCGTCAAGCTTTGCCTCCGAGACCCCATAGACCTAAGAGGGAGGCCACTCCCCGAAACAATGATGGGTACCCTCCGCGGGGACCCACTCAGGGTCATAGGTCCCGCCCAGAGACTCCTCAAGAAGTTTATGAGGAGTATGAACCAGAAGAAGAATGGGCCAAAATGCCCTATCAAGGTGGGAGGGCTGCCATTCGGCCACCCCCCCATAGGCCTCCAGTCTCCCACAACTCACAACGGGAGCAAACAAAAGAGGAAGAGATTAAATCTTTCGATGCATACAAAGCGCTATTAGAGCGTTTGGAGTCTGTGGAGACTAAAGCTTCTGGGCACCAAAAGCCCACGTTACGACAACTTCGTAGTCATCCGGTGCATCCGTCAGTGCCCACACCTCTTTATCCCGAACATTTCAAGTTGCCTCAGTTGGCAGTCTTTAAGGGTGAAGAGGATGCTCAAGAGCATGTGACAAGATTCTTGAGCCAATGCTTTGGCATTCAGGATAATGATGCACTGTTGCTAAGGACATTCATAACCACATTCGTAGGTCCTGCCTCGGATTGGTTCACACAATTGCCGAAGCACAACATAAATAACTTGGATCAATTAGTAGATGCGTTCTTGGAATGCTTTGCCTTCAACACCAAGAAGAAGGCATCACTGAGTGATCTGGCCAGCCTCAAGCAATATGAGGAAGAGACAATGGCGGCTTACGAGAATCGATGGAGGGCTCTGCTTTCTAAGCTACCTTACCTTCCCCCTATGTCTGACCTCACACAAATGTTTTCACGGAGTTGTCTGAGATCGATCTCTAGGCTATTGCAGCTACAACAATATGCCAGCTTAGAAGAAGCTTTGGCGCAAGCCAGAGTTATCGAAGAGATCAAAATATAGGAGGGCAAAATCGCCAAGCCCAAAAAGAAAGAGTGGAACAAAAATACAAAGACAGGGACTACGCAACCAAAACCCGCTGTGGTTAATCAAGTTGCGATAAATGTCCCCAAGCCTGTGCAAGAAATACAGCCTCAAAAGGCTAATTATCAGGTAGTGCCTCCTAATTATGAAAGAGAAAATAAAAAATAGGAGCAAAATCAGCAGCGTCACCCTAAGCGACAATTCACCCCTTATACGGAGTCTAGGGACTCCCTATTTGACCGCTTGTCAGTGGCAAATCTAATCACCCTTCCAGAAATCCAAACCATAGATCCTAACGCTCCCAAGCCTAAGGGATATAGAGAGGATTTATATTGTAGGTTCCACAAGCGAAGGGGACATGACCTAAACGCATGTTGGAAATTCAAGGGATTGATACAAGATTTGATTGATAATCAAACATTGGCAGTGGACAACCCCATAGCACCAAATAATCAGCAGATGGGGGTATTCAAGGACCCTTTGCCTACCCACGAGGCACAGGCAAAACCTCTTCAGGTCAATGAGGTGCGACAGAATCTCCCCATGCAAGGGTATGTGGGAATGATCAGCATAGTAACCAGGAACAAGAAATACCCAGGAGTTGCCCCCGAGGCAGCCACAAGAGAAGTTCCATCAACGTCGCAACCTCAACAACACACTGTGCAGTTGCCTCCACCTAGACCCGAGGTCACGATACGGACCAAACTCACGCAGAGTTTGTGGACCACATCGGCTAGGCTTTCCATCTATGAGCTTATACAGCAGTCAGCACCCCATCGGGAAGCTCTCATGGAAATTTTGAAAGCCATCGAGTTACAGCCTCACGAAGCGAATTCCTTCAATAACTTCGTGGGACATGTAAAATGATGTACGGAGCCAATCATTACCTTCAGAGAGGATGAAGTTAAAATAGTATCGAATGACATGGCAGATCCACCCCTGCACGTTATCGCACGGGTCAACGGGATCCCGTACAAGAGAGTGTTGGTAGATACTGGCTCGTCCAGTAATATCATTACCACTACAGCATTAAAACATCTGAAGCTACCAGCCTCTCATATCATGGCTTCCACATACACACTGCGAGCATTCAACGATGCGATATGCTCGACAGTCGACACAATTGTTCTACCCGTCCAGGTAGGACAAAAGATGATACCCACATTGTGCCATATTTTGGAAGGCGAGATGGCATACAACATATTGCTAGGGCGACCATGGATCAGGGACATGAAGTGTGTCCCTTCGATAGCTCACCAATGTTTGAAGTATGCATTTGAAGGAGAAGTACATGTAGTCCCGATGGACTTAGAACCCTTCAAATATTGCAATGCGGTGCAATTGATGCCGCAATCGACCCTCCCATCGATGCACTTGGATTTCCAGTTAAATCCATCTAGACAGGGTCCGATGCCATGGGCACCACTGGTGACTAATCCATCAAAACCCCAGCCAGGTGCATCTTCATCATCCGCTCCTTCACTACCAATGCCACCTGTCATGGCTAAATAGAAGGACAAAGGGAAACAAATCCTGGAAGAGGCTCAACCCCTAGAGGAGGTGCTGCCAACAATATCAACCATCTCAATAGAAGAGATGCCTAGCACAATGGAAGCTGAGGCTCCTAATCCACCCAACATGGAATGGACTCAGGAAGGCCTTCCATTTCCTCCCTCTCAATCATCAACAATTACTATTGAAATGGCCAGTACGGGCCTGGGGGAGTATCTAGTGCAGAATGTTGTAGCAACGCCCATGCTAGAATCAGTGCAGGACATGGGGAGACCTCGCCTTCCCATAGGGATAGTTGTTCCTTTAGGTTACCCACCAAACCAGACCAATTTTGTGTATGGGGGCCTTGATCATGGTGTTGAACCATGCAAGCAAAAGGACGAGGACGAAGAGCCTTTTGCCAAAAATGTCAATTATCTGTCGAACCCGAACTTCGCTCTGAGATATCTCGGCCAATGCAATTGGCATGGATACGGGCTAGGCAGGTATGAGCAAGGGGTGCGTGTCCTTTGCCAGCCAAGATACCAAATGCCGTATGATAAGTCGGGAGTAGGGTTCAACCACCCCCTGCCCTTAGACATCTTGGTGGAAAACATGCAAGGCCTTGGAATAGGCGACAAGGGTGGATTGGCATCAGACCCCTATGCTAATCCGAACACAACATATACATTGGGAGATTACCTCCCATGGTCAACAACCACCCTTGGTAACATCAATAACCCTTCTCCGTTGATAGAGAGAGGTGAAAGTTCGGACACTAACTTCCAAGGAGAGCATAAACAGTGTCCAGAGATCTTTTTGAAATTGTTTCCTTTAGAGGTTCCAATTGAACCAGTGCTGTGTCAAGAGAATCAGGTCCCCCCACCGAGTGTGGAACAACCGCGATGGGATCAGATTAATTTGCTCAAACAAGATGAGCCTAATATGTCACAGACAGCTGTCGGGGCCAACGAGGGCCTTTGGATCATCGACAATGATTACGAAGATGAAACTGAGATGGAATATCTCAATCATGCACGACGGCACAATCACCCTGTAACCCATGAAGAACTGATGGCACAACTAGGCATAAGACTAGGGCACGAATGGTACGTCGACCCAACAGGGTGGGACCAAGTGTTGGATCCATGGCTCCAAGTTTACGATGAGCACCGTCCACCCCGAGACCCTATAATGACATCAATGTCGAGGGAAGACCCTGTCCTCCTATCAGCACATAGGGCCGATCCGTTCATGCCCGTCCCTACAGAGCCAGATCCAGAGCATAGGGAGCATCCAGAATGTTTGAGTTATCACACCCATGGTAATGGAGACCAAATTCATTTCATCCACATGATCTCCATTGATTTGACCGCACCCATCCGCAATCCGACCGATCCAAGCACGGTCATTGCATCTAGACATAGATGCCATCGACTGGGATCGCGTCAATTCACCTCTCTCCCCATCAGAGTATTGGCCTTTCGATAAGATGCCTCATTTTACCCTAGGGACAACTCAAGATATTTTTTAGGCCAAAGAGGAACCCGAGGTTCCAAACACAGATTTAAACTCAGCTAATGATATCCATTTGATCCCGACTCCACATCAGTTGGAGGACGGATCCCACATGTCAGTCGAGGAGACGACTGACGTAGACATCGGCTTAGATCCAATGAACCCACAGATTATCAAGTTGGGGGTAAGCTTATCCTCTGAAGAGCAAGCCGACTACATTGCCCTTCTCAAAGAGAAGAAGGAGGTTTTTGCATGGTCATACAGAGACATGCCGGGGCTAGATCCATAGCTAGTCACGCATAATCTAACGCTTGATCCGACAATCAAGCCAGTTAAGCAAAAACTACGTAAGATGCACCCAACAGTGGCCTTGATGGTCAAAGATGAATTGCAAAAGCTGTTGGATGCACAGTTTGTCATCTGCATGGATTATCCGCCATGGCTGTCCAACATGGTGCCCATCAAAAATCCCGACGGGAGGATTCGCATATGCACTAATTTTTGAGATCTAAACAAAGCGAGTCCTAAGGATGATTTCCCCTTGCCAAGCATCGACGCATTGGTAGACGCTACAGCAGGTCACGAAATGCTATCCCTCATGGATGGTTTCTCAGGATACAATCAGATTCGTATCAATCCTGAGGATCAACTCAAAATGGCATTCACAATGCCTTGGGGGACATTTTGTTATAAGGTCATGCCTTTTGGCCTTAAAAATGCTGGCGCCACCTACCAACGTGCCATGACATACATCTTCCATGATTACATGCATAAAACTTTGGAAGATTACATGGATGATTTGTTAGCCAAGTCTCTTTTGCGCTCAAATCATCTCGATGACTTAAGCAAGATCCTCGATCGCCTCATGGAGCATAAAGTCGATCGAATCCCAAGAAGTGCGTATTTGGCGTCACATCTAGAAAACTCTTGGGTTTCATAGTCTCAAAGCGAGGCATCGAGGTGGACCCAAAGAAAGTCAAGGCAATCCTTGAAATGGCTCCCCCAACTACCATTAAGCAGCTTAGAAGTCTACAGGGAAAGGTCGCATCAATCAAGCGCTTCATAGCGCAACTATCTGACAAGTGCCGACCCATGAACAAATTATTGCACAAGGGGGTTACATTTCACTGGGATGACGAGTGCCAGTCAGCCTTTGATGACATCAAACAATACTTGGCTTCACCGCCAGTATTGGCACCACCTAGACCAGGAGTGTCGTTCTACTTATACATCTCAGCTACTGAGGTGGCACTGGGTGCCATGCTGGCCCAGAAGAATGAACTTCACAAAGAATAGGCTACTTACTATCTTAGCCGCACCCTGGTCAGTTATGAACTTAACTATGCATACGTCGAGAAACTCTGCTTGGCAGTGGTGTTTGCTACCAAAAAGCTATGCCACTACATGCTGAGCAACACTACGTATGTTGTGTCTAAGGAGAATCCATTGCGATACATGATGAGTCGTACTTATCATAGTAGTCACATGGCAAAATGGATCATGTTGTTGATGGAATTTGACATAGAGTTTATTGGACAAAAATCTATCAAAGGACAGGTCATAGCCGATCAACTAGCAGAGGCTCCTCTAGAAGACGATCAGCCTCTAGTCATAGAACTACCCGATGATGGGGTCTTCCATGTCTCAGAATCGCCAGATTCTGATGAGCCTGAGTCACAGGCCGACATAACCCTATTTTTTGATGGTTCTAAATGTGAGCAAGGTGGTGGCACGGGAATAGTATTCTTCACACCGCAGGGCACTCCAATGCCCCTGTCATTTAAATTAAATTTCCCATGCACCAACAATAATGCAGAGTATGAAGCCTTGCTCATAGGTCTTCAGACAACAATCGCCATGAACATCAAATGACTGAACATCTTTGGTGATTCGCTGTTAATTGTCAATCAAGTCAAAGGGGTATACCAATGCAAATGCCCAGTTCTGCAGGCTTATAAAGCCCTTGTGGACAAATTCTTGGCAAAACTTGAATGGTACGACATCGAGGCACTCCCTCGGTCATCGAATCATTTTGCGGACACAATGGCCTCCTTGGGGTCACTAATCCCGCAAGACCTTTCTAGTGATATGACAACCATTCAAGTCAAAACCCTATCGCAATCCATGATGGAGCGTGCAAGCTCTGACTTGACGTCAGGAATCCACATGATCCAGATTGAACCATCCTCGGATAAGTTCTCTCGAATCCATGATCATCTGAAACATGCCAACTGGGGGTCCTTGTTCTCCCCTACTCCCATTAATAGCAACACAACGCTATTCTTACAAGTTCTATCCCACTCAACGTTTGTTAGGGATGAACTTCAAGAGGGATTGGTTGTTCATACTATCGAGGTTTTCGATCAACAGGACTAGTATTTACCCATTAGAGACTACCTCAAGTTAGGTAATCTCCCGCTTGGATTGACGCATGCCACAAAATGAACATTCAAGCAGAAAGCGGCTAAGTATGTCTTGATAGGAGACATTTTGTATCGTCATAGCTATGAAGGAATCCTCCTTCGTTGCTTGGACTAGCAAGAGTCCACTTGGGCGATCGCCCAAGCGCACGATGGTACATGTGGTGGCCACTTTAGTGGTATGGCCATCGCAAAGCGCATTCTTCGCATGGGCTATTATTGGCCATCTTTAGAGCGAGATTGTTGCGCATATGTCAAGAAGTGCGTGAAGTGTCAACATCATGCCAATTTGATGCACGTACCTTCCCAGGCCTTGCAGACAGTCCAGTCTGCTTGGCCATTTTTATAGTGGGGCTTCGATCTAATTGGAAAGATCTCCCCTACGTCGTCAGGCCATCACACGTTTATCATAATGGCCACAGAGTATTTTACCAAGTGGGTGGAAGCAATTCCGCTGACCTCTATGACAGGACCCCACATTGTGGAGTTCATTTTGCATAACATCATATGTCATTTTGGTATTCCATCCAAAATAATCTCGGATAATGGGCCGCCATTCAAGAACAAAGACGTGCGTGCTTTGACCACAAAGTACAAAATTCAGCATAGTTTTTTGACACCCTATTATCCGTAGGCAAATGGGCAAGCAGAGGCGTCAAACAAAATGCTAGTTGCCATCCTTAAAAAGACAGTCATAGATAGTCATAAGGATTGGCACATCCAAATTCCACTTGCCCTATGGGCTTATCGCACTAGCATTCGGACGCCCACTGGGGCCACTCCATTTTTGCTCGTGTATGGCTCCGAGGCAGTCATGCCTCTAGAGTTGGAAATCCCTTCCCTACGCATATCAATGCAAGAGTTCATCGATGATGACACTGCATGGTAGGCCCGGTTAGACCAGCTTACGTTGCTTGATGAACGACGCGTTAATGCTCTTGAGCATTTACGTATCTATCAAGAGCGACTTAAGAAAGCTTACAACATGAAAGTTCACCCGAGGGACTTTCGGGTTGGTGATTTGGTTTTGAAGGAAAACCAATAGAACTCTAGTTTGCCGACCCACCTAAGGGATAAGTTTGTGGCAAATTGGTTAGGTCCATATGTCATTGATAGCAAAATAGGACCCAAGACGTACCGGCTAGCCTCTCTTGATGGAATCAAGGAAACAGAACCCTTGAATATCAGTCATTTGCGACCATTCCATATCTAAGAGAGCCATATCCCAAAAATGCTCCAAGGATTCCTAAATCGCTTGGTCAATCCCAAAAATGCTCCAAGGATTCCTAAAATCGCTTGGTCAATCCCAAAATGCTCAAATTCCCCCATGTTTGTTCCAAAAAGCTCCAAGGATTCCTAATCGCTTGGTCAATCCCAAAAATGCTCCAAGGATTCTTAAAATCACTTGGTCAAACCCCAAAAATGCTCCAAGGATCCCTACAATCGCTTGGTCAATCCCAAAATGCTCCAAGGATTCCTAAATCACTTGGTCAATCCCAAAAATGCTCCAAGGATCCCTAAAATCGCTTGGTCAACCCCAAAAATGCTCCAAGGATTCTCACAATCGCTTGGTCAGAAATTCAAAATCCAAAAAAATCATCAAAAATAACAAAAATTTGCATCTCATTTCTAGGCATGCTCAAATTCATCAATACAAAGCTCTTCTCGCATCTCATCTTCATATTCACAAAAAAATCAATCCATCAAAAATACAAAAATATGTAGCTGCATTAAGCATCGCATCCATACATTGCATATTTGTGGTCGTACAGGTCAAAGGCACCATAGACTGTAATTATTCTGCTAGTCCATCTTGTTCCACATTTTTCCATTTTATAAAACAAACAAACAAACACCATTTACTGCTTTTACCACACTAGAGTCAGTGGTCTTATAATGTATCAAGAGTTTTCGTCTTTCAGTCGTCATTTTGCTTTCTAGCCACGTACTGTACCAAGTCAGAAAGATTTTACGAAGGTAGAGTTCTACTTGGATCACACCTTGTTACGTAGCATCCCAACACAAATTAAAACACATAAAAATTCCTAAGTTGTGTGAACGAAAGATGAAACCTGCACAGTAATCTAGGTCACCATAAGCGAAACGGTTATCTTGCTTATCCCCCTGTGTAAATGACCCAAGGAATGCTGAGAGTTGGCAAAAGGACAAGCATCCTCCCTACCCAATTCCCCCAAGAATCCCAAAATTCTCAATAGTTGCAAAACATCAAAAATTTGCAAACGTCAAAACTCCAAAATTTGACATCCCACAGTGCACACATCAAAAAGCACATACAATAGTGACTCTTATCACTAAAATCCAAATCCCTTGCTCGAAAGAAAAATATATAAAAATAAACAGTGATTTTTATCACTACCAACGAGCAAGTATCCCAATACAATTGAAGAAAAGAAGGGAGTCGAACTTGAATCCCTGGAACTCTCAGCATTTCGACAGGTCATGAGGCAAGCCTCAGTATCGGTTTGGTTGATAGCCTATTGGTCATTGGCGGTAAACCTCCCGCATGACGATATATCTGCCACATTAACTCGTGTACAGATCAATGTTTGCATGTGGATGAGCTAGCTTATGGTATCCTAGATAGCACCATAGATTAATCTGACTAAATACAATAAAGGAGTTAGTGGAGCTAATTAGGTGATCCTTAGTACAAGTTCGGTTGAAAGCCCATCTGGCACTGGCGGTATCCCGACAAATACCACATAAATGAACTCAATTGCACACACAGGGATGTGAAATAACTTGGTCAAAAACAAGTCCGATTCATACCTTGTTCAAAAGTCTTGTAAGATAAAGTACAATCATGGCTAGTGAGTTAAAACCGTCTGAGTCTCAGAAAACCTTAGCTACATTTCTAAACCAACTGCGCTACTTTTCATCCTTACAATACCATCAAAAAATACAAAAAAAAAAAAACCACATGTATACATACAAAGTCATTTATCACAACAATCGCCTAAAAACAAAATAACAAAGTCCTAAACAGTCTATGGTGCCATAACCAAACATCACAAATTCCATTCATCCATTTCATTTTTGCATATCACATATAAATCAAAAACATTTGCATTCATCATAACATATGCATCCATCAAAATAAATCAACATGCATACATCCATATTCATCAACCATCATGCATAAGATCAAATCATCACATGTGCATCAACAAAATAAAGTCTATATATATATATATATATATATATCATCAAAAAAAAATGCCCGTAGGCTACAAAACTGGTCCTCTGACCCCGCAATCACATAACAAAACCACCCAGCCTAAGGCGTCGACCACCATGATCACGCAGGATCGGTGCGACGAGAACTACCCCTCATGGTGTGGGTCCTATGGGACCCCGTAGGGTGGCTACTGCTAGCCCCAACATCATGCCTCATCGCCGCCTCCCTCATCCAATCGCCTACGATGAGATGATGTTGATCGCTCGCACCACTGTCCCTCGTCCGACATGAAGATCCACCTCCCGAAGGCTCAGGTACCCCCCCCCAAGGTGGATGATCTCCCCCTCCAAATCCATCCGATGTCGACACCACTCTGCCTCTCACCTATGGTACATCATGACTACATCATCGCGCTGTGCTAGCTGCACCCGTAAGAGATCCCTCTCTCATGCAGCATCAGTATCCCCCTCCTACCGGCGAGACGCCACCCGTGCACTCTCCCGCTCTGCTAGCTGAGCCCGTAGGAGATCCCTCTCCCGTAGTGCATCCCCCAGCTCCTCATCTCACCTCCGCAGCAGCTCCACCAAACGTGCATTCTCAGCACGTACCCTAGACTCCATCTCCTCTGCATACGCCTGAGGCATGGGACTCTCTAGAACAGCAGCCTGCTCTGGCTCCCACTGCTCCGCCATGTCCTGCATCTTCGGCTGATCTGGAGCCCCCAAATCCACATCCTCACCCTCCACCTCCACCATGTCCGCATCCTCCAAAGGAGCTCCCCAATCATCCCCTGGTGCCTCAGCACCCTCCCCGCCCATCGCTGTCACCTCCGTGCCTCCCAATGGCCCCTCTCCTCGCCATCATCGTAGTACCCACCACTGGTCATACTCTGCGGTAGTCCCGACGTCATCCACGTCCGGGACATCGATCATCACATCTGAATCCTTGCCCAGTGGCACGATGACTAGTCGGTCTAGAGTCCTCTCATCCCCCGACGTCGATAGACCACGGGCTCACCAGGCAACCCCTGGCGCACCCCAAACTATCGTGTAACCTGGCTAAACGAGAAGAACTCATGCTCGGTCCCATGCCGCCCAATCAGCCACCGCTCTCTACGTACCCGTCGGAGCCACTCTCCAGCCTCTGGCCAGGCTGGACAGTCCCGATAAGGATGCCAAACCACCTCCCCTAGAGTGAGCCAAGAGAAGGCATCGACATAGTGCCCTACGACACCTACCCACCGTCGACTCTGTCCCTGCTCTCCGGACCACCGCCACAGAACTGCATACCCTATCTCCCTATCCTCCATCGTCGCCCGAGTCATCCATGGTAACCCGCTTGGCCTCTCAACTGCTATGTGCTGCCAACCCCAGCATTGCAAAAGATAGCTGCAACTGATCCCCTTCCACTGCCGACAGCGGACCTCATACAGCTCCCCATAGAGCTATGCCAACAATGTCTGTCCCCATCTCAGGATAAGCGGTGCCTCTATCGGGCACTCTACCAACTGCCAAACCAAATCCAGCAGGTTCCATGGGAACCTCGCACCTGACGAGTCAGGTAATAGCATGTTGGACATGAGGCCCATAAGGAATGCGTGCCTCACGCCCAACACCCCCCTCTCCAGCCACCATCAGACCAAAATCCCGCCAATCTGGCAGTCACCCTCTGCCCTCTCCAGTGGCTCCTCCACACCCAGCTCCTCCCCATGCCCGAAGCATCTCGTCAGTATAGCTGTCCGCTGGTCACGCGATGATGTCCTGATGGGCAGTCCATCTATCGAAATCCATAGAAGCCGATAGATATCCTCCAAGGTAATAGTCATCTCCCCTATTGGGAGATGGAAGGTGTTGGTCTGTGGATCCCAAAGATTGATCAAGGCCATCAAATAGGCCTGATCCGCGACCACAGGCTCCAGTCGAGCCACCTGCTTGAGCCCAAGGGCATCAAGCCACTCCTAGTCAGCCTCAGTCAGCCCCCCCATGCCTCAGTGAAAGCAGTGGGTACACGGTACCGGCTCCTAACAACCTGCAAAAGAAAACAATTCAAAAAAAATTAAAATCATGGAAAAGAACTGTACAACAATAACATGCATATACAACATTGCCTATCAATGTACAAAAAAAAAAACAAAAATTCAGACAAAAATTAAATTTTTAGTTCTAGGGTTTCTAATCCTAACTGATTAATTTAAAAAAAAAAAAAAATTAAAAAATTAAATTTTCTAGGGTTTCTAATCCTAACTGATTAATTTAAAAACAAAAAATTAATTTTTTAGTTCTAGGGTTTCTAATCCTAACTGATTAATTTAAAACAAAAACAAACAAAAATTCAGACAAAAATTAAATTTTCAGTTCTAGGGTTTCTAATCCTAACTGATAAATTCCAAAAAAAATAAAACGAAACAAAATTTAAAAAATTAATTTTTCAATCTTAGGGTTTCTAATCCTAACTGATTAATTTAAAAACATAACAAAAATTCAAAAATACAAACATTGAGTCTTAGGGTTTACGTTCAGTTTATCCTAGGGTTTAGTTGAAGCAATAAAAATTCTTTACCTAGATTTTGCGCTATGTTTAGTTGTACACTAAGTCCTAGTTGTCTTAAGCTCAGTTTCAGGGTTTAAGTTTTAAAATTTCAAAAAATAGCATTACAAAAATAATTAAACAAAACAATTGCAAATTTTAAACAAAAAGTAATAAACTCTAGGGAGCACTTACTGGTCTCGCTTCGGCTCCGCCGCTCGATCCGGTTTGTGCACTCATGATGGTAGGGAAAATCTCGACAGCGCTTCGCTTCGTAGAATTAACTTCCTCCTCCCCAGAGCTCCAAATCGCAAGAAAAATTAGATGCAAATGAGCCCAAACCCTAGTTTTGCCCCTTAAATAAGCCTTTTGAGCTAGAATTCATCCTTTACTGGGATGAGCACTCTAGTTAGCGCTCGTCCCACCCAGGGACGAATTCTAAAGCTGGAATTCGTCCCACCCTAGGACGAATTCAGGCCAAAAACTTCAAAAACATCAAAAAATGAACAAAAATGCACTAAAACAGATAATAAACTTGCCCGATAAGAGTGTTGTTGCACTTGACATCCCGGCATGCAAAACCGATGTTGGGGTCACAAATTGTCATTATCCTACTCCCTAAGAAGGCTACCATAGCCGGACCGCTCCACGGGAAGACGGATTTTTGCCAATTTCAGCCACAAAAAGCATCGCAAAAAGGGTTACCACCCACCAAAAATAGGTCTAAATGTCGGAAAAATTGCATATGCTTAACGATAACGACACCCTTGCACAAGTCATCTTGGGTCAAGCGACTCGTCGCTTTTCTCACGAAGGTCATTCCCTCATCGATTCGTCGCTTGAGGGGGTAGTCACACTTAGTCACCAATCAACAAACACACACCCAATCAAGGCAATGACATGCATTCAAAGAATCATTGACAAAGACAATTACGCTCTTGCTTGGGGCAGTAAACAAGCAACAATCACAATCTGATCAAATCACTTGGCATTTTGTGAATCATGAACACAAGGTTCCCCTCGTGGACAAAAGGTTGCGCCCTTTGCCTATTCATGACCGATCAATGTCCAAGCTCAAGTCACACCTCACCAAAATAGGTTAATACTTGAAATCGAGTGCCTTCGCTCGTCAGAAGCAAGGATTCAAGAATGCATGCCCTTTCCATACTTGGGGCATCAAAATTTGGTTAGGTTACCAAGAAACCCTAATCATTAGTGCTTTGGTTATCTATTTTTGCTCGACGCTGCGCCATGCATAGTGCATCCCAAAAAGGGGCATCTATAGACACCAAAACAACACCAATCCGATTATGTGACTGCAAACACTGATCGCTTTGACACACACACAGCCCCCAGGGCAGCCCTCAGAGGTTAAACAGTGGTCCTAACCACTTTTATAGCAATTTTGTAAGGTCAAAAGGCAATTTGGCACATTCAAGCACTTTGCTCAGTATTCGTCTCACCCAGGGACGAATTCAAACTGGGATCCGTCTCACCCAGGGACGAATTCTGAATTCGTCTTTGGTCAGGACGAATTCCAGGTTTAACGGGAAAAAGAAGAATGGCACCAAGTGGCAGCCGAAGACAGTCAATTAATGACTCTTGCCTTGCATGCGCGTGTAGGTGGGCAGATGGGCCGTTAGAGGACTGTCACAAGGGCAGTCATGAAAGCCCAAGTCATGGAGGACTTTCCTCTCTCATGGGAAGGCATGACCGCCACATGGCGCTTATGCATGCCTCTCCAAAGAGACCCCCTGGGTCTATAAAATGGTGGACTTTTCCCACCCAAAAGAGACAAGTTGGAGGCATTTTCAAGCAACGAAGTGCTGCCAAATTGATACCACGCCTTTACCCTTTTGATTTACATCTTCCACATCCTTAATCTCTTTCGCAAGAGAGGTTATTGGGTGGCTATTGGAAGTGTGAATCCGGACCCAAAAACTCGACATTTGACCACCTTAATCCACCAATTTGCCGACAACCCATCCCAAGAGATTTTGGGCCCATCCCAAGTGGATTGGTGCCAAAATCAAGTTCCAACGGTGGGCGGCCCGCTCGGGCGCCCCGCATTCTTTTTAGTTTCATTTTAATCTATTTTGTTGTCACTTGTTTATACTTCATTCCATTTTATGTTGTTTGGATAGTTTATATATTCGATTTCATAATGTTTTGATCAGATTTCATCATGTTCTCGTTGCTTTTGTTGTCCCACTAACTTGCAGGTAGCGACGTCAAATTCCCATTGATGGAGGTCAAATTGGGAGAATCCGACCATCTGGGTCGTCCCAAAATGCCCCCAATTAGCTAACCCCTATGTTTGCAGGAATTTTGGAGATCCCGAGACATGACATTTGGGTGGCATCACTTTGGCACTTTTGTCACAGGCGAATTCGTCCTACCCGAGGATGAATTACAGTCGAATTCGTCCTACCCGAGGACGAATTACAGTAGAATTCATCCTGCCCAGGGACGAATTACAGTTGAGTGCGAATTGGCCGACTGTTTCGATGGCAGCGGCCCTCTGGTAATGTTTTCTGGTCTCTGTCGAATTTGCAGGTTATTTGGAATCATCTTATTTATCGATTTAGTTAATCTTACGCATGCATCTTCCATTGGTTTTAAGATCAAACGCTTCATATTTTTGTCACAGGTGCTACTAACGACTTGTTGTGTCTTTGAACGTAGGAGGAGCAGCAAGAATCGAGGATTCATCAACGCAAGCGGCGGCAACACTTTGGCCCGCCCATTTCAAATGTGGGCACGCGGAAGGAGGAAGACTAAGTCACGATTGTAACCAAAATTCATTTAACGCTCCTAGCCCCTGAAAAGGGAGGAGGCGTCTTTGTAACCGAGATTAAGAGAGTTAAATAAAAGGGTTGTGCTTTCTCTATTTTCTTGTATCTCATTTCAATTCGTCTCTTTCATTTCATGCATTTCACGTTTTAGGACTTAAGCGTTAGTTTTGATTTTAAATGCATCGCAATAGTTTTTCTTTTTAAATCTTTCTGAAATCTCGTGCTTTCACATACTAATAATGTAATAAACATAGTTATGCTAACAATTTTAACCTACCAAATCATAACAATTCTTCTCAAATTTTATATTTTTGGATAGGGATCAAAAAGAGCTTTCCAATGGTATATTAAATGTCTAATTTCAACACCGTTTGACCCCTCAAATTGAAAAAACACTATGTACATATATAACCTCCTAACGATATCGAATGTTCAATATTGAATCGGATGTCTGATATCGATATCGAATTTCTAATCCAATATCGGACCTAAATGTGCAAGATCAAGTGTTCGATCTTGTCCAAAACTAAAAAGTACCTAGAACAACAAAGTGACAAATTTGTTGCAACTTCTTTTGTCTTTATCTGCCTAATAGCATGGAGGTTATGGGATCAGATTTGCCGATCACTCCCAGACTAGAAGAAGTTGTAACTCCTATTTTTGGCCCAACCCCTCCAACCTACCTAGCCTATTTAATTAGACATCCTCTCCCTAAATTCTCCTTGACTCCCTCACTGACTAGTAATCACTTTCACATTCTTAGCATTTCATTTCATGATATTTTTCCTAAGTATTTGTACGTTCGAAAGTATGGTAGTTGCACATCAGTTGATATGATCTGAGATAGGATATATGATCTCGCTTAGAGGCATCTGATCATATTCTGTAAGATCTGATCTTGTCTATAGGTTTTTTGGTGGCACCTTCAAACTTTGGTTTGCATTTGTCTACTCTAAAAAGTCTCACACCTATCGGTTCCTATTGCAAGAATTGAAAGATACACAAAATGCATGAAAAATAAGAAATTGACAATAAATTGACTATAAGAAATACGCTTTATTCCATTATATTTGAAGCCAAAGTCAAATTACAAGTACAACCCTCTTAGGGATAATCACTTTGATACAATTGTTACAATAGTATGTAATGTTTCCCTCTCAAGGGTAGGTGTGTTTTCCAAGTTCCTTTCAAAATGACATAAATTGATCTAGGGTGTCAATGACCCTCTTCTCCATGATTAGAGGTATTTGTTGCCTTGCATCCCAAAACCCTGTTAGTCCCTTTGATCGTGGGTCATTCAAGTGGGGGGCACTGTTCATCATAGCTGATCCTAAAGTATTTTTTCCCTCCAAATTAGGGCCAATTCTCTGATTCTCCTTGCCAAATTGATGGTCAAGGGTCACTTTTGTATCTTTTGATATATGTGGTGGTTGAATTATTCAATGGGTGCATGTATTGCACATATTGGCATTTATTGACTCTTCTATCCTCCTAGGACCTCCATGGCAATGTGATCTTCAATTGGGTAACAAAAAGTATTCCTATCAATGCATGTGAATGAGTATGCAATTCTACAAGGCTTCGCTACTCAATTGATTATGCTTCTCTCCCCCTTTTTTCCAATTCAAAGGGGGATTATATAGCAATTGCCAAGGGCTAGGGGTAGCTTCATGAGGAAGCTAAGATAAATATTGTACAGTTGAGTTTTTTGGATGGAAGGGGTCCAAAACCTTCCTCATTCAAACTACTCCAATCTGCAACCAATTAGCCATTGCAACCAACTTTGGATTAGATGAAGGCCAATTGACTCTAAGTCCTGACCGTGGCTGACAGGTATGGTTAGCACTTCTAACTGTGGGTGTCAGCAGCGGCTAGTACTAACTAGGCAAAGGTGCTCAAATAAGTGGTAAAAACCACTGCTATACCTTGGAATCTATCCAAGGTCTTCCATATTGTCTTCTAGCATGTCCCATATGAGTAGTCACCTCAGCATGACGTGTTTTAGGTGTCTACACAAATCCAGTAGAAACCATTACATTCAAATGATATAAAAACCAAACTAAAAGCATTATAGTGACTTGGAACAGTAAACATTAAAGCATAATTGATTGAGGTAGACAAGTTTTTGGATAAAATCATCACAAAGTAATATGCACTTAGGAGTCATTTTTGTGATGAAACATAGGAGGAATAATCCATTACAAAAGGCAGGTCAAAATTCATGATCACAAAAACCTTGGATATTGTAGCATGCATATTAGAGATAAGTTGAATTTATTTTATCTTAACTTCAAAGTTTGGCATGGTCAATTTGAGAAATTTATTGTGTAGAGCATGTGAAAAGTAGCTTGGCAATGATTGGATAAAATCCTGGCTTCATGAGCTTGTGACTCAAGGTGGAGACACAAGAAGTTGATAGACGTTGTAGCAACTAGAGGAGATAAGAAATGCTTTTATTGTTGTGGTGAGAGCACAAAAATTGAATGCTATATTTTGATAGGGAATGATAGTCGGAGTGAAGCAGCACATCCAAAGGAGATAATAGATGCAAAGATGATAGCATAAAATTTGAGGACAATAATATGGAGAATGCAGCAGGAAGTTAGGTCATAGTGACATTGCACCATCAAATAGAAAATGGGTATAACACATTTGTAGGATAAAAGGAATTAAGGAGCACAACAAAAGATTAAAATATATCACTTGGCCCCTTTAGTCTCAACCATTGGGTTAGCCCAATCGGTTGCCATCTAGTGTTAAGGCACCAAGGAGTTGAAGGTCAAAGTTTCAAATCTCTTCAGTGGCTTGCTAAAATTTTGGTCAACATTTTGTGCTCCCTTTAATGATTAAGGTATTGAAGAATTTTTGCAATGATAAGAGGTATGTAAGTCAACTTTAGTGATGGTAAAATTCTTTAATAAAATTAATTAAAGAATTGAGATATAAGGAGTTATTTTATTTTTTAATAAAGGTTATATTTTGTAAGCTTTATTATTGAAGTGATAAGAGTGTTTGAATTAAAATTTAGATAAAGAAACAAAAAGAAATTATATAGCATATTTGGAGTGCACATACAAAAGAAAGATCAAAATTTTTGTTGAGGTAGATTTGGAGGTGTCACATAGTAAAAGGATTAATGCACATCTTCACCCAAGCATCCAATTGAAAAGGAAGGACATTTCAGCTATCTACAAGAAGAAGGAGAGGTGCACAAGATAGTTACAAATCAGCATTTGCAATATTTTGGAGCAGATTTGAGTAGTGTTAGTGAGCAAATTTGGAAGTAGATTTGAGGAGTGTCTATGAGCAATATTTAGGAACAAATTTGAGCAATGTTTATGAGCATATTTGAGTAGTGATTGTAATAAATTTTGGAGTAAAATTGAGTTATGTTGGTTCCCACGAACTAGCATAAGGGGATTGGTGTCTCCTATGGATTGGTGTCCATGAACTTGTATAGGGGATTAGTGTCTCCTATGGTTTGGTGCCCATGAACTAGCAGAAGGGGATTGGCGTCTCCTATGGTTTTGTGCCCACAAACTTGTAAAAGGGGATTGGTATCTCCTATGGATTGGTGTCCACTAACTTGTATAGGGTATTAGTGTCTCTTGTGGATTGGTATCCACAAAATTGTATAGGGTATTGGTTACTCCTATGGTTTAGTGACCATAACTCCTATGGGTTGGTGCCCATGAACTTGAAAAAGGGGGTTGGTGTCTCCTGTGAATTGGTGTCCATAAACTTGTATAGGGGATTGGTGTCTCTTATGGATTGGTGTCCACAAACTTGTATAGGATATTGGTGTCTCCTATGTATTGGTGTCCATGAACTTGTATAGGATATTGGTGTCTCCTATGGATTAGTACCCATAAAATTTTATGAAGAAATAAATAAGCAATATTTTACCATGGTTTTCTCCTAAGAGGGTTTTTCCACATAAAATATGTCTCTCATGTGTGTGGTGATTTGTGCATTGTTTCATTATTGGATTGATATTATTTGAAGTTATTGCTTTGGAAATAAAAGAGAAAATTTTTATTTTATACTATTCATGCCCCTCTTAGTATAAGCTTGTGTTATTCATTTAGCACTAATTACTTAAGGTGTGTAATATTATAAAGGTAAAAGTTTACCTTATTTTAATTTACTTTCATCAAAAGGAGTTATAAGGGTATAATATAAGGTTGAAACTATAGGAAAATCAACCACATTTGGAAGCAAAATTAAAGTAGAGTTTTACACGAAAAATAGCTTAATATTTACAATTTAAAACATAGGATAAATAAGGATTTCTACTTGGAAAAATTCAATTTATATTATTGCAAATATTATTTTTTTCAAATATTCCAAATTAGGGAGTTATAAGGAATACTACATAAAAATTAATTATTGGAATTTAGAAACATTAAAATGCTATAAAAGGAAGTTAATAAAGGAATCAAGGGTTGGAATTAATTGGTATACATGTCTCAAATTCACATTATAGGTACAAATAAATCCAACCATTAAAACTTCATCAAATTAACAAGTGCTTAGTTCAATAGGAGAAATAAGGAGTAATAGAAGTTGAATTTTGCTATTTACAAAACTTTACAAAATCAACCCAAAATTGAACTACTATTACCACAATAACTTTATCACTCATATAGCATATCCAAAATCACTAGGAAGACATAAGGTATTATACAAAACTTGATAATAATAGAATTTAATAAAATGTATCAAATACTCAATCCATTTGGGAGTCATAAGGTTTCTACAAAACCTAAATTCTATAAAGGTTTTATCAAATTAATTCACATCTCTTAACTACATAGATATAAGGAATATAAAAAATCTAAGCCTTGGATAGGTTTATCAAATTGGATCATTTACTCAATTTACTTGAGAAAGATATAGTATTCTACGGATATTAAGGAAACAAAAAGAATACTACACTTCATCTACTAGGGAGTCATAAGGTAGACTACTACAAAGGTTCTATCAAATCCATTTCTACAACCCTATAGAATAGCAAGAAATACTATATCAAAATCAATAAAGAAGGAATATGGATGAAATATTAAGAAATGCCTTTATTAATGAAGAATTATTTCATGAAATGGAATTGTATTCTTAAAACCTAATAGATACCCTTGAATGGTATGAGTATCTATCAACTAATGATAAGGATAAATTCTCCTTATTTCTTAAAGAAGAAAATAAGGGTAGCTTTGAAGCATTAATTGGTTATCTTCATGAAAACCTTTTCAAGGCATGGTGGAATTTACAAAATATAGTTATATTCACATCTAAGTAATGTTTGATGATTTACCTATCATTAATTGTGTTTGTACTCACTCAATACATGAAGTTATCTATAAATACAAATCAATATTATTGCGATGTTAGACTAACTTATCATGAAGCAGAAATTCCACTAGCATAAATACATAATTGTAGGAGGAGGAAAAGGAAGAAAATATATGCTAGAAGATATCATAGCAAAGAATACATGAATAGCAAAGAAACCATAAATACTGAACTAGACAGGCATTTTCAAAATATAAAATAACCCTTAGCTACAACTCTCTTTGCTTCATATGAAGACACTAACTAATTGCTTGATCAAGTTATAGTAAGTAATGAAGGAGGATACAAGTTTTAGTATCCAATAGAAGAAGATCCATATTGAAGATTGAAATTTTTAAATACCCAAATAATGTAATACAGGGGTTTTTAGAGTATATTACATCATTTGGGTCATGTAAATGTACCACCTTTGGTATATTGTTAGATTAGGATATTACTTTAGGAGGAATTTAGCTAGTTACTTCAAGAAATGTAATAAATGCACAAATGTCAATGTGCAAGTTGTAATGTGCAAGATGTCCCCTTGTACATCTAGGTAGAATGTTGGTGAAGGAATCTATCTTCCTATATAAAGGGCCTCATAGTGAGTGATCATATAGATAAAGTTCATTATAGTAGAGAGTAGTAGATAGTAGTAGAACTTCTAAATGGAGTACAATGTAGTTATTTAGCTTATATCAATGGAGTGACCATCACCTCCATACTGCATTGTATTTTTACCACTTTCTATTTATAGTATATTTTAGTCATATTGCAAAATTCCATTCTTTCATATTTTTTGCATCTTATTAGGACCTATGATAGATATCTCCCATTGCATATATCCTTAAAATATAACACTAAGGATAAGATAGTAGCAATATTATCATGAGCATTTGACACAGTATACCAAGATATTCAAAGTTGGAGTCAAGGGTATTCAAAGCTAGGAAATAAGGAGTTAAAGAGCATTTAAGATGTCCATACATACTATCATAAACCAACAATAGTAGTAAAATATTTCCAGAATATTCAGTGCTCATAAAGCATTTGAACTATGAGGTAGTCGATGTCAAGCACTCATTAAAATACTAAGGTATTGTTTAATTGATTTCATAAGGATTAATAAGGGAACATAAGGTTATAAGGTTGAAGGTATTATAATTATTGCATTCACAACTATATGCAAAACCAACCTTACATTTGAAAGCATAATTAAAAGGAAAAACATATATACTTAATGGTTTAATATTTGCAATTAAAACATTAGGAGTTATAATGGGTTCTACTTGGATTATATTATTAAAAATTTTATTGTTTTATAATATTCAAAATTAGGGGGTTATAAGGTATACTACATCCAAAAAAATACATTATTGGAATTTGGAAACAATAAACTATTATTATCAAGGAGAATAAAATTAAATTATTCATTTACTTAAGGAGTTTGAATTATATATTTAAACTTGTCTCATACTCATATTAAAAGAGACAAAAGAAATCCAACCATAGAGAACTTCAAAATTAAGTGCATAGTTCATTAGGAGAGATAAGGTGAAATAGAATTTGATTATTGGTACTTACAAAACATTACAAAATCAACTCAAAATGTAAACTATTTATTACTAAGAACTTCATTAATATTATAGCTTACTTTAATCACTAGGTATACATAAGGAATTCTATAAAACTTAAGTTTGAAAAGGTCTTGATAAATTGGATCATATACTCAACTTACTTGAGAAAGATATAGTATTCTACAAATACTAAGGAAAAAAAAAGAATACTACACTTCATCTGCTAGGGAGATATAATGTAGTCTACTACAAAGGATCCATAAAAAATATTTCAAAAACTAAGAGAAATATCTACCTTAAGTAATATAGTGAACAATGATTTGAAAAACACTTGAAAGGAAAGAACAAGTGCCATAAAAAATAGAATAAGGAATTTACTTATAGAATCTAAAGAATATTTAGATTTCCCTTAAAACATAATTCATAGTGAAGCCTTAAGAGATAACTTTGAAACTATGGAATATTATCTACATGCATAACTCACTAGAACAATTGATAATGGAAAAAGTAACATTCAAATTCCTTTAGACCTGGGTAGCATATTATACATGTCTCTACTCATGCTCAAATGTTACAAGGATGAGAATCTAAAATAAAAAGGATTGATAGAGTCATTTAAATAGAAAATAGAAGTAGATGCATCACATATAGAGAAAAATTTCGATCCTCATGCAACATTGATACTTCAAGATATATTAACTCAAAGTTTTATCTTGATGTCTTAAGTACTTATGCAAAAGTCTTTATTCATGATAAAAAAGGAAAAAGGAAAAGAGAAGATACTCTTGCAAGAATCAGGTGATAGAATTACTTGTGAAAATACAAAAACCACACTTAAAGGTTGGAATAAATAAGGAAAAGAACCATATCAAGGAGGCACACAATGTGAAGCTAATACAAAAGGACCAAATCAATATGAAGAAGAACTAGATAAAGTTGAATACTATTCAAAATATGAAGATCCATATTAAAGACTAAAGTCTTCAATACCCAAATAATGTAATACAGGAGGGTGTTAGAGTATATTACATCATTTGGGTCATGTAAATGTACCACCTTTGGTACATATCTAGAATAGGATTTTACTTCAATATAAAGTTGGTTAATTATTTCAAGTGTTATAATAAATGCACAAGTGTCAATGTGCAAGTTTCAAATATGCATATAGTCCACATGTACATAAGTCATAGATAGAGTAGATGCCAAGAAATCTATCTCTCTATATAAAGACCTCATAAGTAGTGTAATAAAGTGCAATAAGGAGTGTAAGTGTGTGTGTATGTGAAGTAGGGGAGAGTGGTATAGTAACTATACAGTGTGTAGTAAGGATACAATGTAGTTATTCCATGTGCTTTCATGGAGTGTCCATGTCCTCCATTATATAGCATTGTATTATTTTCATCACTCTCATTAATGATATATTTTTGAGTTTTTTGCAAATGTTCATTTCATTATTTTCGTGCATATTATTGTGCCATCAGTTTTATAGTTATATTATATTAGTTATCCTACATATTGTGGTTGTACTACCTCCCATAAAAAACTAACATGCCTAGGACATTAATTGCAATAGAGGATGGATTGAGGCTGACTAGTTGATTATTGCATGATTCAATCAACTATCATGCATTAAGAAGGGCACCTAAATTACTTAATGCCAACCAATTTTTATGCATTCTCTTAAATGAAGGTGCCTACCCATTTTAGGAATCCCTTACTATCATGGGAATATTTTTTATGGGTAGAAATTTAGGATGCTATTGTTGTCTACTACCGACCCAATATTATATCCATTACGACTTTAATCATTTAGGGAAGGTTTTTTGGACCTCTATACCAACTTTTATTTCAAGCACAATTTTGAGCATTACTGGAAACTTATGGATGCCCAAACCTCTATCGTGCCTTAAACCAAGATTATTCTTCATCTTGATTTTAGGGTGGAGTTCTTGGAACCAACCCTGAACAACCATTATCTTGATACTCCACCCGCTCATACAAGGTAGGCATTTGGGATCCCAATTATCCATACAATCATTAGGGTAGGACTATAATATCCACCTAGAATTTGCAATCACCCTAATTATTCATCAGACCCACATCCATTGCTTAAATTTTAGGGCTTCAAAACTAGCCATTTCTAAGGGCCATCATCTTTCTTACTTAAAAAAGAGAAGAGTGGGTGAGAGGGTGTAAAATTTCACCCACACTATTGGTGACTCATAGGGTATTTCCATATTGTGGAAAAGGAAACCTAGGTAGATAACACTTTTAAATAGAGGATAAGAGAAGATGAAGGGGATAGAGAGTGCATAGACAGATATAGCTAGGAAAGGCTGCAAGACAAAGGAGGAAGACGAACAAAGGGATGTAACAAAAACACAACAATAGAGCAAAATATAGTCGAAAGAAAAAAAAGAGAAACACCAGAATATAAGATAATATGCAATGGGAACCGACCCCTAGAAATAGGGATGAGAAAACATAGGAGTGAAGGAAGAGAGAGAAAGGGCAACATTAGGATGATCATGAAAACTATCATCTAAAGGGATGAGCGATGTGATCATCAAAACAATAGCAAAAAAATAAGGAAAAAAAAATCAAAGGGGATAAAAAAAGGATGTAATATTGGTCTCATCCCATGGTGAGGTCATTGTAAATTACCTACTTCATGGGACACTTCCATAGACTGCATACCCATCAACATACTCCGCCATAGCCCAAAGCTACTTCAAAAATAGATAGAATGCCAAAATATATTTATCCATCCCATTAGAGTTTTCTTCTTAAAAAAATATAATAAAAATCTACTCCATCGATCACCTCCTACCACGGGATAGGCTAGCTATACTTTAAGTCTAATTTTGCTATTGCATCCCAATCACTGAAACCTCTTATATAGAGAAATCCTTAAAGTTAACTGTGATGTTGTATGTTCCTAGGAAGTAATACACCTACTCTACTTGCATCATTAAACCAAGCATAAAACCATGAAAGTGTAAAGAACAAAGAATTAAAAAAACACAAGATATATTTTCATTAATTCATTTGGAACTTTGATTACAAATAGGTCCCTCTTAGGGATGGAATCAGCCCTTGAAAGGGGGTGGTGCATTTCGAAGGCCTCTTGGGTTTAACACAAATTTTCTCAAGGACTTATTGATGCCTTCTTCTCACTTTCTAGGAGGTATATAATGCCAAAGGTTCTTTAAATTGATCTAGGACCTATGATCTGCATACAAGAAATAACATAGAATGATCGGTAGCATATGCAGCCTTTCATGATGAGGCTTCTTTTGAAGGTCTACATGAAATAACATATAAACATGATGAAAGCATAAAAATATAAAGACAAGAAGAAATGCATGAATAATTAAGAAAATATCATGAAAATATAGTGGAAAATATAGATCTATGCTAATATAATCTAATAAAGTAAAGACAATAAGAAAACTACACTAAAACTCAAGAAAGGATGACTCAAACCCTAGGCTATACCAAAAATTCAATAGCGGCCATGAATTGAAACTTTCTACCTCATGAACTAGGGGCTGTAACACTCAATTCTTCATTTGAATTGATGTTCAATGGTCACCTTTGTGTCTAAATATGGATTGGTGGTTAATCTTGTGTAGAACTAAATGCTTGAATGGTGCATTGTCATTGCTCAATCAAAAAACACTTTGTTACTCCTCAAGGGGATGTAAAATTGCTCTCCAATTCACTAGGGCTTCACTGCATAAAATCTTGAATCTTTTCTTATTCCTGGGAGGATGCATATGTAGAGCTCCCATATTCCAGATTTTGGCTTCTTAGAGAAGCCAAGTTCCAGATCTACATGTAATTGGTCATTGGAGGGGAAGGCTCAGTCATAAATTTGTATAAAAGGGGTAGTCAGGAGGAACTTTGTGATATCCATACCAAAAATTGCTTGAATCCAATCCAAGTGTAGTCAGAATGTGTGATCTAGACCTGCATTCATGGCTAGTTTGTGTTTTAGTGCTAGTTGTTGTCCAAAGCAGTGACTAGCTATGGCTGCTCTCAGCTTTAGCGGCCTGTGTTGGAAGCAACTTTGGTCGATAGTGGTTGTGCCTAAATGGTCTAGAACTACCCCTTGTGAGTGGTTGGGACCACTATTGGCTTTTGGAAAGGTCCAATATCAGTCATATGGTCTTTGTATTTGCCCATATGAGTAGGGTCCTAAACATGATGTATTTTAGGTGTCTATAGATACCCATTTTTGATATGCATTGTGGGAAAACACATTGCTAAGAAAAAATATACCACCTAGGTCCATATTGTAGGGTGTGTGATGATCATTGATCTGATCAACATTAGATGTCCTAATAATGAGAAAGGTGTGCATATTAGAATCATTACTTCCAACAATACGGAAGGCTTAATTTTGTAAAAAGTTTTGCAAATCTTGAGGTGATCGGGTAGCCTTGGTGCTATGATTAGTCTGAAAGGAGGAAAGCATCAAGCTTAACTGTCATATTTAATTTTTTCCTAGCAAAGGGTAAGCTTATGATAATTTTTGGTAATGATTCATAGGACGAATGCAATTTGACATGATCAAGTGGTCTTCTATTGAATTTGATTATGATTGTTGTTATTATGACTACCCCCTCAAGCGATGAGTTGATGAGGGAAGGACAATGGATAAAGCAATGAGTCGCTTGACCATGGTGATTGATTTGGATTATTTGAGAGTCTTGCATTATTTTTATATGGCAGGTCCCATTACAAGTGTGATTTCAATTGTTAATAGTAATTGTATATCTCTATCCCGTGGAGCAGTCAGGTTGCAATGGCCTTCTTAGGGAGTCAAGACGATATAAATTTGATTTAGCTTATGTTGAATCACTTTGATGATTTGCTAAAATATCATGGAATAATTTAAATGAACACCTCGTTCCTATGGGGTAGTCCAACCGCCATGGCCTTCTTCGATATTGAAGTGAAGCATTGTAATTCAACCATGACTAATTTGGCTCAAATGACCTTATGGTAATTTACTCATATTATTGGTTTGCATTAAGTGTAAGTCACTGCAACCGCTAAGTGTGTAGGGTAAATAACTAGGTAGGAGGTGCATTTGAAATTTTGATATTATTTGATTTTTTTTTTGTTAATTTTGCAATTTCTGAGAATTGTGGACTAGTAGATATGCTTAATTGTCCATTTTGATATTCCTCATGGTGAGAAATTGTGTTTTTGTCTTTATTTTATAGCCACTATCAGCATCAGAAGTGGCTATGGCGGTCACTGTCAGCATAAGCGATCGCCAAACTTTATGAAATTTGTCAATTTTTTTATTTTTGAGTAATTTAATAGATTTTTTTAAATTTTACAAGTGTAAATTTTATTTTTTTTGCATGTTTCGATGCATTTGCTTAGATTTTTCATACTCTACTTGATTTTGAATTATTTTTGCACTATTTTTGGATTTTATTGTGTTTCTTTAGTTTAAGTGCATTTAATTAGGCATTTATTTTGCACTTTTAGCTTTTGTCTTCGTGGGCTTGACATCCCACTTTGCTCGTGGTACTCCTTCCCCTAATGGATGATGCATATTAGGCTTGGTTTGATACCCATAATCTCATATATGTGACAAGGCTACCGTTGATCATGTCAGACTAGGCCTACCTTACTGCCCTGGCACATATGTGAGATTGTCATATGAACACCTTTCATCTCCCTACTGGTGAGATGACTATCACTTTTGAGGATGTGTTTAGAATATTTAGGATCCCTTTTGATGGAAAGGATATCATGTCCTCTCCCATGAGTTCTAGGGACATTGTGTTCGATAGGGTATTTGGAGCATAGGCAGCTATAGTATTGGATGACACCCAACATGGTAAAGTCTCTGTGTCTTGGTGGTGTCAGGAAGATGTTTTCACATGGCATCAGGTGATCTTGATGTATGTTATATGTAACATGTTTTTTTTAGATTTTTCAAGAGCGAGGTTCCCATGGAACCTCTTGGCTATGGTTCAAGACCTTTTGAATAGTAAGGAGTCTATCATTATGGCTTGGGGAAGCATGTTACTAGCTCAATTCTATGATGAGCTCTATAGTATTCAACAGTATGGATGAGCTAGTGTTGCTTGCAACTTGCTTCTTTAGATTTGGGGTTGGGAGCACATCAGGGTGGACCACCCTGAAGGATTTCTTATTAATATTATTGCCATAGTAGAGCAAGCCCAATGCTAAGAATGTATATGGCCTTGTGAGTGAGAGGAGTGCAGGAGTCAGTGTCATGCAGGGGCTTTTTCACATTATGCAGCCTCCTTGAGTGGCCTGCAGGTGAGGAACATTATATGGATACCTTATTTTGAGTGCCCTACATGGCCAAAGGTAGAAATATTCATGGATTGGACTAGGTGTGACTGATGTGTGATCAATCACAAGGGAGGTATTAAAGAGTTATTTCAGTACTCTCGAGTGCTCTACCAGTGTAGGATCTAGTAGGATGTATTTTTTGAGCCAATTTTGTACAAATAGATTGTTGTAGAGAGGGATCTTCCACCGCCTTGATTTGTATTAATTTTAAAGGAGAAGGGTATTCTTGCAGTTGATGCTAGCATAATAGATTTCAATATTATTGATGCATTTTCCCAATGGTAGGTTATGTAGCTATGACAGGGTGACAATAGCTTGGTTTGAGATAGGGATGATGTAGTTCCTGAGAAGAGTCTTGATGCATGTTGGGTGCGAACTAGGACTGTGGAGTGGGGCTAGGTAGTAGAGTAGTAGGTAGCATAGGAGCAGATAGATCCAGAGGAGGAGGAGGAGTTAGCTCTAGAGGAGTAGGATTATCCTCTCTGATCTCAATTACATAGTTTTGAGGCTAAGCTTCAAGTAGCTTAGTGATAGATTCTAGAGCAGGACTCCTCCATTACTATGCTCTAGTCTTAGGTTAGGGGTTTTAAGGAGGAGAGGACTGCTCTCCAAGCACATATTGAGTCGATGCATCTTAGGATAGATAAGCTCACTGTTGAGAGGGATGTTGCATGAGGATAGGTTGCACCTATTGCTCCAGATTCTTAGGGACCCATAAGTTTAGATCCAAGGGTAGAGACTAGATACCTACAGGGCCTTTTAGAGGAGTATGAGGCATATATATTAGGATATGTTGGGTATATTACCACTCTGATGCTTCAAATTAGGCAGCTAGGTGGTACTCCTCATGAGTAGTCTATAGTAGGGGGCTCATAGCATAGTAGGCAGATTGAGTCAAGGCAGTCATCAGTGCGATCAAGCTAGAGGACTAGGACCCAAATATAGTGGACCATAAGGACTAGCTCTAGATAGACTGGTTGGGATGGATCCAAGGGTGGAGGCAAGTCTGGGGGTGTAGGCCTCGTTTGATAGCCATGATGGCTTGCATTATTTATGTGTAAGGTTTGATGACCTACACTATTGTAGCCTATGGGTATTTTGTATCCCTATGTACTTATTTCACACACACACACACACACACACACACACACACACACACACACACACACACACACATATATATATATGCATATGCCATTCTAGTTTTATTATGGCTCATTATGTGTATCATTTTAATGCTTTTGTTTATGTGATGCAAAATGGATGTAATGCTTATGATCTTGTACTATATGATGTGATGTATTCATGATATGTACTAGCTAGATGATGTATGCTTATATGTTGTGATGCAGATGTGTAGATAGACTACTATGTATGCATATATGGATGTAATGGTGAATTACTAAAGGAATGTTTAATTTTGATTTAATTGTATGCATTTAATTTATGATGTTATGATATGGTAAATGCAATGCATATAATGCATTATTTAGATGAGGATGATCTAATGTAAATGAACATGTATGCTTTAATCGCTTAAAACATAAGGAATGAATGTGATATGGGTTTAACAATCTAATGGATGACACCACAAAATGTATAAACATCATGAATGAAAATGATAAATCTTACCATAAGAAAGGATCATTTTAACATCCATATATGAAATGATGAGTTTGAAATATATGTAGTGATTTATGAGATGAGATGTTTTGTTGCTATTAGGGAATTTTTGAGGTTT
This sequence comes from Wollemia nobilis, assembly GCA_028583015.1. Lineage (NCBI taxonomy): Eukaryota > Viridiplantae > Streptophyta > Pinopsida > Araucariales > Araucariaceae > Wollemia > Wollemia nobilis. Next base: position 7,032,906 of record JAQPPZ010000386.1, on the reverse strand, counting down.
TCCATGAGGCTCAAACACCCTAGTTGACTTATCAAAAGTTGTATAATGACTATACTAGACTCCTAAAAGATAAAAGCTTTTGTTACGAAGGCCAATATATTCAATATCCCTGTGTGTGAAAATGGGTATATTAGAAGATACATAAGCCTACCCAAATACTAGGTAGGATTCATTTAGCACATTTTTGTACTAGGTATCATCAAATTCTCATCATGAAGTTAAAATTAGTTGGATTAGACCATTAGGCGATACAGGACACCTAAAGCTAGCTCCTTTTTTGCAAATTGCTTAGAACTACCCCAATGCTAGGCGGGATTCATTCAGCCCATTGTTGTATTGGGGATCACTCAATGGCTTCAAGTAGTGACCATTCCAGGGATTCAAGATCTTCACCCCCTTATTTTCTTCACTTTTATTTGGGATACTTGCTCATGCTTAGTGATGAAAATCACTTTTTATTTTGGCATTTTTGTTTTACTTTTGTTCTGAGCAAGGGATTTGCCTTTGGTTTTGGGATTTTACTCCTTTTGTATGAAATCAAGGGATTTATTAGGTAGGGGGAGCTTGTCCTTTTACCAATTATCAACACTTTAGACCATGCACATCACAATATGAGCAAGTAAAAACCTTTCCCTTAGGATGCCTAGTACCACTTTGTAGTGTTCATATTTCCCTTGTCCCAACTAGGATTTTAGTGTTTTGATTAGTGATGGGATTTTGATATATGCTAGGTGCTATCAAAACTAGACCTCATCCATAAAAGCAAATATAGCTTTCTACAAGATCTGAGAAGATCACTAGGTATGGATGAATGACCAAATAATCTTAGTATATTCCTTTATAGCAATAGGAAGGATTGTGTTGAAAAACATAGTTACACACATGGGTTATGGATGAATGATGATTTTAAAGGGTGCATTATTGGTATACAAATGTGGTGCCATTTTCAAGATTGAGAACACAACCTATTCTAATGTGAATGTGATGGATGCATTGTGCCTAATGCCATGCAATTACATGAATGCAAAATGCAAATGTTTTGTATTTGAATATTTTCAATTGTTTTTATGTTTTAATATTTTCAATTGTTTTTGTTTTTGTATTTTTGTGAGTTGACCAAAGGGCTTATGATGCCTTTGGGGCATTTTTTGAGTTGACCAAAGGGCTTATGATGCCTTTGGAGCTTTTTGTGAGTTGACCAAAGGGCTTATGATGCCTTTGGGGCATTTTGTGAGTTGACCAAAGGGCTTATGATGCCTTTGGGGCTTTTTATGAATTGACCAAAAGGCTTATGATGCCTTTGGAGCTTTTTGTGAGTTGACCAAAGGGCTTTAAGATGCCTTTGGGGCATTTTGTGAGTTGACCAAAGGGCTTATGATGCCTTTGGATCATTTTGTGAGTTGACCAAAGGGCTTATGATGCCTTTGGGGCTTTTTGTGAGTTGACCAAAGGGCTTATGATGCCTTTGGAGCCTTTTGTGAGTTGACCAAAGGGTTTATGATGCCTTTGGAGCTTTTTGTGAGTTGACCAAAGGGCTTTAAGATGCCTTTGGAGCTTTTTGTGAGTTGACCAAAGGGCTTTAAGATGCCTTTGGAGCTTTTGTTGACCAAAGGGCTTATGATGCCTTTGACACCTTTTGATTTTGATGTTTTTTTATTTGTTTGGAATTTTATGATTTTCAAATGTTTTTGAAATTTTGATTATTTTGAATGTTTTTGAATTTTTGATTTTTATGTATTGTTTTTGGATTTTGATGGTTTTATGTGTAAAACACCTTCATATGAAGAATGTTGAGAGGCTCAGGCTCTTCAACACCTTCTAACGATGTTAGGTGATATGTCCCTAGTCCAATCTTCTTTGAGATGATATAATGACCTATCCGATTGGTCATAAATTTGTCTCGCAAGTGCGATGATAGGTTTGAATTTTGTTGGTTCTCTTTGAGCATGAGATCCCCAACCTTAAAGTCTCTCAGGTGGACTTTATTGTTATAAGCTCATGTTAAATGATCTTGGTAAACATGAAGATGCTCAAGAGCATTGATGCAACATTCATCAAGAAGGGTCAATTGATCAAGGTGAGCTTGTTGTGCAATGTCATCATTGATGAATTCTTTCAATGCGATGCGTAATGTTGGAATTTCTAACTCCAAGGGCATAATGGCCTCAACACCATATACAAGCAAAAATGGTGTTGCTCCAATGGGCATCCACACGCTAGTTCTATAAGCCCATAATGCAAGAGGTAACTTTAGATGCCAATCCTTATAATTTTCTTTTACTATCTTCTTTAAGATGGCTACAATTGTTTTGTTAGAGGCTTTTGCTTGCCCATTTGCTTGCAAATAATATGGTGTCACAAAAATGTATTGAACATTATATTTGGACATTAGAGCCCACACATTTTTGTTCTTAAATGAAGGACCATTATCCGAAATTATTTTTAAGGGGACCCCAAAGCGACATATGATATTGTGAAGTATGAACTCCGCAATTCGAGGTCCTATTGTTGACATTAAGGGGACCGCTTCCACCCATTTGGTGAAGTACTCAATGGCCATTAAAATAAACGTGTTTCAACCCAAAGATGGGGGAGATATATTTCCAATTAGATTGAAACCCCATTGAGAAAATGGCCAAGATGCTTGAATGGGCTGTAAGGCCTATGATGGCAGGTGCATCAGATTTGCATGATGTTGACACTTAACGCATTTCCTGACATATTAATAGCAACACTTCTCCATGGTGGGCCAGTAGTAACCCATTCGAAGGATGCGCTTGATGATGGCCATGCCACTAAAATGGCCACCACAAGTACCATCATGAGCTTGCGAAATCACCCAAGATGATTCTTGGGGCTCAAGATAATGAAGGAGGACTCCATCAAAGCTTCGATGATACAATATATCTCCTAGAAAGACATATTTTATCACTTTTTGTTTGAATGCTCATTTTACAGCTTACAATAATCCCTATGGGATGATTCCAAGCTTAAGGAAATCTTGTAATTGGCCTAGCCAATCCTAATAAGCTACAGCCTCGATAGATAAGATGACTTGTTCTCCTTGTGATTTGATGTGCACAAATGTAGATTGAGAAACAACCTTGTGGTGAATGGTGATACCATTCCTCGTAGGACCTTGCGAGATCAATGACCCCCAAGGTACCTTCTTTAGAAAGTCTTTGGCTTTGTAGAACCACTCATGATTTGGTTCTATATGAATCATGTTGACTGATTCTTTGTTGTCAAAAGCCTCACGCTGCATCACTTATTGTAAGAGCATCTTCACATGAATGGTAGTGAAATCAGTAGATGAATTATGAGGGATCAAAGATCCCAAATATGCCATAGTGTCTACAAATCTGTTGGATGTGCAAGGGATTGCCTTGATGTCGTACCATTCTAGTTGGGCTAGGTAAGTGTCAACAAGTTCTTTGTAAGCTTTTAAGATTGGACACCTACATTGAAATAATCCCTTAACTTGGTTAACAATGAGAAGGGAATCACCAAAGATATTTAGCCTTTTAATATTCATAGTGATGGTTGTTTGGAGACCCAAGATTAGGGCCTCGTATTCGGTGTTGTTGTTTATGCAAGGGAAATCTAGCTTAAATGACAAGGGAATTGGAGCACCTTGCGGCATGAAAAACACAATCCCTACACCACCCCCTTGCTCACACTTTGAACCATCAAAGAATAATGTCATGTCAACTTTATTATCAGGTTCTTCGGGTTCGGGTGCTTTCGATAATGCAAAGACTGCATCATCAGGAAGTTCTATGGTGAGAGGCCTATCTTCTTGAAGAGGTGCCTCTACTAATTGATCAGCTATGACTTATCCCTTGATGGACTTTTGGCTTATGAATTCCAAATCAAATTCTATCAGTAGCATGATCCACTTTGTAGTACATGTATTATGATATATCTTGCTCATCATATACTGCAAAGGGTTTTGTTTTGATATCACATACATTGTATGGCTTAGCATGTAGTGGTGCAACTTCTTAGTTGAAAAGACCATCGCTAAGCACAACTTCTCTACGTATGCATACCCTATCTCATAACTCACCAAGGTGCGATTGATATAGTATATCGCTTGTTCTTTGTCTTGCATGTTCTTTTGAGCCAACATGGTGCCCAAAGCAAAATTGGTAGCATATATATAAAGCAAAAATGGCACGTTTGGCCTTGGTGGAGCTAGTACTGGTGGTGTTGCTAGGTATTTCTTGATCTCAATAAAGGCTTGCTGAAATTCTTCATCCTAGTGGAATGGGACCCCCTTGTGTAGTAGTCGATTCATGGGTTGACATTTGTCTGATAGTTGTGCGATGAAATGCTTTATGGATGCTACTTTGCCTTGTAGGCTTCTTAGATATTTGATATTAGTGGGTGAGGCCATTTCTAGGATAGCCTTTACCTTTGTTGGGTCAACTTTGATTCCTCATTTAGAAATGATGAATCCCAAGAGTTTTCCATATGTTACACCAAAGATACATTTCTTGGGATTCAACCTAACATTGTGCTCTATCATACGATCAAAGACCTTTCTTAGAACCTCGGCATGCTCTTCATGTAGTAATGACTTGGCCAGTAAGTCATCGATATAATATTCTAGGATCTTATGCATGTAGTCATGGAAAATATATGTCATAGCTCGTTGATATGTGGCACTAGCATTTTTAAGACCAAATGGCATTACTTTGTAACTAAATTGTCCCCATGGAGTGGTGAACATGGTTTTGTGCTGGTCTTTGGGTTTAATCCAAATTTGATTGTAACCAAAAAAACCATCCATGAGGGAGAGCATCTCATGACCTACAGTTGCATCTATAAGAGCATCTATGTTGGGCAACGAGAATGAATCCTTTGGTGTTGCCTTATTTAGGTCTCTAAAATCTATGCAAATATGGATTCTTCCATCAGGTTTTCCTATAGGCACCATGTTTGATACCCATTTTGGATAGTCGATGGGTACAATAAAGACTACATCCAATAGCTTCTGTAACTCATTTTTTACCATCAAGGCGATGGTTGGATGCATCTTCCTGAGCTTCTGCTTGACCAATTTCTTTACGGGGTCTAGCGAAAGGTTGTGGACAACCAATTTTGGATCTAAACATGGCATATCCTTGTAGGTCCAAGCAAAGATATTAGGTATCTCTTTCAATAGAGGTATGATGATGGCATGTTCTTCTGGAGATAATATTTTCCTAAACTTGAATTTCTTTGGATTAGAAGGATCATCACTGATGTCCACTTTGAAAGTCTCCTCTATTGCCATATGTGACCCCTCCTCAAGTTGGTGAGGAGTGGGGATCAAGTGGATGTCATCTGTTGGGTTTAAAGGTTCAACTGAATCAGGGTCAAAACCAACGTGATAAACATCATGTGCATAGCCTAGTGCAAAATGAAATGGTTGTAGCATTTCTTCATTAGGGAAGAAATATTCAGGCTCTAAGGGTGAATCAACATGATCCCAATCAATGAAATCTAAGTTAAGACACAATGGTTTAGAAGGATCAACTAGGTTTTGGAGTGGAGTGGTCAAATCAATGGAGATCATGTTGATGGATGGAATGGAATCTCCAGGACCATGTGGGTGTGACTCTGCATTGTTGACTTTCCTTCCATACCCAAGATGTGGCTCTAGGGGTATGGGGATCTCAATATTTGGTCTATGGATAGATGAGAAGATGGGATCATTTGGCTGAAGCAGCTCTCTAAATGTAGGTAGATCAGGGAAGACTATGTGATAGATCATATCTAAATTGGATAGTCTTCCCCTGAGGAGAGGTCTAAGATATACTCTATGGTACATTTCATCTATGTCAAAAGTCTCATTGTGATGATGCAAGTAGTGAGGTCCAAGGTAGGCCATTTCAGTATCATCTTCATAATCATTATCATCTATGAAGAATCCCTCATTCCTACCCATTGGAACTGGGTGGTGACCTGAATGTTGAGGTCCAAGGTAGGCCAATTCAGTCTCATCCTCATAGTCACTATCATATATGAAGCACTCATTATTTATGTCTACTGGCTCTATGAGGTGATGCAAATGTCGAGGCCCAAGGTAGGCCATCTCAATCGAATATTCTGACTCATAGCCACTCTCATCTATGATGTATCCATCCTCTATGTTAATTGACCAAGTAAGGTGATGTAAATACCGAGGCCCATGATAGGCCAATATGGTTTCATCCTTGGAATCACTTGTGATGTACTCATTCTCTTCTCGCTCATAACCATAGCCTGGTTCATCCTCCCATAGGATTATTTTTGATGGGCTTGCTTCAAGAGAGAAATTTGGATGATACTCATTGGGTGGTCCTATATTGACCATAGCCACCCATATATCACTCAAGTAGCTTATGTTTGGTTGATAAGGATTCCATTCGATGTCTTCCCCAAACCCTAAGCTCAACCTATATAGGGATGCTAGTCAATAAATCATCATAGCTTCAAATATGATATCCTAGGCCAAATCTATCAGTAGGTAACTGATATCGTGGTTCAAGTGGGTTCCATCACCCTTGCTCATATAGACCCAAACCATAGCCATGCCAATGGTTGCATTTAAATTATCTTAGAGAAAAATTAGGATTAGATAAGTAATGAACATTCATGGTGAATGGATCATCCTCATCCTCTTTAATGTTTGAAGCATTATGGGCATAATCCAAACCAACATAGATGAAGTTGGTTTGGTTAGGGGGGATCCCCAATGGAACCACTATCCCAATTGGCAGGTTTGGGACTCTTGGTCATCCCATATCTTGTGTAGACTCAATAATTGGAGTGAAAGTCATATTTTGCATGAGATATTCACCTAATACTATATTAGCTAGGTGAACTATCACCTATGGTGTAGATGATGCTGATGATGATGTAGGTGAGGCAGGTTGAGGTACCTCCTTGACTATGTCTTGGGGATCTTCCTCCTCCATGAGATTTAGAATTTTTGTTGTTGCTATGGTTGGGACTTCCTTAGGTCTTTTCTCCACCAAAGGTGATTTTAGCTTTTGATATTACTTTTCATTTGATGTTTTTGGTTTCTTAGAAGTGCTAGTAGCTTTAGAAGCTAGAGGTGGTGCCAATATATATGGGTCACCTCGCACTGATTTGGATTTACTTCCTAGATGTGTGGTAGGGTATGAAATACTAGTGTATAGGTGCATGGATGGAAGGAAAAAAAACCCCAGCAAGTCAACCTAATGAACATATTTGAATAAATCCTCATTTGATGGTACCACATATACTTGTCCCTCATGCACATACTTAATGCATTGGTGCAAGATCGAAGGAACACACTATATGTACCTTATTTAGGGACACCTTAGGAGGATATTATATTGCATAACTCCATCCAAAACATGACACATCACATGTATATTTTTATAACCTACCTTTACAGGTAAGATAATTGTACCCATTGTGGAGAATAGTGCATCATTGAAAGATCTCAATGTGTAGGAGGTAGGGACAATGTTTGACCTAGAAATCTCAAGTGCCTCATAGCCTTGGTTGTTATTATATTTATCAATGAGCCTATGTTGATTAAAACCTGCTTGAAAGGTATGTCATTATATATGCGATGATATGTAGAAGCAAGTCTACTATGGTAGTAGGGACTACCTTTATTTCGTGATCATAAAAATGAATCATTTGTTCCTGACATTGATGCACTTGCTCCACAAGTTTTGTAAATGCATCAGGGTTCTAGTTTTGTAGCTCAATTGATCTCAAAATTTCCATTAGAGTCTCCTTGTGTCTAGGATACTGTTGAATGAGCTCATATATTGATAACTTTGTCAACATCATTTGGATATTCTACACAAGTCTACTCTGAATAGTTATCATAGGTCATGCTAGTGAACCTAGAGGATTATTATACACCTACCTCTATCAAGGTGTATCCAGGATATGAATAGGATCCACTAGAGGATCTGTTGGTTGTATCATTGGCTTCTTGTTGCCACATTGACTATTTCAACCATTCCAATGAATTCTTGAGTGGGAGGTTTGACTTGGACTTGGTTTACTTGAGCACCTTGATCTCTAGGGGCTTCATGATTTGGCAATGGGTTTCTAAATATGCCCATGTCTCTTTTATCGGGTGTTAGTGGATTATCCACTTTTATCTCATCCTCCTCGATCATGTTTTGTACAACATTATTGAAACTGATACATGCTTCTATATCATGCCCCTAGTGTTGATGGTATGGGCAATAGTGATCTTCCCTATATATCCTAGGCTTGGGATGGTTAGGTTCAATAAGTTGTGCCTTAGGTGACCTCACTCTATGTGCCTCACTTAGTTGACTAAATATCGATTGCATTGGTTTTGACAAAGGCATGTAGTAGCAAGGTGGTTGACGACCCCTATTTTGATCTTGATTGTTATTTTGGTTTTAATTGGCCAATGGGGGTTGAGCCTCATAATTCTATAGTTGTTGGCTATTGTATCCCTTTGATGTGTTTAATACAACCTGATTGACTAGAGAAAGCTTGATCTAATTTTGTTGATTTTTTTTGTTACAGTTGTTGTTGTTCCAATCCTTTTTGTTTCGGAGCTTAAGATCTCCTTATTCAACCTTGATGTCTTCTATCAGCTTGGATTAAGCCAAGGATTCTTTGAATATCTCATACTATTATATTTTCAAGAGTAATGATATGTGCTTAGTGCAACTCTTAGTAAAAATTCAGGTGAGCTTAGTAGTGGGAACATAAAATGGTAGTTTTGCCATTACTTTTCTCCATTTGTTCCCATAGTCCATGAATTGATCATCATCGTATTGCTTTAGGTTTTCCAATTTTGACAAGCTTGATTTATTCTTGATGCCAAAATAAAAGCATTAAAGAAATGCATTCACCAGATGATCAAAATTTATGATGATGTGCTTAGGTATTTGATTGAACCATTCAGTTGCTACACCCGATAATGTCATGATGAATGTTCTTAGGATTAGGGCATCATTATGCTCAAGTTGGAAGCATGCATTTATGAAACTAGTGATATGTTCTTTCACATCTTCTTCTCCTTTAAATTTTTCTAACCTAGGCATATAAAAGTGCCTAGGATATGCAAGACTCGGTACCAAAGGGTACAAATGTTGATTGTGTATCTTAATTAGGGTTGGATTTTGCCCAGCCGCATCCTATTTTTTGAGATATTTGACTCTCTCAGTGAGAATATTGTACACCTTAAAATAAATGATTTTTGGTTCTTGAAAGTTTACTCACGGTGTTTGGGGAGGTAATACTGCATCTGCCCAGTTTGGGCATCTATATTCATCCCCCACATCTATGTATGAAGGTTCAAGATATGTCTACTCATAATTATCCATCTCTGCTTGTACTTGATCATGTTGTGCCTATTCTAGATCTAGGTATTGTTGATGCTTTAAAGCATGTAGTGATGTGCAGTGAGTGCACTTATCTCCACTTTTATTGTGTCTATCATGTTAAGAAATGACACATCTATCCATATATAAGTTGGTTTAAGCCAACCTATTTACTTATTATTTGTGCTCTATTTGTTCTTCTCTCAAGCGCTACTCATTTAGGTGCAAATACCTCTTTATTCATGTTTCCTCTTGCTCAAGGATTTCTAAGCACTATTTTTCTATGTGTAATGTTTCCTCTAACCTATGTACACGATCATATTAATCTACCACTGATGGTCTATGGCTTTGTAACTTCGTACAAGGCATCCTAATGGAGAGAACCCTTGGAAAGGCTCTTGCTATGCTTTTGATCTTGTCTATCAGGGTGACCTGGTCTTTGTAGACTGACCTATATTTCATACCCCCATGCTTAGAGGTAGTGTGCATGCTACGGGTATACTTTGAATATTCCCTTGGCTCATTGGTGTACCTTGTAGTTTTATGGCTACATGAACTTATTGAAATGGAATGTGCAGTAGCATTGCTTATTTGAGTTGGTTTTGAGAAAACTTGATCCAACTCATTAATTTGTCTAGATTTCCATGACCAATATCATGGGGTTCCATTGGAACCAATGAGATTATGATCTATGACTATCCTCCCATATTCAAGGAGGCTATGAGCTATTGTGGTTCTACGATTGGATGTATCCCTTGTATCTTATCCCTTAGTGAGTTGATCTGATCTAAGTCTATCTTGTGAAGATTGGGGCCTTAAATCCCCCTCATGTCTATGTGAATATTGGGGCCTTGAAGCCCCTTCATGCCTACCATGAGAAGAAACTAGATATGATTCTCTAGTTGGAGTTTCTCAAGGAGTCCCTCCATGGGTTGAGTTATAGCCCCTAAGTCTTGTTGAACTTCATTTAGTGACATTGTGTGTGGGTGGCTCAACCTTCTTGTGATTGTGATTATGATTGTGTGGAGCATTAGTTTCTACCTCGATGTTAGACCGAGGGTGGTTTCTTTGTGTGAAGACCATGACAATTATAAATTATCTTTTATGTAGATTTTATAACACACAAAACAAAGTAGACAAGTGTTTATCTCTTTTAAATCTTCTTGGTGTTCCTAAACTAGTCTTGTGTGTTTCATATTTATTGAATACTGCAATCTAACTCTCATCGTGTTTAGCATTTCATTGATGATATGATCATATTGTTTAAGTGGATTTCACTAAAGAACACAAGCTTATACTAGGAGGGGGGGTGAACAATATAAGACCACTTTTTACTTTTCTTTTCTCAAACAATATTATCCAATATATCAATGGCAATATCAACAATAGTAATCAAAGCAATGCACAAATCACCACACACAATAGAGACACCAATTTAATGTGGTTCACCCAATGTGGGCTACTCCATAGAGAAAATATTTCACTAAAATTTTCTCAACAAATATCTTGGGAATCCTTCCCTATTACAATGTTTATGGACCTCTATCCAAAGGAGACACCAATCCCCTAATCAAGTTCATGGATATCTATCCATAGGAGAACACCAATCTCCTATCTTGTTCATGGATCTCTATCCATAGGAGAACTCCTTCTCCTCTACTCTAGTTGGTGATCCTCTAGAAGACTACTACCTCCACTACACTAGCTTGTGGATCTCTCTCCATTGAAGACCTCTGTCCTCACTTAGAAGACCTCTGTCCTCACTACCCTAGCTAATGGATCTCTATCCACTGGAGACTACTATCCTCTACTCTATCACCTCCAAAGCTTGCTCTCAGCTTTGTTCAATATCTATCTCAAATATATACTAAACATAGTCCTTCGATCTAGCATAAATCTTCTCAATATCTATCTCAAATATACACTAAACATAGTCCTTCGGTCTAGCACAAATCTGCTCAATATCTATCTCTAGTATGGCATAAATATACCCTCAAATCTACACAAAATCTATCCTCAAATATATCCTCAAGCCTTAACATAAAGATTGATCTAATCACAAATCAACTCTGCTAGATCTGCCCCAAACCTTAACTAAAGGTTTGAACAAATCAATCAATCAATTCTCTCAAGTCTTCTCAAAGACTTATCTCAAATATATCCACAAGTCCTCTCTATAACTTTCTCAATCTACTCAAGTCTTCACCAAGACTTACCTCAAATCTAACAAGTTCCTAGAACTTGTCAATTCTCAACAAGTCTTCACAAGACTTTTCCAAGACTTATCAATTAATCTTTTAAGCTTCCACAAAAGCTCACACAAATCTATCCTTAAGCTTTCACAAAAGCTTACTCAACTCTCCTTAAGCCCTCTAGGACTTACTCAAATATGCTCATTCACAAAAGCTTATTCAAATCAATTACAAAACTTGCATACAAAACTCAACTCAATCTCTTTCAGAAAACTTCTTCAATCACTCAAACAAGTTTCACTCAGAATCTTGTTTAACCTCAGAAACATATAGAGAATGGTTAGAGACTCAATATGTTTCACACTCACAAAACTCAACTTAATCTCTTTCAGAAAACCTCTTTAATCACACAAACAAATTTCACTTAGAATTTTGTTTAACCATAGAAACATATAGAGAATGGTAAGAGACTCAATATGTTTCACTCTCACAAATCACTCTATCACTTTCAAACTCTTTTTCAAATCAATTTAGAATAGAGAACAATTTGTTTCATAGAACTTGAACTATCACTCCAATACTTTCAATCAATAATGCTCATCCAATTTCACTCAACCATTCACTCAATGAAACACAACTTGCTTACAAACCCTAACCAAGTGTTTCACAATACTTCCAACAACTCTCACTATGGAACTCAACCTTGACTCAAGATGATTCCAAATTCACATAACAATGATACTCATGATCTTTTACAAACCCTAATCAAGCACATGAAAGCTTACTCAAATATTTCCAACAATGCTTATCAAACAATCTCACATAACAATGATACTCATGTTCTTTCACAAACCCTAGTTCAAGATAGTTCTCAATTTCACACTCAATTTCTCTCACAACCATTCACCAATCATGTATATGAAAACTCACTCAACAATGCTTATCAAACAAACCTTTTCACTCCAACTTTACTCAATCCAACAATATTTCACTCACAAGGAAGATATGCCCATACCTTTTGTTTGATGGAGATTTGACCTCAAAACCTGTCTCAATCACAATCAACCTCTTTGCCAATCTCAATGGTTAGATATCAAAAATCTTCTCAAAATTTTCATTCAAATATTTCCCTCAAAATATTTCACCATACAAAAATATTAAATCTCAATTACACCTTATAATCTCCTCACTTTATAAATTATAACCATAAAAATTAAAATAAAATATTTTAACTTTATTTTCCCTTTTATCTCCCTCAATAACTCATAAACACCTTTTAATTTTTCAACTATGCAATTTTTAATTTAATAAAACCTTGGGCAAATTAAAAATATTTTTTAATTTCCACACCATGCAATTTTTATATTAACACAACCTTGGAAAATAATAATGTGAGTGCATACCTTTTTATTAAACCAACAAAAAACCTTGGCGAGTTTCGAACACCCGATCTCGCCTCTCCAAGCGCCTTCACACAAAGCACATCCACCAACTAGGCTACGTGCCCTCACGTAATAGAAAGGGTGCACAACTTCCCTTTCTCCCTTCTCCGATGGCGCAAACAAAATGAACTTCTCCCTTTGCAAAAACTATGATCGCGTGGATCGAACCCATGACCTCGCACCTATGAATGACTTAATGCAACCCTTGGCTGCCAACTGTGCTACCCAGCACTTTGGACATACTTTGGCACTCCCACTTGCCTTTATTCCTTTGTCTGCCCTCTTAAGCCTTTAAGCACATGCGAATCTCTTCCTTTCCAATCACAATGCATGATTTCCTTTGGGCAATAATCATTTGCATGGATAATTTTTTAAATTAAAACTTGCCCCCTTTTATATATCATGTGCCATATATTCAAAATGTCGATGATCCTTGAAATTCGAATTTAATTCGAATTTAAATTAAACTTTGGCACCTTAATTGATTTAAATTTAAATTTTAACCTTATGGTTAAAATATTTAAATTTAAATAATTTAAACCTTAGTCTTTAAAATCTGCCACATGGGTCTTTTGGAGGAATTAAAATTTTATAACTCCTTGGCCTTCATTTTTCTTCAAACCAACTTGTAACCTAAAATATTATAATATTATATATTATAATATTATTATTTCCATTAAACCTGCTTCTTTGCCTTTTTGGAAAAACCATTGGAAGACATTAATGACACCGAAACTTGGACATCAACCTTTTGACATGAATACATGGATGACAATGAAACTTGGTCATCATCCTCTTGACATCAATGACAACAAAACTTGCTCATATTTCCAACAATCTCCCCCTTTGTCATTGATGGCAACCCATTTTCCTTTTACCATTTCCTTTACCTTTTTTAGTTCTGCTCCCCCTGAGAAACTTCTCCCCCTGACTGAATGCTCTCCCCCTAACTCAAATCTCTCCCCCTTTGACATCAATGGCAAAGGGCCACCTTTGGGGCTTGGGGCTAAGAATGAGACTCTTAGCTTAGCCCCTCCCCCACCTCCTCTCTTGAGGTGGTTAATTTTGGGGTGGGAGTATCTCTACTCCCAGCATACACTGATCTTTACCTTTGTCCACCTTCTTCCTCAACTGATCCTTCTGATTCCTCTGACTATTCTTGTTCCTGCTTGTCTCTAGAAGTTCTGCTCTACACCACTTGGCTATATGCCCAACATTATTGCACTTATAACACTTAATGTTGTGGTTCCTTGAAGGTGCAAATATCTTGAAGTTTCTCCTGGTGAAGCCATATCCATTCCTATCATGAACCCTACAATTAACTGCCTTGTGACCAAACTGATTACAAGAGTAGCAATACCCTTGAAAGAGATGCCTATTTCTAAAATTTCCATATTCCTATCTTTCATGTGTCCTACATTGTGTAGCCTTGTGCCCAAACCTATGACATGAGAAGCATCATCCATTGAAGAAACCTTGCCTTGACCCCATTGGTCTCTTAGTCTCTTCTACCCTATGTTGTTTCCTATTCCATATGTTCCTCATTTGTGCATTGTTCCTTCCCTTGTTGAACTTTCTATTGTCCAACTCATCCTCAGAAGTCTCACTTTCTCTTACACTCTCTTCTTTTTGAAGCTTCTTCTTCTTTGGAGCTTGAGATTGACTCCTCTCCTTGTTCTCTTTGTTCCTATTCAAAACCAAGTCCTATCTTGTTTGATGAAGATCTTTGTACCTTGATAATATTATCCAATTTCTTTGAGCTTCTCCCAAACCTGTGTAGCTTATCTTTAGACTCTTTTACTTCCTTCCTTAGTGAAGCTACCTCATGCTCTAACCTTTCACATTCTAAAACCTTTGCTTCTAACTTCTCTTTAAATCTCCTTGTCTTAGCTATTGAGTTGGTTAGATCTTCTATAAGCTTTCCTTTCTCTTCATCACATTCTTGAAATTGAAGCTTGAGTTTTGAGTTCTACTTTCTTACCTTTCTTAATGCATCAAGAGCAAAAATAAGCTCACCCTCAAGATCAACTTCTCCTTCCTCTGATTCTTCCTCTATTCCTTTGCCTTTAAGATCATCTTCATTCCTTTCTGATTCATCTTCAATAGGAGCATCTCCTTCTTCTTCTATTGCCATAAGAAGACTTTCTTCTGGTCCTTCAAGAGCATCTTCATATTCATCTTCACTAAAATTGAATCCATTCCTTGTACAACTATCTTCAAGATGACCAAAGTTACCACATCTAAAACACTTGAGAATTATTGGTGACCTTTTTCTAACCACTTCTTTTTCTTCTGCCAAAAATAGAATTTCTTCCTCTTCATTATTTGAGGATCTTCCATCACTATCACTTGAACTCTTACCTACCTTGTCTGCATAAAAACTCTTCTTATGCCTTTGGAAAAACTTCTTTCCTTGCTTGCTTTGTCCATCCCTATTTTTCTTTTGATACTTGTGTTTTCCTGTTTCCCTATTCTTATGATCCTGTTTCTCATCTTCACTACTATTTCTAGCTTCTGGACAATCAGTTGCATAGTGACCATATTTACCACAATTAAAATATTTAACTGATTTTGTACCTTTATACTTTCTTGAGTCCTTGTTCCTTCTACCATAATTTGCTTCTTCATCACTGGATAACTCATTGCTTGAATCTAACTTCTTACCCTTTGTCTTCTTAGTAACTTTGAAGGTTGCTTCTTTCTGGGGAATAGGTTCCTCTTTTATTCTCATCTCAAAAGCTGTGAGAATTCCATGTAATTCATCCCTTGTCAAAAGTTCAATATCTTTTGACTCTTCTATAGCTAAAATATTTTCACTATACCTTTTTGGGAGTGACCTTAAAATCTTATCACAAACATCTGTTTCTTCAACTTTAAGCCCAAGTCCTTGCATGGAGTTAACAACCTCATCCACATGAAGTAGGTATGCAACAATGTTTTCCTCATCCTTCATCTTTAGGTCTTCAAATGTTCTCTTGTAATTTTGCAACTTTACCCTTTTGACCTTTTTGTCTCCCTCATATATACCTTTCAACTTATCCCAAATTTCCTTTGTTGATGTGCAATGCATAACCTTTATAAACTCTGTTTCACACAAACCCTTTAAAATTCCATTCATTGCCTTTGAATTATTCAGTTGTAGGAGCTTACCATATTTATCTATAGGTGGAGTAGCTGGTGGTATGTATCCATCCTCAACTGCTTGCCATATTTCATTCCCTAGTGCCATTAGGTGAATCTTCATTCTCATACTCCAAAGTGCATAATTGTTCCCATCGAACAATGGTGTCAAATTCCCTGAAGATCCATTCTGAGAATCCATCTATGTTCTTGTGAGATTTTCCTTCAAGTTGTTAAACTCTTTCGAAGGAACCCGCTCTGATACCAATTGAAGAACACAAGCTTATACTGAGAGGGGGTGAATAGTATAAGACCACTTTTTACTTTTCTTTTCTCAAACAATATTATCCAATATATCAATGGCAATATCAATAGTAGTAATCAAAGCAATGCACAAATCATCACACACAATAGAGACACCAATTTAATATGGTTCACCCAATGTGGGCTACTCCATGAAGAAAATATTTCACTAAAATTTTCTCAACAAATATCTTGGGAATCCTTCCCTATTACAATGTTTATGGACCTCTATCCAAAGGAGACACCAATCCCCTAATCAAGTTTGTGGATATCTATCCATAGGAGACACCAATCTCCTTAGCTAGTTTATGGATCTCTATCCATAGGAGAACTCCTTCTCCTCTACTCTAGTTGGTGATCCTCTAGAAGACTACTACCTCCACTACACTGGCTTGTGGATCTCTCTCCATTGAAGACCTCTATCCTCACTTAAAATACCTCTATCCTCACTACCTTGGCTAATGGATCTCTATCCACTGGAGACTATTATCCTCTGCTCTATCACCTCCAAAGCTTACTCTCAACTCTATTCAATATCTATCTCAAATCTATACTAAACATAGTCCTTTGATCTAGCACAAATCTTCTCAATATCTATCTCAAATCTTCACTAAACATAATCCTTTGATCTAGCATAAATCTGCTCAATATCTATCTCTATCTATAAAATCTACCTTAAAATTTGCACAAATTATCTCAAATCTATCCTCAAGCCTTAACATAAAGCTTGATCCAATCATAAATCAACTCTGCTAGATCTACTCCAAACCTTAACTCAAGGTTTGAACAAATCAATCAATCAACTCTGCTCTCAAGTCTTCTCAAATACTTACCTCAAATCTATTCCACAAGTCCTCTCTAGAACTTTTCAATCTTCTCTCAAGTCTTCACTAAGACTTATCTAATTAGTTTATATTTCCGTCTTACTAAGACTTATCTCAAATCTGCTCAACAAGTTCTCTCTAGAACTTGTCCAATATTCAAGTTTCAATTGTATTACTTCTCTTCACCAAGACTTACCTCAATTTGTCAATTCCTGCTCTTTGTAAGCTTCCACAAAATCTTACACAAATCTATCCTTAAGCTTTCACAAAAGCTTACTCAACTCTGTCCTTAAGTCCCCTCTAGGACTTACTCAAATATAAAGCTTTCACAAAGCTTATTCAAATCAATTGCAAAACTTGCATACAAAACTCAACTCAATCTCTTTCAGAAAACTTCTTCAATCACTCAAACAAGTTTCACTCAGAATCTTGTTTAACCTCAGAAACATATAGAGAATGGTTAGAGACTCAATATGTTTCACACTCACAAAAACTCACAAAACTCAACTTAATCTCTTTCAGAAAACCTCTTCAATCACACAAACAAATTTCACTCAGAATTTTGTTTAACCATATAAACATATAGAGAATGGTAAGAGACTCAATATGTTTCACACTCACAAATCACTCTATCACTTTCAAACTCTTTTTCAAATCAATTTAGAATAGAGAACAATTTGTTTCATAGAACTTGAACTATCACTCCAATACTTTCAATCAATAATGCTCATCCAATTTCACTCAACCATTCACTCAATGAAACACAACTTGCTTACAAACCCTAACCAAGTGTTTCACAATACTTCCAACAACTCTCACTATGGAACTCAACCTTGACTCAAGATGATTCCAAATTCACATAACAATGATACTCATGATCTTTTACAAACCCTAATCATGCATATGAAAGCTTACTCAAATATTTCCAACAATGCTTATCAAACAATCTCACATAACAATGATACTCATGATCTTTCACAAACCCTAGTTCAAGATAGTTTTCAATTTCACACTCAATTGCTCTCACAACCATTCACCAATCATGTATATGAAAACTCACTCAACAATGCTTATCAAACAAACCTTTTCACTCCAACTTTACTCAATCCAACAATATTTCACTCACAAGGAAGATATGCCCATACCTTTTGTTTTGATGAAGATTTGACCTCAAAACTTGTCTCAATCACAATCAACCTCTTTGCCAATCTCAATGGTTAGATATCAAAAACCTTCAATTATTTCATTCAAATATTTCCCTCAAAATATTTCACCATACAAAAGTATTAAATCTCAATTACACCTTATTTCTCCTCCTTTATAAATTCTAACCATAAAAATTAAAATAAAATATTTTAACTTTATTTTCCCTTTTATCTCCCTTAATAACTCATAAACACCTTTTAATTTTTCCACTATGCAATTTCCAATTTAACAAAAACCTTGGGCAAATTAAAAATATTTTTTAATTTCCACACCATGCAATTTTTGGATTAACACAACCTTGGAAAATAATAATGTGAGCGCATACCTTTTATTAAACCAACCAAAAACCTTGGCAAGTTTTGAACACCCGATCTCGCCTCTCCAAGCACCTCCGCACAAAGCACATCCACCAACTGGGCTACGTGCCCTCACATAATAGAAAGGGTGCACAATTTCCTTTTCTCCCTTATCTGACGATGTAAACCAAAATAAACTTCTCCCTTTGCAAAAACTATGATCGCATGGATCGAACCCATGACCTTGTACCTACGAATGACTTAGCGTAGCCCTTGGCTACCAACTATGCTACCTAGCACTTTGGACATACGTTGGTGCTCCCACTTGCCTTTATTCCTTTGTCTACCCTCTTAAGCCTTTAAGCACATGCGAATCTCTTCCTCTCCAATCACAATGCACGATTTCCTTTGGGCAATAATCATTTGCATGGATGATT
The DNA here is from genome assembly GCA_028583015.1 of Wollemia nobilis. Classification (NCBI taxonomy): domain Eukaryota; kingdom Viridiplantae; phylum Streptophyta; class Pinopsida; order Araucariales; family Araucariaceae; genus Wollemia; species Wollemia nobilis. The sequence goes on along the minus strand of JAQPPZ010000386.1, from coordinate 7,013,742 downwards.
TTTTAAATTAAAACTTGCCCCCTTTTATATACCATGTGCCATATATTCAAAATGTCGATGATCCTTGAAATTCAAATTTAAATTAAACTTTGGCACCTTAATTGATTTAAATTTAAATTTTAACCTTATGGTTAAAATATTTAAATTTAAATAATTTAAACCTTAGTCTTTAAAATCTGCCACATGGGTCTTTTGGAGGAATTAAAATTTTATAACTCCTTGGCCTTCATTTTTCTTCAAACCAACTTGTAACCCAAAATATTATAATATTAGATATTATAATATTATTATTTCCATTTAAACCTGCTTCTTTGCCTTTTTGGAAAAACCACTGGAAGACATTAATGACACTAAAACTTGGACATCAACCTTTTGACATGAATGCATGGATGACAATGAAACTTGGTCATCATCCTCTTGACATCAATGACAACAAAACTTGCTCATATTTCCAACATTCACCTGTATGCTTGCAACTCGACAACCAGCAATGAAAGTCATGATCACGTAAACCCACCAAAGTATGGAGATGTAATCCACACCCAGTTAGGGAGCACAGGTCCTACCAGTCCTCACATAGTAATCACTTGGTAATTGTCATATCCTCTGAAGAGAAGTATATGCAAATTTTATAAGCTACGTCAGATCTTGGAGCCGACAGCCAATAGAATGGGTTCATGGAATTTGAGCCAATGGGTGGAGATGAATGCCACCGTTGTACTCTACTAGTGGCTAGTGATGAAATCCAACTCATTAGCATTTAGATGATGTGTGGTGTGTAATTTTTCCTTTTAAATTTTTTCACAAAGAAAAGATGCATCATGAAGCACTCATGCTCTTTCCTATATACCTAAGAAGAAACGTTTCATTTTCATAAAATTGCACATCTAATTTATTACATGATTTTTAAAGAATGTATTATTACTTTATGAAGCAATGGCCTCTAGTTGGGCCCCAAGAAAGAAATCTCTACAAGAAAACCTAGAACGCTGGAGACTAGGGTAGATTTGAAATCAGAAGTCTGCCATTCCTAGCAGCAGCTAGTGGAAAACTTAAGAAAACTATGTATTTTTCATTTAACTTTTTCTATGTTTTTCTAATTAAATAATATTTCTCCTACTATATTTTGGAAATAAAACACAAACAGAGAAAGGAAAAATAGTGGAGAGCTCCCCCAACCTAAAATGCACATCTGATGAAGCACAATCTACCCTCTGTTGTTGATTTTCTATCGGTCGCTATCGCTCAGGATGCCTGTTGATGGTCATTGTCTTAAAAATCAACCTCTATATGCTAGTTGTTGTCAGTCATATCGACTAGACATGCACATAGAAAATACACAAAATATCAACAAATTAGCTAAAAACATAAAACCAAGTGGGGATCCCACCGTGATCACCATATGTATGATCCCAGGAAGCAATACACCTAATCTATTTGCATCATTAAACCAAGCATAAAACCATGAAAGCGTAAAGAACAAAGAATTAACAAAACACAAGATATCTTTTCATTAATTCATTTGGAACTTCAGTTACAAATAGGTCCCTCTTAGGGATACCAAATGCTTGATACAATTATTACAAATGGAATCATCCCCTAAAATGGGGTGGTGGATTCTACAGGCCTCTTGGATTCAACATGAATTTGCTTAAGGTCTTACTAATGCCTTCTTATCACTCGTTCAGAGGGATCTAATGCTAGAGGTTCTTTAAATCAGTCTAGGATCTGTGATCTACATACAAGAAACAACATAGAATGATCAGTAGCATATGTGGCCTCTCATGATGAGGCTTCTTTTGAAGATCTGCATGAAATGACATATAAACATGATGAAAGCATAAAAATGTAAATAAAAATAGAAATGTATGAATAATTAAGAAAATACCATGCAAATACAATGGAAAATATAGATCTATGCTAATCTAATTTGATAAAGTAAATATAATAAGAAACCTATGCTAAAACTCAGGAAATGATGACTCAAAACCTAGGCTATACCTACAGGTCACTATCGAAGACAACGACCATGAACTGAAAATTTCTACCTCATGAACCAAGGGCTACGAAACTCAATCCTTCATTTGAATTGATGTTCAAGGGTCACCTTCATGTCCAGATATGGATTGGTGGTGAACTTCGAGTGGAACTAAATGCTTGAATGGTATGTTGTCATTGCTCAATCGAATAGCACTTTGTTACTCCTCAAGGGGATGTGAAATTTCTCTCCAATTAGTTAGGATTTTGCTGCATAAAAACTCAAATATTTTCTTGTTCATGGGAGGATGCATATGTAGACCTCCTAGATTCTATATCTTGGCTTCCTAGATAAGCCAAGATCCAGATCTACATGTAACTAGTAGTTGAAGGGGAAGGCTCGTCACAAATGTGCATGGAAGGGGTAGTTAAGATAACTCTGGGATATCCATACCAAAAATTTCTCAAATCAAATGCAAGTGCAATCATACTGCGTGATCTAGACCCACATTCATGACCAGTTTGTATTTTAGTGTTAGCCACTATCCAGAGTAGTCACTAGTTATACCACTCTTAACTTCATCTACCTATGTTGGCAGCCACTCTAGTTGACAATGACCACACTTGAATGGGCCAGAACTACCCCTTGTGAGTGGTTAGGACCATTTTTGGCTCTTGGAAAGGTCCAATATCAGTCATATGGTCTTTGGATGTACCCATATAAGTAGTCTCCTAAACATGACATATTTTAGGTGTCTACAAATGCAAGCACCACCTTCGAAGGATAAGGATGGATGATATGGTAGTACTCCCCAATATTTTAGGTAAAACACTATCCCAAATTTTGTGATCATGGATTTTTAGGAGTAGTATCCATTGGGCTATGGAGTCACAAAAAAAATGAGAGAGAAAATAGGAAAACACACAAATGAAAGAAAGTGCTATTAAGAAAGATATGCCACCTAGGAAAACTTTTGTCCATTGAACTCTAGAGCTTAAATTTAGACACATCGTTGCCTCTGTTCAAGATGATGTCAGCTTCTATACAACCTTATTCATGTTGCACCCATTATTTACATGTCAGTTATCTATAAAATTGCAATGTGTGCCACATGCTTGCATTATTGGTAAAATAGATTTATCCTCTAAACCTACAGTGTCCTAAACATAAGATCCCAAATCTAATATTTTCCTTAGAATTTTATTGGCACCATCTAAATTTATCATTAATTATGATGTAACCCAGGATAGTCTTTGTAGCTTACCTAGAAATTCCCATTCTTTGATCATTTTCCATTAAAACAAGGGCTATTTCTATCACCTCATCTTGAGCTTTAATAAAAAACCTTGCCATGGACAGAGATAGAGCATTTTTGGGAAGAGCTTCCCTTGTCATTAATGCTCTAGCAAAAATATTCCAATTGCCATGCAAACCATTATTGAAATCTTATTCATTTTGGATACCACAAGTTACCTCGATATGAGGTGCATCTGCTAGTACCCGAAAAGGCTCAGGAAAGGAGGGTTCTTCATTTTTATCTTGGAGAAATAAGACCTGTTGCAAAGGGATTTCTTGGAATAATTAGCTTTTAGGCTATCACCTTCCCATTTTGAATGTCCTCATAGAAAATTGAGGTTAGCAATTGAGTTGATCTCTTAAAATGCTCTCCAACAACTATAAACATTGATATACTAGTGGATAGTTGGATGGTCCCATGATTTGGCATGAGAAGAATGCAGCAGGTGATGTTGCACAAGGAATAGGTTGGAAGAATATTCCTCAAAATATTTATGTAAAATACACCAGCATTAAATTAAATTAAATTTAATTTAATGGTTTGTTGTTATTAAATTTTTATTTTTTATTTATTGGTGGGCAGTGAGCCCCATTATGGTCCATTTAATTTAATGAGGCATAGACCATTATGCCCCATAAAGTTGATAGACATGTCAAGGAGTACACTGAAAGTGGATCACCAATGGAGATGAGTACGTTAGTGGTGATGATGTCAATGCAGATGGGGATGTAGAGGACAACAACAAAAATATGTGATATGATAGTTATCAACATAGAAAACAAGTGGGGTACACATGGCAAGGTGGTGGGCAAAGAATAGGTGTCAATAAGAAGCATGCAAGGCAATAGTAGAGGTGATGTTAGCTATTGGTAAGGAACACAAAAAGAGGATGGTGAGGAGCATATGACATTGATAGGGGTTGACATGGATGTTGATGGGGGTTGCAATGATAGGGACTAAGATGAGGCAGAGTGGATGCTAACGAGTTGATGTTGATGAGGTCGATAGGTGGGCATGGATGGTCGATAGGGCATGGGAGTTGAGATCAATTGTAGTATAAATAACATGAAAATTGGTAATATGGGAGAATATGGATGAGAGTGATTGAGAAAGCTAACAAGTGATAGCTGAAATATTATGTGGTTAGTATGCAAGTTAAGGCAAAAATACCTGCAATGGGGTGAATATGGGATAAACCCACAAAATAAAATTTGAAAACAAGTGGACACACCCTACCAGAATACAAAATATATGACCAGAAAGACAAAATATACACCAAAAAATAAGGAAAGTCAGCTAAAAATAGGGAGATGGCACCAAAAATGGTTGAATGTTAGAAAGTGTGAGATCGATACCGAAAAAGAGAAAAAATCCATCAAAAATGCATAGATATCGTTGAAATAGGTTGGATCAACCAGAAATGGAAATCCATCGAGTGGACATCATCGAAAAAGGGTGGGTTCATCAAAAAACTGCATAAACCTTAGAAATACATTTTAATTTTTGTTCTATAGGTGTCATTTATTTGGTAAAAAAGAGTGGGGTTGCACGTGACATGAGCGAGGAGGCAACAATATACAATATCGTAGGAAAAAACATGGTGTATCGAGGTGTTGTCAATGGTAGAGGTCGTGATGAAGTATGGTGTTGTCAATGGTAGAGGTCGTGATGAAGTATGGTGTTGTCAATGGTAGAGGCCATGATAGTGGCATATTGTGCACCTATGCTAGAGGAGTATGCTATGTTTGTAAGATATACTTGAGTAGATCCACTAAGGTAGGATGGTTGGCAATGAGTGGTAGCCTGGTGAGTGATGTGGCAGTGATTGATGATCGAATGAGCTTCAACATACAAAAAGAAGTGTAGATATAGAAAATAAATACACAACACATTATGAGCTTCGCGCGAGAGGCACCACAGGTGACCATATGTGGTAAGAAATAAAATTGATATTAAATGACATCGAGATTAGTTAGGGTAGGAAAATTTTTGATCTTAACGTCAAGGGAACATGAGGTGCAACAAGAAAGTAAAAAAAATAGTTGATGTCAATAACAAAGGTTGTTCAAATATCATATTTGTGGGCTTATGGATATGTGGCATATGGATCAGTAGTAGGTAGTTGGGTAGCACACATTGCTAGGTAGTGAGCTGGCTATAGAGGTAGGTGATGCTGCAGTGGACATCAAAGCACCATTGGGTGTATATGGCAGAACATTGTAGATTAAGAAAGAAACTAATAAATACTCGAAGTGGTGGTTGAATCATGAAAAGATGATCACATAGATGACAAAAAGAACAACATCAGGGATTATACTGAGGGGGTTTATCAATAGGAGAGGTTGTAGAGTGACCTCGCGTAGAGTCGAGTAACAAGGACTATGATGTAGATGGTGGCCAAAGTGCAACCTCAACCTCAATATCATTATTGATTGGTGATGTAAGAGCAATTTCTACAATATCCCCTTCAGACAAGACAATCTTGCTAGCTTCAACTCCATAGTCTTTGTCAAAAAAGCAATGAGATTATTTAAAAGCAACATCATATATAGGTGAGATGATGTGCATCTCACCCATAGATCCTAGTTCTATTCTAGGTGTTGCTTTAGAATATTCATCAGTAAGAAGATTTTTGTTAGAAATATCCTCATCAACGAGTATTTCTTCCAGCATGGCAGCTCGGATCTATTGTATTTCTACATAGAGATCTATACATCAGTGAGAGATCTCCTCTAGTGAAAGATTCAAATTTTATAGCATGGTTTTGAACGCAAAAGTAAATATAAGAGCAAAATACCATGATGTATTGGGATGCTTTGATACCAAATTGATATGGAAACTAGGATTAAAGAATCTCAATTGTATTTCCATTACTAAAACATGCATATTTATAGGCATGTGATGCATTTACAATACCATGGTATGACAAATACCATTGGCATATAATGATAAACATGCATTTAATATTCCTTACAATAGTTAATTTCATGCTTATCTAAAATCATTTATTGATCCCTATAATTAGTTAATTGGTAAGAATTTATTGAAAAATTAGGGTGCTACTCATTTAAATTGTGGATGGTGTACTAAAAGAGAGGAAAAAAATTACTAGTTATGAGTAAGATACAGTGAGGGAACAATTCATGGATTTAAACAACCTTAATGATAAATATTAATTATGTAATAATGATACCTACTAACTTATGTATGTATTGGAAGCATGAATATGATGAGATAGATAGCTTAAGCTAGCTTATCATTAATATGAGATAGATAGCTTAAGCTAGATCATCATTGAGATGAGACATATAGCTTAAGCTATATCATTGTTGAGATTATATAGATAGCTTAAGTTAGCTCATTATTGAGATGAAATAGATAGCTTAAGATAGCTCATTATTGAGATGATACAAATAGTTTAAGCTAGCTCATTATTGAGATAATATGGATAGCTTAGACTAGCTCACCATTGAGATGAGATGGATAGCTTAAGTTAGCTCATCATGGGGATGAGATGGATAGCTTAAGTTAGCTCATCATGGAGAAGAGAGGGATAGCTTGATCATAAGATATTAGTTCATTTTTCAATTACCTAGGGTTGGGTAAGGATTCATAAATCCTAACAAGTGTAACTATATATATCCCTCTCTCAATAGGGATGGAATTATGGGTTGTTATAGTTGGTATAAGAGCTCATGGTTGTAGTACTATAAGCTTCCTTAGATAAGACCTAGGCATAGTTATACTAGGTGAAAAGAGTTTTTAGAGGACATAAACCTCTAATAAGGTTCACACCTTACATGAAGTAAGGGTAACTATTGAGATCCAACTATGTGGTTAGCCATGTGGGTGACTTATCTAGCTAGTAGTTAATGGTACAATTCAAGGAAGGAATTGGAACCTAACTTAAACTTTCTCTCTTTTGTGTGACTAGGATAATGGCACCAAGAATGAGAAGAGGGAGGTCTACTCCACCAAATAGATAGACACAAAGAGTAATGTTGAGGCTAGGGCTCAAGATGAAGGTTCGGGTAATTCTAGCAAAGAGAGAGAGAACCTCACTACAATAGTCACTCTAATTCAAGAATAGATGGAACAATAGATAAAACTAAAGGATATCATAGTGAACCAAGATTCACATGTTAGGAACTTAGAGGTTAGGTAGGCAAATGATATTTTTTTTGGAGGACGAGATACCAAGACTATGTTAGAGGTGGAACTAGCTAAATATTTGAAGAATGTACACACCTCCAAGTTTAATGAAGAAGAGGGAGGTGATGCAATCGAGGTATGGTTGAGGTAGTTAGAAATTATCTCCACTATAATAAATTACTCTATTAAAACCTAGACATCATGGCCCACTTGGCATCTATAGGAAGTTGGACTAGATTGGTGGGATACCTTCTGAGAAGAACAAGGGATTAAGGTAGTTGACTTGAAGTGGGAAGACTTTATAAAAGCCTTCAAGAAAATATTCTTGACGAAACACTTATATTTCAATAATTTGATGAATTTACCAAACTTTAGTAAGGAAACAAAATAGTTGTGGCTTACTATAAAAAAAATTAAGTTGTTGAAGTACATGCTCACTTATGATGAAAAGATGAAGATACATAAATTCATTATAGAAGTAGACCCTAGGGTTGGACATGAAGTAAATATGCATGAGCCTAAAACACTACAAAAGGCCTACAATCTAGAAAGGAAATCATAAGCTCATCTAAAGCCCTATTTTGACTATCTAGATTCATCTAAGCAATATTGACAAGCACTTAGATAGAGAAATAGTGAAATCTTCATAAAATAGGAAAGAGAGCAGAACCAGAGGAATAAAATATGCGCAAGGCCCGTAAAGAGGAATGCTAGGAAGCAAGTGAAATTTAAGAAAAATTTCTATAGGAACAACAACATCAATAACAATTACGACAAAAAGAATAACAAGCCTCAACCCCAAAGGTAGCCCAACTCAGCACCATTAGGAGGATAGAAGTCTAGAATCAAAGAACACATCCAGGTCCCAAGGGTGGATGTTACAATTGTGGAGACCCACATTTCTCCAATAATTGTCTATATAATGTAGAAAGCTCTAAGGTAAAGGAACCCACTCATAAGATTTATGCAGCAATAAATAGCCAGAACTTCGAAGGTCAAGCCACTTCTTTACTCCTAAAAAATAAGAGTTTTGGTATAGAGATAAATATTTTGATAGATAGTGGAGCTACGAATAGCTCTATTTCATCTAGTTTAGTTAAGTATATGCTAGAAAGGATAGGAATTTTGGCACAAGGGTGGAAAATTAAGTATGGTTCTAGACAAACCTACTTCATGGATTAGTGTTATCCTAAGACCAAAAGTACCCTACCTAGTGGCTCGACCATAGGATGTATTTATGTAGCACCACTACATGATTTTGACATAATATTAAGGATGGATTGGCTACAAGCTCATAGATTCATGATCGATTTACAATAAAGGTGGATAGAATATAAAAAATGGTAGGGAAAGATTAAGAATCCATAGCGAGCAAGGGAAATTTTAACCCTAGATTATTTTTGCAATGCAACTAAAAAAAACCATTAGGAAAGGATAAATTATTTATGTTGTTGAAATTAATGAAATCGAAGAATAGAAGAATGAAGAAGTTTTTGGGAAATACCTAGTACTATAAGAATTTAGGGAGGTGTTTCCTGAGGACTTACCTGGGCTACCTCCTAAGCATGAATTTGATTTCACTATTGAGCTAAAACCTAGAATGGAATCTATTCAAAGGTCTATTTGTAAAATGAATCCCATTGAAATGTAGGATTTGAAGGTATAACTACAAGGGTTGTTGGAAAAGGGATTGATCAAACCTACTGTGTTGCCATGGGGTGCACTCATGTTATTTGTTAAGAAGAAGGATGGTTCCTTGCGATTATGCATAGATTATAGAATGCTTAACAAGGTAACCATCAAAAATAGATATTCCCTGCCAAGGATTGAAGATATTTTTGATCAACTAAAGGATGCCATAATATTCTCCAAGATTGATTTAAAATATGGATATCACAAACTGAGAATCTATGAATAAGATACCCACAATATGACTTTTAAAACTAGATATGGACACTATAAATTTATAGTCTTACCATTTGGGCTAACAAATGCTCTAGTAGAATTCATGAACCTAATGAATAGTGTGTTCAGAAGCATCTATACCAGTTCATACTTATATTATTAGATGATATTTTGATTTATTCCCATAACATAAAGGAGCGTGATAAGCATCTTAGAATCATGCTAAAATTATTAAGGAAGAATCAACTTTACAAAAATATTTTGAAGAGTGACTTCTATGTGTTAGAAGCACAATATTTAGGGCACATAATATCTATGAAAGAGATTGTAGTAGATCCAAAAATCATAGAGGCTATCTTGAATTGGCCAATGCCCACAAATGTAACTAAAGTATGGAGCTTCATGGGTATGACTAGTTATTATAGATTCTATGTGAAAGATTATTCCAACATAGCCTATGCAATAACTAACCTTTAGAGGAAAGGAAAAGAATTTAAGTGGTCAAACAAGTGTGAGGTTGCTTTTGAGTTTCTTAAGCAAAAACTTACCATGAAACCTATATTAAAGATCCTTGATCCCTAGGGTAACTTCTCTATGTGTACGGATGCATATTTGGAAGGATTGGGGGGAGTGCCTTCACAAGATGAGGTATTCATAGCATATGGGTCAAGGAATCTCAAGAAGTATGAGTTTTATTATGCTATGCATGATCTAGAGCTATAAACAATTATGCATGCTCTTATTGTCTAGCAACATTACCTGGTGGGAAGACCCTTTGAGTTGAGAACTGACCATCAGAGTCTAAAATATATATTCACCCAACCTCTACTCAATGTAAGATAGAGAAGCTAGATGGAGTTCCTTTTCGAGTATGATTTTTGGATTGAATACATTAAGGGAAAAGAGAATAAGGCTGATGATGCCCTAAGTAGGAGGAGGCACATTGGTACTTTAACCCGAAGCCATGTAGACATGATAAATCAGGTCAAGGAGATGTAATATTTGGGCAAGTATTATAGCTAAATTTAGGACAAAATAGAGAGAAATATCAAACAAAACAAGTATTTTAGCATCAAGTATGGCCTTTTGTGTTTTAGGGGTAGGGTATTTGTACCCAAAATAGGTGATATCAGGAGAATGATCATGCGAGAGGTGCATAAATATCCTTACTCTAATCACCCAGGGTGAGAAAGATGAGATAAAACATGAAGAATAATTTTTATTGGTTAGGAATGAAGATGGACATCATAGATTTTGTTGCTCAATACCTTGAATACTAGAAAGTAAAGGCTGAGCATAGACATCTAGTAGGATTTTTGTATCCACATGATATACCCATGCAAAAATGGTAGGTTATTTCAATGGATTTCATTGTAGGTTTGCCAAAAACTAGGTATCAACATGATGCAATCCTTGTTGTGGTTGATAGATTGACTAAGGTTGCACATTTTATACCAGGGAATACCAAGGATGATGCATTAATTATGGCTAACATATTTGGATACCAAGGAAATATTCAAGTTGCATGGATTCCATGAAATAATTATTTTAGATAAGGTATTCTATGTTTACATCCAATTTTTGGTAAACTCTACACCGTTCCATAGGCACAAAATTAAACATTAGTTTTGCATACCATATGGAAACCGATGGGCAAATAGAGAGGGTGAAACAGGTCTTTGAATATATTATTTGCATGTATTACACGAATAAAAATTATTAGTGGGAAGACTACTTACACTTAATAGAATTTACTTACAACAATGACCACCATTCATCCTTGGGTATGGCCCCATTTGAAGCCTTGTATGGTAGGAGGTGTAGGACACATGGGACAATATTGAGGACCGATTTGTTCTTAGGTCAAAAATGGTTATAGAGAAGGACGAACAACTTAAGATGATCATTCAGAGGCTTAAGAAATTGTCGATCATCATAAAATCTATGTTGATATGAAGAGAACACCAAGATAATTCTTCATAGGAGACTGAGTTTTCCTAAGGTTCAGACCCATGAAGAGTGTCATAAAGTCCACAAAACTAGATTCTCATTTTTTTGGGCCATTTGAGATTACTAAGAAGTTTAGTCATGTGGCATATAGACTTACCTTGCCACCCAATCTATCAAAGATCCACTACACTTTCCACGTATCCATGCTTAGGAAATCTATTGCTAATATTGATCATGTGTGGAATTTTTCTAAGTTACATATGGTGTACCTAGAGGCCATTGAAGTGTGATCGGTGAAGATACTAGAGTTGTATTCCAAAGCAATGAGGAAATGAACTCTAGAGCAATGTAAGGTCCAATGGGACTGATTATTAGAGAGGAGTGCTACTTGGGAAAGAGTGGATGTTATGAAGAAATATTTTTCTTTTTATTTGAATAAAATTAAAACTATGATGTAAGAAAAAAACACAAAGGGCTATGTTTGATCCAAGGGGGGTAGGATGTAATACCCACCTTGGTAGGACCATTTTAAAATGAAAATGTTTGTGTGATTTATTATTTCAATACCTAGCATATTTTATATTATGGAAATACATGGATGTTTATAACAATGATTATGTTGCATAGAGATGGTATTGTGTTTAATGTGGGTTTCATAGGGCTAACTGTGATTGCAGGTGGACAATGTTAAGGTATCAAATTGATGATAGCTCGAATATCATTTTTAATGGTTTAGCAAAGGAAAAGTTTAATGTTACCTTATGAGAATAATGATTAAATTAAAATAATTAACCATTACTTTATTGAACTTACAATTTAATATTAGCATTGGTTGTTGCTTTCTAATTTGATTAGAAGAGACAATGTTTGATACTATCTTATGAGTATATTGGTTAAATTAAAATAATTAACCATTACCTTATTAAATTGACAATTCAATATTAGCTTGGACATTTATTATTGAGTTAATTAGAAAATAAAGTGTTTAATATTGTTAATGCCTATGATGGCTTCAATTAATATGGCAGGCTCATGAGTGTTTGAATATTTTTTATATGTGTGTGAATCTCTTTTGACTTTCCAAATGAAGTATTCAGAAAGTTGTTGAAGGATGGTTACTTTTAGATTATGGAATTAATGAGCTCATGTCAATGGGGCTGAGCAAAGGGGGCTATATTTTACGGTAGAGTACACTTTCTCCCTCCTATATTATCAACTTGGAGAAGCAAGGATGGACATCAAACTTTTTTATTTTTAGTGCACATTGAGGGGATGCAAAAAATAATAAGGAGAAGTAGATAAGAAAGTGGGAAGGAGGAGGAGAAGGAACCTGGTAGGTGAAGAAAAAAAAATAGAGGCCTTCAAAGCATTCATCCTTATTTGGTTTTAAAAAAATAACCAGGTTGGTATATTATTGAACTATCTCCCTACAATTTATTGTCGACAATGATATTTTTATTCAAGGCTTGGTTTTGCATTTATCATTATGGATTTTAGTTGATATGAATATCACACTTTTTTATTGAAGTTGGTTTGGAAAAATAGATTCAATTATGTTAGCCATTTTTTTTTAAAAGCATCTAATTGTAGCCTTCAACCCTGTGATGTATGGCCTTAGTTGTGTTGCTAAGAACCTTTGAGATTTATCTTTTTCTCTGAGTGTGGAGGAGGGACTATGCTAAAAGGCAAGGCATGGTTTAATATTTCTTTCTTTAAACCATTGTTGTTTTTAGAAGCAACACACATTACAATAGCAGTATTAGAAAGGCTTAATATACCATGATCATTTTATCTCGAATGCCCCTATCCTTTGCTGCATTTTAGGTTTTGTAGCATTACATATTTTGGTGGTTCTTTTCTTCCTAGTTTAGATTTCTAAAAATAATATTCTTCACCTCTCTTTTTTTTTTTAGTAGGCAAAGTCATCGACTTTTGATGAGTTGTAGGGCATGGCTTAGCAAGCTTTCCTTTGTGATTATGCCTCCTTAGGGATTTATAAGTTAAACCAACACTATGGAACTATTTGGAGAGGTCCTCAGTTGCCTTCAGATGCCCTGTTATAGTCGCCTTTGTACAGTCACTCCAAATCAAATAATATTCCAAATGGTGATTTTATATTAATCCCAAAAACTTTGCTTAAGGTTTTATTTTGATACCTTCGCTTCTTCCAATGTCATATCAACACATGGCTTTTCGCATGGCCAACTAACTCATGGTGCTAGTTTGTAGCTGTTTTTTGGTCTGTACAAGCGAGGGTTTTTCCTTTATATCCCTATTTAATCCCACATGGGATGTGGGTTTGATTTTAGCATACTTTACTTAATTTGAGGATTGTAATACTTAATAGCCAAGCATACATGGTTCTTGACTATCTTGAGGAGCTCCACATGGGGTCACCTCGAAAGTACCAATTGGTTGTACTGGTGGCTCCCACGTGGAGCCACCTATCTATGGTGAAGCCACCAATCAGTGGGACACCTTTTGGCTTTAGGTGCACCTACGTTTTTTGTTTCGTTGTTCCGTAGGTCACCCTAGTCTGACCTCTGTTGACCTAGTGGATATTGAAAAACCCTCTTTCACGCATAGGTGATATGTTTCATTTTGGTTAAAATAGACTTGAACATATATATAAAGTATAATGCACTTCATTTGATTAAGTGAGTTAAAACATATTAATGGTGAATATGTTTCATTTGGTATTAATGATAGAAAAATGTATTAGAAATGAATATATTTCGGTTGGTTTTAATAATGGAGAAATAAAATATAATGTATTTCATTTGATTAAGTGAGTTAAAACATATTGATGGTGAATATGTTTCTTTGGGTCTTAATGATGGAAAAATATATTAGAAATGAATATATTTCATTTGGTTTTAATAACAGAGAAATATATTAGTGGTGAATATATTTCATTTTGAATTTAATGATAGAGAAATATATTAGTGAGGGATATATTTCATTTGGTTCTAATGATAGAGAAATATATTAGTGAATATTATACTTCATTTGGTTTTAATGATAGAGAAATATATTAGAGATTAATATGCTTCATTGAATTTGTAGAAGTATGTTAGTAATGATACATTTCATTTGGACTTAATGTTTTAGAAATATGTCAGTAATTGATATATTTCATTTGAAAATTAAGAATGTAGAAATGTGTTGATGGATAATTATATTTCATTTGAATTGAATATGGGTGAAATATAGTAGTGGATATTATGTTTCATTTTAGTAGAATGGAATTGAAATGTAGTAGTGGATATTATGTTTCATTTTAGTAGAATAGACTTGAAATATAGTAGTGGATATTATGTTTCATTTTAATGGAATATACTTGAAATATAGTAGTGGATATTATATTTCATTTTAATGGATAGACTTGAAATATAGTAGTGGGTATTATGGTTTTTTTAGATGGAATAAATTAATGGATATTGTATTTCATTTATACTAGATTGGATTTGAATATTATAGTGGAATATTATAGTTCCCCAGGAGAATGAACTTGATATGGAGTAGTGCATTAAATCTCATTTATTTTGGAGAAAATAGAAGGTTCCATATCCTTGGTATGTTTGCATGAGGTTCATTAGAGGAGATTATGGGATCCTCTTTAATGTGTTATTGTGTGTATAGTTCTATGGTTGATGCACGAATACAATAAACTCTTGAAGGGAGATGTTTCTTGAGTTTTAGGACATAGGGATTATTGGGTTCTTATGTGCCCTTAATATTGTAATAATGAGTTGGAAAAGGGAACCAAAGGGTTCCTCTAATTATTGTATCATAAAATTTATCTTCAATAAATGGATCAAGGATATTTAAGGCTAGGTTTTTTCCTACAAGGGTTTCCCAGGATACATGATGTGTTATGTGATTATGTAGTAGATCTCTATCCTTAGTTTATTATCTTACTAGGAGTTTCCATTGAAAACAATGTTGCTCTTTATAATGAATAATATTTTCTTTGTACTCTCATGGGCTATGCATTAGTTAATTGGTAATATTTTAATGAAAAATTAGGGTGCTACTTATTTAAATTATGGATGGTGTACTAAAATAGAGGAAAAGACTCACTAGTTGTGAGTAAGAAATAGTGGGGGGGGCAATTCATGGATTTGAACAACCTTTATGATAGATATTTTTTTTGTAATAATGGCACCTACTAATATATGTATGGATTGGAAGAACGAATATGATGAGACAAATAGCTTAATATAGCTCACCATTGAGATGTGACAAGTATCGTAATCTAGCTCATCATTGAGATGAGACAAATAACTTAAGCTAGCTCATCATTAAGATGAGATAGATAGCTTAAGATAGCTCATTGTTAATATGAGATATATATCTTAAGTTATCTCATTGTTGAGATGAGATAGATAGCTTAAGCTAGCTCATTATTGAGATGATACAAATAGTTTAAGCTAGCTCATCATTGAGATGAGACATATAGCTTAGAATAGCTCATTATTGAGATGATATGGATAACTTAAGCTAGCTCATCATGGGGATGAGATAGATAGATTAAGTTATCTCACCATGGAGAATAGAGGGATAAATTGATCACAAGACATTAGGATATTGGTCAATTACCCAGGGTTAGGGTAAGGATTCATAAATCCCTAACAAGTGTAAAACAAATATCCCTCTAGATAGGTATGGAATTATGAGTTGTTATATTTTTCTATAAGAAGGTGACATTGATAGGGTAAATTCTTTTCCATAATTTTTTTATACCTTGTATCATTCCCTTTCATGTACCTCAATACCTCTCTCATAAATGACCACATATATCAAGAGGACTAGCTTCTTTGATGGGTATATAGAGAGGGTAGGTATATAAAAAATTTCAATATATCAGTTTGTTAGTATATTTAAATGAGGACCATTTGGGATTTATAAGGAATACTCATCACGTAAGCATCAAAAGTTCTTTCAAAATCCTAGCTACTTAAAATTTCAAATTTTAGACCTTGAAAGACTACAATAAGAATCATCTTGATAGTTGAGAAAATTTAGGATATTGTAACCAATACAATCACTTGATCTAAAGTGGGTGAAAATACCCAATAGAAATTTTATGATATATATACCAAAGCATTGATGATCATCAACCTTACCATAGTAATTGTTATCTAGCCACACATTTGTGAAGCACAAACATCCAAGAAGGCATGGGACAACCTTTTTAGCATCTACAAAGAGAAGAATGAGTGAGCAATACTTCACCTTCAGACTCAAATCCACACATTGAGAGTTCATGATGGTGAAAGCATTAAGGTTTTTCTTTACTGAGTTATAAATTTTGAAAGCCAAATTGAATGCCATGGATGAAATTGTGCAATATAAGCGCTTAGTACCCATAATACTTTGAGCTCTACTAGATTCATTTTGGGTGCTAATCACTTACTTTCAAGTCTCAATTAGGAAGGTGTATTTTGATGAATTAGTGAATATGGTTCAATAGGAAGAAGAAACTAAAAACTTGATGGATCATTTGATAACCAATGCACTCATTTCCAAGAATTCTAGGAAAAATAAGACATGGGAAGGTCCTTTCTCATCATGATCATCATCATCATAGAAACAACCTTAGAAAAAAAAGAGTTACTATCATATCTATGGTAAAGGACATGACACAAAGAGTTGTTCGTATAAATATATGACTCAAGGAGATAAGGTCCACCAAACTCAATAGAAAAATTACAGTACAAACCATGTCCCAAGTAGAAGTTATAACAAGGGCATGTTATGCATGAAGAATTAGCTTTAGACTCAAAATAGGCACTTAAGATGCTAATGTACAAGGCAAAGACAACATCGAAGGATGATGTCTAATATATTGATTTAGGTTCTAGAAAGCATGGTTTGAATCCTTATATGCCAATAATGGGGAAATAGTCATCATCGTAGATGATAAAATCTATCAAGTTCAAGGAGTGAGTTATGTTCTTCTCAATCTTCCTAGAGGTAAATGCACCATTAACCAGGTACAATATATACCTAGATTGAAAAACAACTTGTTGTTTGTACCATAAATTTTAGATCACAATATGATGGTCAAATTTTGAGTTTTTTATGACAACAAGAGGTGTTTTATCACAAAAAATGGCAAAAATGTGGTAAAAATTTCCTATAGGAATGACTTATTTACGCTAAATGTCATATCCCTCCTAATATTGCATTATCAATAGCAATGATAGATGCTACCTCCCTTTGACATAGGATATATGGTCATATAAGCTTTAGATGCTCTAGCTAAGTAAGCATCACATGGTGTTAGGTATGCCAAACCTTTCACCAATATTGCTAGTATGATTATGTTTTTTAACAAGGAAACAACACCAAGTACCTTTTGAGTTGAGAACTCATAAATTCAAAGGACCATTGGATGTGATATACATTGATCCATATGGACACATGTCATCTAGTTTTGGTGGACAAAGGTACTTTTAGTTTTTTGTAGATGACTACTCAAGGGAGTTGTGGGTATATTTCTTGGAACTAAAGTCAAACATGCTCTAGTATTTCTAGCACTTTAAGAAGTATGTATATAAAAAAAATATGAATTATATTCAAGTTCTTTGATATGATTAGAGGGGGATATTCATCGAACAAATTTCAAAGTTTCTCATGAAAAATGGGTTAAATCAATAACTCACTACATCATGCATTTCATAATAGAATAGGGTTGCTAAAAGGAAGAACTACATCATCATGGAAATGGTTCACTACATTCTCATAGGAGCTATTTTAGAGCAACAATATTGGATTGTAGTCTCCACTATAGTGTATATTTTAAATAGAGCACCTATAAAGGCACTATAAGAAGTTACACTTAAAGAAACCTGGTCCAAGAGGAAGACTTCCATTGCACATCTCAAGTCTTTAGAAGCAAGGTACACATGCATATGCCAAAGCAACAGAGGACCAAGTTGGAATTGAAGATGCTATCATACATATTTCTTGGGTATGATGATGAATCCAAAGTATATAAACTGATAAATCTAGTCACCAAGAAATTACATATAAGTAGAGATATGATGTTTGATGAAGAATTTGAAACTAAATCACATACTAAGTATTTTAAGGAGTTTGAAGATGCCAAATCTCTAGTTGTGAGTATTGAGTTAGATGAGGAATTTCTATAAGTTATTGATGAACCTATAGCAATTGATGTACCTATAGGATCTCATTGTAGAAAGACTCCAAAATGGCTTAACAGTATCATCAAAAATGTTAAACTTAATGCACCTCTTCACCTCACTTTTGTATGACCATGTACTCATAATAGTACTTTTAAAAAATTAAATCTAGGCTTGATGACTTTAGTAATGGAGAACTCAAAGCTAGCATCAGTGAAGGACACACTTAGTTTACCACAATGGAAGAAGATATGGATATAGAATATAAATATCTAATTAAGAAAAACGCATGAAATCTTATTGATCTACCAAAAGAAAAGAATCCTATAGGCTATAAGTGGGTCTTAAAAATCAAATACAAGGTAGATGGATCCATTGATGAGTATAAGATATGTCTCATTGTAAAGGGCTATACACAAAAAAAAGAATTGATTATGAAGAGACATTCACACCCACAACAAATATCAAAATTGTTTGTGTACTATATGCACTAATAACGTAGTTCCATTAGGAACTTTAACAAATGGATGTCATGAGTGTCTTCCTAAATAGTGATCTTGAAGAAGATATGTACATGACATAACTTGAAGGCTTTTTTATCAATAACCAACATCAAAAGGTCTATAGACCAACAAAGTCATTGTATGGATTGAATTAGACTCCTAAAGTCTAGCAAATCAAAATTAATGATCACCTATTTTAGCATGGATTCACTAGAAGTCCCTCTGATGAAAATCCCTATATTAATAACATTGGATTTAAGATAGTAATACATGTGTTGTATATTTATAATATAATATGGTCATCACTAACAACTTAGATGATATGGTAAGTGGTGTAAAGAATGACTTGAAAATTTATTTGACATGACAAATCTAGGACTTATGTGTTATTATCTTGGCTTGGAAGTATGGCAAAGAAATGACGGAGACGAGAAAAACAGGGACCTTAATTTCATTGCAATCTCGTTCCAATTTCAAATATTTACATGCATTAAAATCAAATAGCCCGCAGGCTTACAAAGGCCGGTCTCGGCTTCGGCTCTGTTCTCCCCTGATCTACTTCCCTGTTCTCCGGTTCGCCCCCCTTTGAAAACAAAAATTCCATCTTTTAACGAGGTCCCGGTCCTCCCCTGCAATCAATGCCTCCAAATATAATTTCAAATTAATTTCCCTCCTCCGGGATTTTCAAAATATCAGTCTTAAACGGCCATCTGCCCGATCTACCAAGGTATCGGCATTAATGGTCTTCCTGCACTGGCCGCGTCATTCTGACCATCCGTGTACTGTCGCCTCCTCCATAATGGCCATCGCCTGTGTCTGGTTCAATGTTCGTACCTGTCACTCTACCAACAATAAAATATACGTGGCCGTGGCCCTTTTCTGGTTTCAACACACGCAACTATTTTTTTTTTTTTTTTTGTAGAACTGGCCACGCCTTCTCTTTGACGTAAAAATTTGAAACACGCACCCTTCTCAAATGTTAAGTTACACGCGGCCGTCCACGTGTCAACTCTGTCCTTTGCGACCGCCACGTGTCCCCCTTAACGACCGCCATGTGTCGCCCCTTTACTGGCCGCGATATCGCGACCGAACTCCAACTCCACTGCTTCATACTTCTCCCCCTCCTTTCTTTTCTGTGCCTTCACTTTAATGATACCTTGCCATGCCTTTCGCTTGCCACGTGTCGGCTTCACACTGGCCGCAATATCGCGACAGGTCACGATATCGTGACCTATCGCGATATCGTGACAGGACTCCTTCCTCCGCTTTGCCTTCGAAGACCATCGTGATATCGCGACGTTGTGATATCGCGACGTCGCGATATCGCGACGTCTAGAGCTCCTCCTCCCCTTCTTTGCATTATCGTCGTGATATCGCGACGTTTGAAGACCCTCGCTCTTTCTTTTCAAAATCGTCATGATATCGCGACGTCGCGACATCGCGACGTTTGAAGACTTCTCGCCTCCTCCTTTCATTACTGTCACGATATCGTGACGTCGCGATATCGCGACATCGTGATATCGCGACAAAACTTCACCAAAATTGCAACGCTGCGTTGGGGTCACGATTTCGCAACATGTCACGATTTCGTGACATGTCACGATTTCGTGACATGTCACGAATTGCGACATGTCGCGATTTCGCGACCCCTCCCTTCCTTGCCTCTCAAAACCTTCCAAACCAAAACTTGCTTCACAAACCTTTCACAGTACTTGAAAATAATAGATCTAAGTGCAAAGAACTTAGAAAGGAAACTAAAAATATTTGGAAGATGCAAGATTGCTTTTCCCTCATCGGATGCTCCTGCATCAGACACCCCGGGTAAGAAGGAGAAGTGACCTTCACTTCTACGCTGTTCGGGCTGCGTCCCTTGCAATATCTCCGAAAATTCATCAACCTTTATATCCGGCTCAAATCCTGCTTCTTGGCAAAGTTTTCTACCCTCTACCAGTGCAAATTCTGCATTACCGCACACCTTCTCATCTTCGGTCTGTAATGGCTTCAACTTGTGCCGCATTCCATCTTTCACCAAGGAATAAGTATTTGCACGGCCATCATGCACTGCACTCCGATCAAACTGCCATGGCCTACCCAATAGCAAATGGCATGCATCCATAGGGAATACATCACACAGGACTTCATCCTTGTATCTCCCAATCTAGAATGTGACTAAACACTGTTCCCGGACCCAAGCTCGGTGGTCCTTCCGCAACCACGCAATCCGGTATGGATGCGGGTGTCTCCTTCTCTCCAGCTGCAACTTAGTAACCATCTCCTCAAAAACCAAGTTGTCTGTACTCCCATTGTCAATAATGACATTACAGACTTTGCCCGCACTTTTGCATCGGGTGCGGAAAAAAATTCTCCTCTGCTCAAATTGGTCTTCATCCACTAGCATGGTCCTTCTCACAATCATGGCTTCCCCCTTTTCGGCTTCTTCAAAATGTTCTGAATCAGCATCTTCAACTGCCACAACTGCTCTGGCGGGACCCACCGGTTTCTTGTTCATATTTTCTCGGTGTTGTGGACACTCGAATGCACGATGCCCTTCTTCACCACAGTGGAAACATGTTCCACGGAATACTCCCCTTTCATTCCCGCGTCCAGATCTACCCCTTCCTCTTGGGTAGTTATCATTCTGAACTTGCGGTTTTGGGTCTTCATCTTCTCTCTGATCTCGGATGCTGCTCTCTTCTTCCTTCTTCTCTTCCTTTCCTTCTTTCTTTCCATCGTTCTTTCCTCCCGGTTCTTTCACTTTTTGCTTGCTGTCAAACTTTCGGTTCAGCTTTTCTTCCACTTTCAAAGCAAATTGGTAAGCATCTTCGATGGTGCTTACCCGAACCAAGCTCAACTCATCCTACACACTCGGTCTCAACCCATTAATGTAACGTGCCACCTTTTCTTTGCTGGCTTCTAAGTGTCCAGTTCTGATGAAAATTTTATAAAAATCCTCTGTATATTCTTGAACTATTCTGTTCATCTACCTCAAGCGTTGCATTTTACGTAACAGATCCAGCTCATAGTCAACAGGGATAAACTGTCTTTTTAACTTCTCCACCATTCTGTCCCACCTGGTAATCCGTTCTTTTCCTCTTTGGTTTCTCTCCAGCTATACCCCCTTCCACCAAATGCTAGCATGACCCTTCAGTCGGGTCTTAGAAAATCTGACCCGGTTAGGGTCTTCAACTTCTTCGTATTCGAAGTACTCTTCTAATTCATTCACCCAGTCTATCAATTCCTCTGGGTTCAAGTTCCTGAAATACGTGGGAACCTCTAACTTCGGCCTCTTCCCGATCTGGGAGATGGCCTTGTATAGCCGGGCCTGTGCCGGGTCTACATCTTCCTCCTCTTCTTCAAACTCATTCTCCTCTTCCACTTCATCCTCACCGTCTCGCATCCCTTCTCGGCTCACGTCCTTCGCGTAGCTCTTCTTGCAGGGCCTGGACTTGCATCTTCAAAGCCCAGAAATCTTCCGCTGCCATGCCTCTTCCACCCATCGGGTTTCTTCTCGGAGGCATCTTCACCTAAACTCAAACCCTCCCACACGTCCTGGCACAAACTGCCTCACGGCCGACGGTCTGTTTACGCACTCAGGAACTCCCGCTCTGATACCACTGACGGAGACGGGAGTTACAAGGACCTTAATTTCATTGCAATCTCGTTCCAATTTCAAATATTTACATGCATTAAAATCAAATAGCCCGCAGGCTTACAATGGCCGATCTCGGCTTCGGCTCTGTTCTCCCCTGTTCTACTTCCCTGTTCTCCGGTCCGCCCCCCTTTGAAAACAAAAATTTCGTCTTTTAACGAGGTCCCGGTCCTCCCCGGCAATCAATGCCTCCACCAAATATAATTTCAAATTCAAATTTCCCTCCTCCGAGATTTTTGAAATATCAGTCTTAAACGGCCATCTGCCCGATCTACCAAGGTACCGGCATTAATGGTCTTCCTGCACTGGCCGCGTCGTTCTGACCGTCCTTGTACTGTCAGCTCCTCCATAATGGCCATCGCCTGTGTCTGGTTCAATGTCCGTACCTGCAACTCTACCAACAATAAAATATACGTGGTCGTGGCCCTTTTCTGGTTTCAACACACGCAACTATTTTTTTTTTTTTTTGTAGAACTGGCCACGCCTTCTCTTTGACGTAAAAATTTGAAACACGCGCCCTTCTCAAATGTTAAGTTACACGCGGCCGTCCATGTGTCAACTCTGTCCTTTACAACCGCCACATGTCGCCCCTTTACTGGCCGTGATATCGAAATCGAACTACAACTCCACTGCTTCATACTTCTCCCCCTCCTTTCTTTTCTGTGCCTTCACTTTAATGATACCTTGCCATGCCTGCCACGTGTCGGCTTCACACTGGCCGCGATATCGTGACAGGACTCCTTCCTCCACTTTGCCTTCAAAGACCGTCGCGATATCGCGACGTCGCGAGCTCCTCCTCCCCTTCTTTGCATTACCGTCGCGATATCGCGACATCGCGATATCGCGACATCGCGATATCGCGACGTTTGAAGACCCTCGCTCTTTCTTTTCAAAACCGTCGTGATATCGCGACATCGTGACGTTTGAAGACCCTCGCTCTTTCTTTTCAAAACCGTCGCGATATCGCGACGTTTGAAGACTTCTCGCCTCCTCCTTTCATTACTGTCACGATATCGCGACGTCGCGATATCGTGACAAAACTTCACCAAAGTTGCAACGCTGCGTTGGGGTCACGATTTCGCGACATGTTGCGAAATCGCGACATGTCACGATTTCGCGACCCCTCCCTTCCTTGCCTCTCAAAACCTTCCAAACCAAAACTTGCTTCACAAACCTTTCACAGTACTTGAAAATAATAGATCTAAGTGCAAAGAACTTAGAAAGGAAACTAAAAATATTTGGAAGATGCAAGATTGCTTTTCCCTCACCGGATGCTCCTGCATCAAGAAAGAATCATATTGTGATCTCATTGATGAAGTATGGAAAGACATTACTAAAAATATACTAGATGAAAAATTGTAAACCTAAGGCGATACCAATGGAGAAAGGGCTATAATTGCCCTGATATGATAAATCACCATCTGATACTCTTTATCATCAATTGATTGGGAGTCTCATATACTTGGCAAATATTAGGCTTGATATCAACTTTTATGTGAGTTATGTTTTGAGGTTCATACAAGAACCTAAGCTGAACTATTGGAAGGCAACAAAAAGGATACTGCATTATGTCTATGGTACAAAAAAATATGGCCTAGAGTATAATAAGAATGTTAAAGTCTTTCTACAAGGATACAAGGGCTTAGATTATGCTAGATCTATAGATGATAGGAGGTCAACATCTAGATATATATTTTATCTAGGATTTGGACCTATCTCATGGCACAACAAAAAACAACAAACAATAGCATCATTACCCACAGAGGTAGAATATTGCATGGCACGAGGAGCTATGTACAAAGCAATATGGATACATCACATACTATCAAGCATGGGTGTACGAAAAAATTGACCAACAATATTGAATTGTGACAATCAAAGTGTTCTAAAATTGGTCAAGAATCCAATCTTTCAATGAAGAACAAAACACATCAAAGTGCAGTACCACTTCATTCAAGAACAAGTTTAGAATCACCATACTCTAGTATATTCCCACCAAAAATAACTTGCAAATACTTAAAAAAAATACTTGTACGTATTGTTTAATAACTTTTTTATAAATCAAATAATATAATAAAAGAGATGTTAGTTAATTATAACATTATTTTTACACCTCAAATGAGATTACATCAATCACAATGTTGATAACTATATTGAAGTAATAATTTTTTTTTTTTCTTTTGGTTGCATAGGGGAGTTGGTTACAACCACTATTTTTAGTAATTGGCAAGAGCATGGTTCAAACCAAACTGCTCCCAGCAGCCTATTCGTCTCGTAATTGTTGACTCGATGTGATGGAGACCACTTGAGGTTTATACCGTCGTCATCAGTCTAACACACACTTAGAGGATTCAACACGAACTACTACCTTTGCAACGCACACTTAGAGAATTCAACATGAACTACTACCTTTACTTAAGCTGGGAGCATGACCCCAAAGTTTGAACCTAGGTCTCTTAACAAATACTTGACCAATCAAACCTTTGCCAATCCACTAGCTCTTGGAGGTATTGAGTAACTTGCCCTAGAAGCAACAATAATTTATCTTTGATGGCAGCCCTATATTCATCTTTACTTCCAACTCCCAACATTCTCGACTGCCATTCATCTATTCGAAGGAATCAGTCAGCGGTCATGCCTCCTATCAAGTTTTTGCTGCTCTTGATTGTGTTCAACGTCTCCCTGTTAGCCACCGTCAGGGCCGATGACACCATTAACATTGCAGCCATTCTGGATCTCAACACAGCTCCGGGAAGGGAAGTCAACTTGTCCCTACACATGGCTGCCCAAGATATCAATCTCATCATTAATGGTACTCGCCTCAACATCAGTGTTCACGAATTTGACACCAGCGTTGGAAACGGTGAGAAATTTTCGGAGTTTCCCTTTTAACTTCCGTGTGTTTGGGCCCCTCGTCGAAAACTCTATTTCTGAAATGAGTTGTTCAATTCGTGGCAAATATACTAAATTTTGAAAATGTTTATACAGTTTTCCAAGCGTTGAGAACCGAGGCTGTGGCAATTCTAGTGCAGGCCCCTAAGATTTCCAGGTTTTTAGCACCTATAGCAGAAACCCTTCAAATACCAATCTTGTCCTTCAGTGGCGAAAATGAGCACGGCAATACAAGGAGGTCGAGGTACGTAGTTTCCCCGGCTGCCGTCCATTCTGAGGCGGAAGATATGAAAGTCATGGCAGACGTAGTACAAGAATTCCTGTGGAAGGAAGTTATTGTCATTCATGAAGACGGAGAATTCTGGTTGAGTGGTGTTTATACTTTGAACGAGGCGTTGGAACAAATGGAAGCAAGAATTTCACAAACTGCGGCGGTTTCTTCTCTTTCAGGCAGAGATGAAGTGAAAAACATCTTACAACAATTAAACCAAGGCCATGTTAGGGCTTTTATAGTGTATACAAGTGTTCAGGTGGCCGTCAACATATTTTCCGTCGCAAAAGAGATGGGTATGATGGACGAAGCCTATGCTTGGGTTGTCACGGACTCTGTTTCTTCGTCTCTGGATTCTTTGAATTCTTCTTCAATTGCTACAATGCAAGGAATGTTGGGAATTAAAAGGCATATTGCTCTAACACCACAGCTCACAGAGTTCCAAGAAAGGCTGCGGTTAAGCTCTTCAAACTCTGGCATGGACGGAGTTTGGATACGGGCGTACGATTGCCTTAACCTGATTGCAAGAGCAGTAGCCGCCTTGATTTCAGAAGACGAGAGGGCATTGCAGTTTGCTGATATTGAAATTACTGAAGGCAACATGAGGGTCCTCAGAGGAGGTGAATTGCTTCTTCAGCAGATTAACCGCTTGAAACCTAGCGTTGTCACAAATAGTGGAGAACATGCTCGATATGAGATCATTAACGTGGCCGGACGAAGTTACAGAACAGTCGGTTTGTGGACAAGAGATAAGGGACTTAAATCTCCAACTAGTAAAAAGAAAAGCCTCAGTGCAGTTATTTGGCCTGGTGATAGTACAGTCATACCCAATGGCTATAGAAAACTTGTCGTTGGAAGAATTAAACCTAAGACGGCCTCTAATTTCACCGAGTTCATAGACCTATTCTCAGGATATGCCTTCGACACATTTAAGGCTGCTATTAAAGGGCTACCCTACAATCTGCCTTATGAGATTAAATATTTCGACAGAGGCGATTCAAATCTCCCCACCTATGACGTTCTTGTTACCGAATTGGTGGATGGACAGGTATAATCCCCATCTCCCATCTCCCATTTCCACTCATGAATAGTTTTAGGGGTTTTGTGTGTTGAATGCGGCAATATATACTAAACCTGTAATGGCTGCAGGAATATGACATAGTGGTGGGAGATGCAACCATATTGTGGAATCGGTCTAGATATGTGGGTTTCAGCCAACCATATTCATCGACAGGCCTAGTGATGATGGTTCCAACGAGGAAACTGCGTAATACATGGTCGTTTCTATATCCATTCACCGCAGCATTGTGGGCTACCGCGGGGGCACTCTTCCTGTTAACAGCGTTTCTGGTGTGGCTCATGGAACGCCATGACAGCGAGGAATTCAACGGAGGCGTTACAAATCAAATAGTAACTTCATTAACGTAAAATCACTTGGAACTCTTCCATTCATTGCAATTTATGTCGCTTGGGAACTGGTTGCTAACATGATACTGATCGGCTACAATGTGTAACACCGAATATTTGATACTTATGTTGTAATTATTATGATGTGCAGGTTCTCCCTTTCTGCCTTCGTTTTTGCTCAAAGTGAGTATTTTATCTTTCAGTATCACATTTTGAGTGATTAATGAGTCCCAACACTTTGTCATATTTTTGTTAATGGAGTAGCAGACTTAAAAGTGCAAGTCCTTGGTTCCATTCATGTGGAATTCCTCACCCTTATTAACATTGAGTCAATGCATGTGTGGTAGGTAGTTGGCCCTCTTGCATTCACCCTATTAACATCGAGGTCACTGCATGTGTGGGGATAGTCAGCGCTCTTGCTTTCTATCTGGTTCATGTGATATTGTTCTTATACAAACTATTTATTTCCAGTGATATATTCCCATGATAAAATTTCGTTCCACATTAATACCTCCTCTCCCTACCCAATTTTCGGTTAGTACAATGCTTATCTTTATTTCTACAATTGAATTTCTTCATGGCGATTGCCACATACAGGAGAGGATGTAAAGAACTTATTGAGCAAGGGAATTATATGTGATATTTGTTTTATATAAATTATTTATTTCCATTAATATATTTCTATAATAAAATTTTGTTCACATCTGCTACCCAATTTTCTGTTAGTACAATGCTTATTTTGCTTATTTTTATTTCTACAATTGAATTTATTCATGGCAATTGCCACATACAGGAGAGGATGTAAAGAGCGCACTGGGCAAGGGAATTGTAGCTGCGTGGATGTTCACCGCATTAATACTAAACAACAGTTACACGGCGCATCTGACCTCAATACTTACGGTGGAGAAGCTGGCTCCCACGCTTACAAACATGGATAGCCTCACTGCCAGCAATATCAAAGTAGGCTATTTAAATGGTTCCTTTGCCAGAAATTATCTGATAAACGACCTTGGCATACCAGAAGAAAGGCTGGTAGCTCTAAGAAACCCCCATGATTACGTGGAGAACCTCAAGGAGAAGAAAGTGAATGCCATAGTGGACGAGATTCCATACATCCAAGTGGTGAAGTCTCTTTACCCATGTGAAAACTTTGCCATTGTGGATCGTGGATATTTTAGTACCGGAGGCTTCGGATTCGTATGTTTCTCTTCTTTTTCTGTTGTTTATTAGGAATTTTCATTCCTATTAATATCGTATTTGTAGGGTAATTGGTCGTCTTGTTTTCTAAGTGTGAAGGTAGTTGGTTTTCATGTTAGAATTTTGTTCCACTTTAATACCTTCTCAAGTGTGGGGTCGTTGGTCGTCTTGCTTGCTAAGTGTGGGGTAGTTGGCCCTCTTACTTTCTAACTGTTCATGTGATATTGTTCCGCATGTTAGAATTTCATTCCACTTTAATATCTTTTAATACCTTCTCAAGTGTGTGGAGATAATTGGCTCTCTTACTTTCTAACTGATTCATATAATATTGTTCCGCAAATTCTTATACTAAAATTTTATTCTACTTTAATACCTATTCTACTAACTTGTGCGTTGTGTAATATGATGCGATAGTTTTTCCCAAAAGGATCGCCATTTTTAGCGGACATATCGGAGGCGGTGCTAAATGTTTCGGAGCAGCACAACTTGGTGGAGAGCATTCGTAGCAAGTGGTTCGGGGAGCGAAGTTCGTGTCCAGATACACAGACAGGCCTGGACTCAAAGTCGAATCCCATAAGTCCCACCAATTTGTGGATTCTTTTTGTTTTGACAACATGCATCTATGTTATCACCGCCTTGATCCACATTGGCCGGAAACTTAAACTCAAAGAAAGATGGAGAAGCATCTCAATGCCTGCAAGATGGCGATGGCCATGATTGAGAGCAACTATTGTCTATGAGGGCCCCGCCAGGAAGATTTGAGGGACGGTCTCAGTTTCACTGCAGCTTCCAATGTCACATTGTATTTGTTTTTATAGAACTGGTGACATATATTCTTATACTAAATAGGTTAGAATCTTGCAAGGGTTAGAATTTTATATTGGATAACTACATGCTGGTAAACAACATCTTATATAAGGACCTATATTAAAAACTATTATATGCAAGATGACAAATATATAGGTAGAACTCTTAACTATATAATATAAATTAGTATAAATTTAGATGAAGAGTTAAACATTGTTTATTCATTGTTATTGTAAGGAGTGGTATTAGGTTAAATTAATGTAAGTTTAGATGAATAGTTATATATTGTTTACTCCTTGTCATTGTAAAAGAGTAATATAAGGAAATGCAAGGTAATTCTATAGTTATTTTAGGGGAAGGAAAAAAAAAATAGATAAATGTATATTCGAATAAGAATATTGATTTATATTTATATTTTGATGAATTTTAAAGTTATTTTTAAAATAAGTAATTTAATATAAAAAAAAATTAAGCCTATTATTTTAAGACATGTAAGATGTGTTAATATTTGTAGATAAAATTATATAGGTACACATAATTACTAATTATTAATAATTATTTGGTAAACATTGTTTCAAGAGAAAATAAAAAGGTGTTAGAGGTGTTAGTGATGTTTATATTCTTGTTGTATGTGTGAATTTTTTATCACTACCTTCAAGAAGTAGCTCTTCTAGTTTATGTTCTAATTGATTTATATTATGATGTTGTTATGGTAAACAATGAACTACCCTTAAATATTGAAGTTTTTCAACATAAAGGTCATTATCTTTTAGGTACTCTTTGTATGTTATTTGTGGTAACATGGACAAGAACTATTCTAGGGTATGATATTATAGTATGCATTTCATGGCCATGCTATTTGATTTCTATAACACATAATGAAAGGGATGGGCCTCAATATATGGGCACATCTCTTGGCAAAAAAATACACTTCATGTTGTCATCCTAAATGTTTTCAAATGATTCATGTATATTATTACATATGTATCCATTAGACATAAAGGATTTGTGTATTTAACTAGAACTATGAAGAAAACCTACATCAATATAGGTATGCTATAGATTATTAGTAGATACTTGTGTTGATTCAGTGTCCATGCACCATAATGATTATATATACATTACTGATAATCGCCATATCAAATATGATCATGCATTTCATGGAAAGATAATTGTCATTTTATAAAATGCATGATCATATTTGATATTTGAGTCTTTGATTGAGATTTAACTATTTATGAGATCTTTACATCTATAAATTTGTATGGAGTAGAGTTCAATATTTGTAGGTATGCAAAAACATGATTACTTGTAATTGGTTTTACCAACTTACCTTTTAGGATTGCTATCTCCTTATTACTTGGTTATAAGTTGCATTAGCTAAAAAATACAAGTGTGATGTTTGATAGAGCTCATATATACCTAGATTACAAGGAAAAATGTGTAAAGTGTGAAATAATATATGGCATTATATCCAAAATTATTATGCCACATATACAAGAATAAAACCTTGGAGCATTATCATTCAAGAATGATACCTATTGTTAGTATAACCTACCAAAATATTTTTTTTAAATGATGTCTCATCAATTGTATGTTTTATTGCTTTGTGTCATTTGTACTTTATATATCAAAGATGAAATTGATTGCATTATGGTCATTGCAATGTATAAATTTTAAAAATTTTATATTGTGCCTCAAATATGTTTGACCATGCATGATGTATAATAAATTGTGATGGGATATATTTTAAGAATATAAAGAATTGTAATATTATGGTCATTTATATTTTTTGTAACATTCTTATTTTAAAGTTTGGATGTAACATATCAAGATTAAAATCTCCTAGGATATATCATATCATTGAGTTTGTAACAATTTAAATACATCTTCAAGAGTGAAAAATATTTTTTGATTGATGTGTTGGTGCTATGTATATATAAAAAAGTATAATGTAGATTTTTGATGGATAATAAGAGGTTGTACTCAGGTCCCCCACTCTTGACAAATTACATCTCTCTTCTTTAGAGCTTGAGAGTTTACAAATAGATACACTTCTCATATCAATTGAGATGCTATAGCTAGAAATCTACATCATTTTACATAAAATATCTGAATTCTTGATTTTCATTTTTTGGATCTTTTCAAATTTTTGTATGAATATAATTACTCTAGAATTTAGCATATTTCTTGACATTTTTCTATAGCAACTCACAATTTCAAAACTTCACCTCTATTATCTATGCCTTGCATCTTAGTAGAGTAATATTTCCAATACATCGCACTATCATTGTCCACTTTACCAAATCTATCTTGCTAGTTTCCTTCCTCACTAAAATCATAGCCCTTTTTTGCTCTTTCCATCATTCGAACCCTAGTTGGAAAATATTTACAATTTTATTTTTTGTGACTTGAAAAATTGTCACTGCTCATATTTTTTAATATGACCACTCATTTTAACGCTATTCAAATTTTGCACAAGAATCAGCTGCATCAGATAACTATTCATGAAGATAGGGCTCCTAAAATATGAGATATTTTTTAGGAAAAACCCTAATCCTTTGCACTTTGCAATTTTGTTTTTCATGACTTGAAAAATCATCACTACCCTTGTTCCGAATGGTTGAATTCATAGGGTTGTATCTCCCTCAATATTGCTTATATTTTTGCATATGACCACTCATTTTAAAGCTATTCAAATTCTACATTAGTTGGTCCAAGAATCAGTTGAATCGGATAACTCTTTGTGAAGATATGGCTCCTAAAATATGAGATATTATCTTAGAAAAAAATTCTAATCCTTTGCACTTTGTAATTTTGTTTTTCTCATTATAAGCAGCCTTCTGCTCTTTCAGCATTCCTAGCCTCCCACTCAGCATCCCAATCTTATTTTGTAGATCCTTCAACCAGCCTAGCCTTCTATTCTCCTTCAACCTTGTCAGCCTTCCACATTCCTTCATCCATCCCAGCCTTTCATTGTAGCTCCTTCATCTAGCCTAGCCTTCCATGCTCCTTCACCCAACCTAGCCTTCCACACTCCTTTAGCCTTGACACTCCAAAGATCAACTCATCATTCAGCCTTCCATGCTCCTTCAGCCTCCAACCTTCCATGCTCCTTTGACCTCTAGCCTTCCATAGTCCTTTAACCTCCAGCCTTCCATGCTCCTTCAGCCTCTAGCCTCCCATGCTCCTTTAGCCTCCAGCCTTCCACGCTCCTTCAACCTTCAAATTTATTGATTGATAAAGCACTAGACCATTTGCCAGGCACCTTAGGGGGGCAATCCCCTAAGATGATGGCTAAGTAGAATGTAGATTAATGTAATATTTAATTTATATTTATTACTTCTATATTTAATTTTTATGTGGTATAAGATCCTATGATTATAATATTCATTTTCTTCTATATAATGATCCTATGCACACTATAGTTTTATATGCAATTATATGGTTCAATTTTCCCATTAAAATTTTGATGGATTATATTTTTTTTATAAACATAACCCAAAATTTGCATGACGTCATAAGTTCTGTAAGAATCCTACCTATGTTGTTGTAGGATACATGTAGAGAGTGATTAAAAGTATAAGGTTAAAGTTTAGGTAGATGAGAGTGTAGTCATTTTCTATGTTTTATTTAGCATTTTATGTAGGCATAACATTTCAATGGTGATTTTCAGTTTCACTTTAAAATTTATCTCTATTGATTGTGTTCAATTGAAATAGTTAATCATTGGTTTTTATGACTAGAAGTATTGTTTAATCCAAACTATATCTATGAATAATATATGGATCAAATGCAAGGGATTCAAGTATCAATATTTATGATTGGTGTATTGTTCATATGTATTCTAGGTGGAGAAGATATTATTTATGAATATTTTCATATTTGACATCTTATTACTTATTGCTACTAGATAGGGTACTCATATCATGGGTATCCAATCTTATAATATGTCATAGACATAAAGGTATGTTAGTATGTTCTACCTTGACATCATCATCAATGTTATAACTTCATGAAGCAAATAGAATGTTTTCTTATTTCTCTATTATAATTGGTAATATTTATATTGTGTAAAACTTTAACATTCTAAATACCATCTTTAGTAACACCTCCATTTTATTCTTAGGACTCATTCTGAAGTGCCCTACTCTTTTTTAATCCTTTCCAAAGTTGTATCATATTCCACACAATCTTGTAAAGTAGCAAGGTTATATTATCTTTGGAGAACATTTAAAATGAATGAAAAGAGATATTTTACAAATATTTATTTAAGGACATTGTCATCAATAGTATGTCTAATTTGATATCCAATATCTGTTCATGTAGTATAATTTTTTCTTTCCTTGCATTTGTTTTATACTCATTATTATCTTATAACATCATTTTTGTGGTCCTAGCCTTGAATTCATATGTAAGAGGATTGATTAGTTTATCAAAGCTTGAATTAAATACTTTAGGAATGTTGGTATAACAAAATAAAATGGGTATTATAAAGGATATATCCAATACCTTGGTTGTAGCATCTAGATTCATATTTAGTAAGAAATATGTAAGTATTGCACTATATATTTTTAACATCTTGTGGTCTATCATAGGGATAAGGTGGTAATGGATCTAATATAATGTTTTAGATATGAAGACCTAAAATTTAGTTGATCTATTTTCATACTTGAGGATTCTTAACTTAACTAGTCTCATATGTTATTGGTCTTGTAGTATTTGGAGGCTGCATAATCATTTGAGGTTGCCTTGGTTACATATTTTTGCTTAAATTTGTACTTGATTCTTAATTGGTTTGATTTTAATACCTAAAATTTCTACTCTTTTTTATATAGCCTCTTTCAATCCACAAGGGGATGGTGGTTGTGGCTTCTAAAGATTGTTGATACTAACTTTGTTTATGTTGATTTTTAGAGACTTATTATTTTTTCCTTGTAATATTAAGAATACTTGATCTTGTTCTTACTTCGTTTGATCTTCACATGCAAGATTATCTGATAAAATATCCTCTATATTGTTAGGATATTTTTCTTTGGATTTTGATCTTATAATTTTTGCAACATGCTCCTTGTTCTTTCTTGAAAAACTAGGAAAAATTATGATTAGTTGTATCATCTCTTATGTTCTCATAAGGGTTCCTATTTTCTTAGGATGTCATTTTTCTAGAATTTTTTCTTGGATCCTTCCTACGAAACATGTTATCCATGGCGGTTGCCTTACCGACTCTTCTATATTATTTGGTATTTGTTTTTTTAGTTGGTAAATAAAATATTTCTATTTCAAGTTTTTGACCTTTTGATTTTATTTCATAGAGTAATGTTGCTTGAATTTCATATAATGTTGGTAATCATTGTGCATTTTCTAAATCACTTCTTCCATACTGGATAATTTAGTGTTTTCCTAATTTGGGATCTATCTATA
This sequence comes from Wollemia nobilis, assembly GCA_028583015.1. Lineage (NCBI taxonomy): Eukaryota > Viridiplantae > Streptophyta > Pinopsida > Araucariales > Araucariaceae > Wollemia > Wollemia nobilis. The sequence continues at coordinate 6,979,156 of JAQPPZ010000386.1, read as the reverse complement.
TCAATTCAAAGATTATTTTATAGGAAATGTGGGATTGCATATCTTCTCATTTTAGGTTGATTGATTTTATTTTCTTTTCTACTGTCATAGCTTATTATTTTATATTAGATATATATTTAAAGTCTTATTCTTCATTATTCTAATTTTGATTAGAATGATCATTCCTAGTTCTAGGTATTCTATTTATGGTTGTTAAAATCCAAAGATATGATTTTTAGTGTTATTTTAGTTTTCTTGATAATATTAGTCATTGGGAATCAATTATAATATGATATGTTATTGATAAAATGATATCTATTTTACATGTTAGGATCTATTGAAGATGGACAAAATTAAGTTATGGATAAAGTTACTATAACCTACTCATACAAAATATTTCACATCAAATTCACAAGAAAATTTTGTCAAAATTTAGAAAATCCTTGGATAGTACCACACCTCTAAGTGAAAGTAAACCAAGACAATCTAAAATAAGGTAAGACTTTGATGATAATATATTAACTAGGGAAGGTTAGATTGAAATTATGGATATACATATATCTAGAGGATATAATGTAAGTATAATTAATTATGAAGGATACACACACTCCAATTAGTAGGAAGTAATATACTTTGATATAATAAAGTAAATAACTTAATATAAAGTAAATAAATGAAATAGAGAGGGAGATAGATAATTGAGGTTTATGCTTTTCTTAGTGTTTTGAACTTTTCTTCTTGAATGGTTTTAATGATATTTGATAATGCTTAGTTTTTATGCTTGGTGTTAAGCCCTACCTTAACCTTGAGGTAAGTGCAAACCTAATGGATGAAATATATTTATATATAGAAGTATAGGGGACTTGTAAAAACTTAAATGGAATATGATGTAGGAGATTGAGAAACAAGACCACATCATGGATATTCTAGTAGGATAAGTACTCAATGTATTATTCTTCTTAATCTAATTTTAAGCTAATTAATGTATGGAAGGCTATAAATTATCCTCAAATAACAATCTATTTAAAAATTATTATTTTTTGTTACAAGGAGTATTGAACCATAGGCATTCACATCAATCCTAAGTCAAGAATAACTAGTAATGTGGCTAGTGATATAATTAAGCTTAATGGATATAATTTTGATCTATTAGGTTGTTCTAATTTAACCTTTATGATAACACCTATATTATAATATTTAGAAAATACAAAAACTACAAAGAGGCATTTTTATTGACATAGTAGTGCTCTAGTCAAAATGTAGGCTTTATTTCAAATAAAAGGTAAGAAAAAGAAAAATATGAAATATAAGGCTGATTTATGGAGATGAAATAATTTCTAGGTGATTTTAATGCTATATTATCTTAAGATCAACCCTCCTCCATCAATGGTACCTATTTTATAAGCAATGCATATCTTTATTGTCCAAATCCATAACATATACATGATTACATTTGGGAGTTGATGTTGGCTTGTGTAGTTATAATGGTACTATCACCATAAATAAATTAAGAAACAAGAAAATGAGAATTTAGGCACAATTATCAATACATACAAAATATGAATGGGCATCATGACTAGATTTATTGGAGTAATACCAAAGACAAAAAAATTAATGACAACTTGTTTGTCATGATTAATAAATATAGAAAGATATGCATTTTAATTCATTTCTAAAAACTATTTATGGTATAAATTTATTTTATAAGTTTAAAACTAATAAATGTGATACTCATTAATAGGTAAGAATAGAAATTTCACTTGAATACCTATATTATATATTGGTATGCATCCAACATGCTTATTACAAGGCCATTTATACGTCCACCAACATGCCACTCTTTAAATTATACCATGGTATCTTCCAAGAACTCCATTGGATTTAGGAAAATACAAATACAATGAAGTAAAGAAGATAAGCAACTACAATGAGATGATGAATATGACACACTAAAAATATCCATGAGAGGTTAAATAAATCTTGAGCTAGAGATAGAAATTAATATACATAATTATGAAAAAATACCATAGATTCCAAGTGGAAGGTAAAATGATACATAGTACATAGTATGGTTGTAATTCAGTGAAAAAGAACTTCGAATAAAAATAAAATTATTGGAATTAATTAATCATGTTCTATTAAATTTCATATGATAAGTGACTAGAATTGGAATTAAACAATAAATGATATCTTATGGGCATATAAATTTATTTATAAACATATTGAAATTAAAACCCTTTGAAACTTCATATCACACAAAAAATAGAAAGAACAAGTATTTTTTTAAATGAGTGATGATATTTCCATGATACATATTATCTATATTAGAAATAAAATAGACAAAATTTCTTGTAGGTTCAAAACATTAGGGGGATGAGTAAAGCTATTTAAAATCAATGAGACTTCATGTTACCAAGAAAAATCGTGTCTATCACTTCTGGAAAATGTCATAGTGAAGTGTAATGTGCATTAAGTATTATCTTATACCATTTTTAAAAGCATGGTAAATAAAAATAGCTAAACTAAATTATGTGTTGATAGTTTAATAAAATTAGAATTTAACCAGCACAAGATCCTTATGTAACTCTACAGGGCATTATTTTTTCTACCTTCATAATGGTAATACTTTGATAGACTTTAAATATTACCATAACAATTATTCATCTTGGATAAATAAATTAAAACCAACCCCTATGAAAATTAAGTTATTGGAAGACATAATAATATTGTCATCCTTATTCTTGATGTGTTTGGATTAAGTGGTTGATGGATAATTCAACTAGATCAATAAAAATTATTGCACATAACCATCCATCAATTATCTAGAGATAAAAGGAAATCTGGAAAATGATATCGATGAGGTATTCATAAGAGAAATTTGAAGTTGGAATGATAAAAAAAGTGGAAGGTTGATAAGTAATATGGCCATGAGGAACATGCACATAGGTAGTTGCATGAAGATAGGGGAGAAGGAAGCGTATAGGAGGAAATAAAAAGTGTAGTTAGAAGGGTAGTGTGGGAGAATATGTAAGCACTAGAGTAAAAGGTATGAAAATAAAAGAAGATACAAAAAATAGTGAAAGAATATGCATAGTAGTAATGCATAGTAGAGGGAAAGTACTGCAATATCCTAGAACATGAATATCATATCATGGAATATTCGGGGATTAAATGTCCCATAAAAGTAAAGGGTAATTAAGGACTATAGGAAAAATTTTAGAGCTGATATTTTCCTTGTGCAAGAAACCAAAGTAGGTATCAATAATTTTGAAAAATAAAAAAAATCTATCTAGAATAAATTTGAAGGATTTTGTAGAGCAGCTCAAGGAGCGTCATGGGGGTTTTGGATGCTCTAGAATCCAAGAAAAAATGAAGAGAAGTTAATCCAAGAAGTGGATAAGTTTCTATTGGTCCTATTTAAGTGTAAGAAGTCAAATTTTTCTTGGTTGATCACAAATGTGTATGCTCCTAATTTGGCTATAGATAGAAGGAGGCTATGGAGAGACCTTAATTCCTTAAGTACTATGATGGATGTACCTTGGCTACTTTGGGAGATTTTAACTCTACTCTTTCTCCATGGGAGAAACAAGGAGGGTCTAACCTTTTCTCTCACATCATAGAGGAGTTTGGTGAGTTTATCGCTTCCTTAGGGTTGATGGACATAGAACTTCAAGGATCCAAATATAGCTACTCCAATAGAAGAATCGAAGTAGGATTGATTCAATCCATAATAGATAAAGCCCTAGCTTTAGTAATATGGATATCGAATGCTCATGGTTACATCTTGAAGACTTTTCCAAGAGTAGAATCGTATCATAGCCCTCTTTTGATAGAATTTATGGAGAAAATAAAATCAAAAGGACTTCCTTTTAGATTTGAGGCTATATGGTTTACTCATTAGGATATAGAAGGTTTGATTAAGGAATGGTGGACATCGAATGTATATGGCACAAATATGTTTCAAGTATCAAAGAAACTCAAAATCATAAAATAAAATTTGAAGAAATGGAAAAGAGAAGAATTTGGTAATATATTTAAAAGAAAATGCTTCATTATGAAAGAGTTACATGAAATTAAAGAGAAAGAACAAAATGAGGTAATATTATATGAATTCATCAGGATAAAGAAAGGTAGTTTGGCTGAATTTCATAATCTACTTGCTATGGAGGAGACATTTTAGTGATAAAAATCAATATCTTTATGGTTGAAGGATGGAGATAGAAATACAAAAAATTTCATATGTCCACGTTGAAAAATAGGAGTGCAAATCGGATCAAGGGTATAATTTTGGATATGGCTAAAGTTTTGAAGGAAGAAGAGGAGATTGTAGTGGTCACAATATTTATTTTCCAAATTTTATTTTCCAAATATAGATAGGAAGTTCCAAAATATATAGAAGATCTCTTATTGAATATCCCTACCTTGTTTGCTGAAGAAATGAATGATAGTCTATTCATCCCTTTTTCAGATGAAGAGATCAAGAATACTATATTTGGTATGGAGAAGGATAAGGGACCAGGACCAGATGGATTCCCTACAGGATTATTTCAAAAATATTGGCATATAATGGGAAAAAATATTGTATATGCATTAAGGGAATTTCAATCTTCTGACTCTTTGCTCCAAGAATGGAATACAACTTTTATAGTTGTAATTCCAAAGAAATATGGTGCATAATATCTAAAGGATTTCAATACCATAAGCTTATGCAAAATTAGCTAAAAAATACTCACAAAAACTTTGGCTTATAGAATCAAAATTCTGCTACATTTTCTAATCTCTCTACTTCAGAGAGGGTTTGTTCAAGGAAGACAAATATTAGATGGAATCATTACTATTCATAAGATAATTTATTCAATAGATAAGAGAGGAGATCTAGGTATGTTTCTTAAATTATATATGCATAAATCCTATGATAGAGTCTCATGGAATTTCCTCGATAATATTATGCATAAGGTTGGTTTTAGTAACTAATGGAGGAAATGAGTTAATATTTGTATTTCTTTAACAAAATTTTTAGTCATTATAAATGGAAAACCTTGTGGTTTTTTTGGGATAAAAAAAGGTAGAATACAAGGGGACCCTCTATCCCTTTATATTTTTATTTTAATGGTTTAAGCATTAGAAATATCAATGCAAGTAGCCACAACTATAGGTAGAATCAAAGGTATCAAACCAACAAGGAGTTCGAAACCAGTTTCATGTTAGCAAGTTGTGGATGATACTTTCATTATGGGAGAAGATACATGTATAGAGGAAAGGAAAATCAAATATATTCTCCATAAATATGAAAAGCATCAAATCAATTGATAAAATTTATTTAAAGCAATATTTATTTTGTGAACATAGAGAGACAATTACAATTAAGGATTGCAAAAAAAATTGGTTGAAATATTGCTAATTTACCATCCATTTACCTTGGTATGCCACTTTTTTTAGGATGCATGAAGGAGGAAATGTGATCTCTGGTGTTGTATAGTATTAAAAGGAATTTGTATAGGTGGAAAGGCAACCTCCTTAGCTAAGCAGGAAAATTACAACTACTTCAAGAAACCTTACAAAGCATACCAATTTATTATATATCTCTATTTAAAATGCCCTCCAAGATTAGAAGGAGGGTGGAGAGGATATTTAAAATATTCCTATGTATTGGGGTTGAATAAAAACAAATAATTTATTTAGTGTCTTGGGATAGAGTTTGCACTCTGAAGAAACTTGGTGGTTTAGGCCTAAAAAAATTGTAGTTCTTTAACAAATCCTTAAACTCAAAAACTACATGGTGAATTTACACAAAAGGAAGTTTGTTGTGGAAAAATATTATGAAAGTGAAGTACTTAGAAAATCACATTCCCTTTTTTAGAAGTGCAATTTCTCCTAGAGGATCAACCATATGGAATGCAATGCTAAAAATGAGAAGTTTTCTAAGGAGCAATATAATATGGTAGGTACGATAAGGGGAGGAAGTTTTCTTTTGGGAATATTCTTGGATCCTTCAGGAACCTCTAATAAATAAACAATATTTTCAGGAGTTGTGGGTTCCACTAGCAACTAAATATGGGGAAAAATTCAAGGATTATATAGAATGTCTTCATGGTAGAAATAAATGGAAACACATTTCTTTAGATTCATATGAAGTTTATATTCAGCAGGTTCTCCTAAATTTAAATAAGTTGATTAGGAGCTTCCACATCTCCCAAATCAACGAGGAGAATTCTTTGCTATGGAATCATTCTTTGAAAGGAATATTCTCAGTTAAATCAACCTATGAAGCTCATATTCCCCCTAGAGGAGGATCTTATCCAATGAATAAGGTTTGGTCCCATAATTTTGTATTGAATACTGCTTGTTTACTTTTGTTATGCCTTCAGAATAATATTTTAACAATAGATAATTTATGGAAAAGAGGGTTCCAATGATAAATATATGCTCTTTATGCTAGAATGATATTGAGTCATTAGACCACTTATTCAACCATTGTGATGATTCAAATAAAGTTTTATATGCTATAATAAACTCTCTTTTAGTCAAGTGGAGCATGCCACAAACCTTAAGAGATTTGTTTAACCAATGGATATCTCCCTTTGTAAGTGAAAGCCTAACAAAATTATGGTGCCTAATTCTTCCTCACTATATATATGGGGTATATGGTGGGAAAGGAATAAATGTATATTTAGGAATGAGATGAAGGATGAAGTATATATATTCAAAATAATCAAAGCTATTATTTAAGAGAATTTTTCCATTCTCCTAGAGGTTAAAGGGCATGACAAAAGAGAATAAATAATGATTGTTGAAGAGTGGAAGGTAAAACAATCCAAACCATGCATAATGGACTCATCCCAAAAAAGAATGAACACAAGATGGATGATATAGACACATAAAACATGTCATTTTGAGGAGACTACCTAAATGGACTCCTTTTAGACCACATAACCCACCTAGAGCAGCCTTAGGGCTAAAATAGTGGTTTTCACCACTTAAACGGGTATAATTACCAATGAAACCATGGCTATATTGACCTAATGTGGTCACAAAACCATTGTTTTCTCGACTAGATATGGCCATAAAAAAGCAATTTTAAAAATAAAAGGTGCATAACTGGCAATAAAAATTAACAGTTACCCCTGTGCATGATCTCGCAAAGGCATTAGATGCCCTACATGGTCTAAAATTAAAATAAAATGCATACAATTATCAATTGCATGGGATTTCAGATACTGGCATTCGTTTTTCTTAATGTGAATTGTTCCTTTACTTTTTCATGTAGATTACCCTAGATTTGATCAAGAAGTCTATAAATTAGCATTCACCCCTCAGTTGAAAAGATCTACAATTAATTTTTTTTAGTAACGAAGTGCTACCAATATTGTACCTCAAGCTCAAGCTTTCGTGTAACGAAGTGCTACCCATTTTTTATCGTCCAAGCCCTCCCATTGTGGATACCATGCTATAAAATTGCTGCAAGGGATTAAAATTCATACTCTCATATTACGTGTGATCAACTATCCAATCTTTAGTTACAATTTCAATCCATCAAGCCACTTCCATAGCACAACAATCCATTGATAACACACGCCAAAGTATCTTAGATGCCATCCAAACTTGGTCTTAGAAAGACATAGTCCCAAGATAGCGGTCGTCTCAACCTAAGACAGTCCGTAGACAAGGCCATCTCGACCCAAGATAGTCTCGGCTAGAGACCTGCTTTTTCCAATTTTATTTTCATATTAGCATAGAAAAGAAATTTTTTATTTTTACATTTAGTTTACATTTATTTCATGCATTTTCTTTCTTTCTATTTTAGTATTTATCATATTTAATACAAGTCCAACCTCGATGGGTACTCCATATGCTTTTGATATGTTTTGTGTTTCTTTATGTGTATATAACAAGATTATATAACGATAAAGATTCCAAGATTCGTATCCGATCAAAAGTGATAGTCATAGAAAACCCACTCCAAAATGAACTATGATTGCAAGAAGATCATTTACAGTGCACCTGGATATTTTATTTGTATTCATTGTATCATGGGTAGCATCCCCTTAAAGGGGATCTGATTGTAACACATTGAAAAGCAAATTTCTAATATAAAGAGGGCTCCATATTTTACTATTTTTATCATGTTTTAATTATATATTGTTATCTTTACTTTGCTTTATTGGTGCACAATTTTTGAGCTTTCAAATGGTGATCATGGTGGGACCTAGTCCCCTTTATAAGATTTATTATTTATTACTGATAAAATTTTTCTTTCATAGGTACACAGTCCTAATCATCTCAGGTCGATATGACCTCTATTCTACAATCATCTCAGGTTATGACAACCTCTGATCAGAAGCAAAAATAATAGCAAAACTGGATCTTCTGCAAATGTAGGCTTCTGCTATATTTCTCCTTTTTGTTTCTAAAAATGTAAGTATAAAAATGTAGATTTAAAGATTTTGCAAAGATTTTATTGGTTTAAAACAATTAAATAGCGGTCATCTTAGGTCGATATGATCTCTATATATGATTGTATTAGGTCTATATGGTCTATATTTGTAGTTGTCTCAAGTCAAGTTGATCTTTGTTTGCAGCCATCTCTATGCAAGATGGTCTCTGTTTGCATTTTTCTACTTTGCCTACCTTGTTGCCTACTTAAAGGTTGAATATCATATAGGGTTTTCTAAATATTAAATGTACATTTTTGCATTTAGTGAAATATCATTTGTATGCTCTTTGTTTCCTTTTTGCAAAAAATTTAAAATGAACCCACACACTCACGAGGCAATATAACATCAGTTAGTTGGATTTCATCACCAATGACTAATAACAATCACATGATGTGGGTATTCATCTCCCACCATGGATTGGCCCCTTTACAAACCATAGCAACCCCCATGAGTGGCTTTTTAGACTTCATCATCAAAAATTTCCCTACTTTTGGGTGCATCCCAAAGTAGGAAGGTTAGACGCCCTCCAATTCCTAGGGCTTAATAATTTACAAAATCATAGTTGTCATTCATGTCCAAGCTCACACAAGGGTGAAGTAAAAGCCCAGATGGGTCGATAGCAAGGCAATAGATAGTGTGACCTCTTCTAGAGGTATTTTATTTCCTTAGGATACCCATTAGCCATATCCAACATCCTAGGAAGACATTTTTTGTCATTTGTGTTGCATTCCTCGATAGGGGGTGTGCACAAACTACCTTTCATAGTTTTCATTTCATTTACCTATTAGTTTTCATAGGAATAGGATCTTAAAACCAAAACACACAAAAACAAAAAAATTTAAAAACAAAATAAAAAATCAACAAAAAAAATAAAAATTCAAAAACACAAAAAATTATTTTCTTGCTTGTTTGTTTATTTACTATTTGCATAGTTTAGACAATGGTAACAACACACAATCAAGCTCAATCAAGAGCTAGTGTTGTTGAATACCCACAAGGAGAAATGGAACATCTCCGATTTAGTCCAAAGGACCTTGCCATTCTTGATTGGCACCCTAGAACATGTCGTAACTTGAATATCTCATATAGAGAATATGACCTTTAGGAAATCCCTATTTGGGAAGCACCCATAGGTCCTAAGTATGATAAAAAAGAAGACCTTCCTGATCTAGACACTTTTCTTAATTTTTATAAAAAAAATCATCTACCCACTGAGGGGCCTAGTAGGGTAGTGTTGCACATTCGCATCTTGGCTCATCCTAGAGAACCATTAGAAGCAGCACAAGAGTACATATCATACCAAGATGACTGCTACCAAGATTCCCCAATTGAGCATCTATCTATAAATCAAGAACATGATCAAGAGGATACATGTGTTAACCATCATTCTCGTAAACAACCCATGTTGACTCTCGCATTCATTATAGATGAGGGTGACATAAATTCCAATATGTTTCAAGAGAGACCATTCATTCAAGAATGTTGCACCTCTACATCGCCTGATTACACAGAGCTCATTTTCAAACCAGAATACCAGGTCAATGCGACCTTTAGGGATCATGGAAAATAGGTTGTAGATCCTACTAGGGGTGAGAGACAAGACAAGCCCATCCATATTATAGATACAAGGGTAAATAGACCCCATACATCTGAGCAAATAAATCACACTCATCAAGAACCTAGGCCAAACCTTAACCAACAACAATAGTTGGATCAACTACGATTAGACCACCAATGATTAAATTAGCAATGGGTGGACCAACAATGGACAACAAGAATAGTTACAAAAGGAATTGCATGAAATGATACCTACACCTAGTACCCATAGGCTACAACAATACATAAGGTACCCTACATAATATCAAAACCTTCCATCGTGGCTAAACCAAAATTGTCCACCTCGTGCATGACCAAATTAGCCACCCATACATCCTCAAAGGTACCAATTACCTAAACAAAATAGACCATACACTTATCTAGAGGAGTATGACCCCTATGAGGAACCGTAGTCAAAATATCAAGAACCAATTGACACATACCTTGAATTACCTTATAGGGATATGCGTGTTGACAACACCCAACCGCCTTCACTTCCTCCTCGAGGGTAGAGGTGAGCGAATGAAATCATTTCACCGGATGCATATAAGTTGCTAATAGATCGCATTAATTCCTTAGAGAAGCAAACTTCAGGCATAGGTTACCAAAAACCTACCTTGCATCAACTTCACAACCAACCATTGCACCCATCTGTTCCATCACCTCCATACCTCAAACACTTTGAAATGCCAAAATTAGATAAATTCAAAGGAGAGGAAGATGCTCAAGAGCATGTCACTCATTTCATGAATGTATGCTTTCATATTCAGGATGATGATGCCCTCATGCTAAGAACATTCCTAATAACTCTTGTAGGGCCTGCTTTAGAATGGTATAATCATCTACCATGACATAGCATCCATTCCTTTGAACAACTTGCAAATGCATTCTTAGAACACTTTTTGTTTAGCATCAGGAAAAAGGCAACATTGATTGACTTGTATAATCTTAGACAATTCAAAGATGATCCAGTCATGGACTACGAAAATCGATGGAGAGCAATAATAACCAAGTTACCTTTCACCTTGCCCATAATGAATCTTACCAAACTATTCACTAGGAGTTGTTCAAAGAAAATCTCGCTTTTATTACAACTCCAACAATATCAAACCTTCGAGGAGGCCCTAGCATAGGCTAAGGTCATTGAGGATATTAAGGTCCAGGAAGGTGATATTAAGCTCTATAAAAAGGAATGGATGAACAAGAATGCTAAAGGAGGCAACACGCAATAGAAGGTGGCCCTAGTAAATCAAGTTGTTTTGAGTATCCTTGGATCCTCAAACCAAGCTGCACCACCGCAACCACCAACTCAGCCTAATTACTAGGCTCAACCTCCACCAGCCCAATATCATCCACAACAGAACCAAAAGCAAGGCCAACAAAATTGACCACCGTAATAATATACTCCTTTTCTGGAAATATTAGCATCAATTTTCAATCGATTATGTGAGGTGCACATGCAATCCATCTCCTTGAGATCCATCCAATAGACCCTAATTAGCCTAAACCAAAGTCTTATAGGGAGGATCAATACTATATTTACCATCAACAAAGGGGTCATGACATCTAGTCATGTTACTCCTTTAAAAATATAGTGTAGGATATGATCGAGAGGTAAGAGATTCAGATCGATAACCCTCTTACCCCAAATAACCAGAACATAGGAGTCTTCAAAGACCCTTTGCCCACACATGAAAGAAACACAAAACCTACCAACCAAGTAGAACAACCAAAATAGATGAATCAAGTGCATACCAATCCACCTCACCAAGATTTTGTGGGGATGATTAGTATTGTGACAAGGGACCAGGAATACCCAAATCAATCTATGCACCCTAAAGTTCCATCTAATATTCCCCCAATGTCACAAATGCCTCTCCAACCCCCACCAAATACACCTCAATCACCTACTAGTCACCACCAAAATCCATCAATATCCACCCAACCGCCCTTGAATTCCAAGGCCTATGACCAACCTCCCCTCACTTTGCAACACCAAAAACCCCCTCAACAATACTAGCAACCACCTCCACCTGGTCTACAACATATCTTGGCTTGGTTAGCCAACATTGAGTTACAATTGAGTCACCAAAATAATGACCTACAACAAATCCTAAATCGACTCATAAACATTGAGCTAAAGTTGAGTCATCATCAACCTCATCAACCTCTACATCAACAACCCCAATATTTTCAAAATCCACCTTAGCAAACCACATCCCAGGCCACACCACCTCCCCTACAACCTCAAAATCAACCACAACTAGATAAGCACAACAAGCATCAAGCTCACAATTATACACCACTTCCAAAACCTTATTCAACCATATTTTAGAGGCTCTATGAGGTGCAAGCAATCACCTTACCAAAAATAAAACCCAAGGACCCAAATAGGCCTAAACCTAGGTCTTACAATGAAGATCACTATTGTGTTTACCACATACTGAAGGGTCACGACATCAATAATTGCTTCAAATTTAAAAATTTGGTTCAAGATCTTATTGAGAAGGGGGCCATTCCCACAGATAGTCTACTTGCACCACACAATCAAAACCTCAACATCAACCAGACCTCCTTACCTCAATATAAGGCATCGACTTCCATCACTTCTCTCAATCTAATCAATCACATCACATTGAGCACAACACATAGTGGGGATGCTCAAGGTATCACACCTTCCCCGTCAACCACGTCATAGATAATAAAACCATTTGGGGATTCTCAAGGTATCGTACCCTCCCCACATTCACTACATCAACCTCATCAATTTCATCAACCTCCTCAACTTCATCCATCTTGTCCACCTCATTCCAAACACCAACCCCATGCCTGAACCCCTCTATCTAAGCCCATATTAACAATATTTCACAAGTTGCAGGAGGAAAAAACAATTGTTTTACCTAATGTACACCCTCTCAACCCCAACAAACCTAAATCAAAGTGGTATAGGGAAGATCACTATTATCTCTATCATCGATAAGTGGGCCACGACATCAATAATTGCTTTACATTTTATAATATAGTCCAAGATATTATCAATAGGGGACCTTTTCCATAGATGGTCCGATCACTCCATCCAATCAGAACCTTGATTGCCATCAAAACCACAGTGAGGACACTCAAGGTATCACACCTCCCCCATCATCCACATCACAAACAATAAAATAATTTGGGGATTCTCAAGGTATCGTACCTTCCCCACACTCACCAGTCATGAAACACTTTGGGGATGCTTAAGGTATCACACCTTCCCCATGAAAAAAAAATCAAACTCATCAAAAAAATAAAAATAATACAAAATCAAAATTCACAAAAATATTGCATTGCTTACATCATCATGCATTACACATTACTGCATTTCATTGGTTAATTGCATTAGGTATATCAGTCATTGCATTAGAATCACTCCATTTTGCATCTTGTCATCACTTACACCTATCTTTGTGGCCTTTTGACCATTAGGGAATTCTCATAAGATAGGATAGATACCGGATGACCATCAACAATGATATTCATACGACCACTAACTATTTTACGCACACCTCTTAATGTTTTAAAGTTCATAAAATACTTACACACCACACATTCATTTTTACTATTTGCATTTCGTAGAGCACCATGCTTGTATGATTGTCATGAGTCTTAATCAAACCTTTTCTCTTGTCATCATTTACACATTTTCTTTGTGATATTTTGATTATTAAGGGGTCCTCGTAAGATAGGATAGATATCGTATGACCATCAGCAATGATGTTTATATAACCACTGACTATTTTATGCACACCTCTTAGTTTTCAAAAGTTCATAAGGAAAACACACACATCCAACAAATCATTTCCATCCACATTCCCCATCCTTGGTGTTTGTGTTTTTCCCCTCACCTAGTAAGTTGTTATAGGGTGTTCAATAGGGTCTTTCGATCATTCAACCATTCCTAGTTTTCTTTTCAGATTTTGTAGAAAGCTATCTTGATTTTTGAAGGTAGGGTCTTGCTTTTATTGTACCTTGTATATCTCAAAATCCCAACACAATTTCACACTTTTAAATACGAGTTTGCACAAGGAAAGACAACACTACAACATAGTCCTTGCCCCTTAAGCAAAAGGTTTCCCTTGCTCATCCTATTATGCGCATGGTCTAGAATGCTGAGAATTGACAAAAGGACAAGCTCCCCCATATCCAAAGCAATAAAATCCCTTACTCCACTCAAAATTGAGCAAGTATCCCTAAAAAAATAAGATAAATCCCTTGCTCTTCCACAAAAAGGAGCAAGTATCCCAAAAAAATAAAATCAAAATAAAAGAAATGGGTAAAGATATTGAATCCTTGGAATTCTTAGTTTTTGAAATCCATGGGGCAATCTCCATCACCAAAAATGGGCTATAGATGTTGGCCTAGAAATAGAGTAGCCTTACATATGGTGATATTTCTATCACATTAGCAACCTTCTTTTGTATAGACCAATGTTCACTTGTAGATGAGCTAGCTTTTGGTGGCTTGTATTGCCTAGTAGTCTAGTCCAACTACGTATAAAATTAAGGTAATGATGACCATAGGGTGATCCCCATTACAACAATGGGCTATAAACACCGACTTAAAAATGGGGTAGTCTTACACATCATATTAATGAACTTCACTATGCACACATAGGGATATTGAATATATGGGTCTTCCTAGCAGATTTTTATCTTTTAGAGTCATGTATAGTCAGTATACAACTTTTGATTGGTCAACTAGGGTGTTTGAGTCTCATGAAAAACCTCGTTGTTCCCTTGTGACATCTCATTGTTCCCCATCCATCATTTACATTTTGTCATATTACATTTTATTCCATATAGTTTACCTTCAAATGTATGACTTTCGTGAAAAGGTTAACATTTTGATTAATGACTTTTATACATTCTATGGTGCTTACACTTAGTTTGTTTTTGCATCTTAGATTCATTCATTATGTTTTAACATATAAACATACAAATCATATTTTGCATCATCATGTCATTAGTGCATCACATACATACATAGTTCCATGCATACATAATAGCTCTATCATATCAAAAATATTCATCTAACATACATGCATCATCATATCACATCATCAACACCAACTAGGGGTTCAAGGTCTTACACCTTCCCCAACAATCACATCAAGCAATCAATAAACTTGGGGGTGTTCAAGGTATCACACCTTCCCCTGACCATCAATCAAACAAAAATACAACTTGGGGCAATCAAGGTATCACAACCTTCCCCACCAATCAATCAATTCAACCAATCCAACAAAAGGCTTAATCAATCAAGTGCTTTTGCCTCACCATCAAGACTTTGGTGTGGTTTTATCAATGCAAATATTTAATCAACACATCACATGTTATAGTTCAAAAGGTTGTGTCCTTTTATCAAAGGTTGCACCCTTTTCCTTGCATTCACATCAATCAACAAATCAACTGCTAGGTTCAAAATGTTGCATCCTTTTGTCAAAGGTTGCACCCTTTGCCTTGCATTCACATCAATCAAATCAATCGCTAGGCTCAAAAGGTTGTGTCATTTTGTCAAATGTTGCACCCTTTGCCTCACCATATCCAAATTCAAATTCTAGTTCAAAGGCCCCAAAGGTACCTAACCTACTATTCATAATTTCAATTAAAAGTCCCAGAGGGACCTAACCCCTTTGGTCATAGTTTCAATCAAAAGCCCCAAAGGCACCTAACCCCTTTGGTCATAGTTTCAATAAAAAGGCTCCAAAGGCACTTAACCCCTTTGGTCAAATTTCAATTCAAAAGGCTCCAAAGACACCTAACCCCTTTGGTCAAATCTAACTCAAAAGGCTCCAAAGGCACTTAACCCCTTTGGTCAAATCAATTCAAAAAGCTTGAGTGAACCTCGTATCTAGTGATTTACTCTAGTCACTTGGCGGTTGCAATGATTGGTTATCCATGCAATCCTATAGGATGAGTACATTACCATAAGGCCACTCATTAAAAAAATCAATTCAATCATCTTGGTCAAGTGACTTATTGCTTTCATCATTTTCCATCTCCTCTATCGACTCGTCGCTTGAGGGGGTAGTCATATAATTACAAAATTCAAAATCAAATCAATAATCAAACACTCAAAAGTGCAAATTGCGTTCATTCAAGAATCATTGCCAAAGACAATCATACACCCTTCTTGCTTGGGGCAAACAACAAGAAAAAATAAATTCAAATAAAAAATAGGTTAAAAATTTTATTACCTATTTGGTATGCTTAAAGTCATCGACTATAGATTAAAAACATCTACCCATGGCTAAAAAACTTCGTATACTCGCCATCGACTACGGACCCATATCATAGTGTCTACACATGGCTAAAAATTTTACCAAAAAATGGAAGCAATGATTCAAAAGCGCATGCTCTTTCCATGATTGGGGCATCTTACGTTGATTTGTTTAATGAATATCATTAACCATCAAATCAACCATTTTAGGTTCTCTATTTTTGCTCTGCATTGTGCTGTCACACAAAGCATCCCAAAAAGAGGTATCTATAGACACCTAAAACACATCATTTTGAGGAGACTACCTAAATGGACTCCTTTTAGACCACATAACCCACCTTGGGTAGCCTTAGGGCTAAAACAATGGTTTTCACCACTTAAACGAGTACAATTCCCCATAAAACCATGGTCATCTTGACCCAATATGGCCACCAAAAAGTAAGTTTAAAAATAAAAAGGTGCATAACTGGCAGCCAAAACTACCAGTTAACCTCGTACATGATCTCAAAAAAGGTATTAAGTTCCCTACATGGGCCAAAATTAGAAAAAATGCATACAATTATCAATCACATAAGATTTTAGAGTTAAGAATTTACTTTTCTTAATGTAAATTGCCTCTTTTCTTTTTCATGTAGAGTGCCCTAGCTTTGATCAAGAAGTTTATAAATTGGCACTCACCCCTTAGTTGAAAATATCTACAATTAAAGTTTTTGAGCAAATAAAAGCTACCAAAATCGTACCTCAAGCTCAAGCTTTCATGCAACGAAGTGCTGCCCATTTTTAATCCTCCAAGCCCTCTTGATACTGAGACCATGCTATAGGATTTCTAAAAGGTATTTAATGTTGTACTCTCATCTTGTGTGTGATCAACTATCCAAGATTTAGTGACCATTTTGATCCATCAAGCCACTTCCATAGTGCAATAATCCATCGACAACAAACCCCAAGGTATCTTAGATGCCACATGAACTTGGTCTCATAAAGACACAGTCTCGGGACAATGGTCATCTTGATCCAATATGATCCATAGACAAGGTCATCTTGACCCGAGATGGTCTCAGCCAGAGATCTACTTTTTCCAATTTTATTTTAAGATTAGCATAGAAAAATAATTTTATGATTTCTACATATAGTTTACATTTATTTCATGCATCTACTTTCTTTCTATTTCAACATTTATCATCTTTAATACGGGTCCAAATTCGATAGGCCCTACATATGCTTTTGATACATTTCATTTTTTTGTGTGTAGATAACAATATTCTACAATAACAAATATTCTAAGATTTGTATCCGATCAGAAGTAGTGGTCATGAAAAACCCACTTCTAAATGAACTGTGATTGCAAGAAGATCATTTACAATGCACCTAGATATTTTATTTGTATTCATTGTATCATGGGTAGCATCCCCTCAGAGGGGATATGATTGTAACACATTGAAAAGAAAATTTCTAATATAAATAGGGCTCCATATTTTACTATTTTTATCATTGTATTTCAATTATATATTGCTATCTTTACTTTGCTTTATTGGTGTACAATTTTTGAGATTTTAGATTAAACCAAGACAAGGTTGGATAATACTTGACTTTGAAGGGGCAGCCAAAGGAAATCGAAGAATATCAGGAGGGGATAAAGTGATTAAAAATGATAAAGGATCAATTTTATGAGCTCATGCAGAGGATTATGGAATTCAAACCAACCATATGGTAGAATATAAAGCTTTTTTTTAGGATTTCAACTATTATATGATAGAGGTTATAGAAAAGTTATGGTCCAAAGGGACTCTCTAAACATTATTAGAGATTTGAAATTAGGAATAATAGAGAATAGGTTTATACTTAACATTATAAAGGATACATGTCCGAGGTGTAGACCAATTGGTTCATCCAAACCCCATAAGGGAGTGGAGGTCCAAGGTTCAAATATCGGGCCTCACTGAACTGAACGCTTGTCCCTTTCCTAGTGCTTTTAATGGCATAAAAGGTTTAAAATTATTATGGCATGGCGGTTATAGGGGTGGACTACACAAATATTTGTGTGGGGGCTTCGGGATGGACAACGTAGAATACTATGGTGGCCATAAAAGTTGGACAGCCTACCCAGATTCATGGCGGCTACTGATTCCACCATGTTATTAAAAAAAAGCATTATAAAGGATACTTCAAGGATCCTAAAAGAGATGATTGATGTTTTAATTGATGATATCTATAAAGAAGGTAATCATGTTGCTAATGTTATGGCCAGTATGGGGGTGGATAGTGGCCAAAAAAAAAATTGGGATGATAAATTTCCATTACCATTACAAAGAATAGTTGCATTGGAGGCTAAAGGTTAGCCTATTAGAATGAATAATATCAGAAATTGAATAAAGTGGGTTGTCGATTTCTATCAAGGATATTGAGCTGAAAGATAATGCTTAATCTGAGTCTAGTCTATCTAGGTTGTATCTTTGTAATTAGTTTCTTTGTTAGTGTATCTTTAGCATCATTGATTCCTAAGAGGAAAGGTGTGTGATTTTTGCTAGGATCTCTTTTGTTGGCCTGTGGTTTTTAATTTCCAATATAAGCAAGCCTCTCTTGTAAAAGGGTTAGGGCCCCTTTCAAAACCATATTTTTTCACCCAATAGAAAAAAAATTGTATAAAATAAAATATATCAAATAGCTAGCATGGAAAATCATGTTTGTATAATATACCCAAAATCATAGTCTACCTTAATCCAAGAGCGTTGAAATTCAAATACTACATTACACTATAACTATGAGAAAAAAAATACCCTTGTTAAAAATACCAATTATTTGTTATGCTAGATGATTGTATACATTTTATATGATGTTAAAAAATGCTATGGAGGAAATCAATTGCATGTTTATGACATGTATAATGGCTTGTTTCATTGTTGAGTTGGATTATTTTATCATAGTGATGGAAGTCCATATACAATTTTATTTTAGGTAAACTTGTGATTATGAATATGTTTTGTAATGCTATGGTAATCTATGGTCATCAATGGGTTTTTAATATGGTAACATAGTGAAGGGATAGTATAGGCTACACAATAAGTGCAACATGGGGTTAAATGGTGATTTCCCATGAAGTACCCATCAAGAGTGGGCTCCTTCTAATGATTGATGAAATTTGGGTTTGAGGGTATAATTATTTGCACTTTCTATATCAAAGTAAACTTGGAATTCTCCAATGATGAAAGTGGATTTCAATAATGTTGGTCCACTTATATTAGTCTATTTTATAAGAATACAAGTATCCCTTAATGTGCACCTAGATGTGTATGTGATAACGATTTTGCATTATATTATGCTTATCAAGTTTTGGTTGGGTAATTATAATTCTCATAGAGTTATCTATTTTAGATTTCTTGTAGGGGATTGTGGGGAGGAAGGATGGTCAAGCCTCATCACTGCTTGTGATTATTCTATATTAATATGGAGTGACTTGGATAGCATTAAAATTCTTCTTATCATATAGTTGTGAAGGAATCATAAGTATTTTTGGAAGTTCATATCTCTCTCTCAAAATTTTACCATTTAAATTATGTTAATATTTGGAGTTTGGAAAGAAAATTTCTTAGCAAATTTTATAGAATCCCTACGGGAAAGAATGAAAGAGGAAGGAGTAAAATAAAATAATATAAAAATTATC
Source organism: Wollemia nobilis (assembly GCA_028583015.1). Lineage (NCBI taxonomy): Eukaryota > Viridiplantae > Streptophyta > Pinopsida > Araucariales > Araucariaceae > Wollemia > Wollemia nobilis. Next base: position 6,959,230 of record JAQPPZ010000386.1, on the reverse strand, counting down.
AAAAACTTATTTTTTTTTTGAAAAATTTAGAAATTATTTCAAGTATCACAAGTTCAAATATTCAAACAATAGGTTTCTCATTTTCATACCTTCATCTATACAATTATATATAAAAATTATGATTTATTAAAATAGGTGTTTCATTGAAGCAACCAATCCTCACATCTCCTATTAAAATTAGCTTTCCTTCTTTTTTAAAAAAAATGGTAATGAGGGGAACAATTTGATTTTGTGCATAGCACAATTTTCTAGGTATCTAGATTTGTATTCTCTCTTGATTTATGTATACCATAACTTTGCATGAGGTAGGGATAAAGATTCTTTTAAGATTTAAATATTCAATTTGAACCTTGTGTATGTATATAACATTGACACTTAACCTTAGCATAAATTTGGAAATGCACCAAGTGATATTTGTTATAGATAAAGAGTAGTTACACCTATTTCATGATATATTGGAAACCATTCATAATGGTTTATTGTTCTCCTTCTATGTACATATTTTATTATTATATTAATAAGAAGTTAACGTAACCAATATATTCATCATTTGGTATCAAAGTTATACAACATTTTAGAGATGACCAAATATGTAGAGCAAGATTAAAATATGTGTGAATGATTGTTCAAGATGAAGGTTTTCTTGGTGAATGTAGGAAAAATATTTATCAATAATGTTATGTGAGGATAAGAAGATCTTGTTGCCTTATTGGTTTGAAAATAATGATCAAATCTTGAGTTTGTGATCACAAGGAAAAGTAAATGACATCCAACATCCATCTTGTTGCTATTAAATTTTTGCATTTTATTTTCTTTTTGTTTTGATATAGGTGATTAAAGTATAATGCTATGTTTGAATATAAAGTTTGAATAATACTAGTTCATGTTTATTGTAATGTTAATACAAAGAGAAAGTTGATGAAATAAACATTGATACATTGTTAAAATTAAAAATTTATTGTTATTCTTTGCATGAAAAACTAAAAGAAGATAAAATATTTGTGCATAAAATTGAATACATCAAATGTGAGAACATTTATACTTGCTTGTGAGAAGATTGCATGTCTTGAGAAAATAATTAAAGAGCATTCATAGTAGTTTGCTAATGTTAAGAGCATAAAGAAATGATATTCTACGATTCATTGGGATATGCATTTAAGTGATAAGAAAAAGTGTTTTCTTTATCTTGATCCTTCGATATCCCTAAAACAAAATGTGTACCTTAGAGCAAATTCAACATTGAATGACTTAAAATTGCTCCTAAATCAACCTCTAGAGAAGGTCAATCCCTTGTCTAAATTCTATTGTGTGAAATATAAAATATAGAAAAGGGGGTAGGGTTGAGAGAAGAGTAGGGATAGAGAGAAATATTAATGTAGCCAGAGCTTAGATAACAACATTGTTTTTATTTGAATGAGCATTAACCATCTACTACAAGCAATGTCCAAAATACCATTCAATTAAAGCTATGCAAAAAATACAATAAGCTCAAATACTATAAAATTCAACATTTCAAAGCACTCTAATAAAATAATTCAAATAACTTCAAGCATAATAGATCTTACTTCAATTATAAATTGAACTAATCCAAACAACTTCAAGCCTAATAGATCTTACTTCAAGTAAAGCATAAACATAAATCCTAAAATTGCAAATATAACCGTGATCAATGTTTCTTCACACTTAAACTAAGGTAGGTCAAATAACCCTTGATTGCATTAGAATAACATGATCAGAATACTAATAGAAAGAAGGAAAAGTGGCGCGATATCGTGACACATCGCATTCTCACGACCAAAAAAGAAGTGAAAGAGGAGGAAGGAAAAAGTGTCACGATGTCGCGACATGTTGAGCATGAAAGAAAGAGTGTCGTGATATCGCAACATGGAAAAAGTGTTGTGATATCGCGAAATGGAAAAAGTGTTGTGATATCGCGACATGGAAAAAGTGTTGCGATATCGCGACATGTTGTATTTTCACAACCAAAAGAAAAGAGAAAGAGCAAGAAAGAAAAAGTGTTGTGATATCGCGACATGTTAAGCAAGAAAGAAAGAGTGTCGCGATATCACGACATGGTGAGAAAGAAGTAATTAGTGTCGCTTTTTGGCGATGTGTTAAGCATGAATGAAAAAGTGTCACGATTTTGTGACATGTCAGATTTTCGTGTCCAAAATAGAAGAGAAAGAGCAAGAAGGAAAAAGTGTCGCGATATCGCGACATGTCGATTTATCGCAACCAAAAGAGAAGAGAAAGAGCAAGATGGAAAAAGTGTCACGATTTCGCGACATGTCATCCTTTCGTGACCAAAATAGAAGAGAAAGAGCGAGAAGGAAAAGTGTTGCGATATCGCTACATGTCGCATTATTGCAACCAAAAGAGAAGATAAAGAGGAGGAAAAAAAAAGTGTCATGATTTCGTGAGATGTTTAGAATGAAAGAAAGGGTGTAGCGATCTCGTGACATGTCACTTTTTCATGACCAAAAGTGAAGAGAATAAGCAAGAGGAAAAAAGTGTCACGATAGCACGACATGTCGTATTTTCATGACCAAAAGAGAAGAAAAAGAGCAGGAAGGAAAAGTGTCACAATTTCGCGACATGTCACTTTTTTACAACCAAAAGATAAAAGAAAGAGGAGGAAGGAAAAGTGTCGCGATATCGTGACATGTCACGATTTCATGACCAAAAGAGAAGAGAAAGTGTTAGGAGGCGAAAGTGTCGACTGCCTGTGTTCTAAGGTGTGTGTCATATTTTGTAAGGGTGTTGCTCTTGGTTTGCTGTGTGGCCCCAGTAGGGGGCTAAGGACCGACTGTCCCTATTGAGGTCTTGTTCCATCTCAGCATTGTGCTAATTTTGTAATAGGTTTTGGGTCAACCTGTAAAACCTAGTTGTAATGAATTTGTACCTTAATTACCAAAAAAAAAAAACATGAGCAGAAATATTAAAATAGATAAATGTTGAATCATCCCACCCTTTATAATGAGGAGCATCCTTCTATTTATAGTTTTCAATAATTTAAAATAAAGCTAACTACTCTGTATAGTCATGAGAAAAATTAATTGTGTGTGATCAAGGATGAGGTGGCATCACTTGACATCTTCAACGTGTTATTTATCATCACTCAAGTGATTATGATTTGCAAGATCATCAATTATATCTTTTTGGAGTGGTTGTCACTTTCATACTCTGACAACAACAATTATAGCCTAACTAAGTTTATTCGGGAGTGACTAGTGTCTTCTTCTTAAAGCAATTTTAATTTGTAAGTATGTCAAACATTTTATTAGTTTGTTAACTATCCCATAGTTCAAGTTTTTTATAGCAATAATTATATTTATATACATAAGACTAGTGATTATATTAACCTCTATAAGTGCATTGTCAATTCATCTTTAATAACAAAACTATTTCCAACTAAATAGTATAGTCCAATGAAAATTGTAGTTATGATACAAAAATTTTCATGATGAAGCCAATTTTCCAATATATCTAGTTAATCTACTAACCATAACCTTCATTTGATCACTCCCTAGTGATTTCAACATTGGTGGTTATCACATATAAACCTCATAAGTAAGATATATATGAGCCATCAAATTGCCAATTAATATCATTGGATTTTACCTATGAGTTGAGAAGAGGAAGAGCATCATCAAATTGATTTACCAACCAACCAAAAAATTCTCATCTAGAGTTTTGCTTTAATTCTAATTGATCCTTCAACAAGGAGATTAAATAAAGAGCACTAGCATGTCTAAAATAAACTTGTGGATATGTTAAACTCATATGATATCACACATAACATACAACTAAACATAGAGAGGATGTATTCTAAAAAATAAACACATATATATGTAATCATATCAATGCATCCTATCTACATAAAGTAATTAAATTTGTGTATATTATGAATATAACAAATACCTAAATCCTAATTGGTCAAACATTTTGTTAGAATAAATCCAGCTGATATGTTTCTTAGGGTATAATTTATTATAAATTATTCAAGCACATGATCATGCTCATCCTCAAGCATGCCACCCCTATTTTCACCTAGAAAGGATCTTTTGTAAATATCATATACAAACTATCCATTTCCTTCTATATCTATATTCCTCTTTCCTTGCATTTCATCATGTAAAACATTTTGTTTGTTTTCACAATGACTTTATGGGATACCCTTCCATATAGGTAAAATAAAAATCATGAAACAATGATCCATTCACAATGGTGACATGGAAAAATATACTCCCATATTAACAAGTTACTAGTATAGGCCATTAGACCATCTATAATGGTTTATGACTAAGTGCCCATTCATCTTGGCAAGGTATTAAATTTAGGATAGTGACTCACACCTATTCATTCATCTTTAAAAAGATACTAATACAAATCATTGAACAAAGTGTCCTTCCCATTAAGCTTGGTAATAAAATAGATCACTTTATCTCACTTTTAATGATTTTTTATCAAGGTAACATTCCAACTACTCTTGGTGTCAAGTGTAGGTCATGTAAGTTTTTCATGATAATTATTCATCTTGGAACCACTCACTTAGACAAGTCATGCACAAAGGTTGTCTATCAATGTAATATATAATTTTTAAAATCCACAATTTTCATATAGACAAGACCTTAATAAATATTATTTTTAGTTTGATCATGTATAGAATAGGAACGTCAATGCATGCTTCCATTTTATCCAAGAGTGGGATAGTACATTCAAAGTATACTTTTAGCTTATCTAGTACAATTGCAAGATAATTATTTATGTTGATAGTCAAGAATGCTTCAAGTTTGTCCAAGTGTAAAAACAAGAAAAAATTATTTTACAATCAATAATTCTTTCTATATCTTCAAAGATAAAAATAGGGTAGTTATTATTTTTACAATAAAAAAAATTCTTCCAATTTGTTTAAAGATAAAAATAGGACAATATTTCTTTTTTGATAGGTAATAATTCTTTTAGTTTTTAAAATACAAAAATAGGACAATTATGTTTTTGTAGTAAAAAATTCTTCTAGTTTGTTCAAATACAAAAAAAGAACAATATATTTTGGCAATCAAGAATTTTTCCAATTTGTTCAAATACAAAAAATAAGACAATTATTTTGTGACAGCTAAGAACTCTTTTAGTTCATTCAAATATAAAATTAAAATGGTTATTTTTTTTTAAATTAAAAATTCTTCTAAATTGTTCAAAGATAAAATATGATAGTTATTTTTTTGACAATCAATAATTATTCCAGCTAGTTCAAAGGGAAAAACAAGAATTATTTTCTTGAGTCAAGAATTCTTCTAGGATAGTTATTTTTCAATAGTTAAAAAAAAATCAATTTTTTTTTTTGATTAGGTATAAGAAGGGGTTTTGAAAGGGTCCCCAAACCTAAGATATAGCAATAAAAACATTCAAATAGAAACCAAGGCGAAACATAAGAAGGTTTGACCCATCCAAGGGAAAAGGAGACCAAACTTTAGATAAAATAAACCAAGCTCAGGTGGCTCCTACCCAACTTGAACCAAAAGCAACCAAATTTTAAGATATGAATCGTATATATAACATAAACTGATCTTGCATTAAAGAACCCAAAAATCAAGTTTAGCTAGATCCCACAGATCCAAAACAAACAACATTCCTACCTTAACTTGGAGGATTTAAAAATAAAATTGAAATGAAGCTTCCCACCCAAGACAAAGAACTAACTACCTTGAGAATTAGGGAAATTGATCAATGGATCCAACATTACAACCAACAATGACATCAATTTGAATTTAAAAATAAAAATAAAAAGAGCGCTCAATTTTGAAAAATTCTACTCAAACACCAAGAGCACTCGAGTTTGAATCATAGATAAAAATTAGGCCTTCCTACCCATAACAAGAATCTTGATTTTGGTAACTCTGGCCTCCACCAGTAGGTACCCAACAACCAACAACAAGAACTCCTTCCAACAATAGGCACGTAGGATCAAACCCCAAACCAATAAAAAACCTGCTAGAAAGTCCCACTAAATAACCTTCTACCCAGTGTTATAGATAGGTCATAACTACACCCCACAACTTCTTGAGGATGGATCCCTAGCCAGCAGGAACAGATTAAAGCACTATTAGATTCCTACCTAAACATGGATCAAATTCAAATTTAAGCTTTTCCCCTCCACCAAAAAAATTAAAATGTGCAACACAATCAGGGGGTAGACTACTCCAATATGAATAAAAAAGTAAAAAAAATATTATCCAATCCATGAGGAACCCTACAACCAAAAACACTAACCTTCGATAGAAAAAACACATCCTATAATAGGGATTCCAAAAAAAAAACTTCCCACCCAAGATGAGAAGCACAAATATAGAAGGGCGCTCAATCATGAATAAAAAATTAAAGAACCTACCCAAAATAGGAACCCAGGCAACATACCTTCCTACCCAAAACACCAATTTCAAGGGGTGTTTAAATTTAAAATCAAAATAAAAATGCACCTAAAATAAGGACCCTGATATTAGAAGCACAAACCACCATCATCCAGCACAACAGACCAATATTGCAAGAGGAACTAAAAAATATTCTTTTAATATGCAAAGAGGCTCACTCCCACAGCACAAAGAGGGAAAAAAACCACCCCAATTCCTATGGTTTCTAAATCCAAAAGCACACCAAAGACATAAAAATAGGGGTTCAATTGTCCTAACCTTCCACCCAACAACCCAAATTGTTGCTACATTTCATCCAGCAACCTAGCCTACTATTGCAATTACTTCAACCAATACAACCTTAAATAAGCCTTCCATCCAGCAAAGGCCATCCTTCCATGCTCCTTCAGCCTAACCAACCTTCCATGCTCCTTCAACCTTCCCAACCTTCCACTCAAGTAGCTTCTTCAATCGGACCAACCTTCCACGCTCCTTTAGCCTTACTAACCTTCCATGCTCCTTCCACCCGCCATCCTAGCCTTCCATTGTAGCTCCTTCATCCATCATATCCTTCCACGCTCCAATTTGTTTAAATACAAAACAAGATTTTTTATAGTAAAAAACTCTTCTTGTTTATTCAAAGATAGTTATTTCTTTGGCAATCAAAAAAAAATTATTTTTTCCCCAAGGGCTAGGTGGATTGGCAAAGGCTTGATTGACCAAGTACTTACCAAGAAGAGACCTAGGTTCAAACCTTGGGGACACACTGCCAACTTTAGCAAAGGTAGTAGTTCATGTTGAATCCTTTGATTGCATGCCAAAGGTAGTAGTTCATGTTGAATCCTTTGATTGCATGCTAAATCGATGATGATGATACAAACCCCAAGCGACCGGTGGTCTCCATCTCATGTTGGGTCAACAACAATGAGACAAATAAAATATTATAGTAGTCCATGTGGTTTGAACCCAACACTTTTCGAGTTACTAAAAATAGTGGTTGTAACCAACTCCCCTATGCAACCAAAAAAAATAAAAGAATTCTTTCATTTTGTTCAAATACAATAAAAGATATTTTTTAATTATCAATAATTCTTCTTGTTTTTTCAAATATAAAATTAGGAAAATATATTTTTTAATAATGGGTCTGATAGGTGGCAATATCATGGCACTAATAAAAATTATTTCGAGTTTATTCACCAACAAAAACATGACGGTTATTTTTTGAAGTCAATAATTCTTCTCTTTGTAAAAATGCAATAATAGGACAATATATTTTTTGACAATCAAGAAACCTTCCAATTTTCAAAGACAAAAATAGGACATTTATTTTTAGATATTAAAACATTTTTTTTTTAATTTAACAAAAAACCCCTTGCATAGCCACATTGGTTTGAGAAACCACGACCAGGGGGTTCTACACCATGAAAATCACTTGGGAGTCACGCTCAGTCCTGACCACACCAACATTATCAACTGGATTTTGGGTACCTGATGTGCATTTGGTAGGGTGGAGATTCAAACCAGGGACCTCCCTTGGAGGATTTCCCTACCCTCTACAACTCACCTAGTGACATGGGTCCATTCTTCCAATTTGTTAAATATAAAAATAGGATAGTTATTTTTTTATAGTTAAGGGTTCTTCAAGTTTGTTCAAATACAAAAAAAAAAACATATTTTTGCTAGTCAAGAATGTTCAATTTATTCGAATACAAAAAACAAGATAATTATTTTTAATAGTTAATTTTGTTTTCAATTTGTTCAAAGAAAAAATATGGCAATTAATTATATTTTTAATAGTCAAGAATTTTAGTTTGTTCAAAGACAAAATAGAAGATTACTATTTTTAATAGTTAAGAATTCTTTTAATTTGTCTTAAGACAAAAATAATTCGGTTACTTTTTATAGTTAATAATAATAACTAAATTTTGATAGCAAGGTTAATATTCCAAGTACAACAACCGTTCATGTCATAATAGAGAGAGGGTGTACACCCTACATATTGAGTTCATCAAATTCTAAACTAAACTCACACACAAATTTAAAAGAAAATACTACCTATAAACAAGTAGAGGGTCAATTTAGAGTTTCAATATCACAATTCATGATAACATAATAATTTCTTTATCCTATGAGCTAAGTTTAGCTCTTGGGTTACCTTTGTGGAAAAGATAATTGCATAAATGTGCACCCAAATTTAGTCATTACTTGGCTACTGGTCTTTAATTAGGAAAGGATTTGTTATAAACATGGATAATTTTGGTTTGAATACCATTGTTAACAAGCCCTCAAACTCTTACAATCTTCAAAGTGGTTTTTCATAGTTTTAGTAGTAAAAACACAAGTCTTATCACGGTTCAAAAGAAAAATAACACAATCAATTTTATATCCTTTTTAATTATAGTCAAATATAACACTTAAATTTGAAAACAATATTCATACTTGGTTCATAATGATTTTATTATAGGTAAAGTAATCCAAAAAATAATAAATCATAATAAAATCATCACTCTCTCGAGGGTTGGAATAGAACAAAAATTTGGGTATATCACAATGTGAATCTCTACAAATTCAAGGATGAATAGAATGTTTCCCCACCTTTCCTATTTAAAAATAATGGGTATAAATATTTTCCTTATCATGAATTCTTTAATATTTATCTTCCTCATTGTACCCATTATGTTAAGGCAAGGCTTATTTAAAGAAATCCCCTTGGTCTAAATTCTATGTACTTCCTAAATAAATGTTTGCTTCATATAGGATATCTCCATGAAGATATCTCAAAATAGAGTGTTCCCATATGCAAGTGGTTTCCCTACCAAAAGCATATGCCCAAAATATTATTATTTACTATTTTTGTTACATTTATAAGAGTTGCCTACTCAATGGTGCATCCCCCTTGGTTCATTTAACAAGATTAGTTTAAGGCCCTTAAAATAAGACACATTTTCCTCCTTTTCTTGGATAATAGGAAGATGGAACACATTATTTTATTGGTATTATTTAATTAAAATAGAAAATATATTTTATGATAGATAAAATATTATAATGCTCATGCAAGACAAGTAATATTATTTGTATTTCAATGAAAATTTGATTATTAAGTGTAAATGCAATTCTCACTCAATACATGTTATTCCAATCATGCAAGCATATTTTATGGGTGGTGTGTGCATGAGTTTCACTTTATATCCATACTATCTATCAACGTCTATTTGTTGAAATCTATAGTGGATAATCTTCTCTTGAGGTTACACCCAACTTATGTACTTGTATTTGTTATATTTACCCATTGGACCCCTATAAACCTTGAAAAGGTATTTTTGTAAGTTTTAATAATATTTTATTCCTAAGGGTTAATCTTACAACCTTGACCTAAAAGCATCATGTATTTGAGTATAAATACCCCTTCATGCCAACTTTTTTTGATATTGGTTATAGAGAAATTTCATTTCCTTTTAGAGAGATTATTTGGTGTCTAAAGGTACCCCATCATATTCCAAGTTCTATTTTTCATTGTGTATATTCCTTATGTTAAAGTAATATTGGGTAATATTTCATTCTATTTATTTTGGAAACTACTATAAAATCCAACATAACATCAAAGCATGTGTGAATCTTCATTATTCAATAACTTTTAATTATAGGATGTTTTTCTTCCAACTTCTCTTGAGGGTAATGTTTTGTTGGAGCTAGTGAAGGAGAATTTTTTTATTGTTGACAATGTAGTTTGAGCAAAGGGTTTTATAATAAAAACCTAGGTAGACTTGGATCATGAGAATCTCATTGGAATCAACACATTTTCTCTAGAAATATTCTTTGACATGCTCCTGTTTCCTCTCATTGGCACTCAATCATGTTTTCTTATAAAAAAATTTACCAAATGGATGCCCTTATTTAAGGATTAGGTTTTTTGATGTTTTTTAAAAACATCATTTGTCTTTTATGAATTTGTCCAAAAAAATCTATTTCCTTTTCTCTTTTGGTCATTTTTATCCTGTGGATACCCAATTCCATGTACCCCTCGTTTGCTCGACTAATGTCTTAACACTTATGCAAAGCATGTGTCTCTTCATATTTTTAAATTTGTAAATTGTATTAATAACCGATCCTTGGATGGTCACTTTCGATATATGTTTTTCCTGATTTTTTTCATACTACGGATTGGTTTTCACACTATGTATTGACCTCCATACTATGGAATGGTCCTTGTGATGTGGGTTGACACTCTTAGACATGAATTCACTTTCACACTATAGAATGGTGCCCAAAATATAGATTCCTCATCAAGTTGTGGATTCTCATTATAGTATAGATACCCTTCTATTGCATTGGAATGTTAGGTAGTAGTTATTTTACAGTATGCTTATTCTCTTCTCCCTTTCTTTTATTTCTATCCCTAGGACCCCTAACATTAAAATAATGAAGTATCATTGTAAACATAGTACTACCAAAGACCAAGTGCATTTATGAAATAAGTATGATATATAACAATAAATAATAAATGCATCCAACTACCGATGCGAGGAGCATCCGGTGGCAGCAATGCAATCTTGCATCAACAAAAAAATTTCTAAGTTTTTGCAACTCAAAAAGGAGAGAGAGAAAATGTAGAGCAAAAACTGTCACGATTTCGTGACATCGCGAAATCACGACAGTCATAAGGAGAGAGAAAAAGTCACTGAGGAGGTCACAATTTCGTGACGTGTCACGAAATCATGACGAAAAACAGCCAAGGGGAGATGCTTATGTTATTGTCATGATTTTGCAACATGTCACGAAATCGCAACTGTCGCGAAATCACGACATGGGAGGCAGACAAAGAGAGTGTATGTTAATGTCACGATTTCGTGACATGTCGTGAAATCATGACTGTCGCGAAATTGCAACATTGGAGCAGCCAAAGGGAAGAGCTTATGGGATGTTGTGATTTCATGACATGTCATGAAATTGCAACTATCACAAAATTGTGACAAAGAGTAGCGGCTGGGTGAAGACTTATGGAATGTCACAATTTTGCGACATGTCACGAAATCATGACTGTCACGAAATCGTGACAAAGAGCAGCGATCGAGGGAAGACTTATGGAATGTCACGATTTTGCAACATGTCACAAAATCATGACAAGGAGCACGCAGCAAAGGGGGAGTCTTGGGAATGTCATGATTTTGTGACATGTCGTGAAATCATGACTGTCGCAAAATTGTGACCGTCACAAAATCAAGTGGTATTAGAGCCAAAAGTTCCTAAGTGTGTAACAGATCGCCGGACGTGAGGCAGTTACACCAGGATCTATGGAAGGGCTTGTGATTGAGTGAGCATAATGCCTCCAAGAAGAAACCCTGTTGGTGATAGAGATATAGCAACGGCAGAAGATGTCTAAGTTTTGCAAAGGCAAATAAAAGCCATGCAAGAGGAGCTGCTCATAAGATATTTGCAGAGGTAGGTGAAAGCCCTGCAAAAGGGGCTTTTCAGAATGGACTTGTAGAGGCAAGAGGAGCAGCATAGAAAGCGTGAGGCTAAACTGAGAAGTAGAGGCCAGGAAACAGAGTTGAAGTTGTTGAAGGCTGTAGACAAAGAGGTGTGCAGCAGTTCCAGGATCTACCTAGAAAAAGGCAAAAATTTATCTGGCCAAGAGATGGAATGTAAGCAAACTGTAGACGAGGAAGTATACAGTAGTGGCAGAATCTGTCTGGAAGAAGGCAAAAGTTATGCTAGCCAGGAGACAAGGTTGGAACAGGCTGCAGAGGCAGGTGAATGTCTGGAGGTGTTGCAGAAGGATGTGACCAGATAGCTCAGAAGTGAAGATCACTTCTCCACTAACCTCGGGTGTCTGATGCAGGAGCATCCAGTGGTAGTAGCGCAATCTTGCATCAACAAAAAAATTTCTAAGTTTTTGCAACTCAGAAAGGAGAGAGAGAAAATGCAGAGCAAAAACTGTCATGATTTTGCGACATCGCAAAATCGCGACAGTCGATAGGAGAGAGAAAAAGTCACTGAGGAGATGCTTATGTTATTGTCACGATCTCGTGACATGTCATGAAATCACGACATGGGAGGCAGACAAAGAGAGCATATGTTAATGTCGCAATTTCATGACATGTTGCGAAATCATGACTGTCGCGAAATCATGACATTGGAGCAGCCAAAGGGAAGAGCTTATGGGATGTCACGATTTTGTGACATGTCACAAAATCATGACTATCGTGAAATCATGACAAAGAGCAGCGGTCGGGTGAAGACTTATGGAATGTCACAATTTTGTGACATGTCGTGAAATCACGATCGTCGCAAAATCGTGACAAAGAGTAGCGACTGGGGGAAGACTTATGGAATGTCATGATTTTGTGACATGTCGTGAAATCACGACAAGGAGCATGCAGCCAAGGGGGAGTCTTGGGAATGTCGCAATTTTGTGACATGTCACAAAATCGTGATTGTCACAAAATTATGACCAGAGCAGAAAAGCGAGGGCATCAGAAGGCAAATGTCGTGATATCGCGACATGTCGTGATATCGTGACTTGAAGATAAGAAAGGCGGAGATTAATAGAAAATTTCACGATATCACGACCAAAAGGGAGAAGGAGCGCAAGGAGGCCAAAATGTCACGATATCATGATAGGAGGAGAAGAAGACACAAAAGGAGGAGACGTCACGAAACTGCGACAAGCGGTATTTTCAAGGACCGTTATAGAAGGACACGTGGTAGCACGGGACGACATGTGGCACCAAGGGGTGATGAAAGTGGGCGAAGACAAAGAGTCATGTGGAAAACCATTTCAAAAATCTGAGGCCATGAAGATGCGCGGGAAGACGAAACGATCAGTCAAGGAATGGAAACGAAGGATCATGCGAAGAAATCTGATAGTGAACAGGAGTTAGACGGCAGTGACAGAGGCCGTGCAGAGCGAAAGCATGGAGCGGTTATGGTGATCCACATTTTGTGCAATAATGATTCAGAGGGTCGGGGCCTCTATAAAAACCCAAGCATTGTAATAGAATAAGGGTGTGGATTGGAGAACGCACGCAGAGTGTGGTAGTGAGAACCAAGCCGAGCGCTGGTTATTGTAAAGCCTGCAGGCTATTTTTATATTTTATTCTATATTAATAGAAGAAAATTTGGGATTTGCGTCTGTGTGTTTTTTTCGTCCCCCGTCAACTACCCTACTAAAAGTGGCATTGATAAGAGTGCCAATCAAAATCTTCACAATCTAACTAAAATATGCAAAAATCCTAGAATCTTTCTCAAGCATTTTCATGTCTAACTTGTTTTAGCAATTGATCACAACTACTTAATTGGACCAATCTCAATCAATCATACCCAATCATAATAAGGTTCTTAGAACAACTATCACACCCAACCATCAATAGTCAATGACCTTGATCTAATGCAACAATATCTTAGATCATTGTCACATCCTCTGCAATAACTCAAAAAAGAATTTTAAAATTTTTCTTCGATCTCCCTTCAAATAATGGGAAAGTTAATTAATAATAAAATGAATAACTTAATGAATAATATGTTAGCAAAGGAATCAATGAATTGAAAAAAAATTAATAAGTTGACATTCTTGCACTAACAAATGTTGTCAATTTATTGTGAGGGGTATCTACTAATGACTAATGACTTTTGAAGTCCTCTCTCCCTAGTCATTGTATACAGACAATTATTGCAATACATTAATATTAGTAGAAAATATTATTATAGTGTCATTTTGTTTATAACCTACATTCTTCCATATTCAATTAGTTTTATTTATTTTAAAACTTACCATAAATAGAACTAGGGATTGACTGTATGATTGAGGATACACATTATTCCTTCTTATTATGTCAATCCCCATAAACACTAACACCTTATTTTATCTTTACTACAAGTGCTTTTATTTATTTTTCTTTTCAAGTTATATTCCATGTGGAGATATAAATAACAAAGACTGACCAACCCAAAATATAGAGAAATTTTGGTATATCCACCCCTTTGTATCTCACTCTCATTCTGTGATTCCTTTGAATAAATGCATTTTATTTTTCAATCATATCATTCTTATTTTTATTTTGTAATTGTTAGCTTTTGAAGCTTTAAACTTAAAGGAAATGCAACCACAAGTATTGAAATAAGCATGCAATGTTATAACTATGATAATGGCTAACTAATATGCATGAAAATATGGTAGAAAAATTGATACAACACTTAAGAAATGCTCATATAAGAAAGCTCACAAAAATATACAATGCTCTTCAATGGAGGTCACAACCTCTCCATATTTACAAAAATGGATCTACATTGTATCTACTACTACTCAACCTATGCACTCCAAAATCCTCTCTATTTTCTATTCTATGAAGACCTATTTATAATGAGATGCAACTCTTTGCCTTCAATATTCCTATGACACCTCACTATTGTATTATAAGGACTTATGTACACGTGGACTACATGCACATTTACATCATTGCACATTCTAACATTTGTGCATTTATTATATTGCATTAATAAATTACTTAAGTCCGAATACACTCCTAATCTAAATAAGTACCCATGAAGGAACATTAGTAAGGAACCAAATAATGTGATATATTCCAACATCCACCTGTATTACATTATTTGGTTTTTGAAAACTTTAATCTTTAATGAGGATCTTAATCCTTTGAGTATCTTTTATCTAGATCGGGTTCTTTACCTTACACTATATGCCTTCTTGATCTGATGTCTCTTCTTCTTCTTATTTTTTTTGTCTTTGGGTCCAGTTGTTGTGCTATCATATGTGGTTGTACTATCACCTGATTCCTGCAAGATTATTTTCTCTTTGCCTTTATCCTTTGTATTACTATCCTTGTTGTATACAGAGGCTTCTAAATAAACACTCAAGGCATCATGATAAGATCTTGAGTTAGTAGAACTTGAAGTATTAATACTGCATGATGATTGAAACATCTTCTCTAAGAAGGATTCATCTATATTTATTTTTTCTTTGAGTAATTCAATTAATTCTTTCTACCTTGCATTCACTTATTTGTAATTTTGAAGTGTAAGTAAAACCATATATAGAATGCTCCCAAAATCTAGAGGAACTAAAATATATTTCTTTCCATTATCAATTGCTTCAATGATTCTAGCATGAAGATAAAATTCCATTGTTGTAAAGTTCTCCTCTAAGGCTTCACTATAGATCAATTTTGTGGCAAGATCTAAGTTCTCAGTTTTGGCAAGTAGATTCTTGATTCCAATTTTTATAACATTTTCCCTTTCCTTTCTAATGGTGCTATTCATATCATTGTTCATTGTATTCTTTGAGGTTGACATCTTTATCTCCTTGTTTTTTTTTGAGTGGACTATTGCAATGAGATGAATTTATTTCTCTGAATTCTAGGATGGATCAAACCTTGTAAAGAATGATTGACAAATGGAGATTTATCTCTTTAGAGTTCTTGATAGATCCTTTGATGTAGTCTACCTTATATCTCCCTAGTAATGAGATAACAAACTTTAGAATAATATTCAACTTCTATCACTTGTAACCAACTATTTGTAGAAAGCTTTAGAAATGCAATTTCAAAGGATAAACCTTCAATATGTTTTAGGTATTTAGTTGGATTGTCTATCTCTTTTATTTAAGTATGAGACTAATAAGTTTACTTTTCCAACTAGTATTTGATGCAAGCAATAAACTTCAATTTTGAATCAATGCTATGATAAATCTCTAAACTTCTATTATATAAGTTTGATGTAGGATTCCTTATATCTCCCAAGTTAGAAGTTTTTAGAAAGGTTATATATTTGCAAATCAGATTTTACTATCCTTATAACTCCTTGAACTAAAGTTTGCAAATAAAAAAACAATAATAGTGATTAGTATTCTATCTACTACTTCCTTCTCAAATCAATAAATCGGATTTTCTAGGGTTTCTTTTTACACCTTATCACTCCTAGTATTTAATGTCCCTAGAGTATATAGTTTAGTGGATTTCAACCTTAATTGAATTACAATATAAATATTACCTTCCAATGCTTAACTCAATATTGAAATTTTCTATAATCAACTTGAACTACTACAAACTAGTGACAGTTGACTCTTTGCCAACTTTGAGATATTGCATATAGTTTTTCACTCCTTTATCATCAAACTATGTGCCTTCTCCAAAGTTCACTTGTGAACTTATGCTCTTTCTTCTTCAAATGTTGAGCATGCTTCTTATTTATGTCTTAGTGTTGACTTGTGCACTCTAAATCAACTGGTGGGTTTGCCCTTCAACGTTGATATTTTTTCTTGTGTCCTTCTTTCTCCAACAGGTGAACTAAAAATGATTTTTATCTTCTTAAATCTTGTGTGCTCTAAACTCTTTAATGATACTTTAGTTTTACTTTAAATTATCTTTGATTTTATGTCATATTTTTTTGGTAGATAATAGACTATAGCATTAATACCAGGTTTTACAGGTTGACCCAAAACCTTTTACAAAAATCAGCCCAAGGCTGTTGATGAACATATCCTTACTATGGATCCTATATATATAAAATCTACATGCCACAAAAGCCATTACATCCAGTAAGGCACATAGCCTATTATCAAAAATAAACTTCCCATACAAAATTTTGGGTATACCCGGAGAAAACACACATGCATCATAATTACAAAAAATAAACAGACACGGATCCCTTCCTTGAGACAATGGAGAAACAAAAAGCTACAGACACACATAGCAGAGTACTGAAAAAAACTCCCACAAGCTCTATATTGACAGTTACTCTTAATAATTCTTTGGTAATTGATTTCTTCCATATATGACATGCTTTGGTACCACATACTATCTTGGCCAATCAGCCTTGGATAAGTGAACCTGTTGGCTAGATTTATGGCGGTGGCTATTTGGTGGTCCACGTGGCTTTGGTTCGAAGTCTTATATTGTCATTTCTTTCCTTCCCTATGATTATCAACCAATATCAAATTACTAAGACAACTAGGAGCCATGTTATCTGACATGTGACTATCCCCATTAGTCTTTGTGGTATTTCCAGTAGCATCCATGAAGACCGACAACTTAGATAATTTTTATTGTGAGTCCAACTCAAAAAAGAGACAAGATTACTCCTAGACTTCAAACTTATAGTGCCTTCACTATTGGTAAATTTGACTATCATTCTTGGAATTCTTTTTGAATAAGCTCCTCTACTTCACTCGAGATACCATGTTCCCATTTTAAAAGTCTGTCACCATCGACACCCAAATTGGCTAGCTTATCAATAATTTTGTTAGCTTCTCGAAAGACATGTTGGGCTTTTCTATCCTATCTTCCCTGGAAAAGGATCCTAGCCTCTTCAAAAATTGTTTTAATCCTCCAAGGAGGTGTTTTCCAATTATTGAGGAGATTTATAACATTCATAGAGTCTCCTTCTATGATCAAATTGCCTTCTAAGTCTTGATTCATTTGAAGGCCTCTCCACATAGCTCTAGCTTCAGCTTCATTGTTCGTCCTTGTTCCCAAATATTCAAAAAATGCAAGCATCATATTCCCATTATGATCTCGCACAATGCCACTAGCACCTACTCTTCCAGGATTTTCCTTAGCTACTCCATCAAAATTAAGCTTAAACCAACCCGTAGGATGTGGATACCACTTAACATTGGCTCTAGGGTTGACTACCCTAGGAACAGACTCATCTAACAAGGTTAAGCTTAAATATTGAGCAATCATGGTCTCCTGCAGATGAGGTTTATAGCTATCAAAATGGATAAGGTTAACATTCTCATTGGTAAAGGATAGGATCCTAGCAATGATAGTTTGATGATAATGGATAGACTCACTAAAGACTCTATGGTTTCTTTCTAACCACACCTGCCAAAGATAGTGATTGAGACAAATTTTCCACATGTATCTAAGTCTTTGGCTTGAAAAGGGGCAATGCCACTGGATGAACAAATCAAGTACGATGGCTGGTTTAACCCATGAAATATTGAAGGCATGAAATATTCAAACTTTGAAGGATGTACACTATCACTTTGATGTGTCTCCTTCCTATATAGTTGCTTCACTTGCTTGAGTTTTCTTTACCAACTGTAATAACTTCCACACTGTATGTCTTAGCTAAATGCAATACTTGCTTTGGTGCAAGTGCATGGGTAAAACAATGCTTAATATTAGTGCCAATAATGCTACTCCCAATGTTTTTACATGGATAGAACCCTATGATGCTTATGATGTTTGATTTTTATTGCTTGGAGGTAGATATTTTTGAGTTTCATTGTGATTCCTTCACCAAAGGCTATCAAATATGTAAGGTACCTTGCTTTACCTTCACCAAAGGTTGTTATATTGTACCTTATAATGTTGGACGTCCTTAGTATAGATAATAGCTTCTCCTACCTTCTACTCAATGATCCTTGGATGGATACGTATTATAGAAGTCTAAAAAAAATCTCTAATTTCTCCTTTCTATTAATGACTTCTCTTCTTAATTTGCCTAACAAATATGTAAGTAGATAATGTTTGAGATATCTCCCATTTTTCTTTGAGATACTTTACTTTTAGAGCTCCCTTGGATAGGTCTAATGAGGTGCTATGAAAATGTAGAGTATGATGAGATAAAAAAATTCCCCCATGTGCTCTTAAATAAGCTCTCTTGGCCTTTTGAAATATTAAGATAAATCTGAAATCAATGTTGCCTTCAAAGCCTTGGCAATTTTTTTCTTGCTTGGTTACTTTTGCACTCAATAATCCATTCTTTTCAATAACTTTTGCACTATAGAATGTGCAAATTTTTTGAGTCTTCTCTTGCTTAGAATAGTCAATAGAATTTTGATATTTTTCTTTCTCTCAAAATATATCTAACTTCTATTTTTTTGTGTGGGTTTGAACCTTTTAGATAATAAGTTATGCACTCCCTTGAAGACTTAAATGAACACTATTTATGCAACCTTTAATCTTGAAAATTGATGCTCAATAAACTTAATAAGATCCAAATATAAAAGTTTAACTAATGAATATTTTTGTACCTTTGTTGCATACCTTTCTTCCTTCATAGATGATGATGATGATGATGATTTAAGTCACCTAAATTGTTGTCTTTTGTAGACGATATTGTAGCTCTTCTAGGCTGTCAAAAAATAGCTCTTTGGCTCACCTTTTGCAGCTTTAACACTCCGCTAATATTCTTTCTAAAACTATAATTTGGTGGCTCTAATTTCTATTTAGAATGCACTTCTAAAATTTTAACCTTAGCAGCTACTAATTCTGCCCAAATTATTGCTTTCTCGCTATCCTCATATCTAAAAATTTTTAGATTGTAAAGCAATCAAACCCTTCTCCGAATCGCTATCCTTGAATCCCAAAATTTGGTAGGAAATTCCTCCAAATTGTAGCTGAGATATTCCTCAAGAACTCTTCAATAATCTATTGTAGAAATAAAAAAATCTCCTATCTTTGAAATGACCTTCAAGACTTCAATGGTAATCCCTAAATATCTTATATTTGGTGTATTTTCTTATCTCCTTTCTCTTGTCAAATTCTTTGTCAAATTCTAATTTAAATATTGCCCTATCTAATGGCCCTCTTCTCAAGATTCTGAAAGTATTGAGATCTTCTCCAAACTACTCTAAAATTTGACAAACTTCTTACCAAATATTTCACCTTTGGGCTTGTTTTTTAATGGTGATAATTGTCCCAATTTCTTAATTATCAGGAGCTTCTCCTTGGTAGTAAATTTCTCCAATGAGTTTTGTTGAGTGATATTTTTGAATGATTACAAAAACATGCTCACAATTAGGATCCTATCAAAGCTATCCTCTCTTGCAAAGAAATAGTTAATTTCTCCAAGGTTTTGTTTGCTTAATTTCTTAAAATATGATTGTATGCTTGTGAAATGTGAAAATATTGTTGAATACCTTAGAGGTGCAAGTAACTATTAACAAGGGGCTTGTGGTTTGATATTTGATTCAAATTGTGAAAATATTGTTGTTCATGAAATTAATTACCAAAGTGTACGACTAATAATCAAATATTGCAAATAATAAAACTTGTGGAGTGCAAATATTTAAATTTTAACCTTAGAAAATGATTTTAATTAAATTTATCCAAATTGTTAATGTTTGAACTTTAATTATTATTATTTGGAAATTTTAATTAATTAAAACCCTAAGGTCTATTTCAAATTTTTGAAATATTATTGTAATCTCTCATTAGTATAGTTGGCATACATTTTTATGTAGCTAACTATTGTGGAGTTTTTTCGCTTACCCTTAGTAGATTTGTCACATCATGGAAAACTCTAAAGGTCACAACCAACATTGTGGATTTTGGATGATCCACCTCATTAACCTGGGAATAGACTACCTTAAACAGCTCTAAACCAACCAGGTTGGGTAAGGAAACCCCAAGCAGTGGGTCCTTTTACTAATGCTTTATTATGCACATGCCCACTATGCCAAAAAAAATATTTTTTAGTTGTTTTTGATATTTTTAGTGACCGAACCTATCAATATTAAAGCCTATAAAACCCAGACCGGTGCCTTATCCATTACAGAGTCGTAGCAGGTTGATAAATGACTTTAGAAAAGATAAAATCAAGGAGAACCAGTTCGCTTCACTTCATTCAAATAATGTAATGTAAATAAAATGATTTAACTAGCGAAATAGAAAGTATCATTCATAGGTTTTGATTACAAGAACACATGAATGAGCATCACACAAACCATAAACACATAAGAATTCCAAGGGAAGAGTTGGAGCTTATATTTATATTCAAAATATTACATGAAATAGGCTCAACAGAATGCTTGAGTCCTGTAATGTCAATGAGTTACAATAGCCCCCAGTTTGAATATTCATAACAAGGGGTGATCTCCCTCCATCCTGATTGTAGTGACGTAAGGGCCTCCAACTCTGGTGCATCCACAAGAAATAATCTCGATGAACAACACTCCTTAGCAATCCCTAGAAATGGTAGAAGGAAGGGTGGTAAGAAACATACATAGGAGATACAAGGGAAAATACGACTCAAACAATAGACAAAGCTATACCTAGCTTTTCTCTCTCATAGGTTCGATAAAAAAATGACTGTTGTAGTGTTCTCCTCTATATAGTGCAGGTTGCCCGACTGTTGTAACCACCTGCTCCATTGTAAGAATCTTGTTGTACCCAAAATTGGGATGCATTAAAAAATGGGCATGTAGCCCACGTTCCCTTTCATGCAGGTGGCGGTTGTGCATCTCCACTGGTACCACCTTGTGTTGGTGGTTGTGGTCCTCCTGGTGCGTGTGTCATAGTGATGGTGGGCCCCACTCCTACCTTATGATTTTGAATGGCTTGGTCAATGAACTCCCAAGCCTCATCATGAAAGTTCAAGGAGAAGAGCAGCAGGTTTAAATCTTGCATGGCCTCGACTATATGATCCTTGGCCCACTGCACATTATTATTGGTAAATTCACATAGGCAGTCTACCATATCCACCAAAGCCATGAAGCGCTTAGATAGCCTATCACCAGATTCTAAATCAAAATTTTGGATCCTTTGAAAGACAAAATATTTAATGACTAGGGCCCACCCAAAGTCCTCAATGGAGAGGTTGCAGTCGACCAACTCATCGTTGGCCTCATACTCAGAATCTACCACCTCTTGGTTCCATTGGAGCCAATTTTTCTCATTTTGCAAGAACAAGGAGACCTTAATGTATTCTTCTACAAAGAAGCATAAAGAGTCATCTGATAGAGTGGTCGATAACCCTGAGATAGGCACATAGTTCTCCTGGAACCTTTTGTAGATTGGCATGATGGCATCTATTCTCTATCTTCCTTGTCATAGGTTGTTCTGGATGAGGCCTACTGCACATATCACAACATATATATCTATCAAAATGGACTCCAAATCTCCCATATTTGCTTGGATATTCTCCTTCATATCTTGTTTAAGTTCATCTGCTGACCCGAGCTGGACACTAGTCTGCATAGTGGAAGGAGTGGGTATCCTTAGTCTATCAACTTCTCCCTAAAGCTGCTTGACCTTGAGCTGTAATGGCTCTACTTCTATAGCCTTGGCTTTCCATTCTTCAAGTTATTTCTCTATTGCTTCTACCACCTATGCTTGAGAGGCCATCTAGGATTTCATCATTTCAACAGGTGCAACGGATGCTCTTATGACACCCTTACTCACATCAATAGTGGCCTCTTTCATGCTAGGTGGCAAGGGGATATCAAAGGTGGCAGTAGATGTGTCAGTGGTTGTTTTCCCAGCTATCTCCCTATGCCTGACTATCCCCTTTCTAGGAGATATTTGCTCTTCTATGTCTTGAATCTGATCCTCCTCATCAACTATAAACTGGTAGGTGTTAGTGACCCTTGCCATTGTCAAACTCTCCACCCCTTGACCCAAGGATTCAGTCCTAGCTTTTTTGTGAGTAGGGGACCGCATGGGGCTTTGCACTTCATAACCTCTTAGAATATTAGACAATCCCCCATCTTGAGTTATCTTTTTCATCACTCTGGGGTGCACTTGATGTTCTTCTTGATTGATTACCAAGGTGGTAGAATACAAAGTGGGTTGACCTTTAGCCAACTGGCCTTGCTCCCGTGGGCTTATCAAAGTCAGTGTCGATGATGTGGCAGTCTTCTGAGATGGACCAATGGCCAACTCCTTCCCTTTTGAAGTGGCAATAGGGGAATTGGAAGAACAAGGAAATTTGGCTTGCTCTTTTTGGGCCTCATCAACTATCTTCATCATGACCTCGAAGAGGTCAGAGTCTTGCTGAGCGATTTGTAGAGTGGGGTATTCGAATTCTTCTAGAGGGACCACCGGGACCAGTGGGGCCATCTTGTCGACTAACAAGATGTGATGCAACTTTAGTTGAGCACTATAATCAACAATAGCCTCCAATTTGTTGTAAGGCTGCTCATCCATTCTCCACACCAAATTGAGGGTCTAATTGTTCTTAAAATCCTTATTCATCTCATCTTCTAAGTCATATTTGTTGTGAGTAACTTGCAAAAGGGCAATTTTTTTTGCAACCTCGACTCGATGGTGGCCTTCTGGGTCATAGGCCCTCCAAGTGACTTCTGGGAAGTAGTAGGTGTCCATGTTCCAGATGGCCCATAGCATGGAAAAATGGTCGAGATAAGTGTAATGGCCCATTGAACAAGGAATAGGTAGCCACTTCACTGGTCCCTTCTTCCTTAGGTGCCTAAT
This sequence comes from Wollemia nobilis, assembly GCA_028583015.1. Taxonomy (NCBI): domain Eukaryota; kingdom Viridiplantae; phylum Streptophyta; class Pinopsida; order Araucariales; family Araucariaceae; genus Wollemia; species Wollemia nobilis. Next base: position 6,935,649 of record JAQPPZ010000386.1, on the reverse strand, counting down.
TTTAATTTCCTCGGCTATCTACCAGGTGATTTCCAGGATTGCAATGGAAGTCGGGCAATGTAGGGGGAGCACTTTTGGGGGTAGTTTCGACCCATATATTCTGATGTAGGAGAAATATTCTACATAGAAGTAGTCTCCTACCTTAGTATGATGTAGGAAATTTTGAACCCCCACCCCAATTCTATCTGGGAAATTTCCACATAATCTGAAGTGCACCACGGGGAGGACCTTCTCGAAGAAGGTTGTGTAACTAGTGCAACCTTCCTAGATACATAATAATCGGTCCTGCATAGTTGGTGTCGTTACTGCTCCCAACTAGGCCAACAAAGTTTTATCTAATTGTGCTATGAACAAATGGATAAAAAAGGAATAGTAAGAAAAGGGAGGCATCTCCTCCTTCTGGGCCAATATGGCCTCCTACAATTTTTGCAATTCTCTATCCAGATTATCATTGATGACATCCTCCCATCTATAGAGAGGATTTTTTTCGGTCCTATTACATTGGAGAATCAAAAACATCACCTCCTTGGTGATTGGTTCTAAATATTTCACTCCCAACACCAAATTTATCATATCGGTGTAGTCTTGTGCCTAGGGGCAAAGCAAGAATTTTTTTATGGGGAATTCGATTGACTTGTTTCTTCCTTTCTTCAATAAGCTCTGGGGAAAAGTGGTGTTGAGCATATAATTGGCCTACAGGGCCAACGTCTAAAAGTCTACCACCCGAGACGTAGTGGCCAACCCAAAGACTTGCCTAATCCTATCTGCTAACATTCGGGCCACCACCTAGCCTTTGAAATCTTGAATTGTGCGTGCCCTGGAATCATAGGAGACCGCAAGCCATGACAGTAAGTCCAAAGAGTGGTATACTTTTGGGCATGTCAATCACCCCAGGTTCATGTTCCATTTATTATAGACTAGGGGTGGTGAGGCGCTATCTCTATATGCCTGGGTGTAAAGACTTCTCAGGAGGGTAGGATGATGTTGGTTGTCCTCTTCAGTAGGATCAAAGGCATAGATGGTGACCCCTTCTACCTCCTTCTACTACTCCTTAGTAATGTCTCTACTTATGTCTGGCAGGTTATCGAATACCTTAGGATTTTGTGCTCTCCTAGTTTTTCTCACCATGGGCCACGCCCCTATAATGTTACCTATCCTTTGCCTAACAATAGATGTCTCTAGAGCTGAAGAACTGGTGGATGCCATTGGACTCAGGTAGTCAGACTGTGATTTTTCTCCTCACTCCCCTTCTATGCTCAACCTCATCGATGGGTAATTTTGCATGCATGAATGGTGCAAAATAGGTCCGCCACCTTCCTTTTAAAATATGTGCATTAAATTTGGTATATGAGCACATGCACTTTTTCATGGGATGTTGCTCTTTGATTGGTCGAGCATGCCATGTCATCTTCCACTTAATGGCTGGGGGCAATGGGCTGGATGCATGGTGGTTCAAAAGTGGAAAAGATAAGACATAGGTAGGTATGCACTTGCATGAGGTACATTCATTTTAAATTTTAGCATGCACACTCCATTGGGGAGTGGGGTGCATGGCTTTCGAGGTGGGTGCATAGGGTTGTGCATCTGCTCGACCTTTATGCACCCCAAGGGAGTGGGGTGCACTTGACTTCAATGGGGTGCACTAGGTTGTGCACCCTTATAGACTTTGTGCGCTCCACCATAGTGGAGCACACAACCCAGAGGTGGGCACACAACCTTGTGCACCCGACTTAGACACTCACGTGCCCCAAAGGGAGGGGAGTGCTGACTCGAGATGGGGCGCACAACCTTGTGCACCCTGATGGAGATCGTGCGCTCCACTTTGAGAGTGGAGCACATCGGTTGGAGGAGGAGCACATGGTTTGTGTGCTCCAAGGGATTATGTGTGCTCCATTGAAATGGAGTGCACATCATGATTTTGGGTATGCATAGAAATGTGTACCCTTATGGTCTATTGTGCACTCCAAATAATGGAGCACATGGCTTCTTCGAGGTGCACGGGTTGTGCACCCTTCCCGGGCTTGTGCACACTCCATTCTTTTGGAGCACATGGGGTGCACAACCTTGTGCACCCCAAAGGGGTGATGCAAGCTCCATTCCTTTGGAGTGCACGAGGTGCACAACCTTGTGCACCCCAAAGGGCTGATGCACACTCCCTTCGAAGCATGGGGTGCATGACCTTGTGCACCCCAAAGGGCTATTGTGCACTCCACCTCCCCATGGAGCGCATAGGCTTTTAGTGGGGTGCACTACCTTTTGCACCCCTAAGGGGTATTTTGTGCACCCCATTCCCCAATGGTGTGCACGGGCTGGAGGTGAATGCATGACCTTATGCACCTAGTCGAGGTACTTTGTGCTCCATGATATGGAGCACACAACTTTGGTTTGGGGTGCACATCCTTTGCACCCGAGTGACTTCGAGTGCGCTCCATTGGAGTGGAGTGCACAGGGCTAATTCGAGGTGCACCACCTTGTGCACCCCAAGGAAAGGTGTGAATTTGGCTCCCAAAAGGTGGCTATATTTTTGGGAGTCAACATCGGCTCTGACTAGGACAAGGGGGTGGATGGAAGACATTGACTTGAGGACTCTAGAATCTCTAGAGTAGACCAACACAGGACTAACACACACACACTTCTATTTTTTTTTACCATTATCTAGTGGGGCCAAAAATATTTAGATGCTACCCATTGATTGGTATAGACAACTCCTCTCCTTCCATGTCTTTCAACCTGTAAGTATGCTACCCTACTACTTTAGCAATCTGGTAGGGCCCCAACCACTTAGGCTCAAATTTTTCCTTCTCCCTAGGCTTGTCATTTCTTGGGTCCCAATACAGTACCACATCATCCATGGTGAAAGTATACCCCTTAGCCTTCTTTTTGAATAATTCCACTATTTTTTCCGTTTGACCGATCATTCATGTAACAGCCTCCCTCCTATCTTCTTCCAATTTCACCAATTGGTCCATCCTCCTTTGTAGTTCATTTGGTTGTTCATGATCTTGTAGTAGTAAGGAGAGAGCTGCTCTCTCTAAATAGGGTGGCAACAATACCTTTTCTCCATAAACTAGTTCGTATGGTGATATGTTGGTAGCCATTTTTATTGATAGCCTATCTACCCATAGAGCATGCTTGAGTTCACTGTCCCATCCTCTCTTATTCTTTCCCAATGACATCTTGATTCTTGTGAGGATGTTCTTATTTGATTATTCGACCAGTCCATTGCCTCGTGGGTAATAATTGGCAAAATGAGCCAGCTCAATGCTATACTTATTGCAGAAATCCACCATCTCATAGGAGGTAAAATATTTGGCATTGTCTGTCACTAATTTTTTGGGCACTCCAAATCTAGTTAGTATATTTTCCTCCAAGAAGTTAATGATAACAACTATTGTTGACCTTCTCAAAGGGGTTGCTTCTACCCATTTTATCAAGTAATCGGTCACAATGATGATCCATTTATGTCCCCTTGATGAATTGGGATTAATATCCCCAATTAAATCAATCCCCCATTGAAAAAATGGAGTTTCAACAATGACTGGATGTAGAGGCATGGCAGGTAGACTTTTCTTCCCAGTGAAGATCTGACAACTATAATAGCTTTTGACCGCTTGGTAAACGTCTCTGAATAGATATGGCCAATAATACCCCACTCTCATGATTTGGTTGGCTTTCACTTTAGGTGCAAAGTGACCACCACAGAAACCACTATGAAATTCCTTGATCATCTTGGGAACCTCCTCTTTAGTTACACATAGAAGTAATACTCCACTTGGGTGTCTCCAGTACAGTCGGCTTCCCTAAAGATGATATTTTTGAGACTATTGTTTGATACTTCTTATTCTGCTAGCAGTCTTCCCAGGAAGGAAGGATAGGTTTTTTAGATAGAACAGGATGTCTTTATACCACTCAAAATTTTCATGTTCTAACTGTGGTTCTTGTTGTTCTCCCTGAGCTAAAACAACATTGTTTACCCACTACTCTTTGTTGCAAGCCATATATTTTTCCAACCCCTGGCCTTTAATTATTTTTATGGCTTTGAACTCCACATCATATTATAGTAGTTTAATCATCCACCTTGCTGAACTTCCTATGGGCTCGGGTTGGGTAAGAACATCCTTAATGGCGATATAGGTAATACAGGCAACTACTTTGCAAGCCCCGAAGATACTCTTAAAGTGCTCCAAGGCCTGTATGAGGGCATAAGCCTATTTTTTAATTGGCTTGTATCTCATTTGAGCCCCTTTCATTTCTAAACTCATGAATGCTATGGGCCACTCATTTTCCTCCCCATCCTTTTGGGATAGTACAACTGCTATAGTGTGGTCTGAGGCAAAGGAGTATAGGTTGAAACTTTTTGAATGGTCTGGGTAAGTCAATATAGGGGTAGTAGTAATAGTATATTTGATTTGTTGGAACGCTTTGAGGTTGCCCTCTTCCCATTTAATTTTGACATCCTTCTTAATCATATCATTGATAGGCTTAGCAATCTCAGAAAAATTGGGAACAAATCTCCTGATAAAATTAATTTTGCCAAAAAAAGACCTGACTCCCTTGAGGCTCTTGGGAGGTGGTATTTGTGCGATTGCTTTTGTCCTCTTAGGGTCAATACTAATTCCTTATTTTGAAACCACATGTCCCAATAATTTACCATGGGTGGCTCCAAATAGGTATTTCTTTATATTGAGTGAGATTCCATACTCTTTGCACCTTTGGAATACTTGGGATAAGTGAGAAAAGTGGTCTACAAGGTCCTTGGAGAATACGATAATATCATCTAGATATACCACCACTATTTTGAAAATCAGCCCCTTGAAGGCAAAATCCATAGCCCTTTGAAAAGTAGCTCGAGCATTCATCAACCCAAATGGCATCCTTTGGTATTCGAAGGTACCCCAAGGTGTGGTGAAGGTAGTTTTAAAGTGGTCCTCTAGATTGACTAGAATTTGGTTATATCCTGAGAAACCATCCAATAGGGATATTCGGGAGGATCCTACCACTGCTTGTAATAGATGCTCCATATTGGGAAGGGGATAATTATCCTTAAGGGAGCTTTTATTTAAACATCTAAAGTCAATGCATGACCTTATCTCCCCATTATTCTTCCTGACTAGCACCAAGTTCGCTATCCATAAGGAGAACCTCACTTTCTTGATTATCTTAGCATCAACAACTTTTTTACTTCCTTTTGCATAATAGGGTGTAGTGTGGGGTTGAAATTTCTTTGTTTCTACCTAAAGGGCTTGGCTCCTTCCTTCAAGGGAATCATGTGGGTCATCACTTTTGTATCAAATGTTCTTAACTCATCATACCCCCAAGCAAAATTGTCTCTATTTTTTCTTAAATATTCTATGTATTGCTTCTTTTCTTTGGCTGGTAGTGATTTGGCAATTCTCACTATCCTAGGATTTTCGGTTGTACCCACATTGACTTCCTCGCCTTCTGACTCACTTGGTGTGGTCCTATGGGCTTTGTCAAAATCATCAAACAGAGATTCTAGAGCCTCCCAACCCCTAGGGATTTTATTTTTTTTGAGTTGTATAACCTCAGTAGGAGTTCCTATCATATGTTGTAGCCTTTCCTCATCCTCTTCATCACAAATTATCCCTACAAACTATTTTTTCTTCATCACAAATTATCCCTACAAACTATTTTTTTACTATCATGAAATCCCTTATATCTGTGTCATCTTGAGAAAAATGTAGGTATACTACATTTTCTAGGACATAGGGGTGTGTTGGAGCCAAATTTGACTCAACTTTGAAACCCCCAAATTTAAATTTTTGGTTTCAATCAAACTGCTTATATTGTTGGTCATTGCTTAAAGTTGTTGTGAGTAATTCAATTTTTCATTGGTTGGTTTGATAAAGTCTAACCTTAGCCTTTTTAATAATGTGGGCTTCATGGTATAAATCAAAGTACCTCAAATGGTTAGGGAAGAAAATTTCAAATTAAAAACCTAAAGCCAAAGTCCGACCTTCAATTAAATATTTCCTTGGGCCTAAAATCGATTAATAAAGTCCTTTAATCATAAGTCGGTTAAATCATTCACCATGGTCTCAAAATCTGAAAGGTCTAAGGTTAAAGCAAATATTAATTAATTAAAACCTAAGGGTATGCACCCCATTAAGCTAACAAGCGAGCACCTCAGAATTAATCCAAAGGCCGCGCTCGATCCAGACAAAATCGGACGATAGCGCATTAATAAAATCGACCAAGGGATAAATCAAAAGTCAAATCCATGGTAAGAGTTAAAGAGTTTGCATCTTAAAATTAATCGAATGATTGTGCATTCATCATAAAAAATATAATGGATGCGCATTCCAAAAGAACTCGTATAATAAGACAAAGGGTCTAAAATATTCTAACCTAAGGTTTTTAAATGAGCAAGTTGTCTTTGATCTAATGATAGTGCTTCATCGAGGAATAAATCCAACGGATGCGCACTCACTAAGATTCTAAAGGTTAAGTCATAGACTAATAACAAACATGATTAAAGTCCTTGCACCTTTAACAAGATCAATGGATGCACTGACCCCAAGATCAAATCAACGATCGCGCGTTGTTCGAAGAGTCAAAAATTTAAATGCAAGACTTGATGGTCAAAGGTTCCGATTAAATAGTGAGTAAGTCTGATAGATCGGATGATCATGCCAAAAAAGTATAGATCGACGGTTGTGATTGCTTCGATTAAAGCGAACTTTAAAAGTCAATATTAAAAAGGATGTACCCCATTTGATTAATCATCGGGCTAGTTACCAAGATCGAATGGTTGCGCTCGATCAATTTTTAATCTAACGATGGTGCACTAATTGAAGATGCATTAAAGAGTGTTAAGGTTTAGAAAAATTAATTAATGTTAATCATGTAATTAAAAATGGTTTAATACATCGACTAATTCTCCCCCTTTCACCTTAATCATGATTAATATTATACGTACTTGATTAAACTAACTTGCAGGTTGACTAGATCCAACGGTTGCGCTTGTCTCCACTCGAAATCCGATGACCGCATCGAAACCGTGAATGGTAAAAGAAAGGCTAAGGTAAAGATAAATATTAATTATGTTTAGTAAGGGTTTAATACATTGACTAATCCCCTCCTTTCACCTTAATCATGATTAATAGAAAATCAAAAGTTTTTTACATTGATTATATGGTGGGCATCTTATTGACAATCTAATGATAGCGCCCAAACTAATCCAAAAATCGATGGTCGTGAAGGCTTGTAGTGGCAGAAAAAGATCCAAAGCTAAATAAAGATGCTTTAAGGATACACAAATCGAATGGCAGCGCTCATTGATCACCCAGATCCAATGGTGCACATACGAAAAATCAACCGAAGGTTAATCTAAGCATTATTATTTCAAAAGGTTGATTAATTAAACCAAGGTACGTATAAATGTTTCCCATTTATTAAAAACCATGTGCATATATACAATCCAATGGTCACGCCTCACCATAGTATGATCTAATGGTGATCACAAAGAAAAATGCACGTATCATATGATTACCATCAATTAATATGAGTTGCTAAGGTTTGAAAATAATGAAGATTAACATTGGATAATCATGATTAATTGAAGACCATAAAACACGTTATGTCAAGTGTTTATATGCAGCTAGGTACATTAACCATCATGCAGGTCTCGAGATATCAATGATCATGCTAGCATCCTACCCAGATCGAACGATAGCACATCAATCGACATTCCAAGAGCAAAACCAATCACTTGTATCTGACGGTTGCGATTAATCATGGTTGACTTAAGGAAAAAGGGGCATCATAGGAAATATGAAAACCAATGCTCACACCGAGAATTGAATATCATAGAAATCTTGAAGGAGACATAATCGATCCCAAAGATCTAGTTATCACTCGGATCCGAGGTGGCACGAGGTTCAAAAAGGACACTACCCCCATGGCACATACCGTTCCACATCAGATTAAAATATCCCCATTGACGAATGAATAGAAAGCATGAATGATTGTAGGCACATGGATCAAAGGGACCCAGGCACGTAAGTTAACAGATATCACCCATCATAAAGCACAAAATTCTAGAAAAGGCTGAGTTGGCATGATTCCATTGGCCAATTTTGAATAGCAATTGGTGGCATCGGGTCGATAATGAAACATGCAAATTTATCAAGTTCACTCCACCACCCTGTATATGAACTTACGAAACCAGTCAAGGCCACTCCATTGGTATACCAAGAATTAGAATTGATACATCAAAAGCATAGAGGGAAGAGAGTATTCATATTCTAAGAACTCGAAGAAGAACTTGACCAGCAATCATGAGAGCAATGGCATCATGGGGAGATGTGTTCGTACCTGTAGATACATGAGAAGCCATGAAGTTTATCATAGATAAATCACCCTATTCTATGATTTTTGGACCACTTGTTCTTGGTACCACTATGTATGATTTTGCCCAAAAATGTGGGGCAGATAAAAAACCCAACTCAACTCAACTGTACGAGATCAAAAATGCCTGCATTAAGAGTTTCACCCGAGTGATGGAAGGTGATAATAGAACCCCATGGATAATGGTAGATTTGTTCCATAAAGCTCAGAGGTGGCAGTACAAGGGTTTCCCTAGAGAAAATAGATGGAACAATAACCTTGGGAAGCTGATATGCCCAAAAGTGCATTTCTCCTCAGATTTGATGGCTTGGTTAGTAGTGGCATATGACGAAAGAATGAGGACCTTTCGAGACCACAAGAATCGAAAGGTGTTCAGCACCAAAGTCGAAGATATCCAGGAAGTGTTCAATCTGATGAAGTATACCACATTTCTGGTGGACTAGGTAATCGAACACCAATCTCGTATGTTCACTGATATGGAAATTTTTAAAAAATTGTTTGATACACATGCAAAAATAGAGAAAAATTTCCCAATTAATAAAAATACTTTTAAACCCTGGGTACAAGACTTCTGTGACATGATAAACATAGTATTGGGAGTACAGGATATGAGTAGAATAATGAAAAGGGTTTTGTATTTAGCTGCACAATGTAATAGAGGACATAACACCCCTATCTATGCCTAGGAACTGGAATTGAGCTCACAAATACATAGAGAAATGGTAGAACTAAAGAGAGCAATTTTTGAATAGAGGCAAGAGATGCCTCACTTTTCACAATATTCTTTTCTCACTCACTTAATAGCGGGCCAATTGGGGGAAGAAGCCCGTAAGAGATTAAAAGCCATAGATAGCCCCTATGTACATAATAGCTTCTGGAGACTTCATGAAGGACGAACTCACATGGGCTGGTTTTGTGATCGCTTCCTGGTAGAAATCCATTGGGCCTTAACTGGGCTAATTCCAAAAATATTAGGGCCAGGGGTAAGAGCATTCATTAAAGAAAATGAGATAGGAGATTTCTTCTTCATAGAGGGTTTTACTTACATCAGATTATATGGAGCTAAAATCCCTCCTAAGGTGTTACCCCAGTACTGCCCATTGTCCATAGCAACCCTAGAATTATGCAGACAAGTGGCAGAAGAGGCTAAAATGAGACTGGTTAAGAAGCATGGAAAAGTCCCCTGGCTTGATGTTCCCTACCATTTTGGGGATTATGTATTTGTTGGATATCCTTCCCTACTCAAGGGAATGTTTGAATTGGACAATATGGGATTCGATGAAGTGTCATGGAGGTTTTATGACCCAAAAGGAACTTACAACAAGATGATGGAGAAGAGAGAGTATGCTCGAATCAAGCATCGAGAAGATGCTTTTGAAGAAAGCTTATTAGAAGCTATAGAGCAAAGATCAGATTTACAGATAGTATGGGATAATTTCCCTCTAGAAAAGAGAGGTAGCACATAGGTTTGTGAAGCCTATGACTACCCAATAGAACTAAGAAGGCTTCAAGAAATTTTAGTAGATACTACAACACCTGTTATGCCAAGGATAGACCCAACAATTAAAGAAGACCCTTTGTTAGAATTGATAGAGGAGCAGGACATAGACTTAATGGAGGTCATTGTTAGAACTGTTGATGTAGTAGAACAATAGGTTAAACTCCTAGTGAATGATCAACTCATAATAGAAGCAACACCAAAAGAAGTTCCTCAACAGACCTGTATAGATAAAGGCAAAGAAATAGTAACTTCCTCTTCTCAGAAAGCATCACCTACAAAGCAAGTTGTAGTTCCCATATCTGATAATGTGCTAGTTATAACTAGTGTGAGGAAATTGGCACCCATGGCCATCCCTACCTCTATAACCATAAAGGGACAAGAGATCAAAATTCCCTCAGTGATACAAATGAATCCTAGGAATACTGGTGGATTGGGTGGCCTTTTTTAAAGTTACTTAGTGAAGAGTCAAATAGAAATAACTCTAGTAGAAGCAAAGAAGCCTAGATTGTCTTTACTAGTTGCCAAGGTTGTTTTGGAAAGGATAGATGAGTAGGTTGCCTTCACTGTTATAGATGAAAAAGAGTTGCAGTTAGTAGCAGGGATGGGAAATGTAGAAGAACAATCTTCAGAAAAAGTAGAGTTGAGGACAACTGTGTCAGATATTGCTGAGATTAATCTCCCTCCCTTGCAAGACCCACTAGTTTTCAGTACCAATGAAGAAATAGGTGGATCATCAGTACTGGGTAAAGATGCAGATATAGCAAAACTTGTCAAAATAGTGAATGCTCAAGCCATTGATCAATTTGTTGAAAATATTGAAGCACTCAAAAAATAATTGGACCAAGAAGAAAAAGAAAAAGCAGAATTAAAAGCTGTGATAAGTAAGCAACAATAAGCAACAAGAAGAATTAAATAAGAAAGATGCTTCAATTGCCCAACCCCTTTAGTAACCAAGGTTCAAGATCATGTATATTATTTGAATGTAATGAAAAAGGACATGTACAAAAGAATAAAAGCTCAGGCCAAAGGTTTTACTGAAATGTTCAGGCAAATAAGGGTGATTCAAATAACTACTCAAGAAATCATGACCTTGATGCAGGAAAGAGAAAAATATTTTAAATTCATTCACCCAACCTTGGACTACATAGGGGATCATTTTGAAGAACTACAAGGACAAGAAATAATGACACCTGAAGGCAATAAGATTCAAATCAATTTTGAATTTTTCAAAGTAGCCCTGTTTGGATCAAACCAAGAGAAATGGATAAATTCTGTGATTGAGATGAATGATCTGATAAAGGATGCTATAGATAAACTGATAGATATTGGCCTATCCTTAGATCAATGCCTGGAAGCATCAGACATAGAAGGAATATTCAAAGAAACCCTTGAGATATTTGACTGTGAACAAGGTGATGAGGAGGAGATGATTAAACAAACTACACTCATGGTGAATGCTACGAAGCCTTACTACTTCAATATGATAGAAACATGCTTGTTATTGTTATACAAAAATAGAATTTTGCAAGAAATGAATATGCTCAGGATTGCAGCCACTTTTGACACAGAAATATGGAGGTTGATTGATGAGCATATTAAAGGGTTGCAAAGGAGTTTAAAGGGAAAAAGGTCAATACCTACACTCAAAAAAAGTAGATTCTGCACCACAGATAACTGCAATAATAGGAGACATCTCTGGGGTAGTTAAAGGGTCAAAGGATCAAGGAAAGGCAACTCAAAAGAGGCCAGTTCAGAAAGCAGTAGCTAAACGCACCAAGAAGTAGCTGAATCAGATGAAAGTTCTCCTCATACTTAAATCACCAGTTTAGTAGGAATTTGTTTGAACAAGTCAAAGAAGGGAGCACAGTCAAAACCTCAAAGCTATCTGGATAGCACCAATTTTGGAAATTCAATCAGATGATGCCAAGTGTACAGCCAGAATTCAACCAAAAATAATAGAATCAAGAACCAACAACTATAAAAGGAAGCAGGCAGGTCTGGATTCTGCATCAAGCAATTAGAGAATAGCATTTTTGCTAAGAGGTATACTTGAGTGCCCTGTTAGTTGTGTTGTTGTATTTCTTTGTGTCTATTTTCTTTTATTCATTCTTTCTTCCTCCCCTTGTTGTGCAGGATTGTATGATAGGAAAGCGTTCAAGAAGTTGAGAATATTTCCAATCTTATTGAGCCTAGGATTCAGAGATTCTTCTGTTACTATATTGGAATAAGGAGAGTTGGAGAGACCTGTTACATTATTTGAATAGAGTCCTCTCCATTGTATTGATGTATTTTTTTAAGAAAAATAGAGTTAAAAGGCATCCCGCCCACTCTGCATGTAATATTTTATGAAATCAATACAATTCTGGGTTTTATTCCTGTCATTTCTTTGTCTTAGTATTGTGTGTATCTGTATAATGGGTTACATTATTTGAATGCATTATATACGTTTCTTTCATTAGTTAACTCTTGATTTTATTATGATATTTGAATGAGATTAAGAACGCTAATTTTCTTCTCCCCTTCTCTCTGTTTCATAATTAAAATTGTTGTTAAATTGCTATAATAGCCCAATGAATCTAGGCATCGGTCTACATAAGGCATAATAGTTGGTTATTTTCATGCTTGGTCATTTTAATAAGAATACTTATAGTTTAATATAAATCTGGAGCATGCAAATTAGAAGTTTAATTAAAGAATTGTCGTTGGGGTTTCCTTACCCGTTCTGCCATCTTCTTTAGCAATATTCGGGTTTAGCAGAACATGAGGCAGGTCGACCAGAGCTTGTAATAGCTCGTTGGTTTCAAACGGATTCTTGTAGCATGACAATTGATTTCCTACGGATGCAAGAATCGGTTCCAATATTTTTTGGCACCGTTGTCGGGAGGACTTCTTAGAAAGATTCAATTATCTTCTTAAAAGTTTTCTTCAATGATTATTTTTAATCAATGGATGACCAATTAAAGTAAAGAACTAATTTTAATTTTCACTTAGTTAGAAGTTCTTTATTTTTCAGTTCTTGATTTTTTATGAAAGTTCTTGTTTCTTGATTTTCTTGAAATTTTGGTTTCTTGATTTTCTTGATTTTCCCCAAGAACCCACTCCTGTGAGGATGAGAGATAATATCAAGCATTCTTGATAAGAGTATACGTTGTTCTTTCTGCACCCTAGTGTTGGCGACTCTACTGGATGAACCCAGAAGAAAAATATAAAAAAGGAGAGAACAGAATGTGTTGGCGAACACTAGGAGAAGTGGTAAGGAGCTATTTCTAGAACTCGAGAATCTAGAGGTATTTATACATACCCAAAAAACTCCACTTTTTAAGAATACAGTTTATAATAGTAGATTAAATTCTAGTGGTAAAAGGTATATGAAGAAAATCCAGAATACTATTACTACTGATATTATTGTAGATGAACGTTTAAAATTAGTAGTAGAAGATATATGTGATTATTCTCATTTAAAGGTAGATAATTCATCAATCTACATTCAAACTACCCATACCCATACCATCGTAGGTACTACATCTATGAAATTAAATTCAATAGTAGCTATGGCTCAGGGTAATGTTCATTTGTGGAGAACTAACAGATATAGGCCTTTTGTATTACTAGTAAATTTAAATGCCTTACCTAGTAAAGCTCACAAATACCTCCCTAAGTTTTTAGGAAATAGTGCAGTAACTGGAGAGGATCATATCAAAAGTTTCTTATATGCAATGGACAGTCTGGAAGTTGAACATGAAGATGTAGTATTAAGACTATTTCTGCAGACTTTAGAAAAATATGCTAGAGAATGGTTTAATTCCCTTCCTAACAATGATATCCTAGACTTCACCAAAATGGAAGAGGTGTTCCTAAAGAAGTATGGTGAAAGGAAAAATGAACAATCATTGTTAACTGAGCTAGCCACTATGAAGAAGAAAGAAAATGAGGTTGTTAGTGATTTTAATAGAATATTTTCAAAAACAAGAAACAAAATCCCTGCCAACCTCAGGCCTAGTGATATTCAGTCTATTTGTTTTTATAAGAATGCTTTTCAAGGAGAGTTTAACTATGAATTAAGGCAAGAACAAGCCACTACCATTGATGGTTGTATGGAAAAAGCAATGGATATAGAAAGAAATATGCTTGATAGTGGTAATATGAAGCCTTATTCTTTAGAGGTTAACATGCCTGAGAGAAAACCTAAGAGAGTGGATTTTGATATACAAAGAAGAACTGAAATTGATCCTATGGAGAAGTTGACCAGTCAAATGATAGAAATGTTCAACAACATGAGTAACAGGTTAGCAAGAATTGAAAGAAATGGAAATAATGGTGAATCTTCATAGATAGAGTGACCACATGTTGACAACCGTCCCCATTTAAGAAAAATTACAATAAGAATTGGGGAAACAACAATGGTTTTGAAGAAGGGAATAGGAATAGGGGTAATGGGAATAACAACTAGAAAAATAGAGATTCTGATAGGGATCAGAACAATGTCCCTAACCCAATGCCATCTGCCAATGTAGCTGAAGGTTTTCCTTATTTTTGCTCTACTTGTGATGCACCCCATAACCCCGATGCATGTGGAATACACCTGAGTGATCAACGTAATGTAGATATGCATGCAGAATCAGAAGAGGATATAAGAATCAATGCATGTTGGTCCATTGAAGATGAATCCAGAGAAAGGTTGTTTGAAGAAGACATGGATAAATATGCTTCAAATCATCATCCTCAGATCTTAGTAACTGAAGGAACTAAAATCTTGCAGAAATCACATGAGTCAAGATATGATAAGATGAAGCAAGGGAAATTGATTCCCACTGCTCAAGAGGTTGAAGAATTAGAGGCAACCCATGTTTTAAATTTAAGGAATAGAACAGTCCCTAAAAGAATAGAGAAATTATCTACAAATGAAACAAGAAGATAAACTTTCACCAATAAAAATATCAGTAAAGAGAAAACTGATAGGAACCCTAACAAAATTACTCCTGAGGTAATAGAATCAATAGAAGAAGTTCCCAAAGAAGAAAGTAATAAACCATTGGATATAAAGAAGATAGAATTTGATGTTGGGTCAGAACTCAGTAAGCAAAAAGTTAATATCACATTTGGTGAACTTATGAAAGTTCAAACATACAGAGAACAAGTATGCAGAGCTTTTGGATTAGTAGAGCAGAAAGAAGACCCTACTTGTCATGTTGCTAGACAAAATCAACATGATACAAGATCACCATCTTCTGTCAGACCCTTCTACGTGTCATTAAGATATAATTCAGATGAAGGGGAAAGATATGTGATTCATAATTGCATGCTTGATAGTGGAGCTTCACATAATATCATGCCTAAGTTAATAGCTGACCAAATGGGATTAATCTGTACTAGAGATTCTACTCCTATTTTTGTAATGGACATAGACAAATTCCCTGTGTAGGGGTGATAACCTGGATTATTAGTTTTCCTAGACCAACACCCCAAAAAGGGCATTGTCATGGATGTAGCAGTAGTTGATGTTGACCCATTCTTCTCACTATTACTCAGTAGGCATTGGGCAGAACAACTAGGGGGATCAATACAACTAGACTGGTCTTATGCTACCATCCCCATATCGGATAAGGAGAATATAATTTTGAGAAGGGAACCATTCAACAAACACTCCGTAGAGTTAATTCAAATAGATGAAACCATGATTAACTTAGTTAACTCTATGGAAGAAAAAGGGATGGGAGTCTATTCAATATGGCACAACCCATTCTTGATGGAAGTACCAGATGCAAAGAACATGGATCTAGAAGATATGAGAATAATTGATGCTGAATCAAATCGAGTATTAACCCAAGAAATGTGGACCATGTCATTTGATGGGGCTAAATCCCAATCTGGAGCAGGTGCAGGTGTAAATTTGATTGATATTAAAGGAAATTACCTTGGTATCCCTTACAGATTGCAATTTCCTTGCACAAACAATGTAGTTGAGTACGAAGCTTTACTATTAGGGCTAAGGAAAGCAAAAGAGTTAGGTATTAACTACTTAACTATAATAGGGGATGCATAACTTATTATACTACAAATAAAAGGTAAATATCAGACCAAGCATCCTAGACTTAAGCAATATAGAAATGCAGTATTAGAAGAAATTGATAAATTTTTGGCTTTCAATATTTCATATATTCCTAGAGAACAAAATCATGTTGCAGATCTCTTAGCTGTGAATGCCTCAGGTCTAGATCACCCAGAAATAACTATAGAATATATGGACAGATTTCCAACTATCTCAGTCTATAAACCTTCTGTGCTAGATAACATAGTCTATCTTCAGGTCTTTCAAGATGATATAGATATTAAGGATTTTATGACTTTGCAAAATCAGTATGCAGATGTCATCTGTGATGAAAAATATGAAGAAAAGCTAAAATATCAAATAGGAGAACCAGTAGAAGTAATCCAGTTGAAAACTAATAGAATACCCAAAGGATTGGTGTCTCTTGAAAGCCTATTTGATGATTTTGACAAAGCCTATAAACCTATACGTAGAGAAGTGATATCTGAGGATATTAATATTGGCTCAATGAAAGAACCTATAATAGTGAAAGTAGACATGGCACTACCTGCTAAAGAAAAAGTTGGATATATCAATTTCCTAAAAAAGAACAAAGAACATTTTGCTTGGACCTATGAAGATCTCAAAACTTTCAAAATGGATGTGATGACACATATAATACCCTTGAAAGAAGAGGCCAAGCCATTTAGACAAAAATAGAGAAAGTACAATCCAACTCTCACCTAATAATGCAAAAAGAGGTTCAAAAATTGTTGGACTCCAAGATAATAAGAAAAGTCAGATTTTCCTCTTGGATATCCAACTTAGTACCAGTTAGGAAAAAGAATGGGGACATTAGACTATGCATGGATTTTAGAAATTTAAACAAGAGCTCACTAAAAGACAATTACCCATTGCCTAACATGGAACAACTACTGCAAGCAATAGTAGGTTCAACTAGATTGTCCCTGTTAGATGGATTTTTAGGGTACAATCAAATTCTGATAAATCCAGAAGATAGACACAAGGCAACATTCACCACACCCTGGGGCACATTTGAATATTTAAGAATACCTTTTGGATTGATGAATGCAGGTGCTACTTTCCAAAGAGCGATGGACTTTGCTTTCAAAGGACTAATGTTCAAAATTGTAGTAGTGTACTTAGATGATATCACAGTTTTTTCTAAAAATCTAGAAGATCATCTAGAACATTTGACTGTAGTTTTTGCCCGATGCAAGGAATTTGGAATCTCTCTAAATCCAAAAAAATGCATATTTGGAACTACACAAGGAAAATTGCTAGGTCATATAGTTTCATAAAAGGGGATAAGCATTGATCCAGAAAGGATAGAAGCCATTTCTAAAATTCCCCCACCCAAGAATCTAAAAGGGGTAAGGTCATTCTTTGGCAAAATAAATTTTATCAGAATATTTGTCCCAAATTTTGCAGAAATGACCAAACCCATAAATGATATGGTGAAGAAAACTGGAGAAATAAAATGGACATTAGAAAATATGGAAGCATTTAACAAAATCAAAGAAGCCATATCAACCACTCCAACTCTAAGTTGCCCTGATTATACAAAGGATTTTAATATCTACTCCTATGCATCTGAACATTCTATTGTAGCAGTTCTTTCATAGAAATATGAAGAAAATAATGAAAGGCCAATAGCCTTTATGAGCTCAGGTCTAAAAGGAGCAAATATTAAATACACCCTATTGGAAAAACATGCCTATGCAGTCATCCAATATTTGGAACACTTTAAAGGTATATTTGGCTCAAACAAAGTTTATTGTTGTATTCCCTTTATAGCAATAAAAGATATCTTTTCTCAATCAGAGCCATTGGGAAGACCAACAAGATGGATGGTAAAACTTTTGCAATATGATGTTGAATTCAAAATAGTTAAAACAGTCAAAGGGCAGGGTTTAGCTAAACTATTGGCTAACAAAGAAGAAGCAGGATCTGAAAATATTCTTACCATAGATCAGACATATGATGATAGAAGAATAAAAAATGAAGAATGTAAATGGTATGAAGAAATTTTGTCCTATCTACAAACTCTGTCATTCCCCAAAAATATGTCAATAAACAGAATGAGGTCAGTCAAACTTCAAGCTCAAAAGTATTATATACAAAATGGAGTATTATATTGGAAACATCCCGATGGAGTATTATTAGTCTGCTTATATGAAAGAGAAGTCCCAAAAATAATTAATGAATTTCATAATGGTTTCTGTGGAGGACATTTTTCTCCAAGAGCTACAACTAATAAAATCATGAGAGCAGGATATTATTGGCCATCCCTTTTAAGGATGTATATAAATATGTTAGGAATTGTCATAACTGCCAAGTTTTTATAGGGAAAAAGCATCTACCAGCCATGCCCCTCAAGCCAGTAATCATTGAAGCACCTTTTGCTCAATGGGGTATTGACCTGATTGGAGAGATCAAGCCTAATTCATCTAGCCAACATAAGTGGATCATAACTACAATAGATTACTTCACAAAGTGGGTGGAAGCTGCACCTTTGAGAACATCTACATCTACTGAGTCATCGATTCATAGAGGAAAATATCTTGACCAGGTATGGAGTTCCTAAAAATCTTGTAACTGATAATGCTCAATATTTTGTGTCATATGAAATGGTAGAATTTTGTGTTGAATATGGAATTGAATTATCTCATTCTGCTAATTATTATCCCCAAGGAAATGGTCTAGCTGAGTCATCAAATAAAAATGTAATAACAAGAATAAAAAGGTCATTAGGCAAAAACAAAAGGGGATGGGACAGTGAACTTAAATTTGCTTTATGGGCTGATAGGTTGTCTGTTAAAAGAAATACAGGAAGAACCCCCTATGAGATGGTTTATGGAGAAAAAGCCCTACTGCCCCCAAAAATGGAAAAAATGGCACTTTCCCTTTTATTGCAAGATCATGAAAACCCTGATCCCATTCAGAGAAGGCTTGACCAAATTGTCTTGTTAGAAGAACAAAGAAGAGAGACCCTCAATAGAATGATGGAACAAACCCAAAAAACTGTAAATTTGTTTAATAAGAAAGCCAAGGGTACTCCTTTTTCTCAAGGAGATATAGTCATCTATTGGGATCCTAAAAATGATAAGCATGGTGAAAAGGGTAAGTTTGAACCTAAATGGATTGGCCCATACCAAATTGCCCATGTTATCAGTCAGAATACTTACAAGCTACAGACTTTGTAGGGAGAAATAATGGCTATCCCTATTAATGGCCAACACCTCAAAATGTACAATCCCTGTTGAAGGTGTACTTAAAAAAAATAATAAAAAAAATAGAAAAACAAAAATCCAAAAATAGAGTGGTGTATTTTGTTTATTAGTTAAGCTTCCCTTTTGTTCTTGAATAATTTTGAGTTTACTGTACACATGATATCTTAGTTTGATGAGTATATCTAACTGTTGATTCCACCAAAAACAATAAAAAGAAAAAAGGAATTTATTTTAGATGTTGATGAGCTTTACAATTCTATCAAAAATGAGTGTTTATGCAATAGTTGTTTGATATGAGATAAAACAGATAGAAAACAAAGTTGATTGAAACATCATGTCAAGCCTCACATTACAAATGATACTTAAAGTGACTTCAAAGGTCCAAAGAACTGAGTTATCTTTGAGAGGGTAGTTGAGCCAAAAATTATTACACTCATATTTTATAGCCAGAAACTAATCCTCAACTCAGGCATACTTATTGCACAATTTGCTTATATATCCAAACACTTCTCTCACGAGAAAGAAAAATAAAAAATAAAGTAAAATTGAGTCACTGCCTGAGATATCTTGGAAAACCTCTACCGGAGCTATAGACGCTTGATTGACAGTAGGGTAAAACTAAGATGGGATTAGAAGCAACTCCACCGAGGCTATAGATGCCTGACTGGCAGTGGAGCCCTACAGAATGGTGAAAATTTTTAAAGAGTGAAATCACATATTAGGCTTGGCTATTTTGCTCAGATATGATAAAGTTCTGAAAGATTTAGAAATCCAAAAAAGAATGCACAAACACACACATGGGAAAAAATATGATGAGACAAATGGCTGTGACAAAATCTGTGTAATCATATCTTATGACTTAGCTAAAACAAGCATTACAATATTTCAAAATAAAACTCATTGATTTCTAAAATTTTCTAACCTTTGTTTCCAAATTGAATGAAAAGGGATCTACAGTTTTTCATACTCTACTTGCTTTGATATCATGTTATTCATATATTTATATATATAAAAAAAATGAATGATGAAGAAAAGAAAGAAAAAGAGGAAGGAAGTTTTTTTTTATGCATTTCAAGTTTTGCTTAGCAATCAAAATTTTGTTGTTTTTTGTTAAATTTTTGCAAAATAAAACTAGGAGATTCTGTGGTTCTCAAGTGCTTCATGTTTTCAACACATTGTCCCAATCAGAGCCTATGTTGGAGCCAAATTTGACTCAACTTTGAAACCCCCAAATTTAAATTTTTGGTTTCAATCAAACTGCTAATATTGTTGGTCATTGCTTAAGTTGTTGTGAGTAATTCAATTTTTCATTGGTTGGTTTGATAAAGTCTAACCTTAGCCTTTTTAATAATGTGGGCTTCATGGTATAAATCAAATTACCTCAAATGGTTAGGGAAGAAATTTTCAAATTAAAAATCTAAAGCCAAAGTCCGACCTTCAATAAATATTTCCTTGGGCCTAAAACGATTAATAAAGTCTTTAATCATAAAGTCGGTTAAGTCATTCACCATGGTCTCAAAATCCGAAAGGTCTAAGGTTAAAGCAAATATTAATTAATTAAAACCTAAGGGTATGCACCCCCTAAGCTAACAATCGAGCACCTTAGATTTAATCCAAAGGTCCGCTCGATCCAAAAAAATGGATGATAAGCGATTAATAAAATCGAACCAAGGGATAAATCAAAAGTCAAGCCATGGTCAAGAATTAAAAGTTTGCATCTTAGACTTAATGGATGGTAGCATCATCATAAAAAATCTAATGGATGCGCATTCCAAAAGAACCCGTAAGATAAGTCAAATGGGTCTAAAAATTCTAACCTAAGGTTTAAAATGAGCAAGTTGTCTTCAAATCTAACGATAGCGTTCATCGAGAAGTAAATCCAAGGACTACATAAGATTTAAAGGTTAAGTCATAGACTAATAACAAACATGATTAAAGTCCTTGCACCTTTAACAAGATCAATGGATGTGCTGACCCCAAGATCAAATCGATGATCGCATGTTGTCCGAAGAGTCAAAAATTTAAATGCAAGACTTGATGGTCAAAGGTTTTGATTAAATAGTGAGTAAGTTTGACAGATCGGATGATCATGCCAAAAAAGTATAGATCAATGGTTGTGATTGCTTCAATTAAAGTAAACTTTAAAAGTCAATATTAAAAAGGATGCACCCCATTTGATTAATCATCGGGCTAGTTACCAAGATCGAACGGTTGCGCTCGATCGATTTTTAATCTAATGGTGGCGCACTAATTGAAGATGCATTAAAGAGTGTTAAGGTTCAAAAAATTAATTAATGTTAATCATGTAATTAAAAAGGGTTTAATACATCGACTAATTTTCCCCCTTTCACCTTAATCATGATTAATATTATACGTACTTGATTAAACTAACTTGCAGGTTGACTAGATCCAACGACTGCGCTTGTCTCCACTCGAAATCCGATGGCCACGCTAAACCATGAATGGTAAAAGAAAGGCTAAGGTAAAGATAAATATTAATTATGTTTAGTAAGGGTTTAATACATTGACTAATCCCCCTTTCACCTTAATCATGATTAATAGAAAATCAAAAGTTTTTACATTGATTATATGGTGGGCATCTTATTGACAATCTAACGATAGCGCCCAAACTAATCCAAAAATCGATGGTCACGAAGGCTTGTAGTGGCGGAAAAATATCCAAAGCTAAATAAAGATGCTTTAAGGATACACAAATCGAATGACAGTGCTCATTGATCACCCAGATCCAATGGTGCACATACGAAAAATCAATCGAAGGTTAATCTAAGCATTATTATTTCAAAAGGTTGATTAATTAAACCAAGGTACGTATAAATGTTTCCCATTTATTAAAAACCATGTGCATATATACAATCCAATGGTCGCACCTCACCATAGTATGATCTAACGATGATCACAAAAGAAAAATGCACGTATCATATGTTACCATCAATTAATACGAGTTGCTAAGGTTTGAAAATAATGAAGATTAAACATTGGATAATCATGATTAATTGAAGACCATAAAACATGTTATGTCAAGTGTTTATATGCAGCTAGGTACATTAACCATCATGCAGGTCTCGGGATATCAATGATCATGCCAACATCCTACCCAGATCGGACGACAACGCATCAATCGACATTCCAAGAGCAAAACCAATCACTTGTATCTGACGGTTGCGATTAATCATGGTTGACTTAAGGAAAAAGGGGTATCATAGGAAATATGAAAACCAATGCTCACACCAAGAATCGAATATCATAAAAATCTCGAAGGAGACATAATCGATCCCAAAGATCTAGTTATCACTCGGATCCGAGGTGGCACGAGGTTCAAAAAGGACACTACCCCCATGGCACATACCGTTCCACGTCAGATTAAAAGATCCCCATTGATGAATGAATAGAAAGCATGAATGATTGTAGGCACATGGATCAAAGGGACCTAGGCATGTAAGTTAACAGATATCGCCCATCATAAAGCACAAAATTCTAAAAATGGTTGAGTTGGCACGATTCCATTGGCCAATTTTGAACAACGGTTGGTGGCATCGGGTCGATAATGAAACGTGCAAATTTATCAAGTTCACTCCACCACCCTGTATATGAACTTACGAAACCAGTCAAGGCCACTCCACTGGTATACCAAGAATTAGAATTGATACATTAGAAGCACAGAGGGAAGAGAGTATTCGTATTCTGAGAACTCGAAGAAGAACTTGACCAGCAATCACGAGAGCAATGGCATCATGGGGAGATGTGTTCGTACCTACAGATACATGAGAAGCCATGAAGTTTATCATAGATAAATCACCCTATTCTATGATTTTTGGACCGCCTATTCTTGGTACCACTATGTATGATTTTACCCAAAAATGTGGGGTAGATAAAAAACCCAACTCAGCTCAACTGTACGAGATCGAAAATGCCTGCATTAAGAGTTTCACCCGAGTGATGGAAGGCGATAACAGAACCCCATGGATAATGGTAGATTTGTTCCATAAATCTCGGAGGTGGTAGTACAAGGGTTTCCCTAGAGAAAATAGATGGAACAGTAACCTTGGGAAGCTGATATGCCCAAAAGTGCATTTCTCCTCAGATTTGATGGCTTGGTTAGCAGTGGCATATGATGAAAGAACGAGGACCTTTCGAGACCACAAGAATCGAAAGGTGTTCAGCGCCAAAGTCGAAGATATCCAGGAAGTGTTCAATCTGATGAAGTATACCACATTTTTGGTGGACCAGGTAATCGAACACCAATCTCGTATGTTCACTGATATGGAAATTTTTAAAAAATTGTTTGATACACATGTAGAAATAGAGAAAAATTTCCCAATTAATAAAAATGCTTTTAAACCCTGGGTACAAGACTTCTGTGACATGATAAACATAGTATTGGGAGTACAGGATATGAGTAGAATAACAAAAAGGGTTTTGTATTTAGCTGCACAATGTAATAGAGGACATAACACCCCTATCTACGCCTAGGAACTAGAATTGAGCTCACAAATACACAGAGAAATGGTAGAACTAAAGAGAGCAATTTTTGAACAGAGGTAGGAGATGCCTCACTTTTCACAATATTCTTTTCTCACTCACTTAATAGCGGGCCAATTGGGGGAAGAAGCCCGTAAGAGATTAAAAGCCATAGATAGCCCCTATGTACATAATAGCTTCTGGAGACTTCATGAAGGATGAACTCACATGGGCTGGTTTTGTGATCGCTTCCTGGTAGAAATCCATTGGGCCTTAACTGGGCTAATTCCAGAAATATTAGGGCCAGGGGTAAGAGCATTCATTAAAGAAAAGGAGATAGGAGATTTCTTCTTCATAGAGGGTTTTACTTACATCAGATTATATGGAGCTAAAATCCCTCCTAAGGTGTTACCCCAGTACTGCCCATTGTCCATAGCAGCCCTAGAATTATGCAGACAAGTGGCAGAAGAGGCTAAAATGAGACTGGTTAAGAAGCATGGAAAAGTCCCCTGGCTTGATGTTCCCTGCCATTTTGGAGATTATGTATTTGTTGGATATCCTTCCCTACTCAAGGGAATGTTTGAATTGGACAATATGGGATTCGATGAAGTGTCATGGAGGTTTTATGACCCAAAAGGAACTTACAACAAGATGATGGAGAAGAGAGAGTATGCTCGAATCAAGCATCGAGAAGATGCTTTTGAAGAGAGCTTATTAGAAGCTATAGAGCAAAAATCAGATTTATAGATAGTATGGGATAATTTCCCTCTAGAAAAGAGAGGTAGCACATAGGTTTGTGAAGCCTATGACTACCCAACAGAACTAAGAAGGCTTCAAGAAATTTTAGTAGATACTACAACACCTGTTATGCCAAGGACAGACCCAACAATTAAAGAAGACCCTTTGCTAGAATTGATAGAGGAGCAGGACATAGACTTAATGGAGGTCACTATTAGAACTGTTGATGTAGTAGAACAATAGGTTAAACTCCTAGTGAATGACCAACTCAGAATAGAAGCAACACCAAAAGAAGTTCCTCAACAGACCTATATAGACAAAGGCAAAGAAATAGTAACTTCCTCTTCTCAGAAAGCATCACCTACAGAGCAAGTTGTAGTTCCCATATCTGATAATGTGCTAGCTGTAACCAGTGTGAGGAAATTGGCACCCATGGCCATCCCTACCTCTATAACCATAAAGGGACAAGAGATCAAAATTCCCTCAGTGATACAAATGAATCCCAGGAAGACTGGTGGACTGGGTGGCCTTTTCCGAAGTTACTTAGTGAAGAGTCAAATAGAAATAACTCCAGTAGAAGCAAAGAAGCCCAGATTGTCTTTACCAGTGGCCAAGGTTGTTTTGGAAAGGATAGATGAGCAGGCTGCCTTCACTGTTATAGATGAAAAAGAGTTGCAGTTAGTAGCAGGGATGGGAAATACAGAAGAACAATCTTCAAAAAAGCAGAGTTGAGGACAACTGTGTCAGATATTGCTGAGATTAATCTCCCTCCCCTACAAGACCCACTAGTTTTCAGTACCAATGAAGAAACATGAGGATCATCAGTACTGGGTAAAGACGCTGATATAGCAAAACTTGTCAAAATAGTGAATGCTCAAGCCATTGATCAATTTGTTGAAAATATTGAAGCACTAAAAAAACAATTGGACCAAGAAGAAAAAGAAAAAGCAGAATTAAAAGTTGTGATAAGTAAGCAACAAGAAGAATTAAATAAGAAAGATGCTTCAATTGCCCAACCCCTATAGTAACCAAGGTTCAAGATCATGTATATTATTTGAATGTAATGAAAAAGGACATGTACAAAAGAATAAAAGCTCAAGCCAAAGGTTTTACTGAAATGTTCAGGAAAATAAGGGTGATTCAAATAACTGCTCAAGAAATCATGACCTTGATGCAGGAAAGAGAAAAATATTTTAAATTCATTCACCCAACCCTGGACTACATAGGGGATCATTTTGAAGAACTGCAAGGACAAGAAATAACGACACCTGAAGGCAATAAGATTCAAATCAATTTTGAATTTTTCAAAGCAGCCCTGTTTGGATCAAACCAAGAGAAATGGATAAATTCTGTGACTGAGATGAATGATCTGATAAAGGATGCTACAGATAAACTGATAGATATTGGCCTATCCTTAGATCAATGCCTGGAAGCATCAGACATAGAAGGAATATTCAAAGAAACCCTTGAGAGATTTGACTGTGAACAAGGTGATGAGGAGGAGATGATTAAACAAACTACACTCATGGTGAATGCTACAGAAGCCTTACTACTTCAGTATGACAGAAACATGCCTGTTATTGTTATACAAAAAAATAGAATTCTGCAAGAAATGAATATGCTCAGGATTGCAGCCACTTTTGACACAGAAATATGGAGGTTGATTGATGAGCATATTAAAGGGTTGCAAAGGAGTTTAAAAGGAAAAAGGGTCAATACCTACACTCAACAAAAAGTAGATTCTGCACCACAGACAGCTGCAATAACAGGAGACATCTCTGGGGCAGTTAAAGGGTCAAAGGATCAAGGAAAGGCAACTCAAAAGAGGCCAGTTTGGAAAGCAACAGCTAAACGCACCAAGAAGTAGCTGAATCAGATGAAAGTTCTCCTCATACTTAAATCACCAGTTTAGTAGGAATTTGTTTGAACAAGTCAAAGAAAGGAGCACAGTCAAAACCTCAAAGCCAGCTGGATAGCATATAGAATGGGTTCAATCAGATGATGCCAAGTGTACAGCCAGAATTCAACCAAAAATAACAGAATCAAGAACCAAGCAGCTATAAAAGGAAGCAAGCAGGTCTGGATTCTGCATCAAGCAATTAGAGAATAGCATTTTTGCTAAGAGGTATACTTGAGTGCCCTGTTAGTTGTGTTGTTGTATTTCTTTGTGTCTATTTTCTTTTATTCATTCTTTCTTCCTCCCCTTGCTGTGCAGGATTGTATGATAGGAAAGCGTTCAAGAAGCTGAGAATATTTCCACTCTTATTGAGCCTAGGATTCAGAGATTCTTCTGTTACCAGATTGGAACAAGGAGAGTTGGAGAGACCTGTTACATTATTTGAACAGAGTCCTCTCCATTGTATTGATGTATTTCTTTAAGAAAAATAGAGTTAAAAGGCATCCCGCCCACTCTGCATGTAATATTTTATGAAATCAATACAATTCTGGGTTTTATTCCTGTCATTTCTTTGTCTCAGTATTGTGTGTATCTGTATAATGGGTTACATTATTTGAACGCATTATATACGTTTCTTTCATTGGTTAACTCTTGATTTTATTACGATATTCGAATGAGATTAAGAACGCCAATTTTCTTCTCCCCTTCTCTCTGTTTCATATTAAAATTGTTGTTAAATTGCTATAACAGCCCAATGAATCTAGGCACCGGTCTACATAAGGCATAACAGTTGGTTATTTTCATGCTTGGTCATTTTAATAAGAATACTTATAGTTTAATATAAATCTGGAGCGTGCAAATTAGAAGTTTAATTAAAGAATTGTCGCTGGGGTTTCCTTACCCATTCTGCCATCTTCTTTAGCAATATTCGGGTTTAGCAGAACATGAGGCAGGTCGACCAGAGCCTGTAATAGCTCGTTGGTTTCAAACGGATTCTTGTAGCGTGACAATTGATTTCCTACGGATGCAAGAATCGGTTCCAACAGGGTGATAAACAAAAATGGTGGAAAATATGTCCATGAACTCAATGTCAATTTTAGGGTCATCTGCCCCAGAGGCATTTACAACCAGTAGGTTAGCCACATGATTTTTCTCCCTCATAATATGTGAGATATTGAAGTTCATAAATTTTCTTATCTCATCCAGGATAGTTTGTTTGTACTATTTTAATCTGGGATGTTTAGTTTAGTACTTCCCCCTTATCTATTGAATAATTAATTATGCATCCCCATACATAGTCAGATAGTTGATTCCAAGTTCTTTTGCCTTCCTCAACCCTAGTAGTAAGGCCTCATATTCTACTACATTATTGGCATAGGGGAATTCAAATATATAGGGTACTCCCAGGTAGTTACCTTTATATCAGTTGAATTAATACCAACCCCAGCCCTAGCCTATGACTTGGCTCCATCAAATGTTAAAGTCCACATTTTAGTGGTGAGAACCCTATCTGATTTAGCTTCTGTAGCTACTTTAAGTAAATTATACAATCCTTCAACATCGAGTACTTCTTTGAGAAAAGGGATGTGCCAAATGGAATAAACCCCCAGTTATTTCTCTTCTACAGAGCTAACCAAATCCACTATGGTGTTATCAAGCTTCATAAGCTCTACTGATATTTTGTTGAAGGCATCTCTTCTTAATGTGGCTTGATCTTTGGAGGAAAATGTAATGGTATAAAATGACCAATCTAACTAAATCGATCCTCCCAACTTCTCTACCCAATGTCTAGATAACAAAAGGGATAAAAATGGGTCTACATCCACAACTGCCACATCCATGAAAATCCTCTTCTTTGGATATTGGTCTAGGGAAACCAGGAGGCCCATAATTATCCCCACATAAGGCACTTGCCTATTTTCTATTATAGAAATAGGGGGAATATTTGGTGCACATACACCCTAAATGGTCAGCCACTTGCTTTGGAATTACATTGTGAGACGCCCCACTTTCAAGTATGTAGTTATGGATTACATATTGGTCCTCGAAACCAGACGTATACCTGAGAGAGATGTAAAATGGCCTAACAGAGGTAGGAGTTTTGCTTGGTGGGTTTGAACTTGAGGCTGCCAAAACATGATTGTCCCCTTGATTAGCAAAACCAAAGGTCTTACATATTTGTTCTCTGTACTTTGGGATGGTTATTAATTCCCCAAAAGTAATATTAATTTTCTACTTTGCCAATTTCATTCCTATGTCGAATTCTATCCCTTTAGGCCCCATAGCAGTATTAACAAGCTCTGTTCTTTCAGGGGGAGGATGTGGATTGGTCTCTTGATTTCCTTGTTTATTTTTAGGCTCCTCCTCATTTTTCTTATCAACTTTATCAGGAATAGTCCTATTATGTAACTGAGTAGCATGGACTCTCTCCAAATTTTCAACTTCTTCAGTTGTGGGAGTCAATTTGCCCTATCTAATTTGCTCAAAATGGTTATTTTTGAGTCTTCTCAAAATTTTTACATCATCATTGGCAAAGGTAGTGGGGCAGATATCAGTATATAATGACTAATTTGTAACTTCTAGGATTGAGGGACTGTCAACAGTTTATTCCCACGTCCAACAGGCATTTATTTTGATCTCTTCATCCGAATATTCCTCCATATTGACTTTTGAATGTAGGTCATGGAAAACACTACAATCGATAGAGTTATGAGGAGCATCACAGATCGGGTAGAAGAATGGGAAATTAGATGCTACATTGATGGAGGCCATGGGATTTGGGACAACATCTGGATCCTTTGGGGTGTCTCTCCTTTTCCAGCTATTATTTGGATTTTTGCCCCCCTCATTATTCCAACTTCTGTTAAAATTTCTTTTTAAGGGAGGTCTACCATTGTCCTAGTGCTGTGAGGGCTTGCCACTATAATTTTTGTCTCTCTTGATTTTGGATAGCGGGTTATTTATTGATAAAAACATTTCAATCACCTAGGAGGATAGTTTTTCAACATATTTTGGTTTTGATTTCTTTAATATCCCAAATCCCACCTTGTTTTTTATCTGACTGGCTAGGACTGGGATCCATGGATGCAGACTTCATGTTTCCACTGTCTATCATGTCTCTCTCTATCATAATGGCCCTCTTCATATAGGCATCAATAGTAAGTGTTGGTTGTTGTCTCAAATCATAGTTGAAATCTCCTAGGAAGGCATTCTTATAAAAATAGATAGATTGGTTGTCATTGGGTCTGAGAGCGATGGGGATTCAATTTCTAAGCTTAGTGAACCATCTGTTAAAATCATCCACTATCTCATTCTCTTTTTTCTTCATAGTGGCCAGCTCAGTTAAGAGGGACTATTCATTTTTCTTTTCCCCGTATTTCCTAAGGAAAGTTTCTTCTAGGTCATGGAAAGTTCCAATAGTGTCTTTTGGGAGGCTATTAAACCATTCTCTAGCGACCCTCTCTAAGGTTTGAAAAAATACTCAGAGGATGACATCTTCATGTTCTACCTCTAAACTATCCATGGTGTACAAAAAATCCTTCACGTGATCCTCCCCAGTCATGGTATTGTCCCCTAGGAACTTAGGTAAGTATTTATGAGCCTTAGGGGGTAGGTGGTTTAATACCTGAGGTAATACAAAGGGTCTATACCTATTCAATCGCCAGTTATTCAAAGGTGGATTTGCCATTGGTGGAATTGGGCCCCTTGGGACAATAGATATAATAGTTGAAGTACTATTTTGAGGATTTTTAGGAATATGCGAGGGACTGTTACTACTCTAACTACTGGAAGGAACAGAAATCAAAGAGCACTTTTTCTTTTTACTTATTTGAAAAAGTACCCGTGGGTTTGGTATTTTAGGGTAGATATCCTTGTTACTTTGTCTTTTTGCCACCATATCAACTTCCTCATTTTCAGAGTCACCAAAAATAGGTGAAAAATGGAATACTCTTTCCAACTAAGATTGCTCAGCCCAAAAACTTATAACCTCATAGGGAAAAATAAATAAAAATATATGTCACAAAGGGGAGTAAAATGACAAAAAGAAATTAAAAAGACCCTCTCCAACAACAGTGCCAAAAACTATTGTGGATTTTTTTCGCTTACCCTTAGTATATTTGTCACATCACGAAAAAATTTGAAGGTCACAACCAACTCTGTGGATTATGGTTGATCCACCTCATTAACCTAGGAATAGACTACCTTATATAGCTCTAAACCGACCAGGTTGGGTAAGGAAACCCCAAGCATTGGGTCCTTTTACTAATTTTTTATTATGCACATGCCCACTATCCTAGATAAAATATTTTTTAGTTGTTTTTGATATTTTTAGTGACCGAACCTATCAATATTAAAGCCTATAAAACCCATACCAGTGCCTTATCCATTACAGAGTCGTATCAGGTTTATAAATGACTTAGAAAAGATAAAACCAAGGAGAACCAGTTTGCTTCACTTTATTCAAATAATGTAATGTAAATAAAATGATTTAATTGGCAAAAAATAAAGCGTCATTCACAGGTTTTGATTACAAGAACACATGAATGAGCATCACACAAACCATAAACACATAAGAATGCCAAGGGAAGAGTTGGAGCTTATATTTATATTCAAAATATTATATGAAATAGGCTCAGTAGAATTCTTGAGTCCTGTAATGTCACTGAGTTACAATAGCCCCTGGTTTGAATATTCATAACAAGGGGCGGTCTCCCTCCATCCTAATTGCAGTGACGTAAGGACCTCCAACTCTGGTGCATCCATAGGAAATAATATCGGTGAAAAAAATTCCTTATAAATCCTTGGAAATGGTAGAATTAAGGGTAGTAAGAAACATACATAGGATATACAAGGGAAAATACGACTCAAAAAATAGACAAAGCTATACCTAGATTTTCTCTTAGAGGTTTGATAAAAAAATGCTACTACAGTGTTCTCCTCTATATAGTGTATGTTGATCAAATTTTGTCACCGCCTTCTCCACTGTAAGAATCCTTCTATACCCAAAATTAAGATGCATTCAAAAATGGGCACATAGCCCATGTTCTATTTCATGTAGGTGGCAACTGTGCATCTCCATCGATACCACCTTATGTTGGTGTCATAGTGGTGGTGGGCCCCACTCCTACCTTATTATTTTGAATGGCTTGGTCAATGAACTCCCAAGCCTTATCGTGAAAGGTCAAGATGAAAAGAAGTAGGTTTGAATCTTGTGTGGCCTCGAATATATAGTCCTTGGCCCACTACACATTATTATTGGTAAATTTACATAGGCGGTCTACCATCTCCACCAAATCCATGAAGCACTTGGACAACCTATCACCAGATTCTAAATAAAAATTTTGGATCCTTTGAAAAATAAAATCTTTAATTACTAGGGCCCGTCCAAAGTCCTCAATGGATAGGTTGCAATTGGCCAACTCATCGTTGGCCTCATACTCATAATCTGCCACCTCTTGGTTCCATTGGAGCCAATTTTTCTTGTTTTGCAAGAACATGGATACCTTAATGTATTCTTCTATAGAGAAGCATAAAGAGTCATCTAAGAGAGTGGTCAATAACCCTGAGATAGGTAAATAGTATAGACACATAAATCATGTAAATGGGATAAGACTATTAGTGCATTACATATGCCCTCTTATTAACAACATATGGCCTTATTAGGCACCCCTCTAGGCTAGTAAAAGGCTTCCAAAAGCCTCTAAAACTCATTTTGGAGGGTTTCTAGTAGTCTGGGGCAATTTTGGGGATCCTAATAGTGACCGTCCCACCCAAGTATGGTCACAATTGGTGACTGTCCCACCCAGGTATGGCCATCAGAAACCGTATCTAGGTGGGATGGCCCCTAATTGGACCTTTGAAAAAGTCAAAGGACACACTAAACGATAATCAAATACTACCATTAGCACATCCAATCACCTCAAATTGATTGGGTACCTACTAATGGATAGTATGACAGTTTATTTGGAGCACCCAAAGTGGTAACCTTCTCCTAATCACCCCATGATGCGATTAGGACACATGGTGTCACTTGCCTCGCATGGAAAAGATGCCATTTTGCCCTAAGTGCCCTCTTGGGCTATAAAAGGAGCTTCAAACTCCTAATTCAGAGGGGTAGAATGAGATAATTTTAGCAATGAAGTGCTACCCAATTCTATCCTCACCCTTTTGCAAACCAAATCCAAACCAAAACATGCCTTTGCCTTGGCCTTGAAACCCTCTTCCTTTTGAAGGCAATTTTAGGGGCAATAGGCTCGAACCGTTGAAAAAAAATCAGCCAAATTGAAGAATTATTTGGACCCATCTATCAACAACACCCTTACAAAATTTTAAATAAATTACCATAGCCATAGGTGACAAAACTAAGGCAGTTTTGTAACCGTCCCACCTGGGGACAATCAGTAGTCTGCCCATGGCACACCTAGGGACGGTTGCCAAATAGTTTGGAATTTTAGATAAATTCCTCCATAGTCCCCTTAGGAATTTCTAGAGGAACCTATGGTCCAAATTTGAGGTAGTTTGGAGGATTTTTGATGTAGGTTTGGTGATCCCCAATGTTGCAAGTCTATCTAGCTCACCCAGGAATGGTCCCTGTTTGTGCATTGTTTCACCCTTGATCTTGCCTCAAAAGTTGCTTATTTTTATTTAGATCATATTATAATATGCATATGCTTAATTTAGATCAGTTTTTATGTATGTAGATCACTTTTTTTGGTTGTAGCATATCCCTCTTTTGTTATGTTTTCAAGGCTTTATTCATTCTATGAAACAGGTGCTATTAACCCCATTTTAGTCCCTTGTGTGTAGGTACATGTATTCTACTCATAATTAAGGAGCTAATAAGACCATTAGAATAGTTTTAAGTATATATCTCAATCATGGGATGCAATATTTACACCTAACACCATAGTTTACACCGCTTTGAGGCACCTTTCAAGGGACTAGATCCCTTGAACATTGTAATGGAAATTGTATCAATTTGTAAAAGCCCTCAAGGGGATATTTGTAATCTCACATTTGAAGCTATACATTGATTAAATAAGAAGGATAAATCCACCATTTGGTTACATATTTGCTTCACTTTACTAGATTACAAGTTTATGCTATATTTCCCTTTGAATGCCTTTTAAATGCTTTACATTGCAATTAAGTGCCCTTAAGGTGGTGTAGTAGTGCAATTAAGTTCCCATGCAAAATAGCATGCATTCCTCTTTGTAGGAGTGTATCACTACACATGGGGTGTTGGGTGAGGGTTGGTAGTACCTATGCTACCTCATTGGATATGGATTTCATCCCCATATTTGACTTGTGCGAGTATATAGGTGAAATCCTTTAAACATTTGAGAATATCATTCAACGAAATATCAAACATGATAAAAGGATTTTATTTACAAAGTAACACATAATTGAAACACAACAAACATTTTAGGATTCACATATAAAAAATTTAAAATGAGATAATCACTTTTATGCTTGTGTGTCTCTATTGTTTGTTTGTTTCAAATTCATATAAATTGTAAAGAAGATAAACACATAGTAGTTAGAGTATATAGCTATGGTATGTACCCATAGCCAAGCCCATTAAGGGATAGAAGCTATGTGCAATAGAGAAGAGGATATAGAATGTCCTCATGTTGATCCTAGGGATAGGATCATTCCTCCATGGCAATCAGTTACTCTTCCTAGTCGTAGACCGACTGATGAGTGGATGGTTACTCCTAGAGAGTTAACTAGAAGGTCTAGCTTACAAGGGACCCCTTCGTAGGGTACTCCTACAGGTCATAGTCCTAGTTTGGGAAAATATCTCCCTAATTTATATGCTATAAACACCTTCTTTCAAGAAGATTTACCATGTAATGAGGTGCCTCCACATAGAGCAATACCATGCGTTCACATGCCTACTCGATCATATACTCCTGATCATATACAAGAGAAAGAGCTCACACCTCAAGTAGGGTTGAACGATCATATTAAGATTTCAAGTCACCCTACTTGAAGGTATAAAAATCATAATGAGTATGATACTCTTAAAATTAGATGACCTTATTCTACCTTAACTTACCTTGTTTACGAGGGAAGACCTGAGGAACATCCAGATTATCCTCATGAAAATGTTTCAATGAAAGCACGTTGTACCTTTGTTCCAGTAGTCTTTCAAAAAGACTTGTTTAGGAGAGAACCTCAAGTCAATGCAACTACCCTCAATCAAGGGAAGCACGTAATTGATCTCACAGATCCTCCTGAACGAGATAGACAACAAGGCAATAATACTAAGGTACTTAGACCTAATACAGTTGATCAAATTAATAATTTGGTCTAGAGATATGTTGACTGCCAAGCTGAGTTTAATCGACTTAGGTCAGATAAACATTGCCTAGATCTCTTAGAGCAATGACAACAAATAGAGAAAGAAAATCTTGAGCGACAAATTCAAGAAAAATTGCCTCATGGAGCTGTAACTCCAAGTACGCATAGACAAGAGGCTCACCCGAGGCAACTAAATTTCCAACAAGATAGGTCTCCTAGACCTAATCCTATGTTACCTCCTAGACCTCATAGGCCTGAATAGAATGCATATGATATGTAACAGGCATAGATCACCTTCAACAGGCATTTTTTCCTCCTTGTAGTCTCATACCTGAAACACCTTATAGGGCTTACAATGATTTGGAATAGAATGAGGATTATGTAGAATTATCTTATGGAGGTGTGGCTTATGTAAATCAACCACCCCAACCTAGGCAAAATATTCCTTGTCCACCTCTACGAGTTCAAAGTAAAGAAGAGGAAATTAAATCCTCATATGTGTATCAAGTCTTGCTTGCATGCTTAGAAACTGTAGAAGGTAATATATCTGGCAATGGGCTTCAAAATCCTACCTTGCACCAGCTAAAGAACCAACCATTACATCCATCCATTCCTTCCCTGATCTATCCTGAGCATTTTAAAATTCCCAAATTTGATAGATTCAAGGGTGAATAAGATGCTCAAGAGCACATCATAAGATTTTTAAATTTGTGCTTTAACCTACAGGACAATGACGAATTGCTCCTAAGAACTTCCTGATTACCCTTGCTGGTCCATCCATTGAGTGGTTCAACCAACTTCTAAAACATAGCATCTACACATTTGAACAATTTGCTAATGCATTTTGGAATATTTTGCCTTTAACACAAAAAGGAAAGCGAAATTAACCAATCTCACAGGAATGAAACAAACCGAGGATGAGATGATCACTGACTATGGAAATAGGTGGTGAACAATTTTGGCTAAGCTACCCTATCTATTTCTAGTGACTGAATTGAATCATTTGTTCTCAAATATTTTCTTGAAACCCATCTCTTTGACATTGCAATTATAGCAATACCCTACCTTGGAAGAAGCTCTAGTACAGGCTAGAAACATAGAGGAAATCAAAATCCAAGAGGGAGAAATAACAAAACCTTGTAATGAGTGGACAAAGAATCCTAAGAATAGCTCGGCACCTATAAAGCCAGCTATGGTTAATCAAGTGGCCATAAATGTCCCTATGCCTACTCAAGTTATGCCTACCCAAAGGTAAACTATCAGGCTCAACCTCCTCATTCAAGTTATAACAATCATGGTATAGTGAACCAAAGATGGTTAATTTACCAGATATTAAACCCAACAATCTAAAAATAGGTAAACCCAAGCCTATGGGACATCGAGAGGATCAATATTGTAAATTTCATCGACAAGGGGGCCATGATTTACAATCATGCTATGGTTTTAAACACGTATTACAATACATTATTGAGAGGAATGAGCTTACAGTAGATGCCCCATTAACTCCTACCAATAAAAAAATGGGTATATACAAAGACCCTTTACAAACTCATGAGGTACAAGCAGCGCCTACAAAACTAATGAATGAGTTGAAGCAACAACACCCTGTGCAAGGGTATATTGGGATGGTGAGTATTGTGACTAGGAACAAGAGATATCCAAGTCAAGTTGCATAGCCCACAACTTCAAATGATGTTCCAAATACATCACAAACTACACCACCTATAGTATAGGGACTTCCTTCTAGGCCAACAGTGACAATTAAGGGTAAGCTTGCACAAATCTTGAGGACCACATCAGCATGACTATCCATCTATGATTTGATCCAAAAATCACCTCCACATTGGTATGCCTTGATGGAAATTTTAAAATCCATAGAGTTGCAACCACAGGAGTCCAACTCCTTCATATATTTTGTGGGACATGTGCAACAATGCAAAGAACCAGTCAGAATTTCATGAGCATGCACTAAAAGAAATAGCTAGCGATGTGGTAGATCCTCCTTTACACATCATTGCATGTATAAATTAGATACCATACAAGAGAGTGCTTATAGACATTGGGTCCTCATGTAACATCATATCAAATAAAGCACTAAAGAACCTTAGTGGCATCAACTTACAGTCTTCATGATTTTAATGACACAATATGCTCTACTATCAGTACCATAGTTCTACCCATTTAGGTGGGGCAAAATACTATATCGACATTATGCCATGTGCTAGAGGGTGAGATGGATTATAACATTTTGCTCGAAATACCTTGGATATGGGATATGAAGTGTGTCCCCTCCATCGTGCATCAATATCTTAAATACACTCATGAATGACAAGTACATGTAGTATCTACCGATCTAAAGCCCTTCAAATACTGCAACATATTATAGCAAATGCCAAAGTCGACATTACCTTCGACTCACATAGAATTTTTATTGAATACACCTGGTCAGATTATACCCATTCCACCACCTTCATCATCATCTACTCCATCCTCATCACCACCACCTTTATAGAAGGCTTCGACATCATCAAACCCTCCATTGAGGAACACGTCGAAGAGGCCTATTGATGAGAGCCCACCATTATATCCAAGGAGTAGGTTCCTTGTGTCATTAATGAGGAATTACCTCTAGAGGTGAACATTGGATCACCTCAAACCGCCATTCCATCTTATCCATATTCGCCATCCCAGGTCATAGTCCAGATGTCTAGCATAGGGATAGGGGAATACTGGTGAGAAATATCATGACAGTTCCATCACTGGAGAGACAATGCAAGACATGGGAAGATGTTGTCTTCCCATAGGTAGCATTTTACCTCTTGGTATACCTCCTAATCAAACAAATTTCATATATGTAGGTGTAGAGTATGGAGCTCTACCCATTCCTCAAAAAGAAAATGAGGATGAACCCTTTTTTGAGGATGTAAATTATTTGTCAAATCCAGATAATGCATTGCGATACTTAGACCACTGTAATTGGCATGGATTTGGTCTTGACCTATATAATTAGGGTAATCATGTTGCATGTCAACCCCAATATCAACTTCTGTATGATAGATCTAGATTGGGAAACAATAAACTGGTACCTTTGGATGTCCTCACTGAAAGTCTTGAACACCTATGCCTAAGTCATCAGGCTAAGCTTGCCCATGACTCCTATGCTAATTTGAATCACGTTCATTCCTTGGGAGATAATTTCCCCATAGAAATGATAGATCAAGGTCTTTCTAGTGATTTCACCCAACCCCATGAAGTAGGGGAGAGCTCACACACCTTGCAATGTAATAGTGAGGAACAAGACCAAGGTCCTCCTCATGAATGGACAAGTGATGAAGAAGATGATTATGGTGTAGCACCCATTAACTACCCTAGGTCAGATGATGAACACGAGTGTATGTTACCTTTGGATTATGAGGATGAATATTATATTCATATGTTATTCCCAGTCTAAGGACCCATCTGATGCTAGTTTTTGCCTCATGAAGAGTAGGCTCACCCTATTTTGTGTAGGCCACCGTCAATTATCCCACTCCCACCCGAGCCGCACCCGCGAGTTATGAGACAACATCAGGTCTAGTGTATGTTGAGCAATGTGTAGTGACAATATTGTCATTGTTGTAAACACAGTTAGATAGATCGATTGATGCAGTGGACAGGAGTTTAGAGGTTACTCATAATATGTACAATGATGTTAAATGCTTATGAGGATGTTTTTGATGTTTGGGTGAAGTTGTTACAGGTTGTTTGTGCAAAGTTGAAAAACACAGGTTGTTTGTGCAAAGTTGTTTTTGATATTTTCCAAGAAGACCGAAGTGGCCCATATGCTAAAGATCAAAGAAAAAGCAAAACAAAGCAAGGAGAAAAAAGTGTCATGATATCGCGACATGTTGCATTTTCGCGGCCAAAAGAGAAGCGAAAAAGCAAGGAGAAAAAAATGTCACGATATCATGACATGTTGCATTTTTGCGGTCCAAAGCGAAGATAAAATGCAAGGAGAAAAAAGTGTCGTGATATCACGACATGTTGCATTTTCATAGTCCAAAGCAAATAGAAAATGCAAGGAGAAAAAAGTGTCGCGATATCATGACATGTTGTATTTTCATGGGCCAAAGAAAAGAGAAAGAGCAAGGAGAAAAAAAGTGTCGCGATATCGCGACATGTATTTTCGTGGGCCAAAGCAAAGAGAAAGAGCAAGGAGAAAAAAATGTCACGATATCACATGTATTTTCGCAAGCCAAAGAAAAGAGAAAGAGCAAGGAGAAAAAGTGTCGCGATATCACGACATGTATTTTCGCGGTCCAAAGCAAAGAGAAAGAGCAAGGAGAAAAAAGTGGCATGATATCGCGACATGTTGTATTTTCGCAGGCCAAAGCAAAGAGAAAGAGCAAGGATAAAAAGTATCGCGATATCACGACATGTTGTATTTTTACGGTCCAAAGCAAAGAGAAAGAGCAAGAAGGAAAAAGTGTCACGATATCATGACATGTCACATTTTTGCGACTCAAAAAGGGCAGGCAGATAGAGAAACAAAAGTGTCGTGATATCGCGACATGTCGCATTTTCGTAACTGAAAAAGGGCATGCAGGCAGAGAAACAAAAGTTTCTTGATATCGCTACATGTCCCATTTTCATGACTCAAAAATGGCAGGCAGGCAAGAGAAACAAAAGTGTCACGATATCGTGACATGTTGCATTTTCACCAAAGGAACAGAGTAGTTGATAGTGCGTCTGATATTAGTGATGAACACCAGGATGGTGAAACTGAAGACTACATAGTGACGTGGACCCATAAGGAATATTTAATGATTTGAAATAATTTAAGATGGTCATTACACATGGAAAGAAGTGGATGCATGCCCATGTGGAGAAAACGAACAGTCACTAAAAGAAACGGATGCATGCCCATGTGGAGAAAATGAATAGTCATGAAGGAGAAAATGAATAGTCATGGAAAGAAGTGGATGCATGCCCATGTTGAGAAAACTAATAGTCATGGAAGGAGAAAATGAACAGTCATGGAAAGAAGCAGATGCATGCCCATGTGGAGAAAATGAACAGTCGTGGAAGGAGAAAATGAACAGTCATGGAAAGAAGCAGATGCATGCCCATGTGGAGAACACGAAAAGTCATGAAGGAGAAAACGAATAGTCATGGTAGGAGAATATGGTGTTAATTCTTTGCATGTGACGTGTTTGATGAAATGCCTTCTCAATATATACAAAAGAAGGTGTTAAAATTGACAAGTGGCGTATGAGAATATGGAAGGAGTTACAATTGGAGTAACAAAGAGAAAGGATGGTTATAAAAGGAGAGTTTCTTGGAGAATTGAATTAGTGCTGAAAGTGTGTGTGTTTTGTGAATTGTGAGAGAGGTTGGGTAAGAAATAGACTAGTCAGGGTCTTGTAAAAGTGAAGGTATTTCTATGTCAATATTTTAGTTTCAAAATTGAAGTCCAAGTTGTTGCTTGGCATCAGGGGTTGGTGATCCTTCTAGTTGGTGTTGGTAAATCAAGGGTTGGTGCTCCTTTCTGTTGGTGTAGATAAATCAGGGGTTGGTGCTCCTTTCTATTGGTGTAGATAAATCAAGGGTTGGTGCTTCTTCTAGTGGGTGCTGGTAAATTGATTGTAAAGTTGTGCTTTACAAAGGCTGGATTTGGATGGGAGTCCAAACAGTCATTTTGAGGAGTAGCCAAATTGGTGAACCTCGATACATCTTGTGTTGTGTGATGTTATCTTGTTATACTTGCTTTATTTGGTTTTAATTTTTCATTGTTTCGGCTTTAAGAGTTGAAGATTTATGTTTTAAAGAGCTACACTAATTCACCCCCCCTCTCAATGTCATTATGAGACTAATAGTGTAGACACCAAAAAGTCACACATTGCTATTTATGCATATCTATAGGTGATTCCAGATATCCCTAGGCTATTTTAGGTTATTTTAGTCATGCGTAGACACGCATAGACATGTGTATACTTCCATAAGTTCACCATAGTAATGTGTAGACTTCCAAAAATGACTTTCAGGTCCAAAATCCTAATAAGCCCTCAAAACCACATCTTATGCATTGAGATACCTTCAGACGACAACCTGAGGTGATGCATAGCCCATTTACACTCAATTGACACCCCACGGGGTATTAATTGGCAAAATCAATTAAAATTCAATTATCAAATTCTAATTTAATGTTGACTTTACTTAAGCCCCTTTGTAGGGCAAAGTTGGATTAACTAACTCTTAATTCATAATTAGTGTTAATAAAATCCTCCCACATGTACCAATTTAGGATTTCATAGGGTTTTATTTTAATCCTTCCCTAAACATGCTTAAGGCCTAATTAGTATTAGCGCTAATCCTTCCTCGCACATGTGTGAGGATAGGATATTTCCTACTTAGAATGTGAGGTTGCCACATAGCATTTCTTAACCTAACCCTAGTCAAAATCAAACCTAGGTTTATTCTATCTAACTCCCCCTGCACCTTGCATTTGCCTATAAATAATGGGTCCCAAACCCCTAATTATGTCTAATTCCCATATTCAACAAAGTATAATTATTCTATATAAATAGAAATCCAATAGCATACAGTTCATTACCAATGCATACAGATGGATTCTAATAGCATAAAGAGGTACCCCAGCTACCTTAGGATCGATCTACCAAAGATATTTTAGCATAAGAGCATCATAGCTCAATTCATAGCATACCCTACGAATCTTACCCCAATTAGCAACTCGGGTCGCAAATTGCATCTACGAGCCCCAAATGACCCCAAATTTGGGAGGTAAGCTCTGTTTCATCATATTATTACCTTATGCATATTTAATTCTGATTTATGTTACATTTTTATAGTCATTTTGTCTTCCTAAATATGAGGCCTGACTAAGGCAAGCCCCCCAACATATTGACCCTTTCTTGCAAGTTTCTTTCAGGTTATTCAACAGATTTGAAGGAAAGGAACACCAAAAAATATCAACCTAGTGGTGGCCTACATACAACAAAGCCCACCTACACTGAGGGACATCAAAAGGAAGCATCAAGCCTATATTGCTTATTCATGAAAAGAAAGAAAAGAGGAAACTCTCCCTATTTGTAACCTATACAAAATTGATAATGAATAAAGCATATGTTTCTGAATGACTTGTGTTATTACTTGTTGTTAGATCAAATTTCAACTTCTGGTCATTTCATTCTGGCACGCACAGTGGGACCCCCACAACGGATAGTGCTAGATTCATTTTTCTTATAAATATGATATTATCCTTTATTTTTGTGTCTTGAAGGTACCAAAAATGTGTTCACTAAAGCTTCAAAATCTCTAGGAATCGTCCTAGACCATCAGATCTCTTATTTGAAGCCTATGCACCTGATTCATGACCCACCCTGTGATTTAGGTCAAATTTATGACTCGGGTCATGATTCAAACACAGACACCTCAGAAACCCCCAAATCAGCTAGGGTGATCTTTTTAGGGGCTAAGAAAACCCCCCTTAGCATAAAAATGTAGGTATTTTCATTTTGTTGCTTCTGTTACAAATTTTTGGAAGCATAAATGCATTTGACTAGTTGAATGACCATTACTAGGCCTAGTTTTGGGTTCATTACAAAGTGGTTAAAGAATTAGGGTTTCTAAAATTTTTAGGACCTGCAACTTTCTAGCAAGTGTATAAAATTTATTTCTCAAATAAATTTGCATTTGTATTTTGCTTTTACATATGGCATAAGCCTAAGTTGTTCTTCCCTCATTCATAGTTTACATTTCTAAAAGAAACTTTACATTCCAAAGTGAAATCGGGGTTTCTAATCCCCTCTTATATTTCTAAAATAATTTTACATTTTGAAAGTTCAAGTTAGGGTTTCATAATCCCCTTTACCCCACACACATTTGGATTGCATGTTTATATGCTTTGCAAAGTAGATTAGTTTGCTTCACAAAGGCATTTAGACTAGCTCATATCTTTACAAATATCTTAAGCTATCTAATCATTTACTTTCGAAAAGGCATTAGGTTTAGTTTTCTTTTGAAAAGGCAATTAGTTAGTTTCTTACCTTTTAAACATCATTAGCAAAACACAAACCCACACACACTCACATGGAACCTTAAAAAAGTGGTGATATTGGACTTTATCCCCAATCCATCGCTCGAGACTAGTGTGGATCGAGTTTCACTCTCCATCAGCTCACCCCCCTAGACACCTAGCAACCCCACAGGAGTATTTTTTTGGATTTCATCACAAAAAAATCCCCCACTTTTGTGATTGGGCCCTAGATTTTATCACCAGTTGTTACCTGTAGAATGGGATAGTATTAACGCTTTCATCCACAAGGCTTGTATAATTTGTGGAATTGGTAACTATCATTCTTGACTAAGCCCACTTGAGGGTGAAGCAAAATCATGGGTATGCCGATAGTAGGTCTTAGATAGTACCACCTCTTCTCATGAGAGGATATTAGTGGACTCACTTCAACATAGTGAGTTCCACCCCTTTAGGATACCATTTTACTGCACCTTCCATACATGTCACCATTCGCACGTTGTGGTACCATTCTATCCTGTGCATCTTTGGGTGTTGTAGGAGGTTTGTTATTGACAACATTCCCAATTTTCTAGAGTATTCACTCCATTACCCATGATTCTACATAGGGTGTATCAACATTATAATACACAAAATGAACATAACACTTTTGTTTTCTCAGCATTTAGAATTGATTTCGGTCTACTGTTATTTGCATGATCACAGACCGATCTTAGCACATTACACCACATATTGTTTTGCTACACATAACATGTCATTTAATTTACATGTACATTAGACATGGTTGAGTCCACATCACACAGGGTTTATTCCTAAAACCCTTTAATACATGCTATGATGCCTGTGGTCACCCATAGTAGAGCATGTGAGAAATCATGCTCTATGGAGGAATGGCCTCCCCCTTCCTCTAGTCATTCCACTCTTACTCCTTCAATCATGAAGGAGAGGATTATAGATACATCTGATTCACACATAGAATCCAATGCATAATTCACACACATGATGCCTCATGCTGAGACATCAACTTTGAGTGAAATTCTTGCTACTTCACTCACACAGGATTACCCACTCGTTGTAGCCCTATCCTCACCTAATCCCTTGACCAAATTCTATGACCATAAAATACACACACCAAGATAGTCTCCTCCAGCCTTCACCGTATATGAGGAGGTCATGCCTACATCACCCACCTTTGCACACCCCTTTTTCTAGAATCTATCTGAATCCCTATTTGAGAATGATTCTTCCCTTCTAAATCATACCTATCCTGAGGTCACATTGTTATCCCCTACCATATAAATGGTGTCAGACCCATCCTCATCCATTATAGAAAGCCAGAATCCATCCTTCCAAACTGCACAACAGATCCCTACCCAGCAGGAACCACAAACATTCCCTCAAACCTCACACTCGTACTCTTCACAAGAGTACCAACCATCCTCTTCTCAAGATCCATTCTTCACCATATCTGAGGGTACCTCCCAATAGCCTTTTCAGGAGCAAGAGATGTAAACCCAAGTGGGAGTGTACACTTACACTTTCCCCTCAACCCAATATCCTACCTTGGCAACTTATCCCACCTTTTCAGTAGCTTTCCTGCCTATCTCCTAGATATTCAGAGTGCATGACGCCCAACCCTTGGAGCCACATTTTCCTATGATGACCTTTAGGATACCACCACCTATGTGTTTTTAGGCTCCCACTACCCATATCCATCCTACCTATGGATCAACACCAGTATCTTATGTACCTACTCAACCAAATTATTCCACATATTTTAGCTTCCCTACTTCCTACCCTCCAGGGCAAAGATAGATAGCATATTTTGATACTTTGTCTCAACCACCCCTAGTGCTAGTAGCACTGATGCCTACATCACCACTAGCTACACCTAGCTTCTTTATGCCTCCTCTAATTTGGTCATCGCCACCTAGGGTCCAACTAGTACAGCAGGCTCCAACCCAACAAATACCCATGCCACAACTGCATGTTGCTCAGTCATAGTATTATTATCCTCAATAGATGCCTGCCCCACAACCTAGTGTTCCTATAGAAATGACAACACATATCACCCAGTACCCACCTTATCATGATCAGGCACAACAGTATTCCCCATAGTATTGTGAAGAACAACAATACCAATACCTACCACATCCATAAGGTTAGCCTATCATAGCCTAACCTTCAACTCCTATGACTCCCGAACTTCAACTCTTGTGAGATGAAGTCAAAATATTGAATCCACGCACCTCTAGCTATGGGCCAAAAAAGCCTTGCTTTGATGAACTGTGCAACAAGCCAGTGCATCCATTAGTCCCTATCCCTCCTTATTCCTATCACTTTGAAATAC
The DNA here is from genome assembly GCA_028583015.1 of Wollemia nobilis. NCBI lineage: Eukaryota > Viridiplantae > Streptophyta > Pinopsida > Araucariales > Araucariaceae > Wollemia > Wollemia nobilis. The sequence goes on along the minus strand of JAQPPZ010000386.1, from coordinate 6,890,693 downwards.
CAAAATTTGACAAATATAGAGGTAAGGAATATCCTAGATAACATGTAAGCAACTATCGCTCGTCATGTTACTAGATTCATAGTAGTAACCCTCTTGTGTTGCGTACCTTCTCCCTATCCCTCGTTGGGCCAGCATTGGATTGGTACAACATGTTACCACACCATATCTTGTACACCTTTGAATAGCTGGCCAACTCCTTCTTAGAGCACTTTTCCATTAACATCAAGAAAAAGACCACATTTTTTGATATCTATGCCTTACGACAGGTGGACGATGAACCCATTAATTATTTTATTGCCAGATGGAGAGCGATTATTCATGATATTGCCCATAGCCTCCCCACCTTAGAGTTGGTGACGCTCTTTTCCAAGAGCTGCCACAAACACATTTCCACATCCCTCCAACTTCACCAAAGTCATACTTTTGAAGATGCCATATCACAAGCAAAAGTGATCAAAGATATTAAGGTGCAATTTGGTGAGATTAATTTGAGAGTTAAAACCAACTATAATTCCAAATTTCACTTCAATAGACCTGCACCGAATCAACCTTACCCATGACCACAACAAACCAATCAAGTCATAACTTCTACCGTAGAACTAGTACTGACTCCTCTACCTTATACACCACAACTGCAAGCACTCCAAGCTAATGTGCCTACCCCACATCGACCATAGTAATACCACAACATACACCTGTAGGGTCCACCGTGCAACTTTACACCCTTATCAGAACCATTACCAGCCCTGTTCCATAGATTGTATGAGGGTAACCATCTTGTTCTACTCGACATCCACCCATTGGATCCAAATGCACCTAAATATCATGACTACAACGAGCAATTATGTTATCCCTTTCATAGGCAGTGTGTCCATAATATCGATTCGTGTCACTCCTTTTGGGGTAAAGTTCAAGACCTAATCGATAGGGGCATGTTGGTCACGAATCTGCCACAGGAAAGGATTTTTACAATTGCGCCCTAGACCCAGCCAACATTGAAAGGCTGGAAGCAAGAAATGGCTCCCAGACCAATCTCTAGAGTGGGCCGGTTCCCTCTACTATTCTAAAATTGGGTTTAAGATAGGGTTGCTGGAAAGAGATTTAAAAGGTTGCAGAAAGAAATGGGAAATATGGCCACAGGCCGAAGTGATGGGATCAGAAAAACAACAGCAGGAAACTACAAATGCAACAACAGCAAGTAACATAAGAAATCAGCTTCATCCTCGCACAATCACATGCCACAAATCCCTCCAAACCCACATTCCAGGAATTGTACCCTGACCGCAGTATTTAAATCCAGTATGCAGAATTTAAATGTAATAGCAATGCAGGAGTACGAATGCTGTTAGAAATGCAGAAAATAGAAAGCAAATTCATCCATGCAATGCTTGAAAAATTAGAAGTCGATCCTTGTATTCCCGCAGATACAATTCCAGTTTCTAGCAGCAAGTTTTTCCAACCTTCGTAAATGAGAATTACATTGGTTTTTATAGAGGTCCGTCCTCTTTGCAGCATTAAAAATTTAAAACCAACTTCCTCGTGATCTACAACCGTCACTTGGAAATCAGGAACACGATCCCCTTAATCACGGCCTCGAGGAAATAAAAATTAAATACCATGAAACGTTCGTGGCCCTTCATTAAATTCGTTTCTTCGAACATGTGCATGAAAACCGTTGAATTAATCCACGAACCGTAGCTTTGAACCAATAAATCCTTTAATTTTGGTGGCCTGGGTGCTTCTTCGACTTTAACCGCCTCGGAAATCCGCAAAATATTTAATTCAGGTCAATATTAAATCATCGAAAACCAAAAAACCCTTCTCGGCCGTTCATACTGCACTTGGCGGGAAAACAGTTACAGGTCGCGAAAATGCGACGGGTCGCGAAATCACGACGTGTCACGAAATCATGACATGTTATAATGTCGTACGCTTCGCTGCTGAAGACCCGCGATTTTGAAACATGTCGCGATATCGCTACATGTCCGGCTCCCTCTTGCTCCTCCCTGCGCTCTGCCCCGTGAAAACGAAACATGTAGCGATTTCGCTACATGTTCCTTCTCTCCGCATCAACCGCTATTTTCCGTCGCGATTCGCTGACATGTCAGCAATGCGCTGCATATTTTCATCTTTGCATTTGAAGCTATCAGGGTCGCGATTCGCTGACATGTCAGCGAATCGCTACAATTTTTCACTCAATGCTTTTGCCGCCGACCGACCCGCGATTCCGGAACACGTCGCAATATCGCGACAGTTCCGCCCAACCTGCTTGCGTTGACTGTGTTGACCGTGATTCTGCAACATGTCAGCGCGTCGCTACAGTTTTTTGACTTAACCATTTTTTGCTCGATTTTTCTCTTTTTTTCGCCCAAGCTGCATCAAAGTTGAAGTCAAAGATCAGATTTCCAACCAATACACTAATGCATTAATCAATGAGAATCAATGTGGCAAAAATGCCAACATTCTTGGCGGCTCATGCGGGTATACAGCTCGCTGTATGCAAGAATCCAGGCCTTAGTCCATTGGGCACAGAGTCATATTGGAACTGTAAACAAGCTGCTGCAAAACATGTCAGGGGACTGCTGCAAAACTTCTTCTGCTGCTGAAAACTAGAACTGGAAGAACCTGCATAGAACTGATTATGAAACAACTAATGGAACGCGATGATGGAGTGAGCTCTTGCGATTGCGCAAGCGGTGACTGCAAATGGAGTGATATGAAAATGAACGAAGTTATGGAGTGGGAATGGAACTAGGAAAGATGTGAAATGAAATGAACTAGACTACGAAATAAATGCATAAAAGACTGAACTTAGAGGAAAGGGATAAGAAGGGACGGGGAACAACAGAAAAAGGGAAAAGAAACAACAGCTGTGGCTTATTTTGTTTTAATGCAGAGGAAAAAGAAGGAAGAAGATGAAGAAAGGAAAGAGAGGAAATGGGGAAGGGGAAAGAAGAAAGTGCTAGAAAGCCACAAAACTGTTGGGAGGAGAAAAACAAAGGAAAAACAAGCATCTATGGCTCGCAGGCAACAAGAACCGAGATGAACAAATAAAAACAAAACCACTCTTTTTTTTTTTTTTTTCCCTTCTTTTTCTATTTTTTTTGTTTTTTCAAAATACTATATACAATAATGCATGACATGATTGGCATGTCACCACCAGACATCCAATCTCAGAATGTTATCCGATAAATCTGCAATGTCCCGACCAGATCTGATCATACTTAAGTCGGTCCTTGAAATTGGGCTGACTCCTTCCTGAAGTTCTCCATGGTGCGAACAGGATGCAATGTAGCAGATTATCCTTCGTACTAGTACCCACATGGAGGACTTCTTCAGGTGCTAGATGTAGTGGCTGGAACCAACACCACCACTCTGCAGACTTTCATCGGTCGTAGGTCGAGCACGTGCTCCTCTAACTCCTTGATGTGATCACAAGGCTCTTCAAGTGAGAACTATGATTCTGGGATCTCCTTAGGCTCTGGAATTTGAACTTGTTCTTCTACTTGTCCCATCTCTTGATGAAAATTGCAAGCAACCATATTGTTCATTGCTGGAAAAGTGCTTGCATGTTCCAATCCTTGACTTTGGACGAGATCTGTCCCTTGAACTTCACATGACTGCATCTTAGGTTTCTGCTCAGTATAAGGGATCTGGCATGAAAAGTACTGTGCAGGGTAGACAGGAGCAGCAACCACCAAAGAAGGTAATGGAGTTTCTCCCCACGGTAACTTTCTTGATAAGAGCAAAATTTTTTCCGCTCGCACTGCTTCCTCAAAGATTTGTGGGAACCGTTGTTCACCTGACTGCAGCAAAAAGAGACCTATGTCAGAATTAAAAGCTCGAACATAAAAAAGGTGGGCTTGGGTGGGTGATGGATGGATATTCTCTGGAATTCTCTTCCAACTTATCAAGAATCGGACATTGAAGTCCATGATGCTCTCTTGAGGTGCTCTCTTGATGTACATGAAAAATTGGTAGAGATCCAAAGAACTATAGAAAGGATCTTCATCAAATCTTTTGATCAGTGCCCCCGCTAGATCGTCCCATGAGCTGATGCTTTGACGTTTGAGCAATCTGTACCATTGCAATGCTCTTCCTTCCAAAGACTGAACCAGAATTCGGATCATGACATCTTCGTGTTCTATGACATGGATCATGGACAGAATAGCAATATCTTCAACATGTGCCAGAGCCATGCCTTTGGTACCATCATATTTTGCCAGGTTCTTCAGGGCACCTTCGGGAATTTCATGCCGAACTTGGAGATTCAGAGGGCCAGGATCATCCCATCTAGAAAAAACCCTCACCTTTGTGGCAGTGGTCTGCAGGATCACGGCCATCGCCATTAAGTTAGAGTCGCCAGATGAACATTCTTTGAAATTTTTTTTTTTTTTTTTAAATTAAAAACAGGCGTCCACGAATAGATCTTCAACTCAGCAAAGTTGCCAGATGAACTTACAAATCTCCGCTGTGAGGCCAAGACAGCTCATCAAATCTTGAGACCTCCGGGTGTTAAAAGCGTGCCAAAACTGTTGGCACCGGTGGGGTTTATCACTTTGGAAAATTATGTGTATCCCACAAATTATGAATTCTTGGATACAGAAACAGTCTATCCCACCGGGCGTGCCAAAAACTATTGGTCACGAATCTACCACAGGAAAGGATTTTTACAATTGTGCCCTAGACCCGACCAACATTGAAAGGCTGGAAGCAAGAAATGGCTCCCAGACCAATCTCCAGAGTGGGTCTGGTTCCCTCTACTATTCTAAAATTGGGTTTAAGATAGGGTTGCTGGAAAGAGATTTAAAAAATTACATAAAGAAATGGGAAATATGGCCACAGGCCGAAGTGATGGGATCAGAAAAACAATAGCAGGAAACTACAAACGCAACAACAGCAAGTAACATAAGAAATCAGCTTCATCCTCGCACAATCACATGCCGCAAATCCCTCCAAACCCACATTCCAGGAATTGTACCCTGACCACGTATTTAAATCCAATGATGCGAATTTAAATGTAATAGCAATGCAAGAGTACGAATGCTATTAGAAATGCAGAAAACAGAAAGCAAATTCATCCATGCGACGCTTGAAAAATTAGAAGTCGATCCTTGTATTCCCGCAGATACAATTCCAGTTTCTAGCAGCAAGTTTTTCCAACCTTCGTAAATGAGAATTACATTGGTTTTTATAGAGGTCCGTCCTCTTTGCAGCATTAAAAATTTAAAACCAACTTCCTCGTGATCTACAACCGTCACTTGGAAATCAGGAACACGATCCCCTTAATCACGGCCTCGAGGAAATAAAAATTAAATACCATGAAACGTTCACGACCCTTCATTAAATTTGTTTCTTTGAACATGTGCATGAAAACCGTTGAATTAATCCACGAATCGTAGCTTTGAACCAATAAATCCTTTAATTTTGGTGGCCTGGGTGCTTCTTCGACTTTAACCGCCTCGAAAATCCGCAAAATATTTAATTCAAGTCAATATTGAATCTTCAGAAACCAAAAAACCCTTCTCGGCCGTTCATACTGCACTTGGCGGGAAAACAGTTACAGGTCGCGAAAACGCGACGGGTCACGAAATCACGACGTGTCGCGAAATCGCGACATGTCACGAAATCATGACATGTTATAATGTCGTACGCTTCGTTGCTGAAGACCCGCGATTCCGGAACATGTCACGATATCGCTACATGTCCGGCTCCCTCTTGCTCCTCCCTGCGCTCTGCCCCACGAAAACGAAACATGTAGCGATTTCGCTACATGTTCCTTCTCTCCGCATCAACCGCTATTTTCCGTCGCGATTCGCTGACATGTCAGCGACACGCTGCATATTTTCATCTTTGCCTTTGAAGCTGTCAGGGTCGCGATTCGCTGACATGTCAGCAAATCGCTGCAAGTTTTCACTCAATGCTTTTTCCGCCGACCGACCCGCGATTCCGGAACACGTCGCGATATCGCGACAGTTCCGCCCAACCTGCTTGCGTTGACTACGTTGACCGCGATTCTGCAACATGTCAGCGCGTCGCTGCAGTTTTTTGACTTAACCATTTTTTGCTCAATTTTTCTCCTTTTTTCACCCAAGCTGCATCAAAGCTGAAGTCAAAGATCAGATTTCCAACCAATACACTAATGCATTAATCAATGAGAATCAATGTGGCAAAAATGCCAACAGGGCATTATTCAGGTAGCAAACCCTTTAGCCCCCTAGAACCAAAACCTAGTAACTTTCCAAAACCCTCTACTGGATCACAGAGGACTCAATCCCCCTAGACCTCCAAAAAATCATCCAGTGCCCCCTCGTCAAGTCAATAATGTCCAGTGTGATCCTCCATCACGCGGAGTAGTAGGCATGATAAACCTTACAATGAGAAACCAACGGTACCTGTCACCCCAGACAACACCTATTGTTTCTTCCCCTATCTAGTTTACGTCCTCGCAAACACCCCAAAGGTCTAACATCATACCACCACAACCTCAAATGTGATTACCATTCGTGGTAGTCTAACCCATCAACTATGCAATGCCCCCATGCAGCTATCCATATTTGACCTCCTACAACAATCTCAACCCCATCATGATGCATTGAATGACATCCTACGTTCCATTTACTTAGAGTCACATGACACAAATACTTTTGTCAATTTCATAGGGAACATCCCATAATGCCTTCAACCTTCAATTACCTTTCATGACCACAAGATAACGAAACTCATTGGTGAAGGAGCCGACTCTCCCCTCCACATACAAGCTAATATCAATGATATTACCTACAAGCAGGTACTTTTTGACATGGACTCATCCATTAGTATCATATCAACAATAGCACTACATCACCTACACCTCCCTCCAGTTCATTTCACCACACCTTCCCTAGACTTGCATCCTTTTGATGGTTCCATGAGACCTACCATAGTATTCATAGTTTTTCCCATTCACGTAGGCATCTGTACGATCCCCATCCTCTTTCACATCATTCAATTAGAAATGCAATACAATATTCTCCTTGGTCACCCTTGGATCAGAGACATGCATTGTGTCCCATACACATTGCATAATTGCCTTAAGTATGTCCACAACAAACTTGTTCATTGTGTCTCAACCGATGGATACCACTTTAAGTTTTGTAACATCATAGACCTTCCTCCTGTGCCTTCATTCTCATATTCCCAATTGTTCCTTGTATCTTCTCACCAATCAGTAGGAGCATCGGTATCCTCTCCAATTTCCACCCCAACACCCCAGTGTTCATCAACAACACAAGCCTCGATATCTCCACCATTACCATCACATGCTGGGGGACCTAAAATTGATACTATGCCTTCCATGCCACCATTCTCATGGCCTCCACAATCCTCTCAACCCCTACCATTCTAGTTTCCACCCGCGGTGTCACAACCACCATTGCCACCCATCACACAACTAACTACATTACCTCCTTCACCCTTGCATATGGAAATCCCTATCCTTCCTACATCGCAAACATCGCATCTTCCCTTCTGATAAAAATCTAAGACATTCATGTCTCCATGCATCCCTACACCTACATTGATGCCATACCTTACACAGAACACATAGCTTGTTCAACCAACAACAACCAAACATCATGAACCTAAATAACAAACACCCAGCTCGGATGAACCTTCACACCCTTCAGCTACCACCATCAAGGAATCCTAACTTTCTCCTTCTTTGTCTGACTCGAATATGCCATCCCATTTTCTAGAGCATGCCACACCATGCATATCCATATTCATGACAAAAAATGGCTTAGGAGACTATAATGTATGCGATGCCCATGTATGTGACACCCCTATCCAATATACCTAAGATTTTAGCCATCCCTCAGCCTAGATATTGACTATTGGAACTATCATACAGTTAGGAAGTCCCGAAAACCACACCAACTTTGTGTATATAGGAGTAGATTGTTCAATCCCCTCACCAAATTCTTCACCACCATAATCTAGCTCTAGTGATGCAATTACACACCTAGCCAACCCTCAATTTTTCTTGTACTACCTACAACTCTTTCATTGGTATGGGTTTGGGTTAGGTCATTATGAGCAAGGGTTGTGTACACCCATTAACCCTCGTGTTCGATCACCTATAGACAAAACCATCCTAGGTTATCACCCAAATGCTATCTATACATTAGAATATGAGATCCAAGATCTATCCTTACATCCTCCTCCATGCCCAACACACACCTTGGAAGAGTACATTGACATGGACATGCTAGAAGACACGCCTTCACCCACATAAACTATCACCATCCCCTATGGTTTCTTCCAAGAATCCCCTATGCTCGATACCTCCTTGTTCTATGATGTTCAGAGATTGGAAGAACACTTTGCTACCTTATCTCTGGCTACACCACCAATAGATTTGAACACACTCCCATATGATCCACCACCTATAGATCCAAACCCGGTGCCACCTGACCTGCTATCGATACGCCTGCCTATACATAGATAGTTACAAAGAGCAACCTCTCATCCTCATTCACCACCAGTCATCCTGCGGCCTCCCTTGAGCCTCTTAGGATCCAACCTCTATCACTAGATTCTACCCCACCTACTTCACCTACAACATCGATTAACATGGTTGAGGTAGATTTACATTCTCCCCTCTATTACAACCACCAACGAATTTGAGACGATACCCCAAACCCAAACTTTATCGATCTCGCACACATCTCACACATACTAGCACCTGGAGACTTTCTTCTCTCTCCTCACATCTTGCGGGCAGAAAATACCCCCTCCTCATCCATGTCTTCCCAAATCCCTCAAGTCCATCACATGGGCATTTACGTAGATGATGAATTTGAGTTTAGTGAGGCCATCGACGACTTCAATCTCATCCCTATCCCTGAATAGTTGCACGATGGATCTCACATGCTCATCGAGGACACGATCGATGTAGACATCGATGACGATCCAAAAAATCCACACATCCTCAAATTAGCTACTAGCCTCTCACCCGAGGAGCGCATCACCTTCACGAACTTCCTATGCAAGTATATAAAAGTGTTTGCATGGTCTTACAAAGACATGCCGGGACTTGACCCTACCGTAGTAGTGCATAATCTTATACTAGATCCCAATGCCAAACCAGTAAGACAAAAGTTGCGATGCATGCATCCAACTGTCACATTGATAGTAAAATTTGAGCTTCAAAAGCTCCTAGACGTTGATTTCATAATACCCATCGACTATCCCGAGTGGGTATCCAACATGGTCCCTGTCCCCAAACCATCTGGTGATGTTCATGTTTGCACAAACTTTCATGACCTAAACAAAGCTTGTCCCAAGGACAACTTCCCTTTACCCAACATTGATTCCCTCATTGACTCCATCACAGGTCATGAAATGATTTCCCTCATGGATGGATTTTTTGGATATAATCAGATTAGGATCAACCCAACTGATCAACACAAAACTTCCTTCACAACACCCTGGGGGACTTTTTGCTACAAGGTCATGCCCTTTGGCCTTAAAAATGCTGGGGCAACCTATCAATGAGCCATGACCTACATCTTTCATGACCTAATGCACAAAAATGTGGAAGACTATGTAGATGACCTCATAGCCAAATCAAAGAAACGTGTTGATCATCTCGAAGATCTCCGTCAGATTTTTGATCGACTACTAGAACACAATGTGCGCCTCAATCCAAAAAAGTGTGTGTTCGATGTTACATCAGGAAAAATACTAGGATTCATTGTCTCCCAACGAGGCATTGAAGTAGATCCTAGTAAAGTGAAAGCCATCATCGAGATGCCTCCTCCTACCACCTTAAAGCAATTACGTAGCCTACAAGGCAAGATTACCTCTATTCATAGATTTATAGCACAATTATCAGATAAATGCCAACCATTCAATCATCTCCTACAAAAAGGAGTACACTTTAAATGGGATGAAAACTATCAAGCTGCATTCGATGCTATCAAAAATTACCTCACGTCACCATCGGTCATGTCACCACCACATCCACAATTACCACTGACTCTATACATCTCAGCCATAGAGCTTGCACTAGGTACACTCCTAGCTCAAAAGAATGCTCTCGACAAAGAGCAAGCTATCTACTACATCAGTCGCACACTAGTTAGTTACGAAATGAGATATGGGTACATGGAGAAGCTATGCCTAGCAGTAGTATTCACCACCCAGAAGCTAAGACACTACATGTTAAACCACACAACTTTTGTCATAGCCTGAGACAATCCCCTACGGTATATGATGAACAAAAGTTATCACAACTCCCACACAGCTAAATGGATTATGCTCCTAACCGAGTTCGACCTAGAATTCATATCTCAAAAGTCTATCAAAGGGCAAGTCATTGCTGACCAACTAGCTGAAGCCCCTATAACTGACAACCAACCCCTACTCATCCAACTCCCCGATGACTCTATCTTTCACATAACCAAAGATGAGGAGTACGTCGAACCAGAATTCATGGCTGACCTCACCATGTTCTTTGATGGGTCCAGGTGTCTCCACGTTGGGGGTGCAGGCATTGTTTTCTTTACACCTGAAGGAGAACCACTCCCATTTTCATTCAAACTTGATTTTCCCTGTACCAATAACAATGCAGAGTACGAAGCCCTAATCCTAGGACTGAAACAAGCACACGCTATGCACATCAAATGCCTCCACATCATAGGTGATTCACTTTTGATTGTCAATCAAGTGCAGGAACTTTGGCTATGCAATTGCCCAGTTCTCCAACAATACAAGAAGATCGCCCAACAACTCCTATCCCAATTTGAATGGTATTACCTCGAAGCCATGCCACGCTCATCAAATCATTTTGTAGACACCATGGCCTCCTTAGGGTCCCTTATCCCACAAAATCCAATGTCCAACACAACATCTGTAACCATTCATACACTTACACAATCTGCTATATCACCCACACCTCCCACAGATGATGGTGGTGTATATGTGGTAAACACCGAACCTCACGACCCATGGTTCTCACAGATCAAGGAATACATCAAACTAGGCTTCCTACCATGTGATTTGCCCCATGCCCAATGCCGAACCTTTAAACAAAGAGTGATCCACTACACCTTGTTGGGGGACATCCTTTACCACCATAGCTATGATGGTATACTCTTGTGTTGCCTAGAACCGCAAGAATCATAGCGGGTTGTACAAGAAACCCATGATGGCACTTGTGGTGGCCATTTTAGTGGCATGGCGATCACTAAATGCATTCTCCGTATGGGCTACTACTGGCCTAAAATGGAGCAAGACTACTACGAGTATGTCAAACGTTGCATCAAATGCCAACAACATGCCAACTTAACACATTTACCATCCCAAGCACTTCAACCAATCCAGTCCATGTGGCCCTTCTCCCAATGGGGCCTGGATCTAATTGGACAAATTACACCTGCATCCTCTAGCAATCATAAATTTATCATTACAACAATAGAATATTTTACAAAGTGGGTCGAAGCCATCCCACTGGTCCAAACTACAGGAGCCAAAATTGCAACATTCATCATGGAGCATATCATATGCCGCTTTGGAATTCCCTCCCAAATTATTTTAGATAATGGGAAATATTTCAAAAACAAAACTGTCTGAGCCCTATGCAATAGATTTCACATACATCATAGCTTTTCGACCCCATATTACCCTCAAGGAAATGGCCAGGCCGAAGCCACTAACAAAACCATCTATTCTATCCTCCGTAAAACTATAGCGGAATCTCACCGGGACTGGCATAATCAAATGCCCCTAGCCTTGTGGGCCTATCGTATGAGCATTCATACTCCCACTAGGGCAACACCTTTTTCACTTGTCTACGGGGTAGAAGCTATCATGCCCCTTGAGTTGGAGATACCCTCTTTACGGATATCCATGAAATATTTCATTGACGATGACACTGCTCGCCAAGCTCGTCTAGATCAACTAACACTCCTCGATGAACGTCGCATCCATGCCATCGAGCACACATGAGTATATCAATATCACCTTCATCGTGCCTACAATAGTAAGGTACATCAACATGAATATCATATTGGTGACTTGGTTCTCAAGGAGAACCAGCAAATCACAAGTCAACCCCGCTAGCAGCATGATAAATTCACCCCAAACTAGTTGGGTCCATTTATTATCACACACAAGTATGGTTCAGGAGCATATCATTTGGCAAATCTTGAAGGCCTTAATGATCTTGAACCCATCAACATCTTGCATCTTCGTGCTTTCAATGCATGATTCATAAACACAGTCACCATCACGAGTGTCACATAGTATTAGAAATAAATCACCAAGCACATCACCGTGTGAATCTATTATTTCTGCTTTATTATTTCTCTATACATGTACATTTCACCTTTCTACCATTTTTATGCTTGGGGTATTTGTTTTTCCTTTTGCAAGACTCACGTCATCAGTAGGAGAGCTCTACAGTGGCCTCACCTACCACCATGCAGGACCATCTACAGCCATAGCAAAAACCCATTACACCGACCGATCTCGCCCGACCACCAACCACCCTTCATACCAGGTGCTCCTCGCACTCATCCCATTCAGGTCACCACACTTCACCTCGACACCATTCCCCTCACCAGTGAGGCTCATCCTATTCACCACACTCTGGTGACAGCTAGATCACCATGTCCTCTTTCGATGACAAAGAGGAATCCACCCAACCGCAAGCACAAGGATCATCCTCCCATCCGTCTGATGATCTCAGATATCACTATTCACCTCCAAGTCATCCACAACATCCCATAGGATCTTACCACCCACCTAATAGGGAATACACACCTCATCAACCTCGCCCTACATTTCTACCCACTCCCCTTCCCAATGGTGAGTCTACCTACGCCCAGGCTTTGCAAGCCCATGTGGCCCAAGCTACTCAAGCTGGTCATGCAAACATCCCTCTTTCTCATTCATGTCATTACCCTAGGCCATCACCTATGCCATCGATCCTCAAGACACCACCTTCACCACTACGAGGCTTACCACCCCAACCAATCTTATGATCACCATAGTCATTTCACTCCGCTGCTTCCTCATCGCAACCCTATCCTTTTTCTACCATGCATCGAGCCATTCCATTCACCTTGGAATCTCGATCACCCCCTTCCCCAATACCATCATCACCACACCATGAGATACAACATCTCATCTCTCGTATCGAAGCTCTAGAGTTGTAGATGAGCCACTACCATTGCCACGTTCACCCATGATAGTCTTCCATGACCCATCCATCCTCACCACCACGTAGATCCCTTCCTCGACCCAGGACTCGACCCATGCCGAAACCCAGACCCATGCCTCCATTACCAGATCATCTTTCACCCAGACCTCACTCACCTCCAGTAGAGCCATACATCTATCCTATGCCTATTCCACATACGCCCCTTTCCAAAATGTTCCATCATCTCATGCACCAGGGTCTTATTGACCTACCCGAGATTCGACCTACTGACCCCTCACATCCTAAACCATGCAATTATAATGAGAATCAATTTTACATCTACCATCGCCAACCAGGTCATGATATCGAAGAGTGTAGATCATTCGAAACCCTGGTGCACAACATGTTGCACGGTGAGCGTACCCCATCACCAGAGCATTCTTTTCTATTTAGCCAACTTGTCAGTCCTCCGTGTCGCATCACTCCCATGACTTTACCACCCTATAGTACCCTAATAATGCCCACTCACTATATTCATAATATTTCCAACTATGGCTCTAGCCATAACTCTAGCCATGTCATCACTTCACCATCCCACTCCCACCTGGATCTACGCCATTTCTCCCGATAGTAGTGTTAGTTACTCATCTTCTTCTATCTCATTCTTCTACTTCTTACATACGTTGATTTATTTCTTCTCTTCTATCATTGTTAGCTGTTGGTGATCCCCTTATCTTGATTGGTCACCAAAGCCTATTTCTTCTCACTTCTTCCACTTGTACATTCCACTTTTACATCTTGCTTCTTCTTGGTGACTATTACATACACTTATACAGCTCACAGCTTATACATCTACTACACACACACCCCACACGCTGGGGCAACCATGATCATAGCATCATGCTTTTTGTCATCATTACACACTTCACTCATCTATAAATAGGTTCTTCTAAAAATTCTCTTTCTAAACAACATAACTTTCTTCTTGTAAATATCGCATTCCTCCACTTGCATCACTTACAGTTACATTCATTGCACATATTCATATGCTTTATAGTTAAAATTTTAATTCATGTTTGTACATTCTCCCCCAAAATGCGCCTCAGCAGGAATAATACATGCACTTGTTAGCATCACCACCTGGATGTCCATTCCCCCTTTTCAGGATCAGGGTATACATAGGTGTCGTGTTTAATTTTGACTACTCTGTAGTTTAGGCAATCAAGTGTCACCCATAGCTACTGAGTCTTGTACATTCTTCTTATGGTCTTTTAGGCTGGTTCAACTTCTCTCATGAATCGCTCACAACAGGTTACACATTAACAATTTTGAGCCTAGGAAAGAGGACATCTTGAGTAGATATCACCATCTAGCGAACGGTATCCCCTGCTCATCCTATCACCTGCATGGTCAACATATGACCTAGGGATAAACAAAGGGATCAAGCATAAGCAAAATTAAATAACTGGGTAGAAAACAAACTTCATCGCCCATACAAAAAGAGAAAAAAAGAAAAAAAAAGAAATGAAAAGAGCACTACCACAATCAGATAGGTCAACACTAGAACAAGGGCAGAAAACAAAAGGAAATACCTCTTGATATCACACATGTTATGCTTATCACCTTTGGTCCTTAGGTTCAACATAACACTATGGGATAATTCCAAAAACCTGCCTACCAGTGGAATAATCTTACAGGTGACAACACATCTCTTACATTAGCATCTCGCTTTTGTAGAAATCACTATTGTGGATGGATGAGCTAGCTAGTACGGTAGCATCTACAATGGGTTAATCCTACCTCCCTCAAAATGGATAAATGAACATTACACATTCACACACATAGGTCCAAGACAGACTTTGAACCAGCCCGATCATGTTATAAGTTGCCACAAAACTTGCATAGCTAAGGGTTTGAGATTTGATTGTCATAACTATGTTAGTCAAAACCATTACACATGCCTTACATTATCCACCGACCCTAAAATCATGGAATGGATAGCATCCATACAGGTAAATGCAATGATACAAGTGCTTCCTTGGCGCATTTCAGTAAGTCCATACATGCATACATGCATCTATGTCAGATACATTTGATACACATTATAGTATTGCATTCATCCTACATGCATTTCATATCAAATTACATTTATTGCATTCATCCCATATGCATTTCAAAATTGAGTCATAGTATCACAATTACTATACATACATTCATTACAAAATCATATTTGATATCACATCATATCGCATTGGAAATACAATCATAACACTACTCTACAATCCATTTATACCACAACACGATAATAGATCTAAACCATGTCATACATGTATATCTATTCATCAGACATATCTACAAATTATGTTACGCTAATCCATGCAAACATAAACAAGAACACATTTCAAACCATCAAAATAACACATGTATATATAATAGCTAAAATCAACAAAGTATATATATATATCATCCATACAAAATGCTCGAAGGCTACAACCTGGGATCATGCCCATCATCGCCTAGCATCAAAACAAAATGCCCATAGGCTACAATCAGTAATAGATATCCTAACTCCCACTAGGAGTCTCCCCATGACCCTCATGGCTCACTCACATCCCTGCATCCTGGCTCGACTCTGCCCTAAACTCTGAAATCGGATCCATAGTAGGCTGATCCTGAACCTCAGCCCTAGCACCTCTCTATCCCATAGTAGCCACACTATGCTGACTCTAATGTGATGGCACCCGCACCTATGACTATGATCCAGACTGCACCACAATCCTACCATAATCGGGTAGAGGGATCCCATGCACCAACAAGGTAGTCTCGCACATCATCTTCTTAGTGGCCTCGACCACCAACTGACTAGTCAGAGTATCGATCACCTGATCCTACCTAGACATAGCAGCCCTCATCTCCACCATGTCTGCCTCCAACTACTGAATCCGATCATGCAACCCCTGTACATCCTCTATAGCTGGCCTCTCCAAAATATCACTAGGAATCTACTGTGCTATATCAACAAATACCCCAATATCAATGGTATCATCGATACCACCCATACCGACCACCCCACCTCCCTCATCCTGAGCTCCAATAGTCTACTCCATCCCAACCTCTACACCCACATCCACCTCCTCTACCCTCACGCCCTGGGTGCTCACCAAAGCACCTACACGATGTCATGACCATCATAGAGGAACATCCTCCTCAATAGTAGTCATACTCACTGCCCCATCCCGAGTCCTCCTGCTCATCCTCCTCTCTGGCGGAGATGCCCTAGCAGCATGTGCCACCCACCGATCCACCACACCTCTCCCAGGCTCCCAAGACTGTAGCACCCACCAGGCATCAAACTTTGGTGTCATCCCTGCATCCCCTACATCTGGGATATCCATAGGAGGGTCTCTCTCCCCAACCCAAGGTGGTACAATAGGGCACTCTCCTCTGTCTCCCTATCACCTAAAATAAATAATAGGAGTTCTTAGAACATCCTATCATAATCCAAACTGTCATTGTACTCGATCAAACTAAAAATACTCAGTCTACCGAGTATATCTCCCAACCAACCATCTACCCCATCGTATAGCCTACAACTACTCATCATCCTCTCTCCAACTCACTCCACCCATCCATGGTCTCCATGTAATGTCATCTATCATCAACTCGCTAAACTTAATCCTCCACAAAACTGGATCACCCTCATGAGGCCTCTTCATACCCTGCTCCACCTCCGTACTCCACCTCAAGGTGTAAGGAAGCTCCTTATCCTCCATGTGTATAGGCTGAGGTAACAAAGAGGGCCTCTCAATGGCTATGTGTTCCCATGCCCATACCTACAGCAAGGGAATCACACTCAATCCCATCCGTCTACCCTGAACCACCTCATATAACTCATGATACGCTTGGGCCAGAAGCGTAGGCACCCAGGCAAACACAACCTTGTGCTCCACCAGGTCACTAACTATGTCCAACATGTTCCAGGTAAATAGAAACCTAGAACTATCAGGCAGGGCATAGGTAGAGATCATCATCATAGCCACACACTACCTATCGAATATCTTCTTCTAACACCATAGCCACTCATAGTCCATCTTGGTAGCATCGATCTCTCTCCACCCAGCCCCAAAGAATCTCTCCAAAATCGCATCCTTCCTCCCATATTCGGCTGCCCTCACAGGAACACCCTCAATCGACAGTCGATAGATGTGATACACGTCCTCCAATGTCACGGTCATTTCCCCCATAGGAAAATGAAAAGTGTTCCGGTCTGCATCCCATCGCTCACATAAGGCAGACACAAATGCCCTATTAGTGAAGATGCTCTTACACTCCCACACACCGCGGAAGTGTATGTCATCTAACCACTGCAATTCCTCCTCAGTCTTCATCAGCTTTTCAAAACCTTGCTTAAACTTTCTCACCCGATGACGGGGTTCAAGCGCCTTCACCTGTTCAACACACAACACAACACACATCAGTAACCCACATAACAAATCAATCACATACAACATCATCACTCAAAATTTACAAATTAAAAACATTTAATTTGACATGCATCTCGAGACAAAATAACATACAAATAAAATGACAAAACACATCAACAACACAATCACATATTTGGATACCCATTTTGTCATTTTATGGCAAAAATCCAAACACATATGACATACAGTACACATTGGTCGCCCAACGACCAATAACAAACTCAACTGTACAACTACTATGGCATGCGATCCAAAACTTGATCAATTAATATGGCATACAAAAACAAATCACATTTCTGGATACCCATTTGCCCACTTAATGGTAAATGTGTCGACAAAATTCAAAAACAAAGCACCAATCAACACAGATCTAACAATCAAATCTGTCCTAAAAACACCAAAATCGAACACATATCCAGGCACGCAATCTAAAAATAACAGTCACATTTTTAGATACCCATTTGCCCATTTAGTGGTGGAAGTTCAAACTGACATCAAGTACAGTCTACATCGGGCTCCCTATAGCTCATTTTTAGTTTACTACTATCTACACCATGGCACGTAAATCAAAGGCATGTCAAATGAAGTCAACTACCAAAACAACCAACATTTTTGGACACCCATTTTGCCCTTCTATGATGAAAGTGTTATTAGTTTTTAAATATTCTACCTCTAACATGGCAGATCTAACGCCCTAGAGTTCACACATTACACCTCAAACCATCGAATACCAAAATCACATCAAACGAAGTCATAAAAATAAAATAGTCACATAACGGGATACCCATTTCCTACTTTAGCGGACAAAGTGCAAAAACATATCGATGTCAGTACACCGTTACCTCACAAACTGATAGTCAAACTTCACACCTACTCTACCCATTACCCGGTCAAATTGGTGACAAAACAAATCCAATTGAAAAATCGACCGCACTTTTGGGTACCCATTTGGCCCGTTTATCACTACGTTTTCAAATTTTACTTAAAAGTTACAATTTTTTTTAAATCAGGATGAAAACCTCCCCCCCTCATTCATATTTTCTTAGAAAAATAAAATATAAACAAAACAAAGTCAAAGATCACTTACCGGTGGGATCCCATGCCTGATGCCAGCTGGTCTACGTCCCTTCATCATCTTCACTCTCACAATCGCCACTCGCGCTTCTCTCGTACCATCAAAAGTCTCTCCCAAGTCACTTTCCACACATGTGCATCATCCAAATGAGCCCCCACCATGCATATTTGGGCTTAAAAACCACTCAACTACCCTTTCGTAACCCAGGTCACGATTTAGGTCAGAACATGACCCAAGTCATGAATGGGGTCAAAACCATGACCCGGGTCACGAATTCAATCAAAACATACCAGAACATCCCCAAAACCCTAGGAAAGTAGGGAAATGCCCTCTAAAACCCTAGGAGCCTCCAAAAACTTACCTTTTAACACCACTTGCAAACACACATTGCATTTTACCAATAAACTTGTCACATTCATACTTTTGGACCACGTTGATCTGGTCGCAAAAGCACAATAGACAAACGTTGCCATTCTCAAGCAACTAGTATGACATCGTAAATGTCATACAGACTCAACAAAATCATAGCATTGCATTCACAATCATCCATTTCATTTTACCAACATTGCTTTTTATTTCTTTCCTCTTCTTCTTCTTTCCTTCTTCTCTTCTCCCTCTTGGCTATCCAGTCAATGTTGTATGGTCACGCTTCGAGCGGCTACATACCTTTGATTAGATCCCATTATTTTCCTTCTCCTTCTTGGCTATCCAGTCAATGTTGTATGGTCACGCTTCGAGTGGCTACATACCTTTGATTAGATCCCATTATTATTTTCCTTCTTGGCTATCTAGTCAATGTTGTATGGTCATGCTTTGAGCGGCTACATACCTTTGATTAGATCCCATTCTTTTCTCTTCTTACTAGCAATCATATTCATCATGCATTGGTATCTTTATCAATCATTGCATCATCAATTCACCACATTCCATTCACCTCATTGTTGATTCCTCGTTTGAGGGGGTATTCATATCCAAAGTCAGCTTTGCATGCAACCACAACATCGAAAATCCAAAAGCGCGGTTAGCGCATTTGTCTACGAATTTTTTTGCTGAAGATTATCATACGATTATAATCTCAATCCCAAATAGACATGGGTTACATCAGGAGAGTTACGCGTTACTATGGAGAAGTCAATCTAGCATTCATGTACGTCGAGTACACAATGGATGATACGTTTGATCAATCCTAGCGCAACATTTGGAAATGGACTTCGCGACCACGCTGATATGGTCACGAGTTGACGATCCAAATGTTAAACTAGCTCAAATGGTTTGACACTTGTCGCCATGTTCTCATCAATCAATCAACAACAAAGATTTAGTTAGGCTTTTGTCCTAATCATACTTTTGGACCATGCTGATCTGGTCGCAAAAGCAAAGCAGTCAAAAGTTGTCATTCTCAAGCAACTAGTATGGCATCGTAAATGTCATACGGACTCAACAAAATCACATCATTGCATTCATAATCATTCATTTTCCCTTACTAGCATTGTTTTTATCTCTTTCCTCTTTTCCTTCTTTCCTTCCTCTCTTCTTCCCCTGTGGACATCCAATTGATGTTGTATGGTCACGCTTCGAGCGGCTACATACCCTTTGATTGGATTCCATTCCCCTTCTATCCCTTTTCCTTCTACACAAACCCTTCATATTTTTGTATTAAACTGTGTTCTACACAGTATAGTACAAAAAGGGGTAAAATGTAGACACCCAAAAGTCACACATTGCTATTTTTGCATATCTATAGGTGATTCCAGACATCCCTAGGCTATTGTAGACTATTGTAGTCATGCGTAGACATGCGTAGAATGCGTAGACATGCGTAGACATGCGTAGACATGCGTAGACTTCCATAAGTTCACCATAGTAACGTGTAGACTTCCACAAATGGCTTTCAGGTCCAAAACCCTAATAAGCCCTCAAAACCACATCTTATGCATCGAGATACCTTCAGACGACAACTCGAGGTGATGCATAGCCCATTTACACTCAATTGACACCCCCATGGGGTATTAATTGGCAAAATCAATTAAAAGTCAATTATCAAATTCTAATTTAATGTTGACTTCACTTAAGCCCCTTTTTAGGGCAAAATTGGATTAATTAACTCTTAATTCATAATTAGTGTTAATCAAATCCTCCCACATGTGCCAATTTAGGGTTTCCTAGGGTTTTCTTTTAATCCTCCCCTAAACATGCTTAAGGCCTAATTAGGATTAGCACTAATCCTTCCTCACACATGTGTGAGGATAGGATATTTCCTACTTAGAATGTGATGTTGCCACATAGCATTTCTTAACCTAACCCTAGTCAGAATCAAACCTAGGTTTAGTCTATCTAACCCCCCTTGCACCTTGCATTTGCCTATAAATAATGGGTCCTAAACCCCTAATTAAGTCTGATTCCCATATTCAACAAAGTACTGTTACTCTATAGAAATGGAAAGCCAATAGCACACAGTCCATTACCGATGCATACAGATGGATTCTGATAGCATACAGAGGCACCCCAACTGCCTTAGGATCGATCTACCAAAGAGATTTTACTAGAAGAGCATCACAGCTCAATTCGTAGCTTGCCCTACGAATCCGGCCCCAATTAGCGACCCGGGTCACGAATTGCATCTGCAAGCCCCAAATCACCCCAAATTTGGGAGGTAAGCTCTATTTCAGCATATTATTACCTTCTGCATATTTTATTGTGATTTATGTTACAATTTTATAGTCATTTCATCTTCCTAAATATGGGGCCTGACTAAGGCAAGCCCCCCAACGTATTGACCCTTTCTTGCAAGTTTCTTTCAGGTTATTCAGTAGATTTGAAGGAAAGGAACACCAACAAACAACAACCCAGTGGTGGCCCGCATACAACGAAGCCCACCTACACTGAGGGACATCAGAAGGAGGCATCAGGCCTATATTGCTTATTCATGAAAAGAAAGAAAAGGGGAAACTCTCCCTATTTGTAACCTATACAAAATTGATAATGAATAAAGCATATGTTTCTGAATGACTTGTGTTATTACTTGTTGTTAGATCAAATGTCAACTTTTGGTCATTTCATATAGACCCATGTGTCCTATAATAGGAGATCATTTATCCATCAACATTATTTCTATGAGCGCGGATGAGGATCATCTAAGGTGGGCGACGATTGAAAGTGGGGAATTTTTAGTGAAATCGACGTACAGATTGCTTCTCAACTATGAGGATCCGTCATTTCTTTCCAAAGTGGTGTGTATTGACAAGTTGATCCCTAAGCTGGCTCACTTTTCTAGGATGCCATTCAAGTAAAAATCCTCACCATAGACAACATGATACAAAGAGGTATGATTTTGCCTAATAGGTGTTATTTGTGTAGGAACAGCTGGGAATCGATTCATCACATCTTTCTAGATTGCCCTTGGTTGGTGATCATCCTAAATGGGGTGTTCCAAACCTTTAACATCTCATGGGCAATGCCTACCATAATTCTTGAGTTACTCCATCAGTGACCATCTCCCTTCATCAATTCCCAGGTAAGGTTCCTATGGAATATTTGCCTTCATCACTATTTATGGCAGATTTGGTTGGAGAGAAACCATAGAGCCTTTAGTGACTCTACTCTTGAACTGCTTTTTGTCATTACAAAAATTTTAGCCTTTGCCAAAGAAAATCTCAACATCCTTCCTTCTCCCCAATCCATCCCTCTGCATGAGAAAATCCTTGCTCAATCTCTTGATCTTTCCTTAGACAAATCCATAGGAGTGTGTAAACCTCATCCAAGAGCAGATTCTAGATGGATTGCCCCCCCTGCGGATTGGATCAAATTTAATTTTTATGGGGCTACCAAGGACATTCATGGAAAATCTGGAGTTGGAGGTATGGTGAGATACCACCAAGGATAGGTCGTGCTGGCATTTTCTAAAAATCTAGGGATCAAAACCAATAATGAGGCTAAATCCATAGCTTTGTGGAGAAGTTTGTATCTACTTCATGATGTTCAAGGTAAATTCTATGTGGAAGAGGACTTCCTAAATATTTTCAACCTCCTCAACAACAAAAGGAAACCTCCTTAGAGGATAGAGGCCATAATCAATGAAGTAATGATCCTTGCTGACATAAGGGAAGAATTTATCATCCAACACGTGTTTTGTGAAGCCAATAAAGTAGCAGACAAACTGGTGAACATCAGGGTCAAGGCTGATGGGCTGATCATGTGGAAAAATGAGGTTCTAGGTGATGTGGAAAATATCATCCAATCAAAAATACTATGAGTGGAATAATGGGGATATCATGTTGGTAAGTCACGTGTACCTCGGGGATCACTATCATGAGGGGGAAAAATACCCAAAGCATAAGGTTTTAATTATTGGCTGAGGTTTGGTTGGAATATGATTATGATCAACCCAAGGCCAGCTTGGAAACTCATACTCATAGGTGGTGGGACTATGAGGTGGTGGTTTTAGTTCCTAAAAATGATAGTTATTCGAGGAGGGCGCACCGTGGGGGAGGTGCAAGTTTCCAAATGCATTGAGACATGGGCCAACCTTACATGAGAGGATTCAGTTCCCCATGAGGTGTCTTGGGCCTAACCTCCCTATAAATACCAAGAAAATAGATCCTATCAGTGGGGTCAAGGCTTACAGCAACATGATCCACATGATGATCTGGTATGATTCTCAAGGCAAAGGTGATTCACGAGTCATTTCCAATTTTGGCATGGGTTTTAAATACTTAGCAATATGTGGATATGGCAAGCGAAGGAACCACCACATTTTAATCATTTAATACTATAGTCTTTTGAAGGAAACCACGAGTGGAGAGCTTTCAAACAATTTAGAGATGAATTTGAAAATTACCTTATCAAATATGGTCTACATTGAGCCCAGCATGGTGGTCATGAAGCTTGCTGCTCAGGCTATCCTGATCGATAGGCATTTTACCTAATTTTTCAATCTATTTTTGGGCATGGAAGATGAAATTACACTAGATGTGATGGCAACGTGGGAGGATTATCGCATGGAAATCAGGGCTTATGAATTTGTCATTGATGTTCAACTATTGATAAAAATTATCAAAAAATCGATCAAGGGTAGGTCAATTCATAGACAAAAGCACCACTAGGAGGTGGAGCTCAAAGAGTTTAAGGATAACCCAAAAATCTACAAGGAGGCAAATAATGGACTCACAAGGATGGACCTCCCAACTTCTTGGAATGCGGTTATGAAGAATGTGCTAGAATTCATCACGACAGAGGACCCTGGTAAAACTTTACTTAGCTTCCATTATACCTTTGTCAACTTTTTTTGATATGTTAACCCCATAAGAATTCCCCATTTTTTTATGAACTCCCTGAACCACACCATAACCTCATCCCATAGTAAAAATACTTTTCCATGCCCATGCATCAAGGCCTTCTCAAGGTTATTTACAAATATGTCCTTCTCCATGCTCCCCAACCTGATATCCCTACCCCTCCTCCTAAGGATCCCCCAACGGTTCATGGTGAAATTTTGAGGGGGTGCGAGAGCCCTGGTCTCCCAAAATCCTCCCCTATCATGAAGCATGAGGGTGAGTCAAGCACTAAGGGAGGTTCATCAAGGAAAAGGCTAAGAATTGATGACCAGCCCATTAGGTCTTCCTTGAGGCTAAAAAACAAGCAAGTTCAAGGGAGCAGCAAAATCATGGAGATTACGTCTGAATATGAGGGTCCTAATCCTATAATAATGGAATTGAAATGGTATGTCTTGAACATGGTGGTCAACATCAATCAATAGATGTAGGAATTATAGGATATTTTAATCAAGGTATTCTTTAACGAAGGATACCAGAGCAACAATCCGACGGTCAACAACCTGGAGACTGACGACAACGAAGAATACAAAGATGAAAATCAGGAAGAGGAGGTCGATTAGGAGGACTAGTGTCTTCCTACATTTGGCATGTCTTGTGTTTTGATGTTCTAAGTTTGTTTTGTTGTATTGGCAGTGGTAGTGGCTTTTTGTTTCCTACGGTCTTATGGGTGATCTCCTATGCGTAGTGTGGTTTCTTGGGGTATTTAGGGTACTGCTTGGACCTGTGTCTCTTTTTGTTAAGGGATATTTTGACTATGGTGGGTATTATGGTCTAGTTATTATGGTTTCTAGCTAGGTAGTAGCATAAGGTTAGAGGATAGAGGTTCCTCAGTTTGGTTCTTGGTGGGGTTCCTCAGCCATAGGCTGATTTTTGTAAATCGATTTTGGGTCAACCTTTAAAATCCGGTTTAATGAAAAACTTTATTTACCAAAAAAAATATGATTTCCATAGATTTAATGACACCATTGGTGAATCTGAATAACCCATCCAAGCAATTGCATATTGATTTAGAGGCAATTGACTTTGATCGGGGAGATTCTTCTCCATCGCACTTAGAGTATTGTCCTTGTGAGGAAATTTTACAACTATTTAACTTTTCTTCAAAAACTACTTAGGATGTTTTTCAAAATGAGGTTGACCCATAATTTCCTATGGAAGAAGCAAACCTAGCTGATGATATTCACTTAATTCCCATCCCACATTAGTTGGAGGATGGGTCTCACATGTCAATTGAGCCAACAATTGACAAGTATATCGGTACAGATCCCAATAATCCCCATACCATTAAATTAGGGGAAGGTCTCTCCCTAAGTTAACAAGATGATTTCACGACTACATTGAAAGAAAATATTAAAGCTTTTGCTTGGTCATATAAAGATATGCCAGGACTAGACCCAAATATAGTCATGCATAATCTTACATTAGACTCCAATATCAAACCTGTTAAGCAAAAGTTACAAAAAATGCACCCAATAGTAGCCTTAATGGTGAAATATGAATTACAAAAGTTTTTGGACGCTGATATCATCATCTCAGTAGATTATCTGCCATGGGTTTCAAACATAGTTCCCATCAAAAAGCTTGATGGAAGGATTTGCATTTGCATCGACTTTCAAGATCTTAACAAAGTGAGTCCTAAGGATGAATTTCCCTTACCTAACATCAATGTGTTGGTAGACACAATAGCAGGACATGAAATTCTATCCCTAATGGATGGATTTTTTGGATATAATTAGATTTGTATTAATCCAGAAGACCAAATGAAAATGGCATTCACAACGCCTTGGGAGACATTTTGTTACAAGGTCATGCCTTTTGAACTTAAGAATGTTGGTGCTACCTACCAATGAGCCATGACATATATCTTCCATGACTACATGCACAATATTTTGGAAGATTACAGGGATGATTTATTGGTAAAATATTTATTATGCCATGAACATCTTGATGTACTATGTAAGATCCTAGATTACCTCATAGAGCACAATGTTAGACTTAATCCCAAAAAGTGTGTCTTCAGTGTCACATATGGTAAACTTTTAGGATTCATAGTCTCCAAGTGAGGCATAGAGGTAGATCCAAATAAGGTTAAGGCAATATTAGAAATACCTCTCCCCAAAACCATTAAGAAACTATGTAGTTTGTAAGGAAATGTTGCATCCATAAAACTCTTT
The DNA here is from genome assembly GCA_028583015.1 of Wollemia nobilis. Taxonomy (NCBI): domain Eukaryota; kingdom Viridiplantae; phylum Streptophyta; class Pinopsida; order Araucariales; family Araucariaceae; genus Wollemia; species Wollemia nobilis. Next base: position 6,864,441 of record JAQPPZ010000386.1, on the reverse strand, counting down.
ATAGCACAATTATCGGATAAGTGTTGATCCATGAATAGGTTACTACACAAGGGGGTCTCATTTTGTTGGGACGAATAATATCAAAATTCCTTTGACAAAATTAAACAATACCTTGCTTCGCCACTTGTATTGGCTCCACTGCGACCAGGAGTATCATTCTATTTATACATATCAGATACTGAGTTAGCTTTGGGCACCATGTTTTCCCAAAAGAATGAATTCCACAAAGAACAGGCTACTTATTACATTAGTTGTACACTATTCAGCTATGAAACTAGATATACATACATTGAGAAACTATTCTTAATAGTGGTCTTTGCCACCAAAAAGCTATGCCATTATATGGTTAATCATACCACGTATGTTGTATCTAAAGAAATTCCATTACACTACATGATGAGCAGAACATATCATAATAGTCGCATGGAAAAATGCATAATGTTGTTGAAAAAATTTGACCTAGAGTTCATTGGACAGAAATCAATCAAAGGATAGGTCATAGTTGATCAACTAATAGAGGCTCCTCTATAGGATGATCAGACCCTAAATATAAAACTTCTCGATGATGTAGTATTTCATATTTCAAAATCACCTGATTCTACAGAACCTGAGTCACAGGCAGGCATAACTCTATTCTTCGATGGTTCTAAATGTGAGCAAGGTGGTGGTTCAAGTATCATGTTTTTCATACCGTAAGGGACTCCCATACCTCTTTTATTTAAACTTGATTTTCCTTGTACTAACAACAATGTTGAGTATGAAGCACTCATCATAGGTCTTCAAATGGTAATCACCATGAACATAACAAAGTTAAACATTTTTGGTGATTCCTTGCTCATAGTAAATCAGTTTAAAGGGATATTCCAGTGCAGGTGTCTTGTCTTGCAAGCCTACAAATCCCTAGTGGGCAAACTCCTAGGAAAATTTTAATGGTATGATATAGAGGCACTCCCTCACTCATCTAATAGTTTTGCGGATACAATGGCTTCCTTAGGGTCGCTAATCCCGCATGACCCTTCAGATGATATCACAACTATCCAAGTAAAAATGCTAGTGCAATCTATGACTAAGCATGAAGAGCGTAATACTATACTAGTTGTTCACATGATTCATATTGAGCCTTCCCATAAAAGGCTCTCTCAACTACACCAGTATTTGAATAACACTAACTGGGGGGCTTTGTTCCCTCATACTCCTTTTCATACTAGCACAACACTATATCTCCAAGTTCACTCTCAATCAACATTTGCATGAGATAAACATCAAAAGGATAGAATGATTCATAATATTGAGGCTTCTTCAAAGAAATATTAGACCATCCAGATTAAATATTATCTTAATATGGGTAATATTCCACCTGGATTATCGCATGTTGTAAAGCAAGCATTCAAACAAAAGACAACAAAATATGTCTTAATAGGAGACATGTATCGTCAGATTTATGAAGATATCCTCTTTCATTTATTAGACTTACATGAGTTAGCTTGGGCCATCAGCCAAGCACACGATGATACATGTGGTGGCCACTTTAGTGGTATGGCCATCACAAAGCGCATTCTTCACATGGGCTATTGTTGGCTAAATTTAGAGTAAGATTGTTGTGCTTATGTTAAGAAGTTTGTGAAGTTTCAACATCATACAAATTTGACACACGTACCTTCACAAGACTTACAACCGATTCAATCGGTCTAGCCATTTGCATAGTGGGGGTTTGATTTAATTGGGAAAATCTCACCTGCCTCATTGGGCCGTCACATGTTTATCATAACGGCAATAAAGTACTTCACAAAATGGGTGGAAGTAATTCCACTTACCATAATGACTGGACCTCACATTGCAGAGTTCATGCTACATAATATCATATGTCATTTTGGTATTCCATCTGAAATAATATCAAATAATGGAACACCCTTTAAAAATAAGGATGTGCATGTGTTAACAACAAAGTATAACATAAAGCATAGCTTTGCCATACCCTATTATCCGCAATCCAACGGATAAGCAGAGGCATAAAATAAGATAGTAGTATCCATATTGAAGAAAAACGTCAAGAAAAATCATAAATATTGGCATAATCAATTACCTCTTACCCTTTGGGCTTATCGCACTAGCATTCGGACGCCCACCGGGCAACTCCATTTTCACTAGTGTATGGTGTTGAAGCCATCATGTCTCTAGAGTTAGAGATTCTATTGATGCGCATTTCCATATAGGAATTCATCAACGATGATATAGATAGGCAAGCTCGATTAGATCAATTAACATTGCTTGACAAACGACTGGTGAATTCCCTTGAGCATTTTTTGGCATTTAAATCTACCTTAGTAATTTAATCAAGGTTGGACGACAAGCAGTGAGGTTAATGACAAGGTGGATGGCAGAATTTGGTCTGTAGGTGGTTGGAAAATGTTTTAATAGAAGTCAATTTAAAATTATTTTCCTCCCCTTTATTATCTCCAACTATAGTTTGGGGACTATATAAAATTTGTAAATATTTCATTATCAATCTAATGAGCATTTGAATCTCATATTTGGTATCAAATTTGGTGAGGTCAAAGGGCTAACAAGTTGACTAAGAGGGCCCACAGGTAGGCACACATCTCGAGGTCAAGGAACGGCTTGACGAGTGGACTGGACAAGGACTCCAAATCCCTAACATGAATCTTGAGGTGAGGTAGGGAGGCCTATAGACCAACATGGATCCTAAGGTGAGGTGAGGAGGCCCACACAGCATAGAACCCAAGGTGAGGTGAGTAGGCCCACAGACCAGTACAAAACCCGAGGAGAGGACACATGGCATGTAAATCTAGGTAGACCCTAGATACATGGTGAGTGGACAACCCAGGTGGACCCAAGACACGTGGCATGGCTGACAAGGCAGAGCAGGCTAACTGGACCTAGGGCACGACTAACAAGGTAGAGAAGCTAACTAGATAGGACATGTGGCGTATCATGATTGGCATGATGTGGCAGCAAAGATGGTGACACAGGCATGACATGGAGGGTGAATATTGGCTAAGGAGGTGGTACAAGGGGCACAGTTGATTTCCCAAAGGTAATTGATTTCCTATGTGCCTATTGAAGCTTATAAACACATCATTGTTTCCTCCTGGCAGATGTGGGATTAAACATCTCTTTATATTTTTTTTGCATTGCAAGGAGGCAACGACTTTAGATAGAATGCACCTCACTTGCCTTTTCATCGAGTGCTCTAGCCTGACTGGCTTGAGGACCTAGCCTTAGGGCTTTAGCTCTCCACTCGGTCGTGGGTTCGAGTCTCGATGGCTTGAAATTGCTTTAAAAAAAATTTATGCGCCCTAAAGTTTATATTTTTTTTTCATATTGCAAAATTTAAAAAATTAACTTATTAAAGTTATTTAATAATTTAGTTAAAATATTAATTAAAATATTTTTTTTAATGTTTTAATCAATATTTTACTTTATTATTAATTAATATTTTTTAATAAAGTTTAAAAAAAAAATTGCAACATTTTAAATAAAGGAAGGCATAGAGATTTCCTAAGAGGAAATTATTGTAAAGGCTTTAAAAGGTGCAAAATTGTGTAAAAGCCTAAGAGGCTTAAAGGATAAAATTCCTTGTAATAGTTTGAGAGACTTGAAGACTGAAAATTGTGTAATAGCCTAAGAGGTTTTTAAGGGGTATTATTTCTGCATCGAAGGGTAGAAATTTGTAAAGATTCATGATACGATCTATAGGCTATTATCATGCCCTATGTTCTCTTTTACTGAGAGAGAACCCCGAATATTTTGACAAAAAATTTCAAAGATATGGATTGCATACTATATTTAGTCAATTGCAAAATGTAGTAATAGCCCATCAACGACATCCAAATTCAAGATATGAACCAGATTCAGAAGACAAATATTTTGGGAGTAGATTTGAGCAGTTAGAATCTATAGAAACAGCACCACAAGAACCAGTGAATCCACAATTTTTTTTTTGGTAAATAAAAGTCTTCATTAATTATCGAGTTTTGCAGGTTAACCTAAAACCTATTACAATATCCAGCCTTCTACTGAGATTGTAGATCCTAGTCATCCTTGAAAATTTCTTACCAAAAATTATGTTGAATCCCCTACAACACCTTACTAACAAAGCACACCCATACCTAAACATAACTGTAAACATTACTTACATTGACAAGAATTGAAGTTTGGAACTTTACACTTGTGAAACTTGTTGCTTGCCCATTTCCTATTCTCTATCGAAATCTTCCAAAGCTTACACCCTGTTACCTTCATTTCCAATTTGGTATGATTTAGAGGGAAACCCCATAGTTATTACCAGCTCCATGGGGAAAGAACACCCATTCATATTTCTCCTTAACGAGTAGGTTTCTTTTCATGACTAATAATTTTTTCCACTTCACGTGCCACACCTTGTGTCCATGTCATCAAACTACCAACATCAACACCTATGTTGGCTAATTTTTTAGCTGACCTATTGGCCTCACAGTACACGTGATGAGCCCTCTTGTTCTGTATTTCCATAAAATAATCCTCACTTCATGGATAACTCCCTCGATTCTCCATGGAGGTTTTTTGCCATTGGTTAATAGGTTGATGATGTTCATAGAATCACCTTCAATCATCAAGTTACCTTGAGTTTCTTGGGCTACTTGTAACCCTATCCAAAGGGCTCTAGATTCTGCTTAATTATTAGTTCTGATTCCCAATGGTTCAGCGAAGGCCTTGACCAGATTTCCTTGATGATCCCTAATTATTCCTCCAGCTCCAGCTCTTCCCGAGTTCTCCTTGGCTGCACCATCAAAATTTAGTTTAAACCAACCCTAGGGGGGTGGCTCCCAAGAAATCCCATTTTTGGAATTGGGCAAAGGAATGGAAGGTTTGTCCTCAATACCTAAGGCCCGAGCTAATTGTTTTTCTTGGGGAAGAATTGAGTGGTTCTCATCCACTAAGGTGCTAAGGTTTTCTTTCGCAAATACAATAATCCTATTGAGGATGGTTTTTGGGTTGTGAATGGTATCCTTAAAGGCTCTATGGTTCCTTTCTAGCAAAATATTTCGGAGAAAATTATGCCAATAGATTTTCCATAGGTACTTAAGTTTTAGGCTAACAAAGGGTTGAGGCCATTGATGGAACACTTTGGATATAAGAGCAGGTTTAACCCACGATATCCTAAAGGCTTGGAAAATTTCATCCAGGATGGACTCTGCTATCGGACACTCCAGAAACAAGTGTTGGGTTGTCTCCCATCTTGCCCTACACATGTAGCAATGGTTAGCAATAACCATACCTTTGGATAACATATTGTCCATAGTGAGGATTTTTCCTTGAATCACCAACCATGAAAAAAAGGATATTTTAGGAATTAAGCCTTTGATCCAAACCAAACTCGGTTGAAATTGTTGACCTTCCACATTGAGAAGAAAATTATAGGCAGACTTAACTGTGAAGTCACCACTTTCAGTCTCATCCCAAACAATGTGATCTTCATCCTCTCCATAGGGAATAATTTGTTGAGTTAAAATGTTATAAAGCTCTTCAGACTCCACTTCAAAACCCTGTACTCTGATGTGTTTCCACCTATTGATATTTATATCCTTCCACATATAATTTGAAACCTTCTTCCCAATATGCTACTCCATATGCTCTTGAATCCTAGCCAAACGAGGATTCTAGGATAACTCCTCAGCTCTCACCCATCGATCCGTCCAAAATTCTATTGTTTTCCCATTTCCTAGAATCCATCTAAGACCTTTCTTGACAAGATCCCTACTCATGAGCATTGCCTTCCAAAAAGTAGACCCCCTACTTGTTAAGTTGTCATTAAGGAAGTTCACACCTTGGAGGTATTTCCTCCTAACTATGGCAGTCCATTCATTATCGACCTTAGTCAATAACCATCACGCTTGTTTGGCTAACAAAGCTGTATTGAGATGAGCAACTCTCCTCAATCCTAACCCCCCATCAGTTTTAGGTTTGCAAACCTTGTTCCAACCTACTAAATGGATCCTTTTCTTATCCTCAGTCCTTGACCAGAGAAATTGTTTTTTAAGCTACTCAATTTTGTGATACACCTTGCTGGGAGCTCTGAAGACTGATAGGAAGTAAATGGGTATACTTTGAAGTGAAGCCATAGTTAAAACTACTTTTCCTGCTTGAGATAACAGATGTACTTTCCAACCTACTAGATTTTTTTGGATCCTCTCCAAGACTATGTTCCACATTGATCCTTCAGGTTTCCCCATAAATAGGGGAAGACCTAAATAGGTGGTGGGAAGGGATGCAATCTGACATTCCATGATCCTTTCTATGTTTTTTTGCCTAGGAATGGGGGTATTGATGAAATAATTTTTTCTCTTATCAAGATTCACTTTCTATCCAGCCACTTCTTCATACATTATGAGAATATTTTTAATATTTCTTGCCTCAACCACAGAAGCCAAAGTCAGTAGCAATGTATCATCAACAAATTGTTGATGTGTCATTGGGGTAGTTAGTGACGTGGCCTTGATACCTTATATGATTCCAGCTACCACTGCTGCCTTAATGGTTCTTCCCAAGGCCTCAGCTACAATGATGAACAACATAGGATTTATGGGATCTCCTTGTCTTAGACCAGATTTGCTTTGAAAAAACCTGCAGTAGACCCATTAACCAAAACTAAAAAATAAGACTTAGAAATACACTCTCTTATTAACTTGACCCATTTCATGTTTAAGCCAAATTTTAATAAAACTGCCTCTAGGAATTCCCAATTTATCCTATCATAATCTTTGTTCATGTCTAGCTTTAAAGCCATGACTACTTTTTTGGTCTGAGAAGCTGTATGAAGAGCCTCATGAACAGTAATAACTCCATCTAAGATTTATCTTCCTTGTACAGAACTTCCTTGACTTGGATCAATGATAACCGGTAGAACTTTCTTCAAACGGTTGGCTAAAACTTTGGACAAAATTTTATAGGATATATTATACAAGCTAACCGGCCTAAAGTCAGCCATAGTCTTTGGGTTGGGGCCTTTAGGGATCAAAGCAATGAAAGTTGAATTGAAACCCCTTGGAATATTATTTGAACTTTGGAACTCCTTGATTGCAACAATAACTTCTGCTCCAACAATATCCCAACAAATTTGGAAAAACCACGATGAAAACCCATCTGGCCCAGGAGATTTTTTAGGATCCATGTTAAACAAAGCCTCCTTGATCTCTTCGTATGAAAAATCTATTGTAAGAGACTCATTAATTATTTCATAAATGAGTTATGGAATGAATTTAAGGAGAGAGTCCTTTGCTTGGGCATTACAGACCCATTCTTCACCTAATAATGAACTGAAAAAATTAACAGCCTCGTCCTTGATCTCCTGAATGTTTTGAGTTGAGGATCCATCCACCTTAGTTAAATTTCTAATATTATTGTTGCTTATATTTCTCAATGTGGTAACATGGAAAAATTTTGAATTAGATTCCCCTTACTTTAGCCATAATGCCCTTGATTTCTACCTCCAATACATCTCTTCACAAGCTAAAATATTATAAAACTCACAAAGGGTTTCCTTCTCTTCAGTCCTTGTCACCTCATCATAGGTTCCATTTTGGATTTTGCTTTCTATTATTCTCAATTTTTCCCCCACTGCTCTCTTATTCTCAAAAATATTTCCAAAGACTTATTTATTCCATATTCTAAGGTTTTTTTTCACCATCTTAAGTTTTTGAGATAGTTTGAAGGAAGCACGTTCCTGGATAGGCTGCTGCCACCATTCCTCTATTTGTTTCTTGAAGTCTAGATGTTTAACCCACATTGATAGAAATATGAATGGATTTTTAAAGGAGTTAGCCTGAAATGCCTCCCATAGAATAAGATTATGGTCTGAAGCACATTTAGGAAGGGCTTGTAATGCTGAATCACCAAACATTGTTGTAGCTTCCTTGGATAAAAAAAACCTGTCCAACCTTTCTTGAATCAGCTTACTTCCTATCCTCTTGTTACTCCATGTAAATTTGGCTCCTTTTAGTATTACATCCAACAATTCATTTGTGTTAATGAATTCATTGAAGTCCTCCATGCTCCTTGAGGGTAACCCAGATCCTCCCTTATTATCAGATGGGTAAAGGGGGGTATTGAAATCTCCCCCAATCACCTAAGTAATGTATTTAAAAGCTTGGTTCAAATACCCCAAAAACTCCCATAGTTTATACTGCCCTTGGATAGAGGTGGGGGCATAAACATTTGACATAATCCAATTCTTATTAGTATAAAAATCATGAAATAATACGCTTAATACTCTTTCATTTGCCTGAATAATACTTCCTTCTATTTTAATAGGATCCCATAAGATCATGAGGCCCCCATATGCTCCTCTCGTCTATTGAAAGGCCACTTCCCCTTGCTTCCAAATCCTTCTAGCTATAAGTTCTAATTGTGTCGCATCTATTTTGGTTTCTTGAAGAAAAATGATAGTAGGATTTCAATCCTTCCTTATAGACTTCACTATCTTTTGTTTTGGTGAGTCGTTTAGGCCTCTCACATTCCATGAGAGAACCTTTATTTAGATTGTTTGATATTTTTTCCCTGCCCCCTTCCCTAATACAAAGGGGTTTTGTCAATTTTGCTATTATCCTGGCCAGGAATAGCTTGCTGTAACAATGTTCTTTGCTTTATGTTTACAATTTCTTCATTGATTCTCATTCTATAGTGCTCTGTTGTAGATAATATCCCTTTCTTTCTTTCACTTCCATAATCTATCGGATGCTTGGTAGTGCTTCTAGTCTATTTTGGACTGAAATGAGAGGGCATATACTGTGATAGTCTAGGGTTTGAACATTCTTCCTCATTTTGGGGGTTTTCAATTCCCTCTTCATCCTTAGTCTTGTTTTGGTTCACCTCTCCTATTTGGTTCCTAAACAGGGGGTTTTCCTTCAAGGAACATTTTACTGTTGGTCTCATCTGATAAGGGATAATTTGCTCCACTACTAGATTAGGAGCTACATTCCTGGCTCTTGTTTCCACAACTTTGACTCTTGACTCTATTTTTTCCATGTTTAAACTGAAATGACCTGGCAATTTTTCTTCATTTTGAGCATAGATTTTAGGGCTTTTTTTCATAGCTATGGATGGTCCCGATTTGTATAGGGAGTCTAGGGTTTCAAGAAACTTGACACTGATGGTATCATCCTTACTATTTTCTTTTTCAACTTCTAGATTTTCTAGGATATCAAACATGTTCAATATGGGATCTTTATTACATACCTTATGATTTTTGCCTCCCTTATTATGTTGCTTTCCTTTCTCCTGGATTTTTGTCAGTTCTATGTTGGCTTGGTCAGCCTGGTTATTCTTAACTTGTTTGTATCCTTCCAAGTTAAGACGTGGTCCTTGAAAATTTGGGATCCCTCTCCCATTAGCTTGAATCCACAATTTAGTAATAGTAACTCAATTGAAATATTAGATCCAGAACCTTATTCACCAGAGATAATCCTTATCAATGACGATGAAGAACAAGTAGTAGACATCTTTGTGAATCAAGTAATAGAAGAACCTCAACAAGAAGAATAGGCCATTAGTGAAAGAGTGAATCAAGCTATATTTTATCTAAACTTGTAACTTCTTTTTCTTTCCTTCTTTGAAAAGCATAGTGCTTTTATTGTAATAGAGAAATAAAAGTGTGTTTATAGTTTATTTCTAGCAGCTATGGCCTCCAATAACAATCTACCTATTCCAGAATTTAATGGGTACGATTATGAGTACTAGTCCATAAAAATGAGGACATTACTCATTGGTAAGGTATTATGGTACATAATAGAAGAGGGTTACACAGAACCCACAGATTGTGCTACATTGAGTGTAGCAGATAAGAAAATAAAGAAAGAAGCACAAAAGAGCAACTCTTCTGGTCTTTATCATCTCCAAGTAACATTGGAGAAAAGTATTTTTCCTAGAATTACATCTTGTTTAACTATACAAGATGCATGGAAAGCCTTGAAATATGGTTTCCAAGGAAGCGATCAGGTGAAGCAAGTGAGGCTTCAAACCCTAAAATGAGATTTTGAAAATCTTAGAATGAATGAAGATCAAAAAGTTGGTGAGTACTGCGTCAGAGTCAAAGCAGTTGTCAATAAGATGGTAACACTTGGCAAAGAAATCAAACCAAAAATAGTAGTGAATAAAGTGTCAAGAATACTTCTTCAAAAATGGAATCACATAGCCATAATCATTGAAGAATCAAAAGACCTTTCCACTCTAAATTTTGATGCATTATTTGGTTCTTTAATGTCTCATGCAGAGAGATTACAGGGATCTCCTTCAAAAATTTATGGAGGCGATGATAAAGCCTTTGCATCCAATGAGGGTGCAAGAAGACGACCAGGAATAGGTCAAGGTAGAGGAAAAATAAGAGGTAGTGGCAAAAGCAAAGGAGGAAATCCCAGTAGAGGTGGAAATTAGAACAGAGGCGACAATCAAAATAGAGGTCAAAATCAAAGTCGAAATGACAATAAAGGATGAGGAGGTGACAAATCCAAAAAGGCTTGTTTTAATTGTGGTAATCCAAGTCACTTTGCTCATGACTGTTGGTCCAAGTCTTCTCAGGGAAGCAGTAGTCAATATGGAAATTATGGTGAAGAATATGAAACATCTAATCTTTTTATTTCTTATGGACAATTAGAACAAAATCTGAATGATACTTGGATTTTGGATACTAGTTGTTCCAACCATATGAGTGGTAAAGGACTCTTTGCTACAATGGATTCCACCTATAAATTCCGAATCAAGTTGGGATATGATAAAGCTTTGAAAGTTGAAGGCATTGGATCCATGGAGGTTCCAATGAAATAAGGCATAAAAAATGTGAATAACATCTACTACACTTCGAAGCTCCAACATAATATTCTAAGTGTTGTACAAATGATGGAGAAAAATTATAAACCTATTTTTGATGAAGTAAAATGTGTCATTTTTTATTAAAACAATTGTAATCGAGTCATCACACAGGAACCTATGACCAAAAATAGGTTATTTCCCCTTAAGTTTGGATAATAAGGGGTGCTCAACTTGCAAATATTGCTATTGTAAATCCAAGTGTGCTTTGGCACTTGAGATATGGTCACCTGAATTCTGCTAGCTTGAAATTGTTAATTTCTCAAGCTATGGTGATAGGACTTCCTAAAATTAATGAACACAAGAAATTCTATGAATTTTGTGCTTTGGAAAAGCACTCAAGGTCCAAATTTCCAAAAGGACAAGTGTGGAGGGCTAGCCATCTACTTCAACTAGTGCATTCGAACATTTGTAGTCCAATGCAGATAAAAACCATAGGTAATAATTCCTATTTTCTCACATTTATAGATGATTTCTCTAGAATGTGTTGGATTTATTTCTTGAAACACAAATATGAAGCTTTTGATTGCTTCATAGATTTCAAGAACAATGTAAAGAAACAAAGTGAGTTCCATGTAAAATGTCTTAGGATAGATCGAGGAGGCGAGTACTATTCAAAGGAATTTTTGAAATATTGTAAAGCATGTGGGACAAAAATGCAATTCACCGTTGCCTATACTCCATGATAGAATGGTACTAAGCTTCAAGATGGCAAGAACAATGCTTCAAACTAAGCATCTAAGTAATATGTATTGGGCTAATGTTGTCAGAACCAGTGTTTACATTCTAAATAGGCGTCCTACTTCTAGTTTAGATGGGATCACTCCTTACGAGGGGTAGTATGGCAAGAAGTCGAATGTAAAACATTTCAAAGTTTTTGGTTCTTTAGCATATGCACACATTCCTGATGAAAAATAAATAAGCTTGATCCCAAGAGTCAAGCATGTATTTTTGTAGGATATTGTGAGTCTACCAAAGCATATAGACTCTACAATCCAAAGATGCACAAAATTGTACTTTCTAGGGATGTAATTTTTGATGAAGGGGGAGAATGGGGTCATCAAATAATTTTTTTTGATGATGAATCCCAAGATGTAAGTTCTTCACAAATACAGTAGGTGTTTCCCAAGAAAAACAAAGGCACACCCCCTCCAAGACCAAGTAGGAGTACTACTTTGAGTACATTAGTAGCCACTCCAAGTCCTCCACAAATATCAATAAGTTCTTCACCTATGGATATTGATTCTCCATCAAGAGGTAAAAGAACATTACAACATCATCCATCTTTTCAAATGTTGGATCAAAATTTCTAGAAAAGATACACTAGAAGCCAAGCTAGTTAAATGAATTAAGTTTTGCAAAAACTTGAAAATATACATATGTATGGAGATGATGACTCTCAAGACCCTAAGAGAGATGTAGTCAATTATGCTTGATTGACTAGTGCATAGCTAGAACCATCTAGCTATGAGAAGGCATGTACTCATAATGTATGGCAAGAAGCCATGAAAGAGGAAATAACCTCTATAAAAAATAATGATACTTGGGAGCTAGTAAATCTTCCTAAAGGAAAAAAATATGTTGGATGTAAATGGGTCTAAAAGACCAAATTCAATGTTGATGGAAGCATTGAAAGGCACAAGGCAAGACTTGTAGCAAAAGGTTTTACCTAGAAATATGGCATTGACTATGAGGAAACCTTTTCTCCTGTTGTAATACAAGAAACTATCAGATCAGTACTTTCCTTGGCTGCCCACAAAGGATGGAACATTTATCACATGGATGTGAAAAGTGCCTTTCTCAATGGGTACTTGAATAAGGAGGTTTATGTTCAACAACCTCAAGGCTTTCAAGAACAAGGTAAGGAGAACCTTGTTTATAAATTGAAAAAAAAAAACTTATATGGCCCCAAGAAAGCACCAAGAGCATGGTACTCTCACATTGATGGCTATTTCAAGGAGTATGGATTCACTCAGAGAAAAAGTGAACCTACTCTCTACTACCTAAAGCAAGAAAAATATATTCTCATATTTTTTTTATATGTTGATGATATCATATTTATGGGTAGTAATAATAAGATGAATATGGAGTTCAAAAAATCCATGATGAAAAATATTTGGCTTAATGCATTACTTCCTAGGCATGGAAGTTCATCAAAAAAATAGTAGGATATTCATATTTCAACACAAGTATGCTCGTGATATGATCAAGAAATTTGCCATGGAGCATTGTAAATTAGTTGTAACTCCAACAGGACATGGGATCCAATTGAGGAAGGATGATGGAGAACCGAAGGTTGACATGACCACTTAAAGGAGCATGGTTGGGAGTTTGATGTTTCTCACTTTTGAGAAGCAACACACCCCCACTGAAAAATGAGATTCCATCCTCTTGAAAACTTTGAAATTCCATTTTTGCAGCAAGGACCCTCTTGATAATTTTCAGGTTTTAAATCCAAATTTGCTTGCCTCCTTTTTAAAGTTGTGCTTTTTCTTGCATTCCAGCTGTGTTATCCAAGAATTCACTTTTTACATGCTAGAATCATTCATGCACAAACAAAATCTTGCACCGGTACCAAGAAAAATCCAAAAAATAGTTGCATAAATTCATGAAAAATCAAACTTTCCATTTTTGGTAGTGTCGTGATATCGCGACACTTCCATTTTTGGAAATGTCGCGAAATCGCGACAGGTAAATCAAAAAGTAGCTAAGTCATTTTTGTGTAGCGAAATCGCGACACTTTCCATTTTTGGAAGTGTTGCGATATCGCGACATTTCCATTTTTGGAAAGTGTCGCAAAATTGCTGCCGATTAGAGGAGAGAGAAAGAAAACGTACGGAAGGGCGCAATTTTGCAACATGTCGCGAAATCGCGACATGTCGCATTTTCACGGTAGGAGAGAGAAAGTGGGCTACAGAATGAAAATCGGCTAAGTCGTAAATGTGTCGCAAAATCACGGTCAACGCGGTCAACGCATGCAGCTACGGGAACTGTCACGATATCGTGACGTGTTCTATTTTCACGGGTTGTTGATGGAAAAATGCTTAAGTACAAAAGGTGCAGTGCGTCGCTAACATGTCTCAAAATCGTGACATGCTTGAAAGTTGTGCGACAGCTGGCAGGAGGCGCGATTTCGCGACATGTCACGAAATCACGACATGTCTCGTTTTCGCGGCCGACAGGGGAAGAAGCAGCGCAGCGCTGGGGACGTCGCGATTTCGTGACATGTCACGAAATCATGACATGTCGCAGAATAGCGACAGGAGAGAGAAAGTCCTAAGTTGACCAGAAGTGCATTCCAGCAGGAAACAGAAGGCGTCCTGGGGTAGCGACACGTGTCAAAGCGTGAGGCAGACAAACAGAAGCCGACATGCAAGCTTACTTTGTGGTTTTAATCTGATTTTAATTGTTAAAGCTTTAATTTAATGATTTTAAAATTGCTAATGCATCTTTTTGTCTTTCATACAGGATTCCATCTGGCACTTGCGGGACAACCGGGAAAGGCCATAAAGGCAAAGTTAAAGTGCGGGTTTAGTCAAGGACCGCCATGCTAGAAGAGAAGATGTCGGTGAGGGCATTCAATGACAAATTTATTGCAAAATTAATAGCATGGAGATAATTTCAACTCAAAGATGGCCTTGTGGAGATCAAATTGATGGAGAAGTGGTGACTCATCCGGCTCACCAGCAGAATTAATGGAGGCATTTATTTGCAGCTGCGGATGAATGCAAGTGGCTTTAGATTTTATCTTCTCCATTTATGGCAGCTGACTCCCCTGATTTGCAGAAGGGTTAAGTTCTATCTGGACTTTGATTTTAAATGGATTTTTATTGTAAAACCCGGGTCCTAGGGTTTAAGTGCGATAAGATTTAGGGTTTGAGCAAGATATTTTGAAAAGATCAGGGTCTATCCTGAGTCTATAAATATAGATTCTAAATGTAATCGCAGGAGGCGGAGACTTAGAAATAAAAGTCTTATAAGCAATTTCTTGCAAATCTTGTGAAATCCTTTGTTTCTGGACTTGGAGTTGATGTGCTTTAGCTTTTCTATGATAGAATGGCCAGGAGCCTAATATTTTGCAGAGTGTGATAAGTGTATCTTCTTTTGTTATCCGTTCCATTAAAGTTTGTTAGATATATGCTGTGAATCTATATTGTCAAGATTAAATATGCTGTTAGGCTTCAGTTGTTCTCTTGTCTGCTAGGGGAAATTATAGATTTGAGGTTAAGTTTGTTCTAATTGCTCTGTCTTCACTGTGTGAGCTAGGCTGTCGGTGAAAGATACCAGTTTTAACCAGCTTCCCTTGGATTTAAAATTTTTTGCTAGATCTGTTTCACTCTGCCTTGTGCTCTTAGTTGAAAGTGATCTTAGACTGACTGGACACTTTCTTCTTTGATTTGTCCTGTTGTGAAGCTAGTAGCATAGATAAGATTGATAGTTTAGGGTGATGTCTAATAAGCTTCTCTTTCTGCCCTACCCTACCCTCTCTTTGTTTTCGATGAAATGATCCATTTTCATTTTCTTTGTTTGTCTTTTATTTAAATCTACTGCCCCATGAGAGCTAGATCAATAATTCAAGTTAAATCTGATAAACAACTTCTGCAACTATTGAACAAGTTCAGGAACCCCTTGTAAGGTAACAGAGCAGTCCATATTGAAATCTATTCTAGAAGTGGAAAAGAGTGAATAGCCATTCGACCCAACTCTGTAACTCGCACCTTGGATAACCAGCTAGATCCTAAAGCGAGTGGGATCCGTCCCGTGGGTGTCTCCGGTGGCTTCCTGCCCATCCTTTCGCGGGGTGCGTATGAAAGCCGGACCAACACCTAATTGGCGCTAGAAGGAGGGCCTGTTGAACTCAGTTCAAGTATTGTAAGGGCATAACAACAACATTTGTAAGGACCCACACTGAACTTCAGTGCAGTGTTGTTAGTACAGTTGTCAGTACAATTTTTAAAATTGCCAGAGAAGACCTCAAGTTAAGAACAATTTTATCTCCACTAGCAGTTATCCAATTACAACTCAGAACATCACTGTCAGCCAAGTAATAATGGCAAATTGGTTGGGCCCCACTGCTTTGAATATCCCGGGTATAGCCCATGACTTGCCCAGAAATCCAAAAATATACCTCCCCAGGTACAAACATGATGGGACAAGAACTGCAGAAGAACATCTGCTAGCTTTTAAAAATGCTTTAAAATTGTTGAATATACAGCATGAAGATGTTGCCTGCAGATTGTTCCCGTTCACTCTCCAGGAGGGAGCTTATGACTAGTTTTTAAACCTCACCAGCAATTCCATTACTAGCTGGGATGATCTAGAGAAAGCTTTTATATCACAATTTGGGGAAGTGATAGACCCCAGTGTGTTATACCAACAATTTTCCAAGCATCAAGAGAGAGTCGGGAGAAACTGTCAGGTCTTTCAATATGAGGTTCCAAAGAGCTTACGGTAGAATGACTGGCCATTACATCCCAAATGCAAATCTGGCCTTAGAAATCTACAATAATGCATTGGATTCGGTGACCTCTATTTTTCTCAAGAGAGACATTAATGTCACAACCCTGGCAGGGGCTTATAAAGAAGCCTTAATTCTTGAGAGACAGTTAGGGCCTCAAATTTTGAGCAGTCCTTTGATATCCTATGTTACACAGAACATGCCTATTTTGAACCCCATTCCACATCATGAGTTAGTGCCAACATGTCATGCTCTACCCAAGGAGACTCCGTTAACTGTGACATCCACTCAGCATGTGCAAAATACAGAGAAAAGTTCTGACAAGTTCAAAGTGCAAGTGCTTGAACTGAACAATTGTGATCTGGCACCACCCAAATCTGAAGTTTTTCCTGGTGAGTTAAATTTTCCTAGAGATCAAAGAAATATTGATATTTCTAGTTCACCCAAAAATATTACAACCAGGGTTTCAGATTTTGTCACTTTTCTTGAAGAGTCAGAAAGTCTTGTACAGACTCCTACAAATGAAATGCAATATTTTCAACAGTTCAAAAGAGACAGTTATGACTTGAGATGTCAGAGTCCAGAACCTAACAATGATCCTTCCTCATCAGAGGATGATGAAAGTGAGATTCAATGTCACTATGCAGAAGTAACTGAGGAGGATAACATCATTGAGGATATGAGGGAACTTAAAGCTGACATCACCCTCTATGAACTACCTCAGATTGTTGAACAAAATGTTAACTTGATTGAGGCTTACTCTAGACCACCTGTTGAATTTCAAAAAAAGGAGGAAAAGGTAGTAAATATGAATGTGGTCAGCCAACTTGGAATTGATGAACTGTCTCAACATAAGCCTGCAACTTCTCAACATAATATCAAATAAAAGGCTATAAACTGTGTTGATGCAGATATTGGATCTTATAATTTGGCAACTGAGAAGGTGAGAACGGTTACAGCTCTAATCCATCACAACCATGATGGTTGGATATTACACATTGATGAGGTTAAATCTAAGCAAGGCTCAGGTGAAAAGGAAAATTGTAAGCATTCTGCTAGAGGGATAAAAATTGAAGTCCTGGATATTGAAGCAGTACAACAACCACAAAATGTTCAAGTTGTTAAGAACCAGGGCATACAGATAAAACATGATTTCTTTCAGTTGTCACATAATTTTGAAGATGTGGTGGTCTGGGTCTATCAAGATTTTAAGGTATTTGATCCTGGGGGTTTTTTACATTCAGTCCTTTTGAAAGAACTCTGCAAACCCTTCAATTAGAAGCATAAACATGTTATCATATGATTTGTTATTATATGATTTGTTTAATTTGAAGGAGTTGCAGATTTGTTTTTCAAATGGGACGAGGAAGACAGTAAACACAAGTCTTTCCCGGATAGCAAATTTTTGAAGCACAGTCTGGAGTGCATTTCGTCAACAGGACCTGAAAGGTAATTTTTTCTAAATTACTTGCACATGGTCAAATTTTTTTAAGGCACCATTTCTCTGCTTTCCCAACTGCTGCATTTTTTGAGTATGAAGGGAAGTTGTAACATATGTATACATTGTAAGTAAGCTTTGAAGTTTTTTAGTTTTATTTCTTTGTTAGTGCAGTTTTATTTTTAAATGTCTGTACAGTTTTAATCTGTTTCAGTTTAATTTTAATGCTCTGTAGTTCTTTTAGTTGCTTCATCTTATTTTGTTTTATCTTTAATTGTTTTTCAGTTTTAGCTTGTGCAGTTTATTTCTTTTTTCAGTGCTTTTTATTTCCTTTCTTTGTCTTTTTATGTCAACTTGATGTTTTAGTCTGTACAGTCTTTTGTTTCAGTTTTATTTGCTTTAGTTCTTTATTGCAGTTCTTTTTCTTTGTTGTCTGTACAGTTGCAGTTTAGTTTATTTCAGTTGCTTTAGTTTATTTCAGTGCTGTTGCAGTTTAGCTTTGCTGCAGTTTAGCAGTTTTAGTTGCTTTGCTTCAGTTCTTTTAGTTTGTTTCTTTTATTGCCTGTACAGTTTTTATTTTCTTCCTTTCAGTTCTTTTTTTTACTGTCTATTCAGTTTATTTTATTCCCTTTGCCTGTACAGTTCTGTGTTTTAGTCTGTACATTTTTATTTTGTTTTGCTTTAAAGCCTGTGCCTGTCCTTGGATGCCTATACAAAGTCCTTCAGCTTTTGAAATCTGTCCTTTTAACCTCTGCCTGAGCAATCAATGAATAGTCAGCCTTCAAATTGTTTTATTCTGAGCTGATAAATCCACAATCCAATGCCCCATTCTGTTCATTATTCTAATTGAGATAGTCTGCTTACTCTGAATAGTAGAGCTATTTTGCTATTTCAAGATGAAGGTAGAGGGATGATTAGATCTTGTGTCTTACTTGCCATAGTTGTTTTAATGATAGAAAAACTGCTATGCTGTTCAGTTGGAGGAACTCCCGGGGAATCCAAGAAAAGCTGGTTATGAGAGGGGACTATGATTCATGCAATTATTTGGGTGTCACCAGAGGCTATTAATGCCTGGACTGAAACAGTTTCAAATTGATCAAGTGTTAGAAGAAAATTGTAATTTCTCTAAGGTCTTCCAGATAGTGATATATTTCAAAAAGAAGAGAGATAAAAAAAAAAAAAAGAAAAAATTACATAATGAAGAGGCAGCCAATATTAGATTCTGCCCTACAGTTGTAAATTTGGGTCGTGTAAATCTAAAGGGTAACTCTGTCTAGGCTGTAAAAGGCTAAACTAGTAAACAGAGCTCTACTCGGTTTCCCCTTTTACAATCTAGAAAAGTTGATTAATCCAAGTTTATCATTCGATTCAGTCATCCTTGAAGAAAGTTTATACCCTTTGTAATTGCACATCAAAAATCTTCCTTGAAGTAATCCAGCCTAGTATGTCCTTGGGAAATTTTAACAGCTAGCAGTTAGTGGTCAATTTATTGTGAAGAATGTCTGTGGCAAGGCATGATGCATGGTCTTTTTGTTTTGAAACCAGAGTCTTGGGTTCTAAAATAGTGCTACTATTTTACCCGTAGATATCGCCATTAATTAGGTGTTGGTCCGGCTTTCATACGCACCCCGCGAAAGGATGGGCAGGAAGCCACCGGAGACACCCACAGGATAGATCCCACTCGCGTTAGGATCTAGCTGGTTATCCAAGGTGCGAGTTACAGAGTTGGGTCAAATGTCTATTCACTCTTTTCCACTTCTAAAATAGATTTCAATATGGACTGCTCTGTTACCTTACAAGGGGTTCCTGAACTTGTTCAGTAGTTGCAGAAGTTGTTTATCAGATTTAACTTGAATTCTTGATCTAGCTCTCATGGGTCAGCAAATTTAAATAAAAGACAAACAAAGAAAATGAAAATGGATCATTTCATCAAAAACAAAGAGAGGGTAGGGTAGGGCAGAAAGAGAAGCTTATCAGACATCAACTGTAAAACCCTAAACTATCAATCTTATCTATGCTACTAGCTTCACAATAAGAAAAATCAAAGAAGAAAGTGTCCAGTCAGTCTAAGATCACTTTCAACTAAGAGCACAAGGCAGAGTGAAACAGATCTAGCAAAAAATTATAAACTGAAGGGAAGTCAGGTTAAAACTGGTATCTTTCATCGATAGCCTAGCTCACACAGTGAAGACAGAGCAATTAGAACAAACTTAACCTCAAATCTATAATTTCCCCTAGCAGACAAGAGAACAACTGAAGCCTAACAACATATTTAATCTTGACAATACAGATTCACAGCATATATCTAACAAACTTTAATGGAACGGATAACAAAAGAAGATACACTTATCACACTCTACAAAAGATTAGGCTCCTGGCCATTCTATCATAGAAAAGCTAAAGCACATCAACTCCAAGTCCAGAAACAAAGGATTTCACAAGATTTGCAAGAAATTGCTTATAAGCCTTTTATTTCTAAGTCTTCGCCTCTCGCGATTACATTTAGAATATGTATTTATAGACTCAGGACAGACCCTGATCTTTTCAAAATATCTTGCTCAAACCCTAAATCTTATCGCACTTAAACCCTAGGACCCGGGTTTTACAATAAAAATCCATTTAAAATCAAATTCCGGATAGAACTTAACCCTTCTGCAAATCAGGGGAGTCAGCTGCCATAAATGGAGAAGATAAAATCTAAAGCCACTTGCATTCATCCGCAGCTGCAAATAAATGCCTCCATTAATTCTGCTGGTGAGCCGGATGAGTCACCACTTCTCCATCAATTTGATCTCCGCAAGGCCATCTTTGAGTTGAAATTATCTCCATGCTATTAATTCTGCAATAAATTTGTCATTGAATGCTCTCACCGACATCTTCTCTTCTAGCATGGCGGTCCTTGACTAAACCCGCACTTTAACTTTGCCTTTATGGCCTTTCCCGGTTGTCCCACAAGTGCCAGATGGAATCCTGTATGAAAGACAAAAAGATGCATTAGCAATTTTAAAATCATTAAATTAAAGCTTTAACAATTAAAATTAGATTAAAACCGCAAAGTAAGCTTGCATGTCGGCTTCTGTTTGTCTGCCTCACGCTTTGACATGTGTCGCTACCCCAGGACGCCTTCTGTTTCTCGTTGGAATGCACTTCTGGTCAACTTAGGACTTTCTCTCTCCTATCGTGATTCTGCGACATGTCACGATTTCGCGACATGTCACGAAATCGCGACGTCCCCAGCGCTGCGCTGCTTCTTCCCCTGTCGATCGCGAAAACGTGACATGTCACGAAATCGTGCCTCCTGCCAGCTGTCGCACAACTTTCAAGCATGTCACGATTTTGAGACATGTTAGCGACGCGCTGCACCTTTTGTACTTAAGCGTTTTTCCATCAACAACCCGTGAAAATAGAACACGTCGCGATATCGCGACAGTTCCCGTAGCTGCATGCGTTGACCGCATTGACCGCAATTTTGTGACACATTTGCGACTTAGCCGATTTTCATTCTGCAGCCCACTTTCTCTCTCCTACCGCAAAAATGCGACATGTCACGATTTCGTGACATGTCACAAAATCGCGCCCTTCCATACGTTTTCTTTCTCTCTCCTCCGGTCGGCAGCGATTTTGCGACACTTTCCAAAAATAGAAATGTCGCGATATCATGACACTTCCAAAAATGGAAAGTGTCGCGATTTCGCTACACAAAAATGACTTAGCTGCTTTTTGATTTACCCGTCGCGATTTCGTGACATTTCCAAAAATGGAAGTGTCGCGATATCGCGACACTACCAAAAATGGAAAGTTTGATTTTTCATGAATTTATGCAACTGTTTTCTGGATTTTTCTTGGTACCGGTGCAATATTTTGTTTGTGCATGAATGATTCTAGCATGTAAAAAGTGAATTCTTGGATAACACAGCTGGAATGCAAGAAAAAGCACAACTTTAAAAAGGAGGCAAGCAAATTTGGATTTAAAACCTGAAAATTATCAAGAGGGTCCCTACTGCAAAAATGGAATTTCAAAGTTTTCAAGAGGATGGAATCTCATTTTTCAGTGGGGGTGTGTTGCTTCTCAACACTCACCAACACAAGGCCTGATATACAGTATGTTGTTTATCTTGTTTCAAGGTTTATGGCTAATCCATCCGAGATGCATCTACAAGCAACAAAAAGAATTCTAAGATATGTAAAGGGTACATTGGAATTTGGAATCCATTACCACAAATGTAATTTTGTCAAGTTAGTTGGCTTCAGTGATAGTGATTGGGGCAGCAATATAGATGATAGGAAATCTACATCAAGGAATTGTTTTAGTCTAGTGTTATGACTAATTACATGGAGTTCCAAAAAGCAGACTATTGTAGCATTGTCATCTACTGAGGCTGAGTATATAGCCATCACATATGCTAGTACTCAAGCTCTATGGTTGATAAAAGTCCTTGAAGAGATTGGAGAAATGCAAAGTGGTCCTACCAGATTGTATTGTGATAACATGAGTGCCATTCAATTGGCATATAATCCTATCCACCATAGTAGATCAAAAAAAAATTATATAAAGTATCACTTCATCCAATACATGGTGGAGCACCAGATTGTTGAGCTCAAACATTACAGCACTTTGGAAAACATTGCAAACATCTTCACCAAAGGCATGGTTAAAGCTCAATATATAAAGCTGAGAGACTATATAGTCAGACCTCTCAAATTTAAGGGGGAGAATGTTGGAATTTAAATCTACCTTAGTAATTTAACCAAGGTTGGATGGTAGGCGATGAGGTTTATGGTAAGGTGGATGACAAAATTTGGTCAGCAGGTGGTCGGTAAATGTTTTAATAGAAGTCAATTTAAAATTGTTTTCCTCCCCTTTATTCTCTCCAACTATAGTTTGGGGACTATATAAACTTTGTCAATTTTTCATTATCAATATAATGAGCATTTGAATCTCATAGCATCTACATGTTTATCAAGAGCATCTTAAGAGAGCTTACAACTTGAAAGTACACCAAAAAGACTTTCAAGTAGGTGATTTAGTTCTAAAAGAGAACTAAAAAAACTCAAATTTGCCCTCCAATTTGTGAGATAAATTTGCAACAAACTGGTTAGGTCCATTCATCATCACAAGCCAGATTGGACTTAGAACTTATCGCTTAGCATCCATTTAATGAAATAAAGAGTCTTAACCCATGAATATAAGTCATTTACGACCATTTCATGCTTAGAGAACCAACCAAATGCTCCTAGGTAGTTGTAGACACTTTCTAAGTTTTGCTGATTGTCTAGGTCACCCTAAAGGCCCCTAGCAGCCTTTGACCATCTAGGTCAAATAAAACTACTCCTAGACTATCTACAATCATCTAGGTCAACCCTAAAAGCTCCAAAGGCATCTATAATCTCTTTTGTGACAATGAAATACCCATAGGTAGTATTAGACACTTTTTAAGTGTCGCTAACTATCCAGGTCACCCTAAAGCCTCCTAGCAGTCTTTGACCATCTAGGTCAAATAAAAAAGCCCCTAGACTATCTACTATCATCTATATCAACCTTAAAATCTCAAAATGCATCTATAAGCTCTTTGGTCACAATAAAATACCCCTAGGTAGTCTATGGAATTTACTAAATATCACTAACCATCTAGGTCACCCAAAATGCTCCTAGAGGTCTTTGACCATCTAGGTCAAATAAAAATGCTCCTAGACTATCTACGATTGTCTAGGTCACCCTAAAAAGCTCCAAAGGCATCTATAAGCCCTTTGGTCACAATCAAAATCCCCTAGGTAGTCTACAACACTCCCTACATGTCAATAACCATCTAGGTCACCTAAAATACCCCTAGGCGGTCAGCGATCATCTAGGTCAAAATAAAAAACGTCTAGACTATCTACGATAATCTAAGTCAATCAAAAAAAACCTAAAGGCATCTATAATCCCTTTGGTCCCCATAAAATGCTCCTAGGTGGTCTACAACCATCTAGGTCAAAAGAAAATATTCCTAGACTATCTACGATCGTCTAGGTCAATCCAAAAAGCTCCAAAGGCATCTATAAGCCCTTTGGTCATCCCAAAATCCCCAATGGCATTCCTTAAGCCCATTGGTCAACCTGTATATACATATATATCAAAAATACAAAAAAAAACTATCAAAATCATCAAAATACAAAAATATTGCTTCATTGCACTTCATATAAATTGCATTAGGCATTTTCATCATTGCATTATGCATTGTTCCAAATTTATCATACATGTCTAGCACCAAGTTTGTACACTAGGCATCTATTAAAATCATTGTTGTTATGAGTTAATATTACCACCTGTTAATAATACATATACCATTTACATTTACATTCCATATTATATGCCTGTTTTTCGTCACTTAGTCATTGTTAGTAACACATAGTTAAGTTTTCGGTCACTCAACCATATCTAGTTGTCTTTTCAAATTTTGTAGAAAGATAGCATGATTTTTAGAAGGTAGAATCCTACTTAGATAATTCTTGGTATACATCAAAATCCCAACACATTTTTCACATTAAAAATCCAATTCTAGTGCAAGGAAATATGAAAACTATAAAGTAGTCTAGGTTACTTTCAAGTGAAAAGGTTATCTTGCTCGTCCCCCTATGCGAATGGTTAAAATATGCTAAGAATTGAAAAAATTACAAGTTACTCCATACCCAAAATCCCTTACCCTACACTGGGGTAAGTATCCCAAAGAAAGAAAATTAGTAATGATTATTATCCCCCCCAGTATTGAAAACATACATTGCCCTACACTGGGGCAAGTATCTCAAAGAAATATTCCAAAGAAAATAGTGATTATTATCACTCCAAAATATGCATAAGGAAATAGTGATTATTATCACTAGGAAAATAAAAAAGAAATAGTGGTTCTCACCACTATTAAAATCCCTTGATCAACAAATCAAAATGAGCGATTTCCTTGAGAAATTCAAAGAAAGGTAGGGAATCTAGAACTTGAATCCCTGGAATTATCAGCATTAGAGAACCATAATGTGATCCTCATTATAGGTTTTATGGATAGCCTACTTGTCAATAGCGATAGCCTCCCACATGACGATATGTCTATCATTTAAGCAACTTGTTTAGGTATAGACCAATGTTTGAATATGGATGAGCTAGCTTGTTGTAACCTAGGTTATATAGTGGTCTAATCCAACTAAGTACAAAACTCAGGATAATGAGACTCGTTTAATGATCTCTAGTGTTGATGGGCTAAATAAATCCCATTTGCACTAGGGTAATCTTATGTGTTATCATGGCAATGAGCTCATGTGCACACACAGTGATATTTATTATCTTGGATATCTTAGTAGGTGCATACTTTGTCAAAAGATCTTTTATAGTTAGTATATGACTTTTGATTAGGTAACTAGAGTGTTTGAGTATCTTAAAAACTATCAAATAATATCATATCACATTATATTATCCATTCCATTTTACATCATGCTGTCACATGTTTGTCAAAATTACAATGTCCATAAAATAAAGTGTTATAATAACATGAAAATAATCAAGATACATTTTGTATAGTCTATGGTGCTAGCATAGTATGCATCAAAAAGTCATCACAAATCCATCATACAAAATTAAATCTAATCAATCATTACTTCCAATCATACACATTTACACTTTTGTTCATTAAGTGATGTTCATAAGCTAGGATAGATACCGGTTAAATATTAGCAATAATATCAAGACGACCACTAACTATTTTATGTATATATTTTAATTTACAAAATCATATAAATAAAGCATCCACATATACATATCATCAAATTACATCATTAGATAAATACATGCATCCATGTTATATATTCATCATAACATCATAAAGAAAATATAAGCATTGTATTCATATCATAATGCAATAAAATATGACATAATGATAAAATCTAAGTCATACATATATATCTATATGTAAAAGCAAAAAATCTACATCATAGTCCATAAACTACCCATAGGCTACAATAAAAGTGAGTCATATGATTTCGCAATGTAAAATGTCCAAAAATAACCATCAAAGTCCACTGACCATGGTCACGCAGGACTAATACCTCGACTCTCTCCTCTACTTTTAGTATGAGTTTGTCATGAACTCCCAAACCTGCTACCCCCTGATCTGCTACCTCTAGATACCTCCATGCTCTGAGAAGTGCTTAAATCCCTCATCTGAGCAAATGAGTGTCCCATCCCGCTCCTCTGGCTACGCTGTGATCCAATGGCTAATGCCTGATCTGGTATGTGCTCCTTATAGTGCACTATCTCATCCTCCATCATATCCATGTAAGTATGCTCCTCTAGACACCTAGTTTGATAGGTCACCACAAAACCCTAGAGATGTGTTATCTTCTCCTGCATCCTAGCTATATCGCCACTACTAGACTCCCCATATTTAGGGCCATATCCATCTACCTATGCCTAAAGTGTAGCTATCACTACTACTTGCCTCTCCATATCAACCTATGTACTATGCACCTATGCCTATAGTAATGCTCGATCACTTTGCAACTCTATAATCATAGTATCTCATGATGCTAGCTATGTTTGCATAACCTAATCCCCCAAGTCTCCCTCATCAAATCCCATTGGATCTTGTACATCTATCAGGTCCACCCTATCCACTAACACACACTGACACACAACTCACTCACCTATGTCTACCTCCTCATCATCTGGAGACTCATCCTGACCCTCCTCATCTAGATTACCCCTAGATGCATCTGTTACCCTGGAAACAACATCCCCTCCTAGTGGTCCCTCCCCTCACCACTTTTGTATGACCCACCATGCATCATACTCCTCTATAGTACCCATGCCATATAAATAAAAAACTACCACCTCAGGATCTGATTCATATCCCTGCTCCTCTACCATAGGCCATGCTAGAGTCCTCTCATACCTGTGATGATGATAGACCATCAGCTCCTTGGAAGCCCCTGGTGTAACCCAAACTATCATAGCACATGATCATAAGATAAGTACTCTCGCTCTATGCCATGTCACCCTATCAACCATATGCCTTTTCAAACTTAGTTTAGATGTGTCTCAGCCTCCCTCCATTCAGGATAACCCCTATAGGGTCTCCACTTGATATATACTACCCTGAGCCATGCAAAATCCTCTGTATAGTGCTCTACCTCCCTAGCATATCGTCGGCTACATCTTGACTCTTGTGACCTCTTCCATAGCTCCCCATAGCCAATCTCCCTATCTGGTAGCTCTACTCGAGTGGTCCATGGTAGTCCTTGTGGTCTCTCTACTATAATGTGCTACCAAGAACAAGACTACAGTGAGAAGCTACAAACCAAACCCTTCCACCCATGTGAGAAGATCTCATATATCTCATCATATAGCTATGCCAATAAAGTAGGATCCCAAGCCATAATTATGGGCTCATCCTCTATGCAATCCACTAGAGTAAAGACTAGCTCTATTAGGTTCCATGGGAACCTAGCTCCCGAAGAGTTAGGTAGCAACATGTTGCTGATCAAGGTCATAAAAAAAGTGTGCCTAATGCCAATAAAACCCTCCTGATACAATCTAGTCACTAGAATCCCTCCACGAGGAAGATCAATTGATACATCCTCCTAGCGGGCTCCGAAGTACCTCTGCACTATGGCCTCTTATTGCTTTGTCAGAGAAGATACTATTTGGTGCCCCTCTATTGGAATATGTAGTATCCTATATATTTCCTCTAGTGTCACTATCATCTCCCCCATAGCTAAATGGAAATTGTTAGTGCGAGGGTCCCATAGGTCTATCAAAGTAGTCAGATAGGCATGGTCTCCCACCACGGGATCTAATTGCATAACTTGCTTTAGACTGATGGCATCAAGCCAATGCTAGTATGTAGTAGTCAAACCATATCTAGTGACCTGAAAGAGACTCGGCACCCTGTACCGACTCCTAACTATCTGCTCATGCAAATTAGGGTGTCAAAAAGGCCCTAAAATAGCAAAATTTTGCTATAAAACACTAAAAAAACATATAAAAAAGGGCCTTTTTGGCCTAGTTTTTGGCCTTCCCACCTAGGAACGGCCCCTAATTTGGTAGCTATCCCACCTATATATGGCCACCAGTGACCATCCCTCACAGGGACGGTCCCCAAATCAGGGTAAAATAGGGTCAATTTGACCCCTATAAATGCCCTAAAAACCTAAAAAACACAAAATAGTTGGTATTTTCTTCCAATTTTTTGCAAAAAAAACAAAAATAAAAGTTTCATGTCATACATTTTAGTCCTCCTATGGTTTCTTAACTCTGGGTAGGGCTGTAGTCATGAAATTATAGCAAAAATTGCAAAAACACAATAAAATAGGGCAGAAGAAGCATGTATTCCATACCCGTTTTGCACTGGCTCCATCGCCCGATGCATCTTCTAGTTGGCTCATATTTTGGGTTGATATTTTGGTAGCACTCCACTTCATAAAACTCTCTCCTACCTCCTCTCCTCTCCAACTTCTCCAAGCAAGTTGCACAAATGAGCTAAAATGGCCCTTTTTGGCCTTTTATAGCTCCAAAAGAAGCCAACCACTCCTTGGTGGTATAAGCACACTTTTGGCTGGCTGTCCCACCCTATTATGCTCAAAAATACTTCCCTCATCCCCCCCTAGGATGGTCACAAGAAAATTTCACTTAAAAACATCAAAAATATCAAAAAATGGGCCAAAAACCCACCAAAAACAAGGCAAAATGGGCTAGAAAATGAGAGGGATTTAGACTAAACTTATAATAAATTTGGATGCATAAAAAGACTCTATTTTACTCCCTAATAAATCCTCCATGTTTGGACCACTCCATGGTAATGATATATTGGGCCTTTTGCATCCAAAATTATTCATCCAAATAGTCAAAAATCACCTCCAAACAGGTATTTAGTACCATGGGCAAAATAGAGAGTTGCCTCAATTTAGTCATATGTGTCAAGTGACTCATCACTTTAGCATTTTTCATGCCCTAATTGCCTCATCACTTGATGTGGTAGTCATCATAATGAATTCATAAATCAAATCAACATTTAAACACTCAAAAGTGTAAATTCCATGCATTCAAAAGAATTGCATTCAAAAGAATCTTGGCTAGAGATAAATTTGCAAGCCCATGCTGGGGCAAAGAAATAGCATAAGAAGCAAATTAAATAGGCTTGACCTCCTTGAAACCTTAGTAATTGACCCATGTAAAGGTTTACAATAATACAAGGCACCAATACCTAGTATGCCCTAAGCCCCATAAGACTGTTACTATAGCACGGCTGAATGGTATACCTGCAATCGATCCTTCGACTATGTCAATAGAAAGGATTCCAAGAATGTATGTTTTTCCATAATGGATGCATCTATAGTTGATTAAGTTAATAAACAACCCTGATCATATGCCTTTTTGAGCTTAGTGTAGATGTGTCTCAGCCTCCCTCCATTCAGGATAACCCCTGTAGGGTCTCCACTCGATATCTACTACCCTGAGCCATGCAAAAGCCTCTATATAGTGCTCTACCTCCCCAGCATATCGTTGGCTACATCTTGACTCTTGTGACCTCTTCCATAGCTCCCCATAGCCAATCTCCCTATCTGGTAGCTCTACTCGAGTGGTCCATGGTAGTCCTTGTGGTATCTCTACTATAATGTTCTACCAAGACCAATACTGTAGTGAGAAGCTAAAAAACAAACCCTTCCATAGTAGAGATACCCTTCCATAGTGAGATCTCATATAGTTCATCATATAGCTATGCCAATAAAATAGGACCCCAAGCCATAATTATGGGCTCATCCTCTATGCAATCCACTAGAGTAAAGACTAGCTCTATTAGGTTCCATGGGAACCTAGCTCCCGAAGAGTCGGGTAGCAACATGTTGCTGATCAAGGTCATAAAAAATGTGTGCCTAATTCCAAGAACACCCTCCTAATACCATCTAGTCACTAGAATCCCTCTGCTAGGAAGATCAATCGATACATCCTCCCAATGTGCTCTGAAGTACCTCTACACTATGGCCTCTTGTTTCTTTATCAGAGAAGATACAATCTTGTGCCCCTCTATTGGAATATGCAGTATCCTATATATGTCCTCTAGTGTCACTATCATCTCCCCCATAGGTAAATGGAAATTTTTAGTGCGAGGGCCCCATAGGTCTATCAAAGCATTCAGATAGGTGTGGTCTCCCACCACAGGATCTAATCACGTAACTTGATTTAGACCGATGACATCGAGCCAACTCCATTCTATAGTATTCAAACCATATCTAGTGACCTAAAATAGACTCGGCACCTTGTACTGACTCCTAACTATCTGCTCATGCAAATTAGGGTGTCAAAAAGGCCCTAAAACAGCAAAATTTTGCTATAAAAACACATAAAAAAGGGCCTTTTTGGCCCAATTTTTGGCCTTCCCACCTAGGAAAGGCCCCTAATTTTGTAGCTATCCCACCTATATATGGCCACCAGTGACCATCCCTCACAAGGATGGTCCCCAAATCAGGGTAAAATAGGGTCAATTTGACCCCTAAAAATGCCCTAAAAACCTAAAAAAAATAAAAAAATTGGTATTTTCTTCTATTTTTTTGCAAATAAAACATAAATAAAAGTTACATGTCATACATTTTAGTCCTCCTAGGGTTTCTTAACTCTGGGTAGGGCTGTATTCATGAAATTATAGCATAAATTGCAAAAACACAATAAA
The DNA here is from genome assembly GCA_028583015.1 of Wollemia nobilis. Taxonomy (NCBI): domain Eukaryota; kingdom Viridiplantae; phylum Streptophyta; class Pinopsida; order Araucariales; family Araucariaceae; genus Wollemia; species Wollemia nobilis. The sequence goes on along the minus strand of JAQPPZ010000386.1, from coordinate 6,833,996 downwards.
ATAGGGCAGAAGAAGCATGTAATCCATACCCGTTTTGCATCGGCTCCACCGCCTGACACGTCTGCTAGTTGGCTCATATTGTGGGTTGATATTTTGGTAGTGATCAACTTCAAAAAACTCTCTCCTACCTCATCTCCTCTCCAACTTCTCCAAGCAAGTTGCACAAATGAGCTAAAATGGCCCTTTGTGACCTTTTATAGCTCAAAAAGAAGCCAACCACTCCTTGGTGGTATGAGCACACTTTTGGCTCGGTTTCCAACCCTAGTATGCTCAAAAATACTGTCCTCATACCCCCCTAGGATTTTCACAAGAAAATTTCACTTAAAAACATCAAAAATATCAAAAAATGGGCCAAAAACCCACCAAAAACAAGGCAAAATGGGCTAGAAAATGAGAGGGATTTAGACTAAACTTATAATAATTTTGGATGCATAAAAAGACTATATTTTACTCCCCAATAAATCCTCCATGGCTGGACCACTCCATGGTAATGATATATTGGGCATTTTTCCTCCAAAACTATTCATCCAAATAGTCAAAAATCACCTCCAAGCAGGTATTTAGTACCATGGGAAAAATAGAGAGTTGCCTCAATTTAGTCATGTGTCAAGTGACTCATAACTTTAGAATTTTTCATGCCCTCATTGCATCATAACTTGATGTGGTAGTCATCATAATGAATTCATAAATCGAATCAACATTTAAACACTCAAAAGTGTAAATTCCATGCATTCAAAAGAATCTTGGCTAGAGATAAATTTGCAAGCCCATGCTGGGGCAAAGAAATAGCATAAGAAGCAAATTAAATAGGCTTAACCTCCTTGAAACCTCAGTAATTGACCCATGTAAAGGTTTACAATTATACAAGGCACCAATACCTAGTATGCCCTAAGCCTCATAAGACTGTTACTATAGCACGTCTGAATGGTATACCTGCAATCGATCCTTCGACTATGTTAATAGAAAGGATTCCAAGAATGTATGTTTTTCCACAATGGATGCATCTAAAGTTGATTAATTTAATAAACAACCTTGATCATATGCCTTTTTGAACTCAGTGTAGATGTGTCTCAGCCTCCCTCCATTTAGAATAACACCTGTAGGGTCTCCACTCGATATCTACTACCCTAAGCCATGCAAAAGCCTCTGTATAGTGCTCTACCTCCCTAGCATATCATCAGCTACATATTGACTCTTGTGACCTCTTCCATAGCTCCCCATAGCCAATCTCCCTATCTGGTAGCTCTACTCGAGTGGTCCATGGTAGTCCTTGTGGTTTCTCTACTATAATGTGCTACCAAGACCAAGACTACAGTGAGAAGCTACAAACCAAACCCTTCCACCCATGTGAGCAGATCTCATATATCTCATCATATAGCTATGCCAATAAAATAGGACCCCAAGCCATAATTATGGGCTCATCCTCTATGCAATCCTCTAGAGTAAAGAATGGCTCTATTAGGTTCCATGGTAACCTAGCTCCTGAAGATTCAGGTAGCAACATGTTGCTGATCAAGGTCATAAAAAAAGTGTGCCTAATGCCAAGAACACCCTCCTAATACCATCTAGTCACTAGAATCCCTCCGCTAGGAAGATCAATCGATACATCCTCCTAGCGGGCTCCAAAGTACCTCTGCACTATGGCCTCTTATTGCTTTGTCAAAGAAGATACTATCTAGTTTCCCTCTATTGTAATATGTAGTATCCTATATATGTCCTCTAGTATCACTATCATCTCCCCCATAGCTAAATGGAAATTGTTAGTGCGAGGGTCCCATAGGTCTATCAAAGCAGTCAGATAGGCGTGGTCTCCCACCACGGGATCTAATCACGTAACTTGATTTAGACCGATGGCATCGAGCCAACACCATTCTGTAGTAGTCAAACCATATCTAGTGACCTGAAAGAGACTCAGCACCCTGTACTAACTCCTAACTATCTGCTCATGCAAATTAGGGTGTCAAAAAGGCCCTAAAACAGCAAAATTTTGTTATAAAAACACATAAAAAAGGGCCTTTTTGGCCCATTTTTTGGCCTTCCCACCCAGGAACGGACCCTAATTTGGTAGTTATCCCACCTATATATGGCCACCAGTGACCATCCCTCACAGGGACGGTCCCCAAATCAGGGTAAAATAAGGTCAATTTGACCCCTAAAAATGCCCTAAAAACTTAAAAAACACAAAATAGTTGGTATTTTCTTCCAATTTTTTGCAAATAAAACAAAAATAAAAGTTTCATGTCATACGTTTTAGTCCTCCTAGGTTTTCTTAACTCTGGGTAGGTCTGTATTCATGAAATTATAGCATAAATTGCAAAAACACAATAAAATAGGGTAGAAGAAGCATGTATTCCATACCCGTTTCGCACTGGCTCCACCACCCAACGCATCTGCTAGTTGTATCATATTGTGGGTTGATATTTTGGTAGAATTCCACTTCAAAAAACTCTCTCCAAGCTCCTCTTCTCTCCAAATTCTCCAAGCAAGTTGCACAAATGAGCTAAAATGGCCCTTTTTGGCCTTTTATAGCTCCAAAAGAAGCCAACCACTCCTGGGTGGTATGAGCACACTTTTGGCTGGATTTCCCACCCTAGGATGCTCAAAAATACTGCCCTCATCCCCCCCTAGGATGGTCACAAGAAAATTTCACTTAAAAACATCAAAAATATCAAAAAATGGGCCAAAAACCCACCAAAAACAAGGCAAAATGGGCTAGAAAATGAGAGGGATATAGACTAAACTTATAATAATTTTGGATGCATAAAAAGACTCTATTTTACTCCCTAATAAATCCTCCATGGCTGGACCACTCCATGGGAATGATATATTGGGCCTTTTTCCTCCAAAACTATTCATCCAAATAGTCAAAAATCACCTCCAAACAGGTATTTAGTACCATGGGCAAAATAGAGAGTTGCCTCAATTTAGTCATATGTGTCAAGCGACTCATCACTTTAGAATTTTTCATGCCCTCATTGCCTCATCACTTGATGTGGTAGTCGTCATAATGAATTCATAAATCGAATCAACATTTAAACACTCAAAAGTGTAAATTCCATGCATTCAAAAGAATCTTAGCTAGAGATAAATTTGCAAGCCCATGCTGGGGCAAAGAAATAGCATAAGAAGCAAATTAAAAAGGCTTGACCTCCTTGAAACCTAAGTAATTTACCCATGTAAAGGTTTACAATAATACAAGGCACCAATACCTAGTATGCCCTAAGCCCCATAAGAATGTTACTATAGCACGGCTGAAAGGTATACCTGCAATCGATCCTTCAACTATGTCAATAGAAAGGATTCCAAGAATGTATGTTTTTCCACAATGGATGCATCTAGAGTTGATTAAGTTAATAAACAACCTTTATCATTTGAAAATTTAGTGATCTATTTTTTCTCAATGCTTTTTTTCACATTGCGCATCCCAAAAATGGGGCATCTGTAGACACCTAAATCATGTAAATTGGATAATACTATCAATGCATTACATATTCCCTATTATTAACAACATATGGCCTTATTAGGCACCCCTATAGGCTAGAAAAATGCTTCCAAAAGCCTCCAAAACTCATTTTGGAGGGTTCCTAGCAGTCTGGGGCAGTTTTGGGGCTCCTACTGGTGACTGTCCCACCCAGGGACGACCATCAGCAACCGTCATTCAGTGGGACAACTCCTAACTGGACCTTTGAAAAAGTCAAAGGACATGCTAAATGGCAATAAACTACTTCCATTAGTGCATCCAATCACCCCAAATTGATTTGGGACCTACTAATGGACAATGGGATAGTTGATTGGGAGCACCCAAAGGGGCAACCTTCTCCCAATCACCCCATGACGCGATTAGGACACATGGCGTCACTTGCCTCGCATGGCAAAGATGCCATTTTTCCCTAAGTGCCCTCTTGGGCTATAAAAGGAGCTTCAAACTCCCAATTCAAAAGAGGAGAAGGAGAGCATTTTAGCAACAAATTGCTACCAAATTCCATCCTCACCCTTTTGCAAACCAAACCCAAACCAAAACACGCCTTTGCCTTGGCCTTGAAACCCTCTTCCTTTTGAAGGTGATTTTAGGGGTAATAGACTTGAACCGTTGAACCAAACCAACTAAATTGAATAATTATTTGTCCCCATATGTCGATAACACCCTTACAAAGTTCTAGACAAATTCCCATAGCCATAGGTGACAAAACTAAGGCAGTTTTATAACCATCCCACCTAGGGATGGTCAGTAGTTTTCCCATGGCACACCTAGTTACGGTTGCCAAATAGTTTGGAATTTTAGATAAATTCCTCCATAGTCCCCTTAGGAATTTCTAGAGGAACCTATGGTCCAAATTTGAGGTAGTTTGGAGGAGTTTTGATGTAGGTTTGGTGATCCCCAATGTTGCAGGTCTATCTGGCTCACCCAGGAATGGTCCCTGTTTGTGCATTGTTTCACCCTTGATATTGCCTCCAAAGTTGCTTATTTGTATTTATATCATCTTAGAATATGCATATGATTAATGTAGATCAGTTTTTATGTATGTAGATCACTTTGTTTGGTTGTAGCATATGCCTCTTTTGTTATGTTTTCAAGGCTTTATTCATTCTATGAAACAGGTGCTATTAACCCCATTTTAGTCCCTTGTGTGTAGGTACAGGTATTCTACTCATAAGGAAGGAGCTAAGAAGACCAGGATAATAGGTTTAAGGATAGCTCTCAATCATGGGATGCGATATTTACACCTAACTGTAGACACCAAAATAGCACCAATCCGATTATGTGACTGCAAACACTGATCGCTTTGACAAACACAGCCCCCTGGGCAGCCCTTAGAGGTCAAACAAGTGGTCCTAACCACTTCCATAGCAATTTTGTAAGGTCAGGAAGCAATTTGGTACATTTAGACACTTTGCCCAGTACTCGTCTCACCCAGGGACGATTACTAACTTGCAATCGTCTCACCCAGGGACGATTGTTGTAATCGTCCCACCCAGGGACGATTACCAAGTTTAACGGGCAAAATGACAAACGACGCCAAGTGGCAGCCCGTAATAGTCAATTGATGACTCCTGCCTTGCACGCGTGTGTAGGTGGACAGAAGGGCCGTTAGAGGACTCGTCACAAGAAGCAATTATGAAAACACAAGTCAATGGAGGACTCCCCTCCCTCATGGGAAGACAAGACTGCCACATGGCGCCTATGACCAACACATGGCATTTGTGCTTCCCTCCCAAAAGAGACCCCTTGGGTCTATAAAAGGTGGGACTTTTCTCACCCAAGATAGACAAGTTGAAGGAGTTTTCAAGCAACGAAGTGCTGCCGAATTGGAGACCCACTTGCATCCCCTTTTATTCATCTTCCCACATCCACCAATCTCTTTTGCAAGGGAGGTTGTTGGTTGGCTTTTGGAAGCTTGAATCCGACCCAATTCCAACACATGGACACCTGAACCAACCAATTCGCCGACCCCCCACTCCCTAAGAGATTTTGGGCCCATCCCAAGTGGATTGGTGCCAAAATCAAGTTCCATCGGTGGGCTGCCCACTTGGGCACCCCGCACCTTTTGGATTTAGTTGTAGTTCATTTTCTGTCATTTGTTCATATTCCATGTTATTCTCTGCTGTTCAATAGTTCAGAATCTTGAATCTTGATTTCAAAAGGTTTTCATCGAATATTATCATGCTTTTGTTATTTTGGTTGTCCCACTGACTTGCAGGTAACAACGTCCAATTTCTCGGTGATGGAGGCCAAATTGGGAGAATCCGACCATCTGGGTCGTCCCAAAATGGCCCCAATTACATAACCCCCTTGTTTGCAGGCGTTTTGCAGGTCTCGGGAATCGACATTGGAGCAGCGGCAGGTCGGCTTCTTCAACACAGTATCAATCGTCCCTGCAAGGGACGATTAACAGCAGCAATCGTCCTTCCGAGGGACGATTAACAGTAGCAATCGTCCTACAGAGGGACGATTAACAATAGCAATCGTCCTTATCGAGGGACGATTACCAGGTGAAAGCAGATTGGTCGGCTGTCTCAGGGGCAATGGCCTTTTGGTAACATTTTTCGTCTTCTGTCAAGTTTTCAAGCCATTTGGACTCACTGTATTTACTGTTTCAGGCAGATGTTTACATGCATATTTCGTTGATTTTAGAGAACGAACCCCTTTCATTTGCAGCAGGTGCTACTGACATTTTCATTGTTTCTTTGATTGCAGGAAAAGCAATCAGAGGTGAAGAACTTATCCACATCAGCGGCGGAAGCATCTTGGCCCGCCCATTGCAATCGTGGGCACGCGGGAAGAGGAAGACTAGGTCACACATTGTAATGAAGACAAATTTAACGCTCCTAGCCCCCAAAAGGGGAGGAGACGTCTATGTAACCGAGGATAAGATATTTGAATAAAGAGGGCTGTGATTTCTTTGCATCTTGTCTTTCGTTTCCAAGTTGTCTCCTTTCTCTGTTTTAGTGCATAGGATCAAAGCGTTGCATTTTCGTCTTATGTTGCATAACTAGTGTTTCCTTTGCCCGAAATCTCGTGCTTTCAGTGGCGATCACGGTGGGACCCTGTCCCTTGTTTTTAAAATCACAGAAACTGATTGAATTTTTTTGTGTTTGTGCTTGACAGGTACATTTTTCTTCTTGCAGACTGTTAATCGTCTCTGCAAGGGACGATTTCTATTCTGGAAATCGTCTCACCCTGGGACGATTGTAAAATCGTCTCTGCAAGGGACGATTTCTGTTCTGGAAATCGTCTCACCCTGGGACGATTGTAAAATCGTCTCTGCAAGGGACGATTTCTGTTCTGTTAATCGTCTCACCAAGGGACGATTTTCTGTCTGCAACTTTTCAGAGCAAAAATTTAGAGGCAACTGGAGCAGGCAGAGAAGAGGTAGGGATTTTCATCATCTCTGTTGAAATTTTCTGTTTCTGTTTCTGTTTCTTTGACTGTTTTCATTTTAGCTTGCATTGCTTAGGAAAAGTCATTCATGCATGTTTCATTTTCGTTGGATAAAATGAACCTCACACACTCCACGAAACAATTTTAAACCAAGGAGCTGGTCGTAAGACCCCAGCCCTTGATCAAGACCATTGGTGGATTTAATCACCACCTTGGCTTGATTTGCATACATTTCCCGATTGTCAACCGTTGTTAGGCGTAAATCCTGACGAAGATAGACCGAGCGTAGCTGGGGTGATTCCCATGCGCGCGAGGATAAGTTTTCTATGGTAGGTGCCATTAACAGGACAATCCCCCTTCCGTACCGCCTACGTACCACGTACCTTCTCGCTCTCACGTACCTATAGTCTCCCTCTCGTAAGGGCGGGTATATAGAGAGGTTGGTATATCGGCCTGGCCGGTATATTGAAGGGGCGACCTTTTGGGAGTTATAAGAGCCTACATGATGCATTTAAACGTTCTACAAAACCTACAAAAACAAAACAAAACACCAAAATACACTAAACCAGTCTAGGGCACACCAAGAATCCTTAAAAGAGATAATCACGGTTTTGTGAATGTGTGTGTTTAATTCTGTTTAGTGTAGACAAAAAAAAAAAATCATTAAAAACAAGATAAAAATCTACTTAGATAGTGTGGACGCACCGCAATGGTGTACACCCGCAGCCAAGCCCAATCAAGGGCAGCAGCTCCGGAAGGTACACAAGAAGCAAGCACAAGTCGCCTTCGCTTCAGTCCTGAGGATTTGGTCATACCGCCTTATCGGTCTAACCTACAAAAGAATCCAATTCAAAATCCTCGGTGGGGTATGCCCATTCAAAGCAGCCCCTCTCGAAAAGACGCCCTACATGCAGACCTTAATGTAAACAGAGAATCGCCCTCTCAAGCTAGACATGAGTGGCCACAGCGCGATAAAGCGCTAACGGGGCACACTGTCCATTTGGAGGGACAACGTGGATATGGCGTCCCTTCTTTACCTCTCATCAGAACAGAGAGACCAAATCCAGAGCGTAGGGCTCCTTACACAGGGCGACCTAACTCCGCCTGCCCCTTACGCACCTATGAGAGAGAATATGAGGAAGATCATCGCATTCCTCAAGGACAACAACATACAACGCGGGAACCTTATGCTTCTGCACCAACCGGATATCATGATCACCCCTTGAGGCCAGAACCTCGAGCACATACCGCCTACCTCGACAGAGGGAAGCGACCCCTTGAGATTTTAGAGCATCAAAACCGAGGTAAACCCATAGGAGGAACATTTGAACCTTCTAAACAAAATAGGGTAGATCAAATTGACCCGGCTGTCGCCAGATATACCACCCGTCAAGCCCAAATCATGCGGCTTAAACAAAGTCAGCAAGAGATAGAGTATCAATACCGCTTGGATAAAGAACGCATGCAACGTGAAGCGGATGAGTTACAATATGAAATACTTGAGAGAGGGCCAACCCCTCGCGTCCAAAGAGCCGAACAACATGAGAGGCATAACCCTTTAACGCAGGACGGGTCTCCACGACCTCGTCAAGCTTTGCCTCCGAGACCTCATAGACATGAGAGGGAGGCTACTCCTCGAAATGATGATGGGTACCTTCAGCGGGGACTCGATCAAGGTCAGAGGTTTCACCCGTAAACTCCTCAAGAATTTTATGAGGAGTACGAACCAGAGATAGAATATGTTGAAACTCCCCATCAAGGCAGGAGGGATGCCATTCGGCCACCCCTCCATAGGCCTCCAGTTTATCGTAACTTGCAACAAGAGCGAACAAGAGAGGAAGAAATAAAATCTTCCGATGCATACCAAGCGCTATTGGAGCGTTTGGAGTCTGTGGAGACAAAAGCTGCTGGGCATCAAAAACCCACATTACGTCTACTCCGCAGTAATCCGGTGCATCCTTCAGTGCCTGCGCCTCTTTACCCTGAACACTTCAAGTTGCCTCAATTGGCAGTTTTTAAAGGTGAGGAGGACGCACAAGAGCACGTTACAAGATTTCTAAGCCAGTGCTTCGCAATCCAAGATAATGACGCGTTGCTGCTTAGAACATTCATAACCACATTCGTAGGCCCTGCCTCGGATTGGTTCACACAACTGCCCAAACACAGCATAAGCAACTTAGATCAGCTAGTAGATGCGTTTCTTGAACGCTTCGCCTTCAACACAAGGAAGAAGGCATCACTTAGTGATCTTGCTAGCCTTAAACAATTTGAGGAGGAAACAATGGCAGCATACGGGAACCGATGGAGAGCTTTGCTTTCTAAGTTACCCTACCGTCCTCCCATGTCGGATCTCACGCAAATGTTCACAAAAAGTTGCTTAAAATCAATCTCTCGGTCTATTGTTGCTGCGACAATACGACAGCCTAGAAGAAGCTTTGGCCCAAGCCAGACTTATAGAAGAGATTAAGATAGGCGAAGGCGCAATTGCCAAGCCTAAGAAGAAAGAGTGGAACAAAACCACTAAAACCGGGACAACGCAACCACAACACGCTGCAGTCAATCAAGTTGCGATAAATGTTCCCGCGCCTGTGCAAGAGACGCAGCCTCAAAGGGCTAACTACCAGGCAGTGCCTCCTGCTTACGAAAGAGATAACAAAATACAGGAGCAGTATCAGCAGCGTCGCCCTAGGCGACAATTCACCCCGTATGCGGAGTCTAGGGACTCCTTATTTGACCGCTTGTCAGCGGCAAATTTAGTTACTCTTCCAGAAATCCAAATTTTTGACCCTAACATTCCCAAGCCTAGGGGGTATAGGGAGGAATTGTATTGCAGATTCCATAGGCGCAGAGGACATGACCTAAATGGGTGCTGGAAATTCAAAGAACTAGTCCAGGATTTGATCGATAATAGAACATTGGTCGTGGACAACCCCATCGCACCAAACAACCAACAAATGGGGGTATTCAAGGACCCCTTGCCTGCCCACGAGGCACAGACAAAACCGCTCCGGATTAACGAGGTGCGACAAGATCTTCCCGTGCAAGGATTTGTGGGAATGATTAGCATTGTAACAAGGAACAGAAGATACCCAACAGTTGCCCCCGAGGTAGCTGCGAGGGAAGTTCCGTCGACATCGCAGCCTCAACAACGCCCAACGCAGTTGCCTCCGCCTAGACCCGAGGTCACGATACGGACCAAACTCACGCAGAGTCTGCGGACCACATCGGCTAGGCTGTCCATCTACGAGCTTATCCAACAATCAGCTCCCCATAGAGAAGCTCTTATGGACATTTTAAAAGCCATTGAAGTACAACCCCACGAAGCAAATTCTTTCAACGCCTTCGTGGGACATGTGAAACAATGTACTGAGCTCTGTCATCACATTCAGAGAAGACGAGGTCAAAACGATATCAAATGACATGCCGGATCCACCCCTGCACGTTATCGCGCGGGTCAACGGGATCCCGTACAAGAGAGTGCTGATAGATACCGGCTCGTCCAAGAACATTATAACCACTGCAGCGTTAAAACATTTAAAACTGCCAGCCTCTCACATCACCGCTTCCACGTACACACTGCGAGCTTTTAACGATGCAATTTGCTCGACAGTCGACACAGTTGTTCTGCCTATCCAGGTAGGACAAAAGTCAATACCCACACTGTGCCATGTGTCGGAAGGCGAAATGGCTTATAATATACTCGCTAGGGCGGCCTTGGATCAGTGGACATGAAGTGTGTCCCCTCGATCGCACACCATTGCTTGAAGTATGCCTATGAAGGGCAAATACATGTAGTCCCAATGGACTTAGAGCCCTTCAAGTATTGCAATGCGGTACAATTCATACCTCAATCGACCCTCCCATCAACGCATTTGGATTTTCAATTAAATCCATCTAAACAGGGTCCGATACCGCAGGCACCACTGGTGGCCAACAAGGCAAAATCCCAACCAGGTGAGACTTCATCACCTACTCCTTCATCATCAACGCCACCTATCATGGCCCAACAGAAGGACAAGGGAAAGCAAATCATGGAAGAGGTTAAGCCTCTAGAAGAGGGGTTGCCCACGATTTCAATGATATCAACAGAGGAAACACCCAACACAACACAAACCAAGACTCCCGAACAACCAAACATGGAATGGACTCAGGAAGGACTACCGTTTCCTCCTACCCAATCATCAACAATCACTGTTGAGATGGCCAGTACGGGCCTGGGGGAGTACTTAGTGCAAAATGTTGTGGCAACCCCCACATTGGAGTCAATGCAGGACATGGGAAGACCTCGCCTTCCCATAGGGACAATTGTTCCACTAGGCTACCCTCCCAACCAGACGAATTTTGTGTATGGGGGCCTTGATCATGGTTCTGAACCATGCGAACAAAAGGAAACAGATGAAGAGCCTTTTGTCGAAAACATCAATTATCTGTCGAACCCAGAATTTGCCCTAAAATATCTCGAACAATGCAATTGGCATGGGTATGGGCTAGGCAGATATGAGCAAGGGATGCGGATCCTTTGCCAACCAAGATATCAGATGCCATATGACAAGTCAGGGTAGGGTTCAACCATCCCCTGCCATTAGACATCTTGGTTGAAAATATGCAAGGCCTAGAAATAGGCAACAAGGGGGGATTGGCACAAGACCCGTATGCCAATCCAAATACATAATACACATTGGGAGACTACCTCCCATGGTCAACAAACACCCCTGGAAACAACAATAATCCCTCTCCTTCGCTAGAGAGAGGTGAAAGTTCAGAGATAAATACTCAAAGAGAACATCAACGGCTGCCAGACATTTTTCTGAAGTTGTTCCCCTTAGAGGTTCCAGATGAAATAACACAGTCTCAAAAGAATCAGGTCCCTCCACTAAGAGTGGAACAACCGCAATGGGACCAGATTAATTCACTGGAACAGGAAGAGTCCTCAACATCGCAAGCAACAGATGCTGAAGAGGATGAACAATTTTGGATCTATGAAAGCGATTCAGAAGACGAAACTGAAATGGACTATCTCATACATGCGCGACGACATCACCGCGCTCTAACTCATGAAGATCTAATGGGACAAATGGGTATACGGTTAGGACATGAATGGCACGTAGACCCACCGAGGTGGGACCAAGTGTTAGACCTATGGCTCCAAATTCAAGATGAGCATCGTCCACCTCGAGATCCCATCAGGACAAGCAGTATCGAGGGAAGACCCCGCCTTCCTTTTCACACATAGAGATGAGTTTGCACCTAGAGAGGATCCATTCGTGCCTCGTTCCCGTAGAGCCGGATCCGGAGTATAGGGAACAACTAAAAGAATCAAGTCATCACACCCGCGGTTCTGGAGACCAAATTCATTCCATCCACATGATCTCCATTGATTTGACCGCACCCATCCGCAATCCGACCGATCCATCACGGTCATTGCATCTAGACATGGATGCCATCGACTGGGATCGCGTCAATTCACCATTGTCACCATCAGAGTATTGGCCTTTCGGTGAAATGCTTCATTTTACCCCAAGGACAACTCAGGATATTTTTCAATCTGAAGAGGGACCCGAGGTTCCAAACATAGATCTTAACTCAGCTGATGATATCCATTTAATCCCAACTCCACATCAGTTGGAGGACGGATCCCACATGTCAGTCGAGGAGACGACTGACGTAGACATCGACATGGATCCAATGAATCCATGGATTCTCAAGCTGAGGGTAAGCCTTTCCCCCGAAGAGCAAGCCGAATATATTGCCCTTCTCAAAGAGAAGAAGGAAGTTTTTGCATGGTCGTACAAAGATATGCCAGGACTAGACCCGCAGCTAGTCATGCACAATTTAACGCTTGATCCGAAAATCAAGCCTGTAAAGCAAAAACTAAGAAAGATGCACCCAACAAGTGGCCTTGATGGTCAAAGACGAATTGCAAAAGCTGTTGGATGCACAATTTGTCATCCGCATGGATTATCCGCCATGGTTGTCCAACATGGTTCCCGTCAAGAAGCCCGACGGGAGGATTCGCATATGCACCGACTTTCGAGACCTAAACAAAGCGAGTCCTAAGGATGATTTCCCCTTGCCAAGCATCGACGCATTGGTAGACGCTACAACAGGTCACGAAATGCTCTCCCTAATGGACGGTTTCTCAGGATACAATCAAATTCGTATCAATCCTGAAGACCAACTCAAAACGGCATTCACAACGCCTTGGGGGACATTTTGCTATAAGGTCATGCCTTTTGGCCTTAAAAACGTTGGCGCTACATACCAACGTGCTATGACTTATATCTTCCATGATTACATGCACAAAACTTTGGAAGATTACATGGATGATTTGTTAGCCAAGTCTCTCTTGCGCTCAGATCATCTCGGTGACTTAAGCAAGATTCTCGATCGCCTCATAGAGCATAAGGTCGATTGAATCCCAAGAAGTGCGTGTTCGGCGTCACATCTGGAAAACTCTTGGGTTTTATAGTCTCAAAGAGAGGCATCGAAGTGGACCCAAACAAAGTCAAGGCAATCCTTGAAATGGCTCCCCCAACAACTATCAAGCAGCTTAGAAGTCTGCAAGGAAAGGTCGCGTCGATTAAACGCTTCATAGCGCAATTATCTGACAAATGCCGACCAATGAACAAATTATTGCACAAGGGGGTCACATTTCATTGGGATGACGAGTGCCAGTCAGCCTTTGACGAAATCAAACATTACTTGGCTTCGCCGCCAGTATTGGCACCACCTAGACCAGGTGTGCCGTTCTACTTATACATCTCAGCCTATCGAGGTGGCACCGGGCGCAATGCTAGCCCGGAAGAATGAACTTCACAAAGAACAGAGCTACTTACTATCTTAGCCGCACCCCGGTCGAGTTACGAACTTAACTATGCATACGTTGAGAAACTTCGCTTGGCGCTGGTGTTTGCTACCAAGAGGCTACGCCATTACATGCAGAGCAACACGACGTATGTTGTGTCTAAGGAGAATCCATTGCGATACATGATGAGTCGTACTTATCATAGTAGTCGCACGGCGAAATGGATCATGTTGTTGACGGAATTTGACATTGAGTTTATTGGGCAAAAATCTATAAAAGGACAAGTCATAGCCGATCAACTAGCAGAGGCTCCTCTTGAAGACGATCAGCCTCTAGTCATAGAACTACCCGATGATGAGGTCTTCCATGTCTCAGAATCGCCAGATTCTGAAGAGCCTGAGTCTCAGGCCGACATAACCTTATTTTTCGATGGTTCTAAATGCGAGCAAGGTGGTGGCGCAGGAATTGTATTCTTCACACCGCAGGGCGCTCCAATGCCCCTGTCATTTAAATTAAACTTCCAGTGCACCAACAACAATGCAAAATATGAAGCCTTGCTCCTAGGTCTTCAAACAACAATCGCCATGAACATCAAAAGATTGAACATCTTTGGTGATTCGCTGTTAATCGTCAATCAAGTCAAAGGGGTATATCAATGCAAATGCCCAGTTCGAAGGCCTATAAAGCCCTCGTGGATAAATTCTTGGCAAAACTTGAGTGGTATGACATCGAGGCACTCCCTCGATCATCGAATCATTTTGCGGACACAATGGCCTCCTTGGGGTCACTAATCCCGCAAGACCTTTCCGGTGATATAACAACCATTCAGGTCAAAACCTTATCGCAACCCGCGATGGAGCGCGCAAGCTCAGACTTGACGCCAGGAGTCCACATGATCCAGATCGAACCATCTTCGGATAAGTTCTTTCGAATCCGAGACTATTTGAAACATGCCAACTGGGGGTCTTTGTTCTCCCCCACTCCCATTAATAGCAACACAACGCTATTCTTACAAGTTCTATCCCAATCAGCATTTGTTAGGGAAGAACTCCAAAAGGGATTGGCTGTTCAAACTGTCGAGGTATCCGATCAACAGGATTGGTATTTACCCATAAGAGACTACCTCAAGTTAGGTAATCTACCCTTTGGATTGACGCACGCCGCAAAACGAACATTCAAACAGAAAGCGGCAAAATATGTCTTGATAGGAGACATTTTGTATCGTCGTAGCTATGATGGAATTCTTCTTCGTTGCTTGGACCAGCAAGAGTCCACTTGGGCAGTCACCCAAGCGCATGACGGTACATGTGGCGGCCACTTTAGTGGTATGGCCATTGCAAAGCGCATTCTTCGCATGGGCTATTATTGGCCATCTTTAGAGCGAGATTGTTGCGCGTATGTCAAGAGGTGCGTAAAATGTCAACATCATGCCAATTTAATGCACGCACCTTCCCAGGCCCTACAGACAGTCCAATCTGCTTGGCCATTTTCGTAGTGGGGCCTCGATCTAATCGGAAAGATCTCCCCCGCATCGTCAGGCCGTCACACGTTTATCATAACGGCCACAGAATATTTTACCAAATGGGTGGAAGCAATTCCGTTAACCTCTACGACAGGACCCCGCATTGCGGAGTTCATTTTGCATTACATCATATGTCGTTTTGGTATTCCATCCAAAATAATCTCGGATAATGGGCCATCATTCAAGAACAAAGACGTGCGTGCTTTGACCACAAAGTACAAAATTCAGCACAACTTTTCAACACCCTATTATCCGCAAGCAAATGGGCAAGCAGAGGCATCAAACAAGACACTAGTTGCCATCCTTAAAAAGACCGTCACAGACAGTCATAAGGATTGGCACATACAAATCCCACTTGCACTTTGGGCTTATCGCACTAGCATTCGGACGCCAACTGGGGCAACTCCGTTTTCACTAGTGTATGGCTCAGAGGCAGTAATGCCTCTCGAGTTGGAAATTCCTTCCCTCCGCATATCAATGCAGGAATTCATCGATGATGACACTGCACGGCAGGCCCGGTTAGACCAACTTACGTTGCTTGACGAACGACGTGTTAATGCTCTTGAGCACTTACGTATCTATCAAGAGCGGCTTAAGAGAGCTTACAACATGAAAGTTCACCTAAGAGACTTTCGGGTTGGTGATTTGGTCCTGAAGGAAAACCAACAAAACTCTAATTTGCCGTCCCATATGAGGGACAAATTCATGGCAAATTGGTTAGGTCCTTATGTCATTGATAGCAAAATAGGACCGGGAACGTACAGGCTAGCTTCTCTTGATGGTATCAAGGAAACAGAACCCTTGAATATCAGTCATTTGCGACCATTTCATATCTAAGAAAGCCATATAAAAAAAAAAAACTCCAAGGATTATCGCAATCTCTTGGTCACCCAAAAAGCTCCAAGGATTATCACAATCTCTTGGTCAAATACAAAAAGCTCCAAGGATTATCGCAATCTCTTGGTCAACCCAAAAAGCTCCAAGGATTATCGCAATCTCTTGGTCAACCCAAAAAGCTCCAAGGATTATCGCAATCTCTTGGTCAATCCAAAAAGCTCCAAGGATTATCGCAATCTCTTGGTCACCCAAAAAGCTCCAAGGATTATCGCAATCTCTTGGTCAACCCAAAAAGCTCCAAGGATTATCGCAATCTCTTGGTCAACACAAAAAGCTCCAAGGATTATCGCAATCTCTTGGTCAATCCAAAAAGCTCCAAGGATTATCGCAATCTCTTGGTCAATGCAAAAAGCTCCAAGGATTATCGCAGTCTCTTGGTCAAAAAAATCAAAAAAAAAAAAACAAAACAAAACAACAAAAATCATCAAAAACAACAAAGATTTGCATCTCAATTCTAGGCATACTCAAAATTCATCAAAAACAACAAAAACACCAAGCATAACTTTCACCACACTACAGTCAGTGGTCTGGGAATGTACCAAGACTTTCAGTGATTCAGTCATCATTTTCCTCTTTAGCCATGTAGTGTATCAAGTCGAACAGATTTTACGAAGGTAGAGTCATACTTGAAATACACCATGTTACGTAACATCCCAACACAAATCAAAACACTAAAAATTCCCAAGTTATGTGAACGAAAGATGAACTGCACAGTAATCTAGGTCACCATAAGCGAAACGGTTATCTTGCTCATCCCCCTATGCGGATGACCCAAAGAATGCTGAGAGTTGGCAAAAGGACAAGCATCCTCCCTACCCAATTCCCCAAGAATCCCTAATTCTCAATAGTTGCAAAACATCAAAAATTTGCAAAACGTCAAAACATCAAAATTTGACATCCTACAGTGCACACATCAAATGCACAAAGCAACAATGATTTTCGTCACTCCATATTTCCAATCCCTTGCTCAAAAGAAAAACAAATCAAAATAAACAGTGATCTCATCACTACAATGAGCAAGTATCCCAATACAATTGAAGAAAAGAAGGGAGTTGACCTTGAATCCCCGGAACTCTCAACATTCTAAAGGTCTTCTCGCATGACGATATATCTGTCACATTAACTTGCGTACAGATCAATGTTTGCATGTGGATAAGCTAGCTTATGACATCCTAGAAAACATCGCGGATTAATCTAACTAAACATAACAAAGGAGCTAGTGGAGCTAGTTAGGTGATCCTCAATACAGGTTCGGTTGAAAGCCCATCTGGCACTGGCGGTATCCTGATAAATACCACATAAATGAACTCAATTGCACACACAGGGATGTAAAATAGCGTGGTCAAAAACAAGTCTGATTCATACCTTGTTCAAAAGTCTTGTAAGATAAAGTACAGTCATGGCTAGTGAGTTAAAACCGTCTGAGTCTCAGAAAACCTTAGCTACATTTCTAAACCAACTGCGCTACTTTTCATCCTTACAATACCATCAAAAAAAAAAATACAAAAAAAGAAAAACCACATGTATACATACAAAGTCATGCATCACAGCAAAAAAATGAATTAAAGAGCGTCTTAAACAGTCTATGGTGCCATAGCCAAACATCACAAATCTCATTCATCCATTTCATCTCTGTATATCACATATAAATAAAAAACATTTGCATTCATCATAGCATATGCATCCATCAAAATAAATCAACATAATACATCCATATTCAAGAAAATCAAAACAACAAAAACAACAAATAAATGCAACACAAAAACAAAAAGCATAAACATTGCCAGACACAAGGGCTCTTGCACTTAACCTCTTGGCATAGCAAAACTGATATCGAGGTTTACATTGTCACTATCCTACTCCCTAAGAAGGCTACCATAGCCGGACCGCTCCACGGGAAAACGGATTTCAGACAATTTAATCCCCAAATGGTGTCACAAAACAACAAAAACATCACAAAAAAAGCAACACAAAAACATAGCAATAAACATTGCCAGACACAAGTGCTTGTGCACTTAACCTCTTGGCATAGAAAAATAGATGTCGAGGTTCAAATTATCACTCTCCTAATTCCCCAAGAAGGCTATCATAGCCGGACCGCTCCACGGGAAATAGGTTTTCGACGATTTCACCTCATTATGACATCACCAAAAGGGTTAACACCCACCAAAAATAGGTCCATATGTTGGAAAAATTGCACACGCTTAACGGTAAACCCTCTAAAGGCACCCTTGCACAAGTCATCTTGGGTCAAGCGACTCGTCGCTTCTCTCACGAAGGTCATTCCCTCATCGATTCGTCGCTTGAGGGGGTAGTCACACTTAGTCACCAACCAACAATCACACACCCAATTAAGGAAAATGACATGCATTCAAAGAATCATTGACAAAGACAATCACGCTCCTGCTTGGGGCAGTAAACAAGCAACAATCAAATCAATCAAACACTTGGCATTTCGTGAATCATGAATACAAGGTTCCCCTGAGGTAAAAATGCCCTTCGCCTATTCATGACTGATCAATGTCTAAGTTCAAGTCACACCTCACCAAAACAGGTTAACACTTGAAATCAAATTCCTTAGCTCGTCGAAGCAAGGATTCAAGAATGCATGCCCTTTCCATACTTGGGGCATCAAAAGTTGGTTAGGTTACCAAGAAACCCTAATCATTAGTGCTTTGGTTATCTATTTTTGCTCAGCACTGCGTCACCCGCAACGCTTCCCAAAAAGGGGCATCTGTAGACACCAAAACAGCACCAATCCGATTATGTGACTGCAAACACTGATCGCTTTGACAAACACAGCCCCCAGGGCAGCCCTCAGAGGTCAAACAAGTGGTCCTAACCACTTCCATAGCAATTTTGTAAGGTCGAGAAGCAATTTGGTACATTTAGACACTTTGCCAAGTACTCGTCTCACCCAGGGACGATTACTAACTTGCAATCGTCTCACCCAGGGACGATTGTTGTAATCGTCCCACCCAGGGACGATTACAAAGTTTAACGGGCAAAACGACAAACGACGCCAAGTGGCAGCCCAGAACAGTCAGTTGATGACTCTCGCCTTGCACGCGTGTGTAGGTGGACCGAAGGGCCGTTAGAGGACTGTCACAAGAAGCAATTATGAAAACACAAGTCAATGGAGGACTCCCCTCCCTCTTGGGAAGACAAGACTGCCACATGGCGCCTATGACCAACACATGGCATTTGTGCTTCCCTCCCAAAAGAGACCCCTTGGGTCTATAAAAGGTGGGACTTTTCTCACCCAAGATATACAGGTTGAAGGAGTTTTCAAGCAACGAAGTGCTGCCGAATTGGAGACCCACTTGCATCCCCTTTTATTCATCTTCCCACATCCACCAATCTCTTTTGCAAGGGAGGTTGTTGGTTGGCTTTTGGAAGCTTGAATTCGACCCAATTCCAACACATGGACACCTGAACCAACCAATTCGCCGACCCCCCACTCCTAAGAGATTTTGGGCCCATCCCAAGTGGATTGGTGCCAAAATCAAGTTCCATCGGTGGGCTGCCCACTTGGGCACCCCGCACCTTTTGGATTTAGTTGTAGTTCATTTTCTGTCATTTGTTCATATTCCATGTTATTCTCTCATTGTTCAATAGTTCGGAATCTTGAATCTTGATTTCAAAAGGTTTTCATCGAATATTATCATGCTTTTGTTATTTTGGTTGTCCCACTGACTTGCAGGTAACAACGTCCAATTTCTCGGTGATGGAGGCCAAATTGGGAGAATCCGACCATCTGGGTCGTCCCAAAATGGCCCCAATTACATAACCCCCTTGTTTGCAGGCGTTTTGCAGGTCTCGGGAATCGACATTGGAGCAGCGGTAGGTCGGCTTCTTCAACACAATATCAATCGTCCCTGCAGGGACGATTAACAGCAGCAATCGTCCTTCCAGGGGACGATTAACAGCAGCAATCGTCCTTTCAAGGGACGATTAACAGTAGCAATCGTCCTTCCGAGGGACGATTACCAGGTAAAAGCAGATTGGCCGGCTGTCTCAGGGGCAATGGCCTTTTGGTAACATTTTTCGTCTTCTGTCAAGTTTTCAAGCCATTTGGACTTACTGTATTTATCGTTTCAGGCAGATGTTTACATGCATATTTCGTTGATTTTAGAGAACGAACCCCTTTCATTTGCAGCAGGTGCTACTGACATTTTCATTGTTTCTTTGATTGCAGGAAAAGCAATCAAAGGTGAAGAACTTATCCACATCAGCGACGGCAGCATCTTGGCCCGCCCATTGCAATCGTGGGCACGCGGGAAGAGGAAGACTAGGTCACACATTGTAATGAAGACAAATTTAACGCTCCTAGCCCCCAAAAGGGGAGGAGACGTCTATGTAACCGAGGATAAGATATTTGAATAAAGAGGGCTGTGATTTCTTTGCATCTTGTCTTTCGTTTCCAAGTTGTCTCCTTTCTCTGTTTTAGTGCATAGGATCAAAGCGTTGCATTTTCGTCTTATGTTGCATAACTAGTGTTTCCTTTGCCCGGAATCTCGTGCTTTCACTAACACCATAGTTTACACCACTTTGAGGCACCTTTCAAGGGACTAGATCCCTTGAACATTGTAATGGAAATTGTATCAATTTGTAAAAGCCCTCAAGGGGATATTTGTAATCTCAAATTTTAAGCTATACATTGATTAAATAAGAAGGATAAATCCACCATTTGGTTACATATTTTCTTCACTTTACTAGATTACAAGTTTATGCTATATTTCCCTTTGAATGCCTTTTAAATGCTTTACATTGCAATTAAGTGCCCTTAAGGCGGTGTAGTAAATTTCATATCTTCACATAGTTCTCCTGGAACATTTTGTAGATTGGCATGATGGCATCTATTATCTATCTTCCTTGCCATAGGTTGTTCTATATGAGGCCTACTATACGTCTCACAACATATATATCTATCAGAATGGACTCCAAATCTCCCATCTTTGCTTGGATCTTCTCCTTCATATCTTGTTTAAGTTCATTTGCTGACCCGAGATGGACACTAGTCTTCATAGTGGAAGGAGTGGGTATCCTTAGTCTATCAAATTTTCCCTGAAGTTGCTTGACCTTGAGCTGTAATGGCTCTACTTTTGCAGCCTTGGATTTCCATTCCTTAAGTTCTTTCTCTATTGCTTCATCCACCTGTGCTTGAGAGGTCATCTAGGATTTCATCATTTTAACAGGTGTAGCGGATGCTCTTATGACACCCTTATTCACATCAATAATGACCTCTTTCATGCTAGGTGGCAAGGGGATCTCAAAGGTGGTAGAATATATGTCAGTGGTTGTTTGCCCAACTATCTCCCTATGCCTGACTATCCCCTTGCTAGGAGATCTTTGCTCTTCTATGTCTTGAATCTGATCCTCCTCATCAGCTGTAAACTGATAGGTGTCAATGACCCTTGCCATTGTCAAACTCTCCACCCATTGACCTGAGGATATAGTCCTAGATTTTTTGTGAGTAGGGGACCGCATGGGGATTTGCACTTCATAACCTCTTAGAATATCAGACAATACCTCGGTTTGAGTTATCTTTTTTATCGCTTTGGGGTGCACTTGACATTCTTCTTCATTTATTACCAAGGTGGTAGAATACAAAGTGGTTTGACCTTCTGCTAACTGGTCTTGCTCCTATGGGCTTATCAAATTTAGTGTCGATGATGTGGCAGTCTACTGAGATGGACCAATGGCCAACTCCTTCCATTTTGAAGTGGCACAAGGGGAATTAGAAGAAGGGTTTTTGGCCTGTTCTTATTGGGCCTCATCAACTATCTTCATCATGACCTCGAAGAGGTCAGAGTCTTGCTAAGTGATTTGTAGAGTGGGGTCTTCAAATTCTTCTGGTGGGGCCATCAGGACCAGTGGGGCCATCTTGTTGACTAACAAGCTGCGATGCAACTTCAACTAAGCACTATAATCACCAACAACCTACAATTTTTTGTAAGGCCGCTTATCCATTCTCCACACCAAATCAAGGGTTTGATTGTTCTTGAAAGCCTTCTACATCTCATCTTCAAAGTCATCTTTGTTGTGAATAACTTGCATAAGGGTGATTTTTTTTGCAACCTCAGATTGTTGATGGCCTTCTGGGTCATAGGCCCTCCAAGTGGCTTCTAGGAAGCAGTAGGTGTCCATGTTCCATATGGCCCGTAGCATGGAAAAATGGTCAAGATAAGTGTAATGGCCCATTGAAAAAGGAATAGGCAACCACTTTACGTCACTTCTTCCTCAGGTGCCTAATTTTAATTTCCTTAGCTATCTTCCATGTGATTTCCAGGATGGCAATGGAATTCGGGCAGTGTAGGGGGAGCACTTTTGGGGGCAGTTTCAACCCATATATTCTAATGTAGGAGAAATCTTCTACATAGAAATAGTCTCCTGCCTTAGTTTGATGTAGGAAATTTTTAACCCCCACCCCAATTCTATATAGAAAATTTCCACATAATCTAAAGTGCACTATGGGGAGGACCTTCTAGAAGAATGTTGTGTAACAAGTGCAACCTTCCTAGATACATAATAATTGGTCTTGCACAATTGGTGCCATTACTACTCCCATTTGGGCCAACAAAGTTTTATCTAACTGTGCTATGAACAAATGGATAAAAAATGAATAGTAATAAAAGGGATGCATCTCCTCCTTCTGGGCCAATATGGCCTCCTAAAATTGTTGCAATTCTCTATCCATATTATCGCTGATGATATTCTCCCATATATAGACAGGAGTTTTATCAGTCCTATTGCATTTTAGAATCAAAAACATCACCTCCTTGGTGATTTGTTCTAAATATTTCACTCCCAACACCAAATTTATCATATCGACGTAGTCTTGTGCCCAAAGGTGAAGCAAGAATTTTTTGATGGGGAATTTTGCTAGCCTATTTCTTCCTTTATTCATTAGACTTTGGGGAAAAGTGGTTTTGAGTATATAATTGGCCTGCAGGGCCATCTGAAAGTCTACCACCTGGGATGCAGTGGTCAACCCAAAGACTTGCCTAATCCTGTCTTCTGACATTCATGCCACTTCCTGGCCTTTGAAATCTTGAATTATGTGTACCCTAGAATTGTAGGAGACCGCAAGCCATGATAGTAAGTCCAAAGAGTGGTATACTTTTAGTCATGTCAATTTCCCTAGGTTCATGTTCCATTTATTACAGACTAGGGGCGGTGAGGCACTATCTCTCTATGCCTAGGTGTAAAGACTTCTCAGAAGGGTAGGATGATGTTGGTTGTCCTCTTCAGTATGATAAAGGTGTATATGGTTATCCCTTCTACCTCCCTTTGCTACTCCTCAATAATGTATCCACTTATATCTAACAGGTTATCGAATGCCTTAGTATTTTGTGCTCTTCCAATTTTTCTCACCACAGGCCACACCCTTGTATTGTTACCTATACTTTATCTAACAATAGATGTCTCTGGATCTGAAGAACTGGTGGATGCCATTGGACTCAAGTAGTCAGACTATGATTTTCCTCCTTACCTTCTACACTCAACCTCATCGATGGGTAATTCTTCATGTGCAAATGATGCAAAATAGGTCCACCACATTCATTTAAAACATGGGCATTAAATTTGGTATATGAGTGCATGCACTTTTTTGTGGGATGTTGTTCTTTGATTGTTTGTGTGTGCCATGTCATATTCCACTCAACGTCTAGGGGCAACGGGCTGGATGTGTAATGGTTCAAAAGTGGACAAGGCGGACGTCAATAGGTATGCGCTCGTGTGAGGCACATTAGTTTTAATTTTTAGTGCACATGCTCCATTGGGGAGTGGGACACATGGATTTCATGGTGGGTGCACAGTTTTGTGTATCTGCTCGACCTTTGTGTGCTCCATGGTAGTGGGGCACACTCAACTCAATAAGACGCACAAACTACGCACCCTTATAGACTTTGTGTAATCCACCATAGTGGAGCGCACAACTAGGATGTGGGTGCACAACCTTATGCACCTAACTTAGACACTTGCACTCCTCGAAGGGAGAGGAGCATTGACTCGAGATGGGGCACACCACCTTTTGCACCCTGGTGGAGATCGTACACTCTACTTTGAGAGAAAATCACATCGATTGGAGAAGTGCATGGTTTGTGCACTCTGAGGTATTATGTGCACTTTATTGAAATGGATCACACATCGAGCTTCAAGTTGTGCATAGAAATGCATGCCCTTATGGTCCATTATGTGCTCCATAGAATGGATCACATGGCTTCTTCAGAGTGCACAAGATGTATACCCTTCATGGGCTTGTGTGCACTCCCATTATTTGGAGTGCATAAGGTGCACAACCTTATACATCCCAATGGGCTGATGCGCACTCCCTTCAAAGCACGCGAGGCACACAACCTTGTGCACCCAAAAGGTTTAATGTGCACTCCCTTCGGAGTGCATAGGGTGCACAACCTTGTGCACCCTGAAAGGGCTATTGTACACTCCACCTCCCCATGGAGTGCACAAGATTTTGGTGGGGCGCACTACCTTGTGCACCCCATTCCCCAATGGGTCACACAGGCTGGAGGTGATCACGCAACCTTGTGCACCTAGTCGGGTTACTTTATGCTCCATGATATGGAGTGTACAACTTTGGTCCAGGGTGCACATCCTTTGTGCCCAGGTGACTTTGAGTGCGCTCCATTGGAGTGGAGTGCACAATGCTAATTCAGGGCACACCACCTTGTGTGCCCCAAGGAAAGGTGTGAATTTGGCTCCCAAAAGGTGGCTATTTTTTGGGAGTCAACACTAACTTAGGATAAATTCTAGAATAGGGTTTAATTTGGACTTGGTCTAAAGTTAGGTAATAGCTCTTATTAGTGTGATAAAATAATGGAGCTCCATATTGTTTTGAGCCCATATTTGTATTTCTCAGTTCTATAAATTATAGTTCGTGAGTGCACATCAATATAATGAATTGGAATATTCATTTGGTATCAAAGCTGGGGTGGAGAAGGACACTGTGTGTGTTGAGAAAGCTAATTTTGTGATCATCTTGCATTGAGAGGAGCCCATGATTTATTCCACAAAGGAAGATTTTTGAGTGATCGGTGCACATCTCCATCCATCGCATGAGTCTGATTGAGTGATCTGGTTTGATGTTGATAGCTGGAGGGAACACAATAAAGATATGTGAAAATCGCTGAAGGTTTTATGCTTCTAAAGAAATATTAATAATTTGCTACTTGTGAGAGTGGACATCATAGATTGGAGAGACCGATTTGCTACATTTGGTAAAAACAAATCACAACGTGATTGGTTTTGCTGTGAGAGCATGCATTTTTTGTTTTGATATACATAGAAGTGCA
The DNA here is from genome assembly GCA_028583015.1 of Wollemia nobilis. Lineage (NCBI taxonomy): Eukaryota > Viridiplantae > Streptophyta > Pinopsida > Araucariales > Araucariaceae > Wollemia > Wollemia nobilis. The sequence continues at coordinate 6,808,578 of JAQPPZ010000386.1, read as the reverse complement.
CGTTAGGATAAGCATAGACATCTCTACGTATAAGAATATTGTGAGAGGAAGTCATTTGCTATGAAAAGTGGAGAAAGGCATAGACAGCCTACAAAACTAAAGTGAAATATTGTAGATCGTGTTGTGTTGGTAAATGCATCAGCCTACAACATTGTGCATCATCCTGCAGTATTTACTACTGTGAGGAAGAAATGTAAAGCATGGAGAAGAAGGCTACGATTTGATTTCCTATCCATCATTGGATGAAAAATTCTTACACATGTAAGTCTATGATCGGTGAAATAGACTACATCACGATAAAATACTACGATTGGTTGCATGAGTTGCACATGACGGAATAACAAATTGAAATTTATGTATTTTTTGGAATATTTTGTTTCGCTATGCATGACAGAGATGTTGTGGACATCATGAAATGCTGTGAAAAGACAACAAGGTGTTGAAAATTGTTTTTGCATCACCATACAACATGGCTTACTATGTGGAGTTAGATGATTTTGACAAGGAGTGAGTCAGTAGTCCTGTATTTTTTCTAATCACCTATTGTGATATGATTTATATGCCAAAACCATTCACTGATCGTTAAAGATAGACAAATTGCCTACATTGACGATATCGAGTTGCGTAGAGAAAAAATTGTGGAGAATGAAATCCATGACGTGAAGAAAAATAAATCCTGTGTGAGTGATTTGATCATTTTTGAATGAAAAGATGCATGCTATATGTTCTTGGTTGTAAGGATGATGTCATGTGTTGTGGGGAACGTTCAAAACTATCTACTATGAGAAGTTTTAGTTTAGATTATTTTTGATGCTACACATGATTCTATGAAGGATTTCATGTTGAAATTATAGACTATCTGCAAGTCTCGTAGATAAAAAATTAAAAAAAAATAATTCCATGACAATTAAGGAGAATAACTTCTGCATTGACTAGTTCATTTGATCTGCATATAAAAGCATTGAAATAAAGGATGTGCAGTCATCTGTGAGAGAATAAATAGAGCCATACAGGAGTTGTTGTGTAGGCAGAGAAGAAAGGGTTGAGTGAAGCATGTGCTTAGGAAGGCCACAAAGAGAGAATATGTGTAGTCATCTTTGAATGTTGAAGGCATCAAAGAAAAAGGAGATATTTTTAATTAAGCACTACTATTTCTATTTTACTACTGCTAGAGTATCTATTTTTATTGCAAAGTAAGATATTGCAAAGTAAGTCATTAGAGTGTTTTTTTGTATTAAGTTCAATGGCAGCTAATAATAATCTTCTCATTCTTGAGTTTAATGGGTTAGATTATGAGTATTGGTCTATTAATATGAGGACATTACTCATTGGAAAAGGACTATGGGATATAGTCGAAGAAGGCTATGCAGAACCTTCAAATTGGACAACCTTAAGTGCAGCAGATAAAACCAACAAGAAGGATGCACAAAAGAAAAATTCTTTTGCCCTCTATCATCTTCAAGCTGCTTTGGAGAAGAGTATTTTTTTGAGTATTGCCTCTTGTTTATCAGCCCAAGAAGCATGGAAAGCCTTGAAGGATAGCTATCAAGGTAGTGATTAGGTGAAGCAAGTGAGGCTTCAAACCTTTAAGAGGTATTTTGAAAATATAAAAATGCAAAATGATGAAAATTTAGGTGATTATTGTATTAGAGTGAAATCCATTGTAAACAAAATGCAAACCCTTGGAGAAGACATCAAAACTGAAATAGTGGTGAAGAAAGTGTTGAGAACACTTATTCATAAATGGAACCATATTGCTATCATAATTGAGGAGTCTAAAGATTTGTCTACTCTATCTTTTGATGCTCTAATTGGTTCCTTGATGTCTCATGAAGAAATATTACAGGGTTCTATTTCAACAAGCTATAGAGGTGATGACAAAGTTTTCTCATCCAAGGAGGGTGAAGGAAGAGGACAAGGAATAGGAAAAAGGAGAGGTAAAGTAAGAAGTATCTCAATATGTGGTAATCAAGGAAGAGGTGGCAATCAAGGAAGAGGTTGCAATCGTGGAAGAGGAGGTGACAAATCAAAGAAAGCTTGTTACAATTGTGGTAAGCTTGGTCACTTTGCTAAATATTGTTGGTCCAAGACTTCTCAAGGAGGAAGAGGTCAATATGGAAACTATGGAGAAGAGGAAGGAACTTCAAATTTGTTTCTTTCTTATGGAAAATTAGGTTTCAATCTCAATGAAACCTGGATATTGGATACTAGTTGTTCAAATCACATGTATGGCAAAGAGGAGCTCTTTGCTATAATGGATTCTACCTACAAATCAAAGATAAAATTGGGAGATGACAAAAAACTAAAATTTGAAGGTATTGGAGCCATGGAGGTTCCAACAAAAGAAGGCATAAAGAAGGTAAACAACATCTATTACACCCCCAAACTCCAACATAATTTTCTTAGTGTTGGAAAAATCATGGAGAAGAACTATAGGCTTGTTTTTTATGATGGAAAATGTGTAATATTTGAAAAAAACAATTGTAATAGAGTTGTAACACAAGTACCTATGACAAATAATAGGTTATTTCCTCTTAAGTTTTTGGAAAAATAAGGTGCTCAACCTGGTAGTGTAGCTATTGCTAATACAAGTGTGCTTTGGCAATTGAGATTTGGTCATATTAATTTTGCAAGATTGAATTTATTGACTTCTCAAGCTATGGTGAGTGGACTTCCAAGAGTTGAATAACATAAGGAGAAGTGTGAAGGATGTGCTTTGGAAAGCACTCAAGATCAAATTTTCCAAAGGGACAAGCATGGAGAGCAAGCCATCCACTACAATTGGTGCATTTGGATATTTGTGATCCAATGCAAACCAAAATCATTGGTAACAACTCTTAATTTATCACTTTCATTGATGATTTCTCTAGGATGTGTTGGATTTATTTTTTGAAAACTAAAGATGAATCTTTTGATTGTTTCATAGATTTCAAAAAAAATGTAGAGAATCAAAGTGAGTTTGTTGTAAAAAGTCTTGGGACTAATAGAGGAGGAGAGTGTTCATCTAATGTATTTCTAAAATTTTGTAAATATTGTGGGATCAAAATGTAATTCACAACTGCCTATACCCCACAACAAAATGGTGTGGTTGAAAGAAAGAACTGCACTATAGTAGAAATGGCTAGATCAATGCTTCAAACTAAGCATCTAAATAATATGTATTGGGATGATGTTGTTAGAACTAGTGTTTACATTTTGAATAGGAGTCCTACTTTTAGGTTATATGGGATCACTCCTTATGAAGGATGGTATGGCAAAAAGCCAAATGTAAAACACTTTAAGGTTTTTGGTTGTCTTGCATATGCCCACATTCCTGATGAGCAAAGAAAGAAACTTGACCCCAAAAGTCAAGCATGTATTTTTGTTGGATATTATGAGTCTTCAAAAGCATATAAGCTCTACAATCCCAAAACACATAAAATTGTACTCTCCAGGGATGTAATTTTTGATGAAGGGGGATAATGGGGTCATCAAAAACTTTTTGTTGATGATGGATCTCATGATGGAAGTTCCTCTCAAGTGCAACAAGTGCAGCAAGTGCAGCCCAAAAACAACAAAGGAATTCCAAGCCCAAGTATGAGTATTATTTCAAGTACAATAGATTCTACTCAAATTACTTATCCACAAATATCAGCAAGCTCTTCTCCAATACCAATGGAAATAGATTCACCATAAAGAGGTAAGAGAACACTTCAGTACCATCCCTCTTACCAAATATTGGATAAGAATTTTTAAAAAAGATACACTAGAAGTCAAGCTAGTGAGATGAATGAAGTTTTGAATAGACTTAAAAATTTGCACATGTATGGTGGTAATGAATCCCAAGAGCCTAATGGAGATGTTGTAAATTATGCTTTAATGACTAGTGTAGATCTAGAGCCTTCTAGTTATGAAAAAGCATGCACTCATGATGTATGGCAATAGGCCATGAAAGAGGAAATGACCTCTATAAAAAACAATGATACTTGGGAGCTAGTGGAGCTTCCTAAAGGTAATAAATGTGTTGGATGTAAATGGGTCTACAAGACCAAGTTCAATTTTTATGGGAGCATTGAAAGACACAAAGCAAGGCTAGTAGAAAAAGGCTTCACTCAGAAGTATGGGATTAACTATGAGGAGATGTTTGCTCATGTTGCTAGATAGGAGACCATCAGATTAGTACTTTCTTTGGCTACCCACAAAGGGTGGAAAATTCAACACATGGATGTTAAGTGTGCCTTTCTCAATGGGTAATTGAATGAAGAGGTTTTTGTGCAACAACCTCAAGGCTTTGTAGAACAAGGTAAGGAGGACCTTGTCCACAAATTTAAGAAAGCATTGTATGGCCTAAAGAAATAACCAAGGGCATGGCACTCTCACATTTATGGCTACTTTCATGACTATGGATTCACTAGGAGCAAAATTGAACTAACACTCTACTACATGAAACAAGGTAAAGACATCCTTCTTGTTTGCTTATATGTGGATGATCTAATATTCATGGGTAGTAGTGATAAAATGAATGAGGAGTTCAAAAAATCAATGATGAAAGAATTTGAAATGAAATATCTAGGTTTAATGCATTACTTCCTAGGCATGGAGGTACATCAAATAGAAAATGAGATCTTTATTTGTCAACATAAATATGCTCAAGACATGATCAAGAAATTTTCTATGGAGCAATGCAAGTCTGTTGCAACTCCTATAGGTCATGGGATACAATTATGCAAATAATATGGAGCACCAAAAGTTGACAAGACCACTTATAAGAGCATGGTTGGGAGTCTAATGTTCCTCACCAACACAAGGTCGGATATTCAATATGTTGTTTCTTTGGTTTCAAGGTGTATGGTTGATCCTTCTGCACTTCATCTATGAGAAACTAAAAGAAGTTTGATATATGTAAAGGGTACATTAAATTTTAGGATCCATTACCATAAATGTAATGATGTAAAATTAGTTGGATTTAGTGATAGTGATTGGGGCAGAAATTTATATGATAGAAAATCTACTTCAGGGAATTGTTTTAGTCTTGGATCGGGACTAATCACATGGAGTTCCAAAAAGCAAACTGTTGTAGCATTGTCATCTACTAAGGCTGAGTACATAGCAATCACACATGCTAGTGCCCAAGCCTTATGGTTAAGAAAATTTCTTGAAGAAACAGGTGAAATACAAAGTGGTCCTACCATATTGTATTGTGATAATATGAGTGCCATCCAATTGGCACATAATCCTATACACCATAGAAGGTCCAAGCACTTCGACATGAAGTATCACTTCATTAGAGACATGATGGAGAAACAGGTGGTTGAGCTACGACATTACAGCACTTTGGACAACATGGTGGATATCTTCACCAAAGGAGTTACGAAAGCTCAGTATATAAATTTGAGATATTGTCTTATCATCCCTCTCAACTTTAAGGGGAAGAATGTTGAAATATGATTGTAATCTCTCCTTAGTATAGTTGGCATACATTTTTACGTAGCTAACTTAGGAGACATTCTAGAATAAGGTTGCATTTGGACTTGGTCTAAAGTTAGGGAATAACTCTTATTAGTGTGAGATAATAATGGAGATCCATATTTTGTTGATCCCATATTTGTATTTCTCAATTCTATAAATTATAGTTCGTGATTGCACATCAATACAATGAATCATAATATTCACAAATGTGTAATGTCATAAATTTATTAAAATGAAATAAACATTTATCCTAATATGAAAAAGTAAAACTTTGCATAAACTTTTAGGATTTTTATTTTTTTCTTGTGTTATGAAATTAAATAAAATTAGAAACGCTTAGGGTTAGAAAAAAATAAAATAAAATGAAATGAAAAATAAAACACAGGTTACAAAAATTTCAAAACTCCATCCAGAATCTGCAAAAAAAGATAATCTAAAACATAACCTGATTTAATCCAACCAGAATTAACATAGTTTAAATTAAACTAGGTGTAATATTCAAGGAAATTAATTAATATATTCAATCATTTAAAATGAAAATACCATTCGCATGCATATTTTTCACCACAATAAAATGAATATATTATGAATGAAATCTTCTATTAAAGCTTTTCTTCATAATACCTCTATCAATAAATTATAGAGATGAAATCTTCTCTAAAAAGCAACCTGGGAAGAAACCTTTCATGATGGAAAACTTCTATCTTCTCTTCCACTCACTCCAAATTCTTTTGACCTTCTCCTTGGATATTCATGTGTATTTAAAATATTACAATTTTTAGTTTGTTGAGTTTTCAATTCGTTCGAGGATACAACTATTCTAAAAATCAATAACCATTATTTTCAACCCTTGTATTACCTACGTAATGACATATTCACCATAATTTTAAGACAAAACCAACCTTTATTTTAATTATTATTCATTCTCCTTCATAACTTTCATTTTGCCTAAAAATGAGTAAAAATTCAAATTTCTCATATTTTAATGAAAATTTCCATGTATTTAAATAGGCCAAATGGGTACTCAAAATTATTAATATCATCCAAAAATTTATCACGGTTCATGAGATATAACAATTTAAAGTTCACAGGCTGCTATAGTAAACTGCTATTTTTGGGTGAAATTGAAATTTGAAATCTTTTAAGTTTGGTACCATTAGAAAGAGGAAATAAATATATTTCTACCAAGTTTTCAATGAGCTCAAACGGACTTGTCTAGCTCAAGATATGTCCATTTCACTTTTGCATTAATTTTAGGGCAAAAATGATAAGATTTTTAAGATGCAAAAATTTAAAATATTCAATTTGAATCATTGCAACTAAATCCAAACCTTCAAGATGCAAAGATGTCAACAATTTCAAAATCTCAATGTAATCAAAATTTAATAATTCTTGGTGTAATCAAATTTTCAAAGACTTTGATGTGAGTAAAATTGGATAAAACAAAAAACAAAAAATGATAAAATTCTGACTAGGTCCCCAAATTGGGATACGTTGTGAGATTACAACAAAAAATTCTTCTAGGAACTCCTTAAAATGAGGCCCACCAAGCATTATCCTTATTTCTCCTTGAGACCTCTCCTAGGGCCTTCAATCTTGGAGTTTCTTAAAACTTCTATGAGACCTTCCTTGATCTTTTCTATCTTAAACTATGGAAATTTTGAAATGAGATCTCCTCCTTGGATCTCCTAAATCCACTACTACAAAAATATGTAATAGGACTTTTGTTAGTCCTTCTCTATCCTCAATATTCCACTATGGAAGTTCTTCAATAGGGCCTTCTATGGACCTCTCCTTCAATGTGAAGTTTTCAATATTTAATAGAGATCATCAATCTCCAATATTCACTAGGACTCTTCTCCTTGAGTCTCTTCTTCCTTCAATGGGGTCTTCTTTCTAGGAACTCTTTCCTAGATTTACAATCTTCAATATGGCTTCCTTGGCCACTAGATCTCTCTTCAATATTAAGCTGGGAGTCTTCAATCCTGATGGTTTTAGCACCATTCCATCATATCATGAGAAAGAGAGAGAGAAAAGTAACATATATTATTGAGAATAAAGTGATATATTTGAGTAGAGATATGAGGCCCTTTATATAGGAATATGGATTCCTTGGCCAACACTCTACCTAGTTGTACAAGAGACACCTTACACATTTACAACTTGCACATTGACACTTGTGCATTTACAACTTGCACATTGACACTTGTGCATTTACTAAAGTAATAAAAAATAACAAAATGATGTAATATATTCTAACACCCCCTGTATTACATTATTTGGTATGAAATTATCTTGAATCACATAGATGATCTCTGAATGTTTGAAACTTGATTTTTCCAAGTGCTTTTGTAAATATGTCAACCAACTGATCTCTTGTAAGAACATACTTGAGGATGATGTGATTGTTATAAAAATGTTCCCTAATGAAATGGCATTGAGCTTCAATATGCTTTGTTCTTTCATGTATGATTGGATTCTTGATCAGATTTAGTACTCCTTGATTATCACAAAATATCATAGTGGGAGTTTGTTTGATTCTCATGTCATATAGTATGTATTGTAACCATAGAGCTTCATAGGTTATATCTCTTATTGCTCAATTTTTTGCTTTAGTTGATGATTGTGCTACTGTATGTTTTTTCTTGCTATGCCAAGATATGGGTCTTGATCCAAGATAGAAGACATAACCTGAGGTAGATTTCTTGTCATCAATAGATCCAGCATAATTTAAATCTTTGTATCTCTATAAACAAAATTCTTTGGCATCCATAATATAATTTAATCCATAGTTTGTAGTCTTCTTGATATATTATAATATTCTTTTTGTAGCTTTCTAATGACTTTCTCTTCGTTCTTGCATGAACCATGAATTATAATTTATTGTAAATTCTATGTTTGGCCGGTTTTTTGTTTTGTATAGAAGACTTCCAATAAACTAATGATACATTGTTGCTAAAACCAATGGTGTTTCATCATTTTTGGATAGCTGAATCCCTTGTTCCATTGGTGTATATTTGGGCTTACACTTTGTCATTCTATATTTTTCAAGAAGAGCTTTTGCATATTTTGATTGAGTGATTACTATTTTGTCCTTTCCTTAATAAATCTCTAGACCATGGTAGTAGTTCATTAATCCTATATATGTCATTTCAAATGCCTTTTCTAGATCCCTTTTTATATCACTTATTAACTTTTCTAAACTTCCAGTAATCACTATGTCATCAACATATACTATGAGGATCAAGATATCATTTCCAATTTGCTTGGTATATATACTGGGATCTGATGAAATCCTTTTGAAATCATGATGTAATAGGTGATTATTGATATTTATATTCCATGCTCTAGGAGCTTGTTTCAAGGTATATAGAGATTCATTCAATTTACATACCTTACTTTCCTGTCCTTGAATGACAAATCCTTCAAGTTGTGTTATATATACTTCTTATTCTAATTCACCATTAAGGAATGCACTTTTTACATCCATTTGATGAAGTTTCCACCCCTGATGTGCTGCTAGCATGAAAATTATTCAGATAGTAGTCATTCGAGTTGTTGGTGAAAATGTTTCTGCATAATCAATTCCCTCTGTCTGAGTATATCCTTTGGCTAATAGTCAAGATTTGTATTTGTCAATTATTCCATCTACTTTTTATTTTATTTTGTAAACCGACTTGCATCCCACTATTTTATTTCCTAAAGGTAGGTTTACTAGATCCCATATCTTATTTCTTTTGAGCGATGCATATTCAGATTCTATAGCTACTTTCCATTGTAAGTCTTTTAGTGCTTGAGAAGTTGATGTTGGTTATACTATGTTACTCAACATTTCTTTGTTCATTCTAGTCATACTACAAGTGTGAGGTCTTGTAGAGGTAAGATCTAGAATTATTTCTAGATTTTATTTTGAAAGATGCAAAACGCAACACACATACAATGCTCTGAATAAAATAAAATATAAGGTAACATAGTTTTGTACAATAGAATAGATTCTTTATTAATAAGGGGAGCCTAGAAACTCCATTTTTATAATCTTGGATCCTTGAATCCTTTTGATACAATATTACAATAATTCAGGGTTCTTCAAAACCTTAAGAAGCAAGGTTGTGGTGTCTTTTAGCACGTCTTGATCCCAACAAGGTTGAGTGGGCTTTTCGGTATCCAATGTTGGGCCACTCTAGATTTTGATGTAATGCTCCAAATCTATACACAATGACACAAAAAATAGTTAGTAGTATATGTGAGGGCTCCACAATGTGAGGCCCTCTATAAGCAATAATAAACCCTAAGTGTTGTAAATAAAGTGAATAGAAATAGAAGCACATGCATGAAATAACTAAATGGGTTGATCTATTTTACTTATTTTCTGTGTTTTGATGTGAAATGTATGATGTATATGGCTGGTAATATGAGGCCCTAGCATCACCCGGAGGCTAGGGGGTCTATAGGAATGATAGCATAAAATGCCTACGGATGCCTAGCTATTGTAGGAAATGCCTTTGGATGCCTAGAGCTGAGGGTAAGGATTTTTTAGAAGTAGATATGACGAGGGAGAAAGGATGGTAGTAGAATTGGGGTATTACGATGAATAAGAATGATGGCAAAATTCATGCAAGATGACCTAGGGCACTTAAGGGTTCTAAGCACTCAAGGAACTCATAAACTTAGGGCAATCAAGAAATCAGAGGATTCAAAAACTCAAGCACTTAGGAAAAACTCAAGGGAAAGACTTCAGGAAATCAGGAACTTAGGGAAATACTTAGGCAAAATGGCTCTTATTTATAATCTAACCTAGGGCATGCTATGTTTTCAACAACACTAATCATGTGGTTGATATTAAAGTGTATCCAAAGGTAGATAATAAATCTAGGATGTGGCATGGATTGATGTAAATGGGTGGTCGAGATTAAATGGATTTGGATGGCTGGGATTAATTCAGTTAAATAAATACATATTTATTAAATATATATTAAAGTAATAATATAAAATATTCTATTTAAATATATATAATAAATATATATAAATAAAAGTGAATAATGATCAAAAAATGATGGTAAAATAGGGATATTGGGCAAATTGGCTATGCTTTGGTGGTGGAAATCATAGGAAAGCCTAGGTGAAGGAGAAGTGATTATGTTTTGGTGTCTATATATGTCCCTTTTTGTACTACATTGCATGAAACACAATGTAGTATAAAAACATGAGACACCTATTTTGGCCAGGTGCAGAAGCAACTTCTCTCTCTTGTTGGAATACGAGCTTGAAGACAAAAGAATAAAATAATTTGGAGTTATGCGTAGCTTACCCCCTCAATTGGCAAATGAGGTTATGGATGAATCTCATGAGCCAATTGAAAATTTTGTGCAAATGAATGATGGATAATGTGATACCATTTTTTCCCCAACAGTGGGAAGGGGATTGGTGAGAAATGTGATATGATGTATCTATATTTGCCCCAACATATGAAGGGATTTGGGATAAATGGTGATGATGATTGCATTTGTTTTTTTGTCCCAATAGATGAAGGGTTTTGTGTTGAATGTCATGATCATGTAAGATGTATCCCATTGTGGGAAAATCATAATCAAATTTTTGTTGTCCCAAATTTGGGATGATTCCATGATTTGGAATAAAAAAAATTGTATGGCATCATTGATATGCAATATGAAGATGCAGAAGAAAAAAAGAAGTCATCTTCAGAGGGTCTGCTAGTAACTATAGAATAATTCCTCTCAAATGGAACCAATCATCCTAGCTAGTACCTATCTCTGTGATGACTATCAAGGAGATTGGGAATGATGTGATTTTATTTTGTCCATGTGTTAAGCCCCATGAACTAGGCCATCAATGATAGTTGTTTAGCAAGATTCATCTTTGTCAAAGGTTTCACTTGGAATGTGAGGAACCAAATTTGATTGTTCTTTTTGAACTAGGAGATATGGAATGATGATGATGACCAAGTATTATTATGGTAATTCATTCATCTTACCGAATTGCATGAATGCAAATTGTTGCAATCACCAAGTATATATAATGAACCACTATATACAAGATTCGCTTGAAATTTGGCACATGAACTTGGAAAATATTGAATATAAATGCAATTTTTTATGGATTTTATGGTGACATGGAGATGTGATGATAATAAATATATTTATGGATGCAATGTGGAGTGATTTTGTGGAGGTAAGCTACCTTTTTGAATAAGTGACTAATTCTATTTTTGCCCCAATAGATGAAAGGGGTTTTTGACATGGTAAATTGCAATGTAATGATTGTGTATGTTCTTTTCCCTAACAAATTAAGGATTTTTAATACTAAAAAGTAAAATAGCTATGAAATGTAATTATTGTATCTATTCTTTGCCCTAATAGATGAAGGGATTTTTGATGATGTAAGTGTCCTTATGGTGATTTACCCATCCTACTGGATTGCATGGATAACCAGTTGCTGCAACCGCCAGGTTAAATAGGATAAACCACTAAATATGAGGTTCACTTGTACTTGTGTATGTTCTTTGCCCTTATAGATGAAGGGTTTTACAAAATGGGAAAAATAAAAAAAAATGTTTTTTTAGCCGATGGGTAAGGCTAGGGGAATCCATGTTTTTAGCTGATGGGTAAGGCTAGGAAACTCTGTATTTTTGGCCAATGGGTAAAGCAAGGAAACTTCATGTTTTTAGCCAATGGTTAAGGCTAGGAAACTCCATATTTTTAACCAATGGGTAAGGCTAGGAAACTCTGTATTTTTGGCTGATGGTAAGGCAAGGAAACTTCATGTTTTTAGTCGATGGGTAAGGCTAGGAAACTCCATGTTTTTGGTCGATGGGTAAGGCTAGGAAACTTGGGGAGTGTGGAGATGTAATTGATGCATTATATTTTTACCCCAATATAAAAGGGGATTTTTATAAGGTGTGATGCAATTAAATGGTTTTGTTTTTGCCCTAACATAAACGGGATTTTTGCAAGTGTGGATGGTGTGAATGCAAGGTAAAGGGTGTAACCTTTGACAAAGGCCATACCCTTTTGAACCTAGCAATTGATGTATGGATAATTTGATTTGATTGTGATCAAAGGATTTTGGTTCCTTTGGAGCCTTTTGAATTTTATGTATGTGAGGCAAAGGGCTTAACCTTTGATAAAAGGATGCAACCTTTTGAACCTAGAAATTGACTTATTGATGATGTGAAGTTGATCAAATGATTGAATTATTTGTTGATTTATGGGGAAGGTGTTATACCTTGAGAACCCTCAAGTTGTGTGTTTACTTGCTTGATTTGGAAAAAAAGTGTGATGCCTTGAACACCCCCAAGTTGTGATGTTATTAAAACTTTCTAGCGATCTTTACATATATGATTTATATATAGATATATATACATGGCTTTTACTTTTGTGCTTTTATGTGGATGCTTTTTTGTGAATGTATGTGTATATGAATGATTAATGCAAGGTAGCATGTATGTATGATTAATGCAAGATGAATTCTAATGATCATTTATGGTTTAGATCTTTTCTTGGCCATGTTTTAGCATTGTTGCTTAATCAGGGGCACCAAACTTGGTGGAATATGGGATGAATGACTCATGAAGTGACATGGAAGAATATATGGATGTTGATATGGAAAAATACTTGTTTTATAGAGACTCAAACATCCTAGTGGCATTAAAAAAACTCACTAAAACTGCCTAATCCTTCTAGGACCAAATGTATGTGCAGTGAATTCATTTACCGAATCAAGAGCATGGTAATGATCTAAGACAATCAAGAACTAGTGTGTGTACAAGTGATTTTATTAACTCATATTGAGTAAATTGGGTAAACCTATTATGGAAGAAACCAAGAAGCTAGCTTGTTTGTATGAGCGATCAAAGGTCTCTTATTAAAGAGACATGTCACCATGCATGAGCGTACTTCACTGCCAGTCAAGCATCTATAGCTCCGATGGAGGCTAACTCTATCGTTCATTAATTTTTTTTATCTCTTAAGTTTTGGTGATGACTACCTAACCATCTGACTAGAAATGCAGTACTATCTTTAAAACCCAATTGATCAGTGGTGTGTGATGAAAAAGATTTAGAATTTTTGCTAGGGATTTATCCCTACTCTTTCTTTTATTTTTGGAATTGTGATAGTGGTAAGAACCATTGTTTTTATCGACTATGTTGCATAATGGGATTAGAAAGGATGACCCTTTTCACCTCAAGGTTCATACCAAGTATGGTTTTATCTCTTTTTGATGCAAAATGCTTGGTTCAAGAATGCTTTTAGAATCAATTCCCAAACTCAATATTTTTCTTAGTGTATATGTGCAACGGTCCTAAATGAACTCGACATGTTTTTTGGAGGTTGCTTAAAACAATAGGAATGGCTGAGTGATCTAAAACACCTAGGACTTGTGAATGTGGCTTGTTCTAATGGCAATTTGACTTTGTGGAATTGTGTGGATGACATTGTGGAGGTACCCCTGATTAAGGCAACATGACTTTTTGTTGGACCAATTAAGATATTAAACTTAATAAATGATCCCTATATGAAATGTGGAATGTGGAATGTGAATGTGAGTGTAATGTATGACATGCAATTTGTGAAATGGAATGTGTGTAATGCAAATGTGTGAAAATGACATGTGTAAAATGCATGTGTAATGATCCCTATATTTTTTGTTACAGCAATTTTGACTCTCCCTATCATAGAATGAAGAAGAAAGAGCTTCGCTACCAAACAGGCCAAGGAAAATTGCTTCGCCAAAGGAAAAGGAAGAGGATGTGGAAAGAGCTTCGGGCCCGAAGTACTTCAAAACACCACTTCGGGCGAAAACCTTGCGAAGTAATTTCATCGAAGAAAATATAAAGATAACGCTTTGCACCCGAAGCATTTTCAGCAGCCGCTTCGGGTGGAAGTTTTGTGAAGCGGCATCCAAACGACTTCGCCGAAGGGGGAGAGCATAATCCAAATCAGCCAAGGCAAGGAAATTACTTCGGGCCCGAAGTGTTTCTGACACCTACTTCGGCCGGTTTTCACCCGAAGCGATGGCGCCGAAGCAAAATGACAATGTGTCAAAAACCGAGAAATGCTTCGGGAGGATATTCCCCGAACCACAGTTTTGAGAAGGAATCGGGCCGAAACATTTTCCAGCCGAAGCAGTTTCACCAGCAAAGGACAAAGAGCCCCATTTCAAAGATGAAACCCGATCGGCAATCAACATCCCCGAAGAAGTTTCCACGAAGTATTATTTTGCGAAGAACAAAAGAAGGAGAATCTACTTCGGCCCAAGGCTTCAGCGAGGCGGATATGTAGCGAAGCACTTTTTGGGCCCACGTTCCAAGGCGGGCAGCTTCCCAAGGTGATCAAAGGCCCCTTACAAGTACCCCCTTTCTTGCCCGATAAGTCCGTTGACCAATTCTGGCAAACGAAAGGGACGTAACAGTCCTCGAAGTAAAACCCGACGGGCATAGCGATCACTCAAGCACAGCATCCAGAAGCCAGGGACACTCGGGCGGTGCATTAAATGAATGTTTCCACGGTTGACCCGGTCACAGTTGCCAGTTTCGGTAACCGATTTGAAAACTCAGTCGCAGCAGCCATGAGGAGCCGATTTCTCAGGGCCCGAGGACGTACTCCGCCATTTTGTAATAATGATTCAGAGGGTCGGGTCCTCTATAAAAACCCAGGCTTTGCAATGTAAAAAGGGGGGAACTTTCTGCTAGAAATCTGTTGTAACTTGATGTCCTGCGTCTAATACTAAAGATCTTTTGTGCTCCATTTCTCTCTTTTATGCTGCCTTCTGTGCTTAATTCTTTTGTCTATCTGCATTCGTATACTGAGACTCTGAATCCTGAATCCGATGTGCGATTGGGGACTGTACCCTAAAATTCGCCCTGAAGGATACATAGGAGAGAAAAAACGTATTTGTTGCTTTCTTTTATGCTGCCTGGTGGATCGAGGTTTCTGTTATTCCCTCGTCTTAATCGTTGTTACTCTGAACCCTAAATTCCAGCGAGAGAGAGAGGAGAACCCTGCGAACCCGTCCAGAGGATACATAGGAAGGTCGACACTGCGTTTCTTTCGTCTATTCTTGGTGTTCTTTGTTGCTATTCGAGTTATTAGTGAGTGATCGTGCTTCCTGTTCTTCCCCACCTTGAATCATCAATCTCTAACCCTTACCCCTTTTTATTTCTTTCTCTAACCCGAACTCCTTTTATCTCTTTCCTGCACTCTTATCTCAAACCCCAAAAGTAGATTAGTATAGGAGCCGGCCTTCTCCGGAGATTGGCACGAGGGGCATCTCTTCCCTTCGGCCTTTCAATGTTGGTCGTAGGTCCAGGGCATGCAAACCCACCGAAAGTCCTTTCCTGTGCGGATTTGATGACCAACAGTTTTTGGCACGCCCGATGGGACCCAAGGTCCCATATTTGAGAAAATTCCTAGCCCGTCTTCACCGGAGCCAGTAGTTCTAACAAAGTTCCCGGTGAGATCCGGTCAGTCTCATCTTCTGAGTGGTAGTGAGAATCGATGCCCTCACTACCAAAAGACTCTTAGCATCTGGCGACTCTGTTTTACCCGAAGAATCTCTAAAGTCATAAAGACCAATGCCTAAACCTGGTTTTCATAACCAGGACTCCCCGTGTCTTAAGAAGGTCCGAGTTCGGTGAATCTCTGGCCTGTCTTTATCCGATAAAATCACCTGGCGACTCAGTTGAGCTGAAGATCCAGATTTCCTGGTCGTAGGCGCCTTTCAGATCCGAAAGAAGATATCCCGGAGGAATCAAGGTTCGGTGAGCAGCCTTGACCTCGCAAGCGGAGAAAGAATGTTCATCTAGCGACTCCGATTCGGTAGCAATAACCGTGATCTCTGCAGACCACTGCTATAATGGCAGGGGTAAGTTTTCCCATATGGGATGACCGAGGCCCCTTGAATCTTCAAAGCTACCACAAGATCCCCGAGATCGCCTTGAAAGCATTGACAATATATGATGGCACCACGGGGATGGCCCGAGAACACCTTGAAGTTGTTGTTGCTTTAGCGTTCCTCTACGACATAATCCACGAAGATGTCATGGTCCGACTTCTGGCTGCGTCTCTGGAAGGAAAGGCGCTGCGGTGGTATAGACTGCTCGGGTCTAAAAGCATCTGTTCATGGGATGACTTGGCGGGAGCACTATTCAAAACATTTGATGGCTCTCAGGATCCCTTCCAACTTTTGACGTACTTCTCCACCATTAAGAGAGCACCCTTGGAGAGCGTCACGGACTTCAATGTCCGATTCTCCAAAACTTGGAAGAAAGTTCCAGGGGAGATTCAACCAACGCCCGCCCAAGCTCACCTCTACTATGTTCGGGCTTTTCACCCGGACATAGGCCTCCTCTTGCTGCGATTAGGCGAACAAAGATTCCCTCAGATTTTTGAGGAAGCAGTACGAGCGGAGCAGTTTCTATCGGGAAAGTGGCAGTGGGGAGAAGCCTCATCACTTTCTCTGATAATCGCTTCTCCTGTCCGCCCAACGCAATATTCTTCATGGCAGACTCCTCAAACTGAGCAGAAGCCTGAGGTGCAGTCATGTGGAGCTCGAGAGGCAGATCACATCCAAGTCCAACCATGGCAATTTTCAAGCTTTGCCCCAACGATGAACAATATGGGTGCTTGCGATCTCCATCAGAGGACAGGCCAAGAAGAGAAACAAGCTCGAGTGATAACGCCTGAGAACGAAGAGGGAACATTTTTGCACCCTTTTTGTATCCCAGAGCATGGCATGCAGGTGTTCAGCCAGAATCCGTCAAGCTTACTTCAAGAGGCTGAAGCCGAAGAGATCATAGAAGTTTGCTCTTTGTCGAAAAAGCCCTATTACAACATCAAAGAGGAGAAAGAACCTGTACCCAGCCCCCAGTTGCTAGACTCTTCGGTATTTCGGTTCCGGCCATCACCACAACCAGTACCCCAAGAGGGCCCGCATATGGCAAACTGCTTCGCCACCTCCTGCATCAGCAGCGCGGGTACTGGTAAGAGCGGCGAACTATTGTATTGCTTTCGGTTCACAGCATGGAGAACTTCGGAGAGGAGCCGTCCGGACTTCAAGGATCAACTAAAGTTCAATTTGATCTGGTCCGGGCATTGCAGATTCACCGGATAAACACCCGAAGCTGAGTTTGTGGTGGCGGCATGCCCATTATGCCGCAGGCCTGTGTGAATATTGTAAAAAAATTTGGCTATTAAATAAAATGCTGCTCAGAAACTCACGTTGAGTTTTATCTCGGCAGCTACTTAAAAAAAAATATATATATATAAATATATATCCCTCGGGAACTTGGCTTGCGAAGTAGAAGATGCGAAGTGGTTCGCAGCGAAGTGCGATCGGCCGAGCAAGGTTCCGACTAAGGTATGAAAAGGTTCACCGCGAAGTATGTCAGCTCCAACTTCGGCTTCGCTGACCCAAAGATGCACAAGGCCAAAGCATTTATTGCTCGCCTAGAGGAATGTGCATACAGTCACCTTCAAAAGCGTCCAAAGCAAGCGAGTTAAATGAAAAGGCATCGGGTACGTACTCAGGGGATTCGGCTGAGAGAAAAGTCTACCCCAGGTACCGGGTGGTAGCTGGCTGCGTTCCCAAAATAGTCGCAATCATCATAACGCATGGCCCATGCGTTATGATCTCTCAGGTGAGAAGTACAGGATTAATTGTGGCACATGTCATAAATGCGGGTAGTTGTGTTGGGCGGTTATATAACACAGACTCTGAGTAGCCAAAGGATTACTCGCTCAACGACTCATACAGACCCCACTGCCAACCTGCAAGCTTTTCCACTTCGCACTCTAAAGCTTCGACGCCAATTTTCTCCATACTGCAAATTTCGTCGCCCCAAGTATTAACGATGGAAAGTTCCAAGGAGAAGGGAAAAGGGCTAGAAGTAGTAGCCCCCGAGAAACCAAAGGTAAAAGGCCATGGAAAAAGGTCGAAGCCAAGGCCCGTCGATTCGGGCCTCCGCCCAGATAAGCGTGTCATGGAGGAAAAGGGGGATTTCGAAGATGAGCAACCCCTAGAACCACCAGTCGACAGGTGGGAAAGAATCAGGGATACGGAGTTGTCAAAGAGCGTAGCTGAGCTCAGAGCCACCATTGAGCTCATGATAAGCAAGCTCTCGATGGAAGGTAGAAAAGTTATCGCGTACTACTCCTAGGTATACTGGTATCTGGTGCCCCCCACACACCATTGCCCGGAGCTGGTCAATGCCATTGCACAGAATTACCAGCCCGCCACCAGACAGGTGTTGGACGCATCTGGCCAAAAGTTATTCTCAATTTTGAAAGAAGACGTACAGGCAACTTTTGCGCCACAACAGGGCCCACCCAAGGGATGTATAGTTCGCAACGTTGTTTTGAGCGAACAAACGGATAGGTTCACGTCTGCTGGCTACATGATCAATTTTTTGTAGCAGAGCCTCAAAAGCGGGCTCCCTTCGGGCAGACTGCCCCAAATGCCCCTTCCCTTGGAAGCTTTTAACAATGTCGACCTCTTCTCCATCATTGCATGGGTGGCAGGCCTATCTACCGACGCTTCGGTATACCCATGGCAGGTGTCCCTGGCCGAATGCATTTCCAGAGGGGAGTTCAATGCCCCCGATAATTCGAGGCCCGGTTCCAATCCAGTCTTTGTAGACTAGGCAGAATGGGTGGCCAGGGGCTTGCATGCGCAACTCACCAGCATGAAGAATGTTGGGACCAGCCAGCACTTCGCGCCCTGCTCCTTTCTTGTTTGGTTACTTTTCTTTCATGTACATAATAGTTTTCCTCATGTTGCCATTGCGGCAAGTGGCAAGGATGGAGGTCCTTTGCCCGTATATCAGTGGACTCCCCTACTGTTGAGATCAGAGTCCTACTATTCCTTCAATCAGCAATTCTTGGGACCCACCATGCGCATGTTAGCGGGATCCTCCCCGCGAGTCCCCCTCGGCTTGAGAAACAAAGTAGTCCGGGAGAAGAGGGGAGACATTTTTTGTCTAACATAGGGGCTGGTGATTCGCATCTTCGGTTTCATAGGGAAGCCCTTCATACTGCCAGTTTACCCCTCCGAGTATCAGTTCGCGTTGGAAGTCGCTAGGCAGAGCGATGCGACCAACGCCATCTATGGCAAGGGTCAGAAATGGGCCCACACTTGCGACTTCCCTCTCAAGATAGGAGTTGTCGAAGTGTTCGCCCTGAATCAGAATGTCTTCTTGGAAGAGAAGCTTGCTAAGTTTGGCCTTCTCCAAATTCCCCAGCAATGGCTTTATGATCCTTTGGGAGTAATGAGGGACCATATACGGGTCAAGAGCTTCCATGTCTGCCCCTATCCAGAAATTGTGAAACAAAGGAATAATCCTCGGGGAAAGGATCTGGAATGGCATCTGGAGAGGATGGAAGCCTTACCTCCCTGGCACGAATTCTACCCAATGGAGGTTGCGTACGACCCGGTTCGGCACCCTCTCCCGAGCCCCAACTCTACCTTCTGGAGGAAAGCGAAGGATGATTTGAAGGAGGGAGTAAAATATTGGGACGCGGCTCAACTGAGAGAATGGTGGATAATGAGGGTCCACCGACAGAAAATGAGCTCTTATGGATTCTTGGCAATGGACAAGGACTTCGCAGAAATTTATGAAGCCAACATTGGAAAATGGAAGCCTTCGTCCTTCGCCACCCTCATCCCTCCAGCTATCCCAGGTTCGGGCGAAAGCCCAAAAAGAGATGATACTACTTCGGGGAAGGAAAAAGAGGGAAGGGCCCAAGCTTCACCTCCAAGATCACCTCAGGGGCCTGTAGGAGGCCACGACTCGGGCACTGAAGAGTCGGAACAACCGCTGGTAAGGAGGAAGAGGAAGAAGCAAGAACAGACCCTGGTTCCCCCAAAGCACCCGAAGCGACCTCGCACAGGACTTGTAAGTCCCTCCACTGGGCGACTGATATCAGACCCATCCAAAGCAAGTGTCGAGGTCGCAGCCTTGCCAAGCGCCAAAACCGAGAAAGAACGAGATGTGGCTGCCCCAGAAGTCGCCACTGCCACAATGCCAGGAGGGCACGCAGGTACGCATTCTCCACCCCTTGCCCTAGCCTCACACATTTTTGTCGTAACCACGGCTGAGAGTTCTCACCAGTCTCCCTTGCCTAGCCCATCGCCCCATCACCCGTCACCTACCGCTGGTCCGGCCTCACCTCATGATCATGACGAGGGTAAGACCATTTCAACGTCGAGTCCCACCCCCCAATCCCTTGAGGAAACCCTGACTATCGAAATTCCCACCACATCTATCGTCGAACCTTCGGGTGAGGCATCCCCCACACATTCTTTATATTTGTTTACTCCCTCGGCTAGAGATCTAGCCTTTTCTAAATCAGAGATGTCCTTAATTAAGGACCGCCCCCTTGCTGAGAAGCTATTCCAAGCACGGCAAAACACGGAGCAAATACTAAAGGAGGCAAGGAAAAGAAGAGGGCGCTCGACGGCATCAGTTGAGAAATGCGTCATTTTTGATTTAGCGGTCGGAAAGGTGCATAAAGTCAAAAAGGTCCCCAAGGTACAAAAGCCTCTGGATGAAATGACTCCAGTAGACTACGATTATCAAGAGACACCTAAGGACCTGGAGCACCTGAATGTTGATAATGAATCGGCTTCTATGCATGTCCGAATTGAGACCTTTAGGGCACATGCAGTTATCGCCAACCAACGCAGGATTGAGGCCGAGGCCGCCAATGTTAAGCTGGAGGAAGATTTGGCAAGGGTCCGCTCCAAATTGGCAGAGGCCGAGGAGGAGTGCAAGGCCATGAAGAAGGAGACGTTTGACCTAAAGCAGCAGGTTCAACAACTCCAGTCTACGATCGAGAGCCAAGCACAGAAGCAGGCCGAGAGTGATCTGAAGGCCAAGAAGCTTGAGGATGAAATCTTGCAGATGCAAGCTCCGCTGCACGCAAAAGAAGATCTGACGCTGTTTGATAGGAGCAGAATTAAGGAGATTCGTGCCCATTTGCTAAAAAATTTTAGGTCTCGATGTTCCAGCGCTCTCACAATTTTGATCTTCATCACCGAAGCAAGGCGGGCTATTGCCGAGGGAGGGTCAGTCGTAGACGAGGTCACACAAAAGGCCAGAAGCCGACTCAAGCTAGCGTTCGACGTCCAGAATGCTAGATATCAAGACCTGCAGGTCACTGCAATGACCCGAACAGCTAGGGACTGGTCCACAGCCCAGGCCACGGTTCGCACCTTTTTCTCCAAGGTGCGAAAGGCTCAGAAAGCCAGGAGCCTCCAGGACATTTTTGACAATGAGCAGCGCGCCTCAATGAACTATTTTTAGGACCTTTCTTCCTTGGGTTTCCCGAGTTTCATGGACGATGACGAAAATCTTCTCAACAAGGATGATCTCAAACCAGTCTGGCTGCAGTTCGAGAACGATGTCTCGGAGATCGATGGCTGGGAAGAACCAATCACAGAAGGGCAGGTGACAGATTTCATCTTGAGATACTGTAAGATCAAGGCTTGCCTAGATGATCTGTTCACCAGGGCCAAACATGCTGACATCGGGCAAATTGATCGGTTTCGCGTCTTAGTAAAGGCATTACAGGATCAAGAACCATTTCAAAAGAGTGCCTGGACTCACGTCCAAAAAATGATGAAACGCATCCGTGAGCGCCTCGAACCATCTCCACATCCAGAGACCGCTCTCGAAGAAGAAGAAGGAGAAGAACAAGAAGAAGAACAGACCGCAGAAGCAGGGTCTGGGGAAGACCAGTGACTCCGTAGCCCAATGGATCAGGGCTAAAGGGTTCTTCCGCCGAGACGAGCTCGTCACCCCGCGAGCCGCCAAGAATGTTGACACTTTTTGCCACATTATACAAGGGGTAGAAAATAGTAGAATTTTGTATAGTATTTCCTTGTTGAAAGTTTTCTTTTATTTTTAGTTACAGCAATTTTGACTCTCCCTATCATAGAATGAAGAAGAAAGAGCTTCGCTACCAAACAGGCCAAGGAAAATTGCTTCGCCGAAAGAAAAGGAAGAGGATGTGGAAAGAGCTTCGGGCCCGAAGTACTTCAAAACACCACTTCGGGCGAAAACCTTGCGAAGTAATTTCATCGAAGAAAATATAAAGATAACGCTTCGCACCCGAAGCATTTTCAGCAGCCGCTTCGGGTGGAAGTTTTGCGAAGCGGCATCCAAACGACTTCGCCGAAGGGGGAGAGCATAATCCAAATCAGCCAAGGCAAGGAAATTACTTCGGGCCCGAAGTGTTTCCGACACCTACTTCGGCCAGTTTTCACCCGAAGCAGTAGCGCCCGAAGCAAAATGACAATGTGTCGAAAATCGAGAAATGCTTCGGGAGGATATTCCCCGAACCACAGTTTTGAGAAAGAATCGGGCCGAAACATTTTCCAGCCGAAGCAGTTTCGCTAGCAAAGGACAAAGAGCCCCATTTCAAAGATGAAGCCCGATCGGCAATCAACATCCCCGAAGAAGTTTTCATGAAGTATTATTTTGCGAAGAACAAAAGAAGGAGAATCTACTTCGGCCCAAGGCTTCAACGAGGTGGATATGTAGCGAAGCACTTTTTGGGCCCACGTTCCAAGGCGGGCAGCTTCCCAAGGTGATCAAAGGCCCCTTACAAGTACCCCCTTTCTTGCCCGATAAGTCCGCTGACCAATTCTGGCAAACGAAAGGGACGTAACGATCCTCGAAGTAAAACCCGACGGGCATAGCGATCACTCAAGCACAGCATCCAGAAGCCAGGGACACTCGGGCGGTGCATTAAATGAATGTTTCCACGGTTGACCCGGTCACAGTTGCCAGTTTTGGTAACCGATTTGAAAACTCAGTCGCAACAGCCACGAGGAGCCGATTTCTCAGGGCCCGAGGACGTACTCCACCGTTTTTGTAATAATGATTCAGAGGGTCGGGTCCTCTATAAAAACCTAGGCTTTGCAATGTAAAAGGGGGGGAACTTTCTGCTAGAAAGCTGTTGTAACTTGATGTCCTGCGTCTAATACTAAAGATCTTTTGTGCTCCATTTCTCTCTTTTATGCTGCCTTCTGTGCTTAATTCTTTTGTCTGTCTGCATTCGTATACTGAGACTCTGAATCCTGAATCCGGTGTGCGATTGGGGACTGTACCCTAAAATTCGCCCTGAAGGATACATAGGAGAGGAAAAAACATATTTGTTGCTTTCTTTTATGCTGCCTGGTGGATCGAGGTTTCTGTTATTCCCTCGTCTTAATCGTTGTTACTCTGAACCCTGAATTCCAGTGAGAGAGAGGAGAACCCTGCGAACCCGTCCAGAGGATACATAGGAAGGTCGGCACTGCGTTTCTTTCGTCTATTCTTGGTGTTCTTTGTTGCTATTCGAGTTATTAGTGAGTGATCGTGCTTCCTGTTCTTCCCCACCTTGAATCATCAATCTCTAACCCTTACCCCTTTTTATTTCTTTCTCTAACCCGAACTCCTTTTATCTCTTTCCTGCACTCTTATCTCAAACCCCAAAAGTAGATTAGTATAGGAGCCGGCCTTCTCCGGAGATTGGCACGAGGGGCATCTCTTCCCTTCGGCCTTTCAATGTTGGTCGCAGGTCCAGGGCACGCAAACCCACCGAAAGTCCTTTCCTGTGCGGATTTGATGACCAACAATAGTGAATGATGGAGTAATTGTGAATATGCAAATGATGAGTTCTATTTTTGCCTCAACAGAAATAAGGAATGGTATAGAACCATGTTAATGACATAATAACTATTGTGGAGCAATGTTAATAGTGGAATTGCTAATATGAAGCCATGTTAATGATGGAATGGTTGTTTTAGCTATGTTAATGATGGAATGGTTATTGTGTAGCCATGTTAATGTGGAATAGCTGAGATGAAGCCATGTTAATGGTGTAATGGCTAAGATGAAGCCATGTTAATGATGAATGGCTAAGATAAAGCCATGTTAATTATGAATGGCTAATATGAAGCCATGTTAATGATGAATGGCTATTGTGGAGGCATTTTAATTATGAATGGATGTTGTGTAGCCATGTTAATGGTAAGTGGTTGTTGTGTAGCTATGTTAATGATGAATGGTTAATATGAAGCCATGTTAATGAGGAATGGATGAGATGAAGTCTTGTTAATGGTGGAATGGTTGTTGAAGCCATGTTAATGGTGAAATGGCTAAGATGAAGCCATGTTAATTATGAATGGTTGTTGTGGATCCATGTTAATGATGAATGGCTAAGATGAAGCCATGTTAATGATGAATGGATAAGATGAAGCCATATTAATGATGAATGGCTATTGTGTAGCCATGTTAATAATGAATGGCTAAGATGAAGCCATGTTAATGATGAGTGGATGAGATGAAACCATGTTAATGGTGAAATGGTAGAGATGAAGCCATGTTAATGGTGAAATGGCTAAGATGAATCTATTTTAATGGTGGAATGGATATTGAAGTTATGTTAATGGTGAAACGGCTAAGATGAAGCTATGTTAATGATGAATGGTTGTTGTGGAGTCATGTTAATGATGAATGGCTAAGATGAAGCCATGTTAATGATGAATGGCTATTGTGTAGCCGTGTTAATAATAAATGACTAAGATGAAGCCATGTTAATGATGAATGGCTATTGTGGAGCCATGTTAATGGTGAATGGTTGTTGTGTATCCATGCTAATGATGAATGGCTAAGATAAATCCATGTTAATGGTGGAATGGTTTTTGAATCTATGGTAATGAGCAATGGCTAAGATGAAGCCATTTTAATGGTGAAATGGCTGATATGAAGTCATGTTAATGGTGGAATGGTTGTTGAAGCCATGTTAAAATGTGACCAAAGGGATTAGGTACCTGTGGAGCTTTTTTATTGGTGATGTGAGTGACTAGGAGGATGTGATATCCTAAGAGTATCCACTTTGCTTAGTTATTGAGTTGGTACTAATATCCTGATTAGATGAGTTGGATGGACCATTTTTGAAAAAGACTTTTAGATCAATAAGATCTTGGAAAATGTCTTTGAATACTCGATAGTTGTTGATGTCATGACCTACTTGTTGATGATAAGGATAGTACAAATGCTCCTTAAAGTGTTTGCCTCATTTGGTCGAGTCTTTTGGTTTGATTTTTGGAAGTGAAATCTCTTGTGCTTTGTAAAGCCTTTGAAAAATTGTTGAATAAGATTTTGAAAGCACCGTGTATTTATGAGGGAGCTTTGTAGGATGTTTGGTGCATTTTTCCAATTGTGTTGGACTTTAAAAATTGTGGTACAGGTATTGGAACTTGAGATGTGGATTATAAAATTGGATGTTTCAGCTTCTGTGGTTGAATATGACTCAATTGTAACTCAATATCAGTGAGTTGAGTTAAAATTTATTGTAACATTTTAGTATGTTGAAAATTTGATTGTAAGCCTTGGTTGGCTTATTGAGTGAATTGAGATATGATGAATGGATAAGATTGAGTATGTTGTTGGAGGTGTGATGAATTGGGGGCATGGAGTGAATTTTATTATGGTGAGGTTGGTGAGGAGATGATTGTGAATGAAGAAAAGGATATGATGTATGAGGACTATGGATGGGTTGACTCATGGGAATGGAATAGGTATGGGTAGATGGAGGTGTTGGAATGGAAACCACCAAATATTGTTGTACCCAAGAAGGGATTTGGGTGATAAATGAGGGTTGAGTGGAAATAGGTTGAGGCATAGGGTTCACTTGAACTTACTATTGAGTTGTCTATCGCTGCTTGAGAAATTTTTTCAAATGTTCCCATGCTTCAATAATTTCCATATCATCAATGGAGCATGGAGGAGGAGGATGTGGATGGGGGACAAGGGACAATGGAAATTGCAACTTGATTGGATAAAATGGGTTCTTTTGAAGTAACATTGACTTGTTCTTCATACCAAGGGAGGCTTGAGGGTTGGGATGATACAATTTTCTATTGTAAAGAAGGATCATGTCTAGGTGAGTTGGGAACTGACTCTAAGACATAACTAGAAGACCCCATGAAGGCTTCCACTCTTGCCATTTCTATATGGGTGATATGGTTATCTATTGTAGGGGAGGTTGACTCCTCTTGGGGCATGGTCGTGTGGAATGTTGTGGAAGGCAAATAATGTGAGGTATCTACAGATCAATCTACCTATGTCACATTCAGGGTATCTACCACTGAAGTGGTGGAAAATGTGGATTTCTATTAATCTTTCTTGACTTATTGTTTTCTTTTGATTTCTAGTTAATACCATAATTAAATTAAATCAAGATGCAAATTAAGATACCAAATGTAATATAAAAATTGGAATGCTTAAGGAAATAAACAAACAATGTTAAGTCTCAACCAATGTGGCTTACCTTGTTCATTAATTATCTCCTTTTAATGTACATTTATTTTGTGTCAGTTTTATGTGTTTTTATGTTCTAATATTTTTTAATGAAACAAAGGTGAAAACTATGGCTAATGTAGGGCAACGAGATTCTTGTTGGTGATGAAATCCAATAAATTCACTCGAGAGTATTCCTAGGGTGTCTAAGGGCAAATATTGGTGGATGAAGATGAATGCCACCATCACCAAATATCAAGAAATGGTTGGTGATGAAATCCAACCACTACTGTTTTGCATGAATCGTGATGTGTGTGAATTATTTTTAAGTTTTATGTTTTCTATAGTGTACAAACAATTTTAAAAACAATTAATTTCATAAACCTAAATTAGAAGCCAACAAAAGACTACCAAGTTATCCAAAGGGTGTGAAGTACACTATTGGAAATTTGAGGTATTTTATGTTGTCATTGATGTCACATGGATCATTGATGTCACATGGATCACATTGAGTTTTGGTGGCCAAAGTATTTCATAAATAAGCATTTATGATATTTTGGAAAGCATGGATATATACAGGGTTTTTGTGAAAACCAAGGTAGGCAAAATAAAAGGTTTTATTTAAAACCATGGATGGCAGATTTGAAATGGGTTTTTCTTAAAACCCAGGTTGGCTTTTCGTTTCATCGAAAAAGGTGCCCCGGTGATGGAGATATTTAATTTTAAATATTTAGTTTAAATTTTAATTATTTAAAATTTAAATTTTAATTAAATTATTTAATTTAAATTAAAATTAAAGTCATCGCCGACGTCATAAAAACCATGCGCCATCAAAAGGAAATTAATAATTAAAGGTGCCGACGTATGTGAAATTAAAGGAAGGTTGCATATATATATGCAAAGGCTTTCGATTCAAAAGTCTAAGCATCGAACGAAGAGAACAAAAAGTGGAAGCCCTAAAATCCTTCGATGTGACATCGTGGTCCAACGGTGAGCTTGGGAAGCATGGAGTTTTTGGTTGTGACAGGGCATGCGTTCGATTCCCACCGGGTTTGATTTTCGTAGAGTGTGGAAGAAGAGCATTTGGCGCACGTTTTTGGCATGAGCAAGGGCAGCGAAATATAGGGAGCATTTTTGCTCTCTGTCCTATGTGAGCAGATAGCTCACGTGGTCTTTGGCACTATGGTTGTGGTGTTGAGTGGGCAGTGATGAGGGTTCGATTCCCTCTAAGAGGCAAGTAAACGTTTTATTGAATATTTTTTATTATTGCCTAATGTTGGAGGAATAAGGTGATGCTAAGGGAATAATGTTTGATTAAATTTTTATTTACTTGGAAGGCAAGATATAAGGGTTGAAATGCACTTTTAGAAAAAGAGAAATTTTTGGTGTTTTCCTCTTTTAGAAGTATACCATATTATATATCGTTGGAAAGCTTATTTCGAGGGCTATTTTATTAACTTGATTAGATGGAGAAATAAGGTGTATGTAAAGAGATATTTCTATTTTTGTAAAGGGGTTCAAAGTGAAGGTTGTTTTGTTCTTTTTCAAAGTGTGTTGAGTGTGGCAGATTTCCAAAGGGGTTTCTTCATCTTCATAAAAGGTATGGGCACATTCTCCTATTGATTGATTATGGTGGTTGATTTCTGAAATATCATTGGAGAGAAAAGGATTGATTGTGGTTTCCTTTTCGAAAGTGGTTGGTTGAATGCTTCAAGGTTTTCTAGTTTGAGAGTTGTGGTTAAACCTTGTTTTATAAGCATAGTTGTTGAAGCCCATTGGTTATGCAAAGAACTTGAACTTGAGTTTGAGAAGAACATGAGTATCATTGTTATGTGAGATTTGTGGTTGAGCATTGTTGGAAATATTTTGAGTTGGTTGATACATGCTTGGACTAGGGTTTGTGAGAAAGAGTTGTTCCTTGTGGTAGTTGGTTGAGTAGAGTTGTTTGAGCCTAGTCAAGTGATTGTGTGAAGTGGTTGTTCAAGTTCCATGAAACAAACTATTCTATATTCTGGATTTGAGTTGAGATTGAGATTTGAGTATAGAACATATTGAGTCTCTAACAATTCTCTTTATGCTTCTATGAGATTGCCTTGAGTTGAGAAAGATATTGGATTTGAGTATAGAACATATTGAGTCTCTAACAATTATCTTTATGATTCTATGAGATTGATTTGAGTTGAGATCATTGTGGATCATAGTTGTCATCCTTTGAAGAGTGTATTACCATTAATTATTGAGTTCATATTTGAGCCTTGCCTTCATAAGATTTGTGGATGATATTTGAGTACTACTTGAGTATGATTGATTGAGCCTTTGAGAAGGCTTTTGGGATAGATTTTTGGATAGATTTATGGATAGTTTTGGGATATTTGGACAAGTTCTGTGTGAGCTTGTTGAGTAGATTTGGATAAGTTTTGTGTGAGCTTGTTGAGCATATTTGGACAAGTTTTATGTGAGCTTGTTGAGCAGATTTGGACAAGTTATGTGTGAGCTTGTTGAGTAGATTTGGACAAGTTCTATGTGAGCTTGTTGAGCAGATTTGGACAAGTTCTGTGTGAGCTTGTTGAGCATATTTGGACAAGTTTTGTGTGAGCTTGTTGAGCATATTTGGACAAGTTTTGTGTGAGCTTGTTGAGTATATTTGGACAAGTTCTATGTGAGCTTGTTGAGCATATTTGGACAAGTTCTATGTGAGCTTGTTGAGTATATTTGGACAAGTTCTATGTGAGCTTGTTGAGCAGATTTGGACAAGTTCTATGTGAGCTTGTTGAGCAGATTTGGACAAGTTCTATGTGAGCTTGTTGAGCAGATTAGTGGATTGCCTACCTGAGTAGATCAGTGTGTTGCCTAGTTGAGTAGATCAGTGGATTGCCTACCTGAGTAGATTAGTGTGTTGCCTAGCTGAGCAGATTAGTGGATTGCCTACCTGAGCAGATCAGTGTGTTGCCTAGCTGAGTAGATCAATGGATTGCCTATTGAGAAGATTAGTGTGTTGCCTAGCTGAGCAGATTAGTGGATTGCCTACCTGAGTAGATCAGTGTGTTGCCTAGCTGAGCAGATCAGTGGATTGCCTACCTAAGTAGATCAGTGTATTGCCTAGCTTTGAGTAGATCAAAGTAATCATTGTATTGGATAAGGATCCTTATTTCTATGTGAAATATTATAAGGATATTATCTTATGGAGTACCCCACATTGGGGGAACCATGTTAAATCTTGTATCTCAATTGTGTGTGGTGACTTGTGCTCTTGCTTACTATTGCTATCTGAGTTATTAATGCACACTGCTATATTTGGTTATTGCAATTAAGGACATTAATTGATATTGGTTTGGAAAGAAAGTAAAAAGTGGGTGCTATATTGTTCACCCCCCTCTCAGTATAAGCTTGTGTTCTTCAATTGGTATCATAGCGGGTTCCTTCAAAAAGGCTAACAACTTGAGGGTAGATTCTACAAGAACATAGATGGCTTCATAGAATGGATCATCTACAAATAAGGCACCATTGTTTGATGGTAACAATTATGCTTTCTAGAGCATGAGAATGAAGAACTACTTGATATCACAAGGATATGAGGTATGGCAGATGGTTGAAAAAGAGTATAAGGTTGAAGGTGATCCCGAGGTAGATAAGACTATCAGGAAATTGGTTGAGATCAATGCAAGGGCAATAAATTATATTTTGAGTGGGCTACGTGAGACAGATTTTGCAAAGGTCATGGTATGTAATTCAGCTAATGAAATGTGGACCAAGTTGTGGAATACTTATGAAGGAGATTCCAAGGTAAAGTTGTCAAAACTACAAACTCATAGAAAAATATTTGAGGAATTGAAAATGGAAGATTTTGAAGATATTGCAAAGTTTTTACTTCGAGTTGATGAGATTACTAACACCATGAGAGGCCTAGGATTTGAGATGAAAGAATCAAAAGTTACTCAAAAGGTTTTGAGATCACTTCCCATGAAGTATGATGCAAAGGTTTCAGCAATAGAAGAAACAATGGATATCAACAAGCTAACAATGGAAGAACTACAAGGAACTCTCACAGCTTATGAGATGAGGGTGAGTAAGCATCAGGTTCCAATAAAAGAGATTGCATTCAAGGCTTCAGAGAAAGAGAAATGGAAGGTTCTAGAGATAGATAGAGATCCAGTTAATGATGAGGAAGCTAACTTCATCAAAAGGAATAAGGACTCAAGGAATTTTAGGGATATGAGGAAAGTCAGATGCTACAAGTGTGGTGATCTTGGTCACTATGCACACAAGTGTCCACATGAAGAAAACAATGATGATGAAAAATAGGGTCACAAAAGAAAAGAATATGGAAAGCATAAGCATGACAAAGATGACAGATACAAGCAAAACAGGTATGAGAAGAAGAAAATTTTTCGTAAGGTAAAGAAATCTTACTACATTGTAGAAGCAAGTGATAGCTCAGATCACAGTGATAAAGACAAGTCAGATGATGAAAAGGAAGAACATCTATTCCTTGGAATAGAAGGTGAAAGAGAACAGTGCTTTGTGTGTGGTCAAAGAGATCACAGATCAGGATATTGCAATGGATTCAGTGATAGTGAAGATGAGATGACACATCAAGGAAACATGCATGGTCAAAGAAATCATGAGAGTTTGTTTGCTATAGAAGATTATAATGATCTTAGTGACAGTGAAGATGAAGAAGGGTTTTTCTATGGGATAAAAGAAGTAGAAGAAGAACATTCACTCCAAGTAGAAGAAGTTAAACAAGAGAATAGTGTAAGAAAGACAGATGTCTCAGTTGATCTAAAGGAAGATTTCAATGAGATCCATGAGCAACTACAAGAGGTTAAGGAGAATCTAAAAGAATTGAGATGTTCCATACGTGAGAAGTTTGATCCATCACATGACTCAAAAGGTCAAGATATTTTCACTAAGAAGGAAACATGTATTTCAGAGACAATAAATATGGATGCCAATTTGCTACTTGACACAAATGAAGAGAAAGAAGAGAAAGATTCCAAAGCACCAAAGGTCTCATATTTCAGGTTTGGGGAATCACACTCAAAAGGAAAGGAAGTTCTAAAAGATGAAAGCAAGGAAGCACCTAAGTTTTATGAAGAAAGTTCCAAAGTTCCTATGGCTCCAAATATTCAGTTTGGATCTTGTTTTGAGATAGGTGAATCAAGTTCAAAAGGAAAAGAAATACTTGAAGAGGAAAGCAAGGAAGAAATTAAGGAAAAGGATTTAGATACTACAAAGAAGGTTCAAGGATGCAATGCACAAGTTGAAAATGATCATAGGGAAAATGGTCAAGAAAGGTATGAGGAACTAAGGCATGAACAAAGGGCTTTTCAAGGACATTGTTTTTCTTGTAATGGATTTGGACACAGGGCTATACACTGCAGGGTCCATGGATCAAAGAAGTTTGATTTTTCTAGAAGAAACTTCAAAGGAAGAAGGTATGGTTTTTAGGGACATTGCTTCTTATGCAATAGGATTGGTCATAGAGCTTCTCAGTGCAAATAAAATGAGCAAAATGGTTTTGGTTTTAGAGCTACACAATTCAGAATTCATGGTCATAATGGTCATGAAAACAGAGCTTCACAATACAGGGTTCAAGAAAGGAATGGATATGGAAATTATTTCAAGAAAGAATTCAAGATTTGGGCACCATCCAAAGGCTACAATATCAAGTGTTTTAATTGCAATAACTTTGGACATATTGCAAAATGGTGTAGGACTCAATTCCAAATAGGTTCAAGGCAAGAAGGTCAAACAAGTTCTAGACAAGAAGATCAAGTAATTCATCAAGAGAAGGATATCAAGAAAACATGGAAGGAAGTTGATAGAGGAAAGAAACAATGTAATATGGGAGTAAAAGTACTCCCACCCCAAAATTAATCACCTCAAGAGAGAAGGTGGTGAGGGGGCTAAGCTTAAGAGTCATATCTTTTAGCCCCATAGGTGTCCCTTTTGCCATTGATGTCAAAGGGGGAGAGATTTGAGTAAGGGGGAGAGATTTGAGTTAGGGGGAGTAGCCTCCAAAGAGAGATTTGAGTTAGGGGGAGCAGCCTCCAAAGAGAGCATTGAGTTAGGGGGAGCAGCCTCCATAGAGAGTATTGAGTCAGGGGGAGCAACTTTGATTCTCAAAAATGGTTTTTGTAGTGATTATGGTGATTTGCATTAGAGGTGTTGCCATCAATGACAAAGGGGGAGATTGTTGGAAATTTGAGGTATTTTATGTTGTCATTGATTGGAGATGTCACATGGATCACTTTGAGTTTTGAGTGGCCAAAGTATTTCATAAATAAGCATTTATGATATTTTGGAAAGCATGGATATATACAAGGTTTTTGTGAAAACCAAGGTAGGCAAAATAAAAGGTTTTATTTAAAACCATGGATGGCATATTTGAAATGGGTTTTTCTTAAAACCTAGGTTGGCTTTTCGTTTCATCGAAAAATGTGCCCCAGTGATGGAGATATTTAATTTTAAATATTTAGTTTAAATTTTAATTATTTAAAATTAAAATTAAAATTAAAGTCATCGCCGACGTCATAAAAACCATGCGCCATCAAAAGGAAATTAATAATTAAAGGTTCCGACGTATGTGAAATTAAAGGAAGGTTGCATATATATGCAAAGGCTTTCGATTCAAAAGTCTAAGCATCGAACGAAGAGAACAAAAAGTGGAAGCCCCAAAATCCTTCGATGTGACAGCGTGGTCCAATGGTGAGCTTGGGAAGCGTGGAGTTTTTGGTTGCGATAGGGCATGCGTTCGATTCCCACCGGGTTTGATTTTCGTAGAGTGTGGAAGAAGAGCATTTGGCGCACGTTTTTGGCATGAGCAAGGGCAGCGAAATATAGGGAGCATTTTTTCTCTTTGTCCTATGTGAGCGAGATAGCTCACGTGGTCTTTGGCACTCGCGGTTGTGGTGTTGAGTGGGCAGTGATGAGGGTTCGATTCCCTCTAAGAGGTAAGTAAATGTTTTATTGAATATTTTTTATTATTGCCTAATGTTGGAGGAATAAGGTGATGCTAAGGGAATAATGTTTGATTAAATTTTTATTTACTTGGAAGGCAAGATATAAGGGTTGAAATGCACTTTTAGAAAAAGAGAAATTTTTGGTGTTTTCCTCTTTTAGAAGTATACCATATTATATATCGTTGGAAAGCTTATTTCGAGGGCTATTTGATTAACTTGATTAGATGGAGAAATAAGGTGTATGTAAAGAGATATTTCTATTTTTGTAAAGGGGTTCAAAGTGAAGGTTGTTTTGTTCTTTTTCAAAGTGTGTTGAGTGTGGCAGATTTCCAAAGGGGTTTCTTCATCTTCATAAAAGGTATGGGCACATTCTCCTATTGATTGATTATGGTGGTTGATTTCTGAAATATCATTGGAGAGAAAAGGATTGATTGTGGTTTCCTTTTTGAAAGTGGTTGGTTGAATGCTTCAAGGTTTTCTAGTTTGAGAGTTGTGGTTAAACCTTGTTTTATAAGCATAGTTGTTGAAGCCCATTGGTTATGCAAAGAACTTGAACTTGAGAAGAACATGAGTATCATTGTTATGTGAGATTTGTGGTTGAGCATTGTTGGAAATATTTTGAGTTGGTTGATACATGCTTGGACTAGGGTTTGTGAGAAAGAGTTGTTCCTTGTGGTGATTGGTTGAGTAGAGTTGTTTGAGCCTAGTCAAGTGATTGCGTGAAGTGGTTGTTCAAGTTCCATGAAACAAACTATTCTATATTCTGGATTTGAGTTGAGATTGAGATTTGAGTATAGAACATATTGAGTCTCTAACAATTCTCTTTATGCTTCTATGAGATTGCCTTGAAGATATTGGATTTGAGTATAGAACATATTGAGTCTCTAACAATTCTCTTTATGCTTCTATGAGATTGATTTGAGTTGAGATCATTGTGGATCATAGTTGTCATCCTTTTAAGAGTGTATTACCATTCATTATTGAGTTCATATTTGAGCCTTGCCTTCATAATATTTGTGGATGAGATTTGAGTACTACTTGAGTATGATTGATTGAGCCTTTGAGAAGGCTTTTGGGATAGATTTATGGATAGATTTGTGGATAGTTGTTGAGCAGATTTGGACAAGTTCTATGTGAGCTTGTTGAGCATATTTGGACAAGTTTTGTGTGAGCTTGTTGAGCATATTTGGACAAGTTCTTTGTGAGCTTGTTGAGCAGATTTGGACAAGTTTTGTGTGAGCTTGTTGAGCAGATTTGGACAAGTTCTATGTGATCTTGTTGAGTAGATTTGGACAAGTTTTGTGTGAGCTTGTTGAGCAGATTTGGACAAGTTATGTGTGAGCTTGTTGAGCAGATTTGGACAAGTTTTGTGTGAGCTTGTTGAGCAGATTTGGACAAGTTCTGTGTGAGCTTGTTGAGCAGATCAATGGAGTGCCTAGCTGAGCAGATCAATGGATTGCCTACCTAAGCAGATCAGTGTGTTGCCTAGCTGAGTAGATCAGTGGATTGCCTACCTGAGTAGATTAGTGTGATTGCCTATGGATTACCTAGAGATCAATGTGTTGCCTAGCTGAGCAGATCAGTGGATTGCCTACCCGAGTAGATCAGTGTATTGCCTAGCTTTGAGCAGATCAAAGTAATCATTGTATTGGATAAGGATCCTTATTTTTGTGTGAAATATTATAAGGAGATTATCTTGTGGAGTACCCCACATTGGGGGAACCACGTTAAATATTGTGTCTCAATTGTGTGTGGTGACTTGTGCTCTTGCTTACTATTGCTATCTAAGTTATTAATGCACACTGCTATATTTGGTTATTGCAATTAAGGACATTAATTGATATTGGTTTGGAAAGAAAGTAAAAAGTGGGCGCTATACTGTTCACCCCC
This sequence comes from Wollemia nobilis, assembly GCA_028583015.1. NCBI lineage: Eukaryota > Viridiplantae > Streptophyta > Pinopsida > Araucariales > Araucariaceae > Wollemia > Wollemia nobilis. The sequence goes on along the minus strand of JAQPPZ010000386.1, from coordinate 6,772,971 downwards.
CCTCTCAGTATAAGCTTGTGTTCTTCATACACTGCTTAAGACCTCCTGTCTAAATAAAAATCGAAGGGTTCATCCACCCCTCTGCCTAGAATCACCCAACTGGAAGGGATGCTTTTGGCAATCAATTATTGTTCCAACTTAGATATACATAATAAAATATCTTTACACCTAAGATGCAACACTAGATTATGCAATTTTAGTTCAAATGCAGAAAAAATGTAGTAGTTTACACCCAAAAAACAAAAATCCTAATCTAAATATGTGAATGAAAGCAGATTTAAAAATGCAAACTAATATTTGTTCATATCTATATTATTTAAATGATTCATTTTAAATTTAAAATATAAAAAATACAAAACATAACCCAAAATACGTAAGATAGAAAACCAGGGTTTTAAAAAGTTGACTTACTAGAATGCCTATGTTTTTACTCCTAACTCTTAGTAAATGCCTTTGGGTGATTTTTAATGCTATTGAGATGCCTATGGGCACTTCTGGACAACTTTGAATGGCTTTGGGCATTTTTGGATTGTCTTCAAATACTGACAGGTGCTTTGCGCACCTTCTACAAACTTTTGCAGACTTCAAAAACCCTAGATCCAATGAAATCTATAAAATCCACGCTTCTAAAAAACCTATAATATGACATAAAATAGAAAATGAATTAGTAAAATAGATAATAAATATAAACCCTTAGGGGGTACCACCGTGATCGCCATTTGAAAGATGCAAAATGAAACACACATACAATGCTTTGAACAAAATAAAATGTAAGGTAACACATGTTTACATAATAGAATAGATTCTTTATTGATGGGGGGAGCCTATAAACTCCATTGTTTACAAGCTTGGATCCTTGAATACTTTTGATACAATATTACAACAATTCAGGGTTCTCTGAAACCCTAAGAAATAAGGTCGTGGTGTCTTCAAGCGCATCTTGATCCCAACAAGATTGAGTGGGATTTTTGGTATTCAAGGTTGTGTCACTCTAGATTTTGATGTAATGCTCTAGATCTGTACATAATGACACAAAAAATAGTTAGTAGTATATGCAAGGTCTCCACAGCATGAGGCCCTCTATAAGCAATAATAAACCCTAACTAAGTTTTGTAAATAAAGTGAATAAATATAGAAGCACATGCATGAAATAACTAAATGGGTTGATCTGTTTTAATTACTTTCTATATTTTGATGTAAAATGTCTGATGTAGGTGATTGGTACAATGAGGTTCTAGCATTTATTTAAGGCTAAGGTGTCTTTAGTAATCATATCATAAATTCCTGTGGGTGCCTAGCTACTACAGGAAATGATCGTGGTCACCTGGGACTGAGGGTAAGGATTCTACAAGAGCAGATCCAGTAAGGGAGAAATTATGGCGATGGTGTTGGGGGATTATGGTGAATGATAATGATGGTAGAATTCATGCAAGGTGACCTAGGGAACTTAAGGGTTCTAAGCACTCAAGGAACTCATAAAATTAGGACAATTAGGAAATCATAGGATTCAAAAACTCAAGCACTCAGGGAAAACTCAGGGAAAAGACTTTAGGAAATCAGGAACTTAGGAAAAGACTTAGGGTTGAGCCATCAAAATGGCTCTTTTTTATAATCTAACCTAGGGCATTCTAGGGTTTCCATGACACTAATTGTGTGGTTGATATTAAAGCATATCCAAGGTTAGATAATAAATCTAAGGTGTGGCACAGATTGATGTAAATGGGTGGTCGAGATTAAATGGATTTGGATTATTGGGATTAATTCACTTAAATAAATACATGTTTATTAAATATATATTAAAATAATAATATAAAATATTATATTTAAATATATATAATAAATATATAAATAAATGTGAATAATTATTGAAAATGATGGGAAAATAGGGAAAATGGTGGGAAAGCCTGGGTGGAGGACAAGTGGCTATGTTTTGGTGTCTACAAATTCTCTGAGAGTATCTTTGAGCTATATTGGTTATTTTCTAGGTAGTGCTATTGATGCTTTCATATCTTGTTCTTAATATTTTGATTCGGACTCTACACTTATTGTGTCTTCTTCAGATAGATTTAGGAGGACTTCTATGTCACCACTAGATTCATCTATGTTGATTTTGATTTTTTCATCAAAGATCACATCTCTACTAATGTAGAATTTCTTTGTAGATGGATCTAGTATTCTATATCTTGTAGATTCATTATCATAGCCAACAAATATCATTTTCATAGATTTGTCATCTAGTTTAGTCCTCTTTTGTTTTGGAACATGTATGTAGGCTTTGCATCCGAAGATATTTAGTTTTTCTATGTTGCACTTTTTTTTTTACCATGCTACTTATGGTGTAATATGATTAAGTACTCTTGTTGGTAGTATGTTTTGTATGTAGACTACTATTTGTACTACTTCGGCCCAATATTTGTGATCAAGTTGTGCTTCTTTTAACATACATATTACCATTTCCATTATTGATCTATTTCTTCTTTTTCAAATTTCATTTTTTTGAGGCAAATATGTTGTAGTAAGTTATCTTTTAATTCCATTCTCTTCAAGAAATTATTCAAATTATTTGGAAATAAATTATCCTTCTCTATCTAAATGAAGTGCTTTTATGGTCTTCCCTAATTCTTTTTCCACTTGAAGTTTGAATTGTTTAAAATGACTGAATGATTTTGATTTGTACTTCATGAAATATACCCATATTTTTCTAGTGTGATCATCAACAAATAATTAAAAATATTTATGTCCTCCAACACTATCAAATTTTATTGGTCCACATAAATCTGTATATATTATTTCTAGAGGATATTGAGCTCTGTGTTGAAAATTTTCGAAAGGAATTCTATTTTGTTTTCTTTCTAAGCATTATGGGCATACAGTAGTTTCTGGAGATAAGTTGGGTAGTACTACTATTTGATATCTAAATAATTCCTTCATTTATGTCTCACTGGTATGTCCTAGTTGTTTGTGCCATAGTTCTAAAGCATTGACTGAAAGAGCTGGGTGAATAGTAGTATCTAGGACAAATAGACCATTTTTATATGATACTAATGCTATCATTCTTCCTTGTCTAGAGATGTGATATTATTTTTTGCCAGTGAGAACTTTTAATTCAACATTTAAGTCTTGATCCATGAGTTGAGAAACAAAAATAATATTAGTAGTTAATCCTATAACATACAATACATTTTTTATTATACCTCTTCCATCCTTAAGATTTACTAGAATATTTCCAATTTCTTCTACTTCATATGTTTTGATATCTACTACAATAATTGGAATTTTCTTTAATCTTCTTCAGAGAATTGAACCAATGTATATTTCTTGTCATATGCTTTCTTGCACCTGAATCTATATACCAATAATCCATGATGCTGCTATTATTAGGATTTTTGGAATACCTAATATCTCCCTAGTGATTTTGAAAATGTGAAAGTGCTTTTGTGAAATATAGTTCAATTTTAGATTGATTTTGTAAAGTTTTGAGAATCCCAAAATCAACCTGTAGTTCTCCTTATTACTCCTATTGAACTATGCACTTTTCTAGATTGAAGAGGTTTTAATGTTGGATTTCTTTTGTCCCTTTTTATGAAATTTTGAGACAAGTAAATTGCTAAATTCTAACTTTAGAAATGCTTTAATAAACCCCTTTTAATATCCCTTAGGATTTGATTTAGTGTTTCTAATTTCAAAAAAAAAAAAATTGATATTGTTTTCCTTATAACTCCCAAGTTTGGAAAATTAGAACACAATAATATTTGTAAATATTTAAAAATTAATTTCTAGTAGAAATCCTTATTTCTCCTATGGTTAATATTACAAATATTAGGCCTAAGGTGTATACCAATTGGTTCAACCAAACCCCGTAAGGGGGTGGAGGTCCAAGGTTCAAATCTCGGGCCTCGTCAAACTAAACGCTTGTCCCTTTCCTGGTGCTTTCAGTGGCATAAACGTTTTAAATGATTATCGTATGGTGGTTATAGGTGTGGACTGCACAAAGATCTATGTGGTGGCTTTTGGGGTGGACAACGCAAAATACTATGGTGGCTATAAAAACTAGATAGCCTACCCAAATTTGTGGTGACTATCGATTCCACCATGTAAATTCAAAAAAAAAAAATTATTACAAATATTATATTAATTTGAAAAATTATTCCCTTTGATGCTTTGCTTTCAATATGGTTAATTTATTCTAAGTTTAACCTTGATTTATCAACCTTATAACTCCCTGAAATGAAAGCACATTAAAGTATGGTGTAACATACCTATTATTTTATTATATTTTATTTGAAAGAATGTGATACTACTGCAGGTGTTTGTGTGTGCAAGTGTAGGTTGCCATGCGATAGCAATAATATTTGGTAGAATAATACCCACCCCTGGTGGAGATAGAGGTTGAAAGCATCAGGTAAGGTGGGATATAATATCGTGCCTCATGCACCTTGTTTCGTGGGTGCATGGAAGCCCACTAAATTTTTTTATTTAGAGCATTTTGCTTGCCAGTTGCATTGCATGTGATTGCTTGTGAATTTTGTATGTATGTTTAGAATAAATAAATAAATAATATATATATATATATATATATATATATATATATATATATATATATATATATATATATATATTTATATATATTTGATTATAAGCAAATTATACTTATAATATATATATAATAATCAAATAAGTAAAACATATAATGTACATATAAAGACAATAATTAAAAATAAGCATAAAAATAAATAAAAATAATTTAGAAATAAGAACAAATAGAGATGTATTATTCTTCTACCACGTATTAGACATGAAGGAAAATTATAATAATAATATTTTTATAACAATCCTTATAAATAGAAATTGTATTACCATCTAGCAATTGATGAAGAACACATTTTGCATGAAAAAAACATGTGTTCATCTTGAAGTCACTCACTTAATTTTTTTAAAGAAAGGAAGGAGCTTAGATGAGGTATTGGCCATGAAGGAAGAGAGCGTATGTGTGGATGAGTGAGATCTTTATTTTTTGGATATAATAATGGTAATCCATGTGGTAGTCAGGTTGGAATCCTTCTTTATTATATTAAAAAAAAAGAGAAAAAAAGTATTTGAAAACATGGAATATGTCTCAATAAATGGATGGTTAAATAGGTTTGTATTCTAGTGTCTGTTGTATGCTATTTTTTAACCCTGTGACTTGATAATTTGAGCAAAATTTTATCTAAGAAAAAAATGGTGTTTTATGGGAGTGCATTCACATAAGAGTTTATATTACATCTTTTAATTTATATATCCTACTGATAAAATTGTAGAAGCTTGATAATGGTTGATATGAGATAACAAATTTTCATTAGCTTGTCTTGTGTGTTGTATTGCTTAAAAGTTTATGATGTATTCATGTAGCTATGCATGCATTAAATGGGCTAAGCTGGCCCAATTTTCTCTTAAATAATCAATCAACTATTCTCTGCAAAGAGTGTCTGGAGGAAATTTTGTGAAGTGATTTGCATTCTTGTCGTGGATGGGCCAGGCTGAGGTTCTATGTGTTGTCATGGTGACATATCGATAATTACATCTAATTATTTATGTATGACATTAAAAAAAATGTTATCCTTAATAAAGTGATTACATTTCACTTTTATCTCTATTGCATATAGTAAGGTTTACAGGATAATGATTCTTGTTCAAAACTAGAATATAAAAGCAAGTTCTGTAGTGTTTTATTACCATACTTAAGGGAGGTGAATGTTAAAATAATAACAATAGTTTATCATTGGACTTTATCTATAATAATAAATGCACTACCACTTTAGAAGGGTATATTTGGCCATAATCGGGTATGGATTTTATAATAAAATTGAATATTATTCATCATATTATGCATATAGTACAAAGGACACTTGCCATATTGGGAATGTATCTTGTAAGACAAGAAAATTAATTCTAAAAAAAGCTCTTTGGTAGCGCAATGGTACAGGAAAGTAGCAAACCTTTGTATATTAAAACATCTTGACACAATATGAGCTATGGAAAAACTTGGTACGGTTAATGGCTAACATATATCATGGAATGGCTTGTAAAATATATAGTATCAAAATCTAAAATCACTTCATAGGATAGCCTTTGTTTGATTGCAAGCACAAAACCATATTTTTTTATATACCGTTGATTTTTCAGTTATAATCTTCAATATTAGGGTCTAATCATTCGAAAGGTGTCTTAAGGGCAAAGTCATGGAAATTAGATATTTGGGGATTTATTTTATTCATTTTGGGGAATGTAGAAAATTTAATAAGCTAAGGATTTGATCTTTAAAATTCACCTACATATTATATTTTGGTTCATGACTTTGGAATTAGAGAAAAGTTTTCAAAGTTTTCTAATACTTTGAATTATATATTAAAGTAAGATAATTATAATGAGCATAGATAAAATGGATAAACATAAGCTACGGGCCATAGAAAAACTTAAAATATTTATGTGAAGTTCGAGCGAATGAACCAGATGGGAAAATACTCTATTTACATTAACTTTAGAAGTCACAAATTCAATGGCTAGAACATCAAAAGTAAACCCTTAGGGAGTGTTCTTTGTTAAAGATAAGTTACTATCTGAAACCAGCATAAGTGTTTAAAATCGGGAAATAACATCTTTTATGTAACAGAGAGTAATTGATTCTATTTTGAAATAACTAAAATTGATTTGGGTTTCCAGAGATTTCATTCCTCGAGACTGTGTTTGTAAATGACTTTAAAATAATCATAAAATCTTAGACACTTTAGGCTAATAGTGGTGGATATTAAATTACGGTTGTATCAAAACGTGTTTATGTTTAAAGGCAATGAGAATTTAAATTAATTTTATCCAAATCTTAGTTAATTACTTAATAGTGGCTATTTCAAAAGTTTGCCTTCATTTTTAGGCCGCTTCTATTGTTCTTATAAGTATACTCATCCAGATAGATAAGAGTGATGTTAGTTAAGTCATCTAAGATTAATTAAAAAAATATAGGGAGAAGCCCAAATTTTTTCTATTATCACCTTTCATATAGTCTTCCAATGGGCAAAATTGAAGGCTTACATAAATTAAGTAAGGAATACATAATTTGTACTTAGGCTTTGATAGTCATCTTTGCCAGGGGTATCCGAGAAAATTTTTGTAGAAGGATTCTGACTCTAATCTTAAAACAATATTTTTATAATTCATGTTGTTTTTAAAGGCATAGTCTGCTAACTGAGGGAAAATACGTGAATGTCAAAAATTGTATTCTCTTATAAATATAGTGAATGTACCCTTTCGTATATTGTATAATATTTGGATATGGAGTTCATAGTTAATGGGTAAACCTTAGAGTAACTTTTTTGTATGGTTGATTCATGACAAAATTTAACCACCACACTCACTCTTTGTTTTTCCCACATGTGGAAAGGGTCATTTTATTTTCAGTTTGGACCTCGGCTTTGTCTAACCTTTAATATCGTCCCTTGTGTGAGAGTAGAGCTCTCATTAATTAAACTGGTCATTTTGGGTATATTTTTCTATGAGTCGAGTATCTAAATAGGAAACAATATAAATCCTAAGAATTATAGGTATAGAGTAAAGTATAACATAAGTTCAAGACTATTTTTATAGGTATTACTCAAGGAATTAATATTACTTACTCAAAGTTACGAGTATAGAAGTAGATGAAGAAAAAATATTTCTTAAACTTTTGCTCTAAAAATAAAGGTTTATATCTTTGAATGTATGAATGATAAATAATAGGAAGTTATCTTAAAAGAATTGTATATAACGAGAAATTAAAAAAAAATCTTTGTATACTATTAATAGAATTGTTCTATTATATTTAACTTTGTAGAAAATCAAAGTGTGTCTCGAGCTCCCAACTCCTGAAGACTCTATTTTAATAGTCATTCTTATTATAAATGAGTACCTTATTTATTATATTGTATACTTTATTTTGAGGAAAGCAAATTGCTATATGAACTACTTATTCTTATGGCATGGTAGAATGATAGCTACTTTGGAAATGCTAATTAATAAGTTTCCATTATAGAGAAGTAAGAATTTCAAAAATTTAAACCATGAAAATGGCCATCGAAGAGGTTGTAAGTCAACCATTAATATTTTCTAAAGACATTATAAACACGTACCACCGATATGGGCTTTACAAAAATGTATTATTTTTGAAAAATGATAAATTAAAATGATGCCAAGTAGGGCTAATTACCCAACTCCGATAGCTCACAATGGTGACTATCATGAATCAAAGGTAATCGTTCTATAGTATTTAAGGAATGGACAATGGTCCTACATTATCAAGAGTAAATAACAACGAAATTGGATATCGTTCCAGGTTACCATAGGAGTAGTACATGATGATGCTCACGAACCTACACTAGTTGTAAAATTATCAATAAATCTTATGGCTTGAGTGCTAGTCAATGAAGTTGGAAGGTCCAATGGTAGATGTTATGGGTAGCATTACTGTCAACTAAAGTTTGGTCTGAGACATCTGGTCTAAAAACCATGTGATGGCAGACCTTGATTAAACCTTAGTTGGTGGTCAATGATCAGTCAGTGGCATAGCTACGATAAACCAAAGCATAAATATTTATAAAATTATGGGTTAGAGGACCAACAAGGACAATAAAATGATTAAGAATCCATTTCCACCATGCTTTGAGATGAGGAATTAGTGCATCCATATTTCTAGGTATTATGGGTCTTGGAAAGGCAACCCCTTTCCAAGATCAAAGAAAACACGAGAAAGGAAGTAAAGATATTTTAAATGGTAACCTATCATAGGAATTTTTCTAGTCTTGAGCACTTAAGATACCAACTATAGTGGTAAATGATCTTGAAGTGTGATTTTCTATGTCAAAGTACTAATATCAAGTTGGGTATATCTGCATAAATGTGTGACATTTATGTTTATATTTAATGAAATTTTGAATTTGTGTTTTTCAACCAAGTGAGTAGACCTGTGTTGTTATAGTTGGTATCAGAGCTTAGGTTGTGAAACCCTAGGCCACATGTTTGAAAAGTGACATATCTCTTTTTATATTCATGGTGGGCTCCTTCAAGAAAATTAATATCATTTTATTTTATATAACATATGGAAGATCTTGCATCAAAGCTAGAAGTATTCCAATACCAGATGGACCAGATAACATCATTTATGAAATAGCTTGTGAGTTTAGAAGGAAATCATGGAACTTTTCATAAGGTAACAAAATAAGAGAACCAAGCAGAGGATAAAAATGAAATCCACTAGAATAGGCAAAAATGTGAAAAAAGGCCTTAAGTATATCAAGGAACCTAAGCATAAGGAAATTATTGGTTGGGAAGGGAGAATTAGAGCGATGGTAATGGGGTGCTTCACCTATTGAGAGCCCCACTATGCAAGAATATGCCCATTAATATTTAACCGAAATAAAATATGTTTCTTCACCTATGGAGGGGAACATTATACTAAAAATTGTCCACTAAGAGTAAATCATGAGCAAGCACCTGATGATCAATCTCTCATGATAGCTGAAGATCTGCACCAGGACAAACAAGTCATGATTGGAAATAAGAATGAAGATACAAACCTAAATATTGTTCTACTTTGAAAAGTTACAGAATATATATAAATAAATAAAAAAATCCATCCAGATATGGAATTTTTCTAAACACACTAAGAAGTTATGTGATGTAAGTGGTATCAGGACTAATGATACTAGTTTTTGGAAGAAATATGTTTTATGTCCTATATTTTTGAATATAAAGAACTTTTGATATTTATATGATAAGTTATGCTCATTAGTAACTTCACTAAAATTAATGACAAATAGAACAAAAGTATAAATAACAAGGCCAAGTAAGGGCCGGGTAAAAACAAGAAAAACAAGTACATTGCTACAACATGTAAACAAGAAGGAGAAATATTTTCATCTAGTGAACTTTGCTTATCCAGAATGTCAAGACATGCTAGGCTTAAATTAACTCACCCAATCATTCACAGTACATTCCATGTATTCCCCACATATTTTGCAAAGGACAGTTAACCAAAGTAGAGCCCAATAGGACCCTTACTCTGATAGGAATACCACTTGGAAAGACATGGCATTAATGAATAAATAAAAGTCCAAAAAGTGAGTTATGTTAATCAATGACCGAAAGGAGCAGGCAAGAGGAAAATGAATTGAAGATAATCCTCATAAGAAAATGATTCAAAATTTTTCCATTTGGGCAATATTGATATGTTTTAGATTAATGGACTAATCAAGTAGGGATTTGAACTAACTTGATCAATCAACCAATAATTGCCCTAAAATACGAAACTAAAAATCTAATTATGCTACTCATTATTTGGAGCTGGCAACTATAAATCCATGCTCTTAAGTTTTGGTGACACTATTTGTTAGATTAAAAAATCGGAAACTACCCTTAATTAAAGAATATATATAGCTGCTCTCACCGAATGGACTAATAGAGAAAATTTAGGAATATGTAAGAAATCTGATGGATTTATAATTTAAGCCAAGCTAAGGTTGAGAAAGAACCAAATCAACATACAAATTTAAGTACCGAACAAGATCTAAAGTATTCTCAAAAATAGGTTAATAGTACCTAATGAGAAAGCGAGAATTATTTTGCAAGAAGCACATTGTGCACCATAATCTACCCATCTAGGTGTGAATTAAATAAGAGAAACCTTTAAGAAGGAATTTTTTTGGCTTGGGATAAAGAAGGATATGGTCCAAATTATTGCATGATGCCTGGAATGTCATAAATTCAAGAATGAGCATCAACATCCAGGAGGACAACTACATCTGTTTGATGTACCGAAATAGAAATAGAAAGTCATTTCCATGGATTTTATAGTTGGTCCTCTTAAAACTTGTTTCCAGCATAATGCAATTTTTGTATTTATGGATAAGTTGAATTCCATGATGATGCCTCCATAATAGTACAAAAGTATGCTCAAGAAATCATGCGATTGCATGGTTTTCCTTGGAATAACTATCTTGGATAGAGATTCAAGATTCACTTTTGAATACTAGTAAGCTTTACACTGAGTATAGGGCACAAAGCTTAGCATAACCTATCATCCTTAGATGGATGGAAAAACTAAGAGGGATAATCGGGTGCTAGATGATATGGACTACCCAAGTAAATGGGAATATTATCTCTTCCTGATGGAATTTGCATATATTATACCCCATTGGGCATGGCCCCTTTTGAGGCCCTATACAGGCATAGGTGTAGGACACCATTAACATGGGAAAATATGGATGATTGAGAAGATATCGGTCCTGGTTCTGTTAAGAAAATGGAGGTCCAATTTAAAGAATTATGACAGTGGCTTGAGAAGACACAGACCATCAGAAGAGTTATGCAAATCTTAAACAAACACCTCAAGAATTTACTATTAATGATAAGGTCTTCCTTAGGGTCAAACCAACCAAAATATCCAATAATTCAGTTAAGTTGAGCCCCACATTTGTTGATCTATTTGATATTGTTGCCAAAATAAGTCTTGTTGCTTATAAACTTGCCCTACCACCAAATTTTCCTAAGATCCACAGTGTCTTCCAAGTGTCCCTTCTTCGCAAATATGTTGCTGACCCATATCATGTCTAGGTTGTCTCTCACTTGCAAACATCAGACCCATGGTTCATTGAGGTTCAACCGATAAAAATCTTGGGATACAATAACAATTGAGCAGTATAGAGTCCAGTGGGATCACTACTATGAAAGAAATGCTACCTAAGAGAATGTAACAAAAATGAAACAACAATTTCCTTTCTTGTTTGAAAATTGTTAATTTTAGATTTTATTATGATTATGTTCATATGATGATATTTTGATACATATTTGGGTATTCATGTTGTAAAACTAGAAGTGAATTTTGAAACGTTATGTAATCCATGGTTGTTTGCTTATGAGTATATGTGTTCAATTAATTTAAAAAAATAAAAAATGCAATGTTATAAAATCCAATAAAGGGACTATGTTGAATTCTGGTGAGGAAGAATGTAACATACCCATTATTTTATTATATCTTATTTGTAATAATGTGATACTGCTGCAAGTTTTTGTGTGTGCAGGTGCAGGTTGTCGTGCGATAGCAGAAATATTCGGTATAATAATACCCATCCCTAGATATAGAGGTTGAAAGCATCAAGTAATGTGGGATATGATGTTATGCCTTGTGCACCTTGGCCCGTGGGTGCATGGAAGCCCAATAAAAATTTTTATTTAGAGCATGCTACCAGCCAATTGCATTGCATGTGATTTCTTGTGAATTTTGTATGTATGTTTAGAATAAATATAAATATAAATATATGATCATAAGCAAAATATACTTATAATATATATAACAATTAAATAAGTAAAACATATAATATACATATAAAGACAATAATTAAAAATAAAAATAAAAATAAATAACAATAATTTAGAAATAAGAACAAATAGAGATATATTATTCTTCTACCACGTATTGGACATGAAGGAAAATTATAATAAGAATATTTTTATAACAATCCTTATAAAGAGAAATTGTATTACAATCTAGCAATTGATGAAGAACACATTTTGCATGAAAAAAACATATGTGTTCATCTTGAATTCACTCAATTTTTTTAAAGAAAGCAAGGAGCTTAGATGAGGTATCGGAAATGAAGGAAGAGAGCGCCTGTGTGGATGAGCGAGCTCTTAACTTTTTGGACATAATACCAACAAGTCATGTGGTAGTCATGTTGGAATCCTTCTTTATTCTATTAAAAAAAATAGATAGAAAAAAAGTATTTGAAAACATGGAATATTTCTAAATAAATGGATGGTTAAATAGGTTTATATTCTAGTGTCTTTTGTATGCTATTTTTTACCCTGTGACTTCATAATTTGAGCATAATGTTGTCTAAAAAAAAAATGGTGTTGTATGGGAGTGTGTTCACATAATATTTTATATTACATCATTTAATTTATATATCCTACTAATAAAATTGTAGAAGCTCGATAATGGTTGATATGAGATAACAAATTTTCATTAGCTTGTCTTGTGTATTGCATTGCTTAAAATTGTATGTTGTATTCAATTAGCTATCCATGCATTAAATGGGCCAAGTTGACCCAATTTTCTCCTAAATAATCAATCAACTATTCTCCACCAAGGGTTTCTAGAGGAAATTTGATGAAGTGATCTGCATTCCTACCGTGGATGGGCCAGTCTGAGGTTCTATGTATTGTCATGGTGACATGTCCATAATTAAATCTGATTATTGATGTATGACATTAAAAAAAATTCTCCTTAACAAAGTGATTGTATTTCACTTTTATCTCTATTGCATATAGTAAGGTATATAGGACAATAATTCTTGTTCAAAACTAGAATATAAAAGCAACTTCTGCAATGTTTTATTACCATACTTGAGGGAGGCGAATGTTAAAAGAATAACAATAGTTTATCGCTGGACTTTATCCATAATAATAAATGCACTATCGCTTGAGAATGGTACATTTAGCCATACCCAGGTATGGAGTTTGTAATAAAATTTGATATTATTCATCATATGTTGCATATAGTACAAAGGACACTTGCCAGATTGGGAATGTATCTTGTAAGACAAGAAAATTAATTCTAAAAAAAACTCTTTGATAGCGTAGTGGTACAAGAAACTAGCAAACCTTTGTAGATTAAAATATCTTGACACAATATGAGCTATGGAAAAACATGGTGCGATTAAAGGCTGACAGATATCATGGAATGGATTGTAAAATATATAGTATCAAAATCTAAAATCATGTCATAGGATATCCTTCGTTTGATAAGCAAGCATATTTTTATATACCATTGAGTTATTTATTATAATATTCAACATTAGGGTCTAATCATTCGAAAGGTGTCCTAAGGGCAAAGTCATAGAAATTAGATACCTAGGGATTTATTTTATTTATTTTTTGGAATGTAGAAAATTTAATAATCTAAGGATTTGGTCTTTAAAATTCACCTACATATTATATTTTGGTTCATGAATTTGGAATTAGAGAAAGGTTTTCAAAGTTTCCTAATACTTTGAATTATATAATAAAGTAAGAAAATTATAATGAGCATAGCTAAACTAGATATGCATAAGCTACAGGCCATGGGAAAACTTAAAATATTTATGTGTTGTCTAAGTGAATGAACCATATGGGACAATACTCTATTTACGTAAACTTTAGAAGTCACAAATTCAATGGCTAGAACATCAAAATATAAACCCTTAGGGAGTGTTCTTTGTTAAAGATAAGTTACTATCTGAAACCACCATAAGTGTTTAAAATCGAGAAATAACATCTTTTATGTAACAGAGAGTAATTGATTCTATTTTGAAATAACTAAAATTGATTTGGGTTTCCAGAGATTTCATTCCTCGAGACTGTGTTTGTAAATGACTTTAAAATAATCGTAAAATCTTAGACACTTTAGGCTAATAGTGGTGGATATTAAATTACGGTTGTATCAAAACGTGTTTATGTTTAAAGGCAATGAGAATTTAAATTAATTTTATCCAAATCTTAGTTAATTACTGAATAGTGGCTATTTCAAAAGTTTGCCTTCATTTTTAGGTCACTTCTATTGTTCTTATAAGTATACTCATCCAGATATATAAGAGTGATCTTAGTTAAGTCGTCTTAGATTAATTAAAAAGTATATAGGGAGAAGTCGAAATCTGTTCTATTGTCACCTTCCATATAGTCTTCCAATGGGTAAAATTTAAGGCTTACATAAATTAAGTAAGGAATACATAATTTGTACTTAGGCTTTGATAGTCGTCTTTGCCAAGGATATCCGAGAAATTTTTTGTAGAAGGATTCCGACTCTAATATTAAAACAATATTTTTATAATTCATGTTGTTTTTAAAGGCATAGTCTGCTAACTTAGGGAAAAAATGTGAATGTTAAAAATTGTATTCTCTTATAAATATAGTGAATGTACCCTTTCGTATATTGTATAATATTTGGATATGGAGTTCATATTTAATGGGTAAACCTTAGAGTAACTTTTTTGTATGGTTGATTCATGACAAAATTTAACCGCCACACTCACTCTTTGTTGTTCACGTGTGTGGAAAGGGTCATTTTATTTTCAGTTTCGACCTCGGCTTTGTCTAACTTTAATATTGTCCCTTGTGTGATAGTAGAGCTCTCATTAATTAAACTGGTCATTTTGGGTATATTTGTCTATGAGTCGAGTATCTAAATAGGAAACAATATAAATCCTAAGAATGATAGGTATAGAGTAAAGTATAACATGATTTCAAGACTATTTTTATAGGTATTACTCAAGGAATTAATATTACTTACTCAGAGTTACGAGTATATAAGTATATGAAGAAAAAAAATTCCTCAAACTTTTGCTTTAAAAATAAAGGTTTTATATTTGAATGTATGAATGATAAATAATAGGAATTTATCTTAAAATAATTGTATATAACGATAAATTAAAAATATTTTTCTTTTTATACTATTAATAGAATTGTTCTATTATATTTAACTTTGTAGAAAATCAAAGTGTGTCTCGAGATCCCAACTCCTGAAGACTCTATTTTAATAGTCATTCTTATTATAAATGAGTACCTTATTTATTATCTTGTATACTTTATTTTGAGGAAAGCAAATTGCTATATGAACTACTTATTCTTATGGCATGGTAGAATGATAGCTACTTTGGAAATGCTAATTAATAAGTTTCCATTATAGGGAAGTAAACAATTCAAAAATTTAAACCATGAAACTGGCCATCAAAAAAGTTGTAAGTCAACCAGTAAGATTTTCTAAAGACATTATAAACTCGTATCATCGAGATGGGCTTTACAAAAATGTATTATTGCAAAAAAATGATAAATTAAAATGATGTCGAGTAGAGCTAATTAATTTTTCCAAGTAGGGCTAATTACCCAACTCTGATAGCTCACAATGGTGACTATCGTGAATCAGAAGTAATCATTCTCTAGCATTTAAGGAATGGACAGTGGTCCTACGCTATCGAGAGTAAAGAACAATGAAATGGGACATCGTTCCAGGTTACCATACAAGTAGTACGTGAGGATGATCATGAATCTACGCTGATTATGGAATTGCCAATAAATATTATGGCTAAAGTGCTAGTCAATTAAGTTGGAAGGTCCAGTGGTAGATGGTATGGGTAGCATTACCGTCAATTAGAGTTTGGTCTAAGACATTTGGTTTGAAAACCATGTGATGGTAGACCCTGATTAAATCTTAGTTGGCAGTCGATGATTAGGCATTGGCATAGCTATGCTAATCCAAAGCATGAATATTTTAGAAATTATGGATTAGAGGACCAACAATGACAAGAAAAGGATTAAGAATTCATGTCCACCATGCTTTGAGATGAGGAATTAGTGTATCCACCTTTCCAGGTATTATGGGCCCTAGAAATGCAATCCCTTGTCAAGATCAAAGAAAACTCGAGAAAGGAGTAAAGATCTTTTAAATGGCAACCTATCACATGAATTTTTTCAGTATCGAGAACTTAAGATACCAGCTGCAGTGGTAAATTATCTTGAAGTGTGATTCTCTATGCCAAAGTACTAATATCAAGTTGGGTATATCTACGTAAATGTGTGATATTTATGTTTGTATTTAACAAAATTTTGAATTTGTGTTTTGACAACCAGGTGAGTAGACCTGGGTTGTTACATAAAGAATAAATCTTACCTTGCAATATTCAAATACCACAATAATAGGCATTATTTTTGGATGTGAGATGGCTGCAATGTGAGTATTTTTGCTTTGATCATTCCCTCCAATGCAAAGCTTGGAATCCTCCTTGGATTTAATGCTTCAACTATGATGCCTTAAAATTCTGCCTTTGACATTCTTTGACCAGAGAATTAAAGGCTCTCCCACCTTGCTTCCACATTGCAACTCAGCCCTGTGCACAAATACTATGGATTTTTGAATGTGGATGCATTACTGTTTCAAGTCCTTGGTCTTTGGTGCCCTTAAAATGGAAGAGAATGTTGTATTAAGTGCCAAGTGGCACGTCCATTTTCTTCTTGAGCACCTGAGTAGTAGAAGGTTCTAGATGACACTTGTATCTTCCTTTGAGTAACGTATGAATGTCACATTCTTTAGTGGAGCACTTGGTCTCTTTGTGGACAAGTGTCTCTCATATTCTCAATGTACCAACCTGATGTTGATAACTCCTTTCTTGTTCAAGATGAGTGCTCGTGTGAGGAGCGTTAGGGTTTTATCTCAAGTGCAAAGTGCCACTCCCTCCTTTTACATGGATGTCTTCTTTAATGCTTCTTCAACATACCCTTTGGGTTCTTTTATCCCTATAAAATTTCTAGATCCTCATTTTTTCAATGGCACTTTCTTGTGAGTTGTTTCCCACTAGAATTAGGAGAATGATTTGGAGGCTTGAGCACTGATTTTTAGTAATGCAAATGTGGATTTTGAAACACTCCAATGGTGTCTTATTCTTATTATTTTCACACATGTTATATGTCCTCATTTTGTAGACAATGTTGCTCTTGAATATAATGTTGTTTCTCCCTTTGTTTTGTGTCTGGTCTCTTGTAGGTTCTATCATCCAAGATATGAGTATGAAATTTTTGGTGGCTTCTTTTGCTATGCTTGGAGAGTGCTAGTTTTTGACCGCATTTGGATGGTTCACTCTATAAAAATTGTACCTTTGAGGTGCCTTCAAATCTTCCCTCTTTCTACGTAGAACATATTAGAGAAGTGCATTATCACGTAACAATATTTGTATATAAAAACCTCTTTATTGCACCCTTTCTTGCACTCTTTTTGTACGTCTGATTTTTTGGTTTTGTGACATATTTTTGAATGCAATGTAAGGGTTTTGAGGTTGTATTCTTGAGTAGACACCTTCCCCTATTTTTTTGGATACTTTGATAACAAATCCAAGCTTGTAATGATGTAGATAGAAGCTCCCTGTTTGATGCAAATTTTTGCTCTTTTCACCTTGCAACTAACCCTTATAATGCTTTGAATTTGAGACTCACCAAGTCTCTTTTTGAAGCTTCATTTTTATAATTTTGGTTAGTTGTCTCCTTCTCCATATTTTGGAGGATTCTAACCTATTTTGGTGGCTTCCCTTGGCCACTAGATGTTGCAGATTTTTGTGCACTAATAGTGTCTTTAGACACTTTGACAAATTCTGATTTTGTACCCTTTTAAAGAATCACAAAAACTAATATTTTGATAGCAATAAAGTAGTGAAAATAATATTAACAATATTTCACTTTTAGTGCACTAACAATCTCACCTTATCAACTCTCGAAATAAATGCACTTACTCAATTTATTGCAACTAATCAAGAATAATCTGAAATGAACCTTCAAGAGTTATTATGTAATTTCCTTACAAATAAATTTGTAGGGGCTAGTCTTCTTTTGCTTTCCAAAGTAGATGATAGGTAGTTGATAGATAGTTGTAATTCTGAAATCTAATCAACTCCTAATGTGCAAATTAACCTTTATCGTTTTACACTTTTTAATACTATAATCCAATTTTCCTTTCTTGCAACTTTAATCCAAATAAGGTGCTTTAATGAATATGATAAGTAATCCAATTAATGAATCTACTTGCACCAATAATTGTTTATCTTTTTTGATGGCTTTTGAAGTAGATATTGGTGCTTCTAATTCACCAATTTTTTGCCTTGTATTATATGGATACGCATCTCCCTAATGCTTCTGGATTCAACTAGGACCTTCTTCTCAAGATTTTGAATGTCTTGAGATCTTTTTTGATATTCTCTATGATTTGAAAATATGCTTGTCAAATCCTTATCCTTTTGGGCTTGTTTTTGGATGGAGATAATTGTCCCAACTCCTTTGCTATTATAATATTCTCTGGTAGCAATATTTGCATGCAAAGGTGCATAATGGTAGGTCTGGTTTGCAAATACATAGGCAAACAGTAACAATGGTAGCTTTCCCTATTCCTCTCTAGATTCACTGTGGCTAGATCTACCTTGATTTGATACCACTGATTCTTTTAGCACCATTCCATAATATCATGAGAAAGAGATAAAATCAAAATATATTATTGATAATGAATTGATACATTCGAGTAGAGATATGAGGCCCTTTATATAGGAATATGGATTCCTTGGCCAACACTCTACCTAGTTGTACAAGAGACACCTTGCACATTTACAACTTGCACATTGACACTTGTGCATTTACTACATTGTATGAAACAACTAGATAACTTCCCCTAAAGTAATCTAACATAACCAAATGATGTAATATATTCTAACAAATCCACAAATATTTCAATGGGACCTTTCTCCTTAGACCTCCAAATCTTCAATCTTCAACTTGTTTCTTTAGGTACCAAATTGATTCAAATATGATATTCTTCCTAGCTCTTGTAGGAAGCTTCCAAAATCTATTTGAATATTCTTTCTTCTGCAAAAAAGTATTAGTAAATAATAACAAAAATTTCTATAAATCTATAGAAAACAATCTTCACTAGTTGGATTGACAATCTAGTGGATTCAATACTGAGTTCTACTCTTCACAAGTTTTTATGCAAGTCTATGGAAAATCTCTAGCAAAAATATAATTTCAAAAATATGAAATTAAGATTTACAATCTCCTCTCAATAACTCTTGTGGATCTCACTATTTCATATTGATCTACCTAGTGCTCTGATACCACTGTTAGCTTTTGAATATTTAAACTTAAAGGAAATGCAACTACATAGAAATAAGCATGCAATGTTATAACTATGATAATGGCTAACTAATATGCATGAAAATATGGTAGAAAACTTGATACAACACTTAATAAATGCTCATGTAAGAAATTTCATTAAAATATATAATGCTCTCCAATGGAGGTCACATCCTCTCCATATTTGCAAAAATAGATCTACATTGTATCTACTACTACTCAACCTATGCACACCAGAATCCTCTCTATTTTCTATTCTATGAAGGCCTATTTATAATGATATGCAAATATTTACCTTCAATATTCTTATGACACCTCACTATTCTATTCTAATGACTTATGTACATGTGGACTACATGCACATTTACATCATTACACATTCTAACACTTGTGCATTTATTATATTTCATTAATAAAGTACTTAAGTCCTAATACACTCCTAATCTAAATATGTACCCATGAAGGTACATTAGTAAGGAACCAAATAACGTAATATATTCCAACATTAATCAAATATTTATTTCATAAATATTGTTGATAATTAATGTATCATTAAAATTGCTTTGACTTTTTTGTAAAAGTGAGTAAATAAACTTGATTCAAGATTGAAATAAACCATAAGTGTTCATGTACACTATTAGAATATTCTTTGTTTTAATTGTGTAAGTGTATCATATCTATGTTAAGGTGAGGAAGGTTAAGTGATCTATCAAAAGGGGTAGGTGATTTTCCATCCTTACATTTTGGTTAATCTGATGTAGTACTAATGATCAATTATAGATCATAACTAGAAATGCACTAATAAGTAAGTAATATAGAAGGGTAGGTATAGTTTATGTACTTTTCCATAGATCATAACTATAAATCCACTAATAGTGTGACCTTTCAAAATAAGGTAGGCATAGTTTATGTCTATGTTGTAACCTAACAACAACAAAGGAGCCAACCTTATGATCAACCTTCCTAACCTCCTTTAGTCTAACAAAAGAAAGGTAAAAACCCATCCATGACAAATAAACCTCCTCTAATTATTCAGTCCTCTAATATTGGTTCTTTAAATTTTTTCCAATAACTAGAGAGTGTGCCTACTAGAATTTCCCTCCTTGAGCTATTAATATCATCCCCTATTCATTGTGATATGCTTCTTAAACTCTTAAATGAATAGGTGGTCCCTCATGATTTATTTCCCAACAACATTACTAATATTATTGGGACTTTAGGAGTACATCACCTCATTTATTTTTAGGAAAATAGCATTCCTCCATTTGATGTTCCTAGGGACCATCCTCTTCACATCACTTGTCATATCAAAGAAAAATACATCAAAATGGTCTTGATAGAAGATTGATCTACCCTTAATATATGTAACTTGGAACTCCTCAACCACCTTGGACTGACACAAAGGGACTTGTAGAAATTAGATTTGATCATCAAAGAATTTGATGGTGGAGAGCGTGGAGTCTATGGTACTATCATCTTACCTATAAAGGTAGTGCCCCAAGTCCTCAATACCCTAATTTATATCATCACCTATAAAACATATTATAATATTCTCTTAGTGAATCCATGGATTCACACTATAAAAGTTATTCCTTCCACTTATCATTAGTGTCTCAAGTATGAGTATCGACGTAAAATTGTTTACATTCCTATTTTCCCTAGCCTGTCACTTACTATCAAATGATTTTAGACCCAATTTTTTTTCCATTTTTATAGCTTGATTATTTCCTATTGTCTTCCTCCTAGATTACCTATACTAACTCAAATTCATATTCTATGGGTTTGACTACCCAAGTGAATGGCCATCTATCTACAAGCACTAAAATCCAATGCTTGAAAAATAATCCTTCTGAGATCAACAATACCTAGATCAATCATGATCCCTTCTCAAATATCTCTACCCTATTTCTCTCCCCATAAGATTATATATTACCTACTACTAAAGGTATGACCATGAAGCTAAAAATTGTTTCCTTTGTATATGCTAAAATCAATAATGATGAGCATATTTGTGGTGACAACATTTTTCCATTTGAATGATAATATATCTCGTGTTATCTATCCCTTATTTATCTAGTCCCTAAGAAAATTCTTATGAATATGGGGTACCTCAAAAAGTACCTAAGACAATATGAATAGGGTATCAAATATACCTTGGAAGCTGATACTTGACCTATTAACTATGGGATTGGGTATATTCCTAGTAATACTAAGTCCCTACCTTTCTTGATAGTGTCTAATATTAACAATGAAAGTGACCCCTCTTCACAAAATCCTTGTGATAATATCTCCTCACTTCATAAATCATAGTGGGGTGATGAGGATGAGAGAGAGATTTTATCACTTCTATAGACTAGTTCATACCATCTTACATGATTCGCTAGTGTAAATATTGTTACTTTGGTTTATCTCAGGTTAGTCAAGATAATCGTTCATGTGCATCATTCTAAGGTGGAATACATTCCTTCTAATTATACTACTAAAAATACTTTCTATGTTGAGTAATCCATGTTCATAGTACTTATGTTCACCATCTCAAATAATCTTGAACCATACCCTCTTAGTCAAATAGATCTTGAAGACTTAGGGGTCCTACTAGCACCTCCTTAGCTTGAGGATGAGTCTAAAATGGATACTAACATAGGGACCAATACCAAAATAAAAATCCTAAAACTTATCACTACTCTAACTCTCACAAAATACCAAGAGTATACAAATATCTTAATATAATTCCATAATATTTTTACTTGGACCTATGTCGATATGTTGAGGTGGACTTGTATTTTGTTGTTCATTCACTTGGTTGTCTATATTGAGGCTAAACTTTTAAAATTAAAATTGCATAAAATAAATCCTAAGGTTGTTCTTCTTGTTAAGGATGAGCTCCAAAAACTTTTAGATGTCAAATTTATCAAAGCAATAGACTATTTTGACTATATCTCTAATAGTGTGTTTATCACTAAGAAGGAAGGTGTTATACGTGTATGCATCGATTTTCATGATATTAATAGGGATTATCCAAAAGATGACTTTCCTTTACCTAACCTTGATATGATAGTCAATTTTACTACTAGATATGGAATGGTTTCCCTTATGGATGATTTCTCATGATATAACCATATTTGGATTACCCCTGAGGACCAAGCTAAAATGATTTTTACAACTCTTTGAAGAACATTTTGTTGGAAGTTCATGCTCTTTGGCCTAAAGAATGCTAGAGCTACATATCATAGGGTTATTATTAATATTTTCCATGTTGTGATGTATGATATTCTAGAGGACTATATCAATGACCTCCTTAGGCATTCATTCAACCAAGAATATCATATATATCCATCAAACCTTTGAATGATTGAGAGAATATAGGGTTTGCTTAAATCCATATAAATTTGTCTTTGATGTACTTCTATTAAACTATTAGGATTTCTTATTTCCCTTAGAGACATTGAGATAGACCTTGATAAAATTAAAGCCATCATTGATATGCATCCTAGGAATTAAATTGAGTTGCATAGTTTTCAAGGAAATGTGTAAGCTCTTGGAAGGATTATTGCTCAACTAGTTGATAATGCCAACCTTTCTCTGAACCTATGTGTAAAAATATTTTTTCAATGAGTTTACACAAGTTTTTATGAAGGGTCTTGTTCCCCTCATACTGAGTGGGGTTTTAAACTTAGACCTCTCAAAGAGAGGCTAAAGCCATTACCACTGTAGTAATCTTGTATCTATATATGTATAAAAACATTGAATTTAAATAGGATAATGAATTTCAAGCAGTCTTTGATTTCTTGAAGACATACCTATCATCACCACCTATTTTAATTCCACCTAACCCTATTAAGTTGTTCATATTATATAATCTAGCATCAGCCCATGCCCTAGGTGCTATGTTGGCCTAGTATGATGATCAATGATAGGAATGAGATATTTATTACATCAACCATATCCTTGTTAGCTATGAAAACCACTACACCTCTTTGGATAATATTTTATTAGCTATTATCTTTGCTACCAAGAAATTACAACATTACATGCTTAGTTTAAAAAATGATATTATTGTAAAGGGTGATCTTTTATAGTAACTTATGGATAAGTCACATTTTTCCCTATAATGGCTGATGACAAGAGATCGTAGGATCCTGGACTCAAATAATTTATGTAGGAGATTCGCCAGTGGAAGAAATAACTTACAAACAAGACTATACAAAAGGAAGAGTTCCACCAATGGAAGGAAAAAATTATAAACAATACTATACCAAGGGTGGAATATGAAAATATAATATTAGAATTAGATTTAAAAATTAATGCCTACAACCACTCCGTCAATATGGTACAAAAAAATATGGCACTAATCCAAGCTAGCCAATCTACCGAGAGACCAACACACCAAGCACTACTTGGGGGGCCACAAACATCCATCCTACCTAGAACCACTAAATTGGATTTTCCAAAATTTGGAGGAGGCAACCCCACTAATTGGATCTATCAGGCTGACCAATACTTCTTCCTCTACCATATCCCTCAGGTACAAAAGGTTTGCATTTCATCCTTCCACCTTGAAAGTATCTCCATCCAATGGTACCAGTGGTACGAAAAGGTGAATGATACAAGTGATTGTTGAATAATTAGCGACATAACTCCTAGAAGACAATAACCCCTTGGTTATTCAGTTCTTGTATGAGTCTATCTTCTCCATAGAGGTCAACCATTTGGATACCTAGACTTTATTCTTTGATGATGCCCTCTATGTCAAAGGTGTATGGGTAGGCATCATCTTGAATATCCCACAACAATAGCTCATTCCTCTATCCTTCAAGCTTCAATTATCCTACACTAATAATACTATTGAATATGAAGACCTTATCTTAGGCATTCGAGTTGCACTCACCTTGAAGATCAAAGCATTAGCTATATTTGGTGACTCTCAATTAGTTATTAACTAGATAAATGGTGTATATTAGACTAAGGATAATAAATTAAAACATTATAAAGTTATTATTGAAATGCATATATCTTATTTTGATAATATTACCATTGAGGCTAACACTCAATCAAGTAATCGCCATGTAGATGCCATGGCAACAACTAAATTATTAATACCTTTAGAACTTGAGGATGAATAAGCTACCATTATTATTTGGAAAATAAAAAACCAGCCATTGCCTCACCCAATTTAGTATCCCTTGAAGTCCTTTTGATTAACATATCCTCTTTTTTATACCCTTAGTATAATGACTTTGTTACTTTCCTTAATGATGGAATCACACTTGAGGGTCTCAATTACAATGAACAAAGAACTTTTGCTAGCATGCTTGTCTTTATGTTGTTATTAGAGATGTTCTCTATCGATGATCCTTTGATGGAAAATTGCTTCATTGTTTAACCTTTAAGGAAGCTCAAGAAACCATACAAAAATTCCATGATGTCTCATTTGGTAGCCATTTTAGTGGCATAATTGTTGCTTGAAAACTCTTATGGATGGGCTACTATTGGCCCATCATGGAGAAGGACTCTTGTGAGTACATTAATAAATTTTATAAATTTCAAAAACATGATAACTTAGTTCATGTTCCTTCTTAGGATATTCAATTAATTACTTCTCTTTGGCATTTTTCCATTTGAAGCCTCAACATCATTGGCAAAATAAACCCTTCCTCCTCTAACAACCATAAATTTATCATTACTACTACTAAATATTTCACTAAGTAGGTAGAAGCTATGTCATTATCCTTTGTCATTGGTATCCATATTTCTAAATTGATATTTGGTATAGGTATGGGATACTTTCAATAATCATATTTGATAATGAGACTCCTTTTAAGAATCAAGAAGTACAAAATTTGTGCTCCGAGTATAAAATTTAGCACAAATGATCTACATCATTTTATCCTCAAGGAAATGGTCAACCTCAAGAATCCAATAAGACCTTGATAAAAATCCTAAAGATACTTGTCAATAAGAATGGTTGTTATTTGCATTTGCAACACTATCCTGCTCCCTACCTCTTAAGGGGGGTAGAGTCCAAGGCTCAAATCTTGATCCTCATTGGACTGAACGCTTGTACCCTTCTTGGTGATTTTAGTAGCGTAAAAGTTTTAAAATGATCATGGCATGGTGGTTATAGGGGTGAACTACACGAATATCTATATGGTGATTTTTGGGGTGAACATCACAGAATACTATGGTGGCCATAAAAAGTCGAACAACTTGCTCGTATTCATGGCGGCTATCGATTCCACAATGTACCAAAAAAAACACTATCCTGTTCCCTAGGCCTATCACACCAATGTCCACACTCCAACTAAAGCTACCCCTTATACTTTGGTTTATGGATTCAAAGTAATCTTTCCTTTTGAACTCAAGATTCCATACTAGTGGGTGTTGATTCAGGCTTCACCTATTAGAGACAAGTATCATGTAGGTCACCTATCTCAGCTTGAGTTGCTCAATGAACATCAAGTTAATGCTTTGTATTATTTAAGGGTCTACCATGATAGTCTTCAATGAGATTATCATAAAAAGGTATAACCTCACTCTTTTGAATTTGATGGTCTAGTTCTTAAAGAGAACCAAAAAATACCAATGCTAAGGATGAACTTAAGGAAAAATTCAAACCTAATTGGCTAGGTCCCTTTATCATCAATGATCAATTTAGATTTGGGGTATATTGATTATCTATATTTTATGACACATATTTAAAAGAACCAATCAACATAATGCATCTTAGAATATATTATGCTTGAATTCTATGTGATTTACTTTCCCATATTTTTAATTGCATGATTACTCATATGCATGGCTACCTATATAACATACTTGCTTGAATTCACATGCTCTATTACATGGTTTCTTGGGTTTTCTTATTCATACCATGACATCAAGAGGCCATGTGATGAGGTGATGATGATCCTAGCTAGCATATAGAAGCATCTGTATTGTATTTTCACTGGGTCATTGAGATAGTGAACCTCCTTGATGAATTCAATTCCCTCATGATTCTCTTGTTTTTTTGAAGTCTAAAAGGGAGCTTGACATCATGATGATCCAAGTTCCTATCACAATCACAATTCATGGTGTAGTACAATTCCAAGGCCTTATCCTCTCCTTCCATAGTCCAAAATACCTTTAAGGTTATTTTCTTATGATAAGCGATAGTTTACATGTTGGGGTCTTTTTACTCTATAGATCTCTTTTCACACTAAGAATCTATTTGGCTTTACGAATCCCTTCCATCTTGTAGATGAGTGTTTTTGTTATGGATTGGATCTGCCCAATGGATTTTGAGCCACAATATGGAATTGATTTCACACTACATATCTGTATCCATCCTCTCACTATCCATGTACCTTCATAGTTTGGTATATGCCTTAATAACCATGTCATATTTGTTTACTAAACATGCTTATTTCTTTCTATGCAGCTTTTGCACAAGTGTACCTATATAGAATTACTTGTGCTCATCTTTTTGCATGTGTTTTATTATTGTATTATGATTTTTACTTGATTATGTACCTATGTTGTAGGTGTTTTCAAGGGGCAATGGTATGATTTATAAAAATTAAAAGTAGTAGTCATTCAACATCCCTCTATTGTCTATAAGACAACACACCCCCATTTCATGCTTGAAATAAGGACCTCTTGCTTGCTTGGTGGGCTTATTTTACAATATGTTTGGTGTTTTTTTAAATCATGAAAAATTAAAGTGCCCAAAAAAATCATGACAAAGGATTTAATAGGGTACTAAAGTGAATTTTTATGTTAGTTGGTCTCTAGTTTCTAACTTGTATTCTCATTTTTTATGGGTAAACCTCCCAGAGGCCATATCTTTTGATCTGTAGCTCCAAGTTGGGAAAATGAGAGCACATTGGAAATGTAGCACCCTAAAATTGGCGCAATAAAACCTTAAATAATTACAATTACTCTAGTAAATATTCAAATTCAAATTTTAACCCCCAAAACTGCTCCCAAACCGTCGTTTAACCCGTTTCCTCCTTTCCCATGCCATTTTTAGAGTTTGTTTTGACCGTTTGACGATATCGTCGCCGATCAAACGATATCGCCTCAGATCGAACGATTTCGTCCGGGCTAGGACGTCCAGACGATCTTGTCCCAAAACTAATTTTTCACAATTAGCCTCTGTTCCAACGGCGTCTCTAATCCGGGCAGAAGCGTGTCTGCACCGTTAGAGACCCTCCCCATTGGAGATCTCCCAAATTGGGATGATCTCCAACCTCCTAACCTCCCTCCTAAGCCTATTTAAACTTAGGACTCCCCCTTGGCATCCCCCTGGCTGAAATTTCCTGTAACACAAGTTCTACGTGCATTAGACCGTCTTAAATTATTATTTGCCTCCATATTTGTCCAAATTTATTTGCAGGAACCTTAGTATTTTTCAGCCGGAGCAAGCTCAGTTCGTCATGGACGATCCTGTTCAATTCGAGATGATTTCGCACCAATTCGAGATGATCTCGACTGCAGTCTGCATTGGGGGCAATCAGTGCCCAGAGTTTGCATTTCCTCATTATTTTCTGTTGCATTATTCTGTATTTAGTTAATCTTATGATTATTCTTTATTATTTTGCATCTTGGAGTTCACCCATGTAGTTTAATTGCATAATAAGGTCATGATTAGCTATTAAAGTGTTGCAACTTACTTGCATTTCTATTCGGGATTATCTATTAACATCCTTATTGTCATTTTACATCATTATCCTCTATTAGCATTGCTGCATTTTTTGTATTTTGTGTCTATTTCTCTGTTTGCAGGTCTCTGACGAATTCGTCAGATCTCAGACGATCCTACAGGTCGGAGACGATCCCGTCAAATTCTAGACGATCCTATCTGCTTCAAGAATCAGAACCTCCATCAGACATCCGGATCAGGTATGGCTCTATAATTTAGCTTTTTCTCTCTATTTTTTGTTCAAATCTGTTTGTTGTATTTCATTTAGTCTGCATTTTCATAATAGAACAACTTAGATTCATTTGGCCAAACCTAGGACTCGAATGTTTAAAGATAAAACTAAACACATTAAACACATTCCCAACCTAGGCATGGAAACTGCCATTCAAACGTTTCCTGGTGAACCCACCATCCGTCGAAAAATCACCATAATACACCTCCCCCGAGAGGCGGGACCTTCGCAAGGCCTCTCAGTCCGAGGTACCGCGCCATCCTTTTCCCATCCTCCTTCCGGGCACGGATCCTATAGCCTCGAAGGTAAGGATGCAAAAAATTTGGAGCGATACATTTTGGTGAACCCGACGTGAATAACATAGGCATCTTTCTGATTCAAAAAAAGAACAAATATATTATATATATGTATACAAAAAAATATATATATATTTTTTTTTATTTTTTATATAAAAAAAAAAAAAAAAAAACAAAATCATCATTTCAAGTTTGTATGTTTTAGATTCAATTCTAAATAGTAGATGCTAAATATTACTTTTAGAAGTACTAAAGAAACCATGAGTTTTTACTCAAATCAATATGAGCCCATCAGTAATGTTGGAAGAATTCAGCCAAATACATTTGTTGATTATGACCAACCTCATCCCTATTCAACACCACCTCCATCACACTTTTCTCATTTTTCATCCTTACCCCAACAGGACAATCCCTTTGCCAATCCTCTTCATAACGATATTATCTATTCTCCCATATATCCATATTATGTCTATCAATCCACATACAATCCTCCTCCACCCTTTCAATATTCTTCTTTCAATACAACACATCCATTTCAACAAGAAAATACTTATTCTTCCAATTCTACCATGCACTCACCTCATACTTCGCAATCTTCCTGTCATCATTCTACCCATAATAAAGAAAGTAGAGGTGAGAAACCATTAGGTCCTTTTATGATGAAATTCCTAAGGCATTTATCAAAAACCTCTCAAAAACCTTCATCACGTAAATTTACTAAGCTCAATCAACCAATGGATATAATTCTCAAGCATTTACTTGATACAAATAGGATTGAACTCCCTTCCATAAGACAACCTGATACCACAGTAGATTGGTTTAAACCTGAGCTACATTGTGAATATCATAGAGTGGATGGACATATGACACAAAAATGTAAAGATTTAAGATGTGCAATTCAAGATTTGATTGATGAGGGTCTTTTTAATATAAAGGAATTACAATCTACAACTGATGATAAATCTCCAGTAAACAATCAAACTCCTACACAACAAATACCAATAATCAATCAAGACATGGGGATCTCCCAAGAACCCCTATTCAATTATCAACAACAAGAAACCAATCAAATATTGCATGTTAATGTGTCCCATCATGATGATATTATTAATATTGTAACAAAAACTACAAATGAGCAACCTCAAGTTCAATCAACTCAATCTGATATTCAAGATATGGATTCCTCATTTGACCAACCTTCAAAACTATCTTTGGCTCTAGAGAATGATACAAAATGGAATGTAAGCATAGAAAGCTCATATTTAAAATCAAAATTTCAATCTGAAATCCCCTTTGATAGCCAACAACAAGTGATTAATCCTCAAGCAAAGATATCCCTTTTAGAAGTATTACAAATTTATCACAAGGAAATTTTGTTCAAAATACCTAGCCAACAATTTGTTCCTCATCATATTTTCTCTAAGAACATAATTAATGGTGTAAACCCTCTTGAGGTTAACCATATTTCATTCTATGATGAGGATATTCCTTCCTCTACTCCACAAGAAGACTCCTATCTTTACATTATCGGATCTAGTAAAGAAACACTTGTTAGAACTATCATGGTAGATAATGACTCCTCTCTTAATTTATGCACTTATCAATTATTCCAAAAACTCGAATTAAAGGAAGAAGATCTTAATGAATCAAATGTTCTTATAAAATCTTTTAACAATGAAATTCAAGAAGCTCAAGGTACTATAATTTTTCCTCTCAATATTGGATCCAAGATCCTGGATACTTTGTTTTATGTAGCATATTGCCCTTCATATTACAACCTACTTCTCAGAAGTCCTTGGATTCATACGATGAGGGTTGTCCCTTCCACTCTTCACCAATGTTTGAAGTTTGAACTTGCAAATAAAATTGTTACCATACATGGTGACCCAAAACCATTTGAAGAATATTTAATGGTTGAAACATCAACTTCTATACATTCTCTATTATCACAATTATCTTCTATCCATCACTTTTCTTCATCCATATATGATCATCCTTGTTTATCAAATAACATCCATGCATATCTTTCACATCTGCTCCCTCCATCTTATCAAGATTTGGAATATAGTGATAAAAATGAAGAAACTTCTTATCTTTCTGATATTTTATTTTGTAACATGATTAATTTTCCACATATAAAAGTCAAATATTTTGCTATATTATTTTACATTATAACAAAGCTTTGGTTATCGCTACCTTTTATTCATCACCTTCTGTTCTTACCTTCATCACAACCAAATTATCCTTCAAAACCTCCTTTGATTTTGAAGCAACCTTAGACATGCTATACTCAAATAACCTTGTATAGTATATATAGACCATCTTGTATATACCACCAATTTCAATTCATAAATTAAAATCAAAATACAAAAAAATCAAAATCCTCAAAATTTAAAAAAAAAATACTAATGCAACTAAAGACCTTAAAGGTAAATTTGAGCCCAACTGGCTTGGACCATACATTATCACTGCTAAATTTGAATCGAGAGCATACAAATTAGCTACCTTAGATGGTAAATATTTAAAAGAACCTATGAATATTATGCATCTTAGGCGATATTACGCATAAAATTTAGTCATTTCATCATTTGTACATATTTTGCATGTTGTCTTATTTTAAAAATATATCAAACTGATTTACACAAAAACAAAAACAAACAAAAATAATAAAAATAAAAACAACAATATTCTTGACTCTTTCGAAACCAAAACAAAATAAAGAAGAAAGAGAGAGTCAACATTCTCAAACTTCCCAAAAAGTATTTGTATATATTTCTTCTTACAAATGTTGCAGTTATATATTTCAAATTATTTTGGATAAATTAGCATTTATTTGGAATCCCTCACTTTCACAAACACAAAATAAATATCTTGATTTTTATCTGGCATGATTACTAATCTCTCTTATATCAAAGTCCACAAAATTCAATTAAATAAAGTTTGAGCACAGAGAATTGATCTTGTTATTTACTTAAACCAAGCACATCCTTTCACAATAAAATGATTATATTTGTAATGTCCATGCTATGCTACATAGTAGAAGTGGTTTCTTGAGCGAAAAGTTTCCCCTGCTATCCTATCATGCACATGGTCTAGAATCTTTGAGAATTGGCAAAAGGACAAGCTCACCCCTACCCAGAATAAAAATCCCTTGCTCTACAGATAATCCGAGCAAGTATCCCTAGCATAGGAAGAAAAGCAAAGTTCAAGAAAAAGAGAAAAAGAAAAATGTTATTTTATATCATTACAACAATGTTTCAAGCATTATCTCAAAAATCAAGCAAAAATACAAAAGAAAAGCAAAAAAAAGCAAAAGAAAGCAAAAGCAAAAGCAATAAAATCCCTCTCCCTACCCATTGAAAAGAAAAGAAGGGTTGATGAGCTTGAATCCCCGAAATTCTCAATTATTCAAAAACTCGTGAGGTAAGCCCCATAACAGGTGGTTTGTGCCCAACCTCGCTTGGCCTTGGGTAACTCCTAGCGTGGCGATATGTCCGTCACATTAGCGACCTTCTTTTGTACAGACCTATGTCTGCTTATGGATTAGCTAGCTCTTGATAATCCGACTTACATAGTAGTCCTGGTATGGTTATATGCATCTAAATCATGGTTAATGAACACTTATTTGGTTCATTCAAATCACTTGTATCAAATTATCTTGCTCAAAATCGGTAAACGAACATAGCAATTGCACACACATTTGTATTTGAGAGATTTTGTGTATCATTATGATAAATCAAGATTGGAAATGAACTCACATATGCACATGGGATTCCTTATAAATCCAACTTTTGTCTTCGAGATACTTTGAAATATCTTTGCAAATTGTCTGGAATAATTTCATTTTTCCTTTCTCGCATAAAGACAACTACATGCATAATCAAAAATCAAAATTTCTTTCAAACCATACAATAAACACACACACACACACACACACACACACACACACACACATATATATATATATATATATATTGTCGACTTTCGCGACGATGGTATAGTTCCAGAACTTAAATGGGAGTCTTATGCCTAGCGCAAGTCCTCCTCTTCATATTTTCTGTTTATTTTCAACAATTAAAAATCAACCATACAATAAAACTATTATATCAACTTTTTCTTTGGATTTCGCGATGATGGTATAAGTCTATACCTACATATTCTATGCCTAGCGCAAACCATTGTACCAATTTTTATTCCCCATTTATTTAAAATCATAAAAACATATGACTTAAATCATTCTGTTATACAATTATGTTTTTAAAAAGCATGCACATTATCACTATTTCATGTCATTATGTCAATATGCAAATTTGCAATGATGGTATAATTCCTAGGGAATTATCCAAAAATTTTATCACACTTAGGAATTTATGCCTAGCAAAAATCATTTTAAAATTATTTCATGCATAATATTTTCATGAAAAGTCTGAAAACAAAATCATCATCATCATCATTTGCACCATTACACCAAAGTCTTAAGACAGTCTCTTAAGCACTCTTTTACTTTTAACAATATTTCTATACTGGGATTAGCTTGACGACCGAGTGAGCGGCGACTCCATGAAATGGTCTATAACAACGACAATGTCCTTTGAAATTATTGTTAAAGGTCCCTTTTATTTTTTATCAAATTATCATCACAACAAACAATTTGTTACATCAGATTATTTCATTTAAATTTTTAAAGCATGACATTTAAACCATAATATTTTCCAACGACATAATTACATGAATCATCAAATCAATCACACTTCAAACATTAAAGCATCATAAAACATATACACAAGTCATATCATCAAAAAATATCATAAATATATATCAAAATTATGTACATCATACCAAAACCAGAAAAATGAATAGTAAAAATGAATTAGGGTTTTTCCCTATTTTTCTTAATTTTATTCAAAAACAATTAAAAACATTTTAAAATTTTGCTTTTTCGTGTTTTTACCTCAAACGTTCGATTTGGGTAAAAACACGGAGGGGGCACCATAGTAAGTTGTCGTACGATTCGACCTAGAATCGTCGCCTAAAAATGGGAATAATTTTTGCTTTCTCGTAGATCGAGAAGAACTCATCTTTAACGCATTTTCTTCGAAAAATTCGCTAAAGAGGGGGCAAAATGTAGCACCCTAAAATTGGCGCAATAAAACCTTAAATAATTACAATTACTCTAGTAAATATTCAAATTCAAATTTTAACCCCCAAAACCGCTCCCAAACCGCCGTTTAACCCGTTTCCTCCTTTCCCGTGCCATTTTTAGAGTTTGTTTTGACCGTTTGACGATATCGTCGCCGATCAAACGATATCGCCTTAGATCGAACGATTTCGTCTGGGCTAGGACGTCCAGACGATCTTGTCCCAAAACTAATTTTTCACAATTAGCCTCTATTCCAACGACGTCTCTAATCCGGCAGAAGCGTGTCTACGCCGTTAGAGACCCTCCCCATTGGAGATCTCCCAAATTGGGATGATCTCCAACCTCCTAACCTCCCTCCTAAGCCTATTTAAACTTAGGACTCCCCCTTGGCATCCCCCTGGCTGAAATTTCCTGTAACACAAGTTCTACGTGCATTAGACCGTCTTAAATTATTATTTGCCTCCATATTTGTCCAAATTTATTTGCAGGAACCTTAGTATTTTTCAGCCGGAGCAAGCTCAGTTCGTCGTGGACGATCCTGTTCAATTCGAGATGATTTCGCACCAATTCGAGATGATCTCGACTGCAGTCTACATTGGGGGCAATCAGTGCCCAGAGTTTGCATTTCCTCATTATTTTCTGCTGCATTATTCTGTATTTAGTTAATCTTATGATTATTCTTTATTATTTTGCATCTTGGAGTTCACCCATGTAGTTTAATTGCATAATAAGGTCATGATTAGCTATTAAAGTGTTGCAACTTACTTGCATTTCTATTCGGGATTATCTGTTAACATCCTTATTGTCATTTTACATCATTATCCTCTATTAGCATTGCTGCATTTTTTGTATTTTGTGTCTATTTCTCTGTTTGCAGGTCTCTGACGAATTCGTCTGACGAATTCATCAGATCTCAGACGATCCTGCAGGTCGGAGATGATCCCATCAAATTCCAGACGATCCTATCTGCTTCAAGAATCAGAACCTCCATCAGACATCCGGATCAGGTATGGCTCTGTAATTTAGCTTTTTCTCTCTGTTTTCTGTTCAAATCTGTTTGTTGTATTTCATTTAGTCTGCATTTTCATAATAGAACAACTTAGATTCATTTGGCCAAACCTAGGACTCGAATGTTTAAAGATAAAACTGAACACATTAAACACATTCCCAACCTAGGCATGGAAACTGCCATTCAAACGTTTCCTGGTGAACCCACCATCCGTCGAAAAATCACCATAATACACCTCCCCCGAGAGGCGGGACCTTCGCAAGGCCTCTCAGTCCGAGGTACCACGCCATCCTTTTCCCATCCTCCTTCCGGGCACGGATCCTATAGCCTGAAGGTAAGGATGCAAAAAATTTGGAGCGATACAGAAATATGACAATGAGAGCTACTCAACTAGAACAATTTTTAGAAATCTAGATGCATTCATTTTAATCAAGAATTTTTTGAGTAACATCAAGTTTCATTTTTTCCACACCAAGTCTTGGATGGTAAAATCAAATTCTAGATTCATTCCCCTTGTTGAAAGTCATGGTCATGCGTGACCAAAATTATTACAATAAAATGACTTTGTAGAAGATACTTGACTAGTAAAAATATATTTATTTTTAATTGTATCTTGGTGGAAAATTTATCACTAATGGAGATGTTTCCTTCATGTATAAAGAGGGCTCTCCAAGATTGTAAAAAGGGTTCCAAATTGTAAGAACACTAACTTCATTAGTAATATGTTTAGCTTAGTTTATTTTTGCAATTTTCTTCCTTGAGAACTCCTTGTTTCACACACATTTGTAGCAAAGTCTCCCCATGAATGAATAATATTTTTTTGGAAGTGGTAGGATCCCATTTCCTAGAAGCCTTGATGGATGGAAAACAAATGGAATTGGATGCAAAAGATAACGAAAATGTATTGAATCACTTTTATAATTGAATCACTATTTCATTGGAGGTAAACCTGCCAATGGATTTAATAAATATATATTCTTATAATTTCCTGGATGATTATCTACACCCAAGTGAATGAGTCTATATACCTATGCTAGAGTTATTAGTGAAGGGACACAATGGTCCATATAAAATTATGCATAGTTAATTAGTGATAATAGTTAGGATTAAGGAATCCTAACATGCCACCCTCCTTAAAAAGAGCTTTATCCTCAAATATCAAAGTGAGAAGCTTCATCCCTTGTTTTCCATGTAGTATTTGCTCATGTTCTTACACCATTTTAATGTCATTGTTTCGTAAGCAGGGATATTGTGAAGGTTGAAGTGTTGGTGGGGGATAGGTAGGAAGAATAGGAGGATGAGAACAATGATAGGGGGGACCCTTTTTGTGCCTTCTTGGTGGCTTGGAGAGAAAATAAGTGGGCAACCATTTCCTTGCCTCCTCTGCAAATAATTTTCTCCATTTGATGAGAGTTTACTAGTGGAGAATGACCTAATTTTAATCCTTTAAGAGTATATGTTTGATTCTTTATTGTGAATTTTATCCATAATTCCTCAAAATTCTATTGGATTATCCCAAGTATTCATAACCATTGCACTCCTAAGACTATATCACATCCTCCTAAGGGAATTGCATACATGTCATGTTTTATGGTTTAATCACCCAAGGTGAGTTTAATATTTAGGCACTTCTCTTTACAGGTGATCTGTCCTCCATTACCAATCATGACTTTAAAATTATTGCAAGGATGTATAAAGCAGTTAGCTTGTTTTTGCCACGTGTGGATCGATGAAATTATGTGTACTATCGGAGTCAATAAGCACAATAATATTTTGTTGTTTGAAGGATCCTGGGACTTTCATAGTTTGGGGAGAAGAATTATCGGTGAGGGCATTGAAAGAAATTTCTAGTGGACCTTGAGTGCTATCATCGGGTGTATCCGTCACTACTTCTTCCTCGATCTTATCTTCATTTTTTTTTTGATCAACAAGGAATAGCTGCATTCAAAATATATAATTTAGGTGTAATACATTTATGATTGGTACAAATTTCTTATCACAATGAAAACAAAGGCTTTTTTCTCTTCGTTCTTTCATTTCCTCAAGGCTGATACATTTAATTGCCAGTATTTGGTTAATTTTTGGGGTGGTGTAAGGATTTTGTGATTATGCCTTAGATGGGTTTCTCATTCAACGTTGGTTATTAAATTTGTCTTCCACCATTTGTGCTAATGCAATAGTCTGCATCATGCCAGTGGTATTGAGCATTTGTACTTCTAATAGAATGTCTTCCTTTAAGCCATTTATGAAACAACTTTGGAAGAATGAGGCACCCTGATGTAAGATTTGCCAATTTTTTAAATTGAGCTTGGTATTCTTACACTATAGTGGTTTGGTGGAGTTTGGTAAGGGTTCCCATGAAATATTCAAATTTACTATGTCCAAATTGTACCATTAGGTTTTTTGTAAATTCTAGCCATGTAGGGGTGCCATTCACATTTTTGTACCACTGGTACCATTGGATGGCGATACTTTCAAGGTGGAAGGATGAAATGCAGACCTTTTGTACATCAGGGACATGGTAGAGGAAGAAGTATTGGTCAACCTGATAGATCCAATTAGTGGGGTTGACTCCTTCAAATTTTGGAAAATTCAATTTAGTATTTCTAGGTAGGATGGATGTTTGTGGCCCCCCAAGTAGTGCTTGGTGTGTTGGTCCCCCGGTAGATTGGCCAACTTGGATTAGTGCCATATTTTTTTATACCATATTGACGGAGTGGTTGTAGGCATAAATTTTTAAATATAATTCTAATATTTTATTTTCATATTCCACCCTTGGTATAGTATGGTTAATAATTTTGTCCTTCCATTGGTGGAACTCTTCCTTTTGTATAGTCTTGTTTGTAAGTTCTTTCTTCCACTGGCGAATCTCCTACATGAATTCTTTAAGTCCAAGGTCCTACGATCTCTTGTCATCAACCATTATAGGGATGGTTTGTAAATTTTTAGTCTTTTTAGGTGAAAAAATTAGGTTTTCTCAAAAAAATTGCAAAAAAAATAATATAATTTTGGAAAACAATTTGTCAGTTTTTGACAAAATTTG
Organism: Wollemia nobilis; assembly: GCA_028583015.1. Lineage (NCBI taxonomy): Eukaryota > Viridiplantae > Streptophyta > Pinopsida > Araucariales > Araucariaceae > Wollemia > Wollemia nobilis. Next base: position 6,734,864 of record JAQPPZ010000386.1, on the reverse strand, counting down.
GTTTTCAACTATTTTGGACCTAACGATCAGTAATTTTGAAATTTGAATTTTTGAATTTTGGAAGCGATAGAAACTAACATCAATGGCATGGGTAGGAAGCACAAGGGTATGGAGCATGATGGGAAGTGAGGTGGAAAGAGAGGACGAGCGACAACGACAGAGTCAATAACAAGCGGATTAAGTGAGGATGAGTGGCAGTGACAGAGTTAGCAACAAGCAGTGGTGGAATGGTGGAGCCAACAAGTCAGAGAGTGTGGATCATGACAAACACAAGGTAGGGTGTGGTTGGGTGGTGGTGTCCACAATAGTCAACAGTGATGTGTTACACATGGAGGGCAAGGTCGATGGCTTCAGTCAGATGAGAGACGAATAGGAAGCGTGACCGAAGTCATGACTTTTTATGCACGTACAGTTCTTTTTAAACACCAATATTCTCACTCCCATTTTAGATGTGGTATTAATCCCATTTTATCCTTTTCAAAATTATTTGTACTTTGTAAATCTCCAACGTCGTAAACCAAATTCCAGTATCGGGAATAATTTTAAACTTTAGTTTCTTTTAATTTTTCCTTTTTGAAATGCTTAAGAGGTCACCAATTTTCTAGAAATCTCACCAAAAAATAATGTATTGTAGTATATGATGGATATTTCTCATGATTTAATTCCATTGTTCAATTTTTGGTTGATTACTAAGCCCTATAGTGATTCCAATGGGAATTTTTGTAGATCTGAAACTCGTTATCTTTGTCAAAGATTATGTATTAATGGTGATTTTTCACAGTTTGGTTGTCGGCATGACATAGTAAGTTTTTACTTTGTAGTTTGGATGAATTTGCATTTCTTGAGATGCTTATGTGAATAGAAGAAGTGTAGGTTTGTATAGCACAGTGAATTCCATGTTGTTTTCCCTTTCCTTGGTCTGTGATAAGCAACAAGTTGTCAATGATAGAGTGGGTATTGAACAACGATGGCATAGAATGGATGGTAGATGAGTGAGGGTGATAAGAGCAAAAAAAAAATTATGGTGAATGGTGGCTATGATACCAGATGGTAGGAATCTGATTCCTAGCAACCTTGATGGATGGAAAACAAATAGAATTGGATGCAAAAGATAATGAAAATGTATTGAATCACTATTTCACTAGAGGTAAACCTACCAATGGATTTAATAAATATATATTCTTATAATTTCTTGGATGATTATCTACACCCAAGTGAATGAGTCTATATACCTATGCTAGAGCTATTAGTGAAGGGACACAATGGTCCATATAAGGTTATGCATAGTTAATTAGTGATAATAGTTAGGATTAATGAATCCTAATAGGAAGTGTGTTGTGATCTCAATCTATGCATTAATATGATGGTCATTATCTAGTCTTCAAATTTTCTCCCTATCAACTGTGTGAAGATTGGTTGATTGAAATTATTTTCATAGTTTAAATTTTATTGGATCATGGGCTGAAACAAGGATAACCTAGTTTTTTTTCTTTGAATCCTCATTTTTATATTTTTTTATCTCCTTGGATAGAGTAAGTAGTGTAGTGTTAATTGTGGTTCAATTATCGTTATCTTTCCCTTATGCTAGTAGTTTCTAAGTTTGCAATAAGTTTGGATTTGGCTAATAAATTTGAATTAAATATTTGAATGTGCTATCAAGCCTGAAAACTCATGGTACACTAGCATTATCTCCTCTAAGTAAACCCTACATGATTGAGACCCAACCTACCTAAACCTTAGAGGAAATTCCTTTTCCTTTGAAGAGGGAACGTTCTATTCACATGTTAGTAAGCATCAAAAATGTGGATCAATAGAACTAGTGCTAAGAGGGCCAAACCATATTTTTACATGTTAAATTTGAATTTTAAGCTATTCCCAAGTTGGATCCAAGAAGAGTTCTCACCTAAATAAGGTCTATAGAAGGAAACTTCTATCTCTTATCCCTCATCTAACACAAAAAAAATGGAGTTGATAAGAGAAAATATAGGCCAAGAACTTCACAATCCATGACTTGCTCACCAAGATCCTCCTCAGATCTAATCTTACTTATTCCCTTGCAAAACCAAGTCATGGCTCATCAACCCACAATGGCTAACTGGCCATAGTCCATTGAATATTGTTAGAGAAACCCATGACATTCTTAAAAATATTAAAAAAATTTACCAAAATTTAAACAAGATGGCATATGTTCAACACAAGAGCACATCCAAGCATACAAGGATGCCTTAATGAGGCTTTAAATTTAGCATGAGGATGTGGCTTGATGTATGTTCCTAGATACCATGGATGAAACAACCTATTATTGGTATATCAATATCCCTACTCAATATATACATTCATGGTGAGAGCTAGAGGTAGTATTTTTCAACCATTTCAAGTTGATCATAGATCCCATTGTGTTGTATCACCAATTTTCTACAATAAAAGAGAACCCGGCAAGCCCATAAAAAATTTCAATACACATTTCCACAATTTTTATGTAAGGTTGGTAGAACCCTTTGAACTCCAAGATCTTGCAACCCTACAAATATATTTGAATGCTCTTGATGCCATTACTTTCATGTTCATACAAAGAGCTCTAGTAATTATAGCTTTTCTCATTGTATACAATAAAGCTCTCACCATTGAATAATAGTTGATACCTCAAGGTTTTTGATCTTGGGTCTCTTATGACATTAGGATATTCGAGTGCATACAATTAGATTCTATTTCTAAATCAAACTATCACAAAAAATGCACCAATGATGAATCATATTTCCAATATGACATACTTATACCAAAACCAAGTGTTCAATCCTATTTCTATATCCCAAATGATATCTTCTCACTTAACTGTAGAGAGCCCAAAATCAAATCATCAAATTCCACCCATGCAAAATCATCCTGTAACTCTAGACCCTAAAATTAGAAGCTTGCAAAGAATGGTACAAAAATTGAGCAAAAATATTTTGAGCATGCAAAGACAAAACTAGCACACAAGCACAAATTCCAATTCTGGTCAAAATAGAAATTTCAACTTTTAGAGGTAAAATCATCCATGGAACACTTGACCTAACAATGGAAATGTACCCAATTCTATTGATCAAGCTAGTACATATTTTGATTTAGTTGTAAATTAAGTAGACTTGGACTTGCCTAATTGGTGTACAATTCATTTAGTTACCCAACATGGTGAAACCAACTGCCTAGAATTCAAATTAGCCCTAGACATTGTCCATAAAGAAATGGAAAACTTGGAGTTAGTACCTTCAAATGAAAATATTGGAGATTATTCTAGGAACAACACCAAATAAGCTATGTTTTTTGATATCTTTGATCCCTTACTAGATAATGGTGATAAAATAGACAATGAGTTAGATAAAGATGTTCAAATGTATCAACAATTTCAAAGAGGTAACAACTATACACTGAGAATCAAGAATAAAATACCTCTTGCTACCTCTACTCCACCTAATTATTTGTTTGTCCCTCCTAATGAGAAGGCAAACAAAAATCCCTACCCTCCCAAAGGATAACCCACTATGAGTTCCCACAACAAAGCTGTAAATCCTATTCAAAATGATCAAACTATGAGTGCTTCAAAATCTGGTTATAACATCATCGATGATCTTAATAAAACCAAAGAAAATATCTTCTTGTTTGAGCCTACCAAATGGGAGAAACAATAATATTTGTTGATAGAAGCTCTAACCCCAAAAAGCAAATCAAATAATGTATCTAGGATGGATGCACATGTTGTAATACATAAAGAAAAAATTGGTTCCCCTCCTTTCTTGCTAACTATCCACATTTCTAGAAAGAACTTGCATAATTGTTTGGTTGACTCAGGTGCATCTAAAATGTGATACCTTATTCTATTTTCCAAAATCTAGGATTGAATCCTACCAAATCTAGCAAAAAAATGGTACAACTAGACAAGAATGAGGTAAACATTGTTGGAGAGCTTAATCAAATGCACACAACTAGCTTTAGACCATTGAGATTCAATTGGTGGACATACCTGAGGCATATGGTTTGCTACTTAGTAGAGTCTGGTATAGGACATTGAATGGTTATATGGTGATTGACTTCTCTCATACATGGCTACCATGGTGACTTCTCTCATATGTGGCTGCCATGGCATGGTATGGCCAATCAAATTAGAATTGAAAATGATCCTAAGCTAACAAAAAATGATCATAAAATACAAGACAAATGAAATATTGTATACTAAAAATGATTTAGGAGTATATACATTACAAGTTAAAAAAGCACCTGATAATGTTCTTGTTGAAGAATCTAATCCTATTGAGTGTACTCCTCCTAAGAGCAATAGTAAAATAAAGTATGATGACATGTGGATTCTCAAGTTTTATGGATCTAAATCTAAACAAGGGAGCAAATTCAATGTTCAACTGATTATTCCAAAAGAGAATTCTTTCCTTGTGACATACAGATTTCAATTTTCTTGCACCAAAAATGCTATAGAGTACAAAGCACTAATCCATGGTCTATAGTTCATATTGAGAAAGAAGATAAAAAATATCCATGTCTTTGGAAATTCCAAACTAGTAGTTAAATAAGTTAAGAGCCAATACACATGCAATGATAAATTCCTATACCGATACAATATTAGAGTATGGGATCTAATTGATAGTTTTGATGCTTTCAACATCCAATGCATCCTAGAGTAGAAACTCATGTGGTTGATTCCTTAGTATTTGTTTCTGGTGCTCTTGAACCATTAGTTGATTCCAAGTTGAAGAATTTTTTGGTATATCTAGTTACCATTCCCTCTGGACCTGATAAAATAGAGATGAAGGAGAATTATATGAAGAATAAATAATCAATATCAAAACCAACACTATCCCCAAAGGAATGGTTACTTTGGAAATACTATTTGATATTGATTACCACAAAACTCAATCCACTTCTTTTAAAGGAGGAGAGTGTGACACTTTCAATATTGTTGATGAGACTGACCCAAAGAAGGTATTCATTGGAAAGGTATACTCAGAATAAGAAATAAAAGAGGTGATTGCAATTCTTAAGGAGTGTAGAGATGTTGTGTCTTGCGGTTATGAAGATTTGAAAATGTATGATCCCTCTATAATCACCCACACCATACCACTTAACCCTAGTACAAAGCCTTTCTGGTAGAATCAAAGGTTCATTAATGTGTTGCTTGAACCATTGATATACAAGGAGGTGTAGAAGTTATTATCTGCATAAATCATATTTCCCATTAGGAAATCCACATGGTTAGCAAATTTAGTTCCAATCCATAAGAAGAATGAATAAATTTTCTTGTTTGTGGACTTTCAAAATTTGAATAAATCTTTTGAGAAAGATAACTACTCATTGTCATCCTTGAATGAGATATTCCAAAAAAAACAATTATAAGTTAATTTTCATTCAAAATGGGTTTTGACAAGAAACCCCAAAACCTACTTACAACTATAGCATGTTGCTAAAAAAATATTAACAAAATATAAGAGGGGGACACAGCCCCAAATATGAAAGAGAAATAGTAACATAGCACCAGATAAAAAGGCCCCATGCAGGGAAGCCCCAAAACCAACAGCTAGAAAAGAAAGGAAGACGTTAGTCCTCCTCGCCTACTTTGACACCTCCATCCTTTACATCATCCTTTACCTCATTCTTGACCTCATCCTTGGTGTTGAACTCAAATGCCTTTGTGTCCTCCAGAGTTGCCTCAATGATCTTTTCATGAAAAATAGAAGATGTAAGGCATTGCAAAGATCCATGAGAGTGTCCACCACATATTTCAATTGGAAAATGCTATTTTTTAGTTGATAAATACCATTGGAGGTATTTTTGATGATGAAATGTTGTAGAAGCTAAGCTATAATGTCATAGTCATCCTCGTTAGATTTAATTTCTAAAATTTTCTACATGTCCTGAATAAAGTTGTTTCTCAAGCAAGGTGAAACCATTATGGTGCCCTCGGGTTCCTCACACTTGATTTTCTTCTTTGCAAGTAGCCTTCTGACTACATTTATAGCCATTGTCTTCTTGGCATACATTATCGAGGAAGAGGTAGAGGATAAGGGTAGGCTTTATTTAACCTAGGCAAAACTAGGTTTTCCTTTAGGAGCAACATTCTTGGTAGTGGGAAGGGTTATGCCATTAGGGTAATGGACCAGCTAGTGATTGTAGAAAACTTTAAATAGACCTTGGTGGGAAGGGAGGTCATCTCCCTTCTTCTTCCTACAAGCCTCTATGGAATAACTGATAGAATTCAACATGAAATGAGGGATGCTAATAGGGTTGACATCCCTAAAATGGTTTACAAAGGCAAAATGGAAGCTACATAAAAAAAAATTAGGGTCGTCTATGGTTATGTACTCTATAATGGGCTTCATTACCTTGTTCCATGAGGTGGGGATATCAGTATGGTGCATTCCCACCTTTGCCTACTTGCAAATTTTGCTTTGGTCCTTGAATTCCTTTAACTCAACTTCCCAATTATGCTTTTCATGATGAATTGACCACCCTTTAGCAAGTTTCCCAGTGAGTTCAACCAATAGTTTAATGTTAATTATATAAACCTTACCATGAATATTGATATTACACCCAACCCAACTTTCCAGAATTACAGTATTAATATTGAGCTCATCTCCTAAAAAAATTTTTAAAAGGGGGATAAAACCTCTCTCAACAAGAATGGCCTCTACAATGGGTTCCAACTCCAAGGTGTTTGGCTCAAAAAAATCATTTTGGGCTAACATAAGGGGTACTTATTGAAGAAAATGGTGGAGGATCGAAGGAATTATTTAGGAATATTGATATTGCAATTACCAGTTAGGTTCTTAAAACAAACAATTCACACATGCTTAGGGAAATTGGCTTCTTAGAGAAGGAGCCAAACCTTATGGAGAATGCCTTGAAGATTACATCTATCAACATGGGGTTTCCCATATTTCTTAAAGCTTACCGTGAGAACAAAAGCAATTTTTAATTCTGAGGTTCTCCAAACCACCAAGAAGGACCACGTGAATCAATAGTTATGTTTGCGATGGGTAGTGAGAAGTAGAAGAGATAAGCTAAAGTATGTGGCTATGATGGGGGAGAAAATGAAGATGACACGTACGATGGATGTGATTAATGAAGGATGGTTTTGTGTAGATATGGCCAACATGGATAAGTATCTGGTTACTATCCCTACCTTGAATAAGGTGATATTGGAAGTGAAAACTAAAGATAGCATGGAAGACTCTGTGATTGTGGTTGATAGTAATGCTTTCTTGGTAAAAGGTATTGAAAAATATTGAATGTTCTGCACAACTATTAAGACCAAGAATCGATTAAATAGGGGTGTTAAGGTGGATCATTGGTAAAAAAAATATAACCATTTGATTAATCTTCATTTTTGTTGGAATTCTATGTTCTTTCTTGGTCCATGATGTCACCAACCACTTTCGGGAGGCCATGTGTCCAATTGATCAGGCTAGTTACGTTGACTCCATAATTTACCAATTTATTAGTTACCATGTTGGCTTCTCTAAAATTATATTGAAATATATTCTCCTGTTGATTGAGAATTAAAATTCTTGCTTCCTCAATGCAATCCTTGACCCTCCATGAAGGATTATTGTTGTTCCTTATGTAACTAACTATGTTAAGAGAATCTCCTTCAATAATCAACCTGTCGGGATATTTTTTGCAAGGGATAGTACTCTCCACATAGCTTTGTCTTTAGCAACATGATTAGTCTATACCCCTGGACAATCGACTAAGGAAAAAATGACATTCCCATAGTGATCCCTGAGAATACCTCCCGCACCCACCCTTCCTAGGCTTCCCTTGGCAATGCCATCAAAGTTTAATTTGAACCATCCATTCGGTAGAGGATTCCACTTAGAGTTAGCTCTGATATTGGATAAATATTGGTTTGGTATTTTTGCAAGAGGGAGGTTCAAGGAACAACCTAAGAAAACCTTGAATCTAGAAGTGAAATGGGTGGAAGGAGGAATAAGGAGAGCATTTTCTTTGGAAAAGGATAGAATTTTACTAAAATATTTCAAATTGTTAATGGATCTCAAATGATGTCTTTCTTAGATGGATATTCAGACTACAATCAGATATGGTTCACCATCCAAATCATATCAAAATTGGCCTTCACCACCAAGTGGGAGATCTTTGCCTATAGAATAATGTCATTCAAGCTTATTAATATAGGCACCACTTTGCATCAAGCTATAGATAATGTATTGAAAGGAATGGTAGGTAAATGCATTATTATTTACATGGATGATATCACAATATTTTTGAAGAACTGAGTTAAACACATCAAAGACCTCAAGAATACAAGTAAAAGTGTAGAGAGCACAAAATTTCTTTTAATGCCAAGAAATGTGTTTTATGTGTGACATAAGGGAAGCTCTTAGAGCATATCATTTCTAAGAAGGGCATATCCATAGATCCAAATAGAATAGAAACCATCTTGAAAATATCTCTTCTCAAAAGTCATAAGGATTTGAAGTCATTCTTTGAGAAGATTAATTTTGTAATATTCATTACCAGATTTACAGAAATTGTGAAACCCCTAAATGATTATATGAAAAAGGATGCCAAGGTAGTATGGAATGTAGATACCAAGGCTATGTTTAATAATATAAAATTTGATATTGTTTATGCACCTATTTTGATTAGTCCTGATTATAACCAATTCTTCTACATTTATTCTTTTGCTTTAGAACACTCCTTTGTTGGGGTACTAATCTAGAAGAAAGAGGAAGGGGATGAGAGGGCTATAATTTTTTAAGTTATACTTTGATGTAAGTTGAACTTAAGTATTAAATACTTGACAAGAATGCTTTTGCACTGACTAGAGTGGTCAAGAAATTTAGACATTACATCCTTCGTAGCAAATTTTATGCTATTGTGTCAGATCCTAGAGTAAAAACAATGTTGCCATAGAATGAGTTTGAAGAACATATATGCAAGTGGGCTTCAACATTACAAGAGTTTGATCTAGATATTAGGCCCATGAAGATTTTTAGAACCCAAGGATTGAGTGAAACTCTTGTTATAATAGACCCCAAATTTCATGCCAACAATATGCAGTAGAGGATATAACCAATGATGGCTGGTATACAAATATATTTTTAGATACCAAATTCTAGCCACTTATCATCCATGAATCATCCAATTACCACCGTCCATTATTTATTTATATTTATTTATTTATTTATTTATATATATATATATAAATATTTTATTTATATTTATTTATTTAATATAAATATTTATATTTATATATGAATAAATCATAGCCATTCATCACGACTTAATCTCAACCATCCATCTGACTTGATCCATGTTCCACATCAAAGTTATAATCTTATCCATTCATCATGTTTTAATCTCGACCACCCATTGGTGTCATAAAAACCCTAACATGTTGAGGATATGTTATGAAAGATCATTCACTTTTATGAATGAGGGTTGAACGAATAAAGCAATCAATTAACTGATTAAGCCCTTGCATCCATCATTTCCTAAAACCCTAGCAAGCATCCTTATTCCTCACCATCACAATATTTCCCATTTATATTGCCTAAATCCCCTACGAACTAGATATGGTTCTGCAGATCGCTCCCCCATAACCCTCGAACACTATTGAGCATTTTCCAAACACTATTGAGCATCTTCAAACCATTATGATGTATTCACTACCATTTTCAAATGCTTCTAGGTATTTTACCTTAGCTGATTTTCCACTAAAAAAACCCTCAAATTATTTTAGGTGTTCATACACCATCATATTGTAGAAACAAGAATGCAGATCAGAAACACAGGTGTATTCTTTGATAAGGTAAAAAGGTATCATTGCTTACATTTTTCTATAATTAGCCTACATTTTGTTATTGCATCACTTAGGGTCTATATATTTATTTCATATAGGGTCTCACACAGTGGAGCCCTCGCATATGCTATTGACTTGTTTGGTGTTGATCAATTTGTAGGTACAAAAATTATATTCTTGATGGTTGTTGTAGCTCGGATGGTCCTATAGATATACTCAAATCCACACACAAACTTGTTTAGAGTGAATATGATGCAGAAGGTACCTAATATTCATTGTGAATGAGGTTTTTCAAATTCTTTGATTGTAACTATTGTATCAACACATATTATATTGTAACATTGGAGATCAATGCTCCCACCAGATTAATACAATATTATCTCTTCATTGTGTAATATCTTTTGTATTAATTCTATTATTGCTCTCTAGATGTTGTCATTTTTACTTTACAATAGTTTATTATTTGATAAATTATAAGTGCCCCAGCCATATGAACTTAGGTCAAAGAGCATCCCTTCGCTCTAAGTATGCAAGTTTCATGATAAAATTTGGTGTGTTGTATAGGGAGAATCACAATGGAATCTATATTAGGTGTTTGAATAAGGAAGACATAGCTAAAGTGTTAGCAAATTTTCTTGGAAAGTTTTGTATCGGGCATGGTTAAGGAATAAAAATAGCCCATCAAATATTAAGGGCTGTTTATTATTGGCCACATGTCTTCAAGGATGTGCAATGACATGTTAAAATCTACACACATGCCAAACTATAGCCAAAAGAGAGAGGAACACTATAATAGCTTTTTTGCCCATGATTCAAAGTCATCCATTTGTACAGTGGGAGCTCAATTTTATTGGGATAATCAATCTGTATTCTTCATATAGATACCATTTCATCCTTACTATGATTAATTACTATACTTGGTGGTCTGAAAGTAAAGCTTTCAAAAATTGTATGATGAAGATGGTGATCAACTTCCATGAGAAAATTCTTCCCAAGTTTGGTATGTCGTATATTCTAGTATGTGATAATGGTCTTGCTTTCTCCTTAATTTCATTAAATGAATAGGCATATGAACACAAAGTAATGTTTAAATTCCTATCTAATTACTACTCACAAGAAAATAGAGTGGTTGATTCTGCTAATAAAAAATTGACTAATGTTATTAGAAAGTTGTTAGAGATAAACCCTTGGGACTAGCATAGCAAACTGAAATACACATTGTGGGTTGATATAATAAGAGCCAAGGAATCTCTAGGAACCTTCCCTTATCACCTAGTGTATCACCAGGATCCTATATTCCCCACAAACCTTAAGATCCCACTTTGTAATTCATCGATGAATACCTAGGAGATGATGATAGAGTCAAAATCAGGTTGGCTAATCTGATCCATTTAGGAGAGAAAATGGATGAAGACTTGCAAAAATTTAGTAAATATTAGGTAGTTTTCAAGCATTGGTTTGATAATAAGTACAAGGTAAAAACTTTTAAGATCTCTAATTTGGTCCTATTATGGGATAAAGTGCATGAAAAGAGGGGTAAGCATCATAAGTTTAGTGCCCTAATGGTTGTGCCCACATCAAATATTTTAGGTTCTCAGAGAAAATTTCTTTATCCTATAAACTCTAAATGGTGAGGATATTCCACTGCTTGTAAATGAATAGTTCCTCAAACACTATTTCCAAGCCTAAACATTGCTTTTGGTCCTACATGGTTAGTTTTGTTTTCTATTGTTTTGCTTTCAATAAAAAGCCTTCCTAGCTCAATAGATTACTTATTTCTTCTTGTTTTCTTGTCTTTGTTTTGCCAAGTTTTTTTTGCTCGCACTATTTTTCTAAGATTTGGGTGAAATTGTTTTAGTATGAAACTAAAATAGGTGGACTTTCAATTTTTGGTATGTTGGTTTTTGTTGTTTGATGATCAAATCTTGAAATATGTTGATTCTTCCTTAGAATTGTTCTAGGATTTGATCTAGTCTTGCTCGATGGTTTTCCTGATAGAACTAGGCCCTTATTTCATAATCACAAACTAAATTTGGAAACACCTACTTTAGAATAGCATCACTACAACACATTTTTTAACTTAATGGTTCACCTCATCATCTAAATTTATGGTGCAAGAGGACTAATTTTGTCTTAACCCCTTCCTAATTTTATCACCTCATAAATTTCACTTATGGATTGGTCCCAAACCTTTTACTAGATTTCACTATCTAGGGAGAGACTACTAAATTAAAAAGAAAGAAAGCAAAAAGAGAGAATATCTAAAAAGTAATGCCAAAAGCATCTCTCTAAGAAGGTGATCTGGGTAACCTCCATTAGGGCTATGGACACCCAGCCTGGTAGTGGAGCAAGGCCTAGGGTGGGACCAGAGGCAACTCCATTGAGGCTATGGACACTCGTCTAGTAGCAAAGCAATGTCCAAGCTATTTTGTGCCCCTTGCCCCTAACCTTTCACAAAAAAAAAAATAAGAAAAGAAAGAAGAAAAATATGTAATAAACCATCAAGATGTTATCCTTACATGATGCTAAAGTACTTTGAGTGGGAAGGAAATTTAAACACTACAACACAAATTATGACTCCCTCCAAATATTTTCTTTCATTTATTCTTGTGCAATGAGGCTGAAGTATTACACCTAGTTTCCTCTTGAAACATTCAAGCATACTAGTTCAGATACTAAAGTGGTTATAGTGAAGAATTAGTTGTTTCAAGTTTTGATAACTTGATAATGATTTTAGTCAAAGTTTGGTTTGTTAGTTTATTTTTTTAGGTATTTTTTTCTATAGAAAAACATGCCCCCATTTCATGCTCAAAACAAGGACCCCTACTTGGATTGTGTGCTTATTTTACAACCTTTTTGGTGGGTTTTTTTAAATCATGAAAAATTAGAGTGCTAAAAAAAAGTGTGACAAAGGATTTAATAGGGTAATAAAGTGCATTTTTATGTTAGTTGGGCTCTATTTTCTAATGTGTATTCTCATTTTTTACAAGTAAACCTCCAAAAGGCCATAAATTTTGATTCGTAGGTCCAAGTTGGGCAAACAAGAGCGTGTTGGAAAGCTGGTGATAAGTTTTATTTTCTAGAACTTTTTACAATCTAGTTGCATGTATTTTAATCAATAATTATTTTAGTAACATCAAGTTCTATTTTCATTGCATAAGGCTTGGATGGTTAAAAAAATCTAGATTCATTCTCCTTGCTGAAGGTCATGGTCATGCATGACCAAAATTATTATTGTAATAATACTTTGTGGAAGATACTTGACTGATAAATATATATATTTTTTTAATTGTATCTTGGTGGGAAATTTATGACTGATGGAGAGGTTGCCTTCATGTATAAATAGGACTCTCCAAGCTTGTAAAAGGGGTTCCAAATTGTAAAAACACTCAAACTCCATTAGTTGTAGGCTTGGCTTAGTTTATTTTTGTAATTTTCTTCCTTGAAAATTTCTTATTTCACCCACATTTGTATAAAAGTCTCCCCATAAAGTGTGTTGTGATCTTAATCTACACATGAATATGGTGGTTTTTATCTAGTCTTCTTAAATTTCCTCCCTATCAACTATGTGAAGACTGGTTGATTGGAAGTATTTTCAAGGTGTAACTTATGTTGGATCATGGGCTTGTTGGAGCTGTAATCCAACTTGAAAAGTACCCCTAATTTTAAATTTTGAACAGTCTTGTAAAAGTCTTAGGTCTAGGATATTTTGTGGTTATATTAAGTCAAGGTCTTTTTACTCCAATTTTGGTGACTTTCAAATTATTGCAATAACCCTAGAAGCCATCAATGTCAAAGTTTTCATTTTTGTCTATGGTCATGTCTAAATAGTCCCTTAAAAAAATGTGCCTTGGTTAAGAGCATGTCTTTTCTCAAGATCTCCCTTGAAGTCCCCCATGGTCCCCAAAGTCACTTTGAAAAATCCTTAACCATCAATCTCCATCCAATTTTTCCCTTAGGTCCAACATTCATTACATGTAATTTCATAATCCTAAAGTCCTAGGTCATCTGCATATAATTTCTCCCTTTTAGCACGTTTTGCACCACCATAAAAAATTTATGCCTAAGTCCCCCAAAAAATAATGTTTTCCACCACCTTTCATTTGTATGTCATAGTAGCACATAATATTTTCTCCTATCTTTTCCTTAACCTTTAGTTTTTAAAGAAAAGGTCCTTGAATAAATACATTTACCCCCTTTCCTAAGGTCTAAAGTATTCATTTCCTCCATGAGGAAATTTATATATAATTCAAAATATTAAAGCATTCCCTAAAATTTTATCAAAGAAGAAGCATATGGTGCAAATTAAATCGAGTAAGCTCAAGCACCTAATTTTTGATTGGCTTGGCATGGGTGTGAGTAGGAGACTTGAAGCACTTGATGTTAATTGGTTGCGAAATATGTGGTGTAGGATAAGTTAGGTGACTTCAAGCACTCAAATTTGATTGGCTCATGCCTAAGCAGGCGATTTCAAACACTTCTTTCTTATTGTTCGGAAGATATGTGGTATGAGTGAAAGCGGGTGACTTTGAGAACTTGATCCTCATTGGCTGAAAATAAATTACTCATTTTCTTAAGTTTTGAGGGACCTAAGTGCATGAAAAAAAATTTCCCCTTCGGCACCAAAATAACAGCATCTCATTTTTTAGTATTTAATATTTACTCTTTCTAGGTATTCCCCCCTATACTCTAATTTTTCAAATATTTGAAAACAACGATCATGGATTTTGTCAGTTATTTTGATGTTTAGGATTCTTTTTCCAATTCCATAATCCCTTGAAGAGATATTTTGTGATACTGAGAGTTTTGAGGCTGAGAAATCTTAGCCAGAAAGTGATTATTTTCTTTAAAAAATGCACATTGGTGTTGGCAACTCTGATTTAAATGAATTCAAAAAATCAAGAATCAAGAACAAAGAATTTGACTAGGCATATATAAGAAGAAGCAAAAAAATCTTTTTCAAAAATTTTAAAATCTATAGGTATTTACCCATACACATAAAAGCCTTGTTTCTAAAAATTCCATTTCTAGAGATAAATCTAATTCCACTACTATTGAGAATAATTCCACTATTATTCTTACCCTAAGTGTTGATATTTTGTTATCAATGCCCCAATAGTTAATATGGCTCCCCCTCCAAACTAGAATAATCATAATAATCTAAATAATCATAATAATCTAAATAATCAAAATAAGTGTTGATATTTTGTTATCAATGCCCCAATAGTTAATATGGCTCCCCCTCCAAACTAGAATAATCATAATAATCTAAATAATCAAAATATCCATGTATTAAGAACTAATATATATAGGCCCTTCCGATTACCTGCAATCTTGCATAACTCCCTAGTAAGGCTCATAAGTACTTGCCAAGATTTCAAGGAAATAATGTAGTAATATGGGAATATCATATCAAAAGTTTCTTATATGCCATGGATAGCCTTGAGGTAGAGGAAGAGGATGTAGTTCTCATATTATTTCTTCAAACTTTAGAAAAATATGCTAGGGAGTGGTTTAATAGTCTTCCAGATAATCACATTCTTGATTTCCATAATATGGAGGATATTTTTCTAAAGAAGTATGGGGAAAGAAAGAATGAATAATATTTATTGACAGAGTTAGCTACTATGAAAAATAAAGAGAATGAATATGTAGAAGATTTTAATAGGAGGTTTTTTAAGATAAGAAATAAAATTCCTGACTCTGAGTCCAAATGATAATCAGTCTATATGCTTTTACAAAAATGTGTTTCCTATGGAATTAAATTATGAATTAAGACAACAAAGAGTGACTACTATTGATGAATTTATGGAGAAAGCAATTGATATTAAAAGAAACATGATTGATAGTGGAAAAATGAAACCCTATTATTTAGAACAGAATCATGTTGAAAAAAAGCCAAAAAGAGGTAGGATTCACAATGCTAAGAAAAACAAAACATGATCCATGGAAAAACTAGCTAATCAAATGATAGAGATGTTCAACACTATAAATAATCGATTATCCAGGATTTAAAGAGGTAAAATAGAGAATGGAGAGTCTTCACCATATAATAATGATAATAAGCCCCCTTTTAGAAGGAAATTCAATATAAATTGGAGTAGAAATAACTCCAACAAAAGTGGCAAAAATGGGGGAAATAATAGTAACTGGAAGAAGAAAGAAAGTTAGAAATATTTAGATATAGTCCCCTCAATTAACATAGCTATAGATTTTCCTTTCTATTGTTCTACTTGTGATGCTCCTCACAATCCTACCAACTATGATATATATTTGAGATTTCACGGTAATGTGAATCTTGAGGATGATTTTGATGAGGATATCAGAATTATTGTTTGTTGGACACAAGATGATGAAACTAGGGAGTTACAATTTGAAAATGAAATGGCTAATTTATCTAATTGTAGTCAACATCCTAGAGCTTTGGTCCTTGATAATGTTGAGATCTTGTAATGACCTCAGGATAGTAGATTTGAAAGAATAAAATAAGGCAAGTTGGCTCCCACAATAGAAGAGATAGAAACATTGAAAAGAGTTCATGCAATAAATTTAAGAAATAGAACAATACCAGAAAGAATAGAAAATTATTCTAAAGGAACACCCCCTTAGAATAGAGAGAAAAATATCAAAAAATGTGAAAAGAAATAATTTATTTTCAAATGACTAAAATTAATGAAGATATTCTGAAATAGAAAGAAATTGGAAATTCAACAGAGGTTAAAAATAGAATTTGATTTTGGATTAGAATTAACTAAACAAAAATTTAATATTACATTTGGTGAATTAATGTCTATTCCTAAATACAGAAACCAAGTTTGTAAAGCCTTTGGGTTAGTTGATCAGGCAGATGGACATGTCTACAGTGCTTCTACATTAGAGAATCCACCAGTTAGAACTCCTTCCTCAGTTAGGCCTTTTTATATTTCTCTCAAATATGCTTTAGATTTAGGATATCAATATGTTATCCATAACTGTATGCTTGATAGTGGAGCCTCACATAACATTATGCTAAAGCAAATAGTAGATCAGTTAGTATTAACATGTACCAAATATTTCCCACATATTTCTATAATGGATAGTAGATAAATACCTTGGGTTAGAATAATAACTAGACTGCTTGCATTATTAGACCAATATCCCAAGAAAGGAATAGTTATGGATGTGGTTGTTGTAGATGTTGATCCTTTCTTCTCCTTATTGTTAAGTAGACATTGGGTTGAACAACTAGGTGGTTCAATTCAACTAGATTGGTCTTATGCCACCATATCCATCTTTGGGAAAGAAGATTTTACTCTCAGATGTGAGCCCTTCAACAGGTACTATGTAGAATTGAGGAAGTCTGATAATACAATGATTAATCTAGTCAACTCTATGGAGGAAAATGGGATGGGGATATATTCAATTTGGTATATATCTTTCCTAAAAAAGTTCTATGAATCTAAATACATGGATCTTAATATTATAGTAGAAGTTGATGTAGAATTAGACAAAATGTTAACTAAAGAAATATGGACCTTGACTTTTGATGGAGCAAAGTCATAAATAGGGGGCCCAAACTGCCGAACTCGTTTCGGCCATATCTCACTCATCCGAACTCGGATTGAGCTAAAATTTTGAGGGTAGATGCCTAAAAAACCCTAGAACGTCTCCACCAATTTTCATATCATTTGGAGCAACACAGATCCTAGCGCATCCCTATGTGTGAACGATATATTTGGCAAGTGGCTATGCGAGGGTTTCATCTAGGTTGAGTGCAAGCAGCTCCAGAGGTTGGTTTTTAGGGCCTTCGGGCCCTAGCGGCCAATATTTTTGTGGTTTATGCTCAATATTTTAGTAGGAAATGTTGCAGGGGATACAAGATGGGTTAGAAATTTGTCTTTCAATAGATCATACCGTGAACTTGAGTGACAACGGCTTCCAATTTGCTGCACAAAAGAAAAGTGAAAACCATACCTTTCCACGGCGTCTAGGGCAAGGATTAAAGAGATCACGAAACAAGTTTCAAGCAGTTGATCAAAAAATGGCTCATATCTCAAGTGAATCTGGTGCTAAGGTGCACCCACAAAATAATTCTACTATGAAAACCCCTGTCAAGGGTAAGAATTTTGAAGACTCGGTCCCAAAAATGAATTTTAGGGATGCCCTTCATGGTGGACAGCCTCAACCCAATGCTAATATCAATATTAGGGCTTCCCATAAACCTCTAAGAATGCCTAAGATTGATCCCAGGAAAATGGAGTCAGGATGTCTTAAAGCAACTAATGGAACTCCTATTGTTAAGCTTGATATGGGTAACATTCAGTTCGGCATTGAAGATTTGGAAAAAAGAGGACTAATTTGTCGGTTCGTGGGTTTTCATCCGAGTCTATCTGCTTTCAAAGTCTGGGCTGCAAAAGTCTGGAAAACTAAAGGTGAGTTACAAATCTCTATTTATCCAAATGGTTATTTTCTTGTTTTATTTGCTAATAATGAAGATAGAGAGAAAACTTTTCAAGGGGGTCCTTGGTTTTTTGGAAGGGCAGGGCTTTTCATGAAGCCCTGGCATACTAAATTTAAAGCCAAAGAAGAGATGCCTTCTATAGCTCCCGTGTGGGTTAGACTCTTTGGCCTCCCTATTGAATTTTGGAATCCTACTATTTTTTCTTCAATTGGAAACTCTTTAGGAACTTTTATGATGACTCGCTGATTGTACTCAAAATTTTGAACATATTATTTATGCTCGAATTTGTGTTTTAATGGATTTTGACAAACCCCTACCTAAAAATATCACATTACAATTTGGGGAAGACACTTGGGAGCAAGTAGTGGACTATGAGAACATTCCTTTTCATTGTAGAATTTGCCATGAATATGGTCATTTGGCCAATGCTTGCCCAAATAAAATTCTTGATCAAAAGAAAGAAGATATAAACTCAACAGGTTTCCAAATACCTAAGAAGAAGAACACTCAGAAAAAACAAGTAATGAAGGATCAATCAAAGTCATTTGCTAATATGTTTGAAATCCTTTCCACAAATGATGTCCCAAGTGAGGAAGAGGAAATAATGGAAACTAAAATCTTAGAAACACAATTTAAATATGAAGGGAAGAACTCAGAGACAAACCAACAAATCAAAGGTTTTCAACAAAAAAAAAAAGGAGAAAATTTACACAAGAAAAACAATATTTCAAATGTCAAAACTTCAAATAATGCAGGTCCCAATATAGACTCCATTGAACCATCTAGTAAAATTTTGGCTGTGTATGAGCATTCTTCAAGGTTAGAAGCCATCTCGGATTCAATTGGAATAAGTCAAGAAACAGGGAAAAAAAATTGAAGATGGATTCTAATCAAAAAGTAGGTCGCAAGACCAATCAATATCATATGGTAAAAGAAGGTGAAAAGCTTGTAGAGGAAGGTAAGATTAATGCCCTTCCCAACATTTTTAGCCCTGGTATTAATGAAGATCATCACTTGGAATATTAGAGGACTCAAAGGGAGTCTTTCAAAACAAAATGAAATTAGAAGAATGATTCAGATAAATCATCCACATCTTGTTTTCCTTCAAGAAACAAAGATGTCAATGGAGGATATGGACTTAATTGCCAGTAAAATTTGGCCAGCTAGAAAAGTGGTTTCCCTTAGTTCCCAAGGGACTTCGGGTGGCATTGCTTGTCTTTGGGACCCAAAAGAGGTAGTTATTCACCATATGGTTGGCAGTTGGGGTTTGTTGGCTATAGCTATTCAAAGTAGACATTCCAACCAGATTATGCTCTGCATTACTGTTTATGCCCCGACTTCTTTGGAGGAAAAAAGAAGACAAGTGGAAGGATATTACTCATATTATCTCTCATTTTCCTAAAGCTTGGATCTTGATCGGAGGAGATTTCAATACCATCCTCTCTCTGGATGAGAAAAGGGGGGAAATAGAAATTTGGACAAAAGCACTGACCTCATGAGCGAATATATTGCAAACCTCCATCTTGTGGATATCCAACCGGATAATGGCCTTATGACTTGGTCTAACAGAAGGCAAGGCTTAGCTTGTATAATGGAGAGATTGGATAGGTTTTTGCTCTCTAAAAATTTCTTAATCCATGGTCACATTCCTAAAGTGAAGACTCTTAATAATGTTGGTTCGGATCATTGGCCAGTCATGGTGGAAATGTGGAAAACCAATGTGAGTTTCTCTCCTTTTCGTTTTCAATTAATGTGGCTTAGAGACATTTCCTTCAGACCTCGTGTGCAACAATGGTGGAAGGAAGGTAAACCTAGGCATGGGACTAAGATGTTCTATTTTGCCAAAAGACCGCAATACATTAAATCCAAAATCAAGACTTGGAACTGGAAAGAGTTTGGGGATGTTCATAAAAAAAAACATGAAGTTATTGCTCATCTTGAAAATTTGAATAAGAAAATCCATTTAGATGGCCTCACAGAGAAGAGAAGTGCAGATGAAATTAAACTCACAACTCGGCTTAGAGGAATGGGAAAAAAGAGAAGAAATCTTATGGAAGCAAAAATCTAGAATTCAATGGCTCAAAGAAGGAGATCGAAACACAAATTTCTTCCACAAATCTCTTCTAGCTCGAAGATCTCACAACTTTATTTCTTCCTTAAAATCAGATTCTGGAGATGTTGTTTATACTTGGGATGGCATGAACTCTATTGTTGTTGATTACTTTTCCAATATTTTTGGTGCTACTCCTCTTGACTCAGCTTCACAACAAAATGTTCTTCAAGCAATCCCTTCTCTTATCACTTCTGAGGAGAACTCTATTTTGACTGCTCCTGTTACTATCAATGAGCTTCAACAAGTAGTTTTTAAAATGCAAAAAGGGAAAACCCTAGGTCCTGATGGTTTTCCTATTGAGTTCTACCAAGAGTTCTGGGATATCCTTCATGTTGATTTATTAGAGGTGGTGGAAGAAGCCAGGAAATCCAAAGAAATTTTGAAGGTTATCAATAAAACTTATATTACTCTTGTTCCAAAAGCTCAAGAGGTTGATCATATCTCAGCTTTTAGACCTATTGCTTTATGTAATGTTCTTCTCAAAATCATTACTAAAATCATGGCAGAAAGGTTGAAGCCTCTTTTGCATAAGATTATTTCCCTAGAGCAAGGGGGATATGTGGAAGGACGTCAAATAGTAGATGAGATAGTTCTTGCTCAGGAAGCCATCCATTCCATGGATATGCAAAATTCTCCTTCTATGTTCATTCGGTTAGACTTATCCAAAGCTTATGACAGAGTGGATTGGCACTTCCTTATCAAAGTTTTGAGGCAATTTGGTTTCTCTAAGGATTGGATGGATTGGATTATGGGATGTATCTCTTCAGTTTCCTACTTAGTTCTTATCAATGGCAGGCCTTCTCAGTCTTTCCCAGCTTCTAGAGGTATTAGGCAAGGTGACCCGCTATCCCCTTATTTATTCATCATTCTTGTTGAATGCTTGGGTAGGACTATAACCAAAAAGAGGGAAAACAAAACCCTTGAGGGAGTTACCATTGCTCATGGAGCTAGACCTATCTCTCATCTTCAATTTGTGGATGACTCTACTCTTTTAGGTAAAGCTACAGTTAAGGAAGCTTCTAATATTAAGCAAATCATTAGCTGTTTTTCTAAGGCTACTAGGCAGTTGATCAATGAAGACAAATCTAAAGTTATTTTCTTTCACTGCTCTACTAGATAGGAATCCATGGTCTTGGATAAATTAAGATATAAGAAGACCTCTCTTCCAATCACTTATTTAGGTATTCCCATAAATATTCAAAGGCAGAAAAATAAATATTGGAATTGGTTGTTGGACAAAGTCAAGAAGAAAATTGGAAAGTGGACCAACAAGTGGCTTTCTTCTGGGGGTAGAATCACCTTGGTAAAATCAGTCCTTCAAGCTATTCCTATTTATGTTTCTTCCATTTTGAATATCCCAAAGGCTGTTCTTCGAGAATTGGATCAAATCAGTCATCGTTTCCTTTGGAGTGGTACTAAGGAGAAAAGAAAATGGGCCTTGGTGAAATGGGATACTTTATGTCTTCCTAAGAGTGAAGGGGGGTTAGGATTCCGGTCTTCAATTAATAACAACAAAGCTTTAGCTGCTAAATTATATTGGAGGATGTTGCATAACCCCAATGCTCTTTGGGCCAATAATCTCCGTGCTAAATATGCTGAGAACAAAAGTCCCGAAGACCTTGTTCGCTATCAACTTCCTACCAAAGGTTCTCCCATTTTAGCAGTTCTTAAGACTCGGTGAGGATTTGATAAAGAAAAAATTATTTTGGATCATTCATAATGGTCAACATGCAAATTTTTGGATAGATTCTTGGGATGGTCACAAGCCTTTGATAACTCGGCTTCCCGATTGGAGGCCTTGGATGGAGGAGCTTCACCGAGCTAATTGGATAAAGGTGGCTAATTACTATCGGTACCATACTGGTAATTCAAAGGTTGGTAGATATTGGATCCCTATTGAGGACTCGGCCTATTCAAATCCCGTAAAGGCAAAGACAAGATATCCAAGGCATCCTTCATATGAGATCCCTCTCTTGGTCCCATGAAAAAGATTGTTTTGGATGGAACAACACTACTAAGGGTGAGTATTCAGTTGCTCAAGGTTATTTGACCTTATGCCATAATAATCCCAACCATTCTTCTGACATATTTTCTCAATTGTGGGCTCAAAAGCTCCGGCCTAAGGTGAGGTTCTTTAATTGGCTTTTATTGCATCGTAGGGTGCTTACTGGTGAGCAACTTATGAAGCGTGGTTTTCATGGCCCTTTTAGATGTGAAATGTGTGAAGAGAATGTAGAAAATATCAACCATATTTTTATTGAGTGTACTTTAGCCTTCGAGCTATGGAGGAGAATGGCCACTTTACTTGGCTTAAAGTGGTCCAATTTTTTTACTTTTGAACAACTTTGGAGGGATTGGCCTAATCAAGAGGGTGTTGATCATTTTATTAGGTAGTTAGTTTGGATGGGTTCTACCATTCTTCTTTGGAATATTTGGAATGAAAGGAACAACCAAATTTTTAATCAAGATAGGAAGGATATTCACTATATTTGGCAAAAGACCATAGCCAACTTAGTTGAATCAGTCCATCAACTCCTTAATCACCCCCAAAACTCCCACCAAATATGGGATCAAGTGATGCAAAGATTGAAGATTAAACCTTCTAAGGGCAACCAACTTAAAGGGAATGTGAGTATTAGTAAGATGGATAGGACTAGAAATTGGCAACCTCCTCCTAAGGATTTTGGAAAAGTCAATACCGATGGAGCCTCTAGAGGGAACCCTGGAAAAGCCAATGTGGGAGGAATTGGTAGACTTTCGGATGGCTCCCTGGTTTTTACTTTTGCTGAGAATTTGGGTATTCTTTCCAATAACCTTGCTGAGGGGTATGGTATCCTCAGAGGCCTTCAGGAGGCTACTAAGGTTGGATGGGAAAAGGTGTTAGTTGAGTCTCGACTCTCAACTTATGATTAATCTCTTGAAGACTCCTTCTAAGAATCATAAGGTGGATTGGAGAATAAAAATAATTATTGAGAAGATTCGAGTTAATCCAGATGGGATTTTTGAAAGTTGATTACAATCATGTGGTCGAGATCAAAACAAGAGTGTTGATGCTTTAGCTAATTGGGCTTTGGACAAAGGTGATCTTACTTGTTATGGCCACCCTCCTATATGGTGGGCTTCTCAAATTAGGGAAGCTCTTCTTTCTATCATTTCTTTGGATGGCTCCAGCTTGAAGGTACCTAGTTTCTTCTTGTTTTTTTTTTTTCTCTTTGGTTCATTCAGTTTTTTTTAGTTCCCTAGCTCATTCTATTCTTTATTTTGTTTCCTCTGTTGATTCTTGCCTTAATAGTCTTCTGGTCTAGATAGGTCATTGTTTTGTTCATTTTTTTTTCTTTTGTCTTCTTTGTTTTTTTGTTTAGTTTTTTAAGGTGGGTGGGTTCTTTTGTTTTGTTTTGTTTTTGTGTTCTTTGTGTTGTTTTTTGTTGTTCTTGTGTTTTTGTTGTTTTGTTTTTTTTTTGTTTTTTTTTTTTTTTTTTTCTTGTTCTTGGGTTTCTCTTTGTTTGTGTTATTTCGTGTTTTTATGTGTGAGTGTTTTCTATGTTTTTTGTTTTTGTTTATTGTCTTTTGTTGGTTGTTTTTTTTTTATTTTTATTTTTATTTTATTTATTTTATTTTTTAGGTTTTGGTTGTGTTTATTTTTCATGTTTTTTTTGGGTTATGTCTTTGTAGTGTTCTGTTGTTTTTGTCTTGTTTGTGTTTTGTTATGTGGTTCTTGTGTTTTTCTATGTGGTTTGTGTTGTGGTTTCTTTTATCTTATTGTGCGTGTTTGGTTGTGCTTTTGGTTTTTGACACACTCAAGGAGCATGTTTTTTATTTTATTTTATTATTTTTGTTGTTATTTACTTATTTTTAAATTGGTTTTGTGTGTTTGTTTGCTCCTTGAGTATGTCAAAGGTGGTAGGCCAGGTCCGAGTCCCGGGCATTTTTGGCGGAATGGATACCCCTGCCTCCTTGGGTCTTACCCAAAAGTGGCATCCCTTTTGGGATGTTTTCCACAAATAAAAAAAAAGTCATAAATAGGGGCTGGTGCTAATATTAATTTAACTGATATCAAATGAAAATGTCTTAGTATACCATATAGACTTAATTTCCTTTCACAAATAATGTAGTAGAATATAAAGCTTTATTGCTTGGGTTAAAAAAACTAAGGAAATGGGTATCAATTTCTTAATTGTGTTTGGAGATGCAAAACATATTATACAAGTGAAAGGAAAGTACCAAGCTAAACATCCAAGGTTGAGGTAGTACAAACAAGTTGTACGTGATGATATTGATAAGTTTATAGCATTTAATTTGAAATACATCCCCAAGAATAAAAATGAGATTATAAATATTTTAGTTGTTAATGCTTCAAGTGCATACTGTGCAAAAATAGATACAAAGTATATGGACAAATTTTTCATTATCTTTGTATACAAACCTTCTATACTAGATAATGTTACCTTCAAGTTTTGAGAATGATATAGATATCAAAGACTTCATGACCCTCTAGAATCAGTATGTAGATCTAATATGTGATGAGGAATATGAAGCAAAGTTAAAATATGTTATAGGTGAACCTATGGAAGTAATACAGTTAAAAACTAACAAAATCCCTCATGGATTCATTTCATTAGAAATTCTATTTG
Source organism: Wollemia nobilis (assembly GCA_028583015.1). Classification (NCBI taxonomy): domain Eukaryota; kingdom Viridiplantae; phylum Streptophyta; class Pinopsida; order Araucariales; family Araucariaceae; genus Wollemia; species Wollemia nobilis. Next base: position 6,709,869 of record JAQPPZ010000386.1, on the reverse strand, counting down.
ATGACTTTGATAGAGCTTACAAGCCACTATTCTAGGAATCACAAGTTGATGAGGTAAATATTGGAACAAAATAACCTAAATTGGTAAAAATAAATAAGGCTTTGATAGGTAAAGAAAGAAAATAATACATTAGCTTTTTGAAAAAGAATAAGGATGTTTTTGGATGGAGTTACGAAGACTTGAAAATATTTGATGCAGATGTAATGGCACATATCATACCCCTTCAGGAAGGTACAAAGCTATTTAGATAAAAACAAATAAAATTCAACCCTACATTGCACCTAATCATGCAGAAAGAAGTATAGAAATTGTTAGATGCAAAAATTATAAGAAAAGTTAGATTCTCTTTGTGGATTGCAAATTTAGTACCCATGGAAAAATAATGGTAAAATTAGATTGTGTATTAACTTTAGAAATTTGAATAAGAATTCACTTAAATATAACTATCAAAAATCTATCAAAGGGGTCCTTAGAGCGGGAAAAAATCCCTCTAAGATTTTTAAATGATCTTGTTATCCCTTAATATTTGAGGTCTTGACAGTCCCTCTAAAAGACTTGCCTTAGCCAAGCTGGTGGAAATTCATAATCCGGATGTTATCCTTCTACAAGAAACCATGGGGGCAAGTACAAAAGTCATTAAAGGATTAAGTAAATTGCATTGAGACTAGGAATTCTTGGCTCTAGATGCTATTAAAAATTCAGGGGGTGTTTTGACTGGCTATAAGAACTCAGTATCCTTAATTAATTCTTCCTTTATGGTTTCAGGCTTGTGGATAGAATTATTTTTTAAATACTTGGGTTTAAGTTTATCAGTTATTAATTGTTATGATACCTATGAAAATAGATAGTTCTTCTAGGAATATTTTTTCTCCCAAAGGTGTGTTAGGGATGAAAAATTTATCATTGGTGGGGACTTAAATTTTACTATGAATAGAAGTGAGGTATGGGGAGAATCTGTAAAACTTGATAGACTTGCAGATTACTTCAAGAATAAGATTGAAGAAGTTGGTTTAATTGATTTGGAACCAATACAATTAATGCCTACATGGATAAATAATAGATTTGGGGAAGCTAGGATCTCAAAGAGGTTCAACAAATTTTTGATCTTAGATTCATTATATAATGAAATAGATAGAAAACGGTCATGGGTTGAGACTGGAGGTGGCTCAGATCATTCTTCCATACTTCTTAAATTAGAAATTCAAGAGGCAAAACCTACCAATCCTTTTAATCTCAATCCAATTTGGTTGGAGGAAGAAGATTTTCAACAACATATTAAAAAAGAATGGATTTGTTATGACCAAAGTTCTAGGTCATCAGTGAGTTTTAAAATTGTTATTGTTTTAAAAAATTAAAGGGAGTTGTGTCATCTTGGATTGTAGTAAAAAAAGAGAGAATGGATAGAGATCTCAAGTTGGTCGAGAAGGAAATTTTAGAAATTCATAAAAATAATGAGGTTGGTTTGTTTAAAGAGGAGAAAACAATACTGTTTGAACTAGAAATTAAGAACAAATTCCTGGAGTGAAGGGAAGCTGAATGGAGAACTAAAAGTAGAGTTGTATGGTTAAAAAAAGGGGATGAAAATACTAATTTTTCATAATTTTTCTAATCACAAGAAGAATTTTACCACTATCTATGACATGCAAAAATAAATAAGGGGCTCTCATTAGGAGTTTTTCTGAGCTAGCAGATTCGGGAGTAAAACATTTTCAAACAATCTATAAAGAACCTAATAGAGTCAATATTGGGGAAATTTTAAAGTTAACTATTTTCTTCCCCAGTTTTCTGATAGAGGAGGACAATAAGTTACTTATGAAGTATGTCACAAAGGAAGAACTGAAAGCTATCTTGACTTCTTTCAAAAAATATAAAAGTCCATTCTGTCCAGGGCTTGATGGATGGCTTGTGGAGTTTTTTCTAGTTTTCTATGATCTTGTTGAGGATATTCTCAGAGTAATGGAGGAAGTTAAGTTGAGCTGTCAAGTTTTGGGGACTTTAAACTCCACTTCTTTAGTTTTTATTCCAAAAAATGAGGAGCCTGAAACCTTTGATGAATTTAGACCCATTTCATTGTGAAACTATATCTATAAAATCATTACAAATATTATGGCTATTAGATTGAAAAATATTTTCTCTAAAGTTATTTCTTAGGAGCAATTTGTGGTTTTAGTAGGTAGATAGATTTTTGAATCCATATGAGCTACAAAAGAGGGTCTTCACACTATTAAAACTAAAAAAATCCTTGTAATGGTCTTTAATATAGATCTATCTAAAGCTTATGACAGAAGTAGCTGGTTATATCTCATATTGATGCTCTTACATGTGTGCTTTAGCTATCCGATAGTAAAGTGGATTATGGGATGTATTTATTCTATATATTTTTTTGTTCTTATCAATGGATCAGCTTTTAAATTCTTTAAACCCTCAAGAGGATTAAGACAGGGATGTTCTTTATCTTCTTTAATTTTTTTTCTAGTTGCTGAAGGATTGAGTAGAGCTATTTTGGATGCAAAGAGGGCAGGATCCTTGTCTAGGATTAAAGTGGGGGTCCTTTATTTATCTCATTTATTATTTTTTGATGATGTTTTGTTGTTCACAAATGGTATTTTAAGGGAAGCTAGAAATTTGAAGGAAATCTTGGACATTTAGAGTATTGCTACCGACATGGAGATAAATTTTCAAAAATACTTTATTTTCTTTAATGGTCTAGAGCAAGATATTGAACAGGGTCTAATAAAAAAATTTCCTTTTAATCTCTTATATTTCTAGGAAGGCTTTAAGTATCTAGGTTTTGTATTGAAGCCAAATACTTATTGGGGATGGCTTTTAGAGAAGATTGAATTTAGGATTAACCATTGGTGTAATAGATGGTTGTCTATTGGTGGGATATTAACACTTGTAACGTTAGTTCTTGAGGTAGTTCCTATGTTTTGGTACTCCTTGGCCTTCATTCCTAAAGGATTTTTAGAGAAAATAGTAAATCTTTGCTTCAGATTTCATTGGACTGGATGTAAGGAACATGAAGGCATTCCTTTAGTTAAGTGGTAGAGTATTGTTTGGCCAAAGGAGGAAGGTGGTTGGGGTCTTAAAAATATCCATCATTTTGATTCTTCTCTGGTAGCAAAAATTTTATGGAGGATTTTTACCAAAGAAGGATTATCGATGAAGATTATTTAACAAAAGTATATTTTTCCGGGGACCTTTATAGATTGGATCAGAAGTCGACAAAAAAGCATTAAAAATATTTCTATTCAATGGAAGGCACTAGTTCAGGCCTTTCCTATGATTGGAAAATATTTGGCTTAGAAAGTGGGCAATGGTGAACAAGTCAGAATAGGGGTTGATTCTATTTTGGGTTGTGGAGAAAACATTTTTTTACTGGAAGCTATGAGAAGTTATTTACAAGACAAAGGTTTTTTCTTTCTTTATCAGGTGGGGGAATTAGATTCTTCTAGTATTTGGACCCAAGGTTAGAAGTAGGCTTAGGTCTTGGGTCTTTTTGATGAGCAGGTTGTTTTGTGGAAGGCTTACATTGATAGTCTTAATAAGAGTCATATCAAGTTGAGAGTTGAACCAAATACTATTGCTTGGACATACAAAAAATTTGGGGGTCAATATATGGCTAGACTTGGTTACAAAGCAAGTTTTGACCCTCATCCTCAAGGGCCTACTTGGTGGTGGTGGAAGAAAATTTGGAAATTATCTACCCCCAAAAAACAATTATTTTCATGTGGTTAGCTTTGAGAAATAAGGTTTTGACTTGGGAAGTTTTACAGAGGAGAAGCAGAAAAGACCCAAGTATTTGTACATTGTGTCAGTCAAAGGAGGAAAGCATCACACATTTTCTAATCAAATTCTCTTTTTCTCAACATGTTTGGTTAGAATCTAAAAAAATAACTAGAGTATAAAATATTTGGGAAGGAGAAACAGTGGTGGTATGCTTAAGAGAATGGTTTTTGAAAAAATAATTGAAACAATTTATTTCTTTACCACGTATTATATGTTGGGGTATATGGTTGGCACAAAATGCAGCTATTTTTTTGTAAAATATCTCTTTTACTCATGTTTAGAGGGAATTAAATCAAGAAGCCGATAAGTTATCAAAAGAAAGTCAATAGGTTCTAGAAGGTTTCTTGCAAATGGAAGAGAACAAGTATGGAGTTTCTTCTTTCACTCACATATCATACCCCTAGTTCCTATGCTATATCTGGCTTGTGCTATGGGCCTATTAATTTTATTAGAGCTTTATGGCAGTTTTTAACTATTTCCTTTCTTTCTACTGGTTTCTTTTTCACTGATATTTATCTAGGTTTTGGACATGGAGGTTATTTGGATGATTAAGTATTGATATATAAGGATATTTATCCTTATTATCCCCATGCTATTTTGAAGATGGGTTTTTTTCCTCTCCGATCTACCCGACTGTAATTATATCTTGACTCCCAATAATCTATTTTTATCTAGGTTTTTATTTGTGCTAAGGCACCTGAGAAGTGTAATTTTCTTTCATTCTTAAAATTTAATTTATGATTTTTTTCTTGTAAAAAAAACTACCTATAGACACCTAAAATATGTAATCACAAGGAGACTCTCCAAAATACCTCCTTCTAACCCATCTAACCCACCTAGGGCATCCTCAAGGCTATTTAGTGTCTTTCCATACTAAAAGGACATTTTTATTCCATGGGAAGCATGACCATATTTCCTGAGATGGTCTCAAATTTGGGACCATCTCTACGTGAGATGATCATGCACGCGCAAAAATAAAAAAATAAAAAATTATGCAGTAAGTTGTCTATCAGCGTAGCGACTCTTTTTTGCCAACACCAGGTGACCTGCAAGCAGTAGATATTCTCCTACCACCTAAAATTTACTACAAATAGCAATCATACAACCATTGATTTCCACTTGTCCCTCCTTGGATGTATGTCAATAGGGCTATAAACTGGAGGTTTTCTCCCTCCATTAAGGGACCCGATTTTTAAATGCTTACTTCCATAAAGTATTATCAAATATGCTCACCAAGATTCCTTGCTATAATTATGCTATTAGATTGCTACATGAGTCTCAAATATACCTTCCATCACCTCACTTGATTAACCTCACTATTCTATATTATCCAAATCAGCAAGCTCACATCATCATCTGCAAGAAATTCATCAATAAAACCACCCTGGGATCACCCCCAATGCCACAAGATCTAGTTTTCAATAGTTGTAGGTCTACGATAGTGACTATCTCTCTACGAGATAGTCCATAGGCAGAGACCATATCACCCAATATGATTCTATTTGGGTGATCGATTTTTATATTTTTATGCATGTTAGCTTAGATTTACATGTTGCATGTTCCTTTCAACATTAGATCATTTCATTTATGCATGTCATTTTCTGCATTAGCATAGATATTCATTTTCATCACATGCAATCTCTTTTTAGTTCTTTTCATTTTGTTTTATCTTATGATCAAGATGGGTCCAATCTGAGTGGGCCCCACAGATGCTACTGATCTCATGTTTGTTTCTTTGCATGTAGGTTACAAGATCAAATATCATGAAAGACTCTCGGATTCAACTCTCATGCAATGGTTGCTAAAAACCCACTCTCCAAACATTGTTGTGGGTGCAAGAACCTTTTTAGATTGCACTAAAGAAAACTTTATCCGATGAAAATGATATCTTGATCCTTACTATAATATTGTATCATCGGTAAAATCCCTAAGAGGGATTCATTGTAACACTTTTCAAGAGAATCAATATAATTTAATACAATAGGATTTATTGTCATTTGATCTCTTTTGCATCATGTTTTTGTGCTTTCCTATTTTGTTTGCGGTGCATGTTTTCATGCTTTCAAATGGCGATCACGGTGGGACCCCTTGTGGGTCCTCCTTTTTCATCATTTGTTGTTTTGATAATTAAAATGACTAATTTTTGCTGCTTGCTTTGGTGATTTGTAGGTACACAATCAAAACCATCTCATATGACCCCTCTATTATTGTAACCATCTCAGATGGCCCCTATTCTAAAACCATATCAAGCAATACGATCACCAGCTAGAGATAAAATAATGTAGATCTACAAGGATCAACATCAAACAAAAGGAATCCATGTTACATATTCATACCTTAGGATAGTTTTATTGCATGTTTGATAGAAAGAACTAAGAAAAGAAGGAAAATACATCATTTAGTTGCATGCATGTTTCTATCCTTTATTGGTTTTAAAATTATCAAACCGTGATCATCTCAAGTCGATATGATCTCAGGTCTATGACCATCTCAGCCGAGATGGTCCCTATTTGGTAGCCATCTCAGTCAATATGGTCTCTATCCTACCACTATTTTGTTGCATTTTTATCTTATCAAGAATATGGATCATCATGTAGCAAAAATAGATGTATTTTACTTTATAACTTTGCATTAGTTAGAATCATTTGTGTGCTCTTTGTTTCCCTTTTCAGCAATAAAAGGAACACCACACATGCATGTATCATTTAAAAATTGGTAAGGTTGGATTTCATCACCAACCCCCAATCAAGACTAGCGATATTGGATTTCACCTCCTTCCACTAGCTCGCCCCTTTAAACACCATAGTAGCCCCCACGAGTGGTTTCTTGGACTTCATCACCAAGAAGCCCCCTACTTTTGGGTGCATCCTAAGGTAGGTTAGGGTTAGATGCCCCTTAACCATAGGGCTTAATAATTTATGGAATGTAACTATCATTCATATCCAAGCACGCCCGAGTGTGAAGCGAAAGCCTATCTGGGCAAGTAGCAGGATTTAGACAATGTGGCCCCTCCTTGGGGGGTATTTTCTTCCTATAGTAGTACCTATGGCCAATTCATCCTTATAGGAAGCCACTTTTTTTGTTTTTGTCTCATTCCTCGATAGAGGATGTGCACAAACTACCTTTTTGTAGCATTCTCTTCATTTCCCTTAGTCTTCTAGGAGTAGAAGATCTAAAAAAAAAAAACACACAAAAATCAAAATAAAAATAAAAATTAAATCAAAAATCATATCAATAAAATTTTCAATAAAAAACAAAGAGTGTTTTCTTGTTTGTTTGTTTGCTTTGTTTGCATAGCTTAGATAAGTGCTTGAGAGCATTGTCATGGTTCTTTATGCACCATTTTCCTAGCATATGGTCGTAACACGTAACCAGGCTCACTCACGAGCTCACACTACAGATCCATCACCTAGAACCATGGACTCTCTTTGAATTAAGCCATAGGATCTCATCATTCCTGAGTGGCGACGTGATCTTCCTAGCCCAAAGGGGATCCCTCATTCCACTAACCCTGAAACATCGAGCATCCACATTCACAACTCACCCACTGGTACTGACTATGATCAGGACATGGATTATCCTGATCAAGATACCTTGTGTACCTTTTATAGGGATAACCATAACCAAGCTAAAACATCCAAGAGGTCCCTACCATACCTTCATATCCTAGATCAACCTATGAATCCCCTAGATCAGGATCAGGAGTATACCCCATAGCAAGATAGGGATATTCAAGCTACTCCAGTTGATCATCCTTGGATGAGCCACAAGTATGAGCACCTAAACATGTACAATGCTCAAGGTAATAACAATACCACCACGTCAGCTCAAGCATTTGTCATGTCAGCTCGTGGGTCCAGGGATGGTGATTTTCATCCTCTTGATACACCTTATGACATGTAGTATGATCAAGGATGGTGCACTTTAGTACCCCCTGATTATGTGGAACCTATCCTATGACAATAGTATCAAGTTAATGCAACCTCTTGTGGCCCCAAAAACAAGTTATTGATCTCTCTAGGGGTGAAGCTCAACACACGCCTATTCATACCACTCACACACATATGAATAGGCCACACACCATCGACCTAGTAAACCAAAACTAGGTGCCCAGGACAACCCTAGACCATCGATTACAATGGGAGATGCATCGAAGGTTGCCCATACCTACACAACAAAGGCAATCGACCCAATAGAACCTAGGGCACCAAGCACAATGTCAAAACCTTCCACCACACCCAAATTTAAATCTTCCACCTCACCCACACTTAAATCAAACTCATCATCAATAACCTAGACCACCACCCATTCATCATCATCAACCTCATTCTCCAGAATGCTATCAAGCATACCCTTATCAACAAGATCCTGAAGCCTATGAGGAACAACAACCTAAGTATCAAGACCAAATTGATACGTATCTTGAGGTGACATATGGTGATATGCCTATTGATAACACTCACCCACCACCTCATCCACAACAAAATATTCAAACTAATCAAGGCCAAAGGTGAGCCGATGCCATCATCTCACTCAAAGCCTATAAATGGTTGATAGAGCACCTCAACTCATTAGAGAAGCAAACCTTAGGTTCAGGTTACCAAAAACCTACCCTACGATAGCTTACCAACCAACCTCTACACCCATCAGTTCCATCACCACCCTACCCTGAGCATTTTGAGATGCCTAAACTCGACAAGTTCAAAGGTGATGAAGATGCACAAGAGCATGTGACAAGCTTCATCAATATGTGCTTTCATCTTCAAGATAATGACTCCTTGATGTTAAGGACATTCCTTATAACATTGGCTGGGAGTGCTTTGGAATGGTTTAATCATCTACCACGCCATAGCATATACACCTTTGAGAAATTAGTGAATGCATTTCTGGAATGCTTTGCCTTTAGCATTAGGAAAAAGGTAAACATGACTGACTTGTCTAGCCTTCATCAATTTGATGATGAGCTAGTCATGGAATATGGGAATAGGTGGAGAATAGTTATGTCAAAATTACCCTTCACCTTACCCATTATAGAGCTTACTCGGATGTTCACAAGGAGTTTCTCAAAATCGATATCACTTTTATTGCAACTCCAACAATACAAAACTTTTGAGGAGGCTCTAGCTCAGGCCAAAGTCATTGAGGACATAAAGGTCCAAGAAGGAGAGATTAAGCTCCAAAAAAAGGAATGGCCAAATAAGAATTCTAAAGGGAATCAAATGCAACCAAAGGCATCTCTAGTTAATCAGGTTGTTTTGAGTGTCCTCAGGCCATCAAATCAAACTCCACCTTCGCAACCCAACTATCAGGTGCAACCTCCACCCATGCAGTATCATTCACAATAGATGCAACAACCATAGCAAAAACTACAAAATCAATAGCATCACCCACCTCACTAGTACACACCATTGCCTAAATCTCTAGCATCAATTTTTAATCGACTATGTGAGGTGCAGGCCATCACTCTTCCTGAAATTCATCAAATGGACCCAAATCAACCAAAATCCAAGAATTTCAAGGAAGATCAATTCTACAACTACCATCGATAAAAGGGACATGACATCCAATCATGTTACGCCTTCAAAAATATAGTGTAGGATATGATCGAGAAGTAGGAGATTCATATTGATAATCCTCTTGCTTCAAATAATCAAAACATAGGAGTCTACCAAGACCCCTTGCCCCAATGAGGGATGAACACAACACCTACAACCACAACAAAATAATGCAAGCAGGTAAATCAGGTACAAGCTACCCCACCCAATCAAGGATTTATGGGGATGATCAACATAGTGACACGAAATAGATGTTACCCAAGTCAACCTACACCAATCATGGATCCTCCGAATGTCCCTTCCACATCACAAGCACCTCCATGCCAAAACCCAAGCATACCTACCCCACCTCATCTAGTGCTAACTTTAAGAAGTAGACTTACCCAAAGTCTAAAATTTGCATTGGCAAGGCTCTCCATCTATGAGCTAATCCAACAATCAATGCCACATCAGGAAGCCTTGATGGAGATCCTAAAATCAATTGACTTGCCTTCACAGGACCCCAATACCTTCTCTAATTTTTTGGGGCAAGTTCAAAATTGTAGTGAGCCTGCAATAACTTTTCATGATCACGAGATCAAGATAATCCCTATTGAGATACCCAATCCTCCCTTGCACATCATAGCTAGTGTGGATGGGATCCCCTATAAATGAGTCTTGATCGATATTGGCTCATCAATCAACATTATCACCTCATCCACCCTTGCACATCTCAATATTCCACCCTCTCATATTGCAACATCCACATTCACCCTTTGAGCCTTTAATGATGCATTATGTTCCACCATTGGAATGGTAGTCCTTCCTATTTGGGTTGGACACAAGACCATTCACACACTCTTTCATATTTTAGAAGGGGCCATGCAATACAACTTGTTGCTTGGTCTACCTGGATCCAAGATATGAAGTGTGTACCTTCAATTCTCCACCAAAGCATAAAGTATGTGCATGAAGGTCAAGTGCATTGCATCCCTACTGACTTGGAACCATTCCAATTTTACAACCTGGTCTCACATCCTTATGAGTACACATTACCATCAACTCATTTGGATGTCCAACCTAATCATCCCACCACACATTCACATCTTCCACAAAGGTTTTCCATGCCTTTATCATCTCACCCATCTTCATCATTGCAACCCTCATCATCATCACAACCTTCATCATCATACCCCTCATCATCATCACAACTACCCTCATCAACTCCTTTGGGGACCCCTTCTCATCCATCAGATATTCCCATGAGAAATCTAGAGAAGGCACCCATGCAACCAACTTCACCTCCACCATCATCAATTCATACCTCTCCATCTCCACCATCTCCATCTCCTCCTCCCGCACCTTTAATCTCCACCATTTCAACAACACCCACTCATATCACCCCCATAGGAGAAGAACCATCATCATCCACTCATATTTCATCATCAACCACATCTTCATCACCATCCTCATCTTCTCCTCCCTTGTAGGTCAACATTCATATGACTAACCCGAGTTTGGGTGAATATGTAGTACAAGATGTTACATTCACCCCTCGTATAGAGTCAATTAGAGATTTTGGTCACCCACATAGCATGTCATTACCTATAGGTACCATTGTCCCCCTTGGATCTTATCCAAGGTAAACCAATTTTATCTATGGTGGCATTGATGTCACCATAGATGCACCTCCACAACTGAAAGAGGTGGAGCCATTTCAAGCCAACATCGATTACATGTCAAATCCATCCTTTGCTATGTAATACTTTCATCACTACCATTGGTATGAAAATGGCTTAGGATGGTATGAACAAGGTCTTCAAACCCCTGTAGAACCACACTATCAACTCCCCATAGATAAAGTAGGCTTGGGATATCATACATGCCTACCTAATGAACTCCTTGTTGACTCCCTACAATGCCTTAACTTAGGCTTCGAGGGAGACATCGATGGTAATGAGTATATCGATCCTAGTAATACTCACCTACTTAGCGATCACTTACACATCGCTACTTTATCTATTACTAACTCTAACAAGTCAGATCATGAGTCTAAAGATGATTATGATTTAGGAGATGATTAGGGGCCTGAGCATGATTAGGGGTCAAAATATGGTTGGGAGACCACTTCCATCACCTCTTTTAGCTTGGAATATGAATTGACCCCTATTGAGCCTCTCAATGATTTAGATGAATTCTATCTTCATCTCTTTCCAAGGTTACCACTCCCCCTCTAGCATCAACTTCTCCCACCTAAGGTTGTTATTCCTTGTGTTCCTCATAGGGTAACCCTCATCATCCCAATTCTACCTCAACCACCCCCTATACATTTGCATCCACCCATTTTCGATCATCTCTTCCCATAGTATGGAGATTATCCACCAACCATCAATATGATCTCCATTGATCTCACCACTCCACTCCATTATCCTGGTGACCCTTCCAAATCATTACCTCTCAATCTTGAGGCTATTGATTTTGATCGTACCACCCTTCCACCATCATCATCTGAGTTTCTCCCTTCTAAGGATATGTTACAACCATTCCATCTCTCATCACATCCTCATTTAGATGTCTTACAAGCTGAGATTGAACCTAACAATGTATCTAACTCACTCAATCCAGCTGATGACATTCACTTGATCCCTACTCCTCATCAATTGGAAGAGGGATCACATATGTTAATAGAAGATATGATTGACATCGACATCAATGATGATCTCGAACATCCCTAGATTCTCAAATTGGGGAAAGGTCTTTCAATCAAAGAATGCATCACATTCTTTGCTCTTCTAAAGAAGTATAAAAATGTTTTTGCTTGGTCCTACAAGGACATGCTTAGTTTGGACCCAAATTTAGTGGTTCATAATTTAACATTAAATCCAACAATTAAACCAGTAAAGCAAAAACTCTAAAAGATGCATCCAACAATTGCTCTCATGATTAAAGATGAATTACAAAAATTATTGGATGCAGGATTCATCCAACCCATTGACTACCTCTGACTAGGTGTCCAACATGGTTCCTATCAAGAAACCAAATGGAGGGTGCACATATGCACCGATTTTTATGATCTCAATAAAGCGAGTCCCAAGGATGAATTTTCATTGTCGAACATCGATACACTGGTAGATGCGGTCGTAGGCCATGAAATGCTATCCCTCATGGATGGCTTCTCAAGATACAATCAAATCCAAGTTAATCTAGAGGATCAAGCCAAAACAACCTTTACTACACCTTGGGGGACCTTTTGTTACAAGGTCATGCCCTTTGGCTTAAAGAATATTGATGCTACCTACTAGTGGGTAATGACGTATATCTTCCATGACTACATGCACAAGATTATTGAAGATTATGTCGATGATCTTGTGGCTAAATATTTATTACGTCAAGACCACATCGGTGTTTTAGAGAAAATCTTTGATCACCTTCTCGAGCATAATGTTTGATTGAATCCCAAGAAGTGTGTCTTCGAAGTCACATCTAGAAAACTCTTAGGGTTCATCATTTCAAAGCAAGGCATTGAAGTCAACCCATAAAAGTTCAAAGCAATCTTACAAATACCTCCCCCACCAACCTTAAGTAGCTTCATAGCTTACAAGGGAAGATACAGGCCATCTAATGGTTCATCATGCAACTATCAGATAAATATCGACCTTTCAATCATCTTCTACAAAAGGGGGTGACTTTTCATTGGAACAAATATTGCCAAGAGGCCTTTGTAGATATTAAGCAATACTTGGCTTCTACATCGGTATTGTCCCCTTCGAGACCTGGTGCACCATTTTTATTATACATCTCAACCATTGACTTCACCTTAGGGACCATGTTGGCCCAAAATAATGAGGTAAGTAAGGAATATGCCATATATTATATCAGTCACACCTTGGTCTCGTATGAGATCAAATATGCCTATGTGGAGAAACTCTGCTTAGTGATGGTTTTTACCACCAAGAAACTCCATCACTACATGATAAATCAAATAACATATGTCATCTCTAAAGAGAACCCTTTGTGGTATATGATGAGTCATACTTATCATAATAGTCGCACCACAAAGTGGATCATGCTCTTGATGGAATTTGACCTAGAATTCATTGGACAAAAATCCATCAAAGGTTAGGTCATTGCAGATCAGCTAGCAGAAGCGCCTCTCCAGGATGATAGGCCTATGACAATTGAGCTACCCGATGATGCTATCTTCATAGTATCTAGCTCAGATGAACCAGAAGAACAAGAACACAAAGTTGATCTCACATTGTTCTTTGATGGTTCTAAGTGCGAGCAAGGGGGTGGTGTAGGAATCATGTTTTTCACACCACAAGGGGCTCCTATTCCCCTCTCATTCAAACTTGATTTCCCATGCACTAACAATAATATTGAATATGAAGCCCTTCTCTTGGGTCTTCAAATAGCTATCACCATGAATGTCAAGAGAATCAAAATCTTTGGTGACTCCTTGCTCATCGTTAATCAAGTAAAAGAAATTTACCAATGTAAATGCTTAGTCTTGAAAGCTTACAAGACCATCATGGACAAGTTGCTTGTAAAGTTTGAGTGGTATGACATCGAGGCGATCCCTCATTCTTCAAATAATTTTATGGATACAATGGCTTCCTTGGGATCCTTAATTTCATAGAACCCATCAAAATATATCACCACTATTCATGTCAAAATGCTCTCACAATCCACGATATCATGAGATACTGCTACAACAGAGCAAAGCATCCACATGGTACAAATTGAACCATGCCATGATTGGTTCTCTAAAATTCAAGATTTCTTGCAACTTGCTTCTTGGGGATCCTTGATCCTACAAGTTCCTTATGATAATGTCACAACCATATATCTTAAGGTTCTCTCTCAATCTGCATTTGCATGAAATGATTCTAGAGAGGAGCAAGAAGTCCATTTAGTGCAAGCTGAGCAATATCAAGACTGGTTCTCCTAGATCAAATATTTCTTGAAGCTTGGTAGCCCTCCTATGGGCTTGTCGCATGCCGCCAAATGAACATTCAAACAAAAAGTGACTAAATATGTCTTGATAGGGGATATATTGTACCATCGAGGTTATGATGGCATTCTTCTTCGATGTCTAGAGCCCTAAGAATCTACTTGGGCCATTTTGCAAGCTCATGATGGTACATGTGGTGGCCATTTTAGTGGCATGGCCATCGCAAAGCATATTCTTAGAATGGGCTATTATTGTCCTATGATGGAGTAGGATTGTTGTGCTTATGTCAAAAGGTGTATCAAGTATCAACATCATGCTAACTTATCACATGTACCTTCATAAGCATTGCAACCCATCCACTCATTGTGGCCTTTTTCTCAATGGGGCTTTGATCTAATTGGAAAAATATCACCCCCATATTCAGGCTGACACACATTCATTTTAATGACCATAGAGTATTTTACAAAGTGGGTTGAAGCAATCCCACTTACCATTATGATAGGAGCCCGCATTATGGAGTTCCTATTGCATAATATCATATGTCATTTTGGTATTCCATCCAAAATCATCTCTGATAATGGACCATCATTTAAGAATAAGGATGTTAGAGCTTTGTGCACAAAGTATCACATACAACATAGCTTTTCAACTCCTTATTACCCATAGGCTAACGGGTAAGTTGAGGCATCAAATAAAATGATTATTGCAATCCTAAAAAAAATAGTCAACAATCATCACAAGGATTGGCATCTTCAACTACCTCTAGCTTTGTGGGCCTATCGAATGAGTGTTCGAACATCAATAGGGGCCATGCCATTCTTATTGGTATATGGTACTGAGGCCATTATTCCCTTGGAACTTGAAATCCCTTTGTTGCACATCTCATTACAAGAGTTCATTACTGATGATGATGTATGATAAGCTCACCTTGATCAACTTACGCTTCTTGATGAGCGATGCATTAATGCTCTTGAGCATCTTCGTGTTTATCAGGATCATATTAAGTGAGCCTATGATACAAGGGTTCATCCTAGGGAGTTCCAAGTTGGGGATCTTATGCTCAAAGAGAATCAGTAGAACTCCAATCTGCCTAGCCATTTGCATGATAAATTCACCACAAACTGGTTAGGCATGTTCATAATAGCATAAAAGGTGGGACTAGGAACTTATTAGTTAGCTTCACTTGAGGGTGTTGAGGAGCCTGAACCCCTCAATATTCTCCACTTACGGGTATTTTATGCATAAAAATAAAAACAAAAAAATAATAATAACAAAAACAACAAAAAACATAAAAATACAACATCAATCATTGCATATTTCACATCATCATTACATTGCACATTATTCATTGCACCATGCATTCTTATACCTTCACTTTTTGCATTCCACATTGTCTAGCTACACTTGTCATATTACATTAGGCACTTGTATCACTACACTTGCATTAGTATTTTCTTGTAAGCACTAAGAATAACACCATGTTTGTATGACTGTCATTTGTCTTGATCAAACTTTTTCTCTTGTCATCATTTACACTTTTCTTTGTGATATTTTGATTATTAAGCGATCCATGTAAGATAGGATAGATATCGTATGATTATCAGCAATGGTGTTCATTTGGAAACTAACTATTTTATGCACATCGCTTAATTTTTGAAATTTCAAAGGGAAAATGCTCATCTCATCATTTGGTTCCATCCACTTCACCTCTTTTTGGTGCTTCTTACACTCTTTACTACTTTCTCTTTAAGTAAGTTGTCATAAGGTGTCCAATAGGGTCTTTCGATCATTCAATCATTCCTAGTTTTCCTTTCAGATTTTGTAGAAAGCCATCTTGATTTCTGATAGGTAGAGTCTTGCTTTGATTGTACCTTGCTTATCTCAAAATCCCAACACATAATTCACACTCTTAAATACGATTTTTGAACAAGGAAAGATGAAACTATAAAGTGGTTCTTGCCTCAAAAGTGAAAAATTTCCCTTGCTCTCCTATCATGCGCATGGTCTAGAAAGTTGAGAATTGACAAAAGGACAAGCTCTCCCCCTCAAAAAAATAAATCTCCTTGCTCCTCTCCAAAATGAGCAAGTTCCCAAAAATCAAAGCAATAAAATCCCTTGCTCCTCTTCAAAATGAGCAAACCCCCTCAAAAAAAAAGCAATAAAATCCCTTGCTCTCCTTCAAAATGAGCAAGTATCCCAAAAAAAAATTACAAAGAGCTTGAATCCCTGGAATTCTTAATTTTTTAACAACCATGGAGTGATCTCCATCGCCAGCAATGGGCTATAGTAATCAACTTGGAAATGGAGTAGCCTTATGCATGGCGATATGTCTATCACATTAGTGACCTTCTCTTGTACAGACCAATATCAGCTTATGGATGAGCTAGCTTTTGATGGCTTGCATTACAGAGTAGTCAAGTCCAACCATGTACAAATTAGGGTAATGATGACCATAAGGTGATCTCCATTACAATAATGGGCTATAAACATCAGCCTAGAAATGGGGTAGCCTTATGCATTCACCCATTAATGAACTTCACTATGCACACACAAGGATATTGAATATCTTGGTCTTCCTAATGGATTTTTATCTCTTAGGTTCTTGCATGGTCAGTATACAACTTTTTACTGGTCAACTAGGGTGTTTGAGTCTCCTAAAAGCCTTGTTGTCCCCTTTGTGACTTCCTGTTATTCACCATCCATTCCATTTGCATAATTGTCAATATATATTTTATTTTATTTAGGGTATGTTTCAGTGTATGCCTTAGATGAAATTATTTCAACCTTGATTCATGACTTTCATACATTCTATGGTGCTTACACTTAGTTGGTTATTGCATCTTAGATTAATTCATTATGTTTTATCATTTAAACATACCATTTAAATCATCATATATCACTAGTGTGAAGACAAAAACATGACACTTAAACAATAAAGAAAGAAAATAACCCAAAGAAACACAAGATTGCACAAATAGATAATTTTATTTAAAAAATGGGGGGAGCTAATAAACTCCTTTTGATACAATATGTACTCAGTGAGTATTTGATACAAAGATGTACAAGATGCTAGGGTTCTCTGAAACCCTAGCTACAATAATGAAGTGTCTTCAAATGGTGTGTCTTGCTTCCAACAAGGTGAGTGGGCTTCTAGTTATCCGTAATCGGGCCACTCTAGCTTCAACAACTATTCAACTCCTTTGATGATGTCATAAAAACCTACACATACAACAATCAAAGCAATCAGTAAAACAAAATGAGGGTTCCACTATGTGAACCCTTAGAAAATGATACTGAAAACCCTAGATCTAGAACAATAGCATATGCAAAAATTAAGTAACATGAAATAAAATACATAGATAGACTTACTTTGTTGTGTTGATGATACATTGTTTCGTTGTTACAAATCTAACGGTATATGACTTGATGCAGCAGACTCTGGTTCATGTTTTGATGATTACGACAGGCTCTGGCAGGTGCTTTGTAAGCTTCTGATGCAAGCTTGGCAGGCTCTGGTGTGCACCTACAGGACGTGGCAGGCTCTGGCATGAGCTTTTCAAGCTCTGATGTGCACTTGGTAGGCTCTGCAGTGATCTTGGCAAGATCTGGAGCACACCTATGGGTGAGGGTAAATCTACAGAAGCAGATCGTAGGGATGTGAAGAATACGACGGATGGGGGGATGATGGTGGTAACGAAAAATGGCTAGGGGATGGATGTAAGGGTGGTTGGAATGGTTGAAGTCCTATGGCAAGCTAGGGTTTTGGATCTTCAAGGCTCTACAACCTTATGCTTCACAGGGGCTTCTTCACTGATCTCTCTATGTATGAATATCTTCCAGGGCATTCCAGGTTTTGAGCATTTGCAAATGCCCTTACTTATAATCCAACCTAGGGTTTTCTTAGGGTTTTAGCCTTACACTTTTAATCATGTGGCTAAGATTAAATCAGATCCTAAGGCTGAGATTACACTTTAGATGTGGCATGGATTAATGAATATGGACGGTGGAGATTAGATTGGATCGGATGGTTGTGGTTAATTGGGTTTATAAATACATATTTTATAATAAATATATTATAATATAATATAAAATATTATATTAAATATAAAATAATATAAAATAATATTAAAATAAGCCCAATTGGGTTAGGAAATGGAGGGAAATGTGGATGTGGGCCAAATAATTGGGAATGGTGGAATTGGGCCAAATAAATGGTGGGAAAGGTGTATGGTGGACAAGTGGGTGGTGGGATGGTTAGGATGGAGGATTAATGGCTGCAATTTGGTGTCTACAGATGCCCCTTTTTGTACCATATTGCGTGAAACACAATATGGTGCAAAAATACGAGACACCTGCTTGGGATATGGGCGCAGAAGCAACTTCTCTCTGTTGTTGGATTTGAGCACTGATGTTGAAGACAAAAGAATAAAGAATTTTTGGAATTTTTGTAGCTTACCCCCTCAATTGGCGAATGAGAAGCATCTCACGAGCCAATTGAAAAAGAATTTGTGCAAGTGATGAAATGTGATTGTGGATGATATGAATGATGTAAAATGTGACACCGTTTTGCCCCAACGGTGGAAAGGGGTTGGTGTAAAATACCATGATGATTGTGGATGATATGAATGATGTAAATGTGATACCATTTTTGCCCCAATGGTGGAAAGGGGGTTTTGTCCAATGTCATGATCATGTAAGATGTATCCCATTGTGGGAAATCATAATCAAATTGTGGTTGCCCCAAATTTTGGGATGATTCGATGTTGTTGAATAAGATGTCGCAGTGGCATCATTGAGTATGCAAGGTATGAAGATGCATGATGACTAAGTCAACGTAGGGGTGGGGTAGTGACTGTGGAAAATTCTTCGCCAATTCCACAATGGAACCAATCAACCTACCAATCTAGCCTGTATTGTGACTGTTGTCGAATGAATGAGTATTTGTGATTTTGATTATCCATGTTTTCGTACCCCACGAAAGAGGGCATCAATGACTGCCTTTGAGCAAATTGTTCTTGGTAAGGTTGCACTCAAAATGTGAGGTGCCAAATGTGATTGTGATCTTTGATCAAGGAGATAATTGATGATGATCATGGTGAAGTGTCCTTATGGTGGTTTGTTCATCTTACCGAATTACATGGATGCAAATCGCTGCAATCACCAAGGAGATAGAATAGACCACTAGATATGAGGTTCACTTGAATGAACTGGACAAATGGTGGATGAAATGATTGATGGATTGAAATATGGTGACATGAAGACATGGTGATGAAAAATGTGTTGATGGATGCAATGTATGTGGATTCAATGATTGATTATGTTTTTGCCCCAATAGATGAAGGGATTTTTGCAATTTGGAAATGTGATGAAATGTATCTGTTCTTGCCCTAACAGATGAAGGGGTTTTTGAAATGAAATTATTTATGTCTGTTCATTGCCCTTAATAGATAAAGGGGTTTTTGATGATGTAAGTGTCCTTATGGTGATCTATCCATCCTACCGGATTGCATGGATAACCAGTCGCTACAACCGCTAGGTAAAATAGGGTAAACCACTAAATACAAGGCTCACTTGTACTTGTGTCTGTTCTTTGCCCTTAACAGATAAAGGGGTTTTTGATGATGAAAAAAATGAAATGTGTCTGTTCTTTGCCCTTAATAGATAAAGGGGTTTTTGATGATTAAAAAAAATGAAAAGTGTCTGTTCATTGCCCTTAATAGATAAAGGGGTTTTTGATGATGAAAAAAAATGAAAAAGTGTATGTTCATTGCCCTTAATAGATAAAGGGGTTTTTGAAATGAAATGATTTGTGTCTGTTCGTTGCCCTTAATAGATAAAGGGGTTTTTTATGATGAATGATGGTGTGAATGCAAGGCAAAGGGTGCAACCTTTGACAAAAGGATGCAACCTTTTGAACCTAGCAATTGATGTGGATGATGTGAATGCAAGGCAAAGGGTGCAACCTTTGACAAAAGGATGCAACCTTTTGAACCTAGCAATTGAATTTGTTGATGATGTGATGTGATTGAATGATTGAATTGTTTATTGAATTGGGGGGAAGGTGTGATATCTTGAGCACCCCCAAGTTTTGATGTTATTTTCTTGGTTGGGGGAAAGGTGTGAAACCTTGAACACCCCCAAGTTTGTGATGATGTTTGCACTTTCTAGCGATCTCTTCATATGTGAGTTATATATATATATACATGGCTTTTAATTTTTGTGTTATGTTATGTGAATGCGTGTTGTGGAGATGCATGTTTAAAAAAATGTTTTTATGCATGTATTATTGATGATTAATGCATGCTAATCATGATGTGTATGCATAATGTTTATATGGATGATTAATGCAAGCTAAATGATATGTATATGGATGATTAATGCAAGTAAATGTATAATGAATCTAAACTATATGAGAGGATATGCATGGTGTTCTAATGATCTTTTATAGTTCAGAAATTTTATTGGCCATTTTTGTTGTCCATTGTTTGGCAATCGGGGGTACCAAATTTGGTGGTGTTATGCAACTTGACTTATGGATGTTGACATGGAAGAAGATATGGATGTTGATATGGAAGAAGATATGGATGTTGATATGGAATGAGTACTGCAAGATTTTCAAAGACTCAAACATACTAGTGTCCTCAACCAAACTCACTAAGGTTGTCTAACTTTCTTTAGGACCAATGTGTGTGCAAGTGAGGTTCAATTACCAAATCTTGAGTATGACAATGACCCTATCCAATCAAGCACCAGTGTGTGTGCATGTGAAGTTCATTAACCCATTATGAGTAAATTAGGCATGACCTATTATGGAGATGACCTGAGGCTAGCCTATCCTTATGTGCGGTCAGAGGTCTCTCTTTTTGCAAGAGAGACATGTCGCCTCGCATGAGCTTACTCCACTGCCAGTCAAGCATCTATAGCCCCGATGGAGATTCACTCCATAGTCCAATGGGATTGATCTTTTAGGCCTTGGGGATGACTACCCATCCTTGTCAGGGATGTGTAGTACGAATCCTTACGACTTTAGGGATCAAGGGTGTTTGGGATTTTATTTGTTAATTTTGTATAGAGCTTTGGGGAATCGGATTCTCAACCGAAGTATGATGAGAATTTTGACCCTATCCTTACTACTCTATGTTTTTATGTTTATGTTTGGAGAGTAATTGTGGTAGTGGTGAAAACCACTATTTTTGCTTTGGACTATGTTGCATGATAGGACAAGTGAGGAATATCTCCTTTTTGCCTCAAGGTACTACCCAAGTATGGTACTAACCCTCCTTAACTCAAAATGTTCTTAAGATGTGAGGAAATGTGGTTGGTTCAAGATTGTATTCGGAATCAATCGACAATGCTCAAGACTTTCTTAGTGTGTAAAGTGTGTTTTTGGTCCTAAAGAAAATCGGACATCCGTTTGGAGGTTGCTTGCTACACTAGTAATGGTTGAGTGACTGAAAATATAGGCTTTGTGATTTTGGCATATGGTATTGTTGGCTTATGTCTTTTGTTAGAGTTGCATGATTGTTTCAAACTAGGTACCCCCAATTGTTATAACTTGACTTTTTGTTTATGGCCATATCATCATTACTATAAATGATCTTTGAACATGGGATGGGATGGATGCAAATGTATATGCCTAATGCAATGGAGTGTTGATATGCAAATGGAAATTGTACAATGCAATGGAATATGTATGATTTAATGTATGCGAATGAAACAATGCATGAATGCAAAAATGAAAATGCATGTCAAATGCCTAAATGTAAATGCAAATGGAATGTATGCAATGTGGGAATGCCTATGTGAATGATTTATTTTTTGTTTTTTTTTTGTAAAAGCCATGTATATATACACATATATCAATCACATTAAGCATGGAATGCTTTTCAAGTGTATGATGCTTAGTGGTTTAGGGTGTTTTACTCCCCCTAGCCTGATAAGTTGATGACCAAAGGGGTTAAATGCCTTTGGAGCTTTTTGAAAATGAAATGTGACCAAAGGGATTAGGTACCTTTGGAACTTTTTGAAATTGGAATGTGACCAAAGGGATTGAGTACCTTTGGAGCTTTTTGATTTTGAATTTTGATGTGACCAAAGGGATTGAGTACCTTTGGGGCTTTTTGATTTTGGAATTTGATGTGACCAAAGGGATTGAGTACCTTTGGGGCTTTTTGATTTTGGAATTTGATGTGACCAAGGGATTGAGTACCTTTGGGCTGGGAGTGGAATTTTATGTGACCAAAGGGATTGAGTACCTTTGGGGCTTTTTGGAAATGAAATGAAATTGGAATGTGACCAAAGGGATTGAGTTCCCTTTGAGGGTTTTTTTTTTTATTTTGAACTCTTACCAAAGGGGTTGAGTACCCTTCCAATTCTGTCCAACCTAGCTTGTCTAGCCAACCTTACCCATCTCTATTAATGATGAAATGGCTAAGGATTGAGCCATGTTAGTGATGAATATGGCTAAGGTTGAGCCATGTTAGTGATGAAATGGCTAAGGTTGAGCCATGTTAGTGATGAAATGGCTAAGGTTGAGCCATGTTAATGATGAAATGGCTAAGGTTGAGCCATGTTAATGATGAAATGGCTATTGGTTAAGCCATGTTAATGATGAAATGGCTAATGTTAAGCCATGTTAATGATGAAATGGCTAAGGTTAAGCCATGTTAATGATGAAATGGCTAAGGTTGAGCCATGTTAATGATGAAATGGCTATTGGTTAAGCCATGTTAATGATGAAATGGCTAAGGTTGAGCCATGTTAATGATGAAATGGCTAAGGTTAAGCCATGTTAATGATGAAATGGCTATTGTTAAGCCATGTTAATGATGAAATGGCTAAGGTTAAGCCATGTTAATGATGAAATGGCTAAGGTTGAGCCATGTTAATGATGAAATGGCTAATGGTTAAGCCATGTTAATGATGAAATGGCTAAGGTTGAGCCATGTTAATGATGAAATGGCTAAGGTTAAGCCATGTTAATGATGATATGGCTAAGGTTGAGCCATGTTAATGATGAAATGGCTAAGGTTAAGCCATATTAATGATGAAATGGTTAAGGTTGAGCCATGTTAATGATGAAATGGCTAAGGTTAAGCCATGTTAATGATGAAATGGCTAAGGTTAAGCCATGTTAATGATGAAATGGCTATTGGTTAAGCCATATTAATGATGAAATGGCTAAGGTTAAGCCATGTTAATGATGAAATGGCTAAGGTTAAGCCATGTTAATGATGAAATGGCTAAGGTTAAGCCATGTTAATGATGAAATGGCTAAGGATTGTCTAGGCAAGCTAGGTTGGATAGAATTGGAAGGGTTGGCTACTGAAGTAGCAAGTGGGTTTGTTTTATTTTCCATTAAACTGTTCTGATCTAATGAAAATCAAAACTACTAAAGATATGCCAAAGTAAACACAAAACTTAACACTTGTGCATAATTTAAATTACTGAAAGAAAATAAACAAATAGTCCTAAGTTTGAACCATGTGGCTTACCTCAGGTTTTGTTATTTTTCTTTATTAATGTGAGATTCCTTTTAAGTGATAGTTTCGTGTGTTTTGATGATTACTTAATCTTGTTTAATGTAAAATAAAGGTAAAAACTAAGGTTGGTTGGGGCAACGAGATTCTTGTTGGTAATGACCTCCAACAAGTTTGCTCGGGGGTATGTCCTAAGGTGTCTAGGGGTAGAGATTTGGTGGATGGATATGAATGCCACCGTCACCAAACCTCAAGCAATAGTTGGTGATGAAATCCAACTATTACTGTTTAAAAGTGCAACGTGCAGTGTGTGATGTTAATTTTATATTTCTTGTTGTTTATTGTGTTCCAAGCAATATTAAAAGCAACAAGATTCCTAAGTTTAAACTAGAAGCTAACATAAAGATACAAATTTCGTCAATGGAAGTGAAGTACACCGCTTGAAACCCCTACCTACAAATGATACCAAATGATATCAAAAGAGCATCGAAGGGTTCGTCCACTTCCCCGCTAAAGGTGCCACCCTAGAGCAGGACTACTTTTTGTATGTTCACGTTATTCCAGCTTAAACAAATAAAGCAAGCAGCTTTTAACCCTAAGAATGCAACTAGGTATGATATTTTTGATTTCAATGCAAACAAGGATGCAAACAGTCACACCATTAAACAAGAAACCTAAAACTAAATGTTTTAACATGCAAGATGTAACTTGAAAATGCAACTTATGATGATTGTTTTTCTAGATTTCTTTAATGTGGTTAATTTTTAGCCCAAAACTAGAAATTACACATAGAAAACCAAATAAGTAAATAAATAAATAACACAAAAATTTAAGTTGAATGGATGTAGGGCTTACCAGGAAAGCCTACATTTTGGTGAAGTCATTATGAGATCTCTGCTACTCTTATTGACCTAAAAATTTGTGGAGACATGCTATGGCATGTCAGGAACCTACCCTCAAAATTTCAGCCCAATACGACTCCGGATGAGTGAGATATGGCCAAAACCGTGAGGGTAGTTTGTGCAGGAAAACGCAGCTGAACGCCTCTAGTCAACACTTGGCACAGCAAGGTGCCTTCCAAGCGTAGTAGGGTGCCTGTGTAGGCACATAAGGGCACATGTGATGGTCAATATTCACCGTATAACACCTACATAAACTATAAAATTTCTATAGAATGCTTTAGAAACCCTAGCAGTGAGATCGGTGACTTCTGCGCTTCTAAAAATCCCTACAATAGCCAAAAATAAAATCAAGTTAGCAAAGTAAATAAATTTAAATAATGAAACCCTTGTGGGGTCCCACCATGATCGCCATTTGTGAAGACAAAAACATGACACTTAAATAATAAAGAAAGCAAATAACCCAAAGAAACACAAGATTGCACAAATAGATAATTTTATTTAAAAAATGGGGGGAGCTAATAAACTCCTTTTGATACAATCTGTACTTAGTGAGTATTTGATACAAATATGTACAAGATGCTAGGGTTCTCCAAAACCCTAGCTACAATAATGAAGTATCTTCAAATGGTGTGTCTTGCTTCCAACAAGGTGAGTGGGCTTCTAGTTATCCATAATTGGGCCACTCTAGCTTCAGCAGCTATTCAACTCCTTTGATGATGTCACAAAAACCTGCACATACAACAATCAAAGCAAACAGTAAAACAAAATGAGGGTTCCACTATGTGAACCCTTAGAAAATAATACTAAAAACCCTAGATCTAGAATAATAGCATATGCCAAAAATTAATTAACATGAAATAAAATGCATATATAGACTTACTTTGTTGTGTTGATACGTTACTTCTTTGTTGTAGATCTGATGGTAGATGACTTGACACAACAGAATATGATTTGTGCCTTGATGATTACAATAGGCTCTGGTAGGCACTTTATAAGCTTTTAATGCAAGCTTATTAGGCTTTGGTGTGCACCTGTAGGACGTGGCAGGCTCTAGTGTGAGCTTCACGAGATCTGATGTGCACTTGGTAGGATCTACAATGAGCTTAGAAAGCTTTGGAGTGCACCTATGAGAGCAGATCATGGGGATGTGAAGGATACGATGGATGGGGGATGATGGTGGTAATGTAAAATGGTTGGGGGATGGATGCAGGGGTAGCTGGAATGGTTGAAGTCCTATGGTCAAGCTAGGGTTTTGGATCTTCAGGGCTCTATAACCTTATGCTCTTCACTGATCTCTCTATGTGCGAATATCTTCCAGGGCATTCCAGTTCAACGCATTCCGGGGTTTGAGCATTTGCAAATGCCCTTACTTATAATCCAACCTAGGGTTTTCTTAGGGTTTTAGCCTTACACTTTTAATCATGTGGCTAAGATTAAATCAGATCCTAAGGCTGAGATTACACTTTAGATGTGGCATGGATTAATGAATATGGATGATGGAGATTAGATTGGATCGGACGACTATGGTTAATTGGGTTTATAAATACATATTTTATAATAAATATATTATAATATAATATAAAATATTATATTAAATATAAAATAATATAAAATAAGATTAAAATAAGCCCAATTGGGTTAGGAAGTGGAGGGAAAGGTGGATGTGGGCCAAATAATGGTGGGAAAG
Organism: Wollemia nobilis; assembly: GCA_028583015.1. Lineage (NCBI taxonomy): Eukaryota > Viridiplantae > Streptophyta > Pinopsida > Araucariales > Araucariaceae > Wollemia > Wollemia nobilis. Next base: position 6,683,524 of record JAQPPZ010000386.1, on the reverse strand, counting down.
GTGGAATTGGGCCAAATAATTGGCGGGAAAGGTGTATGGTGGACAAGTGGGTGGTGGGATGGTTAGGATGGAGGATTAATGGCTACAATTTGGTGTCTACAACTAGTACATAGCATACATGTCTAGGTATATGCACAAATAAATCATATCTAGGCATCCATCCAATCATATTATGCATAATAATATGTACAAGTCTAGGAATACATCTACAATCATCCATCATTTTATCATCATCACATCAAAACACACAATAAAACACAAATGTATCAACAAGCATCATGTCATATATATACATATATCTATATATATCAAAAGGTATAAATATATTATGATACAAAACTTCTCACGGGCTACAATAATAAATGGGTCCTCAGACCTCACATCCAAAAATAAAGCTAACACAATGTCCCTACTCAATGTGGCCCTATGCTACTACTCTCATCATTAACCTCAGCCTCATCTCGATGAGGCTACCTAGATCTACTAGCACATAATATTTGAGAGGTCCCTGGTATTGTGAAAAGTGGCACTTAAGATTTCATGGATGGCTCCCCTATAGTCTCAGTCTGATGGCTCCAATGCGACTAGGAATGAGATGACCCTAATAATAATGAAGGCAATCAATCACCAAGTCTGTCCACCTCATCCTCTAGATTATGGATGTAGGCTCACTCAAATTGGTATCAAGCCTACTCCTCAACCAACCTAGCCCTCAACTAGGCTACCTCTATCCCCTATCCAGCTGACCCCCCACTACCTTGAGTATGTAGATAATCTTGCTCTATCATCACTCTATTAAATGCATCATGTAGACTCACCACCTATGCTTGTAGGGTGTCCCTCTTCTCTGACCAACTTTACCATCTCTATCAGTCTATATCCCACTAGCTCTACACTATGGTGTGGGCTATATCCTAATATATTAGCTACCCTTGGAGAATCTAGACCTACTATCTCAAAGTAGCTATCTACTCTTGTAGGTCATCTGCATCTAGCCCCTCACTCCCATATCCACCCTCATCCAATTGATGATGCATTCATCATTAATATTGATCCTCTACTACCTAAGTTTCCTCACCAGCTACACCCTCTTCACCATTTTCTTCGTCCTCAACTATCTCAACCTTCCCTCTAATTGTGACCTCTCTCCAACTCTATTAGACTACAAGCTAGGTATCATACTCAGGTGTGGTACCCAGATCCTCAATATCGAGGTCTACCAAGGCCTCATCAACCTCCTCCCCTAAGGAATCTACTCATGGGTATGCTACTGAGTCTCTATCATCCATCACATGTAGACCACTAGCTCCTTAGGTACATCCTACCTCACCCCAAGTTGGTGGGTCACTCGTGAGTAATAAAAGTATTCATGCCCTATACCATACCTCCCTATCAATCATCTACCCCATATCACCTACCTCATATACTCATCTACCTCAATTCAGGCTAGTGCTCTCCTCCATGGTCCCCAGATCACCTAGCTTGGTTGTAGTCTAGTCCAAAAATATGTATAGTTCTCTAAGTCACCCTACCAAGGGTAGCTCCTGAACCACTCTCACTCATGTATCCAGTGCATGGTATAGATAATATCTCTATCTACCATATCCCTCCATGCGGTCCATGATAGCCCTTGTGGTCTATCAATGTTGAAGTGCTCCCATCCCCAAACCTAAAGCAAGAAGCTGCACCCTAGGCCCTATCAATGTCTCTCCCATATCTAGTACAACTTCCTATAGAATTATGCCAATAGAGTGGGATCTCATGCCATGATCTATGGTTTCTCCACTAGATCTTTGACAAGGTCTAGCAAGTTCCAAGGGAACCTTCTACCAAAGGAGTTGGGTAAAATAAAATTAGACATGAGTGTCATCAATACAACATGCCTAGCTATTAGTAGCCTAGTGTGATATCCATATTTAATGTGGATTTCTTCATTGTCCATATCACAATCAACAAGTCTCCACTACTCTTTATAGACTCATCACAAAACTATCTCTCTCTAAATGTTTGCAATAGTGTAGATGGGTTCTTCCTCAATTGAATATCACAAGATCTGATAGATGTCCTCTAATGTGATGGTTATCTCACCCATCAGTATGTCAAAATTGTTGGTCTACGGGTCCTATTTATCTATCAAGGCTATTAGGTAGGCCTAATCAATGTGAATAGAATCCAGTCAAGTTGTGTGTTGAAGCTTCAAAGCCTTCAACTACTTCCAATTATCATCACTACTGAGCACTTCAGCACAAGCCTCCTTATAATAGTTTGGAAAGTGATGTTGGGATCTAATAATCTGATCAACATCAAAATACTCCATCAAAATCTAAAAATATAAAACAAAACCAGCACACATGATCCTCTCGGATCAAGACAACCCTCAAATATGATTGTCTTGACATGATATCACCTCAATGCAAGATAGTCCCAAACCATGACCATCTCATGTGAGATGACCACAAAATGAAATTGTCTCAGCTTGAGACGGTCCCCCATACACATTAAAAATCATAAAAATACAAAAAACAAAAACAACAAAGGAAATAAGGCACATAAACACACAAAATGGGAAATAGTATATAAAAGCTAACTACCCATCACCCACCCATTTTTTTCATTTTATCTAACTACCCATTTCACCCATCCATCCCCATTCATTTCCATTACATTTAGTTTGGTTTATTTTCATTTTTCTTTTTATAGAAAATTTTGGATTTTTATCCTCACCTTTCTTACACCAGCTCCTTCCCTCGTCGATGCACCAATTGGGTCCATCATTTTAGTAAGTGGGTTTTTTGGTAGTGCTTCACTTCACAAGCTTAGCTCTCCTCCTCTTCATCTCACTCTCTTTCCATCTTGCACAATGAAAATGACTTATTTTTATGCAAAATCTACTATTTATATTTTTCAGCGACCCCAACCATTTGCTATGGTCACATGGTGCCACAACGGCCATCTAAACATTTAACCCAATGACATCATCTCGGATCACAATGGTCTCCACAATGGCACTTTTCAAATATAGCCATGCTAATATTTTCATTCTTGTCAAGTGCCTCATCACTATCATCAATTTACATTTTCAATATCAAGTCAATAATCAAATGCTCAAAAATGGAAATTGTGTTTATTCAAGAATCATTGTCAAAGACTATCAGAAGCCCTTTTTTTGGGTAAACAATAAGCAAAATTTAAATCAAATAATCATTTGGTATGCCTAAAACCTGAAGAGTAGACTAAAGATTGTCTACCTAAGGTTAAAGGGTTACCAAAATCAAATCAAATTCATCAATGTGTTGGAATCAATGATTCAAAAAAATGCACCCTTTTTATTATTGGGGCATCTCATATTGAATTTTTCAATTAAACATCATCCATCATTAACTCAACCATTTTAGGTCATTTATTTTTGCTCCACATTGTACTTAGTGATAAAGCATTCCAAAAAGGGGCATATGTAGACATCTAAAATGCATAATCACAATGAGACTCTCTAACCTAGGGTAGAATCAGGGCTATTTGGTGCCTTTCCAAAGTAAAAGGGTGATTTTCTTCCATGGGAAGCATGATTGTATTTCCTAAGATGATCTCCAAATCAGGATCGTCTCGATGTGAAACAGTCATGCACATGTAAAAAAAAAATTCATAGTAAGCCATCTATCAACATGGTGGCTCTTTTATATTGATGCAAGATGACCTGTAGGTAGAATATATTCCTCTACTACCTATAGTTTATTGTAAATAACAATCATGTAATCCTTTATTGCCACCTTTCCCTCCTTGGTTGCATGCCAAGAGGGCTATAAAATGGAGGTTTTCCCCCTCCATTAGGGACCCAATTTTTGAATGCTTACCTCCATGAAGTGCTATTGAATTCTATCACCAAGCTTCCTTGCTATTGGTATGTTGTTGTATTGCTACATGAGTCTCAAAGCTACCTCCCATTGCCTCAATTTATTAATCTTGCTACTTTGGATTGTTCGAATCAGAAAGCTCATGTCACCATCCACAAGAAATTCATCGATAAAACTACCCTAGGATCACCCCCAATGCCACAGGATTTGGTTCTCAATAGTTGTAGGTCTACAAAAATAACCATATCACCATGAGATAATCCATAGGTAGAGACCATCTCACTCAAGGTGGTCCTGATTGGGTGATCAATTTTTATATTTTTGTGCATGTTAGCTTATATTTGCATATTGCATGTTATTTTCAACATTAGATCATTTCATTTATGCATGTTATTTGTTGCATTAGCATAGTCCTTCATTTTCATCACTTTCAATCCCTTTTTATTTCTTTTCATTCCATTTTATATTATGATCAATATGGGTTTAATATGAGTGGGTCCCATATATGCTATTGATCTCGTATTTGTTTCTTTGTATGCAGGTTATAGAATTGAACAACACGAAAGAATCTCCAATTCAACTCTTATGTAGTGGTTGTTGAAAACCTGCTCTATAAACATGGTTGTGAGTGTGATAACCTTTTTAGATTACACCGAAGAAAACTTCATCAAATAAAAAAGGATATCTTGATCCTTATTGTAATATTGTATCATCGATAAAATCCCTAAGAGGGATTCATTGTAACAACTTTCAAAAGAATCAATACAATTTAATATAGTAGGATTTATTTTTATTTTATCTCATCCCTATACCATACATAAGTCTTTTTATGTAGGCATACTAAGAGTATTAGTCTCATCCCACGAATGAGTTAACTTATCCTCTTCGATCAATTAAATGAGTATGTCCATCACTACACCATACATAAGTCCATCTATGTAGGTGTACTAAGCATAGTGCAGATAAGCTATCAGTATCATCTCCATGATGATCTAACTTATCCCATCCCTCACTCTTAGTGATAACAAAATTTATTTATATTTATCCATTTAATATTTTTATGCATCTAGCTAGTTTAGTTTAAGATGGTTCCTTGAGCGATGAGAGTACTTTAAGATTCTTCCTAAGGGATCCCATAATCCCTTAGGTTTATTTTTCTACTTCTAACACATAAGCATAGTCATTCTTAGATACTACTTTAAATCGTATAATCTATATTAAACCATAAAGATATTCAAATCCTTCTTCATTGGAAGGGCACAATTAAGTCTACCTACTTTATTTTAAACATGGGATAACATCTATAACAGCAAAGGAAGATACATAAATAATATGTATTTTTCTATAAGCACCAACCAAACATGATAGTTCATGAAACAATGATATCATAAGTCCTTTAGTTCTAACAAGTAAAGATACATCTTCTTATTCATAAATTAAATCATTTACAATCCAAGTGGTGTAAAGGTACCACCACACCTTGAAAGAATAAAGCATTTCATTATTATCCAACTAGGATATTACTCCTCAATAAGTTTCCATACAAATTCTTTACCATAATTCAAAGGTCAAAGTCCTAGATCCAATGTTCTCCTTGGTCCTTATTGCTTCTCCATCGCTCAATTGATGGTAGTAAGGGATCAGGATAACTCATAGATTCTATGAAGAATGCAACTAAATGCATTTGCTATATTACATATGAAACATGTATATTTATAATTTGGAAGCCAAATTACAGCTATACGAACTACTCAATGTAATTATACACAAATCATTCGATTAAATCATCATGAGGAAACCCCATAATTTCTCCATACCCATTCTTTCATCTAATATTTCATGTTAGCATATTACTTTCATTAATCACACAAGGTGAATTTATTATCCAAGAATGAAAACCATCTATCATCTATTTCATCATAGAAGGAGAGTCATTTCATCCTTTAAGAATGGAAGCCATTTTTCATTTATCAATGCATAGAATAATTCAAAACACATTCTTTAACCAGTCAAAGCCCATACTTTAACTAATTAAGCATGCATAAACCAATTTCCCGAATCACTTAAGGGCCCATACTCTTAACCATTTAAATACTTATACAAAACCACTTGTTTAGTCATTTAAGAGCCCATACTCTTAAATAATTAAATATTTATACAAACCACTTTCTCTAATCATTTAAGAGCCCTTAATATTAAACAATTAAATACTTATACAAACCACTTTATCTAATAATTGAAGAGCCCATACTCTTAAACATTGAAATACTTATACAAATCACTTTCTCTAATCATTTAAGAGCCCATACTCTTAAACAATTAAATACTTATACAACCCACTTTCTCTAATAATTAAAGAGCCCATTCTCTAAAACAATTAAATACTTTATATAAAGTCATTTCTCTAATCAATTAAGAGCCCTTAATTTTATGTAAGATAATTAAACATCATCAAAATAAAGAACTAAATATCATTTTTAATATACTTTATTTTCAAAATGGGAGGTTTAAATAGCAATGACCGAACACAGCTGGTCAACCAAACAATATAAGGAGTGGTCAATCATCATAAATGTGATCGAATCATCATATAGGTAATAGATACAACACACCACCAATGACTTACCATTGGTTCCACAATCTATGTAGCCCGAGTGGGCTCCTTATGATCACCCAAAGGTGGTCATCCCTAAAGGTAGGTCTTTCCCTTTACCAGGTACTAGGCAGCCTACGCACTGACCATGTGGGATAAACCTTGTAGTGAGTACAAAAATAATCACCCAATAGCGAAGGACAACTTGATGATAAAACCACTAGACAACAAACTCATTGACACATGGTAGCCAGGGAGGATATGTATGCATTAGTTAATAGAGGTGATAATGTTAGAGTAACGGTCCTCCCAATGCAATGTGTATTCCATTATGCATCCAACTAGCATTGGGTGGACCACCCACTCAGTGGCTCCCCCCAATGACTGAGTGGTGGTCATTTGACAAGGTAAGGGCTTTCCTCCTTTAAGGAAAGATTGGCCCTCCCACATATCCCATGTGGGATATGTGGTTAGAAGGCCCAAGCGGTCTTCCCCCTTGTCTGTGCTCTTCAAGAACAAATATGCCACATTACAGTGGTACGCACTTAGTGGTGTGGCTGAGGTAGATAAAATTAATGGGAAGCCTAAGGTTAGACCTTAGGTTACCCCATTTTTTGGGTGGTAAAAATGATATATTTACCACCCTTGACTTCGTAGATAGAACGAAGTCACCTAACAAATCCCAATGCTCAGGGCACACTCAAAAGTTATACTAACCATAATCAAGGGCAAGGTAAATGAATACAAACATAATAGAAGAGAGGTTTAAATTACTCCCATAGCAATGAAGAGAGATTAAATGACCCAACGTAGTTATGAACACAATGAGATTCACTGGTTACATGTCATTCAAAATAGAGTGGCATCGAAAGGTCAATATTTCTATTAGAAATATGCAAACAAAACCAACCTATGACAAAGCATAACAAGGTTTTAAAAGAATTCTAATAGTCATATCAAGGTTCAAATGGAGTCATGGATAAGGAAACAAGCAAAGGTTCTAATCTGGTTTACATACAACAATGGTCAGGATTATCTTATCCAAGCTAATAACTAGTCCTATGGTTCTTACAAAAAGGTAAACCTAAAGAAATAAAGCCTTTGAAAATAGAAAGTTATGTAAGGAAAGCATCATAGTAAAATGTTAATGAAGGTTTTAACTAAGCTTTTCTTTAGGTTCAATCATAGGCTAGCATGGCTGAAAACAGCACAATTTGAGGCATAAAATTTAAGAAAAGCAATTCCCAACCTTATTATACTTGTGAGGAATTATTCTCCAATAGTTGATTCTTTTCTATTTTCCTATCACCCTCCTTCTTTGTGATATCTTGATCTCCAAAAATAATCCTTCCTCCACCATTTCTCAACCCTCTTAACAAGAGAAATTTATCTACCCCCAACCCAAAGTCTTCTTTTTAACATAAATGCCATCTACCAAAAGTAATGCAAGGTGGCAAGAGGGAATATATTTGAATTTAAAATGGTTCTTCCCTTTTCAAAATATCTTGTCTCAACAAAACCAATTATTTCTTATTTCTAATTCGTAACAAACAAAAATAATTTATTCATTTCTTTATTTTATAAAGGATAAAGCTATTCATTTTTTTATTTATTTCAAAGGTAAAAGGGAGAATTAAATAGAACCTTTAAAGCATCAATATTTATAAAATCAAGTTCAATTTAATTCAAACCATAAAAACTATTAATCATTTCCTTATTTGATTAATTCAAATAAAATACCTATACTAATATTAAACATTAGTATAGTATTTAAGTGGCAATGGATTAATAGAACCTCTATATCTATCAATCCATTCCAGAGGGGATTCTTTACTAAATCCACTTATACAATGATGTGTATTTAAACAAAATTGAGTCAATTAAAATGCATCAAACAAGGGTGGGTGAAGTCATCATAATCCAATCATCAATCCTAGCCAAGGACTTATGGTAACTTCTAAGTTACTAGCTTTGGGCTAAGTATGGTTGGGTTATCAATTATTACCCAAAAAAAAAGAATGCATGCATCTATATGGGGTAGTCATTTATGTTACCCTAAGCCACCATAGTCATAATTTTCCTTCTTAGGTACCCTATTCTTGGTGGTTTATTCTACCTCTTCCACCCCATGAGTGTAGGTAGTCCTGCAAATTAATAATACATCAGCAGTACCATATTCCTCAAATATAAATTAATATAAATATTACATAACCATCCAAAATCATCAAAACTAGGCATAAATTTATCTCTCATCAATACATAGTAATGCAAAAAGTGTTCCCAAGGTGGGTCATGACAATAGTACTCATAAGCACTTCTTCACACTTTTGGCCTTGGCCTAATAAGACATATTACACATATTTCAACATCCCCCAAAATCTAAACTAGGGGGCCAAGGAGAGAATGCATTAGAGGTAACACCTCCTCCCCCATAATGGATGCTCTAATGATCCTCTACTTTACCATCATCATTATCATCTTCATATTCAAAAATCTTGTGTCTAGACCTCAAGAATTTTGTCTCAACCTTCTTCAAACTGTTAGGACCATATTCTAACATCATTAATAATTGCATAGTCATGTGGTACATTGGGTAACTAGGATTACAAGTCCATATGATGTAATCATTATTTATTACAAGGATATATTTAATAGGTTAGAAACCTCATGCCAAGGGTTTTAAAATATCATAGACAAGATATCATTTTGGCTAGGCTATATTTCTCGTAAAGTGTCTAGTGAAGTGAGTGGTGATCATACTCCAAATCTTGGCTAGGCTATATTGCTCATAAAGTGTCTAGTGAAGTGAGTGGTGATCATACTCTAATACCCAAACTTTAGAAAATACCCATATATGGAATTGAGCTCCCACATGCCCTTGGGTTAATAGGGAGACCCCTTAGATTTGGGATAAACCTTTAGTTCTACGAAGCTTTCAACCATGTATCTATCAATATTACATCAAGCACAACATTTGGAAAGATTACCCTCTTGTATTGTCAGAGAGGCAAGTAGTGCACTCAAGGGTATGTGTGGAATCCTTTTTGAGTAGTGGCCTAAAATATTGGTCTGAGAATTATCGACAACTACTATGGTATAATAGAGGGTTATGGGTAGGAAACACACCTTGGCCTAGAATTATCCTATTTTTATCGTATGTCAAACCTTAAACACAGATTGTCAAACCTAAAAATCCTAATCATATATTTGAGCATACTAAGAATACTACATCTATCATAAAATTAATGATACTATAATAGTTCTTGATAGATAAAAATAATTGCTAGGAATAGTTGTCAAAATAAAAGGTTATTAGTAATAATTGGGAATAATGTCACACAAGGCAATTGTCATTAATAGTCAGTAACAATATCTATTAGGTAAATTACCAATAATAATTGAAAATAGTTTCAAATAGGGTAGTTGTTAGACTAAGTAGTTTAGTAGTACAGAAGGAACTCGATGTAATAGTTAGTTAGAGTAAAAAAGAGATTGGATTAAACTATCATTTTGATACCTAGTCCATTATGATCATCTTGTCACACTGATAGTTTTGGTATATATCACCTATGAGGTTTTTTTTAAGTCCAAAAATTTATCATTTGGGGTAAGTCCATTTCGATCATCTTTTCAAGCTAATAATTTTGGTATATAGCACCCAAACACTTTTTTTGAACCCTTGCTAAAAATAGTAACTACTAAAAAAATTCTATTTTTAGTAAAGTATTTTTAAAAGGTCCAAATCACAAACCCATGGTTGGAGGAACTAGAGGAGCAATGAGGGAGATGGAGAAAAACCAATTGTCTAAAAAAATAGGGCTATTGAGTCAACAACTTACTCAAATGCAAAACCAATTTGGACATAAAATTAAACACTTGAAAGACTATGCATCTTTTAACAATAAAAAAATTAAAGTAAAAATGTGAATTGAGGAAAAATTCCATGAGGTTGAAGGATTCTTAAAAGGATCAACTCATGCACACCATCATATTCATAGTGGTGAAATTGAGAAAAGTGTTGGTAATTTTGTACATACAAAAGAGGAGACATACAATGCTCTTTTCAATAATAATGCCTCATACAAAATGCCCAAGCTTGATTTTTCTAAGTTTAATGGCAAGGACCCTGATGGTTGGTTGTGCCAAGTGGATTATTATTTCAAGATCCACAATATCTCCTAATATTTATGGACCTTAAATATTGGGTTTTAATCCTTTCAATGGTATCAATGGATGGAACATACGAATCGCAATTATTGGGAAGACTTTGAACAACTACTCACTCGTCTTGGCCCTAATGAGTATGAGGAATTTACAAGAGCTCTAACATAATTGAAGCAAACCATTATTTATGAATATAGACTTAGTTTTAGAAGTTGGTTAACCATACAAGGGGTTTATATGAAATATTCATTCAAAATTATTTTATCAATAGATTGAAGGGTGATATTAAGGTCGAAGTAAAATTGTTTAAATTATAATCCATGATGCAAGAAATAGGGTTGGGTAGGTTAGCAAAGGAAAAACGTATTATTCAAATATGTCGATCTAAATTTCCATAGGCCAAATCCCCAACCCCATTCAAGGACACATCTAATCTAGAGAATAAATCCCCAACAATTAAGTGATTGACTAGGGAGGAAATGGAAGCCCATAGAGCATAAGGTTATGTTATAATTATGATGATATATACTCTTTGGGGCATAAATTTATACAATAAAAATTGTATTTCATTGATATGGATGATTTTATAGTAAATTAAGTCCCTAAAGAAGAGGAGGAACAACAACAAGAAGAGAACTAAGATGAGAATGAAGCACAGGAAGAACCTCAAAAAAAATTAGTTCATGCACTAGCCAAAATCTTGATCCCTCAGACTATGAAGGTAGTAGGATATTGCAAGGGGTAAAGAATCATAATCCTTATGGATTCTAAATAATACATAAATTTATTAATCCATGAGTAGCTAAGCAAGCAAATTGTTACATACATTCCTACAATTCTTTCAAAGCCATGGTGGCCAATGGAGGAACATTACCTTGTAAAGAGAAATGTTGGAATGTAAAGTTGAAAGTCGGGGAATATGAACTCAAAATTGATATGTTCACTTTTGTTAGGATTCCATATCCTAACATTATTTATTTATTAAATATTACTCATTTAATTAATTATTATCTAAATCATAATGTGAATAGTCACATCCTTACAAACGTAGCTCTAGGGTAAATTTAGGTATAAATATTAGACTAGAAGAATTCACTCAGGGCATAAAAGAAGAATAAATTAGTTTTAATAAATTAAGGAGCCCCCTTTGGCTGGCCTACGATTCCTTTTATATTAATTTATTAATAAATTTTATATTAATAACATCAAGGTTCTTGAAATTGGTATCAGAGCATCGATTTGGATGCTCTCCTGCAATTCATTAACCTAGTTTCAATGTATCTACAGTGCATTAGAAGTACTATATAAAAAATCCCTATGAGAAGTCTAATAGCATACGCTCTAGCCTGAACAAATTATTATCACAATCTATGATCTTCAAAAAATAAATCTACAATCATCAACACAAGCGTCTTCCACTGCTACCCAGCGTTCCTCAATATGCTTGTTGTCAATTAGAAATGATAATTTTAATGCCACCCTATGCAACTTCATAAACAATTATGTCTTCTTCGAGGATGTAAAAAATAAATAAATGTATTATTTGTGTGCAATAGCAATATCACATACACCAGTGCGTAGTAGCAACATCACATACATGACGTTCTGGTGACAAACTAGGGATAGGAGTTGTACATCAAATAAACAAAGTAGTGTTCATAAGAATTATAGGCAGTAAACAAATTTTGAAACTATGATTTGGAAATGACTTCTAGCAAAGATATATCCCTCAATAGCAAACAAAAATCTGGGTGGAATAAATATATTCTATGTATGGTGTTGGAGATTAGTCGATTGGCAACCATAGTGGAAGGTAAACCCACAACCACAGTGGGATATGAATCCAATCTCTCGTTGCCCCAGTATGGTTATCGAATGTAACATCCACAAGCGATCCAACTTTGGTGCAATAGCAGCATCATATGTCCTCACTTCATCTCGTTGGATGCATTAGAACATGATCTACAAGCTGTTGAAATAAACCTATGAGCTAGATACAAAATAAAACATACAAATAATTTAAATTGTATCCAAAGTTGTTTAACCAATCAAATCCATTCAAAAAAATACTAAATCAAATCATTCCATGTGACAAATAAAAAATATTATGGAAGGTTTGGGCATATAAACCATATTTTATTTGGGAATTAGTTCCACATTGGTCGGATGAAGGAACTGGTTAGGTTTAAAAACAAATCCCCTTCCTAAATATATTTTTGCCACCACTAGTGGCCACATTCAACCCTCACCCTCCCATGCATTTGCCTCACTTCATCCCACATCAGTCATTTACCAATTTTTTAGTGACATGCTTATCTATCCTCCTTCTTTACCTGTGTCGTCATATTTGTGTTTCACATCTATCATTTGTTGTGTCCCTGTTATCCTAAATGTTCATGCTAAATCTCACCCGCATCATCTTACCATCCCTCCTTTATGTCCATGTTGCATCTTGTCCCCTATCCTTACATCCTCATTGTGTCATCTTAGTTCTGTTGAGTGTTAATTCTACCCAATTGTGAAATTACACTCTCCCTTAGGATTTTGATCCTAGAATCCCTTCTTGCAAAGAAGTTAAAGAAAAATAACTTCTCCAAGGTCTCCACTATATTAGCATTTGCATATGAGTATTAGTAAAGATGTATCAATTCAATGCTAGTGTACCGACCCAAATTTTTTGTGCCCTTACCTTCAGGCTAAAGGATCCATGCCCGAAAGGGGGATGCGAGAAGGATGGAACAATACCTCGGACTGAGAGGCCCTTTGAAGGTCACGCCTCTCGGGGGAGGGGTATAAGGGTGAATTTTTGATGGATGGTGGGGTTCACCAGGAAACTTTGAGTGGCAGTTTCCACGCCTAGGTTGAGAATGGTTTTGATGTGTTCATTTTATACTCGATCATTCATAATCCTAGGTTGGCTAGAATGAATCTAAGCTATTCTATATGAAATGCCGATTTATATGAATACAAAAAGCATGAATGAATCCTAAATACCAGGAATATACTTAAATAAGAAAGAATGCACCTGATTTCGGATGTCTGATGAAGATTCTGAAGCTTGTAGGAGTCCAGATCATCCCGAAAATGATAGGATCATCTGCAATTGTACAGAATCATCCCATATTACAGTCGATCATCTGAGATCAGACAAGATCATCGTCGATCTGACGAATTCATCAGACGAATTCATCAGAAACCTGCAATCACAAAAGCAGACACCAAAAACCAAAAATGCAACTGCAAGAATAATACAAAATGATAGAAATGATAGTATAAATGCCTAACTGATAAATCTGGATAGCAAATTAAAGGAAATGCATTGTTTTAATAACTTATTTTAACTTTATCATGCATTTATTTTAAAATGAGGTGAACTCCAGGATGCAGAATAAAAATAATCAAGCTAATGCATAATAAAATAAGGAAGAAAGATGAGAAATGCAAACTCAGGGCTCTGATTGCCCCCAATATGAACTACAGTCGAGATCGCCTCCAATCGTACGAGATCATCGCCGATCTATGACAGGATCATCCGAAATCATCTGGAATCGCCTACGACGATCCGAGCTTCCTCCAGCTGAAGCACAGTGAAAACCTATAATGAAAACCTAAAACTACGAGTGCAAAACTTCAATGGTAGGGAAAACCAATCAGGGAAAGGGTTAGGAGGAAAGCCAGGCAGGGGATCCAAAGAGTCAGGGGGATAAACTAAGAAAATCCTAGTTTATATAGGATTAGGGGGAGGTTAGGAGGTTGGGGATCATCCCAATCTAGGAGATCTCCAACGGAGGAATCTCCAACTACGCAGACACGCTTCTGCCCAAGTTGGAGAGGCTGTTGAAATAGAAGCTAATTATGAAAATTTGGTTTTGGGATGAAATCGTCTGGACGTTCTGTTCTAGACGAATTCATCCGATCTGGGATGATTTCGTCTGATCGACGACGATATCGTCCAACGGTCAAAACAACTCCTAAAAATGGCACGAAAAATGGGGTGAGCGGTTAACGAGCGGTTTCGAGGTTAAAATTCAAATTTTATCTTTTTACTAAGGGTTTAACTACGCCAATTTTAGGGTGCTACATTTTGCCCCCTCTTTAGCAAATTTTTCGAAGAAAATGCGTTAAAGACGAGTTCTTCATGCTTTACGAGAAAGCAAAAATTTACTCAATTTTCTAGACGACGATTCTAGGTCGAATCGTACAACTGGTTGCTATGGTGCCCCCTCCGTGTTTTTACCCAAATCGAACGTTTGAGGTAAAAGCACGAAAAAGCAAAATTTAAAAAAAGTTGTTTTTTAAATAAAATTAAAAAAAATAGGGTAAAACCCTAATTCATTGTTACTGTTCACTTTCACTATTTTTAGAGCTCTGCAGGCAAAATGGTAGAAACAACGCACAGATCGACAGAGGTCCGACGCGGGTTGCGGGTAAGGATCTAAACTTGATGAATTATGTTTTTAATTTGATTTGTGTGGTTTTTAATTTAAATTTTGACTATTTTTGGGGCATCACGGCCATTTTTAGGCCATCGACGACGTCGGGATGAAATCATCCCAATTTCATCGAAATCGTCCCTAGATCATCGATTTCGTCTAAGGGCAAAATCGATGAAATAGGGGCGATCCCGTCCAACAAGGGGCGATCCCCAAGTTGAGAAATTGGAGATGATTTCATCCTACAAAGGATGATTTGACTCAATTTAGTACGATATCGTCCAATAGTGGATGATATCATCATTTTTTTATAAGATGAAATTGATTTTAATGATTATCTATTAATGATTTTTGTTGTTTGATTGTTTATCTTGCAGAGGGGATTACTAAAAATTTGGGAGTGGAAATACGGGGGGCTAAGAGATGATGTAGCCACGCTCGATCAGGCGGAGCGAGACCGACTATCAGAGGTTGGGCTACAGCATGTGGCAGAGATGCCACAAATACCTATAGACATGGGGCTACTGACAGCCCTAGCAGAGAGGTGGTATCCGGGGTCATCCTATTTTTGGTTATCGATAGGGGAGATGGCTCCCACTCTAGAGGATGTATGGAGGATTTTGAGGATCCCCATACATGGACGGTTGATGACTCCTATGGCCAATCAGGGCCATGCCATGATGCGACTATGCAGAGACCCTAGCTTCACCCTAGAGAAGGGCGGAGTGAACATCGAGACATTACGGTAGATGCCTGGGGCATCTCGATTGACTCAAGTTTTGGTAGGGGTAGTGGGTGGCTTACTGCTATGCCACCAGAGTGGATGCAGGTTACCATGGCTACTCTCAGATGTGGTCTATGATATGAGAGACCATGACTATAGATTTTCTTGGGGCAGCTTTGTGCTATGCCGCTTGTATAGGATCCTACATGGGGTCGTATACAAGGGAGGTCGATGTCTGGTTTTGACATCGCTACTACAGGTTTGGTGTTGGGAGCACATTGCGGTGCAGAGGCCGGTAGGGCTTCCACTGATAGGGGTTGATCGGGAGAGACCTCAGGTTTTCTATTGGTGGCTCTAGAGAGGGTCACAGTAGATAGATCTGCCAATGTCCCGGAGGTTGCTAGATGACCTCATCCCTAACCAGATCACCTGGAGGCCATGGAGAGAGCACCCAGGGTGGGGAGAGGATGGACATGAGTTGGCTCACATCAAGTGAGTCTTCTGGCTGAGGATGGAGTGGGGAGAGGTAGAGCTCCATCGCTATGACCAAGTTTTGTGGTAGTTCGGTCTATAGTAGGGGATCCCTTCTCTCAGGGATTACGAGTACTCTCGGACTATCCGGGATAGTACTACACTGAGCGGGGCTCCAGATATGCAATGATTCTAGAGTCAAGATGTGGATGATGCCCCCATTCAGCCAGTGGATGGGGATGACATTGGGGTGACAGATGGAATATGATGCCTGGTACGTAGGCATCCGCCCTCCTCGGATGATGAGGGCATAGGGTCCGATGCACGCCATGGTGCGACGGATGGGGAGGTGGTGCTAGGCTGCTATCGATGCAGCGAGGGGTCATGAGGGGAGGGAGCAGTGATGGTCTCCTTAGGAGAGACGTCGAAGAGTGCCACAGGCTTCGGAGAGACCATAGCAGCCAGAGAGGAGGGAGGAGGGGCTCCCTTCTCAGCAGAGGGAGAGGCCACCATCGCCCGATAAGGGCAAGGGTATCGAGGTGGGGGAGAGCAACGAGATGGTGGCTCTTTGGGCTGAGAATGCCCACCTTCGAGCTTAGGTGTAGATACTATAGGATGAGGCTACATGACTCAGGGCTCGAAGCGGAGGGGT
This sequence comes from Wollemia nobilis, assembly GCA_028583015.1. Taxonomy (NCBI): domain Eukaryota; kingdom Viridiplantae; phylum Streptophyta; class Pinopsida; order Araucariales; family Araucariaceae; genus Wollemia; species Wollemia nobilis. The sequence continues at coordinate 6,666,636 of JAQPPZ010000386.1, read as the reverse complement.
GAGCACTCGAGATCTGGCATGGTCTATTGCTCAGGCCATGTTCTACCAGGGATTATACTATCACGTGGTTCTAGAGGGGCAGAGGATACCACTGCCAGCTAGCATTGCGGAGCCGATCATGATGGGGTCATCGAGGACATCATCACGATCGACGTCGAGGACCCACGATACAACATGGACCTCGATGGGACCACCTCCTCCATGCCAGGGTGGGAGAGGAGATGAGGCTGAGAGCTCGAGGGCTTCTCGAGACTAGCTGCTCTTTGGTTGGACTGTATATGTTTGAGAGGATTGAGTATGCCAGGGTATAGATTGTGGCATACCAATCCAGTTTGATATGATGTACATATATTTTTGATATATATATATGATATTTTTGTGATATGACTTGTCCACATGTTTTATGATGCTTTAAGTTTTGAATTGTTGATTGATTATTCATGTAATTATGTCATTGGAAATAGTATAAGTTTAGGTCATGCTATAAAATTTAAATGAAATAATCTGATGTAAACAAATTGGTTGTTGTGGTATGATTTGATGAAAAATAAAGGGACTTCTAACAATAATTTCAAAGGACATTGTCGTTGTTATAGACCATTTCATGGAGTCGCCGCTCGCTAGGTCGTCAAGCTAATCCCAGTATAGAAATATTGCTAAAAGTAAAAGAGTGCTTAAGAGACTGTCTTAAGACTTTGTGTTGTGATGATGAAAAAATGATGATGGTGATGATTTGTTTTCAGATTTTCATGAAAATATTATGCATGAAATATTAAAAATATGATTTTTTCTAGGCATAAAATTCCTAAGTATGATAAAATTTTGAACAATTCCTTAGGAATTATACCATCGTTGCAAAATTGAATGGGTGACATAATGAAATGAATATAGAAAACTTTGTCGTTCTTTTTAAAGCACAATTGTGTAACATAATGATTTAAGCCATATGTTTTTATGAATTATAAGAATGGAAAATTAGAACAATGGTTTGCGCTAGGCATAGAATTATAGGTATAGACTTATACCATCATCATGAAATCCAAAGAAAAATAATTGTATTGCATAGTTGATTTTTAATTTTGAGATAAACAGAAAAAATATATAAACGTGACTTTATTGCTAGATCTTTGAATATGTTGTTGAAAGAAATTTTGGATTTTTGAAAAAAAATGTATTGAATTGTTTTTATACTAAACAGATGTTCTTAAATAAGAAGATGAAATTATTCCAAAAAGAGTTGCAAAAATATTTTAAATTATCTCAAAGACAAAATGTAGATTTATAAGGAACCCTCATGTGCATATGTGAGTTCATTGCCGATCTTGATTTATCATAATGATACAAAATCTCTCAAATACAAATGTGTGTGCAATTGTATTGTTCATTTACCAATTTTGAGCAAGATAATTTGATACAAGTAATTTGAATTAACCAAATAAGTGTTCATTGTCCATGATTTATATGCATGTAACCGTACCAGACTACTATGTAAGTCGGGTCATCAAGAGCTAGCTGATCCATAAGCAGACATAGGTCTGTACAAAAGAAGGTCGCTAATGTGACAGACATATCACCACGCTAGGAGTTACCCAAGGCCAAGCGGGTTGGGCACAAACCACCTGTTATGGGGCTTACCTCACAGTTTTCGAATAATTGAGAATTCCAGGGATTCAAGCTCATTCACCCTTCTTTTCTTTTCAAGGGGTAGGGAAAGGGATTTTGTTGCTTTTGCTTTTGCTTTTCTTTTCTCTCTCTTTTTTTTTTTTTGTATTTTTGCTTGGAACTTGAGATAATGCTGAAATATTGCTGCGATGGTACAAAATGATATTTTTCTTTTTCTCATTTTCTTTGACTTTTCTTTTTTCTTCCTATACTAGGGATACTTGCTCGGATTGGTTGTAGAGCAAGGGAATTTTATTCTGGGCAGGGGTGAGCTTGTCCTTTTGTCAATTCTCAAAGATTCTAGACCATGTGCATGATAGGATAGCAGGGGAAACTTTTCGCTCAAGAAACCACTTCTACTATGTAGCATCATATTGAATTTGCAATGAAATCATTTTAATGTGAAGAGATATACTTGGTTCAAGTAAATAACAAGATCAATTCTCTATGCTCAAAACTTTATTTAATTCAACTCGTGGACTTTGATATAAGAGAGATTAATAATCATACCAAATAAAATCAAGATATTTATTCATGTGAGTGTGAAAGTGCGGGATTCCAAATAAATGCTAATTTATCCAAAATAATTGAAAATATGACTGCAATACTTCAAGAATTGATGGGTGCAAAAATAGAAAATGTTTTTGAAGATTTTGATGATTTTGATTTTTTTATGTTTTTTATATTTTGGTTTTAATTTATGAATTGAAAGAATAAATAATATTACTATTTTTTTGAAATTTTTATATGGATGACTAAAATGAAACAATATGCAAAATAACAATATATACAATGATGAAATGACCAGATTTTATGCATAATAGCGTTTAAGATGCATAATGTTCATAGGTTCTTTAAGATCTTTACCATCTAAGGTAGCTAATCTGTATGCTCCCGAGCCGAATTTGGCAGTGATAATATATGGTCCAAGCCAGTTGGGCTCGAATTTACCTTTAAGATCTTTAGTTGCATTAGTATTTTTTATTTTCTTTTAAGACAAGGTCACCGATCTCAAAGGATCGATGATGAACTTTCTTGAGGTATGCTCGTTTAAGCTTGTTCTGATAGGCTCGAAGATGTTCCAAAGCATTGATGCACTTCTCATCTAGGAGTTCCAATTGACTAAATCTGCCAGCATGATATTCATCTCCTACTTTAGTATCTTGAAGTAGCAGAGCCAATGAAGGAACTTCTAATTCAAAGGGAAAAATAGCTTCAACACCATAAACCAAAACAAAAGGTGAAGTGCCCGTGGGAGTACGAACACTAGTTCGATAAGCCCACAAAGCAGGATATAATTGAATGTGCCAATCTCGCCAGATTTATTGACCAGTATTTTGAGGATTTTAATTAATGTTTTATTAGATGCTTCTGCTTGGCCATTACCCTGAGGATAATAGGGAGTGGACCAACGATGTTGAATTTTATATTTTTGACATAATTTCTTGACATCTTTATTTTTGAAACAAGTTCCATTATCTGAGATGAGATTTGCAGGAATTCCGAACCTACAAATAATTTGATTAAAAATAAATTTGGAAACTTGGGTTCCAGTGCAAGAAGCTAAGGGCATAGCTTCAACCCACTTCATGAAATACTCGATGGTGGTTATGATGAATTTGTGTCCATCAGATGACACAGGATTGATTTTTCCAATGATGTCTAAGCCCCATTTTGAAAAGGGCCAAGGGGATGAAATAGCCTGCAGCTCTTGTGCAGGCGCATGGACAAGGTCAGCATGTTTCTGGCACTTGTCGCAATGGCGCACATAATCATGTGCATCATTCTCCATGGTAGGCCAAAAATATCCTATCCTAAGGAGCTTCTTAGCAATGGCGCTACCACTGAAGTGTCCCCCACAAGATCCATCATGGGCTTCACTCAAAGCTGATCTAGATTCTTCTAGATTCAAACATCTCAGTAGGATACCTTCAAAAGATCTCCTATATAACGTATTGCCAATTATTACGAAGCGACTTGCTCGTCTACGCAATAACCGATGTTGGTTTCTGTTAAAATCTTCAGGGAAGGTCCCATTTTGAAGAAAATTGAATATATCAGTGTACCAAAGTTTAGGAGTAGTTTCATTGATTAGAAACACATCCAAAGGTTCTAAGCATGATTTATTTGAAGTGGGTTCCTGGAGTCGATGAATAATGATGGTAGCATATTCGTCATCTAACTCCAAGGGTAAAAGAGATGCAACTGCAGCCATAGCATCAACCGCACGATTGCTAGTTCGAGGAATAGCTTCCAAGGTAACTTGATCAAATAAAGATAATAATTGTAATACATATGCTTTATATGGATGCAATTTATCATCTTTGGTCTGATAAACATCATTAATTTGATTTATGACAAGTTGAGAATCATCGAAAACTAATAGATTTTTAATTTTTAGTGCCAAGGCAGCTCGTAATCCAAGGATTAGAGCCTCATATTCAGCAGTGTTATTAGTACAAGCAAACGTTAATTTAAAGGATAGAGGTATAATATGTTTCTATGGAGATATTAAAATAATACCTGCACTAGCCCCACTCATGCATCGGGCTCCATCAAAGTATAAGGACCATTGCTCTGGATGGTCTACCTCTAGTTTAAGGCATTCATCAGGAAACTCAATGATGAGGGGATGGGTAGACTCTAAGGGTGCAGCAGCTAATTGATCTGCTATGATTTGACCCTTAATAGACTTTTGTCCTATAAACGTGAGTTCAAAATCGCTTAGCGCAAGAACCCACTTTGTTGTGCGACCAGATAAATAAGGTCGACTCATGAGATACCGCAAAGGATCGAATTTAGCAATAACATAGGTTTTCTGACTGAGCATGTAATGGCATAATTTTTGTGTAGAAAATATGACTGCTAGACATAACTTCTCTAATATTGTGTAGCGGGTTTCATAACTAATTAATGTTCTGCTAATGTAATAATTAGCACGCTCTCTTTTCTCATCATCAAGTTGAGCTAGCATAGCTCCTAAGGCAAAATCTGAAGCAAAAATATACAAGATAAATGGGCGATCAGGTCGAGGCGGTGAAAGCACAGGTGGGTTAAGAAGATATTGTTTGAGGAGTTCAAATGCTTCCTAACATTCATTGTCCCAATGGAAAGAGACATCCTTCTTAAGAAGCTTAAGAAAGGGTCCGGTTTTATCCGCCAGCTTATCGATGAAGCGACGGATGGCTTGAAGTTTACCTTGTAAACTCCGTAATTCAGATATGTTTGTGGGTGCGGGCATATCAGTGATAGCCACAATCTTGAGAGGGTCAATTTTGATGCCACGTAAAGAAACTATAACCCCCAATAATTTACCGGACTTAACTCCGAATATACATTTAGCTGGATTCAATCGGATAAGATATTCCCTTAACCGATTAAATACTTTTCTCAAATCATCTAAATGGTCATCTTCATCAGTAGAACGAGCTATAATGTCATCTACATAATCATGTAGTATATCATGCATCATATCATGAAAGATATAAGTCATGGCTCGTTGATAGGTTGCACCTGCATTCTTCAAACCGAATGGCATCACTTTCCAACAAAAGGTTCCCCAAGGGGTAATAAAGGTTGTTTTAGCCTGATCTTCAGGAGCTATCCTGATCTGATTATAACCAGAAAATCCATCCATTAAGGATATCATTCCACTCCCAGCAGTAAAATCAATGATCTGATCCATATTGGGAAGAGGAAAATCATCTTTAGGGCATGCAACATTAATATCTCTAAAGTCTGTGCAAACCCTAACCTTAGTAGCTTCTTTCTTAGTTACTGGAACTACATTCGAGATCCATTCAGCATAATCAATGGCTTGTATAAAAATGACATTCAGGAGTTTTTCTAACTCCCCTTTGACCAGTAAGGCCACTTTAGGATGCATTTTTCTAAGTTTTTGTTTAACAGGTTTAGCATCCGGATGGACTACTAGGTGATGCATAACTACAGAAGGGTCTAATCCTGGCATATCTTCATATGTCCAAGCAAAGACATCTTCATATTCTTTAAGAAATGCAATATATTTATCCTATTTTTCTTGACTCAATTCTGATCCAATGTTGATTATGTGAGGATTATCCTCAGTTCCAATGTTAATTTTTATGACATTCTCTACTTCCATGTGTAGATTTTTCTCAAAATTAGGTGGGGCGGGTGAAACGCCCAATTCTTGTAATTCTTCCAAGGTTAGCTTGGATAATTCATCTTGAGGAGTCGTGGCCTCAAGCCGGGCTATACTAGGTATAGAGCCATCAAAATAAAATTCATGATGTAATAATTCCTCAATGGAGACATCATGGAAGATATCTCCCTCCAACTCATCGTCGGATTCAGCGATCATCTCAGGGTAGGCTATAGATAGCATATTACATGTAAATGGCTTATTCATTAAATGCAAAGCATCACGTTGATCCAAATAATCTTGGTAACATATGAGATGGTCATCATCCTTAAATGGGAAAGGCTGACCCTTACTAGGAAATAGGCCCACACCACATCGGGCAGGCCATGGTTCTACCTCAAAAGGTTCTTTCATACCATTTTGGAAAGGTCCCAAACCTTTCCCTTTATATCCCAATTTAAGCATTATAGATTTGGCTTTAATATATTCATTAGTAAAATAACATCGAGCATATCCATCATAATGAGTCTTGATGTTTCTGGGTATTCTACCCTAGTCATATCCCTTGTAAATAAAAGCACAGCTCCCGACTTGGTAAGTACTTCCCATAGGCTGTGGGAGGCCCAAGGTATGAGGAGATGGTGGCAAATTATTTAAAATAAGGGAATCTTGCATAGCAGCATTCGTTTTCTCTGATATAAGAATTTTAGATAAATCGGGCAAAAGCTCGTCAGTAAGAGCATAAGAGGTAGAAGGAACATTTCCTACATCTTCTGATGTGGAAACTATGCCTTTGGTGGATGTAGATGTTGTAGAGATGTCAATGGATGAGTCTTTTATAGGTATAGAAGTGATAGGAGTAGAACAAGAGACATTGGTTGTGGGATTAGGATCTTTCTGAGGTCCTAATGTGGTTTGTTTAGAGGATGGTTGAGCTGTATGTAGAGGTGGAACTAATGGAGAAGAAGTAGATGGCATTGTGGGTGTGTGTTTCACATGTTTAGATGGGTAATGAGAATTAGGATGTGTGGATGATAGCGTAGGGCAAAATTGAACTCCGACAGGTTCTGCCAAAGCACACATATCAAAGGGTCTAGGATCACCATGGATGGTAACCAACTGATTCTTAAATTTGAATTTAACACATTGATGTAAATTTGAGGGAACAGCTCGCATCGCGTTGATCCAAGGGTGACCCAAGAGTATATTGTATGATGCAGGGCAATGTACAATAAACACGGTCGTATCCAAGGTTCTCGGACCAACCTGCAATGGAATGGTAATAACTCCACACGTTTCTTGTGTTTCGTCATTGAAGGCTTTTATGATCATATCAGTTCTTTTCATTTCATCACTTCTAAACCCAAATATTTGGTAGAAGTCAAAAGTGCAGATGTTTAAAGATGAACCATTATCAATCAAGACTCGTTTAACTGCTACATCTCCGATTAAGGCAGTAATATATAAGGGGTTATCCTTATGTAAACTATGTTGAGGTATGTCTCTATCCCGAAAGTCAATACAATCAACTTCATGAGTTATTATAGTATTAGCCATGGCTTCAGGTTGAATGTCTTGTGGTACCATCATCTGGCTTAATGTGAGCATTAATTCATCTCTATGTGTAGGGGAAGATCTTAAAAGGTCCAAAAGAGAAATTCTAGCTGTAATATTTGATAGTTGCTCATTAATATTATAAGGAGGTTTAGGTTGAACATTAGGTGCCTGATTCCCTTTATTAGGAACTTTCAAAACAAATGGGGCTGATCCATCGTTCTGCATTTGATCTTGTTGAGAGTTTTGAGCCTGTTGTCTAGTAACAGCTCCGATGGTACCCACAATATTATTCTGTGGATGATGAATGGGTCTTGGTCTAGCATTTATGGCTTTCTCATTAGAAAGTAATTGGTGAGACGATGGTCTAGTAGTGACTCTTCTTGGAAATGGTTCTTCTGGAACCATATAACTTGTGATAGGGAGAATAGGATCCGATTCATCTTCAGAGCTATTCGATTGATTTGATGTGATTTCCATATCACTCTCAGTCTCGTATTCTGTATCACTGAGATCAGGTGTCTGGATATTGTATAGAGGCCTAGTCGTAACCACGGATAAGGTTGTGTCAAATATTTCTGGCTCATGAGCAGGTAAATGCCCACTAATAGTTCCTACATATCGGGTAGGAGGGGGAACATTATGATGTTCAATTTGATTAGCCACTTCCTTGCCATGTTTTGGTAAAGGATGTTGAAATATGTCCAATGACTGATTGGAATTCTGATTCTGGTTTTGGGGGATGTTCTTTTGAGCATTATTAGGAGGATTTTGCTTAGGTTGAAAGGCTTGCACCTCCATCTCATTGTTATCAATCAAGTCCTGTATTTTATGTTTTAATATTTTACAAGAGTTGGTAGTGTGTCCAGGTCCTCTATGGAAGTCACAGTGTAAATCAGCTCTGTATCCGGGTATAGTTGGATCAGGTTCCCGGATAGTTGGTAATTGAATCAAACCTCATTCTAATAATTGCGGTAGAATGGTTGATAAAGGTTGATTTAACTTAGTAAATTCTCGAGGAGGTTTATCAGGAGGTTTCAGTATAAACTTCTCTGTTGTCTTCGCAGCATTAACATTAGCGATATTTCTACTATCAGTGACTCCATCACCCACAACTTGTTTATTTTTATATTGATTTCTGGATGTTTTCTCATCGTCTTTCTTTTTAAGTTGTCCTCTCCGAATGAGAGCATCTTCCACTCGTCTGGCTAAGTCTATAGCCTGATCGAAGGTGGTCAAGGTAGCAGTTGATAATTCGTAGGATAGTTGTTCTTGTAAATTATTAATAAAGATGTCCAACATCTCCCTATAAGGCAACACAAAGTGCAATTTTCCTATCAATTGTCTCCACCTAGCTAGGAAATCGGCAAAGCATTCATCTTTGTCTTGTTTTAAGTTGTACAAGTCTTTAATGGTCACATGCCTTTCGATGTAGGCACTAAACTGATGAACAAAAGACTCAGCAGTTTCTTCGAAGTTCCTCAAAGAATTAGTGGGTAATTGATAATACCACTCTAATGCCATTCCTCCTAAACTTTTTGGGAACATTTTTAGTAATAACAAGTCATCATGTGATATATCATGACATGCTATCCTAAACATACGAAGATGCTCTATGGGATCTTCGGTTCCTTTATATATGGGCAAGACAGGCATAGGAAAATGTTTAGGATATGGCTGTGCTACAACTATAGGATCTAACGGCTGACTACACATCTCTCGATAATTGTACGAGGGACGGTAGGGATCTATCTGGTCCATGCGGGAAACTAACTGTTTCACCACAGTTTCAAGATTACTAGTTTGTCCACCATATTGGTTCGGTGGGACATAAGCATGGGATTTATGAGTGTATGACGGTGTGACATAAGGATTAGATGCTATATTGCTATTATGCAAAGCATTGGTAGGAAGAGTATTATGAAGAGGATTTGTAGTAGTATTATGTTGTATCCCAGATTGTTGGTAATTGGTGTTTGGTTTTGTTTTGGGTTTTTGCTGATTTGAGGTATATTGCTCAATAGCTTGGCGAAATAGAGCAGTAAATGATGGTTTCTTTTGTGCAGGAATGACCCTAGGCTTGCTAACATGCACTTTAGATGGTTGGGTAACCTGTTGTTGTTGCATGTTCTGGATTATAGCTGCCATATCCAAATTGGATGGTCCAGCTTGATCACTCTCTTGATCGATAAAGGACAAGGGATTAGTGCGTGTGTGAAATACGTCTTCTAGAGTTGCTTGAGTGTCACTAATTCGATCCTTGTCCATATGGACTGCTCTATTAAGAACACCAATATTAGTATTAATGAACTTCCAGAATTGTTCCATGTTTTCAAAAGTAACAGCTCCTCCCGGAGACATTTTAGGGGATGAGGATCCTTCCTCTCTAACATTTTCTTCTTGTTCATTTCTTACAACAAGCTCTTCTTCTTGCTGGTCTAGGATTTCTTCTTCCTGGACTTGGTCTTCAGGAAGGATATCTGGGTTATTTAATGGTTTTCCTAACCAATCTTCTTCTTCTTCAGTTTGTTTTCCATTCCTAAGTCTAGGCATTGTGCTTAAACTTAGATTTCAGCAAATATATATATATATATATATATATATATATATATATATTTGGTAGGTTTGAGAGGTATATATTTTAATTATATACCTACTATAAAAAGGAAATGTTTTGATTTTTTGTTTTGTTTTTATTGTTTTTGTGTTTTATAATATTATTATAAAGATAACAAATAGCATTCTAGTTACAAAAGGAATAACAATAATAAGAATAATGATTTAGTTTTCTATAAATAGTTTATGGATATCGTTGATAGGATCAAGTTCATCAGGAGTCATGAAATGCTCCTCTTCAAATTGGAAATGGTTTTTCAAAAATTTGACAAAGTGTGCTATGGTAATATGATCTGTCTCGGATTCTGACCTGTAGAAATAAATCTCATGGCAATACTCTCGATATAACACAGCTCTAGGAACTCTATTCCATATTTTTCTATCCGTAAGAATGACTTCTTGATCCTCTATACGAGATAGAAACTTATGTACTACAACTGCATTCTCAAGGTATTCCTCAAAGGTGTACAATTCTGAAGACACAAGTGCTCTTTTATTGGCTAACCACCTATGGCAAGCTCTTCGAAGTTCATGATATAAGGTTACCTGATCAGGATCCAGGATTCTATCTAGGACAAACCTCTTAATTTGCCTAAGTTCTGTAGATCTGGATTCAATGATACCCAATCTCCTATCAAGTTCGTCCCACAAAGGTTGAACCCTATTTGTTTGAGGTACTCTAAGTACAGAAGTAATCTCTATGGCCGTTAATTGATTTTCAACATTTATGGTGACAACTCATCTTTTATTATAATCTACCATCTAAATATGATATGCAACTTTAATTGTTTGTCTGATGATTCTAGATGTTACTTAATAATAATTTTTTTTTTGGATTGTTTTCAAAAGGTTTTTAGTTTCACGTCGGGTTCACCAAAATGTATCGACCCAAATTTTTCGCGCCCTTACCTTCAGGCTAAAGGATCCATGCCCGAAAGGGGGATGCGAGAAGGATGGAACAATACCTCGGACTGAGAGGCCCTTTGAAGGTCGCGCCTCTCGGGGAGGGGTATAAGGGTGAATTTTCGATGGATGGTGGGGTTCACCAGGAAACTTTGAGTGGCAGTTTCCATGCCTAGGTTGAGAATGGTTTTGATGTGTTCATTTTATACTCGATCATTCATAATCCTAGGTTGGCCAGAATGAATCTAAGCTATTCTATATGAAATGCCGATTTATATGAATACAAAAAGCGTGAATGAATCCTAAATACCAGGAATATACTTAAATAAGAAAGAATGCACCTGATTTCGGATGTCTGATGAAGATTCTGAAGCTTGTAGGAGTCCAGATCATCCCAAAAATGATAGGATCATCTGCAATTGTACAGAATCATCCCAGATTACAGTCGATCATCTGAGATCAGACAAGATCATCGTCGATCTGATGAATTCATCAAAAACCTGCAATCACAAAAGCAGACACCAAAAACCAAAAATGCAACTGCAAGAATAATACAAAATGATAGAAATGATAGTATAAATGCCTAACTGATAAATCTGGATAGCAAATTAAAGGAAATGCATTGTTTTAATAACTTATTTTAACTTTATCATGCAGTTATTTTAAAATGAGGTGAACTCCAGGATGCAGAATAAAAATAATCAAGCTAATGCATAATAAAATAAGGAAGAAAGATGAGAAATGCAAACTCAGGGCTCTGATTGCCCCCAATCTGAACTGCAGTCGAGATCACCTCCAATCGTACGAGATCATCGCCGATCTACGACAGGATCGTCCGAAATCATCTGGAATCGCCTGCGACGATCCGAGCTTCCTCCAGCTGAAGCACAGTGAAAACCTGCAATGAAAACCTAAAACTACGAGTGCAAAACTTCAATGGTAGGGAAAACCAATCAGGGAAAGGGTTAGGAGGAAAGCCAGGTAGGGGATCCAAAGAGTCAGGGGGATAAACTAAGAAAATCCTAGTTTATATAGGATTAGGGGGAGGTTAGGAGGTTGGGGATCATCCCAATCTGGGAGATCTCCAACGGAGGAATCTCCAACTATGCGTAGACACGCTTCTGCCCAAGTTGGAGAGGCTGTTGAAACAGAAGCTAATTATGAAAATTTGGTTTTGGGACGAAATCGTCTGGACGTTCTGTTCCAGATGAATTCGTCCGATCTGGGACGATTTCGTCTGATCGGCGACGATATCGTCCAACGGTCAAAACAACTCCTAAAAATGGCACAAAAAATGGGGTGAGCGGTTAACGGGCGGTTTCGGGGTTAAAATTCAAATTTTATCTTTTTACTAAGGGTTTAACTGCGCCAATTTTAGGGTGCTACAGACTAGGAACACCTTAGTGATTATAAGTAACTGTAAACAAGGGGTAATGTTGGTTTATTTTACCAAATTACTTTAATGATTGTTCATGAAACCAAAATAAAACAAATGTGAGTTGGCTCTCATATGACCATGATGTAGTGCCTTAGTTCCTTTTATCTTGAGGATTTTAAGGTAGATTTTATCTTCCCTTATTAAGTGGATTTTAATCAAGTTTCATCTTGCATTAAATCCTACTTTTAAAAATATAAATGAAGATTAAATCTATGAATGTAAATCCAAAATTATGAATAGGCTCCTTGAATATAGCTTCTTATCATGAAGATAAAGATAGCTTTTGATGTGATTAATAAACTATCCCTCTTTAGTGAAATTGAAATTTTCACAAAGAGACCATAATTTATAGCCTTAGAGTAAGGACTTTAGAATGTCATTTAATTATCCCTCTTTTATGAAATTATTTTCATAAAAGAAAGGTAATTTAATGCTTTAAAATAATAACCTTTTTAATATAACATGTAAAATTACCCCCTTCAATGAAATCAGAATTTTCATGAAGAAAAGGTACATTTATGCTCCAAAAATGGTAATTTGTGAAATGCCATAAAACATAACCCCTTCAATGAAATTGAAATTTTCATGAAGTAAATATACTTCATAGTTCCATTACGCACTTAGATGTTTTTTATTTGGAGTCATTTCATATTTTTAAAAATTACCCGAAGTTGTTTTTAATGCAAATTTTAAAAATTTGAAATTTCAAAATTTGCATTTTTGGGCCAAATTTCATTTTTTTCGGTTTCATATTTCATGCATAAGCCTATGATGACATTTCCTTCATTAAAATTTCAATTTCATTGAAGGGGTTATGTTTTATGGCATTTCACAAATTACCATTTTTGGAGCATAAATGTACCTTTTCTTCATGAAAATTTTGATTTCATTGAAGGGGGTAATTTTATATGTTATATTAAAAAGGTTGTTATTTTAAAGCATTAAATTACCTTTCTTTATGAAAAAACATTTCATAAAAGAGGGATAATTAAATGACATTCTAAATTCCTTACTCTAAGGCTATAAACTATGGTCTGTTTGTGAAAATTTTAAATTCACTAAAGAGAGATAATTTATTAATCACATCAAAAGCTATCTTTATCTTCATGATAAGAAGCTATATGCAAGGAGCCTATTCATAATTTTGGATTTACATTCATATATTTAATCTTCATTTACATTTTTAAAAGTAGGATTTAATGCAAGATGAAACTTGATTAAAATCCACTTAATAGAGGAAGATAAAATCTACCTTAAAATCCTCAAGATAAAAGGAACTAAGGCATTACATCATGGTCATATGAGAGCCAACTCACATTTGTTTTATTTTGGTTTCATAAAAAATCATTAAAGTAATATGGTAGAATAAACCAACATTACCCCTTGTTTACAGTTACTTGCAATTACTAAGGTGTTCCTAGCATTGAATTGATACATCTTTACTAATACTCATATGCAAATGCTAACATAGCAGAGACCTTGGAGAAGTTATTTTTTTTTTAACTTCTTTGCAAGGGGGGATTTTGGGATCAAAATCCTAAGGGAGAGTGTAATTTCATAATTGGTTAAAATTAACACTCAATAAGTCCATTGTGTAGTATCCATATCCACTTTGTCTAGTGTTCCATATTTGTGTTATCCTATGTCAATCCATTGTATAGTGTTTGTGTTCATGCTATCCTATGTCAATCTACCATGTAGTGTCATGTCAGTCTCACATTGTATCGACCATCGTGTTAGTATTGGATCAATGATAATTGGTCGTGTGTGCCAGATTGTCAATCCTCGATCTTGGTCCAGTGCTAAGTAATTGTTATCATCTAGTGTTTGGTCAAATCTAAGTAAACATTACTACCTATAGCTAAGTGACCATTGTTGACATATTAGTAACCATTGTACATATTTGATCGTTGACCAGCTTGGTGACCACCAGATTTGAATTCTTCTACAACCATATGGACAGCTTGGGTTCAAACAAGTTGCTAAGCTAAATTTTTTAGCAAACTAATTATTATAATTTTTCAAAATTAAACCCTTCATTTCAAATTCAAATTAAATTTGTGTACCCTTGCTGCCATAATTTCAAATTCCCATTAATTTTTTGGGGTATCACCTTCAAAAAATATAACCAAAATGGTCAAAGAAAGAAAATCTAAAATCCCTTATTTTTTCCAATTGGATCACAAAATTTTGCCAATAGAGGAACCACTTTTACAGATTAATCTCACCAACCTATGTCAAATCACTTCAATGCATGTGTATCAAACTCATTTCAAGGATCTCACCAAACACACTACAGGGTTGGAAGAATTATTTCTCATAAATTGCTTCACAAATAGATTGAAAGAATAAATTCAAGTGGAGGTGACAATTTTTAATCCCTACATCATATTGGTGGCCTATGGATTAGCCCTGTTAGTCGAAGATAAATTCAATGTTCAACATCACCATGAGACATCACTTATTGAACAATCGCCTATCATACACATTGTCCCAGAACTTAATCTATCCTTGTCGGTTAAGTATCTCAACCTATAATAAATGGAGGTATGGCAAGTAAAATATATATACTATAATTATGATGAGCAATATGGGCCCAATCATCGATGTGCTACATAAACATTGTATTTTTTAAATATATTTTATCCTTGTCACTCCATGGAAGGAGAAGATGAGGTGGATGTGCAATTGTTTAATGTAGTTGATCCTTGTCACTCCATAGAGGGCAAATATGAGGTAGATATGCAAGAAGTGATCAAAGAACCTGATCACAACAATAAAGAAATCCTTGAAACTTCCTTCAATGCTCTTGCAATTTTTCCTTCTCCAAAAACTATGAAATTTCAAGGGTCCTTCAAACATCAAAATCTCATGGTGCTCCTTGACTCAGGAAGTACTCATAATTTCATTGACCCACGCGTGGTGAAATAGGCTAATTATTATATACAATCTTGTCATAGCTTTGAGGTGGTGATTGGTACTAAGGAACAAATTACTTTTCAAGGAAAGTGTCACAATATCAAGCCCACCATAGACAACTACCACGAGAAAAGTGGCATATATGTGCTTCCATTAAGCGAAAGTGATGTTGTTTTAGGGGCTCAATGGTTGTGAACGCTCGGGGTAATACTCTGGTATTTTGCAACCTTATGGATGCAATTCACAGTTGGTGACCAAACATATACTCTAAATGAACTACCCATAGATTCCTCACAAATAGTGAGTTCTCACCACATGGAAAACTATATTCAAAAACAAGGTGAAAAAGTGAATGCACACTTACTTTCCATTCAATCTCCAAGGAAACAACAAGAATATATGGTAGAGTTATCATCACTTTTGACATGTCACTCCATAGTATATAAAGAACCCCAAGTATTACTCATTTAATTAATTATTATCTCAAATCATAATATGAATAGACACATCCTTACAAACGTAGCTCTAGGGTAAATTTAGGTATAAATATTAGATTAGGGGAATTCACTCAGGACATCAATGAAGAATAAATTAGTCTTAATAACTTAAGGAGGGAGCTCCCTATAAGTGGCATACAATTACAAGGGAGCCTCCTCTGAGCAGCCTGTGATTCCTTTTATATTAATTTATTAATAAATTTTATACTAAGAACCTTGAGGTTCTTGCAACTTTCTCCTAGGAGATGTGATGTTTTAGGGGCATAATGGATTCACACTTTGGGAATAGTAGCATGGAATTTTGTTGAACTATGGATGTAATTCACTTAGAATGGGAAGTAGTATACTCTTTGTGGCTCACCTATGGGATTTACTCAAACTATTAGCTCAAATAAAATAGAGAAAAATTTAATAAATCATATGGGATAGTGGAATAGTTGTTTGCAATCCAAGCATAGAATACTGAAGATGTTAAATGGCAAAGTAGCTTACAAATACTTCTAAATAAACATGAATTTGTCTTTTTGGAATCCAAGGGGCTACATCTATGGTGATCCCATGATCATGTAATACAACTTGTACTAGGGAGCTTACCACCTAATACTTGCCCCTATAGGTATGCATATGTGCAAAAATAAAAAATTAAGAAATTGGTCCACAAGTTATTAAAAATAGGAGTAATTTGACCGAGTGTCAATCCCAAATATTCACTATGCTATTTTTATGAAAAAATATGGGTCATGGTGGCTATGTATATTATTTTGCAATCTCAATAAAATCACCATCAAGGATAAATTTCTTGTTCCAATTATTGATGAGTTACTCAATGAGTTACATAGGGCTAAATTTTTCTCCAATTTGGATCCTCAATCTAGATACCATCAGATATGGATCAAAGAAGAAGAGATCTAAAAATAGCATTTATAAGCCATGAATATCATTATGAATTTTTGGTCATGCCTTTTGGCCTAACTAATGCACCTTCAACTTTTTAGAGTCTCATGAGCAATATCTTCCACCCCTACCTATGCAAGTTTATTTTGGTCTTATTTGATTATATTCTATTTTATAGTCACTGTAACAACCCCAATTGTTACTACTCATCTACTAAACCTTTTTTTCTTTCAACAAGCAGAGGATATAATAAATATCTAAGTCTATGATATCCCAATGAATAGTAAGTAGTCTGAGTAACAAGATATCAAGAAGCACTAGAACCCTAGTTACTTTTGAGTAGAAGCACCACCTTCTACAAATCCATCATACCATAATCAAATAGTATGAAGATATTTTAATGGATTTACCCATCATACCATCACCAAATGGTATAAGGAAAATTTGCAATGGTTATACCATACATAAAGGTGAACTATCCCTCACCAAAGTAAATCACCTCCTCTCCATACTAACCATAAAGACTAGTAATTAAGAGAATGCCATTAAAGTTAGATGATGCACCACCTTGGTGGCCATCCAAATCATGGACTATGTTATTATCCTCATCTCCACGATGAGGTATCCATTGTTCATTATTTCTCATGATAACTTACTTAAACTTTGGGATAAGCACCATTATATTCTCTTACTCATTTACAAAGTGTGTAAGGTTTGTTTCTTGTCATCCAAATTTTGATGTCTAATTGGTTCATGGTTATCCTTTTAGTTTATTTGTACATACAATGGTTTGACAAGAATTTCCACTCTCAATTTTTACTATACATTAATCCACTAAAGAAAAACAAGTAATTCCATTCATCATCCATACACCTTAAAATTTACAATAAACAATAATCAAAAGTACTACCATTTACTCTATCATTTCCATTTCAATGACATGCATACATCTTCTATCAATATCCAAGGTGAAGACTATATTAGAAGACCTTAATTCCTACTATACATGATCTTATACAAAAATTACATCATATAGTAAAAATCCTTGGTGTAAAAATCATCCCTTGTTCTCACCGTTTACAATTACAAAAGACTTTAATCATAGGAACAATACAATAGTCTTCATTTATCTTGTACAAGTCTTCTCTAGTTTTCTTGGTCTTCCTTAGTGTGAGAGATGATAGTGAAGGTGAAGAACACAAGCTTATACTGAGAGGGGGGGTGAACAGTATAAGACAGCTTTTTACTTTTTCCTCCAAATCAACTTTCAAATCAATATAATGCAGTGTATAGAAAGCAGTATCAATAGCAGTAATTAAAGCAATGCACAAAACACCATCCACAATAGAGACACGGCAATTTACGTGGTTCACCCAATGCGGGCTACTCCACGGATAAAATCTTTCACTAAATTTTATCAAATCAAATCTAGGAATACCTTTCCCGATTACAATGTTTATGGGCACCAACCCAAAGGAGACACCAATCCCTTAGCTCTGTTCTGGTTGGTGATCCTCTAGAAGACCTCTGCCTCCTCTGCCCTTAGCAAATGGAACTCTATCCATAGAAGACACTTGTCTTCCCTACTCTGGCTGGAGACCTCTATCATCAACTCTATCACCTCCAAAGTTGGTCCTCGAAATTGCACTAAACACAGTCCTTCGGTCTAGCACAAATGTCCTCGATCTCTTTCTTCAATCTACACCAAACACAGTCCTTCGGTCTGACACAAATGTCCTTGTCCTTTTTCTCTGGTCTGCATAAAAAAAAACATAGTCCTTCGCTCTTTTTGAGCAAGCACAGCTGCACTTGATCAAACTTTGACCTTTGCACCTCTGCATAATCACAGTAGCATATACTCCGTGCACTCTGCTTCCTTGCAATCTTACTCACTTAGAAGATTCGATGAAATGCACTTTATACACTGCAATCAACTTTTGCAATCTTCTTCTTGGCGATCGAACTTCTCCCTGCCCTCTATCTATGAATGTCACACTTTGAATGCACATATAAAAATCGATCTTTAGCTCTCCAAACAGCCCTCCTTTTATACTAACACATTCAAGATTTAAACCTTAGTCTTAGTTAATTTTTACCCTTAAACTACGTCGGTTGCAAAACCCTAAACTACGTCGGCTCAAATTTAACTTTGTCGGCTTCAACCACCTCTGTGGTTCTATAGCTTTTCTCGCAAAACTACATGTCGCGATATCGTGACACCTTTGCAACCGAACACTATCTTATGGCTTTTGTCATGATATCATGACACTTTCTGCTTCTGATGACGTCATCTTCACTCCTGTCGTGAAATCGTGACCCTTATCGCTTTCTCAACCTTTTCTCGGCTTGCACTAGCGAAAATGAAACATGTCGCAAAATCGTGACACTTTCACTGCCTTGAGCTTCTCTCTGCCTTACTCCCATGAAACTAGAACATGTCACAAAATCATGACGCTTTTGTCTTCATAGCCTTCCTTTCTGTTTTTGTCACAAAATCATGACACTTCACCTATGGAAGACATGCTATCAGTTTCTGTCATGAAATCGCGACACTTCTGTTGTCGTCTGCTTTCTTTGTAGCCCGTCGTAAAATTGCGATGCTTTTAGATTTCGTATGCTTTCTTTGTAGCCCATCGCAAAATCGTGACGCTTCTCATTTCAGACTCTTCCCTTTGCTGCATGTCACGAAATCGTGACAGTTCTCACTTCGAGTTCTGCAGCATGTCATGAAATCATGACAGTCCTCACTTCGTCTTTTGTAGCATGTCACGAAATCATGACACTTTATCTTGCTACTTTCTCTCTCTTTGAACTTGTCACGAAATCATGACAACTCACATTTTGGACTCTCTCTTCTGCATTATGTCATGAAATTGCGACACTTTTCCTTTTGGACTCCTTCTCCGGCAACATGTCACGAAATCGCGACACTTTTTCTTTCGGACTTCCTCTCCTGCAACATGTCGCAAAATCATGACACTTTTTCGTTCGTACAATCTTCCTTGCAATATGTTGCGAAATCATGACACTTTTCCTTCTCGGCCTTCCTGCTCTTTTCAAGTCACGAAAATGCGACATGTCACGAAATCGTGACACTTTCCACCTTGCTCTCCTTCTCTGCCAACATGTCGCGAAATCACGACAATTTTCCCTGCTTCTTCTCTCTCTTCCAACATGTCATGAAATCGTGACATTTTTGCCAGCTCTTTCTCTCTCCTCTAACATGTCGTGAAATCACGACAGTTTTTCCAGCACTTTCTCTCTCCTCTAACATGTCACAAAATCATGACAGTATTTCCAGCCTGCTGCATACTTTTTCTAACTTGACTTTTTCTTTGATCTTTTGCAAAAGAGCTACTATGAATGATTTTCTTGGAAACTCACTGTCCATGCTCTGAATAATCTGACATTAAATCAAATTCCTTCAAGATCTTCTTGACATCAATGACAACTTCTACACTTGAGCAAAGGCAATGTACCTAAGGTACCCAAAATTGCCAACAATCTCCCCCTTTGTCATTGATGGCAAACCTTTACTGAAAACACATCTCAAGAGCCAAAACTGAAACCAGCTATGCTAACACTGAGAATCTGCCTTTGAGGTTTTGCTCCCCCTAACTTGAAGCTCTTCTCTTCACTTGAAGCTCTCCCCCTTACTCATATCTCTCCCCCTTTGTCATCAATGGCAAAGGGTCACCTTTGGGGCTTGGGACTAAGAATGAGCCTCTTAGCTTAGTCCCTCCCCCACCTCCTGATGAGGTGATTAAAATAGGGGTGGGAGTAAAACTCCCATTAGGCACTGATCATCATCAGTGTCTATAACTTCCTTGCCAAGCCTTTTCTTGAACTCATTGTCAATTTTCCTGTTCCTATTACTGTTCTTGTTCTTGTTCTCATCCCTATTTTTGTTCATGCCTTGATCCTTGGATCTGTTCATACCACTATTCCTATTCCTGTACCTTGGAAGATCAGCTCTACACTGTCTAGTTGTGTGACCTCCATTGTTGCACTTATAACAGGTAACAATGTTATTTCTTTTAGGCATACCTATTCTTTAAATCCGCTAGTTCTGCCCAAACCTGTTCTGATTAATCCTGTTCTGGCCGAGCCTATTATTTATCTTGCAATAGAATGCCTTGTGCCTGAACTGTTGATAAGAGTAGCAATACCCTCAAAAGAAACTAGCACTTCTGAATTTGTCGTTTACTTTCTTCACTTGAGCCATGCAATGTATAGCCATGTGACCAAACCTGTGACATGCAAAACATCTGTCGTGAAATTTTCTTTTATTCGACCTCTTGGGTCCCAAAAACTTCTTCTTCTCAATCTGAATTTCATTTTCTATTTCTGTGCATCTATCACTCACTGACTCATGATTTGAAGTACTTTCTTCATCAGAACTCTCTTCCTTTTGAAATCTCTTGTTAGATTCCCCAACCTGTTCCTTGTGCGGCTCAACAAAACCAAGGCCTATTTTATCTGTTGGTTTTCTTTGACCTTTGATGAGAGACTTAATCCTTTTGGAGCTATCTTGAAACCTGTACAGCTTATCCTTGTACTCTTTAGTTTCCACTTCCAAAGAAGCCATTTTCTGTTCTAATTCACTATATTTAAGAACCTTGGACTCTAATTCAACCTTGAGTTCTTGAATCTTAGCTATAGATAAATCAATATTTTCTATAAGATCATCTCTTTCCATACAACATTCATCTAACTTATCCTGGAGTCTGGCATTCTTCTTTCTTTCCTTTTTCAAAGCACTGAGAGCACTACTAAGTTCACTTTCAAGATCCTTTATTTGTTTGCTTTTTGAATCATCAGAGTATTTTCCAGATTTCTTATCACTAGAGGTGCTACCCTTTTCAAAAACCATACAAGCATCTTCCTTATAGTTTTCTGAAGCATCCTCATACATACTAGTAACCAATTCATTATTTGTGCAATCATCCTCAAGGTGACCAAAATTTCCACATCTAAAACATTTTATGATAATGAATCTATGTTTCGGTTCTTCATCTTTTCTCGATATGAACAACATCTCATTTTCACTATCACTTGAAGAACTTTCACTATCACTACTAGAACACTTACTTGCTTTGTCTAGGTAGAAACTCTTCTTGAGCTTGTGAGAATACCTCTTTTCGTGGTTGTTGTGCTCATCTTTGTTCTTCCTGTGATGCTTGTACTTTTTAAAATCCTTGCTCTTAGAAACCTATTTCTTTTCATCACTTTCATTCTTGGAAATAGTACAGTCAGTAGCATAATGACCAAACTTTCCACAATTGAAACATCTTATATTTTTCATGCTTTTGTGCTTTCTAGAGAACTTGTCTTTCTTGTTGTAATATGCCTCTTCATCACTAGAAGACTCATCACTCTCCTGAAGCTATTTACCCTTGGATTTCTTGGTAGCTTTGAAAGCTGTTTCTTTCTTAACATCAACCTTCACTTGAGTTCTCAACTCAAATGCTGCAAGTATACTATGGAGCTCATCCTTTTTCAACTTATCCAAATCTTTAGCTTCCTCAATAGCAGAAATATTTTCACTAAATCTATTAGGAAGAGATCTTAAAATCTTATCACAAACATCATTTCAGCAAGCTCAATACCTAAGTCTTTCATGGAGTTAACAACCTCATCCATACGAAGCATGTAGTCACTAATATTTTCATCATCATTCATCTTGAGTTGTTCAAACATACCTTTGAAGTGTCTCAACTTGGCCTTTCAAAAATTTACATCACCTGTGTGAACCACCTACAGTTGTTTCCACATTTCACTAGTTGTCTTGCAGTGAATCACCTTAGTAAGATCTGCCTTCTGTAAACCCTTCAGGATTGCATTCATTGCTTTTGAATTGTTGTGATGTAGGAGCCTATCTTCTTTAGTATAAGGACCATTTTCAAGAATAGTGTACCCGTCTTCAATCACTTCCCAAACCTCATTCCCAAGTGCCATTAGATAAACCTTCATCCTTGCACTCCAAAGACCAAAATCTAATCCATCAAGAATAGGTGCTGCATTGCCACTTGAAAAATCCATTGTGTTCTTTGCTAGCTTTTCCTTCAAGCTGTTAAACTTTTCAAAGGCACCCGCTCTGATACCAATTGAAGAACACAAGCTTATACTGAGAGGGGGGGGTGAACAGTATAAGATCGCTTTTTACTTTTTCCTCCAAATCAACTTTCAAATCAATATAATGTAGTGTATAGAAAGCAGTATCAATAGCAATAATTAAAGCAATGCACAAAACACCATCCACAATAGAGACACAATAATTTACGTGGTTCACCCAATGTGAGCTACTCCATGGATAAAATCTTTCAATAAATTTTATCAAATAAAACCTTGGAATACCTTTCCCGATTACAATGTTTATGGGCACCAACCTAGAGGAGACACCAATCCCCTAGCTCTGTTTTGGTTGGTGATCCTCTAGAAGACCTTTGCCTCCTCTGCCCTTAGCAAATGGAACTCTATCCACAGAAGACACCTGTCTTCCCTACTCTGGCTGGATACCTCTGTCCTCAACTCTATCACCTCCAAATTTGGTCCTCGAAATTGCACTAAACACAGTCCTTCGGTCTAGCACAAATGTCCTCGATCTATTTCTTTGATCTGCACCAAACATAGTCCTTCGGTCTGGCACAAATGTCCTTGTCCTTTTTCTCTGGTCTGCACAAAAAAAAACACAGTCCTTCACTCTTTTTGCATAAGCATAGCTGCACTTGATCAAACTTTGACCTTTGCACCTCTGCGCAATCACAGCAGCATATACTTCATGCACTCTGCTTCCTTGCAATCTTACTCACTTAGAAGATTTGATGAAATGCATTCTATACACTACAATCGACTTTTGCACTCTGCTTCTTGGCAATCAAACTTCTCCCTACCCTCTATCTATGAATGTCACACTTCGAATGCACACATCAAAATCGATCCTTAGCTCTCCAAACAGCCCTCCTTTTATACTAACACATTCAAGATTTAAACCTCGATCTTAGTCGGCTGTTACCCTTAAACTATGTTGGCTGCAAAATTCTAAACTACGTCAGCTCAAATTTAACTCTGTCGGCTTCGACCGCCTCTGTGGTTCTGTAGCTTTTCTCACGAAACTACAACATGTCGCAATATCGTGACACCTTTGCAATCGAACACTATCATATGGCTTTAATCATGATATCATGACACTTTTGCCTTTGCTGACGTCATCTTCACTCTTGTCACGAAATTGCGACCCTTCTCACTTTCTCAACCTTTTCTTGGCTTGCACTAGCAAAAACAAAACATGTCATGAAATCGTGACACTTTCGCTGCCTTGAGCTTCTCTCAGCCTTACTCCCACGAAACTGGAACATGTCACAAAATCGTGATGCTTTTGTCTTCATAGCCTTCCTTTCTACTTTTTTCGTGAAATCGTGACACTTCACCTATGGAAGACATGCTATTAGTTTATGTCGCAAAATCATGACACTTCTGCTGTCGTCTGCTATCTTTTCTACCTATCACAAAATTGTGATGCTTTCAACTTCCATACACTTTCTTTGTAGCCCATTGCAAAATCATGACGCTTCTCATTTCAGACTCTTCCCTTTGCTACATGTCGCAAAATTGTGACAGTTCTCACTTCGAGTTCTGTAGCATGTCACAAAATCATGACAATCCTTACTTCGTCTTTTGCAGCATGTCGCAAAATCATGACACTTTATCTTGTTACTTTCTCTCTCTTAAACTTGTCACGAAATCACCACAACTCACATTCCAGACTCTCTCTTCTGCATTATGTCATGAAATCATGACACTTTTCCTTTTGGACTCCTCCGGCAACATGTCATGAAATCGCGACACTTTTTCTTTCGGACTTCCTCTCCTGCAACATGTCGAGAAATCGTGACACTTTTTTGTTTGTACAATCTTCCTTGCAATATGTCACGAAATCGTGACACTTTTCCTTCTCGGCCTTCCTACTCTTTTCAAGTCGCAAAAATGCGACATGTCGCGAAATCATGACACTTTCCACCTTGCTCTCCTTCTCTGCCAACATGTCGCAAAATCATGACAATTTTCCCTGCTTCTTCTCTCTCTTCCAACATGTCGCGAAATCGCGACAGTTTTGCCAACTCTTTCTCTCTCCTCTAACATGTCGCAAAATCATGATAGTTTTTCCAGCACTTTCTCTCTCCTCTAACATGTCGTGAAATCGTGACAGTCTTTCCAGCCTGCTGCATACTTTTTCTAACTTGAATTTTTAATTGATCTTTTGCAAAAGAGCTACTATGAATGATTTTTTTGGAAACTCACTGTCCATGCTCTGAATAATCTGACATTAAATCAAATTCCTTCAAGAGCTTCTTGACATCAATGACAACTTCTACACTTGAGCAAAGGCAATGTACCCATGGTACCCAAAATTGCCAACAGAAGGGATCAAGACAACTTGTATGTATTTTTGACAAATGCAAATCAAGCATACCATGCTTAACTACTTTTAATGCAATCATGCATCAATCATTTATCACTTTATTTTACATTCCATTTCATATATAACACTATCCATAATTTATCCATCATTAATACTTTTTCCACACAAGGATTATTTTTCTAATCCCATTCAACATAAATTTAATTCCTTTTATTTATCACAAAATATGGAAGAGTCTCATACCTCTTCCAAGGATGGACACCAATTCATCCTTTCAAAACTAGAAAATGTTCATTCATACATCT
Source organism: Wollemia nobilis (assembly GCA_028583015.1). Taxonomy (NCBI): domain Eukaryota; kingdom Viridiplantae; phylum Streptophyta; class Pinopsida; order Araucariales; family Araucariaceae; genus Wollemia; species Wollemia nobilis. The sequence continues at coordinate 6,641,303 of JAQPPZ010000386.1, read as the reverse complement.
AATTGATTAACTCACAAAATATGCAACATAAAGTACAAGATAGTTTATGATCTTTTCCTATTTATTAAACATGGCAATTTACATACAATATAACTAATATTATAACTCTAATCAATTTATCTTTAATTTAATTTATACAATAAAATTAAATTCATTACCAAATCATTCCATTCACCTTGACTATGAAAGGTTATTACTTACAGAAGAAAGAAATTTCTTTCATCAGATTAAAATTATCATATATTCAAAAATCAAAGTCTAATCCCACAAAATACATAGTCTTTAACACATATCGTAAAGTGTTCACATTGTAAAACATACAAAATCTTCAATTTCCTTTGGTCACTTAGTTTATCTACGTAATCTATTTCATATATCTAATCATTAATAGTTGAACACCCTTCTTTACAAAATCATTCCTAAAAATAAGAATCTAGTAATTACAATGGAATGGAATGAAAGAAATTAGATGATTTTATCTATATCTAAAATTCATCCTCTATCTTTTGACTTCATAATTAAACTATACTAGTTATCGTACAAATATATAGACAACAAATAAGTTCATTCAGAATAGCTCCTATAAACATATCCAATTAAGGCATAGAGTAATTTTCGTAACACCCAATCTACATATGAATAAACCTCTCAAATATGAAAATCTATGTTTTTGTATAAATAAAGAACATAGACGAAGGTTCTATGATGACAATCAGTGAAGTTTTACATGATAATTCACATGTGGGTTCAATTTTAACCGAAGGTTGAGGAAGGTTTCAATATAGCTACCACCATTCTAGTCTAACGTGGTCACAAGACTAAAATCTGGATTTAAACATAGACACTCTGTGGAAGCCTTGAAGTACATGAGGTGGACAAACATAGCCAAAAAGAAGCACGTAAGGGTTGTGGATCAAACCACAACATAACACCTCGATTCCTAAGAGTGCACAGCATTTAGCATATGTCAATATTTTGGTAAGGGAAGGAAGACATTGGGTTAAACAACATCAAGGAGGAAAGGTTCTGTCAGGCTACGGAGTACAAAATCGAATGTTGCACACATATATTAATTAATGACCAGGATTTTTAGTGGAAACAAAATCTTCAAACTTACCAATGACGTAACTCTTCATTCATCTTGTTGTCAATCATAATACCTATGGCTGTGAAATAAGAATGAGGTATTGATAAAGTTTGGCGATAGTTATGATGGTATTCAGATTGGTGAATTCGTCTGCAAACCAAAGAAACTAATAACAAAACCTTCGATGGCAATCAAGAAAATCAGAGATCACTACTCTGATAGAAGTTTTTGAATAGAATAGGGACGATGCTTTTGGTTTTTAAGGGGTTGAGCTTACTATTGATCCTTCTAATTTACACGACCAACGATGGGATTTTTCCTTTTTGATAATACTAGAGTTTTAATATAAAAGTTATGTCATCCTAAAAGGTGTCATGAAATAATTATGCAGATAGATAGGCATGTTATAGGATGGTAAACATCTTTGATATACAGATAAAGGAGTAAAATACTTAATTGATCTTAAATAAATTCAACTCATAAACCATATTCAAATATCGATTTTGGATGGTGATGAAATGGACTAAAATTTTAAGCATCTAGAGGCCTATTATGGTCTTGTTACAACATAAGTGCCACACTTCAATAATGATCCATTGGATTGCAGATAAGATATTTATATAGACAATTATGAATCGGTTGTCCTACACAATGCCATTGAAACCCAAAATGGCATAGGTAAGTGTATATAAGAGCAGATGTTGTGTTTATTATTATTTAATCAGTATCCTCTTTGGGGCACAAACATCCAAAAATGAAATTCATAGACCAATGAATTGCCCCTGAACTCTTGAAATAATAGACTACCAATCCAGATCTACCAACTAACTTATTTTTAATCATTGTACCAAAATCATATGTATATTTATATTTTAAATTTTCTCAATAATTTTTAACCCAGTCATTGAGAGATGACTAAATAGATTTATATGCTATCCATTTTAATTTACCTAATTTAAAATACCATACAAAGTGGCAAATAGAAAAGAAGCCAACAAAAGTAGTGTAAGAGAAAATCCCCACACCTGGATCTTTTGCAAACCACAAATCCAAATTTTCTTGAAAGTCCTACTTTCATTCCTCCATTATTGCCTAACTCTTTTCCAAACCTCTATGGCTATTTATAGCTCTTTTCTCTCTAGACAAGAAAGATGCTTCTAAATATTTTATTTATTTTCTTTTCTTTCCCATGTGGAGGCTTCCATTAATATATATTATTTTAATGGGAAGGGAATCCATGGAGATAAGGTAAGGGTAGATTATTTGTCTTGTGTCCCCCACTCCTAGGGCAACTACTACTATTATGAATATGGGTGATACAGGGTTGAGACTATTAGAGATAAGAGAGGAGTCTCACCTACCATTTTAGCCATCCTAAAGCAGCCATGTGGAGGAGAGGATGATTATTTAAATCAATAAAGTAGTCTTTTCATGTTTTGGTCCAATAAAAATTGAACAAGTTCATAAGAGAACAAACCACCTAATTTCCTTTCTAATATGGAAGTAATTAGATTAAATAAGCATATTCAAAAAGGTAAATCTCTACTTTAGAAATTGCCCAATTTAATATTTTCACAAAATCACAATAAGCTTTATGACATTTTTCAAATGCATAAAATATTTCTAAAGTAATTTGTAAGATGCAAACCCATTACATAATGTGCATTTTCCAAGGTAAGATTCAAAAATGCCAATCTCTTGCAAAATTGCTTGTGGAATTAAATACATCACACAAATGGCAAACACAAGCAAACGATGCATGCTCAATATTCCTCACTACCATTTTTCCTTTAAGTGGGTGGGTATTTTAAGATGCTCTTAGTTATCACCACCCATATTTGAAGGAGACTAGTAATGATGGGAACATGAGCACTTACCTATTGAGTTGTCATTATCATCATTTCCCTTCTCATATCTGGTGGTCAATCTCCACCTACGAGAGTACCTGTTCCTGCAATCAAGTAATGCAACGCAACATCATTTTCTCTTAACAAAAACATACATATTGCAAACATATCAAGTATTGAAACCAATCATCAATACATAAATAACATCTTAAGAGAGTTCTTCCAAGGTGGGTCGTGACATACTCCCCCCTTGGATTAAACACAGTCCCTTGTGTTTCTCCTACAATATTACATAAAAGCCAATAAAAACATAGTTTTTGCATAGTCTCCACTTTCCATAAGTGGTATATAGTTCAACCTGTATTATTACATAATATCATCAAATAAATAAGGAAAATGTATTTTCATGTCTTCCACTTTTTCCCAAGTGGCATTCTTTTTAGAATACTGGTCCCACTAGACCTTGCACTGATCAATATTTCATTTCCTCATTGTCTTGGAATGAAATTCCAAGATCTTCATAGGTTTCACTTCACAGGTTGTCGGATCTACCATCTACAAATTAGAAACATCTAACACATGGTCAGGATCAACAATATATCTCCTAAGTAGGGATACATGAAAAGTGTTATGGATCTTTGATAGGTTAGGTGGTAAGTCAAGCCTGTAGGCTACTGGACTTATCTTCTCCACAATTTCAAAGGGTCCAACAAATCTAGGATCCAATTTTGTTGATTTGATGGTGCTTTTCTTAGGTTTTACCCTTAGAAACACTCTGTCACCCACAAAGAATTCCCTAGGTGTTCTCTTCAAATTAGCATAGCTCTTCTATCTATCCATGGCTTCCTTGAGCCTCTGTCGGATTAGTCTTAGCTGCTCTTCCATTACTCTAACCGTTTTTGGTCCAATGACAACCCGATCCTCTAGATTATCCCAAGATAACGGAGTCCTGCATCGTCTGCCATACAAGGCTTCAAAAGGGGCCATCTTCAAGGAAGAATGATAGCTATTATTATAAGAAAACTCAACCAGATACAAATAGTCTTCCCAATGAGACTTCTGGTCCATGCAATACATGCGCAACATATCTTCCAAGACTTGGTTAACCCTTTCTATCTATCCATCCATTTTTGGATGATATGCAAAACTGATATTCAGAGTTGTGCCAATTGCATGATGGAGAGCCTGCCAAAACTCAGAAGTAAACCTAGAATCCCTGTCAGAGATAATCATCTTCGAAAATCCATACAACCTAAAAATTTCTTTGGCAAATCTATTGGCAATGACTACAACATCATCTGTGGTACTCCCTGGTATAAAATGTGCAACCTTGGTAAGTTTGTCTACTATAACAAAAATTGCATCATGTTGGTATTTTGTCTTAGGCAAACCCACAATAAAATCCATCGATATAACCTACCATTTTTGAATGGGTATATCATGGGAATACAATTTTCCTGTTGGATGTTGATGTTCAACTTTCACCTTCTGACATTGCAAACATCGTGCCACAAAATTTGTAATGTCTTTCTTCATGCCAGACCAGTAAAAGGTCTTTTTCATGTTTTCCCTCATCTTGGCTCCTCTGGGATGAGCGAAATAAGGAGAATTATGAGCCTCATGCATAATTACTCTCCTCAAATTACCCATTTTAGGTATAACTACCCGATCCTTAAAGCATAAGAGTCCATCCTTGATGCTATAATCTTGATTTTCATTCAGGTTTTGTTCTATTTTAACCCAAATCTCACTACATTCTTGATCTTGGCACTGCATTTTCTTGACTTGCCCCATTAAATCCACATGACTACGAGTCAAAGCGGCTATGTGCTTCCTTCTACTTAGGGCATCGATGACTTTATTCTCCTTACCTTTGATATATTCAATACCAAAGTCATACTCTACTAAGAATTCAATCCATCTTCTTTGCCTAGCATTCAACAATGGTTGAGTAAAAATATACTTCAAACTCTGATGGTCGGTCCTTAATTCAAATGGTCTACCCACCAGATAATGTCACCAAATTTTCAAAGCATGAACAACTATGACAAGTTCTAAATCATGAGTAGCATAATTAACTTCATGCTTTTTGAGTTTTCTAGACTCATATGCTACCACAAATTTATCTTGGGATAGGACTCCTCCTAATCCTTCCAAAGAGGCATCAGTGCAAACAAAAAAATTCTCTAAAGGATCCAGAATCTTTAATATAGGAGCTGAGGTAAGCTTTTGTTTAAGCAAATTAAATGCAGCTTCACATTTGTCTATCCATTTAAACTCCTTTCCTTTCTTTTGAAGGTTGGTTATTGGATAAGCAATCTTGGAGTAATCCTTTACAAACCTCCTATAGTAACCTGACAAACCCATGAAGCTTCTTACTTCTATCACATTTGTAGGAGGTGGCCAATTCAGAATGGCTTCTATCTTCCTTGGATCTACAACAATTCCATCTGCTGATATGATATGTCCCAAGTAATGTACTTGTGGGACATAGAATTCACACTTAGATAAATTCCCGTAGAGTTGGTTTTTCCTTAGCAACTCTAGCACTATCCTCAAGTGCCTATCATGTTCTTCTCTACTACAGGAATAAATCAAAATATCATCTAAGAATATCAGCACAAATCGATCCAGTTGTTTTCTGAACACACTGTTCATTAAATTCATGAAGGTTGTTGGTGCATTAGTCAATCCAAATGGTAGGACTATGAACTCATAGTGTCCATACCTAGTTTTGAATGCAGTTTTATGAGTGTCCTCCTCTCGAATTCTCAGTTGATGGTATCCTGATTTGAGATCAATCTTTGTGAAAATAGAGGCACCTTTCAATTGATCAAACAAATCTTCTATCCTTGGCAAAGGATATCTATTCTTGATGGTTGCCTTGTTTAGCATTCTATAGTCTATGCATAGCCTTAATGAACCATATTTCTTCTTTACAAATAAAATAGGTGCTCCCCAAGGTGATACACTTGGTTTTATTAACCCTTTCTCTAGCAACTCTTGAAGTTGCACTTTCAATTCCTACATTTCGATGGGGTTCATTCTATAAGGAGCTCTATGGATAGGCTTGTCCTGGCATTAACTCTATAGTGAAATCAAATTCATGTTTAGGTGGTAATCTGGGTATCTCATCAAGGAAAACATCCTAAAATTCTTGCAAGAGTGGAAATTTTCTAATTACTTCTTCCTTTGGGACTTCCTCTTTTTCCTTGAGTTTGACTACATAAACCAATCCTCCTTTTCTAATGGTTTTCTTCAATTGCATTGCAGATATTAGTAATGGTTGAAATTCCCTCACTTCACTATACATCCTTAACCTTTCCTTATCTTCATTGGTAAACTCAATCCATCTCTCTTGGAAATTTACCAAGGCTTTGTGTGCCTTCAACCAATCCATTCCTAAGATGATGTCGAAAGCATGTAAGGGTGCTACATATAGATGCCATCTAGTAGAGCCATTGGGTAGAGTGATTCTAGTTGGGGAGAAACATTGGTTAACATAGTATGTTTGACTAGACCCATACTCAACTTTCCACCCTTGTGCCAAAGATCCTAGATTTTTTGGCATATCCCTGACTAGGTTACTAGAAATAAAGCTATCAGTAGCCCCACTATCAATTAAAATTTTAACTTCTTTATCAAAGAGTTTACCATTCAGGAGTAGAGGTGTAGCCTGTCCCTCCAAGTTTTGTATTGTTGTTGCTACATAGATCTTATGGTTAGGCCTATCTGTACTAGTGCTTGCACATTATGGGCAATTAATGGCAAAATGTGGACCTCCACAATTGAAGCACTTAATTTTTTTGGCTGAATCTCCTTCTTGAACCTATTTTCCTGCATCCACTACTTGTAGTAGAACTAGATACTTTGGAGCCTAGAAGTTTCTATTGTTGTTGTTGAAGTGGTTGTGATGGTTATTCTTTTGGTGAAATCCTTTCTTGAAATTCTTTTTACCCCCATTATTTTACTTTTCAAACCTTGGATTTCCTTTGTTCTGTTGACCACGTTCATGTTCCCACTTCCTCTTCTTCTAAAACTTGTGTCCCTTGCTTGACCAATTTGTGGAATTATTATGGGTCTCAGTGATTGTCTGGGTAGACTCTATCCATCGAGCCATATCATATGCTTCTTGTATAGTTTTGTGATTGTGCACACCTATCACATTTCTTATCTGAGGTTTCATTCCTAGAATGAATTTTTGTATCTTCATCTCATCATCATGGTCATATGATGGCACATACTTGAGTAGTCTCACAAATTGCTCAAAGTACTCCTCCACGAACTTTGTTTCTTGTTGAAGCATAATAAATTCCTTGTATTTATTCAGGTAAAATTGCTTTGTGAGAAATCTCTTCTTGAAAGCATCCACAAAAATTTCCCATTTCAACTTGTTTGGTTTGATCTTATGTCCTTTTCTGTAGGTGTTCCACCATGTACGTCCTGAATATCCTAGATGAATGGTGGAAAATGTGGTTTTGGTTTCAGAGGAATAATTTCTCATAGAGAAAAAAGTTTCCAATTCCTCTAACCAAGAGTCAGCTGCATCTTCACCACCCTTTCTAGTGAATTTTATCACCTTAATATTCTTTATATCCTTACCCATTTCTATCTCAATATGGGCCATGCCTTCTCGATCATCAGTATCCTGATCAAGTATAGCTTCAAATTCCCTAACCTTAGGGTCCTCATTCACATCATTAATAGGATTTCCAACTTTTGGACTTCCCATCTCAGGGTTGTTGTTGTGCTGTGAACTAATAGTTTATAGGATCTGGTTAATTTGTCCTTGCATCATGGAGATAGCAATAGTAAGATTCTCCATGTCCTTGTTGGAATTCCTTGAAATTTCTCCTATTTGTCTAGGCTCGGTACTATCTGGACTAGCTTGTTGCAAAGTTCCCTTTCTCTTGCTTCTCAAGTTTGTCACCATGTTTTTCCTAGGGTAAAAAGTTGTGTTAAATTTCAATATTTTTCCATAGTTGAAATTCTATATTACTATCTAAATGTAGATTTCAACATAAATTCCCAAAGTAGTCTACTATTTCTAGGTTCACTCCCTAGTTTATTCCACTAACTCTGGTTGCTATTTATACACACTTGAAAATAAGGAGTAAGTGAGTCAAAAGACACAGATGTCAAGTAATTTTCCAAAAGAGTCTAAGGTACACCACTTAAAACCCATGAAATGTGGAGGGTTCACTTAGCTCTTCCACTTTTGAATGACTGTGGATCTATTCATGGGAGAAAGAAACTTGAACATCGGTAGTCTCAAGTACTAACCTTGTCCTTACCAAGTATGTATCATTTAGAGTTATGGAATTTATGCTTTTGAGTTTTCTCCTCATGAAAGTAGTTATCCCTATGAACTACGCTCTGATACCAACTGTAACAACCCCAATTGCTACTACTCATCCACTAATTTTTTTTTTTTCCTTTCAACAAGTGAAGGATATAATAATGATCTAAGTCTATGATATCCCAATGAATAGTAAGTAGTCCGAGTAACAAGATATCAAGAAACATTGGAACCCTAGTTACTCTTGAGTAGAAGCACCAACTTCTACAAATCCATCATGCCATCACCAAATGGTATGAGGATGTTTCAATGGCTATATCCATCATACCATCACCAAATGGTATGAGGATATTTCAATGGTTATACCATAATAAAGGTGAACTATCCCTCACCAAAGGGAATCACCTCCTCTCCATACTATCCATGAAGACTAGTAATTAGGAGAATACCATTAAAGTTAGATGATACACCACCCTGGTGGCCATCCAATTCATGGACTTTGTTATTATCCTCATCTCCATGATGAGGTAGCCATTAATCATTATTTCTCATGATAACTTACTTAAGCTTTGGGATATCCATCTTAAGCACCATTATATTCTCTACTCATTTACAAGGTGTGGAAGGTTTGTTTCTTGTCATCCAAATGTGTTGTCTATTTGATTCATGATTAACCTTTCAATTTATTGGTACATACAATAGTTTGATATAAATTGCCACTCTCAAGTTTTCATATACACTATTCAACTAAAGAAAGACATGTATTTCCATTCATCATCCATAAGCATTACAATTTGCAATAAACAATAATCAAAAGTACTTCCATTTACTCTATCAATTCCATTTTAATGGCATGCATACATCTCCTATCAATATCCGAGGTGAAGACTATATTATTAGGCCTTCATTCCTACTATACATGAGCTTATACAAAAATTACATCAAATATTACAAAGTCTTGGTGGAATAAACATCACTTATTCTCATCATTTACAATTACAATAGTCTTTAATCATGTGAATAATACAATAGTCTTCATTGGTCTTGTACAAGTCTTCTCTGGATTTCTTGGTCTTCCTCGGTGTGAGAGATGATAGTGAAGGGATCAGGACAACTCGTGATGCACATATGACAAATGCAAATCAAGCAAACCATGCTTATCTATTTTGTATGCAATCATGCATCAATCATTTGTCACAATGTATTTTACATTTCATTTCATAGATAACACTAGGCATGAATTTCCATAATTCATCCATCATTAATACTTTTCATTACAAGGATTATTTTCCTAATCCCATCCATCATAAATGTCATTCATTTTAATTATCACAAAAATATGGAAGAGTCCCATACCTCTTCCAAGGATGGACACCAATCCATCCTTCCAAAACTAGAAGATGTTCTTTCATACTTCTAGTTGATTACATTCATTTACAAAATTCATCATAAAACATATGATAGTTTACTATCTATTTCTACTCATTAAACATAGAAATTTACTTACAATATAACTAATATTATAACTCTAATCAATTTACCTTTAGTTTAATTTATACAATAAAATTAATTTTATTACCAAATCATTCAATTCACCTTGACTATAAAAGGCTATTACTTACAGAAGAAAAAAATTTCTTTCATCAGATTAAAATTATCATCTATTCAAAAATCAAAGTTTAATCCCACAAAATACATAGGCTTTAACACATATCATAAAGTGTTCACATTGTAAAACATACAAAATATTCAATTTCCTTTGGTCACTTAGTTTATCTACCTAATTGATTTCATATGTCTAATCATTAACAGTTGAATACCCTTATTTACAAAATTATTTCTAAAAATAAGAAACTAGCAATTACAATGGAATGGAATGAAAGAAATTAGATGATTTTCTCTATATCTAAAATTCATCCTCTATCTTTTGACTTCATAATTAAAATTTACTAGTTCTTGTACAAATATATAGACACAAAATAAATTCATTCATAATAGCTCCTATAAACATATCCAATTAATGCATAGAGTAATTTTCTTAACACCCAATCTACATATGAATAAACCTCTCAAATCTGAAAATCTATGTTTTTGTATAAAGAAAGAACATAGACAAAGGGTCTATGATGGAAATCAGTGAAGGTTTACATGATAATTCACATGTGGGTTCAATTTTAACTAGATATTGAGGAATATTTCGAGATATCTATCACCATTCTAGTCTAACGTGGTCACAAGACTAAAGTTTGGTATTAAACATAGACACTTCATGCTAGCCCTGAAGTACATGAGGTGGATAGACATAGCCAAAAATGAGCATGTAAGGGTTGTGGACCAAACCACAACATAGCACCTTGATTCTTAAGAGTGCAAAGCATTTAGCATATGCCAAGGTTTTGATAAGGGAAGGAAGACATTCGGTTAAACAACATCAAGGGGAGAAAGGTTCTATCAGGCTACGGAGTACAGAATTGGATGTTGCACATGTATATTAATTAATTACTAGGTTTTTTAGTGGAAATAAAATATTTGAACTTACCAATGATGTAACTCTTCATTTACCTTTCTATCAATCATCATACCTATGGTTGTGAAACAAGAATGAGGTATTGATAAAGTTTGGTGATAGTTAGGATGGTATTCGAATTGGCAAATCCATCTACAAATAAAATAAGATAATGATAAAACCTTCAACAGCAATCAAGGAAATTGGGGATCATTGCTCTGATAGAAGTTTTTAGACATAATAGGGATGATGCTTCTACTTTTTAAGGGATCAATCTTATTATCGATCCTTCTAATTTCCACAACCAACGATGGGATTTTTCCTTATCGATGATACTAGAGTTTTAATATAAAAGTCATGTCATCATAGACGACATCGTGAAACAATTATGCAAATAGAGAGGCTTTCTCTAGGATGGTAGACATCTTCAAGGTATAGATCAAGGATTCAAAGACTTAATTGAGCTTAAATAAAATTGACTCATAAACTATATTCAAATATCTATTTTAGATGGTTATGAAATGGACTAAAATTTTTAGCATCTAGAGGTCTACTATGGTCTTGCTACAACATAAGTGCCACACTTCAATACTATGATCCAGTGGGTTGCATATAAGATATTTATATAGACAATTATGAATCTGTTGTCCTACACAATCGCCATTGAAACCAAAAATGGCACAGGTAAGTGTATAGAAGAGCAAAGGAGTGGTTTAGTATTATTTAATAAAATATCCTCTTTTGGAAATAAACATCCAAAAATGAAATTCACATGCCAATGAATTCCCCTTGAACTCTAGAAAAATATACACTACCAATTCAAATCTATGGGCTAACTATTTTTTAATCATTGCACTAAAAACATATGTAGATATATATTTTAAATTTACTCAAAGTTTTAACCCAATCATTGAGAGATGACTAAACAGATTTATACGCTATCCATTTTAATTTACCTAAGTTAAAATACCATACAAAGTTACAAATAGAAAAGAAGCCAATAAAAGTAGTGTAAGAGAAAACCCCCACACTTAGATCTTTCACAAACCACAAATCCAAATTTTCTTGAAAGTCCTATTTTCGTTCCTCCGTTTTTGACTAACTATTTTCCAAACCTCTATGGCTATTTATATCTCTTTTCCCTTCTGGTAGAAATATGCTCCTAAATATTTTATTTGTTTTCTTTTTTCTCTCCCATGTGGAGGCTTCCACTAATATATGGTATTTTAATGGGAAGGTAATCCATAGAGATAAGGTAAAGGTAGATTATTTGTCTTGTGTCCCCCACTCCTAGGGCACTACTACTATTATGAGTATGGGTGATAAGGGTTGAGACTATTAGAGATAAGATATGAATCTCACCCACCATTTCCACCATCCTAAAGTAGCCATGTGGAGGAGAGGATAATTATTTAAATCAATATAGTAGTCTTTTCATGTTTTGGTCCAATCAAAATTGAACAAGTTCATAAGAGAACAAACTACCTAATTTTTCCTTTCTAAAATGGAAGTAATTAATTTTAATAAACATATTCAAAAGGTAAATATCTACTTTAATAAACAAAATAAGCTTTATGACATTTTTCAAATGCATAAAATATTTCTAAAGTAATTTGTAAAATTCTAACCAATTACATAATGTGCATTTTCTGAGGTAAGATTTAAAAATGTCAATCTCTTGCAAAATTGCTTGTGTAATTAAATGCATCACACAAATGGAAAACACAAGCAATTTTCATTTTTAAGTGGACGGGTATTTTAATATGCTTTTAGTTATCACCACCCATATTTGAAGGATACTAGTAATGATGGGAACATGAGCACTTACCAATTGAATTATCATTATCATCATTTCCCTTCTCATCTCTGGTGGTCAATCTCCACCTACGAGAGTACCTATTCTTGCAATCAAGTAATGCAATACAACATCATTTTCTCTTAACAAAAAAATACATATTGTAAATATATCAAGTATTGAAACCAATCATCAATACATAAATAGCATCTTAAGAGAGTTCTTCCAAGGTGGGTTGTGACAGTCACACTTGGAGAGAGCATCTACATCATCTGGATTTGACTTTACAACTCTTGAAAGAGCATCAATTATTTTCCAAATGATCTAAATGTTCCTTTGGAACATAAGAGGTCAAATATTTGGGTCATATCATCTCACAAGAGGGGGTTAAGGTTGACCCAAAGAAAATTTTGGCCATACAAAATTGGCCTAAGCCTCAAACTCTCAATGCACTTCAAGGATTTTTAGGTCTCACTAGCTACTATCGCTAATTCATCCAATCTTATGATAAAAAAGTAGCCCCACTAACTACCATATTAAATAATAGTTAATTCATATGGATGATTTTCACTAAAAATACCTTTTAGAGTCTCAAGGAAGCCATGACTTCTACTTTGATGTTAGCTATTCCTAGTTTTTCCAAACCATTTATAATTGAGAGCGATTATTTGGACCATGGCATTGGTGTAGTATTAATGTAAGAAGGGCAAACTCTAGTAAGTCATGGCTATTCTCCATATCATCAAATATTAGGTGACATTACCTCAATACATGGCATTTATTTATTAAAAATAATAATCAAATTTTAAAATAATTTTTAGAACACAGGGTATCGACTCTAACATAGTAAAAATGTGTTTCAAAATTGTTGGGGTATGATTATGAAATTGTGTACCAAAAAGGGAAGGCAAATATTATTGTAGATGTTCTTTCTCATCAATTTGAGAATCAAGGCACATTATGTGTCATATCTTCCCCACTCCCCTAGTGGGTCATCCAACTTGGAGAAGAGAGAGCCAAAGAACCATATTTGCAAATTTTGAGGGAATAAATTTAAGAAGAGCCCAATTCAAACATTAGATACTTGAAGGATGAACAACCATTGAGCTATTAAGCTTGCATTGTGGTTCCTAAAACATTATCCATTCATAAGGACATAATGAATGAGATTCATGCTTCACCCATGGTATGCCATTTAGGTTTTTTGAAAACCTACAAGTAGGCTAAATGTTTATTCTATTACGAAGGAATCAAAAAGGATATTCAAATTTCTTTGGTTGAGTGTGATATTTTCCAACAGATGAAAGGAGAAATATTTTGTACTCTAGGCACTCTAAAACCTTATTAATTCCAAAAAAATTATAAATTGATATTTCCAAGGATTTTATTAAAGGGCTTACAAAATCAAGAGGAAAAACTATCATTCTTGTGGTGGTGGACCGTCTCTCAAAGCATGCGCATTTTTTTTCCCTAGCCCACCCTTACCAAGCCTCCACAATTGCCCAACTATTCATGGACTCCATTTTTTGCCTCCTTGGTGTGCCAAAATCCATTGCGACTGACCACAAACCTACTTTCACTAGTTATGTTTAGTAGGAACTATTTAAAATATAGGGTACACAACTGATAATGAGCTCAATCTACCATCCCCATATGGATGGGTAGATAGAAACAGTCAATAAATTCTTGGAAAATTATTTGTATTGTTTTACTTTCAAGCATCCAACTCAATGGGCTAAGTGGTTTTCCTTGGAAGACTAGTGGTACAACACTTCATTCCACATAGCCACTAGATTGACTTATTTTGAGGTAGTTTATGGGTATCCACCCTCATCACCTTTTTCATATATTCTAGGCAAATCCAAAATCTAGGTAGTGGATTCAAAACCTCAAGACCATACCAAACTACTATAGTAACTAAAGGAAATTTTGGTTATGGTTCAAAACTGAATGCAACAACAAACAAATCAACATTGTTTAGAGCATAGTTATAATGTAGGGTACATGGTCTTCCTTTAACTATATCCATATAAGCAATCATAAATGAAAATTTGTGCTCATTAGAAGCTTGTAGCCAAATTCTATGGTCCTTATCAAATAAAGTAGCAAACTAGACAAGTGGCCTATAAGCTCACTTTACCACCTTCTAAAATGCACCTAGTATTCCATGTCTCTTATCTGAAGAAGGTACTTGGAAATCATATTCAAGTCCAATTGACACTTCCTAAGTTGGATAATAAAGGTTCGGTCACCTTGGAGCCTAACAAAAAATTGGACCAAAGAACCTGCACTCTCCACAACATCACCATCATTGAAGTCTTAGTCTAGTGGTAGAGCTTACAGCAAGACAATGCCACATGGGAATCTCTTCAACAACTCCAAGGAACAATGTTCTCATCTCAAGCTTTAAGGACAAATATTTTTTTAAGGGGAAGGGTATGTTAGGACCTTATCCTCATATCACTAATAATTTCATAGTTGTGGTACATTGGGTAGCTAGGCTTACAGGCCTATATTATGTAACCATTATTTATTATAAAGAGATGTTATATAAAGATGTAATAGTTGTTATTTAGGAGTTACTAGCTCAGGCCCCCACTTGCATGTGGATGGGAACCCTTGAGCATTAGGGTTAGGGTTAGCTAGAGTCTTTAAAAGAACCAAGGGGGCAAGAGGATGGATCATCTTATATTTTCATATTGTAACAAAGCTTTGCTTCTAAGGAGGTTTTCCCCTCAAAGTGGCTTGTGATTATGTAATGTGCTTTTTTTTTTGCAATATAATTTACTATATTTCCATTTCATGTTGCAATATTTTTATTCATTTGTATTAAATTGTGTTTATTATTGCAATATTGTGTGGATTTGTTTTAAATTTACTACAAGATTCCTAACATCAACCTTCTAATGCAAATTTTTGAGTTGTTGAGAAGCAACGCACCCCCACTAAAAATTAAAAAAAAATCCTTTAAAAATAATTAATTTTTTATTTCTAGGGGACCCTCTTGAAGTTTTTGGGTTTTTTTTAATCCAAGTTTTGTTTGCATCAAGTTCTTAAAAATTGTCTGCATCAAAGTGTCAAAATTCCTTGTGTAAGGGCATTGATTTAAATTGAATTTGTTTTAATTTTCATGTGTCAATGGTATTATTTCAAATCCAATGTTTCAGAAATTTTGATTTTCAATAGTTTCCTAAGGTCTGAAATATTTAAATCAATTTCTAAGGTTCTTTAAAATCTTCATCTTGCCCTAATGTTTACTTCAATTTTGCAATTGCCATATCTTTTTATAGAGGAATCCTTTTGAAGTGATTCAAATTTTGGATGATAGATCTCAAGCTCACCTTTTCAATGATACCAAATTTTTAGGATTTCAGGTATGATTTGCCTTCCAAAAATAGTTGTTTCTAATTACAATCAATGACCTTATTAATACTATATATCTTGATCTAAGATCATTTTTTACATTTTTTCTACAGCATATAATACCCATTTGGCTCATTTGGGCACCTAAAAAGTTTCATTTGATTCCAAGCACTTTAAATTTTTGTCATATTTTTACACCAAGTGAAAACAATAGATTTGGGGTAATTTAAATTCATTTTTCGGTATTTGAAAATCATTCCTGAGCATGAAGAATTCTTAAAAAACCTTTAAAGGGTTGATTCATTAGAATCCATGTGCAATTTTTGGAAAATTTACTAAGTGTTGGAAGAAAAGGGCAGAGAAATGAAATGCCACCACATTCTGAGAGAAACCTAAAGTCCCACCCACTTTGCAAAGGAAGTCTTGGGCAGATAAATGAAGTAGTTGAAGCCCCAAAGTTCTACACACCTTGAAGAAAATGGAAAAAATTATCTAAGTACTCTTGGGTAGAGGTTTTAGACATTAACGGTGAAATTTGAAACCTAAATTGTCGCCCATGCACTTAGGTGGAGGTTTTAGGCATTGGTGGAAAAACGGGATCTCAAATTTTTGCCCAAATTACAAAGGAGGAAAGCTAGGGTGGGAGTTTTAGACATCGGCCAAAAAAATTGAAGTCCCAATGAAACACCCCCAACCACTTTGGTGGAGGTTTTAGACATTGGACGCACTCCGATGAAACATAAGTGCCACCCATGCTTTGGAAAAATATTTCAGACATTTGTGAGGGTGGAGAGCAACCTTAAGTGCCCCTAACCTTTGGGTGGATATTTTAGACATTTGGTGAAGAAGTGAACAAACCTAAATGTCACCCATACTTTGGGTAGATATTTTGGACATTGGTGAGGGTAGAGAGCACCCTAAAGTGTCGTCCATGTGCTTGATAAGGAAAATAAAATAGTGGAAATTAAATAAGGAAGAAAGCTCCACCCATAAATTACAGCCATACAAATTGAAGGAAAGCTCCGATGTGGAAGTAAATCTTGAAAAATGGAAAATAAAATCCCAAAAATTGGAAATAATCCTGGAAAATTAATATGGGCTCCGACATCAAAGAAAAATCATTCCCGATAAATCTAAGAGTGAAGCTTAGCAATGGATTTAATTATGAAATTGTATTTTACCAAAAACTTTAGAAAAGTAATTAAAATTAAACAATTAAAGTTTGAACCTTGGGAAAATTAAATTAATCAAATTAATTATTTTTCTAATGTTCTAAGCCCTTTTTATATTTTTGTAGGAATTTGTTGGTGGCCACATTTATTATTGCAGAGATGGTTGAAGTGATGGTGGGTAGAGAATTTTAATGTGAACCAAGAAAAGGTGGTTGTGAAGAGGTAAAGGATGTAGGAAGTCAATGATACACCCATATTTTGCAGAGCTCATCACAAATTAAGACTTTATGGGGCATGACTGAGGAGTGCTCATTTAATGGGCAAGTTGCAAGCAAATGAAAATATTTGCACACAATTGTCTTTTGATGAAGATAAGATCAGATTTTATCTTCTCCATTTATGGGAGGATTTTCAAAAGATTTTTATAGTAGTTGGGGTTGACTCCAACTCTATTATTATATGCTTTTATATTGTGCGAAGCCCTATAGTGGGATTTTAAATTGTTTTTGTTGGATTGGGAGCTTGATATTTTCTAAAAATATCAGGGCATGTCTTGAGTCTATAAATACTCCCATTGAATGTAAATATCAGATGCAAAAATTTATAATAAAAGTATTTTTTGTGAAATAGATTTTCTAAAAATGTCTCTTTTGTTGGCATCTATTGCAATGTTGTTACTCTTAAGTGGCGTAGCCAGGTGCTTAATCTACTTCTAGAGTTCAAATGGTGCTCATTTACTTATTCTTGTTTTCATTGAACTCTAAGAGATAATTATTGTTATGAGTTTAATTGATTTTGGCATGTTGTTGATGTGAAGAGCTTCATTGAGGTTTACTCATTCTAAAATTTAGTTATTTTCCTACTGGCTCTAGTTTTGTTGCATGTGCTATGCTACTGGTAAAATCATCCCAACAAGATTGAATCTTTAGAATGATTAAACTATCCTAAGAGATTTTAAATCCTTAGTTTAAGAAATTGGAACTTATAGCTCTGGTCAGTGTGCATGAGCATTTGCTATCCACATATATATACTATTAGTTATAAGGAAATTTATGATTTAAATAGATTGATTTTTTCTATAAACTTGTTTCACCCCTTGCTAGATAAATAAATTGATCTTAGAAAGTTGGACAATTTATTATTCTATTGGTTACAATTTGAAAATATAACAGTATGCCAAGTTGAAGGAATAATCAACAATTAAGATTGCAGGATTTCACCCTTCCTTTTTACCCTACCTTACCCTCTCTATTTTTACTTTAAAGATGATTCATTTTATGTTATTTAAAATTCTTTATTCTTTTAATTTTTTGGAATTCAAAGAGCTAGATCAATTCACAAATGCAAATTGATTGATGAAACAAACAATGAACGGTAGTTGAACCCCCTTGCAGGTAAAATAGGTGGTCACTAAAACTATTCTAGAAGTGGAAAAGAGTGAGGACATTCGACCCAACCCTATAACTCACACCTTGGATAACCAAGAAGATCCTAAAGTGAGAGGGAATTCATTCCCATTTGTGTTTTTTGTTTACTCTTCACAGGGTGTGCATAAAATACCAATCAACAAGAGTGTCCTTCCCTTTTATAATACTTGCAAGTATTTGATTTTTTTGAAACCTTAGACTTGTCCTTAGGAAACTAAACCTTAGATTCCACTGATTTGAAGTTCATTGGATGATCTTATGTATGAGAAAGAGCTCCACATTTTTTTATTGCAACTTCATAATGAATAAGAAGAATAAAAATTCCTTCAATATAGATAAGTTGTATATCCTTGATAGACAGAGTAGTCACATAAAGAACCAACACAACTATATGAAAAAGGAGAAATATTAGAAGTAATAGATTTAAGATACTCTTCATCATCCTTTACCTTGTGTCTTGCCATAGCTAGGCCATATTTTAGAACATTAGAGTGAGCTCTATAGTATTCAACATTACTTAAATCTAAAAAATTATATTGGAAATCTCTACCTATATTCTATTAAATTCACTAGCACTTACTCTTCCATAGAAATTGTTGGGGCAAAAACATTGGTTAAATTCTACTCAGGATGTCACAACCCTTTCACTAATTGTCAACCCAGGGATGCTCGTAAACTTGCGATGTACCAGGTAGAGATTGACTACAATACCACTGAGATGAGTCCACTAAAATCTATAGTTTGGGGGGTTTTTTGTATAGAATTAATTCAATCCAAACCACTTAATATTCAGAAAATAAATTGCAGGAAATAAAATCACACCACACTTGCAGAAATTAAAGAAAGTAGTAAATAAATCAAATTGCCGAAAATAATCAAATGCAGGAAAATAGAACTAATAAAACTGAAATGAAATTATAGGAAAGTAAAGGAGAGGGGAGGAATACTAGCCAAGAGTGGGCCCAGGCTCTAGAAGATTTTACCCGATTAACTATGTACGCCAAACTTCAAATAAGAGAACTTCGAATGAATTTTATTGCATAAATGGAATTACATTACAGTCTGGTTCTTCTGCTATTTTTCTCCTTCTCTTTTTTCAGAGAAGTCCTATGCGTTTATATAATGCACAGGCTTCTCTATTACAATAACTAATTTCTACTAAAAATGTGATTACAATAACTATACACCAAATTAAGGAAATTTGGCATATTCAAAATAAATTTTGTTTGTTACATAATTAGTCTACGATCCGATTAAATCAAATGACTTTTATTCTCTCTCGACATTTTTTGGGAAATGGTCGATTTTGGTTTTATCTCATCATCATCACTCATGTTCTACCTTTGGGAAGTCGTTACTCTATTTCATACAAAAATAGGGCAGCTGATGTGTTCATCGGAGTTAGGCACCATATGATCGAGAGTTAGGCGCTTCATTCTGCTTACATGGAGTCAACCATCTTTGACTTCATCAATGGAAATAAGGTGCCTTTCCATCAGAATATGGGAGCAAGGCACCTTCCTATCGGAATTCAAGAGTAAGGCACCTTTCCATCGAAAGATGGGAGTAAGGTGCCTTTCCATCGAAATATGGGAGTAAGGTGCCTTTCCATCGAAATATGGGAGTAAGGCACCCTTCTCTTTCAGGGTCAAACTCCTTCCATAGTATTCATTGAACTCCTTTGAAAACAGATGATGCCAGGTCCAAGTGGGACCTCGACGTAGTTATGCATAAAACAATGAAAATAATCAAATCTACACACAAAGCACACTTTTCACACAAGTTAGGCAATATACATAATTTACCATTAAATACATATAAACATTCATAAAAAGTACAAATATGATATAATAATGTCGCACAAAACATTAGAAATATATGCAAAAATATGAGCAATTCTGGTGCTCATCATCCCCCCATGCCTAAGGATTATCATGTCCTCATGGCACTTTGTATTGGTAGTCCCCAGTTTTATCTATGGCCTCCCAGTAAGCTTTATTCCACTGCTTCCTCTTCTTGGTAGTGGCCTTATCTCTTTCCTTATCCCTGGGCTTCCTCTTCTTGGTAGTATGAGGGGCACTGGCCCCTTGCTATGGTATATGTTATCATGGGCTACGCCTAACTGTTCTTCTAGGCCCGGCACTTGTGCTTGGTGGCTTTGTGACATACATTTTCTATCCCACTTTTTCCTTCATGTAATATCCTGTAAAAGTAGTGGCCCCTTTCTGGAATGTAGGCTCTACCTCCTTCCATAACTGGTGATATTGAGGTAAGGGCTCTGTGTCTGGGATACCTAATTTTTCCCAGAAAGGGATTCAAGATTCATCCACCACTTTGACCTTGTGCAATTGGGCCACTTTAGGAGGAAGCTTAGCATCTTCTGAGTTAGGTGGTTTTGTACTTCCTTCAAAAAGTGGCTTCTTGCTAGCTACTTTGCCCTGGGTTGTAGCTATCTCTAGGCCGAATACCCCCATCTCCTATAGGTATCTTTTCATTTTGGAGGGTTGATCTCCAATGGACCCATATATCTCCCAGAACTGCTTCTTAAGAGTAGGATTAATGTTAATCCCAGGCTCTCTAACCATTTTCTTGAAGGCCTTTCTTGCCATATTTCCCTCCTTAAGCTCTTTTCGGAGCTTTTCAAACTACTCTTGTTACCTAGAAAAACCCTTGAGATACCTAACCCATTCTTCATATAAATTAGGGTATGGTTGGGTCTTTGTTTTTGTAGCTCTAGCCTTGGTTCTAGGCTTCTGTTATGGTGCCTTGGTTGCTTTCTTTTGTGGTGCCCTAGTCGCTTTCCTCTTAGACCTCAGTTAAATTGAGTGCTCTAGGGTTGTTGTGTGAGGGGGATTTTTACCCTCAGGTGTAGGTGGTGTCGTTTCTCTAATACTAGAGGGTTTAGGTGCCTAATCCTCTAGTTTTACCTCAATAGGCATCTCTTCATCTACCTACTCAACTATTGGTGTTGCTTTAGCCACTGGTGTTTTGGTAGGTGGTTGGCCTACTAATTTCTCTATAGAGTGTATCAATTGTTGAGGTTGTGTTATCTCTACCTTGGCTCCTTGCTCCATCTCCTCTTCAGGTTGTTGGTTGTGAGCTGATTTCTCAACCTCTGCTCCTTGCTCCATCTCTTTGTTAGGTTGTTGGTTGTGGGTTGATGGCTCAGCCTCATCTTCTAGGACCTCAATTATAGGGGGCTCTATTTGCAAAATGGGGTCCTCCTATTTTTCATTAGCTATTCTAGTAGAGGTGGATGAAAGATCCCTTGCCTCAACTTCCTCATTTCTGGCATCTAATTTGAATGGGCCAGAAGAAGCAACTTTCTCCATAGAGTCTGGAGAAGTTGTGGGTACTTCCATTGCCTAGTCTGTTTGAGTGGTAACATCTACCTTGGTCATCTGGCCAACCTTCAGCTACTGATTTTCTAGCTTAAGCTGCTTGTCATAGCTGGTGTATGGTGCTACCTAATTCTAGCTACTTTTCTGTAACTGCTTTCCTAGACACTTTAAAAAGTGTCTCTTCTACCTTAAATTTTCCTTCCTAGATGAAAGCCTACTATTTTACCTTTTGCAGTTGTTCTTATAGGTTTTCTTGAGTCTCTTAGGAAGAGGGTTCACCACCGACTAGATTTTGTAGCACCTAGGCCGTAGCCTCTTCTATGATAATCTCAATTTCTTCATCCTCATTGGATGGGTTGTGGGTGATCGAGGCTACTAACTACTTCATCCTACTCCTAGTTCTTGGGTAGTTAGCTACCCGAATAGGGCTAGGAATGCTCTACCTCACCTCTTCATGAATTTATGGAGAAGCGACTGATGAGCTTTGCCCTACTTCCCCTTTGACTAGGTCATCTTGGAAGTTGGGTGCTTGTTCTACTATAGGCTCCTCTATAGCTAACTGTTGTTAGGAGTTAGGTACCTCGGCCCTCTCCTCCTCTACTTCTAGAACTTCTCTATGTGCCCTTATAACTGACTATTATTGGGAGTTAGGTACCTTGACCCTCTCCTCCTCTACCTCTGGCACTTCTTTGTGTGCCTTTGCATATCGAATTAGGGCCAAAATTATCCCGTGATGTGCTAGGGTAGAGGTCGTTCCTACCTGGTATCACCTGGCTTCATCTTGTAGAGCATAGGCTAGGTAGAACAAGATATTAATATTTACTCCATGTAGTAGGTGGCTCAAGAACCTCATATGGTTGGTGTTCAGGTGTGTATACTTGCCTGTGCAAGTAAAGAACCTAGCCACCTGGTCAAAAATCTACTACTAGAGCCCTAGGAGGTCACATTTTGGTAACCTCGAGCATGTTAATTCCATTGGTAGGTGCCCAAGGAGTTGTTCTACACACTCAGCTAGAGATTATTCCTTATAAATATGGTCCCCTATTCAAGGGAGACTCGATAATAGCTACAATATGCTCCTCTATGACTAGAATTTCCAATTCATGCAGTCGAGCAATGTCCTCATCCACAGACACAGCGAACTCCTCTACTGCTTCTAAGTCCTGGTTTTGGCTGACCAGGCGGTAATAGTCCATCCACCCAATGACTTCGAATTGGGCTTGAACCTCTTCATTAATTCCTACCACATTGTAGGGTTCACTTTTCTTCTGACTGTGGTTCGTATATTTTCCTCCCATTATGGAAATTTTGATTTGTGTCTACCTCTACAACTTTTCTCTGTTCTCTGGACTTGTCTGTAACTAGTTTATCATTTCATAGTTCTAACTGTAATTGCATGAAGGTGCCTCTTCATTTGTGGAGGTAGGCACATTATGTTTTGCATGGAGGACTATGAGGGTAGCCTTCCCCAACCATTGTTTGACATGTCACATCGAACAAAGTGGGTGCATGATGGTTGTATGTTTTTACCAATGGCGTGATGACACTATTTTCAAAAATGTTCTAATTATGAAAATCATATGCATCTAACAAAAAATCATATACATACCTTATTGGTGATCCATGCATACCAAGCGTGACGATGATCATGGAGTGTTCTGATTCATTATTTTGTGACAACCAGAACAACTATGTATTCCCCATGTGAGAAATTTCTTCGGACTATTCTTCTTGGGTACTACAAAAATATTCATTCGAAGTCTCATGCTAAAAATAAGAAATATTGATGGTCTGCATGGGATGACACACATCCCTGTGTTGATTGCTTTGGAATGTGTTGAAATCCTCCACAGGATTTTGCAATAATTTCCCGTGAAATATTTGACCTTTTCGTCATGTGGGATGCTGATGTGGCTTCGATCGCTTCCCAATGCCACCAAATTATTCATGTCACATACAGGCACTTAAATGGAAGGTAGGCACATTTTCACTAAGAAATAGGTACCTTAATTGAAATGTAGATAAGCACCTTACTTCAGGTACATGTGATTCAAGTGCCTTCCTAATGGGAGTTAGGTACCTTCCTCTAGATACACGGGAGTTAGGCACCTTCCTATCAAAATTTAGGCACCTTCCTCCAGATACATGGGAGTTAGGTGCCTTCCTATCAAAAGTTAGGCACCAAACTCTAGTATATGTATCAGATATAGGTATCAACTTGCTTGATGATAGGTGCCTATCTCCAGTGGATGGGAGATAGGTGCCAATATATCACTTTGAAAAACTCTCAAGTTGGGCGCCTTTATGGGAATTAGGTGCCCTTCCTCATATACGAGACTTTTCAATGGGAGTTAGGCACCCTTGAAGTACTCAAGAGTTAGGCACCTCCCTACAGCTAAAAATTTAGCATCTATTGGTGTGTTCTACAATCAATGCTTCCCAGTTGATCAGGCCTTTCATCGCTTCCTCCTTCATGAGCTCTATCAATAGCTACTTGTTCGAACACGCAGATGGACATTTTTCTTCTTGCAAATATTTCACACCTGCGTATGTATCCGGATTGTGACTATCCCCTCTAGATGGGAACAATCAAGCTTCTACTCCTAGAAAACTAAAAATCATGCAGGTTCATGGATCTTGTGCCTGTTAGGCCTAGGTTTCCCAGGTTGCCTACAACATGCATTCAGGGCATCATACCTACAAAAGCTAAAAATAAAAAACTAAAAAGTAGTAAGATGCATAGGTTAGTGGAATCTATGCCTGATAGGCCTAGGTTTCCTAGGCTACCTACAGATTGCACTCAAAGCATTGTACCTGCAAAACAAAAACACAAGCAAAGAAAAAAAATAAAAGAATAAATTGTTCTTGTTTTTGGGTGGACATTCCTGTCCACTAACTGCTAAAAAATTTAAAATTTTTGATCAGATGGGGTCTCCCCCATGCCTATCTTGGACTCCACCACAATATTTTTAGATATGTGGTAAGGCCACAGCCGATGACCGTTAACTGTTAGTATGGTGTTGCTACCATCAATAGTTTTGATGTGCACAACACCATTATTGATCAGTTCGATCACTTTGTATGGCCCCATCCATATTTGCATAAGCTTACCTTTTCACTCCTAAAATCAAGAATCATACAACAACACCCACTCTCCTACTTTGAACTACTTCAGCCTAATGTGGTGGTCATGCCATTGTGTTCTTTGTCTCTAGATGACCTTTGTTCTATGTAGGGCATCTAATCGGTGTTCATCCAACTAATTCAGTTGTTGAATCCACTCTTTTTGTGCATCATCCAGGCTTAGGTTCAATTCTGCTATAGTCCTAAGGGTTCTTATTTCAAACTCAATGGGCATCATTGCATTCTTCCCATACACCAATTGGAAAGGTGTGAAACCTGTAGTTGTTTTCCATGCAGTCCTATAGGCCCATATTCCTCTAGAAACCTCATAGCCCAATATTTTTTGTGTTGTATAATTTTTGTGAGGATATTCTCCAACTCTTGGTTGGTAACCTCAACCTATCCATTTTCTTGAGGATGATAAGGGGTAGTCTTGTTATGCCTGATTATGTATTATTGCATGATTTCCTGAATCAGCCTTGAGGTGAATTGGGGACCTTGGTGATCTCTCTGGGTACCCCAAACCTTGTGAAGATTTGTGAAAATAGGAAGTCTACTACAATTTTCTCCTTGGAATCCCTCAATGTCTATACTTCAACCCACTTAGTTACATAATTAGTACAAACCAAAATATACCTTTTTCCTACTGACTGTGGGTTGATTGGCCCTACAAAATCCATTCCCCATTTATCAAATGGTTCAATGTGAACGTGTGGCTGGAGGGGCATCTCATCTCTGAAAGTTGGTCTACCCATCCTTTGGCATTGATCACACTGATTTGCATATTTGGCTACATCCTTGAATAGCGAGGGCTAGTAATATCTAGTCTACAATATCTTAAATATAGTCCTTTTTCTTACAAAATGGCCACCACAGGGTTCATCATGATAGGCTTTAAGGATTTTTGAAAACTCATGCTCAGCAACACATCTTCTCATGATTTGATCAGGCCCTATTTTGAATAGATAGCCATCAATCCATGAGAAGGCTGCACTCTTCTCTATTAACATCCACTTTTCATGGGGTGAGAGTGTAGGGGATACTCTACTAGTGGCTAAGTAATTAGCCATATCTGCATACCATGGTGTTTGTTCATTCAGAGAGAAAATATGTTCATCTAGGAATTGGTCTTTCGTAGTTGAATGGTCTGGAGGTGTCAACCTTGATAGAAATTTTGCAACTACATTATCCTTACCTAGTTTTTCAATGATGGTAACATCAAATTCTTGTAGGAGTAGAAGCCACCTGATTATTCTACCATTAATTACAGGTTTGTTCATCAGATATCTAATGGTTGCATGGTCAGTGTGCACAAAGACCTTGTACCCTATAATGTAGTGGTAGAATTTGTTGATGGCATGGACAACTACAAGGAATTCCTTCTTAGTGATAGTGTAGTTGAACTCAGCCCCAATGAGATGCTTGTTGACATAATAGATGGCATAAAACTCCTCGCCATCCTTCTATCCCAGAACTACCCCTATAGCATTGTTGGATGCATCAGAGTATATATGGAAGGGGATGACCTAGTTTGGGCCTCATGGTATTGGAGCAATGATTAGCTTCTCCTTCGAAATATAGAAGACTTGTTCACACTCCTCTATCTAGAAAAACTCTACATTTTTTGATAGCAAAGTGTGTAGAGGTCTGGCAAGTTTGCTAAAATCTGCTATGAATCTTCTGTAATACCCAATAGAGCCAAGAAAGCTCCTAACATCTCTCTATGTTGTAGGACTAGGTAGATCTTTAATAACTTTAATCTTTTTCTTATCCACTTTTATCCCATTTGTAGAGATGTGGTGCCCCAGAACTATCCCTTCTTGCATCATCATGAAGCACTTCTCATTGCTCAGGGATAGGTTGGTCTCTTCACACAATTAGAGTACATGTTCTAGGTTGTTCATAGCTTCCTCAAATGTTTCACCATAAATAGTGAAGTTGTCCATGTATATCTCCATTGCTTCTCCCATCATATCAAAAAAAATGCTTAGCACTACCCTCTAAAAAGTGGTTGGTGCATTACACAGATCGAAGGGCAGAACTCTATAAGCAAATGTACCCCATGGATAAGTGAATGTCATCTTGTCCTGATATTCTTCTCTAATATGGACCTAGTTATACCCACTGAATCCATCTAGAAAGGAGTACTTCCTTCCTACCAGTGTATCAAGAACTTGGTCAACAAAAGGTAGTGGAAAGTGGTCCTTTTTAGTTGCTTTGTTCAACAATCTATAGTCAACGTAGATCCACCACTTCCCATTCTTTTTGGGTACCACCACCAGAGGTGACACCCACTCACTTTCAGATATGGGGTAAATGAATCCAACTGACAAGAGTTTCTACAACTCTACCTTGACTATCTCCTTCATGGTGGGGTTCATTCTTCATTGTGGTTTCCTGATCGGACTTACCTATTCTTCCAAGTAAATGTGATGGGTACAAGTCTTTGAAGTGATCCCTCTCATATCTGAATAGTCCCAAGTGAAATCCTATTGATGTCTGGTTAGTATCTTCTTTAATGTTGTCAACTGAGTTGGTGTCAACTCACTGTTGATGTTCAATGTTCTTCCAGGCTCAATCTAAATTTGTTTGACATGGTGGTCTTGGCTGCCTACCAGTGGTGACTCTAGAGAGGTGTGGGAGGACTCTCCATGAAAGAAATTTGTGATAATTTTATCCTCATCAACCTCATTTTCTAACTCCATCAATGCCATTATAGGCTGCACCATTGATAATGCTCCATCATCCTGATTTTCCCAAATAGGCTCTCCTAATGCATCAATGGACTATGCAGGTGGAGAGATGGTCAGATTTTTAATGTTTTGACCATCTAAAATAGTCATCTATCCATTTTTGTAGCTTATATAAGCATCTATTATTGCCAACCAAGGCCTTCCTAGGATGAGCGGATAGCCCCCCAGTCCATACTTGGACTACAGTACCATAAAGTTTATTGGGTATTCCCATGCATCCATCATCACGATGATATCTTCCAACATTCCTTCTGGTGATACAGTTGATTTATTAGCTAATTGCAAAATAGTCTTGGTAGGCTTTAGGCTTGTGAGCCTAAGCTTCTGCATGGTCTCCTTTGGCATAATATTTATGGTTGCTCCTAGGTCCACTAAAGTGTTGGTCAACGAGTGGCCACCAATATTCATAGTCAGGATCGGGCTACCTAGGTCTGCATATTTGGGGTGGTAGGTATTTCCAAGCATTAGATCAACCAGTTTCCCTACCACATTTATTGTTTGGGTTGGCTTATGGCCTAGCCTTCTCAGACATAGTTCCCTGATAGCCTTAGTGTAGATCGAGATATCTCTTATAGCTTGGAACAAAGGGATTGTCACTATCAAATTATTTAGACTTGAGAGGATATCAAACTCTAGTTGTATTGGCTTTCTCTACTCTTGTAACCTTTTAGGAAAAGGAGGAGCTTCTTCTTCAGTATTCTCAATAGTTGGTTCCTCATCAACCTCTTCAACTAGAGGTGATTCTCCTACTATAATATGTACATCTTCCTCCTCTTCTATCAAAGGAGGCCTCTACTCCTATTTGTCTACCTGACCTCAACTATACAGGATTGCAATTCCTAATATTGTACATGGGAAACACCTCACTTTCCATTTGATATGCTTGTTGGTTTATCTTGTTGTTGGGATTGATTATGGGTTGTGCTGGGAGTTGCGTAGGTCTCACTACAGGGGGTGTTGGTAAGCTTTGTTGTAGTGGAGCCTGGACTACATTTGGTGGAGCTGCATTCCATGCACTGTAGTTTCTCCATTGTTGCCTTGGTTGTTGATATGGCATCCATAGGTACTAATTGGAGAATGAGGCTCCTTGGGAGGTGTTCATCCAGGGTGGTTGTCCCCACCATCCCATATTGGGTGGTTGGGCCTGCCCTTATGGCATGTAATTTCCCCCTCTATAGGGCGGTATTCCTGCTGGCATATTCCCCATAGGGGGTTACTACTAGTTTCTTTGGTTTCCCATGAAGTATGCTTCTGAAACTTCAGCATTCTCTTTGATAGTTGGCAGTTGTGGGCATAGTCTGGTCTTGTGATTTTTTTGACAAACAATGCATACCCTGATCTTGTCTTCAGGATACACATTCCTTGCATGCTTTCCTCTGCATTTTGGATAGTAGTAGGCCAATGCTACCTCATTCTCTTGTTTCTTCTTCGCTAGTAGGAGAGTATCCATTTGCAGTGCTAGGGAAGACAACATTTCACTCTTCAGGTCCTCTAGCATATTGCCTATCTCTATCTTTGTGATTGAGGTCATTGACTTAGTGATCCTGGAGGTTGGTTTACCTTTTCTTCAAGAGTAATTCCGACATAATTATTGGATATCTGACATCTGGTGCTGGTAAATATCTCCTCCAGAGATCATATTCAGTGCTTCAAGAGATTCACTATTGAGTCCCCTTAAGAAGATGCTTCTGAGGGACTTATCACTTAGTTTTGCATGGGGAGATATCTACAAATTGAAATTGAATCTATCCCA
Source organism: Wollemia nobilis (assembly GCA_028583015.1). Classification (NCBI taxonomy): domain Eukaryota; kingdom Viridiplantae; phylum Streptophyta; class Pinopsida; order Araucariales; family Araucariaceae; genus Wollemia; species Wollemia nobilis. The sequence continues at coordinate 6,611,837 of JAQPPZ010000386.1, read as the reverse complement.
ATACTCCTCCAAGGATTCATCTTCCTTCTACGTCATGTTCAGGACCTCCTCTCTAGAATCCCATGCTCTACCAAAATTTTGGTATTGCTCTAGGAAGAGCTTTTTCATCTCCTCCCAGGTAGTGATCTGCTTGTTCCCCAAGTTGATGAACTAGCGTAGGGTCAAATCATCCAATGTTGAAGGAAACAACTTCAACTTTTGGGCATCCGTCTTATAATCCACAGACCTGCACAAGACATCAAACTTGAATAAAAATAGGTCGAGGTCTTCTATTGGAAATCCTTTGAAAGTAGGAATATGGGTAGGGGATATGTTTTTCATTTTTGTATCTCCCCTGGCCTCTTCTATTGGGAAGCTAAAGCTAGTTGATGTCTCTTCTATCTCAACCATTTTTTTAGGAAATGTGGTCTCTATACCTATTGTCCTTGAAGTAGTTTCTAAGGCCTTGTGGTCATTCTGAGTCTTCTATATAAGGATATTCAAATTATCTGGTGAAATGGTTCCATCCTCAATAACTTTCCACTATTGGTCATACAGTAGATCCTCTTCAGATGGGGTTCTTCTAAACAAAGGATTATGTATTATCCGCTCTTCACTCAGGTCTGGATGATTGGGTATGGAAGAGCTTTGTGCAAAAATTGGGTGTTCAATCCAATGCATTGGTAGAAGTGACTATGGGGACACTATTTCAGGTTTAGAATCTACAGTTAGTTTAGAATTTACTTGTGGGCTCTTACCTTTCAGAAAATGATCATCTGGTCCTCTATTTCTCGGTGGACTCATGCAAATATCAGATGAAAAAGTTTTGCAGATTGGATCAAAATTTCTGTAGAACTAGGTATTGTAATTATATCTACTATTGGCACATCCTCGACAATGGTGCCAAAATGTTGGGGTAAAAACATTGGTTAAATTCTACTCAGGATGTCACAACCCTTTCACTAATTGTCAACCTAGGGATGCTCGTAAACTTGCGATGTACCAAGTAGAGATTGACTACAATACCACTAAGATGAGTCCACTAAAATCTATAGTTTGGGGGTGTTTTTGTATAGCATTAATTCAATCCAAACCACTTAATATTCAAAAAATAAATTGTAGGAAATAAAATCACACCACACTTGCAAAAATTAAAGAAAGTAATAAATAAATCAAATTGTTGAAAATAATCAAATGCAAGAAAACATAATTAATAAAATTGAAATGAAATTATAAGAAAGTAAAGGAGAGGGGAGGAATACTGGCCAAGAGTGGGCCTAGGCTCCAGCAGATTCTGCCCGATTAACTACGTACGTCGAACTTCAAATAAGAGAACTTCGAATGAATTTTATTGCATAAATAGAATTACATTATAGTCTGGTTCTTTTACTATTTTTCTCCTTTTTTTTCTCAGAGAAGTCCTATGCGTTTATATAATGCATATGCTTCTCTATTACAATAACTAATTTCTACTAAAAATATGATTACAATAACTATACACCAAATTAAGGAAATTTAGCATATTTAGAATAGATTCTATTTGCTACGTAATTAGTCTACGGTCTAGTTAAATCAAACGACTTTTATTCTCTCTCGACCTTTGCTGGGAAATGGTCGATTTTAGTTTTATCTCATCATCATCACTCGTGTTCTACCTTTGGTAAGTCGTTACTCTATTTCATATGAAAATAGGGTAACTAACGTGTTCATCGGTTAATGGGAGTTAGGCACCATCTGATCGGGAGTTAGGCGCTTCATTCTACTTACATGGAGTCAACCGTATTTGACTTCATCAATGAAAATAAGGTGCCTTTCCATCGAAATATGGGAGCAAGGTACCTTCCCATCAAAATTTGGGAGTAAGGTGCCTTCCCATAAAAATACGAGAGTAAGGCACCTTTTCGTCATAAGATGGGAGTAAGGCACCTTTCCATTGGAATATGGGAGTAAGGTGCCCTTCTCTTTTGGGGTTGAACTCCTTCCATAGTATTCATTGAACTCCTTTGAAAATAGATGATGCCAGGTCCAAGTGGGACCTCGACGTAGTTATGCGATAAAATAATGAAAATAATCAAATCTACACACAAAGCACACTTTTCACACAAGTTAGGAAATATACACAATTTACCATTAAATACATATAAACATTCATAAAAAGTATAAATATGATATAATAATGCCACACAAAACATTAGAAACATATGCAAAAATATGAGCAATTCTTGGTGCTCATTAGAGATCTTTCAAAGTAGATCATACTTCAATAGGATCAATTTTCTCTCTGACATGGAAAACTACATTTGGTTCAACTAACATATAAAAAAAAACTCCAAGATTTTCCTCCTTACCAAGTTTATGATCACTAAGACATTTCAGTTCATTATTGAAAATTAACCATAAACTCTTACTTTTGAGTAATCCTACCATTTGAACTAACCATGTTCCATATTTTTTCCCATTGAGAAGAGTAACATACCCTAAGTAATATATTTTACATATAAATCCTATATAGAATAGTAAAAACTTGTAAACTAATGTTATCACTATGTATATCTTGAAAAACTTTACAATTTGAAAAAAAAAAGGCATTAAACACTTTCGTATGCAAAAATTATGGTCTTTGGAAGATTTGGTATAATAAAATTTAAATAAAAAAAAATCAATCTATCAAACCTTAGAAAAAAATCACCAAATAAAATTTGGTCACTTCATACAATCAAACTAGATACTACTCCTTCGATCAACAAATCATGGACTAACAAGTTGACTTGCTTTATTATCTAGAAAACTTTACAAATATATATGGGTGTGTAATGTATATTTTTTAGTTCGTAGCTAATGGAGCTTGAACCTATAACCTTTTTTCCTCAAGAAAATGAGTGGACCAATTTGCTATATGTTTCTTTGACCAATTAAAAGGACTATAGATAAGAGCAATGGTGAATGCATACCTTGGAGCAAAGAGAAATAAAAAGTAGCATCGAGTATTGAACCTAGAACCTACCCACCACAAGCATGCTTACCAACCACTATGGCAATAATGTCAACTATAATGAAGGAAAACCATCTACCATATAGCATGTATGCCTTCTTTCTTATGGCAAAAAAACTTTCTTCAAAAAAGGTTGCTTGTAGGGACCAAACCATCTACCCATGTAAACTAAGTGAGCCATATAAACATTACACCATGGATGTTTTTTGAACATGAAAAAATCAAGATCTTCTTTTGATGTATCCTTGGATATATTGCATAGAAAAGAAAAACATATTATTGATATTTGAACCCATGATTTTATTTGAATAAGGAAGAGATCCAACCATTGCACCACTATATTAAACTTGGAATAAATATGCATGAGTTACCTTTTGGAACATATACCCTCTTTATTAAAAAAAAAATCATGCAACAATCCAGTCCTAAGGATTTGAACCTACATATTTCTCTCTAAAATCCATCGACCCTCAAGCTTGAGAATATTTCCATAGGATACAAGGATAGATAGATTTTAGAAACAATACAAAATGGCACACATCATATTCAAAACCATAACCTCTTGACTTAAACTAATAACGTTTATCATTGTGTTTTCTTATAAGTGAAATCATTAATATAGAACTCTTATTTTAAGAATAGCGTGGCTAGAGTGTGCATGTGATGCATGCAAAATTTTCCATGAAAGAGCCCCAAATTTGACAAGAAAAAATTGGCACCAATCCCAATTCAAATTTAATTTAAAACTTCTTTATTTTTAGAAATGTCACACCTAGATATCAAAAATTGATATGGTTTGAATATGATGTATTTAATCGCCATAGAGGAATTATTCTCCACTTATGAGTGGCATAGCTTCAGTCCTTGCTCTAATACCATGTTCAAATTTGTAAGACTTTTAAAAATATTCTAAAACATGCATTCACCCCAATCATATGAAAAAATTAGGAGCGAATCAAAGATAACAATAACAAACAAAGTAGAGATAGAGATAAGACAAGAAGAAATAGAAGGTGGGTGCCTCTAGGCACCCCAATATACCATATATTATTTACACTTATTATACAAATGATCAGTCATTAGGGGTATTTATAGTGATACCAAAATCCTAATGAGTAGTTAACCTCAAGTTGACATTAACTTGACTTTGAGGTTAACTTACAATAATATAATAATAAATTATACCCTTTAAGAAAGGTTATCCATAAAGGTGGATTAACCAATATAACTAATGATGAAATGTGAAAGGCATCCTCAGGCTTACATGAACATGCTCATAGGATTACATAAATGATGAATGTTTGTAGGCTTATGTATACACATGCTCATAGGCTACATCAATAGTGATTATGAGAAATTCTTCATACTTTTGGCCATATTATACATCTTTTCATAAATCATGCCTAAGTTTTGAATCATATTATTGCATCTCCTATAGAATTTGTATAGATATAATGCTCATCATGGGAATTCTCAAATGTAAAAAAAATAGGTGCTAGCCTCTTGGTTACAAGATTTGAATATATATGGAAGGTTCATCTACAACAATCAAATAATACAAGAAATAGAAGGAGGTGGTGTTTTTCAAATAATGAAACCAAAGTTCTCCTCAAATACTTAGGATAATATGGAACTTTCACTAATAATTATGCAAAGGCTAGGGTACTTCTTAAGAGATCAAATTTATCATTGAAAAGGATGAAAATATATTCCAATTGAGGGGGATTCATAAATTATTATTAATGCTATCGATAACAATGGATGTAGGGAATTTTTTTTTTTTTTTTTTTTTTTTTTTACATAGAAGATTTGGTAACATCCACTATTTTAGGTCCGAGGTGTAGACCAATTGGTTCATCCAAACCCCATAAGGGGGGCGGAGGTCCAAGGTTCAAATCTCGGGCCTCGCCGGACTGAACGCTTGTCCCTTTCCTGGTGCTTTCAACGACGTAAAAGGTTTAAAATGATTATGGCATGGTGGTTATAGGGGTGGACTGCATGAATATCTATGTGGCGGCTTCTGAGGCGGACAACACAGAATACTGTGGCGGCCATAAAAATTTGGACAACTTGCCCGGATTCATGGCGGCTATCGATTCCACCATGTAAATTCAAAAAAAAAATAATAATGGATGTAGGGATGACCAAGTGGTATTAGCTCAATCGATTAAATTCCTCAACATTTCAAGGAGGAGACCCAAGTTCAAATCTTTCCAAACAATACATGGATAATATCCAAGCTTTGTTGTAATACCAATATGTGGTGATGATGTAATACAGGTGGGGCCTATTTCAATCCCATATAACCCATTGAAAAATATAATGAATGTAGGGATTGGATCAAAAATAACATTATTATGAATGAAATGAAATGATTTTGATAACGTCCACGAAACTAAAATTGTCTACAGGATCAAGATATTTAATACAATATGGGGTGTGGGGTACAACCCTACTTCCTTTTGAATTCAAAGCTTGGTCCTTCTATTCAGAGTTCCAATTTTTAATAACACCCAAGAAAGAAAATTGTTCAACAAAATAAAAAATCTCAATATCCTCTTATTATCTTTTGGAGTGTGTTTCTTCTATTGTTGATTTCGATGAGAAGTTTTCTTATTTTTTCTATTCTTAATTCTCAAAAATTTCTATTAGTGAGTTTACTTTTAGAGTGTCCTTATATCAATATTGATATTCTTGTAGGCTTCATATTTCATAAAAAAATATTTTTAGTTTCCACTACTCCTAATGTGCAAAGGACATGTTCATTCTAACCATACCTCCTAAGGAATTGTCCATATTTCAGTTTCACATCTAAGATGGTGTGAACTAAATCTTAGTTGAGCTATAAGCATTTTTTCCTTCCATTTGATTTTTATATCTTTGTACTTCTTTTGGTTGTGTTCACATTTTGGATTGAACTCGTTGATGTATAACTATTTTTTCCTTCCTAAATTTTATGTCCACATGACAAGTCTAATTTTATTTCTCACAAATTGTTTAATTTCTTTGTTGGAGTTTAGGACGTTGTGAGATTTTACTGCTTTATTTTCTATCCATTTGTTTTATGTTTCTATCCTGGAGGTTGAATTACCTTTTATTCAAGAGTAATTCTGACATAATTATCATATATTCGATATCTCGTGTTGGTAAATATCTCCTCTAGAGATCATATTCAGCGCTTCAATATATTCACTATTGAGTTCCCTTAAGAATATGCTTATGAGGGACTTATTGCTTAGCTTCGCATGGGGAGATCTCTGCAAATTGAAACTGAATCTATCCCAATACTCCTCCAGTGATTCATATTCCTTCTGCATAATCATGCACACAATAAAAATAATCAAATCTACACACAAAGCACACTTTTCACACAAGTTAGGTAATATACACAATTTACCATTAAATACATATAAAAATTCATAAAAAGTACAAATCTGATATAATAATGCCGCACAAAATATTAGAAACATATGCAAAAATATGAGCAATTTCGGTGCTCATCAAAGATATTTTAAAGTAGATCATATCTCAATAGGATCAATTTTCTCTCTGACATGGAAAACTACATTTCGTTCAAATAACATATAAAAAAAAAAACTCCAAGAGTTTCCTCCTTACCAAGTTTGTTATCACTACAAAATTTCAATTCATTATTGAAAATTAACCACAAATTCTTTCTTTTGAGTAATACTACCATTTGAACTAACCATGTTCCATATTTTTCCCCATTGAGATGAGTAACATACCCTAAGTAATCTATTTTACATATAAATCCTACATAGAATAGTAACAAACTTGTAAACTGATGTTATCAATATGTAGATCTTTAAAAACTTTACAATTTGAAAAAAAACGGCATTAAACACTTTTGTATGCAAAATTATGGTCTTTGGAAGATTTGGTATAATACAATTAAATTAAAAAAAAATCAAACTATCAAACCTTAGAAAAAAATCACCAATTCAAATTGGCCACTTCATACAATCAAACTAGATACTACTCCTTCAATCGATAAATCATGGACTAACAAGTTGACTTGCTTTATTATCTAGAAAACTTCACAAATATATATATATGTGTGTGTAATCTATATTTTTTAGTTCGTAGCTAATGGAGCTTGAACCTATAACCTTTTTTCCTCAAGCAAATGAGTGGACCAATTTGTTATATGTTTATTTGACCAATTAAAAGGACTATAGATAAAATCAATGTTGAATGCATACCTTGGAGCAAAGAGAAATAAAAAACAGCATCGAGTATTAAACCTAGAACCTATCCACCACAAGCATGCTTACCAACGACTATGGAAATAATGTCAACTAGAATGAAGGAAAGTCATCTACCATATAACATGTATGCCTTCTTTCTTATGGAAAAATAAATTTCTTCAAAAAAATTTGCTTGTAGGGATCAAACCATCGACCCATGTGAACTAAGTGAGCCATCCAAACACTACACCATGGAGGTTTTTTTGAACATGAAAAAATGAAGATCTTTTTATGTATCCTTGGAGAGATTGCATAGAAAAAAAAACATATTATTGATATTTGAACCCATGATTATAATTGAATAAGGAAGAGATCCAACCATTGCACCACTATATTAAACTTGGATTAAAGATGCATGAGTCACCTTTTGGAACATATACCCTCTTTATCAAAAAAAAAAATTTCCATGCAACAATCCAGTCCCAAGGATTTGAACCTTAATATTTCTCTCTAAAAGCCATCAACTCTCAAGCTTGAGAATATTTCCATAGGATACAAGAATAGATAGATTTTAGAAACAATAAAAAATGGCACACGATAGATTCAAAACCATAACTTCTTGATTAAATTTATAATGTTTATCGTTGTGTTTTCCCATAAGTGAAATCATTAATATATCATTCTTATTCGAATAATAACGTGGCTAGAGTGTGCATGTGATGTATGCAAAATTATCCATGAAAGAGCCCCAAATTTGATAAGAAAAAATTTGCACCAATCCAAATTCAAATTTTAATTTAAAACTTCTTTAAATTCAAAAACATCACACCTAGATCTCAAAAATTGATATGGTTAAAATATGATGTCTTTAATCGCCATAGAGAAATTCTTCTCCACTTATGAGTGACATAGCTTCACTCTTTTCTTTAATACCATGTTCAAATTTGTAATACTTTAAAAAAAATATTCCAAAACATGCATTCACCACAATCATATGCAAAAAAGTAGGAGCAAATCAAAGATAACAATAACAAACAAAGTAGAGATAGAGAGACGACAAGAAGAAATAGAATATGGGTGTCTCTAGGCACCCCAATATACCATATTTTATTCACACTTATTATACAAATGATCACTCATTGGGGGTATTTATAGTGATACCAAAATCCTAATGAGTAGTTAACCTCAAGTTGACATTGACTTGACTTTGAGGTTAACTTACAATAAAATAATAATAAATTACACCCTTTAAGCAAGGTTATCCATAAAGGTGTATTAACCAATATAACTAAGGATGAAATGTGAAATGCATCCTCAGGCTTACATAAACATGCTCATAGGATTACATAAATGATGAATGTTTATAGGCTTATGTATACACATGCTCATAGGCTACATTAATAGTGATTATAAGCACTTCTTCATACTTTTGGTCTTGGCCTAACAAGATCATATTATACATATTTTCATAAATCATACCTAATTTTTTAATCATATTATTGCATCTCCTATAGAATTTTTATAGACATGATTCTCATCATGGGAAGTCTCAAATGTAAAAAATAGGTGCTAGACTCTTGGTTACAATATTTGAATATATATGGAAGGTTCATCTACAACAATCAAATAATACAAGAAATAGAAGGAGGTGTTGTTTTTCAAAGAATAAAAGCAAATTTCTCCTCAAATACTCAGTATAATATGGAACTTTCACTAATAATTATGCAAAGGCTAGGGTACTTCTTAAGAGATCAAAGTTATCATTGTAAAGGATAAAAATGTATTTTAATTGAGGGGGATTCATAAATTATTATTAATTCTATCGATAACAATGGATGTAGGGATGACCAAGTGGCATTAGCTCAATCGATTAAAATCCTCAACATTTCAAGGATACCCAAGTTCAAATCTTTCCAAACAATACATGGATAATATCCAAGCTTTTTTGTAATACCACTATGTGGTGATTATGTAATACAGGTGGGGCCTATTTCAATCCCATATAATCCATTTGAAAATATAATGAATGTAGGGATTGGATCAAAAATAACATTATTATGAATGAAATGAAATGATTTTGATAATTTCCATGAAACCAAAATAGTCTACAGGATCAATGTCGTTAATACAATATGGGGTGTGGTGTACAACCCTACTTCCTTTTGAATTCAAAACCTAGTCCTTCTATTCAAAAGTCCAATTTTAAATAACACCCAAGAAAGAAAATTGTTCAACAAAATAAAAAAGCTCAACATCCTCTAATTATATTTTGGAGTGTGTTTCTTCTATTGTTGATTTCGATGAGTTTTCTTATTTTTTCTATTCTCAATTCTCAAAATTTTCTATTAGTTAAGAGTGTCCTTATATCAATATTGATATTCTTGTAGGCTTCATATTTCATAACAAAATATTTTTAGTTTCCACTACTCCTAATGTGCAAAGGACACATTCATTATAACTATGCCTCCTAAGGAATTGTCCATCTTTCAGTTTCACATCTAAGATGGTGTGAACTAAATATTAGTTGAGCTATAAACATTTTTTCCTTTCATTTGATCTTTATATATTTGTACTTATTTTGGTTGTGTTCACAATTTGGACTGAACTCGTTGATGTACAACTATTTTTCCTTCCTAAATTTTATGTGCACATGACAAGTCTAAATTTCTCCCTCACAAACTGTTTAATTTCTTTGTTGGAGTTTAGGACGTCGTGAGATTTTAATGCTTCATTTTTCTATCCATTTATTTTTTGTTTCATCAATGTATTTTTTCTTCTATTCAATTTTTTTTTATTACCTGTATTGGCAACTTGCTATCGTCTATTGTTTGTATTTTCTTTAGGTATCCCAATAGCCTTGTTATAGCTTCTAGTGGAAAATTCCCTATTTCAACAATAAAATATCTTATAGGACTGATGCTTTAATTCTAAAATTATTTCTAATTAGTCTCTTTTGAACTATTTCTATTTGTCTCCATTTAAAATTTGATGTATTACTAACCTACACCTCACAACTATATAGCACCCCTAGAATAACTAATAACCCAAAAAGGACTTTAATGGTTTTCCAATCCCATAACTCTATTTTTCTACCCCTATTTAGCAATAAGTAGAGTGCTCTTCATCTTGCTTGTATTTGTTTCATCTTACATATTCCCCAACTGAGTTTGATTTGAAAATATAAGCCAAGGTGTTTGTATTATGTTAGTCCATTAACTATTATTAGAGGCAATATCTTGGATATGTTAACATATCTTTAGAGACCACTAGATAGAAAATAATTTAGTCAATCACATTGTTGATCTTCATCTTGGAAAAATTCAACTGATTAAGTGAGATTTTATCTCTTAATGAAAATATATCAAGGAGTTGATTTTGAAAACATAGCAGTTTGAGGGAGATGAGGAATGTATTTGATAGAAATACAAATGAAAAATATCTTTAATAAAAATGTAAGCTAGATATGGCTTATTTGGCATGACAATAAATGTAATGCTTTATTATTTGATAGAAGTAGCCCTCATAGAAGCCACACATAACTTACTAAAACAATATAAAAAATAATAAATGATTAGACAAAACGTAAGATAGATTCAATAAAAGTATATAAATATAAAATTAAATAATAAATTATTGAAATAAAATTAAGGTTAAAATAAAATTATTGTTCAAACAAGATCAGTTGAATTAATATGAAACATGGAAATATTCATAAACATGTTAATGGCATAAAATATTATGATAAAGGATGATAAGCATGTTAAGATCATAAGATAAGGTAATTATAAGTTATATAACTAATAAATTTATATAAGGGGCTAGAAAATTGTTATTAAAACTATAAAATATATGCATGGCTAAAGCAAAATGAGTTTATAAAGGAGGATACTTACCTTTTGAAATAGGATAAATGGAAAGCAATTTTGGAACCCAAGTCGTTTTATGTTCATTGCTATAAGATAGTACATTTATGATGATGTCAATAATGAGAATAATTGTAATTGTACCACCACATTATTTTTATGAATTTAGTTTCCAATATCTTTCAAATGTATGACCTTGTTGATAATATGGAGCGCATTGATATCTTTAATTTTTGAATCAAAATATTGTAAATAAAAGGTATTTTGTTGCATAATCATATAAAAATGATAACATTTGGGATTCTTATTTAACCCGTGTTTTCTCAAAATCTACTTGTACATATTAGGATCTTCAAACAATATATTATCACTATTCTTATAATATGAAAAACCAGTACCTTCATGTCTAAAATGGTACTTGGAATAATATGTTCAATGATGCTTATATTACCCTTTTTAAGTCCACCTTGTAGCCTATTTTTATCATCAAATTTAAATTGAAACTAGGGAATTTTCCTAAAACCATATCCATAGATATTTCATGGAAAGATCAAAAAATATCACATTGAATACCATGTCTTGTTTGTCTATTACATTTCATCTAGAATTAATTTTATCATTTTAATAAATCATAATTCTAGTCATTAAGTGTTATCCAACAACCAACTATGATTTGAGTCCCCGATGATCCACCTCACACTATAGAATAGGTAGTCTTTACCTTTAACCAAGAGTTATATGTTTATAGTAGCAACGAATGAAGTCATAACTAAACTGGTGGAAGATAATGAAAGGAAGTTATCAATTCCCCTATATAGCCAAAAATAATCATTTTAATTTGCATTTTCTCTATTTTTATGTAATGTTGAAATGTTATATAGGACCTTTTATTGACCCTCTATTTGAGATATAATCTAGATGACTTTAAATTTGATCATATTTCCTTGGATAATATTTATAAATTTAGTTATTTTGTGTAATAATTTATCATTTAGATATTTAAGGTTCTTTATGCTGGCAAGCATATTGAAATGCACAATAAGGCAATGTGTCAAAATTCTTCTTAATGATTTTTTTTTTAATAATTTTGTGTAATAATTTATTGTTTAGATATTTAAGGTTCTTTATGTTATCAAGCATATTTGAAATACAAAAAGTAAGGCAATGCATCAAAATTTTCCTTAATGATTTTTTTAGTACAACTAAGCCAAATATTAGAATTAAATAATAGTAATACAAAATATTTTTTTTGGCTTTGGATAGTGTGAGAAACACCTAGGACCAACTCTTAGGACTGAGCATTCTCATTCCAGCCATAACCCCTCTTAAGACCAAGAGCTAATCTTATCAATAGGGGATTAACACACATGCTTAGGGTTGAGCATTCTCATCCTCGCCATAAACCCTCTTAAGATCAAGAGCTAAGCTTATCAATAGGGGATTAACACACACCCACACACATGTCATGGTTTGAACCTTGGAACTCTCGAAGAAGAGCCAAGAACCATTGCACTATCTCCTATGACTGTAAATATAAAAAAAAATTGGAGGAGGGGATTTGGATAGTGTGAGAAACACCTACTTATCAATAGGGTATTAACACACATCCACACACATGTCATGGTTTAAACCTTGGATCTCCCAAAGAAGAGCCAATAATCATTGCACTATCTCCCAAGACTGTAAATAAAACTTTTTTTGGGGGGGGGATTTGGATAGTGTGAGAAACTCCTACGATCAATGCTTAGAATTGAGCATTCCCATCCCATCCATGACCTTGTAAGGTCGATAGCTAATCTTAACACATAGCCAAACCCAAATCCCAAACTGTTGAGCTATCAAGAATTATATTTTAAAAAAATCCCAACTTGTATCAAAATAAATAAATAATAAAAAATATATATACAAAAAAAAAATGTTGAAGTTAATCCTCTTTTTACCATGTTATTATATTTTAGCCTACTTTCACTTGTTAGGGGCATGTTACTAAAGCTCAAGTTTCTAAAGTGTTTTTAGATGCAATTGTGAAGTTTGCATAGGGGGTCTAGGTCAAGGTCATGTGGCTCCATGCATACACTTGGGACTGGTCATAAGACTTGAATCTAGGTCCTCATATTGGAAAGTGCCCCAACTTATCAATTAGCCCAAGATGTTATAAATATACAAGATAATTGCATCATGCTCAAAAAATGCTTTCCAACGAGTATATGTAATCCTACTTTTCTTCCAACAAGTCTTCAATCATGTCATGTCATAACATGACCACAAATATGCATTGCATGAACCAATCTAAAATATAGTTTACCCCTAAGATCATTTGCCATTGAAAAAATTGATGTTCACCACATGATGTTGAAGTCTTATAAAAGGATAATATAATATAATCACCAAACCATGCATCCTCATATTGCATATTTGATAAACACTTCTAAGATGGTTCCAAAATAGATGCATGCTTAGCCAATCAACCTATAATCAAATAATCTTTGTTGTACATCAGCACAATCAGACAACTAAGGTTATCATCCATAAAATTTAAGATTTTATTACAATTTCCTTTAATAATAGTGACTCTTACCATCTATAATTAACACCCAAGCTTCAACACTTACATGTCATAGGCACTAATCAAAGTAGCAAATATATCTCATGCTTCTGGAAACTAGTGATAGCAAGGCATCTTCACGTCTTTAGCAAAGCTAGACATGAAAATTCCTTTTGTGCACATCATTTTAACCAGACAGTTGATTTTAGACAATCTTCACATGATAGCAATATCAAACGAGCATAGTGCATGACTTCTAATCAAGACGACCTAGTCAATACATGGCCTAATTCAAACTTTACTTCTAGATGGTCCAGTGACCTCTATATAGACCTTGAATTTTTTATGGCCTAAAGCAGATGGCCTAATCTCTTGATGATCCACATCTTCATCTAGATGACAAATATTGTCGTGTTAGGTTTTATGTGATTCCTCCCCATTCAATGAAAACTTGCACCTCACATTGTCTCTAGTAGCAGTCTATCATGCCTTCGCATGGACAACAAACTTAATCACATCTTGATTGTGCTTGCATCCAACCTTATAACAACATCCATTAAATATTTTTCCTATTATATCTACATTCTTTTGTCCAACAAAAATTTGATGGCACTCTTCATGTCTCTCCACGGTTATGCATAGGGGTGAAAATTCATTAATAAGCAAATATTAACGTTTTTCAAAATACAAATTGGCAACTTTTGGGACCCTAGCCTTCGGCCCATTCACTCGAAATTTTCAAAAAAATATTATTTTTTGGGTCGGTTCGCCCAAAAATTATAATATTTAACCTTTAAAATCTTAAATCGCCAGCCCTCCCACCCATATTTTGGACCGACTTGCCTTAAAATTATATATAATTTTATTAACCTAGATAAATTCACCCACTATATATACCAAAACATACTATTAGTTATTATAGTTATACATTCAACAAAAAAAGGAGAAGCCAAAATTTAAACCTAAAAAATAATAGAACCAGAGAAGCCGAGAAAAGAGTGATTGGCAACAATCGAAGGACAAAACACAAGACTATAGAGAAAATACAAGTACAAAATTTATTTCGATGCCTTATTTTACTTTTTGTCATCACTACTTCCATCCATACAGACTCCCTACTCATCCTAGCTTGGATGACTATATGCTCTTCTAGGTTGTCCCTCACATGAGGTCTACAGACCCACCTAGGTTATCCCTTGCATGAGGTCTACTAACTCATGCAAGTCGTCCCTCACATGATGCCTATGAACTCATGCAGGTCACCCCTCGCATGATAACTACAAACTTACACATATCATCCCTTGCAGGTCATCCCTCGCATGATGTCTATAGACTCATGTAGATCATCCCTTACATGATTTCTATGAACTCATGCAGGTCATCCCTCGTATGATATCTACGAACTCATATAGGTCGTCCCTCATATGATATCTATAGACTTACCTAGGTCATCCCTTGCACGATGTCTATAGAATTACCCAGGTTATCCCTTGCAGGTCATCCCTTATAGGTCATTCCTTGCATGATATCTATAAAAAATTTTAGGTCATCCCTTGCACCTAGGTCATCCCTTGCAGGTCATCCCTTGCATGATGTCTATGAACTCATGCAGGTAATCCCTGACATAATGTCTATAAACTTATCCAAGTCATCCCTTACACCCAATTCATCCCTTGTAGGTCATCCCTCGCATGATGTCTATAGAATCATGCAGGTCATCCCTCGCATGATGTCTATAGACTTACCTAGGTCATCCCTTGTAGATTGTCCATTGCATAATGACTATAGACTTACCCAGGTCATCCCCTACAATTCATCCCTCGTATGATGTCTATGGACTCATGCAAGTCATCCCTCGCATTTTGTCTATGGATGCATGCAATTCGTCCCTCACATGATGTCTATAGATTTACCCAAGTCATCCCTTGCAGGTTGTCCCTCGCATGATGTCTACAGACTCACCTAGGTCATCCCTTGTAAGTCATCTCTTGTAGTTCATCCCTTGCATGATGTCTACAGACTCACATAGGTCATCCCTTGCATGAGGTCTACCAAATCATATAGGTCATCCCTCGCATGAGGCCTATAGACTTACCCATTCATCCCTTATAGGTCATCCCTCGCATGAGGTCTACATACTTACCTAGTCATCCCTTGTAGGTCATTCCTCGCATGATAACCCTGCATTGAATCAATTATTTTTCACCATTTTCACCATAATATTAGTTTCTTATTATCAATTTAAAGTGTAGATCTCATTGAGCTATGTGATTTTAAAAAAAAATGAAAACGAATCTTTGGATCAAAAGTTATGCCTCCTAGAAGGTTGCAGGATAATCTACAGTGATGAGGGACGACCAACATCATGTGAGGGACAAACGATAAGGGATAACCTATGTGAGTTGGTAGGCATTATGTGAGGGATGACTAACGATGGACAACCTGTGTGAGTTTGTAGTCATGAGATCTATAGACTCAAACAGGTTTGTAGGTATGAGGTCTACAGACTCACACAGGTCGTCCCTAATCGATGGTCCCTCACATGATGCCTACCAACTCATATAGATTATCCCTCATTGGTCATCCCTCACATGATGCCTACCAACTCATAAATTTCTTCCCTCGTCGATCGTCCTTCACATGATGTTGATCGTCCTTCACATGATGTTGGTCGTCCTTCAATTTATTTTAAAACCACATAGCTCAACGAGATCTACACTTTAAATTGATAATAATAAACTAATATAGAATATTTTTTATCATTTTTACCTCTACAACCGATTGATAAAGTTGGATGATCCTACATCCTATAGACTACAAATGACTCTACAACCTTCTAGGAGGCATAACTTTTAATATAGAGCTTCGTTTTCAATTTTTTTTAAACCACATAGCTCGACAAAATATACACTTCGAAATTGGTAAATTCCTCAATAAAACCTTATTTTAAGTGGTATAAATATTTTTCAATTGATTCACCTCATTTTTATAATTTTTGCTATAAAAAATGCAATTTTCCATCTCTTCTACATGAGTTTGGATACATTCCCCTCACTTTCGAAACCAAGTCACATAATTTTTATAAATAATTTTTTTCCCAACCCCTTATGCATAACCTTGTGTCTTTCTTCTCATTCTAGATGGCATATAGTATCAATGTGGATGGATGCACAAGGATGGCCTTGGATTTTTAAAGAGCGCCTTGATGGTAATTCTTTACACTTTGGGATGGTCCATACTTGTTGGCCTTGTATCATTTCAAGATGACTTACTATATTGACAATATGACATTCTCTCACCTCCATTATTACCTCCACAATGATCTCAAATCATGAATAACCTTTATGCTCCTTTTAGACAGCTCATACCCGATTATTCATGGGTTGTTAGATGACATGTGCACATTTTATTAGTCAACTCTTATTCAAATAGCATGTAAATTAGAATACGAGCACATTCTTCCATTTTTATGGCAATACATTCAAGACTTATATGACTTTCAATCTAGGGTACTTATTAGCAATAGTCATCCTCTCATCAACAACACATCTAGCAACCTACATTTTGAATGAAGCTCCTATGGATTATCAATGCATTCAATATTTGATAGTAGCATCTACTTTTTACATTCTTAGAATAACCAAATAACATGCCTACTACAATACCATATGTTAGGACCAATAAGGTGCTAGATAAATTGTATTGATCGAAAATTTGTATATGTGTAATGAATATGGAGGTGATTGGCATTGATAATTATGTATCAACCACTTATTTGGATACAATCCTAAATACCCTAACTAACTATATTATATTATGTACTAAATTCTTAAAACTAAGGTGCCAAATGATAGTTATAAAAGAAAATTTTAGTTAAAATTAAACTTACAACAAATGAAATAATTAGTAATTTTTTGGTTTTAGGAAATCCACTATGGATACATATCCAAAGTGGACCCACTTGTATAGTTTAAACAACCAATAAAAACACCTTCTTGTGAAATTAGAAAAATCAATATGACCTTATTCCTTATATTTAGACAAACCCAGATAGCATATTCTAATAGGCATAACAGACTAGATTAGATTAAGCAGTGGGCCAATCCCACTCCAAAATTTATAGAAATGAATTCAATTTTAGATAAGGCTAAATCTCTATGAAGTGAACTCCTAAAACAATAAAAATAAAAATAAAAATAAGACAAGGATGAAGGAAAACTCTTACCACCTAACCTTGTGATTTTGCAATTTTTCTTTGCTAGTAAAGTCTCGATTAGTCGTTATATTATTTTTGTTAACTGCATTCCACTCCATGGAATCCAAAAAATTGTTGCCAACTATTAAAAATCTAATATCACTACTATCTCCAATTATGAAAATATTTTGTTCCCCAGTTATGAGCATAAGAGTTGCTAGAGCAAAAGTATATTTTGATTTATGAGTAATTAATGTAGTTGGAGAATGATAAATCATAGCTCGTAGCTGGTCATGACAAGCAAGTAAATTCCAAAAAAATAGCCTTATTATGCCCTAAAATCATGTTTTATAAAAAAGAAAATATAGTACTCAATAATCGCATGAAGCAGGTTCACTGGATTTTTTAAAACTTCGATGATGTTAGAATTGGATTTCAAATAAATGTGAAAGAAAAAAATCATTTCATTAATGCATTACAAGAACTGCTACTTTGCATAAGCCCTCTAAATATATTATTTTGACTGGAAATCAACTAATACAAGAGACTTGCATAATAAAAATGGTGAAAATTTGCCTGGGAGTGTCATTCATTTTCTGCAGGGTGTGAGGCTTAATCCAAGCCACCATCAAAAAAGAAGCAAAATTCCTAATTCAAAGGGCTTTTAGAAAAGTATTTATGCCAAAATTATCTTATTGTTGAGTTCCTTAGGATCCTAACATAGGGCAACTCAAACTTGTGAGCATAGATTTTATTTGCAGAAAAAAATCACCTCTAGAAAAATAGGGGCAATCTATTTTCTATGCACTTGCACCTAGTAAAGATATTGTAGATTCTTCAAGCTCTACTTTTTCATCTTGGTTTCATGGTAGTATCAATATAGGAAAGTAGAGCAATTCTCCTTCATTTACAATTCAGTACATATTTATTAATATCATTTAAGAATCCCAAGTATTTGATTAGCAGTACCTTTGATGTAGTTTTTCAGCTTGCTTTAGATTTTTTGAAAAAAACTCTTCCACATTATAAAATTTAGATGCTTTTTATTTGTATTATAATTTATTTTTATTCATGATGATTTCTAAACAAAACTAAAAATTGTGTTATTCATCTCTAATGATGTAACTTAATCCTTTAAATCAATGCTAATTTAAATTCTTTGACTTCTTCATCAATGGAATCTTGCACAAACAACAAAATAAGTATTATGAGGTATTAGAAAATGCTTTAATATGTTATGTTAACCCAAAAACCTATACAATCAAAAGTTAGGTAAGTGCTCAAAGAAAAAGCTTTGGAAATTCTCTTCAAAATAAAAAATTTTCTTCCTCCACAAATCCACTAAAGACACTTCCTATATGCAATGCTAGAAGACTAATTAGAAACCAAGGATGATAAAAATTAGTTGAAAACCTTAACACCATTAATTGAAGAAGAATTGATGAAACTAATGGAAAGAAAGCTTAGTCCTCCTTCACAAATGTAAGAAGCTCTCTCTTAGTCCTCTACATAAGTTACGAGCAAAGACATTTACTATGAAGGGGTCAAGGGTTCAAGTTTTTTTGGCACTCGACAATATCTGAGGTCCCTCTATGTGTAATGTCTAATAAAATATTTGTTATAAGAAAAAATTAAAAACCTTTGGGGTGCCATGCTACATGTTGCTTCCAACCTTCAAGAAAGTAACAAATCTACATAGGCAAAAAAGTTCGTGAATGCAACTGATGTTTCTTGATTATTGAGGTCCTTCCAAGTGGAAACCATATATGGAGATGATAGTTCATGATCTCTCCTACAAATATTTATTTCAACGCTTGCCCAAATAAATTTTAGGTCAACTTGCACATATCAAATTAGCCCATATCATATCAACTTTTTATTTGGATAGTTTGTTGGACTTTTAAACGTACAAATGGATGTATTTTTAATTAAAATTAGATTAATATGTGTGTGATGATATCAAGAACCTTTAATATAAATTTTATCTTATTTAGACCTCTCAATGGCAAAAAAATATGACTATACAATAGATTAAGTTTTATAATTTTGATTGTCTAAATGATGTACTTTCTCATAATCACACAACCCTCCCAATCCTCTTTCACCTGACAAAATAATCACTCAATTTGGAGTTGTTTTAGTTGAATTATACCAAAGATAATATTCACTAGTCTTATTATTATTTCCTATTTTTTTGATCTTATAGGATTTATTTTGAGCCTATTGTAACTTTGATCATTCTTCTTAATGCCATGAAACTCTTTATCAAGCTTTATTAAAATACAATTTTATTTGGAGTTATGGCCAAAATATGGCACTACCGTATTTTTGGATGCTTGTAGGGTTAATCTCACTAGACCATTCTTCCTTGATACCAACTTTATGTGATCCCAAGTGACTTGTTATAAATCCATATAAATCAAAACCCTTAAAAAATTAAAAGACAATTATAGGAGATCCATTAAGGCTAAGCATCATATCAAGGTGGAAAGAGCAAACTACTTATTATAGATCCTTTATAGAGATCTTCCTCATTAAGCTTTCAGTTTTTCTTTGTGTGATAATTGATTAAATATTTTGCAAAAGCTTTCCCTAAGCCTCCTTATCTTTATCGACTTAAGATATAATGTATTTGAAGTAATTAATTTCTTCCTACATAATATCTTATTTCTCCTCAATGCTTCTTACATTTGGAGATTAAATATTTGTATTCGACAAAAAACTTATTCTTTTTCTTTTTTGTGGTAGGATGAAAAATTTTGGTATTTCTATCCCCTTTCTTAAGCCATTCTCCCTATATTTTTTGGTCCAATATTACTCTTCATTTTGTAATGCATTATGATAATTAGAAAATTATTCTTCTTGCACTTCTAAACAATTGTTCATTTATGGAATTATGATGTTGGGTATAGTAGAAACAAAAAGAAGGTAAATAATATAAAGTGGAAACCACCAAATGTGGATTTGGTCAAATTGAATTTTGATGGAGCATCTAAAGGAAATCCAAGACCAACAAGAGGAGGAATAATTAGAAACAATAGAGGAGATATTTTATGTCATTACTCTTTCAATAGTGAATTTAAGACAAGTAATGAAGTTGAATATTAGACAACTTTGGAAGGGTTAAATATATGCAAACAAATGAAATGGAATATAGTATGGATGGAAGGTGATATCCTAATAGTAATAAATACAATTTTGAGTAAAGCAAAGGCTCCATAGAACATACAAAAGATAATTGTAGAAATACAAGACCTTGCTATAGAGTTTGAAGAAATCAGGTTTACACATAATTCAAAGGAAGGAAACAAATATACATCTAGGCTAGCTAATAGAGGCATTTTAATTGAGGATCGTGAAGTTAAATTCTATTTTCCATGGTTAGAGGAAGTAGTAAGTTTAGTTGAAGCTGACAAGAAAATGCTTACTACCTGAATCAAATAATGATTAAGATTTATTTTAATGTTTTCCATTGGTAAAATTTGCTTTATTTTATAGCATTAATGTGTTTTCATATAAACTATTTATTACAATTTTTATGGTTGCATGTATGCTTTAGGAAAGAAACTAGCAATCCATATCGAGTAAAGCGGACTTTAATAGTGCGTTGTTTGAGAAATATTACTCTACTAAGATGCAAGGCATAGACAATAAAGGTGGATTTTTGGCATCATGAATATTTTTGTACGAAAATTTTATGAAGGATGTTGAATTCTAGAATATTTGTATTCACACAAAAATTGAAGAAGATCCAAAAAATGAAAATCAAGAATTCAGACATTTTATGAAAATTGATGTAGGTATCTAGTTATAGCATCTCAATTGAGATGAGAATTGAATATGTTTGAATATGTTTGTAAACTCTCAAGATTTAAAGAAGAGAGTTGTGATTTATCAAGGGTGGGGGACCCGAGTACAACCCCTTGTTCTCTAGCCAAAAAAAAAAAGAACAATGATTCCTTACATTGATTTCTACATTCTCTTGTAAATTGTTGAGCTTGGATTTAATAATTTTCTTTATTTAAAATATGTTCCCATAAGATTTGATCTTTAAAATATTTACTTATCACTTTATTTATTTCATATTTTGAACAAACCTACACATACATGATCCTTGAAACCTTACTTTATTTCACCATCGTATAAACATTTGGAAGAAATTAGGGTCTTATAGCTAGATAGACTACAATCAAAATGGATTTGGACGGCTATTATTGAGTAGATCAAAAATCAAGAGAACGAGTTTATGATCATATGTTACTCATAATAAATTGTCCAAAGATATTGGATAATTAATTTATAACCATGTATTAGATAACAAAAAACTATTTAAAATTTCTGCTAATTAAGTTTACCTAATATGTCTATTGTCCCAATTATATTAAAATCTTGAAGGAATAACATTATAAAGTGTGAGACAAGCAAAGTCTCCCCAAGATCGAAGAATGCTCCACAAGATCAATCACACACAAAAGAGGAAAACCCACAACACCAATATTAAGTGGTAAAACCCTACTTCAAATGAAGAAGGGAAACATCCACTATGAAGCTCACTATATTACTCAATGATTCAACAATACAAGAATGCTTCAATGTTATGCAACAATATGCATCAACATGATATGACAAGATGTAGTAGACAACACCCCTATTTAAAGAGAAGCTTTTCTACTACAACCCTAAAATTACCCTAATCTTATCACAATCTTATCTTGAGATGTGTGACAAATCTTATCACAATCTTATCTTGAGATGTGTGACAAGTGGCATCTATCAAATATTAAAAAGTGATTGGTTACTTTTTAATATTTTCTAGAAAAGGGGAAATAACTTTTTCCCACAAATTAAATATTCCTAGCACCCTTATTTTATTTATTAATTGGGTGGGAATATTTTTACATAAAATAGAATTATTTTCTAATTCAAATATTATTCTTTAGACTTTATATTTTAGTCTAAGAATAATTTACACAATGTTGCATTACATATTCCAACACTCCCCCTTAATGCAATATTGGGGAAAGGAATTATGAAACAAAGAAACATTCTCCCCCTAAAGATACAAACGGGGATGAGAATCAAATGAGTAATATAGTTACAATGAGCTTCTATGACCAAGAATGGTCTACAATAAGGCACCAATACAAAATGGGCCAAAATGAGACTGCAAGCCCCCAACGGAGTAGCTTCAGATACAAGCAGCTTACAAAGCCATCCATCAACCACAAGTGGTTGCAAATGACAAGAAGAAAACATCACAAGGGTGTCTTCAGTAAGCCTACAAAACCCCAAACGGAAGTACCTGCAAGCTACAAGCAACTCAACATAAGATCAGTTAGATACATCATCATAAATATATTCACCACAACATATATGAATATCCAAAGATGATAACAAAACTGATCTAACAAATAGTGAACTATAAGTCATCACAAAAATATGCCAAGCCATACTTATAGTCACGTGCTATATAGTTGATCAAAAAATATCATGTACAAAGTTGCATAAAGCAAACAAGGAGTACCATGATAATGCAAACTCTAAAGTACCATGTACAAAAGTAGCACAAGGCTAACAAAAAAGTACCATGTACAAGAGTTGCATAAGGTATATGAAAATAATAAAGTGTGCACACCGGTTGCATAAAGCCAACCATAAAATATCATGTACAAAAGTAGCATAAATGCTAACAAGAAAGTACCATGATAAACCAATTGCATAATGCCAACTACATAAAAACATGTACAAAGTTGCACAAGGCAACAAGAAAGTACCATGTAAAAGAGTCGCATAAAGCAATTGCATCATATACCATAATTGCACAATGCCATCTACAAAGTAACATGTACAAAAGTTGCACAAGGCAAACAAGAAAGTACCATGTTCAAAAGAGATGCAAAAAGCAATTATACCACCAAATATCAACTCATATATATAGCACAAAACACCTCATAAGGATGAAGTTGTCATCACACAAGTGTAACTACACTTCATTCCCCCTTGAGGACAACTTCACCAAACCAAGTGAGTCCCTCAACTTACAAAACTGCTCCTTGGGAAGAGGTTTGGTGAACAAATCAGCAGAATTAGAAGATGATGGGCAATACTCCAACTGAATAGTCCCATCCAATACCTTCTCTCTGATAAAGTGGGCTTGGATTTCAACATGCTTTGTCCTTTGATGCATTACAAGATTTTTAGCCAAGGCAATAGCTGATTGATTATCGAAGAGCAAACGTGAAGGACCAAATTGCTCAAAGCCAATTTCCTTCATGAGGGTACGAAGCCAAACCGCTTCCTGTGCAGCTGTTGTCATAGCCTTATACTCCGCTTCCATTGTAGAAAGAGCAATTGTATCTTGCTTCTTGGAAGACCAAGAGATAGTTGCAGACCCAATACTAAAAACATATGTTGTGGTAGACTTTTTGTCTATTCTATCCCCTCCAAAATCAGAATCAGCATAGCCAAAAAGAGCAAAGGAAGGAAGCCTAGAATACTTGAGTGCCAAATATCTAGTACCTGAAAGGTACTTCAGAATCTTCTTGGTAGCTTGTAAGTGCTCAATATAAGGTTTCTGCATGAACCTAGCCATCATACCAACTACAAAAGCAATATCTGGCCTTGTGATGGTAACATAAAGAAGACTACCAATGAGCTGCCTATACAATGTAGCATCAACCAACTGAGATTTTGTACTTACTTCCAACTTAACCCCTGTAGAAATAGGAATGGAAGTAGGATTGCCATCCTCCAAATCAAACCTCTTAAGAAGATCTTCAATATACTTGGATTGACTCAAAAAGGTACAATCCTCATGCTGATAAACTTGCATGCCAAGATAGTAGTGTAGAAGACCAAGGTCAGTCATTTCATACTCTGACTTTAATTTGGAGATGAAATAAAAAATGGCCTCATTCTCATTTCCAGTCATAACAAGGTCATCAACAAATAGAGCAATTAAAATGACCAAGTTATCCTTCCTAAGCACATAGAGATCTGTATCTGAATAGCATTTATCAAAACCAAGAGACAAGAAGTAACCTGAAATCTTCATGTACCATGCTCTAGGTGCTTGCTTCAGACCGTACAAGGTTTTCTTTAGTTTACACACAAGTGTTTCCTTACCTTGTACAACAAATCCTTGTGGTTGACTCATGTAGATATCCACATCCAAATCACCATTTAGAAAGGCACTTTTCACATCAAGCTGAAAAATCTGCCAACCTTAAGCAAGCAACAATAGCAATGAGAAGCCGAATGGTGGGCATTTTGGCAATCGGTGCAAAGGTTTCATCATAGTCAATGCCATGTTTTTGAGCATAACCCTTAGCAACCAATCTAGCCTTATACTTTTCTATCTCTCCATTAGAATTGTACTTGATTCTATAGACCCACTTGTTCCCAATAACATTTCTCTTATTAGGATAAGGCACTAGATCCCAAGTTTTATTCTTTAGAAGAGAATCCATCTCAACCTTCATGGCATCAACCCAACAAGAGTGTTGTGAAGCTTCTTGGTAAGAAGTAGGCTCATGATCATTCTCTATCTTAGCTAGAAGAGACATGTTAAGGGTCATACTTCTAGTTATCCTTTGGCTAACTGAATTCTGCTCTTTAGGACCCCTAGAATGATCCAACCACTTGGTCCTTTTGACACAAGGCCCACCCTTTTCTAACTCAAGAAGGTCTTCATTGAATTTGACATCTCTTGAAACAAATACAATGCGTGAAGAAGGTGAGTATAACCTGTAGCCCCTATGTTCTGCATCATAGCCAACAAAGATGCATTTTTGAGACTTTTTGTCCAATTTCTTCCTCTTTTCTGAAGGAATATATGAAAATGCATCACATCCAAACACTCTTAAGTGTGACAAATTTGGCTTCTTACCATTCCAAACCTCATAAGGAGTCTTCCCCTCAACTGATTTTGAAGGACACCTGTTAAGAATGTAGATTGTTGTACTTGGCTGCTTCACCCCAAAGAAATTGAGGTAAGTGGTCACCAAGCATGCATCTTACCATCTCCATGATTGTCCTATTTTTCCTCTCTGCAACACCATTTTGTTGAGGAGTGTATGGACAAGTAAACTGCCTTTTGATCCCATGAGAAGAACAAAACTCATTGAAATCATTGCTATTGTACTCCCCTCCATTGTCACTTCTAATCATTTTGATCTTTGCTCCCTTTTGATTTTCTACCAAAGCTTTGAACTCCTTGAATGTCTCAAAACAATCTGATTTATTCTTAAGTAGATACCCAAAGATCATTCTTGAATAATCATCTATAAAGGTGAGAATATAGGATGCACCACCAAGTGATCTAACATGTAATGGACCCATAATATCTGTATGAATGAGTTGAAGAATTTGTGTGGCCCTTGTTGACTTGTCCTTTGCAAACTTTTGTTTGCTCATCTTGCCTAAGATGCATGTTTCACACAAACCATGAATAGGTGAAATGTTAGGCAAGCCTTCAACCAAATTTTTGGACTTCATCATTTGAATATTTTGATAGTTTGTATGGCCTAACCTTAAGTGCCAAAGCTTGCTACTAGGAGAAACATTAGTTGCTAAACACACTTTAGGAGGAGCATCACCTAACACATAAATATTATTCTTCACATAACCTGTAATGATTGGTAGCATGCCTTTCCTAATGCTCCATGAAGTTGCATTGAACTCAATAGTGTGACCACTTCTAGCAACTTGCAAAACTGAAATTAAATTTCTCCTAAGGTTAGGCACATATAGGACATTATCAAGTAATTTCCCTTCAATTACAACATTGCCAACACCTTCTACTTGAAGTCTAGTATTATCACCAATGACAACTGAATCTGAAGAGTGCTTATGAAAGTCCACAAACTTATCCTTTTCAAAACACATATGGTTAGTGCATCCAGAATCTAACACCCATTCATTAGAAGTAGATGAGTCAATGGAGTAGAGGGCACAAACAAAGGCATTTTTATTAGAATTTTGCTTTACATTGTTGTTCTTTTTCTTTCCCTTGCCAAACCATTTCTTAGGTCCTTGTCCCTTAGCCTTTTCTTGCTCTTCCTTTTCTGCAATCTTCTTCTTCTTGAAACAATTTTGTTCCTTGTGGCCTTTCTTGCCACAAAAGTTGCAAGTGAAATCAACTCTAGGCTTGTTGGGTTGGAAATTTTGATTTTTCCTTCCCTTGTATTTCTTCTTGAAGGAAGCCTTAGTGGCACTCAAGGCAATATTCTTCTCCTTGACAACTTGACCATTCACTTTGTCTCTATTAAGAGACTCTTCATGTTGAATCAATAATTGTGAAAGAGTGTTGAGAGGAATGCCATCCTCTTCTTGCTCTAGCCTAGTCTCAATAATGGTGACAAAATTCTTGAACTTGCTTGACAAGTTCCTCAAGAATGCTTCAATGTTATGCAACAATATGCATCAACATATATAACAAGATGTAGCAGACAACACCCCTATTTAAAGAGAAACTTTTCTACTACAACCCTAAAATTACCCTAATATTATCACAATATTATCTTGATATGTGTGACAAATCTTATCACAATCTTATCGTGAGATGTGTGATAAGTGGCATCTATCAAATATTAAAAAGTGATTGGTTAATTTTTAATATTTGCTAGAAAAAGGGAAATAACTTTTTCCCACAAATTAAATATTCCTAGCACCCTTATTTTATTTATTAATTGGGTGGAAATATTTTTACATAAAATAGAATTATTTTCTAATTCAAATATTATTCTTTAGACTTTATATTTTAGTCTAAGAATAATTTACACAATGTTGCATTACATATTCCAACATAAAGGACATTTGAAGTAACAAAAAAGTCAAATCCTTCGTTGATTCGGACTATTTAGAGGTATCACCCTTTTTCAATGGAGATATAATTGCATTGAAGTCCCTCAAAAAGCCTTAGATCACAATTATGAATTATCATATGTTACCATAAGATTTAACATTTCAAATATTCATTTATCAGTTTAGATGTTTCATCTTTTAAACAAACTTATACATACAATATCCTTTAAACCTTGCTTCACTCCAATATGATATAAACATTTGAAAG
Organism: Wollemia nobilis; assembly: GCA_028583015.1. Taxonomy (NCBI): domain Eukaryota; kingdom Viridiplantae; phylum Streptophyta; class Pinopsida; order Araucariales; family Araucariaceae; genus Wollemia; species Wollemia nobilis. The sequence goes on along the minus strand of JAQPPZ010000386.1, from coordinate 6,583,983 downwards.
AAAAGGTATTATAGCCATATAAACTAAAATCAAAATTGCTTTCAATGACCATTATTGAGTAGATCACAACACAAGAGAATGGGTTTATGATTAGATATTTGCTCATAATAAGATATTTGAAGCGCTTGGATGATTTTCTTACAATCATTTATTAGATAACAAAAACTTGTTTAATATTTCTACTATATACATTTTTTCAATACACCTATCTTCGTGTTTATATTTAAATATTGAAGGAATAACATCCCAAAGGACATTTAAATTAACAAATAAAACAAAATCCCCCATTGATTTAGACAAATTATTGGTAACACCCTTTTTTTTATGGAGATGATTATATTGAAATCATCCCATAAATCCATAGATCACAATTATGAATTATCATATGTTACCATAACATTTGACATTTCAAATATTCATTTGTCAATTTAGATATTTTATCTTTTGAACAAAATTGTACATACTTAATTCTTTAGACCTTGCTTAATTTTGGCATTATATTAAGCATTTAGAATAAATTATGGTCTTGTAAATTCAAAATGGATTCAAATGACCATTATTGATTAGATCACAACTCAAGAGAATGGGTTTGTGTTCAAATATTGTTCATAATAAAATGTCTAAAGAGGTTGGCTAATTTGTTTACAACCATTTATTAGATAACAAATACTTATTCATTCTTTTTGCTATATGAGTTTTCCTAGTATGCCTATTATCTTATTTATATTGAAAAACTTGGAGGAAGCGCATCCTAAAGGCCTTGATGCAGGAGCATCCAGGGCAGCACTGCAATCTTGCATCAACAAAAAAAAAAAAAACAAAAAAAACAAAAATGTTTAAGTGTTGAAAAGTGTCGCGATATCGCGACATAAAAAGTGTCGCGATATCGCGACATGTTTTTAACAAAGGACGTTGGCGGAAAAGATGTCGCGATATCGCGACATAAAAGGTGTCGCGATATCGCGACCGAAACAAGACAAAGGACGTGGGCGGAAAAGATGTCGCGATATCGCGACATAAAAGGTGTCGCGATATCGCGACACAAAATGAAGGAAGAAGTCAGCAGGAAAAGATGTCGCGATATCGCGACACAAAATGGAGAAAGACGCTAGCAGGAAGAAACGTCGCGATATCGCGACGGGTTTCATAGGAGAGGCAAGGAAGTCAAAGATGTCACGATTTCGCGACCCGAAAGCAGAAGAGCGTACGGAAGACAAAGATGTCGCGATTTCGTGACATGTCACGATTTCGTGACCCAAAAGCAGAAGAGCGTACGGAAGACAAAGATGTCGCGATTTCGCGACATGTCACGATTTCGCGACCAAAAGCAGAAAGAGCGTACGAAAGACAAAGATGTCACGATTTCACGACATGTCGCGACTTCGCGACCCGAAAGCAGAAAGAGCGTACGAAAGACAAAGATGTCACGATTTCGCAACCCGAAAGCAAGAAGATGGAGCGAAGGAGCGAAACTATCGCGATATCGTGACATGTCATATTTTCATGACGCAAGGACAGAGAAGGGGCCAGAGACCGAAAGGTGTCGTGATATCATGACCTATCATATTTTCGTGCTCGAAGGGAAAGCCGAAGACGAAGAGTCGAAAAGGCAGACGTTTCGAATACCAGGACAACGAAGCGGCACGGGAAGACGAAACGAAAGGTTCTGGAAGAGGAAACGAAGGGCCACCAGTTGGAAATGAAGCGTCACCTGAGAACCTTTAAAAAGGAGAACAGAGGCATGCACAGGGGTTGGAAATTTTGTGAACGATAATATATTTCTGTAATTTTAGAATTGAGAATATTCTGTAAAGCGCAACTCTCTGCGATTTTTGTAAATTTTGCTGTAACAGTAATTCTCTCATGTATATTGAATAAATCAAAACTTTTTTTTCTTCTCTGTAATTGTGTACCTCGATCAAGTGGTATCAGAGCAGGAGTTCCTGAGTGTGTGAGCAGATCGTCGAAAGTGAGGCAGCTTGCGCCAGGATCTATGGAAGGGTTCTAAGAAGAGAGAAGTTTAAGGTCCTTGAAGCATGTAAACAAAGTACCGAACGTGAGGCAGTTTGCACCAGGATCGATTCAGACTTGCGAGAGAAGTGAGCAGAATGCCTCCACGAAAGAACCATGGTCGTGGGAGAAATGTAGTGCCTGAAGAAGATTTCAGAGCATTGCAGAGGCAAGTGCAAGCCCTGCAAGAAGAGTTGCGAAGAGGGGTTGAGCCAAAAGGAGAAGACCAGAGTGACGATGAAGCCTGGGTAACTGATGATCCATCAGATGATGAAGAAACATTGGATCCTTCTGAAGCTAGATTGTTGAAAGCCCTATCTCGAGGCCGGGAAGAGGCCAAAGTTTGATGTCTCTACCTATTCTGGGAATCTCAACCTGGAAGAGTTGATTGATTGGATCAACGATATGGAGGAATACTTTGAGTATGAGGAGGTTACGAGATCCGGACCGGATAAAATTTGCAAAAGCAAAATTGAAAGGCCATGCTAGTTTATGGTAGAAAGGAGTACAACTCGAAAGAAATAAAAATGGAAAAGAAAAGATAACCAGATGGGACCGAATGGTGGAGAAACTAAAGAGACAGTTTATTCCCGTAGATTACGAGTTGGATCTGTTGAGGAGGATGCAAAGTTTGAGACAGTCAAGCAAGTCTGTCCAAGAATACACAGAAGAATTCTACAAGATCTCCATCAGAACTGGCCATTCAGGGGCTAATAAGGAGAAAGTAGCCAGATACATCAATGGGTTGAGAATGAACATTCAGGAAGAACTCAGCTTGATCAAAATAGCCACCATAGAAGATGTGTATCAATTGGCCTTAAAGGTTGAAGAGAAATTGAACCGAAGATTTGAAGGCAAACAGAGAGGAAGGGATCGTGGTGGAAGAACCGGTGGAGGAAATTACAGAGACCAGAAGAAGACTGGGGAAACAAGCAAACCCCAGGAACAGAAAAAGGAGAATACCTACCGCCCGCGTGATCAGAACAATGGCTACCAGAGAGGAAGAGGTAGACCTGGACGTGGGTATGGAAGAGGGGTATTCCGTGGAACCTGTTTCCAGTGTGGAGAAGAGGGACATCGGTCATACGAGTGTCCTCAACACCAAGAAAGGACGGACAAGAGACCTGAGGGTCATGCCAGAGCTGCTGTGGCAGATGAAGGTGCAGAGTCAGAACACTCCGAAGAAGTAGAAGGAGGAGAAGTGCTGATGACGAGAAGAGCACTTGTTGAATGACGAAAAAGAACCAGAACTAGAGGAAGAGTCTATTTCGCACAAGGTGCAAATGTGCAAGGAAGGTCTGCAATGTTATCATTGATAATGGTAGCACAGACAACTTAGTTTCAGAAGAGATGGTTACTAAGTTGAAATTGGGGAAGAAGAAGCACCCGCATCCATATCGGATTGCGTGGTTGCAGAAAGACCACAGAGCGCTTGTCAGTGAACAGTGTTTGGTCAAATTTCACATTGGGAATTACCAAGATGAGGTCTTGTGTGATGTTTTGCCGATGGATGCTTGCCATTTGCTGTTGGGAAGACCATGGCAATTTGACAGACGTGCAGTGCATGATGGGCATGCAAATACGTACTCTACGACAAAGGATGGAGTACGTCACAAATTGAAGCCACTGAAAGAAGTGGATGAGAAAGTCTGCAGTAGTGCCAGAATCTGCCTGGTGGATGGCAGACAGTTTTTGGATGGCCTGAAGAGGGATTCGATGTGTTATGCATTAATCCCTACTGTTAAGAAAGAACAGTACACAGATGTTCCAGCAGAGGTCGAACGCCTGTTAGAAGAATTTCTAGACATTATATCAGACAATGTGCCTGAGGGTTTACCACCGATGAGGAAGATCAGTCACCATATTGATTTGGTACCTGGATCTAGTTTACCCAACAAGGCAGCCCACAGAATGACTCCTGTGGAAAGTGAGGAGCTGAGCAGGCAAGTCCATGAGTTGTTGAAAAAGGGGCTGATTCGAGAAAGCTTGAGTCCATGTGCAGTACCTGCAGTACTAGCACCAAAGAAGGATGGAGAGTGGAGGATGTGTACAGACTCCCGAGCTATCAACAAGATCACCATCAAATACAGATTTCCATTGCCAAGGATGGACGATATTATGGATTGTTTGAGTGGAGCCAAGTACTTCACCAAGATTGACCTGAAGAGTGGCTACCATCAGATTCGGATCAGAGAAGGAGATGAGTGGAAAACTGCTTTCAAAACCGAGAGAAGGTTTGTATGAGTGGTTGGTCATGCCATTTGGACTATCCAATGCACCAAGCACATTCATGCGTTTGATGAATGAAGTCTTGAAGGAGTTTTTAGGCAAGTTTGTTATTGTCTACTTGGATGACATTTTGATATTCGATGAGAACCCTGGAAGAGCACCGATGCATATCGGGAGGGTTTTGAGAAGGTGAGGGAAGAACAGTTGTTGATCAACTTGAAGAAGTGCAATTTTGTGAAGAAGGAGTTGGTATACCCGGGATTTGTCATCTCGGTTGAAGGTCTGAAAATGGACCCGGAAAAGGTGAGGGCTATCATTGAATGGCCTACTCCAAGAAGCACTTTTGAAGTGAGATCATTTCATGGTCTAGCCGGTTTTTACAGGAAATTCATCAAAAATTTCAGCAGTATTTGTGCACCCCTTACGAAAACAATGAGAGGGGATAGGAAAGACTTTAAGTGGACCTTAGGAGCAGACAAGAGCTTTGATATGTTGAAGAAGAAGGTCACTGAGCAACCTATTTTAGCACTTCCAGATTTTAACAAGGTATTTCAGGTGGATTGTGATGCCGGTGGCGGTGCCATAGGAGTTGTCTTTGAGTCAAGAAGGCAAGCCTATTGCTTACTTCGAGTGAGAAACTCAATGAGGCCAGGAAGAAGTATTCGAGTGTATGACCAAGAGTTCTATGCTATAGTTCGGGCCCTGAAGAAGTGGAGACATTATTTGCTTGCCAAAAGAGTTTGTGTTATATACTGATCATCGGGCCTTACGGTATATAAATAGCCAGGGAAAACTGAACGAGAGGCACTTGAAGTGGGTTGAGTTTCTGCAGAGTTATTCCTTTGTGTTGAAGCACGGGAGTGGAAAGTCCAACAGAGTTGCGGATGCCTTGAGTAGAAGGCAGAGTTTGTTGACAGAAATGAAGGTGGAAGTGTTGGGATTTGATGAATTGAAGGGTTTGTACCACTGAAGATCCCGATTTTGCAGAAGCCTGGAAGGCTTGCTTGGCACCAGTTACCTTGGACGAGAACCAAGTGGTTGGATTTTCTGATCCAAGATGGAATGTTGTTCAGAGGAAACCAATTATGCATTCCAAGAAGTTCCATGAGGGAAAACCTAGTCAAAGAAAAACACAGTGGAGGATTGGTTGGGCACTTTGGTCGAGATAAGACCATTGCCCTTGTGAGCGAGAATTATTATTGGCCGCAACTGCAGCAAGATGTGCAGAAATTTGTGCAGAGTTGTAGAGTCCGTCAGATGGCGAAAGGTGTGAGACAGAACACCGAATTATATCGGCCGTTACCTGTACCAGAGAAACCATGGGAAGATGTCGGCATGGATTTCGTTCTTGGTCTACCAAGGACACGAGAGGGAAATGATTCCATATTTGTGGTAGTTGACGGGTTTTCAAAGATGGCACATTTTATTCCTTGTCAGAAAACTAATGATGCAGTGCATATTGCAGGTTTGTTTTTCAAAGAAGTGGTACGGTTGCATGGTCTACCGAAGAGTATCGTTTTCGACAGAGATACCAAGTTTGTTGGGTATTTCTGGAGAACCCTGTGGAAGAAACTAAAGACAGATTTGAAATTCAGTTCAGCATACCACCCACGAGACGGATGGGCAAACGAGAGGTGGTAAACGAAGTTTGGGTAACCTATTGAGGTGCTTGATAGGAGATAAGCCCAAAGGATGGGATCTGATTTTGCCGCAGGCGGAGTTTGCATATAACAATTCTGTCAACAGGAGTACCAACAAATCTCCATTTCAGATAATATATGGAAGCAGTCCAAGAAATGTTTATGAGTTAAGGAAGCTGAATACAGGGGAAAAGTGCAATGTCGAGGCTGAGGATTTTGCAGAGCATCTGAAGAACCTGCATGAAGAAGTGAAGAAGCATATTGCTAAAATGAATACGCAATATAAGACGAAAGCAGACCAGAAGCGACGGTTTAAGGAATTCAAAGTGGGAGATGAAGTGATGGTCCATCTGAGAAAAGAAAGATTTCTTGCTAAAACCTATAACAAACTAAAGATGAAGAAGTTTGGACCGTGCAGAATCCTAGCAAAACGGGATTCAGGCAATGCGTATGAAGTAGAATTGCCAAGTGGGTTAAACATATCACCCGTGTTTAATATTTTAGATTTGGTGAAATACCATGAAGGGGATAGTAGTGAGACACCAAGTGCGAGTTGTGGAGTATTCCGAGCATCTACTCCAACCACGAGATGAGATAGAGGAAATATTGGACACAAGAGAAGGCGAAGTACCAGAAACAGACAGTATTTTGAATATTTGGTCAAGTGGAAGGGCGGACCGAACGAGAAGATGCAACTTGGTGAAAAAAATGGAGGTGGATCGCTTGGGTCTTCCTCTAATAGTTCAGAAGTGAGGATCACTTCTCAAATCAACCTCAGGTGTCTAATGCAGGGAGCATCCAGGGCAGCACTGCAATCTTGCATCAACAAAAAAAAAAACAAAAATGTTTAAGTGTTGAAAAGTGTCGCGATATCGCGACATAAAAAGTGTCGTGATATCGCGACATGTTTTTAACAAAGGACGTTGGCAGAAAAGATGTCGCGATATCGCGACATAAAAGGTGTCGCGATATCGCGACCAAAACAAGACAAAGGACGTGGGCGAAAAAGATGTCGCGATATCGCGACATAAAAGGTGTCGCGATATCGCGACACAAAATGAAGAAGAAGAGGAAAGATGTTGATATCACGACAAAAAAGATGTCGCGATATCGCGACACAAAAATGGAGAAAGACGCTAGCAGGGAAACTGTCGCGATATCGCGACAGGTTTCATAGGAGAGGCAAGGAAGGCAAAGATGTCACGATTTCGTGACATGTCACGATTTCGTGACCCGAAAGCAGAAGAGCGTACGGAAGACAAAGATGTCACGATTTCGTGACCCAAAAGTAGAAGAGCGTATGGAAGACAAAGATGTCACGATTTCGTGACATGTCACGATTTCACGACCCGAAAGCAGAAAGAGCGTACGGAAGACAAAGATGTCACGATTTCGTGACATGTCACGATTTCGTGACCCAAAAGCAGAAAGAGCGTACGGAAGACAAAGATGTCACGATTTCGTGACATGTCACGATTTCGCGACCCGAAAGCAGGAAGATGGAGCGAAGGAGCGAAACTGTCACGATATCGCGACATGTCGTATTTTCGTGGCGCAAGGACAGAGAAGGGGCCAGAGACCGAAAGGTGTCGCGATATCGTGACTTGTCATATTTTCGCGCCCGAAGGGAAAGCCGAAGACGAAGAGTCGAAAAGGCAGACGTTTCGAATACCAGGACAACGAAGCGGCACGGGAAGACGAAACGAAAGGTTCTGGAAGAGGAAACGAAGGGCCACCAGCTGGAAATGAAGCGTCACTTGAGAACCTTTAAAAAGGAGAACAGAGGCATGCACAGGGGCTGGAAAATTTTGTGAACGATAATATATTTTTGTAATTTCAGAATTGAGAATATTCTGTAAAGCGCAACTCTGCGATTTACGTAAATTCTCATTATGTGATAATTCTCTCATGTATATTGAATAAATCAGAACTTTTTTTTTCTTCTCTGTAATTGTGTACCTCGATCAAGGCCATTTGAATTAAAATATAAAAAAATCCTCCATTGATCTAGACCATTTATAGGTATCATCCTTCTTTTTCAATGGAAATATAATTGCATTGAAGCCCCCAAGCATCCAAAGATTACAATCATCATTGCATTTGACATAAATAAATTAAGGTCCTTTCAAAAACTACTATGGAGAGTAATTACATTTGAAATATAAACATTTATGCCTCCAATTTTGATATTTTTCTATTTCTTGAGAAAAATACTAGCAACCCAATTACTCGTTACTTCTAACATGTGTCCATACCATTTGTGATTACCCTATACTATTGTAATACCTCTTAAAGCTCCTTGCTAGAAAATCTCCCACCTTTTAAATATTTTTTAATGCATTTATATTTGTCACTACTTATTTTTTGTTCTTGTATTAAAAACAATTTAAGACAATAAAAATCTATTAACTCCTTGATAATTCTTTTTTAATACCCTTATTCATACCCCTACTACTCCAAGATACACCTTTATCATCATTTTGTACTCTTATTTGTGGGCATAGATCCACTTCTTGTTAATATTTGTGATATTCACTTTTGATTTTCCAGATAAATATCCCTCTAAATTTCATTTTTCTCTTTGTTCTTTTTGTGAAAGCCTTCCTCTCTTTTTTACATTCTTGGTAATGTTTTCATCCTCATCAATTTATTCTATTTTTCAAACAATTAGTAATGTGATTTATCATCTATAGATTTATGTTACTCTAATGAACCTAAAGTATAAGGTAAAACCTTAAAAACATATTCTTATTATGCTACCTTTAAACCCTAAAGAGCAAGTGAAATTCTTAATAAGTTGTGTGTGGCTTCTATTATGGGCCACTCCAATCAAAATAACAAAATGTTACATTTATTGTCAAGCCAATTAAATTATATCCAGCTTGTCTTTTTGTCAAAAATATTCTTCATTTCCTTTCCTATCAAATATATTCATCTTCCTTAAAACTATTATGCTTTTGCAATCAACTCCTTAACATCATTTTTATAAGTAGATAAAATTTCACTTAACTAGTTGTCTTCTAAAACTTTAATTTTTCCACACAAATATCAACATTGCAATTGGCTAAATTATCTTCCACCCAATTTCGTCCTCTGTAGATGTGCTCACATTTTCAAGACATTGCCTCCAACAATAGTTGATGAATATCAACAATAATAATATTTTTTGTCAAATCCCCACATCCTTTTTTACTGATAGTATTAATAATAATTTGTAAACCCTCTCAATTGAAATATATTTCCACTCTTCAATTGCATTTTTTATCCCTTTAAGAAGTACCCTGGCCTCTATATACTTAGTTGAATTTCCATCCAATTCTAGGTGAAGAGAATTTTGCCTTCGTTGTTTCAAAAACACCAGGTATAGCAGCTTTTTCTAGATTTCCTTTAGAAGCAAATTTTGCCTTCATTGTTAATTTTGACTAGCCCAATTTCTAGACGTTTTCATTGTACCATAGATCAAAGCAAATCTTTTGTGCTAGCTCCATTATCACGGATGACCCTTCCTTATATTCAAATTATGTAACCAAGAGGTCGAAACCTCTTTTTGCACACTAGAGACTTCCTATGATGAGCACCATATCTATAAACATTATGCAAGAGAGGCAATAATATAGTTCCAAACTTGGGCATGATTTTGAGATTTATTTTTTTAATTCTATTATTTATTTCAAGCCATAAATTCTAATAAATAATGGTAGGACCAATCCTCCACATAATACATAATGCTTTAGCTTTGAAATAATTAATCCAACATTTCATCAACTTTTTCAATGTTGATAAAGCTACCCAATATATTTTCATATTTTTAGAAAAGTAACACCAAATGGAGTGAGCAAAGAGATAATGAAGAAGTAAAGGGTTTGATGTTTCTAAATCCTTCCCACATAAGGCACATTTGAAATGCCCATGATATCCTCTTATTTGTAAACTCTCTCCTATATGAATCTTGCTTTGGACTACTAACTAAAGGAATGTTGAGGCCTTATGCAGGGCCTCTATTGACAAAACATTCTTCCAAGGAAAATCATTGGAAGCAGGAAACATTGGTTGCTATAAATTTTCATATCCTAACTTGATTGAATATCCACCATTTTTTGATAGATTCCAAATCAACTCATCCTTTTGTATAGAATAGGCAAACAAAACTCTTGATGAAGCTCATCTACAATTTGCTTAAGTTTCTCTCCTTCAACCAAGCTATTAATATAAATTCATGATTTGGAGTTGTTGCTCACATTAATGCCTTTGGACCTTTAAAAGCTAGGTAAGCCCAAGATAATGAGTATCGTTTTGCATTAGAAATAATAGGATAAGGCTTTAAGCAAGCATTGGACCAAAAATTTGCAAAATTCTCCTTACTAGTTGACCATCTAATATGATTTTTGATCAATTGTAAACTATTTGATTTGTTCTTCTGTGTTGGTGATCCTTTAGGTAGGGTTTTTTGCCTAAATAGTTTCATTGCATTAAGAGAACCTATATATTTTATAAATAATATTTTTCAAGCTCTTTCCTAAATCTTTGAATAGTATCTAACCAAGTTTTGCCCCTATGTCCAAACTCATAAATCTACAATTTTGCAAGCTTACCCCTTCAATATTCTTTCCTTTGTAAACCCTATCCCACTTAGAAAGAGGAAACCTAATTTTTTTCTGATATACTTTTTACATAAAATATCTTTGAATTTTATCAAATTTGAATATTATACCTGGTAGCAATATTGAAAGTGGTGTCACGTATATAGGGATAGATTGCAATGTAGTCTTTATGAGTTGTAGCCTTACATCCATAGTTAAAAACTTACCTTTCCTACCTTCCAACCAATATTTCATTCTATCCAAAATTGATTCCAAAAACTCTTCCTCCTTTCCTTTATAAGACAGAATACCCAAATATATTGATGGAAATTTTCCAATTTTAAACCCTAACATGTCCTCAATAATTTGTTGTAGATCTAGAGTAGTGTTAATGAAAAGATATTAAATTTATCCAATAACCTTCTTATGACATGATAATATTGATTTAGACTCCATGACTTCTCTAACTAAGGGGTGACCCAAAAGAAAAGTATCATCAACAAATTGGAGATGGGATTTGGAGGGACCATTTGTTGTAACCTAAATACCTTTGATTTTTCCTTCCATTTTTCCTTTGATAAAGTTCTCCTTAATGTCTTTGCAAGAATAATAAATAGGTAAGGAGACAATGGGTCACCCTGGCGAAGTCCATAGAATGACTTAAAGTATCCAGCAAGAGATCCATTAATCAAAATATAATATTTTGAAGTATTGTATCATTTAATCCATTCCCACCAACCTTTATCAAAACCAAAATTTTTAAGAGTATCATGTAGAAAACTCTAGTAACACCTATCATATGCTTTGTTCATATGTAAATTCATAAGCATACATGGTTTTTTCATGGAAAGAAGAGAATGTATGACCTCTTGTGCAATGATTACATAGTCAAGAATTTTTTTACCACAAACAAATCCATCTTATTCATCTAAGATATCAAACTCTATAAAGTTTTTCAATTTGTTTATCATAATTTTTGAAAAGATCTTATAAATCATATTGCAAAGGCTTATTGGATGAAAAATATCAAAATATTTTGTCACCTATCTTGTGAACCAATGTAATAAAGATTTCATTGATCTTACTATAACCTTCTTTTTTAAGCCTCTTCAACCACAACCAACATATAATAAATCATTAAATTTTTGAAAAAAAATTGTAAGAAGTCTGGATGGAAAGAAAACTCTCTTGTGTAGATCCTCCATAGATAACTTTCTCATCAAGCTTAGATTTTGTCCTTGTGTGATAATTGATAAAAAAAATAGTAAAAGCTTAACTTAAGCCTCCTTATCTTGCCCAAAACATCTTATAAAATATCTTCAAAATAATTAATTGCTTCCTTCTTCATATCTTCTTCTTCCTTGATATTTCTTCCATCTATAGTTGAAATACTTCTTATGCAACGAAAAGAAAATTATGTTTTAATTGTACCATGAAAAATGGTATTTCTATCTCCTTCCTTAAGCCATTTATCCCTAGATTTTTGGAACTAATAAGACTCCTTTTCAATACATTACGATAATCATAAAGCAATTGTTCTTCTTGCACATAAGTATTGTGGTCCACTCCATTGATTTCTATTATCACTTGCAAAATTTTGAGCTTGGATTCAATTTTCTCTTTTTCTTCAAGTATTTCACCAAAGGATTTTGCCATTATAAATCTTTATTTACCCCTTTATATATTTGATTTTTTGAACAAACATGTACATACATGATCCCTTCAAAATATGCTTTGTCCCACTATAATATAACAATCTGGAAAAAATTAGGAATTTAGATCCACATAGACCAAAAGCATAATGGCTTTGGATGACCATTATTGAATAAATCACATCTCAACAAAATGGGTTTGTGATATGATCCTACTTGAGCAAAATATATGTAGAGATCATATACTCTATTTGCAACCATGTGGTGGATAACAAAATTCAATCCAAACTTTAGGCTATATGAGTTTACCCAATGTGTTCATTATCCCTTGTGTATTGAAAACTTTAAGGAATAGCATCTCAAAGGCCATATGAATTAACAAATAAAGCAAAATCATGCATTGATTTAGACCATCCAAGATTGTCACCCTTCTTCTTTGAAGGAGATAGAACTATGTTAAAGTTCCCCCAAGAATTCATAGATCACAATTATAAAGCATCATTGTATTGACAAAAACATGTTAAAGTCCTTCCAGCATCTTTCACAAGGAGAAACTATAGTTGGAGCATATACATTTACAACCCCAACTTTGAAAACAAAATAGAACACCAACCCAATTATTTTTTGCTTCTAGCAATTGTCCATCCCATTTGTGTTTATTCCATATTATCACAATACCTCCAAAAGTTCCTATAGAAGAAACTACTAGACAATCCCCCATCTTCCAAATATTTTTAAATGCATCCTTACATTCCTTACTACTTTATTTGTTTCTTGTATTAAAATAAACTCATGACTATAACCTATTAATTTTTAAATATTCTTTTTTTAAGGGTCTTATTCATACCCCTAATATTCCATGATACGTTTTCATCATCATTTTTATTTTTATTTGTGGGCCTAGCCCTAGTTCTTTTTAACACTTGCAATATTTATTTTTGGTTTCCCAAATCAATATCCGTTTGAGGGTCTTCTTTTCCTTGTTTTCATTCCCACGAACACTTTCATCTTTATCAATCTCTTCTATTTTTCCATACAATTCATAATGAGATCCATCTTCCAAAGGTTTATGTTGCCATAAAGAAACAATACTTTCTTTTTATAACTTAAAACACTAAATTGCAATGGATATCCTCCATACTACTTTCTTTTTAATGTTGCCCTTAAATCCTTAAATTTTAAGGAATAAACTCTAAACTACTTTCATTTTTATTGCAAGGAGATGATTTTCTACTAGTTGAGGAAAGTACAGATGATTTACCAAGATTAATATTGACCTATTCCATTGTCTTCATTTTAACATTTGCCTCCATATCTCCCTTTGCACATTTAATTCCTTCTAAATTTGAACTTGCACCTTGTAATTCCTTGAATCCCTTGCATCCTTCTTAGTTTTTCTATTATTTGCTCCAAAACAAATTGTATAGGACTTTATCATTTGATGAGGCATAGGGTATTTATTTGTCACCTTTTTAAGAGTGGAAATTTTTTATCTAAGCCAACTTCTAGAAGATGATCTCATTGATTCATCTTGAAGTTCATCTCATTAAAAAAACTTATTCTATCTTTTTGAATGGTTTTTACTTTACAATCTCTCATAGTGTGTCCACCTTGAAAAACCTTTACAACATCGAAGTGCAACATCTTCATAATCCACTTGTTGATCCTATTCTCTTGATTTAGATTTATCATAATGGATTTTGAAAAATATTTTAAGATATCCATGGAAACACATATCTAGATATGAAGGCATGCTTGTGCTCATAAATAGTCAAGCCCTCTTGGATGAACTCCCTGAGAGTGTTGACAATATTCTTCAATACCTCCTTATTGAGAACTTGATATAGAAGTCCAAAGAATCAAATCTACATTGGAATCGTTTTAATAGTTTTTTGTCTCCATAGAAAAACTCTCACTCCATGGTCTTAAATACAATCCATCTTTCCCCCTATACCATAGACCACTACATACTATCCCTAACTTCAAAACTAGATAATATGATGAGAAAAAAAATATTTTGGAAGGAAAGATTTAATTAATTTAAACTTAATTCCTACAACTATTTAATCCATTTTTTAATCTTTGAAAAACCTAACAAGTATCTATTGAACTTTCATATTAATACTTAACTTTTAAGAACCATTATATCATGATATCATGCTTGATCATATCATCCTTGGTAATCATTTGTGGTGTATCTTCTACTCCTTAGATAGGAATTGGTATAGATTTATTCTTCCTTTTGTCATCAACTAAGGCATCCTTACCTCCAACTAAGGTGTCCTTACCTCCACTTAGGGCTTTCATATATGACTTTCCTTCCTTGTCACCCAGATTTTCCTCGTAAAATCTTCATTTTGAATTTCTTCAAAGATCTTGAATAAGTTTTCTAAAGTTAAGGTCACTCCCTACTTGCACATAGACTCACTCTATATTTACAACCGATACCATTCATAAATTTAGGTACAAATGTGGATATAATACATTATATTATAATAATAAATTATTACTTTTATATTTAATTAATTAAATTATAATATAAATTCTAAAATCTTGAAACATGTTATTATGAAATACAAATCAATTGATAGTGTATCAAAGGAGTATGATGCAACTCTTTACAATTTTGAGAAATTGGTTTTGTTTAGAAGAAAAAAAGTTTAAAAAACTAGTGTTCTCTTCTTAAAGGAAAATAAGTATTTAATTCTGAATTGGATTCTCCTATGTATCTTTAGAAATAGTTTCATCCTTCTCCAATTTTGAAAACTGAAATTTCGCCAAATGGACATCACCTGATATAAAAATGAAAAAAATATATATATTAATGATAACATAATTATAAATTCTTTATAGTTATTTTAACTTAAAAACGTAAAAATAAAATTTACACAATTTAAAAAAAAAAATGCATAATAAGTAGTAAATATAAAGATTGCTATAAAATTCAAATAAAGATTCATATCATTCCTCTTTAGAATTTATATTGACTTCTCTTTATTAAAATTTTAAGTATCAATATTCATCCATAAATTGTAAATCTTACATATTAAAAAATAATTCTAATAATTTATAATTGTAAAGAATTTCTAACTAATAAATATAATTATATAAGGTATGTTTATCTAATATTCTTTTACCTATATCAAGTGGTATTAGTTCAATGGTTATATTCAACTTTCAAAGAGGAGACCAAGGTTCATATGCATAAATGCCAAGCTATTGCAATACCACTATATGTTCATGATGTAATACAAGTGAAGCCATTTTCAATCACATATAATCTATTGAAAAAAGAAAAATTATTTTATCTACCAGTTATGTTTATTAAAAATAAAATTAATTTTAAAAATATATCTAATCTAAGTTGCAAGCTTATTACAGTGGTAAGGGCTTTGACTTTTTTTTTTGAGGTATCTAAGGTTCAAACCCCACTCAATACAATGGGACCAAGACTCATCATAAAAACCTGTGTAAACTCATTAACATATATATAATCTGCTTAATTAAGATTATGCACTAAAGTTCTTCAAAAATATTCATCCATAAATTGTAAATCTTACATTAAAAAATAATTCAAATAATTTGTAAATATAAAGGATTCTAAACTAATAAATACAATTATATAAGGTATGTTTATCTAATATTCTTTTACCTAAATCAAATGTCAAAATTAATATTACTAAAAGATACATGCCAAACTATTGTAATACCACAATATAACCCTGAATATAATTTGTTTGAATCCAGTTGTTTTTTATTTTTAGTGTATTTTTTTAGACGAGTTATGTTTCATTTTCTTGGTTTACACCATGAGCTATTTACGCCGACTCATCTTTAATATTTTTCAAATACCTCAAACAAATTGCTCTCAGCTTTTCTTGCCCTGTGTCATCAAGTTGGCTATAATTTTTCTTATTATTATTTATTTAGCTCATTATATTTAAATGAATAATAATTTTTTATTAAAATGATTTTTAAATTTGTTATATGAAATTGATATAAACTTATGCATATTATATAGTGTTAACATATTATATAGTGTTATATAATGATATTACATCTTGACAATTATGCATGGACTGATTGACAAGATTTGAATATAGGTTTCCTTAAAATTCGAGGAATTCAATAAGTTGAGCTCATTCCATTTACTAAATTATTTGATTTACTAAATTAATATGAAAGATTTTTATCTTTATCAAATGGCATTACTTCAACTAATTAGATTTCTTGACTTTCAAGGAGATCTAGGTTCGAATCTTGTAAAGTGATATATACATATTAGTCGAATTGTAATACCAGTACGTGGTTATGATGTAATATAGGTAGGACCCGTTTCAATCCCATATAACCAATTAAGAGAGAAAATTTTATCTTTTATATTTTTAAACTCTCTCTCTCTCTCTCTCTCTCTCTTATATATATATATATATATATATATATAAATAATAAGTGAATCAAATGGCATGAGTTCAACCAATTCAATTTCTCGACTTCTTGGGAGTAAGGAGACTCAGGTTCTAATCTTGCTAAACAATACATACATAATTGTCAAACTATTGTAATATCATTATGTGGTAGTGATGTAATATAGTGGGGGTTGTATTAATCCCATATAACCAATTAAAAAAACATAAAACAAGTGAAATTTTTTGGATACATGATAATAACTTATTAGGTGAACATGGGATTAAAGTGTGATTAGTGAAAAATAATTAGTTTAGAAAGAACCCTTTAAGGTTCAATTCCTAGGAGTGTCATGATAATATGGTTTGTTGTAATATAGGTGTTGATAAGCTTTTAAACAATATTTATAAGATAATTTCAAAATTTATGGTAAATATAGAAATACATGTAAATATAATGAAAGACGTTTTAGATTGTATTATCTCAAAGAAACGAAATGGTCTTCTTTGTGAGAAGCAAATCCCTAATGAATACTCATTGCATAAGAGGTCATATAGTCTCTTGAATCCTTGAGAAAAAACCAAGTATGCTTGTAAAATTGGATATGGCCAAAGCATGTGATAGGGTTTATAAAATGAGTTGCAAGATAATTTCATATTTATGGCAAATAGAATGAAAAACATTCTATATTGTTATCTCGAGGAACAATTGGTGGTATGATCACTACATGAGAGGTCATATATTATCTTAAGTCCACGAAAAAAGCTAGATATGCTTGTAAAATTAGATGTGAACAAAGCATGTGACAAAATTTGCTAGAGATTTTAATATGATATTCTTAGATATTTTGGCTTTGATTAGGTTGGAACAACTAGATTCGATGTTTCCGTACTCCAATGGATCCTTCGCTAGATAATTTAGACCTTATCTTAGACTCCTTCAAGATAAACAACTATCTCCTTATCTCTTCATTATTCTTTTTGAATTATTGGGAAAATCTCTCTTAAAAGGCAAAAGTGAAAGGTAAAATCAAAGATATTCAGGCTATGACAAACGATCCCTTCAAATATCATCTCAAATGTTTTGATAAAACTTTTCCTTTAGGTCATCACTTAGTCAAGGAGGCCACAGAATTTAAATCAATCCTATTATGCTATGAGAGGGTTGATGGGCACTTGGTTTACACAACAAAATCCATGATCTTTTTTTGCCAACTTTACCCTTGATTTTTGATGGATTATAGCAATTCAACACTTAAAGTTGGAAGAGTGTCACTAACATGTCTAGGTATTCCTTTTAAGAAAAAAAAAAAAACTTTGGAATCCAATTTTGGATAGAATGAAATCTTGTCAGGCTAATTAGAAGCTTAAGTTTTTAACCATGGCTATAGGAGATTACCAAACATAGAGGCTCTATTGCAATCTATCCCTCTATGTGAAGGCACTTTGAAGATTACTAGGAAGTATCATCTTCAAATTTAATAAAAGTCAAAGAAAATTTCTTTGAAAGGATGTGATGTGAAGTTTAAGTTTCCTCTCTATAAATGGTATAGGGTTTGTAGAGGAAAGGTTAAATGACGAGCATGTTGATATTCAAATATTGCCGACTATGGCAATGGACTATTAGGTTTTCGATCAAGGATGAGCTGATTGAGGAGGGACGTTTTTCGCAGGACTGCCCAAACTGTCGAACTTGTTTCGGCCATATTTCACTCATCCGGACTCGGATTGAGCTGAAATTTTGAGGGTAGATGCCTGAAAAACCCTAGAACGTCTCCACCAATTTTCAGATCATTTGGAGCAACACAGATCCTAGCGCATCCCTATGTGTGAACGAGATTTTTGGCAAGCGGTTGTGCGAGGGTTTCATCTGGGTTGAGTGCAAGCAGCTCCAGAGGTTGGTTTTTAGGGCCTTCGGGCCCTAGCGGCCAATATCTTTGTGGTTTATACTCAATATTTTAGCAGGATATGTTGCAGGGGATCCAAGATGGGTTAGAAATCTGTCTTTCAACAGATCATGTTGTGAACTTGAGTGACAACGGCTTCCAATTTGTTGCACAAAATAAAAGTGAAAACCATACCTTTCCACGACGTCTAGGGCAAGGATTAAAGAGATCACGAAATAAGTTTCAAGCAGTTGATCAAAAAATGGCTCAGATCTCAAGTGAATCTGGTGCTAAGGTGCACCCACAAAATAAATCTACTGTGAAAACCCCTGTCAAGGGTAAGAATTTCGAAGACTCAGCCCCAAAAATGAATTTTAGGGATGCCCTCCGTGGTGGACAGCCTCAGCCCAATGCTAATATTAATCTTAGGGCTTCCCATAAACCTCTAAGAATGCCTAAGATTGATCCCAGGAAAATAGAGTCAGGATGTCTTAAAGCAGCTGATGGAACTCCTATTGTTAAGCTTGATATGGGTAACATTCAGACTGGCATTGAAGATCTGGAAAAAAGAGGACTAATTTGTCGGTTCGTGGGTTTTCGTCCGAGCCTATCTGCTTTCAAAGTCTGGGCTGCAAAAAGCTGGAAAACTAAAGGTGAGTTACAAATCTCTATTTATCCAAATGGTTATTTTCTTGTTTTATTTGCTAATAATGAAGATAGAGAGAAAACTTTTCAAGGGGGTCCCTGGTTTTTTGGAAGGGCAGGGCTTTTCATGAAGCCCTGGCATACTAAATTTAAAGCCGAAGAAGAGATGCCTTCTACAGCTCCCGTGTGGGTTAGACTCTTTGGCCTCCCTATTGAATTTTGGAATCCTACTGTTTTTTCTTCAATTGGAAACTCTTTAGGAACTTTTATGATGACTCGTTGATTGTACTCAAAATTTTGAACATATTATTTATGCTCGGATTTGTGTTTTAATGGATTTTGACAAACCCCTACCTAAAAAGATCACATTACAATTTGGGGAAGACACTTGGGAGCAAGTAGTGGACTATGAGAACATTCCTTTTCGTTGTAGAATTTGCCATGAATATGGTCATTTGGCTAGTGCTTGCCCAAATAAAATTCCTGATCAAAAGAAAGAAGATATAAACTTAGCAGGTTTCCAAATGCCTAAGAAGAAGAACACTCAAAAAAACCAGTTATGAAGGATCAATCAAAGTCATCTGCTAATATGTTTGAAATCCTTTCCACAAATGATGTCCCAAGTGAGGAAGAGGAAATAATGGAAACAGAAATCTTAGAAACACAATTTAAAGATGAAGGGAAGAACTCAGAGACAAACCAACAAATCAAAGGTTTTCAACAGAAAAAAAAAGAAAAAAAATTTACACAAGAAAAACAATCTTTTAAATGTCAAAACTTCAAATAATACAGGTCCCAATATAGACTCCGTTGAACCCTCTAGTAAAATTTTGGCTGTGTACGAGCATTCTTCAAGGTTAGAAGCCATCTCAGATTCAATTGGAGTAAGTCAAGAAACAGGGAAAAAAAACTGAAGATGGATTCTAATCAAAAGGCAGGTCGCAAGACCAATCAATATCATATGGTAAAAGAAGGTGAAAAGCTTGTAGAGGAAGGTAAGATTAATGCCCTTCCCAACTTTTTTAGCCCTGGTATTAATGAAGATCATCACTTGGAATATTAGAGGACTCAAAGGGAGTCTTTCAAAACAAAATGAAATTAGAAGAATGATTCAGATAAATCATCCACATCTTGTTTTCCTTCAAGAAACGAAGATGTCAATGGAGGATATGGACTCAATTGCTAGTAAAATTTGGCCAGCTGGAAAAGTGGTTTCCCTCAGTTCCCGAGGGACTTCTGGTGGCATTGCTTGTCTTTGGGACCCAAAAGAGGTAGTTATTCACCATATGGTTGGCAGTTGGGGTCTTTTGGCTATAGCTATTCAAAGTAGACATTCCAACCAACTTATGCTCTGCATTACTGTTTATGCTCCGACTGCTTTGGAGGAAAAAAGAAGACAGTGGAAGGATATAACTCATATTATCTCTCATTTTCCTGAAGCTTGGATCTTGATCGGAGGATATTTCAATACCATCCTCTCTCTGGATGAGAAAATGGGGGAAATAGAAATTTGGACAAAAGCACTGACCTCATGAGCGAATATATTGCAAACCTCCATCTTGTGGACATCCAACCGTGATAATGGCCTTATGACTTGGTCTAACATAAGGCAAGGCTTAGCTTGTATAATGGAGAGATTGGATAGGTTTTTGCTCTCTGAAAATTTCTTAATCCATGGTCACATTCCTAAAGTGAAGACTCTTAACAATGCTGGTTCGGATCACTGGCCAGTCATGGTGGAAATGTGGAAAACCAATGTGAGTTTCTCTCCTTTTCGTTTTCAATTAATGTGGCTCAGAGACAGTTCCTTTAGACCTCGTGTGCAACAATGGTGGAAGGAAGGTAAGCCTAGGTATGGGACTAAGATGTTTTGTTTTGCCAAAAGACTGCAATACATTAAATCCAAAATCAAGACTTGGAACTGGAAGGAGTTTGGGGATGTTCATAAAAAAAAACATGAAGTTATTGCTCAACTTGAAAATTTGAATAAGAAAATCCGTTTAGATGGCCTCACAGAGAATAGAAGTGCAGATGAAATTAAACTCACAACTCAATTAGAGGAATGGGAAAAAAGAGAACTCTTATGGAAGCAAAAATCTAGAATTCAATGGCTCAAAGAAGGAGATCGAAACACAAATTTCTTCCACAAATCTCTTCTAGCCCGAAGATCTCACAACTTTATTTCTTCCCTGAAATCAGATTCTGGAGATGTTGTCTATACTTGGGATGGCATGAACTCTATTGTTGTCGATTACTTTTCCAATCTTTTTGCTGCTACTCCTCTTGACTCAGCTTCTCAACAAAATGTTCTTCAAGCAATCCCTTCTCTTATCACTTCTGAGGAGAACTCTATTTTGACTGCTCCCGTTACTATCAATGAGCTTCAACAGGTAGTTTTTAAAATGCAAAAAGGGAAAACCCCAGGTCCTGATGGTTTTCCCATTGAGTTCTACCAAGAGTTCTGGGATATCCTTCATGCTGATTTATTAGAGGTGGTGGAAGAAGCCAGGAAAGCCAAAGAAATTTTGAAGGTTATCAATAAAACTTATATTACTCTTGTTCCAAAAGCTCAAGAGGTTGATCATATCTCAGCTTTTAGACCTATTGCTTTATGTAATGTTCTTCTCAAAATCATTACTAAGATCATGGCAGAAAGGTTGAAGCCTCTTTTGCATAAGATTATTTCCCTGAACAAGGGGGTTATGTGGAAGGGCGTCAAATAGTAGATGAGATAGTTCTTGCTCAGGAAGCCATCCATTCCATGGATATGCAAAAATCTCCTTCCATGTTCATTCGGTTAGACTTATCCAAAGCTTATGACAGAGTGGATTGGCACTTCCTTATCAAAGTTTTGAGGCAATTTGGTTTCTCTAAGGATTGGATGGATTGGATTATGGGATGTATCTCTTCAGTTTCCTACTTAGTTCTTATCAATGGCAGGCCTTCTCAATCGTTCCCAGCTTCCAGAGGTATTAGGCAAGGTGACCCGCTATCCCCTTATTTATTCATCATTCTTGTTGAATGCTTGGGTAGGACTATAACCAAAAAGAGGGAAAACAAAACCCTTGAGGGAGTTACCATTGCTCATGGAGCTAGACCTATCTCTCATCTTCAATTTGTTGATGACTCTACTCTTTTAGGTAAAGCTACAGTTAAGGAAGCTTCTAATATTAAGCAAATCATTAGCTGTTTTTCTAAGGCTATCGGGCAGTTGATCAATGAAGACAAATCTAAAGTTATTTTCTTTCACTGCTCTGCCAGACAAGAATCCATGGTCTTGGATAAATTAAGATATAAGAAGACCTCCCTTCCGATCACTTATTTAGGTATTCCCATCAATATTCAAAGGCAGAAAAAAAAATTGGAATTGGTTGTTGGACAAAGTCAAGAAGAAAATTGGAAAGTGGACCAACAGGTGGCTTTCTTCTGGGGGTAGAATCACCTTGGTAAAATCAGTCCTTCAAGCTATTCCTATTTATGTTTCTTCCGTGTTGAATATCCCAAAGGCTGTTCTTCGAGAACTGGATCAAATCAGTCATCGATTCCTCTGGAGTGGTACTAAGGAGAAAAGAAAATGGGCCTTGGTGAAATGGGACACTTTATGTCTTCCTAAGAATGAAGGGGGGTTAGGATTCCGGTCTTCTATTAATAACAACAAAGCTTTAGCTGCTAAATTATATTGGAGGATGTTGCATAACCCCAATGCTCTTTGGGCCAATAATCTCCGTGCTAAATATGCTGAGAACAAAAGTCCTGAAGACCTTGTTCGCTATCAACTTCCTACCAAAGGTTCTCCCATTTTAGCAGTTCTTAAGACTGGTGAGGATTTGATAAAGAAAAATTTATTTTGGATCATTCATAATGGTCAACAAGCAAATTTTTGGACAGATTCTTGGGATGGTCACAAGCCTTTGATAACTCGGTTTCCCGATTGGAGGCCTTGGATGGAGGAGCTTCACCGAGCTAACTGGATAAAGGTGGCTAATTATCTGTCGGTACCATACTGGTAATTCAAAGGTTGGTAGATATTGGATCCCTATTGAGGACTGGCCTATTCAAATCCCAGAAAGGCAAAGACAAGATATCCAAGGCATCCTTCATATGAGATCTCTCTCTTGGTCCCATGAAAAAGATTGTTTTGGATGGAACAACACTACTAAGGGTGAGTATTCAGTTGCTCAAGGTTATTTGACCTTATGCCATAATAATCCCAACCAATCTTCTGACATCTTTTCTCAGTTGTGGGCTCAAAAGCTCTGGCCTAAGGTGAGGTTCTTTACTTGGCTTTTATTGCATCGTAGGGTGCTTACTGGTGAGCAACTTATGAAGCGTGGTTTTCATGGCCCTTTTAGATGTGAAATGTGTGGAGAGAATGTAGAAACTCTCAACCATCTTTTTATTGAGTGTACTTTAGCCTCTGAGCTATGGAGGAGAATGGCCACTTTACTTGGCTTACAATGGTCCAATTTTTTTACTTTTGAACAGCTTTGGAGGGATTGGCCTAAACAAGAGGGTGTTGATCACTTTATTAGGCAGTTAGTTTGGATGGGTTCTACCATTCTTCTTTGGAATATCTGGAATGAAAGGAACAACCGAATTTTTAATCAAGATAGGAAGGATATTCACTATATTTGGCAAAAGACCATAGCCAACTTAGTTGAATCAGTCCATCAACTCCTTAATCACCCCCAAAACTCCCACCAAAGATGGGATCAAGTGATGCAAAGATTGAAGATTAAATCTTCTAAGGGCAACCAACTTAAAGGGAATGTGAGTATTTGTAAGATGGATAGGACAAGAAATTGGCAACCTCCTCCTAAGGATTTTGGAAAATTCAATACTGATGGAGCCTCTAGAGGGAACCCTGGAAAAGCTAGTGCGGGAGGAATTGGTAGACTTTCAGATGGCTCCCTGGTTTTTACTTTTGCTGAGAATTTGGGTATTCTTTCCAATAACCTTGTTGAGGGGTATGGTATCCTCAGAGGCCTTCAAGAGGCTACTAAGGTTGGATGGGAAAAGGTGTTAGTTGAGTCTGACTCTCAACTCATGATTAATCTTTTGAAGACTCCTAAGAATCATAAGGTTGATTGGAGAATAAAAAGAATTATTGAGAAGATTCAATTAATCCAGATGGGATTTTTGAAAGTTGATTACAATCATGTGGTCAGAGATCAAAACAAGATTGTTGATGCTTTAGCTAATTGGGCTTTGGACAAAGGTGATCTTACTTGTTATGGTTGTGGCACGATAGTTGAGGCTAATAATGAGAGACGAAATAATATGATTAATCATTAACCTTCACAATAGTTTAGTCTATGCTTAAATAATAGACTAAACTAACAAATAGTAGGGAATAGCGCTAACTACCCTCTAACAATAGAATAGGGAGGGAGTTGCGTGATGCTAACCACTAACCTAGGTAGAGAGTTCTAACCATAACACTAACCTAAATATCTGACATAGGATATTTAGGTACTTACCTAGTTTAACCATGAGGCAAAATATCTCATGGTAATTACATAGAAAAGTAAATGTAATAACCCCACGTAGTGTAATGCAATACACTACCTTATTTTACCCTAACATCCCCCCTTTATTACATTACTTTGATATACAAAGTTTGCTCCGAAACAGCTTGAAATTTGACACGTCCAAGTGCCTTTGTAAAAATGTCTGCAACCTGTTCGTCGGTGGGAATGTGTTGGAGCTTGATTCTGTGCTTAGGAACTTCATCACGAATGAAATGACAATCTGTATCAATATGCTTAGTTCGTTCATGATGCACTGGATTCTTGACCAAGTTCAAAACACCCGAGTTGTCACAAAACATGTGAATGGGAAGTTTCTTTGGTAGGCCCATGGTAGCCAAGATGCGACTTAGCCATATCGCTTCACACACAGCTCCACGTGCAACACGATATTCTGCCTCAGTTGAAGATAAAGCAACCACCTATTGCTTTTTACTATGCCATGAGACAGGACCAGATCCAAGATGAAAAACATAGCCTGATGTTGATTTTTTGTCATCTATGGATCCAACATAATCAGAGTCAGTGTAACTCTGTAAGAAGAATGAGTTATTCTTCTTATACTCTAGACCATAATCGGCACTACCCTGAATGTAGTGTAGGACTCTCTTAGCTGCTTTCCAATGGGAGACCTTTGGTTCTTGCATGAACCGTGAGAGATAGTTTACAACATAAGTAATATCTGGTCTAGTATTAGTCAGATAGATGAGGCTTCCAATCATCTGTCTATAAAGTGTTCCATCTACCTGTGGTGAGTCTTCATATCGTGATAATTGTAGCCCTGATTCCATCGGTGTTGCTTTGGGTTTACAATCAGTCATACGATATTTTTCTACTAAAGTCTTGGCATACTTTGTCTGAGTCACCCTAAGATGATTCTCTTTCTGTTCTATCTCAAGGCCAAGACAGTAGTGGAGAAGTCCTAGATCTGTCATATCAAATGACTCTTTCAAGTCATCTTTCACGGCGTTAATCAAGTTCTCTGAATTGCCAGTGATGATCAGATCATCTACATATAACACAAGAATCACTATCTCAGAACCTGTGTTCTTGATATAGAGATTTGCGTCAGATGGACTTCTCTTAAATCCATGCTGCAGTAGGTGACTATCCATTTTTATGTACCATGCTCTTGGGGCTTGTTTTAGCCCATATAATGATTTGACCAATTTGCAAACATGTTGCTCATGGCCTACCTCTGTAAATCCAGGAGGTTGAGTCATGTACACCTCTTCTTTTAAGTCACCATTAAGAAAGGCGCTCTTTACATCCATCTGATGTAATTTCCATCCGAACTGTGCTGCCATAGCACAAAGCACTCGAATGGTGGTCATCCTTGTTGTAGGAGCAAAGGTTTCCTCATAGTAAAGCCCTTCCTTTTGAGCATAGCCCTTTGCCACAAGACGGGCTTTATGCTTATCTATAGTGCCATCTGCCTTATATTTTACTTTGTAAACCCATTTGCAGCCTATGGGTTTCTTTCCTTTAGGCAAATCCACTAGCTTCCATGTTTTATTCTTTATGAGGGAGTTATATTCTGCATCCATAGCTGCCTTCCACTGAGGCAGTCTAAGTGCTTCATCAACTGTAGAAGGTTCATTCTCATCACATGCTGACAAGTAAACCCTCTCCTCATCTATTTCCATCTCATCTTCCCTTGGTAACTCTCTATCAATAGAAAGATCTTGAAAATCTGCACAAAGATCATCAACTGAAGTGGATGCTTCATTCCTTTCTTTCTGTGTCATGCTTCTTGTCTTTGGACGATTGAGAGTAAGATCAGGTGGGGAAGTGAGTTTAGAGTCTTTCATTGTGCTTGTATACCATTTGGGTGGCTTTTTCTATTGTGAAGAAGGAAGTTGATGTTCCTCCTCATCATCTAGGTATACTGATGTAGTGTTGGGTGTGAAAGCTTCATCAAACACTACATCTCTACTGACATGTATCTTCTTGGTAAATGGGTCTATCAACCGATAGCCTTTTGAAAATTCATCATATCCAAGAAATACACAAGGTAGGGACTTCTCATCTAATTTCTTTCTTTTCTCCTTGGGTATATGCATAAATGCCTTACACCCAAATATCCGTAGATGAGTTATGGAGGGTTTCCTACCACTCCATGATTCCTGAGGAGTCATACCTTCAAGAGCCCTTGTGGGAGCCCTATTCAGAAGATATACTGTAGTTTGAACAGCTTCAGCCCAATAAGTTTGCTCAAGGTTGGCCCCCTTAAGCATACATCGAACCATTTCCATAATGGACCGATTTCTTCTCTTAGCAACCCCATTGGATTGAGGAGTATAGGTTGTTGTTAACTGTCTCTTTATCCCATGTGTCCGTAAAAATGAGGAAAATTCTTTTGATGTGTATTCCCCCCTCGATCTGAATGGAGGGTCTTAATAAAGCATCCCGATTCCTTCTCAACAAGCTTTTTGAACTGTTGAAAATAGGAAAATGCTTCAGACTTCAACTGCAAGAAGAAGACCCACATTTTTCGTGAGTGATCATCGACAAACAATTGAAAATACCTTTTTCCTCCACAACTTGTAGACATGGGACCACACAAATCTATGTGAACCAACTCCAAAGGTACCTTAGCTCGAAAAGAGCTAGGTTCAAAAGGTACTCTATGTTGCTTTCCTGACAAGCAATCAGAGCACACTGGCAAAGTAGATGAAAGAGTAGGCAGTCCTTTCACCATTTGATATTTACTCAACTCTAGTAAATATCCTGAACTCAAATGCCCAAATCTCTTATGCCATAGAGAAGTGGCCTCCTTTGTGGTTACTGCCAATGCAGTATGGGTAGAGGTAATTGC
The DNA here is from genome assembly GCA_028583015.1 of Wollemia nobilis. NCBI lineage: Eukaryota > Viridiplantae > Streptophyta > Pinopsida > Araucariales > Araucariaceae > Wollemia > Wollemia nobilis. Next base: position 6,556,589 of record JAQPPZ010000386.1, on the reverse strand, counting down.
ATCTAAGACAAACAAACCATGTTTGTATGAACCTGTTGCTATGTGTTTTCCCTTCTGAGTGATATAGCAACGTTTCTTTTCTTTGTCCACTTTGAAATTGACATTCATGTTATTGTCCAGGATTTGTGGAACTGACAAGAGATTATTTTTCAATCCTGGTACATAAAGAACTTTTTGAATATTACATTCTCCATCTGGAAGGGAGACAGAAACAGTTCCTTCTCCCCGAACTCAATAGGTCTGATCATCGGCAATGGTGACCGGTCTACCTTCTCGAGCCTCAAATGTTGCAAACCAAGATTTATCGCCAGTCATATGTTTACTAGCGCCCGAGTCTATGTACCACATAGAGTCCTTGTGGGAGGAATCTGTATGTGTCATGAGCACTTTGTGTGCTCTCTCAGAATCTGAACTAGAATCTTCAGCTGCAATGTGTCCCTTTTGTTGTTTGTTCTTGTTCTTAGGTTTGCCTTGGCCCTTTTTGTTTCCTTGTTCATTGGGCGTTTTGTTCTTAAACCAACATCTTTTGGTTTCATGAGTGTCTTTGTCGCAAATCTTACAATACTGCTTCTTCTTCAGAATCTCTTTGGCTTTACCCTTTTCTTGATTAGAAGAAGAACCTTTCTGTTGATTCCACTTTTTCTTACCACCTTGTCTTTTTGAGAAAAGAGCATTGTTGGATGCCTCATCTCTTTGGAGTTGATTAGCTTCTTCTGTTTGAAGCATGTTTACCAACTCGACAAAAGTTACTGTCCTGCCAGAAACTTGTAGTGAAGTGATCAACGTTCGATAGGAGTCGGGAAGAGCTCTCAAAATGATAGAGTTCAAAACTTGGTCTTCCACTTTCTCTCCTAAGGATTGCAGTTTTGTTTTCAATTCTGCGACTCTGCAGAGGAATAGCTCTACTGTTTCTCCTGATTTCATATGTAGAGTATGAAGTTGTGTTTGGAGGTTAAGAATCGTTGATTGATTCTTTCCCTCATAGATGGTATTTAAGGCATCCCATGCTGCCTTACCAGTCATAGCTTCACTGATATGAGGTTGGATATCATCAGTAATAGCGAGCAAGATCATTAAGGATAGTTTTTTATCCTTTTTATCAAATTCTCTTTGATCTGCTCCAGGTGATTGAGGTCTAGTGACACTTCCATCCACTATTGACCACAAATCCTCTACAGTTAAGATAGCTTTCATCTTAGTCTTCCAAGCTGAATAATTTGAACCTTTGAGCAGTTGGCTCTGAGTGAGATACTTGTGTATCATGGCCATGGTTTAGGTTTCAAATTTGATAGGACTAAGATGGTTGTATCTTTGCACTATACCCTCAAAAGAGTATATGGAAGTTGTTTTCAATTTGCCTCTATAAGATATTTAATGGCACCTGCCTTAACACCCTGAACAAGGGATGAGAAGTTTGAGGAATTTAAGCCAAACAAGATAGAGCAAATGAAAAAGGGATTGGTTGACAGACTTGTGATTGTTCTCTCTAGGATATTTAATGGCACCTGCCTTAACACCCTTCAAGAAGGATGAGAAGTTGCGAGGAAATTAAGCCAAACAAAGAGAGTTTAATCAAGGTGTGTTTTGAATTTTGACCTTTGGAGGGGGGTAAGTAAAATTGACTGTTGTTCAACCTGTGCAAAGTGTAGCACGTTTTGAGTGAAATATGGGTTGCTGAAAAATGCTTCTGCCAATGGTGTTTTGTGAATGATTTAAGTGCACATAAGAAACATTAGTGTTAGTGCAAATAATCAAAATAGGAAAGCAACCCACATTATTTATCACTATAGGTGTCGGGTTCAACCGAGAATGCACCTAGTAAAAAATCAATTTTTGAGAAAGGTGTCGAGTACAATCGAAATTGCACCTTTCTTACTGTTTTGAAGAATCCCCCCTTGTTCTTTACAATTTTGCAAATAATAGAAGCAACAAAATGACTTCTATCCCCCCTTAATGTTTTACAAAATTGAATAATTTTTGAGCACTCCTTTCAAGACAAGTCGACACACGACCCGCGTTTGAAAGGCTTCCAGAACTAGTCGACACACGACCCAGTTTTGGTCTTCAACAATTGGGCATGAAGGAGCAAAATGTTTTCTATCTCAAGTTTTGACAACACAAAAAAAATGCTATTTTATGTTTTTATGTCCCCTTTTTGATAAAGGAGAGAACAAAAGCAATATTTGGTTGTTTTGTGAAAAAATTGAGATGTTTTGTGGATGCTCCCTAAATCACTTCTTTGTCTTGATTTTGCAATATAATAATAAGTCCTATGTCTCTTTATCGCCAAGAATTTTATGGAGAAAACTATAGGATTTTGGAGGAGTGTATTGCAAAAAGAATGTTTGAAGATGTCCTTTTTGTTGTGCAAGAATAATAAAGGTTTTCTTTCTCTTTGCTAAAATCCAAGTTTTGAAATAAAGCTTCTAAAAATTTTTTCTTAAAGTTTAATTTAGTGTATAATAAAGGTTTATTTGAACAAAAAAAACAATATGTTTTTAAATTCAAATAATGAACAAACTTTATTATAAAATAAAAAACTTAAAAAAAAATTAATTATTAAGCAATAATTAAAAAAACTATAGAAAAAATAGAAAATTTGAAAGAAACCTTGGATAGCCTTCGCAAAAAAAAAATTGTTTGTACTTTGGCATCGCGGGGACTCGAACCGGCGACGTCGGGGCTCCCAGAGCCCTACCGCTCAGCCCACGACAGTGTGGGCTAGCGGGCTGATCCGGCAGGATCAGCGGGGCCCGAGTATTTCAAAGACTCCTCCGCCTACTGGCCGATCGCCGCGCCTCTGGCCGCTCCTCTTCGTTGGCGGCAAGATGACGTCCTCCACGCGGTGTTACCTGCTCGCATTCGTTTCCCATAGGCTATCACAGGATGTGATCTGCAACTCTGCTGGTGATGACGCGATCCGCTGTAAAGGACAGTCTTTTTCAAGTATTCGGACGCGATCTACTCACTATAGCTTCACGCTTCGATGTAGCAATCCTCCGTTTGTCTTCTCTAGAACAAACTTTTGCCTCACGCCTGTGTATGATTGACTCCTCAACGAGTTGTTAATGGCAGCGTATCCGCCTTCACGCGGATCTCACGCAAGCCAATGGTGATTTGTTGCTCTTAACCTCCACGTTCAGCGGATCTCACATAAGTTCTCTAGAACACCATTAACCTCCATAGCGGATCGTTAGATTCTGACAAACCTCCATTGAACGGTGACTCGTCCATGCAGATCTAAAAAAAAAACGTTCGCGCAGGTTGGAGAAAACTCGTTCGCGATAGCGAACTGGGGAATTATCCCACATCTATGGGAAAACGGCTACATAAGTCGTTTATTAGTGCCAAAAGGCACTTGTGGAGTTGTCTCCCTTGCGGGAGACTATGCTCTGGGCTAAGGAGCTAGGCGGGCCCGGACTCTTACTCAATCCGTCGATTGGTGGCGAAAATTTTGGTCCACCTCACCAACAGAGGCGCTCGTGGTGGTAGGTGTCCAGTCAGCAGATCCAGGTCCAGCCAGGGGTGACGTCCGCAGATCGACCGTCCAGTCAGCAGATCGAGGTCCGGCCAAATCCAGTCAGCAGATTGAGGTCCGGCCAGATCCAGTCAGCAGGACACCTTGAGAGTCGTGCCTCGGAATCCGTGTAGGGTCCAAGTTGCCAACAAGGCACCTCGAGAACCGTGCAGGGTCCAGGAAGGGTTAAGCCACCCGGCGATGATACCAATGTGGCACGATAGTTGAGGCTAATAATGAGAGACGAAATAATATGATTAATCATTAACCTTCACAATAGTTTAGTCTATGCTTAAATAATAGACTAAACTAACAAATAGTAGGGAATAGCGCTAACTACCCTCTAACAATAGAATAGGGAGGGAGTTGTGTGATGCTAACCACTAACCTAGGTAGAGAGTTCTAATCATAACACTAACCTAAATATCTGACATAGGATATTTAGGTAATTACCTAGTTTAACCATGAGGCAAAATATCTCATGGTAATTACATAGAAAAGTAAATGTAATAACCCCACGTAGTGTAATGCAATACACTACCTTATTTTACCCTAACAATGGCCACCCTCCTAAATGGTGGGCTTCGCAAATAAGGGAAGCTCTTATTTCTATCATTTCTTTGGATGGCTCCAGTTCTGAAGTTACCTAGTTTCTTCTTGCTTTATTTTTGCTTCTCTTTGGTTCGATCAGGGTATTTTAGTTCCCTAGCTCAAACTATTCTTTCTTTTGTTTCCTTTGTTGATTCTTGCCTCAAAAGTTTTTTGGTCAAGAAAGGTCTTTGTTATGTTCAATTTTTTTTTTCTTTTTTGTTTTTTTTTTAGTTTTTTGAGGTGTGTGTTTTTTTGTTTGGTTTTGTTTTGTGTTCTTTGTGGTGTTTTTTGTTGTTCTTGTTTTTTTGTTGTTTTGTGTTTTTTTGTGTTTTTGTTATTGTTTTTGTGTTTTTGTTGTTCTTGTTCTTGTGTTTCTGTATGGTTGTGTTAATTTGTGTTTTTGTGTGTAAGTGTTTTCTATGTTTTTTGTTTTTGTTTATTGGTTGTTGTTGGTTTTTTTTTATTTTTATTTTTATTTTTATTTTTTAATTTTTTAGGTTTTGGTTGTTTTTGTTTTTCATGTTTTTGTTGGTTGTCTTTGTAGTGTTCTGTTGTTTTTGTCATGTTTGTGTTTTGTTTTGTTGTTCTTATGTTTTTTCTATGTGGTTCATGTTGTGGTTTTTTTTTTTATCTTATTGTGTGTGTGTTTGGTTGTGCTTTATCTTTTTGACACACTCAAGGAGCATGTTTTTTATTTTATTTTATTATTTTTATTTTTATTTATTTATTTAATCTTATTGTGTGGTTGTTTGCTCCTTGAGTATGTCAAAGGTGGTAGGTCAGGTTCGATCCCTGGGCGATTTTGGCGGAATGGATACCCCTGCCTCCTTGGGTCTTACCCGAAAGTGGCATCACTTCTGGGATGTTTTCCACAAAAAAAAAAAAATGACGAGCATGTTTTTGAAATTGCAAATTTATGAGTTTGGCTTTAGAAGCACAAATTGGTTGGAGAATATTCAAAAATCAAAGAAAGAGTTAAGCAAAATCATTTCAAGAATATATAGGCATAATGGATGTAGTAAAATTGTTAAGGAAACAAACCTTGCCTATGGGGTTAATAGCATGGAACTTCATGTTATTAATAGCATGCAAATGAAGTTCCATGCTGTTAACCTTGCCTCAAAATTCCTTTGGTTAGCAGTTCAAAGCAACCTTCTAAGAGTGGTAATTCACAAAGAAGAGGATATCATGGAACTTTTAAAGTATGCTTTATAGGAGCAAGAGTTAGAAACCTCATATTATCCACTTCTTCATTGTCCTAATGCTTCCATTATTTGGGGTTGCTTTTTCAATAAAACGAGAATCTATTGGGTTGTTCCATCAACATTAGAAGAGTTTATCAAATATTGGATTAGTTATTTCAAAGCTAAAGTATTAAGCATTCTATGGGGGATGGGTCCCACCATTATTTGTTGGAAAATGTCTTTAAAAGAAGAATACAATTTTCAAAAATAAATCTCAAGATCATATTCAAGTTTGTATTTGTACTATTGCCTCTCTTCTAGTGTGCTTATAGGCATGGTACTCATCATGGAAAATCTCAAGTGTGGACAAAGGTGTGCTAGTCTTTTCATTACATGATTTGAATATTCAAGAAGGAGGTGAATTGCAACAATAAATTCAATGCAAAGGATTTGCTTCAATCTATGGCAAAATAGATATGTATAGACATCGAATTCATCAAATTTCACTTTGATGTTACTTCCAAAAACCTTGGAAAACTGGTGGAGGTGGGTTTTTACATATAAAAGGAAAAATTCTCCTCAAATACTGAAAATCATATGGAACTTCAATGAACTATGGTGATGCTATAGCATTTTTTAGAGCAATATTTCCATCGGAAAAAGGATGGAGGTATGTTTCAACTTAAGGGAATTCATAATATATTATTAATGTTGTCAATTAAAATGAATATGGATATTAGATAATAATAGCATTATTCTTGATGTCCATCAATTATTTATACAAATGATATCTTCAATCCATGGCAAAATCGATATGTCTAGTATTTGAATTCATCAAACTTCACTTTGATGTTACTTCCAAAAGAAACCTTGGAAAACTAGTGGAGGTGGGTTTTTTACATATAAAAGTAAAAATTCTCCTCAAATACTCAAAATCATATGGAACTTCAACGAACTATCGAGAGGCTATGGCACTTTTTAGAGCAAGATTTCCATGGGAAAAAGCATGGAGGTATGTTTTAACTTAAGGGAATTCATAAAATGTTATTAATATTGTCAATAACAATGAATGTGACCTGGGTTCAATCCCCATGTGTGTGGTCTACCGGCAAGGACGCCACTTGCATAATCGGTGATGTGACCCGGGTTCAATCCCCATGGTGGATGTGTATAAGAAGTATTACTCCAAAAAAAAAAATAACTTAATAAAATATAAATGAATGTGAATATTAGATAATAATAGAATTATTCTTGATGTCCATCAATTATTTATAGAAATGGTATCTTGAAAATGTCAGCATATCTATATAGAAGGAAATAGAATGGCAGATAATAACCAATCGTGATGTTGATCTTTGTTTTAGTGAAATTCAAATTTTAAAAGGTATTTGGCCAAGGAAGGTTTAATCTCTTAATTAAAATTATATCAAAGATTTGACAAAGGAAAAGGAGCAATTCAAGGGAGCTAGGAAAATACATCTGATAAAAAAGCAAGTTAAGAATAATTCATGAAAATGTTGTTTAGATATGATCTACTTGACCTAATAGTAGATGTAATATTTTGATAGTTGCGAATGGTATAATTAACCTAATAGTAGATGTAATGTTTCAATATTTGCAAATTGTCTAGTTAACCTAATAGTTGATGTAATATTTCAATATTTTGATAGGAGTGGCCTTCAGTTGATAATTATCTCTATTCTAGTTTCTAGTTCTTCATATTTTTCAAATGATATATTTGGGCCTTCTTCATGTGGATCTTTTCCTAAAAGCATTCCTTCTTCATTTGCATTTTCTATAAAAAGTAGTTCTTCTAATCATGATGTTTTTGTTTTCAATGTTGATGTTGTACAAGGTCATTTTCCTTAGTTGTTTGATGATCTCTCTCCTATTGAGCAATCTCCTCTAACTCCCCCTATGTCCAAGGGGGCTTGGAGTACCTTGTAGGATGTTAAGCCTCTTCTTCAACAAGAGCATTGTCAAAGTCTCCACCTCATGCATTGCTTAGCAAGGTGGATGTCAAGGGAGATACCACTACTTATAAGCTTAGGATTCTCCATGGTAGGAAGTAGCTATTAGGAAGAGTATGCTTCTCTTCAGAAGAACTACACATGGGAGTCGATGCCCTTATCCACAATAAGAATATTGTTGCTTGAAAATAGGACTATAAAACCAAGTAGGGTGCAAGCGGTTAGATTGATAAGCATAAGGCTCAAATAGTTGTGAAGGGTTTCTCTCAAAAAGGAGTTGAATACAATGATTATTTTGCCTGTCTTGCACACATGGACTCCATCCACATGATTCTATCCCTAGACTCCTCTCACCTTTGGGAAGTTCATTAGATGGATGTCAAGCACATGTTTCTTAATAGGGACCTTCAAGAGGAGGTCTACATGTAGTATTCACCAAGTTTTGTTAAGGATGGTACCACACCCTTAGTTGGTTGACCCTGAAATTCCTTGTATGGGCTTAATCAAGCACCTCATGCTTGGTATGAGAAGATCTAGACCTTTCTTAACTGTGGATTCTCTCACAATGAAATGGATCATGATGTGTACATCAAAATAAAGATAGTGAGCCTTGATTGATGTGGTCTACGTTGATGATGTTAGAATAAGTTAGCATACAGGTATGATATGTAAAATCAACACATCAAATTAGTGGTTGTGTGGATTCTATCGATTTAGTCCGATCGACAATTATCTATTTCTAAAATGTATTGTTCTAGGTATTCATCTAACAATGTAAAATGAAGTAGTACAATGTGATAAATCTTTTTGGGTATCAAAAACTTATTTGTTGATGGGCTAGTGATGTTGTCCTCCCACCCGATTCTATGTATGAGGCCTTTTGATTGCACTACCAATGCCATTTTGAATCTCCAAAGTAAATCAGAGCTTAATCAATTCTTGTGGTTCTATGGGTATCTTTGTAAATAAGAGCAAAGCTAGTGAAGCTCTCTTGCGCCCTCAAGTTAAGTGTGGGCTTCACAATCCTCTCCCTCTCCAAGAAATTGAGTCAATATATTGAGGTTGAAGGTTGGATTCTACAAAGGGGACCGGTTGACATAAATTAAGTCACAATCAGTGGCTGCAATTCCATCAAAGCTAACCCTGTTATAGCTACTACCTATGGCAACAACGTCCAAATAATTGTTTTTGTTGTAAAATTTCCTTCAAGACAAGTAGTCTGAGTGTGTGATGGATTGGGGACAAAGGCTTGATAGTAGGCTAGGGGTTATAAGGCAACTCTCGAAGCAAGTTCAACAACAAGAATCTCAATAGACCAAGGCACTTGGTGCTTTGTTACTGTGCTATCAGCATGCATCCGGGAATGCGTGGAATATGACGGTGATAGCAATCCCAAGCTATTTTGGGCCATTTTGGGATGAGTTGATCTTGGTGCATGAGTTTTTTGTTGTTTTTTTGTTTGGTGTATTGGGAATGCCATTTGTCACATGCAAGATTTTTCAAAGCATTTGTTTGTGGAGCAAAGAATATTGTATGAAGAGTGTTGATCAATATTTTTAACACCTGATTGACCAACATCTACACATTGATTAAAATAAATATTTTGGGAGAATATGCAATCAAATGACATGAAACCCTCTAAGTTTATCTTTCACAAACAAATGATGGAAAGGAGAAATATCAAATTACACTAGCTATTTGCTAGAAAATATTTGTCATTGTATGAGACATTGTGAGGTATTGATGGCCTAACCTTTGGACCTTTTATGGTATCACCAATGGTTGTTGGCTGGAACATGCATATAATATTATGCATCTTAGTATCTCTATTGTGGATTTGAAGAAGTCGAGTGCTATGAATGGTAGTTGATGTAGATATTATCATTGCTAAATAAGTGGGGTGATTTGAATCATCTTTGTGAGAGTCATGTTGGTGATTAATTAGTGAGGCAAGAAAGGCACAGATCTAGTTCAAAAGTGGCTATCGCAGATGCCAAGCAGCAAAAAACATACAAGAGAAGCACCCTATCCATCTTGAGCATGTTTGACACATTTTCATGGCACACTTCTACGAGGTAAATTTAGAATCTCTTCATTTGACCAATTTTGAGCTGCTTAGGATGTTTGTGAAAAGTTACAAGCACATTGTCAAGATTAGCCAATTACTCTCTATCCCATCTTTGACTCTAAAAATGAAGGAATCACATCAAATTCAAACCAGTAGATTCTTATTGATCAATGTTCTACAAAATCTTCCCTAGCAAGACAAATTGATTGTGTTTAGCTTTGGTGCATCTCTCACATCGTGAGACGCAAGTTGATTGCGTAGATGTAGAGATTGACAGCTAGACTAAGGGATTGCCAATGTCATAGATACCCAATGTTGCATTATATATCTCCTAGACTTTTTGCATTTTTTAATAAATTTTCTCCATCTAGAAATATTGCAAAGTGATCTCATTCCACTAGCTTGCATCTAAGTTGAGAGCTAGCATCCCTATCAATAGAAAGTTCAACAATTAATTTTTTGAAGAATAAACTTCCTATATGTACTAGGTTGGAATCGTAATTGCAGTACATTTTTAGCACTCATCAAAAAGAATCTACAGATGATGTAGCATTTCACTCTTGTTCTACTGAGAGAAATGTTGGGTGTTCTCACACTTAATGTTACCACAATGATAGCACCACATTCTTTTTTTTATTATACTCTACAATAGCCAACCACATTACTTCCAACGATATTCATGAATCCTCCTCGAAGCTCCACTGTTTTTTTGAAATTGGTAGCCTAAGTTCTGTGCTAGGTTGTTAGCTCAACAATAACTATTGTGTCTTGTGGAGACAAGGTGGTGAGTTCAAATCTTAGGCTCTTTTGTTATGGTGCACATGAACATTTTTTATTATGCACAATCAATATACTTTTTTAAGATGTAGCATTGTGGATGCCTATCCATCTATTTTGGCATGATGATGGGTTACTTTGCCCATACCAAGGGGGTTGGCAATTCAAAATACACCCATGTCTTCAATAACCATTGAGGAGGTATATAGATTATTTTATGCCTTTCAAGAAATCTGACATGAGACCAAACAAATGTCCTTTGAACATATGGTATCTCAAGGATGTTTAGATCACTTGATTTTTGACACTCCTTGTCGAGCTCATCACTTCAAGCGGCAACTAAACGTAGGATATGAAGGCAATACAAAAGACAATTCATAATGCAAATGTCGTCGTCAATACACAAGTTTGGACAATGGATCTTTGAAGAAAGTTCAATGTTCAGCATTTCAAAGTTTGGTCAAGACTCTTGTTGAGCTTGCCTTGGTTTCTAGTTTGGGTGAAGTTCGTTGCTTGGACGATTCAATGTGAAGTCCATAGACTGGTCCAACTTGTGGTGTATATAGTTTAGAGTTTGTTCAATACCTTGGTTCATAGCTAGGTTCGTTGCTTGGATAGTTCAAAGTTTAGTGCTTTGGTATTACAATAACTAAAGTTTGGTCAAATTTTTAATTTACCAAGTTATGTATTTTGATCAATTAGGGGTAGGGTTGTACACCATGCTTTAGTAAGCGTAGTATCTATGAATAACCATATATTAGGTAAACAACATCCTCCATGAGGATTGACCCATATAGCTTATGGCCCTGTGGACGTTAAAAACTGCTTCACCTTTTACCTTTACCTTCTTGTGGAAGTCCAATTTTATGAGCTTCTAGGTTGAGTCTTCAGTTTTAGTGGATTGTGTTTTCGCATTCAAATATTCATTGTTTATGTGTGTGACAATAACACTTTCACAATTCAGTATCTTGTATTTGGTGATCGTTGTCCGGAATTTAACATCTTCATGTTTGGATGTTGGTGTTTGTTGTCCAAAATTTGACACCACTTTGTATATGCATCTAGATTGAACCCTGTATTCAGCATCATTTCCTAGTTAACTAGGCAACTATAGTAGTTGGTTACCCATGCAATCCAGTGAGATGGAATGATGCCATAGGGACACTCTATTATATGCATGGTTGTCATAATGCTTATTGTGGCAGACAATTTGCAATAGGACTTTATAAAGGCATGCTTGTGTGAATCAATAAATAAACCTTGTGGTGTATCTAGTTTAGTCAATGGGGGGTATTAGAATAATTTTAGCATATATGTATGATATGCAAAATCAGCATATCATATTAGTGGTTGAGTGGATATTGTCGGTTAAATTTACTTTGATTTAGTTTGATCAACAATTATCTATTTGGAGAATGTGTTGTTCTATATGTTCATGTGACAATGAAATACAAAGCAGCGCAATGTGATGAATCTTTTTAACATGATCATTATAGGGAGTTTGTCTTCTATATTTCAAGATCTAAAGTTGCAACTTCAACAATCATTTGAGACGACAAATTTGAGTCTGCTCCATTTCTTTCATGGCATTTAAATTACTCGTTCTTCAAAGATCTTTCTTTCCCAACCTTAGTATGCCTTGGAGTTACTATAGCAATTTTAGATGGAGAATTATAAGCTTACCCCCCACCCCATTTGCTTTTAGGTAAAGCTTCAGGCTAATTGTCCCTCTCCTTTGGCAAATGCTTCACTTTAACAATCATTAGTGGGGAATCTTTTCTATCTATGACAATCTATAGGACATCTTCTTTGTTATCAGTCTTTGTTCCAAGTAGATATATGCACCTCATGAGAGTCACTAGAAGGATTCCAAGCAAAAAAAAACTCTATAATTGAATAACTATTCACCATGGCATTTAAGATGCAATCCCATTCGCTTGCAAGGATACTCAAATGTAGATTAGGTCGGTGTTCTTAATAAGCATAAATCCACTTGAGGGTATGTGCTTTATCTTGTTTCTGGACTTCTGCGTTGGTGCTCCAAGAAGCAATATTCTATTGCTTTGTCTTCTACAAAAGCAAAGTATTAAATTTTGACTTATGATAAGTATTTGATGTGGATGACAATGTCTTGAGCAGTTGGGTCTTCCTCCTAAGGACCCCACCACTCTTATTTGTGATAACGAGAGAACCATTAGGCTGATCTATAATCTAGTTTTGCACTAGAAAAAGAACATTGAGCTTTCAATGCATAAGATTACGGAGCTTCACTTTCAAGGCCATATTCTATTGTATGCGACTTTGGCAAATCAACTTGAAAACATCTTCACAAAGGTTGTGCCCAATCTCTCTCTCTCTCTCTCTCTCTCTCTCTCTCTCTCTCTCTCTAAATATACATTTCATTTTATTGGTGCAACTAGCTTCCCTAGAAATGGAAGGTACATCTTATGTATTTCTCTTTGACTTTTCTCCACATTCATGGTATCCAATACTTGCATTCATTGGTCATAATATTGCCTCAGTGGAATTTCTTATCCATTAGCCCTTCTTGCCACGCTCTTGGCCTTTGTCGGCCCTTTTAATCTATAACTTGAAGCCTATATATTTCATATAACTTGTAAAATCACATTGTGGCATAATAAACATGTTTATGTCTTTCATGGGACTAGCTTTTTTTTTGTTAGAATGAGGTATTGAACTTGGAGTTAAGCCAACAATCAATTTATGGATGTGGATTGGGGTTATAGATGTGCCAATCCCTGTAGACATTTGCCTTCTACTTGAACAATCCTTTCATAACTAACACTAGCTGCTTAGGCTGCTTGCAATTGTGCCACTACAACTTGCCTTGCTAGAATTGCTAAGAGTTCTTCTTGCTTTTGGAGCTCATTTGTAACTTGTTCTCTTCGTCCACCATTGAGCTTTATTTAACTACTATTCTCCTTTTGGAGCCTTAGCTGATAACTTCTATTGATTTTACTCATACAAAAAAGCTTACAAGAGCCACTTTGATACCAAATGATCTAGGTTGCTCAAGGCTTTGATCAAAATAGATATAAATACTCATTCAAAATCTGTTATTCGCCTCTTATAAATAGCAAACATTCATACACATGCATAAATTTGCATATAAACCAAACTCTAAAAAATATGGAGCTGATTTAAGAATTAAAAAATCAAAAATAAAAACTACATATTATAAAACATTCGCATGTCAGAGACACCAATTTTAAATAGTACAAAACCCTCTGCAAAAAAAACATCAACATGAAGCAAATATATGAGTGAGTTTATTGCTCAAATAGCAATGTAGATGGCATATACAAAAAGAAGGTGATGCAATACAGGTATACAGTTTTATGAGAACTCCCCACATTCCCTGTATGTTGTACACAAATTTCTTGGTTGAGTATTACAGCCAGAACACTCCAAATCCAAAAATTGGATTCTCCATTCCCACAAGCCTTGCATAATTTACGCCTATACCTGTATGGTTGGGGATTGAAACTTAATCAACAAATATTATTCTTTCTTTGTGCTAATGGAATAGTTTCCTTTTTTACAGGGATTTAAAAATACTTCTATTTTTTCATCTTTTTCCTTATTTTTATTCATAGTCTCACTAAAAGAATTTGCTTCACAACCTTTATTAATAAGTGTTTCAAGAAATTTTAGGTTTATTTCTTGCATACAAAATCAAGTTTGATATTCTTGTTAATTTTAACATTTTGGTGGGGATGTAGGGTACAATCTAAAAGCACTCAAAGCAAATAAAGGAGGAAAACAAGCAATTAATAGATTATCCCAAGAATCATTGCATAGAGCAGTATGAAACATATTCTTGTACACCTCTAGCAGAGGGGAAGGACTGTGCTATTATTGAGATGGTGAGACTTGTGCTTAAGGGTAAGGATTTACCCAAGTACTTATGGGTAGAGACTAGTAAATATGATTATGTACTTGATTAATAGAAGTACAAAAGTAGTAAATAACAAGAATCCAAAAGGGACATGGAGTGGTGGTAAGCTAAGGGTTTCACATCAGAAAATGTTTGGTTTAAAGTTTCTATTTGTTCTTGTTAGGCCAAGGCCAAAAGTGTGAAAAAGTGCCTATGAGCACTATTAATGTAGCCTATGGGCAAGTGTGTATGTAAGGCTACGGGAGTTCTTCATGTAAAGCCTTCATGCATCATTTATGTAAGCCTACAGACATATCCATGTAAGCCTAAGGGCACCTAAGGGCACCCATCATATTTCACCCTCTGTGATATTGGTTAAACCACCTTTATGGATAACCTTCATTAAAGAGCGTAGATTATTTATTCCATTGTAATTTAACCTCCAAGTCAAGTGATGTCGGCTTAAGGTTAACATCTAATTAGGGTTTTGATAGCCTTCATGCATCATTTATGTAAGCCTACAGACATATCCATGTAAGCCTAAGGGCACCTAAGGGCACCCATCATATTTCACCCTCTGTGATATTGGTTAAACCACCTTTATGGATAACCTTCATTAAAGAGCGTAGATTATTTATTACATTGTAATTTAACCTCCAAGTCAAGTGATGTCGGCTTAAGGTTAACATCTAATTAGGGTTTTGATATTACTATAAATACCCCCAATGACTAATCCATTGTATTAGTGTGAAATACTGTGGAGTGCCTACGGGCACCCACCCTTTATTCTTCTTGTGTCGTTTATCCTCTCTCTCTCTCTCTCTTTCTCTCTCTCTCCTTTATCAATACTATCTTCAAATCCTATCAGCTACTACATTGTTCGTGATGACTTGGACAACATTCTCCTCCCCTAACTCCAACACAACCTCCCCCAACAACCCTGCAAGCATTTTGGCACTCTTAACTTGTGTCGATGCATCTATTGACTTGAGGAATGCAATTCCTCCTATAAAAGCAACCAAAAATTTAATTAAGGTTCTTCCCTTGCCATCGGTCCACCCCTCAAACATGATACTACAACCCTTCTTCCTCCACACCCTACACTGGTCTTCAAGCACATCCTGAATGTCGTCCACGGATTGTTGGAGAGGGTCCCTAAGGTCATCATCAGTTGATGGCTTAAATCCTGCGCCGCAACTTGTGATGGCATCTACCATGTGCCACTAGTATGGAGACCTTGCCACATTGAAGGGAAGGTCAAAAAAATACCAAAAAGTGGCAATGGCCTTCCTCGTTGTCTTGTGCCTCTCCTGGTTCCACATGCCCATAGCCTCAAGCATGGGTTGTGCCCCTATCGTGGAAAGTTTTACAAAATGGGACTCATCATCCCACTCCCTTGGTGTGCAACTTATGGACACTCTCGTGGTGAAACCGGCCAAAGGTGTTGTCAGTACAATCTATACGAGGTCGGGAAAGGGGGGTTGACATGGCGTCACTTTGTCTTTGTTTGAGGTCTTTTTTCTCCTCTTTGTTAGAGGATGGCATTGCATTCATTCATAACTTTAGTCAGCACCTGTGAGCATATCTTTCATTTTGCCCTATTATCTATGCCAAATGGAATTTGAGGCGGTATATGCCTCCATGAATAAGAGACCCACAAAAATTGCAATAAACTTCCCCTTTCTTTTCCCCTTCCTTTGCATACTTCCATGCTGGATCTCTTTTCAACATTTTTTTGTGGCTGCACATGGAAACAAGTAACAACAAAGTTATAAATAATTACTTTTAAATAATAAGAAAACCTAAACCCTAGTTTAAAATTTTAAACTACGTATTAGGGTTTAGGGTTTAAACTTTAAACATTGATAGCTGAAAAAATGGGCTTGCATACATAGTTATTAGGCAACAATATTTACTTGAAAGGAGAAAAAAAAGACAGCTGAAAGAGGGGGAAAAAACAGCTCAAACTTTGACCTAGTTTTTCAAATTTCTCGCTCAAATGCAATAGTTGGGTGGTTGTTGTATTTGGTTTTAATCTTTAAAAAAAAAAGAGTTTGCAAAACTTTTTGTTACCTCAGATGAATCCTTTGGGCGGTTGTTGGTGGTTATCGGATTCCTTCGAACTGCAAAAAATATGTTGTTAAGATGCACTGGTGTGTTTTATTTGGTGTGGTAGCAAGTAGGTAAACCCCTTTCTCCAATTTGGAATAGGTAAAAATGAGGCAAATTGAAAAAAAAAAAAAACTTATAGCATTTTCACTATCTGTGCGGCCACAGCTGATTTTTTGCCATGGGCAAAAATCGCGATTCGCAATTTTTTCAAAAAATCGATTTCTGTTGCGATTTGAATTGAAATTCCTTCTGAATCGCAAAAAACTAGATCGAATTGGGGGATTAAATCGAGATTTTTCGTAACTGTGTAGGAGGAACTTTTTCTACACTCCATATGAGGTGTTACTCATTATGGATGATGAAGTTGTCTTGACACTTATTATGTAACTCTAAGATAGGTGTCAAGTGAGAATACTTTAGAGTGACACATCTATGTAAGTCCAAGATACATGTCACTCAAGATTCCATTGTGTAGGGAATTTTATGACAAGCACACAGTATTGGAAAGGTAAATGATTTGATGTAAGCTTGTAACTCCTTTATTCCGTATTCTTAAGCTTGAATATGTGTATCATACAGGATAAGCAATAGACCCATTCTTTGAAATCTAGAGCATTTACTCTCTTGCATAGTTACGCAAATCTTCATTTAATCTCCGATCTGATCCGATTTTTTATGATTTAGAAGGAATTCCAATTCAAATTACAGCAAAAATTGATTTTTTGAAAATTTTGATTTTTGCCCATTTTTTCCAAAAAAATCCCCGATCTGATCCATTTTTTTACGATTCAGAAGGAATTCCAAATCAAATTGCAGCAAAATTTGATTTTTTGAAATTTTTGATTTTTGCCCATTTTTTCCAAAAGATAAAATTTTCATTGTGATTTGAATTGAAATTCCTTTTGAATCGTAAAAAATCGGATTAGATCGAGGATTAAATCGAGATTTGTGTAATTATGCAAGAGAGTAAGTGCTCTAGATTTCAAAGAATAGGTCTATTTTTTATCTTGTATGCTACACATTTTCAAGCTTAAGAATATGGAATAAAGGAGTTACAAGTGAAAAAACGGAAACAACCGCACAGGTAGGAGAAAACACTATTAACTTTTTTTGTTTCATTTTACCTTATTTTCACCTGTTCCAAACTGGAGAAATGAGCCTGCCTACCTGCTACCACAGCAAACAAAACACACTAGTGCACCTTAACAGCAGACTTTTTGCAATTTGAAGGAATCCAACAACCACCAACAATTGATCAAAGGATTCATCTGAGGTAAGAAAAAATTTTGCAAACTCTTTTTTTTTCCTATTTCTAAAATCCAATGCAATAGCCACCCAACTGTTGTTTTTGAGCTAGAAATTTCAAAAATAATAGGTCAAAGTTTGAGCTGTTTTATTCTCCCCTGTTAGCAGTCTTTTTTTTCTCCTTTTAAGTAAATATTGTTTCCTAACAACTATGTATGCAAGCCCATTTTCAGCTGTCAATGTTTAAAGTTTAAACCCTAAACCCTAAACTCTAATTAAATTTTTTTTAAGTGATTGTTTGTAATTTTGTTGTTATTTGTTTCCATATGCAGCCACAAAAATATATCGAAAAGAGATCTAACATGGAAGTATGCAAAGGAAGGGGAAAAGAAAGGGGAAGTTTATTGCAATTTTTGTGGGTCTCTTATTCATGGAGGCATATACCACCTCAAATTCCATTTGGCAAAGATATCAGGGCAAAATGTCAAGATATGCTCACATGTGCCAATTGAAGTTATGAATGAATGTAATGCCATCCTCTCTAACAAAGAGGAGAAAAAAGACCTCAAACGAAGACAAAGTGATGCCCTGTCAACCCCCCTTCTCAACCTCGTACAGATTGTACCGGCAACACCTTTGGTCGGTTTCACCACAAGAGTTCGAGTCCATCAGTTGCACACCCAGGGAGTGGGACGGATGAGTTCCATTTTGCAGAACATTCCACGATAGGGGGCACAACCCATGCTTGAGGGTATGGGCACATGGAACCAAGAGAGGCACAAGGTACAGAGGAAGGCCATTGCCACTTTTTTGGTATTTTTTTGACCTTCCCTTTAATGTGACAAGGTATCCATACTAGCAACGCATGGTAGATGCCATCACAAATTGCGATGCAGAATTTGAGTCGTCAACTTATGATCACCTTAGGGGCCCTCTCCTTCAACAATCCACGGATGACATTTAGTTTGTGCTTGAAGACTAGTGTAGGGTGTGGAGTAAGAAGGGTTGCAGTATCATGTCTGATGGGTGGACCTATGGGAGGGAAAGAACCTTAATTAACTTTTTGGTTGCTTCTACAGGAAGAATTGCATTCCTCGAGTCAGTAGATGCATCAGCACAAGTTAAGAGTGTTGAAATACTTGTAGGGTTGTTGGGGGAGGTTGTGTTGGAGGTCGGGGAGGAGAATGTTGTCCAAATCATCACAGACAATGCAACAATGTATGCAGCAGCCAGTAGGATTTTGGAGGAGAGATTCCCGACCATTTTTTGGACCCCATGTGCAGCCCATTGTCTCGATTTGCTCCTCGAAGACATTGGAAAATTACTTTTGGTGTCAGAGGTTGTACAGAATTTCAGGGTTATCACAAAATTCATCTACAACCATACATGGGTCCTCCACCTCATGAGGCAATTTACTGGTGAGAGGGAGCTAGTGCAAGCTAGAGTTACACACTTCGTCACAAACTTTGTGACATTGCAAAGCCTCAATGATGCAAGAGGGTCTTCAAAGCAGATGTTTGTGAGCAATGAGTGGAATTCTAAACAAGTTGTTAGATACCGACTCTCCAGTGAGGAGAGGAAGGTATATGGTTGTTTGTTTGAGAAACCCTTCTAGAAAGCCATGAATGAGGCCATCGAGGTAAAAGACTAAGTTTTTTAATTTATTTTTTTAATTAAAAGTATTTTTCCATTTGCAAATCTTGTATTGTAATTTGTAAATGTTTTTTGTTGTAATATATTTTTATTTAAAATATTTTTCCTTTTTTTTGTGTCAGAGCCTTTGGTGAGGGTTATTCGTTTTGTTAATGGAGAACAATCTGCAATGGTATATACATATATGAGGCTATGGATAGGGCAAAAGAGGCAATTGCCTCATTTTATGGACATTCCCAAACCAAATACGATCCCATTTGGGATATCACTGACAGACAATGGACATCTCAGATCCATAGCCCTCTTCATGCAGTGGGGTACTACCTCAACCCCAATTTTTTTTTATTTTGATACATTTGTTGCCGACTATGAGGTGATGGTCAGCCTTTGACATTGCCCTGACCGCATGTACCTTGATGTGGAAATGTGCAATAAGATACAGTCTCAGATGCAAACTTATAAGGAATGTTGGGACATCTTTTTCCCATCCGATAAGTGCATTCAATCAAGGTCAAATTTGAGGCCAAGTAACCCTAATCAAATTATTATTTATTTTGTCTTTTGATTTTGTTTTAAAAAATAATCTCAATTTATGATTTTGCATGTGAATTATTAAATTTCCTTTTTTTTTTTTTTTTTTTCTAGATTTATGGTGGGAGGACTTTGGTGCATATACGCCCAATTTGCAGTGCTTGGCCATTAAAGTTTTATCTCAACCATGCAGCGCTTCAGGTTGTGAGCGCAATTAGAGTATGTTTGAGCACATACACTCTAAGAAGCAGAATAGGCTTACACAAGAAAAGTTAAATGATCTGGTGTTTGTTCATTACAACCTTCGCCTCCACCATTAAAAATTTACAAAAACAAATATTGAGGCCATTGACCTAAGTGAGATTGATCCATCATCTAAATGGATCACAAATCCACAATAGGAGCAGCAAGAAGAGCCTCTCTTCTCCATGGAAGAATCATGAAACTTTGAAAACCTAGCGAAGGAGATAGCAACCACGGCACAAGAAGAGGCACAGGCACAGCAACAAAGAGAGACCAGAGCTTTTGCTAGGGAAAATGGCAAAGGCATTCAAATATAGTGAGGCATTGTATTTGAGAATTTGTCATGACTAATGACATATTTTGTAATTTGTACATTTTTATATTATAAGCAATACAAGATGTGTTTTGTCACTTTCATGTGTAATTTAAGCCTTTAAGGCCTTAAGCTTGTATCACTTGCCACTTTCATGTGTAGTTTAAGCTTGTATCACTTGCCACTTTCATGTGTAGTTTAAGCTTGTATCACTTACACTATTAATATTTGATTTGCATAATGTTAATTCATTGTGATATGCATGAAAAAAAAAACATTTTTCCAATGAAAATTTGCATTTTCTTCAAGTTTTTTTTTTGGTCGATTCCCAATTTTTCCCAATTCTTTTTCCATGCCAATTCCAATCCGATTCCGATTTTCTCAACTATGCTCTCTTGTAACCTTGCATAGCAAATATTTGAGCATTTTGCCTTCCTAATTATTCATGGAGGTTTTCTCCCTCTCCTTTAAAAATCTTGTCTTCTCTTTAATGTGAGTGCTTATTGTATGTGCAACATCAAACAATAGATTATTTTGGTTTTTACTATTTTACCTTTCACATTTTTATTGTGCATAGTATGTGCATGCTAGGGGGATCAAAATTCTAACATAAAAATCTAGAGGTATAAGACATTATTTGATAAATGTAAAAAGATACGTATGCATAATAATCATTAGTTTCTAGCAACAACGAGTAGGAGCGCAAGCCAAGATTGAGTGTTTCCAGAAACGAGTGCGAGCGCAAGCCAGGATTGAGTGCAGCAAAAAGTGAGTTCAAGCACAAGCTGGAAGCGAGTGCAACCAGAAGCGAGTGCGAGTGCAAGCGCAAGCTGGAATGAAAATTTTTCTGTTGAGACAGAAACTATTAGGAAGCTTCTAGTTTGGGTTAGGCTTTTTGGACTTCCATATCAACTTATAACTAAGGATGTTCTGACGAATATTGGAAATACCCTAGGGGAATTCATCAAGGAATGACTAACTAATAAGGAGTGAAAACATGCTACATATACTCGAATATGTATTGTTATGGATATTTCAAAACCTTTGCCACAATCCATTAAGATAAAATCTGCATCAAGAGAATGGGATCAACAGGTAGATTATGAAAATATCGCATTTTGTTGCCACAATTATTATGAGATTGGACATATGGCAAGAGTTTGCAAAGTGAAAACTATGAAGAAAGAGACCAAAAATTTTAGCCCTGAGATAAACTTCAAGAGAAAGCAAGGAAATCATACACTAATAGAAGCTAGATCGGATCAAGGATATTCCACTCCGAAAGAAGAGGCAAAGAAAGCCTATCTACCGTATCATTTGGCAAGTTCAACAGGGATTTTGGGTGCAAAAGAAGATGTGGAGAGAAATCCTAAAACAAAGACAGCAAAAGAGGAAAGTTTATTCCAGGTAAATCATCTTCATTTTTCTCAAGTAGTAAGTAATAAGAGTGATAGGAATGAAGATGTTATCCCTTGCACTTCAAGGTTTTAAGAGCAGCATAATAAAGAAATAAGGATGGAGGAAACCCATGACAATTTAGGTTTTTTAGAGGAGAATAAGAAGGTAATTGCTACAGAAGAGCATCTTTGCACTTTAGGGTTTCAAGGTAACAAAAAGAATATTGTGCTTTTGAGGTTATTCCTTGAACTTCAGATCCTTCAGAATAAGGCAAACCTAAAGATAGTAAGTCTTACTATGAGCACTGTGAGAAGATTGAAGAGATTGATAAAGTTGAAAGTATTGTTGGGAATGAAAAAAAAAAAAGGAAGACCCAAGAAGCAAAAACAAAGAGAAAAAGAAACCCAGAGGGATATTGATATGGGAAAACAAAAGCAAATATCACAAGTGCTAACAAGAAGTGGGGCTAAACCCACAAATAAAATCAAAAAATAACAATGAAAATAATATCTTGGAATATTAGGGGAATGGATAAGAACCCTTAAAAAAGGTATTAAGAAATTGTAAGGTTGTTATAGACAAGATATTTATAGATATAGAAGTTGGCAACAAATATTTTAGCCATTAGCGGTGTTGAATTTCATCTGGGCAAAATTTAAATTTCGATTGTGGAAACTTAGCAGTTTGAGGAAGATGGAGATTGATAGAAAAGCAAATGAAGAATTTCTTTGATCAAAAGGCAAAGTTGGATATGCTTTAATTAACTTGTTAGAAATATAACAAACAGGTATTAACGTGGAACGAAATTCCAATCATGGAATATGAGAGCAATGTAATATTTTGTTTTTGTGAAGAGAGTGGCCCCAATAGAAACCACACATAGCTTATTAAAAATTTAAAAAATAATAATAATAATAATCATTAGGTTCTAAAACATATTATGCCTTGCATAGAATTTAGTAACACAAACTTTACCAAAATTGCCACAAAAGCACATACTAAATGATGTGACATGGCACAAAGAAAATAAATAAAAGAAGATAACTCCTAATGAAAGCAATTATAGACCTCACGAAGTTAACACACGGAAAAATTAATTGAAGCTAATAGGAAATTAAGATTAGGATGGACTATTTGAAGTCCATGCAGAGAAAGGATGAATTGTTATAACTCCCAAATGCAAGTTGATTCCGTAGAGTGTGCCTCATGTTAACGATTTAAATACCTAATCTAATTAAAAAGGGAAGCTTGTCAAAGAGGGATTTTTAAAATCTCTTTAAAAATAGCTAACTGACACCAAGTAACTCTCCAATATAAACTTTATAGAGACAATGAACACTGTTATAAGAAGTATTCCAAGCACATTCTGTAGTTAATTACTAGAATTTTGAATTTATATAGCCCAGTTTGAAAAGTTTAAGAAACAACACCGGAGAAGAGTTAAAATGATAAATGTCCTAGCATCCACCAAAGTAAGAAATTAACCTCTTCAAAGAAATAAAACTTTAAGATCATACAAACTAGAAATAAGTATGCAATCACAATGTCGTATTAATGATCATTGTCTTAGACCAGGAACTAAAAAATTGGTTTGATTGGAACAAATAGGAGATAACTGATCAGAGTAATGAATTTTATGTGACCTTTACTTGATAGAAGAGACTGCAGACTCCAGAAGTTAATTCTGTTGTTTTAGTTCTAGTTACTTGCAAATATTAAAGCTTTTCTTTTAGCACTCCTGCTTGCTATTGTAAATTGTGCTTTTAAGCCCCATTAAACTGTTTTGTTCATTCGTGGACATTTATGTCATTTATTTTTCAAATTTCTTTCAACTAAGAAATGAGCTCTGCAAATAATGCAAAACTTAGTCAACAAGAATTGAAACAGCAGATAACATGCAGGTCCAGATTTGATGAACTAAAAAGTTTTAAATGTTCTCCTTTGCAGACCACCTTAATGCAGAACTAGTTGCAAAACATCAGAGTAAAGTTAGACCTCCATAAGATAGTTAACTATCTACTGTCAAATAAGGCAGGGGTTAGAAAATTGCAGCAACATACCAAATGTAATGCAGCTCTGAGGAGATAGCGGTGTAATAACATCAGGGCTTAGTCTCATATCATCAATATATGTACCATTGGTGCTATTCAAGTCTGTGACAAACAAAATTCCCTCTTTCTTTTCCAGACGAGCATGCAAACCAGATACTGCCACAAAGGAGTTTATTATTTACTGTGACAGAAAATCATCAGCAAATACACAATCATGACATAATAAGTGTGCTTTGTTAAAAGCATTTCATCTTGCAAGGAAAGCAGAGAAAAGCAGCTAAAAATATACAGCAAAATTTTCGCCATAGTTCACATTAATGTATGGACTAAATATGATTAGATGAAATGGTTAGCTTTCTTGAATACAATGATAATTCCTTCCTTTTATGCCATACTCAACACCATAATAAAAAAAATATGAACAGAAGAATTAAAAGCCATATCTATACTTCAGATTACATTTAAAGCTACCTGTAGCAACAGGGATGACAATATCTGCTTTTTCTGGGAGACGGCCAACAATTGCAGCGTCCTGTACTATGTTAAGGGTGGTGTAAATAATCATTGAACAACATGTATGATCAACTAACAATATAGGAACAATTAAATACTACTTACCGATGTCAATTCAAATGTGCTTGGAAGAGATACTGCTTGCCCAATGTGACTTGTACTGCCATCACCTATTGATTAAATGGTGAAGGATTAGTAACATATGTAACTTCACATGCATAGAAACATCTATTAAATTGCAAGTGCAAACATAAGGTAAAACTGTAGACATATCAACTCAGATCACATTAGTTAGCTGAGCCCACTAGACAGAATATACTGCAGCTAGCCATGAGTTCCAAAGTAACACCAAGGAAAAGAGCACAAGATGGGTTAAAAGTCTGAACGGTAACCCACATACATCAAGAAACAGATTGCTTGTATCAGAAAGTCCTGATTAAAGAATGGATGGGTTTAAAAATTACCGTAACTTTGAGATATGAGATTTTTGTTTAACATCTATTTCGAAGTATTGGCATGCCAAATTCCTTTGTCTTTTATCTTGGAACTGAATTCTTATCCTTACCATTGAAAACCATGTTTTCTTTTGTCTTTGGCCACTTAGTTAAGATAGAAAGATATAAAGGAGCTCCGGTGGATCCAAGTACCAACATTAATCTATTATGAAATGTAAAAGTAGAAGCACATTCATCATCGTCACCAACTATCCTAAAACGGCCAACACAGGATCTAATGATACTCCTAGGAGAATGCCAAGGACTAAGAAGGCCTGGTTGGATAATCGAGACTCTTCTAGCATGCATGTGTGTAGAACCAATAGAAGAGGCCAAAAATTTGGTAAGTTGTGTATGTCTACAACTCCTCGGTATGTGAGGAGTGGCTGAACCCCTGGTTTGTTGGTTCAGAGCTGGATTCTTATAATAGAAGGCTCTTGATCTACTCAAGCAAATATTTTATTTTGCATGTGTTATAATGCTATTAGGTCTTAATTAGTCTTTTTAGATTGAGATAAATGCCTCTAAACTTGCATGTCTAGCAGTCTTGACTCAAAACAAGGGTTTGGATTTGCATCCACTTGCTTCAAATTTCAATGACTGAATACTCTACATATGAGCAAGCAATCAATACAATGGTTAAGTTGTGCAACATTGGATTATCCTTCATAGGTAGGCCATTATACATATGAGCCATAAACCTCTACAATTTATTTATATCCAAAGCAAGAGAAAAGTGCATGCCATTGAAATTATAGCCAACCAGCAATAGTTCATCTCATCATCAAGCATAAACAAGGTAAAACCAATCTTATCATACATTCTCTCGATTATCTTCTAATTAGCACACTTACTATCTAATACTTGTGTTCATGAGACTTCTCCATGCTCGCAATTGTATTGGATTAATCCATCGTTGGAAAACTCGCAACTCAACAAAAACCTGGCACTATAATTTTTTAGAGTTTCTTGGCAACTTGGGAAAACTCGGCAAAAAAAATCGAAGAAAATATTTTAATTTAAAAAACACTCTTTTTTTTAAATGGAGAGCTAGAAAGCTGATTTTCTATTAGATTTTCATAAAAAAAGTACAATTATAATTCTTAATCATCAAAACCAACAAAAATACATCGTACAAAATATAAAGTAGTTTTAAATTGATCTTTGTTCTCCCTTCATCCCCCTCAAATTGGATGGTTGAACTTGGACAGGTGATTGAAATGGAGGCTCCTCGGATATAGGATCATCATTGTATATTTCCTCCAATCCTCTCATATGTTCCACTTTTGCCTCTAATGTCTCAATGTCCTCTAAAATGAACTCGATAACCTGTGGACTTTTGGCAATCCAATCTATAAGTGGATCTAGTTCATCCAAGTCAATCGCCTCATAGGATTCATTCACCTCCACTTGTTTGGTGCAAAGCCAAAGATTGTACTATACAAAGACAATGTCATTGAGGCACTCCTAGGTCAACCTATTGCACTTCTTGGTGTGTATGGCCTCAAATAGAGACCAATTACGCTCACACTGAGAGGCGATACAAGGCTGAACCAAATGCAGATTACAATCCTCTTAAGATTAGGTGTTCTAGAATCACAATCCTCCCAACACATATTTGCCAAAAAGGGATTCTTTCGAATTCTAAACTTGCATTTGCAGTTTCATAAAGTAGAAGGAAAAAAGTTTAAAATTTTAAATTCTTTACCTAGTCGTAAGGTCAAACTTGATTCAATACAAAAGGGGGATGAAAACAGGTTCCCCTATGCCTTCTTATAGGCTTGCAACTCGATAGGGATGAGGCGATGTTTGGCGGGGTCATCTATCATTTTGTCAGCACAAATGTACAAACCCCCTTAGACCACTTTATCAGCATTATTAAGATTGCCACTAAAAAAGAATTTGAGGTTCAAGACGCACCCCACTACATGAACAAGTCAATGGAGTTGCCTCATCCATCTCTTGTCAATGATTCACCAAATGGGTTTGTATTTGCATTGATTGCCTCCATATTAGTGTTGGACAGCCTCTTTTGCCCTATCCAAGGCCTCATACAAATACCCCATTGCCAATTTCTCACCATCTACAAGGCAAAGAACCATGACCAAGGTTTTGTTTCTTGTAATTGAACAATAAAAATTAATCACAGTAAATTACGTACACCATGCTCTAGTAATTGAAGTATGGTTGGATAAACATATATTGGATAGACAACAGCCTCAATGAGGATCATCACATATGACCTATGGCATCGTAGAAATTGTTCGGCACTTCTTGGGCAATGTTCTACACTCTACTTCTAGCACAACCTACTCTGACAAATTAAACAACTATGCATTCTTCACCTCTCGTGAGGCATCAACTAACTTCGGGAAGATCATGGATCCACCCAAAGCCACAATGAAGCTGAGGAGAATACAGTTCCTTGCATCTGTCCATCCATCAAAGAGAATGTTGCATCCCTTTTCACTCCATAATTTTTGGTACTCTTCTACAAGAGTATGTGTTCATGACACACTCCAACAAAGGCCCATTGAAATCTTTCACTATAGGTAGCTTCATCCCTTTGCCAACCTCGCCTATTTCCCTCACCAGGGCTTCCCAATAAGGGTTGCTTACACAATTAAGGGAATGTTGCATGAGTAGCAAAAATTCAATGTTGTTGTTTGTTCTTCCTTCAGGTTATCCTTCCCCCATGCAATAGTCGAAAGGGTAGTTTGCCTTGTGTTTGAGCCTGAGCCAATACCCAAAATCTGCTCAGAAGCTCACTCAATGTGAGGGCTAAAAACGGAATCTTTGATAGCAACAGCCTCCAATTTGGCCTCATCATGATAAAAAGAGGCCTAAGGCCCTACTCCATGTCCAACTACAACTCTTTTCTATTTTGCCTCTATCTTCTTTGCCTCCTTAGTGCACACCCAAGCCTTGACCTCACTTCTTATGTATCATTTGTTGAAGGGAAGATTTCCACATCATGCCCTTTTGCCTCAATGAGATGAAATTTTGAGGCAATGGACACATCCTCACATGTCCTTGCCGTAGTACTTACAAAACACTTGATTTGGCAAGTTTCCTTTAATGCCATACCTCCACATTGGGTCCCTACCTGGGCTTGGAGTTGGGGTTGAGAGATTTGGCTGATTGTTGCCAGTATTGTTTCCTTTACCCTCACCCAAAGAAGCCATAAGTACTAAGTAACTGTTGGCATTTTTGCCACATTAATTTTTTTGATAACCTTTGGCCTAAGTATGGAGCTTTAAAGCAACAAGGAGCATGCGAAGGTGTTCGGTTTTCGCGGACCATAAACGGGGGCGATAAAATGGATGAAATGAGCTTTGGATATTTTATCATTGCAGATCTTCTCGCTAGCTTTCCGACGATATATTATAATAGGTGATCGGGTCAGCGGATCAAAAGTTATGGCCCCGGGAAGCAGGACCAAGAAGCTCAATTTCGGGCCAAAAAATTGACCAAGTGTCGGGCCCCGCCCGACTGCGCTCATACAAAGGCCCAAAATTTTCTAAGTGTTAGTGTTGCCGCAACCCGACTTCGCAGCGAAGTCGGGCTGCGCCCTTAATTTTGTGTGCACTGGGCATTGTCAGTGAAGGACATCCCAAAAAAGTCTAAGTGTTGGGTGCACAACCCGACTTCGCAGCGAAGTCGGGCTGCGCCTCAAATTCGTGCGCAGTTGGGCAGCTCACTTGAAGAAAACGGCTAAGTGCTGGGACTGCCCGACTTCGCAGCGAAGTCGGGCTGCGCCTGGAAGAAGAGCGCGGTTGGGCAGCCCATCATGG
Source organism: Wollemia nobilis (assembly GCA_028583015.1). Taxonomy (NCBI): domain Eukaryota; kingdom Viridiplantae; phylum Streptophyta; class Pinopsida; order Araucariales; family Araucariaceae; genus Wollemia; species Wollemia nobilis. The sequence continues at coordinate 6,528,237 of JAQPPZ010000386.1, read as the reverse complement.
TATCTCCAGAAAAACGACTACGTGTTGAGCTGCCCGACTTCGCGGCGAAGTCGGGCTTCGCTCACTGACTTTGTGCGCACTCGGGCAAAGAACGTTGAAACCTGCCCAGAAATTTTCTAAGGCACGGAGGCCTTCCCGACTGCGCTCATACAAAGGCTGAGTTTAAAGACGATTTCTTCCCCCTCCATCAGATGCTAACAGGTGTCCAGCCTCGAGATTCGAGTCAAAGATGTGACAGAAGGTGTGCCGCCAGGGTACCGGACAGATGAGCGTGAACTGACAGATTGTACTGCATCTGCCCCCATTCAAACTGACCCAACTTCCCACCTACCGGATTTCCACGGAGCTGCCACGTTTTCAGGAGGACCTTGCTACAAGTACATTCTTTACCCGTAGAGGTCAACATCAGCCGCTTTTGTCAGCTTTTGCAGCTTTTGTCAGGTCTGGGATTCTGTGCCCAAAATGTAATCGGGGGGGAAAATTGCGCTATAAATAGCAACCTCATTTCATTGTACAAGGGTGGAGGGGGGACATATTGCTAGAGGACTCTGCTGTGACGGACCACCTTCTAATTAATTCAAAGCATCCTTGGCTCTGCTTCTTGTCTCTGTCTTTTATGCTGCCTTACGCTAGTATTTACGCTTCATGTCCATTTATATTTACTGTCTGTCGAATTCTGAATTCTGGATTTGGGCATTGGTGATTATTTGGATCCGGAATACAAAACAAAAGGATACATAGGATAGAATCGCAGTTGCAATTTCTGTTACATGCTTTGTTTTAATTGTTGTTGGTTCGGATGCAAATTTGCGATCGTGCTGCTTGTTCTCCCCCCACCCGAAACGCATGATATTTATATCTCTTTCCCGTTCCCTTATCTTTTTCAATCTCTTTCCAGTTCCCTTTACCCCCTTTTTTTAATCTCTTTCCTACACTCTTATCTAAAAACCCCCAAGTAGGTTAGGAAAGGAGCCGGCCTTCTCCGGAGATCGGCACGGGGGGCATCCCTACCTCCCGTCCTTTCAATGTTGGTCTGCGGGTCTAGGGCGCATTGACACACCAAGTCCTTCCCAGGTGGCGGATCCGTGGCCAATAGTAACTAAACAAGCCCTAGAAGCTTTAGGAATAGTAGACAAGAAAGAAACCATTGAAAAAATGATTAAACCAAAAAACCCTAGAATTTTCTTTAAAAAAAAATTACCTCTAGAATCTTGTGTGAATGAATCTCCAACAACTGGTCTCAAATCCGTGAAATCAAACTCCGAATGCAATCTATGATGTGTGGTTGGCCTGTAGGGAAATTCTGGTCTGAGCAGGAGAATGAAAAAAATGAGAAAATGAGGGCTTTTGTCATTTCAAAACAGTTTTCTGTGATTCTAGACTTGGTGCTGAGTTCGTTGAGTTTTTGGTGATTTCTCAATGAGTTTTTGGCAAAACATTTACCAAGAACATGACGGTTTCTCCATGCCAAGAACTTTTTTTTGGATCTTGCCAAGCAGATTTTCTTGCAAGTTTCACAAGAACTCACCATTTCTAGGAAAGATTTCGGACAATGGATTAATTCATACTTAAAACCAATCTGTGTTGTTCTTTACGCAAGTGAACCCACTGCCAATCATTACCTCCAGAATGATCTCAGCTACTACTGTGGACACCTTTGTGTCCATATGGAGAGTAATATTATTTTATTTGAAAACTCATTTCAACAAAGTTGTAGGTTATTTTGGCACCAATAACACTCTTTCTATGTTGATTAAGTAATTCTCCTGGCCTAATCTTTGTGTTGATATTAGCATGTGTGTGCCTATTCAACTTTTGCTATTGCCAAACCTTCAAATCAGAAGAAAGGTCTATACACGCTTTTACCTACTACACAATGGCCATGGGAATCATTTTGCATGAAGTTTCTTTCCAATACACCTGCTTTCAACTACAATCAAGATTGTGTCTTTCCAAAGGTTGATAATTTTTCCAAGATGGCTATCTTAGCACCATAGTAGGAGCCCATTTAAGTGGAAGATACCACCAAGCATATATTCTGTGCATGTCTAGATTCACGATGAATTTACCATAGAATTTATTTCAGACAAGAATAGTCTGTTTCACAGTACACTTGGGAAGATACTTTCTGTCCTAAATGGATACAAAGCTGAGTTTGTATACAGCTTCCCATTTAAAGAACAATGATCAGATTGAAGTTATCAACTAAAAAATCATATATCTTTTGCACATGAGCAATTGAAATTATCCACGCTTTGGATAAAAGCTTGCCTTTCTTTCAACATAGCCACAACAAGGCTGAATACATCCCTATTAGCCACGGTCCATTTGATGTCTAGCTAGGATTCCAACCCCTTGTGCAAGTGACATAGCTTACATTTTGTTGCCAAATGGAGAGTTTTTCTGTGTTGAAGGGAATTGACTCTGTCATCAACTTTATCAAATAGGTCGAAAACATCTTGTGTCAAATTCTTAGGATGCTTAAACAATACCATGTATAAGCATACCACCACATCACACATCAAATAAAAATTGATGACATAATCTAGTTGCCTATCATGTCTATGCTATTGTCCCTATAAGTGGTCATTTTGACCAAAGTCATGAGTCTCATTGTTTGAGCATGGCATTTTATATTATGTTGTTGTCATGCACTTAAAAAAATGATGTGATAATGGCATGATATGTACATAGTTTTTATAGGTGCTTGGGGGTGCTTTAATTTTATATTGTATAGGTAGTTAGACAAGAGTGGCCATTGTCGCCCTCCACCCACAAGACTATATGTATCCAGCCATCATGGTTTGGAGAGTATGCTCAGTCATGTTCAAGCACCACTATTCTCCCAGATTGTTCCGCATTTATTTTGAAGAATATAAGACTCATGGCTTGATCTATCTCTGGTTGTGTACTGCATTGTGTATGTGAATGATGTCTCCATTGTGCTATCTTCTTATAGTATTTACATTATTCTATACTTTTACTGGATCATACTACATTATGTGATATGTTGTTGTTCTGTGACTTGAATGCTTGCCCACATTATAGTCACTACACTATCAGCAAGCAGGTTAGAAAAAAAAAATTCAAGTTTGATCTTCTGCCCCTAGGTACGAGCTGAGCAAAACAAGTTTTCCCACTTGACTTGCAGGTCTTAAAAAGAAAAAAAATAAGGAAATTTTAAAACATGCAAAGTTTTTAAAAAGATGCCACCAAAAACCTAGGACTTGAAGGAAAGAAAAAAAAAAACAACAATAACAAAATACATCAGTAAAAGGGATAAACCGAAATTTCCCATCCTCCCTCATTTTCAATGGTCTTTCAAAGCAGAGATGTGAGATGCATTAAAAAAGCATTTATATTTGTGCAAACTTGTATTATTTTATACATTATTTATTAGTCAAGTTTTTAAAAGTCTTTGTCCAGTTACTGAGTCCAAGTTAGAAATGGCCTAGCCAAGTATTTAACAAGTCCAAGTCTCACTACTATCATTCTTCATACCCTAGTTGGCACCTGGTCTTCCACATCAAGTTACTACTGCCCTACCAGCCACCTCTTATGGATAAATCTACTCCTTGAATTGAGCATTTAATAGTGTGATTTGGGATACAGAGTTCTACTTAAATGAGATCATGAACTTGCATACCAGTTGAAGCACAATAGGACACTACTTCTATTCTGCTTTGCCAAAGGTGGTCAGTTGTCTACACAAGCCAAGTAGTATGTGAAAGAGTAGGTATAGTAGAAATTGTCTCACTCTGTTTCAGTAGCAAATTCTAGGAATATTATGTTCTTAAGAGTTGGGGTTGGCCAAGTCTACAATGACGCCAAATTTTATGTGACAGCTGTGCCAATATTTGCATCTACTTTGGTAATAGCATTTATGCCAACCTTAACTTCATTATTGGAACCTGACTCACCTTCCATACTGTTGTCAACATCCTTTCCACAATTCCAAGTCAATAGAGATTGGAATCAATGTCTATGCCAATCCCAAAGTCCACATTTCTCGTGCCAGTTTGTGGTGACACTTTCTATGCAACCTTATGTTAAAGTTTAACACCACACACCTTACCAGTCTCATCCTTTATCCTAAGACTACACCAAAGTGCCAGAGTCAGCCCTATGCCAATGGCAATGGCTCTAGCCTTACATATTTGGCTTCCAACAGTAGTTCCAATTCCTATTTAGTCACTAACTTGATGTGTCAGCTGTCAGTTACCTAAATGATGCTAACGTCAATATTTGAGCATCACCTAATTGATGTCAACTTTATCATCATTCTTCCAGTGCTGATTCACAACAAAGATTGACTGCATGGAGTTGCCAAGGTGCTGTGCACAGAATAACATTATGGAAGAAACAATTTCTGTAACCAGAAGTTGAACCATGTCAACTTCCTTCTCATCTCCTTTCTTGATTATAACTCATGGACCATATCAGCATCAGTATGTAACTGGTCCAGTTTAGTTTTATAGTTCTCCTAAGTTCTTTTGAATTATGTTCCAATGGTAAACTGTTCACATTTCTTTCCAGAAATATTCTAGAGATTCTTTCATTTACTATTATAATTTACAGTTCTTAGGTCTTGGTGTTCTGTCTCTTTCTATTGTGCAGTTTCTTCTGATAAGTAGATTGGATTGTCTCAAACACTCCTCTTGCATGATTTCATCATACCGCTACAGCATATTGATTCTGCCATTGGTATGTTGTCCTCCAAAGATATCATGGGATTGGAATCAAACTTAGTGATATGTTTCTTTACTAGCTGTAATAAGCCACAATAGAAAAATTGTCAATTTCCCGCAATTTCTCACATAACTCGAAAGAAATTGCGGGTGGCGAGTTTTTTTTATTTTCTCGGTGCGAGAAATTGTGTGCAGTGAGTTTTTTTTTTATTTTCTCGGCACCCAGAAAATCGCCAACTTGTGGTGATATTTCTCGTGATTTCTCGCCCTTTTTTTGTGGGAAACTCAGCAAGCCTTGGACAATTAGCAAAAAATGGCCGGAAAATTAATTTTCTCCTCTAAATATAAAAAACACATTATTTCAAATTTATTAATAATGAAACTACATCCACATAAATCTCCAAGAAAGTGACCATGGTATTTATGGTAAGCTTAAATTCTTAAATGCAATAAAATTATAGAGATTTCTTTATAGTTCCCTGTACCCTTGGGAAAAGAGACTAATTGATGAAATAGGCAAAATATTTGTAACTGCATTTGATTAAAAATCTAGTATGTTGAATGTTGATCACCATTCTTTTATTATTATACCAAATAGATTCTACTTGTCACCTCTTCCTAATATAATACTACTAGAATTTAAATTTGGGAAAATTTAAAGAAAATGAACAAGGACGAAGAAAGGGAATACAAAGCTAAGAGTGGTAGTACATTTCATTGAAAGCTGGCTAATTTTCTGAGGCACTTGAAGAGGAAGCAGAACATTTGAGAGTATTGGGGGAGATATACCATGATAATCCTGTACCTGAGAAGCCTCCAATTCAATCTCCCGTTCAAAGCCAAAGCCAACCATCTAGCTCAAGGGGGAGGAGGGGAAAACAAAAAATAGTTTAAAAATTGCTTCATATTCTTGAAATTTTGCATTTGTATGATACTATGATGTATTTGGTTGGATTTGATGATCATGAATTGTAATTATCCTCTTTTTTATGAATATCTAATATCAAATTAGCTTTTTTGGCTCTCCAATTGTTGTTTAAAATGGTTCTTTTTTTAATTGAAATTTCTTTTTCAGTTTTTTTTTTTTTTTTGCCGAGTTTTCCCAAGTTGCCAATAAAATCAAAATTGGGGTGCTGAGTTTATCACAAGTTGCGAGTTTTCCAACTATGAGCCGCATTACTATTACACTCAGCTATCAGCATCAGCCCTATCTTCCTGCAGTCTTGTCCAGATATGATTTCTTATGGTTATGGAATTATCTATGGAGAGCAATACTTTACATCCAAGCATATGCAGAAGATAACATAAAGATGGAATTCCATAAACCATACTTCAAGATCAGACTTTTCTATGTTGCTGAAATTTAATATGATCCCATTTTGTAAATTGTGATGAAGGCCGCATTTTGGATATCTGTGATTTAGGTTTTTCATCATTGATTTTTTGAGATCGACTGTAAGTATAATACTTGAGTTTTGGTCCACTTACTTGATGATGGATGATCTGCCACATATAGCACATGCCTGGTGGTTAAAAGGTAGGATTAGGTGTAGACAAAGCTAAGATTGTAGTGATTGTGGTTTTAGATTCAAGGGTCTCTTACAGCAAAGTTTCCATATTGATATTCCTCTTTTCTGGACCATTTTTATTATGTTCATTCTTCTTTTTCATTTTACATATAGCTGGTAATCTTGTTTCACTCTTTGTGGTAATCATCTAATCTAATTACATATCAAAATCCCAGAGATCAGATCCATGAACCCATATAAAATTCAGAAGAGGGATGGCTATAGTACACCAATGCAACATATAAAATAATTATGTGATAAATGAGAATATGGTGTTGCATCAATCTTATGTGGTTGTCAATCATGCAAGCAAGCATGCATGTAAATGGCGATGGTAAAACTATTCTTTTGATGTATATGGTAAGCAGCAATGCCACTCCTTCCTGTCCTCTTTTACATATATATTTTGGAGATCCTACCTTGCCATCATATTGACTTGGCATGCATTTCACTTCTTTTGGAGGTTCTCCAGTTGCCTCCTCACCTGTGTCCTTACATGTTTCAAAATTCTCTCCTATATTCAGAACCAAAATCTTAGCATAGGAAAGAAAAAACTAAAGAATGGCCAACAGAACATTTCCAGTGTGTCATATAAAATATGAATAATGCAATATCTTCTATGACAGACTTTTCTGACAAAGAGCTTCCCAATGAAAGCTCCGCACTCATTTCAGCAGTGCCCATAGACTCCCTCTTAAATTATTAACCTCAGATATATATAGTGATACAAATATCCAATATATTGATATTCGGAACTCTTCAAAGGAAATCTAAATATTTATGTTCACCTGATCTCTACTAAAGAGATCATTTATGGGTCATGCTTTATTAACTGGCCAACATCTAACCAGTTTTTACAAATTTTAGATTTACAGTTAACTACATAGAAAATGTCTATTTTCTGACTACACAATGGCCCACTCATCATCATGGCATCGTTCTGCATTACCTCTATCATTCACATGAATTGACTTAAATTAGCCAAAACTTACGAGTAATTCGGCTAACATTCTATTAACAGGCAAATGTTTGTGTGCAGGAACAGCTTGGATAGTGGGTGCCTTGCCAAAGCCTCCGGTTTGGGCCTTTTGTTAAGGACCAATGTCCATGAGTACAAGGTTATAAGATGAACTCCTAGTAAGTCAATTATCACACTATTGTATATAATTAACTTTGAAAATGGATACTTTGCTGAGGTCCTTAATCTGGGTTTTTGGTCAAGACTCATATCCATGAATACAAGGTTAACATTCAGTTCTCTTTCTGCGACTACGAGTTCTAAATAACCCAAAAAAAAAAGGAAAATATTACACACTTATTTAATAGAAAAGTTGGTGATGAGTACGTGGTAAATTTGACGTGTGGAAATCTTGTGAAAAATAAACCAAAAATAACCCATTATATATACAGACACACCCTGGTTAAATCCTCCAAAAGTCCGTATATATATAAATAGATAGATATATATTTCTGTAGCAAATATGGCCTACCATGGTTACCAAATACAGTTCTTTTCTTAAAATTTTCTGTATTTTACCCGTAACACAAAATAGGCAGTATCAAAACAGAAAAAAATGAATTATATTGACAACAAGACCCTGGAGCTCAGTGAAAACAATGCCAAAAACTTCATTTGTTTTAATTTTTACCATCCAATTTTGAGTAGAAATCGGACACATGCTCTAATTTGAGGTATAAAGGGTATTCTGATATCACACTACAAGAACTGCACTTAAACACTGGTAGATATGACAAAGGGACGCATTCTTATATGTTTATAAGAAATATGTGGGTATCTTTGGACTTTATGCCACAGAAGAAGGGTTCAGGGTAGAGGTAGTGGATCATATAATAAGGTTATGTGAGTGTATATTATTATATTTTTTTTAAATGAGTAGGTTGTTTGGTTTTGGTCGCAAAAACGTAAAGTATTCTGTCTTGTCTGTCATACAGTTTTTTGTGCAGTTCGTCGTCCGTCCGTCCTTATAACCACCATGCGACAATCAATTTAAACCTTCTTAGCGCAATTCGCCCCTATAACCACCTTGCGACAATCATTTTAAACCTTTTACGTGAGGGAAGCACTAGGAAACTAGGAAAAGGACAAGCGTTCAGTCCAACTAAATACCAGATTTGAACTTTAAACCTCAGTCCTTTCCAATCTACATCTCAAACTTTTATTATTACATTATTTTTATATTTTAATTTTCTATGAAATTTTTTTTTTTGAGCGGGGAGGGTTGTATATTAGATCTAGGCTACAGGCAGTTCCCATCAAAAGTTGTAACCTAGACCCAATCTTGGCCAAAATTCTGTAGAAAGATCTCTTATTTTGCTGAACTTCGGTTACTTAAAGTGGACTCCTGGTTGCTATTGCAATCATGTAATGGGTTCCTTTGATGAAAAATAAAATAAAATATAAACCAAAAACCCAAGCCCTTCGATGAAAAATAAAATAAAATATAAACCAAAAACCCAAGTCCAAAGAACTGCCATTGTTAAGCATCCTACTAAAATTATGATCTTAACTGATAAATAGATACTGCTACTTACCAACAAACTGGAATATCCATTTTTCTGTTCCACCAGATGGCTGAGCAGCTTCAGCTGCTGAAAGCCGTATTGGGTGCAGTGTGGTAATCCTTCTTCCTTCCCCATTACTCCACCTTGATGTATTGTAATTGAGATGAGAAATTCGGATCACCGAGTGCTTGAGAAACGTAGAATTAAATGGTACAGATGATTTATCAGTGCATGTAAATTTAAATGAAGATTGATAGGGTGGATGCGAAAAGAGCCCTTTGGCTGTGGGACGAGCAGAAAATATCTGCATATTGATTTGGGTAGATGGGGTACCTCCACCATAATATCTGCTAAATGGATAGAAATTTTTACTGTGATGGAGTGGGTGTCTCTAATCAATATCTGCTGTCCACTAGTCCAGAGTGGATGCAATCTGGATAATTTTGTTGCTGACATGGAATGAAACATGTCTGCAAAAGGGTATGCTTTCACATGGAAAAGAGTTCGCGAGTGGCCGAATAACCTTATCATCCACCGGGGTTGCATTTCAATTCTTATTATTTAAAATTAGACAAATGCAAACAATGATAGTTTTATTTTTAAAAGATATTGTAGTTTCACGAGGGATTAGTGGTATGTTTTTGGATTTTTATTTATAGATTTAAGTTCACGAGGGATTTAAGTTTTTTTTTTTTTGTATTTGGTTAGCGTGAGAAACCTCTATGACCAATGCATAGGGTTAAGTAGTTTTATTTTTAAAAGATATTGTAGTTTCATGAGGGATTATAGTGGTATGTTTTTGGATTTTTTTTTATGGATTTAAGTTCAAACTCCAGTCTAAAGGCAACTTAGGCATTTATTTTTTATTTTTATTTTTATTTGGTTAGCGTGAGAAACCTCTATGCATAGGGTTAAACAGTCTTCTTCCAACCATGACTTTTCGTAAAGCCGAGAGCTATGTTTATTAATAGGGAATTTAACAAACACCCCTCACACACTCGCACAAGCCGCAGTTTGAACCTTAAACCTTATTTTTTAAAGATGTTATTATTAATATATTTTTTAAGTTTTTTAATGTAGTTTCACGAGGGATTATAGTGGTATGTTTTTTATTTTCAATCATAGATCTAAGTTCAAACTCGAGTTTAAAGGCAATAAGGCAATATAGGCAAGGTTAGAGGGGGAAGGGTTTTAAGGTCTAGTTCAGGGGTAGTGAGAGCCATGATTACAAGATTCAGGCTTGCAAAAAAGATGAATGTTTAGAAGCTTATAGTGGAAGGGGGTTCTATGAATATTATTAGTAATTTGAATGCCAAGCAATCTGTTAGTTAGAGTATTGAAAGTATTATTCAGGATGCAGTGAATATATTAGCAGGCATGGAGTCATTTGTAGTCAGGGAAGATAATGTTGTGGCTGATGTTATGGCAAACATGAGAGTTCAAATGGATGGATCCAAGGTATGGAATGATGTTTTCTTAGAGGTTTTGATGATTATAACTCTAAAAGAAAAAAACACTTCTGACATTGTTGAGTTAGAAGTTTCAAAGTCTTAGGAGAATTGATCATTGTAAAAGATCTATTAGCATGGGGCCAGTTTTCAAGGAAACTAAACTAAGATTCAAGAGTTGAATAAAGAAGGTTGTAGTTTGAATGAAGACTAGGCAGACGCTTTCGAAGATCTCAAGAAAGTGGAATTGAAGCAGGGCAGAATTGAATATTTGACCTGAAGCCAATAGAGAATTGATTAAAAATCTTAAATATTCTAAAGAAACTAATTGGATTGAATTTAAGAAATATTGAATTCCCATGAGATAGAGTTAAATCAAAATTATTGTATCTAAGTATGCAACATGCTCCTTTTTAGTCCAAATTTTGTAATATGTAGGTGTTGGAAATGATTTTTCTCCTCTGCAAATGTAAAAGGTTTGGAATCCTTTCAAAACCCCTTCATTCACCATAATAAAAAAAAAGTTCAGACACCAGTATAAAGGGACCGAACCCCTCTCAAAAACTTACATTTTTATTTTTGTCAATGGGGCCATGGTTCATTGGTTGAGATATATGGGTGATGTAGCTCACACCAAGGTTCAAATTTTGGCACCAAATAGACTATATAGCTTGATGTGAATAAGCCAATGTAAAATGGAAAGGGCAACCCTTTGAGAACCATGCTTAAAAAAAAAAATGATGTATGATAATAATTATCTTACCTTTAATTTCATGCAATCCAGAAGCGAGTGTGAGTTGAAAGCGAGGAGAAAGTCTAAGCAAGTAAGCAGGAGTAGAAAGCAAAGTGCGATCAAGGAAGAAGTGGCACTTCTTGTTCTATATCTTAAGAGAATTTAAAGGATTCATTTGAAGAAAATTTAGGTAACATGGAAAGAAAGTCATTTGTGAAAGTCCTTACTAAAAGTATGAATGGCCAAGTTGGAAGTATGGATGCCCTAGCTAGCAATAAGAGGAAGAGTGAATCTATGGCAAACCCTCTCCAGGTAGAAAATTCTACACCATAAGTGATTATCAAGGATGAGATGATTGAGCATGATATAATGGTTCTTAAAACTAGAGGGTTAATATGTAAGTTTCATGGATTTTGGCCAAATTTTTGCAAGATTCAAAATTGGATCAAGTTGAAGTGGGGATTGAATTCAAATTACTCTATGACTTTTCTTCCAAAAGGATTTTCTTTATTATTTTCTTCAATTTAGAAAGAAGAGAGAAAATAATGGATGGAGGCTTATGGTTTAGGGGTAAAGATGCATTATATTTAAGACCTTGGAGTAAGAATTTTTTTGTGGGCACAAAAACTATTAAAAGGCTTTCGATATGGATTAGGCTTTTTGGACTTCCTTATCAACTCATCAATAAGGAGATTTTGAAGAATATTGGTAATACTCTAGGTGAATTCATGTAGGAGGGATCAACTACTAAGGAGAGAAGATATGTTGTACACTTAAATATGTGTTGCCATTAACCTTTATCATAGTTGACTAGGATTAAATCTGAATCAAGAGAATGGGATCAACAAGTGGATTATGAAAATATTGCATTCCAATATCGTAAATATCATGAAATCGGACACATGGCAAGATACTACAAAGTGAAAATTATGGAGGAAGAGATGGAAATTTTTGGGCATGAGGGTAGCTTCAATTTAAAACAATGAGATCATATCACAGAATAAGCTAGGTCAAATCAAGGATTATCTACTCCTAAGAAAGTGGCTAGAAAAATCCTTCTACGTCATCAAATGACAGAGGCCATTACAGTTCACTCAAATAAACCATGAGAAGAAAAAATGATATGAGGGATGAGGAAGTACAATGTGCAATTTCAAATAGAGAATGAGCTAAAGGTGTAAAGGAAGATGGGAAGGCAAATTTAAAAGCAAAGGAAGATGGGGAGGCAAACTTTAAAGCAAATGAGGTGAAGGTGAAGGAGGTCAAGCTTAATCCAAATAAATCACCTTTATTCTCCTCAAATAGCATGAAATATTCTCCTTATAATAAAAATGAAAGTAGTATGAAGTACATTCCTCACACTTTAGGGTTTCAAGAGCAATTTAGTAAATAAAATATTATGGAGTATATCCAAGGAAATTTAGGGTTTTCAAGCCAACATAAGAAAGTAATGAATATGGAGGATGATATATGTAGTTTAGAGTTTTCAGGGCAACATAAATAAGAAAATTCTAATGAGGCTATTTGTTGCACTTTTGATTCTTAGGGAAACATAAATATTTAGAAGATAAGTCTCATTATGAACAATATGAAAAAATAGAAGAGACTGATGAAGATGAGAGTGTTCGCAGGAATGGAAGGAGAGGAAGGTCGTCAAAGCAAGAACAAAGGGAAAAAGAAACTCAAAATAATATTGATCTAGGAAGCCAAATAAAAATATTACAAATGTTACCAATAAGTGGGGCTAAGCCCACTAATAAAAATAAAAAGTGTTGATAAAAATGTTATCATGAAATGTTAGGGATATGAATAAAACCTCTAAAAAATGATATTTATGGAATTAATAGGTTGTTATAGCCCTAAGTTTATTTTAAGATAATAAACAAAATCAAATAATGAGGAATGTAAAGATGCTTTTAAGAAGATTCGGAAGATGGATGATTGTTTACTAGTTTCTTCTATAGGAACTTCATGCGGTATTACAATAATATGGGACAAATGCAAATGGGATAGGCAAATATTAGAAGCAAAAAGTAATTGGGTTGGTGGATTATTTTGTAGGAGAGAGGAAAACATCAAAGTTGGGGTTATAAATGTATATGCTCCAACTATAGTTACTCCTCATGAAAGATTTTGGAAGGACCTTATCACATTTTTGTCAAATACAATGATGATTCATTGTGATCTATGGATTCTTAGGGCTGATTTCAATGTTGTTCTATCTCCTTTGAAAAATAAGAGTCTGAGCCATGGTATACCGACATCTTTAGTTTTCTTAAGGATGGATTGATGCTTGATGGTTTAGATCACAATCAGTGTAAGCTTTTGCGTGAAAGAGCGTGTTGATTTGTTATAATTGGCAATACTTTGTATCAACGTTCTTTTGAAGGCATCCTCTTGCGATGTCTTAACTCTAATGAAGCCCAACTTGCTCTTAGTGAAGCTCATGAAGGTTCATGTGGATACCATTTTAGCGGTAATGCTATTGCCAAGAAGCTCCTTCAGATGGGGACTATTGACCTTCCATAGAGAAAGATGCATGTGATCATGTTCGATGTTGTGACAAGTGCCAACACCATGAAAACCTTGTCCATGCTCCTCAATGCCTTCAGGTTATCTCTTCCCCTTGGTCATTCTCCATGTGGGGATTGGACATCATCGGGAAGATTAACCGAATGTCATTTGATGGTCATAATTTTATCATTACAATGATAGAGTACTTCACTAAATGGGTCAAAGCCATACCCCTAGCTATGATGACTAGAACTCAAGTTTCCAAGTTCATATTCAACCAGATTCTTTGTAGGTTTAGGATTCCTTCGATGATTGTTTCTAACAATGGAACTCCTTTCAAGAACAAGGATGTTCATAAAATTTGTGCTAAGTACAAGATTCAACACAAGTGGTCAACTCCATATTACCCTCAGGGTAATGGACAAGTCGAAGCATCCAACAAGTCTTTGATCAAGATCTTGAAGAATTTGGTTTGTAATACCGATCGTGACTGGCATACCTAGCTTTACCCCACCTTGTGGGCTTATTGTACTAGTGTGCATACTCCTATGGGTAGCTCTCCCTATGTCTTAGTATATGGGTCTAATACGGTGTTTACATTTGAGCTCGAGGTTCCCTCGTTGCACATCTTGTTCTAAGATACCTCGATCAACGATGAGTATCACTTCGATCGTTTGCATTGATTAGGGCTACTGAATAAAGAGTGCATTCATACCTTAGAGAATTTACGAGCTTATTAGGATAGGCTCAAGCAATCTTACTTTAAAAAAGTTTGCAATCGTTCTTTTGAAGTTGGGGATCTTGTCCTCAAGAAAAACCAAAAGAACACCAATGCTCGTTTTGATCTTCGAGGTAAGTTTCAGCCCAATTGGTTAGGGCCCTTTGTCATAACAGCCAAGTTTGTCTTATGTGCTTATCGTTTGACCTCTTTAGACGATGAAGAACTTAAAGAACCAATGAACATAAGACATTTAAAAATATATTATGAATGATCCATCATCTACATTGCACATTGCATTTAGCCTAGTTTCATATAACATCATTGTTTGCATGATCATTCTGCATGGTTGTATATCATATTTTTGCATGATTTCCTGACATTTTGTTCCATTTGCATCTTTACTTGTCATAATTGCACTTTTGTCTATTCATATTTGCAAGGCTGCTTGTTTATATAGATTTTTAGGGATTCGCAACAATGACAAGTGATGATACCTAGTTAGGTTGTTGCTCACATGCATTGCACTTTCACTAGGGCTCTGATGGCTAGTGAAACCCCAACCTAGGACCCACCTTCATGCATTTACATTATTTCATTTGCCCATCTCATCTCTTCCTTATTCCTTGACCTTGAAAGTTTTCATTGCTTATATCTCTCCAAGTCAAGGGATATGGTTCTCGTTTTACTCCATTGGCCATGTTCACACACTTTATTACACACACCACACCCCTATCTGGTAGCACTCACTTTGATCATCATTTTTATTGCACACAACACACCCCATATCAGATAGCTTCATGGTCACCACGTAGGAGTAGCATACATTCAACCATTTGTGAGCATACATCCGATCGGGTATATCTCTCTCTTTTTTTCCATCTTAGCAAGTGCTACACCCATAGTGGGTTCAACTCCTCCTTGTCCAATTTGCACACATACACCCTTACAGGGTTTTTGATCTTTTCATTGGCCTTTTGGAGCTTTATTTTCATCCTCCCATGCATTTCATTTAGACTTGTATTTTGGATGCATTGCATTTAGTTAGATTCATATCACCTCATCTCATTCATATAGGCTCATTTGCATCCATTATGTATGTGATTACCATGCAAAAACAAAAAAAAACAAACAAACAAATAAAAATCACATGCACACACACTCACGCTTTCTTGTTGCTTGCTTTCTTCTTCCTTCTTGTTTTCGCTCTTCTTTCTTCTGTGTCTACCATTTTGATTTTCATTAGGAATTTTATATTCCTTTCAAAACTCAAGGGGGCACCTTGGCTTGAGAGGCATTAATGTCCCCAATACCTCGATTTATTGCAAAATAAGAAAGTGTATGAAATGACACCTTTTTTGCACCACCCATTTCTTATAACCTAGCCACTCTTTTTCTATTTGCCATCCTCCACCCATAGGTGTCTACACCTTTCTTTGATGCATTTATTAGGCCATAAATGCATCAAAGAGGGGGTAAAATGTAGACACGAAAAATTGACCCACTTGAGTGAGTCGTTTTCGCTAGATCCTTAGGGAGACCCTCCAACTTGCCCTAAACAAGTTTGGACCTCCTCTCCCCCCTTGTTTTTCCTCTTTATGTGAAATCGTGATCTACTCTTGTGGGGCACGATTTAACATAGCTAGGGTTTTCTCCTAGGAAACCCTATTTTTCAAAGTTGATATCTTCTAAGTTTGGATTTCTTGGTTTTTCCCACCCATTTTTATTTCAAATCCCTTATAAATAAAGGGTTTGAAGTTTTCTTTTTCCCCCTCGACTAAGAGAACACTAAGAAGTTCTTAAGTGATTTTGCAAGAGACTTTTATGAAGTGATTTCACAAGTGCTCAAGTCAAGTTTCCAAGCAAGCTAAAGTGATATGTTGAGGCTTTTCTAACCATTGAGGAGTTTCTCTTCTACTGCATTGTGTGTGTGTTTGCTACTTTTAGTGGATAAGTGTTGAAGCCTTGAGGAGGAATCTGCTACTTGGAGGTCCCCATCCTTTGGTCTACTTTTTTGCTACCACCAGGTTATTTTTGCTCAATTGCATTTGCATATTAGTTAGATTTTTATTTTGCATCCTTTCATCTGCATCATTTGAAGGTTTCTTCTTCTGCTACAAAATCATGTCTAGCAATTCTAGGGTGCGATTTTTTCGTACTACAAAATCACGGTTGCTCAGTACGGAGCAAAATTTTTCTCAAGCTAGAATTGGAGGAAATTTGCCATATCCAAGCCCTAGGATTGCATTTCATATTGTATTCTGATCATAATAGCACATTTTGTACTTTGTTCATCATACTATTTAGTTGCATTTTATTCTACTTGTCCATATTTCAAAGGTCAAATTTCATTTTTGTATTTCAAATATCACCTAAAAGGACCTAGGGGGATTGATTGTTGCACCTTCGAGTATTATCATACAATGGCCTAAGTAGGTCCCTTAATGTTGATCATATTTTTCAAGTGTTTATGAAGTTATTTTGCAGGAATAGGAATCGTGGGATATTGTTGAACGAATGATAAAGCTTGGATCAACCACTGGATGAGATAAGTGCCCTGATAAATATTTAGGTTGTTTTTTGGGTGATTTCTATTTTTTCAAAACACTGGATCATATATAAGAGGAAAATATTTAATTGATTTTCTAGCCATTTGGAAAAATAACATATAGTGTGCATTTAGTGTTTATTATTGTTTGCACATTTTTCTCTTGAACCCTTACTCAAAGATATCATTTTGCAACCTTAGGGTTAGAAATAATTCAAACAAAGAATCATTCTGGAGTTAGCTCTTGTCTCCTTGCATCTTGCATTGTTCTTTTATTTCATAGTTTAGCTATAGAAAGACCAAACATAGGTGATTGCCCTAAATTGAACACATTAAACATATTCCACCCTAAACTTGGAGCGAGTCCTAAAATTATTCCTAGTGAATCCTTTCCTCCCCACACCGAGTGTAGAGTTATAACATACCCTTGAGGTTCACCTCGGCTCCCTATGAATCCAGTTGAGAATCATACATTATGGGGAAATTTTCTCCCTTTACAGAAAGGGTCCTCAAACCTTTTTACACAAAAAAAAACAACAAACAAGAGATAGATATATCCAACACAGGAAGAACTTCACCTAACAAAAACAAGAAACTTTGACTAGGGGGATCTCCAAAAAAGAAAGGATATGCAGACTTGAAGCCAAAAATCTATAAAAACCAAAAAATAGAACAGAGGAAGCAAACCCCTTAATCAACATCAAAAAATATAGGAGAAGAAGGGTTGTCATTCTGAGTACACGCAATAGAGAGTTTGTATTCATAAAGGATGGCCTCAACCTACTGAAGGAGAGAGGAGATCATCATGGCTACCCTAGTTAGGACCTTGAGAACATCATCGAGGTCTTAGAGATGATTAAAGTTGGTGATGAAGGAGACACCCAATTTCTCTTTGGAATTGGATTTCTTGCCCTGTTCAGTGAACTTCAACATAGACGACCTAGCAGAGGGCTCTTCCTTCCTGCTAACTTTAGGGGGAGGGGGTGAGTCTTCAAATATGTCTCCATCATTCTTAATGATTATAGAGGATTTACTTTCTCCATCTGAGTCTTGGCCCTAGATGAGAATTGATGTTGTTCAATCTTAGCAGTAATTAGACCATCATTGATAGGAGAATCATACTCGAGCATTTGGTTGGTTGCTTGAGGAGGGTCCACCAAGGTGCTCTCCTTAGGAATACCATCGAGGGAGCTGCCACCCATATCGGTATTTGTAGGATTTGATGAAGAAGACCTAAAAATAAGAACAATAGGAAATCTTTGAGATTCCTTGTGGACTATATGCTTGAAAAGGATTAAGTGAAGCCCTTGGTGAGCAAGGCAAGAATATGGCCCCTTATAGAAATTGAGAATAGCTCTTTCAATAGACCTAAACATATATTCATGTATAATGATAATATTCTTTCCTTGAAGGTGGTTGAGGAAAGTGAGATGGAAGATCCTCAAAGCGGTGTTAGGCCCATCTAAAATGAAGTATTACAGTATAGTGATATCACCTTGTCCCAAGTCTTGGGAAGGGATTTTCAAACAATACCTCCTTTATTGTGGCTTAAGTTTCTCCCTTTGTATTTGAACTAGTTTAGCTCAGCCACCATTGAGTGTTTCTCTTACTGAATAATTTCTCCATCATCTGAAATACCAATGACCTCAGCTAGGAGATTTTTGTTTATCTAAAATTGGAGGTCTTTGATGATGATTTTACCCTCATTCCATGATTGGGCAAGTTCAGTCGACAAATATTTGTCGTAACGAACAAACTTTTGAATAAAGGGTAGAAGCCCATGATTAATAAATATATCCTCAACAAGAGCATCCAGTTGGAGGGACTCAAGCTCAAAGCAGTAATCAAGTTCGACAATGGGAGGCATTGGGAAATAAGTGAAAATATAATTGCAAAGATATAAAGCATACAAGGGGTGACAACCAAGACTCAAGGGATAATTGTTGAAACAAATGATATTTTTGATATTTAAAGATGCATTAACATCTCTATGGGCATTGTGAACTATAAGCATCAACCACCAGTTCAAGGAATCATGAAGCCTATGCCAAATGGATTGATGATAGTCTGTACCATGTTGTGAACTCTACATTGGAAGAAACACAATCATGGAAAGAGCAGGGTGGAAGCCAATGGAAGTGAATTGCATAAGATCAACGTCCTCATAATCTGCACAAGCACAAACATGAAATAAGAAATATTAAGGCATAAGGTAGTGGTGCAATTAGATTAGGTGTAAAAAATAACACGGTGCCAATAGGATGTGACATAAAGTAAGCATGTAATAACAAGGGTCCACCGGTTCCACAGGTGCAAACAACAAGGTTTGATGATTGAAGGGGAGGCATGAAAATCCTAAACCCACGAGATTAAAAGCATGACCAGGTGGAAAGGAGACATTTGAACAAAATGGTTACAATGGGAGTGATAAGGCCATGTAACACCAAATGTGACACTGAAGTGAACCCAAAAGGCCTCAAAAATATAAACACTAGGGTCCTAAAAAGGCCAACAAAGGGAAGGCCACAAACTGCCCAAACAAAATATCCATATGGCAAAGGATAAGAAGGGGTGTCTATCGGATTCAAAAAGGAGTTTACAAACTTCAACAAGAAAGGACCACATGGAATTGGATAGAGCAACATGAATAACACTCATCGTGATAAGACATGGCTTAAGCATGTCAAAAAGAGTGTGTTTGAAAGCATCTATGGAACATACACTCGTGAAAATACAAGGTTGTTTAGAAACACCTATAAGAGTGGTTCACACTTTAAGCAACAAGTGTTTAAAAACACTATTGAAATAGGTCTTCATGCTGATGCATGAGAGTTTAAAAATATTGATAAGCAAGCCAAAAAGAGTGTGTTTGGAAGCATTGATGGAACATACACTTGTGATAAGACAAGGGTGTTTAGAAACACTTGTTGGGTGGTCCGTGCTTTAATCAAAAAGTGTTTAAAAATATCATTGAAAGAGGTATTTGCATCGATGCAACGGTGTTTAAAAACATTAATAAGCTTAGGACTCATATTAAGGTAATAGTGTTTAAAAACACTAATTGATTTGGATCAAGTGTTAAGCTAAAAGTGTCTCACAACACCATTTTGAAAGGAACATGTGCTTGCAAGTTTGTGGAGATAAGGTTCATTAGTCCACAAGGTCTCAATCCTATCTAGCTAGCAATAGTTGATGGATTTGATGACCATGGAAAACTGCCTATAAGTAGCATGGGTGCAGGATATTTTAGTGATCTTGCTCAAAGGATAAGGATCATTAACATATGACAAAAAAGAAGAGTTTGCCTAAGGACAAATGGAATAATCACTATCATCCAGTATCATATTGAACAAAATTTTCACTGGGAAGATAGTCCCCTTCCTACCTTCAACATTGCTAAGGGAATTGGGTTTGGATTGGATTAGAGTGAGGATGTCTAGTTGGCTTGGATTATAAAAAACTCTCAAAACCTTGGGTGAAGGCCTAAAATTACCCCCACACCAACTAGGACCAAAGCATAAGATCCAAATAAGAATGATGAAAAGCCAAATATCATAAGTCATGAGAATAATGTTGGATGAGGGCCTAAGTGTACCATGTAGTGAGGGCATCCTGGTTTAGATCCAAGTTGGTGAGCGCATCGACAACATGGTTCCCTTCTCAATAAACATGTTGGATGGTGAAATTGTTAAGTTTGCATAAGTAAAGTTTGGATTCGTCAGTGAGGTTCTAGATGCTCCATGAAGTATATTGATCATCCTTGATAAATTTGATTATATTCAAGGAGTACTCTTCTATGATGAGGTTACCCATGGGAAGGTTATCAATTAGAGCAAGGCCTTAGTAGAGAGCTTTGGCTTTCATAAAATGATTGGTTTGGATTCCAATGTTTTTTCGCATAGGCTAGAAGGATACAAATATTGAAATTTTTGAAAACTCCACTAGCACCAGCTTGTCCTAGATTGCCTTTAGTAGCTCCATCGAGATTGAGTTTTGCTTACCCAACTAGGGGGGGTCCACCTGACTTAGGTCCTATTAATAGGAGGGATCGAGGTGTTTCTAGCTAAGAAACCTAAAGATCTAGCAAAACGAGTTTCAAAGGGACGCTCAAAGGTATTAGTTTGAGTAATAAGGAGGGTATTATCTTTGGTAGTAGGGATAATTCAAGCACTGATAGAGGTGGAATAATTGGAGATATTATGAAAGACCCTAGAGTTTCTTTCAAACCAAATGCTCCATAAATAGTGAGGAAGGCAAAAGATCCAAATGGGCTTAAGGCGGTTAGAAATGAAGGGAGTGAGCCATTGAAGACAAAGGTCAATGATAGAATTAGGGGTGGCCTAGGCAATACCAAAAAAAAAAGGAGGTCTTGAAGGACCATGAAAGAAAATGGGCAGTCTATAAAAAGATGAAGTCCAAACTCATAATTAGAATTGCATAGGTAGCATCGATTAGGAATAGACATACCTCTGGTAATAATATTATCAATGGTTAGTATTTTATTTTGGATAGTCAACCAAAAGAAGAAAGCGATCTTAGGAGTTAGGTTTTTAAGCCATATGATATTGGAAGGAAACCAGCTAGTGGGAGCATTAACTTGAAGGTAATAGGTTGATTTGAAGGTTAAGATCTTCTTTTTACTACAATTCCAAATGGGGGAATCCTCAACTCCAAAATTGGGAATAACATAGGTTCTTAAGAGGTTGAAAAGCATTTTGCTAGCATTGGATTAAGCCACATTGAGGTTAATGGTAAGAAAAAATTTCCAGACTCTCCTACCTTGAACCAACTAAAAAAAATTGTAGACTTTTTTGCCAAATAAATGATCAGTGATAGTCCTTAATGTAGATAGCTCAGGATTCTAGCTTAGGAGTTTCTCTAAAATCCATGGATCCTCCCAAAAATCAATAAGTCTTCCATCTCCAAGCTTTCATCTTATTCCCATTTGGATTAAAGGTCTAGTGAGCACTATGGAATTCCAAAAAACAGAGTCTTGACAGAATGAGTATTGTCAAGGAAGTTACTTCCTTGAGATAGGTACTTGGCTTTAATGATATCAGTCCAAGTGGTATTTTTATTGCTTATGAGCTTCCATGAATGCTTGCTGATGAGAGCCATGTTCATAAGCTTAGCCTTTCTAAATTTGAGGCCTCCTTGACCTTTTTTGGTGCAAATTTGATCCTAAGCAACAAGAGAAAATCTTTTTTGAGGTTCAAATCCTGACCAAAGATAGTATTTTTGGACCTACTCAATTTTATGATAAACAAATGTAGGAGATTTGAACAGAGATAGGAAAAATATAAGTATGCTTTGAAGGGATGCCTGAACCAGGGTGGATTTACCGTCCTGACTCGAGAGGGAGCCTTTCCATCTAGCTAATTTTTTTGCATCCTCTTGATAAACGTTAGACCAAAGGTGCTCTGTGGACCAACCAAAAAAAAAAGGAAGACCCAGGTAAGTGGAAGGAAGAGATGAAATGGAACAACCAATGATTCTGGCGATTTTGAGCTACCTTCTGATAGGGGTGTTGAGGAAATAGAGTTTGCTTTTATGAAATATAATTCTCTGACCAGTAGCTTCTTCTAAAAGCATGAGGATGACTTTGGCTTGGGGAATAGAGGATAGGGTGGTAAGGATGGTATCGTTCACAAACTATTGGTGGATGATGGAATGAATGGAGGAAGCTTTATATTTATGAGAGGAATATAAAAGGTTGCATCTCCTATATGTTTGAGGAGAGCAATCATTAAAGTACTAAAAAGTCATGTAAAATTATATATTGAAGGTAAAGCTCCATGCAATACAATCAATATTGTAATCTTGTGATATTGTGTATATTGTGTTATATTTGTGAGATATTGTTGTTGTTCCAATATTAAGATTCATTGTTAATTTGATTAATGATATTCATTTGATTTATTATTTGATCATGGATATAAATTTTTGTGAGTTAACCTATTCACAAAGTTAATAGTGGTATCAGAGCCACAACAAGAGTTGCTTACACAGGTTTTGAGACAATTATCGCCATCCAACAACATGCCCATAAGGTAGATAAAGAGTGCTACACTGTTCATTATAGAGATGTTTAAAAAGGTAACAAGCTTGAAGACAATGAGTTTGGTAGCAAGGGTTTGAACATCGAGTATTAAAAAAGAGCAATTCCATTTATGGGGTTTTAAAGAATTGGAACGTAGCAAACATAGAGTGCAAGTTCATAAGCCCCTTGCACCATAAAATAAGAAGAATTACCTACACCTGCATCGAGAATATATAGAGGATAAGATTTTGAAATATAGCATAGAAGCACCAACTATGTAACAAGAGGATTCTCAACATTAAGAGTGAGAGAAGTGCAAAGTTGTGTCATAGAGAAGTTGAGGTGCCATTCAAAGAAAGGAACACAAAGTGATATCCAGGAAGTCAAACATCATAAGAGAAATCAAGCGATACTGAGTTGGGCAATAAGAAGTCAAGTGACATTAAACTGTGTCCAAAATAGAAGGATAAATCATCATATTGTTTGGAATAGAAGGAGCTCCTATCCTATCATCCTTTCCACCTGAGAAGATGTTGATTTGAAGTATATATTACGGTGGTCATCATGGTCAAATCCATGGTCCAAAGAATCTCACTCTGAACTGCACATGGCAAGAGCTTTCCAAGACAACAACGTTGAAGATACCCATCACCAAGAAGCCTGAGCGTTGACCTACAAGAATCTAAACCATCTTATATCACAAGTCATTTTTTCATTGACTACATCGCTCCAATTCAATGAAGCTTTGAATGTCGATGTAATTGAGTTTTAAACCAATTTTTTGATTTTGTGAAGATGTAGTAGATATTTTGTGGAGGGGCAATGGTTGAGAGAAGAAATCAGGGGTTGGGCCTATAAATGGATCGTTTATTATAATTAAGGTGATCCATTTTATGGCTCTTGTTAAGTCTACCACAAATCGAATACATGCCATGTAAGAGATTGTTGAGGAAGAGACACAGGTTTGAATAAGAGACTATGGGAAGTATGGCTAGCAAGAGGGAGGAGATCTGACAACTAGAGAATGACATCGCTCTTATCATCATAGCATTAAAATTTAACCACAATATAAGCAGGTGATACATTATTAAAGAGAATTTTTTTTTAGGAGATCATTATGAGCACAACTATAGGGGGAGCTACCTTGGAAATAGCATTGGGAGGCAAAACCTAAGATTATTTTGGAAGAAAAGAAAGCATTATATTTGACGAGTTGCATAGACAAGAAACTCTACTATGTAGGACAATAACGACTATGTTGAGTAGTTGAGTTGAGTCGCTGAGTTACATAGACAATAATCCAGCCACCAAATGAGTTTTAGAAACCTGATCAATCATTGCTCCTCGCTTGGATATTGAGGCCAAGAAATGTGACAATAATTTGTGGAAGAATAACACAACAATGTAATGTTATCTGCCAAGTGTAACGTCAACTACAAACTTTGAAACATGCTTATCAAGAGAAGAAAGATTGAAATGGCAGATTGGATTGTTTGAAAAGGTTGTCACACATAGTAAGCCTTTGTAACTCCCATCTCTCCAAATCCAATGCTCACCTAGAGGCTCGTATAATTATTTACCTATATTGGCTCCATCAAAATAAAAAATTTCCTCCCAATAGTTGGTAGAGAGTTATCTAAATTTAGACAAGAGACATTGAAGCATTAGTTGGCAAGCATTGTATGTGGTCAAGTCACCTGACAACAACAACGATCACCTGACTATATTGTCAAATCATACTAGCTAGTCAACAGCAAGAAAGCCAACGATTTTTGGAGGTAAAAGTTTTTTATTTAAAATTTGATTTAAGTGTAATATTGGAGAGATAAGGGTTATTTTTAATTTTTTATGTTTTCCAAGTTTGTTATGGAGTGATAAGTTTATTAGGGTTTTAATTATTTTGGAGTGATAAGTAGGAATTACTAAAGTTATTTTTTTAGAGCTATATATTGAAGTTTATTATTTTTTGACTTTCAAAACTTATGGAATTTTTGCAAATTGATTAATTTGAGTGAAAAGGAAGCCAACATCAAACTTAGGAAAATCAAATTTGCAAACCTTTTTATTTCTTCATAAGTTTCTAAACATTAGGGAGTCAAAAGGATTTCTACCTAATAAGTTTTTTGAAATTTAGAAACTTTAAATTATTGTGATACTTGAATTTGGTTTCATATTTTTTGAGAAAGTTTAAAAGTAGAAAAATCATTGAATTAGTGAATTATTGCAAATTTAATTATTTGGGAGACAAAAGGGTTCAACTTTAAACTTTAGAAAATAATATAAATTTTGCAAAATGTGTTCTTCAATTTCTAAATATAGGAGTTATAAGGTTGACAACTTCAAAAGAACATGGCAAATAAAAGAAAATGAAAAAGAAAACAAATGATTAAAAAATAGAAATACAAAAATAAGAGTTGTAAAAATAATTAAAATAGAAGACCTATGTTTTCCATAAGAACAAATATACATTCAAGATGACTCACTAGAGGTGACTAAGAAAATGTTGGAAAAATTAAAACACTATACTCAAAAAATGATAGAAAAATTGAAAGTCAAGAGAATACATCAATAAAGGAAAAGAGAGTCTTGCAATCAATCATGAGAGAAGCCAAAGATGAAAGTTTTTCAATACTAGAAAATTATCTAAATTCAAAACTTGATGAAGCAGTTAAAGACTCTAAAGATGTTTTCACATTACCTAATGATATAGGAAAGATAATGTATATGGCATTACTTTCTAATGAAGTTCTAAAAGGCAAGAATAGAAAGCAAGAGGAAATGATTGTAGATTTGGAAAATGAGCTTGTTGATATTATTAGTGAAGCAGAACAAGGAGAATTTCTAATGCTTCAAAAATGCATGCAAAGTGTTCTTAATGATGCTAATTATTTTTATGAAAACTTTGTTGTTGTACCTATTAGTCTATGGAGAACAATCTACAAGGGAATAATTACTCTAAATATTTCTAATATAAGAAAACAAGAAAAGGTTTTAAGAATTAGGGAACAAGACAATTGTAAAAGACGTTTCTTGTGATACAAATGATTTAAGACTAATGATGTTAGATGATTGTTGTGATACTAGTGATCTTCATAAAAAGGAAAAAGATGCAAATTGTGATTCTTATCAAAATGAAAATAAATATTGGGATGCAAGCAATGATACTTATGACTTAGAATTCATGACAAAGATAGAAGAACATTTTACAAAAATAGATGATACATGTGATACAAATGATTTGAATATAGTTCATGATTGTTCAAAAAAATCTTATGCTATCATAATTGATGTTGATATAGATTCAAATGATGACAAAAATAGTGATGCTCATAGTTGTGTTGATATTGATAAGGATCAGTCTAATGATCTTTTTGGTTATTTTGAAAAGCATACTAAAGGAATTGGTTCAAAGTTATTAAATAAAATGGGATATAAAGATACAGGTTTGGGAAAACATGAACAAGGAATGAAAGAGTCAATTGTACTAGAAATAAGACCAAAATATGAAGTTCTTAGATATATAGGACATACAAATATCAAAGAATCAAGAAATAACTTTGTGATAGGAAATAGTAATATCAAATCTATGACAAGGATTGACAAAATCAATAATAATGAGAATAGAATTAGGAATTTTATAATAGAAAACAAATGTAGTCATTGTGGTAGATATGGACACAAGTTAGAGAAGTGTTGGAATCTCCATAGTTGTGAAATTTGTGGAGGACATAATCATTCACAAATATTTTATCTACAAAAGGAAAAGAAAGACTACAGATTAAAAATAGATTGTGGATGGATAAACATGAATGAATGGGATAAGATAAAAGAAATGTTGTATGGTTTCTACAAAAGGAAACCAAGAATAATCAAAGTTTACTAAGATTATTTCCACTAGGTTGAAGAATAAATAGTGAAGAATAAGTTTCATATTTTAGAGAACCAACTCAGGAAGAAAGTTGGTCATTAAAGGAAATAGATAATCTTATTATTGAATAAGAAATAAACAAATCAGAAAAAAAGTTGGTCATTGCCAGTTTGCTTTAGATATTGGAAGAAGTTGCATATTGAACTCTTAAGCAATGATATATAAATTTATCTAAGATATTTTCTACAATGAAAATTTGATCTTCAGAATTTGAGAAGCTTCCTACAACAGATAGAGAAGACTTTCATCTTTGATTGCTTGAAGATAGAGAGCTTTCCTCATGTAGGGATTGATTTGAGTTATAGTTAAGTCTCAAAGACAGACTTCGATAAAATATTTAGGTCATTAATAAATAGACCTTGATAAGATAGATTGAGTTTACCTATTCCAAGAATCTATTCATAATAGAAGGCAGTCTACAATATAGATTCAGGTCTTGAAGATAGACCTTGACATTGATAGAGATAGGAGACCCGAGGAAAGAGGTCCCATAGAAGAAAGAAGTAGACAAAGGAGACCTATTAGAAAAAGTCCCATTGAAGATAGAAGAGACTTGAGTAAAGAGGTCCTTGATAAAAGAATTAGTGGTCCTTAGTAAGAGAAGAGACCATTAAATTAGCTTGCTCTACAAAGATAGAAAGCAAGTAAGTAGACTTAAAGGTAGTAAGAAGACTTAAAGTAAGAAATATTTGAATGAAATGATCCAGAGGTAATGACCCAAAGATAGAGGTGACTCAAATATATTGATCCATAGGCAAATACAAACAATTTATAAAGGAATACCTAATGAAGGTTATATACATCTAGCCATGTTAGAGTCAGAGCTGAAGATTGAAGAGAAAGACAAGTTAGAGATTGAAGGTAAAAAAGCCTTCCTACCAATGTAATACGATGGAGGTTGGAGATATTACATTATTTCCCCCCTTGTATTATTAGTTTGATAGATGAGATATATTTAATATAATGTATGTGTTAATATGAGAGAAAGTGCAAGGTATCAAAATGGAGAATGAAAAATCACATGATATGTGGAAATATGAGAGCTTTGTCTCTATGAGAGGAATACAAAAGGTTGCATCTCCTAGATGTTTGAGGAGAAATCATGTAAAATTATATATTGGAGGTAAAGCTCCATGCAATATAATCAATCTGTATCATTATTGTAATCCTATGATATTGTGTATATTGTGTTATATTTGTGAGATATTGTTGTTGTTTCAATATTGAGATTCATTGTTAGTTTGATTAATGGTATTCATTTTATTTATTCTTGATCTTGGATAGAGCTTTCTATGAGTTAACCTATTCAGAAAGCTAAATATAACACAATTGTCATAATTTTGAACAAGCCAACATATCAAATTAGTGTCACATCTCTTGCAACGATTCAACATACAACTTTTAATTTTAATCTATAAGTACCCCTTTTGAAAAAGGGTAGGTTAATGAGCAAACAAATGAATGAAGATTAAGTAATTGATGCTCATAGTCAATTTCTCACCAATAATTCTTGCTAAAGACTAACTACTTTTTGTGATTTCCTCTCATCGATTATATATGCACAATTTTTATCTATAATCAGTCCTAATTAACATTTTACTTTCATTGTCTCATTTTGACTGCTCTTTGTATGCTTCCATACTCGATCACTCTTATTTTATATTTAGCTCATGATAAAGGAAAATAGGGACTAACTATAGGTTTGAGGATATGTACATCTCCTTTGAGTCTAGTAGTCCCCATAAATGCTAACACCTCTATTGTATTTTCTTTGTAAATGACCTTTTAATGTTTCCCTACAAGCAATATCTTATGCCATCAAAACTCAGGCAATGACAACTAGTTACATGTTACTTGATAAATATTAGCTTATTCAATCCTATTCTACATATTCCTTTTGATAAATGTTATCTCTATTTTATTTTGAATATAAAATTTCATTTAATATTGATGGATGATAGATTATTGAAATTATTCTATATCCACTATTTTGTTGTAAAGGTGAAATAAATAAGTTTGATTCGCTATAAGATAACTTATAGGTGTTCACTTGTAATACTCTAGTATATTCCCCTTTATTGTACATATACCGTGTTCGTGTTGAGGTAAGGAGATGCAAATAATTTTTCCAAAGGCGTGGACCATTTTTTCATCCTTACAGCTTGCAAAACATTACTAGAACAAAATCCTAGTGGTAAACTTGGTAACTTTACCCATACAGGGTGAGCAGGTATATGACTGGTCCTAGGGTCAAAATAGGGGTCTCACAATTTGAGGATTAACAAAGCTGATCCCAAAAACTATTTTTTTAACAAAATATTCTTCATATATTCCTTAGTCCTAAACTGAATGACAACCATCCTCTTACAAGCAACAAGAAACTAGGCACATATCTAAGGACTTTTATCCTTTACATGGGCATCCAATTTGGTAAGGTTATTCTAGAAATCACACACCCATAGAATATTCCAATAAGCATTCCTTCGAGAGTTTAATGACTTATCTCATTTTCACATCTTCTGCTAGGACTAAGTTTGCTCAGTTACTCTTCCTTCGAATGCACCTAGTTGTTTTTTTCTATGCTTCCAAGGGATTCATCTTTGAATTTTTTCATTCCAAATTCTTCTCCTATGGTGCAAACCAGGGCTCCTTATCTTTCGATCATCCCTCCCAACATTATTTAGATAATTATGGCTTTTTATAACAATTTTGCTCTAAAAACGTTGTATTCCAATATTTGCTCCTATCTAAGAGCTACAAATCCTCCTACAAAATTGACATTAGACCAAACTCATTGTTAAACTCTTCAAAATGTGACTTTCCTCTTCTCAGCTTACTTCCACTACCAAAGAAGAACTCCTTATGACTTATCAAATAGTCCACTACTTCTTTAGACCCTTGTTCCAGTAAAACCTTAAACCTTTCTTCCCTCTCATCATCCTCCATTCTCCCCACTTCTATTGATTATTCCATCCTCACTCTCAAATATTTTGAATTCTAAGTTGGATAAACCCATATATATTCATAACCCTAAATTTAATATTTTCTTGTTTCCTAAAAAAAATAGTTGTAGGCACCAAATCCTAGCTACGTGTCATCCACTCAACATCAAATCATAGCCATTCATCATATATATATATATATATATATATATATATATATATATATATATATTAAAGAATAAATCTCAACCGCCCATCACATCTTAATCTTGACCACTCATTTAACATGATCCATGTCACTTATCAAATCACAATCACAACCCTTCATCATGTTTTAATCTCGATTGCCCGTTGGTGTCATCGAAACCCTAACATGTATTAAGGAGAATCATAAAAGATCATTCATTTTTTTGGTGACTAAGGAGGGAGAAATCTGGAACGTCGATCATCGATCATCCATCATCTCGTGAGACCTAGCATTCTGTCATCTCACTTCCCCTTCGCACTCACACTAACCTCCATCGTTGCCATACCCATCATTTGTTCTCTACAACCCCTACGAACCAGATCTGGACCTTGTAGAGCATCCATCATAGACCACTGATGCTTCAAAGCATATCATGGATGCTCCAAAGTGTCTCTTGAATGCCATAGAGCATTTGATAAATTCCTCAAGGCATCCACATGATATCAGATCAAACTAGCACTAGTAGAAGCATAGATCCAATGACTTGGGTATTGACAAGGTTGTTATTTGCTTTTGATTTACGTTTCCTATATTTAGTTTACATTTCATCAATATTGCACTTAGGGTTTAGTAGATCTATTTTATAGAGGGCCTCACACAGTGGAGCCCTCGCATGTACTATTGATATGTTTCGTGTTACGATTTGTATGCAGGTACTGGAGATAATTTTATTGAAGACTATTGTAGCTTGAGTGGCCCCATAGAGATACACAAGCCCACTCACCCCTATTTGGAGCGAAGAAGATCTGAAGACACCACCATTATTTGATCGAGGGTTTTATCCCTCCTATTGTAAATCATTGTATCAAAGCAAATATTGTGTTGCAACCCCTGATTTGGGGTATATCTATGTATAGAGTGGAGATCACGACTCCATTTGATAATATACAAGATATTTCATTTTATGTGTGCATTATTATCTAATTTGATTTACTGTTCTTATTAGTTTTGATATTTTTATGCTATAAAAAATGGTGATTACGATGGAACCCCTAAAGGGTTTCACATTTTGATTTGCCTTGTTAATATTGAGTTTTTTATCTACATTTTTTTTATAGATTTTCAAAAATATGATCGCATGAAAATTGTGAAGTCCAAAACTAGGGTTTTTAGGAGCTATGGGATTCGACCTGTGGTCACGCGGATGCCATACTATGTTCAAGGGACGCCACACAGTGTTCAGGTGGATGCCATAGAGTATCTGAGAGATTCTATAGAGTATATGTGAGATGCCACAGAGTATCTGGGAGATTCTAGAGAGTATCTATGAGATTCCAAAAAGTATATGGGAGATTTTACAGAGTATCTATGAGACACCACAAAGTATCTAGAAGATTTTGTAGAGTATCTATGAGATTCAATAGATTATTTGAGAGATTTAGTGCCACATCCGTGAAGATAGGGGAAGAATACGTAGGCTTCTTGGTAAGTTTATTTTTGAAACCACTTACGCTTTTTACTTTTTAAAAGAAAAAAGAAAATAAATATTTATTTATATTGTGTAAAAAGTAATACATCATGCATTGTTAAACATTCCAGGCATTCGTAGGCATTTTTCTTTACAACAAAAAAAGAAGTGCATTTTAGAGTAGCAATTCATTTGTCATATAGACTACATATAGGGGAAAATATGCACTTATAAATCAATTTTTAGTTGCATTAGGTCTTTTAGATTTATTTTATGTTGTTTCTGAATTTATATGTCAGAAATAGTCTAAAGTTTATATAAAATTCATTCATTGCATTTTGGCTCATATTTTTTTGTTGTTTATGGTATTTTGTTTGTTGTTTGGTTTGCTTTGAGTGTTTTCGCTTATGTTTTAGGCAACAAACTTGAATATCATACTAGGTTGCATCTAAATATAGTTTTTCTTTTCATTTTAATAACTAGAAGAAATAAAAACACCATATAGAACAATTTTTTTAAAAGGAACCACACACTCTTCTTTCTTTCTTACTTCTCACCCTTCTAGGTTGGAATAGGTCACTTGTGCTCATGCTTCCTCGTGCTATTGGAAACACATGTTGATTCAGAGTGGAAGATCTAGACAAACCCTCCACACATTGTGGATCTTAAGTGGTGTACCCTAGACTCCTTTTGACACTTGGCACTAGTGTTCCTAGTCACTACCTTGGTTGAGTTCCCTACGATGTGAAGGGTGGTTGCTTTGCATTTTTATGTTCAAAAAAATACCATAGAAAAAAAAACTTAAAAGGAACCCACACACAACACGTTTCACTATTAACATCATCGAGTTGGATTTCATCATCAACCGTTGATTGAGACCAGCAACTATGGGCTTCATATCCATTCATTGGCTCTCCCCCTAGATATCCTAAAAACCCCATGAGTGGTTTTTTGGACTTCATCACCAAAAAGATCCCCCACTTTTGAGAGATCCTCGAAGTGGGTTATACTTTAGGAAACAATTTTAGCCATTTACATTTCATTCCTTGTCAAAGGGGTGAGTGTAAACACACCTTCCATCCAATTTGCATATTTGTTTTAGGCTTAGGGATTCTTAACGCAAAAACACACAAAACCAAATAAAAAATAAATAAATAACTATTGCAAAGATATAGGATACATCTATTTGTTTGACTTGTGTGTTTTTCACTATAATTTCACTTTCCACACATGCATCCTGCACATTTATTACCCTAGATTGCTTATAGCTTGTGGTGTTGACCTAAAATCAAGCCAGAGCTATGAGTCATCCACTCACCAACCAACCATTTCCATTTATGGAGTGCTCCACTCCTTTCCCAACCACTTTTGTGGTTAGCCCAGCCTGTGTGGCATAGACAAGACATCTTGACTTGTTTGTTGGACCCTCTCACATGGTATCCACTTTGGATGTAGATACACTGCAGAGGGTAATTCACACTACCATTCCAAAAATTGAACCATTCACACCAATCGATCGCCTCATTACTTACATAGATTTTGATAAAATTAGAACCTATTTAAGATCCACCAATCTGATTCTACAACCACTTATCATCCCACCTAGACATGTTCCTTCTTCTCAGTAGGAACTTGCTCACTCACACCCCAATAGTTTTAGCCAAGTCCTCACTAACCCTCTTTTTGAGTCCACATCTATCCTCCCACACCAAATTCCTCCACAAAAATTTAGCCAAAACACCTCCATTCTACTTACCTATACCACTACCCACTCCAACCTTTTATACGAAGCACAATTTAATGTTGCTTTGCAGATTCCATCCACCATACCATCTACCACCCCTCATTCAGTTGTGATTCCTTTCACAATTTACCCTCCATTTACCTCAACCAACATTGCCAACACTCACACCATACCTACATCCACTTCCAACACAACCACACAATCTGCATCTAAAATTGCCATAAAAAAAACATGACATCTTAATGAACTACTTATGGGCCACCAAGACATCCGTTCTTGCCCACAACAGTAATCTCAAGTGGCAGATTTCAAACCTCAATCCATTTTGAACCAAAGCACATTTTTCATCCCTGCTCCATCTTGGGTATCATAATTTTCTAAGGTTACTATACCCATACCTCTATTCAACCACATCAATACCACTTTAACAACCCAACACATTCAAATCCCCCAAACTTCATCCCCACTCCATCAACACCAATCATTCCATAACCAAGGCCAACAACACATCCAACACCATTAGATACCCATAAATCCATCGATCAATTAGAACCACATTTCATCCCAACAGTTCATCACCCAACATACACCACCCCCATACATCCATCAAATAAACCAAAGCTTCCACACACACATTGAAGACCCTAAAATCCAAGCTTTGCAACAACAAATTGAGATCTTAATCATGCACACACCTAGGATGATGTAAACAAAACATACATTAAGATAGTTGATCAATCAACCCATTTATTCTTTGGTACCATCATCGCCTTATCCGACAGAATTTACATTACCAAAGTTTAACAAATTCAAAGGGACTGAGGACCCTAGGGAGCATATTAGTGCATTCATCCATTCATGTTTTAGAATCCAAAAGAACGATACCTTGATGCTCTAAACTTTTCCTTATACATTAGGGAGGATGCCTTAGATTGGTACAACCATCTACCACATTACAGTGTCTATACATTTGAATAATTGGTGAATAAATTCTTAGAAAGGTTCTCCTTCAATGTTTGTAAGAAAAATACCTTGATCAACCTATATAACCTTAGATAATTTGAAGAAGATTCGGTCTATGACTTCAAAAATTGTTGGAGGACAGTCATTACCAAGCTGTCATTCTCCCTCCCAATGGAAGAATTAACAAAAATATTTTCAAGGAGTTGTTTAAAACCTATCTCCTTGTTGTTGCAATTACATAAATATAGAACATTCGATGAAGCTTTTGCCCAGGCCCGAGTTATCAAAGAAATCAAGATCCAAGAGGGTGAGATCAAACCCAAAAAGAAAGAGTGGCAAAACAAGGGCCAATCTAAAGGAAACTATAACGGCTAATCAAAATTAGGACAAGTCAATCAAGTGGTCTTAAGTCAACTGCAAATGACTCAACAAACCCAAGGTCATCACCAACCATAACCATCATTGTAAAAATCACAAAAAATGTCTTATCAAGCGGTTCTATCCCCACAATAATTACACAACACAGTGCCAACTATGGAAAGCCATCAATATTAACAATTTTTTTGATAGAATCACACTTATACACCATTATATGAATCATATGCCTCCATATTTCATAGGTTGTATTATGCCAATGCTATAACCTTACCTAAAGTCAAACTAGACAATCCTACCAAACATGACAAGGGCTATAAGGAGCATTTATTTTGTCCTTTCCATCGATAGAAGGGGCATGACATTAATAAATCCTATTCATTCAAAGATATTATGCAAGACTTGATAGACTTATGGGCTATTAAGTTGGATAGCCCCTTAGCACAACAAAATCAAAATCTTGGTATCTATCAAACACTACTTCCTTATCATGAGGAAGCACAACAAACAATAAGGGGATCAAATACTATGACTCTCCCTAACCAAGTCAACCACGTGCAACAACACCAATATTTTGTGGGTGCTATTCACATAGTGTCCTGGGGTCAGTGAAGCAAGAATTACCAAAATGAATAGCCTCAAGTAGTTCAACCTCCCGTGGCACCAAAAAATGTGTCTCCATAACCTGCTAATTCATCTTCACCCATCTATTTTTTTCCAATCCATTTCAACCCATTCACCTTCCAAGTCATCCATCTTAACCCGTCCATTTTCCAAGTTTCACCAATCCATCTCAATCCATTCATATTTCAAATACTCCACCTCAACCCATCCATACTTCAAGTTATTTGCAACAAATAGGAGTCTTCAGAGACCCCTTTCCAACACATGAAACTAACACAACACTTGCCAATCAAGCAGAGGAACCTAAGCAAGTGAATCAGGTGCATGATAGTCCACCTCACCAAGATTTTGTGGGAATGATTAATATTATGACAAAGGATTGTGAATGACCAAACCAATCCACCCAACCTGTAGCTCTTCCCAACATTCCCTCCATGCCACAAGTGCTGCTACCACCGAATCAAGTCACACATACTCCATCTTAAGTGAACCTCATATCTAACAAGGCACATGGCCCCAATTGATTTCCTTTAATTTTCTTTTAAAATTTTTGGGATTTATTGCAAAGTGATATGTTAGTTATGATTGAAGAGGCCTGAAAAAAGAAGGCTATAATAATTGAGATCAATGCTACTTTTATTACCTTGGTTCCCAAGAAAAGTGACACAAAATATTTTGATAATTTTTGTCCAATAAGCCTTTTTAATATGATTTATAAGATCATTTCAAAAATTATGGCAAACAGGTTGAAGGACATTCTAGGGTGTCTTATCTCAAAGGAACAAGGTCGCTTTGTTCATGGTAAACAAATTCTTGATGGTATAATTATTGTGCAAGACGCTATAAATTCTCTTTATTCTATGAAAAAATTAGACATGCTTTTAAAATTAGATATGAAAAGCATATGATAGGGTTTCTTGGAATTTTATACATGCTATTCTCATAAAGTTTGGCTTTGATTATAGTTGGTGTGAGTGGATTAAATGTTGTTATAGCACTACAAAATGTTATATTTTGATCAATGGTTCTCCTGCTCAGTACTTCAAGTCATCTTGTCGAATTTATCAAGGTGATCCACTTTCTCCTTATCTATTCATTATTTTAGTAGAAGCATTATGGAGAACCTTTTCAAAGGTAAAAATGGAAGGAAAATCAAGGGTATTCAAGTTGCAAAAAAAGATCCCTTTGAATCTCACTTCCAATTTGTTGATGATACTTTTCATTTGAGTCATTTGTTAGTTAGTGAGGTCATGGAGTTTAAATCAATATCATCATGCTATGAGAAGGCTACTTGACAGTTGGTAAATACTACAAAATCCAATATTTTTTCATTAATATTGCCCTAGATTTACAACAAATTACTATGAATATTTTAGGCTTTAAAATTGAAAAATCTCCATTAACTTACTTGGGTTTTCCTTTGTCTAATAAAGGAAATAAAAAGGAGCTTTAGATCTCTTTTTTGGATAAAATGAAATCTTTCTTGGCAAGTTGGAAAGGTAATTTCTTATCTATAGCAGGAAGGTTACAACTCATAAATACTACATTGCAATCCATTCCTATTTATATGATGTCATTTTCAAGACTGCCAACATGTATAACATAAAAATTTGATAAAATTCAAAAGGACTTTCTATAGAAAGGTTATGAGGAGAAAATTAGGTTTCCTTTTTGTAAGTGGGATAGGGTTTGCAAAGGAAAGAATATTGAAGGTCAGGCTTGCAAAATGTAGACTTGTAAATTTGGCATTTGGAGCAAAGCTTGGGTGCAGATTATTCATAGATCAAGGAAAGAATTGGGAAAAAATATTACTTCAAAATTATATAGGTTCTCTTGATGTAATTAAATTATTTAGGAAAAGAACTCTATCCAAAGGATCATCAACATGGAACCTCATATCAAAGATTTTATAATTGATAAAGAAACATATTAGATCGTCAATCAATAAAGGGAATTACACAAATTTTTTATTTGATTCTCGATTAAAGTCGTATCCTCTTATCTCTAACTCAAAATGACAACCATTAGCTCAAGCATGACTGGCATGTAAAGGTCCAATGGTCAAAGACTATATCATCATGAGCAACAAGTCCAAATCATGTATTTTTTTTAGTAACTTGGTTGAAGGAGAGGAACTCAAACAAATTGTAGATGAACTTCAAAATATGCTTCAAGAGTTTTTTTTGCCAATTTTTACACAAAACGATGAGTTGGTTTGGAATTTATCAAAGGATGGTGGATACTCGATCAAGTTGGGATATGAGGATTTAGAACAATCAAAATTTCCTTCTCCCAAAGATTTTTCTTGGAAGAATGTTTGGTCATTAGAGGCTCTCCCTAAGGCCTCAACATTCCTTTGGTTAGTAGTTCAAAGTAATATTCTTACAGGAGAGAGTCTACAAAGAGGAGGATATTATGGACCCTTCAAATGTGACTTATGTGAGAAGGATTTAGAAACATCAAACCATTTACTTTTTGTCATTCATTTGTTCACACTATTTGGGGTTATTATTAAATAAATATGAAATTGTATTGGGTAACTCCATCAACATTGAAAGTGTTGATAAAATATTGGTTTAATTTTTTCAAAGCTAAAGAATTATGTATTCTTTGGAGGATTGGCCTTGCCATTATTTGTTGAAATTTATGGCTTAAAGGAATAATAGAATTTTTAAAAATAAATCTCAAAATCATGCCCAAGTTTGGAACCATATTATTGTCTTTCTTGCAAGATGTCTATAAATATGATGCTCATTATGGAATTCTCAATTGCAAAAAAAGAGGTGCTACTAACTTGGCTACAAGACTTGAACATACATGGAAGATTCATTTGCAAAAATGAAATTAAAACAAAGGATCTACTTTGATCTATGGTAAAAATGGAAATGTCCAAAAATTAGGTTTATCAAAAATAATTTTGATGGTGCTTTTAAAGGAAATCTAGGAAAATCTAGTGCAAGTGGTGCTTTTAGAAATAGTGAAAGCAAAATTCTCCTCACTTATTATTTAGAATCATATGGAACTTAAACTAACAACTATGCACAGGGCTAGGGAACTTCTTATAGGGATTAAAATTACAGTAGAAAAAGGGATGAAAATATATTTCAATTGAGGGGGACTCACAAATTATCATCAATGCTATTAACAAAAATGGATGTGGTCTCAGGAGGATAACACAATGGTTTAGTCTTTGGATCTTCTTTGGGAGGTCCAAAGTTCAAACTGTAACGTGTGTGTAGTTGTGTTAAATTTTCTATTGATAAGCTCAACTCTCCCCCTTATGATAGGTCATGGTGGGATGAATATGCCTAGCCTTGAGCATCAGTCATAGGGGTTTCTTACACTAACCAAATACAAAAAAATAAAAAATAAAAATGGATGTGGAGACTAGATAAAAATAATAATATTGTTGATGTTCATCATTTATTACTAGAGGCAATCTCTTGGAAGTGTGAGCATATTTATAGAGAAGGAAATTAAGTAGCAAATAAATTAGTGAAATGCAATGTTGATATTCATCCTAATGAAATTTAAATTTTAGAAGGCAGTTGGCCAACTAATATTATCTCTTAATCAAAATGATGTCAAGGAGTTGATTGTGGAAACATAGCACTTCAAAGAAGTTGAAGAATATATTTAAGAGAAAAAATTATGATAAATAAATATACACAATAGAATGTCAAGAGTCACGTATACAAGTAAATAGAATGTTAAGAGTCATGTAAACAATTATCAATATGTAAAGCCAAGAGGCATGAGAGGTTTGTCTTATGTGTGGAATAGGAAATAATGTATCTCCCAGATATGTGAGGAGTGCAATAGTCAAGTATTGAAGAGTAAACTTTTTAAGGTTATATTATGGAGATAAAGCTCTATGTATTGTATCATCGAAGAGTATTTGTGTATCAAAAGATTTATCAGAGAATATTAAAGTTTGTATGCAATATTTTAGAGTAATTATATTGCAAGTTTGCTTATGCATATTGTTATCGATATTGACCTGTTAATCCATATTATTGTTATTTCATAAATGTTACATTCATTAATATTGACCATTTATATTGATTGTTCTAATATTTGAGTCTACTCAAGATCTTGGATATTTGGACTTGTGATTGAATTAGCTAAAAAGCCAACACAATATCCATCCAAATTTTCTTCCTAATGTCAAAGTCATAAATATGCATTTTCACAAACTTAAGTAAATCTTATCCACTTGTAAATAAAAAACTTAAAAATTTTCCAAGCATATTTAAAAAAATAATTTAAAAAATAAATAAATATTATGATATATTATGTAATAAAGGCTTCCATATTCCCAATATTTGTTTCTTGTGTTCTAAGAATGTTGAATCTGTGTATCATCTTTTCATCCATTGTGATTTCTCAAATAAGGTGCTGAGTGCTTTATTGGATTCTTTTTCTATAAAGTGGATGTTACCTCGAACTTTCAAGAAATTTTTCACTCACTGTAAATTCCCCTTCATTAGTCACAACCTCACTAGGGTGTGGGACCTAGTTCTTCCTCATTTTTTATGCGGTATCTAGTGGGAGATGAACAAAAGAACTTTTAAGGATATTTCTAGGAATGAATCCTTTGTCTTTAGAAGGATTAAAGTTGCTATTGAGAATAACTTGGTTGTATTTGTTGTAGGAAATGGTAGAAAGAAAGTTATGGAGAAAGGACCTATTGTTAGTTGGAAATTAAATCTAGGCTCTTCTACTTTTGTATCCACTGTTCAAAAAATATTGGCTATTATATGGCATAAACTAGCTAAAGGGTGGGTCATTTTGAACTTTGATGTGGTTGCCAAAGGTAACATTGGGAGGGCTGGTGGAGGGGGTGTTGTCAGAAATAATAATGGTGAGGTCATTTGGTCTTTACACCAAAGATTATGGTATTCATACCAACCACCTAGTTGAAGCTAAGGCGCTTTTCTTGGGTGTTCATTAGGTTTTTGAGAGGGGCTTTAGAAGACTTCTCATACAAGGTGACTCCTTGAACATCATTTGGGATTTGCATGTTGGAAAGACTAATAATTGTTTCATCCTAAATATTATTAAGGACACCTCGAAGATTTTGTAAGGTATGTTAGAAGTTAAAATTGAGCATATTTATAGGGAACGTAACCAGGTTACTAATGTTATGGCTAATTTGGGGGTGGATAGTGGCCAATTCAAAAATTGGAAAGACAATTTCCCTCTACAATTAATGACAATTGTTGTTTTGGAAGCATTGGGCCTACTTGTCCAATAGGTCTTTTTATTGTCTTTCTACTTGGATGAGGTCTCCTTTGTGTTGCGGTTTGTAGGCAACAAATCCACCTCCCAGAAGAAGAAGTGATCTTTGGATTTGCACAGTTTTGTCTAGTTTTGCTCAATTTTGATTAAAATGTACAAGTGTGAAAATGTACAAGTAGGAGCAAAATGTACAAGGTTGCAAATGTACGAAATGAAATGTAAATGAAATTAGGTGAAATGTACATTTGGAGTGAATTTGATAAAAATCAAATTAGACCTTAGTAAACCTTGTAAAATATTTATTTTGAAGTTAGTTCGGGAAGGCAGTTGTAAATATTATGATGCTTCAGAAACCACTTTGGAATGGTCTGGGCATGCATTATATAGCCCCCCATTCATTTTTTGGTTGTTATGTTCTTGATAGTTCATTCATAGTTCATTCATGTTCATTGTTGTTCATTGTTGAAACCTTAATACATAATTCATGGAGTATTGATTGTTGGTTTACATATTGTTCATTGTGATTGTTGTGGTGATTGTGAGTAATGCCAATGGCTATATTGTATAGGATTCCTCATAATATGAAAATTACAACAATTTCCCTTATTTCCTTGCCCTTGTGAATTCCACCATACATTTTGACTATTGCAGGTTGTGTAGTTCATGTTTGATGCATAACTTGGCATGTCTATGGATGGAATTGCATTGTGAATGATCCTGATTACTTTCTAGACTTGGTGTGGAGAATGGAAGTGATTGTATGAAGAATTACAACCATAATTGATGTTTCTAGGTAGTTGTACAATTTTTAGAATTGCCCATGATGAATACAACTCATTGCTATTGATTTAGGGTTTGCATGTTATGAAGAGTTGGAGCAATTGACAAGTAGAAACTTCCCAAAATATATCTTGGAAGGATTGGTTGATGTAGAGTGATAGATCTGAGTATTAGTTGTAGCAAGGGTTCATACAAACCATACAAGTGTTGTACCCAAATCGTACAAACAATCATTTACCCGATTTGGTAATAAAGTTGCAACCCAAAATCTGCCAATTAAGGAAATAAAGCTAGTTTGGAGAAATCGATTACAAAACCGATCGATTTAACTTGCAAAACCTATTCTAGTGAGTTGGATGAGTACCAAATCATACAAGGTACTATGTTGTATGATTTGGACCATACAACTGTATGATTTGGTGATCGTACAAGTTATTTTGGTAGATTTACATAGTGTACGATGGAGACTGTATGAGCTGTACGAATTGTGCAAGTTGGATTCTAAGATTGTGGTAATAATTTCTAGAGTACTCTAACCACCTCCCCATTTGGGAATACTACACCACTACCATCTACATTTGGCATCATTGCCTTATCAAACTTTGGCATTTTTGTTAAAATGGGTCAAAAGTGTCGTAGTCAAGAAGATCGTACAAGTGATAAACTTGAGTACACAAATTGGAGGTGAATGATAGACACAAGTTTGCAAAGGTGTAGGAGATGGGATCATAGAGAGGAAATCCTAGTTAGGAGGAGCATGAGAATTGCTCAAAGAGGGATCATGAATAGTGTTGAACACAATACACATGAACCAGTAATAGAACAAGTGTGGACATCTGATGAAGTAGACATTGAGAGGTTGGATACATTGTTGATTGATATGGAAGGAGAGGAACAAGAAGCACCTAGAGTCGAGGAGAATATTGATGTAAGTAAAGATGTTAACAATGAAACTATGCGAGAATGAAGGGAGTGGATGGTAACACTTGAGAAAGTGGTGGATAGGTTGCAAAGGAGTGTGATGGATGGGAGTCAGGCACTAGAGCAACAACACATGAGGTCTCAGGAGGAAGGACCAAGGCCACAACCTACACACCAACGAAGGAGGT
This sequence comes from Wollemia nobilis, assembly GCA_028583015.1. Taxonomy (NCBI): domain Eukaryota; kingdom Viridiplantae; phylum Streptophyta; class Pinopsida; order Araucariales; family Araucariaceae; genus Wollemia; species Wollemia nobilis. The sequence continues at coordinate 6,486,096 of JAQPPZ010000386.1, read as the reverse complement.
CATAGAGTGAAGATGCATAGGAAATTGGTAGATGACTATTTTGGTGAATATAAGATTCCTCGAGTAGATGGTTTCGATGAGGACCAACAAAGTGAGTCACCTATAAGGTGGAATCGATCAAGGATTCTAGGTGAAACTTCATCAAGTGAAGAAGAAGAACCACCAATGGCCCATGTAGGTAGTAGAGCAGGAAAGCAGAGATGCCCACCCTTTATGGGGGAAGGAAAGGAAGACCCAACAAGACACATCGAGACATGTATAACCATCTGGAGAGCAAATGGTGTAGACCAACTAGATGAATGGTTACGATTATTTCCTACTACATTACGAGGACTTGCCATAGATTGGTATCTAAAAAGGTAAAACACACCAAACTTCTAGGCATGGAATACAATGAAAGATGCATTCATTGAGGAATTTCATCCCTTGAAGGATGATGGTGATATTGTAACTGAACTTTGCACCACTAAATAGAAAGTTGATGAAGATGTGAAGTCATACAACCATCGATTGAAGTAGTTGGTGGATAAGATGCAAATGCCTCTAGTGGATGTGCTAGTAAAGTGATGGTTTGTAGATGGGTTGTTACCCAGATACAAGAAGAATATGAAGGCAGTTCCATCAACCATGTATGAAGAAGCCTTAGAAAATGCAAAGAATTTTGAAAGTGAGGCTAAACAAACAATCACCGGAATGATAACACATGTAAGACGCGATGATTCAGATAGTGAAGAGGATGATACAATACAATAGATAGTGCAATCATTCCAAAAGGAATTTGACAAAATAATTAAAGAGGCAAAAGGTAAATTCAAGCAAGATCGAAAGGACATTTGGTGTACAAATTGCAAAACTGAAGGTCACATGAATGTGACTTGTCCTCGCAATGAGTATTACCACATTTACAATGTACTTGGACATGAAGTGATGGAATATCCATTTAATGCAAAGGTGCACCCATAGGTTCTCTCTATCCAAGAGTAGGAAGAGAAACCCAAAAACCAAGGGAGTGGCTAGCAAGCCACTAGTGGCGGTTATAGGAATAGTTGTAGAGGGGGAAGATAGTATCAAGGCAACCGATAAGGAGGATAGAGCCACTTGTAGTATGATTTAGATGGGAGACCAATCATACAGTGTCACAATTACCAAGAGTGGGGGTATTTTACGAAGAATTATCCATCACCCTAGAAATAGGAGATACAATAGATAAATACTACACACATGTGTAGATGGTGTGGTCTAGGGAACCACAAGGAAGTAAATTGTCCAAAGTAGGTGAGTTCTAGTAACCCATAAAATGTGAACTTTTTGGACATAGAGGTTCCTCCAATCAGTGAGGAAACCAAAGAAGTACTAGTCATGACAAGGAATCAGGCTAGGAAGGACAAGTATCCTGAACCTACCAAAGAAAAGAAGTGATGGCAAGTAGCAAAGAGGGTACTTGATGAAGAAGCAAATAAGGCAAAAGAATTGAGAATAGTGAGAGAAAAAGAGTTAAAGAAACCATCAGAAGACAAAGAAGTTGTGCAAAATCTGGTAGCACAAGTTTTGAATTCCACTATGGAGATTAAGGTGGCAAGTCTGTTAGAAGCCATCCCATCATTGCATAAAGTGATGATGGAAGACATACAACCTCATAAGGTGATGGAGGTACAAAGCCAACCAATCAAGGAAGAAGAACAAAAGAATTACTTTATGGACCCTACCATATTGATGATTGATGTTGGGAAGAAACCCACATTGGTCCATATGGAGATCTTGGGACACAAGCTGACACAAGTTATTGTGGATGGAGGATCCAGTGTTAATGTGTTACCCAAGAAGACTTGGTGAGAAATTGGTGCTCCATCATTATGGGCACCAAGATTCTAGTTATATGGTGCTGACCAGTATGGAATAGAGATGAAAGGAGTCTTGACCACACAACAAGTCATAATAGCTGACCAAGAATTTGTCTTGGATTTCATTGTGATTACCATGCAAAAGCCAACATACGATGCTTTGTTGGGAAGAGGATGGCTATGAATAGCCAAAGTTAATCACAACTAGGAGAAAATATCAGATCACCTTCAAGAAGGGACAACATAAATATATGATCAATTTGAATAACTAGAGGATCAGTGAGGATGTGGCCATGACTGATGAGTCAAGTAGTTCTTCTGGTGAAGAAGAGCATGAGCCTAATGAAGAAGGTATGTTGTACCTAGATGATTGTAGCGAAGATGAAGCTCGATATGATAGTGGACTGCTCCATTGGAAAATGGAGGAGTACAAGGTTTTTTAGCCCACCTACCTCTGTATTGACACAGAGGAGACCACAAAAAACAAGATGAGATGAAAGTTAGCTCAAAACCAAAGAAAGAAGAAGAGGAGAAATGGTCATTCCCTAAAAGATTTGTAGAATACATAGTGGGAGATGCTGAAATTGATGTGAGACCAATGCATCCTATGAATGTGGAAAAGGTAGCGATAGAGCCTATGAATATTAAGTATGAAGGACCTCGGATAGTGGATGTAAACCTAGGAATAGAGGGAGAGCCTAGGATGATCCACTATGGTGATGATTGGGACCCAATATTGAAAGCAACAACTTTCAAGATATTCTTAGAGTATAAGGATGTCTTTGCATGGATGTATAAGGACCTAAAAGGGGTACCACCAGAGTTATGTGTCCACAAGATCATGCTTATGCTTGGGGCACAACCAGTGAGAAGAAGGTCATATAGGATGAACCCTAAGTATGTCGCATTGGTGAATACAAAAATCGAAAAGATGTTAGAAGTAGGCATTATTTTTAGAGTCACTACTAGTGATTGGGTTTCACCTATAGTGGTCACCCTGAAGAAGGAAGTGGATAAAATCTGAATATGCATAGACTTCAGGAGTCTGAATGTAGTGACAATCAAAGATCCCTTCCCTATTCCCTTCATAGACTCAATTCTGGAAGAGGTCGTAGGACATGAAATGTATTCATTCCTGGATGGGTTTTCTGGGTATAACCAAATAAGCATCATCGAGGAGGATAATTTGAAGACCACATTCATTGTGGAGAATGGCATCTATGCATATAATCGAATGCCATTTGGGCTATGCAATGCCCCAACCACATTTCAACACATTATTCTGTATATCTTTGATCAATTGGCCATAGGAAATTTTAAGGTATTTTTGGATGATTGGTCCATTTACAGTAAGATCAAAGATCATTTACCTAGCCTCAATGAATGCATGAGTAGGTGTAGGAATGTACAAATCTCCCTGAATCCAACAAAGTATTTTTTGATGGTACCATATGGGAAACTATTGGGACATATAGTGTGCAATGAAGGGTTGAAGACCGATCCTGACAAAATCTATGTCATACTACACATGGAGGAGCCATATGATGTGAGCTCTTTAAAAACCTTCCTTGGATCCATGGGATACTATCAAAGGTTTATCAAGAATTATGCACATGTGTCCTACCCACTAGATTCTTTAACCAAGAAGAATATTCCCTTCAGATGGATGGAGGAGCACCAAGGAGCCTTTGAGGAGTTAAAATCTAAGCTGGTCAGTAGTCCCATTTTGGTGTTCCCTAATTGGGATAAGGAATTCCACATCCATATTGATACCTCAAACTTTGTAGTTGGATGTGCATTGGCATAGGAAGGATAGTTTATGTTGGACTAGCCTAAATATTTTACAAGCTACCTATTATCATGGATAGAGAGAAATTATAGTACAATAGAGTGAGAAGCTCTAGGGATGGTATATGTTATGTAAAATTTTAGGTATTACCTATTGGTGAACCCTTTTGCCTTCTACGTTGATCATCAAGCTTTGTTGTACTTGATAAATAAGCTAGTTATACAAGGATGAGTCAACAGGTGGCTCATCACCTTACAAGAGTTTATATTTTGAGTAGTAGTGCGACCTAGTAAGAAGCATGTGATTGTAGACCAGTTGTCTTAAATATGATCAAGAGAACCTATAGGAGTAAGGATTCCATATGAATTCCCTGATGCTCAGTTATTTGTAATCAATGTTGTTCCATCATGGTACAAGTTGATTGGATAATACCTATCCATAGGGGAGTTGCCACAAGAGTTGATGATAATGGAGAAGAAGAAAGTAATCATAAATTCAGCCCCTTTCTAGTTGATAGCGGGATTGCTGTACAAATTAGGTATTGATGGTATCCTAAGAAGATGTGTAATGGATGAGGAAATTAAAGTCACATTGAAAGAAGCTCATGAAGGATTGGTAGGAGGACACATGGGGCTTGATGCCACTACTCAAAAAGTACTCTTAGCAGGACTATGGTGGCCCATAGTATATAATGATGCAAAAGAATATGTAAGAGCATGTGATACTTGCCAGAGAGTGAGAAGCCAGTGCAAAGGGACTTTATGCCATTACACCCATCACAACCCTAAGAACTATTTGAGAGATGGGGGTTGGACTTTGTTGGACCATTGAGAACAACGTGTAGATGAATAATTTTAGAATTTGGCACTCCTTGTCTAGTCTGTATTACCTGAGAGCTAATGGGTAGGTGAAAGCAACTAACAAGGTATTAGTGTCAACATTGTACAAAACCTATGGAATAGAGGGAGCAGATTGGGAGGAAAGGTTACCATATATTATTTGGGTATATCGAACTACCTTTAAGCCAATGATAGACCATACACCATTTCAGCTAATGTATGGTCAAGAGGTAGTAGTGCCAGTGGAATTCTTGGTACCAAGTTTGTGGATAGTTGTGGAGCATCGCTTAGGTGACCAAGAGAGTATAGAAGAAAGATTGATGACACTAATCAAGCTGGATGAGAGAAGAGTCATGGCACAATGGGTGATCGAAGTGGCCTAGAAGAGAAGGAAGATGTGGCATGACAAGCACCTTCAAAAATTAGAACTTAAGCAAGGTGACTTAGTTCTAAAGTTTAATGGGAAATGAGAAATCAAGTTGGGTAAGTTAAAAACCTTGTGGCTTGGTCCCTTTCGAGTCATAGAAGTGAGGGATAATGGAGTAGTTAAACTATAGAACTTGAATGGGATGGAAGTGCTAGATACTATAAATGGTTTGAATTTGAAGCCATATAAAGTACAATGTCTGTTTATCACTTTAGAAGAAGTTGAATAAAGATAACAAGCTCAATTTGATGAGTAACAAAGTATAATTCAAGGCCTACCATGGGAGGACCTTGACATGGGACTCACATGCCTATTCATAGAAGGGGAGGAGATAAGACCAATTATCGAGCAAGAAGAGTTGGTACCTCGACTCGATGAGAGAAGAAGGATGCGAGTACATGTAAGGTTTGTATATGGGATTGAAAGGATTGAGGAAGAATATGAAAGAAGGATTTCTCCAAGGGAAATAAGGAATCCATATGAACAAGGAATGGTGTATCCATAGTTGGAGTATAGAGAATTACCCCAACCATCAGAATATCGATGAAGAGCGAGACTAATGGTCCGATATGTGGATAGGATGGATAATTTTGATATGGAAGTTCTATAAGGGATAGGAGGTGACACTACAGAGGAAGAGCTCACTGAATTCTCTCCATTAGCTCAGATAGGACTATTGCAATAGAGGATGCGACACCAGATCCAATAGTTGCAAGAGGAGTATGAAATATTGCAGGGGCACACTACAAGACTTCGTGAGTAGACTATCCAAGACTTGGATGACACGATGCAAATAATGGAGGAGCAAAGGGTAGTGAGGTCACAGGAATTAGAAGGTAAAGGAAAATAACATGAGATGACACCACAAGTGAGTAGTTCACGCCATGATGGTGCAAGTACGAGTAGGGGAGAAAACTCATAAATAGCACCTCATGAGATGACCAATGATCCATCAATAGTAGAAGTAGATGAGGAAATAGCTTGGTGAGACATTGAGGAAGACATCACAACACCTAGACCACAAAGCAATATACATGAGGATTCAAGTGAATCCAGTGATGGAGAGTTGCCTTGGCTAGTAAGAGAAGAGAGTTTTGATAGCGGTGATGATGACTTCTTAGTGCAACCAACAACACCTCATGTTCGTCCTGACCCTGAGACCTATGCAATAGCCTATCGGTAGTTGAGGTGACAAAGGAGAGAAGTACAGAGACTTCAAAGATTAATGAACTTACCAGTTAATTGGTCAGAACAAAGGGATGATGACCGTAATGATTCCAATTTTGAGTCTGATTTCTTGAAACCATATAGGGAAACTCTGGAAAATGTGTCTCCACAATGATGCTGGGAGGAAAGGTGATGGACACACTGACTAGTATGCATAGATCATTGAATGCAAGTACTTCAATAATTATCACCTGGAATGCAAAGAAATGAAGGTCACTTGGCCAACATAGAACTGGTGGATATAACCCCAGTAAGGAACCAACAAGAACCCCCAAGACAACAGCTAGGTCATAGAGGGGGAGTACATCCATTAAATACTAGGAGAGGTAGAGGAGATATTCCACCTAGAGGAGGTAGAGGATGAGGAAGGATTAGACCCCCTACTCCTAGATGGCCGAGAGACACACCATTGGCCTATTTGAATTGGACCAGGAACCTGCAAGGTATCCCCTGGTTGAGAGGGATGGTACCAAACCTCAGAGGAAGACAACCATGGGGATGACCTCCATTGATTCGACCAGGACCAAGAAGAGTGGAAATCAAAAGAGGATTACCCTAAGAGAGGGAAGTTCCATGGAATGTTCATAGAGGTCCTACATCAAGAGGACTGGGTCAGGGAAGACCTATGCAAGGAAGAGGCCTTGTCGGTAGAGGAAGAGTATGCTTCATCGATGAAAGGAGTCAAGGACTACAAAGGACTCATTCACCAAGCTTAGAAGTTGATTTGATATGAGGAGATAGGTGGAGAAGTCACTCAAATGATAATGGATCAGTAAGAGCAACCCTACCTCATGGTCAATCGATGGAATGATGAGATGAAGTATTACCACTTGGAAGTCCTACAAGTTGTAATTGCATGATTCCAAGTTGTACACATGGCAATCAGAGAGAAGGAAATCAAATAGATGGTCAGTTGGCACCTAATGATGCGATCACCCATAATGTAGAAGTGGGCAATCCAACTGACGAGTCAACATATGGCATCGTACAAGTGAATGTCACTGTATGATTTTCGTGATGGTAAGTACCAAGATATTAATGAAAATATATATAAATATCTTAATTGTGAAAATCCTTCGGGATGCAATTAATATGGAAGGGGTTGAAAATCGGAAATGATGGCCCCTTCTGAGAAAAAAAAAAGAGAAAAGAAAAATAAAAATTATCTTAATTGTGAAAATCCTTTGGGATGCAATTAATATGGAGGGTGGTTGAAAACTGGAAATAATGGCCCCCTCTGGGAAAAAAAGAAAATAAAAGAAATAAAAATAAAAAAAAGGCAAAGAAAAGGATAAAATTAAGAAAAAGATAAAATCACATGCATAAAAAGGACAAGTTGTCAATCATCCATACAAAAGGACAAAACCACATGCAAAGGAGGCTAAGGTGGTAGAATTCCATGCAAAAATATGTTAGGGTTTCAAAATTATATAAAGCAAGGTGCCATACAAAAATTTTCTTTCCCGCTTGCAGATCGTACACATGCAACACTAGAAATTTGGAGAAATTGAAGGTAAAAAGGGTGCAACTGAAGATAATTTCTACATGGGTGGTTAGAATTCACCATATTGCTACAAATTTCGTGACCCATTTTAAATTTGCACCACAAGAATTTTTGGCTTCAAAAAAACAACCCGATTGGAGGAAAAAGCTGCTAGAATTAGGGTTTTTACTCCGAAAAAGCAAAGTAATTTTAAAAATTATGTTGTAGGTGAAGAAAAATTGTTGTATGAGCAAGGATTGGAGGAAAGAAGGTACCCAAGGAAACCCTTGTTGCAGAAAAATTTGGGCTAGGGTTTGATTTTCTAGAAATAGGGAAATGGGGAATTGCAAGGAGGTAAAATAAACAAACCCTGGTACAATAATGAACCATAAAAGCATGAAAATAATTTTTTAAGTCTGCATGTGTGAAGAATTTGGAAAGGATGGTCGTACAATGCTGCTATACTACCAAAAAATTTTTTTTGGAGGAATATTGCACTAAGTGAAGGAGAAACTGCATAATTTGCACTAAAATTGCATCGAGAGAGAGATTGCATGTTTTCGACAAATGGGTTCCACAAAAATCATACTTGTTGAAGAAAAATGAGGTTTTTTGGCCAAGTAATATTTTTAGGGTTGTATGTACGATTTGGGGGCATGATTGTATGATTTTCAAGCTCTTAGAGACCCAATTTGTGTAGATTTCAAGACATTGTACAAACTTTTTTACAGTTGAATGGACTCTGATGAGGAGGTACAGAAGGAAGGTATCCCTATATAATTTTACAATGATTGGTATGATTTTAGATTAGGGTTGTACGATTTGAAGCATCATTTGTACGATTTCAGTCACATGAGTTGTACGATCTCGGCAAGATTTTATGATTTGGAAGCGTACATGTATGACCTTGTAGGATATTGATATTTGTTGTACATTTTAGAAGTAGTCATACATATATTTGGGAGTGATTTTGTATGGTGTTGTCTTGAATTTCTAGATTGAGAAAAGAGTGTGCAATAGTGGTTTTCACCTAGCGATGGCATAAGCGTGAGTTCTAGGATAGAATTATGAGATCATCCTGATCACATTGTAGCATATAGGATAAATAGATCACCCATACAATTGCACCATAGATAATAACGACTTAGGCATTCCCCTTTAGTTTACCCCATTCAATACTAAGGACGTTGATTTCAGTCACATGAGAGCTGTGGTAATCATCCTTACAGAGAAAGAAGACGAAGGTCATGGAGGGGTCAATGATATTGGCATGGTGGTAGAGGAGGTGCACCACTACAATATATAAGGGAGGAGATGGAGCCACCCAGGGCACATAGAAGGGAACTTCATAGTGAAGTTCATCGAGAAAGGACCCTGAAAGAATAGGAAGACTCACCCAGTGAAGCTGAGGAGGAGCAAGTGGACATCAATGATGTCACTTTTGGGTAACCTATAAGAGACTTTTGTAGAAAATGGTGGGACAAACATGATGCCAATCATCCAGTGAAGCAGGCACTAAGAAAGGCTGGAGTAAGTATTATAGCGCAAATCCCATCGTAGGATAAAGTGTTCTTCAATGAATACTTGTTGTAGATTCTCTAGTCATATGAACCCATCGAGAACCGTATAGTGGTACGAGTGGGTAATAGGTATGTCAAGGTGGAGTTTTTGGTAGAGGCATTTTGATGGACATTCAGATTGCCTAGGGATGGAGCTCTAGTTTTGAAGAGGATAGTAGACCCAATTGAGACTCACAGATTGATCATGACACTCACATCTGTGAAGTCACCTATCATAGCCAAGATTTTGGGTACTGGGACCCATGGAATCAAATAGAGTTATTTGAAGACCAATGAGTTGGCTTGCATGATGAATGTTGTTATGGCACGACTATCTGGAGAATCATGAGCTTTGAAAATGCCAATCTGGATGGCATAGTACATGGAAGGTGTTTATAATGGCATGAAGTATGATTGGGGAACATATTTATAGGAATGGATGCAGTAGGCATTGATAGTGAGGAGGAAGATATTCTCCATGAATTTTCATGCCATTGCACTTCTATTGGATGTAGTATTAGGAATGGGAATTCACTTTCCTGGTAGGACCCAACCACGGGATATAGCACCAAATCAGCCTACCATACTATGATGGGCAAAGATTATGTCTCTATCGAAGGCAACTCTAGATAAATCAAAGGCCAAGAAGAGCACAAAGCAAGTAATACCTTCGATGCAGGAAGAAGATGAGATGACATCTGATGAAGATGTTCATCCATGGAGGAAGTGAAGAAGATAGTTGGAACCAGCCTTGGAGCAGCAGGCCTAGGACCAACAGTTATGAGAGCAACCAATCTCTTTTGAAGAGGAGGAGAGGGTGGAACAACAATCCAGCCCTATAAGGATTTAGACATGAAGGCAATGAGAGAAACAAAAGAAACCCATGCAGCCAGAGCAAATCGAGTCAGTGCCAGAAGAAGGGTACTCTGACCTAGAGGAGTTAAATTTATTAAATTTTAATATTCTAGGTCTGGAAGGGATGGGAAGAGCAATGGGATCCCCAAAATTACTCTAGACCTCTGATTTTAAACTTTTGGATTCATCTAGATATTTGATGGGAATGATGGTAGTACCACCAGCTCCAAAAGCAAAAGTTGTGATGGAGGTTCCATTGGAGGAGCCCAAGGGGACAAAGAAAATAAAAATTGTGATGAGAGGTGGTAATAGCCAGCGGGAGCAGACAAATACATAGGTACCATAGGAAGAGGTTGCTCCTGACCAGATAGTTGCAACTCTAAGGGGAGTGCACCCAAACCCGCAAGATGAAGGGTTGACAAAAATGCAACAAGAGGACTTGCCTAAGCTGCAAGAGGAAGTCCAAGTACTGATGGAAGAGCAGTAGTCTCAAAAAGAAATCATTGATGTCGAGGAGACACAATCATCGATAAAAGGAGAGATAAGTGAGATAGTAGCACACAACTCGCTACAAGAAGAAAAAGTAACTAGTATGGCCAAGGAGGTCGGAGGAAGTTCTCATCCATAGGTAGAAGGAGAAGAAGGACATACTCCACCATAGGATAATATCGAGGAGCTTCGTACAATATTTCTAGTGGAAGTACCTCACTTTGATAATGTGGAGGATGTGGGTGAAAATACTGATGAGCAGGTGGAGCACTTCTTTCGATAGGCCAGTGAAATATTTGCTAGTGCTAGGTTGTAGTTTTGCATTGGTGGCATTGGGTAGTTGAAGCAGTGGAGGGAGAAAACCTTCACAAAATTAGAAAATATTATGGAATGGGTGTGCAATGAGGATCATACAAGGTAGATAGCACACATCCATGCACAACATCCATGGTTGTTCCCTAGGGGAGATGTAACCATGATGCTTGGAAAATAAGATTTACCGAAGGGAGTGAAGACCATTTTTTTTGTGGAAAACATCCCAGAAGGGATGCCACTTTCGGGTAAGACCCAAGGAGGCAAGGGTATCCATTCCACCAAAATCGCCCAGGACTCGAACTTGGCCTACCACCTTTGACATACTCAAGGAGCAAACAAACACACAATAAGATTAAAAAAAATAAATAAAAATAATAAAATAAAATAAAAAAACATGCTCCTTGAGTGTGTCAAAAAGATAAAGCACAACCAAACACACACACAATAAGATAAAAAAAAATCACAACACGAACCACATAGAAAAAACACAAGAACAACAAAACAAAACACAAACATGACAAAAACAACAGAACACTACAAAGACATAACCAACAAAAACAACCAAAACCTAAAAAATTAAAAAATAAAAATAAAAAAATAACCAACAACAGACAATAAACAAAAACAAAAAACATAGAAAACACTCACACACAAAAACACGAATTAACACAAACATACAAAAACACAAGAACAATAACAAAAAACACAAAATAACAAAAACACAAGAACAACAAAAAACAACACAAAGAACACAAAAACAAAACAAAACAAAAAAACACACACACCTCAAAAAACTAAACAAAAAAGGAAAAAAAAAATTGAACATAACAATGACCTTTCTAGACCAAAAGACTTTTAAGGCAAGAATCAACAGAGGAAACAAAAGAAAGAATAGTTTGAGCTAGGGAACTAAAATACCCTGACCGAACCAAAGAGAAGCAAAAATAAAGCAAGAAGAAACTAGGTACCTTCGAACTTGGAGCCATCCAAAGAAATGATAGAAAGAAGAGCTTCCCTTATTTGCGAAGCCCACCATCTAGGAGGGTGGCCATAACAAGTAAGATCACCTTTGTCCAAAGCCCAATTAGCTAAAGCATCAACAGTCTTGTTTTGATCTCTCGACCACATGATTGTAATCAACTTTCAAAAATCCCATCTGGATTAATTGAATCTTCTCAATAATTCTTTTTATTCTCCAATCAACCTTATGATTCTTAGGAGTCTTCAAAATATTAATCATGAGTTGAGAGTCAGACTCAACTAACACCTTTTCCCATCCAACCTTAGTAGCCTCTTGAAGGCCTCTGAGGATACCATACCCCTCAGCAAGGTTATTGGAAAGAATACCCAAATTCTCAGCAAAAGTAAAAACGAGGGAGCCATCTGAAAGTCTACCAATTCCTCCCGCACTAGCTTTTCCAGGGTTCCCTCTAGAGGCTCCATCGGTATTGACTTTTCCAAAATCCTTAGGAGGAGGTTGCCAATTTCTTGTCCTATCCATCTTACAAATACTCACATTCCCTTTAAGTTGGTTGCCCTTAGAATATTTAATCTTCAATCTTTGCATCACTTGATCCCATCTTTGGTGGGAGTTTTGGGGGTGATTAAGGAGTTGATGGATTGATTCAACTAAGTTGGCTATGGTCTTTTGCCAAATATAGTGAATATCCTTCCTATCTTGATTAAAAATTTGGTTGTTCCTTTCATTCCAGATATTCCAAAGAAGAATGGTAGAACCCATCCAAACTAATTGCCTAATAAAGTGATCAACACCCTCTTGTTTAGGCCAATCCCTCCAAAGTTGTTCAAAAGTAAAAAAATTGGACCATTGTAAGCCAAGTAAAGTGGCCATTCTCCTCCATAGCTCAGAGGCTAAAGTACACTCAATAAAAATATGGCTGAGAGTTTCTACATTCTCTCCACACATTTCACATCTAAAAGGGCCATGAAAACCACGCTTCATAAGTTGCTCACCAAGTAAGCACCCTACGATGCAATAAAAGCCAAGTAAAGAACCTCACCTTAGGCCAAAGCTTTTGAGCCCACAACTGAGAAAAGATGTCAGAAGATTGGTTGGGATTATTATGGCATAAGGTCAAATAACCTTGAGCAACTCGAATACTCACCCTTAGTAGTGTTGTTCCATCCAAAACAATCTTTTTCATGGGACCAAGAGAGAGATCTCATATGAAGGATGCCTTGGATATCTTGTCTTTGCCTTTCTGGGATTTGAATAGGCCAATCCTCAATAGGGATCCAATATCTACCAACCTTTGAATTACCAGTATGGTACCGACAGTAATTAGCCACCTTTATCCAGTTAGCTCGGTGAAGCTCCTCCATCCAAGGCCTCCAATCGGGAAACTGAGTTATCAAAGGCTTGTGACCATCCCAAGAATCTGTCCAAAAATTTACTCGTTGACCATTATGAATGATCCAAAATAATTTTTTCTTTATCAAATCCTCACCAGTCTTAAGAACTGCTAAAATGGGAGAACCTTTGGTAGGAAGTTGATAGCGAACAAGGTCTTCAGGACTTTTGTTCTCAGCATATTTAGCACGAAGATTATTGGCCCAAAGAGCATTGGGGTTATGCAACATCCTCCAATATAATTTAGCAACTAAAGCTTTGTTGTTATTAATAGAAGACCGGAATCCTAACCCCCTTCATTCTTAGGAAGACATAAAGTGTCCCATTTCACCAAGGCCCATTTTCTTTTCTCCTTAGTACCACTCCAGAGGAATCGATGACTGATTTGATCCAGTTCTCGAAGAACAACCTTTGGGATATTCAACACGGAAGAAACATAAATAGGAATAGCTTGAAGGACTGATTTTACCAAGGTGATTCTACCCCTAGAAGAAAGCCACCTGTTGGTCCACTTTCCAATTTTCTTCTTGACTTTGTCCAACAACCAATTCCAATTTTTTTTTTTGCCTTTGAATATTGATGGGAATACCTAAATAAGTGATCGAAAGGGAGGTCTTCTTATATCTTAATTTATCCAAGACCATGGATTCCTGTCTGGCAGAGCAGTGAAAGAAAATAACTTTAGATTTATCTTCATTGATCAACTGCCTAGTAGCCTTAGAAAAACAACTAATGATTTGCTTAATATTAGAAGCTTCCTTAATTGTAGCTTTACCTAAAAGAGTAGAGTCATCAACAAATTGAAGATGAGAGATAGGTCTAGCTCCATGAGCAATGGTAACTCCCTCAAGGGTTTTGTTTTCCCTCTTTTTGGTTATAGTCCTACCCAAGCATTCAACAAGAATGATGAATAAATAAGGGGATAGCGGGTCACCTTGCCTAATACCTCTCGAATCTGGGAACGACTGAGAAGGCTTGCCATTGATAAGAACTAAGTAGGAAACTGAAGAGATACATCCCATAATCCAATCCATCCAATCCTTAGAGAAACCAAATTGCCTCAAAACTTTGATAAGGAAGTGCCAATCCACTCTGTCATAAGCTTTGGATAAGTCTAACCGAATGAACATGGAAGGAGATTTTTGCATATCCATGGAATGGATGGCTTCCTGAGCAAGAACTATCTCATCTACTATTTGACGCCCTTCCACATAACCCCCTTGTTCAGGGGAAATAATCTTATGCAAAAGAGGCTTCAACCTTTCTGCCATGATCTTAGTAATGATTTTGAGAAGAACATTACATAAAGCAATAGGTCTAAAAGTTGAGATATGATCAACCTCTTGAGCTTTTGGAACAAGAGTAATATAAGTTTTATTGATAACCTTCAAAATTTCTTTGGCTTTCCTGGCTTCTTCCACCACCTCTAATAAATCAGCATGAAGGATATCCCGGAACTCTTGGTAGAACTCAATGGGAAAACCATCAGGACCTGGGGTTTTCCCTTTTTGCATTTTAAAAACTACCTGTTGAAGCTCATTGATAGTAACAGGAGCAGTCAAAATAGAGTTCTCCTCAGAAGTGATAAGAGAAGGGATTGCTTGAAGAACATTTTGTTGAGAAGTCGAGTCAAGAGGAGTAGCAACAAAAAGATTGGAAAAGTAATCGACAACAATAGAGTTCATGCCATCCCAAGTATAGACAACATCTCTAGAATCTGATTTCAGGGAAGAAATAAAGTTGTGAGATCTTCGGGCTAGAAGAGATTTGTGGAAGAAATTTGTGTTTCGATCTCCTTCTTTGAGCCATTGAATTCTAGATTTTTGCTTCCATAAGAGTTCTTCTCTTTTTCCCATTCCTCTAACTGAGTTGTGAGTTTAATTTCATCTGCACTTCTATTCTCTCGTGAGGCCATCTAAACGGATTTTCTTATTCAAATTTTCAAGTTGAGCAATAACTTCATGTTTTTTTTATGAACATCCCCAAACTCCTTCCAGTTCCAAGTCTTGATTTTGGATTTAATGTATTGCAGTCTTTTGGCAAAACAAAACATCTTAGTCCCATACCTAGGCTTACCTTCCTTCCACCATTGTTGCACACGAGGTCTAAAGGAACTGTCTCTCGAGCCACATTAATTGAAAACGAAAAGGAGAGAAACTCACATTGGTTTTCCACATTTCCACCATGATTGGCCAGTGATCCGAACCAACATTGTTAAGAGTCTTCACTTTAGGAATGTGACCATGGATTAAGAAATTTTCAGAGAGCAAAAACCTATCCAATCTCTCCATTATACAAGCTAAGCCTTGCCTTCTGTTAGACCAAGTCATAAGGCCATTATCTGGTTGGATGTCCACAAGATGGAGGTTTGCAATATATTCGCTCATGAGGTCAGTGCTTTTGTCTAAATTTCTATTTCCCCCCATTTTCTCATCCAGAGAGAGGATGGTATTGAAATCTCCTCCGATCAAGATCCAAGCTTCAGGAAAATGAGAGATAATATGAGTTATATCCTTCCATTGTCTTCTTTTTTCCTCCAAAGTAGTCGGAGCATAAACAGTAATGCAGAGCATAAGTTGATTGGAATGTCTACTTTGAATAGCTATAGCCAAAAGACCCCAACTGCCAACCATATGGTGAATAACTACCTCTTTTGGGTCCCAAAGACAAGCAATGCCACCAGAAGTCCCTTGGGAACTGAGGGAAACCACTTTTCCAGCTGGCCAAATTTTACTAGCAATTGAGTCCATATCCTCCATTGACATCTTTGTTTCTTGAAGGAAAACAAGATGTGGATGATTTATCTGAATCATTCTTCTAATTTCATTTTGTTTTGAAAGACTCCCTTTGAGTCCTCTAATATTCCAAGTGATGATCTTCATTAATACCAGGGCTAAAAAAATTGGGAAGGGCATTAATCTTACCTTCCTCTACAAGCTTTTCACCTTCTTTTACCATATGATATTGATTGGTCTTGCGACCTACCTTTTGATTAGAATCCATCTTCAGTTTTTTTTCCCTATTTCTTGACTTACTCCAATTGAATCTGAGATGGCTTCTAACCTTGAAGAATGCTCGTACACAGCTAAAATTTTACTAGAGGGTTCAACAGAGTCTATATTGGGACCTGTATTATTTGAATTTTTGACATTTAAAATATTGTTTTTCTTGTGTAAATTTTCTTCCTTTTTTTTTGTTGAAAACCTTTGATTTGTTGGTTTGTCTCTAAGTTCTTCCCTTCATCTTTAAATTGTGTTTCTAGGATTTTTGTTTCCAATATTTCCCCTTCCTCACTTGGGACATAATTTTTGGAAAGGATTTCAAACATATTAGCAGATGACTTTGATTGATCCTTCATAACTAGTTTTTTTTAGTGTTCTTCTTCTTAGGCATTTGGAAACCTACTGAGTTTATATCTTCTTTCTTTTGATCAGGAATTTTATTTGGGCAAGCACTAGCCAAATGACCATATTCATGGCAAATTCTACAACGAAAAGGAATGTTCTCATAATCCACTACTTGCTCCCAAGTGTCTTCCCCAAATTGTAATGTGATCTTTTTAGGTAGGGGTTTGTCAAAATCCATTAAAACACAAATCCGAGCATAAATAATATGTTCAAAATTTTGAGTACAATCAATAGTCATCATAAAAGTTCCTAAAGAGTTTCCAATTGAAGAAAAAATAGTAGGATTCCAAAATTCAATAGGGAGGCCAAAGAGTCTAACCCACACGGGAGTTGTAGAAGGCATCTCTTCTTTGGCTTTAAATTTAGTATGCCAGGGCTTCATGAAAAGCCCTGCCCTTACAAAAAACCAAGGACCCCCTTAAATAGTTTTCTCTCTTTCTTCATTATTAGCAAATAAAACAAGAAAATAACTCGAAGAGACAAAAACACGACACTAAAGCAGATATAAAATAAATGATTCCAGAAAGACAGTAATTGCACAAAATGATATTTTATTCAATAATGGGGGGAGCTGAGAAACTCCTTGTTACAATTATTCTGTCCAACAGAATTATTTTGATACAATAATTACAATTGCTAGGGTTCTCTGAAACCCTAGCTACCAAAAATGAGTGTCTTCAATGTGCTTTGCTCCCAACAGAGTGAGTGGGCTTTGTTGATATCCGATTTTGGGCCACTCTAGCTTCAACAGTTGTCCAATGATGAATAAATCTGCAGATCTGCACACATACCAATAAAAAAAAGGGATTAGAAATACCTATGAGGGCTCCACAATGTGAGACCCTCAGTTATCAATAAAACCCTAGCTATTAACGAATAAAGTAGCATGCAAAATCTATAGATAATGAAATGAAATAACAAACAATGATTTACCTTGTTGTTGTTGATGATCCGTTGCGTCATTGCAGATTTGATGGTAGGATGCCCTGATGACACTTGGTGATCTTATGGTAGGTAGGTTAGTTGATGATGGCGATAGGCTAGTGGGATTTAGAGGAGAGAGGGAGATGTGGCAGGAGGAGTGGTAGGCCTACATGAGCCTATGGGATGAGGTAGGCGGTGAGTGCGGAAAGGGGAAAGCTGGAGGCGTAGGGATTAGGGTTTGATCTACAGAAGTAGATCATGGTAATGCGAAGGATGCGGTGGATGGGATATGGTGGTGGCGATGGAAGATGGCTGGGGAAATTGTTGGAATGGGGAAATCCTAAGGAAAGCTAGGGTTCTTAAGCAGAATATGCTAGGGCACAATCCACTCAACTCTAACAATGGTATTCAGAATGCATGGACCTCAGACTTCTTCAAGATTTCAAGACTCAGATTTTCTAGGGGTTGAGCATTGAGAATGCTCCTATTTATAATCAAGCCTAGGGTTTTCTTAGGGTTTTAGCCTAACACTTTTGATCGTGTGGCTAATATTAAATCAAATCCAAAGGCTGAGATTATACTTTAAGTGTGACACGGATTAAGGAAGATGGATGGCTGAGATTAGATTAGATCTAATGGTTGAGGTTAATTGGGCTTATAAATATATATTTTATAATAAATATATTAAAATATAATATAAAATATTATATTTAAACATAAATAATATAAAATAAATCAAAATGGGTCAAAAAATGGTAGGAAAGGGCTAAAGTGGGCCATTGGATGGCGGGAAAGGCATGGAATGGCCAATTGAATGGAGGAAACTGGAATGCTGGATAAGTGGCTAGGATTTGGTGTCTACAGATGCCCTTTTTGTACCATGTTGCGTGAAACACAATATGGTGCAAAAATATGAGACACGTGGTTGGGTTTTTGGGCATAGAAGAAACTTCTCTCTCTTGTTGGATTTTGAGCAATAATGTTGAAGACAAAAGAATAAAGAATTTTGGAATTTGCGTAGCTTACCCCCTCAATTGGTGAATGAGATTACGGATGAATCTCATGAGCCAATTGAAAAATTTGTGCAAATGATGAATGATGTGGTACCATTTTTGCCCCAATGGTGTGAAGGGGGTTAGTGAGAAATGTGATGTGATTATGGATGAAGGGTTTTGTGCAAAATGTGATGTGATGTGGATGATATGAATGATGTAAAATGTGATACCATTTTTCCCCAATGGTGGGAAGGGGTTGTGTCAAATGTAGATGTCATGATCATGTAAGATGTATCCCATTGTGGGAAAATCATAATCAAATTTTGGTTGCCCCAAATTTGGGGTGATTCGATGTTGTTGAAGCATTTTGCCTTGTCGTCATTGATATGCAAAATGATGATTGCAATATAGAAGATAAGTGTAATGAACCTTGGAGTAATTCCAATGGAATCTATCATCCTAGGGGTTTTTCAAGGAGATTGTTAATGAGAGATTGTGATTTATTGTTCATGTTTTAAGCCTCACGAACTAGGCCATCAATGACTACTTTTGTGCAAATTGTTCTTGGTAAGGTTTCACTCAAAATGTGAAGTACCAAATGTGATTGTGATCTCGATCAAGGAGATAAGTGATGATGATGATGACCAAGTGTTCTTATGGTAATCTATTCATCTTACCGAATTGCATGGATTCAAATCACTGCAATCACCAAGTATATATAATAAACCATTATATACGAGATTCACTTGTAATTTTGACACTTGGTTAATGGATGATATGATAGTAGATTGATGATAATGTGATGGAAGAATGTTGGATGGAGGAATATGATGAAATCACCAATATAGAGTTGATTTGTATATTTGATATTGATTTGTGTTTAGTGGTTCACTTTTTCGGATGGAAACAATTGATTTGATGGTCAAATCAACTCCAATTTTATGAAAAATTTGTGGAATGATGAAGAAGATGGAATAGAAGAGTTGAGTGTTAGTTTTGTAAAAATTTGGAATCGTTTGATGCATTTTGTAACTTGATTTGTGTATTTTACAAATGTGGATCGTATTCAAAAAATGAAAGTGCAAAATGACTTCTACTTTTACAAAACATAATTTTATGATATGCATGATGTGTGGGTGAAATTTGATGGGGTTTTGAGGGGTAAGCTATTGTTTTGGTCACTTTTGTCTTTATGCCTTTTGCAAGGCCGCTGTGCGCCACGCCTATGATAGCATGCTTGAATGTACTAGGTTAAGCTATAAGTAGCTTGTTAAATGATTTTTTGGCTCATTTGTATGTTTGAGAGTTTCTGCATCTACGCTGAGGAGTGGAGTGAATTGGTGAGGAAGGTGAGGTTGGTGAGAATTTATGCGAGAGCTATGGTGGAAGAGAGTTAATGTTGGTGGAGTTGAGGCTCACTTTGCCTTGGTAATGTTGAAAAACACTATTTTTTTGTGTAAAAAATTATCTTTTTTTTTGAAATAATATATATTAATAAAAAAAATGTTTGTTGTGCAGTTGAGGGAGATAGAGCCTCGACATCACTTCTCTCCTCTTGTTCTTGGGATGAGGAAGAAGCTCATGATGGGGATTGGGAGCTTTTGGGGAAGGTGGGTTTGGAGGGAGTGGCTAGGTTGGATGTTGTGAGGGTAGATGATGGGTATCTCTCATCATTGATAGAGATATGGGATTATGATAGGGGGACATTCTAGCTACTAGGGAGGCTATTGTCACCCTTGAGGATGTATATCACATCCTCAAGGTGCTAGTAGAGGAGTAAGGTGATGGTTGGACATGATAAGAAGGTGGAGATGGAGAAGATGTTTGGGGAGTGATGGCGGGAGGTGAGGATGGGAGATGGAGGTATATGCTACCTGAGCATGTACAAGGTGAAGGAGTTGGATGCACTCTCGACCTTGATCATGTTCGTGTTAGCGAACATAGTGCTACCTAATAGCATTGGTGTAGGTTCCCTTGGAACCTATTGGGATTGGTGAGTGACCTACTCACTGATCCAAGGGGATATGCATGGGCTCCTACGTTATTGGTGTAGCTATACTGAGAGCTCTATGAGGTGACATGGAGAGGGAGGAAGGGGATTGGGTGTAGCTTCCTCCTATAGTGTTGGGCTTGGGAGCACTTTAGTGTGGCTTGATGAGGGGTTACCTTTTTAGGCATGGTAGATGGGTGAGCCCTATGCTAGGAGATGGGAGTGGTTGAGGAGGTGCAAAGTGAGAGGTGCATACACAAGTGGTATCGGGATATGTGGTGGGTTGACTCGGCTAGTGATATGGAGGCCATGGTGAGGAGTCTGGTGGGATGGTGATGAGGAGTATATTGGGTGAGGTAGAATGGTTGGTTGGGAGGAGGGATGAGGAGGTGGAGTACTTTCAATACTCATGGGTGTTGAGGTAGTTTGGCTTACCTCAGGATGTGTGATGAGCCGATGTTGTATCGACATTGGGATGAGGTGGGGCTTCCATGTGCGGAGCCATGGCGGGTTTAGATAGAGGATGATGAGTGGTTGGAGGTCCTTGATGTAGATGATGTTGGGGTGACTGGAGTATGTAGCTTGGTTTGGTGCCCAACCAGTATGGGTACCAAAGGTGGTGACTGGTGGGGATGCGATAGCTATGGGGTCGAGGATGACTCTGAAGAGGATGAGGCCTCAGTGATCGGTGAGTCAGAGGTGGTCGAGGGGAGCAATCCAATAGACTCCGAGGTGGGAGGTAGGGATGAGGAGAGGGAGGATGATGAGGATATGGAGGAGATCTCCGAGGTGGCTAGGCTACGAGCTGAGGTGGAGCAGCTCAAGGAGCGAGAGACTACACTAGAGTCTCATAGGGAGGCTCTAGATACTATAGCTCGGATGGAGGTAGAGCGATCGATAGGGGTTGGTGATCAGGAGATGGTCACGAGGCTTCGGGCAGAGATTTTGGTGAGAAAGCATCATCAGATTGACTTACGATGACTACGTGCTAGCGAGACCTATGCACACTCCTTGGAGGATTTATGCATGGCTAATCACATCCCTTTTCTAGATCCTCCTTCATCCTCTAGGATCGAGGCATCGAGGCATACAACATCTAGTTCTAGGTCTAGGGCTCCTACTAGGTCTCAGGGGTCCACTCATAGACATTAGCTTAGTGCTTAGATGCACTTTTGTATATGAGCCTTGGTGCTCCATTGTAGCCTTTATGGCATTCATTGTACATATGATATTTTTGATATATATATATATATATATATACATGGATTTTTATATATTTGTGTTATCTTTTGTGTGAATGCTTTTATGTGTATGCAATGCATGTTTTATGAAAATGTTTTTGTTTGAGTGTAAACATTTATGATGTTTATATGGATGATTAATGCAAGATAAATGGCATGTATATGAATGCTAACTATATGAGAGGAATGCATGATGTTCTAATGATCATTTTTAGTTCAAAATTTTGTTGGCCATTTTTGTTCATTGTTTTGCAATCGGGGCACCAAACTTGGTGGCTTTATGCGGGTTGATCCATGATGAAGACATGGATACATGAAATGGAAAAAGGATATGAGTTGATATGGAAGAAGATATGGATGTTGATATGGAATACTAAAATATTTTCAAAGACTCAAACAGACTAGTGCTATCAACCAAACTCACTAAAGGTTGTCTAACTTTCTTTAGGACCAAGGTGTGTGCAAGTGAAGTTCATGTACCAAATCTTGAGCATGACAATGACCCTAGGCAATCAAGAACCAATGTGTGTGCATGTGAAGTTCATTAACCCATTATGAGTAAATTGGGCATGACCTGTTATGGAGAGGACCAAGAAGCTAGCTTGTCCGTATGTGCGGTTTTAAAGTTTGGAAGAGAGACATGTCACCTCGCATGAGCTTACTCCACTACCATTCAAGCATCTATAGCCCCGGTGGAGACTCACTCCATAGTCCAATGATCTGATATTTTAGGCCTTGGGGATGACTACATAACTTTCTAAGGGAAATGTAGTACGATCCTTACAACTTTAGGGATCTGTGGGAATTGTGAATTTTGGATAGAGCTTTGGGGAATCAGATTCTCAACCGAAGTGTGATGAGAATGTGACCCTATCCTTACTACTCTATATTTTGTGTTTGTATTTGGAGAGCAATTGTGATAGTGGTGAAAACCACTATTTTTTATTTTGGACTATGTTGCATGATAGGACAAGTGAGGAATACCCTTTTCACTTCAAGGTGCTACCCAAGTATGGTGTTATCCCTCTTTGACTCAAAATATTTTTAAGATGTGAAGAAGTGTGGTTGGTACAAGATTGCTTTTGGAATCAGTTGACAATACTCAAGACTTTTTTAATGTGAAAAAGTGTTTTTGGTCCTAAAGAAAATTGGACATCTTTTCGGAGGTTGCTAGATACACTAGTAGTGGCTGAGTGAATGAAAATTTGGGTTTATGACTTTGGACAAATGGGATTGTTGGTTTATGATATTGGAGAACATTGCATAAATACCAAAAATAGGTACCCCCAATTGTGGAAACTTGAATTTTTGTATTTGGCCATATCATCACTACTATAAAAGATCATTGAACATGGGATGGGATGAATGCAATATGGAAAATGAAGGGAATGCATGTGGTATGTAAAATGCTATGGAATGTATGTGGAATGAATGCAAATGTAGTATGTATGCAATGTAAAATGCATGTAAAAATGCCTATATGTAAATGCAATATGTATGCAATGCCTATATGAATGATTTGTTTTTTTAGCCATGTATATAAATACATATAAACATCATATTAACAATAGAATGCCTTTAAATGGATAACATTAAGTGGTTCGGGTTCCTCTACTCCCTCTAAATCGGTAAGTCTATATGTACCATTACCCACTTTTTGGGAAATTATGTATGGACCTAACCAATTAGCCATGAATTTGTCATGAAGGTGCGGCAAAGCATTGGTGTTTTGTTGATTCTCTTTAAGTACAAGATCTCCTACTTGGAATTCATGAAGATGAACTTTGGCATTGTAAGCACGCTTGAGGCGGTCTTGATAAACTCTTAGGTGTTCTAGTGCATTGACTCACCTCTCATCAAGAAGAGTGAGTTGGTCAAGATGTGCTTGTCTAGCGGTGTCATCATCTATGAATTCTTGCAAAGAAATTCGCAATGAGGGAATCTCGAGCTCAAGAGGCATGATGGCTTCAGCTCCATAGACCAAGGAAAATGGTGTTGCTCTTGTTGGCATTCGGATGCTTGTTCGATAAGCCCATAGTGCCAAAGGGATTTTTGTATGCCAGTCTCTATGATTTTCGTTAACAAGTTTCTTGAGAATAGCAATCAAGGTCTTATTGGTAGCTTCGGCTTGTCCATTTGCTTGTGGGTAATAAGGAGTCGAGAAACTATGTTGGATATTATATTTCTCGCAAAGTGCTCGAACATCCTTGTTCTTGAAAGACTTACCATTATCAAAAATGATTTTAGAGGGAATACCAAAATGATAGATTATATGTTGGAGTATGAATTCCACAATTCGAGGTCCTGTCGTACTGGTTAGAGGAATGGCCTCAACCCACTTTGTGAAGTATTCAGTGGTCGTGATGATGAATGTATGTTGTCCCAAGGAAGGAGGTGAAATTTTTCCAATTAGGTCTAGGCCCCATTGTGAAAAGGGCCAAAGGCTTTGTATAGGCTGTAAAGCTTGTGATGGTACATGAACTAAATTGGCGTGTTCTTGACATTGCTTACAATTTTTGACATAGTTGCAATAGTCACGTTCCATTATGGGCCAATAATAACCCATGCGTAAAAGATGCTTTGCAATGGCCATCCCACTAAAATGACCACCACAAGTACCATCATGGGCTTCAGTTATGGCTCTTTGAGCCTCACTATTTTTGAGACAATGAAGAAGGATTCCATCATAACCATGTTTATACAACACGTCCCCCAAGAGAATAAAATGGGCTACTTTTTGCTTGAAAGAGCATTTTGCAAACCGAGACATATCATATGGGAGTGTTCCAAATTTTAGAAAGGCTACTATTTGGCTTGACCAAGACTCATATGGTTCCGAATGGATAAAGCAAATGTCTCTTTCATCCTTAGGATCAGTACGAACAATGGTTGCTTTAGAGATTGTTGAGATTATTAGGGGTTGTACCTCTCCTAAGTCATCTTTTGGAATCAATGATCCAAGAGAGGCCATTGCATCTGCAAATCTATTAGTCGAACGAGGCAAGTTATCGATTTCATACCATTCAAATGTTGAGAGCAATTTCATTGCTACTTCATGATAAAGCTTAATGGTAGGTTCTTTGCATTGGTATTCTCCGGTTACTTGTTTAACAACAAGTTGAGAATCCCCAAATATCTTGATACACTTGATACCCATAGCTATAGTGGATTGAAGACCTAAGATTAAGGCTTCGTACTCTATAGTGTTATTTGTGCATGGAAAGTCTAACTTGAATGATAAAGGGATGGGTATCCCTTGAGGTGTATGAAAGACAACTCCAACACCTTGACCTTTCTCGCACTTAGATCCATCAAAGAATAAGGTGATATCGACGTCTTCCTCTGGAATGACATCTTCTTCTAATTCAGTGATAGAAAATATTGAATCATCTGGGAGCTCTATAATCAAAGGATGATCACTAGGTAGTGGAGCTTCCACAAGTTGATCAGCTATAACTTGACCTTTAATGGATTTTTGGCTGATAAATTCGAGATCAAATTCTGTAAGGAGCATTATCCATTTAGCGGTACGAGTGTTATTGTAAGTGCGAGACATCATATAATGCAGAGGATTTTCTCTAGCTATGACATAAGTTGTATGGCTAAGCATATAATGTCAAAGTTTCTTAGTGGCAAAAACCACTGCTAAGCACAACTTCTCTACATAAGCGTATCGGGTTTCATAACTCACCAATGTTCGACTAATGTAATAAACAACTTGCTCTCGATTTTGTTCATTTTTCTGTGCAAGCATTGTCCCTAAAGCAAAGTCCATTGCTGAGACATAAAGATAGAAAGGGACCCCTGGATGAGGAGGAGCTAAGACTGGTGGAGAAGCTAGGTATTGCTTGATGTCATCAAAGGCTTTTTGACATTCATCTGTCCATGCAAATGGCACCCCCTTTTGTAGCAGGTGGTTGAATGGCCTGCATTTATCAGAAAGTTGCGCAATGAAACATTTGATTGATTGAATATTTCCTTGTAAACTATGCAATTCCTTAATGTTAGTTGGGGGAGGCATTTCCATGATGGCCTTGACTTTGTTTGGGTCCACTTCAATGCCTCTTTTGGAGATAATGAATCCTAAAAGTTTACCTGAGGTAACACCAAAGACACACTTTTTGGGATTTAACCTCACCTTATGTTCTAGAAGTCGGTCAAAAATATTTTCCAATACATTAATGTGCTCTTGTCGAGTTTTAGATTTAGCCAAGAGATCATCCACATAGTCTTCGATAATCTTATGCATGTAATCATGGAAGATGTAAGTCATGGCTCTTTGATAAGTAGCTCCTACATTTTTAAGGCCAAAGGGCATAACCTTGAAGCAAAAGGTCCCCCAAGGTGTTGTGAATGTTGTTTTGTGTTGATCATCAGGATTTATTCGAATTTGGTTGTATCCTAAAAAACCATCCATGAGGGAGAGCATTTCATGGCCAGCGCAGGTATCGACAAGAGTATCTATGTTTGGAAGAGGAAAGTCATCCTTAGGACATGCTTTATTGAGATCTCAAAAATTATTGCAAATGCGTATCACCCCATTAGGCTTGCGAATGGGTACCATGTTTGAAAGCCACTCAGGATAGTCAATAGGAACAATGAAATTGACGTCTAGAAGCTTTTGAAGCTCTTCTTTGACTATGAGGGCCATGGTAGGATGCATCCTTCTAAGCTTTTGTTTGACCGGTTTGGCATCAGGATGTAAGGTGAGATTGTGGACCACAAGATTAGGGTCAAGACCAGGCATATCCTTGTAGGACCATGCAAACACATCTTTCTTCTTCTTGAGGAGAGTGATGAATTGCTCTTGTTCATCGGA
This sequence comes from Wollemia nobilis, assembly GCA_028583015.1. Lineage (NCBI taxonomy): Eukaryota > Viridiplantae > Streptophyta > Pinopsida > Araucariales > Araucariaceae > Wollemia > Wollemia nobilis. Next base: position 6,459,525 of record JAQPPZ010000386.1, on the reverse strand, counting down.
TGATAGACTTTTTCCAAGCTTGACAATTTGGGGATTGTCAGGATCTGAACTAAGGTTCACTTCGATGGTATCTTCAATAGACATATGTGAACCTTCCTCAAGTTGATGTGGTGTTGGGATCAGATTAATGTCATCTAAGATGTCATCCAACTCTTCCTGCTTATCGTTATCTAACTCTGCCTGAAAAACCTCGGGATCCTTGGTGGAAGATGGAGGTGAAGGTGGAGGGGAAGGAGGAATGTAGTTGGTAGAAGCCTTTAACAATTCCTCGGATAGGATGAATTCTAAAAAGGAGGGTGGGGAAGAAATCTGATCCATGTCAATAAGGCTTATGTCAATTGGAATTGGCTTAGCTGGATTGTATGGATTGCGGAGTGGGGTGAATAAGTCAATAGGATTCATATTGACTTAGTAGGATGAAGAGATGGCTTGGAAGAATGGATGGGTGGGATGATTGGATTTGAACCGATGTTGAGTCTTGTTAACCCTGGATAGCAGCAATAAACATGAAATTAAATTCTATGTACATGAAATAAAAGAATTTTTTTTTTTTTTTTTTTTTTTATGTACATATGTTACAAATTTTGGCTTGGATGGATGGCTCAATGGAACTCAGGTGGGGGTGGTTCACCAGGTGGGTCAACTTGTTCTTGTGGAAGAAGCAAGTGAAATATGGGTTGATGGATGGGGAACATTCTGAGGTAAAACTCATCTTGTTGGGTAAGGGGAACAATGGGCTGAAATTCCTCTTCAGAATCATCAGAAGCGTTGGACATAAGTTCATACTCTTCATAACTTTCATCATCGGAATCTGGGAGTGGGTATGAAAAATTGAGGGGATCATCTTCTTCATTGAAGCTAAGCTCTTGAAGAGCTTGTTCAAGAGAAGCGGTTGAGGAACATGGAAGGGGGCTTTGTCTTCATCCTTGAGGCTAAGCCTTTGAAAAGCTTGCTCAAGGGAAGCGGTTGTGGAAAGTGGGGTATACCCTAAGCTTGAATGATCATGTGCTCCTCGATATGGGAGATCAATTATGTCATGTATCCCTTGTTCATGGGAACCTAGACCTTGACCTTGCCAATTGACTATGTGAAAGTAATGGGATGGAAATCCTGCCATATTGTGTATGTTGGCACATCTTGGTTCTTTAGGTTCTTCGGGTGGGTTTATCTCAATTGAGGAATCCAACCCTCCATAAACAAAGTTGATACTATTTGGAGCAGAACTCATGTCGTATACAACACCTATGGTTAAAGGATGGTCACGTGGGTGACCAAAATCCTTGGTTGTGGGAATGGCTAAAGGGGTAATGGTAACGTCTTGGACCATGTATTCACCAATACCAGGACTAGTGATGTGGACCTCGACTTGGGATGAGGTGGTGGATGATGTGGGGATGGATGGCTCAGGATTAGAGTTGGCTGTGGATGTTGGTGGAGAGTTAAATATTTCACAATCTGAAAGTTCAACTTGTGAAACATCGATTGATGGAGAAGGATTGGGTGATGGCTTGGAATTAGAAGAAGGTGGATGAGGCAATGATGATGAAGAAGAGATGGTTGTAGAAGAAGGAATGGTTGATGTGGATGATGTGGCGAAAGTGGATTGACCTTGACCACATGTACAAGAAGAAATGGATGATTTAGGGGTTCGGTGATGGGTAACTCCTCAAGAATAGGAGCTTTGGAAGAAGATGTGGATGGATTAGAAGAAATGGATTAGAAGAGGAAGAAGGTGGATTAGATGAATATGGGGATAAAAATAAATGGGTGGAAGGCAACATGGATTCATAAGGATTTGAAATGAAATTGCAATACTTAAAAGGTTCTACATCTGCGGGGATGCAATGGACTTGTCCATCATGAACGTATTTCAAGCATTGATGGAGAATTGAAGGAACACATTTCATTTCCCTCATCCAAGGTCTACCAAGGAGTACATTGTATGCCATGGTTCCTTCCAATATATGAAACATTGTGTGCAATGTTCTGGCCCCTACTTCAATGGGCAAAACAATAGTGCCAACTATGGTACACAAAGCATCGTTAAATGCTTTGAGGGTGAATGATGACTTGGAAATGTGGGAAGGTGGTAGCTTGAGGTGGTGAAGGGCAGTGGTAGTGATGATGTTAATGGATGAGCCGGTATCTATTAGGACTCTTTTGAATGGCTTCTTATCTATCAAGGCCATGATATGCAATGGAGGATCCATGGATTCTGAGGTTATCGACTTTATTTCAAAGTCATAAAAGGTGATGGATGGCTCCATGCATGTCCTAACACTCCCTACAAAACTATTGAAGGTATTAGAGTCTTGGGATTCTAACTCAATAGACTTAAGGATCTCCATTAAAGCTTCTCTATGCCTAGGGGATTGTTGGATAAGCTCATATACAAACAATTTAGCTGATGCCATTTTCAAGCTAGTAGTTAACCGACTACTTAAGGTTACCGTTGGCCTTATAGGTCGATGGATGGGTTGATTTGGTGGATTGGATAGATGGATTGGTAGGGATGGATTTGGAGATGTTTGGATGGGTGGTGGATTTGAAGGTTGTTGGGCATTCTATTGATTTTGCCTTTGCCCTCTTGTGACTACATGAACTGCTCCTACAAAATTTTGGTATTGTTGGACATGGTTGACTTGGTTAGGAGGTGTTTGATGGTTGTTACCTCCTACGTTAGTTTGGGCCTCTCCATGGTTGGGAAGAGGTGTCTGAAAAATTCCCAAATTTTGGTTTTGTGGAGCTAAAGGATTACCCACATTGATGGCCCCTAAGTCTATAAGGTCTTGGATGATGTTCTTAAAAATATGGCAGGAGTTGATGTCATGACCATTTTGCCTATGGTATGGGTAAAATAGGTGTTCTCTATAATTCTTGGGATGTTTGGTAGGGTCATCGGGCTTGAATTTAGGTAAGGCTAACTTGTTTGTTTCATACAACCTTCAAAAAATGGAAGAATATGACTCTGCTAAGGGAGTGTATTGACGTTGAGGTCGGGTGTATTGGTAGTGGGGAGGTTGTTCCATAGTTGGCACTATGTTTTGCATCATGGGTGCTTGTGTTATTGATGGGACCACATGATAAGCAATTGGTTGTTGCATAGGTTGTTGAGCCATTACGGGCTGGCTCACCACCACTTGATTAACTTGATTGGGTGTATTAGCCGTAGAGGCTTGTGATGATTTGTTTTGGCTAGATTGATTATTTTGATATTGGCCCTTGTTTTGCCATTCTTTCTTCTTAGGCTTAATGATGCCCTCTTGGATTTTTATTTCCTCAATGATGCTAGCCTGTGCTAAAGCTTCTTCAAATGTGTGATAAGTATTAAGTTGAAGCATCCAAGAGATGGGTTTTAAGCAACTCTTGGTGAATAATTTGATAATTTCATCCATTGGTAGGGAGAATGGCAATTTGGTTATAACTGCCCTCCAACGGTTTCTAAAATCATAAATAGGCTCATCATCCCATTGTTTTAGATAATAGATGTCTGATAATGAGACCTTCTTTCTAATGTTTAGGGAAAAATGGTCCAAGAATAGATCCATCAGTTGAGTAAAAGTGTAAATGTTGTGTGTTGGCAACTGATTGAACCACTCTATGGCGTCTCCTCCTAGTGTTTGAGGAAAATTTCGGAGCATGAGGGCATCATCGGTTTGAATTCAAAAACATGCATGAACAAATGAGCTCACATGCTCCTTAGGGTCCTCGGTTCCCCTATATTTATCAAACTTCGGTAATGTGAAGTCTATCGGATATGGCGGTGATGGCATTGAAGGATGAATTGGTTGGTGGATCAGTTGACTTAAGGTCAGTTTCTGGCTTGACATGCCAGGGGTGTTTTGCATCAACTGATCAATCTATTTTTGCATGGCCTATATCCTAGGATCTTCCCTAGGAATTTGGAAGCCTTGGATTACCTGATGATTGGGAGATGGATTGGAAGAAAAATGTTGTGGAGTGATTAGCCTATTTTGGTGGAATGGATTGGTTTGAACATGGGGTGAAGATTGGTGATTGAAAGAAGGAGATGATTGATGAGGAGGATGTTGGAAGAATTGGTTGGGAGGTTGGCTAGAAGAAATGGTAATTGGCTGGGTTGGGGTATGAATTGGTGGAGGATTGGGAATGGAAACCATGAATATTGGGGTATCCATGTTGGATTTTGGTTGGCTATGATGGGTTGGGTTGAAACTACATGGATCATAGGGTCTACATGAACTTGTTGCTTAGCCTTTCTATGCTGTGAGAGCAATCTGTTCATGAAACCTGATATATCTTGAAGTTCTTGTTCGGACATGGTAGAAATTGACATGGTTGCGGCTAGATTGGAGGATGAAGGAAGTGATGAGGATGGATTAGAAGAAATGGGTATGGCACAAGTTGCACTTGATGTGGCAACTTGGGAGGTTGGCACTTGTGAGGCAGCATTCACATACTCCTCATACAAGGGATTGGAATAGGCTTGGATATGGCTAGATGAAGGGTAAGTGTTAAAAACACTTGTGTTTTGGGTTGGGCTAGAAGAAGAAGGTATACCATATTCATAGGTAGAATTATGATATCCTTGGGTGGTATTGGATGGACAGGTTGTAGCCAATTCTGGTTGTTCAACACAGTCTTGACTAAGGGGCTCAAGGACATAGTTAGAAGACTTGTAGATAGCCTCTACCTTGTCCATGTCTATGTGGGTGGTATGCTGCTCAATGTTATGTGGAAGGGATCCTACTTGTGGTAGGGATGGATAAGGGTTTGCCACCGAAGTAGCGGGTGAATTGGATGTATTTTCCATTAAGTTATTTAGATTTATTACTTTCTTCTGATTTCGTGTTAATACCATAAAGTAATCAAATCCAAACTTAAAACAGTCAAAGTGATCACCAAAACTGAAACTTGTACAAAATTTAAAATGGCAGAAACAATCAATGCTAAGTTTTTTACCTTGTGTGGCTTACCTCATTCATTGATTATCTCATTCATTAATGTGTATTCTTTTTAAAGTGATAGTTTTGTGTGTTTTGATGTTCTAATCTTACTTAATGCAAAATAAAGGTAAAAACTATGGTTTGGCAAGGGCAACGAGATTCTTGTTGGTAATGACCTCCAACAAGTTTGCTCGAGGGTAAACCTATGGTGTCTAAGGCAGATATTGGTGGATGGAAATGACTGCCACCATCACCAAATCTCAAGCAATGGCTGGTGATGAAATCCAGCCACTACTATTTTAGAGTGAAACGTGTAGTGTGTGATTAATTTTAAAGTTTTCTATTTTCTATTGTTATCAAACAATGTTAAAGATAACAAATTTTACACATCTAAATCAGAATCCAATATATGAATGCAAATTTCGTCTAAAGAGTGTGAAGTACACCACTTAAAACCCCCTACCTAGATAGCAACCGGAGGGTTCGTCCACCTCTCTACCAAAGGTGCCACCCAAGGGTAGGAGTACTTTTTGCATTCAAATATTGTTCCTATTTAGATATGCAAAATAAGAAATATTTAACTTCTAAGAAATGCAAATTCTAATTGATGCTTTTTCACTTTCAAATGCAAACAAAATATGCAAGCAATCACTAATTTGCAATTATTTTAAAATAGAAAATTTCAAAATGTATGATGGATGTATGCACAAAATACCCTAAATGCACTCTACAATGATTTATTTTCCATATTACTTAGTTTATATTCATTTTATATTCAAAATCTGAAAAATCATGCAGAAAAATAGAATACGTAAGTTGAAAATTTGAAATAGGGGCTATGGGACTTACTCAGAAGCCTATGCTCTGCTTCAACTTATTCAGGTAGGGGATTGAGGATGTAGGGTTGTGTAGGCAGAAGGTGCCCTGTGATGATCAACAGGTGTTGTAGAGCGCCTGTGCACCTTCTACAACTGTTACAGAATCTTCTAGAAACCTTAATCGATGAATTCGACTGATTTTTCACTAAAAACCTTATAAAATGTAGCAATAAAATAACATTAGCAAAGTAAATCAAATCAAAATGTAGAACCCTTGTGGGGTCCCACCATGATCACCATTTGAAGAGACAAAAACATGACACTAAAGCAGATATAAAATAAATGATTCCAGAAAGACAATAATTGCACAAAATGATATTTTATTCAATAATGGGGGGAGCTAAGAAACTCCTTGTTACAATTATTCTATCCAATATAATTATTTTGATATAGTAATTACAATTTCTAGGGTTCTCTAAAACCCTAGCTACAAAAAAATGAGTGTCTTCAATGTGCTTTGCTCCCAACAAAGTGAGTGGGCTTTGTTGATATCCGATTTTAGGCCACTCTAGCTTCAACAGCTATCCAATGATGAATAAATCTATAGATCTACACACATACAAATAAAAAAAGGATTAGTAATACCTGTGAGGGCTCCACAGTGTGAGACCCTTAGCTATCAATAACCCTAAAGACCCTAGCATGCAAATCTATAGATAATGAAATGAAATAATAATACACAATGATTTACCTTGTTGTTGTTGTTGATGATCTGTTGCTTCATTGTAGATTTGGTGGTAGGATGCCTAAAAATGATACTTTGATGATGAAGTGTGTATGTAAGAGAAAGGATGATGGTGAGGTAGGAGGAGTGCCTTTGGGATTAGGGTTTGATCTGCAAAAGCAGATCATGGTGATGCGAAGGATGCGGTGGATGGGATATGGTGGTAGTGATAGAAGATGGCTGGGGAAATTGCTGGAATGGGGAAATCCTAAGGAAAGCTAGGGCTTCTTAAGGAATATGCTAGGGCACAATCCACTCAACTCTAACAATGGTATTCAGAATGCATGGACCTTAGACTTCTTCAAGATTTCAAGACTCAAATTTTCTAGGGGTTGAGCATTGAGAATGCTCCTATTTATAATCAAGCCTAGGGTTTTCTTAGGGTTTTAGCCTAACACTTTTGATCATGTGGCTAATATTAAATCAAATCCAAAGGCTGAGATTATACTTTAAGTGTGACATGGATTAAGGAAGATGGATGGCTGAGATTAGATTAGATCTAATGGCTGAGGTTAATTGGGCTTATAAATATATATTTTATAATAAATATATTAAAATATAATATAAAATATTATATTTAAACATAAATAATATAAAATAAATATAAAATAAGTCAAATGGGGTCAAAAAATGGTAGGAAAGGGCTAAAGTGGGCCATTGGATGGCAGGAAAGGCATGGAATGGCCAATTGAATGGTGGGAAAGGTGGATGGTGGACAAGTGGGTGGTAGACTGACTAGGATGAAGGATAAGTGGCTAGGATTTGGTGTCTACAATAACCATTTAGATAAATAAATATTTGTAACTCACCTTTAGTTTCCCATCTTTTTGCAGCCTAGACTTTGAAAGCAGTTAGGCTCGGATGAAAACCCACGAACAGACAAATTAGTCCTCTTTTTTCCAGATCTTCAATGTCAGCCTAAATGTTACCCATATCAAGCTTAACAATAGGAGTTCCATCAACTACTTTAAGACATCCTGAATTTATTTTCTTGGGATTAATTTTAGGCATTCTTAGAGGTTTATGGGAAGCCCTAATGTTAATATTAGAATTGGTCTGAGGTTTTCCACCATGGAGGGCATCCCTAAAATTCATTTTTGGGGTTGAGTATTCAAAATTCTTACCCTTGATAGGGGTTTTCATAGTAGATTTATTTTGTGGGTGCACCTTAGCACCAAATTCACTTGAGATTTGAGCCATTTTTTGATTAGCTTCTTGAAACTTATTTCGTGATCTCTTTAATCCTTGCCCTAGATGTCGTGGAAAGGTATGGTTTTCACTTTTATTTTGTGCAATAAATTGGAATTCATCCTTCAAGTTCAGAGCATGATCTGTTGAAAGATAGATTTCTAACCCATATTGGATCCCTTGCAACATATCCTACTAAAATATTGAGTATAAACCACAAAGATATTGGTCGCTAGGACCCGAAGGCCCTAAAAACCAACCTTTGGAGTTGCTTGCACTCAACCCAGATGAAACCCTCGCATAATTGCTTGCCAAAAAAAAATTTCACACATAGGGATGCGTTAGGATCTGTGTTGTTCCAAATAATCTAAAAATTGGTGGAGACATTCTAGGGATTTTCAGGTATCTACCCTCAAAATTTTAGCTCAATTCGAGTTCGGATGAGTGAAATATGGCCAAAACAAGTTCAACAATCTGGGTAGTCCTCCAAAAAACGTCCCTCCTCAATCAACTTCCTACATTCTTTGAAAGTGTCAAAATAAAAATTCTATTTCTCCAACAAATGTAGCACTCGATTTTTTCATTCGAAGGTGTCTTTGGACTATCTAAAAATTCAAAGTGAAGACCAATTATTGCACAATTCCACGTGTGTATTTGGATAGGACATCCTGTCAGACTTGTCCAATGAATATAATGGGTACATAATTTTGAAGAGTACCTCCAAAATTGGCTTTCACTATGAGAAAATTGAATTTCCTAACTTACTGGATCGAGTGGCTTAGCTTGGGACTTAAGCAGATTTATCAAGCCAAAGAAGCATAGCGAGAGGAAGTAGAAGCTACTCGACAAGAGATGGTTGCGATGGAGGAATAATTAACACACAACAAGACAATGGTTGAGGAAAGAATGAAGAAGGCAAAAACAAAGTTGGCTAGCATGAAGCAGGCTTATAAGAATAAGCTTCATTTGCAAGAAGCGGAAAAACATCTTGTGATCTAATAGGTAGAAGAGCGCACGAAGCAGTTGGAAGCTCAACTAACAACACAAAAAGAACAGTTGGCCAACTAGAAAAATTAGTTGAAGGCAGTAGAGGAACAATTGTAGGAAAAAAACTGTAAGATCGAAGAGATGACCAAGGATGCCAAGCGCTATAATAAAATTATTATGGATCATAAGGCCAGACTGGTAGCTAAGGATGAGACTATGGCAACTTATGAAGCTGACATTCATCAGAATCTACAGGTTATTACCGAGAAGAATGAGGAATTAGCCATATCATCCAAAACAAAAGCTTGATTGATAAAAAAGCTACGTAAGGGATCATTTGAGCATGAAAAAGAGCTAGGAGCAATATTAGCTATTGAGAAGAGAAAACTAATGACCACGGGTTAAAAGCCCTGTAAGTTAGTCAGTATGTAGCTCGCTTGAAGAATGAGTGTATTGACTTGCAATTTTAGCTTACGAAATATCAAAAGGGTGCATCAGTCAAAACAAAGAAGACTGAGACAATGAGGACATTGCCTGATTTAAAGTGGAGGGCAGATGTAGGCAGCAAATCCACCTCCCAAAAGAAGAAGTGATCTTTGGATTTGCATAGTTTTGTCTTAGTTTTGCTCAATTTTGATTAAAATGTACAAGTAGGAGCAAAACATACAAGGTTGCAAATGTACGAAATGAAATGTAAATGAAATTAGGTGAAACGTACATTTGGAGTGAATTTGATAAAAATCAAATTAGACCTTAGTAAACCCTGTAAAAGATTAGTTTTGAAGTTAGTTTGGGAAGGCAGTTGTAAATATTGCGATGCTTTAGAAACCGCTTTGGAATAGTATGGGCATGTATTATATAGCCCCCCATTCATTTTTTGGTTGTTCTGTTCTTGGTAGTTCATTCGTGTTCATTGTTGTTCATTGTTGAAACCTTAATACATAATTCATGGAGTATTGATTGTTGGTTACATACTGTTCATGGTGATTGTGAGTAATGCCAATGGCTATATTGTACATGATTCCTCATAATCTGAACATTACAATAATTTTTCTTATTTCCTTACCCTTGTGAATTCCACCATACGTTTTGACTGTTGCAGGTTGTGTGGTTTTTGTTTGATGCATATTTTGACATGTTTATGGATGGAATTGCATTGTGAATGATATTGATTACTTTCTAGACTTGGTGTGGAGGATGGAAGTGATTGTATGAAGAATTATAGTCATAATTGACGTTTTCAAGCAGTTGTATGATTTTTAGAATTGCCCAAGATGAATACAACTCATTGTTATTGATTTAGGGTTTGCATGTTATGAAGAGTTGGAGCAATTGACAAATAGAAACTTCCCAAAATCTATATTGGAAGGATTGGTTGAGTGAAGTGATAGATTAGAGTGTTGGTTGTAGCAAGGGTTCGTACAAATCGTACAAGTGATGTACCCAAATTGTACAAACAGTCGTTTACCCATTTTGGTAACAAGGCTGCAACTTAAAACCTGCCAACTAAGGAAATAAAGCTAGTTTGGAGAAATCGATTACAAAACTGATCGATTTAACTTGCAAAACCTATTCCAGTGAGTTGGATGAGTACCAAATCGTACAAGGTACTATGTTGTATGATTTGGATCATACAACTATATGATTTGGATCATACAACTATATGATTTAGTGACCGTACAAGCTATTTTGGTAGATCGACATAATGTACAATGAAGACCGTACGAGCTGTATGAATTGTGCAAGTTGGGTTCTGAGATTGTGGGAATCATTTCCAGAATACTCTAACCACAGCCCCATTCAGGAATACTACATTGCTACCATCTACATAGTGATCCTCTCTCTAGGGGGTCTTTTTTGGGGGGTTGGTCCTTTTGCTCCTTGGTGGTTTCCATTCTCAAGGAATATGCTTGGTGTATTGCCCTCACCCTTGCTCTTTGGGATTGATATTTTTATATCTACATCTTGATTTATTTATTGCCCTTTCAGTCATGCAAAAATGGAGCAAGATCTTTGGTGCCTCTAAAAGAAAGTTGAAACAATAATTCTCCTTTATGCTCTACTGAGTGGTGGATTAGTCTATGTTGTATCATGGCAATATCTCTCTCTTTTGTTCTCTTAGGTGGCTATTGGGTTTAGTTTCTATTCTTTTTGGCCTTGAAGGCTTAGCACATGCTTAATTGGCCTTTTCGTTTTCTACCTCCTCTAATGTAAAAGGTTAAGGTATCCTTCAAAACTTTGTTTTTTTACCATTTATATATATATATATATAAGAATAGATTGAATGCAATTTATACCTCATTACTTTTTTATTAGAATTGAAAAAATAAATAATATTTTGCTCACTATAAAAAGTTACATTTTGTTATATTTTTTTTTATTGAATTAATATTTTGAAAGAAGGCATTCACTTTCAAATTTATCATCGTTCTTGTTTTGTCTATGAAGATTTCAGTACTTTAAGTAGGAGGTCTAAAATTCAAATCAAAAAATAAAACTAATATTTCAAATAGGTGAACCTAAGTACAAAGATTTTAGTCCCTGAGACATTGCATTGGTATGACTTTAACCTCTCATGTAGAGACCTAGGTTAAAACTACTATGAAATGTATGTTAGTGTTTTTAAAAAAGTAAATAAACAAAGATTTTGATACTTTAAATATTAAATTTAAAGTTTAAATTTAAAAATAAAATTAATACTTTAAATAAAACATTTAGGGTTTAAATTGTCCTAGGGGGATAGCGCAACGGTTCGGACCTTGGTTCTTCTTCGAGAGGTTCAAGGTTCAAACCGCTAGCTCTTCTTCAGGAGGTCCAAGATTCAAATTGCAGTGTGGGTGAGTTTATGAGGGGGTGGGTATGTGGTGGCTGTGTGTTAAATTTCCTATTGATAAGCATAGCTCTTGGCTTTACGAGGGGTCATGGTTGGAAGGAAACTGCTTAGCCTTGTGTGTTGGTCGTAGGGATTTCTCACACTAACCAAATCAAATAAATAAATAAATAAAAATTTATATAATAAAAATCCATAACTATCTAGGCACAATAACTTATATAATCCCCTATTTTATTGTAACAAGAGGATATGACATTTGACAATGTTTCTTGTAAATTTAATATATATATATAGTTAGTTAGTTAGTTAGTTAGGTAGTTAGATAGATAGGGAAATCTATAGTTATGTTTTTATCGTATTATCTTTGCGGGTATGGTTTGAGTATGGAAAGTTACCACTATAGCCCCTGCCCCATGGTTGGGAGGAAATTGCTTAGCCTTGGTCATAGGGATTTCTCACACTAATCAAATCAAATAAATAAATACAAATTTATATAATAAACATCAATAACTATCTAGGCACAATAACTTATATAATCCCCTATTTTATTGTAACAAGAGTATATGGCATTTGACAATGTTTCTTGTAAATTTAACTCTCATGTGAATATATATATAGTTAGATAGAGGAATCAACAACTGATGTGAATATATATATATAGTTAGATAGGGAAATTGACAATTGTGTCTTCATCATATTATCTCTGCAGGTATGGTTTGAGTATGGAAAGCTACCACTATAGCCCCTGCCCCACCTTAGTAGGAATTTTACTTCAAGTGAGGGGGACCTTGAAGGGGTTTGGGATTGGAACTGTCGACCTTAAGCTGACAAACACTCAATAAAAATTGTTCGGTCTAATACCTCCACCTATGTAAATACTTAAAGTCATCAAATATATTCTTTATATATATATAAAGAATTGTATAATGTCACCAAATTATATTAAAAAAATAAAATATGTTCGTGTCGGACACCTCAACATTAAAAAGTTGGATTCACTAATGAATTTTTTTGTGGGATGGCCCAAGGATGGGTAAGAAGTGAGCTCTTATTAGTTAGGATGAAATATGTCAACCTAAAGCTCAAGGGGGTCTTGGTTTTCGCAAAGCAGCTTTAAATAATCAAGCTCTTGTCGGGACGCTTTATTGGAGATGAATATCCAACAAGGAGGCTTTCTTTAGTAGAGTCATCATTAATAAGTATGTGGGTTCTATCCCTCATCAAGAAGCTGGTTGCATTCCTTTAAGGGGCCTTGGGTCTATTATTTGGAAGGTCCTGAAAGTTGGTGAACAATTAGTAAAATCTAAATTTTTTTGGAAAGTAGGTACAACAGACAAAGCTAACTTTTGGAGTGATTATTGGGATCAACATCCTCCCTTAATCTATGAGTTTCCAAAGTTGCAGCCCTTGCAAAAAAGCCTCTAGGGATAAATATGGCTTCATACATTACTTCCAGGCAAATTGGAGATTTCTCTTTCTTTTAGTGGAAGAGGTTAGAAGAATGGCCTAGCCCTATCCCTCTTCATCAAAGGCTTCTTATTGATAAGATCCTCAAGCAAAGGTGCCTTATAGGGAAAGAGGAAGAGGATAGGATCACCTGGACCCTTGGTACTCTAGGTGTCTTCATTGTTCATGATGGTTATAATGCTTTGCTCCCTCCTTCGTTGATCTTGCAGGATGCCCCATAGGATAGAGTTTGGGTGGCTAAGGGTTGACCTAAAATTAATTTTTTTGCTTGGGAAGTGATGCATAGGAGCTGTCTCACCTATGATAACCTTATGAAGAGAGGTTTTTATGGCCCTTCCAACTACATCATGTGTAACTCCCATGAGGAGACACTTGATCATCTGCTTTTCTAGTATATATTTTCAAGAGAGTTGTGGAAAGGTGATTAGACCTCTTTAAGGTTCACCTAAACTTTTAGTTGACTCTTTCTAATATATAGGAGATTTGGAAACGTAGAAAATTCAATAATACCTCCATTCAGCTAGGCTGGTCCTTAGGCCCAAGTTTAATTTGGTGGCACATTTGACTGGAAAAAAATTCCAAAATTTTTAGAGAGTAGTTATGTCCAAAGGAGTTGGTTTGGCATAAAATTATTACCAAGATTTATGAAATTGTTAGAGATCACTTTAGGGACAATAAAACTCAGGTGAATGAGGAGACTCCCAAGCCATAGAAGTTGGGACCATGGCAACCCCCTCTCCAGGTTGGGAAAAGATTAATTCTGATGGTGTAGCTAAGGATAACTCAAGGGTTGCAGGCATTGGTTTTCTCATAAGAGATTTCAAGGGAAAGATCCTCCATTAGGAGATAGAGGGTCTTGGAAGGGCTACTAAAAATGAAGATGAAGGACTAACTATCAGACAAGGTTCTCTCAATGCTTGGGAGAATGAGGTTAGAAAAATCATAGTTGAGTTTGACTCAAAAATTATCGTGGGGTGTAGACAAAATAATGCAACGACTGCTTTTTTGGCTAAACATGGCAGTGAAAGTCCGGTTGGATACATGGTGAATTCTAATCAGGATAGGGACACTTCTGAATGGTTGGAGGTGAACCAAATGGTTCTTAATTTGGCCAACAAAGACTTAGGTAAGGATGAGGATAGGTCTAGAGTCCACTAAGCCTTGTAGACCGATGAAGGATGAACAATTATTTGTTGGGTTTTTGTTGCCTCCTACAACACTTTGTGACTCTTTTTGGGATATCACTGGTAGTGTTTGCAGGACTGTCAAGCCTGCTAGTTTACTTAGGATCAGTAGAAAGCATAAATGAGACTAGGTTAAAAGTTTTTGCTTTTTAGATGGTTCTCAATTTTCTGTTATTTTTGGAGATGTTAATCCAAGTTTTATTTGGATTTTAGGGCTGGCCAAAAGTGGTAGACCTATAATTGTAATTTGATTTTTGTTTTATCAATTTTTTTTTTTTTACCTTTTCAATTTTTTTTTTTGAATTTTTTGATACATAGAAAATCGATAATGCCATTAGATACTAAGTCTATAAACTCTTGACTACTACCATCCAACCTATCTCCTTCTGAGTACGTCAAAGAAGCCAAAGCCTTAACCATTATACATCCAACCTATCTCCTTATGGATATGCCAAAAAAGCCAAAGCCTTAATCATTATGTTGTCCAACCGCTACCATCCCACCTATTTCTTCTACATATGCCATGGTTTGAACCTAAAACCTCCCGAAAAAAAGGCTAAAACTTTAACCATTAACCTCTCGAAAAAAGGGCTAAAACTTTAACCATTATACAGTCCAACCACTACCATCCAACCTATCCTCTTATAGCTATGCCATAGTTTAAACCTTAAACCTCCCCCCAAAAAAAGCCAAAGCCCTAGGTATGCTATGGCTTGAACCTTAGACCTCCCAAACAAAAAAAAAAAAAAAAACCTAACCATTGTTTTGTCCTTGCAGACAAAATGTTAAGATAAAACACAGATTTTTACTCCAAAAAAAAAAAAAAAAAAAAAAAAAAAAAAAAAAAGAAAGAAGAAGAAGAAGGAGGAAGAAAGAAAGAAAGAAGTCATGGAGGAGTCCTATCACCTCATACAAGATTTAAACTTGGATCTCAATTACCTCAATTCAAATCATAAAAAAAACCCTTTACTATATACCCACCCACTTATACTTCCCATTATAATTCACATTACTTTAAAAACAATAGCCACCCAATGTCCCCGCTATTCCATACAAACCAAGGAAAGCCGTACGACCACTCAACATATTGGGTTCGAATTAGCCCCAGCTTGGAACAGCAGCGCGATGAATAAAAATTAAAGGTATGGGCACGAGGAGGGGTAGAAGTGTAGCGGCTCCTTCCTCCTCAGAGGAATCCGGTCCAGGGATCGAATCCCGGCCCCCTCGATCCCCGCGCAAACCCTCGAGAAAGATCTCCGCCACCGCTGCCGCTACAGGCCAGCGAGCAGTAGTCGAAACGACAGGCAACGGAGAACTCGAAGAAGCTGATTCAGAATACAATCCTCGGGCATTTCCTTACCATGTAAAGCAGGCATGCTGGGAAAAAGCCGCGAAGGTGAAGGGCAGGGATCCCGACAGGTGGCGCCGCGATGCCCTCGGCAATATTGTGTTTCGCAAGCTCGTTGGCTGCCCGGGTTGTCTCTGCCATGACTATGATCATATAATTCCTTATTCTAAGGTGCACATATGAATCAATTTGATTGGATTTCAGGATATTAAAAAATTATTTGTAGTTCCTGATAAATATTTCGATTTCTGCAGGGTGGCAAGAGCACACTGGAGAATTGCCAAGTCTTACAGGTAAGAATTTGCAACCCTACTTCATAATTTCTTCTCTTTTTTCTTTTCTTTGTTTCATCTCTTTTTTTTCTTTTCTTTGTTTCATTGGTTAGTTCTAACCTCTATCAGACGCTTCTGCAAATTTAATTAATTTTTTTTTAGTTTTGGCTATTTCTACCTCAGGCAAAAAATTCAACAAATATATGTGGACAAATGTTTGCATGGTTAGTTCTAATTTCTGTGAGAACATTCGGCAAATTTAATAGTTTTGTTTGACTTCGATTATTTCTACCTCAGTCAAACAAATTCAACAGATACTTCGGACAAAAAACTGTATACAATATTTTTCCTATTTGTAAAAATAAATTTATTTATTTTTAATTTCTGACGCCCGACAATATTCGAATTTTGTCTTCTCCTTATATCTTAAAAAATATGAATTCTTCTTTTATTCCGACATATATTTTTATTTTACTTTTAGCAAAAGTAAAGAATGAAACAAAATAGCAATAAAGAAAATAGGGTTATGAATATATTTTTAAACAAAAATGTGAAGTTCTTTTTATGTTTTTTATATTTATTTTAAATATTTAAATTTATAAAATTAATTATTTTTTTGCGATCATGAATTTTACACCTATTTTTGAACGATTATTTTTTTGGTAGGTAAAAAATATTTTATTGCTTTACGGGTTGAAGGGTCCCGTCCCTATTACATCAGTAGCAAAATGAGACACCTGAGGCCTCCATTGGCAACAGCCAAAAACCAGCTTACCAAATACAATTCCACCACATACAACATATCTTATATTCGAAAGACAACCCTTAAGATAAGGGACACAAAACAAAAAGATACAGCTGAAGGACATACACCAGACAGTCCACCTGTCTATCCGACATCCTCTCAGGTTACTGGGATTTCTTGTTCTTTTTCTGTCGAGCAGCGTCATCCTGATTAACAGAGAGTCAGCTTTCCACATCCTGATTCGCTTGGGAGATAACTTCTTGAGGGAAATCTTCTTCCCAGACGATCAAGTTTGACTGATTAACAACTTTGTTAGCGAGAATGTCAGCCACTTTGTTGGCTTCCCTGAGAACATGGCTGATCTGACTTTGGGGGTTGCTGTTGAGGAGTAATTGGCACTCCTGAATTATATTCTGAATGTTCTTCCCCCCTGAGCTGTTGTTGGTAATGTGGCCAATAATCACAGATGAGTCGCCTTCAAAGATGATTGGCTTGGGAAAGGTTCTACTTTCCACGATGCTCCTCCATAGGGCTCTAGCTTCTGCATAATTATTGGTTTGGGTCCCCAAATTTTTTGAGAATGCTTTGATTATGCTTCCTGTGTGGTCTCTGATGACACCTCCTGCCCCAGCTCTCCCTGGATTTCCCTTTGAAGCACCATCAAAGTTGACTTTGAGCCATCCCTACGGGGGAGGGGTCCATTTAGCCAGGGTTTGGGAGTTACCAGTCTTTTGGATTCTGCTACAGTCTGTGGGAATCTTAAGGGAAGCAAAAAGAAGGGATTCCAACCCATAGTTGGGAACCTCTTCGCACGAAATCAGACTGTTGTTTTCGATAGCTAGGGATAGTGCTCTGTTGACAACATCTTTCGGATTCTTGGTATCCTCTTTGAATATGCGGTTATTATGTTCCAACCAAATTTTCCAGACCGCATGGTGAAGCATGGAACTCCATAGGAATCGAAGTCTAGAGTTTTTGAAAATTCCTAGCCATTGAATGAACATTTCAGCAACAGTCTTGGGCCGGGTCCAGCAGACCTGGAATTTGTTGATCAAAATGGATAACACATTATCGGCAAAGGGGCAGTCCAGGAGGAGATGCTGTGTGGATTCCCAAGCTTTAGTACAGAGGTAGCACCTGTTGGGGACTATAATTCCTCTACGAATCAAGTTGTCAGTGGTCAAAATTTTGTTATGAGCAGCAAGCCAACAAAAAATGTGCCACTTTTGGGATCAAGAGCTTGAGCCACACACTCTTGGCTAGAGTCTGGCTGTCATCTTTCTTGGTGCCAATAAAAGTGTTTTCTAACATCTGGGCAGCAGTTTTGACCGTGAATTCCCCATCACTCGACCCCTTCCAACAACGTTCATCCTCCTTCAGGGTATGGGGTATGAAGTTAGCTTTGAAGATGTCCATGAGAGTGGCGAGGCCTTTGTTAATCACATCATTCTTAATTCTAAACTGAACCTTTTTCCAACCGCGGGATCCTTGGTCAGAAGTGATGAAATCGACAACATGAGCTCCATACTTCCTATCGATGAGGTGCTTAATGGGGGCTAAGTTGGGATCACTGATGAGTGGTTCTTTTCTGGCCCACGCATCTTCCCAGAAATTGATGGTCTTACCATCTCCTAGTTGCCACCAAGATCCCTGTTGAACCAGTTGCTTAGTGTGGCTGATGGATTTCCAAAAGTGGGACCCATTGCAAGGGGTATCCGTTTCAAGGAATGAGTGTTGTTGCAGGTATTTCCTTTTGACAATGGTCACCCACTCTTTTTTAGCATTTGTAACCACCTTCCAAGCCTGCTTAGCCAGGAGGGCTTGATTTGTGATGGTTATGCGTCGCAATCCCAGACCTCCCCTGTCTTTAGGAGAGCAGACTTTGTTCCAAACTACTAAGTGAAACTTCTTGTGATTAGCATTACCCGACCACAAGAACTATTTTTGGAGTTTTTCAATAGCTTCTCCTACCGCAGCAGGGATTTTGAACACTGACAAAAAGTAGGTGGGGATGCTCTATAGGACCGACTTGACCAAAGTCGCTTTGCTTGCACTGGAGAGTAGGGCCCCCTTCCATCCTCGCCAACTTCTTATGAATCTTGTCAGTGACATTGTTCCACATTTTTTGTTGAGGCCTCCCCTTGAACATGGGTAGGCCCGGATAAGATGTTGGAAAATCAGCAATGGAGCACCCCAATATGCTCGCAATCTTGGCCTCGTCGTCTAGCGAGGGTCTTGATGAAATGAAGCTTACTTTTGGTGTAGTTGATCTTTTGCCCAGCTGCTTCCTCATATAGATTGAGAATACCCTTGATGTTTTTGGCTTTAGAGATAGAAGCTTTAGTTTTCAGCAAGGTGTCATCCACAAATTGTTGGTGGGTGATGGGATTTAAACCTGAGGCTGCCTTGATACTAGAAATCAAGTTTCTGTGACAATCATTCTTAATGGTTTTGCTGAGACTCTCCGCCAGGATGATAAAGAGGATGGGGGAAAGAGGGTCCCCCTGTCTTAGCCCCTTGGTGCTGGGAAAATATTCGGCAGCGGACCCATTCACCAGGACCGAGAACCAAGAAGAAGAGACACAATTAGAAATCAGATTTACCCAAGATTCATGGAAACCAAATTTGAGGAGGATTTTGAACAGAAATTCCCGATTCACTCGGTCAAAGGCCTTATTCATATCAAGTTTCAGAAAGAAGGAAGCAGAGTTAGCATTGTAGGCAGAGTGGATCAGCTCGTGGATGGTGATAACCCCGTCCAAGATGTTTCTGCCTTTGACAGTACTTCCCTGGAAGTGGTCAATGATGGTAGGAAGGATCCCAGTGAATCTATTGGCCAGGGCTTTGTGACACCTTGTAGATTACATTGTAGAGACTAGTGGGCCGATAATCATACAAAGATTGGGAATTGGGCCCCTTGGGGATGAGGACCAGGAAAGTGGAATTAATGTCTCTGGGAATGGATCTGGAATTCTGCATGTCAGAGATGGCCAAGCACAGGTCAGGTCCCACAATGTCCCAGAAGGTTTGGAAGAACCTTGGGGAAAAGCCATCGGGTCCGGGAGCTTTGTCAGGCTGCATGGAGAAGAGGGCTTGGTGGATTTCTTTGTGGGATAGGGGGCTGAGGAGGAACTCATTGGTTTCATCGGGAATGGTATTGGGAATGTTCTCAAGCAGGGAATCCATGGCCGCGGGGGAGGAAGTGGGGGGGGAGGCGAGGAGGTCTTTAAAGTGGCTGACGACTTCATCCCTGATGTGGTGGATATTAGAGATAAGGGTCCCATCCTGCTTAGTAAGGCTTTTAATCCTGTTACAACCCCTGCGCCTTAGAGTGGATATGTGAAAAAACTTGGAGTTGGAGTCTCCTTCCTTGAGCCAGAGCTGTCTCGACTTTTGGCGCCAAAAGGTTTCTTCCTTACTCAGGGTGTTGTGGTATTCAGAGAGCAGTATCCTCTCTTCACTTCTGAGACCGTCATCACCTTGCCCTCTTTGAAAACTGTCCTCAATTTGCCCTAATCTGGTTTTGATGTTCTGCTTTGGTTTCAAAGATGTTTCGGAAGGTTTCTCTATTCCAAACTTTGAGATTCTCTTTGACCCATCTGAGTTTCTGCATAAACTGGTTAGAGGCTGTCCCTGTAAAGCTTACCTGCCACCATTCTGCTATCCGATTTCTGAGATCCGGGTGGTGAGTCCACATGGATTCAAACCGAAAAGGGGGTCTTGAACTAAGGCTTGCTGCCGATCTCGAAGAGGAGTAGGCTGTGATCAGACCCAATCTTTGGGAGAGTCTGCAGACTGACATCACTGAAGAGGGGGAGGGCTTCTTGGGAGAGAAACACTTGATCAAGGTGCTCTTGGATAATATTGTTTCCCATACGTTCGTTACTCCAAGTGAACCTAAGGCCTTGAATCGGAACATCCATAAGGGCATTATCGTCAACAAACCGTCTCAAGTCCTTTATATCCCCGTTAGTAACTGCATTTCCTCTCTTCTTGTCATAGAATTGAAGAGGGGAGTTAAAATCCCCTGCTAGAACCCATGGAATATTGGCAAAGGCCTGTCTCATCTGGGTGAGGGTGTTCCACAACATCGTTCTTCCTGGAGCAGTATTGGGAGCATAAATGTTGGACATAATCCAAGAAGTTTGGGAGCTGAGGTCGTGAAACAGGATATTAGACAACCTGTCATGACCAGAAATAAATCTACCCTCGACTACGGATGGGTTCCAAAGGCACAAGAGCCCACCTGCAGTGCCAGAAGCTGGGGAGTAGACAAAATCGCAATTTTTCCAGATGATTTTGGCTATCCTAGGCGAAAGTTGATTGTCCAATTTAGTTTCTTGAATGAGAAAAATTGTGGGGTTGTAATCTCTTCGCATGGCTGCAACCAATCTCTGCTTGGCTGCCCCATTCAGTCCTCTCGCATTCCAGGAGAGGACTTTCATTTGGAACTTTTGGAGGTTTTCTTGCCCCCTTTGCCTTGTTGTGCAGGGGGTTTGGGTCTTTGGTTTTCATCCTTGATAGAACTGACATTTTCTTGGAATAGGGTTCTCTGCGTACCATTTGCTATATCCTCGGTTGTGTCCCGATTTTGGCGTTCAGCGTCAGAAGGCCTACCTTTCTTTCTGTCTGCTACCACATCCATTTGGGACCTTCTGAAGTTGCGAGTTTGTTTGGGACTTCGATGGTCAGGGGATTCTGGGGCGGCCTGATCGCTATCAGAATTGACATCGGTAGAGGAGGATGGGGAAGTCGAAAAACCAGACTCTTCAAGGGGTGGGGACAGGGTTGTGGATAACGATGACCGGAGGGGTTTTTGTGGTGGGCTCTGGGGGACATTGTTGGACTTGGGGATCTTCTCTTGAAGGGGGGAACATGGAATATTCTGAATGGGCATGGGGTCAGGGGGCCCCGGAGGGGAATTGATATGTTTCGGGGATGGAGGGATAGGAATTTCACCTTGTTCAAAGACCTCATTGGTTCCAGAATCTTTAAGTAAATCAAATTTATTAGCAGTGGTGAAAGAGGAACTTGCCTTTTGGAGAGCTTGGGCTTGATCTTGAAGCGGCTGGTTCTGCTGCGCATTCCTCTTGGCTTGCCATTGACTGCTAGTTTCCTTCTGACTGGTTCTTGGTTGTGGACGCCCACCTGGCTGGGAACCTTCATTAGGGTTTCTGCGCTTAGGGCATTGAGAAGGGAGGTGCCCCTGCGACTGACAATCTGGACAAAAAGCAGGTTTGTTTTCGAAGATCAGCGGCTGCCTTCGCCTAAAATCCTCGTATATAAGATTGAGGTGATCTGGAAGTTGCGATTCCAGATTCACATTTACACAGATGCGGGCCTGGGTTAGGCGCGTTCTGGCACGGGTAGCTGGGTCAATAGCTACCAAATCTCCAAAAGCCCTAGCTAGACCTCGGAGAGCATCCTCGTAGAAAAAATGTGCAGGGAGGTTGGGGAGGCGGACCCAAATGGGGGCGAAATTGATGTTTTGAGAGTCGGGGTCAAAATTTGGTTCCCATTTTTTGAGGAACAGGCTTCGTCTTCCGAAGAACCAAGGACCTCCGGAAAGAATACGCTCTGCATCCTCCCAGGTATTCAGCTGAATCATAAAAAAACCTCTGGTCATTGCCGAAAGACCCAAATTTCCCACAACTTTCCATTTCGAAGTAGCCCACCGCCGAATCGCATCCATGTCTGGGCGCCCTCCTACGAACTTTCCCACTAATGAGAAGGAATCGCGAGACGCATAATCTTCCATGAGGTGTTTAGGGCACAACACATCGCTGCCTTGCAGAATGAAATCCATTGATCCGTTAGGGGGCGGTCTAGGATTTTGTTGCAGACATTCTGCGTAAGATTTTTCCGGTCCGCCCAATTTGTCGGGAGGTTTTTTCCCCCGTTCAATGTCGTCGTGGGAGGCTCCATTTTTAGCTGCACTCCAGTCAAACCTTGTTGTCGTCGTGGCGTTGCAGGCTTCTTCCTCCTGCGAAATCTGCTTCTCAGGGTTCCGGTCTTCGGTCGCCGAAGCCATCGCTTGCTCCAATCCTCCGCCAGCCTTCAGATCTTGAACGATTCTTTTTTAAAATGAAGTTTACACCTGTTTTTTCAATGACTATTTTTCTTGATTTTTATCCTTAACTTGAACATGAACGCTAATCTGGTAATTTAGGTTCTAGCAGAGGGATTTTCAATTAGGATCATGTTAAGATAATTTTATAGGGTAATGCGTTTGGATCCTTCCCTGTTGGTCTGAGATTGATTTAATAGGTTAATTTGTAAGATTGTCTTTCACAATCCAACAATAATTGTTATTATTTTTTTAAAGGGTTAAACTGTTTGAATTTTTTCGAGGCATTTACAACGGCCCTTATTTTGCGAGCTGTGATTTGCAACTTTGATACTATCCGTGTAAATATAAACCCTAAGCCTCAACAATAGTATCTTGTTAAAAAAACTGGGAGTAGGAAATAGATGAAATGACAGACAGAACTGGGCTTTGATCAGTCCAAATGATGCGAATTTCACATTAGTCCAAATGGTTGAGATTTCACGTACTGTGGTCACCTCTTAATCTAATTTTAATTTTTAGGTATTAAAGTGGATTTATTTCATATGGCAGAGTTGCCGCTTAATTAAATTTTAAGTTTTAGATGTTAAAAGTGAATTTAATTCTTACACCACAATATTCTAGGAGTTGTATCTTAATTTAATTTCAACTTTTAGATGATAAAGTGAATTTATTTCTCACTCCAGGATATTGTACTTGAATAAGGACTTGTTAACAAGGCTTGCATGCTTTACATAGATTCCACCTACAAGTCAAGAGGGCCACTTCTCCCACTCAACTCGATGCTAATAAGAGTGAGGGTTCCACTTAAAGATTGATTAAGGATTTGCACGTCTTAACCTGCTATTCTATTGGCAAAGAGTTGGATGTGGGATTGTAAAACTTTTAACCTTCTACTCCATTGGCCGAACTTGCACCTCTTAACCTGTTACTCCATTATAAACTGCTCAAGTATAGTATTAGGAAAGAACATGGGATAATTATTATTATTTTTTTAACATTCTAGATGGTATTGTAATTAATTTTATCCATTTAGGATCTCCCAATGTTTTTTTAAATGGGTTACATGGGATTGAAATGACCCCACCCGTATTACATCATGACCACATAGTGGTATTACAACAACTGGGCAATTATGCATATATCGTTTGGCAAGATTTGAACTCAGGTCTCCTCCTTAAAACTCAAGGAATATAACCAGTTGAGCTGATGCCTTTTGATGATTTCCCAATGTAGGTTGAGCAGCCAATAATAAAAATATAAGGGTTAGATGTAATGATGTACATTCATGTAAAGAGGGAAACCAGAGAAAATGATGAGATTTATATTGATATCTTATTTTTAATTGTCTCCTTTTTCCTTGTAAGTATTTCTGTTAGCTTATAATTATGTTTCCTTAGTCCTTGTAATTATCTCAGTTAGGTGGTAATTATCTCTCCTTCCTTGTAATGATCTCAGTTAGCTGGTAATAACAAGTCTTGGTTTGCATTATCTCTCCTTCCTTGTAATGATCTCAGTTAGCTGGTAATAACAAGTCTTGGTTTGCATTATCTCTCCTTCCTTGTAATGATCTCAGTTAGCTGGTAATAACAAGTCTTGGTTTGCACATACAGTTCATTTCAGTAACTAGCCAGGTTCATAGTTTGCATTTCTAGTTCATATCAGGTGAACTGAATGAGATGTCCATGCACATGTCAAAATCATCAACTGCATGTAAGTTAGATTAATTGAGGTGTCTATGCGTAGCCTAGTTTGAGGGCAGTTTGCAACCCTTTAACCTTATATTGTAAATCTATTTATAACTCATTAATAAAGAGCATGCATCATTAGTCTTGGCAGCTATCTTCTCTCATTTGTTCCTCAGTTAATCTTTCAGCTATTTGCATTAGTGCATTCAGCTGTAAGCTGTATCTGTTACCTTTTTCCTTGCTGTGATTCTTCACAATAATAAATTCACAAGACAACGATTTGACACAAGGATACATCCACCAGTGGATTTTGGTCTAATTATTTTTAACCTGTCATAAAACTATTCAACATCAGATGTATGAAAATTCAAAATTTTTAAATCTTATTGAATATTATTATGCGCTAATGATTTCTTGCTTGAGAAATATGAAATAACATTAAAAGAAATTTCACAGCATCAACTTCCATTCTCTTCATTTTTTTTTATTAGCTATATGGGATTGAAACGGGTCCCATCTGTTTTACATCATCACCACGTAGTGGTATTACAACAAAGCTTGGATATTATTCATGTATTGCTTGGCAAGATTTGAACCTGGGTCTCCTCCTTGAATGTTCAAGAATCTAATTGGCTGAGTTAATACCATTTGATCTCTTCTTCATTGTTGCTAGAATATACTTTTGTATGTATCTCAATACAGTTGTATAATTTTTCTATCATTTCATCTTTTTGCTATTATAACACTTGTGTGTGCTTGAGATTTGAATTTGTTTGCTCAAGATCAAGTTGTTGTCCACTGTACCTCCTTGGCAATTGATGAAATATTTTTTTGGTAAATATATGTAGTAGTGCATTGAAAAACATAGACCAAGTAGGTATCAAACCCACGATCTCCTAACAATGATCAAGGTGCTCTGCCATTGAGCTATTGCGCCTCCACAAGTTGAAGATTTTTTAAAAAATTTATTGTAATTTTCAAACCCCTCTTCAACCCACATATGTAGGTGTAAATGCTCAACTTGTAGAGGGCAGATAGCTTCCTAATAGAGCTATTGGACCATTGCTAGGAGATTTTGGGCTATTTTCCTACTTGGTTGATGTTAATCAACATAGGTTTAGAGCGATGCTAGGCAAATTCAAGTCTGTTTAAATGCATAGATGTGACTTGAGGGGATGTTGAAATGTAAATCCATGCTTGGAGGTTCTGATGGCCTAGTGTTAGGACTTAGGACGCTTGGAGCATTATAGGTTTTGTGCTCGAGTCTTAGTTGGTCTGTTCTTTTCAATGAAGTTTACTTTGGAACATTCTTTGATATGAAGTAAGTTCCTTCTCCCCTAGAAAACAAGGGTTTGTTCAGGTAACTAAAATTGACCTTCGTGTTACCTTGCAAAGTATGTAGCATTGCTATGGGGTAACCACGTTGGAAGATGTATTTGGGTTTTGAAGTGAGGGGCAATTTCCATTTTGATTCATTAGGATGAAGATCTTGTTTCTCTGAAAAAATGGATGGTATTATTCCCATGATTTAATGTTTCTTTCTGCATATTTGTGGTCATACTAGCAGACATTTTTGACGCTAAAGAATGATTGTAAATGGTTGAGTAATCTCTTCAACTTCTATTTGATACTTGTGATTCATCCCTAGGAGGGATGATGGACAACAACTTTGATCCCAAGCAAATAAGTTCAAGATTTATGCGCATTAAATTGTGATAATTAATTTTCATGCAATAGCTGGCCAAAGTAAAGTAAACCTACATGTAGAAAAATAATACAGTCGAATGAAAACAATGATCTATACATATAAAGTTATTACTCTAAAAAGGAAAGAGAATGGATATACAAAGTAAAATATCTTCCATTATACCCTTTCATTCGTTGATCTCAAGAGCAAGATAACACTTTTGTACAATGACTACATAATTTATACAAAAATACATTTGATTTCTGATAATGGCTAAATTCATTAAATTATTTATTTGGTAGTCACATTGGTTAGCCATAAGAGAAATCACAAAACAACCATTCTCACCATAAGTTGCATAGAAGTCCACAGCAAGCATGCATACATACATTTACATACACACATGTTCATATTTATAGTGAATTGATGATGTGTCACTATGAATCTGATGGAATGCTAATTTTCTATCATGTTTATTAAAAAATTTAGTTGCTCATAATTTTAATTTTAATTTTTTATTTTTTAAAAGTAGGGTTTTGAAAGGGTTGCCCTTTCCCTTTTACATCGACTTAGTCACATTGAGCTATTTGGTGCCGCTGAAATTTGAACCTTGGTGTGGGCTACATCAACTATCTATTCCAACTGTTGAACCAAGGATCTATTGGCTAGTTGCTCATAATTTTGATTTATTAATTTTTTAAGATATTTGTTTACTTGTTGGCTTTAACTTTTGATATGGAATAAATGTTAATATATCTTACTTCAGATCAGCAAGCCTAATAGCATGCAGTTCAAAGTCGATTCTATTATACAAATGAAACAATAGGCCTTTATGCAATTATGTACAATGCGGAATGACAAAGTATCGGGAGATGTGAAGTGGTTGGTTTTGCACCAGGATTTAAATATTGACACCACACTTCTCGTTTGAGTTGGTGTTAATGTGAAAGATGCCAATAGTCAACAGTTTTGAATCATTGTTCAAATGTTTGTTTTACTTAAAATCTTCTACTTCAATGAACAAATCCTATAATTACCTTCCCCATGCCATGTTGTTGTTCCTTCTATCCACCACTACAACATGCTATGCTGATGATCAATGCCTCATTATGTTCTTGAGCGGGATTAAAAAAAACAAGCTTTCCAAATGTAGTTTAAAAAATAAATAAAAAAATAAATAAAAAAGTAATAGTCTCAAAACTTAATAAAACAACTTGCCCAAGGGTTTTGGTGCAAGTGGTTGTGAGTGAGGAGTTTTGCACCATAAGCCAAGGTTCCAATCCGATAGGTTAACCTTAAGATTTTATAGGGCCCAGGGGTTTGGGGTAAGTGGTGGGAGTGAGGAGTTTCACACCATAAACCAAGGTTCCAAACTTGTGGGTAAACCTTAATATTTGTCCAAGGGGTTTGAGACAAGCGGTGGGAAGTGAGGAGTTACACATTGTAAGTCAAGGTTCCAATCCCATGGGTGAACCTTGGCATTTTATCAAACGGCATGAAAACAAGCTATTAAAAAATTTAGGTTCTGAATGCAAAGATCCAGGTTCAAATCTTGTCAAGCAATATATGCATAATTGCCAAAATGGTTTGTTGTCATACCACTATATGGTTCGTTTAGATACCGTGATAATGCGGTCATGATTTTATATGGGTGGGGGACCCATTTCAATCCCATGTACTCAATTAAAAAAAAACTTTATGAAACCACTCAATAAATATATACCAATGGACTGAAAGATGGTCCTTTCAACCTCCTTAACAATGACTTTAGATTGCTGCTAGTGAACCCAGAGGAGCCTGTTGAGTGACCAATGGTAATCAGGTTCTAATCTGATCACCTGTGCCCTGTTCACCAGTTTATTGGATGTCTGGGTTTTATTGCAAACAACCTCCAGAGACAGCTGGATCTGTGAGTGCTAATGTACAGTATAAGACAAGGTTCTTTGTAAGGTAAAAGGAAAAGTAACTTACAGTGACATTCGAAGATGATTGATATGTACACACCGCCCTCAATGAAACAGAAACTGTAAGAGGAAGAGGGCCACATTTACGCAGAAATAAAATAATGAAGTAGTCTCTCCTAAACCAAACATGCTGCAGCAAGAGATTTAACAGTGGCTGGTACTTCTATTGCGAGAGGCATCTTATAGCACTCAAGTCAACCAATGCACAGACTCAGCAGGACCAATGCACATGCACATTCACATACAACAATGTACAACTCTTAAAGTAAACTTACCGATTGGCGATTTGTCACACATCATGCTTATATCTGCTAAGAGAGAACTGACAAAACGAAGAGGCATCTCAAAACACATAAGCCCATCAATGCACAATTCCCTAGACCACTGCTACCCTACAAGAGGTACCTGATAACACTTAAGTCTACCAGCACACAGTTGAGGGACAGTAGCTTCATGCACAATCTTAAGCAGAAAGGAAGATTTACAGATGAAAACGCATATATTTTCTGCTCCAGGCAAAAAGGGTCTATCTTACGGCAATGCTTCTTCCTTGAAAATACTTGCATACAATGAAGCTCCAGAGAGAGGGAGTTACCTCCCAAAAAAACAGTCTCAAGGAACAGGTTCCAGCTCCCTACTTAAAAATGAGTAGTCCTTTAATTTTGTGATCGAAGGCACTATTTATAGATTACAAAATGGCTGGGTTTCTAAGCCTTGGCGCCAAAATATCTGTCTAACAAACTAAATGATACGTGATTACAATGGTGGCTGTTCACATTGAAAAGCAAATCTAATCTGCCTGGCCGAGCTACTCTGCAATAATACTCTTGCTCAACTAATGTTTTCCGTCTGGTTTCACATATATTATGCCTTATCTGTTGGGCTACAGAGTCCTGATTACTTGATGAAATTCTTTGCAAAATACTTCAGTCTCTTGCCTGATCTCTGTTTGGCTGGATTTTGCAACTGTGCCCCAAGATTTGTGATTTCTGACAGATCACCATTTAAGAGGGAAAGGCCTCTGTACTTATTCCACTGATTTTACTTGCCGTGATATCCCCTTCTGTTTCCCAGACATTAATTTGAAATGTTCCTGATTGGTGCGCTTTGCCTTTTTGGGATGCTGGCATCAACAGATCTGCCATGAAGATGTCACATGGCTGCTAAGACAATTGTGTCTTATTTTCAAAATGCTGGGATGGACACTTCTCAAGCAAAATGCATTTTGGTTAAGAAGAATGCAAAATGCATCTTGAGCCATTCTGAAGCATGCAAAATTCACTGTTATGTGGTTTGTGGTCATGCAAATGCACTTTGGAAGCAAAATGTCCTTTGGAAGAATGCAAAAAACACCCTTAGGAAATTCGGAAGCAGAATGCACTTTCAGAGATTCAGGGCATGCAGAATGCGCTGTTTGGAAGCATCATGTAGAATGCACACTGATTTATTAAAAAATGCAAAATGCAACCTGAGAGATAGAGAGGCAGAATGCACTTTGGAAGATCATGCAAAATGCATTCTAGAAGAATATGCAAAATGCACTTTGGAAGCAGGATGCGCTTTTGAGCAATTTGGAAGCAGAATGCACTGTTCAAAAGCATGCAAAATGTACCTTGAGCCATTCAGAAGCATGCAAAATGAACCTTTTGGAAGCATGCAAAATTGCACCTTGAGTGATTTGTGGGCATGCAAAATGCACCTTGCAAGCATTTAGGAAACAGGCAAAATGTATGCACCCACTGGGAAATTTCTTGCATATGAACTTCCAATTCACTTCTTCAGATGATTCTTGAATATCTTGAATGGTTTTTGAAGCTTTGAAATTGTTCTTCAAGCATATCTGAACATTTCTATCTGCATGTCTTCTTTCTTAGAAACTGCCACCATCTCTTTGCTTCTTCCAGAATTGCAACCCTTTGTCAAAATTTGAGCATCCCATATTGACTGCTGGTTCAAAATGAAAGTGGAGAATAAAATTTAGTACAGAGCCTTTTTGAAGATGACTGTTCATATTGCTTCTCTCTGAGCTCCTCCTTGCTTAGATTTTTTATTTTATTTTTTGGTGCTGAATCTTCTGCTTGTATAATCTAATCATTAACTTGGTCTGTAAGTGTTAAAATAGTTAGTTGATTTAATTATTGAAAGCAGTAGTCTGCAGGCTTTGTACTTGTGAGCACATAACAACTGTAATTAATTGACCGACTATTTGTATAAATAAGATTGAACTTCCATTCGAGACTAGGTTTAGGGAGTTATGTTGATTACTTTATAGAAAACATACTTGGCAACAAAGTAAAGCTTTTTGATATTGATTTTATTTTTTGAAGTGTGGTTATTTTATGAACAGCCCTGCCTTGAATAAATTGTATGGTTAATATTCCGAACTGTATTATATGGGGCAGATAAACTCTATTTCAGGCCCTATTTACAGGGCAAATGCTCCCAGAACATCATTTTGAATGTCCAAATCAATGAGATATTAAGGAGTTTTGTTGTTGATGTACTGAGGGATCATGTGAGATATGATGAAAATCAAGTGTTTATTGGAATATTTGCAGGTATTGCAAATAGTTCAGGGGAAGGGGATCTATTCTTGAGTGGGGGACTAGTAGTTGTGATAGAACATGAAATATTGAACCCCAATTCTTGAACATTTTTCATGTTTGTTTGAAATAAAAAACATTATCAAATTAAACAAATAGGTACGGAAGGTATACATAGTAGCTTATTTGACTGTAAGAAAGTTATTAAAACACGTAGTGCATGAATCAAGGAAGCTTCAAAAAATATATATGACGGGACTAGTCCTCCTCTACTTTCACATGAATTTTGAGACAACAACTTGGCATCTACATGGAGCTATACAGGTTTTAACATAAAATGTATAAGTTTTAGTACATGCATGCACAACTTTTGGGGATGGGTATCTTAAACAAATGGTCCAACTGTTTTTTACATGCAATATTAAC
Organism: Wollemia nobilis; assembly: GCA_028583015.1. Classification (NCBI taxonomy): domain Eukaryota; kingdom Viridiplantae; phylum Streptophyta; class Pinopsida; order Araucariales; family Araucariaceae; genus Wollemia; species Wollemia nobilis. The sequence continues at coordinate 6,428,599 of JAQPPZ010000386.1, read as the reverse complement.
TTCTCTTAAAAAGATTGGTCTAAAATAGTGTTTAATACTGTTTATCATACTGAACAAGAACAAAACAAAATACATAATAGAATTACATTACAAACATCTCACTTGTAATTTCATGAGCTGATGGCACTATATGACCTTGGTAGAAGTGTAAAATTTGGATGTTCAAATACAGGCCCCTCTTTCCTAGGTGTGGAGACACAGGCCCAACATATAGGCATAAAAATGGGCGGCTTGATAGCTTTCTCTGGGACATTTGCCATCAGCATCTTACAGATCCAAGTCCATGTTTTTAATTTCAACTTCATTTTGTTTACATTCTTGAACATAGTCGCCAAAAATTCACTATAGAAGCACCCTTCTGTTCCTTTCAAAATAAATAAATATAGAAGTCTTAAAGTCGTAAGGTATATATCTTCCAGCAGGTTCTTAACCAAGGTTCCACGAGCCTGGGGGACGGGGGGACGGGTTTTGGGGGACGGGGGGGACGACAGGCCGATTTTAGGGGACAACTGGTATAATACTATAAAAATTGAATTTTTTTAGAAATTTAGAATAATCTACACATTCAGAATTCTACACCCAACAAAAATGATATTTCATATTAGTAATCAATTATGTAAGTGCAGCCATTCATATTCATATTAGTTACTAACATATAAGTGGTATTAGGATATTCATATTAGTTACTAAGTGCAGCCATTTAATTGTTTCAAGTTCAACAACTATAACTTGAAGGTTCAGCTAAGGATATCAAGTGCAAACAATGTTCAAACAGTCATCATTTTAAGTAATAACAGTCATCATTTTTTCAGCCACCAATGTTCAAACAAAGACTGTCTCACCCCTCCCATTGTTTGAGGGACTAGTCGCAAAGCTGGTGATGTATAATGCTGAACTAATCTCTGCTAATTCTTGATGTGCCTACAATAAGCACTAGGCAGCGTACCAAGCTGAATTAATCTCTTATAATTATTGATTTGCCCAGAATCCACTTTAAACAATAACAGTGGGTAATATGCTGAATTTTAGCACATGAATACTTCTGAGGAACGTCTTAAAGATTTTCATACTTAAAAGCAACTGATCGTCTGATACAAATAGTTCAATCTACTACATAAAGCCAGATGGTGAAATTGAAAATAACAACTTACCATATAATTGGCCCCAAAAAGTGATTTACTGGAAACATCCACAATTAGGGTAAAGTTGCATGTACTTAAATTTATGTATTTCACTAACAGTTTCAAGAGGGGATAAATGCAACTTGGTGATGTTATTGTTGAGGCTTTTCCAAGGATGTTACTGGTCCAGGTTTTTAAATTTTTAATTAATTTGTTTCATGGTTTCTTACATGTTTAATTATGTCTTCCTTCCATTTCCTTACCTTTTTCCTTGCTTTTCCATAGGCATAAACCTAAAATTCCAACTGGAATTGTACCCAAACCATTCCTGTTTGTGGAAATCCCTATTTCTTGTTTGCAAGTTCTTGTTTCCAATACTGCTAATAAAGACTGTCCAAGTTTATATAGAGTTTCTTTTAGGTTTAGGGTTTGGGGGGGTGAGACTTAAAATGGGTCCCACCCCTTACCTTTTTTTTTTATTAATTTTCTGTTTGGGTGAGGACACCTAGCCGTGGGGGACGGCTGGGCCCCATTGGGGATGCTCAGACCGTCCCTAGGGAGGGTTGGACGGTCGGGCCCCCGTGGAACACTGTTCTTAACTCTGCTTATGCTTTATATTTAGCTCAGCGAAATTTCTTAAGGTCACAATTAGATGTCCTGCCAAAATACAAACAAAATTCTTATTGTTGTTTTAATCATTCAAACATACTTTATATTAATATTTTTCTTTAGATTTGCTTTGTTTGTTATAAATGAAATTCACAATATAATGGCACGTCAACTTTCTTTTTTTTTGTTAGTAGGGAATGGGATTATATGCCCTCCTTTTAATAAAAGTAAAAACATGGAAAATGTAAATATTACCGTAGTTTATTATGCAAAATGTGGTGTTTTTGAATCTTGTTGACAGATGGGAACAATTGAAATGCAGGCTACAGCTAATCGGGTCAAGAGTAACCGTACTGATATGTCCACCACAGACTTGATTCAAAAGAGTGCATACTGTCGAATTCAAGGTATTATTGATGTTAATTTTTTGCATTTCAAATCTGAAGTCTACAGGGTCTGATTTTCAAGAAAAAGAGGAGTTTCATGCTTTGGCTGTCACTTTATTAAAATAGGAGAAGCAGTGCATGATTGTAGGGATTCAAATAATTATCACAAAATATTCTTCTATCCATTTGGAGAAAGGCAAAAAAAAGTAAGGAATTTTATATTTGTACATTGAGGAGTAGAATCAGCCAATTGGACTCCAGAGTCTAAAGTAAAAGCTGTAAAAGTAGTGCCAGCAAGGACAATGCTTATTTTCCTTTTGAGCTCCAAAAAGCAACTTAAAATAATGGGCAGCTTGGGAAGGATCTGGTTTTAGGGAATAACACTATTTTTGCAGACTATGACTTGAACCCGTGCCATTTAAAATTTTCAAGAATCACACGTGCGTATATTAAATATCCAACATGTCTCTGCCCTTGTAAGCAAATGTGAAGAGTGTCCAACATGTAGACTACATATGTCCATGTAACGGATCATCATACAAAACAAAAAATTGAGGCAATTGAATGGTATGGTAGATTAATGCTACCAAGTTTACCATGTCTTGTGTGATTGTTTTATGTATTAATCACAAATGGAGCCAACATTTGGTATTGGAGCCAAAGAACAGTGATCCCACTATAAGTCTTTGCATAGTTTTTTGTAAAATCTGGAAAATCCTTTGTTGGTGCTGTCCATACATTTTGTAGTTCTGTTTGTATGATAATGTGTAATACACAAAATGCCTGGTTGAAGTCTGAAAGGCCTTTGTTGATTTATATTTCATTTGAAATATAATATGTGAAAAAGGGACACAACTGGATATTATATGCCCATTGAGTTGCTAAGGTTTAATTCAACACAACGGAGGAGCAAAATTTTGAGGCCACATCTTGTGGATATTCTCAAGAAATAAGGCTTGAAAGTGAATTCCAAGATGCAGATGACGTGGATGTTAATGAGCTATAGGTGACTTCTTTAGAAGAGAAAAAAGCTACCTAAGTGGGCAAAAAAAAAGAAGACAATCTCTAAAGCAAAGTTGACTACTCAACAAGTAAGAGAAAATCCAAGATGCAAATTAACTACTCTTGCTTGTTCATTGATGGCTTATGTTCTTGATGATACATACGCTTCTGAAGAAGTTAACAAAGAATCCAAGTGGCAAAAGACCATGGATGCAAAAATGGAAGCCACTGGAAAGAATCATACTTGAGAATTGGTCTCATTGGTAGAGGGAAGAAAGCACTTGGATGTAGATGAATCTATAAGACCATGTTTCAAGCACAGTTGATAGATACAAAGCAAAGACTTTATGACTACGGGCTATAATAAAATAGGAGGCATTGATTATGAAGAGACCCTGCACTCCTGACGAAGATGACTTCCATTAGAACTGTGCTTGCTTTGGATTATCAGTTCAAGTGGAAGACGAGTCGATATATATGCAATAATTGTAGGTGCTAGTGCTGACATGGCACCATTACAAGCGCCACCTTGTACATAAAATAAGGTCATTGTAAGTCAAGTATGTGCACATGCAATTTTGAATGTAATAGTTTTGAATTCATTGTAATGTTTTGTTATGCGTATGATGAAGTAATAGTTAACATATGTATAATTAATGAGTCATGTAGTTAGAAATGAAATGAAATGGAAATGTATGACAAATATAATGTAAGAGATGATGAGGTGTTGGATAGGTAGTAAGAGTAACTACCTCACAAAAGTATAAATAGGATACCTCATTCATTTGAGGGGGGCGGGACACACTCACATAGGTACATGCTGGAGGGGACTCATAAGAGAGTATGGAGGAGATAACATGTATTCTTGCTGATAATAATATTGCCATTCAGCCATTGTCATGCAGATTGTGTAATCTTTGTGCATATGCTTATAGTTGATTGTCATTGTTGTAGATAGATGATCCAAATTGTTTCCATCTTATTCTGTTTGCTGTAGATAACTGTACTGGGCCGTTTGGACTTTGAACCTAGGCTGTCTTGTGCAAGGCTAAGGCCATCTAACTAAGAGGTACGTTGTCTGGAATATGCTAAAGGCCGTCTGATTTGCTGTATTGTGTAGGGCTGTCAAGGACAAGGTTGATAGTGTTGTACTTGAGACCGTTTGAGTGTTAATCAGGCTGCATGTTGATGAGTTGTTTTGCTTATCCACTTTGTCATTCCTTCTATTCCTCCAGTTGCAGAATACCATTGTTGTGCTACATTTGGCGTTGTTGCCGTTTGAAGTTCGAACTAGTGACCGTGAGGAGCTTGGAGATGGGAGAGGTGAATGACAGATAACCTGACACAAGGACGTAGAAAGACAAGTGAATCATCGACAAGATGAAGCTTGAGGATCGCACAATAGCAAGGGCGAGGAGAGCATGGACGTGCATAGCACATGGATGAGTTGCATGTTGGCGGCAAGGAGTTGCATGTTAGCGAGGAAGATTTGCATGTTGGTGGCGGAATGTTGACAAAATTTGGTGGTGAGGAGATACAAGCGTTAGAGGTAGAGTGAGTGTGGAACCCTCAAGGAAGATTTGCATGTTGATGGCGGAATGTTGACAAAATTTAGTGGTGAGGAGATACAAGCGCTAGAGGTAGAGTGAGTGTGGAACCCTCAAGAGGAGGGAAGTTCGGATGAAGGACGTGAAAGGTGGCAAACATTGTTTTTGATGATGGAGGATGACGCACAAGTGGAGGTGCAAAGTGCAAAAGAAAATTGGGCTAAGAAGAATGTTCATGCGAGTGGTGAAGGAAGCATTAGTGTGGATCATGTGTAGGAAAAGGTAGAGCAATTGGTGACTCAAGCACACGTCTAGAGGAGAGTGCCTAGATGTGCGGAGGATAGGAGTCCAGCACTAGGGAAACCATAGGAGAGGGTGCTCGAAAGACCAGAACCGATGCTTGTTTACTTGTGAAGGAAATCGTAGAGTTGAAGTGCACTTGAAAGTGGCCAAAGATTGTTTGCAGACGACTAGTCAACAAAAGGTTTGTTGAGTGGAGACGAACAAGCACCAATGGCAAATATTCCTGTAGCTGTGGGCTGCAGACGGGAGAGAGGATCCCGAATGCCATATCGGGCGTGTGAAATGATATGGAAGGCGAATGGAGTTACTGATGAAGATACATGGCTGAGATTGTTCTCAACGACATTGCGTGGAGTAGCAATTGATTGGCACTTGAAGAGAGATGAATCCTTCATGGATTGGGCAGAGTTGGAGAATGAATTCAATAAGGACTTCAGATTACTTTGTGACGATACAAAGATCAATGGTGAAATCCATTGAACAAAGCAGAAGGACGAAAACATCAAATCGTATAATCGTATAAAGGAACTCATTGGCAAGCTGGAGGCTAAGCTGGTGGATGGGTTGCAGAAGTGATGATTCCTATATGGATTGCTTGCCAAGATATAAGAAGATGAAGGTGGTTCCGCCAACCACTTATCAAGAAGCATTTGATAAAACATTGAATCTAGTAAGTGAAATGAAGACGACAACAATCGGAGTAGGACGTACGAGCCACGATCGGGACGACGATTTGTCTAGTGACTGTGATGACCTTAGAGCCACAATATAGGGCATGCGAAAAGACCTGTAGTGGATGATAAACGATGTGGGTGTTGAAAAGAAAAAGGAGAAGGACATTTGGTGTTTTGAATGCAAATTAGAAGGCCACGTTGATGTCAATTGCTCGAAGAAGGCATATTGCACTATTTGTGATGTTGCAGGTCATGTTGTTGCTAATTGCCCATTTAACATGCAAAGTGCAAGTCTTTGACAATGATTGTGCAAAAGGAGGCAAAAGATGAAAAACCCAACACTTCAAAAAGTGGACAAGGAGCAATGAGTGGTAGATAGCAGAACAACCGCCAAGGGAGGAGACGACCGCAACAAGGAAGTCGAACCATAGGAGGTGAGGGATGATTACAATATGATTCTGACAAGAGGCCAATCATTTAGTGCATAAGATGTCAAGAGTGGGGATACTTCACACGCAATTGTATGAATGCTCCAACAGGAGGAGGGAACGGGAACAACAATGCAATGATGTGTAGATGGTGCAGACCTGGTTGTTCGAATTTGTAGTATTTTCTAGAAACATTCCAAAACATGAAGAAGAGTCCAAGAGCTTCCTCATTTCTCTTACCAAGTTCATGATCATTGAGACCTTCTAATTCATTATTGAATATGAACCAAAGATTCTTGCTTCTGAGTAATCTTGCCATTTGAATTGACCAAGTGCTATAATTTCATCCATTGAGGCAACATACCTTAAGGAATCCATTTAGCACAAAAATCCTAAATAGATCTGTAACAGGTCCATAAATTGATGTCACCATTGTGTAGAGCTTGAAAAATTGCACAATCAGGAAAAATATTGGCTCCAAATGCGTTGGTATGCAAAAGTTATGTCATCCAGAAGATGTGGTAAATTAACACTCAAATCAGAAAAAAATCAAATGCCAAACCTTGGAATTTTTTTTTTAGAATCAACAATCGCCAATTGGCCCCATTGGATTAGGTGTTGTGTCATCAACCAACAAATCTGAGTTTGACAAGTTGAATGATGTGATAGGCTGGTTTCCTCATCATATATATATATTTGATTTTATGGGTTTAGAACTAACAAGGCTCGAACCCAAGACCCTCAACAAGCAAGCAAGAGGACTGATCGGCGCGCCATGCGCGTGTGTTGAGACAATGGGAGAGCAAATACTAGGTGACTGCTACGCAGAGGATACTATTGCTTTGAGCAAGAAAAAAATGCCAATGCCGAGCTTTGAACTCGACACCTTCCTTCCACAAGTGAATTGCCCAACCGCTGTGCCATGCAGTTGGTTGAGGCATATGAAGACCACCTTCCCCATAATGTGTATGCCATCCATTTGTAAGAAGACCTTAAAAAAATGCTTGTGGGATTCAATCTGTTGACCTCCCTGTTGCAAACAAGATGTCCAATTGCTATACCAAATAGGCGGATGTAACTGAGATGAAGAAGATAGATGCCCTTGTACTGTTCATGTCTAGAAGACTTACAAAAAATCATGCTACTGGAATTGGAACCGAAGACCTTCTCTGAACAAAGGGAAGGTCAAACCACTGTGCCTTTAATACTTATCAGGAGTAGAGATGCAATATCTTCTTTGGCACATATGCATTTCTTTAAAAAAAAAGAATTTGCAACTTGGTGATTCAAAACTGCGATGGGCCTTGAACTAAGAATGATCTCTGCTAAAACGACATTCCCTGGTTGGTGGATGGATGTGAAAGGGCTTTGCAAAAGACAAGCTTATGTGATTGCAAATAGAGAAAAGCATCAGGATTTGAACCCCCTTGCTCTTGGCTCTAAGGTGTGTGGCCTAACCTCCATGTTGTTTGCATCAACGCGTCACTTGTGCGCCAAAATACGCAAACGTGTGATGGCCAGTCGCATGAGCTTGCAAATGGTGCCAATAGAAATTCAACAAACAAAGATGTAACTTTCCAGAAACATTCCAAAACTTGTGTTCACCACAATTGTATGATGAAAGGAACAAACGACGATTAAAAGATAACAATAGTAAATGAAATAAATAAACGAAGTGAGATAACAAGAAATATAAGGTGGGTGCCCATGGGCACCCCAATATATCACATTTTATTTACTTATCATACAAATAGATCCTCATTGAGGGGTATTTATAGTGATACCAAATCCCCAATGAGAGGTTAACCTTAGGCCGATATAAACTTAACCTTGAGGTTAACCTTACAATAAAATAATAATAAATTACCTTTTTAAGCAAGGTTATCCATAAAAATGGATTAACCAATACCACTAAGAGTGAAATATGAATGCCTGTAGGCTTACATAATCATATGCACGTAGGCTACATTAATAGTGCTCATAAGCACTTCTTCACACTTTTAGCCTTTAGCCTAAACAAGATCAGATTACACATATTTCAACATTGGCAATCACAAGGAGTCAAATTGTTTGAAAATGGCGAGCACAAGCAACTTACAAAATGTAAGTTTTATCGACAGAGAGGAGCGTCAACCGGACCAGCAACAAACATTAGAGGATAAGCACGTGTCGGCAGTTACTCGGGCACAAGTGCAAAGAATGGAGCAATGCCTAAATGCTGTTAAAGAGGAGAAATGGCAAAAACACATGCAAATTAAAGAAGAAATGCAAAGGACTAAACAAGAGAAGACTAGTCAGGAGAAGTTGAAAGAACCCATCACTGATGAAGATGAAGAAAAGTTAACACAACAGTTGATAGCACAAGGATTGGATACAAATGCTGAAATGAAGGTTTCCAGTTTACTGTGCACAATACTAGAGTTATATGTGATGGTGAGAAATAGTGCGGACAAGGACAATAGAAGAGTTGTGACGTTGACTAAAGTCAAAGAAAGTTGCAAGGGATTAGTACATTGACCCGACAATCTTGATGACCGATGCTGAGAAGAAGCTAGTGGTGATCCATATTGAGTTGTTAAATCATAAGTTAACACAGGTGATCATTGATGGAAGATCAAGTGTGAATGTATTGCCGAAGAAAACATGGAAGGATTTGGAGACACCATTTTTGTGGTCTCCAATATTTGACTGTATGGCATATATTGGTATGGCATGGAAATGAAAGGAGTATTGATTGCACAATTTTCATTTTGATTGCCAACCAAATGTTCTTCTTGGATTTTGTGATTATTGCTATGCAAAAACTAGCCTGCGATGCATTGCTAGGACGTGGGTGTTTATGCATGGCAAAAATGAAGCAGAATTGGGAGGACTGCTTGTCTTTCAAGAAAGGCCAACGCAAGTGTGTAATTAATTTGAAGAATCAATCTGTGAGTGAAGAAATGGCGATATTTGACGAATTGGGAAGTTCATCTTTAGAAGAGGAAGATTGTGTGAACGAATAGGAACCCAACGAAGGAGTGTTGGAGCTAGAAGAGTGCATGGAAGATGAAGGGCACTCAAACAACGAACTTCTACATTGGCAAATGGAAGACTATGAAGTTTTCCAACCTTCATGCATGTGTATCAATTCAGAGGAAGATGCTCAAAATGAAGGACTTAGAAGCATATATGAGGCTGGAGAGTGCAATCAAAGTGCCAAGCCAGTAGTGAAAGTTGAAAAAGAGAAAATGACCATTCCACATAATATAGTTTTGGTGATGTGTAGTTTGATGAAAATCAAGCACATCCTTTCGATGTAGCAAAAGTTTCAACTGAACCTAACACCATAAGGTATGAAGGAGTGAAGATGGTGCACGTGAATCTTGGGGAAGGAGAAGAGAAAATAATCCATTGCTGGGACGAGTGAACCCAGTGTTAAATGCAACATCTATTAAAAATTTCATGTAGTACAAGGTCTTTGCATGGATATACAAGGATTTTCAAGGGATTCCACCTGAGTTGTGTGTACATTGGATTTTGTTCGTTCCTAGCATGCAACCTGTAAGAAGGTTGTATAGAAGGAATCCAAAGTATGTGGCCTTTGTCAATGTGGAGATAGAAAAGATGCTTGATGCGGTAAATATCTTCAAGGTGATGGTGAGTGAATGGGTGTCATCTATTATCATCAGTTTGAAGGAGAGAAACCAAATCCGCAATTATGTGGATTTTCAGAGTTTGCATGTTGTGGCCATCAAGGATCCCTTTTCAATATCCTTTATTGATTCAATCTTGGAATAAGTAGCAAATCACGAGATCTATTATTTTTTGGATGGATTCTTGGGATATAACCAAATTAGTATCACTGAGGAAGATAGATTGAAGACCACTTTTGTAGTGGAAAACGGAATTTATGCATATAACCAAATGCCTTTTGGTTTTGCAACGCCTCTACCACATTTCAAAGGTTTATCTTGTACTTTTTTGAGCAAATGTCGATAGGCAAATTCAAATTGTTTTTGGATGATTGGTCACTGTACGAGAGAAAGGACGAGCATTTGAAGGCATTGGAAGAGTGCATGTGGTTATGTATGAATGCTTGATTGTCCTTGAATCCAATGAAGTGTAAGTTGTTGGTGTTGTATGGGAAGTTGCTAGGGCATGTAGTATGTAAAGAGGGGTTGAAGACCAATCTTAACAAAATTTGAGTCTCGATGAGCATGGAAGGGCCATACAACGTAAATTCCTCAAAGTCCTTGGGGTGTGTCATGTATTATTGGCACTTCATTAAAAACTTTGCTCAAGTTTCCCACCCTTTTGGCACATTGATGTGCAAAGGTGTTCCCTTTAGGTGGACGAAGGAGCACTAGAAGGCCTTTGACGGAAAATACCTCTCGGTTTGGAGACAAATAGCTGAAGAAGATAGGGATAGTCTGAGGGCTATTTTGGATCAAAGGCAGTGCTCATGGTTGGAAGAGGACTCTTTGGGATGGGGAGACAAAGGAAATGGATGGTATTCCATCAAGAAGGGATATGATTGGCTCATAGAGGGATTGGGTAGGGAGAGGGTGATTTGGAAGAAGGTGTGGAATTCAAGTATTTGGCTGAAAGTCAACATTTTCATTTGGTTAGCCATTCAGAATAGGATTTTGACTCAGGACAATCTTCGTAAGAGGGGCTTGGTGGGCCCAGAATGGTGTGTGCTCTGTTATGGGGCAGGAGAATCTGTTGACCACCTTCTAGTTTAATGTCCCTTTGCTGGTTGGATTTGGGAGCAAGGCGAAAGGCTGTTTAATTTGCCCTAGCTTGGTGATGTCTCGTTGGGGCAGTTCTTTGATCTTTGGGGCTCTAGGGAGGCAGTGGACAGTCTGCCCTTCTAGTTCATTGCTTCAAGGCCTTCACTTTGTGGTAGGTGTGGCTGCAGCGCAACAGGTGTATTTTCCATGATGAGTGCTCATCCAGGGAGTCAATTCTCTTGAGAATCTTGTTCAATATTAGAGAGGTTGTAAGAGGAATCAAAGATTCTCAACTTATGCCTAGATATGGGGAGTTATTGGATCTTCTTGGGTTTGTGATCCCTAGGTGGGTTCAATTCCAATCGTTATGGAATTGGAGCTCGGGAATAAGGAAGGTTCCTCCTAAAAAGCTGGACAGGGGAGGGAAGTGGAAGCCACCACTGATGGATTGGGTTAAGGTTAACACCGATGGTGTTGCTTGTAGCAATTCGGGCCGTATTGGAGGGGTGGGTCATACGCACAAAGGGACGATGGTTTTTGGCTCCCATTGGGGCATTGGGAGGAACAACAACATGGTGGCAGAGGCCATGGTCATCTGTGAAGGCTTAGCCATGGATCTTAAGCAAGGATACTTGAGAATTGAGGTGGAGTCTGACTCTCAGGTCTTAATCAATAGGTTGAACAAGCAGGAGGAGGGAGGGAGGGGGGGGGGGAATGGAATGGAGGGTCTAGTGGGTCTTGGACAAATAGAGAAAGGTCATCATAGGTGGGATTATGGTAGGGGGGGGGGGGGGAGGGGAGAACCTAGGGGAAGATTATATGGACTTGCAGGTTTTGCTTTGACAGGATTACCCCAATGATGGGGAAGGAATAAGTAACAGCGTGGCAACTCCTGTGTTTCATGATTAGGAATTGTTTGAATTACTGTGTACGTGGGAAGGTGGAGATAGGACAGACAGATAACAATGGAGATTAGCAGGATGAGCTACAGGAATTTGCAATCGCCACTGGAAATGAAGACCTCTCGAATGTGGTTTCGAGAGGATATGCGGTATACAAGGAAAATAAACCAATGGTTTTGTCTTATTGCAGTTTTGAGGAGTCCTCCTACTCTGATATGTCGTTCAGTGATTTGGTGTAGCAATGCTTTTTTGTGCAATTTTTGTCTATTCTCTAATTGGGCATTTAGCCTTCATGGGATTATAGGCATGTATATTTGGAGGCACTTCCAGGCTGCAGCCCATGTATGGAAGGCCTTGCGACTATGTAATCTGGTTTCTGTTTATTAAAATTTAGTCTTTTTTCGCCTGGAAAAAAAAATTGTCAGCTAAGACCAATTTTGCCTTTTTTGTTGGAATCAACAGTTACATATTTGAACCGTTACTCTACCATGCCATGATGTATGATCCTTGTGCATTAAGTATAACCATCCAAGCAGACTTTGACATCATTTGCATGATAATATCTTTCATGACCAGGTTAATGATAGATTTTTTTGTAAACAAAAATGACACTATAGTACATATCACCACTAAGTAGAAAATTTCACTGCTATCTATGAAAAAATGTTGCAGGCAGCTAGTAGAAGAAATGGCTTTACATCCAAGGCCTATTCAAGTATATCAGTTGTGTTTGAGCTTCTGTTGTATACTGTCTTTTTGAATGGTAATGGGGTGCTGTCCAGTGATTGTATGGCACTTGGGAGTTGAATGCTATGCCGTGTATCACATTCACAGATCATGCTGTGTAAAATAATCTCGGAACTTCCATATACTGGAGAATGTGGTAGTCATAATAGAAACATTATTTTTTTAAAGCTTTATTTTTATTTATTTTTCTCCAAGAACTGATAAAATGCTTTTGGAAGCAGAATGATGTTGGCTTATTGGCTACTTGTAATTATTTATGAGTTTCTAGTTTTACAGCCACCCATAAATGACTTTAGGTGGTACAGGACCTTGTGAATTAGTCCAACTCATAATGAGTTTCATTATGGTTCTTAGGAATTGTTTTCATTTAATGTTTTGTTAAATCCTTTTTGTTTCATTCTTGTTGACATGTCTCATGGAGGAAAGGATTACTTGGCAGGAAGAGACATGGACTTAATAGAACTTTCGGCCTATGCTAGTGTGCGTCGTGGACAGGAACCAGGAGGCTGCAGAATACAGTAGACCAACCGTAAGTGTAGTAATTTGTATATTTGTTTCATTTTTATTTTAGGCCAAGCCGACCAAACCTAGAAAACAGGAGAGGGTATGATGTATGGTAATCCCCTGACAAAAACAGAAAACAACTCTCTTGTACTATGCAGTACGTACGAAAATTTTGGGTTCAGCTTTAATTATTACTCAAGTTTTTGAAATGAAATGGGCCAAAATTATTCTATACTTCATTGTATCTTATAGATATATGCAAAGAAATGCAGGCTTATATTCAATTGAAGCTCAAGCTGGATTAATCTTATTATATATGAAAATGTTGAAGTTCATTATATTGGGTTTATTATTGTCATAAATTGCTGTTGCACATTATCTGATTTTTAATAATCCATATATCATGACAGTAAAGCTAGGGGAAGGATTTGCATAAATGTCAATTTGAATATGTTCATTCTTCCTTCAATGTATTAGTAATGTTTGTATCTTTGTTTACTCAGGTTTTATATAGATTTATCAATAATTTTAAAATTTTCTAATTAATAATAAAATTAAAATTATCTGAGTGTGCAGAGATCATATGCCCATTGGCAGGTGAACAAAAGCAGACCAAAAATGATAGAAATGCTGATCTCATTGCAGTTAGACATAATCATAGCCAACATATCCAGTTATCTCTGGTTATTCAAATCTCTTCATTTATATGCAAATGTTCTAATGGAGTATTTAATGAAAATAGTGTGTGTGTAAGTCAGTTGGAGGCATTTCATGTACCCATTTGTCTTAACTTATTAGAAATAAATGAGATTATCACTCGTCATATTTAGATTATTGATTAAATAATTGTTTTTAAAGAAGAGAAATAACTAACACCTCAAATTCGATCTTGCACAGCCTTACCAAATTAGTGAAATACAATTAGTGTGAAACATAATAAGACAAAGAAAGGAAAGGAGAGTGGTTGGAAGCTGATATATATTTTAAGGTATCCTGATTGCTTATGATATGAATAAAAGGCTTATTTGAGGTCATAATATGTTTGTAATATTTTAAATATAATTTTTTACTAATGATTTTATCCATATAGAAGGGTTTGTATTAGGTCAAAATTCAGATGATATTTGTACTTCTTTTCAAATTCAGATGATATTTAATTGGTTATAGGATTCAAACAGGTTCCATCCATATTACATTATGAGCATGTTGTCATGGTATTTCGTCAAACCAGATGTTGATATTAGAAGTTGCGATTATGCATGTATTCCTTGTTAAGAATTGAGCCTGCATCTACACATTGGAAGTCCACGTTTCTAACAACTTGAGGTCATGCAATTTGATGAAAGCTGGAACATTGATCATTAGTACTTATTCTATTCTACTGTTGGACCATTGTATGAATATTCTACTAGTGGAATTTCAATTAAATAAATTAAAAATGGCTTAATTAGATGCTTTACAATGCTTTGGGTGCTCTTTGGTTTAGTCTCTCTTGGATTATTGTGAAACCAGGTACTACGCACTAGCAAACATCCATATCTTACATTAACATAATCAAACGACTTCTAGACATACAACAACGGTAACAATTAAATAATGCACAACATTAAACAGACTGAAAGAATGAATCAAATTCTATGCTAGAAAATCAATTATACAAGTAACAAAATTTCAAGATTCCAAATTAATGTAAGTTTTAGGTACTTATAGAGCACAAAGTCTTATAGTCACTTGGAAAGGGTGAAGTCTCTAAGACTCAAGTATGAAAGGTGATCTCAACTAGAACATTACTCCTTTTATCAATAGACTAAATCAACAATAACCCTTAACCCTAATGGTTAGGGTTGACTAACCTAATCTTGAATGAGGCTATATTAGAGATGTTACATGCCCCCCTTAGAAAGCTTTTTTTATCAAAGCTAGAAATGATTGGAAGATGCTCTTAGGCTACTTGACATATCTTCTAGAAGTTCTTGCCACTTGATAAGGAATTCTTGATCTGGCATGACCGTAGATTACGAACTTGTGATTGTGACACCGCTTATGGATGGAGAGTGATTTCCTCCTCCATCAAGTATTGAAAGCTCAGTCTAGGTTTGCACCTTTTGGTGAATAACTTGTTTTAGACAAGAAACATGCAAAACATGGTAGATGTGGTAAGGTAGTGGAAGCTCCAATTGATATGCCACTTTCCCAATGGGACAAAACACCTTGTAGGGACCATTAAAGTGAGGAGCCAACTTCTGATCGGACTTGGCCTTCGAGGACAATTCCTCATAAGGCTGGAGTTGCAAAAAGATAGTATCCCCCATGACAAAATGTCATATAGAACGATGGATGTCTTGCTGTTGCCAAATGTGGTTTTAGGCTTTGGGACATTGTCTTTAAGGAGTTGTAGCACAAGCCAATGTTGTTGCAACAAATCATCTAACTGGGCCACCTTGGAGTATCTTGGAACATAGTCTACCTTTAAAGGAGGTTTTTAGTAACACAATGCCTCAAATGGGGGCATCTTAGGGGAAGAATAGTAAGAAGTATTATATGACCATTCGATATATGAGAGCAAATCAACCTTAGTGATAGTGTTTGTCTTGGCAAAACAAAGAAGGTAAGTAACTAAACATTGGTTTACAATCTCTATTTGACCATTTGATTGAGAGTGATACGAAGAGGATATGTTCAATTGAGGACCATTGAGACACAATGATGCCTTCCAAAAATCGTGAATGAAAACAAGGTCACGATCATTGATAATGGACTTGGCATGCCATTTAATTTGAAAACAGAATAGAGGGACACCTTGACAACCTTGTTGGCTATGAAGAGATGTTGCATTGCACAAGATGAGCAGACTTCAAAAGGCGATCCACCTCCATAAAGATCATTGTTTTGCCCTCGAATTGGAGGTCCTTAATGAAATCCATGAAATGTGCTCCCATTAGTGATTAGGAATAGGCAAAGGCTGCAACAAACTAGGAGATTTGACAATTTCCCCCTTGTATCATTGACATACCTCACTTTTGGCCATAAAGGTCTTGACATATGCTTTTAATCCTTTCTAAGAAAAGGATTGTTTCGCTTACTAGTACATTTTTAAAAATCCAAAATGCCTAGCAAGAGGAGATGCATGCAATTCTTGCAGAACGCTAGGCTTGACGACTAAAGATGGAGGAAGATAAATGCAACCCTTCTTGCAGAGAATCTCATTAGCATATGAGAACAAGGAAGACAACAAAGAGCCAAACTCCACATTATGAATGATGTGAGAGCCATTGTGGAAGAGGTTTGGAGATGGCACACACAACAATGTCCTCATGTTTGAGAGACACAACATCGACCAACACAATTTCCTTTCCCCTCTTTTATTGAATGACAAAAGCATAACTCGAGCTTTGTCAGACATTTATTTTGTTTTGGGCACGAGAGACGTTCTAGGAAATGTTTAAGGTTGCTATGATTGATCTTGATGATGAAGTGTTGACCTAACAAATAAGGTTGCCATTTCTCTATGACATGCAAAATGGGTAGCATTTGCTTCTCATAAGTTGATTGACCTTGATTCTTGTTGCAAAGTTGCTTGCTTTCAAAGGCCAAGGGGTGGTACAACTCCAACACCTATGCCTGAAGCATCACATTTAATAACAATTTTTGCTGAAGCCAAAACAAGGGTGGTACATATATAGCTTCTTTTAGGGTATTGAAGGCTTGGGAAGCTGCTTTGGACCAAAGGCACCCTTAGTGAGAGCAATGGCTGGAGTGATAATCTTTTCATAGTTGCGGGCAAATTTTCTATAATACCCAGTTAGACCTAAAAGTCCATGAAACTGCTTAAGGGATTTAGGTTGGGTCCAAACTTGCATGGCTTTGATCTTGTTAGGATCCACCTTGATCCCTTTTTGAAATAGTCCTAAGTCGATCTCATGGACTCGAAATGAACACTTTGACCTCTTGACAAATGCTTTTTCCTCTTTCTTCTATAGGAAGTAGAGAACTTGGTCCACATGACCAAAGGGTAGGACGAAGAACTATACGTGTGAAAAGTAATCTTGGGGATATCCTTTTCTTTAACCCTAATTTGACGAAACCGATAACACAAGACAAGCTTGGTAAAGTATTTAAAGCCATGCAATTCATCCAACGAATCATCTATATTATGGATAGGAAACTTATCTTCAATGGTGATCTTGTTTAGGGGTAAAAAATCAGGATATATGTTGCAAGAGTTGTCCTTATGTTACACCATAACCACTAGAGAGGAATAAGGATTGAGGCTTTGGATAAATAATTCATTGTGCCAACATCTCATGAACCAAATTTATAATCTCAAACTTTTGAGGCAAGGGATAGCAGTAAGGATGAAACGTTTAGAGGCTAACTACCTAGAACTAGGTAAATGGTATAATCATGTGTGTGCTTAAGGGGAATGCCCATTGGTTTGCTAAAGATGTTTTCATAACGATTAACATTTGTTTGCAAGTTTGATGTAAGAGCTGGAAGAAACGACTGAGAAGACTAAACTTCCATGCAATTGAATTGGGCAAAAAATTTACAATCACCTTTCTTCAATATATTTTCCATGTTATAGGAGCGGGCCACCTTGGAAGGAGGAGGTTGGATTCCTAAAGATGTGGTTTTGCTGTCAATAAAGTTATGCATGTTACCTAAATCAATCAACACTAACAAATCGGTGTTTGATGAATCCTTGGACAATGGTGAGCTCGAAACCCTATTAGGGCTAACATAGAAAGAGCTATGGTATTAGCCTTGTGCTTAGAATTTGTTGCTTTGGTTGGTGTCTCTTGTTGCAAAGAATCTTGATCCTCATCTTCAGACATTGTTGCTTCTTCAAACTCCACTAGGAAGTTATGTCATTCCTCACAAGCCTAATATCAGGGATGCCATGAACACTCGTAACAAAAGAATCCTTGGGGATGCTCATCATTATGTTATTGAAGTAAGGTTGTCGAGAGTTGAAATCATGTTGTGGTTGGGGATAGGACAATTAGAGCTTTTCTACAACCAGAGCCACACGTTCGACATCTTCGAGGGTGTATGAATCATGCATATCGACCTCCTGTTGGATTTCCTCAAGGCCATGGCAAAAGGTTGAGACCACCATTGCTAGATCCAAATGATAGGTATAAGTGAGTAGTTGAGAACTCCGCACAATAATTCTCAACCAATCATGTTTGCTTAGTTTGCATCAAGTGCACCGCATATGAAGTAGAAGACCCCTTGTCAAACTTATGAAGGAATAGTGCTTTGAATTCTAACTAGAAAAGAGAGCACCTATGTCAACAAAGCTCCCATAACAACCACTGATGAGCATGGATTCCCAACTTAGTAGCAACTAATGTGACATGTCCTTTGTTAGACACATGGTGGAGTGGATGATGTTATCCATATTGGCTATCCTACCACATGGACCCATACCCTTAAAGGTTGTGATGTTGATGTGCAAAACGAGAACATTATGAGGTCGAGAAAGGTGATGGATGACTCCTATTGCAGAGGGATCAATATTAGTGGCAAAACCAGAGTTAAAACCAACCCGTACTTGGAAGAGTACCTATGGTAGCATCGAGATCCATGTGACTACCTTGGGATCCAGAATGTCTATGACTAAACAATGATAGGTGGTAGGTGCTAGTGTATTGATACTAGTGTCTCTTTTAAATTTGGTCCCTATTGCATACCCTATGGTTGTTGCCCAGAGACTTGTTGAAACTCTTGGTCAAGGAATTCTCTATAGGGACAAGACCCAAACAATCATTGATGGACTCTAAAGTCTTTTGCATTTGGGGTTGAGTGTTAGTGATGGAGGAAACCATTTTCTCTAGGCTAGAGTGTTAGTTTTCCTAAGACTCAATATAGGAATACATATTGGTGTTAATTGTATTGGGCAAAGCACTACCAATTGGAGTGAAGGGAGGGGGCATGGTGGGAGGAGGTGAGGTCATGGCATCTAAAGAAGAAAAGACATGTGGGTCAAAGCAATTTAATACCTACGAGAATGTTATGATGCTTATTGAGATTTTTGGGTTGATGTTTCTTCCTACTCATGCAAACATCCTTGCGTTGATTGGTGTGCTGCAATCGATCATTGATTCACAACTAATTGGTAGAAGCAATAAGTTCATTCATACATAAAGAACGAAAGCAAAACCCCAAATAATACTTTTGAGCACTTTCAAATTAGCGTTGCTAGAGATGCCCTTTATTTTGATTGGCTTGAAAAGATGATAACAATGAGATGGGTCTCTTGGAAGGGTTATAATACATTTAATAATTTTTTTAAAAAGAATTTTTATCGGGTTTGGGAAAAGAAAATGACGAGGATTAAGTCAATATTTAAAAAGAAAAGAGTTGAAATATGGATCCTAAAAATGAATTTATGAAAATTACTTGATGACAAGAAGCAAGCCTAATTGTCTAAGGGTTTGGAATGGTTTGCATTCTCTTCTACATATTTTTGACAATGTTACAGGGAGGCAAGTTTGATTCTTTAATATCACTTATAATGAAACTACTTTTAGAAAAACAACAATAAACTTTCAATAATGCACAAAAGGAAACATCCATTAGAACAATAAATCAAATTCGATACCAAAAAATCAATAATGCAAATTACAAAATTTTCAGATTCCAAATTAGTACAAATCCCAACCACTTAGAGAGGGCAAAGTCTCATGTGTAACAAAGCCAATGAAGATTCAAGTATGAAAGATGATTTCAACTACAACATAACTCCTATTTATGGACTAAATCAATAATAACCCTAATCCTAATGCTCAAGGACAAACTAACCTAATCCTAAGGCCCAAGCTAACAATAATAAAGATAGCCAACATGGCTATATTGGAGCTGTTACATAACATTGCTCTTTAAAGATTCAAAAGTTGTCTTGTATGATAAAAACATAGTATGAATAGTCTAAATAGCTTGATACAAGTACCGAACAAGGCTACATTATGCAACAGTAAAATGATATGTTATTAATTACACAATTGTTGTTTACATATAACTCAAATTGCTAGTTTCCAACCATAAAAAACATAAACTATGCAAATCTTGAAATAAAACTTAGAATTTTGAATGTTCTAAAACTCAGTTTTTTTGTTAAGGAATATGAAGAAAGAGTGCAATTTAGAACTAGGAGAGTATAACAAACTAGAACACAAAAATGTATAAGTAAAATGGCATAATGAATTTGATGCTCAAAAAACAGAGTATAATGCAAGCAATCTTTGATAAGAGATGTGAGGCTATAACATTACATCCATTATTTATGTCTTTTTATAGTCAAGGGTGCATCTCTCTTTATACGATATTTTGGTGTGTTGGAAATCCACCACATTGAATATGGAAGGTCACCCATATAAAAATGTGGTGAATTAGCTTATATAAGTTACAAAGTGCATTTAACTAAAAATTACATACATGTCATTTTGTGTTTTGTCTTCTATTACTATGTCAACATGGCTAAAGATGTATTTTGGCTATGAAAATTTAAAAATAAAAAAAATACTATTTTTAATAAATATTTTGTTTTGCATTTTTGAGGGCCTCTAGAGCGTTTTTTTCCACAAAGTTAATTGTTTTTGTGACAAGAGTTGCCTATTGGAATTGTTCTCTCTCTAGTCTTTCCAACGCTTCTTGAATGGATCAAAATAGAGTCCTAAGCATGAAGTTATGTCCCTGATATCGAGGTTAGGACCAAGAAAGATTTCGAGCAAAAGGCAATGCCCCCAAAAGGTCACATACCTGAACCACTTATCCCCATTGGAAAGCAATGATCCCCATTGTATCAACTTTTGATATCCAGTGCGCAAATGTTTCTATATCTACTTTTTTGTGAGCCATTACCCTTGGTGACCAACTTGTCTTGCATTGACCACTCTATTCATCTGAATTGACTACCTTTTTGTCAACAATTTGATCCTCCTCCACTCATGCTAAATTGTCTAGATTGAGTTCTTCAATGTCCAACTATTTTAATACTATAGAAGTGTCCATAGAGGTGGGCGATATGGCTTGAGAAGTTCAACATTAAAGATTGGATGCAAACCAACATACGATAGAATTTTCAATTTAGAAGCATTCTCTCCCATCTTGGTGATAGTGTATGGTCTATAGTCTATAGTTAAGAGGTCTACTCTTCCTATGGGGTCTTGCAAGTCTTTTTTTGAAACAATAACCATACCTTATCTCCAACCTTGAATTGATATGGGACTTAATTTTGGTCATGGTGTTGCTTGTATTTTTTATTTGTTTTTTCCAAGAGGTCATGGGCCTGTTGTTGGATGTGTCGAATATGTACCAAAAACCATGTTACTCTTTCTTCTTTTTGTCTATGAGATGAGCACTACATAGGTTGCATAAGAAGAGCTAAATTAGTGGCTACCAAGGGTTGGAACTCAAAGAAAATATGAAATGCTTGTGTTTAATAGAGCTATGCAAAGCTTGATTGTGCCAAGTTGAATGTAGGGGAAGTTCTCATATTATGTTTGTGGTTGCTTGGAATTGCATATTTGAAGAAGATGCGCAATAAATTGATTCAAAATTTTTGTTTGGCAATCAGTTTGAGCATGGAAGGCTATGTGATCCATGCATGTGACCTTTATGGGGCATGACTTTTTGCCCAAAAATGCGTGCAAATATTTTTTTTTGGATCCTAACTACACCTTTATGGGGCATGACTTTCTGCCTAATCTGCCCCAAAATGCTTGAGATTCAATTTTGTTCCATTTAGAAAGCATTTGAAAGATTTGAGAGAGAACAAAAATTTCAATAGGCAACTTTGTCATAAATATAGTGCCTACAACTTTGTAGAAAAATGCTCTGGAGGCCCTAAAAAATGCAAAACAAAATACTTACTAAAAATAATAATTGTCTAATTCTTAGATTTTTGTAGCCAAAATGCATCTCTAGCTATATTGACACATCAATATAATAATAAACATAAAGGGATAAGTCATATGCATGTAATTTTCATTTAATATACACTATAACTCATGGAAGGTGAATCATCACATTTTCATATGGGTGACCTTATAACTCATGGAAGGTGAACCACCACATTTCCATATGGGTGACCTTCCATATTCAATATAGTGGATTTCAAATACACCAATTCTTGTGTAAAGATAAATACACCCTTGACTATAAACCATTACTAGTGGATGCAATGTTATAGCCTTACATCTCTTCTTAGAGATTGCTTGTATTTTACTATATTTTATGAGCAATAAAATCATTATGCTATTTTGCTTATACATGTTTTTGTGTTTTGATTAGTTATGCTTTATTATTTTTGAATTGCACTCTTTCACGATCTTCCTTAACTCAAAATTCTAAATTTTTAGATCAGTCAAAATTCTAAGTTTCAGATTAGTGGTATGAGTTGTTTGTATTTTGAGTGTAATTCCATAAACACGAGATAAAGATATCTAAAGATTGTGTATTAGATGTGAGATCTCTCTTATTACCTTCTCATTCCAAATGATTTTAAGTGAACTAAAATGGACAACATTGAGATAATCAATCCTTTCAAGGAGATGTTGAATGAAGCCCTTGTGAAATAGAGGAATGAGATGATGGATCAATTTGCTCAAATTATTCAACAAAATCCTACTACAAATTTTGAAACCTCCTTTGCACAACCTCTTACTACCCTAGCACCATTCAATACTCCCACACCTTTTAAGGCGCAAGTGAATTTTAATATTCTTACTTTCGAAGGGAAAATTAATGTTGATGCCCTAGAAAATTGGTTGGATTAGTTATCATCAACTCTATAAATAAATTCATTGATACTAAGAAAATCACTTTTGCACTCTTGAAAGCTTCGTTACCTATATTAAATTGGTGGGAATCATATTGTAAAAGGGTCATGGAAGAGAATGAAGATGAAGTAATGTTCACATGGGATTATTTCATGGAGGCCCTCAAGGAAGAATATTATCCCATGGCAGTCTATGAAGACCAATACATGTGATGGAAAAAATTGTGTCAAGGTAAAGATCAATCTATTCTAGTTTATATTGATGCTTTCTATTCCATGGCAACAAACTTAGGTACTCAAGATACCAAAAGGCATTGAATTCTCAAGTACCATGGTTGGATGCAATGGTATAGTCAAGGGGACATGATCCTTTTTGAATTCAAGACAATGGGAGAGACATACAAAATTGCTATTAAATTGGAACAAAAGCACAAAAATAAAAATAATAAATGAGGAGCATATAACAAAAAACTAGAACACTAAGTACTAGCCAAAGAAGGGCAAAAGTGACCTTAAAAAATCAAAACAAAGGGGATCATCCTCAAAATCAAAATTGGAAGTAGTAAAAAACTCCTAAGAGAAGAATCCCTCGAAGGTCAAGATTGGAAAATGGTGTGACTATCACAAGAGCAACTAACTTTTAGGGGAGGAGTTTTGAGCAATTTAATCATTGTTTTCTAAGTCATAGCCCTCTACATCCATTGCACCATTTGCCTGCACATCCACAAACCAAGGATAAAGGGAAGCAAATTGTGGCGATTGAGCCAAATTTGACCATTGCCACTACACGTTGCACTAGAGAGTCACAAGAAGAATCGCAAGAGGAGGAACACCTACTTCTCTCATAAATGTGGGTCAAGGGTAAGCCATCACATTTCATTATTGATAGTGAGAGAAGAATTTAATTTCTACCTACTTGTCATACCATACCCATTACCATTTAATGATGGATATTTACAAGGAAGAAACATTCGTGTCACTCAACAATGTTTCTCTCCTATGCCATCAAGCCCTTCAAAGATGATTTTTTTTTGTGTTGTACCCTTGGAGGTTATAAATCTAGGCCCTAAAGTGTCATCAAAACTGTCGGAGGTTAGTTCTTTAGGATACTAGAGGTGTCTCCTCCTACCTCTATTTTATTGATCAATATTAAACAATTTAGAAAGATAATTATCAAAACAAGAACAAATGTTTTGTTGATAATTAAGCTACAAATCAAAAGGAGGATTGTCAATATATTAATCTTAGGCCCTGCACAACAAAAGTAGATGGACCAAATTGTAGTGGAAAATGAAGACTTGTTTAAGTCACCAACCAGGGTTCCAATTCATTTTGAGGTAAAGCATTCTATTGATTTAGTTCCTAGTTCTCTTTTGACTAATGAACTTGTTTATTACAAATCAATCTTTAAAAATGGTAAAATTAGGAGGCAGGTCCAAGAATTGATTCAAAAAAGGTATATCAAACCATGTGCTTCACCATGTGCAGTCCAATTGTATTGGCTCTAAAAAATATGCAACATGAATACTTTGTATTGACTACAAAGTTTTGAATTAAATCCCTATAAATAATCACTATCTACTCCCTCAGATACATGACTTGTTGGACCAAATTTGTGGTGCAAAGTTCACCAAAATTGATCTCAAATTTGGCTATCATAAAATACCTATAGAGTCTATTGATATATGGAAGACTCCATTCATAATTAGAAATGGTATATTAAGTGGTTGGTTATTCCATTTGGCTTGACTAGTGCACTTGCCACATTCATGAGGATGATGGATGGCATCCTCTGTCCCTTACACCAACCAATTTGTGGTGTTCTATTTAGATGATATTCTCATATATAGTGAGACAAGGAACTTTTGTACCATGCTCAATAGACACTTCAGATTATTCAAATATACAAGCTAAATTATAATTTGGAGAAATGTTCATTTGGGATGATGAGGATTCAATACATTGGCTATATTGTTGACAAAGAGGGAGTCTATGTTGATCTTGAGAAGATTCAAGTAATTATAGATTAGCCTACCATAAAGACATAAATCTTTGTAGCTTTTCAGGTCTTGCCAATTTTCTATCTAAGATTTATATTGGGGTTATCACACATTAGTTGGTCAGTACACCAAGTGACCAAATTGAGGTTCCAAATCCAAGTTCCATTGGGGGGATACACAATAGAGGGCATTTGATAGGTTGAAGGACTGATTTTGTTCATCTTCTATACTTCCCTACCTAATTTATATCAACCTTTTGATATAATGATTGATTTATCAAAGTACGCATTGAGAGTTGTCTTCATACAACATGGTCATTCAATTGCCTATATAGTGAAACATTCATTATAGTAGTTCAAAAATACCACACACATGAAAAATAGATTTATGCCATTGTCCAAGCATATAAACAATGAAAGCACTACAGCCTGGGCAAGGAAACCATAAATTGATCACAAAATTTTGGAGTTCATTCAAACACAAAAAACTAAGGAATGGAATCCATAAAAAGTGAGCCATATATTTGCAATAATTTTATTTGATTATCAAGCACAATAAAGGAAGTGCCAATTCAACAACAAATTGTTTTAACTGATCTCCAAACATAGAACTCACTATCATTCTTGATTCTTGTAGCCATGATATTTCCAATTGGTCCATCTTATATGAAGTAGATTATGATTTTATAGATGCATACCAAGCTCTTAGTATGGGTAAGAATATTTTTAATAATTATTTGTAAGATAACCTCCTCTATCATATGGGATTTATTTGTATACCTACTAGTGAGCACTCCAAGATGATGTACCAGGTTACTTTGGGATGAATTTTTTTTTTAGTTCTTCAAAAGTATTTTTATTGGCCCAAAATGAGGAACAATGTCACAAGTCATGTATCCCTTGCATTGTTGCCAAATAAACCAATAAGAACTAGGAACTGTATACACCATTTCTAGTGCCATACAAGCCTTGGAAACCTATTTCCATGGATTTCCTCTCAAGTTTATCCACATATAAGTATGGTAATGATTGTGTTTTTATACTAGATCATTTTTCAAAAAGGGCTGTCATGATTCCTTATAAGAATTTTGTTTTGACTAAGGAGACTACTAAGCTCTATTTTAGTCATATATGGATTACTTTTGGCTTGCCAAAGTCCATTATATCTACCAAAGTTATTGAATTTCTAAGCATCTTCTGGTACACCCTATGGAGCATGATGGACACCAAGTTGACCATGTTCACAACCTTCTATCCTTAGAATGATGGCCAGACTAAAGTTGTGAATCATCTAATTATACATACTTGAATATACAATTCCAATCATCCACACATATTGGATACCCTACATTTAATATGGGTACATTTGAGCTTTGCATAACTCTACCAAACACAACCCATTTCATGTTTGTTTCAAGTTTTAACTCTTGGCACCCATTGATGTAGTTCTCCCTAGGCAACCATGGAGTACTCACCTCATAGACAAAAAAATTAGAAAAGGAAGCACATTTTTTGGAATAGATTCAACATATCCAACAATAGGTCCATGACATTTTATAAAAGACTAATAAGAAATACAAGCAATTCTATGACCAACATCAGGGCCTACATAATTTCAAGTTTGGGGATAGGGTATGTTTCCATCTTCAGAAAGGGATATTTGGAGGGCCCCATAGGAAGAACAAATATATTTGATATGGACCATAAAACATTGCCAAGAAGGTGGAAGAAAATGCCTTTGAGTTAAATCTTCCATCTTATCTTAGTTTGAATCCAATCTTCATTGTTGAACTTCTCAAGCCCTATCATCAAGCTCTATTGGACACTTCCATTGTATCCAAACACTTGGACTTTGAAGAACACAATCCAAACAAATTAGCATTAGTGGAAGAAGATCAAATTTTTGAAGCATGGACTAAGACAACCAAAAGGAAGTCTATTCATATGTACAAAGTAGTCAAGATAGGACAACTTGGTCACCTAGGGGAATGACACATAAAATAGATAAAGAAAACTTTTGCACTTTGATGTCAAAAATTAACACAATGGGAACAATTGCTTTTCAAGGGGGACAATTGATCTAGTCATGTGAAATTTTTGGGGCATAACTTTTTTCTTTAAAATGCTCAAAAATCTATATTTTAATCCTAACTACACTATTATGGGCATAACTTTGTGCTTAGAACTTCGTTTTGATCCATTCAAGAAGCATTAGAAAAATTAAAGAGAAAAATATTTTGAGAGGCAACTTTATTGCAAACAGAGTTATTGACAATTTTATGGAAAAAATGCTCTGGAGGCCCTAAATAATGCAAAACAAAATACTTACTAAAAATGGTAATTTTCTATTTTTATATTTTGTAGCCAAAATGCATCTTTAGCTAAGTTAACATATTAGCAGAAGACAAAACATAAAAGGACAAGTCATATATATGTAAATTTCATTTAATATGCACTTTGTAACTCATGGAAGGTGAATAACCACATTTCCATATGGGTGACCTTCTAACTCACGGAAGGTGAACCACCACATTTACATATGGGTGACCTTCCATATTCAATACGATAGATTTACAACACACCAATTATTGTATAAAGAGATATGCACCCCGACTATAAAAAATATGAGTAATGGATGAAATGTTAAAGCCTCACATCTCTTCTTAGAGATTGCTTGTACTTTATTTTTTGAACAATAACATCATTATGCTATTTTTCTTATATATAATTTTGTGTTCTGGTTAGTTATATTTTGTTATTTTTTAATTACACTCTTTCATGATATTTATTAACTCAAACTTTTGAGTTTTTGGATTAATAAACATTTTAATTTTTGGATCATTATGGACATGGTCAACTTGGTGTCCATCATGCTCCTTGGGATGAACCAACTGATGCTCAAAACTATGATATCCTTGTCAAATACAATGGAATTTGGGAAGCCAAAATGGAGCCACACATGACTAAAATAGAGCTTAACAATCTTCCCAGCTAAAATGGATTTCTTAAAGGAATCATGTAGCCATTTTTGAAAAAATGATCACTGACTAGAAAAACACAATCATAACCATGCTTAGATGTGGGTAAACTTGAGAGAAAATCCATGGAGATAGATTATCAAGACTTGGATGGAACGAGAAATGGTATATACAAGCCTTGCTTCTTGTTGGTTAGTTTGATAATAATGCAAGGAGTACATGACTTGACATACCTCTCCATGTCATTTCTCATTTTGGGCCAATAGAAGTAATTTTGAAGAACTATCAATGGTTTTTCCAACCCAAAGTGACCTTCTACTTTGTAAAAGTGTGCTTCCTAAATCATCTTTGAGCACTTTCTAGTTGGTACAAAAATATATCCTATGTAAAAAAGGAGGTTACCTTGCAAATAAAAATAAAAGACATGCTTATCCACATGAAGATCTTGGTATACATTTTAAAAATTACAATCTATTTTATACAAGGTGGACCAATTGGAAGTATCATGTACACAAGAATTAAGAATGGTGATGAGTGCCATGATTAGAGGTTGGATCAATCAATTTGCCATTGAATTGACACTGCCTATCTTATGCATGATGATCAAACACAACTACTACATGTGACCTAATTTTGATGTCTTTTATTCCTTAGCTTACTCTCCATTTGAATGAACTCTAGAGGTTTGTGATCTATATGGATGATGATGTCCTTTCTCAAGATGTAATGCTTCCAATTTTTGTATGCTTGGGCAATGGCATAGATATCTTTGTCATATGTGAGGTATTTATGAACTACTTAATTGAATGTTTCATTGTGATAGATAGTTGGATACCCATGCTATGTGAAGATAAGTCCCAATGCATACTCTAACATTAGTCATTATTTTAAAAGGTTGATATAGATATTGTAGGGAAAATGTAGGATTTAAACACAATTGGTCCTTCATCCTTTCAAATATCCTCTATTATGTATCTCCCCAATGGAACTTTGATTTGAAATTATTGTCCTATGATTGTCCTAGCTATTGGACAATGTGTGGACCAGGCAGTCAAGGATATCATGCCTTGCATGGACCGACATAATAAGGTCGATCTCGAGAGCATGGGATTTAGATCAGTTGGAAGCCTCCAATATATTGACAAAGACCACCTCCTTTATAGGATGTGATCTCAGGGGCATGGTTCCTAATTTAGCAACAATGGGGAAAAAGAGTTAGAGAAAGAAAAAACAAAGACAGAAAAAAGAAAAATACCTAAGCTAACAAGAGGCAATGTGCCAAAGATCAACTAATATTCTCTTACAAAAAAAATATGACCATATGTGCTAGCATGAACACTTCCTCTCCTTGAAATATATAAACACATAAACGAACTACAAGCATACACACACAAAGGAGACCAATCAGGACTTGACAACCAAACAAATTGGAACCAAATAGATGTGTAGGCCTCTAGAATATATATGTACAAGTAAAATATTACAAATATTATTTCAAAATTTGGGGTTTTGGGTACCCACAATATTGCCTAAAGATGGGCATATTGCTATACAAAGGGAAATAAAGGAAAAGTTATACAACTCGTTGTAGACATAGAAAATTGACCCAACCAAATAAGTCAATTTTCCCTTAGAAGCCTACGTAACCTTTCAAAGTTGCCAAATGTAATTTTAGTATCCTTCAATCATTAATTTTGATATCTTTCTCATTTTGAGTGATTTTGTGCTCCTTCTTGATAGATTATAAAATCATACCATCCATTTGCAATATGTTTCCATTCTCAGCGATTTTTCTCTCCTCCTTGATAGACCACAAAATTACCTTTTGATCGCTTCTCACCCAATTTTCAAAAAGCCACCTAGCACTATATGTCATTTCTTGATGTGACATCCAATGGTCATATCTACGAATTTATGATCGATCAAGGTTGACCATGAAATCATGTCCCTAAGGCTAAATCCAAAATCTTGGATTCTATTCTTGGCTCTTCACACAGGACGATTTTATGGCTGGTCAGTGTAAATTGTGAATTTATTGCCAAACTAAATTTGGGTAGACCTTGTTTATGTACTTGCTCCTTTTAGTTCTCCTTAGCCATCACCCTATAGTTCCCACCTCCTAGTTAGTATGGAATCCAACCTCGCTCTTTTCCTTGCCTTCTATATTTTAATACAATGGTTTTGTGTCTTGATCTTATAGGGTGCAAATTAGTCCTGAGCCAAAGTGAGGCCAACTCCATTGTGTCCTATAGCCCCCTTGATCAAATTTTAATCTCTTAAAATACATTTCATTCCTATTGAGCTGAATCAAACCCTCCATAACTTTGTGCTCTACCTTTTATTTGTAGTTGATCAATTTTATGATATGATATTATAGGTCGCAAATTTGCACAAGTAGGCTTAGGGGCAAGTTCTATTATATTCCTATGAGCCCTACCTTTCTTCCCATATTTACTTTACCATTCACTTCTCTATTGATAGGTCAAGTTTAGTTTCATACTCCACCATACCATTTGTCCATATCCACCTCTAGTAGAACAAATCCATGATCCACTCTTATCGATCATCAAATATTTCTAATTGTTGATCCGCTCTTTTGAAACCCACAATCTATTATCTATCTCTTCTATACTCTGATCGATTTTGTTTTCCATCCTTTTTGAGTATGAATTCATCCCTGCAAATAAGGTCATCATTTTCATGCTTTTATTTCGATCAACTAAAGGGACCAAGGGGGTTTGACTGCCCATTATACAAGCTTTACCTCCTCTACGACCAAAGATGACCCTCAAATACTGACCATCCTCTTTTAAGTTCACCATTTTGTAGGTTTTGTGGATTCGATTAGGCTTTCTAGGGCATGAACTTATATTTGTGATCAACAACTATAGGGCAAAAAATAATGGTAACCGCGATATTAGGTAACTGCTCTCATTAGTCTTGTTAGAAATTTCATTTACATTTGTTTTCTATTGTGTTATGATTTTTGTCTACTATAGACTGCACATAGAAGTGAAAAAGAGATAAAAATAGTCTTAGTTTATTTCAAAAGTTTTAGATCACTAAACAAAAAGACAATCAAGGAATCTCGTTTCACTTTGATTTGTTTATCTTTTCTCACCTATTTAGGCATTCAAAACTTAAATTACATATAGATGTGAGTTTAGGTTAGATTTGTATGCATATTCTCTTCTCACCAAATTTTGTGTTAGTATGGAATACCTTCTATTATCATCTCAGATAATGGAACCCCCTTCAAAAATAAAGATGTCTATAAGATTTTTTCTAGATATAAGATTCAACACAAGTGGTCAACCCCCTATTACCCTTAGGTTAATGGTCAAGCTGAAGCCTCTAACAAATCCTTAATCAAGATCCTAGAACCTTGCTAACAAGACCGTTGAGAATGGCATATCCAGCTTTATCCTACCTTGTGGACCTCTAGTACCATTATACATACATCCACAGATGCAACCCCTTATGTCTCGGTCTATGGAATTGAGGCTATTTTTGAGTTAGAAGTCCTTTTTTGTACGTTTTTTAACAAGTTGCCTCTATCAATAATGAGTATTGCCTTACCTATTTAACCCAATTAGAGCCACTTGATGAAAATCATATTCATGCCTTAGAGCATCTCCACACCTATCAAAATAGGCTCAATTTGACCTATACTAAGAAGGTTCACAATCATTCTTTTGAAGCAGGGAACCTCATCCTCAAAAAAAACCAAAAGAACACCAATGCTCAAACTAATTTAAAAGGAAATTTTTAGTCTAATTGGTTATGCCCCTTTGTCGTAATAGCCATGTTTGGCTTGAGAGCCTATTTTCCAACAACTCTAGACGACAAATATCTCAAAGAACCCATGAACATTATGCATCTCAAAAAATACTATGCATGACATTGTGAATTCTTCTTATCATTCTAATATTCATGAGATCTTCTGGAATATGGAGAAGAGGTAGAAGACTTGACCATAAGATCTTTTGCCCATCATTGAGAATTTTCTCTCATTTTCTTAATATCTCTACTTCTTCTACCAAATTTTCCAAGATCTCTTTTGTGCCAACTTGCATTTATTTGCTTGTTCATATTACATGTTTGCCTATCATATCTAGCATGGATTGATTGACATGTTCGTTATTTGCATTTATGCTTGACATATAGTATATTTTAGCTTCATATTTACATTTGTACATGACTGCTTACTCATGTAGATTTTTGAGGATTTTGCAATAAGGTAATGATGACATCTAGTCAGGTTAGCTCATATGCATTGCACTTGCACTAGGTCACTAATTCTTAGTGAATCCCCAACCCTAGGGTATGTTTCTTTATTTTACCGATCAATATGCTCTGATTACCCCATTTTATATATAAGGGTAACTCTATGCTAGTGGGATTTATTTATTTACTTTTATGCATCTGCATATGCTTGCATCTATTGGCAAAAATTACTCTTGGGCATCTTCACCCATTTTCCTCTCAAAAATTGATCCTCTTCTCTTCTTTCTCATCCATCACTTGGATCTTGAATTTTACCATGATTTCAAATGACAATCCTAGCTAAGGATATGCTCCGTCATCTCCTTACTACTAGCTTTCTAACACATTTACATTTATCATCCTTTCTTTGATTTTCTTTAACTTTTGCATATGCATCTTTGTTTCTCTCACATCTTTGGTTCCCTTGGAGATATTGTGTGGCAGATCATGGATCATCATTCTTTGATTCATGTATATTCTCATTTGATGCATTTACATTTATCATGGGATGATGCCACTAGGATTCATAACTTGATTCTTCAAGCAAACACAATCCTCTTTTTTATCTTTCTCTTGTATATCCCTTAACCTTGTAGGTATATATACATATTTAATTTATATAAGTCAAGGGATATATAGTTCTCTTCCTCTCTCTTCATTCTCAATTATATCTTTCTTCTCTTGCCTCTCTTGTATATCCCTTAAACTTATAGGTATATATACATTTTTATTCTCCCCAAGTCAAGGATATACACTTTCCTTATTCCTTCTTCTTCTTCCTAAACAACTCCCATATAATCAGGGAGGATGTCATATGCCATTCATGGATCAACATGCATATTATATAGACTATGCTTGTCCTTGAATGTTATATGGTGCCTTTTATTATCTATCTACAAGTTGGTTAAGACTCATTTTCTTCTTTTCTTCATCTGATGCATTCTCTTCTTTTCATATCCCTTTTCAAAAACTATCATAGTTCACTATATTTTTATTGAATAAGCATATTTGCTATTCTGATCAATAAAACAAGGAAAACACTATGGTAGAAACATTGAACAAATCTCCTCTATCTAACCATATCTCTTCACAAATATTCCTTTCTCTTCTTGATCATCTCCCAAAAACTATTGCAATTACCTTCAATTTTATTTACAAGGCATTGCCCATGAAATTAATGAAATAAATAGGTACATTATGATAGCATATAGAGGAATGATCCCTCTTCCTCTTCCCCTCCCTTGTTAGCCTTTCTATTGTCGAGGGATCCTCATAGTATAGGCTTGATACCGTATGAATAGCATTTTATAGTGTTCGTCCAACCATTGGATATTCTACGAGCATCTCTTAGCTATCAAAGCGTTAACAAGGATAACTTTTTTATTATTCATGTTCTCATGCTAACAAGAGCATGGGATCAAGATATGATTGTTTCTTTGGCATTCACCTCATATTGCTTAATGTTCAACTATAGGCTCAATTGCCTTCATCCCTTGTTTTCCATTTTCGGTTGACTACATCCTATATTCCATATTATGTTCTCATTCATTCTTGTCACTAACGAGGGCATGAGGGTAGGATATAATCACTTATTAACATTATGCCTCTACGCATTAATGCTAAGTTATCGGTTATCTTACTAGTATTTCTTGTTTACCCTTTGCATGATTTTTTAATCCCTTTTTGCATGTTGTATATCTACATATATCTTGCATACTTATACATATTTTGCACACTTATACATATCTTGTATATCCTTGTACATATCTTGTATATAGCACATGCACACACATGTACCTTCATTGGTCACTGCAAGCATGTACCTTGACTGGTTATTGCTTCATGTACGTTAGCTGGTCACTTGCAAGCATGTACCTTAAATGGTTATTACCTTTTTTATGTACGTTAGCTGGTCACTTGCAAGCATGTACCTTAAATGGTTATTACTTTTTGTATGTACCTTAACTGGTCACTTGCAAGCATGTACCTAAACTGGTTATTATTTCTTCATGTATCTTAACTAGTGACCTATAAGCATGTACCTTAACTGGTTATTACTTCTTCATAGCTAGTCAA
The DNA here is from genome assembly GCA_028583015.1 of Wollemia nobilis. NCBI lineage: Eukaryota > Viridiplantae > Streptophyta > Pinopsida > Araucariales > Araucariaceae > Wollemia > Wollemia nobilis. The sequence goes on along the minus strand of JAQPPZ010000386.1, from coordinate 6,394,558 downwards.
CCTGCAACTATAACTTAACTATTCAACCGCAATGATGTACCTTAATTGGTTGTTGACCATATTAGGCCTTAACTAGTCACGAACCATTGTACATAGCTATATGTAGACCTTACAACCACTATATATATCGGGTCATATTTTGACCCCCAATCCATTACTTAGGCTCATGTCATCAGGGGTCACACTGATCTTCGTTGATCTTTGCTAATTCTAATGACATTACCTAAGTGCCTATTTCTTTTTATTTACCTATGTTGCAACCTCTTATTTATTTTCTTCCTCTCTCCTAATTTTTTCACCTTATTTCTTCCATCACTTTTATTACTTAATATAATAATTTAATAATCATAAAAAAATTATAAAGCAAATCATTCATATACATTTTTACACAATAAAAAAGTAGCAAGATGTCATTAATATAAAAAATGAGTACATCCAATTTGATGCATCAATGTGCCACAATATAAAATTGGAAAACTCGACCATCCTTTAGCCTCTCTCATATAGGAAGAATGCCACACTCAAAATTGGCATATAATCTTGTCTCTCTTGATCTTGTGAGTCTGACTTGCTTGCTCCTCTATATGGTGGGGTTCCTAAAGGGGGCATGTTCATGGATCATGAGATCATCCATGTTCATAACTACATCCTTCTCTAGGAGTGATACAAAGGTGGTAGAGGAGCCCTCTGCTCTATGGGGACTACCTAATAGTACAACATCTGGTAATACATCTCCCTTTATACAAATGTTTGTAAGTCCTCCCTCGACCGTTGTATTTCCTCCTACAACAACCTAATCCCTTGATCTAATGATCCACCTATGATGATGGCCATTCTCTTTGCTTGTGTCTTCTACCTCTTCTAGTCTTGCAAGACCACCTCTCCTCTCAATAAATTTTCCTTAGATCTCATTGTGTCCCTCTTTGTCCTTAGTTGGTCCCACTCCTCTACCACCTAATCTTGCTCTGCAATGATCTTATCTACCACTCCAATTAATCCTACCATCCTACAAGCCCTATCCTTGTGAAGTAGATCCAACTCCCTCCATAGTTGGGTGATTTGTGCTTGCATGATCTCCCTATTTATCTCATAGTCATTCTGACCTATTGTCCCACTTGGACCTATATTTACAACCATGGAGGAAACTCCTATCATCACTGCTCCAACCACTATAACCATTGCTCTGATAGTGGTTAGGGTCACGATCCTAACCTCTCCTCATGTATTACTCAATAATCCTTCCCTAATATGCTGTCTCTCCATAGTCCATCATGTGGCCTATATAAATATCTACAATATCCCTTGCTCCATCATCTAGTACCTCTAGATAGGTATCGTTGGTCAGATTATCATTGACATGATGCTATTATACCATCGATGATATCCCACATCCACATTGACATAATCTACCTCAAAATCAATATATATCAGGTTATCAATATTATTTGCAAAACTGGTGGGATCAGGTTGGTCACCTACTCTTGTAGGATCTGTCGCTACCCTCTGATACCAATGGTACAACTCCTGATCATATTATCCTATAACTATCCATCATATCCATTAAACCCATGTCAAATCCACTCCATCCTTTACCCACCTTGGGTGTAGATGCTATGGCCATCAGATTATCTTCTTGGCCTATAGCTTGTCTATCACCCTTTTCCCCAATGCCAATGATTTGGAAAATACCTGTTGCACATGCTCAAAATGGTGTGACCATCGATATGGTATTGGTCTCTTTGGAATTGATAATGGCCCCAATAATCCCTATGGCCAATGCATCACAATGTGCTTCCAACACTAAACCTATAGGAGAGTCGCATAGGTAAAATCGTGACCTCCCTTGTACATAATGTTGTACAATGTCTTGAACAGCCTCATCAAAACTAGTGGGGTCCATGCAAATCATACCTACTAGTTTCTCATATCAGTCACTATCCTTGCTAGTGCCTATGGCATATACGTCCTACTGGTATGGCACACTAGCAACCATGCCACCACCCTAAAAAGCATGCATATGAGATTAGAGACACCATACCATTTTATCATCTCATCCACATGTAAGCTACTACTCTAGACCTCTTGATATACGTCCCCTGATAGACTTTGTAGTACCTTCTACTATCTTGAGCCCCTGTAGAACTCCCCGTCCCTAATATAAATCCTCAAAATCTGCGATACATCCTCTAGTGTGATGATCATCTTATCTATTGGTAGCTTGAATATCAACAACTCAAGATACCACTACTCCATTATTGTTGTTAGTAGTGCCCTATCACACTCAACCCTGGGCATCTTTGCCATGTGTAGAAGCTCCACTATCTAGCACCTCTCTATCCACAAAAATCAACTATCTCAAGGATATCTCTAATGTCCTTGGCCTCCACTTCCTTGACTCCAAGACATATAACTACAAAAGCACAACTCAAAACTCTCATCAATAATCAATATCATCAAAAATAAAAACCAAACTCAAATAACCTTCATTACTCATCTAAATCACTACTTAAATCATCAATTTCACCCTCATAATCCTCTATTTCTATCATTGATGTCTTCCCCTTATTTTTCACTTTCTTTTTCTTTCCATTCCTCCTTTTCTTCTCTTTATCCTTTACAATTTCATGCCCTACTTTTCAAGGTGTAAAATGATAAATTTGTTGCCGTTCAAATGATTTTGCAGACCCCTTGATAATTTTGTGGAGTTGAGATTTTGTAAGAGACCCTATGAATTTGCATCGGGCTTCGTGATGACTTTTCTATAAAAATACAAAAAAAATTAAAAATCTGAATTCTACTATAAAATTGCTTCCTAATCTTAGTCTACCGAGCTAGGTTATATTCTTACCCAAGCCCTTTCCTCTAGTTTGCTTGCCTAACCCCTCGTGATCGCTACATGATGAATTATGAGCACCATCTCTAGAGCTCTTTTCTTCCTCCTTGTGCAGTGAAAATGATTTTATTTTGCACCCTTCCTTCCTATTTACCCCTCCTCTTCTCTTTTCCCCTTTTCTCTCTTTCCCATTTCTCTTCCACATTTCCTCCTTTTCCATTTCGAGTTTCCTCAGAAATATTATCTTCCCTATGAAACTCGAGGGGGCACCCCAACCATGGGGCATTGATGTCATTAATGCCCCATAAAGCATATAAAATATTCATAGAGTTCAAAATCACACTATTTTTGCACCATCCCTCCACCTAAACTTCCTACCCCTTTTAGTAGCCTTATTTTCAAGTTCAAGGGTATCTATAGTTTTATTTTATGCATTTATTATGCTATAAATGTATCAAAGAGGGTACAAAATGTGGACACTAAAAATTGACCCAACCAAACAAGTCAATTTTCTCTTAGAAGCCTAAGTAACCCTTCAAAGTTGTCAAATGTAATTTTAGTATCCTTTAATAATTAATTTGATATCTTTCTTATTTTTAGCGATTTTGCACTCCTTGATCGACTGCGAAGTCATGCCATCCATTTTTGAGATGTTTCCATTCTCAACGATTTTGTGCTCCTCCTTGATGGGTCATAAAATCATATTTTGGCCACTTCTTGCCTAGTTTTCAAAAAGCCACTTGGCATCATTTGTTGCTACCTAATGCGACCTCCAATGGTTATATCTGCATATTTGCATTTGACCAAGATCGACCACAAAATTGTGTCCTCGAGGTTAAATCCAAAATATTGGATTCTATACTTGCCTAGGGATTGTAGGGCATTTATGGCACCACCCCTTGGATATCCATACCCTATTTATAATTCCTAGGTGCCTCCACCTTACCTTGGTAAATTTTATATTCAACCACCTCCTCCTTGCAATCAATAGAATTCCCTCTCGCCTTACATGCCCCAAACATCTATAAATAGAGGCATCGGGCCTTCATTTTCATAGCATACTCCCATGGTAACAAAATCTTGCAAATTTGTAGCTCAAATTATCAACTATACTTGCCTTTTGGAGGGTTTTCTAGGCAAATATTTAGGGTAATTTCTCCCCTGTTGGTTGTATCTCTCTCCCTCTTTGTTCTTTTTTTGAATTCTACTCCTTTGCATAGTAGTTGGATTGTCTCTTTTACCTCTAGCTTTTGAATATTTTTTTTTTGCTAGAATTTGTTCTTAGTTAGTGTGTAACCTTAGGAAAATCATAGCTTGGCCTCTCCCTACTTCTCCAACCTTTGAAACTCCCTATTTTGGCATATTTTTGCCTTGGCCCTTCACATCAGACGATTTTGCAGCTAGCCAGTATAGATTGTGAATTCATTGCTAAAAAAAAATTAGGGTAGACCTTGTTTGGGTACTTGCTCCTTTTATTTCTCATTAGCCATCACCCTATAGTTTCCACCTCCTAGGTAGTCTGAAATTGGACCTTGTTCCTTTCCTTACCTTCTATATTTAACAAAACAATTTCACATCTCGATATTATAGGGTGCGAATTCATCTTGAGCCAAAGTGAGGCCAACTCCATTGTACCCGACAACCCCCTTGATTTGTTATTAGCCTCTTAAACTCCAATTCATCCCTATTCAACTGAACTAAACCCAACCTGACTTTGTGTTCTACCTTTTATTTATAGTAAAGCAATTTCACAGTATAATCGTATAGACTACGAATTTGTGCAAGTAGGCTTGGGGGCAAGTTCTACTTGATTGCCATGAGACCTACCTTTCTTCCCATATTTCCTTTATCATTTAATTATCTATTGATAGGTCAAGATTAGTTTTATACTTTGCCAATACCATTTATCCTTATCCACCACTAGTAGAATGGATTTGCGGTCCACTCTTATCGGCCATAAAATTATTCTAATCACTGATATGCTCTTTTGAAACCCACATTTTTATTTTTTTGTATATTTTGTACTTTGATTTATTTTGCATTCCATCCTTTCTAAGTTTAAATTTATCCCTGCAAATAAGGTCATCATTTTCATGCTTTTATTTCTATCAACTAAAGGGACCAAGGGGTTTTAACTCCAATTCTGTGAGCTTTACCTCCTATGTGGCAAAAGCACCCCCAACCACTAACCACCCTCTTTCAAGTTCATTATTTTGTAGGTTCTATAGATTTGATGTCAAGATTTGCAGGGCATAGAATCACATTCATAGTTGGCAGCTATAGGGGGCAAAATCATGGCAACCACAAAATTAGGTAACTGCTCTCAGTAGTATTGTTAGAAATTTTATTTATTGTTGTTTTTTGCTATATTCTGCTTTCTATCTACCATAGACTAAAAATAAAAGTGAAAAAAGGATAAAAAATAATCCCAGTTTATTTCAAAAGTTCTAGATCACTAAATAAAATAACAATCAAGGATTCTAGTTTCACTTTGATTTGTTTATTTCAAAACTTGAATTGCATATAGATGTGTATTTAGGCTAGATTTGTATGTGCATTCTCTTATCCTTTGCTTAGAAAGAAAAAGTTTATTTTCTTGTACCCTAGGACTAGTTTCATTCAAAAGAAAGAGTCATCATAGGTTAGCTCTTGTATTTTGCATTACTTGTTTTATGCATATTTAGATTCTAGTTTAATTTCAGAATCTTAGAATTATGTCTTCATAAAAAAAACTTAATTATTTTCTAAAATACACATCAAACCAAAGATAATACTTGGAGTGAGTCCAAAAACACTCCTAGTGAACCCCTAAAATCCAAGACACAATAGTTGAGGTGGCGACAATACCACAAGGATTTTAGCCTCGATGGATCTGTTAGGATTTTTGTGGGACCTCATCACATTTTGGTGAATCCAATGTAAACACCTCCTTATAACCTTTTGAAACCATTCATATAATTAAAATACACAAAAATATTAAACTTAAGCAAGACCACTAAATATTTGTTTGCATAGATTAGATCACTAATCAAGATTTAACAATTGATGCCTCAAGTCATCATGGTAATATTGATACTGAGTCATGTATCCAAGAAAGATTTATCCTCATATCATTCCAAGTCTAGTACCTCAAGGTTTACCCTCATGTACGATTGCGCAAATTGAGGGAACCAAGTCACTCAAGTATTGATAGGTATATCGGGAGGACAAGTATATTAGGAGATCTTCTTGAGGTTTATTGGCTAGTTGAAATTAATATTTGTATATTTGCTACCTTTTTTAATCAAAGAAGTTAGATTTTAGAATTTAACCTTCTTCCTTCCATATATAAACATGCCTCATACTTTTTCGTATTAAGAGAATAATGGACCCAAATTAAAATTCTTATGGGATGATACTGACCAAATTGATAGGGAAAATCTTAACTTAGATGAAGAATATGATGATACTTCAACTATAGGATCAATTGACCCTATGGAAGGGCCTTATTTCTAACTTACTTTCAAATATCATAACCATATCATGAATTTCTTGAGACAAAATAAACATATTTTGACAAAAAATCTAGAAAAAGATATCCATTTCAATGAAGCAGGACCATATAATAACCAATAAATTCCTCATTCAAGTTCCATGTCACTTCATAAATCACATCATAATCCTTTTTTTAATCAATCTCCTTTGAATCAAAATGTCAATCCACTTGCTTCTAATTCAATCTATGCTACAACTACCACAACCAATGTAAAGGGATCTTATCAACCACTTCTAAATAATAATCTGCCTTCCAATAATAATATATATATTTTGGTTGGTTAAAATTAAAAGTGGGTTTTGAAAGGGCCCCAAAACCTTTTTACAGTAGATAAATTGACCAAACAAAAGCCCAAAAGAAAGGCCAAAGAAAAAACCCACACAAGCACCTGCTCAACGAGAAACAAATAGATTGAAAAAACCTGGCCAGTGGGAAACAACAAAATTTAAAAAACCCGCCTAGCGAGAAGTAACCAAAATAAAAATCTAGCCTAGTGGGAAACCAATAGCTTTGAAAATCTCACCCAGTGGGAAACCAACAGAATTGAAAATCTCGCCCAACGAGAAACTCGTAGATTTGAAAATTTCGCCCAATAGGAAACCAAAAAAAATGAAAATCCTGCCCAGTAGGAAACCAAAAAATTTGAAAATCCCACCTAGCAAAAAACCAACAAATTTGAAAAACATGCCCAGTGGAAAACCAATAGATTTGAAAATCCATCCCAACAAGAAATCAGTAGAAATAAAAACCCCGTCTAGCAGGAAACCAACAGATTTGAAAATCTTGCCTAGTGGGAAGAAACCAATTTTCTTGCCTAGCGGGAACCATGCAGAAAGAAAAATCCCACCTAGGGAGAAACCTGAAACCATTATCCTGTCAGGGAAAAAACTGGAAACCAAAACTGCCTGGAAGGAAAACTACCCTAAGGAAGCAGGAGGACTAGAAAAATCTATTGGAATCACTAGGAAGGGCCATCCCATCCATGGAGGGCTGAGACACACACGAGGAAGTAGGAAAACTGTATCCTACACAGGAACACCAAAAACCACTCTAGAAGAGCGAGAGCAACCAAAGGCTAAGGAAAGAAGTCAGGATCCGCTAAGGGATAATCCGAGAAGGCTATTTAGGAAGCAACATATTACAAAAATCCTAAAAAGTAGAACAACAAATTTGAGGATCTCTATAGGCCACCAGATCCTCTTGCAAAATGAGGTTGAGCTACGAAGGTGCCAAAGGAAGCTAGAAGTAACAATAGAAACAACACCACAAGCCTCAAGAAAGGGCTGGGAAGGCCATAAGGAACCTGAACTAAAGTAGCACAAGGAAATTAGGCTGTAGACAATAAGCGTAGGTCCCCTCACCAAGACCGAAAGAAGCAGTCGATGTCCCAAGAAAAATCTATCTCCGCAAACAAATTCTTTTGGAAATCGGGATAGGAATTTCCATGGGAACTCAGTAGCAGGAAATGCACATGATCCTATCCCAAGTCGATATAAAACACTAAGAACCACCAAGAAGACCAAATCCAAGAAACCCAAAAGGAATATTCACTAAAAATAAAGCACATGGTCCTCCCCTAGACCAAAAATATACAGTGAAAACCTCCCAAGAAGCACAAGGACGGAGTCAAGTCCCAATCCCAAAACCATGATGTGCCATATCTGAAGAACCACTAAAATCTAGTACCAAGTACAAAAGCTACAAAAAATTGGGCTAGACCTAATTACAAAAGGGAAAAGGGTCCCTGAAGCAAATAGGAAATCCAAGGAAGGTCCTAGGGACATCCCAAAATAGAGGCACAATCAGGGAACCCTCAATCATGCTGGTAAAGGATAAACAAGTGGAAAAGTTACCTCCCACCCCAATGAGATCGTCTACAACCACTACCAACCAAGAAAGAAGGGCTTGGGAAGTGCCAAGGAGTAGGGATAGAGCCAGGGGAGGGGAAGTAGGGAAGTGGATCAGGACATCCTGCGGGATGTCCCCTGCAGATCTCCCCAGAAGAAAATCTATATATTTTGAAGTAACATAAATAACAATATATTTTCTTCTATACCTCCTAACAATAATTTTTCTTCTATTAATCCCAATGCAAATAATTTTTTTTTTAAAGCGAAAAACCTCTTGTGGAGCCGCCTTGGTCTGAGAGACCACGAACAGGGGGTTCTACACCGTCAAAGTCACCCGAGGGTTGCACCCGACCCTGCTCGCACTAACATTATCAATTGGATTTTGGATACCCAATTCAGATATTTGGTAGGGTGGAGATTTGAACCTAGGGCCTCCCTTGGAGGATTGCCCTCTCCTCTCCAACTCACCTACAACACCTGGGTGCAAATAACTTTTTTCTATCCCATATAATTTTAATAAATTTTCTTCTCTTCCTCCTAATTCTTTTTCTATTCCACCAAATGTTCATCACATTCCTCCACAAGATACTACACAATATCCTTCCTACTCTAACCCTTACCATAATAATGTAAACACCTCAAAGGAAATTCCATTTCAAAAACTCATGACAAACAACTATAATCCTCACTTAGGAAATTTTAGGATGAACATACCTACCACTCAACCTTTGAATTTACAAAATAACAACCCTAAAATATAAAACCTAACCTATATAGTCAAGCAACTTGCTCAATGAATAGACACCATTCAAGAACCAAGGTTTACCTATTTATATAGAGAGATGTGCAACCAACCTTTGGATCCTATGGTAGCTTGTTGACCATACCCAAAGAATTTTTTGGCACCCCAACTTCTAATATATAAGGGTACAAAGGATCCAATTGAACACATAAGGATGTTTTATTAGATTTTGAGGATATATATAATGGAAGATATCTAACATAGGTACTAATTAGATGCAATAAATATGAAAGCAAGTGAGTCTGTAATATGACTAAAATATACTATAAATAGAAATTATGAAATTACAATGAAGTATAGAGGAAATGGTCACTCCATTAATATGAGCTAAAGAGTTACATTGTGCTCCATACATGAGCACTACTATCTACTACACTGCACTAGATAAGAACTTCACTTGATACTTTCTAGATAATAATCTACTACTATGAGGCCCTTTATATAGGAAGATAGATTCCTTGACCAAAACTCTACCTAGCTGTACAAAGTAACACCTTGCAGATTGTTACTTGTGCATTTATTACATTGCTTGAAGTAACTAGCTAACGTCCTCCTAAAGTAATCTCCTACTCTAACTATATACCTAGGGTGGTACATATACATGATTGAAATAATATAATATACTCTACCTCTAACACCCCCTATATTACATTATTTGGGTATTGAAGATTTCAATCTTCAATATGTATCTTCTTCTTGTGGATGCTCTTTGGTTTGATATGGTTCTTCTTTAGTTGCTTCAATATTCATGTTGTAGCTTCTTGTCCTTTCCAATCCTCTGTTCTTTGATATCAGATGTCTTTGATGAACTAGTGATCTCATGATTTGGCATTTCTAAAGTGGATCAGAATTGAAACATCTTTTCTTCCTTGGATTTCTATATGACCTGTCTCTCTGATCTTCACAAGCATCAAACTTGAATTCTTTGTTAATAGATCCTTTTAGAATAAGTTTTTGAAGGTAGCAATCTATTATTTGTAGTAAAATTTCTTCATGGATTTTATAATACTTGTATTTATAGTAGCAGAAGAAAGATGAGTGAATTTTCCCTTCACAATATTTGCATGGATGAAAATTCCAACAATTGATATTTTCATGACCGTATTGATTGCAATAGGTGCACATTAGAGATGTATTCTATCTGGGAGATATCATGTTTATCAATATATTTGACTAGATATTTAAACCATATGTGCACAATTGAAGCTATTCCATTTTTACTTCTTTATATGATGTCTTCTTGATCTATCTATTTTTCTCCCTTATGGCCTTTTATGTTTTCATTGATATAGATATCATCATCTTCATTAGAAGAATCTATTTTTTCATAGCTATTTGTTTCAAAACTTATTTCTCATCTTATTGATTCTTCCTTTCCTTTTGTACTTTCTTGATTATTATCCATTGTATTACCAATTATGATTTTAATCCATATTGGTATTTTTTTCATTCCACTTTTAAGTGTATTGCTTAATGAACTGGTAGACATATTTAGCTTCTTGGATTAGAGTATATAGTACTTTGATAGAGATTGTAACTTATGAGATCAAATTTTCTAAGTGGTCTACCTTATAAATCCCTAGTTATGAGCTTGATTTGATGGAACCTTTTTAGAGCTTAGGTTGTGTAGGATTCCTTATATCTCCCTATTTAAGATATGTGAATTAGTAGAATCCTTGTAGACTTTGTAGAAACCTTATGAATCCCAAATGGATTGAGTACTTGATAAATTTTGAATGAATGCTATTATTATCAAGTTTTGTAGAATGCCTTATGTCTCCCTAGTAATTTTGGATATGCTGAATGATTGATAAAGTGCTTTTGAGAATAGTAGTTCAATTTTGGGTTGATTTTGTAAAGTTTTGTGAATAGAAAAAATCAACTTATTTTACATCTTATTCCTCTTATTTAACTTAAGCACTTTCTAGTTTGATGAGGTTATATTTGTTGGATTTCTTTTGTCCCTTTAATGTAGTTTTGAGATAAGTATAGTAATTAGTTTCCAAATCTTGATTTTCCTTATAGAACCTTCTTTTATAGCCTTTGATAATTTGATATTTATTGTATCTAAATTCCTACTAGCTACTTTGGTGTAGTATTCCTTATGACTACATAATATGGAATATTAGAAAACAATGATATTTGTTATATTATATGTTTAATCTATCCAGGTATAAATCCTTATTTATCCTATGTTTTAGATTACAAGTATTAGGCTATATATTTTTCCTTTAATATTGCTTTCAAATATGGTTGATTTCTCTTAATGTTTCAACCTTATATTATACCTTATGTCTCCCTATTAATGAAAGAAAATTAGATAAGGTAAAGTATTACCTTTGTGATGCCCCAATTTTATATATATCCGATACTGTATTTTAGGTGTAGATGACAACACTCCTTAGTGTTATTTTAATCGTTATCTCCTATGTATGGGTGTAGGCTTTTGTTTCTCTTTAAATCGGATGATGATTGATTTATTGATACCTTTGATGACACTACTTGGACAATGGATACCTCATGTTTTACCACTTTGACTAGGAGAATTAAATGCTCTCTTATTGCTATTGCTATGAAGCCAATGCAATTGCATAATTCTACCATAGAATCATCTTCTAATGCTGCTACACATTCAGCCTTCAATGCTACTGTTCGTTGGACTTTGATGCCTCAAATAGGAATTGAATCTTGAGGCGAGTCACAAGTTTCATGTCCATTTCCTTTAGAACCTAGGAATGAGCATTATAGTATTGAATGGATGCTCATGCTTCTTGGTGACAAGTTTTGCTTTTCTTCTAACACACCAAACTTCTTCCTTGTAATGCCTTCTTGGTCAAGCTTGCAATGGATGGGTGCTCACATGAAAACATTAGGGTTTCATTCTAGGTGATAAGTTTCACCTTATTTTTGTGCATGGCCTTTCTATGTAATGCCTCTTCAATGTATCTTTGCAATACATTTATTATCAATACAACATGGCCAACTCCTCCTTTGTTGTATGCATTCAATGGCATTTGGAGTGAGTTGTTTCCAGCTGGAATGGTGAGCAATACCTTGGAAACTTAGAGTAGCAATTTTGTAGACTTCTAACAATGCTCATGTGGAGTTTGAGCTACTCCAATGTGCTCCTCAGATGTATATCCATTTATTTTTGCTTTTCTTCTTTTTCTATTATGTATTCTTTTGAATTTGAATATAATTCTTCTCCTTCCTTGTATTGTGCTTCATTTTCTTACAGGTTCGACTATCCATATCAAAGATAATATGACCCTTCTAGAAGACCCTTTTACCTTTCTTGGAGAATGCTTTTACATGACTACCTTGGACTATTTTTCTCCTTATGAAGAGTGTGCCCTTTTGGTACCGAAGACCTATCCTTCTTTCTATGTAGGGAAGATTAGAGTAGTGCAATATAATGTAAATACTTTTGAGAATATAATACTTTCTTTTGCACCTCTTTTACAATTTCTAGATTTATGGCAACTTTTGAAGTAGGCAATGGTATATTTTGGAGTTTTCCTATTGATTAGAAAACTCTTTCCTTTTCTTTTTAATGAACCCAAGATTGTAACCATGTAGATAGAAGCTCTTTTGTAGAAGTAATTTATGCACTATTTTTTTGTAAATAGCCTTTAGTGCACTTTGAATCTCGAGACTCACCAAGTATTGATTTGATTCTTCTATTACTAATTTTGATGGTGGATTTCTTCTCCACTCCTTGGAGGAATCTGATCTGATTTTTGTGGCTTCTTTGGGCCATGAAATGTTGTAGGTTCTGTGTGCCAAATAGTGTCTCTAGATAATTTGACAATCTACTAGTTTTTGTGTCCTTGATCTTTAACAATCAACAAACACAAACTAACCCTTGAGAGTAAATAGTTAGAGATCAACTAATAAAGTGCCAATTTACTTTTAATGGTAAAAAAAGTATCACCTTATTGCTTAGTAAATGAACTCTCAAAATAATTTTAGATGCACTTAATAATCTTTGCAACTTTTAAGAGTAATATGCAATTTACCCTTAATGAATATTATGCAAATTTTCACTACAATCAACATTGTAGGATATAGTCTTCTTGTTTTCTAGATAGCAAATAGGTAGATGAAAAATTTATTTATTTCAAAAATATCCAACTCCTATTTAATGTGCAAATAGTACTTAAAATGATTTTTCCCTTTTTGCATTTGAAGACTATAATGCAATATATCTTTCTACAAATTTTAATCTAAATATGGTGCCTTAATGAAGTTTGATAATAATCCAATTTGAGGTTTAATTAATGAACCTAATTGCACCCAAGTTGCTTACCTCTTTGATGGATTACGAAGTAGATGTATATCTTGGTGTTTTTTGATTCACCAAGTTGCTGCCTTGCAATGGTTGAATTCATAACTTATATTTGGCTATCTAGAACAACTTCCTGCTTCATCAAATTGTAGCCTTGAACTTTCTATCTTGAGCCTTGGATTTGGTGGCTTGATCCTCCTAGTGATATTTGCTTTTTTGCTGTAGATTAAGAGAATTTATTTCTATGAATTGTGTCTCCTTGTTGTGAGAGGCAATCTCCAAATCTCCTAGATTTCGTAGGCTTCTTCTGTTTGAATCTTCTTTCAAGCTAGTCAAATTTTGACTTCAAAAAAGATCTTCTCAAGATTTTGAATATCTTGAGGTCTTCACTAAATTCTTCTTATGGGATTTGACACTCCTTGCAAAATTCTTCTCCTCTTAGAGTTATTATTGGATGTCGATAATTGTCCCAAGTTCTTCACTATAAGGAACTTCTCCTTGGTAGTGGAATAATCCAATGAGTTCTCCTAGGAACTCTTTTGATTATGCTTCTTTGAGATCTGCAACAAGGCTCTCAAAGCCTTCTTATTTTCCCTCCTTGAGACCTCTCCAAGGTCTTCTATATTGTAGCTTCTCTGGTCTTCCAACCGAGGAATTTTATTCAACATTGTACTTTTGGAAGTGTTGGTGATGAGATTTTCTTCTAGGATCTCTAAAATCTGCTGCTTCTCTGATCAGGAACATGGCTCTGTTATTCCCTTTCTATCTCTTCCAAGATTGGAAGTTTTCCAATGAGATATTCTCTTGATCTCTTCAGATCCTTCTTGAAGGAAATATTTAATCAATAAAGGAGATCACCACTGTCCTATTTATTGGACTCTTCTCTGGAGTCTTCTTTAGAAAATACATTCTAGAGTTTTATTCTGAATCAGGAATTTATCTTTTGAATCAGAAATTTATCTTCTAAATCAAGAATTCTTTTCTGAAGTTTTCTTCAAGAAATCTTCTTTGGAGTATTCTTTCGATTCAGGAATCTATTTTCTGAATCAAGAATTATTTTATGAAGTTTTCTTTAAGAACTCTTCTTTGGAGTATTCTTTTGATTCAAGAATTTATCTTTTGAGTGAAAAATTCTTTTAAGAAGTTTTCTTCAGAATTAAGGCTTCTATAACATTTTTGCCTCTATGGCCTTTTTTTCTTTTACAATCTGTAGGTATTAATATTGAATGGAGATCACCAATCTCCTATCTCCTTCTATGAATCAAATTTTGGAGTCCCTTCTTTCTTAAGTCTACTATAAGGTTAATATGGTATTTTATTTACTTCTACAATTTGTAAGATTGTAACTCTTGCAATGAGACCTTTATTGAGGTCTTTGAAATATTCAATTTTCTTTCTTGTTGCTACAAGTGCTAGAATGATTCTAAGAAGATATTCTTTCTAAACTCTCTTGTACGAAGCTTCCCAACATTTTGTTGAATTTACTTTTCTTGCAACAAGTTGTTAGAAATTGGAATTGAAGAATTTATAATTCTAGAGATAATAATCTTCACTAGCTGATTTGTCAATCTAATGGTATGAATACTGAGTCCTAGTCTTCACGAGCTTTTTTTAACAACTCTATGGAAAGACTCTAGCCAAATATAATATTAGAATTTTTGCAACTGAGATTTATTTCAGTCCTCACTTTTCTAACCCTATTGACTACTATGGATTTTTATATCAATTAATCCTAATGGTAGCTTTTGCATGCAATGGTGCGCAATGACAGTGTTAGTTTGCAAATATGCATGTCAATAGTAGCAATGGTATCTCTCCCTCTTCCTCTTGACCTATTGGACTTCTCTTATTATGGATGTAGGTCCTCCTATCTCGATTCATCGTGGCTCTGATACCAATGTTAGCTTTTTAGGATATATGCAATGGAAGAGATCTAACATAGGTCCTAATAAGATGCAATAAATATGAAAGCAGGTGAGTCTGCAATATGATTAAAATATACTATAAATTGAAATTATGAAATTACAATGCAGTATGGAGGAAATGGCCACTCCATTAATATGAGCTAAAGAGCTACATTATGCTCCATACAGGAGCACTACGATCTACTACACTGCACTAGATAAGAACTTGACTTGATATTTGCTTGATATTGATCTACTACTATGAGGCTCTTTATATAGAAAAATAGATTCCTTGGCCAACACTCTACCTAGCTGTACAAGGGGAAACCTTTCACATTGCCACTTGTGCATTTATTACATTGCTTGAAGTAATTGGCTAAATTCCCCCTAAAGTAATATCCTACTCTAACTATGTACGTACGACGGTACATTTACATAACCCAAATGATGTAATATACTCTAACTTTAACATGTTTCAGACTGCTTACCATGAAATTGCTTATGATGACATGCTCCTACTAAAGACATTTTCCAAAAGCCTTGGAGTATCAAAATTAGAATGGTATTATCAACTACCCCATCATTCTCTCAGGAATTTTGAAGAGATCATCAAAATGTTTATCCACCATTTTGATGCTTATATGAAAAAGAGAGTTAGCCTCCAAGACCTTTACCTCCTAAAAAAAGTTAAGGATGAGAGATTTATATATTTTCTATCCCGATGGAGAGGATTTATGGGAATATTGCAATACAACCCACCACCTAAGAATATATTGGAAATATTTATCAACAATTTACAAGATCATGGAAATTACAACCATAAATTCCTTTAAACAAGTGGATGATCTGGTAAGAAGAATCGAGAAAGCTTTCATAAGAAGAGGAAAATTGAAACCAAATAAAGGAGAAGAGAAATCAATCAAACCCCAATATAAAAACAAGCATATGGTAGGTGATGGTGTCACCGATAATTGACAAGGCAATAATGTCAATACCATAAGCACCTTGCAAAAGTTATTTCTCAACAAATCTCAAAAATCATAAATAAACTTTAGCAAACTCAACCAACCTTTATCATCAATCCTTAAACAACTTTTAGATGCCAATATGATTAAGCCACCCAATATTATACAACCTATCACCACTGCTAATCGGTATAGTCCCACTCAATATTGTGACTTTCATAGAGTGGATGGACATCTAACAAATCAATGTTAAAGACTTAAACATGTTATCCAAGATTTATTAGATGAGGGTCACCTTGTCCTAGGTGATTTCAAACTTGTTCCGTCCTCTAATAAAGACATGGAAATATTCCAAAATCCTTTACCCAATCATGATTAATAAAAAACCAAGTTTCTTATCATGTTGTTCCACCTCCTTATGACAATATGGTTGGCATGATATCCATTACCACAAGACAAAAATCTCAATCCCAACCATCTCAACAACCTCAAAATCAAGAAAATCCAACTTCCAATCAACCTTCTAGACCACCCTTGATTTTAAGAAATAACAATAGAAAAACCACCAATGTTGAAAAACCACCCTTAGTTCTTAAACCTCAACCAAAAAACTCTTTTGATCTCAAAAAACTTGCCAATACACCTATCAAAATTTCTCTTCTAGAGCTTCTTCAAACCTCTTCTACCCATAGAGAATATTTAATCAAATTTCTAAGCCAACAAATAGTCAATCCTTTTTTTAATCAATCTCCTTTGAATCAAAATGTCAATCCACTTGCTTCCAATTCAATCTATGCTACAACTACCACAACCAATGTAGGGGGATCTTCTCAACCACTTCTAAATAATAATCTGCCTTCCAATAATAATATATATATTTTGGTTGGTTAAAATTAAAAGCGGGTTTTGAAAGGGCCCCAAAACTTTTTTACAGTAGATAAATTGACCAAACAAAAGCCCAAAATAAAGGCCAAAGAAAAAACCCACACAAGCACCTGCTCAACGAGAAATAAACATATTGAAAAAACCTAGCCAGTAGGAAACAACAAAATTTAAAAAACCTACCTAGCGAGAAGTAACCAAAATAAAAATCTAGCCTAGTGGGAAACCAATAGCTTTGAAAATCTCACCCAGTGGGAAACCAATAGAATTGAAAATCTCGCCCAACGAGAAACTTGTAGATTTGAAAATTTCGCCTAATAGGAAACCAAAAAAAATGAAAATCCTACCTTGTAGGAAACCAAAAAATTTGAAAATCCCACCTAGCAGAAAACCAACAAATTTGAAAAACATGCCTAGTGGAAAACTAATAGATTTGAAAATCCATCCCAACAAGAAATCAGTAGAAATAAAAACCCCGTCTAGAAGGAAACCAACAGATTTGAAAATCTTTCCCAGTGGGAAGAAACCAATTTTCTTGCCTAGCAGGAACCATGTAGAAAGAAAAATCCCACCTAGGGAGAAACCTGAAACCATTATCCTGTTAGGGAAAAAATTGGAAACCAAAATTGCCTGGAAGGAAAACTACCTTGAGGAAGCAGGAGGACTAGAAAAATCTGTTGGAATCACTAGGAAGGGCCATCCCATCCATGAAGGGCTGAGACACACACAAGGAAGTAAGAAAACTGTATCCTACACAGGAACACCAAAAACCACTCTAGAAGAGCGAGAGCAGCCAAAGGCTAAGGAAAGAAGTCAGGATCCGCTAAGGGATAATCCGAGAAGGCTATTTAGGAAGCAACATCTTGCAAAAATCCTAAAAAGTAGAACAAAAAATTTGAGGATCTCTATAGGCCACCAGATCCTCTTGCAAAATGAGGTTGAGCTACGGAGGTGCCAAAGGAAGATAGAAGTAACAATAGAAACAACACCACAAGCCTCAAGAAAGGGCTGGGAAGGCCCCAAGGAACCTGAACTAAAGTAGCACAAGGAAATTAGGCTACAGACAATAAGCGTAGGTCCCCTCACCAAGACCGAAAGAAGCAGTCGATGTCCCAAGCAAAATCTATCTCCGCAAACAAATGCTTTTGGAAATCGAGATAGGAATTTCCATGGGAACTCAGTAGCAGGAAATGCACATGATCCTATCCCAAGTCGATATAAAACACTAAGAACCACCAAGAAGACCAAATCCAAGAAATCCAAAATGAATATTCACTGGAAATAAAGCACATGGTCCTCCTATAGACCAAAAATATACAGTGAATCCTCCCAAGAAGCACAAGGACGGATTCAAATCCCAATCCCAAAAACATGATGTGTCATATCTGAAGAACCACTAAAATTTGGTACCAAGTACAAAAGCTACAAAAAATTGGGCTAGACCTGATTACAAAAGGGAAAAGGGTCCCAGAAGCAAACAGGAAATCCAAGGAAGGTCCTAGGGACATCCCAAAATAGAGGCACAATCAGGGAACCCTCAATCATGCTGGTAAAGGATAAACAAGTGGAAAAGTTACCTCCCACCCCAATGAGATCGTCTACAACCACTACCAACCAAGAAAGAAGGGCTTGGGAAGTGCCAAGGAGTAGGGATAGAACCAGGGGAGGGGAAGTAGGGAAGTGGATCAGAACATCCTGTGGGATGTCCCCTGCAGATCTCCCCAGAAGAAAATCTATATATTTTGAAGTAACATAAATAACAATATATTTTCCTCTATACCTCCTAACAATAATTTTTCTTCTATTAATCTCAATGCAAATAACTTTTTTTTTTAAGCAAAAAACCTCTTGCAGAGCCGCCTTGGTCTAAGAGACCACGAACAGGGGGTTCTACACCGTCAAAGTCACCCGAGGGTTGCACCCGACCCTGCTCGCACTAACATTATCAATTGGATTTTGGATACCCAATTCAGATTTTTGGTAGGGTGGAGATTTGAACATGGGGCCTCCCTTGGAGGATTGCCCTCTCCTCTCCAACTCACCTACAACACCTGGGTGCAAATAACTTTTTTCTATCCCATATAATTTTAATAAATTTTCTTCTCTTCCTCCTAATTCATTTTCTATTCCACCAAATGTTCATCACATTCTTCCACAAGATACTACAGAATATCCTTCCTACTATAACCTTTACCATAATAATGTAAACACCTCAAAGGAAATTCCATTTCAAAACCTCATGACAAACAACTATAATCCTCCCTTAGGAAATTTTAGGATGAACATACCTACCACTCAACCTTTGAATTTACAAAATAACAACCCTAAAATATAAAACCTAACCTATCTAGTCAAGCAACTTGCTCAATGAATAGACACCATTCAAGAACCAAGGTTTACCTATTTATATAGAGAGACATGAAACCAACCTTTGGATAATATTGTAGTTTGTTGACCATACCCAAAGAATTTTTGGGCACCCCAACTTCTAATATATAAGGGTACAAAGGATTCCATTTAACACATAAGTATGTTTTATTAGCTTTTGAGGATATATATAATGGAAGATATCTAACATAGGTCCTAATTAGATGCAATAAATATGAAAGAAAGTGAGTCTGTAATATGACTAAAATATGCTATAAATAGAAATTATGAAATTACAATGAAGTATAGAGGAAATGGTCACTCCATTAATATGAGCTAAAGAGTTACATTATGCTCCATACATGAGCACTACTATCTACTACACTGCACTAGATAAGAACTTCACTTGATACTTTCTAGATAATAATCTACTACTATGAGGCCCTTTATATAGGAAGATAGATTCCTTGACCAAAAATCTACCTAGCTGTATAAAGGAACACCTTGCAGATTGTTACTTGTGCATTTATTACATTGCTTGAAGTAACTAGCTAACTTCCTCCTAAAGTAATCTCCTACTCTAACTATGTACCTAAGGTGGTACATAGACATGATTGAAATAATGTAATATACTCTACCTCTAACACCCCCTATATTACATTATTTGGGTATTGAAGATTTCAATCTTCAATTTGTATCTTCTTCTTGTGGATGCTCTTTGGTTTGATATGGTTCTTATTTAGCTGCTTCAATCTTCATGTTGTAGCTTCTTGTCCTTTCCAATCCTCTGTTATTTGATATCAGACGTCTTTGATGAACTAGTGATCTCATGATTTGGCATTTCTAAAGTGGATCAGAATTGACGCATATTTTCTTCTTTGGATTTCTATATGACCTGTCTCTCTGATCTTCACAAGCATCAAACTTGAATTCATTGTTAATAGATCCTTTTAGAATAAGTTTTTGAAGGTAGCAATCTATTATTTGTAGTAAAATTTCTTCATGGTTTTTATAATGCTTGTATTTATAGTAGCAAAATAAAGATGAGTAATTTTTCCCTTCACAATATTTGCATGGATGAAAATTCCAACAATTGATATTTTCATGACCGTATTGATTGCAATAGGTGCACATTAGAGATGTTTTGACTTCTTTGTATTCTATCTGGGAGATATCATGTTTATCGATATCTTTGACTAGATCTTTAAACCATATGTGCACAATTGAAGCTATTCCATTTTTACTTCTTTGTATGATGTCTTCTTGATCTATCTATTTTTCTCCCTTATCGCCTTTTATGTTTTCATTGATATAGATATCATCATCTTCATTAGAAGAATCTACTTTTTCATAGCTATTTGTTTCAAAAGTTATTTATCATCTTATCGATTCTTCCTTTCCTTTTGTACTTTCTTGATTATTATCCATTGTATTACCAATCATGATTTTAATCCATATTGGTATTTTTTTCCTTTCACTTTTAAGTGTATTGCTTAATGAACTAGTAGACATATTTAGCTTCTTGGATTAGAGTATATAGTACTTTGATAGAGATTGTAACTTATGAGATCGAATTTTCTAAGTGGTCTACCTTATAAATCTCTAGTTATGAGCTTGATTTGATGGAACCTTTTTAGAGCTTAGGTTTTGTAGGCTTCCTTATATCTCCCTAGTTAAGATATGTGAATTAGTAGAATCCTTGTAGACTTTGTAGAAACCTTATGAATCCCAAATGGATTGAGTACTTGATAAATTTTGAATGAATGCTATTATTATCAAGTTTTGTAGAATGCCTTATGTCTCCCTAGTAATTTTGGATATGCTGAATGATTGATAAAGTGCTTTTGAGAATAGTAGTTCAATTTTGGGTTGATTTTGTAAAGTTTTGTGAATAGAAAAAATCAACTTATTTTACATCTTATTCCTCTTATTTAACTTAAGCACTTTCTAGTTTGATGAGGTTCTATTTGTTGGATTTCTTTTGTCCCTTTAATGTAGTTTTGAGATAAGTATAGTAATTAGTTTCCAAATCTTGATTTTCCTTATAGAACCTTCTTTTATAGCCTTTGATAATTTGATATTTATTGTTTCTAAATTCCTACTAGCTACTTTGGTGTAGTATTCCTTATGACTACATAATATGGAATATTAGAAAACAATGATATTTGTTATATTAGATGTTTAATCTATCCAGGTATAAATCCTTATTTATCCTATGTTTTAGATTACAAGTATTAGGCTATATATTTTTCCTTTAATATTGCTTTCAAATATGGTTGATTTCTCTTAATATTTCAAACTTATATTATACCTTATGTCTCCCTATTAACGAAAGAAAATTAGATAAGGTAAAGTATTACCTTTGTGATGCCCCAATTTTCTATATATCCGATACTGTATTTTAGGTGTAGATGACAACACTCAGTGTTATTTTAATCGTTATCTCCTATGTATGGGTGTAGGCTTTAGTTTCTCTTTAAATTGGATGATGATTGATTTCTTGATACCTTTGATGACACTACTTGGACAATGGATACCTCATGTTTGACCACTTTGAATAGGAGAATTAAATGCTCTCTTCTTGCTATTGCTATAAAGCCAATGCTATTGCATAATTCTACCATAGAATCATCTTCTAATGCTACTACACATTCAGCCTTCAATGCTGTTGTTCATTGGACTTTGATGCCTCAAATAGGAATTGAATCTTGAGGCGAGTGGCAAGTTTCATGTCCATTTCCTTTAGCACCTAGGAATGAGCATTATAGTATTGAATGGATGCTCATGCTTCTTGGTGACAAGTGTTGCTTTTCTTTTAACACACCAAACTTCTTCCTTGTAATGCCTTCTTGGTCAAGCTTGCAATGCAATGGATGGGTGCTCACATGAAAACATTAGGGTTTCCTTCTAGGTGATAAGTTTCACCTTATTTTTGTGCATGGCCTTTCTATGTAATGCCTCTTCAATGTATCTTTGCAATACATTTATTATCAATACAACATGGCCAACTCCTCCTTTGTTGTATGCATTCAATGGCATTTGGAGTGAGTTGTTTCTAGCCGGAATGGTGAGCAATACCTTGGAAACTTAGAGTAGCAATTTTGTAGACTTCTAACAATGCTCTTGTGGAGTTTGAGCTACTCCAATGGTGCTCCTCAGATGTATATCCATTTATTTTTGCTTTTCTTCTTTTTCTATTATGTACTCTTTTGACTTTGAATATAATTCTTCTCCTTCCCTGTATTGTGCTTCATTTTCTTACAGGTTCGACTATCCATATCAGAGATAATATGACCCTTCTAGAAGACCCTTTTACCTTTCTTGGAGAATGCTTTTACATGACTACCTTGGACTATTTTTCTCCTTATGAAGAGTGTGCCCTTTTGGTACCGAAGACCTATCCTTCTTTCTATGTAGGGAATATTAGAGAAGTGCAATATAATGTAAATACTTTTGAAAATATAATACTTTCTTTTGCACCTCTTTTACAATTTCTAGATTTATGGCAACTTTTGAAGTAGGCAATGGTATATTTTGGAGTTTTCCTATTGATTAGAAAACTCTTTCCTTTTCTTTTTAATGAACCCAAGATTGTAACCATGTAGATAGAAGCTCTTTTGTAGAAGTAATTTATGCACTATTTTTTTGTAAATAGCCTTTAGTGCACTTTGAATCTCGAGACTCACCAAGTCTTGATTTGATTCTTCTATTACTAATTTTGATGGTGGATTTCTTCTCCACTCCTTGGAGGAATCCGATCTGATTTTTGTGGCTTATTTGGGCCATGAAATGTTGTAGGTTCTGTGTGCCAAATAGTGTCTCTAGATAATTTGACAATCTACGAGTTTTTGTGTCCTTGATCTTTAACAATCAACAAACACAAACTAACCCTTGAGAGTAACTAGTTAGATATCAACTAATAAAGTGCCAATTTACTTTTAATGGTAACAAAAATATCAACTAATTGCTTAGTAAATGAACTCTCAAAATAATTTTAGATGCACTTAATAATCTTTGCAACTTTTAAGAGTAATATGCAATTTACCCTTAATGAATATTATGCAAATTTTCACTACAATCAACATTGTAGGATATAGTCTTCTTGTTTTCTAGATAGCAAATAGGTAGATGACAATTTTATTTATTTCAAAAATATCCAACTCCTATTAAATGTGCAAATAGTACTTAAAATGAATTTTCCCTTTTTGCATTTGAAGACTATAATGCAATATATATTTCTACAAATTTTAATCTAAATATGGTGCCTTAATGAAGTTTGATAATAATCCAATTTGAGGTTTAATTAATGAACCTAATTGCACCCAAGTTGCTTACCTCTTTGATGGATTATGAAGTAGATGTATATCTTGGTGTTTTTTGATTCACCAAGTTGTTGCCTTGCAATGGTTGAATTCACAACTTATTGTTGGTTATCTAGAACAACTTCCTGCTTCATCAAATTGTAGCCTTGAACTTTCTATCTTGAGCCTTGGATTTGGTGGCTTGATCCTCCTAGTGATATTTGCTTTTTTGCTGTAGATTAAGAGAATTTATTTCTATGAATTGTGTCTCCTTGTTGTGAGAGGCAATCTCCAAATCTCCTAGATTTCGTAGGCTTCTTCTGTCTGAATCTTCTTTCAAGCTAGTCAAATTTTGACTTCAAAAAAGATCTTCTTCTCAAGATTTTGAATATCTTGAGGTCTTCACTAAATTCTTCTTATGGGATTTGACACTCCTTGCCAAATTCTTCTTCTCTTAGAGTTATTATCGGATGTCGATAATTGTCCCAAGTTCTTCACTATAAGGAACTTCTCCTTGGTAGTGGAATAATCCAGTGAGTTCTCCTAGGAACTCTTTTGATTATTCTTCTTTGAGATCTGCAACAAGGCTCTCAAAGCCTTCTTATTTTCCCTCCTTGAGACCTCTCCAAGGTCTTCTATATTGTAGCTTCTTTGGTCTTCCAATCGAGAAATTTTATTCAACATTCTACTTTTGGAAGTGTTGGTGATGAGATTTTCTTCTAGGATCTCTAAAATCTGCTGCTTCTCTGATCAGGAACATGGCTCTGTTATTCCCTTTCTATCTCTTCCAAGATTGGAAGTTTTCCAATGAGATATTCTCTTGATCTCTTCAGATCCTTCTTGAAGGAAATATTTAATCAATAAAGGAGATCACCACTGTCCTATTTATTGGACTCTTCTCTGGAGTCTTCTTTAGAAAATACATTCTAGAGTTTTATTCTGAATCAAGAATTTATCTTTTGAATCAGAAATTTATCTTCTAAATCAAGAATTATTTTTTGAAGTTTTCTTCAAGAAATCTTCTTTGGAGTATTCTTTCGATTCAGGAATCTATTTTCTGAATCAAGAATTATTTTATGAAGTTTTCTTTAAGAACTCTTCTTTGGAGTATTCTTTTGATTCAAGAATTTATCTTTTGAGTGAAAAATTCTTTTAAGAAGTTTTCTTCAGAATTAAGGCTTCTATAACATTTTTGCCTCTATGGCATTTTTTTCTTTTACAATTTGTAGGTATTAATATTGAATGGAGATCACCAATCTCCTATCTCCTTCTATGAATCAAATTTTGGAGTCCCTTCTTTCTTAAGTCTACTATAAGGTTAATATGGTATTTTATTTACTTCTACAATTTGTAAGATTGTAACTCTTGCAATGAGACCTTTATTGAGGTCTTTGAAATATTCAATTTTCTTTCTTGTTGCTACAAGTGCTGGAATGATTCTAAGAAGATATTCTTTCTAAACTCTCTTGTACGAAGCTTCCCAACATTTTTTTGAATTTACTTTTCTTGCAACAAGTTGTTAGAAATTGGAATTGAAGAATTTATAATTCTAGAGATAATAATCTTCACTAGCTGATTTGTCAATCTAATGGTATGAATACTGAGTCCTAGTCTTCACGAGTTTTTTTTAACAACTCTATGGAAAGACTCTAGCCAAATATAATATTAGAATTTTTGCAACTGAGATTTATTTCAGTCGTCACTTTTCTAACCTTATTGACTACTATGGATTTTTATATCAATTAATCCTAATGGTAGCTTTTGCATGCAATGGTGCGCAATGACAATGTTAGTTTGCAAATATGCATGTCAATAGTAGCAATGGTATCTCTCCCTCTTCCTCTTGACCTATTGGACTTCTCTTATTATGGATGTAGGTCCTCCTATCTCGATTCATCGTGGCTTTGATACCAATGTTAGCTTTTTAGGATATATGCAGTGGAAGAGATCTAACATAGGTCCTAATAAGATGCAATAAATATGAAAGCAGGTGAGTCTGCAATATGATTAAAATATACTATAAATTGAAATGATGAAATTACAATGCAGTATGGAGGAAATGGCCACTCCATTAATATGAGCTAAAGAGCTACATTGTGCTCCATACAGGAGCACTACTATCTACTACATTGCACTAGATAAGAACTTGACTTGATATTTGCTTGATATTGATCTACTACTATGAGGCTCTTTATATAGAAAAATAGATTCCTTGGCCAACACTCTACCTAGCTGTACAAGGGGACACCTTTCACATTGCCACTTGTGCATTTATTACATTGCTTGAAGTAATTGGCTAAGTTCCCCCTAAAGTAATATCCTACTCTAACTATGTATGTACGACGGTACATTTACATAACCCAAATGATGTAATATACTCTAACTTTAACATGTTTCAGACTACTTACCATGAAATTGCTTATGATGACATGCTCCTACTAAAGACATTTTCCAAAAGCCTTGGAGTATCAAAATTAGAATGGTATTATCAACTACCCCATCATTCTCTCAGGAATTTTGAAGAGATCATCAAAATGTTTATCCACCATTTTGATGCTTATATGAAAAAGAGAGTTAGCCTCCAAGACCTTTACCTCCTAAAAAAAGTTAAGGATGAGAGATTTATTTATTTTCTATCCCGATGGAGAGGATTTATGGGAATATTGCAATACAACCCACCACCTAAGAATATATTGGAAATCTTTATCAACAATTTACAAGATCATGGAAATTACAACCATAAATTCCTTTAAACAAGTGGATGATCTGGTAAGAAGAATCGAGAAAGCTTTCATAAGAAGAGGAAAATTGAAACCAAATAAAGGAGAAGAGAAATCAATCAAACCCCAATATAAAAACAAGCATATGGTAGGTGATGGTGTCACCGATAATTGAAAAGGCAATAATGTCAATACCATAAGCACCTTGCAAAAGTTATTTCTCAACAAATCTCAAAAATCATAAATAAACTTTAGCAAACTCAACCAACCTTTATCATCAATCCTTAAACAACTTTTAGATGCCAATATGATTAAGCCACCCAATATTATACAACTTATCACCACTGCTAATCGGTATTGTCCCACTCAATATTGTGACTTTCATAGAGTGGATGGACATCTAAAAAATCAATGTTAAAGACTTAAACATGTTATCCAAGATTTATTAGATGAGGGTCACCTTGTCCTAGGTGATTTCAAACTTGTTCCGTCCTCTAATAAAGACATGGAAATATTCCAAAATCCTTTACCCAATCATGATTAATAAAAAACCAAGTTTCTTATCATGTTGTTCCACCTCCTTATGAAAATATGGTTGGCATAATATCCATCACCACAAGACAACAATCTCAATCCCAACCATCTCAACAACCTCAAACTCAAGAAAATCCAACTTCCAATCAACCTTCTAGACCACCCTTGATTTTAAGAAATAACAATAGAAAAACCACCAATGTTGACAAACCACCCTTAGTTCTTAAACCTCAACCAAAAAACTCTTTTGATCTCAAACAACTTGCCAATACACCTACCAAAATTTCTCTTCTAGAGCTTCTTCAAACCTCTTCTACCCATAGAGAATATTTAATCAAATTGCTAAGCCAACAAATAGTTCCTCAAGACCTTTCATTAAACAACCTTTTTAATATTGTTGGATTTCTTAGGATAAATCATATTTCTTTTTATGAAGATGATCTTCCTCCCTCAACCATACAAGGGGATTCCCCCATTTACATCATAGGCTACATAGGGGACAAATTTATCGAAAAAATATTGATAGACAAGGAATTGTCCCTGTTGGGTCCTCAAAATCCAACTTAAGAATAACCCCTAATTTTAAATTTTGAATGGTCATACTGAGTTCTAGGTCTAGGTTGTTTTCGATCAAGTTTTTTTTGAAAAAAATGAAAAACTTGTATTAATACAAAGAGCAATTACAAGCGGGAGAGAACACATCCCAACCAAGAACAACAAACAACACTACAAGAGAAGAGCACAAAGTCAACCCAGCACAACACAAAGCAAAGAAGTCAACTGGGCGCGAACAAGCGACATGTCACGAAATCGCGACATGTCGCGAGATCGCGACAGTCAACCCCGGCTCCTCCACTGCGGTGCCAACAGTCACGAAAACGCGACATGTTGCAAAATCGCGACATGTCGCGAAATCGCGACATGTCGCAAAATCGCGACGACAGCACCCTCCAACAACCCTTCGTCAAAATTGTCGCGAAATCGCGACATGAAGACCAGCTTGCTCCATAACGCCAAAAAGGTCGCGAAATCGCGACAGAGAGCCTCCGAATCATCCAACCATCAAAAGTGTCACGAAATCGCGACGAATTATCCTTATGGCATCCAGATCGCAAAAGCGTCGCGATATCGCGACAGTTTTCTCCATTCCGCTGGTAAGCCAAAATTGTCGCGAAATCGCGACGAGATTTTCATACAGCAGCCATCGCCAAAAAATGTCGCGATATCGCGACAAAATATCCACTTTGCACCACATCAGCAAAATGGTCGCGATTTCGCGACGGGTTTTCCTTATGACACCAGATCGCCAAAAGTGTCGCGATATCGCGACGGTTTTTCCTTTCGGCGCCCACTTCTCAAAAACGTCGCGATATCGCGATGAATTTTCCTTTCGCGCCAAAATCCGATATCAAATTTTATTTGCTTCATAAAGTGTCGCGATATCTACGAATTTTCCACTTTGCTCTCCATCCGCAAAAGTGTCGCGATATCGCGACAATTTTTCCGCTTAGCCCCAAATTGCCAAACCGTCGCGATATCGCGACAATTTTACCATGCGCCTTCCCGAGGGCCGCGATGGCGCGACATGTCGCGATATCGCGACAAAAACCCGCCAAAGGCCGAGAGGGCGCAACCTGTCGCGATATCGCGACAGCTTCCAACTTGAAGCAGCGACGGCGCTACATGTCGCGATATCACGACAGAAACCTTCCTTAGCATAAAAACACTGCACATCATTTCAGAAAATGTTCAAGGCCTTGTCGGATCTCTGCATCCTCCACAGGCATGTCACTGTGCAACTGCATCCCAACCTCCCTTTCAACACCCATCTTAGCAAGGAAATCGGCCGCCTTATTGAGATCTCGATTCACATAGACAGGTATCACATCATCTAATTCCCTCCAAAGCTCTTTGATTTGGGAGACTAAGATCCGCAACCTCCAAGCTTTCGAGACAAAGTTTCTCATACAATCAAGAGCACCCACCAAGATTTGGGAGTCAGACTCAATAATAATCTTCCCGTGTCCCTGTTTGGCAGCCCAGAAGGAGGCAGATTTAATGGCAAAGGCCTCGGCTTCATTGTTTGTGGCACATCCCAGACCCTGTAGTTCCCAATAGAGCAGAGACCCAAGCATGATCGCGGCACACTACTCCAATTCCAGCACTTCCCGGATTGCCTTTAGCAGCTCCATCGCATTGATTTTGATCCATCCTTCAGGAGGAGGTTTCCAACTACCACTCACCTGCCTTTGTTGAATAACAGCTCCCTCTTCCAAAGGCTCGAGCAGACTGAATTTCCCCTCGGCATGAATGGCAACCGTTTCCGCCACTTTGCTCCAAATGACTTGCCATATTCCTTCTAGAGGGGAGAAGGTTTCACAGAAAATACGGGCATTTCTCTCCAACCAAACCCGCCACCGGATAAAAAATAAACCAAGCTCCCACCCAATTCGAAGAGCTTTGGATTTAAATCTACCTTTCTTCCAGCCTTTCCCAAATGTTGTTTCGAGACAAGACCCCATTAGCCTCGAAGTTTAAAGTGGGAGAACCAAGCGCTTCCGGATCCGTCGTGTGAAAGAACATTCAAACATTAGATGATCCGCAGCTTCCTCCCTGCTTGTGGCATAACACACATTGAGAAGGGCCAATGATGCCTCTGAGTCTGAGATTGTCATAGGTGAGAATTCCATTATGCAAAAACTGCCAGGCGAAGAAGTTCACTTTCGGCCAGCCCTGGGGATGCCATATCTTTCTCCAGTCATGAACCAAAAAAAGTGTGGGGGGGGCTCTGGGAGGATCTCATCATATCCCTCTTTCACAGTATAAACCCCAAGGCTCCCATAGCCCCGTGCCGCTCATCCTCCTCATCTCTCCCAAGTAAGAAACCGTTCTGCCAAGATTTTTCCCAAAGTAGGTACCAACTCCGGAGGGATTGGTATTGGCCACTCATCCAACCGCTTAAACTTTATGATCTTGTAGTCCCCCAATTGACTAGTGTTAAAGTAGCTCTCAATTTGGATCCATCCCTTATCTTCTATAGCAGATTTTATCGGTTGCAATTCAGGAAACACAACAATAATGGGAGGATTCTGGTCCCAGGAATCAGTCCAGAACCGAGCCTTATCCCCTCTCCCCACTTTCCAAAATAGTTGATCTTTGATGAGTTGAGCTCCAAGCTTGAGCGCTCGCCACACTGGTGATCCAAAACCTTCCAGAGGAAAGCGGCCCACATCATTAGGATGGACAGAACCCAAGTATTTGCTAGAGAGGATTCTGCTGAAGAGGGATGTTGGCTGAGAAATCCACCTCCAGTATACAGTTTGCCAGCCAAAGCCTTGTTGTTAAACTTGGAGCTTCTTAGTCCCAACCCTCCTTTTTCCTTGGGTTGGGTAACCTTGTCCCAGCCAACCAAGGCCCATTTCCTCTCTCCCTTGGCACCTTCCCATAGAAATCTTCTAGCCATTTTATCCAGCTCTTTCCAAATAGACTGGGGAGCAGCCAGGACGAAGAATTTATAAATTGGCATGGCCTGAATAACTGACTGCAGAAAAGTTAGACGACCCCCATAACTTAACCATCTATGAGACCAATGGTTCATTCTATCTTTGATGCCATCCAATAGGTCCTTCCAAACATCTATTTTCAGTTTTTTGAAATGGAGAGGGACCCCTAGGTAAACTACTGGGAGAGAGGTCCGAGTGAAACCTAAAATCTCAATAACTCTGTCCTGTAACCGTTGATCAATATTGAAGAAGATCACTTTGGATTTATTGTCATTGATGACTTGATTAGAGGCCCAGAGGTAGACATTTAGAGTATCTCTGATTCTTCTTGCTTCCCTAAGGCCGGCCACTCCCACCAATCCAAGTATCATCTACAAACTGTAAATGAGTCAAAACTTCAGCCCCGACCTTAATACCTGTTATCTGACCTTGAAGTCTTCTTCTCAGAAAGAGTCTACCCAATCCTTCAGCCAAGATGAGGAAGAGATAAGGAGAGCAAGGGTCTCCTTGCCGCAGGCCACGAGAGGCACCAAAAGGAGGCGAGGGAAGTCCCTTGATAAGAACAGAGTATGAAGGCGTAGAAATACAGCTCATGACCCAGTCTGTCCAGTCCTGAGAGAAACCAAAGGCAGTCAACATCTTTGCCAAGAAGCCCCACTCCACCCTGTCATAAGCCTTGGACATATCCAGTTTAATGAACATTCCTTTGTTCCCGGATTGGTGCATTGTATGGATAGCCTCCTGTGCAAGAATCACTCCATCCAAGATTTGCCTCCCTTCAACAAAACCCCCTTGCTCTGGGGAAATTATATTATGCAGGATAGGTTTTAACCTTTCAGCCATAATCTTAGTAATTATTTTATAGATCACATTGCATAAGGCAATAGGTCTAAAATCAGATAAATGAACCCCCCTCGCCTTCCTTTTGGAATTAAAGTAATGAAGGTATGATTTAGAGCCTTGAGCATTCTTTTATTGGTTCCGGACTCCTCAAAGGATGACCGTAACATCTTCCTCCAGGGTATCCCAAAAGGCCTGGAAGAACTCAATAGGGAAGCCATCAGGACCAGGCGATTTACCAAAACTCATCCCAAAGACCACCTTCTTAAGTTCATATTTATCTATAGGTCTAAGTAGGGCCTGGTTCTCTTCAGGAGAGATTATAGAAGGAATGACAACAATAACTTCATCTTGGGCTGCCCCATCTTGCTCCATACTTTCCTTAAAGAGTTTTGAGAAATACTCCATTGAGTGGGAGTGCATACCAGGAAGAGTGTCAAAAGAGTATCCATTCTCATCTTGAAGGAAATCCATATTATTCGCTTGTCTCCTAGCACAGGCAGAGCGCTGAAAAATTTTGTATTTCTGTCTCCTTCTAATAACCAAGTATTTCTTGCTCTCTGTTTCCAATAAATATCTTCTTGATTATCAATATCCTCAACCGCTTTGCGCAAAGCATCATCCTCGGATTTAAGGTGCTCGAAAATGTTTCCTTCCCCGAAATGTTTTTGCACCTCATCCCATCCGGCCAACAAGGGGGCCCGTTGGTGCCGGGAAGTCCGATTTGTTAGTTTGCCTCCACTGCTTCGGCTTACACTTGACAAATTGAAGTCGTTTGTGAAATTTGAACATTGCAGTCCCAAAAGGTGGGCGGCCATCTTCCCACCACTGAGGAATTTTTCTTCGGAGATCTTCTTTTTGCAACCAAAAATTTTCAAATTTAAATGGTTTATGGTACTGCCTTGTCATAGCCCCTCCCTCCAGAGAAATGGGAAAGTGGTCTGAAACTGGGCCTTCCAAAATCTGAAATTTAATATTCCATTTCACAAATGCTTCCTCCGAGACCAGAAACCGGTCTAGTTTTACCTTCCTACCGTGTGGCTCTCTTCTCTTATTAGTCCACGTAAAATAAGTACCAGGACCTTTGATATCAACAAGGTGAAAGGCCTGGACTTGAGCAATCATAAGCCTATCCCCTGGATCCAAAACTCGGGAAACCACCTTCCCGATCCCCGGCAGATAATTTGGCATTAAAATCCCCAAACAATAATCCAATCGCAATCTTCCCGGGAGGATCTCATTGAATGAACAACATTCCATTGAAGCCGCTGGCCATCAATGCTTTGAGCCCCATAGAAGTTTGTGATTAAAACCTGTTCAGCTGTAACAATGTTCTTAAAGAGAGATGTGAGAACACCCCTCCAAGCTGTATGTTCTATTGCTATCCACACCATAGGGTTCCAAAGAGTAACAATCCCCCCCGAAGCTCCTTGGGCCGCCACATCCATATATCCAACGCCCCTCCATATTCTACTAGCAATTTTACACATAAGATCTAAAGACATTTTTGTTTCCTGAAGGAGCAAAAAGTCTGTTTTGTGTCTTCCTAAAAGTCTTTGAACAACAGATTGATGGGTTCTACTGTTTAAACCCCTTACATTCCAGGATTGTATAATCATTGGAAACCTTGGGAGCAATAAGAGTCAATTGTTCTCACCGATCCTCCATTGATCAGCCTTGTCCCCTTGCGCTACTAGTAGATCCTTATTGGATTTTCTACCACCTCCTTGGGAATTACTATTCTTAGACCTCTTTTCCACCCCGGGTAATCCCCAACGCTGGTCTTTCTCTGTTCTTTTCTGCACTTCCCATGTTGACATCCTTAATAACTGGTTGTGCAGGGGAATGGATTACCATAGCCCCTAGGTTCTCTGGCTGCAAAGTCTCAGGGGTTTCAATCACCTGTTCTAAGACAGGAGTAGATGATAGAGGAGCATGAGAGTGGGTGTTAGTATCCTCAACATTCCCATCCACTCCTTCCATGACTTGGTCTTCTTGGTCTACAAGGGATTTGAAGATTTCATATCGATTGGTTGGCTTGGTTTGGGCCTGCTCTTTGCCATTTCTCTTTTTGTTTTTCCTCCGCTTCTGCCATTCAAAGCCATCTTTCTGGGCATCAAAACCCTGGGGGATATTGAGGGGTTCTTTGACCGGAGTGAACTTACCCTCTCTGGGGCGATTTGGCGCTCCCGACGGAGCTTCCGCTTTTGTGGTCAGGCTATTTGGGCATAACCTAGCCAAATGGCCATGCTTATGGCAGACTCTGCATCTAAAAGGTAAGGCTTCATAGTCTAGCTGTCGTATCCAGGTTAGTCCTGCCAACTCCAATTCCACCTCGGCCGGAAGTGGCTAGCTAATGTCCATTTCTACGCATATTCTAGCAAAGACAGCAGTATTTCCCTCCATGGTATCTCTTGAAACTCCCAAATATCTACCTAGAGAATTACCAATCAACTCAAGAATCTGCTCACCCCAAAACTCCATTGGGAGAGCGTACAGCCGTATCCAGACCGGGACAGCCGTGGGCTCAATGCGAGGATCAAAACCCACTCTCCACGGTTGGACAAATAATCCTGCCGGGCCGTGGCTCCTCTTCTCTGATTCAAATGCTCTGTTTCTATC
Organism: Wollemia nobilis; assembly: GCA_028583015.1. Lineage (NCBI taxonomy): Eukaryota > Viridiplantae > Streptophyta > Pinopsida > Araucariales > Araucariaceae > Wollemia > Wollemia nobilis. The sequence goes on along the minus strand of JAQPPZ010000386.1, from coordinate 6,360,612 downwards.
TGCTAAAGAAGAGAAACTAATAATAAAATACCCATTGCTTATAGGCCATAGAGAGTACTCACCAATGGGCTCCCGCCTTGTCTCACCAGGTGTGTAGAAAGTTCAGAGTGGGCCGGATACCCATGAATTTGCAGATCAGATCATGGGTAGCACGGTATATAATCGTATCCTCAACCAGTTTTGGTTCTATGACAATCTTAGGCCTGGAAGCAGATTGTGGAAGGCAGCCGTTAACTCTGTTTGCAGGTAAACCCTTTCCAGCATTCTTAAATAGCATTTGATAAGCACTTCGTTGAGCTTCATCGGAGGAAGATGCAGGGTTTTCTTTTAATATATCAGCATATGAGCTTTTCTGCCCATCGATAGATCCTGGAGGAGACCCCATTGGGCCCTCCCAAGGCAACGAACGATCCTTCAAAGTAGTGTAGATTCAATCCACAGGAGGTCCTGGAAGAATCTTCCAACCAGAGACCCTGGAGCTTCGCCCGGTGCCTGCACAGAAGGTTTCCCGCCAAATCGCCAGAGCTCGGTGAAAATTCCCTCCAAAGTTATCAAAGTTCATTTTCGATCAAGTTAAGAACAAAAATGATCTCTATTTTTTGTGACAATAAATCTAATCCAAATTCTAAGTATTTGTTGTTTGTTTGTTACAATTCTAATCATGTTACAACCCTAAAAAAGCCTAGTCGGCTATATTCCTATTGCCATTATTTGTTCATAGATTTATTACAAATAGAAGTAGGTTGATTTACTTTTAATTATCTATCATAATTTTATATAATTTACATATTGCAAGGACTAAGCCCTCCTTAGTGGCAAAGGACTTGGCCCTCCTAAAGTGGCAACCATATTTCACTCTCATTATATATTCTTCTTTGTGCATTTGTATAATTTGTTTGCTTCAAGTGGCATTAGAGTTGCTTTTTGGGAGGCTGTGCAATTTTTTTTCTACTTTGGATAAGCAATAAAGTCTGTACAAATTGAGTCTCACGAATTTATAGGTTTAAATTTTTTTTTTAGAACATTTTTTGGTTGAACCATTGATTTGCAGAGCTCCAAAATTTTAGTGCACTAAGGTTCTGAAGGTCTTATAGAATTTTTATGCATCCATGTCAACAACACATGTGCATGAGGTTTCATTTTGTGCTGAGTTTACTATTAGGATACATCAAAAAGATAGCAATTAACCTGAGTATAATCTCCCGTTGCATCATTACATAGCAAAAGTATCCAAGAGGGCACACAATATTTGAAACAGGCTTTCAAAATCAAAAGCAACCCTAAAATTTCTCCTGACCAATCAGTGTGGAAGAAAATTTTAATGTTCTCAACCAACTAAAATAATTTTGTCTTCAGAAAGAAAATTCCTAATTTGAGTATTCAAATATTCACCACGTTGAAATTAGAATTTAATACAGAAAATACATAAAAGTATGATGTGAAAACGATACGAAGATACAAATGGTGTATTCATCATCAATTGTCTTCAAACAAACATGGATAAACTTTGATTCTTCAGGTACACAAAATATAGGCTTGATCCTTTCATACTTTCTTTAAATATCCCAAAAGAAGTTCGGTTTTTCATAGGCAATTGACCCTTTTGGTCGTTTGTCCTTCTAAAGTCAAATAATGCTGTGTTTTATTTTTTTTGTTACCCAGGTTCGTATAAGAAAAATGCTCTTTTGGAGTCCATTATGTCATGTACCTTATGCATATATCAATAAATTGATACCCGCCTAATTACTGTTCTCATTCATCAAATAACATTTTTGCAAAATCGACTCTCAACCTTTCACATACCATGTGCTTTCTTTGCTCATAGTGTAATTTTATTATCCCACATTGTTTAGGGGGTATCCTTCGAAAGGTTTATAAGATGGGTGGCACCAATAGTGTAATGTGACTTCAGTCACATGTAGCTTTCTACTTCGCGTGCGCAAACGGTTGGGTGCCATATCATTGCCTCTTTCTCTGTGTCATAACATGTCATGTATTCCTATCAGAGTTAAAGTGTCATCGATCTCATTCCACAAATTCATCTTTTCCCTCCCTTCATCAATATCCATTTGCACGTGTCCAAATTTTATCGGTTACCAATTAAATTCTTGTCATATAGTCATTTGGCCTGGTTAGGTTGTTATGTCGGTATTGTTATCTATATCTATCGTGTCTATTTGGTTGATCGTGTCAGTCCTGTTACCTATATTTGTTGTGTCTAGTTGGCTCTCTACGAGGTTGGTCCCATCATCTAATCAGTTGTGTCCAGTTGGTATTCCATGTCAGCCACATCCTGTACCCTCATACGTCATGTCAGGTAGCGGGTTAGCTCGATTAGGGTATCCAATCATTCAGTTTATCCATGATAACTTGGTGTATTGTGTTTCATACCTTGTCCAAAAGTGGGTCAGTAGTAATTAGCTATTGTAATTCAAAAATTAGCCATTGTGATTCAAAAAATAACTAGAGATGAATTTAAAAAATAACTAGCCGTTGAAGTTCAAATCCACGTCGCAGTTGGAGCAACAACTAAGTAGAAAAAAAACCAAAATTTTAATGGGTCAAATTAATCAATTTTGTAGGAATCAAGACAAATTTTATAGCCCACTTATTGATAACTTTAAGCGGATTTTGCAAAATTGGATAAAGCAAGTGCATGAGTGGAAGGTGGACTAAAGGACCAAATGGATGATTATCTAGCATAGATAATACAAACGAAGGACTTTTAAAGTCACCAAGAAGACCTCCACGAAATAAAGGTACACAATACAACTCTCCTTTATGCATTAATAGCTTTGATCCCAACCATCCCATTATTAACTCCATGGCTCCTTCCAACTCATCCCATGAAAATATCACAAATGAGGAAATGGAAAACACCAATGCTAATAACCAAGATGTCCACTCCAGTATATCTCAACTAGTGACTAGTATGAATGCCATGAATGCAATGCTACAACAAGTTTTGGAGAGACAAAACCAAGAAGCCCCTCATTCCCCACATAACTACCATAGAAGGCATGCTAGTGAGGATCAAGATATAGAGGAAGATTATCAACAAGCAAGATGGCCTACAAGTGTTAATATCCCATGTGCTGATATGCCTACCTTTGAGGGTAGTGATCCACGTGGTTGGATAGCTAAAATGGAAGGCATTTTAGAACTATATCGGGTTCCCAAATCTGAAAAAGTTCCTTATGCTTCCTCCAAACTAGGTACAAAAGCTTACCAATGGTTTGCTTGGAAAAAATGTCAGCATAGTCGACCCATCATATGGCATGAATTCAAGAAGCTTTTTCTCAAGATATTTGATGAAGGGAGTTCATCCTCATACATGGTTCGTTTGTTGGCACTTAAACAAACTGGTTCAGTAAGGGATTATATTTCAGAATTCACTAGTCTTCTCTCTTATACAGGAGACTTACCATCTGATGTGGTGGTATCAACTTTTAGACATGGTTTGAAAGAGAATATTCAAATTGAAGTAGACCTACATGATCCATACTCTTTAGATGACAATATAAATATTGCTAAGTTGGTTGAGAAAAAGGTGCATAATCTGACACCCTTCAGACGTGACTCCTATAATCATCCTCAATATCGCAACAATTCCTTCCATAGAAATGATCAACCATCAAGATATTACTGCTATAAATATCGCAATCACCATCCAAAATATCAAGCATGTGTACCAAGACAAAAATTTCAAATAGAATATGATAATAAGGAAGATGAAGAGGAAGAAGAGGATATCATTTCACATGACTCTCCCATGCCCGAAGAACAAAGTGAACAGAATGAAGCAACATGTGATGAAGACACTATGGCTATCTCAGTACATGCTCTTATGGGATTAACAACTCACCATACAATCAAGGTACCAGGATTCATTCGATAGAAGAGGATAAATGTGTTAATCGATTCAGGTAGTACTCATAACTTTATTGACATAAAAACTGCAAAGGCATTGAACTTATACATTCACTCCTCTAATCAAGATAAGTTTCAAGTTTTGGTTGCAAATGGAGGAAATGCTCAATGTATTGGTAGAACATCTTCAGTCTCGATACAAATGGGAAGTTATACTTGGCAAGGAACTCTTTTTGTTATGAGTTTAGGAAATTCAGAGGTTATTTTAGGAGTTGAATGGTTAGAAAAATTGGACACGATCAGTTTTAATTTCAGAAAACTATTTGTGGAATGGAAAGAAAATGGAAGGACTATTCGCCTCCAAGGAATTACAACTCCTCCATCAAAGGTAGTGAGTTCTCATAGCATGGAGAAAATATTAAGGAAAGGAAGTTATGGATTCATAGCTCAAATCAATTGTTTGGAAAAGCAAGCACAAGATATCCCTAAAATTCACTCAAAGGATCTTGAGGATATTATGGCTAACTATGATGATGTTTTCCAAGAACCAAAAGGACTACCTCCCAAATGATCTCATGACCATGCCATACACCTGGTTCCAGGAAGTCTTCCTCCTAATGTCCATCCTTATCGTTACCCTCAACCTCAAAAAATAGAAATTGAGAAAATTGTCCAAGAACTTTTAGAACATGGAGTCATTCGTCATAGCACTAGTCCTTATTCTTCACCAGTGGTTTTGGCCCATCGTAAGGATAATTCTTGGCGTATGTGTCCTGATTTTTGTCCTCTCAATAAAATCACCATCAAGGATAAATTCCCTATTCTTGTCATTGATGATTTATTAGATGAATTGCATGGTGCAAATTTTTTTACAAAATTGGATTTACGCTCTGGTTTTCACCAAATTAGAGTGAGGGATGAGGACATTCCTAAAACCACCTTTCGTACTCATGAAGGTCACTATGAATTCTTGGTCATGCCTTTTGGTCTCACTAATGCCCCGTCCACATTCCAAAGTCTCATGAACCATGTGTTTCATCCATTCCTTCACAAATTTGTCTTAGTCTTCTTTGATGACATTCTCATATATAGTAAAACATGGAAGGATCATTTGATGCATGTGGGAAAGGTTCTTCATATATTACACAAGGAAAATTTTTTTTCAAACACTCTAAATGCTCTTTTGGTGTTCAAGAAGTTGAGTATTTGGGTCATATCATTTCCCATGAAGGTGTTAAAGTGGATCCTAATAAGATTAAGGCCATTCAAGATTGGCCTTTACCTAAAACCATCAAGAAACTTCATGGTTTTTTGGGTCTTACCGGCTACTATCGCAAGTTTGTGCGCAACTATGGTAAAATTGCAGCTCCTCTCATAACTCTCACAAAAAAGGATGCTTTTCATTGGTCTGAAGCAGCCACTCAAGCCTTCACGACTCTCAAAGAAGCAATGTGTACTACTCCAATTTTGGCAACCCCAGATTTTCACAAACCATTTGTGATTGAATGTGATGCTTCAGGAATAGGTATTGGGGCAGTACTAATGCAGGAAGGGCATCCCTTGGCATTCGAAAGTAAACAAATTTTGGGTAAGAATTTGGGAAGATCCACATATGAGAAAGAAATGTTGGCTATTCTACATGCGGTTGAGAAATGGAGACACTACTTAATCAGTAGCCACTTTATTATTAAAACAGATCATAGTAGTCTCAAGCATTTTTTAGAACAACGATTTTCTTATCCAGAGCAAAACAAGTGGTTAAAAAAATTATTGGGATATGATTTTGTTATCGAGTATAAGAAAGGGAAAGAAAATATGGCAGCAGATGCATTATCACGTAAATATGAAGATGAAGTGGTTATCAATGCTATTTCAGGTCCATGTTCCCAATGGGTTTCTCAGCTCCAAGAGGAATGGTTGTCAAATACAGAAACTGCTCAAATAATTTAGGAATTGATGTTAGGATCATCCAAGCATCCTCATTTTTCCTATGATGACAAGGTATTAAGAAGAAAGAATCACATTTACATTCCACACAATTCTACAATCAAATCCAGGATTCTGGAAGAATCACATGCTTCTCCATCAACAGGACATTCAGGTTTTTTGAAGACATATATGCGGGTAAAACAATCCTTTTATTGGAAAGGATTAAAATATGAGGTCAAAACATGGGTGGCTGAATGCGAAGTATGCCAACGCAATAAGGGTGAAACAATCAAATCTCCAGGATTGCTTCAACCACTACCTATTCCAGATCACCAATGGGAACATATTTCAATGGATTTTATTGAAGGTCTTCCTAAATCAGAAGGCAAAACAATAATTTTTGTGGTAGTGGATCGCCTCTCCAAATATGCTCACTTCAATGCTCTACAACATCCATTTTCAGCAAGCAAAGTGGCTAAGGTATTTATGGACTCAATTTTCAAATTGCATGGAATGCCTAAAAATATTGTAAGTGATCGTGATCCCATATTTACTAGCAATTTTTGGAAAGAATTATTTCATCTTAGTGGTACCAAGTTGAATATGTCTTCTGCATACCATCCACAAACAGATGGCCAAACTGAGATAGTTAACAAATGTCTGGGTACCTATCTAAGATGTTTTGCTCAAGATAAATAGTATCAATGGAGTCATTGGCTTTCCTTGGCAGAATGGTGGTACAACACTTCGTACCATTATTCCATCAAGATGTCTCCATTTGAAGCTTTGTATGGAGTCAAACCACCAGCAATAGCAGATTATGTTCCAGGTTCTTCCAAAGTGGCCCAAGTAGACGATTGGTTCCAACACCGATAGTCAATGCTCAACATTCTCAAAGATAATTTGGTCCAAGCACAAAATCGCATGAAGCAGCAACAAGACACACACCATTCTGAAAGATAATTTAGTACAGGTGATATGGTGTTCCTACATTTGCAACCCTACAAACAATTGTCATTGAAGATCAAGACCAGTCAGAAGTTGGCTCCAAGATTTTATGGTCCTTACAAAATAGTGCACCGCATAGGAGAAGTGGCATATCAACTAGAGCTTCCTCCCTCATCCCGTATACATCCAGTATTTCATGTTTCCTATCTCAAAAAGGTGATCGGACAAAAAGTACATTCTCAGTCAAAATTACTAGTACTTGATGAAGAAGGACGTATATATCTCCAGCCTGAAGCAATTTTACAAAGCAGAGCACGTATGCTGAGATCCCATCACATCAAAGAATTTCTCATCAAATGGTAGGACCTACTAGAAGAAGATGCTACATGGGAACCAAAAAGTATTTTCCAGTCATTTCCAGCTTTGAGGACAAAGCTTTTCGAGGAGGGGAGCCATGTTACAACCCTAATATAGCTTAGTCGGCTATATTCCTATTATCATTATTTGTTCATTGATTTATTATAAATAGAAGTAGGTTGATTTACTTTTAATTATCTATCATCATTTATATCATTTGCATATTTGCAAGGACTAAGCCCTCCTTAGTGGTGAAGGACTTAGCCCTCCTAAAGTGGCAAACATATTTCACTCTCATTCTGTATTCTTCTCCTTCGTGCATTTGTATGATTTGTTTACTTCATTGTGTTTTAGTCCTGAGTTCATCAAAAGCCTTATATATTCAATAAAAGGGGTCTCTATAAGTCTTTTTCCAAAAATGCATACTTTCTTTAAAAAAAGTCTAAGGTCCACACCACCTTGAAAAATTTCCAAAATCTTAGTCTATTTCATAGTCCAAGTTCCCTTCACTTCATTTCATCACCCTTCATTCCTAAAGTCTAAAGGCAATGCAATAATTTTCCCCTTCACAAGCCTTAGACTATACATACACTATTCTCCCTTTTCATAAATCATATGCTAAGTTTCACTATATATCATTTTGTATTATATTTCAAGGTTTAAAAAGATAAGGTCCCCAAGAAAATTTTTCCTTGTCATTCCCTAAGTCTCGAAAGCCTCCTCTAAAAGAAAATTATGTCTATGCACCCCATTGAGGCTAAAACTTATACATCTTGCATATATCTTGTGGTACACGTGCATTTAAAAGGAATCCAAGAGAACACATGCATACCTAAGTGAGCAACCTGCACAGGTTTTAATTCCAAGATAATATTTTATTTGAGCCCTAAGACACCACTAAGTCTAAACCAAAAAGCAAAGCCTCACCTAATCATGTCCATGTGCCCCCTTTGTGTTAAAAACCTTGCATCTCTCCCATATCCATTAGTATGCATGCATCAAATCAAGATCTGTCGATGCACATGTACTTTCAAATATCACTCTTCCCCGTGCCTTAATGTTAAATAATTCATTTATTAAAGCTGAAAGCTAAGGTCTCATAAAACGCATTTAATTAGATTGACCTTATCATTCCCTAAGGTTTCCAAAGCCATGCACCCCCCTTTATTCATTAAAACTTGAGCACCTTATCTAGATCGTAAAACATACCTTCATCCATATCAAGATTTAACAACACACACATAATAAAAGGGGGGCAACTAGCTCAAGGTTTAAAAAGATTATATTTTATAAGAAGGGGTACATCTCAATCATGAGGTTGAAAAGGTTTTATTAAATTTCCCAAAGTTTTGCTTCCCCCCATCATTTTATGTCCAATGCATCCCCTTTTCATAAATGTCGATAACCTTTTATCAGATGGATGACATGCACAGATCGTGAATAGATCTAACGGTATGCCTAGATCAAAACTCACCAAGCTTTAAAGTAGAGGTTGAATTTTCAATGGTCGTGTATGCCTTTTAAAAATTATTTATTTAGATCACAACCCAAGGCTTTAAAAAATAAAAATATAGCAATTAATATCACACTAAGGTTTTGAAAAAGGGCCATGAATAATCAAGTCAATTATTTTCTAAGCTCCAAAGATTTCATGACATTCTTGAAAGTCCCACTTCTTCCCCTCTTTCACTAAAGAAAGTGGAGGTTTTGAAGATCTAACAACATGCATGCATCACGACCAAATCCAATGGTATGCACGGATCCAAGTTGAGCACATTTTTTAGGTAACTATACTACTAAAGGGGAGAGTATTCACATTCAACTAGAGATCTTATGGTATGCTTGAATCCTTGATATATCCAACGATACACATGAATCATGGTGGATCAAGCTGATTGAATTTTCAAAAAGCCTTGAGCCATTTGTTATCTTCCAAAAGATCCAATGATACACATGCATCGTTGTAAGATCCAACGGTACACACCGATTCATAGATAAGGATAGAAGGTTGCTTTCTAATGGATTCTAACAAATCCCACCATGATTGATAAGAAAATATAAAAATATAATATAGAGGATAGGATATGAATGGTACGCATTGCTCCACCTTTGATCCAATGATGCACATTTATCGACCCTAGAGATAATGAATTACAAGTCAAAAATAAGGCAAAAGAGTGCCAACTAGGTGGCACATCTTGAACTACACCACAAGAAACCATCCTAGAGCTAATTCAGACAAAAATATATGAGGAAAGGGTTCTATATTGCACACATGATTAAAAGGGCACACCAATTTAAGCCTTGCCAAGAACAAACATGTTAGGGCCAAATCATGCTTTAGTTAATACACTTGAGGGGTGGTGAAGTGGCAGTTTCCTACTGACAAGTTTGAAATGAAATAGTTGGTAGACATTAAAAGCACTCCAAGTGAAACCCAGCCCCAAAAGCTATTTATGACCTGCATGAAAGCTTTTGAAGCACTGGACTTTACTTGAAGAGCTTACAATAGATGAATTGTTGAAGTGTTTGTAGAATTTTAGAAGAAACTACAGAGCAATGAAGCCCAAGAATAAGAAGGCAATGACATCATCAAGCACCTATAATGTTCCTTAAGGCACCATGGTGGCCATTAAGGTGGTAATAAAATAATACCCATATGTGCCATTGGATGGGCCAGTTGCTCTCGAGAAAGATATGCTTGCTTACTCAAATAAATCAAGTCTGGATAAGCACCTCTCCTTTGCACAAGAATAGGAGACTAAAAATACAATAGTGATTAGATTTGAATAAGCAAAGGAAGACCAACAATGCAATACATCATTGCTCATGGGACTTTTAAAAGAGCACAAAAATCACAATGGTAGGGAGGCTCACACTGCAACAAATGGAACAACAATTTGGGAAAGCTAATATGTTCGAAGGTATATTTCTCTTTATATTTGTTGGTATGGCTAGAGATAGCATATGACTCAAGAGCTAAAGCCTTCAGATATGTCAATAATTGGTAAGTTTTCAAGATAACACCAAAAAGCATTCAGAAAGTTTTTCAACTTAATAGGGTCGACACAAAATTAAGTCAATAGGTAATTGATCGACAATCTCGGAATATTATTTTCACTCATTACTATGCTACTCTATTTGAACCATATGAAATTGTGTCATACACTTTCCCGGTCTGGAAGGGTGCATTAATACCTTGGATTAGGGATTATGTAGATATGATCAACATAGTACTGGGTGTGAAAGATTTGAGTGTAGTTGGGAGGAAGGTGATGCATCTAGCCATGTAATATAACAAAGCTTTTTATCCCCTAATATACTCATGGTAAGATGAAGTTAGAAACCAAATTACTCCTAGTTAGTTGAAATCAAAAGGGGAATTATAGAATGACATGAGAAAATTACCCCCTTTTTCCATTATTCAATCCTCAAGCACCTTATAGTAGGGTAACTAGACAACCAAAATTTAAAAAAATTAGGGCAGACAAATATTTGGGATGTACAAGAAAAACTCCCCTTAATGCATGGAGGATGTTCCCATTATGACTGGTTCTTTGATAATTTTCTAACAACAATCCATAAGATGCTATGTGGAGAGCTCCTGACAAGGATAAGTTCTATAATTTCATCCTTTTTGTAGGAAAAAAATAGGGGATTACTTCCAGATAAAGGATTTCACATACATAAGATTGTATGGTGTGAAGATTCCCTCAAAAACTTTGCCAAAAGAAGCAATTTCAAGCGCTTTGTTCATGGTAGCACTTGAAATAGATAGGCAAACTATAAAAGAAGCAAAAATGCACTTGGGAAGGAGAACTGGAAAATTTTCCTAGTTGTCAATCATCTGTAGGTTTGGCCATTATATTTTCAAAGGGTATTTATCTATGTTTAAATCCATTTGGGACATGTATGACTATTACATTTCAGAAGTGACATGGAGGCCCTATGATCCAAAAGGGGTTTACGATAAATAGGTGCAAAAATGGTAATATACTTGGGTGAAACACAAGGTTGACAACTTTGAAGATGAACTACATAAAGCCATCCAAAATGGCCAAGACGTAGGAAAGGTATGGTAAGATTTTGCATACGATAAGAGCGATAACACATAAATTGAACAAGTAGGCAACTATCCTCGTGCATTGGTAATATTGAGGATAAATTCTATTAAATCAGTAGCCCCTCTCATTCCAGTGATCAATCCAAATGAACTTCATGACCCTATTTTTGACATTGTCAATCAATAAGTAGATCAAGTAGAGATATTGGTTAATGTTAAAGATAACATTGAGATCATAGTGGATGCCCCTGATATAGTTCAGTTAGCAATAGAAAACACAAAAAATAAAAAAGGAAACGAGGTAGTCACAACACCTCAACTTGTTTCTCAGGCCCTATTGAAACATAGTGCCTATTGAATCTACACCAAGATAGGTGGCTAACCCTATGAAAACCAAATAAACTAAGCAATGTATATGCCTAGGCTAGCACCAAAGGTATTTCTCAAGGCATTGATCATCAATAATAAAGAAATAAAAATATCTGCAATCATATAAAAAATAATAATGGAAGATGGAGGGTTTGACAAACTATTAAGAGAACACCAAATAAAATTAGCAAGCCCAAATTCATCCCTTGAACATAAAGAGACCAAGCTCACCCTCCCATATACAAAAGAAACTTAGACTAGAGTAACCTTAGTAAGAGCTGAAGAGGATATTCTAGTCATCAATATTGAAGAAAAGGAGTTGTAGGCCATAGAAATGGGAAAATATCCAAGGAAAATATAGGATGTATGAGAGGATACTTCATCTGCACAAGAAATAGTGATTGAAATCCCAACACCAAAGGAACCTACTGCCATCCAGGTGAATCAAGAGATTGGCAATGTGCAAATATTTAGGGACACAAAATATTTGTTGTAGATAGGACAACACATACAAGCACAAGCCGTAGTACTTCTCCTAAAAGAGAATAAATAGTTTAAAGCAATGTTGAAGGTAATCCAAATGAAAAATGAGGACTTATAGAATGAAGTAGATAACCTAAAGAGCCAAACATTACAAGCCGAGATTCGACATACAAAGCCTCAGGTAATAATTAAGAGTATTGACTATTCTGAATTTCTCTCAAAATTCAAAAGAGAGATGACTCACAAGGTGTAGAGCAAAATGAGGGAACTTAAAATATGTGAATATAATAACAACCATCATGGGAAATGTAAGAAATCTCTTAATACATGGTGAAAATAGAGTAAATACCATACCCCCTATATTTCAACAATTTGAAGTATATTACGAAGAGGTGGAGGGAGAAGTGGTTACTCTAGAAGATGGCACTAAGTTAGAATGCACAATAGAATTCCTCAAAGTGTCCATGTTTATGTTAAAAAAGTAGGATGGTATGACTAGACTAAGGAAATGGCCATATTACAAAATAAGGTAGGGGATGACATGGCAGGAGTAAGTATTTTCTTCAAATAATTTTTAGAAGTGTCCAATATAGAGGACTCTAACCTAAATAGGATTCAAGAGTTTAAGTGTGATCAAGAAGACGAAGTAGAGCTGGCCAGACAAACTGCATTCCTAGCTAAGGTAGTCAATTTTCTATGTTTAATGTGTGAGAAGATTAAGAATTACATAAGGCTAAAAAATAATAAGACTCTTCAGGATCTAAACACATTAATATTTGCCATGTCTTTTTTTTATGAAGCATGTGAGCTTATAGACACAATGATCAAAGACATTCAAAAGGAAGAACATGGTAAGAAGAAAGGGATCATTTATGGCATCCTTGAAATGATACTTAAGATGTCTCTAGTCCTCGAGATAAGAACTATAGAAATAGGGCAAGTTTCAGGTTGGATACAGAGGGACCCACCTTAGAAGGAGAAAATATTGACCAAGAAACTAGTCAACCTTAAACCACCGTATAGTTGTGTAATATCTTTTTTTATTTGTGGAATACCTAAAAGCTTTACGAAAGATAAAAGATAGATTTTTGAGAATAAAATAACCCAAGACAGTCATAGTCCATTTATCAAATAAGAGGCATAAGATGATGACAAGTGGAAGGCTTAGATTGTAACAGTCATAATAGATCCAAAAAACTAAAGGCTACATAAGTAGATGCCACAATCAGAATCAGAATCAAGCATTACATAGAAAATTTTTGCAAGATATATACTTGAGTGCCATATTCTTTTGGTCAGTTGTATTCCCTTAGTATATATTTTCTCTATCCCATCCTTATTCTTCCCCTCTATTTATGCAAGAATTATAGAGGATGCATTTAGTCAATTGAGATCATTTCCAGCAACTGAGTGAAGAATTGGAGGCTCTTTGTCACTAATATTAGGATGAAGATTTGGAATTCCTTTGTTACATTATTTGAACATAGTGAATCATTAGATTAATTTTTTACAGATATCTGAGCATTCTACCAGATCCAAATTGTAATATCATATAAAATTTAATACAAAATATCTAATTTCTTCCTTCTTGCAATTCTTTGTCTTATGTGTGTATGTTGCTCATTAGTATATTACATCATTTGAATGTATTAATGACACTTTATTTCACTGGTTTAATCACTTATGCTTATTACATAATTTTAATGAACATAAATGAACCAGTTATCTCTTTCTTTTTCACTCTGTTTCATAACAATATTAATTCTTGCTATAATTGCCCAATAGATAAAGCACCGATCCACTTTCTTGAAGCTTAGGCTGGGAGTTACTATAAGGCTTGGTCAAAATAACTAAAGTTTTATTGCTTTTTGTTATCAATCTGGATGAGCATGAACTTAATGATATACATTTAGTATCACCTCAAGGGTATCCTTACCATACCCAGTCTGTCTAGTGTTATAGAAAATCTATTCCCGGGTTAAAGAGGCTGATTGACCAGAGTTAGTAGCAGTGATTGTGAATCAATGATTTTATTACAACATGACAACCCCAAATCCCCAAGGACATAAAAAATCACCACAATAGTAAATGACACCATTGTCGAGGACTCAATATTTATAAGTCAAAGTAAGGTTAACCTTGAGAGTTTAATTGTGATTATCTTTTCCCACCAACAATAGGCCACAATAAATGTCATCTTTGTTGGGGAATGAATTCTTGAATCCGTAGATTTTTTCCAATAACAATTTTTTCTTTTTTGGCAAAAATTGTCCTATGGTAAACAAGGAACGTCCAACTTTAATTTAGAATATTTTTGAGTCAGTTTTCCTTGTGCATCCATAGTTTCTAATATTTTAAGAATTAAACAGTTAGGAATTTCTTGTATTTTTTAAATTTCTTATCATTTATTGAATAAAACATATACCAAGAAGCATACTATGTAAGGACTAAGAGTGAAAGAGATCAAGAAATATTTACCAAAACATCTATTCTTTCTACACCTACCATATTGGTGACTCTGACTAGCTGATACCTAAAAAATCAAGAAAATCAAGGAGCAGATTGTGTTGGTGTAAACAAGGAGAACCGCTTGAGAGTTACTCCCAAAATTTTAAAATCCAAAGGCATGCTTCAAAACTTTTCCTTCTAGTTCTTCTCTAGGAAGTCCTATTCTTAGATAGAATTCAAAATTTAATCCTATAAGAAATAATTTTGTTACTCCTCTTGCTGTTGTTAGTGGATTAACTACTACACCACCTGCTGTTATTATTATAAACCCTATTAAAACTACTTCTATAGTTAATATGGCATATGTTCCCCCACAACCTAATATAAATCCACGGAGGACTAATAGATATATCCTATTTGTCCTACCTCCTATACTGCATGATCTACCTGCCGAGGCTCACAAGTATATCCTAAAATTTCAAGGAAATAATATTGTATCTGGCAATGATCACATCAAAGATTTCTTGTATGCAATGGATAGTTTAGAAGTAAATGAGGAAGATGTAGTTATTAGGTTATTTTTACAGACTTTAGAAAAATATGTTAGAGAATAAACCTGTTAAAAAAATAAAAAACAAACCCTATGGAAAAAATGATAAATCAAATGATTGAGATGTTTAATACAATGAATAATAGGCTGGCCAGAATAGAAAAAAATAAGGAAAATAATGTTGAATCCTCACACCCTCAAGGAGATAAACAACAAGGTGATAGTAGACCCCTATTCTAGAGAAATTTTAATATAAAATAGGGAAATAATAACTCTAAGGAGAACATAAAAAGAAATAATGGAAATGTTTGAAAAAAGAGAGAAACTAATATAGACCAAGATGTTATCACAAACAATATCCATTCTGTGAATGTCATAGACAATTTTTCTTTTTATTATTTAACTTGTGATGCTCCCCATAACTCAACTAATTGTGGAATATACTTAAGTTTACATACTAATGTATATTTAGATGATGAATCCGAAGAAGATATTAGAATTAATGTTTGTTGGACTCAAGAAGATGAATCTAGAGAAAACTTGTTTGAAGAAAGTATGGATTTATATACTTCTAATAATCATCCTAATATATTAGTGGTTGAAAACGTAAGAATTATACAAAGATCACAAGATTCAAGATATGATAGAATGAAACAAGAAAAATTAATACTGACAACAAAAGAAGTAGAAGTATTAGAAGTAATCATGTCTTAAATTTAAGAAATAGAACTGTGACTAGTAGGACATAAAAGACATCAACTAGTGAGGTTAGAAGTTAAACTGTTACAAATAAAAACTTATACAAAAAGAAAAATGAAAAGAACAAAAAAGATAAAAGAGTTGTTCCTGAAGTAGTAGAAGTAGAACAATTACAACAAAATGAAAAAATGTACTAAAATATTTGATGTTAGAAAAATAGAATTTGATGCTGGTATAGAATTGAGTAGATAGAAATTTAATATAACTTTTGGTAAGTTAATGAAAGTTCATAAATACAAAGAACAAGTTTGTAAGGCCTTTGGTTTGATAGAACATAAAGAAAATTAGTCATGTAATGTTACCAGAACTCAAAATCATGAGACTAGAACACCCTCATCAGTTAGACCATTCTAAATATCTCTCAAATATAATTTAGATTTAGGATAAATATATGGTATTCATAATTGTAGGCTTGATAGTGGTGCTTCTCACAAAATTATGCCTAAACATATAACAAATTATTTAGGACTTATTTGCACAAGATATTTCCCCCTTGTTTTAGTGATGGACAATAGGCAAATACCATGTGTAGGGGTAATTACTGGATTGCTTGTATATTTAGATCAATATCCAAAGAAAGGCATAGTGATGGATGTAGTAGTCATGGATGTGGACCCTTTATTCTCTTTACTTTTGAGCAGACATTGGGTAGGATAATTAGGAGGTTCTATTCAATTAGATTGGTCTTATGCTACCATTCCTATATCAGAAAAAGAAATGCTACACTTAGGAGAGAACAATTTAACAAGTATTATGTGGAATTGATAAAATCAGATGATACTATGATTAATTTGGTAAGCTCTATAGAAAAAAGAAATGGGAGTATACTCAGTTTGGCACACTCCATTTCTAATGGAAGTTCCTGATGCTAAAGACATGGATCCCAAAACTAGAGAATTAGTTGATGTAGAATCCACTAGGGTACTAACTCAAGAAATGTGGACCATGACCTTTGATGGGGCAAAGTCCCGATTTGGGGCAAGTATGAGAATCAAATTAACTAATATCAAGGGTAATTATTTGGGTATCCCTTATAGATTGGATTTTTTTGCACAAATAATGTAGCAGAATATGAAGCCCTACTTTTAGGACTAAGAAAAGCTAAAGAACTAGGCATCAATTATCTAATCATTAGTGGAGATGCTAAGTTGATCAATCAAAAAATAAAAATAAAATATGAGGCCAAACATACTAGACTAAAACAATATAAATCAATAGTATTAGAAGAGATAGATAAATTTCTAGCGTTCAATATTTCATACATTCCTAGAGAACAAAATCATGTTGAAGATCTGTTAGCAATAAATGCATCTGATGTAGATTGTCCTAAAATAGATGTTGAGTACATGAAAATATTTCCTACCATTTCTATTTATAAACCTTCTATGCTAGATAATATTATATATCTTTAGGTGTTTCAAGATGATATAGACATAAGAGATTTCATGACCCTCTAAAGTTAGTATGCAAATGTGATATGTGAGGATAAGGAAGAAGAGAAGTTGAAAGATATCATTGGAGAACTAGTATAAGTGATTCAAATAAAAAAAATAGAATTCCAAAGGGGTTAGTTTCCTTAGAGAGCCTATTCGATGACTTTGAAAAAGCTTATAAGCAGGGCTATGCACATCGACAAATATTCGTAAATTGGGCGAATATTAGCATTTTTGAAAATGCAAATTGGTGAATTTGGGGAACCCTGGACATTGGCCCTTTTGCATAAAATTTTTGAGATTTATTTTTAAATGTCGATTTTCCATGTGTTGATAATAGTATTATGGATTTTTTTTAAAATTTTCCAACATTCCTGCCTAAATCTTGGACCATTTTCGCCTTAAATTTCTAAATTTTTTAACTTATCCCACCAAATTCACCAACTATTACACTATATATAACTAACACACCAACGATACTTTTTCATTTAAAATATTTAAACTATTAGAAAATCAAGTAACTGCAGTGAAAAGTAAAACCTTCCAAACAAAAAGATGAACTGAAACATTCGATCTATTGCATAATTCCATCGAAATTCAACCATGTGTAGAAACTTGATCCAGATCAAAACTCTACTCAGACCAAAAATGGACCCATATATGCATCTAGAGAGATTTGATTCTCATTTTCCACTTGGATACTTTACTACACTTGAAATAATAGTTGGACACAATTCTTTACCCGAACCGACATCAGAACATTGTTCTGCACCTAGACCAACATCTAGATAGTCTGACACAGTTCTATACCCAAATCAACATCAGGATAGCCTGACACAGTTTTGTACCCAGACTGACATTCAAACTTTATATTATGTACTTGAGTCACCATCCAAATACTAATTTGTACCCAGATCAATATTTGGACAACCTGACATAGTTTTATACCCAGATCAACATTAGGATAGCCTGACACAATTTTGTACCCGGATCAACATTCAAATTCTATTTTGTATTCGAACCACCATTCGAACACTAATCTATATCCAGACCGATATTAAGACGGTCTAACATAGATCTGTACCAGATTGACATCCAGAATCTATTATGTAACCGGATCGACATCCAACACTGTTCTGAAACCGGACCAACATCTGACACCGTTCTTCACCCCTACTGACTCTTGGACCTCTTTTTCACCAAGAAAGCCTAACAAACCTCTTTTTCAACTAAACCGACCTTTGGACATTTTTCTACACTAGGTACTCTATTTCTTTTAAAACATTGTGAATATGTGATCCTATTTTTTTTAGTTTTTTAGAGAATATGAGTTGAAGTAGTTGTAGTAATAAGATCTATTTTTTTGTCATCTAATTGCAGGTTTTTATTTTTCTATTTTTTTTATCATTAATTAAAAATAAGTCAATAATATGTTTTTCCATGTTATTCTCTATTTCATCCTGTTCTTCATGTTTTCCCCTATTTTCTCTCTTTTTGTTAAAACTCTTTAATTCTCTATTTCTATTGAGATCTGCTTTTCTGTTACAATATTATAAATAGGTAAATTATTTGGTTCTCTAAGGATATTGTGATGCTCTATTTCTCTAAAGCCATTGTGATTCTCTGCTTCTTATCTATTTTGTACTAGAATCTTATATTTTTTCACATTTGTATCTATAATTATATATTTCACATACACAAGTTTTTTTTCTTACATTGATTTGAATTTATATATTGATTAGTTATATGCTATTATTAGTTACAAGTGCTATCTCTAGAAAATAATGTAGTGGCAAAAAAATCACAATAAAGCATGTCTAAAAATAGGTATATATTTTCTACCAACCCACCATAGGTTTATTCTAATTACTATATTATCTTGAGCCCTCAAAAAATTAAGATCTCTTCATCATTTTACTACTATTATAAACTAAAAAATATTTTCTTTACAAGTAAAATGTCACCTACTGGCAATGCAAAGAAGAGGACCAAATATTCTCTTGAAAAGAGTATCCTAAATTATTTTAGCCATATGTTGAAATTCAATGAGCCATCGACATCCTAGAAAATTCAAGGTACAAATTATTTTTGACTACTAAACAATTAGTTGTATATTCTATGATTATTTTAAATAATTCTTTCTTCCTCAAATAGTTAACTCACAGTATGTGCCTCTGTCCATATTGCATGATGATATGAATCATATTCTTGTTTGTAAGTTTTTTGTTAAATCTAAAAATGATAAAAAAATATTATTGTATGCTACTATGCAGAATACCCTATCGACCATGATATGTCTCCTATTGAAGATATTCCTCACCAAGAGGTGCATTCTAATAAAATTTCTCTTAACAATGACATCTAACAAACACTTGAAGATATTCCTCAAAATAAAATGCCAGTTGAAAATGAAAGTGATAAATCAAATACATTACAAACTTCTTTTGAATCTTCAAGCAAAAATACTAAAAAGAGAAAGATATCTAACTGGGCTTTTGGAAGGGCATTTAAGAATGAATGGGAAAAAAATTTCCCAGGATAGAGCCTATCCTGACCAAGGACAACTAAGTCAATCAAAAATAATGTAGATGTAAAATTTGTAGTTAGAAATTAGGTAAGGATCACAGGCTACAAAATAAAATAGATACAAAAGAAAAACATCCTCGCAAAGCTTATGTAAAAGTTACAGGAAGTGATGGTAAAATTAATAAAGTTAGGTGGAAGAATACATCAAAATATATGCATGTCAGATATGCAATAGAATATGAAAATCACTTAAAGCAACAACAATATATTTGTAGACACCAAAATCCAGCCACTTGCAAGTTATCTATACCTTCCTGTCAGCCACGTGTCAGTCATCCACCTTCCTGCCATTATTTGGCCTCCATAATCCATATGATTCGGATAAGCCAATCCCGATCAACCCAAGCCTGATTGACATGGATTGGATTTCATCCCCTCCATCTATTTCAGAGTTCATCCTTTTCGAGGAATTGTTAAGGGCTTTCGCCAACTACATTCCTCCTTCACCTCCACATTCACCTTCATCTTCTAAGCCAGAGGTCTTCCAGGCAGACATAGACAAGAGCAAGGCACAGGAGCTTGATGACATTTTAGATGACATAAATCTGATCCCTACTCCCCATTAGCTTGAGGAAGGTTCCCACATGTCTATTGAAGAAACTATCGATGTAGACCTTAGTACAGACCAAGATGGCACCCAAATGGTAAAACTGGCTAAAAGTCTATCATCAGAGGAAAAAGAGAAAATGATTGCTCTACTCAAGCAGAAGAAGGAGATATTTGCATGGTATTACAAAGACATGCCAGGCCTAGACCCTAATTTGGTTGTCCATAACCTCACCTTACAAAAAGATGCTAAACCTGTCAAACAAAAACTTAGGAAAGTGCATCCTACCGTGGCCCTCATAGTTAAATCGAAGATTCAAAAACTTTTGGATGTTAAATTTGTCATCCCGATTGATTATCCTGAGTGGCTTTCTAACATGGTACCCATTCGCAAGCCTAACGGGGGATACGTGTTTGCACCGATTTTCGAGATCTAAATAAAGCGTGTCCTAAGGATGACTTTCCTCTTCCAAACATTGATACTCTTGTCGACACCTGCGCTAGTCATGAAATGCTTTCGTTCATGGATGGATTTTCGGGATACAACCAGATTCGAATAAACCCTGAAGATCAACACAAAACAACATTTACTACACCTTGGGGAACTTTTTGTTACAGGGTGATGCCCTTTGGCCTTAAGAACGTAAGTGCAACCTATCAACGAGCCATGACTTATATTTTCCACGATTATATGCATAAGATTATCGAAGATTATGTGGATGATTTATTGGCAAAATCTAAAACTCGACAAGAGCATTTTGATGTATTGGAAAAAGTTTTTGATAGGCTTCTAGAGCATAAAGTAAGGTTGAACCCTAAGAAATGTGTCTTTGGTGTTACCTCAGGCAAACTCCTAGGTTTTATTATCTCTAAACAAGGTATTGAGGTGGACCCAAACAAGGTCAAAGCCATTATGGAAATGTGTCCCCCAACTAATTTGAAGGAGTTGCGTAGTCCGCAAGGAAAGATTAATTCAATCCGTCGCTTTATTGCACAACTTTATGATAAATGTAGGCCATTTTGCCACCTACTACAAAAGGGGGTACAATTTTCATGGACAGATGAATGTCAGAAAGCCTTTGATGACATCAAGCAGTATTTAGCATCTCCACCAGTCTTAGTTTCGCCTTGTCCAGGGGTCCCTTTCAACCTTTATATCTCAGCAACGGACTTTGCCTTAGGGACAATGCTTGCACAAAAGAATGAACAAAATCGCGAGCAAGCTATCTATTATATTAGTCGAACATTGGTAAGCTATGAAACCCGATATTCTTATGTGGAAAAGTTGTGCTTAGCAGTGGTTTTTGCCACTAAGAAACTTCGTCATTATATGCTTAGCCATACAACATATGTCATAGCTAGAGAAAACCCTTTGCGTTATATGATGTCTCGCACTTATAATAACACTCGTACCACTAAATGGATAATGTTGCTTATCGAATTCGATCTTGAATTCATTAGCCAAAAATCTGTTAAAGGTCAAGTTATAGCCGATCAACTTGTGAAAGCTCCGCTACCTAGTGATCATCCTTTGATTATTGAGCTCCCAGATGATTCGGTATTTGCTATCACTGAACAAGAAGAGGACATCATTCCGGAAGAAGATGTTGACATCACGCTATTCTTTGATGGCTCTAAGTGCATGAAAGGTCAGGGTGCTGGAGTTATATTTCATACACCTCAAGGGATTCCCATCCCTTTATCATTCAAATTAGACTTCCAATGCACCAATAATATAGTAGAGTATGAAGCCTTAATTTTAGGTCTTCAATCAGCCATAGCTATGAGCATTAAGCATATTCGGATATTTGGGGATTCTCAACTCGTGGTTAAACAAATTACAGGAGAATACCAAGCCAAAGAACCTACCATTAAGCTTTATCATGATGTAGCAATGAAGTTGCTCTCTAAGTTTGATTGGTATGAGATCACTAGTTTGCCTTGTTTGACTAATAGATTTGCGGATGCCATGGCCTCTCTTGGATCATTGATTCCAAAGAACTCCCTTGGAGAGGCACAGCCCCTAATCATTTCCACAATCTCTAAGTCTACAATTGTTCGTGCTGAGTCTAAGGATGAAAAATATGTTTGCTTTATCCATTCGGATCCATATGAGCCTTGGTCTAGTGAGATAGTAGCCTTCCTCAAGTTTGGAACACTCCCATATGATTTGTCTCGAACTACCCGCCACTGTTTTAAGCAAAAGGCAGCTCGTTTCATTCTTTTGGGGGATGTGTTGTATAAACGTGGATATGATGGAGTACTCCTCCGTTGTCTAGAAGCAGGTGAAACACATAGAGCTATTGCTGAAGCCCATGATGGTACTTGTGGTGGTCATTTTAGTGGAATGGCCATTGCGAAGTGTATTTTACGTATGGGGTATTATTGGCCCACTATGGAACAAGATTGTTGCAAATATGTTAAACAATGTAAAAAGTGTTAAGAACACGCTAATTTAATCCATATACCATCACAAGCTTTACAGCCCATCCAAAGCCTTTGGCCCTTCTCACAATGGGGTCTTGATTTAATTGGCAAGATTTCACCTGCCTCTTTAGGACAACATACTTTCATCATTATAGCCACTGAATACTTCACAAAGTGGGTTGAAGCTATTCCTCTAACCAGTACGACAGGTCCTAGAATTGTGGAGTTTATACTTCACCATATCATTTGTCGTTTTGGTATTCCCTCTAAAATCATTTTTGATAACGACAAGTCTTTTAAGAATAAGGATGTTCGAGCTCTTTGCAAAAAGTATAATATCCAACATAGTTTCTCAACTCCTTACTACCCACAAGCCAATGGACAAGCTGAAGCTTCCAATAAGACCATAATTGCTATTCTTAAGAAACTTGTTAAAGAAAATCATAAATATTGGCATACACAAATCCCCTTGGCATTATGGGCTTACAGAACAAGCATCAGAACTCCCATTGGGGCAACGCCATTTTCTTTGGTCTATGGAGCTGAAGCAATCATGCCTCTTGAGCTCGAGATCCCTTCCTTGCAAATTTCTTTGCAGGAATTTATCGATGATGATACTGCTAGACAAGCACGTCTTGATCAACTCACACTCATAGATGAAAAACGAATCAATGCTTTAGAGCATTTGCGAGTTTATCAAGACCGATTGAAACGTGCTTACAATGCCAAAGTTCATCTAAGAGAATTTCAAGTAGGGGATCTTGTCCTTAAAGAGAATCAACAAAACACCAATGCATTGCCGCATCTTCGAGATAAATTCACGGCTAATTGGTTAGGTCCATATATGGTCACTGAAAGAGTGGGTAATGGAACTTATAGACTTGCCAGTTTAGAGGGAGAGGAAGAACCCGAACCACTTAATGTTATACACTTGAGAGCATTTTACGCATAGTTTGAATTTTATATGTACATATATACATGGCTTGTAAAAAAAAAAAAAAAAAAAAAACACAAATAAAATAAAAAGAATTTGCATTTCATTGCTAGTTGCATACATCTCATTCAAAAACATTGCATTTCATGTGCATACATCTCATTCAAAACCATAACATTTCATTTTAAGCCATAGTTGCATATCATGTTAGAGACCATTCTATCTTTTGGATATAAAATTTGGTCAAGCAAAAGTCATGTTGCCTTAATCAGGGGCACCTTCATAAAATCCATCAAACCGAATTGTCATTCGTACACCCATTTTCCATTTGCACATATTTACATTGCCAAAATGTTTTCGAGTCACTCAGCCATTTCTAGTGTTTTAAGCAAACTTCGAAATGCATGTCAAATTTCTCTAGGGCCATATTACAAATTACACTAAATAAAATCTTGAGTATTGGGAAATGATTTCAAAAGCGGTCTTGAACCTATCACATTTTCACATCTTAAAAACATCTTGTGTCAAAGAGAGATAACACCATCCTTGGGTTGTGCCTCGAAGTGAACAGGGTAATCCTCGTATGTCCTATCATGCAAACATAGTCCATAAAATAGTGGTTCTTACCACTATCACAAGCAAATAACAAAATATAAATATAAACAGAGTAGTAAGGATAGGGTAAAATTCTCATCATACTTCGGTTGAGAATCCGATTCCCTAAAGCTCTAAGAAAATGAACATTTTTCACACATCACTGATCCTAAATAAGTTGTAAGGATCGTACTACTTGTCCAGTCAGACGGATAGGTAGTCATCCCCAAGGCTTACAAAGGTCAAAAACAACATGGACTATGGAGTTAACCTTCATCGGGGCTATAGATGCTTGACTGGCAGTGGAGTATACTCATTGCGTGGGGACATGTCTCTCCTCAAAGAGAGACCTCTGAATGCTCATACGGACAAACTAGCTTCGGGGTCTTTTCCATTACAGGGTTACCTAATTTGTGCAAGATGAGGTTAATGAACACACTTGCACACACACAGGTTTTTGATTGCCTAGAGTCACTACCATACTTCTGATTTGGTTAATGAACTCACATGCACACACATTTGGTCCTAGTTGAATTAGGCAGTATTAGTAAGTTGGTTTGATACCACTAGCATGTTTGAGTCTTTGTAAAAAAATCTTCCTCCATATTTTCTTCCATATCAACCTCCATATCTTCTTCCATATTCATGTCATTCCATACGTCATTCATTCACAAGCTACCAAATTCGGTGCCCCTAATTAAACAATTATGATAACAGTTGGCTAAATCTATCTAAAAGTATGAGTGCTTCTTAGTGCATATTTCATTTACTTAGTCTCGCATTAATCATCTATAACTTTGCATTCCATTCCATCACATATGCATTAAAACATATAAAAACATGCATCACAAAAACATAGGCATTCACACAAAAGAAAGTAAAACACTAAAAGTAAAAGCCATGTATATATATATGTATAAAGGTCAAACTGTACAATGAATGCCAAAAGGCTACAAAATACAATAGAGCACCAAGGCTCATAAAGAGTGCATCTAAGCACTAAGATAACCATCAAAAGAGGATCCTTGTGACCTAGTAGCAGCCCTAGACCTAGTGGTGTGCCTAGACTCACTACGCCTAGAGACAGAGGAGGATGGAGGATCAGGCAACACAATGTGATGCCTAAACAATGTGTCCTCCAAAGCCTCAATATAACGAGTCCTAGACCTAAGTCTAGATATGTCTATCCCGTGTCGTCGCTCTCGCTCCGCTAGCTCTGCCTAGAGTCCCGTCACCCTGTCATCCTGGGGCACCCTAGTCGCTCCATCCAAGTTTGCCTGCATCTGGACCATCCTCTCCTCATGAACAGCTATCAGGGCATCCTGCTTTGCAACCTATTGCTCCAGCCAAGCTATCCTCTCATCTCGGACAGCTAGCATAGCATCGCGCTCTGCTATCTACTGCTGTAGCTACACCAGATCATCCTCGTGCCCGCTAGGGGGTACCTCCCTAGTCTCTCCCACGGCCTCTCCTAGGCCCTCGCCATCATCCTCCTCGTCATCTCCGCTCCCTGGTGCCTACCGTACCATCTTCCCCTTTCGCCTTTGACTGTCAGCTCGAAGGCGAGGACCCTCCCTGTGCTTGGGAACCTCTGCGGTTCCCTCATCCTCTCTAGCTCCAATAGCCACCAATGGTGGCTCCCACCTCGGCTCTGCGGCCATCCATACTGCATACTCAGCTATTACCCCAATGTCATCCACGTCGAGGATCTCCATGTCCTCATCATCCTTTGTCGCCTCCCTCCACGGCTCAGCACACGGCAAATCCCCCTCTGATCTGTGCCTTCGATAGCGCACTGGCTCATCGGGGACATCCTGTCTCAATCCGACCTGGTGGAGCACTCGAGACATCTGTATGTACTCCGCCTCACTGTGGCCCCGACCCACTACCCATCTAGCCTGTCGCACCCATCTCAAATGCTCTCCATCACCGATCCACCTCGCCTCTCGCCAGGGCCTCCAAATGACTTGGGCATCTGTCAAGTCTACCCATAAACTCCTATACCATTGCCCCGATCTCACGGGGCGGCTCGACTGTCTCTCCTTTGCCACTGGCCATCTCCTACCATAAGCCTGGATCATGTCCCAGTAAGCACATGGTGACCCCTCCGGTTGGGCCACTCTGAAGTGCTCCCAGCCCCAGCACTGGAGAACCAAACTGTAGCCTAGGCCCTTCCGGCCCCGTATCCGAACCTCGTACAACTCCTGGTACACCTACGCCAATAAAGCGGGTGCCCAGGCATACACTACCCTATTAGCGAGCATCTCGCTCACTACACCCATCAGGTTCCATGGAAACCTGCACCCGATGTTGTTCGGGGCCACAATGTTGGCCAATACGAACATCATCAGAGCCTCCATCGCTACCAAATCCTTGGCCATATACATGGCCAAGTAAGGAATCCCCCCGCTCTCCGTCCGGATCTCCCTCCAGTCATCCCCAAACAACTTGGCCATCTTCGTGGCCCTATCTCGTCCAACCTCCACCTGCGCCCCCTCCACGGGCACCTTGAGGATGCGGTATACATCCTCAAGTGTCACCGTCATCTCTCCAGTCGGGAGCTGGAACGTCCCTC
This sequence comes from Wollemia nobilis, assembly GCA_028583015.1. Lineage (NCBI taxonomy): Eukaryota > Viridiplantae > Streptophyta > Pinopsida > Araucariales > Araucariaceae > Wollemia > Wollemia nobilis. The sequence goes on along the minus strand of JAQPPZ010000386.1, from coordinate 6,333,741 downwards.
GTTCTGGATCCCACCTCTCAACCAAAGCCGAGAGGTACCCCTCATCCGCCCGAACTACCTCCAACCGGGCTGCCTCCGCTAGCCCTACTGCCTCCAATATCTCCCAATCTGCCTAGGACAATGACCTCCTCATCCCCGAAATGATAGGGGAGAATCGGTGTCGTGCCTCTAACACCCTAAGCTGCAAAACAACAAAACAAAAATTGGTTACAATTTTTTTTTTCCAAAAAAAAAAAAAAAAAAAAAACTGCAAAAAAAAAAAAAAAAAAAAAAACAAATAAAAGTACTTGCTTAAATAAACAAATACCTCAGCTGGCTACACTGGCGCGTCCGCTCCCATCTCCGCCATAGCTCCCGCGTGCTTCACTCTCCCACACAACCTTTCACTTCACTTCACTTCATTCCACTCCCTCAGACGCACTTCTCTCAAGCTCGAACGCACAAATGAGCGAAATTCTCGCTGAAACTGTTTAAATAGCTGGTTTTGGTGCCCTGAAACACAGTGGGGCGTTTCATGATGCATTCAAACACCGGCGGGCATTTCTGCCACCTCCAAATGCATACCGGCATTTGGTGTCAGTATTGAATAAAAGAACAAAACTTACAAAATTGAAGCTTACCTCCTCCAAATTTCATCAAATTGCATCCATCCATTCTTCTTATCATAATAAAACATTTGGTGAAGGTTACAACAGTTTTGGAAACAAATTTTGTCATTTCGCTCAAAAAGCGCATCATTCATCATTGATTTACAAATTGGGTTAAAAACATTCAAAACCTTCACAAAATTAACAACATTCATCAATTCTTCTGATCTATCGTCAATTTCATTCATTCTTCTTTCATCATGCATATTTTTGCCAAATTAAATTAAAGTAAACCTCGTATCTAGTGGTATATTCTATCACCTTGGTGATTGCGATGATTTGCATCCATGCAATTCGGTAAGAGGATTAAACCACCATAAGGACACTTACCATTTATCATCATCAATTATTTCACTGTTTGAAAATTGGAAATCAATTTTGGGTATCCTACTTTTCAAGTGACCTCATACCAAGATTAATTTGCTCAACAGTTGTCATTGATGGCCTAGTTCATGGGGCATTAAACGTGGACAATCTTCAACATCATCATTATTTTGAGTCTTGCTAGAGATTAAGGCTACCTAGGTTGATTGGTTCCGACCCAAGGAATTATCCATACAGTCACTAGGAGCATCTCTGAAGTTCTGGACTCTTTCATATTGCATCTCTGCATATCAATGGTGCCAACAAGGCAATTCATCAACAGTATGGATTTTCCCACAGGAGTTGGGGCATCCGTTATCAATTTTTAACTTTCCTAATAGTAGAATTCATCTTACATGATCATGGAATTTAAAATTTGGCAAAAATCCCTTTCTAACCGTTGGGGCAGAAAATGGTTCATCTTTCACATCGCCTTCAATCATATTATTTTCTGGTTTGTACACCAACCCCTTTTCTATTGGGACATAAACAGATGGTTCATACACAAACCCCTTTTTCACCGTTGGGGCAAAAACGGTTCATTTTATTCTGAATTTCTTCCAATTGGCTCGTGAGAACCATTCTCGCTCGCCAATTGAGGGGGTAAGCTGATAAATTTTAAACATTCTTTTATTCTTTGGTCTTCAAAGTTGTGCTTTAGTCTTGAGAGAGAGTTGCATCTGATCCAGCTTTTCAGGTGTCCTAAGTTTTTATGCTACATTGTGTCTTCATACAAAGCAACTCAAAAAGGGGCATCTGTAGACACCAAAATCCAGCCACTTGCAAGTTATCTATACCTTCCTGTCAGCCACGTGTCAGTCATCCACCTTCCTGCCATTATTTGGCCCAAATCCACACCTTCCTGCCATTATTTGGCCCAAATCCACACTTTCCCGCCATTATTTGGCCCAATTTCACCTTTCCCGCCATTTTTCATCCCCAAATTTATTTAAATTAATATTTATATATATATTTTTTAATATTTTAATATTTATATATATATATATATATTTAAATAATAGTTTAAGTGATTTAATCTGAGCCGTCCATCCTTCATTTAATCTCATCCGTCCATCCATCTTAATCCATTTCACAACCAAGATTTATTCTCTACCCTTGGATCCACTTTAATCTTAGCTACATGTTCAAAGTGTCGTTAAAACCCTAAAGTGTGCCCTAAGAGTAGATTATAAATTGAGTCACTTTGATGGCTCAAACCCTATGTCTTTTGCTACTTCTATCTCTCCTATGCGCTATCTCTGATTCTAATTCTTCTACTGCTATCTCCTCTCTTCTGCTACCCTTTCGCCGCATCCATCGCCGCTTCCGTCGCCGCTTTCGCCACCATCTCTTCTGCAGCATTCTGCAGAATCCCCCATTCTTGTCGCAAGTGCCCGCGGGCGTTTACCCCTTTACCAAGTGCCCACGGGCGTTTACCCCCTTACCAAGTGCCCATGGGCGTTTACCAAGTGCCCACGAGCGTTTACCCATAGCCACAGACTCAAACCAACATCTGAAACCTTAATCTAGAAGCACGCGTGCGTTCAACGAGTGCACCAGGGTGCCTTTCGCAACCGATTTGACAGCCACATTACTTCCAGGTGTCACCTGGTCTAGCTACGTTAACAGAGAACAGGTATAAGTTAGTTTAAAGCAAGTAACTTCTTTTCTTTTATTGATCTGTTATTGAATTCCTGCACTTCGTTTTCTAGGGTTTTAGATTGTTTCCGAGGGCTCACACAGTGGAGCCCTCTTATTAATTTCTAACTCCTTGATAGTGTTAATGTGTGCAGGTTTTTGACAGCAGATTCGATTTATTGATGGCAGCTGATTAAGCTGGAGTGGTCCAAGCAAGGGATACAACAAAGCCCACTCACTCTGTTGGGATTGAAGATACTTTCTTCAGAAGCGCCACCATTTGTGCCAGCTAGGGTTTCGAAGAACCCTAGCCTAACTTGTAACTGTGTATCACAAATAAAGGGTTACAAGCCCAGTTGTATTCAAAAAGGAGTTTTTGAACTCCATCGATTAATAGAATCGTTTGTTTTGTGCAACTATTCTGTACTCTATCATTGTGATTTTATTTATTTTTGTTTGGCGTGTATTTTCAATCTACAATATTGTTGAGAAATGTGGAATGATTAAAGCCCAATTTTACAAAATTTATAAGACCACTTTAGCTTCAAAAAGTTTATAGTTTGTTGTTATATATAGTATTGTCAAAAAGGGTAGACCCATATTCGATTTCATTGATTATAAACACCTATTTCAAATAGATGATGTGCAAAACCTTCCTAATTCCCATTGGTCAGATTGAAGTGGTTGGAAAATGGTAAAATGTCTATCATTAGTTGAGAAGGAGGACCTGAGGGAGAAAGTAAAACTTGCTAGATTTATATCACTTTATATTGATGAGGTGATGACTGTGGAAAACACATCATGAATTTGCATGCATGTGTACATATTTTAAAATCATGTAAGGCAAACTAGTTTGCTATGATTACATAAGATGGTGGAAATTTAAAATGCAGAAAACATCTATAATGTTGTTGTAAGTAGTTTAAAGGATATTGTGAAAACGAATGATATAGAAATAACCACAAAGTTAATATGCATTGGAGCTGATGGTGCTGCTATAATGCAAGAGCACATGAATGGTCATTGTGTTCATATCCAAACCTCAGTTACCCCATATATGATACCCATTCATTGCATTGATCATAGAGTGAATCTAGCATATAAAATCATGAGCTCTTTTGAAAATGTTGTGAGAGTGGAAGACCTAATTTGTGAAATACATTCTTATTTTTATTGTAGTCCAAAAATATTTGTAGAGTTTCAATAGTTTGCACTACGAGTTATAGAAGGAAAAAAATTGTTAAAATATGTGGATATAAGGTGGATTTCATTGTATCAACCTACACATAGAGTTTTTAAAGAATATCAATCATTAACAAGGTTTATATACGCAAATCATAGGGTAGTTGATAAGGCAAAATATTTGTTGTTCCTTTTGACTGACTTCGAAACCCTTTTAATATTAAGTGGTATTATTTCAATGTTACATGAAATGAATAGATTGATTAAACTTGCACAAGAGAGATCCATCTATATCGTTGATTTCATGAGGATGAGAAAGCAAATATGTGTGATTATTGATAGGTTATATGTGTCCAAAGCAAATTTTAAATATCCCTTATTTGATAGTTGGAATACATTGAAAAACATGAATGATCCAAAAATATTTTTGAAGTTTGACATCAGTGATCATATTTGTATTAATGTTCATGGAAAGATGATGCCTTTTTATTGTTTTGAAATACAATCAAGTATAGTTGCGAATTATGTCAAATAAGTTCCTGTAACATACAATATATTTGAAGTTGTTTTACACAAAAATAAGACAAATTTGTTTAAAATAGCAGAATCATTGACAAGTGAGATAAGATAATGGTTTCAAAGAGATGAGTTTCTTGAGACCATGGGTGTGGTTAACCCCATGTTTTGGGGTCCTTGTACTAAATACAATTCCACAAATGAGTTGTTTATTAAATATATGCTTATACTTATTAAGCATTTTAGTAAAAGTGTGGAAGTCAATGGTGTTGAAATCAAAGGTATACTCAACAAAGATCTTTCAAAATAATAGTCATTGCATTTTGGTGGAATAATGGTTGAGCAAACACCGCTTTTGAGTAACATCCATGAGAATGGTTCCATTGCACGTTTATGACAAAAATTATATCCAAGTAGTGTCTCACAAGATACTATTAGTGAAAACTTTTATTTATATGAATTATGTCAAAAAATGATTTTGGGATCTATGGAAGATGAGAGGATTATCTTTTGTTAAATCTAATCTCCGCAACAGGCTAAGCAAAAATTTAGAAAATTGTTTGAAAATTTATGTGTCATAATATCATCTGGACACATTTCCCTATGACTAAGCATTGAGATATTTGAATTCCCTTTTAGGTAGAAGGGGTACCGAGAATATGAACAATAAGGAGGATAATGATGCTTTCAGTGATATGATGATGGAGATAAATATCCGTTATGTGTAATAGTGATACTAGACAACCTGAGAAGTGTTTGTTTTAGCTACCTAAATTGTGATTTTTCCTGTATTTCACAACATTAATAAATTTGAATTCATTTGATATCAAATTTCACAATATTGGTTAAGATTGATTAGATTTCACAACAAATGATTTTTCATAAACTTTAATGTTATTTATCCCTTCATTTTTTTTGAAATAGTTTTAATTGCCTTCATATCATAGTATTTGTTTGTTTCAGTTACCTAAATTGTAATGTTTACAAGATTTTACAACATTGACCAATATGAATTTTTTAGTTTTCATTTTCATCTATAAATTTGAGTTTATTTGTCATCATAAGTCTGTTTCATCTATCTGAATTGTAACTTTATGATTTATAACACAACATTGTATTTCAAATTATATGTTTTATGTTGTAGTCTTCAGAGTGTCCAAACTATGTTCATTCATAATCGATTTACAACATTGTATTTCAAAATATATGTTTTTTGTTATAGTATTGTTAGTGTACTGATATTAATGTATTGACACAACTAAGTTGAATCGTGAATATACTTGAATCATTTATTATTCAGATTGCAATTGTAAATATAGTTGAATCGTTCTAAATTTAAAATTTGCACAAGAATATAAATTGAAATAACCTTTGAGTGATAGAAGAAAAATTAATAAAAGTCTTTTTCATTATTTGCATAGAAAATTTACATTGTATAAAATTGTTTACAGAAATACATGTAACAAACCACAAACACACAAATAGAAAAATACAAAAATAGAACAAGTTTTTTTTTTTACTATGGAGAGAGGTACATGAACCCTTCATGGACCCCTAACCAAACTACTATTTGCCTAAAGTTTTGATTCTCTAAGTTCTCCTAGAAGTTACATCTCACGAGGTACCCTAACACAAGTTCATCTATGTGGGCTTATCATGTGTTACTGCAAATAAGCCCATCTATCCCATCACTCTTGATGAGATAGACTTATCACCCTCCATCCATAGAAGGTATACACGCATCTCCATACCATACACAAATAATTATGTGTAGGTATGCTATGAGTATTGCGAGTTAAGCTATCTATCTCATCTCCATGATGAGCTATCTTAACTCAGATGTTATCTCTTCACAACTTAGTCCTTTATCTCCCTAAGAGGGTCTCAATTCTTGTAGGTCTCCTATGTTCACCCTAAGGGGGTTCTCAATTACCTTAGGTCACCTTTGAGTTCACCTTAGAAGTCTACACTTAAATCTCTATCATCAAGCAACCAAACAAAAATACATCTAGATATTACAACAATAGAAAGCAATCACTAAACATCCAAAAAAATGAAAAAATATTAGCATTCGAATTAGCATGGTAAATCCTTCTTAATTTAAAGAATATTACAATAACTGTATTGGGGATATCTCCCCACAATTCTAGTCTATTTGAGCATAATTGAATCAACATAAAGTACAATTACCTATACTTTGCTTCCTTTGATCTCCTTCTTTGAGGGTAGTAGGGGATTAAGATACTCATGGTTTAGGATAGGCATGCCTCTAAATGCATCTATTCATTTACTTTACAAAATTGCAACTATACAAAATTCAATTAAGTTTCCAACCATCTAATGCATAATGGATATTATAAAAGATCCTTTACTTTTATCTTCACCTCTCAAGTTCCCTTGGAGAGTTATCCAATATGTACTACTTAGATCAAGGTATAACTTTAATAAAATCCATTCATGTCTTAAAGCATTAAAGTATCCCATACCTTTAACCTCTAAAATATTCCTTTCCTTTCATTCCCTAAATCAAAGCCCCATAACTTCAATTCAAAGAGTAAATCTACATCCTTTTCAGTTCACAAATTCCAATCAAATCAATTACTGTTTAAAGCATTAAAGTTCCATACCTTAAACCTTTAAACCAATCATTCATTCATTCCCAAAATAAAAGTCCCATAACTTTAATTCAAATAATAAATCTACATATTTTTCAATTAAAATCCCCTAAGATAATCAACATTAATCAAAGGTTCTCCTTTTAATTAAAACCCCTAAGATATTTAATCATAAATCAAAGGTTCTCCTTTTAATTAAAAACCCTAAGATAATCCACATTAATCAAAGGTTATCTTTTTAAATTAAATCCTTCAATGTATTCCACATAAATCAAAGGTCTATATTTAATTTAAATCCTTCAATGTATTCCACATAATCAAAGGTCTCTATTTAATTTAAATCCTTCAATGTATTCCACATAATCAAAGGTATCTATTTAATTTAAATCCTTCAATGTATTCCACATAATCAAAGGTCTTTATTTAACTTAAATCATTTAATGTAGATAATGATATTTAATTAGATTGGGGAGGATGGAGAGTGACCAGGAGGATGCGGTAGAAAGGAGGCAGGATGGTTAGGCGAGGGTCTCGGAGGGACAAGCCATGGTAATGATGACGGGGAAGGGCCCGATGTAGTAGAGGCCCAGGCAGATGGGTTGGATAGGAGTGGAAAAGACCCTCTTGACAAGGAGGGACCAAGAAGCGAGGTAAACCTAAACAAAAAAGGATCCTACACCCAGGTACTAAGTTCAGGATCCCCAACAAAGAAACCCACCCAGGAACTGCTTCCTTGTGGAGCAGATTTTGTCATCCCTAAAGACCTAATGGAAAAATACCTGGAGCTTGAGCATTTCACTCTGATTGGCAAGTTCGTAGGAGGGTGACCAAACATGAAGACCATTCAAAAATGGGCTTTTCCCAAGTGGAAGACTAGCGACAACATGGAAATTTTTGCCCTCTCTTGGGGGTTTTTGCTATTAGGATCAACACACAGGAGGACTACTGCAACATCTTGGCTGGGGGACCATGGTTCCTAGGGTGCATGTGACTTTTTCTTTGGAAGTGGGGAGAGGATTTCAACCTTGAAACCCAAAACATAAATGTAGCTCCTCTGTGGGTTAGGTTGTCAAACCTCCCTTTCCAATGCTGGCATGAGAATATCATCAAAGGGATAGATCGATCCATATGTGAGCTCGTTGCCATTGATTCTTCCACCAAGATTCGATCTAGGATGGTCCATGCCCACTTCTGTATCTTTGATAACTTGGAAATAGAGTTAGCCACTTTCATAAACTTGTATAGAGGATCACGCATCATCAAGAGGCAATCCATCGAGTACAAAAACAAGCCAACCTTTTGTACTCACTGTCACACTCAAGGTCACCTCCTAAATCAGTGCCCTATCTTGAGGGCACATAATCAAAAGGTGACAGGTTTGATCAAGGGCACATAGAGGAACCAGGGTATTCCCCCCCTCAACAAGGAGCTAGTGCTAGGCTCGAAACACATCATGCGTAATCCCACCCACCAAGCACCTCAGGAGGAAGGTCAAAGTGATGTTCCAGATCAAGTCAAGCAAAACTATGAGCGAGGAGAAGCCTCCCCGCCAACCCAAAAGGAGTAGGATGTGCTCTCAAAATACTCGATTCAGATCAGTACTAGCATAGAGGATCCAATTACCCAGGTAAAAACCCTTCTCAAAATTGTTGTTCCAAAGTATTTTATGGATGAGTACCTGGCGGGCAATAGGAAATCCCCAAAACACTCGAATAGGGGTGAGGTACCCCTTTCTCCTTTATCTAAAAAAGAAGGCCCATATGTCTCTGGGAGAATCAGCCCTAGAAACACCAGAAGCAAGAAATAGGCCATTGACTATGGCAGCAAAAGGAAAAGAGGGAGACCCTCTGACAATGAGAAGAGAAACAAGGAAACAATGGAGGACATCACAAATGGAACCCATTTGACGCTTTTATATGATGATTCTAACCAAAATGACAAGCAAGGAACCAAACCCCCCTTCTAGCTGGTGAAGGGAGGCAGGAAAAATCATAAACCTTGAAATGAATGTCCTCTCATGGAATGTGAAGGGCCTCAATGGGGCAGCCAAGCAGCGGCTGGTGGCCGACCTAAGGAAAAGGATCAATCCTTCCATGTTCATTATGCAAGAAACCAAAATCGATGAGCTCTCTTCTCAAAAGTCTACCAAGGAAATTTTGGGCAAAGGAGAGTGCCTTATCAGTCTAGCTCAAGGCATGTTAGGTGGGCTCATGTGCCTTTGGGACCCTACCCTGGTTGAAGGAAGGCTTTTGTCGTCCTTGAGCAGGATCCTAAACATTTTGATTCACTCCAAGATCAGCAATTTGTATTGGATCATATCCAACATTTACACTCCAAATTCCCCCATCGAGTAGGCCAAAATGTGGGAACTGTAACTCAAATGAGGACCACCTTCAACACCTTTCCATGGATCATAGGATAAGACTTCAATAGCCTACTGCATCTATCTGAGAAGAAAGGAGGTAACGACTCTTTCAGTAGAAGCATGGAGGATTTTAGAGGTTTTGTCAATACCAATGAGCTCATGGATGTTAAGCTCAAGGGGTCCTCTTTCACTTGGAGCAATAGGAGGATTGATAGCAGGCTCATTCAGGTGAAGTTGGACAGGTTCCTCATCTCTCAAGAAGCTATCCCTCTGTTTGGCAATGCCACCTTGTTGGCCTTACCTCAGATCAGATCAGACCATAGTCCCATCCTCCTTGAAACTAGCAGGCCTCCCTCCTTCAAAACTCCTTTTCATTTCGAAGCCATGTGGACTCTCCATAAGGATTTCAAAGATCAAGTGTCCTCATGGTGGCATCAAAATTTTGGAGGATCCGCCACTTCTCGGCTGGCTCAGAAACTAAAGATGGTCAAAGAAAACTTGAAAATATGGAACAAGGAGGTTTTTGGCAACCTTTTCACCAGTAAAAAGACCATTACTAAGAAACTTTAGGAGATGGAAATGAGAATCGAAGCTGGGGACCATAACATCCCTGCTAGGGAGGAGGAAAGGAATCTCCTAGTAGAGTTCCATAACATCCTGGCTAGAGAGGAAACCTTCTGGAGGCAAAAGTCAAGAGACCTGTGGGTCAAGGAAGGTGATGCTAACACCAGGTTATTTCATGCCTCCACTATATGACATAGGGCATCCAAAAATATCAGGGAGATTATGTGCAACAATGTATCATCCACCAAGGACATAGTTGAGATCAGGGCTAAAGCAATGTCATTTTTCTAGAACCTCTTGGGAAGTGACCTGGAGGGTGATAGTCAAGCTTAGGATACTCTCCTATCAAATATTCCTTGCATCATTCCTTAGGATGTGAACCTCAGACTGGTGGAACCTTTCTCCCACAATGAGATTAAGAAGGCCTTATTTTCAATGCAACCTGATAAAGCCCCTAGGTCGGATGGTTTCTCTCTGAGGTTTTTCCAAACTCTATGGGATGTGGTGGGAAATGAGGTATGTGAGGCCATTAGAGGGATCCAATCAACCAATGTTATCCCTCGTAGTTTCAACTCCACCTTCTTGGACCTCATCCCGAAAACCTCTAACTGCAAATCCATCTCTGATTATAGGCCTATCATCTTGTGCAACATCATATAAAAAGTTTTGACCAAGGTTATGGCCAACATGATAAAGCCCATTCTCCCCCTTATCATTGATCAATCTCAAGGCAGTTCGGTGAAAGGGAGGAACATCCTGGATGGGGTCATCTCGATCCATGAAACTGTGCATTCTACCTCAATGAACAAGAAGGCTACCCTTTTCCTCAAGCTTGATATGAACAAGGCCTTCAATTGGGTTGACAGAGGTTTCCTTCGGGAGATCCTCCTCAATATTGGCTTCCATCCCCTATGGGTTGACCTCATCTAGGGCTATATTTCCTCCCCCTAGTTATCTATCCTAGTCAATGGATCTCCTACAAGTTTCTTTCAAAGCTCAAGAGGTCTGCATCAAGGAGATCCTTTGTCCCCCATCATTTTCATCATCCTCACATAAGCTTTGGGAAGAGCCCTCAAGAATGCCCAACAATGGAAGAAGGTGACTAGAATTCTCCCTACCTTTGGGATTGAGGCTATCACCCATCAACAGTTTGTGGATGACACTCTCCTATCAAGCATATCGTTAGTAGCTCAAGCCAAATCCATCAAACAAATCCTAGGACTCTATGAGAGTGTTGCCGATCAAAAAGTTAACTACATCAAAAGTAAGATATTTTTTCTCAACACCCCTAGGTGTCAAGTTCAGATTACAAGGATCCTAGGGAGCTCTAGTGAATCCTTCCCCACTACCTATCTTGGCCTCCCTATCTTCTGTGGGCGTGCTAAGGAATGGATGTGGAACATGGTGCTCGAGAGAATCCACAAAAAGCTGGTATCATGGAAAGGCAAGTTCTTATCCCAATATGCCAAGGCAACCCTCACTATGGCATGCCTCCAAGGGATTCTGACATTTTTCATGTATGTTTTCAGATTTCTTGTCTCAGTTCTTCACAAGATTGAGCAGAACCAATAGAAATTTCTTTGTTCACGCAATAAAGACAAGTCCAGGTTTCCTTTGGTGGCCTAGGATAAAGTTTATAGAAGCAAGAAGCAAGGAGCATTAGGATTTAGGAGAATGGCTAAGATGAACCTAGCATTCATTGCCAAACACACCTAGAGGATCTTGGCAGATGAACCGATAGAATGGGTTAGAATTGTCAAGAGGAAATACCTCACTAACACTTCCTTTCTTGAGGATGGGATTCCCACTGGGGGGTCGACTTTCTGGAAAGCCATTGTCCAATCCAGGAAGCTTATCCAAGATGACATCATGTGGATCCTTGGGGATGGCCAAAGCATAGATTTTTGGAAGAATAGGTGGGCCCTAGAGGGTCTCTCTCTGAACAGACTGGGCTGATTCACCTTAAAATTTTTCTTAATAACAACTTTGGGCAGAGGGTGGTCAATTTCATTGAATGGATAAATGGCTCCCTACAATGGAAAGTCATTGATGCAGAGGGGCTAGATACTAATGTTGACTTCCTATCCTCCATCCTTAAGGACATCATCATACCCACCAACAAAGGTTTAGATAGAATTATTTGGAGGGGGACCGATGATGGTGGTTTCTCTATCAAATCTGCCTATGAATTACAATGCAAAGGGCTAAAATCAGACTGTCCTTGCAACGTGGTCTGAAGGAAATGTTTGATCCCAAAGGTAAATTTATTCTTGTGGATTGCCTTTCAGAATAAAGATCTCACAATTGACAATCTTCACAAGAGGGGGTTTGCTATTCCTAATAGGTGCTATCTGTGTCAGTCTTCCTATGAGTCCTCTGACCACCTGTTCCTGCATTGCATTTTCAATGGGTTGGTCCTTGGCTCCATCCTCTCTACCTTTCATATCCAATGGATTCCCTCCAAGACCATTAAGGAGGCTTTCTTCCAATGGCCCAATCCTTTTAAAAATCCCAAACTTTGTTTCCTGTGGAATGCTTGCTTCCACCATTCTTTGTGGCAGATATGGTTGGAATGCAATGGTCGGGTCTTCGGTAATCCTCCTAGGGATCCTACCTTAGTCACTCATAGGGCCATAAATTTTGCCATTGAGAACTCCAAGATTATCCCTAACCCATGGCCCAAGCATGTATTTGAAGAGGGTTTGTTCAAATCCTTGAAGTTATTAGGGGAGATCAAGGAGCGGGAGGATCCACAGTCATCCAGGAAGGATGTCAGGTGGGTCAGGCCTCCTCAAGGATGGTTGAAGTTAAATTTTTATAGGGCCTCTTAGGGTAACCCAGGGGCGACCGTTGTGGGTGGATCAGTTAGAGACCATAATGGACAACTCGTCCTAGCTTTCTGTGAAAACTTGGGGTTTTAAACTAATCATGTTGTGAAGGACATAGAAATTCTGAGAGGACTCGAGCTCATTGCAGAGATTCCAGACCCTTGGTAGTTGAACGAGACTCATTGAACATTATTAACTACATGATGAGTTCCTAGGATCCGACATGGAAGGTTTTCAATGTCATTTATGAGGCTAGGAACCTCCTCCTTCGGAGGAACCTGGTCCAAGTCAAGCACACCTACATGGAGGGCAATGGTTTAGCCGACCACTTGGTAAATAAGGGATTACTATCTACATATCTTGTGGTGTGGTGATAGTTGTTTCCAATGGATGTGGAGAAGGTCGCCAGCCAGGATATCACTAATGATTCCACATAAGCAAGAAGAGAGGATCGAGCTTGGGCAGACGGACAGGGGGAGCGCCGCGACACCTATCTAGTTAGGTGCAGCTAGAAATTCGATCGTGTTGGTTTTCCTAGGATGTGATCCTTTTTGTCATCTGTCGTAGGCAGCGGTTTTTAGAATGGATGCATCTATTTTTTTTGTTTTTCAGCATGTTTTACCTCTAGTTTGAGGTTTCTGATGTAGCCCTCTTGGGCATTACTATGTTTTTTTTTGGTAAGGTTTAATATGGTTTCTACTGTACTATCCCAAGTGGCTCCTTTTGTTACTAAGGGCTGCGGCCTCTCATGTTATAAGGTTTTGGGATCCTCTTAAAAAACCCATTTTGTATATAAAATATCTACTTACCAAAAAAAATCCTTCAATGTATTCCACATAATCAAAGGTCTCTATTTAATTTAAATCCTTCAATGTATTCCACATAAATCAAAGGTCTCTATTTAATTTAAATCCTTCAATGTATTCCACATAATCAAAGGTCTATATTTAATTTAAATCCTTCAATGTATTCCACATAATCAAAGGTCTCTATTTAATTTAAATCCTTCAATGTATTCCACATAAATCAAAGGTCTTTATTTAATTTAAATCCTTCAATGTATTCCACATAAATCAAAGGTCTTTATTTAATTTAAATCCTTCAATGTATTCCACATAAATCAAAGGTCTTTATTTAATTTAAATTGCACAATGAACCTTTCTAATATAGAATTTATAACCAAAGGCTAATGCCCTTCATGGAGGATATTGATGACCTCTACGGAGCGATTAAGGGACTACCGAGCTGAGAGATCAACAAAGTAAGATAGGGTAAATAGGTGCTAGGATTTCACCATTGTCACCACTTACTATCCCCAGCAGGACTGAACTCATGTAACATCAAAGTTCCCCACACATGTAGATGGAGTTACTCTAAGAAACACTTTTTACACACAACCATATCTTAAACTCTACGGGTGGTTTTCCCTACTGGTGGTACTTCCAATCAGGACACTTCCTCTTGAAACTTTGGAGGCTTTCCCTATAGCATACATTTTTAAACAGGGTGCTCTCTTTCATTTTTGGATATGAAAGTCTTTGGCACACAATATTTTCTAATCCCCACAACGTTCTTTAGACACACCCACGCTCTCAAAATTACAATGGTTTCAAGCACTCACAAGGTTTCTCTAAATGCAACGTCCTTTACACTGTTAGTCTCTTAGAAAATTTAACCAAATCTATAGAGCATAGTGTTATCAAGATACATGTAGGCTCTTTCAAAACACCAACAGGTTCTACAAAGCAAAGCGTTCTCAAAACACACACAATATATTTCAAAACACCAATGGGTTCTATAAAGCATGACGTTCTCAAAACACATGCAGTCTCTTTCAAAACACCAACATGTTCTACAAAGCATGGTGTTCTCAAAACACATGCAGTATATTTCAAAATACCAATAGGTTCTACAAAGCATGACGTTCTCAAAACACACACAGTCTCTTTCAAAACAACAACAGGTTCTACAAAGCATGGCATTCTCAAAACACACACAGTCTTTTTCAAAACACCAACAATGCTTTAAAAACCTAGATGCAGGTAGTTTCAACCCTTACCAATGGCTTCTCACACTATAGGGAGTATAACCAGGCTTCGAACTATGATTTTTGTCATACCAACGCATGAAATTAAATAGTTTAAGGCATAAAACACCCCAACCTTAATCCTCCTATGGACTGGAATTTGGTGGCATCTTGGTTGCCTCTACCTTACTTGCAGTGCTTCTTTCTCATTTTCTTGGTCTCTGGTCTACGTCCTCTTTTGTCTTCCTCTATCCTCTCATAATCCTCCTTTCTTACTTCCCCTTCCTTCCTTTTCCTCTCTAGCACCTTACATGCTTTCTTGCTCTAGGTGGCCCATCCACCATTCTTCCTTGAACCTTGAGCCCCACCTCGAGCCCCCTCTCCCTTCAATGCTTCATCCCTTTCTTTGGTGGCAAGGAATCCTTCTTCCTATAATTTCCATCTTCGAAAACCTAGTAGCCACCCTAGATTATTTTCGTAGCTTACGTTCTATAGGGGAATGGGATATTTATATATTTTATATTATCCCATTTTTTTTAAAAGAAGCATGGTACCCTTTCAAACAAATATCATTTATGTGATATTTATCACCATTAAAATACACTTCCTTTATTTAATCAATTTCATAATTGATCTTTCTTTGAAATAAAAGACATCTATTTCTTAAAAGGATTTTTTTAAAATTTCAATTAATTAAAGTTTTTTAATGAATTTTTCCATTATCATTAAAATAAACACCTTTAATTAATTTAAATGAACTCTCATTTATTAAATAAAATGAAGTTTACTAATGAGCTTAATTAAATCAATTATTATTTAATCAAAATTTCATTAATTATTTTAAATGAATCTTCATTTAACATATAAATTTAATATGCTTTTCTTCATAAAAATGATGCTCTATATTTACTTCAACAAGATAATTTGCTTTATGCATCCACATACATTTTGTAGTTGTTTTCCTATAGAAGTTCCAACATTATGCTATTCAAACCATGATGTAGCAGAGAGCAAACAAATTTATAAAACAACAAAGAGGGAATCTTTCCATCAACCCAATCACCTATCTTAGCCAGAGATTTTACGATAGCTACTAGGCTATCAACTAAGGCTCAAGGTGATCAGTCATTGATGATTATCCCTTCTGAAAATGCATACCTATATGAAGGTATCTATCCATGTTACCTCTAAGTACCTTAATCATCATTTCCCCTGATCTTAAGTACCCTCATTTCTGGTGGATGCTTCTGCCTTCTCCACCTATGAGTGTATCTGATCCTGCACACTTGGAAATATGTTAGCGATAACATGCCCTTCTAAATAAACTAAACATCATATAGTTGGTTCAATTGTTCAAACTAAGTATCACCACACCATAGGTTAATACATTGTTTCTTTGTGCCATAAATTTAGCTAGGGAGGGTCATGACATCCTCCCCCACTAGAATTAAACATCGTCCTCGGTGTTTCCAGTTTTCCTTTGTTTTTAACAAAAAGTAAAAATTATTACATCATATAGCTTCAAACAAAAAGGGAAAATGTTTTTGCATAACCTCCACTTTCTCCCAAGTGGCATTTTTCTCAAAGAACTGGTCCCAATGGACCTTACACTATTCGAGAGTCCGATTCTATAGAGACTTGGAATGAAACTCAAGAATCTTCATCGGTAGTACTTCAATGGCCTTCGAATTTGCCATCTGCAAATTAGAAACATCCCACACATGTTTAGGGTTAGCAACATATTTCCTAAGCAAAGATATGTGGAAGGTGTCATGGATTTTGGATAGATTAGGTGGTAATGCAAGTCGGTATGCAATCGGACTGATATTTTCCATGATCTCAAAGGGTCCCACAAAATGTGGATCCAACTTCATGGATTTGATAGCACTCTTCTTTGGCTTAACCCTTAAGAAAACCTTATCTCCAATAGAATACTCTCTTGGAGTCCTTTTTAGATCTGCATAACTCTTCTGCCTATCCGTAGCTTCTTTAAGCCTTTGCCTAATTTACTTTAGCTGATCTTCCATCACCCTGACCATTTCTGGCCCAATCACAACTTGATCCTCTAGGTTGTCCCAAGACAATGGTGTTCTACACTTTCGCCCATACAAGGCATCGAAAGGTGCCATTCCTAGCGAGGAGTGATGTCCATTATTGTAGGTAAACTCTACCAAAGGTAGATAATCTTCCCATTGAGATTTGTGATCCATGTAGTACATGCGAAGCATGTCTTCCAAAACTTGGTTTACCCGCTCCGTTTGGCCATCTATTTTAGGGTGGTATGCTGAACTCATATTCAATTTCGTACCAACCACACTATGAAGGGATTTCCAAAATTTAGAAGTGAATTTGGAGTCTCTATCTGAGATAATTACCTCAAGAAATCCATGCAATCGAAATACCTCTTTGACGAATCTGCTAGCCACCACCTAAGCATCATCCTTGGTATTCCTTGGTATGAAATGGGTAACCTTAGTCAATTTGTCGACCACTACAAAGATGGCATCATGTTGGTATCGAGTCTTGGGTAAACCTACTATAAAATCCATGGATATAACCTACCATTTTTGCGTAGGTATATCATGCAGATATAGTTTTCCTATGGGATGCTAGCGTTCTGCCTTAACTTTCTGAAATTCGAGGCATCGAGCAACAAAATCCGTGATGTCCTTCTTCATTCCTACCCAAAATAAGGTTCTTTTCATGTTTTCTCGCATTTTGGCTCCTCTCGGATGAGCAGAATAAGGAGATCTATGGGCTTCTTGCATTATCAAGTTCCTCAAATCGCCCATATTTGGTATGATGACCCTTCCTTTATAACACAAAAAGTCATATTTCACACTAAATTCCTTATTTCCTTCAGGATATTTGTTCATATTAACTCGAATTCCTTGGCAATACTCATCCTGAGATTGCTCCTATCTTACTCGATCCATCAGGTCCATGTGGATTTTAGTTATGGCTGCTATATATCTTCTTCTACTTAAAGCATCAACTACTTTATTCTCTTTTCCTTTTATGTACTCAATCTCAAAATCATACTCAATGAGAAATTCCACCCATCTTCTCTGTCTTGCATTGAGTATTGGTTGGGTGAATATATATCACAGACTTTTATGGTCTATCTTTAATTCAAAGGGTCTTCCCACCAAGTAGTGGCACCAAACCTTTAAAGCATGCACCACTACAACTAGCTCTAAATCATGCATAGCATAATTAACTTCATGCTTTTGAGCTTCCTTGAAGTATATGCCACTACTGAATCCTCTTGTGAGAGTACCCCACCCAACCCCTCTATTGATGCATCAGTGCACACTGAAAAGTCCCTTTGGGGATTGGGAACCTTTAGTATTGGTGTTGTAGTAAGCTTATGCTTTAGTAGTGCAAAGGCAGCCTCACACTTTTTTGACCACTTGAATTCCTTTCCCTTATTTTGAAGGTTAGTTATGGGTCCAACAATCTTGGAGTAGTCCTTTATATAACGTCTATAGTAGCCCATTAATCCCATGAAACTTCGCACTTCAGTCACATTAGTAGGGGGTGGCCAATTTAGAATAGCCTCTATCTTCTCTGGATCCACAACAATCCCCTTTGCTGATATGACGTGCCCAAGATATCGTACCTCTGGAACATAGAATTCACTCTTAGCCAGATTTCCATAAAGTTGATTCTTCCTTAACAATTCTAACATGATCCTAAGATGTTTATCGTGTTCTTCTCTATATCGAGAGTATATAAGGATATCATCTAGGAATACCAAGACAAACTGGTCCAAGTGTCTTCTGAACACACTGTTCATTAAGTTCATGAAAGCAGCTAGGGCATTAGTCAGTCCAAAGGGTAGAACCATAAACTCATAATGCCCATACCTAGTCTTAAATGTCATCTTGTGAGTGTCTTCCTCATGAATCCTTAACTTGTGATACCCTGACCTTAAATCGATCTTAGTAAACACCTTGGCATATTTTAATTGATCAAATAAATCTTCAATCCTAGGTAAAGGATATCGATTCTTGATTGTAGCTTTATTTAGCATCCTGTAATCAATACACAATCTTAGCGAACCATCCTTTTTTTCACAAACAAAACCGATGCACCCCATGGTGACACACTTGGTTTTATCAAACCCTTCTCCAATAATCCTTGCAATTGAACCTTCAGTTCTTGCATTTCAATAGGATTCATCCTATACGGGGATCTATGAATAGGCTCGACTCCCATCATGAGTTCAATTGTGAAGTCAAATTCTCGTATAGGAGGTAGCCCAGGTAAGTCCTCTGGAAATACATCCTAAAAATCCTGTAAAATCAGATGTTGTCTTAGTATTTCTCCTTTCTCATAGTCTTCCACTTCATTAAGTTTTACTACATACACTATTCCTCCTCTCTTTAGGGTCTTTTTCAATTGCATAGCGAACAACATCTACGGTTCAAATGCCCCTTGCTCTCTATGAACTCTTAGTCTCCTTCCGCCTTCTTCTAAATACTCAATCCATCGATCTTGAAAATTGACCAAGGCTTTATGAGCCTGTAGCCAATCCATCCCTAGGATCACATCAAAGGCATGTAAGGGAGCTACATATAAACAACCTTCTATAGTCCCACTAGATAGAGTGATTTCTACCATAGGATAACATTGGTTCACCAAGTAGGTCTACCCAGAACCATACTCAACCTTCCACCCTTGAGCCAAATATCCAGGCCTTTCCAACACAGTCCTTGCTAGACTAGATGAAATAAAACTATTAGTGGCTCCACTATCTATCAAAATATTTACTTGCTTATTGAAAACCTTACCTTTCACAAGTAATGGGGTGGCTTGTCCCTCTAGCTTCTACTTCTCGATTGTGGCATAAATCCGATGTTTCGGTTCCTTCCCTTTTGCATTAGCTGTGCTAGTCCCTGCTCGATATGGACACTGATTATAGTAATGAGATCCTCGACAATTGTAGCACCCTTCCTTGGGTCCTTGCTATTTTTTAGGTTTCTCATTCCCACTTTTAACTATTGGAGTTGGAGCTTGCAACTTCTATGGTTGAGGTTTCGTGTTATTGGGTTTGTTATCCTTCTTACGAAAGTTCTTCTTGAACTTCTTCTGATTTCCATTAGGTTTCTTCTTAGGATTTTGGGGGTTCTTAGCTTTTCGCTCTTGATCAGACTCCCATTTTACAAACCCAACACTATTCCTCTTCTTTAGCTCCTATCGAGCTTGCTCGGGTAGAGTGTCATATTTATAACAGAAGTGTGACTCTGCTTTCTTTGCTAAGTCATATGCCTTTTGCAGTGTTTTAGGTTCTTGCATGTCCACATCATGCTTTAACCTAGACTCCAATCCAAGAGTAAACTTATGAACCCGCATTTTCTCATTATAAATAGGTACATATTTAAACAATCTTACCAACTTCTTATAGTACACCTCTACTATGTTGGTTCCTTGTTTCAGACTAGCAAATTCCTCAAACTTTAAGGTATAGAAATGCTCTATTAGGAATCTCTTCTTAAATATGTTTATAAATTCTTCCCATGGGGTGTCAATAGGTTCAATCTTAGTTTCCTCATAGTGGGTCTCCCACCATTCTAGAGCATCCCCTTCCAGGTTAATCATAGCCCAAAGTGTTTGGGTTCTTGATGAGTAGCCTTTTATCATAAAGTGAACCTCTACTTCTCTCAACCATGCTTCCACTGCATCCCCATCACCCTCTCCATAAAACTTAGAGATACTGATGTTTTTCATGTCCCTAGCTATTTTTTTTTGCTAAGGCTCTGGCTTGTACTTGTTCTATAGTTAGTCCACTATCTAGACCAATCTCTGAACCTCGAACTTGTGAATTTTGATTCGTAGCTATTTCTAGCAATTGTCTTATCTGATCCTGCATAGCAATGACCGTAGCGGTGAGGTCTTCTACCTCCCTATTGGGGTTTGTTGGTTCCCCATCCTAGTTTTCCTCTTCGATATCACTTTTTCGAGTTTTTCTAGGCATAGGCCTCCCTCTTCTGGTCTTAGGTGGCATCTTAACCTGATTCCATCCAAGAAAGAAGATTAGATTACAGTTTCATCTTAAGTTGTATCTCTAATTCAAGCCATAATACAGAGTTCTCTTGCTAGATGCATTAACAATATAACTAGGGTAATATCCTAGGCTAGGATGTGTCATTGATACCAAAGCCCATACTAAGGTATCCTAACATCCACTCTCCCTTGGGGTTAATTCTCGTCAGATCCTAGAAAATAGGGTATCCTAGATCATCCCGCCTTTAGCCTTTACCTTAAGCAAGCCTTCATTGGATACATCTAATTTCCCCTTTAGCACACATAGAAGCTCTATACCCTCGTACCTAGAGCTCTGATACCAAATGTAATGACCCAAAAACACACAAACAAAAAAATACAAAAATAGAAAAAGTTTTTTTTTTTACTATGGAGAGAGGTACATGAACCCTTCATGGACCCCTAACCAAACTACTATTTACCTAAAGTTTCGATCCCCTAAGTTTTCCTGAAAGCTACATCTCATGAGGTACCCTAACACAAGTCCGTCTGTGTAGGCGTATCATGTGTTACTACAAATAAGCCCATCTATCCCATCACTCTTGATGAGCTAGACTTATCACCCTCCATCCATCGAAGGTATACACACATCTCCATACCATACACAAATCATTATGTGTAGGTATGCTATGAGTATTGCGAGTTAAGCTATCTATCTCATCTCCATGATGAGCTATCTTAACTCAGATGTAATCTCTCCACAACTTAGTCCTTTATCTCCCTAAGGGGGTCTCAATTCCCTTAGGTCTCCTATGTTCACCCTAAGGGGGTTCTCAATTCCCTTAGGTCACCTCTGAGTTCACCCTAGAACTCTACACTTAGATTTCTATCATCAAGCAATCAAACAAAAATACATCTAGATACTACAACACCAAAAAGTAATCACTAAACATCCAAAAAATAAAGAAAGATTAACACTAAAAGAGAATCAACTACATAATATAACCAAATACATAAATAAAGTAAAAGTACCTTCTCTAAACCAATAAATAGTTAATGCATTAGAATTAGCATGGTAAATCCTTCTTACTTTAAAGAATATTACATTAACTGCATTGGGGATATCTCCCCATAATTCTAGTCTATTTGAGCATAAGTGAATCAACATAAAATACAATTACCTATACTTTGCTTCCTTTGAACTCCTTGCTTCTCCTTGCTTCCCATTGATTCTTTGAGGGTAGTAGGGGATCAGGGTACTCATGGTTCAGGATAGGCATACCTCTAAATGCATCTATTCATTTACTTTACCAAATTGCAACTATACAAAATTCAATTAAGTTTCCAACCATCTAATGCATAATGGATATTATAAAAGATCCTTTACTTTTATCTTCACCTCTCAAGTTCCCTTAGAGAGTCATCCAACATGTACTACTTAGATCAAGGTCTAACTTTAATCAAATCCATTCATGTCTTAAAGCATTAAAGTCCCATACCTTTAACCTCTAAAACAATCCTTTCCTTTCATTCCCTAAATCAAAGCCCCATAACTTCAATTCAAAGAATAAATCTACATCCTTTTTAATTCACAAATTCCAATCAAATCAATTATTGTTTTAAAGCATTAAAGTCCCATACCTTTAACCTTTAAAAATCATTCATTCATTCCCTAAATCAAAGCCCCATAACTTCAATTCAAAGAATAAATCTACATCCTTTTTAATTAAAATCCCTAAGATAATCAACATTAATCAAAGGTTCTCCTTTTAATTAAAATCCCTAAGATATTTAACATAAATCAAAGGTTCTCTTTTTAATTAAAATCCTAAGATATTAACATTAATCAAAGGTCTTTATTTAATTAAAATCCTAAGATATTCACATAAATCAAAGGTTCTTTTTTAATTAAAATCCTTAATGTATTCACATAAATCAAAGGTCTCTATTTAATTTAAAATCCTTCAATGTATTCAACAATAAATCAAAGGTTTCTATTTAATTAAATCCTTCAATGTATTCCACATAATCAAAGGTTTCTATTTAATTAAATCCTTCAATGTATTCCACATAAATCAAAGGTCTCTATTTAATTAAATCCTTCAATGTATTCCACATAAATCAAAGGTCTATATTTAATTAAAATCCTTCAATGTATTCCACATAAATCAAAGGTTTCTATTTAATTAAAATCCTTCAATGTATTCCACATAAATCAAAGGTCTCTATTTAATTAAATCCTTCAATGTATTCCATATAATCAAAGGTCTCTATTTAATTAAAATCCTTCAATGTATTCCATATAAATCAAAGGTTTCTATTTAATTAAAATCCTTCAATGTATTTCATATAAATCAAAGGTCTATATTTAATTTAAATTTATAGTGAACCTTTCTAATACAAAATTTATAACCAAAGGCTAATGCCCTTCATGGCGGATATTGATGACCTCTTAGAGCGATTAAGGATTACATAGAGTTCTACAAGGTAAGATAGGTAAACAGTGCTAGGCTTTCACCATTGTCACCCTCTATGTCCCTAGTGGATGAATCACGTAACATAGTTCCCCACAAGAGATGGTGTTACGTAAGAAAGTTTTTACACACAACCATCTCTTAAACCCTATGGGTGGTTTTCCCTACTGGTGGTGCTCCCAATCGTGACACTTCCTCTTGAAACTTTGATGGCTTTCCTATAAATATTTTTAAAATAGGGTGCTCTCTTTCCCTTTGAATGCAGTTTTGGCACACAATGCATTTAAATTTCCACAACATTCTTTAGACACACCCCCACTCTCGAACTTACAGTGGTTTCAAGCACTTACAGGGTTTCTCTAAATGCAATGTCCTCTACACTCTCAGGCTCTTGGAAACTTTAACTAGCTCTACAGAGCATAGCATTCTCAAGACACACATAGGCTCTTTCAAAACACCAATAGGTTCTACAAAGCATGGCATTCTCAAAACACATGCAGTCTCTTTCAAAACACCAACAGGTTCTACAAAGCATGGCATTCTCAAAACACACAGTCTCTTTCAAAATACCAATAGGTTCTACAAGCATGGCATTCTCAAAACACACACGGTCTCTTTAAAAATACCAACAAGTGCTCTAAAAACCTAGACGTAGGTGGTTTCAACCCTTACCAATGGATTCTCATGCTATAGGGAGTATAACCAAGCTTCAAACTATGATTTTCACCATACCAACGCATGTAATTAAATAGTTTAAAGTATAAAACACTCCAACCTTAATCCTCCTACGGACTGGAATTTGGTGGCATCTCGGTTGCCTCTCCCTTGCTTGCGGTGCTTCTTTCTCCCTTTCTCTATCCCTGGTCTATGTCCTCCTTCGTCTTCCTTCGTCCTCTCGACGTCCTCCTTTTCTCCTTTTCCTCTCTAGCACCTTACATGCTTCCTTGCTCTAGGTGGCCCATCCACCATCCTTCCTCGAACCTTGAGCCCTACCTCGAGCCCCCTCTCCCTTCAATGCTTCATCCCTTATCCTCTAGCGGCAAGGAATCCTTCTTCCTATAATTTCCATCTTCGGAAACCTAGTAGCCACCCTAGATTATTTTCATAGCTTACATTCTATAGGGGAATGGGATATTTATATATTTTATATTATCCCATTTCTTTTTAAAATGAAGAATGGTACCCTTTTAAATAAATATCATTTATATGATATTTATCACCATTAAAATATACTTCTTTTATTTAAACAATTTCATAATTGCTCTTTCTTTAAAATAAAAGACATCTATTTCTTAAATGGATTTTTTTTTATTTCAATTAATTAAAGTCTTTTAATGACTTTTCCATTATCATTAAAATGAACACCTTTAATTAATTTAAATGAACTCTCATTTATTAAATAAAATGAAGTTTACTAATAAGCTCAATTAAATCAATCATTATTTAATCAAAACTTCATTAATTATTTAAAATGAATCTTCACTTAGCATATATATTAATTTGCTTTTCTTCATAAAAATGATGCTCTATCTTTACTTCAACAAAACAGTTTGCTTTATGCATCCACATACATTTTTGCAGTTGTTTTCCTATAGAAGTTCCAACATTATGCTATTCAAACCATGATGCAGTAGAGAGCAAACAAATTTATAAAACAACAAAGAGGGAATCTTTCCATCAACCCAATCACCTATCTTAGCCAGAGATTTTATGATAGCTACTAGGCTATCAACTAAGGCTCAAGGTGATCAGTCATCGATGATTATCCCTTCCGACAATGCATGCCTATATGAAGGTATCTATCCATGTTACCTCCGAGTACCTTAATCATCATTTCCCCTGATCTTAGGTACCCTCATTTCTGGTGGATGCTTCTGCCTTCTCCACCTACGAGTGTACCTGATCCTGCACACTTGGCAATATGTTAGCGATAACATGCCCTTCTAAATCAACTAAACATCATATAGTTGGTTCAATTGTTCAAACTAAGTATCACCACACCATAGGTTAATACATTGTTTCTTTGTGCCATAAAGTCAGCTAGGGAGGGTCATGACATCCTCCCCCACTAGAATTAAACATCATCCTCGGTGTTTCCAGTTTTCCTTTGTTTTTAACAGAAAGTAAAAAAATTATTACATCATATAGCTTCAAACAAAAAGGGAAAATATTTTTGCATAACCTCCACTTTCTCCCAAGTGGCATTTTTCTCATAGAACTGGTCCCACTGGACCTTACACTGTTCGAGAGTCCGATTCCATAGAGATTTAGAATGAAACTCAAGAATCTTCATCGGTAGTACTTCAATGGCCTCCAGATTTACCATCTACAAATTAGAAACATCCCACACATGTTCAGGGTCAGCAACATATTTCCTAAGCAAGGATATGTGGAAGGTGTCATGGATTTTGGATAGATTAGGTGGTAATGCAAGTCGGTATGCAACCGGACTGATATTTTCCATGATCTCAAAGGGTCCCACAAAATGTGGATCCAACTTCATGGATTTGATAGCACTCTTCTTTGGCTTAACCCTTAAGAACACCTTATCTCCAATAGAATACTCTCTTGGAGTCCTTTTTAGATCTGCATAACTCTTCTACCTATCCGCAACTTCTTTAAGCCTTTGCCTAATTTCCTTTAGCTGATCTTCCATTACCCTGACCATTTCTGGCCCAATCACAACTCGATCTTCTAGGTTATCCCAAGACAATGGTGTTCTACACTTTCGCCCATACAAGGCATCGAAAGGTGCCATTCCTAGCGAGGAGTGATGTCCATTATTGTAGGCAAACTCTACCAAAGGTAGACAATCTTCCCATTGAGATTTGTGATCCATGCAGTACATGCAGAGCATGTCTTCCAAAACTTGGTTTACCCACTCTATTTGGCCATCTATTTTAGGGTGGTATGCTGAACTCATATTCAATTTCGTACCAACTGCACTATGAAGGGATTTCTAAAATTCAGAAGTGAATTTGGAGTCTCTATCTGAGATAATTACCTCAAGAAATCCATGCAATCGGAATACCTCTTTGATGAATCTTCTAGCCACTACCTGAGCATCATCCTTAGTATTTCTCGGTATGAAATGGGCAACCTTAGTCAATTTTTCGACCACTACAAATATGGCATCATGTTGGTACCGAGTCTTGGGTAAACCTACTATAAAATCCATGGATATAACCTACCATTTTTGCGTAGGTATATCATGCAGATATAGTTTTCCTATAGGATGCTGGCATTCTGCCTTAACTTTCTGACATTCGAGGCATCGAGCAACAAAATCCATGATGTCCTTCTTCATTCCTACCCAAAAGAAGGTTCTTTTCATGTTTTCTCACATTTTGGCTCCTCTCGGATGAGTAGAATAAGGAGATCTATGGGCTTCTTGCATTATCAAGTTCCTTAAATCACCCATATTTGGTATGATGACCCTTCCCTTATAACACATAAAGTCATATTTCACACTAAATTCCTTATTTCCTTCAGGATCTCTGTTCATCTTAACTCGAATTCCTTGGCAATACTCATCTTGAGATTGCTCCTGTCTTACTCGATCCATCAGGTCCATGTGGATTTTAGTTATGGCTGCTATATATCTTCTTCTACTTAAAGCATCAACCACTTTATTCTCTTTTCCTTTTATGTATTCAATCTCAAAATCATACTCAATGAGAAATTCCACCCATATTCTCTGTCTCGCATTGAGTATTGGTTGGGTGAATATATATCATAGACTTTGATGGTCTATCTTTAATTCAAAGGGCCTTCCCACCAAGTAGTGGCACCAAACCTTTAAAGCATGCACCACTATAGCTAGCTCTAAATCATGCGTAGCATAATTAACTTCATGCTTTTTGAGCTTCCTTGAAGTATATGCCACTACTGAATCCTCTTGTGAGAGTACCCCACCCAACCCCTCTATTGATGCATCAGTGCACACTAAAAAGTCCCCTTGAGGATCGGGAACCTTTAGTATTGGTGTCAGTAGTAAGCTTATGCTTTAGTAGTGCAAAGGCAACCTCACACTTTTCTGACCACTTGAATTCCTTTCCCTTCTTCTGAAGGTTAGTTATGGGTCCAACAATCTTGGAGTAGTCCTTTATATAACGTCTATAGTAGCCCGTTAATCCCATGAAACTTTGCACTTCAATCACATTAGTAGGGGGTGGCCAATTTAGAATAGCCTCTATCTTCTCTGGATCCACAACAATCCCCTTTTTTGATATGATATGCCCAAGATATCGTACCTCTGGAACATAGAATTCACTCTTAGCCAGATTTCCATAAAGTTGATTCTTCCTTAACAATTCTAACATGATCCTAAGATGTTTATCATGTTCTTATTTATCTCGAGAGTATATAAGGATATCATCTAGGAATACCAAGACAAATTGGTCCAAGTGTCTTCTGAACACACTGTTCATTAAGTTCATGAAAGTAGTTGGGGCATTAGTCAGTCCAAAGGGTAGAACCATAAACTCATAATGCCCATACCTAGTCTTAAATGTCGTCTTGTGAGTGTCTTCCTCATGAATCCTTAACTGGTGATACCCTGACCTCAAATCGATCTTAGTAAACACCTTGGCATATTTTAGTTGATCAAATAAATCTTCAATCCTAGGTAAAGGATACCGATTCTTGATTGTAGCTTTATTTAGCATCCTGTAATCAATACACAATCTTAGCGAACCATCCTTATTTTTCACAAACAAAACCGGTGCACCCCATGGTGACACACTTGGTTTTATCAAACCCTTCTCCAATAATCCTTGCAATTGAACCTTCAGTTCTTGCATTTCAATAGGGTTCATCCTATATGGGGATCTATGAATAGGCTCGACTCCCATCATGAGTTCAATTGTGAAGTCAAATTCTCGTACAGGAGGTAGCCTAGGTAAGTCCTCTAGAAATACATCCTAAAAATCCTGTAAAATCAGATGTTGTCTTAGTATTTCTCCTTTCTCATAGTCTTCCACTTCATTAAGTTTTACTACATACACTATTCCTCCTCTCTTTAGGGTCTTTTTCAATTGCATAGCGGACAACATCTATGGTTCAAATACCCCTTGCTCGCTATGAACTCTTAGTCTCCTTCCACCTTCTTCTAAATACTCAATCCATCGATCTTGAAAATTGACTAAGGCTTTATGAGCCTGTAGCCAATCCATCCCTAGGATCACATCAAAGGCGTGTAAGGGAGCTACATATAAACAACCTTCCGTAGTCCCACTAGATAGAGTGATTTCTACCATAGGATAACACTGGTTCACCGAGTAGGTCTACCTAGAACCATACTCAACCTTCCACCCTTGAGCCAAATATCCAGGCCTTTTCGACACAGTCCTTGCTAGACTAGATGAAATAAAACTATCAGTGGCTCCACTATCTATCAAAATGTTTACTTGCTTATTGAAAACCTTACCTTTCACAAGTAATGGGGTGGCTTGTCCCTCTAGCTTCTGCTTCCCGATTGTGGCATAAATCCGATGTTCTGGTTCCTTCCCTTTTGCATTAGCTGTGCTAGTCCCTGCTCGATATGGACACTGATTGTAGTAATGAGATCCTCGAAAATTGTAGCACCCTTCCTTGGGTCCTTGCTATTTTTTAGGTTTCTCATTCCCACTTTTAACTACTAGAGTTGGAGCATGCAACTTCTGTAGTTGAGGTTTCATGTTATTGGGTTTGTTATCCTTCTTACAAAAGTTCTTCTTGAACTTCTTCTAATTTCCATTAGGTTTCTTCTCAGGGTTTTTGGGGTTCTTAGCTTTTCGCTCTTGATCAGACTCCCATTTTACAAACCCATCACTATTCCTCTTCTTTAGCTCCTACCGAGCTTGCTCGGGTAGAGTGTCATATTTATAACATAAATGTGACTCTGATTTCTTTGCTAAGTCATATGCCTTTTGTAGTGTTTTAGGTTCCTGCATGTCCACATCATGCTTTAACCTAGACTCCAATCCCAGAGTAAACTTATGAACCCATATTTTCTCATTATAAATAGGTACATATTTAAACAATATTACCAGCTTCTTATAGTATACCTCTACTATGTTGGTTCCTTGCTTTAGACTAGCAAATTCCTCAAAATTTAAGGTATAGAAATGCTCTGTTAGGAATCTCTTCTTAAATATGTTTATAAATTCTTCCCATGGAGTATCAATAGGTTCAATATTAGTTTCCTCATAGTGGGTTTCCCACCATTCCAGAGCAGCCCCTTCTAGGTTAATCGTAGCCCAAAGTGTTTGGGTTCTTGATGAGTAGCCTTTTATCATAAAGTGAACCTCTACTTCTCTCAACCATGCTTCCACTGCATCTCCATTGCCCTCTCCATAAAACTTAGAGATACTAATGTTTTTCATGTCCCTAGCTATTTCCTTTTTTGCTAAGGCTTTGGCTTGTACTTGTTCTACAGTTAGTCCACTATCTAGACCAATCTCTGAACCTCGAACTTGTGAATTTTGATTTGTAGCTATTTCTAGAAATTGTCTTATCTGATCCTGCATAGCAGTGACTATAGCGATGAGGTCTTCTACCTCCCTATTGGGGTTTGTTGGTTCCCCATCCTAGTTTTCCTCTTTGACATTACTTTTTCGAGTTTTTCTAGGTGTAGGCCTCCCTCTTCTGGTCTTAGGTGGCATCTTAACCTGATTCCATCCAAGAAAGAATATTATATTATAGTTTCATCTTAAGTTGTATCTCTAATTCAAGCCATAATATAGAGTTCTCTTGCTATATGCATTAACAATATAACTAGGGTAATATCCTAGGCTAGGATGTATCACTGATACCAAAGCCCATACTAAGGCATCCTAACATCCACGCTCCCTTGGGGTTAATTCTTATCATATCCTAGCAAATAGGGTATCCTAGATCATCCTAGCTTTAGCCTTTACCTTAAGCAAGCCTTCATTGGATACATCTAATTTCCCTTTAGCACACATAGAAGCTCTATACCCTCGTACCTAGAGCTCTGATACCAAATGTAATGACCCAAAAATACACAAATAAAAAAATACAAAAATAGAAAAAGTTTTTTTTTACTATGGAGAGAGGTACATGAACCCTTCATGGACCCCTAACCAAACTACTATTTACCTAAAGTTTCGATCCCCTAAGTTTTCCTGGAAGCTACATCTCATGAGGTACCCTAACACAAGTCCATATGTGTAGGCGTATCATGTGTTACTACAAATAAGCCCATCTATCCCATCACTCTTGATGAGCTAGACTTATCACCCTCCATCCATCGAAGGTATACATGCATCTCCATACCATACACAAATCATTATGTGTAGGTATGCTATGAGTATTGCGAGTTAAGCTATCTATCTCATCTCCATGATGAGCTATCTTAACTCAGATGTAATCTCTCCACAACTTAGTCCTTTATCTCCCTAAGGGGTCTCAATTCCCTTAGGTCTCCTATGTTCACCCTAAGGGGTTCTCAATTCCCTTAGGTCACCTCTGAGTTCACCCTAGAACTCTACACTTAGATCTCTATCATCAAGCAATCAAACAAGAATACATCTAGATATTACAACACCAAAAAGCAATCACTAAACATCCAAAAAATGAAGAAAGATTAACACTAGAAGAGAATCAACTACATAATATAACCAAATACATAAATAAAGTAAAAGTACCTTCTCTAAACCAATAAATAGTTAATGCATTAGAATTAGCATGGTAAATCCTTCTTACTTTAAAGAATATTACAGTAACTGTATTGGGGATATCTCCCCACAATTCTAGTCTATTTGAGCATAAGTGAAGCAACATAAAGTACAATTACCTATACTTTGCTTCCTTTGAACTCCTTGCTTCTCCTCGCTTCCCATTGATTCTTTGAGGGTAGTAGGGGATCAGGGTACTCATGGTTCAGGATAGGCATACCTCTAAATGCATCTATTCATTTACTTTGCCAAATTGCAACTATACAAAATTCAATTAAGTTTCCAACCATCTAATGCATAATGGATATTATAAAAGATCCTTTACTTTTATCTTCACCTCTCAAGTTCCCTTAGAGAGTCATCCAACATGTACTACTTAGATCAAGGTCTAACTTTAATCAAATCCATTCATGTCTTAAAGCATTAAAGTCCCATACCTTTAACCTCTAAAACATTCCTTTCCTTTCATTCCCTAAATCAAAGCCCCATAACTTCAATTCAAATAATAAATCTACATCCTTTTTAATTCATAAATTCCAATCAAATCAATTATTATTTTAAAGCATTAAAGTCCCATACCTTTAACCTTTAAAACAATCATTCATTCATTCCCTAAATCAAATCCCCATAACTTTAATTCAAAGAATAAATCTACATCCTTTTTAATTAAAATCCCCTAAGATAATCAACATTAATCAAAGGTTCTCCTTTTAATTAAAACCCTAAGATAATTAATCATAAATCAAAGGTTCTCTTTTTAATTAAAACCCTAATATAATCAACATTAATCAAAGGTTCTTGTTTAATTAAAATCCTTCAATATATCTCACATAAATCAAAGGTCTCTATTTAATTAAAATCCTTCAATGTATTCCACATAAATCAAAGGTCTCTATTTAATTAAAATCCTTCAATGTATTCCACATAAATCAAAGGTCTCTATTTAATTAAATTCCTTCAATGTATTCCACATAAATCAAAGGTCTCTATTTAATTAAAATCCTTCAATGTATTCCACATTAAATCAAAGGTCTCTATTTAATTAAAATCCTTCAATGTATTCCATATAAATCAAAGGTCTCTATTTAATTTAAAATCCTTCAATGTATTTCACATAAATCAAAGGTCTCTATTTAATTTAAAATCCTTCAATATATTCCACATAATCAAAGGTCTTTATTTGAATAAAATTCCTTCAATATATTCCATATAAATCAAAGGTCTCTTTAATTTAAAATCCTTCAATGTATTCCACATAAATCAAAGGTTTATATTTATTTAAAATCCTTCAATGTATTTCATAAATCAAAGGTCTATATTTAATTTAAATCCTTCAATGTATTTCATATAAATCAAAGGTCTTTATTTAATTTAAATTTCATAGTGAACCTTTCTAATACAAAATTTATAACCAAAGGCTAATGCCCTTCATGGCGGATACTAACGACCTCTATGGAGCGATTAAGGGATTGCTAAGTCGAGAGATCTACAAGGTAAGACAGGGTAAATAGGTGCTAGGCTTTCACCATTGTCACCACTAATTGTCCCTAGTGGGACTGAACTCACGTAACATTGGAGTTCCCCACACACATAGATGGAGTTACGCTAAGCAACACTTTCTACACACAACCATCTCTTAAACCCTATGGGTGGTTTTCCCTACTGGTGGTGCTCCCAATCGCGACACTTCCTCTTGAAACTCTGGCTTTCCCAGTATAGTAGATATTTTTAAACAGGGTGCTCTCTTTCCTTTTTGAATGTGGAAGTCTTTGGCACACAGTGCATTCAAATTCCCATAACATTCTTTAGACACACCCACGCTCTCGAACTTACAGTGGTTTCAAGCACTTATAGGGTTTCTACAAAGCATGGCGTTCTCAAAACACACATAGTCTCTTTCAAAACACCAATAGGTTCTACAAAGCATGGCATTCTCAAAACACACATTCTCTTTCTAAATACCAACAAGTTCTACAAAGCATGGTGTTCTTAAAACACACACAGTCTCTTTCAAAATACCAATAGGTTCTACAAAGCATGGCATTCTCAAAACACATGCAGTCTCTTTCAAAACACCAATAGGTTCTACAAAGCATGGCATTCTCAAAATACATGCAGTCTCTTTCAAAACACCAATAGTGCTCTAAAAACCTAGATGTAGGTGGTTTCAACCCTTACCAATGGCTTCTCATGCTACAGGGAGTATAACCAGGCTTCGAACTATGATTTTCATCATACCAATGCATGCAATTAAATAATTTAAAGCATAAAACACCCCAACCTTAATCCTCCTATGGACTGGAATTTGGTGGCATCTCGGTTGCCTCTCCCTTGCTTGTGATGCTTCTTTCTCCCTTTCCTGGTCCTTGGTCTACGTCCTCCTTCATATTCCTTTGTCCTCTCAGCATCCTCCTTTCTTCCTTCTCCTTCCTTCCTTTTCCTCTCTAGCACCTTACATGCTTCCTTTCTCTAGGTGGCCCATCCATCGTTCTTCCTCGAACCTTGAGCCCCACCTCGAGCCCCCTCTCCCTTCAATGCTTCATCCCTTTCTCTGGTAGCAAGGAATCCTTCTTCCTATAATTTCCATCTTCGAAAACCTAGTAGCCACCCTAGATTATTTTCGTAGCTTACATTCCATAGGGGAATGGGATATTTATATATTTTATATTATCCCATTTCTTTTTAAAAGAAGCATGGTACCCTTTTAAAAAAAATATCATTTACGTGATATTTATCACCATTAAAATACACTTCCTTTATTTAATCAATTTCATAATTGATCTTTCTTTGAAATAAAAGACATCTATTTCTAAAATGGATTTTTTTTTTATTTCAATTAATTAAAGTCTTTTAATGACTTTTTCCATTATCATTAAAATGAACACCTTTAATTAATTTAAATGAACTCTCATTTATTAAATAAAATGAAGTTTACTAATGAGCTCAAATAAATCAATCATTATTTAATCAAAACTTCATTAATTAATTTAAATGAATCTTCATTTAGCATATAAATTTAATTTGCTTTTCTTCATAAAAATGATGCTCTATCTTTACTTCAACAAGACAGCTTTGCTTTATGCATCCACATACATTTTTGTAGTTGTTTTCCTATAGAAGTTCCAACATTATGCTATCCAAGCCATGATGCAACAGAGAGCAAACAAATTTATAAAACAACAAAGAGGGAATCTTTCCATCAACCCAATCACCTATCTTAGCCAAATATTTTATGATAGCTACTAGGCTATCAACTAAGGCTCAAGGCGATCAGTCATCGATGATTATCCCTTCCGACAATGCATGCCTATATGAAGGTATCTATCCATGTTACCTCCGAGTACCTTAATCATCATTTCCCCTGATCTTAGGTACCCTCGTTTCTAGTGGGTGCTTCTACCTTCTCCACCTATGAGTGTACCCGATCCTGCACACTTGGCAATATGTTAGCGATAACATGCCCTTCTAAATCAACTAAACATCATATAGTTGGTTCAATTGTTCAAACTAAGTATCACCACACCATAGGTTAATACATTGTTTCTTTGTGCCATAAAGTCAGCTAGGGAGGGTCATGACAATATAATAAAAATTACTATCAACTGTGAAATATTTTATAATATATTTATTTTATCATGGGTAAGCAGGGGAATATTTAGTTGCTCTTTGTGCACATGGATCACCTAGGGCTTGAGATTTAGTCGCTCCTTGTATATCTGTATCTCCTTGAGCTTGAGATGCTCCTTGTATAACTACATCTCCTTGATTTTGAGATGCTCTTGAAGTTGTAGGTTCTTTTCCCTTATCTTCTGTTCTAATAACTTGCACAGGCCCTTTTAGTGCTCCTGTTCTGATGAGGCCTTCCTCTACCTTCTGTAAGCTTCCAATAAACAATCTATCTTCTTTAGCTGTATCCTCAAGGATGACATGTTTGTTTTGTTTAAGTTTCTTCTTAAGAAAGATATTTAGATCTATTTTGTGCTCCACTATAATTTATTTTAAATAATTATTATCCCTAACCTTAGCCTATAATGTCTCCATTGCTATTGTATTTAAGATCGATTTCTTTGTAGCCTTGAGATTAACAGTTATGAAATCAACTTATTTTTGTAAATTTTAAAAATTTACCTACAAAAAAATTATAGGAAAACCTTAGTTAGTCGAGAGTTATATTACAAAATATAATGATAAATTTTATTACATCTAAAGTCTCACCTTAGCAGCATCTCTTGCAACATCAACGATTAAATGTTTTTATTATTACAAGCCCATAGGTTGTAATACGCTTGGGCTTCAAAATTTAGGTTCTCTAACCTGTTCAACATAATATTTAAAATTTTATCATCATAAGACATAGAGGGGTTCATCGATCATAATTGATCTTGATGTAATAACCCAACGAGATTCTCAGGTTGGTTTTTGACTAGGGAGAAAATTGCTTCTCTTTTATCATAATTTTTATAGTGGGAATTTATTTCTTGATAAGGATCTTTGCCCAAAATTTCCAATCCTTCATTTCCTTGACATTTTTAAGCAAAGGATTTTGGATCAGTGCATATCAATTATTAGAAACCATTTTATTTTTAGAAAAATTAACTTGTTCATCCTCAATTTGAGGACCAGGATCGATGGTGTTAGAAGTTGACGATGAAATTGGCTCAGCTTTAGTAATTTCTTGAACTTGTAGTCCTGGAAACATATCTGACACTTTAAACCCTTCAATGTTCCATTGTAAAATATAATCTTGATCTAATGCTGACACATCTAATTTAGAGGTCAAAACATCTTTCAACAAACAACCAGTTGAAAATGATAAGGATGTAAATATAAAATTTTATGTCCTGGATGGTGCGGGTTTCGCCCATGATCTCAGTTCAACAAGCTGTTTTCCACCAAGGTGACCTTGCATTAATTTTTGTCATTGTTAAGGTTGTCATGGTGATGGTGGTGGTGGTGGTAGCATAATTTCCTTCCTTATTTTAGTAAATTTTTGGGAGGGACCTAAATACATTATAACAATATATTATTAAACAAAATTAAAGTAGATAAAATTAGTACATAACAGTAAAAAAACACTTACCCGATGAAGAGATCTCTTGCTACCATTCAACCGATGGAGACAACTAGGTGTGAGTGCATGGGGGGAGAAGCATAAAACTAAAAACATACAAAAAATGAAAAAATAAATATAATTTCAACTAAACAATAATGGTAATGAATCAAGAAAACTCAAAATAGTAAACTTACCCATCATTGGTGCGATATAACTAGATTCACATTCCATGATATTTGCTTGCACATGTTGATGAGAAATGGGAGAAGAATCTGGCTTATGATGTTTATGAGGCCTCTGTAGTGGTTGTGATTCACACATTGTGCCTTTTGAATTAGCATCGTCCTCTAGCATGTGACTTCTGATAGCCACATTCTATTTTGTTCGTGTGATGGCTGCCTTACTCTAAATTTAGGTGTAAAAATAATTACCCCAAGATAATTGTTGTAGCCTTCGATGATATTGTATAGAATAATTTTATCTATTCTAAATTAGGGCATAGAAGTCAAAGCCTCAAAACCTGTATCTTGAACCCATGTATGGTCAGTCCTAGGTGTGGTTAAGAACTCTAAAAATCTAATGCAACTTTGATTTTTGAATGTAATTTTTTGAGAGGTTGTGGACATGGTGGCCATCACTCTAGAAAGGTGTGGGGTAATGGTCGCCTGGGGAGGGAAGGATTTGCAACTTCGCTTTGATCTCGTCTAGCAAAAAAACCTAAAAAAAAACTATTGATGCCTTTTTATAGATAAAATTGAGTGGGGTGCACATGTGGTAGAATTTTAGTGGACATGTCATTGGCGATGTGACGCGTGGCAGGGTGAAGTCAGACCTTGTTTTACACCCGATATGAAGCCGGATAATTTTATGTACCTGATCTTAGACCAGACCATTATCTACACCCGGTACAAGTTTGGATGATTATTTACACCCGAATCAAGGCCAAAGTATTTTATACACCCGATGATTTAGCTAGACCTTTACTTCACCTGGTTCGTTAAGCAGATCTATATTACACCTGATCCATTAGCCGAAACTTATATTACAACCGGTCTGTTGGTCAAAGCTTATTTTTTAGTCGATCCATCTATTGGATCTTTCTTCCACCCGATCCGTTAACCAGTCCTTGCTTTGCACACAGTTTGTTTGTTGAAATTAATATACACTCATTTTTTCAGCCAGGACTTTTTCCAATCGGTTTGAGCACTTTTTTAGCTGGACATTTTTTCCACTCGGTCCAAGCCTGAATCATGTTTTGTACCGGGTTCAATCCCAAACCATTTTTTTTTCACTCGATCTAGAGTCAGACTATGTTTTCCACCTGATCCGTCCAAAACTATCAAATTCACCAAGGTTTTACAATTTTTTGTGAAAAATAAGGTAATTCGCCATTTCCTCCTACATGTAGTTGGTCAGGATTCACTAGGGGTTCAAAATATATTTACCAATTTTTTACAAGTACATTTCAGGTCCGACTCCTTATGCATAACCCTGAGGCATGCCAATGAAGTCCAATTGGTGGAGAACCTCTATCATAAATATCCACTCGATTACATGCTTTGGTAACTAGTAGGTGCACTTGTAGAAACCATGCATCCAAATGAGAGTCATGTATTCTACAAAGAACCAATACCTAGGATGTTATCCTCCCAAAATTTTTCTATAATTTATTAGGAGCCACTTGGGCTCTTGCCATTTCAAGTCCATCAATGCCATGACCATTTTTTTCATAAATTTATAATATAAGGAGGACCACCTCAAGCTCTTTTTCCAATATAAAATGGTCTATGGGTAGCCTAATTTTTCTATTATATTTGAAATTGGCCCAAGTTATGTTCCTAGGTTTTGGAATAAGATCAGATGGGTTAGAAAATTTAAAAATAAAAAAATGGATCTCCTAGAATTTGACCAACCCTTCATGAATGCTGACAACAATGCTATCGACAAAGTCAAATATTACTCTTTATTTACTAGTTGTACATCTCATTTGGTATAATATGCCCACTTGAGCTTGGAATAGATATTTTTATTTTTTTTAGGCTAAGAATAAATGCTATAATTTTTGTGGAATCCGTAGAACTATATTTTAGACCATTAATGCCTAAGGGAAACCTTAGAAACTTGTCCCTCTTTGGGCTCCACTCCTGCAAGAGATAGGCTATTTTATTGGGAATAATACTATAGAGCTTAGTGGCACTCTTAGAGTTCACCATAGTCTTACCTATTTCCACTCTTAGCATCCTTTGAGTCAATTACATGTGGATGACAACCCTAAAACCATCATTCAAAGACCATATTTCTTGAGCCTTGGGATCATAGTATTGACACATGCATCTACTATCTCAAAATAGCTATGCATGTTAGGCATCATGTATTGAGCCAAGATGTCACTCCAAATTTGGGCTCCAAAATGTTTGAGAGGGTTTTGATTGAAAATTTTCAAGGCCCCCTCCTTTAGGATCTTGGTCCTTCTTAACAATTTTGGATCTACTATCCCTTTTGTTGTGCCTCTTAATAACTATAGGACCATGGCTTGGGAGGCATAGGCTATCATTTACCTACCAAAAGTGGAGGGAGAGGCATATAATGAGATAGTGAGAGACCCTAATCTAGATGAGGGGCTATAAATATTACTTCTCCTCTCCATTTACTCTTGGAAACTTTTGCATAAGTATACCCTAGTTAACGTGGGCTCTATTATAGCTACTTCATTGCTTTGAACTTCTAGGGATCTCTAAGTATTATGGTAGTAAGAATAGCTTTGAAGGATGAGGTCACCCTTATTTTAGATCTTCCTTTTGGATATTGTAATTGAATAAAATTTAAATTCTCCATTCATATGAAATATCTAACGAGAATTGTCTATTGTTACTTCATCCTTGACTTGTTTATTTTTAAAAAATGATTATTGCCCTCTTCAAGCCAAAAAAACCTTTGGTTGCAAGGCTGGAAATCTTTTTCACCATGAATGTGTAGTATGGATGCCTACACCCAAGGAATTTGGAACTCAAACCAATGTACTAAATCCATATGATTTACTTTAATAGGATAACCAATATGACATTAGTTCTTCCCAATTTGAATTCATCCAATGGTAAATTAACCTTGCATAAAATTGGTGAAGTGGAGAGGCATTCCTCCTCCTAATGGTTTGAGGTATTTATTGAATCTAATTGGGGAGGTTGCATAACTTCTTGTTTCCTATAAATAAATTCCATCTACTAGATCCACATACCTACCACAAATATTTGTCCTTTTCACTCATGGATTTGGCATGCGTATTCTAGGTGATGGGTGTCATCAAACCACACTTTGATTAAGTTACTTTTAATTTTTTAAATCTAGGGTGGTATTTGAAGGCTACATGTTCTAGGAGAGATTTAAAAACAAGGATAATGGTAGGATTTCTATTATGCATACATGTTGGAAATTAAAGCATATTATCATTCTAAACTTGCAAGAAGAAGAAAGAACTCATAAAGAAAGATGTAGAAATTAAATCATGGAATCTTATTTATGATTTAATACAAAAATAGAAATACTGGAATCAAATCAAACTATTTTTAAGCAATAATGAAAGACATTTACTAGAATAGAACTAATAAATTTTTTGAATACTAATCTATTTTTCCTTGGGGCAAAGCTTCAAAAAATGAAACAATCAAATATAATGAATGTGCCAAAAACACACAATTTACAATGCAATATGATATGATAAAATTAACAAAACATAGTGAATGTTTTAGAATATCATACACAACTTTTATCACAGTGGAAAGCATAACAACAATAGATAACAATAAACATATATACAAATAATAATGTGGCATACTTGCCAAAAGCAACACAACAGTCGTTTTCCTCCATGCTAGAGTGGGCCCAGGCTCCTTAGTGTTGAAAAAGGATTCTAACTTAGCAAGTGAGTAAAATTCTTGAAGTCTATTAATTTAAT
Organism: Wollemia nobilis; assembly: GCA_028583015.1. Classification (NCBI taxonomy): domain Eukaryota; kingdom Viridiplantae; phylum Streptophyta; class Pinopsida; order Araucariales; family Araucariaceae; genus Wollemia; species Wollemia nobilis. Next base: position 6,293,851 of record JAQPPZ010000386.1, on the reverse strand, counting down.
CAATGTACATATAGGAAGTTCTTACACACAAGTACAATATAGAGCAAATCCTAAAACATCAATGATTTAAAAGAAAGTTATAATTGATCATTAACCTCTATATTATCATGAACGTACTTATTTATATATGGGTATTTACAAAAATTTTCTAATTATCAAAGAATTGCTTAGTTGCCTAAGCTATTAGCTAAGGAGGATAATAGTTCATCATTATAATGATAATCTAAATAGTGCCCTGTTTGGCTTCAAAGGTTTATCCTATCCAGTTACACATTTAAGAATGGAAGATTTGCTATATTAGACGGTTGCTCTCTATTATGACCATTTGGGATTGAATGACCTCATAATCATTGTTAGAACCACACTCCTCAAATTTGGTGATGGTAGTTGAACAATCATCACATTTACATTAAATGTGTGGTTGTGTTGAGAGGTACTATCTGCATTAGTCAATGATTATGATACTGTGATCCTTCAGTCAATGGTTATCCACACATATCTATCTAGGGTCACCCACCATTATATTATAGTGCTGATCCAATACCTTATCTCCTAGTGCTTACTTCATGTCTTGTCTCCTAACATTGACTCGATGCCTCACACTTATTATGAGTTCATCTCAAAATTTAGTGTCATCAAGATTTGTGGGCTGGTTGTTCTCAAAATTTAGTGTCATCAAGATTTGTGAGCTGGTTGTTAGCAAGGTGTGATCTATCCTATGCTCTTGGTTGTTTAATGTATCTAGGGTGCAAACAAATCTACCTAAAATTTTCCCTTGCTAACTTCTATATAATACCAATACACTTTCTAATGCAAAAAATCCAATAATTAGATGCAAAAATTATCTAATTAACTCTTAAAAGAACATATACAAATATTTATCTAAATTAGTATTGTATTATCCTTATTTATCATGCTTTTGAATCATTTAGGTAGAATGTGATGTTACCATAGGAGAAGATAACATAAAAAAGAGGTTCAAAACTATAATTAAATGAGGTAATTTAGTGCCTCATCACTCCCCCACACCTAAACTAATGCATGTCCTCATGCATTTATCTATTCTTTTATCTTGACCAATTGTGGTGCCTCCACCAATTTCCCTATTGCTTTTGTGCATCCTACTACTATTTCCACATGTATAGGTTTTGGCATATTTTTTGTTGGTGGCCATTCAATCTCAACAATTTTTATGGGGTGTTCTTATTGGTTGAAGGACTCTATAGCCTATATCAACAATTGGAATGATTGGTTGAAGGCTTCTATTGCATTAGTTAGAAGGTGGATTGGATGGTCATGGGCTCCCATTGGTCATTCTTGTTGGAGAATAATACATTATTTGGTACATGCTAATGTACCCCAATGGTACCTTTATGGTACAAATATAAATATGTAATAGATTAGGGTTGAGTCTATAGTTTAGGTGAGTGATTTATATTTCCCCTTTTATGTAAGTGTCAATGTGTAGGAAATGCACAAGTGTCATGTAAGTTAGAGTGCAAGTGTGTATTGAGAGAATGTGCACAAGTGTCTTATATTAGGAGTGCATGTAGAAGTGTGCAAGTGTCATAGAGTCATGTATGCATGTAAGAAGAGAGTGAAGAGTCCAGTATACAAGTGGAAATATGATAAGCCAAAAGTTATGGAAGTTTTCATATGGAGAGCAATAGTCAAGTATATGAAGAGTCATCTTCTATGTCTATATTATGGAGTCAAAGCTCCATACAATGTATTGGGAAAATGATCTGTAAACAATCACCACATAGCAAGCATTGATAATAAAGCTTGTATACAAATTTTTAGCAATTAAGTTTATAAGTATTCTTCATGCATGTACATGAATGATTTTTGGCCATTTTACATTCATATTTGATACTATAAGTGAATGCTATTTCATTATTATATTGGCCTAGATATATATTTAATTTCTCACATATATAATTCTACTCTTCATTATTGATATTTTGATCTTTAATATTGTGGCTTATTTATTAAGGGGTCTATTATATTTTGTGGTAGTAAGGCTTAAAATCCAAAACTTCCTTCATCCCTCCTGGTGTATGCCCCTTTCCACCAATTACAACTATTTCCTTCTAAATTTGCATTGTGACTAGTTTTCAAGTTGACTGATACATTCATTTTTATCTTTTAGTAGTCTCTCAAGAACTGTGATCCATATTTGTAAAGACCATATGGTTAATTGGGCTCCTTCTGGGTTCAAATCATTTAAATTTATCTTAGCCTCTTGAAATGTTCTTAGACTACTAGTACCTTCATAACTTGTCTCTATGATGACCTTAGGCAAGTCAATTTCCACTTGCATATCCTTTGATTGGGTTGGTGAATCAACATTATCAATGGACATAAATTTCCTCCAAAGGTGCATCTTCTACTGACCCATTTGAATCCTCTTGTGGGCCCTTAATTTGTATTGGTTCCATCAACTATAAGAAGCCTAGATTTTTTTCTCTTTCATCATTAGTTATCACCATCTCATGTGGTCTATATCCTCCATTTTGGTTGGTAGTTATTGTGTTGGCAGATGAAACCCAATAGACTACTTTATGATAGATCATGTTCATCTCCTAAAACTTACATATTCATAGTCTAAGAGTAATTCAATATTTCTCTTCTTTTGACTCCTATTTTTAGGGGGTTTTGAAGTGTCTATGCTATCATGTACTTTAGATGGCTAAGGTACCTCCAAATTCTTAGGTTTTCTAGAGGAGATTATGGTTTGGATGGGTTTGATCTTGGCTCAAATATGAGGATGATTTTCCACAGGCCCTTCAACTCTTGGTCTTCTTTGTCCATCCCCTACTCTTGTATGTTTCCTTACAACTCATTTGGCCTCTTAGACCTCTATTATTTCACCTCCTATACTAGCATTTCTACAATTTCCATATTAGATCTCATAGCCCCAAGAGCCTCAACATCATGGTGTATTTCCACAAGATAATCCTATGGTTGGGGGTCCAATTTGAATTTCTATAAAAACTTCTACCATCTCATTTAAACCCTTATACCCACCTTAAAATGGTGTCAAAAAATTAACTTGATGAGGCCATTGACTTTCAATTTAGCCTTTCCATACTGATACTTAATTGTCATCTCATGCATTAAATGACTTATATAAAATGGTAAACTAATTTTGTTCTCATGTTGGTGCTCACATCATCAAATATGAAAAAAAATCTTTAACTATGGTCCCAAAAGCATTGTAAACTAGTCATAGTAGGTTATGAATTTCATTACCCACATTGCCACTACATCCCAAGGTTGTGTAAGATTGGTCCACTTCAAACCCTTGCATATTTTATCTATGTAAAGATCAAAAGTGGGATCAATATTAGATTCACCTCAAAATTGCTCAAACAATTCAAGCATCCCATAAATATTTTTGAAGAAATTTTACCTTGCATGTGGAACCCTTGAGGCTGTGCTAATGGTTTTATGGGTGACAAAGAAATCTATAACCCGTATTCTAGTGACTGCATTATGTAGGACTTTGATAAACTCCCTTGCCAATTGGGTATGGTTCCCATCGAAGCATTCAAATAATTGTGGCCAACTAGCCACATGGAACAAATTCCCTACTTTGATATCTTGAAGTAGCTACTTGGCATCATCAAGTTTGGCTCTGTACTTCTTTCCCATGGTTCTCACAATGTATGAACATCGAAGGATGGCAATGTTACTATGGTGATGTGCTTGTATAAAAAATTGATATAATGACAATGGAAGAGTAGATCTTGTTTTATCCTTTTATTTTTTGATCGTTAGATCTAGGACATCATAATGATAGATCTTCATGGATCCCATGTTGGCCCTTTGTGTGGGTAATGAGGTCACATTCTATGAATTTCTATATTTGTGATATGGTCATCCCATTCTTCAATGAACACATGGCCCTTGACTTCTCTATTACCCCTACTAGCTACTTATTATCTGTGGCCACACACTTTGAAAATTTCCCCCTTCATCCTAGAAAATGCACACATGCACTTTTGCAAGAGTTTCACTATTTATCACATGCCTTTACATAGTTCATTGATATATTGAGTTTTGTGTGAGTCATTAGAGTGGCAATAATTTTAGGTGGTGCTTAATATCCTCTATCCATGTGGTCTTGGATATTGACCCCTTTATCCCATGGCCTTTATATGCTACTAAGAATCATGCCACTTTATTCAGTATTGAGTTATCATGATTTAAATTTTGATGCTCATGTTTTTTCTAGTAAGCACATGATGCATCCATTGTAATACTATGAAAAGTACTCTACCATTGGATGAGTTTTGCACTCGAGTGAATATTAAGGAAATATCTAATTTCAAGTCACATGATCCCTTTTCTTGTGTATCACACCCTAGGTTAGTCACTATTTAGTCTAAACATTCAAGCAAAAGTAAACAAGAAACTTATGTACTTTATTAGAGTAGATAGTGTAAAATACCTTGGAAGAGTGGGATTTATCTAATTCTTCACCAAAAAAACTAAATATCTAATAATATTTTACTTTATATATATAGAAAAGAATCCCTATTTCTAGTTTTCAGCCCACTTCTTCCTTAGCTGCATCCATAAGGGATCTTCACAACCAAGTTTTTATTTACAAGTCTAGTATACCAAAAACCAATTTTTATATTTGTATGGGTCTATTGATGCCCTCTAAATGGTTTTCACCACAATATATTTTTTTTGAATGAAGGTCACAATAAATTATCATTCATAGTGGGAGAATAAACTTCCCCTACTAGATACATATCATACTATGAAATAAAATAGGTAGATAAATCCTCTTTTATCATTATTTTTTGATATAAATTGAGCCAATATCCATTCACAACCATCTTTATTATTGAGCCATCCATAGGTATCAACCATGCAACACCATTGTTAAAAATGTAATCAATCTAATATGGTACGAACCATCTAGGTAATGAGAATCAAACAAGAGTGTCTAGTCACCTGGATTATAATTATTGGTTGATGTATTTATTATGCCATACTTTTCACTATTATTGAATAAAATTTATCTAATGAAGGGAATCCTTTCATAGCTCATCAAGTTTGTTTAGATACAAAATATTTTCTTGTTGTACCTATGACAACTCAATAACCACAATAAGTATAATGTGTCAAGTTTGTAATTCAAATTCAATCGATAAAATGAGTTTTTTCCATAAACTATATAATAAAGGAATATTATAGCGGTGGATTTCCAAGTAATATTATAAGCCCACATAGCTTTAGATAACTCATTAGCCCAATATTTTCTATGTGAGGCTACTATTTTTGTTAGGATGTTCCCTAATTCCCTATTGGTAACTTCTACTTGGCCATTGGATTGTAGGTGATATGGTGAGAACTTTTTATGTTTCACTTGGTAGTATTCCATGAATGAATGGATAATATTTGATGTGAAATAGGGTCCCTGATCTGACATAATTTCATGAGGAGCACCAAATCATTGAAAGATATGCTCATATAAAAAGTCAGCTAATTTTTTTCTTGTGAGCATATTGAAGAGCCACTACCTCAATCTATTTAGTCACATAGTATATGCACACTTGGATGTGATGTTTTTCTTGTTATGGAGAATTAATAGGTCCTACAAAATTGATATCCCACTTTTCAAATGGTTCTAGAACAATTTGGGGTTGAAGAGGTGTCTCATTCTATGCCATAGGTTTTCCCATTATTTGACATTGATCACAATAGAAGACATATTTATTCACATCCTTATGAAGTGAAGGCCAATAATACCTTGATCTAAGAATATTCTGTGTAGTTTGTTTTGTGGATTAATTCCCTTCAGAAGGTTCATAATGACATACCTAAAGGATATCATAAACTTCATCCTCCCTTACACACCTTTGTAAAATATTGTTAGGTCTACATTTAAATAGTAATTATTTTATCCATTGGAAGGATGAAATTTGTTGAACTAGCTAGCATCTCTCATTTGGAGTAATATGGGAAGGGATATTCCCATTTACCAGGTAGTTAGAAATGTCTACAAACCATGAAGAGTGCACGAATATTACAAAAATATATTCATCAAGGAAAAAATCATCCATTGGTTCTTGTTCTCTGGTAGTATGTATTCTTAATAGGAAATCAATAACTACATTTATTCTACCAAGTCTATCTACTATAGTGATATAAAATTCCTAAAGTAATAAGAGCCATTTGACCACTCGTCCACTCACCATTGGTTTATTCATTAAATATTTTATTATAGAGTGGTCTGTATGCACATATACAAGGTAACCTATAATATAGAAAAACAATTTATTAATGGTATATACTACTGTCCAAAATTTCCTTTTAGTTATGGTGTAGTTATTTCTTCACCTATTAAGGTTTTACTAATATAATAAATATCATAGTTTTTCCTATTTTCCTCATATTGTTGATCAATAACTTCACCAATTATAGTGTTGGAAGAATATGTATGTATGTGAAATGGGAGCTTCCAATTAGGTCCTCTTAGTATAGGCATAGTGGCCAAATTTTCTTTGATAGCTTCAAATGCTACTTGCCATTCTAGGGTCCATTTAAAATCAACCTCTTTGGTAAGAAGAGTGAATAATGGAGTCACAAGTTTGCTACTTTTTTTGATGAAATGTCTATAATTACTGGCATGTCCCACGAAGCTTTTGATAATTGTTTGAGTCTTGGGTGAGATGACTTCTATCTTTTTAGGATCTACTTGTATTCCTATTGTCAAGATATGATGTGCCAACATGATGCCTTCATAGACTATTATTAAGCACCATTCATTACTTAGAGATATATTATGGGCTTCAAGTCACATAAGGACTCAATCTAAATTATGGAGGAATTTATAAAAGGTTTATCCATAAATTTTGAAATTGTCCATGTACACCACAATGCATTCATGGATAAGATCCTTGAAAATAGAAAGAACTACCTATTTGAAACTCATAGGAGCATTGCACGACCCAAAAGGTAAAACTCTATAGATGAATGTTTCCCAGGGGTATGTGAAAGTAGTTTTATCTTCATCCTCTAGTGCCATCTGTATTTGATTGTACCAACTAAAACCATACAAAGAGGAGAAATAATTATTTCTAGAGAAGGTATCAAGAATTTGATCTATGAATGACAATGGAAAATAATATTTTTGAGTGGATTTGTTGAGTTCTCTATAGTTGACACACACTCACGTTTTCTCTATTTTTGAAAACAATGACCAGTGGTGAGACCCATTGGCTATCAAAAATTGGATATCTAAATCCAACATCTAACAAATTCTCAAATTTTGTTTTCACCATGTCCCTCAAAGTAAGATTTATCCTTATTTAGGTTTGTTAGATTGACTTATTTTCAATGGTATAAATCTAATGAGTGCATATTTCAATATGGTTACCCTTCATATCATTATATTCCCATGCAAAGGCATTAAAAACCTTTGAGTTTATGACAAAGAAGTGATTCAACACACCATTGAGCTAGCCCTTGATGCTAAGCCATTTAGGCAAAAAAAAGGCCAGTTAACCCTAAAATAGAAGTAATCATGAAGTTAGTTAATGCTAAAAATCATATATCCTATTAAGCATTCCACATGGGTTGCTGATTTAGTGCTTGTAAGAAAAAAATGGAGACATTCATCTGTCTTGACTTCCAAAACCTGAACAAAGCATCACTAAAGGATCACTAAGCCCTTCCTCAAATTGATCAGATCTTGCAAAAAATGGTATGGAAAGAGAGGTTTTCTCTCTTAGATGTATTTTTAGGGTATAACAAAAAATGAGTGAAGGATGAACATCAACACAAGACAACATTTACTACCAAGTGGGGAACCTCTACATATTAGAGAATACCTTTTTGGTTTTTAGATGCTAGTGTTGCTTTTCAACATGTCATGGATTTTTTCTTTGGATAATTGGTCAATAAGGTAATTCTCATCTACTTGGATGATATGAATTCTTCTCTCATGACAAACAACTACATCTAGGGTACTTACAAAAAGTTTTTCAGAAGTGCTGAGAATTTGGGATATCATTAAATACTAAGAAATTAATCTTTGTTGTTCATGAAGGTAAAATTTTAGGCCATGTAGTCTTAAATTAGGGTATGGCCATTGATATAGATAATGTTCAAGCCATTTGATCTCTCCCCTTCCCTTAAGAAAGAAAACTCTATTAATTTTTGGACAAATCAAATTTATCCAAAATTTTGTGTCAGATTTTGTACAAACTGTTAAACCTATGACATCGCTCTTGAAGAAGGACACAATATTTGAATGGAATCCAAAAATAAGGAAGGAATTTGAATAAATTAAGAAAGCTATTATAAAGGCCCTAGCCTTGATCAATCCAAATTTTAGTACAAATTTTATTTTTTATGCTTATGGAGCCAAAGATAGCTATGTTATGGTTCTAACTCAGAAAGACACCAAAGAAGATGAATATCTAATTTTCTTTTTAAGTCAAAATTTACATGACTATAAAAAGAGTTACAATTTCATAGAAACATAGGTGTTTAATATCATGAAGTGTCTAAAGAAGTTTAGATATTATTTATCATAGAGTAAGACCATAGTTTATGTGGTTCACTCAGATATCAAAAACTTTATTCTACATGAAGAATTACGTGACAAGAGAGTTGGATGGATCAATAAAATTCAAGAGTATGATATGGAGATACACCTTACCAAGCTGGTAAGAGGTATAACATTATACCAATAGTTAGTCGCTACAACAGATTAAGGGTACAATATGTGCATAGAATATGATACTGAGAGAAATACCAAGACTGCAACAACCAAAAAAGCTTGATTGGGTAGATGAATTAGTAAATTATTTTCAAATAGGGATATGCCTTGAAGGTTTAAATGCTTTACAAAGATAGAGGTATAATCTATAAGCTCTAAAGTATGTTTTATTGCCATAAGGTCAATATAAGAAGAACTACAACAAAACACTCATGTGTTACATAAATCTAAAATAAAAAGAGAAGGTGTTGAATGAATTTCACTTAGGACTCTCTAGTGGATATTATCCAGGTTAAAACACTATTGCTATTAATCCTTAGAGCAAGATATTATTGGCTGATAATATTTGTGGAATTATTAAAATTGGCCCGATCTTGCAAAAATGCTAATAGTTCATTGGAAGAAATAGGAATGCTTCACTTCCATTACATCCAATTGTAACTGAGGAGCCATTTCAATAGTAAGGGTTAGACTTCATTGGATTAATAAACCCAAAATCATTTGCATACCACAATTTTTTTTTATAGCAACTGATTATTTCACTCGATGGATTGAAGCAATGGCAAAAAATACAACCAATTAGGACACAAAAATTGAGATCATCAAGAAGTTGATAATGAGATTTTATATCCTAGATTTTTTGGTGAGTGATAATGGATCTCCATTCATGGGAGTAAGATTTATAAACTTTGCCAGCCAATATGGAATTTTTAAGATGTCATCCAATTATTATCCATAGGGGAACAAGTTGGCTGAATCAACCAATATAAATATTTTGAAGAGTATTAAAAGGACCATTAGAGAAAATAAAAAGATCTAGCATTTGCTTCTAGATCAAACATTATGTGTGAATCGAATTACCATAAAGAAGTCATTAAGCTTCTATTTATTCATTGGTTTATGACAAAGAAGTTATTATCTGAATGCATATCAAGCTGCTAGCTCTAAAGCTAATAACTCAAGTAGAGCTTTTCAACATGAAAGTGATGGAGGTACAAATGACACAGTTGCTACTATTGTAGGAGTAGAGAGAAAAAGTTTACCACAACTTCCAAATCCACTCAGCAACAACCAAGTGATGGTTCGATAAAAAAGCTATGCCTCATGACTATAAAATTAATGACCTTATCCTCAAATGGGAGGAAGACAAATCAAAGCGAGGAAACCACCAAAAATTTAATTTGTTCTAGTTTGGGCCTTATCATATTGCCACTATATGAGTGCCCAATGCGTATGACTTGTTATATGAGAGTAGCCATATTTTGATAATATCGATGAATGACCATCACCTAAAAAACTTCATGTAAGACATCGTCAACTCCTTGTAATATATTTACATAGAAAAGCATAATAATAAAATAAGAAATAACAATTTTAAATTCACTAAGCTTATTGGCTAAGACTGGATCTAACTAGCTCCAATTTTATCATGTCGTTGAATCATTGGTCAAAAGTTATGCTAGCTAAAGAAATCAACTAACATGCAAAGATATTTGCACGATCCAAGGCAATAAGAAAAGTAACTCAAAATCTAACTATTGCAAAAACTACACAATGATTAATATAACACTTTGCATAGACAACACTTAGACAAAATTCAACTTCACAAAGAAGAATTGCAAAGTAAAAGAAAGTTGCAAGTTATGAAACCAGAGTTCTTAAAAATATAGAAGAACAATACAAAATATTATCCAAATATGAATTCATGAAGCGATGACTATAATGCAAAAACATCTAGAAATGCTCAAAAAACATAGAAAGAGAAAGTGCTCCAAGACCATATGTGTCAAATTATAGACACAAAAATAACTATGAAAAGCAAACTAGAGCAACAATAGGAAGATGTTGAGGAATGGATTGCCTAAGGTATTTATCTAAGTAGCCTAGCTTTTTTTGCATACCACTCTTTATTAGCTTCTTATATCTACAAATCTACACATACCTATCTATATCTTGTGCGTGCAATCTCAAAGTTCTATAATCCTTAGCTAAGGACTATCCAAAATGCCCAAGAGAAAATTATTTTTCACCTTACCCAAGATGTTTTTCAGATGCATTTGCAATAGGGGTAAAGCCTAGAGTCCCCGATAAGTCCTTCAATTTTGAATCCCAAAGAAAATTTTATGAGTTGAATAAACGTACCAAAGAAGACAAATACTTCAAAAATTGGTTCCATTCACAATTGCACAACCCCAAAATAGGAGATAAACTCCCTAAGACCCCTCTTAAATTATAGAATTAAAAAATCCAAAGTTATTCTCCATGCTAGCCATCATCTTTAGCCTATCGACTGACAAGGAGGTATATGACTACCAAATTGCCATGGCATACGCCATTGCCAATCCCCACCATTATGACCAGTCCCATTTAGGCCAGTCCAATAATCCCCTCATTTTTTATTGGGCTTACTACCTGTGCAAGAAAATGCACAAACTGCTTACTTAGCTACAAATATCACCACTTGGGACATTTCGTTATTGCTCACACCTTGCATGACTCTTCTTCTATCAAACCGTTGACACTCTACCTTATATAGGCCTGAATAAAGTGAAAATTTAGGGGCATAATTTTACAGTTGTGGATTGGACTAACTTACTAAGGAGGTTAGAGTCTTATTACCACTCAAATAGAGAATTCCTAGGATCTACATTAAAGTCCATCTATGGAGAATTACCTCAGTTGATTGTACAAGAAAAATCTCTCTTGCAAAGTCATCACGTGAAAGGAGATTGGTATTTTATGACTGAGGGAATAGTCATAAGGTTGTATGGTTTCATAGGAAAATATTTTCTATTACCACACTATGTCATAGATAGAGTGTTTGACATGGAATTTTATAGGTAAATTGATCCCATTAATATCTCATATGATATTAGGATAAAAAAGAAAGGTACCTATGAGTATCCCTTTACTCTTATGACAATTACAATAACTACAAGAGGGCAAGAGGAAGAACTATTCCACATACTCAAGAAGCTAGGATTGTGAACTATACCTAAAATGTGGAGGTATAACCTTGATGATAAATTCAAGAAAAGGCTGAGCATTGTGAATAAAGGAAAACCACTTGTTTTCAAGAATACCAGTAGGTCTAAAATAGAATAGTTGTGGAATAATCATAAAAATAATGAGTTGAACTAGAATATTAGCAAGATGACAAATTTTCCCCCATGGAGGAACTATTATGAGCAGGATGATGATTATGATCCTACAGGAAATCTTGATCATAGATTGATGAGAGACAAAATAGATGTTATGATAAAGAAAACCAAATGGAGATCGACAAATATCATAGAATGATGGATGTTCAAGGTTAAGAGTGTTGGAAATTTTTAGTAGTTGTGTTGTCATTGATGTCATGAGTCAATGTCATTGATCAGTGCAAGACTTGGCAAAAGGAAGGTTAAAATATTTATATTTTAAGCCCAAGATATTTGGTTTAAGAGCTTCACATGATTGGTCAAAAGGATGGTTAAATACCCTAAAGGAAAGGGATACCTAGGCCTAAAGGAAATAATATTATAATATTAAAGGAGGTCATATAAGGTCTAAGGGTGAAAGAGAAAAATACCTAGGCCCAAAGGAAATAATATTATAATATTTTTTATTATAATATTAAAGGTTAAAATAAAGCCTAAGGTCATTTATAAATTATTTATAATATTTATATTATAAATTAATTTATAAAATAATATTATTTAAACCCTAAGTTAGGGTGGGTGCAAATTCTTTTAATATTTATTCCTCCCCATCGACGTTTGAAGGTTATTGGCATATGGTATAAATACCATAAGACTTGCCAACTAAATGCAAGTCTCTGATTTTTATGCATGTGCGAAAGGGCAAAGATTTTTTTATTATGAAATTTATGAGCATAAGACAAAGAGGATATTAATATTTTAAGGCACCCAAAAATTGTGATGGTAAGTTGACCAAGGATTAAAGCCTTGTCACCAACCGACTAATTGGGCTAGTGGCAAGTGGTCAGTGTGTAAGGCACAGGGAGAGTGGAGGTTCCACGTTCGAGTCTCAAAGGTTGCAAAGGGGTAAGGTTTTAATTTTTATTTTTATGTCGGATCAAAGGTACTAAGCACACAAGGCGCTTTTTACTTCTAAGTGAGCGCCTAGTTCACGTGGTGTTTAGGCCGTGGCTAGGGTGCTGGTGGCAATATGACCTGGGATCGAATCCCATCAAGGAGTGTGCAAAGGTACTTTAATTTTTGTTTGTTTATGTTGAGCGTGTGGTCTAAGGTTGCATAGTGAGCGCCTAGGAAGATACAAGAAGGTTAAGGTAAATTTTAGTTTTACCTTAGTAAAAGGTGGTAAATATTTTAATTTTAATTTAAAAGTAAATTGCATTATTTTTGGATTGTGAGGTCAATTATTTTGAAATGCAATTTTTGAGTAGGGAGACATAAGTAAGAAATTTGGATTGATCTATGCAAAAATTTTTGAAGGAGGTTATAGTAAAATTGAGTAATTGGAATCTTTTGTTTGATAAGTTTGGAGATTATAAGGTGTACTTGAGACTTGATAAGTTTTGTATAGTGAATTAATTTTTGAGGAGAATATTTGTGGAGATTTTGAGATAGATTGTTGCTATCTAACCTTGAGATTGACAAAGAAGATTCCATTGTGACTAAGACAGGTTTTGAAGATATATATCCATAAAAACAAAAGGTATGGGCACATCTTCCTTATGAGTGAAATATTGTTGGATTGAATGTTGTGAAATGTAAAGTTGGAGTGAAAAGGTTTGTTTGATAAGCATTTTTAGAAATGTTTGAGTGAGTTTTCATGTGCATGATTGGTGAATGTTTGTGAGAACATTTGAGTGTGAAATTGAAAGCTATCTTGAGCTAGGGTTTGTGAAATATCATGAGCATCATTGTTATGTGAGATTGAGAACTATATTGAGCTAGGGTTTGTGAAAGATCATGAGTATCATTGTTATGTGAATTTGAAGAACTATCTTGAGCTAGGGTTTGTGAAAGAACATGAGTATCATTGTTATGTGAATTTAAAATCATCTTAAGTCAAGGTTTGAGTTCCATAAGTGTGAATTGTTGGAAGTATAGTGAAACACTTGGTTAGGGTTTGTAAGCAAGTTGTGTTTCATTGAGTGAATGGTTGAGTGAAGTTGATTGAGAATTATTGATTGAGAATATTGGAGTGATAGTTCAAGATTTATGAAACAAATTATTCTTTATTCTAAATTGATTTGAAAGTGAGTTTGAAAGTGATTTGTGAGTGTGAAACATATTGAGTCTCTTACCATTCTTCATATGTTTCTATGATTAAACAAGATTATGAGTGAAACTTGTTTATGTGATTAAAGAGGTTTTCTGAAAGAGTTTAAGTCGAGTTTTTATTTGAGTAAGATTTTTTGAAAGCTTAAGGACATATTTGTGTAATATTTTGTGAAATATTACAAGCAAATTTGAGACAAGTCTAGTAAGTACTTGTTGAAAAGATTTGGACAAGTCTAGGGAGGACTTATTGAGCATATTTTAGAGAAGTCTAGGGAAGAATTTTTGAGCAGATTGGACAAGTTCTAGAGAGGAATTGTTGAGCAGATTTGAGGTAAGTCTAGGGCATACTTGTTGAGAAAATTGAACAAGTTATAGAGATGACTTTTGGACAAATTTGTGGTAAGTATTAGAGAAGACTTGAGAGAATATTGAGCAAGTTCTTGAGAGGACTTATGGATAGATTTGAGGTAAGTATTAGAGAAGACTTGAGAGCATATTGAGCAAGTTATTGAGAGGACTTGTGGATATATTTGAGGTAAGTCTTAGAGAAGAATTAAGAGTAGATAAAGCAAGTTCTTGAGAGAACTTGTGGAAATATTTGAGGAAAGTATTTGAGAAGACTTGAGAGCAGAGTTGATTGATTGATTTGTTCAAGCTTTGAGTTAAGTCTTGGAGCAAATCTAAGCAGAGTTAATTTGTGATTTGATCAAGATTTATGTTAAGGCTTAAATACATATTTGAGGATAGATTTTGGTGTATATTTGAGGGTATATTTGTGCCAGACCAAAGACAGAATTATGAACAAATTTGTGCTAGATCAAAGGATAGTGTTCAGTGTATATTTGAGATAGAGATTGAGCAGAGATGAGAATAAGCTTTGGAGGTGCTAGAGCAGAGGATAATAGTCTCTAGTGGATAGAGATCCATTAGCTAGGGTAGTGAGGATAAAGGTATTCAACAGAGAGAGATCCACAAGCTAGTGTAGTGGAGGCAGTAGTCTTCTAGAAAATCACCAGTCAGAGCAAAGGAGAAGGAGTTCTCCTATGGATAGAGATCCACAAACCAAAAAAGGGAAAATAGTTCTCCTATGGATAGGTATCCATGAACTTGATTAGGGTATTGGTGTATCCTTTGGACAGAGGTCCATAAACATTGTAATAGGGAAGGTTTCCCAAGATATTTTTTGAGAAAAGTTTAGTGAAATATTTCTTCATGGAGTAGCCCACATTGGGTGAACCACATTAAATTGGTGTTTCTATTGTGTTTGATGATTTATGCATTGCTTTGATTACTGTTGTTGATATTTCTATTGATATATTGGATAATATTATTTAAGAAAGAAAAGTAAAAAGTGGTCTTATATTGTTCATCCTCCCTCTCTGTTTAAGATTGTGTTCTTCAGAGAGAAAAACTTAAAAGTATAGATACTTGTTGACAATAGACAAAGAATTTTCATAGAAATATGATGATAATATAGAAATATGAAAGTCCCAAAATGGATGAACTAAGGTCATGGTCTCTAATGAATGAGGCAAGGAAGTACCAAATAATAAACCACAAATAGGGGAAAGCTAAAATAGAATAAATTATATCCAAAGAGGGTCCTACTAAAGGAAATGCACAAATACTAGAAGAAAGACCAACTACTAATAATATTTTAACTCTCTTAAAAAAGCAAGTAGCTACAACAAAGACTCCTCAACCATAGTAAAAAGCCATAAATTTTATCCCAATAAAACTATAGCAAGAAATCTATCCTAAAGGATCTTAGATCATAAGAAATATGGGATACACTAGAGGAGGTTTAGAAAAAATAGCTATTGGTCTTCAAGATATCATATAGGTACAATAGTGACCTCAAAATTTGTCCCTAGGTGCACCTTTTCCTAGTTTCCCTACCTTAAAAACAAAAAATAAAATGAGCTGGAGGTCTACCTCAAAAATCCCTCTCAAAATCGCACCCAAGTTTATTGTAGGGCAAACATCAAAATTATCAAGAGCAAGAAATGTTGGCTAAAAGTATACAAATTTTGAATCAACTTAACAACAATGATGAAGGATTCAAAATGAACTTGCAGTTATATGTGCAATAGTTTCTCAGGACCAAGACTGCTTCTTCCACTCTAGAGAAAGTGATTGGGAAGAGAAAATTCAACCTATTAGAAGAGTCACAAGAGAGAGATAACAAGAGGTTGGTAACCTAGGAGTCACCTTTAGCAGCTGAGACAACAATCAAGCCAATGGTGGAACAACCTCTAGAAATAGAAATAGGAATTGATTTTTTCAAACCCTACTATTGCTCCTTCTTCTTCTATACTTGATAATATTCCCTCCCTTTATACACCGCCATCAAGATCTATGCAATGATTAAGCTCTACATAAGGGTTAAATGTTTAAAATACCCTCACATTAGAAGTTTTCTAAATCACCACATCCACTCCATTAATCCAAACCCTCATAATAATTAGCACAACTCTTATCTAGCTTCATCTCCATTTCCCATCTTAATATTTTCTTACCATATTATCACCACTCGATCATTCAACCATGGTTACTATTAATAAGCTCAATTAAATGAGAAATAATACCTAGGAATGGTGGAGAATGAATATATCCAGACATCCAGGAGAGTTTACCCTTCCCAAGCAGATGACCATAGTGGATCCCACCACTTATTAGCAGATGAGAGTTATGGCCACACCAAAGGTAAACAAGCCAGAGGCTGAATTGATGTTTGAAAATTATCATGTGAGCACTCAAAATGATGTATGTTTCCCAGTTATCATTAGAAGAGTATTTGCTTAATGCACAAGCTCATATGCGTGTAATATATATACAAGGTGATATACTAAGAGACATGTGCTGACAGTTGGAGGAAAGGGTCAAAGAACTTGAGATAATAGCCAAAGAGAAGAAAAATATATATAAAGCTTTGTAAATTGACAACCAAAAAAGAAAACAAAGTTCATGGAGCTTGCAAACATCAAAAAGCAAACCCAAGAAACTCAAGAGTTGAAAAAAACTTTGTCAGAGCAAGTTCAAGACTTGAAACAACAATTGCAAGTAGAGAAAGAGAGAACCAAAGCTTCTAGTTTCTCCAAGAATACTCTTAAGTAGCTAAAAAAAGATAGTTGGGGGAATATTCTTCAATATGCCCTCAAAGCTTACATTGCAATGGACTACCTTGACTTCAATGGATGAGCTATATGGGGAGCAAAGAAAGATTTTTAAAAATATCAAGCTAAATATGGAGGCATGCTTAGACAAGTTGAGGTATTAATAAACATATCTAAAAGAATATTTGAGCTTGCAAAAAGATCCATTCCAGGTGACCAATGGAACATGATGATAAATATCTCTTAGACTGTAATCAAAAGGAATAGGTGAATCCAAGATGGATGGGATATAGAAAAGTTATGAAATAGGGTTGATAGAATCATCGAACCTCTGAGAGAAGCGCAAGAACTAGTATCTATAGGATTTTGGGATGAAGAGATCCAACTTCAAACCATAGAAGACTTCAAAGATTAGATAGAATCTTCTACCAATGATGAGTTAGAGATAGATCAGTGGCAAGAGCCCATTGAATAAGCATAGGTGCTCGAATTTTTGAATAGAATGGAACTAATATAGGAAAAAATTCAAGAGATAACTAGGAGATATAGGTACTCATCTATAAAAAGGTATACCAGCTAAAGAAAATACATGAATGAGCATGTGAACTCAAGGGTCCCCCATAAGAGATATAGATAGAAATCTACATAATCCTTGAGAAATCAAAAGAAATCTTTTATGGAGAAGAGGGTCAAGAATATTAAGGGAATGAATAAGGAGAAGGGACCCATTAGGTGGAGATTCCTTCAGAAGACATGAGTCATAGGCTTCTAGATGATCAAAAGACACCTAGCATGCAGACAGAGGCACTAGAACAAGCAACTACCAATGAGGTAACACCTCCAACACCACAAGGGTAAAAGATAAAAGAAAGATGTCAAAAGAAAATTAAGCCACCTAAAAGGTCTAAAAAGGTAAAGAATATTTTATCTCCATTCATGACCATCTCATTTACCATTTCATTCACAAATCGTTCACCTTTTCTAATTTTACATAAATCACTCATTCATTTCATCTCATTTTTTACAAAAAGTCATTTTCCATTATGATAAAATTCTATTTACATTCCATTTCATCATCACATTGACTCCATACCCAATGGAAATAGGCATTTTGAGTTCTCAATTCTCGTGAGGCAAAATTCCCTAGGAGGTACCAAGAATGTAGGTCAAAATTTTGACTACATTTGCATAGCAAAAAGAAATATCTTTTGGACCCCCAAAATTCACCAAGTATGTTGAATACTGAAGAATTGTGTGAAACTAGGATGCTTGAAACTAGGATTACATCATCACTGACATTGGTGCGAAGCCTTGTCTCCATATGAATGCAAAAAAGTAAGTGCTTAAGGTTGCATTGCTTGAAACTAGGCTAATTTTGGTTGTGACATCAACAAACCTAAGTCAGAGTCTGGGATGGTACAAGAGAAAGGTAAAAATGAGTGAAAAGTGCATTACATGAAACCAAGCCACTCAAGATGATGATGTCATCCAAAAAGAAAAAGCTAGATCTCATGTAGATCAAACTCCAAAGACCAAGTGTGAAGTTGCAATGCTCAAGACCAATTGACCATCTATGATGGCGTAAGCATGTTTGAAACTAAGCCCAAAACCATGCAAAGAAGTCTAAGATGCGATGAAATCAAGATGTGAGCAAACATGCACGAAACTAGGCCACTCAAGTCAATGATGTCACCACTCCCAAGCTAGAGCCTGAGATCATGCAAACAATGAAAATATCATAGAAGAAAAGGTGCAAAAATTTGGAATGCATCCAATTATGATATCATCAAACTAAAGTCGTAGTTTCGTTTTGAAAAAGCTTTGCAAGAATGAAGAGCCAGGTTTTATGTAATCATTCAAGAAAAGTTATTTTTAGACTTGTAATTGCCATGGTGCTTGCCAACTAATTCTAGTTAATGACACCAAAGCAGAAGAATAACAACTTCAATAATGTAGCTACTTGAAGAGGGCAATTGTAGATTGACAAACCAAATTCAAATTTATGCATGCGATGAAGCTTAGATTTGCCACCTCAATATTCTAGTTTCTTGCTAAACTATTTTTCTTAATGGCCTTACAATTGTAAAATTCCACTGTAAAATTCAAATTGTAAACTATAAATATGTGGAGAGATCTCATTACAATGGTCCTCTCTATAGTCTTTGTCTGGTATTGCTTTGTAATATTATTTCTAATCAATGAAGTGATAGTTGTTCAGCCTCCATTACTATGCAACTGTAGGTTTCATATGTATGTGTTGCTTTAAGTTATTTTTGTTACACTTAGTTGTTAGTCTATTATGTTAAAATGAAATATGTTATTTAGATCTCCTATTGGATTACTAATAATTGAAGTCCTTGGAATGATTAGAGCAATTGTATACATTACTTTAAGTCATTTTTGTTACATTTAAAGTGAGTTTGGATTGCCTATTGGATTGCTAATTGTTTGAATCCTTGGAATGATTGAAGTGAATGTTAGGAGGTGAATAGATTTGCAATTGTAGTTGATAATAGTTGGTTTGTTAAGTATCATGTAATTAGTGTAGTAGCATATTATCTAGTGAGATCCAATGTTGGTATACTATATCTTGGCCACTTTTCAGTATCTTTCTCTAACCCTTACTCCTTTATAACCCTTTTCTCTCAAAATACAATCAAGTAAAGGTGTCAACCTTCTCCAAAGATTGAAACAAAGCGCAATATCATTTCATCCAATTCTATACTTTGGCTAAAGTCCTGGGCACAGTTCTTATCCCCAACTATGGTAGATTTTGGTCCAACAAAGCCTTCAAATTATATTTATAATATTTCAAATTAGCTCTAATATAATTAAAGTAAAGCAAATCTAGCCTTAGTTATAATAATAATTTCTTGAAAAATTATATAGCAAAGTGGATGCAAAGCCAACTAAATTTGACATTAAAGCTCTTTTATCTATATTTACTAGTGTTTCTTCTTCCTTCAAGTTTAATTACTAGATGTATTAGCTAGTATTTAATTGGAACATGCTATTATGTTGGGCCCCATTTAGGTATGACACTTTGATTAGAATTTTTATGCATTCCTATACCTTCTTCCAACAAGTCACTATCATTGTATGCTTCCTTAGTAAGTTGCTAAGAGGCTAGTAAGTTGTTGCTTAGATGACCATATTTTATATTTTATGATTTAGCTTAGCAAGTTTTTAGAAAATCAGTAGGTCAATAACATTTTGCCTACTCGATTTGACATTAGATGCTCAATTTGACCTTAGATGTTCCTAATTTGATGCTTGTAATCCCTTGTGAGCAATGATTAATCTTTTCTTAGTTTTAGATCTAATTAAAATATTGTCTAATTTTTTTTTTTAAAAGCAAAAAACCCCTTGTGGGGTCGCCTTGGTCTGAGAGACCATGAACATGGGGTTCTACACCATCAAAGTCACCCAAGAGTCACACCCGACCCTGCTTGCACTAACATTATCAATTGGATTTTGGATACCCAATTCAGCATTTTGGTAGGGTGGAGATTAGAACTTGGGACCTCTCTTGGAGGATTTCCCTCTCCTCTCCAACTCACCTACAACACCTGGGTAAATATTGTCTAATTAACTTACTTCTTGTTGAGATATATTTTTGTCCAATTACAAAACATACCCATAATCAAGATTCTGTTAGGATATCCTCTCTTGAAAGAAATGTTTTAATTTTCCAAGGTTTTGTTTGATGTATTCAATCTGCTTGTAAGCTTATCAATATGTGAAATGTAGAGTTAGTTGGATACCTCAAAAATGCACACGACTACTAATAAGAGATTTGTTTTATTTGATCTGATATGTTTTATTGGATACCTCAAAAATGTAAAAACTTTGTTGTTCATGAAAATTGTTAAAATGTGTAGTTAATTATCAAATATTCACTTCAGAATAATAACCATTGAAATTCAATATTTTTTTTTTTTGAAAAAATTGAAAAAACTTGTATTAAAACAAATATCAGTTACACAAGGGAGAAGACCCTTCCCAGCTGAAAACAAAGAACACACAAGATTACAAGGCGTGAAAACATGACACAAACCACCGCTGACCGCAAAAATTCAACGAGTCACGAAATCACGACATGTCGCGATATCACGACAACTAACCATCCTTGACCGCGATGGAGCGACATGTCGCAAAATTGTGACATGTCACGATTTCGTGACAACTATCCATCCTTGGCTGCGATGGGGCAACAAGTCACGAAATCACGACAATAATCCTTCCTTGGCCATGACAGATCAACATGTCGTGATATCGTGACATGTCACGATATCGCGACGAATATCCATCCTCAGTCGTGACAGAGCAACATGTTGCGAAATCACGACAACTTTCCTCCAGAAGCCGTGACGGTGCAACATGTCATGATATCGCGAAAAATTTCCTCCCATGGCTACGACGATGCAACATGTCGTGATATCACGACAACTTCCTCCGAGAACTGCGACGGCGCAACATGTCATGATATCGTGACAGCTTTCCTCCAGTGGCCGCGACGGTGCAACATGTCATGATATCGTGACAACTTTCCTCCAAGGGCCGTGATGGTGAAACATGTCACGATATCGTGACAACTTTCCTCCAAAGGCCGTGACGGCGCAACATGTCATGATATCGTGACAGCTTCCCACCAAAGGCCATGACGGTGCAACATGTCGCGATATCATGACAGCTTCCTTCCAAAGGCCATGACGGTGCAACATGTCGTGATATCACGACAGCTTCCCTCCACAGGCCGCGACGATGCAACATGTCATGATATCATGACAACTTCCCTCCAAAGGCCGCGACGGTGCAACAGGTCACGATATCATGAAAGCTTTCATTCAAAGGCCGTGACGGTGCAACATGTCACGATATCGCGACAACTTCCCTCCAAAGGTTGCGACGATGCAACATGTCACGATATCACGACAGCTCCCCTCCAAAGGCCGCGACGGCGCAATAGGTCACGATATCACAAAAACCACCCTTAGCATTTTCTTTGCTCATTGTCTCAAGGATATTTCAAGGCCCTGCCTAATCACCTCATCCTCCAAAGGCATGTCACTGTGCAGCTGCACCCCTACCTCTTTCTCAGCCCCCATCTTCGCCAGGAAATCGGTCGCTTTATTTAAATCTCTACTCACATAAACGGGGATCACATCATCTAATTCCCTCCATAATTCCTTGATTTGAGAGACCAGAATCCTCAACCTCCATGCTTTCAAAGCAAAGTTCCTCATGCAGTCTAGAGCTCCAACCAGAATTTGAGAATCAGATTCGAGAATTATCCTCCTGTGTCCTTGATTAACTGCCCAGATGGAAGCAGATTTGATAGCAATGGCTTCTGCTTCATTGTTTGTGGCTCTTCCCAAGCCTTGCAGTTCCCAATAGAGCACTGAACCAGCATGATCCCGACAAACCACTCCAATTTCGACACTACCTAGATTGCCTTTTGTAGCTCCATCAGTATTTATTTTAATCCAACCTTCTGGGGGTGTTTTCCAGATAGCTCTGTCTTGTCTCTCTTGCTCTTCAGCTCCCTCTTCCAGTGGCCCAGGACCAGCCTGAATTTCCTCTTTATCATAGACGACAATAGTTTCTATGGCTTTGCTCCATATGACCTGCCAAACTCCATCTAGCGAGGAGAAAGTTTCTCTAAAAATATGAGCATTTCTCTCCAACCACACTTGCCACCAGATGAAGAATAAACCAAGCTCCCAACCAATTCGAAGAGCTTTAGATTTAAATCTACCCCTCTTCCATCTTTCCCAAATATTGGTCCGATTCAGATCACCATTAACCTGGAGTTTATAGTGAGAGAACCATCGCTTCCAAATCTGACGCGTGAAAGGGCACTCAAACATCAGGTGGTCAGTTGTTTCCTCGTTCTTGTGGCATAAAACACACTGAGATGGACCGATGATTCCTCTACATCTGAGATTGTCAAAAGTGAGAATTCCATTGTGCATAAACTACCAAGCAAAGAAGTTTACTTTCGGCCAGCCCTTGGAGTGCCAAATCTTTCTCCAATCCTGAACCGAAAATGAATGTGGGGGAGGCTCTGGGAGGATCTTGTTGTATCCGTCCTTCACTGTATATACACCAAGGTTCCCATAGCCCCAAGCTAGTTCATCCTCCTCATCTCTCCCTATGAGAAACCTTTCTGTCAAGATTTTGGTCAAGATGGGTGCCAGATCTGGAGGGATTGAAATTGGCCACTCCTCCAACCTCTTAAACTTCTTAAACTTATACTCCCCCATTTGACTAGTGTTGAAATAACTTTCAATTTGGATCCAACCCTTGGATTCTATGGCGGATTTAATTGGTTGTAATTCGGGGAACTCAGCAATGATGGGTGGGTACTGGTCCCATGAATCAGTCCAAAAACGTGCCTTCTCACCTCTTCCCACTTTCCAAAACAATTGGTCTTTAATAACCTGAGATCCAAGCTTGAGAGCCTGCCACACTAAGGATCCAATACCATCCATAGGGAAATGGCCCACCTCATTGGGGTGAACATGACCCAAATATTTACTGGTTAGGATTCTATTGAATAAGGAGGTTGGTTGGGAAATCCACCTCCAAGACTGACTTTCCAGCCAAAGCTTTATTATTAAGCTTGGAGCTTCTCAGTCCCAACCCTCCTTTTTCCTTGGGCTGGGTAACTTTATCCCAACCAACTAAGGCCCATTTCCTCTCCCCTTTTGCTCCTTCCCATAAGAATCTTTTAGTCATTTTTTCTAGCTCTTTCCATATAGTATAGCCAGGATAGAGAATTTATAAATTGGCATGGCCTGAATAACTGACTATAAGAAAGTTAATCTACCCCCATAGCTTAACCATTTATGAGACCAGTGATTCATTCTCTCTTTGATACCATCCAAAAGATCCTTCCAAATATCTATTTTTAATTTTTTGAAATGCAAAGGAACCCCCAAGTAAACCACTAGAAGAGAAGTCCTAGTGAATCCCAAGATCTCTATAACTTTGTCCTGTAGCCTTTGGTCAAGATTGAAAAAGACCACTTTGGATTTTTTATCGTTAATGGCTTGGTTTGAAGCCCTAAGGTAGACATTAAGAGTATCTCTGATAACTCTAGCTTCCCCGAAGCCGGCCACTCCAACCAATCTCGTATCATCCACAAACTATAAGTGAGTCAGAATTTCCTCACCCACCTTGATACCTGTTAGCAAGCCTTGATGTCTTCTCGTCAAGAAAAGTCTACCTAATCCTTCAGCCAAAATGAGGAAAAGATAGGGAGAGCAAGGGTCCACTTGACAAAGACCACGTGTGGCTCCAAAAGGTTGTGAGGGCATACCCTTGATTAAAATAGAATAAGAATGCGTAGAAACACAACTCATGACCCAATCTATCCAGTCCTGAGAGAAACCAAAGGCTGCCATCATCTTTGACAAGAAACTCCACTCCACCCTATCATAAGCCTTTGACATATCCAGTTTAATGAACATTCCTTTATTGCCAAATTTTTGCATTGTATGGATTGCCTCCTGAGCGAGAACCACCCCATCCAAGATCTGTCTACCCTCTACAAAACCCCCTTGCTCTAAGGAGATAATGTTATGAAGGAGAGGTTTTAGTCGTTTAGCCATTATCTTTGTGATTATTTTATAAATCACGTTGCATAAGGCAATAGGTCTGAAATCAGAAATATGAGCCCCCTTCTCCCATTTTGGAATTAAAGTGATGAAGGTATGATTTAATGCCTTAAGCATTCTTTTATTACCATTGGACTCCTCTGTGACAGCCAAAACATCCTCCTCCAAAGTATCCCAAAATGCCTAAAAAAAATCAATAGGAAAGCCATCTGGACCTGGAGATTTTCCAGTGCTCATTCCAAATACCACATTCTTCAGTTCATCTCTATCAATGGGTCTAATAAGGGTCTGATTTTCTTCCTCAGAGATAACAGAGGGTATGACATCAATAACTTCATTTTGAGCCTCTACATCTTGCTCCATACTTTCCTTAAAAAGTTTAGAAAAATAATCCATTGAATGGGAATGCATACAGGAAGAGTATCAAAGGAGTGTCCATTCTCATCTTGAAGGGCTTCCATGTTATTCATCTGTCTCCTAGCACAAGCTGACCGATGGAAAAATTTGGTATTTCTATCACCTTCCAATAACCAAGTGGTTCTTGCTCTCTGTTTCCAAGTAAGTCTCCTCTTGGTTATCAATGTCCTCAACCGCTTTACGCAAGACATCATCCTCGGTTTTGAGTTGCTCTGTAATTGTTCCTTCCCTAAAGTGTTTTTGCACCTCATCCCATCTGGCCACCAAGGGAGCTCTTTGGAGCTGGAAATATGACTTGTTAGCTTGCCTCCATTGTTTCAGTTGGACTTTGACAAAATGAAGCTGTTTGTGGAATTTAAACATTGCTGTCCCAAAAGGTGGACGACCTTCTTCCCACCACTATGGAATTTTCTTTTGAATATCCTCTTTTTGTAACCAAAAATTCTCAAATTTAAAAGGTTTGTGATGCTGCCCTATCATAGTCCCTCCCTCCAACAAAATGGGAAAGTGATCTGAAACTGGACCCTCCAAAATCTGGAATTTAGCATTCCACTTTACAAATGCCTCCTCTAAGACCAGAAAATGGTCTAGCTTTACCTTCTTGCTATGTGGCTCCCTCCTATTGTTAGTCCAAGTAAAGTAGGTTCCAGGGCCTTTAATATCCACTAAGTGAAAGGCCTGGACTTGGGCAATCAGAAGTCGATCCCTTGGATCCAAAATTGGGGTTCCACCTTCCTGATCTCGAGCAGATAATTTAGCATTAAAATCCCCAACAATAATCCAGTCTAAATCTTCCCTTGAGGACCTCATGTTATGTACATATTTCCATTGGAGCCTCTAGCCATCGAGGTTTTGAGCCCCATAAAAATTTGTGATTAAAACATGTTCAACTGTGACATTATTCCTAAAATGAGATGTAAGAACACCCCTCCAAGCTATATGTTCTATTGCAGTCCATTCTAGAGAGTTCCAAAGAGTAACAATCCCCCCTGAGGCACCTTGGGCAGCCACATCCATATGACCAGCGCCCCTCCAGATTTTATTAACTGTTTTACACATAAGATCTAAAGACATTTTTGTCTCCTGGATAAGCAAAAGATCTGTTTTACATTTTCCTAAGAGTCTTTGAACAATAGATTGATGGGTTCTACTATTTAAACCCCTAAAATTCCAAGATTGAATAATCATTGAAAACCTTGAGAGCAGTAAGAATCAATTGTCCTCACCGATCCTCCAATGATCAGCTTGTCTCCTTGAGCTGCTAATGGGTCCTTATTTGATTTTTTGCCTGCTCCTTGAGAGTTGATATTTTTGGATCTCTTTTCCACCTGAGTTATCCCTAGGGCTGGCCTTTCTCTACTCTTTTCTGCAATTCCCATGCTGACATCCTTGATTACTGGCTACGCTTGGGAGTGCACTATCAATGCCCCTACATTCTCTAACTGCGGTGACTCAGTGTACTCAATCACCTGTTCTAAGACGGGGGGAGATGAAGGAGAAGCATGAGTGTGGATGTTATTGTCCTCAATATTCCCATCCACTCCTTCCATGACTTGATCCTCTTGGTCTACTAGTGTCTTAAAAATTTCATACCTATTGGCTGGCTTGAGTTGTGATTGCTCCTTACCATTTTTCTTTTGCTTTCTCCTTCTTTTGGGATGTTCAAAGCCATCTTTCTGAACATCATTACCCTGGGGAGTATTGGATGGTTCTTTGGTAAGAGTAGACTTACCCTCTCTGGGGTGATTTGGCATTCCAAGCGGGGCCTCCATTTTTGTGTTCAAAATATTTGGACAAAACCGGGCCAAATGCCCATGTTTGTGGCAAACTCTGCATCTGAAGGGCAGAGCCTCATAATCTAGATGTTGGATCCAAGATAGTCCTACCAGTTCAAGTTCCACCTCTATCGGTAGAGGCTGGCTAATATCCATTTCCACACAAATTCTTGCAAAAACAGCTGTATTTCCTTCTATGATGTCTTTGGAGACGCCCAGATGTCTATCGAGGGAGTTATCGATCATTTCCAAAACTTGCTCACCCCAAAACTCCATTGGAAGAGTGTACAACCGGATCCAAACCGGGACAACCGTGGGTTCAATACAAGGATCGAAACCCACTCTCCAGGGTTGAACAAATAACCCTGTCGGACCTGCTTCCTCTTTTCTGATTCAAAAGCCCTGTTTCTATCGGCTAGAGAAGAAAAGCTAACAATGAAATACCCATTACTAATAAACCATAAGGAGTACTCACCATGAGGCTCCCAATTTTGTCTGACCCAGGTATGCAAGAAATTCAGGGTAGTGCGGATACCCATGAATTTATAGATCAGATCATGGTTGGCTCTGTATATGATTATGTCTTCGACCATCTTTGGCTCGATGACAATCTTGGGTCTTGAGGTGGATTGCAGAAGGCATCCATTAACTCGATGTGTTGTTGAGCTCTTTCTAGCGTTCTTGAAGAGCGTATGAAGAGTATTTTCTCGAGCTTCGTCATTAGAAGACGAAGAATTTTCTTTTAGCAATTCAGCGTAAGAGCTCTTTCTCCCAGAGAGAGGGTCCGGAGGAGTCCCCATTGGGCCCTCCTGGGGTAGCAAAATTTCCTTCAGATCCACAATAACCAGAAAAACACTACGACAACCCACCTGACGCCCTGGATTTTCCTTCGCTCCACAAACCCTAGAACATCGCCTGTCGCCTGCTCAGAAATTTTCCCGCTCGTTCCATTGCACCAAAGAAAAAAGAAAATGTCGAAATTCAATATTTTAACCTTTGAAACTTATTTTAATTAAATTATCCAGAATTTATAAAGTTTACATTTAATATTATTATTTGGACAATAATTAATTAAAATCAAATGATTATTATAAACTATGCTTTCAAATTTCTATATTGAAATAATCATTTAACTTAATGAAGATTTGAAATTTAAATTTTCATATTTACTTTTAGGGTTTTGAAACAAACAGTCAGAAACTTGTAAACTTTTACCCTGAATTAATATAGAAAGTAATCTGAAATTTAACCAAATTTAAATAAATATGTATTCACACAACCTGCATTAAATTTGGTGCAATATTCTAGGGAAATGGTTGGTGCAATATTTTAGAGAAATGGATAACATATTAAGATTATTGTTTAAACTACACCATCTACATGCATGCGCATACATTATTCATAAACTTAAAAAATTGAAATAAAAGATATTCAATAAAATATTCTTCAAAAAACCTTGAATCTGACAATTAAAATTATTTTTTAAATAACAACACCATCATGCCAATACATTATTCAAATAAACTTAATATATTAAAATAAAAAATATTCAATAAAATATTCTTAAACCTTGAATCTGGAAAATTACAACTGATAAATATCTTTAAGCCAACAACCTAGGAGGAAACTCTTATTCAACAACGAACCCTGACCTCCAATTCCTTTTGCTCCAAACCACCCTCTTTTCCTTCATGGATTTCAATGAACATTTATAATTTCAAACTTTCATTTTTCTTTTCAATTTCATAACTATTGGATTTTCATTCTATTTTGTAACTTTCCTTTTGCCTTTATCAAGAAGATATTGAATAACATTCTCCCACACAAGCTTCGAAGGCTTCTTTTGAAATTTAGACTGCCCATAACCATATTGCATACAAAGTTACTGTGCTCAACTAAGCAGTGATCCTGCCATGGTGGACATACTTGCGTCTAGAGGAATGCAATATTTGTAGGTATTTCTGGGTAGGCTTCGAATTCATAGCCACCACTTAGGAAAAAATCAATACTTACATTTGCTTATTCACTTGATAAATTACAATTCTTTGTATAAACTCTTAACAAAGACCAAAGATGCAAATTTTATTGTATGCAATTTTTGTTATCCGTAACTTTTCTGGCTAGTCAATACTCTTCCTTGAAGGGTCCATATGATCAATGCTCCTCCGAGAACTATCTCTTGGCAACGTTTTTTTTTTTTTTTTTTACAGTTGATATAAATTTTCTTAAATGTCATATATTTTGGATAAATCTCCAAATTGCAATGACCACCACCTTTTGACCATAGAGGCTCATATATATTTTTATTTATAGAGCTCCCACAATTATTTACAATGACTTCATTTTGATGCACCATGCATGATAAATACGTGAAATTCCTTTTCAAACGCACTGATAAATCTGCCACTTTAAACTATCTGCAACACGATACAGTCTAATAATTTGAGATATTGCACATTATCTAAAGAGATTTAAAGAGATTTTTTAATCAGATTATGGATAGCATCTACTGTACATGCAGTAGTAAAATAATTACCATAGTATCTGTTGTAAAGAGAAGCCAACGTTATGCACTATCATTTCATCTGATATATAATATGGCTATTGATTACAATAAAGTTTGAATGAATTCCTTGTTCTTTTCTGGAAATTGGTGCTAGTATTGACTTTTTCTAATTTTTTGTGTGCAGAAACTTAATACATGGTAGTTCTCATGGTTCAAATAGTTCTCTGCACCATATGACTTCTATGGAGTTGAATTTGCATCACAGTCCTTGAACTGTCGCTTCTAAAGAATTTCTTCACGAATCTTTGTACATCTTTGTTCCATATTTTGTTAGGAATAAAACTGGAAAATTATGTTGCTCCCTTCACAGTATTCTTGCAACGTTTGGATAGAACCTAAAAAAATATTTGTCTGCATTTTGCATTTTCGAAGTGTTCAGTAGAAAATTATCTTACAAGACCGCCCAAGGCTTCCCCAAATTTTGCAGCTATAATTACTTGCATAAGAGCAATGAGACTGAAACAATTTGAAAAGAAATGAACTTTTTCATTTCTGCCATTATATCTCTTGCTCGAAGAAAGTTGAATTTTATATGAACGTGTATTATTATATAGAATTAAATTGATCAATAGCCCTTTGTAGCTGATCACTACGGACAAACATGAAATGAATAAACAGTTGCATTGTTTTCTTTCTTAAATCCATTTATACCAACAATAACTTAATATATTTTTCTTGAAGAAGTATATATAACGTAAGTACAAGGAATATCCCTATGGCCAATTTGATTGTTTACTTCCACTTTAATATATGGCCGGTTTGGAAGTCCATTGATTTGAAAATATTCTTATGAAACAAACTCTAAAGAAAATTTATAATATACTTAAGATGAAGACTTAAAGGTTTTATAATGCATAAGAAACAACCTTATATACTCTATACCGCAGACTCCCATGAACATATGATTCAACATTGAAAGGTGACACATTTATAAGCAATGACAAATTAAAAACCAAAAGACTATTAAACAAAATGCACAAACAATAAATTTCATGTTGAACATGAAAATTGCTCTAGAATTGGGCATGTTAATAAACCATTCAATCAATCCAACTTGTGCACAACTAATCAAGGCTATTGGTATAGACTAATCAACAAATCACTAAAATGCAAACCAAAATTCATATTAACACCAAAAATTTAAGTGGGTCCCCAAATTGGGGTATGTTGTGCAATGACAACAACACTTCTTCAGCCCTTAATGAGCCACTTTGAGTTGGTGACATCATAACTAGACCAATTGAACTTATGCCACCTTTGACGTTGCTTTTCTATGCTTTCTAATCTAATTGGTTTAGTTTTTGTATCATGCTGACATCTACATCCTATTACATTTAAGTGGCTCAAGTTTGACAAGTTGGACATCTATGAGTGAGTCACTAGATGGGAAACAAGTCATTTAGCTACATAACAAGTTGATAATGAACAAGTTGGAAGACCAAATTCTTTGTAACTCATCTCAAATCCATCTAATTCACTGCATTTCTTGTTAGCTTTCCAGGTAGATTAATTCACGGAAAGCTTTATCTAGGATCAAGTATAAATTAAATATATACCATTAACCAAAGATATCAATGAATCTCAATAATTGAGTAACAATAATCACTCACAAATATAACTCAAATGTACACAATATTAAAAGATTACAAGAATGATTCAAATTTATTACATTGCTTGGAGAGATGTCTCCAATATATAATTTTACATGAATTTTTAGTACTTTAACTATAGCTCTCCTAAAACATCTAAGATATGCATGCTTTCATATTCCTCATATTGAGACAAAACTCTCATCTTGCCATATATCAATATGACTCTTCATAATCTCTTGACACCTTGCACTTTCTCTCATATTGATACATACATTATATAAAATATAAATCAACTACAAAACTAATATTTACAAGGGGGTCAAATAATGTAATACTTTCAACACCCCCCATATTACATTATTTGGTAAGAAGACTTTTTACCTTCATTCTCTAATTCTTCTTTTTCTTCATTCTTCAACTCTGACTTTGGCATGAATTGATATATGCAATCTTTATTAGGTATTTATTTATAAATTATGTGTATTCCTCTATATCAATGTATTTGAGTCACCTCTAGGTCTACCTCTGGGTCACTACCACTAGAGCTACCTCTAGGTCAATACCTCTAGGTATCTACCTTTGGATCACTCCCACTAGATCATTACCTCTCAGCAACTGCCTTCGAAGCTTTACCTTTGGATTACCTCTAGATTATTAGTCTCTAGGTCATCCACTAGAACATTCATAAGACTATCATATTTGTAGGATCATCACTATAGATGCTTTGACTATAGGTTATCTTCCAATATATTCTTGGGTCATAATAATTCATTTCATATTTCTTCATGATAAGATCAAATATCATTCTTTACATTCAATAAACTTTGATTTTTCATCATGGTTTTCTTTTATATAAACCATACAACATTCCTTTCATCTTATTTCATTCATTCATACTTATCCATCCACAATCCATTTTTAATTTTTGACTTTTATTCTCTTTATGTAGATAATTTTTTTGAGAATGATTATGTCCTCCATAAGTTTCACAACAATGAAGATTCCAACACTTCTCTATCTTATGTCCATATCTACCATAATAATTGCATCTATTTCTCTATTACAAAATTTATTTTATCATTTTGTCCTTTATTGTTATTGACTCTATCAGTTCCTATCATAGATTCGATGTCACTATATCCTATCACAAATTTAGTTCATGATTCCTTGTTGCTCGTTTGTCCTGTATATCCAAGACCTTCATATTTTGGTCTTATTTTTGGTACAATTGGCTCTTTCATTCCTTGTCAGTATTTTCCTAAATGTATATCTCTGTATCCCATTTTACTTAACAATTTTGAGCCAATCCCTTTAGTGTACCTTTCAAAATAACCAAAATGATCATCAGACTGATCCTTATCAACATCAACACAACTCTGAGCATCATTATCCCTATCATCATTTGAATCCCTATCATCATAAATTTTGACAACATAAGCATTTTTTGACCAATCACAAACTATACTTAAATCATGTGAGCTGCACTTTATATATATATTTTGTGTCACAACATTCATTTACCATCATTAATTGATAATTGACATATATGATTTGCCATAAGATTTCAATGTACAAATTTTGATTGTCCAACATACCCTAGCTTATTACTTTGATCTCTTTGATTCTATTTAGGTTACTCTTGGTTTGATCCTTCCTAGTCAATGCATTATATTTACAATATTTTATTTTATCTTTTTTACAAATATGACAATACTTCTTCTGTTTTTGGTTTTGTGAAGAAATGCAAGATTATTTTTCTACTACAAGAGACTTATTGGATGACTCATTTCGTAATTGATTTTCAAGTTCTTATTGTTGAAGAATATTTATTAACTCCTCAAATGACACCTTTCTATTTAATACTAGAAGAAATGTGACCAACATTTTGAATGATTCAGTAAGTGCTTTAAGTATAACTGAAACTAGGAGTTTATCTTCAACCTTTTCTCCTAAGGTATGCAATTTTAATTTTAATTTTGATATCCTTCAAAGAAAATGTTCTATGTTTTCTCCATCATGAACTTTTAGTGCATACAATTATGATTGTAGATGTAAAATGGTTGCCTTATTTTTTCCTTCAAATATCATACATAATTTTTCCCATGCAATTTTTGAAGTTTTTGCTTCACTAATGTGTGCTTGAATTTCATCGGATATGCCAAAAAAAATTAACATAAGAGCTTTATCATCATCATCTTTAAATTTTTGAATTCTTGTTTTATTTTGGGAATGTTTATATGTCCATTCACTACATCCTAGAGTTTTTCAACAATAAGTATTGACCTCATCTTATTTTTCCATGGAGTAAAATTAGGTCCCTTTAATAATTGAGATTCAAAAAAAAAAATTCTTGTATTTTCCATTTCTTTTGTGAGCAATAATTGATCTTTTATTCATTTTGGATCTGATTAAAATAGTGTCTAATTAGATTACTTCTTCAACCCTTAATGAGTGACTTTGGGTTGGTGACATCTGTAACACCCCAAGCCTACTCACATGGTTCTCCAAAAATACAAGTAAAATATTTCTATCATAAACATACTATGTTTACTTCACACCCAACATTTTATTAGTACAAAGGTATATGTTTATTCTTTTCAAGGTAGTTGACCACTGTCGATGATCCCTTAAAGTTCGATATTGGCCAAATCCCATAATAGGTGCCATTTTGTGAACACGTTCATCTCATTTAATAGAGGTCTATGTTCACGATATGAGGTTGTCCTTATAGGGCCCATAACACCTAAAAGGGTGGATGCATAGATCCTATTAGCTTTTTATGAATGAGCCTTGGGAGATAAAAATCACAAGATGCAGAATAATATGAAAGAAATTAAATCTTCTAGATGATTGAAGTATGTTGTAAATATAAATCATATAAAATATTACAATGTAGCTATGGAGGAAATGAGCACTCCATTAAAAAAGCTATTGATCTACATTGTATCCATCACCAATGAATGGTGAGGCACATAGAACTACACTATCCACTAAGCTACACTATCTGACTATGTCCCCTAACTCTATATCTATCTATCTAAGAGGCCATCCTTATATAGGTAAAATAGGATACTTGGCCAACACTCTATCTAGCTATGCAAGGGACAACTTGCACATTGACACTTGTGCATTTATTACATTGCATGAAGTAACTAGATAACTTGCACAGAAAGTAATCTAAGTATGTATCTTGGAGGATACATTTACATAACCCAAATGATGGAATAGACTCTATTTCCAACACCCCCTGTATTACATTATTTGGGTATTGAAGACTTTTAGTCTTCAATATGGATCTTCTTCATCTTCAGCTTGATCTGGTTCTTTTTCTGCTGCTACAGTCTTCATGTCAAGGCTTCTTATATTTTTCAATTCTTTGCTCCTTGATGTCAAGCATCTTTGGTGGTTCATTGCTCTCATGATGGTGCATGTCTTGAGTGGATCTGAATTGATCCTTCTTCCTTATTTTGTACCTTGGTAAGACATGGTTCTTTGTCCTTCATAAGTATCAACCTTGAGCTCAATGTTAGTAGATCTATCTAAAATAAATTTTTGAAGATAATAATTTAACCTTTGAAGCAATCTTCTTTCATAGTCTTTATAATATCTATATTTGAAGTGACAGGAAAAATATGAGTGATTTGTTCCATCACAATATTTGCATGGATGTAAACTCCAACAATTCATTTTTTCATGACCATATTGATTGCAATGGGTGCACAATAGAGATGATCTGGCAATTTTATGGTCAATTTTAGGAATATCATGTTTTTCTATCTCCTTAATAAGGTCTTCAAGCCATATGTGCACAATTGAAGCTATTCCATTTTGCATAAAGTCTTGTTGATCAATCTTTTCCTATTTTTGTTCATTTGATTCATTAGATGAATCTTCCTTTACAAAGTTGTTGATTTCAAAAATTATGTCATATTGTAGAGGTTCTTCCTTTTCTTTCCCCTTTTCATCATTGGAGTCCATCAGGTTCTTGATCCATATTGGTATTTTTCTTATTCCACTTCTAAGAGCATTACCAAGTATGCCAGTAGACATTTGTATGACCTGAATTCTTATAGCCCCAAGGTCTTAAGATATGTGCTCCTTGATTGAAGTATATAAGCTTGATTTTGTAAAACCTTTATAGATTCTTAGGTTTGTGGACTACCTTATATCTCCCTAGTGTTTTGAAGTATGATATAGTGCTTTTTGTAAAAATATAGTTCAATTTTGGTTGATTTTGTACAAGTTTTGTAAGAATCAAAAATCAACTTCTTAACACCTTATTACTCCTAATTGAACTAAGCACTTTTTCAATTTTTGAAGAGGTTTTGATGTTGGAATTATTTTGTCCCTTTTTTAAGATTTGAGACAAGTAAAAAAATATTTTATCCAACCTTAATAGAAACCCTAATAACCTCTTTTATATCCCTTGGATTATTTCTAATTTCCAATAAAATAAATTTGATGGAGTAATCCTTGTGGCTCCCAAGTTTGGAAAATTAGAAAAATGATAATAATATTTGCAAAATAATTTAATCCAAGTTGAATTCCTTATTCCTCCTAAGTAATATTGCAAATATTAAATTAATAAGATAAGTTACCCCTTTTGCTTTCAAAATCTAAGTTTTAACCTTAGTTTATAACCCTTATCTCTCCAACTATGAAAGCAATAATAAATGGGATTAGACCTTACCTTTTTAGATGCAAAATCTCCTCACTATTCGATGCTTTCTACGGCTGAGTATAACAACATGTAGGTGGTACCTTAGGCGCTTGAATCAATGGAGATTCCTTGGAGTAGCTGGTCTTAAATGTTGGTACGTAGGCGCTGAAGGTTTGACCTTCAAAAATGGAGGAGCCTTTAATGCTCCTTCTTCCTATCTTCCACGTTGCACTTCAGACATTTTTGTTGTGCTTCACTCCTTTGATTGTGCTTCACTCCCTCTTTGGATGTCTTTGACTGTGCTTCACTCACACATGTTGAACTTGGACTTCGAATGCCTTTTAAGGACAATTGATCATGGACTTTGTGACATGTGTCACGTCCGTTACAAGTGAGCACTCCCTTATTTATGTAACGCTCCAAGTCCTTTGTTCAATGCTCTTGAAGCAATCTAAAAATGTATGGGCACTCGTGTGAAGTTGGTGGAGAATACCAAGTGTCACTGCTTCGCTTGTAACTCCTGCATGGGAGTTTCTAGAATGTTGAGAGAGGAATGATGTCCATAATGCCAAGTGTTATTTCTGCATGGAGTCCATTCTTGTAACATCTTCGAATATGGAGATTATAACTCCTCAATTCCTTTGCTTTGCTACGTTGCTTGGGCAGCAAGCAAGCTATTTTTCTACAGGTGGATCGACGATGCGCTATGGAGCTTGGATGATGATTTGGAGCTTCCTTTGGTGGATGGTCTTCTCCAAGTTAGAGACCATGAATGTAACACCTTTGCCTCTTCCTTTTATACCTCCAATCGTGTTGAATCCCTTGTATATTTTTGATATCTTTTAGAAATAGATGTGCACTCGCTTGTCTACGTAAATGTAGCTCTAGAATGATCTGATATGAGCTTTGATTCTATAGGTACGTACATCCAAGATGAGCCCTTGAGTGGCTCCTTCTAGCTTGGGAAGAAGAGTGTTGACGTCCGACCTTCGTTGGCTGATTTCCCCTGTAGTAAATGTGCCCTTTTGTGGCACTTCCAAATCTGCTCTTTTGCTATCAAAACTAGATTAGAGTAGTGCATATAATGTATTATAATGTTGTATAATGAGGTTTTTTAATATACCTTCTTTTGCACTCTATTTCCAGATCTGAAATTCTGGTTTTGTGGCAGATTTTTCCTGCAATACAAGGGTTTTGAGGTTGTCTTTTAAGAGTAGACACACCTTTCCCTTTTTTCTTGGACACTTTGATAACAAATCCAAGCTTCAATAATAGTAGATAGAAGCTTTTCAATTGATGCAATTTTCTGCACTTTCTTTCCTTGCATTCAACTTTGTAATGCTTTTTGATTTGAGACTCACCAAGTCTCACTTTCTTAAGCTTCTATTTCTATTTTTGGTTAGTTAAGTTCTTCTCCAAATTCTGGAGGATTCTAACCCTTTTTGGTGGCTTCTATTGGCCACTACAAGTTGCAGATTTTTGTGCTTCAATAGTGTCTTTAGACACTTGATACAAATCAGATTTTGTGCCTTTCAAGAAACACAAAACTAATTTCTTTTTTAGAGTGGTATAATAGTACAAGTCCTTCACTTTTAATGCACTAATATTACACCTTATCACTCCAATCAACTCTCAAAGTCATGCACTAATAATTTTCTACAACTAATCAAGAATAACCTAAAATGAATCTTTAAGAGTTATTCTGCAATTTCACTACAATCAATGTTGTAGGACTTAGTCTTCTTTTTTTCAAAAGTAGATAATAGGTAGTTGATAGAAGCTAATATGAAATCTAATCAACTCCTAATAAATGTGCAAATAAATCCTTAAAAATAATCTGTTTCCTTTTGCACTTTAGAAGACTGTAATCTAATTTTCTTCTTGCAACTTTAATCCAAATTTAGGTGCTCTAATAAATCTGATAAGTAATCCAATTAATGAATCTTCTTGCACCAAAAGTTGCATACCTTTTTCTGTAGCTCTTCTCCCACCTTTGTAGAGGATGTAGACCTTGGTGTCTAAAAACACCAAGTTGTTGCTTCAAGTAGGATGTCCTGAACAACTCCTTCTTCACCAAATGATGGTCTCAAACTTTCTTTCACGAGCCTAGGATTTGGTGGCTTGTTCTCCTCTTGTGTTCTCCTCCTTCTACTATATATTTGGAGAAGTCTATGTCTCTAAAGTGGTGCCTTCTTGCTATGAGAGGTAATATTCAAATCTCCAAGATTTGGTGAGCTTCTTCTATCTTCAAGTCTTCTTGTCGAATTCTGACTTCAAGCAGGATCTTCTTCTAGGGTTTGGCACTCCTTGCCAAATTCTTCTTCATAGATTTGGCACTCCTTGCCAAATTCTTCTTCATAGATTTGGCACTCCTTGCCAAATTCTCCTCTTGGGCTTGTTGTCGGATGGCGACAATTGTCCCAAGTCCTTCACTATCAGGGACTTCACCTTGGTAGTGGATTTCTCCAATGAGTTCTCCAAAGAACTCTCTTGATCTTCAACAAGGCTCTCCTAGCCTTTTCTGGATGCTCGATGAGACCTTCACAAGGTCTTTGATCTGGCAGCTTCTGATGGTCTTCCTTGAGACCTTTTCTTCAACCTTCTACTCCTGGAAGTGTTGGTGGTGAGATCTTCTCCTGGATATTCTAATTTTGCTGCTCTTGGCTTCGAGCAGGACTCTCCTAGTCCTTCTTCTTCTTCCAATATTGGAAGTTCTTCAATGAGATCTTCTCTTGATCTCTTCACTTTTGCTTCAGGGTTGAGTTGATTCTGAAGAAGATACTCTTCCTAACTTTCTTGTAGGAAGTCTCCCAACTCACTGAATCTTCTGTTCCTGCAACAAAGATATTAGTACTAAAATATTTAGTCTACTTCTGAATCAGATATTCTTCTTGAATTCTTCTTCAGGATCAAGGCTTCTGTGGCCTATTTCAATATCAAGGCTCCTATGGCCTTTTTAGTACCAAGGCTTCTATGGCCTTTTCAATATCAAGGCTTCTATGGCTTTTTAGTATCAAGGCTACTATGGCATTTTTAGTATCAAGGCTTCTATGGCCTTTTTAGTATCAAGGCTTCTATGGCCTTTTTAGTATCAAGGCTTTTATGGCCTTTTAGTATCAAGACTTTGTGGCTTCTTCTTCAAGGCTTCTATGGCCTTTCTGTATCAAGGCTCCTATGGCCTGTTCTTCAACTATGGAATTCTACAATCCAGTAGTGGAGATCTTTAGTCTCCTATCTTCACCATGATCCTTCACTAGAAGTCTTCTTCCATAGTATTCTCCTCTTGCACAATGAACTAACCTCTGCACTATGAGGGCACACTGACCTTCGGGCAATGAAGTTGGAGTCTCCTAGATTTCTATCGTAGGAGGAGTCCCAATCCTCTAAGAATTAATTTCCTGCAACAAAAGAAACTTTAGGCACTAGTTAGTAAATTCTAGATAACCTGGATGATCTTCACTAGATGATTTGTCAATCTAGTGGATTGAGTGTTGAGTCCTAGTCTTCACGAGTTTTCCTAACAACTCTATGGAAAAGACTCTAGACAAAAATGATCTCAATATTTTTTGAAACTGAGATTCCTTTCAGTCCTATCTTTGTGACTCTCCCAAAATCTACCACCTAGATTCTTCTGAGATCTTTTGATAGTGGTTGGTCCAACGGTACGTTAGTTTGACAAAACTCTCAGGCTAACTGATAATGGTGGTTTCCCTATTGACCTACATAGACTAGATCTACCGTGGCTCTGATACCACTATTAGCTT
Organism: Wollemia nobilis; assembly: GCA_028583015.1. NCBI lineage: Eukaryota > Viridiplantae > Streptophyta > Pinopsida > Araucariales > Araucariaceae > Wollemia > Wollemia nobilis. The sequence continues at coordinate 6,254,341 of JAQPPZ010000386.1, read as the reverse complement.
TTGATGAATGAGCCTTGGGAGATAACAATCACAAGATGCAGAATAATATGAAAGAAAGTAAATCTGCTAGATGACTGAAGTATGTTGTAAATATAAATCATATAAAATATTACAATGTAGCTATGGAGGAAATGAGCACTCCATTAACAAAGCTATTGATCTACATTGTATCCATCACCAATGAATGGTGAGGCACACAGAACTACACTATCCACTAAGCTACACTATCTGACTATGTCCCCCGACTCTATATCTATCTATCTAAGAGGCCATCCTTATATAGGTAAAATAGGATACTTGGCCAACACTCTATCTAGTTGTGCAAGGGACAACTTGCACATGTACAACTTGCACATTGACACTTGTGCATTTATTACATTGCATGAAGTAACTAGATAACTTGCATAGAAAGTAATCTAAGTATGTATCTTGGAGGATACATTTACATAACCCAAATGATGGAATAGACTCGATTTCCAACAGTTGCCTACTCATAGTATGGTGTGTTTTGGATTTCCTTTCCCAAATTTTTTCCTGAGGTACATATATATTGATTAATCTCCTCCATGCTATGATCTAGCGTATAGTATGCCTAGTACCTAGCTGAATGCCCACCTTCTCTAGATTCAGCTCGGACCCACCATCTCTTTGGTTCAGGACCAAGAATTCTAGGCTATGCTATGTTTGACGAAGTGTTATCCCATACCAACACTTTGCTAGACCTTTTAGCTCCAGAGTCAAGCTTCCCCTAAAAACCTTCGATGGTCTATGAACGATTTCTCAAACAAGCATAGAACATGAGATTCCCTCATGTACTACTCGCTTATCAATATAGAGAAGGTGTCCCATACCACCTCTTATTACTTTTTTATGGTAATAGGACCTACTCGTCCAAGGAAAGATTACCAAAAAGTGACTGAAATCGAATCACAATATTTGCCCTCCTTGCAAATGTTGGTGTTGGGTGGATGCTCATCCTACTCGATGTAGCAGCAAAAATTATTATTACCAATCTTCTCAATGGTTTACCTTGGGTATAAGAATCTTGCATCAAATCAGTAAGGTAAAGCTTATTATTGTGGTGGTATCCGAGAAAAAATGATAGTGGCAGAATAACTAAACCATATTTATGTAAAAATTATAAGTGTCTCCTTAAATAACTCATTAAAGTTCTACTTCAAATAATATTAATGCTTTTCAAATAAAACTTCTAAAACATATCTACCAAACTTTATAGGAGATTGTAAAACTATAACATTCTAAACTAAATTGAATAATTGCTTTATAGTTATTACCTTAATTTTACCCAACCACTCATTTTAGGATTTTTTCAACCTAATATAGGTCTTGCTTTAATTTTCATATTGTAAAATAAATACATCAACTTACTAAGCTCATAATTTCCTTCAAAGTCAAATGCTTTCATTAATACAAGCAACGTTTTTCCACTAAGTTATCCTTAATAATTATCTGACTATAATCTAATAAAAATATTGTATAACTATTCATTAATCTTTCCTACGAAAAATTAGTTAGTTAATAATACTTAACCTTTCTTTAACAATGAAAGACAACACTTGAATTCTCTCATTCTATTATATGCATGTCTATAATAATATCTATATGCATATCTAATATTAATTTCATGTATATAGATAAACCTCTTTATAAAATTAAAACTATTAACTTTCCCAAAGTCTTTTGAAGTTACCTAGTTTAGTAAAAAGGAATCTAGAGTTCAACATGACTAAAGCTTTTTAAGTGATTATGTTTAAGAAAACTCTTATTTCATTCATCCAATTAAATAACCGCTTGAAAAGATTTATCATGGTATTTCCATGTTTATCTACCCAAAACTGTTCTATTACTAAGTGAGACATAATCTCCTTTTAAATTTACACACTTTATCCATATTAACCAATCAATGAGCAAGCCCCACTAATGTTTTAGATTTTTAGGTAGGTCAAATTTGTTCATTTGGACTTATAATAAAATAAATAATTATTTTTAATCATGCCATAGATGTAGGTCTAACTATGGTTTTTTATTGAATGTTACCATTATACATCAGCGTCATAATGAGGAATTTAGTGTTTTCATTGCTAATTAGTCTTCCATGCATGGGTTAAAGCTACAAAAGGATATCCATGACATAATTCACACCACTATACATAATTCCTACGTAGGTAATCTAAATACTATCCTCTACTCAACACGTTGCATCTCTCCAAAGTTAATACTATAAACAACATTATATAATAAAAGGTAATATCAACCATGTTGTGTTTGATAAATTCTTTCAGTCTAAGGTTTATACCCATGGAAACAATTTCATCATAGACAATCCCCCTAACATCCATTATGATTTCATCTATCTATCTATCTATCTATCTATCTATCTATCTATATATATATATATATATATATATATATATATATATATATATATATATATTTTTTTTTTTTTTGAATTTACATGGTGAAATCGGTAGCCGCCATGAACCCGAATATTTATATTTTATCCTTACTTTTATTAATATATACATATATATTTTTTCATTCCTTGGTTTTATCATTTTGTATTTATTATTATTATTTATTAAATGTATTTATAAATTCTTATATTTAAATTTATACATATAAAAATGCATATTCTATTAAAATTTGTCAAGCAAATATATGTATCAAATAAACAGGTGCAACAATAATCTTGTGCAAAAATGCAATCAACAATTAACATGTCTCTATATGAATTTTATTCTAATGAGCTTCCATGTACTCACAACCATGGTGCTTTTTAAGCACTGACATCATATCCCACCTTACCTGGTGCAGACAATTCTTATCTTTCCGCTAGAAGGTGAGTTCCTAGTTCTTTTTTCTTGCTTTCTTGATGGAGACACCTATTCTTGCATCCATAAAATTAGACAACATTATCTTTTTCTAAAAAAAATAACAAGTAGTCAGATAGCTAAATGGAGAGGAGTTACATCATCATAACTAGGCAAATTGGATTCTAGTCGCCTCTAACATCACTTTTCTATCCTATCTAATCCAATTGGTTTAATTTTTGTATCATGGTAATATCTACATCTTATTACATTTAATTGACTTGGGTTTGGCAAATTGGAGGTCTACAAGCAAGTCACTATATGGGAAACAAGTCATTAAGCTACAAAGAAGGTTGATAATGAACAAGTTGCAAGGCCAAATTATTTTTAATTCATCTCAAATCTATCTGATTCATTATATTTCTTTCGTAGTTCTTCCTCTATGTTAATTTTAAAGATTCTTTACATGATTTGGTTGTCTATGTCATCCTTTATGTGGTAAAGTTGTAATCTATTATGTATGAGAGTAGCTTTGGCTACTATAGAAGCAAAGCTAAAGATACAACAATGAGGTAAGAAAAGATAGGTTATATATTTATTGTATATATATTGTCAATCACTATAATAATAAAATGTATATGCATGTAGTATGATTCTATAACAAGTAGTTAAGGTACAATATTTTTATACATTGAAGTTATCTTTCATTATTTTTATTATTGTAAGTTTTATATAAATGAAGAGGTATTAGACAACAACTATCTATATTCAAGGTCTTTGTTTGATTTACAATCCTAATACAATTTATAAAGATATATAATATGCTAGCAAATAAAATACAATTGCAAATATGAAAGCTACGACTAAGATAAAAAAAACTCCCTATCCATATGTTATATGAGTTACATGGAAAACTATGAGAAAAATAGGTATGAATCTCCCCTATGTAATTTTTATTTTGATTAATATGGTAATATACAAACCAATTTGGAATTTCTTATATAAGATATTTGATCATATCCAACCACATTTAAATATTTACATGTATGCAAAAGTTATTTTTCCAAGAGATAAATAGAAAATATAGATACTACCAAATATAAACTCTCAAGATATACTCTCATTATGTGATGGCTAGTTCCCTCATCCAACATCTAGAAAAACAAGTTGAAAATAGCCCATGATCCTACATAATATGCCAAACAAAATTGAAAACAAAGAATGTTTCCATAGCCTAGTCCAATGCATGTTCTTGGAAAGTTCTAAATCTAGAAGGACACCTATTTTTTCTTAAGATGGTTTGATATGACTAATATTCCTTTTCGTAATCATATGGATCATACATAAGTATAAATTCATTTCTTCCATTCATACAATAGAGTTTCAAAGAGAGTGATAGATAGAGAGAGAGAGCCATATACCTTTTCAACCATTTAGAAAGAAGAATCATATCAAGAATTATTTTTTTCTGATATTGAAAATAAGAAAATCAAATTTTAACAAATCAACAAATAAACTAGTCGTAAAGTTTCACCACCCATACCATAAAAAACATCCTATTGCATATATCTTTCATTTTTAAAAAATAAAGAAAACATTTCCTATCAATTCACACCCGCCCTTATTTTATATGTATCATTTTTTTCCTTTCATGCATGTCAAAGCAAGTAGCAAAATCCAAGACACCTCTTCATTCCTTGAAATGCTACCTCCTGATTGTTGTTTTTTTAAGGAGAGGGAAGAGATATCTCCTTCACTTCTCTCCTTTGAATTATCTCCTCCAAATGTCTATTTTTTTTTAAATTGTTTATATAGGATTGAAGTGATATCTACTCATATTACATCATGAATATAGTGATATTACAATAACTTGACAATTATGCATGAATCCCTTAGTAAGATATGAATAGTTTAACTCATACCTTTTAATATCATCATATAAATCCATTTTAATATAACATAATTTTTTTTTTCATATTATTTTACTTATATAGTATATTTTCACATAATTTAATATTATAAATTATTTTTTAAAATTATAAAATTTAAATCCTCTTCAAATATTTATCTCTAGACTATAACACAAAACTTATAATAATTTGAATGCACAAATAATATTTAAACTACATCTACATCTTTGATATGATTCAAGAGGTTATTTTTGAAAAATTAAAAATTAGATGTCATTGTAGTCATCCTTGTGTGTTGACCTAACTCTATTTTGAGCATAAAGTCTTTTTACCTTTTAGATTCTATCTCCTCTCAATTGAAAGCTATATATTAATTGTTCAATCTAATTTTAACAAGGGTTGTGTAATAATCTACTCTTGTCTATCCTTGCTTATGTAGACAAATTGTTCAATCTAATTTTATGGAATATAAATACCTACACAAAACGTCTATCAATGTTGTCTAGGTGTTTGTACCTTTATTTTAGACTTGCATCAAAGATCTCACTAATAAGATACACATACTATGCCACCCATTAAATATACACCAATAAGACATCAATATATTTTGACAATACAAAGTAGCTTTAACATGTAACCCATGCATCCCACATACCCTTGCACTCTTGTAGCCCAAAGTTAAAGATTTGTAGTCGGTACCCTATCCCCACACCCTCCATACCCACACACCCATGCAACCTTAATATACACGTACACGTACACGTGTGTGCACACTGCACGTACATAAACATACATGTGTGCGCGTGCATGCGCACGTGTAAACATTTAACAAATTTCACATTCATTCCTTGATTCATAAACAATCATCTGAATATTAAGAAGGCATCACGCTTGAGATTAGCTCCACTTTTGTTGTAGCCAACTCCTTGACCTTATTGATTTTTCCTTAGTGTTTTTTTTGCGTTCGGAAAATTAAAGGCTAAAATTACATGCACTTAGCATTGTGACGAATTAATATGGTAATGATATAAATCAAGCATAATCCTTATAGATATCCAAATTTGACTCTTAATGGGATTAAAGGCCCAAGGCATGTGTTTTGGGGTAAATTTCACTCCCTGTAGAAGCCAGGCTCATAAGAGACATTTGTGATATTAAAAAAAACTTTAGAAATGCGTTCTTAATATTGTTATTATATTAGGTTCGAGGTATAGATCAATTGATTCGATAAGATTCGACAAGTAAGGTGGGACAAGTAAGGTGGCGGAAGTCCAAATTTTAAATCTTGGGTCTCATCGGTTTGGACGCTTGTCCCTTTAGCTTTTAGTTGTGTAAAAGAACTATGTGACGACTACCTAAACAAACAAGCAGAATACTGTAATGATTATAAAAACTAAACAACCTACCTATAATGATTACCAATTTCATTATATAAATAAAAATAATATATATATATAAATATATATATATATATATATATAAATATATATATATATATATTTTATTCAATTTCAAAAATCTATGTGAGAAGAGATGCCTAATACGTTAAAAACAATAAATATATAAGAAAATAAACTTGCTTGTCGAGTGTTGTTTAAAATTTACTTACCGATAACTTAAAAGAAGAAAAAATAATATATTCGTTAGATTTCGTTATTTTAATAAATATTTTAAAAATAGTAAAGAAAATATTCCATGGGCATAAATGTTGAGCCCATAACTTCGAGATAAACACTCATCCAATCTACTCAATATATTTTATATTTGTATATTTTAACAGAATCATTTCAAATACTCATAAAATTTATAACCACACCTTAAGCAGGATGTTGTCTTTCTTCTTTTATAAGATGAAAATAAATATCAGGAAAAATGCCTCTATTTATATATCTCAAAATGAACATATGAATGCCTATTACTTTTCTTTAGATTTTTTTAATATAATATTTCTTGTACATATTTATCATAAAGTAATATTTCTTATATACATCCATTATAGGATTGATCCGAGTTACATCATCGATAATGCAAGTAACATTTTTACCGATAAACCACACTCACGAAGATTACTTTTTTCAATTAAAATAATAATAAATGAAAAAAACATGATCCAATCCAAAAATAATATTTCGACCATTAAATTTACAACCTTCTGCATCTAATTGTTGAACAAGTTAAGAGCAGTCAAAGTTATACAAATGCAAATTCACGGACTAGAAAACTTACAATGAAAGATTATTCTCTTTCTTCAATTTGCATATTTAAAAAAAAAATCACATTAATTAGCCTATTCATGTCCACAAAATTAAAATAGTTGCATTTTTGTTTGTTGGTTTTGTATGAGCTTTTATTAAAGTCATTATCGAATGTGTGTATGACTAGTTATTTAGTATCAAAGGCAATATTGACCTTACAATTTGAATCTGAGAGTTTTAAATATGACACAGTTTTATACATATAATATTTAGGGATTAAGTTGATTTACTTGGCATAAATTTTATCTTTATATTCAAAGGAGGTATTACATTCAATTTGGAGTCTCTTGTTATAATTGATAAAATACAAAACTAAATTATTTTTCTCATGAATATGCACTTCAAACCTATAATTTTTTAGATTATCTTAAAAAAATTATTTCATGCCAAACCACTAAATATATGTACTTTCTCCTTTGAGGAATGTAAGGCTTATAGCACTAACAAGTGTGTGAAATGTTACTTGTATAACAACTACAATTAAGCTATAAAATCTAGCATTGGTCTTAAACCATAACTGAAACAACAAGGATTACCTTTGAATTGCAATATAGAAATTTTTATCGAGCCATAGAAAAGTAGAAATCTAAATTTTTTAATCGTTGTGTTGTAAATTACATCCAAATTCAAACCTTAAGGATCTTGGCATTTTAGAGATTTTATAAGTCATAATAAAATATCCATTGCTACACCTATCATTTCTTTTCTTGGTGGAATTGCTCCTTGTATTCCATTGAGATGAGCAACCTAATGAAGAATCAGCTTGTCCAAGTTGTTGGTCCTATGTGGTTCATAATACAAACATCATCATATATCCCACAACCATTCCCTACTTCCTTCTTATTTTTTCCATCCTCATTATCAAGAAAACTAACAACCAAGTACTACTACTTTATATTGTAAATATTTGGCTTTTCACTATGTAAGCTACTTGTAATGTGTGGATGGTAGGATGTAGATAGAGAGAGAGTACTTAAACTATAAAAAAATGTATGAATAAAGCAAACTTTAATGTAGTAGTCAAATATTTTATGCACATATATTATGGTTATAACTATTGTGATCTTAGCATTATCTAAAGTCATATGTTATTGGCCTTGATGCCAAGACTATTAGTCGATGCTAATGGAAAAACTAAATAATGGTTAAGAGTTTAAAATTAAAAGCTTTTATTATAGTTAATGGTGTTAAAATAAAAATAAAAAATAATAATTGCCTAACCAATAATATAATTAGCTTTTATGCTTCCTACTAACCAAGAAACTAATGAAAATAGGTAATTTCATATGTTGTCCCTATAGTTTATGAAGCACACTTGTGACTTAGAAATTGAGAAAGTAGGAAAGCATGTTGGTCTACCACTAGGCCTTTTTATCATGAGGTATGCATAACGACATGCCATAGTAGCACCATGGACTCTCTGAGTGACACCATGATGATATTGGTGCTCATAATAGGATATAAATTATATATAGCCAATATTAGGGATTCAAGGGTTATCACTATGAAGGAAAAAGTTCTAATAGAATTTCATAGTCTTCATTTCAGTTGCATCATGATTCCATATCTTAATTGTTAGAGATAGGAAAATGAACATTATTTTCAATGGTACCATTGTTGGATGATATATGCATAATGACTTTAGGTTACATGTTAGATAAAAGTATTTCACCAAAAATCTAGTTAAATCTATAAATTTATGCATTGCATGATGTAATGAGGTATCAATATGGTTGATTGCATAGTGTGGATTCTAACCTTGCATTGTAACTTGACTTCAAGTATCTCTTGTTTATCTTCTAATATTTTTGGTCTCATCTTGAACCATCATATTCATACATGTGTGAATTCAAAATATTTAATATTAAAATATTTGATAGTATGTATCCACATGTTTCATCTATTAATGTTTAATAATTTTGAAATAAAAAATAATAATAATTAATATTAAACTAACTAATTTGGTATTGTAAAAGTAAAAAAAGTAAAAATAAATATTAATTTATAAATTTATCACACATTGTACATTGCAGTGTAACTATATTAAATCAAATCGTATGAGCGCAACAAGTTAAATTCCTCAATTTTCAACGAGGAGACATAGATTCCAAACTTGTTTCAATTCCATATAACTAAGTATAACTATATACATATATATGTAATTACAAAATACAATTAAATTTAATAAATACATTAAAAATAATAGAGTTAAGAATAAAATACTAACATAGAAAGGTAGATATATATCGTTAGTATAAAGAGTGGAGCTAACTAAATTAGTATTACAAGTCATTCCAACATATTGTATGTCCTAGTATATTATTCCAAAATTGGTAAAAAAAAGTTTAATCTATATTATGCAATCATTTTTGTTGTCAGGATTACATGATAAAGGAAATTTCCTTTGGTGATATGGAGGAAGGTGTGTGATGATAAATCTAGGGAGGTCTTAGTTTCAAAGTTCTTATGGATGCAAACTTAGCTCTAAGGGAAAAAGTAATTTGGAGATTGTACAAAGAAAGTCAAAGACAATGGGCAAGAATTCTTCTAAGTACGTTGAGCCCAATGACACAAGCTTACTATTTACTATCACTACTAGATGGTTCTCCACTATGGAACAATTAAGAAAATCAAATGATCTAGCTATTAAAGTTCTAAGATGGGTGATGGAAATTGGGGAATATTTTTCTATTTGGATGGATACTTGGTGTGATAAAAAATCACTCAATCTAGATCCAATTTTGAAACCATGGATAAGATAACTTCAATATAAATATGGTGATAGGATTTCAATCATTGTGTACAAGGATCAGAAAGGAAGATACAAATGGAATTTTTTTTGTACAAGAACACTAGACATTGGTGCTAGGAGGTAGTTGAGCAAAAATATAACAACAATGATTGTTCTAAGGGGAGCCAAGGATAAGTTGATTTGGGAGTTTAATAGCTCAAGAGAATACACAGTAAGAAGTGGATATAATATAAAGAAGCAATAAAATAAGAATACTACAAGAATATGGAGACATATTTAGGATAGTCCGAGCATTCCAAAATTTAAAATATTTGTATAGATTGTAGGTCATAGGAAAGTTTTATCCTAGGATAACCTAACAAAAAGGGGTTTTCATAGCCCCTCATAATGTATCCTATGTAAAAAGGATGAGGAGAGTATAGACCATCTCTTGGAACATTGGTAAATAGTGTAGGAACTATGATAATGGATTGTTAATATGTTTGGTAAATGGATGGTGATGAACAAAAAAATTGAAGAATAGATAAAGCAATGGTAGAGCACTTTTAAAAATAAGGTGATATAGATAATCTAGGATACATAAAAAATATAATACTTTGGACTATATGGCTAGAAAGGAAAGACAATTTTTAAAGGAAAGAAAAACAATTTAGAGGTAATAAAAATGAAATTATGTTTAGCCATAAAGGAGTCTAAATCAACCCTATCAACTCACCCAATTCTTAATCTTGAAGCAAAGGGCGTTAATAGATGAATTCAAGTCATCAAATAGAATTATGATGTTGGGTACAAGAGAAACAAAAGAAAGGTAAAGAATATAAAGTGGAAACCATCGAAAGTGGAGTTGGTCAAGTCAAATTTTGTTGGATCATCTAAAGAAAATATAAGACTAATAGAAGGAGGAGGAATAATTTGAAATAATAAGCGTGAGAATTTGTCACATTACGCATTCAATGGCAGATTTAAGACAAACAATGAAAGCTAAAGCTTTGTGGATTTGGAAGGGTTAAAAATATGTAGACAAATGAAACAGAATAGAGTATGGATGGAAGATGAACCACTAATAGTAATAAATATAATTTTGAGGAAAGCAAAGGTTCCAAGGAACATACAAGAGATCATTATATAAATATAAGACCTTGCTATAGTGTTTGAAAAAATTAGGTTTACACATATGTTAAGAGAAGAAAATGAATGTGTAGATAGGCTAGCTAATAGAGGGGTTTTAATAGAGGATTGTGCAGGTAAATTCTCTTTTCTATGGTTAAAGGAAGTAGTAAGTTTAGCTGAAGCTAACGATAAAATGCTGACTATCTAAATCAAATAATGATTGAGGTTTACTTTAAGGTTTTCCATTGGTAATATTTTTTGTATTTTATAACATCGATGTATTTTCATATAAAATATTTATTACAATTCTTGTGGTTGCACTTATGCTTCAAAAAGGAAACTAATAGTTTAGATCTGGTAAAGTAGACTATGACAACACAAAGTTTTAGAAATATTACTCTACTAAGATGTAGTGTGTAGACTAGTAAAGGTGGAGTTTTGGTATTGTAAAGGTTATTGTAGAAATTATCAAGAAGAAGGATGTTGAATTTTAGAATATTTGTATTTCCAAAGAAAATTGAAGATCCAAAAATGAAAATAAGAATTCAAACTTACTATGGGAAAAGATGTAGGTATCTCGCTACATCAACTTATTTGCAATGATAATATATTTGTAAACTCTAAATATCTAAAGGATAAGGTTGTCATTTATCAGGGGTGGGGGACCCAAGTACAACCCCTCTTTTGTTAGGAATTATTCCATCATAGTTAGGGTAGTAACCAACTAGCCCTCTCTAGGTGACAAGTTAGTTAGGGGAGCTATCATATACCTATCACAAGGAAAATAAGAATGAGGGTAGTTATAAAATACCACTCACAAGGACCATGAGTCCAAGTATTTATCGTCCTCCCATGGATGGTGGTCAAGCCATAATTGGTAAAGTTATGTGTATTGGTATAATAACTAATGCAATCATACTAAATCTTTGAGTTCTAACATATGGTATTAGAGTAGGTAGAATGAAGAAATAATGATCATTTTGATCCTCCTCTAGATTCAAGAGAAAACCAAGAGAGCACTCTATTTAAGAAAGAAAAATTAAAGTTTGAGAAAAGAAGTTTCAAGGGAAAAATTACCCTGTATAAAATTATCACTGTGAAGCAAAAATCCACAATAGATTGAAGGTTTTAGGGTGGAAAAAAGGCTTACCCATGAAGGAAAAATAAATATCAATAGTAATGGAGGAAGAACCCATCATTTTTACCCATGAAGGCATATTGAACACTCAACAATGACTGCAAGGCGATGGGCACAAATATTAGAAATGAGACTTGGCTAACCCATGTAGGTGGAAATCAAAACAATGCCATTATCAAATTTACATCCATAAATCATATCAAATGACTAGAGAACCAATAGAAGAATCAATCAATCGAGAAAGCCCAAATAGAGCATCTTGAAATTTAAGAGATACAATTAGAATGCAATTCTTTATCATCTATAATTTTCAATCAAAATGATCTAGAAATTGAGGCTAGCAAGAAGGATCAAGAATACCCACATAAGGGACTCAAACTTACATTCATTAGTAGCACATCAAAAGAAGCATAAATATATGGCCTATCCTAAGCAACGACTTAATAAAATGATTGAGGTCAAGATGCAGAAGAAAAGACAAGAAGTGGTTGACCTCATCACGGTAGAAGATAGTGGTCAAGCCAAGATTTGGTAATAAAACTTCATGGTAGGAAAGTATTTTGTCTTATCAATAATTAATTTACTTGACGAAGATCCTCCACATGAAGACTTTAAAGGAGACACATATTTTATAATTGTGTTTTTTGGAGTGCATTATTGGTAGTACCCAACACTCAAAGTTGTGCAGATTTCATAAATAGGGGGGGAAGGAAGACTAACTCTCCTCGATGTTCAATACTGCACCAAAAATAATATTTAGATCATGTTGATTATGGAGGAGAACTTTTCCTTGTTTTAAAAACATAGAGACACAAGTCAGAGCAAGAAAACAAGAACCTGAAGTCAGAACAAGAAGCAAACATCTTCATCAAGCCACATGAACAAATCAAATTTGAAAGCATTCAACAATTCCTCTTCAAGGAATTCTCAACTATGATGTAATAAGGGGGAATGTTACAAATTATTCCATCTTAGTTGTTGTTGGGTGACAATTTAGTTAGAGGAAACTATCAACTAGCTCTTACAAAGAAAATAAGAATAAGGGTTGTTATAAACTACCACTTACAAGGACTATGAGTCCAAGTAGTTACTGTCCTCACATGGATGGTGGTTAAACCATAATTCACAAAGCTATGTATATAAATACTCATCATATATAATGCAACGGTATCAAAGCTTTGAGTTCTAACATTTTTGTGGGGCACCATAGTCGTATGGTTTTGACCTCTCATCAAAAGATCCAGATTCAAACCATAATAAAGAGTGTGTAAGTATGTGTACAAAATAAATAAATTGAATAAAAATTAATAAACAATATTCAACAAACCTTCTTCTCAAATTTATTATACATTAATCATCAAATGAGGGTGGGGGTGGGGAGTAAGTACAACACAATGTTGTACTTACTCCCCACCCCCCCTCAATTTGTGTTGTACTTACTCCCCACCCCCACCCTCAATTTGATATACTTACTCCCCACCCCGGAGTAAGTACAACAAAATTGAGGGTGGGGGTGGGGAGTAAGTACAACACTGTGTTGTACTTACTCCCCACCCCCAACTAAGGGTGGGGGTGGGGAGTAAGTACAACAAGCGTCTGCACTTACTCCCCACCCCCACCCTTAATTTGTCGTACTTACTCCCCACCCCCACCCTCAAATTGATGGTGGGGGTGGGGAGTAAGTACAACAAATTGAGGGTGGGGGTGGGGAGTAAGTGCAACATAGCTTGTTGTACTTACTCCCCACCCCCACCCTTAATTGGGGGTGGGGAGTAAGTACAACACAGTGTTGTACTTACTCCCCACCCCCACCCTCAATTTTGTTGTACTTACTCCGGGGTGGGGAGTAAGTATATCAAATTGAGGGTGGGGAGTAAGTACAGCAAATTAAGGGTGGGGAGTAAGTACAGCAAATTAAGGGTGGGGGTGGGGAGTAAGTACATCACAGTTGTTGTACTTACTCCCCGACCCCACCCTTAATTGGGGGTGGGGAGTAAGTACAACACAGGTGTTGTACTTACTCCCCACCCCCACCCTCAATTTTGTTGTACTTACTCCGAGGTGGGGAGTAAGTACGACAAATTGAGGGTGGGGGGTGGGGAGTAAGTACAACATTGTGTTGTACTTACTCCCCACCCCCCACCCCCCAATTGAGGGTGGGGTTGGGGAGTAAGTACAACATTGTGTTGTACTTACTCCCCACCCCCACCCTTAATTTGTCGTACTTACTCCCCACCCCCAATTGAGGGTGGGGGTGGAAAGCAAGTACAACACGAGTGAGGGTGGGGGTGGGTAGTAGTATAGCACCCACCCTCAAATTGAGGGTGGGGGTGGGAAGCAAGACAACACGGAGGGTGGGGTGGGAGAAATCAATTTGATGTTGTACTTACTCTCCAACCCCACCCTTAATTTGTCTTACTCCCCACCCCCAATTGAGGGTGGGGGTGGAAAGCAAGTACAACACGGTGAGGGTGGGGGTGGGTAGTAAGTATAGCACCCACCCTCAAATTGAGGGTGGGGGTGGGAAGCAAGTACAACACGGTGAGGGTGGGGGTGGGGAGTAAGTACATCACATTTGAGGGTGGGGGTAGGGAGTAAGTACAACATTGTAGGGTGGGGGTGGGGAGTAAGTACAACATATTTGAGGGTGGAGGTGGAGAGTAAGTACAACACCACCCCCACACCCACCCCTCAAATGTGCTATACTTACTCCCCACCCCCACCCTACAATGATGTACTTACTCCCCACCCCCACCCTCATTTTGTGTGGTACTTACTCCCCACCCCCACCCTCAAATGTGTTATACTTACTCCCCACCCCCCACCCTCATTCTCGTGTTGTACTTACTCCCCACCCATTTGAGGGTGGGGGTGGGAAGTAAGTACAACACTATGATGTACTTACTCCCCACCCCCACCGTTGTACTTACTCCCCACCCCCACCTTCAAATGTGTTGTACTTACTCTCCACCCCCCCACCCTCAAATGAGGGTGGGGGTGCTGTACTTACTCCCCACCCCCACCCTCAAATGTGTTGTACTTACTCCCCACCCTCATTTGGGTGGGGAGTAAGTACAACACTGTGATGTACTTACTCCCCACCCCCACTGCTCTACTTACTCCCCCACCCCCACCCTCATTTGGGTGGGGAGTAAGTACAACACCGTGTTGTACTTACCCCCCACCCCCCACTGTTGTACTTACTCCCACACCCCCCACACTCAAATGTGTTGTACTTACTCCCCACCCCCACCCTCAAAGTACAACACATTTGAGGGTGAGGGTGGGGAGTAAGTACAACACATTTGAGGGTGGGGGTGGGGAGTAAGTACAACACAGGGGGTGGGGAGTAAGTACAACACATTTGAGGGTGGGGGTGGGGAGTAAGTACAACACTGTGTTGTACTTACTCCTTGTACTTACTCCTCACCCTCACCCTCAAATGTGTTGTACTTTGAGGGTGGGGGTGGGGGAGTAAGCACAACACAGAGGGTGGAGAGTAAGTACAACACATTTGAGGGTGGGGGTGGGGAGTAAGTACAACACCGTGTTGTACTTACTCCCCACCCCCACCCTCACAATGTTGTACTTACTCACACCCCCACCCTCAAATGTGTTGTACTTACTCCCCACCCCCACCCTCATTTACTCTCCACCCCCACCCCTCACCGTGCTATACTTACTCCCCGTTGTACTTACTCCCCACCCCCACCATCACCCTCACTATGTTGTACTTACTCTACACCCCCACTCTCAAATGTGTTGTACTTACTCCCCACCCCCACCCTCACCCTCACCGTGCTATAGTTACTCCCCACCCCGTACAACACAGTGAGGGTGGGGGTGGGGAGTAAATGAGGGTGGGGGTGGGGAGTAAGTACAACACATTTGAGGGTGGAGGTGGGGAGTAAGTACATCATAGTGAGGGTGGGGAGTAAGTACAACACATTTGAGGGTGGGGGGGGGGGGAGTACAACACTATGTTGTACTATTTGAGGGTGGGGGTGGGGCATAAGTACAACACAGTGAGGGTGGGGGTGGGGAGTAAGTACAACACAATGCTGTACTTCTGAGTAAGTACAACACTATGTTGTACTTTTGAGGGTGGGGGTGGGGAGTAAGTACAACACAAGTGAGGGTGGGGGTGGGGAGTAAGTACAACACAATGTTGTACTTACTCCCCACCCCCACCCTCAATTTGCGTGACTTACTCCCCACCCCGAAGTAAGTACAACAAAATTGAGGGTGGGGTGGGGAGTAAGTACAACACCGTGCTGTACTTACTCCCCACCCCCAATTGAGGGTGGGGGTGGGGAGTAAGTACAACGCAGCTTGTTGTACTTACCCTCACCCCCTCACCCTCACCCCCAATTGAGGGTGGGGGTGGGGAGTAAGTACAACAACTATGTTGTACTTACTCCCCACCCACACCCTCAAATTGAGGGTGTTTGAGGGTGGGGGTGGGGAGTAAGTACAACAAATTGAGGGTGGGGGTGGGGAGTAAGTACAACACAATTGTTGTACTTGCTTCCCACCCTTAATTTGCACACTCAAACACCCTTAATTTGAGGGTGGGGATGGGAAGCAAGTAAGTACAACACGGTGAGGGTGGGGGTGGAGAGTAAGTACAACACCCACCCTCAAATTGAGGGTGGGGGTGGAAAGCAAGTACAACATAGTGAGGGTGGGGGTGGGGAGTAAGTACATCACATTTGAGGGTGGGGGTGGGGAGTAAGTACAACACTATAGGGTGGGGGTGGGGAGTAAGTACAACAACGTCCACCCCCACCCTCAAATGTGCTATACTTACTCCCCACCCCCACCCTCAAATGTGCTATACTTACTCCCCACCCCCACCCTCATTTTGTGCTATACTTACTCCCCACCCCCACCCTCATTCCGTGTTGTACTTACTCCCCACCCCCACCCTCATTCCGTGTTGTCCTTACTTCTCATTTTGTGTTGTACTTACTCCCCACCCATTTGAGGGTGGGGGTTGGAAGTATGTACAACACTCGTGATGTATTTACTCCCCACCCCCACTCGCTGTACTTACTCCCCACCCCCACTCGTCAAATGTGTTGTACTTACTCCCCACATCCACCCTAAAATATGTTGTACTTACTCCCAACCCCCACCCTCATTTGGGTGGGGAGTAAGTACAACACAGTGATGTACTTACTCCCCACCCCCACCACCGTACTTACTCCCCACCCCCACCCTCAAATGTGTTGTACTTACTCTCCATCCCCACCCTCATTTGAGGGTGGGGGTGGGGAGTAAGTACAACACTGTGTTGTACTTACTCCCCACCCCCACCCTCACTATGCTATACTTACTCCCACCCCCACCCTAAAATGTGTTGTACTTACTCCCCACCCCCACCCTCACCGTGTTGTACTTACTCCCCACCCCATACAAGACACAGTGAGGGTGGGGTTGGGGAGTAAATGAGGGTGGGGGTGGGGAGTAAGTACATCATAGTGGGGGTGGGGAGTAAGTACAACACATTTGAGGGTGGGGGTGGGGAGTAAGTATAGCACTCGTGTTGTACTATTTGAGGGTGGGGGTGGGGTGTAAGTACAACACGCTTAGGGTGGGGGTGGGGTGTAAGTACAACACATTTGAGGGTGGGGGTGGGAAGTAAGTATATCATAGTGAGGGTGGGGAGTAAGTACAACATAGTTCATTTGAGGGTGGGTGTGGGGAGTAAGTATAGCATTGTGTTGTACTTACTTCCCACCCCCACCCTCAAATGTGTTGTACTTACTTCCCACCCTCACTATGTTGTACTTACTCCCCACCCCCACCCTAAAATGTGTTGTACTTACTCCCCACCCCCACCCTCATTTACTCTTCACCCCCACCCTCATTGTGCTGTACTTACTCCCCACATAGGGAGTAAGTACAACACTGTGTTGTACTTATTTCCCACCCCCACCCTCAAATGTGTTGTACTTACTCTCCACCCTCACTATGTGCTGTACTTACTCTCCACCCCCACCCTCAAATGTGTTGTACTTACTCCCCACCCTCACTATGTTGTACTTACTCCCCACCCCACCCTCAAATGTGTTGTACTTACTCTCCACCCCCACCCTCATTTACTCTCCCCCACCCTCATTGTGTTGTATTTACTCGCCACCCCCACCATCATTTGAGGGTGGGGGTGGGGACCCTCATTTACTCCCAACCCTCACCCTCACCCTCAAATATGTTGTACTTACTCTCCACCTTGAGGGTGGGGTGTTGTACTTACTCCCCACCCCCACCCTCACCCTCACCCTCACCCTCAAATATGTTGTACTTACTCTCCACCTTGAGGGTGGGGTGTTGTACTTACTCCCCACCCCCACCCTCAAATGTGTTGTACTTACTCCCCACCTTGAGGGTGGGGTGCTGTACTTACTCCCCACCCCCACCCTCAAATGTGTTGTACTTACTCCCCACGTGGGGTGCTGTACTTACTCCCTACCCCCACCCTCAAATGGGGAGTAAGTTGAGGGTGGGGTGTTGTACTTACTCCCCACCCCCACCCTCAAATGTGTTGTACTTACTCCCCACCTTGAGGGTGGGGTGCTGAAATGTGTTGTTCTTTCTCCCCACCCCCACCCTCGTGTTGTACTTACTCCCCACCCCCCACCCTCATTTGTTGTACTTACTCCCCACCATTTGAGGGTGGGGGTGGGGAGTAAGTATAACACATTTGAGGGTGGGGGGTGGGAAGTAAGCACAACACATTTGAGGGTGGGGGTGGGACACATTTGAGGGTGGGGGTGTGGAGTAAGCAAAACACTTTGAGGGTGGGGGGTGTGGAGTAAGCAAAACACATTTGAGGGTGGGTGCCCACCCCCACCCTCAAATGTGTTGTGCTTACTTCCCACCCCCCACCCTCAAATGTGTTGTACTTACTCCCCACCCCGAGGGTGGGGTGTTGTACTTACTCCCCACCCCCACCCTCAAATGTGTTGTACTTACTCCCCACGGGAACCCACCCTCAAATGTGTTGTTCTTACTCCCACCCCCACCCTCAAATGTGTTGACTTTCCCCACCCCGAGGTGGGGTGTCTTACTCCCCACCCCCACCCTCAAATGTGTTGTACTTACTCCCCACCCCCACCCTCATTTGGGACCCACCCTCAAATGTGTTGTGCTTACTCTCCACCCCCACCCTCATGGTGTTGTACTTACTCCCCACCCCCACTCTCAAATGTGTTGTACTTACTCCCCACCCTGAGGGTGGGTTCTCGTACTTACTCCCCACCCCCCCACCCTCAAATGTGTTGTACTTCCTCCCCATCCCCACCCTCAAATAGGTTGTACTTACTCCCCACCCTGAGGGTGGGGTGCTGTACTTACTCCCCACTCCCACCCTCAAATGTGTTGTGCTTACTCCCCACCCCCACCCTCGTGTTGTACTTACTCCCCACCCCCCACCTTCAAATGTGTTGTACTTACTCCCCACCCCCAAATGTGTTGTGCTTACTCCCCACCCCCACCCTCGTGTTGTACTTACTCCCCACCCCCACCCTCAAATGTGTTGTACGTACTCCCCACCCCGAGGGTGGGGTGCTGTACTTACTCCCCACCTCACCCTCACCCTCAAATGTGTTGTACTTACTCCCCATCCCCACCCTCAAATAGGTGGGGAGTAAGTACAGCAAATGAGGGTGGAGGTGGTCCCACCCTCAAATGTGTTGTGCTTACTCCCCACCTCCACCCTCGTGTTGTACTTACTCCCCACCTCCACCCTCGTGTTGTACTTACTCCCCACCCCCACCCTCAAATAGGTGGGGAGTAAGTACAACAAATGAGGGTGAGGGTGGGGGTGGGGAGTAAGTACATCACTATGTTGTACTTACTCCCCACCCCCATCCTCAAATGTGTTGTACTTACTCCCCACCCCCACTCTCAAATAGTACAACACTGTACAACACAATTTTTAAACTTTTAACTTAAAATTTAAATTTATTTTAAAAAAATCAATAATAATAACAGATATATAAGTATTTCAAACCATCATCAAAGCTTATACACACCCACTCTTTTAAAAGTAAAAGTTTACCATTAATTAAAATAATATAGAACCATGTGAGTGTGGTTTACTGGTAAAGACACGACTTGCATTATCGGTGATGTGACCCGGATTCAATCCACGTCGAACGCTTATAAAAAGTATTTACTTAAAAATAAAAATAAAAAAATAAAATAGATTTATATTAACTTGTAAGGCGAGAAACATGCAGTTTTATTTTATTACGAAGTTATTATTTAATATAAGTATTAAATATTTAAATTATAATTAAAATTAAAATGAGTAAATTTAATAGTAAAAATTTAATATTCTAAATAAAATGGTTAATTTCAAATCTAAAGTGTATATACGAAGATAACATAATATACTAATTTTCAATTTAATTTTAATTTGATTTTTGTTAAATTATTATAATAATACTGTCATTGAAACTTTTTAAAAAGTTAATCATATATTATAATAATAAACCTTAAAAAAACCCATACATCCACCTAAGCACCTCTAGAATATATTTTAAATATGTCAACGAGAGATTAGGTAGCCGACCAAGTGGATGTCTTGTTTGATTTGAAATAAGTCTTTAATGAGCATCATTTTGCGTTAATAATATTTTTTTAATATTTCTTTAAAAATAAGATTAATATAAAATATTTAAAATATTTTAAGAGATAGTATAATTATTTAGGTTTTGGTTTTTAAAGGTTAAAGGTTTAAATAGTGGTTTGTATGGGTGTGTTAATTTCTTATTGATAAGCTTAATTTTCGATCTTACGAGGATCATGGCTAGAATGGAAATGGTCAGCCCTAAGGGATCATGACTGGAATGGAAATGGTCAGCCCTAAGGGTTGGTCGGTCGTAGTTAAAACTCTCTAGTTGAAATCAAGAGACCCCATGTTCAAATATCTCCCCTCACATATTGCGGATATGCTATGTACAAAAGATTAAATATATATAATAAAATAATAATTAATGATAATTAAATATTTATTTATAAATTGAAACATTGGTATATGAATAATATAAAATAAATTTATTTTTAGATTGTAATTTTAGTTTACAATGTGAAATAAATTTTATGTTTTCAGGATTGGAATATCTTTTGTGGGGTAAATCAAACTTTTTACCTTGGGATTGTTTTTTGAAAAAGAATTTGAAAAAAATTATATTAAAACAAAGATTATTTACAAGTTGGATGAGACTCCTCCCATTGACAAAAACACTTATTTACAATAGTAAAAGAAGATTTGCATTAGAGCCAAATTTCCTAAACCATATTTCTACAAGGGCTGCCCACTTGTTTACAACAATAAAAGAAGATATGCATTGGAGCCAAATCTCCTAAACCATATTTCTACAATGGTTGTCTAAATTAGCTAAACATTGGATTTGCTCACCAATTTACCTAATCCTCTCATCCTCAATAGCCATGTCAACGTGCCACTAAACCCCTACCTCTTTCTCAGTATCCATCTTAGTTAGGAAGTCTACCACTTTATTTAGATCTCTACTCACGTAATTTGGAATCACATCATCTAATTCCCTCCACAATTTCTTAATTTGAGTGACAAGAATCCTCAACCTCCATGTCTTCAAAGCAAAGTTCCTCATGCAATCCAAAGCTCCTACCAATATTTGAGAATATGATTCTAGAATTATCCTCCTGTAACTTTGTCTTACCACCCAGATAGAAACAAATTTGATAGCTACGAATTTTGTTTCATTGTTCGTGGCCCTTCCCAAGCCTTGCAATTCCCAATAGAGCACTATCCCAACATGATTCCTACAGATCACTCCAATTCCAGCTCTACTTAGATTACCTTTTGTAGCTTCATTAATATTAAATCTAATCCAACCTACTGGGGGTGGTTTCCAACTAGCTTTGTCCTATCCCTCTTGCACTTTAGCTTCCTTCTCTATCGTCGTGGCCCTTCCCAGGCCTTGCAGTTCTCAATAGAGCATTGTCCCAACATGATTCTTGCAAACCACTCCAATTCCAGCTCTACCCAGATTGCCTTTTGCAGCTCCATTAGTATTAATTTTAATTCAACCTTCTAGGGGTGGTTTCCAACTAGCTCTGTCCTACCCCTCTTGCACTTTAGCTTCCTTCTCCATCATCCCTATATCAGCCTGAGTTTCCTCTTTAGCATACACTACCATAGTTTGTGTGACTTTGCTCCAAATAACTTGCCAAACGCCATCTAAAGATGAAAATATTTCTATAAAAATTCTGCCATTTCTTTTGAACCACACTTACCACCAAATAAAGTTTAATCCAAGCTTCCAATTGATACAAAGAGCTTTAGATTTAAATCTACCCCTCTTCCATATTTTCCAAATGTTAATACGATGCAAATCATCATTGACTTGAATTTTATAAGACAAAAACCTTCATTCCTAGATCTAGCCATAAATGGCCACTCAAACATCAAATGGTCAAATGTTTCCTTGCTCTTGTAACATAAAACACATTAAGATAAACCAATATTCCCCTACGCCTCATATATTTACTTTGAGATTGTTGCTTTGTTATTTTTGAAATTAAAACTTTAATTTATGATTTAAAACAAACTCTTACATCTCTTTGTTTTTAACTTGAAACCTTAACTTCTAATGAAAAACAAATTCTTCATTTTTAAGAAACCTTATAATATGAAACTCTCCAACCTTTGAACGAACTGACCTATGATCTAGAACTCTACAAACTTTAATTAAATTGATTTATAATATGAAAGTCTCTAACCTTTGACCCAATCAACTTATAATATAAAACTCTAAAAATCTTGATTTAGTTTATAATGTAAAGCTCTATAAACCTTGACTAACTTAACTTATGGTGTGGAACTCTCCTTTTTGCTTTTAAACTCTTAGCGTAAAACTCCCCATACCTTATAATTTAATTAAAAAATAAATAAAAATATTAAAATTTACGTAGAAGCCACAATGCTCCAAACTCTTTAACCTAAATAATTATAAAAATCATTTGTTTGGTTTCATCACCTAAGTTTTTAAGTTATATATACTCTTTTTAATGAAAGTGCTTTCTAACTTGTATGGCCGATCATTTCGGTGATAAGTTGACTTGGTTCCCATTTAATAAAGCGGATTTCAAGTTAGTTGATGGAGTTTTCATATTTTTTACTTGTTTTTTATAAATAATATTTTTAAAATAAAATTATTTTTTATTTTAATGTGTACGTATTCATACGAGGGTCAATTATAAAAGACATTATTTTTTATTTTTTTATAAAGAAATTTTATCCTTCAACGTTGACATTTGTTATTATAGTATTTTAATATTAAAATATCTTGTAATTATACTATTTTAAGATTAAAATATCTTGTGTTAACATTGACTTATAGGGTGGATATGCTTTCATTCTATATTTTAGAAGACGACCTCATCTCATTAAAAAGATGGCGGAGCAGTTAAAATATAAAAAGTTTATATCAAATCTATATTAGAAGGGGCGGGACGAGATTGACATGTATAATAATTAAATAAAATATTGTTTAAAAAATTATAGATTAATAGTAAGAAAACGTAGAGTTTAATGTGTACTTGGTTAAATTATTTGTAATTAGTTTTTTTAGTTTTAATCTATAATATGACCAAGATTCTTGTCGATTCTCATGTGGAGAAGAAAAAGAAGAAGAAGTATATATAATTAGTCTTAATGTATATTTTCTTAGCTTATGTGATCTTCATTTTTATTAGGGTTTTTAAAATGTTTTTTTATTTTTTTATATTTAAAAATATATATTTTACTTAAAAATATATATTAAGAATATATGTTTTAAATTGCATTTTTATATCTTATTACTACTGTGAAGGAGGAAGCACCTATGTTACATAAAAAAATAATCAAAATATTTATTGGTTACAAACTTCATAATAGTTCCAATAGTTTTTGTTTTTGTTATGATTGGGTGGTAGCTAGAGTTTTTTTAAGTTGTTTTGTTGATATATTGTATTCTAAGGTGTAAGTAGATGATAGTATTTTGTAAGGTTGTTGCAACATATTGTACTATCTTACATAGCTTGATGTATAGGTTTGAGGATCCTAAAACCCCTTTTTATCCTAATTTTAAAAAAATAATGTTTTTTATAGTCTTGATAGGGACATCGTAATGGCAAAAGGTATTTGGCTCTTCTAGTAGAGATCCAAGTTCAATTTATGGGGAGAGTGGCCCTCGATGTGGCCCTAGATTTTCAACCTATTCAAAAAATAAGATATGTTTCAATTTTATGTAAATAAAGTTAAAAAAAATTAAATTATATATATATATATATACATATATATATATATTGATTCAGATTAACAGAGATTCTATTGGCCCTAGATTTTCAACCTATTCAAAAAATAAGATATGTTTCAATTTTATGTAAATAAAGTTAAAAAAAATTAAATTATAATATATATATATATATTATTTTTATATATATATATATATATATATTTTTTTCGATTAACGTAGATTCTATCTTAGGTCATAATCAGTGCAAATTTTATGAAAAAGCATTTCATATTTCAAGATCTATATATTTGCATAAAGTTGTCTAATTTAGACAATTCTTGCGTCATTGTGTGCAGAATTTGAAGAGCTTTGAAATGGGTAGTTATATGAAAGAATCTAAGCAGCATTGAAGAAAATATTTCCATGTGAAGACAATCATTCGAAACAAGATCAACGTTAGGGCATTTTTTTTCAAAAAAATATATCATTTTTCATGAGTCATATCTTTGCAAAGGGTTATCTGATTCAAATTATTCTTGGACCAATTTGTGTAGAATTAGAAGAGCTTTAAAATGAGTGATCGTATGAAGGAATTCGAGCAGTATTGAGGGAGATATGACCTTGTGAAGTTAGTCATTTAGAATAAAGGCAGTGATATTTTCTAGTCATGGGAAAATGAAATTGTAGATATCTGGCAGCCAAAGTTCGGATGATGGGAGGATCAATGAAAATCTAGGGCATTAGTGAGGTAGGACATTCCGCCTAGACATAGAGTTTTCAACTAAGTTTCATTTATCCTTTCATTTCCTTAAAAAATTTGCATGTAGATTATTGTAGGTTTATTTTCAAACAATATAATCGTTATAGGATATATTGATAAAGTTTAGTAGATATTGAATTATAGTATCCTTTCCA
The DNA here is from genome assembly GCA_028583015.1 of Wollemia nobilis. Classification (NCBI taxonomy): domain Eukaryota; kingdom Viridiplantae; phylum Streptophyta; class Pinopsida; order Araucariales; family Araucariaceae; genus Wollemia; species Wollemia nobilis. Next base: position 6,229,158 of record JAQPPZ010000386.1, on the reverse strand, counting down.
TGGATCAATTTACAACTAAATCTTTAAAATCATCTCTAGTAGTAGAGGTTATGGAGTACCTCATAAAACAACGATCCTTTTTGCTCAAAGATAAGATAGTCATTGGTAAATTCAATGAGTCTTGGCTAGGGACTTCTGCTCTAAGAAAATGGATTGATAGGAGATGGAAGTCTCTAGGAGTGAGTCTATTCGTTCTTACCAAATATTTCTTCCTAGCCATTTTTTGTTTTAGGAAGGAAAGATATAGAATCCTAAAAGAGGGTCCTTGAATTATAGGAAGAGCAAGACTCTTCCTTACCCATTGGTTTGAAGGCTTTGCACTTGAAAACATAAATATACCTCTAATACCAGTCTAGGCCAAGATGTATGAGTTACCCATTGAACTCTAGGAAATGGATACCTTCAAGGCAATATGCAATACTCTGGGAGAATTTCTTGAGATTTTATAAACTACAAAAGATGGAGTCTTGGCTATTTACTTTTAGATATTGGTCATGATTAATATTAGTAAGCCTTTACCAGAATCAATCATTCTTAAGTATCAGGACAAGTTGTTGACACAAACAATGGATTATAAAAATATATCTTTTAGATGTAGCATATATCAAGAGGTGGGGCATATTGAGAGATCATGCCTTAAGAAGAGTCTAGCAAAAACATATGTAGAAAATTGTAACAAAAACTTACAAATGGATATGGATGAGGATGATCTTTATTTTTCAAAAACATAGGTCTAGACAATTGAAAGTAAAAAAAACAATGGAGACCAATAAGTAAGGATATTGGAAGAAACACCAATTCATTTGAGGCTCTAGCCTAAGAAGAAAAAGAAGATCAGAGCTTAAAGGACATGGTACAACAAGATCAAAACATTAACAAGGAATCATCTCCTCAGTCTAAACTCAATTAAGGGATGAAAATTCCTGCTAAACCTAAGTAATGTGCCTCATCAGATTTTGAACTCTCTTGAAGTATCATGCACCATTCATAAGAAGGAAACTGGTAGAGAAAACGCAATGTTAGATGTTAATACCTCTACCATTAACAATGAAATACCAAAAAATGAATAGGATAAGTCAAAAGCTTCCTTAGTAGAGCTAGGAGGATATATCTAATGAAATGAAAGTTATGAAAGAATATTGAGGAATATAATAATAAGACCTACCCCCAATATTGGCAAGGTAAAAAAAGAATAATCTTCAAATTTTCAAGCAATATCTAGGGAAGCAAGAGCAAACATAGAGAAGCAACACAACCTAACTTGGTTGAACTTCCCTTTACCAAAAAAAAATGATATTGGTAATTCACAAGAGGGAACAACAACCCCTAATGAGACATGCTTACATTCTCATGGAATAAGGGGTGCTAATACCCCCTCAAAGCAGAGGTGTATCAAGGACCTTTGTTTAAGTAACAAACCTGATATTCTTTAAATCTAGGAAACTAAAATGACAAAGGAAGAAGTTTCCTAAACTATGAAAGCAATATGGAAAATATGTGAATATGATGTTATGGTTTTAGAAAGAGTGGGCAGGGGAAATTCTAACATGTTGGAATCTAGCTAAAACATCCTTTAAAACCATTCATAAAACTAGGAATTAGATAACCTCATTAGTCACATGCTACTTTGCAAATATTCATTTCATCCTTATCGATGTCTATGGACCTACAATTGAGTTAGGCATATCATAAGTATGGAATGGAATTGAATCCTTTATGAGAAGCAAATATCAAGAAACCCAATTCATGATCAAAAGATATTTTAATGCCATAACCAAACTAGATGAAAATTTTGGGGGGATTAGGAAATAACCCAAAATATGAGAGATTTCTTAGTTTTCATTTAAAAAAATAATCTATGGGAGGTTGATTTTGAAGAGGGCAACTATACATGGTTCAAAAATAGGATATGCTATAACCTTAGGGGAAAAAATAAACAGATGCATACTCTTAGATCTTTGGATAGATGAAGAGACTTGTGCTAAAATTAATATCTTGATGAGGATTGGTTCAAATCACTAGTCAATAAGAGTTATAATGGTGGTAAGTGAATTAAAAAAATATTATATTTTAAATATGAGAAAATGTGGGAAGACCATCCTTAGTTTGTTGAAATGATAGTGCAAACATGGAATTATATAGGAAATAATAGGTTGTATACACTTCCAAAACAAATTAAATCAATGACATCTAGATTAAAAGAATGGAACAATAACACTTTCAAAAATATTTTTGAGAAGAAAGAACTAAAAGAGAAACTTTTAAAATCCTAAAAAGATGAGCACAATAATCCAAGCTTGGAGGAAAAGGAGCTGTTTAATGAATATCATAATATTTTAAGGAAGAAAAATTTTGGATATTAAAATCGAGATAGACTTGTTTACAAGGATATAAAAACATAGTTTTTCATAGGATGACAATAATACAAAGATCAACATCTAGAATTAGTAGAATTAAACTAGTAGAGGGGGTTTGGATTGAAGACCATAGCAAAATAAAAAAGGAGGTAAGGCTTTTTTACTATAATATTCTAATATCATAAGTTCTTAATGATAAACTATTATTAGAAGGGCCTTTAGTTATAACATATGAAGACAATATAAAATGAATAGAGCCTATTACTCTAGAAGAAGTTCATTCAACTCTTTTATCTTTTGATAAGGATAAATTCTTAGGTTTGGATGGACTATTTGTAGCATTCTATTAGCATAATTGGGAAATAGTGAAGGATTCTTTATGGATGGTTGTGGAAAAATCCAGGGTAAAATAGTATATATTTTATAAAATGAATGCAACATATCTTACCCTAGTTCTAAAAAAGAAGGATGCAAAAATGTTTGATTCATTCAAGCCCATAAGCCTATGTAATTTGGCATATAATATAATCTCCAAAGTGATGGTAAATCAGTTAAGACCACTATTAGAAAAAGTTATTTCAAAAGAGCGGGGAGGGTTTGTAAAAGAGAGACAAATTTTGGACAAGATCATAATAGCTCATGAAGTAATGCATTCAACAATTTCTAAAAAAGAAAGCAATGATCTTAAAACTTGACATGAATAAAGCCTATGATAGGGTTAAATGGATTTTTATTTTTCTAATATTAGAAGAAAATAGTTTTGAGAAGAAATAGGTTAGATGGATTAAAACTTGTGTCTCTAAACTATCATATTCAGTGTTTGTCAATGGGTTAGTAACAAAATCATTTAAAGCCAAGAGCGGTCCTAGATAGGGATATCCTCTATCACCATATTTGTTCATTCTTATGGCAAAGGTATTAACAAGGAACCTGAAGAATGCATACAATGATAGGCTAATAAGTAGACTAAAGGCTCGTAATAACATTGATAACATCACCCATCACTAGTTTATAGATGATACAACCCTTTTTCGAAGGGTAAGGAAAAATGAGGCCAAAAATTTGAATAAGCTATTAAAGAAATATAAAAGAGCTTATGGGAAAAAAGTTAATAGGACAAAATCTAAAATTTACTTCCTAAATACTCCAATTAGAAACAGACTAGGGATATGTAGGTTACTTAAAATGGAGCAGGTAAATTTACCAACATATCTAGGGATGCCCTTATTTGAGGGGATAATGGGGATTGAATTATCAAATAAACTACCAACATGGAAAGGTAGATGGTTATAATTAGAAGGAAGAGAATAGATAATTAAATCAATCTTACACACCATTCCAACATATTATATGACCTTGTATATTATGCCAAAATTGGTAGAAAAAAGTATAATGTATATTATGTGATCATTTTATGGTCAAGATTATATGATAACCAAAAATTTACTTTGGTGAAATGGATATGTAGACACCTAAAACATGTCATGTTTAGGGAGACTACTCACATAGGCACACTCATAGGCCATGTGACTAAACCTTGGGACCTTCCAAGTATCAAAAGTGGTTCTCACCACTCATTTGGGGCATTCTTAGCCCATCCAAGCCTGGCCATTGTAGACCAGAGCGACCAGAATCTAGCCGCTGTAGCTCAGAGTGGCCAAACCTTAGCCACTGCAGATGACAATGGCTAAGCTTTAAATGCATTTTTCCCCCATCCAGCCTATTCATGGGTGGAAGTGGCAGTCTGCATGCAATAAAGATGAGCGGGGATAACTTTGCATTCCCCCTTCATGACCAGTTTACATGGGAGTCTTAAGTCCAAATTTAGACTTCAGTTAAACATAGAAAAACAAAGAGCTTCTCATGCTAACATCTAGTACGCATGAGGGATTCAGTCCTAGGGTTTGAACATAGACCTAGGGCTTCACACACTTTATAAGGAGTAAACCTAAAAGCACTAGGGGAATTTATTTTATCAATCAGAGGGAGAGAGAACATCATACATCAGAATATCAAACAGGTTGGATCATTGAGGAGAGCTTTTAGAGACTTGGAGAGCTTCCCTTGGAGATCAATTCTTGTAGCGGAGCCCTATCGGATTGGAGGGAAAATCTGAACACATAAGGTAATAATTTTAACATTAGTAGTATACATTGATCCATAGCCTTGGATCAATAGAGAGAGATTTCACTTTAGCGGCCGTTGTCTTAGATAGTGGCCCATAACCTAGTCTAGGGTTTTAGACATTAGTTTCTTTTATTCTACTTTCTTTTCATATCATTAGCATAGATTTACTTCATTTATTTGTTCATAGCATTAGTTTCATTGCATTTTCATTAAGCTTATTCATTGCTAACAACCTCATCCGGGGAGGCAATCTCGGACATCTAAGCGTGTGTTGTTGTTTCATTGCTTTTAGGGCTACAGGTTCATCGGGAAAATCCACAACATACGAGAGCAAGAGGATCCCTCTAGCAATCAGACCTAGAGAAGGAGGCATCTGTAAGCCCTCATACATTTCTATGTGCATCATCGAGAAGCCTGATAAAGTGCGCCCCCTATGCGAGGGGATATTTTATACACCTGCTGCCCTCTTTGTGTGTAAAATCATGTATCAAATGAAGGGTATCCCTTAGAGGGATTCATATGTAACCGGATCTTGGGAATATCAATACAAAAAGCATTCATTCATTTATTTCTTCACATTCTAGTTATATCTACTTTATGCCTTTCATTTATTGCATGTTTAACATTAAAGGATTCAATTAAATCACAAGTAGAGTAGTTAGTGGGGATGACACATCGCTTCCCCGGGGTCACTACAGATGGTGATCATGGTGGGACTCCTACCTAGTTCTTTAGTTTACTTTCATTTTCTACCACTTTACTGACTCAGGTTTTGTGTGCAGGTTTAGCCACTCTGATCTACAATGGCCAAAAATCAGCCACTCTGGTCTACAATGGCTAGGAGTTAGCCACTCTGGTCTACAATGGCTAAAAATCAGTCACTCTGGTCGACAATGGCTAGAACTAGAGTGTAGTAGAGGTCAAAACATTGATTCTCTGAGCTGGATTAAAGGTTGGTACAACTTTTCTGATACTTTATGGTTTTTTGTCTGTTTCTATTTTCTTAAAAATAGTGATAATTAAGACATATTTCGATTTGGAAAACTGAAATAATGAAAGAGAAAGAACTTGCATCTTGCACATCTTAGGTTTCTTTTTAGATTTTCCACTAGGCATTGCTAGGAATAATGACTTCTGTTTGTAAAGTTCACCCTAGAATCCAATGTGCTAGAAATTGTGTGTTGGTTTGCTTGCTTTGAGGCCTTTCTAAAGGCCATACTTGCACCTAATAGAGTGCATCCATTAATCTCATAGTAGCTATGCATATTTCTAAAAATTGAAATGTATTTTGCATTAGGCATATAGGAAAGAGTCATTGTTGTTGTATGATGCATTCTTATTCATGTAAACTTAAAATGAACCCCACACACACACATATTTTAAACATTGGGGAGTTGGATTTCATCACCAACCCTCAATTCAGTCCGGTGACGTTGGCATTCATCTCCTTCCATCGGTTTTCCCCCTAGAGCTTCCTAGAAATGGATTGAGGAACTTACTTATAGTGGTACTAAGTTACTTGTGTTCAAACTATCTCCCACTATTGGAACAATCATTGGTTCAGAGTGGAAGAGCTAGGTGAACCCCCCACTGGGATTTAAGTGGTGTACCCTAGTCTCTTTTGAGAAATCATGTTTGGCATGAGTGTTCTTGATTATCACTATGGATGAGTCTCCTCATTCTCAATCCAAAGCAAGAACAAGAAACAAGAAACAACAAAACATCAAAATACAACAAACAGTTTAGGGCACACTTAAATTGGTAATCAAGATAAACATTTGCTTGATATTGTTTGGTTATATTTAATTGCAACACAAAAGCTAAATTCCCAAAAACAATGGTCAAAACAAGAAGTAAACATCCTCGGTCTGATATCGAGGGAGAATCTGAAGCAACACATACCCTTAGGTGAAGTCGTAGTAACATTGAAAGACCTACTCGTAAGACCGTGAGACGCAGTTCTATGAGTCTAAGGGGTGATAACTCAACCCTTGGGGGTTCTCCTCGAGAAACCCCAAATAGGGAACCACATCATGGAACTACATCACATAAACACAAAGAGGCCTCATGACCATCATCATCAAGGAGACATGAGGAGACCTCAAGGGCTTCCTCTAAACACATAAAAACTTCTCAAAGACATGAGGAGGCTTCAAGAGCTTCCTCCTCACATGGACATAAGAGAGGTTCTAAAACCCATTCTTCACACAGGGATGATGAGGTTTCCACATATTCCATCCTCATGGAGAAAGAGAGGGGACCACAAAACCTTCATCATCAAAAGGACACATAAGAGTCACAACATCCCAACATTCACATGAGACACTTAGAATAGATCAGCCCACTGAGGGGCATGAAACTAGAGATACATCCAGTCATAGACATCAAATAGAAGATATCCTTCACACAAGAGGAAGGATTCCAATAGACTATGACCTCATTGGAGTAAATGGCACCCCATGGGATCAGCCATGGAAAACAAGATAGTTAGATGAGTTGGATCAGATTTATTCGAGACCACCTCCCAAAATCATAGCCATAGAGAATTCTGCATCTGGAAGTTCATGAACCATGACTTCTAAGCCCACTTCTCAAATTGGGGGTGCCTCAAGGTGACCCCATAGTAAACATATAGAGTCTGATCATAGAGACACTCAAAAATACATTGAACAAGTCACATTAGCTAGCAAGAGCAAAGAAATAGTAGAAACCTCTTTGAGGAATCTATGAATCAAAACCACTAGAATAGGATCAGATAAGCATGAGTCTTCTATGACCATGCAAGTTAACCACATGCGATGGTTAGAAAATACCTTGTATAAAGAGCGAGAGCTTGTAGAAGCTCTCAAACATGATAAACAAAGAGAAAGGTTTTTGCACCAACATGAGCAATGTTTAAGAGAGCAAGTTGAGCAGCTAGCTCGTATCAACCAACAAGCAAATAGAAATGATCATCAAAGAGATCAATGTACTGACTCACCAAGAGAGGAGCACACTAGACAAGAAGGAAACCCACAACAAAACCACCCTCCAAATCATGAATGAAATCCAACTGGTGGAGAAAGGGTAAACCTGATAGAGCAGGATCAAGCACATCCTGAATCCCCTCATAGGAGGGAAGAAAATAGAACAAATCAAATGGATAGAGGGTTACCTCCACCACCACCATGGGGGGTCTGCAAGAGGAGGAACTCCTCACCTCAAAGGCATTCCAAGCACTTGCTGAAAATATGAAGTCCTTTGAAAAATAAGAGATGGCTGGGAACCAACCAACATTGAGCAAAATACACAATCAACCATTATGTCCATCTGTCCCTAGCCCCGCATACCCTAAGCATTTTGAGATGCCTAGGTTGGAAAATTTTAAGGGTGAAGAGGATGCACAAGAGCATGTTACCAATTTCATCAATGCATGTTTTCATCTTGAAGACAATGATGCTCTTATGCTAAGGACATTCATTATGACATTTTTGGGCGCTGCCACTCAATGGTTCAACCAACTGCCCAAGCATAGCATATCCAATTTTGAACAACTAGTGAATGCTTTCCTGAAGCATTTCTCTTTTGGTGCTAAGAGGAAGGTGAACCTTTCAGACCTAGCCAATTTGAGACATTATGATGATGAGCCAGTAATGGATTATGGGAATAGATGGAGAAAAGTCATGGTAAAATTATCATTCTCCATCCCCATAGAAGAGATTGTCCGGATGTTCACCAAGAGTTGTTCCAAACACATTTCCCTCTTGCTACAACTTCAAAAATACCCCTCATTTGAGGAAGCCTTGGCATAGGCCAAACTCATCGAGGACATAAAATTAGATGAGGGAACCATCAAACTCCGAACCAAGAAGGAGTGGAACAAAAATGATAAAAATGGCAAATACAAGCAGAAGTAGGCAAACCCTGCTCCAGTTAATCAAGTGGTATTGGTTGCGCCTAAGGATGGGGCTATGCACCAACCCCAAAATTATCAAGCATAGCCCCCACCAGCCAATTATGATCAAAAGAACAATCAAGGGTGAAACAAAGAATGCAAACCCCCTCACTATTTCACACCATTGATAGAATCAATGCAATCAATCTTCAACCAATTGAGCGAGGTGAGAAATATCAGGTTCCCTGATATACCTCTTATAGATCCCAACCATCCTAAGCCAAAAGGATATAGGGAAGATCAATTTTACCCTTATCATAGGATACCGGGGCATAATATTGAGGTTTGCATTGGTTTCAAGCACCAGGTGCAAAACATGATTGAGGTGGGAGAACTTAAAGTTGACAACCCATTGGCTCCTAACAATAGAGATATGGGCATCTACAAAAACCCTCTCCCAAACCATGAGGTCCCTAGAGGGCAAGGTGCACAATTCAATCAGGTCCGAATTGATACGCCTACCCACGGGTGCATTGGGATGGTTGAAATTATCAATATAGCAACTAGGAGTAGACGGTATGGTCAACCACAACCTCCTACAACTCCCATTAATGTCCCCACTACACCTAGGTAGAGGCAAGGGTAAAACAACCTTCCAGGTCCACCAACCCGACCTATGGTAACTATTCAGAGTAGACTTGAGCAAAACTTACAAATGACTCTGGCTAAGCTATCCATCTATGAGCTCATACAATAGTCCCCAAAGCATAGGGAGACCTTGATGGAGATTTTAAGGTCGATTGAGCTCCAACCACAAGATCCAAATGCATTCACCCATTTTGTGGGACAAGTACAAGAATGCCAGGAACCTGTAATCCAATTTTATGATTATGAGATTAAGATAGTACCTACTACCTTACTAGACCCTCCATTGCACATTGTGGCATCAGTCAATGATTTACCTTTCAAATGGGTCTTGATCGATACAGGTTCATCAATCAACATCATCACAACAACAACAATAGAACACCTTAAGATCCCCAAGTCCAATATCATTCCGGGAGCCTACACATTAAGGGCTTTTAATGATGCTTTATGCAATACTATGGGAATGATAGTCCTACCTATCAAGGTGGGGCATAAGACCATCCCCGTGATGTGTCATGTCTTGGAAGGGGCCATGCAATACAACATCCTCTTAGGGTGACCTTGGATAAGGGACATGAAGTGTGTTCCTTCAATCTTACACCAATGTGTCAAGTATGTGCATGATAACAAAGTCTACATGGTGTTGGCTGATGAAGAGCCATTCAAATATGTTCATCAAGTGGATTTTCTAGGAGAATTTATGATTCCTTCTACCCACTTGTATGTAGGACCTTCATCTCCAGCTACACAACTTAATGATAAGAGCAAAGGGGTACAAAAGGACCCATCTACATCAACACCTCATCTAGCACCCAACATGACTAATGCTTCTAAGAGACCATCAACGTCTAAACCAAAAGATAATCAGAAGCTAAAGGCACCCTTAGTTGAGGAAAGAAATCTCAAGGAAGTGCTAACCATAGCCATTGAGAAAAGTCCAAGTCCCATGGAAGAAGAAGATCTCCAAGATCAAGCTGAGGAGATACTAGAACCCACTTCACCAGTGTCATCTGTAGGATCATCCACATCACATGCGACTATACACTTGGAAAGTATAGGGATAGGAGAGTATCTTGTGTAGAACATAACATTCATGCCCATCATAGAGTCCCCACAAGACATGGGATGACCAAAAGACTTAAGACCACCAGTGGGAATAGTGGTTCCACTTGGAATCCCTCCCAATCAGATAAACTTTGTCTATGCTAGACTAGACTGTGCCCATAAGTCTACCGATGAAGAAGAGGACAATGATGAATTATTCATTATTAATGTTCATTACCTCTCTAATCCTGAGTTTTCTCTAAGCTACTTTGAACATTGCCATTGGCATGGTTACGGTCTTGGTATATATGAGCAGGGGTGTAGACGGCCATTCGAGCCACAATACCAGCTTCCATCTGATAGGTTTGGGTTAGGCTATCATATCAGAGGTCGGGATGACTCTCTAGTAGTAGCCTTGGATAGATTGAGCTTGGGGTTAGGAGAAGACATCAATTTTATTCCTTATCACCCACCAAGTACAAGATATCTAAGCAATAGACAAGTGGTCATGGTGAACATACCACCACCCAAAACTTATCATCCAAGCTCCACAATTGATGCCACCCCAATGGGTTACAACTCATGGGATGATGAGCAAGAAGAAAATGGATATGTGGCAAGTGATGATGAAGCACAAGTAGGCTTGGCCTATCATGGGCCTCACTATTTACATAGATTTACTTGGTCCATCCACAATGAGAGTGGATTCATATCGGATGAAAGTGGCTATGAGTCAGAGGACTCAATAGAGAGAGCCTACCTAGGACCAAGGTAGTGGCCCCATAGCTTGGGGTAAGAAACTAATGCAAATGGCTTCTTCATAAGTGACAAAGAATATGAAGATGAGATAGAAATGGCCTACTTAGGGCCAAGACATGAGCCTCTTGTCTTGGGGCCACATACCAATGCTAACAGTTTTTGGATAAGTGATGATGACTTTGAAGATGAAACCAAGATGGCTTATCTTGGGCCTCACCATTTGTAGCAAGTCAATGCATTAGTAGAGAGAGGCGGCACTTCATGCCATAGACCCTAGTTTGTGGTTTCTAGGAAGACCTATCGACTTAGTTGCCATTCACCATATGGTCAATCCCCCTCCACCTACATTCAGAGAGCTGTTAGAGCCCAATGATCCTATTATCCGACCTACTCATGGGCTAGATCTAGAGATTCCTTTTCCTCTAGAGCCTCATCATGAGTATAGAAGGGAAACCTCTGAGACAAAATTTCACCCATGTGGTCCTGGAGATTTCATTCCATCCATCAACATGATCTCCATTGATTTGACCACTCCACTTCATAACCTAATAGATCCCACTAAACCTTTGTGTCTTGATATAGAGGCTATTGATTGGGATCATGCTGATTCACCCATAGATCTTGAGGATATTTTCTCTAATGAAGAGACATTACAACCATTCCATTTTGCATCAGGCTATGTTTATGATGTGTTCCATGTTGGTCTGGATCCTAAGTCAGTAGGACCTATAAATCCCATCGATGACATTCACTTGATACCCATGCCTCACCAGTTGGAGGATGGGTCACATATGGCTATAGAAGCAACTTTTGAGGTGGACATCAGTGATGATCCTACTCAACCAAAGAAAGTCAAGTTTGGAGAAAGTCTATCTCTAGAGGAACAAGCCATCATTATCCCTCTCCTCAAGGAGAGGCCAAATATTTTTGCTTGGACTTACAAAGACATGCCAGGGATCGATCCAAAGTTAGTTGTTCACAACCTATCATTGGATCCCCTAAAGAAGCTAGTCAAGAAAAAATTGAGGAAAATGCATCCAACCATCACTTTGATGGTGAAGAACGAGTTGCAAAAACTATTGGATGTGATTTTCATAGTTCCCATTGACTATCCTGAATGGGTATCAAACATGGTGCCCATGGGAAAACTATATGGAAGAGTGCACATTTGCATAGATTTTAGAGACTTGAATAGGGCAACTCCAAAGGATTCATTCCCATTTCCAAACATAGATGCTCTTGTTGATGCCACTACAGGTCATGAGATGCTCTCCCTAATGGATGGTTTTTCTGGATACAATCAAATCCGGATCAAACTTGAAGACCAACATAAGACTACTTTCATTACTCCATGGGGAACATTCTATTACAAAGTGATGCCATTTGGCCTTAAGAATGTTGGTGCCACATATCAGTGGGCCATGACATACATATTTCATGACTATATGCATAAGATCTTGGAAGACTACATTGATGATTTACTAGCCAAATATTTATTACGGCAAGAGCATGCTCAAGTCCTCACAAAGGTCTTCGATCACCTCATTGAACACAACGTCAGATTGAATCCTAAGAAGTGCATGTTTGGCATAACTTCTGGTAAGCTCTTAGGGTTCATCATTTCTAAGAGAGGCATCGAAGTCGATCCTGCAAAGGTAGAAGCTATATTGGAAATGGCCGCCCCTACCAACATTAGGGAGTTAAGAAGCCTACAAGGCAAGGTAGCATCCATAAAATGGTTCATTGCTCAATTATCAGACAAGTGTCGACCCATGAACCGGTTGCTATGCAAGGATGTCCCATTTCATTGGGATGAAGAGTGCCAACAAGCTTTTGCAGAGATCAAAACTTACCTGGCAACACCGCTAGTGTTGGCTCCACCAAGGCCAGACATACCATTTTTGCTATACATATCGGCTACTAATTTTGCTTTGGGCACCATGTTGGCCTAGAAGAACTGCAAGACAAAGAGCAAGTCATATATTACATTAGTCGCACCTTGGTGAGTTATGAGCTAGGATATGCGTATGTAGAAAAGTTGTGCTTAGTAGTGGTCTTTGCAACCAAAAAGTTGTGACACTACATGTTGAGCCATACGACCTACGTTATATCCAAACAAAATCCTTTGTAGTATATGATGAACAAGACATATCACAATACACGTACTGCAAAGTGGATCATGCTATTGATAAAATTTGATCTAGAATTCATAAGCCAAAATTCCATCAAGGGATAAGTCATAGCAGATCAATTAGCAGAGGCACCTCTTCAGGATAGCAAGCCTCTCACTATAGAATTGCTTGATGATGCAGTCTTCGCATTATCAGATCCATCGAAACTCGAAGAACCTGAGAAAGAAAGAGACATGGCATTGTTCTTCGATGGTTCAAAGTGCGAGCAAGGGGGTGGAGCAGGGATAGTCTTTATCACACCGTAGGGTGCTCCATTGCCCTTATCATTCAAGCTAGACTTCCCTTGCATGAACAATAACATAGAGTATGAGGCCTTGATCTTGGGACTTCAAATAGCTATGGCAATGGGCATTAAAATATTGAATATCTTTGGTGACTCCTTTCTCATAGTTAATCAAGTCAAAGGATTGTTCCAATGTAGGTGCCCACTCCTGAAAGCTTACAAGGAGCTTGTTGACACTTACCTAGCCTGACTAGAATGGTATGACATCGAGGCAATCCCTCGTACATCAAATATATTTGTAGACACCATGGCATCTTTGGGATCCTTAATCCCTCAGAATCCATCTACTGATTTCACAACCATTCATGTGAAAGTGCTCACATTTTCAACAATACAACGTGAGGTTATTGACAACCTAGAGTCAGTCAACATGATCCAAACTGAACCAAGTCAGGATTGGTCCTTCAAAGTTAGAGCTTTCTTGCAAATGACACCTTGGGAATATTTGATCTCTCAAGGTCCTACGGAGTGTGGAACAACCATTCACCATAGGGTTGTTTCCCAATCTATGTTCTCAAATTCTGGATCACAAGAGGAACATGTCATGTTATCCATAGAAGTTGTGGCTTATCAGGATTGGCTTTCCCAATTGCAAGATTTCTTGAAGCTTGGAATAGTACCACAAGACCTGTCACATGCTGAAATATGAACCTTTAAATAAAATGTGACAAGATACATTTTTCTAGGAGATATCCTTTATAGACGAGGTTATGATGGAATGCTCCTTCATTGTCTTGAGCCCCAGGAAGCATCCTGGGAAATTTTGCAAGCTCATGATGGTACGTGTGGTGGTCACTTTAGTGGCATGGCCATCATTAAATGCATCTTGAGAATGGGTTACTATTGGCCCACTATGGAAAAATACTATTGTGAGTATGTCAAGAAATGCATCAAGTGCCAACATCATGCAAACCTCACCCACTTGCCATCACAAGCCTTGCAACCCATCCAGGTAACATGGCCCTTCTCATAGTGGGGATTAGACTTGATTGGGAAGATCTCTCCCCCATCTTTAGGCTGACACACGTTCATCATAATGGCCACTGAGTATTTCACCAAATGGGTCGAAGCGATCCCCTTGACATCGACAATTGGACCAAGGATTGCGGAGTTTATACTCCACAATATCATAAGTCATTTTGGGGTCCCTTCGAAGATAATATCGGATAATGGGCCATCTTTCAAGAACAAAAATGTGCATGCTTTAATGAAAAAATACCATATCCAACATAGTTTTTCAACACCCTATTATCCACAAGCAAATGGGCAAGCAGAAGCCTCAAACAAAACAATCATCTCCATCTTGAGGAAAATAGTGAGAGATAATCATAAGGATTGGCATTTGCAGTTACCTCTTGCATTATGGGCATATAGGACTAGTGTGTGGATGCCCACTAGGGCAACACCATTTTCACTTGTATATGGCACTGAGGCCATCATGCCCCTAGATTTGGAGATTCCAACCTTGCGCGTAGCATTGAAGGACTTCATAGATGATGACACCTGCAACAAGGCCACCTTGATCAGTTAATGCTTCTTGATGAACGCTGATTCAATGCCTTGGAGCATCTTCACATTTATCAGAATCACCTTGCATGAGCATACAATAGTAAAGTCCATTTGAGGGAATTCAAATTTGGGGATCTTGTGCTCAAAGAGAACCAACAGAACTCAAATCTGCCATCGCATTTGCGAGATAAATTTATGGTAAATTGGATAGGCCCCTACATGATTTCAGAGAAGGTTGGGCCTGGAGCATATCACCTCACATATTTGGATGGTGTTGAAGAGCCTGAACCTCTCAATATCATTCATTTGAAGGTGTTTCATTCATAAAAATAAAAAACATTCAAATATGTCATAAAAATAAAAAACATTCAAATATGTCATAAAAATAAAAAACATTCAAATATGTCATAAAAATAAAAATCAAAAACATGGTCACCTCATCAAAAAGCTCCAAAGGCATCTTAAAGCCCTTTGGTCAAATCAAATCACAAAAATGCTCCAAAGGCATCTTAAAGCCCTTTGGTCAAATCATACAAAAATCTCCAAAGGCATCTTAAAGCCCTTTGGTCAAATCAAATCAAAAAAGCTCCAAAGGCATCTTAAAGCCCTTTGGTCAAATCAAATCACAAAAATGCTCCAAAGGCATCTTAAAGCCCTTTGGTCAAAAATCAAATCAATCAAAAAGCTCCAAAGGCATCTTAAAGCCCTTTGGTCAAAAATAAAAAATACAAAAACATTTGCATCTTACATCTGCATCCACATAGTTGCATTTCATTATAACATACATATCCATTGCATTCGCATATGTTATGATCACATTCTTACAAATGATGCCACAGTTTGTATCACAATCACAATATTCAAATCCATCTTCATCCATGCATCCATGTGTGTAATTGTGTTTTTCAACACAACCATTTCATGTTGCTATAAGGAATATACTAAGGTTTCCTAGTCTTTCAACCATATCTAGTGGTCTTATCAACTTTTGTAGAAAGCCACCTTGATTAGTAGAGGGCAAGGTCTAGTTGTGATAATACCTTGGATATTCATGATCCCATCACTAATTGAAACACTAAAATCCTAGTTGGTACAAGGGAAAGATGAAAACTACAAAAGTGGTCTAGGTTACCTTAAGTGAAAAGGATCTTCCTTGCTTATCCCCCTGTGCAACTGGTTTAAAGGTGTTGAGAATTGGCAAAAGGACAAGTTCCACCCTACCCAAAAATGAGTGATTATCATCACTACATGAATCCCTTGCTTTCATTAAAACAAGCAAAAATCCCGAAACAAAGCACAAATTCAAATTCTAATAAAATCCCAATTTCAAAGTCATAGTTCAAAAACAAAGCAAATAGTGATTATCATCACTACATAGGTCCCTTGCTCAAAAAAAAAATCAATCAAAATAAATAGTGATTCTCATCACTACACATGAGCAAGTATCCCAAATGAAATGAAGAAAAGAAGGGAATGGAGCTTGAATCCCTGGAATTCTCAGCATTGCACAAAATTGGAAGGAGAAATCCTTACGCATGATGATATGTCTATCACATTAGCTTCTGGAATTTGTATAGACCAATGTTTGAATGTGGATGAGCTAGCTTAGGTAACCTAATACTGCCTAGTGGTATAGTCCAACTAAGTCCAACATAAGGATGAGATGAACACTTGAGGATCCCTGATCTTAGCAATGGGCTGAAAGAATCCCGCCTGACATCGGAGGAAATGCTTGGGTTCTATCTCAAAATATATATTCATTTGCACACATAGAGATAATGAATATCCAGGGACATGGTGAAAGCCTTGCTTTTCAAAAGTCTTGTATGGTCAGTACATAGTTGTTGATAGGGTAACTAGAGTGTTTGAAGTCTCAGGAAAAACCTCAAAAATTCCTACATAGCAACAAATCATATCATCAATCACATCATCAACTTTCTCTATAAGCTTCTATAAATTAGGGGGTATTAATAAAATAAATTAGATACCGGATATATGTCAGAAATGATATTTAGATGACCACTGATTATTTTATATCTCTTAAATTACAGAAGCTTATCCAAAAAATATACATACATTCCACACCATTACATTGCACATATGAATGGTTTAAATAATTAATTCTTATGATTAGAATGATTATTAAACATTCATGGTTGTTATACTTTCTGTGGTATCACCCATTAGATTGTCAAAATCATATCATATGCATACCATTATGTTTTAAAGTGATTAAAACATACAAGTTCATTCACATTACATTACATATTGCATTCACCATATCATAGCATAAGTTAGATGCACACATTAAAATCAAAATCAAATATGCATTTAACAATAAATATTACATCCATAAATACATAGTTCATAAATCATCCATTTACATCTAAGATCACATCATTATCCATCCATACATAGAATCATAAATCAATCAACTCATGATACATCACATCATGTCATAATAAGCATTTACATAAATACATACATAAGCATCCATCTAAAATCCATATCATCATAAATATCATCTATCATCTAACACATATATCAAATCATCATAATGCCATCATCACATCGCATAAAAAAAAATAAAACAAAAACATAAGCAATAAATGATACACATAATGAGTCATAATGCAAAGATATCATATAAATGTGTATGATGATGGGTATACAAAATTGCCCATAGGCTACAGTCATATAGGTCAAGCAGACCTCAAAAATGAAATCCAAGTGCATCATCAATCAAACACAGGGCCTGTACCCCTAGCATCACCTCCCCCTATGGTTGTGTCATGAGTAGAGTGATGTGACCCTACTGGTCTCTCTGTGTGAGTTCGAGTCCTCTGGCTAGGATGGATGGAAGACTACCTAGAGGTGGAGCGCCTGCTGACCTGTGAACCACCTACACCTGGTGCCTCCCTAGGGATAACTCCATGCCTCCTAAGCTGCATCTAGAGAGAGGCTATATGGGAGACATACCCTTGGATCTTCCCCTCGTACTCATCTAGCAATGATTATAGGCGTAGAACCTCTGCCCCTATGTCTACCCTAGGATCTACCTGGTATCACTCTATGGTGTAGAAGGAGGAACAACAAACTGCATCCTAGTAGCACCACCCCTGATAGTAGCCTACAAAGCCTAGATCTATAGCGTGAGCTACTCTATAGTAGCATCTCATTGGGCTATGGTAGCATCTCACTATTGTACCTAGATCTTGGTCGACTGGAGCTCAACCTCGACCTCATGCAACTATGCTCTTAGAGGAGAATCTCTCTCCTCGGGATCCAGCTCCTCCTCATCCTCCTTAGGAGCCTCCTGCTCCTCTACTACCACCTACTCTACTAGCTGGCCCCATACCTCGGTCCTGGCTTAGACTCTATGCCTTACTAGATCTACACCATCATCCCCACCATCATCCTCATGGCCCAAGCTACCATCACCATGCCACATCAGATCCCCCACCACTGCACAAATGCATCTATGACTCCCCTAATGACTCCTGGGTCAACTATTGGGGCATCCTCCTCATCAAAAAGCTCTATGATCCATGGAGGAGGAAGGTCTCCCTCTGTGTGAGGTGCCTATACAAAAATGGAACTAGTGGCACATCCTACTACAGCCCATACTGACGAAGAACCTGAGAGTAGAAGAAATACTCCTTGATGCCAACCTTGCGATCGATGAGCCATCACTCATGTCGCATCCTAGCTATGAAACTAGTTGGATCATCCCAAGTTGAGCACTCATGATATAGATGCCACATGATATCATCGGCCTTCAACCTAGTAAAAGTAGTAGTGTAGTGGGAGAGCTCCCCGCATGAGGATGGCTCTTGTGCTCCTCGCACCCTCGAGCCCATCTAGCAGCATAGCACTACATCCACTCCTCGATGACTATAATCTTGGTAGGAAGCCCTTTGGGATGATCTACCTTGATGTGCTCCCATCCCCAAACCTGTAGGAGCAAGCTGCAAGTGATGCTAATGTGACCCCATCGACGGATGTGATACAACTCATCATAGCACTAGGCCAACAGGGACCTCCCCCATGCATAGATGATGGGCTCCTCATTGTCCATCAGATCCTGGACCATCGCAAGGAGGTTCCATGGGAACCTCAAGCCTGAGCAATCTAGAATAAGAATGTTGCTGATAACCATCAGCAACACTGCGTGCCTCTTGAAGAAGACCTCCTCCTGGTACCAATGTATAATAGATACACCACCATATTTGGTGTCCTTGAAGGTATCTACAGCATGCCTTCCGAACACCCAAAGAAAGATAACATCATGATCATTAGTGGTCGAAGAGACAATGGCCACTCCATCAAAGGGGATCCAAAATATCCTATACACATCCTCCGGCGTGATAGTCATCTCATCGGTAGGAAGGTGGAAGGTATTAGTCCGAGAATCCCACCGGTGTACTAAGGCTATGAGGTAAGCTTGATCTGACATAATATTGGGTAGCCTAGTGACAAATTATAGCCCATGGGCCTTGAGCTAGGCCCAGTCCATAGCACTCAAAAGGGGTAGAAGGTCATTCATGAGCTTTGGGTCCTGAGCTCGAGTAGTGAGAATCTAAGAGCAAAAGAAAATAAAGCATAACTACAATGCATCTAAGGCATAAATCACAAATAAAGCATGAAAAATGGTGCAAATAATGATAGGCTATTCTAAAGTTCTAAGTAGAAAGAACAATGAATGCACCTAATCATGCAACATAAAGTATCAAAATTAAAAAAATCAATTAATCACTTCAAAATTCAAAAATTAAAAAATTTAACTAAGTGTTTGGTCGTATCGCCTACAGTGGCCATAAATTGCTTGAGGAAAGTGGCCAAACCACCAATGGTCAAATTTTTGACCGTTGAGATTCAAATCTGGCCACTCTAAGCGATAGTGGCCAAATTTAGGATGAGCCAACCGCTCTGAGCAATAGCGATCAATAGGAAATGTGGTAGACACGTCTACCCTAGGCCAAAAATACCAAAAAAATTAACAAAATAACAAAATGGGGGCAAGCCCACCAAAATAAATCCTAAACTAAACCTAACTATGGGTTTGGTTCATTTCCAACAAGCTTAATGAGGTTCATTTACCGATTACTTAATGTGGTTCATTTTACTAAAAAGTGAGTAGGGTTAAAGGTTTTGAAGAGTACTCGAGAAGCTCCGGCTCCTCCGCTCGATGATGCCTCACCCTGCACAACCATGATCCTCCAAATCGCAACAACACTCCAAATTGCAAAAGTCACTTTCACTACAGAGCTCTGAAACGCAAACTGACAACTGGTGAAAGTGAAAAGTCAAAACCCTAGGGTTACTTTTTATATTTTTGAATTATGCCTTGGCTGTTGTTGTTAGTGACCCAAATTTCTTGGCCGCTCAAGATGAGAGCGGCCATGAGTAGGCATTTGGGGGTCATTGGACCTAACAACGACCAACAACCTAAGCAAAAATAGGAGGAATTCTCTCCATGAGAAGCAGCAAAAACATTAAATAAACACATTTTGATGACTCATGGTTATCATAATGTTCAAAATAACAAAAAAATTACATAAAAACAAATCTCGAGTAAGCCTCGTATCAAGTTACTTACTCTATCAACTCAACGGTTGCAGCGATTTGCACTCCATGCAACTCGGTGAGATGAGTAAGTTACCATAAGGTTACTTGGGGCAAAACATTCATTTTGGAATTACGATGTGCCTCCTTCAATCTCGAAGAAGACCAAGATGGTCGGACTACTCCATGGGTATGAAAGAATCATCCTAATTCCTCTATGACACAAAAACACTGAGCCAAGTGATGCAATACAAGCATAAATAGAATCACTCATCCTAACTCCCTAAGAAGGCTATTGATGGCCAGACCGCTCCTCGGGATAGGGATGAATGATTATCATAAATAATTGAAATCACACTTGGATGGGGGTTTTCCCATTAAAAGAACAAATACTAGAAAGGAACCAAACTAGTCAAGATTGGTCAAGCGACTTGTCACTTCATTCATTGCCCTTCCCTCACCAATTCATTTTGTGAGGGGGTAGTTCAAATCTTCAAAATAATCATAATCAAAATCAACAAAATATCACTCGATCATATCAAAATTGCATTCATCCTATGAATCATTGCAGACAACAACTACAAAGTTTCCCTTGTTTGTTGGGGTCATAAGCAAATTGTGACATTATCAGTTCGTAGCTCTCCTACCGATCGGATCTGATTGTAGCAATAGAAGCTACCCGATTGTGTCTGAGGAATGAGTGTGATTGAACATGTGCAAAGCCCTATGCTAAGTTAAGCCTTCCAAATGTTGAAGCAATGATTCAAGGATGCATGTCATCTTGCATGATTGGGCCATCCAATATTGATCAGATCAATGATCATCATACACCTTACAAACATATCAGTCTACATTTTTTCTCTACGTTGTGTCTTTCACACAATGCATCACAAAAAGGGGCATCTGTAGACACCTAAAACATGTCATGTTTAGGGTAACTACTCACATAGGCACATTCATAGGCCATGTGACTAAACCTTGGGCCTTCCAAGTATCAAAAGTGGTTCTCACCACTCATCTGGGGTATTCTTAGCCCATCCAAGCCTGGCCACTGTAGCTTAGAGCGGCCAAACCTTAGCCATTGTAGATGATAACGGATAAGATTTAAATAATTTTTTCTATCCATCCAGCCTAATATTGGGTGGAAGTGGTAGTCTGCATGCAATAAAGGTGAGCGGGGATAACTTTGCATTCCTCCTTTCATGACCAGTTCACATGGGAGTCTTAAGTCTAAATTTAGACTTCAGTTAAACATAGAAAAAAAAAAGCTTCTCATGCTAACACCTAGTATGCATGAGGGATTCAGTCCTAGGGTTTTGAACATAGACCTAGGGCTTCACACACTTTATAAGGTGTAAACCTAAAAGCACTAGGGGACCTTCTTTGATCAATAAAGAGAATATATTGAATTAAAAGGTGGATCATTGAGGAGAGCTTTTAGAGATTTGGAGAGCTTCCCTTGGAGATCAATTCTTGTAGCGGAGCCCTATTGGATTGGAGGGAAAATTTGAACACATAAGGTAATCAAACATTTCAACATCGGAGTAGCATACTTTGATCCCATAGCCTTGGAGCAATAGAGAGAGAAGTTTCACTTTAGCGGTCATTGTCTTGGATAGTGGCCCACAAGCCTAGCCTAGGGTTTTAGACATTAGTTGCTTTTATTCTGCTTTCTTCTTGTCTTATTGTCATTAGCATAGATTTACTTCATTTATTTGGTTGCATAGCACTAGTTTCATTGCATTTGTTTCCATTGAGCTTATTCATTGCTAACAACCTCATCCGGGGAGGCAATCTCGGACATCTAAGCGTGTGTTGTTGTTTCATTGCTTTTAGGGCTACAGGTTCATCGGGAAAATCCACAACATACGAGAGCAAGAGGATCCCTCTAGCAATCAGACCTAGAGAAGGAGGCATCTGTAAGCCCTCATACATTTCTGTGTGCATCATCGGGAAGCCTGATAAAGTGCGCCCCCTGTGCGAGGGGATATTTTATACACCTGCTGCCCTCTTTGTGTGTAAAATCATGTATCAAATGAAGGGTATCCCTTAGAGGGATTCATATGTAACCGGATCTTGGGAATATCAATACAAAAAGCATTCATTCATTTATTTCTTCGCATTCTGGTTATATCTGCTTTATGCCTTTCATTTATTGCATGTTTAACATTAAAGGATTCAATTAAATCGCAAGTAGAGTAGTTAGTGGATGGCACGCCGCTTCCCCAGGGTCGCTACAGGATCAAGGTGCATCATGATAAAACTATTGGAGATCTCGATTTAAGTATTCTTATGACTGGAAACTTAGCTCTAAGGGGAAAAGTAACTTGGAGATTGTACAAATAAGTCAAAGACAATGGGTAATAGTTATTCTAAGTAAATACATTTATCCCAATAAGCCAAGCTTACTATTTATTGCATTCTCACAACTAGATGGTTTTGCACTATGGAACAATTTTAAAAATAAATTGATCTAGTGATTAAAGGTCAAATTTTTGGTTGGAATTGGAGGAAAAAAGTTCTTTTTGGATGAATAATTAGTGTGATAAAAGACCACTCAAAATATATTTAATTTTAAAACCATGGATTAGATTAGTTCAAGATAAACATGGTGATATGGTTTTGAACAATATGTACAAGGATTAGGAAGGAAGATAAAAATGAAAAGAATTATTTTTACCAGTATACCAAACATTGTTGCTAGAAGGCAGTTGAGTAGAAAGATAACAACAATGATTATTCCAAAGGGAGCTAAGGATAATTTTATTTGGAGTTGAAAAACTCAAGAGGATACACAGTAAGAAGTAGATATAATGTAAGCACCAACAAAATAGGAATACCTCAAGAATATGGAGACATATTTGGGATAGCTAAAGAATTCCAAAAGTTAAAATGTTTGTATGGCCAGTAGGTCACAGGAAAATTTTATCATGGTATAACCTAATGAAAATGGGTTTCCATGGCCCCTCACAATGTGTTCTATGTAAAATGGAGGAGGAGAGTATAGACCATCTATTGGGACATTGTTCAATAGTCTAGGAACTATGATAGTGAATTCTTAATATGTTTGGTAAATACATGGTGATGAATGGTAGAATTGAAGAATGGATAAAGTAATAACAAATCACTTTTAAAAGTGAGGTGTTATAGACAATCTAGGATACATTGAAAGATACAATACTTTGGATTGTATGGCTCAAAGAAAATAAAATAATATTTAAAGGAAAGGAAATAAGTTTAAAGGTAATGAAAAGGAAGATTTTTTTAGCCATAGAGGAGTCTAAACCAACCTTATCAACTCACCCAATCCCCAATCTTGAAGTGCAGAGCCTTGATAGATGGAGTCAAGTTATCAATTGGAATTATGATGGTGGGTACAATATAGATGGGTGGACTTGTGACTTTTTGGAAGCATTGTGAAGTGCCAAGTGAAAAGGGCTCCATTTTTTGGAGATCTATGAATTTGTATGCTTAGGATTCTATTTTCTAAATATATGTGGATTTGTGATGAGATATTAATTTTTTGAAGATCTATGGGATTGTCTACTCAGGGTTCCATTTGTTGGAGACTCTTCAAAGATATGAATGTAAAAATACTGGTAAAGAATGTAAAAATATAGTGATTGAAACAAAATAGTTCAATGCTTTGAATGTCCTATAGCCTTCAAATATGAGGCTTTTTGGTTGGTAAGACTAGACAAAGTAGTCTAGGATTGTAAAAGAGTTTGGGACCTATCAAAAACGCATATTTTACCCTAATAAAAAAACAAAAACAAAAGGAAGGCAAAAAAATAAAGTGAAAACTATGGGAAGCAAAGTTGGTCACATTGAATTTTGATGTAGGTTCTAAATAAAATCCAGAACCAATAGGAGGACAGAGGAATAATAAAAAATAATAGAGATTTTATCACATTACTTTTTTAGTACTAGATTTAAAATAAATAATGAAGCTGAAGCTTGAGTGGTTTTGGAAGGATTAAAAATATGTAGACAAATGAAATGGAACAGAGCATGGATGGAAGATAATTCACTAATATTAATAAATGTAATTTTGAGGAAAGCAAAGGCTCCATGGACCATACAAGAGATCATTGTGGAAATACTTGACCTTGTTATAGAATTTGAAGAAATTAGGTTTACACATACGTTTAGGGAAGGGAATAAATGTGCATATAGCCTAGCTAATAGAGGGGTTTTTAATAGAGGGTCATGAAGTTAAATTATTTTTTCCATGGTAAGAGGAAGTAGCAATATTAGTTGTATCTAACAATAAAATGAAAGTAATAAATTAAAAATAATGTTCCAGAGGAATGCAAAATGTTCTAGGGGATCCATTTATAGATCAATACATTGGAGGAAACTAAAAACCCAAATTTGGTAAAACAGACTATGATTTCATAGAGCAAGTAGAAGAAGATGATTTTAGATGGAATTCATGGTTGAATGGATTAATTGAGTTGTTTGTTGTTGGTTGGATTATGGGACATTGTATGGATTGGATCTTTAAAATTTTTTGAGTTTGCTAAACTATTTATAAAAATAATACAATTATGATTTGTTAAAATGCCATTATAATATGAATGAGATTCATTTCATAACTTAGTAAAATGATACAAATATTTTTTTAATTGGTTATTTGGTATTAAAATGAATTCCACTTGTGTTATATAGTGACCCATAGTTTATTTATTATGCGTATATTCCTTAATAATTTTTAATCATGAAATTTCAAAATTTTTAGAATACTAAACTATTTATTATAGTTCTTGTGGTTACACTTATGCTTCACTAAGGAAATTAACAGTCCAAAGTTGGTAAAGTAGAATATGATAATTCAAAGTTTTGAAAATATATATTTTTTATTTCGTCAGTGTGAGAAACCCCTATGACCAAGGCACAATGCTAAGCATGCTTTCCCCAATCATGACCCCTCATAAATTTGAGAGCTATACTTATCAATAGGGAATTTAACACACAACCATCACACACCCACCCCCTCACACAATCGCCCATTTGAACCTTGGATCTCCCGAAGAATAGCCAAAGCCTGAACCATTGTGTTGTCCCCCCGGGACGCAAAGTTTTGAAAATATTACTCTACTAAGATGCAATGCATAAACAATAAAGGTGAGATTTTTGTATTGTAAAGTATGCTGCGAGAAAATGCCAAGAAGGATGTTGAATTCTAGAATAATTGTATTTACAAAGAAAATTGAAGATCTAGAAAATGAAATTCAAGAATTATGATATTTTATGAAAAAATATTTAGGTATCTAGCAATAGCAACTCAATTGAGATTATAATTAAATTTATTTGTAAAATATTAAGCTCTAAAGGAGAGAGTTGTGATTTTTCAAGTGTGGGGGACTCGAGTACAACCCCTTTTTTCTCAAGAAAAAAAAATAGAGATCCCATCTATATTATTTTATGATTGAGATGTCATGAACTTTCAATCCAACTTATAGTGGTATTAAATATTATTTTTTAATTTGATAAGTAGTTTTAAGAACAATCTTGAGTATTATAAAAGTTCACACTTCGTCCTTATATATTGATATATATATATATATATATATATATATATATATATATATATATATATATATATATATAACGTCATGTTTAGGAGACTACTCATATGGGAACCTTTGCAGACCATATGAATGATCTTGGATCTTTCCAAGAGATAGCAGTGGTTCTAACCACTCACTTGGGATAGCCTTGTCCTATGCAAGCTCAATCACTGATGATCTAAGTGGATACTAGCCCAACCACTGACATTCAGAGCAACTGCGAACTAGATGCACTTAGATCTAAAATAGACTTGGCCTCTTGAGCCGAGCCAAAATCAGTTGTAACGGCCAAATGCAACTGATCATAAGCAGTTTTGAGCAAGGAAACTTTTGGATGTTTTCTCCCAATTTCCCCAGCCTGTCAATTCTTGATCTTGGCTTCTGAAGGAAGCTAGGATGAGGAGTTATGAAGGCTATAAAAATCCCTTAAAAATTGGAGAGAGGTCTAGATGGATTCCAAATTTCATGTAGTGAATCTCTACTGGATTGGATAGTCACTTGATAGTCCTTGAGGAGAGTCAAAATGCTACCCAATAGTGGAGTGACACACATGCAATAAAAAATAGAGCTTTCGAATGACTGAGAAGCATACCTTACAATTTATTGCCAAGCTGACGTGAATTCGAACGATTTCAATCACCAATCCATATCTGGATATGCAGGTGACCCTTAACCATCAATTCAACTAGTTAATTATGCATCATAAACTCTAATTTAAGAGGTAGAATACTTAGTTTGTGGTCGCTATCTTTGATAGTAGCTCGTAGGCTCAACCGTTAATGGCGTCAATGGCTAGTAGAACTAGCTACTCTGAGTGACAATGACTAGGGTTTGACTCACCATTTCTTTAGTTATTAGCCTATATTTCTACTTATTCCTACTTTATTAGCTTAGCTTAGAGTAGATTTATCATTTTTAATGCATTTGTACGATTCATTATCAATTTTAGAGGTAGCTTTACCTTAACTTTGGTCATATTTACTTACTTTCATAAGTCTTCTTATATTAGCTTCATTTCATGCTTTGATTGCAAATAACATGTTAGATTAGCTAGATATCTATGTTTTACTTCATGCTTTACATCGATTTAGCTATTTCTATATTATCTTTGCATAACTTTATGCTCATTTCAAGTTTAGCCTTATTTCTTGCATTTCTTTTCAATAGCCTCATCATGAGAGGCTTCATTTGTGTTTAACGTGCTTTGTTGTTTTCTTGTACGTAGGTTACAAGTATTTTAAGTTTCAAAGCATTTATAACTTCAAATTCCTCTTGGCAAATGGAGAAGGAGACATCCTTGTAAGCCCTCAAGTAGAGTTGATGGAGATATGAAGACCATTTTGAAACACATCTTCCTCCCATTTTGGGGTTATTTGCTTATTGTAACAATTGTATCAATCTTTGGTATCCCTAAGAGGGATGAATCTGTAATAAGTGATCCATTTGATTAATAAAGAGAGCTTCCTTTTGTTATTTCCTTATTTTATCAAATGTTTGCTTAGATTACATGTTTTCCTTCTTTATGTTGCAATATCAATAGATGTGTGGTCTTTGTAGCCTTCTACAATGGCGATCATGGTGGATACACCCAAAATTTACATTGTTTGCTGATTTGTTGCATGTTTTTTCACACAGGTGCAGTTACTCTAATCAATAATGGCTAGCAGAGCTCAACCACTATTGAAGACAATGGCTAGATTCAGAGTCACCCTGAGCGATAGTGACCAACAAAAAAACTTACAAACAACAAACAACAAACAACTAGATCATCAATAGACTTGGATTTCAAGTTGGTTGAACTTATCTGTTTGCTTCTCTTTCTGTGCTTTTATTTTTTGAATGTAGTAGATGAATATTAAATTAGAGAACATAGAGAAATTTTAAAGCCAAATTTATAATGTCTCTTAGGTTTTCTACTAGCTGTTACTAGGAATAGCGATCTTTGATTGTAATCCGCCCTAGTATCCAGCGATCTAGATTGTATGTTAGGGTTTGCATGCTTGAGACCCAATTAGAGGCCATTTTTCATAATTAGTCTTGAATCCTCTAAATAACATCTAGCTTTTAGATGTGCACTCTCTGAAATGGAAACATTCTTTTTAAGCATATAAAAAAATTATTTGAGTGCTCTATGATGCATTTTAGTTTCATGCAAAATTAAAAGGAACCACCACACATCACATTTAATTTAAACATCAACGATGTTAGGCTCTCACATCCAACCCGTTGATCGAGACCAACAATGGATGTCATTACCAATTGGTTGGCTCGTTTGAAATTGTATTATCATGACCCGATCGTGGCCAAGAACGACCCAAGAACTGTCCTATTTGTGCAAAATAGCACACTCCTCTTCAAAGGTGTGTATCATTGTGCTCGATGTGCTATGTGAGGGTTGGTAGTACCTATGATACCTCATTGAGTATGGACTTCACTCCTAAATTCAGATTGTGTGAGTATATAGGTGAAATTACTTAAACTGTCTAAGTGTATCATCAACAAAAATACAAACATGATGAGAGATAGTTTATGTATTCAACACACCAAAAATCACTAAATAGTTTAGGAATCACAAAGAATATTTAAAATAGATAAACACCCTTGTATGCTTTGTATTCCCTAAAATTTACAAAAAGAGATAATTCACATTATGGTCAACACATGGAGAGGTTGACCTCGACACACAATCGAGGTGGAGGTTGAAGCTCCAAGACACACACAAGATAACATGTTGGAATCTCTACTATAAGATCCTCCTGAATGATGTTCGATGAGTATCATATGTGAAAATTCGATGTGTGGGGGTTCTATTCAGAATACCCCAGTCAGAGGACATAACATACACTCCTTAAGGGATAGAATTGAGGGTGGATCAAGGCCCCTATCATACCATGGTAGACAAAGATAAAATCCACCCAATCAGGGGTAGGAAAATAGGGCTGCATCAGAGCATAGATCCCTAAGAACTCCAAACCCTAATGGACCTAGAAGGTTCATGATAGATCTTGCCACAATTGGAGTTAATGGTATACCCCCAAATAAACCATGGAGAACTAGGTAGCTTGATGGACTAGAACAAGTCCTAGGGCAACTAGGGTATAGAGCCTCTTTTACACATTCCTACTCTATGAATTCATGTAGTGAGAGCACACAAAGGCATACCATTGATCCAAGAGAGTGCTCAAAGTGCTCACGTAGTGCACATGCTCCATCCATACATGCAGGCACAAAGAACATACTACAACACAACACAACTATCGTATACACAAATAAGGGCAAGAGTGTGGCAGATAAGTCTGTTGGAGCTCACACTAATAAAACCCCTCAAATAGAGCTAAATAACCAATGACATCACACTATCAATATTATAGATCGATCTTAGAGGTTGAATTTAGAGCATAAACAACATATTTTCCAAGACCAATTGGAATATGTGCACGCAAAGCACGAGCACCTCGAGAATGAGGATACTCAACATCAAAGGTTGCTTAGGCAATGTTTGTACGAGCAGTGCATGCGAGAACAACACATCCTTGATCAAAAGGATCATGAGGAGAGAGATGATAGGTTAGCTTGAGCTAATATACCCACTCAAAGTGAGTATAGGGAGTGCAACCAAAGACATGCTGCATCATAGCCTGAACTACACCCTAACCAAGTTGAAAAACGTACTCATTGTACGACCTAGAATATGTAATAACATCAAGTGCTAGAACAACCTAGCCATACCTAGTACGTAGAATCAAAAGGAGATAAGCAAGATTAGTAGTATCCTGAAATATTATTAGTAGATGTGGATGATGAGCCTAATACTCCACCTTGGCCTAAAAAGAATCTACCCCTGGTAGCTTTGTACAGACCCCTTAGGGAAGAGGAGATATTATCCTTACAAGCATACAAAGCCTTGGAAGAAAAGGTGAGGGCTATTGAGAAACAAGGAATGGCTTTTCAAAAGCCTACCTTGAATAAAATTTACAATGTGCCTCTATGCCCTTCAATTCCTAGCCCAACATATCCTTTTCATTTCAAGATACCCAAGCTAGACAAGTTCCAAGGTGATGAAGATGCACAAGAGAATGTGATGAGCTTCATGAACATGTGCTTCTAGATATAAAGTAACGATGCCTTATTACTAAGAACCTTCATAATGACCCTTTCAAGTCCCACCCTAGAATGGTTTAATCAATTGAAGAGGCACAACATTACCAACTTTGAACAGTTGGCAAATGCATTTCTTGAACGCTTTTCTTTTGGCATCAAGAAGAAAATCAATTTGACTGACTTGGCAGCTCTAAAGTAATATGACGATGAGCCAGTCATGGATTTTGGTAATAGATGGAGAAAGATAATGGCTAAGCTACCATTTTTCATTCCTACTATTGAATTAACTAGAATTTTAACTAAAATATGCACAAAATACATCTCATTGTTATTACAATTACAATAGTACCAAACATTCAAAGAGGCTTTGGCGCAAGCCAAGGTTATAGAGGATATCAAGTTACAAGAAGGTGACTTGAAACTCTAAATAAAAAAGGAGTGGAATAATAAAAACACAAAGAACCAACCTCAGTAGGCCAATCCTACACATGTAAATCAGGTTGTGTTGAATCAACAAAAGGGGAATCAGGGCCAACAACCTCAAAACTATCAGGATCAACCTCCCCCTGCATAGTAGAATCAATGCAATAATAAGAAGCAGGGTAAAAACAAAGATCAACGCCCTCCTCGCTAGTTTACACCACTGTCTAAGACTGTGGCATTGATTTTCAATAAATTGTGTGAGACTCAGACCATAACTTTACCTAAAGTTAAATTACTCGATCCTAATCAACCTAAATCAAAAGGATTTAGGGAAGATAAATACTATTCATACCACATAAAAAAGGGGTATGATATCGAATCATGCCACAAATTCAAGCCTATGGTACAAAACTTGATCGATAGGAATGCATTAATTATTTATAATCCTCTAGCTTTAGATAACCATAATATGGGGATATTAAAAAATCCCCTACCAAATCATGAGCCACCAAGGAATAACATCAAACAAGTAAATCAAGTGCGGATCAAACCATCCACATAAGGCTTTGTCGGTATGGTGAATGTAGTCACTAGAAATAAGAGGTATAATCAACCAGATCCTCCTCCTACTCTAGTCAGAATTCAAGCTATGCCACCTCAAAGGCTAGTATAAAATAACTTGCCATGCCGACCAACTAGATCGGTGGTCACAATAAGAAATAGGCTTATTCAAAGCCTACAGACGATCTCGACAAAGCTATCAATTTATAAGATAATACAACAGTATCCTAGGAATAAGGAGATGCTAATGGACATCCTGGTCCATAGAAGTGCAGTACCAAGATACAAAAGCATTCACTAATTTTTTAGGACATGTGTAGTAGTGTCAAGAGCCTGTGATCCAATTCTATGATCACAAAATCAAGACAGTCTCTACTGCTATAGCAGACCCGCTACTTCACATTATTGCATGTGTAAACCACACACCCTTCAAGTGGGTGTTGATAAACACAGGATATTTGATCAAAATTATTACCACAAAGGCCTTAGCACATTTAAAATTACCTAAATTACATATTGTGCCCTCAAATTTCACACTACGAGCATTTAAAAATGTATTATGCTCGATAGTAGGCACTATAATCCTTCCTATTCAGGTGGGATTGAAGACCATCCCTATGATGTGTCATGTGCTTGAAGGTGTGATGCAATACAAAATTATCTTAGGTAGGTTGTGGATCAGAGAAATGCAATGTGTACCCTCAATTCTACATCAGTGTATCAAATATGTACACGAGGGGTAAGTGCATGTGGTTACTTCAGATGAGGAGTCATTCATGTATATTAATCAAGTGGATTTTATAAGATATTTTATCCTTCCATCGATGCATATGGATATAAGACCTACATTGCCTATCTAGATGAAAGCCGAATGCGGGGTGACGACATCCCAGACCAATGGTGCAAACAAAAATTGATACACAAATGCTAAGTCCTACGAATGCAAGAAAAGCAATGCATGAAGGAAAGACGCATAAATGAAACTAGATGTAAGAAAAAAAAAGTGGGGCCTCTTTTTATTAATTTTTCTTTCAATCCAATTACAATATTTCTCCCCCCCATATCTAGGGATCGGAGCGTTTGATACAGTTCATTACATCAACGGATGGTACACTTCCAATGTCCTCCGCATGCCCACATTTGAAATGGGCGGGCCAAACATTGCCGCAACTTGCATCTATCTATTCATGTGTTCCTTGATGCACCTTCAGTGTTCTTAGAAGTGAGATCCTATGCTCAGAGAAACAACAAATAGTTAATAGCATATGCGGATAGAGAGGAAACATGTAATCCCAAAGGCCTCCGGCTAGTTAATGTAAAAAAGAATGAAACGATGGTCAAAACATGTCATAATGAACCCAAAATTTGAAAGAAGCATAAAAACATCATAAAGGACACATTGCAAAAAGAATATTCGAGAAATCATGCATAGATTTCTAATTGCTCCAGGGTGGGATGATTAGGACTGTCACAAAGCATGCAAAGGTGACCTTCCAAATGTCCTACCCATAGGCCTCCAAAAATTCTGAAAACTTGGGGTTAGACAAAAAGGGGCATTTTGGGATGACCCAGAAGGTCAGATTTTGTAGATTCTTCCCAGATTGTCCTATATATGAAGGCGCTCCCTGTATGTTAGCAAACGTGTAAAATGATAAAAACACAGTCAAAACAAGTCAGAATGACATAAAACTTGAACAAAAGCATCAGTAAACCAAATAGAACATAATGCAAAAATAATAGTAGAGAAATTCTTTAGGGATTTCTAATCGCTCCGGGGTGGGACGATTAGGACTGTCACAAAACATGCAAAAGGCAACCTTCCAAATGTCTTGTCTAGAGGCTTCTAAAATTCCTGTAAACTTGGGGTTAGACAAAAAGGGGCATTTTGGGATGACCCAGAAGGTCAGATTTAGCAGATTCTGCCTAGATTGTCCTGTATCCTAAGGTGCTCCTTGTAGGTTAGTAACGCATGAATATGATAAAAACAAGGTCAAAACAAGTCAGAATGCCATGAAACTTGAATAGCAGTATAAGTACATCATATCTAAAACAATGCAAAAATAAAAGTAGAGAAATTATTCATGGATTTCTAATTGCTCCGAGGTGAGCCAATTAGGACTGCGATAGTTTGGGGGGTTCCCGGGGCAGGACGCCCGTCGTTTGGGGTCTGGTTTTGACACCAATCCACTTGGGATGGTTCCAAAACCTCCTAGGGGGTTGTGTCGATGAATTTGGTGTGGGATTATGGCCGATTGTTTGGGTTTTGGGTCGAGATTGCGCTCTTAGTGTTCACCCGATAACCTCTCTTCCAAAAGAGAAATTAGGGATGTAAGAAGCACAAAAGGGAATGTGGGTATAATTTAGTAGCACTCCATTGCTCAAAATGCTCTAGCTCTATTATTTTTTTGGGGTGAGAAGGCTCACCATTTTATAGACCTAAGGTCTCTCTATTTGAATGTGCATGCGAGGGCACCACTTGGCTTGCCATGCATTTTTTGGGAGAGAAGATTCCTCCCTGATTTAGAGTCTCCTTGCATGAGGTCTCCATGATCAGGGCATGCTTGAATGAAGTCCCTCTCTTTGATTTGAAGTCGTTCCTTGCAATTGCATGCCCTGAAGGTGCAAATAAGTGGCGTTCCTGTCGAGGTTTGAATTTTTTCTAGTCAAACCTGCTATTCATCCTACCTTGGGATGATTACTGCTAATTTTCTGAGGGTGGGACAAATAGGATTCTAATAAGATTCTAATCGTCCCAGGGTGAGCCAAGTAGGGAGCAAAGTGCTTAAAAGATGCCAAATTGACCTTTGACCTTCCAAAAATGATTTGGGAGTGGTTAGGACCACTGTTTAACCTCTGGGGGCTGCCCTAGGGGCATGTATGTCAATTCGATCAGTGCTTGTAGTCACATAATCGAATTGGTGTTGTTTTGGTGTCTATAGATGCCCCTTTTTGGGATG
The DNA here is from genome assembly GCA_028583015.1 of Wollemia nobilis. Lineage (NCBI taxonomy): Eukaryota > Viridiplantae > Streptophyta > Pinopsida > Araucariales > Araucariaceae > Wollemia > Wollemia nobilis. The sequence continues at coordinate 6,195,185 of JAQPPZ010000386.1, read as the reverse complement.
CGCTGTACGTGGCACAATTTTGAGAAAAAATAGATAACCAAAGCACTTAATGATTAGGGTTTCTCAGTAACCTAACCAAATTTTGATGCCCCAAGTATGGAAAGGGCATGCATTCTTGAATCCTTGCTTCTGACGAGCTAAAGAGCTCACTCAAGTGTAATATTTTTCGATGAGGTGTACTTGATCTTGGACATTTTTCAGTCATGAATAGGCAAAGGGCGCAACCTTTTGTCTGGGGAACCTTGTATTCATGTTTCTAGAATGCCAAGTGTTTGATCGACTTGTGATTATTGCTTGTTTGCTATCCCAAGCAGGGGCGCGATTGCCTTTGTCAATGATTCTTTGAATGCATGCCATTTCCTTGATTGGGTGTGTATTTGTTGATTGGTAACTAGGTGTGACTACCCCCTCAAGCGACGAATCGATGAGGGATGACCAAAATGAGAAAAGCGACAAGTCGCTTGACCCAAGATGACGTTTGTAAGGGTGCCTTCAGTTGTTTTTCGATGAACGCTTATGTAGTTTTCCAACAATCGGACTTATTTTTTGTCGGTTTGGACCCTTTTTGTGTGATGCCTATTGGGGTTCAAATTGTCAAAAATTCGTCCTCCCGTGGAGTGGTCCGGCTATGGTAGCCTTCTTAGGGAGTAGGATAGTGATAATTTGTGACCCCGATGTTGGTTTTTCATGCCAAGAATGTCAGGTGCAAAGGCACCTTTATTTGGCAAAGTTATTGTTTTTTTTGAGTGGGTTTTGACCCTTTTTTGTGACGCCTTGGGGCTAAAATTTTCAAAAATTCGTCCTCCCGTGGAGCGGTCTAGCTATGGTAGCATTCTTAGGGAGTAGGATAGTGATAATTTGTGACCTCGACATCAATTTTTCATGCCAAGAATTTCAGGTGCAAAGGCACATTTATTCGGCAAAGTTATTGCTGTTTTTGAGTGGGTTTTGACCCTTTTTTGTGACGCCTTGGGACTAAAATTTTCAAAAATTCGTCCTCCCGTGGAGCGATCCAGCTATGGTAGCCTTCTTAGGGATTAGGATAGTGATAATTTGTGACCTCGACATTAGTTTTTCATGCCAAGAATATCAGGTGCAAAGGCACATTTATTCGGCAAAGTTATTATTGTTTTTGAGTGGGTTTTGACCCTTTTTTGTGACGCCTTAGGGCTGAAATTTTCAAAAATTCGTCCTCCCATGGAGCGGTCCGGATATGGTAGCCTTCTTAGGGAGTAGGATAGTGATAATTTGTGACCCCAAAATCAGTTTTTCATGCCAAGAATATCAGGTGCAAAGGCACCTTTATTTGACAGAGTTATTGTTGTTTTTGAGTGGGTTTTGACCCTTTTTTGTGACACCTTGGGGCTGAAATTTTCAAAAATCCGTCCTCCCATGGAGCATTCCGGATATGGTAGAATTCTTAGGGAGTAGGATAGTGATAATTTGTGACCCCGACATTGGTATTTTAATCCCAGAATATCAGGTGCAAGGGCACCTTTATTTGGCAGCTTTATTGCTTTTTTTGGTGGGTTTTGACTCTTTTTGTTGTTTTTTTTTTTGTTTTTTTTTTCTGCTCTGTAATCGTCCAAGGGTGGGACGAATATCAATTTGGTAATCATCCTAGGGTAGGATGATTACAGGCCTAACAACCTATAAAAGGGCCAAAACTAGGTTTTGGGCTCATTTGCAACATTTTTTTCTTGGTGATTTGGAGCTGTGAGGAGGAGGAGGAGGGCGAGTTTTTGTAGCAAAGCACTGCCGATATTTCATGGACACCATGAGTGCAAGGATCGGATATTCGAGCGGAGTTGCCGAAGTGAGACCGGTAGGTGCTCCTTCCATTTTCTTATTTTTTGGTTTTTGCTTTATATGAAGTTAAAAAAAACTTGCACATAATTGTTTTATTTAGCGTTATTTTGTTTTTATGTTGCGTTATTTTAATTTTATAATTGGTCACATTAAGGTCAAAACCCTAGGTTGATTTTGTTTGTGTTGTTTGATTTTTTTTGTTCACCTTAAGGTCGAAACCCTAAGTTGATTTTGTTTGTTTTTTTTTTTTTTTGTTCACACTTAAGGTTAAAAACCCTAGGTTGATTTTGTTTGATTTTTTTTGTTCACCTTAAGGTCGAAACCCTAGGTTGATTTTGTTTGGGTTTTTTTTTATTTTTTGTTCACCTTAAGGTCGAAACCCTAGGTTGATTTTGTTTGTTTTTTTTGTTCACACTTAAGGTTAAAAAACCCTAGTACGATTTTTATGTTATATTGATGTTTTTGTTCACACTGAAGGTTAAAAAAACTTAGGATGAATGTTTTGTGTTTAATTGATTTTTTTTGGTTTCACACTTAAGGTTAAAAACCCTAGGATGAATTTGTTTGTTTTGTTTGATTTTTTTGTTCACACTGGAGGTTAAAAACCCTAGTATGAGTTTGATGTTTTTAATTGATTTTTTGTTCACACTAAAGGTTAAAAAAAACCTAGTATGAGGTTTATGTTTTTAATTGATTTTTTGTTCATACTGAAGGTTAAAAAAACCTAGTATGAATTGTTTGTTTTATTGTATTTGTTTGTTTTTGTTCACACTTAAGGTTTAAAACCCTAGGTTGATTTTGTTTTATTGTTATAAGTTGGTTTTGTTTGTACAATTTAGTTGATTGATCTGTACTTTGGTTGTACAGTTCTATATTTTTGTTTTTTTGTAATTTGTTTTTTGTCTATACATGTTATTTGAATGTTTTTGGTTAAACTAAGGTTGAAACCCTAATTTTGTTTTGTTTTAATTTGTTTTTTGTTTATGTTTTTTATTGTATAGTTTAGTTGAATGATATGTACTTTTGCTGTACAGTTTTTTTGTACTTTGTTGTTATGTTTTTATACAGTTTTATTTGAAGGATCTGTACTTGTTGTGTACAATTTTTTTGTACAATTGTATTTTAATGTTTTTGTTTAAATTAAGATTAAAACCCTAATTTGTTTTTTTGTTTTATTGTGTTTTTTTTTGCAGGTTGTTAGGAGTCGACATCACCATCCGACTATGTTCTCTGATGCTCGAGATGCGCTGACAGTTGCGGATTGGGAGTGGCTTGACACCCTTGGGCTCAAGCATGTGACATGGCTGGAGCCTATGGTGGGGGATCGGGCATATTTGACTGCCTTTATCAACTTATGGGATCCCCGCACCAACACCTTTCATCTTTTGACAGGGGAGATGATGGTTACTTTGGAGGATGTATATCAAATTCTATGAATTTTGATAGACGAACTGCCTATTCGGATGACTCCTCGTGATCAACAAACAACAGTGCTGACACGGTGCTTTGGGTAGGCGACGAAGATGGGGGTGGATAGGGCCATGGAGAGGGTGGAGGCGAATTGCCTGATTGGCGATATTTTGGTGCTGTGGTGGTTTGAGAAGGGCGTATTAGGGGTGAGGCATGCTCTGATGATGACCCTCATATCTAATATGCTACTTCCTGACTCCTCGGGTGTGACATTCCCTTGGAACCTACTAGAGTTGGTGTTTAGACTAGTGGAGTGTCCCACCTCAGCTCCACTGATTATGAGGTGGGGTCATACACTATTGGCATAGCTATACAATGAGTTGTACGAGATCCACTATCGAAGGTGAAAGGGGATCGGGTGCAACTATATCTTGCAGTGCTAGGGGTGGCAGCACACAACTATCGAGCAGCCACAAGGGTTGCCTTGGACCACTTGGGGTGAGATGGTGGACAGGGAGATTGGGTATGCTGCTCTATGGCAAAGGTCGAAGGAGTAGGGGCAGAGTCGGTGATGGGCAGGTGTCGTAGGGCACTATACTAATGCCTTCTCTCATCTTGCTCTAGGGGAGGTGTTCTAGCGACCATACCGGGACTGTCCAGCCTGGCCTGAGGTTGGAGAGTGGTTGTGGTAGGTGCACAGGGAGAGATGGTTGATCGGGTGACATGGGACAGAGCAGGAGTACTTTCCATACGTCTAGGTGACTCGACAATTTAGGGTGCACCAGGGATTGCTTGGTGAGCCCTTTATCTATCGATGTTAGAGCGATGAGAGGACTCTAGCCTAGTCGATTATTGAGCTATTGGGTGAGGATTTTGATGCAATGATTGATGTCCTCGATGTGGATAATTTCGGGGTGACTATAGAGTATGACCAGTGGTGGATGATGCTGCGATGGCAAGGTGAGGGGCCTCTAGGAGTTGTGGATGCGACAGAAGTAGGAGGCAAGGATGCAGAGGCATCAGGGGGAGGGTTGGGGGCTCCGTTTGATGATGCAGATATGGTGGAGGTTGAGGAATTTACTGGGGATGATTTAGGGGTTCCAGAGTAGTCGGATACACAGGATGTCGCAGAGCAGTGGGTGCCAGAGCAGCATGCCATCCCAAAGATACCCATGCCTCAGGCAGTCCTAGGGGATATGGAGGCTAGGCTTTGTGCTGAGATAGCACGATTGGAGGACTTACTATGAAGACAAGATAAGAAGCACAACATTGAGAGGGATCGCCTACGGGCTCAGTTAGCACAGTAGGATGACGCATTGGTTGCATACCACCAATGGGATGTGGAGTGGGGTCGATGCCAGGTGGAGTTGGAGGTCAAGATTATCCGCCTCGATGGGCAGTTACCTAAGCTCACTGGAGGTGGATCGTCGCACCGAACGAGAGGCAGTGAGACTAAGCAGTCTGCATCTTCTTGTTGTAGGTAGGTGGGTGAGGGTAGCGTTAGTGGGCATGATGCGAGAGCTGGCAGAAGTCGCCCTGAGAGGTCCCATAGGACCCACACCATGGGGGGTAGTTCCAATCACACCAATCCTACGTGATCATGGTGGTCGACTCCATAGGCTTTAGGGATTTTGAGTTTTTGATTTTTTTGTGAGGTCTAAGGACCGTTTTATTGTAGCCTGAGGGCATTTTTGACTTAATATATACATGACTCTCTTTTTTGATTATTTACTTGTTATGGTTTATTGTTTTTATATGCACATTTATTTATGTTGATGTATGCATATGTTATTATGAATGCAGATGTTTCTGACTATATGGATGTATACATATAGAATGGATGAAATGATTTGTTGATATATTGGCGGTGGCACCATAGACTGTATAGTTTTTATTGGATTTTTGTACTATGTGATTTCTTTGTGAGATGACTTTTCATGTGTAATATATATATATATATATATTGTCTTTTTTGATGGTGATGTAAGTAATGTAATGTACAACAATTGTTTTAAAATGTAGTTAAGGTTTTTCTGAGACTCAGATGTTTTAACTAACTAGCCAAGACTATACATTTTTCTTACAAGACTTTCGAACAAGGTACGAATCAGACTTGAGTTTGACCAAGTTATGTCACGTCCCTGTGTGTGTGATTGAGTTTGTTTATGTGGTATTCGTCAGGATACTGCCAGTGCCAGATAGGTTGTCAACCAAACCTGTACTGAGGATCACCTAATTAGCTCCACTAACTCCTTTGTTGTATGTAGTAAGATTAATCTACGTGGTAATCTAGGATACCATAAGCTAGCTCATCGACATGCAAACATTGATCTGTATACAATTTAATGTGACAGATATATCATCATGCGGGAGGTTTGCCACCAGTGCCAGCAGGCTATCCACCAAACAAGGACTGAGGATTGCCTCATGACCTTTTGAATGCTGAGAGTTCCAGGGATTCAAGTTCGACTCCCTTCTTTTCTTCAAATTTATTGGGATACTTACTCTCGTATGTAGTGATAAAAATCACTGTTATTTTTCTTTTGTTTTTGAGCAAGGGATTTTAATTTTGAGTGATGAGGATCACTATTTCTTGTGATTTTTGATGTGTGCACTTTGAGGGGTTTTGATGTCAATCTTGTGAGGTTTGTACTTTGATTGTTGTAGTTTTTTGATGTTTGCAACCTTTTGAGAATTTTGGGATTTTTGATAGTGGTGAAAACCACTATTTATTTTGGGGAATTGGGTAGGGAAGATGCTTGTCCTTTTGCCAACTCTCAAAATTCTTGGGGTCATTCGCATAGGGGGATGAGCAAGATAACCGTTTCACTTATGGTAACCTAGTCTACTATGCAGGTTTCATATTTCGTTCACACAACTTGGAAATTTTTAATGTGTTTTGTTTTTGTTTGTGTTGGGATGCTATGTAACAAGGCGTGTTCCAAGTAAAGCTCTACCTTGTAAAAATAGGTCTGACTTTGTACAACATTTGGCTAGAAATCTAAAGACATCTGAATGACAAAAATTGTAAGGACATTAAAAGACAACTGACTATGACATGGTGAAAATGCAAATGGCATTAGTGTTGTTGGATCATTTACAAAATGGATAAATGTGTACAATGATGGAATTGCCGAGTAATTACAGTCTATGGTGCATTTGACCTGTATGACCAGCAAATGTGAAATGTATGTATGGGATGCCTAATGCAGTTATTTTTGTATTTTTGATTTTTAAGTTTATGCATGAAAGTGAGATGCAATTTTTTTGTCTTTTTTGATTATCTGCTATTTTTTGAATTTTCATTTTTGACCAAGCGATTGCGGGAACCCTTGGAGCTTTTGGGTTTGACCAAAGGGATTATAGATACCTTTGGGGCATTTTAGGTTGACCAAGCGATTGTGGGAATCCTTGGAGATTTTGGGTGACCAAGCGGTGGTGAGAACCCTTGGAGCTTTTGGTTTGACCAAAGGGATTATAGATACCTTTGGGGCGTTTTAGGTTGACCAAGCGATTGTGGGAATCCTTGGAGCTTTTGGGTGACCAAGAGGTGGTGAGAACCCTTGGAGATTTTGGTTTGACAAAAGGGTTTATGGATACCTTTGGGACGTTTCACGTTGACCAAGCGATTGTGGGAATCCTTGAAGATTTTGGTTTGACCAAAGGGATTTATAGATACCTTTGGGGCATTTTAGGTTGACCAAGCGATTACGAGAACCCTTGGAGCTTTTTGGGTGGGTGATGGCTCTCTAAATGTGGAATGGCCTCAAATGACTAATGTTCAAGGGTTCTAGTTCCTTGATTCCTTCAAGAGAGGTGAGCCGATATGTTCTAGGTCCTATTTACTATCGATTACATAAGGACCTAACCAGTTTGTCATAAACTTGTCCCTTAAATGGGGTGGCAAGTTAGAATTTTGTTGGTTCTATTTTAAGACCAGGTCACCAACCTGAAAGTCCCTCAGGTGAACTTTCATGTTATATGCTTTCTTGAGCCACTCTTGGTAGATACATAAATGCTCGAGAGCATTGACGCATCGTTCGTCGAGCAATGTAAGCTGGTATAACTAGGCCTATCATGTAGTGTCATCATCAATGAACTCTTGCATTAATATGTGTAGAGAGGGTATTTCCAACTCGAGAGGCATGACTGCCTCAGAGCCATACACTAGCGAAAACAAAATTACCCCAATGGGCATCCAAATGCTAGTACGATAAGCCCACAGGGCAAGTGGTATTTGGATGTGCCAATCCTTATGATTATTTGTGACCATATTTTTAGGGATGGCAACTAGCATTTTTTTTGATGCCTATGCTTGCCCATTTGCTTGCGGATAATAGGTTGTCAAAAAACTGTGCTAAATTTTGTACTATGTTTTCAAAGCATGCACATATTTGTTCTTAAATGACATCCCATTAATCGATATGATCTTGGATGGAATACCAAAATGACATATGATGTTATGTAAAATGAACTCCATAATGCGGGGCCCAATCATAGAGGTAAGCAAAATTGCTTCCACCCACTTGGTAAAATACTCTGTGGCCGTTATGATGAATGTGTGACGGCATGACGATGCAGGGGAGATCTTTTCGATTAGATCTAAGACCCACTACGAGAATGGCCAAGCCAATTGGATCGACTGCAAGGCTTGAGAAGGTACATGTGTCAAATTATCATGGTGTTGACACTTCACGCACTTTCGCACATATGTGCAACAATCTCGCTCTAAATATGGCCAATAATAGCCCATGCGAAGAATGCGCTTTGCGATGGCCATACCGCTGAAGTGGCCACCGCATGTACCATCGTGCGCTTGGGTGATCACCCAAGTGGACTCCTGCTGGTCCAAGAAATGGAGGATTCCTTCGTAGCTCCGACGATACAAAATGTCTCATAGAAAGATATGCTTTGTCACTTTCTGTTTGAGTGATATTTTCACGGTGTGCGACAATCCAATTGGGAGGCTACCTAACTTGAGATAGTCTCTTATGGGTGTGTACCAATCCTACTGATCAAAAACCTTGATTGTATGAATGGCCAATCCCTCTTGAAGTTCATCCCTAGCAAAAGCTATTAAGAGGGGTTGGGGAGAACAAAGACCCCCAGTTGGCATGATTCAAACTATCATGGATTCGAGAGAACCTATCTTGAGATGGTTCAATATGGATCAGGTGGATTCCTGGCATTATATCAGAGCTTGCATGCTCCATAGTGGATTGTGATAATGTTTTGACTTGAATGGTTGTCATCTCACCAGAAGGGTCATGCAGGATTAGTGACCCCAAGGAGGTCATAGTGTCCGCAAAATGATTCGATGATCGAGGGAGTGCCTCGATGTCATACCATTAAAGTTTTGCCAGGAACTTATCCACAAGGGCTTTGTAGGCCTGTAGAACTGGGCATTTGCATTGGAATACCCCTTTCACTTGGTTGACAATTAACAATTAATCACCAAAGATATTCAAGTGTTTGATGTTCATGGTGATGGTTGTCTGAAGACCTATGAGCAAGGCTTCGTATTCAGCATTATTATTGGTGCACGAGAAATCAAGTTTAAATGATAGAGGCATTGGAGCCCCTTGCAGTGTGAGAAATACAATTCCCATGCCACCCCCTTGCTCACATTTAGAACCATCAAAAAATAGGGTTATGTTTTCCTGTGACTCAGGCTCATCAGAATCTAGTGATTCTAATACATGGAAGACCCCATCATCGGGTAGCTCTACGGTCAGAGGCTGATCATCTTTGAGAGGAGCCTCTACTAGTTGATCGGTGATGACTTGACCTTTGATGGACTTTTGTCCAATGAATTCGATGTCAAACTTCGTTAACAACATGATCTATTTTTCCGTACGACTACTATGATAAGTATGACTCATCATGTACCATAATGGATTCTCCTTAGACACAACATACGTCATATTACTCAGCATGTAATGGCATAGATTTTTGGTGGAAAATACCACCGCCAATCATAGCTTCTCAACGTATGCATAGTTAAGTTCATAACTGACCAGGGTGCGGCTAAGATAATAATTAGCCTATTCTTTATGTAATTCATTTTTTTGGGCTAGCATGGCACCCAGTGCCACCTCAGTAGCTGAGATGTATAAGTAGAATGACACTCCTGGTCTAGGTGGTGCCAATACTAGTGGTGAAGTCAAGTATTGTTTGATGTCATCGAAGGCTGACTGGCACTCGTCGTCTCAATGAAATGCTACCCCCTTGTGTAATAATTTATTCATGGGTTGACACTTGTCAGATAACTATGCTATGAAGCGCTTGATTGATGCGACCTTTCCCTGCAAGCTTTTGAGCTGCATGATGGTGGTTGGGGGAAGCATCTCAAGGATTGCCTTAACTTTGTTTGGATCTACCTCGATGCCTCGTTTTGAGACTATGAAACCCAAGAGTTTTCCAGATGTGATGCCAAATATACACTTCTTGGGGTTTTGCCTAACTTTGTGTTCGATGAGGCGATCAAGGATCTTGTGTAATTCATCGAGATGATCTGGGTGCAAAAGAGATTTGGCCAACAAATTATCAATATAATCTTCCAAATTTTTATGCATGTGATCATGGAAGATGTATGTCATAGCGCGTTGGTAGGTGGCACCAACATTTTTAAGGCCAAAGGGCATGAACTTGTAACAAAATGTCCTCCAAGGCATCATGAATGCCATTTTTAGTTGATCATCGGGATTGATACGAATATGGTTGTATCTCGAGAAACCATCCATGAGGGAAAGCATTTCGTGGCCTGTTGTAGCATCTACCAATGTGTCAATGCTAGGCAAGGGGAAATCGTCCTTGGGACTCACTTTGTTTAAATCTCAAAAATCGGTGCATATGCGAATCCTCCCATCCGGCTTTTTTACGGGTACCATGTTGGACAACCATGGTGGGTAATCCACGCAAATGAAAAACTGTGCATCCAAAAGCTTTTGTAGCTCATCTTTGACCATTAAGGCCACTGTTGGGTGCATCTTACATAGCTTTTGCTTGACTAGCTTGACTGTCAGATCAAGCATTAAATTACACATGACTAGCTATGGGTCTAGCCCCAGAATGTCTTTGTAGGACCATGCAAAAACCTCCTTCTCTTGGAGAAGGGCAATGTAATCATCTTGCTCTTCGAGGGATAGACTTACCCCTAGATTGATGATTTGTAGATTCATTGGATCAGAACCGATGTCTACGTCAATCGTCTCTTCGACTGACATGTGGGACCTATCCTCTAATTGGTGTGGAGTTGGGATCAGGTGGATATCATTTGCTAAATTTAGATCTACGTTGAGAACATCGAGTTCCTCTTCAGCATGGAAGATATATTGAGTCTGTCCTAGGGTGAAATGAAACATCTCACTACAAGGCCAATACTCTGATGGGGATGGTGGTGAGTGAGAATGATTCCAGTTTATGGCATCTAGGTCTAGATACAATGGCCATGTTGGATTGGCTAGATTGCAAATGGGGGTGATTAAATCAATTGAGATCATGTTGATGGAATGAATTTGGTATCCATTACCATGCGGGTGTTGAATCAAAAATCCTTGGTGATCCTTGCACCCCGGATCTGGCTCTATGGGTACTGGCACAAAAGGATCGGCCCTATGTGTGGATAGAAGGACAAGGTCTGCCCTTGGCACTGATGGCCCTATAGGGTCTCTAGGTGGGAGATGCTCTCAGTATGCCCGTAGTGGTGGATGAAGCACTTGTTTTAACTATTCTTGGTTTAAATGCCACCTATGCCTTGGTCCCATATTCAGATGTTCAAACACACAATTGATGTCTATGGGGTATTCTTGTTGCCTCATAGGGTTGAGATATGCCATCTCAGTCTCATCCTCATAATTGCTATCGGAGATCCATAGGCCATCATTAGCTCTGACAACTATATGCTCTTCTTGTTGGTATAGCCTCCCATTGGGCGTTTCTTGATCACTTGGCCTTATGGTCGGCATGGGAGGCTCGTTTTGTTCAAGCAAGTTGATTTTTTCCCTTCTGGGTTTTTTTTCTCTCTACGGGAGGGCTAGATTCTCTAAAGGTGGCAATTGCTCGATTAGAGCATTCAAGGGGAACATTGCCATGAAAGTTCTCCTGATAGTCATCAATGGGTGTCACTTGCAAGTGATTGCTATCGAATTCGAAAGGGTCCCAAGGTGCTACCTCATACTCTGAATCGTCTTTAGAAGATCCCCCCTGATCTTGTCTATATCCCTCTTGGAGGTAATTTCTTGATCTTTCCCCTTTCTCGATTGAAGGGAAGGAGTTGTTGAGGTCAACAAGGTTTGTTGTTAACAATGGGAGATAGTCCCCCAATGTATATGTTGTGTTGGGATTGGCATATGGATCTTGTGCCAACCCATCCTTGTTGCCTAGCCCTAGGCCTTGCATATTTTCTACCAAGATGTCAAGGGGAAAAGGGTGGTTGAACCCTACTCCTAATTTATCGTATGGCATCTGATATCTTGGTTGACAAAGAACATGCATTCCTTGTTCGTATCTGCCCAATCCATATCCATGCCAATTACATTGGCCAAGGTATTTCAAGGCGAAGTCCGGGTTGGATAGATAGTCGACGTTCTCAGCAAATGGCTCTTCGTCCTCTTCCTATTGTAGGTAAGGTTCGATGCCGTTGTCGAGGCCCCCATATACAAAGTTTGTCTAATTTGGTGGGTAACCTAATGGGAAAATAGTGTCGATGAGGAGGCAAGGTCTTCCCATGTCTTGCATGGATTCGAGTGTGGGTGTTGCCACTATGTTCTACACTAGGTACTCTCCTAGGCCTGTATTGGGCATTTTAATAGTAATCATCGACGGTTGAGGGGGCAAGAATGGGAGTTCTTCTTGAGTCCACTCCATGTGGGGTGAATCAGGTGTCTTGACTTCCATTCGGCTAGGCACCTCTTCGTTAGATATGGTTGAGACTAATGGTGGTGCCTCCTCTAGGGGCTTCTTCCTGTTGTCCTTCGATGTGGCCACCATAGGTGGTGTTGTTGGTGAAGGGATAGATGACGAAGATGGGCCAGGTCGGTTACTTGAGGGACTCAATAGTGGGGATGTGTGCGGAATCAGACCCTAAGTGGATGAATTCAATTGAAAGTCCAAATGTGTCGATGGGAGGGTCGATTGTGGCATCAGCTGCACCGCATTGCAAAACTTGAAGGGCTCTAAGTCTACTGGGACTACATGTACATGCCCTTCATGTATGTACTTGAGGAACTAATGGTCTATCGAAGGGACACACTTCATGTCCCTGATCCAAGGCCGGTCTAGCAAGATATTGTAGGCCATCTCACCCTCAAGGATGTGACACAATGTAGGAATGGTATTTTGTCCTACTTGGATGGGTAGGACAATTGTGCCAACCATCGAGCATAACACATTGTTGAATGCTCAAAGAGTGTAAGTTGATGCCACAATGTGAGATGCTAGTAGCTTAAGGTTTTTTAATGCTGCTGTCGTGATTATGTTTCTGGATGTGCCGGTGTCCACCAACACTCTCTTGAATGGAATCTCGTTGACCCGTGTGATGACGTGCAGGGGTGGACCTACCATATCACTAGTTACTAGTTTCAGTACGTCTTCCCTGAAGGTTATGACTGGTTTTGTGCATTGTCTCACATGTCCCACAAAGTTGTTGAAAGAATTGGGTTCGTGGGGCTGTAGCTCAATGGCTTTGAGTATCTCCATTAGAGCCTCTCGATGGGGTGATGATTGTTGGATGAGCTCATAAATGGAGAGCCTAGTTGATGTGGTCCTTAAAATTTGAGTAAGCTTAGTCCGAATCATGGCCACTGGTCTAGGTGGGGGAGGTTGTGTAGGGTGTTGCAGAGGTTGTCACGTTGATGGAACATCTCCTGTAGCTGCAGTAGGTGCAGTCGTGTTTGGGTATCTTTTGTTCTATGTCATGATGCTTATCATCCCTACGTACCCTTGCATGGGGTAGTTTTGTGTCACCTCATTCACCTGTATAGTATTTGTCTGTGTGTCATGGGCAGGTAAGGGGTCTTTGAAGACATCCATCTGTTGGTTGCTCAGCGCTACGAGATTATCTACCGTGAGCGTTTTGTTGTCTATCAAGTCTTGCACTAAGTTTTTGAATTTCCAACATGAGAAGATGTCATGTCCTTTCTATCGGTGGAATCCACAATATAAATATTCCATATAGCCCTTGGGTTTTGGCACGTTGGGGTCTATGGGTTGAGTTTCTAACAAGTTTATCAGGTTTACCATGAACAAGCGGTCAAACAAGGAGTCTCTAGACTCTATGAATTGTGTGAATTGTCGCTTAGGGCGATGCTGCTGATTTTGCTCTTGCTTATGGTTTTATTTTTCATAGTTAGTAGGAGGAACTGCTTGATAATTAGCCTTTGGGGGCTGTGTCATTTGTGTAGGCAGCGGTACAGTTATGGCAACTTGATTGACCACAGCGGGTTTCAGTTTCGTGGGCCCAGTTTTGGCATTTTTGGTCCACTCTTTCTTGCATAGCTTGGCAATCTCGCCATATTGAATTTTGATCTCCTTAATTATCCTGTCCTGCACCAGGGCTTATTTTAGGGTGGCATATTGTTGTAGCTACAATAGCACAGAGATCAACCTTATACAAATCTTTGAAAACATCTGAGTCATGTCGGCCATGGGAGGGAGGTAAGGTAGCTTTGAAAGCAATGTCCTCCACCGATTCCCATAAGTAGCCATGGTCTCATCATCAAACTGCTTAAGGCTAGCTAGGTCACTTAACCTTCTTCTTGGTGTTGAAGGCAAAACATTCAAGGAATACGTCCACTAGCTGGTCTAAATTAGTGATGCTATGTTTTGGCAATTGGGTAAACCAATCCGAGGCAGGGCCTGGAAATGTGGTTATGAACGTTCTCAGAAGCAATGCATCATTGTCTTGAATGCCAAAGCATTAACTCAGGAATCTTGTGATGTGCTCTTGGGCATTCTCATCCCCTCTAAAAATTGCCAATTGAGGCATTTTGAAGTGGTCAGGGTATGGAGGTGCCGAAACTGAAGGATGCATTGGGTGGCTGTGGAGTTGGCATAAGGTGGGCTTTTAGGACCCTGAAGTCTTAGTCTCCACAGACTCTAAGTGCTCTAATAGTTCTTTGTATGCATCAGAGGATTTGATCTCCTCTTCTTTAGTTTGTTCCTATTGTGAATTGTGAGGAACTTGAGGCCTATGGAGGGGTAGCTGGGTAGTGCCCCCCTGCCTTTGTATGGCATCTCGACCCGCTCTTCTTCTCTCTCAAATTCCTCATAGGCTTCTTGAGGAGTTTGGGCATGTCCTATAAACATGGACGGGTGCCCATGGAAGACGCCCGTCATGGGTTCTAGGGGTGGAATCCTACTCAGGTCTAGGAGGTCTTGGGGGTAACACTTGATAAGGTTGTGGAGACCTGTCTCATACTAAGGGGTTGTGCCTCTCATAAATTTTTGTCTTATGCATTCGAGGACTTGGAATCCTCTTAGGCATGGTGTTCTGGAGTAACTCATCTATCTGGCATCGAATGTGCTCTTTGCTAAGGTGATATAGTTGTTCTAACTGCTGTTGATATTACCTAAGCTGTGTGATTTACACTTTGTAGGCGACATGTTTGGAAAATGCCAAGTCAATTTGTTCCATTGTCTTAGGTCTAGGAGGCCTAGTTGCCTCCCCTACATATCTATCTCGATCATGGTGGTCTGAGATCTCTATAGGTCACTTTCCTCTATCGAGGTTAGCAACATTCACTCGAGGCTCTGGCCTCAATAGGTGGTTTTGATAGTTAGAAGGTGCGGAAGCGCATTGCTCCTATGCGATGTATTGCTCTTGAGGAATATCCTGGGTTTCCTCATGCTCCATTTCGTATATGTAAAAGGGGTGGGCAGAGTTGGCTCACCCTTCTTGAAGAACCCTACACTCTAGATTTGGTCTATTAGTTCTAACAATGATGAGGGGTAGAGGGGAGATGATATAATCATGTGGCCCCTCCTCATGAACCATATGTTGCTCTAGCGCTTCATTGTGTAGTGGCCACTCATAATGAGCATCTAAGGGGGCCTTCCCATGTGTGTACCCCTCCTGAGAGGGTCTGCATTGAATGGGAGTGCCCCTCAAAGGGGTGCCTCGATAGTCCTTTTCTGTAGTGGCATAGTGTGGACTATGTTGTGGGTCAGGCCGTAACGGAGGTGACTTGTGCCTCCTTGCATACTTTCTGCAACTTCTGCCCATGATTGGGCTTGGCTACGGGTATACACCATGGTGGCGGTTCTATACAAGATATGTATGTTTTTATCTCATTTACGATTTTTTATATTATACCAAATAAAAGAGGACAACACAAGCAAAGAGATGATTATCTAGTTTACAGATTTAAATGTGTGCCCTAAATCTGGTTCAGTGTGTTTTGATTTTTGTTGTGCAAACTGTGTAAAGAAAATTTTGTTATTCATGCATGATGAGGGCTCTTATATCTCCAAAATGGTTGCCCCTTCAATATACCACTGCCAGGCCGTTATACCGAACCTCTCAATATACCTACCCTTACGTGAGGGAAACTATTGGTACGCGAGAGCAGAACAGTATGTGGAACATAGGTGGTACAAAAGGGGAATCGCTCTATTTTTGACACCTACCATAGAAGAATTATACTCATGCATTGGGAATCACCCCTACTACACTTGGTTAGCTTTCGTCAAGATTTACGTCTAGCAACAGTTGCAATCAGGGTTATGTATGCAAAATCCAAGCCAATGTGGTGATGAAATCCACCGTTGGTCCTGATCAAGTGTTGGGGTTTTACGACCAACTCCTTGATGTTAATATTATCATGTGGTGTGTGTGTTGTTCCTTTTACTTGTGCAAAGAAAGAAAACATGCAGCAAAATTTTCTATGCAAGCAAAGAAAACAAAAAATTTGCAAAGCCAAAAACATAAAAACATAGAGGATGTCCAGAAAACCTACCTCTTCTTTGCCCAAACCAGATGCCTCTGAGTTTCTTCTCATAAAATGTACAGAGAGCTAATAATATTAGGGTGATATGAATAGCAGGTATATATTTTTCCTAGGATGAGACAAATTTGTATTCGTCCCAAGGTGGCACGAATTCCAACTCTGTATTCATCATAGGGTGGCACGAGTAGCAGTCCAATGCCCGAATGAGTAACACCTGCAAGAAAAACACAAAATTTTGATCAAAAAATTGATCCCAATAGCAGGGGATAGGGTCCCACTATGATCACCACTGAAATCCAAATGCGGGGTGACGACATCCCAGACCAATGGTGCAAACAAAAATTGATACACAAATGCTAAGTCCTACGAATGCGAGGAAAACAATGCATGAAGAAAAGATGCATAAATGAAACTAGATGTAAGCAAAAAAAAGTAGGGCCTATTTTTATTAATGTTTCTTTCAATCCAATTACAATACATCTCCCCCCTCTCTAGGGCTTGGAGCATTTGATACAGTTCGTTACATCAACGGATGGTATGCTTCCAATGTCCTCCACATGCCCACATTTGAAATGGGCGGGCCAAACATTGCTGCCGCTTGCATCCGTGTGTTTGTGTGTTCCTTTCTGCACCTCTGGTGTTCCTAGAGGTGATATCCTATGCTTAGAGAAACAGCAAATAGTTAATAGCATATGCGGATAGAGAGGAAACATGTAATCCCCAAGGCCTCCGGCTAGTTAATGTAAAAAAGAATGAAATGATGGTCAAAACATGTCATAATGAACCAAAAATTTTATAGAAGCATAAAAAAATCATCAAGGACACATTGCAAAAAGAACAATCAGGAAATCATGCATAGATTTCTAATCACTCCAGGGTGGGACGATTAGGACTGTCACAAAGCATGAAAAGGTGACCTTCCAAATGTCCTACCCATAGGCCTCCAAAACTCCTACAAACTTGGGGTTAGACAAAAAGGGGTATTTTGGGACAACCCAGAAGGTCATATTTGGCATATTTTGCCCATATTGTCCTGTATCTGAAGGCACTCCCTGTATGTTAGCAAACACGTAAAATGATAAAAACACAGTCAAAACAAGTCAGAATGACATGAAACTTGAACAGCAGCATCAGTAAAAAAAATAGAACATAATGCAAAAATAACAATGGATAAATTATTCAGATATTTCTAATCGCTTTGGGGTGGGACGATTAGGACTGTCACAAAACATGCAAAAGGCAACCTTCCAAATGTCCTATCCAAAGGCCTCCAAAATTCTTGCAAACTTGGGGTTAGAAAAAAATGGGAATTTTGGGATGACCCAGAAGGTCAAATTTGGTATATTTTTCCCAGATTGTCCTGTATCCGAAGGTTCTCCTTGTAGGTTAGTAACACATGAATATGATAAAAATAAGGTCAAAACAAGTCAAAATTCCATGAAAATTGAATAGCAGTATAAGTACATCATATCTAAAACAATGCAAAAATAACAGTAGAGAAATTATTCATGAATTTCTAATTGCTCCGGGGTGAGCCAATTAGGACTGCGATAGTTTGGGGGGTGCTCGGGGGTAGGACACCCACCGTTTGGGGTCTGGTTTTGACACCAATCCACTTGGGATGGGTCCAAAACCTCTTGGGGGTTGTGTCGATGAATTTGGTGTGGTATTGTGGCTGATTTTTTGGGTTTTCGGTCAGGATTGCGCTCTTAGTATTCACCCGATAACCTCTCTTCCAAAAGAGAAATTAGGGATGTAAGAAGCACAAAAGGAAATGTGGGTATAATTTGGCAGCACTCCATTGCTCAAAATGCTCCAGATCTATTCTTTTTTTGGGGTGAGAAGGCTCACCATTTTATAGACCTAGGGTCTCTCTCTTTGAATGCACATGCAAGGGTGCCACTTGGCTTGCCATGCCTTTTTTGGGAGAGAAGATTCCTCCATGATTTAGAGTCTCCTTGCATGAGGCCTCCATGATCAGGACATGCTTGACTGAAGTCCCTCTCTCTGATTTGAAGCTATTCCTCATAATTGCATGCCTTGAAGGTGCAGTTAAGTGGTGGACCTGTCGAGGTTTGACTTTTTGCCAGTCAAACCTGCTATTCGTCGCACCCTGGGATGATTGCTGCTAATCATCCCAAGGTGGTATGAATAGGATTCTAATAAGATTATAATCATCCTAGGGTGATCCAAGTAGGGAGAAAAGTGCTTAAAAGGTGCAAAATTGACATTTGACCTTCCAAATCTTATTTGGGAGTGGTTAGGACCACTTTTTAACCTCTTGGGGCTGCCCTAGGGGTATGTATGTCAATTCGGTCAATTCTTGTAGTCACATAATCGAATTGGTGCTATTTTGGTGTCTACACTAGCATATAGTAGGTATCAAAGGAAGTGTGAGCTGATCCTTCAATGTCAGTCCCATGACCATCTACACATACAACAACTACTTCTATGAAGCCTACAATATCAAAAATGCTTAGGAATGATCAAAAGCTAAAGGTAGTACTGGATGAAAAAGAGTCTAAATAAATCCCCAATGTAGCAACTATCAAGGTTCCAAATCCCATGGAAGAGGAAAACTCATAGAAGAAAGTTGAGGAGGTACCTCAGCCTGCCTCACCTGTGTCTTTAGCTGGATCATCTACATCACATGTGACAATTCATTTAGTCAATCTTAATTTAGAAGAATACTTAGTGTAGAATGTGAATTTTATACTAATCATCAGATCTACATAGGATATGGATAGGCCTCAGGCCCATCACTTTCCTGTTGGGATGGTGGTACCACTGGGGGTGCCACCCAATCAAATAAACTTCATCTATGGAAGCCTATATCAACTTGCAGATCATATGCCTATAGAAGAAGATGATGATGAACCGTTCATAGTGAATGTTCATTATCTATATAACATAGAATTTGCCCTTCAATATTTTGAGAATTACCATTGGAATGGTTACGATCTAGGTCTATTTAAGCAAGGGCACCACACCCCATATCAACCACACTATCAGCTACCATCTGATAGGTTCAGATTGAATTATGATATAAGAGGTCAGTATGAGCTTCTAGCTATATCTCTAAATTACCTAAACCTAAGCATGGGGGTAGACGATGTTGATTGGAACCCCTATCATCCTAAACCTTCATATTCTTGAAGGTGTGACTGTTTGGTGGCTATGGTTACCTTAGAATCACATTTGATCTATCATGACAACATCTTGGTGGAGGCTAGTTTAGATGGTATTATAGGAAATGATTGGATTATTAGAAATCATGAGTATACTGATGACATTAGAATTGAACCCCATAATTATGGAACAATAACAGAGCTTGAATTAGAAGGCACTTATGAGGAAGGAGATTCAGAATCCATCTCTGAGAGAGGTGGACCAGAAATCAATTCTAGAGAAGATGATGATGAGCATTTCTTAGAAGATGAGGAATACAAATATGAGACTGAGTTGGCTTACTTAGGCCCTTGAAATTTACATCATCTATTGCCCTAGGTGGATATGGATTAAGTGTACTGTACAGTCTTCCCAGGACCTCAAATCTTGATGCGACCAGTGAGCTTGAATGAAATATATCACTTGGTATTTTATGAGACTTCACCAGAAAGGCAAGTATTTTTGTCGAATGATCCAATCATCCCATATGTTCCTAGAGAGGATCTAGTTATCCCCATTACACCTAAGCCACATCTAGAATGCGGGGATCAATCTGGAGATGTAGATTTTGTGTCATGTTTCTATTTTGTCAACATGATCTCCATTGATTTGACCACTCCACTCCGTAATCCATCTAACCCTTTGAAAACTTTGTTCCTTAATCACTAATTTTGATTGCACCAATTCACCTTTAGAGCTTGAAGATTTCTTCCCTAACAAAGAAATGTTACAACCATTTCATTTTGTGCCAGGTTGTGCTTATGATGTTTATCATGCTGAGGGTAATTTCTATTCAGTGGAACCTTTAAACCTAGTGGATGACATCCATTTGATCCCTACGCATCACCAACTTGAGGAGGGGTCACATATGTCAATAGAGGAAACCTTCAAAGTGGATATCAATGAAAATACCATAAATCTAAGGAAGTTTAAATTCAAAGAAATATTATCTCTTGAGAAACGTGCCACCCTTATTCCTCTATTGAAAGAGAGACCTGATCTCTTTGCTTGGACTTACAAGGATATGCCTCGTCTAGATTTGAAATTGGTTACTCATAACCTTTTGTTGGACCCCAACAATAAACCAATCAAGCAAAAGCTCAGGAAGATGCATCCAACCATCACTTTGATGGTTAAAGACAAGTTGCAAAAACTATTGGATGTAGAATTCATTATTTCCATCGACTATTCGAAATGGGTATCAAACATGGTACCTATAGGAAAACCTGATGGAAGAATTCGTATTTGTACAAATTTTAGAGACCTTAATAAGGCAACACTAAAGGATTCATTCTTGTTGCCTAACATAGATGCTCTAGTAGAGGCGATTGTAAGTCATGAAATGTTTTCCCTTATGGATGATTTTTTTGGTTACAATAAAATTTGAATTAAGCCTGAATATCAGCATAAAACCGTTTTAACAATGCCATGGGGAATATTTTTCTACAAAGTTATGCCATTCAATCTTAAAAATCTGGTGCTACATATCAACAGGCCATGATATATATCTTTCATGACTACATGCATAAGATCCTAGAGGATTATATCGATGACTTATTGGCAAAGTCATTACTGCATTCAGAGCATGCTGAGGTTCTCAGGAAAGTATTCGATCATCTGATAGAGCATAACATCAAGTTGAATCCCAAGAAATGCATCTTTGGAATAACATTAGGAAAAAACTTGGGATTCATTGTGTCTAAACAAGGGATCAAAGTTGACCCAATGAAGGTCAAGGTCATTTTAGAAATGTGTCCTCCCACTAATATCAAGGAATTGAGAAGCCTATAGGGAAAAGTAGCATCCATAAAGTGATTCATCACACAATTATCAAACAAATATCAAGCCATGAATCGACTACTACACAAGGGAGTCCCATTCGATTGGGATGAGGACTATCAAAAGGGCTTTGCTGAGATCAAGCAACACCTAGCAACACCACCAGTTTTAGTTTCACCTCAACCAGAGGTGCCATTCCTATTATATATAATACCATCAAATTTACACTGGGAACCATGTTAGCTCAAAAGAATATGCAAGGTAAAGAGTAAGAAATACATTACATCAGTCGAAATATGATCAACTACGAGCTACGATACGCATAGGTGGAAAAAATATTCTTAGCAGTAGTATTTTCAAAGCCACATGATATATGTAGTATCAAAGAAAAATCCTTTACAATATACAATGAGTAAAATATATCATAATATGCGTACTGCAAAGTGGATCATGCTATTGACTAAATTCAATATAGAATTCATAAAACCAAAGTCTATCAAGGGATAAGTCATAGCAGATCAATTGGCATAGGCTTCTCTTTAGGATCATAGATATCTTGTCATAGAGCTTCCTAATGATGCAATATCTACATTATCAAAGTCATCGAGACCCGAAGAACTTGATAATCAAGCAAATATGTCTTTGTTCTTCGACTACTCCAATTGCAAGCAAGGGGGTGGTGCAATAATTGTGTTCTTCACACCACAAGGTGCTCCAATTCCCTTATCATTTAAGCTCAATTTACCTTGTACCAACAATAATGCTAAATACAAGGCCCTAATCTTGGGCCTCCAAACAACACTCACCATGAAGATCAAAAAGCTAAATATCTTTGGTGACTCCTTACTCATTGTTAATCAAGTTAAGGGGATCTATCAGTTTAGATGTCCCATTTTGAAGGTATATAAAGATCTTGTGGACACATATCTAGCCCAGCTAGAATGGTATGACATCGAGCAATCCCTTGAATGTCTTACAGATTTGTAGACACCATGGCATCTTTGGGATCCTTAATCCCTCAGAGTCCATATGCTGACTTCACTACCATTCAAGTAAAAATTCTATCACAATCCACGATACAATGTGAGGCACAAAACAATCAAGAATCAATCCACATGATTCAAATAGAACCAAATCATGAATGGTTCTACAAGGCTAGAGACTTTTTGAAGAAGGCACCTTAGAAATCATTACTTTTGTAGGGTCCTATAGAGAATGATATTACTATTCTCCATAAGGTTGTTTCCCAATCGGCTTTTGTACAAGTCAAAATGCAGTAGGAACATATCGTTTAGTTAGTTGAAGTTGTTGCCTATAAATATTGGATGTCGTAAATACATGATTTTCTTAAGCTTGGTGTAATCCTGTAGGGATTATTGCATGCTGTAAAATGAGAATTCAAACAGAAAGTGACTAAGTATGTCTTTCTAGGAGACATATTGTATCATCAAAGATACAATGGAATTCTTATTAATTACCTTGAGCTCCAAGAATCAACTTGGGATATCTCACAAGCTCACGATGGTACATGCAGTGGCTATTTTAGCAACATGGCCATAATTAAGCACATCCTTTGAATGGGTTATTATTGGCCCACTATGGAGAAGGATTGCACAGTGTATGTCAAGAAATATATCAAATATTAGCATCATGCTAACTTTACACACTTGCCATCATAGGCCTTACAACCCATCCAAGCAACTTGGCCATTTTCTCAGTGGGGATTTGATCTAATTGGCAAGATCTCTCCTCCATTGTCGGGCTGACATGTTTATTATAACGACCATTGAGTACTTTACAAAATGGGTGGAAGTAATCCCTTTGATAATATCAACTGAAGCATGTATTGCGGAGTTCATACTCCATAATATCATGTCATTTTGGGATACCATCTAAGATCATATCGGATAATGGAACATCATTCAAAGATAAAACTGTAAGGGCTTTAACATCCAAGTATAATACACAACATAGTTTTGTGACTCCATACTATCTACAAGAAAACAGGCAAGTCAAATATTCTATCAAGATAGTGGTAGCTACTTTGAAAAAGACTATTCAAGAAAACCACAAAGATTATCATATCCAGCTGCCCCTTGCATTATGGGCTTACAAAACTAGTATACGAACGCTTACTGGGGCAACCTCATTTTCACTAGTATATGACACTGAGGCCATTATACCCTTAGATTTGGAAATTCCAATCCTTCGCGTAGCATTGAAAGAGTTCATCGATGATGACACCACACAACAAGCTCACCTCGACCAATTGATGCTTCTTGATGAATGTCGTGTGAATGCCCTTGAGCATCTTCAAGTTTATTAGGAATGCCTAAAATGAGATTATAACAATAAATTCCATCTAAGAGACTTTAAATTTGGAGATCTTGTGCTAAAAGAAAACCAATAGAACTCAAACCTACCACCACACTTACAAGATAAATTTATGGCCAACTGGTTAGGTCCATATATCATATTAGAGAAGATAGGTCCTAGAACATATCACCTAACATCATTTGAAGGCGTTGAAGAGCCTGAACCTCTCAATGTTCTTCATATTAGGGTATTCCACACATAAAATTTAAAATTTCAAAAATATTCAAAATAATAAAAATTTCAAAAACAATTGAAAAAGCAAAAATCCAAACGAATAAAAAAAGTAATAAAATTCAAAAACATTGCAAAACATCAAAAATACAAACACAAAAACATTTGCATTTTACATTGTGCATTTGCATTTATTTAATTGCACTGCATTAGGAATATTTCATCCATTGCACTTGCATTAGGATAGATTGTGTTTACAGTCTGACAAATGACACCATGTTTGTATATTAATAATGCATCTATTCATCATCATCATCCATCACCTTATGAGTAATTGTGTTTCTCAAAACAACCCCTTCATGTTGCTATAAGGAATACACTAAGGTTTTTTGGTCATTCAACCATACCTAGTGATCTTCTTAGATTAGTAGAAAGTTATCTTTGCTTTTGGAAATGAGGTCTAGTTTTGATAGCACCTAGCATATGTCAAAATCCCATCACTAATTAACACATTAACAATCCTAGTCTAGACAAGAAAAGATGAACACTACAAAGTGATTCTAGTCACCTTAAGTGAAATTTTTTTACTTGCTCATATTGTGATGCGCATGGTCTAGAGTGTTGATAATTGACAAAAGGACAAGATCCCCCCTACCCAAAGAAATCCCTTGATTTCATACAAAATAAGTAAAATCCTACGATCAAAGCAAAATTTCTTGCTAAAAAAAAATGCGAAAGAAACAGTGATTTCCATCACTAAGCATGAGAAAGTATCCCAATAAATGTGAAGAAAATAAAGGGGGTGAAGAGCTTGAATTCTTGGAATGTTCACTACTCAAATCCATTGAGTGATCCCTAATACAAAAATTGGCTAAATGAATATCTCATGACATTGGGGTAGTTCTAAGCAATTTACAAATAAGCTAGATTTAGGTGGCCTGTATTACCTAGTGGTCTTGTCCAACTACGTCTAAACTTAGGATCATGGTGAACATTTGGTGATCCTCATTACATCAATGGGCTGAATGAATCCCACCTGGCAATGAGATAGTTTTATGTCTCATCTAATATATTCATTTGCACACATAGGGATAATGAATATATTGGTCTTCATAACAAAAAATTGTCTTTCAGGTGTCCTGTATAGTCATTATACAACTTTTTATTAATCAACTAGGGTGTTTGAGTCTCATGGAAAATATCAAAAATCCCTTATAGCAACAAATCATCTCATCTCACCAATCATTACATATCATAATTATCTCATATCACATATGGATGCTTAAATGATTATTTTTTATGATAAGGATTATAATTTATATTCATGATTTTTATACACTTTGTGGTGTCACCCATTAGATTGTTAAACATATATTACATTCATTCCTTATGTTTTAAGTGATTAAAGCATACATGTTCATTTACATTAGATCACCATCATGTAAATAATGCATTACATACATTGAATCCACGATATCATAACAATATAAATTAGATGCATACTGTAGATACTAAAATATGGTAAATCCAATTAAGCACCCACAAAAAAGGATCAAATTTACATCATATGGCCCCTTGGGCAGCCCTTAGGAGGCTCACAACGGTTCTAGCCACTTCAAAAAGGTTTTTGGAGGCTACCGGTCTAATTTTGGGAGTTTTTGGCCCAAAATTCACCACCATACCACCCTAGGATGGTGGTATATTCCCATCATCCCACCCCAGGATGATGGTGAGCCATCGTCCCAGGGTGGGACGATGAGCAAGTTTGACCCAAAAAAAGTTAAATCTGGGCCAAATGGCACCCAAAAACTGCCATCTAGCACACCATTTGGAGCATGCAAGTCAGAGGGCACTGAATCCTTATGACATGCTTCATAATGGAGGCCCAAAATGGAGATTCTCTTCCCCATCCAGTGCATGCCTCCATTTTGACAAGTGGCACCTCCTGCCATGCATGCCCTTGCATGCCTTTTTGCACATGAGCCCCTTTGGGCTATAAAATGGATTCAATATCCACAAAAAAATAGGGAGAGGAGTTCTAGGATATGCAATGGAGTGCTGCAAATATTTCCCCTCACCTTATTGCACCTTTTTGCCCTCAAAATATTCCTTTTGCCAAGGAGGTTACCGGGTGACTTCAAGAAGGTAATCCGAGCATAAATTTTCCATATGGGTGAATTTATTCACCAAATTCGATGAAAACACATATTAGACTTTTTAGGAACATCTGATAGTTATTTTGGTAGCAAAGGATGGCCGAATTTTGTGGGTATCCCCTCCTAGGGTGCACCTCAAATAGTTGCAGTCACCACCGACCCCCCTGGGACAAGGGTAATTTATTAAAACATTTTATTACTATTTTTAATTATTAATTTTATATATTGTCACATTATGATACAGTTCAAATTTCAAATTATTTGGAGTTAAAATAAAATAGTTATAGCATTTTTAAGTTTCCACAGGCTCGTAGGGCCCATCCGGGCACCCCAGTTTTATGTAGGTGGATCCGGCCTCCAATTTGCAAATATAATAATATGGGTTGTCTTAAAATGTCAATTTATGAATACTGACAAAATTTCATGAGTTTTGGATATGTTTAGGTTTGGGATTTTCTTGTCTTCTCTTTCACAGGTTGTAGGCGAGCGGCGCAAAATCAAGGGGTCTAAAGATGCAATTTCTGATATGTTTTTGGTGATATCCTCTCAAAACCTCCTATTTAACATCTCTAAAAAATTTCAAGTCATTTGGACATGTTTTGATATAGTTTTAATATATGCGCCATTTTGCCCCCGTGGGGATTGCATGTTTTCACCATACACCCTTGCTATTTGACCCCTTTGGATTCCTTGTGTGCAGGTGTAGGTTATTATAAGGCATTGGGAAGGAAGATCAGACATTAGATATCAAAGATACAAGTAGCGGCGGTATTGGCCCGCCCACCTCGATTGTGGGTACGTGGAGAAACATTAGATGTGCACCTTGATTCCGTGAAAGAATTGGTCTTTGGGCACCCAATATTGTAACAATTGTATCAAATTTTGAGTCCTTAGGGGGACTGCTATGTAACCTTGGATCTGATCCAACAAATTAATGAGAAGAGACTTGCTTTAATTCATTTCCTTTTGTTTGGTATTCTTTCCTTTTCACATGCATGCTTCCTTTTTGATGATCATGAGAGAGATGAGGTAGATACACATATTTTTTTACATCATTTGGTGCACTTTGTTTCCCTAATTTAGTGGCGATCATGGTGGGACCCTTGTCCCTTTTGATTTGGGTGAAAATCTGACCTCTTTCTTGCATTTTTGCCCTTTTTGTGTTGCAGGTGCTCCCCTCCCCACCCTAGAACGGTGGCAGAGGATTTATCTGGCACACCCTAGGATGGTGTCTTCATCATCCCACCCTAGTATGGTGGTGAAGCTTCTACTTGCCCCACCCTGGAGCGGTGGTGAAACAGAGAGATTTCTGCCCAAAAATTCAGAATTTGGAGGCTTCAAAACTTGTAAGGTAAGTGCCTAAACCCTATGATTTTCTGCTGCATTTACAAAGACTGCAAAATTTGGTTTTTCTCACATTATTTTTTTTGCATAGAAAGGTTAAATGTCACTTTTTACTTTTATTATCACATAAAGTAGCAAAAAGAAGGAGAAAAATAAAAAAGAACTTGTAGTAGCAATGCATCTGTTTGGTTTGATTGCTTGTGGCTTACCCATTGGGTAAGTTAGCATGTAGGATTTGCATTCATAAAGTCAATTTGTAGGTTATTTATCCTAATTTTATGAAAGTAAAATGCACTTATTTGCATGCATTTAGTGAACGTACATTGATTTCTTATTTTCTTACTTTCTTGGATAATAAAGAACCACACACACCACGATTCATATAAATGCTAGTGAGGTGGACTTCATTACCATACACTAGTAGAGCGCAAGTGATGATGGGTTTCATCTCCATCCACTTGGATCAAATCCCATGAATCTGATCCATCTTGCCAAGGCCAGTTCCAAGATCTATCATACCCCGTGGGTTATAGAACACATCACTCTTCGAGGAGGTGTACCATAGACTATGGGTGAACTGGGTGAGGAACTGGTAGGACCTGTGCTCCCTGGTCATGTGTGGACCTCATCACCACACATTATAGGCAGGATAACATAACCTGGAGTTCATAGTTGGGTTTTTGAGCTATGAGTATACAGGTGAAATCCAATTGAACATGAGATTACAATCCAAAAATATTTCAAACATGTGACAGGAGGTCATTCTTTGCAAAAAAATACATCTAAAACACATGAAGCAGTTTAGGGATTCACACTTAAAACTTAAAAGAGATAATCATCTATCTTATTGAGTGTTTATTTCTTGTATACTATTTCATTAATAATTTATAAAGAAAATAATCACTTGGGGTACTAATAGAGGAGCGCAATGGTGCACACCCGCAACCAAGCCCAATCACGGGCAAAAGCTATGGAGAGTGGATTAGGAGACATGAATCATCTACGATATAGCCCTAGGGACTTGGTTATACCTCCATGGTGAGCCTCCACTCCACCTAGCCCCAAGAAAGTAGGGCATGAACCTCATCTCTGAAGGGATCCTCTCTAGGACACCCCAAGGGATGATGAGCATTACTTAGGAGAGTGTTCTCGGTATGTAGATATTTCATAGGCCTTCCTTGGTGAAAGGTAGCTATGCGCTAAGGCGCTAATAGACAGAGTAGTGCCACACATCCGTGTACCCATAAATGTTGATACACCTAAGCATAGGCAGGAGTATGACTTCACACATTAGTCAGAGTAAGTCGACATGACTCTACCTTCATGTTGCCTTGATAGGATCCAGTAGCTCATGCAGCCCAATGGGAATAACACTCGTCGATCAGGGCGAGCCAATTCTACCCCACCTTTCCTTGTTCAGGAGGGAAGGCATGAGGAGATCCCTGAATTTCCTCAAGAACAATATTCCATGCATGCCCAATGTGCCTCTGTGCCAGTTGAGTGTAATGAACACATGTTCCAGCCTGATCCTCAAGTCAATGCGATGAACCTCGAGAGAGGCAAGCACCGCCCTATGGAGAACACAAAGTACCTTGGACAAGGTCGACCCTAGGGTGAGACTCCTAGGCCTTCTAGGCATCGCACTATGGATCAAATTAGGCAAGTGATTGCGAGATATACAAAACACCAAGCTCAGTTCAAGCAGCTTCGATAGGATAAAGAGCAACTAGACCACTTGCACCGGGTTAAGAAAGAAAGGATCGAACAACAGACCAATGAGCTATTCCAAAAGACCTTAAGAGAGAGGGTCCCTACCCCTAAGACACATAGTTAGGAAGTCCATCCAAGGTAACCCATGCTCGTTCGAGAGAGGTCCCGGAGACCTTATAAAATGTTGCTTCCACGAACTCCTAGGCTAAACATAGGGCACCCACCATAGGTAGATACGCCCATTTATAGGCTAGCTCGAGAGATGCCTTACGGGGCTTATACTTAGCATGAGCTAGAAGTAGAATATGTTGAGATGCCTTATCGAGGCAGGGGGTGAATTACCACTGCCTCGCCCTAGGTTGGAGGATCCTAGACCTCCATCACAAGATGTGAACAAAGATGAGGATATCAAGTCCTCAGGCCCTTATAAAGCATTATTAGAATACCTGTAGTCAATAGAGAACAAGACCTCTAGGTCGAGATCTCAAAAGCCCACTATGCATCAATTGCATAGTCAACCCATCCATCCGTCAGTACCTACACCTCCCTATCTAGAGCAATTTAAGTTACCTCAGTTGGCTACCTTTAAGGGAGAAGAGGATGTGCAAGAACATGTCACTAGGTTCTTGGGTCAATGCTTCAAAACTCATGATGACAATGCTTTGCTTTTGAGGACATTTGTGACTACCCTCGTCGGACGTGCATCCGAGTGGTTTTACCAACTCCCTAAGCATAGCATCCATAATTTGGACCAACTGGTGGATGCATTCCTAGAATGCTTTGCCTTTAATACCAAGAGGAAGGCAATGTTGGCCGATGTAGCTGTGTCAAAACAAAATGATGATGAGTCAATAAAAAATTATGGCAATAGATGGTGAACCTTGCTTGCCAAGCTGCCTTATCTTCTCCCCATGTTGGAGTTGACTCAAATGTTCTCTAAAAGTTGCTTAAAGGCAATCTCCTTGTTGCTACAGTTACAACAATACCCCACTCTTGAAGATGCCTTAGCACAGGGTAGGATCATCGAAGAAATCAAGATTCAAGAGGGTGAGATTACGAAGCCTTGCAAGAAGGAGTGGAACAAGAATGATAAGAACACCCCAACACAACCTAAGTCAACAACAGTAAATAAGGTTGCCATTAGTGTCCCGAGGCCAGTGCCAACCGTGCCACCTCAAAAGCCTAATTATCAGGCCATCCCTAGGAACTATGCCAAGGATAACCATAATGGTCAAGGGCAAAATCAACAGCGTCGTCCCAAGAACCAATTCATGCCCATTGCAAAGTCTATGGATTCAGTGTTTGATCACTTCTTGGTGGCTAATACGATCCATCTACCTAAAAATTGACCTATCGACCCTAATGCACCTAAGCCCAAAGGATACAGATAAGACCTATATTGTAAATTTCATAGGCAAAATCGGCATGATGTGCAAATATACTATAGATTCAAACACTTGGTGCAAGACCTGATTGATAGGAATGCCCTCTAGGTAGATAATCCTATCACACCAAGCAACCAACATATGGAGGCCTTTAAGGACCCCTTGCATGCCCACATGGAGCAGGCCAAACCAGTGCCCCAAGTGAATGAGGTTCACCATACCTTTCCTAAGCAAGGATATGTTGGCATGGTTAGTATTATGACAAGAAATAGGTGGTATCCAAGTCCAGCTGCACCACCTACGGCTCAGAGTGATGTTCATTCGACATTGCAGCCTATGCCACCTCCTGGATTGAGCCTCCCACCTAGGCCTATAGTCACCATTAAGAGCAAGCTCACTCAAAGCTTAAGAACAACATCTACCTGACTCTCCATCTATGAGCTCATCCAAAAATCACAACCTCATAGAGAAGCCTTGATGGATATCCTTAAGGCAATTGAGCTTCAGCCCCAAGAGTCTAACTCCTTCAACAACTTTGTGGGGCATGTGCGGTAATGCACATAACCGATAACTACTTTTCGAGAAGATTAACTTAAACTGGTTCTACATGATATGGTGGATCCCCCTCTACACATTGTCACACGGGTAAATGGGACACCATAAAAGAGAGTGTTGATAGATACTGGGTCTTTGAGCAACATCATAACTACAACTCTAAAACACCTAAAGCTTCCAACATCTCATATTGTCACATCTACCTACACTCTCCAAGCATTCAATTATGCCATATACTCAATGGTTGGTACAACCGTTCTACCTATTGAAATAGGAGAAAATATCATCTCGACGATGTGCCACATCTTGGAGGGTGAGATGGCATACAATATTTTGTTAGGAAGACCATGGATCAGGGACATGAAGTGTGTCCCTTCCATCGCTCACCAGTACCTCAAGTACACTCATGGAGGGCAAGTTCATGTTGTCCCTAAGGATCTAGAGCCCTTCAAGTACTACAACATGGTACAACAGTTACCCAAGTTGAACTTGCCATCGATACATATGGATTTTCATCTGAACAAATCTAGCCGAGGTTCGACCCCACCGTTACAACATACCATGCCCTCCTCATCGTTGACCCCACCACAAACGCCTAATACACTAGTGGATCCTTTGCCTAGGAACCCAGAGAAGCAGCCCATTGAGGAGGACCAACTGATCATATCCACTATCTCTATATAAGAGATACTTGTCTCAGATGATGAAGAGACACAACACGAGGCAAACAATGAGCTGGATCAAGTCTCACTCTCATCCCTCTTCTACTCTTAGACCTAGGTTAGAGTACATCTAGCTTCTACCAGATTGGGGGAATACATGATTAGGAATGTTACCACTACTCCTAATTTAGAGTAGATGCAAGACATGGGTAGACCCCATCTTCCCATAGGCACTATCATACCTCTTGGTATTCCCCCAAATCAAACAAATTTTGTCTATGGGGGCCTTGACTATGGCATCGAACCTTACCAACAACAGGAGGAAGATGAGGAACCTTTTGTAGAGGACATTAACTAGTTGTCTAACCCTAAATTCACCCTAAAGTACCTTGACCTATGCAATTGGAAAGATTATGGGTTAGGCCTGTATGAGCAAGGCACCAGAATCCCTTTTCAACAACAATATCAAATGTCCTATGACAAGTCAAGAGTGGTATGCAAAAATCCCTTGCCTCTAGATGTCCTCTTAGATATCCTAAATCGCTTGAATATAAGCTATGAGGGTGGGTTGGCCCAAGACCCTTATGCCAATCCTAACACAGTCTACTCCCTGGGGGATTACTTTCCATGGCTATATGGGAACCCCATGATCCCCAGTGACATTCCCCCATATTTTGAGAGAGGGGAAGGTTCATAGAGTTTTCCCCATGTCTATGATGAGTTAGATCAAGGCACCTCATATGAATGGACCTCAGAGTATGAGTTGGGTTATGAGGTAGCGCCATATGACCCTTTTGAGTTGGATAGCGATCATTTGCAAATTATTCCCATCAATGACCAACAAGAAGACCTCATACATTTGTTAGCTTTCCCTGATCCTGTTTGGCATTAACTCATTCCTCTTGAAGAGCCAGTTTACCCATAGGATGATAGACCTCCTAGGGGGAGTAGTTAACTTACTTGAGCAGTTGGGTCCTCGTGATCCTGAGGCACTACAACATGAGAATGAAGGAATGCTAATCCACGACGATGATTATGAGGAATTAGCATATATGGGACCACACCTACCTGATCACCCGATCCCAAGGGACAACAACGAGGTTCCCATATATGACAGTGACTATGAGGATAAAACAAAGAGGACATACCTTGGTTCTCATTATTTGCATCATCGTCATGAGCCCATTGACATAGATGAAGTCTATCGCTAGTTACATGTTGACCCATGATTGAGGGCAAGGCCTGTCAATCTAGGCCAAATTCATCATGAGGTTTTCCCTGACCCGCCCACACACATGGAGCTCCTTGAGCTTAAATATCCCATCCTATAGTCTGTTCATAGACAGGATCTAGAGATCCCCATTCCCCCAAAGCCACATCTAGGGGTGAGAGATGACACCAATACATAGTCACATGCACGTGGTCTTGGAGAGTAGACACATTCCATCAATATGATCTCCACTGATTTTACCACACCACTTCACAACACAGCTGATACTTCCAAGCCATGCCATCTATATCTAGATGCTATCAACTGTGATCATGTTGATTCAACCCCATCACCCTCTGAGTATTGGACTTGCGATGGGTTGTTTCAATTTTTTGCTGGCCCAAATCATGATGTCTTCCATGTTGAGGAGGGACCTGAAGTTCCCATTGAGGATTTAAATCCAGTTGATGACATCCATTTGATACCTACTCCCCATCAGTTGGAGGAGGGGTCTCATATGTCAATTAAGCCTATGGTTGACAAATATATCGGCTTAGATCTTGAAAACCCGCAATGTATCAAGCTAGGGGAAAGCCTATCCCCTGAAGAGCAAGTCGATTATATAGCCCTTCTCACAAAGAAGAAGGCAGCTTTTGCATGGTCTTACAAAGACATGTCGGGACTAGATCCAAATTTTGTCACCCATAATCTAACGCTTGATCCCATAGTCAAAACTATCAAGCAAAAGTTGAGAAAGATGCACCCAAAAGTGGCCTTGATGGTCAAAGATGAGCTACAGAAACTGTTGGATGCCAAGTTTGTCATTTCTGTAGACTATCCACCATGGTTGTCCAACATGGTCCCTGTCAAGAATCCTGATGGGAGGATTTGCATTTGCATCAATTTTTGAGACCTAAACAAAGCGAGTCCTAAGGATTATTTTCCTTTGCCAAGCATAGATGCCTTGGTAGATGCCACCGCAAGACATGAAATGCTCTCCCTTATGGATGGCTTCTTTGGGTATAATCAGATTTGTATCAACCCTAAATACCAGCTCAAAATAGTGTTCATAATGCCTTGGGGAACATTTTGTTACAAGGTCATGCCATTTGACCTTAAGAATGTTGGTGCCACCTACCAGCGTGCCATGACATATATCTTCCATGACTACATGCATAAAATTTTGGAATATTACATGGATGACTTATTGGCTAAATCTCTATTATGTCATGAGCACCTAGATGTCTTGTGCAAAGTCCTCAATCACCTTATTGAACATAATGTGAGACTAAACCCCAAGAAGTGCGTCTTTGGCGTCACATCTGGAAAGCTCTTGGGATTTATAGTTTTCAAATGAGGCATCAAAGTGGACCCTAACAAAGTCAAGGTAATCCTTGAAATACCTTCGCCAACTACCATCAAGCAGCTTCGTAGCTTGCAGGGGAGGATTGCATCCATCAAATGCTTTATAGCACAACTGTCAGACAAGTGTAGACCCATGAATAAACTTTTGCACAAGGGGGTCACATTCCACTAGGACGATGAATGTCAGGATACCTTTGACATAATTAAACAATATCTAGCTTCGTCGCCAGTATTAACTCCACCTACACTAAGGGTGCCATTCCAATTATATATATTAGCTACTGAGGTTGCATTGGGTGCCATGTTAGCCCAAAATAATGAATTTCACAAGGAACGGGCCACATACTATCTCAGTCGCACCTTGGTGAGCTATGATATTAAGTATGCATACATTGAAAATTTATGTCTAGTGGTGGTTTTTTCTACCAAGAAGCTACGACACTATATGCTCAGCCACACTACATATGTTGTATCTAAAGAGAATCCATTGCGATACATGATGAGTCGTACTTATCATAGTAGTCACACGACAAAATGGATCATGTTGTTGACAGAATTTGACTTGGAATTCATTGGAAAAAAATCAATCAAAGGTTAGGTCATTGCTGATCAACTTGTAGAGGCTCCTCTCCAGGAGGATCAACCTCTTAGCATGGAGCTTCTCAATGATGGAGTCTTCCAAATATCAGAATCACCTAATTTTGATGAGCCTAAGTCATAGGTGGATATGACTCTTTTCTTCGATGGCTCCAAATGCGAGCAAGGGGGTGGTGCAAGGATTATTTTTTTCACATCGTATGGGGCTCCCATACCCATGTTATTTAAAATTGATTTCCCCTACACCAATAATAATGTCGAGTATGAAGCCTTAATCATAGGGCTTAAAATTTCTATCACCATGAAAATCACCAAGCTCAATATTTTTGGTGACTCCTTGCTCATTGTCACCTAGGTCAAAGGAATCTTCCAGTGCAAGTGCCCAATTTTGCAAGCCTACAAAGCCCTTGTGGACAAATACCTGACAAAGTTTGAATGGTATGACATTGAGGCACTTCCTTGATCATCTAATCATTTTGTAGATACAATGGCTTCTTTAGGGTCCTTGATTCCACAAGATCCCATAGGGGAGATGACAATCATTCAAGTAAAAATGCTATCGTAATCAGTGATTGAGTGTGAGAGCACTCAAGTCATGCTAGAAGTCCACTTGATTCAAATAGAACCTCATCAAGAGAGATTCTCACACATTCATGAGCACTTGAATTGTACCACTTGGGGGACTCTGTTCCCCCAAACCCCTTTTGATAGCAGCACAATGCTATTATTACAAGTTCTATCCCAATATGTATTTGCTCGGGATGAACTTCATGAGGGATAAACAATTCATGCAATTGAGGCTTCCACACAGTAGGACTGGTCCACAACAATTAGAGAGTACCTAAATCTTGGTAACCTCCCTCTTGGATTATTGCACACTACCAAAAGGACATTTAAACGGAAGGCAACAAATTTTTTCTTGTTAGGAGACATCCTATACCGTCGAAGCTATGAAGGAATCCTCCTTCGTTGCTTAGAGTATCAAGAATCGACTTGGGCAATGGCCCAAGCGCATGACGGTACTTATGGTGGCCATTTTAGTGGCATGTACATAGCAAAGCGTATCCTTTGCATGGGCTATTATTGGCCAACTTTAGAGCAATATTGTTGCACATATGTGAGGAAGTGCGTGAAATGTCAACACCATGCTAACTTGACACATGTACCTTCTTAGGCCTTACAACCGATCCAATCGGCTTGGCCATTTTTGCAATGGGGTTTGGATTTAATCAGGAAAATCTCCTCTACATCCTTGGGCCATCACACATTTATCATCATGACTACCGAGTATTTTACAAAGTGGGTGGAAGCAATCCCCCTTACCACTACGACAGGACCCCGCATAGCGGAGTTCATATTGCATAATATCATTTGTCATTTTGGTATTACATCCAAGATCATTTTGGAGAATGGAACATCATTCAAGAACAAATATGTGCATGCTTTGACAACCAAGTATAACATCTAGCATAGCTTTTTGACACCCTATTATCCACAAGCAAATGGGCAAGCATAAGCATCAAACAAGACATTAATTGCCATATTGAAGAAAATAGTCAAAGAGAATCATTGCAATTGGCACACGTAAATGCCACTTGCCCTGTGGGCTTACCGCACTAGCATTCGGACGCCCACTAGGGCAACTCTATTTTCACTAGTGTATGGTGCTGAGGTAGTCATGCCTCTAGAGTTAGAAATCCCATCACTACGCATATCCATGCAAGAGTTTATTGATGATGATACTGCATGACAAGCTCGCCTAGATCAACTTATCTTGTTGGATGAGCATCGCATTAATGCGCTTGAGCATCTACGTGTATATCAAAAGTGGCTCAAAAGAGCCTACAATATGAAAGTCCATCTTAGAGAATTTTAGGTTGGTGATCTCATCCTAAAATAGAACCAACATAATTCTGTCTTGCTGCCCCGCTTGCGGGACAAATTTACTGTAAACTGGTTAGGTCACTTTGTCATCACTAGTCAAATAGGACTTGGAACTTATCGCCTAGCTTCACTTGAAGGTGTCAAGGATCCTGAACCCTTGAACATCCTTCACTTGTGGCCATTTCATGCTTAGAGAGCACCCAAAAGGCTCCTAGCGGGTTCTCACCATCTAGGTCAAATAAAAATGCTCCTAGACTATCTATGATCATCTAGGTCAACCCTAAAAGCCCCAAAGGCATCCATAAGCCCTTTGGTCATAGCCAAATACCCCTAGGCAGTCATAGACACTTTTTAAGTGCTGCCACAAATCTAGGTCACCCAAAATACTCCTAATAGGTTCTCACCATCTAGGTCAAATAAAAATGCTCCTAGACTATCTACGATCATCTAGGTCAACCCTAAAAGCCCCAAAGGCATCCATAATACCTTTGGTCATAGCTAAATGTCCCTAGGCAGTCATAGACACTTTTTAAGTGCCGTCGCATATCTAGGTCACCCAAAAGGCTCCTAGAAGGTTCTCACTGTCTAGGTCAAATAAAAATGCTCCTAGACTATCTACGATCATCTAGGTCAACCCTAAAAGCCCCAAAGGCATCCATAAGCCCTTGGTCATAGCCAAATACCCCTAGGTAGTCATAGACACTTTTTAAGTGCCACCACACATCTAGGTCACCCAAAATGCTCCTAGCAGGTTATCACCATCTAGGTCAAATAAAAATGCTCCTAGACTATCTACGATCATATAGGTCAACCCTAAAAGCCCCAAAGGCATCCATAATCCCTTTGGTCATAGCTAAATGTCCCTAGGCAGTTGTAGACACTTTTTAAGTGCCATCGCATATCTAGGTCACCCAAAAGGCTCCTAGAAGGTTCTCACCATCTAGGTCAAATAAAAATGCTCCTAGACTATCTACAATCATCTAGGTCAACCCTAAAAGCCCCAAAGGCATCCATAAGCCCTTTGGTCATAGCAAAATACCCCTAGGCAGTCATAGACACTTTTTAAGTGCCACCACATGTCTAGGTCACCCAAAAGGCTCCTAGAAGATTCTCACCATCTAGATCAAGTAAAAAATACTCCTAGACTATCTACGATCATCTAGGTCAAACCTAAAATCCCTAAAGATATCCATAATCCCTTTGGTCATAGCCAAATGCTCCTAGGTAGTTGTATACACTTTTTAAGTGTCATTGCACATCCAGGTCATCCAAAAGGCTCCTAGTAGGTTCTCACTAACTAGGTCAAGTAAAAATTCTCTTGGACTATCTACGATCATCTAGGTCAAACCTAAAATCCCCAAAGGCATCCATAAGCCCTTTGGTCCCCCCCAAAATACCCCAATGGCTCCCAAATAATCTTGTTGGTCACATATGTATACATATCAATCAAAATTTCAAAAAAACAAAAACATCATCAAAATTTTAAAAACTCAAAAATATTACATCACATCACATTGCATCCCATTGCATTTTATCGTCTCTTGCATTTAGGCATATTCATCATTAGCA
Organism: Wollemia nobilis; assembly: GCA_028583015.1. Taxonomy (NCBI): domain Eukaryota; kingdom Viridiplantae; phylum Streptophyta; class Pinopsida; order Araucariales; family Araucariaceae; genus Wollemia; species Wollemia nobilis. Next base: position 6,157,088 of record JAQPPZ010000386.1, on the reverse strand, counting down.
CTTTACATTTTAAAGTTGCTCATACATGTCTAGCACCATGATGGTACATTACTTACCGCTCAAAATAAATGTTGTGAAAGTACTCATAGTTCAAAGCTGCAATTATCATTCTCACCCATATTTTTCATGTTTCCACAGTCGTGTCTATTCCCTTCACTTAGCCATTTGTTTTAGAATATCAGTAGGGTTTCGGTCACTCAGCCATATCTAGTCTCTACTCATATTTTGTAGAAGGCTAGCTTGATTTTTAGGAGGTAGAGTCTTGCATTGATCATGCCTTGCATACATCATATCCCAAACATAATTAATCATTAACAATCTAAGTTTTGCACAAAGACAGATGAAATCCATGAAGTGGTCTAGGTTACCTTAAGCGAAAAGGTCATCCTACTCATCCCCCTGTGCGAATGGTTAAAGAATGTTAAGAGCTGGCAAAAGGAAAAGTTTTCCCCTACCCAATTCCACCACAACAATAAGTGGTTTTTCCCCATTTTTATCATCAAAATCCCACATTGTCACATGTTTGCAACAATCTAAATTTTTAAACCCCCACAAAGCAAAAATTCCAAGTACAAAAATACAAAAATAAAAAAAAGTGTACACGTCAAAAAGAACAAGAAGCATGATACCCATCACTCAAAATTCAAATCCCTTGCTCAAGAGAAAAAGAAATACTCAAAATAAATAGTGATTATTATCACTAAAAAGAGAAAAATAAACAGTGATTCTTATCACTTTATATGAGAGTAAGTATCCCAATAAAATTCAAGAAAGTAGGGAGTCGAACTTGAATCCCTGGAACTCTCAGCATCTGAAAAACCATCAGGTGATCCTCATTATAGGTTTGGTGGATAGCCTATCCTTCAATGGTGGTAGCCTCCCGCATGACGATATGTCTGCCATATTAGCTTTCGGGCGTATGTGTAGACCAATGTTTACATGTGGATGAGGTAGCTTTGGTAACCTAGATTGCCTAGTGGTCTCGTCATACTTAGTACAAAACCTATGATGGTGGAATTCATTTTGTGATCCTCAGTACAGGTTTGGTTGAGAGCCTACTTAGCACTAGCGGTATCATTATGCATCTCACAAGAATGAACTCACTTGCACACACAGGGATATGAAGTACCTTGGTCATCCTAGCAGATTCATACATTGTCAAAAAGTCTTGCATGGTTAGTATACAACTTTTTATGAGTTGACTAGAGTGTTTGAGTCTCATGAAAACCTAATGGGCATTCCCTATACAACATATCATTCATATCACTTCACCTCATTCATTTCAATTACATTATTCCCAAAATCCATTATATAAGTCTCATGACAACATTACATATGAGTTGGTGCAAAATACATCATCTATGGTGCTAGCATAATACAACATGTAGTCTACACATTGCATCTTCTAGATAAATAAATCATCCATATCACTATACATCCATGCATGTACAAAATAAAATCAAATAAAAATCACAAAATATGCATACATAGGTATCCATCGTCATTGCATACATTTCATAAAACAATAAACACATGATGATAAACCACATAAAAAGCTCATATATATATATATATATATATATATTTGTGTGTGTGTGTGTGTGTGTGTGTGTGTGTGTGTGTGTGGGATAAAAAGATACATCATGTTGCCCATTGACTACAATAAAGTGAGTCCTCAGACTTCACACTGCTAAAGCATCCAAAACAAAAACACAAAAAGAGTCACATGAGCCACTACCATGGTCACGCACGACCGGTACTGTGACTCACACTCCCACTTGTAGTAGGAGTCCTCTATGAACTCCCATACCTACTACCACCTGCCCTATCAACTCTTCGCCTAGACCCTACTGTCTTCAACCTAGATAAGACTGTCCTGTCCTACTATGGTGACTCTGATACGATCCACTAGCACCTACATCATCCCATAGATGCCCACCAAGGCGTACTACCTCAATCTCTAGCTCATCTATATAAGCCTGCCCCCATTGGCACCATGCATGGTAAGTCTCCACCACATAATGGAGTTGTGTCACCTCTTCCTATAGCCTAGTCACCTCCCCACTATTGGAATCCTCCCATGTAGGACTTTGAGATCACAACTGTACCCAAAGAGATGTTATCTCAGCCTGAGCCACCTGTACCTTGGCTTGCTATGCTGCTAGCTCTGCCTGTCCATCATGCACCTATGTCTATAGGAGATCTCTCGCCTGCCTCATCCTGATTAGCTCATCTCATAGCTCCACCTATATGTCCCTCGGTGCCATCGATGTTGCCTACACCTCCTCATCCCCAACATCATCATCCCCCAAGTCACCTCGATCTCTTAAGTCTAGGATATCCACATGCTCCCCTACCCTATGTCCCTACCAATCACCTGCCTCACCCTGGTCCTCATCAAAAATATCTTGAGGTGCCTCCCTAGCTGCACCCCTACTCAGTGGCCCCTCTCCATGCCCCTAGCCTGTCACCCACCAAGCGTCATACTCTGCTGTAGTCTCGACATCATCCACATCTTGAATGTCTACCACAGGATCTGTATCCCATGCCATTGCCTCTACCACCAGCCATGCTAATGTCCTCTCATCCCCGTGATGCCGATAAGGCACCAACTCACTGGGAACCCCCTGGCATAGCCCAAACTGTCACATCATCCAAGAAAATGGGAAGTACTCCCACTCTGTGCCATGTTGTCCAACTAACCATCTGCCTCACTACACCCTACAAAGCTATACAGTAGCATCTGCCCACTCTAGACAATCTCTATATGACCTCCAGAATACCTGACCTACCCTGATTTGGGCAAACGGATCTACATATTAGGCCACCTCGCCTATGAATCACCGACTCTGTCCCCTCTCTTGAGCCCTCTACCATAGGATATTGTATCCTATATTCCTATCTGCTAGCTATGCCCGAATCATCCAGGGTAGCCCCTGTGGTCACCCCATAACTATGTGCTGCCATTCCCAGCACTGCAACAAAAAGCTACATCCAACACCCTTCCACCCACGATAGTGGATCTCGTACAACTCATCATATAGTTGTGCCAATAGTGTAGTACCCCATGCCATCACCAATGGCTCTGCCATAGTACACCTCACCAGTGCAAACACTATATCCACTAGGTTCCATGGGAACCTTGCTCCAAAAGAATTCAATAGTAGCATATTGGAGATGAGCATCATAAGTAGTGTATGCCTCACCCCCAATACCTTCACCTTGTACCATAATCCTACCAGCATACCCCCTTCAAGTAGTCCAGCTCTGCCATCTCTAGATCATAACTGAAGTACCTCTCGAGAACTACTTGTCTTCGATCTCGTGGTGTCATGTGGATCGACCACCCTTCTATTAAAACCCTAAGAATCTGATAGATGTCCTCCAGCATCACCGTCATCTCCCCAGTGGGTATATGGAAGGTATTGGTGCATGGATCCCATAGATCAATCAGGGCAGTCAGATATGTGTGGTCTCCTATAATAGCCTCTAATTGGGTCACCTGCTTGAGGTCAATGGCATCCAACCACTCCCAGTCCTCTATGGTCAAAGCATAACTCGTGGAATCAAAGAGAGTAGGTACTCGATACCGACTCCTCGCCACCTGACAGGGATAAGCAACTCAATAATACACCACCAAAATGGCCTCAATGGCCCCAAAAACATTCAAAAGAAAAGACTCAAAATGGCCCCTCTTTGCGGCCGATTTGTGGCCATTCCCCCTAGGAATTGCCCCCAAACCTATTGCCATCCCATAAAGGGATTGCCTATGACCAGCCCACACTAGCCACCCCACCTAGGGATGACTCCAAGAAATTGGGCTGAAAAAGACCTTTTCAGGCCATCAAAAATAGCAAAAACAATGCAAAATTGGACCTATAAAATGCAATTTAATTGCACAAAAATATGGGTAAAACATAAAAGTTGATAAATATCTCATAAATTTGGTTTAATTACCTACAATATAGTGTGATATGCTTCCAAGCCAAAAACATACCATAAAAGCAAGAAAATCAACTCCTAACACTAGAAAAATGCAATAAGAGAGACTTGGCATACCTGTCTCGCACCGGCTCCTCCACTAGATGCATCCACTCACTAACTCATGGTGACCATAGGATGAATTTGATAGAACTCCACTACTCAGAATCACTCTCCTACTCCTCACCTCTCAAACTGCAAAAGAAAGCATGCACAAATGAGCCTAACCTTCATATTTTGGGTTTATATAAATATGTAGGGGTCACCACCATCCCAAGGTGGGATGAGTGCACATTTTGCCAATAATGACACCATGGGATGGTGGTAGAACATGCCCTAATCCCACCCTAGGATGGTGGTAGCAAAAATAGGCCAAAACAACCCAAAATGACCCAAAATAGGTCCAAAAATGCACCAAAACAGCTCAAATTGGGTCCAAATTTCACATAGATCAAAATGCAACCATGAGGATCCTGGGAGGGATGGAAAAGTTGTTAATTCATGCTATAATAAGGCCATTGTGTCTGGAAAACCCCTCAAGAATGCAGTTTTTAGCCCCTTGCCTCTAGGAAAACTCAACAAAGTCACCAAAATCCTCTCCAAATTGCCCTATTTTTAAAGGGACAAAACTAAAGGTAAGCATAGCACAAGTCATTTGGATCAAGTGACTCATCGCTTTTATCACTGGTAATTCCCTCATCGACTCATCACTTGAGGAGGTAGTCATACTCAGTCTAAATCAGCAAGCACACACTCAATTATGCGAATGGCATTCGTTCAACGAATCTTCGATAAAGATAATCACACTCCTACTTGGGGCAGCAAACAAGCACACAATATCACATTATAAGGCTTTACATTACTGGAATAATGAAGACATGGTCCTTAGCCTTTCATGATGGATAATTTTCAAGCATAGGCACACTCATTTAACGAGTTAGAAACAAGGATTCAAGAACACATGCCCTTTTCATTATTGGGGCATCTAAAGTTGGTTAGGTTATCGAGTAACTATAATAATTCAACATTTTGGACATCTATTTTTTCTCAACGCTGTGCTGCACACAATGCATCTCAAAAGGGGGCATCTTTAGACACTAAAATATGGTAAATCCAATTAAGCACCCACAAACAATGATCAAATTGACATCATATGGCCCCTTGGGCAGCCCTCAGGAGGCTCACAATGGTTCTAGCCACTCCAGAAAGGTTTTTGGAGGATACCAGTCCAATTTTGGGAGGTTTTGGCCAACAATTCATCACCATACCACCCTGGGACTGTGGTAGATTCCCATCGTCCCACCCTGGGACAGTGGTAGATTCCCATCATCCCACCCTAGGATGGTGGTGAGCCATCGTCCTAGGGTGGGACGGTGAGCAAGTTTGACCCATAAAAAGTCAAATTTGGGCCAAATGGCACCCAAAAACTGCCATCTAGAATGCCATTTGGAGCATGTGGGTCAGAGGGAATTGAATCCTTATGATATTCTTCATAATGGAGGCCCAAAATAGAGATTCTCTTCCCCATCTAGTGCATGCCTCCATTTTGACAAGTGGCGCCTCCTACCATGCATGCCCTTGCATGCCTTTTTGCACATGAGCCCATTTGGGCTATAAAATGGATTCAATATCCACACAAAAATAGGGATAGGAGTTCTAGGATATGCAATGGAGTGCTTTCAAGATTTCCCCTCACCTTATTGCATATTTTTACCCTCAAAATCTCCCTTTTTCCAGGGAGGTTATCGGGTGACTTAAAGAAGGTAATCTGAGCATAAATTTTCTATTTGGGTGAATTTCTTCACCACATTCGATGAAAAAACACATTAGACTATTTAGGAACATTTTCTAGTGATTTTGGTAGCAAAGGGTGGCTGGATTTGGTGGGTATCCCCTCATAGGATGTCTCCCAAATAGTTGCAGTCACCACCATCCCCCCTGGGATGAGGGTAAATTATTAAACAATTTTATTACTATTTTTAATTATTAATTTTCTATATTTTCACATGATGATATAGTTCAAATTTCAAGTTATTTGGAGTTAAAATGAAAGGGTTACGATATTTTTAAGTTTTCGTAGGCTCATAGGGCCCATCCGGGTACCCTAGTTTGGTGTAGGTTGATCCAGGCTCCAATTTTAAAATATAATCATATGGGTTGTCTTAAAATATTAATTTATGCATACTGACCAAATTTCATGAGTTTTGGATATGTCTAGGTTTGGGATTTGCTTGTATTCTCTTTCATAGGTTGTAGGTGAGCGACACAAAATAAAGGGGTCTACAGATGTAATTTACAATCTATTTTTGGTGATATCCTCTCAAAACATCCTCTTTAACATCTCTACAAATTTTCAAGTCATTTGGACATTTTTTTATGTAGTTTTAATATATACACCATTTTGCCCCTATGGGGATTGCATGTTTTCACCATACACCCTTGCTATTTGACCCCTTTTGCTTTCTTGTGTGCAGGTGCAGGTTATTAGGAGGCATTGGGAAGGAAGATCAGACATCAGGGATCAAAGATACAAGCAGTGGCAGCATTGGCCCACCCACCTCGATTCTGGGTACGCGAAGAAACATTGGATGTGCACATTGATTCCGTGAAAGACTTGGTATTTGGGCACCCAATATTGTAACAATTGTATCACATTTTGAGACCTCGGGGGAACTTCTATGTAACCTTGGATATGATCCAACAAATTAATGAGAAGATACTTTCTTTAATTCATTTCCTTTTGTTTGGTATTCTTTCCTTTTCACATGCATGCTTCCTTTTTGATGCTCATGAGCGAGATGAGGTAGATACGCATATTGTTTTACATAATTTGGTGCACCATTTTTCCCTAATTCACATATAATTAAATTAAAATTAAACATGCATTTAACACAAATCGTTGCATCCATACATGCATACATAGCAGTTTATATATACATCTAGATCACATCATCTAATCATACATCCATAATATAGCTAGTGCATGTCATTAATACACCACATCATATAACATAAGATCATAAGCATTGCATCCATTTTGCATCACATGAACATAAAAACAAAAACATAATACACATAATAAGAAATAAAATAAAGTATCATACATACATATATATATATATATATATATATATATATATATATATATATATATATATATTTTTTTTTTAGTCAAAGTGTCTAAGTACATCAAGGTATAAAAATATCTACGAGGCTACAACTATGTAGGTCCTCAAACATTACACTCAAAAATAGTACATGTCTCTTAGATGTGTCAAACTGGGCATGCACCCTCTGGCTTGCCCCCACCCTCAGCTCCACCCCTATGAGTCTACCTAGAGCTCGCTCTTACAGATCTCTCAAATTGTGCAACCATTCTATGACTAGGCTACAATGATGACTGCCCAGACTCACTCCTCCTAGTATCTTGAGATCTTGCTATCATAAATCTAGCTGGCACAATGCCATCACGTAATCTGACCTTAGCCTATAGAAGAGTGATGTGTGTTGCATCTGATGCCTACTGCCTCACATCATCTGCTAATATAATTTGTAGTCACCTGATATTTGCTCCTGCATATAATCTCACTAATCCTTGAACAACTAGAGAAACTATTACAACCTATCCCATAGGAGCAACCCCTATTTGTAGCTGAAGAGCATCCCACTCAATAGTAAGAGCACCTATAGTAGCATGCATCAAATCCCTCTCTATAGTGAGTTGTTCTATCTTGAGCAGTGCTGAATCAAGTCATGTCTGTAGAGATGTCCTCTCCTTCTCGTACCCTCGCCATCCATCCTATCTTGTTTTCAGTTGGCTCTGTATCATGGTGAGAGAGGTGTCCCACTCTAGGATCTATCATCGATTTATCTACAACTTGGCCTTTAAGTTGTGTAGCTTTGCCTGGAGAGGAGACTCTTGATCCTCTAAAGCTACCTCCTCATACTCTGGTGCTACCTAATCCTCTATAACCTATCCCCAATCCTCCTCTATCCTAGGCTACACTCACCATCCATCAGGATCCTCAATAGCTACCTCATTCCTAGATCACCCTAGGATGCCTCCACCATGCCATAGCCATGTCATCCACCACTGAGTGTACACCTCTATAGTATCGACATATACTATACTGACATTGACTGCAGGAGGATCTACCTCCTTCAATGTAGCTGTAACCTATGGCACTGGGAGATCCCTCTCTGCTTGAATCCACCTATAGAGGACTGGATGTAGTGGGATGTCTTGATGAATCCCAAACTATTTGGTAGCCTAGGAGAAGTAGAAGAACTCTCTCACCCCTGCCTTGCACCTGATAATCCATTGATCATACCTCGTCTAAGCTAAGAACTGGTCAGCCTATGGCCATGCAAGGCAATCTATGTATGGACTCCATATAATTCCCTAGCTTGTAGTCTAGTCAAAGAGCCTACATAGTGAGCCAAGTTCCTTGCTTGAAGGTGACTCTATCACTCCTCTACATTTCATGACCATCTAGAACCATAGCATTATGCCCTCTCTACTATCGAAGTAATCTCCTACGGTAATATTGTTGGGTGGTCTACCCTGATATGCTCCCAATCCTAGATCTGTGAAGCAAGATGCATGCCATACTTGCTCAACCTCATAGTTGGATCTAATATAACTCATCATAGAGCTATGCCAATAGTGCACTCCCCAAGCCATAATTATAAGCCTAGGACTCTCCATCAAATCCTATACCATAGCTAAGAGGTTCCATGGGAACCTCACTCCTGATGTGTCTTGGCAAAAGCACATTATAGATAACGTGCATCAGGATGGCCTGGCACTATGTGAACACGTTGACCTGATACTAATGGGTGATAGGAACCCTGTCATGTTGAATGTCTTCTAGAGCTGCAAGTGCCTAGTCACCAAAAACCCTATCAAATAATACTTCCCTAGTTGAGATCGATAAGGAAATGATGGCCCATCTATTTAAGGGAATCCTCAAGATCCTGTAAAAATCCTTAGGTGTAATGGTCATATCACCAGTCAAGAGATGAAAGGTGTTAGTCTGACAATCCCATCTATGGGCCAACACTCTAATGTATACCTGATATGACATGATGGTCAAAAATTTGACAACATACATGAGGCCTTGTGCATTAAACCAAGCCTAGTCCACCTAGTCTAAAAGTGGTAGCAGGTCCACCAGTAAATCAGGCTCCCAAGACCATGTTGTTAAGAGCTAAATGTGAAAATAAAATGCATAATCAGATGCATATGCACCAAAAAAAACACTAAGTAAAAAATCATAAAAAAATTTAAAAAATTCTTAATGTTTAGCGCCCGCTTTCGCTGACAATGGTTGCCACAGCAGTCGTCGATACTGATAGCGGCTAGTCGTCAACGATTAAATTTTTGACCATCAGGGTTTTGAACCAATCATGCTCAGTGATAGCGGCCCGTCTTTGCCAAATTAGGAGCTACCTTGACTGATAGCAGCGGTGAGACAACACGTCAACCGCGTTCGTCCCTCACCCAAAAACCTAAAAAAATTGCAAAATCTTAAAAACTAATCCCTACCCACCTAAATTAGCCTAAATCTAAACCTAGCTACGGGTGTGGTTTGTTGCCAACAGGTTTAATGAGGTTTATTTACCCATTTCTTAATGTGGTTTATTTTACCCATTAAATGACAAGATTAGGGTTTGAGAGATACCTGTGAAGCTCTAGATCCTTTGCTTGTCGATGCCTCATCGTGCTTCGCCATGGTGTTAGGTCAATTTTGGGCAGTGTTTCGGGTCAACTTTTCTCTCTTTCTCCTTAGAGCTCCCTATTGCAAACTATGAACTAGAAAATAATCAAATCAAAAACCCTAATTTTCTTTTATATTTTTTAATTTTGGCATGGCCACTGATGTCCATAGCGACTAGGAAGTGTGGGTCACCTATGCTGACAATGACTATAAAATTGTAAAAATGGGTTGCTATCACTGATAGTGGCTAAGAAGAAACAGTAAATGCACTGAATTTATCATTATGAGAAGATTCAAAATGGACAATTAAGCATATCTACCGATCCAAAATCATCAAAAATCATCAAAATAACAAAAAAGTCATATAACATCAAAATGTCAAATGCATCTCGTACGTAGTTATTTACCCTATACACTTGACGGTTGCAACGACTTGCACTCTATGCAATCTGACAAGATGGGTAAATTACCATAAGGTCATTTGAACCAAATTAATCATCGCTGAATTGAAATGCTTCACTTCAATCCCAAAGAAGGCCAAGGCGGTTGGACTGCCCCATGGGAACGAGATGCTCATTTTATTTCTTCTATGACATTTTTAGCAGATCATCGAACATAGTGATTCACCATTAGCTTAAATGGAATTTCTCTCATCTTGATTCCCTAAGAAGGCCATTGTGATTGGACTACTCTATGGTATAGAGATGTACAATTACTATTAATGGTTGAAATCACACCTGTAATAAGACCTGCTACATCACAAAATGCAAAAGTCTTAGATCATCCAAATTATTCGTCTTGGTCAAACGACTTTTCGCTTTAATTAATTATCCTTTCCTCATCAACTCATCACTCGAGGGGGTAGTCATAATATCAAAATCATAATCAAAATCAAAAAAGGATCACTCGATCATGTCAAATTGCGTTCAACTTACAAATCATTGCTAACAACTATCATAAGCTTACCCTTCTGCTGGAGCAAAAATCAATAATATGCATTTTAAAGCCTTTCAAAAATCCACCTATAGAAATAAGTGTAGCTTAAGTGCTACCCAATAACAACTGGACATGATGTGCATCCTTAAGCCTTACAAATTTAAGCCTTTCATCCCGTTGGAAGAAATGATTCTAAGATGTGCATCCTTTGCAGGACTGAGCATCTAATATTAATCAGATCAATGATCATCATTCAACCTACAACATGGCTTTAGGTGGTTTATTTTTTCTCAGCGTTGTGTTTTCCCACAATGCATCCCAAAAGGGGCATCTGTAAACACCTAAAACATGTCATGTGTCATGTTTAAGAGAATACTCATATGGGCACCTTTGCAAACCATATGAATGATCTTGGACCTTTCTAAGAGTTAACAATGGTTCTAACCACTCACTTGGGGCAGCCATATCCTAAAATTTATTTGTAAACTCTTAGGATCTAAAGGAGAGAGTTATGATTTTTCAAGTGTAGGGGACTCGAGTACAACCCCTTTTTTCTCAAGAAAAAAAAAATAGAGATCCCATCATTATTTTATGATTGAGATGTCATGATCTTTCAATCCAACATATAGTGGTATTAAATGTTCTTTTTAATTTGATAAGTAGTTCTTAAGAACAACCTTGAGTATGATAAACACTAATAAAAGTTCATACTTCATCCTTTTATATATATATATATATATATATATATATATATATATATATATATATATATTAAAATATCTTACTTATATCACTCTTATGTCTACAAAATATGTTCTCTCTAGTATTATAATGGCCACCATTTTATGGGAATTTCATTATGTACCATCTAATAATTTTTTGTTTGCTTCAATATACCATCTTACAATTACTTGTAATGTCTTAGACACATACTAATATATAATCTTATTAATTTAATAAAAATATATTAATTAATTTCTTTATTATACTGTTATTTACATTGTTTTAATTATAATATTAAATTCATTTAAGAAGTATGATTATGTAGATTTATGCAAAATAAATTTAGATTTTGTTGAAAGTGACTTGATCTTATTAAAAATAAATAAGAGTACATCATTCACAAAATAAAACTAGATTTGACCTGTCACAACATATTACAATGATGATAATGATTGACATTTTGATACTTCCACCTAATTTTATTATCAAGACATCTTTAGATATAAATTAAAAAATAAGCTATTGAGATCACCTGAAAGAAAGTCTCTATTTAATAAGAATTTTTTATACTCAATTTATCAAATGCAAATAGTTTGTAGCTTTTAACTAATGCTTTGAAAATATAAGTATTTAATAAATATATATAGTATTAATTATTCATATATCTATTTATAATTAATTTCTCTACTTTTAGTTAAGACTTAGCTCGATTCTTTTATCCCTATTGATCCCTATTGCCACTATCAAAGTGTTTCAAAATATCCAAAAGTTCCTACTTTATTCTTATAGTTTTTCATTGACCAAGATAGGAATATCTTTAACATTAATATATTGCGTAATTATTCCTAACTAACTAAATATGTTTCAACAAGTTTGATCGACCTCAAATTTTGTTGATAGTCCTTAGTCTATGTATTGATTATTCTTCCTATTTTATCCATATATAATTTGTAACACACATTTTAGATCACTTCTATCCTTTTTAGAGACCACATGGTCTTTACTAAGTTCAAATATATATTTTTATAATATATTAGAAAAACAAAACAATTTAAAAATTCATGGATATTAATTAAAAACACCTTCTATGGATCATATGTAGGTATGAGGAAGAACACTCCTATGATTCCTTCCATGATTGAGGTTCTATCTTGAGTGAAGGTTTTAAAATATTTATTTATTTTCTTAATACCTCTTTTAAATGCTTGATTATTGGTTCAATATGTTCCTTATCTATTATTCTCATATCCTTAATAGCAAGGATATGGTTTTACACACAATGATATGAGTTAAAATAAATAAATAAATAAATATATATATATATATATATATATATATATATATATATATATATATATATTAAATAAAACTTTTTATACACATTTATCATGGAGATTGAACCCGGGTCACATCATCGATAATGTAAGTGACGTCCTTGTCGGTAGACCACACTCACGGACGGATGGATGGATATATATATATATATATATATATATATATAATTTTATTTTTAGTTTTTTTTTTTAATATGAATTGAGTTAGTATAAAATGAATATCTACCCAATTAGAATATCAATTTCATAGTGAATTAAATATAAGAAAAAAACTAAAAATAATAGAAATAAAAATATTGGTTATTATTTCCTTCAAAGATTAATATTTTAATTAATAATCAACTTATAAATAATAAAAAATGTTGTATTAATTTTTATATAAGTTAGTTTAACAACATATATAAACTGAAAAATAGCATTGAATTAGCAACATCCAAACTAAGTTCTATATAATATAGTCAAATTTTCCTTTGTATTTTACTATTTTTTAATAGGTTTCTATTGCCACATTTAAATCTAATACAAAATAGAAATAAAAATTGTATTTGAATAATATGCATATAAAAAATAAAAGATGATTTTTAAAGTCTCTATTGTAGCATCTTAGTTGTATGTCAGTCTTATCTAGGCTATCTAAGTTCATAGGGAAGGAAGACTTCTTGTGCCCTTTGAGAATGTAGACCCTTAATTAAAACTTAATAATAAATATTAAAAAATATTATTATTTGATGAACATTAAATTGTCAATAACTTTCATTTATTAAATTTATTTGTTCTTTATATTTTTACTTAAAGAAAAAATCTTCTATATGTACATAAATTTCTTTTTGATTTGGTTAGTGTGAGAAACCCTTACGACCAACATGCATAGGGCTGAGTAGTCTCCTCCCAACCATGACCCCTCGTAAGGTTGAGAGCTATGCTTATCAATAGGAAATTTAACACACATTCACCACACACCCATCCCCTCACACACTTACACACGCCGCGATTTGAACCTTGGACCTCTCAAAAAAGAGCCAAAGTCCTCCTAAAAATTAGACTATGCTTTTTATAAAAAAAATTCAATCCCCTTAAAATTAGACTATGCTTTTTATAAAAAAATTCATATCATACTTTCTTAATTAAAATTGGTTTTAAGTTGTATTTTTTTTTATAAGAACTTCTATATTCCCCAGTCCACAAGGTAAAGAATAGTATGCACATAGACTATGTTTTTTATAAAATTTTCCATATCATACTTTCGTAATTAAAATTGGTCTTATGTTTTTTTTTTTTTTTGTTTTTTTTTTTTTTTTGTAAGAACCTCTATATTCCTTAGCCCACAAGGTAAAGACGAAATGAGACTCGATCTTCTTTACAGGACATAAATTGTTAAGGTAAAACAGAGGTTTTTTAATGAGAGGTTTTAGTTCTTTCATACCAAGGTTTAAACTTAGATTTTAAATGAAAACTCAAAGACTTACCACTATAATATCCCTCCTCCTTACAGGATATAAAATATTAAGGTAAAACATGAGTTTTTTATGAGGGGTTTCAGTTCCCTCATACTTTATACCGAGGTTTGAACTTGAATCTCCTGAATGAAAACCCAAGGACTTATCACTATAATATTCTTCCTAAGACATAAAAATATAAAAATATGGATGAAAACCCAAGGACTTACCACTACAATATCCCTCTTAGGACATAAAAATATTAAAATAAAGCATGGGTTTTATAAAGGACCTTGATCCCCCATAAAACACTTTGAACCTAGGTTTTTTTGAATGAAAACCCAAAGACTTACCACTATGATACCCCTCTTGAAACAAAATTTTAAGGTAAATAACATTGATTTTTTTTAAAGGGTCTCAACCCCTTGTAGGTCTTATTCTTTTAAATATAAGTTTTTCAATTTTTTTTAATTATTGGGGCCACTTTCATTCAAATAACAAAACATTACATTGTTTTATATATATATATATATATATTTATATATTTTTATATATATATATATATATATATATATATTATTTATAATTAATATAATATATATATATTTGATTTGGTTTGGTTAGGTTAGTGTGAGAATCCCATATTTTTTTTTTGGATTTGGTTATTGTGAGAAACCCCCTATGATCGACGTGGTTGAGCAATCTCCTCCCAACCATGACCCCTCTTAAAGTTGAGAGCTATACTTATCAATAGGGAATTTAACACAAAGTCACCACACACCCACCTTCTCACACACTCGCCCACGTCACAATTTGAACCTTGGACCTCCCGAAAAAGAGTTAAAGCCCAAACTATTGCATTGCACCTCTAGGTACTAATTTATTTATTTATTATTATAATATATATTAGTTTATTTTAGATTTGGTTAGTGTGAGAAACTCATGCTTAAGGTTGGGCATCCCCATCCCATCATAACCTCTCATAAGGGAGAGAGCTGAGATTATCACTAAGGACTAAACACACAACCATACACACATCCATTCTCTTACACACTCACCCACATTGCGGTTTGAACCTTAGACCTCCCGAAGAAGATCCAAAGCCAAACCGTTGCATGATAGGTCAAGGGTTTTCATATTAAACTTTCAAGATTTTTTTTAGTTAATCCTTCTTTGAAAATTAAAGTAGCATTTGAAGGTTTTTGTAGGTTACAATTTTGATCCTTGGTTATACAGTGCACAGGTGCGAGTATGGCCCTCTAAACTTTGGGCGTGGGTGTGAGGGTAGAAGGGTATGTGGGGTGCAAGAGGTATGACCCTCTAAATTTTTAGTAAGTAGGCATAAGGGTGGAAGGATGTGAGAATTTGAATAGGTTGAAGTGTATATTAATAGATCTTTGCATTATTAAATATGTTTCGTTTTGTTGGTATATTTAATGTGTTATTTAGTATATTATAGGTGTATTATTAGGGTTGTAAGTGTTATTAATTTGTGAGGGTTACATGGATTGGTAAGAAGTTGAGCATTTATTAGGAGGAAATTTAGGTTTAAACCTTGTGGGAATGTTCAATTTATGGCAAAGGTAGTAATTTAACTTGAGTTTGTTGAGGAGATTTAGGTTTAAACCTTACGAGCATGCCCAATCTAGGGTAAAGGTAGTAGTCCGATTTGAGTCCTTTGAGTGTGCGCTAGTTTGATTATGGTAGTACAAAATTGGAGCCACCGAGGGTCTCACTCACTCCAGTTCATGTTTACTGAGGTGAGATAGGGGTTATAGTGGTAGCACCATGATTTGATTCATGATTTGATGCTACGATCGGAGGCAATGCGAATTAAACCTGTGACCAGTTGTAAAAAAAAAGTCATAAGTGTTATTAAGATGTAGTATACATATCCAAATACTAGGTGCATATATGTATGTTTTATATCATCTAAAATTATAGATACATACTTAAATTATATATATATATATATATATATATATTTATTTATTTTTTATTTTTTGGTTACATAGGAGAGTTGGTTACAACCACTATTTTTAGTAACTAGAAAGCACAAGGTTCAAACCACCATGGGGACTACTTCCAACAAACCTATTTATCTCGTTATTATTGACTCGACGTGAGATGGGGATCATTGGTCACTCGAGATTTTTACCATCATCGTTGGTCTAACGCGCACTCAGAGGATTCGGATCAGACTACTACCTTTGCAAAGGGTTGGCTTCCCCCAAGGTTTGAACCTAGGTCTCTTCTTGGTAAATTCCCAGCCACACTTGCACTTACCAATCCACCTAACCCTTGGGGGTTACTTAAATTATCTATATATATATATATATATATAAATTTAAGTATATACTCATTATATATATATACCGGGTGTGGACGAGTGTGTGAGGGGTTGGGTGTGTTAAATTTCCTATTGATAAACATAGCTCTCGGCTTTACAAGGGATCATGGTTGGGAGGATATATATATATATTTGGTTAGTGTTAGAAACCTTTACGATCAACGCACAGGGGTTTCTCACACTAGCCAAAAAAAAAAAAAAATTATATATATATAGTAGTCTCCTCCCAACCATGATCCCTCGTAAGCGAGAGCTATGCCTATCAATAGGGAATTTAACACACAACCACCACACAACCACCCCATCACACACTCGTTCACACTTCGGATATATATATATATATATATATATATATATATATATATGATTCATCTTTATTAAATTTCCTTCCTATCTATCTGAAAGTCTTTCTGAGATATAATAACATGATTCAATTCTAGAGCTAAAGATCGTAGTTCTCGAATAAGCAATCGGAAAGATTCTGGAGTAGTATCAGGTTTAGGTATTGGTTCTCCAGTAAGAATGGCACCAAGTATTTTTTTACGACCGTCAATATGGTCAGATTTAAGAGTAAGCATCTCGTGTAAAATATAAGCAACACCAAAACCTTCTAGAGCCCAAACTTCCATTTCTCCTACTCGTTGCCCTCCTCGTCTGGATTTTCCTTTCATGTATAAATAAATATCATAATTCTTATCTTATCTTATATGTTATTCTATTCCTTGGCTATTTCAAATATCCACCAACCTGCTAGATAAAATGTGCTTACAAATTCTTTCATTGGAAATAAACCATATTTTGATATGAATAATGCTTTTCATTAATTTGAACCAAGGAATTTATTTCTCTTTGGGTTCTATTGCTGCAGGTTATCTGATTAAATGCAGCAATAACCTTTGTTTCAGATTTCCTTTCTTCATTCGATTTCTTTTCATTTAATTGGATGGATGGATTTATCGTTTAGCCCAATATGAACTATAAGTCTGGATTTCTATTCTGGATTTATAGCTCTGGGCTATAAGTTTAGATTTATAGTCTAGATTTCTAGATTGGGTTTATAGCTCAGTCTCGACTATAAGTCTAGATTTAGAAGGCTTTCTTACTGGATGTACAATGTATTTTATCTCTCCTATTCTTACTTCATCCTCTAATATATGCCAAGCCAAAACCACCTGTTGCTTATCTGATTATTTTACTTATCATTTTCTATTTGAGAGTTATCAATATTTATTAAATTTATTCCAATATAAAAGAATTCTATTGAATCAAATGACAAAAACATTGTTGGAAAGGAGAATACTTTTTGCAAATGAAATTTGACACTTAATAGAAGAAAAAAATAGGAATAAAAGAGACTAGATTTTTAATTTGAAGATAGATTCCTCATTTTGAAATCCCGACCATGTAATAGTAAGCATAGTAAGGAATTACTATGCTTACTATTCATATCCCTTATTTTTTTGCTTAATATGTGTGGTGGTTGTGTTAAATTCCCTATTGATAAGCATAGCTCTCGGCTTTACGAGGGGTCATGTTTGGGCTCAACCTTGTGTGTTGGTTGTAGGGGTTTCTCACACTAACCAAATAAAAAAAATTATATATATATATATATATATATATATATATATATATATATATATATATATATATATATATATATAATTTGAGTATATATAATTTAAGTGTGAGGACTCTCTCATGGAATGTGAGAGGCCTCAATAGTGCCATCAAGAAGAGGCTTACCCACACTATGAGTAAGGAGCGTAAACTCACCATCATGATCTTACAAGAAACCAAAGTTGATAAAAAAAGAATCCAGAGAATTGTAAAGTCTATTTGGAAGAAAGGGGATTTTGCTTATTGTCATGCTCAGGGAATTTTTGGTGGGCTTCTGTGCATGTGGGATCCTAATAGAGTGGAGGGAAAAATCATTTCATCTTCTAATAGGGTTTTAAATATGATATTTTTTCCAAAAACAATAGCTTCCATTGAATTCTGGCTAATGTCTATACCCCCAACAACCCAAACTGTAGGAGGAATTTGTGGGTGTCTTTAAGCAATATGAAAAATACCTTTAGGAATTTACTATAGGTCATTGCTGGGGATTTTAATTCCCCTTTGTTCCCTTCTAATATACAAGTGAAAAATCTCATTCCATAAAAAAGTATTGAGGATTTTCATGATTTTGTCACAAATAATGAACTGATGGATGTTCCGACTAAAGGGGCCAAATATACGTGGAGCAATAGAAGAGTTTGGGAGCAGCATATCCAAGTTAAACTTGATAAGTTTTTTTTTGTCTCAGGAAGCTATACCTCTGATGGGTGATGCCACTCTTACTTGCCTCCCCAAAATAGAGTCTAACCACTATCCTTTACTGATTGAAGCTAATGAGGGGCTCAAATTCAAAATTCCATTAAGGTTTGAAGCTATGTGGACCCAGCACCCTGATCTGTTTAACCAAATTTTTGAGTGGTGGTAGCAAGATATTTAGGGCTCTCCCATTTTCAGAGTTTCCCAAAAACTGAAGATTTTCAAATAAAATATTAAGAGCTAGAACAATGAGGCATTTGGCAATATTTTTGAAAATAAAGAGCAGATCTTAAGGGGATTAAAAAATATTGAATCTCAAATCCATAATGGGCAATTGAGTGATCATATTAGAAGCGAAGAGAAGCTCCTGGATGACTATCATAACATTCTGGCTAAGGAAGAAATTTTTTGGAGGTATAAATCAAGAGCCCTGTGGCTCAAAGAGGGTGACTCTAACACCAAGTTTTTTCATGCTTCTACTCTTAGGCATAGGAGCTTAAATAAAATTAAAGAGCTGATTAGAGATGATGATACTGGTACCAGAGATATTATTGATATTCGAAATGAGACTTATTTTTTTTTCTAAAATCTATTAGGAGCTAATCCCCAAAATGGGATTCATGCCAACCAATTCATTCCCAACCTGTTTACTCCTGATATGAATTTATCTCTTGCTCAGCTTCTATCCTCTGAAAAAATAAAATATGTTTTTGCCATGCACCCAGACAAAGCCCCCGGTCCAGATGAGTTTTTCCCTAGAGTTTTTAGACCTATTGGAAAATTATTGGGCCTGATATTTGTGCTACAATAAGGGATATTCCGTAGTCTAAAACAATTCCCATATGCATCAATTCCACATTCATAGCCCTCATTCCAAAAGGTCTTGTGTGCAAATCTATCTTTAATTATAGACCCATCAACTTATGTAATGTAATTTACAAAATCCTTACCAAGTTCCTGACTAATAGACTCAAGCCTATTCCCTCAAATCATTGACCCTTGTCAAGAAAGTTTGGTAAAAGGGAGGAATATCACAAATGGTATCATTGCTTTGCATGAAGTTCTTCATTCTGCCAATCTTAGCAAAAAAGTTACAATGATCTTTAAAATTGACATGAACAAAGATTTCGATAGGGTCAACATAGAATTCCTCATTGAAGTTCTTCTTAAATTTAGGTTTCATAGAGATTGGGTTGATCTTGTTTGGGGTTGCATATCAACTCCCTGGTTTTCTGTTCTTGTCAATGGGTCTGCTACAGATTTTTTTCGAGCAACAGAGATATTCACCAAGGAGATCCATTGTCCCCCATTTTTTTCATCATCATGGTTGAGTCCTTGGGCAAGGCTATCAAAAATGCTTGTTCTAGAGGCATCATATTAAGCATCAAAGTTGTAATCACTTACAAAATTTTATATCATCAGTAGTTCATGGATGACACGGATGACACCATCCTGACCACTTATGCTTTAGTTTGGGAGGCCAAGGCAATCAAGAGTATTCTGGATACCTATTGAGAGGCTGCAGGGCAAAAAATCAATTATACCAAAATAAAGGTTTTTTTATCAATACCCTTCCCAATAGACAAGCTAAAATTGCTAATATCTTTCAATGTGTCATTTCTCAATTGTCTACTCAATATTTGGGTCTCTTACTCTTCACAAGTAACCCCAAGGAGGCCATGTGGGGCAATGTTATTGAGAGGATCAACAAGAAACTTGTCGGGTGGAAGGACACTCTTATGTCCTAGGCAGCTAAGGCCACATTTACTATGGCTTACTTGCAAAGTATTCCGGTGTACTTTATGTTTGTTTTTAAAGTTCCAGTCAATGTCTGTACAAAAATTAAGCAAATTCAAAAGATATTTTTATGGGTTGGTTCTGAGGACAATAAGAAGTTTCATCTTGTTAGTTGGGAAAAATTTTGTACCCCTAAAATTTAGGGCAGTTTGGGGCTTAGAAGAATTAGTAAAATGAATACTACCTTGCTAGCTTAACAAGCTTATAAAGTCTTCATCAATTGCAACCTGGAGTGGGTTTCAATAATCAACAAGAAATACATTCAAAATCATAATTTTATGGATGAAACCATTTCTAGAGATGGCTCTTCCTTTTGGAAATCCATTGTTCAAACCATATGGTTTATTTGCAAAGGAACTAGGTGGAAATTAGGCACAAGAAGCAATATTAATTTTTGAACTGAAAAATGGATATCAAACCAACCTCTCACAGACAACATTGTTGTATCCTTGTTACAACCCTCATTGGATAATTTATTTAGTAGCAAGGTGGAATATTTCATTGGCATGTCTTCTAAATGCAAAAAATGGAAAACCATTCATATTGCCAATCCTAGCAATCAAATAACTAAAGCCATCAAGATTCTCCAAACTATGCTAAATGCCATTATTATTTCTACTAGAAATTTCTCTAACACTCATTTTTGGAAAGACACTAATTTGAGGCTTTTTACTATGAAATCTATCGACAACCTGATTAATGACTTCCAAGCTATTCAAATTTCCTTTCATCTGGTCTGAGTTAAACACCTTATCCCAAAAATTGCTATTTTTAGTTGGTTGGCTATCTAGAACAAAATTCTAACCAATGACAACCTCCTCAAAAGAAGTGCCCAACATCTTACCAATCCACCTAGCCCTTGGGGACAATTTTTATTATGTTTTATTTATGTATAAATATATTATGTTAAATAGTATAAGCATGCTTATATGATGTGTGACTTATTTTTTTTTTAAAGGGTTTGTATGCATTACAAAATATTTCTCTCATATCTACTTATGAGGATGAAATGGTTTTAATTATATTCATAAGACCAAACAGTCTATGGGGTTTATGATATCAGGAGCTTTAATACAAGATGGAGTATAGTATACATCCCTACCTCATTTCGGATTTGAACCTTGGACATTCTATTCGAAGTTTCAAAGTCTTAACGACATCCAAGAAAAATTGTTTAGGAAACTAAAAATAATTATTTTCATTTTTTTTTTTAATATTGTTCAAAAAAGACAAAAAGCTTAACAGTCTCTTATCATCTCTTGAGGTGTGTTTCTTCTCTTATTTATTTTTATGAGAAGTTCCATTTTTTCTATTCTCGACTCTTCAAAAAGTTTTACCAATACTTTTTGACCAATGAGTTCACTTTCAAAGTGTCCTCATATGCATTCTTGATGTCCTTGTAGGCTTCATTTTCCATGACAAAATATTTTATGATCTCCATAGATGCTACTATGCAAAATATATATATTTATTTTGACCATGCCTCTTGAGGTGTTGTCCATATCTTAGTTTTGCATTTAAGCTAGTGAGAATTGTATCTTAGTTAACATATAAACATTTTTCTCTTTCAAGTGTATGTTGAATATATGTGCTTATTTTGGTTGTGTATATAGTTTGGGTTAACTCGTTGATGTAATAATGTTTTTTTCCTTCCTAAATTTTTAGTCTACATGACAAGTCTGAATTTTTTTCTCGTATACTATTTAATTTATTAATTGGAGTTTGGGACCTCATGAAATTTAATGTTCGTTTTTTCATCCATTTGTTGTCTTGTTTCATCCATGTGTATTTTCTTCTATTCAGTGTATTTGAGATTATTTGCTTTAGCAACCTGCTATCTTCCATTATTTCTATTTTTTTTAGTTTCAAATTATGAAAATGTCCACCTTCTTGCACACTCAAAAATCCATTTTAATAAATTGGAAGAAAGGGAAGTGTTCCCCTCTCAACCTCTACATTTTGGTTGGATTCCCACTATCCTTGCTAACTCTAATTAATCTAAACTAAATACATAAAGTAAATGCAAATAATTAAAATTCACAAAAGTAAATGTAGAAGTTCAAGGTGTGAGAAATTGGAAGTAAAAAAATATGAAGTGAATCAAGGAGAGTGTGTCATCAATTGACACATGAGAAAATTGAATAACAAGAGTACAAAAGGTTAGTGCCACAATAATCACACATTCCACAATATACAAGGGTAATGCCACTAATGGAAAGAAAAATGTCTCATCAAATTTTTATTATTCTAAAAGAAAAAAAAGCAATTACAATATGAGATTCACAAATTCTAGCTCTTATTCTTTCAAGGCTAAAAAATGTTTACAATGGAGCCCATGAATCCTATTTATAAAAATATTTTACCACTACTTTGGCTGAGAAAATCTCACTTCTAGTCAAAGTAAAGGTTTGGGGACATATTTAGCAAAATGATACACCTTCAAATGTTACATGCATCTAAACACATCTATAAATAACTTAGAAGCCTTCTAAAATGCTTAATAGTGATATTACATGCCAAAATATTATTTTTAGAAATTCCTTCGGATCCATGAATTTTTATCCACCTTTACTTGTTAATGAGTGATTCAATCTAGGAAAAGGAGTGAAATTCTCATTATTAGGAGTGCTTCACCTCCATTTTACCAAGATATTTCCTCCACAAGAAACAATCACATCATTTTGAGTGAATCACACCTTTGAACTAAACTTTACAAAATTGAGTTTCTAAAGGCTCTAATTGGTCGGTTCATGGATTTTGTAAGTATTCAAAATGTGGGGGTCTCCAAGGTAGTAATGAGGTTACTACATTTCTAAAAATGTCATGGTATGACAATATTGACTAATGAGGGATCATAAATCCTACCTTTATCCTTGGGCACAGTCTATAAAATCGGGACCATATTGCAACAAATTACAAAAATATTGGTCCCTCATTTCTCCTTATGACAATAGTTTTAGAAATTTCTATCATTTTTCATCTTTAGATAATCCTAGGTTTGCAAGGTTTTTCACATCCCGTACAACATCTTCATATGGAATTTTAGACAAGTCATCCTATTGCTCTACCATATTCTACAGCCTACCCAACAATGTTTTTAATTTTTCTACTTGTTTTAGCATTGTTTCAACTTTATCTTTGGCTTTCTCCTCTTCAAACATTGTATGAAAAATGTCATCGTCAAGGAGTCCCTTTATTGTTGAACACATTAGGTAAAGTGGAATTTACTAACACGTATACTTCTATTACCATTTCTTGCACCAAGGTTTCCAAAGTGACCTTGTGTCTTTACCTATTTGTAGGTCCCTTTGGCATTCAAAGATTATTTTCTTTATATCCCTTATTTTTGTATCCATGATGTTGAAAATATAGTCAATTATCTCAACAACTCATGATACCTTGGCTTTATAGCCAACCCATCTTCGTTCTCTTGGATGATCCTCATTATTTGGTTAAGGATTGTTTTTTTGTTGGCTATGAATTCAAAATATCTTTTGGTGTTTGCTACCTTAATTATAATGTCATCCCATAGGGACTTTATTTTATCCACTTCCAAGGCACATCCTAGGTTCACCACTACTCCTTTTAGTTTTATAGTTTCTTAATGGAGCTTTGCAATTTCTTGGTCTCTCTCTTGTTGGATATATCACATTTGTTCTACCTGTTGCACTAACTCTTTTTTTTTTTTCTATTGGATTATTGTCTTAGTTGGTTGACTAAGATAAATTGTCCTTTATGGAAAAGAATGTATCTTTAACTATAATCACATCGTATAAGCTCAAAGAACAAAAAAAATACATATTTAATTATGGTCAACTTCAGGAAAGTGAACTATACACAATATAATTTAAATTAAAAATATGAATAATTTTTTTTGCTTTTACTATAAACTAAAAGTTAATACAATCCCTTATAATATTAAATATATTTTTCTATCATATAAGAAAAATTTGATTATTATTTTTAATTATAATATAATATTTTATAACTAGAAAATAAAAACCTTTTTTTTTAATAAGTTATATGTGGCTTTTATTAGGGACCACTCTTATCAAAATACCAAAATATTACATTTTATGGTAGGTCAAAGAAACCATAACCAGCATGCCTTTTTATCACAAAAAATTAACATTTCATTTTCTATCAAAAACAAATTTCAACTTGCTCAAAGTGCTATGTTTTTACAATGAGCTTCTTAGCATCATTTTTATTGAGAGATAGATTCTCAATTGGCCAATGCCTTCTAAAATTAAATTTCACCAAAATGAATATCAACACCATGATTGTCTAAATTATCTACTTTATGATTTCCTTATCTATAAATATGCTCACATTTCCAAGAGATTACCCCCAATAATAGATGGTGAACATAAAAAATAGTATTATTTTTTATCCAATCCCCACATCCATTTTTGTTGATAGTATTAATGATAATTTGTCAATCTCTCTTAATTGAAATATATTTTCATCCTTTTTCTATTGTAATTTTAATTCCTATAAGAATTGACCTAGCCTCTCCATAGTTGTTAGTTAAAATTCCATATGATTTTGAGTAAATGAGTAGGATTTTACCTTCATTATTTTGGACAACACCACCTCCACTAGCTTTTCCCAGATTTTCTTTAGAAGCATCATCAAAATTAATTTTCATAAACTGAAGTTTTGGTCATTTTCATTTTACCCTAGATCAAAGTATATCCTTTGTTTTAATGTCATTATCGCAAATTATTATTCCATGTATGTTCAAATATTGTAACCATATTTTTACCATATCTTATTTCCCATTTGAGACTTCTCATAATGAGCACCATATCCATAAACATTTTACAAAAGAGGTAATAATATGGTTCCACACTTAGGCATGATTTTGAGATCTATATTTAAAAATATATTATTCCTTTCAAGCCATAAATTCTAACATATAATGATAGGTTAATCCTCCACATATTACATAATTCTTTAGCATTGAATTCATGAATCCAATATTTTATCAACTCTTTCAATGTTGATGGAGCCACTTAATATATTTTCATATTTTTAAAAAAATTACCCCAAATGGTATGAGTAAAGGGACAATGGAGATATAAATGATCTAGTGTTTCTAAATTCTTCTCACACAAGTCACATCCGAAAGGTCCATAATATCCTCTTTTTGTAGACTCTCTCCTGTAAGAATATTACTTTGAACTACTAGCCCAAGGAATGTTGAGGCCTTAGGGAGAGCCTTTAGTGATCAAACATTTTTCCAAGGAAAACATTTGGTAGTACAAAATTTTGATTTATCTAAATCCTCATATCGCAACTTGATCGAGTATCTACATTTTTGATAGATTCCAAACCAACTCATCCTTTCATTTAGAAATTGATAAATAAAATTCTTGAAGCATCTTTTGAATTTCATTTGCAAATTGTTTAAGTTCCTCTCCTTCAACTAGGTCACAAATAGAAATCCATGATTTGGAGGTGTTACTCATATTAATATAGTCTTTTACCTTTGGACCTTTACAAGATAGCCATACCCAAGTCAATAGTTATCATTTTGAGTAAGAGATAAGAGGATAAGGCTTCAACCAAGCATCAAATCAAAAATTTGTATATTTCCCCTCATTTAATTACTATATCATATGTTTCTTTATCAATTGCAAACTATATTATATGAAGTTGCATGTTGATGATCCTTTTGGTAAGGTTCTTTTCCTAGATAATTTAATTGCATCAAGAGAATATATATATTTTTGAAGTAAAATTTTTTCCTAATTATTTCCTTGATCTATGAATAATCTCCACCCAAGCTTTTTTCATAAGGCCAAAGTCATAAGTCTAAATTTTTGTAAACTTGTTCCTTAAATATTATTTCCTTTGTAAGCCCTATCCCATTTACAAAGAGGAAACCTAATTTTTTCTTAAATCCTTTCCAAACCAACAATATTGAAAGTGTCATAAATAAATAGGGATGGATTTCAATGTAGTCTTTATGAGTTTAAACCTTTATTCCATGGCTAATAACTTACCTTTCCAACCTACCAAACAAGCTTTCATTCTATCCTTACAAGAGACTTGTAATGACTCCAATATAGCCATGTTAACTATCTTTATTTTTATTAGCTTGGGCCCTAGGTTTAGATAATTGGTTTAAGCATTAAGATTAGGAACAATGATTGATTTAATCTATAAATAGGAAGAGTTAGGAGGTAGTGGAGCTCATATTTTGATATTGAAATCTTAGTCACATCTACTAAACATATGAGACTTCTCCGTATCTAAGTGGCCAAGGATTTGTATTGATTTGAATCTAGAATTCGATTATTATATACTTGATTTTTTGGAAATTGGATCTGAATTATCATTATCATTTGGGTAATGCTACTTGCACATTATTCGATTGCTATTGCTATTGCTATAATTTTCAAAATTATTTGTAACAAGTGGTATCAAAGCATTGATCTTGGTTTCCTGTGGGGTGCAAATTTGCAATGGAAGGGCACACAAACCATTCCAAAACCTTTGACAAACATTATTGTTACATGTTTCTAAGTAACCTTTTCATAAGTATTTTTGGTCCATATGTTGGTAAAATTATTTTCTAGAATATTGTGAGTTCACTATTGTTACATCCTTTTCTTAAACCCAATAAAAAAGTACCAGGTATCATTCGACCCTTGTGAGAGACCTATACCATTGTGATTGTCTCTTCAATATAATCAAGACAAGGGATATATCTAACAACACATTTTTGGGAGGTGAGTTTCCTAGGACCCTTGTTGGAAACCTATATTTTTGCAATCATATCTTGAAGTTGATCAAAATAAGATGTATTTTTAAAACACTTTTTTAGTAACATTTCAAGAATTTTTTGTTTTAATTGCTCCTAGTGTATGAATGAACCTATTGTCATTATTGGTTGGACACAAGTTAATATTTTATTACAATGTCTAGTTTATTTAAAGGATGTGTGTATGAGTAGAATGAAGTATCAACCCAAAAATCATGATAAGCATCATAACATTTTCCCAGATATCTATATTTTATACCAACATCCTCTTTGTTCCTTAAACACCATGGCTTCACCTCCATCTGAAACCTTGGGTTCTTCCTTTCCTCCTCCAAATAACCCTCTCCTAGTTACTCCTATTTCTACCCCTCCAATTGCTAATCCTCTTCCCAATACTATTGACCTCAATCTGCATGCATATCTTCTGGATTAAGAACAAATAATTTCTTCATTGCCAAGTCCTTGGATAGCATCCAAAGAGTCCTAAAAATGATTACTTTCATTTACAAGTCCAATTGCCACAAAAAAACATTGTAAAACAACCTCAAAAAATTCATTAGGCACCAAATACAATGTTCTTCCACAACCACCACCTAGTCAATTCTTCTATTTATGGGGTGCTTATGACATAGGATTTACTTTTAATTTGTATTTCATGATAGAAGGTTCTTGAAATTTTCTTGAATAACCTTATAAGTTCTTATTCCTTACATAAACATGCCCACCTTTGAAGGTGTTGATCCTCAAGGATGGATGGCCAAGACAGATAGGCTTATCTAGTTACACCATATTCCTAAAATTAGTTGTGTCGCATTAGCAACTACTAAGTTGGGAACCCAAGCTCATCAATGGTTGTTGTGAATAATTTTCCAATGTGGGGTTCTCTTTAGTGGCCTACCTTTAAATAATAATTTCTTTAAAGATTTGAAATAGGATCTTCCACATTGTATTTGATCTGTCTTATGTAAACAAAGCAAGTAGGAACAATGTAGTATTGCTCCATATTCACCAGTATTATCACCTACACCCACCAATTAAATCCATTGGTGGTGGTCTCAACATTTTTCCATGGTCTTAAGGATAAAATTTGGTAGAAAGTTGACGTGCTTGATCCCTATACTCTAAAAAATGATCAATATATAACTTTGATGGTAGAATAGAAGCTTCAATATTTTAGTCCCCAACATAGACATGACCTCAAATCTTATCATCCTTACCATCATATTGAGTATTCCCATGGATTATTCTATTTCAAATTTATTTCTCACCATCCCCCAGATCAGGCCTATGAAAAACATCATAACTTTTAAGTAGAAGGTGCAAACATAGCAGTATATGAAGACGAAGATTCATTACAGCAAGAGCAACTAACAAAAGTAGATGAAGTAGAACATGAGGATGATACCATGAATCTCTCTTCTCATGCTATTATGGGGTTCCAATATCACCATACTATCAAGGTGTAAGTATTTATTAAATGATAGTGTGTCAATGTGTTGATTGATTCAGGTAGCACACATAAATTTATAGATAGTAAGATAACAAAGTCCTTGGGCTTGTATATCAATACTTCAAATTAGGATAAATTTCAAGCCTTAGTGCAAATGGGGGTATCACTCAATGTGTAGGTCAAACGGCTAAAGTTAACATCCAAATAGGGGATTATATTTTGTTGGACAATATCTTTTCCATGAACCTAGATAGTTCAAATATCATCTTGGGAGCATAATGGCTATATCAACTTAGTGAAATTACTATTAATCTACAAAAAATATATGTCAAGTGGATAGAGAAGGGAAGAATCATTTGTCTTCAAGGAATCCAACCCTATCCCTCCAAGGTGGTTAGTTCACATAACATGGAAAAGATATTTAAGAAGCATGGTTGTGGATTATTTTCCTAAGTTAATTGCATGGAGATTCAGTATTTTAGGAACAATATTAGCTTAGCCCCTCTGAATACCTATGCATTGTTTTTGTGACTATTGAGGGGACTCCAAATCAAGTTACTGTGTCTTCCAACAACTGAATAATAGAAATTTGCTTTGAACTCTTTATAGGAGTTGCTTCTACCCACTTGATAAAGTAATATGACATTATTAAAATCCACCTATGGCTTACACTAGATAGTAAATTTGATATTGTTGATGAACTATAATTCTCATTACTAGAATGGCTATGAAACAATTATGTGATACAAAAATATTTACTCCTTTGCTATTTTTCCAATGAACATATAACATGATTGGTATTGCTTGACCCATCGGAAAGCATACAAGATGATTATAAGGCAATAATATTCAATTCATAACATCTTGTGAGCTATGGTATATGATGAATAGTTTTCTCCTTCATTACAATATTTTTATAATAGGACATTCACCTTTTTATTTTAAATGGATCTTCATAATATGTCATCATACCCTTTTTGAAATAGTACTTCATCAATTATCCAATAATTGATAGTTTTTGTCTAGACTTATTTTCATATTGTGTGAGGCCTCCTAGAATGGTATCATCTTACATATGGTCATAAAGTTTAATTTCTTGCATCCATCCAATGTGATTATATACTTCTATGGGTCTAGTTTGTTATTTTTTGTGTAATAATCCAACGTGTTCCTCTTTATAGGATCTTTCAAGGTTATCACATAAATATTTATCTATTACAAAGTTTATTGGCTTAGTTTTGATGTTAAATTCCTAAATTTTAGTTACCCCTTTACATGTTTCTCATCTAGATGTTAACTAAACAAAATACTAGACATTAAGATGAACTATAAACATTATGGTTTTCCTTTGAAAAATATAGTGTTTGAATTTCTATAGTGCTTTCATAATTGCAAAAATCTATTTTTTTATAAATTTATATCTTTCTTTGGATTTGTGTAGAATTTGACTCAAACAAGATCAAATTTTCTTCTACATATTCTTTATTTTGAATGAGAATGGTTTCTATACTAACATGTGTTCCAAATACATGAGTATAAAATCCTTATTGTAATTAATATTCACTAATATTGGAGCCTTAGAGATATCATCCTTAATGTTCTAAATGCATGTCTTTGCTCTATCAATTTCAAATTGGAGGTCTTCTTGTCATCTTCATGATCAACTTATCAAATGCAACAAAATTAGTAATAAACTTGGTCACAAATTGGAATTATCCTATGGAATCCAAATGAGGGTAGTGTCAATTCCTAGATGGCTTTTATTATATCTAAATCAACAATAACTCTATATTT
This sequence comes from Wollemia nobilis, assembly GCA_028583015.1. Lineage (NCBI taxonomy): Eukaryota > Viridiplantae > Streptophyta > Pinopsida > Araucariales > Araucariaceae > Wollemia > Wollemia nobilis. The sequence continues at coordinate 6,126,482 of JAQPPZ010000386.1, read as the reverse complement.
TAAAATAATATTATCTAACAAATATCCTTCTTATACATAAAATATGGACATCTTAGGGTTCCAAAGAGTCCAAACTACCTATATCCTTTAAAAATAGCACAATGGTTCTATATGTGTTTCTTTCTATCCTTGAATAATACTATCAAATCATCTAGCTAAACATAAATAATATCATTGACAAACCTTGAGAATTTAATATCCATTACTTGCTAAAATGTCATATCCACAAATGATAGCCCAAACAAAATTTATCAGTGCATGAATGTAGTACATTTTTAGTTTGAACATAGTTTTATGCTAGAGTATGTGCCTTACTATATTTGATTATGTACAATGAAACCATCTAGTAGTGATAATATCTTGAACCTTACTACTATCTTCAATATCTATTCCATAGATGATAATGTATAATGGTCATTCAATGATAATTTATTTAGATTGTAGAGATCCATGCATAAGCTGATGTCCCTATTTTTCCTTTGATTTGGTACAAGGTGTATGACCTACATGAAGTGCTTTATTGAATATATGATTTGTGTTTGTAATAACTTAAGAAAATATTTCCTCATGGTTACCTTGACCTTTAGATTAATCAATCTCTAATTATGCCTAAATGGTTTGGATCTTAGTTTTAGGTTGATAGTGTGCTCTATCACCTTCTTGTCATATACTTTCAAATACTCATAAATCCAAGAAATATAATCTTTACTTTTAGCATAAAGTCCTTTAAGCAATTCCACTATTCTTCAATGCAATGTTTTTCAAATAGTAAGTATTTTTCATCGATAACTTTGCCTAGTCGATACAATGATAAATTTGCTTTGGTACTTCTATCTTGGCACTATCATATAGCCTAAATAGAATTTATAATGTAATAAACTCCCTAAGCAATTAGTATATTTTTAACTATAGCATTCCATACTTGACATCTTATCCATATTTATTACATTCATCAACATATTGTGCTTTTCCTACCAAGGACTCAATAATATGTTTATCACATTGGAAAAATTGTAAGTGCTCAATATTATTAGGTATTAATAAATATCATTTCCATTTTATCTATTTTATTCTAAATATCAGCCACTGGATTCATTTAGGCTACCACAAATACTAATTTGTCTACTTTTTGGTTTTATTCTTGTAGAATCGCTTCAATATCATGAGTTTTGAAACTTTCCTATAGATCCCAAACCCCATGCTTATAGGAATTTAAATTTTTATTTTTGGTAGCATGGATTGAATTTACTTGGTTCAGTATTAACTATGATTCATTGAATATTTTTAAGTGATTAAATCCCCATATTTCACCTTTGTGTGATATAAAATATAGCACTTGTATGTAGTTGTATTACTTGTGCAATTTAATAATAGCCTACAAGAAAATTCCTTCTAATATCCTTGGGGACTTGTTAATGTAAATTCAAACTTCCTTGGTTTCTTGGTATTATCCTTATTAATTTTGATCTTTGCCAATACAAGTATTTTATTAGGTGTATCTTCTATGACTAGATAGTTTCCAAAATTTTCTTTGATAATGGTATCAATGACTCTTCATTATGAACTTCTTTTAGGCTACCTATAATCATGCCTAACTCACTAAGAAGTTTTCATCCTAAGAGATCATTATCTTCATATTATGACAATTTGTTCTAGTAAACGATTTCCTCATAAAATTCTTCTTAGTGGTATGTATATGTCACTTCTTCAATCCAAATAATTTTCTTTATTCATAATGGTTTAATATGCATGCAATCCCTTTTTGTATATCCCTTATTGGATAGAATATTTGTCCATTTACATGATAACAACATCCTAAATAAATATGGTAGGTCAATAACCATTGCTTCTTAAACTATGATTAACTCTTGGTGAGAATGCTCTATCATTATTAAGTATTTGACCACCCCTACAATGTTTAGTTTTGTTCCATACATTTGTATTGGTACTCTCAAAATATGTGTAAGTAAGACCCATTCTATTATCCATAATATTTACAACTATTCCTAAATAAACTATATAATTTTGTATCAAGAAGCCTTCAACTCTAAGAGTTATATGGAAAATATGTGGCTTTATTATTTTTGGTTGAGGCAAATTTTCTATATCATATGCAATGATCTATATATATGAAGGATATTCAACCATTAAACTCTAATTTTCTATTTGGGTAGACCTTATCACACTCTTCCTCTATTATGAAGGTTTAGTCTTAGCATCAGATTATTCTTGTACTTTAAACACTTCCTACAACAAATCATATTATCCTAGTAGTGATAGAGATTTAAGAATGTTTATATTAGTAGAGGTCCTTTTTAATTATTTGGCTATGTCAAAGCTAATTTTTATTGTGTTCTCTTCATTTCATGGTATGAACCTTATGTATTGTCTAAAAAAAGGTATTCTATATTCTTTAGTGAGTGACTAGTTTCTTAGGTTACGTTAAATGTTTTACATCTTTTGTTAAAATAATTTTGACTATTGAATTTTTCAACCCTAAATTATATTGACATAGGTTCCTTAGCATTTTTGGATTACGTACCTTTATCTAGCCATGATAGGATTGGTGTCTATGTTGGTAGAGATTTATCAATTTATTTTTTAGGTGCTTGTTGGGATGATGTTTATGGGGCTCTAACTCGTATTGGTGGTTATCCTCTCCTTAGAATTGTATTTTCTAATCCGGATTTTACTTATTTCTACAAATTTGGTTGGGTCATGGACTCTAATTTGGGTTATTTTCTTCCACTTACTTTGAGTTATGAAACCATATTGTTGAAAAATTGCTTCTTCTTCAAAGAGAATTTCCTCCCTATGTCTTATTTTTCCTCTTTTATTGGATGAAAGGTAATAAATACAAGACTATAAGAATTCATTTAGGTATTATATAGAGGATATATTTATTTATTAGTCCCTTGTTGATTTATAATTAGTAAGTTATCAATAGGTTAATTGGTCATGACTAGTTGATTCATTGATTGTTGAGGTGTTGTTGTAGCCTATTGAATTTGTTAGATTTGTTTATTATATATTAGCATTTAATATTGTTGTATCACTACTAGATAGTCTAATGGGTAATGAGGTGCATTACATGTATCATCATAGGGTATTTTACTCCATAGTTTCATTGACCATATTATTCTAAGACTATTTTATTGTGTCATAACCAAGGGCTTATTAGTAGTTGTTTGATATTATGAAACAAGTAGTGTCTGCCACCCTTCTCTATTGTACCTCTTATCATACCCTTGTTAGTAATTTATTATTAACTTATTGACCATTTATCTCATCAATAAGAATATTTTGTCTATCCATATTTCTATCTTGTCCACTCATCCTACTCCTATTTGGTTTATTTTGATAAGTTGAAGGGGCTTCGTGAGCCATATATATTTGTGATGCCAATAGTGATAGTGGTTATGGTTGGTATATAGGAGTATATTGAGTAGACGAGGTATGGAAGGTCTGTTGGATATTTTGAGTGATAATTTATCATTGATGTCAATAGTAAGTGGTCATTGATGTCGAACTAACATCACCAATCAGTGGTAGTTTTAGTTGGTAGCATCTGTTTTGGTTTTAATTTCAAGACCCGGTTCAAGGAAGTTAGATGAGGTCCAAAGTGCAAGAAAAATCCCAAATAAATAATATTATAATATTATACAAAGGAAGTTTAAAATTAATTATAAATTAATTTTAAATTAATTTATTAGTTAATTTATTTAACTTATAAAGTTATTTAAATTAATTATTAATTAATTTAATTATTAATTATAAATTAATTTAAGCTAAGGTTAAATAACCCTAAGGTGGGTTATTAAAAATAAAATTCAAAATTAGATTTTGAATGACATAGCATCGACGTGAGTGAAGTTTAAAAATGTGTATATAAGGAGGAACTCCCACACTACCAAATATTACCATGCCTTTGAAATACATTGTGAGCTTTGTAATTTGTGCTACATCCAAGGTAGAAAGAACGTGCAAATTTGTGAAAAGACAAATTACGACGAAGGCATAAGAGGAAGGGGTTCTACCTTCCTTCATGTGGGCCTTAGTAGCCCACACGGTGGGCTCCCAAGCACTAAGGTGCTTAGGATAGAGGAGACAGTGGATTGAATCTCGCTGAATTCCATTTTTGGGGAAGTAAAAGGTATGTTTTGATATTGGTCACCAAAAATTTTGGGAATATAGTTTGGGCATTTAAAAATTAATTTTTGCTTATTTTTAGTTGGTTCTAAGGTTGCAAGGGAGTTATAAGGGTTTTGCAAAATTAAATTTTTAATGTTATTTGCTCAAAGGTGTTGAAAGGATTGTAAGGTGTTTGGTTGATATTTTATGGTGTTAGATATTATTTTAAGTTGGAGTTAATAAGGTGTATCAAAGAAATTATTTTTATGTATGTTATGATGAGTGTTATTTTTAAAAGGGAGAAATAAGGCATAAATTGAGTTGTGATTATTTTGTGTCTAAGGGAATATTTTTGAGAAAGTATTGAAGTGATATTGTTGTGTTTAACCATTGAAATTATAAATAAGGAAATTGTGATTAAGACATGTTTTTCCAAAGGGACTTTGACATCCAACAAAAGGTATGGGCATATTCTTCCTAGTGAGTGATTGTTGAATGTTGTGTATGAAAAGTTGGAGTGAAAAGTATTGTTTGGTTAGCATTGTTGAGAGTGTTTTTATTTATTGCTTCAAGATTTTTTGGAATTAAGAGTTGTTGATAAAATCTTATTTTATAAGTATTGTTGTTGAAGTGAGTTGTTGAGTGAATAACTTGAACAAGGGTTTGTAAAGAACATGCGAGTGGTTGATAAAGCATTGTTGGAAATATTTGAGTGAGTATTCATATGCTTGGACTAGGGTTTGTGAGCAAGGTTTATTTTATTGAGTGATTGGTTGAGTAGAGTTGGTTGATCCTAGTAAAGTGAATGTGTGAAGTGATTGTTCAAGTTTTGTGAAATAGATTATTCTATATTCTGAATTGAGTTGAGAAAGCGTTTAAGTATTGAGGTGAATGTGAAGCATATTGAGTCTCTAACAATTCTCTATATGTTTCTAAGAGAGTTATTGAAAGTGATTGAGTATTGAGGTGAATGTGAAGCATATTGAATCTCTAACAATTCTTTGTATGTTTCTAAGGGAGTGATTGAAAGTGATTGAGAATTATGATGAATGTGAAGCATATTGAGTATCTAAAAATTATTTGTATGTTTCTAAGAGAGTAATTGAAAGTGATTAAGCATTGTGATGAATGTAGAGCATATTGAATCTCTAACAATTATCTTTTATGTTTCTATGAGATTGGAAAAGTTCTAGTGAGGACTTGTTGAGCAGATTTGAGGCAAGTCTTTGAGAAGACTTGTGGACAGATTTGTTTGAGATTTTGTGAAAGCTTACAATACAGATTGAGAGCAGATTTTAATAAGTCATAATGAAGACTTATTGAGAATATTGGACAAGTTCTAGAGAGGACTTGTGGATAGATTAGTGTGAGATTTTATGGAAGCTTATAAGGCAGATTTGAGATAAGTCTTTGAGAAGACTTGAGTGCAGATTTGATTGATTGATTTGTTCAAACCTTGAGTTAAGGTTTGGGGCAGATCCAATAGAGTTGAGTTGAGATTGAGTCAAGCTTTGTGTTAAAGCTTGAGATAGATATTGAGGACATATTTGTGCTAGAACGAAGGACTGTGTTTAGTGCAGATCAAAGGACAAAGATTGAGGATAGATTTGTGCTAGATCTAAGGACTGTGTTTAGTGCATATCAAAGGAAAAATATTGAGGATATATTTGTGCTAGACCGAAGGACTATGTTTAGTGCAAATTTGAGACAGAGCTTTGAAGGTGATAGAGTATAGAGAACGATAGTCTCTAGTGGATATAGATCCATTAGCCAAGGTAGTGAGGACAGGAGTCTTCAGTGGATAGATATCCATTAGCCAGAGTAGTGGGGGTAATAGTTCTTCTAGAAGATCACCAATCAGAGCTTAGGAGAAAGGAGTTCTCCTATGGATAGAGATCCACAAACTTGATTAGGGGATTTGTGTCTCATTTCGATAGATATCCATAAACATTGTAATAGGGAAATGATTCCCAAGAGATTGATTGAGAAAAATTTAGTGAAATATTTTCTTTGTGGAGTAGCCCACATTGGGTGAACCATGTAAATTTGGTGTCTCTATTGTGTGTGGTGATTTGTGCATTGCTTTTATTATTGTTGTTGATATTGCTATCTATACATTGCATAATATTGATTGGGAAAGAAAAGTAAAAAGTGGTCTTATATTGTTCACCCCCCTCTCAGTATAAGCTTGTGTTCTTCAAGGTCATGGTATATGAAGGAGATGTATTTGGAGGGGAAATTGTTGATGTGTAGATGGTGATGGTAATGTAGGTATTTGAGGAGATGGCATTAATGGAGGTAGTTGTTGTTGGTAGGTTGGGTAATACAAATATGGTATATTAGATAACAGGTTTATTTGTGAAGATAAAGTAAATTAAGGTTCACATTTTTTACTTTTATTTCCAAATATGGGTGTAATGCCCTTATTTAATAAAACATATCATATTCATGAAAATGATAAATATTAGCCAAAATTTTGTATAATGTATGCATGAAACTTATATTAAAATCATGAATACTCGTATCCAATGCTCTCCACATTGTATTGAGTTATAAAAGTACTAAATACCCATATCAATTTACATATTTCTAATAAATGGTTTTACAACAGTGGCCCATTTTGACACTTGCCCATGACCTACACTCTTGTACCATAGCATAGCCTTAAATCTTAAAGATAAAATCAACGTTCTTACCATAATGTCTTCTTCTTGAATCTAGTGTGCCAATTTGAGCATTAATGTATTTTTTAGATGTTTTACTGGAGTATTTCCCTCATATCTAATGGACAACTTTTAGAATTTCCCATAGAATGGGTTAACATAATGATAAATTTAAAGGTCCTTAATAACTTCAATCCAAAAATTCCTTTTATGGGGGAAATTCTTGCATTGGCATCATTTAGTATCCTTGTGAGGTATATTGGTTTTGATAAATTGGTTGTCCTCTACGGATCTATTTTTTAGTTGAAATATCATGTTGTTGGTTATTCTAGGAGTTTTGAACATTTTATTAATTTTACATATTTTGTTGATTATTTTACTCTATATTCTATTGTGTTAGGTTGATGGATTTTTTGTGCAATATCTTGTTATTATTGTTATTATAGATTAATTGGCTGTTTAGTTCCACTTGTTTATTAGTTGGCACAAGTGCGTAAGTATATTAGCTAGAATTCATGATCTGATTATGGTCCTATAGCACCCTAAAATTGGCGCAGTTAAACCCTTAGTAAAAAGATAAAAATTTGAATTTTAACCCTGAAAACGCCTGTTAATCACTTCTCCCATTTTTTGCACCATTTTTAGGAGTTTTTTTGACCGTTGGATGATATCGTCACCGATCAGACGAAATCATCCCAGATCAAACGAATTCGTTTGGAACAGAACGTCCAGAAAATTTCATACCAAAACCAAATTTTCATAATTAACTTTTGTTTCAATAGCCTCTCCAACTTGGGCAGAAGCGTGTCTGCATACTTGGAGATTCCTCCATTGGAGATCTCCTAGATTGAGATGATCCCCAACCTCCTAACCTCCCCCTAATCCTATATAAACTGGGATTTTCTTAGTTTATCCCCCTACTTGGCTCTCCTCATGACTCTCTCCCTGATTGATTTTCCCTGCCATTTAGCTTTACTGTGTTAAGATGTCCTATCTACAATTTTTTGCACTCGTAATTTTAACTTTTCATTGCAGGTTTTCATTGTGCTTCAGCTGGAGGAAGCTCGGATCGTCACAGGCGATTCTACATGATTTTGGATGATCCTATCGTAGATCGGGGATGATCTTGTACGATTTGGAGGTGATCTCGACTATAGTTCAGATTGGGGGAAATCAGAGCCCTGAGTTTGCATTTCTCATATTTCTTACTTATTTTATTATGCATTAGGTTGATTTATTTTCATTATGCATCTTGGAGTTCATCTCATTTAGCATAAATGCATGATAAAGTTAAAATAAGTTATTAAAACAATGCATTTTCTTTAATCTGCTATCTAGATTTATCAGTTAAGCATTTATACTGTCATTTCTATAATTTTGCATTATTCTTGCAGTTGCATTTTTGGTTTTTGGTGTTTGTTTCTGTGATTGCAGGTTTCTGACAAATTCGTTAGATTGACAACGATCTTGTCTGATCTCAGATGATCGCCTATGATCTGAGATGATTCTGTACAAATGCAGATGATCCTATCATATTCGAGATGATCTGGACTCCTACAAGCTTTATAATCTTCATCAGACATCTGGAATCAGGTGCATTATTTCTCATTCAACATATTCCTTATATTTATAATTTATTCATGCTTTTTGTATTCATATAAATCGACATTTTCATATAGAATAGCTTAGATTCATTTTGGCCAACCTAGGGATATGAATGATCGAGTATAAAATGAACACATCAAACCCATTCTCAACCTAGGCATGGAAATTGCCACTCAAAGTTTCTTGGTGAACCCCACCATCCATCGAAAATTCACCCTTATACCCCCCTGATAGGCGCGACCTCCAAAGGGCCTCTTAGTTTGAGGTATTGTCCCATCCTTCTCGCATCCCCCTTCCGGGTATAGATCCTTTAGCCTGAAGGTAAGGGCACAAAAAATTTGGGTCAGTACATTTTGGTGAGCCCGACATGAAACTAAAAGCCTTTTGAAAATAAAAAAAATAAAATAAATATAAATATAAATATAAATGCATTATTAAGAACATCTAGAATCATTAGAAAATTGTTAAAATTGCATATCAGACTTAGATGGTAGATTATAATAAAAGATGAGCTATCACCATAAATGTTGAAAATCAATTAACAACCATAGAGATTACGTCTATGCTTAGAGTACCTCAAACAAATAGAGTCCAACCTTTGTGGGATGAACTTGATAGGAGATTGAATATTATTTCATCTAGATCAACCGAAATTAGGCAAATTAAGAGGTTTGTCCTAGATAGAATCCTGGATCCTAATCAGGTGACTTTTTACCATGAACTTCAGAGAGCTTGCCATAGGTGGTTAGCAGATAAAAGAGCACTTGTGTCTTCTGAATTATACACCTTTGAGGAATACTTCGAGAACGCAGTTGTAGTACATAAGTTTCTATCTTGTATAGAGGATCAAGAAGTCGTTCTTACAGATAGAAAAATATGGAATAGAGTTCCTAGAGCTATGTTATATTGAGAGTATTGCCATGAACTTTATTTCTACAGGTCAGAGTCTGAAAAAGATCATATTACCATAGCACACTTTGTCAAATTTTTGAAAAACCATTTCCAATTTGAAGAGGAGCATTTCATGACTTCTGATGAACTTGATCCTATTAATAAAATCCATAACTATTTATAGAAAACTAAGTCATTATTTTTACCATTGTTATTATTTTTGCAACTAGAATGCTATTTTTTATCTTTATAATAATATTATAAAAACAAAAAGCAAAACATTTCCTCTTTATAGTAGGTATATAATTAAAATATATACCTCTCAAACCTATCGCATATATAAGTATATATATTTGCTGAAATATGAGTTTAAGCACAATGCCTAGACTTAGGAATGGAAAACAGACTGAAGAAGAAGAAGATTGGTTAGGAAAACCATTAAATAACCCATATGTCCTTCCTAAAGATCAAGTTCAGGAAGAAGAAATCCTAGACCAGCAAGAAGAAGAGCTTGCTATAAGAAATGAACATGAAGAGAATGATATATCACATGATGACTTATTATTGCTAAAAATGTTCCCAAAAAGTTTAGGAGGAATGGCATTAGAGTGGTATTATCAATTACCCACTAATTTTTTGAGGAATTTCAAAGAAATATCCGAGTCTTTTGTTCATCAATTTAGTGCCTATATCGAAAGGCATGTGACCATTAAAGACTTGTACAACTTAAAACAAGACAAAGATGAATGCTTTGTTGATTTCCTAGCTAGGTGGAGACAGTTGATAGGAAAATTGCACTTTGTGTTACCTTATAGGGAGATGTTGGACATCTTTATTAATAATTTACAAGAGCAACTATCTTACGAATTATCAACTACTACCTTGACCACCTTCGATCAGGCTATAGACTTAGCCAGACGAGTGGAAGATGCTCTCATTAGGAGAGGTTAGCTTAAAAAGAAAGACAATGAGAAAAAATCCAAAAATCAATATAAAAATAAACAAGTTGTGGGTGATGGAGTCACTGATAGTAGAAATATTGCTACTATTAATGCTGCAAAGACAATTAAGAAGTTTATACTGAAACCTCTTGATAAACCTCCTCGAGAATTTACTAGGTTAAATCAACCTTTATTAACCATTCTACCATAATTATTAGAACGAGTTTTGATTCAATTACCAAATATCTGGGAACCTGATCCAACTATACCCGGATACAGAGCAAATTTACATTGTGACTTCCATAGAGGACCTGGACACACTACCAACTCTTGTAAAATATTAAAACATAAAATACAGGACTTGATTGATAACAATGAGATGGAGGTACAAGCCTTTCAACCTAAGCAAAATCCTCCTAATAATGCTCAAAAGAACATCCCCCAAAACCAAAATCAGAATGCCAACCAGTCATTGGACATATTTCAACATCCTTTACCAAAACATGATAAGGAGGTGGCTAATCAAATTGAACATCATAATGTTCCCCCTCCTACTCGATATGTAGGGACTATTAGTGGGCATTTCCCTGCTCATGAGCCAGAAATATTTGACACAACCTTATCCATGGTTACGACCAGGCCTCTACATAATATTTGGACACCTGATCTCAGTGATACAGAATACGAGACTGAGAGTGATATGGAAATCACATCAAATCAATCGAATAGCTCTAAAGATGAATCAGATCCTATTCTCCCTATCACAAGTTATATGGTTCTAGAAGAACCATTTCCAAGAAGAGTCACTACTAGACCATCCTCTCACCAATTACTTTCTAATGAGCAAGCCATAAATGCTAGATCGAGACCCATTCATCATCCACAGAATAATATTGTGGGTACCATCGGAGCTGTTACTATACAATAGGTTCAAAACTCTCAATAAGATCAAATGTAGAATGATGGATCAGCTCCATTTGTTTTGAAAGTTCCTAATAAATGGAATCAGGCACCTAATATTCAACCTAAACCTCCTTAAAATATTAATGAGCAACTATCAAATATTATAGCTAGAATTTCTCTTTTGGACCTTTTAAGATCTTCTCCTACACATAGAGATGAATTAATGCTCACATTAAGCCAGATGATGGTACCACAAGACATTCAACCCGAAGCCATGGCCAATACTATAATAACTCGTGAAGTTGATTGTATTGACTTCTGAGATAGAGACATACCGCAACATAGTTTACATAAGGATAACCCCTTATATATTACTGCCTTAATTGGAGATGTAGCAATTAAATGAGTCTTGATTGATAATGGTTCATCTTTAAACATCTGCACTTTTGACTTCTACCAAATATTTGGGTTTAGAAGTGATGAAATGAAAAGAACTGATATGATCATAAAAGCCTTCAATGACGAAACACAAGAAATGTGTGGAGTTATTACCATCCCATTGCAGGTTGGTCCGAGAACCTTGGATACGACCGTGTTTATTGTACATTGCCCTGCATCGTACAATATACTCTTGGGTCGCCCTTGGATCAACGCGATGCGAGCTATTCCCTCAACTTTACATCAATGTGTTAAATTCAAATTTAAGAATCAATTGGTTACCATTCATGGTGATCCTAGACCCTTTGATATGTGTGCTTTGGCAGAACCTGTTGGAGTTCAATTTTTCCCTGCTCTGTCATCCACACATCCTAATTCTCATTATCCATCTAAACGTGTGAAACACACACCCACAATGCCATCTACTTCTTCTCCATTAGTTCCACCCCTACATACAACTCAACCATCCTCTAAACAAACCACATTAGGACCTCAGAAAGATCCTAATCCCACAACCAATGCCTCTTGTTCTACTCCTATAACTTCTATACCTATAATAGACCCATCTATCGACATCTCTACAACATCTACATCCACCAAAGGCATAGTTTCCACATCAGAAGATGTAGGAAATGTTCCTTCTACCTCTTATGCTCTTACTGATGAGCTCTTACCCGATTTATCTAAAATTCTTATATCAAAGAAAATGAATGCTTCTATGCAAGATTCCCTTATTTTAAATAATTTGCCACCATCTCCTCGTACCTTGGGCCTCCCACAACCTATGGGAAGTACTTACCAAGTCGGGAGCTGTGCTTTTATTTATAAGGGATATGACTGGGGTAGAATACCCAGAAACATCAAGACTCATTATGATGGATATGCTCGATGTTATTTTACTAATGAGTATGTTAAAGCCAAAGCTATAATGCTTAAATTGGGATATAAAGGGAAAGGTTTAGGACCTTTCCAAAATGGTATGAAAGAACCCTTTGAGGTAGAGCCGTGGCCTGCCCGATGTGGTGTGGGCCTATTTCCTAGTAAGGGTCAGCCCTTCCCATTTGAGGATGATGACCATCTCATATGTTACCAAGATTATTTGGATGAACGCGATGCTTTGCGTTTAATGAATAAGCCATTTACATGTAATATGCTATCTATAGCTTACCCTGAGATGATCGCTGAATTCGATGATGAGTTGGAGGGAGATATCTTCCATGATGTCTCCGTTGAGGAATTATTACATAATGAATTTTATTTTGATGGCTCTATACCTAGTATAGCCTAGCTTGAGGCCACGACTCCTCAAGACGAATTATCCAAGCTAACCTTGGAAGAATTACAAGAATTGGGTGTCTCACCCGCCCCACCTAATTTTGAGAAAGATCTACACATGGAAGTAGAAAATGTCATAAAAATTAACATTGGAACCGAGGATAATCCTCACATAATCAACATTGGATCAGAATTGAGTCAAGAAAAATAGGATAAATACATTGCATTTCTTAAAGAATATGAAGATGTCTTTGCTTGGACATATGAAGATATGCCAGGTCTAGACCCTTCTGTAGTTATGCATCACCTAGTAGTCCATCCGGATGCTAAACCTGTTAAACAAAAACTTAGAAAAATGCATCCTAAAGTGGCCTTACTAGTCAAAGGGGAGTTAGAAAAACTCCTGAATGTTATTTTTATACAAGCCATTGATTATGTTGAATGGATCTCGAATGTAGTTCCAATAACTAAGAAAGAAGCTACCAAAGTTAGGGTTTGCACAGACTTTAGAGATATTAATGTTGCATGCCCTAAAGATGATTTTCCTCTTCCCAATATGGATCAGATCATTGATTTTACTGCTGGGAGTGGAATGATATCCTTAATGGATGGATTTTCTGGTTATAATCAGATCAGGATAGCTCCTGAAGATCAGGCTAAAACAACCTTTATTACCCCTTGGGGGACCTTTTGTTGGAAAGTGATGCCATTTGGTTTGAAGAATGCAGGTGCAACCTATCAACGAGCCATGACTTATATCTTTCATGATATGATGCATGATATACTACATGATTATGTAGATGACATTATAGCTCATTCTATTAAAGAAGATGACCATTTAGATGACTTGAGAAAAGTATTTGATCGGTTAAGGGAATATCTTATCCGATTGAATCCAACCAAATGTATATTCGGAGTTAAGTCCGATAAATTATTGGGGGTTATAGTTTCTTTACGTGGCATCAAAATTGACCCTCTCAAGATTGCGGCTATCACCGATATGCCCGCGCCCACAAATATATCTGAATTACGGAGTTTACAAGGTAAGCTTCAAGCTATCCGTCGCTTCATCGATAAGTTGGCGGATAAAACCGGACCCTTTCTTAAGCTTCTTAAGAAGGATGTCTCTTTCCATTGGGACAATGAATGTCAAGAAGCATTTGAACTCCTCAAACAATATCTTCTTAACCCACTTGTGCTTTCACCGCCTAGACCTGATCGCCCATTTATCTTGTATATTTTTGCTTCAAATTTTGCCTTAGGAGCTATGTTAGCTCAACTGGATGATGAGAAAAGAGAGCGTGCCAATTATTACATTAGCAGAACATTAATCAGTTATGAAACCCGCTACACAACATTAGAAAAGTTATGTCTAGCAATCGTATTTTCTACACAAAAACTACGCCACTATATGCTCAGTCAAAAACGTATGTTATTGCTAAATCTGATCCTTTGCGGTATCTCATGAGTCGACCTTATTTATCTGGTCGCACAACAAAGTGGGTTCTTGCTCTAAGTGAGTTTGAACTCATGTTTATAGGATAGAAGTCTGTTAAGGGTCAAATCATAGCAGATCAATTAGTTGTTGCACCCTTAGAGTCTACCCATCCCCTCATCATTGAGTTTCCTGACGAATGCCTTAAACTAGAGGTAGACCATCCAGAGCAATGGTCCTTATACTTTGACGGAGCCCGATGCATGAGTGGGGCTGGTGTAGGTATTATTCTAATATCTCCATAGAAACATCTTATACCTCTATCCTTTAAATTAACGTTTGCTTGTACTAATAACACTGCTGAATATGAGGCTCTAATCCTTGGCTTACGAGCTGCCTTGGCACTAAAAATTAAAAATCTATTAGTTTTTGGTGATTCTCAACTTGTTATAAATCAAATTAATGATGTTTATCAGACCAGAGATGATAAATTGCGCCCATATAAAGCATATGTATTACAATTAATATCTTTATTTGATCAAGTTAGCTTGGAAGCTATTCCTAGAACTAATAATCGTGTGGCTGACGCTATGGCTACAACTGCATCTCTTTTACCCTTGGAGTTAGATGACGAATATGCTACCATCATTATTCGTCGACTCCAGGAACCCGCTTCAAATAAATCATGCTTAGAACCTTTGGATGTGTTTCTAATCAACGAAACTACTCCTGAACTTTGGTACACTGATATATTCAATTTTCTTCAAAATGGGACCTTCCCTGAAGGTTTTAATAGAAACCAATGTTGATTATTGCGTAGACGAGCAAGTCGCTTCGTAATAATTGGCAATACATTATATAGGAGATCTTTTGAAGGTATCCTACTGAGATGTTTGAATCTAGAAGAATCTAGATCAGCTTTGAGTGAAGCCCATGATGGATCTTGTGGGGGACACTTTAGTGGTAGCGCCATTGCTAAGAAGCTCCTTAGGATAGGATATTTTTGGCCTACCATGGAGAATGATGCACATGATTACGTGCGCCATTGCAACAAGTGCCAGAAACATGCTGACCTTGTCCATGCGCCTGCACAAGAACTGTAGGCTATTTCATCTCCTTGGCCCTTTTCAAAATGGGGCTTAGACATCATTGGAAAAATCAATCCTATGTCATCTGATGGACACAAATTCATCATAACCGCCACCGAGTATTTCATGAAGTGGGTTGAAGCTATGCCCTTAGCTTCTTGCACTGGAACCCAAGTTTCCAAATTTATTTTTAATCAAATTATTTGTAGGTTCGGAATTCCTGCAAATCTCATCTCGGATAATGGAACTTGTTTCAAAAATAAATATGTCAAGAAATTATGTCAAAAATATAAAATTCAACATCGTTGGTCCACTCCCTATTATCCTCAGGGTAATGGCCAAGCATAAGCATCTAATAAAACATTAATTAAAATCCTCAAAATACTGGTCAATAAATCTGGTCGAGATTGGCACATTCAATTATATCCTGCTTTGTGGGCTTATCGAACTAGCGTTCGTACTCCCACGGGCACTTCACCTTTTGTTTTGGTTTATGGCGCTGAAGCAGTTTTTCCCTTTGAATTAGAAGTTCCTTCTTTGGCTCTACTACTTCAAGATTCTAAAGTAGGAGATGAATATCATGCTGGCAGATTTAGTCAGCTGGAACTCCTAGATGAGAAGCGCATCAATGCTTTGGAACATCTTCGAGCCTACCAGAACAAGCTTAAACGAGCATACCTCAAGAAAGTTCATCATCGATCCTTTGAGATCGGTGACCTTGTCTTAAAAGAAAATAAAAAAAATACTAATGCAACTAAAGATCTTAAAGGTAAATTCGAGCCCAACTGGCTTGGACCATATATTATCACTGCCAAATTTGGATCGGGAGCATATAGATTAGCTACCTTAGATGGTAAAGATCTTAAAGAACCTATGAACATTATGCATCTTAAACGCTATTATGCATAAATCTGGTCATTTCATCATTGTATATATTGTTATTTTGCATATTGTTTCATTTTAGTAATTCATATAAAAATTTCAAAAACAAGTAATATTATTTATTCTTTCAATTCATAAATTAAAACCAAAATATAAAAAACATCAAAATCATCAAAATCTTCAAAAACATTTTCTATTTTTGCACCTGTCAATTCTTGAAGTATTGCAGTCATATTTTCAATTATTTTGGATAAATTAGCATTTATTTGGAATCCCACACTTTCACACTCACATGAATAAATATCTTGATTTTATTTGGTATGATTATTAATCTCTCTTATATCAAAGTCCACAGTTGAATTAAATAAAGTTTTGAGCATAGAGAATTGATCTTGTTATTTACTTGAACCAAGTATATCTTTTCACATTAAAATGATTTCATTGCAAATTCAATATGATGCTACATAGTAGAAGTGGTTTCTTGAGCGAAAAGTTTCCCCTGCTATCCTATCATGCACATGGTCTAGAATCTTTGAGAATTGACAAAAGGACAAGCTCACCCCTACCCGAAATAAAAATCCCTTGCTCTACAGCCAATCCGAGCAAGTATCCCTAGTATAGGAAGAAAAAGAAAAGTCAAAGAAAATGAGAAAAAGAAAAATATCATTTTGTACCATCGCAGCAATATTTCAGCATTATCTCAGTTCCAAGCAAAAATACAAAAAAAAAAAAGAGAAAGAGAAAAGAAAAAGCAAAATGCAATAAAATCCCTTTCCCTACCCCTTGAAAAGAAAAGAAGGGTGAATGAGCTTGAATCCTTGGAATTCTCAATTATTCAAAAATCGTGAGGTAAGCCCCATAACAGGTGGTTTGTGCCCAACCCGCTTGGCCTTGGGTAACTCCTAGCGTGGTGATATGTCTGTCACATTAGCGACCTTCTTTTGTACAGACCTATGTCTGCTTATGGATCAGCTAGCTCTTGATGACCCGACTTACATAGTAGTCTGGTATGGTTACATGCATATAAATCATGGTCAACGAACACTTATTTGGTTAATTCAAATTACTTGTATCAAATTATCTTGCTCAAAATTGGTAAATGAACAATACAATTGCACACACATTTGTATTTGAGAGATTTTGTATCATTATGATAAATCAAGATCGGAAATGAACTCACATATGCACATGAGGGTTCCTTATAAATCTACATTTTGTCTTTGAGATAATTTAAAATATTTATGCAAATATTTTGGAATAATTTCATCTTCTTATTTGAGAACATCTGCTTAGCGTAAAAACAATTAAATACATTTTTTTTCAAAATCCAAAATTTCTTTCAAAACATGTTCAAAAATCTAGCAATAAAGTCACGTTTATATATACTTTCAACTTCCACAATGATGGTATAGTTCCTAAAACCTAAACTAGAATTTTATGCCTAGCGCAAGTCCTCATCTTATATATTTTTTGTTTATCTCAAAATCAAAAATCAATTATGCAATAAAATTATTTTTGGATTTCGCGATGATGGTATAAGTCTATACCTATAATTCTATGCCTAGCGCAAACCATTGTTCTAATTTTATTTCCCATTTATTTAATTCATAAAAACATATGGCTTACATCATTATGTTACACAATTGTGCTTTAAAAAGAACGAACACCTTTTTCTATTTCATTTCATTATGTCAACATTCAATTTTGCAACGATGGTATAATTCCTAAGGAATTGTTCAAAATTTTATCACACTTAGGAATTTTATGCCTAACAAAAATCATATTTTTATATATTTCATGCATAATATTTTCATGAAAATCTGAAAACAAATCATCACCATCATCATTTTTCATCATCACAACACAAAGTCTTAAGACAATCTCTTAAGCACTCTTTTACTTTTAGCAATATTTCTATACTGGGATTAGCTTGACGACCTAGCGAGCGGCGACTCCATGAAATGGTCATATAACAATGACAATGTCCTTTGAAATTATTGTTAGAAGTCCCTTTATTTTTCATCAAATCATACCACAACAACCAATTTGTTTACATCAGATTATTTCATTTAAATTTTACAGACATGACATAAAATTATACTATTTCCAACGACATAATTACATGAATAATCAATCAACAATTCAAAATTTAAAGCATCATAAAACATATGGACAAGTCATATCACAAAAATATCATATATATATATATATATCAAAATTATGTACATCATATCAAAACTAGATTGGTATGCCACAATCTATACCCTGGCATACTCAATCCTCTCAAATATATAGTCTATAGTCAAAAGCAGCTAGTCTCGAGAAGCCCTCGAGCTCTCAGCCTCATCTCCTCTCTCGCCCTGGCATGGAGGAGGTGGTCCCATCGAGGTCCGTGCTATATCATGGGTCCTCGACGTCGATCATGAGGATGTCCTCGATGATCCCATCATGATCGGCTCCATAATGGGGGCTGGCAGCGGTATCCTCTGGTTCTCTAGAACCACATGATAGTACAATCCTTGGTAGAACATGGTCTGAGCAATAGCCCACGCCAGATCCTGAGTGCTCACCCCTCCACTCCGAGCCCTGAGTCATGTAGCCTCATCCTGCAGTGTCTACACCTGAGCCCGAAGGTGGGCATTCTCAGCCCAGAGAGCCACCATCTCGCTACTCTCCCCCACCTCGACACCCTTGCCCTTATCGGGTGATGGTGGCCTATCCCTCTGCTGAGAAGGGAGTCCCTCCTCCCTCCTCTCTGGCTACTGTGGTCCCTCCGGAGCCTGTGGCACTCTTCGATGTCTCTCCTGAGGAGACCATCGCTGCTCCCTCCCTCCATGACTCCTCACTACATCGATGGCAGCCTGGTGCCGCCTCCCCATCCGTCGCACCACAGCATGCATCGGACCCTGTGCCCTCGTCATTCGAGGAGGGCGGATGCCTACGTACCAGGCATCATATCCGTCTGTGACCCCAACGTCATCCCCATCCACCGGCTGAATGGGGGCATCATCAGTGTCCTGACTCTAGAATCACTGCATATCTGGAGCCCCGCTCAGTGTAGTATTATCCCAGATAGTCTGGGAGTACTCGTAGTCTCTAAGAGAAGGGATCCCCTACTGTAGACCGAACTACCTCAAAACTCGGTCATAGCGATGGAGCTCTACCTCTCCCCGCTCCATCCTCAGCCAGAAGACTCACCTGATGCGAGCCAACTCCTATCCATCCTCTCCCCACCCTGGATGCTCTCTCCATGGCCTCTAGGTGATCTAGTCAGGGATGAGGTCATCTAGCAACCTCCGGGACATCGACAGATCTATCCACCATTGTGACCCTCTCTGGAGCCACCAATAGAAAACTCGGGGTCTCTCCCGGTCAACCCCTATCAGTGGAAGCCCTATCGGCCTCCGCACCGCAATGTGCTCCCAACACCAAACCTATAGCAATGATGTCAATACTAGACATCGACCTCCCTTGTATACGACCCCATACAGGATCCTATACAAGTGGCATAGTACAAAACTGCCCCAAGCAAACCTATAGCCGTGGTCTCTCATATCGTAGACCACATCTGAGAGCAGCCATGGTAACCTGCATCCACTCTGGTGGCATAGCAGTAGGCCACCCACTACCCCTACCAAAACCTGAGTCAATCGAGATGCCCCAGGCATCTACCTCAATGTCTCGATGTTCACTCCGCCCTTCTCCAGGGTGAAGCTAGGGTCTCCACATAGTCGCATCATGGCATGGCCCTGATTGGCCGTAGGAGTCATCAATCGCCCATGTATGGGGATCCTCAAGATCCTCCATACATCCTCTAGAGTGGGAGCCATCTCCCTTATCGGTAGCCGAAAGTAGGACGACCCCGGATACCACCTCTCTGCTAGGGCTGTCAGTAGCCCCATGTCTGTAGGTATTTGTGGCATCTCTGCCACATGTTGTAGCCCAACCTTCGATAGTCGGTCTCGCTCCGCCTGGTCGAGTGTGGCTACATCATCTCTGAGCCCCCGTATTTCCACTCCCAACTTTTTAGTAATCCCCTCTGCAAAATAAACAATAAAACAACAAAAATCATTAATAGATAATCATTAAAATCAGTTAAATCAATTTCATCTTATAAAAAAATGATATCATCCATTATTGGATGATATCGTACTAAATTAAGTCAAATCATCCTTGGTAGGATGAAATCGTCTCCGATTTCTCAACTTGGGGATCGCCCCTATTTCATCGATTTCACCCCTAGACGATTTTGATGAAATTGGGACGATTTCGTCCCGACGTCGTCGACGGCCTAAAAATGGCCGCGATGCCCCAAAAATAGTCAAAATTCAAATTAAAAATCACACAAATCAAATTAAAAACATAATATGTCAAGTTTAGATCCTTACCCGCAACCCGCGTTGGACCTCTGTCGATCTGTGTGTCGTTTCCACCATTTTGCCTGCAGAGCTCTGAACAAGCAAAAGTGAACAGTAACAATGAATTAGGGTTTTACCCTATTTTTTTTAATTTTATTTAAAAACAACAACTTTTTTTAAAAATTTTGCTTTTCTGCGCTTTTACCTCAAACGTTCGATTTGGGTAAAAACACGGAGGGGGCACCATAGCAAGTAGTTGTATGATTCGACCTAGAATCGTCGTCTAAAAAATGGAATAAATTTTTGCTTTCTCGTAAATCGGGAAGAACTCGTCTTTAACGCATTTTCTTCGAAAAATTCGCTAAAGAGGGGGCAAAATGTAGCACCCTAAAATTGGCACAGTTAAACCCTTAGTAAAAAGATAAAAATTTGAATTTTAACCCCAAAACCGCCCGTTAACCGCTCCCCCCATTTTTTGCACCATTTTTAGGAGTTGTTTTGACCGTTGGACGATATCGTCGCCGATCAGACGAAATCATCCCAGATCGGACGAATTCATCTGGAATAGAACATCCAGACGATTTCGTCCCAAAACAAAATTTTCATAATTAGCTTCTGTTTCAACAGCCTCTCCAACTTGGGCAGAAGCATGTCTATGCAGTTGGAGATTCCTCCGTTGGAGATCTCCCAGATTGGGATGATCCCCAACCTCCTAACCTCCCCCTAATCCTATATAAACTAGGATTTTCTCAGTTTATCCCCCTGCCTAGCTGTCCTCCCGACTCTCTCCCTGATTGATTTTCCCTACCATTTAGCTTTGTTGTGTTAAGACGTCCTATCTACCATTGTTTGCACTCGTAGTTTTAAGTTTTCATTGCAGGTTTTCATTGTGCTTCAGCTGGAGGAAGCTCGGATCGTCGTAGGCGATTCCACATGATTTCGGATGATCCTATCGCAGATCGGCGATGATCTCATACGATTGGAGGTGATCTCGATTGTAGTTCAGATTGGGGGCAATCAGAGCCCTGAGTTTGCATTTCTCATCTTCCTTCCTTATTTTATTATGCATTAGCTTGATTTATTTTCATTCTGCATCCTGGAGTTCACCTCATTTAGCATAAATGCATGATAAAGTTAAAATAAGTTATTAAAACAATGCATTTCCTTTAATCTGCTATCTAGATTTATCAGTTAAGCATTTATACTATCATTTCTATCATTTTGCATTATTCTTGCAGTTGCATTTTTGGTTTTTGGTGTCTATTTTTGTGATTGCAGGTTTCTGACGAATTCGTCTGACGAATTCGTCAGATCGACGATGATCTTGTCTGATCTCAGATGATCGCCTATGATCTGGGATGATTTTGTACAATTGTAGATGATCCTGTCATATTCGGGATGATCTGGACTCCTACAAGCTTCAGAATCTTCATCAAACATCCGGAATCAGGTGCATTCTTTCTCATTTAACATATTCCTTGTATTTAGGATTCATTCATGCTTTCTGTATTCATATAAATCGGCATTTTCATATAGAATAGCTTAGATTCATTTTGGCCAACCTAGGGATATGAATGATTGAGTATAAAATGAACACATCAAACCCATTCTCAACCTAGGCGTGGAAACTGCCACTCAAAGTTTCCTGGTGAACCCCACCATCCATCGAAAATTCACCCTTATACCCCTCCCCCGAGAGGCGCGACCTTCAAAGGGCCTCTCAGTCCGAGGTATTGTCCCATCCTTCTCGCATCCCCCTTTCGGGCACGGATCCTTTAGCCTGAAGGTAAGGGCACAAAAAATTTGGGTCGATACAGGTCCCTATTGTCAATAAGGTTATTACATGGGAAAACTAGTATTTTATCTCTATCTCAGTCCTTGGTGTTAAGGATTTTGGTATTTTTTTAAATTTATACGTAGTATTCTTGTTTATCATAAAAACCATATTTTGCATTGGGAGTTACTTAGTAGAATCTACAATTTCTCTGAGTATGAGATTTAGAACTAGTATTCTTAAACTTGTAACAACCCTCTACTTAGCAAAATTTCTTTAATATTTGTGTAACACTAAGTCTGATTATAGATCTAGGTAAAACCCCACAAAAGACTATCAAGGACTTTTCCACTTATCTATATTTAAAGTGTATGCTCATGGATCTAATTTCACAGGTAGAAAAATATTCATAATAATGTAAAACATAAATACGCATTTGTTGTATCTACAATATTTACACAAAAATAAGGCAAAATGATGAGATTTGGTTAGAGAAATATGACATTCTTAAGAAAGCATGATAACATCCTAAGATCTATGAAAGCATCAGTCTTCTTTAATAAATAAAGTTTCCATGTAAAGATATTATAATGGATACAAGCAAATTAAAAAAAAAAAAGTGAATTAAAATTATTGACTATCTCCACAAAAATGTTGGCTCTAGCATAATTTAGAAATAAGCCATGATTTTATCAATAAAATATTGCTAGATCTATAAAATATATATAATTAATATTAGCCAAATTGAACAAACTTCTTAAAACCCTAGGACAATTGTATTGTAAAGTACCCCTTGAGCATTTGTGTAAGACATAAGTAGTTAGATCTCTCATGATGGATAAAATAATCTTATGAGTAGTTGTAATCTCATAAATTTAGAAGGATCAATTTGAGGAATATCTAACTAGGCAGTTGCTAAGGTCTTATCAAGTCAATTTTGGGAAAAAAATTACTCAAGTGTCTGATTGTATGTTCCAAAAACTATTGAACAAGATGTTATGACTAATTATAGTTATTCCCTTGCAATGTACCCAACATTAGATGAAAATAGATTTAAACCTTTCAACCTCCAAAGAAGGTCAACTCCTTTAAAATCTAAATCTAACTACTCTAAGTTATTCAGGAAACATATGAGGAGTAAAATGAATTATATGAAATTTAAATTCAACTACTAAGTTGTAGAAACTATTACATTTAGAAAATTAACTTCAATGCATCAAACTTTAAGTAAAATTTTATAGTGAAATGTGGAAAGGAGTAATATAAGGTGAAAAGGCAAAGCCACAAACACCATATATTTACCTTTAAAAAGGTAATATTTATTTGCAATTCAATAACAAATACCATGCCAATCCATTTATTCAATTGCATTCATCAAAATAATCTCTAATTCTTGATTCAAAAAGTAGAGGGTCTTTCAAGTTTACTTAAAAATATCCTTACAAATGAGCCTTCAAATCATATTTATAAATTTCAAACTAACTCTAACTCTAACTAGAGTAAAACAAATCTAGCTTTAGTTATATAAGCAACTTCTTGAAAAATTATATAGCAATGTGGCTACAAAGCCAACCAAAGTTGACATTAAATCTCTTCTATCTATATTAAACAATATTTCTTCTTCCTCCAATATTACTTACTAGATATATTAGCTAGTCATTAGTTGTTATATGCTATCAAGGTGGGTCCCATTGAGGTTTGACCCTTTGATTAAAATTTTCATACATTTCTATGCCTTCTTCTAATAAGCTAATACCATTGTATGCTTCCTCAACAAGTTGTTAAGAGGTTAGTGAATTATTGCTTAGATAATATTATTTTATATTTGGTGGCTTGTCTTAGCAAGTTGTTAGAAAATCAGTGAGTCAATAATATTTTGGCTTCTCAATTTGGCCTTAGATGTTCCTACTTTTATTTTTGGGATCCTTTGTGAGCGATGATTGATATTTTCTTATTTTTGAATTTGATTAAAATAGTGTCTAATTAGCTTACTTCTTCAACCCTAAATAAGTGACTCTGGTTTGGTGACATCATAACTAGGGAAATTGGATTTCAGTTGCCTCTAATGTCACTTTTCTATCCTATCTAATCCAATTGGTTTAATTTTTGTTATCATGCTAACATCTCCATCCTATTACATTTAATTGGCTTGGTTTGGCAAGTTGGAGGTCTACAAGTAAGTCACTATATGGGAAACAAGTCATTAAGCTACATAGAAGGTTGATAATGAACAAGTTGGAAGGTCAAATTCTTTTTAATTCATCTCAAATCCATATAATTCATTATATTTCTTTCCCATTTCTTCCTCTATGCTGATTTTAAAGCTTCTCAACATGATTTAGATGTCTCCTTCATCCTTTATGTGGTAAATTTATAATTTGTTATGTATAAGAGTAGCTTTGGATACTATAGAAGCAAACCTAAAGATACAACAATGAGGTAAGAAATTATAGGTTATATATTTATTGCATATATATTGTCAATCACTATAATAGTAAAATGTATATGCATGTGGTAAGATTCTAAACAAGTAGTTAAGGTACAATACTTTTATACATTAAAGTTATCTTTCAATATTTCTATTATAGTAAGTTTTAAATAAATAAAGAGGTATTAGACTATAAGCATTTATATACAAGGTATTTGTTTTATTTACAATGCTAATACATTTTTTAAATATATATAATATGCTAACAGATAAAATATAGTTACAAAGATAGAAGCTATAACTAAGATAAAAATAAAACTTCTTATTCATATGTTATGTGAGTTACATGAGATCCTATGAGAAAATGGGTATGAAGTTTTTCTATGTCATTTTTAGTTTGATTGAGATGGTAATGGTAATACCAATTTGGGATATCTTGTATTAAATATTTGATCATATCCAACCAAATTTAAAGTTTTACATGCATGCAAAAAAAAATTTCCAAGAGATAAATAGAAAACATAGATACTACCAAATATAAACTCTCAAGATATACTCTTTTTAGGTGATGGCTAGTTACCTGATAC
The DNA here is from genome assembly GCA_028583015.1 of Wollemia nobilis. Classification (NCBI taxonomy): domain Eukaryota; kingdom Viridiplantae; phylum Streptophyta; class Pinopsida; order Araucariales; family Araucariaceae; genus Wollemia; species Wollemia nobilis. The sequence goes on along the minus strand of JAQPPZ010000386.1, from coordinate 6,101,083 downwards.
AACATATAGAAAAAGAAACAATGAGTTGAATGTAGCCCATGATCCTCCATAAGATCTTAAAAAAAATGACAACAAATAATGTTTCCATAGCCTAGTACAATGCATTTTCATGGAAAGGGCCAAATATAGAAGGATACCTATTCTTGCTTATGATTATTTGGTATGACTAATATTCTTTTTTGTAATTATATGGATCATACATAAGCATAAATTCATTTAATTCATCCATACAATGGATTTTTAGAGAGAGAGAGAGAGAGACCCATATACCTTTTCAACCATTTAAAAACAAGACTCATATGCTAGGAACCAAGAAAAGTTACTTGTTTTTTGCTAAAAATTGAAAAACAAGAAAATAAAATTTTAACAAATCAACAAAAAAATAGTGGTTAAATTTCACATCCCCATACTACAATGGTAAGGTCTTTGGCATCTCTTTGAGATATCCAAGGTTCAAACCCCACTCAGTATGAGGGGACATGGACCCCTTGTAAAAACCTATGTAAACTCATTGAAAAAAAGTTTCACATCCCCATCCCATAACAAACATCCTATTGCATATGCTTATATCCTTCATTTTCAAAAATGCAAGAAAATATTTCCTATCAATGCACACCCATCCTAATTTTATATGTTTCATTTTTCCCTTTCATGCATGCGAAAGTAAGTAGCAAAAGTTGAGACACCTTCACTCTCTTATTTACTTGAAATGCCAACTCATCATTATCTTTTTTTTTTAGAAAATAGGAGAGATATGTCCCTTCAATTCTCCCCTTTGAATTATATCCTCCAAATGATCATCATGTAGATGCATTTTTTTAAATTGGTTATATGGTATTGAAATGGTATCCACTCATATTACATCATGAATATAGTAGTATAACAATATCTTGGCAAATATGCATGAATACCTTAGCAAGATCTAAATGGTTGAGCTCATATCATTTGATATCATTGTATGGATTCATTTCTATGCAACATAAATTATTTTACTTATTAGTTTACTTGTATAGTATATTTTCATACAATTTAATATTGTGAGCTATTTTCTTAGGTTGTCAAATTTACATCCTCAAATATTTATCTTTATTTTATTTTTTTACACTTTAATACAAAATTTTTAATAATTTGTATGCACAAATAATATTTAAACTAAATCTAGATGCTTTGATATGTTTCAAGGGGTTCTTTTTGAAGGATTAAAAAAAAATATCATGGTAGTCATATGGTGGCTTAACTCTATTTCGAGCTTTAAGTCCTTTTATCTTTTAGATTCTATTTCCTTTCAATTCAAAGCTACTGTTCAATCTAATTTTAACAAGGATTGTGTAGTAACTTAGTCTTTTCTATCCTTTATTATGAATACGAAGGCATATGTGGATAAATATATAAATGCTTGTATTCTACGAAGTGCCAAAAAACATAGAATAAAATTACTTAAACTTGAGGCTCATGAAAAGTTGTGTATATTAACAATAGTGATGATAAACTATGTGGAATATGAATACATACACAAACACGTCTATTGATTTTGCCTAGGTGCTTGTACCCTTAAAATTTATTATTGATTTGATCTACTTTCATGTAACCAACTCCTTTATCTTATTGATTTTTCCTTCAAGTGTTTTTTGCTTTAGAAATTAATTACATGCACTTAGTTTTGTGATGAATTAATATGTGTTAATGATATAAATCAAGCATAATACTTATAGATATCCACATTTAACTCTTAGAGGGATTAGAGGTCCAAGGCACGTGTTTGGGGTAGACATTACTCCTTATAGGAGCTAGGCTCATAAGAGGCATTTGTGATATTAAAAGAATCCTTAAAATGCATTCTTAATATTATTATTGTATTTTGTTAGATTTCAACATAGATGTTTCATATGTTATAAACAATAAACATATATTAATCATAAAATAAAATAAACTTTCTTGTGTACATTATTGTTTAAAATTTACCTTTTCATAAAATGGTTAAAAGAAGACAAAATAATATATTCCTTAGATTTCGTTGAATTATAATAAATATTTCAAAATAGTAAATAAAATATCCCATGAGCATAGATGTTGAGCCCATAACTTTTAGATAATCACTCATCCAATCTATCTCTAAATATTTGATATTTGTGTATTTTAACAAAATCAATTCGAATAATCATAAAATTTATAACCACACTTTAAGCAAGATGTTTCCTTTCTTCCTCATAAAATTATCTTGTGTCTTTGATAAGATGAAAATAAATGTTAGGGAAAAATGCCTCTACTTATATATCATAAAATGAACATATGAATGGACATTACTTTTATCTCAATTAGAATAATAATAAATAAAAAAACATGGTCCAAGATCCAAAACTAACATTTCTATGTGAAATTAAATTGCATAAACATTAAATATGCAACCTTCTAATTATGTACCTTAAAAAATCGTTGAAAAAGTTAAAGAGCAATCAATGTTATTTATGCAAATTTGAATTCATGGACAAGAAATCTTACAATGAAAAATTATTGCCTTTCTTCAATTTGCATATTTATAAATAATCACACTAATTAGCCTATTCATATCCACAAAACTAAAATAGTTGCATCTTTGTTTATTGGTTTTTTATGAGCTCATATTGAAGTTATTATCATGTGTTTGTATGACTAGTTATTTAGTCTCAAAGATAATATTAACCTTAAAATTTGAATATGAGAACTTTAAATGTGTCACATAGTTTTATACATCGAAAATTAGGGATTAGATTGGTTTACTTGGAATAAATTTTATATTTACATCCAAAGGATGGGTTACATACAATCTAGATTCTCTTGCTATTATTGATAAAATTCTCCTTTGAGGAATGTAAGTCTTATAACACTAAGAAGTGTGTGAAATATTACTTGTAAAACAACACAAATTAAGTTATAAAATCTAGCGTTGGTCTAAAACAATGAGTGAAACAACAAGGATTACCTTTGAATTGTAGTATAGAATTTTTTATTAGGTCATAGAAAAGTAGAAATTTAAATTTTTTGTTGTTGTGTTGTAAATTAAATCCAAGTTCAAACCTTATGGCTCTTGGCCTTTAAGATCTTTTGTAAGTACTATAAAACATCCAATGCTACAATTCTCATTTATTTTCTTGGTGGAATCGCTCCTTGTATTCCATTGAGTTGAGAAACCTAATGAAGAATAGTTGTTTGTCCTACGTGGTTTATAATACAAACATCATCATATAAACCACAACCATTACCTACTTCCTTCCTGTTTCTTCCATCCCAATTATCAAAAAAACCAAAAACCAAATACTACTAGTCTATATTATAAATATTTGGCTTTTCACTATGTAAGCTACTTGTCATGTGTGGATGTTAGGATGCAGAGAGAGAGATCTTAAAACTATAAAAGGATGTAGGAATAGAGTAAGCTTTCAAGGTGGTAATCCAATATTTTATGCACATATATTTTTTCAAGCTATGGTTGTAACTATTGTGATATTGACATTATCTAAAGTCATAAGGTATTGGCCTTAAGGCTATATAAAATAAGTTGAAACTCGGACCATTAGTGCATGCTAGATTCTATAGAATAACTAAATAATGGTTAAGAGTTTAAAATTAAAAGCTTTTATTATAGTTAAAATTTTTAAAAATAAATATTTAAAAAATATTAATTGCCTAACCAATAGTATAATTAGCTTTTATAATTTCTACTAACCAAGATATTGATGAAAATAGGTAATTTCATATGTTGTCCCTATAGTTTATGAAGAAGCACAATTGTAACTTAGAAATTGAGAAATTATGAAAACAACATATCGGTCTACCACTAGGCCTTTGCAATCATGAGGTATGTATATATACATGCCATAATAGCATCACAAACTCTATCAGTGACACCATGATGATAATGGTGCTCATAAGAGGACACACATTATATCCAACCAATATTAGGGATTCAAGGATTATCACTATAAAGAAGGAAATAGTACAAATAGAATTTCACAGTCTTCATTTTAGTTGAGTCCATTATATATATATTATGAATGCTTATGTTCATTATCAAGGTCTATAATTCCATATCTTAATTACCAGAGATAAGAAAATAAATATTATTTTCAATGATACATTGTTGAATGACATATGCACAATGACTGCAAGTTACATGTTAGATAAAAGTATTTTCACCAAAAATCTAGTTAAATCTACAAATTTCTTGCATTGCATGATGGAATGAGGTATCAATGTGGTTGATTGCATAGTGTAGATTCTAACCTTGCATTGTAACTTGGTTGTCAAGTATCTCCTTCTTATCTTCTAATATTTTTTGGTCTCATATTGAACCATCATATTCATACATGTGTGAATTCAAAATTTATAATATTAAAATATTTGATAATGTGTATCCACAATTTTCATCTATTAATGTTTAATATTTTTTAAATTAAAAAATAATAATATTAAACTAAATACCTTAATATTGTAAAAGTAAATGAAGTAAAAATAAATATTAATTTTTATAATATATTAAATCAGATCAAATTAAATCTTGTTTTAATTCCATATAACTAACTTAAAATATATATAATTATATTTATAAAATACAATTAAATTTTATAAATTAATAAAATATAGTAAAGTTCAAAAAAAATATCAACATAGAAAGGTAGATGGTTATTATTAGTAGCAAAAGTGTAGCTAATTAAATCAATCTTATAGGTCATTCCAACATATTGTATGTCCTTGTATATTATGCCAAAATCGGTAGATAAAAAGTTTAATCTATATTATACGAGCATTTTTGTGGTCAATATTACATGTTAAAAGGAAATTTGCATTCGTGAAATAGAGCAAGGTGTGTGATGATAAAACTATAGATATATCGATTTAAGAGTTATTACGGATGCAAACTTAGATCTAAGAGAAAAAATAATTTGGATATTATACAAAGAGAGTCAAAGACAATGGGCAAGATTTTTTCTAAGTAAGCACATTGAGCCCAATGACCCAAGCTTAATCCTTACTAAATTTTCACTACTAGATGGTTCTTCACTATGGAACATTAAAAAAAATTAATTGATCTAGTGATTAAAGGTATAAGATGGGTGGCGAGAGCTGGAGAAAAAATTCTATTTGGATGGATACTTGGTGTGATAAATCACTCAATCTAGATCCAATTTTGAAAACTATGGATGAGATAACTTCAAGATAAATATGGTGATAGGGTTTCAAATATTATGTAGATCAAAGTAAAAATATATGTTTACAAGTATATTAGACATTAGTGTTAGGAGGAAATTGAGCATAAATATAATAACAATGACTATTTCGAGGGGATTCTAGTATAAGCCAATTTGAGAGTTGAATAGCTTAGGAGAATACACAAAAAGAAGCAGATATAATATAAAGCACAAAAAAAATAGGAATACCACAAGAATATGAAGAGATATTTGGGATAGTCTGAGTATTCCAAAAGTTAAAATCATTGTATGGCTAGTAGGTCATTCAAAAAAATTATCCTGGGATAACCTAATGAAAAGGGGTTTTCATGGCCCCTCACAATGTGTTCTATGTTAAAAGGAGGAGGAGAGTATAGACCACATCTTAGGACAATGTTCAATAGTTTAGGAACTGTGGAAATAAATTTTTAATATGTTTGGTAAATGCATGGTGATGAATGGGAGAATTGAAGAATGGTTAAAGCAATGGCAGAGCACTTTTAAAAGTGAGGCATTACAAACAATTTAGGATACATCTAAAGATACAATACTTTGGACTATATGGTTGGAAAGAAATAGAAGAATATTTAAAGGAAAAGAAAGTAGTTTAGAGGCAATAAAAAGAAAAAATTGTTTAGCCATAGAGGAATCTAAACCAACCCTATCAACTCACCCAGTCTCTAATGTTGAAGTAAAGATTCTTAATAGATGGAGTCAAGTCATCAAATGAAATTAACAAGAGAAAAAAATGGAAGGAAAAGAATATAAATTGGAAACCACTGGAATTTGAGTTGGTCAAATTGAATTTTTATGGAGCATCTAGAGGAAATCCAGGACCAATAGGAGGAGGAGAAATAATTAGAAATAATAGGGGTGTGATTTTGTCACATTAAACTTTCAATAGTGGATTTAAGACAAAAAATGAAGTTAAATATTGGGTGGATTTGGAAGGGTTAAAAATATGCATACAAATATAATGGAACGGAGTATGGATTGAAGGTTATTCATTAATAGTAACAAATACAATTTTGAGGAAAGCAAAGGCTTCGTGGAACATACAAGAGATCATTTTGGAAATACAAGGTCTTACTATAGAGTTTGAAGAAATTAGGTTTGCACATGTGTTAAGGGAAGGGAATACATGTGTAGATAGGCTAGCCAATAGAGGGGTTTTAATAGAGGATCATCAAGGTAAATTATATTTTCTATGGTTAGAGGAAGTAGTAAGTTTAGTTAAAGCTTAAAATAAAATGTTGACTATCTAAATCAAATAATGATTAAGATTTACTTTAATTTTTTCCAATTGGGTAGAAGCCCACAACAAAAAATTGGATATGAAGATCCTATATTGTAATTTTTTGGGAATGAATACCCCTAACAAACGTAGGGTGGTGAGATCCTTAATTAAGGATAACCAACCTGATATAGTTATGTTACAAGAAACTAAGTTGAATGCTACAATACGGGAGAATTAAGAAATGGATATGGAATAAATATGCTAATGGCCAGGAGGAGGCAACGGGGGCTTCAAGAGGAATCTTAATTTTATGGAATTTTGATACCTTTGAAGGGGAATACAACTAAAAAAATAAGCACCTTATAATTTTTTGTATAGCTTTAAAATTATCAAATTTGACCTTCCTCATTACAAATATCTATGCCCTGAATGTGAATAGAGAAAGAAAGGTATTGTGAAAGGAATTAGAACAGGTGGGGCAACAAATAAGAGCTCTAATATGGATAGTGGTAGGGGACTTTAACACTTCTTTTATGCCTAGATAGAAGAAAGGTGGATCTCAGGGCTTGTTAAGTACTCAAGATAGGTACTTAATAATATAATATTGTATGTATATCAGTATGAGCCATAAATGAACTATTGGCTAATGTGGACCCACTATGATGTAAACATTACTTATGTAACTAGTACTCGTTAGTAAAGAAGATCACAAGTTAAATTAGAAATAGGTAGGAGAATAATATCATAGAATCGTATATGTAATCGTCAAGGAATATTATCATAGAATACTTAGAAAATATGCTTGAGAGCATTATTTAAAGGTAAGGGTTGGAATAAAAGTCATATATCAAGTATTATTTGTATTAGTCTTGGCTCATGGAGATGGAGATCTTGTGGAGAGATTCCTTCCTTAAGGAGTATTCTTGATGTTGCCCTACCTCAAGCATATTATCTTTCTCTATTTTATTGTGTGGATTATTATTGTGGAATTTATTTGTGGATGCATGTTTGATATTTTTGCATATTGGTGAATGATTTTTGATAATGAGAATAGAGGTTCATAACATTTGGTATCAGAGCAGTGATTTTGGCAAAGTGGGGTTGTTTTTACAAAGCCAAGGTATATTTTCCATAAAAATATCCCATTTTGTGGGGGCCATATCTTTTTTTAGTTGTTATTTTTAAGATATTTTTGTTTTACCATATAGATTGTTTTGAGTACTACAAAAGCAATTGCTCATTTGGTAAATTCTCATAAGTATTGAGGAAGTTATGGTTGTTTGAAGAAGGGTTATTTATGTTGTTTTTGGCTGCATGTAATTTTTTTCAAAAGATAAAAATCATATCATTTTTTTTTGCAATTTTTTTTAGAAGCTTTTTATACCATCGTGTAGATTATTTTGAATACTACAAAAACAATTGCTGATTTTTTAGATTTTGATAAGTATTGAAGAAGTTACAACTATTTGAAGTTGGGATTTTGAGGTTGTTTTTGGGTTGTGTGGAAAATTTGTGCAAAGGGAAAAAAATCATTTCTCTCAATCCAGGTAAGAAAATTTGTTGTCGTTTGTTTTGTTTTGAAGAAAATCTACAGATTTCATTGTTTGAAGAAAGAAATAGATGAGATCTCAACTATTTTAATTTTTAAGAATTTTTCATTATTTAAAACCCTAGCTATTTTGAAAAAAAATTGTGGTTATGGAGTTGCTAATATTTATTGGAAAGGATGATAGTGAAATTAAAGAATGGTTGATGAAGTGAAAAAAAAATATTTATATTTTTTTGAGGAGGAATGGAGTTATAAAAGTTATGGTTCTTTTGAGGGGGAATTTTTTCTTTGGTATATGGACTTTGTTCATGCCCACAATTTTTTATACACAAGGGAAGAATTTGGAATTGCACTTTTAAGAAAATGGGGATTAAAAAAATAAAAGAACAAAATGAATTAAAAAGAGAGTTGAAAATTTTCAAAAAAGAAAATATAGTTAAAACATTGTTCAAAAATATTTATTTGAATATATAAATTTATTTTGCAAGTTTATGGTTGCATTCAAAATAAAAAATTTAGTCTCCATAAACCCTAGCAACAAGCATAGCTTCATTAGTAGGGACTTGGCTAAAAGTTTATGAATTCCAACAACCAAAATAAAAAACATACAACTTGAGGGTGAGCATGTTCAAATTTTTGAAGATCTAAAGATCACCATGGATAAATATGTTTTACATTCAAATTTTCATGTTATTGAGATGAATGATGTAGATATTGTTCTTGGTTATCCTTGGTTGGATTCCTTGGGTACTATTAACATTAATGTGTAAAAGAATTTTATGAAGTTATGGTACTGTAAAAAGAAGATAACATTATCTCTCTATTTAAGGCACAAGAATCAAGAAAAAATAGGAAGCTATGTTATGGAAGCAAGTTACAGAAGAAGTAGAAGATCATGAAATAGATTCTAAGGAGGAGGCAGTAATAGAGATCAAGGAAAAAGAAAAATTAGAATCCAACGATGAATTAAAATATGGAAGCTTAAAAAAAATAAGATGTTGAAGAGTCAAAAAATGTAGAACATCGGGCTAAGGTTGGAGCATATTTGTTAGCTTTTGATGCTATATATTTAAGGAAATGCAACCACAAGGTATAAAATGAGCATGCAATATTAAATATATGAAAAAGGTAATATACTAAGCATGTAAATATCATGAGAAACTTTTTCAACTACTCATAAATAAGCCATTAATGAAATCTCATGAAAATAGTATATTGCTATAAAATAGAGGTCTCAAACTCTCCATATTTCATACATGCTCTACATTGTATCTATTATATCAACTACTACTACTCTACCTTGTGCACACAAAAATTCTCTCTCTCTCTCTCTCTCTCTTTTTTTTTTATATATATATATATATGTCCATACAAAGGCATATATATAATGAGAGGTGACTCTTGACCTTCCATATTCCTATGACTCTTCACCTTCCTATTCTATGGACTCATGTGCACATGGACAACATGCACATTTACATCATCAAGTACTTTGCACATTCTAACACTTGTGAATTTATTACATTGCATAAAGTAAATACTCAAACTCTAATCTAATGCACACTCCTAATCTAAACATGTACCCATGGTGGTACATTAGCATGTACCAAATAATGTAATATATTCCAACACCCCCTGTATTACATTATTTGGTTATTGAAGACTTTAGTCTTCAATATGGATCTTCGTCTTTCTTCAATTTACTTTGCACTATATGTCTCCTTTGTCAGGTTCCTCTTCTTCTTCTTCTTTATCTTCATCATTAGAGTCAGTCTTTGTGCTTTCATGAACTGTCATGCTATCATCAGATTCTTGCAAAAATATTTTCTCTTTGCCTTTGTCCTTCTTATCACAAGTCTTATTTAGTATACAATATTTTGAGCAATCACTTAAAGCATCATGATAAGATCTTGAGTTAGAAGAACTTGAAGTATCAATACTGCATGAAGAATGAAATATCTTCTCTAAGAAGGATTCATCTATTTTTGTTTTCTCTTTAAGTAATTCAATCAATTCCTTTTGCTCCATATTTTCTTCTTTGTAATATTTGAATGTAAGTAATGCCATATATAATATGCTACCAATGTCTAAAGGAATTAGAATATCATCTTTTCCATTATCGATTGCTTCAATGATTCTAGCATGTAGATAATATTCTAGAGTTTTAAATTTTTCTTCTAAGGCTTCACTATAGATCAATTTTGAAGTAAGATCTAAGTTTCCTTCAATATTTGTAAGTAAATTCTTGATTCCAATTTTTATGACATTTGTCCTTTCCTTTCTAATGATGTTTTCCATATCATTATTCATTGTATTCTTTGAAGTAGACATCCTTCTTCTTCCTTAGTTTTGATAGACTAAGGTCACTTGTAAACCTTATATCTCCCTATATTTTAACTTTTAAATTCTAAGTTGAATTTGAGTATAAATTCTAACTTTCAATTTTTCAAATCTTGTAGTATACCTTGTTTTCTTAATATTTGAATAATGATCAAACAATAGTCAAATCTCTAGGTAGAATTCCTTTTATCTCCCTAGTATTTTGAATGTGAAAGATCAAATTTGATAAGATCTTTCCAATTCTCAAGTTTTGTAGAATACCTTGTATCTACCAAATGTTTTGAATGTAATATGGTTTTGATAAAGTACTTAGCTTTCTTTTGAGTTGAATTCCTTTTGTCTCCCTAATGTTCAACTTCTATTCTTCACCTTATTTCTCCCTATTTATGAATAGAAAGCTAAAGATAATTTTTGATGCAATTTCAAGTTTGATAAGGTTCTATTTTCAAGGCCTTTAAGTTGGATTCCTTATGTCTCATTAATTTGAGCAAGAGACTAATACCAAATGTAATTTCCAACTTTTCAAAAAACTCTATGTTTGTATTTCTTTCAATTTTCAATAATATAGTTTCTAAATTTCAAAAATCTAAATTGGTTTTGAACTCCTTATAACTCCCTAATTGGAAATTTAGAAAACTAATGTATTTGCAAATTTAATATTTCAATTTCAATGTGGAAATCCTTATTTCTCCAAGTTAAACTATTTACAAATATTTCTATGCAATTTGAATTTCAAATAGGATAAAGTAATTTCAAATGCTTTCAATTAAATTCCACTTGCTTCAAAAATATTCTATACCATTCAATAAATCTTCTAAGGTTTAAATTCAGTAATGCATTACCTTATAGCTCCATTTATCCAAATAACCTTAAGTGTAGAAGAATAATTAATCTTTAACTCAATACTATACCTTATACCTCCTTTGATTTTTGCAAAGGTTAATAATTAATTCAAATATTCCATACCTTCTTTAATATAGCACTTCAAACTTCAACTTGCTTCATGTAACTCTGCAACCTGTGCTTTATCTGCACTCTCCTTTGATTGCACTGCATTCAATGCTCCTTGATGCTCACTAAATTTGGTCTTTGTGAGGTTTGACTATCCTTTTTCATTCTTTCAAGCTTCTCCAAGGTGCTCAAATATGATTCCAATGCACTTTCTCTATTGTGCTCAGGCTATTTTTGGCCCATGCATTAATAGGCACCCTTTAGACGTTGCACCTTCCTCCAATCATGACTAGTGTTATGAGTTTCAAGTGCCAAGTGGCACCAAAAGTCTTTGCACTTCTTTGAACATTTCTTGTGGTGCTCTACCCAACTATATCTTGCTTAATGCTTGGTAAGAGCATTATATTTCATGGGCTTGAATGTATTATTGTTGCCTGAGCATTGTAAGTAGAATTTTCCTCTCCTCCAATGAAAATGTAACATCCTCCATGTGGTAGATGACTTCTTTAATACTTGACTTTGCTTATCATGCACCTTATTCACCCTAATTTTGGTTCTCTTGTTGCTTGGCCTTCAAGTATTTGAAACTCCTTTGTGTTATTTAGTTTTCCAATGTTCACCCAAGTTGTTCTTCTTCTCCAATGCTCTCCTTCAGTGGTGGTTAGATCTTGGTGATTATTCTCACCTTTTTAGCTACAGTTTCAACGTCCTTTGTAACGGTGCTTGCTCTCAAATTTGGTGGCTCTTCGGTTTCTAGCGCTCAAGATTTTCAACGTCTCATCTTCCCTAAGTAATGTAGCCTCCTATAATGCTTTTCTTCCTCTTATTTTACATTACTTTATTTGTCTAACGCTTGTGGATTTTCTTGCTATGATGGCTCTTTCTTTCCATGGTGGCTTAACTTTACTATGGTGGCTCCTCCTTTAGTATGGTGGTGCTTCTTCACTATGGTGGTTCTCTACGCCTTTGATGACTTATCTTCACAAAATATTTTGCACTTCTTAGTCCACATTTTTGGTGTCTTTAGACACCTCAAATATGCCTTGCCTTTGTTCTCTATTGAGTCTCTTCCTTTTTACTCAATAGGACTTAGAAAAATCTGCATTTCAATTAGAAAAACAACATATACTATTTCTATTTATCACTCCTTTTCAAGAAAGTTTCTAACTTCTATCTTTGTTGTTGTGTTTTTGCAGATTTCAAAATAATAATAATGTCTCCTTCCTTGGCTTGGAGATACTAAACTTAAAATAGCTTTTGCTCCTTAAATAACTCTTAATATGGTGCTTTCAAAAACCTTAAAATGAACTAGTTTTAATACTTAAAAAATAAACTTTCATAGCACCACTTTTACACACCTTTTGGCCTCCTTTTGTAGCTAGTATTTTTGGTGATTTGGTTCACCTAATTGCTGCATTTATTTTGTGAAATTTGCACTTTTGCTTTGCTTCCTAAACTTGTCAATCTTGTAGCTCTCCTGTCTAGATCAATTGGTTCATCCAAACCCCTTAATTTTAGAGGTCCAAGGTTCAAATCTCGAGCCTCGTCGGACTGAACTCTTGTCCCTTTCTTGGTGCTTTCAGCTGTGTAAAAGGTTTAAAATAATTGTGGCATGGTGGTTATAGGGGCAGACTATGCAAATATTTGTGTGGCGGCTTCTAGGGCGGATAGCGCAGAATACTGTGGCAACCATAAAAGTTGGACAACTTGCATGGATTCGTGGCGGCTACTAATTCCACCATGTCAAAAAAAAAAAAAACTTGTCAAATTGCAACTCTCATTTCTAATAAAATTCTGCCTTAAATGTGTCCTCCTTCAATTTTGTTCAAGGGCTCTTCAAAATCTGCCCAAATCTTCTCAAAATTGCAGCTCTATGTCACCTTGAATTTGCTGTCTTGTGACTCTTCAACTTCTACTGCAAAAACAACAATCTTCTCCTTTGTAAATCAGCCTTCAAATCCTTTGTGGCTATCCTCAAAACTCTCAAATATGGTGGCCTCTTCTAGCTTCTTTCTCCTTCAATCTCCTTGTCGAATTCTGACTTCAAATTGGGCCTATTTGCTAGCCTTCTCCTCAAGAATCTGAATGTCTTGAGGTCTTCAAAAAACTCTTCCAAAATTTTGCAAACTTCTTGCCAAATCCTTCTTTCTTCCTTTTGGGCTTGTTTTTGGATGGTGATAATTGTCCCAAATTCTTATTTTTCAAGAGCTACTCCTTCTTGCAATATTCTCCCTTGATATTTCTTCAAATCTCCTCCAATGGCCACTTCTTCAATTTCTTCAATAGGGCTTCTCTAGCCTTCTTCTTCTTTCTCCTTCCAAATTTTCTTGAGACCATTTTTCTTGGGTCTTCAAATTTCTCAACTTCAAATCTTCAATAGGACTTTTCCTAGTCCTTCTCTATCTTCAATCTTCAATATTCTATCTTCCAAATCTAGAAGTTCTTCAATGGGACCTCTTTCTTGGGTCTTCTCCTTCTCAATATTCAATAAAGTTGTTTCCTATTTTCTTCAATCTAGAGTCTTCAATCTTCTAACTTCTATGAGGACCTCCTTATTGGTTCTCAATCTTCAATATTTTATGGATATATATTTCTTGATTCTTCTCAATATTATATCTTAAATAGGGATCCTTTGCCCTCTTCCCCTCTTCTCAATATTCAATTTGAAATCTTCAATCTTCAAATTCTGCAATGAGACATTTTTCTTTAGACCTCTAAATTCTTCAATCTTTAACTTGTTGCTTCAAGTATTGGATTAATTCCAAAGAAGATATTCTTCCTATCTCTTGTAGGAAGCTTCCCAAATTTCTTTGAATCAACTCTTCTTTACAAAAAAATATTAGAAGATAATAATACAAATTCTTCAAATCTAAAAATAATAAACTTCACTAGTTGATTTGTCAAACTAGTGGAATCAATGTTGAGTCCTAGTCTTCACAAGTTTTTCTGCAACTCTATGGAAATAATCTAGCCAAAAATTAATTTCAGAAATTCTAAAAATGAGATCTTCCTATATCCTCTCAATCTCTCTTGTGGCTCTCCCTATCTCCTATCAATCTACCTTGTGCTATGATACCATTGTTAGCTTTTGATGCTATATATTTAAGGAAATGCAACCACAAGGTATAAAATGAGCATGCAATATTAAATATATGAAAAAGACAATATACTAAGCATGTAAATATCATGATAAACTTCTACAACTACTCATAAATAAGCCATTAATGAAAGCTCACGAAAATAGTATATTGCTATAAAATGGAGGTCTCAAACTCTCCATATTTCATACATGCTCTACATTGTATCTATCATATCAACTACTACTACTCTACCTTGCACACCAAAAGTGTCTCTCTCTCTCTATGTATATGTCCATACAAAGGCATATATATAATGAGAGGTGACTCTTGACCTTCCATATTCCTATGACTCTTCACCTTACTATTCTATGGACTCATGTGCACATGGACAACATGCACATTTACATCATCAAGTACTTTGCACATTCTAACACTTGTGCATTTATTACATTACATAAAGTAAATACTCAAACTCTAATCTAATGCACACTCCTAATCTAAACATGTACCCATGGTGTTACATTAGCATGTACTAAATAATGTAATATATTCCAATAATATTTCTATCCACATGACCTTAATAGGCAACAATCCTAAAGACAGGGCTTCAAGCAACAAAATAAATATGAGGGACACACATGGAATCATAAAAGCTAAAACCTTGGATATGCTACTAGTGGTAAAAGAAAGCAAGTATGGATAAAAAAAAGTGATATTTATGGCTAGCAAAAATATGCCTCAAATACATGGAACCAAAGGATTACTTCTAGATACTCAAGTGGTAGAAGGGCATACTAGCATCAATGAAGATCACTACCAATAAGAGTTTTACTAGTATGGATGGATGATCACGTTTGGTATTGTTACTCAGCATGGCTCAATAGATCATATTATTTAGCCTCTTCTAATATTTCAAGGATGAAATATTTTGTAATGGAGATGGAATATTAGGTATCCAAGATAGGTACTTAATAATATAATAATATTTTGTATATCAGTATGAGCTATAAATAAACTATTGACTAATGTGGGTCTGTTATGATGTAAACATTACTTAGGTAACCATTACTTATTAGTAAGGAAGGTTACATGTCAAAATAGAAATAGGTGGGATAATAATTTCATAGAATAATATATAATCATCAAGGAATATTATCATAGAATAGTCAAAAAATATGCTCGTAGACATTATTTAAAAACAAGGGTGGGAATAAAAGTCAAATATCAAGTATTTTTTGTAGTAGTCTTAGATTGTGGAGTTGGATATCTCATGGAGTGATTCCTTCCTTAAGGAGTATTCTAGGTATTTCCCTACCTAAAGGGTATTATATTTCTCTATTTTACTATGTGGATTGATATTATGAAATTTATTTGTGGATGCATGTTTGATATTTTTGCATATTGGTTTTTTATTTTTGATAATGAGAATAGAGGTTTATAATAGGGATTCTCGAAGAGCATGGAGAATTTTAGTAAATTTTTATCAAAATCTAGTCTATATGATGTTTATTTAAGAGGTAATTATTTTACATAGATGAATAAGATAATAGGGGACAACCTGATCTAAGTGAGACTGAATAGAGTGTTACTCTCTATGGAATGGTTGAGGGTAACTATAGGCACTCATTAGTATCTTTGCCTAGGACAAGATCAGATCATAATGCACTGCTATTTAGCTTGTTTGGAGAAATTTGGAAATGTATAAGCCATTTCAATTTTGAATACATGTGGCTTCAACACCCAAATATTTATGTAGAAGTGGAATCATGGTGGAGGCTTCTAATCCAAGGCTCTAAGATGTTTATTTTGGTAGGGAAACTCAAACATGTGAAGAAATAAGTGAAGATATGGAATAAGCAAGTCTTTGGAAACATCTTTAGACATAAGTAAATCCTTAGGCAAGAACTGAGTTTGTTAGAGGAGTAAATGAGGATGAATGAGATGAACTAAGCCCTATATGATAGAGATATGGAGATCTCGATAAAGCTTCATAATATTTTGACTCAAGAGAAAACTTATTGGAAACAAAAATCAAGGAACAAATGGCTTATGGAAGGAGAGAGAGACACTAAATTCTTTCACATCTTGACAATAAAGTGTAAAAGTGTTGGATAGATTTTTGAAATCCTATAGGAGGATGGTGAAATAGTCAAAGGTGAAGAAAGTATCAAGCAATAGGTAGTGGACTTCTTTAATTTATTTCTATCAAAAGAAAGGGGGGAAGACCATAAATCTATGGAATTAATTCTTCACTATATACCAATGAGAATTTCAAGCAGAATTAATGGCGATTTGGTGAGAGATGTTAGTGAAGAGGAGGTGAAGGAAGTTGTCTTCTCCTTAGGAAAATACAAATCTCTAGGTTTAGATGGTTTCTAGGTAGGTTTATTCCAAGTATTTTGGAATATAGTAAAGAAGGAACTAATAGAAGCAGTTCAAGGGTCTCACCATTCAGGAATTGTTCTAAGAGAATTTAATACATCTTTAGTTCTCATCCTTAAGAAACATGGACAAAAGCGATTTAAGGACTATAGGTTGATAAGCCTATGTAATGCAATATATAATATCATTGCTAAAGTGATAGTATTAAGGTTGAAAAAATTCCTCCTAGAGATTATAGCAAACGAATAGGAGGGTTTTGTTAAGAGAAGGCAAATATTGTATGGTATTATCTCTCTCCATAAAACACTACACTTGGTAGTGTAGAGTAGAAGGGAAGGAATTTTATTGAAGCTTTATATGAATAAAGTTTATGTTAGTGTCTCCTCGATCTTCGTAGACAAAGTTCTTGCTAAGTTCAAATTTAGTAGAAGATGGAGAAGATGGGTGATAAATTGCTATGGTGGACCAAGGTTCTCAATTATCATAAACAATTCCCTGACATGTTTCTTTGAGATTAGTATGGGATTAAGGCAAGGAGACCCACTTTATTCTTACCTCTTTATTATCATGGTAGAAGCCCTTGGGCAATGTATAGATGCAACCTAAATTATAGGAGCATTAAATGGGTAGAAACTTTTTGTGTCTATGAGAGGTATCATTCACCAACAATTTTTGGATGATATAATCTTGCTTGGTAAACCTTTGGTGGCTGAATCCAAGGAGTTCAAACGAATCCTAAATATATATAGTAGGGCTTACGAACAAATTATTAACTCAAAAAAGAGCAAGGTGTTATTCATAAACAATCTATAGAAGCAACAAATAAGGATAGCAAAGATAATAGGTTGTAATATATCATGTCTTCCATCCACTTATCTAAGAATACCTCTATTTATAAGTGTGTGTAAGGACTAGGTATGAGATATATTGATAAATAAGATTCAATGTAAGCTAGCAAGTTGGAAAGAAAATTTACTAAGTTAGGAAGGAAAGCTTAAGCTACTAAAGAGTACCCTTGAACCTATGTTGGTCTATCTTCTATCTGTGTTTAAAATACCAATAAAAATTACAAATAGTGTAGAAAGTATACAACAAAAATTTTAGGTGTAGAGGAGAAGAGTAGAATCCCCCTTGTGGCATGGGAGAAAGTGTGCATACCAGAATCTAAAGGAGTTTGGAATTAAGGAGGATTAGAAATGTGAATAAGATCTTATCTCTTAGTTTCTAAAGTAGGATGGAGGCTAATGAATGTTAGATAATATATTACATTATTGGGTAAATATCAATGTACCACCTTTGGTACATTACTAGAGTAGGATTTTACTTTAGAGTAAAGTTATTTACTTCAAGTATTGTAATAACACGTGTTAATGTGCAAGTTATAAATGTACAAGGAGTCCACTTGTACATTAGGTAGATAGGTAGAGTAAGGGCCAAGGAATCTATCTTCCTATATAAATACCTCATAGTGAGTGTTTTCTATGTAGTAGTAAATATAGAGAGTGTGTGGTATAGTTTAGTAGTATGGTACAATGTAGTCCTTTCATATTTGTTCATGGAGTCTTCATGTCCTCCATTATATAGAATTGTACTATTTTCATCACCTTCATTAATGGCATATTTTGAGTTATTTGCAGATGTTCATCTCATTACTTTTCTACATGTTATTGTGCCATTAGTTTATAGTTATCTCATATTAGTTATCTTGCATCTTTTGGTTGTATTTCCTTTATTACCATCCCATCAAAAGCTAACAGTGGTATTATATCCATGGTATATTAGTTAGAATATAGGGAGAGCCATAAAATATATTGAAAGAAATATAAAAAACTCATTTATAGAATATTTGAGATTGCATTTGGCTAGAGTCTTTCCATAGGGTCATAAAAAACTCATGAATACTAGGACTCAATGTTCATTCCACTAGATTAACAAATAGACTAGTGAATACTGATCATCTCTATATTTATAATTTCTTCCATTACAATCCTAATACTTTGTTGCAGGGAAAGAAGATTCAAAGAAAGCTGAGAAGCTTCCTACAAAGCGCTAGGAAGAATATCTTCTTTAGAATAAATCCAATGCTAGAAGCAACAAGTGGAAGATTGAAGATTTAGAGGTTTGTACAAAAGGTCCCATTACTAAAGATCGTAGACCTGTAGAGTGTAGAAGAATAAAATGTCATAGTAGCCTTATTGTTGATTCAAAAGACTCTAGAGAAGATTATAGAAGAAGATAGGAGATTAATGATATCCATTGAAAATTGAAGAAATCAACTAGAGAAACTGAAGAAGACCTACGAGAGGTCTCATTAAATATCTCCCAATTCTAGAAGATTAGAGGTTAGTGATCTCCATTGAAGCTTGTAGATTGCAGAGTGAAGGACTAGCAAGGTCCTATTATAGATTCTAGAAGTAACAAACTAGAAAGATTCAAGAGTAAGATCTCATTATCGATACTTACATAATATAAGGTTGAAGGAAATGTCTCATTTGGAAGACCATAAGAGCTACAATATTGAAGATCTAGGAGAGGTATCAAGGAGAAACAAGGAGAAGGCTTGGAGAGCCTTATTATAGAGTTCATAGAAGGTCATTGGAAGAGTTCCTAGGAGAACTCATTGGAGAGATTAACTACCAAGTAGAAGTTCTCGATAGTGAAGAAATTGGGATAATTATCACTCTCTGACAACAAGCCCAAGAGAGAAATATTTGAAAAGGAATTAGAGAGAAGAAGGCCTAGATTGAAGTTAGAGTTTGACAAGGAAGTTAAAGGAGAATAGAGACATAAGGAGCCTACCAAATCTAATAAATTTGAAGATTACCTTTGATAGCTAGAAGGCACATTTTAGAGATAGGGGTTTTTTGAATCTACAATAAAATACTGAATGATTCTTGAAGAAAAAATCAGTTGTGATTTGGAGGAGTTTCCTACCAAATTTTTGGGTTTTAAGGATAATATTTCAATGGAGAATATTGATTGTGAAAGATTAGCAATTAGGACAGCATCAAGGTTCATATTTCTAGGATACATCCTAAAGGAGAATCGAAGTCACCTACTACAGTTAAAGGGTTTTCAAAGCTGCAAAAAAGTGAGTTAGAGAGCTATTTTGGATAGCCAAGTAGAGCTTCAAGTTTATCCAGTTAAGAGTAGCAGTTTGGTGAATCAAATCACCAAGACATCCACCACCTTCATAGATCTTAAAGGTAAGCAACTTGGGTGCAAAAGGTTTATTAGTTGAACTTTAGCTTTTCGATTTATTAAGATTCATTAAGCACCATATTAGTTTAAAAGTTGCAAGGAGTGGATTCATTTTAAAGTCTTCAAGGGAGTGCAGAAGAGAGTTTCTTTTAAGGTTATTACCTACACATTAAATAGGAGTTGGATATATTTTGATAGAAAGAAAAAATATCATCTTCCTATTATTTAGTTGAAACAAATAAGACTACATTAATTTACAAATATTACTAGTGCATGATTTAAGGTTCATTAGTCATGATAAGGTGGGATTAGTATTGCACTATACGAGTTGTTTTAAGAATTTCTCAAGGTGCACTAAGTATTTTAAGTTGCAGTGAAAATTTAGTGCATATTTCGAGTTACTTTGAGGGTTTATTTACAAGAGTAATAAGGAGAAAATATTATTGCACTATATTAGTTATTCGAAATTTCACTAAGGATTTTTAGTTAAAGAGAACATTAGTGCAAAGTTAAACCTCTAAAATTAGTTGCATGGTTAAGAGCTTGGATGTATTGGTGCTAAAGTTATCCAAGTAAAGAGTTAGAGGTTGTGTTGTCTAGAAAAGAAGGTGATAATACATTACACCTCACTCTTAAGGAATATAGCAGAGTTATACAAGGGGTGTTAGAGAATATATTACATTATTGGGTACATATCAATGTACCACCTTTGGTACATTACTAAAGTAGGAGTTTACTTTAGAGTAAAGTTAGTTAGTTACTTCAAGTATTGTAATAAATGCACAAGTGTCAATGTGCAAGTTGTAAATATACAAGGAGTCCACTTATACATCAAGTATATAGGTAGAGTAAGGGCCAAGGAATATATCTTCCTATATAAATGCTTCATAGTGAGTTTTTTCTATGTAGCAGTAAATATAGAGAGTGTGTGGTATAGTTTAGTAGTATGGTACAATGTAGTCCTTTCATATCTATTCATGGAGTCTGCATATCCTCAATTATATAAAAATTGTACTATTTTCATCACTTTCATTAATGACATATTTCTGAGTTATTTGCAGATGTTCATCTCATTACTTTCCTATATATCATTGTGCCATTAGTTTATAGTTACCTCATATTAGTTATCTTGCATCTTCTGGTTGTATTTACTGTACTACCGTCCCATCAGAAGTTAACAATGAAGGTCATTCTTTATGGTCTAGAATTTAAAAAATAAGTACTTAGATAGCAAAGAAGATATAATATTTTTAATCATTTTAAATCCTTGTAAAGGATCATCTATATGGAACAATATGGTGGAAGGAAGAAAGTTATTATGGAAAGAAGCTCAATGGAAAATTAGGAATGGCAAGTTGGTTCACTTCTAAGGGATGCATGGATGGAGAACCAACCCCTAATCTTGTATGAGGAGTTAGTTGAAGTATAGATAGATTTGGAACAAAGGTACCAAAGTACGGTTGTAGACTATATAGCCCAGGAAGAGCGAGTGGCAAGATAGAAGGATGTACATGGCAGTAATCATAGTGAGAAAGCTTTAAATAAGCTCAAAAGTAAAATAAGAGTCTTCCATGTAGGTGTAAATACAAGTAAAGACTCTATAGTTTGGGAAGCTATTCTTGATGAATCCTTTAGTGTAAAATCAGCTTATGAGATTCTATTAGTTGAGTTGAAAGATGAGTTTCAATGGAGGAGGCTATAGGAAACAAAGGCAATGCCAAATATAGCAATGTTCCTTTGGTTGGTTGTGTAGAATAATATTTTAACAATAGATAACTTACATAAAAGACAATTTCAATTTCCTAATAGATGTTACCTATGTGAAGAACATGAAAAGTTAGTGGAACACTTAATGTTAGGATGTAGCTATTCCCTTTTGATTCTTCAAGGTTTAATTAAGGATATGGGGGTTATTTGGGTACTGCCAAATAGAATGGTGGATTGGATAGAATAGTGGAAAAATCCCTTTAGGAGTGCAAGGTTGAATAAGATATGGGCTCCAATTTCTTTCCAGTATGCTTGGGGGGTTTGTTTGGAGCGTAATAGAAGAATATTTAAGGAGGAAAAAAGAGACTCCTTAAGAATTAGGTAAATGATCTGAGTGGCTATAATGAAAAATGTTAACGTATTGAGTATAAAATAAATTAGGCAATTGATATAGGAGGAAAGGATTAGTAAATATTGGGACCTTAGCCCAATTGATATGGAGAAAACCACCCAAGAAATTTAAGAAGAAGGGTAAAATGGAAGTCACCTAAAGAGAGATGACTAAAGCTCAATTTTGATTGAGCTTCTAAGGGGAACCTTGGGAAGGCAGGGGGGCAGTGATAAGGAGTAGCAAAGGTATCCTAATTGGGGTTTTCAGTGAGTTTCTAGGATCTATGACGAGTCACCAAGAAGAAGCCAAAAAAACTTTGGTTGGAGAAAATTTTGTAAGGTATTTGGAAGTAAGAGAGCTAATAGTGGAGGGATATTCTCTCAATATTATAAAATACCTTAACAAGAGGACAACAAAGAATTGGTAGGTGTCAAGTATAATAACATAAACTCTAAGGATCCTTAACTCAATGAAGCAAGTGGAGATGAATCATGTTTTCAAAGAAGGTAATAATATGGAATATTGGTTGACTAATTGGAGACCTCTTCCTAAAGAGGACTAGAGGTAGATTCCCCAGATAATTTTCACTTATACATAAAATAGTTAGTATAAATGGAAGAGGCATAAACAAGTTATTTATAATTTGATCAAAGGTTAATCCAATGGCTTGCACTTTTTTATATGTTAAACTCCTAGGAGTAAGCCCCTCCATTGGCAAATATAGGGTCAAGTGGAAATGCATTGGGACTTTTTTTTAATCCAGTTGATCTTTGGGCTTTGTAATTGTGAAAGCCTAGTGACATATTTTCCAGCAAAAAGTTATCATTGGTAGTCATTTTCAACATGGCAGATGTAGTGGTATTCTACTTAAGATGTTCCTCGTTGGACAATAGGATGGTGATTTGGATTAGAGGGTATATCAATGGTCTATGGATGAGTGTTGTAACCCTTTGTCATATTATATATATTTTTGGAATTAGGATGGTAGTTTGAAATAAGTTGAAAATGGTTGAAAACTGATGGAAATAACCCAAAATTTTGTAGTCCTATAAGAAGAGGTTTTGTGCAATAGGACTAGTGATGCCAGTTGAAAAGTGTAAAATGGTCTAGGCCCTTTGAAAATTCTAGTTTTTAGACTAATTATATATATATATATAGATATATTTTGTAGTTTATAACATTAATGTGTTTTCATATAAACTATTTATTACAATTCTTATAGTTGAACTTATTCTTTAGGAAGGAAACTAATAATGGAAATTTTGTAAAGCAAATTATTATAGCATAAAATTATTATAAAAAATGATGTAGGTATCTAGCTACAACAACTTAATTGCAATGATAATTGAATTTGTTTATAAAATCTCAAGTTGTAAAGGAGAGTTATGATTTGTCAAGTGTGGGGGACTCAAGTATAACCCCTTTCTATTAGGAATTATTCCATAATACTACCCCGTACTATGTCACTTTTTAGTTAGGGAGAGCTATCAACTACCCCTCACAAGAAAAATAAGAATGAGGGTAGTTATAAACTACCACTCACAAGGACCATGAGTCCAAGTAGTTATTATCCTCACATGGATGGTGGTTAAGCTATAATTGCCAAAGCTATATATAAATACTCGTAATATATAATGTAATGGTATTGAAGCTTCGAGTTTTAACATATGGATTAGAGTAGGTAGATGGAAGAAAAATTCTCCTTTTGATCCTCCTCTAGCTTCAACACATGGAAATCCAAGAGAGCACTTTGTTTGAGAAATAAAAATTGAAGTTTGAGAAAATAAGTTTTAAGGGTAAAATTACATTGTATAAAATTGACACAATGAAGCAAAATTCCATGGTATATTGAAAGTTTTAGGATAGAAAACCCTTGCCAAAGGTTAAGCCTTTAAGAAAAAAAAAAGGTTTCAATCCCTTCAAATACCAAAGGTTGTAAAAATTGCAAGGAACAAACAATCCAATTGAGACAAGAAAAGGAAGCCATAAGAGCTCCTCAAAAATTATAAAGGAGAAGCCATTGAAGCTTCTTAGAATATTGTAAGAATATAATTAGAAAAGAAGAAGAATCAATTTAATTTCAAAGAGGCATAGGAAAATTATTTAAAATATGGTCATATTCTACAAATTTTTTTAATCTTATACAAAGATCACAAGCTCAAAAGAGCTCACAAAAGGAATGCCCAAAAGGTTAAAAGGAAAGAGAAAAAACCATAAAAAGGAAACCAATAACAACCTGTTTCAAAGCATTGAAAGTTCGAATTGGAATATCCAATTGAAGAGAGGAAAAAATGAAGCATCCAAAATATTTCTTGAAGAAATACTATACAAGCATTCCAAAGGGAACACAAAGAAATTTTAGAAGCAAGACAAGGAAAGCACCAAAAAATTTAGTTTCAATTAGAGCTAATGATAAAGCAACAATTATCTTGTCTCTACCAAGGAAAAGGATAAATGTTCTAAAAGTAGAACGAAGCAAGAGTTGCATGAATTAAACCTTGCATGAAAAATAAATAATCAAGACAACAAATATATATATATATTTGAAAATGATAAAATATTTAGTTATAAGCAACAACTATTGCAAAGCACTTGGAAGTGCTCACATGAACCATGTATAAATAAATATAGCATTTGAATGTTACAGTCCACAAACATGAGTTTGAAGAGGAGCAAAGTAATTCATGGGTAATTTATTCTTTCAACAACCTAAGTTTAAAAAATATTTAAGAAGCAAGACAAAGGATCCTCGATGGAGAGGTCTCATGTCAAAGAGCAGCAAAAAGAATTTTCATTAGGCAAGGAGAAGCCTTGGGGGAGAGCTCTCACATTAAAAAGCAACAAAAAAACCTTTTTTATTAGGATCCTTGAGAGAGAGATATCACATTAAAAATAAGCGGAAAGATTTTTCCAAATATAAGAAATAAAAAACACAACCAAAACTTAATTTTCCCATTCCAAAAATCACTAACAATTTACAGCTGAAAACACACAAGATCACTTGGCATCAGTTAGACGTTGTTCAAAGAAAGATAGTAGAAATACATTTGCTCAAAAATAATTAAAAGGATTTACATAAGCAAAAGAATAAAGACACCCATTCCTTCGAAGATGAAAGAATTATGAGTAGAAGGCAATACAAGAAGAGGAATAATGCCTTGGATGTCCAGGTTCAAACAGTGACATATTAGATATATGACTCACATAAGAGCACCTTAAACAATCAATATTAGATGACCCAAATCTTAGAATGAATGTTATTTCCACTTTGAATGTTGAAATTTAGATATCATTTGCAATGGAATTAAAACTCAGACAATCAAATAAGTCTAGAATAAATGTTGCATGCAAGAAGTTTGTCTAAGCAACCATCAAGAGATTTTAACGAAAGCATTATATGCTCAAGTTATCATTTTAGAATCCAGTAAAAATCCATGAGGTTTTTTTTAGACCTTTGGGAGACCTACACTAATTATAAAAGTTTTGCATCTAGTATGGACATCAAAATTTGAGAACCTTCTCTCTCCATCGATAAATCATTGTAGAAATCACAAAGAAATAGATAGGTATTACGTAGAGCTAGTGGAGGTGGCTCAAATTGGGACATCAACTTGGATTTCATGTCCACATGGAAAAAGGGTTTTGTAATCATTCATGACATCAATTTTTATATGGACATTGGCATTCTAGTTGAGATTACAGTGCAACCACCGGTAGGATAAATAGTATGGAGGGATAAACACAATTGGAAAGTCGAGTTGAGTCAATTTGAGCCAAAGTCACCTATGAGGAGGATTTTCAAGTTGAGGATAGTTTTTTGTGACCTACCTACCCCTTGGAAATAAGTGATGAAGCCCATTATGGAATATATAATAGTGGATGATCCTAATTCACAACTTAGAAGCTTCTATATCTCTTTTGTGAACCACTTTAGGGAAGTTAAGCAACTAAATATTCTTGAATTTCTTTATTTGTCGATGGATTACTCCATCACTGCAACCCATTCAAAAAAGGAGGAAGTATGGCCCTCTCATCAAGGGCTTTTCAAAGTGTTGTATTCCCATATCTTGGACAAATTTCCTAAGGGAAATATTTTTACACAAGACCAACATGTGGATAACACCGAGGAGGATACTTCATATACTCTTGCCACTAAGGTTTGTGGTTCCAAAAGGAAGAGGGTGGAGAAAAGACACCAGGTTCTAAATTTTCTGGCAAAAAAGAGGACCAAGGCTGAGGTGACTCCCACAAGAAGCTCATAGTGCCTCAAAAATAAGGAACTCTAGAGTCCAAGAAAGCCACAGGACACTGCTGAGGATGATCCGGATGATCTAGTGGAGAAGTTTCTTTAAAAATATGTTATTAAGACCACTTCAATCATGATTGCTCACCTGGAGAGTGCCATGTCTACAATTGGAGGAGAAATTTCACAAATAAAAGAGCATAGGAATGCTCTAAACCTCCTATTTTTCTATGATAATTTTGCATAAGATACTCCTACTAAGTCTACTACTAAAACTAAACCAGAAGTTAAGGATGAAAAAGTTGTGGAAATAGCTAAGGAAATCTTCAAGGACATCCCTAAGGATGATGTTAAGGATTTCAAGAAGGAGGACATCAATGAATATGTAATTGCCTAATTGGCTTATGTTTTGTGGTCTTGTGTCTCTGTCCCTTCTGGGTTTTTCCTTGCTTCTTTTTGGTTTGTTCATGCTTTCCTTTTCATTCTCAGGTCCTCAAGGGTGCTTATTTTTTTTTGTGGTCTATGCATCCTTCTTCTCAACTAATGTATTAAGGTGTTAATGCACCTTTCAAATACCCTCGTCATTGAAAATTTTTAATTTACAAAAAAAAAAGATTATCCACCCAAGGTAGAGAAACTACAAAGGGGTCGATGGTAAAAGTAGCGATAGAAAAAATCCCACAAAAAACCTGAGACAAGAATGTGGTGTGAGATAAATTGGAAGTGGTAATCCATGAAAACCCTAATAGATCTCCATAAAAACCCTTCTTGGAGCTTCAATTTAACTATTATATTCAATTTAACTTTTTTAGTATTGATGGAGCTACCCAACATATTTTCATATTTTTAAAAAGTAACCTTAAATGGTATGAACAAAGAGACAATGAAGAAGTAAATGATCTGATGTTTCTAAATCCTTCTCACACAAGGTACATCTAAAAGGTCCATGATATCCTCTTCTTTGTAGACTCTCTCCTGTAAGAATTTTACTTTGAACTGCTAATCCAAGGAATGTTGAGGCCTTAGGGAGAGCCTTCCGTGACCAAACATTTTTCCAAGGAAAATCTTTAGGAGTATAAAATTTTGATTGCTCTAAATCCTTATATATCAACTTGAATGAGTATCTGCATTTTTGATAGATTCTAAACCAAATCATCCTTTCATTTATAAATTGACAAATAAAACTCTTAAATCATCTTTTGAATGTTATCTGCAATTTATTTGAGTTCCTCTCCTTCAGTCAAGTTACTAATAAAAATCCATGATCTAGAGTTGTTTCTCATATCAATAGTCTTTAACCATTGGACATTTATAATCTAGGCATGGCCAAGCCAATGGTTGTCAATTTGAGTTAGATATAAGAGGATAAGGCTTCAACCAAGCATCACATTAAGACTGACTATCTCATAAGGTTCTTTTCCTAAATAATTTCACTGCATCAAGAGAACCTATATATTTTTGAAGTAATATTTTTACACAATTATTTTCTTGATCTTTGAATAATCTCCATCCAAGCTTTACCCCTAAGTCCAAACTCACAAGTCTATAATTCCACAAGACTGCTACTCCAATATTATTTCCTTTGTAAACCCTATCCCATTTACAAAGAGGAAACCAAAATTTTTCCTTGCATCCTTTCCAAAGAAAGTCTCTTTGATATTTATCAGTTTATGATACTATACCTCCTGGCAATATTGAAAGTGACATCATATAAATAGGGATGGACTTCAATGTAATATTTATGAGTTATAGCCTTTTTGCCATGGCTAAGAACTATTTTTTTCAACTTGCCAAATAAGCTTTCATTCTATCCAAATTATAGATCTGTAATGACTAATATAGCCATATCAAATTTGTTTATTTTATTTAGATTGGGACCTAGGTTTAGATAGTCAATCCTTAAGCATTAGTATTAGGGTTAATGATTAATTTAATCTATAAATAGGAAGAGTTAGGTGGTCATGGAGATTGTTTTTTGATATAAAAATCTTAGTCATATTTGCTACAAATATGAGACTTTTCCCTCAATAAGTGGCTAAGGATTTGTATTGATTTAAATTTAGAATTTGATTTTATGGCAATTGGATCAGATTATTCTTATCATTTGGGTAATGTTACTTGTGTATTATTGTATTGTCATTGCTATTGCTATAATTCCCAAAGTTATTTGTAACAAGTGGTATCAAAGCATCGATATTAGATGCCTATAGGGTGCAAATTTGCAACAAAATCATGTGCAAACCATTCAAAAACCTCTACAAAATATTATTTTTTCCTGTATCTAGGCAACCTTTTCATAATTTTTTTGGTCCATATTTTAGTGAAATTATCTTCTAGAATTTTGTGAGTTCACTAATGTTACATCCTTTTCTTGAACCCAATTAAAATAAGTATCAGGTGTTTTTGGACCCTTTTGAGAGAACTATGCCATTGTGATTGTCTCTTCAAGACAATCACAATAAGGGGTATCTCTAACAATACTTTTTTGGAAGGTGAGTGTATTGGGACCCTTGTGGGAGACCTATCTCTTTACAATCATCTCTTCAAGCTAAAAAAAATAAGAGGTATTTTCACAACACTTTTCTTGGTAGCATTCCAAGTATTTTTTGTGTTACAATTACCCCTAGCATATGAATGAACCTATAGTCACTATTGGTAGGGTAAAATGTAATGGTTGGTTGCAACAAACTATTCATACAGAGGATGTGTGTATGAGTAGAAAAAAGTGCCAGCCCAAAAATCTTGGTAAGCATCACAACACTTCAGCATCTTCTTTCTTCCTTAAACACCATGAATTCACCTCCAACAAACACCTTAATTTCTTTCTTTCCTCCTCTCAATAACCCTTCCTTGGTCACTCCTCTTGCTAACCCTCCAATTGGTAATCCTCTTCCAAATACTATTGATCCTGATCTACATGCATATCTTTTGAATCAATAATAGATTATTACTTCCATTTTCAAGTCCTTGGATAACATTCAAATATTCCTACAAATATCTATTAATACACCTCCTCTTATCCAAGGGTCACACAAACCATTAGGAAATAGCATCAATTCATTTATTTGGCACTATATATTAGTGTTCTTCCACATCCATCGCCTATTCATAGTCCTCTAGTTATAGGGTTCTTACAACCTAGGGTTTGCTTCTAATTTGAACTCCATGATAGGAGGTGCTTATAATTTCCTTTAATAGACTTATAAATTTCATTTTCCTTGCATCAAAATACCCACATTTAAAGGTATCTATCCTCAAGGGTGGTTGGCCAAGATGGATAGGATTATCCACCTTCACCATATTTCTATAGTTGATTGGGTCATATTAGCACCTACTAAGTTGGAAACCCAAGCTCATCAATAGTTGTTGTGGTAGCTTTATCAACATGGATGTTCTCTTATGTGTTCTAACTTTAAAAAACAATTTCTTCAAAGAGTTGACAAAGGATCTTCCACATTGTACTTGTTTTATCTTATGCAAACAAAGCAAATAGGAACAATAGAGGTGTGTTGCTCTAAGTTCACCAATCTTCTCACCTACACCCACCAATTGAATCTAGTGGTGGTGGTCTTATCCTTTTTCTAGGGTCTTAAGGATAAATTTTCATAGAAATTCAATATGCATGATCCTTATAATTTTAGCAATGTTCAACGTAAAACTTTGGTAGTATAATAGAAGCTCCAAGCAGGGTTATGCATAAGCACAAAATATCGTAAATTGGCTCTATTTAGGATTTTTAAAATTTTAAATTTGCTAATTTGGACCCTTTCACTAGGGCCCATTTACTTGAAATTTATGGGATGGAAGTTTTTTTGGGGTAAATTCACCCATCATTGATAATAATTATCCTATTTTTATTTTAATTCGTCAACCACTTTCATCCCATTTCATGAAAAATTCACCATAAAATTATAAATTATTTTGTTTTTCCCACCCAATTCACCTCATATACTACCTATATATACTGTAGGGGGTACCGATAAACATACACCTAAAACACTCTAACTCAAATTTTGAAAATAGCTCTGAAATAATGAAAAACTTGATAAGGTTGCAAATAAGTTTCTATCAATATAAATCAATCGATTGCAGAGGAGTGTCGATTGGCATATGACTATCGGTTGCAAAGAAGTGTCGATCGACTTAATATGATCGGCATAAGATGATCTGTTGTAGAGGAGAGACAATTAGCATAAGTCGATCGATTGCAAATGAGATATGATCAGTTATAGAGGAGTGAAAAAGGGTATAAGCTGATTAGTTATAGAGGAGAGTCTATCGACATAAGCTGATCTATTGTAGAGACGTGTCTATCGACATAAGATGATTGATTATAAAGACATGTTGATCAACATAAGATGATTGGTTGCAAAGGAGTGTAAATCAGCATAAGCCTATCAGTTGTAGAGGAGAGTCTATCGGTATGATCCGATCGGTTGTACAAAAGTGTCTATCAATGTAAGTTGATCAGTTGTAGAGATGTGTCTATCAACATTGGTCAATCAATTGTAGAGGAGAGTTTATCAGTATAATTCTATCAATTATAGAGAAGTGTTTGT
This sequence comes from Wollemia nobilis, assembly GCA_028583015.1. Classification (NCBI taxonomy): domain Eukaryota; kingdom Viridiplantae; phylum Streptophyta; class Pinopsida; order Araucariales; family Araucariaceae; genus Wollemia; species Wollemia nobilis. The sequence goes on along the minus strand of JAQPPZ010000386.1, from coordinate 6,070,239 downwards.
TAGTATAAACCAATCGGTTGTAGAGATGTGTCTATCGGCATCAGTCAATCAATTGTAGATAAGTGTCTATCTATAAAATTCAATCGGTTGCATAGACATGTTTATCAACTTAAGTTGATCGGTTATAGAGGAGAGACTATCAACATAAGTTGATAGGTTGCAGAGAAGTGTCTATCAGTATAAGCTGATCGATTGCAGAGGAGATTCTATCGATAAAATCTTATCGATTGCAAAGGCATGCCTATCATCCTAATTTGATTCATTATAGAGGAGTATCAATCAACATAGGCCTATCAGTTCCAGATAATTGACGACTATGAAAATAGATAGAGTATTCTTCTTCTAATATTATTTAGTTTCAAAAGCATTGTAGGTGCACTATATGCAACTGTGGTAGACAATTATCTATGTCATATGGTTGTGTGTTAGGAGCATTTTTCTTGTCAGAGACTACTTCTTGTCTATTAGAGTATGTTTCATAGGCAGTGTAGAAGCACTATCTGCAAATGTGATCAATAAGTATCCATGTCATATTGTGTGTTAGGAGAATTTTTCTTGATAGAGACAGCTTCTTATCTGTTAGATGTTATTTTATAGGGTAACGTAGGTTTGTCTAAATATTCATAGATTCTTTATGGAATTATAGTTTAACCTTGGTTACTAAGAAATGCAATTTTTTATTGAGGGATGTATGTTATTTTCTTTCAATTTCATATTTATTTTCTAACATCTAAAGGTTTTTTCTTTACAAATACAATTTCACCTACAAAAGATGGAAAGAAGGGAGGTCAATATTTTGGTAAAAATATAATTCTAAAATATTTTACACAAATATAAAAATGTAGTGAGGCATCAATATCTACATAACATCCAGGTACAAACACCTTTTACCATCAAATCATTAATTTTTCTTTGTTATTCTTAAATATAAAGCCTTTATTTATTAATAGATAAATGGTTATCTGCTTATCTACCTCTTTTTAAATGTTTTCTAAAATTGTATTCTATTAATTATTTAAAATAGCACATTTTTACATCCAAAAATGATAGAGAACACAAATATTGAATGCAGTAAACATTGTCGACCCTGATGTGCGTTCACTCGAAGATATTCTAGCTGATGAGATGGGACCACATGATAATTTTCCTAATAATGACATTCAACAACCACTTAAGGAGATTTTTAATTCATATACATCAACCAAAAAATAAAATAATAGTACAATTAAAATGCAGACATTTAGGGAATCTTGTAATCAAAAATCTAAACGTCAAAAGATAAGTGAATAGACTATTGGAAGAGATTTTAAAAATGAATGGGCATGGTTATACCCCTTTATTGAGCAAGATGAGACACAAAAAGTGTGTAAATGTGCTATTTGTACTTGGAAGCTGGAAAAGGATCATTTATTGTAAAATAAGAAAGACACAATAGAAAAACTCTGTGGAAAACTTTACATCAAAGAAATACAAAGTGATGGAACAATTAACAAATTTAATAGGTGGAAGGATGCATCGACATGTGTGCATGTGAGATATGCACTTGAATATGAAAAAGCAATGAAACAACAACAGACTCTCATTGAGGAGGGTGGAACTATCGAGGCCCAATTTCAAAAAATTAATAAGACTAAATTAGCCTCAAAATATTTGCATTTTGTTGTTGTATACAGTATTCTAAAAAAGATTGACCCATGTCTGATTTTGCTGATTTTAATAAAATACTTCAACTAGCCGATGTACAGAACCTTACCAATTCACATTGGTCAAATCGAAGTTGTTGGAAAATGACAAAAAATTTATCACTGGTTGAGAAGGAATACCTAAGAGAGAATGTAAAGCCAAATTTATTTCACTTTCCATTAATGATGTAACAATTGTTGACAACACATATTGGATTTGCATACATGTTTACACATTTTAAAATCATTTGAGACAACCTCATTTACTAGCACTACATAATATGATTGAAAATTATAATGTGAAAAACATTTATAATTTTTTTGTAACCAGTTTAAAGGATATTATCAGAATGGATGAAAATGAAATTGCAACAAAATTAATGTGTTGGAGTTGATGGTGCGGCTACAATGCAAGGATAAAGGAATGGTCTTTGTGTTATGCTTCAAACATCAATTGCCCCATATGTGATTCCCATTCATTGCATGGTTCATCGAATGAATATTGCATACAAAATTGTGAGCAAATTTGATAATGTAGCCAGAGTTGAAGATCTCATCCGTGAAATACACTCATACTTTTCATACAATCCAAAAAGGTTTGCAGAGTTTCAACAATTTTCTCTAGGTGTAATCGAAGGCAAAAAAATGTTAAAATATGTGGACACCAGGTGGATTTCACCATTTCTTCCTGCAAAAAGGGTTTTTTCAGAATATCAATCCTTGGTTGGGTTTATGTATGCACATCGTAGGGATGTTGACAAGGCAAAATATTTGCTATTTTGTATGACTGACTTGGAAACTCTTCTCACATTATGTGGTATTCTTCCATTTTTGCAAGAAATGAATTCTTTGATTAAACTCACACAAGAAAGAACAATTTATATTATTGATTTCATAATGATGAGAAAAAAAATATGTATGCTTATTGAAAGGATTTACTTATCCTCAAAACATTTTGAGGATCCCAAGTTTGATAGTCAGAATACGTTAGTTGAAGTCAATGATCCTAACAATTTTTTTAAAGTTCAACTTCAATGATAATATTTGTATTGCTATCCTTGGAAGATGATTCCTTTATATCGTTATGAAAAGTTGTTAGATACACTTATAGATGATGTTGAACAAGTGCCCGTAACATATTTCAGATTCGATGAGGTTTTGGTTAGCACTAAAAATAAATTGAAAAGAATTACAAAAACATTAACAAGTAAAATAAGATATCATTTTTAGAGATATGAGACACTTGAGGCCATGTCTGTTATTAATCCCATCTTCTGGAATCCTTGTATTGACCACAGTAGTAGAAGTGAGTTTTTTGTAAAATATATGGGTAATCTTATGACACATTTCTTTAAAAGTGTGGAAGTAAATGGCATTGAAATCAATGGTATTCTAAACAAAGAACTTTTGAGATAATAATCAACCAATTTTGGAATAACAATGGATAATCAAATTGCACATTTCAAAAATCCACATGTGACTAGTTCAATCACGCGTTTATGGTAAAAATTGTATTGAAGTAGTGTCTTAAAAGAAATTATGAGTGAATACTTTATTTTATATGAATTATGTTAGACAATGATTTTAGAATTTGTTGAAGACAAAAGGATTTTCAATGCACTATCTTTTGTTAAATTGAAAGTCTGTAACAGGTTGGACAAAAATTTGAAAAATTGTTTGAGAATGTATGTGTCATCGTACAAGGTGGGTAAGTTTACCTATGAAGAGCTTTGACATATTGGAAGTCCCTAATGGACAGGAGAGGTCTCACTAATATTGTTGATAATGACGAAAATGATTCAGCTTGGAGTGATGATGAGATTATGAAAACGCAGAATTCACAAATGATTCTCGGTTCTTTTGGAGAAGTCAATAAGGCTTTGTATCAGCTTCCAAAAATATAAAATTTCAATGAGTATATTACAAATTCATATAATCAATGATTTTTCGGATTTGAAATAATTTATAAAATTTTAGTGATTTGAAAAAATTCATATTATCAATTATTTTCCATATTTGATATCATTTGTAAATGTCAATGATTTAAAAATTTCATATTATCAATTATTCTCGGTATTTGATCAGTTGTAAAATTTCAATGATTTGGAAAAATTCATATAATCATTCTATTTTCAATGATTTGGAAAAATTCATATAATCATTCTATTTTCAATGATTTTGCATATTTGCTTTTTAATGTTATTGACTATCTATGTTGTCAAAATTTATGATTTATGCTTTAGCTTTGAGTAAACTAGAAATTTGAAAACCATGCATGCATAATGATGCTATGTTATTGAATTAATTATCTATGTTGACAAAATATAATGATTTATGCTTTGACTTTGAACGTATGTATGTATGTGTGTATTATTAGTATCATTAGCATGTAAACTATGTTGACAAAATTTTATGATTTATGCTTTAGCTTTGAGTAAACCATGCATGTATACATAACTAGTAAATATTTCTTAGTATCATTAGTATGTATGCTTTTACTCTAGAAGGTAAAATGCAAATAGCATTTTACTCTAGATATAAAAAATGAAAATTTAAACCAATTCATAGATATATTCATCGTAAACTAACTTTGAAATATGAAAACAATATAACATAATACAAAAGACGACACTCATTTTTATACAACAACAAGAATGACTATGAATAAAATGAAAATTTAAACTCATGCATAGATATATCCTTCATAAACTCATTTGAAAATAGAAATATAAAAACAACATAGCATAATACAAAATAAAATACTCATTTTTATACAAAAACAAGAATGACTATGAACAAAATGAAAATTTAAATTCATGCATACATATATCCTTCGTAAACTCATTTGAAAATTGAAATATAAAAACAACGTAGCATAATATACAAGACAATACTTATTTTTATATCACAACAAGAATAACTTTGAATAAAATGAAAATCTAAACCTATGCATACATATATTCTTCATAAATTCAAGCATATTTGAAAAATGAAACCCCATAATACTCAAGAGATGATAATAACACACTATTATAAATGTAAATAGTATAATAGTAAAGTAATAAAAGCAAGTGTCTTGTTTTCAAATAAAAACATATGAATGTCATAAAATTATCTTTTTGAAATATCAAATTTTCAAATGCAGTTTCAGGCTTCAGAATATTTTTCCTATTCTACTCCTTTTTCCTCTTCCACGACTTCCACGTTCTACATTCCAATGGCTTCCCCCTCGGGTTGGGTAACAATACTCTCAATTGTTCCATAACTGATAAGGATATTCTCAACACTTTCCAATCCTTCGAGCAGGGTGTTTTCCTCTTTCCCAACATCTTTGGATATTGGTGCAAGAACTTCTTTACCCTTCTCCTTTAGTAGAACATCAGGATCCAATCCATTTTAGATAATGATTTTTTGAAAAGCATTGTTTTGTCGAACTGCTTCCTGAGCTCTCTTTTTTTATTGCCATAGAAGCATTTAACAAATACTTTGCCATCCTGAGATAGTCTTGCAGGTTTTAAATCTGCTTCTTGAGATTATCATACTTTACCTGCAAAAAGAAAAATAAGTAGTCAATAGATATTTACATTTTAAAAAAGAACAAAAAAATTTTGAACACATTAGTCAAACCTCAACAATATTATTTGCAGCTATAGCAACAACAACCTTTTTCTTATCACACGCCCATTAATTATAATAAGCTTGGGCCTTAGTGTTAATGTTCTCCAATATTTTCAACATAAACTTTAAAGTTTCATTTTTTTAAGATGTAGTAACCTACACAATGCCATATTTTTCTTGATGTAGTAGAGCCTCTATCTTTTCAGGTTCATTTTCAAATAAAGAAAATAAATTATCTTTTTGAATTTTTTTTAATCGAGCATTAATTTCCTTTATCAACACTTTGGCCCAATACTTCCATTTTTTCATTTTTGTTATATCTGGCAGTAGTGAATCCTTAATGGTTGCTACAACATTGTTAGAAACTAAATCATTTTCAAAAATATTTACTCTTTCATCCTTTATTTGAGGATGAGATTGAGGGATGTTGGTTTCCTTAGGAGGAGATTTGCTTGAACATTCTGCTCCTTCATTTGGAGGATATCAAAGCAGTTCTGATACTTAAAAATTAGTGTGTGTTTCTTTGTAAAAAGAAATCTTCATCAAGTGGAATATTATCCAAACCAACACCAAAAGCTTTCGGTAACCTATAAAATTAAAATTACCAAAAGATATATGTCTGAATCCTAAAAATTCCTTTGTTGCTTCTTTCTTTGGCCTAGATGGAAGAATGTGTTTTCCACCCGAGAAGCATTGACCTCGCATCTGAGGTTGGCGTGGTGGAGGAGGGGGCGACATCGATTGTTGATTTTGATGACAAAATTGTTGTATAGGAACTTAAAAATCAAAATAAAAATTGGTTAGAAAATTTGTGAAGGTAGATTATGAATATTGATTACAAATTTGGTTATAACACTTACCAACAAAAGAAGAGACCTCTTGCATAGACAGAATGCAAATGGAATTTTGGTGCGCTCATGTTGTACATATGAAAACACAAAATAAAATTTAATAAAAAATAGTAAAATTTTGGTAACAAATTTTGTTAAGGCAGTCTGTAAAACTTACTTCCCGAAGATGAGACCTCTTGTGCAACTAAACCTGTTGGAAGTGGACATGCAGTCGTAGGTGGAGGTTGTCGAGGATTAGGATAACTAGATCTTACATGTTTCCTTGTTGACTTTCTTTGTAGCAGTGGTGTTGTTTCCTTCGCAAGTGTTTTGGAGTCTTCTGATTCCTCTGTATTATAACCTCTGAAAGCAACATCCCGCTTTGAAGAGGAAGATAATACCCTTTTTTGTATTTTGTATAAAATGATAAAATTATAAAAATGACAAACATATGAAAAATAAAAAAGATTACTTCAATATTAATTAAGAATTACCTGAACCTGTTGTTCTATCATGGTTGCATTGGCTATGTTTGAGTTCCAAGAAGTTGGTACTTGAGTGTTTTGCAAATGATAAAAAGGTTTATAAAAAAAGCAAGAATATAGTTGCATGTGCTTATAGTCGATGAAGGTTAAGTGTGCATTATCACATTCTGGATATCCATTTTGATCCGATGTGAGACATAGGTGGACCAGTCGAATTGTTGGTGTGCAATACAACGAACCAAATATGCTAAGGCCCACATCAAAATTTATGTCGATCTTTTTTGCAGAACTATTCTAGCAAGGAAGAATTTACAACATGCATGAAGAAATTTATTCTCAATAGTTGGTACAGTCAAACCCCTTATGGACTTGGTGGTCATAACTACAAAAAAAAACAAAATCAGTAATTGTAGACACTAGAATTTAAATTTAATTAAATAAAAAAATGCAGTTATACCTTGAAAAAATTCCAGCTACACTTTGAAGGTGGACTCTAGGTAGAGTTTGTCATCATCAATTAATGTGAATTTGGATGTGATTAGATCACAATCGATGTGGGGCAATGCTATCAATCTGGCGACTTCCGAGGTTGCAAAATAAAATACGATGTTTTTGTTGTCAATGACAACATGTACCTTGCCCAAATCAATGTTGTAGCCTACAGTTATCTTCTCCAGTAGTTTAGTTTATGTGTCAAATTTTGGATTGAAACTAGACCCCAAAGACTAGAGTCTATTACCCATGATATGTCGTAACCCAGTGTTTATAAAACTTCATAAATTAGGGGGCAAACAAGGTTTTTGAAATTAATTTTTGACATTCTAGGGGTGATAGGGGAGGACACCATAGGGTTCAAATGGGAGGAAAAGGGTTAAAACTCCATTAAAACTTAAGGTAAATGGTTAAAACTACATTAAAACAGGAGGAAAAGGGATAAAACTATGTTAAAATAGGAGGAAAATAGTTAAAAATACATTAGAAAAGGTGAAAATTAATTGTTTATGCCTTTATATAGACTTTTTTACATGCAATCAATTCATAAATGGTTGACACGTGGCATCTGCATGCAATCATTTCATGGATGGTTGACACATGGCACATATGTACTGCATTGTCAATATAAATGATCAATATTAGGGTGTGCTACAACCGATTAGGTATGCTACAATCGATCGGCTTTGGTGCATTCAATCATATTTGTTGCAATCGATCGGTTTACTTGCATCCAATCATCATCAACATAGTGCATATGTTTTTCATCAATACAAAGCATTGATATTGTTGCAACTAATCAACATTTTGGTAGCTCATTAACATTGTTGCAACCAATTGTCTTTGCTGCAACTGATTGATATTGTTACAACCAATCGATATTTTTGCAATCAATCAGTATTCCTACAAATGATCGACATTCCTACAATTGATCGACATTCCTGCAACCGATCGACATTTCTGCAACTAATCAAAAAAATTTCAACCCATCAACATTCATGTAACCAATAGACATTCCTGCAACCAATCAACATTCCTGCAATCGATCGACATATATGCAACCAATTGACATTTTTTCAATCCATCAATATTCCTATAACCGATTGACATCCCTGCAACCAATCAACATCCCTACAATACATCGATATTGTTGCAACTGATCGATCTTCCTACAATCGATCAACATTTCTAAAACCTATTGGTATTCCTACAACCAATCAGTTCATATGCAACCAATCGATATATCTGCAACTGACCAATTTATCTGCAACTGATCAGCATTATTGCAACACATCAACATAGTTAAAATTGATCAACTTATATGCAACCGACTGACATGTCTACAACTGATCAACATTTTTTGACCATCATGTCTACAACCAATCGTCTTAGATCGATCATCATAGCTTTTCTTAACAGCACTATCCTATAGGCATAGGGTGATTGACATAGCTTTTTCCATCGAAAAAAAGCCTTTATGTTTATTTTACATTCCTAGAATTTGTAATCTGATATTCATAACTCCCAACATAGAAAAATTCACCACAGTTTGAAATTTTTTTTAAAAATGAATGCAATTTGCCATGACTCCTTGGGCATAATTCGTCAGGATTTCGAGACAATTTGCCTTGATTTTATAAATAGATTTTGGGTCTGACCCCTTATGCAAAACCTTGGCTCCAAGATTCTAGTCCCAAACATAGACATGACTTCAACTCTCATCGTACTTACAACAATATTGAGTATTCCCATGGATTTTTCTATTTCAAATGTCATTATCACCATTCCCCATATTAGGCTTATGAAGAACATCATAACTTTTAAGTAGAAGGTGCAGACATAGCAATATATGAAGATGAAGATTCATTATAGCAGGAGTAACCAACAAAAGTAGATGAATAAAAACATGAGGATGATACCATGGCTCTCTTTGCTCATGCTCTTATGGGACTCCAAGCTCACCATACTATCAAGGTACAAGGATTTATTAAATGACAATGTGTCAATGTGTTGATTGATTCAAGTAGCACACATAACTTTATAGATACTAAGACAACAAAGTCCTTGGGCTTGTATATCAATACTTTAAATTAGGATAAATTTTAAGTCTTAATTGCAAACACAGGTATCGCTCAATGTGTGGGTCGAATGTCTAAAGTTAACATCCAAATGAGGGATTATACTTGGTTGGACAGTATCTTTACCATGAACCTATATAGTTCAAATATCGTCTTGGGAGAAAAATGGCTATCTTAGCTTGGTTAGGTTACTATTAATATGCAAAAATTATATGTCAAATGGATGGAGAAGAGAAGAATAATTTATCTTCAAGGAATCCAATTGCCTCCCTCCAAGGTGGTTATTTCACATAGCATGGAAAATATATTTAAAAAATATGGTTGTGGATTCTTTGCCCAAGTTAATTGCATGGAGGTTCATTCTTTGGAGGAACTATATTAGCTTAATCCCTTGAAAGACCTATGCTTTTTTAGAGACTATTGAGGGAACTCCAAATCAAGTGACTATGTCTTCCAACAACTAAATAATGGCCTCTTGATTTGAACTCTTTATAGGAGTTGCTTCTACCCACTTGATAAAGTAATCTATCATTGTTAAAATCCACCTATGGTTTACATTGGATAATAAACTTGATATTATTGATGAAATATAATTCTCATTACTAGAATAGCTATAAAATAATTATGGGATACAAAATCATTCACTCTTTTGTTTTTTTTCCAATTAACATATAGAATGATCGACATTATTTGATCCATTCAAAAGCACACGATATGATTGTCAAATAATAATATCCAATTCATAACATCTTGTGAACTATGGTATATGATGAATAGTTGCCTCCTTCATTACGATATATTTATAATAGGTCATTCACATTTTTCTTTTAAATAGATCTTAATAATACATCATCATACCCTTTATTGTTAAGAATTATTCCACCATAGTTAGGGTAGTAACCAACTACCCCTCGCTAGGTGACAAGTTAGTTAAGGGGAGATATGAACTACCCCTCATAAGGAAAATAAGAATAAAGTTATTTATAAACTACCACTCATAAGGGCCATGAGTCCAAGCAGTTATCATCTTCTCATGGATGGTGGTTAAGCCTTAATTAGCAAAGCTATATATATAAATACTCATAATATCTAAGGCAATGGTATCAAAGCTTTGAGTTCTAACTTGTGGTATTAGAGTAAGTAGAAGGAAGAAATAATTATTTTTATGATCCTCCTCTAGCTTCAACACAGAGAAAGCCAAGAGAGAACTATGTTTGAGAAAGAAATATTGAAGTTTGAGAATAGAATTTTCAAGGGTAAAATTACCTGATATAAAAATATCACCATGAAGAAAAACTCTATGGTAGATTGAAAGTTCTAGGGTGGAAAACCCTTGCGAAAGGCTAAAAATTCAAGCATAAAAAAAGTGTTTCAATCCCTTCAAAGACCAAAGGTTGTAAAGCCTACAAGGAACAACCAAACCAATTGAGGTAAGAAAACAAAGCCATAAGAGCTCCTCAAAACTTATAAAGGAGAAGATATTGAAGCTTCTTAGAGTATTTCAAGAAGATAATTAGCAAAGAACAAGAATCAATTCATTCCAAAGAGGAATAGGAAAATCAATTAAAAGGAATTCATATTCTACAAAAATTATTGAATCTTATACGAATATTACAAGATCAAAAGAGCTCACAAAAGGAATACCCAAAAGGATAAAAGGAAATAATAAAATCCATTAAAAGGAAACCAATAACAACATAGTTTAAATCATTGAAAATACAAATTAGAACAACCAATTTAAGAGAGAAATAAAGGAAGCATCCAAAAAATTAAAGAAATAAAATATAAGCATTCCAAAGGGAATGCAAATAAATTTTAAAAGCAAGACAAGGAAAGTGTCTAAACCATTAGTTTCAACTAGATCTAACGAAAAAGCAACAGTCATCTTGTCTCTACCAAGGCAAAGGATACATGTTCTATAAGTAGAATGAAGCAAGAGTTGCATGAAATAAATATTGTATGAAAAGTTAAAAATCAAGCCAATAAATTCATGTACAAAAATGACAAAAGATTCAATTTAAAGTAACAACTATTTCAAAGTACTTGAATGTGCTCACATGGACCATGTATAACAAATATAGAGTTCAAATGTTATATCCTACAAACACGACTTTGAAGAGGACTATAGACTCGAAATATTTGCACCCCTTTCCTTCAGGCTAATGGATCCATGCTTGGAAGGGGGATCTACACCTCATATGAGAAGCACTTGTGTCGTGTTCTCTTTGGTGGTTGTTGGCCAATTTTTGTTGGGTTCACGAGGAAACACTTTACGATTGTTTCCATACCTGTATACGGTGAGAATTTGATGAGTTCTTTTATTTAGCATACACCTAAGTTTTAGGTAAAATGCAACTATACCCTAACTATATGCATTTTTTATTTTCATGAAGACATCTGCAAATAGTGAAACTAATGTAATCTAAGGAAATTGAATATTTATTTTTTCTATCTTTTATATTTTTAGAATAAGACTAATACAAGCTAATGTAATTAACTATATATATTTTTCCTTTTACTTTTATCTTTTCTTTTCATATGATTACATGCATGAGACAAAGTCAAAACAAGAATTAAATAGTCAAAAATAGAAAATAAACCAAAGTTTATTGTACTTATCTGATCCAAATAACAGGTGTAGTCGAATACACATCATGTGGAGTGAATTTGTGTTTTACAATGAATTCGTGTTCTGTCAACTAGCCCACAAAATTGCATCCTTGAAAGATCTGCAAAGAGTTTTCTGCACAAGATCCTTAAAATTTGAAAGTTAGGATTTGGGGATTTGCTTAGGCCACTATAGATCAGATCTTGGAGGCATAGCAGTCAGATCCCATAGGTCTATTAAACAACCTTGCATAAAAAAATTGAATAACGAAAACATGGATAGATCTAAATATGGATTGAATAATATGAATAGAATTCTAAATATGACTAAGTTTTATCGAATGCAAATCGATCTAAGATAACATGTATATGAGCTTACAAATTTAAGAGCCTGATTTTACCCTCATATATGTACTTTCATGAATTCGTGTTCTATATGCGAACACGCGATCCGTAAGTTTACTAACTGTCAGGATGCAAATTTTCTAGATTAGCAAAAAATAATAAATTTTCATCATGAAATGTAATTAAATAATGATCTAAGGATTGTGAAAGAAACTTATAGTGGATTGCATAACGAATCGGGACATTGGATACCTGAATAGTGATGGTGACATGGTGGATCTAAACAACCACAAGCATTTCCCTATGATGAATCTCCATAGAATCAAAGATATCATGTTCCAGTTTATCAGACTTGCAACAAAATTTTAGATCCCTGCTCTCTAAGTCTAAAAATAATATTGCCTTAACTCATTATTAAATCTATCAATTCACCATTAAACTATCCAAATTATTATGGAGGTTGATCCTTGATTTTAATGGCTTTGTGGGTCACAGAATGGGCTGGTAGTTGCAAGATCTATGAGGTCAAATTGGATCAGTTCAAACCAATTTGGGATTTCTCCAAATTTGATGAATTTGCATCCTAGCCGCTAGGATGTGAAATCGTCAAGATCGAACAGTTAGCCAATTTGGGACAAAATCTAAATGGTTGGATTTGGTGGAAGGAAGATTCCAAATTTTGTGGATACACGTCCTAGTCGCTAGGATGTGAAATCATGAAAAAAGAGGAAAATGTGCCAAATTAGTTGGCACGTGCGGGGAAGGACAAAATTTAAAAAAAAAGGAGGGAAATTATGTATGTTGAAAAAATAGGGAATTTGACATGGATCAAATTTTCCTGTCTACATTTGCCCCCTCTTGGTGCATTTGTGACCAATAAATGCATCAAATAAAGATGCAAAAAAATTATTTATTTTTGTTTCGGAGTGAGAAGGAATGGTCAGTTTTGGTGAAAGGCTAACATGAAACATGTTGAAGATATGCATTTTTTTTTGTTTTGCTTCGTGGTAGAAACCACTTCTCTTTTCTTCTCTCTTTGGTTTTTTTTTTTTTTTTAAGGATACTTGCTCATTTTAGTGGAAGAGCAAGGGATTTTATTGCTTTGGGTAGGGGGAGCTTGTCCTTTTGTCAATTCTCAATATTCTAAACCATATGCATAATAGGATAGCAAGGGAAACCTTTCGCTTAAGGGGAAATGACTACTATGTAGCATCATCATTCCTTGCGTAAAATCATATTTAAAATATATAAATATATTTTGGTTCAAAAGCGGTAGAATCGATTCTCAAAACCCAAAATTTTCTTAATGAACAATAGTGGTTTTGGTTCAAGAGAGATTTTTTAATCAATATCCAGAATCAAGATTTATTAAAATATGAATCATGTGAGTGGTTCAAGATAAACTCTAAATTTATTCAAAGAAAAAGAGAACCAATATTGACTATGAATCTTAATAGCATCAATTTGATATTTTAACAACATAATAATTGGATGCGACTATTTGGCATACGCAATTAGACCAAAGCCAATTATAAACATGCAATAAATACAGCTATATGATAGATGATTTCTATGAGATGATTAAAATTATAGAATGAACTACATGTAAAAAATGATTTATGTACAAATGCAAGATGGTTATGTACAATGATGAGACATGAATTTATGCATAGTATATTTTAAGGTGCATTATGTTCATTGGCTCCTTAAAGTCTTTTCCATCTAAGGTGGCCAAACGATATGCACCTGATCCAAATTTAGTGGTTATGATAAATGGTCCTAACCAATTTGGTTGAAATTTTCCTTTAGTATTTTTTTGAGCATTAGTATTGTTTTTATTTTCTTTAAGAACTAGGTCACCAACCTCGAAAGATCTATTATAATCTTTCTTTGAGTATGATCTTTTAATTTTTTCTTGATAAGTGTGAAGATGCTCTAATGCGTTTATGTACTTTTCATCTAGTAATTCTAGTTGACTTAATCATCCAGCATGATATTCATCTCCTACTTCAATGTCTTGAAGTAAAATTCCTAAAGAAGGTACTTCAAGTTCAAAGAGAAAAATGATTTTAGTGCCATAGACCAAGATAAAAGGTGAATCACCTATAAGGGTTTGAACACTGGTTCGATAAGCCCATAATATTGGATATAACTATATATACCAATCTTGACCTAACTTATTAACCAATATTTTTAATATTTTGATTAAAATTTTATTAGATGCTTCATCTTGGTCGTTGTCTTATGGATAATAAGGAGTAGACCATCTATGTTGGATTTTATATTTTGTGCAAATCTTCTTAATGTCTTTATTTTTAAAGCAAGTTCCATTATCAGAGATAAGCGTAGAGGGGATCCCAAATCTATAGATGATTTTATTAAATATAAATTTAGATACTTGGGTCCCTACGCAACAAGCCAATGGTATGGCTTCTACCCATTTGGTAAAATATTTAGTTGTTTTTATGATAAAATGATGCCCATCAAACAAAATTGGATTAATCATCCCAATGATATCAAGACCCCATTTGGAAAAGGGCCAAGGGGAAGATATGGCTTGAATATCTTGAGCAGAAGCATGAACAAGATTTATGTGTCGTTAACACTTGTCACAATGATGCACATAATAATTGACATACTTCTCCATAGAGGGCCAAAAATAACCCATTCTTAGGAGCTTTTTGGCTATAGCACTACCACTAAAATGGCCTTTGCAAGATCCATCATGCACTTCTCTTAATGCCTTTTTGGATTCTTCTAGGTTGAGGCATATTTTTTTTTTTTGAAAAAAATGAAAAACTTGTATTAATACAAAGAGCAATTACAAGCGGGAGAGAACACATCCCAACCAAGAACAGCAAACAACACTACAAGAGAAGAGCACAAAGTCAACCCAAAACAACACAAAGCAAAGAAGTCAACTAGGCGCGAACAAGTGACATGTCGTGAAATCACGACATGTCGCGAGATCGCGACATGTCGCGAGATCACGACAGTCAACCCCGGCTCCTCCACTGCGGTGCCAACAGTCACGAAAACGTGACATGTTGCAAAATCGCGACATGTCACGAAATCGTGACATGTCGCAAAATCGCGACGACAGCACCCTCCAGCAACCCTTCATCAAAATTGTCGCGAAATCGCGACATGAAGACCAGCTTGCTCCATAACGCCAAAAAGGTCGCAAAATCGCGACAGAGAGCCTCCGAAGCATCCAACCATCAAAAGTGTCGTGAAATCGCGACGAATTCTCCTTATGGCATCCAGATCGCAAAAGCGTCGCGATATCGCGACAGTTTTCTCCATTCCGCTGGTAAGCCAAAATTGTCGCGAAATCGCGACGAGATTTTCATACAGCAGCCATCGCCAAAAAATGTCGCGATATCGCGACAAAATATCCACTTTGCACCACATCAGCAAAATGGTCGCGATTTCGCGATGGGTTTTCCTTATGACACCAGATCGCCAAAAGTGTCGTGATATCACGACGATTTTTCCTTTCGGCGCCCAGTTCTCAAAACTGTCGCGATATCACGACGAATTTTCTTTTCGACGCCCAGTTCTCAAAACTGTCGCGATATCGCGATGAATTTTCCACTTTGCTCTCCATCTGCATAAGTGTCGCGATATCGCGATGGTTTTTCCTTTCGGCGCCTAGTTCTCAAAACTGTCGCCATATCACGACGAATTTTCTTTTCGGCGCCCAGTTCTCAAAACTGTCGCGATATCATGACGAATTTTCCACTTTGCTCTCCATCTGCAAAAGTGTCGCGATATCGTGACAATTTTACCAGTTAGCCCCAAATTGCCAAAACTGTCGTGATATCGCGACAATTTTACCATGCGCCTTCCCCGAGGGCCGCGATGGTGTGACATGTCGTGATATCGCGACAAAAACTCGCCAAAGGCCGAGAGGGCGCAACCTGTCACGATATCGCGATAGCTTCCAACTTGAAGCAGCGACGGTGCTACATGTCGCGATATCACGACAGAAACCTTCCTTAGCATAAAAACACTGCACATCATTTCAGAAAATGTTCAAGGCCTTGTCGGATCTCTACATCCTCCACAGGCATGTCACTGTGCATCTGCATCCCAACCTCCCTTTCAGCACCCATCTTAGCAAGGAAATCGGCCGCCTTATTGAGATCTCGATTCACATAGACAGGTATCACATCATCTAATTCCCTCCAAAGCTCTTTGATTTGGGAGACTAAGATCCGCAACCTCCAAGCTTTCGAGACAAAGTTTCTCATACAGTCAAGAGCACCCACCAATATTTGGGAGTCAGACTCAATAATAATATTCCTGTGTCCCTGTTTGGCAGCCCAAAAGGAGGTAGATTTGATGGCAAAGGCCTCGGCTTCATTGTTTGTGGCACATCCCAGACCTTGCAGTTCCCAATAGAGCAAAGACCCTGCATGATCGTGACACACTACTCCAATTCTAGCACTTCTCGGATTGCCTTTAGCAGCTCCATCAGTATTGATTTTGATCCATCCTTCAGGAGGAGGTTTCCAACTACCACTCACCTGCCTTTGTTGAATAACAGCTCCCTCTTCCAAAGGCTCGAAAGCGATTGAATTTCCCCCTCGGCATGAATGGCAACCATTTTCTCCACTTTGCTCCAAATGACTTGCCATATTCCTTCTAGAGGGGAGAAGGTTTCACAGAAAATACGGGCATTTCTCTCCAACCAAACCTGCCACCAGATAAAAAATAAACCAAGCTCCCAGCCAATTCGAAGAGCTTTGGATTTAAATCTACCTTTCTTCCAGCTTTCCCAAATGTTGTTTCGAGACAAGACCCCATTAGCCTAAAGTTTAAAGTGGGAGAACCAGCGCTTCCAGATCTGTCGTGTGAAAGAACATTCAAACATTAGATGATCCGCAGTTTCCTCCTGCTTGTGGCATAACACACATTGAGAAGGTCCAATGATGCCTCTGAGTCTGAGATTGTCATAGGTGAGAATTCCATTATGCAAAAACTGCCAGGCGAAGAAGTTCACTTTTGGCTAGCCCTGGGGATGCCATATCTTTCTCCAATCATGAACCAAAAAAAAGTGTGGGGGGGGCTCTGGGAGGATCTCATCATATCCCTCTTTCACAGTATAAACCCCAAGGCTCCCATAGCCCCAGGCCAGTTCATCCTCCTCATCTCTCCCAATAAGAAACCGTTATGCCAAGATTTTTCCCAAAGTAGGTACCAACTCCGGAGGGATTGGTATTGGCCACTCATCCAGCCGCTTAAACTTTATGATCTTGTAGTCACCCAATTGACTAGTGTTAAAGTAGCTCTCAATTTGGATCCATCCCTTATCTTCTATAGCAGATTTTATCGGTTGTAATTCAGGAAACACAGCAATAATGGGAGGATTCTGGTCCCAGGAATCAGTCCAGAACCGAGCCTTATCCCCTCTCCCCACTTTCCAAAATAGTTGATCTTTGATGAGTTGAGCTCCAAGCTTGAGCGCCTACCACACTGGTGATCCAAAACCTTCCAGAGGAAAGTGGCCCACATCATTAGGATGGACAGAACCCAAGTATTTGCTAGAGAGGATTCTGCTGAAGAGGGATGTTGGCTGAGAAATCCACCTCCAGGATGCGGTTTGCCAGCCAAAGCCTTGTTGTTAAACTTGGAGCTTCTTAGTCCCAACCCTCCTTTTTCCTTGGGTTGGGTAACCTTGTCCCAGCCAACCAAGGCCCATTTCATCTCTCCCTTGGCACCTTCCCATAGAAATATTCTAGCCATTTTATCCAGCTCTTTCCAAATAGACTGGGAGCAGCCAGGACGGAGAATTTATAAATTGGCATGGCCTGAATAACTGACTGCAAAAAAGTTAGACGACCCCCATAACTTAACCATCTATGAGACCAATGGTTCATTCTATCTTTGATGCCATCCAATAGGTCCTTCCAAACATCTATTTTTAGTTTTTTGAAATGGAGAGGGACCCCCAGGTAAACTACTGGGAGAGAGGTCCGAGTGAAACCTAAAATCTCAATAACTCTTCTCCGTAACCGTTGATCAATATTGAAGAAGATCACTTTGGATTTATTGTCATTGATGACTTGATTAGAGGCCCGGAGGTAGACATTTAGAGTATCTCTGATTCTTCTTGCTTCCCTAAGGTTGGCCACTCCCACCAATCCAGTATCATCTACAAACTGTAAATGAGTCAAAACTTCAGCCCCGACCTTAATACCTGTTATCTGACCTTGAAGTCTTCTTCTCATAAAGAGTCTACCCAATCCTTCAGCCAAGATGAGGAAGAGATAAGGATAGCAAGGGTCTCCTTGCCGCAGTCCATGAGAGGCACCAAAAGGAGGCAAGGGAAGTCCCTTGATAAGAACAGAGTATGAAGGTGTAGAAATACAGCTCATGACCCAGTCTGTCTAGTCCTGAGAGAAACCAAAGGCAGTCAACATCTTTGCCAAGAAGCCCCACTCCACCCTGTCATAAGCCTTGGACATATCCAATTTAATGAACATTCCTTTGTTCCCAGATTGGTGCATTGTATGGATAGCCTCCTGTGCAAGAATCACTCCATCCAATATTTGCCTCCCTTCAACAAAACCCCCTTGCTCTGGGGAAATTATATTATGCAGGATAGGTTTTAACCTTTCAGCCATAATCTTAGTAATTATTTTATAGATCACATTGCATAAGGCAATAGGTCTAAAATCAGATAAATGAACCCCCCCTGCTCCTTTTGGAATTAAAGTAATGAAGGTATGATTTAGAGCCTTGAGCATTCTTTTATTGGTTCTGGACTCCTCAGTGACAGCGAGGACATCTTCCTCCAGGGTATCCCAAAAGGCCTGGAAGAACTCAATAGGGAAGCCATCAGGACCAGGCGATTTACCAGTACTCATCCCAAAGACCACCTTCTTAAGTTCATCTCTATCAATAGGTCTAAGTAGGGCCTGGTTCTCTTCAGGAGATATTATAGAAGGAATGACAGCAATAACTTCATCTTGGGCTGCCCCATCTTGCTCCATACTTTCCTTAAAGAGTTTTGAGAAATACTCCATTGAGTGGGAGTGCATACCAGGAAGAGTGTCAAAAGAGTATCCATTCTCATCTTGAAGGAAATCCATATTATTCACTTGTCTCCTAGCACAGGCAGAGCGCTGAAAAAATTTTGTATTTCTGTCTCCTTCTAATAACCAAGTATTTCTTGCTCTCTGTTTCCAGTAAATCTCTTCTTGATTATCAATATCCTCAACCGCTTTGCGCAAAGCATCATCCTCGGATTTAAGGTGCTTGGAAATGTTTCCTTCCCTGAAATGTTTTTGCACCTCATCCCATCTGGCCAACAAGGGGGCCCGTTGGTGCTGGAAGTTTGATTTGTTAGTTTGCCTCCACTGTTTCAGTTTACACTTGAAAAATTGAAGCTGTTTGTGAAATTTGAACATTGTAGTCCCAAAAGGTGGGCGGCCATCTTCCCACCACTGAGGAATTTTTCTTCGGAGATCTTCTTTTTGCAACCAAAAATTTTCAAATTTAAATGGTTTATGGTATCGCCTCTGTCATAGCCCCTCCCTCCGATAGAAATGGGAAAGTGGTCTGCAACTGGGCCTTCCAAAATCTGAAATTTAATATTCCATTTCACAAATGCTTCCTCCAAGACCAGAAACCGGTCTAGTTTTACCTTCCTACTGTGTGGCTCTCTTCTCTTATTAGTCCACGTAAAATAAGTGCCAGGAACTTTGATATCAACAAGGTGAAAGGCCTGGACTTGAGCAATCAGAAGCCTATCCCCTGGATCCAAAGCTGGAAACCACCTTCCCGATCCCTGGCAGATAATTTGGCATTAAAATCCCCAGCAATAATCCAATCGCAATCTTCTCAGTAGGATCTCATTGAATGAACAGCATTCCATTGAAGTCGCTGGCCATCAATGTTTTAAGCCCCATAGAAGTTTGTGATTAAAACCTATTCAGCTGTAACAATGTTCTTAAAGAGAGATGTGAGAACACCCCTCCAAGTTGTATGTTCTATTGCTATCCACACCAGAGGGTTCCAAAGAGTAACAATCCCCCCCGAAGCTCCTTGGGCCGCCACATCCATATATCCAGCGCCCCTCCATATTCTACTAGCAATTTTACACATAAGATCTAAAGACATTTTTGTTTCCTAAAGGAGCAAAAATTCTGTTTTGTGTCTTCCTAAAAGTCTTTGAACAACAGATTGATGGGTTCTACTATTTAAACCCCTTACATTCCAGGATTGTATAATCATTGGAAACCTTGGGAGCAATAAGAGTCAATTGTTCTCACCGATCCTCCATTGATCATCTTGTCCCCTTGCGCTACTAGTAGATACTTATTGGATTTTCTACCAGCTCCTTGGGAATTACTATTCTTAGACCTCTTTTCCACCTGGGTAATCCCCAACGCTGGTCTTTCTTTGTTCTTTTCTGCACTTCCCATGTTGACATCCTTAATAACTCGGTTGTGCGAGGGAATGGATTACCATAGCCCCTAGGTTCTCTGGATGCAAAGTCTCAGGGGATTCAATAACCTGTTCTAAGACAGGAGTAGATGATAGAGGAGCATGAGAGTGGGTGTTAGTATCCTTAGCATTCCCATCCACTCCTTCCATGACTTGGTCTTCTTGGTCTACAAGGGATTTGAAGATTTCATATCGATTGGTTGGCTTGGTTTGGGCCTGCTCTTTGCCATTTCTCTTTTTGTTTTTCCTCCGCTTCTGTTGTTCAAAGCCATATTTCTGGGCATCAAAACCCTGGGGGATATTGAGGGGTTCTTTGACCGGAGTGAACTTACCCTCTCTGGGGCGATTTGGCGCTCCCGACGGAGCTTTCGCTTTTGTGGTCAGGCTATTTGGGCAGAACCTAGCCAAATGGCCATGCTTATGGCAGACTCTGCATCTGAAAGGTAAGGCTTCATAGTCTAGTTGTTGTATCCAGGTTAGTCCTGCCAACTCCAATTCCACCTCGACTGGAAGTGGCTGGCTAATGTCCATTTCTACGCATATTCTAGCAAAGACAGCAGTATTTCCCTCCATGGTATCTCTTGAAACTCCCAAATATCTACCTAGAGAATTACCAATCAACTCAAGAATCTGCTCACCCCAAAACTCCATTGGGAGAGCGTACAGCCGTATCTAGACCGAGACAGCCGTGGGATCAATGCGAGGATCAAAACCCACTCTCCATGGTTGGACAAATAATCCTGTCGAGCCGTGGCTCCTCTTCTCTGATTCAAATGCTCTGTTTCTATCTGCTAAAGAAGAGAAACTAATAATAAAATACCCATTGCTTATAGGCCATAGAGAGTACTCACCAATGGGCTCCCAGTTCTGTCTCACCCAGGTGTGTAGAAAGTTCAGAGTGGGCCGGATACCCATGAATTTGCAGATCAGATCATGGGTAGCACGGTATATAATCGTATCCTCAACCAGTTTTGGTTCTATGACAATCTTAGGCCTGGAAGCAGATTGTGGAAGGCAGTCGTTAACTCTGTTTGCAGGTAAACCCTTTCCAGCATTCTTAAATAGCATTTGATAAGCACTTCGTTGAGCTTCATCGAAGGAAGATGCAGGGTTTTCTTTTAATATATCAGCATATGAGCTTTTCTGCCCATCGATAGATCCTAGAGGAGACCCCATTGGGCCCTTCCAAGGCAATGAACGATCCTACAAAGAAGTGTGGATTCAATCCACAGGAGGTCTTGGAAGAATCTTCCAACCAGAGACCCTGGAGCTTCGCCCGGTGCCTGCACAGAAGGTTTCCCGCCAAATCGCCAGAGCTCGGTCGTCCGAAGAGCTAATGTTATCACCCTAGGTTGAGGCATATTAGAAGGATACCTTCAAAAGGCATTTTATAAAGCGTATTTCCTACGATAACGAAGCGAATGACTCATTTACGCAAAAGTCTACGTTGGTTCCTATATCCATCTGGAAGAGAGCTATTCTGGAGAAAATTAAGGATATTCACATACCATGGTTCTGATAACATTTCTTCAATTGCAAATACATCCAAGGGTGCTAAGCAAGATTCTAACGAAGTGAGTTCCTAGAGTTGATGAATAATGATAGTAGCATGATCATCATCCAACTCCAAACGAATGAGAGAAGTGGCTACTGCCATAGCATCTACAAAAAAATCACTAGTATGAGGGATATCTTCAATAGTAATCTTTTCAAAGAAAGACATAAGCTTTTGGATAAATTCTTTATAAGGATGGAGCTTCTTGTCTCGGGTCTGATAGACATTATTAATTTGGTTTACCACGAGTTGTGAGTCTCCAAATACTGATAGAATTTTAATATCTAGAGCTAAAGTCACTCGTAAGCCAAAAATTGGGGCCTCATATTCTATTGTATTATTTGTACAAGCAAATTGGAGTTTAAAAGATAATAAAATAGGTTGTTTCTATGGAGACACCAATATAATGCCTGCACCTACACCACTCATACAATGAACATCATCAAAGAATAAAGACCAAGAGTTTGATTGATCATCCTCTAAATTAAGACATTTATCTAAAACTTCTATGGTTAAGGGATGAGTCGATTCAAGAGGAGTTGCAGTAAGTTGATCGTCTATAAATTTTCCTTTGATGGAATTTTGACCAATAAAGGTTAGGTCAAATTTGCCCAAGGCGAGAACCCATTTCGCTGCTCATCCTGATAAGTAAGATCTACTCATCAAGTACTATAATGGGTCAAATTTTGCTATGACAAATGTTCTTTCACTAAGCATATAGTAATGCAATTTTTGTGTAGAGAATACAATAACTAAGCAAATATTCTCTAGGGATGTGTAATGAGTTTCATAAATTACTAAGGTTCTGCTAATGTAGTAAAAGGCTCGTTCTTTATTTTCCTCATCATGTTGGGCGAGCATTACCCCCAACACATGTTCTAGTATAGGAGGAACAAGTATTGGTGGTGTAAGTAAGTATTTTTTGAGAGCTTCAAAGGCTTCTTGACATTCATTATCCCAATTAAAAGGGGTACCTTTCTTAAGTAGCTTAAGAAAATGTTGGTATTTATCTGCTAATTTTTCAATGAAACGATGAATGGATTGAAGTTTACCTTGTAAACTTTGAAGCTCTATCAAATTATTCGATGGTGGCATGTTTATGATAGCATCAATTTTAATAAGATCTATTTCTATTCCTTGCATAGAAACGATAAATCCCAATAATTTACCATATTTAACCCCAAAAACACATTTGTCCAGGTTTAGACGAACTTTGTATTCATGAAGCCTATCAAACACTCATCGTAGATCAAGGATGTGATCTTCCTCTTTAATAGAGCGAGTGATAATATCATCAACATAATCATGCAAGATGTCATACATCATGTCATGAAACACATATGTCATGGCTCATTGGTAAGTTGCACCTGCATTCTTTAGACCAAAGGGCATTACTTTCCAACAGAAAGTTCCCCATGGTGTAATGAAAGTAGTCTTGGGTTGGTCTTCTGGTGCTATACAGATTTGGTTATATCTTAAAAATCCATCCATAAGGGACAACATCCCACTCCCAGCTGTAAAATCAACAATTTGATCCATATTAGGGAGGGGAAAATCATCCTTGGGACATGTGGCATTGATGTCCCTAAAATCAGTACATACTCTGATTTTCTTAGCCTCTTTTTTGGATACTAGAACGATGTTGGATATCCAATCAGAATAGTCGATGGCTTGGATAAAATCCACATCTAAGAGCTTTTGTAATTCTTCTTTAACCAACAAGGCTATTTTAGGATGCATCTTCCTAAGATTTTATTTTATGGGTTTAGCATCAGGATGGACCACTAAATGGTGCATGACTATAGAGGGATCTAAGCCAGGCATATCTGCATAGGTCCATGCGAAGATATCAAGATATTCCACAAGGAATTTCCATATATCTAACTTGTTCTTCTTCACTCAGAGTGGCTCCTATCTTAACCATGTGGGGATTGGCTTCAGTGCCAATATTAACCTTCAAAACATCCTCTACTACAATGCTCAAATCCCTTTCAAAGTTAGGAGGAGCAAGTGAAACACCCATTTCTTGAAGTTCTTCTAGGGATAGTTTTGCCAATTCATCTTGTGTAGTTGATGTTTGAATGTGGGCTATGCATGGGATGGATCCATCAAAGAAGAAACCATTCCGCATGACTTCATCAGGTGCGATGTCATAAAATACATCTCCTTCCACACATTCGTCTAGAGTGGCAATGATTTCAGGATGAACCATCGAGAGCATGTTGCAATAAAAAGAGGAGGTAAAAGGGGGTTTCTCATCCCTTTTGATATCTTTTAGGTGTTTTTAATTTTCTAAATATTCTTCATATGTGATAAGGTGATCATCATCGTCGAAGGGGAAGGGTTGGTATTTTGTGGAAATGTAACCAATACCACATCGTGCGGGCCACTCTTCGGCATCAAGGGGTTTGTGTATGTCATTTTCTAGGTGACCTAGGCCTTTTCCCCTATAACCCATGTCACACATGATTTTCTTGGAAATATTATACCTATCTAAAAAATAACAATGGGTAAAACTATTTTCATCAAATATTAAGCTCGTTCTATCAATGATAATGTCATCTATAGAATACCCTATAGAAATGAAGGTATAATTTCCAACATGGTATATGTTTTCTTTCTTGCGAGGTAACCCTATTGTATGTGGAGATGGTGATAATCGAGACAAGATGATAGAATCTTGTACGATAAAATTAGCATGTTCAACTGGGGCTAGTATGGTGGATAAATCAGGTAGTATCTCATATGTAAGAGGATACGATGTAGAGGGATCATTGGTGCTAGAAGGTGGAGATGTGTCAGAAGAATGTGGTTGATCAGTTGTTGGTAAGGATGAGTCAGAAGAAGTAGGTGCTAATGATGATAGAGCAGGACAAAAAGGAACATCAACGGGTTCAGCCGTAGCACACATTTCAAAAGGTCTAGGATCACCATGAATAGTGACCAATTGATTTTTAAATTCAAATTTCATGCATTGATGCAAGGTAGAGGGGACTACCCTCATTGCATTAATCCAAGGATGTCCTAGAAGAATATTGTATGATGTTGGGTAGGATACAACATAAATGGAAGTGTCCAAAATTCTAGGACCAACTTGTAGTGGGATAGACATCACACCACAAGATTCTTGGGTTTCATCATTAAAGGCTTTGATGATCATATCGGTTCTCCTTAAATCCTCATTTCTAAATCCAAACCTCTTAAAAAATTCATAAGTACAAATATTCAAAGATGATCCATTGTCGATCAACACTCTTTTAACACAAACATCCCCAATTAATGTTGTTATATACAGAGGATTATCCCTATGCAGACTTTGAGGAGGAATATCTTTATCATGGAAATCAATAAAGTCTACTCCATGAGATGTTACAACATCAACCACAATGGTTGGCTCTATATCTTGAGGTACCATCATTTGACTTAGGGTATTCATCAATTCTTCCCTATGAATGGGGGAAGATCTAAGTAGGTCGAGAAGGGAAATTCTAGCTGTTGTGTTAGCTAGTTGTTCATTGATATCAAAGGGTGTCTTTTGCTGAGGTTTGGCTAGATTATTGCCTTTATGAGGTGCCTTCAAGATAAAAGGTGGTTGAGCAATATCACTTGGTTGAGCTATAGGTAGTTGGGGTTGAGATGCCTGAGCTTGAGCTTGTTGTCTAGTTATGGCTCCAATTGTACCTACTATATTACTTGGTTGATGAAGTGGTTGTGTAGTAATAAGTAAAGTGGATGAGTTGAATCGAATGGGATGTGGTCTCATGGTTGTTGCTTGCTCTATAGGAAGTAATTGATGTGAAGATAGGTGAGTTGTTAACATTCTCAAAAATGGTTCCTCAGGAACTAAAAAATTTGTAATAGGTAAGATTGGTCCTGACTCATATTCCGAGCTATTAGAGTGAAGGGAACTAATATCTACCTCTAATTTTGATTCACTTTCTGTATGTTCAAGAGATAAAGGTTGAGGTTCTTTCTCTTGAAATTTCTTGATTGTAACCATAGATTGGGTAGGCACAAGTATATTTTGTGAAGGTTGTGGTGGTAGGAGGTTACCAATCATTCCCACATAACACGTTGGATGGGGCACACTTTTATAATCTAGTTGATTCACTACTTCCTTACCATGGTTGGGTAATGGGTTTTGGAAGATATCTAGATTTTGATTGGCATTTTGTGCCTGTTGTGTTTGCATATTTGTTAGAGGATTGGGGTTTTGAGGAGGACTTTCCACTTCCAGCTTGCCATTGTCAATTAGGTCTTGCACTAAATATTTTAGTCTTTTACAAGTATTTGTTGGATGACCATCAACTCGATGAAAATCATAATGTTGATCTGATCTATACCAAGGTTGAGAGGTATCCGATTGTCGTATTCTTGGTAATTCTATCAAGCCTCTTTCTAGTAGTTGTGGCAAGACCATCGACAAGGGTTGATTCAACTTTGTGAAATTTTGTGGTGGAGGTTTTTGTGGTGCTTTTAACACAAATTTCTTTGTAGCATCCACAACATTAACATTTGTGGGGGTCTATTATCTGTGACCCCATCTCCTACCACATGTTTGTTTTTGTATTGATTTTTGGATGATTTATCTTCATATTTTCTCTTAAGTTGTCCTCTTCTGATAAGAGCTTCTTCTACTCTTCTTGCCAAATCAATGGCTTGATCAAAAGAGGTTATAGTAGCAGTTGCTAATTCATAGGATAATTGCTCTTGTAAGTTCCCAATGAAGATTTCTAGCATCTCTTTTGGAGGTAGAGTAAAGTGTAATTTACCCAAGAGTTTCCTCCATCGGGCTAGGAATTTTGCAAAACTTTCTTCTTTTCCTTGTTTTAAATTATATAAGTCTTTGATCGTTACATGTCTCTCTATATAGGCACCAAATTGATGCACAAATAATTCTACAGTTTCTTCAAAGTTTCTTAGGGAATGTGTTGGCAACTGATAATACCATTCTAAAGCCATACCCCCAGACTTTTAGAAAATATTTTTAGCAATAGCATATCATCATAAGCAATATCATGACATGTTGTTCTAAACATGCGAAGATGTTCAATTGGATCTTCAGTTCCCTTATAGATCGGAAGAATTAGCATGGAGAAATGTTTAGGATATGGTCTAGCTGCGATAATGGGATCTAATGGTTGATTGCACATTTCCTTATAACTATATGTGGGATGATAAGGATCTATGTGGTCTAATCATGAAGCTAATTGTTTCACTATAGCTTCAAGATGGTGTGGTTACCCATTATGCATATTTTGTGCCACTATGTTTGCATAAGGAGGGTAATAGGTAGCTTGTGCTATCGAATAGGGAGTTGGAATGGTGATACTATTGTGCATAGGATTGGAAAGAGTAGGGTTGGTATGCCCATAGGGAAATGCATTTTGTTGAAAGGTTGTCTGAAAAGAAGTAGGAATTTGTGAATGAGTTGGGTGTACATTTTGATTTCTTTGTGATGCAAAAGCTTGGACAAATTGGTTGTTGAGATATTGAGAAAGAAAATTGGTAGTAGTAGAAGAAACCGGTTGTTTTTGGGTGGAGATAGTTGTAGTAGCAACATAAATAGGTTTATGTTGAGGTGCTACTAATGCTTGAATTTGTGAATGAATATCTTGAGAATGATAAATTTGGGTGTTACTAAGAGGAGGACCACCATAGGTGACATGTTGAAGTGGAGGGAGGTTATATGAAGTGGCACTTGCATGCATCTTGGGTTGTGGGTGAAGTCGAAAAGCTTCTTCCAAGGATGCTTCAATTGAAAAATTACCCCTCATAAGTTGGTCTTCTAATTCAAAAGTGTTAGTGAGAGTAGGACGATTGTGACTTAAGAAACCCCAAAAATGCTTTACAGATTCAAAATGAATATCCCCTTTAGGTCCTATTTTAGGCTCAAAAGGATCTAGTGTTTCTTCTTCTTCTTCCTCAGTTTGTTCTATTTGTGCTACTTGTTCTTCTTGGTTTTCTTCGGTTTCTACTTCAATATTTTGTTCATTAGGATTTTTGGTAACTAACTCCTCTTCAGAGCTAGTTGCAATATGCTTACCATTCCTTAAATATTTAGGCATATTTTATCGATGCTAATATTAAGTTTTTTTTCTTATTTATTATTATTATTTTTTTGATTAAAAAATTTTTACTAAATTCCTTGTAGAGATTTTAATAATAAAACTAAGTATGTGGTTCAATATTCTTGGAAGATTTTATGGATATCATTTATCGGTTCTAGTTGTTCAGGAGTCATATAATGTTCTTCTTCAAATGTGAAATCCTTTTTCAAGAGAAGAACTAGATGAACGATGGAAAATTATTCGTGAACACTATCTGGGCCTACAAATTGTAAGTCATAGCAAAATTCCCTAAAAAGGATAGCCCTAGGTGCTTTGAAATATCTCCTATTGTTTTCCAAAGTCACCTCTTTTCTCTCTATATCCACCAAAAACTTATGAACAATTATGGCATCATCAAGGTAACTATCAAAAGGGTATATGGTTTTGTGAAGACTTGCTCTTTTATCTGCTAACCATCGTTCACAACTTCTCTGGATTTCAAAATATAATGATTGATAATCTGGGCCCAATGTTTTGGCTATGTTGACTCTTTTGATTTCACACAACTCTTGAGACCTTCTCCTAATATTTTCAAGATGATTCCACAATTGATCCCAGTGGTGTTTATCTCCTATATAAAGAAAATCAACCTCTTGTTCTACTAATATTTTTCTAATATCTATGAGTACGGATTCCCTAATGTAATTATCCACCATTTAAACAATCTCTTTTTCTCTTTTTTTTTTATCTTTTTTTATTTCTTATCTTTTACAAAAGAAATAATAAATGTAAGAAAATCCTTTCTATTCTATTAATCACTTCTAAAAAAAGATAATAAAAGAAAGACTTTTTTAAAATATGGGAAAAGTTGAAGGTATAGTTATCTTGGCTGAAATTAGGCTTTCACCTGGATGCCCGCATGCAGATGCTTGGTGATGAAGTCCAAGCCATGATGAAGCCTAGGTCCTACCAGTCCTCACCTAGTTCACCATGGTCAGTGATACACCTCAAAGAGATGCATGCTATTTTCCACGGCTATGATGGTTATTAGATCGACCGAATTTTAAATCTTGATTAGGGTTTTAAGTTTTCCAGGCATAGGTTAAAAGATAATCCCTTTTTCAAATGTTTGTGGGTATGGCTAACCCCCTTCACTATGTGTTCCCGTTGTGTCTAGACCAACCTAAGCTGTGGAAAAATATGTCGGATGTGATTCTTTTTAGGACAGTGGTCAAAGAAAAGGAAAAATGTGAATAAAATTAAATATTATCTTTTTTATGTTCTTCTAATCTAAGGCAAACAAATTTTAATGGTATTTTTTAGTTTTTTTTTTAAAATCAAAGAAAAATAGAAAATAAAAGTGGTGGTGTTTTCACATCGGGTTCACCAAAGAATGTAGACTCAAAATTTTCATACCCCTTTCCTTTAGGCTAATGGATCCATGCCTAGAAGGGGGATGGGAAAATAGGGGATCTACACCTCAGACGAGAAGCACTTGTGTCATGCTCTCTTTGGTGGTTGTCGATGAATTTTTGGTGGGTTCACCAAGAAACACTTTGTGGTAGTTTCCATGCCTATGTAATATGAGATTTTGATGAGTTCTTTTGTTTAGCATACACCTAAGGTTTAGGTAAAATGCAACTATACCCTAACTATATGCATTTTAGATTTTCATGAAGACATCTGCAAACAATGAAAACTAATGTAATCTAAGGAAATTGACTATTTTTTATGTCTTTTATATTTTTAGATAATAAAACTAATGCAAGCTAATGCAATTAACTATATATATTTTATCAAGTGGCATTATCTCAATCGGTTAGATTCCTCAATATTTCAAGGAGACCCAGGTTCGAATCTTGCCAAATGATACATGGATAATATCCAAGCTTTGTTGTAACACCACTATGTGGTGATAATATAATATGGGTGGGGCCCATTTCAATTCCATATAACCCATTAAAAATAATAATTTTATATTTTTTTATTTTAGCTTTTATCTTATCTTTTCAGATTACTAAATGCATGAAACAAAATCAAAACAGGAATGAAACAGTCAGAAATAAAATATAAACTAGATTTTATTGTACGTATCTAATCTAGATGTTAGGTGCAGTCGAATACACATCCTATAGAGTGAATTCACATTCTATAGTGAATTTGTGTTCTATCAGCTAGCCCGCAAAATTACGTCCTTGAAATATTTGCAAAGATTTTTTTGCACAAGACCCTTAAAATTTGAAAGTTAGGATTTGGGGATCTGCTTAGGCCACTATAGATCAGATCTTGAGGGCATAGCAATTAGATCCCCTAGGTCTATTAAACAACCTTGCATAAGAAAATTGAATAATGAAAACATGCATAGATCTGAATTTGGATTGAATAATATGAATAGAATTCTAAATATGGCTAATTTTTATTGAATGCAAATCAATCTAAGATAACATGTATATGAGCCTATAAATTTAGATGTCTAATTTTGCCCCTAGATCTGTACTTTCATGAATTCGCATCCTAGATGCGATTACGTGATCCATAAGTTTACTAACTGTCAAGACACAAATTCGCTAGATTAGCAAAAAATAACAAATTTTCATCATGAAATACGATTAAATAATGATCTAAGGATTGTGAAAGAAACTTATAATGAGTTGCATAATGAATCGGGACATTGGATACATGAAGAGTTATGGTGACATGGTGGATCTAAAAAATCACAAGTCTTTCTCAGTGATGAATCTCCATAGCAGCAAAGAGATCATGTTCCAATTTATTAGACCTGCAACAAAATGTTAGATCCCTACTCTCTAAGTTAGAAAATAATATTACCTTAACTCATTATTCAACCTATCAATTCACCATTCAACTATCCAACTTATTATGGAGGTTGAACCTTGGTTTTAATGGCTTTGTGGGTCACAAAATAGGCTAGTAGTTGCAAGATCTACGAGATCAAATCAGATAAGTTCGAACCAATTTGCTATTTCTTCAAATTTGGTGAATTTGCATTCTAGCCGCTAGGACATGAAATCATCAGGATCAAACCATTGGCCAATTTGGGACAGAATCCAAACAGTCAGATTTGATGAGAGGTGGATTTTGAATTTCGTGGATACGCGTTATACCCACTAAAATGCAAAATTGTGGAAAAATATGAAAACGTGCAAAATTAGTTGGCACATGCGGGGAAAGGATAAAATTTTGAAAAAAGGAGAAAATTTATGTATGTAGGAAATATAGGGAATTTGGCATGGGTCAAATTTCCCTATCTACAAGGATCAAAGTAATTCATGGGTAATTTATTAATTCAACAACCTAAGTTTGAAGAATAATTAAGAAATAATGAGGAGCCTCAACAGAGAGGTCTCATGTCAAAGAGCAACAAAAAGAGTTTTCATTAGGCAAGGAGTAGCCTTAGGAGAGAGGTCTAACATCAAAAATAAATACAAAGAGTATTTTCTTAGTAGGATCCGTGAGAGAGAGATCTCACATAAAAAAGAAGCAGAAAGAGTTTTCAAAACATAGTCAAAGCAAAATGCAGCCAAAAATTTATTTGTCAATTCTAAAAATTGCTAGCAATTTGTAGCTAGAAAAACCCAGGATCAATTGGCATCGATTAGACGTTGTTTGAAGAAAGATAGTAAAAATTTATCCATTTAGGAATAATTCAAAGGCATTTACTTAAGCAAAATAAGAAATGCACTTGTTCCTAAAAATAAGAAAGAGTATAAGGAAGGATGAGAAGAGAGATAGCACCTTGGATGCCCAAGCTCAAATGGTGATATCTCAAATGCAAGACTGACATGGAATCACCTTAAAAAATCAAGCTTAGACGATGCAAATCTTAGAACAAACGTTGTTTCAAATTTGAATGCTAAAAATTGGATGTTGTTTGCAACAAACAATTAAAATGCAAATGATCAACTAAGTCCATAATAAACGTTGCATGTGATAAGTTTGTCCAAACCACCATCAAGATATTTTGACGAAAGCATTATATGTTCAATTTATTATTTTAGACTCGGCTAAAAATCCACAAGGGTTCTTTTGAAATCTCTAGGATACTTACACTGATTATAAAAATTTTGCATCGAGTGTGAACACTAGAGCCTTCTCTCTCTCCATCAGCAAATTATTGCAAAAATCATAGAGAGACATATGGATATTATGTAGAGTCGATAGAGGTGGACAATCTAAACATCTGCACAATAGAATCATATTCTATTTTAACAAACCAAGATCCATCCTAGGATTACTAGGAGGTAATGAATATTTAAGGCAGGAAGCAAATATTGGTAGAAAGAAATTTGAAAGTGAACCAGTTTGGCACCAACACCAACATCAAAATGTTTTAAAAAATATTGTAGGGAGGAAAAAAACCTATATCCTATATTTTTTTGTAAACGTGGATGTGAAGAAGAATATTTTGAGATGGTTTGTGACTAATACAAAAGAGATATGTTCACTATGTTCAACTCGGTAGCTTAGGATGCTAGTTGGTCACATACAAGCAGATATAGTCCATTTTTTTTGTTTAAAACAATTGGAGTGAAGATGTAGCCTCCAAAAAAATGTCACATCGAATTCATTTGAAAATTTGGAGCCATGTTAGAATTGGAAAGTTATTTTGCTTTTTCTCCATAGATTGTATTCTCTAAAGAAGAGTCACACATGACCGTAAATTTATACTAGTAAAGGGCACACAAAAATTGGAGAGGCTTCTTCATTAAGACATAAATCGATACCGCCTAGTTATCATTACTAGTTAACAAGGAAAAATTATCTCAAAGCAGAAGGTGGAAGGAGATTGTCATCATCAGAAGAAGAAGACTCAAACGAATAATGATCCAAGTTGGAGACTAGTATATCAACAATACAACAATGTTATAAAAAATAAAAATCCAAGAGATGAGAAAAATATTATCCAAAATAACAGTACATGTTTATTGTTCACGCTCAATTAAGTCAACTCAATGATATTTGGTATATTAATTCTGGAGCAACTAGTCACATGATAAATCAAAAGGATTAGTTTCATACTCTAGATTATTCTAGATATATAAGAAAGGTTTCTCTAGATGATGACACATCCTATGATATCAAAGTAATAGGATATTAGATTGTGACTTAGATCTCACACATGCAAGTTAACAGGAGTCTTGTATGTCCTAGGACTCACTAAGAATATACTCTCCATCAATTCAATTACTCGACCACAATTTGAAGGTTGAATTTGACAAACAATAGGAATCTAAGGTATGTCTCATCCAAGAAAAATTCAAGAATAATGCATATTGTAGAGAAACAATAAAAAAATAACTTCAACAACATGTCACCTACAATTATGCACAACAAGATTCATCAAAGGCAAACAAAAGAAAGAACAACAATAATGGAGGAAGAACCCATCATTTTTTCCCATGAAGGCATATTGAACACTCAACAATGACTACGCAAGCAATAGGCACAAATATTAGAAATGAGATATGGCTAACCCATGCAAGTGACAGTCATAATAATACCAAATATCAAATATACATCAATCAATCATCTCAAATCACAACCAATAGAAGAATCAGTCAATCAAATAAATCCAAATGGAGCATCTTGAAATTGAAGAGATATATTTAGAATTCAATTCTTCCTCATATGTAATTTCAATCAAAATGATCTATAAATTTAATCCAATGAGAAGGATCAAGAATACCCACATAAGGTACTCAAACTACATTCATTAGCAACACATCAAAAGAAGCACAAATATATGGCCTATTATAAGCAATGACTTAATCAAATGAATAAGGCCAAGATGCAATAAAAAGACAAGTGATTGACCTCATCATAGTAGAATATATTGATCAAGTCAATATTAGGTAATAAACCTACATGGTAGGAAATTTTTTGGTCTCATCAATCATTTATTTACTTGACGAAGATCCTCCACGTGAAGACTTTAAAGGAGGTACATATTTTATAAGTGTGTTTTTTGGAGTGCTTGATTGGTAGTACCCGATACTCCTTAAATTTATGCATAATTAACATTGAGCAATGGAAAAGGAAGACTAACTCTTCTTAATGATCAATACTACACCAAAATGATATTTGGATCATGTTGATTAAGAAGGAGAATTTACCCTTGTTTTAAAAACATGGAAACAAAATTTGGAACAAGAAAACAAGAACCAAAAGTTAGAACAAGCAGACATTTTCATCAATCCATATGGATAAATCAAATTCAAAAGCATTCAAAAGTTCCTCTCCAAGGAATTCTCAACTATGATGTAGTAAAGAGGGGATGTTAGGAATTATTCCATCATAGTTAGGGTAGTAACCAACTACCCCTCACTAGGTGATAAATTAGTTAAGGGGAGCTATCAACTACCCCTCACAAGGAAAATAAGAATGAGGGTAGTTATAAACTACCACTCACAAGGACCATGAGTCCAAATAGTTACCGTCCTCACATGAATGGTGGTTAAGCCAAAATTGGCAAATGTATGTATATAAATACTCATCATATCTAATGCAATGGTTTCAAAATATTGAGTTCTAACATTGTTATAGGACACCTCAATGGTATGGCTTTGGCCTCTCATCTGGGATACCCAAATTCAAACCATTGTAAGAATTGTGTGAGTATGTCTACAAAATAAATAAACAAATCAATAAAAAAATATATTTTAAATCAAATGTAATTAGCTCAATTGGTTAGATTCCTCTACATTTAAGGAGACTGAGGTTTGAATCTTGCCAAGCGATACATGAATAATATTTGAGCTTTGTTGTGATACTACTACATAGTGACAATGTAATACAACATCCCATATAATCAATTGACAATAAACCCTCTTTTCAAATCCATTATGCATTGAGCGACATTGCGGAATCGAATGGTTGGGAGAGCTCTGGCGATTTTGCGGGAAACCTTCTGAACTGTCGGAGGCCGAAGCTCTAGGGTTCTGGTAGGTGGCTTCTACCAGTGTCTCTGTTGTTTTGACCTTGTTCCCCTCTGTTGGCTTTTTCGTTGCCCCGGGAGGGCCCTATGGGGTCTCCTCCAGGTTCTTTAGACAGGAAGAAGAGCTCTTATGCCGAGATTCTAAAGGAGAACCTTGTGCCTTCTTCTGATGAAGCTCAGTGGGGTGCTTTCCAAGCACTTCTCAAGAATGTTGGCAAGGGTTCTTCTGCAAACAGAGTTAATGGATGCCTCCCGTAATCTGCTTCCAAACCTAAGATAGTCATAGAACCAAAGATGGTTGAGGATACGATCACCTACTGGGCTAACCATGACTTGATCTGCAAATTCATGGGTATCCGACCCACTCTGCACTTTCTGCACACCTGGGTTAGACAGAACTGGGAACCTATCGGTGAGTACTCCTTATGGCCTATAAGCAACGGGTATTTCATTATTAGTTTCTCTTCTTTAGTAGATAGAAACAGAGCTTTTGAATCTGAGAAGAGGACCCACGGCCCGACAGGGTTATTTGTCCAACCGTGGTGAGTCAGTTTTGATCCCCACATTGAGCCCATGGCTGTTCCAGTGTGGATCCGGCTATATGCTCTCCCGAAGGAGTTTTGGAGCGAGCAGATTCTTGAGATGATTGGTAATTCTCTAGGTAGATTTTTGGGAGTTTCCAAAGATACTATAGAGGGAAACACTGCTGTCTTTGCTAGAATTTGTGTTGAAATGGATATCAGCCAGCCACTACCAGCTGAGGTGGAACTGGAGTTAGCAGGACAATCTTGGATACAACAGTTAGACTACGAAACTCTTCCCTTTCGATGTAGGGTCTGCCATAAGCATGGCCATTTGGCTAGGTTTTGTTCGAATACCTTGAGCACAAGAGGGGAGGCTCTGCTAGGAACCTTAAATCGCCCCAGAGAGGGTAAATTCTCCCCG
Source organism: Wollemia nobilis (assembly GCA_028583015.1). NCBI lineage: Eukaryota > Viridiplantae > Streptophyta > Pinopsida > Araucariales > Araucariaceae > Wollemia > Wollemia nobilis. The sequence continues at coordinate 6,034,140 of JAQPPZ010000386.1, read as the reverse complement.
GTAAAAGAATCACAAAACACCCCCCAAGGTTCTGAAGCCCAAAAATATGGCTTTGAACAGCAAAAACGAAGGAGAAACAAAAAGAGAAATGGTAAGGACCAAACTCCTCTCAAGCCAGCTAACCAGTATGAAATCTTTAAATCCCTTATGGATCAGGAAGATCAAATCATGGAAGGAGTGGATGGGAATACTGAGGCTATTAACATCCACTCTCATGCCTCCCCCTCCTCAACTCCTGTCCTCGAGTAGGTGATAGAACCCTCTGAGTGTTTGCAGACAGAGAACCTTGGAGCATTGGTAATCCACTCCTCAGCACAGGCAGTTATTAAGGATGTCATCATGGGAAGTGCAAAAAAGAATAGAGAAAGGCCAGCCCTGGGGATTACCCAGGTGGAAAAACGGTCCAAGAATAACAATTCTCAAGGAGCAGGTAGGAAGTCTAATAAGGACCTAATAGCAATGCAAGGAGACAAGTTGGTCACTGATGGATCAGTGAGAACAATTGATTCATATTGCTCCCAAGGTTTCCAATGATTATTCAATCTTGGAATGTTAGGGGTTTAAACAGAGGAACCCATCAATCTGTTGTTCAAAGACTCATAGGGAAGGGTAAAATGGACTTCTTGCTCATCCAGGAGACAAAAATGTCTTTAGAATTTATGTGCAGAACAGCTAGTAAAATTTGGAGGGGAGCTGGATATATGGATGTGGCAGCTCAAGGTGCCTCAGGAGGAATTGTTACTTTTTGGAACCCCTTGGAATGGTCGGCTCTAGAACATATAGCTTGGAGAGGTGTTCTCACATCTATTTTTAGGAATAATGTCACAGCTGAGCAAGTTTTAATTACAAATTTTTATGGGGCTCAAAGCCTTGATGGCCATAAGGTTCAATGGAAAGCAGTTCACAACATGAGGTCCTCAAGACAAGCTTTTGACTGGATCATTGCTGGAGACTTTAATGCCAAATTATCTGCTCGGGAGCAGGAAGGTGGTTCCCCTGTTTTGGACCCGGGGGACCGGCTTCTGATTGCCCAGGTTCAGGCTTTTCACTTAGTTGATGTTCAAGGTCCTGGATCTTTTTTTACTTGGACTAACAAACGGAGGGATCCACACTGCTGTAAGGTTAAATTGGACCGCTTTCTGGTCTCTGAGGAGGCTTTTGTTAAGTGGAATGTGCATTTACAGATTTTGGACGATCCTGTTTCTGATCACTCTCCCATCATGCTGATGGGTGGGACTCAGACAGGGCAGTTCCACAAACCATTTAGATTTGAGAATTTCTGGCTCCAGAAGGAGGACCTTCATGAGCTATTTCCGCAATGGTGGGAAGAAGGTCGTCCACCTTTTGGGACTGCTATGTTTAAATTTCACAAACAACTTATTTTTGTCAAATTCAAACTAAAACAATGGAGGCACGCTAATAAATCGGATTTCCAGCTGCAAAGAGCTCCCTTGTTGGCCCGCTGGGAGGAGGTGCAGAAACAATTCAGGGAAGGTTTAATTTCTGAACAGCTTAAAACTGAAGATGATGACTTGCGCAAAGCTGTTGAGGCCATTGATAACCAAGAGGAAATTTTTTGGAGGCAGCGGGCTAGAAATTCTTGGCTATTGGAAGGAGATAGAAACACTAAATTTTTTCATCGTTCAGCATGTGCTAGAAGATAGATGAATAATATTGTAGTTTTAAAAGATGCCAATGGGCACTCCTTTGACACTCTTCTAGGCATGCACTCCCACTCAATGGAATACTTCTCCAAGCTTTTTGCTGAAAATAGGGACCAAGATGTGGGGGCTCAAAATGAAGTTCTTGCTGTTATTCCCTCTATTATCACTCCAGCTGAAAATTAGGCTCTCCTCAGACCTATTGACCGAGATGAATTGAAAAATGTGGTCTTTGGAATGAGCACAGGCAAATCTCCAGGTCCAGATGGTTTTCCTATTGAGTTTTTCCAGGCCTTTTGGGATATCTTGGACGAAGATGTTTTGGCTGTTACTGAGGAGTCCAAATCTAATAAGAGAATGCTCAAGGCTCTAAATCACACCTTCATCACGTTAATTCCAAAGGGGGAGGAAGGAGTTCATATTTATGACTTCAGACCCATTGCTTTATGCAATGTGATTTATAAAATTATCACAAATATTATTGCTGAACGTCTCAAACCTCTCCTCCACAACATCATTTCCTCAGAATAGGGGGGTTTTGTTGAGGGTAGACAGATCTTGGATGGAGTGGTTCTTGCTCAGGAGGCTATTCACTCAATGCAAAATTCTGGCAACAAAGGAATGTTCATCAAACTGGATATGTCTAAGGCCTATGATCGAGTGGAGTGGGGTTTCCTGACAAGGATGCTGGCTGCCTTTGGATTTTCCCAGGAATGGATAGACTGGATTATGATTTGTGTTTCCATGCATTCTTATTTGGTTCTCATCAAGGGGATTCCCTTGCCTCCCTTTGGAGCCTCTCGTGGTCTCCGACAAGGGGACCCTTGCTCGCCTTATCTATTCCTTATCTTAGCTGAGGGATTAGGTCGGCTCTTCGTGCGAAGAAGACTTCAAGGTATGATAACAGGTATTAAGGTTGGAGAAGAAGTCTTGACTCATTTACAATTTGTGGATGACACTGGATTGGTTGGAGTGGCTAGCCTCAGGGAAGCCAGGGGAATCAGAGACTTTCTTTTTGTTTACCTTAGGGCCTCTAATCAAGTTATTAATGACAAAAAATCTAAAGTGGTCTTTTCCCATCTTGACCAAATGTTGTAGGACAAAATTTTAGAGATTTTGGGCTTCACTAGAGCTTCTCTTCCTATAGTCTACTTGGGAGTTCCTTTGCACTTCAAGAAATTGAAAAATGATATTTGGAAAGATCTTTTGGATGGCATCAAAGACAGAATGAACCATTGGTCTCACAAATGGTTAAGCTATGGTGGCCATTTAACTTTCTTACAGTCAGTAATTCAGGCCATGCCTATCTATAAATTTTCAATCTTGGCTGCTCCACTTCCCATTTGGAAAGAGTTGGACAAGCTGGCTAGACGATTCTTATGGGAAGGAGCAAAAGGTGGTAGGAAATGGGCCTTGGTTGGTGGGATAAAGTCACTCAGCCTAAAGAAAAATGAGGACTGGGTCTGAGAAGCTCTAAACTCAACAACAAAGCCTTAGCTGGTAAATTGTATTGGATATGGATCTCTCAGCCATCTTCTTTATTCAGTAGAATCTTGACCAGCAAATATTTGGGTAAAGTCCTTCCATCTGAAGTTAGCCGTTTCCCTCTGGATGGCAACGGGTCCCTAGTTTGGCAAGCTCTTAAGTTGGGATCTCAAATTATTAAAGACCAATTGTTCTGGAAAGTGGGAAGAGGGGACAAAGCATGCTTTTGGACTGACTCTTGGGACCAGTTTCCTCCCATCATTGCTGATTTTCCTGAACTGCTTCCAATTAAAACTGCCATAGAATCCAAGGGTTGGGTTACTATTGAGAACTATCTCCTCACTAGTCAATTGGGTGAGTTCAAATTCAAGAAATTTAAGCGTCTTGATGAGTGGCCTGTCACTATCCCTCCGGAGCTGGCAACCATTCTGACCACCATCTTGACTGCTAGATTTCTCACAGACAGAGACGAAGAGCACGAGCTAGCTTGGGGTCATGGGAATCTTGGAGTTTATTCTGTGAAGGATGGTTATGATCAGATTCTCCCAGAACCTCCCCCGCATTTATTTCCGATTCAAGACTGGAAGAAAATCTGGCATTCCAAGTGCTGGCCGAAAGTGAACTTCTTTGCCTGGAAGTTTATGCATAATGGCATTCTCACCTATGATAATCTCAGAATCAGAGGAATTAATGGTCCTTCTCAGTGTATTTTGTGTCTTAAGCATGAAGAGACTGCTGACCATTTGATGTTCGAGTGTTCTTTCACAGGTCAGATCTAGAATCGTTGGTTCTCTCATTTCAAACTTAAGAATATTGGTGCCCTGACTCGAAATAATATTTGGCAAAAATGGAAGAAAGCTAGATTTAAGTCAAAAGCCCTCTGATTGGGGTGGGAGCTTGGTCTTTTCTTCATCTGGTGGCAAGTGTGTTTGGAAAGAAACGCTCGTCTCTTCCGAGAGACCTTCTCCTCCCTTGATGGTGTTTGGCAGGTTATCTGGAGCAAAGTCACTGAGACGGTTGCCTTACATGCTGCAGAAGATATTATGGTTGAGCCGGGTCCACAGGAAGAAAGAGTTGTGGCTCAAGTTAGAGAAAAAGTGGCTAGTTGGAAACCCCCTCCGGTTGGCTGGATTAAAATTAACACGGACGGAGCTGCAAAGGGAAATCCGAGAAATGCTAGAATCGGTGTTGTGTGTCGTGACCACACTGGAACTGTGCTTTACTGGGAGTTGCAGGGCCTGGGAAGAGCCACCAATAATGAAGTCGAAGCTTTTGCCATCAAAGTTGCTTCCTTCTGGGCTGTCACTCAGGGATATAGAAATATTATCTTGGAGACCGATTCTCAAATTCTGGTTGGTGCGCTTGATTGTTTGAGAAATTTTGCTCTAAAAGCGTGGAAGATTCAGATCTTAGTCTCTCAAATCAAAGTCCTTTGGAGGGAATTAGAGGATGTGATCCCTATCCATGTGAACCGGGATTAAAATTCTGCGGTCGATTTCCTTGCCAAGATGGGTGCGGAAAATGAGGTTGGAGTTCAGTTACACAGTAATATGCCTGTGGAAGATGCTGTGATTAGACAAGGGCTTGCAAAATTTTTGAGCAAATGAGACAATTCTGTGTTAAAGGAGTTTTTCGTCGCGTTTTCGCGACCCACTGTGATGTCGCGACCCTTGGTGGCAACCTGTCATGATATCGCGACAGGTTTCATCGCCACAGCCTTTGTAGACTCCCTGTCGCGATATCGCGACATTTCGAGCCGATGCGCTCTTTGGCTAGTTGCTGTCGCGATATTGCGACCGGTTTTGTGGTTGCGACTAATGGTTGGAAGGTGTCAATTTTTCGCGACATGATATGCCGCTGGGACCTTTGGCTTGAAGTTGCTACATTTTCGCGTCATTTTGGCTGTAGGGGCATCACAAAGGACAACAGTTGGGATTTTGAGACTTTTTTGAAGATTGCTCATCATGTGGTCAACTTGCCGAGTTTTCACGGCACTTGGGATGTTTTGATGCAGAAGGGTCTTTTTGTCGCAATTTCACGACACTTATGGCCCAATGGTGGCAAGTGGCAAATGTGTCGTGATATCGCGACAATTTTAGGTCTGACCGTTTTGAGATGTTTTTGTCGCGATATCGCGACATTTTTTTGTCGTGATATCGCGACATTTTTTGTGGACGAAGGTTGTTGGCTTTGGTTGTCGCGATTTTGCGACATGTCGTGAAATCGTGACATGTCGCGAATTCGTGACACTTCTGGCGCAATGGTGGTAATTGGAATTTGTGTCGCGATATCGTGACAAGTTTGTGGACTGTTTGCTTTGTTAGGTTTCCGTCGCGATATTGCGACATCTTTCGTGGTTGGGGGCTGTTGGCTTCTTCCGTCGCGATTTCGTGACATGTCACGATTTCGCGACCGATGGCGCGGTTGGGGCCTCGGCCGGCTTGACTGTCGCGATCTCGCGACATGTTGCAATTTCGCGACATGTAGCGTTTTCGCGCCTAGTCTTCTTCTTGTGCTTTGTGTTGGGTTGTGCTGCCCTCTCGCTCTCTGCTGAGGTTTCTTGTCTCTGGGTTCTTGGTGGGGATGTTTTGGATCCCTCTTGTTTATGCTCGTTGTTTTAATTCAAGATTTTCAATTTTTTCAAAAAAAAAAAAAATCCATTATGCATTAATCATACAATATTTAAACTTTTAACTTAAAAATTTGTAGTTAGAAACCTAGAGTTGAACAATAAAAACATAATATTATTCATACCAACATTAGAATTGATAGAATAATCAATCCAATTTATAGGTTATAAAATAGGTCTTCTAACAAAGTAGCGTAGTATGTTGTTAGGATCCTCAATCCTAACATTATTAGTTAGTATTAGTTAGTATTATTAATCATTTAATTATTATATTATTAACTTATAAAGTGAACCATCACAACCCTTCATAACGTGAACCATCACGTCTCTTCATACGTGAACCATCATGTCTCTTCACCAACGTAGCTTTAGGGTAGATATATATATTAGACATCTCATTTGCAACATTGAGTTGGTTTTTCTTTTGACCTTTCTCTTTGGGAGGCTTGTTCTTAAACCAACATCTCTTGGTTTTATGAGTGTCTTTGTCACAAATTTTACAATACTGCTTCTTCTTCAGAATCTCTTTGGCTTTACCCTTTTCTTGATTAGAAGAAGAACCTTTCTGTTGATTCCACTTTTTCTTACCACCTTGTCTTTTTGAGAAAAGAGCATTGTTAGATGCCTCATCTCTTTGAAGTTGATTAGCTTATTCTGTTTGAAGCATATTTACCAACTCAAAAAAAGTTATTTTCCTGCCAGAAACTTGTAGTGAGGTGATCAACGTTCGATAGGAGTCAGGAAGAGCTCTCAAAATGATTTATTTCAAGACTTGGTCTTCCAGTTTCTCTCCTAAGGATTGCAGTTTTGTTTTCAATTTTGCGACTTTGCAGAGGAATAGCTCTATTGTTTCTCCTGATTTCATATGTAAAGTATGAAGCTGTGTTTGAAGGTTAAGAATTGTTGATTGATTATTTCCCTCAATGATGGTACTTAAGGCATCCCATGCTGCATTACCAGTTGTAGCTTCACTGATATGAAGTTGGATATCATCAGTAATAGCAAGAAAGATCATTAAGGATAGTTTTTATCCTTTTTATCAAAGTCTCTTTGATCTTGTCCAGGTGATTGAGGTCTAGTGACACTTCCATCCATGATTGACCACAATTCCTCTACAGTTAAGATAGCTTTCATCTTAGTCTTCCAAGCTAAGTAATTTGAACCTTTGAGCAGTTGGCTCTCAGTGAGATACTTGTGTATCATGGCCATGGTTTAGGTTTCAAATTTGATAGGACTAAGATGGTGATATCTTGCACTATACCCTCAAAAGAGTATATGGAAGTTGTTTTCAATTTGCCTCTATAAGATATTTAATGGCACCTGCCTTAACACCCTTACCAAGGGATGAAAAGTTGGAGGAATTTTAAGCCAAACAAAATAGAGCAAATGAAATAGGGGTAGGTTTGTAAAACTTTTGATTTTTCCCTCTAGGATATTTAATGGCACCTGCTTTAACACCCTTGAAAGAAGGATAAAAAAATTGAGATTTATTAAGCCAAACAAAGAGAGTGAATCAAGGTGATTTGATGTTTTGACCTTTTGATGGGGAAAATTACTTGTTTTGAACCTATGCAAAGTTTAGCATGGTTTTTGAGTGAAGTTTGGGTTTTGTGAAATGCTCCTTTTAATTTTTATATTTGACTTGTTAATTGCACACACAAAAAAAACATGAGTGTTTAGTGCAATAATCAAAACATGAGAGCAACCCAAATTTGTATCACTCTAGGTGTCGGATGCAACCAAAAATGCACCTAGAACAAGCAATTTTTAAGAGAATATGTCGAGTAAAATCGAGAATGCACCTTTCTTATACTGAAATATCCCCCCTTTTTCTTTACAATTTTGCAAACTATAGAATCAATGAAAAAATGAATTCTATCCCCCCTTAATGTTTACAAAATGTAGAATTTAGAGCACTCCTTTCAAGACAAGTCGACACACGACCCGCTTTTGGAAGTCTTCCAAAACTAGTCGACACACGACTTAGTTTTGATGAACCCAAGGTTACAAAGTCTTCTCAATTTTGTAGAATAAAAATAGATGTGCAATTTTATGTATTATGTCTCCTTGGAGAAAACAAATGCACTCTTAGTATTTTTGATCTTTATAAAAAAAAATCAGGCTCCTTGTTGTCTAATTTGCAAAAAAAAATGTAATCCTTTCTTTGTATGCTAAATAAACAAGGTTGTGAGAAGAGTTTGTCTAATTTGCAACAAAAAAAATGTGCTTTCGGTATGTCTTATATCTCCATTTTGTGAGAAAACATCAGCACTTTTAAATAGTAAAGTTGCAAAAAATATTTCTTTAATTAATTTTTTTTAATTTGCAATAATTTAACAAAAGTTTTAATAAATCATTTTTAATTAATAAGGAAAAACTAAAAAAAATTCTTAAATAAATCAATTGAAAGTCTTTAAACAATAATTGATTTGTTTTAAAAAAATATTTTTAAGTTTTAAACTATTAAAAAAAATTAATAACAAAAACTTTAATTAAAAAATTGAAAAAAAATTAAAAAATACCTGCGTTTTGCACCGAAGGCCAAAATAATGGCCTTTTGTTCCCGACGGGAGTCGAACCCTGGACTCCCCGCCGTGCGCCTTAGCTCGACCCGATCAACCGATCGGGCTACGGCGCCCGATGGAACAAAGGGAACGGGTTGTTCCTTCTATACATATGCGACGGCTAATTTTTTTTTTTTTTTTTAATTCGGGATCTTTATCACACATGCATCTCGCAGTGGGATGTTGTGGGCTTGATAAGGGGAAAGTCTCCCCTTATCGATTGATTTCCTGCAGGCAATCGACTCCGTCGCCTACCCTTTTGGTCGCCGCCATGTGGCACCAGGGGTAGGCTTAGTCTATCGTGTCTGCGTCGAGTCAGTCCTATGGTTGTCCGCCACTTGTCCGGTCCCTATCCAGTGGATGTCCGCCACGTGTCCAGTTGATGGTTGTCTGCCACATGTCCGATCGAGTTAGCACCTCGGGGTGCGTTCTTGGGTCCAGTCGATGTCTGTCCACGTGTCCCTCGAGATGCATGCCATGGCTAGTCAGTGTCAATCCATATGTCCCTCGAGATGCGTGTCAAGGCCAGGCTATGTCAATCTAGTCCAAGTGTCAGTCAGGGATTGGAGGGTCGCCTGCCCTCTCAGATCCTAAAATTTGGGTCAATCCACGAAGTTAGGGAGGGCGCTCCTGCCCTCTCGGCTCTCCCGTGATTCGGCCATGTGGCCTATGGGGCTCTACGGGCCCGGTTGTAGAGATCGAAGGGCCTCCTGCCCTCTCGAATATCATGGTTGATTGGGCCTCGAGGGGAGGGTGCTCCTGCCCTCTCTCCTCGCCTGTGAGATGGCCACGTGTCGTCAAACTAGCCTGTGTGAGATCCAAGGCGATTGCGCTTCATGACTGCAATTGTGAGGCCTGGTCTATTGATTGCGGGCCAATTAGTCTCGCGTGTTCGTAAGGGCTTGGTCGATCGCCAGGGGCGGTTGATTGCCTAGCCCGGTCAATAGCAAATGCTGTCGATCAACAGGCTTAGGTGGATCTGGCCGCCCAGGTCAATCACCAAGGGTTGCCCATGCTGGGCATTGGCCGAGAAGTTGCCTAGTCCCTGGTCAACCCAGCATGAGGCCTGGTCCCGCCATCAGCTCGCCTGTTGAGGTGGGATGGTGATTCCTCACCAACTCGTCCTCCGGGCGGGCAAAAATGGCTTTTCAGCTCTGATGCCAATGTAGTTAGAAACCCAGAGTTGAACAATAAAACATAATATTATTCATACCAACATTAGAATTGATAGAATAATCAATCCAATTTATAGGTTACAAAATAGGTCTTCTAACAAAGTAGCGTAGTATGTTCTAACAACCTGGTAAATAGAATATGCCAAATAACCAACTAAAATATCTCAGGATATTTTAGTTATTAACCTAAGTTAAACTAGGAGGTAATTTATACAATGGTAAATAACTCCAAAGGTAGTAAAGTAAATGTAATAATTTATGTAGTAGGAAATAAGTAATTATCCCAAATGATGGAATATTACTCTAACAAAATTAACTTTATTTTAAAAAATTAAAAATGATAGCTTTATAAAAAAAAATTAAGTATAGATGTTTCAAAACATCATTAAAATAGATTTCATATTAACTTGTAATTAAGGGTTTGAAATAAAAGGCCCAAAACATGTAGTTTTATTTTATTGCCAATTAAAGTTATTTAGTATAAGTGTAAAAGATAAAAAATTTAATATATTACAATAAAAATTAAAATAAGTGGATTTAATAGTAAAATATTGGATATTTTAAATAAGAGGTTTAATTTCAAATAACAAAATATACCATATACCTTCTAGTTAGGTAAAATTACCTTAAGCATGGTACATGATGACAAGGTGTGTTATGATGTGTCACATAATAACAAGGTATGTGATAACATGGTGCATGATGACAAGGTATATGATGATAACATATCTCATAACATGGAAAAATGGGTGAGGTGGACACCAAATTTTGGGTATAAAAATGAGATCAAGCCAACTCATCAAACTAGCGTACCTTTCTGTCTTCGTATAATCAACAGTTTATCTGGTGAAAGTCCTTGAGGACTAGGTGGATTGGTAAGTGTTTATCTGGCTAGGTACTTACCAAAAAGACACCTAGGTTCAAACCTTATGGGCAACTTGTTTGTAAAGGTAGTAGTCTGATTTGAATCCTCTGAGTGCACGCTAGACCGACGATGATGGTATGAATATCGAGTGATCGGTGATCTCCTTTACATCGGGTCAATAATAACAAAGTCGAATAGGTTTGGTGGGAGCAACCCCTATAGTTTAAACCTTGCACTTTATAGTTACTAAAAATAAAATAAAAATAGTAGATCTAGTGAACTTTTAAAGAGGTGGGACAAGGATTATTCCCTTTAAAAAACACTTCAAACAAATTATTTAATTTAACTTAATTTTGTTTATTTTTTTTTGATTCTATAGTGTGAAAACCCCTTACAACCGGGGCATATGTTAAGCAATCCCCTCCCATCCCAACCATGATCTTCATAAGGTTGAAGTTATGCTTATCAAAAGGGAATTAACACACAACCACACACATGTTGCGGTTTGAACCTTAAACCTTTGAAAAAAAAAACCAAACCTCAAACCCTTACTTTGACCTTAAACATTTTTTGTTAAATTATTATAATAATACTATCATGCTAATGAAACTTTTCACATCAACCTTGATCAAATATTATATTAATTCCACTATCTAGTAAACCTTAAAAAAAATACTTAATTAAACCCATACTACCTAAGCAACTCTAGAATATATTTTAAATATATTGATGAGAGATTAGGTAGCTGACCAAGTGGATGTCTTTTGCTATGGAAATAAGTCCATAATGTGCATAATTTAGTTTTAAAAGTTAACAATATATTTTTTTAATGCAAAAGAAATATAAAATTAAAAAATATATGGTAATTAATTATTACATATTTATTTATAAAATTAAAATATTGATATATGAATAATATTGGTATATTGGTTTAACTGTTGGAATAAATAGTTGATGTAGTTCACATCAAGGTTTAAATTTGAACAACACCAAATAGCTCAATGTGACTAAATTAGAAAATACAACCCTTTCAAAGCCATACTTAATATTAATATTAATATTAATATATATATATATATAAATAAATTTATGTTTAAGTTTTTTTTATCTGGTTAGTGTGAGAAACTCCTACGACCGCACAAGGATGAGCAAGCTTCTCCCAACCATGACCCCTCTTAAATTTTAAAGCTATGCTTATCAATAAGGAATTTAACACAACTACCACACACCCAACCCCTCACACATTCATCCACGTCGCAATAGAAAATTTAACACACAACCACCACACACCCAACCCCTCATACACTCATCCACGTCGCGGTTTGAACCTTGGACCTTGCGAAGAAGAACCAAATCCCAAACCATTGTGTTGTCCTCCATGGGACATTTATGTTTAATATTATAATATTAGTGTAGTGAAACTATACTCAGGGTTCAAATCTCAGGTCTCGTTGGATTGAACGCTTGTCTCTTTTTTGGTGTTTTTTTTTATTGGAAATATGCCCCTTGCGGGGAAGCGAAACCTTGGAATTATATTCCGTGTTTGGGTTCTCTTCCGTCAAAGTCACCTAGGAGTCGCACCCGATACCATCCACGTCAACTGGCTTTGGAATTAGATTATGTGTCTAGGAAGTTCTCTTCCATCAAAGTCACCTGGGAGTCGCACCCGACCCCATCCACGCCAGCTGCCTAACGAACCATCAACTGGGCTTTGCATATCCGCAGCATGTGAGGGGGAGAGATTTGAACTTGGGAGCTCTTTTTTTCAACTTGAGAGTTTTAACTACCCACTTGCTCTCTAACTCCCCCACATGAACAGATCTTTCCTGGTGCTTTCACTAATGTAAAAGGTTTAAAATGATTGTGGCATGGTGTTTATAGGGGCATACTGTGTGAAGTACTATATGGCGGCTTCTAGGATGAACAACGCAGGATACTGTGGCAGCCATAAAATATGGACAGTGTACCTAAATCATTATGATGATTACCAATTCCACTATGTAAAATAAAAAAAAATAAAAAAAAATATTATAATCTTAGTTTATAGAGTGAAATAAATTTTATGTTTTTGATATTGGAATATTGGTTCGTGGATAAACATTTTTACTTCTTTGAGATTGTTGTTTTGTTATATTTGAAATTGATTTTTTTTAAGTAATGCGAAGAACGATGAGTAGCACAATTAGGGTTACACTCCACAAGGGCATAGTGACAGGGGGTCCTTCCCCATGATTTGAACTGAGGTCATCCAAATCAAATGCTAATGATTCAATGACATACCGTTAGGATATTCTCGCAGGTACTATAATTGAAACTTTGACTTATAGTGCACGATAAAATCTTACATCTCTTTATTTTTAAATTGGAACTTTGACTTATAACATAGGATAAATTCTTCACTCTTAAAAAAATATTGACTAATCTGGCTTATAATGTAAAACATTTGAACCCTTAACTGAGTTGAACCTTGACTTATAAAACAAGATAAACTCTCTGCTCTTAAGAAACTTTGTCTAAGTTGACTTATAATGTGAAACTCTCGAACCCTTGACTTAGTTGGCTTATAATATAAAACTCTAAAAACCTGGACTAAGTTGACTTATATTGTGGAGCTATCAAAATCTTAACTAAGTTGACTTATCGTGTAGAACTGTTTTTCATTTCCCCTTCTAAGCTCTTATCCTAAGCCTAATGCTTAAAACTCCTCGACCCTTAACTGAGTTGAACCTTGACTTATAAGACAAGACAAATTCTTTGTTGTTAAAAAACCTTGACTAAATTGACTTATACTGTGGAACTCTCGAACCCTTGACCAAATTGGCTTATAATATAAAACTCTAGAAACCTTGACTAAGTTGGCTTAAAATGTGGAGGACCAAATTGGCTTATAATATAAAACTCTAGAAACCTTGACTAAGTTGGCTTAAAATGTGGAGCTATCGAAATCTTAACTAAGTTGACTTATAGTGTAGAACTCTTTTTCCTTTCCACTTCTAAGTTCTTATTCTAAACCTAATGCTTAAAACTTCTTTTTTTTTTATATATATATATATATATATATATATATATATATATATATAAGGTTTTTAAGGGACTACCCTTTCTCTTTTACAACTACTTACTCACATTGAGTTATTTAGTGTTGCATAGATTTGAACCTTAGTGTGAGCTATATCAACTATTTGTCCCAAACCTTGAATAAAGGACCCATGGTAATTCCTCATACCTTATAACTTAATCCAAAAATAAACAAAAATACTAAAATTTCGTACCTTATAACTTATCTAAAAATAAACAAAAACATTAAAATTTACTTATATAAAATTGCAGCCACAATACTCCAAACTCTTTAACCCGCGGGCGTGCCTAGCTTGGCAAAGTCAGTAGTCTGATCCGACTCTTCTGAGTGATGCGCCAGACCGACGACGACGATACGAACCTTGAGCGACCGACGGCCCCCATCTCACGCCGGATTAACGTTAACGAGATGGTGGGTTTGTTGGAAGCAATCATTGATGGTTTGAACCCTACACTAACAGTTACTAAAAATCGAATCGTGGTTGTAACCAATTCACCTATGTAACCAAAATAATAATTATATAAATCAACATAATGGTTTCATCACTTAATTTTTTAAGTTATATATAATATTTAAGACTAGAATCTCTTTTAATGAAAGTGCTTTATCGAGCAACAATATTATATAGCTATCTATAATATATTTGACATATAGTATTAACATTTGTAATTCTATTATTTTAAGGTTCAAATATTTTGTGGTAACGTTGACTTATAGGGTGGATATGCTTTAATTCTATATTTTAGAAGTCAACCTAATCTCATGAAAAAGATGGCAGGGCTCTTAGAATATAAAATCTATATTAGAAGAGGTGGGTGAGGTTTGTGGGAATAATAATTAAATAAAATATTACTAAAAAAATTATACTAATACTAAAGAATACATAGAGTTTAAAATTAGTTTTAATCTATATTTCTTTAATAGTTTATTTCTTTGTTATTTTTATTTTTATTTTTATTAGAGTTTTTTAATATTTTTTATTTTTTAGGTTTTAAAAATAATAATAAATTATTTAAAAATTAAATGTTGACAACACATGCTTATGTAAATATAATTTTAAAAAATTAATTAAATAAATTATTTATATATTTTTTATTTTGTTCATTAGGATTAATAAAAATCTCATTTATATTATTTTATGATTGAGATATTATATTTTTTCAATTTAATATATAATAGTATTAAATATATATAAATATATATATATATATATATAATTTGATAAATAGTTTTTAAGAACAACATTTAATATATCCTTTTACAATAAATACTAATAAAATTTGGTACTTCCTTCTTACATACTGATATACAATTTTTTAATTAGTTATATAAATTGAAATAAACTCCACTTGTATCACATTTATTTCTACAATATATCTTCTCTCTAGTATTATAGTGGCCTCCTTTTTATGGGAGTTTCATTATGTACCACCTTCTCACTAGAGTGTTCATGAGCGCGTGAGAATTTGAACTTGGGTTGTTGCAACCAACTTACACTTAGTATATAATGTCTTGGACACATACTAATATATAATTTTATTAGAAATTTGAAACGGGAGGATGGCGGGAGCAGGAGCAAAAATGAGAGTGGGAGCGAGAACGGGAGCAGGAGCAGGTTCAAACGCAGACATAGGCGCAGGATCGGGATCGGGATCGGGTGCGTCGGGGCCCGGGCCCGGGCCCGTAGGGCCCTCGGCGGGACCAGAGGAGGGTTCAGAGGCTGAGCAGACTGGCGGTCAGGGCGGGGACGACATCTTGGGCCCAGGGCCTCCTCCCAGCCTCGACGCAATTGTAGGCCTAGGGAAAAAGCCTCCAGATCCTGGGCAGGGTTCTGCCCCGGGAGGGCCCAAACCCTCCTACCAGCAGATCCTGGCTGGCGCCAGGGCCCAGCCTCGGGCCCTGGGCATAGGGCTTTCCCTCGAGGGCACCCACATTTCCATTCAAGAGGAGGTCTACTCATCCTTTGTCTCTGGATCCTCTGCCTCCCTGGTTGGGAAGTTCTTGGGAGGGCGACCGAACATGGAAACCATCCGTAGATGGGTGGCTTCCAAGTGGAAAGTTTTTGGACATATTCAGTTGGTGGCCCTTACCAAGGGCTTTTTCATTATCAAACTAAACAACAACGATGACGTTGAAAAGATCCTATCTGGCGGGCCCTGGTTCCTGGGACGCAAAAGCCTCTTCCTCAGGCGATATGGAGCTGACTTCCATCCCAACACCCAAAGTATCAACTTTGCCCCGATCTGGGTTCGGCTCCCCGAGCTTCCCTTTCACTTGTGGCATGAAGACATACTAAGGCTCATTGCTCAATCGGTCGATGAGCTGGTGGCCTTCGATCCCGCTACCAAGGCAGGCTCTCGAATGGTCCATGCCAGATTTTGCGTCAATGCAAATCTAGAATCCGAACTCCCCTCTTCTGTGTCCATCTCCTCTAGGTCCTTCTTTTGGTGCCAAACCCTGATTTACGAAAACAAACCTGCTTTCTATGCTCTCTGCTGCACTCAGGGGCACCTTTCCTACCAATGCCCCATCTCCAAGAAGGTTGATGCCTCTCTCCCCGCTAAACCCCCTTCCCGACCAGGTAGGGCCCCTTCCTACGGGTCCCCCACGACGGTCATAGATCCTAGGCTTGGAACAACAAGGAGGCTCCCCCTTCTATCCCAAAGGAATCCCAGGTGGGCCCTTGCCTAACGGATGGCCCTCCCCAGGTTCGCCCTTCCCCCGAACCTCTCCCTGGTTGCCCTCTTGGGGCCCCGATCCCAGGCTCCCCCCCTCGCCCGGTGTGGATCCCTCCCCCCTCCCCGTAGGCCCTCGCTTGCACCTCCTCTCACCCTTACGAGCCGCGTCTCTCCCCGTCGGCTCCCGCCTTCCCTTCCTCCTCCCTGGATGCCAGAGTTTCCTTCTCCCCCCTCCTTGCTATCCCCCTCTCGACCCCCTCCCACCCCTCCCGACGTTCCCTGTCGGCCTCCCCCCCTTAGAGTGCAGCTCCGAGAGGTCCGACGATGAGGTTGAGGGCAGTTCTCAGTCCGGGCCTGATGAAATCAGCCCCAAGATGACCCGAAGCAGGACGTTCGCCACAGACTTTGGCAGCAAACTCAAGAGAGGTCGCCCCACCCTGGGCGATCAACGATCGAGGATCACTGAAGATGACATAGCCAATGGCTCACAGGCAACCCTCTCTGACATCATCGTGAGCTTCTCCAAAGCAGACGCCCTACGATCCAAACCCCCCACTCAGCTCGGGAAGGGGGGCAAGCGACTCCCCAAGGGTGTCAAATGAAGCTCATCACCTAGAATGTCAGGGGGCTCAATGGTGCCCCCAAAAAAAGGATCCTCGGCCAACTCCGCAAGGATCACCGCCTGTCCTTCCTCCTCCTCCAGGAGACCAAAATAGATGAAGCGGCCGCTCAGAGGGTCGCCCAAGCTATTTGGCGAAATTGTGAGTCACTGTCTACCCCTACGGCTGGCACAGCCAGAGGCCTATTGTGCATGTGGGATCCTCGGTATTTTGAGGGGAGACTCATTTCATCTTCCCCCAGAATAATCAACATTCTGGTCCATTGTGTGAAGTCAAGGCATTCGTGGATCTTGTCTAACGTCTACGCTCCCAACAGCCCGGTTGAGAAAGCTGCCTTGTGGAAGGAAATCAGCTCGATGAGGGAGGCCTTTGCCCCCCTTCCCTGGATCCTAGCAGGGGACTTCAACAACCCCCTTTTCCTTTCTAACAAAAGTGGGGGTTCAGCGGCTCCGTCCAAAAGCATGGAAGACTTTGGGGCCTTCATCGACCTCAATGAGCTCATGGACGTCAACCTAAAAGGAGCCAGGTTCACCTGGTCAAACAGAAGAGTGGGAGCAAGCCATATCCAGGTCAGGCTAGATAGAGTGTTTCTTTCTAAGGAAGCCATTCCCCTGTTTGCTGACGCAACCTTGCTGGCTCTCCCCAAAATTGGGTCTGACCACAGCCCCCTCCTCCTCGAAATCGACCATCGCTCTTCCCTCAAGCGGCCCTTCTGGTTCGAGTCCATGTGGCTGCACCACCCCAACTTTAGGGCCCAGGTTGGTTGCTAGTGGGCTCCCCCAGTCCTTGGGTGCCCTACCGAGCAAGTCTACCACAAACTGAGACGTCTCAAAGAACAGCTCAAGGTATGGAACAGAGAGGTGTTTGGCAACATCTTCAAAAATAAAGCAACAATTAAGAAAAAGCTCGAAGACCTTGAGCTCAGGTTCTAGGAAGGCTCCCAAGATCCGGGGATCAGGGAAGAGGAACGTTCAGCCCTCAGCGAGTACCACAACATCCTGGCTAGGGAAGAAACATTCTAGAGGCAGAAGTCGAGAGCCCTATGGCTCCAATATGGTGATGCTAATACCAAGTTTTTTCACACGTCGACCCTCAAAAATAGGGGCTCCAACAAAATTTTTGAGTTGGTGGGCAACGATGGCAAAATAATCAAGGATGAAGAAGACATTCGGACTGAAGCCATCAACTTCTTCCAGGAGCTCCTTGGCGATAATTCCTAGATGTCCCCAGAAGCGACAGACTCCCTGCTAGAGCATATCCCAACTTTCATCTCGACCCTGGCGAACGAGATGCTCTTGCAGCCCCTGTCTGACTCCGAAATCCATGCTGCTATGTTTTCCATGAAGGCCGAGGTGGCCCCAGGCCCGGATGGGTTTCCCCCTAGTTCTTCCAATCCTTTTGGGACCTCGTTGGCCAAGAAGTGTGCGCAGCCATCCGGGACCTCCAGTCCACCAGCTCCATCCCTAGAGGTATAAACTCCACCTTCATTGCTCTGATCCCCAAGTCTCAGGCAGCCAGATCCCTCTCTGAATTTTGCCCCATCAGCTTGTGTAATGTCTTATACAAAATCCTGACCAAATCCATGGCCTCCCACCTTAAGGATATCCTTCCCCTAATCATTGCCCCCTACCAGGGGAGCTCGATCAAAGGCAGACTTATCACAGATGGAGTTATCATCATGCATGAGGCCATCCACTCGGCCCTCCTATCCAAAAAGGCCTCCTTTCTGCTCAAACTAGATATGAACAAGGCCTTCGACAGAGTTGATTGGGATTTCCTTTCCAAGGTCCTTCTCAAGTTTGGGTTCCACCCCTCCTGGGTCAGCCTCATCAAAAACTGTGTTTCCTCCCCTTGGTTCTCTATCCTCATTAACGGATCCCCCATCGGGTTCTTCCCTAGTTCCAGAGGCCTTCGCCAAGGTGACCCCCTATCCCCGATCCTCTTCATCATCCTAGCTGAGGCCCTGGGATGCACCATTTTGAGTGTTGTCTCCCATGGACTTATCTCGGGCATCAGGCCTGCATCGGGCCTACCCCCTATGTCCCATCAGCAGTTCGTGGACGACACCATCCTTGCTACTTCAGCTTCGATCCCTCAAGCCAAGACCATCAAGCACATCTTGACCCTATATGAGGAGGCGACCGGGTAGAAAATCAACCTCCAAAAAAGTAAAATTTTCTTTATCCATACCCCCCCGGCTAGGCAAATCAGAATCGGGCAGATTCTTGGTTGTACCCCTGATTCCCTCCCCTCCTCTTACCTCGGGCTCCCCTTGTTTACAGGAGCTTCCTCCAAGACCCTTTGGAGCGGGATGATTGATCGGATCCAGAGGAAGCTGGCCTCCTGGAAAGGCCACCTCCTCTCATAGGCAGGTAGAGCCACCCTCCTATCGGTGGTTCTTCAAAGCATTTCGGTCTACTTCATGTCGATCTTCAGAATCTCGGCCTCCATTGCAGCACACATCGAGCAAATCCAAAAATGCTTTCTATGGTCGGGCAGTGAAGATAAGAAGAGGATTCCCCTGGTTTCCTAGCCCCTGGTATGCCACCCCAAAGGTGAGGGAGGGATCGGGCTCAGGCGGGTGACCCCCATGAACAAGGCCCTCTTGTCCAAGCACGCCTGGAAGGTGTTCACCAACGCCCCTGATGAATGGGTCAGTATCGTGCGTAGGAAATACATCCACCATCACCCCTTCCTCAGTGACTCCTAGCCCAGAGATGGATCAGCCTTCTAGAAATCCTTGATCTCCACTAAAGACATCATTCGAAAGGGGACCAGATGGATCCTCGGGGATGAAACCAAGATCGACTTTTGGGAAGACAGGTGGATCCAAGATGAGGCCCTGATTGTTGACAATGACCTCCTCATCCTCAAATCGGGCCTGGTGGGCAGAGGGCCCAAAGTGTCAGATTATCTCACCCAGAACCAAGGATGGGTAACATGGAAGCCCATCCTGAACCCTAGGCACCCGCTTCAATCCTCTAGGCTCCAGCGTCTCCTCGAGGTGACAGTTATCCCATCTTTCGAAGGGAACGACAGATGCATCTGGCACGACACCCCCAGTGGCATCTTCTCTGTCAAATCTACCTACAACTTCCAAAGAGTCCCTGATGAGGCCCCATTCCTAGTCAAACAGGTATGGGCCAAGAAGTTGATCCCCAAAATCAGCCACTTTGTTTGGGTGGCCATCCAAAATAAGATCCTGACTATCGAGAACCTGATCAGGAGGGGCTTTTAGATCCCGAACAGATGCTTCCTTTGTTGTGCTACCTAGGAGTCTACTAATCACCTCTTCCTCAGATGCCCCTTCTCTTCTAAAGCCCTGGGCCTCATCCTATCCCAATTTTCTATCCAGTGGGTGGCCCCCAATTCCATCTCTGACCTCCTATCTCAGTGGCCCAATCCCTTCGCCCACCCCTTCATCCGCTTCCTATGGGGCTCCTGCCTCCCTCATCTACTCTGGCAACTTTGGCTTGAGTGCAACAACAGAGCCTTCTCCTCCCCGACCCGCTCCCCCCAGTGGGTGGTGGCCAAGGCGGTTGCCTTCGCCCTTGAGAACTCCCGCTCCCTCCCCTTGAGCGAGGTGCCTCGAAGGCTGGTCGAGTCCACCCTCCTCTCCTCCCTCGGAGTCCAGCTTCCCCCCCTCGGTCCCCCTCCCACCCCCTCCCATCGTTCGACGACAAGGTGGACTACCCCCCTCCCGGATGGGTTAAACTTAACTTCGATGGAGCTTCTAAAGGAAACCTCGACCCCTCTAGAGTGGGCGGGGTCATCCGAGATAGTCACGGGGCCCTGATCTTGGCATACGTCGAACCGCTTGGCATTCAGACCAACAACTTCATCGAAGCAGCAGCTCTCCTCTGCGGGTTGATAGCCCTCAAGGAGACCTCCCCAAAAGTCATCATCGAGGGTGATTCTCTAGTCATCATCAAGGCCACCCGTAGCTTGGGAAATAGCTCATGGCGTATCCACAACACCATTCGGGAAGTTCTCACCATCCTCCAAGGATTCACTCATCACTCCTTTCGTCATGTGTACAAAGAAGGTAACAGGGCAGCCGATTTCATGGCCAATCAAGCCACCACAATGGAAGATCTCACTACCTGGACCACGAATTTCCTTGATGCTCTGGTCCAATTAGCGTCTCAAGATAATTCAAGCCCTGATGAGAGTATAGGCGCTTAGATCGCCTCGATTTGGGGCCCTGAAGGTGCGACATCATGCCCTCCCCACGTGGACAGGGGATACTCCTTCCCGCTTCGCCTTGATGATTGGCCCCAATGACCCTCCCGCCCGAGGGCTGGCCAATCCGATCAAGTGCCATCACGTCTCGCCAAGTGCTCCCCGCTTCAGAGGCCACGTCAGATTTTTGGCTTCTCCTGATCTGGATAACCGTAGCCTCACTGGCAAACCTGGCAAGCCCAAGTTGGAGCGCATGGCTTCTCAGTCCGAGTTTCCCGCCTCGGGTGCCGCTCCGATGGATCTTCATGCTGAGTCAGACCGCACGCGCCTTTCTCCCGAGAGATTTCCCCAAACTGCTTCCCCATCAAGATTGTGCCAATTGGAGCGCTGTCATTGGCTCCCCTTCCCTGCCCCACGTGGCTATCGCCAGCCTCGCCCCCTCAGCTCCTCCCAGCTCGTGTCGTCCCCCGCCCTAAGCACCCCTTCCCGACGCCTGTGGCCCTTCCCCTCCTTGGCGCCTCCCTGCAAGCTTTTAATCTAGTCATGTTCAGAGGCCACTCGCATTCCTGTGTGTTTTCCCCTTCCCCTGTCCCCGTGAGTCTCCCCTCTCAGTTCAGGCCGACTCTGGTTCCCCTACCCCTGGCCTTCCTATTTGCCTTCCATGGCTGCCAAGGCAATTTTCCTCGAGCCCTCCACTCTCGACCTGAGCGAGTCTACTAGGATCTTTTATGATGCTAAGAACTACACTCCCTTCTTCAGTAAGTTCGTAGGGGCAGACAAAGAAATCATGCAGGGATTTTTGGATTCCTGGAATGACGGGGAGGTCAAAGTGAAAGGGCTTCACTTCAAGGTGTCCAAGGATTTTTTGACTAAAGTGACGGGCCTGCACCGCGAGGAGAAAGGAAGATTTGTTCGATGGGACAAGCACAACTAGGAGGAGGAGCTCTCCCGATTCTCGAAATAGCAATGGGACAAGGCCAACCTCTTCTGAGCTGACCTCCCGACCCCCTTTGACGAGGCCATCATCCTAGTGATGCAATATATAACTTGCGATGACCCGGATCAACGCCTCTACAACTTTCACCTTAGTTTCTATAATCACCTTCATGGAGCCACGTTGGTAAGCACCCCCTGGTTTCTCTTTTATTCCTTGAGCCTCACCATTGATCGGGCCCATAGGAATCATTCTCGACCCTCCCATCAAGGGCTCATGGTTGTTTTGTATAGACACACCCTAGCAAACCAGCCCCAACTACATCACATCCCTCCCCTGTCCTCCGTTCCCCCCTTGAAGAGGTTGGCTCCCCTATTGCTTCCCCTACAGCATCCAAATCTAAGGAGACCCCATCCCCTGATGCCTCCCCTTCCCCAAAACTGCGCAGACCCACCCAAAAATGTAGAACCCCGGCTCAAGCCCCAAGCGGGGCCCCGACTCCTAGTGCAAGTTCGATCCGCAAGGGCCCGACCCCCGATAGCAGCAGGGTTGTTGGTAGCTCCAAGAAGGCCAAGGTGGAGGCCCCGAAAGCCACCGAAGTCAGCTCTGACTCTGAAAGTAAGTTGCAAAACTTTTTGACCAGAGCCCTCCTAGACATCACGATCAGCTCCCTGACCGCTTCTGCAAAAGCGGCTTCCACAACGGCCAATGCCCTGTCTGAACTCCGTCGTAGGTTGGGCGACGACCCTGACAGGGAGGGGAACTAATCTGCCAGGTCGGGGCCCCCGTTCAAGTCAGGCCCGACTGTAGGGCAATCTGGAGCGATGGCGGCCAATAATTTTTTGGGTTAACTATTGGGCAATTTTGAGGTTTCTCCCTATTTGGTGGCCTCAGGCCAAATTTTGTCTTGCTGGAAACATCGTTGGATGGACTATTTGTAGGCACCGGGGCCCCTGGGCCCCGGCTTGGTCCCCAAGGGCGCAGCCCCGATCTACTCTAACATCAAAATATAGCTACGACTACTTATGTACCTAAGGTTTTGGGACCCTTTAAAAAAAAACCCGTTGTAAATATTATTGTTACTTATCAAAAAAAAAAAATTATTAAATTTAAAAACTAAAAAATATTATTGTTATTTACATTGTTTTAGTTAAAATCTTAAATTTATTTAATAAGTATGATCATGTGGATTTATGCAAAAAAGAAGCTATATTTGATTTATGATATTTTTATACAATGTTCGACATTTTGATACTTTCACCTAATTTTATTATCAAGACATCTTTACCTATAAATTAAAAAATAAGCCCATGAGATCACTTGAAAGAAAGTCTCTTTTTTAATAAGAAACAATTATGTTGAATTTATTAAATGCAATTCACTTACATATTTTTTTTTATGAAAGGTCATTTTAATTATAAAAATAATAATCCTTTACAGCCAAAAAAAAAGTATGGGTGGAGAAAAAATTCACACCCCAAATGTCACTAACTTATCCTAATAGTGGATAAAGAAAAACAAACTGCACCATACAGGCACTACAACCATCAACAACAAACTAGAAACAATCTACATCCATAAAGGTTTTTTAAAGAAGGGGTATGTAGCAAACACGACCTTATCCATTTGAAGTGGGTGGTTCCCCCCACCCATCAAAGCGCTCCTCATCCCAACCTGAAGCATGAGTAATTGGAGAAGAAGGACAGGACCAGCCAAAAATATGCACATGGCTGCCTGAAGCTCCCCAACCATCATTAGGCATAGGCACAGATTGTGAAGTGATCATAGGCACAGAATGCTGGGAGTTGTACATATCCGACTACTGCAACGAACCTCCATAGTCATGGGATCTGCTCCAAAGAGGCTGACACCATGCATTATCAAGGCGTCTATGTGAACGAGATCTGGCTGGATGAGGAGGCGAATGATCAGGGGCCTCTCTATTGATAGCACAAGGGGCGTCACCCCAATAATTTAGTAAAGCCTACAAATGGTCCAGCTCCATAGCCACCTTTTTAGCCTAGTCATATATCTAAAACCACACATCATGAAAAACTTCAAGCTTGTTAGCAAATAAAAAATCATGATATGGATCAACCTACTTGAAAATAATCTTGTTTCTATATTTCCAAATGTGAAATAGAAGGCTGACTCTAAATATTTGCCACACTTCCCTCAATGGGAGAGAAAACTGAATGGGATCACCTAGAAGGACATGATGCCAGGAAAGTGGTAGGGACATAAATGGGGTAAAGAAAGAACCCACCCAAATCCAAGTGAGACTGGCCCGTCTACATGCCTAGAAAAGATGCATACAAGACTCAGGTTCTTGACAAAATGGGCATCGGGGCTTAGGCACCCCCATATAAGAAAGTTTACGACCAGGGTAAACCCTGATACAGTAACCTCCAGGAAAAAAAGCTTTGTTTGGCTCCAGATAATATGCCCAAGCTGAATGAAATCTGGTTTTCCACCTAGATGGTGATGAGAGAAGGTCCCATTTGATATTGAGTTTGTGCACCGTGGGTGCAGTTGGTGTAAGCCAGTCATAACCTTGCCTAGCTCTATAGCTGAGCAAGAAAGTGCTCTTATATCAATCCCAATATTTCCACCAGGGTTTCTGGGATCTAACACCTAATTTTTGCCATAAGGAGAAATGTGTATTGTCCAGAACAACATCATACATAGCCTTGTCAGTGTTGGACAAGTGAAACATCCTTTTAAAATATTTCCAAGGAATCCAGTCTAATTTTTTCCTGAATTAAAAATCTGCAATGGCAACAATGCCCCGCTTAAAAAAAAATGGGCATGGACCCAGGGAACTTGGCCCCAACGGCTTACCCTAAAGCTTGAATACAAGGGACCACTAGACATTGATAATATTAATGGAAAGGCCTTTATGTGAACGGACCCCCTTCCAAACAATCCAAGGGTTTAATTGTTGCCAGGCATTCCATATGCTTTTGATGACAAAGGAGCCAAGGATTTTAATGAAAACTAGGGCCAGCGCAAGAGAGGGAAAATTCATTCCTGCCCAGGCTCGACAATTGAGGGGAAGCCCAACCGATATGCAATGTATGATAAGAAATTTTCATGCTTCAAGTCCTTTGAGAGCCCGCACAATCCATTTAGCACAGAGGGCTAACCCTTGACACTTATAGTCCAACAAACCCATACCCCCTGCTTGTCGTGGGAGATAGCAAATATCCCAAGCCACTTTGTGAAAGCCCTTCCGCTCAGACCCACTAGACCATAAAAAATCCCACAATAATTTTTCAAGTCGTTTGTAACAAGCCTGGGAAGGGACCCAACAAGATGAGTAATAAACATGTGTGGAAGCCAACACTTTGGAGCAAATTTGAAATTTTCTAGCAAGAGACAACTTCTTAGCATTCCAATATTCCAACTTGCTTTCTACTTTGCTGATGACATAAGACCATAATTGGGATGGAGATCCTTGAAAGGCAAAAGGAATGCCCAAGAATTTGAAGACTTCTCTAGGCTTAATCCAACTCCACTGCACATGCTGAAGCCAATGGGGAAGAGGCTGGAGGGATTTCCTGTAACATGAGGTTTTCCTCCATTGGATATTGGACCTGGAGGCTTTGCAAAAAATATCAAGATAAGAAAGAGCTTCAAAAAGATATTGTTCATCCTAATTCAAAGTAAGAAAGGAATCATTAGCAAAATGACCGTTAATGAGTTGACCAACATTCCTAGGAAGGGAAATACCCCGAAGCATCCCAAGAGAAGCACGATGAGCCAAAATATAACCAAATGCTTTTGTTGCTAAAATGAATTTCAAGGAGGCCAAAGAACAACTTTGCCTTTACTGACCTATGCAAGCCAATAACATCAATTTGAAACTTGTTAAGAGAAAGCATAGCTGATGCATCCTGAAAAAGCATTTTAATAGAGGAAATAAACTGAGGACCAAAGCCAAGAGCTTCCAACATGGAAAGAATGAAAACCCACTCAATTCTATTATAAGCCTTTTCAAAGTCAAGCTTGAGGAAGAGGGCCTATTGACTGGACCTGTGAGCCCATTTCATCCCTTCCCAAACAGCGAGAACGTTGTCCAAAATATACTAATTCTGGAAAAATCCAGTTTGCTTAAGCCTCACAATAGAGGGAAGCAAGGGCCTAATCCGTAAAGCAAGTGCTTTTGCAATGATCTTGTAGCTGACATTAAGCAAAGTTATTGGCCTCCAATTTGTAATAAATTTTGGATCCCCAAACTTTGGGATAAACTTGATATTGCATTTATTGATAATAGCACCTAAGGAGCCAAATTGCAGGGCTTCTAAATATACTTTATGCAATTCAGGACCAACAAACTCCCAACAAGTTTTGTAAAATTTACAGGGGAAGCCTTCAAGCCCTAGGGTCTTCACGTCTACTATTTGAAATAGGGCATCTGCAAGATCCTGCTCTGATAGGGATCATTCACATTCATTCTACTGTGCTAGGGGGAGGCAAGTTGGGATAACTTCTTTGCAACATTGAAGGGCTATTTCTTGTTCAGGGGTGTATGGCTGAGCAACAAAAACATGAGAATAATATAATGTAAATTTGACTGCTATCTCAAGAAAAGAGGTGGTGTGAACCCCATTAACCACTAAAGCTTTAAATTGAGTGGAGTGATGCGGAGGTCAAAGCCTCTAGAAAAACTCTTTAGAAACGTGGTCACCCACTTTGAGCCAATGTAGTTTGGCTTTAATCTGAGCCCCTTTGGCCTTGTACACTTCAACCACTTTGAGCTCATGTCGGAGCTGAGCGACATGGGCTTGAATGGTGGAGTCAAAAGGAGAGGCCTCAAAACGGAAGGAGACCTATGCAAGCTCATTACGTAGAGCAGTATTAGAGCGATGATGCAACTGCACCACCTTCTTCCTTAGGCTTATGAGCAGAGCAGTGGTACAAAAAATGGCATCATTCCACCACTCAATCCATCTTGAATATCCATTGGGTCTAGGTACAATGTTCCAGATCCTTTGGATGTGACAAACAGTAGTTTCATGTTGCAAGAAATAAGTTTTAAGAAAAAACTGAGCATGAGTAGGTCATTGATGGGTGGAGGAAACATGAACAGAGAACATTATGGGGGAATGATTAGACGAGACCATACCAAAAATGGTTTCAACAAAAGGGACTGAAGGGAGCCGATGAGAAAAAGAAAACTCATGCTAGTCTGACAACATAGCCCTATCCAACCTTTTTAAAACTCTTGCGGGGCCTGACTGAAAATTAGACCATGTGAACCACAAATGCTCAAGAAACTGACTCGCAAAGAAACAACCATTGGGATCGAATACCCCAAATTTATTTTTCATAAAATACCAAGCATGTCGCTCTCTCGAGGCCCACCTATTGGGAAGCTGACCCATTTTATCATAAGGCTTCTCGACCATATTGAAATCACCACACATCAACCAGATCGTGGTAGGTAAGTACAAAGCACACCATCTCCACATTGCACATCTATCTTGGACCTCATTAGAGGCATAAATATTAATAATACCGAAATAGAGACCACCAAATTCAATCAAAATTCAAACTGCGTGGTGAGAGGGGTCAGAACCCCATGTGACAAAATTGCTCGTCCACCTATTATTAAGAAAAATGATAGCACCTCCACTATCGTGATTGTGATTGGTAGCATACATATGATTGTCAGGACATAACATAGAACAAGTATATTGCAAATTGAAACTTGCCACTTTGACTTCTTGTAGACACATAAAATCTGGATGACCATAGAGACTAGAACAGGTAGTGAGCTCATCCCGAACCATGTAACGACGAATAGGATCCGTCAACCCAAGCACATTCCAAGATAGAAACAACATTAAAAAGAGTCAAGTTGCATACCCCCATTGGCCTTAGTCGCATTATTCAAAAATAGGTGATAGGAATTATTCTTGAATGCGTCCATGGTGGTGGAGGAGAGAGAATTTTACTATCGCTTGTCTAAATGAGCAAGTCACTCACCTTACAGGGGGCTATGGGACCTCCGTCCTAAATTCTAAGAGAAACTTCCTTCAACCCCTGCCTCGTCTGGAGAACCCAAGGGTACAGTGGATCAAATCCTTTCATCGTGGTCTACAAACTCGACGACTAGAGGAGGAGAGTGAACAGGGGTTGACTCCATAACTGGTGGTTGCATGGGAGGCTTAGGCGCTAGGGCCTAAGCATGTAGCCATTGTGTGCCCTGCCTGAGCAGGCTTGCTACCTTTCCCTTTCTTGTGTAAAACCTCAGTCCATTCACCATATTTTGAAGGAGGGTGCTGGGTAGTGGGAGATAACACAACACCAGTTGCTGAGGTAGTCACCTTGGCCTTGAATTTTTTAGCCATCAAGGGGCAATCCTTAATGTGGTGGGAGGCTAACTGGCAATGGTAACATGTATTAGGGAGGTTGATATACACCACTCGTTGATGAATACGGGTAGAACCAAACTGAATGTTGATATACTCCTTTAGGGTTTTAGCTAGGTCAACCTATACATATTCTCCTGCTAGTACGGACTGACATGAACCAAGAGGGTTCATCACAGATAAATTCACCAAAGGTGGAGACCAAGTTTTTGAGAAAGGGCCAGCATGTAGTGGGGAGGTCCAGGAGTTCTACCCAAACAGGCACGACCAGGGAAATAGAATTAGAAACCATGAAATCTCGGCTTCATGGTTGGAAAATGAGTAGTGAACTATGAATGTAATTAGGACCCTTATTTAGGACCTTTTGGGCTTGGTCAGGACTTCCAAATTGGAAATGAAAAAAACCCTTAGAGAGATTTTGGACATGGTCGATTTGAATCCCATACGAATGCCAATACTTCTTAATCCAGTTTCTAAGGACATGCTTAGGGGAAATCAGACCCAAAAAATACCTTATAAGAGTATTGTTTTCAAACCAAGAACATGCCTGATTGAATTCATGCAGAGGAATCACAAAATCAAGTTCAAAAATACCTCATGGTACATCTTGGGCATAAATTTCTTGGGCCATTTGTTCACCTCCGGAGCCATTCCTCTCGTTTCCAACCTCAGACGAAGCCGGGGGAGGAGAAGCCGACATAATAACACCAACGGAGCAAGCGCAGCACATGGAGGCCGACACAAGCTCCCCGAGAATGAATAGAAACTATCAAAAATCCTAGGACAACACACAGACCGACATGCACACAACCCTCAGTTCCTCAAAAAAAAAATCACTTACATCTTTTAAATAATGATTAAAAAATATAAGTTTCTAGTCATTTTTATACAATATTAATTATTTATATCTTTACTTATAATTAATGTGTCCATCATCCCTATTGATCTCTATTGCTATTGTCAAAGTGTTTAAGAATATTCAAAAATTTCCTAGGTTTTCCTTATAGATTTTCGTTGACAAAGATAGGAACATCTTTCGTATTAACATATTGCATAGTTGTGCTTAGCTAAAGATGTTTCAACAATTTAAATCAACCTCAAATTTTGTTGATGCTCCGTAATCTATGTCTTTATTATCTTCCTATTTTATCCACATTTAATCTATAACACACATTTTGGATCACTTCTATCCTTGGAGAACACATGTCCTTTACTCAGTTTAAATATATCTTTTTTTATATGATAAAAACTATCTAAAAAGTCATATTGTTTTATTAAAAATGTCTTCTATGTATCATTGTAGGTATGAGAGAGAACAATCCTATGATTACTTTCATGATTTATTTTGTATCTTAAATTTGTGAAGGCTTTAAAATATTTGTCTATTTTCTTAATACCTCTTCCAAATGCTTGTTTATTAGTTCAATATGTTCCTTATCTATTATTATCATACCCTTGGTAGCAAAGATAAACCACACATACTTATATGAATGTATGCATATTTCTATATATGTTTATGTTGTGGAGATTATTTTTTAATTGCTATAATGTGAGTTCAAATTATCACATGGTCATGAGCACTCTAGTGAGAAGGTTGTACATGATGAAACTCTAGTTAAAAGGTGCCCACTATAATACTAGAGAGAAGATTTTTTCACCTTACACTTTTAATAGTGAATTTGTTACAATTAATGAAGTTGAAGCTTGGGCAGATTTTGAAGGGAACATACAAGAGATCATTGTGGAAATATAAGACCTTGCTATAGAGTTTGAATAAACCAGCTTTGTACATACGATAATAAGGAAAGAGAACAAATATGGAGATGGGCTAGCCCATAGAGGGGTTTTAATAGAGGATCGTGAAGTTAAATTCTAATTTTCTTAGTAAGAGGTAGTAGTAAGTTTAGCTGAAGCTAACAAAAAAAAAATTGAAAAAATTCAAAATAATGTTCCAAATGACTACAAAATGTTTTAGGGGATCCATTTATAGATCAATGCATTAGAGGAAACCAACAGTCCAAAATTGGTAAAGCAAACTATGATTTTGTGAAGCGATTAGAAGTTTTGTATGCTGAAGTAGAAGAAAATGACATCAAATGGACTTCATGGCTAAATGGATTATTTGAGTTGTTGGTTGGATTATGGGATAGTGTATGGATTGGAACTTATAATGTATAACTCTTGAACGCTTGATTGAGTTGAACCTTGACTTATAAGATAAGACAGTTTCTTAGCTTTTAAGGAACCTTGACAAAGATGACTTATAATGTAGAACTCTCACGTCCTTAACTGAGTTGGATTATAATATAAAACTTTAGAAACATTGATTAAGTTGGCTTAGAATGTGGAGCTAGCGAATTCTTAACTAAGTTAAATTATGGTGTAGAACTCTATTTCAGTTCCCATTCTAAGCTCTCATCCTAAACCTAATGCTTAAAATTCCTCGTACTACTTTTTTCTTTTTAAAGTAGGGTTTTGAAAGGGTTATCTTTTTTTTTTTTATATAGAAAAAGCTAGATTATATTAATTCATTAACTGAAACATTACAATATTATGGAGCTAACATTGTCCACCAGCTAAAAAACAAAATGAGGTGGATAAGGAGTAAAGCATCCATAACTGAATATATATAAGAATAGAAGCTAATAGCAACAAAAAGACTATAGTTATATCTTGTTGCAATACACCAGATATCAGCAGTCATATATGGGAGAGCCTATGATATGGAGAAATTATGGGCGTGTCTTTTGTGATAACTTCTGAAGTCTTCAAAGAAATAGAAGTAATCAAAACCTGCACTTGCTCATCTTTGTTAATTGCCTTCTTTTTAGTTTCATGTTGGACCTTTTGAATATCTTGAATCATATGAGAAAGCTGATGAAGTTTGTCAATAACATCTCGAGGTGTGCTGGAATTCCCATAGACTTAGGAATGAATGCATCTCACATGTAACAAAAGATCAAAGGTCAAGTTTGCTAAAACTATATCCCATGGAGGAGCAGATCCAGTAAACACATTTTTGCATCTATGCTTCCAAATATGTTTGAGAAGGATGAATCTACAAACATCCCAAAGTTTGGGGCACTGATCGAACTGAGAAAAACCAAACAAAGAAAGCTTCCAAGATCTAATGAAAGAGGGAAAAAGAAGTGTAGAAGACATCTCAAAACTGTTTAGTCATGCCACAAAATCAAAACAAGTAAATAAGAGTTTCTAAATCATTACAAAAATTAAAGTGAGAGAAAATGTATAAAATCGAGACCAAACTTTCAAAAGTTGAGAAGTTTTCATCCTTTCCTTTTTATAATGATTTAGTTATATTGAACTATTTGGTACTGCCTAGATTTAAACCTTAGTGTGGGCTACATCAACTATTTATCTCAACCGTTAAAAGAAAGACCCGATGACAACTCCTTACACCTTATAACTTAATCCAAAAATAAACCGAAATACTAAAATTCAAAGCAAAAATGCTCCCAACTCTAACCTAAATAATTATATAACTCATCCGTATGGTTTCATCACTTAACTTTTTAAGTTATATATAATATTTAAGACTAGAGTCTCTTTTAATGAAAGTGCTTTATCGTTATCTATATAAAAAAAAATTTATGATTATTCATACATTTTATTTGACGTATATATATATATTTTTATTATACAGGTGAATTGGTTACAACCACAATTTTTAATAACTGCCAGTGCAGGATTCAAACCATCAATGACTGTTTCCAATAAACCCATCGTCTCGTTAATGTTAACCCGACATGAGATGGGGACTATCGGTCGTTCGAGATTCGTACTGTCATCATCGGTCTGACGCATCACTCAAAAGAGTCGGATCAGACTACTGCCTTTGCCAAGATGGATACGCCAACGGATTTTGAACTTAAATCTCTTCTTAGTAAGTGTCTAACCTTACCAAGTATATTAATAACATGTGTAATTCTATTATTTTAAGGTTCAAATGTCTTGTGTTAACGTTGACGTATAGGATTGATATGCTTTAATTCTATATTTTAGAAGTCGATCTCATCTTTTGAAAAAGATGACAGGGCCTTATAATATAAAAATTTAAATAAAATCCTTATTAAAAGAGGTGAGGTGAGATTGGCGGGAATAATAATTTAATAAAAAATTGTAGTTAGTTAAAGTATATGTAATTACCAAGGTGTTGTAGGTGAGTTGGAGAGGAGAGGGTAATTTTCAAAGGGAGGTTTCAAGTTCGAATCTCCACCCTACCAGAAAGTTGAATTGGGTACCCAAAATCCAAGTGATAATGTTGGTGCGGGTAAGGCCGGACGCGACTCCCGGGTGACTTTGACGGTGTAAAATCTTTAGGGCATGACTTTCGGGTGATTTTGACGGTGTAAAACCCCTTGAACGTGACTTCCGGGTGACTTTGACAGTGCAGAACCCTTGAACGTGGTCTTTCAAGACGACTCCACAAGAAGTTTTTCGCTTTTATATATATATATATATATATATATATATATATATATATATATATATTTATTTATTTATTTATATATTTTTAATCTATATTTCTTTAACATTTTTTTCTTTTGTAACCTTTATTTTTATTAGAGTTTTTCAAAAAAATATATTTTTTAAATTTTAAAAATAAAAATAAATTATCTAAAAAATAAATGTTGATAATATATGTTTTAATTTTATGTAAATACAGTTAAAAAATAATTAAATAAATTATTTATATATTTTTAATTTTGTTTATTAAGATTAATAAAAATCTTATCTATATTATTTTATAATTGAGATATCATGACTTTAAATCCCAAGGGTTAGGTGGATTGGTAAGTGCTAGTCAGGTTGGGCACTTACCAAGAGGAGACCTAGGTTCAAACCTTGGTGGTGCCAGTTAACAAAGGCAGTAGTTGGGCACTTACCAAGAGGAGACCTAGGTTCAAACCTTGGTGGTGCCAGTTAACAAAGGCAGTAGTCCGTTTTGAATCCTTTGAGTGCGCAAGACCAATGACGACGGTACGTACCCCGAGTGACCGATGGTCCCCATCTCGCGCCGAGTCAACGTTAACGAGATGGATAGACGAATAGGTTTGTTGGAAGCATCCTCCGTGGTTTGAACCTTGCGCTGACCAATTACTAAAAATAGTGGTTGTAACCAACTCTCCTATGCAACCAAAAAAAAGATATCATGATTTTTCAACTTAATTTATTTTAATTTGATAAGTAATTTTTAAGAACAACATTATATATATATATATATATATATATATATATATATATATATATATATATATATATAAAAAGGGAGTTGGTTACAACCATTTTTATTAACTGTCAAGCGTAGGGTTCAAACCACACAGGGGTCCCAACAATTCTTTTTTTTAATTTGGTTAGTGTGAAAAACTCCTACGACCAACGCATAGGGCTAGGCAGGCTCCCCCAACCATGACCCCTCCTAAAGCCAAGAGCTATGCTTATCAATAGGGAATTTAACACACAACCACCACACACTCACCCCCTCACACACTCGCCCACACCGCAGTTTGAACCTTGGACCTCTCGAAGAAGAGCCAAAGCCCAAATCATTGCGTTGTACCCTTGGCACTGCTCCCAATATTTTTATTCCACTTTGTTTTTGACCCGACATGAGGGGGACCAACGATCGTTCGGGATTAGTACCGTGGTCGGTCTAGCACGCACTTAGAGGATTTAGAGCAGACTACTAGCTTTGTAAGTTGGCAACACTTAGAGGATCCACATATATATATATATATATATATATATATATATATATATATATATATATATATATATATATATATAGGGGAGTTGGTTACAACCATTTTTATTAATTGTCAAGCGTAGGGTTCAATCCACATAAGGGCTGCTCCCAACAATTTTTTTATTTTATTTGGTTAGTGTGAGAAACCCCTACCATCAACGCATAGGGCTAGGCAGGCTCCTCCCAACCATGACCCCTCTTAAAGTCAAGAGCTATGCTTATCAATAGAGAATTTAACACACAATCACCACACACTCACCCCCTCGTCCACACCACAGTTTGAACCTTAGACCTCTCGAAGAAAAATCAAAGCCCGAAACGTTGCATTGTCCCCCTTGGGACTGCTCCCAACAATATTATTTCACTTTGTTGCTGATCTAATATGAGGAGGACCAACAGTCGCTCGGGATTAGTACCGTCATTATAAGGATTCAGAGCAAACTACTACCTTTGCAAATTGGTACCCCCAAGGTTTAAACTCAGGTCTCTTCTTGGTAAGTGCCTAACCAGACAAGCAACTACCAATCCACCTAGCCCTTGAGGGCTTAATATACCTTTTTATAATAAATACTAATAAAATTTCATACTTCCTTCCTACATATTAATATACATTTTTTTAATTTGTTATATAAATTGAAATAAACTTCACTTGTATTAAATTTATTTCTACAATATATCTTCTCTAGTATTATAATGGCCTTCTTTTCATGAGAGTTTCATGATAGTGGCCTCCTTTTCATGAGAGTTTCATCATGTACCTCTAGTGTTCATGAGCGTGTGAGAGGCCTCCTTTTCATGGGAGTTTCATCATCTGTGAGAATTTGAACTTGGGTTATACCTATATAGTTGCAACCAACTTACATTTAGTCTTTAGTCTATAATGCCTTGGACACATAATAATTATTATATATAATTTTATTAATTTAATAAATTTTAATAATTAAAAAACATTGATTCATTATATTGTTATTTACATTATCATGCGGATTTATGCAAAAAAAAGCTAGACGTGGTTTGTGAAAACTTTTACACATTTTGATACTTCTATCTAATTTTATTATTAAGACATTTTTATTTATAAATTAAAAAATAAGCTTATGAGATCACTTGAAATAAAGTTTTTATTTTAATAAGAAATAATTATGTTGAATATTTTTTTGGATTTGGTTATTGTGAGAAACCCTTATGACTGACATGCAGGGCTGAACAGTCTCCTCCCAACCATGACCCCTTCTAAAATTAAATTTTATTAAATGCAAATCACTTACATCTTTTAAATAATGCTTAAAAAATATAAATTTCTAGTCATTTTTATACAATATTAATTATTTGTATCTCTATTTATAATTAATGTGTCCACTTCTAGTTACGACTTAGCTTGAGTCCATCATCCCCATTGATCCCTATTGTTATTGTTGATACCTATTGTTATTGTCAAAGTGTTTAAGAATATTCAAAAAGTTCTTAGGTTTTCCTTATAGATACTCGTTGACTAAGATATGAACATATTTCATATTAACATATTACATTATAGATGCTCGTTGACTAAGATATGAACATATTTCATATTAACATATTGCATAGTTGTGCTTAGCTAAAGACGTTTTAACAATTTTAATTGAACTCAAATTTTGTTGATGCCCCTTAATCTATGTTTTGATTATCTTCCTATTTTATCCATACATAATCTATAACACACATTTTGGATCACTTCTATCCTTGGAGAACACATGTCCTTTACTAAGTATAAATACATTTTTTTTATATAATAGAAAAACAATCTTAAAAAATTATATTATTTTATTAAAAATGTCTTCTATGTATCATTGTAGGTATAAGAGAGAACACTCCTATGATTCTTTTCATAATTGATTTATATCTTAAATTAGTGAAGGCTTTAAAATATTTATCTATTTTTTAATACCTCTTCTAAATGTGTGTTTATTGGTTCAATATGTTCTTTATCTATTATTATCATACACTTGGTAGCAAAGATAAACCACAAACTCTTGTTTGTTTGACACATAATAATATGAGTTAAAATGTATGCACATTTCTATATATGTTTTTCTTGTAGAGATTTTTTTTTAATTGTTATAATGAGTTCAAATTATTACATGGTCATGAGCACTCTAGTGAGAAGGTGGTACATGAAGAAACTCTAATTAAAAGGTGCCCACTATAATACTATACTAGAGAGAAGATATTTGTAGAAATAAATGTGATATAAGTGGAACTTATTTCAATTGATTTCAATATGTAAGAATGAAGTATGCATGAGATTTTTCACCTTACACTTTTAATAGTGGATTTGAAAAAATTAATGAAGTTGAATCTTGGGAAGATTTCGAAGGATTAAAAATATACAAACAAATGAAATGGAACTGAATATAGATGGAAGGCAATTCACTAATGTAATAAGTACAATTTTTGAGGAAAGCAAAGGCACCATGGAACATACAAGATATCATTGTAGAAATACAACATCTTGCTATAGAGTTTGAAGAAATTAGATTTATACATGCAATAAGGAAAGTAAACAAATGTATGGGCTAGCCCATAGAAGGGTTTTAATAGAGGATCATGAAGTTAAATTCTAATTTCCTTGGTTAAAGGAAGTAGTAAGTTTAGCTGAAGCTAACAAGAAAAATTGAAAGGAGAAGATTCAAAATAATATTCCAAAGGACTACAAAATGGTTTAGGGGATCCATTTATAGATCAATGCATTAGAGGAAACTAACAATCCAAATTTGGTAAAGCAAACTATGATTTTGTGAAGTGAGTAGAAGTTTTGTATGTTGAAGTAGAATAAGATGAC
The DNA here is from genome assembly GCA_028583015.1 of Wollemia nobilis. NCBI lineage: Eukaryota > Viridiplantae > Streptophyta > Pinopsida > Araucariales > Araucariaceae > Wollemia > Wollemia nobilis. Next base: position 5,997,306 of record JAQPPZ010000386.1, on the reverse strand, counting down.
ATCAAATGGACTTCATGGCTAAATGGATTATTTGAGTTGTTGGTTTTTGGTTGGATTATGGGACAGAGTATGGATTGGAACTTTCAACTTTTTGAGACTGCTAAACTATTTATTACAATTCTTATGGTTGCACTTATGCTTCAATAAGGAAACCAACAGTCTAGATCTGGTAAAGTGGACTATGATAATGTGAATTTTTAGAAGTACCACTCTACTAAGATGTAATGCATAGACAATAGAGATGGATTTTTGTTATTTTAAAGGCTTCTACAAGAAAATGTTAAGAAGAAGAATGTTGAATGTTGGAATATTTGTATTTACAAATAAAATCAAAGAAGATCCAAAAAATATAAATCAAGAATTTAGACTTTTATGAAAAAGGATGTAGGTTTCTGCTATAGCAACTCAATTGAGATGAGAATTGAATTTTTTTATAAAATTTTAACCTTTAAAGGAGAGAGTGGTGTTTTATCAAGGGTGGGGACTCAAGTACAATCCCTTTTTCTCTAGCAAAAAATAAAATAATAATAAGCTATTTGTGGCTTTTATTAGGAGCCACTCTCATTAAAATAACAAAAAATTACATTATTTTCATTACATTTACTTTTTTTCAGAATATTTTTATATATATATATATATATATATATATTAGTTTTTTATGGGTCAAGGGTTCACATATGCCTACATAGCATATACTAAAATTGAAATATTCCCTTTACTTCAAGGTTAAAGGGTGAAAAATAAAATTTAATATTTTCATGAAGGAAATTTTTAGTTAGTCCTTTGAAAGATAAAATAGCATTTGAAGGGTTTTTAAGGTTGTAACATTGATCCTTGATTATATGGGTACATGGGTGCAAATATGACCCTCTAAATTTTGGGTATGTGGGCGTGAGGATAGAAGGCTATATAGGGTGCAACGATGCAAGTTGCAAGAGCTAATTTGTTGGAAATCACTTATAGGGTTTTATGAGTTAGTGTTGTTACCTCTTTTGTGTTCTTTTTTTAGTTAAAGCCAACTTTTAACCTTTTGTTCTTTATTTTTTGCAAAAAATTACATTAGACTGATCTTCTAAGGCATACAAATCAAGACCCATCTAGACTGGTCCAACAACAACATCCTCTATCCAAGACCATCCCTATGAGGATGATTCAAGACTGTTCCTATGAGGATGATTCAAGACTGTACCTATGAGGACGATTTCTATCAAGCTCAAAACTAAGGCCCATTCTTTCAAGTACCTACTTCTACATGGCAAAACACATCAATCTCAGGTGAATATAATATAAGAGCCATTGCTTCTTCGTCATTTTTTATCATTTCCCATCATCATTGCTAAGCACATTCTTAGGCCAAGTTAATAGTCTTGGGGTGTCCAAAGGTAGCATTTCTTCTCCCACCTATCATTTATTATTCAATCTATTTTAATACTTTCATTGAAAGTACACTTAATCTAGGACTTCTGCTTTATTTGTAAACTTGTTTTATTTAACCTAGATAACATTAAACAAAAACTCCCTTGCCATATGTATGCTTTCCTCTTGCATTGCAAAGTGACCTTGAGGATCAGAAATGTGGTAATAGCTTTTGAGGTCAAAGAATTTTTATTTGCTTTTTAGACCTTTAAGTTGTATTGCTTATCCACATTTCACATTAAGTAGAATATTTGAGTCCCATGTGCTCTCTCCTCGTGTCTTAGGATGATCTTGAAGATCAAAAGGAGTCACTTCTTCTAGGTCAAGCAACAGCACACACATGTCACATCATATCATACTAAGAGGACCCTTATCCCGTGTATGCCCTTCCCTTGCACTTTGTTCAAGCTTGGGAATCAAATGTGGGTAAATCACCTCAAGTCAAAGAACCTCATAATTTTTTTACTTAATTAGATTATATTTCATTTTGTACCTTTTCTTGGTTTATTAGATTAGATTTTCTTTCATAAATTTTCTTTGCTTTCGTAGAATACATTAGTTTAGGTTTTGTTTTTTTAATTTAGCGATAAATCCCTTGCGAGGTCGCCTTGGTCTGAGAAACCACAACCAGGGGGTTCTACACTGTCAAAATCACCCAGGAGTTGTGCCAGGCATTGACCGTACCAACATAATCAACTGGATTTTGGATACCCAATGTGCATTTTGTAGGGTGGAGATTCGAACCAAGGACCTCCCTTGGAGGATTGCCCTGCCCTCTCCAACTCACCTATAGCACATGGGTAGTGTAGGTTTTGTTTTCAAGTCATTATTTTCAAGTCATTTCCTTTTCAAGTCATTTACTTTCAAGTCCTTTGTTTTTAAGTCATTTACTTTTCAATCCTTTTATTATCAAGTCATTTACTTTTCATGATATTTACTTTCAACTAATTTGTTTTCAAGTCATTTAATTTTCAAGCCATTTACTTTTGTTAAAGTAGGCTTTCCTTTACTCATATTGTTGATTAATTTCATTAGAATAGATTTATTTTCCTATATTGCAATTTTCCTTTCATTAATCTAGTTTACTTTCTTGTACTTGCATTTTATTTTCCTTAGACTAGATTTCCTTTATGGTCTTGCAAATTACCTTTCGTTAATCTCGTTTACTTTCTTGTACCTGCATTTTATTTTCCATAGACTAGATTTCCTTTATGGTCTTGCATTCCGCCTCTTGTTAATCTAGTTTGTTTTATTGTACTTACATTTTAATTTCATTAGAATAAGACTTCCTTCATGTCATTTAGTATAGGAATTTACTTTCTTGTCTACATAGCATAGATTTATTTGCTTGTTTAATTAGAGTATAAATTTATTGTTGTAGCTTCTTAAAGTAACTTAATAAAAAAAATATTTGTTTGGTTAGTCTAGGTTTTGCTTTCTTAGCTAGGGCAATCACATTTTACTTTCCTAGTATAGGTTCATTTCTTGTCATTTAATTTGAGAAAATTGCATTTCATTTCATAGATAGAATTGCATTTCCTTGCATCTTAGGTAGGAAAAATAATTCCTAGCTTAGAATTTGCTTTCTTGCATTTAGTTTAGGAAAAAATTGCATTGGCATTCCTAGGATAGCTCTTGTTTGTGCATCATAGTTAGACAAACATACAAAAAAATCAAAAAAAAAAAAAAACGTAGTTCACATCACATTTGCACCGCACTTTCAAAACCAATTAATAATTTTGGACTTCATTTCCAACTGTTGGTTACCCCTTTATACATCATAGTTAGTATGTATAGTTTCTTGGACTTCATCATCAGGAATTTGACTACCCTTGGGATTAGCTCAAGGTAGTTTGAGGATAGACACTCTCGCTCATAGGGCTAAATAATTAGTGAGTGTGCAACTATTATTTTTTATTGAACCTGTCCGAGGGTGAAGTGAAAGCCAACTATAGCGTTGTCTTTTATATTCCCTAAAAATGATATTGGAGGTCTTTTTACCTTTTAGATACCTCAAGCCATCATTGCCTTAGGAAGATCTTGTTCATCTATGCACAACTTCTCTCCACGTACTCTCGGGTATATTGGGGAGCATGCATAGACACACCTTATTGGGGAGCATGCATAGACACACCTTTAGATCTCATTTTTTCTCCTTTTGTAGATTTTTAGGGGCAGGTAACACAAAACACAACAACAAAAAAATCAATCAAAAATAAAACTAAACAACATCAAATGCAAACCAAACCTACTTCACATCAAATAAGTGTTTGTTGTATGCTTGCTTGTTTTCTTCATTCAAACCTTATTCACAAACAACAAAAATAACAAGAACTAAAAATAATTTTTTTCTTCTTATCCACCACTCCCTCTATAACTACTCTCTAATGGAAATCATCTGGACTAGGATAATTTTAGATACAAACTGTCTCAACAAGAACAATTTAAAAAATAATTGTCATGATAGGGACGGTTCTTGCCAAAGCTAAATTACAGCCCACACTCATTACACCCTATATGTTTCCACCTCTTACTCTATCTCTAACCTCTTATGGTCATAACTAAAAGTCAATCTAGAACACAAGAGTGGCATTCCATGGACCACTCTAAGCCGATCCCTCCTCCTTCGATAACTCCTACTCGTTCGATGGAGGCACCCTTCACCTTGCCTAGTAGTCTATCCAACATCCATCACATCCACTATCCACCTTAAGTGGACCATATTGGACCCTCATACTATGACCAAGGCCTAATGCACCAGGCCACCCACATCACCCTCTCTGAGAACCCTAGCGATGGGACCTCTTCATCTTTCTCAAACCCCAACAAGCTACACTTTGCCCCTCACACTTTTAGAAATATTTTTACCTATGTCGCTCAACCTTCATCTCTTACTTCTAATTCTCAACAAGTCTTTTTGTCATATCCTATATAGGATGATTCACCTTATGTCTCCTTGACCCCACTCTATATTCCCAACTATTCATTTTTTTCTTTTGACCAAACTAATCAATTGGTACTATCACCACCATTCCAACCCCCTTTGTCCTCTTATCTTCTTCAAACACCATATCTTCCACCTCTTCTTCAAACACCAACTATTATTTTGAAACCCTGTTCTGCATCCCAAATGGACCAAATGACTTGCATCCCCCAGATTCGCCACCCCTCTTTTCCACCTCCTCCCCCTTACCCCTACTCATATTATTATCCCAACCAACTTGATCCTACCCATATTGCCATCCTTTTCAATCCTTCCCAATTTACTCCAAATGATATGCAACAACTAATAGATCGGATAAAAAGTCAAGAGCTATAGTCGAGTGGCTATGAGTATCTTGAACCCTCCTATAATCAGATTGAAAGGAGTACTACAATAATTCCATCACAATAGAGTACTCAACCTCAAAAATAGGGTTTGTAGTCCTACACGGCTCTTGGGTAGGCATTTGTCCCACCTTTCCCTAACCAAAATTTCACTCAACCTTCGCATCCTACTCATCCACCTCACAACTAGAGTCTCCTTTTTGAGCCATTTTTCAACATCTTTCAAATTTTCTACGACAAAAATCAATCATCTTGCTTGATGTTCAACCAAAGGATCAAAATTGGATCAAAACTAAGTAGCATAACAAGCATAAATTTTGTGTCTACCATCACTAGAGCGTTTACAATGTCAATGACTATTGATATTTCAAATGTTTGGTCCAATATCTACTTGATCGAGGGGAAATACAAGTTGATCATCCCCTAGCCCCCTCCAACCAACACCTTGGCATCTATTAGAATATTTTACCCTGGCATAGGATGCAACTATAATAGGTCAATGCCTCAACATTATCACCTACATCCTAATAAATTAACCATGTCAATCACATCCCTTCACACCAAGGTTTTGTGGAAATGATCAATATTGTAACTAGAACTCAACGGTATCCAAGTCGACCATCCCAACAATGTAACCCTTTTCTTGCACCCATGTTCTCATTTTTTCTCATTGCTTCTACTCTAAGTGCTACCACCTCCATCCACCTCTTACTAGTGGTCACCCTCATATTCACACATTCAAAGTACAACCCCATCATCCCATCACCTCATTGCTTGAGGGGGATGACATTACCTATCAATGTCATCTTGACCATGATCAATATCTACACACTCGATCTTGGAATCACATTTTTCAAGAAATTTTCTTGAGACTATCATTAGCCCTCCTCTATTGGGGTAAAAATATAATCTTTCATCCTTTTTAGTAGGCTTCACACCAAGTCTGTATGGTTACTCACACACTTACTTCATTGAGGTGGTAATATTAAGTCCAACTATCCAATCAATCATAACATCATGAGGATACCTACCTATGGCTAGTCAGCTTGCTAAATTAAATAATATCAATGATTTTTTAATGGTATGGTTCAAATACATTTATCCCTTCCATCATTGGGGTATCTCACATTGATCATGATTTGAGATAATATTATGTCTCCTCCCTAAAATGTCGCTATGACCTGCTTAAAGCTACCATCAATCAATGCCCTCATCTATTTCCTCATTGACTCTACTCTAGTTGCTCCTTCCTCAACGCTTTAACCTTCTTCTCATATCTTTCTTTAATAGGTTCCATGTCATTTTTTGTACGATCATGCACAAGCAGCTACGTACCTATGGTTGGTCCCTTTTCTCCCTTATTTCCCTTCTCTCCTCCCTCCACCTTATTCTATTACCCAACATTCTTCACCTCTTATTTTCCCCATTCTTTTCCCCTCTCTCAACCTTTTTTCTCTCCTCATTTCTCTCCTTCTCTTCAAACCAATTCTAGGTTTGGGTGACTTCACCCTCTTTCAAACCACTACCTAGTTTAGGGGGAGTTGACCCTCCTTCAAAACCACTTTTCTGTTTGGGGAATTTGGCACTCCTTCCAACCAATTTTGTGTCTGGAGGAGTTGACACTCCCTTCAAATTCTTTTTATCATAAATCACCTATGCATGATGCTCACAATCATTTTGGGCTTCTTCCTCATTATTTATTTTACATTGCATTCATCCCATACATTCATTCATTGCATTTATGCATAAGGCTAATTACATGCTAATTTGATCACCTTTTGGATATGAGAATCTGCATTTCTCAATCCTTATTGATGTACTTTGTCAATGATATCTAACAATTGTACTTATTGTGTCCATTTCTATATCTTGTACTTTGTCTATACCAAATCTCTTTGTCCATTATCTACGTGTCTTGTTTCATCTCATGTCTTGTCCCCCACATTCTATGCACCCATATTTTATCTTTAATTTTTTGTTTGTTACATGCCCTAATTGTCCCAATTATCATGATATCTTGTTCAATCATCTTCTTAGGTTGCTTGGAAATAAAGGTTATTTATGTTATGCCTAGTGTTCCACTCAACCTTTATCAAAAGTCATCATGTTCTAAGGAGATTTTGGTCTCCCCTGGCTAACTCGAGTTCCTTCTTGGGCCAAACACACATCATAATCTAATAAAATTTTATATTTAGGGAAGATTGCACCATGAGTAGTCTTGCCATAAAGCAAAAACATTCTCCCTCATCCTACCATTCATATAATTTGAACCTGAGGATCCAAATTGATATTTAAAAAAAAAGAGCAAAAGAGATCCAAAGATTGGTTCCCTCAAGTATTTTAAATGTCTCCACCGATGCTATAGAAGCTTGGATGGTAGTGGAACTATGTAGAAGTATTATGGGGATAATCTCCATTGAGGCTATAGATATTTGTTTGGCAGTGGAGTATACCTTCTAAGTGGTGATATGTTTGTCACATTAGCGATCTTCTTTTGTACAAATCTCTAAATGCTCATGGATGAGCTAGTATATATTGGCTTGAGTCACAATTGGTTAGTCAAACCTTACTCAAGATAGAAAATAAAATTCATTGCACTCATGTTGGTCCATGATTGACTTTATTTTCTTTAGGATGATCTAGATTTTTACAGGATAATGATTTACCATTAGATAATTTTTACTGTTGCAACTTGGGTGTTTGAGTATCCTGAAATACTTCTAGGATCTAAAAATCCTAAGGTATTTGAGTGATAACCATATTGGCTAGCCACCCTGCATTGTATATATGTCCTATATCTCCATTTGTGTTATTAATCATGCATCATTATTCATTGTTTATCTAGTTAGCTTATTGTCCATCATATATCACATTATCATCCATATCCTAAGTTTGGTGTTCAATGCTTGTTATCTTGTCTTATACGTGTTAATGTGTCATTATGACTGTTAACTTATCATTGATTAATTAAACCAATTTTGAATGAGAAATTCATAGTACACATCCAAACAATGATTAAACAAACAACTATGAGTCTAAACCATGCAAATAAGTAGACACATCATCATCCATCACATCAACATATCAAATCCATTTCATCTAACATATCATATCTATCTAATCACATGCATCCATCAAGCATAAAAATATAAATAACCTAAACATATGTATAACACCATCCATCCATTACATCATATCATATCACCCATCGAATAATAATCATGTGTCTATATCATCAAAGAATAAAATATAGTCCATCACATATCCATATACATACATCATCATCATCAATACCCATAGGACTACATCAAAACTACCCCTAGGGCTACATCATACATCTATCTATATAGGCCATAATACATACATCATCCTCATCTCATCAAAAAAATAATGCAAAAATCATGGTCAATTTGCCACACCAAACATAGACTCACTACTACTGATACCTTGGAGTATCTAAACTCCCCTCCCATCCATTGTCTATGTCATCTAATTCTCTTCACTCTCATCCTATCCACTGTCTACATAGACACTAACAATTGATCCATTTTTCATCAACTTTTATCAAATTTTACCATTTCACCCTCATACATCGACCCTCTAATCAACCAAACCAAATTTACCTTTTAAAGACCAAAAACTGAGCATTTATCACTTCAAAAATTAAGGTCATATTTGATCCCACTTTTTCCCTATTAAATTTTCTCCAAATATTCTAAAACCACCACCATTAGATCGTGCTCAAAAAGATATTTGCAACAAGTATAGGTTTACCTATATTCTGGCATCATTTGGTCCTCAAAAATATAAATAAACTACATATGGGTCACATTGGCGATCGACCATACAATCTTAGATCAGTCATCCGATCTTAGGTTGGTCGTGCAGTCTTATATCGATTATATGGTCTCAAGTCGATCATATGGTTTCTATTTCTCCCATCCATTCATCAAATTTTCTTGTCATTTCCACTTTGTTGTTGTGTAATGATATTTGGTCAAGCGCTTCATTGTTGTCTTCTATTTCTTCACCCATCAACTCACCGCTTGAGGGGTCACATAATACCCACCAATACCACCTTCAATAGGTCCAATATCCAAACACTCAATCTTGAAATCATATTTGTCTAAAAACGTTTCTTGAGACTAGTAGTAGCCCTACTCTATTGGGGCAAAACCAAAATTTCTCTTTTCAACTTAAACTCTAATCTAATACAATTTGGTACACACCATACCAATGTTTATATGGTTACTCACACACTTGCTTCATCGAGGTGGCAACTTAAGACCACTTATCTAATCGATGCTCATGTCATGAGGATACCTACCTATTATTGGCAAGCTTTTTAAATCAAATGAGCTCAACAATCTATCAAAAACAAAGTTTTAAGGATATTTATCCCTTCTATAATTGGGGCATCCAACATTGCTCATGATTTGAGATAATCTTGTGTATCTCTCCTCAATTGTTGTTACGACATGTCAAAGGCCATATTCAACCATCATCATCCATTAAAAATATATTCTTGTCATAGTTAGCCACCCATCTTGTGTCATGTATTTTTGCATTGCATCGTGTCTACACACAACACAATACAAAAAGAGGTAAATGTAGACACCTAAAAAGTATCATATTAACATTTATCCAATGTTAATGTTTAATAATTTTGCAATTGTGTTAAATAATTCATTACAACCTTAGAAATATTAATTTTGACCATCCTAGCCCCTTTGACCCACTAAACCCCCTCCTACGCCTAGCCCATGGTCATCATGAGACCATCCCACTATCTTAACCCAGGTCCACCTCACCCTAGTTTACATTAATTTCTTATTCGCCACTCCCCCTACTCTTTAATGCACATGGGAGAGGATTCTCTCCACCCAGGCACATTAATGAAGCATGTCATTTGGGTGGGATGAGGATTCTCTCCACCCAAGCACATTAATGAAGCATGCCATTTTTGTGGGTGAGGAATCTCTCCACCCAGGTACATTAATAAAGCATGCCATAATATTAATAGAGAATAGTGCACACATGTCCATATAATAAGCCAAATGGAGAAACTTAGATTCCTTCTCTCACTCAGGTCATTTGTCTACCATGACACCTCTAATTTATCACTCTCCTCATCCTTGGAAAAGTTTATAAATAAGCCCTCATTTCTTTTACTTAGAGAGAGGCATGTGAGATATCTTAGGAAAACTCAGCCCAAATTTATCTAGAATCCCTTTGCATGTATTAGTGTGTTAATCATGGATAGAATGGTAGGCCTCTCCTTGTACGTCTTTGTTTTGTAGATCGTATATAGGTCGGAGCTTTAGTAGACACCAAATTTAGAGGACAACTTTCTAGTAGCCTACAAAAGGTTCCCTCCAAAGAAAATTTCATTCTGAGCAGTATAGTCAAGACCATCCACAAAGGGACAATTTACAGTCGAAATTATCCCCATAGGGACAGTTTCATCCAAGGGCCATATCTAGTCACTTTCAAACCAACATACCAATCAAAAAGGTGAGTAAGATAGTTTTATATGCCTTTAGCTTATTTTTAGATTTGTTTTAATGCATTAGATTGATTTTATTTGTTTGCATTTTCTTATAAATATGGGTCTAATTGAAGTAGATTTGTAGGTGCTACTAACTAGTGTCTTGGTTGTATGTAGGTGCTAGAGGCTTTGGTGATTTGCACACATAAACCCATCCCTCCTCGAGGTGGTCAAAAGAAGTAGATTTGCAGGTGCTACTAACTAGTGTCTTGGTTGTGTGTAGGTGCTAGACGCTTTGGTGATTTGCACACATAAAGCCATCCCTCCTCAAGGTGGTCAAAGAAGACAAAGTGTCAAACATTACATTGTAAAAAGGGGATTTAGCATTGGAAAACCCTCATTGTATCCCAAGAGGCATTTGAAAAGATCATGTTGTAATATCTTTGATGTTTAATAAAATGGCATGTTTTCTTTACTACAGTTACCATCCTCACATGGATGGTGGTTAAACCATAATTGGAAAAACTATGTATATAAATACTCATCATATCTAATGTAATGGTTTCGAAACTTTGAGTTCTAATATATTTGTGGGACATCACAATGGTATGACTTTGGCCTCCCATTTGGGAGACCCATGTTCAAACCATGGCAAGGAGTGTGTGAGTATGTTTACAAAATAAATAAATCAATAAAAAATAATTGAGATCCAATGGAATTAACTCAATTGATCATATTTCTCAATATTCAAAGAGATCGAGGTACAAATCTTGTCAAGAGATACATTGATAATATCCAAGCTTTGTTGTAATACTACTACACGTGGTGACAATGTAATATAGGTGGGACCCATTTCAATCCCATATAACCAATTGATAAAAAATATTCAACAAACCTTCTCAAATTTGTTATACATTAATCATGCAATTTTAAAACTTTTAACCTTAAAAATTGATATTATTTTAAAAAATAAAAAATGAGAGCTTTATAATTTTATTTTTAAGATATAGATGATTCAAACCATCGTTAAAATACATTTCATATTAACTTGTAATCAATGTTTTAAAATAAAAGTTCAAAACATTCAATTTTATTTTATTGTGAATTAAAGTTATTATTTAGTATAAGTATAAAATATCAAAAATTATTCAGGGATATCGTAAAGGTTCGGACCTTGGATTTTCTTTGGGAGGTTCAAAGGTTCAAACCACGGTGTGGGTAAAGTGTGCGAGGGGGTGTATGTATGGCCCCTATTGATAAGCTCAACTCTCACCCTTATCAAAGGTCATGGTTGGGATAAGGATGCCCATACCTAAGCCATCGGTCGTAAGGGTTTTTCACACTAATATCAATAATAAAAAATTTAATATTGTCATAAAAATTAAAATGGGTCCCAGGGGGCAGTGCTAAGGTTCGGGCTTTGGCTCTTCTTTAAGGCGTACAAAGTTCAAACCGAGAGAGTGAGTATGTGTATGGTTATGTGTTTGGTCCCAATTGATAAGGTCAACCCTTATGAGAATTTATGGTTGGGATGGGGATACCCATCCCTTAAGGTCGTTCGTAGGAGTTTCTCACACTAACCTTATAAAAATAAATAAATAAATAAAATGAATAAATTTATTAATAAAATATTAAATATTTTTAATAAAAAGTTTAAATCAAATCCAAAAAAATATTATATACCTTATAATTATAAAATAAAATATATATCTTTTAAACGAGGATAACACTTACCTTAAACAAATTATTTAATTTAACTTAATTTTATTAAATTATTAAACTTTTTAACTTGATCAATTATTATATTAATTTTTGGATGAAAAAACATTATATTAAAATGGCTTAATCATACAAAAAAAGGGTGGGTGGAATTAGCACACCCCAAGCACACAACCAACACACTAACTGTGTGCTAAACAGCTAGTAGAGCTACCAAAATAACTTACAAAAGTTCACAAGAAAACCAAACAGAGAACTGCATAAAAAAAAAAAACTAATAGACTATGCATCATTGTTGTGTAGGGGCTAAAGGAACAAGATTCACTGCACAAGGAGTATTATCCCAATGATTAATAAGGTCTTGTAAGTGATGAATCTCTATATTCACTTTTTTTGCTTGCACTGAAATCTGCAGCCAACAATCATAGAAAACCTGATACTTATCAGCAAGAGAAAAAGTAGAAGGCTTCTGCTAGCTAAAAATCACTCTATTGCAAGTTTTCCACAAATAAAAAAGAATCCCCACTCTAAAAATATGCCACACAGGAACAAGCTTCTCAGAAAACTCAAGTGGATCCCCTAACAAAATATTCACCCAAGAACAGGGACCTATCATATATGGTTTGAAAAAAGAGAAAATCCACTGCCAAGCCTCTTGAGCTCTCACACAAGACCAAAATAGATGATGCACATCCTCATCTGCTCCACAAGATTTGCAGGAAATATCATTCACACCCAAATATCTAAGCCACTAACCAATAGGAAGCTCTTGAAACAATGAACTCCAAGCAAAAAAGGCTTGCTTAGGTTCAAGATACTTTTCCCAGAGTGTATTAAATCTGAGACTCCATCTGGACTAAAGGGATACTACATCCCACCTAGAATTAAGCTTCTTAGCCATAGGCACAATAGGGAAAGCCAAGAGTATCCCAAATGAGGCTTATACTTGGTGAGAGAAACATCTTTGGGCCGAGACCAATCAGTCCACCAAGGTTTTTGATAATATCAAAAAATTTACCCCAAACAGATAAAGGAGTGGAATCAATAACAACCTCATAATTAGTCTTATCAGTAGAAGATAAACCAAAAAAATTCCTAAAAATTTCCCAAGGTATCCAAGACCTTGAATGAAAATCCATGAAATCAGATAACCGAGCAATACCTCATTTATAAAATTTATGAGCATGTATCCACTGGACTTGAGCAAGGGGAGTCCCCTACAAAGTGATGGCCAAAGACCACTAGACATTAAGCAAAGGTATTGAAGCCCCCAGCTTCCCCTTGTGACCTTTCCAAGAAATCCAGGGTTTCATGGCCTCCCAGGCCTTCCAAATGCTTTGCATAACAAAGGACCCAAAAATATTTATTAGAATAGGGGTTGTAAGAATGGTTTGTAAATAAATCAAGCCCTTTTCATACCTTCTTACCAAAGGAAGCCCTGTGGAGAGATGGTGACGAATTAAAAGTTTCCAGGCTTCTTCCCCCTGTAAAGCTCTCACAATCCATTTAGCACAAAGGGAAAAGCCTTGTCGCTGATAGTCAAACAATCCCATTCCTCCAGTTTTTTTAGGAAGACAACAAATATCCCAAGCCACCCTATGAAATCCCTTCTTACCAATAACATTGGACCATAGAAAATATCGAAGCAACTTCTCCAATTTGGCATAACAAGTCTTGGAAGGGACCTAGAAAGAAGAGTAATACACATGAGTAGAGGCCAATACCTTGGAACAAATATGAAACTTGCCAGCTAAGGATAATTTTTTGGTACACCAATACAAAAGCTTCTTCTCAACCTTTTGAACAACATAATCCCACAAACGGGTAGGAGAACCCAAAAAAGCAAAAGGAATACCCAAAAATTTAAAGGGTTCCCCAGGTTGAATCCACTTCCAATGCTTATCAGCTAACCAGGTAGGCATATCTTTTCTAGACTGTCTATAGAAAGAAGTTTTTCTCCATTGAATATTAGAGCTAGAAGCTAAGCAGAATGTATGAAGACAATCTAAAGCATGAGTAACAAAGATCTCATCTTCTGCAATAGTAAAGAAAGAATCATCTACAAAATGACCATTAATCAACTGCTTGGGGGAGGAAGGGAGATAAATTCCCTTGATCAATCCTTGAGTAGATCTATGAGGTAGAAGATAACCAAAGGTGTCAGCAACAAGAATAAATAAAGAAGGTGTCAATGGACAACCTTGTCTGACAGAACAAGATAATTGAATATTCTGAGATTGTCTCTTGTTCAGAGTTAACACATCAGAGACATCTTTGAATAACATAAGTACATTTCTAATAAAATAAGGGCCAAACCCTAGAGCCTTTAGCATAGAAGTAATAAAGAACCATTCTATTCTATCATAAGATTTCTCAAAATCAATCTTAAGGAAAAGAACATCCTGACCAAAGGATCTAGCCCATTCCATCCCTTCCCAAACATCAATAACATTATCTAGAATATATCTGTTCTAAAAAAAACCAGTATGCTCAGGCCTGATTATCTCAGGAAGAATAGGTATGAGTTTAAGAGCTAAAGCCTTGGCAATTATATTATAACTGACATTAAGCAAGGTGATTGGCTGCCAATTAGAAATAAGTTCAGGGTCTCCCCCTTTTGTAATGAACTTAACATTACCTTTGTTGATGAGATTCTCCAATGACCCAGTAAGCATAGCCTCTTTATACACTTGCAGCAAATCAGAACCCACCAAGTCCTAACATTCTTTATAAAATTCACAAGGGAAACCATCTAATCCAGGTGATTTATCATTTGCCATCTGAGACGGAGCCTATTTGAGATCCTCCAGGGTTAAAGGTGCATCACAAAAATCCCACTGAGTTTGAGTAAGCTTAGTAGGTATCACTTGACAATAGGATTCTAGAACTTGCACACTATCATGGGTAAGGCCTTGAGAAGAAAACACTCTTTGATAATGATTAACAAAAGCTCCATAAATATCATTAAGAGATGTGAACCTTTGACCATCAAATTATAGAGCAGTGAATTGGGTAGTATGAGCAGGTGGGCGAAGGCGCTTGAAAAATTCTTTATAGACTTTGTCACCCACCTTTAACCAATGCATCCTGGCCCTTAATTGTGCTCCTTTGGCTTCATACATATCAAATTTTTTAAGCTCATATCGAAGGGCAGCCATGAAAGCTTGAAGATCAGAACAAAAAGGATTAGCCTCAAGCTGCATAGAAACTTTTACTAATTCCGACTTCAAAACCAAATTACCTTTCTTCCTCCTCTTGGCTACTTCCACTCCCAAAGTTCAAATCTTGTTAAGCTAAGCTATACATGGCAGTAACTCTCCCCGTAACATTTTAACCGAAAGACAAACGTAAAAGTGTCATGATTATGAACCAGGACAATTTCACTTCTGACATTCCTTTTGCCAATTGCAAGAAGCATCTGTGTGAAGTGATTTCTCAGTCTACACCCCCCTCTGGTGGGTTAGACATCCAAGCATTGTCGTTTGAAGAGTTTGAGTTGTTGATTAACTTGGATGACCTAGTTAGCCTGGTCAATTCCTTGCTTACCCAAGCTGGTAAGGTCATCTCTAGAATCACCAATTTGAAGGCGATCACCCTTTTCATTGAAGCAAACCAATAGTTTGTGTTTGCCCAGCTCACGTCGACTCAAAGCAAGATGGTCTCGAATGGTATGTCCCCTTCCGATATGAGCCTTCACATGCTTGTATTGACGGTGGAGATGAACCATACTGTGGAGGCTATCCAGAACCTTGAACATGAGAGTTAGGATCATCCCACCACCTTGGGATAATATCTTGGTGGGTTTCCTTCTTGGTTGTGCTTCCTTTTTTGTTGTTTTGTCATGTCTCTTTAACGCTGCCTTCTTCCAACCTCTCTCTACTTAGGGTTTGTCTCTTTTTGGTCTCTGTGTGGGCTTCCACTTGTGGACCCCCTTTTTGGTTTACGTTGTAAAAGGTTTGAGGTCCCTTTCAAAACCATTTTTATCAATAAAAAAATATCCAAGGTTTGTTGTAATACCACTATGTGTTGATGATATAATAAGGATATAATCAATTGAAAAAAACTGTTGGGACAAATAGTTGATGTAGCCCACATCAAGGTTCAAATCTCCACGACACCAAATAGCTCAATGTGACTAAGTTGATGTAAAAAAGAAAAAATTAACTCTCTCAAAACCCTACTTTTAATATATATATGAATAATATAAAATAAATTTATTTTTAAGATCGTAGTCTTAGTTTAAAGAGAAATAAATTTTATGTTTTTGATATTGGAATATTGGTTTGTGTAATAAACAAACTCTTTACTTTGAGATTGTTGTTTTGTTACTTTTGAAATTGAAAAGTTTTTTAAAATAATGTGAAGATGTCGTTGGATGCAGAGCCATCATCGATGGATTTGGTGGTTCCCACGGAGGAAGCAAAATCTAAAGATCCATTTCCTTCTATGCGATTTTGGCATTTTGATAGTCCTCGACAAGGAAAAGAAGATGGATGCAGTCTATCAGAAAAACGGTTTCACCCATCCAACCCAATAGTTCCAATAGCTATGGGAAGTTGGCATTGAACATATGAGGATGATGGAGTCTCACTGGAGCAACCAATATTTAAGTCTACTTGGTGCCTAGAGTTGCAGTTTTACAATTTAAGGTTTTTTTTGCTCTAGTTTATTTTTCTATGTTGTTTATTCACCTTTTTAGGTGCTGGTTCGGATTTTGTTTGTATGGGTGACCTTGCCTCCCAAGTTGTGATCTTTCCAACTCTCTTTTTATTGTAACCTCTTATTTTTATTAAATATAATTGTTGGTTTCAATTATAATAATGTGAAGAACAATGGGTGGTACAATTGGGGACACACTTCCAATGGCACAGCAATAAAAAGCTTCTTTCCCGGTTACTCTTCGAACTGAGGTCGCCGAGATCAAACGCTAACGACATACCATTGGGATGTTCCTGCAAGAGCTGAAATTGAAACTTTGACTTATAGTGCACAATAAACTCTTACATCTCTTTGTTTTTAGTTTAGACAAATTCTCCCCTCTTAAGAAACCTTGACTAAGTTGACTTATATCGTGGAACTCTCAAACCCTTGACTGAGTTGGCTTATAATATAAAACTCAAGAAACTTTGACTAAGTTGGCTTAGAATATGGAGTTATCGAAATCTTAACTAAGTTAACTTATATAGAACTCTTTTTCATTTCCTCTTCTAACCTCTTATCCTAAATCTAATACTTAAAACTCATATTTTATTTTATTTTTTAAAGCAGGGTTTGAAAGGGTTATCTTTCCCTTTTATAGCGATTTAGTCAGTTATTTGGTGTCACCTAGATTTAAATCTTAGTGTAGGCTACATCAACTATTTGTTCCAAACGAAAGAACTATTAACAACTTCTCGTACCTTATAACTTAAACAAATACTAAAATTCACAAAATTCTTTAACCTAAATAATTAAATAAATTATCTGCACGGTTTCATCACTTAATATTTTAAGCTGTATATAATATTTAAGACTAGAGTCTCTTTTTAATGAAAGTGCTTTATCGAGCAACAATATTATATTCTTTAGCGCTATCTATTAAAAAAAAAATTATGATTATTCAATTATCTTGTGTTAACGTTGACTGATAGGATTGATAGGCTTCAATTCAATATTTTAGAAGTCCACCTCATCTTATGAAAAAGATGACGGGGCCCTTAGAATATAAAAATTTAAATAAAATTCATATTAGAAGAGGTAGAAGAGGTGAGGGGAGATTGACGAAAATAATAATTAAATAAAATATTATTAAAATTTTTATAGATTAATAGTAGAGAAAACATTGAGTTTAAATTGTAGTTTTTTTTTTTTTTTATAAAAAATAAAAATTTATTAAAGAACAACAACTACAATATAAGTTTTACAAAAAGAATGCTTCAACTGGGCACATCATCATGCAACAACATAAGAGAAAGAGTAAGAGAGGAGGCCGAAGGAAGCTGATGCCACTCTTTAACATCCCAACCATCCTAGAATTCCGAGGCCCATTTTGTCAAACAATCAGCAACACCATTCCACTCCTTGGGGATATGAGTAAAATTGATAAACTCCATATGACGAGAAAACCGAAGAATTTGCCTAACCACACCAGCCAACCTCCAACTAGTATGACAAAAATTACCAGAATTCAAAAGGTTAATGATAATTTGCGAATCAGATTCACAAATAACCCGACGCCAACCCATAGCATACCCTTGCTCCAAAGCAAAAAGAATAGCAAGAGCTTCCATATAATTATTTGTATGTCTCCCTTTAAAACAAGAGAAGAAGAAGTGAGCCGAGCCACTACTATCACGACCCACACCACCAATGCCAGCACTTCCAGGATTACCCCGGGAAGACCCATCAGTATTAATCTTAAGAACCCCCCTAGGAGGAGGGCGCCAGCGACCGTCTCTCTGTACTCTATGACTGTGGTTCCTCTGGTGAGAAGCAATAGAAGGATGAGGATCAGAAGCCCTCAAACCCAGCCCAGACATAATCTGAAGCTGCCTAGTATCACCAGGAATACTAATCGAACACTTAGAAGACACCGTTTCCTGAACCATTCTTAAGATCCGCTGCCAAACCTGAACAACAGAAGACTTTTCACCTCAAAAAATGCGACGGTTCCTTTCAAGCCAAATTTACCAGAAGATACAAGAAGGGCCTATATGCCAAACTACTTGTAAAAAGAAAACTGAAGCAGAAGGCCTTCCCAAACTGCACCAAAACTCCACAAAAGAAGAAAAATGAATACAAGGTTGTTGCCACACAACCCACCACCAATGCCATAACTAACGAGCAAAAGTACAGTTGAGAAGCAAGTGCCCAACAGTCTCCTCACTATCTGCACATAAGAAACAAAAGGAAGGCCCACAAATAAAGCATATTGAATTAGTTTTAATCTATATTCTTTAACAGTTGTTTTTTTTTGTGATCTTTACTTTTATTAGAGTTTTTTAATATTTTTTTATCTTTTAAGTTTTAAAAATAATAAAAAATTATCTAAAAAATAAATATTGATAAGACATGCTTAGATATAGGTTAAAAAAATTAATTAAATAAATTATTTATATATTTTTAATTTTTTATTATTAATTATATTTTTAATTTGAGATATTATAATTTATATTTCTATTTATAATTAATGTGTGCACTTCTAGTTACAGCTTAGCTTGAGTCCATCATCCCTATTGCTATTGTCAAAGTGTTTAAGAATAATAAAAAATTTCCTAGGTTTTTCTTATAGATTTCCCTTGACTAAGACATGAACATCTTCCATATTAACATATTGATATTGTCAAATTGTTTAAGAATAATAAAAAAATCTCCTAGGTTTTTCTTATAGATTTTTGTTGACTAAGACATGAACATCTTTCATATTAACATATTGTGTAGTTGTGCTTACATAAAGATGTTACAACAATTTCAATCAGCTTCAAATTTTGTTGATGCTCCTTAATCTAGATGATCTTCTTATTTTATCCACATATAATCTATAACACACATTTTGGATAATTTCAATCCTTGGAGAACATATCTCCTTTACTAAGTTTAAATATATATATTTTTTATATGATAGAAAAACAATCTAAAAATTCATATTATTTTATTAAAAATATTTTCAATGCATTATGTGTAGGTATGAGAGAGAACATGCCTATGATTCATTTCATGATTGATGTTATATCTTAAATTAGTGAAGGCTTTAAAATATTTATCTATTTTCTTAATACCTCTTCCAAATGCTTGATTATTGGTTTAATATGTTCCTTATCTATTATTATCATACCCTTGGTAGCAAAGAAACTCTTGTTTGTTTGACACATAATGATAAGAGTTAAAATATATGCACATTTCTATATATGTTTTTCTTGTGGAGATATTTTTAATTGCTATAATACGAGTTCAAATTATCACATGGTCATGAGCACTCTAGTGAGAAGGTGGTCCATTATGAAACTCTAGTTAAAATGTGCCCACTATAATACTAGAGAGGAGATATTTGTATAAATAAATATGATCTAAGTGGAACTTATTTCAATTTATTTCAAAATGTAAGAATGAAGTATGAATGAAATTTTGTCACCATATACTTTCAGTAGTGGATTTTGTCACCTTACCCTTTAAGTAGTGATCTAAGTTGAAGCTTGGATGGCTTTCAAAGGATTAAAAATATACAAAAAAAATGAAATGGAACTAAATATAGATGGAAGGAAATTCATTAATAGTAATAAATACAATTTTGAAGGAAGCAAAGACACCATGGAACTTACAAGAGATCATTGTGGAAATACAAGATCTTGCTATAGAGTTTGAAGAAATCAAGTTTATATATATGTTAAGGAAAGGGAAAAAATGTGCAGATGGGCTAGCCAATAAAGAAGTTTTAATAGAGATTCGTGAAGTTAAATTCTATTTTCCTTGGTTAGAGGAAGTAGTAAGTTTAGCTCAAGTTGACAAGAAATTTTTGAAAGGAGAAAATTCAAAATAATGTTCCAAAGGACTACAAAATGTTTTAGAGGATCCATTTATAGACTAGTGCATAAGAGGAAACTAACAATCTAAATTTGGTAAAGCAAATTATGATTTTGTGAAGAGAGTAGAAGTTTTGTATGTTGAAGCAGAAGATGACATCATGTGGACTTCATGGCTAAATGGATTATTTGAGATGTTGGTTGTTGGTTGGATTATGGGATAGAGTATGGATTGGAACTTTCACTTATGCTTCAAGAAGGAAACTAATAGTCTAGATCTAGTAAAGTGGACTATGATAATGTGAAGTTTTAGAAGTATTACTCTACTAAGATGTAGTGTGTAGACAATAGAGATGGAGTTTTGGTATTGTGAAGGCTACTACAAGAAAATGTCAAGAAGAAGGATGTTGAATGCTAGAATATTTGTATTTACAAATAAAATCAAAGAAGATCCAAAATGAAATTAAAGAATTTAGATTTTTATGAAAATATGTAGGTTTCTAGCTATAACGACTCAATTGAGATGAAAATTGAATTTGTTTATAAACTCTTAAGCTTTAAAGGAAAGAGTTGTATTTTGTCAAGAGTGAGGACTTAAGTACAACCCCTTTTTCTCTTGGAAAACACATAATATTAATAAGTTATTTTGGGCTTTAATTGCGGGCCAATCTCCTTAAAATAATAAAACATTACATTGTTTTCATTACATTCATTTTTAATTTTTATTATTATTTATAATTAATAATATTTATTACTTTTTATTATAATATATATATTAGTTTTTTATGGGTCAAGGGTTCCCATATGCCTGCGTAACATATACAAAAATTAAAATACTCCCTTCACTTCAAGGTTGAAGGGTGAAAAATAAAATTTAATATTTTTATGAAGGAAACTCTTTCGTTAGTCCTTTGAAAGATAAAATAGCATTTGAAGGGTTTTGAAGGTTGTGATATTGCTCCTTGGTTATATGGGGGCATGGGTGTAAATATGATCCTTTAAATTTTGGGTATGTGGGTGTGACGATAGAAGGGTATGTAGGGTGCAACGGTGCAAGGGGGTATGACCCTCTAAATTTTGGGTAAGTGGGTGTGAGAGTAGTAGGGTATGAGGGTGTGAGAATATGACTATTTGAAGTGCATATTAGAAGCATCTATGCATTGTCAAAATATGTTTGTGTTTTGTTGGTACATTCAATATGTCATTCAATGCATCATGGGTGTGTTATTGGGGTGTAGTATACATACCCAAATACTTGATATAGATACAAGTACGGATATGTGTCCTTTATATAAGCCCAAAATAATGGATACACAACCAATATATATTATATAAATTATTAGTTATAATACATATATAATGAGATAAGATTTGAATGTTAGTAGCCATCTTGGTAATCAACCTTAAACTCTTGATAATTGATAAAACATGTATTTAAAAACATTAAAGTAAAAGAAAAAATAACTCTTAAACTCATAATATTTTTTGAATATTTTTTCAAATTGAAAAACCTTGTTCCTTTTTATTTGTAGAACTTTTGATACATGAAACCAAAAACACATGTTTTAAAGGAAATAAAATAAATAAATAAAAATCTTCATGTTTAACGATTATTTCATGCAATATATAGAGGAGTCTAAACCAACCCTATCAACTCACCCAATCTCTAATCATGAAGCAGAAACCCTTGATATATGAAGTCAAGTCATCAAATGGAATTATGATGTTGGATATAGGAGAAACAAAATGAAGGCAAAGAATATAAGATGAAAACCACCAAAAATGGAGTTGGTCAAATTGAATTTTGATGGAGCATCTAAAAGAAATTTAGGACCAACAAGAGGGGGAGAATAATTAAAAATAATAATAGTGAGATTTTGTCACATTACGCTTTCAATAGTGTATTTAATACAAATAATGAAGTTGAAGCTTGGGCAACTTTAGCAAGGTTAAAATATGCAAAAAAAATGAAATGCAATAGAGTATGAATGGAAGGCAATTCACTAATAGTAATAAATGCAATTTTAAGGAAAACAAAGGCTCCATGGAATATACAAGAGATCATTGTGGAAATACAAGACCTTGATATAGAGTTTGAAGAAATCAAGTTTACACATACATTAAGGGAATGGAACAAATGTGCAAATAGGCTAGCCAATAGAGGATCATGAAGTTAAATTCTCCTTACCATGGTTAGAGAAAGTAGTAACTTTAGCTGAAGTTGACAAGAAAATATTGATTGTCTGAATCAAGTAATGTTCAAGATTTATTGTAATGTTTTCATTGGTAATGTCTGTTATATTTTATAACATTATTGTGTTTTCATATAAATTATTATTATAGTTCTTGTGTTTGCACTTATGCTTTAGGAAGGAAACTAACAATCCAAATATGGTAAATTAGTCTATGATAGCGCAGAGTTTTGGGAATATTACTATACTAAGATGCAATGCATAGATAGTAGAGATGAAGTTTTGGTATTGTGAAGGCTGCTACAAATAAAATATCAAGAAAAAAGGATGTTGAATTTTGGTATATTTGTATTTACAAAGAAAATTGAAGAAGATCCAAAAATATAAAATCAAGAATTTAGATTTATTATGAAAATAAATATAGGTATCTAGCTATAGCAACCCAATTGATATGAGAATTGAATATATTTGTAAAATTTCAAGATCTAAAGGAGATAGTTGTAATTTGTCAAGGGTGGGCGACCTAGGTACAACCCCTTTTTCTCTAGCAAATAAAAAACTTGTCTCATGCAATATGATCTTTGTATGTTTCATGAGTTCCTTTGCTTTATAAGTATCACCACAATAAGCAATGAATTTATAAAACACATTTAAAATCAACACTCCAAAATTTAAATTTAAATTTTTATTATGTTTTACCCATTTATGAATATATTATGTTAAATATTGTATGCATGCTTACATGATGTATGTATATGACCTAAAACTTTCTTAAAGGGTTTACCTACATCAAGAAAATGTATTTTATCATATCTACCTATGAGGATGAAATTGTTTTAATTGCATTCATGAGATCAAAATAGTCTATGGGATTAGGAGCTTTAATTTTAATAGTATACAACCCTACCCCCTCTTGTATTTGAACCTTGGACCTTCTATTTCAAATTTCAAAGTCTTAATGTCATCCAAGAAAAAATGTTTAGCAAAGTAAAAAACAACTATTTACATTTTTTACAAAAAAATATTATTCAACAAAGTCAAAAATCTCAATATCCTCTTATCATCTCTTGGAGTGTGTCTCTTCTCCTATTTATTTTGATGAGAAGTTTCCTTTTTTTCTATTCTCAATTCTTCAAAATGTTCTACCAACAAGTTCAATTTTAAAGTGTTCTCATATGCATTCTTGATATTCTTGTAGGCTTCATATTCCATGACAAAATGATTTGTTGTCTCCAAAACTCCTATTATACAAAAGATATATATTCATTCTGACCATGCATCTTGAGGTGTTTTCCATCTCTTAGTTTTACATTTAAGTTGGTTCAAATTGGATCTTAGTTGGCCTATAACCATTTTATCCTTCTAGATGATGTTTGAACCTATGCACTTCTTTTGATTTGTGTTCATAGTTTAGATTAGCTCATTGATGTAATAATGTTTTTTCCTTCCTAAATTTTTAGTCTACATGACAAGCATAATTTGTTTTGCCTCACATACTATTCAATTTCTTATTGGACGTTGGAACCTCATAAAATTTAATGTTCCATTTTCCATCCATTTTTCGTCTTGTTTCATGCATGTGTCTTTTCTTCTATTTAGTGTTTCTTTGATTACTTGTTTTTAGAAACCTGATATCTTTCATTCTTTCTATTTTTTTTATATTGAATTATGAAAATATCCAACTTATCGTACAATTAAAAATCCATTTCAATAAATTGGAAGAAAGGAGAGTGTTCCAATATCAACCTCTGAATTTAGGTTGGCTTCCCACCTTGCTAACTCTAATTGATCTAAACTAAAAACATAAAGTAAATATGAAAAGTTAAAGTTCATGAAAGTAACTTTAGAAGTTTAGGGTGTAATAAAATGGAAGTAAAATATAGATGAAATGGAAGCAAGTAAAGTGTATGATCAATTAACACATGAGAAAAGTGAATAACATTGCATCCATGGAATTAACAAGGAATGACAAGAGTGCAAAAGGATAGTGTCACAATCGTCACACATTCCACAATCTAGGAGGGTAATGCCATTGATGGAAAGTAAAATGTCTCATCAGTTTTTATTATTCTAAAAGAAACAAAAGCAATTACAATGTGGGATTCACAAATTCTAGCTCTTGTTCTTTCAAATCTAAAAGATGTTCAAAAAGGATCCCAAGGATCGTATTTATAAAAATAATTAACCCTTGATTTACTTTGGGTAAGAAATTCTTACTTCTAGTAAAAGTAAAGGTTTGGGGACATATTTAGCAAAATTATGCATTGCCAAATGTTACAAGCATCTAAACACATCGATAAATAGCTTAGAATCCTTCTAAAGTGCTTAGTAGTTCCACGACATGCCAAAATATCATTTTTAGAAGATCTTCCTTTGGATCTATGAATTATATATCCACCTTTACTTGTTAATGAGTGTTTTGGTCTACGATGGGGAGTGAATTTATCACTCTTAGGAGCGCTTCACTCCATTTTACCAAGCGCTTTGCTCCACATGAACCAATCACGTTATTTTGAGTGAATCACACTTATGAGCTAAACTTTGCAAAAATGAGTTTTTAGAGGCTCCAATTGGTTGGTTCATGGATTTTACAAGACTTCAAAATGCAGGGAATCCAAAAGTAGTAAAAATGTTACTAAATTTTTAATGACTTAATGGGATGTCAAGTTTGACTAACAAGGGATACTAGATATTTCCTCTATTCTTGGGCACAAAGTCTACAAAATTGAGTCCATATTACAATAAATTACAAAAATGTTAATCCTCTATTTCTCCTTATAACAGTAGTTTTAGAAATTTCTATCACTATTTATCTTCAAATAATCTTAGGTCTACAAGGTTTTTCACATCCCTTACAAGATATTTGTATGGGTTTTTAGACAATTCATATTGTTGCCCTACCATCTTCTACAACCTACCCAAAAATACCTGCAATTGTTCTACATGTTTTGGCATTGTTTCAGCTTTATGTTTGGCTTTCTCCTCTTTGAACATCATATGAAAAATCTTATAATCAAGTAGTTTATTTTGGTTGCTGAGAAAATTAGATAAGTTAGTAATTACTAACAGCTATATTTATATTACCATTTTTTGTGCCAAGGTTTCCAAAGTGGCCATTGTGTCTTTGCATATTTATAGGTCCTTTTGACCTTCAAGGATTATTTTTCAATTTTCTAACTACCTATTTTTTCTATCCCTAATTGTTGTGTATGTGATGTTGAAAATATAGCCAATTTCCTCAACACCTCATGATACCTTAGCTTTGTAGACAATCCATCCTCATTTTGTTTGATGATCCTCACTATTTGATTAAGGATTGCTTTTGTGTTGGCTATGAATATTCAATTTTCTAACTATCTATTTTTTCTATCCCTAATTGTTGTGTTTGTGATGTTGAAAATATAGCCAATTTCCTCAACACCTCATGATACCTTGGTTTTATAGATAAACCATACTCATTTTTTTATATGATCCTCACTATTTGGTTAAGGATTGCTTTTGTGTTGGCTATGAATATAAAATATTTTTGGTGTTTGTTACCTTAGTTCTAATGTCATCTCATAGGGACTTTACTTTGTCCACTTTCAAGGTGCATCCTAGGATCACCGCTACTCCTTTTAGTTTTATAATTTCTTCATGGAGCTTTGTAATTTCTTGATCTCTCTTGTTGGGTTTATCACATTTGTTCTACTTGTTGCACCAACTTTTTATTTTTGTAATCAATATTATCTTAGTTGGCTGAGTGAGATAAATTATCATTTATGGAAAATAATGTATCTTTAATTATAGTCACTTTATATAAGCTCAAAGAACGAAGAAAAATACATCTTTAATCATGGTCACCTTCTTGCCATAATAAATGTTTGTACATATTATAATATATATTAAAAATATGAACAAATTATATTAGTCTCACTATAAACTAAAAGTTAATACAATTCCTTATAATATTATATTAATATATATATATATATATATATATATATATATATATATATATATATATATTTATATATATTTTATCATATAATTTTTTTTAATTATTATTTTCATTATAATATAATATTTTATACCTAAGAAAAAATAATAAGTTATATGTGGCTTCTATTAGGGGCCAATTCCATCATATACCAAAATATTACATTTTCTGTTAGGTTAAGTAAACCATAACCAACATGCCTTTTTATCATAAATATTTTTCATTTTTTTCTATCAAATATATTCTTCAACTTGCTATAAGTGTTATGTTTCCACTATCATCTCCTTGAAATCATTTTGATTAAGAGATAAAACCTTAGTTGGTTAATTACCTTCTTATATTTAAATTTCACCAAGATGAAGATCAATACTACAATTGGATAAATTATCTACTATCTGATTTTATTCTTTAAATATATGCTCACATTTTCAAGAGATTACCTCCAATAATAGATGATGAACATCAGCAATAATATTAATTTTTATCCAATCCCCACATCTATTTTTGTTGATAGTATTAATGATAATTTGTGAATCCACCTCAATTGAGATATATTTCCATCCTTTTTATATTACAATTGTAATCCATGTAAGAAGTGACCTAGCCTCTCCATAGTTGTTTTTTGAAGTTCCACTTAATTTTGAGTAAGAGAGGAGAAATTTGGTTTCATCATTTTAAAAAATACCATCTCCACCAACTTTTCCTAGATTTCATTTATAGGCACCATCATGATTAATGTTGATAAACCCAAGTTTTGAAAATTTCTATTTTACCCGAGATCGAAGTAGATCCTTTGTTTTAATGCCATTATGCAAATGTCTCCTCAATCTATGTTCAAATCCTATAACCAAGTTGTTACTGCCTCTTTTTTACACTTAAAAATTCCCATGATGAGCACCATATTCGTAAAAACTCTACAAGAGAGGCAATAATACGGTTCCACACTTTGGCATAATTTTGAGATTTATTTTTAAATTTATATTATTACTTTGAAGCCATAAATTCCAACAAATAATAGCAGGTCAATCCTCCACTTAGTACATAATGCTTTAGATTTGAAGTAATTAATCCAACATTTCATAAACTCTTTCAATGTTGATGGATCTACCTAGTATATTTTTATATTTATTAAAAAGTAACCCCAAATAGAATGAGCAAAAAGACAATGAAGAAGTAAATGATCTGATGTTTCTAAATCTTTCTCACACAAGGTACTTCTAAGTTCATGATATCCTCTTCTTTGTAGATAATATTTTTATAAGAATCTTACTTTGAATTACTAACCAAAGGAATGTTGAGGCCTTAGGGAGAGCCTCTAGTGATAAAATATTCTTTCAAAAAAAAATCAGGACTAGAAAATTTTGATTGCTCTAAATACTCATATCCCAACTTGACCAAGTATCTACAATCTTTTGATAGATTCCAAACCAACTCATTCTTTTTTGTAGAAATAGACAAATAAAACTATTGAAGCATCTTTCAAATTTCATCTACATTTTGTTTGAGTTCCTCTCCTTTAACCAGGTTACTAATAGAAATCCATGATCTGGAGTTGGTGCTCATATTAATATAGTCTTTAACCTTTTAACCTCTACAATCTAGGCATGCTTGAGCCAATGGTTATCATTTTGAATCAGAGATAAGTGGATAAGGCTTCAATCAAGCATCAAATAAAAAATTATATAACTTCCCTCATTGACTAACCATATAATATGTATTTTTATCAATTTCAAACTATTTGATATGAAGTTTCATGTTGATCCTTTTTTGTTAAATCTATGTGTGGCTTCTATTGGGGGCCACTTCCATTACAAAGAAAAATATTACAATGCTTTCATTATATTTCTATAAAATTAATTAAATCATATCCAACCTACCTTTCTATAAAAAATATTCTTCATTTGCCTTTCTTATCAAAGAGATTTTCCATATTCCTCACTGCTAAGTTTCTACAATCAACTCTTTTTTATCATTTCATACAAAGACCTTTCAAAATTAAAATATTATCAAGATAAAATTCAACACCATGAATGGCTAAAATATTGGTTACCCATTTTTCATATCTATAAATATAAATATATTGTCTATAACAATATAATAGTTTCTTAATACCTTTGTTTAGGGTTCTTATTCATGCCCCTAATATTCCAAGATATTATTTTCATTGTTATTTTTTATTTTTATTTGTGGATTTAGCCCCACATCTTGTTAACACTTGTGATATTTGCTTTTGTTTTTCCATATCAATATCCCTCTAGGTTTCTTTTTCTCTTTGTTTTTGCTTCTTGGGTCTTCCTTTATTTTTTCATTTCCACCACTACTTTCATCTTCATCCATCTCTTCAATTTTATCACACTACTCAAAGTAAGACTTATCATCTATAGGTTTATCTTGTTGTGCAATATTTGTAGAGCAAGGATTAACCTCAAAAGCATATTCTTATTTATATTACCCTAGAAACCCTAAAGTGCAAAGACACTCTTTCAAAGAAATTACCTTCTTGTTTTA
Source organism: Wollemia nobilis (assembly GCA_028583015.1). Lineage (NCBI taxonomy): Eukaryota > Viridiplantae > Streptophyta > Pinopsida > Araucariales > Araucariaceae > Wollemia > Wollemia nobilis. The sequence goes on along the minus strand of JAQPPZ010000386.1, from coordinate 5,968,179 downwards.
TCCTAAAAACCCCATTACAGACTTCCTCCATCCTTATTTATTTATTATGCTACTCTTAAAATCCTAAAGTGCAATTAATAACCTCTTTACCACTTTCACTTTTTTTATCAAGAGAGGATTCTATACTACTTGAGGAAAATAAATATGATTTACCTGGAAAGATCTTGACCTCTTATGTTATCTTTGTGCTTGGATTTTTCTTCACATTTACCTTTGCACCTTTAATTTCTTTTGAACTTGAACTTACATATTGTACTTTCGCATCCCTTATATCCTTCTTTGTTTCTTCTAATTGTTGATCCAAGTGAGTTATGGTGGACTTTTCCATAATATGTTCTAGATAGGATTTATTTGACCCTCCTTTAGGAATGGAATATCCTTGATCTGATCTACCTTTTATTAATGTATGATTTCCTTGCTTCACATTGAAGTTTTTCTTATGACCAAAATTTTCTCTCTTTCTTCATAGTTTTCACAATGCAAACTCTTTTCAAGTGGCAGGTCTCATAACAATTGTGACAACGAAAGGCAATGTTTTCATAATCCACTTGTTGATCCCATTCTCTTGATTTAGATTTTGTAACAACCCACAAAAACCAACCCAAGAGAGATATTTTTTTCTTTTACAAGTAGGTTCATAAGGGAGTCCCAATATAATTTTCCAGCATGATCAATGCTTCACCACATTTTATTTTAATATCGCTATAGACAAAAATCAAGTTAATAGGAGCGGCCAACATCCTATATTTCTAGGGTTCATCCTTCTAAACCTCATAATTTAGAAGAGCACCAAAGTGGCCCCCCACCTTTTCTATACCCAAATCTATATAGGACAATTTGACCACAATAAAAGGATTATACTTTAAGGACCATAACACTTAAATGGGTATGATAATTCTCCAACCTATCCATAATTCCATCCATGTAGGTTATTATGGTGTAAAGTCTTGGTGCTTAGTTACCACACCTCTGTGGGCTAAGGTCATCACCACTCATTTGGTGATGAGCATAGTTACCTAAACCTCACTATTTATGATACCACCATAGTTGTCTTGTAATTGATTCCATTAACTCCATGGTTATGGAACACCTAATTCTCATCGTTCAAGGTGTATCAATCATGAGAATATAGATATTACACCACCATAACTCCTTCTAGGACTCACATCTATCTAGTTATTGCATCTTTGCAACTCCTCCCAAGAATGGGTTAATTCTTTGACTCAAGGGTCCTCGGAGGTTCTAGATCAATGCCCAAGAACCCCTCCAAGATTTATGCTAAAAAATAGTTAATATATCTTTTAATTAAGCAATAAAGTGCTTAGCTATAACACAATCATAGATCTAGGATGAAATAGATCATACATATCAACATAAATCTAGTATAGAAGAAACATCTTGCTAGAATAAAAATATGATTAAAGTAGTCATAATGCTAACTTCTAAAATAATGCACAAAAACCAAAATATGTTCATGTAATTACAAAAGGCTTTCAAGACTTATCAGTAATGGGATAAAAATAACCAAGAATTAGATTCCAAACTTTTCATTTGCATAATAATTTTTCCTTACCAAATACATTAAAGCAAGTCTACCTAGATGTCCTCTACACCGTCTTCTTTTCACGATATTATTCATGAAAGGGATCTCCCACGAACTTCAAGAAATCTTAGGGATCAGGACAACTCTTAATGCAATGCAACTTAACATGCTCTAAAAATGGATGCAATATACCATGCACAAATTTTTTTCAACAAATACAAAGAGAATTCCATACTTATCTCTATAATGATTTCCCTACCTACTCAAGTCTTAGGAAATCATTATAATTATTTTATCAAAACCAAAAATCCTTTGCCTTTTGTAAAAGGAAAAATCCATCCCACTAGGATTTCATTCAAATAATACATCCTTATTCAAAATAAACACATAAAGCACTAATACTCATTTCTAAAACTACATCTTTCCATAAAAAAATTCCCTTTTTAAAGAAATAAAAGTACATCCTATACAATTTCTCTTTTAAAAAACTTGAGAATTTCATGCATAAAAATATTATTACTATTTATTTTATGAAAACAACATATACTAAGGATCTTACTTTTGTCTAAACATTATAGGACGATTCCTTAGCTTTTAATTATACCAAAAACTACTTAAATGAAATATCCAGTAAAAATTAAGGGTTGCCATCTTCTAGTTTGAAGAGAAATTTAAATGAATTACCAACCTTATATTAAAAACATATGAATAAGAAGATCAACCAATAACTCTCATATAAATAAAAAATACAACAGGGAGCTAACAAGATGCCCACTAGCACATCCTAAAGAGGACCAAAAAACCCTTCCCCACAATAACAACTTAAGGGAGAACAAGGAGCATCAGACATCCAAACAAAAGATTAATACTGCATTGCGCTAACATTGCCTAAGTATTGGGTCTAGCTCAAACTTGAGTGTACCACCAGATACTTGACCATCTCAAAACTAAGTAAAGCAATATGGACTTACAAAACACCAAGCCACAAACCAAAACATAGTGAAAGGGCATCGACTATTAACTAGCTCAACCTGGTCAACAACAACAAAAGTGGATTGACCAACACTCAACGAATAGGTGCTCCCAAAGACAAGAAAAATTAAGGCAAACAAAAGAAACCAACACACCTACACTTGCCTTATTTGGATCCCAAAGACAGTGATTAGGCAAAAATCCAAACCACTAAAGAGTGCATTACAAAATCCCATAACCAACTTGAATAAACGACACAAGCATACATTAAAGCAAACATAGAGCTAATTAAATTCAAAGTAAGCATTTATTCCATTAAGCCTACTGGTGTGGTACCTTTGTTATGAAATATTAAACAACATTGCTCCTCAGGCATTGCTCCTCCTTCAATCTTTGCACTTCCAAGGTTTCTTTAACAAATCCCAAAGTAATTCCTCCTGCTATAAAAGCATGGATAAGTCCAACAAAGGCAATCAAGGAGCCAAATTTCTTTCATGCAGTTCATAACGTCTCCACTCGATGTTACAAGAACACCTTATATAGCCCACCAAATAGATTTACAAAGGTGATTGCCACTATCTCATTTTTCATTTAATAAAGTTGAATGCACTATTTTCTAGAAAGAATTATATTAGCAAGCCTATTAAATTTTATTAGGCTAACAATTATAAACCATCTACTTAATAATAAATCAACACATTTAAATGTTTTTATGTTGTTAACCATAGAATAAAATGTTATTCAATATAAGGTGTTAATATTAACCATTAACACCAATTTTTAAATATAATCTTAAAACTAAGATTTTACATCTCAAAAAGCATCCAAAAGCAATGCAATCATATGCAACACCATATTTTTTTTTCTAAAAAAAAATCATAATTTCTATTAAATATTAGAATAGAAGATTACATATTCTTCCTTTGATAAATTTAAATTCTACTACCATGTTTTGATCCATAAGTTGAGAAACTAAAATAAGATTAGTATTTAATCTTGGGACATAACACATTATTGATTATTCATTTTCCATATTTTAAATTGACTAAAACATCTCCTACTCCTTTGAATTCATAAGTCTTACTATCTGCTAGAGCAACTGGTTTCTCATATTTTTCAAGAAATGTATTAAACCATTGTTTGTTTCTAGTCATATGCCTATTGGCTCTAGAATCTATGTACCAATAATGCATAATGACATTTTAGAGTAGTAACCCTTATATCTCTCTTAGAAATATAAATTTTATAAATTTAATTTTCCTAGGCTTGAAGTTGAATTCTTTTTGACTCCCAAGCTAATTAATTTGAAAAATCTATTATCTCAAAAAATAGTAAAACAAGCCAATTTCAAATTTAAATAACTATAAAAGAAAAAACCTTATACCTCCATTCTTAAATTATCATCCACTTATCCCTCCATTTAACTTAATAATTAATGATAAATATGTTATCACTAATTATAACCTTAAATAAATAAATCAAACTTCCAAAACCTAAAATCAACTTTACCTAATTCTTCGTGTCTATTATTCCATTGTGATGTATTGCTTCGAACCACTCTTCAAACTCGTACGAACTGACCTTGATTCTCTTGTTGTCATTGAATGTTCCTTTTAATTATCTTGTTGCAATTAGATGTTCCATTAGGAAAAGCATTAGGGTTTTTGAGCACTTTAGATTCTAATGCATAGAAAAATGTTTTGTCTCCAAGGAGTGAATGTTTCCAAGAGAATAGGTAGTGAACATTTCCCACTGGTACCTCTTCCTTTCTCTGTGGGCATTATACCTTCTATAACAACATTTATTTACTAGAATTTAACAATAACTTCCATATCATGTAAATACATTTACTTGGCTTCTTCCTACGTTGGCCTTTGGAAAGACATGACTATTTTGCTTCCTCTTCAGATGATGGCTATTGAAGTTCTACTGTTGTGTTTGCTCTCAAATTTTTACTGTTGCATATTCAATTCAGGTGATGGCTATTGGAGTTTGGATGTCACACTCTATTCTAATGTGGATATGCCAACACAAAATTGAATTCCAACGTGGCTATTCCACTATATATTCCTGGTTTATGTTGTCCTACTTTCATTAACATACTCCTCCTTCGTGTAGTTTTAGATGATGCTCATATACTAAATTTGGTATTGATTTTATCTACATTTTATTCATGTAATAATTCTACATACTTTAAAAATTTATGCAGGATGAGCTTTGATTTGAGAGGAATACATCTTGTAGCTCTTCTTGGATGTCTCTTGCTACAACCTGAGACTTTAGACATCTCTAGTTGTACTATGAAGCCTTTCATGGGATATCTTGGACTTTGATTTTCTTAGTCCTTATACCAACAACTACTTATCTTGCTAAGACTTAAGCCTTCATACTTTTCCTTAAAGCTTAATGAAATATATACTTATCTTGAGATCTTCTCAAGACTTGTTATATCAAGTCAGTTGGCTAAATGAAGCTACTTTCTTTAACCTTCTTGTTTTATCATGGGCCTTCCTAATGGCATCTCTATAAACTTTATATAGGACTCTTTTCTTAATTATAAGGGCCTTCCTTTTATATTGGACTTTGGGGCCTATGTCTTATATATTTAGTTCTTAAACCAATGTCAAGATCAATATGACCTGAATCTTCTATCTTTGTCAAGGTCTCACTTCAAGACCTGAATCTATCCTTTGTCTATGTCAAGATATTTTTCTAAGACTTGTAGCTTGTTGAATCTTATTATTTGTCAAGGTTTTTCTTAAAGACCTAAAGCTATTCATAGACCGTCCCTAACCTTTCAATTTAATAAACCCTTATAACTCCTCAAGTCCAAGCAATTATCATAGACATGTTAAGTATAAGTCAGGAAAATTTACAAGTGTTTCCTTTATCACTACAACTCCAAATAGTTAGACTCCTGAATCTCTTGCGCTTCCTTATTGCATTAAAAAACTCCTCACATTGGCTTCAAATATATTTTGTCTTAAAATCGTCCATTTATAATACACTTTCAACTCCAATTGGGCTTGTTTTTGGACGGTAATTATTGTCCCAATGCCTTCATTTTGTGGCTCTGATACCATTGAAGGGTTTTAAAGCCTTAATATCAATATAAAATTCATAGGATAATTTCTACAAAATCAAATATAAGATAACCACAATGTAGTAAGTTCAATATAATGATAATAATGAAACTTAAAGACTTAACAAGAGAACACAATCTATATAATTCTATTATGTAAAGAACTTGTACAAAAGAATATGGAGCTTTGTGTCCGTAATATAGCTTTTACAAGATGACCTTTGATCTTCTTATCTTGGCACATGTCAAAGAGACTCTTGATATTCTCATATATCAAATAATGTAATATACTCTAACAAAGAATGCATTCAAATTTATTAAATGAAGAATAGGATAGTGGCAATCATCTTTGTAACACTATTTGGTGGGCTACATAAGACATTCTTGTAATGTTGAGTGGAGACATTATAAGTCACATGAAATAAAATTGGCTCCTTGATTACCTTTTTCGGACTTCACCATGATTTTATAGCAGGTGGAATTGATTTAGATTTTGTTAGAGAAACTTTAGAAGCACAAATACCGAAGGAGAAATCATTGTTCGATGATATGGAATGAACACTCGAGAGCAAGCACAAGAATTGCACGATAAAAAAATGAGTTTACATTCACACCAAAAACATTTTCATAGGCATGTTTGCCTTTATAAAAGTGACATTTAATGCACCCAATACATGTGAGCATTAAATGTTGTACAATATGATCCGTGTGAATAGGGATGATATTAAGAATTGAATATTAATCCCTATTATTCAAGGAGCAACATTATTTAATATTTCGTAACAAAGGTACTACACCAGCATGCTTATTGGAACAAATGCTTGCTTTGAATTTAATTAGCTCTATGTTTGATTTAATGTATGCTTGTGTCATTTGTCCAAATTGATTTTGGGTTTTTATTTTACACTCTTTAGTGGTTTGGATTTTTTCCTAGTTGTTGTCTTTGAGATTCAAATAAGGTTGGTGTAGGTGTGTTGATTTCTTTTGTCTATCTTAAGTTTCCTTGCATTGGACCTATGCATTTTTAGCTTTCCTAAAGCCATGGAAGGCCACTATGGGAGAGCCTATTTATTGAGCATTGGTCAATACCATTTTGTTATTTTTGACCAAGTTGAGCTACTTAGTAGCTAATGCCCTTTCATTATATTTTGGTCTATGGCTTGGTGTTTTGTAAGTCCATTTGCTATGCTTAGTTCTGATATGGTTAAGCATTTGGTGGTGTGCTCGAGGTTGATCTAGACCCAATTCTTAGGCAATGTTAGGGTAATGCAGTTTTAAGATTTTGTTTGAATATTCAATGCTCTTGGTTCTCCCTTAAGTTGTTTTTGTGGTGGAGGGTTTGTTGATCCTCTCTAACGTGCATTGGTGGGTGCCTTTTTAGCTCCTTATTGTGTTGTTTATTTATATAAGAGTTGTTTTTCGAACTTATTATTCGTATGATTTTAATCTAGGATTGCTAATTCATTTAAATTACTTTTGAAACTAGAAGATGGTAACCTTTAATTGTTATTAGATATTTCATTTAAGTAGCTTTTGATTTAATTAAAATCTAAAGAATCTTCTTGTGATGTTTAGAAAAAAAGTAATATCCTTAGTATATGATGTTTTCGTAAAAGAAAGAGTAGTAATTTTTTTATGCATGAAATCCTCAAGTTCTTTAAAAGAGAAATTGTATAGGATGTACATTTATTTCTTTAAAAAGGGAAGAAATTTTATGGCAAGATCTAGTTTTAGAAATGAGTATTAGTGCTTTATGTGTTTATTTTGAATAACAATGTATCATTTGAATGAAAGTCTAGTGGGACGGTTTTTATTTTTACAAAAGATAAAAGATTTTTGGTTTTGTTAAAACAATTACAATGATTTCCTGAGACTTGATGAGGTAGGAAAATCATTATATAGAGAAGTATGGGATTCTCTCTATGTTTGTTGAAAAATATTTGTGCATGGTAGATTGCATCCATTTTTAGAGCATGTTAAGTTGGATTGCATTAAGAGTTGTCCTAATCCCTAAGATTTGTTGAAGTCTATGGGAGATTCTTTTCATGAAGAAGATCATGAAAAGAAGAGGGTGTAGAAGACATCTGGTTAGACTTGATCTAATGTATTTGGGAAGGAAAAATGGTTATGCAAATGAAAATTTTGGATTGTAATTTTGGTTATTTTTATTCGATTACTGATAATTCTTGGAAGCCTTTTGTAATTGCATGAATATATTTTGGTTTTTGTGCAATAAATAAATAAACTAATGATTTAGTTTTGATCTCATTTAATAATATTTTTCATTGTGGAAAGAAATAAAAAATATATATGCTAACATTATGTTAGAAGTTAGAATTATTATTTTTTGATAAGTTAAATTTTCATTCAAAAAAAGATGTTTTAGCAAGAGATATCAAAACCTACGTACAAAAACAGCTTAAGGAGGCTAAAAAACTAGAAACATAAGGGAAAGGAGGGATGCAACCCAACATAGAAAAAACAACTAGGACCAGACAACATAGAAAAGGGCTCCTCATAGGGAAGCCCCACCACCGCCACCAGCACAAAGTAAAGACATTAGTCTTTCTCTCAAACTTCGACGTATCATCCTTAACCTCATCCTTGGTGATGACCTTAGACATCTTGGCATCCTCTAAAGTAGCCCCAAGGAAATTTTCATGGAAAAATAAGAGGTGAAGGGCATTACGGAGATCAGTGAATGTCTCCACCAAATATTTCAATTGGGACATGATGCTTTCCAATTGAAAAATCCCTTTGGAAGTAGTAGTGATGATGAGCTACTACAAAAGTTGAGCTTCAATGTCACAGTCATCCTCATCAGACTCAATTTCCAAGATCTTCTGCTTGTCCTAAGTAAATTTGTTTCTCAGGCAAGATAAAAACCTAACCGCACCCTCAGGTTCCTCCCACTTGATCTTATTATTCATGAGAAATTCTCTAACTGCCTCAATGGCTGCTCTCTTCTTGGCAGCCAAGTTTGGGGGAGGGGTGGAGGATGAGGATGGGCTTGGTTTAGCCTTGGCAGGGCTAGGTCTTCCTTTAGTAGGGACATTATGGGAAGTAGGGGGGTTATGCCACTAGGGAAATGGACCAACCAGTGGTTATAAAGGACTTTGAAGAGGCCTTGGTGAGAAGGGAGGTCATATCCCTTCTTATTTCTATAAGCTTCAATGGAGTAGCTAATGGAGTTGAACATAAACTGAGGAATACTAATAGGGTTAACATCTCTAAAATGATTCACAAAAGCAAAATGGAAGCTGTAGAGAGTTTTCTTAGGGTCGTCTATAGTAATTAATTCCATAATAGGTTTCATTACCTTATTCCATGGGGATGGGAGATCCACATGGTGCATTCCTGCCTTCGCTTGCTTGCAAAAATTTTGATCCTTAAACTCCTTTAGTTCGGCTTCCCAATTATGCTTTTCACACCAGATCGATCGCCCTTTGGCAGGTTACCCAGTGATTTCGACCAACAAATTGATATCAATTAGGTAGTCTTTACCCCGAATTAGAAGTTAGAATTATGACTTCTTTAATAATGTTTTTATTCTAGCAAGATGTTTCTTCCATACTAGCTTTATGTTGATATGTATGATCTATTCCATCCTAGATCTAGCATTGTGTTATAGCTAAGAAATTTATTGCTTAATTAAAAGAGATGTTAATTATTTTTTTAGCATAAATCTTGGGAGGGGTTCTTGGGCATTGATCTAGAACCTCCTAGGACCATTGAGTCAAATAATTAACCTATTCTTAGGAGGAGTTATGGAGATGCAATGACTAGGTAGATGTGAGTCCTAGAAGGAGTTACATTGATGCAATAACTAGGGACTCTCAAATTTGAAAGGATTTGTGATGATGCAATAGCTAAATTCTCATGATTGATACACCTTGAATGATGAGGATCAGGTGTTCCATAACTATGAAGTTAATGGAATCAATTATGAGATAATTATAGTGGTACCATAAATAATGAGGTTTAGGTAACCATGCTCATCACCATATGAGTTGTGATGACCTTAATTAGCCTACAGAGGTGTGGTAACTAAGAACCAAGGCTTTACACTAGAATAACCTACATAGATGGACTTATAGATAGGTTAGGGAATACACCAACCCTATAAATGTTTTGGATCTTAAAGGATAATCTCTACATTGTGGTCAAATTATCCTATACCAATGAGGGTATAGGAAAGGTAGGGGACCACTTTGGCATCCTTCTAAACGGTGAGGTTTAGTAAGGTGAACCCCAAAATTATAGGATGTTAGCCACTCCTATCCACTTGAGTGTCATATGCAATGACATTAAACTCAAATGTGGTGAAGCCTTGAGAATGCTAAATTATATTGGTAATCCCTTGTGAACCTACTTGTGTAAAAGATATATATATATATATATATATATATATATATAGATATAGATATAGATATAATATCTATTGGGTTGGTTTTGGTGGGTTGTTACAATTGGTATCAAAGCTCTAGGTCATAGGACTAGAAGATTACATGGAGTGCACCTAGGATGAGCCTTGACTTGATGTGCTAATTTGGGGAGACTTACTCTACTAGGTACCTTAACATGATCTAGGATAAGTTGAGTATTGCATGTCGACTAGACCAGTCAGACCAAGGAGTAAAAATCCTAGAGAGTATAGTTTCTTATTGGGGATGGCACCTTGCAGGTAGGAAAGAGTGGCCATGATCATTATCAAGTGAATTATAATGGTCCTATCAAAGGTGGTATCTTAATGGTAGGAAATAATGACCATGGTCATCATCCAGAAAGTTATAATAGAATTATTAGGGATGGCAAGCAATTTGGACCATTATAAAAGAGTAATAATGGTCTAAGTTAGTTCATGGGGAAAATGAAACTAACTAATTGTAAGTACAATTGAAGGAAATTATAATTTACCTAGCTCCTTTTTGTGGATAGGAAATGGTACTTGTACTAAGATCATCCAAGAGGATGGGGCCAATTATGTAGAAGGAAGTTGTAGTATGTTCTCCAAGGAAGTCCAAAAGAACAAAGGACTCTGACAAGAAAATGGAAAGAACAATGGACTCCAGTAAGGAAACTAGGAGAGTAATGGGCTCTAGCAAGGAATTTGGAAGAAAAAAGGATCCCAATGGAAGCATGACAAACATTATTTTCCTATTTGAGTTGCTACAAGAGGAAATAAGACAACTTACATCTTTAGTTAGGTCGTAGGATCAGATGGAACAACAACAAGTAATGCTAGAGATGATTGTTGAGAAGGGATGCAACAATGGAAATGGTAAAGGAAAATTAGGAAAGGCACCAAAAATTAGAAAGAGGAATAAATCAAAATATCGACTTCATAGGATAGGTTTCTTTACCTGTGAGGGACCTCATTATGCTAATAAATATCCCTAACGATCAAAAAATAATACCAGGACAAAGGAGCAACCACAATGAATCTATGCTACTATAGGGAATCAAAACCTGGATGGACAAGCAACACCTATGTTATTGAATGGTAAGTTGTTTGAAAAGGATGTTAAAGTTTTAATAGATAGTGGGGCTACAAATAGTTTTATTTCCACTAGTATTATTGGGGATATGCCGAAAAGACCTAGATTTTTGGCACAAGGATGGAAAGTTGAGTATGGTTCTGGATAGACCTACTTAGTGGATCAATGTTTGCCTATGGCTGAGATAACCTTACCCAATGGATCCACTATATGGCACTTATATGTAGCACCACTCCATTCTTTTGATATTATCCTAGGGATGGATTGGTTGAAGGATCATGGAGCCTTAATCAACTTCCAAGAAAGGTGGATGGATTACACTGATAAGGATAAAAAGAGAGTAAGAGTTCAAAGTAGGCAAGGGTATTTTTGACCCCATCTATTATCAGTTATGTAGCTAAAGAAGGCCATTAAAAGAGGTGGTATGTTGTATGTAGTCAAGATTAATGGCAAGATAGGTGATAAAGGGGATGAGGAAATATTTAAGAAACATCCCATTTTGTATGAATTTAGGGATGTATTTCTAAAATATCTCCCAAGCCTACCACCTCGACATGAATTTGATTTCACCATTGATTTAATGCCTGGGGTAGAACCCATTGCAAGAACACCTTACAAAATGATTCCTGATTGAGTTGCAAGAGTTAAAGGTGCAGCTTCAAGATTTGTTAGAAAATGGTTTAATCAAACCTAGTGTGTCACCTTGGGGTGCTCCAGTATTATTTATGAAAAAAATGATGGTTCCTTAATATTATGCATTGATTATAGGATGTTGAATAAGGTGACCATAAAAAATAGGTATCATTTGCCTAGGATTGACAACCTCTTCGATCAGCTAAAGGATGCCACCATATTTTTAAAGATTGATTTGAGATCTGGGTATCATCAATTGAGGATTCAAGAGGAGGATACTCATAAAACAACCTTTAAGACTAGATATGGACACTATGAGTTCATAGTGTTACCATTTGGGTTGAAAAATGCACCAACAACTTTTATGAATCTAATGAACAACATGTTTAGAAAATATCTAGATTGTTATGTTTTGGTATTTTTAGATGATATCCTAATATATTCTTGCACCAAAGAGGAACATGACCAACATTTAAGGTTAGTGTTAGAGGTGTTGAGGAAAAACCAACTATATGGAAAGTTGTCTAAATGTGAGTTCTATACCTCACAAGTGCAATATTTGGGACATATCATCTCGACAGAAGGAATTGTCATAGATCCTAAAAATATTGAGGCTATATTAAGTTGGCCTACACCAACAAATGTTTTAAAGTAGAAATCTTCATGGGGCTCACTAGTTATTATAGGAATTTTGTAAAGGATTACTCAAATATTACCTACTCTATCACCAACCTTTAGAGAAAAGGAAAAATATTTCAAATGGTTGGATAAATGTGAGACCACCTTTGAAACCTTGAAGAATAAGCTAACCATGGCACCAATTCTCAAGATATTAAATCCTCTTGGGAATTTTATAATGTGTATAGATGCTTCCTTAGAAGGTTTGGATGGGGTGTTATCCCAGAATGAGGCTATAGTAGCATATGAGTCTAGAAAACTCAAGAAGCATGAGATAAATTATGCTACACATGACCTAGAATTGGTAGCAATTATGCATGCACTAAAGGTCTGGAGGCACTATTTGTTGGGTAAACCATTTGAGCTAAGGATAGACCATCAAAGTCTAAGGTATATTTTTACCCAACCTATGTTGAATGCAAGATAGAGAAGATGGATAGAGTTCTTAGTAGAATACGACTTTGGTATTGAGTATATCAAAGGGAAAGAAAATAAGGTTGTAGATGCCTTGAGTAGGAGAAGGCACATAACAACATTAACCCAAAGTCATATAGAATTGATGGACAAAGTCAGAGAAATGCAACTACAGGATCAATATTACATGGAAATTCAAGCTAAAATAGGAGAAAATCCTAAGGAAAATAAGGATTTCAACATAAAATATGGACTTTTATGCTTCAAGGATAGGGTTGTCATACCCAAAATTGGTGATTTGAGGAGAATTATTATGCAAGAGGTGCATAGTTCTCCATACTCTTCTCATCCAGGAGGGTCTAATATGAGAGAAAACATGAAAAATACCTTCTATTGGGTAGGAATGAAATAGGATATCATTGGTTTTATTGCAAGATGTTTAGAGTGCCATAAGGTTAAGGTAGAACATTGACACCTAGTAGGAAATTATACCCACATGATATACCTACACATAAATGGCAGGTAATATCTATGGATTTTATTGTGGGTTTACCTAAGACTAGGTACCAACATGATGCAATCTTGGTAGTGGTTGATAAGTTGACCAAGGTTGCACATTTTATACTAGGGAACATCAAGGATGATGCATTGGTAGTGGCAAATAAGTTTACCAAATAATTTTTTAGGTTACATGGTTTTCCTAAGGTGATCATATCAGATAGGGATTCTAGGTTCACTTCAAAATTTTGGTAGGCTCTTCATCATGTAGTGGGCACTAAGCTAAACATCAGTTCTACATATCATCTAGAAATAGATGGACAAACAAAGAGGGTGAACCAAGTTTTAGAGGACATGATTTGCATGTACTACATGGATCAAAAGTCTAAGTGGGAAGACTTTTTGCATCTAGTTGAATTTGCATATAATAATGGATACCATGCATCCTTGGGAATGGATCCATTTGAAGCCTTGTATGGTAGGAGATGCAAAACACCTCTATCATGGGATAATTTGAAGGATCGGGTGGTGATTGAACTAGACACTATCAAAGAGATGGAGGAGCAACTCAAAGGGATTCGACAAAGGCTCAAGGAAGTTATCGATCACTAGAAGAGCTATGCTGATCTAAAAATATCATCGAGAGAATTCTTTGTAGGAGATAAATTTTTCTTGAGGGTAAGACCCATGAAAAGTGCCATCAAGTCAACTAAGTTGGATCCTCGCTATGTTGGGCCTTTTGAGATCATTGATAAGATTAGTCCAATAGCCTATAGGCTCACCTTTCCACCCAACCTATCAAAGATCCATGATACTTTCCACATATCCTTGCTTAGAAAATATGTTGTTGATCCTAATCATGTTTGGAATATTTCTAAATTATAGATGGTATATCCCTCAGCCATTGAGGTGAGACTAGTAAATATTCTAGGGTTTCGTTCCAAGGTGTTGAGGAAATAAACCCTAGATCAATGTAAGGTCCAATGGGACCAATATTCTAAAAATTATGCAACTTGGGAAGATGTTGAGGAAATGAGAAAGAAATTCCCATATTTATTTGAATGAAATATATTCTTATGTTTGTATTCAAGAAATATAGAGAATTGTATTTAGTCCAAGAGGGGAGTATGTAACAACCCTCCCTGTAAGAACTTTTCTTAACATTAATTTATGTATTGATGTGTGGATATCTAATGCATAATCTCATTTTGTGTTACCATTATGTGTTGGTAATTACACTTTATGCTTTGTTTAGAATATGGTACTGCTGATGAATTTTTGGTTGTAGGACTAGGTACTCTCATCGGTGGATTGGTAGGGGACAACCACCAGAGATGAGAGATAAATTTAGAAAATTATGGTGATGAGTTATTCATAGAAATATCAAGGGTAAAAGGATACCCTTCATGTAGCTACATTGCATTCATATATACATATGTTTTATGTTAAGCACACCATTGAGCTATGACATTGATTTGGCAAAGAAGTCATCCTTAGCATGATGGGGATAACACTTATATCTTAAAAAGCTATTTAATCAAGGACAATATGGTGTTGCAATCTGATGAAGGGTGTGTATTCTGTCAAGATGGGTTATAAATATTTGTTTGATCAAAATAGGTAGGGGGAACATGCATGGTGGTGGAAACCTATTTGGAAAGTTAAGACACCTTTGAAAAGCAAAACCTTTGCATGGTTGGCTCTTAATAATAGAGTTCTAACTTGGGATGTTTTAATGAAGAGGGGATTCCATGGTCCCGAGAGGTGTACTCTATGTCATGTAGAGGCAAAAAGTATCAATCATTTAATGGTTGATTGTGTTTATACCAAGTCCTTATGGATGGAGGTAGAGATGTTAACTAGATATATAGAATATTGGCAAGGGGACTCTTTGGAAGAGTGTTTGAAGAAGTTGTTTGACAAGAGAGTCCTGAAGATTTTTAGAGTTATCCCCTTTGTGGTGGCATGGGGATTTTGGATAGCTAGAAACTATGATATCTTCCAAAATATATTTATTTATTCCTTTCAAGTGGCTACTCAGATTCGTTCTTTGTTGAATGGTCTTTTAAAACCAAACCTTCCTAAAAGCCCAAAAGTGATATTGGATGTTAGTGTTAATAAAAATATTCCTTGGGGTTTCCACTTGTATGTGGGGCAAGGGAAATTTTTACTTTGAGTGTTGGGAGACTCTCTTGTTGTCATCAACTAGATGAAATATCTGTTTAGAATGCAGAACTTACCCTTACAACCTATCTTTGAATAGGTGAACCTACGGGTAGGTGTTTTCAATATCATCACCTACAAATATGTATATAGAGAATTAAATTCCTTTACAGATGCTATATCAAAAGAAAGTTTGTTGTTGGCATAGGGACAATGGGATAAAATTAAAATCAAGGAATGATTGTTCGAGAGGTTAAGATTTCAGTTTTTGATCTGTAAAAAAAAAAAGTGATGGCTATTCATTTTCAGGTTTTTACCCTATGACAAGGTATGTGATATGGTGGTTCATTTTTAGTCTCTTTATTTTTTATATTGGTTGTGGTGGCTTTGATGGTGGGTATAGAGATTTCAAAAATTTTGTTATGCTGAGACAACCGACATGGTATAAAAAAATTAAATAAATAAATCTCGATGGTGGTACATTGTCTTGTTTGTTCTTTGTAACAGGGTATGAGAGTTGGTGGCTGAACATATTTAGTTCCCCTTATATTTCACTCTGCTATGGTGGCTCCCTTTGTTTTGTAGGGACAACCAACAATACCCCTTTTTGGTGGATGTACACTTGCCTTGTTACAGTGCTTGAGATAGGGTGGTGGTTGTACTTTTTCTTATTTTTGCTTAGTGATAGTGTAATGATCTTTTAGGTGGCTATTCAATTTCCTTTTTTACTACCATGTGACAGTGATTGAGAAATGCTGGCTATTCATCTTTCTTTTACCATATTATTGTAGATTTGTGGTGGGTCTAAATTTTTTAAAACCTTTATGCAATGTTGGGATAGATGATATTGTCCTCTTTCTTTGTTTGCCTTGGGAAACTCACCAAACAAGAAAAAATGAAAGCTTTGGGATTTTATAAAGATAGTTTGTTTACTCTATATACAGTAACAAATTTGGCTCTTTCAGTAGGAATGTTTGAGATAAGAGAACTTTGGCATAAATGACTAGGACATACAAGTGCATCATCATTAAATGAAATGGTTAAATATCAAATGGTAGAAGGGTTACCAAAACTCTCTTGGGAATCTACAATATGTCCAAAATGTTTAGTAGGAAAACAACATAGAATACCTTTTGAACTTCATCAGCATAGAGCTCAAAAACCATTGGAATTAATATATACATATTTATGTGGTCCAATGAATGTTACTAGTATTGGAGGACATAAATATTTTCAATTATTTGTTGATGACTACTCTAGAAAAATGTGGGTATACTTTATGAAATACAAATCTGAAGCATTTGGTTGTTTTAAACAATTCAAACTTCTAGTTGAAAAAGAATCAGGGAAAACTATCAAAAATATTCGTTCAAATAGAGGAGGTGAATTTTTGTCAAAAGAATTCAATTTATTTCTAGAAGAAAATGGAATAAAGAGATAACTTACTACAACATATTCACCACAATAAAATGGTATTGCAGAAAGAAGAAACAGATCTATCATGGAAATGGTTAGATGTATGATAAAAGAAGCTCATATTGATCATCAATATTGGGTAGAGGTAGTTAAAACAGTTGTATATTTGCATAGAATAGATTACCTACAAGAATACTCAAGAATGTTACACCAAAATAAGTATGGTCAAGACAAAAACCAAATGTAGAGAGATTAAGAATTTTTGGATGTAAGGCCTATATGCATATTCCAAAACAAAAAAGGACAAAATTAGATGAAAAGACTATGTGTGGTATATTTCTTGGTTATGATGATGAATATGTAGGATATAGAATAATTGATCCAATAACAAAGAAAATCTATATAAGTAGAGATGTAGTTTTTGATGAAAAATTAAAGATGGCATTAAAGAACAAAAAGCTAATTCAAAAGTTCTAAATTTTTTAGAATAAAATTCATCAAATGAAGATACAAAATCAAAATTTCAAGATGAACAAAGTGAAAGTACAAAAACTTCTACAATTTCACAAAAAAGGGAACCTATATGGCTTAGAAATACACTTAGAGATTCAAATCTTGAGCAAATGCTAGATCTTACTACTACAAGACCTCAAACTTATAGTCTAACTAGAATAAACAAAGGATTGTTAAGCACCATGGCAGAACCTGCAACAACACTTCAAGCTTTAAATCATCCAAAATGGAAGGTGGCTATGGAATCATAATATACATCATTGCTAAAAAATAAAACATGGAATCTAGTGGAGATACCTCCAAGAAAGAAAGTAGTAGGTTGCAAATGGGTTTATAAGGTCAAATATAAAGTAAATGGTTCACTTGAAAAGTACAAGGCTCAATTAGTAGAAAAAGGATATACACAAACAGAAGGAATTGATTATGAAGAAAATTTTGCACCGATAGCAAGGATGACTACTATCAAAACAATTTGTGCTTTGGTAGCACACCATGGATGGAAACTTCATCAAATGGATGTAAAAAGTGCATTTCTTAATGGTGATCTTGAAGAAGAAGTTTATATGTCACAACTAGAGGGATTTGTAATTAAAGGACAAGAACACAAAGTTTGTAAATTAAACAAATCCTTATATGGTCTAAAGCAAGCTCCAAGAGCATGGTATATAAAAATCAATAATCATTTATTACAACATAACTTTAAGAGAAGCTTGTCAAATCCAAATATTTATACAAAGAAGGTTGAAAATGATATAATAATACTTATAGTATATGTTGATGATATAGTGATAATAGGGAGCTCAAAGGGTTTAATAAATGAAGTTAAAAAGGATCTTGAAAAGGATTTTGAAATGATTGATTTGGGACTTATGCATTATTGTCTTGGTTTAGAAATCCATCAAAATGAAGATAATATTACAATAACACAGACAAAGTATGCAAAAAATTTACTTGAGAAATACAAAATGAACAATTGTAAGCCCAAAGACACACCTATGGAACAAGGACTACAATTATCTAGACATGATGAAACACCTTTTGTTTCAGCAACAACTTATCGTCAATTGATTGGAAGTCTCTTATATTTAACAAATACATGACCAAATATAGTTTTTGCTATAAACTATCTCTCAATATTTATGCAAGAACCTAGAGAAAGTCATTGGAAAGCTACAAAAAGAATATTACAATATATCAATAGGACTATAAAATATGGACTAACATATAAAAAGGATGATAAGAATTTTGTCTACAAGGATATTCAAATTCTGATTATGTTGGTTCTATTGATGATAGAAAATCCACATCAGGATACATTTTTTTATCTTGGTTTAGGACCAATATCATGGTACAGTAAAAAACAACATGCAATAGCACTTTCATCTACTAAAGTAGAATATCGTGCAGCAAAGGATGCAGTCTATGAAGCATTATGGTTACAATACATATTGTCAGACATGGGAATCAAAAGAACTCCAACAATAATAAATTGTGATAATCAAGGAGTATTAAATTTGATCAAAAATCCAATCATACATGAACGAACCAAACATATTGAAGCTCAATGTCATTTTATCAGAGATCATTTTCAGAGTCATCATATCAAGTTGAAACATATTCCTACAGAAGAACAAATTGTAAATATTTTCACAAAGGCTCTAGGTCAAAACAAGTTTCAAATATTTAGAGATCATCTATGCAGATCAAGAGAAATTCACATCAAATAATGTAATACAGGGGGGTGTTAGAGTATATTACATTATTTGATATATGAGAAGATCAAGAGTCTCTTTGACATGTGTCAAGATAAGAAGATCAAAGGTCATTTTGTAAAAGCTATATTATGGACACAAAGCTCCATAATATTTTGTACAAGTTCTTTACATAATAGAATTCTATAGATTGTGTTCTCTCTTTTTTTTAAGTGAAAAACCCCTTGTGGGGCCACCTTGGTCTAAGAGACCACGACCAGGGGTTCTACACCGTCAAAGTCACCTGGGAGTCATGCCCGGACCTGCCCGCACCAACATTATCAATTGGATTTTGGATACCCAATTCAACTTTTTGGTAGGGTGGAGATTCGAACCTGGGACCTCCCTTGGAGGATTGCCCTCTCCTCTCCAACTCACCTAAAACACCTGGGTAGATTGTTTTCTCTCTTATTAAGTCTGTAAGATTTATTATTGTCATTATCTTGAGTTTACTACATTGTCTTTATCTTATATTTGATTCTATAGAATTTATCCTATGAGTTTTATATTGATATTAAGGCTTCAAAAGCCTTCATTCTTTTATAGAAAGAATTATATTAACAAGCATATTAAAGTTTGTTAGGATAACAACTAGAAACCATCTACTTACTCATAAATCAACACATTTAATATTTCTTACGTTACTGACCATAAGATAAAATGTTATTCAATATCGAGTGTTAATATTAACCACTAGCATTGATTTTGAAATCTTAGCATTACTAATATCATCTTAAAACTAATATTTTACATCTTAAAAAGCATCCAAAAGCAATACAATCATATGCACCACCATCTTGTCCTTGATTAAATGGTTTTTAAAGATAACCAAAGTGTTATCCCCATCATACTAAGGATAACTTATTTGCCAAAGCAATCTCCATCACCATCATTTTCCAAGATACCTTAAGGGTAACCTTTTATCCTTGAGTTATCGATGAACAAGTCATCACCATAATTTTCCAAATTTATCTCTCATATTTGGTTGTTTTTCCCTACCAATCCATCGATGAGAGTACATGGTCCTACAACCATAGATTCATTACTAGTACAATTACCAACACATGATGGTAACACAAAATGAGATTATGCATTAGATATCCACACATCAATACATAAATCAATGTTAATAAAAGTTCTACCAAGGAGGGTCATTACATATTTAATCTTAATGGATTGTGTCAAAGGTTTTAAAATATCCATACCAATACATAATAGGGTATATATAGCATGCTTCCACACCTAAATAGTTAGTCCTTCCTTAATGAATTATCCTAGGGTATTTCCAATATTCTTCAAAACATCCTTATTGATAAAGCTAATATGGAAGTCCAAAAAGCATAATTCATATCAAAAGTTTCTTAATAGTTATGTCTCAATAGAAAAAAATCCATTTCATGGTCTTAAATAAAGGGCATCTCTCCCTCTAAACCATGGGCCACCACTCAATATTTTATCCCTAGTTTCTAAATTAGAAAATATGACAAGGTAAAAATATTTAGGAAGAAAACTCAAAGTAATTTGAATTCAATCCCCACTTCAACTTCTTCCAATATTGAATCTCCAAAAACCCTGGCCAAGATCTATGGAACTTATATATCAACCTCATTCTTTTCCAAACTTTTATATCCTTTTCAATCATCTCATCCTGGATGGTCACTTCTGGTGCAACATCTACTACTTGGATCAAACTTGCCATATATTTGCTCTTCCAATTATCTTCAACTTGGGCATCCATACTTCTACCTAGGGCATCCTCACTTCCCATTAGGGATTTCAAATATGAATTTATTTCCAAAATAACTAGTGGGGTTGGGGATGGGGATCTCTTCTATCTTTCACTCTCTCTCATCTTACACTTACTCTCAGATTGTACTTCATCCTAGCTCACACTCCCTCCCAAATTGCACTTCTTCCTGGATCACACTCATTCCTTTGTATTCTTTCTCTGAGTATTCCTTTTCTTCGAAACATTTTTGGAAATAATATTCACCATATTCATGGTAAGGTTGTAAAGCATTTATACACTATGAATAAATCAACTACTCTTTTACCATATCTAAAGATCTCAAGATTGGCTCACACTCCCTCTCAACTCACACTCACTCTCAGCTCACACTTCCCCCTAGCTCTCAGTCCCTCCCAGATTGCACTCCCTCTTGGCTCACATGATATTGTCTCTTCTTTCTTCCATATTCCTTTTCTTTAGCAATTTTTTGGAAACAATATTTGTTGCATTCATGGTAAGATTTTGAAGAATTGATACACTCTAAATAACTCAGTTGCCCTTCTACCATATCTAAAGATATCCCTCTTGGCTCACACTCCCTCTTGGCTCACACTCACTCCTAGCTCACGCTACCATTTTGATGATCCTTTGGGTAAGGTTCTTTTCCTAAATAATTCCACTACATCAAGAGAAACTATATTTATTTGAAGTAATATTTTTACCCAATTATTTTCTTGATCTCTAAATAATCTCCACCCAATATTTCTCCCTAAGGCCAAACTCATATGTCTATAATTTTGCAAGTCTACTCTAATATTATTTCCTATGAAGACCTTATCCCATTTACAAAGAGGAAACCTAAATATTCTCTGCATCCTTTCCAAGGAAATTCTCTTTGATATTTATCAAATTTTTAATATATACCTACTAGAAATCTTGAAAGTGATATTATGTAAATAAGGATGGATTGTAATGTAGTATCTATGAGTTGTAATATTTTTACCATGGTTAGGAACTTACCTTTCCAACTTGCCAAACAAGATTTCATTCTATCTAGACATGAGACCTATAACGGCTCTAATATAGCCATGTTAGCTATATTTATTTTTATTAGCTCAATCCCTAGGTTTAGATAGTTGACCTTTAAGCATTAGGATTAGGGTTAATGATTGATTTATTCCATAAATAGGAAGAGTTAGGTGGTAGTTGAGATATTATTTTGATATTCAAATCTTAGTCATGTTTGCTACACATATGAGACTTCACCCTCTCCAAATTGATATGAGACTTCACCCTCTCTAAGTGGCTAAGGATTTGTATTTATTTAAATTTGGAATTTTATTATTGTATATTTGATTTTCTAACAATTGGATTTGAATTATTATTATCATTTCAATAATGTTACTTGAGCATTATTGGATTGCTTTTAATATTGCTATAATTCTCAAAGTTGTTATATAATATGTGGTAGCAAAGAATCCATATTAGCTCTTAATGGGGTGTGAATTTACAACAAAAGGGTGTGAATCCATTTCAAAACATCTATCAAACATTAATATTCCTTGTTTCTTGGTAATTTTTTTAGAATTTATTTGGTCCATATTCCAATGCAATTATCTTCAAGAATATTATGAGTTCACTATTGTTACATCTATTTCCTAAACCTAATTAAAAAAAAAGTATTAAGTGTTGAAAAACCCTTGTGATATACCTATATCATTGTGATCATCTCTTTGAGACAATCAAAACAAGGGGTATATCCAAAAACATTTTTTAAAAAGATAAGTGTCCTAGGATCCTTGTGGGAGAGCTATCCCTTTGTGATAATCTCTTCAAGCTGATCAAAATAAGAGTTATTTTTCACAATATTTTTTTTAGAAGTAATCCAAGTATTTTTTAGATTTTCAATTGCCCTTTGTGTATGAATAAACTTACTATCACTATTGGTTAGGCACAATTTTATGGTCAATTATAATATATTATTCATTTAGAGGATGTGTGTATGAGTGAAAAGAAGCACCAACCTAGAAATCCTTGTAAACTTCATAACACATCCCCAAAAATCCATAGTTTTGACCAATGTCTTCATTCTTCTTTAAATGTCATGGCTTTACCTCCACTCAATACCTCAAGTTTTTCATCTCCTCCTCCCAATAACCCTCCCCTAGTCACTCCTCCTACTACCCCTCTAATTGGTAATCCTCTTACTAATACTATTAATGTTAATCTATGTGCATACCTTTTGAATCAAGAACAAACAATTACTTCCATTGCCAAGTCCTTGTATAACATCCAAAAAGATCAAATATTTTCTACTATGCCTCCTCTTGTCTAAGGGTCACAAAAAAATATTGGGAAAAAACCTCTAATCATTCATCAAGCACAAAATACTAGTGTTCTTCCACAACTTCCACCTAGTCATAGTCCTCCAGTTATGGGGTGCTTATGACCTAGGCTTTGCTTCTAATTTATATTCCATGACAAGAGATACTTCTAATTTCCTTTAGTGTCCATATAATTTTTTTTTCCTCATCAACATGCCCACATTTGAATGTATCGATCCTCAAGGGTGGTTGACCAAGATAGATAGCCTTATCGGCTTGCACCATGTTCCTAAATTTGGTCATGTTGCCTTCACACTTACTAAGTTGGTAACCCAAGCTTATCAATGGTTATTATGGTACATTCACCAACATGGGGGTTCTCTTTTGTTGCCTAAATCTAAAGAATGAATTATTCTAATATTTGATAAAGGATATTCCACATCATATGTGGTTCATATTATGTAAATAAAGTAAATAAAATTGATGGAGGTGTATTGCTCCAACTTCACCAGTCTTCTCACCTACACCCACCAATTGAATCTAGTGGTGGTGGTCTGTTGGAACCGATTATCACATCCGTAGGATTTTGATTATCATGCTACAAGAACCCGTTTGAAACCAATGAGCTATTATAGGCTCTAGTTGACCTGCCTCATGTTCTGCTAAACACAAATATTTGTAAAGAAGACTACCAAACGGGTAAGGAAACCCCAACAACAATTCTTTAATTAAACTTCTAATTTGCATGCTCCAGATTTATATTATACTATATGTATTAAAATGACCAAGCATGCAAACAACCATTCGTTATGCCTTATGTAGACCAGTTCCTAGATTCATTGGGCTGTTATAGCAATTTTAACAACAATTTTAATATGAAATAGAGAGAAGGGGGAAAGAAAATTGGCATTCTTAATCTCATTCGAATATCGCAATAAAATCAATAGTTAACCAATGAAAGAAATGTATATAATGCATTCAAATAATGTAACCCATTACACAGTACAATGACAAATATATGACAAAAATAAAACCTAGAATTGTATTGATTTCATAAAATATTACATGTAGAGTGGGTGGGATGCCTTTTAACTCTGTTTTTCTTAAAGAAATACATAAATACAATGAAGAGGACTATGTTCAAATAATGTAATAGGTCTCTCCAACTCTCCTTGTTCCAATCTGGTAACAGTAGATTCTCTGAATCCTAGGCTCAAGAAGGTAGGAAATGACCTCAGCTTCTTAAACGATTTCCTATCACAATCCTGCAAAGCAAAGGGAAGAAAAAGAAATGAGAAAGGAAAATAGACACAGAAGGGAATACAACAACACAACTAACTAGGCACTCAAGTATACTTCTTAGAAAAAATGCTATTCTCTCTAATTGTTTGATGCATAATCTGTCCTCAGCTGCCTCTTCTTGTAGCCTCTGGTTCTTGATTTTGTTGTTTTTAGTTTACTTCTGACTGTACACTTGTCAAAATCTGATTGAACCCGTTCTATATGTTGTCTAGCTGGTGTGGCTCTGAACTGACTGTTAAGGTTCTTCTCTGGACTGAAGGGAGCTCTTTGTTATTTTAATTTGGCCTTTTTGCTCTCTTTGGTTGGCCCTAGAAACTAAGGATTCAACATTATATTTTTCCTTTTTGTTCCGCTTGTCCTGGCCACTATGGTTGTCTGTTAGGGACTGGCCAGGTTATCATCGTGAATTCTAGATGAGGAACGGAGGGGGAGCCGATGTGATAGTGAAGACAAGGGGTGGCGTGCCAATGGAAAATAGATGGAGTTGCACTGATCATGAGATAGAGTGAAGAAGTAAGGATGGTTAGGGTCTGATGGATGGAATGACGGGGGGTAAATGGTAAGAAGCGGTAGTGGGCGAGGGTGACATACTAGGAAAAATTTCAAGATGGTCAAGGAAGAATACTTAGGAGGAGGAGGGTAGTGGTAAGTAGGAAGAATATGGGAATAGACAACAAGATCTAGAAGCATCTATAATTTGCTTCCATAACTATATTCCGTTGAAGTGATCCCTTAGTAACTATATTTCATCGAAGCATGGATTGAATTTTTTCCTGCAAGTTGGAACTTTTTCTTTCTTTTTCACGCGTTTCCTTCGTCTCCAATATTTACAAAACATAAAATACATATGCCTATATATTTTTCACTTCATTGTTTCTCTTTACTGATATCCTTTAGATCTCCCTTACTATCTCTTATTTATAAGCCTCAACCATGGGTCTCATTTTTTTGGTATATTATTATTCCCATGGGATACACATGATCTGGCTGTATGCTCGGTCGTCAAGTTTTATCTTATGTTTGGTATGCTTTATTTTATTTTTGGTAAGTTAATTATATTAATTCAAAAAGGGCATTTGAAAGGTTCCTTGTCGCATTTTACAAAAAGGAACTCTAAGGAACAAGAGGAGGAAAAGAGAAACACAAAGAATAGAGCAAAGCTCATCAAAATTGAAAGGCCTGAAGCCATTACACTCAAAAAGCAACCTAAAGGATTACCAACGATCCTTTAGCACAAAGGAACAAAAAGGAACAACACCAGAAGGTAGAAATGAGGAGACAAGTAGGAACAGACCCAGTAGCACGCCAAAAAACTAGAGGAAATGGAGAACAACCCAAAATAGTGATCGAGACCAGCAGAAAACACCATTAAGGAAGAGTGTTGGGTTGTAGAAAAGTGTGGACATCAATATTAAAAAAATTGTCCTTCATTGCATCCTTCTCTACATCCTTTGAGGTCTCTTTCACCTTTGGAATCTCCTTCAAACCATCAAGGTAGGTATCTTTTGCAATTTCTACAACCTCGTCTTTAGTAGCCCCTCCTTTAACATAAGATGACGGTTCAGTAGAAGAACCACTGAAATTATCACAAAATAAGAATAGGCTAAGGTTGTGTCTCTGTTCTTTGAGGATCTCAATAGCCTTACCAATGGTAATATGGGCAGCATCCAAGTGAGCGATGGATGCATTGGTGGCATGGATAAACAACTTATGGAGAAATTTATCAACCAAATCAAGCGAAGAGGATTGGGCTTTGGGAGGCTTGCCTAAGATGGAAGGTGGGGTTTTTGAAACTTCCTTTAGCTTCAGATGCTGATATCTTCTAACAGGGATTGACTCCACCTTAATTTTCTTCCTAGATACATTTATCAAGGCTCACGGGGTTCAAATCATTAAAACTCATGCAAAAAAACACCTTGGAATGATGGGAATGAGTGGTTACTCAAAAAAGTTTACGGATCTTGAAAAGGTAATATTGAAATAGGAAATAGAGCCTATGGGTGCGTGGATCCACATTTGTCCTTTTTAAGAATGTCATCCACCTTAGTAGGTAGACTGTCTATCCATGTTAATAGTCCTTGGGCATGAACCCCAATGTTAGCCAACTTATCAACAATAGTATTGGCATCTCTGTAGGCATGTTGGAGTATGCAATTATGTTGCCGCTTAAGAATTTGCTTGCAATATTCAATAATTGATCTGATCCTCCAGCTAATAGGCTTAGAAAACTTCAAGTAGTTAATGATATTTAAGGAATATCCTTCCACAATGATGTTTCCTGGGATATTTTTGATAAATTGAAGACCCCTCCAAATAGCTTTGGCCTTAGCAATATGGTTGGTGATAACACCAAGAGGTTCAACATAGGCAAAAATAGGATTTCCTAGATGATCCCTTAGGATTTTTCTAGCCCCCCTAACCTAGGGTTTCCTTTGGCCGCACCATCAAAATTGAGTTTAACCCAACCGTTAGGAGGAGGAATCCATTTAACATTACTTCTAGGATTGGGAATATCAACACTTTTGGGGTCATCAAGATTGATGTTACAGGAATTTAAGATATCTTTCTCAAAAGGAGGACAAGGATGTGGATTAAAAGGCACAGCTAGAGCATTTTCTATGGCACAAAGGATGATTTTATTGGCAATGTATTGAGGTTGGAAATTTTTTTATTGAAAACTCTATGATTATGTTCAAGCCTTATTTGCCCTAAAAAATGTTGAAGGCTAAACTTGCACAATCCTTTAAGCACAAGATTTATGAAAGGATTATGCCATTGGTAAAACAGGTCAACAATTTATGGAGGATTGGTCCAAACCAAGTGAAAAACTTGAAGAAGTTTATTAATGACCTTTATGGAAAAAGGACAGAAAATAAAAATGTGGGAAGTGGACTCCCAATCGGACAAGCACAGATGACATCTGTTAGGAAGAGTAAGGCCTCGTTTCATAAGATTTTCAATGGTTAAAATGCGATTTTGGATGCAGAGCCAAAAGAAGGAAGTAATTTTAGGAATCAGGTATTTAGTCCAGATAAGCTTGAAAGACAAAGGATTCTCTATATTGGTAATGGAGAGCAGGTAAGCAATTTTAACAGAAAATTCCTTAGAGTCCGTGGGCTCCCATATAGGTTGATCCTTTGAACAAGCCTCAGGAATTCTGCAAGAGGAAAGATAGTTATTTAGGCATGAAGATTCCTCATGATTTGGAATATTAATCTCCTTCCATTTCTTAATCTCATTAATTGAAGTCATATAATGAGCCACCAGAGGACCAAAACGTTGCTTGGTAATGTTAGTGATCCTTTGGAGTGTAGGAATCTGACTAAGAGGAGACACGCCCAACCATTTGTCATCCCAGAAGGAAATTGAGTTGCCATAACCGAGAAGCCACCAAGTTATTTTTTGCACAAGGGAACGAGCTTGACAAATTGATTTCCAAAAAGCGGATCCACCGAAGGGTACTTGACCATGCAAAAACTTGAAATTTTGAAGATATTTCCTTTTTAATATTTTGACCCAATCAACCTGTTCATCTGAAATAAGTCTCCAAGGTTGCTTGGCGAGGAGAGCAATATTAAGATGGGATATCCATCTGAGGCCTAAACCTCCTTGATCTTTGGGTTTGCAAATTTTATCCCAGGATACCAGATGAAATTTGTGCTTGTTCTTAGTTCCTGACCAGAGGAAATTCTTTTGGATTCTCTCCATTTTGTTGTAAACAAAAGTTGGAGCTTTGAATAAGGATAAAAAATAAACAGGAATACTTTGAAGGCAGGCCATAGTTAAGGTGATTTTTCCAGCTTGGGAGAGGATATTACCTCTCCACGTAGTCAATTTATTTTGAAGCCTTTCAATGACATTATCCTAAATATTATCCTTGACACTTCCATTGAAAAGAGGTATTCCAAGGTAAGAGGAAGGTAGGCAGTGTTCCACGGGGATGCGTCCCCCACCCTGGGGGACGCGTCCCCCTGTTTCCCATGTCCCCCAGGATGGGGGAACGGCAAGGGGGACGTTTCCCCCCGTCCCCATTTTTTGGGGACGGCTGGGAAACGTCCTGGGGACGGTTGAGGCCTATGGCCTGCCGTCCCCGGGACGTCCCCCTTTTTAGGGCATCCCCGGGGACGCCCAGCCGTCCTCGGGGACGGTTGGGCTTCCCCACCAAGGGGAAAAAAGAAAAAAAAAAATTTAACTTTTTAACTTTTTAAAAAGGGATGGGGTGGGACCCATTTTGAGTCTCACCCCCCCTCCAAAACCCTAAACCTAAAACTAAGTTATATAAAGTGAAAACAAAAAAGTAAAAACTTCTTACACTCATCTTTCATTTTTCAAGAGTAGAAAAAGAGAGCTTTGGAGAGAAAAAGGAAAAAGCAACGAGTAGCAAGGGCAGCATAGCAACAACGATGAGGCAACAAAGGCGACAAGGGCAGCATAGCAACGATAGTAGGTAGCAAGGGCGATAAGGGCAGCAGAGCAATGAGTAGTAAGCGACAAGGGCAGCAAGCAATAGCGAGAAGGCAAAGGCGGCAAGCAAGGGTAGCGACGATGAGGCATCAAGCAACAGACAGAAGGCGACAAACAACAGCATAAGGCACTAGGTTTTTAAATTTTTTTTACCTCTTCCAAGCTGTTAGTGTTTTGAAGTTTTCAAATTGAAATTTTATATTTTAATTTAAAAAAAAAACATGGCCAGCAGTGCATCAGGGTCTTTTGAGGTTGATTTGGAGGAGGGAAACCAAACTGAAAATCCAAACATAAACATGAATACTGTTGTTGTTAGGGATTCATCCTCTAACATCCAACCCCAAACTTCCAAAGGGGATAGCACTGCTTCTCAACCTAGTTTTGGCTGCCCATCTTTGTTACTTAAAGAATATGCCAGGGGTCCATTTAATATAAAAAAACCACTGCTGCAATTTGTAACTAACTATGACCAAGGGAAAAAAAATTTCGGGGGCTCAAGAACATGGCTGTGTAATATTTGCAAAACTACATTTAAGGGCAGCTATACTAGGGTTGAGTCTCATCTCATAGATAAGGCAGGAACAGGAGTTAGGGCTTGCCAAAAAATGACCCGGGCACAAGTTAATGAAATCCATAAGATTGTGCAAGAGTCTAGATTTAAAAATTTTGGTTTGTCTTCATCTACAGGCAGCCCATCATTTAGAGAGGACGTTGGGGCCTCCTTAGAACAGCCACAA
Source organism: Wollemia nobilis (assembly GCA_028583015.1). NCBI lineage: Eukaryota > Viridiplantae > Streptophyta > Pinopsida > Araucariales > Araucariaceae > Wollemia > Wollemia nobilis. Next base: position 5,938,462 of record JAQPPZ010000386.1, on the reverse strand, counting down.
GAATTAACCCAAACATCCAGTATGCCACCGCTGCCCTCAAATAAAAGGGGAACTGTAACTGAAATGTTTAATGTGCAAGGAATAGAATCAGCAGATGATGCTATAGCAAAATTATTTTTTGCACATGGGCTGCCTTTCCATATTGCATGCTCCCCCTACTTCAAGGACACAATAAGAGAAATAACCAAGGCAGGGACTTCATATCTATCGCCTGGAGAAAATAGGCTCGCGTACCTCTCTTTTAGACAAACACTATTCCAAATGCAGTGTGGTTATGGAGCAGATGAGGAACACATGGTTGACTCATGGATGTTCTATCATCATGGATGGGTGGACTGACATTCGTCAACGTCCACTCATCAATATCATTGTCACATGTAAAGCAGGTCCCTATTTTCTCAAAGCCATTGATTGCACGGGAAAAAAAAAGGATGATGAGTTCCAGTTCATTAAGTTGAAGGAGGCTATTGAGGAGGTTGGAGCCTCCAATGTTGTACAGGTAATCAATTTGATAATTTTTGTTTTACTTTAAGTTTTAAGTTTTAATTTTTTCAGATTTTTTAAAGAAAATTAAAATCTTTAAATTTTAAAATTAGTAAATTACAAATCTAGATTCTAAATGGCTGTTAAAAACTTAAATGAGACCATTTTAATTTTTTGCTGTACACTACAGGAAGTTACAGATGCAGCCCCTGTTTGCCAACGTGCAGGCAAAATGATAGAACAAGAATATAAACATATTTTTTGGACCCCGTGTTGTGTTCATGCATTGAACAATGCATTGAAAGACATTGGGAGGATAGATTGGGTGAAGGAGATGGTTGCACAAGCCAAAGATATGCAAATTTTCATTTGCAACCATCACACTTCGTTAGCCCTCTTTCGGTCCTTCTCAAAGAAGGAGTTCATCAAACCGAGAGACACTAGATACGCCACCTACTTCATTTTATTGGAGAGGATGATTGAGGTGCAAGATGCTCTACAATCCATGGTAGTATGCACGGAGTGGAAGAGGTGGCCAGAATCAAGGACAGAGGAGGGCAAAAAAATTAGAGACAAAACATTGGATGATAGTTGGTGGTCTCAAGCCAAGTAAGAAACCAAAATGTTATTTTAATTTATGATTTTTCAATTTTCATTGTTTGTTTCAAATTGAAGTGCTCATATGACAATGTGACATATAAGTTTCTAAATTTTTTTTTTGATTTCTTGTAGGTATATTGTGTCTTTTTTTGCCCCTATTGTTGCTGTCATCAGATATGCTGACACAGATGCTCCTATTCTAGGAGAAATATATGAGAATTTTGACAGCATGTTGGGGGAGATTAAAAAAGTCATTTCTGCTAGAGATCCATCCCTGTTATTCTATGAGGCCTACATCAGGCCTATTATACAAAGGAGGTGGGATAGGATGAACACCCCCCTTCATATGGTAGCATATGCAGTAAACCCAAAGTGGTATGAGCTTATGCCTGGGAGAGTGCCTCCCCATGAGGATCCAGAGGTGAGAGAAGGGTTTTTGGAGGCCATTAGAAAGATATATGTGAAGGAGGAGAGCTCAAATATTAGAAATGAGTGGCTCAATTTTGCTAATCTCGAGGGCCCTCGCTTCAGCCACCCGCAGTGTAGGGAGGATAGGGCTACCATTGCCCAAAAAAATCCCATTGGATGGTGGCGACTATATGGGGACAAGACACCTAACTTGAAATATTTTGCAATTAGGCTTCTTTCACAGGTTGCTAGTTCCTCTCGCTGCTGAGAGGAATTGGTCTACATACAGATTTATCCACAATGTGAGGAGGAATAGGCTTACCTCTCGCAGAGCGGAGAAGCTAGTTGCAATGCATAGCTCTCTTCGTCTTCGTGAGAGAGTTAAGCCAGAGTACAAGCAATCTCCAGCTACACGATGGGATGTTGATCCGGAGGATGCAGGACAGATTGATGAGGATGACAGTCATGAGGGGTTGGTTGGAGTTTCATTTGAGGATCTTCACTTAGATGATGAGGGCATCTCATCAAATAGTGATACATATTTTGATAGTGATAGCCCAACAGAAGTTCCATAGGAGTTCCATTACATTGTATACTCTTTTAGTTTTGAGTTTTTTTTGTTGTAAATGAGCATTGATACTATGAGTATTTCTGATTTTTGATTGTTGTCATATTTGAACAGTTAGTGATTGAAAATTTTTAAAAATGACAGTCTTTGTTTGAACATTGGTGGCTGAAAAAATGATGACTGTTATTACTTAAAATGATGATTGTTTGAACATTGTTTGCACTTGATATCCTTGGCTGAACCTTCAAGTTATAGTTGTTGAACTTGAAACAATTAAATGGCTGCAAATTAGTAACTAATATGAACATGAAAATGTTAAATGACTCAATTATGGCTGCACTTACGTGTTAGTAACTAATCTAAATATGAATAGTTGCACTTACATAATTGATTAGTAATATGAAATATCATTTTTGTTGGGTGTAGAATTTTGAATGTGTAGATTATTCTAAATTTCTAAAAAATTTCATTTTTTATAGTATTATACCAGCCGTCCCCCCCAGCAGTCCCCGAGCCGTCCCCTAAAATCGACCCGCCGTCCCCCGCCGTCCCCGAAAACCCGTCCCCCAGGCTTGTGGAACCTTGAAGGCAGGGAACTAATGGGACACTGGATAATGTTAGCAATCAAATGTTGTCTTCTCAATGGAGTATTAAGGAAATACAATTTGTTTTTTTGAAAGTTTATCCTTTGGCCAGCCACTGCTTCATAAAGGATGAGGATTCATTTGATGATAGAGGATTCATTGACAGAGGCAAAGGTGGACAAAAGGGTGTCATCAACAAATTGTTTATGAGTAATAGGACTGCATTGTGAAGAAACCTGAATGCCAGAAATTAGACCTGCCTCCCTAGATGCCAAAATGGATCTGCCTAGAGCTTCAGCAGCAATGATGAAGAGAAGAGGAGATAAGGTATCTCCTTGTCTCAGACCTCTGCTACTATGGAAATAGCCATTTGGAGAGCGGTTAATAAGAACAAAGAACCAAGTGGAGGATATACACCCTTTGATAAGATAAACCCACTCATTGTGAAACCCAAACTTGTTAGAATGGCAATAAGGAAATCCCAATTTAGTTGATCATAGGCCTTGTTCATATCTAACTTGAGAAGAAAGGTTGCCTTTTTGTTGTAGGAACTTGAATGAATAGCTTCATGGATAGAAATAATGCCATCAAGGATGGATCTGCCTTTCACAGAGTTGCCTTGGTATTTGTTTATGATGATCGGCATGACATGTCTCATATGGATGGCCATTACTTTGGTTAAAATTTTGTAAATGACATTGCAAAGGCTAATGGGCCAAAAATCATTAAAACTGGAAGCATTGGGGATCTTAGGTATGAGAGCAATAAAAGTTGAGTTGAAACCTCTGGGAACAGACTTGGAGTTTTGAATTTCTCTGATGGTTTTGCACACATCCTCACTAATAAAATCCTAGAAGTATTGAAAGAATCTAGGAGGAAACCCATCAGGTCCCGAAGCTTTGTCATGTTTCATTGGAAAAAGGGCAGCCTTTATCTTATCATCAGAAAGTGTTGCATTTAGCTTGTTGTTGATATCATCAGTTATGAGCTTGGGGATGAATTGAAGAAAGAAATCTCTGGCAACTCTGGAATTGTGTCATTGTTCCTCTTGCATAAGATTACAAAAATGGGCTTGACCTTTAGTTCTGATTTCTTTGATATCATTCACCATGTTGCCATCCTACTTGTGAATTTATTTGATTCTATTGTGGCTGTGATGTCTTAATGTAGAAATATGAAAAAAAATTGTGTTAGTCTTTTTTTTTTAACCAGATATCACGATATTTCTGTCTCCAAAAAATCTCTTCACATTGAAGGATATTATGATATTGAGACAGCAAATTCCTTTCAATTTATTTGATCTCCCCTGAACAGTCCCCATTTTCTTGCCTTTCTCTTTCTATTATGTCCATCCTATTAATGATGTCTTGCTTGTTTTGGAAGAGGTTGCCAAAAACATCCTTGTTCCAGATTTTTAGGTTCTCTTTGATGTATCTCAATTTTTGAGCCAAAATAAAAGGAGTTCCTTGAGCATTATATTGCCACCACTGTTTAATCCTTTCTCTAAAATCGGGATGAAGCATCCACATAGACTCAAACCTGAAAGGAGTTTTGAAAATCTTAGGATTGCAGGTGTCAAGGAGAATAAGACTGTGTTCAGAACCAATTTTGAGTAATGATTGAAGATTTGCATCTCCCCAAATGTTAATGGCTTCCTAGGAAAAAATAACTTGATCAAGTTTAACCTAGATTAGCTGGGATCCACACCTTCTGTTTGACCAAGTGAATTGATTTCCTTTGAGATTAACATCCATAAGATTAAGATTACTTAAGAATTCCTAAAAATCCTCCATGATTTTAGAATAAGAGACAATTCCCCCTTTCTTGTCAGAAGGAAATAAAGGAGTATTGAAATCACCAACTAAAATCCAAGGGATATTAGCAAAATCCTTACGAACATCAATCAGGTTGTTCCACAAACGAGCCCTACCAATGATGGAATTAGGAGCATAAATGTTGGTTAGGACCCATGGAGAATTACTGTCTTTATCAAATAAAAGAATGCTCATCATCTCATTAGAAGAGTTGATTATATTTCCTTCCACCAAGTTAGGATTCCAAAGACATAAGAGGCCTCCAGAAGCACCATTAGCTTTGCAAGCAGCATAGTTACTATATTTCCTGATGTGGTTACATATCTAATTTTCAAGTGGTTCTTTGATTTTTGTTTCTTGGATGGCAAAAATTGTGCGTCTTATTTCTTTCCTTAATTATTTACCTATCATTTGTTTAGCTAAGCCATTAAGGCCTCTCACATTCCATGAGAGGATCTTCATTTAGAAGATTTTGTGACTTTTTTGCCTCCCTTTCTAGATGGTTTGGGAGGTTTGGTGCACTTTGGATCTTCCTTAGAAATTATTCCTATGGAAAACAATGTCTTTTGGACACCATTAGCAATATCTTCATTGGTTCCTTGTTTCCAGTGATCAAAGTTTGAAGGTCTCCCTCTTTTTTCTCCATGCTACAATTAATTGGAGATTTTTTATGACTTCTTGTGATTTTAGGACTAATATTTTGGACAACAGGGCTAGAAGGTTCTAGAGAGGAAATAGAGGTAGATATGATGCCCATAAAAGGCCAGTCAGGATTGAAAGCATAAAGGGGGTAATTCTTATCCTGAGAGGGTTTTGAATAGCCTAACTTTCCACGACAGGAGAAGGGCTATTATGAATAAATTTAGATTTAGGAATGAGGCTATCAACAATCTCATTCAAACAATTATCTTCGGGATTCATCTCATCAACAGCTTGCTTCAAGTCATCCTCAGGATTTATTTTACCCAGAATTTGAAACTGATTAGGAAAGGCAAAGAGACTAACCTCATTAGCATTGGAATCTGGAATGGTGGTGAGTTCCCCTTTGTCACTAGGGAGAGTGCTGAGGGGAATGTTGTCCATAGTTTCTTTGAGCCGAAGATCTTTGATTGGTCTACTTTATTTTTATCTAGGTACCATTCATCGAATTTACTATGATTTGTTTGAATCTTTCATTCCATGAGTATCTTCTCAGATTCATGGTGTTTTTGTGTACTACTTTGACTTTATCTCGGCTATTGATCTGTATTTGCGTCTTTCAATGTACCTTGATGTGACTGATTCACCTCTTTACTTTCCTCCTCGATCTCTTCTTAGGGTGTTTTTGTGCAGTGATCGTCCTTCTCAGATTATCGAATCTTTTTTTAGATGAGTACGCAGGTTTTACCGATTTGCAATCTTCTCAAGTTCTATCATGGTTACTTCTAATATTCTTAATCCTACAAGAGTGTTAGTTTATAAAACTTCGAATACATTGGTCAATGGTGGCTTTGATATTTTCATAGTTATTGGGCAAGAGGTTTGACCAAGTACAATTTCTTGATCCGCCTTTGTTCGTTTGTTATTTTGGTCTTTTTATAACCTTTGGGGTGTGTACTGTCATTGGATTGATTTTGGATGGAGCGCATCCGTTGATGTTTTAGAAACTACACAATTATTAGTACATATGTTCACATATAAACCTTAGAAATAATCATGGTTTATTGATCCTTGCTTAATCATGATTATCCAATATTAATCCCTATGATTTTTATTTTATCAATTTGTATTTAGCGAGGTAACATAAAACACGTGCACTTTCTTTTGCGATCACCGTTAGATCTTACCAAGGTGGGGCATGACCGTTGGATCATACATATGCACGTAGTTCTTAACAAATGGGAAAAACCATGCATACCTTGGACTAATTTTATCAATCATTTGTAATATAATGCTTAGGCTAACCTTCGATTGTTTTTCAGTACGCGCACCATTGGATCTGAGGAGAAAAGAGCACCGTCGTCCGATTTAGATGTCTTCATTTAGCTTTGGATCTTTTACCGCCACCATAGGCCTTCGCATCCATTGATTCTCGGATTAGTTTGAGCGCTGCCATTAGATTGTTCATAAGATGCACACTATATAGTCAATGTTAAAACTTTTGATTTTATATTAATCATGATTAAGCCAAAAAGGGGAAATCAACCAACGTATTAAACCCTTGCTAAAGCATAATTAATTTTTTCTTTACCTTTGCCTTTCTCTTACCGTTCGTGGTTTTGGTGCGACCATTGGATCTGAGTGGAGATAAGCATCGCCATCATATTTAGTCAACCTGCGAGTTAGTTTACCCAAGGGTGCATAATATTAATCCTAATTAAGCCTAAAGGGGAATGATTATCCAATGTGTTAGACCCTCGCTAATGATGTAATTAACTTTAATTAATTTTTTGAAATCTTAAAACACTTTAATGCAACTTCAACGAGCGCGCTATCGTTAGATCAATTATCGATTGAGCGTAGCCATTCGATCCTCTTAATTAGCCCGATGATTAATCCAATGGGGGGGTGCATTCTTTTAATATTGGTTTTAAAGTGCAATTTAATGGGAACACGCATGACCATTGATCTAGATGTCGCATGGGCACGATCGTCCGATCTGTCAGACTTGCTCATTGTTTAACTGATAGCTTGACCCATGATGACTTTATTTAAACCTTTGACTTTTTGAAGATTGTGCAGCCATTAGATCTGTTTTGAATCAAGCGTGTCTGTTAGATTAATCGGAGATGCTCGATTTTTAAACTTTAGGTTAAACCTTATTGACCCTTTGACTTATCTTTCGGATTTATTTTAAATGCGCGTCCGTTAGATTTATCCTGATGAAAGTGCAATCGTATGATTAAAATTAAGATGCAGACTCTTTAACTTTTACCAAGGCTTTGACCTTTGGCTTATCCCTTGTTCGATTTGATTAATGCATTGTCATCCGATTTCTTTTGGATCGAGCGCGGCCCTTGGATTAACCCTGAAATGCTTGCTTTTTAGCTTAGTGGGGTGCCTACCCTTAGGTTTTAATTAATGTTTGCTTCGGACTTAGGTTTTTTGGATTTTTAGACCACGATGATTAATTATTCCCTTATATTTTAGCATACCTTAGGACTTTATGATTTTAAAGTTAGTTTAGGCCCAAGGGAACTTATTGTTTATGAAGGTCGGACTTTGGCTTAGGGATTTAATTTGAAATTTTTTGCCCTATCCACTTTGAGGTACTTTGATTAATAGAATGAGGCACACATTATTAAAAGTTAAGGTTTAGACTTTATCAAACCAATCAATGGAATTTTCTTTTAAGAAACTCACAACAACTCAAGCAGTGACCAGCATTAAGGATACTTTGATTGAAACCAAAAAATTTAAATTTGGGGGTTTCAAAGTTGAGTCAAATTTGGCTCCAACATAGGCTCTGACTGGGACAATGTGTTGAAAACATGAAGCACTTGAGAACCACAGAATCTCCTGGTTTTATTTTGCAAAAATTTAACAAAAAAAAACAAAATTTTGATTGCTAAGTAAAACTTGAAATGCATAACAAAAAAATTTCCTTCCTCTTTTTCTTTCTTTTCTTCATCATTTTTTTTATATACTGAAAAATTGTATGAATAACATGATATCAAAGCAAGTAGAGTATGAAAAACTGTAGATCCCTTTTCATTCAATTTGGAAACAAAGGTTAGAAATTTTAGAAATCAATGAGTTTTATTTTGAAATATTGTAATGCTTGTTTTAGCTAAGTCATAAGATATGATTACACATATTTTGTCACAACCATTTGTTTCATCATATTTTTGCCCATGTGTGTGTTTGTGCATTCTTTTTTGGATTTCTAAATCTTTCAGAACTTTACCATATCTGAGCAAAATAGCCAAGCCTAATATGTGATTTCACTCTTTAAAAATTTTCACCATTCTGCAGGGCTCCACTACCAGTCAGGCGTCTATAGCCTCGATGGAGTTGCTTCTAATCCCATATTAGTTTTACCCTACTTCCAGTCAAGCGTCTATAGCTCCGATAGAGGTTTTCCAAGATATCTCAGGTAGTGACTCAGTTTTACTTTATTTTTTATTTTTCTTTCTCGTGAGAGAAGTGTTTGGATATATAAGAAAATTGTGCAATAAGTATGCCTGAGTTGAGGATTAGTTTCTGGCTATAAAAGATGAGTGTAATAATTTTTGGCTCAACTACCCTCTCAAAGATAACTCGGTTCTTTGGACCTTTGAAGTCACTTTAAGTATCATTTGTAATGTGAGGCTTGACATGATGTTTCAATCAACTTTGTTTTCTATCTGTTTTATCTCATATCAAACAACTATTGCATAAACACTCATTTTTGACAGAATTGTAAACCTCATCAACATCTAAAATAAATCTCCTTTTTTCTTATATTGTCTTTGGTGGAATAAACAGTTAGATATACTCATCAAACTAAGATATCATGTGTATAGTAAACTCAAAATTATTCAAGAACAAAAGGGAAGCTTAACTAATAAACAAAATACACCACTCTGTTTTTGGATTTTTGTTTTTCTATATTTTTTTTGTAATGCTTTTTGTAAGTACACCTTCAACAGGGATTGTACATTTTGAGGTGTTGGCCATTAATAGGGATAGCCATTATTTCTCCCTGCAAATTCTGTAGCTTGTAAGTATTCTGACTGATAACATGGGCAATTTGGTATGGGCCAATCCATTTAGGTTCAAACTTACCCTTTTCACCATGCTTATCATTTTTAGGATCCCAATAGATGACTATATCTCCTTGAGAAAAAGGAGTACCCTTGGCTTTCTTATTAAACAATTTTATAGTTTTCTGGGTTTGTTCCATCATTCTATTGAGGGTCTCTCTTCTTTGTTCTTCTAACAAGACAATTTGGTCAAGCCTTCTCTGAATGGGATCAGGGTTTTCATGATCTTGCAATAAAAGGGAAAGTGCCATTTTTTCCATTTTTGGGGGTAGTAGGGCTTTTTCTCCATAAACCATCTCATAGGGGGTTCTTCCTGTATTTCTTTTAACAGACAACCTATCAGCCCATAAAGCAAATTTAAGTTCACTATCCCATCCCCTTTTGTTTTTGCCTAATGACCTTTTTATTCTTGTTATTACATTTTTATTTGATGACTCAGCTAGACCATTTCCTTGGGGATAATAATTAGCAGAATGAGATAATTCAATTCCATATTCAGCACAAAATTCTACCATTTCATATGACACAAAATATTGAGCATTATCAGTTACAAGCTTTTTAGGAACTCCATACCTGGTCAAGATGTTTTCCTCTATGAATCTGATGACTACAACAGATGTAGATGTTCTCAAAGGTGCAGCTTCCACCCACTTTGTGAAGTAATCTATTGCAGTTATAATCCACTTATGTTGGCCAGATGAATTAGGCTTGATCTCTCCAATCAGGTCAATACCCCATTGAGAAAAAGGTGCTTCAATGATTACTAGCTTGAGGGGCATGGCTGGTAGATGCTTTTTCCCTATAAAAACTTGGCAGTTATGACAATTCCTAACATATTTATATACATCCTTAAAAAGGGATGGCCAATAATATCCTGCTCTCATGATTTTATTTGTTGTAGCTCTTGGAGCAAAGTGTCCTCCACAGAAACCATTATGAAATTCATTAATTATTTCTTGGGACTTCTCTTTCATATAAGGAGACTAATAATACTCCATCAGGATGTTTCCAATATAATACTCCATTTTGTATATAATACTTTTGAGCTTGAAGTTTGATTGATCTCATTATGTTTATTGTCATATCTCCGAGAAAAGACAACGTTTGTAAGTATGACAAAATTTCTTCATACCATTTACATTCTTCATTTTTTATTCTTCTATCATCATATGTCTGATCTATGGTGAGAATATTTTCAGATCCTGCTTCTTCTTTGTTAGCCAACAATTTAGCTAAACCCTGCCCTTTGACTGTTTTAACTATTTTGAATTCAACATCATATTGCAAAAGTTTTACCATCCATCTTGTTGGTCTTCCTAATGGCTCTGATTGAGAAAAGATATCTTTTATTGCTATAAAGGGAATACAGTAGTAAACTTTGTTTGAGCCAAATATACCTTTGAAGTGTTCTAAAGATTGGATGACTGCATAGGCATGTTTTTCTAGCAGGGTGTATTTAATATTTGCTCCTTTTAGTCCTGAGCTCATAAAGGCTATTGGCCTTTCATTATTTTCATTATCTTTCTATGAAAGGACTGCAACAATAGAGTGTTCAGAAGCATATGAATAAATATTAAAATCCTTTGCATAATCAGGGCAACTTAAAGCTGGAGTGGTTGATATGGCTTCTTTAATCTTGTTAAATGTTTCCATATTTTCTAATGTCCATTTTATTTCTCCAGTTTTCTTCACCATATCATTTATGGGTTTGGTCATTTCTGCAAAATTTGGGACAAATCTTCTGATAAAATTTATTTTGCCAAAGAATGACCTTACCCCTTTTAGATTCTTGGGTGGGGGAATTTTAGAAATGGCTTCTATCCTTTCTGGATCAATGCTTATCCCCTTTTCTGAAACTATATGACCTAGCAATTTTCCTTGTGTAGTTCCAAATATGCATTTTTTTGGATTTAGAGAGATTCCAAATTCCTTGCACCGGGCAAAAACTGCAGTCAAATGTTCTAGATGATCTTCTGGATTTTTAGAAAAAATTGTGATATCATCTAAGTACACTACTACAATTTTGAACATTAATCCTTTGAAAGCAAAGTCCATCGCTCTTTGGAAAGTAGCACCTGCATTCATCAATCCAAAAGGTATTCTTAAATATTCAAATGTGCCCTAGGGTGTGGTGAATGTTGCCTTGTGTCTATCTTCTGGATTTATCGGAATTTTATTGTACCCTAAAAATCCATCTAACAGGGACAATCTAGTTGAACCTACTATTGCTTGCAGCAGTTGTTCCATGTTAGGCAATGGGTAATTGTCTTTTAGTGAGCTCTTGTTTAAATTTCTAAAATCCACGCATAGTCTAATGTCCCCATTCTTTTTCCTAACTGGTACTAAGTTGGATATCCAGGAGGAAAATCTGACTTTTCTTATTATCTTGGAGTCCAACAATTTTTGAACCTCTTTTTGCATTACTTGGGTGCAGAGTTGGATTGTACTTTCTCTATTTTTGTCTAAATGGCTTGGCCTCTTCTTTCAAGGGTATTATATGTGTCATCACATCCGTTTTGAAAGTTTTGAGATCTTCATAGGTCCAAGAAAAATGTTCTTTGTTCTTTTTTAGGAAATTGATATATCCAGCTTTTTCTTTAGCAGGTAGTGCCATGTCTACTTTCACTATTCTGGGTTCTTTCATTGAGCCAATATTAATATCCTCGAGATATCACTTCTCTGCGTATAGGTTTATAGGCTTTGTCAAAATCATCAAATAGGCTTTCAAGAGACACCAATCCTTTGGGTATTCTATTAGTTTTCAACTGGATTACTTCTACTGGTTCTCCTATTTGATATTTTAGCTTTTCTTCATATTTTTCATCACAGATGACATCTGCATACTGATTTTGCAAAGTCATAAAATCCTTAATATCTATATCATCTTGAAAGACCTGAAGATAGACTATGTTATCTGGCATAGAAGGTTTATAGACTGAGATAGTTGGAAATTTGTCCATATATTCTGTAGTTATTTTTGGGTGATCTAGACTTGAGGCATTCACAGCTAAGAGATCTGCAACATGATTTTGTTCTCTAGGAATATATGAAATATTGAAAGCCAAAAATTTATCAATTTCTTCCAGTACTGCATTTCTATATTGCTTAAGTCTAGGATGCTTGGTCTGATATTTGCCTTTTATTTGTAGTATAATAAGTTATGCATCCCCTATTACAGTTAAGTAGTTAATACCTAACTCTTTTGCTTTCCTTAGCCCTAATAGTAAAGCTTCATACTCAGCTACATTGTTTGTGCAAGGAAATTGTAATCTGTAAGGGATACCAAGGTAATTTCCTTTAATATCAGTCAAATTTACACCTACACCTGCTCCAGATTGGGATTTAGCCCCATCAAATGACATGGTCCACATTTCTTGGGTTAATACTCGATTTGATTCAGCATCAGTTATTCTCATATCTTCTGGATCCATGTTCTTTGCATCTGGTACTTCCATCAAGAATGGGTTGTGCCATATTGAATAGACTCCCATCCCTTTTTCTTCCATAGAGTTAACTAAGTTAATCATGGTTTCATCTATTTGAATTAACTCTACGGAGTGTTTGTTGAATGGTTCCCTTCTCAAAATTATATTCTCCTTATTCGATATGGGGATGGTAGCATAAGACCAATCTAGTTGTATTGATCCCCCTAGTTGTTCTGCCCAATGCCTACTGAGTAATAGTGAGAAGAATGGGTCAACATCAACTACTTGCTACATCCATGACAATGCCCTTTTTGGGGTGTTGGTCTAGGAAAACTAATAATCCAGTTATCACCCCTACACAGGGAATTTTTCTATTGTCCATTACAAAAATAGGAGCAGAATCTCTAGTACAGATTAATCCCATTTGGTCATCTATTAGCTTAGGCATGATATTATGTGAAGCTCCACTGTCGAGCATGCAATTATGAATCACATATCTTTCCCCTTCATCTAAATTATATCTTAATGACACGTAGAAGGGTCTGACAGAATATGGTGATCTTGTATCATGTTGATTTTGTCTAGCAGCATGACAAGTAGGGTCTTCTTTCTGCTCTACTAATCCAAAAGCTCTGCATACTTGTTCTCTGTATGTTTGAACTTTCATAAGTTCACCAAATGTGATATTAACTTTTTGCTTACTAAGTTCTGACCCAACATCAAATTCTATCTTCTTTATATCCAATGGTTTATTACTTTCTTCTTTGGGAACTTCTTCTGTTGATTCTATTACCTAGGGAGTAATTTTGTTAGGGTTCCTATCAGTTTTCTCTTTACTGATATTTTTATTGGTGAAAGTTTGTCTTCTTGTTTCATTTGTAGATAATTTCTCTATTCTTTCAGGGACTGTTCTATTCCTTAAATTTAAAACATGGGTTGCCTCTAATTCTTCAACCTCTTGAGAAGTGGGGATCAATTTCCCTTGCTTCATCTTATCATATCTTGACTCATGTGATTTTTGCAAGATTTTAGTTCCTTCAGTTACTAAGATCTGAGGATGATGATTTGAAGCATATTTATCCATGTCTTCTTCAAACAACCTTTCTCTGGATTCATCTTCAATGGACCAACATGCATTGATTCTTATATCCTCTTCTGATTCTGCATGCATATCTACATTACGTTGATCACTCAGGTGTATTCCACATGCATCAGGGTTATGGGGTGCATCACAAGTAGAGCAAAAATAAGGAAAACCTTCAGCTACATTGGCAGATGGCATTGGGTTAGGGACATTGTTCTGATCCCTATCAGAATATCTATTTTTCTAGTTGTTATTCCCATTACCCCTATTCCTATTCCCTTATTCAAAACCATTGTTGTTTCCCCAATTCTTGTTGTAATTTTTCTTAAATGGGGGACGATTGTCAACATGTGGTCACTCTGTCTGTGAAGATTCACCATTATTTCCATTTCTTTCAATTCTTGCTAACTTGTTACTCATGTTGTTGAACATTTCTGTCATTTGACTAGTCAACTTCTCCACAGGATCAATTTCAGTTCTTCTTTGTATATCAAAAGCCACTCTCTTAGGTTTTCTCTCAGGCATGTTAACCTCTAAAGAATAAGGCTTCATCTTACCACTTGTCAAGCATATTTCTTTCTATATCCATTGCTTTTTCCATACAACCATCAATGGTAGTGGCTTGTTCTTGCCTTAATTCATAGTTAAACTCTCCTTGAAAAGCATTCTTATAAAAACAAATAGACTGAATATCACTAGGCCTGAGGTTGGCAGGGATTTTGTTTCTTGTTTTTGAAAATATTCTGTTAAAATCACTAACAACCTCATTTTCTTTCTTCTTCATAGTGGCTAGCTCAGTTAACAATGATTGTTCATTTTTCCTTTCACCATACTTCTTTAGGAACACCTCTTCCATTTTGGTGAAGTCTGGGATATCATTGTTAGGAAGGGAATTAAACCATTCTCTAGCATCTTTTTCTAAAGTCTGTAGAAACAATCTTAATACTACATCTTCATGTTCAACTTCCAGACTGTCCATTGCATATAAGAAACTTTTGATATGATCCTCTCCAGTTACTGCATTGTTTCCTAAAAACTTAGGGAGGTATTTGTGAGCTTTACTGGGTAAGGCATTTAAATTTACTGGTAATACAAAAGGCCTATATCTGTTAGTTCTCCACAAATGAACATTACCCTGAGCCATTGCTACTATAGAATTTAATTTCACAGATGAGCTACCTACAGGGATATGGTTCTGAGTAGCCTGAATGTAATCAGATTGATTATCTATTGTAGTATTACTATTTATTGTATGATGAGAACAATTGCATATATCTTCTACAACAGGATTTAAACGTTCATCAACAGTAATATCAGTAGTAATAATATTCTAATTTTTCTTTACGTACTTTTTACCGCTAGAATTAGATCTACTATAATATGTAGAATTCTTAAAAAATGGTGATTTTTGGGTATGTATAAATACCTCTAGATTTTTGAGTTCCAAGAATAGCTCCTTACCGCTTCTCCTGGTGTTCGCCAACATGTTCTGTTCTCTCCTTTTTTTATATTTTTCTTCTGGGTTCGTCCAGTAGAGTCGCCAACACTAGGGTGCAGAAAGAACAACGTATACTCTTATCAAGAATGCTTGATATTATCTCTCATCCTCACAGGAGTGGGTTCTTGGGGAAATTCAAGAAAATCAAGAAAGAGAATTCAAGAAAATCAAGAAACGGGAATTGGGCAAAATAAAGAACGTAAAAACAGTGAAAATTAAAACAAACGTTCTTTATTCGAACTGGCCACCCGTTGTTTAAAAATAATGTCGTTCGGTAAACAAACTTAAGATGATATGATCTTAACATATAAGTTCATCCCCGACAACGACGCCAAAAAATTTTGGAACCGATTCTTGCATCCGTAGGATTTCGATTGTCATGCTACAAGAACCCGTTTGAAACCAACGAGCTATTACAGGCTCTGGTTGACCTGCCTCATGTTCTGCTAAACACAAATATTGCTAAAGAAGACTACAGAATGGGTAAGGAAACCCCAACGACAATTCTTTGATTAAACTTCTAATTTGCATGCTCCAGATTTATATTATACTATATGTATTAAAATGACCAAGCATGAAAACAACCATTCGTTATGCCTTATGTAGACCGGTGCCTAGATTCATTGGGCTGTTATAGCAATTTAACAATAATTTTAATATGAAATAGAGAGAAGGGGAGAAGAAAATTGGTGTTCTTAATCTCATTCGAATATCGCAATAAAATCAAGAGTTAACCAATGAAAGAAACGTATATAATGCATTCAAATAATGTAACCCATTACACAGTGACACACAGTACAATGACAAAGATATGACAGGAATAAAACCCAAAATTGTATTGATTTCATAAAATATTACATGCAGAGTGGGCGGGATGCCTTTTAACTCTATTTTTCTTAAAGAAATACATCAATACAATGAAGAGGACTCTGTTCAAATAATGTAACAGGTCTCTCCAACTCTCCTTGTTCCAATCTAGTAACAGTAGAGTCTCTGAATCCTAGGCTCAAGAAGGTAGGAAATGATCTCAGCTTCTTGAACGCTTTCCTATCACAATCCTGCAAAGCAAAGGGAAGAAAAAGAAATGAGAAAGAAAAATAGACACAAAAGGGAATACAACAACACAACTAACCAGGCACTCAAGTATACCTCTTAGCAAAAATGCTATTCTCTCTAATTGCTTGATGCAGAATCTGTCCTCAGCTACCTCTTCTTATAGCCTCTGGTTCTTGATTCTATTATTTTTGGTTTACTTCTGACTGTACACTTGTCAACATCTGATTGAACCCATTCTATATGTTGTCCAGCTGGTGCGGCTCTAAACTGACTATTAAGGTTCTTCTCTGGACTGAAGGGAGCTCTTTGTTATTTTAATTTGGCCTTTTTTCTCTCTTTGGTTGGCCCTAGAAACTAAGGATTCAACATTATATTTTTCCTTTTTGTTCTGCTTGTCCTGGCCACTATGCTTGGTTGTTAGGGACCGACCAGGCTGTCATCATGAATTCTAGACGAGGAATGGAGGGGGACCCGACGTGATGGTGAAGACAAGGGGTGGCGTGCCAGTGGCAAACAAATGGAGTTGCACTGATCACGAGATAGAGTGAAGAAGTAAGGATGGTGAGGGTCTGATGGATGGAATGATGAGGGGTAAATGGTAAGAAGCGGTAGTGGGCGAGGGTGACATACTAGGAAAAATGTCAAGATGGTCAAGGAGGAATACCTAGGAGGAGGAGGGCAGTGGTAAGTAGGAAGAATATGGGAATGGACAACAAGATCTGGAAGCATCTATAATTTACTTCCATAACTATACTCCGTCGAAGTGCTCCCCTGGTAACTATATTTCGTCGAAGCGTGGATTGAATTGTTTCTTGCAAGTCAAAACTTTTTCTTTCTTTTTCACGCGCTTCCTTCATCTCCAGTATTTACAAAACATAAAATACATATGCCTATATCTTTTGCACTTCATTGTTTCTCTTTACTGATATCCTTTAGATCTCCCTTACTATCTCTTATTTATAAGCCTCAACCATGTTTATTGGTCTCATTTTTGTGGTACGTTATTATTCCCATGGGATACACATGATCTGGTTGTATGCTCGATCATCAGGTTTTGTCTTCTATTTGGTCTACTTTATTTTTATCCAGGTACCGTCCATCGGATTTACTATGATTTGTTTAAATCTTTCATTCCATGAGTATCTTCTCGGATTCATGGTGTTTTTGTGTACTACTTTGACTTTATCTCGGCTATTGATCTGTATTTGCGTCTTTCGATGTACCTTGTTGTGACTGATTCACCTCTTTACTTTCCTCCTCGATCTCTTCTTAGGGTGTTTTTGTGCAGTGATCATCCTTCTCAGATTATCAAATATTTTTTCAAACGAGTACGTGGATTTTATCGGTTTGCAATCTTCTCAAGTTCTATCATGGTTGCTTCTGATATTCTTAATCCTGCAAGAGTGTTAGTTTCTAAAACTTCGAATACGTTGGTCAATGGTGGCTTTGATATTTTCATAGTTATTGGGCAAGAGGTTTGACCAAGTACAATTTCTTGATCCACCTTTGTTCGTTTGTTGTTTTGGTCTTTTTGTAACCTTTGGGGCATGCACTATCATTGGATTGATTCAGGATGGAGCGCATCCATTGATGTTCTAGAAACTGCATGATTATTAGTACATCTGTTCGCATATAAACCTTAGAAATAATCATGGTTTATTGATCCTTGCTTAATCATGATTATCCAATATTAATCCCTATGATTTTTTATTCTATCAATTTGTATTAAGCGAGGTAACATAAAACACGTGCACTTTCTTTTGTGATCACCGTTAGATCTTACCAAGGTGGGGCGTGACCGTTGGATCATACATATGCACGTAGTTCTTAACCAATGGGAAAAACCATGCGTACCTTGGACTAATTTTATCAATCATTTGTAATAACAATGCTTAGGCTAACCTTCGGTTATCTTTCAGTACGCGCACCATTGGATCTGAGGAGAAAAGAGCACCACCATCCGATTTAGACATCTTCATTTAGCTTTGGATCTTTTGCCACCACCACAGGCCTTCGCATCCGTTGATTCTCGGATTAGTTTGAGCGCTGTCATTAGATTGTTCATAAGATGCACACTATATAGTCAATGTTAAAACTTTTGATTTTATATTAATCATGATTAAGCCAAAAAGGGGGGAAATCAACCAACGTATTAAACCCTTGCTAAAGCACAATTAATTTTATCTTTACCTTTACCTTTCTCTTATCATTCGTGGTTTTGGTATGACCATTGGATCTGAGTGGAGATAATCGCCGTCATCAGATTTAGTCAACCTGCGAGTTAGTTTACCCAAGGGTGCATAATATTAATCTTGATTAAGCTAAAAGGGGAATGATTATCCAATGTGTTAGATCCTCACTAATGATGTAATTAACTTTAATTAATTTTTTGAAATCTTAAAACACTTTAATGCAACTTCAGTGAGGGTGTTATCGTTAGATCAAATATTGATTGAGCGCAACCATTCGATTCTCTTAATTAGCCTGATGATTAATCCAATGGGGGGGCATGCCCTTTTAATATTAGTTTTAAAGTGCAATTTAATGGTAACACGTGCGATCGTTGATCTAGAAGTCGCATGGGCATGATCGTCTGATCTGTTGGACTTGCTCATTGTTTAACTCGACTATTTGACCTATGCCGAATTTCTTTAAACCTTTGACTTTTTGAAGATTGCACAACCGTTAGATCTATTTTGAATCAAGCGCGTCTATTAGATTAATCGGAGATGCTCGATTTTTAAACTTTAGGTTAAACCTCATTGACTCTTTGACTTATCTTTCGGATTTATTTTAAATGCACGTCCGTTAGATTTATCCTGATGAAAGCGCAACCGTCTGATTAAAATTAAGATGCAGACTCTTTAACTTTTACCAAGGCTTTGACCTTTGGCTTATCCCTTGTTTGATTTGATTAATGTGTTGTCGTCCGATTTCTTTTGGATCGAGCGTGGCCCTTGGATTAACCCTGAAATGCTTATTTTTTAGCTTTGTGGGCGCCTACCCTTAGGTTTTAATTAATGTTTGCTTCGGACTTAGGTTTTCCAAATTTTTAGACCATGATGATTAATTATTCCCTTATCTTTTAGCATACCTTAGGACTTCACGATTTTACAGTTAGTTTAGGCCTAAGGGAACTTATTTTTTATGAAGGTCGGACTTTGGCTTAGGGATTTAATTTGAAATTTTCTGCCCTATCCACTTTGAGGTACTTTGATTAATAGAATGAGGCACACATTATTAAAAGTTGAGGTTTAGACTTTATCAAACCAATCAATGGAATTATTTTAAGAAACTCACAACAACTCAAGCAGTGACCAGCATTAAGGATACTTTGATTGAAACCAAAAAAATTAAATTTGGGGGTTTCAAATTTGAGTCAAATTTGGCTCCAACATGGTCTTAGCCTTTCACCATGGTCTTAAATATAAAATTTGACAAGAAGTCAACATGCTTAATTCCTATACTCCCACAAATGCTCAATGTATATATTTGGCGATAGAACAAAAGCTCCAAGATTTTAGTCCCTAATATAGATGTGACTTCAAATCTTATAATTTTTACCACAATATTGAGCATTCCTAAGGATTTTTCTATTTCAAATGTAATTCTCACCATCCCTAATATTAGGCCTATGAATAACATTAGAACATTCAAGTGGAAGGTGAATATATAGAAATATATGAAGATGAAGATTCATTACAATAGGAGCAACCAATAGAGTAGATGAAACAGAACATGAGGATGATGCCATGGCTCTCTCTATTTATGCTCTTATGGGGCTACATGCTCATCATACTATCAAGGTACAAGAATTTATTAAATGACAACATTTCAATACGTTGATCGATTTGGGTAGCACACATAACTTTTTATATAGTAAAGACAAAAAAGTCCTTTGGCTTATATATCAATACTTAAAATTAGGATAAATTTCAAGTCTTAATTGTAAATAGGGGTGCCACTTAGTGTGTGGGTTGAACAACTAAATATAACATCGAAATGGGGGATTATAGTTGGTTGTGAAATCTCTTTACCATGAACCTATATGGTCTAGATATCATCTTGGGAGCACAATAGATATCTTCTTCATCAATGTTTCATTTTGTTCTTGTGTGATAATTAATGATTTTTTGTACAAGCTTATCTTGTGCCTCCTTGTCTTGCCTAGTATTTAACAAAAAATATTAAATAATTAATTTCTTCCTTCCTTATATCTTCTTCTTCCTCAATATTTCTTCCATATGGAGTTAATATGTTTTTGATGTGAAAAAAAAATATATATATATATATATATATTAAATATATATATATATATATATATATATATATATATATATATATATATATATATATATATATATATTTGTTGTAGCATGAAACAAATTATATTTCTATATCCTTCCTTGAGCCATTTCTCCCTAGATTTTTGAAACCAATATGACTCCTCTCTTTCAATACTCTATGATAATAAAAAAGCAATTGTTTTGATTTCACATAAGGATCATTAATACATTTCGTTAGTTTCTACTATCTACTATAAGTTTTTGAGCTTGGATTCAATTTTTTTTCTTTAAAAATATTATTATTGTCATCTCTGAGTGCACCATGTCTCGATAAGGGGGGATGATAGGGTGTCCATACCTCATGTATAGTGAAACAACAAAAAGCACTAGGGAGCAGATGAGAAGGACCACATGTGGGGCAACCTTTGGGGTTTTTAATTGAGGTTTGCTCCTCATTAACTCCATGATGCATGAATATCTCCATGAACTAAGGTTGGGGTATGGGTAGCCAAGAAAAAGGGAATTGCAATGAAAGTAAATAAAGAATAGATTAAATATGTAAGAAATTAAAACTCTAGACTACAGAGGAAATGCTCCAAATAATTATAAATAAACCTCTATTTTTTACTACAAGTGACAATTGAACACAAAAAATATCACCTATGACTAGTGAACATAACCAAGCAAAACACGCCACTAGGAATTAGGACAAATAAAGAGAAGGATAAAAAGTGTAGATTGAGAGTATGTGCATAATTTTCTTGTATGTAAGAGTGCAAATATGTAATGTGAGGATGTGCACAAGTTTTCTAGATTAGGAGTGCATGTTCGAAGTGTAATATTCATGTGTGCAATTGTCTTAGAGTCAAATGTCCACTTAGTATGCAAGTGGTAAGCTAATAAACCAAGAGTCATGAGACTTGGCATATGGAGAGCAATAGTCAAGTATGTGAAGAGTCACATTACTATTGCTATATTATGGAGATAATGCTCCATAGGAAAGCAATTCAATCAAGAATCAAGTATTGATAATCAAAGTTGTAATAGGAAGAGAAGCAATAAAGCTTGTATATATTTTGAGCAATTAATATTGTAAGTTGTTCTTCATACATAGTTTATAAATGATTCGGGCTATTTACATTCACCTTTAGTATATAAATGAATGTTATTTTATTTATTATATAAGACTTGATATACATATTCATTTTCTCATATTATTATCTTGAATTTTAATTTTGTGGTTATTTTATATTTGATCTTGTGAAATATTTCACTATATTTAGTGGTAGATAGGCTTAAAAATCCAATGATAGTATCAAAGCTACCATCAGACTTTATCCAGTTTAATAGAGTTCATTTTATTAGCCACAATTATTAATTAGCTTTGTCCATTTTGATAAAGTTAATTTAGATTATATCCACTTTAAAGGTAATGCAGATTTGGACTTTGTATTTTAAAGGTCTTATTGAGTAGAGCAGGCTAGGGTCTTTCCACTAGGTTGAAGGAAAACTAAGGAAGACTAAGACTTGGCTATATTGAAGATAAGGACCAACTTAGAAGAAAATTTGGACATTGATTTATAGGAAGAACCAACCCATAGGGAAGTTGGTCATTTAGGGAAAGAGCCACCCTGACATTGATATTCTCTAAAAAGAAGAATTATTATTAAATATTAAGATAAAATCAACTCAGAAGATAGTTGATCATTCAAGGATATTTAATGCCACCTTGACATTGATATTGGGTTATCTAGTAAGGAGGAGAATCATATTGAGTTCTTAGGTGTGACCTAAGACATTGAAGATTTCAAATTGAAAGAAAGATAGAGTTGTAGAATAGAAGTTTGGGAAGCTTCCTACAAAATATAGAGAAGAATTTCAGCATCTAAAGATAAAACATAGAATAGTGAAAAGACAAGAAGAAGAATATTGTGGAGTTACTATCCACATTGCAGAAGAAATCAAGAATAGAGAATAATAATAGTAACAAAGTGCAGTATTCATAAGAAGAATAAAGAGTGTTGATATCATTCATATAAGATAAAGAAATAGTGAGAAGAAGAAAATAGTGGAGTCATTATCCACGTAGATTAAGTGGCATATTAATAAGAACGCCATAGTAGCAAACAAAGATATAACAATCTTGAAGAATAATAAATAAGCATAGCTTCAAGAATTATATTGAAAACTACAAGCAGAAGATTAAAAGGAGAACAACAAGCTTAAGGAGAACAACAAGCTTAAAGGAAACAACAAGCATTAAGAAGAACAACAAAGGAAAATAGCATTAGAAAGTGTTTGAAAGCGAAAGTACATTAGAAAGATATTGAAAGGTATAAGCACATTAGAGAGTGTAGTGGCCAAAAAAGGCCAATATTGAAGATAGCAAATCCAATGTTGCAGTCTAACATGGCCATTCTAGCATATTGACATAAAAAGCTGACATATAAAAGAAAAATGAGTAGGAGAAATATTAAAGAGAGTAGGATTTGACTACTTTGAGAAGGTTAGATTCGGCCTTCTACAAGTGAAGAACAAAATAGTTCCTTGGTGGCATCCAAGCGTAGAGAATGATATTGCTCGATCTCATATAAGTTTAGTCCAGCATAAGTATTGCTTGAGAAAATACCAACAAAAGCACCATTGGATTCCTCCATGCAAATATAAGTAAAATAACCACTTGGTATTATCCAAGAAAAGACCAATAGAAGAACCACTTGGGCTTATCCAAGAAAAAACCAATAGAAGAACCACTTGGGCTTCTCCAAGCGAAGACAAGTAGAAGAACCACTTGGATTTCTCCAAGTAAATACCAACAGAATAATCGCTTTGTCTCCTCCAAGAAAATACCAAAAAAATAATCATTTGCTAGGAAGACTCCTCACAGCAAGCATTTTAATTAAATGGCAGCATAGATCACAAGCAAAAAACATTTTGATTATAATCATTCATGGATAGACATTCATGCAAGAAGCAACATCTGGAAAGCATGCAACACTACCACTGCAACAATATTTGTGTTGTCATAGGTAATATTTATTAATGTTACATAAATTTTCTAACACTTAAATTTTTGAAGGGAAATATAGCATATTTAATCTTTTTTAAAAACCTAAAGTAGAGTAATAAGGATTGGATATAGATAATTAGGTTTTTCAAAAATTAATCATTGGAGTGGAGTAATAAGGTTAGAATAAATTAATATTTTAAAGGCTAGAAGATTAATTGGAGTTAAAAGGATTATTAAGTTAAAAAAAAATTAATTTGAATCTTTTTGAAAATTATTTGAATTAGTTCAAGTGAATTGTTTTTTTAAGATTTTTGAAAATAAAAGTGTTTGATTTTTGAATAAATTGAAATTTTGTAAATTAAATATGTTGGAGTTAAAATGTTTTCTACACCAAAGGATTAGAAAGTTTTTAATTTGTAAATTTCATATTTGAGTTATTTCTAAACTAGGGAGGCATAAGGTTTAGTACTTCATAGAAAACAAATTTGCAAACTTCATATTTGAATTATTTAAACCTAGGAGGTATAAGGATTTCAACTTAAAAATACAATATGGATAAATGATAAAGAACTTTTCAACATAGGAGACATTATCAAAATGTGAAACCATACTTTATGAGAGTAAAAGTTCAAAAAAAAAATTATATCAAAGGCAATTTTTTAGTATAATGAACAACATCATAAAAAAGTTCTTTAAAACTCTTATCAAAGATGTAAGATAATATCACTTGAGTCAAATCAAAAGGTTCAAATGGAAAAATATATTTGGTATATAGACTCAAGAGCTAGTCATCATATGATTAGAAACTTATATTGGTTTGAATTTTTAGAATTCAGGGATAATATCTCTCTAAATATTGTAGATGATAAGAGATATCAAGAAACTGGTAGAGTAATATCTAGCATACCTTTTCTAGATTTTGTGCTAGAGAATGTTTTATATGTTCCAAGACTATCAACCAAACTTATTTTAGTTACTCAACTTGTTAAAAGATAAAAATTAGTTGAATTAAAATATATAAATGAACATAGCAAATACATCATCAAGAATCAAAATAAAACAAAAGCTACATGTTCAATCAAAAATGGCATATATGTTTTAGATTCAACTAGATTTTCTCAAGAGATTATTGAATGTCCATATAAAAATAAATTTGATGATAAACTTCTCGAGTGTTCAAAAAGATAGGATATAGGGAATTGGATTCAGCATAGTATAATTTTTTCCAACAAACACAAGCATTGGATGAACCCAAGGTTCAATATAATGAAGTAGATTCAAGACAAGTAGAGGATCGTGAATAATACAAGGTCACTTGAATATTGAAGATAAAATATGAAGATCAATATTGAAGACTAAAGTCTTCAATAACCAAATAAATATAATGTAGGGGGTGTTCTGGAATATTACATTATTTAGTACATGCTAACATGGTACATTCATAGTACATTTGTAAATATGTAATATATTAGGGTTGATTCTATAGTTTAGAGTGTGATTTATATTTCCCCTTTATGTAAGTGTCAATGTGCAGGAAATACACAAGTGTCTTGTTTATATAAGAGCAAATATGTAATGTGAGTATGTGCACAAGTATCCTAGATTAGAAGTGTATGTAGAAGTGTAATATTCATGTGTGCAAGTTTCTTAGAGTCAAGTGTCCACCTAGCATGCAAGTGGCAAGTTGATAAGCCAAGAGTTATGAGACTTGGCATATAGAGAGAAATAGTCAAGTACTTGAAGAATCATATTACTATTGCTATATTGTGGAGACAACACTCTATAGGAAAGCAATTCAGTCAAGAATCAAGTATTGACAATAAAAGTTGTAACAAGAAGAAAAGCAATAAAGCTTGTATACATTTTGAGAAATTAATATTGTAAGTTGTTCTTCATGCATAGTTCATGAATGATTCAAGCTATTTACATTCATATTTTAGTATATAAATGAATGTTAGTTAATTTATTATATAAGCCATATTAATTGCCCATATTATTATCTTGACCTTCAATATTGTGGTTATTTTATGTTTTATCCTGTGAAATATTCCACTATATTTTGTGGTAGATAGGTTTAAAACCAATAGATATCGTTTATCTTTGTAGCCAAAAAAAATTCTATAATTAGTGTGACAGTAGCTTTAAGGTCTTTGGATTTGGGACCATAAAGGTTGAAAGCTTGAAGGCCTTCAAATAATTAGTGTGGATGAGTAGGCTTTCTACTGCTACATAAGGGTGGTTGCACCATAACTCATGCTCCTTTTGGAATGCATTATTCTATTGATGGGACGAGCATGATCTCCCTAACTAGTATAGGTGGATAGGGTAGGCTCATGCGTATGGTGGATGGTCATCATGACTAGTGTTTGATTGGATCTGAAAATATTAACTATAAAAGCTAAGCTTTACAACCACTAATGGATGTCCTTTTTTAATGCTCTCTTGCTTGCTCTTATTTTGCATCTGTGATTGCCACCATGTGTCCCTATATGGGATAGAAACTCCTCTAGCCAATGGTAGGTCTTATCTTTAAGCACTAGTTCTTTCCTCTCATGGGGATTTTGACTAATTGTGATGTGTCTCCCTAGCTTCAATTGGAGCCCTTCCTCCATTATTGGTGCCTATTTGTTTGGAAGGACCGCACAGGCCATTGTATTAAAAATCAATAGTCCATGGGCCTTGGTGCCCTTGCTAGCTTAATTCGGGCCATTATGAAGCACTAGACATAAATAGAATATCTAAAAATTGGCATGAATTTTAGCTCACTCATTCTTCCATGAAGTTTTTTTCTTTTGATTGAATATGAGAAGCGCCTTCCTACCATGAAGCCTTGGCTAGTCTCACTTTTGACTAGTCTAGCTTGGAGTGAAGTAGGGTTGTAGGGAAAATTTTCCTATAGCTTTGGTATCTCTCAAGGCTCCTCAACCTATTGAAGGAGTGAACCTAGACTGTTATTGCCTTGCATGTTGGCCATGGAATCAAAATTTGGAAGCTATGGGGTTAAGTAGCATGAAACTAAGAAACTTATATACATAGCAAAAGGGATGTGAAGAGACTATCACCTCGATTCTAGAGTCCCCTAGGTAACTGCCACCTTAGATCACATCCATGGGGATGAAATCTTGCACTAAGTGTTGGCCCATATTTAAGGTGATCTAGTTTCACTATGTTAGAGTGTTTGTCATGAAACATCCTACCCCTCATGACTTATTCCATTAGCTTTAGGTGAAACTATTTCTCTATGGTCGGGTGAGCCTTAACCTACTGGATCATGCCCACCCTTATGGCCTAATTCCCTCCTTTTGCATTTTCTTCCAATTCTCAGGTTTTGCATGTTGATCATGTCACTCGAGTCTCCCTTTGTGATGACTTGGGAATACATGCCTTTTTTAAACTTGATTTTTGGAAGAGTTATGTGGCCCCTTAATTCATTTATGTGGTCAGTGGGTGGGTTGAAGAGCATCAAGTTGATTATGTCCAACTCAATGACAAACCCCCTTTTGATACCATCGAAAGGGTTTCGATATCTTGATGAGAAATGGGTCGACTTTGATACAATCAGGAAGGTTATATGCCTACCTCTAGGTGTCAATGATAATCATTACCTTGTGGTGTAAGGTGTTGAGGATACTTAGGCTTATCCACTTAAGCCTAAGTTAATATTTCATTATTTATTATTATTATATTAATTTCCTATTTCATTGCACTTTGTATTCATGTGAGGTATAGTATGCCCATGTTAGAAATAGGTTGTTAAGTGGTTTGGGTGTTTAGTTAGCTGTTAGAGATCTCCTTTGTCTTCTAGTAGTTAGTTGTCACCTTTTTTTAGCAGATGGTTATCTATTAGTTAAGTGGTTGGCCATGTTTGGCAACTTGTTACAACCACTTAACCACGTGAGATTCTTGTATTTCTTCCATATATTGCATTGCATCAATAAAGAAATCAGCTTCACATTTGGTTTCTACATCACTAGTATCAGATTGCCAAGGATAAGTTGTGGTAGAAAGGAGGGCAAGTTGATCCACTTTTTGCTAGGTGTCTAGTTGGAGTTCACAACTAGTTCATCAAGATCCTAGGTAGGTGTTGTTGGGAATTGGCTTGAAGCCATCCGCAACATCAAGTGAAGTTGAGGTAGCAGAGGGCAGAAATCACCCCTGCACCAAATATCCCTGGAAGAAGCCAGAGGGTAACAATATTTTTTCTTGGTCGAAGAAAAATTAATTTTCTACATTGAAGATCCGAGATCAGAGAGAAAGGAAGATTTTTTAGGATAATTCCATCAGTTGAGCTCAAGTTTGAGTCAATTACATCTTTGCATGAAAAAGAGATTAATTTATGCATGAATATATATATATATATATATTTTATAAAATAGTAATATTTTATAATAAAAAAATGAGCATGCATGAAAATTTCTTAGCATAGGCTTTTTAGTCTATTTTAAGAAGTGCTAGTGGCCTACACTAAGCACGACAGCTAGTGGAACTCACCGGTTGGCCAACCGACAACTACACCAGTGGGCCACCATCGATGAGTATCACCATACTAGCCAGCACTATCAACCGGTAGCAATTGGCACCTCCAGCCACCATAGTCAGTCGGTAGATACCATCTCGGCATAGCAAAAATTGAGCACTACCATAGTATAGACAATAGCTAATGGTAGCTCCGATGCGGCTGAATGTCGGCTCGTATATGATTGCATAGATGAGTTCTGTGACTTGTAGAGGTAGAAGGTTTTCACATCTTGACACTCCAAAAAAGTACATCACAACACTCCAAAACCCTCAACATCAATTTTCTAGTGATAAAAATTAAGCCTAGTAAAGGTTTGGTTTTTTTAATTATTTCCTGGTGAGTGGTGACCAGTTTTAGAACATCACACCGATTCCCGATGAGATAAAGGGTGTCGCCTATGCAGAACTCACCCTATTTTTTGTTGCGATAAATTGATTTTTTAGACGTGTTGTTTCCATTTTTCTAGCAAACCCCAGAGTGTGTAGACCACGATTTTTCGACATCGTTTTGTTATTTCCAGTGACAAAATGGAGGCACCTCCCGGTGCAGATAGATGAAACTTTTTCGACTCATCAAATTTTTGAGCAATAGCAGAAATTCTCGATAGTTGCGATCAAATTTCGATAATAAATAATTTTTTCAACCTTAAGGTTGAAGTTACCGATGCAATATTCCGATGTACACCGATCGTCGATGGTGGGTTTGTGATGGAAAGTGGCCAAGTGGGATCTGTCCCACATTTGGCCTGCAGAGGCCAAGTTAATTTTTTAACCGTGAGCATGCAGTAAGAAAGTAACTTTGATTACTCCCCTGCTCATGCCCGTGTACACACAGGGAACCACACCATTCCTTTGGGTGCGCTTCATCTGCCTTTTAGGGTTTACTTTGTTTGAAGGAATTTAGTGATGATGTTAACTTCCGCAGACCGTTAGCTGCACCATTGAATAGTTTGACCATGCATTGACTTTGAAACCCAATTGATCGGGGCAGATAATTTCAAACAATTTTTTTTATGGGAGAGAAAATTGGCGGCCAAAATTCAATCTGGAGGGAATTTTCAAATTTGAATTTTTAGAATTCAAAATATTTTGGCGCCAAAACCAAAATAAGGTGAAAATCAAGTTTTCCACTCAATTTTTTGTAATTTTCAGCATTTCTTTTTGCAAGTTTGAGTAATTTTCACCTCTAAGACAAATTATTTTGCCTCCTAACCAAATTTTGGCATTGTAAAGGGCTTATTTTGTGAAATTAGTGCTAATTTTATATTTTGCAAAATTATGAATTTTTGTAAAAAGCACACTATAACCCTATTTTTTGTAATTTTGGAGAGCAATTGCATTAGGAAAATTGTCAAAATTTCTAAGCCTAGATTAGTTCTTGCATCCATTTTGTAATCCTCCTAGTCTAGCATATACTCAGAAAAATATGGCCCAAGACCTAAAATCAAACATGGAAAACCTTACTACTGCAGTAGACATTTTAACAGAGAAGGTTAAAGATATTGTGGTGCAATTGAACCCCAGAAATATAAAAATTCATCACAATAATACAAGTAAAGCCAAATGTGAGGTCAAATTATATGATGGATCTAGGGGTCCGGATGTCTTATCTACATGGATTTTGGATATGCAAACTTGGTTTGCTTATGTTAAAATTCCTGAAGATGAACAGGTTGCATTTGCTACAATCAAAATTAGAGGCTTATAAAAAATTTTAATTGTAGAAAGACAAATCCATAATGCCACAATGACTTGGAAATAATTAATTCAAATTCTGAAAAACACATTCTTCCCACCAAACTACCAAAGTGACCTCAGTACCAAGTGGTATAGATTGAGGCAAGCCTATGGTATATCTGTTTCAAACTACATTTTCCAATTAAATAGGCTAAGGGTACTGCTTGGTGTGAAAAATTCAAAATAGGACTTAATTAAAAAATTCACTCGTGGCTTGCAAGATCAAATTTTTAGGGAAATAAAGTTCAATGTTTTCCTCACCTTGGATGTGGCATTCAATCATGTCATTCTTGCAGAGGAGAAATTTGGTGCATATCACAAATATAATTCATCATAGGAGAGCTCTTCTAGAGGCGGGAATCAACATCAACAAAAGGTGAATAAAAATTTTCATTATTTCCCTCATTCTTCTTCTCCTCCTATTTCTCCTAAAGCACATTCTTCTTCTTTTCATTCTAAAGATCATTTTTCTTCATTGTATTGTGAATTTTGTAAAAAGCATGGTCATGTAAAATCCAAATTCTTTACTTTTCAAAAATTTAAGAAGAATAAATCCTTATTTGTATAGCCTACATATGAGGAACCACATGATGGTCCCATTGTGGCTACAAGGATAGAAGAAGAGTATCCTACTTTAAAGGGTAAACTGAACAAAGTTACCCTTATGTCAAATGTATTTGCTCAAGGGGATCATGACCATTTGTTTGTCACTAGATCCCACCTTACACATGATTACTATGTTGATTGTATCATAGATAATGGATTGGAAAATAACCTCATTGTGAATTCCATTGTGGAGAAGTTGAAATTTCCCATAAACCCACATCACCAACCATATGCACTTGGGTGGAAAGAGGTAGACCCCACATCTATCACCCACACTTACACCTTGACTTTTGCTTTTGGTGACAAGTTTGTGGATAAATTAAGGTGTGATGTCATAGAGATGTATTGTTGTGGGCTATTGCTAGGTAAACCCTATCAATTTGATAGGAATTATATTTATCATGCTAAAAAAACACCTACACATTGGAGTTGCATGATAAAACTTACTTGATACAAAGCACTACACCTACTTCCAATTTGATGTTAAGTTGTAGGTAAGTAAGGAAGCCACTAATTCAAGAACTCATTTTAGATCCTACTAGCATCAGTTCCACACAAAATGAAGAACAAGCACCATCTAAGGCAAAGGAAAATGAATAAGTTTCACTCCCACCTAATGAAAAATCACAAGAGCAAGTGGTTAAGGAACCCATTATTCTCACTCATGATAAATATGCCATTCACTCCATTGGTATCATTTCGGGTACATCTCTAGCTACACAACCACTTGTTCCACAAAATTTACCTTTGGCTTTTCCCACTTCCACCATTTCACACATGGAGGAGAAATCTAAGGTTACTTCATTCACTAAGCACCAACAGAGCCTTCTAGGCAAGATACCACAGGACTTTTAGGAGACTCTGTGGGAAGTGGTGTGTAAGCATCATAATTCTCACTCATCATAGGTTGGAGATAGAGTTTGGGTTCCCTTGGATAAGCGCTGCTTTCTAGAGACACAATTTTAGAATCATCTTTTGGTACCTGATACTATTTTTAGCCCTACAACAATAGTGGCACCTGATCGTCAGCTTTTGCTCATTCCAAATAGAGTTTTCAAGATGAAGACTCATCACATTGGATAGATTATTCCACTTCATACCTTGTTGCTTGTCATGGTCACTTTCCACACATGGCTCGCTGGATTCCTCATCATGATATGGCCCATGACTTTCCACATTTGTTGAGAGCATTAGGGTCTAATGATTATATGGTTGGGAGGAGTGTTGAGGATACTGAGGCTTATCCATTTAAGCCTAAGTTAAAATTTCATCTGCTTGTTGTGGTGCAGTGGTATATACCCTAGGTGTTGGTAGAGGCCGACCCAGGTTCCATTCCCCTTGTCTCCATCTTGCAGATATATGGTATAGTTAGGAATTTCCTATGTGCTGGTAGAGGCTGACAAGGCACCATTTATCCTATGCCCAAACTGTTGAAAGTGGCACCTCGAAAGGGGTTTTTTCCACTATAAATTAGTTTTTACCCAGGTGTTGTAGGTGATTTTGAGAGGAGAGGGCAATCCTCCAAGGGAGGTCCCAGGTTTGAATCTCCACCCTACCAAAAAGCTGAATTGGGTACCCAAAATCAAATTAATAATGTTGGTACGGGCAGGGCTGGGTGTGATCCCCGGGTGACTTTGACGGTGTAGAACCCCCTGTTCGTGGTCTCTTAGACCAAGGCATCCCCACAAGGGATTTTTTGCTTTAAAAAAAAAAAGTTAAAATTTCATTATTTATTATTATTATATTCATTTCCTATTTCATTACACTTTGTATTCACGTGAGGCATAGTATACCCATGTTAGAAATAGGTTGTTAAGTGGTTTGGGTGTTTAGTTAGTTGTTAGAGATCTCCTTTGTCTTCTAGCAGTTAGTTGTCACCTTTGTTTAGCATATGGTTATATGTTAGTTAAGTGGTTGGCCATGTTTAGCAACTTGTTACAACCACTTAACCACGTGAGATTCTTGTATTTCTTCTATATATTGCATTGCATCAATAAAGAAATCAGATTCATGTTTGGTTTCTACATCATAGGGATATTCAAACTTAAGAGCAACTTCCTCTGATAATATTTCCATGTTAGTGTCATTGGAGCCTTGTTGGCATAAAATTTGCCTAGTCTATAGAATGCACCCTAGACTTTAGCCAATGTTTTGGATGAATGAGAATTCTCCCAATTTAGCCTCTAGATAAGTTCGACTCCTTTGTATACTTGCAAACTAAAATAGGGATTTAAGCTAAGCATAAAGAGAAGGAAAGTTTAGAAGAATGTAAGGATTTAAATAAATGAGCAAATGATGGACTGGATATAACATAATATCATTGGACATCACCATGTAGCAAGTTCACACGATCAATCTAGATGATACTTAACAAACCAACCATTGTCAAATGCAAAACAAATTTATTTAATTTCAATTACATACTTTAATCATTCCAAAGACTCCAATGAATAGCAATCCAACAATAATCCAAATAACAGAATTCGCTTTAACAAAATAGACTAATCATAAAAGTGTAACAAAAATGACTTAAAGCAAATATATATTCATAAAAACCTACAATGACACCAGCAATGGAGGCCAAATAGCTATCACTTTTCATTAATTGGTAGAAAGGATTACATAGCAAATATCCATACAAATACTATAGAGTCGACCCTTCAATTAGAGGTGTCATGGCTTATTTATAGGTTGTATTTTGAATCTTGTAGCAAAATATTTACAATGGTAGTTATAGGTCTATTATGTGAATAGCATGGTAGAAAATCTCATGTTGTTGAGGTGGCAATTTCAAATTTTACCCTGTGTTTGAATCTGAATTTGTTCACAATTTGCTCCATCGATTTGCAACTAATTTCTATGATGGGATGAGTGACTATAACTGATTAGTTAGAGCTATTATTTTCATGCTTCAATGTCATTACTTGGAATATCTAGAAGGCATTAGTGTGGTTGTAGCTCTGAAAGGGATGTTTTAGAGCTCTTGTTTTGAATTCAGGATCATCATTCTATTTACAGAGCTTCTTGGAAAAAAATCTAGACCTTATGGATATTTTGATGGCATCAACTTGGGATGAATCTTAGCTTTATATATCTCTTTGGATTGTTTAGCACTTTAACATTATTTATTTTTGACTTTGTTCGATTATGATATTCATTGCATAATCCTGGACTTTGATGCTAGGATTTTGATGTCACTGCTAAAAATCATTCGGGATCATCATACTTCATCTTTGTGTGGAAGTGCACGCTTTGATTGACATTGAGAATGTGTTATTTATTTTTGAAGGTTCAACTTTGTTCATTCCAAATTTGAGTGCCCCTGCTTTCATGATTCCAAAGTTTTTCTTTCTTTTGTTGATATCACATGCTTCAAAAGTTTGGCTTTGTTCATTCTAGCTTTATTCACTCTAAATTTGTGTAATTTTTGCATTTTCAAACTTTTGTGATGTTGCACCAATGTCACCACTAACACGGGCATGGCTTTGAGCAATCCTAAGAATTTTTTAAAACATAGCCAAATTTTGAAGAAAAAGAGCTTGACTTCTTGCATTGCAAATGAGGTCATGAATTTGACCTACATTCTTGGTGCTTCCTAGGGATTTCTACTTGTAAAAATAAAGAACTCAAAGGGCCTTATTCAATTGGGTACGAAGTCTAGAGGGTTTTGAAAAGAAATGTGAATGGAGTTAGTACAATGGGGGATTATTTGGGAAATGAGAGGTGTGATGAGTGAGTGGTTATGAATGACATGGAAAAGCATGAATGACTTATAATATGGGATGGAGTGGTTAATGAGATGAATATTGAGGTGGGATAGAAATGTACTAAACCCTTTTACAAACTTTCCAAGTGGCATTTTCTCTGTGCTTCTCCTTTTTAGGCAGCCAATGATCCTTCGTTGATGAGTCTTCTCTACTTTTGGACACCTTGCACTTTATTTTCACTTTCATGGTGCGAAGGTGTCATGTCTTGGTCATTCATCACTATGGTGTTGCTATTTGTGTGCCAAGTATCTCTTGACTATCTTCCATCCTTATAGCTTCAATGTTGGGAGTCCCCACCATAGTATCTCCTTCTCTTTGTTTATCTGTTGATTCTCTTTATTAGCTAAGATATTTTCTACT
Source organism: Wollemia nobilis (assembly GCA_028583015.1). Lineage (NCBI taxonomy): Eukaryota > Viridiplantae > Streptophyta > Pinopsida > Araucariales > Araucariaceae > Wollemia > Wollemia nobilis. Next base: position 5,903,934 of record JAQPPZ010000386.1, on the reverse strand, counting down.
CTCTGGAGGACTTGATAGACCAATATCCAAATTTGTGGAATGGGATTTTTGAGTTCCATAATTTTCTCGTGTATCTTTCTTAATTAATAGGCTTTTTCATAACAATGATCTTAGTATATTTTGGTCATTTCTTGAATCTTAGCCTGTATCATAGGTATTATATTTAGGAACCCGGGTAGTTGGGCTTCATAAATAGGCTCTTATCATTGATTTATTTCCTCCTCATCATTGGCTATAGATTTTATTTGGGTCTAAAGGTCCTCCCTGGTATGGAATCAAGATTATTCATCCTATAAACCTAGAAATCCTAGATCCTTCACTTCTTTTATTGGGTCTATCATTCTTTATGCTCTTTTTTGTATCCTATCTACCATCTCACATCCTTGTTGGACCAACTTATCTCTTTCCATTATGGTCTTGGATACGTTCATTGCTACATTCCATTGGTTGTTTACTATAGATTTTATGACTAATTCAAATCTTCTCCTAGTTAAATTCATTAGGTTTTTAGCTTGTTCTATTTTATTATCTAGTTTGACTTGTTTTTCAACTTCTACAGTGAAGTTCAGGTAGTCAACGACTAGGTAAGCTTTGAGAGCATGCTAAAGGATTTCATTCTAGTTGTTCTTCCTTAATTTATTCAATGATTCCCAAGAGAATTTAGAAGCTCTAGCTCTTTCTTTCTCTCTTTCCAACTATTTTTGTAAGTCCTAAATTTAATTTTTTAGTACTTAGTTCATTTCCTCCTTCTCTTCCATCCATTGAGGAGTTGGGAATCTCATAATTATTCTCTTCAACTTTTTATTTTTTATTTTCTAAGGACTTTTTAATATTTTGTTCTTCATTTTCTATTGTTTCCAAGTTTTTTACTCCTTCCAATTGCTAACATCTATCTCTTAGCTTATCACCTTGCAAGTAGATGGTGTAGACATGATCCTGTGATATGAAGAGAGAGTCCTGTAGTGGTAGTCGAGTAATATCTACTATTTGTGTTTCTTTTTTGTAATCATTTGATGTCATCTCAGCTTCTGGCTTATCAACCTTTGGGGTGATTATGACTTTCAACCAACGATAGGTGGTTGGGTCAACCACAATCATTATCATAGAAGGAGCTTGCTCTTCTACTTGCTTGGGTAACTTGTTTTTCCACAAATATTGTGCATTTTGACTCATTTCTTTGATTTGTTGATAGTAATCATGGATGGATGGTTGGGTAGTGGTAACATTGGGAATATGGATTGCAGGATGGGGAAGGGAGATGGAGGTATTTTATGGATAGTTGAAGTGGTAGTGTTTGAGGATGTTTGTGTTTGTGTTTGTGTTTGTGTTTGTGGAGTGGATATGATTGGAGGAGGTTCAAATATTATGGTATTTTGAGTGGTTGGTATTGATGAAGAGCTTTGTGGTGATTTAGAAATGGAGGAAACATCAATGAGTATTAGAGGAGTGGTATCTATAGGTATTTGAGAAATCATACCTATCCCTATTATTTATGGTTTCCCTATTATTGGATTGGTTACTATTTTGATTTTTGGGGGTGCCCCCTAGGTCTTACATTTTTATTGATCCTTTCCTATAGTTCTTTGATAGGATTAACTTCTATTTTTTCTTTCCATTCTTCCTTCATTGGAGTTGAGAAATTAGATGGTGGATTTTATATAAACTATTATAGATATGACCTTATGCTTACATTGAATTCCTCATTAATATTGATGGATTGACCTAGCACCTGTGTGCTCTCCACTGATATTTTTTGTTCTTGTGGGCTTTGATGCTCTATCGATCTCGAGATGAACTTGGGTGTCAGCGTGAGTGGAGACTTTGACATGTCACTGACTCCTTTTCCTTTTACTTCTAGAATAGGAGACTTAATAAAGGTGCTCCCAGAGCTATATTTTAAGGTTATTATTGTACTTTATGAGGTCTTGTGACCCAATAGCTTCTTTCCCTAGACCTCCTCTAATATATCCCATTTTACCTATGATTTGGGTTCCTTTCAGATATATTTATTTTTATCCTATTGGGATGAAGGTCACAACTTGTTGGTTTGATTCTAAAGCTTCCTTTGTAGGAACTTGATTCTCTGATCTTATTACAATAATACCATTAGCTTATTCTCCTTTTGACATTCATGTAGTTTCTATTATGTGTTCCTCCTTAGAATATATTTGTTCAACTTCTATTTTATCTCTTCCTTATTGTGTTAGGGATTCATCTTCTTGTACTTCCTCACCTTCACTACTAATAATCTTAGCCTTGTTTTGCACCTCCCAAGGCTTCCAGGTCCCTATATTTTCATCATATTTTTGAGAAACGAATTATCCATTTACAATAGGTACCTAAACTTTTGAGTGTCACACTTGCATATAAACATCCACCATTCCATAATCTTAGCTTCACCCCAACCTATCTTATTAGCCATATTATCTACTTTATCTTGAATCAATTTGTGATCTTTGTACCTATTTGGGTCATAGTGGTATTTTTGGCTCATAGAAATATCTCCAAGGAGGCAACTCCTACATCTTGCTAATGTTCCAAATTATCTCGTTGTTCTCGAAATTGTTTTGAAGTTGTTCGATGTTGGGTCGAATGACATTTTTGAATGTTTACGGATTACCTTTTTTTAAGTATGTTATCTTGTTTTTGAATTTATCCTCAAGGCCATACTTCCATTTGTGCGGTATTATTGTAATCTTAGTTACTCAACTTTATTACTCAAAATTTTCCCTTGTCCTTTCATCGTTACTATAATGGGTTTAAAAGTGAAAGGATACTCACAAGTGGTAGCTTTATTTATGCCTAAGCTAAAATATACATTTATGTCATCTATTTTTTGACAATATTTCATGGTGAACACTTGGTCAGTTACATAGTACAACAATAGAAAAGGCTTCCCTATAAAACCATATAATATTATCATTAGTCCCTTTGTTAGGAAATACCAATATCCTTATTCCATTTGGGGATTTTGAAATATTTCAATTTTTACTTAGGGAAATCGAGGTATTTATTCATATATGACCTTTAGTATTGGTCCCATAAAATATCTATTGAAATGATAGTAGAACTCAAAGACCCTAGTTAAGGTTGTCCAGTCCACTACCACCATCTTTTGTCCTTCATCATTTACCCTATTCACACCTATCCATGGTGTACTTTCTATGGTGCTATACAAAAATAGCCTTTTAAGTGTGAAGGATACCAAAAAGTGCCATATTTTGAAATTCATAGTTATGTGAGCTTCTCATGCATGCTCTTGCCCAAAAATGTAGCCCAATCAAAGAAACAGGGATTGTTAGACTGACTAGGATGAGACTCATCATAGTAATATGGATTAAAAATGGTATACACTAGGGTAATATAATAATTGGGGACTTCTTTGTTAGTGTGCAAACAAAATATGATGGCCAACATTGAAAACATATCTAGAAAATTTAATTCAAAGATGGAATTGGTATTTTTGGTAGGTCATTACCAAGTGAAGGGTTGTACAATTGTTGGTTTGGTTGAGGAATATTAGATTATTTAGTACATGCAAATGTACCTTAATGGTACAAATATAAATATGTAATATATTAGGCTTGAGTATTTAGTTTAGATGCATAATTTATATTTCCCCTTTCATGTAAGTATCAATGTGTAGGATATGCACAAGTGTCATGTGAGTGTCAATGTGCAGGAAACACACAAGTGTCATGTAAGAGTGCAAGTATGTATTGAAATAATGTGCACAAGTGTCTTGTATGTAAGTGTGCAAATATGTAAAGTAATTATGTGTACATATCTTATATTAGGAGTGCATGTAGGAGAGTAAGAGTCATGTAGAGATGTGTAAGTTTTATAGAGTCGTATATGCATGTAAGAAGAGAGTGAAGAGTCTAGTATACAAGTGGCAAGATGATAATCCAAAGGTCATAGAAGTTGTCATATGGAAAGAAATAGTCAAGGATGTGAAGAGTCACATTACTATGGATATATTATGGAGATAAAGCTCCATATAATGTAAGGTAAATGGTCTGTAGTGATCACCACATAGCAAGCATTGATAATAAAGCTCATATATAGATTTTTGAGCAATTTATATTGTAAGTTTTCTTCATGCATGTTCATGAATGATATTAACTATTTTACAATAATTTAGATATTATAAGTGAATGTTATTTTATTATTATATTGACCTAGATATATATTTGATTGCTCATACATATAATTCTACTCTTAATTACTGATATTTTAACCTATAATATTGTGGCTTCTTTATATTGGAACCTAGGTTATTTTATGGTAGTAAGGCTTAAAAGCCAATAGGTTCAACCAATTTTTTAAGAACTTACCCCCTTATTTGTGCCTTTTGAGGTCATGTTACTTTATTTTTTCTTCAGTAGTGAAAGACTTTGGGAGATTTTTGGGCTTAACCCTTAAGGCGAAGGCCTCGATCAAGAGATTAGGAGTAAGATAAAATAATTCTTGACCCCTACAGTTTTGGACTATTCTTATTTTTGGGTTATAAAATTGGAAAACAACTAATACTACTTCAAGGAAGGGATGAACAAACTTATAAATGTAATAATATAGGAAATATTGCCATGCAAATTCACTTGGGCAATTGGGTGATATCTCTTTTGCTCATTTTTCTGCAACTTCTCGAACGTGTTTGTGTTTTGAATTCAGGGTAATTTTTGTATCCTTGATTCTAAAAGTACAATATTAATGCATCTTATTTCCTTTAACATTTTTTGAGCAATTGTTGATTAATTAGTAGGATCTTTCATATTTCTAGCCATTTTTTTCCATTCCACACTTGAATATCCCTTTGTTTAACACTATGAATTGTTCTTGCCACTGGTTATACAATTCTAGCTTAAGATAATTTTTCAGCTCAAGACTTTCTTTTCTTAACAACTTTGCAAAGTGATTTCTTACTAAAGTGTTTGCTTTATTAGCACTATACTGGTCAATGTATAGTTATTATGGTAGTTGGACTTCATGTATATTTTTTCTTGAAGATTGGCTCTTGCACTTCTTAAGGTCATGTAGGAGATTTGCATGTTAGTCAAATTACAATAATTATGGCTACCTAGCAAATAACTGTGTAAGATTTCAAAATTATCATCAGTTGATTTTGGCTTTGGCCAATTGGCTTTTAGCTTATTTTAAAATTGTCATGGCTTATTAACTTTTCATGTTTTTATGTATATATGATACAAGAGTGGTAGAACCCTAAACAAAGCACTTTAAGAGTTGTCCATTTATTAGTATCAACAAAATATGGCCATTGGCATCTGACAACTCATATGCATTATGTTCACATTTGGTGGATATGTGGTATGGTCTAGACCAAAATGAATCAAATTTTGGATGATTCCCTAGGTTTGATTTATCTTCATCCCATTTAGTACAAGATCGGTTTGATAATTACTAAATGTAGCCTTCTTGTTGAACCATCATTTTATTATGGTTGAACATTTTTGGAAATTACTATAAGCCTTTTCTCTCTGTTCTTCTATGAGTAGAACTGTCATTCGAGTCTCTGTTGCTTCCATATCAAAAAATTCCCATTGGTCTCTCAGTCTCATCACAAGAAGTTCAAGATGTAATGGAAGAATGGCCTCCTTTCCATAAACTAAGGAATAAGACAAGGCTTTTAATACCTTTAATTGTTATTTGGTCTTTCCATAATGCCTAGTTGAGCAACATATACCAATCCTTTATGTTTTCGTCGATGGTTCTTTTGATAATATTTAAAAAAAAAATATTAGTGGATTTGGCCAATCCATTCCCCTGAGGATAGTAATTTGATGATGTTTTTAAGTAGATACCATATTTACTAGCAAAGTTAATAAATTTTTTCCCTAAAAAAGTAGATCTATTGTTAGTTACCAAGGCATCTAGGATACCGAACCTCATGATTAATAGTTTTAGGAACTCAATTATTGTATCTTGATTGGTTTATTTTGTGGTTGTCACTTCTATCCACCTAGTGAAATAATTTGTCATTGTTAAAATATACTTATATCCTATTGATGAGTTTGCATTTATGACTGATAGAATCTAATCCCCACTATTGGAAAGGTTCTTCTACTATAATTGGTTGCAGTGGAAGCCCAAAATTTATATTTCTTCCAACAAATCATTGGTATTTTTTGTAAGATTTAGCTATATTAAATACATCTACAAATATGGAGGGCCAATAATATCCAACTCAAAGAATTTTGGCAAGGATAGTTGTCCTCGAGTAATATCCTTCGAATAGCCCCATCTAAAACTCTTATGGCACCTTCTCAACTTGTTTCAGTTTTATGCAATTGAAACACCTACTTTTCTATGAAATTATAGTTATTTTGATAATCATGTAATGTCTAGATTAAGAAAGAAATTGGGTGTTCTTAATTACAATCTTTCTGAATCAAAATTACTTCATAGTTATCTTCAAACCCATATAGGTATAAGATAAAATATTAACTGAAATCTAGGTTGATCAAGACCGAAGCCTTTGTTATAGCCTATTTTATTTTTTTAAACGCTTTCCTCTTCTCAAGGGTCCATTCGAATGCTACATTTTTCTTTAGGAGCTCTATCATAGGTTTGATTATCTATGCAAAGTCAAAAATAATTTTTTGAACAAAGTTGATCTACCCAAATAAGGATTGCAAAGCTTTATTATTAAGGGGGAGTGGTAAAGCTAAAATAACTTGAATTCTTTCTAGATAAATAACTATTCCTTGTCTAGAGATGACATATCCTAGGAGTTTATAATTGTGCATAGTGAATATTGATTTTTTTGGATTCAATGATATTCCAAACTCACGACACTTTTGAAAGACCATCTCTAGATGCTCTAAGTGCTTTTGCTTGTCATGAGAGAAAATTATCATGTCATCTAAGTAAATTAGGATAATTTTGTTAACCAACTCATTGAAAGCAAAGTACATGGCACATTGAAAGTTTACTTCATAATTGGATAAACCAAACAACATTCTTTGGTACATGAGTGTTCCTCATTTAGTGGTGAATTTTATTTTGTACAAATCTTCATCTTTGACCCATATTTGATTATATCCTAAAAAACCATCGAGTGAAAATCTCTCTACTCTTGCTATAGATTACAATATTTGATCAATCTATAGAAAAGGATAATGATCTTTCAGTGAAGCTTTGTTCAAATTTTGGAAATCAACACAAAGGTGGATATCTTTGTTCTTCTTCCTTACTGGTACCAAGTTGGCTACCCACATAGAATGCTTGATTGGATATATAATTTTGGCATTTAATAATTTGTGAAGCTCTTGTTTCATTGCTACTTCTATTTTAGGATTAGTCAGCCTCTATTTTTTCTTGAATGGCTTGACTTCAGGTGTCAACTCTATAGTATGCTAGATTACCTCATTGTCATAAACCTGGAGATCATCATAGCTCCATGCTATTATGTCCTGGTATTTCTTGCATAGAGATCTGAATGTGTCTACTTCTTCCATAGAGTAGTAGATTCTAACCTTCAAACTTTTGTCTGGTTCAATTTGGACCCCTCTATAAGCCTACTTTTTATTTTCATTTTATGCCCTATATTTTGGTCATTATTGTCAAACAAGCTCTCTAAAGTGATCAGTCCTTTTAGGATATGAGTGTTCTTAAGTCAAATAACTTCTTCTTGGTCAAATTCTTATAGCATCTCTTATTTTTGTGTTGCATATATCACCTTTCTTATTAATAAATCAATAATCTATCAATCATATTCAAACACTTTCTAGAATACTTCTTTATCTAGGATTGTCAACTTGAATATCATCTTTACCTTATTCATATTTTGACCATAATTAGCAATAGGTATGTAATCTGCTCCTTGAGAAGATAATGCATCAACTAACTCATTTTTCCTTGAGGTTGGATTTTATACTCAAGGATTCAAAATTCTCCATCAAGTCCCATACACTACTATGGTATGCTTTTAAGTAGTGATGTTGTCTGCTACATTTTTGTATCATTTGATTGACCATAATATCAAATTCACCATAGATTAAAAGTAACTTAATGGCCATTCTTTCTACCTACATCAAGCCAAGAAACAAGGCTTCATATTCAGTTGTGTTATTAGTGCATCTCCATGTTAACCTATAGGAGAATTTTTTTATTCCTTATAAAGGAGATATTAACACTATCCTAGATCCAACCCCATTCTTGCATCTAACCCCATCAAAGTAAAGCTTCCAAAGCTTTATTTTTTAGAGTTCTTGGTTTGTCATAGCTAGGACTCTTTCTTGTGCTAGCTCTATGATGTGATATGTGCCAATTTTAGTTTCAATCATGGCATTGTAACCTTTCAAAGAGAACTCATCTTCGGTCTACAAATCTTCAAGAATATCTTCCAAAGGGTCTATTTATTCAATAATCATATTGATACATTCTTCCTCCATATTCTCTATATGATAAGTTATCAGATTTTTGAAAAATATCTTAATTTGTTTGCCCTTATGTGGGATTATCATATGAGAATAATCTAGGTACATATAACCTCCCAATTTTATTGTAAATTCCTAAGAAAGACAGAGACCAAAGTATGGCTCGAGGTCCACAATTACCACTTCCTATATTACAGTAATCTCTAGTGCTCTATGTAGCATCATTGGAATACTTTGATAACTCCAACTATTTTGATAGGAATACCATCTAATTGTAAAACCCCAAGATACGAATGGGTATATTCCATTCCCATAGCTTTGCATACTACCTTAGGCATCATGGTAGTCGTAGCTCCAAAATCAATTATACAATTATGTATAGACCACACTTTTATTCTTAAGGATATATAAGAGGGAGGTGGTCTATTCTTTTTGGACTCGAGAGTTATCAAATATTGAGTAAGATTATATTTTGGATTTGGCTCACCTCCTAAGTTAGTCATTTTTAATGAAGCTTTGAGCAAATCAATCTGTCCAAGGATCATTGGGGTGTCATACATACTTGCTTTAGAAGGGATTTTCTTTATTTCTTCGACAATGTTGAATCTAGATGATTCTATCTATTTCTTTATTTCTTTATTTTCTTTCTCGTGTATTGAATCTCCTATATTCCTGAGTGGATGCTATCCTTTATATTTTGGTTACAAAAGGATATTTGAGGTTGTGTTGGGCTTGTATTTTTTACTGAAATAGAGTCTCTTTTACCTTCTCTCCTTGTTTTAGATTTGATCATTTATTCTGTGGCTTTGGAGGAGGGGGACCTTTCTTGGTTCTGGTTGGGCTAAAGCTTTTCTGGGGATTTTACGACTAAACTAGGATTTAAAATGGTCATAAATGTTTTGGGTCTACTTGTGGTAACTTCTTTTTAGACCTATTTAATATTGATATACACTCTTTATTTAAAGGATCTTGTGTAATCATTACCTATTTTGGTTCCCATAGCATATTTATTTGACCTTGCTATGAATTTTAGCCTTTTTAGCAATAGCTAGTTTGTCTTGGTGGTGATACATCATGCAAGTGTTGGCATTATGGGAATCACTCCAGACTATGCACCAGGGATAGCCTTCTAACTCTAATACTATTGATTCTAGTTGATGATAATTACAACTATGATTGATATTTTATGTAATATTGTAGTGGAAACCTTTTTATCCTTAACAACATAGGTAAATATTTTGAGATGGTATCTTTTGCCTCTCTTTTTTAATAGTCATAACCTTATTATTCAATGTCTTAAATGTAATGAATACTTATATCATTATTGGATATTCCTTTGGATTTGGGACCAATAATGTTCACAAAGCTGATACCAAAGGCAATGCCTTGGGAGTAGGAATGAGATCAACTAAAGGAAGATGTGTGATTTTTATTGAAGTTACTTTCAACTAAGTAGGCTAAACTATCTCTAGAAAAAATTGTATTACAGCCATAGGACGTAACCTTCCCATAGATATTACTATATTCTTGTTGGCAATTTTGCCACATTGTTTTGATTCGTGATTATTCATGCATTAATTGTTAAAGTTCTCATTCCTCTGTGTTTCTCTACGAGTTTTGATCCCAAAACAGCTAAGTCCGAAGACTGTCGCGATATCGCGACCAAAAACAGCATGGAGAGCATAGGTTAAAAATCATCGCGATATCGCGACATGTCGCGTTATCACGGGCCTTTTGAGGAGAGAGAAGCCAAAGTCAAAAAATGTCGCGATATCACGACGTGTTCCAAAATCACGGTCAAAGTGGTCAACGGAGGCAGAGCAGTGAAATTGTAGCGAAATCATGACATGTCGCGTTTTCGCGACTTGCGATGGCCATGGAGCAGAATGTTAGAAATTGTCGCGAAATCGTGACATAATTGAGCAAAGGGCAATGACAATGAATCACGTCGCATTTTTGTGACAGAAAAATGAACAAGGGCCAGAATGTAAAAAACGTCGCGATATCGCGACATGTCGCGTTATCGCGGTCAAGGTGGACAGAAAAGCTTAAGGCATGAAAGGCGTCACGATTTCGTGACACTTTTGAAGATGAGACCAAGCAAGAAGAAGACATCGCGAAATCATGACAGAAAGTGGCAACAGTAGAGGAAGCAAGGAAACGTCGCGATTTCGCGACATATTGTGGAGAAAAGCTAAATAGACAAGAAATGTCATGATTTCACGACATGTCTTGTTTTCGCGATGTGAAAGCTCAGAAAGAACAAAATGGTACGGAACGTCGCGATTTCGTGACATGTTCCATTTTTGCTACTCTCAAAAGCATCAGGGCCAAGGGAGAGAAAACTATCGTGATTTTGCGACATGTTGCAGTTTCGCGGGTAGACAGAAGAAGGACACAGAAGCAGGAGAATTGTCACGATTTCGTGACATGGTGACGTTTTCGTGACTTGGAGGAGTGAAGAAGGCAGATGAAAGAACATGTTGCGATTTCACTACATGTTGAGGAAGGAAGTCCCAACAAAGGAGAATGTCATGATTTCGTGACGTATCAGGAAGATAAAGCCGAAGAGAGAAAGATGTAGCGAAATCATGACTTGTCGCGTTTTCACGGTTCGAAACAATGCAAGGACTACATAGAGAAAGAATGTCATGATTTCATGACATGTTATAGTTTCATGAGAACAAGGCAGAGAAGGAGCAAAATAGTATGGAACGTCACGATTTCGTGACGCGTCACGTTTTTGCGACCTCAGGTGACAAAGGAGAACAAAGAGCCAAAAACGTCACGATTTCGTGACATGGTTGATTTTCGCGATCCAAAATAGCAAAAGCGTATGGAAGAGAAATATGTCACGATTTCGTGACATGTCACGTTTTCGTGACCTATCACAGTTTCGCGCCAGAAAGCGGTTCAACGGCCCGATGAAGCATTGCGATTTCCAAGGATTAAAAGCACTCCAGAATTGAATGTTTTGTTGCTTTCCAATGTGTGCAAGGTAGAAGAACGTGCTCAGGCCTGTAGTTTTTGAAGCCACTAGAATTGAAGACGCCTCCATTATTCAAAGTTTTGTTCATGATTTTCTAACGGTTCTAGCATGCTCCGAGGATGACCATTTAATGAAGACGACCGGTTCCTTGTTTCATTTAATTTTTGGTTTCTCCGAGGCTGGTTTAAGGGGATCATTTCCTTATTGTTGCTTGCACATTTTGTAGATCTCGAGGAGGTCCGTTTCATGTTTTAAATGCTACAAAGAGGCAAGACCTCTATAAATATCAATGTAGATCTCAAAAAGAGGGATCGAGAGAGAGACTTTTGCTGAAAAGCTTTCAAGTTCTTTGCATGAATGAAAGATATTTGGCCTCTGGTTTTGCAAGCAATTTTCTGTGTGTTTTCCCTTCTATCTTATGCATTCCTCATTTACGCTCGTATTTCTTATCTGCTGCTTAATTTGAATTCTGCATCTGAGTTTAAATATTGCTAGTGAGGAAGTGAGTTCTGGAATGCAATTTTGAAGGTTATCTATGCAAGGTTGTAAGTGAATTATGTCGTTGTCTTCTGTTATATGTTGTTAGTGTGCTTAAAGTTATCTGCTGCTAATCTTTCCCGATCTGACGAATTTGGCCTGTGGCTATATTTCCCATCTCTTTCTGTAATTTCTCATTTCTTTCTGCATATTTCCAATTCCTTTCCTACAACTTTAGTCTGAAATCAAGCTTAGATTTAGTAAGGGAACCAGCCCTCTCTGGAGATTGGTCTGGGAGACATCTCTTTCTTTCAGCCTTTCAATGTTGGCCGGGTCTAGGGTGCATTTATTTTAAAATCCTTTCCTGTGGCAGATTCGTGACCAACAGTTTTTGGCATGCCCGGTGGGACAGACTATTTCTGTCTTAGAAAGATCCCATAGTATTGAGGGTTTAATGTTCGCCTTCATGCCGTATAGTTAGAACATTTGGTGACTCTGCAGTACCCAAAAATCTCTGAACGTGGATACAGTGAAAGCTGTACTTCATGATCACGAGATCGAAGTCCAAAAAAGTTGAAAATCTTGTTGAGTTTTTTGAACTTGACAGCACAAAAAGAGGTGAACACTCTAGGTTGGTTTCCCCATCGCTCGCATCATCTGCCATATCCACAAACATCCCTGGTATTGTTACTAGTTTTCCATCTTCTCAGTCACATCCACTAGTCCCAATGGCCCAGTATCCTCAAGCCAGGCAGTTTTCAGCATGGAATAGTTCAGGAGCCTTAAATTTGTAGGCTCAAAATCCAGTTCCTCAGGCTGCTTTGAAAGCCTTGCCAACCTATGATGGTACTGGTAAGATGGCATATGAACATATTCATGATATTGCTTCTTTGGCAGCCATTCATGATATTACAGATGAAGATGTGATGGTGAAGTTATTAGTACTATCTTTGAGAGGAAAATTGTTGTACTGGTACCGATCTCTACAACCTGGCACTATTGCATCATGGGATCAGCTAGGAGAACTGTTAGTTAAGAATTTTCATGAACAGGCTGATCCATTTTCTTTGCTGCATCAGTTTAATGCAATTCAGAGGCACCCGTAGGAGGCGATAGCAGATTTCAATGTTCGATTTACCAGAAGCTAGCAGCGAGTGCCTGAAGGTCTTCGCCCTACCCCTGAGCAAGCTACCTTCTACTATCTTCGAGCGTTCAACACAGACATTGGCTTGGCGATCAGGCAGTCCAATGTGATGACCTTCCCGAAACTATTCGAACAAGCACAAAAGGCGGAGGCAGACTTGATTGCAATCGGTAGGCTTCCTCCAAAGGTAGCAATGCCCATTTTACTTGATATTCCACAACATTTATATCCTAGTTCCTTTTCGCAATCTATGTCTTCTATGTATCCTGTTCCATCATGGAGCTCCAGTGCACCTCAGATTGCACCCATCCCAGTTCCTCAGCTCCCTACTCCAACAAATCCCCAGTTGCCTGCACCCAACATTCTGTCATTCCCCGCTTCCACTTCATTTCCAGCATTACCGGCACCGCCAGCACCTTTGCCCTTACCAGCACCTCCTACGCCTGTAAATCCTGATCCTTATACAACACTCTTGCAAGAGGTAAAATCTGCTAATTCTGCAATAAGAGCAATGGGCAATAAGATCACACTTATTGAAAGGAAGCAAGCTGAGCGAGATTTCCAGCCCAGGAGATTTCAGCCTCCGTCGATTACTAGAGAACAAGTCTGCTTCAACAAGCAAAGCACCCGAGAAGAACCCGACTGTTTTGGCAAATGAAGATGCAGTCCTTGCAGAAAGAACATATTGGTGTTCAACATGTAATGATCCACATGGTGAAGATACTTGCATGGTTCATTTGAATTATGTGCAGACCTTGGCCGCTAGTTCTTCGGGAGGGCAAGTCAACATGATCTCTGAGATAGGTCATAGCTTAATGGTTCCATCTGAAGAACAAGTTTCAGTTCTCACAAGGACTGGAAAGAAGCCTGTTACAGTAGATCCTGCTGAGCTAGAGCCATTAAAAGTACCAACTGATTTAAGAAAACAAGTGAAAACTCCTATGCCAGTATCAAAGCTAGATGCACCTATTTTACCAAAAGATCATGTTCCACACAGAGTACAAGAAAGAGCCGCAGCTACACAGGCAAGATCGAAAGCAGAGGAACAAGCAAGAGAAAAGTTGAAGTACCCATCATTGACCAAAAGGTTGAGAGTAGAAGCCACTCAGCAGTATCGGAGCAGATATGATCCCCCCGTTGAAAAGAAGGAATCTGCTATGGCTGCATACAACATTGTTGAAGAATTGAAGAAGATCCCAGCAAAGGTTAGTCTTTATGATGCATTACAATTGCCTGGACAGGTAGATTTATTACAAGAATCTTTGAAATCTATGAAGGATAATGAGAATAGCCCTACCCAGACAATTTATGCTCAAGCATTAACCACTTCCATCATTGGTAAGAATAGACCACCCCCATTTTATCTGTCACTTCGAATGGAGGGTTGGATCGTGCATAATTGCATGATTGATTCTGGTGCCGCTACAACTGTCATGCCAAAGGCAGTTTGCGAAGCTATGGGTATGGAATACACACGAAGTAGCCCTAGAGTCTTGCAGTTAGATGGTACTCCTATGAAAATGGTGGGGGTAATCAAGGATGTCCCGATTATTTTACATAGTATGCCTCAGATTACAGTCATTCAGGAGATAGTTGTGGTTGATCTAGAACCGTATTTCAGTATGTGCTTATCAAGAGAATTTACTGCAAAGTTGGGAGGTTACCTTTCACTGGATTATTCCCACTTGGAGATCCCTTTTAGAGGAAAGAGACTCCGGATTCATAATGAAAAACCTTCCTCTTTTCATATTGAGAGGTTGGATGAAGCAGGAAAGACCATGCAGTCTGTCAACATGCTAACCGAAGAGTTAGAAGGTCCTGATCTGGTGGATGAGGTTTTGGATGAGTTTCAGTTGGAAGACGGGTTTTCCATGCTTGATTTCAATGCAATGCTGGAGACTAAAATCGGTTGTTACTCTATCACAAAGCCCGAAGATAGCGCCATGCAGGTACTCCTTAACCAAGATGATCAGAGCTCTGTCCCCGATCAATTATGGAAGTTGTATTTTGATGGGGCAAGATGCAAAAATGGTGCAGGAGCAGGTATTGTTCTCATTTCTCCCTCTGGTTTACAAAGAACATATTCATACTGTCTCACTTGGAATTGTACTAACAATGCTGTCGAGTACGAAGCATTATGCCTAGGCTTGAAAAAGGCAAGGAAATTGGGAATTGAACAGTTGCAAATTTTTGGTGATTCTGAGTTGATTGTAAACCAAGTAACAAACAGGTGTGTGTCCAAGCAGCATTATCTCAAAGCATATCGCAATCAAGTTTGGGACCTGTTTGAGTCTTTCACAGCTCTGAGTATTCAAGCCATTTCACGAGAGCTGAATAAGCATGCTGATCTTCTAGCATCTCTTGGAGCAAATTTTTCTCCCATTGAGCAGGTAGTAAAGAAACCAAAGACTGTAAGAATGGTGTACAGACCTAGTGTCCCAGACAAAGAAACTTTCTGGCAAGTCTTCGAGAGTGATGAGCAAATTGTTAACTTTTTGATTCAAGAAGCTGCCACCATCAAAGGAAGAACCTTGGAGCATGAAGAAACCGATGGTCTGATTTAGTTATGGAATAATCATATTCCGAAAGGTCTTATCACTCTAGAAAGTTTGTTTGATCAGCATGATCGGTCCAAGAAACATCGGATTGAGATCGACAAGAAGGAGTATATGGAGCTACAGTTGGAACCCAATAAGGTCATTAAGATTGGGACTGATTCTACTCCTGATGAATTGCAAGAGATTAGACAACTGTGTCAAGAATTTTTTGATATCGTGGCCTGGAGTTACGAGGATCTGAGGGGATATGATAAACAGATTGTTCAGCATACTATTGAGTTGGAGGAGGGAGTCAAACCCTTCAGGAAGAAGCAGTGACCAGTGAATCCAAATATTGAGACTCTCATGAGGGCCGAACTTGTGAAAATGTTGCAGGCCAAGATTATATATCCGGTTAAGCACTCGACTTGGGTCGCTAATCTGGTTCCAGTTCGAAAGAAAAATGGAGACATACGACTGTGTGTAGATTTTCGAAATCTGAACCGTGCATCTCTGAAAGATCATTATCCCTTGCCTCGCATTGATCAGATACTTCATGTTGTTGTTGGGGCTCAACGTTTCTCACTGTTAGATGGTTTCTCTGGATATAACCAGATTTGGGTTAGGGAGGAGGACCAGCACAAAACTGCATTCACAACCAAGTGGGGCACTTTTGCCTATCAACGCATGCCTTTCGGATTGTCCAATGCTGGGGCCACATTTTAGAGAGCCATGGACATTGCATTCGAGGAGCTTTTGAACAAGATTATTGTCATTTATCTTGATGATATGACTATTTTTTCACATAAACGGGAAGATCACTGTTCTCATCTGAGGCAAATCTTTGGAAAATGTAGAGAGTTTGGTATTTCCATTAATCCAAAGAAGTCAATTTTTGCAGTGAAGGAAGGTAAACTCTTGGGGCATGTTATTTTAGAAGATGGTTTGGCAATTGATCCATCTCGAGTCGAAGCATTGAAGAAACTGTCGCTCCCTGCCAACAAGAAAGAGCTGCAGTCTTTCTTCGGGCAGATTAATTTTATCAGGAAGTTCATTTCTGACTTTGCCCAGGTCGTAAAGCCCATGACTGAGTTGTTGAAGAAAGACACAGAATTCAAGTGGACGACTCAAAGGAAGGAGGCATTCCAGGAGATTAAAGACAGAATAGCGCAGGCTCCTATATTAATTAATCCTGACTATTCAAAATATTTCATTCTGTATGCAATTGGAGAAGATGAGAGCTATGCCGCAGTACTCACACAAAAAGGAGATGATGGGAATGAAAGGCCCATTGCTTTCCTTAGTCAGGTTATCTTACCTCATGAGGCAAGATATAATTTTATTGAAAAGCAGGTATATGCTGTCATGAAGTCTCTTAAGAAATTCAAGCATTTTATATCTCAGAGTAGGACAGTCGTCTATGTTATTCATCCCGATGTAAGGAATTTCATCATTCAGGGTGAGATGGGTGATAAACGTGCTGGTTGGGTCACCAAAATTCAAGAATTTGATGTTGAGATTCATCCGACCAAGCTGGTGCGGGGTAAGGCCTTATGTCAGCATTTAGCAAAGACTGCAACATCTGGGATAGTTGATTATCAAGCAGATGATCTTGCTGAAGATAGGAATCTGGTGAACCTCTTAGTACAAGGACAAGATTGGGCTGAGGACCTGGTTAACTATTTCACAACTGGCAGATGCCCTTCACAGTTAGATGCCTCACAACGGAGAAGGTTTCGCCTGCAAGCTCTCAAGTATGTGTTGCTACCCGAAGGATTGTTTTTCAAGAATATCGATGGCGTTCTTTTAAGGTGTGTCAAGGAATCAGAGAAGGCTAGACTCCTGGAGGAGTTTCATTCTGGCATATCAGGAGGACACTATGCAGGTAGACCAATGGCTTTGAAAATTATTCGGGCTGGTTACTATTGGCCAACTTTGTTCACAGATGCTTTCAGGATTGCCCAAGCATGTGACAGATGTCAGAGGTATACAGGAAGGGTTAGAAATGCATCATTGCCCCTGCATCCAATTCAGGTTGAAGCACCTTTCCAGCAGTGGGGATTGGACTTTATTGGGATCATTGATCTGAATTCTTCAGCTGGACACAAGTATATCTTGATAGCTACAGATTATTTCACGAGATGGTCTGAGGCTATTCCAACCAAGGTTGCAAATCAAGATGTGGTGATCTCTTTCATCGAAGGGTTGATCACATGTTTTGGCATTCCTGATGCTATTATCATAGATAACGGAACTCCGTTTGTTGGAGCTGAGCTAGCAAAATTTGCAAACAAGTATGGTGTTTTCCTGAAGACATCCTCTAACTATTACCCTCAGGGGAATGGCTTGGCGGAGTCCACAAACAAGAACTTGCTACGGATTTTGAAGAGATCCTTGGGGGATAACAAGAGATCATGGCACCTTCTACTGAATCAAGCCCTATGGGCAGATAGGATTTCGATCAAGAAGTCTATCAAGACTTCACCATATGCCCTGGTATATGGAAAAGAGGCAAGGTTGCCTGTTCATCTAGAATTACCAGTTTTGCAACAGTTGCAGGGATTTCAAGATGATGAAACAGATGTGGATCCCATGGATATGCGGTTGGCTCAGTTGTTACAGTTGGAAGAGCAACGTTCTTTGGCCTATGAGGAGTTTGCTAAGCATACACAGGTTGTTTCCAAATGGTTCCATAAAAATTCCGTTGATCGTCCACTTAAGGTGGGTGATTTGGTCCTGAAATGGAATGAAAAGAAAGCCAAGCCAGGAATGCACAAGAAGTTTGATGCTCTATGGGAGGGACCATTTCGCATTGTCAGTGCTACTGCAGCAAATTCGTTTCATCTGGAAGAGTTGGATGGCAGCCCACTTCCTATTTCAGTGAATGACTTTCATCTGAAAGCCTACACTCCATGAAGTATGAATCCAGTATTACCTTGTACAGTTATTTTGCTTTTGTAAAGAGAAAAAAAAAGACAAAAAAAAAAAAAGAGAAAAAAAGTATTGTGAAAATCCTCTGCCAACTTCGGCTCTTTTTGCATGCGAGCCCGCAGGTACGTTTATTTCTTTCTTTTTTCTCTCTTCCTTCCCAGCAGCTAGTGGCTTTTGTCGATTTCTTCCTTCCCCTCCCTTCTTTTCATTCCCTTCCTCACTCATTCTTTCTTCTATCGTCTGTAATTAAGCCACTACTGTTGTTTCTTTTTCCCCCTCTAACATTCCCGCTTCTTTCTTTCCCTTTTCTTCTAATCCTTGTTTTCTTTTCAGCATTTATCTACAGTTCATACCGCATTTTCCACTCTCATTTACCTTCATTTCATTATCCATTTTTGTTTCATTACTGCAGTCAGTGACATAGTAGCTCCTCTTCAGCTGCTGTATCTACCACTTCACTCCTTCCATTCCCACCATTCCATCATTTACTATTTCCATTCCATAGTCCTCACTCCGCTCATTCCATTCATTTCCATTTTGCAACCCCAGTGCTTTCATCACTGTCATGAAGATTCTTTTACAGCACTTGGTGAGCTAAGCCAAATACAGATTTATTTGAGTTTTCAGTAAGTCAGCAAGAGTTGTTGCAGCAGTCTACAGAGATGTTTCCTATCAGTCAGCACTTCCTTTCCTGCTTCTCATGTTTTTCTTGACTCTGTTGCCCAATGGATTCAGGCCTGGGATTCGTGCATACAGCAGCATTGTATACCCCACGAGCCGCCAAGAATGTTGGCAATTTTGCCACATTGTTTTGATTCATGATTATTCATGCATTAATTGTTAAAGTTCTCATTCCTCTGTGTTTCTCTACGAGTTTTGATCCCAAAATAGCTAAGTCCGAAGACTGTCGCGATATCGTGACCGAAAACAACATGGAGAGCACAGGTTAAAAATCGTCGCGATATCGCGACATGTCACGTTATCGCGGGCCTTTTGAGGAGAGAGAAGCCAAAGTCAGAAAATGTCGTGATATCGTGACGTGTTCCAAAATCATGGTCAAAGTGGTCAACGGAGGCAGAGCAGTGAAATTGTAGCGAAATCGCGACATGTCACGTTTTCACGACTTGCGATGGCCATGGAGCAGAATGTTAGAAATTGTCGCGAAATCGTGACATAATTGAGCAAAGGGCAATGACAATGAATCACGTCACGTTTTCATGATAGAAAAATGAACAAGGGCTAGAATGTAAAAATCGTCGCGATATCGCGACATGTCGCGTTATCGCGGTCAAGGTGGCCAGAAAAGCTTAAGGCATGAAAGGCGTCGCGATTTCGTGACACTTTTGAAGATGAGACCAAGCAAGAAGAAGACGTCATGAAATCATGACAGAAAGTGGCAACAGTAGAGGAAGCAAGGAAACGTCACGATTTCGTGACATATTGTGGAGAAAATCTAAATAGACAAGAAATGTCACGATTTCGCGACATGTCTTGTTTTCGTGATGTGAAAGCTCAAAAAGAACAAAATGGTATGGAACGTCATGATTTCGTGACATGTTCCATTTTCTACTCTCAAAAGCATCAGGGCCAAGGGAGAGAAAACTGTCATGATTTTGTGACATGTTGCAGTTTCGTGGGTAGACAGAAGGACACAGAAGCAGGAGAATTGTCACGATTTCGTGACATGGTGACGTTTTCGTGACTTGGAGGAGTGAAGAAGGCAGATGAAAGAACATGTTGCGATTTCGCTACATGTTGAGGAAGGAAGTCCCAACAAAGGAGAATGTCACGATTTCATGACGTATCAGGAAGATAAAGCCGAAGAGAGAAAGATGTAGCGAAATCGTGACTTGTCACGTTTTCATGGTTCGAAACAGTGCAAGGTCTACATAGAGAAAGAATGTCATGATTTCGTGACATGTTATAGTTTCACGAGAACAAGGTAGAGAAGGAGCAGAATAGTATGGAATGTCATGATTTTGCGACGCGTCACATTTTTGCGACCTCAGGTGACAAAGGAGAACAAAGAGCCGAAAACGTCACGATTTCGTGACATGGTTGATTTTTGCGATCCAAAATGACAAAAGCGTACGGAAGAGAAATATGTCACGATTTCATGACATGTCACGTTTTCGTGACTTGTCACATCTTCGTGCCAGAAAGCGGTTCAACGGCCCGATGAAGCATTGCGATTTCCAAGGATTAAAAGCACTCCAAAATTGAATGTTTTGCTGCTTTCCAATGTGTGCAAGGTAGAAGAACGTGCTCAGGCCTATAGTTTTTGAAGCCACTAGAATTGAAGATGCCTCCATTATTCAAAGTTTTGTTCATGATTTTCTAACGGTTCTAGCATGCTCCGAGGATGACCATTTAATGAAGACGACCGGTTCCTTGTTTCATTTAATTTCTGATTTCTCCGAGGCTGGTTTAAGGGGATCATTTCCTTATTGTTGCTGCACATTTTGTAGATCTCGAGGAGGTCCGTTTCATGTTTTAAATGCTACAAAGAGGCAAGACCTCTATAAATATCAATGTAGATCTCAGAAAGAGGGATCGAGAGAGAGACTTTTGCTGAAAAGCTTTCAAGTTCTTTGCATGAATGAAAGATATTTGGCCTCTGGTTTTGCAAACAATTTTCTGTGTGTTTTCCCTTCTATCTTACGCATTCCTCATTTACGCTCGTATTTCTTATCTGCTGCTTAATTTGAATTCTGCATCTGAGTTTAAATATTGCTAGTGAGGAAGTGAGTTCTGGAATGCAATTCTGAAGGTTATCTGCGCAAGGTTGTAAGTGAATTATGTCATTGTCTTCTATTATATGTTGTTAGCATGCTTAAAGTTATCTGTTGCTAATCTTTCCCGATCTGACGAATTTGGCCTGTGGCTATATTTCCCATCTCTTTCTGTAATTTCTCATTTCTTTCTGCATATTTCCAATTCCTTTCCTGCAACTTTAGTCTGAAATCAAGCTTAGATTTAGTAAGGGAACCAGCCCTCTCTGGAGATTGGTCTGGGAGACATCTCTTTCTTTTAACCTTTCAATGTTGGTCGGGTCTAGGGTGCATTTATTTTAAAATCCTTTCCTGTGGCAGATTCGTGACCAACAATTTTCAATGGTGACTACTGCTTGATAGACATGGAGAAAAGTCATCAGGTTAGATTATTGTGTTTTAAGCCCCAAATTATGACCTAAGACCCTGATATAATAAATGTATGTCAAGGGGATAGTAGGTCTAATATCTTGGGGAATTATTTTCCAAGTCCTGCTAAACCTAATATTGAAATCTATGATGATATCTTGAAGATGTTGAATAATTATGAATTGGATGAGTAGTGAAAAGGGATATACCAACTCATTTAAAATCTTAGACAAAAGGTCTTGCTTGATCATCCCATTAATTAATATTTCCATCTTCTAAAGTATGATACTAGTGTAGTATCTTTCCTTTGAAATATAAGGCAAGGAGCCTAACCATAATATCTTCCTCTTGTATGCTATAAAATGTAACCATTGAGACCAAATATTGGCAATGTTTGCATGAGGTTTTTCTTGTGCTATCATAGGTAGGTAAGGATATGAGTGTTTCTTAAGAGATATCATTAACATTTGCCAAACCTAATGGTCTGATGTTGTTCCACTTGAGAAAATTTGGAAGGATATGTTGTTGATTATGAGCCATGAATTTAGAACTGGATGTTCTTGAGGGTTCTAGAGAGCTAGAGGATGTAGAATCTACACTTTGTGATAAAGAATATAGAGGTAGAGACTTAGTTTATCTTGACTTAAATGAAGGCAATTCAAGAAACAATAATGGATTCTCTATATTCTTAGTTGTGGATTTTATCAGCAAAAAAAACACAATAAACTAAAATATAGTAGCAACTGATTTTTTGTTTATTACTTATAAATCAACAAAGTTTCCAGTGAAAAATTTCAAATAATATTATGTGGCAAAATTTCTCCAAGATTCTACTCAATTAAATAGGTGAGCAAATTGTTGCAATTCGAGTCCCACCAAGCTTACCAAGAATAACTATTGGTGTAAAATCTTCCTAGTCCATAGAATGTGCCCTAGACTTTAGCCAATGTTTTGGATGAATGAGACTTCTCTCAATTCAATCTTCAAAGAAGGTTGGCTCCTTTGTATACTTGTAAACTAAAACAAGGATTTAAGCTAAGGGTAAATAGAAGGAAAGGTTAGAATAATGTAAGGGTTTAAAGAAATAAGTAAAATTATGGATGAGATATAGTGTAATAGCATTGGACATCACCATGTAGTAAGCTCACACAATTAATCTAGATGATACTTAATAGACCAGCCATTGTCAAATGCAAAACAAATTTATTTAATTTCAATTACATACTTTAATCATTCCAAAGACTTCAATGAATAGCAATCCAACAATGATCCAAATAATAGAATTCACTTTAACAAAATATACTAATCATAAAAGTGTAACAATAATGACTTAAAGCAAAGATATATTCATAAAAACCTATAATGACACCGCATTAGCGGCCAAACAACTATCACTTTTCATTAATTGGTAGCAAGGATTACATATCAAAGATCCAAGAAAATGCTACAGAGTTGATCCTTCAATTAGAGGTGTCACAACTTATTTATAGGCTATATTTTGAATCTTGTAGAAGAAGACTTACAATGGTAGTTATAGGTTTGTTATGAGAATAGCTTGGCAAAAAAAAACTCATGTTGTTGAGCTGGTAGTTTCAAATTTTGCCCTGCAATTGAATTTGAATTTGTTTACAATTTGCTCCTTTGATCTATAATTATATTCTATGATAGGATGAGTGATTGCAAGTAATTTATTAGAGTGATCATTTTCATGCTTCAATGTTGTTAGCTAGAATAGTTGGAAGGCATTGGGGTGGTTACGATTCTAAAAGGGATGTTTTAGGACACTTATTTTGAAGTTGGCCTTGTCGTTATGTTTGTAGAGCTCCTTGAAACAAATATATACTTTATGGATATTTTGATGACATCCCCTTGGGATGAGTCTCGACTTTATGCATCTCTTTGGCTTGTTTAACACTTTGGCATTATTTATTTTTAGCTTTGTTCAATTGTGATACTCATTGCATGATCCCAAAATTTGATGCTAGGATGCTAACTTCATTCGTAAAAATCGCCTAGGGTCATCACACTTCATCTTTGTGTGTAAGTGCATTCTTTGATTGACATCGAGAATGTATTATGTTATTTCTAGAGGTCTAACTTTGAGTGCCCCTGCTTGCATGATTCTAGAGTTTTTATTTCTTCTACTCATGCCACTTGCTTCAATGGTTTGACTTTATTCATTTTGTCTTTATTCACTCTAGATTTGTGCAATTTGTGCATTTTTAGACTTTTGTGATACTATGCTAACATTACTATCAAAAATGGTTCAAATTTATTCATTTTGGCTTTGAGCAATCTCGAGAATTTTTTTAAACACAATCAAATTTTGAAGAAAAGCTTGACTTCTTACATTGCAAATGAGGTCATGAATTTGACTTACAAGATTCAAGTCCCTTCTCCTTAAACATTTTTGGATAATATGAGATGAGGTGAGGACCCCCCTCCTTCTGTCTTTTCTTTTATAGATCCCTTTACTTAATCAGATTTTAAAAGCTTCCTATTTCTTATGGTTGGTACCTGTTGTGGCTGCTCCATAACTAGCCCCAAGAATTGGGGACCCACATTTTTTTAAAATTTGTTATTTGGGATTTTGCTCTTGTTTGTGATGTTTGTCACAAATATTTATTCATGAGCTTGCATTCCAAGGTTTGACTCCTTTCGATTCCATCTCCTCATCTCTGTTAGTTTGGTAGATCATCAAGGGTAGGAATCCGATTTTGATTCCTTGTTTGATTGGAATATTGATTGGGGTGTTTTAGCCTTTTCGTTTGAGTTTTTTTGGATTTCGTCTACTTTTGAGTCATAGGTTCCACGGTTCTTTGGTGGTTTTATCATATGAGTGTTGCTCCCTTTCCTTTTGCGTTACAAGAATCTTGGATTTTGGTTTTATGCATGTAAAAGTTCAAACTTTGAAAAGGAATAAAATATATATGTATTATTGTTTTATATCTCATATATATAACAATAATATATATTAAAATATAAAAATAAAATAAAGTATTTTTTTTATAAGTAACATTTATATACATAGTTGGGTTTTTCTAGAGGATCCCAAAAACCTTATTACAAAAATGGGATGAACCCATTACAGCCGCAAGATTGAGGTCTCAAAGCGAGCCTCAGACCTGAACAAAAAGAAACTGAAGCTATCCATAGCATTGAAGAAAAAGGATAAACAAGCCCCCAGGAAGCCCAAAAACCCAACCGACCAGGGAATGCCAACATCCTTATTTGTCTGTAGGATTCTCTAGGATCCCAGAGGATCCTTCAACATGCTTCTTGAGGTTTCGGAGGCATAGGATTGCCGAATCAGCAGCCCTAGTTATGTTCCCCATAGCGTCGATGGCCAGATCGATCAGCAAGCTCAGGGGAACCTTCTCCTGCTCCTTCTACTTTGAATCAGAATCCGAGCCCAGGTGGAGAGGAGGTTCATTCTCAACTTTGGCCTTAACTTTCTTGAGTTGCCTAGAATATCTACCCCTCGGAGGAGTTGCCTGGGCCTGCCTGCGACTGCAACTGTGACTGGGGGTGGCTTGGGCGGGAGAAATGGGAATCTCAGTCCTAGGAGCATCGGTGCCCAGAGATTCAGGCGGGTTGGAAGAGAGGGGAGGGACATTCTGATGGGGGGCCCTGTTAGTAAGACAATGGCGAAAGATAACACCCATTAGCCCCTGGTGCCATGGCCTGGACTTGTTCTTCCGAGCAGCCTCGATGGAATACCCGAGGGAGTAGTTGAGGAAGTCTAAGAAGCACAGATTCTTGGACGCCAGCATGTGGTTCATGAAACTAATGTGATAGCTGTGAAGAGACTTATCTGGATCGTTTTAGCATACGAACTGCATCAATGGTTTCAAAGCCCAGCTCCACGGTTCATCCAGCACCTCCCTAATGAGGGCAGACTTGTCCCAGCCCAAATTTTTCCCTTTGTTCGGAAACTGTTCCAATTCCTCCTGCCAGTTGTGCTTGTCCCAATGAATGAAGTGCCCAGTGGCTGGAATTCCTGTAATCTCAAACAAGATATCAAAGGTGACCTTCAGGTGAACTCCTTTCACCTGAACCTCCCCATCTTGCTAGGTCTCCATGAAGTCAGACGTGATTTCATCGTCCGTACTCTAAAACTTGCTGAGGAAAGGGATAAGCCTGAGGGCTTTCATGAGGATTTTCTCCTCCTCAGATAGGAAAGAGAATTTTGGCTCGATGTAGGGAATAGCCATGGGAGGGGAAGGGGATCTGTGAAAGAGGGCCTGATGGCAGGAATTCACTTTGGTACAAGGATGACTGCACACGATTCAGATATGAGGGCAAAGAAAAATGAATTCGGCCATTTCACCACCCTGGTATAAAAAGAAAGAATGCTTACACCAAAAGGACAATGGTTTGTGGTTGTCACATGCATGGGAAATAGGCATAATGAGGGGAGCCAACAGACTAGAAGAAGATAGGCTCGCTCGGTCCCAATGAAGAAATGAAATCATCCCTAGTAAAGCGTCATGAATGGAAGAAGAGCGGCTTGCCGACTTGGGACTGCCGCCCACGTCAGGGGTGCTGATGGGTTCGCAGGGGATCGCCTCAATGCGAGCAGTAATTGGATGCCACAAAAATAGGGTGGGGAAACCCGACCGCCATCTGATCGCCTTCCCAAGAAAACCTGACGTGTCCCACCTTGCTGATCTAGCGTGAATCATTGAGCTTTTTTGAATTCTGACGCAGCCACGTCAGCAACATCTTGAGGGATTCCATGATCCCAAATGGTGAGTTTGTCGGAGGAGGATCCTTTGTTGGCTAGGAGGTCAGCCAAAGAGTTTCCTTCCCTAAAGATGTGCTGGCATCTGTGGGTCCTACTGCGGAGAATCCGTCGAATTTCTTTGATGGTGTTGTGGACCCTCCAGGCAGGGGTCTCATCCTTGTTCAAGTAGTTGATGATATTCATGGAGTCACCTTCAATGATGATAGCTCTGGGATCCTCCGAGATGAGGGCCAAACCTCTCCAAAGGGCTCTAGCTTCCGCGACATGGTTGGTTTGAACCCCAAGATTTTTAGAGAAAGCTAGGATAACCATACCATGATGGTCCCTGACAGCGCCACCAGCCCCCGCTGCTCCTGGGTTCCCTTTGGAAGCCCCGTCAAAGTTAAGCTTAATCCATCCCAGAGGGGGAGGACTCCACTTAGCAAGGGTACGGGGGTGAGGTAGATGGTTCCCCAGGGAGGGACAGTTAGAAATATTGAGAGAAGTGAGGATACGCCCTTCCCGGGTCAAAGGATGGGGGCTGGGGCATTGAATGAGATTGGCATTTTTGGAAGTGAAAGCCATAGCCCTGATGGCCACCGAGGATCCCGGGTAGAGGTCCCAAAGATCCTGTAGTTTCTCTCAAGCCAGACTTTGCCATATCAGGTGGTGAAGGCAGATGTCCCAAAGGAAGCGGAGCTTAAGATTGGCAAAGGGTTGGGGCCATTGGGTGAAGGCATCACACAATGACTTGGGAGGAACCCATTGGATCTGAAAGGTAGAAAGGGTGAACCCAAACACAGCCGAGGTGAACTCACAGTGGAGGAACAGGTGATCGGTGGATTCCCAATTGGACAGGCAGAGGTAACATCTGTTGGGAAGGGAAATGCCTCTTTTGATGAGGTTCTCAGTGGTGAGGGATTTGTTTTGGAAGGCAATCCAAGAAAAGAAGGCCATTTTCTGAATGAGGTTCTTCTTCCAAACAATATGGGAGGGGGAGATGGGGTGATCCTTCAGGAGGGAGAAGGCAGATTTAACAGTGTACAGCCCCTTGTCGGATCCAACCCAGGTAGGTTTGTCATCTTTTTGCTCAGTGGGAATGGTAGTTGCTTGGAGCATAATGTTGAGGGCTGCAGCCTCAGGTGAGTTGCCCGCGAGGATCCTCCATCGGGGTTGACCATCCTCCCAGACTATGAAGTCAGAAACCTTCATTCCTAAACGAGAGTCAAGAATCATTTGAAGCATGGCGAGGTCTGCTCTGCCGCTTAGGGGTTCATCCAATAACCATTTGTCGCTCCAGAAATCAATGCTTTGTCGGTCTCCCAGAACCCATCTGAGACCTTTCTGGATGAGCACTTTGGAATGAGTCACAACCTTCCAGAAGGCAGAGCCATTGGGATGGTTGCCAGAATCAAGGAAAGAGTGGTTTCCCATGTATTTCTTAGACACCAGCATGGTCCACTCCGTAGGGTCTTTCGAGATAATCCTCCAAGCCTGCTTGCCTAGCAAGGCTGTGTTCATGTCTGACAGTTTTCTGAATCCCAATCCTCCCTGCTGCTTACTTTTGCAGACAATGTCCCAAGCCACTAGGGGAATCTTAGCTTTGTCCTCGGACCCTGACCATAGAAATTTTTTTTGGATGCGTTTAATAAGATTGCACACTGACTTGGGAAGAGAGAAAATTGACATGAAGTAAATGGGGATGCTCTGGAGGGTTGAACTTGATAGGGTTACTTTCGTCGCTTGGGACAGAAGTTTACCTTTCCAGGCTGCCAGCTTCCGTTGGAATCTTTCCAAAACATTGTTCCACATACTCTCTTTTGGTCTTCCCCAGAATAAAGGGAGTCCCAGATAGGAGGATGGGAGAGATCCTGCAGAGCACCCAAGGATCCGCCCAATCCTGCCCTGACGGTCCAGGGAGGTGTGCACGAAAAACAACTTACTTTTGGAGAAGTTAACCTGCTGCCCAGCCGCTTTCGCATAAAGGGAAAGACTATGCTTGATGTTTCTAGCCTGAATGACAGACGCCTGCGTTGAAAGGATGGTGTCATCAACAAATTGCTGGTGAGTAGTGGGAGTGGAGTTGGACGCCACTATGATGCTAGAGATCTTCCCTGCCACTCTGGCCGTTGAAAGGGTTTTGCCAAGGGATTCTGCCAAGATGATGAACAAAAGAGGGGATAGAGGGTCTCCTTGACGGAGTCCTCTGACGTTGGGAAAAAATCCAGTAGGGGAACCATTGACCAGCACATCGAGAACCAAGCAGAGGAAAAGCAGTTATGGATTAGCTGAACCCATATGGGGTGGAAACCAAACTTCAGAAGGACATCCCGAAGGAACTCCCAATTAACTCGATCAAAAGCTTTGGTCATATCAAGTTTGAGGAAGAGACCTACTTTTTTGCTTCGAAACACAGAATGAAGGGTTTCTTGAATGGTAATGACGACGTCTAGAATGTTTTTGCCTTTGACCGAGCTTCCTTGGCGAGGGTCAATAATGGTGGGGAGAATGGGCTTCATTCTGGACGCCATGGCTTTGGTGAGGATCTTGAAGAGGATGTTGCAGAGACTTATGGGGCGAAAGTCAGCCATGGTTCGACAATCAGGGGACTTGGGGATCAAAGCAATGAAGGTGGAGTTGATAGCCTGGGGAATGGGGTGGGATTGGAGGCACAAATGGCAGCGCAGACGTCCGGTCCTACCAGGTCCCAGAAGGCTTGGTAGAATCGGGGAGGGAACCCGTCCGGCCCGGGGGCTTTATCAGGTTGCATGGAGAAGACCACCTCCTTGATTTTCGAGTCAGAGAAAGGCTCGAGGAGGGAGGAATTGGAGTCACCAGAAACCAGACTGGGGATGTTCTCCAGAAGGGCGGCCTTGGCACGGGCAGATATTTTTGGGGAGGTTCCTAAGAGGTTTTGAAATAAAGAAACAACCTCAGTTCTGATCTCGTGGTTATCTTTAGTGCTGGAACCATCGCTGCATTGAATTTTGGTAATCTTATTGGAGCCTCTGTCTCATGGTTATAGCATGGAAGAATCTGGTATTGGAGTCTCCCGCTTTGATCCATAGTTCTCTGGATTTCTGCCTCCAGAAGGATTCCTCCTTGTCAAGAATGGTGTGGAATTCAGCAAGCCGTTTTCCTTCCTCCTTCCTCACTGCAGCCCCGGAGTCCCCTTCTTCCACCCTTCTCTCAATGGCTTGGAGTTGATCTGAAATTAACTTCTTTTGGCTGAATATGTTGCCAAACACCTCTCTGTTCCACCTCTGCATGTTATCCTTGGTGAACTTGAGCTTCTGAGTTATCCTGAAGATGGGAGATCCATGGACATGCTGGTTCCATCACTGACTCATCTTTTCACGAAAGTCCTTGTGTTTGAGCCACATAGCCTCGAACTGAAAGGGGGTTCGAAAAGCGGGAGACTTGCCCACCTGGAGGATAATGGGATTATGGTCCGATCCAATCTCGGGGAGAGCCGAAAGGGATGCATCACCAAAGAGAGGAATAGCTTCCTGGGAGATCAGGAACCTATCCAATTTGACTTGTATCAGATTACCTCCAATTCTCCTGTTGCTCTAGCTTTAGAGAGTCCCTTTGAGAGGAATGTCAATGAGCTCGTTTGTATCCACAAAGTCCCTTAGATCCTCAGTGGTACGGTGGGTGGCAGCCAACCCTCCCTTTTTCTTTGTTGGATACAGTGGGTTGTTGAAATCCCTTGCAACCACCCAAGGGATAGTGCTGAAGGAGTCCTTCATCCGGGTGATGGTTTTCCAGAATTCAATTCTCTCAATAGGGGAATTTGGAGCATACAGGTTGGACATGATCCAAGACTGATTACTGGAGATGCAATGAAAGAGAATATTGATGACTCTGCTGGAGGATGATAGGAGCCTACCTTCCACTTGGGACGGGTCCTAGAGGTAAATTAGTCCTCCGCAGGATCCTTGAGAGAGGTTGTGCAGAGCTTCGCCTTGACGCCAGATGGTCCTGGCAGCTTTCTTGGAGGTCTTCTCGTCACATTTGGTTTCTTGCATGATGAAGATGGAGGATCTGATATCCTGTCGCATATTAGCAGCAAGTCTAAGCTTGGCTGCACTGTTGAGCCCTCTCACATTCCAGGAGAGGATTTTCATCTAGAAGATCTGAGAGGTTTCTTGCCTCCCTTCACCTGCTGGAAGGGGCGTTTAGGTACTTTAGGGTCATCGTTGAGGGATTCGTCAATATTTAGGAAAAGGGTCCGTTGGGAGCCATTTGCTATGTCATCCTCTGTTGCCCTGATGCGTTGTTCAGTTGTAGAAGGGCGTCCTCTTTTCCTCTCGGATCCATAGTCCATGGCTTGCCCTTTGCTTCTGGTGTTTATTGGACTAAACTTCCCAGACGAAGACTGATGGGGTTGGAAGTTCTCGATCTCCTGAAGGATGGGGTTTAAGGTTTCTGTATTGACGACAGAGACTCTGAGGGGCTCCGGGGATGGTTCGAGATTGTCGCCAGGGTTTGAAGCAGTTTCTTGAGATTTGCCTTTATGAAGCCCCTCCTGGCCCACTTCTTGGGATTCTAGGGGAACGATGGGGGGATCCCCCCTCGGGACAGGGACTTCCCTTTCACGTCTAGAAGTTATGATTTTCTCGCCTTTTCCCTGAGGGCCCTACGAAGTGGGCTTCGATACTCGAGCTTGAGGGCATTGGTGGATCAGATGCCCTTGAGTATTGCATGCAGAGCAGAAAGCCGGTTTATTTTCATATTCAATGGGCTGCTTTTTGATGAGGATGGAATCCTTGAAAAGATTGACAAAGGAAGGAAGGTCAGTTTCCAAATTGGCATTTACACACAAGCGAGCGTGGATCATGCGGGAGCGTACCTTAGTAGACGAATCTACAGCAATGAGTTCTCCAATAGTGTGGGCGATTCCTTTCAGGATTTCTTCGTGCCAGCAGTAGAAGGGTAGGTTTGGAAGCCGAACCCAAATAGGCGCCACATTTATGTTCTGCGTGTCTGGGTTGAAATCCTCTCCCCACCTGCGGAGGAATAGGCTTCGCCTTCCCAAGAACCAGGGCCCCCCAGCAAGGATATTACAGGAATCTTCTGCATTATTTAATCTGATCGCAAAAAACCCTCGGGACAGGGCTATTAGCTGCAAGCTCCCACTTGTGCGCCATTTGTTGCTCGCCCATTTTCGAATTGTTTCCATATCTGGTCTACCTCCGATGAACTTGCCAATGAGGGTAAATTTGTCCTGATTAGCAAAGCTGTCCAACAACGCCCCTGGGATCACCAAGTCGGAGCCGATGGGAAGCAGGGTTTGAGAGGGGAGAGGGTTAGGGGTCCCTTTAGAGACCGCGTGCGCATACGATCCCTAGGGAGGTGAAGAAGGATCGGGGGGTTTCTCACGGGGGGGAATTTCCCCTTCCTCAGGTGGATCAGGCTCTGGACCACCAGATCCAGAGTCCAGGGAGGTGGATCCCGGAGGGCTCCCAGGCTGCCTCCCGCTTGCGATCCCGCTCTCTGCCATGTTTGGATTAGGGAGATCAAAATAAAATAAAGTATTATTATGCACATATATTTTACATATGTGTGTATAATAATAATAATAAATTCAAATAAAAACAAAATAAAAAATAACGTATATGTAGATTATTATTATTATACATTATATGTATAATAATAATAATTTACATATGTCCTAAAATAAATAAATAAATAAAAATTAAAAATTAAACTTTTATATGTATATAAAAGTTTAAAATAAAAAGATATAATGATAATAGTAATAATATTATTATATTTCATATGATAAGGACAATAATATTATCATATTTCATATGATAAGAATAATAATATTATTATTATGGTCTATATAATACACGTTAAGATAAAAACAAAAAAAAAAAAAAAAAGACAATAAAATAAAGAAAAAACAATAATGCAAAACGAAAAGGGGTTTTCCTATGTTTTTATTGCCTTCATATTGTATATAAAGTAAAGCCACGCGATGTTCTTAGGTGTTAAAATTCTTAGGTGTTAAAATTAGGAATTTAGGGTTAAATCATATATATTAAATTTTTAAAGGTTTATCTAAAATCAAATTTAGGTTTGGTTTCAAGTATGGAAGTGCACCAACATGAGTTATTGCTACCAATAAAACAGTGAGGGATCCATTTAACGGTGCCTATAGGGAGGGCATTACTCTGTAGCAACAACCTTGGCACTCAAAAAAATAGCTAGGTCTACGCAAAGGGCATAGAATCTGCCAGGATGCATAGCTACATACCAAAAGGGAAGGAATTCATGATGTCGTGGCTCACAAAAACCCTAACCCTAATGTGATGCAATAAAGCTATGTTGCGAAGAGGAGGCTTCCTTTGGTTGCAAGATTTGTCGCTGAGGAGATTTGAGATGGAGCCCATCAAGAGGAAATTTGGGGGTGCATCTTTTCTTTTCATTTGAAGTCTGAAGCAGGTGTCTGGATTAATGTTTATGGTTACACTAGAGGAGCGCAAAGCTTACAGGAAATGCAAGACCTGGTAAAAGGTTTATATTATATAATATAAATTATTTAAGTGCTTAATTAGATTTTAATAAAATCTATAAATTTTATATTTTATAATGTAAAGATTGAGTTTCTTTATTACATTTTAATAAAGGACTTTAAACTTTACATTATGTAATATAAAATTTTAGGTTTCTTTATTAGATTTTAATAAAGTTTTTTTTTTTTTTAATATAGTTTATATTTTATAATATAAAAGATTAAGTTTCTTTATTATATTTTAATAAAGGTTTTTAAAATTTACATTATATAATATAAAATATTAAGTGTCTTATTAGATTTTAATAAGGATCCTTAAAGTTTATATTATATAATGTAAAGTATTTTTTTTTTTACCCAAGTGTTGTAGGTGAGTTGGAGAGGAGAGGGCAATCCTCCAAGGGAGGTCCTAGGTTCGAATCTCCACCCTACCAAAAAGCTGAATTGGATACCCAAAATCCAATTGATAATGTTGGTGCGGGCAAGGTTGGGTGCGACCCTCGGGTGACTTTGATGGTGTAGAACCCCTTGTTCGTGGTCTCTTAGACCAAGGCGGCCCTGCAAGGGGTTTTTCGCTTAAAAAATAAATAAATAAATAAAATATAATGTAAAGTATTAATTTGCTTTATTAGATTTTAATAAAGTTTTCTTTTTTTTATAAAGTTTATGTTTTATAATATAAAAGATTTAGTTTCTTTATTATATTTTAATAAAGGTTTTTAAAATTTACACTATATAATATAAAATATTAATATAAAATATTAAGTGTCTTATTAGATTTTAATAAAGATCCTTAAAGTTTATATTATATAATATAAAGTATTAAATTTCTTTATTAGATTTTAATAAAGGTCTTTTAAACTTTATATTATAGGGTCCTATGGGAGTTATAAGGGGTAAAGAGCCTTTTTTGATTTTATATCTATTTATGTAATTAAAATATATGCTACAAGAGAAATATAAGGAGTTAGAGAAGCCATTTTTCTTTGATGTTAAAGGAAAAGTATAAAAAATAACAAAACAATGTAATTTGTTTTATTGTTTTGTTATTATTTATTTTAACATCACCAAGTAGGAGAAGTTGAAATGAATCATTGGAAGAAAATTTTAAAATCCCAATGAGGCCATTGTACGAAGGGGGCTGGAAATCTGTGTAAAAAGAGAATTCTTCGAAATACAATGCTTTCATTTTGGCAAAAGAAATCTTTGTGAGCAAAACTACAAGGAGAATACATCTAAGACTACTCGTTTCATTGTGTATATTTTTTGCAATTTTTTTACTTATATCTATTTGTTGATGCCATGAAATGGGTTACAATAGGTGAATGTCAAATATATTGCAAATACATTTTATCCTTTGAGTCTCGCACTTGGTCTAATCTGATTGTGCTTGTGTTGCAGGTCTATTAGGTCATGTTGTCTTAGAATCTATCTCATAACTTGGGGTTTTGCAGGGAGGGATTTACTAACCAAATTTGGATGTCATTTTTATTTTTTCTAGCTAACCTTGTAGATAATTTCTTTCTGTTGTTTATTTTCAGCATTTTAGATTAATCTATTTTCCATTTCAAAGTGTCATTTTCATTCTGGTCCTTCCATAATTTTTGTTTTTCTCATTCTGGTCCTTCCAATTTTTTGTTTTCCATTCTGGTCCATTCCAGAATTTTAGTTTCCATTCTGGTCCTTCCAAAATTTTTGTTTGTTTTCAGTTTTAGTTTTCATTCTGGTCCATTTTCCAGAATTTCTTGTTTTATTTCTAGTTCATTTGCTTCTATTCTGGTCCTTATCCAGAATTTCTGCACCTCCAAATACATCAATTTAATTTTCAGATAAAATATTGGTTTAGGAGGGTTACTAACACCAAATTCACACTAAGATAGATAAAGCAAATGAACACTAACATGCTAACTTACTAACTTTTACTAACACCAAATTCTAACATAGGGATAGTGGAACATTTACAATGAAGATAAAATGAATCCACTAACTTCAAAATGAACCACACATTAAAGACACGGATTCTAAAATGAAGTGGACTATTCCACGCACTTTTGCATTTGGAACCTTTCTAATTTGAAGATAAAAGAGTCTACTAATTGGGGTTCAGGGTAGACTATTTTAATATCAAGAGCACTAAAAGGAATCAATATTTTGCACTTTGGAAGTTTTGAAGGTCGTGATTACTAAGCAATGTTTGAAAGGAACTATAAAGGCCCCTTGTTAACTATCACTTGCAAGTTTTGAGTTATTCTGGTATACATGTTTTATTTTATATGAATGTTTGCTTACCAGAACCTTGGAGAAATGAATGAGTCTCATTTAATTTCTTTGCAAGAGAGAGTTTTCAATTTAATACTCTATTTGTGGTGATCATTTTGCAATAGGGCAAAATATTCACTCAACATTTTGGCGCTAGAAGGAGGGCCTTCTTTATTGCTTTGTGATTTAGATCTTTCTAACGGTTAACGTGGTCAGTTTTGTTTCCACCTTATTGTGCTTGCAGGTACAATATTTATTCAAGTGTTATTGTGAGTGATTTGTGAGAAGTCTTTTAGAGAGTTAGGGTTCCCAAGCTGGATCAACCTGAGTACATAGCTACTAGGTCTAAAACCACCAGGGAAACTATTTTTCAAAGTCTTTCTCCCAATTCTAGAAGACCAAGAAATAAAACTCAACAGATCGAAATCCCACCTAGTATACTTGAGCTAGGGTCATCATTAGACTCAAGTACATCTAGTGGGCCTGCACCCATTGTTTCTATTGCGATAGCTACATCAAGTGTATCTGTCCCTATTACTGTGATTACTATTGTTCCCGTAGGGTCATCATCATTGAATAACATGGCCCAACAACAACAACAACAACAACCACCTGCTCTTTGGTGTGGTGTGCAAAGCTCTCCCTTGAATATACCTGGGGATGTCCATGACTTACCTAGGCATATTGAAAGATCGCTACCCAAGTTCATACATGATGGTCCCGTTACTGCTGAAGAGCATGTCCAAATTTACAAAGACTACATGTTTAGACATGGGGTCACTCATGAAGACGTTGCGTGTCGAGTATTTCCTAATAGTTTGGACCATGTGGCTAATGAGTGGTACAAAAATCTACCCGCAGGGTCCATTACTTCATGGGCCCAATTGGAAGCTGCCTTCATTAGCCAATTTTGATTGTTATTAGATCCTTCCATCATCTATAATCTGTTTGTGTCCTATAAATGGTTACCCAATGAGCCTATTAGGACGTTCAATGCTAGGTTCCAAAAGCTATACATGAATGTAACTCGCCACTTTGTGGTAGATGTTGTTGTGGCTCTTCAATTATATTTTGGAGCTTTAGACCCTTTAACATCCTTGTTTTCTAGAAGAAATGCTCAGGTCACAACCCTTACCTTGGCTTACATAGAAACCATGACCCTTGAGCAACAAATGAACTCACCAGGAGGGGGGTTATCTCAATGGCCTAGGATGGGACAATATGGTCCATACAACCAATTCACCATGATGAATCAGGTAATGGCACCACAAGTCCCAACAATGAACAATTTCCAACAATCGGGTCCATTGACGCAAGCGTATTCACCATTTCTCGCTTTTCCTAACACATCCATTCCACCACCAGCCATATTGCCAAACAATCAGATGACCATGCCAGGGTTCAGCATGCTTAACAATCAGTTGACCATGCCTGGATTCAGTGCAATTAATACCCAAAGCCCAATGACTTATCCTTCGATCACACCGCTTCAAAGTGTGAATCTTGGATGGAACCAAAATACTCAGAGTCAAGCCATTGTGCCTATTCCAGAAGTGGCTAATGCAGGAAAGGCATTTGGACCTAGAATCATAGTGCCCCAACCGCAAGGGCCTGAAGCTAGGATGGATAAGTTGGAAGAACAAATGGCCAAGTTGACAATCAACATGGGAAACATGAATAAAAGTCTGGCACAATCCTTCGGACATAACCGACCTCACAACCATAGAGGAAAGGGGCCATACAACACTCATCCCAATAATGGGCGCGTACCCAACCCAGTAGCCAATCAGGCAGATGTTTCGGAAGATTACGGTGAGTTAGAACCCTGTGATGATGAATTGCCCCATTGTTGCCAAGGGAAGCAAGAGACTTTGTTAACTGAAGTTGTCCACATCCAAGAAAGTGAGGAAGAGGAGGATGTTGAGGTCTTAGGAGAAGAAGATGAAGAGACTTTGGAAGTCCAAGCCACTAGACGTTTTGGGAAAGGAAATCATCGATATTATACAAGAAGTTCTAAGGATCCCAAAACTTCCTCTACTCCTCCAAACAACCCATTACTTCCTCCTGATACAAAAGGTGAGGTTAATCCACCTCCTCCACCGATTGTAGAGATGTCCAAGCCAGAGAAAAAAGATGCCAAATTCAAAAAAACTCACTTATGACTTAGAAGAAGACATGAAGAGAAATAAGGCTAATATCTCATTGTTCGAAGTAGCTAAACTTTTGGGTCATGAGATAGGTTCACCAAAAAACCCACCTAGTCAAGTCCATGAAGCTAATGGTGTCGAGTCTCAATTGGTTCTGAAAAGGGAAAGAAGAGAAGTACCTCCCTTTCTCATAACCATTAGAATTGTAGGCAAAAATTTACACAATTGTCTGATAGATTCAGGTGCTTCGACCAACATCATGCCCCTGGAAATTTGCCAAAAGTTAGGACTCACACCAATCCCTTCTAAGAGTAAGGTGGTACAATTGGATAGATCTGTTATGGATGCGGTTGGAAGTCTAAATGATGTCCTTATTCAGATTAACTCAGAACCTAGAGTTCAAAATCACATAGATATATTGGTGCTTAATATTCCTACTAAGTATGGAATGGTATTGGGAAGAGATTGGAGTAAAAATCTGAATGGGTATATTGTAACAGATTCTTCCCATATGTGGTTGCCTTGGAGAGGAGTAGCAAATCAAATTCGGGTGGATAGTGAACCTAGACTCAAGGAGATGATAACTGAATACAACAAACCCAATGAAATCCAATATGTCGAAACTGAGTTAGGGGCCTATAGCTTGGACATAGAAGAAGCTACCGAAGAACCTCAAAAGGAGAATGTTTCTTGTAACACTTTGAAAGAGGATAATTTGGTTTGGACTCTAAGATTTGATGGATCTAGGTCAAAACAAGGTGTTGGAGCTGGAATCGAACTTACATGTCCTGGTAGCAAGCCTATACTTGTTGCCTATAGATTACAGTTCCCAGCCACCAACAATGTGGTAGAATATGAAGCGCTTATTTTTGGACTTCAATTAGCCCTAAGGAAGAAATTCAAATGTCTCAAAGTGTTGGGAGATTCGGAGTTGGTGGTTAAACAAGTTAAAGGGCAATATACTTGTCGGGATAAAATATTAAGCCTTTACAAAACTAGAGTTAAGGATTTGATAGATGAGTTTGATGCATTCAATATATCCCTTATCTCTAGGAAAAATAATCGCATGGCAGATTCTTTAGCTGTAGCCGCAAGTATGCTTAAACCTGTGGACCATAAAAAGTGCAAGAAATTCTCAATCGAATTAGTGCCTTGCCCTTCGATACCAGATAATGTTACTAATTTTCAAGTATTCGATAGTGACAGACATGTGTTCAATTTTATCACTAATTCTGGCATTTTTGAAAATCAGGTAATAGATGAAGACAAGAGAGGGCAAGAAGAAATGGAATTGCAATGTGAAGCAACCGGAGTGTGGAATGATATGCCGAATGGTATGGCTTCGTTAGAGAAAATATTTGACATTGGATATCAAGCGAAAAGAGGAAGAAAGGTACCACCCCCTAAAGAATCTTGTGATTTAATCAATTTAGGGAGTGCAAAAAATCCAAAAGAGGTATTTATTGCTAAGGCATGTACAAGGCAAGAAAGAGAGTCTATCGCTCATGCATTAAAGGAATATATCGATTGCATAGCATGGAGCTATAAGGATTTGAAAACTTATGATCAAAATGTGATAATGCATACGATTCCATTAAAACCTGACTCCAAGCCTTTCAGACAGAGACAAAGAACGGTCAACCCAATTTTAGAGCCACTAATAGAGAAAGAGGTCAAGAGATTGCTAGAAGCAAAAATCATCTTTCCTATTAGACATTCCACATGGGTGGCCAATCTTGTCCCGGTAAGAAAGAAGAATGGAGAGATAAGGTTATGCATAGATTTCAGGAATCTGAATAAGGCTTGCCAAAAGGATAATTACCCATTGCCTACTATCGATGAGATTCTTCAAAAGGTGAATGGGTCAAAAATGATGTCATTCTTGGATGGTTATTCAGGATATAATCAAATTTTAATTCATCCAAATGATAGAATGAAGACAACCTTCACGACTAAGTGGGGAACATTCGCATATAGGAGAATGTCATTTGGGTTATTGAATGCAGGTGCAACTTTCCAATGAGCCATGGATTTTACGTTCAAAGGGCTCATTGGTAAGTGTATCATTGTTTACGTTGATGACATTCTTGTCTTCTCTAAGAAAAGGGAAGATCATGTCAGGGACTTGAGAAAAGTACTTCAAAGATGTAGGGAACATGGGATCTCCCTTAATCCAAAAAATGCATCTTTGGAGTAACAGAAGGTAAGCTATTAGGACATGTCATTTCCAAGGATGGGATTGCTATTGATCTAGAAAGAATCTCAGCTATACTAGCCATTCCTCCACCTAATAGCAAGAAAGAGTTAAGATCCTTTTTCGGTAAGATTAACTTTGTGAGAAAATTTATTTCAGGTTTTGCCGAGATTGCCAAGCCTTTGAATGACATGTTAAAGAAGGATGTTCAGATCAAATGGACAAATGAAAATAGGGAAGCTTTCAAAAGCATCAAGGATGCTATCTCTAAAGCCCCTGTTTTAATTAGTCCAGATTATTCTAAGTCGTTCTATGTCTATACTTTTGCTTCAGATCATTCTTTTGCGAGTGTCTTAACCCAAAAGAGTGAGGGTAGCATTGAAAATCCCATAGCCTTCTTGAGTGCTCCATTGAAGGATGCAAAGCTGAGATATTCTATCTTGGATAAACAAATGTATGCCCTATTCAAGACCATCAAGAAATTTAGGCATTATCTAGTTCATAGTAAATTTTTTGCGGTAGTTCTTGACCCGGCCGTTAAGTCTATGTTTTTGCAAAATGAACTAGGTGAAAGATGGGGAAAATGGATTTCGACCCTTCAAGAATTCGATTTGGAAATCTGACCCATGAAAATAGTTCGTGGACAAGGTTTGGTCAAGGCAATTGCAGAAATTGATCCATTGATATCATGCCAACATTACGAGGTAGATGACATAACCAAATATGAATGGTATGTTGATATTGCATATTTCTTGTTGCATGGTAAGTGTCCATTACATTTAAATTCCACTCAACGC
Organism: Wollemia nobilis; assembly: GCA_028583015.1. Classification (NCBI taxonomy): domain Eukaryota; kingdom Viridiplantae; phylum Streptophyta; class Pinopsida; order Araucariales; family Araucariaceae; genus Wollemia; species Wollemia nobilis. Next base: position 5,863,671 of record JAQPPZ010000386.1, on the reverse strand, counting down.
AGAGCTTTGCATTTGAAATCTATGAATTTTTTGATTAAATCTGGTGTTTTGTATAGGAAGAACCATGAAGGGATTTACCTTCGTTGTGTTAATCGAGAAGAAGCGACCCAAGTACTTAAGGATTTCCATGGTAAGTATGGAATGGGACATGGGTCAGCCAATGCGACAACCCATCAAATCCTAAGGGTTGGATACTATTGGCCCCATCTGTTCAAGGATGCACATGCTCATGTGAGATCATGCCACATATGCCAAGTGGCGGCCAATAGAGAAAGAAATGTTGCAATGCCACTGCAATCTGTGGTAGAGGCAAGACCTTTTGCACAATGGGGATTAGATTTTGTTGGGATTATCAATCCCAACTCATCCGATTCCCATAAATATATCCTTACTGCCATAGACTACTGCACAAGGTGGACCGAAGCTATTCCTACTAAGCATGCCACTTCAGAGGTTGTCATTAAGTTTTTAGAGGATAACATTGTTACTCATTTTGGAATGCCCAACGCAATTGTAAGTGATAATGGCTCTGCCTTTTCTTCTTTGGAGTTTGCAAATTGGGCATATGATAATATGGTAAGCTTGAAATTCTCCTCAAATTATTATCCACAAGGTAATGGTTTAGCGGAATCCTCTAACAAGAACTTGTTGTGTGTAATAAAAAGGTTACTTGAAAAGAACCCTAGGGATTGGCATAGCAAGTTAAAGTTTACCCTTTGGGCTGATAGGATCAGAACCAAAGAATCAATAGGAACATCTCCGTATCATTTAGTCTATGGGCAGGATCCCATATTTCCCACAAATTTAAGGTTACAAACATTGCACTTCATGAAAGAGTATGTTGGAACTAATGATAAACTTGAAGCTAGGTTGACGCAGTTAATGCATCTTGATGAGAAAAGAGATGAGGCTATGCTTCATTTCAGCAAACATCAAGATGTAGTAAAAATATGGTTTGATAAGAGGTCTAAAATAAAAACATTTAAAATTTTAGACCTAGTTTTATTGTGGGATAAAGGACATGAAAAGAAAGGAGATCATGAAAATTTTGATTGTTTATGGTTGGGTCCATATCAAATTGCTGAAATCCTAGGTGAGAATAGTTTTCGACTAAAAACCTTGGATGGGAATGATTTGGCTTTGCCTATTAACGGGCTACATCTGAAGCACTACTTCTAGGCCTAAAAGGGGTAGAGTCTTGTATTATATGTAAATATGCTTGTGTTTTAAGAATGTTGAGTTTAGTTGTATGTTTGTATTCATTCACTTCTGATTTTGTGTATTTTGTACATAGTTTGAATGTGTTGGTTTTGGGTTTTTGGATGTGTGGTGTTTTGTTGTCATTTATTTTAGTTTTGTGTTTACGGTGTGTTCTTGTGAAGATGTCAGTTTATGTCCTTATGAATGTTCACTAAGACCAAGAGAATGTGAAACATCAGAATTGTATTGCAGAAGGCTCCACAATTATCACAAACATATTAAAGTATATCGTTTGAAACTTGTGATGCATGAAGTTGTCAATTTTGTAAATTAGGGTAAAATATTTTACATGCTCCATCTCATTCAGCTTCATTTCATGGTACCTTCCACCTTGCATTGCATCTCACTTGCATCTACATTTCAAAGGCAATCATCGAAAACATGTCAAATTCTCTTAGGATCATTGCACAATATACACTAAGAAGATCTTGAGATTGGGAATTGATGTCGAAATCGTCTTGAACCAAACACAATTTGCACATGTTAAAAACATCTTGGGTAAAATGGTCAAAACCATACTTGGGAGAAAGTGCGAGGTGAAAAGAGTCATTCTTGTCGGTCCTATCATGCGACATAGTCCATAAAATAGTGGTTTTCACCACTTCCACAATACTTGAAAACCCAAAATTAGAGTAGTAAGGATAGGGTCAAATTCTCATCATACTTAGGTTGAGAATCCGATTCCCCAAAGCTCTGATTTTACCTCCATCACACCATGGACTATTGGGTCGTAAGGATCGTACTACATGTCCCCTCAGAAGGATGGGTAGTCATCCCCAAGATTCAAGAAATTTAAAGCAAAACTTTCACCATTCACTTCCATCACACCACCAATTATTGAGTTGTAAGGATTGTACTACATGTCCCCTCATAAGGATGGGTAGTCATCCCCAAGATTCAAGAAATCAAAATCCAAATCATGGACTATGGGGCTAACCTCCACCGGGGCTATAGACGCTTGACTGGCAGTGGAGTATGCTCATGCGTGGTGACATGTCTCATTTAAAAGTGAGACCTCTGACCGCTCACACGGATAGGCTAGCCTTGTGGTTTCATCCATAATAGGTTTAATTATTTTGATCAAGATGAGGTAATGAACTCATATCATAGTAGTAAGGATAGGGTCAAATTCTCATCATACTTAGGTTGAGAATCTGATTCCCCAAAGCTCTAATTCCACTTGCACACACTGGTTCTGGATGGTAGCGGTTCATAACTGACCTCTTGATCTGGTAAATGAATTCACTGCACACACATTTGGTCCTAAGAGGGTTAGACAGTTTTAGTGTGTTTGTTTATGGTACTAGAATGTTTGAGTATTTACAAAGCAAGACATCCATATTATAGCATCTTTTCCTGCAAGAATCATCCATAACTTATCATATGCATCCATGTGAAACTGACGATGGAATGTTGAATAGTTTCAAATGATAAGGAATGAATCACTTTGCACACACTGAGCTGATGTTGAATAATTCTGATGGTTCATGTCTTTTTGGTCTACTTTCATTCTTTGGATATTTGTTGATGCCTTACAATTTTTTGGGTTTTGTGTGTTTTCAGGTTGGGTTCTCACCCGAAATGCTCAGGAGCATTTCCCATGCAGAGTCACCATTTGTTGTGGCTGCTCCACAACTAGCCCCAAAATTTGGGGACCCACCTTTTTTTTTAAATTTGGTTTATTTGGGCTTTTGCTCTTGTTTGTGATGTTTGTCACAAATCTTTATTCATGAGCTTGCATTCCAAGGTTTGACTCTTTTCTATTCCATCTCCTCATCTCTGTTAGTTTGGTATATCATCGAGGGTAGGGATCCAGTTTTGATTCCTTGTTTGATTGAAATCTTGATTGGGGTGTTTTAGCCTTTTTGTTTGAGTTTGTTTGGATTTCGTCTACTTTTGAGTCATAGGTTCCACGGTTCTTTGGTGGTTTTATCATATGAGCGTTGCTCCCTTTCCTTTTGCGTTAAAAGAATCTTGGATTTTGGTTTTATGGGTGTAAAAGTTCAAACTTTGAAAAGGAATATAAATATATATGTATTATTGTTTTATATCTCATATATATATATATATATAACAATAATATATATTAAAATATAAAAAGAAAATAAAGTATTATTATGCACATATATTTTACATGTGTGTATAATAATAATAATAATAATAAATTCAAATAAAAACAAAAAAATAAATAAATAAAAAATAAAAAAAATAGCATATATGTAGATTATTATTATTATACATTATATGTATAATAATAATAATTTACATATGTCCTAAAATAAATTAAAAATTAAAAATTAAAAATTAAACTTTTATATGTATATAAAAGTTTAAAATAAAAAGATATAATGATAATAGTAATAATATTATTATATTTCATATGATAAGGACAATAATATTATCATATTTCATATGATAAGAATAATAATATTATTATTATGGTCTATATAATACATGTTAAGATAAAAAAAAAAAAGCAATAAAATAAAGAAAAAGCAATAATGCAAATGAAAAGGGTTTTCTTGTGTTTTTATTGCCTTCATATTGTATATAAAGTAAAGCCACGTGATGTTCTTAGTTGTTAAAATTAGGAATTTAGGGTTAAATCATATATATTAAATTTTTAAAGGTTTATCTAAAATCAAATTTGGGTTTGGTTGCAAGTATGGAAGCGCACCAACAGGAGTTATTGCCACCAATAAAACAGTGAGGTATCCATTTAACGATGCCTACAGGGAGGGCGTTACTATGTAGCAACAACCTTGACACTCAAAAAAATAGCTAGGACTAGGCACAAAGGGCAGATAATCTGCCAGGATGCACAACTACATGCCGAAAGGGAAGGAATTCATGATGCCGCATATCACAAAAACCCTAACCCTAATGTGATGCCATAAAGCTATGTTGCAAAGAGGAGTCTTTCTTTGGTTGCAAGATTTGTTGCTGAGGAGATTTGAGACGGAGCCCATCAGGAGGAAAGTCGGGGGTGCATCTTTTCTTTTCATTTGAAGTCTAAAGCAAGTGTATGGTTTAATGTTTATGGTTACACCAGAGGAGTGCAAAGCTTACAGGAAATGCAAGACCTAGTAAAAGGTTTATATTATATAATATAAATTATTTAAGTGTTTTATTAGATTTTAATAAATTCTATAAAAAAAAACCATCTCGCTTGTTATGGTGCAGTGGTAAATGCCCTAGGTGTTGGTAGAGGCCGACCTAGGTTCCATTCCCCTTGTCTCCATCCTGTAGATATATGGTATAGTTAGGAATGTCCTATGTGCTGGTAGAGGCCGACAAGGCTCCATTCATCCTATGCCCAACCTGTTGAAAGTGGCATCTCGAAAGGGGTGTTTTCCACTATAAATTAGTTACACCCAGGTGTTGTAGGTGAGTTGGAGAGGAGAGGGCAATCCTCCAAGGGAGGTCCCATGTTGGAATCTCCACCCTACCAAAAAGTTGAATTGGGTACCCAAAATCTAATTGATAATGTTGGTGCAGGCAGGGCTGAGTGCGGCCCTCGGGTGACTTTGACAGTGTAAAACCCCCTGTTTGTGGTCTCTTAGACCAAGGCAGCCCCGTAAGGGGTTTTCCGATTTAAAAAAAAAAAAAAAATTCTATAAATTTTATATTTTATAATGTAAATATTGAGTTTCTTTATTACAAATAAAGGACTTTAAACTTTACATTATGTAATATAAAATTTTAGGTTTCTTTATTAGATTTTAATAAAGTTTTCCTTTTTTTATATAGTTTATATTTTATAATATAAAAGATTAACTTTCTTTATTATATTTTAATAAAGTTTTTAAAATTTACATTATATAATCTTATTAGATTTTAATAAGGATCCTTAAAGTGTATATTATATAATGTAAAGTATTAAATTGCTTTATTAGATTTTAATAAAGTTTTTTTTTTTTTTTATAAAGTTTATGTTTTATAATATAAAAGATTTAGTTTCTTTATTATATTTTAATAAAGGTTTTTAAAATTTACATTATATAATATAAAATATTAAGTGTCTTATTAGATTTTAATAAGGATCCTTAAAGTTTATGTTATATAATGTAAAGTATTAAATTTCTTTATTAGATTTTAATAAGGGTCCTTTAATATTTATATTATAGGGTCCTATGGGAGTTATAAGGGGTAAAGGAGCCTTTATAATATTTTACTTGGTGGCATATAGTGGATGTTATGGATCGTATTTATGTACTTAAAATATATGCTACAAGAGAAATATAAGAGTTGAGAAGAGCATTTTTCTTTGATGTTAAAGGGAAAGTATAGAAAATGATGAAACAATGTAATTTGTTTTATTGTTTTGATATTGTTTAGTTTAACATCACCAAGTAGGAGAAGTTGAAACGAATCATTGGAAGAAAATTTGAAAAGGGCCATTGTACGAAGGGAGGGCTGGCATCTATGTAACAAGAGAATTCTTCGAAATATAATGCTTTCATTTTGGCGAAAGAAATTTTTGTGAGCAAAACTACAAGGAGAATACATCTAAGACTACTGCTTTCACTGTGTATCTTTTTTGTAAATTTTTGACTTGTATTCTATTTGTTTATGTCATTAAATGGGTTACAATAGGTGAATGTCAAATATATTGCAAATAGATTTTACCCTTTGAGTCTCGCAGTTGGTCTAATCTGATTGTGCTTTTTTTGCAGGTCTATTAGGTCAGGTTGTCTTATGATCTATCTCTTAACTTGGGATTTTGCAGGGAGGGATTTGCTAACCAAAATTGGATGCCTTTTTTATTTTTTCCAGCTAACCTTGTAGATAACTTTTTTCTGTGTTTATTTTCAGCATTTTATATTAATCTACTTTTCATTTCAAGGTATTATTTTCATTCTAGTCCTTCTAGAATTTCTGTTTGTCCCATTCTGGTCCTTCCAAAAATTTTGTTTGTCATATTCTAGTCCTTCCAGAATTTTTGTTTGTCCTATTCTGGTCCTTCCATAATTTCTGTTTGTTTTAGTTTTAGTCTTCATTCTGGTCCATTTTCTAGAATTGCCTATTTTATTTCTAGTTCATTTGCTTCTATTTTGGTCCTTATCCATAATTTTTGCACCTCCAAATACATCCATTTAATTTTTAGATAAAACATTTGTTTAGGAGGGTTACTGACACCAAATTTACACTAAGATAGATAAAGCAAATGAACACTAACATGCTAACTTACTAACTTCTACTAACACCAAATTATGACATAGGGATAATGGAACATTAAAAATGAAGATAAAATGAATCCACTAACTTCAAAATGAACCACACATTAAAGACAAGGATTCTAAAATAAAGTGGACTATTCCACGCACTTTTGCATTTGGAACCTTTCTAATTTGAAGATAAAAGAGTCTACTAATTGGGGTTCAAGGTAGACTATTTTGATATCAAAAGCACTAAAAGGAATAAGTATTTTACACTTTGGAGGTTTTGAAGGTCATGATTATTAAGCAATGTTTGAAAGGAATCATAAAGGCCCCTTGTTAACTATCACTTACAAGTTTTGAGTTATTATATACATGTTTTATTTTATATGAATGTTTTCCTACTAGAACCTTGGAGAAATGCATGAGTCTCATTTAATTTCTTTGCAAGAGAGAGTTTTCAATTTAATACTCTATTTGTGGTGATCATTTTGCAATAAGGTAAAATATTCACTCAATAGTACCTTTCTTATAAGTCTTGGGAGCAACGTAGACCTAATTAGGTGGTCTTCCTTTTGATATTTTTTGCATCTTCATGGTGGATGTTGGTTCTTATGAGGTCATTTTGGCTTCAAAAACCTGCTTAGTCATTGATATTCTTTATATAGTCATCCTTTATCTATCAATTGGATTCTAGACATGTTTTTGCAACACCTATCATGCTCTCCAAGTGTCTTCCAAGTGTTTGTTCATCATGTTCATCTGGTGGTCCATTTTGGTTTATTGCACAAGCACTCCTTTTAATGGGGTTGAGTTACATGCCATCAAAATTTCTAAAATTAACGTCTCATAGCAAAGACTTTATTACCATGTTCTACTATGTTTCCTCCTTACAAAAACATCATCCTTTGATTGGGTATGTGATCGAGATTGTTTGGGAGATTCTACTTTGTAAACCTTCAATATCATAGCATTAGAAAAATTCTCGATTCTCCTAAAGTCTTATTCTATATAAATATAATTATTTTGGTGGAAAATACCTAGAGAAAAATCATCCCATGCCACCTGGATCGAATTTTTTACCAATATCTAGCATCCATGTCTTAGATGCTCATTCTTCTAGGTAGTCATTGAGAATATATTGGCACATATCATTGATGGAATAGTTAGATTTTAGAAATTCTTCTTTGGCTAGGTAGACCTTCTCTTCCCCACCCCTCATGAAAGGAATTTGTTCTACATGGTAAATATGGAGGGGTTTCGACAAAACTTTGAACTTGGTCTTATATCTAGTTCTGAGCAACATGTGGACCCAATCAAGTGATATGTATCCTTCAATCTTAGTGATTAAATATCTTGATAGGCATATTCTAAATGAAACTAGGAGATCAATCATCACTATGTTTTGATGAACCATCAATTCATGGCACACTTATATTATCAAAGGAAGGCATTGAATGGGCCCAAAAACTAGCACTAGTATTTTCTAACTACACCATCTCATTGTTGGCATGTTCTAGTGATAGGGTAAGTGCTTCTTCCACCCTTTTCAGCATTACTAAGGTGTTGGACCTTGAGTCAACTATGTATTTGTGTATTAATTGATCTTTGTATATTAGTATTAGGTGGAATAGCATGGGATTAGGCCTACTAGGATCTAAAATGTGTAGCACAATGAGCATTCCTTGTATGCTCATATTTTTTGTCTCTTAAGGGCCTCTTCTAGGTTCTTCATTTGTCCAAGAATAAAAAGGATATCCTAAAGAGGCATGGGTATGGTGGACTTCCTCAGGTGCTCCACCATATTGAATGTTTCAACAAAAGTGGCTCTTGATATGGTTGATGTTGTTAGGAGCCTAGTCCTTTTTATTTCCAGAGGTGGTCTTGATAGAATGCAACTAGATGCCCTAGCAGTTTAGGGGTAGCTCTCACTATTGTTGAGACTGCTCAACCTCGATTTGATTTTACAACTCCTACTAAAGGGGTTCTTCAATTATCTACTTATTTCCATTATGGTTTAGCCTTAGTCAGACTAGGCATTCCCCGCTCCTCTATGGATCTTTTTTGGCCTTTGTATTACACCTTGATCAAACTTGGGCCCTCCCATTTGAGGGTCCTACTTCATCCAATACAACATATACTTTCACTTCATCCCAAGTAATAAAAATTTATTCTAAAGCTAATGAGTTGGTAATTGATGGCATGGTCAAATATTGGGCAACATGTTCTTGACTTGGTGTTGGGACTTCAAACTAGAAGAGATATGCATTTTTGTTGTCAAAAGAGTAAGTCTCAATGTCCTGCATTTCTCTTTGAAAAAAATAGTCAAAGGATAGATAGTCGGATGCAATATAGTACCAGCCACTAGGGTCTTCAACATAGTTATTTTGGGTGGCAATTAGGTCCCTAGTTGAGCTTATAGGAATTTGGCACATTGGGACCGACACAAGTACTATCTATTGATTCAAGGTATAGGGATGACCAGGATTCTTGTTGGCCAATAATAGAAGATTGTGATATCCAGTTGAGGGCAAATGAAAACCTAGGTTCCCTTATTGAAAGGGAAGTTTTGGATAACTCATAGGGAAACCTTTGGATTTTCTCTTACCTTTTGAGGGTTATGGCATCCTTAGAGAGGGTCCTCATATATTTGGAAATTTCATCCATTTTAGCTTTTAGGGGAGAGAAGACTTGGTTTTGCTTTTGATATGTAGGAGGATGAATTGAACTGGTGGCAGGTTGTATGGTCAGAGAGTAATGGTAGGGGTGCTAAATAAAGGGAAACAATGGTGAAGGTGGTCTAGGATCTAGCCTTCCTATTTGTATTAGGTCTATTTTACCTTGGATGGATATCCCATAAGCCTTTGATAGTGAATTATCACCCTTAGACTTGACCATCATGGTAATTTTAGAATTGAACTCTTTCAAGAAGTAAATTAATTCCATACTTAGATGTGGTCGGATCTCCTTAGGAACCCTTTTTCAATTCTTATGGAATTAAATGTTGAAATTATCCATTATTTTCATAGGTACCCTCTTGGTGGTTGTGAGTTATTCTAGGAAGGATGATTCATTTATCTTTTCCTTGAACTACTTTACCATGAGCTCCAAGAAGTGGTCCCAACTCTCAACTAACTATGGTATAAGACTAATGTACCATTCTTGAGCTCTCCCTTGGAAATAAACCACCAATAGCCTCAATGCTATATCTTTTTTTTTCAATGAAATGCATAGCACACAAGCTTAACAAGTGCTACAGATATTTTATTAGAGTGACATCTTCTCTCGAGAAGTATGGTAGGGATTTGCATGTCGAGGAAGGATCAAGTACCATGTGTCATGTGGAACTGATGGAATCAAGGGACCTCTATCATTCCACATCAAAAATATTTGAAGAGGTTGATAGGCCATGGCTACCTTTTTGCATTGCCAGTTCCTCCTTCTTTACCTTTGATTTAAAGGTGGTACTAGCTCTTGTTGATTAATTTTTGTGGAGGCTCTAGTCACAGGTATTCTACTCATAACTATGGGTCTTTTCTTTGAGAACATAGTAACCAGGTAGGAATATTTTGCTTTAACAATATAATGATATAGAGATCCCCCTAGAATCTCAGTCTATATTTTATTGAACAACTTCTAAAAGTCTATCTTTTGAATTTGAGTCATCGAGCAAAGTCACCAAGTGAAATTTTTGAGTGCTTCTCTTTGAGTAAAAATAGTATGACCTTCATCGAGGTCATGCATAGACTTTTTCGATCTTAGTAAGGCAATCATAGAAATTTGTCCCATCAGGTGTTTTAGATAAATTGTTGTTGTCTCTAAGTGCACCCCATCTTAGGAAGGGGGTATGGTGGGGTGCTTGTGCCTCACATAGAGTAAAAAAACAAGAAGCATCATGGGTTTAATGGGAAGGATCACCTGTGGGGCAACCTTTAAGGTTTTCAATTAAGAATAGATCCTCATTAGATTTTAACTTCTTGAAGTGTGATGACCTCCATGAGCTAAGATCAAGGTATGGGTAGCCAAGAAAAAATGAATTACAATGAAAGTAAATAAATAATAAATTAAATATACAAGAAATTAAAACCCTAATAAATCGAAGTGATATGCCAAAGAATTAAAAATAAACCCATATTTTTTACTACAACAAGTTGTAATTGAACACGAAAAACATCACCTATGGCTAGTGAAAAAAACCAATCAAAACACATCATCCAAAATTAGGATAAATCAAGAGGAGGATTTAAAGTGAGTCATGAATTCCATTAACCTATTGAAATGATTACAAGGAATGAGGCCCAGAGGGCTCGATGCTACCTAGGCATGAGAAAAGGTTTGAGCTCCCCTTGTTAAAGTAGGAAAGAAGGGTGAAAGTAAGAGCTCACAAGTCCAGGTGTTGGGTACGAGCAAACAACTTTCAATGCCTTTTACAATAAAAGTGGGTCTATTTATAAGTTTATAGGAGAGTGCATTCTCTCCAAGGATCTATTGCAGAAGGTCTACGGATATCTTTTGTCTTAGCAGCCAAAAATTCTTCTATAATTGGTGTGATGATAACTTCAAGATCTTTGTATTTGAGGTCATAAATATTGAATGTTTTAGGGCCTTTGAATAATTAGTGCAAAGGACTACGATATCTACTATTATATTGGAGTGGTTGCACCATAAATATTTTATCGTGCTCCTTCTGAAATTCATCGTTTTGCTAACATAGTGGATATGGTCTCCCTAACTAGTTCAAATATATAGGGTAGGTTCATGTGTATGGTAGGTGGTGATCATGGTTGATGTGTGATTTAATATAATAATCTTGGCCACAAATTCAAGCTTTGAAACCATTGAAATGTGTTCTCTTTTAATACCCTCTTATCTGCTCTTATTTTGGGCATGTGGTTGCCACATGTCCTTGGATGGGATAAAAACTCCTCCAACCAATGGCAAGCCTTCTCTTTAGGCACTAGTTATTTCCTCTCATAGTAATTTTTATTGACTTCCATATGTCTCCTTAGCTTTAGTCGAATCCCTTCCTCCATTTTTGGAGTCTCTTTGGTTGGAGGACCGTGCAGTCCATTGGATTAAAAATAAATAATTCATAGGCATTGTTGCCCTTGTTGGCTTGATTCAGGTTATAATGGACGCTAACCATATAATATTTGATGAATAACATAGATTTTAATTTGCTCATTCTTTTGTGAAGCTTCTTTCTTTCTATCAAAGGTAGGAAGTGCCTTTTTTATAGGAGGTGGGAAGTGTCTTCTGATCGCGAAGCCTTGGCTAGTCACACTTATGATTGGTCTAGCTCAAAATTAAGTGGGTTGTAGGGAAAATTTTCCTATAATTACTAAAATATCTGGTATTCCAAATATTCATTTGCTCTAAATAGTTCATATTTTGAACAAACCTATACATATATGATCCTTCAAATTTTACTTCATTCCACCATAATATAATAATATAGAAGAAATTGAGGCATTGAAACCACATAGATGGGAAGTGAAATGGACTTGAAAGACCATTATTGGATAAATCACAAGTCAAAAGAATGGTTTTTTGATCTAATCCTACTTGTAATAAAATATATGAAGATATTGTATGCTCTATTTGCAACTATTTGTTGGATAACAAAAAAATTATCTAATTTTTCTACTATATGAATTGTTCCAATACATCTATTATCCCATGTATACTGGAAACATGAAGGACTAACATCTTAAAGACCATTTGAATTGACAAATAAAGAAAAATATTCCATTAACTTAGACCATCCTAGAGTATCATCCTTCTTTTCAAAATTATATAGAACAGTGTTGAAATCACTCCAAAGAATCCATAGATCACAATAAGTCATCATTGTCTTTGACAAAAACCTCCTAAGATCCTTCCAATATATTTTAAAAGGAGTAACTATAGCTAGATAATATGCATTCATTCCTCTTTCCTGCAAAAATAATCAAGCAACCTAATTATTTTTTGCTTCTAAAAATTATCCATCCCATTTGCGTTTGTCTCATATTGTTACAATACTATCTAAATCTCTTGTAGAAGAAACTGCTAGACAACCACCCATATTCCAAATATCTTTAAAAGCATCCTTCCATTCCTCACTACTTTATTTTATTTTTTACATTAAAATAAACTTGGGACTATAACAATCTATTAATTCCTTAATAACTTTTTTTAAGGGGTCTTATTCATACCCTTAATATTCCATTATATCATTTTCATCATCATCACTTTTATTTTTTATTGTTGGCTTGGCCCCACTTCTTGTTAACACCTATGATATTTTTATTTAGGTTCCCAAATCGATATCCATTTGAGTTTCATTTTCTCTTTATTCATGCTTTGATGGCCTTCCTCTCCTTTTCCATTCCCACCAACACTCTCATCTTCATCAATCTATTTTATTTTTCCATATTGTTCGTAATGATATTTATCTTCTAAAAATTTATGTTGCCATAAATAATATGAAACTCAAGGATTAGACTCTATGGGATGCCAAAAAGGGTGCTAGCCCTGAGTGTGATGCCTTTCAACTTCATACACACTCATGCAGGAGAGCATTGTTGCTAACCTGTTGTTTTGGAGGATTGCTCTTTTGCGTGCAATGTTATCCTTGGTGGGAGAGATTTGGGTTCACCATGGGATTTATAGATTTTCTAATCTATTTTGATGTATTCAATTTTTATAAACACCTAGGTTTTGGTAATCTATCCTAGGATCTAATGTGCAGGATGAGGATGCAATGCAATACAATATAAAATAATAATGTAAAAAATAAAGTGTTATCATATATGCAATTTTACTTTTTTGGATGATTTTTTATCTATGTTACAAAGAGAAATCATTATTTTTTTTAATGAAGACAAGGGTGCAAGAAGGATGAAATCATACAAATTAACCTAATGCAAGGCTACATGTGATATACATTTTAAATGCCTAATAAAGTGAGATAAAAATGTTATCTAGACTAAGGATTCCTTTTTTTGTTTATTTTATAATGCTAAAAGAAGAAACAACAAAACAGAGCAGACAAAAATTTATGCTATGAACAAAAACACTGGAGGATTGAGAAAACTTACCTGGTTCAATATTTGAAGTGAGTACACCATCTGGAATCAAATACACTCTTTGTATGAATATGTTGAATAAAACTCTTTTAGCTGGTGGGTTTATGAATACCTATAAAATAGACAAACAAATATGGATGTTATAATTTGGAGGTTTTCCAAATGGCAAGAAGAACATCTCTTCCTAGTTTGTACAATCAAGCCCTTTGTTTATGAATAAATTGAGGTGACCTTAACTTGGACATGGATGCAAAGATATTTGTAGCAAATACACTAGTTAAAAATTCTTTATTTTATGAATTTTCTATTATGGATAAATTAAATTAATGATAGAGTGTATTGAAAAACAAAGATCTCCTATGTTATCAAAAGATGCACAAGTACAAGTTTTGTTGGACTAGGTGCTAGGAAGATTGAGAATCTGAGGCCTCTTAGAGCTATGACAAATATGTCACTTATAATAGGAATAGTATATGGATTAAATATAGGAGTTGAAACAAACAATTATTGTTAATCCTCGTAAGGTGACGGTATAGACACATTATGCAAATACAAAATTTGAAATCGATTTGATTAGTGCTTTCACTCAATCCTTCAATGGAATGGAAAATCCCATCATAGGATGGCTAGGTATGTTCTCTGCTAATGTGATAGGGATTTTTATAGTTATTCTTGTTTTACAAGAGTCCCCTAAGATGCCTATAAACTAAAATAGGAGAAACCTTTAATAAAATGATGGTTATATCTGATGATATAGAATGTACGAGTGTATGCTAGGAATTTAAATCATAAAAATAAAAATAATGATAAGTGATAAAAAAAATAGCATTAATGATATAAGAATATCACCAGGATTTCAAGTGTAAGATGCCTCCTTTCCTTCCTTTGGAGTGAAATCATTGGTGACTCCATGAAGGAATTTTGGTAGCACTTTGTTACTTGCTTGGTTTGCTTATTATTTTGATAAAACTTTATTGTGAGAGAGATTTTTTTTTTGGAATGCTCCCTTAAGGGACCAATTTATAGAAATTGGTCCTCCTAGGATTTCCCAAATAAGAGGGACAAGGTGGCTAGTATGTTGGCTGGTTTGGTTGGTTGGGCTAACTAGTTGGTTGACCTAATAAAAAGTGACTACCTTATTATTGAGTCTAATTAAGGTAAGTTGGGAAGTGAAATGGGATCCATTATTTTCCTTCCCTTCCTGATGATCCTTTATGTTTGTAGGTAGTCAGTCGAGCAATATTTGTGCCCTGATAGACCTCTACAAGCTCTATTTAGAGTTTCAACTTTCAAGTGTGAATACATCATCTAAATGAATGAGCCAGGAGGCATATTCATGATCAAGAATATTCATGCTCCTGACCATTAGGAGTCAAATCTAACAGCGGTGGGGTAAATTTGAATTATTTACAATTACACCAGGTTGAAAGTGGATTTGCTTTAGGGAAAAATCTCTTTGAGTTGATGGATTCACCATTGTTGGGTTTTATCTGCATTTCTTGGGGTTGGGTTAATTATTATAATTAACTTTACTATTTGTTTAGTTCGCTTTGAATATCGGTGTAAAATAGGTGATATAATTTTAGGTATCTACATTTACCCCCTTTTTGATGCATTTTAAATTTTAATAAATGCTTCAAAAATAGTTGTAGATGCCTACATTTTCAAGAAAATTGTGATGACTAGGCTTTGATTAATCAATATAGGGCAAAACATATTGAAATATTTCTTTTAGCATAAGCAAAACAATTTCCAAGATTTTACTGGATAATTTTCTTGTTATGGCTGATGGAGGGTTTTAAACTAGTTATTGCTCGCAACATAGGTGTCCCCTCATGTTTTTGAGGGAAAAATTGTAGTCATGAAGGAAATCAAATGGGTTGGATGAGAGATTATAAAAATATAAGTTTTAACCAAATTAGGGTAAAATAGGGTAAAGGGTTGTGGGTAAATGTCATGCACGGGATAGAGAAAGGGCTCTAGAGATAAATCCAATATTTGTAAAATGGTGCATCAAGGACAATCAATTCATAGACTAGACAGAGTTCACAATGGAGTAGGTCTAGGTGGGGCCTCAATAAAGGTGAGTCTTTTTGTCCTTTAATTGTTTAATTTTTGTCTTTTTAGTTTTAAGACACTATGATCGGCATATTCATCCCATGGGTGCAAATACATTGAATCAAATATGCCAAAAAGGTGGTATATTCATGAATTTTATAGGTCAATAGATTCACATTTTTATACGTACATGAATTTATCAGTCAATAAATTTGCTCTTAGTTGGCGTATTCATTAAAAATTAATATATTTTTTATAGGTTTGACTAGTTTTAATTTGTTGTTATTGTTCCTTGATTGCAGGTGTTAGATGTGATAGAGTGCAGAGCGATAGCCTCACACATTACGATCTATAGTGGTCATCATGACACCTATAAATCACGATATACTATATGTGGTGGGTCTAGTGTACTTGATGACTATGCTTACCATTAAGGTCCACCTTTTGACTACACTTGCAAAGCAATGGTATTTAAAGTGTGGTACATTTTTGTTGCTAACAAGAGAGATGATGGTTGATTTAGAGTATGTTTGAAGGATCTTACGAGTGCTTATTAAAGGTGTTAATATATGGATCAGATGCAATCAGGACAAAACCATCTCTATATTAATCTCTATATTGGCATGGGTGTCATTTTGAGTTGAGGCACTATGGCATTAACATCAATACCATGTTCTAGGAAGGACTATTGGATCAATTAACAGTGTTTTTATATGCTATTATTTTAAGCTTATTGGTTGGAGATACTAACAAGATGGTGTTACACTGGGGGCTATTTGAGATCATCACCCAAATGAGGGATGATCACATGTTGTTTGCCTAGGGACCTTTCATCCTGTATAGTCTCTATCAAACTCTCCATATTATCATCTATAATAAGGGGAAGAGTCTTGTCTATTGTGTGTTGTTATAGGTTTGGGCACGGGAGCATATAGCTATCAAACGGTATTTTGGGTTAGCCATAGTTCTAATATATTTAGATGTTTCTATAGATTTTAATTGGGATTGATCCCATAAGATAGGCAAGAAAGCCTTCAGGGGAGTGATGATATCTCGAAGGGTAATTGATGATGTAGAAGAATCACATAGGGTGGGAATCGAATGGCTTTGAGTTAGCTAGGGTGTGAAGAGTCAGATTGATATTAGTACCATGAGGATATTTTGAACTATACCATCCAAATAGGGTTTAAAGATAGTTTGGCCTAGTTCAAGGGATTTTTATGCTAGGAGAGCATTGGTTCTAATGGGTGACTTAGGAGACGTGAATAGGATTCGATGATCTTTTGATCTTGAGGGGTTTATTAAGGAGGATGTGGATGATACTTCTACTATTGATACTAGTTTGGATGACATAGGGTTTTCCCTAGGGTACCTTCAATGGTTTCACTAGATTTGTCCTACTCGAGTTACATTGATTATCAAGCAACTATGGATGAGGTCAATATTAAGAAAGTTGGCTCATCATCATGTCTAGATGGTACAGGAGATATTACGACATAGACTGAGGAATAGATTAGTGTCATCTCAAGCTTTGATTGTGCCTCCATTGGTGACAACTTATGATTTCAAGATAGGGACCAACAGGACTGCTAAGGAGGCATAGTAGTTGGAGAGGGAGGCTATGGTAAGTATTATTGAGTTACTACAAGGATTATTAGATGAGGAATTGACAACACGAGACATGGCATTGGTATAGAGAGACCAGGCCATTTTGGAGAGGGATAATACCCAAGCAGAGAGAGATTAGCTATGAGTCGAGTGTGATGACACCATAGCAAGAGCAGCTGTGGTTGGTACTAGGAGTAATGATCTGGATGTTCAATGTTTATTTGACCAGATAGCTAGTTTATAGGCTCAGTACACAAGGAGCACCTACTAAATAGCCATGTACTATACAATTGTACCTCTAGAGTAGAGGCATCCTTCACCCTTGAGGACTTGATCTCATTTATGCTCTAGGATGAGATTAGTGACTCAACCATCACAATAGTCAATCCAATTTCCTCCTTGCCCAACTAAAGGTGGTTAGAGACCTAGGGTGAGCGATGTGATGTTCTTGGTATTTTGGCCCTTTTTGAGTGGTGTGAGAGCATCAATTTTGTATGATATGCCTTAGTACACTAACACAATCTAAGTGTACCAATTTTGATATTGTGGTACACCAGGTCGATTATGATGAATAGATATATCGATTATTTATTTTTTGTGAGTATGTATGATTTTTAGTGGATATGTTGTGAAATTTTGTTTAAATTGCATGGATAGAAAACCTATGGTTTAAAACTTTGGTGATGTTAAATGAGTGTTGTATATTTGTATGAGTACAAATTTGATTTCTAAATTGTTTTAACATTTTAACCAAATTAATTTTATTTTGAAAATTTTGGTGTATTTAAAAGGTTTAATGGATATTCAACATAATTTTATAAACAAATGAACACCAAATAACAATGTAACATATAGGTATGAAATGGTGAACATTAAATTATGAAGAGATATAATATTGATTTGAAGGGTAGTAGATATGTAAAATTGAATGTTGGAAAGGTTGGAGTAGTTGTAGTAACACCATGGCTAGGATCTAAAGTAAATTCCTCATAAAAACATGTCTTGATTTTTGAAGTTTAAGATGTTATTCATGTTAAATGATGTTAACAAATATTTTTGGTATGGTTTGTCATGGGTTAGAAGAGAAAGAAGGATTTTTCACAAATTTGTTTTATTTGTGAAAAATAATTATCAAATACAACATCGAGTCATAAATTATTGTATATTATATATATAATATATATAGATATATATATATACCAATTTGGAAGGCTAATCTAATAGCTCTTTACAAATTGATGTATTTTATATCATCAGTAGACCCTAAGTGGTGGCCTCATATCTTGATAAATGATAAGCACTCATTTGACTATGACTAATAGCATATTTGGGTAATCCATGCCAAAGGATAGTTTATGTTCTATAAAATACTTTACTACTAACCGATGGCTTTTTTAGCATAATTAATAGACAAGCACTTAGAAAAATTATTGTGTTATGTAGGCAATAAATGCCTCTATTTGATATGTATATAGTTGATGTCCTGATAGGCAAATAATTAATATCCTGACATGGTACAATGCTTACAGATAATTAATATCTTGGTAAAATACAATGCTTACAAACAATTAATGTCCCAATATGGTACAATTCTAAAGACACTTAATATCCTGATATGGTACAATACTAAGGATACTCAATGTCCATTATAACATAATGCTAGGGACAGTTAATTTCCACATGATATGGTGCCTTCATTTTATTGGATCAGGACAATTTATATCCTTAGACATTTTTAATATCCTCAACTTTGGGGTTTATTTAGATGATTAGAGATCTTACCATCAGTAATATTAACATCGTAATACTTTTTTATTTAGTATGCTTCAAAATATTTGAATATGTCAAATCATAATTGAAAAGGCATTATTATAGATGATAAAATTTTATTAATAATAATATTGGTCATTTGAAAGTCTTATTAGGGCCCATAAGAAAATGAAATGTTACCCCATTCGTCATCTAGCAGGAGACAATAATAGGGCTCAAAATGAGGGAAATTGTTATAGTAAACAATTTTTTTATAAAATGTTATAGTTATACATTATTGCAACTAAGGGGATGACATCATTTGGCAAGCAGGAGTATGTTTCGATTTGAACTATTTTTTTGTTCTTTTATTGTTTGGTGCATACATGAATCAAAGCATGAAACAAACTACTATTGCAAGTAAACAAACATGAGAATAATTGTGTATTTTATTAATTCACCACTAGCATTTAGGATCAAAAGTTTATAATGATATATAGCTTGGACTCCTTATTGCCTCCCAACAACTACCTATATAATTCTCTTATGGTAACTCCTTTTGTGGATATAACAAGGTTGTGTTGATTTTAGCAAACAATCTATTACCATAAAAGAGTGTATAAGGATATTGGGGTAGGGTTAGGGTGATTTAGATCATGATTTTATTCACCCACAACAACCTAACAAATAACACCCTCTATGTGCTAAAATATTTGTTAAGGTTGTTGCAGGGGATAAAACCAATAAAATAAATTGATGTGTAATGCTAAGAGATATTAAATGCAATGAATATATCATGTTAGACATAATTAATAGAAAATATAAAGTATATACATAATCCTAAGAGTGTGGATTTGCTAGCATCAAAGACCTAGTGTGAGTGCAATGCATGTGAATACTAGACCAACTAGTGGTCATCATCGCTTGATAGAAAAATCCCTTGATTTGTATATGCACACATGATCAATGCATATATGCAGGTATACAATCATGATAGTAATGATGGTATGATAAATTATATGTGAATAATGTATCAACGTTTCCCCTTCCCTAGAAGCTATGAGCTTATGTTCTTTTAAGAAATATGGTGAGAAGGTAACTCTTTCCTCAAAACAATTATGCTATGCAATATAATTAGAATTTGCTAGCACATGATCCCCAAAATAGCATAAAGAGGGCAATCGTTGCATCCCAACAGGGAGTGAAGTAAATAGCGAGTGAAGATATGTAGTCTATGCATACATATAATCATACAATAATGAAAAATTAAATGATAAATACAACATGCATACAAGATCAATTGATGATTAAAGAGATTCAAAACTAATCTAAAGTAAATTCATGCCAAGAAGATTGATGATAGCGGGTTGTTATCAATTATGCTTCATCATATTGCCCTAATTTAGAAAGAGAAGGTGGTTATATGATAATTACGATAGAGATTTATACCAAGATAGGATTTTTTATTTAATTATCCAATATCATTCGATGTTTGAAACATTTTGTCTAGTATTGGGTAATTGTATGTCATTTATCCATTTTAGGTATAATGATAAATTTGAAAATTGATAAAGTTAAATTTGTGATAGATCCTTATATCGAGGAAGAAGGTTTGATAGAGTTATTCCTCACTTGTTGGGTATATAGGAATTCTAATGCTTATCAAGTGGTGAATAATTCTATCTATTTTTCTATCTAGATATAAGAATGAATCACAAATTAATCAGAATTTGATATGTTGATATAATTATGTTTGTTATTATTTAAAATGCATGATAGAACCTTATATCTAAGAAGAATGTTTGATAAAATTATTTCTCTCTCATTAGGTGTATAGGAATTGCTAACAGTTACCAAGTGGTGAATGATTCCACCAAAAGTTCTATTTGGATATAAGGGTGAACCATAACTTGATGAAAATGATATTTGAAAAAAAAAATTGAAATATTGATTAAGTTGAGATTTCTGATAGATCCTTACACAACAAAAAATATTTTAAAGAATTATCCAATGTTGTTGGATGCTTTCTAATATTTTCAAGCACTTGCCAATCATTGAATAATCCTGTGATCTACTTTTTCTAAGTGTAAATATGAATCAAAATATATGATGATAAAAATACATTGTGGAAGAGAGGGGAAGAATTTTACCTAGGGTGTGACTTGTTAGCTCAGACTTGCCCTTTTATATGTCACTCATAAGTCAAAATTATAGTATCAACATCATCATAGAGTGCTAAAGTCTAGAGGAAGCATTTGATGAGAAGAGATGAGATATAGATGTTTAAAAATATGAGTTATCCATATAAAAGAAGTCATTAGAGAGATTCACTACCTCAAATACCTGACTAAGATGCAAATATATAACATGATCTATCCTGAATAGGATCATCACTAGTCACAAATAATCATCTCGATCCCATATGCAAATAGCAAGCATATGAACACAAGCAAGTGAAATTATCATTTAGTTATGAAACAAGCAAAATGTGATCAAACAAGTCAATACATATGAGTTCTTTTAGAATTTTTGGATTCTTAGACAAAGAAGCCAAGGCATAAAATTGTGGTTAAGTCATAACTATTTATCACTCTAAGTTATTAGAACCTCAGTTTCCCTTCCAAAATCCAAAAGATCAAAAGTACTAGATATGATTTTGGGGAAATCGTCAAGGGGGTCCACTAGCTCAATGACCTGCTACAAGTGTAATGCAAGTGACACTATTTGCTAGCTATAATCTTCATAACTTCATAGCAAGATATACGTCATGAATTTATGGGATGAACATGCAAATGTAAGCAAACATGCAATTCAAGCATATGAAGGTAAGCAAAAGATGTATTAAAAGATGATCATACATATAATCAATCATGCAATCAATCACATTTCTAGGCAAACAAGTAAACTCAATCATAATATATTATTAAATGCATTATATTAATAGCCTCTTTGTGTTCATCACCATCTAGTGTGACTAAGCAATAATCCCCTGACCTATATTTGGATCTTACTATGAAGGGACCTAACTAGTTGGGTTCAAATTTACCCTTAAGGTCTTCCTTAGAATTAGTATTTTATTTGTTTTATTTAAGGACTAAGTCTCCTACTTCAAAGGAATGAGGTCAAACTTGCTTCTCATAGTATTTCTTAAGTCTTTTATGATACACACACAAGTGCTCTAAGGCATAATTCTATTTTTTATCAAGCAACTCGAGCTGGTTAAGTCTTTCTTGGCGATACTCGTCACCAAATGATACATATTTTAGAAGGATTCTAAGAGATGGGACTTCTAGTTCAAAAGGAAATATGGCCTCAGTTCCATCAACCAAGGCATTGGGTATACCACCAATCAAGGTTTGAACACTAGTATGTTATACCCATAAAGTGGGGTATAGCTGTAAATGACAATCCCTAACAATTTTGCTTATGAGCTTCTTTAATATTTTTATTAATGTCTTGTTAGAAGCTTTGGCTTGTCCATTACCTTGTGGGATATTGTGTTGACCACTTATGCTAAATTTTTAATTTAGCATAAAGTTTGACTATGTCTTTATTTTCAAAAGGAGTGTCATTATCAGACATAAGTGTGTTAAGAATTACATATTGTGACAAAATCTAATTTAGAATAAATTTGGAGACCTAAACACCAATACAAGAGGCTAAATACATAGCCTCTATCCACTTGGTAAAGTATTCAATTTCCATGATGATGAACTTATGTCCATTAGATAATACTAAGTTCATTTTCCCTATAATATCTAGCCCCCAAGCAGAGAAGGGTCAAGATGATGTGATCGACTAAAGCTCTTAAGGTGGTGCATGAACTAGGTTATCATGCTTTTGATATTTATCACATTTTTATACATGGTTATGAGCATATAATTCCATAGTCAGCCAATAATAGCCCATACAAATGAGATTCTTAGTAATTGCACTTCCATTGAAGTTTCCATCACATGCCCCTTCATGAGCATCTTGAATGACTATTTTGGATTCTTAGACAAAGAATCCAAGGCTAAAATTGTGATTAAGTCATAACTATTGATCACTCTAAGTTATTAGAACCTCGGTTTCCTTTCCAAAATCCAAAATATCAAAAGTATTGGATATGATTTTGGGGAAATCATCAAGGGGGTCCACTAGCTCAATGACCCGCTACAAGTGTAATGCAAGTGACACTATTTTCTAGCTAGAATCATCATCACTTCATAGCAGGATATACGTCATGACTTTATGTGATGAACATGCAAATGTAAGCAAACATGAAATTCAAGCATATGAAGGTAATCAAAATATGTATTAAAATATGATCATACATATAATCAATCATGCAATCAATCACATTTCTAGGCAAACAAGTAAACTCAATCATAATATATTATTAAATGCATTATATTGATAGCCTCTTTGTTTTCATCACCATCTAGTGTGACTAAGCAATAATTCCCTGACCTATATTTGGATCTTACTATGAAGGGACCTAACCAGTTGGGTTCAAATTTACCCTTAAGGTCTTCCTTAGCATTAGTATTTTTTTTGTTTTATTTAAGGACTAAGTCTCCTACTTCAAAGGAATGAGGTCAAAATTACTTCCCATAGGATTTCTTAAGTCTTTTATGATACACACACAAGTGCTCTAAGGCATAATTCTATTTTTTATCAAGCAACTAGAGCTGGCTAATTCTTGCTTGGCGATACTCGCCACCAAATGATACATATTTTAGAAGGATTCTAAGATACAGGACTTCTAGTTCAAAAGGAAATATGTCCTCAATCCCATCAACCAAGGCATAGGGTATACCACCAATCAAGGTTTGAACACTAGTATGTTATACCCATAAAGTGGGGTATAGCTGTAAATGACAATCCCTAACAATTTTGCTTATGAACTTCTTTAATATTTTTATTAATGTCTTGTTAGAAGCTTTGGCTTGTCCATTACCTTGTGGGATATGGTTTTGACCACTTATGCTAAATTTTTAATTTAGCATAAAGTTTGACTATGTCTTTATTTTCAAAATAAGTGTCATTATCAGACATAAGTGTGTTAAGAATTACATATTGTGATAAAATCTAATTTAGAATAAATTTGGAGACCTAAACACCAATACAAGAGGCTAAAGGCATAGCCTCTATCCACTTGGTAAAGTATTCAATTTCCATGATGATGAACTTATGTCCATTAGATAATACTAAGTTTATTTTCCCTATAATATCTAGCCCCAAAGTAGAGAAGGGTCAGGATGATGTGATCGACTAAAGCTCTTAAGGTGGTGCATGAACTAGGTTATCATGCTTTTGATATTTGTCACATTTGTATACATGGTTATGAGCATATAATTCCATAGTCATCCAATAATAGCCCATAAAAATGATATTCTTAGTAATTGCACTTCCATTGAAGTTTCCATCACATGCCCCGTCATGAGCATCTTGAATGACTATTTTGTCTTTGTTCGCATTGAGGCATCTCAAGAGAATTCCATAAATGGCCCTCTTGTAGACGATGTCTTTAATTATAACAAATCAATGAGCATGTTACCTAAGATTCTTTTGCTCATTACAGTTTAGTCCTTCAAGTAAAACATATCTCTTAAGGAAGTCATATATTTCCTTACAACAAGAGTCAAGAGTTGGCACTTGTTCAATGGCAAAAATAGTTAATGGTTCTTGATATTGCAATATTATCGGTTACCTAATCTAGCATATGATAATTATCACTTGTTCATCCTCTAACTTTATAGGTATAAGTGATGCAACAATGGTCATTGCATCTACATGGTGGTTACTATAGCATGGAACTGTATCAATGGTTACCTTTGCAAAGGAAGTCGTCAAGTTATCCACAATGCCTTTGTGTGATTTTAGTTTATCATATTTAGTTTGGTAAAATCCTTTAATTTGGTTAATTATTAATTAGGAATATCCAAAAATAGATGGACTAGTGACTTTCAAAGCTAAGGCTACACGTAGCCCAAGATTAAGACCTTCATACTCCATCATGTTATAAGTATACAATAATTAGAACTTTAAAATAAGGGAATTACAATTCATTACAATGATACTAGGATGATTCCTACTCCTGATCCTTTAACACATCTTGTGTCATTGAAGAAAAGAGTCTAGGAATCTTGTTGTTATGTCTCAACAGTGCACACCATCTCATCAGGATACTCAATTTCTAGGGATGATTGGTTGGTAAAGGGGTTGTTTCTAGCTTATCAGCTATCACTTATCCCTTAACCAAATTCTGATTGATGAATTTAATATTTTATCATTAAGAACCATAAACCACTTGGTTATCCTACCTAAAAGGTAGGGTTTAGACATTAGGTAGCACAATGGATCAACCTTGGATATAACATATGTCTTGTGACTTAACATGTAATGACTCAAATTTTGAGAAGCAAATACCATTGCTAAGCACATATTTTCCAAGCGGATCTACCTAGTTTTGTAACATATGAGGGTTCTACTAATATAGTAAATGGTTCATTCTCTATGTTGCTCATTGTATTTTTCCAACATGGAACCTAAAGCATGAATTATTATCACAATATACAACAATAGTGGCTTAAAAGGATTAGGTAAAACAAGGACTGAGAAAGACAGTAGGTATGTTTTTAAAGCAGCAAAAGCTTTTTGATATTCTTCATCCCAATTGAAATTGATCCCTTTTGCAATAGTCTCAAAAAGGGTTGAATTTGTTTTCCATTTGGGATATAAATATCCTAATTTTTTGGAGCTTGCCTTACAAGCTTCTAAGCTTTTTTAAGTTTTGAGGGAGTGGCACGTTAGTTATTGCTGATATTTTATTGATATCTACCTCAATACCTTGTCTAAATACCATAAAGCCTAATAGTTTGTCATATGTTACCCCAAATATACATTTGGAAGGTTTTAGATAAACTTGGTACTCTCGTAGTCGTTCAAAGATTCATTTCAAGTCCTTGACATGATCTTCTATTTTCATTGATCATCTAATAAGATCATCCACATAATCTTCAACAATATTGTGCATCATATCATAAAAAATATATCATGGCGTGTTGATAATTTGTGCCAAAACAATATTGTGCATCATATCATAAAAAATATATCATGGCGTGTTGATAATTTGTGCCAACATTTTTCAAACTGAAGGGTATAACTTCATAACAGAAGGTTCCCCAAGGAGTAGTTAAGTTTTTCTAGCTTGATCTTCTAATGTTATGTAAATCTGATTGTAATCAAAAAATCCATCCATTAAGGATAAAATTCCACAACCCGTAGAGAAATGGACTATTATATCTATGTTTGGCAAAATAAAATCATCCTTAAGATAGGCTTTGTTGATGTCTTGAAATTTTGTGCATACTCGCATATTACCTTCTTTCTTAGCAACTGGTAATATGTTTGAGATCCAATAGAAATAGTTGATGGATTTAATAAACTTTATTTCTAGGAGTTTTTGGAGTTCCTCTTTGACTAGTAGAGAAATTTTTTGGTGCATATTTCATAATTTTTGTCTCACCGACTTAGCATCAAGCTTGACTACTAAGTGATGAACTACCAAGGATGGATCTAATCTAGGAATGTCCATGTAAGACCATGCAAATATATTGTAGTCTTAGTTAAAATCTTTGTATACTCCTTTATTTCTTCCAAAGTTAGGATCTTTCCTAATTTTATCATTCATGGATTGTCACTCGACCCTATGTTTACATCTATGGTTTCTTCTATTATAATGTTGGATTCATCTTCATAATGTGGAGGGGTGGGTATAACCCCTAGACTTTGTAGCTCATAGGCCTCTAAAATTTTTTTCTCCACACTAAATGATTATAAGGGATGTGTGTCTAAAGAAATAGTTCCTTCAATAGGGATATTGTGAGAAGGAGATATGTCATTGTTGTTATCCCTAAGGGGAAAGAGATAAAATTTTCACCTCACAATTATTTATTTGTAATTTTGATACATGATTAGCCATCAAGTGATATGTGGTGTTTTTATCTTCATGCATTGAAGATAGTCCATGCTTTTTGTCACGGTTATCATAAAATTCTTGCCTAATCTGTTCAACAGGATCAATATCGATGGTATTGATTCATGTGTATTATGAAAAGAGATTAGAATAGGTAAAAGGAAGAGGCTCAAATTCCTCATCTTTATCCTAATCTAGACATGTTGCTAAAGTTACTTCTTGTTGGCAATTTTGGGTACATTGGGTACATTGCCTTTACTCTAAGTGTAGATGTTGTCATTGATGTCAAGAAGGTCTTGAAGCAATTTGGTTTGATGTCAAAGAATGTGTCTTGATGAAGGTTTCAGCATGGACAGTGAGTTTCCAAGAAGATCAGGGTAGCCCAGTTGCAAAAGATCAAGAAAAAGACAAGTAAGAAAAAGTATGCAGGCGGCTAGAAAAACTATCGTGATTTCGCAACATGTTTGAGGAGAGAGAAAGTGCTGGCAAAACTGTCGTGATTTCATGACATGTTTGAGGAGAGAGAAATTTCAGGCAAAAGTGTCACGATTTCGCGACATGCTAGAAGACAGAGACAAAGCAGGCAAAACTTTCATGATTTCGCGACATGTCACATTTTCACGACTCGAAAAGTGCAGGAAGGCAGAGAAGGAAAAGTGTCACGATTTCGCAACATTCTGCAAAGTAAGTTATTCGGATGAAAAAGTGTCACGATTTCGCGACATGATGCTGAAGAGAGAGTCCGCAAAAAGAACTATCGTGATTTCATGACAAGTTCAAAGAGAGAGAAAGTTACATGTAAAATTTCACGATTTCATGACATGCAGCAAAGGGAAGAGCTTGAAAGGAGAAGCATCACGATTTCATGACAAGCTACAAAAGAAATCGTATGGAAGCCAGAAGTGTCACGATTTCGAGACAGGCAATAAAGAAAACGTACGAAAGCTAGAAGTGTCATGACTTCGCGACAGGTAATAGAGAAAGCTTTCGAAAGCTGAAAGCGTCACGATTTCATGACAGGCTACAAAGAAGTTGTACGGATGTAGAAAGTGTCACGATTTTGCGATAGGTTGAGTTGGCAGCTTGCAGTTGGAGAAAGTGTCACGATTTCATGATAGAAACAGTTAGCAAGTCTTAAACAGAAGCATCACGATTTCACAACAAATTGAAGAAGGAAGAGCTCGAAGGAAAAAGCATCGCAATTTCATGACATGTTCCAGTTTCACGGGCATATGGCAAAAAAGAGCTTAAGGCAGCAAAAGCATCGTGATTTCACGACAGAGTTGCAGATGACGTCAGTAGAAGCAGATGTGTCATGATTTCATGACAAAAGCTGAGAGGAAGGCCATAAAGACTAAAGTGTCACGATTTCACGACAGAAGTGAGATGACATCAGCAAGAGGCAAAGGTGTCACGATTTCGTGATAGAAGCACAAAGGAAGTCAACAAAGGCCAAGGTGTCATGATTTTGTGACAGTAGGCTATAGAAGGTGTATGGCTGTAAAAATGTCGTGATATCATGACATGTTGTAGTTTCATAGGGACAGCTATAGAACCAAAGGCGGTTGAAGGACAAAATTAACTTTGAGCCGACAAATTTAAAATCTAGGCCGATGCAGCACAGGGTTTTGCAGCCGATGTAGTTGAAGAGTAACAACCGACTAAGATTGAATGTAATGATCTTGAATCTTACTCTATAAAAGGAGGGCTGTTTGAATAGTTTGAGTATCGATCAAGTGTGCGTTCGAAGTGCGACTTTCACAGAAGCAGAGTGCAGGGAGAAGTTCGATCGTCGAATAGCAGAGTGTGCAAAGACATTGCTACTATGTTTGCACAGAGGTGCATAAGTGGATATTTGAACAAGTGCTATAATTGTGTAGAGGTACAAGTTCAAGGACAATAGTGCCAGACCGAAGGACTGTGTTTTGGTGCAGATAAGAAGACCAACTGTGCGGTGATAGAGTTGAGGACAGATGTCTCCAGCCAGAGCAGGGAAGACAGGTGTCTTCTGTGGATAGAGTTCCACTTGCTAAGGGCTACAGAGGCAAAGGTTTTCTAGAGGATCACTAGTTTAAGCAGAGCCAGGGGAAGGTATCTCCTTTGGGTTGGTGCCCATAAACTTTGTAATCGGGACATGTTTCCCAGAATTTGAGGTGATAAAATTTAGTAAAAATTTTATCCATGGAGTAGCCCGTGTTGGGTGAACCACGTAAATTGCTGTGTCTCTATTGTGGATGATATTATGTGCATTGCTTTGATTTTTGTTTTGATGTTGTTATATATATTCACTGCATAATTTTGAACTACAAGTTGAATCGAAAGAAAAAGTAGAAAGCGGTCTTATACTGTTCACCCCCCCTCTCAGTATAAGCTTGTGTTCTTCAATTGGTATTAGAGCAGGTTCCTTAGAAAAGGTTTAACAGTTGGAAGGAAGAACTGGTTAAGAACACAATGGATTTTTTAGGTGGCAATGCAGCACCTATTCTTGATGGATCATATTTCGGTCTGTGGAGTGCAAGAATGAGAGTTTATCTAATAGAACTTGGTAATGACGTATGAGAAGTGATTTAAGATGAATACACTATTCCTAAATATGGTCCTTATACCAAATAATATAGACTCATGCTTCACAGCAATTCAAAAGCCATGAATGCAATGGCTTACAGAAAGCAAATCTCACCAAAGTTATTCACTGCAAGACAGCTAGTGAAATGTGGAAACAATTGCAGGTGGTTCATACAAGTTATGCAAATGTCTGAAAGGCCAAATTGAGACATTTTAAAGGTATGTTTGAACAACTCAAAATGAATGATGATGAAAATATTAGTAACTACATGCTTCGTATGGATGAGGTTGTTAACTCCATGAAATATCTAGGTCTTGAGGTTGCTGAAAATGATGTGTGTGATAAGATTTTAAGATCTCTTCCTAATAGATTTAGTGAAAATATTTTTGCTATTGAGGAAGCTAAAGATTTAGATAAATTGAAAAAGGATGAGCTCCATAGTATTCTTGCAGCATTTGAGCTAAGAACTCAAGTGAAAGTTGATGTCAAGAAAGATGCAGCTTTCAAAGCTACCAAGAAATCAAAGGGCAAATAGATTCAAGAGAGTGATGAGTCTTCTAGTGATGAAGAGGCATATTACAGCAAGAAAGCCAAGTTCTCTAGAAAACACAAAAGCAAGAAAAACATAAGATGTTTCAACTGTGGAAATTTTGGTCATTATGCTACTGATTGTACTTGTTTCCAAGAATGAAAGTGATGAAGATATATAGGATGTTAAGAGCAAGGATTCTGAAAAGCACAGGTATTACAGAAAGAACAAAGATGAGCACATCAATCA
Organism: Wollemia nobilis; assembly: GCA_028583015.1. Classification (NCBI taxonomy): domain Eukaryota; kingdom Viridiplantae; phylum Streptophyta; class Pinopsida; order Araucariales; family Araucariaceae; genus Wollemia; species Wollemia nobilis. Next base: position 5,833,460 of record JAQPPZ010000386.1, on the reverse strand, counting down.
AGGAAAGAGGCATTCACACAAGAATAAGAAGAGCTTCTACCTAGAAAAAGCAAGTAAGTGTTCTAGCAGTGATAGTGAAAGTTCTTCTAGTGATGATGAAAATGAGATGCTATTCATTTCAAAAAAAGAGGAAGAACTAAAACTTAAATTCATTGTCATGAAATTTTTTAGATGTGGAAATTTTGGGCACCTTGAGGATGATTGCAAAAATAATGAATTGGTTGCTAGTATGTATGAGGATGCTTCAGAAAATGATAAGGAAGATGCTTGTATGGTTTTTGAAAATGGTAGCACCTCTAGTGATAAGAAATCTGAAAAAGGCCTTGATATTTCAAAATGCAATCAAATAGAGGATCTTGAATGTGAACTTACTAATGCTCTTAGTGTTTTGAAAAAGGAAAGGAAGAAGAATGCTAGACTCAAGGATAAGTTAGATGAATGTTGTATGGAGAGAGATGAATTCATAGAAAGTCTTGACATCTCTATGGCTAAGACACAAGAACTCAAGAATGAGTTAGAATCTAAGATGCTTGAGTATAGTGAATTAGAATAGAAAATGGCTGCCATGAAAGAGGAAAATAAAGAATACAAGGATAAGCTATACGAGTTTCAAGATAGATCCAAAAGGGTTAATTCTCTCATCCAAAGTCAAAGAAATCCATCGAGATAAAACAGGTCTTGGTTTTGTTAAACCACACAAAAAACAGGTTGGGGAATCAAGTAAGAGATTTCAGAAAGAAGAAAGTTCTGATGAAGAGAGTATTTTAGAGAAAGAGTCCATGAGTGATAAATGCGCAGAAACAAAAAACATAATTCTGAATACGAAAAAGAATTTTTTGAGACCCAAGAGGTCAAACAGAAGAATATTTCACGGTAGATGTTTTACGTGTCACGGGTTTGGCCACATGGCTTCGCATCTTAAATTAGTTATGCATTATCTGTCTTGTTGATGAATCTGGATAAATTCCATCGTATCAATATATAAAATTTAAATTTAAAGATAATATAAATTTAAACATCATCATTGAAAAAATTCTATACAAATTGAAAAATCATTAAAAATTAAAAAATATTTATTAAAATAGGTCCAAGGTTCAAACTGCAACATGGGCGAGTGTGTGAGGGGAGGCTGTGTGTATGGTTGTGTTTTTGGCTCCTATTGATAAGCTTGGATCTCACCCTTATCACCCTTATTAGAGGTGGTTGGGATGGGGATGCCCAGCCCTGAGCGTCGATTGTAGGGGTTTCTCACACTAACCTCAATCAATATATATATATATATATATATATATATATATATATATATATATTATATATATATATATATATATATATATATATATATATATATATTAAACTTTAAAATTAATTAAAAAAATCTTTAAATGTGATTGTAAAATATAATATAATAATAACTACAAGCTTACTGCAGTGGTAAGGACTTTGGCCTCTCTTTGAGAGGTCCAAGTTTCAAACCCCATCAGTATGAGGGGATTAGGACCCCTCATAAAAATATGTGTAAATTCATTGAAAAAAATGTTAATATTTAAAAGGGTCGAGGTAGTAGACCGACTAGTTTTGCCTAATTATTTTCTAGCTTGAGGTTTATGGTTTCAATATTAAGCCCCTCTAGGTCTCCCTCACTCGGAGTAAACATGTAAAGAGGTGGGGAAAAGGGTTATTCCGATGTATTAAAATAATAATGATAATAATAATACTAATTCATCTCTTAGTCCTCAAGGACTAGGTGGATTGGTAAGTTCTGGCACTTACCAAGAAGAGACCTAGGTTCAAACCCTAGGGGCATGCCTATTTACAAGGGTAGTAGTCTGACCTGAATCCACTAAGTGTGTGCTAGCCCAACGACAATGGTACCAATACCGAGCACCCGCTGGTCCTCTCCACGTTGGTTAAACAAAAACAAAGTGGAATAAGGGTTATAGAAGGCAATCCCAAAATTTGAACCTTGCTTGGTAGTAGAAAAGGACTGTGAATATAACTAATTCTCTTGTGTATCAAAAAAATAATGATAATAATAATAATTTCTCTTACAATAAAAAAATATTTTCGTAGACCAAAATTTTTTAGAAAATGATAATAAAATATTTGCTATTGAAAAGTTGATGGTTTGTCCCAAGGGACAACATAATGGTTCAGGCTTTTTTTATTCTTCAAGATGTTCAAGTTTTAAATTGTGGTATGTGTATGGGTGTGTGTTAATATTCTATTGATACGCTTAACTCTCAACCTTATGAAGATTTATGGCTGAAATGAAAATGTTCAACCCTAAATATTGATTGGTAGTAGAGGTTTATCACACTATCTAAATTAAAAAAATGATGTATATGGCAAGAAAACCTCGTGTTTTTTTCCTTTAAGCCTAATTAATGTCAAGTGTGCACGGGGGAGATACATTGGAATCTATGCTTCCCCACTTGAGGATCTATTTCGAAAGGAGATCCCGAGGATACAAAAATCCTCAACACAACTAGACTCCTACTTTAATGTTTTTTTCTATGGTTGTATGATAGTTGATGTTATGCTTGTTTATGCGGTTTTTATGAGTTCAATTAATACAAACACCTAAAGGTTTTGGATCTCTAATAATATTGACTCTTTATCGAGCCTTAACGGTTATTTGAACCTAAATATTCAAGTATCATCTAAATGCAAGGCTTAAGTTTAAATCATTCAAATGCAAGAAAACAAGAGCTAACCTATATGTACTTCAAATTTCAAATGCACTAGACTAAGGAGATCTCAATTTCAGGGTAAAACAAGGAGGAATGCAATGAGACAATCTAGCCTAATGCAACTATATGTTTTTTTATTCTTTGCCTAAGTACTTTAAAGTAATATGAGGGTTAAATTTCAACCTAAGTTTCCTTAATTGATTAGTCTTTTAGTGTTTTGTGAAGAAATTAGAGAGTTTTGTAAAGAAATTGTAAGGTTTTGTAAATGATTAAGGTTTCCTAGCTAAATTTCCTTAATTTACCAAAGTAGATGTGATTTATATTTCAAAAAAATATAAAAACAAAACTAGAACATAAAGGAATTGAAATTGTAGGGCTAGGGAAGGGTCAAGTGGCAGAATTACCTCTCTTGGAGCCTGTCTGTCAAATTTACCACAAAGGTACCAAATTCACAACTACTACCAAATTCACCATAGGGGCGGTGAATTTCATAAATCCTGCACAAAAACTAAAAAAAAAATAGGTTGTTTTATTTAAGGGGTCTGTCTAAGGGCTAGATAGGGTAGAATCTTGTCTGAACATCTGATCAGACTCCTTTTAAATAAAAAAAAGTGATTATGTTGGCCTCTTGGGATGGAAATTTTGTCCTATTTCCAAATTCACCATAGGGGTGGTGAATTTGATTCAGTGTATTCTAGTTTGCCAAATTCACCACGGGGATGGCAAATTTGGTCCTGAGATGGATTTTTGAAGTTTTAGGGTAGATTATGCGCTAATTTCAATAGGGTTTTGGCTAAGATTGTAGGGGAAGGATCCCACTATATTTTGCAAGGTCTATAAGTGATAAAATCTTAGGATAAAGCCTCTAAAATAGAGAATTTAGGGACTGATTTAAATTATAACAGAGAAAAGGCTAAAAAACCCTAAGGAGCTACGAATTTGATCAAAATAAGCAAATATAAGATAAAATGTGCAGTGCAATGAATTAGGAATTCTATTAATATTGTTTATTACTGATCTAAATTCTAAATAAATAGGGATTGATGTGTATTCTTTACCAATTTATGGGTCAAATAAATACTTGGATAAAAGGAGCAGGGGAATGCCTCAATGACTATTTTGAACAATCAAAGACCTGGGAACATAGATTTGAGAATGCAAAAGGATTAGGAATATAGCAAGGTAACTTGTCTATATCCTATTATCTACAATACCTATGAAACTGATGACAAGATCAATGTAAATTGCTTAAGAAAAATGAAAGGAATGTCATGAAATTCTTGAAATAGCAAGTCAAAGTGCTATAATACTCAAAACATGGAAGTAAAATAGCATGGATGTGAAAGGAAATGGTTAGTATGCCTGTAATGAAAGTCAAATAATGTTGTAGATAATATTAAATGACTGTAGATGAAAAATATAGCAAAAAATATGTCATGAAATGTACAAGGAAATATATTAAAAATCTTACAAAATAGAGGTTTAGAAGGAAAATTTTCTAGTGAAATGAATGCAAACTAAGATAATTCTGTAAAACGATATTAGATATGATAATAGATATTGCAAATCCTTGAAATCATACTTACAAGAAAATATGTTAGAGCCTACAATACAAGGATGAGCTCAACAATGATGAACATGTAAAGGGAAATGAAATAAGAGAAAGTAAATGAGTTAGTCAATATGCAGCAAAGCTTAAAATTAGGAAGCCAAAATGCAAATACAGCAAGAAAATGGAGGAGATATCTATACTATATTTTGCCTAGATATGGTCTCTCCCTAGGATGAAGATCTCCTTGCCACCAAGCTCCCTTGCCTTGCCTAGTTGCCCTCCACAAATGCTTGCAAAATGACTCCAAATGCTTGAAAGAGGCTTGGAGAACTTGAAGAAAACTTGAAAATGAAGAATGCTATGAGATGAGAAGGCACTTAGAAATCTTGGCAGAGCTTTGCTACAGTGAAATTTCTTTTGGAATACTTTCCCAATGACCTCCTAAAATAGGATATAGGAGGGGACTTGGAGGGAGAAGAGAATAATGCCGAATTCAAACAAATTGATTTGAATCCTTCTTAAAGCATGAAAAATCAATGGAAGCGGTGAAAGGGAGCTCTATCCATGCCCCACTAGTTTGTGTAGAAGATTATCGATAGTTTTTGCCAAATTCGCCACTATTGACCAAATTTGCCACTTGGATCTGGGTGTCGAATTTGGTAAGGAATCAAATCTAATTCTAAGCAGTTTGAAATTTAAAAATTTACAAAAATTACCACTAGCTAAATTCACCACAAGGGTGGTGAATTTGGTAAAATACTAATTTTGAGTGTAAAAAGTTAATTTTGCAGTTTTGCCAAAATTGCCACTCAACTTACCAAATTCACCACTGGCAAATTTGGTCAAAATGATGAATTTGATAAAGGTGAAATTTGATGCCCAAGATGATGGGGGATGACCAAATTGATGTTTTGTGATATTTGGAATTGATTTTGGGAGGTTTTGGGATGTTTGTGACTAATTTTGGGAAGTCGTGACTAGTGTGTCAAAATTGGGTATCTACATTTTGCCCTAGTTTTAATGTGATATCTGAGATGTTACATTAAAATTTAAGTCATGATATTCAATTTTGATGCTGAGATGTGTTGTTGTTGTACTGCTTTATCGATTTTTAAGAGTTGATTGAGATTTTATTGGTTTTGATGATTTTGTATACATATGCCTCGTTTTCTGTGCCTCAATATTTGGAGAAAATTGATTTACCCCATGAAAATTTCTTGCCCTAAAAACATGATTTATTTCAAAATATTGTGTGCTTGGTGATAGGTTTTAGGGTAAATTTTTGGACTACGGGATGCTTAGATTGGTTAGCATTGATGGGCTAGGGGTTTAAAAGGCAAAAGAAGAGGTGAAAGCGACCTCATTTGCACCTTTACCTATTATAAAAATTTGGAGAGAACGAGACAGAGTAGTTAGAGAGAATGGCTCATATCTTAGGATGGACACATCATGCAGGTGTGGTTCGAGGGATAATCGATATATTAGAGAGAGACTGAGAGGTAGACCTTCATTTCGAACCAAAAATTTTGTATTTAAGTCATCTTTTACATTTTTCACAAGTTGTGGTAAATTTGGTGCTAGTGGCGAATTTGGTAAAAGTGCCACTAGCAAATTTGGTCCCAGTGGTAAATTTAGCATTAGTGAATTTGGCACGAGTGGCAAATTTGGTTCAAGATAGTCAGTTTTGTTGTACATTTTTTAGCTTCAATATGTATGCAAACATAGGCATATTTATACTTATCAGAAACCTCTTTTCAAGGGCTATCCAATGGTAGCACTTTTGTGAATTTTTTAGATGATTTGATGAGTTTTCTAGCTTGATAATTTGGATGGTTCTTTGGCAAGCGATAAATATTTTGATGAGCAGGGAGCATCGCCCTAAGTGCTTGGGGAGCATCTTAGCGAGCGAGCAAAGTTTTAGGGATGTGGTAGTTCTATCAGTAGTAGGGCTATATCATGTTGCTTATATGCCTAAGTTAGAATTTGATTTCTCCTTATTGATATCCCTTGTAGAGAGGTGGTACCTGTCCACCAATACCTTTAGGCTACTGACAAGTGAGATGACAATTACTTTAGAAGATGTGTGGTGCATCCTCAAGGTGTCAGTTTAAGGTGTACCCATTTGCCTAGAAACCAGTGTTTGCGCTATAAAGTTAGCCTTCTCAATGAGGGGTGACTTCTCTAGGATGAAGGATTGAGGATCAATTATGCTTATGTGGGTGGGTACACTGACCAAAGAACGACACTCTTAGTAGCAATGGTGTTTGTATTGATGATGAGCGATACTAGTAGGAGCTTTATGCCATGGGTATGAGGACCAATTATAGCACGATTGAGAGATAGACTATTTACACCTGGGCTATAGCTATCTTGGCCAGATTATATCATACTTTATATAGGGTAGTTTATAGGAAAGGTTAGAGTCTGACATGCTGCACTTTGTGCTAGGTTTGGGCATGGGAGTATATAGACACTTGATGATCCATTATGGTGATGAGGGGTATTTAGGAGTGAGTGTACCAATTTTGAGGTTGTGGTGCACCCTCTTATCATGAGTTGAATGTATCATTTTCACCTTTTATGATACACCTTCTCCATCGACATGTATAGTGTGAGGTATATTTATATGATGATAATTGCTATTTTGAATCATGATGAGATGCTTTGATTCTTGTTGCTTGTCCTAGTGAAATATTACATGTTGGTGCTTTCAATGTGATGTTACTTTGATGTGATGATGCTTTTTATGAGGTGTAGTTCACTAGTTATTTATATTTTGATTGATTTTCTTGGTGAGGGTTTTATGATGATGATCAAATGTGGATGAAGAGGAGATGTCCCATTTGAGAGATGTATTTATTATTTTGGATGATAGGTGAACATATAGAAATGTATTATGTGAGTGGTGGTCTCTAGACCTGATATAGGAGAACGCTCATTTTCTTTAGAGGTAAATGTTTTACCTTTTATTGTGTTCCCATAGGTGGGAATATGATCTCATTATGTTTAAATGGTGGCCTATGATGCCATATTCATGATATCATTTAAGACATAATGAGGTACCTATAATATGTACAATGAAGTATATTGTTTTGAAAATATTTTTCCTCTCATCAATGTTCAAGTGCCATTCTCTATGAAATACTTGACTGCATAGATGAGGTACTTGTAATATTTACAATGAAATATATTGTTTTGAAAATATTTTTCCTCTCATCAATGTTCAAGTGCCATTCTCTATGAAACACTTGACTACGTAGATGAGATACCTATAATAGTTACAGTGAAATATATTGTGTTAAAAATATTTTTCCTCTTATCAATGTTCAAGTGCCATTCTCTATGAAACACTTGACTGCGTAGATAAGATTTAAGATTTTCACCAATGTTCAAGTGCCATTCTCTATGAAACACTTGACTGTGTAGGTGAAAATATTATGCTTCTTATCAATGTTCAAGTGCCATTCTCTATGAAACACTTGACTGCGTAGATAAGATTTAGGATTTTCACCAATGTTCAAGTGCCATTCTCTATGAAACACTTGACTGCGTAGGTGAAAATGTTATGCTTCTTATCAATGTTCAAGTGCCATTCTCTATGAAACACTTGACTACGTAGATAATATTGTATTCTTATCAATGTTCAAGTGCCATTCTCTATGAAATATTTGATTGCATAGATAATATTTAGATTGATTTTTATCAATGTTCAAATATCATTCTCTATGAAACATTTGACTATGTAGATAAGAGTTTAGATTTTAATCAATGTCTAAGTGTCATTCTCTATGAAAGTAGTTTGATTTTCATCAATGTTTAAGTGTCATTATTTATGAAACACTTAGTTGCGTACATGAAAGTTTTTATTCTGCAAGCCTTTCGCAAAGCTTTGAAATGAAGTTTGTGAATGCTTTTGATGTTGATTGTAAGATGTTTTGTGATTATTGTAAAATATTTTGTATCTTGTATGATTTTTGTAATGTTTTGCAAATTGATGAAAAGATCTTTGCAAATGTTTTGCAAAGTAATGAAGAGAATGCCTTCGTGATTGATTTTTATATCCTTTGCAAAATATTTTTGCAAAAGAATGAAAATGATTATTACAAATTTCTTTTAATAGGATGATCTTTGCAAATATTTTGCAAAGTAGTGAAATGATTTTGTGATTTGATTTTGCCTCCTTTGTAAATGTTTTTGCTAAGTGGAGGAAAATGATCTTTACAAATGTCTTGTAAAGTAATAGGATGATCTTTGCAAATGTTTTGCAAAGTAGATGTTTTCAAGGTATGTTGTAATTTGCAAGTTGTGATGTTGGTGTTTGTGATGTAACAATGTTGAGATGTTCTATTTTTGCTATTGTAATGTACTACAATAATTTTGAGATGGTTGTAAATGTTTGCAAAAAGGCTTGTAGAATGATTTTTGTGTTGTTATTTTACTTTTGAAAGTAGAATGATTTAAAAGAAAATATATATATTTGGATATATATGCAAATATTTACATGTATGTGAGGAATTGGACTTAATATTCATCGCCACCTCTGATGTGTTGAAATATTCGAGGATTTTGTATTGTAAACAAAATATTTCAAATTGAGGGCAACACTCCCATATGCACAATCCAAGAGAAGAAGAAGTCCTTCTCCCATGCCCAATGTGTGTACAAAGAAATGTATATGTATAAAACATGGGAAAAATAAATCCCCTTATCTAGGAGGTCCATATGATAACATTACCTTGAGTCTAAAGGATCTTGTTTGTATGAATGAGTAGATGACATCCATGCTAGATTATAGGCCATTAGGATGTATAGGGATCTAATAATCGACTGCTTGATGCAGTCATAAATGATTATGGGTACGTAAAGTGTTGATTACTAAATCCCTGTGCTTCCAAAGAGTCTATAAGTCAGCTAGGATGTTTTAGTTTTGAAGAAAATAAGAAGTGATAAGTTGTTATCACATATCAAGAGGGAGGAAGTTCTCTATCTATTTCATGTGAATATATAGAGAATATCTAGCTTGATAGGTGATTATTTTTTGAGCTTTTGATGTTTTATTGCATATTTGCATAATATAGCTAATTGGAAATAGAACTCTGTTAATCCAATAGTATTATTAGGAAAATAGTTGATGGTGAGAGTATGATTCATGGATGTTCTATTGTTGTAGAGGCTTAGGTAGCTATGAAGATAACATCGATCTAGTATCTGGTGAAGCGTACAAATAATTGCATGCTCACAAGGCATTGGATCTATAGGTAACCTCATAGTCTGATAGACCCTTTTGAACAACAATTTGTGAGTGTGATTTTGTTTGATAGAATGTCAATGACAATGAACCAGGAGGCTACGAGGATAATATTGATCCAGTGCCTAGTGAGATATACAAATGATTGTAGATCTACAAGATATTGGATCAATATAGTCTTCGATAACCTCATGGACTATCGAAGGCAATCATTGAGACTTGTGAAAATGTGATAGCATGTTGATGTAGTAAATCAGAGAGGAAGTAAAGGTAACATTGATCCATTGCCTAATGAGATTTGCGGGGAAGTTGCAAACTTGTGCATCATTGGATCAAGGGAACCTTACAATCCCTATGACTTATTGGAGAGATAATGTGTGAGAATTAGATTTATGTTTGATTACATACTAAAAATGGTATGTTGAATGGGAAAGAGTACCCTTAATCATCCATTCCCATATAAAGTTGACAAGTAATTGTTAATCCATAGGGGAATGGATGATTAAGGAACTCTTGGCCCATGTGACCAATCGAATGAGTAAGCAGGTGATGATATATTAGGTATGATTTTGTGAACTCGAATGATAGGCCAATCAGGGAAGAGAACCCCATTCAACCAGTAACTAGTAGAATTCACAAATGATTATGAATTTATGAGAGATTGGTTGAATGTAATTTCTCATCCCTGAATGGATGATAAAATGAGTTATATGTGAAGAATATGATGAGTAGATATCATGACACATTCAATAGACTACTCTAAAATTCTCTTATACAATACATCATTTTGCAAGATGCAAAAGTCATAGATGCATTATAAAAGAGAAAAATGTATCATTGAGGAGTCTATTGAATAATCATGAGTGTTGATGGAACACAAAATTATTTTGTTGAGAAATATTGTAGATACGTATTGTTGATAATGTTGTGAAATATTGTTGATATTAATGGTGTGATTATGTATGAAATAGAGGAAAGTAGGTTATATGTAGTGTTCATTTTTGAAAAGAGAAGAAGTGAGGTAGATGAAGATTGATTATTATTTGTTTATTGGTTGCCCCAAGATTGGGATAGAAGAAAGGGAGAAGGTCAGGTCATCAGGGTCGTGGATGATCACATCATACATCACTTAACCCAAGAGAGGGAGAAGAAGAGAAGTATGATAGTAGTGAAGCGGGATGTAGAAGAAGGTTTTAGAGGATAAGATTTTTGGACTGAGAGAGTTTACTCAACATATAGTTAGCCTAGATGGATGCAATGCAGATGTATTCGTAATAAGGATTGGCCTTTGCATCATAGTAAACCCTCTTGACTCGATGGTATGATCAAGCAAAATGAAGTAATCATGCAAGGGGTGAAGTGTATATGATTATATGATGATTTTTGTCATGTATTCAATCAAATGAGCAAGCAAATGACTCGATGTGTTTTATGCATAATATCATTTAAGATGAATGATATTAATTGGTTCTTTGTGTTCTTGGCCATCCAATGTGGCTAGGTGGTAGGCTCTTGATCCAAATTTGGTTGTGATAATAAAGGGTCCTAACCAATTAGGCTCAAATTTTCCTTTTAGGTCAATGTCGACATTAGTATTCCTTTGATTTTCTTTGAGGACTAAATCCTCGACTTCAAAGGATCTATGATGCACCTTTTTGTTGTAGGCATGTCAAAGTCTATTATGGTATATTCTGAGATGTTCTAGGGTATTGATGCACTTTTCTTCTAAGATTTCTAGTTGTTGTAAGCGACTTGAGCGGTATTCATCTCCTATCGAAGAATCTTGTAACAAGACTCTTAGAGAGGGTATCTCAAGTTTGAAAGGAAAGACTACTTTGGTACCATAAACTAAAGCATATGGTGTTTCCCCAGTGGGAGTATGCACACTTGTGTGATATGCCCATAATGTAGGATAAAGTTGTAAGTGCCAATCTCGACCATTTTTGTTGACTAGTTTCTTAAGGATTTTGATTAGCATTTTGTTGGAGGATTCAACTTGTCTATTTCCTTGTGGATAGTATGGTGTAGACCATTTCTGTTGAATTTTGTATTTGGTGCACATCTTGGAAACCTCTTTATTTTTAAAAGGGGTATCATTGTCTACAATTATGGTAGAAGGGATACCATATCGACTAATGATTTGATTTAGGATAAATTTTGATACTTGGATGCCTATGGTAGAGGATAGAGGCATTGCCTCGACCCACTTAGTGAAATATTTTGTAGTTGTAATAATGAATTTATGTCCATCAGATGATTGAGGGTTAATTTTACCTATAATATCCAATCCCCAAGAGGAGAAAGGCCAAGGAGATGTGATAGGTTGAAGTTCTTGAGATGGAGCATGAACAAGATTGTCATGTCGTTGACATTTGTCACATTTCTTGACATAGTTGTGAGTATCCTTTTCCATGGAGGGCCAATAATAGCCCATCCTAAGGAGCTTCTTGGCTATGGCTAGTCCACTAAAATGGCCACCACATGATCCATCATGGGCTTCTTTTATGAGAGCTTGAGCTTCATCTACATTTATGCATCTGAGGAGTATACCTTCAAAGGAGCATCGATATAAGATATCTCCAATGATGACATATTTGCAAGCTTTTAGCCTAAATTGTCTATGCTTTTGAGAGTTGAATCCTTTAGGGAATGTTCCTTCCTTGAGGAAATTGAAGATGTCTTGATACCAAGGTTCTTGAGGTATAGATGTTTCAATATTACATATGTTAAGAGGTTGTAAGCATGATTTGATTATGGAAGGCTCATTGATTGACCTTATGATGATAGTAGCTTCTTCATATTCCAACTCTAAAGGTATGAGAGATGCAACTATTGCCATAGCATCGACATGGTGATTGCTAGAATGTGGTATGGCTTCTATAGTTATTTGATCAAAATGAGTTTTCAATATGTCTACAATATCTTTGTATGGCTTTAGCTTTTCATATTTGGTTTGATAGGTATCATTTACTTGGTTGATCACCAATTGTGAATCACCATATACTATTATGTTCTTGATATTTAGTTTTGTTGCGGCCCTAAGACCTAGAATAAGTGCTTCGTATTCTATTGTATTGTTGGTACATGAGAAATGAAGTTTAAAGGATAGTGGGATGAGTTGTTGTTGTAGGGTGACTAGGATAATTCCTGCCCCTACACCTTTTGTGCATCTAGCTCCATCGAAGTACAAGATCCATGTTTTAGATTCTTGGACTTCTATTGATGAGACCATCTCATCAGGGAAAGAGATGTTTATAGGATGTTTTGACTCTAAAGGAGTTATGGCAAGTTGATCTACTATAACTTGCCCTTTTAGTGATTTTTGATTTATGAATTCTATGTCGAATTCACTAAGGGCTATGACCCATTTTGCAGTTCTACCTAATAGATAAGGTTTTGATATAAGGTAGCATAATGGATCTACCCTTGCTAAGATGTAAGTATTTTGACTAAGCATGTAATGTCTTAGTTTAAGATATGAGAAGACAACTTCTAGGCAAATATTCTCTAGTGGTGTGTAACGAGTTTCGTAGTTCACTAGAGTTCTACTAATGTAGTAGATTTCCCTTTCTCGATGTTGTTCATCGTATTGTGCTAACAAAGCTCCTAAGGCATGTTCAGTAGCAGCTATGTATAGCAATAATGGTTGATTTAAGTTTGGTGGCACCAAGATAGGTGGTGTTAAGAGATAAGTTTTTAGGGCTTCGAAGGCTTCTTGACACCCTTCGTCCCATTCAAATTTAGCTCCTTTCTTCAATAATTTGGAGAAAGGTTGACACTTGTCTGCAAGTTGTGATATGAACCTACGAATAGCCTGTAATTTTCCTTGAAGGCTTCATAACTCAGTCAAGTTTTTGGGTGGTGATATGTTTGTTATAGTTATGATCTTAGAGGGATCAATTTCAATCCCATGATGAGATATGATGAACCCAAGTATCTTTCCTGATTTTACCCTAAAAATACATTTTAGGGATTTTATTCTAACTTTATAGTCTTGTAGTCTTTGGAAGATGCATCTAAGGTCTCGAGTATGGTATTTCCTTTTTTGAGATCGACCTATGATGTCATCCACATAGTCTTCTACTATTTTATGCATGAGGTCATGAAATATGTATGTCATAGCCCTCTGATATGTGGCTCCTACATTCTTAAGACCAAAAGGTATAACTTGATAGTAAAAGGTCCCCCATGGGGTGGTGAAAGTTATTTTAGATTGATCTTCTACCATGATCTTGATTTGATTGTAGCCTAAGAATCCATCCATTAAGGATAGCATCTCAGACCCTATGGTGAAGTCGACTATCATGTCTATGTTTGGTAAAGGGAAATCATCTTTAGGACAAGCATTGTTTATATCTCTAAAGTCGATGTAAATTTGAATGGATCCTTACTTCTTGGTGATAGGGATAATGTTGGAGATCCAATCCAAATAATCTATGGCTTTTATGAAGCCAACATCTAATAGTTTTTGAAGTTCATACTTTACTAGAAGGGTGACTCTTGGATGTATTTTTCTTAGTTTTTGCTTGATAGGTTTGGCATCAGGATGCACTACTAGATGGTGGACTACTAATGAGGGGTCAAGTCCTGGCATATCATCATATCCCCAAGCGAAGATGTTAAAGAATTCCTTTAATAGGTTTGTGTATTCTATTCATTCTTCTTGGGTTAGGACTTTCCCTAGTTTGATAAGGTGTGGATCTTGATCTATTCCAATGTTGACTTCTATGGTCTCTTCGATTAAAGCTTGTGACTCATCCTCAAAATGGAGAGGGGTATCTATAATCCCTAACTCTTTAAGTTCTTAAGGGTCTATAGATATTTGTTCCAAGTCAAGAGGTTGGGCGAAATTTAAATTGAAGATCTATTTGAGAGATTCTTCTATATGGCAATTATCCAAAGACTCTTCAAGATCTTTGTTGGTTGTGATTGCTTTAGGATGGACTAATTCTAACATGTTAATGCTCCCAAATCATATAGTTTTGTGGGGTGTTTGGTTGAGGAGTGACCATAGTTCTTCTTCATCCTCTTCACCCCATTGAGAGCCATGTATTGATTTGGAGTAGTCATCCTTGTCTTCTTCTCCTAATATAGGAGAGGGTTCATTTTTGTTGGGGATAAATCCAATCCCACATCATGTTGGCCAAGGTACAACTTCTAAGGGTTCTTTAATACCTTGTTCATAGTGACCTAGGCCTTTACCTTGATAACCCATATTAACAAGCATTTGTTTAACTATGGGAAATGAAGGTGACATGTAACATGTAGCATAGGTTCATTCACTTGGCATGAGGTTGCATCCTTGGATCTTCTCATCGAAGGTAGTTCCTTCATGGATGAAAGTACAAGACCCTATTTGGATTTTGAGTCCCTTTCTACTAGGCATACCTATGTCTCGAGGAGAAAGGAACATGCTTACTAGTTCTATGAAAGGATCTAGTTTTCAATAAATATGGTTAACTTGATTATTGGAAAAGGGATGGTTGGGGAGTTTCCTCTAAGTCTATAAGAGGTTCCTCTAATATTTCCTTTCCTTTATCTACTTTTGATTGATCATTTGACTTAGTCGATTGTATGGAAGGGCAAATATTAATCTCTTGTAAGTCTATAGAATTGCACATGGTGAAAGGTTCTAGGTCTCCAGGAACGTGGATGACCCTTCCTTGGTATTCGTATTTAAGGCATTGATGTAAGGTAGAGGGTACGACCCTCATAGCATGTATCCATGGTCTTCCAAGGAGCATGTTATATGTTACATCACATGATATGACATAAAAGAGGGTATTTAAGATGTGAGGCCCTACTTTGATAGGTAAAGTAATGGTGCCTGTCACCTCCCATTCTTCGTTATCGAAGGCTCTAATAATGAGGTCCGATTTTTGTAAATCATTTTTGGTTAAGTCAAAATTTCATAAAAATTTGACATTACAAATGTTCAAGGCTGATCCGTTATCTACTAGAACTCTCTTGATATATTTATCACCTATTTGAGTTATGATGTAGAGAGGGGAATCCCCTGATATGGTTTCAAGAGGAGTGTCTTCCTCATGGAAGGCTAAGATAGCATTGTTTATTCTAGTTAACCCAACCATGTTGGCGATATCATTTGGAGATAGGTCTTGAGGGACTTCTTGTTCACTTAAGAGTTTCAACAATATTTCCCTATGAGCAAGTGATATTTTTAGGAGTTCTAGGAGGGAGATCTTTGCAGGTACCTCCTCTAATTATTGATGAAGATCGAATGTATGCAAGGTGTTTTGAGAAGGTGTAATCACCAAAGGTGATTTATTAGGAACATTGATTTTTTTCTTCGAGACAACCAATGGAGGTTGATCCGAAGATTGATTCTTTTCTTGTTGTCTAGTTATGGCATGGGAAGATCTTGATAGGCGAATGATACCTACAAAGTTGGCTGATTTTTGATCACGTGTTGGTAGGGGATCTTGAAATATTCCCATGCCTTTGTTAGGGTTTTGTGGTTTATTAATTGCCACTTTTCCTTCCTCAATGAGGTCTTTGTTGGGGGAAATGTTTTGATCAAGGTTTGGAGTTTGATCCGGAGCTGTTTTTTGTTATTGTTTTTTTTTTTGGTGGTTGTGTGTTTTGGTGTGGGGTCTGGTTGTGTAGGTGGTTTGTTTGTTTGGTGTGTTGGGTGAGTTTTTAATCCTCTCTGGTGACTATTAGGGTGTGGTTCCAAATCCCTTAACTGAAATGAGCCTGTCATTAAATGAGCCTGTCAAATGTGGAGGGGGAAGAGAGTGATTTATGTTCGGAGTTCATAAGTTATTGTTTCTTAGTCTAAGTGTCTTTTTGTAGTCTTAGTAGCCTTGTGACCTCCCTCCTCGGATCTGGGACCCTTGTTCGCTAGTGCTCTAGAGAAGTAACTGATCAGGCCCTCATTCTGGTTCGTCACCGGTGCACAAGTTCCACTTAGGCTAAAAAAACATTAATGCCATTCCTAGCACCCTTTGCCTTGAAAACCTTGCAACTTAATACCCCTTTCCTTCCATGGGGCCTTCTCTTTGGAAACCTCCTTTAGCACAAACTCATTTTCCCTCTCTGGAAAAATTGTTTCTTCCTGGAATTCTTATCCTTGGTTTTTAAATTCCTCTCCTTGAAAATTTCATCCTTTCCTTCTATCCTGGCTTTTTATTTCCCCCCTCTTTAATGCACTTGACAGGGTATCCTAAAGCCCCTTATTAATCAACCCTATTCCATTGTCTCAAAAACAAACCCCAAATTTTGCCTTAAATAAATTTCCCTTTTTCGGAGTTCCATGTCTGATATAGCTTTTTTAGTGTCTCCTCCTAGTGGTCCCTGTCAAAAAATAGAAATGGGGCTTCCTGTTCCCCCTCAGTTCACCCCTCCATTGGTAGCTTTTTTATCAAAGTCAATTGCTTCTCTGACTTATTGACATGAAAATTATTTAATTATTGGATAATGTTCTTTAAGGTTCTACACTTGTTGGTAGTGTGTCCCTCTGTTTGGTGATAGTCATAGTATTCATCTTGCCTATACCAAAAGGGTGCTCCTTTTGATAGGTCCCAAGGTCTGATGGGTGGAAGTTCTATGAGTTTGGATTCAAGGAGCATTTTTAGCATGGTTTTTTGACTTTGTCCTATGTTGGTATATTGCCTTTGAGGTTTGTCCTCCTTTTGGATAACCAACTTTTGAGGAGCATTTTGAGTAGTGTTTACGTTGTTGTTTTGTCGAGAATCGGTTACACCGTCTCCTACAATATACTTATTTTTTTATTGCCTCTTGTTAGAGGGCTTTTCATCTTCTTTATTATTATTATTTGATTTGGCCTCATCTTATGAGGATGGCCTCTACCCTTTTAGCCATGTCAATGGCTTCCTTGAAAGAGGTTAAGTTTATCATCTCCAAGGGATATGACAATTGTTCATGAAGGTTTCGTATGAAAATATGTAAGAGTTCCTTAGGAGGAGGAATGTATTGAATTTTTCCTATGAGACCTCTCCATTTGGCCAAGAAGTCTGAGAATTTCTCATTCTTACCTTGTTTAAGTTGATAAAGGTCATCTATGGTAACCTTATCTTCAATGTAGATTAAAAATTATTTAATGAAGGCTTCCATAAGTTCTTTGAACTTCTTGATGGAATGATGAGGTATTTGGAAATACCATTCTAAGGCTAAACCACTAAGACTTTTAGGGAATAACCTAAGGAGACATTTTTCATCATGATTGATGTCACTACAAGCTATTTGAAATAGCCTTAGATGGTTGATGGGGTCTTGTTTTCCATTATACATTTGAAACTTGGGGGTTTCAAAATTATTTGGAAAGGGGTGATTAAGGATTTTGGGATCTAAGGGTTCATTATAGAACTCTTCAAAAGAGTATTTAAGTTTAGATGTTCCTTGAAGGGAGGCAATTTGATGCTCAAGTTCTTCGAACTTGGCATCTCTCTTTTCTAAGTCTGAAATTTTGGTATTGATATTTTGAATATCGTTTGATGGAGGTTGAGTATGTGATTGAGTGAAGGTTTGCATCATAAAAGGTATACTTGTAAAAGTTAAAGTATTTTGATTTGATGTTATGATGGGAGGGACATGATTAGGTCATGTTTTGAGAGTGAAAAAAGGATTTATAGAATTAGTTGTTTCGCTAGGAAATATAGAAAAAGGATTTCCCAAAGTGGGTATTTCCATGGATAAGGTAGGAGATGTAGAATCAATAGGTAGTATCATAGCCACATTGAGACTTGCCAAGTTGTTTTGAATTTTATTTATTTGATCAGTGGTTGATTATTCATTAGAATATCCTATATTTTTGTGCATTGTGGTGGATTCCACTTTCTCTTGTTCTCTAAGTTCATCTTTAAGGACATCCAAAATGATGTCCTTGTTTCTTTTAATGTAATCTCTAACATGGTCTATAGTTTGATAAGAGATTTGTTCAATAATTTTTCCCTAGGTCCTTGTTGTGACCAAGGGTTTACTTCTAGTTCAATTTGTCCTTGAGAGGATGATCCTTCCTAAGAAGTGATAGGTACACCCTTATTTCGGGTGTTATAAGGATGTTGAGACATGGCTTGAAGACTTAGCTTCGAAAGGGGGTTAATTTATTAAAGTTTTGTTTCTAGAGTACTTATAGCAAATAAGAGAAGATGTTTGAGATCCTTATGTCACCCAAATAAGCAATCCTTCTTATGACTCCCACTAATCCACCGTAATATACTTGCCAAAGAGGATTGTTCCCCTAAGGTTCATACGTCGGTTTACTCAAGGGGTCATTATCCTTCCCCCAGTAGGATTAGCAATTGGTTATGTTCTTGTTATCTTAATTTAATGTTATGTAAACTAAGAAAACAAATTATATGATCTTGTTTAAGTTCAATAAACTTTTATCTTTGTTAAGGCAAAATGAAGTGTTCACGTCGGGTTCACCAATTTATGTAGATGGCGAGAAAACCTCATGTTCTTTTCCCTTTAAGCCTAATTAATGTCAAGTGTGCATGGGGGAGATTTGTTAGAATATCTGCTTCCCCACTTGAGGATCTCTTTCCAAAGGAGATCTCGAGGATACAAAGATCCTCAACACAACTAGACTCCTACTTTAATGTTTTTCCTATGGTTGTATGATAGTTGATGTAATGCTTGTTTAGGTGGTGTTTATGAGTTCAATTAAGACAAACACCTAAGGGTTTTTGGATCTCTATTAATATTGACTCTTTATCGAGCCTTAATGGTTATTTGAACCTAAATCATCAAGAATCATCTAAATGCAATGCTTAAGTTTAAATCACACAAATGCAAGCAAACAAGAGCTAACCTATATGCACTTCAAGTTTTGAATGCACTAGACTAAGGAGATTTTGATTTCAGGGTAAAACAAGGAGAAATGCAATAAGACAATCTAGCCTAATGCAACTATATGCTTTTTGATTCTTTTCCTAAGTACTTGAAAGTAATAAGAGGGTTAAATTTCAACCTAAGGTTCCTTAATTGATTAGTCTTTTAGTGTTTTGTGAAGAAATCAGAGAGTTTTGTAAAGAAATTGCAAGGTTTTGTAAATGATTAGGGTTTCCTAGCTAGAATTCCTTAATTTACCAAAGTAGATGTGATTTATGTTTCAAAAAAATATAAAAATAGAAACAGAACATAGAGAAAATGAAATTTGAGGGCTTGGTAAGGGCCAAGTGGCCAGATTACCTCTCTTAGAGCCTGTTTTCTGAATTCACCATAAAAGGTGCCAAATTCACAGGGTGGTGAATTTGGTAAACCCTACACAAAAACTTAAAAAAATTTAGGTTTTTTTATTTAAGGGGTTTGTCTAAGGGCTGGATAGGGTAGAATATTATCCAAACAACTTATCAGACCCCTTTTTGATAAAAAAATGAGTATGTTGGCCTCCTAGGATGGAAATTTTGGCATGTTGCCAAATTCACCATAGGGGTGGCAAATTTGGTTCAGTGTATTCTAGTTTGCTAAATTTGCCACAAGGATGGTGAGTTTGGTCTTGAGATGGATTTTTGAATTTTTGGGGTAGATTCTGAGCTGATTTCAATAGGGTTTCAACTGATATTGTAGGGGAAGTATCCCACTATGTTTTGCAAGGTCTGTAAGTGGTAAAATCAAAGGATTAAGCCTCTAAAATAGAAAATTTATGGACTGATTTGTAATATAACAGAGAAAAGGCTAAAAACCCCTAAGGGACTACGAAATTTATCAACCTAAGTAAAGATAAGACAAAAGATGCAATGCAATAAATTAGGAATGTTATTAATATTGCTTATTACTAATTTGAATGCCAAATAAACAAGGATTGATGTGTATTCTTTACCAATTTATGAGTCAAATAAATACTTGGATAAAAGGAGCAGGGGAATGCCTTAATGACTATTTTTAACAATCAAAGAGCTAGGAACAAATATCTAAGAATGCAAAAGGATTAGTAATATAGCAAGGTAACTTGTCTATATCCTAATATTTGCAATACCTATGAAATTGATAAAAATATCAGTGTAAATTTCTTAAGCAAAATGAAAGGAATGTTCCAAACCCATGGGGGTGTTGTTCAAATATGTTGATGGGTTCCGATCTATGTGGCCTTGAGGGAGAATATTATGGTTAAAATTATAGCTGGGATTCATGACGGCTACCGATTCCACCATGTAAATACAAAAAAAAAAAAATGAAAGGAATGTCATGAAATGCTTGAAAGAATGAGTCTAAGTGCTATAATACTCAAAACATGGAAGTAAAATAGCATGGATGTAAAATAAAATGGTTAGTATACCTGTAATGACAATTAAACAATGTTGTAGATAATATTCATTGATTTTAGGTGAAAAATATAGCAAGAAATATGTCATGAAATGTACAAGGAAATATATTAAAAATCCTTCAAAATAGAGGATTAGAAGGAAAATATGCTAGTGAAATGAATGCAAACTAAGATAAGTCTACAAAAATATGTTAGAGATGATAATATATGTTGCAAATCCTTGAAATCAAACCTACAAGCAAAGATGTTAGAGCCTACAAAACAAGGGTGAGCTCAACAATGATGAATATGCAAAGGGAAATGAAATAAGAGCAAGTAAATGGAGTTAGTCAACATGCAAAGCTTAAAATTAGGAAGCTAAAATGCAAAGGCAGCAAGAAAATGAAGGAGAGAGCTATGCTATATTTCACCTAGCTATGGCTTCTCCCTAGGATGAAGATATCCTTGCCACCAAGCTCCCTTGCCTTGCCTAGTTGCCCTCCACAAATGCTTGCAAAATGACTCCAAATGCTTGAAAGAGGCTTGGAGAGCTTGAAGAAAACTTGAGAATAAATAATACTATGATATGATAAGGCACTTAGAAATCTTGGCAAATATTTGCTACAGTAAAATTACTTGTGGAATGCTTGCCCCATGACCTCCTTAAATAGGATTTGGGAGGGGACTTGGAGGGAGAAGAGGATAAGGCCCAATTCAAATAAATTGATCTAAATCCTTATTAAAGCATGCAGAATCAATGGTAGAGGTGAAAGGGAGCTCAATCCATGCCCAACTGGTTCATGTGGAAGATTCCCAACCATTTTTGCCAAATTCACCATTGTTGACCAAATTTGCCACAAGGGTGGCAAATTTGGTTCTGGGTGGCAAATTTGGTAAGGAATCAAATTAGATTTTGAGTAGTTTGAAATTTGAAAACTTTCCAAAATCACCACTAGCCAAATTCACCACAAGGGTGGCAAATTTGGTAAAAGACTGATTTTGAGTGTAAAATATCGATTTTGTAGTTTTGCCAAATTTGCCACTCAACTTGCCAAATTCACCACTAGCAAATTTGGTTAGAGTGGCAAATTTGGTAAAGGTGAAATTTGATGCCCAAAATGATGGGGAATGACCAAATTGATGTTTTGTGATGTTTGGAATTGGTTTTGGGAGGTTTTGGGATGTTTGCAACTAGTTTTTGGAAGTCGTGACTAGTGTGTCAAAATTGGGTATATACACTAAATTAAAAAATAAATAAAAATTAACAACTAAATCTATGAAAAAAAATTAAAGATACGAATCATCCCAACAATGAATCTTTAATGGTATGTAAGTCCAAGTAAAAACACTTTGCACCTCACATTTTCCTTTCCTCGACACATATTACTCTTCCTCATAATTCCAATATAATATCAAGATGAAAATAACTACTGCACATAACCATATGTGGCCATGATATCGAGCATGTAATATTTTTCCATATTTGATATGATTATGTGGAATTGCGTACTTCTCATGTCTTGGACAGAATCTACATGTTTTGGTCTTATCTATGTTAACCTAAAAAGAAAATTACCCACTATGCTTCCCACACCTTGGGAAGGGAATAGATGCCTAATAAAGCCCAAGACTCGGGTTGCCTTTTAACCTAATCACAGGTTGAGAACCTCCTTTACATTTATTCACTTTTTTTAAATATATATATAATAATTTTACTCACATACACTTATACATTTTGAGTTATATACACGTATACATTCTGTAGTGGTTTGAATTTAAGTTTTTTTTAAAGAAAACTTTAAACTATAACTATTAGAGTTTTTTTGGGAAAAAAAACATCCCTTCTTATACCTAACACAATGTAATTTATAAGCTAATGTTACTAGATAATACTAAGGATAGGATAGGATAGCCTCATAGGTGCACCATAAATTAAAAAGTTTAGATTGACTTTAATTTTTTAATTGAATAGTTAAGTATTTTTGTCATTAGTTTGTTGACATCATCACGCATATACATCTCGTTATGGATTGAACCTGAGTTTCTTGAAAGATAGCTTAAAGTTGTAATTACTATATTTTTCATAAGAATCTTAAATAATTAATTAAATTTATGGATTTGAATTGAGTTATTTTTTTCAATAATATTCTTTAAATCATTAATTTATGAGTTTTTTTTTAAATAGTTGCTTTAATTAGAGTGTATTAATCCCCCCGTATAGAGATACAATCCAATTATAGGGCATAGCCCTCATTGAATACCTATACTAAGCACATACTCAGTTCAATCTGAAGCCCCTCCTTCGAGAGTTCATCTGCTTCTCTATTTAGTTCTCTATAAATATGCCAAAAAGTAAAAGCTTCACTTTAATCCACAATCTCTTTTATTTGAGAGAATATGGGTTGTAGAACCATGTTTTTCATCTTGAAAACACCAAGTATCCAATTTATTACCACCTATAAGTCTCCGTAAATTTAGATTTTTTGTATTCCTTTTGATTCTGCCAACTGAACCAACAATTTGAGTGTCATAATTTCAACATAATTATTGTATCCTTCTCCTAGTCCAGCCTTGAAATTAAAATAATTAAAGTAAAAAATAGATAGTAATCTTCCTTCTCCACAAACTCCAAGGAATCTCTATCTAACCCCATCAAAAAATTCCCAAGCCCCTAATTTATTGATCTTTGGAAGGATGATTTGTTTGATTACCTTTGTTATTGTTGAAACCTTAGAGTCATTGAAACTTCTGATGATTAGGGGAGAGATCTACCAAGGAGGATTCTCCTAATCCTAAAATATTCTTGCATTCCTAGATAATCATACTCCCCATGACACAAATAGTGGGAAAGTTGTAAAAACTTTGTATGACCTATTTTCAAACCAATATTTCAAGCACTCTCTTAGGGAATCTTCTTACCATCCTATCGGAAGCTTTAACTATGTTATAACCTCCTTCTAAACCTATCTAGTAAAGGAGCAAAATACCAGTAAATGATGAATTGTTTCATTATCTAACTTATATAAATTGAACCTTCTTAGACCATTCTAACTCCTCTTTTATAATACCTCTCATGTAAAAACCTTATTTTTCATGTTAAGCCACAATAATAGTCTTGTCTTCAATAGGGCTTTCTACTTCAAGAGTGACTTCCACCACCATGTTGAATCATCATTTTTTATCTTCCAATATAGTCTTATACCCCAACTTTGGAGTGTACTCCCTCGTAGCTTCATTCTTTGTCTAGGCCAATTGATTAGTTTTCCTCTTATAAATTAATATGTCCAACTTTAAGTCTTCCCACATATTCTTCCCATAGGTGTGCCTCCTGGATCTAAAGCCCTAACATTGTTGCTTCCTTCCATACCTATATCTAGTTTATAGATGATTCTAGATCAATTTCTTGGGTGAGAATTCCAATCCCCTAAGATCTTACGGTTTGAATTACATTATTTGGTAGTCTATCCATCCCACCACAACCAATCCAAGGGTCTAAACCTAGTCTTATTCTTGAACCATCCTCTATTTTCAAGGTAATACAATCACCTACAATATAAAGGCCCAATCATTGTCTTTCAACACATTGAAATATTATGGGTTTACTTCATTGGGGACCTTATCCACTCCTCGACTATGAGTGGCTCTTAATAGTTTTATGTATGATCTTATTCCATAGGCATACCTTTGATATTATCTTCCAAACACACTTGGTTGTTTGAGCCTTGCTAAACAAGAAGATATTCTTAAACTCTCATCCTTAATTTTCCCTAGGCTTGGATAAGAATTTTCATTTAACAAGGATAATATCTTCCCTTTCCCTTTCCCTTTCTCTATCCATAAAAACATATAGCTTAATTATCTTATTTTATCCAAAACTCCTTTTGGTATATAAATCAAAAATTTCCAATATACTGGTATTGCCTCCAGTACAGACTTGACCAAAGTCAATCACCCCCCCAAAGAGAGCCATTTTTTGCACCATGTATTAATTCTTCCTTCCACATTCTTAATCAACCAATTCCAGTATTTTTTAGTTTAGTCATTGGGATTCAAAAATAATCCCAAATATTTAAACCCCTCTTGAAGATCAAATTTATTAAAGGAAAAAAATTGATCTATTAATATGGTTTGATCTTGAACCAAATGGTTAAAAGAGATGCTTGACTTAAGTATATTTGTAGACACAAAAAATTGACCCACTTTAGTGGTAAATATTCCCTAGGTCATCTTGGGAGACCCCTTAGACTTTCCTAGGGCAGGGTCTAGATCTCTCCCCCCTTTCTTTTGTTTTTTCCTCTTTTTATGCAAAATTGTTGTCGCCATTGATGGGGTGCGATTTCCAATAAGGTGAAATAACTATCGGCCCTAACGGGGCATGATTTCACATGTTAGGGTTTTCTCCTAAGGAAACCCTAATTTTTCAAAGTTGGCATGTTTGGCATTGGCTCTCCTTGGTTTTCCTACCCATTTCGCTTTCAAATCCACTATATAAGGAGGGTTTGAAAACTTCTTTCCAACAAGTGAATTTGAAATACCAATATCATGCAAGCTCTCTTCTTCAAATGATTTCTAAGTGTTTGCTAAGTAATCTCCATTCTTAGTCTTCTCCTAAAAGCAAGCTAACATGCAATTGTGAAGTGTGATATGTTTTCTACTACATTGGATTATATGTTGCTACTACTCACTTTGGTAGATTTATGTTGGAGCCCTAAGGAGAGATCGACTATTCGGGAGGTCTTAAATATTTTATCTACTTCCATGCTATCTATCAGGTTTTTTTGCTTTCTTTAGTGCATGTACTAATTTTCTAAGTGATGTAATTGAGTTTACGCATCTATATTTTATTTTTCACATAGTTTTTGCGAAATCGTGTTTGGTCTCTACGAGGCACGATTTCGTTGGTCTACGAAATCATGGTTGCTTATTACGGGGTACGATTTCACCCAATCCACATTTAGGGGTAATTTACTATTCCTAGATTCTAGATCTACATTATAGGTTGCATATAGGACATACTATTGTACTCTATATTTAAATTTATCATCCAAATGTCAACTTTCGCTTCTATTTTCAAAGGTCAGCTAAAAGGACCTAGGGGGCTTGAATGTTGTGTCTCCAAGCATTATTTTACAGTAGCCTAAGAAGGTCCCCTAACACTAATCACATTTTTTAAGTAAATGCCAAGTTATCTTACAGGAACATGAATTGTTGATATCGTTGGACAAAGGAAAAAAACTAAAATCAACCACTAAAAAAGATAAGTGCCCTAATTAGCCTTTAGGCTATTTTTTGGGTGTTTGGTATTTTTGTTATAAAACCCTAGATTTGATTTAAAAGGAATATATTTAATTGATTTCTATGCATTAAAAGATAAACAACATATAGTGTGCACTTAGGGTTAATATTGTTTTGTGCATCTTCTTATGATCCCTTGCTTGAAGTTTTTCTATCTTGAAACCCTAGGGTTAGAAAGTATTCAAAGAAAGAATCATTCTAGGATTAGCTCTTTTCTTCTTGCATACTATATTTTTGGATTGTCCTTTATCTTTTATAGCATAAATCTAGAAAGGCCAAACATAGGTGATTGTCTTGAATCGAATACATCAAACATTATTAAAACTAGAGTATTTGGAGCGAGTCCTTAAACCATTCCTAGTGAACACTTCCCCCTCTCTTTTACACCAAGTTTATAGAACAACACAAACCTCATGATTCACCTCAAGGATTTCTCTTGTGGATACAGCCTTGAGAATCGTACGCGATAGGGTGATTTTCCTCCTCTACATCTTTGGTGAACCCGATGTGAACACCTCATTTTCTTTTTAAAAACCTTAAGCAAAATTATTAAATGTATTTTTTTGGTTGAATATAATTAATAATATATTTAATAATATTTCTATGTGTGCTTGTTGTTAGGATTCTCTTCTATCCTTTCACCTCTTCTAATGGCTCATTTCCTTAGAAGTCAGCTAAATCACCTTGAATTTGATTATGTTCCCTTGAAATATGATCATATTGATAGATAGGATACTAACATAGATCCAAAAGAACAATATAATATAGAAAATAAAATGATTTTTGATCCTTATGAAGGACCTAATGGTGGGTTCATCTTTTCATCATTTGAGCATATTTGGGGTTTCATGAAAGCTAATAGAGACAAAATATTGGAGGGTATGGAATGGGAAGCTCATCTCGAAAGAGGTGAGACTCCCCCATATCCTCCTCTAATAAGCTCTCCTATGCTTGATAAAAATAACCCCTTGCCCAAATAAATGCATCTTGATAATTTAAGAAACTAGGTAACCGATGCCACTACTGTAGCCACCAACATTGGAAGGAATATACAAGTCCCTCCAACTAGTAGTGTCATTCAAAATTGTTTCCAATTTCCTCCTCAATATTCTAGTGTCAACACTTGTGCTTATGTCCCACCAAATGTTGGTTATCCCTTTTCACAAGCATCTAACAATAGTATCCATGCATCCAATCTATGCTAAGCACTCGTTCCCCAAAATAAATATCCCTCCCTTAGGGAATCTGGGGATATTGTATAATAGTAATCCAAAAGTGTAAAATTTAACAAATACGGTAAAGTAGTTAGTTTTAAAAGTTGAGATGATTCAACCTTAAATTTTCGCTTACAGTTACAAGAAATTGTGTAATCAGCCATTGGATCCTATTGTTGCTGCAAAACCTTATCCTAAGCATTTTCCTATGCCATTTTTACCTATATATAAAGGGATAGAAGATCCAATAGAGCATTTAATAAGATTTAGAATAGCATGTCATGATCTCATATATGATGACATGTTGTTACTAAAAATATTTTCTAAGAGTCTTGGTGTCATGGTATTAGAGTGGTACTATCGGTACCTAATTACTCCTTGAAGAGCTTCGAAGAAACATCGAAATTATTTGTTCAACAGTTTGGTGCCTATATTGAAAAGGAAGTAACAATGAAGATGTCTATAATTTAAAATAATGTAAAGAGGAAAAATATTCATAATTCTTGGCTCGTTGGAGGAGTTTAGTTGGACGCTTGAGATATAATTTATCTCCGAAAGATATGCTTGAGATATTTATTGGTAATTTACAAGAACAATTATCTTATGTACTAGAAACTACTACTATTACATCCTTTGATCAAGCAATTGATTTAGCAAGAAAAGTAGAACAAGCTCTTATCATAAGAGGTCAACTCAAGGTTAAAGAGGATAAACCTACTAAGTCTCGACATAAGAATAGGCACACATGAGGTGATGGTGCAATGGATAGTAGGCCTATTAATAATGTTACTAACAACCTACAAAATATGATACTTTAGAAACCTCCATAAAGGAATTTTACAAGGTTTAATATGTCTATGGAAGTAGTTTAGAATTAGCTTGTAGAAGCCAACGCAATTGAGTTGCCTCCAATAATGCAACTAGATACTACAGCTCATTGGTACAAGGTAGGTCAGCATTGTGCATATCATAGAGTGGAAGTACATTCGACAAACTCTTGTAAGAAGTTGAAACATGTGGTTCATGATTTGATCGATGCAGGATGTATTGATATAGGGAGTTCTCAGTCATCAAATAATCAGGCTCCTACCCAACAAGCTTCAACAACAAATCAATACATGGGAATATTCAAGTATCCATTTCCAAAACATAGTTAGCAAGTAGCTAATCAGGTGGCTCATCATAATGAGCCTCCTCCCTATGGTAATATGGTTGGCATGGTTGGGATAACTATAAGAAGGTAAGCTTAGATTCAACCTACTCAGCATTCTCAGCAAGGACAAAATTTTTCTCTACAATCCAATCCAGTTTTGAAGAATAATCAAAGAAAGGTTTTCGAAACAAGGACTCCACCTTTAGTGTTGAAACCACAACCTAGGGTTTCATTTGATCTCCAAAATTAGTTGGTCAATACTTCAGCAAAAATATCCATTTTAGAACTTCTGTAAACTTCTCCCAACCATAGATATGCTTTGATGGAATTTCTAAAACAATAATCTATTCCCTCAAATATTTCTCACAGTACCATAGTTGATGTTGTAGGATATTTTGAGATCCATCACATATCATTATTATATTATGATAAGCCTTCCTCAAACTTACAAAAATATTCTTCACTTTACATCACTGCACTTATTGGGGATACCTTTATCAAGCGAATCCTGATTGATAATGGTTCTTTCCTTAATTTTTGTATATATCAATTCTTTCAAAAATTTGGATTAAAATAAGATTTAACAAAATCTGATATCATCATAAAAGCTTTCAACAATGAGTCCCAAGAGGCTTGTGGTATCATATATATTCCCCTTAAGGTTGGACCTAAAATATTGGATACTTTTTTTATGTGGTGCATTGTCCTGCATCTTTTAATCTTCTTATTAGACATCCTTGGATCCATGCAATGAAGGTCATACCTTCTACTCTTCATCAATGCTTGAAGTTTGAGTTTAAAAATAAATTTATCACCATTTCAGGTAACCCTCGACCATTTGATTTTTGCTCAAATGTAGAGCAAGCTCAATCTAAGTTCAACCTTTGTCCTATTTCTTCAATGGTTTCTCCAAGTTCCTCATCTCAAATATCAGATCAATTTCAAAATTTAAATATGAGTGAGGAACATATCTTAAATTTCTTACCTCAGGATCATGATAATTAGTTGCTTCAAGATCCTCTTCTAGATCTCACCAAGCTACCACCTTCACCTAGAGCCATGGGTTTTCCCCATAAGAAAGGTGATGTTGTACACATTGGCACATGTACCTTTATCTTCACAAGAACTACCTTTGAATAAAATATACGTGGTAGCAATCCCTCTCCCATTGAGCATTCTTTTGCTCATTGTTACCTTTCTAATGACTACCCACTTCCTAAACATATCCTATCTAGTATGGGATATGTAGGTAAAGGTTTGGGACCACAATAGAAAGGTATTTAGGAGCCTTTGAATGTCGAAATCTAACCTGGGAGATGTGGCATAGGTTTCAGACTCAAAAAATACCAACCTTTACCATTTGATAATAATGATCATCTTATGACTTATGCTGAATACATGGATTATCAAAATTCATGAGTGGGTGACAAGGATGATGGTCCCCTTATTCTTCTAAAATATTATTTTGTAATATGATTGATTATGTATGCTCTAAAAATAAGCTTTCTATTTTAGATAAGGAAACTTCTTCGCTATCCTATAGTGATCTCATGAAGTTAATAATTGCTCCTACTTATGTTAAGAAGAATGGTTATGTTCGAGAATGCATTTATTATCGTGCTATGGCTACTTAAGAAAAATCTATGAAGGAGCATCTCTGTAATTCTAGTTATCAATAAGGCTTACCTTTTAGATATTTCTTTGATGAAATAGCCCACTGTACACCTGTTCTTTTTATCAAGAAAGGAGACACATTCAAATTTTGTGTTGACTATCATCGTGTTTGCTTAAACTAAAAAATAAATAAATAAATAATAATATTTAAATACATAAATATAAATATAATAATAATAATCACATCAAATCAATCAATCATCATTTAGCTATGCATTTGCATTTTTGTTGCATCCATCTGCTTGTTCATATTGCATTGTTGCCTATCATTTTTTGTATTGGTTGTCTGACATTTAACACAACTTGCATGTTTGAGTGTCATATTTTGCATGATTGCTTGTTCATGACTACTTGATCATATAGATTTTTGGGATCTTGTGGCAATGGCATGTGATGACACCTAGTTAGGTCGTAGCTCACATGCATTGCACTTTTACTAAGGTTCTGATGCCTAGAAAAATCCCCACCTAGGAATTCTTCTCCAACTTCTTTCTTATTTTTTAAGTTTCTTTCTTCCTTTTATTTATTCTTTCTTGATCTTAGAAGCATTTATTTATCATTTTCTTAGGTCAAGGGTGATATTTTGTTAATACGTCCTTGTCACCTTTTTTTTTCTTCTTGAGCTTTTCTTTGTCTTTTTCTTAGACAAGGATATATATATTTTTCTCCTTCTCCTTCTCAAATATTATCTTCTTTTGAACATCTGCACACACTCACAAAGTATTTTTCAGCTTTAAAACCCCTATTAGGGGTAGCATGCACCAATTAATACCTATCTATTTATATTGCACCCCATATGGGATAATGTACATCCTAGTAGGTATCTTATTGGATATGATCCCCTATTGGATTATACTCCTTTTGACTCAACGGGCTCAACACCCCATTATAGGATAAGCTCCTTGGCCATTTTAGTAGGCCTCAACATACATCCCAGTAGGTAATCACCCCATAGCATTCAAGTAATGAGAAACCATCCATATCATGTCAGACTCCAACACTTTATCACTCGCGGTGAGTACTACACCCATAACAGGTTTAGCTCCCTGTTATTGATTTGATTCATAGTTTTTGATCACATTGATCTACCATGATCTACGTTGATTTAAATACCATGTTTCATTCATCCTTATTTATTTTTTATGGTTGAATTTTGGTTCTTCTTCTCCTTCTTCTTCCTTCTTTTCTTCTCCTTGTGTCTCTTCTTCTTTTATTCTCACATCTGTCTCATCCATGCACTTCATATAGTTTTTGCATTAGATAGTTTTCATGTATAAAACATCATAAATATAAATCTAAAGAACACTTAATCAAATGATATCACATGCACACACATTAACACATAAAAATAAGCATCTTTGTATTACTAGGTAAAAGAGAGATACATAAGTGTATGGTTGGTGTACCACAGTCCAATCCTGGTGCACTCAAACAATCCCTGGGGATGCATACCACAATCAAACTGGTATGTCATCCTGATCCCTAGCCTTAGCTCTAAGATCCCATCTTCTCTGCTCCACCCAGAGGAGATGGTCCAGGAAGCTACATACCCACGGATAGTGAGATTGAAACTATTTGTGATCGAGACCGTGACCTACTAGCTGACTATAGGGATGGAAGGAGTATCACCCTCTACCCCTTTGATACCACCTAGTAGTACATGGCCTCATATAAAGTAGCCCACTAAATGGCCATGTCTCTCTCCTATCCTTCGTAGTTCTGCATATAGGAGGTAGATCCCATCGCTATCCTGGATGCTCTCAATGATAGTCATACCCTCTGCTTGAGCCCTCTAACACTCTATATCTAGACAACTCACCTCTCCCTAGATATGAGTAGTCTCTACTCGAGATGCATCTCTCTCCATCTCTATGATGCTCAAAGTGCTTCATAGTCCCTCAATCCTCTTGGACCTATCCTCCTAGAGCAGGTCCACCTCTCTCTATAGAGTCACCACATGTGCTTGTAGTACCTTTGCCTCACCCCTTGGGTCCCCTCATCCAAATGCCTAGCCTCAACCAATTGATATTGATGTGGAGATCTCTCCTAATCCTTTGCCTAGTAGCATGCCAAAATTTGTGGGGATAACTCTAGATACCCCTACCTACCCAGTACCTATAGTACTGGCAACCTTCGTCACTAGCTCAACATAGGCCCGTGCCTATCTCTATCTCGAGGTCACCTTGCTAACTCCCTCTTTTTTCCTTGTGATCCACCTATTGGAATGCTCGTTACATGCCCAGGTCCATCACCTGGTGCCTCTATATTGGTACTAATGAGAAGACCCTTCGGGGTATGACTCCTCTATACCATCGTTGGTATTCAAAGGCCACTCATATATTATCTACTCTCTAATATATGTAAGGAGGATCATCCAAGTCGTCCTTTACCCACCTAGACAAGTCTAGATTGTCCTTGATCCCTATTGGATCTCGATATACCCTCCAGTACTAGTAGTCCCCCAGGTCTAGGATTCCTTGCAAGATCCTGAACTACCTCAAGACTCTATAAAAATGGAAGAACTCTGTCTCCCCTCACTCTGTGGCTATCCATCTAATCCTTCGAACCCTAGCCATCTCCTCTCTATCCTCATATCATCCTAGGTGTATATGTATGGTCACCATACAATTCAAACCTCCCTCAACTCATCTATTACCTATCTCGCTAGTGGTAGATTCCCAGCATATATCCTTGTAACTCACTCGAGCGATCTGGACCATCTATATTTAGTTGGTTACTCTGGTTTGGTAAATAGTCCTAGCAGTGCATCCAATCTCTGCACCGCTATGTACTCCCAACTCCATACTTGGAGCAACATTGTACATACAATCCTTGTATGATGCGTGTACATGATGTTGTACAACATCATGTACAAATGGGCCAACATATATGGATCCCATGCAAATCACACTCTTTAGTCTTGTATATATGCTACTACGCCCACCATCATCCATGGTATATCTCCCCTACTGGTATGGCACATTAGTAAGCCTACCACCACCCCATAGAGCATGATTGTCAATGGGTCTACCCCATATCATCCCATCAGGTCATCTACAACTATTGTGCTCTCTCGAACCTGGTGAGTTCAATCTCCTAAAACATAGCTCCACCTCTAAGGAGCCTTCTCACCAATTGGGGCTCTCGAGTACCCTAAGCTGCATTCACAAACATAATAAAAAAAATTCATCAGTTTCATTAATTAGAAATTCAAAATCA
Organism: Wollemia nobilis; assembly: GCA_028583015.1. Classification (NCBI taxonomy): domain Eukaryota; kingdom Viridiplantae; phylum Streptophyta; class Pinopsida; order Araucariales; family Araucariaceae; genus Wollemia; species Wollemia nobilis. The sequence continues at coordinate 5,800,182 of JAQPPZ010000386.1, read as the reverse complement.
ATTACTAAATAAACATTCGCAACTCTAACTTATAGCTTGCTTGCTTTCCCTCTTCTTCTTTTTTTCTCTCTTTCTTTTTCTCTTTTTTTCTTTTTTCTTTTCTTTTTTCTCTCTCTTTTTTCTTCTTTGGCAAAACCATGCCTAGTTTTCCAGGACTACGATTTCAGCTCAGAGAAATCATGCCACATCCTTGCGAGGCACGATTTTGCAAAATAACACTTAGTTATTTTCATTATGCATGATTCACTGCTATAGACCAGGGCAAAATCATGGTCGGGCTACGAAATTATCGGGTCATAAGCGGCAAACCCGTCAGATTTGGCAAAAATTCACTCAAAATTGCAAAAAATGATAAATGCAAGAAATTTTGGGAGGGTTTTCGATCTTTACCTCTGCCCGCTTCGCTTCCATGCTAGCATCACCCCTTGTGATCATTGAATTGTGTGTTGTTAATGCCATCTCCAGATTTTCTCTAGAGCTCCTTTCTTCTATTTTGTGTGGTAAAAATGAATTAGGGTTTTACCCCTTTTTTCACTTTTATTATTGTTTTCACTATTATCTTTTTTTCTATTTTCATTTATTTTTATCCTTTTTTTTTCTTCTGTGTCTGTCATTTCGAGTTTCGTCAGGGATAGGTCCTCCCTCATGAAACTCAAGGGGGTACCCTGGCCTAAGAGGTATTAATATCTCTAATGCCTCAATTTGCATGTAAAATAAGAAAAGTATTCAAAATAACATTGTTTTTGCATCACTCCTTTCTTCTAAACCAGCCACCCTATTTTCATTTGATGTCTTTTGATTCTGAGTATTTATGCCTTTTATTTGACACATTTATTAGGCCATAAATGCATCAAAGAGGGGGTAAAATGTAGAAATGGAAAATTGATCCACTTTAGTTGGCAATATTCCCTGAGTCCTCTTAGGAGACCCCTTAGACTTGCCTAAGGGAAGGGCTAGGTCTCTTCCCCCTTTCTTTTGTTTTTTCCTCTCTTTATGAGAAATCACAGTTGTCCTTGATGGGGTATGATTTCGCATAAGGTGAATTCACGATCGACCCTAATAGGGCATGATTTCACATTTTAGGGTTTTCTCCTACGCAAACCCTAATTTTTTGAAGTTGATGTGTTTGGCATCAACTCTCCTTGGTTTTCCTACCCATTCTACTTTCAAATCCACTATATAATGAGGGTTTGAAATCTTCTTTCCAACAAGTGACTTTGGAATACCAATCTCATGCAAGCTCTCTTCTTCAAGTGATTTCTAAGTGTTCGCTAAGTAATATGTATTCTTCTTATTCTCCCACAAGCAAGCTAACTTGCAATTATGAAGTGTGATCTTTTTTCTACTGTATTGGATTATCTTTTGCTACTACTCACTTTGGTGGATTTGTGTTGGATCCCTAATGGGAGATAGACTATTCAAGAGGTCTTAAACCTTTTTACCTACTTCTATGCTATTTATAAAGTTTTTTCACTTTCTTTCATGCATGTACTAATTTTCTAAGTGACATAATCGAATTCTCACATATGTATTTTATTTTTTGCATAGTTTCTACGAAATCATGCCTAGTCTTTACAGGGCATGATTTTGTTGATCTACGAAATTACGATCACCTGTTACAGGGTGTGATTTTACCCAAACCACATTTGGAGGCAAGTTGTTATCCCCAAACCCCATATCTACATTATAGACTGCATATAGGACATATTTTTGTTCTTTGTATTTAAATTTATCATTATGTTTTGCTATATTTTGTTATGCTTGTTCGCTTTCCAAAGGTCAACTTTCGACTCTATTTTCAAAGGTCAACTAAAATGACCTAGGGGGATTGATTGTTGTTCCTCAAAGCATTATTGTATAGTTGCCTAAGAATGTTCCCTAATGCTAATCATATTTTTTAAGTAAATATCAAGTTATCTTGCAAGAACATGAATTGTTGATATCACTAGACAAAGAAAAAAACTAATATCAACCATCGAATAAGATAAGTGCCCTAATTAGCATTTAGGTTGTTTATTGGGTGTTTGGTATTTATATTATAAAACCCTAGATTTGATTTAAAATAAATATATTTAATTGATTTCTAGGTATTAAAAGATAAACATCATATAGTGTGCACTTAATGTTAATATTGTTTGTGCATCTTCTTCTGAGCCCTTGCTTGAAGGTTTTCTATCTTGAAACCGTAGGTTTAGAAAGCATTCAAAGAAAGAATCATTCTAGGGTTAGATCTTGTCTTCTTTCATACTATATTTCTACATTATCCTTTATATTTTATAGCATAAATCTAGAAATGCCAAACATAGGTGATTATCTTGAATCGAATACATCAAACATTCTTGAAAACTAGAGGACTTGGAGTGAGTCCTTAAACCATTCTTGGTGAACCCTTCCCCCCATATTTTACACCAAGTGTAGAGAACAACGCAACCCTCGTGGTTCACCTTAAAGCTTTCTCTTTAGGATACAACCTTGAGAATCATTTGCGGTAGGGTGGTTTTGCCCCTCTACAATATTTATATACATGTTGTTAGGCAAAAAATATCTAAAGATTATTTTAACTTCTCTACAACTCTCACTATTCCATATGTGAAAATGAGAACATAATATACAAAATGTATATGGGTGACTTCCATTGTTCTACCTATTCTCATTACCTTTACTGTGCTGACCCTCTTGGTTTCTAAAATACACCTACTTAATCCCTCAACTACCAAAAGAAATATTAGTGGTAACAATGGGTAACCTTGTCTTATTTTTTGTTTGTGGAAAACATCCCAGAAGGGATGCCACTTTCGGGTAAGACCCAAGGAGGCAAGGGTATCTCTTCCACCAAAATTTCCCAGGGCTCGCACCTGGCCTACCACCTTCGACACACTCAAGGAGCATGCCTACAACAACAAAAACAAGAACACACAAACTCAAACAAAAACAAAAAAAAATACAACCAAAAAAACACACACAAAACAACAAAAGACAACCAAAAAACATAAAAAACAACAAAACATGAAACACAGAAAAAACCACAAAAAAACATAACAAAAATAATAGAACGATACAAAGACACAACAAACAAAAACATGAAAAACAAAAACTCAAAATAAAAAAAATAACAAACAACAACAACAAAAACATAGAAAACACACACACACACACACACACACCAAAACACAAAAAACACAAAAACACCAAAAAATACAAACATACAAAAACAACAACAATAATTAAATAAACACTAACAAACACAAAAACACCCAAAACAAACTAAGCCATTGGAGCTATTGACTATTTAGACAAAACCCCCTGACAATCTCTATCAAGGATAGTAATGAAGAAATGCACCAAAATAGAAAAGATCAAAATAAATTGCATAACCACAACAAGGATCTGAAATGTCACACCAAAAAGGGAGTTGCCATCCATCCATCCTACCATTGAAGCTTTGACTATTGAGACAAAACCCTCTAACATCCTCTATCATGAATAGTATTGAAGATTTTTTTTTGGAAGTTTGGGATCCTGTCATGAAAAAAGCTCTACACTGCTTATCATTTTAAACATAGCTTCTTGCATTGCCATCAAGAGACTGAACAAGGAGAAGATCAGTCCTAATTTATTCTGGCCACCACCTAGGAGGATAACCATAGCACTTAAAATCTCCTTTGTCAAGAGCCCAGTTTGCCATAACATCTACCACTTTGTTTTGTTCTCTAGGCACATGATTGAAAACAACCTCCTAAAAATTGTTTATGATTAACCTAATCTTATCTATAATATTTTGGATTCTCCAATCCACCTTCTTAGACCTTGAAGTTGATTTTAGATAATTGATCATAACTTGAGAGTCTGACTCAGCAATCACCCTTCTCCACCCTACCTTCAGAGCCTCCTACAAACCTCTCAAAATACCCTACCCTTCAGCTAAGTTATTGGATAGAATTCCTAAATTTTTTGCAAAAGTAAAAATTGGAGTACCATCCTCCAATCTACCTATCCCTCCTATACTAGCTCTTCCAGGATTTCCTCTGGATGCTCCATCAGTATTGATTTTTATGAAGTTCTTTGGGGGAGGCTGCCATTGCTGAGTTCTATCCATCATTTGACCAGTCCCTTTCTTCCTTCTGTGTTGGGCTAATCCATTTCTTATCTTTAATCGAGCCATCATTTGTTCCCATAGTTGATTTGAATTGTGTGGATGAGTTAATAAATATTGGACAATCTCTCTCACATTTTCTATGGTCTTTAGCCAGACATAGTGGATGTCCCTACTTTCTTGTTGAAATATTCACTTGTTTCGCTCCTTCTAGATGTTCCAAGGAAGAATAGTCATACCTGTCCAAACTATTTGGTTCACATACCAGTATTTTCCTTCTTGTTTGCTCCAATCTCTCCATAGTTGTTCTATGGATTGTTCATTGGACCATCTTAAATTTAGAAGGGAAGCCATCTTCTTCCACAATGTTGCAGCTATGGGGTATTCTATGAACAAATGGTTAAGAGTTTCATTGTTATCCCAACATATTACACATTGAAAGGGTCCATTAAAGCCTTTCTTCATAAGTTGCTCCCCTATGAGAACCCTTTTATGGAGCAGCAACCAACTGAAAAATTTGGCCATAACTTTTGAGCCCATAACTGCTTGAAAATATCTTGACCTTGATGGGGATTAATAGGGCTTAAGGCTAAGTAACCTTGAGCAATAGTGTACTCACCGTACCCTAAACTATTCCAGCCAATACAATCCTCAGCTTGTGACCATGAAGGCGATCTCATTTGAAGGATTCTGTGAATAATCTTTTTTTGAGCTTCAAAAAGTTGGATTGGCCAATCTTCTACTGGGATCCAACATCTTCCCACCTCTGCATTTCTTGTCTGATCTGTATAATATTTGGCAACTTTTATCCAATTCATCCTATGCATTTTCTCCATTATAGGCCTCAATTTTGGATGTTGGATTGACAATGGAAGGTGTCCATCCCAAGAGTCTATCCAAAAATTTATCTTTTGACCATTTTGTACTATCCAAAAGAGCTTTTTCTTTATCAACTCCTCTCCAATTTTTAGGACCTTTAAAATTGGGGACCCTCTAGAAGGTAGTTGATGACGAATTAAGTCAGACGGGTCTTTATTTTCTGCATACTTGGCTCTAATATTTTTGGCCCATAAGGCATTGGGGTGGCTAATCCATCTCCAATATAATTTTGCTACCAAAGCCTTATTATTCTTGACTGTCGATCTAAGACCTAAACCCCCTTCATGAGTAGGTAGACATAGAGTCTCCCACCTTACTAGGGCCCATTTCTTCTCCATTTTTGAACCTCTCTAGAGAAATCTATGACTAATTTTGTCCAGTTCATTGAGCACTGACTTGGGGATGTTCAACACTACTGAAACAAAGATAGGAATAGACTGAAGAACTGATTTGATAAGAGTTATTCGACCTCCTGATGAAAGCCATCTATTGGTCCAACTGCCAATTTTGTTCTTCACTTTCTCTAATAACCAGCTCCAATGCTCTTTTTTTGGCTACCCAGATTAATTGGAACACCCAAGTATTTAATTGGAAGAGAAGTTTTTTTGAATCCTAATCTGTCCATTATCAAAATCTCTTTTCTAGGTGAGCAATGAAAAAAGTACTTTTGATTTATCTTCATTAATTAGTTGCCCTGAGGCTCTAGTGAAATAGTGAAGAATTTGCTTTATTGAGGTTGCTTCCTTTATTGTTGCCTTCCCCAAAAGGGTGAAATCATCAACAAATTGTAAATGAGTGATAGGTCTGACTCCTTTAGCTATAGTGACTCCTTCTAACCTCTGACAATCTCGATTCTTAGCAAAAGTCCTTCCCAAACATTCTGCTAGGATGATAAAAATATAAGGAGAAAGAGGGTCTCCTTGTCTGATGCCTCTAGAAGCTAAGAACCAATGAGTAGGACAACCATTAAGAATAACTGAATAAGAAATTGAAGATATACAACCTTTGATCCATTTTTTCCATTCTTGAGAGAATCCAAATTTTTCCAAAACTTGGATGAGAAAGTGCCAATCCACCCTATCATATGCTTTGGACAAATCCAATCGAATAAACATGGAGGGGGATTTTTGAGCTTCCATAGAGTGAATTGCTTCCTAGGCTAACACTATCTCATCCACGAGGCTAGACATGATCTTGTGAAGCAAAGGTTTGAGCCTTTCTAACATAATATTTGAAATAATTTTTAGAATAACATTACATAAAGCAATTGGTCTATATCCAGTAATGTTATCTACTTCTTGAGCTTTTGGAATTAGAGCTATAAAAGTCTTGTTGATATCTTTGAGGATATATTTTGCCTTTCTAGCCTCTTCTACCACCTCTAGAATGTCATCCTGCAAAACATCCCAAAATTCTTGATAAAATTCAATAGGGAAACCATCTGGACCTGGGGTTTTCCCCTTTTGCATTTTGAAAACTACCTTTTGTAGTTCCTTCTTAGTTATAGGAGCAATTAGAGCCACATTCTCCTCATCAAAAATAAGAACAGGTATCGCCTGTAAAATTTCTTGTTGAGCTTTTGGATCAAGCAATTGGGTTGTAAAGAGGTTTGAAAAATGATTCACAACTAATGAAGACATGCCTTCCCAAGTGTGGACTATATCTCCTAATTCATTCTTCAATGAGGGGATAAAGTTATGAGTTCTTTGGGCTAGGAGAGACTTATGGAAGAAACTTGTGTTCTGGTCTCCTTCTTGTAGCCATTGAATCCTTGACTTTTGTTTCCACATTAGATCTTCTCTTCTGTCCCATTCCTTCACCTGGGCTGAAAGATTAATTTCTGTCTAAACCCTATTTTCTGTGAATCCCTCAAGACAAATTTTCTCATTCAGCTCCTCAAGTCGGGTTAGAGCTTCCCTTTTCTTTGCCCTAACATCTCCAAATTCCTCCCAATTCCAAGTCTTTATTTTATATTTAATATACTGCAACCTTTTGACAAAACAATACATCTTAGTACCATGTCTTGGCTTGCCTTCTTGCCACCACTGTTGTATCCTTGATTTGAGAGATTCATCTCTGAGCCACATTAGCTAAAAATGAAATGGTGTCGGCTTACCCTTGGTTCTCCAAACTTCAATTAAAATTGGCCAATGATCAGATCCAACATTGTTTAAGATTTTCACTTTTGGGATGTGTCCTTGTATCAAAAACTTATCTGAAAGCAAGAACCTATCTAGCCTTTCAAGAATGCATGTTGAGCCTTGTCTTCTATTGGACCAAGTCATCAAACCATTGGTTGGCTTGATATCTACTAGATGAAGGTTGGCAATGTATTCACTCATGAGTTCTGAACTCCCATCCAACTTCCTACTTCCTCCCATTTTTTCTTCTAAAGAAAGGATAGAGTTGAAATCTCCTCCTATCAAAGCCCAAGCTTCAGGGAATTGAGAGGTGATAAAAGCTATATTTCTCCATACTATTCATTTTTCTTCTATGGTACATGGAACATAGACATTTATATAAAGTATAACCTGATCTGAATCTCTATTTTGGGCAACCACTGCTAGCAATCCCTTGCTTCCCATCATGTATTGTACTATAATTTCCTTTGGATCCCAAAGACATGCCACTCCTCCCGAGGCCCCTTGGGTGTTGAGGGACACTACTTTACTGGATGACCACATATTTTTCACTATTATTTCCATTTCTTCAAATGAAACCTTTGTCTCCTAAAGAAAGAGAAGTTGAGGCTGATTTGTTTGAATCATTCTTCTAATTTTTTATTGTTTAGAAGGACTTCCTTTAAGTCCCCTAATATTCCAAGTGATAATCTTCATAATTAACCAGATTTGAAGAACTGGGTAAGAACTGTTACCTTACCTTCCTCAATTAACTTTTGACCTTCCTCTGCCAGATGATGCTGGTTGGATTTACGTCCTACCTTTTGGTTTGTATCCATCCTCATATTTTTATTTGTATCTTGCTTCATTCTTGTAAGGGCTATAGAATGATTACTTAGAACCAAGGCACTGTTGTTGGGATCTATATGATATTTTTGAGGAACTAACTTGTTTGTTGTTTGAATCTAGCTTTTAGTTTTGCACTTATTTAAATTTTCTATGTTGTTCTTTTCTTGAAGGTCCATTGTTGGATGAGATGGCTCTCCTTGGTTATTTCTCAAAATTAGGGTAGTTTCTTTTATTTTGATTTCATCATCCATTCCTTCATGTTCCTTCTCTTCATCAAACTATGTTTCCTTAATCATTATTTCCATTTTGTCATCCTCATCATCTAATTGCTCATCTGCAGAGAGAATTTCAAAGGTGTTAGGTGAAATTACTATTTTATCTTTTGGTGTTTTTTTTTAATATTCTTTTGTTTGGGGATTTGAAACCCTGCTAAGTCCCCATCCTCTTTCTCTTTATTAGGGATCTTATGAGGACAATCCTTGGCTATATGGCCATATTCATGATAGATTCTACATCTAAAAGGGATATTTTCATAGTCTACTTGTTGCTCCCATAATTCTTCCCCATATTGTAAGGTGATCCTCTCTAGAAGTGGTTTGTCAAAGTCAATTAGAACATAAATCCTTGCATAAATCATATGATCCAACTATTGAGTGCTATCAACTATCATCATGAAAACTCCTAAAGAATTCCCAATTGCTGCTAATACATTTGGATTCCAGTATTCTACTGGGAGGCCAAATAAATGGACCCAAACAGGTGCAGTTGATGGCATTTCTTCCTCAACTTTGAACTTGGTATGCCAGGGCTTCATGAAAAGCCCTGCCCTACCTAAGAACCATGGCCCCCCTTGAAAAATATCCTCCCTATATTTTTCAATGGTAAACATAGCAAGGAAATAACCATTAGGGTAAGTAGAGATTTGGATCTCACCTTTAGTTCTCCAATTTTTGGCAGCCCATTGCTTGATGGTAGCAAGATTCGATCAAAATCCCATGAATCGATAAATTAGTCCTCTCCTCTCCATAGTGTCTATTCACTCTTGGATATCCTCCATTGCCAACTTCACTAATGGGGATCCATTAGTTGCTTTCATGCAACCCATCTCTGTTTTCCTTGGATTGATTTTCGGCATCCTCAGTGGTTTCCTTGGCAGTCATTGGTTATTTTTCCCTCTTATTTGGGGTGGTCCTGCATAGATTGCTTCTTTAAATTTTAGTTTTGGAGGGAGGTCCTTGGGCTCCATCCCTTCAGATTTTTTTTATGACTAGTTCTTTTTTATTGTGTGCCCTAGATCTAGTTGTAGCTTTACCGAGATCTAAATCTACCATCAACATGTTATCTCCCTTTGTTTGATCCATCTCTTGAATCTTGTTTCTATTTCATTTTAGCCCTTGTCTATACTTTTGAAGAGGATGCCCTTCCTCCTTATTTTACGCTATGAATTGAAAAGGGTGATCAATTTTGTTCAATACCTATTCATTCTGTTGGATTTGTTGGTCCACATGCATGAAGGAATATTGGATATTACTTTCCCCTGTTTGCCTTGCTTGTTGCTCACTTGATTCAATGCCTTGAAGATTATCCCTATTGAACATAATATTTGCATGATCATGCTGGATTCTTGAAAACCCTCTAGGAGGCCCATAGACCCCCTGAATATTTGGCCCCAAAGGGCCTTTTTCATTGTTCTCCACTACTTGTGCTCAAAGCACTCAACCTCCACACTACCCAAGAGGTGCTCTGATGATTGATAGCCATAAAAAATTATAGTTTACCCTTTGTTGAAACCCTCATTCTCCGCAATACAAAACCCTAGCTTTGAAAATTTTCCTTTTGGCAACCTTTTCTTATCCCCCAAGAAGCTTTGAATAATTGAGAAGCTAACCCATTAACCAAAATTACAACATAATAGAACAAAGACACCCCACAATCTAGTTCACCATTTGCACACAAAACCCAATATGAGTATCATTCTTAAACATAGCCAATTTACTCTATCAAAATCCTTTGAGAGATCCAACTTCATCATCATCATTGACATTTTCTTTGATTTTATGGTATGAAGACTTTCTTGAGAAACACCAATTGCTTCATGAATTTTTCTACTATGCAAGAACCCCAACTCCTCAATAGATATAGAAACAAGAGGAGACTTTACTTCCATCTCAACCTTGTATCTCTCTAATTGTATTTTATTATTTTCTATGATTTGCAAAGCTATGGAAAAAATTAGTGTTATCATCCCCATTTGCAATCCAAAGTACTCTACTTTTGAGCCTCCATCTTGCTTCTCTCTTCGCCAATAATATTCTCTTATCTTGTTCTAAACTATTATACTTAAGCCTTATTTCCTCATCCAATTCTTTTTGAAAGCCATCTGCTAGATACACTATAAGCTCATCCTCAATATCCCTTAGTTTTTGCTCATCCATAAATTTGTTTTTATTGGGCCATTGAACCACTATTGCCTTAACCCTTTTTAGATTTGCTACAAATTGAATACTAGCAAATTCTCTCTGACTAGGATCAAACTTCATCCATTCTGATTTGACTAAAGTTACAAAGTTGTCCTCTTTTAGCCACTCAAAATTGAATTTAAAAGGACAACGTGGTTTTTTCTCCTCTTGTGTTATAATAAGCATGATGGGGAGTGATCAAAGTTTCCTCCAGCTTCAACCCAAGACTTTATAAGTATCATTTACCAAACTCTTAGTTACTAAGAATCTATTCAGTGTTTTAAAAATTCTATCAACCCTTGTCCTCATGATTCTCCAAGTTGAAATCAATTTCATAGGCTCTAGGTCTACTAACCACTTGGCTTTAATATTTTGAATGAAGTAATCAACCAATGGATCAATTCTATTAGGAGTACCCCACACTTCACTCCTAGAAAGAGTTAAGTTTAAATCACCTCCTAAAATTAAATTATTAGCTTTTAGAAACTTTTGATCCATAATCTTATTCCAATACTTCATCCTATCTTTATAGGGGTTGTAAATGTTCACCACTATCACAATTTTCCCAATCTCTACTAAAAAGAGTTTAGTCCTTACTCCTGAGTTAAGCAATGCAAATTTGGTTAGCCTAATCTAATTTTCCTTCCATCCTGTAGCCACTCCTCTTGAGGCCCCTATAGCATCAAAACCCATCCCATTTTGAGTCATTACTTTCTTATGCTACCCTGAAAACCATAAATTTCCTTAGATATCCTCCATATGCTTTTCTTTATTATGTTGCTCTTGAAACCCTAAAGTGCAACAAATACACTATGTACTACTTCCATTTTAATTGCAAGGAGAAGATTTTATGCTACTTAACAAAAATGAAGATGATTTGTGTGGATTAACCTTGACTTCCTTCACTCATTCTCATTAGAATATGTTTCCCCATATTTTTTCACATGTTTAACTCCTATATTTGAACTTGTGCATTGTACTTCCTCATCTCTTGTATCATTTTTTTCTTCTAATGTTTGATTTGAGTGAACTACGATGGCCTTTGCCATTTGATGATGTGGAGGGTTTTTTTACCACTTTCTTAGGATTGGAAGATCCTTGATTTAACCCAACTTCTCCTATGATATGATCTCTTTGTTTCATATTGAATTTTACCTCATGCCCAATATTTTCCTTCTCTTTCTCTATCATTTTTACTTTCTAATCTCTTACCACGTGTCTAAGTTCATGATATTTACGACATTGAAATGCAATATTTTCATAAGTCACTCGTTGATCTCATTCTCTTGATTCAGATTTAATTCTAATGTACTACAATAAATGTTTTGAAATATCCATGGCAACACATATTTGAGTGTGTACAACATGCTTTCTCTCCTTAGTAGTTGGTCCCTCATGGATGAGCTTGCCTAGAGAATTGCCAATATTCTTCAAAACCTTTTTATTGATGAGTTGATAAGGAAGTCGAAAATGTGTAATTCATATCGAAAGCCTTCTAATAGTCTTTTATCTCCATAGCAAAATTCTCACTCCATGGTCTTAAATATGATGCATCTATATCCCTAAACCAAGGGCCTTCATCCATTATTTTATCCTTTATTTCTACATTGGAAAAGATAATGAGGAAAAATGCTTTTGGAAGAAAATTCATGAAGTTGAATGCAACCCCCACTTCCACTTGATCCAATTTTAAATCTTAGAAATGTCTAGCTAGTATCCATGGAACTTACATACTAACCCTCTAGTTTTAAGAACTCTTATATCATGCTCAATCATCTCATCCTTGATAATCACTTTTGGTGTAGTATCTGCTACCTAGATAGGGTTTTCCATATATTTGTTCTTCTTCTTATCAGTAATTAGGGCATCCATACTTCCAGCTAGGGCATCTTTACTTCCAACTATGACATCCTTACTTTTAGTAAGGACTTTCAAAAATTACTTTCTTGCCATGTTACCTTTTTTTTTTACATGAATCCTTTAGTTTTGAGTTTCTCTTAAGATATAGAACAAGAAGAAGCAATGTTCGCTTCTTGATCGCACTTTCCTTTTTACTTCCTACTTGCTCTTGGCTCGCACTCACTCCCATTTAAAAAAAAAACAACAGATATTATATTTCATAGGATTTTTACTGTATTAATATTAATCAAATACATTAGCAATCATTAGATAATAAATTATAAAGATTTGTAAAGCATATAAAAATTTTAAAAATTAAAATTAACGTCTAAGAGAAAATTTAAAGATATTCACTTTAATGCTTCTTTTCAAATTGATCAAACTTTTAGTATATGGAATATCTTCAAGACTACTCGTCATATTTTGTAAATATTACCAATGTAAAACTATATATATATATATAAGAGAGAAATGGGTTTTGAAAGGGTTCTCCTTTCCTTTCTATATTTAGTGACTCACATCAAGCTATATAACCTATTTGGTGTTGCCAGGATATTTTAATTAGAGATTTTTAAAAAATATTAGAGATATTTTTATTAAAAAATATTTAATAGTTTTTCAATATTTGTGTTAAGCAAAGTTGTAGGGATGATTAGATACTCAAGGTGTGGGTATAAAGTATGTAATATGTGAGGTTACAAGTATACATGATATATAAAATGCATCTTAAAGTATCTATACATTATCAAAATATATTTATGTCTTATTGATGAATATGAACAAATTCAATCATATAAATATTTAAAATTTTAAACTTAAAAATAATATAAATTAAAATATTAACATTGGAAAAATCTTTAATGGTTAAAAATAAATATTAAAATATTAAACTTAAAAAAAAATTAAAGAAATTAAAACTTTAATGACATCCTATGGGATTTTAAAATATAAGCTAAAAATTTATCTCTAACAATAAAAAAAATATTAAAAAGATTTTCTCAGAACAATTTTTTTTTAAATAGATAAATAAAATATTTGACGGTTTAAATATGTGAACAAAAATTAAAGATTCGAATCTCTCAACGACTCTTCACCTGAGATTTTCCTTGCCTCAGCACATCTTACTCTTCCTCATAATACCAATATAATATAAAGATGAAAATAGCTACTGCACGTAACCATATGTGGCCATGATATCGAGCATGTGAGCATTTCCTAGATTTGATATGATCACGTGGACTTGCATACTTCTCATGACTTGGATGGAATCTACACGTTTTGGTCTTATCTATGTTAACCTCAAAAAGAAAATTACCAATTATGCTTCCCACAACTTGGGAAGGGATTAGATCGCCAATAAAGCCCAACAATTGGGTTGCCTTTTAACCTGACCACAAGTTAAGAACCTCCTTTAAATTTATTCACTTTTTCAAAATATATATTTTAATGAAGTTTACTCATAATGTATACATTTCGTCATAGGAAAACTCAAAACTTTAATTACTAAATTTTTAAAATTAAAAAAAGCTTTTTCAAAATATCAATAGAAAAAGCATCTTTTTTTTATTTTTATTTTTTCGAAAAAAGTTATATTTTATATTAAGTAAATATGAAATTACATTTTTCAAATGTCTTTTTAGTATTTTTTCAAATTTTCAATAATAACCTAAAAATTAGGTCATTTATACATCATAATTAGCTGACTCTATCATGCTAAGTTCTAACTTTAGGCACCTTCCTAATTTATCAAACAATATCCTTTAAATCACTAACTTTTGAGATTTTTGAAAAAGTTGCTTTATCTGAGCTTGCTTTAACTAGAGTGTATTAATCCCCTAGATAGAGATTTTGACCAACTGCAGTGCATTACCCTCATTGAATTCTTGTACTAAGCACATACCTAGATCAATATAAAGTGCCTCCTTTCAGAGTTTATTTGCTTTCCTATTTAGTTCTCTATAAATATACCAAAAAGTAAAATCTTCACTTCGATTCACAGCTTCTTTTATTTGAGATAAGATGGGTTGTAGAATCATGTTTTCCATCCTAAAAACACCAAACATCCAATTTATTACCACCTGCGAGTCTCCGTAAATTTAAATTTTTTGGATTCCTTTTGATTCTGCCAACTGAACCAATAATTTGAAGACCATAATTTCAACATAATTATTAGAACCTTCTCTTAATCCAGCCTTGAATTTAAAATAATGAGAGTCAAAAAAATATAGTAATCCTCCTGCTCCACAAACTCCAGGGACCCCTTGTCTAGCCCCATCAAAAAACCCCAGGCCCATGATTTATCAATCTTCGGAGGGATGATTTGTCTATTTACCTTTGTTGTTGCCGAAACTTTATAGTTTTTTAAACTGCCAATGATTTGGGCGGAGACCTGCCAAGTAGGCTTCTCTTGATCCTGAAAAATTAAAGCATTCCTAGTTAACCATACTCCCCAAGACACAAAAAATGGGAGAGCTATAAAACCTTTGTAAGAACTATTTTCAAACCAATATTTTAAGCACTCTCCTAAGAAGTCTTCTTGTCATCCTATTTAATTAAAAAATCAAAGTTTAAACTAAACTTTTTAATTTAGTTCACCATCTACACACATAACCCAATATGAGTAAGTATCATTCTTAAATATAGCTAGTTTACTCTATCAAAATACTTGGAGAGATCCAACTTCATCGTCATTACTGACATTTTTTTTAATGGTATGAAAAATTTCTGCAACACCAATTGCTTTATGAATTTGTATACTACGCAAGAACCCAACTGCTCAATAGATATAGAAATAGAGAGGAACCTTTTAATTCTTGATGCAATTAATTTTGCTATGATTTTGTACACATAGTTACACAAAGAAATGGGCCTAAAATCATCAAAGGAAAAAGGATTGTCCTTTTTTGGAATAAGAGCAATGAAGGTAGAATTGAAGTCTACATTTACCCTTCCTAACTGCCTAGAATGAGTAGGTCAGTCTCCAACAGGTCATAGAGCCCAAGAAGGAATTCCACAATCCAACCATCAGGTCTTGGACTCTTATCTTTTTGGAAGAAGGATAAAACAACTTTGAGCTCCTCCTTTGAGACTTCTTGAAATAACTCACCATAGGATTCCTCATTTATAAATTTGGAAAAGAGAAGCTATTATGACTATTTCAACTATATTGACTTGACCAAGATCCTTGTATAGTTGACCAAAATGCCTTACTCCCATGTTTTTTATTCCTTTAAAGGATGACTTTACTTCCATATCAACCTTATAGTTTCCAAATTGTACTTTTTTGTTTTCTATGATTTGCAAAGTTGTGGAAAAATTTAGTGTTCTCATCCCAATTTGCAATCCAAAATACTCTTTTTTGGAACCTTCACCTTGCTTCTCTCTTTGCTCATAATCTTCTCTTCTCTTGTTTCAAACTTTTATACTTGAGTCTTATTTCCTCATCCAATTATTTTTCAAAGTCATCTTCTAGATACACTACAAGCTCCTCCTTAATATCCCTTAGTTTTTTCTCATCCATTAGTTTCTTTTTATAGGTCTATTGAACCACCATTACCTTAACCCTTTTTATATTTTCTTCAAATTGAATACTAGCATAGTCTCTCTAATTATAATCAAACTTCATCCATTCTAATTTGACTAGAGTTACAAAGTTGTCCTCTTTTAGCTACTCGGAATTTAATTTAAAAGGACAATGTGGTATGATGGGGAATTTATCAAAGTCTCCTCCAACTTCAACCCGAGACTTTATAAGTGTCACTTACCAAACTCTCAACTACTAAGAATCTATTTAGTCTTTTAGAATTTCTATCAACCCTCTTCATCATGTTTCTCCATATTGGGACCAACTTTATAGGCGTCAGGTCTACCAACCCCTTGGCTTCAAACTTATGGATGAAGTAATCAACCAATGGATCAGTTCTAGTAGTAGTACCTCACACTTCACTCCTCGAAAGAGTTAAGTTTAAACACCTCCTAAAATTAAATTAACCTCTAGAAACTTTTGATTCATAAGCTTATCCCAATACTTCATCTGGTCTTTATAGGGGTTGTAAATGTTCACCATTGTCACTTTTTTCCCAAGCTCCACTAAAAAGAATTTAGTCCATACTTCTTATTTAAGTAGTGCAAATCTGGATAGCCTTAACTAATTTTCCTTCCATCCTATAGCCGCTCCTCCCAAGGACCCTATAGCATCAAAACCCATCTCATCCGAAGTCATTACTTTCTTATGTTGCCCTAAAAATCCTAAATCTCCTTAGATATCCTTCATATGATTTTCTTTATTATGTTGCTCTTAAAACCCTAAGGTGCAACAAATAAACTATGTACTACTTCCATTTTTATTGCAGGAAGAAGATTTTATACTACTTGAGAAAAGCAAAGATGATATTCCTAGATTAACTTTGACTTCCTTCACTCATTCGCATTAGAATTTGCCTCCCCACATTTCTTCGTATGTTTAACTCCTATATTTGAACTTGTGCATTGTACTTCTCATCCCTTGTATCATTTTTTTCTTCTAATATTCGATTTGAGTGAACTACGAGGACCTTTGCCATTTGATGATGTAAAGGATTTTTTTACCATTTTCTTAGGATTGGAAGATCCCTGATTTGACCCAACTTTTCCTATGATATGATCTCTTTGTTTTATATTGAAGTTTATCTCATGCCCAAAATTTGTCTTCTCTTTCTCTATCATTTTTACTTTTTAATCTCTTGCCACGTGTCTAATTTCATGATATTTGAGACATCGAAATGCAATATTTTCATAAGCCACTTGTTGATCTCATTCTCTTGATTCAAATCTAATCCTAATGTACACCAAGGGCCTTCATCCATTATTTTATCCTTTATTTCTAAATTGGAGAAGATAATGAGGAAAAATTCTTTTGAAAGAAAATTCATGAAGTTGAATTCAATCCCCATTTCCACTTTGATCCAATTTTGAATCTTAAAAATCTTGGCTCCTATCCATGGAACTTACATACTAACCCTCTAGTTTTAAGAACCATTATATCATGCTCGATCATCTCATCCTTGATAATCACTTTTGGTGTAGTATCTGCTACCCAGATAGGCTTTTCCATAGACTTGTTCTTCCTCTTATCACTAATTAGGGCATCCATACTTCCACCTAGGGAATCTTTACTTCCAACTACGACATCCTTACTTTTAGTAAGGACTTTCGAAAATGACTTTCTTTCCATGTTACCTTAATTTTTTTTACATGAATCCTTTAATTCGAGTTTCTCTTAAGATCTAGAATAAGAAGAAGCGGTGTTCACTTTTTGAATGCACTTTTCTTTCTACTTTATGCTATATTTCCTACTTGATCTTGGCTCACACTCACTCCCATTTTAAAAAAAGACGAGATGTTATATTTCATAGGATTTTTTACTATATTAATGTTAATCAATTACATCATCAATCATTAGATAATACTTTATAAAGATTTGCAAAGCATATAAATAAGTTGAACATTAACATTAACATCTAAGAGAAAATTTGAAGATTTTCACTTTAATGCTTACTTTCAAATTGATCAAACTTTTAGTATATGTAATATCTTCAAGACTACTCATCATATTTTGTAAATATTACGAATGTAAAACAATCCGCATATAGAGAGATAAAGGTTTTGAAAGGGTTGCCCTTTCCTTTTTATATCAATTGAGTCACATTGAACTATATAGCCTATTTGATGTTAACAAGATATTTTAATTAGAGATTTTTTTTTAAATATTAGAAATGTTTTTATTAGAATATATTTAATAGTTTTTCAATACTTGTGCTAAGAAATGTTTTAAGGGTGATTAGGTACTCAAGATATGTAAGGTGTGAGGTTACAAGTATATAGGATATATAAGATGCATCTTAAAGTATCTATGCATTGTTAAAATATATAGAGAAATTCAAGCGTATGTATAATTAAAAATCTAAACTTAAAGATAATATCAATTAAAACATTAACCTTAAAAAATTATATAAATTTTTTATAAAATAAATATTAAATCATTAAACTTTAAAATTCAAAATAAATCTCTAAGTATTAAAAAATAAATATTAAAATATTAAACCTTAAAATTTAAAAAAAAAAATCAATCTTTAAAAATATAGGATAATAATTTATCTCTTACAACAAAAATAAATAAATAAATAATTTATCTCTTACAATGTTCTGGGGATAATGCAAAGGTTCGGGCTTTGGCACTTCTTCAAGGGGTCTAAGGTTTAAATTGTAGTGTGGACGAGTGTGAGGGGGTGGGTGTGTATGAATGTGTATTTGGCCCTTATTGATAAGCTCAACTCTCACCCTTATCAAAGTTCATGGTTAGGATGAGGATGCCCGACCCTAAACATGGATCGTAAGGTTTTCTCATGCCAATCTCAATTTTAAAAAAAATATCTCCTATAATAAAAATATATTAAAAAACATTTTCTTAGATCAAAATCTTAAAGTAAAAATATACCCAACTAATACAAAAATAAAAAGTTAAGGATTTTCCGAATTTAAAAATTCTTTTATATTAATAAATAAATAAAATAAAATATTAATTATAAAAGTTGGCGATTTAAATCTGTTAACGAAAATTAAAAATTCGAATCCTCTCAACAATGACTCTGCACCTCAGATTTTCCTTGCCGCACCACATCTTACTCTTCCTCGTAATCCCAATATAATACCAAGATATCGAGCATATGATCATTTAACAAATTTGATATGATTATGTGGCATTGCATAGTTCTCATGACTTGGATGGAATCTACACGTTTTGGTCTTATCTATGTTAACCTTAAAAAGAAAATTGCCAATAATGCTTCCCACACCTTGGGAAGGGAATAGATCCCCAATAAAGCCCAAGACTTGGGTTGCCTTCTAACCTGATCACAAGTTAAGAACCTCCTTTACATTTATTCACTTTTTCAAAATATAAATAATCTAATAAGTTTATTCATATACACGTATAAAAGTTTTAATTACGAGGTTGTTTTATAGAACATTAAATAATTGTTTAAATTTGTGGATTTGTGTGGGTTTAATTTTTTCTTAAAAATGTTATTATTTTTTGGATGAAAAAAATATTATATTAAAATGGTTTAATCATACAAAAAAAGGATGGGTGGAATTAGCACACCCAGAACACACAACCAACACACTAACTGTGTGCTAAACAGCTAGCAGAGCTACCAAAATAACTTACAGAAGTTCACAAGAAAACCAAACAGAGAACTGCCTAAAAAAAACAACTAATAGACTATGCATCATTGTTGTGTAGGGGCTGGAGGAACAGGATTCACTGCACAAGGAGCATTACCCCAATGATCAATAAGGTCCCGTAAGTGATGAAGCTCTATATTCACTTTTTCTGCTTGCACTAAAATCTGCAGCCAACAATCATAGAAAACCTTATACTTATCAACAAGAGAAAAAGTAGAAGAAGGCTCTTGTTGGCTAAAAATCACTCTATTGCGAGTTTTCCACAAATGAAAAAGAATCCCCACTCTAAAGATATGCCACACAGGAACAAGCTTCTCAGAAAACTAAAGTGGATCCCCTAACAAAATATTCACCCAAGAACAGGGACATGTCATATATGGTCTGAAAAAAGAGAAAATCCACTGCCAAGCCTCTTGAGCTCTCACACAAGACCAAAACAGATGATGCACATCCTCCTTTGCTCCACAAGATCTGCAGGAAATATCATTCACACCCAAATATCTAAGCCGCTGACCAATAGGAAGCCCTTGAAACAATAAACTCCAAGCAAAAAAGGCTTGCTTAGGTTCAAGATACTTTGCCCAGAGTGTATTAAATCTGAGACTCCATCTGGACTGAAGAGATACTATATTCCACCTAGAATTAAGCTTCTCAGCCATAGGCACAACAGGGGAAAGCCAAGAGTATCCCAAATGAGGTTTATACTTGGTGAGAGAAACATCTTTGGGCCAAGACCAATCAGTCCACCAAGGTTTTTGATAATATTGAAAAACTTTACCCCAAACAGATAAAGGAGTGGAATCAATAACAACCTCATAAGTAGTCTTATCAGCAGAAGATAAACCAAAAAAATTCCTAAAAATTTCCCAAGGTATCCAAGACCTTGAATGAAAATCCATGAAATCAGATAACCGAGCAATACCTCGTTTATAAATTTTCTGAGCATGTATCCACTGGACTTGAGCAAGGGGAGTCCCCTGCAAAGTGATGGTCGAAGACCACCAGACATTAAGCAAAGGTATTGAAGCCCCCAACTTCCCCTTGTGACCTTTCCAAGAAATCCAGGGTTTAATGGCCTCCCAGGCCTTCCAAATGCTTTGCATAACAAAGGACCCATAAATCTTTATTGGAACAGGGGTTGTAAGAATGGTTTGCAAATCAAGCCCTTTCCACACCTTCTTACCAAAAGGAAGCCCCATGGAGAGGCAATGACGAATTAAAAGTTTCCAGGCTTCCTCCCCTTGTAAAGCTCTCACAATCCATTTAGCACAAAGGGAAAAGCCTTGTCGCTGACAGTCAAACAATCCCATTCCTCCAAATTTTTTAGGAAGACAACAAATATCCCAAGCCACCCTATGAAATCCCTTCTTACCAACAACATTGGACCACAAAAAATCTCGAAGCAACTTCTCCAATTTGGCATAACAAGTCTTGGAAGGAACCCAACAAGAAGAGTAATACACATGAGTAGAGGCCAATACCTTGGAACAAATCTTAAATTTGTCAACTAAGGATAATTTTTTGGTACACCAATACAGAAGCTTCTTCTCAACCTTTTGAACAACATAATACCACAAACAGGCAGGAGAACCCAAAAAAGCAAAAGGAATATCCAAAAATTTAAATGTTTCCCCAGGTTGAATCCACTTCCAAGGCTTATCAGCTAACCAAGGAGGTATATCTTTTCCAGACTGTCTATAGCAAGAAGTTTTTCTCCATTGAATATTAGAGCCAAAAGTTAAGCAGAATGTATGAAGATAATCTAAAGCATGAGTAATAGAGATCTCATCTTCTGCAATAGTCAAGAAAAAATCATCTGCAAAATGACCATTAATCAACTACTTGGGGGAGGAAGGGGGATAAATTCCCTTGATAAATCCTTGAGCAGATCTATGAGCTAGAAGATAACCAAAGGCCTCAACAACAAGAATAAACAAAGAAGGTGCCAATGGACAACCTTGTCTGACAGAACGGGCTAATTGAATATTCTGAGATTGTCTCTTGTTTAGAGTTAACATAGCAGAGGTATCTTTGAATAACATAAGTACAATCCTGATAAAATAAGGACCAAACCCTTCTATTCTATTATAAAGAACCATTCTATTCTATCATAAGCCTTCTCAAAATCAATCTTAAGGAAAAGAACATCCTGACCAGAGGATCTAGCCCATTCCATCCCTTCTCAAACAACAATAACATTATCCAAAATATATCTGTTTTGAACAAAACCAGTCTGCTCAGGCCTTATTATCTCAGGAAGAATAGGTCCGAGTTTAAGAGCTAAAGCCTTGGCAATTATCTTATAACTAATATTAAGCAAGGTGATTGGCCACCAAGCAGAAATAAGTTTAGGGTCTCCCCCTTTTGGAATGAACTTAACATTACCTTTGTTGATGAGATTCCCCAATGATACAGTAAGCATAGCCTCTTTATACACTTGCAACAAATCAAAACCCACCAAGCCCCAACATTCTTTATAAAATTCACAAGGGAAACCATCTAATCCAGGTGCTTTGTCATTTGCCATCTGAGACAGAGCCTATTTGAGATCCTCTAGGGTTAAAGGTGCATCACAAAAATCTCATTGAGTTTGAGTAAGCTTAGTAGGTATGACTTGACAACAGGATTCTAGAGCTTGCACTCTATCATGGGTAAGGCCCTGAGAAGCAAACACTCTTTGATAATGATTAACAAAAGCTCCAAAAATATCATCAAGAGATGTGAACCTTTGACCATCAACTTGCAGAGCAATGAATTGGGAAGTATGAGCAGGTGGGCGAATGCGCTTGAAAATTTATTTAGAGACTTTGTCACCCACCTTTAACCAATGCATCATGGCTCTTAATTATGCTCCTTTGGCTTCATACATATCAACTTTTTTAAGCTCATGTCGAAGGGCAACCATGAAAGCTTGAATATCAGAACAAAAAGGATTAGCCTCAAGCTACACAAATTTTTTTACTAATTTCGACTTCAAAACCAAATTAGCTTTCTTCCTCCTCTTGGCTACTTCCACTCCTAGAGTGCGAAGCAAAGAGGTGGTTCTAAAAATAGCAGCATTCCACCAAGAAACCCAACCAAAGTCACTAGAGGGTCTCGGAAGCAAATTCCAAATTCTACAAATATGAGCCTTCATAGTTGGGTGATGAAGGAAGGAAACATTAAGATAAAACTGGGTCTGAAATTGTCGGGGCTGATGAAGAATGGCTTCCATAGAAAAAAGAATAGGAGCATGATCAAAAAAAATAGTATCTGGGATAACCAAAACAGGAGGTTGAGAAGGTGAAACCCTAGCAATTTTAAAAGTCTCACTGGAAGAGATCATGGCTCGATCAAGGTATTTTAACACCCTAGCTTCACCTGCTTGAAAATTGGACCATGTAAACCATTGAGATTCAGAAAAGTTAGCAGGAGAAAAACAGATATTAGGATCACTAAGACTCAACTTATTTTTCATAAAATAAAAAGCTTCCCGCTCCCCAGCACACCAGCGGTTAGGAGATAAACTAACTTTATTAGAAGGCTTTTCCACCATATTAAAATCCCCACACATCACCCATGTGGCAAGAGGCAGAGATAAAGCCAACCACCACCACAAGGCACACCTTTATGGAGCATTATTCAAAGCATAAACATTAATAACTCCAAATGATTTACCATGTAATTCCAACAAAGTCCATACTGCTTGATTGGACGGATCCACTCCCCACGTCACAATATTTGAGTGCCACTTTGGGGAAATAAAAATGACAACTCCACCTGTCCCACTGGAATGATTCGTTACATTGAAAACACCGCGAGGCCACAGAAAATTACAGATACACTGCAGATTAAAATCAAAAACTTTCACTTCTTGTAAACACATCACATCAATATTGCCAAACTTGTCATTATTTTATATTAAGCAAATATGAAATTACATTTTTTAGATGTTTAGTATTTCTTCAAAGATTTAATAATGCCCTAAAAATTAGGTTGCTTATACATCGTAGCTAGTAATCTATATCACGCTAAGTTATATTCTTAGACATCTTCCCAAATTATCAACCAATATCCCTTAAATTATTGACTTATGAGTTTTTTTTTAAACAATTGCTTTAATTGCCCTTGTTTTAACTCGAGTGGATTAATCCCCTCATATAGAGATATAGACCAATTGTAGTGCATTGCCCTCGTTGAATTCCTATACTAAGCACATACCTGGTTCAATCTAAAACCCCTCCTTTGAGAGTTCATATGTTTCTCTATTCATTTCTCTATAAATACACCAAAAAGTAAAAGTTTCACTTGAATCCACAATCTCTTTTATTTGAGATAAGATGGGTTGTAGAACCATGTTTTTCATCTTGAAAACACTAAGTATGCAATTTGTTATCACATGTAAGTCTCCGTAAATTAAGATTTTTTTTATTCCTTTTGAGTCTGTCAACTAAACCAACAATTTGAGTGTCATAATTTTGGCATAATTATTGGAACCTTCTCTCGATCAAGCCTTGAAATTGAAATAATGAAAGTAAAAGATATATAGTACTACTTTTGCTCCACAAACTCCAGGAACCCCCTATCTAACCCCATCAAAAAAGCCCCAAGCCCTTAATTTATCGATATTTGGATGGATGATTTGTCTGATTACCTTTGTTGTTGCCAAAACCTTATAATCATTAAAACTTTTGATGATTAGGGAGGACACCTACCAAGTAAGCTTCTCCTAATTCTTAAATATTCTTGCATTCCTAGATAACCATACTCCCCATGACACAAACGGTGGGAAAGTTGTAAAAACTTTGTATGACATATTTTCAAACCAAGAGTTCAAGCAATATCCTAGCCAATCTTCTTACCAGTCTATAGGAAGCTTTAACTGCTCTATAACCTCTTTCCAAACATATCTTGTAAAGGAGAAAACTACCAATAAATGATCCATTGTTTTATTGTCTAACTTATATAAATGACACCTTCTTGGACCATTCCAACTTCTCTTTTGTAATACCTCTCATGTCAGAACCTTATTTTTCATGGCAAGCCATAAGAATAGTCTTGTCTTCAATGGGGATTTCTACTTCTAGAGTGACTTCCACCACCATGTTGAATCATCATTTCTATCTTCCAATAGAGTCTTATACCCCAACTTTGTAGTGTACTCCCTCATAGCTCTATTCTTTGTCTATACCAATTGATTAGTTTTCTCTCGTAACTTGATATGTCCAACTTTAAGTCTCCCCATGGTGTACCTCCTGGCCCTAAAGCCCTAACACTATTAGTTCCTTCCATACCTATCTCTAGTTTATAGATGATTCTAGGTTAGTTTTTTGGGCGAGAGTTCCAATCCCCTGAGCTCTTAAGGTTTAAATTACATTATTTGGTAGTCTATGCATACCTCCACAACCAATTCAAGGGTATAAACCTAGTCTTATTCTTGAACCATCCCCTATTTTCTAGGTAAGCCAATCACCTATAATATAAAATGCCTAAATCATTGCCTTCCAACACATTGAAATATCATGGGTTTGCTTCATTGGGGTCCTTATCCACTCCTCGAGTGGCTCTAAATACTTTCATTTATGATCTTATTCCATAAGCATGCCTTTGATATTATCTTTGAAATATGCTTGGTTGTTAGAGCCTTTCTAAACAAGAAGATGTTCTTAAATCCCCATCCTCCATTTTCCATGGGCTTGGCTAAGAATTGTCATTTAACAAGGAGAATACCTTCCCTTTCCCTTTTCCCTATCCATAAAAACATGTAGCTTATGAACCAAAGATTCCTAATATACTAGTATTACCTCTAGCACATACTTGACCAAAGTCAATCATCTCCCCCAAAGAGATCCATTTGTTGCATCATGTATTAATTATTCCTTCCACATTCTTTATCAACCAATTCCAATCTTGTTTAGTGTAGTCATTGGGTTTTAAAAAGAACCCCAAATATTTAAACCCCTCTTGAAGATCAAATTTGTTAAAGGGAAAAGTTGATCTATTAATATGGTTTGATCTTTATCCACACAGTTAAAATATATGTTTGACTTATGCACATTAATATGCATACTTGTTGCTTGGCAAACAAGATCTAAATATTGTTTTAACTTCTCTACAACTCTTATTATTCCATTTGTGAAAAGGAGAACATCATCTCCAAAATGTAGATAGGTAACCTCCACTGTTCTACCTATTCTAATTCCCTTTATTGCTACGACCCTCTTGGCTTCTACAATACACCTACTTAATCCCTCAACTATGAAAACAAACAATAGCAATGACAAGGGGTAACCTTCTCTTATCCCCCAAGAAGCTTTGAAGAATTGAGAGGCTGACCCATTAACCAAAACTACAAAAGAAACAAAACAAAGACATCCCATAATCTAGTTCACCATCTACACACATAACCCAATATGAGTAAGTATTATTCTTAATTATAGCCAATTTACTCTATCAAAATACTTGGAGAGATCTAACTTCATCATCATTACTGATAATTTCTTTGATTTTAATGGCATGAAGACTTTATTGAGCAACACCAATTGCTTCGTAAATCTGTATACTATGCAAGAACCCAAACTGCTCAATAGATATAGAAATAGAGAGGAACCTTTTAATTCTTGATGCAATTAATTTTGCTATGATTTTGTACACGTAGTTACACAAAAAAATAGGCCTAAAATAATCAAAGAAATAAGGATTGACATTTTTTGGGAATAAGAGCAATGAAGGTAGAGTTGAAGACTATATTTACCCTTCCTAACTGCCTAGAATCCTCTACAACCTTGAGTAGATCAAACTCCAAAATGTCATAGAGCCAGAGAAAGAATTCCACAATCCAACCATCAGGTCTTGGACTCTTATCTTTTTGGAAGTAGGTTAAAACAACTTTGAGCTCCTCCTTTGAGACTTCTTGAAACAACTCACCATAGGATTCCTCATCTATATATATGGGAAAGAGAGAAACTATTATGACTATTTCAACTGTATTGACTTGACCAATATCCTTGTATAGTTAACCAAAATGCCTTACTCCCATGTTTATTATTCCTTTAAAGGATGAGACTTTACTTCCATATTGACCTTGTAGCTCCCAAATTGTATTTTGTTATTTTCTATGATTTGCAAAGCTATGGAAAAATTTAGTGTTCTCATCTCCATTTGCTATCCAAAATACTTTACTTCTGAGCCTCCACCTTGCTTCTCTCTTTACTAACAATATTCTCTTCTCTTATTTCAAACTTTTATACTTAAGCCTTATTTCCTCATCAAATTCTTTTTCAAAGTCATCTCCTAGCTACCCTACAAGTTCCTCCTCAATCTTCCTTAGTTTTTGCTCATCCATCCGTTTCTTTTTATAGGCCTATTGACCCACTATTACCTTATCCCTTTTATATTTTCTTCAAATTGAATAATAGCTTATTCTCTCTAACTAGGATCAAATTTCATCCATTTTGATTTGATTAGAGTTCCAATATTGTCCTCTTTTAGCTACTCATAATTGAATTTAAAAGTAAAATATGGTATTTTCTCCTCTTTTGTTATAAGAAGCATGATGGGGGAGTTATCAAAGTCTCCTCTAACTTCAACCCAAGACTTTATAAGTGTCATTTACCAAACTCTCAACTACTAAGGATCTATTTGGTCCCTTAGAAATTCTATCAACCCTTGTCATCATGTTTCTCCATGTTGGGACCAACTTTATAGGCACCAGGTATACCAACCCCTTGGCTTCAAAATTTTGGATGAAGTAATAAACCAATGGATCAGTTCTAGTAGTAGTACCCCACACTTCACTCCTAGAAAGAGTTAAGTTTAAATCACCTCCTAAAATTGAATTATCAACTTCTAGAAACTTTTGATCCATAAGCTTGTCCCAATACTTCATCCTATATTTATAGGGGTTGTAAATGTTCACCACTGCCACTATTTCCCCAAGCTCCACTAAAAAGAATTTAGTCCCTACTTCTTATTCAAGTAGTGCAAATTTGGCTAGCCTAAACTAATTTGCCGTCCATCCTGTAGTTGCTCCTCCCAAGGCCCCTATAGCATCAAAACCCATCCCATCCTAAGTCATTACTTTCGTATGCTACCCTGAAAACCCTAAATCTCCTTAGATATATTTCATATGATTTTATTTATTATGTTGCTCTTGAAACCCTAATGTGCAACAAATATACTATGTATTACTTCCATTTTTATTTCAAGAAGAATATTTTATGCTACTTGACAAAAATGAAGATGATTTTCCTGGATTAACCTTGACTTTCTTCACTTATTTGCATTAGAATTTGCCTCCCCATATTTCTTGGCATGTTTAACTCCTATATTTGAAGTTGCACATTGTATTTCCTCAATCTTGTATCATTTTTTCTTCTAATATTTGATTTGAGTGAACTACGATGGCCTTTGCCATTTGATTATGTAGAGGATTTTTTTACCACTTTCTTAGGATTGGAAGATCCCCGATTTGACCCAACTTCTCCTATAATATGATCTATTTGTTTCATATTGAAGTTTACCTCATACCCAAAATTTTCCTTCTCTTTCTCCATCATTTTTACTTTCTAATATCTTGCCACGTGTCCAATTTCATGACATTTGGGACATTGAAATGCAATGTTTTCATAAGCCACTTGTTTATCTCATTCTCTTGATTCAAATTTAATACTAATGGAATACAATAAAAGTTTTGAAATATCCATGGCAACACATATTTGAGTGTGTACAACATGCCTTCTCTCCTTAGTAGTTGGTCCCTCTTGGATGAACTTGCGTAGAGTATTGCAAATATTCTTCAAAACCTCCTTATTTATGAGTTGATACGGAAATCTAAAAGGCCTAATTCACATCGAAATTCTTTCAATAGTCCATCTCCATAGAAAAATTCTCACTCCATGGTCTTAAATATGATGCATATTTATCCCTAAACCATGGGCCTTCATCCATTATTTTATCCTTTATTTCTGAATTGGAGAAGATAATGAGGAAAAATTCTTTTGAAAGAAAATTCATGAAGTTGAATTCAATCCCCACTTCCACTTGATCCAATTTTGAATCTTAGAAAAACTTGGCTAGTATCCATGAAACTTACATACTAACCTTCTAGTTTTAAGAACTATTATATCATGATCGATCATCTCATCCTTGATAATCACTTTTGGTGTAGTATATGCCATAGTTGAGAAAATCGAAATCGGATCAGAATCGACATGGAAAAGAATCAGAAAAATTTGAGAATCGACAAAAAATCGAGAGGAGAATCGGCAAAAAAAATGGTATTTTTTCATTGAAAAAACTAAAGGAAATGCAAATTTTCATTGAAAAAAAGATTTTTTATGCATATCAAAAAAATTTGGGAAAAAATCGGCCAACCTATGAATCAGGAAAAATCAGATCGAATTAGGATTTTTTGCAGATTTTCTCAACTATGGTATATTCTAACTAGATAGGTTTTTCCATAGACTTGTTCTTCCTCTTATCACTAATTAGGGCATCCATACTTCCAACTAGGACATATTTACTTCCAATTACGACATATTTGTTTTTTTTTGTTACATAGGGGAGTTGGTTACAACCACCATTTTTAGTAACTTGTAAGTGCAGGGTTCAAACCACAGGGATTGCTCCTAACAACTTATTAGTCTTATTGTTGTTGATTCGGTGTGAGATTAAGACCACCAGTCACTTGGGGTTCATACCATCATCGTCGATTTGGCGTGCACTCAAAGGATTCAACACGGACTACTACCTTTGCTAAAGCTGGCAGCATGCCCCCAAGGTTTGAACCTAGGTCTCTTCTTGGTAAGTACTTGGTAATTCAAACCTTTGTCAATCCACCTAGTCCTTGGGGGTTACAACATCCTTAATTTTAGTAAGGACTTTTGAAAATGAATTTCTTGCCATGTTACCTATTTTTTTTACATGAATTCTTTAGTTTTGAGTTCCTCTTAAGATCTGGAATAAGAAGAAGCGGTGTTCACTTCATCACATTTTTATTTCTACTTTTTGCTATACTTCCTACTTGCTCTTGGCTCACACTCACCCCTATTTAAAAAAAGACAAGAGATGTTATATTTCATAGGGTTTTTTACTATATTAATGTTAATCAATTACATCAACAATCATTAGATAATAATTTATAAAGATTTGAAAAGCATTTAAGTTAAACATTAACATTAACATCTAAGAAAAATTGAAGATTTTCACTTTAATGCTTCCTTTCAAATTGATCAAACTTTTAGGATATGTAATATCTTCAAGACTACTCTTTATATGTTGTAATTTTTTTTTATTGAAAAAATACTTCATATTAATGAATAATCAGAGAATACATCATCATAGCAACACTACAACAGTTTGCGAATGAGCAACAAACAATCAGATCTAACACTTTTATCAATTCTAATACAGTCCTAAATAATCTCAGACCTAAACACCTTAAGTTGACTAGAAACAAGCTCAACAACTTTGCTAACAGTAACAACAACCGACACCTCCTCATTTTTAAAAATCAGACTACATCTATCTTTCCAAATACTGAACAAGATAGAGAGTCTGATAATGTGCCAAAATATCCTTCTGTGGCTCGCACAGTCAATGGAGTCTCCAAACAACACTGCCTTCCACCTTAGCTGCCCCTGAACAACATTGTCATACAACCAGACTGCCTTTCTCCATACCTTTCTCGTTCTCGGACATTCCCAAAAAATATGCTTAATTGTTTCACTTTTTCCACAACTAGAACAAGCATCCGATGCAAGCATCCATTTGGCTAGACGAGCCTTACTATGAAGACCCTGCATAATAACTAACCAGGAAAACACCTTCAACTGCATAGAAACCCGGAACATCCACACCCCAACGAGACGCTTCTTCCATTTTTTGCAAGAACAACTCAAACCCCATATGATGTTCAGAATGTCACCAAACGGGATTCCAGGAACCATCAACTGATAAATCTTAGAGGCTTTAAAACACCAAATTGGTTTTCCATATTTCCACCTCCAATCCTTCCAGATAGGACCTACAAGACCATTGGAAAGCTTGTACAGTTGCTCCATCGGAAGAAGACTTTGCATTTGCTGCACTGCATACCTATCGGAGGACTTCAGTTTAAATTTAACAACCAACTATTGCCACGGAGTCCAAATACCAGTGTTTCCATCCCAAAGATCCGCCCACTTGAAAATTCCCTTCTTACCAAGTCTCTTGCACTGCAAGGTAGGCATATCTGCTGCATACGTCCCATTTTTTTTCCAAAGGCAAATTGCTTTGGAGCAAAGAGTCCAACCCCGTCTATCATCCAAAAAGTCCCATTTAACCAAGCCGACTACATATTTCCAAGCCTCCCATATTATTTTAATTAGGATGCAACCTCTAATTTTAAATTTCCCGGGGTGACCAACAATATCTTCAAAACTAAAATTTCCCTTGACTCCATCAATATTCACACAATTCTTAATCCGATGATGCAACAACCTTTGCCAACCAAAATCACCCTCCAAACACCTAATGACCCACTTAGAAGCAAGAACCTTACCTTGAACCTGGATGTTGAGCAACCCAAGGCCACCCTCCTTCTTAGGAACAGTACAATACTTCCATGCAACTAGAGGAACCCGCCTGGAACCATCCATATTTGCCCATAAAAAATTCTTGATACAGGTCTCTAGTCTTCTATATTGAGTAGGGTTTGGAAGCCAACAGGAGGAATAGTACATGTGGCACGTCTGAAGAATCTTACTTACCACAGTAAGTTTCCCTGCAAAGGAGATCATCTTACTTTTCCAAATTTGAATTTTTTTCTCAAATCTGCTCATACACCAATCCCACATAGATTTAAGGGAAACCCTTCTACCAAATGGGATGCCCAAATATCTAACAATCTCTCCATCCCCAAATTTCCGCCAACCTGTATGAATTTCTTCGGGCAAGGACTCAACTCCTACCAACCAGTAGTCAGATTTAGTCTCACTAACCACAACACCAAAAGCAAGACAAAACTGA
This sequence comes from Wollemia nobilis, assembly GCA_028583015.1. NCBI lineage: Eukaryota > Viridiplantae > Streptophyta > Pinopsida > Araucariales > Araucariaceae > Wollemia > Wollemia nobilis. Next base: position 5,768,671 of record JAQPPZ010000386.1, on the reverse strand, counting down.
CTGAGACAATCCTGTAGGCCAACAATCGAGTCCTTATCTATCTGAATAGTAAAGAATGAATCATCTACAAAGTGGTTGTTCATAAGATGACCACCAGGAATAGCAATTCCTCTAATTTGATCGACCAACCTCCTTTGTTCCAGCATATAACCCAAAGCATCGATGGAAAGAACAAAAAGAAGAGGAGCCAATGGGCAGCCCTGTCTGATAGATCTGAATAACTGAATGTCTTCTGACATTTTACCATTAACCACCACTCTAGCCGAGGCTGAGGAGAAAAGCATTTGTATTTTATGAATTGTTGTCCTATTAAATCCAAGCCATTGCAACATATTAAAAATAAAGGTCCAATCCATTCTATCATAAGCTTTATCAAAATCAATTTTTAAGAACAAAGCCTATTGATTCGACTCCTCTGCCCAATCCATAGCTTCCCAAACTGAAAGCACCATATCTAGAATGAATCTACCTTTAACAAACCCAGTATGTTCCTCTCGAACAATTCTAGCAGCAATGTCTCACAACCGAAGGGCTAAAGCTTTAGCCACTATTTTATAAGAGACATTTAAAAGGGTAATCGACCTCCAACCCCCAATTTTGTCTTTATTACTCCCTTTAGGAATTAACTTGATCACCCCTTGATTCATCCAAGAAGAAAATCCAGCTCCATCAAACACTTCTTGAACCATTCTTACATAATCATCTCCAATACAGTCCCACATATACTTATAAAATTCAGGTGGGAGACCATCAGGCCCGGGAGACTTACCATTCTTCATCCTCGATAAAGCATAAAAGAGCTCTTCCTTAGAAAAATCAGCTGCCATCCTGTCATTTTCAAAACTGACGATCTTTTTGGGCACACATTCTTTGAACAGATCTCTAGCCTGCTGGACCGGTAGAGAGTTCTCATAGACAACAAAAATCTGCTTAAAATGATTTTCAAACAAATTCCTTATTTCAGTCTCATCCTCAGTATGAGTGGAATCCTCCTTTTGCAGAGTTAGAATATTTTTTGTAGCATTTTTCCTACGAATGTAATTAAAGAAAAATTGCGTAGGTGCATCCCCTTCTTTCAGCCAGTGAAGCCTGCTCCTAATATGAGCCCCCTTGCCAATGTAATCTTCTAATTTTTTGATTTCTCCTTCCTGGAGAGCAACCTTCTCCTGAAGAGAAGAGTTGAAGGGGTCAATCTCAAGCTTCTTTCTATCAGCTTCCAAATTTTGCCGAAGAGATTTCATTTTCCTTCGTCGCCCTTTAGCCAACAATCTTCCCCATCCTCTTAAAAACTTGACCACCCTTCGAACAACAACATCCCACCAAGCAATCCACCCCTGCCCAGAAGGTCTCGGCTCCAAATTCCAAACACACCTGATCAACTCCCTACAGTCAGCGGAATCCAAGTGCGAGACATTCAGTTTATATGACAAATTCCTTTTCTCTACAAGCATGGCTCCAATATGCACACAAGTATGGATGGGCGCATGATCAGAACCCGTGACTCCAAGATCCACATCCACAGATCTCTTCCCTCTGCCTTCACAAGTGAAAAGAGGATCAGCGTAGAACCTGTCAATCCTCGCAAACACCCTATCCATGCCAGCCCTCCTGTTAGACCAAGTAAACCACCCGCCAGAGTCATAATGTTTTTGTTTGAAATTAACATCAAAAACTTGTAGAGCCACTTTCATTTTGGCCCAAGACTCTTTTTCAGCTCCAGCAAGACAACAACCCAAACCACCTTCTCTATCTCCATCCCATTCCACCATGTTAAAATCCCCACCAAGGAACCAACACGCCTCTGGAATATTACATTGCATCCAATCCCACAAGCGGACCCTATCACAAGCAATATTAGGCCCATAAATAGAACACACACCAATCACCTACCCAACTACAACAAAAGTAGCCCAAACAATACGACCTTCTGGATCTTCACCCCTGTTAAGCAGAAGTGAAGCAAGCCACTGTCTAACCGCAAGAACAACTCCTCCGGACCCCTGACGGTGAGATGAGCTCCACCAAGTGCCCTTCCAAGAACTATTCAAGCAACTGTGCAACTCAAAACCATCAACTTTAATTTCTTGAAGACATACAACATCAACAAAAATAGACTTCAAAAAACTACTGACCATCCTTTTACGAGTGGGGATAGTCATCCCTCTCACATTCCAAGATGTAATGTTGAACTTCATTAAGAACTTAAGGAACCAAGGACCTAAAACTGATTCCCATCAATACCAATACCTCCATTCCTTCCCTGCAAAGGAGAAACCTGCAAAGAGCCTCCCTGATCAACAACAACAACCTTTTTACCTTCATCTTCAATCTCAGATGTTGACGAGCGACTTTGCTGAGTGGGATTTACACCATCCCCTGAAACTGAACCTTTTCGGGTTTTACTAGGCTTAGAAGGGGAGCCACGAACATCCTTTCTCTTCTGAACCACCTTCCATTCCTACTGCATAATGGAAGAATTGGCAGGTTGATCTCGTGCTTGAGATCCTTCATCCACCTCCATTTCCTCTTTACCCTCTTGCTCTAAAACTGTCTCTTCCTCTTCTTTCTTATTGTCTTTTCCGATCTCCTTAGCTTTCTAAACTTTTTTAAAAGGGCAATCCCTTACCATATGATCTAAATATTGACAACCAAAACAAGCATTAGGGAGGTTTAGATACCTTACCTCTTGTTGCACCAAACCCTCGGGTGTGATAATCTTAAGATGTTGAGGGAGCTTCCTACTCAAATCCACCTCCACACACACCCGTGGACTAAATCTGAGAGATTTATTCCCTGTCGGATCTAGTAGAACTTTCCCAAAGCGCTGCACCATAGAACTTAACATGCACCTGAGTTCCGACTTCATGGCGACAAATTCGATCCATAGGGGGTAATGAGCCTGAGAACCATCCTTGGGATCAAAATTTGGATGCCAAGTTTGCACAAAGGCCATGGAGCCAACAATGTTCCAAGTCCCAAATTGTAGCACATGTCTCGCGACATCTGCTCATTCAAACAAAACTGACACATACCTCCCTCCCAAGCCCCAAAATGATTTGACATGCAACCCCTTGGACTCCCAGTTCAACCGGATCCAATTCTGGAAGTCTACCTCTGATGGAACCTTACGCAAGAAAAATAAAATAATCTCTTTAGCTTCCAATTCCCTTCTTGTGTTCCTGTATTCTTCAAAATCCATAGCACAAAATGTGAACTCATCCTCCGCATCAGCCAAAATTGAATCCATGCGATCCAGTTTTAAAGCTAGGTCTTCATCCGGGTCTCCAAAAAATGGAAGATTATCCCCACCCAAGTTATAAACTTCGGAATCCATACCCTTCATCAATAAATCACCTCCCATGTCCTTATTTAAGGCGGCCACAAAGGTTTTAGACTCAACAACTCCATGCAAAACCTCAATCGATTCATTATTAATCGAGGGTTTTGTTGGGGATGTCTAAAACAAATTTGGCTTGGCCGATGAAGGCAATTTCTCATGCTCTTCCGTAGGTGACTTCGTATCCAGACTTCGTGCCTTATTCCTCTTCCCTGGCGAAGTGTTCCCGGCTCTAGGAGTTGCGTCAGTTATGGCAATCACGGTTTGCACTTCCTACAAACCCTCATTCATTGTGGAGTCTCCCCACTGCAACGGCGGCAATTTTTTATTCAACTCTCCATTGTCTTTAATAACAGGTGAAATCTTCTGCTTCGAAGCATTAACTTTACCCACAACTGCATCTGCATTCTTTTTGTCGAAGGAACTATCTGAAAAAAGAGGGTTTTCAAACCCCGTAACCACACTGCCCATCTCCTTAGACTTCCCTTCACGTTGAAGCTGAAGCAGACTCACGTCGCCCTCCCGATCAAGGAAAAAATCATCGTCTGTGCCATCATCCCCTCGCGATCCTCTGCCGGCAAAGACCGATGCCCTTCCTCGCCCTCGAGCTCCACGTCCTCTCAACATCCTTCCTCAGAATAATCTGGAGTCAGCTCTATATGTTGTAAATATTACCAATGTAAACAATCCATATATATATATATGTAAGGGTTTTGAAAGGATTACCCTTTCCTTTTTATATCAACTGAGTCACATTGAGCTATATAACCTATTTGGTGTTGCCAAGATATTCTAATTAGAGTTTTTTTTTTAATATTAGAGATATTTTTATTAAAAAATATTTAATAGTTTTCAATACTTATGCTAAGCAATATTGTAAGGGTGATTAGGTATGTAAGCTGTGAGGTTGTAAGGGTGATTAGATACACAAGGTATGAGTATAAAGTATGTAAGGTGTGAGGTTGTAAGGGTGATTAGATACACAAGGTATGAGTATAAAGTATGTAAAGTGTGAGGTTACAAGTATACATGATGTATAAGACGCATCTTAAAGTATCTATACATTGTCAAAATATACTTGTTGAATTTGGACAAATTCAATCTATAAATATTTAAAATTTTAAACTCAAAAGATAATATAAATTAAAACATTAACATTGAAAATATTATTTACAAATTAAAAAATCTTTAATATTAAAAAATAAATATTAATTTATTAAACTTTAAAATTCATAAAAATAAATATTAAAAGATTAAACTTTAAAATAAAAAAATAAAAATACAAATCTTTAATAACATGTGAATGTAAAATATAAGATAATAATTTATCTCTTACAATGTTCCTGAGGACAGTGCAAAGGTTCTGGCTTTGGTTCTTCTTCGAGAGATTCAAGGTTCAAACCGCAATGTACTGCAACGTGGGTGAGTATGTGAGGAGGTGGGTGTGTATATGGTTGTGTGTTTGATCCCTATTTATTGATAAGCTCAACTCTCACCTTTATCATAGGTCAAAACATTGATTGTAAAGGTTTCTCACACTAACCTTAATAAAAAAATTTATCTTTTACAATAAAAAAAATATAAAAAAACATTTTCTTAGATCAAAATATTTTAAAGTAAAAGTTTAGTGAGGTGGAACAAGGATATAGTGGTGGCTTTCCAAATTTAAAACCTAGTCTAGATGTTACCAATTCCCTTGTATATCAATAAATAAATAAATTAATAAATAAATATTAAAATAAAATACTAATTATTGAAAAGTTGACTATTTAAATTTGAATCCTCTCAACAATGACTCTCAGATTTTCCTTGCCTCACCACATGTTTTTTGAGTTACATGCAAACATGTTCCATGACTCTCAGATTTTCTTTGCCTCACCAATTTTTTTTTAAAGTTGAATGCAAACATATTCCACCTGTATTACATCATCACCATGGTATTATACCAAAGCTTAAATATTATCCACGTATCATTTGATAAGATTTGAACCTAAGTCTCCTTCTTACAGTGTTGAAGAATCTAATCAATTAAACTAATACCACTTACTTACCTTACCGCATCTTACTTTTACTCTTCCTTATAATCCCAATCCAATATCAAGATGAAAGTAGCTACTGCACGTAACCATATGTGGCCATGATATCGAAATCCAATATCAAGATGAAAGTAGCTACTGCACGTAACCATATGTGGCCATGATATCGAGCATATGAGCATTTTTCAGATTTGATATGATTACGTGGAATTGCACACACCTCATGGCTTGGATGGAATCTATGCGTTTTGGTCTTATCTATGTTAACCTCAAAAAGAAAATTACCAATTATGCTTCCCACACCTTGGGAAGGGAATAGATCCCCAATAAAGTCCAAGACTTGGATTGCATGTTAACCTGATCACAAGTTAAGAACCTCCTTTACATTTATTCACTTTTTTAAAAAATATATAATTTAATAAGTTTACTCTTTTTTAATTCAAAATTTTAATCACTAAAATAAAATAAAAAAACACATTTTCATAATATAAAAAAAAAATCCCTCCTTATACCTAATACAAGTGTAATTTATAAGAGAAGGTTAGTAGATAATACCAAGAATAGAATAGGATAGCCTCATAGGTGCACCATAAATTTAAAAAGTTTAGATTTAACTTTGTTTTTTAAATTGAATAGTTAAATTTTTTTATCATAAGTTTGGTTGATATTATCATTCATATATATTTTTTCGTGGTTTGAATTGGAGATTCTTGAAAAAGAGTTTAAAGTCCTAACCATTATATTGTTTTGTAGGAACATTAAATAATTAATTAAATTTCTAGATTTGAGTGGGTTTATTTTTTCCTTAGAAAAAAAAGTCATCATTTTATATTAAGCAAATATGAAATTATATTTTATAGATGTTTATTTATTATTTCTACAAAGATTCAATAATAATCTAAAAATCAGGTCGCTTATACATCATAGCTAGCTATCTATATCACCTTAAGTTCTATTATTAGATATCTTTTCAAATTGTCAACCAATATCTTTTAAATCATTGACTTCTGAGTTTTTTTTAAATAGATGCTTTAATTGTCTTTGTTTTAAATGGAGTGGATTAATCCCCCATATAGAGATACCAACCAATTGCAGTGCAGTGCTCTCATTGAATTCCTATACTAAGCACATAGCTTAATTATCTAATTTTATCCAAAACTCCTTTTGGTATATGAGCGAGAGATTCCCAATATACCGGTATTGCCTCCAACACAACTTGACCAAAGTCAATCAATCCCCCAAAGAGAGCCTTTTTTTGCACCATGTATTAATTCTTCCTTCAACCTTAATCAACCAATTCCAGTCTTATTTAGTGTAGTCATTGGGATTCAAAAGAATCCCAAATATTTATAGGATCAAATTTGTTAAAGGGAAAGAATTGATCTATTAATATTGTTTGATCTTGATCCAGACGGTTAAAAGAGATGCTTGACTTACGTGTATTAATACGCATACTTGTTGCCGAGCAAAAAAGACTTAAAGATTGTTTTAACTTCTCTGCAACTCTTATTATTCCATCTATGAAAAGAAGAACATCATCTACAAAATGTAGATGGGTGACTTCCATTGTTCTACCTATTCTAATTCCCTTTACTGCTCCTACCCTCTTGGCTTCTAAAATGCACCTACTTAATCCCTCAACTACCAAAAGAAACAATAGCGGTGACAAGGGGCAACCTTGTCTTATCCCCCAAGAAGCTTTGAAGAATTGAGAGGTTGACCCATTAACCAAAAGTACAAAAAAAATAGAACAAAGACACCCCATAATCCAGTTCACCATCTACACACATAACCCCATATGAGTAAAGTATTATTATTAAATATAGTTAGTTTACTCTATCAAAATCCTTGGAGAGATCCAATTTCATCATCATTGCTGACAATTTTTTTTAATTTTATGGTATGGAGAATTTCTTGAGCAACACCAATTGCTTCATGAATCTGTCTACTATGCAAGAACCCAAACTGCTCAATAGATATAAAAGCAGAGAGGAACCTTTTAATTCTTTATGCGATAAATTTTGCTATGCTTTTGTACACACATTTACACAAAATGGGCCTGAAATTATCAAAGGAAGAAGGATTGTCCTTTTTTGGAATAAGAGCAATGAAGGTAGAGTTGAAGACTGCATTTACCCTTCCTATCTACCTAGAATTCTCTACAACCTTGGATAGGTCAGACTCCAAAAGTTCATAGAGCCCAAGAAAGAATTTCACAGTCCAACCATCAAGTCTTGGACTCCTATATTTTTGGAAGGAGGTTAAAATAGATTTGAGCTCCTCCTTTGAGACTTCTTGAACCAACTCACCATAGGATTCCTCATCTATATATCTTAGAAAGAGAGAAGCTATTATGACTATTTCAATTGTATTGACTTGACTAGGATCCTTGTATAGTTGACCAAAATGCCTTGCTCCCATGTTTGTTATTCCTTTAATTAATGAGACTTTACTTCCATCTTGACCTTGTAGCTCCCAAATTGTATTTTGTTGTTTTTATTATTTGTGAAGCTATAGAAAAATTTAGTGTTCTCATCCCCATTTGCAATCCAAAATACTCTACTTTGGATCCTCCACCTTGCTTCTCTCTCTGCTAAGAATATTATCCTATCCAGTTTCAAACTTTTATACTTAAGCCTTATTTCCTCATCTAATTCTTCTTCAAAGTCATCTGCTAGATACACTACAAGATTGTCCTCAATCTCCATTAGTTTTTGCTCACCATCAGTTTCTTTTTATAGGCCCATTGAACCACTACTACCTTAACCATTTTTAGATTGCTACAAATTGAATACTAACATATTCTCTTTGACTAGGATCAAACTTCATCCATTCTAATTTGACGAGAGTTACAAAGTTATCCTCTTTTGGTCACTCATAATTGAATTTAAAAGGACAATGTGGTTTTTTCTCCTCTTTTATTATAAGAAGCATGATGGGGGAGTGATCAAAGTCTCCTCCAACTTCAACCCAAGACTTTATAAGTGTCATTTACCAAATTCTTAACTACTAAGAATCTATTCAGTATCTTACAAATTCTATCAACCCTCGTCCTCATGTTTCTCCAATTTGGGATCAATTTCATAAACTCTAGGTCTACCAACCCCTTGGCTTCAAAATTTTGGATGAAGTAATCAACCAATAAATTAGTTCTAGTAGTAGTACCCCACACTTCACTCCTAGAAAGAGTTAAGATTAAATCACCTCCTAAAATTAAATTATCAACTTCTAGAAACTTTTTATCCATAAGCTTATTCCAATACTTCATCCTATCTTTATAGGGACTGTAAATGTTCACCACTATCATGATTTCCCCAATCTCTACTAAAAAGACTTTAGTCCTTACTCCTGAGTTAAGCAATGCAAATTTGGTTAGCCTAAACTATTTTTCCTTCCATCGTGTAGCCACTCCTCTTGAGGCCCCTATAGCATAAAGGGCCAAAAAATCCTATCCTTTAAGGAATTTACTAAGATCTTCCATCACTTTCATAGCTAACCCTTTTGTCTCTTGAATTAGCAAAATATCCAAATTATAAATTTCTCCAGCCTACATAGAACAATTTTTTTCGTTGAACTTCCCATCCCCTAGATATTAAAGGAGAGAACTTTCATTGATTAACCGCATCTAGGATCATCCCTATTTTAAGGATCCCCTTTAAGGATGATTGCTTGCCTTGTTGAACTTCATGGAGGGCTTTATTCTTATCCAATGAAATAAAATATCTTTTGCCTCTCACATCAATGAGACTTTCTAGCTCCACATCTTTATTGAAGCCTCCCCCAACTCCTTATTCCCTTAGTCATGTTCTTATTTTTAGGGACCATTCAAGATACCTATGGGTTTCTTGGGATACAAAACCTTCCTAACCATAGGAAAAAATAGGTGGAGAAGAAAATTCAAAGTGTTTTATCTATGAAGCATTGTTTAAAGACTTACTAGAGTCTAAACCAAGGTTTAGATCTACTACCTCCAAGGAAGAAGAATTAAAGGGTCCTCCTTGCCTCTCAAATCTACCCTTACCTTCTTCTAGGGGAGACTTTGTTTATAGACTGGTAAGTTTGGCCATTGTTTAGTTGAAGGACTATAAAGGATAATTACCTATAATCCCATATGAGAAATGAGATTTGGCAATAGTTTCACTTTGAAAGCTTATATCAAGGTCCAAAAGCATAACATCCAAATTTTGCGTTGAGATTCCTAGCCTTGCTTCAATATGAGATGATTTTGAATCCATCACTTGAACTAACATAAAAATTTATCTTCACCTTCTCTCCATATTTTGTTATTTCCCCTAATTCCTCTAACTTGTGTTCCTTATGCATTGATTCAATAATATAACGAATCAGTGAATCATGTGCTTGAAGGGAAATTTGCATCTCATTATCACCCTCAAATACCCCTCTCTTACCTTACAATGCCAAACCTTCCTCAAAAAAATAAGAGAATAGTCCCTCACAACATACCCATAATTATGATAGTTCACACACCTAAAAGACACACCAATGTAGTCCAAGGTTTGAACATGCATCCTTTTGTTGTACTTCAATACAATTTCCCCCAAAAATCCATCTCTTCAATCCAAATCAACAAGAACCTTGGCTACTATCCTCAAGCATGAGGATTGATACCCCTCATCCATCTCCAAGAATGAACCAATGTAGTTACCTATGGCTTGGAAAATATCTTTAGACCAAAATTCTAGTGGTAACCCTAGTAACTTTACTGATATAGGGTGAGCAAGTATACGGGTGGTCCTAGGGCCAAAAAAAGGGTCCCACAACTTGAGAATTAACAAAGTTGACTCCCAAAACATTTTTTTGACAAAATCTTTGCCATGTCTTACTTAGTCAACAACCATCCTCTCACCCAAAGTAAGAAAATAGTCACATACCCTAGGACTTCCATTCATTTCCTAGCCATCTAGTCTACCAAGGATTTTTCAAAAATTGCATGCCCATAGAACCTCCCAATAAACGTGTTCTTTGAGAGTTCAACGATTTTTCCATTTTTACTTTGAATTAATTTGGTTACCTTTTTGTGTGCATCCAAGGAATTCTTCTTTGGGTTTGCTCCTTCTAAATTCTTATGTTGTCCCTTGCAACTCTAATCAAAGGGTTGTGTCATATTTTGATGATCTTGATCTAGAGGAGACATATCCCAACCACCACTCCTATCTAAGAGTTTCACATCCTTCTATGAAGTTATCACTAGCTTAGACCCATTCCTAAACTCTTCGAAAGGTGAATTCCCTCTTCCATACATCCTTCCACTAGATGGAAACCCCCTCATAAGGATATGTCGAATAGTCCACTGTTTTTTTAGGACCTTGTTCCAAAAAAGCCCTAAACTTTCCTTCCCTCTCATCATCCTGTATTCTCCTTTTGACCTCAAGGTCGAGGGATTATCTATTAGCATTTGCATTAGCAACCTTAGCATTGATAGAGAAAGTTCCACTATTATTGTCATCCTCTATTTCACTCACCATAGTGTCAATATTGTCAAAAAAAGCTCTAATTTTTTTTCTCTTAGCCCACATCTTTATAATCCTAGGTTTAGGATACATGTCACATGACGATGACTCCATCCTCAGTGGCCACAACCCTGGTCTATTATTCTCAACTTCTCCCTCTTTCTCTCCCACCACTCTCTTCCACACCACTTGCTAACAAACCCCCCAAGATGCCTCCTTCAAACCCTCTATTGAGATAGTACATCTTGCCAGTGATACAACCTAGAACGAAGGGATGTGTATTGGATCTAACAAGTGTGATGTCAACTATAGCAATGACCTATCCTTTTCCTTGTCCTTCTTATATTCCCTTGACCCCTTATTCATTGTTGAAGTTGAAACCCTAGGCACATTTGACATCCATTTACACCTTAATGTAACATCTCATACTATTTTTCAGGTAAAAGTGAAACAATTTTAATATATTTCAAAATATTGATTCTCTTGCAAACTATTAATACCCTCTTCTAGCATAAATTTTTCTTCTATAGTCCATTCATGAGCAAGCCTCGGGTTGTGATTTAGGGCCTATGAATTCCTAGTGTTGTTCTCTATCCCTATTTCCATGAAACCTAACTTGCATAGATTATCATCTAATCGAACGACCAACTCTGTGAAGTTGTAGTAAACTGTAAACTTATTCTTCTTTAATGGTTGCCTGAACCTTTGTTTAAAAAAAATAAGACGACAAACATATATTTTACTAAAATATCAGAGTGGGAGTGGGGTGTTAGCTTTTTAAAAGATTGGCATATGTTTTTAAAAATAATATCAAAGATCTGCCAAAGCTTTAAAAAATATATCATAGAATCACCTTTCATCTAGAAAAGTAAATACCATTGGATAAAGAGAAAAATATACATATCAAAACATCCATAGATTTCCACAAACCAAAATTTTAATAGTATCTCTACAACACCTCGATTTGTTTCCTAGAGAAAAAGAAACAAACAAAAAAAACATTATATTAAGATGGTAATGGAGATAAATGAGGCCCATGTATGTCTTTGAATCTCCACAAAGGAAGACTCTCTGTATATTTTGAAGCTGATCCAACATATGACTGAGTTTAAATGCTTGAACTCCATGTGCATCACGACCAAACAATCCCTTGAATCCATCCTCTTCAATGCATACCCCTTCCAAGGCCCTACCGCCTTCCTCTACTATGAAATCCTAACTTGCAAAGTCTATTGCCTATCCAAATGACCAAATCTAGGAAGTTATTGTATCCTCCAGATCTGTGAAGTTACTATATCCTACGCTTTTGGTGATCATATTATCTTATCCTACATTTTGTTGAGTCAAATATTTAGTTTTAAATTCCTTTCTCTTCCATTGATAAAAATGAGGCTCAATCTCCTGATGAAAGACCTGTAGGTTAAAGATTTTGTTTCTGACAATGGAAAAAGTGTGGTGGGGTTTATCTTATTTTTTGAGAAATATTCGATGTGTTTGGAAAAACCAAGATTTTGAATAAAAATTTAAGCTTCAAATACTATAATGTTAGGGTTATACATAATACTTCATAGTATGGTTGAATAACTAACTAACTATATATGTTGGTTTAAGTAATGCAAAGTACAATGGGTGGTATAATTGGGGTCACACTTCCTAGGGGCATAGCAACAAGGGACCTTCCTCCATGTGATTCAAATTGAGGTAACCAAGATGAAATTCCAACGATATATCATTGGGTTATCTTGATAGGAACACATAACTATATATTAGATAAACACCATCATCCATGAAAATCGTCTTATATAATATATAATCTTCTAGAAGTTAAAAAATATTTATCACCAAAGGATATAAAACAATGTTGAATCACCCCAAGAATCCACAAATCATGATGAATCATCATTGTGTTTGACAAAAATATACTAAGGTCCTTCCAACATCTTTCATGAGGAGTAATTATAGTTGGAGCATATACATTCATAACCCTAAATTTGATGTTTTTCTCTTTCCTGCAAAACAATTTGTCAATCCATTTGTGTTAGTCCCATATTGTTACAATACCACCTAAACTTCTTGTAGAAGAAACTAACTAGATAATAACCCATCTTCCAAATCTCTTTAAAAGCATCCTTACATTTCTCAGTACATAATTTTATTTCTTGTATTAAAATAAACTCAGGACTATAACAATCTATTAATTTCTTAATAATCATTTTTTAGGGATATTATTCATACCCCTAATATTCCATGATATCATTTTCATCATCATCACTTTTTATTTTTATTGTTGGACTTAGCTCCACTTCTTGCTAACACTTGTGATATTATTAATTAGCTTCCCAAATCGATATCCATTTGAGTTTCTTTTTCTCTTTATTCATGCTTTGATGACCTTCATCTCATTTTTCCATTCCCACCAACAATCTCATCTTGCCATATTACTTATATTTTCTTCACATGAATCCTTTAGTTTTGAGTTTCTTCTAAGATCTAGAACAAGAAGAAGTGGCGTTCGCTCCTTGATCACACTTTCCTTCCTACTCATACTTCTTACTTGCTCTTAGCTCGCTCTTGCTCCCATTTAAAAATCAACAATATATGCTATATTTATAGGATTTTTATTATATTAATGTTAATCATCATTAAATAATAATTTTATAAAGATATGTGAAGCATATAAAATAGTTTAACATTAATCTCTACGAGAAAATTTGAAAAATTTCACTTTAATTCTTCCTTTCAAATTGATCAAACCTTTAATATATGTAATATATTCCAAACTTACCATATCTTGAAATTATTATTATTATTATGTTTTAGAGATTTGGTTATATCTTGAAATTATTATTATTATTTTTTTAGAGATTTGGTTAGTGGGAGAAACCCCTACTAATGTAATTCTCCCTTTCAAATTATCAAACTTTTAATATATGTAATATCTTCCGAACTTACCATATCTTGAAATTATTATTATTACTTTTTTAGATTTGGTTAGTGTGAGAAACTCCTACGTACGAATGCTTAGTGTTGGGCATCCTCGATCATCCCCATCCCACCATGACCTCTTGTAAGGGGAGAGCTGAGCTTATCAATAGAGAATTTAACACATAATCCCACACACATTGTGGTTTGAACTTTGAACCTCTCAAAGAAGAAACAAAGCCCGAATCGTTGTATTGTCCCCTAGACACCGTATCTTATAATTATTACTAATGTAAAATAATCCATTTATCTAAATTTTAATTAAAGATTTTTTACAAAATATTAGAGATAATTTTATTAAAAAATATTTAAGCAATGTTGCAAGGGTGATCATTTAAAAGTTTTTCAAAATTTGTGCTAAACAATGTTGTAAGGGTGATCGGGTACACAAGGTGTGGGTAGAAAGTATGTAAGGTGCAAGGTTACATGTATATAAGATATATGACATGCATACTAGAGTATCTATGCATTGTCAAAATGTATATATGTTTTGTTGATATATTTGAAAAAGTTTAATCTTATAAATGCTTAAAAAATTTAAAGATAATATGATGTAGAAAAAATCTTATACATATTTAAAAATATTTTAACTATTAAAAAAATATTAAAATATTAAATTTAAAATTAAAAACAAATCTACTTTTATTTAGTGGTAAGACAAAGGTTATACGAGGATAATTATAGAATCAGATTTTCATAGGAGCTTTGGATTGCTTAGGAAAATTTGCTTTGTAGACGTAGAGGTTGAAGGTTATTATCACTCAAATTAAGGAGGTGTGGAGAAAATTGGATGATGTGATCTTGATTTATGTGAGTAGAGCTCTGAATATACAGTGATAGACTTCTTGGCTAAGATGGGTACCAAGAAGGAGATAGAGATTCAATGACAAAGCGACATGGGTATTAAGGATGAGAGGATTAAGCAGGTTGGTGAGCAAATCCAACGTTTGGCTAATTTGAATAGCCATTGCAGACACATGGTTTACGAAATTTGACTCCAATGCATATTTCCTTTTAGTGGTATAAACAAAAGTGGTTAGGTCTTAGGATCTTATGGTTTACGAAATTTGGCTCCAATGCATATTTCCTTTTAGTAGTATAAACAAAAGTGGTTAGTTCTTAGGATCTTGAGCTTTAAAGTTATGTAAGTTTTTTGAAAGGTTAAAAAGATGAAACAATGCTCTTTTGACTAAGGTTGGAAGGGATCCCATCCCAACTTGTAAATAATCTTAAAATAATTTTATCAAAATTTTATTTAAAAAATTAAAATAAATCTTTAACTATTAATAAATCTTAAAAAAAAACTCTTTAATACCATCTTGTGTGATTGTAAAATATAAAATGATAATTTTTTTCCTATAATAAAAAATATAAAAAATTATTTTAAAAGAAGGGTAAGTAAAATATTTGCTATTCCCCGGGTTCAATCTCCGTGGCGGATATGTATAAGAAGTATTATTTAAAAACAAAAAAAAAATATTTGCTATCCAATATTTTTAATAGCTACACTCTTTTTAGTACAAGGTTCAAACCAAAAACCATCAAATATTTGCTATCCAATTTTTTTAATAGCTACCATCATACCATCAACGCACTCTAAAATTATTTACTATCTAAAACCACAATAAAATCTTTGAACCAAAAAGATAAAAATTGAAATCTTCTTAACGATAACTCTTTAATTGTCGTTTGAGTCCCAAAACACTCCACACCTTGCTCTTCCTCATAATCCCAACATAATGTCACGATGATAATAACTACTCCATGAAACCTTAAATAATTTTATCAAAATTTTATAATTACAGTGACACGATAACTCTTTAATGGTCGTTTAAGTCCCAAAACACTCCACACCTTGCTCTTCCTCATAATCCCAACATAATGTCACGATGATAATAACTACTCCATGAAAATCTTTGAACCAAAAAGATAAAAATTCAAATCCTCTTAACGATAACTCTTTAATGGTCGTTTAAGTCCCAAAACACTCCACACCTTGCTCTTCCTCATAATCCCAACATAATGTCACGATGATAATAACTACTCCATGAAACCTTAAATAATTTTATCAAAATTTTATAATTTTAACTTGTAAATAATCTTAAATAATTTTATCAAAATTTTATTTAAAAAATTAAAATAAATCTTTAATTATTAATAAATCTTAAAAAAAAAAACTCTTTAATATCATCTTGTGTGATTGTAAAATATAAAATGATAATTTTTTTTCTATAATAAAAAATATAAAAAATTATTTTAAAAGAAAGGTAAGTAAAATATTTGTTATTTCCCGGGTTCAATTTCTGTGGCGGATTGTTATAAGAAGTATTATTTAAAAACAAAAAAAATATTTGCTATCCAATTTTTTTAATAGCTACACTCTTTTTAAAACCATCAAATATTTGTTATCCAATTTTTTTAATAGCTACCATCATACCATCAACGCACTCTAAAATTATTTACTATCTAAACCACAATAAAATCTTTGAACCAAAAAAATAAAAATTCAAATCCTCTTAACGATAACTCTTTAATGGTCGTTTAAGTCCCAAAACACTCCACACCTTGCTCTTCCTCATAATCCCAACATAATGTCACGATGATAATAACTACTCCACCACACCTTACTCTTCCTCATAATCCCAACATAATGTCAAGATGATAGTAACTACTCCACTTAACCATAAGTGGCCATGTGAGCGATGATAGTAACTACTCCACTTAACCATAAGTGGCCATGTGAGCATTACCCAGATTTGACATGATTACGTAGAATCCCATACATCTCATGGAATCACACGTTTGGGTCTTATTTATGTTTATTTATTTTTTAATTAATATAAATTTAGATTTCATTATCAATAATGTAACATTAATTATGCAATAATTAAATTTGGATCTCGTTCGCGAAGGTTAGGTTAGTGGATTCGTAAGTGCTTGTCTGGTCAGGCATTTACCAAGAAGACACCCACCCATGTTCAAACCTCGGGGGCAGCTTGTTTGTAAAGGTAGTAATCTGATCTAAATACTTTAAGTGTGCGCCAAACCGACGATGACAGTGTCCTTTTCACAATCTGATTTAAATCCTTTAAATGCGCGTCAAACCGACGATACCGGTACGAATCTCGAGGAATCGACGGTCCGACGGTCCTTTTCACACCGGGTCAACAATAACAAAGTGAAATAAGTTTGGTGAAAGCAATCCTTGTGATTTGTGGTCTTTTTCACACCAGGTCAACAATAACAAAGTGAAATAAGTTTGGTGAAAGCAAACAATAACAAAGTGAAATAAGTTTGGTGAAAGCAATCCCTGTGATTTGTGGTCCTTTTCACACCAGGTCAACAATAACAAAGTGAAATAAGTTTGGTGAAAGCAAATCCCTAACAAAGTGAAATAAGTTTGGTGAAAGCAATCCTTGTGATTTGTGGTCCTTTTCACACCAGGTCAACAATAACAAAGTGAAATAAGTTTGGTGAAAGCAATCCTTGTGATTTGTGGTCATTTTCACACCGTGTCAACAATAATAAAGTGAAATAAGTTTGGTGAAAGCAGCGCCTATGATTTGAACCCCGCACTTGTCAATTACTAAAAATAATGTGGTTCTGACGAACTCTCCTATATAACCGAAAAAAATTAAACTTGGATCTCATCATTGATAATGTAAGTGGCATCCTTGCCCGAACACCACATGCATGCAAATACTTAAAAAAATTATTCTTATCCTTCCCACACTTTAGGAAGGGAATAGATCCCGACCAAAACTAACCTTATTTGGTTACAAGTTTTTTTTTTTCAATTGGTTATATGGAAGTGAAACGTATTTTACTAATACTGAGTATAAGGGACTAGGTGGATTGTTAAGTTCAGGCACTTACCAAGAAGAGACCTATTTGCAAAGGTAATAGTATGCTCTGAAGCCTCTAAGTGCACGTATCAAAGATGACGGTATAAATCTCGAGAGGTCGGTGGTCCCCCTCGTACTAAGTCAACAACAAAGTGGTATAAGCTTGATAGTTACTAAAAAAAATAGTGGTTGTAACCAACTTCCTTATGTATTAAAAAAATACTAAATATTATTAAGATAGTGATACTGTAAAATTTTAATATAATTTATATATTATTTAATAAGATTCGAACCTAAATCTTATTTAAAATCTAATCAAATAAACTAATACCATCTAATTTAATCTACAAGTTAAAAACTTTTTTACATTTACTTACTTTTCCAAAATATCAATAAAAAAACAACCATCCCTCTCTATACCTAACATAACCTAATTTTTAACAGGACAAGGTTAGCAGGTAAATACAAGGGTAGGATAGGATAGCCTCATAGCCTCACCATTAATTAATAAAATTAGTTTGACTTAATTTTTTTAATTAAATAATTAATTAAATTTGAGGATTTGAATGGATTTAGATATAAATAAAGATTTAAATTTAATTATAAAATAATATAATCAAAATATTTTAAAATAATAAAATTATATAATAAAAATAAATAAAATAAACATCATTTCCAAAGTGGGAGCCCATGGTCCCTTATGTCTAATACCTTCATAAATGCCGTCATGTGCAAATCCGTACCGAGTCACTCCTCTCACGTGCCCAATACAAACAGATCCCAAGACCATAACTTACCCCACCATAAAGATTAAACTAACCACTTTGCCATCTTCGTTTACGTTGGGATAAAAATAAAAATAAAAATAAAAAATTGTTAGGGATAGATTGATTGACATTGGTGGAATGCCCGTCATTAGTTGATGGATAGTGATCAAGTATTTGATTTTTCGAGTATAAAAAATGTTAAGTCTACCTAAAGGGATAGATTGATGAGTAGTGGTCGAGGGCTTGTTGGTAGGTTGGTGAATAATGGTCGAGAGCTTGATTTCCTTCTGGATAGTGGTGGAATGCTTGTCACTAGTTGATGGATAGTGATCAAGTGCTTGATTTTCTAATGTATAAAAAATGTTAAGTTCACTTGAAAGGGCTAAGGTTGATGAGTAGTGGTGGAGGGCTTGTTGGTAGATCGATGAATAATGGTCGAAAGCTTGATTTCCTTATGTATATATAAAAAAAGAACTTGTTAAGTCTACTTGAAAGGGATAGGTCGATACATAATGGTCAAGTGCTTGTCCGTGGGATGATGGATAGTGGTTGAGTGCTTGTCGGTGGTTGATTGATGGATAATGATCAAGTGCTTGTCGATGAGTTGTTCGGTTAAGTGTTTGTTGGTGGTTGTTGGTGGCTCGAGTGGTCAAGTGCGTGAGTTGTTCGAGTTAGATTCTATAGGAGGTCAAATGCTTGTCCATGAATCAAATAGTGAGTGCTTGTTAGTGAGTTGTTCCAGTTAGATCTCCTTACGATCTAATGCTTGTCAGTGATCAATAAATAGTGATCCATTGATCAAGGTTCCGTTGACTTTATATCTACCCAACTGGCCATTGTTATGCCAAAAGGGCAAAGACAATAACATAAGACAGAGAAAAGCGGACGGTGCCTCCTGGAAGACCACGTAAAACCCGCACAACATTAAATGAAAAAAAAAAAGTAAAACCGCTTTAAAGAAATGAAAATTAAAGCGCGTTATTACGTTTACGCTCAACATCAATTAGCGTAACCCCCCATCCATCCGCGTAACGAAGAAAACAAAAATTTATTGCAATTTAAAAAACATGACAAACACGTAAGTTTGGTTGCCGAAGTCTTCGCCCGCCTCGTCTTCCTCGTGATATTAATATCGGTTGCGGCAAATCCAGAAACCCTCGCAGATCTCGTCATATATGTCGAGAAGACACATGTGGGACGATCCCATGCGACTCTGCTTCGAATTTCGTCTTGTAATTCTTGTTCTACTCGCCAAAGGGTGCCCGGCGACAACGGTATCGTCAGGATTGGACGTGACAGGTGATCTTTCGATTCATTTGAAGGATTTCTGAAAATAACCCCCAATTTTGCTTTAATTCGCTGATCGGTGGCGAAATTTAACTGCAAGGAGTCTGCTTCGATCTGAGTTTGTCCACAGATCTGTTAAGAAACTGGAGAATTTGATTTTCCTAGAGCGCTGATCGGAGCAACTGGCTGCAAAAACCCTCGAAACCCTCGAATTGCATAATTAGAGAACCCTCCCCTCAGCGGAAAGCAAAAGAAATTTACAAAAAACTAAAAAGCTTTACTTTTTTTTCGATCTTCAACAGAATCACGCCGGAAAATTTATCAATTCGTGCTAGGGTTTGTTTTCTTCGAGTTATTCAATGGTTGATTGCCGGGGCTTGATCGAGTTCTGCAAGGCCTTCGAACACCACCGTAACATGGCAAATTCCATGACCATGACGGAGCAGCACCGGCATCATAATAATAACCGCCATCGGAAGCAGCAGGTGCAGAATTTATCCGGAGGGGGCGTGCTGACGCCCTCACTTTGTGAGCAGTCCTCAATGGCGGCGGTGGATATCGTGATTCTGCTTCTGGTTCTCGGCGCCTGCGGGTTCCTCTTCACGCCGTATTTCAAATACGTGTGCCGCGAGGCCGCCGAGATTTTGCCGGCCACATTTCTGCTGATTGGCGAGGTGATCTACCACGCCCCCGTGGCCTACGCCTCCGGGGCGATCTTGATGTTTGTGGCGGTGATCGGGGCTTGGGAAATTTATCAATACAAGTCAAGGAAGTGTGAAAACCCTCATTGCAGGGGTTTGCGGAAGGCAGTGGAGTTTGATATTCAGCTGGAGTCGGAGGAGTGCGTGAAGGCGCTGCCGCCTTCGCCGGAAGATGGCGTGGGGAGCGGCGCCCTCGAGCTTGGGCAGGATCACAAGGAATTGGAGGCCGAGCTCCGGCGGATGGCCCCTCCCAACGGCAGGGCTGTGCTTATTTTCCGGGCGCCCTGCGGGTGTCCCGCAGGTCGCATGGAGGTCTGGGGGCCTAAAAAGCTCCGGAAGTCCAAAAGGTAATAATGCGGTCTACGGGTGGGAAAGTTAAGTTAGAATGACAAGGGAGAAGGTGGTTCTTGGCTCTGATCTGAGGTTTGGGAGTTTCTTTGAAGACAGAAGGATTGCGAGATGAATTTCCTTTGCTATTCACTCTGAAAAATTTAGAAAATTATAAGAAGTTTTAGGTTTGTGCAGGTGATTTGTTTCTGTTGTCAAAAGGTTTCTGGAATCCTCTATGATTTTGGAAATCGGTATTTTAAACCCCAATTCAATATGAGTAGAAATCAGGGCCGGCCCTGATTTCGTATATTAGAGTGATATCTAGATTCTAGATATTGATGACAGGTACGAATCATAATCAGGAATAAATTTATGTCCATGCTGAAATCAAAATTGGCTACCGGATCAATGAGACTATGCTCCCAATTACTGGTCATTTATTAATTCAATTGATTTGAATTGGAAAGTATAATATAAAATCAGGGATCCATCCCAATGTTCGAGGCAGATCCAGTTGACAAATATATATAGGTTTTCCATTGCAGCCTGAAGACGCAGTTTTGCACTCTGCACAATCTAGCTTATGGAGGTTGCAGAAGAGGTCATGTTTTTTTGGTTTTGAGGACCAAATCCTTGTGTCTTCAGGGGAATGGTAAAGGTTCTTTTGCTTTGATCGGTGGGGTTGGATGGTGGTCAGATTAAGCCAAGGATACTTGCCCTTTGTCATTTTCTCTTCAGCTTTCCCTACTTCAGCTTTGTCTACTTTTTAGATAAGTATACTGGAAGGCCGGTTATTGGCTGGTTCCTTTTAAATAAGCGATTGCAGATGTTAAAACATTGCATAAAGTGGAAACTCTGATCTCTTCTTCGTGTAGCAGAAAGAATTAATGATAATATAAGAAACGTTCTAATTTCCTTTTATTTTTCTGTTGTCTAAATGAGTTGGATATTTTTTTCCGTTGAGCAGAAAGAAAGTGAATGTATAAGCTAATATTCTTTCGTAGAGGACAAAAAAATTATCGAAATGAGTCTATCATAAGTATGAAAGCTTTATGGTGATTGCAGATATTTTCTAGCTGGTTCTGAATTTTTAATATTTATTTATTATATTCTATATAGTTGAATCAGTTGGCTGTTCAAGATTCAGCTTTGTTTTGTTGGAGATGAATCTGAGGCGGCAAACAAACACATTACATTTCAAATTGTATTTTTTATTCGTAATGGCTAGAAATTT
This sequence comes from Wollemia nobilis, assembly GCA_028583015.1. Classification (NCBI taxonomy): domain Eukaryota; kingdom Viridiplantae; phylum Streptophyta; class Pinopsida; order Araucariales; family Araucariaceae; genus Wollemia; species Wollemia nobilis. The sequence continues at coordinate 5,746,681 of JAQPPZ010000386.1, read as the reverse complement.
TATTCATAATGCCTAACTATTATTTTAAGTTGTCTGTGTTTTAGGCGTATAGCTAAACTTCTTTGTAGTTAAAACATTTACAGCATTTGATACTGCAAAACGTTTTTGAGAGATCGCATTTCTGACAGAAGGGCTGAAACTTTAAGCTGTTTGAACGTTTTGCAAGCTATTCTGCGAGACTACCCAGAATATACTTTTGTTTATCTGATAGCATTTCTAAGAAAAGGGTTTCAACTTTAAGCTGTTAGAACATTTTGCTGCTATGTGCAGCACTATCCAGCATATCTTTTTGTTTATCTTTTCCTTTTCAAATGCACATAGTATCCCTTCTTGGGATTCGTCACAGCAGGCCCTTAGTATTGTTGTTTAATAAGTTGTGGTTACATTGGCAGGTATTCTTACTGCAAAGAGGAAAAGATAACACTGAATTTAATTTTAGTATTAAAAGCATTTCTTTATGTATGCTGTTGAACTGATTGGAATTCTTATGATGAAAATATATGTGCACTGGGATTATGATGTCGCAATGTCGATTTGATTGTTATTGTTAATCTATATAGGTAATAGACACAGATAGCAAGTTCAGTATGGCTTTATAGAATATCTTGTGATTACATGTCAGATTTTTCCTGATGAAATCTTCCCTCTGGTTAGACTTCGAGCTTACAAGTGCAGGTCCAGGATGACAATGATTTCTTTAAATCAGATTCACCCGATTTAAATTTTGTGATGAGTTATACAGATGAAGGTATGTAATGAAAGCAAATTTTCGCTCACAGAATTATGACCGTGCAAGCACTGGTGTAGTGCCTGAGTAAAATTATAAATGACTTTATGAGCAACTGCTATGACCTTGCATAAATCTATATTTTGCCTGCCTGAATTATGAATATAATTGTGATGGTTTTTCGCTACACTCAAAATTTTTGGTTTTTTTTTTTTAAGAGTGAGTCTCTTTGGAGATTGCATATTGGAACAGTGTAAATTTTCCTTTTTCTTCAACAAGGGTCACAGCATATCTATTGCTTTCAGATGTTGGCTATCTTGTGTGCCAGTTCTAGTGCATGCTTTTTGACTACTGTCTTCTGATTGCTTATTTGCAGTTTTTTACTGTTAACATTATTTCTCAGTTTTTTCTGTTAGCATTCTCATCAAATACAGGGTTTTTCCCCATTTTGTGTGCATAATTAGCTTTTGTTTGGGTTATTATGTAGGATGCAGTGTTTCCAAAAATGTGATATTGAATGAATTATCAAGGGTACCAAAAAAATATGAACCGGTAAAGAACTTTTGTTAAATTTATTTACATGCAAAATCAAATTTATATATGCTTATGCTTTTTGTGATTTCAAGGGCAAATTTCACCAAGTTTCAGTTTTCATCGGCTTCGTGTAAAAAAATCTGAAAATTGATGATTAGTAATCAATTTGGTAATAGAGAGGTTAAATGTCTATTTGTCTCTTTGTTAATCCATTGCCCATTTACATTTTCCATAATGTTGTGCATTTGAATTATCGGATTTACAAATTCCTTAATTTGCGCAATAATAATTGGGCTTGGGTAAAGTGGGTTTGTTCCTTTTTCCAGCTTGGTGCAAAACAGTTAAGTAACTCCACCATTTAGTCCAGTAAAATTGGAAAAACCTAAGGGTATTAAAATTCTGGGTATCATTTCAAATGTTTCAGGCCAATCTGGCAGGTATGTTCCAATCCTGGTTGAACATTGTTCGAATCCTGCAGGGTAGTGATGGGTGCCTTCAGGGGTCTCATACTCCAAACAAGGCGTGTTGGGCTTGGCCAATGACCTAAAAAATTGCCTTAATATTGCTGGGATGACTTTGAATATAAAGTAATCTATCCCTTTGTTTACGTTATCATAGATATAGCAGTCAACCATTTTCAATCAAGCTAATAAGACTTTGTCTCTTATGGGAGAACCGGGTCATATGTATAGGAGTTTTAATTATTCAAAGAACTCTCAGTTATGGAGCTTGGTGTAGGTCTACACTTACACTATGCATCTTGTTCAGATATTATCATTGGCTTAAAGTTTTTGTTTTCCTGAATTAAAATCAAATTTCTCCCTATTTGAAAAATGGTAATTGAGCATCGGCGAGTTATGAATGAAATTTTTTTTCCCAACAGTGAAGTCATGGCTTGATGTGTTTGAGCTTTTGGGTTCAATCATTGTTATCCTATATGCAGTTATACTTTCATTTTAGTTTATTCTTTTAGTGTTCTGTTCTGAAGTATATGTATTTCCTAGATTCTTGTTGAAGTTTTATCAGTTATACAGATAAATTATTTGAGCTACCAAAATCCCGTTATTTACAGTTTCCAAGCAATCATATAACTATATCTGCATATAGACCAAGCAACATCCATGACATTGTCTCATAGACAATGATACACTAGAACATAGTGTTCAAGATGAGCTGTTGAACTTAAAGGATGCGACAGAATTAATACATATGAAGGAAATATAGATATTTCTCACTTACCTGGGATGGTACAGGTTGATTCAGACCTGAGTCATTGTTTTACCATCTTGCATTGGAACGCATCTCTTGTAGTTTGGATCTGATGTTTCTGAGGTGAGTAGAGCACCATTTCAGTATTCTCCACAAATTGTATTTAATTCCATTTTATTTTTTATTATTAGTAGAACATGATTGAATTTATCTTGGGTTGCAGGTTTTTAAATCCCTACTTTCACATGGTCAGGATTCAGAATAATCCTTAAATGAAGGGTTATGTTTGGCTATAGCCAAGTTTGGCTGTCGTTTTTGTTTCCACACAATGTCTGGGAACTAGAAGGAAGGGAGTTCATTTGAGTGCCTTGTGACATTTTACCTGATATTACTTGTATCAGATTATTTTTACATTAATGTGAGTATTTGGGCCAGATGAGAGTAGTTTGAAATATAGATGCGTTACAGTAAAGATTTTTTATACATTTGAAATTTGAGGCAAATGCCAATTTCTGGAACCTAGAGGTTTATAAAAATGTCAGGTAGGGGTTTGAAGCATTTGAGTCTCCTTTAAAGTATAATGAAAATATTGCAATATTTAGGTTTAGGTCACTTTCAATGTCTGTCAGGTAGGGATTTGAAGCATTTGAGCCTCCTTCAATGTATAATGAAAATATTGCAATATTTAAGTTTGGGTCACTTTCATTTCCTCTACCATCAAGAATTTCTCGCTGGTAGGTTCTGTGACTATGACGCAATAATAATGGGACTTTGCACTTTTATACAGAGGACATTGAATTGAGATCTGGTTAGTATCTTACAGAATGATGGTCCCCATTTGTTTAGGGATTGATATGTTTTTTTTAGCAAAAACTTGTCTCAAATACGTATTTGTTTATGATGATGTTAAATATAAGGATTTTAATTATCATCGGACATTCATTTTATGTGTGTGTGATTTTCCCTTTTTTTTTTTTTTTTTTTTAACTTTTCCTTCACATGAGAAGGATATGGAGAGAATGATGGCTATAGATTCAGTTCTTGAGCTTACGACCGGCATTCATTTTGTTCATTTGCTACGTTACATGTTTTGGGCTGACCGGCACCCAAAATGTTTTAATGGGAAGTAATTTGAATATAAATTCAGTGTGCTAGAAGGATGAAATTTTATTAAGACAAATTTTGGAGTGGCAGAAGCTTGTTCACAATAAAAAAAAAAGCCATCATGAGAAAACAAGGAGAAATTTTTTAAGAAACTTTCATATGTTACGAAACTTTATTTTCATAAACAGAAATTATTCATCAATATGCAGAAATATCAAATCATTCGTTCATCTTCAATAACAATCCACATAATGAGACAAAGATAGATAATAATACTTTTAAAAAAATGTGTAACTCCACAAGATCTTTAAGATGAGAGTGGTACTTAGAGATGACAAAGTTCCATAAGTCATTTCGTAGGCAAAGACGAATACATATGATTGATCTCTATGAGATACTTGGAGAAATTTTTTAAGAAACTTTCATATGTTATGAAACTTTATTTTCATAAACAGAAATTATTCACCAATATACAAAAATATCAAATCATTCATTCATCTTCAATAACAATCCACACAATGAGACAAAGATAGATAATACCCTTAAGGTAGAGAAACACTAATAATACTTTTTAAAAAATGAATAACTCCACAAGATCTCCAAGATGAGAGTGGTACTTAGAGATGACAAAGTCCCATAAGCCATTTCATAGGCAAAGACGATTATATATGATTGATCTCTATGATGATTACAATGACAAATATCATTTCTTTATATATGCATCTTCTAATTCTACTTTGGGAAGTCGATAACTAATATAATATTATAATTGAATCAACCTTGGGTTATGTGTGGCCCATGCCAACCCTTATACAATATAATATCATATCCCTATATATCTATTCTTAGGTACCCTAACATTTCACCCTCCTTGCAAATGTTTCGTCCTCAAAATATATGAAGAAACAAGATAATGCACCAATATCAATCATCTATCCATCTTAGTGAAACTTTGATTGGTGGTGGTCTTCGTTGATGTTGATATGCCAATTATTTGCTTTGTTGGTTCCACACTAACGTTGCTTTATTTTGATAATTGGAATGATGGGTCCACTTGTTCCTTGATGTTGATGCACCACTCTGAAAACCAGGATCACTATGCTTTCTCTGCCAAACACTGCCATACTTGGTGCCCTTCTAATTCCATGTAGAACCATAATATTGTTGCCTTGAGCCATGCCTCCAAGATTGTTGTTGCTCATGGTGGTGTGGATGGCGATTTGCTGCAACCTTAACTTGATGTTCTACCTACTTTGATTTCTCAACATTTGACCCCAGTGTTTTAAATTCTTCTACATGTTGCTCTTTCATGCTCCCTTTGTTTGGTGTGTCCTTGTGCTCTTCTATCAAAGCTTTCCTTGGACTTTACTACTGTTGTTTCCATGGACTTTGGTGCTATTGCTTCTTCATGAACTCTATTGCAGCTACTTCCTTCTTGGATTTTGTTTCAGGTTCTTCTATTTGTTTTTTAATTTGTTGCTTTGCAATCACTTCTTGGTCTTCCTTGGATCCTTGCTCCTTAAGATAAGAAATATCTTGCAATGTTATCTTCTTTTACGTATACCATAATTTCATAAACTTCTTTTGAACATTATGTTAATAGTACCCAAAGAATCCAACCAAGGATAACCAAGAACAATATCTACATCATCCGTCTCAATAACATGAAAATATGAACATAAAACATATTTATATATGGTTATCTTCAAATAAAAAATTTGAACATTTGTACCCTCAAGATGTATGTCCTTTATTTTTGTTGCTTGAACATGCAACCTCTAAGCCAAAAGCATATTAATGAAATTATATCTACTACTAGGGTTAATGGAAATAATAACTTATTCCTTTTGAATGCTTCAATGAACCTGCAAAATATATCTTTTAGATGAGTTTAAACCATTTTGATCTTTCTCTTGCTTTTGTAAATCCAAAGATGTGGCTTCATTCTTCTCACTATCTTCCTTAACATTTTCCTTTTTTTCCTTGAGTAATTTTTTTTTTTTTTTATAGTCTTCATTCTGTTTCTTGATAACTTCCCATTCTCCTTTCATTTCATTTCGCTTATTTTGAATCCATCGTAGTTTCTTTTCAAGGTATTTGATGACATCCATCAAGCTATCTATCTTTTTATCTCTTCCTTAAGATCTCTCTTACAACTATATTCCTTTTTAATTGAATAGGTACCCATTTTCTCAAGAATGCTGGTTCCATTTCTTTCCAAGTGCACCTGCGATTGTTCTTAACAAAGATTTTTGCCCATTGTAAAACTTGCTCCCAATAAATACCACAAAAGCCAAAATGTAACATGCTATCACTATATTGAGATTTTACTATTTTCAACCACTCTCTGACATCAATATCATTTTTTCCAGAAAACCTTTGAAGTGCCATGAGTTCACATCCACAAAAATGATAATGTAAACTAGGGTTTACAAAAATATATATATCCCCATTGATTTGTAGCTAAAATTCCACATAAACAATTAGATCTGCAAAATTTTCAAAACAAAATAAACTGCAACTAATTTGCTTACCCCGACAAACAAATTTCGTCTTAAAAAAAAAAATCACGATTTGAAAATTCGTCATTGCCCTTGTTCTAGACAATTGACTTCACAAGGTCATATCTCCCTCAATATTGCTTGGATTCCTTCATATGATCACTCATTTTAAAGCTCTTCAAATTTCGCATAAAATGGTCCAAGAATCGTTTGAATCAGACAAACTTTCACAGAGATGACTCTTGAAAGATGAGATGTTTTTCTAGAAAAAAAATCTGCTCTAATTTTGCAATCCACAAAAAACAATCCCTATTCTGCCAGAATCATTGCTTTGATACCACTTGTCATGAAAATTTATTTTCATTAACAAAATTCAATCACCAATATATATAAATATCAAATCATTCATCCACAATAATAATCGACACAATGAGAAAAAAGATAAATTATATTGTTAAGGTAGAGAAACATCAATAATACTCCTTAAGGAAGGAATAACTCCACAAGATCTCCCAAGATGAGAGTGCCACTTAAAGAGAGCAAAGTCTCATAAGCCACTTCATGGGTAAAGACAATTACAATGATTGATCCCCATGATGATTACAATGACAAATATCTCTTCTTTACATATGCATCTTCTAATTCTACTTTGAGGAATTGACTACTAATATAATATAATATTATAATATAATCAATCTTGGGTTATGTGTGGCCCATGCCCAACCCTTATACAATATAATATCATAGCCGCATATATCTATTCTTAAGTACCCTAACATGAAGTGTAACCTAATACAACATATTGCTATGATACGAAGTAATTTTTTTGAAAATATGTTTAATCAAATCTTGATAATGTAAAGAAAGAATAAATCTTGCATTTTTGAAACTCTTAATAAAAATCGAAGGTTTAAATCTTATGGGGTGGAAGAGTTGTACACCATGTTTTAGTAAATGGTGTATGGTTGGATAACCATATATTAGGTAAAGAACATCCTTCATAACGATTGTTTCATATAACCTATTACCTTGTGGGTGTTAAAAACTATATGTTTTATAATTATATTTTTATAGAAATAAAAAACCAAATGGTTTTAATCTGTTGAAAAGTTTGTAAAGATAGAGACCAAATAAGTTGAGATCCATTGAAAAGTTTCTTGTATCAAGAGGAGGGGTGAAGGTTCATCAATATCATGTGGTCCCTTCAAAATTCAAAGAAGTCTCAACTTTAAGGGGAATCTCTCAAAATAGAGAGGGGAGACAAGTTTAGCTCTTGCGACCTCTATAAGAGAGAAGTTGAAGTTGAGAAAATGTTAAATAATAGTATTGGGATGCAGGCTTCTTACGATAGATCTCAAGATAATAGTATTTGGATGTAGGCTTTCTACAATATAACTAATCGAATTTAAGGTGAAAACTTGGAAGACGGTATTAAAAGAAAAAAATATTTGCAGAGGGAGAATGTTTGTTGAAAAATGATATTTGGAGATAGGTTCCTTATGATGGAGCTCATGTTTTAAGATTTGGAAGAGGTTAGCGGAAAAGATAAACTACACAAAGGGTGAATTGAATGAAAAACCAAATACAGGGATGGGTTTGTGAAGGCCACTCTAATGAACAGAGCTTTAATGTAGAGTTCATTAATGTAGAGAAAACATCTTATGATAAAGAAAATGGAACAAACTAAACAGCTGACCAAGTGCCTCTATTTTCATTGATTTTTTTTAGAAAGTTATGGTTGAAAATTAAGAGGTAAGGGACATAGGGTTAGCTGTTTGGTTTGCTTCTAACAATGAAATTTTACCAAAACCAGAAGAGAAGTTAACCAAAAAAGCATAATCTAGTTTATGTGAAATTGTAATAAAAAATAAGTAATTTCAAAATTGAGATGGGTGTAAGAGAAGTTGAACTTGTCTAATGATTTTCTAAAATTGTATGATGAGTAAGTGTTCTAAATATTAAATAAAACAAGTGTTTTTTTTTAAATTTTAAAACATAATAAACATGAGTTTAATCTGCTTTAAAAGATGCATAAATCGTGTAATTAAACTTCCCATCATTAAACCACATCATCATTTGTTAGACCGAGTATTTTATAAGTTGAGGTAATAGAAACAACCCATGTTTTTGCACAAGATGGGGCTATTTTGCTGAAAAGACCAAGTGTATTGGTTTTTTTTTTTAATGTTTGTTTAGAAATTGTGGTTTTATAAGGGTATGTTGAAATGTATTGTATTTCAATTTATTTTTAGATATATAGGGGAATCGGTAATGTTTTTATCGTTTCATTTTTGTGGGGGTTTGATTTTGAAGACCGGAAAGTTATCATTATAATCATTTGTCCCAACTCGATAGACATTTATTCCGGACTCGAAGGAGCTCGAAATTGAAACCGCCAATCTTAAATTGACAAACAATCAATAAAAAACGAAAAATCTACTACTTCACCCTCATTATTTCAAACTTTTGGTTTTAAGCTTTATAAAAGATATATTGTACATTCACATATTAAGAATATAAAATCGGTTAAAAAGTTATTCACCTGAATATTCATTTGATCCAATATTATTTATAGTTATAAGAAAATAAATGTTCTCTTAAGCACTTGTTAACCTTTGGGTTCTAACCAAGTTTGTTGCTCTGCCAATACATAATTTCTTTCATGAATCCACCATTGTCAATTTCTTTAATTAGCTAAGAAAACTTGGTTTTTTTCTATGTCTAGGTAATCCTTTGCTTGCATAGTTTCCTTAGGTTGTTTTCTATGTCTATGTAATCATTTGCTTGCATTATTTTCTTGGTTGTTTTATGTGTTTATGTAATATGCAATCATTTGCTTGCATATTTTTATGTCTTTGTAATTATTTGCTTGTATATTTTTCTTTCTTGTACACTTGCTTTCATATTATAATTATCTCATATTCTTTTTCTTTTTCTTTTTATTGTTTTTTTCATGTCTTGATTTTGACAATTTTAATAGTTTTTTTTATTAAATTTTTATGTTTTGGTACCATTTTTTGTTTTTATTTAATTATATTAATTTTTTTAAATTTATATTTGTTTATTAGGTTGGTTGTCTTTTCTTATGCTTAATTTCATTGGCATTAGTAACACATGTATAAAACCATCTTTGACTTCATAAATTATTTGGATCATTATGGTTAGAAGCTTGAGAAAATTAGTAGTAAGAAGCCAAAAATTTTATAAGACCAATAATTTGTTGCCTTAATAATAAAGAAATCACGTTATAAAAAGAAACCCTCAAAGTTCCAACAATATTTATATATAGTTTTGATTTATTCATGGAAATATACAAATGATACTATTCAAAAGATTATGCAACAATTATATAACTTATAAATGTATTTGATTATGCCATTACTAATTTGCTATTGTCTAATGTATTTTTTTTATAAATATTTTAATTCTTGTTAACTTTCTCTACTAGTAGGTACTTATTATTGTATATTTATAACACATTTTTTTTTTTTGGCATGTGCACCTTTGAAGACTCTAAACTAAATAACTCTACAAGCATGCATTTGAAAAAATTTCTTTAGAACCACATTTGCACTTGTCTTATGAAAATTTATGGTTCTTGGTTTTTGAGTGAAGTGTGTTTGCTAACAATCCACTCAATACATTTATCAAGCTTAATAACTTATATGTTGTAGTTGATGTTCATTGCATTCCTTCACTAATTTGATTATAATGAAACAACTTCAAGAAAATAACAAGTCTAATAGTAAGTTCTAAAATGAGAGCAACAAAAATAACATTCACCTAAATATTTGTAACATAACCATATTGCAAAATAATCTAGGAAAGTATCATAAATCCATATTCAAAAATTCAAAAATTGTCCAAGCCATTCCGAGAGAGCAAAGTCTTCTAACCACTTAGAGAGGGAGAATAATGTTTTGTACACGAGGTATAGAAGTTAAAAGAATGATTCAAATACATCACATTTCCTCTTTTTTATAGTCTAATAAGTTATTAGATCCTAACCCTAATGCTCAAGGGTTGACTATCTAAGGACCTGAGTCAATCAAACACAAATAGTCAACATGACTACATCAAGGTCGTTACATGGCCTCCCACTCAAAAAGTTTTGTCATCAAAGTTGCAAATTGTTGGAGCATATTATATTATTTGGTACATGCTAATGTACCCCCATGGTACCTTCATGGTATATATGTAAATATTAGATTAGGGCTGAGTCTTAGTTTAGAGTGTGAGTTATATTTTTCCTTCTGTAAGTGTGAATGCGTAGGATTGCACAATTGTTATGTAAAATTGTAATGTGAAGGATATGCACAAGTGTTATGTAAAGTTGTAATGTGTAAGAAATGTACGAGTGTCATGTGAGTGTGTGTACAAATATAAGTTGAGTCTATGTGCACAAGTGTCTTATATGTAAGAGTGCAAATATGTAATGTAAAGATGTGCACAAGTGTCTTAGGTTAGAGTGTACAAAGTGAAGGTCAAGAGTCATGTATAGGTGTACATACAATATAGAGTCAAGTGTTCATCAAGTATGCAAGTGTCAAGTAGAGTAACCAAGAGTCATTCTACTATAGCTATACTCCATAGATCAAATATTAAGTATCAAGTTCTATCATATTTGTAAGAGAAAGTGGAGTAATAAAGATTGCATATATTTTGAGCAATTAATATTGTAAGTTGTTCTACATGCTCAATACATGTATGATTCAAGCTATTTACATTCATATTATTTTTTATTATTGAATGTTATTTGATATATTATTAGCATTGATATACATATTAATTTGCTCATATTAATATACTCATATCATTATCTTGACCTAATTGCTTTGTGGCTATATTATATTCGATCCTATGATATTTAACCTATGAGATTAATGAGATTTGTAATGTGCAAGAAATGTGTCATGTGAGTGTGTGTGCAAATATAAGTTGAGTCTATGTGCACAAGTGTCTTATATATAAGAGTGCAAATATGTAATGTAAAGATGTGCACAAGTGTCTTAGGCTAGAGTGTGCAAAGTGAAGATCAAGAGTCATTTATAGGTGTACATACAATATAAAGTCAAGTGTTCATCAAGTATGCAAGTGTCAAGTAGAGTAACCAAGAGTCATTCTACTATAGTTATACTCCATAGATCAAGCATCAAGCATCAAGTATTAAGTATCAGGTTCTATCATATTTATAAGAGAAAGTGAAGTAATAAATATTGCAAATATTTTGAGTACTTAATATTGTAAGTTGTTCTACATGCTCAATACATGTATGATTCAAGCTATTTACATTCATATTGTTGTTTATTATTGAATATTATTTGATATATTATTAGCATTGATATACATATTAATTTGCTCATATTAATCTAATCATATCATTATATTGACCTTATTGCTTTGTGGCTATATTATATTCAATCCTATGATATTTAACCTATGAGATTTGTAGTAGTGTTAAGCCTCTTAAATCATCGATGGATTTTTAAGCCCTATTACAACCACAAATCTCACAGGTTAAATATCATAAGATCGAATATAATATAGCCACAAAGCAATGAGATCAAGATAATGATATGAGTATATTAATATGTATATCAAGGCTAATTGTTGGATATATGAGCAGGATTTGCTGAGCAGGAATTGTTGTCATTGATGTCAAAGAAATGCTAAGCCAATGCAAAAGAAAAGGGTTGCAAATATATCTTCATTCCATGGTGATTGGAAGCAAATAATATGGTTATTTTAATGATGGCAAAAGGTTCTCCCAAAAGCACAAGGAGGTTCACATTTTATTTCATTTAAAAAGGCCAAATGGATATTTAATTATTTAATTTATAATATTTAAATTCATTTTTGAATTTAAAATAATTAAAAATTAAATTCTAAAGTCGAAATGCAAAGGTTAATTATCCGCCGACGTGAAGGTAAATGCCTAGAAAGACATATAATTTAAATCCGCCGACGTGAAGGAGAAATGCCTTAATGTCATATAAATATTGCCTCAAACATAGGCTAAAGTGATCATTCAAATTTTATGCAATAATAAAAGAGTGTGCTCGTCGATCGAACGCGAAGGCAGGAAGGAGTTTGCGTAGTGTTAATATCGAGGAGGAAGACATAAGGTCCAGAGATGCCAAGCTCTTAGACCCATGCAGGCGGGTAGCCCAGACGACGCTTGGATTGGGCACTAAGTCGTAGCATCAGAGAGGTCTTGGGTTCGAGACTCTGTAGCAAAAAAAGAGGAAAGCCTTTTGGTTCAAAGGCTTTTGGAGACAACATGAAGGATAAGTGCACGTGGGTGAACCTAGGTCCCACGTGGACCTACAACTTACACGACGAGCTGATGGCGGGCTAAGGCGCTGGCAGGGAAAGAGTCGCAGGTTCAAATCGTGCGCTCACCATTTTGCAAGGTGGAGAAGATAAATATTTTGCATGGGCACCTTTGGCAAAGCGGGGAAGAAAATAATTATTTTTCTAAGGTATGAGGGCCTAACTTTGTTATTATAAAGCATTTAAAGGTTATATTGTATTGAGAATTAAGGAGTGATAAGGTTTAAGTGGCTTATGATTTTTGAAGATAATTTTTGGAGTCATAAGGTGTAGAAAAAGTATATTATTTTGTAAAAGGCTTTTTGATATTGTTGAAAATTAAATTGAGGATATTGGATTAATAAGTTGTATAAGGTGATGTTATTATTTTGAAGGGAATTTGCTAAGTAAACTTGTGTGGGTTAATACATGGTCCTTGAGAATAATAAAAGAATTATTTTAGAATTCTTTGAGCATATTATTGGAGTAAAATATTAAGGATAGATATATGCTATTTAACCCTTCTGATTGGCAAAGAAAGGTGTTATGATTAAAACAGGTGTTTGAAGTCAGATCTTCTTCAAACAAGAGGTAAGGGTAAATTATCCTTGAGAGTGATTGTTGAATGTTGTGAATGCTAAGTTGGAGTGAAAAGGGTTGTTTGATAAGCATTGTTGAGTTTGTTTTTTCTGGAATGAAAGTTGATTCTAGAAATCTTGTTTGATAAGCATTGTTGGAAATATTGAGTAAGCGTTCATATTCTGGAACTAGGGTTTGTGAAAGAACATGAGTATCATTGTTATGTGAAGTTGTGAACTATCTTGAAATAGGGTTTGTGAAAGAACATGAGTATCATTGTTATGTGAATTTGTGAACTATCTTGAACTAGGGTTTGTAAAAGAACATGAGTATCATTGTTATGTGAAGTTGTGAACTATATTTAACTAGGGTTTGTGAAAGAACATGAGTATCATTGTTATGTGAGATTGTTGATAAAAATTGTTTGAAATAAGTGAGTGAATGTTCATATACTTGGACTAGAGTTTGTAAGCAAGGAGTGCTTTATTGAGTGAGTGATTGAGTGGAGTTGATTGAGCCTAGTCAAGTGGAAGTGTTGAAGTGGTAGTTAAAGTTTTGTAAAACAAATTGTTCCATATTCTAATTTGATTAAAGAAAGAGATTGAAAGTGATTGAGCATTGTTGTGAATGTGAAGCATATTGAGTCTCTAACAATTCTCTATATATTTCTATGAGATTGGACAAGTTCTAGTGAGGACTTGTTAAGCAGATTAGACAAGTTCTAGTGAGGATTTGTTGAGTAGATTTGAGGTAAGTCTTGGTGAAGACTTGTTGAGCAGATTGGACAAGTTCTAGAGAGGACTTGTGGATAGATTAGTGTGAGCTTTTATGGAAGCTTACAAGGTAGATTTGAGGTAAGTATTTGAGAAGACTTGTGAGCAGAGTTGATTGATTGATTGGTTCAAACCTTAAGTTAAGATTTAGGGCAGATCTAGCAGATTTGATTTGTGATTGAGTCAAGCTTTGTGTTAAGGCTTGAGGATAGATTTGTGCTAGACCGAAGGACTGTGTTTAGTGTAGATTTAAGGAAAAATATTGAGAAAAAATTTGTGCTAGATCGAAGGACTGTGTTTAGTGTAGATTTGAGGATAGAGATTGAGGATAGATTTGTGCTAGACCGAAGGACTGTGTTTAGTGTAGATTTGAGGATAGATATTGAGGAAAAAATTGTGCTAGACCGAAGGGCCATGTTTAGTACAAATTTGAGATAGAGCTGAGAACTATCTTTGGAGGTGACAAAGTATAGAGGACGACAGTATCTAGTGGACAAAGATCCATTAGCCAGGGCAGTGAGGACAAGTCTTCTGAGTGAGGACAGAAGTATTCAATGGATAGATATCCATAAGCTAGTGTAGTGGAGGCAACAGTTCTTCTAGAATATCACCAGCTAGAGCAAAGGAGATTGGTGTCTCCTGTGGATAGAGATCCACGAACTTGATTATGGGATTGGTGTCTCCTTTGGACAAAGGTCCATAAACATTGTAATAAATAAAGGTTTTCCAAGATATTTGTTGAGAAAATTTTAATGAAAGGTTTTCTCCATGGAGTAGCCCACATTGGGTTAACCATGCTAAATTGGTGTCTCTATTGTGTGTGGTTATTTATGCATTACTTTGATTACTGTTGTTGATATTGCTATTGATATGTTGCATAATATTGATTGGAAAAGAAAAATAAAAAGTCATCTTATATTGTTCACCCCCCTCTCAGTATAAGCTTGTGTTCTTCACTAATAATATATCAAATAACATTCAATAATAAAAACAATATGAATGTAAATAGCTTGAATCATACATGTACTAAGGATGTAGAACAAATTATAATATTAATTATTCAAAATGTATACAATATTTATTACTCCACTTTCTCTTACAAATATGATACTTGATACTTAATGCTTGATGCTTGATGCTTGATCTATGGAGTATTATACAACCATAGTAGAATGAATATTTGGATACTTAATTATTTCTTTCCATATGACAAGTCTCATGACTCTTGGCCTTCTATCCTTGACACTTGCATACTTGATGAACACTTGACTCTATATTGTATGCACACCTAAACATGACTCTTACACTTCCATAACTTGCACTCTAATCTAAGACACTTGTGCACATATTTACATTACATATTTTATCTCTTACATATAAGACACTTGTGCACATAGACTCAACTTACACTTGTACACTAACTCACATGACACTTGTGCATTTCTTGCACATTACAACTTTACATGATACTTGTGCATTTCCTGCACATACACATTTACATAAAGAGAAATATTACTCACACTCTAAACTATGACTCAACCCTAATATAATATTTACATATGTACCATGAAGGTACCATGGGGGTACATTAGCATGTACCAAATAATGTAATATACTCCAACAAAATTGTTAGAGAATGGTCTATGGTTCCCACATTATATTTTTTCAAGAAGTTCTTGCCACTTGATGAGTAGCTCTTACACTTGGGAGGACTACAAATTAAATACTCATGATTGTAACACTACTTTTGAATTCAACTCTATGAGGTATGATGGTACTCTAAAATAAAGCTTAACACAACATAGAAAGGAGAAAATGAACAAAAAACAAAATTACATAACAACCCTCCAAAAACACTTCATCAATCTTCAAATTCCTACATTCTACTTCAATAAAATATCCTATCCTTATATAAATATAAATATAAATATATATATATACACACAATATAATATCTCTTGATTGTCTCAGTCTCTTGGTGCTTCACATTCTCTCTAAATTTGGGTGAGAATATTTCTTTTTCCTTTTTTAACTTTTTAGTTGTAATTTCAATTCTACCCCATTTTAATTTCTATCTTATTCTTGTCATGTTATGTTTTAAGTCTCATTCAGTATCACAATTTCCAACATTCTCTTCCTTAAGACTTAATGAGAAAACTTTAATTCTATTTCTGAGTGATATAAATTGATTATTTGCAGCTATCTTTGTAAAAACATTCGTATACTAATATTTCAAATTGTAGTGTTTTAATTCAACTTTATTTTATTGATTTTTCTTCAATAAAATGATATTTCATTTGATTTTGTATGATAAATAGGGTTTTTAGTCATTTGAATGTACTTGTGTTGTCACAATAGATGGTAGTTGGTCATTATTGCTTTTCACCAAGGTCTTCTAGAATTTGTCTCAACCACACTGTTTGTGTGCTTGCTGATATAACTGCTATATACTTTACCTTTATTGTTGAGTGTAAAATTATTGCTTATTTCTTTAAACTCCAAGTTACAAATCCATTTTATAATGAAAATAATTTCCCGATGTAGATTTCCTATCATCAATTGAGCCTTCCCAATCTGAATCAATGTATCAAACTAACCCAATCTTAATGTATGAAGTATAATAGATTCCATAATTTATTCATTTCACATACCTTAATTATCATATGTACTCTCATATTATTTTATGATGGATGACTAATGAATCTTAAAACCAAGGAGATTGTATAAGCAATATATGGTCTTATTATTGTTAAGTATATAAGGTTACCAATCAAATTTCTATACTTTCTCTCATCCACTCTTTCACTTCCATCATCCTTGCACATTCTTTCACCTTGTGCAAGTGGGGAGCAATAGCTTTGCAACTTTCCATACCAAAATTCTTCAACATATCATGTGCATATTGAGATTGGTAAATGAATATCCCATCATGTGTTTGATATACCTCCATACCTAGAAAATAATGCATCAAACCCAAATCGCTCATGTCAAATTCTTGCACTAGGGCTTGCTTGAAATCTCTCTTCATTCTTAATAAAAGTTCTATGAAAATTAGATCATCAATATACAAGCAAACAATTAAACTAGTATCACCTCCCATTTTGTAGTATAACACAGGCTCCTTCATTCTTCTCACAAACCCACACTTCAAGAAGTATGCATTAGTTCTTGAATATCACACCCTTGGTACTTATTTGAGTTCGTATAATTTATTTTTTTAAACTTGTAAACCCATCCTTTTCTACCTTCCACTTCAAATCCTCATGGTTGTTCCACATACATTTATTCTTCATTCTTCCCATTCAAGAATGCACTTTTTACATCAAGTTGATGTGCAATCCCTTTCTTTGGGTTGCCAAGGCTAAGATCAATTTTATTTTGTCTTGCCTTAAAATAAGTGATTATGTCTCATCATAATCTATACCAATTTGTTGAGCAATCCAATTGGTTATTAGTCTTGCTTTGTGCCTTTCAATTGATCCATCACTATTGTACTTAGTCTTGAACACCCACTTCATCCAATTACTTCTTTGTTCTTTGGAAGTTCACACAACTCCCAAGTATTATTATTTTAAATTACATTCATTTCTTCTTTCATGGATTTGGTCCATACCTTGATTTGGGTTGCTTCTTCAAACCTTAGAAAGGATGAATCTCACTACCTATTGCCAATTGACATTTTGTGATTTGCTAGTGTCCTTATGTCTCGCCACTTCAATACCTCTAAACCTACGTGACTGTAATAATTGCTCCTTTTTAATTTGTTGAAGGTGTTTAAATATGCATAATAGGTTTTGATATGGCAAATAATAGTTCCATATTGGCTAGAAATTATTCGTTCTTTATAAAACGCCTAACCAATGATGGAAGAATTGAACTCAAATATCTTCCACATGAAGAACACTGAGGTAGCCAACTTTCTACCACCATCGTTTGTAAGTAAAAGATATTCCTCTCTATATAGTGAAAGCATGAGATTCCGGAAATAAAAGAAACACTATGCACAAAATAGAGAAAAGAGATAAATTGGAAATAACAGAAAGATGTATGAAAGCACAGTCCTCTTTATTCAATTTTCTTATCCTCGGTTACAAAGACGTTTCCTCCCTTTTTAGGGGCTAGGAATGTTAAATGGATCTCTGTTACAAATGTACACAGTCTTCCTCCTTCCGCATGCCCACATGAAAAATGGGCAGGCTAAAGTGTTGCCGCCGCTGGTGTTAATGAGCCCTTGCTTGCTGCTGCTTATCCTGCGTTCACGAAACAATAAAGCCGTTTAGTAGCACTCGCAACAAGAGGACGAACGTTTGTCTTTGGGAAGTAATGAAAAATGCATGTGAAGGATTTTTTATATGCGTGAATGAAATAACTCTATGTAAACCTGTAACTTTTACAGAGAATAGAAAATAGCATGCATTCGAAACAACATGTATTCAAAAACATAAAACGTAAACTGTCATTAAAACAGTCGGCCGATTCTAAACGCTGTTGCCTGTAAGTTAGTATTTCATTGTGTTGCATGCTAGTATTTGATAAGACATACTGCCAGATACATTCGGATGTATAGCGTATTGCAAAATATGTTCTAACGTAAAGCTTGAGTTATTTAGCCAACATAACATGTAAACTGTTCAAATACAGTTAATTGCAAGATATAGTTAAAAATAGCATATATTAAATTAATTGAAAATGTGCGTGGGATGCCCAAGCGGGCCGCTCCCGTTAAAGCTTGATCTCGGCGCCAATCCACTAAGGAAGGGCCCAAAATCTATTATGTTGAGTTGTCATCAAATTAATGGATTCTTGTGATCCAATGTCTGGTTTGAAGGTCAGACTTACACTTTTGAAAACCATCCACCAACCTCTCTCTTGTGAAAGAGATTCTGGACGTGAAGAAGGTAAAATATAAACTGATGCAATCAGGTCTTCAAATGAACAGCACTTCGTTGTGTTCACCCGAAAATCTTTCTCCTCTTTTTTACATTGCCTTGAACTAGTTTTTATAGAGGATTTCGCCTCTGAAACATTAATGTCAAAACCCTAAATCCACAGGCGCCGCTGAGATTTGAATCTTGTCAGATGATTATGAGACATGGCTCGCCCTGAGATTGTCGCTAGGAACTCACATCAGTAGTTACGAGGCATGGCCTCTGATCGGATTTGTTGTTGAGACTGCTCGTCTCATTACTGCAGTTGGTGAAGTCCGCCATTTTTATAGACCCACGGGGTCTCTTCAAAGATGGTATGTAGTGACGCCACGTGGCGTGAATCACTTTAATGCTGCCTTTGACTGGTGAAGTCCGCCTTTGAATGCTGACGTGTCATATTTGAATGCTTAAATTCTGTTTATGCGCAAAATGCCGAAGTGTCGCGATATTGCGACGTCACGATATCGTGACACTTTGGTCGAGGTTCCCCTTTGGGCCTTAGGTGTCGTGATTTCGCGACGTCGCGAAATCGTGACACCCTCGGCCAAGGCTCCCCTTTGGGCCTTAGGTGTTGCAATTTCACGACGTCGTGAAATCGCAACACCTAAGGCCAAGGTTCCCCTTTGGGCCTTAGGCGTCACGATTTCATGACATCGCGAAATCGCGACGTCGCGAGTTCATGACATGATTTCGCGACGTCGCGAAATCGTGATGCCTAAGGCCAAGGTTCCCCTTTGGGCCTTAGGCGTCGCGACGTCGCGAAATCGCGACGCCTAAGGCCAAGGTTCCCCTTTGGGCCTTAGGTGTCGTGATTTTGCGACGTCGCAAAATCACGACGTCTAAGGCCAAGGTTCCTTTTTACTAGGATTTTGTTTAATGTTTTGCTTAAGGATTTAAGGCTTTCTTTGGATTAAAGGCTTTGTTTCGATGAAGGCTTGTTACAACGATCGTCTTTGTTCTGCTCACTTTCTGACCTTCCAAACTGCTGTGTGAGTGGCTAGGACCACTGTTCGACCTCTAAGGGCTGCCCTAAAAATTGTGTATGTCAATGCGATCAGTGTTTGTAGTCACTTAATCGAATTGGTGCTATTTTGGTGTCTACAGATGCCCCTTTTTGGGAAGCGCTGTGGGTGACACAGTGCTGAGCAAAAATATACGACCAAAGCACTAATGATTAGGGTTTCTTGGTAACCTGACCAACTTTTGACGCCCCAAGTATGGAAAGGGCATGCATTCTTGAATCCTTGCTTCTGACGAGCTAAGGAACTTGATTTCAAGTGTTAACCTATTTTGGTGAGGTGTGACTTGAGCTTGGACATTGATTAGTCATGATTAGGCAAAGGGCGTAACATTTTTGTCCACAGGGGAACCTTGTGTTCATGCTTCGGGAATGCCAAGTGTTTGATCAATTTAATGATTGCTTGTTTACTGCCCCAAGCAAGAGCGTAATTGTCTTTGTCAATGATTCTTCGAATGCATGTCATTGCTTTGATTGGGTGTGTGCTTGTTGATTGGTGACTAAGTGTGACTACCCCCTCAAGCGACGAATCGATGAGGGAATGACCTTCATGAGAAAAGCAACGAGTCGCTTGACCCAAGATGACTTAGTTTAGGGTGCCTTTAGATGCTTTATCATTTTAAGCACGTGCAATTTCCTGACATTTGGACCTATTTTTGGTGGGTGTTAACCCTTTTGGTGATGCCATAATGGGGTGAAATCATCAAAAACCCATCTTCCCGTGGAGTGGTCTAGCTATGGTAGCCTTCTTATGGAAGTGGGAAAGTGACAATTTGAGCCCCGACATCGATTTTCTTATGCCAAGATGTTAAGTGCAAGAGCACTTGTGTCCGGCAATGCTTTATTGCTTATGTTTTTGTGTTGCATTTTTGTGATGTTTTTGTTGTTTTGATTTTCTTTCTTTGTGTATATGTCATGAGATTATGGTATGCACAATGATTGATGTTGATGGATGCATGCTACTTTATATTGATGGATGCATATGTTGTGATGAATGCAAATGTATGTGATATGCAGAAATGAAATGGATGGATGGACTTTGTGGTGTTTGGCTATGACACCATAGACTGTTTAGAACTCTATTTTTAGGCGATTGCTGTGATGCATGACTTGGTATGTATATATGTGGTTTTTATTTTCTTTTGTATTTTCTGATGGTATTGTAAGGATGAAAATAGCGCAGTTGGTTTAGAAATGTAGCTAAGGTTTTTTGAGACTCAGACGGTTTTAACTTACTAGCCATGACTGTACTTTATCTTATAAGAATTTTGAATAAGGTATGAATCGTACTTGTTGTTGACCAAGTTATTTCACATCCCTGTGTGTGCAATTGAGTTCATTTATGTGGTATTTGTCAGGATACCGCCAGTGCCAGATGGGCTTTCAACCGAACCTATACTGAGGGTCACCTAATTAGCTCCACTAACTCCTTTGTTGTATTTAGTTAGATTAATCTACGGTGTTATCTAGGATACCATAAGCTAGCTCATCCTTATGCAAACATTGGTCTGTACACACGCAAAGCGAATGTGACAGACATATTGTCATGCGGGGAGGATACCACCATTGCCAGATAGGCTATCAACCAAACCTGTAATGAGGATCACCTAGATGGTTTTTCGAATGCTGAGAATTCCAGGGATTCAAGTTTAGGGGGTTTGTTGGCTGAATGATTTAGAGGGTTGCTCGTCTATATAGTGATGAAAATCACTGTTTATTTTCAATTAATTATTTTTGAGCAAGGATTTTGAATAGTGGAGATAACCACTATTATTTGATTTTGTATTTGGAGTATTGTGAATTTGAGCTTGTGAATGGATTTGATCCTTGTGGCCTTGGGGATGACTACCCATCCTGGTTAGGGGCGAATAGTATGAATCCTTACGACGTTGGGGACCAAGGGGATGATGGAGGTTATGGAGTAAGGGCATTGATCTGTTAGGCATTGGGGATGACTACCCATCCTGATTAGGGGCGGATAGTACGAATCCTTACAACTTGGAGACCAAAGGTAAATGGAAAGTGTTAGGATGATGATTTGTTGGAATTTTGTTTGTGAATGGTGTTGATCCTTTTAGGTCTTGGGGATGACTACCCATCCTTGGCAGGGACGGATAGTACGAATCCTTACAACTTTGGGAACCAACTATGATTGGAATTTGGCAGTGGTGAAAACCACTGTATATGGAGGTGAGTGGATAGGAAAGAGCTTGTCCTTTTGTCAATTCTCAGCATTCTAGAACCATTCACATGGGGGAATGAGCAAGATAACCGTTTCGCTTATGGTGACCTGGATTGGAATGCAGTTTTCATCTTTCTTTCACACAACTTGGGAATTTTTATGTGTTTTAATTTGTGTTGGGATGTTACGTAACAAGGTGTATTTCAAGTATGACTCTACCTTCGTAAAATCTGTCTGACTTGATACATTACATGGCTAAAGAGAAAAATGATGACTGAATCACGAAAACTCTTGATACATTAAAAGACCACCGACTCTAGTGTGGAAAAAGAAATGTATGGTGTTTTTGTTGTTTTTGTAAAATGGAATAGTGTGGACCAAAATGGACTAGCAGAGCAATTACAGCCTATGGTGCCTTTGACCTATACGACCACAAATATGCAATGTATGGATGCAATGCAGCTATGTATTTTTATATTTTTTATGGATTTATTTTTGTTAATATGAAGATGAAGTGCGAGAAGAACTCTCTATTGATGAATTTGAGTATGCCTAGAAATGAAATGCGAATTTTTGTTGTTTTTGATATTTTTGTTGTTTTTGAATTTTCTTGTTTTTTGACCAAGCGATTGTGGAAATCCTTGGAGCATTTTGGGATTGACCAAGTGATTGCAAGAATCCTTGGAGCCTTTTGGGATTGACCAAGTGATTGCAAGAATCCTTGGAGCCTTTTGGGATTGACCAAGCAATTGCAAGAATCCTTGGAGCCTTTTGGGATTGACCAAGAGATTGCAAGAATCCTTGGAGCCTTTTGGGATTGACCAAGCGATTGCAAGAATCCTTGGAGCCTTTTGGGATTGACCAAGCGATTGCAAGAATCCTTGGAGCCTTTGTGGGATTTGACCAAGCGATTGCAAGAATCCTTGGAGCATTTTTGGGATTTGACCAAGCGATTGCAAGAATCCTTGGAGCCTTTTGGGATTGACCAAGCGATTGCAAGAATCCTTGGAGCCTTTGTGGGATTGACCAAGCGATTGCAAGAATCCTTGGAGCCTTTGTGGGATTTGACCAAGCGATTGCAAGAATCCTTGGAGCATTTTTGGGATTTGACCAAGCGATTGCAAGAATCCTTGGAGCATTTTTGGGATTTGACCAAGCGATTGCAAGAATCCTTGGAGCCTTTTGGGATTGACCAAGCGATTGCAAGAATCCTTGGAGCATTTTGGGATTGACCAAGCGATTGCAAGAATCCTTGGAGCCTTTGGGATTTGACCAAGCGATTGCAAGAATCCTTGGAGCCTTTTGGGATTTGACCAAGCGATTGCAAGAATCCTTGGAGCCTTTGGGGGATTTGACCAAGCGATTACAAGAATCCTTGGAGCATTTTTGGGATTTGACCAAGTGATTGCAAGAATCCTTGGAGCATTTTTGGGATTTGACCAAGCGATTGCAAGAATCCTTGGAGCCTTTTGGGATTGACCAAGCGATTGCAAGAATCCTTGGAGCCTTTTGGGATTGACCAAGCGATTGCAAGAATCCTTGGAGCCTTTTGGGATTGACCAAGCGATTGCAAGAATCCTTAGAGCCTTTGTGGGATTTGACCAAGCGATTGCAAGAATCCTTGGAGCATTTTTGGGATTTGACCAAGCGATTGCAAGAATCCTTGGAGCATTTTTGGGATTTGGCTCTCTTAGATATGAAATGGTCGTAAATGACTGATATTCAAGGGTTCTGTTTCCTTGATACCGTCAAGAGAAGCTAGCCGGTATGTCCCGGGTCCTATTTTGCTATCAATGACATATGGACTTAACCAATTTACCGCAAACTTGTCCCTTAGGTGGGATGGCAAACTGGAATTTTGTTGGTTTTCCTTCAAAACCAAATCACCAACCTGAAAGTCCCTTAGGTGCACTTTCATGTTGTAAGCTTTCTTAAGTCGCTCTTGATAAATACGTAAATGCTCGAGAGCATTAACACGTTGTTCGTCAAGCAACGTAAGCTGGTCTAACCGGGCCTGCTGCATAGAGTCATCATCGATGAACTCCTGCATTGATATGCGCAGGGAAGGAATCTCCAACTCTAAAGGCATGATTGCCTCGGAGCCATACACAAGCGAAAATGGGGTGGCCCCAGTGGGTGTCCGAATGCTAGTGCGATAGGCCCATAGGGCAGGTGGGATTTGAATGTGCCAATCTTTATGACTATCTGTGACGGTCTTTTTAAGGATGGCAACGAGCGTTTTGTTTGACGCTTCTGCTTGCCCATTCGCCTGCGGATAATAGGGTGTCGAAAAGTTGTGCTAAATCTTGTACTTTGTGGTCAAAGCACGCACGTATTTATTCTTGAAAGACATCCCATTATTCGAGACTATTTTGGATGGAATACCAAAATGACATATGATGTTATGCAAAATGAACTCCACAATGCGGGGTCCTGTCATAGAGGTAAGCGAAATTGCTTCCACCCACTTGGTAAAATACTCTGTGGTCGTTATGATAAACGTGTGATGACCTGACGACGGCCAATCACACTATGAGAACGGCCAATCAGACTAGACTATCTGCAAGGCTTGAGAAGGTACGTGCATCAAATTGGCATGATGTTGACACTTCACGCACTTATTGACATAGGTGCAACAATCTCGCTCTAAAGATGGCCAATAATAGCCCATGTGAAGAATGCGCTTTGCAATGGCCATACCACTGAAGTGGCCACCACATGTACCATCGTGCGCTTGGGTGATCGCCCAAGTGGACTCTTGCTGGTCCAAGCAATGAAGGAGGATTCCCTCATAACTGCAACGATACAAAATGTCTCCTATCAAGACATACTTAGCCGCTTTCTGCTTGAGTGCTCGTTTGGCGGCATGAGTCAATCCAAGTGGGAGGTTACCTAACTTGAGGTAGTCTCTGATGGGTAGATACCAGTCCTGTTGATCAGAAACCTCGACAGTATGAATAGCCAATTCCTCTTGAAGTTCATCCCTAGCAAATGTTGAATGGGATAGAACCTGTAAGAACAGCGTTGTGTTGCTATTAACAGGAGTAGGGGAGAACAAGGACCCCCAGTTGGCATGTTTTAGATGATCTCGAAGTCGAGAGAACCTATCCGAGGATGGTTCAATATGGATCATGTGGATTCCTGGCGTCAAGTCTGAGCTTGCACGTGCCATCGCGGATTGCGATAAGGTTTTGACTTGAATGGTTCTCATATCATCAGAAAGGTCTTACGGAATTAGTGACCCCAAGGAGGCCATTGTGTCCATAAAATGATTCGATGATCGAGGGAGTGCCTCGATGTCATACCGCTCAAGTTTTGCCAAGAATTTGTCCATGAGGGCTTTATAGGCCTGCAGGACTGGGCATTTGCATTGATATACCCCTTTGACTTGATTGACTATTAACAGCGAATCACCAAAGATATTCAGTCTTTTGATGTTCATGGCGATTGCTGTCTGAAGACCTAGGAGCAAGGCTTCATACTCTGCATTATTGTTGATGCACGGGAAGTTTAATTTAAATGATAGGGGCATTGGAGCACCCTACGATGTGAAGAATACAATTCTCGCGCCACCACCTTGCTCACATTTAGAACCATCGAAGAATAGGGTTATGTCGGCCTGTGACTCAGGCTCATCAGAATCTGGCAATTCTGAGACATGGAAGACCCCATCATCGGGTAGTTCTATGACCAAAGGCTGATCGTCTTCAAGAGGAGCCTCTGCTAGTTGATCGGCTATGACTTGTCCTTTGATAGATTTTTGTCCAATAAACTCGATGTCAAATTCCGTCAACAACATGATCCATTTCGTCGTGCGACTACTATGATAAGTACGACTCATCATGTATCGCAATGGATTCTCCTTAGACATAACATACGTAGTGTTGCTGAGCATGTAGTGGCATAGATTTTTGGTAGCAAACACCACTGCCAAGTAGAGTTTCTCAATGTATGCATAGTTAAGTTCATAACTGACCAGGGTGCGGCTAAGATAGTATGTAGCCTGTTCCTTGTGAAGTTCATTCTTCTGGGCTAACATGGCACCCAGTGCCACCTTAGTGGCTGAGATGTATAAGTAGAACGACACTCCTGGTCTAGGTGGTGCCAATACTGGTGACGAAACCAGGTATTGTTTGATCTCGTTAAAGGCTGACTGTAACTTGTCATTCCAATGAAATGGAACCCCTTTGTGCAATAATTTGTTCATGGGTCGGCACTTGTCAGATAATTGCGCTATGAAGCGTTTAATCGACGCGACCTTTCCTTGCAGACTTCTGAGCTACTTGATTGTAGTTGGGGGAACCATTTCAAGGATTGCCTTGACTTTCTTTGGGTCTACCTCGATTCCTCGCTTTGAGACTATGAAACCCAAGAGTTTTCTAGATGTGACGCCAAATACACACTTCTTGGGGTTTAGTCTAACTTTATGCTCCATGAGGCGATCGAGGATCTTGCTTAAGTCATCGATATGATTTGAGCGCAAGAGAGACTTGGCTAACAAATCATCCATGTAATCTTCCAAAGTTTTGTGCATGTAATCGTGGAAGATATATGTCATGGCATGTTGGTAGGTGGCGCCAGTGTTTTTAAGGCCAAAAGACATGACCTTATAACAAAATGTCCCCTAAGGCATTGTGAATGCCGTTTTTAGTTGGTCTTCAAAATTGATACGAATTTGATTGTATCCTGAGAAACCATCCATTAGGGAGAGCATTTTGTGACCTGTTGTAGCGTCTACCAACGCGTCGATGCTAGGCAAAGGGAAATCATCCTTAGGACTCGCTTTGTTTAGATCTCGAAAATCTGTGCATATGCGAATCCGTTCATCGGGCTTTTTGATGGGAACCATGTTGGATAGCCATGGCGGATAATCCATGCAGATGACAAACTGTGCATCCAACAACTTTTGTAATTCGTCTTTGACCATTAAGGCCACTATTGGGTGCATCTTACATAGTTTTTGCTTTATAGGCTTGATTGTTGGATCAAGCGTTAAATTATGCATGACTAGCTACGGGTCTAGTCCTGGCATATCTTTGTACGACCATGCAAAAACCTCCTTCTTCTCTTTGAGAAGGGCAATGTAGTCGGCTTGCTCTTCGGGGGAAAGACTTACCCCCAACTTGAGAATCTATGGATTTATTGGATTTGTGCTGATATCTACATCAGTCGTCTCCTCGACTGATATGTGGGATCCGTCCTCCAACTGGTGTGGAGTCGGGATCAAATGGATATCATTAGCTAAATTTAGATCTGCATTGGGAACCTCGGGTTCCTCTTCATCCTAAAAAATATCTTGAGTTATCCTTAGGGTAAAATGAGGCATTTCACCGAAAGGCCAGTACTTTTATGGTGATAAAGGTGAATTGACGCGATCCCAGTCGATGGCATCTATGTCTAGATGCAATGACCATGCTGGATAGGTCGGATTGCGGATGGGTGCGATCAAATCAATGGAGATCATGTGGATGGAATGAATTTGGTCTCCATTACCGTGGGTGTGATAACTTGAATCTTCTAGATGCTCCTTATACTCTGGATCTGGTTCTAGGGGAACGGGCACGAACGGATCAGCCCTATGTGCTGATAGGAGGACAGGGTCTTCCCTCGGCACTCTTGTCATGATAGGATCATGGGGTGGACGGTGCTCATCGTGAATTTGGAGCCATGGATCCAACACTTGGTCCCACCCTGTTGGGTCTACCCACCATTCATGCCCTAGCAGTATGCCCATTTGTCCCATTAGATCTTCATGAGTTAAAGTGCGATTATGCCATCGTGCATGTCTGAGATAGTCCATCTCAGTATCATCTTCTGAATCACTTTCAAAGATCCAAGGATGTTCATTCTCTTCAGTAACTGTTACTGGCGACGTTGAGGGTTCTCCTTGTTCCAGCAAATTAATCTGGTCCCATTGCAGTTGTTCCACTTTTGGTGGAGGGACCTGATTCTCTTGACACTGTATTGACTCAAAGGGAAATTCTAAGGGGAACAGCTTCAAAAAGATGTCTGGGTACCGTTGAGGTTCTCTTTGAGGATTAATGTTTGAAATTTTGCCTCTCTCTAGCAAAGGATAAGGATTACTGCTGTTGCCAAGGGTGCTCGTTGACCATGGGAGGTAATCTCCCAATGTATATTATGTATTTGGGTTGGCATAAAGATCTGGTGCCAATCTCCCCTTGTTGCCTATTTCTAGGCCTTGCATATTTTCTACCAAGATGTCTAAGGGTAGGGGGTGGTTGAACCCTACTCCTGACTTATCATATGGCATCTGATATCTTGGTTGGCAAAGGACCCGCATCCCTTGCTCATATCTGCCTAGCCCGTATTCGTGCCAATTACATTGGTCGAGATATTTTAGGGCGAAGTCTGGGTTTGACAGATAGTTGATGTTTTCAACAAAAGGCTCATTGTCTGCTTCCTTTTGCTTGCATGGTTCCAGACCATGATCGAGGCCCCCATACACAAAATTTGTCTGGTTGGGTGGGTGACCTAGAGGAACAACTGTTCCTATGGGAAGGCGAGGTCTCCCCATATCCTGTACTGATTCTACTGTAGGCGTTGCCACAACATTCTGCACTAAGTACTCTCCCAGGCCTGTACTGGCCATTTCAATAGTGATTGTTGATGCTTGGGAGGGAGGGAACGAGAGTCATTCCTGAGTCCATTCCATGTTTGGTGGTTTAGGAATCTCAGCTTTCGTAGTGCTAAGTGTTTCCTCTGTTGATACCGTTGAAATTGTTGGCAACCCCTCTTCTAGGGGCTGAGCCTCTTCCATGATCTATTTTCCCTTGTCCTTCTGTTTAGCCATGATAGGTGGCATTGGTAATGAAGGAGCAGATGATGAGGATTCACCTGGCTGGGATTTTGGTGATTTGGTCACCAGTGGTGCCTGCGGTATTGGACCCTATTTAGATGGATTTAGCTGGAAATCTAGATGCGTTGAAGGGAGGGTCGATTGAGGCATTAGTTGTACCGCATTGCAATACTTGAAGGGTTCCAAATACATCGGGACTACATGTATTTCTCCTTCAAAAGCATACTTTAAGTACTGGTGAGCGATGGAAGGGACACACTTCATGTCCCTGATCCAAGGCCGCCCTAGCAGTATATTGTAAGCCATCTCGCCTTCCAAAACATGGCACAATGTTGGTATTGTCTTTTGTCCTACCTGGATAGGTAGAACAACTATGCCGACTGTCGAGCATATTGCATCATTGAAAGCTCGCAGTGTGTACGTGGAGGCTGTGATATGAGAGGCTGGTAGCTTTAAATATTTTAGGGCTGCAGTGGTAATGATGTTACTAGACGAGCCAGTATCTACCAACACTCTCTTATACGGGATCCCGTTGACCTGCGTGATAACATGTAGGGGTGGATCAGCCATGTCATTCGATATTGCTTTGACTTCATCCTCTCTGAAGGTAATGACCGGTTTCGTACAGTGTTTCACATGTCCCACGAAGTTGTTGAAATAATTTTCTTCGTGAGGCTATAATTCGATGGATTTTAATATTTCCATAAGAGCTTCTTTATGAGGTGTTGACTGTTGAATAAGCTCGTAAATGGAAAGCCTAGCCGATGTGGTCCTCAAACTCTATGTGAGTTTGGTCCGTATGGTGACCTCGGGTCTAGGCGGAGGCAACTGCGTTGGGCGTTGCTGAGGCTGTGATGTTGTCAGAACTTCTCTCGTAGCTACCTCAGGGGCAATTGCTAGGTACTTTTTGTTCCTTGTCACTATGCTGATCATTCCCACAAATCCTTGCATGGGAAGATTCTGTCGCACCTCGTTAATCTGGAGAGGTTTTGCCTGTGCCTCGTGGTCAGGCAAAGGGTCCTTGAATACCCCCATTTGTTGGTTATTTTGCGCTATGGGGTTGTCCACGGCCAATGTTTTATTGTCGATTAAATCTTGGATTAATCCTTTGAATTTCCAGCATCCATTTAAATCATGTCCCCTTCGCCTATGGAATCTACAATATAATTCCTCTTTGTATCCCTTAGGCTTGGGGGCGTTAGGGTCTATAGTTTGAAGAAATATTTTCGGGTGAACACAACGAAGTGTTGTTCATTTGAAGACCTGATTGCATCAGTTTAGATTTTACCTTCTTCACGTCCAGAATCTCTTTCACAAGAGAGAGGTTGGTGGATGGTTTTCAGAAGTGTAAGTTTGACCTTCAAACCAGACATTGGATCACAATAATCCATTAATTTGACGACAACTCAACATAATAGATTTTGGGCCCTTCCTTAGTGGATTGGCGCCGAGATCAAGCTTTAACGGGGCGGCCCGCTTGGGCATCCCACGCACGTTTTCAATTAATTTAATATATGCTGTTTTTAACTATATCTTGCAATTAACTGTATTTGAACAGTTTACGTGTTATGTTGGCTAAATAACTCAAGCTTTATGTTAGAACATATTTTGCAATACGCTATACATCCGAATGTATCTGGAAGTATGTCTTATCGAATACTAGCATGCAACACAATGAAATACTAACTTACATGCAACAACGTTTAGAATCTGTCGACTGTTTTAATGACAGTTTACGTTTTATGTTTTTGAATACATGCTGTTTCGAATGCATGCTGTTTTCTATTCTCTGTAAAAGTTACAGGTTTACGTAGAGTTATTTCATTCACGCATATAAACAATCCTTCACATGCATTTTTCATTACTTCCCAAAGACAAACGTTCTGTCCTCTTGTTGCAGGTGCTACTAAACAGTTTATTGTTTTTGTGAATGCAGGATAAGTAGCAGCAAGCAAGGGCTCATTAACACCAGGGGCGACAACACTTTAGCCCGCCCATTTTGCATGTGGGCATGCGGAAGGAGGAAGACTGAAAGCACTTGCAATTGGGCAATTTATTGCACTTGCAATCACCTCATGCCTTGGCCGAGGGTGTCACGATTTTGTGATGTCATGAAATCGTGACACCTGAGGCCCAAAGGGGAACCTCGGCCAAAGTGTCATGATATAGCGACGTCACGATATTGTTACACTTCGACATTCTACGCATAAACAAAATTTAAGCATTCAAAGATGACACGTCAGCATTCAAAGGCGGACTTCATCAGTCAAAGGCAGCATTAAAGCGATTCACGCCACGTGGCGTCACTACATAACATCTTTGAAGAGACCTCATGGGTCTATAAAAATGGCGGACTTCACCAACTGCAGTAATGAGACGAGCAGTCTCAACAACAAATTCGGTCAGAGGCCATGCCTCGTAACTACTGATGTGAGTTCCTAGCGACAATCTCAGGGTGAGCCATGTCTCATAATCATCTGACAAGAGTCAAATCTCAGTAGCGCCTACGGATTTAGGGTTTTGACATTAATGTTTCAGAGGTGAAATCCTCTATAAAAACTAGTTCAAGGCAATGTAAAAAATAGGAGAAAGATTTTCGGGTGAACACAACGAAGTGTTGTTCATTTGAAGACCTGATTGCATCAGTTTAGATTTTACCTTCTTCACGTCCAGAATCTCTTTCACAAGAGAGAGGTTGGTGGATGGTTTTCAAAAGTGTAAGTCTGACCTTCAAACCAGACATTAGATCACAAGAATCCATTAATTTGATGACAACTCAACATAATAGATTTTGGGCCCTTCCTTAGTGGATTGGCGCTGAGATCAAGCTTTAACGGGGGCGGCCCGCTTGGGCATCCCACACACGTTTTCAATTAATTTAATATATGCTGTTTTTAACTATATCTTGTAATTAACTGTATTTGAACAGTTTACGTGTTATGTTGGCTAAATAACTCAAGCTTTACGTTAGAACATATTTTGCAATATGCTATACATCCGAATGTATCTGGCAGTATGTCTTATCGAATACTAGCATGCAACACAATGAAATACTAACTTACAGGCAACAACGTTTAGAATCGGCCGACTGTTTTAATGACAGTTTACGTTTTATGTTTTTGAATACATGCTGTTTCGAATGCATGCTATTTTCTATTCTCTGTAAAAGTTACAAGTTTACGTAGAGTTATTTCATTCACGCATATAAATAATCCTTCACATGCATTTTTCATTACTTCCCAAAGACAAACGTTTTGTCCTCTTGTTGCAGGTGCTACTAAACAGTTTATTGTTTCTGTGAACGCAGGATAAGCAGCAGCAAGCAAGGGCTCATTAACACCAGCGACGACAACACTTTGGCCCGCCCATTTTGCATGTGGGCATGCGGAAGGAGGAAGACTGTGTACATTTGTAACAGAGATCCATTTAACGTTCCTAGCCCCTAAAAAGGGAGGAGACGTCTTTGTAACCAAGGATAAGAAAATTGAATAAAGAGGGCTGTGCTTTCATACATCTTTCTGTTATTTCCAATTTATCTCTTTTCCAAGTGCGATTGCAAGAATCCTTGGAGCCTTGTTCAGAAGTGTTGTTCTTTGTTCTGAGGCGAAATCCTCTATAAAAACTAGTTCAAGGCAATGTAAAAAAGAGGAGAAATATTTTCGGGTGAACACAACGAAGTGCTGTTCATTTGAAGACCTGATTGCATCAGTTTAGATTTTACCTTCTTCACGTCCAGAAGAAGGTAAAATCTAAACTGATGCAATCAGGTCTTCAAATGAACAACACTTCGTTGTGTTCACCCGAAAATATTTCTCCTCTTTTTTACATTGCCTTGAACTAGTTTTTATAGAGGATTTCGCCTCAGAACAAAGAACAGCACTTTGTAATGTGGGTTTTTGATTCCCAGAAGCTTTTGTCTCCATAGACTCTAAACGCTCTAATAGCGCTTTATATGCATCGGAGTATTTTATTTCTTCCTCTTTTGTTTGCTCCCGTTGTGAGTTATGGGAGAATGGAGGCCTATGGGGGGGTGGCCGAGTGGCAGCCCTCCCGCCTTGATGGGGCATTTTGGCTCGTTCTATTTCGGGTTCGTACTCCTCATAAACTCCTTGAGGAGTCTTTGGGCAAGACCTATGACCCTGATTGAGTCCCCGCTGAGGGTACCCATCATTGTTTCGGGGAGTGGCCTCCCTCTCGAGTCTATAAGGTCTCGGAGGCAAAGCTTGACGAGGTCGCGGAGACCTGTCCTGCACCAAAGGATTGTGCCTCTCATATTGTTCTTCTCTGTGGGTGCGAGGGGTTGGCACCCTCTCAGGTAGTTTATAGCACAACTCATCCGCTTCAAGCTGCATGCGCTCTTTATTCAAGCGGTATAAGTACTCTAACTCCTGATGACCTTGCTCAAGCTACGAGATTCGGGCTTGGCGAGTGGCATGTCTGGCGACTGTCGGGTCAACCTGGTTTGCCCTCTTTTGCTCAGGAGGCTTAAATGTTTTGCCTATGTGTTTGCCTCGATCTTGATGGTCTAAAATTTCAATGGGTTGCTTCCCTCTGGCGAGGTAGGCGGCATGTACTTGAGGCTCTGGCCTCGATGTATGATCATGATACCTAGCAGGTGCAAAAATGCAAGGTTCTCACGTTGTATGTTGTTCCTGAGGAATGAAATGATCTTCCTTGTATTCCCTTTCATGGGTGTGAAAGGGGCGGGCGAAGTGAGCTTGCCCTGTGTAAAGAGCCCTGCGCTCTAGATTTTGTCTTTCTATTCGAATGTGAGGCAAAGAAGAGGTAGCGTACTCACGCTGTCTCTCCTCATGGACACGATGCCTCTCTAGCGCTTCATCGCACTGCGACCACTCTGATGTAGCCTCAAGAGGCAGTTGTCTACTTACATTGAAATCTACGTGTAAAGCGTCTTCTCGAAAGGGGCTGTGTTGAATGGGCATACCCCACTGAGGGGGGTCCCAATAGTTCCTTTTTGATGTGGCCTGATGTGGACTCTCTTGTAGGCCAGACCGCCAAGGCGGTATGGCCAAGTCCTCAGGGCTAAAGCAAAGGCGACTAGCGCCCTCTCTTTATGCACCTTCCGCAGCGTCCGCCCTTGATTGGGCTTGGCTACGGGTGTACACCATTGTGGTGCTTCTCTACTATCTAAGCAGATTTTATCTTGTTTATGGTGATTTATCCTTTTGTCTACACTAAGCAAAAATGAACACACGCATACACAAAATCGTAATTATCTCTTTTAAGGATTGATAGTGTGTCCTAAATTGGTTTAGTGCATTTTGATGTTTTGCTTTTGTTTTTGCAATTTTTGAAGAATGTTTAAATGCGTAATGTTGGCTCATATGACTCCTATAAATGGTCGCCCCTTCAATATACCGTTGTCGGACCGATATACCAACCTCTCTATATACCCGCCCTTACGAGAGGGAAACTATAGGTACGTGAGAGCAGATGGTACATGGAACATAGGCGGTACGGAAGGGGGGATTGTCCTATTAATGACACCTACCATAGAAGACTTATCCTCGCGTGCATGGGAATCACCCCAACAACACTCGGTTAGCTTTCGTCAGGATTTATGCCTAACAACAGTGACAATCGAGGAAATGGATGCAAAGCTAAGCCAAGGTGGTGATGAACCCATTGTTGGTCTTGCTCAAGGGCTGGGGTTTTACAACCAGCTCCTTGGTTTAATTTATCACGTGAAGTGTGTGTGGTTCATTTTATTTAATAAAAATGAAACAAGCAGCAAAAATGAAACTTTCCTTATGCCATACAAACACTACAAACCGGAAAACAGCAAGTAGAAATTAATTTTTTTTTTTTTGGCAATTTAAATAAATAAATAAAGCAAGAAAAATTGATGAAAAATTTCTCTACCTTTTAAAAAAAAAAAAAAATGAAAGTAAAAGATTAAACAAATAAAATAAACAAAAATTTCACAGCAGAAAATGACATGGACAGTTAGAAACCGTTACCTCTTTTCTGCCCGGATTTGCTGTTTCTGACCTTCGGCTTAAAAAAAAGGTACCTGTTAAGCACAAAACACAACAAATCTGATTAGTTTCTGTGATTTAAAATTCAGGGAATGGTCCCACCGTGATCGCCACTGAAAGCATGAGATTCCGGAAATAAAAGAAACACTATGCACAAAACAGAGAAAAGAGATAAATTGGAAATAACAGAAAGATGTATGAAAGCACAGCCCTCTTTATTCAATTTTCTTATCCTCGGTTACAAAGACGTCTCCTCCATTTTTAGGGGCTAGGAACGTTAAATGGATCTCTGTTACAAATGTACACAGTCTTCCTCCTTCCGCATGCCCACATGCAAAATGGGCGGGCTAAAGTGTTGTCGCGACGGTGTTAATGAGCCCTTGCTTGCTGCTGCTTATCCTGCGTTCACGAAACAATAAAGCTGTTTAGTAGCACCTGCAACAAGAGGACATAACGTTTTGTCTTTGGGAAGTAATGAAAAATGCATGTGAAGGATTTTTTATATGCGTGAATGAAATAACTCTACGTAAACCTGTAACTTTTACAGAGAATAGAAAACAGCATGCATTCGAAACAGCATGTATTCAAAAACATAAAACGTAAACTGTCATTAAAACAGTCGGTCGATTCTAAATGCTATTGCCTGTAAGTTAGTATTTCATTGTGTTGCATGCTAGTATTCGATAAGACATACTGCCAGATACATTCGGATGTATAGCGTATTGCAAAATATGTTCTAATGTAAAGCTTGAGTTATTTAGCCAACATAACACGTAAACTGTTCAAATATAGTTAATTGCAAGATATATTTAAAAACAACATATATTAAATTAACTAAAAACGTGCGTGGGATGCCCAAGCGGGCCACCCCCATTAAAGCTTGATCTCAGCGCCAATCCACTAAGGAAGGGCCCAAAATCTATTATGTTGAGTTGTCGTCAAATTAATGGATTCTTGTGATCCAATGTCTGGTTTGAAGGTCAGACTTACACTTCTGAAAACCATCCACCAACCTCTCTCTTGTGAAAGAGATTCTAGACGTGAAGAAGGTAAAATCTAAACTGATGCAATCAGGTCTTCAAATGAACAGCACTTCGTTGTGTTCACCCGAAAATCTTTCTCCTCTTTTTTACATTGCCTTGAACTAGTTTTTATAGAGGATTTCGCCTCTGAAACATTAATGTCAAAACCCTAAATCCGTAGGCGCCATTGAGATTTGACTCTTATCAGATGATTATGAGACATGGCTCGCCCTGAGATTGTCGACTCACATCAGTAGTTATGAGGCATGGCCTCTGATCGGATTTGTTGTTGAGACTGCTCGTCTCATTACTGCAATTGGTGAAGTCCTCCATTTTTATAGACCCACGGGGTCTCTTCAAAGATGTTATGTAGTGACACCACGTGGCATGAATCGCTTTAATGCTACCTTTGACTGATGAAGTCCGCCTTTGAATGCTGACGTGTCGTCTTTGAATGCTTAAATTCTGTTTATGCGCAAAATGCCGAAGTGTCACGATATCGCGACGTCACGCATGAATCGCTTTAATGCTGCCTTTGACTGATGAAGTCCGCCTTTGAATGCTGACGTGTCGTCTTTGAATGCTTAAATTCTGTTTATGCGCAAAATGCCAAAGTGTCACGATATCGTGACGTCGCGCTATCGTGACGTCACGATATCATGACACTTTGGCCGAGGTTCCCCTTTGGGCCTCGGGTGTCACGATTTCGCGACGCCTAAGGCCAAGGCTCCCCTTTGGGCCTTAGGCGTCGCGATTTCGCGACGTTGCGAAATCGTGACACCTAAGGCCAAGGCTCCCCTTTGGGCCTTAGGCGTCGCGATTTCACGACGTCGTGAAATCGTGACGCCTAAGGCCAAGGCTCCCCTTTGGGCCTTAGGCGTCGTGATTTAGCGATTTCGTGACGTCGCGATTTCGCGATGCCTAAGGCCAAGGTTCCCCTTTGGGCCTTAGGTGTCGTGATTTCGCGACGTCGCAAAATCGCGATTTCGCGACGTCTAAGGCCAAGGTTCCTTTTTACTAGGTTTGCCAACATTTGCTTTGAAGTTTGCTTTTATTTAATGTTTTGCTTAAGGATTTAAGGCTTTCTTTGGATTAAAGGCTTTGTTTCGATGAAGGCTTGTTACAACGACCGTCTTTGTTCTGCCCACTTTCTGACCTTCCAAACTGCTGTGTGAGTGGCTAGGACCACTGTTCGACCTTTAAGGGCTGCCCTTAAAGGTCGAACAGTGGTCCTAGCAAATGTGTATGTCAATGCGATCAGTGTTTGTAGTCACTTAATCGAATTGGTGCTGTTTTGGTGTCTACATATAGTATACCTCCAAAGAACAATAAATGAAAGAGTGTGCATAAGATTCAAACATGTAATTTTGCTCACATAAAACATCTCCACTAGCCAATATTCCCTTCTCCATGACAAGATAGTGTCACTAGTGCTTTCATAGAAGTGCCTTCACTTGGCAAGGTGTAGCAAAAGGACTTGATGTGATTCGATCTTGCACCACTTTGTCTTCAAGTGACAACCCATGCCACCATGCCAAAGCAACAATCATGGACTAAGTGGAGTCCTTATATCCAAAGCATCTCTTGCTAATTTAAGATACATATCTCCTTAACATTGCTTTTCTTAGCTACAATGTTGTTTATCTTGGTTGTTATTGGGCATTTCCCTTCTCCTTGAAGAAAGACTTATGCATTCCAAATTGGAGGGTGCCAAGCCAAGGCACAAAAAACACATATTTTTTTGAAAATTCAAATTCATGTGCAAACTTTTGAAAGAGTAACCTATCTTGTTCATCAATTATGCATTTTGCTAGGATTTGCACGGATGTTTTGAATTTTTTGAGCAAAGTAGAAGATTTTTTCTCCATTTTGATAGGAAGAATGAATAAGAAAAAATAAAATAACAAACCTCTTTGCCTCTTGTGTTGAATCAACTTATAAGACTTCAAGAAAAAAATCATCCTATGTTTCTAAAGAAAAATTAGAGGCTCCAAAAAACTATTTTGCATGACTAAGAAAGACAATTTTATACCAACTCTAATACCATATCAAAATTAACAATAATTTTCAGAAACAAATAGAAGCGATCCATCTACTCAAACTTTATACAAAAAACGTAAGAAAGGAAAAAATTAAAAAAAATATATAGTGGGCCCTTGTAGGCACCATAAATAATTACTGTATTATTTGTAGATAAGAATCACAACACTCGAATGCAATGGGTGAAGTGGTGGGGTATTTATACCAATACCAAAACCTAAATTACATAATTGAGATTAACCTAAGCCAACATAACAAGAGGTATTTTAACTTAATTACAAGTTATAAGATGGATTTAACCATAAAAAGGTTAAATTTAGCCCATAGGGCTTACAAAATAAAATCTTATAATAAATTAAATACATTGTACATTAATTGTCCTTAGGCTTAAACATTATTGCATCATACCATGTTCGCCTTGGTCATGAATCAAATTATACTTTTAACACAAATATCAATAGTTTTTTACGATTTTTATATAAAATACACATGTGCAAATAGATCTAAAAAAAATATATGATTTATAATTTTTTTATTTATTTTTACTTATCCAAAGATAAAAATTTGTATTTAATTTCAAATATACATTTAATAATAATAATAAATTTAACTATAATATAACAAAATAAAACTTGTATATTTAAAATCTAATTTTCATTATATATCTATACACAAATTACACCGTGATATACTTTAATTCCATATGAGACGTCTAAATTTGTTTTAGTGACCTTAACACGCATATATAAAATAAAACTAAACAAAATTTATATATTAAAACTTACATATTAATAATTATTGTTCTACAAATTTTTTATTAGAAAATGATATGATTTAATTTTATTTTAAAACCTTCAAAGTTAGGCTAATGACCTATCAACACTAAACTTGGATGACAATCAAGTGTGAAACTCTATGCTTTTACCCTATACTTGTAAAAAATCAAAAGTTGAGATGTCGACTTAGAAAATGATGAGCTTAAAAGCAATGAAAAATTTCAAGACGGGCTTGTGAAAGTTGTAGGAGAGAAAAGAATTCACGTAACTCTTCTAATCAAATAGTATAGTCAAGGGTAAAGGCAAGTGCATGTTATACTTTGACACAAGATAATAAATACAAGAACGTGTTGGAAAAAAAAATGATGATTTTAGTTTGTATATTTACATTTATTTTATTAAAATGAGGTTCATTCATATTATATCGCGATCACATAATAATATTATTATAACAATCTAAATATTATGTATGTATTATTTGACAAGCAAACCCAAGTCGAGGTATATAAACGATTGATCTAATGTTATTTAATATTTTTTATTGAGGTTAAAAACAAGGTTCCGAAAGGGGCCTATACCTTTTTACAAAAGAAACATAATGAGGTTATACACACTCACCCCATGGTTTGAACTTAAGTCTTTGGATGAGAATCTACTATCGGAACAAAATTTTTAAGATAAAACGTAAGTTTTTTTTGAAAGGGTCATAGTCCCTTATACAATGGTTTGAAGATGGCTCTCTTAGACGAAAATACAAAACCATAACACTGATATCAATAGGGACTAATACCATTTAATTTTTATATTTATTTTATTATAAATAATAGATAATATATTAATAATTATTACTTGTATAAAGGATAACAGTACAACCAAATATGAAAATAAAATGAAGGATATAGGATATAAACCTTGAGAAGAGAATTTGGAAAACTATTTACATGGTAATATGTATTTGTTGTTTTATAGGATAAAATATCCTATTTTATTATAATTTTAGTGTTATGCATGTGTAAAATTTAATTATCTACAAGGATACATTTCATTTGATATACTATGTATTAAAAAATAAGGAAAACTGACAAGAGCAATGATGAAGGTGGTTGGATGAGAAGCAAAGGGCATTACATTTAAGGTATTGTGGATGATTTATTTTAATTGATATTATTTATAAAAAAATACATAGTAAATAAATAATTTAATCAAGAAATGAAGTATTAGATAATTTACTTTTGTTTTTAACTTAATATAATTTTGTGTTATTATAGTGCCCTCATCACTGGCTAGAACTAAGACACTGCTAAATTGATGTTAAAACAATATTATAAGTATTCCATTTAATTTAATTTTAGTATTGTTTACTGGCTAGAACTAAGACACTGCTAAATTGATGTTAAAACAATATTATAAGTATTCCATTTAATTTAATTTTAGTATTGTTTTAATATCGAAACGACCACAAATATAAAAATATCTATTATTAGTGTTATGATTTTTTTTTTGGTAAGTAGATATTTTATATACAAAAAGGGGTTTTAAGAGGATCCTAAAACCTTATAAAATGAGAGGCCGCAGCCCTTAGTAACAAAAGGAGCCCCTTGGGTTAGTATAGTAGAAATCATAGTAAACCTTACCAAAAAAAAACATAGTAATGCCCAGGAGGGCTACATTAGAAACCTCAAACTGGAGGTAAAACATGCTGAAAAACAACAAAAAGAAACAGATGCATCCATTTTGAAAACCACTGCCTCTAACAGACGACAAAAAGGATCACGTCCTAGGAAAACCTCTTACGCGTTCGGATCCTCCTGATCCTCCTGGGCCTCTTGCCCCTTGAAGCGCTTGAGGATCCTCACCATTGCATTGGTGGAGGATAGGATGTTGGTCGCCATATCTAACAAAAAATGGAGGGAGAAAGAAAAGAAGGTTGCTGGATTGACTCCCGAGAACCCTTGGGAAATGATCGCCCCTATTGTGCTTGTTTTAAACCAACACGATGGAATTTCCAGCTATACCCAACGGGATAGGTGTCGCGGTGCTCCCCGTGCCTGTCCGCCTAAGCCCGATCCTCTCTTCTTGCTTATGTGGAATCATTAGCGATATCCTAGCTGGCGACCTTCTCCATGTCCATTGAAAAAACCTATCGTCACACCATGAGACATGTGGACAATAATTCCTTATTTGCCAAGTGGTCGGCTAAACCATTGCCCTCCCTGTAGGTGTGCTTGACTTGGACCAGGTTCCTCCGGAGGAGGAGGTTCCTGGCCTCAAAAATGATATTGAAAACCTTCCACGTCGGATCCTGGGAATTCATCATGTAGTTAATGATGTTCAGTGAGTCCCCTTCAACTACCAAGGGTTGGGGATCCTTCGCAATGAGCTCGAGTCCTCTGGCCTCTACAACATGATTGGTTTGAAACCCCAAGTTTTCACAGAAATCTAGGACGAGTTGTCCATTATGGTCTCTAACTGATCCACCCGCAGCGGCCGCCCCTAGGTTACCCCGAGAGGCCTTGTCAAAATTTAACTTCAACCATCCTTGAGGAGGCCTGACCCACTTAACATCCTTCCTAGATGACCGTGGATCCTCCTGCTCCTTGATCTCCCCTGATAACTTCAAGGATTTGAACAAACCCTCTTTAAACACATGCTTGGGCCGTGGGCTGGGGATAAGCTTGGAGTTATCAATGGAAAAGACGATGGCCCTGTGAGCGACTGAGGGAGGATCCTTGGGAGGATTACCGAAGACTCGACCATTGTGTTCCAACCATATTTGCCACAAAAAATGGTGGAAGTAAGCATTCCACAGGAAACGAAGCTTGGTATTTTTAAAAGGATTGGGCCATTGGAAGAAAGCCTCCTTAATGGTCTTGGGGGGAATCCATTAGATCTGAAAGGTAGAGAGGATGGAGCCAAGGACCGAACCAGTGAAAACGCATTGCAGGAACATGTGGTCAGAGGACTCACAGGTAGACTCACACAGATAGCACCTATTGAGAATAGCAAACCCCCTCTCGTGAAGATTGTCAATTATGAGAGCTTTATTCTAA
This sequence comes from Wollemia nobilis, assembly GCA_028583015.1. Lineage (NCBI taxonomy): Eukaryota > Viridiplantae > Streptophyta > Pinopsida > Araucariales > Araucariaceae > Wollemia > Wollemia nobilis. The sequence goes on along the minus strand of JAQPPZ010000386.1, from coordinate 5,705,110 downwards.
AAGGTAATCCATGGAAAGAGATTTACCTTTGGGATCAAACATTTCCTCTAAAACACGTTGCAAGGAAAGTCTGATTTCAGCCCTTTGCATTGGAATTCATAGGTATATTTGATAGATAATCCACCATCATTGGTACCCCTCAAAATTATTCGATCCAGACCTCTATTGGTGGGTATGATGATGTCCTTAAGGACGAAGGACAAGAAGTCGACCTCAGTCTCTAGCCCCTCTACATCAATGAATTTCCACTGTAGGGAGCCATTTCTCCATTCAATGAAATTGGCCACCCTCTGCCCAAAGTTGTTATCAAGAAAAGTTTTAAGGTGAACTAGCCCGGTCTACTCAGAGAGAGGGTCATCTAGGTCCCATCTATTATTCCAAAAATCTATGCTTCGGCCATCCCCAAGGATCCACCTGATGCTGTATTGGATCAGCTGCCTAGATTGGATAATGGCTTTCCAAAAAGTCGACCCCCCAGTGGGAATCCCATCATCAAGAAAGGAAGTGTTAGTGAGGTATTTCCTTCTGATAATTCCAACCCATTCTTTCGGTTCATCTACCAAGATCCTCTAGGTGTGTTTGACAATGAGTGCTAGGTTCATCTTAGCCATTCTCCTGAACCCTAATCCTCCTTGCTTCTTGCTTCTGTAAACTTTGTCCTAGGCCACCAAAGGAAACTTGGACTTGTCTTCATTACCTGACCAAAGAAAGTTCCGTTGGGTCTGCTCAATCTTATGAAGAATCGAGGCAGGCAATCTGAAAATAGACATAAAAATAGTCGAAATCCTTTGGAGGCATGCCATAGTGAGGGTTGCATTGGCAGCTTGGGATAATAAATTGCCTTTCTACGATGCCAAATTTTTATGGATTCTCTCGAGCACCATGTTACACATCCCTTCCTTAGCACGCCCGTAGAAGAGAGGGAGGCCAAGATAGGTAGTGGGGAGGGAGTCAATAGAGCACCCCAGGATCCTTGCAATCTAAACTTGACGCCTGACAGGGGTGTTGAGTAAAAATATCTTGCTTTTGATGTAGTTAAATTTTTGATCGGCAAAACTCTCATAGAGTCCTAGGATTCGTTTGATGGATCTGTATTGAGATACTGACGCTATGATGGACAAGAGTGTGTCATCCACAAACTGCTAATGGGTGATCACCTCAATCCCTGAGACAGGGAGGATGCTGGTCACATTATTCTGCTGTTGGGAATCCTTGAGGGCTCTTACCAAAGATTTTGCAAGGATGATGAAAAGGATGGGGGACAAAGGATCCCCTTGATGCAGACCTCTTGATATCTAAAAGAAACCGGTAGGAGAGCCATTGACTAGGACAGAGAACTAGGGGGAGGAAATGCAACCCTAGATGAGGTCAACCCATAGGGGATGGAAGCCGAACTTGAGGAGGATCTCCCAAAGGAAACCTCTGTCAACCCTATCTAAGACCTTGTTCATGTCAAGCTTGAGGAAAAGGGTAACCTTATTGGTCATTGAGGCAGAATGCAGGGTTTCATGGATCCTCCAAATTTTTGATACCACCATGAGAAGACTTGATCTTTGAAATCCTTGTGGAGAGTCCACATGGCTTCAAAACAAAAAGAAGTTTTGAAGGAGAGAGGCCTACCAATTTTAAGGAGGATGGGACTGTGGTCTGATCCGATCCGAGGTAAGGCCAATAGGGTGGCATCGCCAAACAAAGGGATATATTCTTGAGAGATGAGGAACCTGTCCAACTTCACCTGGATGAGCCCACTATCAATCCTATTATTGCTCCAAGTGAAATAGGACCCCTTGAGCTTAACATCCATGAGCTCATTGGTATTGAAAAAACCTTTGAAATCCTCCATGCTTCTGTTGAAAGAGTCGTTACCTCCTTTCTTCTCAGATGGATGCAGTGGGCTATTGAAGTCTCATCCTATGATCCATGGAAAGGTGTTGAAGGTGGTCCTCATTTGAGTTACAATTTCCCACATTTTGGTCTGATCGATGGGGGAATTTGGAACGTAAATTTTAGATAGGATCCAAGACTGATTGCTGGTCTTGGAGTGAAACAAAATGTTTAGGATCTTGCTCAAGGATGACAAAAGCCTTCCTTCAACCAGGGTAGGGTCCCAAAGGTCCATGAGCCCACCTGATGTGCCTTGAGATGGACTGATAAGGCACTCTACTTTGGCCCAAATGGCCTTGGCAGACTTTCAAGAAGAGAGCTCATCTATTTTGGTTTCTTGCATTATGAATATGGAAGAATTGATACTTTTCCTTAGGTCAGCCACCAGCCGCTTCTTGGCTACCTTGTTGAGGCCCCTCACATTCCATGAGAGGACCTTCATTTCAAGGGTTTAGGGTTTTTCCTGCCTCCCTTCACCATCTGGAAGGGGGGTTTTGTTCCTTGGTTGTCATTCTGGTTGTCAAAATCGTCAGAGAAAAGCATCAACTGGGTTCCATTTGTGATGTCCTCCGTCGTTTCCTTGTTTCTCTTCTCATTGTCAAAGGGTCTCCCTATTTTCCTTTCGCTACCATAGTCAATGGCCTGTTTCCTGCTCTTGGTGTTTCTGGGGCTGATTCTCCTGAAGACTGATGGGCCTTCTTTTTCAGAGAAAGGAGAAAGGGGTACCTCACCCCTATTAGAGCAGTTTGGAGATTTCCTATTGCCTGTAAGGTAATCATCCATAAAAGAATTTGGAACAACAATTTTGGGAAGGGTCTATACCTGTGTAACTGGATCCTCTATGCTAGGATTGGTGTGCAATAGGGATTTCGAGAGCACATTCTGCTCCTTTTAGGTTGATGGGGAGGCTTCTCCTCGCTCACAATTTTTCTTGTCTTGATCTGGAACATCACTCTGACCTTCCTCCTAAGGTGCTTGGTGGACGGGATTACGCATGATGTGTTTCGGGCCTAGCATCGACTCCTTGTTGAGAGGGGGAATACCATAGTTCCTATGTATGCCCTTGTTCGGACCTGTCACCTTTTGATTTTGGGCCCTCAAGATAGGGCACTGATTCAGGAGGTGACCTTGAGTGCGATAGTGAGTATAAAATGCTAGCTTATTTTTGTACTTCATGGGCTGCCTCTTGATGATGCGTGATCCTCTATACAAGTTTATGAAAGTGGGTAACTTAATTTCTAGGTTAGCGAAGACACAAAAGCGGGCATGGACCATCATGGATCGGACCTTGGTGGAAGAATCAATGGCAACGAGCTCACCTATGGACCGGACTATCCCTCTAATGACATTCTCGTGCCAGCATTGGAAAGGGAGGTTTGGCAACCTAACCTACAGAGGAGCTACATTTATGTTTTGAGTTTCAAGGTTGAAATCATCTCTCTACTTTCAGAGAAAAAGGCTCCTGCGCCCTAGGAACCATGGTCCCCCGACCAAGATGTTGCAGCAGTTCTCCTGAGTGTTGATCTTGATGGCAAAAAACCCCTGAGAGAGGGCAAAAATTTCCATGTTTTTGTTGGTCTTCCACTTGGAAAAAGCCCATTTTTGAATGGTCTCCATGTCTGGTCGCCCTCCTACAAACTTGCAAATCAGAGTGAAACACTCAAGCTCCAGGTAGTTGTCCATTAGGTCTTAAGGGATGACCAAATATGCTCCACAAGGAAGTAGTTCCTGGGTGGGTTGCTTTGTTGGGGATCCTGGACTTAGTACCTGGGCGTAGGATCCTTTTTGGTTTAGGTTTACCCCGCCTCTTGGTCCCTCCTTGTTAGGAGGGTCTTTTCCACTCTTGTCCGACCCATCTGCTTTGGCCCCTGCTGCATCGGGCCCTACCCCGTCATCACTGCTATGGCTTGTCTCTCTTGGACCCTCGCCTGACCGTATTGCCTCCTTTCTGCTGCATCCTCTCGGTCGCTCTCCATCCACCATTCGATCACCTACTTTCCCGCTCTCCATCCTCCCCCTATCCAATTAGTGTTATGATTATGTTTTGAGTGATGATACTATAATTTTCATGTTCTTGTGGGAAATCAATTATTAACAAAATTCCTAATAAAAATTTAGAAAATGATATAATACTTTCTTAAATAATAGTTATATAAAATACATAAAATTATTTTCTATTATTTAATGGTTTATTTGGTTTAAAATAGTATACCCTAAAGATTAAAGTTGTAGAGGGGAAAACTGCCTTACCGTGTATGATTCTTGGTTGGATCCACTAGGATTCGAGGTGAACCGTGGGAATATGAAAGTACAGGTTCATTAAGAATGGTTTTAGGACTCACTCCAAGTTCAGGGTGAAAGTGTTTGATGTGTCAATTAACCATACACCTATTGTTTGTCCTTTCTAAACTAAACTATGAATAGGAAAGAACAATGCAAAACACACAAGATGCAAGAAGACAAGAGCTAACCCTAGTATGATTATGTAATTAAATGATGTCTAATCCTAGCATTACAAAATAAAACCTTTAAGAAAGGGTCCAAGGGAAATGCACAAACAAGATTAAAACCTAGATGCACATTGTATGCTTTTTTCTTTCAAATGCCTAAAAATTCAATCAAATGTTTTTCCTTTATTTGTAATCTAGGTTTTGAACATAAATGAATAGAAATAAGACACCAAACAACCTAAAGATCTATTAGGGCATTTATTTTATCCGATGGTTGATTCAAACTTTATCTTGTTCCTATAATATCCAACGGTTTCAAACCTGCAAAATAACTTCACAAACCCTAGAAATTTTGATAAGCGTTTGGGGGTCTTCTTAGGCTGCTATAAAGCTGAGCTTGGAGGTGCAACAGTCAAGCCCCCTTGGTCCTTTTAGATGACCATTTGAAAGTAAAAATTATCTTTGACCTTTGGAACATGCACAAACAAAGCAAAATAGATATGTAACAGTAAAATAAAATGTAGACAGGATGGACATATTAGAATGCTAAAATGATCAATGCAAATTAGGATTTTTGGGGTACGAAACTTGCTCCCAAGCCCTAATTTACCAAATTCATACCTTGTAATTAGGGAACAAAAATATGGCTTACCAAATTCATGCCCTGTAAAAGAAAGACATGAATTTGGTTTAAATACCCTTTTTGAGTATCAAAACAATGAAAAACTAAGCATAAAACAACGAAAATATTCTTACGAATTATATTAAAGTAAAAAAAAAAATTGATGAGCTGATAGAGAAAGAACGGATCAATGAAGAAGTGGAAGAAGAACTCCAAGAAGGTTGATCTATCCAATCATTAAGACTCCTCCACTCAATCCACAAGGGAAGTAATCACCAAAGCATAAAATAACAAAACAAATTACAACAGAAGAGCACTTGATAGCATGAGAGATTGAGTGAATCAATAATTAGAATATCTTTATAAATCATTAGACCAGATTAGGGGATCCAAAAAATTATTTATAAGAGTTTTGGAGGGCAAAACGATTAGGAAAAGGAAATTTCACTATGGGCAAAGGTCGACCCTAAAACGGGCCAGTAAGGAGGAGGGGTTTTAGTGAGAAAAACCCCTAAAATTCCAAATTCATGCCTTGTCATTACAGGGAGTGAATTTGGTAAGCCAAATTCATTCCTCGTATAGATCAAATGTGAATTTGGTAAAGCTAAGGAAACAAGGCCAAGGGGGAGGGAAAAAGGGCCCCAAATTTACACTTAGCAAGTTTGGGTGGCTAGCTAGGGGTCTAAGGAAGAATTGACTCATTTGGGTGGGTCAATTTTTATATCTACATTTTACCCCCTCTTTGATGCATTTATGACCAAATAAATACGTCAAATAAATATGTAGACTCCTATGGGTGAACACAAAAAGGGGTGGTCGGGTTTGGACAGAGGGGCAGTGCAAAAAGGGGTGTTAACCTGAACACCACAAATTTACATGCAAAATGAGGTATTACTACCATGAATGCCTCCAAGGCTAGGATGACCCCTTGAGTTTCGAAAGGAATGTAAAATTCCTACAAGAACTCGAAAAGGATAGACACAAAAAAGTAGGTGACAAACAAAGAAAAGACACATTTTTTATTTATCATGAACATAGTGAATGTAATGCAAAATGAACCTAACTAAAATGCAATGCATGCTATTATGAAAGATAAAATGATGTAGGATGGAATGCATAGATGAGTGGATAAAAAAAGAAAAAAGGTAAAGAAAAAAAGAGAGAAGAAAGGTTAAGGAAGAAGAAAGCGAAAGCTCCAAATAGGTCAAAGAAAAAAAATAAAAAAAAAGAGTGAAACCCTGTGAGGATGTATATTCACATATGGTCGAATGAAGGCTGCCCCTCGCTATTGGCCATAAAGCTATCTTGTAAGGGTATTATGCTAGCTAAGATAGATAGGTGGAGCGATACCTGCTATGGGTGTAGTGCTTGATAATGGCCAGAGAAAAGAAGAGAGATACCCACTGGTATGTATGCTTGCAAATGGTTGAATGGAGGTTACCCCTTGCTTGTGACCATGAAGACATACGCTATGGGGTGCTGAAATGATATGATTGAATTACCAAAAGTGAGGACTACCTGATAAGGGTGTGATGTGTGGAAAATATGAGTGATAAAAGCAAATAATAACCTGTGTGTGTACATGCTAAAAAATAAAAAGAGGAAATAGGGATGGAGAAGAATAATAGTGCGTGTGTGCATCCTTCTCAAAGAAGAAGATCGAGAAAGGAGAAAGTGTGAACAACAAGAAATATTTATAAATAAAAGGAAGAACGTGTATCCTTGTCTTGACGAGAAAGAAAGATGAAAACATGTGAGGACAAGGATGCACAGAAGAAGAACTATATTCCTTGATCTAGGGAGGATAAAAAGATGATCATTAAAACTTTCAAGGTCAAGGAATACATAATGACATAAGTAGATGCAATGAGATGATCCCTAGGTTGGGTATTCACTAGACATCAAAAATCTAGTGTGAGTGCAATGCATGTAATCTATGACCTAACTAGGTGTCATCACTTGCCATTGCCACAAATCCCCAAAAATATATATGATTAAGCAGTAATACAAAAATGAGCAAGCAACAATGCAATTGTATGACAAGAAACATGCAAAGAATAGAATATCAAGAAACTCATGCAAAATATGATAGGAAATCATGTAGTATGAACAAACAAACCAATTGTAGTATGAAAACTAAGCTAAATGAAGATGCAAAGTGCCAATTTATGCATAGTATCTCTTTAGATGCATTATATTTATTGGTTCTTTAAGTTTTGTACCATCCAAAGAAGCCAAATGATAGGCCCCTAAACCAAAATTGGCTATTATGATAAAGGAGCCTAACCAATTGGGCTAAAATTTACCTTTAAGATCTGATCAAGCATTGGTGTTCTTTTGGTTTTCCTTAAGGACAAGGTTACCAACCTCAAAAGAACGATTACAAACTCTCTTGGAATAAGATCGCTTGAGCCTATTCTAATAGGCTCACAAATGCTCTAAGGCATGAATGTGTTTTTTATCTAGTAGCTCCAATTGGTTCAAATGATCTAAGTGATACTCATCACTGAATGAGGCATCTTGCAACAAGATGCACAATGAAGGGACCTCCAACTAAAATAAAAAAACTACATCAGTCCCATAGACCAAGACGTATAGAGAGGCACCCATAAGATTTTTGCAAACTAGTGTGATAGGTCCACAAGGTTGGATAAAGTTGGATATGCTAGTCATGACCGGTCTTACTAACCAACTTCTTGAGGATCTTGATCAAAGACTTGTTGGGTGCTTCAACTTATTTGTTACCATGAGGGTATTATGGAGTTGATCACCTATGCTAAATATTGTACTTAGCACAAAGTTTATGGATGTCCTTGTTATGTAAAGGATTGCCATTATCGAAGACAATCATCGAAGGAATCCTGAACCTACAAAATATATGGTTAAAGATGAACTTGGAGACCTGATTTCTAGTCACCATATCTAGGGGTATGGCTTCGACCCATTTAGTGAAGTACTCTATTACTATTTGTTGGCAATCTGAGTTATTTTGTGTTGTCATTGATGTCACATGGATCACATTGAGTTTTGGTGGTAAAAGCACTTCATAAATAATCATTTATGATATTTTGGAGAGCAAGGATATATACAGGGTTTTGTGGCATAAGAGGCATATAATATTTAATTTTTTAAATATTATATTAATGGTTTTTATTAAAACCAATGGTAAAGGTTTTTATTAAAACCAACGGCAAGGGTTTTTATTAAAACCGATGAAAGGTTTTTTATTAAAACCAACGGAAAGGGTTTTCATTAAAACCATTGGAAAGGGTTTTTAATTAAAACCACTATGCTAAGACTTCTCAAAATTATGATGGATGAAAAGGTTTTCCAATAAAACCTAGGTGCAATAAGTTTCATGACGAAATTCAAAAGAATGGAGGAGATATCTCAATTCAAAGTTAAAAGGTGAATTATTAAATTTTTATTTAATAATTCTAAGGTCTAAGGTTGTATTATATTATCTGCTGATGTGCAAAGGTTGGGGAGATAAATAAAGATTCACCGATGTCATTTGAAGGCATGGAGGTGCATATAAATAAAAGGTAAAAACCTTTTGATTATTTAATATTTGACATAGCGCATGAGAGAGAGTCATCAAAATGGGAGCAACAAAGAAAGAAGAATAAATAACTTTCAATTTGAGAGCAAGGTGTAAACAATGCGGGAAAGTGATGTCATGCAGGAGCCTATTGTGCAGTTGGTAGTGCACGAACTTTGCACAAGGCAAGTTCGCTATTCGAATCTCGCCAAGGGCAAAGTGTTTTGCTAAGAAAGTAAAATCGAGTTTCAGATTTGAGCGCAGGTTAAAGTTGGGTGTTTGGGATTAAAATACCAACGTGGGCTAGCACCCACGTGGTAAGTGCTTCACAGCGCTAAGTGAGAGGAACAAATTTTGACTCCCGCGAAGGTGTGAAGGGACATTAATTTTGGCAAAGGCATTTTTGAAGGTTACGAAGGCAATGAATTTCATATAAAGGTATTTATCTCCAGCGCATGGTAATATTTGTTATTTCCAAAGTTTTGGTGCATTAAAATTATTTCTATGATAACTAGGGAGTCATAAGGAGTTTAGGGAAATAAATGCTTTCTATATGTGTTAATGTGCTTAGGGAGTTATAAGGTGTAGAATTAAATATTTGTTATTGCTGTGTGATTAGGTTGATATAAGGTGTGGAAATAAATATTTGTGATTGCTGTATGTGGAGTTATAAGGTGTGGAATTAAAAATAAAAGCATAGGTGCTTGCTGTATATGTTAATGAAATTAGGAATTCATAAGGTTGAAAAGTGTTGAACTTGTAGTGCATGATTTAATTATGAAATTAAACTAGGAACTTGAGACCTAGTTAATTGCTACCTTGAGTTAGAAGACATGCACATGAGTTAGGGTTTGAAGTTGAAGAAAAATTGCTTGATTATGTGCCTTGGCTATTGAGAGGAAGTGGATGGATTAGAAAATCAATTTTATGGAAATTGATGCTTGAGTTCCATGATTGCTTTAGTGGAGTTCATTGAGAGTATTTCCATTATTGAGGAGGTTTTTGCTATTGCTTTGAGGAGATTATTGTTGGTTACTTGTTAAGTCCATTGCCACTATTTGATACCATTAAGGAGATCATTTGCTAGTCACTTGTGGATACATTTTTCTTTCATTTGAGGAAATCGTTGTTGGCTATTTGAGAGCTCTTTTCTTGAGGGATTTGTGCTTGTTTCTTGAGAGCTTATTGACATTACATGAGGAAGATATTATTGAGAACCTATTGCTATCACTTGTGGAGATTGACCTTGGTTGGTTGAAGTCCTCTTGGAGAGGTTTCCATTTGAGAGATCATTTGTCATCCATTTGAGAGTATATTATTGAGTACTATTGTCATCCATTTGAGAGTACATTGTTGAGCATCGTTGTCATCCATTTGAGAGATCATTTATCATACATTGTTGAGATCATTGTGGATCATTGGTATCATACATTTGAGAGATCATTTGTCATACATTGTTGAGATCATTGTAGGTCATTGTTGTCATCCATTGAAGAGTACATTGCCATTAATTGTTGTGCACATTGTTGAGTATTGTCATCATTCATTTGTTATCCATTGTTGAGTTCATCATTGAGCCTTGCCTTCGATGATTTGTGGTTGAGCCTTTGAGAAGGCTTTTGGGATAAAATTTTTGGATAGATTTGAGACAGCTTTTGTGCATGATTGGTTGAGCTTTTTGTGAAGGCTTTGAGAACATATTTGAGACAACATTTGAGCAGGGTTGTTTGAGCCTTTTGTGAAGGCTTTTGAGGACAAATTTGGGATAGCATTTGAGCAGGGTTGTTTGAGCCTTTTGTGAAAGCTTTTGAGGATAGATTTGGGACAAAATTTGAGTAGGATTGTTTGAACAGATCAGTGGAGAGCCTAGCTGAGAAGATTAGTGGGTAGCCTAGCTAAGAATATCAGTGGATAGCCTAGCTGATCTGATCAGTGGATAGCCTAGCTGAGAAAGAGATATGATAGAAATAGAAAACACATCAACACCAGTTTCCTAGCTTAGCAGATCAGTGGATAGCCTAACAGTAAAAGAGATAGGATAGAAATAGAAAACACATCAACACCAGTTGCCTAGCTGAGCAGATCAGTGGATAGCCTAGCCGAGAAGATTAGTGGAGAGCCTAGCTGATGCCAGAGCATCCGAAGACAGTAAAGCAACCTTGCATCTTACAAGTTTATTTTTTAAGTTATTTGTATTTTGATCGATTAATTTCAGTGTTGAGGAAGGTTCTGTGGGGCAATTCCTGGTTGGAGGAAGTTTTAAGGCAAAAGGGAGAGGGGTCACGAAATCGCGACCCCAAAAGTTGCAGTGTATTGTTTGGCGGGTTCCGTCGTGATATCGCGACCGTTTTGCAAGGCAGCGGAGAGGAGTGTAAGTTGTCGCGATATCACGACGGTTTTGCAATGTAGTGTGGGGAGGCTTCAGACGTCGCGATATCACGACGGTCTTCAAAACAGAGGCGGAAGGAGAAGAGGGGGTCGCGAAATCGTGACTTGTCACGGTTTCGCGACCCCAAAGGGCTCGACGTAGAGGAGGTGCTTTCGGTCGCGATATCGCGACAGGTCACGATTTTGCGACCTGTCACGATATCGCAGCCAACCAAAGGCCGACACGTGGTGCAACATTGGACAACCACGAAAGTTGAGGAAAATAAAGAGCAAGGTAAGGCCCGAAAGGGGAATAGTGGACGGTCGAGCAAGGCCAATTTTGACATGTGGACTGCCATGTGTATCATGGCAGTTGAGGAGGACACGTGTGCCGACATGGAGAAGTCATAGAAGAATTACGCACGATTGGCTATGTGTAAGAAATTAAAGATGAAGGCCACGTATCGGGAGTTAAATTTGACAGCCGCGTGCATTAAAGGGGGAGAACCACCATTTGGAAGGATTTTTTTTTGACAAAACAGCAGTGCAGAGTACGGTCTGAGCGAAGCGGCCAGTGCAGGGTATGGGAAGCCATTATTGCAAGCAGCAGTGCAGATCGGGCAGTTGCCCATTTATGATAAAAATATTTGAAAACTCGGAGAGGGGGAAAATTGAAGTTTAAACTTTGTTTTAGGCGGGGCATTAATTGCTAGAGGACCGGGACCTCGTTAAAAACCTAAAATTTTGTAATAGGGAGGATGGTGGACGGAAGAACAGGGGGAGTTACAGAGTCGAAGAACCGAGCCGAGCTCGGTCATTGTATGCCTGCGGGCTGTTTTTTTTTTTAATTCGGAACGAATGTAAATATTTGCTGCAAAAAAAAAAAAAAAATTAATGAAAAGTTGAATTTGTAAGGTAGTGGTATTCTCTGTCCCCGTCAGTGGTATCAGAGCAGGAGTTCCTGAGCGTACAACAGACCGTCAAAGGAGAGAGGCAGTTGTACCAGGACGTGTGGGAGGGTTTGAGTTTGGGTGAAGATGCCTCCGAGAAGAAACCCGATGGGTGGAAGAGGCATGGTAGCGGAAGATTTTTGGGCATTACAGCGACAAGTCCAGGCCCTGCAAGAAGAGCTATGCAGAGGACGTGAGCCGAGAAGGGATGCAGACAGTGAGGATGAAGTGGAAGAGGAGAATGAGTTTGAAGAAGAGGAAGAAGATGTAGATCCGACCCAGGCCAGATTGTACAAGGCCATATCCCAGATTGGGAAGAGGCCAAAGTTAGAAGTTCCTATGTATTCCAGGAACTTGAACCCAGAGGATTTGATAGACTGGGTGAATGATTTAGAAGAATATTTTGAATACGAAGAGGTTGAAGACCCTAACCGGGTCAGATTTGCTAAGACCCGACTGAAGGGTCATGCTAGCATTTGGTGGAAGGGGGTACAGCTGGAGAGAAACCGAAGAGGAAAGGAGCGGATAACCAGATGGGACAAAATGGTGGAGAAATTAAAAAGGCAGTTTATCCCCGTAGATTATGAACTGGACCTGTTACGTAAAATGCAGAGTTTGAGGCAGATGAACAGAACAGTTCAAGAATACACGGAGGAATTTTACAAGATCTCCATCAGAACCGGACATTTGGAAGCAAACAAGGAAAAAGTGGCCCGTTACATTAATGGGTTGAGACCAAGTGTGCAGGAGGAGTTGAGCTTGGTTCGGGTAAGAACCATTGAAGATGCTTACCAATTTGCTTTAAAGGTTGAAGAAAAGTTGAACAGAAGGTTTGACAACAAGCAAAAAGTAAAAGGGCCGAGAGGAAAGAACGGTGGAAAGAAAGAAGGAAAGGAAGAGAAGAAAGAAGAGGAGAGCAGCAGCCGAGGTCAGAAAGAAGAAGATGAAGACCCAAAACCACAAGTTCAGAATGATAACTACCCGAGAGGAAGGGGTAGATCTAGACGCGGGAATGAAAGGGGAGTATTTCATGGAACATGTTTCCACTGTGGTGAAGAAGGGCATCATGCATTCGAGTGTCCACAACACCGGGAAAAGACGAACAAGAAACCGGTGGGTCCCGCCAGAGTAGTTGTGGTAGTTGAAGATGCTGATTCAGAACATTCTGAAGAAGCTAAAAATGGAGAAGCAATGATTGTGAGGAGGACCATGCTGGTGGAAGAAGACAAATCTGAATAGAGGAGAAGCCTGTTCCATACCCGGTGCAAGAGTGCAGGCAAAGTTTGCAATGTGATCATCGACAATGGAAGTACAGACAACTTAGTTTTTGAGGAGATGGTTACTAAGTTGCAGTTGGAGAGAAGGAGGCACCCACACCCGTATCATATTACGTGGTTGCGAAAGGACCACCGAGCTTGGGTCCGGGAACAGTGTTTAGTCACGTTCCAGATCGGGAGATACCAGGATGAAGTCCTGTGTGATGTATTCCCCATGGATGCTTGCCATTTGCTATTGGGCAGGCCATGGCAATTTGATCGGAGTGCAGTGCATGATGGACGTGCAAATACGTACTCCTTGGTGAAAGATGGAGTGTGGCACAAGTTGAAGCCATTGCAGACCGAAGATGAGAAAATGTGCAGTAATGCCAGAATTTGTCTGGTAGAGGGCAGAAAATTTTGCCAGGAAACAGGATTTGAGCAAGTTGTAAAGGTTGATGAGTGTTCGGAGATTTTGCAAAGGAAGCAGACCGAACAGCTTAGAAGTGAAGGTCACTTCTCTTGTTACCCCGGGTGTCTGATGCAGGAGCATCCGGAGACAGTAAAGCAACCTTGCATCTTACAAGTTTCTTTTTTAAGTTATTTGCATTTTGATCGATTAATTTCAGTGTTGAGGAAGGTTCTGTGGGGCAATTCCTGGTTGGAGGAAGTTTTAAGGCAAAAGGGAGAGGGGTCACGAAATTGTGACCCCAAAAGTTGCAGTGTATTGTTTGGCGGGTTCCGTCGCGATATCGCGACCGTTTTGCAAGGCAGCGGAGAGGAGTGTAAGTTGTCGCGATATCGCGACGTCACGATATCGCGACGTCACGATATCGCGACGTCACGATATCGCGACGGTTTTGCAATGTAGTGTGGGGAGGCTTCAGACGTCGCGATATCGCGACGGTCTTCAAAATAGAGGCGGAAGGAGAAGAGGGGGTCACGAAATCACGACTTGTCGCGGTTTCGTGACCCCAAAGGGCTCGACATAGAGGAGGCGCTTTCGGTCGCGATATCGCGACAGGTCACGATTTCGTGACCTGTCACGATATCGTGGCCAACCAAAGGCCGACACGTGGCACAACATTGGACAGCCACGAAAGTTGAGGAAAATAAAGAGCAAGGTAAGGCCCGAAAGGGGAATAGTGGACGGTCGAGCAAGGCCAATTTCGACACGTGGACTGCCACGTGTATCATGGCAGTTGAGGAGGACACGTGTGCCGACATGGAGAAGTCATAGAAGAATTACGCACGATTGGCTACGTGTAAGAAATTAAAGACGAAGGCCACGTATCGGGAGTTAAATTTGACAGCCACGTGCATTAAAGGGGGAGAACCACCATTTGGAAGGATTTTTTTTCGACAAAATAGTAGTGCAGAGTACGGTCTGAGCGAAGTGGCCAGTGCAGGGTATGGGAAGCCATTATTGCAAGCAACAGTGCAGATCGGGCAGTTGCCCATTTATGATAAAAATATTTGAAAACTCGGAGAGGGGGAAAATTGAAGTTTAAACTTTGTTTTAGGCGGGGCATTAATTGCTAGAGGACCGGGACCTCGTTAAAAACCTAAAATTTTGTAATAGGGAGGATGGTGGACGGAAGAACAGGGGGAGTTACAGAGTCGAATAACCGAGCCGAGCTCGGTCATTGTATGCCTGCGGGATGTTTTTTTTAATTCGGAACGGATGTAAATATTTGCCGAAAAAAAAAAAAAAAAAAAAAAAATTAATGAAAAGTTGAATTTGTAAGGTAGTGGTATTCTCCATCCCCGTCACTAGCTGAGCATATCAGTGGATAGCCTAGCTGAGAAGATCAATGGATAGCCTAGCCGAGCATATTAGTGGATAGCCTAGCTGAGCAGATCAGTGGATAGCCTAGTTGAGAAGATCAGTTGATAGCCTAGGTGAGAAGATCAATGGATAGCCTAGCTGAGCAGATTAGTGGAGAGCCTAGCTAAGCAAATCAATGGATAGCCTAGCTGAGAAAATTAGTAGATAGCCTAGCTGAGCAGATCAGTGAAGCCCACCTGATCAAATTAGGAAAACCTAGCTTTGAGCAAATCAAAATAATCATTTGTATTGGGATAAGTATCCCTATTTCTTTGTTAAATATTATAAGGAGAATATCTTGTGGACTACCCCACATTGGGGGAACCACATTAAATATTATGTCACAATCGTGTGTTGTGATTTGTGCACTTTCTTACTATTGCTATCTATGTTATTAATGCACACTGCTATATTTAGTTATTGTAATTGAGGACACTAATTGATATTGGTTTGGAAATAAAGTAAAAAGTGGGCACTATAATGTTCACCCCCCTCGCAGTATAAGCTTGTGTTCTTCACTATTATGATAAAATTATGACCATCAAAAAACATGGGGTTAATCTTCCCTATAATATCCAATCCCCACATGGAAAATGGCCAAGGGGAAGAAATAACCTAAAGGTGCTGAGAAGGAGAATGGATAAAGTTGTCATGGCAATAACACTTGTCACAACATCAAACATGATCACATGCATCTTTCTCCATGGAAGACCGATAGTTCCCCATTCAAAGGAGTTTTTTGATAATAGAATTACCTCTAAAATGACCTCCACATGAACCTTAGTAAGAGTTAGCTAGGCTTCATCAGAGTTAAGGCATCTTAAGAGGATGTCTTTAAAAGAACATTAATACAAAGTTTTACCAATTATGATGGATTTGCATGCTCTTTTGCATAAAATCTTATGCTGGTTGTGATCTAAACCATCAGGAATCAAACCATCCTTAAGGAAATTAAATATGTGAGTATATCATGGCTGAGATGGGGAAGCTCTGATGGTCAAAACATCTAATAAAATAAGATAAGAACTGAGCGATGTGAGATCTCAAAGTTGTCTAATGGTAAATGATGCTTGATCATCATCTAAATCCAAAGGAAACAAGGATGCAACAATAGCCATGGCATACACATGGTGGTTGGAGGATCTAGGGATAAACTCTATGGGAACTTGATTGAACATAGATAAAAGCTTGGTGAAAATCTCCTTATAAGGTTTTATCTTATCATCCTGAGTCTGATATACATTGTTAATATGATTAACCACAAGTTGAGAGTCACCAAATATGAAGAGAACTCTAACCTACAAAGCTAAGGATGCTCTAAGGCCAAGGATCAAGACTTTATACTTAGCAGTATTGTTCATGCAGGAGAAATGAAGCTTGAAGGACAGGGGGATGAGCTATTTTATGAGGCAACTAGAACGAATCTAGTACCAGTGCCCTTCATGCATTGAGATTTATCAAAAAATAAATTCCAAGACTCTGGCTCTTTAGGCTCTATGCTGAAGTACTCATCGAGAAACTTAACGACCAAAGGATGGGCAATTTCTAGGGGAGTGGAGGCTAAATGGTCAGTAATCACCTGACCCTTGATAGCCTTATGACCTATGAAGGTCAGACCAAAATCATTAAGGGATAAAATCCACTTAGCAACTTGACCTAAAAGGTAGGGCTTAGACATTAAGTAGCGCAAAGGATCAAAATTTGTAACCACCAATATCTTATGATTGAGCATATAGTATCTTAGATTTTGGGAAGTGAACACCATATCAAGGTAGAGCTTCTCTAAGAGAGTGTATCATGTTTCATAGCTAACCAAAATTCTATTGATATAGTCAATAGCTCACTCTTTATTTTGATCATAATGCTAGACCAATGAGGCTCCTAAAGTATGAGTTGTGGCTGTTATGTAAAGCATTAGATGCTTATTAGGCGTAGGAGGAACTAAGATAGGAAAAGAAGTGAGATACCTCTTGAGTTCATTAAAAGATCATTGAAACTCAAAATCCCACTAGAACATGATATATTTCTTAAGAAGCTTAAGAAAGGGCTGACACTTGTCAGTTAGCTAGGCTATGAACTAATGAATAGCTTGAAGCTAACCTTGCAAGATACACAACTTGATCAGGGTGCAAGGAGGAGGCATATTAGTGATAGTGCTATCTTAGTGGGATCCACTTTAATACCTCGCCTAGAAATGATGAAAAAAATTGCTATATGTGACTCCATACACATACTTGGAGGGCTTAAGATGAGCTCTGAACTGCTGAAGAATTTCAAAAAATTATTTTATATCATGAACATGATCCTGTCGATGTATAGAGTGATGAGTGCCATAAATCACATCATTTATCTTTAAGTTTTGTCAATCCAGGGCGGTGTCCAATGACTATATACGATAGAAGAGGTAGGCAACTTGAAGATCAGCTCATTCAGGAAGTAAGATTTATTGGTGAGACAAGTTAACTTTGGGGGTTTTTGGTGTCACTTCTAACCTTATGAACTGAATTTGAATTATAATTACACTTACAGAAGTAAAATTACAGAAATGGAAAGTTTGTAGAAAATGAAATTTTATTACTCTTGCAGAATTGAAATGACAGGAATGAAAAATTTGCAGAAAATGAAACCTAATTACATTTGCAAAATTGGAATGACAGGAATGAAAACATTGCAAAAAATGAAACCTAATTACATTTACAGAATTGGAATACACAAGTTGATCACCAATCAACAAAATGGAAATACTAAGAAGCTAGGAACAACTACTGAAAAATAGGGGAAAACCACAAATGCTGTAAATTCCAAATTTATGCTATTAAGTCAACTGACATACACACTACATACATCTACTATATACATAGTTAGTAAACAAGAAATAAAAACTGCCAAGTTTTTTTCTAATCTACTGTAGTAAAGGTTCACAGAAAAATCTGTCAGCAATTAATCCTTCTTCTGGGCCTAGAAGTGGCCCTTGCTACTTGATCCAAATGAAGGTGAAAGGATACTGCTAACTACTCAATGCTTCACATATTCTCTCAAAACAATAAATGGATGAAAATACTGCACTTTATTGACTATCACACAATATTACAACATTGTAGGAGAATCCTGCTAAATTGTTCTACTACAACTTCTACTTCCTAACAATTTTCTCTATGTCTATTACTACTTATATATATATATATATGCTCAACCAACAAGGGAGCCTATTATTTATAATAATCTATTATATGTGCTACGCTTACAATCTATTTTGTTTATGTTAGAATTAAAGTGCACTATGCCTCTATTTTGACACTTGTCAGTTTATATTGACACTTGTCAGTTTATCATATAGGCCTTCTACCTATATATGTAACTCATTTGTATCAATAAAATAATCCCATAAGTTTTAGTCCTAACATTTGGTATCAGAGTAGGCTTTCCCTACCCTATGAAACCCCTTGAGGGGGGATTTCCCTCATGGAAATCCTCCCTTCCCCCTCATCCTTTCCCCCATTTTTTTCAAAACAGGGAGTATGCTCTCCATTGTTTACAATGGATCAGAAACCAGAATTTTGGAAAAATCATGGCTCCCAATTTTTTTTAGTGATCCATTTTTCCCCATATGTATCCGTCCGTAGAATCTGGGTTTCCATTTAAAAAAAAAAAATTGAAGAGAGGGTGCAACCACCGGGACTTCTCGGATGGTCACCCATCCCAGTTCTATTCTACCTTGGATGCTTAACTTGGGAGTTCTGTTATTTTTCAAGGCCATCACGTACAGGGAGACACTCGAAGCTCATCCGGGCCCAAGCGACCACGAACTGGCGGCCATCGGAGTGAAGGTGATTGGACATGTCCTAAATGTGGGAATGTGAATTTTTCCTTTCGAACAACCTGCAACAGGCATTCCTGCGGTACACATAAACCTGCAAATTCTATTTTGAATAAATCTAGAAGTTATCGTCCATCACCATATGAACAAGCTCCTCCTCCCTTGTACTTTGGAGGGGCAGGGGGTACAACACCCTTATATATGGGTGCTGCAGGAATTCCATCAGCCTATGGCACACATTTACCATATCCTGGTCCTTCTGCAGTTCCTTATGACTACAATCTGCTTGTAGGCATGAATGGTCCATACAACACACTACATATGCCAGGATCTTATAACTCTCCTGGAGTTGTCCTTGGTCCAGGTTCTGGTTATGGTGCATCATCAATGTTGCCAATCAATCAAGGACCTCTGCTTCACGGTTTAGTTGCTGGAGCCTATGCAGATGAAAACAGATCTCGAAAGCACAGAGGGGGTCCAGGTGGTTTATCTGATGGTGATTGGATTTGCCCTAAATGTGGAAATTCAAATTTTGCTTTTTGTACTACTTATAACATGAGAAAATCCCGACAAAAGTGCGAGTACGAATACGGCGTATGATATGGCAGTCATGTCGGATCCTGTGGGAATAGGGAATACCAATAACGGTAACAGTGTTATTGATGCAGCGAAGGCGAAGGCTTTTCCTCCTTCCACGAGGCTATGGAAGCAGCAGTCGTGGTCGAGCGACTCATCCAGGGAGGAGGCGTGGATTCGAAGGCGGGAGCAGTTTCGTGTGAAGAGGACGTCCAAGAGTCTGACGGACGAGGATCTGGACGAGCTTCAGGAGATCTACATAATAACAATAGTGACATTGTGGCCAGAGGCAACAATCCATTAAATGATGAAAGTGCAGAGAAAGAGAGAGATGCATCACAGTGCATGAAGGTCGCCGTACACATTCGACTGCTGATAAACTTTGACCTGAGTTGGCATAAGGAAGGGTCAGTCTCGGTGACTTCGACCTTGTATTCGTCATCCCTCATCGTGGCCTCCTCCATGTTGAAAAAGTGCATGATGTTGGGTAGGGACTGCTGTTGTCGGTTTGAATATTAAAGTTAACTTCACATGCGCCTTCGTTTGAGAGTGGGAAATTGATTGATTTAATTGGGCAATGGTTGTATGGTTGTATGAGAATTTTTAAATGGAGGGAATAGTCAAAATTTTTAAAAGGCATGGGTACATTAAAATGCTTTTATCCACATAGAGAGTGGAAATGTAATTCCCCTGCGAGGGAAAATTGAGTCTATCTTTTTATTCCACCATAGTGCGATGCCAGGAATATGATATTCCTGAGGTTTATTTTGCTGCCTTAGATAGGCATTATGGTTTTTCCACATGATGAAGGCCCCTTTGATGGTGGAATATAGGGGTATTTATAGTCGTTGGAAATTTTTTTCCGTGACGGACCTAATTGTGGGGTCCATTTTTAGTTTTGAGACTGATTGCTATCATGTTTTTAGGCTCAAATATTGTTGTATTCTAGAGTGCATTTTCGGTTGAACCCGACACTCTATGTAAGTGATCCTAGTATCTAGTCATCTTCTCTATAGCACCTGGCAGATGCAGCAGCTGGTTACCCATGCATTACGGTGGGATGAGAAGATCACAATAAGGACACCTACTCTAGGGACTACAGACATAGACACCCTAGACTCTATTCGATGTTTTTTTTTGGATCTACTTCTGAAGACTACAGACGAAGACACTTCAGAAGATTCTCTTCTATTAATATTTCTTCTTCTCCTCCATATTTGGATTCTATGGCTCATTTTATTGTATTGAGTGCATTTTCGATAAAGATTGAAACTCTTATATGGCTCATTTTTCCTTTGTATAAAGTTGCATTTTTGGTAGAGACCGACACCTTCTAGATTGAGTTCACCATAAGGAAGGATTTGATATTTATGGTGAGACTAGTCAGTGACCTACGAGAGCCAACATCCTTTGAGGATGACCTGTAGAGGTAATAGACCCAGAAGTGGCTAACCCTGAGGCACCCATGATGACCCTGAGGCACTTAGACGACTGACCCAGTGGCAACAGACCCGTGGAAGTGGTTGACTCTGAGGCAACAGACCGAGATGTATACATATTGAATCTAGTATTATTCATAGTTGGAGAGCCAAGCGAAAAGAGCACGAGCCTAGACAAAATCAGCAATAAGAGAGGATAATGGTTGTTTTAGAGAAGTCAACATTAAGGGGGAATGTTACCTAATGCTGACTTTTTTTGTTTCTTTTTTTAGTTAGGATAGTGCACTTTAAGGGGGAATGTTAGAATTAAAGTGCACTATGCCTCTGTTTTGACACTTGTCAGTTTATATTGACACTTGTCAGTTTATCATATAGGCCTTCTACCTATATATGTAACTCATTTGTATCAATAAAATAATCCCATAAGTTTTAGTCCTAACAGTTTTAGTGGTTCAACAATTGTTCTGAAGCTGTCTTCCTCCAATTTAGGAAACTATTACATTGTAGCATTTCATTATCCTTTGTTGTGTGTTCTCCATTGGTGGAAATGAGTTGAAAGAGATGAGAAAACATATCATACACATTTATCCTTTCCCAAATTATCCATTTCCACATTTTTGGGTGCTTTGTTTACATTTTTTACCAGAACAAGTCCTTCGCTCATTCTGGAGCTGCTCCAGAATATCTGTTAGTGCAATAACTTGACACTTAGCCGTACACCATATGCCCAAGAAAATGGATTTGACTAGGTAAGAAGTCTCCCTAAGTCCTTAGAAGATAAACTCAATCAGTTTTATGCACTGTAGCTGACAAATTCCAAGCCATGCTATTAATGGACAGCTGGTTGGAATTTGTATGGTCAAAAATTTTGTGTTTCAGATTTTCTGCATAGTCACAACAATTTGGCACCTTTTTGCAATTTAAACCAGTTAGGGAGTAAGTAAAATAAATGAAATTCCTCCAGAATAGGATACACATCAGCACACATTACCATATACTTCAAATACACTTGCATTTACTAAGTAAATCAACTGAAACAGTGTAAATAAATGCAGAAAATGGTCAAAATAGAGTACTATGCTCCTAAAAATTTAAAAATGTAATATTAATATATAATGCATTCAATAATCAAAATTAGCATTGAAACATAGCATAAGGTTTATAAAGCAGTTTGTAAAATATCCAAAATAGTCATAAATGAGGCAATTCTTGGCGTCATAATGTTTCCCCCAACCTATTCTAATGCACGTCCTCATGCATTTTGCAAGGCCACATAAGCACACAGATATATGTTCAAATTTCTTTATTGATTATTCCACAGTTTCCCTTTATAGTATCCTTTGGTTTCTTGTAGTTCCTTAAGACAATCTTGAAATTGCTCATTTGGTCAAGGATCATTGTCAAAGAAATAAGGAACATGGGTTATAATAATAGGTATTCTGTACCTCAGACTTATCCAATGATATTTCACTTCTAGGATGGTCTGTATTATACCTTCTGCTATTCTTCTAGACCTGTTGGTTCGGCTTTCATACACACCCCATGAAGAATGAGCATAAAATACCAATAACACTTATACGGGATAAATCCCACTCACTTTAGGATCTTGCTGGTTATCCAAGGTGTGAGTTACAGAGTTGGGTCGAATGTCTATTCACTCTTTTCCGCTTCTGGAATAGTTTCAAGTGGACTGTATGTTACCTTACAATGGGCTCGACCTTCGTTCAATAATGTTTAGAAGTTGTTACTTTGTTGACTATCGGATTTACAATGAGTTCTTTGATATAGCTCTTTATGTTTTAGCAGATTAAATAAAAGACAAATTTTGAAAGAAAATAAAAATGGATCATTTAACAGTAGAACAAAGAGAGTAGGGTAGGGCAGAAAAGAGAAGCTTATCTAAGTTAGTTGCAAAATCAAAACTATCAATTTCAATTACACTCTTAAACTTCACAATGGAACCAATCAAAGAGGAAGGTGTCCAGCTTTCTAAGATCACCTTCTACTAAGAGCATAAGATGGAGATAACATAGATTTGAAAGAAAATCATAAATAAAAGGGAAGTCAGTGTTAACTGGTATCTCTCACAAGCAGTCTAGCTCGCACAGTGAGGACAGAGCAATTAGAACAGACCAAAACCTTAAATATTTAATTTTTCCTAGCATATAACAAACAGAGTGAAGCCTAGCAGCATATTCAATCTTGATAACATAGATTTACAACTAAAATAAATAGAACTTTAGTGAGACAAAAATAGAAGAAGGTGCACTTATCGAAATCCGAAAGAGATTAGGCTCCTGGCCACGCTATCACAGAAGAACGATTTCACACAATCCCCAGGTCCAGAACAAAGCATTCAAACAAGATTTGCAGGAAATTGCTAGAATGTCTTTTATTCCAAGTTTTCGCCTCCTGCACTTTACATTCAAGAGAAGTATATATAGACTCAGGATAGACCCTGATCTTTTCAAAATATCTTCTTCCAAATATCTAAATCTTATCATAAAAATCCCACCGTCGAAGCTTTACAATATAAGGTATTTTAATATAGAGTTTCGATAAACCCTAATCACTCTAAAATCTTCGTGTGGATCTTGCCATAAATGGAGAAGATAAGATTTGGTTTTATCCTCATCAAATGGGCACTGCGTGTAAATGTATCTTTATCTTTCGGCAAGCTATCAGAGCATCTCATTAATTCTTCTACAAAATTCGGATGAGTCACTGACTTCCGAGGCCTTCCATCCTTGCACAACCGCCTTTGTTTGGTTCGAGTTGAGATTTTCGACCCGTCATTACTTTTGCCATAAATTTTTTGGGCAAATGGATCCACCAGAAAATTCCTTGAAGCCTGTATTTGTGGCCGGATCTGCAAAATCTGGATGAGTCACTGACTTCCCGACATCTCTTATCTTTATCTTTCGGTAATCCGTCAGAGCATCTCATTAATTCCTCGCTTGATTTGTGCCGAAATTCAGATTTGTCTGTCTTTCTCGCCATTACTTCTGCCATGAATGTAATTGTCGAATTACTTTCTGCAAAAGAAAAACAAAGATTAGAATTAATTAATTTTCCCATTTAAATACTTCTAGGGTTTGGACTGTGTCGAAAAGCTTTCACTTCCTTTGGATGGGTGATGAAAAATTTAAAGAATGGCCAAATTTTGCAAAAATGAATATAAATCCAAACATGTCGCGATATCGCGACATTTTCTTCAAGTTACTTCTTCCTTGCTTGTGCCTTCACGAAAATGGAACATGTCGCGATATCGCGACATTTCCTTCACTTCATGTCTTTTAAGCTTTTACCCTCACGAAAATGGAACATGTCGCGATATCGCGACATTTCCTTCACTTAATCTCTTCCAAGCCTTGGCCCTCGTGAAAATGGAACATGTCGGAATCGCACATTTCCCTTCATTTCTTCTTCCTCAAAATGGAACATGTCGGAATCGTGACATTTCCTTCACTTTGTCTTTTAAGCGTCCGCCGTCGAAAATGGAACATGTCGCGATATCGCGACATTTCCTTCACTTAGTCTCTTCCAAGTCTTGGCCCTCGGAAAATGGAACATGTCACGATATCGCGACATTTCCTACTTTGTGTTTTTTAGTTTCCTTCCTCGCGAAAATGGAACATGTCGCGAAATCGTGACATTTCCTTCACTTTGTCTTTTAAGCGTCCACCCTTATGAAAATGGAACATGTCGCGATATCGTGACATTTCCTTCACTTAGTCTCTTCCAGCTTCTGCCCTCACGAAAATGGAACATGTCACGAATCGCGACATTTCTTTATCTTAATTCTGAAAATGGAACATGTCACGATATCGCGACATTTCCTTCACTTAGTCTCTTCCAAGCTTTGCCCTCGCAAAAATGGAACATGTCATGAAATCATGACATTTCCTTCACTTAGTCTCTTCCAAGCATTGCCCTCGTGAAAAATGGAACATGTCGCGATATCGTGACATTTCCTTCACTTAGTCTCTTTTAAGCTTTTCCTCTCCGAAAATGGAACATGTCGCGATATCGTGACATCGAACTTTAAAATATTTTAGGATACAATTAAATTTGAGCGAAAGTCCGACAAGTCGAAAATGGAACATGTCACGATATCGCGACATTTCCTTCAACTTTTCTTTTCAGCTTTTCCTCTCGAAATGAGACAAAATGGAACATGTCAATGAATCGAAATCGACTTTAAAAGATTTTAGGATACAATTAATTTAAAAGTCGCAAGTGAAAATGGAACATGTCGCGATATCGCGACATTTCCCTCAACTTAGTCTCTTCTAAGCTTTGCCTCTCGAAAAATGAACGTGAAAATGGAACATGTCGCGATGTCGCGACATGACTTTAAAATATTTTAGGATACAATTAATTTTGAGCGAAAGTCTGACAAGTCCAAAAATGGAACATGTCGCGATATCGCGACATTTCCCTCAAGCTTTTCTTCTGAGCTTTTCCTCTCGCAAAAATGAGACAGGTCCAAAATGGAACATGTCGCGATATCGCGACATCGGACTTTAAAATATTTTAGGATACAATTAATTTTGAGCGAAATTCTGACAAGTCCAAAAATGGAACATGTCGCGATATCGCGACATTTCCCTCAAGCTTTTCTTCTGAGCTTTTCCTCTCGCGAAAATGAGACAGGTCCGAAAATGGAACATGTCGCGATATCGCGACATTTCCTTCAAGCTTTTCTTCTACTTTGCAAACTCTCCAAAAATTGTGGGTTGACTCCAGTGACTTTGTCCACCTGTATTTGGCATTTTTACATATTGGTGAAGGATCTTCCTTACTCATAAATAAATTTAACATTTGAAAAATGAATTTTAAATTGCTCAAGAATGATCAGCTTCACATGGTGTAGAAAAAATGATGAAAAACTCAAAGTGCCCAGAATTTGATGAAACTTTACAAGCATCTAAAAAGGCCCAAAGGGTATCCAAATTTGCAAACGGAGCTTAAAAATTCATCACGGTTGAAGGGAAAATGCATTTAGAAGTTTGTTGGCCAAAAATAGAAACTGCTATTGAAATCAATGCCATATGCAAGTATACTTGGACACTTTGATGTAGGCGAAGCTTAAAAAAGGGTGCAAGCAAAATTTGGAATTAAAACCCAAAAACTCAAGAGGGTCCCTATGAAAAAAATGAAAATTAAATATTTTCAAAGGGATGGAATTTCATTTTTTTAGTGGGGGTGTGTTGCTTCTCAACAAATGGCGATATCTCATGGGGAAAATAGTAGCACTATTTAGAATCCAGAACTCTAGTTTCAAAACAATTTAGACTATGTACCATGCTTTGCCACAAATATTTTCTAAAATGACTCAACTACTATCTGTAGGCTGTTAAAGTTTCCCAAGGACATACTAGGTTGAACCACTTAAGGAAGATTCTGATGTGCGATTACAAGTGTATAAACCTTCTTCCAAGGATGACCGGGTCTTCAAATGCTTGCTATGAATCGAACAACTATTTAGATTGTGTAGGGGAAACCGAGTAGAGCTCTGTTTACTAGTTTAGCCTTTCACAGCCCCGACAGAGTTACTCTTTAGATTTTCATGACCCTGATCACAATTATGAGGTGGCATCTATAGCTTGGTGAACATGTTTGAGATGTATCCTTCGGGAGCCTTGGTTATGCGCAGGAAAGAGTGCCAGTTTTATGTTGGCTTGTCCAACTTTCACCATCTCTCTCTTTTCTTTTGAAAGATACCGATTACTGGAGTGCCTTGCTGCTTCTTTTCTTTTTTTTTTTATATTCATCGAGCAATTGATCAACTAACTGTTTCAGCTCAGGTACCAACAACCTCCTGGGACGCTTTGATGTAATTTTATGAATCGGATTCCCCTCTCATGACCAACTTTTCTTAGATTCCCTGGGAGTTCTTCAACCAAACAATATAGTAATTTCTTCATAATCAAAATAATTGTGGCAAGCAAAATACAAAATCCAATTATCTTTCTACTGTTGTTCTAGATAACAAGTAGTCCCACTTTTTAATCCTAGCAGACTATCTCTTAAAGCAGAATGAAACAAAATGAAAACACACTAGGCCAATTTTCAATGTTGATTTGTGTTTTTCTTTGTTTAGGCAAACTCAAACAAACAGGATTAAAGAGCTAACGAGGAGGAAAAAGGCCACCAGTTAAAGACAAAATTGCACAGACCTACAAAGACAAAATACAGAACTTCAAACTTTTAAATAAAACAAAACAAAAACACACTACTTCACACTTCATTTACAATATTATACATATGCACAAAATCTTTGCAATTATTCAAATGATGTAGTGGATGGAACAGTTGAGAAATAATGCTTCAGATATTGACCATTGATAGGAAGGTTCAAAAAATTACCTTCCAGGTCCTGCAGGCGAAACGCATTATTACCTAGGATTTCGACGATCTGGTATGGCCCTATCCATAGAGGTTGCAACTTGGTGTGTTTACCTTTCTTTTCATGGGCTTTGTCCCATAGAAGCACCAAGTCTGCAAGTCTGAAGGCTTTTACTCTGGCTCTTTTGTCAAACCAGTGCTTGACTGTCTCTTGGTGTCGGCTAAAATGCTCCAAGGCTTGAAGTCGTTCATCCTGCAAATTAATTAAGTCCAATATACGAGCTTCTGCATCTGCATGATCATCAAAGTAATCTAAAGCAAATTGGTAAGTGGGCAATTTTAGAGAGATAGGAACTATGGGCTGGGTGCCATACAACAAAGCAAATGGGGAAGTCTTAAGAGCTTCTTTATGTCTTATCCTGTCAGCCCAAAGTGCATACTTCAATAGTGTGTGCCATTGTCTGGGTTTGTCTACAGCAGACTTCTTGATGGCATTCATCAAATTCTTATTTGTGGACTCAGCTAGTCCATTACCTTGGGGATAATAATTGGATGAAAACTTGATGACTATCCCCCTCTGGTATGCCCACTCTGCAAATTCGAATGACTGAAAAGTCGGTCCGTTGTCGCACACCAAATTCAAAGGAACTCCAAACCTGGTTATGATATTTGACTCTAAAAATCCAATCACCTCGTGGGTTGTACTTTTCATGGTGGCTGCTGCTTCAACCCATCTTGTACAATAGTCAGTGGATGTTAAAACATACTTGTGCCCTGCTGATGAATTCGGGTTTATCACACCTACGAAGTCAAGTCCCCATTGCATAAAAGGTTTTTCTATTATAACAGGTTGTAATGGTAGAGCTCGATTAACCTCGCTTGGATGCAAAGATCCGACACTTGTTGGCAAGTTCTCACATGCTGATGTGCATCTTTAAACAATGTAGGCCAGTAATAGCCTGCTCTCAATATCTTGTGTGCAGTAGCAGAACCTGAGGAATGCCCCGCTCCTAAATTTTCATGAAAACTAGACATCACCTCGTCTACTTCATTCTGAGAAATGCATCTTAAGAATATACCAACATAGTTTTCTCTGTATAAGTTGCCTCCTTTGAGTAGAAAATGAGCAGATTTCAGCTTCAGTGCTCTTCTTTGAGTTCTATTCAAGTGAGGTGGACAAATTCCAAACCTTAGCAGATGAATGACATCTCCATACCAATCATCCACCCCAGAATCCAGTTGATTAATTTCTGCCTCTATAGGTATTTCAGCAATATGTCGGGACAAACCAAGTCCTCTGATTAATTTTGTAGGTCAAATTTCTAAGTCGTATTCCTGCAGTCTCATGGCCCAATTACCTCTTAGCTCACCCAATTCATCCTGGCTTAATAAATATTTTACAGCTGGATCAGGAACTATAGCATGGACTTTGCTCCTCAATATGTAATGCCTGAATTGCTTGACTGCTCTCACCAAGGCATAGGCTTGCTTATCCAAGCGAGAGTATTTTAGCTCAGCACCCTTTAAGTTGGTACTTTTGAAAGCAATCGGGTGTTCCCCTATTTCCCTTCGTTGGGTTAAAACTGCTGCAAGTGTGTGTTCAAAAGAAAAAGAGTACAGGTAAAAATCTGCACTGAAATCTGGGCTCACCAAAACTGGAGCTTGCTTGATGGCAGTTTTGATCTCGTGGAATGCTGCTTTGGCTTCTGTTGTCCAGGAAATCTTAGCAGTTCCCTTCAACATGTTATTTAGCGGCTTGACTATTTCTGCAAAACCAGAGATGAATTTTTTGACGAAATTAATTTTCCCAAAAAATGATCTTAACTCTTTCTTAGAGTTGGGAAAAGGTATCCCCGATATGGCTTCAACTCTCTCTGGATCCATGGAAATGCCATCTTTGGTGATTAAGTGTCCAAGGAGTTTTCCTTCAGTTACACCAAAAACACACTTCTTTGGGTTTAAAGAAATGCCAAACTCTCTACATTTGTTGAAGACAGATTCCAAGTGCTTTACGTGGTCAAACCGAGATTTAGAAAAAACTGTCAAGTCATCCATGTAGACAACGATGCACTTACCCATGAGACCTTTGAAGGCATGATCCATTGCACGCTGAAAGGTAGCTCCAACATTTATCAATCCAAATGGCATTCTCTTGTAAGCAAAGGTTCCCCACTTGGTCGTGAAGGCAGTTTTCATCCTGTCTTCCCTTTCAACCAGTATCTGGTTGTACCCCAAAAATCCATCTAAGAAAGACATCATTTCTGAACCATTCACAATTTGTAGCACATCATCCATGGAAGGCAAAGGATAATTATCCTTTTCGGAAGCCTTGTTCAAGTTTCTAAAATCCACGCACAAGCGGATTTCCCCATTCTTTTTTCTAACCGGTACTAAATTGGCTACCCAAGTAGAATGTCTGATGGGAAATATAATGGCAGCACTCAATAATTTCTCCACCTCCTTCTTGATGAGGGGTTCCAACAAGGCGTTGACATGCCTCTGTTTCTATCGGAAGGGTTTGCAGGACTCCTTTAAAGGTATTATATGGGTGTAAACTTTTGGATCAAAAACCTTTAGGTCTTTATAAGACCAAGCCATAACATCCTTGGATCTGTGAAGGAATTCAATCATATTCTTTTTAATTTTAGGGTCACAAGCTTTAGCTAACTTAAGGTGTCTGGGATCTTCTTCAGTCCCCACATTCAGTTTTTCAGTTTCACCGCCTGCTATACCAATAGAACTTCCTCTTTGTTTAATTTGGTCGATATCAAACAGTCGCTCAAGTTCTACCATTCCTTTCAAAATTCTATTATCTTTCAAACTCATCATCCCCCTTTCATCATCAAACTATTCCAGCATAGTATCCTTTTGACCATCATCAATTATAGCATTTTCAAATGCATTGGTATTCTGTAAAAAGTCTATAATTTGTTGGTCGTCAAAAAAGACTTGAAAATTGTCTACGTTATCTGGAACCGAAGGACAAGGGATTAATTCGATTGAAAATTTCTTCCATTTGAACTCCTCTAATGGCTTCAGATTTGTGGTTGATGAAGCTAAGACATCTGCAAGTGAATTCTCCTCTCTAGGAATGTGTGTCAAATTAAAAGCATCAAAATCCTCTATGAGATCCCAAGCTCGGTGTTTATATCTTTTCAGGTAAGATGCCTTGCATTGAAATTTACCTCTAACCTGATTAGCCACCAACTCTGAGTCTGTGAAAACCTAGATATTTTTCACACCTTTATCTAAAGCAAATTTCAATCCCAGCACTAGTGCTTCATATTCCACCAAATTATTTGTGCAAGGAAACTGCAAGCGATAAGACATAAAATAGGTCTGATCTCTAGGTCCTTTAAGAACTGCCCCTATACCGAACCTTGTTTGGACTTAGCTCCATCGACATGAAGCATCCAAACTTCATTATCATGATCAAGATGAGCTTTAACAGGTTTCCCCTTTTGTGCAGTTGTCAGATTATAAACCCCGATATCTACATCAACAATATTAATAGTCTCATTCTTGGCATTATACTCAGTGATTACGTGTTTATATCTAGGTTCTCTTTCGATTCTCAACTGATTTGCAACACCTTTCCAAGGTAACCACATATGTGAGAAATCAGTCGCCAAGTACCCATTCAAAGACTTTGACCAGTCTCTGCTCAGAAGCATTCCGTATCCCACGGGAATATCTACCACCTGAATGTCAATTTTGTGTTGTGCTCTCGGCTCAGATGCTAGCTGGATGTGTATATTCTGAAGTTCACCTACCACCTTAACCTCAGTTTTATCCAATTGGATGACTCTTCTCTCGGACTTCATAGGGGTTAAACCCAACTGTTGATAGATGGCTAGAGGCATGACATTGGATGAAGCACCAGAATCCACCAGACAGTTGTGTAGATTCTTCCCAAATATACGGATAGTTAGCAGGAAAGGTGAAACTTCTGTCCTTTCTTTATACATGGCCAAGTTTGCATTCGCTATCTTCTTCCCCTTTTCTAGAGGTTTGGCGGTAGGCTCAGAGTATGTCTTAATCAAATTATCCCTTTGTTCAGTAATTTGAGCCAACTCATGAAGAGTGATGTTAGCCTTGATCTTCTTCATATCCTCCACTATGTTGTATCCTTTATTGAGTGAAGCAAAAAATCCACTTGGTACTCTTGGATCTCCTCCCTTGGGTGGAGGTGGGTTATTATTTGAAGATGGATCTGGAGGAACATTATGGGAGTTGTCTGGAGGTGTAGATGTAGTATTAGGCTCCAGATTTTTGTTCTTGAGGTTATAGTTGTCCCTTCTATACTGTTGAAAGGCTTGCACTTCATCCATAGGCATCTCCACAACATTCTCTGACTCATCTGGAAAAGTGAAAGAATCTAACACCATAGTTGTACTATGTTTGGATGAACCTGGACCATCAACATTTCTTTGGTTTTCAAGAAAAACCAACTCACCAGATAAAGCTTCAAAGGCATTGCAAAACTCCAAACAATCTAATTCCCCGTGCTGAGATGTTCCGTGTATCCTGCACCAGTTGGGCAAAGCCAAGTCACAAATATTCACTTCATGCCCCTTACCTTTATAATCCTTATTGGGTTCATAGGGTGGTCTAGTGAATCTATTCTGTTGATAAGGAAATCTATTTGAGTTGTCCCCGGTGGACACCTGCCTTTTGAAACTCAAAAAGTCATTTGCCAACTTCTGGACCATCTTTGAGACTTCCTCAACTCTTGTTTTATCAGATTCTTTCTCTGTATTCTGTACATGTTCAGCATGTGTTACAGCCAATGGATTTCCTATTGGTGGAGTTTGGCCTGATGGCAACATCATTTGATGTGGGATAGGATTTAAAATAGGAGTATTTTGTGTAACAAAGGGAATTAGAGGAGCGTTCAAAGGTTGAGGTCCTAATTGTCTTTCAAGAACCAAAGCTTCTCTATATGCCTCTGTTAAATTAGTAATATTTGCATCTCTCTTCAGGAAAACAGAGGTCACTGGATCTAGGGAATTCCTAAAAATTTCCAATGCTAGGTCTGTAGTTGGCACATAATGACCCGTCAATCTACCATAAGCTTTTTGAAACCTGACATTGAAAGATCTGACAGTCTCATTGATTCCTCTCTTAATGCTGGAAAACTATTGATATAACACACTAGGGTCAATCACTTCCCCAAATTGTGATACAAAAACTTTCTCTAGGTCATTCCAACTGGTAATAGAATCATTAGTGAGATTCAAAAACCAGTCGTATGCTCCCTCCTGGAGGGTGAATGGGAATAACCTACAAGCCACATCTTCATGCTGCACATTTAACAACTTTAGAGCATTTTTATATGCCACTAGATGTTCTTCTGTTGTTCTAATTCCATCATGTTTGTAGGTAGGGAGATACTTCTCAGGATTTCTGGGCAAATCATGCGTTGCACCAGGAATATTCAAAGTAGTGGAACCCAACCAGTTTGCCATTACTACCTGATTGACGATGATATTTTGAGTTGCAGTTGGAGGAACTACAAGGGGTGACAAAACTACACTGGACAAAGACTTGGCCCTTCTGAGGCTACTTCTCCTTGGGGTTTCTAACTCAGGCACAAGGAGCTCTCCGGCTCTGGAGTGGGACCTGGTTACTCTATAGGTAGAATCCAGCTTTTCACAAGCAACTCACAATCCTTAACAAATACTGAACGGAGTTCAGGGCCCTCCTTCTAGCGCCAATTTTAAATGTTGGTTCGGCTTTCATACACACCCCATGAAGAATGAGCATAAAATACCAATAACACTTATACGGGATAAATCCCACTCACTTTAGGATCTTGTTGGTTATCCAAGGTGTGAGTTACAGAGTTGGGTCGAATGTCTATTCACTCTTTTTCGCTTCTGGAATAGTTTCAAGTGGACTGTCTGTTACCTTACAATGGGCTCGACCTTCGTTCAATAATGTTTAGAAGTTGTTACTTTGTTGACTATCGGATTTACAATGAGTTCTTTGATATAGCTCTTTATGTTTTAGCAGATTAAATAAAAGACAAATTTTGAAAGAAAATAAAAATGGATCATTTAACAAGTAGAACAAAGAGAGTAGGGTAGGGCAGAAAAGAGAAGCTTATCTAAGTTAGTTGCAAAATCAAAACTATCAATTTCAATTACACTCTTAAACTTCACAATGGAACCAATCAAAGAGGAAGGTGTCCAGATTTCTAAGATCACCTTCTACTAAGAGCATAAGACGGAGATAACATAGATTTGAAAGAAAATCATAAATAAAAGGGAAGTCGGTGTTAACTGGTATCTCTCACAAGAATTCTAGCTCGTGCGAGTGAGGACAGAGCAATTAGAACAGGACCAAAACCTTAAATCTTTAATTTTTCCTAGCATATAACAAACAGAGTGAAGCCTAGCAGCATATTCAATCTTGATAACGCAGATTTACAACTAAAATAAATAGAACTTTAGTGAGACAAAAATAGAAGAAGGTGCACTTATCGAAATCCGAAAGAGATTAGGCTCCTGGCCACGCTATCACAGAAGAACGATTTCACACAATCCCCAGGTCCAGAACAAAGCATTCAAACAAGATTTGCAGGAAATTGCTAGAATGTCTTTTATTCCAAGTTTTCGCCCCTTTCACTTTACATTCAAGAGAAGTATATATAGACTCAGGATAGACCCTGATCTTTTTAAAATATCTTCTTCTAAATATCTAAATCTTATCATAAAAATCCCATCGCCGAAGCTTTACAATATAAGGTATTTTAATATAGAGTTTCGATAAACCCTAATCACTCTAAAATCTTCGTGTGGATCTTGCCATAAATGGAGAAGATAAGATTTGGTTTTATCCTCGTCAAATGGGCACTGCGTGTAAATGTATCTTTATCTTTCGGCAAGCTGTCAGAGCATCTCATTAATTCTTCTACAAAATTTGGATGAGTCACTGACTTCCGAGGCCTTCCATCCTTGCACAGCCACCTTTGTTTGGTTCGAGTTGAGATTTTCTGCCCGTCATTACTTTTGCCATAAATTTTTTGGGCAAATGGATCCACCAAAAAATTCCTTGAAGCCTGTATTTGTGGCCGGATCTGCAAAATCTGGATGAGTCACTGACTTCCCGACATCTCTTATCTTTATCTTTCGGTAATCCGTCAGAGCATCTCATTAATTCCTCGCTTGATTTGTGCCGAAATTCAGATTTGTCTGTCTTTCTCGCCATTACTTCTGCCATGAATGTAACTGTCGAATTACTTTCTGCAAAAGAAAAGCAAAGATTAGAATTAATTAATTTTCCCATTTAAATATTTCTAGGGTTTGGACTGTGTCGAAAAGCTTTCACTTCCTTTGGATGGGTGATGAAAAATTTAAAGAATGGCCAAATTTTGCAAAAATGAATATAAATCCAAACATGTCACGATATCGTGACATTTTCTTCAAGTTACTTCTTCCTTGCTTGTGCCTTCACGAAAATGGAACATGTCACGATATCGCGACATTTCCTTCACTTCATGTCTTTTAAGCTTTTGCCCTCATGAAAATGGAACATGTCACGATATCGCGACATTTCCTTCACTTAGTCTCTTCCAAGCCTTGGCCCTCACAAAAATGGAACATGTCATGAAATCGTGACATTTCCTCTTTGTTTTTAGTTTCCTCGAAAATGGAACATGTCATGATATCGTGACATTTCCTTCACTTAGTTTCTTCAAGCATTTGCATCTCGAAAATGGAACATGTCACGATATCGTGACATTTCCTTCACTTAGTCTCTTCCAAGTCTTGGCCCTCGCGAAAATGGAACATGTCACGAAATCGTGACATTTCTACTTTTTTTAAAATGGAACATGTCGCGAAATCGTGACATTTCCTTCACTTAGTCTTTTAAGCGTCCACCCTCTGAAAATGGAACATGTCGCGATATCGTGACATTTCCTTCACTTAGTCTCTTCAAGTCTTGCCCTCAAAATGGAACATGTCGCGATATCGTGACATTTCTTTCATGCTCTTCATTGCCTCAAAATGGAACATGTCGTGATATCGTGACATTTCCTTCACTTGTCTCTTTTTAGATTGCCCTCTCGAAAATGGAACATGTCGCAAAATCGTGACATTTCCTTCACTTAGTCTCTTCCAAGCATTGCCCCTCGCGAAAATGGAACATGTCGCGATATCGTGACATTTCCTTCACTTAGTCTCTTTTAGCTTTCCCTCAAATGGAACATGTCCGATATTGACATCCTTCTTCTTTTGTAAAATGGAACATGTCGCGATATCATGACATTTCCCTCAACTTATCTCTTCAAGCTTTCCTCTCGAATGAAAAATGGAACATGTCGTGAAATCGTGACGTTTCCTAAAATGGAACATGTCGCGATATCGTGACATTTCCTTCAACTTAGTCTTCCGAGCTTTCCTCTCAATGAAAATGGAACATGTCGCGATATCGCGACATCGGACTTTAAAAGATTTTAGGATACAATTAATTTTTAAATTCGACAAGTCCGAAAATGGAACATGTCACGATATCGTGACATTTCCTTCAAGCTTTTCTTCTGAGCTTTTCCTCTCGTGAAAATGAGACAGGAAAATGGAACATGTCGCGATATCGCGACATCGGACTTTAAAAGATTTTAGGATACAATTAATTTTGAGCGAAAGTCCGACAAGTCCGAAAATGGAACATGTCACGATATCGTGACATTTCCCTCAAGCTTTTCTTCTGAGCTTTTCCTCTCGCGAAAATGAGACAGGTCCGAAAATGGAACATGTCGCGATATCGCGACATTTCCTTCAAGCTTTTCTTCTACTTTGCAAACTCTCCAAAAATTGTGGGTTGACTCCAGCGACTTTGTCCACCTGTATTTGGCATTTTTACATATTGGTGAAGGATCTTCCTTACTCAGAAATAAATTTAACATTTGAAAAATGAATTTTAAATTGCTCAAGAATGATCAGCTTCACATGGTGTAGAAAAAATGATGAAAAACTCAAAGTGCCCAGAATTTGATGAAACTTTACAAGCATCTAAAAAGGCCCAAAGGGTATCCAAATCTGCAAACGGAGCTTAAAAATTCATCACGGTTGAAGGGAAAATGCATTTAGAAGTTTGCTGGCCAAAAATAGAAACTGCTATTGAAATCAATGCCATATGCAAGTATACTTGGACACTTTGATGTAGGCGAAGCTTAAAAAAAGGGTGCAAGCAAAATTTGGAATTAAAACCCGAAAACTCAAGAGGGTCCCTGTGAAAAAAAATGAAAATTAAATATTTTCAAAGGGATGGAATTTCATTTTTTTAGTGGGGGTGTGTTGCTTCTCAACAAGACCATAATATATTGTTGGGTGAGATGGGTTCTCTTTTTTGTAGTGATATTGGTAATTCTCCCCATCTAACCTGGCAAGCTAATAAAGCATTTGCAAAATGTTTGGCACAAGAGGTTTGAAAACTGGACATACAATCATTAAGATTGTTTAGATAAACCAACTTGATATTTTGTTCTCTCATCATGGTAAAATGTTGATTGGTGGAAGTCTTGTGATTGGGATGGACTGGTCTTAGCAACAGCTCAACTTTTAATTCAACTTCTTTACTTGCCCTTTTCTCCTGATCCCAATACAATTGATTTCGTAGGGTGGACATAAAAGCTCTCAACTGAATATCCCCTATGAAAATGTGTGGCAGAAATATCACATTTTTTGGCATGAGAAATTGGTGCAGGAATAATTCACACATCAAATTTTTTTGTTCTTCTGGGCTATGCAAATAGGCTTCCTAAAAATCCTTAGCAATTTCCATTTGATAAGGGAGATTGGAACAAATGCTCATAACTTGCTAGTGGAGGTATTTTTATTTCAATATCAAGTTGTAAAATCGAGCTGGTCTTCTAAACTGGACCAGGTATTCTGCAGCCTGGCAAAGATATTGTACCTATCTCTACTAATTATTTACTTCTATACTTTGGGCATCAAGCTTCTGTTCTAAAGGTATCAAATATAAAATTTGTGCTTCCATCCTTTGACACTTCAGCATCCAGTGTGTTATATCTTCATTATACTTTGTTAGTGTAACTTTCTGTGGAGGTCTAACTATCTACTACACTTTTGGAGGTAAATCTACTTGCACCCCAATTTCTGCTGTTTCAATTTGATGTGTAACAGAAAATTGGTGGGAATGCATGCTTACTTGATCCTTCATTTCCCTTTCACCACTGATATCTACTGCTTCCTGTGGTATCTGTGCCTCTTGTTGTTGTAGGTTATTAGGGTATATAGCTTTGAAATATCCTACAGATGGTTCTGAAACTTCATGTTCAGGTCTAAGGACATTTTCATTTTTTTGAACATTCTATTGTTTATCTCTTTCATCTCTTATGATGGGTGACCCTTCCTCAGGTAGTTGCTCATGTGTTGGTGCCTCAATCTAGGAAGGGGATTGTGGCCTAGCATTTGGTATGGCTGCTTCCATATTCTGCTCTGCCAACTCCAACAAAATTCTTACCAATTCATCTTCAGAATCAAATTCTATAGGTTGTGGCTCAAGATTTGATAACCTAGCCTTTAGAATGTCCACCTCCTGCTACAAATCAGCAATTTGTTTATATTTTTCTTTTATAGAGGCCTCATTTTGTTCAATCCATCCCATCTGTGTCTTAATGACACTTCTCGTAGCATGTAATTGTTCTTGTATATCCTCCTCTTCTTCTACTATGGACTCTGCTTCAGAATCAGAAGAATAAGTAGGTGGGTTATCCATTATAGGCATTTTTGTATCTATACATGTATCCTCTGTACCTACATCTACAAACATTTTCTCCTGCTATGTGTCTTCAGTAGATGTATCAGGGTGTTCCCTTTGATCTTCATCCATTTGTTGATGTAGTTTTCTAGGGCTTTTTTATCGTGGTGATAATGCTTCCACATCCACTACCTCCTCAATTGTTTCATCCTTCCGAAGTCTAGAGGACCTTTGTAATCCAAGGGTAGACTGCTTCCTTTTGTGTTTTATGATGGCTTCTGACAATTCTAGAGCATATTTTGCTCCGGATGGAGATGTCTCCCTTTCAATCTGAGTTTCCCTGCTTGAACTCCCTGGTTGTTCAGTGGTCTGTATCAGAAATACAGTCACATCTTCAGAGAATGTTACTTTCCTCCTCTTTTCTATAGGACTAGTTTTAGATTTTTCTTCCCTTTGTCTTCTAGTCCTAGCAGATGGAGGTCCTTGTGGTGAAGAGGGAATATCATTTTTAGAGGCTTCATCTCCTGCCTCTTCTTCATTATATTCAGGGCTTTTAGGGCTTTCATCCCTTGTCTCTTCTTCATAAACCATTTCATTCCAAGAAGAGAAAAATCTATCAAAACTCCTAGGGTTTCCCCTAAAATGATATTTGCAGATAAGTTTAATCAGTCCATGATGCTTAGGGGTTCCCTTTCCTGCCTGGTAGCATTTTGCCATGTTCTGTAACTCCTGGTGTAGATACAGAGGGAAATTAACCCTAACTTCAGGGTTTTGGCCACCATGCCTTAAATGATTCAAAATTTTAATATGGTGGCCAGATAAAATAGCAAATTGCCCTTCACAAGTGAGAAATTATATTACTCACACAGCTACTTCATCCCATGGATGTTGTAGACTTGTTCATTTGACCCCCTTGCAAATATTGTTATTCATTTGATATTCAATTTGTTTATCCCCTTCTTCTCTAAATTGATTAACTATCTCTGTTAGGGCATTTTTACCAGTTTTTGAAATTTGTAACCCTTGCAAAGGTAACTCAGTGATTTGGCTTAAGATTTTAGGTGTTACCTGGATTGTCATGCCACTGATGTTGGCCTGATTATTTTTGAAGGTGCGCGCGAACTCTGCTACCAATCCTTCGGAATACCCATCAAACTTGTTAAGGAATGGCATCAACCCTCCTTCTACAAAAATTGGTAGCATCCCAGGATCCCTTTGCAAATAACTGGAATTTTTTGGCTCAAATTTATTCTTTTTCCTCATCTTCAAATTTCCCTTGCATTCTGCTTTCTTACTTCCCTATGATTTCCCTACAACACTTCATTCTTCTGGTTTGAAATCGACAATTTTTGGTTGAGGAATGCTACGATAATTTGCCATGATTTCTAGAATATGGCAATTAATGTTTGAGCGTAGGAACCATCTTCAGAACGTGTCGAGGATTACAAAAAAGCAAATCAATTTTGACAGGTACGTGGTAGATGACAATTCCCCGTGATGACAATCAAATTATCTTTTACGACTTTGCTGAGTTGGCAATTAGTCGTTGGTCAAAATATGGGCGATTTGTAGGTTAATATCATTTGTCGAGGTACCTTGTTTGCATACCCAAAGATCATGTAAGAAACCAAAGCATGTGGTTGTTCAAACAATCTTTCCCATTATTTCTCAAGATAATGCAACACGTGACTCTTCTTAATTCTCGTGCCTTGACATGTTTTGCAACTTTGGATGAAAAAAATTAAAAATAAGCTTATGCCATGTGGCATTTCGTGTTTCCTAACAAAATGTGCCTTTGTTTATTTCGAAGTTATTTTTTTGTTCTAAAGTACAAAAACTGCTTTATTTCGAAGCTCAAACCTATCCTTATTCTGAATCTTGTTTCCTATTCTGCATGAGAACAATCAAATTTCTCATTCTGGAGTTGAATATCATTTTGAAGCTATTTTAAGCATCATTCTTATTCCAAAGCTTAATATCATTCCGAAGCTTTGCACACCTTCACCCCTAGAATAAGCTTTACTGACTACAATTTTTTCAATTCTTCTATTTCTTTCATCCCCTTAAAACAACATGGAATTCTTTCTCTACCTTCCTTTGACCAGATGGATTACTTTTGGATTTTTTTCAAACCTTATGAATATTTTATACTAACTAGTGATTTTTATACACTACATACTAAATATCTACAATGATTAAAATGCAAAGGGCACATACCTGATTTAACCACTTATCTACATTTGTATAGATGTTTGTTCCTACTGACTACCAGCTTAGCTCTTCTACGAAATAAGACAGGTGCAGTCTTGAGAAAGGATGGAATAGTGATTGTGGGACCAACAAGGCAAACATGCCAAAAAACTGGTTTTCATGCAAGCCAATTCAGAAGTGCCTCCTAGGAGGTTTTCACTTTCTGAATTATTATTATTATTTTTTATATTTTTTTCATTCTATTGAATCTCTTGTGGAAGAGGTAGTTCCTTCCATCATGTAGACATCCAATTGCTCCACTTGCTTCAGAAATTCATCCTTAGTCAGTGGTGCATGGTATATCTGGAGATGATGTCCATTAACCACTAGCTTCCTTCGTGAATCATCAATGGGTGAAAGATGAACAACTCCATTTCCAAATACTTCTTCAATCAGATAAGGTCCAAGCCACCTAGTTTGTAACTTCCCAAGAAAATATTCATAGCGAGAATCAAACAACAAAGCCCAATTGCCTTGCTAAAATTCTCGTTGTTGAATGTGACTGTCATGCCACAACTTCTATTGTGCTTGAATCATCTCAGTTTGATGCAATGCCTCCATTCGTAGTTCATCCAATGCATTGAGCTACAAAATCCTATTTGTTTGTGCTTGTGACAAGTCAATACCAACTTCCAAAGCAGTTCGAAGTGTTAGTAATTCAAATTCAATAGGCAAAAGAGGCTTTTTACCATAAACCAATTCATAAGGTGTAAATCCTGTGGTGGATTTCCATGTAGTGTTATAAGCCCAAACTGCTTCAGGTAGTTTATCCATCCAATTCCTCCTATGGGAAGCTACTGTTTTGGTTAAGATTCTTTCTAATTCCCGATTTGTGACTTCAACTTGACCATTTGCTTGAGGGTGATAAGGTGAAGATTTCCTATGCTTAATTTCATATAGTTTAGTAAAGGCTTCAATAACCTTTGATGTAAATTGAGGTCCCTGATCTGTAGTGATAGAATGTGGGGCTCCAAAACATAGAAAAATTTGTGAATACAGGAAATCAACAACTTTTTCTTCATGGGTATGCTTAAAAGCACGTGCTTCTACCCATTTAGTCACATAATCAGTACATACCAAAATATGCACCTTTCCTTGAGAAGGTGGGTCAATAGGTCCTACAAAATCTAGCCCCCACCTCTCAAATGGTTCTATATCTACTTGAGGTTGTAATGGCATTTCATTGGTATAGGTAGGTTTTCCCATTCTTTGGCATGCATCACAATGTCTGACATATTTTTTTACATCCTTATGCAGAGATGGCCAATAATAACCAGTACCTAAGATTTTCTGAATTGTACTCTTTACTGAGTAATGTCCTCCTGATGGTTCATCATGGCATGCATGAAGAATGTCATATACTTCATCCTTGCGGATGCACCTGCGTAAGACATGGTCAGGACTGCATTTAAAAAGTAGACCCCCTATCCATTTGAAAGAAGAGCTTTGCTTGATTAACTATTTCTTTTGTTTAGAAGTGAAGTGAGGAGGAACTTTCCCTGTAGCCAAGTAATTGGCTATATCTACAAACCATGGAGATTGCACAGAAATAGAAAATAGTTTTTCATCAGGAAAAGCATCTTCAACCAATTCCCCTGTGTTTGTGTTTGGCAATCTTGATAGAAAATCTGCCACTACATTGGCTTTCCCTGGTTTATTAACTATGGTGATATCAAATTCTTGCAATAGTATTAACCAATGAATAATTCTTGCACTAACCATAGGTTTATTCATCAAGTACTTAATAGCAGCATGATCTGTATGGATGAACACTTGATATCCTGTGATATAGTGTCAAAATTTATTGATAGCATATACCACAACTAAGAATTCCTTCTCAGTAGTGGTGTAGTTCTTTTCTGCTCCTGTCAAGTTTTTACTAATGTAGTAAATGGCATAATGTTCTCCATTTTCAATCTGACCTAATGCGGCTCCAATTGCAGTATTGGAAGCATCAGTCTGAATATGGAATGGCAGTTCCCAATTAGGACCTCTCAACACCGAGGGAGTTGTTAACTTCTCTTTCAATGCTTCAAATGACTCTTGACATTCTGTAGACCAGGTAAATTCAGAATCCTTGGTTAATAATGCAAACATTGGATTGGCTATGGTACTAAAATTTGCAATAAATCTATGGTAGAAACCAATATGTCCCAAGAAACTCCTAACATCAGTTTGAGTTTTTGGAGGAGGAAGGTTTTTGATGACTTCCACCTTCTTGGGGTCAACCTTGATCCCATGAGAGGAAATGTGATGACCAAGGACAATCCCTTCCTCCATCATCAGAAAGCATTTTTTAGGGTTTAAAGACAAATGGTATGTTTCACAACGTGTTAAAACTTTTTCAAGATGTTCCAAGGTATAATCAAAAGTGTCTCCACATACTGTGAAATCATCCATGTATATTTCCACACTTTCATTTGTTAAATCAGAGAATATTGCCAAAACAACTCGTTGAAAAGTTGTTGGAGCATTACATAAACCAAAAGGCAAAACCCTATAAGCAAATGTTCCCCAAGGGCATGTGAAAGTAGTTTTCTCCTGGTCTTCTGGTGCAACTTGTATCTGATTATATCCACTAAAACCATCAAGAAAATAGAAGAATTTCTTTCCAGCAAGGGTGTCTAACACTTGGTCTATGAATGGTAATGGAAAATGGTCCTTATGTGTGACCTTGTTTAACTCTCTGTAATCTACACACACTCACATTTTCCCATTTTTCTTTGGAACAATAACCAATGGAGAAACCCATCGACTATCTGAAATTGGATAAATGAACCCTACATCTAAAATTTTTTCAATTTCTTCTTTGACAATATCTTTTAAAGTAGGATTCAGATGTCTTTGAGGTTGTCTCACAGGTTTAACATCTTCAATGTATATCCTATGTGTACACACATCAGGGTGAATTCTTGACATATCCTTATAACTCCAAGCAAAATCCTGAACATGTTTTTGTAGAACAACAAATAATTTTGCTTCTTGTTCATTAGTCAACCAACTATTAATATTCAAAACTTTACCTGGTTGTACCTCAATTTGTTTTATCCTTGGATGAATAGAATTGACTGCTCCATACTTGTTGATTAAAGAATTTAATGGACAGTGGTGTGGTTGAAGAGTATGAAATACTCTT
This sequence comes from Wollemia nobilis, assembly GCA_028583015.1. NCBI lineage: Eukaryota > Viridiplantae > Streptophyta > Pinopsida > Araucariales > Araucariaceae > Wollemia > Wollemia nobilis. Next base: position 5,661,915 of record JAQPPZ010000386.1, on the reverse strand, counting down.
GATTCTATTTCAAAAGTAATTCCTGATGGAATCAATTCTTGCATAGGACATGTGAAAGAGGTAAGAAGATGATGATGCCATCCATGTGGTAGTGTGAAAGAGCTTTCCTGTATTGGAATGGATGAAAGGTGCTCTGAGGTCTGTTCCTCATCTTTCCATAGCAAATGATGAACAATGATTTGATCATATTTAAGCCCTTGTTCTTGTAATGTCTCAACTAGGACAGTCTCATCCTCAAAAATTTCTCTTTCTTGTGAGTTTATTTCCTCAATGTGTTCCTTCACTATTATTGTAGCTAGGGTGGAAACAGTTTCTTCCTGTTCTTCATCAGATTCAGGAAACCATATCTGTCCAAAAAATTTTGTTGAAGGTTGGGCAGGAGGATAAAGGGAAATATTTTTAAGATCAATGCCATTTGAAATAGTCATTTCCCCAGATCTATAGTCTATAAAAGCAGTTGTAGTGGCAAGCCAAGGTCATCCTAGAATGATGGGATAGCCATTGGCTGAATTTCTAGGCTGCAATACCAGGAAATCTATAGGATATTCCCAAGAAGAAACTTCTATGGAAATATCTTCCAGTATCCCTTCTAGTTTTGCAACTGACCTATCAACCATTTCTAAAACTGTAGTTGTAGGATTGAGATTATTGAGCTGTAGTTTTTGCATTGTGTCTTTAGTCATCACATTAATTGTAGCTCCAAGATCAATCAAAACATTTGGAATATGAATTAGCCCAATAGTGATTGTGACAACTGGACTTCCTGGGTCACTATATTTTGGAGGAACAAGTTTCCCAGATAGCAGGTCAACTAATTTTCCTTCTACTTGCACAATTTTAGGAAAGGACTTCTTCTTCTTGCTAGGTCGTTTGATACATAACTCCTGAACTATTTTATTGATTAATGGCACATCCTTTATTGCCTACAACAAAGGAAGGGATATAGTCATTTTATTAAGCTCTATGACTAATTCTGATTCAGGGATAGTTACAGTATTATCAAATCTTTTAGGATATGGTACCACTCCTGAAGGAGGTACATTTTTCACCTGCACATTTTTTGGTTTTTCTTTTTCCTTTTCCAAAGTTGTTTGCAATTGTTCTAGATTTGGAGATTCTTGTTTTCCATCAATTTATTCAATGGTAGGTGGAACAGGATCAGGTAAGACCTTTCTTGAACGTAATTGGATATTACTACAGTCAAGAACATGAACTGCAATAGTTTCTTTAGATTCATCTGCATAGACAGGAGCTGCCTATCTTGTATTATTTGGGTTAGCCACAGGTTGAGCTAGAAGTGGAGGTTGCTTTACCGGTTGTGCTTGTTGTGGTTGCATTCTTCCCTAAAATTTCTGATTAGGAGCAGATAGCAGGTTTTGAGTTTGTCCTTGATACCTTTGTTGCCCTTGATATGATGGGTACTGTGACCCCCATCTTTGCCCATGTTGTTGATTCAGTGTCCAAGGTGGATTCATCCATCCAAAGTGTGACCAATCTTGGGGAGCTATCCAGGATTGATTCCAAGGTTGTGAGGGTGGTTCTGCATATCCCCATGGCATATTCCAAGGATTTTGTCCCCAACTTGTAGGGAAACGAGGGGCATTTTGATATTGTGAAAAATTGCCTCCCTGCCTTTGTCCAAGAACATGAAGTTCTTCAATCTGAGTTTCCAAAACATTTTTGAGTTGAGGCAACAGATGACACTTATCAGTCATGTGCTCTTTTGAAAAAATGCCACAAATAGTTGAGATAGAAGTTCTGTTCAAGGGACAATCTTGTAAGGCATGCTTGTTTCTACATCTTGGGCAATAGATAGCCAAGGGTGGTGTAGAGTTAGATTTTGCATTTCTCTCCCCTAATGCGGAATTTAGTTGGACAAGAATATCAGTTTTCATGTTAGCCATTTCTTCCATTAATTCTTTTATATCATTATTACCAGGATTCCGCTTCTTCCTTCTTTGCCTAGTGCGAGAATAATTTTTGCATAACCCTACGATTTCATCAATCTCAAGTTGGTTCACATCTCCTTTTCCCATTAAATCTAATACTTCCCTGGAATCATCCTGCAAACCTCTTAAAAATATGGTCTTTAACAAGTCTGGTTCTACAAGACCACATCTCTTTTGGATAAAGGTAAATCTATCAAGATAGTCCTCTAAGTTCTCATCCTCTTCTTGTTTAATCCGAAATAATTCATCCTTTCTATTTCACACTCTACAATATTCTTGATACTTATCCAAGAATGCAGTTTCCATTTGATCCCAAGTGCGGATTGAATCAGGTTCGAGACTCATAAACCATCGTAAAGCTGCATATTTGAGTGTAGAGGGAAACAACTTCAGTTTTTGGTTGTCATTTACATAGTCATAAGTCTGACACAGAACTTTGAATTCAAACAAAAATTGGTCAGGATCCTCAGAAACAATTCCTCTAAAGGTTGGCAACACTGAAGGTGAAATTGTTTTCATAGGAGCATTCTGAGTAGGATTCAGTCGAATAGGGTATTCAAAATTCTGAACAGGATTGTCAGCATTGTGGACCATAACATCCCTATCATGTTCTTTGGCTTCTGCCATAGTTTCTCCCTCACTTTTGACTTTTGCAACCTGTTCGGATGGACCAGACCCAGGGGTATGTCTAGAAGTAAGTGCTTCTAAGAGTTCCTCTTCCAAAGGTCCCAAAATTTTGGTTGATGAAGAAGATGACTCTCGTTTAAGTCTTTCAGGGATTTCATACACAGGCAAGTCTTCTCTTGATTGAGAAGAATGCCTTTCTGGAAAAGAGCCGGTTCTGATAAACCTCCCTCTTTCGTCTCTTGGCCTATGCATTCATGCTCATTTGCTAAATGAATTGAAGTACAAGTTTCCAAGAACTGTTAGTTGTATCAAGATAACAATTCTTGGGCTGCTTTACTTCTCCTAACAACACCTAGGTTCCCCGGACAATGGCACCAAAAATGATGAGTGTCGTAAATCACATCATTTATCTTTAAGTTTTGTCAATCCAGGGCGGTGTCCAATGGCTATATACGATAGCAGAGGTAGGCAGCTTGAAGATCAGCTCATTCAGGAAGCAGGCTTTATTGGTGAGACAAGTTAACTTTGGGGGTTTTTGGTGTCACTTCTAACCTTATGAACTGAATTTGAATTCTAATTACACTTGCAGAAGTAAAATTACAGAAATGGAAAGTTTGCAAAAAATGAAATCTGATTACTCTTGTAGAATTGAAATGATAGGAATGAAAAGTTTGTAAAAAATGAAACCTAATTACATTTGCAGAATTGGAATGATAGGAATGAAAATATTGCAGAATTGAAATACACAAGCTGATCACCAATCAACAAAATGGAAATGCCAAGAAGCTAGGAACAACTACTAAAAAATAGGGGAAAACCACAAATGCTGTAAATTCCAAATTTATGCTATTGAGTCAGCTGACATACACACTACATACATCTACAGTAAACACAGTTAGTAAACAAGAAATAGAAACTGCCAAGTTTTCTGCTAATCTACTGCAACAAAGGTTCACAAAAAAACCTGTCAGCAATTAATCCTTCTTCTGGGCTTGGAAGTGGCCCTTGCTCCCTGATCCAGAAGAAGGTGAAAGGATGCTACTAACTACTCAATGCTTCACATATTCTCTCAAAACAACAAATGGATGGAAAGACTGCACTTTATTGACTGTCACACAACATTACAACATTGCAGGAGAATCCTGCTAAATTGTTGTTCTGCTACAACTTCTACTTCCTAACAATTTTCTCTATATCTATTGCTACTTCTATCTATATGCTCAACCAACAAGGGAGCCTATTATTTATAATAATCTATTACATGTGCTACGCTTACAATCTATTCTGTTTTAGTGGTTCAACAATTGTTCTGAAGTTGTCTTCCTCCAATTCAGGAAACTGTTATGTTGTAGCATTTCATTATCCCTTGTTGTGCATTCTCCATTGGTGTAAATGAGTTGGAAGAGATGAGAAAACATCTCATACACCTGTATCCTTTCCAAAATTATCCATTTCCACCTTTTTGGGCACTTTGTTTACCTTTTTGACCAGAACTGGTCCTTCTCCGCTCATTTTGGAGCTGCTCCAAAATATCTGTTAGTGCAATAACTTGACACTTATCCGTACACCAGATGCTCAAGAAAGTGGATTTGACTAGGTAAGAAGTCTCCCTAAGTCCTTAGAAGATAAATTCAACCAGTTTTACATGTTGTAGCTGACAAATTCCAAGCCATGCTATTAATGGACAGTTGGCTGGAATTTGTATGGTCAAAAATTTTGTGTTTCAGATTTTCTGCATAGTCACAACAGTTTGGCACCTTTTTGCAATTTAAACCAGTTAGGAAGCAAGGAAACTAAGTGAAATGCCACCAGAACAGGATACACATCAGCACACATTACCATATACTTCAAATACACTTGCATTTACTAAGTAAATCAACTGAAACAATGCAAATAAATGCAGAAAATGGTCAAAACAGAGTACTATGCTCCTAAACATTTAAACATGTAAATATTAATATATAATGCATTCAATCATCAAAATTAGCATAGAAACATAGCATAAGGTTTATAAAGCAGTTTGTGAAATATCCAAAATAGTCCATAAATGAGGCAATTCCTGGCCTCATCATGGAGCGAACCAAAAGATCATCCACATAATCTTGTAAAATATCATGCATCATGTCATGAAAAATATAAGTCATAGCCCTATTATATGTGGCACCAACATTCTTCAAGCCAAAAAGCATGAATTTATAATAGAAGGTGCCCCATGGTGTGATGCAATATGTCTTGGCCTAGTCCTCAAGGGCAACCATGATCTGATTATATTCTAAGAAACCATCCATAAGTGAGAGCATGCCATATTTGGAGGTGAAATCTAAGATCTGATCTATATTGGGTAAGGGAAAATAATCCTTGGGACATGCTAATTTAATTTTCTAAAAGTTGGTACATATACTGATTATTCCCATATTCTTAGCCACTAGAACAATATTGGAGATCCAATCAGAATAGTTAATGGCTTTTATAAAATTGACATCAAGGAGTTATTGGAGCTTCTCCTTGACTAAAAGGGTAACCTTAGGATTCATCTTCCTAAGTTTTTGCTTAATAGGCTTAGTGCTAGGATGAACTACCAAATGATATATAACAAGAGAGGGATCAAGCCTTGGCATGTTGGTATACGACCAAGAAAAAAAATAGTAAAATTATTTTAACAAATTATTCAACTACTCTTGCTCATCCATGGACAAGGCTTTACCTAGCTTAAGGATTCTAGGGGTCTCCTCAAAACCTGTGTTAACATCTATGGTCTCATCAATGATAATGGATGACTCATCCTCAAGAGGAGGTGGGGTAGGAATTATTCCTAGTTGCTCAAGGTCCTCGAGATACATAGAACCAAAGTCCTCTTGAGAACTAGAAGACTCAACCTGTGCAATGCAAGGGACTGACCCATCAAAGTAGATGCCATTTTGAGGGACATACTCATGAGCCATGTCATGAAGAGTGTCACCTTCAACATACTCCTTTGGGATCATGATTAATAGAGAGGGAGAGGGCAACCCCTCATCCTTAACACTCCACTCCAAACCTTGATGATATATCCTCATAAGAGGCTCCTGATGAGAAGGATTGACTTGATCCTATGATGAGACATTAATTAATGATTCCTCTCTCATGTTTATATTTTCAAATTGCTTAGTTATGTGAGGTGAGGAATTTTATGGATATAAATTAATATCACATTGATCTTGCTCAACTAGTGAACAATATTCAAATGGGTGAGTATTGCCCCAAATGGTGATAAATTGATTCTTAAATTCAAATTTTAAACACTAGTGAAAAGTAGAAGGGACAACCTTCATCGAATGAATCCAAGGATGTCTAAGAAAAAAATTAAAATATGCAGGGCAAGACACCACATATAACAAGATATCTAAAATATTGGGTCCAACCCTAAGGGGAGGGATACAATGCTATAAGCTCCTTGGGACTCATTGTTGAAAGTTTTGATGATGTCATTGGATTTAGTTAAATCTTCCTCTTTTAATCCAAAATTTTGGAAGAATTGATAAGTGCATAAATTAAGGGAAGAACCATTGTCAATTAGAATCCATTTGATAAAAATTTCTTCAATAAATATAGTAATGTAGAGGGAAGAATCCCCTATAAGTTTGACAAAGGCTTATCATCATTTGAGAATGTGATATGATGTATCCAAAGAGAATTTGCAATGTTAAATATAGAACTAGGGGAAATATCTTGAGGAATATATTGTTGTCTTATAATATTCACAAGGCTTCCCCATAAATAGGAGAAGTTTGCAAAAGCTCTAAGAGGGAGATCTTGATTGAGGTACTAGCTAATTGTTGTTGAATGTCAAAGGAGACTTTAGGTTATGGATTCAACACTAAAGGTGGGTTTTATAACCTTGTCCTCTTTTTTGGATATTATTTAAACTAAGGTAGGTTTCAAAGGTGGGTTGGATGATGAACTCATCTCCTACTGAGAATGTTGAGTTAGTTGATTCTATGCTTGTTGCCTTGTAGTTGTTGCTACCATACCAACCATATTATCATAGGGAGGTGGAACATTTCGATGTGACACTTGATTAGCTACTTGCTAACCATGCTTAGGGAGGGGATCTTGGAAGATCCCCATGTATTGATTAGTTTTGGGTTCTTGTTGAGTAGGAGGTTGATTTTTGTTGGAGGATTGTATCATGAACCTTCTATGATAGGTTATCCTTCATCAATTAGGTATTGAACCACATGTTTTAACCTCTTACAAGAGTTTGTCTAATGTCCCTCCACTCTATGATACTGACAATGCTAACCAAGCTTGTACCAATCAGTCATGGTATCTGGTTGCATTATGGGAGGTAAATCAACCATATTAGCTTTGAAAAGCTGCTTTAGGACCACATTAATAGGTGTGTTGAGTCTTGTGAAATTCCTTTGTGGGTTTTTTTGGAGTTGGTTAAGCACCATATTTTGTAGGGTGTTAACAAAATTGTTAACATGCCTACTATATGTTACCCCATCACCAACTACATGCTTGTTCTTATACTGATTTTTAGTGGTCCTATCTTCTTTTACTTTAATCTAACCTCTTCTTATAAGGGCTTGATCTACCCTTCTTGCTAGATCTATTGCTTGATAAAAAGATGTGATAGTTGTTGTTTCCAATTCATAAGAGATTTTTTCTTGCAAGTTTCCAATTATCTCAAGCATGTCTCGAGGAGGTAAGGTGTATCTCAAGCATCCAACTAGACTCATCCATTGAGATAATTTTTTTGAAAAAATTTCATCCTTAGGTTGTTTCAACATAGTAAAATTATTTTCAACATAAGCACCAAATTATTGAACAAACATTTTAGCTATCTCTTCAAAATTCCTCAAAGAATGATTAGGCAAATGATAATACCACTCTAATGCCATACCACCAAGGCTCTTAGGGAATGTTTTTAGTAACAACATGTCATCATATTTGATATCATAACATGCTATCCTAAACATTATTAAATACTCAATTGGATCTTATGTTCCCTTATAGATGGGAAAAACCAACATTGAAAAATGCTTAGGGTAGGACCTAAAGGTAATTATAGGGTCTAAGGGTTGATTGCACATTTATTTATAGTTTTAGGTGAAACTAGGTGACTATATCATATCCACTCTAGAAAATAATTATTCCACCATATTCGTTAAACTCTACACTTCAGGGCTATTGTTGTGCAATAACCTTAGGTTCCTTAGGGGAGGGGTATAGGTAGGTCATTAAAAGGGAACTTGGCTCATGTTGGAGGTATTGACACTGTTATGGTATGGGTTATGATATGTGGTATCTTGCAATGGAGGATAACTAAAAGTTGGTGGAATAGAAGCATGAATATTGAAATTAGTTGAATGAGGAGGAAATTGAACATAATATTTATATGCACTACTAGTTGGAGGAACTTATGGAATTCTTCCAATATTTGTGGTTATAGTAGTAGCATATGTTGGGTTGAAAATAAGATTATCATGATGTAAATATTAAGTCAAGGGATTTTTATGAACATATCAAGGAGAAAAAAAATGCTTATGAGATGTTCTAACTTCCTTGAGTTGGGTTTCCTCTTCCATAACTTTATCCAAGGCATCTTTGTGATGCTTATAGAAATTCTAGACACGTTCAAATGATTTAAAGATAATATTTCCATTGGAACCCTTAGTAATATTTAAGTAGGGAAAAATGGTGCACCAAATTATGTGAAAAAATATGCGTATCTACCCCATATCACTCATGAGCATAAAAAAGGAAGCATGCATGTGAAAAGGAAATAATACCAAACAAAAGGAAATGAATCAAAGCAAGTCTCTTCTCATTAATTTGTTGGATCAGATCCAAGGTTACACAGAAGTCCCCTTGAGGGCTCAAAATGTGATACAATTGTTACAATATTGGGTGCCCAAAGACCAAGTCTTTCACGAAATCCGGGTGCACATCCAATGTTTCTCCGCGTACCCACAATCGAGGTGGGAGAGCCAATGCCACCGCTACTTGTATCTAGGTTCTCTGATGTCTGATATTTCTTCCCAAATCCTTATGAGGACCTGCACCTGCACACAAGGAAGCAAAAAGGGGTCAAATAGCAAGGGTGTATGGTGAAAACATGCAATCCCCACAGGGGCAAAATGGCATATGAATTAAAAGTGCATCAAATGATATCCAAATGACTTGAAAATTTGCAGATATGTTAAAGAGGATGTTTTGGGAGGATATCACCCAAAAAATATTGGAAATTGCATCCGTAGACCCCTCGATTTAGCACTTCACCGCATGCAACCTATGAAAAGGAAGACAACAAAATATCAAACCTGCACTCATCCAAAACTCATGAAATTTGGTCAGTATGCATAAATTGGCATTTCAAGACAACCCATATGATCATATTTTCAAATTGGAGTCCGGATCCACCTGCATCAAATTGGGGTGCCCGGATGGGCCCTACGAGCCTACAAAAACTTAAAAATAGCATAACTCCTTCATTTTAACTCCAAATGACCTGAAATTTGAACTGTAGAATAATGGAATAATGTAGAAAATAAATAATTAAAAAAAGTAAAGAAATTGCTTAATAATTTACCCTCATCCCGGGGGCGATGGTGACTACAACTATTTGGAGGGCACCCTAGGAGGGGATACCCACCAAATCCGGCTGATTTTTGTTACAAAACCACTATAAGATGTTCCTAAACAACCTAAGGTGTGTTTTCTTTGAATTTGGTGAAGAAATTCACCCAGATGGAAAAGTTACGCTCGGATTACCTTCTTGAAGTCACCCGGTAACCTCCTTGGCAAAAGGGAGATTTCGAGGGCAAAAAGGTGCAATAAGGTGAGGGGAAATATCGACAGCACTCCATTGCATATCCTAGAACTCCTCTACATGTTTTTGTGTGGATATTGAACCCATTTTATAGCCCAAAGGGGCTCATGTGCAAAAAGGCATGCAAGGGCATGCATGGCAGGAGGTGCCACTTGTCAAATGGGAGGCATGCACAGGGTGTGGAAGAGAATCTCCCAATTTGGCCCTCATCAAGATGGATGTCATAAGGATTCCCTGTCCTCTACCTTGCATGCTCTGTTTGGGTGGTCAAATGGCAGTTTTTGGGTGCCATTTGGCCAAATTTTGACTTTTTATGGGTCAAACTTCACCACCATCCCACCTTGGGATGAGGGCTCACCACCATCCCAGGGTGGGATGGTGGTGAATTTTGGGCCAAAACCTCCCAAAATTGGGCCGGTAGCCTCCAAAACCCTTTTCGGAGTGGCTAGAACCACTATGAGCCTCCATAGGGCTGCCCAAGGGGCCATGTGATGTCAATTTGATCATTGCTTGTGGATGCTTAATCGGGTTTACCACATTTTAGTGTCTACAGATGCCCCTTTTTGAGATGCATTGTGTGCAACACAGTGCTGAGAAAAAATAGATGACAAAAATGTAGAATGATTAAGGTTACTCGATAACCTAACCAACTTTAGATGCCCCAATCATGAAAAGGGCGTGTGTTCTTGAATCCTTGCTTCTGACTCATTGAATGAGCGTGCTTATGCTTGAAAATTGTTTGTCATGAAGGGATAGGGCCTATGAATTCATGATGCCAATAATGTCAAGCATTATAATGTGATATTGTGTGCTTGTTTGCTGCCCCAAGCAGGAGCATGATTGTCTTTATCGAAGATTCGTTGAACGAACACCATTCGCATAATTGAGTGTGTGCTTGCTGATTTGGACTGAGTATGACTACCCCCTCAAGCGACGAGTCGATGAGGGAATGACCAGTGAGAAAAGTGATGAGTCGCTTGACCCAATTGACTTGTGTTATGCTTACCTTCAGTTTTGTCCCTTGAAAAATAGGGCAATTTGGAGAGGATTTTGGTGACTTTGTTGAGTTTTCTTGGAGGAAAGGAGCTGAAAACTGCATGTCCAGGGGGTGGTCCAGCCACAATGGCCTTCTTAGGGCATGAATTAACAAATTTTCCATCCCTCCTAGGATCCTCAGGGTTGCATTTTGATCTATGTGAAATTTGGACCCAATTTGAGCTATTTTGGTGCAGTTTTGGACCTGTTTTGGGTCATTTTGGGCTGTTTTGGCCTATTTTTGCTACCACCGTCCCAGGGTGGGACGAGGGCATGTTCTACCACCGTCATAGGGTGGCACTATTTGCAAAATGTGCTCATGTTCCACCCTGGGATGGTGGTGACCCCTACATCTTTATATAAACCCAAAATATGAAGGTTAGGCTCATTTGTGCATGCTTTCTTTGGCAGTTTGAGAGGTGAGGAGTAGGAGAGTGATTATGAGTAGCGGAGTGCTGTAAAATTCATCCCACAGTCACCATGAGTCAGTGGGTGGACTCAGCCAGTGGAGGAGCCGATGCGAGACAGGTATGCCAAGTCTCTCTTATTGCATTTTCCTAGTGTTAGGAGTTGATTTTCTTGCTTTTATGGTATGTTTTTGGCTTGGAAGCATATCACACTAGATTGTAGGTAATTAAACCTAATTTATGAGATATGTACCAAATTTTGTGTTTTACCCATGTTTTTGTGCAATTAGATTGCATTTTATAGGTCCAATTTTGCATTGTTTTTGCTATTTTTGATGGCCTGAAAGGCCTTTTTGAGCCCAATTTTTTTTGAGTCATCCCTAGGTGGGATGGCTAGTGTGGGCTGGTCATAGGCCATCCCTTGATGGGTTGGCCATAGGGTTGGGGGCCATTCCTAGGGGGAATGGCCACAAACCGACCTCAAAGAGGGGCCATTTTGAGTCTTTTCTTTTGAATGTTTTTGGGGCCATGCGAGGCCATTTTGGTGGTGTATTATTGAGTTGCTTATCCCTGTCAGGTGGTGAGGAGTCGGTATCGAGTACCTACTCTCTTTTATTCCATGAGGTATGCCTTGACCATAGAGGACTAGGAGTGGTTGGATGCCATCGACCTCAAGTAGGTGACCCTATTAGAGGTTGTCATAGGAGACCATGCATATCTGACTGCCCTGATTGATCTGTGGGATCCGTGCACCAATACTTTCCACCTACCCACTAGGGAGATGATGGTGACACTGGAGGATGTCTATCAGATTCTTTAGATTCTGATAGAAGGGTGACCGATCCACACGACACCACGAGACCGTAGACAGGCAGTGCTCGAGAGGTACTTTAGTTATGATCTAGAGATGACAGAGTTGGACTACTTGAAGGGTGGTATGTTGGTAGGATTCTGGCATGAGGCAAAGGTATTGGGGGTGAGGCATACACTACTCATGATGCTCATCTCCAATATGCTACTACCGGATTCTTCTGGAGCGAGGTTCCCATGGAACCTAGTGGAGATAGTGTTTGCGTTGGTGGGGTCTACTATGGCGGAGCCACTGGTGATGGCATGGGGTACTACACTATTGGCACAACTCTATGATGAGCTATACGAGATCCGCTATCATTGATGGAAGGGTATTGGGTGTAGCTTTTTGTTGTAGTGCTGGGGATGGTAGCACATAGCTGTGGGGCGACCACAGGGGCTACCCTGGATGACTCGGGCACAACTAGCAGATAGGGAGATAGGATACGGTATCCTATGGCAGAGGGCTCAGGAGAGGGGACAGAGTCGATGATTCATAGGTGAGGTGGCCTACTATGCAGATCTATTTGCCCAACTCGGGGTAGGTCAGGTATTCTGGAGGCCATACAGAGATTGTCTAGAGTGGGTAGATGCTACTATACAGCTCCGTAGGGTGCGGTGAGGCAGATGGTTAGTTGGACGACATGGCACGGAGTGGGAGTACTTCCCTTTTGCTTGGGTGATGTGATAGTTTGGGCTACACCAGGGGGTGCCTAGTGAGCCGGTGCCTTATCGACATCATGGGGATGAGAGGACATTGGCATGGCCGATGGTAGAGGTAGTGGCATGGGATGCAGATCCTGTAGTGGACATTCTAGATGTGGATGATGTCGGGACTACAGCGGAGTATGACGCTTGGTGGGTGATAGGCCAGGGGCATGGAGAGGGGCCACTAAGGAGGGGTGCAGCTAGGGAGGCACATCAAGATGCTTTTGGTGAGGACCAGGGTGAGGCAAGTGATTGGCAGGGACACGGGGTAGGGGAGCATGTGGATCTCCTGGACTTAGGAGATCGAGGTGACTTGGGGGATGATGATGTTGGGGATGAGGAGGTGCAGGCACCATTGATGGCATCAAGGGATACAGAGGTAGAGCTATGAGATGAGCTACTTAGGGTGAGGTAGGAGAGAGATCTCCTATGGACATAGGTGCATGATGTATAGGCAGAGCTAGCAGCACAATGAGCTAAGGTACAGGTGGCATAGGTCGAGATAGCATCTCTTTGGGCACAGCTACGATCTCGGAGCCCTACATGGGAGGATTCTAGCAGTGGGGAGGTGACTAGGCTGCAGGTAGAGGTGACACGACTCCATTCTGTGGTGGAGACTTACCAGGCATGGTGCCAATAGGGGTAGGCTTATGCGGATGAGCTAGAGACTGAGGTAGTATGCCTTGGTGGGCATCTACGAGATGATGCAGGTGCCAGTGGGTCATACCAAAGTCACCACAGTAGGATAGGGTAGTCCTCCTCTAGGCTGGAGGTACCAGGGTCTAGGTAGAGAGCTGACAGGGTAGGTGGTAGCAGATATGGGAGTTCATAGAGGACTCCTACTATAGGTGGGAGTGCGAGTCGTAGTACCGGTCCTGCGTGACCATGGTAGTGGCTCGCATGACTCTTTTTGTGTTTTTGGATGTTTTAGCAGTGTGAAGTCTGAGGACTCACTTTATTGTAGCCGATAGGCAACATGATGTATCTTTTTATCCCATACATATACACAAAAAAAAAAAAAAAAAAATATATATATATATGAGCTTTTTTATGTGGTTTATCATCATGTGTTTATTGTTTTATGAAATGTATGCAAATGTATGCAATTTGATTTATGTAATGATGATGAATGCCTATGTATGCATATTTTGTGATTGTGATTTAATTTTATTTTGTACATGCATGGATGTATATTGAGATGGATGATTTCTTAATCTAGAGGATGCAAGATTTTTTTGACAAGGTATGAATCTGCTAGGATGACCAAGGTACTTCATATCCCTGTGTTTATAAGTGAATTCATTCCTGTGAGATGCATAAGGATACCACTAGTGCCAAGCAGGCTCTCAACCAAACTTGTATTGAGGATCACCAAATGAATGCCACCATCGTAGGTTTTGTACTAAGTATGACTAGACCACTAGGCAATCTAGGTTACCAAAGCTAGCTCATCCACATGCAAACATTGGTCTATACATATGCCCGAAAGCTAATGTGATAGACATATCGTCATGCATGAGGCTACCACCATTGACGGATAGGCTATCCACCAAACCCGTAATGAGGATCACCTGATGGTTTTCCAAATGTTGAGAGTTCCAGGGATTCAAGCTCAGGTGTCTTTTGGTTATTCAATTGATTGGGATTACTTGCTCTCATATATAGTGATGAAAATCACTGTTTATTTTTCTCTTTTTAGTGACTATAATCACTATTTATTTTGAGTTTTTCCTTTTTCTCTTGAGCAAGGGGTTTGAGTAGTGGTGATAACCATTGTTATTTTTTATTGTTGCTTTTTGAGGATTTTGACTTCAAAGTTGAACTTGTGGGATTTTTGGCTTGTGGATGGCATTGATCCTTTAGGCCTTGGGGATGACTACCCATCCTTCATAGGGATGTGTAGTATGAATCCTTATGACTTTAGGGATCAAAGGTGTTTGGAAATGTTGATGGGAAGCTTTTGAGATTTTGTTGTGGAATGGTGTTGATATTTTTGGCCTTGGGGATGACTACCCATCCTTCATGGGGACGTGTAGTATGAATCCTTATGACTTTAGGGATCAAGGGTGTTTGGAAATTTTGATAGTGGTGAAAACCACTATTGATTTTGGGGAATTGGGTGGGGAAGAGCTTGTCCTTTTGCCAACTCTCAGCATTCTTGAACCATTCGCACAGGGGGATGAGCAGGATGACCTTTTCTCTTAAGGTAACCTAGACCACTTCATGGATTTCATCTATCTTTGTGCAAAACTTAGATTGTTAATGATTAATTGTGTTTGGGATATGATGTATGCAAGGCATAATCAATGCAAGACTCTACCTCCTAAAAATCAAGCTAGCCTTGCTACAAAATCTGAGTAGAGACTAGATATGGTTGAGTGACCGAAAACCCTACTGACATTATTTTAAAACAAATGGCTAAGTGAAGGGAATAGACATGATTATGAAAATGTGAAAAATGTGGGTGAAAATGCTAATTGCGGTATTTGAACTATGAGTACTTTCATGACATTGATTTTGAGCGGTAAGTAATGTACCATCATGGTGCTAGACATGTATGTGCAACTCTAAAATGTAAAGTGCTAATGATGAATATGCCTAAATGCAAGCGATGATAAAATGCAATGGGATGCAATATTTTTGAATTTTTGAAATTTTGATGGATATGTATGTATGAAAGTGCAATGCGATGCAATATTTTTGTATTTTGATGTTTTGATGATTTTTTTTGAATTTTTGATTGATATGTATACACATGTGACCAACGGGCTTACTTGGGAGCCATTGGGGCATTTGGGAGGACCAAAGGGCTTATGGATGCCTTTGGGGCTTTTAGGTTTGACCTAGATGATCATAGATAGTCCAGGAGCATTTTTACTTGACCTAGATGGTGAGAACCCACTAGGAGCCTTTTGGGTGACCTAGACATGCAACGACACTTAAAAAGTGTCTACGATTGCCTAGGGGTATTTGGCTATGACCAAAGGGCTTAGGGATGCCTTTGGGGCTTTTAGGGTTGACCTAGATGATCGTAGATAGTCTAGGAGCATTTTTACTTGACCTAGATGGTGAGAACCCACTAGGAGCCTTTTGGGTGACCTAGACGTGCAACGACACTTAAAAAGTGTCTATGACTGCCTAGGGGTATTTGGCTATGACCAAAGGGCTTAGGGATGCCTTTGGGGCTTTTAGGGTTGACCTAGATGATCGTAGATAGTCTAGGAGCATTTTTACTTGACCTAGATGGTGAGAACCCGCTAGGAGCCTTTTGGGTGACCTAGACGTGCAATGACACTTAAAAAGTGTCTATGACTACCTAGGGTTATTTGGCTATGACCAAAGGGCTTATGGATGCCTTTGGGGCTTTTAGGGTTGACCTAGATGATCGTAGATAGTCTAGGAGCATTTTTACTTGACCTAGATGGTGAGAACCCACTAGGAGCCTTTTGGGTGACCTAGACGTGCAACGACACTTAAAAAGTGTCTACGACTGCCTAGGGGTATTTGGCTATGACCAAAGGGCTTAGGGATGCCTTTGGGGATTTTAGGGTTGACCTAGATGATCGTAGATAGTCTAGGAGCATTTTTACTTGACCTAGATGGTGAGAACTCGCTAGGAGCCTTTTGGGTGACCTAGATGTGCATCGACACTTAAAAAGTGTCTACGACTACCTAGGGGTATTTGGCTATGACAAAAGGGCTTAGGGATGCCTTTGGGGATTTTAGGGTTGACCTAGATGATCGTAGATAGTCTAGGAGTATTTTTACTTGACCTAGATGGTGAGAACCCGCTAGGAGCCTTTTGGGTGCTCTCTAAGCATGAAATGGCCGCAAGTGAAGGATGTTCAAGGGTTTAGGATCCTCGACACCTTCAAGTGAAGCTAGGTGATAAGTTCTAGGCCCTATTTGACTAGTGATGACAAAGGGACCTAACCAGTTTACCATAAATTTGTCCCGTAGGTGGGGCGGCAAGCTAGAATTCTGTTGGTTCTCTTTCAGGACGAGATCACCAACCTGAAAGTCTCTGAGATGGACTTTCATATTGTAGGCTCTTTTGAGCCACTCTTGATACACACGTAGATGCTCAAGTGCATTAATGCGATGCTCATCCAACAACATAAGTTGATCTAGGTGAGCTTGTCATGCGAGTATCATCATCAATAAACTCCTGCATGGATATGTGCAGTGATGGGATTTCCAACTCTAGAGGCATGACCGCCTCAACACCATACACTAGTGAAAATGGAGTTGCCCCAGTGGGCATCCGAATGCTAGTGTGGTAAGCCCAAAGGGCAAGCGGCATTTGCGTATGCCAATCGGTATGATTCTCTTTGACTATTTTCTTCAATATGGCAATTAATGTCTTGTTTGATGCTTCTGCTTGCCCATTTGCTTGTGGATAATAGGGTGTCGAAAAGTTGTGTTGGATATTATACTTTGCTTTCAAAGCATGCACATATTTATTCTTGAATGATGTCCCATTATCCGAAATGATCTTGGATGGAATACCAAAATGACAAATGATATTATGCAATATGAACTCCGCTATGCGGGGTCTTGTCGTAGTGGTAAGGGGAATTGCTTCCACCCACTTTGTAAAATACTCGGTAGCCATGATGATAAATGTGTGGTGGCCCGAGGATGTAGGGGAGATTTTCCTGATTAAATCCAACCCCCATTACGAAAATGGCCAAGCCGATTGGATCGGTTGTAAGGCCTGGGAAGGTACATGTGTCAAGTTAGCATGGTGTTGACATTTCATGCACTTCCTCACATATGCACAACAATCTCACTCTAAAGTTGGCCAATAATAGCCCATGCAAAGAATGCACTTTGCGATGGCCATGCCACTAAAATGGCCACCACAAGTACCATCGTGTGCTTGGGCCATTGCCCAAGTTGATTCTTGATACTCTAAGCAATGAAGGAGGATTCCTTCGTAGCTCCGATGGTATAGGATGTCTCCTAACAAGACAAACTTTGCTGCCTTCCATTTAAATGTCCTTTTGGCAGCGTGCGATAATCTAGGAGGGAGGTTACCAAGCTTTAGGTACTCTCTAATTGGTGTGGACCAGTCCTGTTGTGTGGAAGCCTCGATTGCATGAATCGCCTGTCCCTCATGAAGTTCATCCTGAGCAAATGCAGATTGGGATAGAACTTGTAAGAATAGCATTGTGCTACTATCAAAAGGGGTTTGGGGGAACAGAGTCCCCCAAGCGACATGATTCAAGCACTCATGAATGTGTGAGAATCTCTCTTGATGAGGTTCTATTTGAATCAAGTGGACTTCTGGCATGGCTTGAGTGCTCTCATGCTCAACCGCTGATTGTGATAGCATCTTGACTTGAATGGTTGTCATCTCCCCTATGGGGTCTTATGGAATCAAGGATCCTAAAGAGGCCATTGTATCCACAAAATGATTAGATGATCGAGGGAGTGCCTCGATGTCATACCATTCAAATTTTGCTAGGGATTTGTCCACAAGGGCTTTGTAGGCTTGCAAAACTGGGCACTTGCATTGGAAGATTCCCTTGACCTGGTTGACAATGAGCAAGGAGTCACCAAAAATATTGAGCTTGGTGATTTTCATGGCGATAGCCATTTTAAGCCCTATGAGTAAGGCTTCATACTCGAAATTATTGTTGGTGCAGGGGAAATCGAGTTTAAATGATAAGGGTATGGGAGCCCCATGCGGTGTGAAAAACATGATCCCCATGCCACCCCCTTGCTCACATTTGGAGCCATCAAAGAAGAGAGTCATATCCGCCTGTGACTCAGGCTCATCAGAATCAGGCGATTCTGATATTTGGAAGACTCCATCATCGGGAAGCTCCATGCTAAGAGGTTGGTCCTCCTGGAGAGGAGCCTCTGCAAGTTGATCAACAATGACCTGACCTTTGATTGACTTTTGTCCTATGAACTCTAGGTCAAATTCTATCAACAACATGATCCATTTCACCATGCGACTACTATGATAAGTATGACTCATCATGTATCACAATGGATTCTCTTTAGATACAACATACGTAGTGTGGCTGAGCATATAGTGTCGTAGCTTTTTGGTAGCAAAAACCACTGCTAGACATAACTTTTCAACGTATGCGTACTTGATCTCATAGCTCACCAGGGTGCGACTGAGATAATATGTGGCCTGTTCCTTATGAAATTCATTGTTTTGGGCTAACATGGCACCCAATGCGACCTCAGTAGCTGAGATATATAATCGGAATGACACCCCTGGTCTAGGTGGAGCTAACACTGGTGGCAAAGCCAGGTATTGTTTAATTGTGTCAAAGGCATCCTGACATTCATCGTCCCAGTGGAATGTGACCCCCTTGTGTAAAAGTTTGTTCATGGGTCTACACTTGTCCGATAGTTGTGCTATAAAGCGTTTGATGGATGCAATCCTCCCTTACAAGCTATGAAGTTGCTTGATGGTAGTCGGGGGAGGCATTTCAAGGATTGCCTTGACTTTGTTAGGGTCCACTTCGATGCCTCATTTGGAAACTATAAATCCCAAGAGCTTTCTAGATGTGATGCCAAAGATGCACTTCTTGGGATTAGGTCTCACATTATGTTCAATAAGGTGATCGAGGACTTTGCGCAAGACATCTAGGTGCTCATGACGTAATAAAGATTTCTCCAATAAGTCATCCATGTAATCTTCCAAAATTTTATGCATGTAGTCATGGAAGATATATGTCATGGCACGCTGGTAGGTGGCACCGACATTCTTAAGGCCAAATGGCATGACCTTGTAACAAAATGTTCCCCAAGGCATTGTGAACGCCATTTTGAGCTGGTCTTCAGGGTTGATACGAATCTGATTATACCCAGAGAAGCCATCCATAAGGGAGAGCATTTCGTGTCCTACGGTGGCATCTACCAAGGCATCTATGCTTGGCAAAGGAAAATCATCCTTAGGACTCGCTTTGTTTAGGTCTCAAAAATCGGTGCAAATGCGAATCCTCCCATCAGGCTTCTTGATGGGAACCATGTTGGACAACCATGGTGGATAGTCTACAAAAATGATAAACTTGGCATCCAACAGTTTTTGTAGCTCATATTTGACCATCAAGGCCACTTTTGGGTGCATCTTTCTCAGCTTTTTCTTGATAGGTTTGACTATGGGGTCAAGCGTGAGATTATGGGTGACCAGATTTGGATCTAGTCTCGGCATGTCTTTGTAAGACCATGCAAAAGCTGCCTTCTTTTCTGTGAGAAGGGCTATATAATCGGCTTGCTCTTTGGGGGATAGGCTTTCCCCTAGCTTGATATATTATGGGTTTTTAGGATCTGAGCTGATATCTTTGTCAACCGTAGGCTCGATTGACATATGAGACCCCTCCTCCAATTGATGGGGAGTAGGTATCAAATGGATGTCATTAGCTAGATTTAAATCTTCGATGGGAACCTCGGGTTCCTCCTCAGCATGGAAGACATCATGAGTTGGTCCTATGGAGAAGTGAAACAATCCACCGCAAGCCCAATACTCAGAGGGTGATGGGGGTGAATCAACATGATCCCAATCAATCGCATCTAGGTCTAGATGGAGTGGTTTGGAAGGATCGATTGGGTTGTGGAGTGGTGTGGTCAAATCAATGGAGATCATATTGATGAAATGTGTCTGCTCTCTAGGACCACATGCATGTGACTGTGTATTGGTGCCATCTCTCACCCCCAGATGTGGTTCTAGGGGAATGGGGATCTTCGGATCCTATCTGGGAATAGACTGTAGGATGGGATCATTAGGCTCAAGGAGCTCCATGTGTGTGGGTGGGTCAGGGAAGACCTCATGATGAATCTGGCCTAGATTGATAGGCCTCACCCTCAAGCATGGGCCAACATGTAACTGATGATAGACTTCATCTATGTCAATATTCTCATGATGATGTCACAAATAATGAGGACCTAGGTATGCCCTCTCTGTGTCATCCTCATAGTCACTGTCATATATGGGAACCTCGTTGTTGCCCCTTGGGATCGGGTGATCAGGTAGGTGTGGTCCCATATATGCTAATTCCTCATAATCATCATCATGGATGAGGATTCCTTCATTCTCATCTCGTAGTGCCTCAGGCTCTCAAGGACCCAACTGCTCAAGTAAATTAACTGCTCCCCCCGAGGAGGTCTATCTTCCTATGGGTGAACCGACTCTTTGGGAGGAAGGAGCTACCACCAAACAGGATCGAGGAAAGGGAACAAATGTATGAGGCTTTCTTGTTGGTCATTAATGGGGACAATTTGTGAATGATCATTGTCCGACTCAAAAGGGTCATATGGTGCTACCTCATAACCCGACTCATCCTCTAAGGTCCACTCATATGAGGTGCCTGGATCTGACTCATCACAGACATGGGGACAACTCCGTGAACCTTCCCCTCTCTCAAAATGTGGGGGAATGTCACTGGGGATCATGGGGTTCCCATCTAGCCATGGAAAGTAATCTCCCAAGGAGTAGACTGTATTGGGATTGGCATAAGGGTCTTGGGCCAACCCACCCTCGTAGCCTATATTCAAGCGATTTAGGTTGTCTAAGAGGACATCTAGAGGCAATGGATTGTTGCATCCCACTCCTGACTTGTCATAGGGCATTTGATATTATGGTTGACAAGGGATTCTGGTGCCCTGCTCATACAGGCCTAACCCATAACCATGCCAGTTGCATAGGTCAAGGTACTTCAAGGTGAAGTTAGGGTTAGACAAGTAGTTAATATCCTCTCCAAAAGGTTCCTCATCTTCCTCCTACTGTTGGTAAGGTTCGATGCCATAGTCAAGGCCCCCATAGATAAAGTTCATTTGATTAGGGGGAATACCAAGAGGCACGATAGTGCCTATGGGAAGACGGGGTCTACCCATGTCTTGCATCGACTCTAAAGCAGGAGTAGTGGTAACATTCCTAACCATGTACTCTCCCAATCTGGTAGAAGCCAGATGTACTGTAACCTAGGGCTACGGATAGAAGAGGGATGAGAGTGAGACTTGATCCGGCTCATTGTTTGCCTCGTGTGGTGTCTCTTCATCATCCGGGCTAAGTATCTCCTCTGTAGAGATAGTGGATATGATTGGTTGGTCCTCCTCAATGGGCTGCTTCTTTGGGTTCCTAGGTAAAGGATCCACTGGTGTATTAGGCATCTAGGGTGGGGCCGATGATGAGGAGGGCATGGTATGCTGTAGCGGTGGGGTCGAACCTCGGCTAGATTTATTCGGTTGAAAATCTAGATGTATCGATGGCAAGGTCGACTCGGGTAATTGTTGCACCATGTTGCAGTACTTGAAGGGCTCTAGGTCCATGGGGATGACATGAACTTGCCCTTCGTGAGTGTACTTGAGGCACTGGTGAGCGATGGAAGGGATGCACTTCATGTCCCTGATCCATGGTCTTCCTAACAAAATGTTGTATGCCATCTCACCCTCTAGGATGTGGCACATCGTCGAGATGATATTTTCCCCTACTTGAATAGGTAGGATGATTGTACCAACCATTGAGCATATGGCATCATTGAATGCTCGGAGGGTGTAGGTAGATGTGACAATATGAGATGTTGGAAGCTTCAGGTGCTTCAGAGCTATTGTAGTGATGATGTTGCTCGAAGACCCAGTATCTATCAAGACTCTTTTGTATGGTGTTCCATTCACACGTGCGACAATGTGTAAAGGGGGATCCACCATATCATGTGGAACCGGTTTAAGTTCATCTTCTCGAAAAGTAATTATCGATTCCGTGCATTGTTGCACATGCCCCACAAAGTTGTTGAAGGAGTTAGACTCTTGGGGCTGAAGCTCAATTGCCTTAAGGATCTCCATCAAGGCTTCTCTATGAGGTTGTGATTGTTGGATGAGCTCATAGATGGAGAGCCGGGCAGATGTTGTTCTTAAGCTCTGAGCGAGCTTGCTCTTAATGGTGACTACAGGCCTAGGTGGGAGGCTCGGTCCAAGAGGCGGTATAGGCTACGATGTCGAAGGGACATCACTCTGAGCCATAGGTGGTGTGGCTGGACTTGGATACCACCTATTTCTTGTCACAATACTGACCATGCCAACATATCCTTGCTTAGGAGGGGCATGGTGAACCTCGTTCACCTGGGGCACTGGTTTGGCCTGCTCTGCGTGGGCAGGAAGGGGTCCTTAAAGACCCCCATCTATTGGTTGTTTGGTGCGATAGGGTTATCTACCTAGAGGGCATTCCTATCAATCAGGTCTTGCACCAAGTGTTTGAATTTATAGCACATTTGCACATCATGCCCATTTTTCCTATGAAATTTGCAATATAGGTCTTCTCTGTATCCTTTGGGCTTAGGTGCATTAGGGTCGATAGGTCGACTATCAGGTAGATGGATCGCATTAGCCACCAAGAGGTGATCAAACATTGAATCCATAGACTCTACAATGGGCATGAATTATCTCTTGGGGCGACGTTGTTGATTTTGCCCTTGACTATTCTGGTTATCCTTGGCATAGTTCCCAGGGGTGGCTTGATAATTAGGCTTTTGAGGTGGCATGACTGGCGCTGGCCTCGGGACACTAATGGCAACCTGATTTACTACTATTGACTTAGGTTGCACTGGGGTGTTCTTAGTGTTCTTGCTCCACTCCTTCTTGTGAGGCTTCGCAATCTCACCCTCTTGAATCTTGATTTCTTCGATGATCCTAGCTTGTGCTAAGGCATCTTCAAGAGTGGGGTATTGTTGCAACTGTAGCAACAAAGAGATTGGCTTTAAGAAGCTTTTGGAGAACATCTGAGTCAACTCCGACATGGGGAGAAGATAAGGTAGCTTGGCGAGCAAGGTTCACCATCTATTGCCATAATTTGTTATTGACTCATCATCATATTGTTTTAACCTAGCTACATCGGCCAACGTTGCCTTCCTCTTGGTATTGAAGGCAAAGCGCTCCAGGAATGCATCCGCGAGTTGGTCCAAATTATGGATGCTATGCTTAGGGAGTTGGTAAAACCACTCGAAGGTAGGGTCGGCGAGGGTAGTCACAAATGTCCTCAAAAGCAAAGCATCATCATCATGGATGCCGAAGCATTGGCCTAAGAACCTAGTGACATGTTCTTGCACATCCTCTTCTCCCTTAAAGGTAGCCAACTGAGGCAACTTAAATTGTTCTGGATAGGGAGGCGTAGGTACTGATGGATGGATAGGTTGACTACGCAATTGATGCATAGTGGGCTTTTGAGATCCCGACCCAGAGGTCTTGTTCTCTACTGACTCTAGGCATTCTAACAATGCTTTGTAAGGACCTGAGGACTTGATCTCCTCATCTTTGTTCACATCTTGTGGTGGAGGTCTAGGCTCCTCCAACCTAGGGTGAGGCGGTGGTAAGTCACCCCCTACCTCGGTAAGGTATCTCAACATATTCTACTTCTGGCTCGTGCTCAGTATAAGCCCTGTAAGGCATCTCTCGAGCTGGCCTATGAATGGGGGTATCTACCCATGGTGGGCACCCTATGTTTGGCCTGGGAGGCATCTCCCGATCTGGCCTAGGAGGTCATGGAAGCAACATTTGATAAGGTCTTGGGGACCTCTCTCGAATGAGCATGGGTTGCCTCGGATGGACCTCCTACCTATGTGTCTTAGGGGTAGGGACCCTCTCTCTCAAAGTTTTTTGGAATAGCTCGTTGGTCTGCTGTTCGATCCTTTCTTTCTCAAGCTGGTGCAAGCGATCTAGTTGCTCTTTATCTCATCGAAGCTGCTTGAACTGAGCTTGGCATTCTGTATATCTCACAACCACTTGCCTAATTTGATCCATAGTGCGAGGCCTAGGAGGCCTAGGAGTCTCACCCTAGGGTCGACCTTGTCCAAGGTACTCTATGTTCTCCATAGGGTGCTTGCCTCTCTCGAGGTTCACCACATTGACTTGAGGCTCAGGCTGGAACATGTGTTCATTACACTCAGCTGGCGTAGAGGCACATCGGGCATGCACGAAATATTGTTCCTGAGGAAAATTTGGGATCTCCTCATGTCTTCCCTCCTGGACGAGGAAAGGTAGGGCTGAGTTGGCTCGCCTAGACCGATGGGTGTCATTCCCATCAGGCTGTAGGAGTTGTTGTATCCTATCAAGGTGGCATGGAGGTAGAGTCATGTCGACTTGCTTCGGCTAGTGTGTGAAGTCATACTCCTACCTCTGCTTAGGTATGTCAGCCCTAGTGGGTATATGGATGCGTGGCACCACTCTGTCTATTAGCGCCTCAATGCATAGTTGCCTTTCACCAAGGAAGGCCTGTGAAATATCTACATATCGAGAACACTCTCCCAAGTAATGCTCATCATCCCTCGGGGTGTCCTGGAGAGGATCCCTTCGGATATGAGGCTCATGCCCTACTGTCTTGGGGCTAGGTGGAGTGGAAGCTCACTAGGGAGGTATAACCAAGTCCCTAGGGCTATATCGGAGATGATTCGTGTCTCCTAATCCACTCTCCATAGCTTCCACCCATGATTGGGCTTGGTTGCGGGTGCGCACCATTGCGCTCCTCTATTAGTACCCCAAGTGATTATCTTCTTTACAAATTCTTAATGAAATAGTATACAAGAAAGAAACACTCAATAAGATAGATGATTATCTCTTTTAAGTTTTAAGTGTGAATCCCTAAACTATTTCGTGTGTTTCAGATGTGTTGTTTTGTAAAGAATGACCTTGTGTCACGTGTTTGAAATATTGTTGGATTGTAATCTCATGTTCAATTGGATTTCACCTGTATACTCACAGCTCGACAACCCGGCTATGAACTCTAGGTTGCGTTATCCCACCTATAATGTGTGGTGATGAGGTCCACACATGGCCAGGGAGCACAGGTCCTACCAGTTCCTCACCCAGTTCACCCGTAGTCTGCGATACACCTCCCCGAAGGGTGATGCATGCTATAACCCATGGGCTATGATGGATCTTGGAACCGGCCTTGGCAAGATGGATCGGGTTCATGGGATTTGAGCCAAGTGGATGGAGATGAAACCCACCGTCACTTGAACTCTACTAGTGGATGGTAATGAAGTCCACCTCACTAGCGTTTACATGAATCGTGGTGTGTGTGGTTCATTATTATCCAAGAAAGTAAGCAAAGAAGCAATCAATGACCATTCACTAAATGCATGCAATAGGTGCATTTTAATTTCAGAAGAATAAGATAAGGAACCTACAAATTGACTTTGTGAATGCAAATCCTACATGCCAACTTACCCAAAGGGTAAGCCACAAGCAATCAAACCAAACAGATGCATTGCTACTACAAGTTCTTTTTTATTTTTCTTCTACCTTTTGCTATGTGATGTTATAAGAAAAGCAAAAATGCAAATTTTAACCTTTCTATGCAAGCAAGTGAAGAAAGAAAACTAATTTTGACAGTCTCTAAAAATATAGCAGAAAATCAGAGGGTTTAGGCACTTACCTTGTCCATTTTGAAGCCTCCAAATTCTGAAATTTTGGGCAGAAATCTCTCTGTTTCACCACCGCTCTAGGGTGGGGTGAGTAGCAGCTCCACCACCATCCTGGAGGGATGGTGAAGCCACCATCCCCAGGGTGTGCCCAGATAAAGCCTCTGCCACCGTTCCAGGGTGGGGAGGGGAGCACCTGCAACACAAAAAGGGCAAAAAATGCAAGAAAGAGGTCAAATTTTCACCCAAATAAAAAGGGACAAGGGTCCCACCATGATCACCACTGAAGTAGGAAAAAATGGTGCACCAAATTATGTGAAAAAATATGCGTATCTACCCCATATCGCTCATGAGCATCAAAAAGGAAGCATGCATGTGAAAAGGAAAGAATACCAAACAAAAGGAAATGAATCAAAGCAAGTCTCTTCTCATTAATTTGTTGGATCAGATCCAAGGTTACATAGAAGTCCCCTTGAGGGCTCAAAATGTGATACAATTTTTACAATATTGGGTGCCCAAAGACCAAGTCTTTCATGGAATCCGGGTGCACATCCAATGTTTCTCCCCGTACCCACAATCGAGGTGGGCGAGCCAATGCCACCGCTGCTTGTATCTAGGTTCTATGATGTCTGATATTGCTTCCCAAAGCCTTATGAGGACCTGCACCTACACACAAGGAAGCAAAAAGGGGTCAAATAGCAAGGGTGTATGGTGAAAACATGCAATCCCCATAGGGGCAAAATGGCATATGAATTAAAAGTGCATCAAATGATATCCAAATGACTTGAAAATTTTCAGAGATGTTAAAGAGGATGTTTTGGGAGGATATCACCCAAAAAATATCAGAAATTGCATCCGTAGACCCCTCGATTTAGCGTCGCCCGCCTACAACCTACGAAAAGGAAGACAACAAAATATTGAACCTGCACTCATCCAAAACTCATGAAATTTTGTTAGTATGCATAAATTGGCATTTTAAGACAACCCATATGATCATATTTTCAAATTGGATCCCGGATCCACCTGCATCAAACTGGGGTGCCCGGATGGGCCCTACGAGCCTGCGAAAACTTAAAAATAGCATAACTCCTTCATTTTAACTCCAAATGACCTGAAATTTGAACTGTAGAATCATGGAATAATGTAGAAAATAAATAATTAAAAATAGTAAAGAAATTTCTTAATAATTTACCCTCATCCCGGGGGCGATGGTGACTGCAACTATTTGGGGGGCACCCTAGGAGGGGATACCCACCAAATCCGGCCACTTTTTGTTACAAAACCACTAGAAGATGTTCCTAAACAACCTAAGGTGTGTTTTAATCGAATTTGGTGAAGAAATTCACCCGAATGGAAAATTTACGCTCGGATTACCTTCTTGAAGTCACCCGGTAACCTCCTTGGCAAAAGGGAGATTACGAGGGCAAAAAGGTGCAATAAGGTGAGGGGAAATCTTGGCAGCACTCCATTGCATATCCTAGAACTCCTCTCTATGTTTTTGTGTGGGTATTGAACCCATTTTATAGCCCAAAGGGGCTCATGTGCAAAAAGGCATGCAAGGGCATGCATGGCAGGAGGTGCCACTTGTCAAATGGGAGGCATGCACAGGGTGTGGAAGAGAATCTCCCAATTTGGCCCTCATCAAGATGGATGTCATAAGGATTCCCTATCCTCTACCTCGCATGCTCTATTTGGGTGGTCAAATGGCAGTTTTTGGGTGCCATTTGGCCAAATTTTGACTTTTTATGGGTCAAACTTCACCATCGTCCCACCCTGGGATGAGGGCTCACCACCATCCCAGGGTGGGATGATGGGAATCTACCATCATCCCAGGGTGGGACGGTGGTGAATTTTGGGCCAAAACCTCCCAAAATTGGGCCGATAGCCTCCAAAACCCTTTTTGGAGTGGCTAGAACCACTGTGAGCCTCCTGAGGGCTGCCCAAGGGGCCATGTGATGTCAATTTGATCATTGCTTGTGGATGCTTAATCGGGTTTACCACATTTTAGTGTCTACAAGGATCAAGATCATTGTCAACTTCTTCATTTTCTTCCTCTTCTAGATTATGATTTTCTCTATCATTATGATCATATTCTTAAAAAATCTCATCAAAATCTAAAAGCCTTCATACAATACTAAGGTTGGGAGCCATTAAGAGAGAGAGAAAGGATAAAGTGGAAAAGGAAGAAAACTAAAAAACCAGGGAAAAACACAAAATATTTTAAGATTATTTTAAATATTTTATGATCTAAATAAATAAAATTAGTGGTCTTGTTTAATGTTTTCAAGGAGACACAAACGAAGAGGCTTCCTATATTGGCCACTAAGACATGTTTTCATATTATATTCACAAAATATGTAGAGGGGGAAAACTACCCTATCATGTACAATTCTTGGCTAGATCCACTGGGAGCCGAGGTGAACTGTGGGGGTGTGTTATATTCTCTACACTCAGGTACATGAAATAATGGGTTCACTAGGAATGATTTTAGGACTCACTCCAAGTCTAGGGTGGAAGTCTTTTATGTGTCAATTAAGCATGCACCTATTGTTTAGCCTTTATAAACTAAACTATGAATAGGAAAGAACAATGTAAAACACACAAGATGCAAGAAGACAAGAGCTAACCCTAATGTGATTATGTAATTCAATGAGATCTAACCCTAGGATTGAAAAATAAATCTTTTAAGCAAGGGTCCAAGGGAAATGCACAACCAATATTAAAACCCTAGATGCACACTATATGCTTTTATTCTTTCAAATGCCTATATATTCAATCAAATGTTTTTCCTTTATTTGTAATCTAGGTTTTGAAAAAAATGAATAGAAAGCAAACACCAAACAACCTAAAGATGTATTAGGGTACTTATATAATCCAATGGTTGATCCAAGATTTATCTTGTGCCCAAAATATCCAATGGTTTCAAAATAACTCCACAAACCCTAGTTAAAATTTGATTAGTGTTTGGGGGCCTGCTTAGGCCGCAATATGGCTAAGCTTAGAGGTGCAATATTAAAGTCCCCTTGGTCCTTTTAGATGACCATTCAAAAATAAAAATGATCTTTGACCTTTGGAACATGCACAAATAGAGCAAAACAAATATGTAACAGTAAAATAAAATACAGATGGGATGGACACAACATAATGCTAAAAAGCTCAATGTGAATTAGGGTTTTTGGGGTGCAAAACTTATCCCCAATCCCTAATTTACAAAATTTATACCCTATAATTAGGGAGCATGAATCTAGCTTACCAAATTTATGCCTTGTATGGGTGGGGCATGAATTTGGTTCAAATACCCTTTTCGAGCCTCAAAAAAACAAAAAATTGAGCATAAAATAATGAAAATAGACTTGCAAATTGTACTAAAGCAAATATAGAACCTGATGAGCTGATGGAGAAATCAAGGAGCAATGAAGAAGTGGAAGAAGCACTCTAATAAGGTGTATTTATCCAATATTTTAGACTCCTCCACTCAATCCCCAAGGGCAACAATCACCAAAGCACAAAACAACAAAATAACAACTTGCAGTAGAAGAGCACTTGATAGCATGAGAAAATGAGTGAGTCAACAATTAGAATCTCCTTAGAAATTATTAGACTAGCTTAAGGGATCCAAACCCTTATTTATAAGAGGTTTGGAGGGTAAAACGAGCAAGAAAATAAAATTTCACCACGAGCAAAGGCCGACCCCAAAATAGGCTGGCAAGAGGGAGGGGTTTTAGTGAGAAAAACCCCTAAAATACCAAATTCACACCCCATAATTACAGAGTACAATTATGGTAAGCCAAATTCATACACTATATAGATTGGGCACAAATTTGGTAAAGCTAAGGAAATAAGTCCAAGGGGGAGGTCAAAAGGGCCCCATATTTGGGTGGCTAGCTAGGGGTCTAAGGAAGAATTAACTCATTTGGGTGGGTCATTTTTTTGTGTCTACAAAAGCAATATAAATTTTAAAATGACATTGATGTAACTGATGTTCGTGTCCCCATGTTCCAACTAGTATTGAAAAGAGGGTGTGATTCCTCTCAACTTATAGATAAGACCAAATCCTTTTAGTCTAATAAGCTAAACTAAATATTCCAGCAAAAGGGTTAGAGAAAATAAACATAAAATATGAAAACCAAAAACAACTTTTAAGCTATAGCAATGTGGTTGATTTAATTAGCTTATTTGAAAAAATAAATAGCTTCAGTGCATGATAAAATAAATAATTATTTATTGCAATGGATGAAAAGGACTAATAGAGATATACCAATAGTGCCACAAATATCATTCACTTAAATATAAATAAGTGAAAATGTAGTATACACAATTGATCTCCAAAGTTTATGCATAATTGATACACCTATTACAATAGTTAATCCAATATCAGTTTGCTTCAAAGAGCTAAGTAGTTCTCAAAGTTTTCAAAAGGATTTATACAAATGAGATTAAGCTTATATGTATAGAAAATAATGTTTAACTCAAACTCTAACTATGGTAAACAAATCCTAATCACTCATTAAGAATGAAAATGATAAATTCTAAGACTTAGGTGCAAAAAGCTTGTATATGTGTATTCTAGAAACTATTTTCCTCTATTAATTCCCTAAGGTAGAAATTTTATTTTTTGGGCCATTACTATAGTTCTTGCTTCATAATATATGTCAATACATGTCTTAGTTAATGAATCATCTCATTAAATACCATTTTATAATTTTTTTATTGCAAAAAATGATTCACAATACTAGATGTGTGAATAATTATCTTCAATTGATCAAGTTCCTCCATGTGCTACTATTAGTGAATATTTATCGCCTTGAGGAAATAGATATTTCTTTGAGTGAATTGTTTTCACTTATATTTTCAATAAATATATGACCCCCAATCAAGAAAACCTTGTATCATAGCCTTTCATATGCTTATATGGAATTTGTATACATGACATCACTTGATTGGATTTTCCTTTAGTGCAAATGAGAAAATCAATGAATGGATCTCTTATTAAGACTAACCAATTGATAACCCTTTCATGATTTCATCTTATAGCAATTTGGCTTCATAGACATCCTCATACAAGCATTCCATTTCAAATAATTGATTGGCTTTTTGATTGGTGAGGATAACATCAAGATGATGCAACCCCTTCACCAAGAACAATTTGAGAAAATTAAGAATCATTTGATTAAATCAATCCTCTTCGTTTATCTTGATAGTGAATCACTCATAGATTGAGTGAATTGCTTCATCCTTGAATGAACAAGTTTCCTATAAATTATTTGGGATTCTAACCATATTTTTTAATATTCTAGGAAATTTAGACATCACATTGAACATTTTAACTATACTTTGCCATTTTGGTATACAAAATTGCATCTATATTGGTTCTATTCCCCTTTCATAATTTATCATATATTTACAATATTAAAATAATAGTCAAACTACTATAGTTATTAACCCGGTGTTGTAGGTGAGTTGGAGAGGAGAGGGAAATACTCCAAGAGAGGTCCCAGGTTCAAATCTCCACCCTACCAAAAAGCTGAATTGGGTATCCAAAATCCAATTGATAATGTTGGTGCGGGCAGGGTCGGGTACGACTCCCGGGTGACTTTGATGGTGTAGAACCCCTTGTTCGTGGTCTCTCAGACCAAGGCGGCCCCGCAAGGGGTTTTTCACTTAAAAAAAAAAAAAAACTACTATAGTTCTTATGACTTTTATGGACATTGATCTTGATTGATGATAGATGCCAATTTATGCATTACTATTTGGGTGTGGAATCTTCAAAGATTATAATAAATCAAAGACTAAAGAATTAAATAATGACATGCAAGTTATTCATTCACAAGGATGAGCTTCACAATAATGAATGTAGAGTTAGCAGGGCTACCTAGTCAACATTTGAATGTGTTTGCATTTTATTTAAGCTTTTAAGATATGTATGCAACTCTTAATACTACTTCTTGGAAATCTATTATTTATCCACCACCCTTTTGACTCTTACATGTAGTGCCTCCAATTTGGCAATTATATTTGATGCCCTAGTTGCTACCTTTCTAGGTGATCACTTTATTGAATTTATATTTCTTAATTAGGTTAAAATATTGTTCTCTAGTTACAAGTCTCCTCTAATTTAAGAAAGGGATGAGTATGTCACTACTTTTCAACTAAAGTGATTCCTACTTTGTTTCTTTCCAGGATGATTTCAATGTGTTGTGGGCTTCCATACATTCTTCTATCCTTTTATAATCCTCTATTAGGTTCTTAAATTGTATGGTAGTTACCATTTTGTTAGAGATGCTGATTTGTTGGAGTTGATCATCTATTTTACTATACACTTGCTTCAAGATGATAGGGTAAAATACAATATGAAGTCCAATTCAGCCTTAGAATTATCAATAACTATATTTATCTTGTTAAATTAGCTCCTTGTATTCCTTCATATATTATAGGTATTTTTCCATATGCTTCAACTTTGCATGCATTTGATCCTAGAGGGACCAATGACCTATGAAGAGGATTCTTGATCCTTTACACATTTAAAATTCTCTTCCATTAATTTTAATCTAGTCATCTCTTCATTCTTTATGTGTTTTCTTTCTTCAATACTTTTCCTTAATTTTTCTATAATTTATCTCAAACTTTCCTTTTTTGACCTTTCCTTCCTCAACTATTGATGAAAACCTTATTTCTTCTACTCTAGTTGTTGCTTTATACCTGATTTCTTCTTTCTTTCAACCTCCAAGTCTTGACATAGCTAATCAAAAATTTTCCCTCTTATTTTTATTTGACTTATTTTTCTTTGAGGACTCTTGTCATGTCTCTTATGTGTTGCTTGCATTTCTTAGTTTTTCTAGATGTTAATATTTGATTACCACCACTTCGTGTATTTGTTTAACTAGTTATATTAATTTAAGAGGTATGGATTTATTCAAGTCTACCACTAAAAACCTTGTTAAAAATGTTGATGAAGTAGTAGTAGGTCAACTTGGAGACTAACAAATTCTCTAAAAATAGTAGTTGTTTCCCTTTTCAAATAGTTTAGTTGGTAGGCCAGTTGAAGCTATGGATGATTCAATATATTCAATCAATATAAATTTTCTTATCCATTGCCTTTTACTTTGAGGATATATCATTATCTCATTCATGCTTCACTCTCTAGGGTGACTAAGCACTTAAAAATATCACTATATGTAGATGGAATTAGTCCCTATCATAAGATTCATCCTCATCAAGGCCTTGGATGGTCTGATTATTAGACTAGATATAATGGATATCTTTAGGCCTATTTGAGTGATATATCCTACTTGAGAAGTGTTGAAATAACCAACAAAGGACTCAAAGTTGGTAGACACAAATGGTATAGCTAGATATATAGTAGATGGAGATATTTGTAGTTGTATTTCTAAGGTGGATTGTGAGAACAAAATCAAATTGGATGATATAATGGTAGATACTAAGGTGAACTACGTCATAATAACTTTGGATGATGGTGTAATAAATATGGTTGAAACAACTAAAATGAAGGTACTATAGGGAATAATGGAGGATGATGGTAATGCTTTTTGGAAAACAAATGATAACATAAGTGATGAAGTGGTTAGTAGGACAATAGATATTTCTATAGTTATAGCTATGCTTGTAACTAGTGAGATGGGCATAGTCAAAGAAGCAGGTGGGAGTAAAAAATTTGGATAAGAAGAAATGATTATAGAATAAAATGGGATAAAAGAGATGGGAATATAAGAATCCAATGGAGGTAATAAAATGGAATTATAAGGGTGATTGTAGAAGAAACTTAGCAATGGCTTGGGTATCTTGTACTTTATCTTGTTCACCTTTGATCTCCACCTCTAACAAGTTTTATTATCCTACATAGACTTCTTATTCTATGGAAACTACAACTTCACCCTCTTTAAATTTATCACTTTCCTCCTATTTTAAATGTGATGCTCTTAGGATGGTAGAAGAACCTTGTCTTTCTTCTCTCTTCCACCTTTTTAAGGTCCTCTTATGATTTTTTCTTGTAGAACCTAGAAATGACACATGTTGATTGAATTCTTCCTCTTCTTATTATATTTTTGTTGCATTTACTATGATTGTTGTGGTTTTAAATGATCCCATGTACTTGTGCAATAGTTGTTGAGGTTGATATTATCACCACAATATACATCAATTAGTAGGAATGTTGGGAACCTTTTCATCTCTTTTTATTCTTATGGTATCCATCCCAGTTCCTAGATAATTCTTCATCTAACTCACCCTATATAAACCTATTGATCTTTGATTTTTATTGTACCTCATATAATGCCATGTAAGTATATTTTTAAGGATCCATTTATAAGTGTTCATTAGAGAATTAAATTTGAAATGGTTCATCCTATCATTTGGGCTCAAATCATATCTCTAGTTTCTATCATCATAGAAATCAAACATTAGTCATGGATGAAGTGAACTCATAGAAAATCTTCTTCCCATGCCAAGATCGTAGTTATACCTACCTAAGCTTATTGTTCCTATAAGTTTATTTTTCCATTTTACCTTATGCCTTTTATGATGAACATATATTGTCTTTATCTCCTTCTAAGTAAAGATATCGTAGAAAATTACCTTAGAATCATAGGACTATTAGTATTAAAACTTTGCTAATCTAAGATCCTACAACTTATCTTCAAGTTTACCTACATAAAATTTACCTATCAAAGTTATCTTATAATACTTGTTCTTGATTGTATAAAATATTGCTTGTTTTTTCCTTGTAAAATACTTTTAGTTCATATAATATGATTTCTACATGAATTAAAATGCGAACATATAATATAACATATATATTTGAAGTGTAATAAAATGATCTAAGGATTTATACAGATTGATAAATAAATTTTTGTTGCCTAAATAAAAGTATCCCATATTATGTTATAGTGTCCTTGATATTTATTGACTTTCCATTGTCAATTTTACCATGTGGCAACCCTATATATTCTTGATAATCGATTCATAGATCCCCATGTATAACTCATAGGTAGTTTTATCCTTATCTTTGCATGAAACCATGCTCAAATCAACAACTAATAAAGGTTTATGTATGGGATGATTTGATTCAATTGTAAGATTGGAAACCAATGCAAATTTTGATGTAAGATTAACTAAATCAAGTAGGATGTATAATTGAGGTTTAATTACCTTTTAAAGTTCTCAAATTAATATGTCATACGATCAATTATATACTTAGTGTAGTCAAGGAAGTTTATTGTTTAGATTTTAAAATTTTCTAACATAGCCACTTATTCCTCACGCACATTCTCATCACTTTCTACCCCTATCATGAATGCTAATCTAGACTAAATATACTATACATATGGCTTAAATTTTTCTATATTCAAAGTGAGTTGTTAATAATATGTGTCAATAGGTTTAACCACTTGTCACACTTAGAATATTTTCTATTATGTCTTCAATTACTTCTTGTAGCAATCAATCTAATCTTAACAAATTATAAGCATTCCACTCAACAATCCTATCACTAGTGCACATCATGTCTTTTATATCTTGAGGTGTTATCTTTATGGGATCTTCATCACTTGAATGGACCCTAATTGTGTTCATGCTTAGATAATATGCTTTAAAACAAGTGTGTATGATTTTAGAACATTCCTAAATTTGATGCATTATTACTTATCCTAATATTGATGACCAAATTTGTTTAGATACCAAGAATTACTTTGATTTGTAAAGTTGTACCAATGTTAGGATTATTTTCTTATATTCTTTAATGAATATTTGTATTTTTCCTCTTCTAATTTTATGCATAAGTATTTATACAATGGATCAAAGGTTAAAATATTTGTTCTCTTCCTTTTATTATAACCTCTAGAAGGCCTTGCACTAAATGTGCTTGCTTGAGCTTGATAGGTTTATTGTGTTCTTAATTCACTTGTAGTGACCCCTAAAGACTTAGCTATGATTTGAGTAGTGCTAACCTCACTTGAGGTCATTATTAGGATTTTTTTGATATTGTTGGTGCTTCTAACATAGTCATATCTAACACCATAAAATTACTTATTGATGTTTGTAAGTTGATGCCTTTGGTCTAAAAAATCAAATAAACTATTTGATATATATTAAATACCTATCTTTCATTTTGAGCAAATCACTATTTGGGAGAGCAAATCAACATTTCATATGAATTTATTTTAACAACAAAACATGATCCATGAGAGAAATTCACTTTGCTTATTACTTAAACAAAGTTTAATAGTTGCTTCTTCTCCATGCAAATCAATACTTTTTAGTGATGAACTTATGATGGAATCATAATTATGGAAATATTAATGGTAAAGAATGGATGATTCTTCAACTTAATTTTTATTTGCTTTCTTTGTTGAGTAGATCATCTATCTTTGGTGATAAATTGGTTTACTAGTGATACAAAATTTGTAATTATCCCTAATTACTAATCATTTTCTTATAGACTTGGGAAGGAGATGGTGCTAGGATTTAACTTTCATTGAATCATTTTAAAGGATGTAAATAAATTGACTAGCCTTTACCTTGGTTGATCTCAAGCCAAGGTCTAATTTCTTACTTTAGAGGGAATATGGATTAGTGCTTAGTTTTGAACTTTATTTGATTTTTCTACAATGATTCATGCTATCTCCATTCTAGGAAAGCTACTATTGGGTATCTAGGGATTCAATAGAAACTCTAAATTTGATAATACTATGATATTTCACCCAACAAAGGAAATTTTAATATACTTTGAAACTTTTTAACTAGTTCCTCACACTATCCACATAAATGGGTTCCTTTCAGTTATGTAATTTTTGATTAAATGATCATGGTTTGAATTTTGATGAGGTAGATTTAGAATGCAAATGTCTTAGTTGTTAGAATACATGATGATTAAGCTTCCATGACCAAATTTTATATTTCATTGTTTATATAAAACCTTTAATACCTACCTTAAAAAAGGTATTTTTATAATATTTTATTATTTTAATCCTTAAAGTCAATCACTTAACCTTAACCTACAGATAACTTATATTTGGATATAAATACCCACCATCCTAACCATTTGGTTATCAGTTGGAGCGTAATTCTATTCTTTTATAGTGAGATTATTTGGTGTCCATAGACACCCCATATATTGTGTCCATTGCTTTATGTGTATTTCTTCTCAATAATACTGGGTAATATGTTGATTCCATTTATTATAGGAAACTATCATCAAATATAACATGGTATTAGAGTGGGTGTAAATATTTGTTACTCAATTTCTTGCCATTGATAGTTTACCTTCTATGACTTATCCTAGGGAAAACTATGTTTGGAATAGCTAAGAACTTTTTGAAAGCTGATGGTAGGACTAGAAGAAGTGTTTTTTAATAAATTCCTAGCTACACTTGGATTGCAAGGCTCTAATTGGATTCAATAGATTTTTTCTAGGATAAACATTCACTGATAGGATCCTTTATCTATCTCATTCACATTTAATCCTTATTTCTTTGGATTTCTAACCAGATTGATCCCTAGTTTTAGGATTGATTTTTTGAGGTTTTTTGAAAACCTCATTTATATTTTATATTTTTTTCAAAAATGCATTTATTTTTTTCCCATGGATTCTTTTGTGCAATAAAAACATAGGTGAGAGAATCAAATACTTGGTCACTATAAAAGAATAAAATACAAGGTTAAAATATTTTAGGCAAACCCTTGTTGTTAGAGAATCCATAGGCATGCTTCTATGCTTTGTAAAGTCTTTAAACCACTTGACAAAGTTGCTAAAATGGTCTTACAATTTTTTTGATACATAGGCATGAGAGGATGTCTTAATTGGTTGTTTTTGGAAAAAAGGTTATATAGGGAAACTATAATAGCAATGGAAAAACCATCAATGTTTTTGGATTCTTTGCAAAATCTCAAGGGGTTCAAGATTAATAATTTTGCATTCTACCTCTATTTATTGCATTTTTAGATTTGAAACTTACTTATTTTATATAGCTTGGATAGAGTGAATACATACAAAGGCATGTGCTTACATAAAAATGAAGTAGGCTTGTGTCATGCAAAGGTAGGAAGGGCACATTTATTTTTTGATAATTATTTAAGTTTAAAACTAGAAATTTATCTCCCAAGAGGTACCTTGGGGATAATGGATAGCATGGCTCATGTAAAGTCATTGAAGGAAGGAGTTCTTTAGTTATAACCACCTAGTGCCATTACTCTTTTACTAATGATGACATTAGCATGATGTATATAATTGATGACATGGAAATTTGTGCTAGTGTGGCACTTGATGACATCATATATTTACAAGAACATGATGTGGAATGAGACATGTCCATCCATATAAGTGATATGACAAAAAAAATGATGCAACATGTGGTGGTCCATACAACTAACATGGAAGTCCATACATATAATGTGGTAGATGAGATCGTTTGACACATGGTATCCCATAAAACTAATATGATAGTCCATACAATTAACATGGTAGTCCATATAGGTGATATGGCAACTGAGATGACATGATATATGGTAGTCTATATGGCTAACATGGCAATATATATAGGTGATATGACATGACACATTGTAGTTAACATAGTATTTGACATGGTAGGTGGAGATAGGAACAACATGGTAGGCCATATGGTAGTCAACATGACAACTTATACACAATTTGGTGCATATAAATACAACATTGATCAATCAAATTCTTCCAAATCATCAAACTCAATAGATCATTCATATAGTCAATAATAGACTTGGCAAAACATTATTTTTATAGTGAATTAGGAAACAAGTGGTGTAGTGTGTTTCATATATTGAAGAACCAATTAAATCATGACAAGTTGTGCATTATAGTTCATCAATACTTTACCCAATGGTTTGCATAGCCAACACAAAGGTGGTAGGCTCCTGATCATGACAAGTGGCACCATGCAATTTACCAATAGGTAGTCCAGTTAGTGCATGCTTGATACTCCCTTAACCACTCATGTAGTAACACATGGTGGCCTCTCATTCACTATAGGTATAATTTTTTAAATTGTTCCCTAAGGTTTTGGAGTTATTTTATGCAATTTTTGGGGTAAACATTTGGGAACCATAACTTTTGCATATGGTAGTGTTTTGAGATTTTTTTTGAAGATATCCATATTAGTAGTGTTATTTTTTATCATAATTATACACAATATTTTGTATTTTTAGTAGGATAGTTATGGATCACCATGTGCCCTTGTTGATGGGTCCAAACTATGTGATATGGAGAATAAATATTGAAGCTTTGCTTTGAAGCAAGGGGTTACTCAAATATATTAATGAACAATTTCATGTTACTAATTCTAAAGAAACAAAATAGGTCTATAGAAATGATAATGATGACGATCATCGTGTTACAACCCCTCATGTTGGTAATGTATGACACACATGTTAGCAACACCATGGACCCCAAGGAGTTTGAGAATATTAGGGACTGTATTGATTTCACAAAAAGTAGTAGTTTGGAGGTTGAGATTGCAAATTTATCTATAGAATAATTTGATACTATTGGTGAGTAAATTAATTAGTGCAAGATATTACAAGAAGATATCCAAACTATAAGAGTATTACCTAAGGTGACAAGAGATTGATAGAAAGTTGTAGAGAGGGAAGATAAAATTGAGCTACTAAATATTGTCTTTAACAATATTTTGGAGACCTATGAGATAGTTGTTTTTGTCTTTTATATGCTTTCTATGTACTTTCCCAACTCTCTTATACCACCAATTGATGAGGTATTTAAGTAACTTTTTCATAACTAGGCTAGAAGACAAAGGTATGAGGGTAATTCTATGATCAATAAGGTCCATGAAAAGGAATCTATTGCTAATACTTAAAATTATAAAGAAGATAAAGTAGAACAAGAAGCCCAATAATCCCTTAAAGAAGCTAACATGGGAGTTTTTCTAGAAGGAAGAACATAAGGCAATGTTTTGCTAGATTTGCATCAAGAAGCTTGAGGAAGCAAAAAAAGGAGGTGTTGTTGCTTTCTTCTATGCATAGGGTGAGGATAGCTTTTATGGAGGAATCTCATAGGTACATATAGCTATTAATTCAATATATTGTACATCCACTTCTTATGATGAGTGGATTCTATATTAAAAGGAAACTAGGCACATGAAAAAGCACAAACATATTGTAAAGAGGTACAACAATCACATTCAAGGGAGCACATTGTAACTGTAAATGATTTTTCATTTGAGGTTACAGGATGTGGAGAGATCAACATTAGATATTCACCTTTTAACGAGGTAATTCATGTCCCTAATATTTATCCTAACCTCTTGTTTATTTATCACATTACTCATATAAATGAAAAAGTAGAATTCTACCTATGGTTATTGGGTATTTAAGGATATAGACAATGGGTTTAAAATTATTTCTTCTGGCTAATGTGATGAGTCAGGTCACATGTACAAGTTGGGACAAATACCTACCTCCTCTATTTATTCTTCTAGGAAGAAAAAAATAATTACTAGGTTGCACATGTAGATGATGAAATTCAAAAGTGGAACCATAGGCTCAAGTATCTAAGCTATGGATCTTTGAGATATACGAGTCATCGTTATCTAGTCATTAGACTTCCAAACATATTCTCTCCATTTGATGCATGCAAGGGATGTATTCTATGGAATCCTCATAGGGTGAATTTTCTAAAAGAGACTATGATATGGGCTTCTAACCTATTGGAGATTATACATAGTGACATTTGTGGGTCTATGGATACACCATATCTTTCTAGAAATAGGAACTTCATTGTTATTGATGATTTTCATAGATATGTGTGGTTGTATACTATTCATACTAAGGGTAAGGTATTTTAGAGATTCAAAGCTTTTAAGGCTCTTATTGAGAATTAGTTGGATAGATATACCAAACGTGTTAGGATAGTTGTATATTAGAGGATTTTTCACTATAATTTTGAGCAAATTGGTGTGGTTGAAAGGAAGAACATGATGATCATGGAGATGGGATGATATATGCTCATGCTAAGGGGATTAAGTAAAATTTTTGAGTGAAGCTATGAATTGTGTAGTATACATCATAAATA
The DNA here is from genome assembly GCA_028583015.1 of Wollemia nobilis. Classification (NCBI taxonomy): domain Eukaryota; kingdom Viridiplantae; phylum Streptophyta; class Pinopsida; order Araucariales; family Araucariaceae; genus Wollemia; species Wollemia nobilis. Next base: position 5,621,074 of record JAQPPZ010000386.1, on the reverse strand, counting down.
GGTTCCCATGAGAGCAGTACAAGGCATGGCACCTCTTGATAGGTTGACAAGAGATAAGATTGAAGTGTCTCAATTCCATATCTTTGGTTCTTCAGCATGGGATCACATACCCAATTATATTTGGAAGAATGAGGCACTAAATATTCATAGATGCATCTTTGTGGGGTATTTATATACCTCAAGTGTATATCACCTTTATTACCATTAGAGGCATGAGGTTTTCATATAGAAAGATGTCATTTTTATGAGGTCCTTCCAGGTGCCCCTTTCAGTCCACCACTTGAGCTTTTGGAAGATGACTCTTTTGATCCTTAGAATGATTTAGACTTAGGTATTTATTTAGATATTTTGGTTATATCTATTCATCTTTATCTTTAAGTGGAGGTACATGCCTATTGATTTGACCTTGCCTAGGGTAGCATCATATGTAATATTTTTTTTTAGAGATTTAGAGCATGTTGACTAGGACACATCAGATTAGAATGCTTCCACTTTGCATGATGAGGTAATTCATGATTTTGAGTTGGATTTTTCATATTTAGTTTCTAATATTGATTTTCTATAGAGTGCACATGACTCTTCTTTAGTTCATACAAAATCAAATGGGTTAAGATGATTTTGAAGAATGCTCATCCAATTTTATCTCTAAAGAAACATCAAAAGGATCCTCAATATTTTATCTTGAATGTTGCTCATTCTCATATCCTCTTACATATTATTAGGCAAAATGTGAGTTGAAGTGGGAAGATATTATGTTGGAAGAATATGAGGCTTTGATAAAAAATAAAAGTTAGAAATTGGTTCCTCTTCTAGAAGAGACGAATGTATCTAGTTGTAAATAAGTCTATAGGACCATATATAGGATGGTTAGATGGAGAAGCATAAGGTATGCCTTGTTGCTAAGGATTATCTCAACAAGAGGGAATGGTGAGCGCATTATTTTGATACATTTATACCAATGGATAGAATGGACTTAGTAAGGATGATTCTCTCTTTCGCTACATCATATGGGTAGAAGGTATATCAGATGGATGTGAAGAATACCTTTATACATGGAAGGCTTTAGGAGTATCTCTACATGAAATAGCCACCTAAATTTGAGCTTGAGGTCCCTAATAATTTGGTGTGTCATATAATTAGGTCATTGCATGGACTTATGTAGGCTCCTCCTACATAGTATGAGAAGATCCATTCTTTTTTCCTTAGTTATGGATTTATATGATTTAAGACTAAATATTATGTTTACATCAAACATCAAGATGGAAAAACTTTGGTGACTATTTTTTATGTTGATGAGCTTATTATCACTAGAAATTATCTTATCCTAATACATAACATGAAGTCATGACTTTGTTTTACTTTTGAGATGAAATATTTAGGAATTTTGCATTATTTTTTAAGAATTTAGATTATTCATATAGATTTTAGCATCAACATTTCATAATCCATGTATGCATTGGATATTCTTTAGTGGTTTAAGATGATAGTTTGCAAGTCCACTTGGACTTATTTTTCTTTAGGATTGAAGCTTAGGGCTAATTTTTCCACTCCTTTGGTATATGCTACATTGTATCAATATCTTGTTGGACTTCTCTATCCTAATTTTTATTGTTAGTTATTATTCCAATTATATGTAGGCACCTTGTTAGAGTCACTAGACAATGGAAAAGAGGATTCTAAGATATATTCAAGGGAATTATTAGATGGTTATTCACTATTCTATTGGATCCCATACAATTTTGATAAAAAAATTAAGATGCTAATTAGGCCAATATTTGGATGAGCAATGATCCACCATAGGTTTTGCATTCTATTTGGGATCCATCCTTATATATTTGTGTTCTAGATACCAATTCACTATATATTAGTCTTCTATAAAAGTTGAATATTATAATTCCAATGAGGTAGGTAATCATATTTTATGGATGCTCATGATTTTGGAGGAGATTGACATTCCTTAGATTTTTCTAGTCACTCTTTAATGTGATAATTAGAGCACCATTTACCTTATCTATAATCTAGTGTTTCATTAGTAGATAAATCATGTAGATATTTGGATGCACTTTTGTTAGTTTTTACGCCTTAATATCTAAAAAATATCACTTGTCCCATAATAAATAAGCCATAATATTAAAGATCAAAATATCAATAATGAATTGAGCACTCCTTGATTAGGGAATTGAGCTTTTTTCTTGATGAAGATGAGTACTTTTCAAAATTGTAGAATGAATACAATTCCAAGGCCCTCAAAGCTCTTTGGAACTATGTAATCTCAGTTGTCATGGATTTTTTCATGCTAGATTCCAATAGGGAGGTACTATGTAGCTTCCATATAATATTTCAATTGAGGCATAAATGACTTATGAATGTTTCATTTTTTTGTTTCATCCCTAGATAAGATAATGATAGATGTGAGGGGAGGAAAAGTATTAGAACCTATTCATTAGGGCCTAGCCTTGCTAATTTTTGAGTATGTGGTTAAGTCCAAAGGGATGGTAATGGACGAGACCCTGTCATAAATTGAAAACCAAAACATTCTTCCCATTTTTGGTGTTGAGGGTGATGTCAAAAGTCACCCATAATTATTAAATTAATATGTGAGTTGTAAAATAAAGCACATGAAAAATATATTAAATTGAGTGCTTTATTCATGCAAATTAAGATTTTTAGTTAATTTAAAAATAAATAAAAAACAACATGCAAAGTGGCATAATAAAAGCTGTTTTTTATAAAAAAGCTAGTTTTTAGCCTTTTTAGCTTTTTTGCATGATCAAGGCTGATTGATCATTATATATTTTGTAATTGGACTCTTTTTGAATGTGAGAAGAACAAGAATATTTCAGTGTGCACAATTGTGGAGCTTTTTTAAAGTTTATATTTGTGCCCTTTTTTAATTATAGATCAAAATTTTTGGTTTGGACCAACAACATAGTTTGCTGAAATTGGAGCTTTTGGATGAGGATATTTCATCATTTGGCATTCAGAATTGGTTTAGATTAATCACTAAAAACTCTTGGACCATTTTTGGGTGATATCCATGCTCCATTAATGTTATTTTTGTCTTAGATCAGAATTACTTTATTGCTATTTTTTTATCTCTCCACCTCAAGAACTTTCATTTGGTATTAGAGCAAGGTTGTGTATGTGATTTCAGAATTTGTAGGTATAGCTACAACAAGAGAGGGTGAATATTTTTGATTCCCAAAATCCTTTACAATATTTTGGATCAGAAATACTTGTGGCTATTCATTTGCTATCATGGCAACAAATAGTACATCCTTAAATATACCTACATTCAAAGGAGATAACTTTGAGTACTGGAGAGATCAAATGAGGAGGATATTTGTATGGAAGGGAGTTTGGAAAAGTATATTTCAGACATATACTCCTAAGGATTGGAAATATCTTCCTAAATATCAAAAGAACACATTAGAAGAAGAAGAAAATAATGATGCTCAAGCTTTCTTCTACTTGCAAAGTGCGATAGATCCAAGCATCTACCCAAGGATAGCTGGTTGTAAGAATGCACATGAGGCATGGACAACCTTGGAGACATCATATCAAGGCTCAGAAAAGGTAAGAGCATCAAAGCTCTCGACATTAAGAATCAATTTTGAAAATATGAAAATGCATGATGATGAGAATGTTGGAGACTATTGTATTAGAGTAAATGATATAGTGCATAGAATGAGAGTGTATGGTGAAGTCATGGAAGATAAAGTAGTAGTAAGAAAAATTTTGAGATCCCTAACTCCAAAGTGGTTGCATATTGTCATTACACTTGAGGAGTGTAAATATATGGACCAAATCAAGGTTGAAGAGTTAGTGGGTTCTTTATTGTCCCATGAGGATAAAATGAAAATTTATTCAAATGAATTAAATCATGCACTAGAGTCCAAAGTATGGGTTTCAAAACCAAATAAAAAGCCCACAAATCAGAATGCAATTTTTTCTCAAATTTTAGATCAGAAAGGGAAGAACCAATCAAATTCAAAGTGGAAGGGTAAGAAGGTCATCACTTGTCATTATTGTAAGAAACCAGGTCACATGATAAAATATTGCAGGAATCTAGCAACCAAAAATCAAGCAAACCAAGATGGGGGTGAGAAAAAGGCTTACCAAGCTGAGAATAATGATGATCAAATTAATTATTCTCTTTCATGTAATTCAGGTTTGGATGATAAAAGGAATATGTGGTTTCTTGATTCAGGATGTTCTAACCATATGTCATGTTTTAAGGATTGTTTTGACAAGCTATATGGTTCATTCAAGAGCCAAGTTCACTTAGGATATGGGAATGTGATTCATGTCAAAGGGAAAGGGAGCATACCTATCACCACAAAGCATGGGAAGGGTGATATCAACAACATTTATTTGGCTCCAAACATGAAGCACAATATCATGAGTGTTGGACAACTAGTAGAGAAAGGATTCAAGCTACTTTTTGACAATGGAGAATGTTTGATATATGACAAAAAGCAAGGTAACAAATTGATTGGAAAGTCTATTATGTCAAAAAATAGAATGTTTCCATTGAGAATAAATATGTTAAATCAGAATTCTTGCTTTTCTACCATTGAGGAATCAAGCATGTTGTGGCACTCTAGATATGGTCATTTAAATTTTAGAAGTTTGCATGTTATTTTTAAGAACAAGATGGTTGATGGTCTTCCAAGGATTGAATCCAAATTGAAGGAAGAATGCAAGGCATGTATACTTGGAAAAAATCATAGAGAAAGCTTTCCAACTAGCAAATGGAGAGCTACCAAGAAATTGGAATTGGTACATTCAGATTTATGTGGGCCTATGTCTTATCCTAGCATAGGCAAAAATTTGTATTTTATTTCCTTTATTGATGATGCTACCAGACTAATGTGGGTTTTATTTTTGAAGATCAAATATGGGGCATTCTCAGCCTTCAAGATATTCAAGGCATTGGCTGAAAAGGAATCAGGTTGTTCTATCAAGGTGTTAATAACTGATAGAGGTGGGGAATTTTGTTCACAGGAATTTCTAGATTTTTGCTCTTTGCATGGAATAAAAAGGCATTTTATTGCTCCCTACACACCACAAAAAAATGGTGTTGCAGAGAGAAAGAATAGAACAATAATGGAGTCAACAAGAACCATGTTGGAGAACAAGAAGTTGGAGAGGAAGTTTTGGGCTGAAGCAGTGCAAACAACAACCTACATCCTGAATAGAAGTCCCACAATGGTAGTGAAAAACAAGACACCCTATGAAGCATGGTATGGTAAGAAGCCCATGGTGGCTCATCTTAGAGTATTTGGTTGTTTAGAATTTGTTCACATTGATGATGCTAAAAGGAAAAAATTAGACCCCAAGAGTGAGCCTCACATTTTTACAGGTTATAGTGATGGTAGTAAAGCTTACAAGTTTTTCAATCCTGTTAGTAAGAAAAATGTTGTTTCTAGGGATTGTAATTTTTTTGAGAATGATGTGTTTGCTGATCATAACCAGAAGAATTCAGAGGTTATTAGTGAAGGGGGGTAGCATTTTTATGGATAAATGGAGGTCAATCAAGATACTCCACTAGTTCCTAGTGTTAATGGCAACAATACTAGTTCTTCCCAAGAGACTAGTTTACCACCAACTTCAACCCAAGTAAAAAAAAAGAGGTTGTTGCTTTCACATCCAACAAGTTAGATGTTGGATCAGAAATATCAAAGGAGAACAACAAGACTTCAAGCTCAATCAGGTAATAATATTGAAGATATTGAAGATGAAATGACTTACTATGCCTTATCTTGCATTTCTAGTGAACCAAGGAACTATGTAGAGGCTAGTCAAAGGAAAGAATGGGTTGAGGCCATGAATGTTGAGATGGAGGCCATTGAGAGAAATGAGACATGGAATCTCATTCAGCCTACTAGTGACATGGATGTCATTGGTACAAAATGGGTCTACAAGACCAAGTTCCATAGTGATGGAACAATAGACAAACACAAAGCTAGACTAGTAGCAAAAGGGTATGCACAAACATATGGAGTAGATTATGAGGAGACTTTTGCTCCTGTGGCTCGCCATGATACTATTAGATTGATGCTTTTAGTTGCTGCTAGAAAGGATGGGAAGTTCACCAAATGGATGTCAAGAGTGCATTCTTGAATGGTGACATTGAAGAAGAGGTATATGTGGAGCAGCCACAAGGTTATGAAATAAAGGGTAAAGAGCATTGGGTATACAAGTTGAAAAAGGCACTTTATGGGCTGAAACAAGCTCCTAGGGCTTGGTACTCAAATATAGATGGATGGTTCTCTGAAAATGGCTTTGAAAGGAGCAAAAATGAGCCAACTCTTTACATAAAAATTGTTGACACTAACGTGTTGTATGTTTTTCTTTATGTTGATGATCTCATTTTTACAGGAAATTCCAAAGCTATGATACAAGACTTCAAGGAGAGCATGAAAAGTGATTTTGAGATGTCTGATCTTGGAAAAATGAAATACTTTCTTGGCATGGAAGTACAACAAAGGGAAGATGAGATCTTCATATGCCAAGCCAAGTATGCCCAAGACATGTTGAAGAAATTTTTATTTCTAGACTGCAAGGTGGTTGATACTCCTATTGCTAGTGGGGAGAAGCTTATGAAAGAGGATGGGAGTCCTCTTGTTGATGAGAAGAATTTCAGAAGTATGGTGGGTGGATTGATGTACCTTACATTCACAAGACCTGATATTACCTATGCAGTTTCACTAGTTTCCCAATTTATGAGCTTACCAACTCAAAGGCATATGCAAGCGGTGAAACGAATCTTTAGATATGTGAAGGGAACCTTTGATCATGGCATACACTATAGATCAAAAAGATCTTCAAGGTTGGTTGGGTATGTTTATTCAGATTGGGGAGGTTCTATTGATGACCAAAAATCTACTACAGGGTATTGTTTCACCTTGGGAAGTGGGTTGATTTCTTGGTCATCCAAGAAGCAAAGTACAATGGCTTTGTCTTCCACTGAAGCTGAATATGCAGCCCTTACTTCAGCTTGTACTCAAGGGATTTGGTTAAGGAGAATATTGAAGGATTTTGGTGAGACTCAACATGAGCCTACCAAAATATTTTGTGATAATAGTGGGGCAATACAATTGTCCAAAAATCCAATTTTCCATGCAAGGACCAAACACATAGAGTTGAAGCACCATTTTGTTAGAGACTTGGTACACGACAAAATTTTTTTCATTGAGTATGTTAAGAGTGAGGATCAAGTTTCTGATATACTCACAAAGGGGCTATTGAAGGTGACTCATGGGAGACTCAAAGAAATGTTGGATATTTCTTCCTTTGACATCAAAGGGGGGATTGTTGAGGGTGATGTCAAAAGTCACCCATAATTATTAAATTAATATGTGAGTTGTAAAATAAAGCACATGAAAAATATATTAAATTGAGTGCTTTATTCATGCAAATTAATAATTTTAGTTAATTTAAAAATAAATAAAAAACAACATGCAAAGTGGCATAATAAAAGTTGTTTTTTATAAAAAGCTAGTTTTTAGCTTTTTTAGTTTTTTGCATGATCAAGGCTGATTGATCATTATATATTTTGTAATTGGACTATTTTTGAATATGAGAAGAACATGAATATTTCAGTGTGCACAATTGTGGAGCTTTTATGTGGAGCTTTTTTTAAAGTTTATATTTGTGCCCTTTTTTAATTCTAGATCAAAATTTCTGGTTTGGACCAACAACATAGTTTGCTGAAATTGGAGCTTTTGGCTGAGGATATTTCATAATTTGGCATTCAGAATTGGTTTAGATTAATCACTAAACACTCCTGGACCATTTTTGGGTGATATCCATGCTCCATTAATGTTCTTTTTGTCTTAGATCAGAATTACTTTATTGCTATTTTTTTTATCTCTCCACCTCAAGAAATTTCATTTGCTTTATTGATCCACCCGTAGTCTCATCCAAATATTTATCCAATAACTCCTTAGAGTCTAATTAAAAATATCTTAAGAGACCTATTATATCTTCTAAAGATAAGGTCAAGAGCTTGGATGGCATGTCAATTTTACCTAGAGGAGTTTAGGTTGAAACCTCTCCAGTATATGTGAAGATGTCAGAGTTCGAGGATCAGTCTCCAATGAAGAAGAAATGAAAGTTGGTGGAGTTGAATTAAGCTAAAGTATTCTCCCACACCAAGGCCTGAGTCTTATAATATCATGTACTTCCTTAGTAAGTTGGAAGAGAAGCACCATGCCCTGATAGGGTCTGTTCATGTGGCTATCTTGTTTATTGAAGAGATTCAATGCATGACTCATTTACAATGTGGTGAACCAAGAATCCCCAAAAAAGACATGGGAAACTTGATAAAATTACCTTCAAATATGTAATTGTTTCTAATATAGTTGTTCTCTAGATCCTATCTATGTTGGATTGTGGTCCTATCATTTTGTTTCCCTACGGGATTCGATGTTCGAGTCCAGTGGTGGTCTTGTTTAGTTGGTTGGTTTGTAAAGGTATTTTGCTATTTTTGTTGGGTTGGATATTTTAGTTAGAGTCTCTTGGGTTGGGCCTCTAGCTATTTTAGTTTCATTTTTGTAAAAATTTTTGGGGATCCTTTAAAAACCCCTTCTTTTATCTAATAAAAAATATCAATAATAAAGAGTAGAATTATATAAATGAGTAATCAAATATATATCTAGGCCAATATAATGATAAAATAACATTAACTTATACTATTAAATATGAATCTAAAATGGTCAAAATAATTCATATACATGTATGAATAATACTTTCAAAATGAATTGCTCAAAATCTGTATGCAAGCTTTATTATCAATGCTTGTTATGTGGTGATCATTTATAGACAAATTTTATAATACATTATATGGAAATTTATCTCCATAATATAGACATAGAAGAGACTCTTCATGTACTTGACTATTGTTCTCCATATGACAACTCCTATGACCTTTGGCTTATCATCTTGCCACTTGTATACTAGATTCTTCACTCTCTTCTACATGCACTCCTAATACAAGATAGTTGTGCACATCCTCATATTACATATTTTCACACTTATACACATGACACTTGTGCATTTCCTGCACATTGCAATATTACACGATACTTGTGCATTTCCTACAAATTGACACTTATATAAAATGGAAATATAAATCATTCATCTAAACTATAGAATCAACCCTAATCTATTACATATTTACATTTGTACCATAAAGGTACCATAGGGGTATAGTAACATGTACCAAATAATGTAATATTCTCCAACACACCCCTGTATTACATTATTTGGTTGTTGAAGACTTTAGTCTTCAATCTTCATGTGACCTTGCATTGAGTATGAATCTCTGTTTGAGATTCTTCAGTTTTATTCTTGAGTTCTACTCTGAATTATTCTTCATATTCATTCTTTGGTTTTTCAAACTTTGTATCTTCTTTAACTGGTTCATGAATTTCTTGAGCTTCTTCTTTAGCCTCAGGTTCATGTGCATGAATAACTTGAATGTTTTCTTTGCATTTGACCTTTGGATCATGTGCTTCATTCTTGATTACTCTACAAGACATATTTGGACTGTATTTGATCCATTTCTCTATTTTTTGTTTTTCTAAAATATTAAATACCTCATAATTAAATATTTTTCCTTTGATTTATTCTGTTCCAATTTTGTCCTACATTTATGAAATAGAACATTTTGCTTTATTGTTTGGAGTTGCTTCAGAAATAAGTTTTTGAAGAAAATTATCTAATCTGAATAATATCATTCTTTCAAATCTCTCATAATATTTCTTTTTGTACCAATAAAGTGCTCGAGAATGATATTTTCTTCCATAGAATTTATATGGATAAAGATTCAAAAAATTAGCTTCTTCATGCCCAATTCTATTGCAATAATTATACTTTAATTGAGTACATTGTCCTTTATTTGATCTATGCTTCCATGCTAGTACTTTGTGTTCATTTTTTTTGTAAAGAAGACAACGTAATTATCAATGCACTATTAAGGCCATTCTTCCTTTATTTTTGTTATAAATAAGTTGCATGCTTTTGGAATTCATGACACTCTGAGTTGTTCTACCAATTTGTGATCTTGTAGTAATAAGATCTAGATTTGAGTCCTCAAGTGTATCTTTAAGCCATTTTGGTATTTTCTTCTTCTCTTCAAAAGTATCTATCAAGTTATAAGAATAAATATTTGACTTGTTTAATGTTCCTTTACTATTCTCACTAAATGCATTTCTAATAATTTCTTCCATGATATGCAATTTAATGAATCAATTATTTTGAAGTTGAAATCCTTATAACTCCAAAATTGATAAATTGCAATTTCAAAAATTTATTTAAAAACACTCAAATAAAAAATTTACAAATTTTAAATTTCCTAAACCTTTGATGTAGTAATCCTTTTATATCCCTATTAAATGTGCAAAATTTCAAAAACTTATTCTAATTTCAAATCTTCAAGAAAAACTTTAATAACTTCAAAAAACTTGAAAATTCTTCAAATAAATTCAAATATAATTAAATAAAATAAACCTTAAATCCTATTTGAAGTAGAAAACCTTATAACTCCATGATTTAATATTAAAAACTCAAAAATTAAAAAAATGAAATATTAATTCCAAACTATGGTAGAAAACCTTATATCTCCTAATAATTAAATCATAGAAAAACTTTATACTAATAAAATCACTCTTCTCTAATTAAATTATTACTCCAATTAAAGTACCCAAACTTAGGTCTTTAATTCTTCATTAAAGGTAATATATCTCACCTTATTATCTTGCTTTTTTAACCTTCCTTACATGTTTGATTATTCAACCTTGCTGGGATGCAATAACGTCTCTAGAGTCTGCTATCTCAATATTCCAATTGAGGCTTTAAATAACCTTCTAAAAATGCTTATGGATCAACCCTAACTCCATGCATTAGTTTGAATGCTATTAAATAATTCAAATGTTAGAAATGAATATTTCAATTTCAATTACTAATGCAATGAATCAATTTTGATAATTTTGGATTCTCAATGAAACACTGGCTACTCAATGAAACATTGGCTACTCAATGAAACATTGGCTACTTAATAAAACGTTGGCTACTCAATGAAATGTTGGCTACTCAATGAAACATATCTCGAGTTGTTGGTCTCAAAGTTTTGCTTTCCTAGCCCTTGAGTATCCAATTGTTTGGATATGTTTTTTTCTCAATGACTTTTGTAGTGAATATTTTTTTGTATTGTTTGGTTCTACATTTGTTGTTGTGCTTTGTTGTTATCTTGATATCTAGTTCTACATTATTTAATGTGAAGTGAATGTTGCATTGACTTATTGGTCTCTATTTGCTATGAAGTGAATGTTGTGTTGCTCTCTAGTTCTTCGTGTTATGTGAAGATGTTGCTCACCTGATTTTTGGCTATTCATATTTTGTGAAGATGTTGCTCTCTTGGTAGTAGATAAGCATATGACTACTTGTGTATCCAATGATATATTATAAGAGTTCTTACGTAGGTCATCATTTGGATAGTATTTCAAATAATGCTCAGATAGCACATAGATTTCTATTGTAGAGGGTGCTTTATTCCATGTCCAATTGTTGCTATAAAAGGGCACTCTATTCCATATCTAATTGCTGCTATAAAGGGTGCTCTATTCCACATCCAAAATATACTATGGATGGTGCTTTTTTATTTTTGATGGAAATTATTTAGACTCACATATTTCCTTTTCTATTTTCTCTTTCCTTCTGTACGTTCTTCCTCTGCTAGTGCTTAGCTCTTACCATTGTTCCTTTGCTAGTGCTTTTGTTCGTTCTTACTCTGCTAGTGATTTTGTTTGTTCTTACTCTGCTAGTGATTTTTTTTTTCTTACTCTACTAGTGCTTAGATATTAGGACAATTATTGTATACCTATCCTTTTTCTCTAGTGGCATTGTGTATAGTTCTTGAATATATGTCCTGCTTTCTCTGATGACCTAAGGACAATGCTTGAATACTTGACTAGTCTTTCGTTGGTGTCTCTTAGAATAGTGCTCTTTATTGCTTATCTCAATGGCTCCTTAAATGCATTCAAATAATTCACTAAATCAAATACCAAGACTTAAATATATGTATTATTTCTAGTCAGTCGTAATTTTTTTGATTATTTGATTAACCATAACTCTTCTATATACATTTATATACTTTATCTCTTAAGGCTTCTTCTATGTACTTCTTAATACTATAATTATCTATCCCTATAAGCTTATATTGCTTCTTAATATTTGTAGGAATCTTTGATGCTTCCCAATATTTGTAGGAATCTTTGATGCTTCTCAATCTGTTGGAATCAAATTCCAATGTCAAAAAATTTCTCCAATGTCTTAGATAGCACTTGAGAACAAAGTATGATTCTCCTCTTTTCTAGAGAATCCAAAATTAATATTAGGGTGACTATGAATGTCCCCTCATGTCCAAATATCTCTTGAGTTTACTCTCTCCATGTTTAATAGTGATTCTCCTTTTTCCTAGAGAGTCCAAAATATTATTAGGGTGACGTTGAATGTCATTAAACATCCAAATTTATTCTGAGTTGGCCCTCAATCAATATGAGTTCTAGTCTGAGTCCTAGTATTCACTAGTTTTCCTTCAACCAAGTGGAAAGACCCTAGCATCCAAATCAATATGACTTATCCTTGTCCCCTCAATATCTACTCAATCAAACCTTTAAAAATAGAGTCCAAGTCTTCACTGCTTTCAAAGTGGATAGAATCCAATATAACTTTATTAAGAATGGACAAAGTTAAATTATGGTGATAGTGGCTAATAAAATAACTCTATAAAAAATGGACAAACTTAAGTGGTAGCTCTGATACCATTTTTGAATTTTAAGACTTAATATCTCAAAAATGTCATAGATCCCTTATTAAATAATCCACAACATTATAGGTCTAAAAATCAATAATGAAGAGTAGAATTTTATAAATGAGTAATCAAATATATATATATATATATATATATATATATAATACTAGACCAATATAATGTTAATATAACATTCACTTATAGTATCAAATATGAATATCAAAATTATTCATCTACATGCATGAATTACAAAATGAATTTCTCAAAATCTATATACAAGCTTTATTATCAATGCTTGTTATGTGGTGATCATTTATAAACTATTTTCCCAATATATTGTATGGATATTTATCTCCATAATATATACATAGAATATGACTCTTCATGTACTTGACTATTGCTCTTCATATGATAACTCCTATGTCCCTTGACTTATCATCTTGCCACTTGTATACTAGACTCTTCACTCTCTTCTACATGCACTCCTAATACAAGATAGTTGTGCACATCCTCATATTACATATTTGGACACTTACATACATGAAACTTGTGTATTTCCTACACATTGCATTCTTACATAACACTTGTGAATTTCCTGCACATTAACAATTACATAAAAGGGAAATACAAATCACTCATCTAAACTATAGACTCAACTCTAATCTATTACATATTTATATTTGTACCATGAAGGTACCATGGGGATACATTAGCATGTACAAAATAATATAATATTCTCCAACAACTTTATGAGATGAATTTATGCGTGTGGAATTATTGATCAAGTTTTTACACCTTTAGCAGAGCAAGCAACAAATATCCTAACCAAGAGCATGATTGAGGTTAAGTTTATGTGCATGTAGGGTCTACTTGGGGTAGGAGAGTGTCCCTTAAGGGTGGATGACAAAAAGGATCTCTCTTTATGTCCTCCATTAGGCTAAAGAGGGGACATTGAAATATGTGATTTTTAAGCTTCTCTTGAGACCATGACTAACTTTTGTATCATATTGCTCATATAAACCCTTTAGACCCTTGTAAATATTGGAAAATATTTTTAATATTTTATTATTTTAATCCTTAACATCGATCACTTAACCTTGAACTAAATGTAACTTGTATTTGGGTATAATACCCTATAATACCAACCATTTGATCATTGGTTAGAGTGTAATTATATTATTTGAAAGTGAGATTATTTGGTATTTGTGGGCACCACCATATATTGTGAGCATTACTTTGTGTGTATTTATTTTTAGCAAAAATAGGTAATGTGTTGATTCCATTTGTTTTTGGATACTATTGTGAAATTTAACATCAATTAAGGGTTTACATGCTTCTATGAGTGCATCAAGAAGATTAAGAGTCTTAAAATTTATTGTACAATGGCTAGAGAGATACTTAAATCCCATTCATAATTTCAATGGTATCATTATCCTCTACAATACCTTTGCCTTATGTCTCACATGTTTGGAAATTCATCTCAACTAATAATATTTTAGTTGCTTTAGGCTATGCATAGATTCTTTAGCACCAATAATTGAAATATGGGGTCCATTTTATAGCACATGAATGCTAAGATAGCCATGCATGGCTTTCACTTTAGAATTTCCTTGTGGTCTAGCATTTTATCTAATGAGACTTGAGTTGGTAGGACCCATATAGAATTTACAACCAATTGATTCCTCTTGGACCTCCATTTCTAGATTTTTTTATTTTTCTTTAATATTTGTGTAGATAGGGCTCACCTATGCTATATAAATATCTAGTTGGAATTCAAGTCATTCCATATTGGGATTGTGGTTCTTTCTTTCTTCTATCTAATTTTGTAGGACCCACCTAAGCCATGGTGGCACTAAGTTGTTGATACCTTCTTGATTGATTAGTTGGAATTATTCATTCTTAACCCCATTAATGGTCTTTGTGGCATCACAAGGGGTACATGGAACCTTTTGAAAATCTATTTTAATTATTGAAAAACCTACCACCTTCTCTTGGATATCCATCCATTGATTGAACATCCACTAATGTTATACAATATTGTTTTGAGTGGATTGGGTCTCATTGGTATTATCCTCCTGCCTTATCTTCATGAATACAAATTAGATATTGTGACACAACCATATATTATCTCTATCATCATCATGATATCAACAACCTTTGAGATACCTTCCTCAATTAAAATTAATGAATCATTAGTCACACAAGCAACTCACTCTGATGGAGGAAAAATCATTACTTCAAGGACTAAATATTTCTTCTCTTCTACTTGATGGTCAATGGACATTGAGAGAAGAGTGAATCACTACGTCTAAGACTTAGCATCCTTTTCTTTTTTTCAATACCCTTAAGCAACTAATCATACTTAATGAAATTGAATCACTTATTGATAGAAAGAACAAATCACTATATTCTTTGAGAAAATCACTTCCACACTGACTTGGCAAAATCATTGTAATTAATTTTATTTTTTATTTTGTTTAGACTTGACCATTTTGGCAAAAGGTAAACATAGTTTAGGAAAGAATAGGATAAGAAGTGGGTGTTCCAAGCGTATCATGATTTTTACTAGGGGGATGAGAAATTTTTTTATTTTTTTGTTACTTTTCAATAGAAAAGGAATAAGAAAATAAAAATTAGAAAAGGAAGTATATACATTATTTTATGCATATTTACAAATCAAGGCAATGATATCCAATCACTTAAAAATGATTTAAGATTTTTCAATTTATTGAAATGGATATCTACCTTCCATCTCATGTCTTTAGTCATACTCATTTACAACTTGTATTTTAGTTATTTAATAGGATCTACTTCATAGAGAGTCAAATTAAGCATGTTTTCCTTGCCTACATCCATCTTCATCCCACTTTAGCACTAGCTCACATATATTTAAAGAAAAATATCTTTCTTATTGAACTAATTCTTAATTAGTACTTAGTAGCGATCAAATTTATTGAACACTTTCTCACACTCTTCTTCTACGAACCATAGTTCATCTAACCTTGCTTGGATAGGCACAATGTTAGTATCTTCAAGTTCTAATTTTCTAGTCATTGGGAGTGATGTGAGCTTGTTGGCCATTTTGTATTCATTGGGAATTTTGTTCAAGACTTTGGGTTCAATTTTTGAATGTAGCGGCAGTATATATTTTACATATTTTTGTGATGTTTTAAATAATTGTACATTTTTTATGCATGTTCAAAAAGTTTCTTTTGAATTTATCTCTATAAAATATTAATGGAGAAATGTCTAAAAGAATGAAGAAGAAGAACTTGGTTAAAATCACCATATATTTACGTTCGCCCCTGAGGAGAGGCGAACACCCCATTCGCCTTTGAAAGGGATGAACATGTTTAAAAACTTACAAAGGTAAAAGCACTAAGGCGCAAGATCGCGTTCACCCTAACATTGGGGCGAATGCGTCGTTCACCCTTCTTAAGAGGTGAACGCGCTTGACGACATTTGGAGGTGCGTGCACCCGAACCATATTACATTTCACCCAAGTTGAGGGGCGAACATCCCGTTCGCCCTTCCCATGGGCGAACCAACATTTTGGTGCATTGGGATCGCGTTCACCCTTCCAAAGGGGTGAACATCCCATTCACCCTTTTCAGGGGTGAACGTACTTCCATTATAGTTGCACGCATGCCTTTCAATTTGCAATGGGGTGAAACAGATGTTGAGGCGAAAATAAGTATGGGCGAATGGAAATTTGGTCAAAGATGCTAAGTTTATGCATTTAATTAAGGATGCCCTCAGTAACTCTATTTTGTGGATCACAAAGAGGAAGGCGAGAAGAAACGAGTTTTCATGATTTCCAATGTACCAAAGGCGCTCTAAAGAATTTAATGTCTTTTTGCAATCTGTGCACCCTCGCCCGAGTTACAAATTTTCAAGAATTTGTCTTCTCAGGAGGATGGATTTTCAAAGAATTCGAGGAGGATTTTGCTGGTTTTGTCTTTGATCTCGGGATATTTTATTCTCCTATGTATTTAATGAAAGAGGTAAAAACCTCTATAAATACTAGACAAATTTCATTGTAAAAGGGGGGTTAGACATTTTGCGAGAGATTTCTCCAAGCTCTCTGCATTAATACAAGGCATCATATTTCTAAATTTGCAAGTGATCTTGCGTGTGTTTACTTTCTGTGTAGTGTGCTTCTATTTTCATTTGCTCATCTTATTTGCTACTCTGTTTAAATTTTGTCATTGGATTTAAAATTGCTAATAAGAAGGTGAATGCTGGAGCATCATTTTGATAGTTGCTATGGCCAGATCATGAGCTTGTTCTATTCTGTTTTCTTTTATAAATGCTACTTCGTGCTTGGGTTTTTTTCCTGCTAGTTAGTCTAACACCAGTCTTGTACTTTGGCCTGTGGCCATATTTCCCATTTCTTTCCACATTTTTTCCAATTTCTTTCCTGTATCCTTGGTATTTTAACAAGTGTAGGATTTAGTTAGGGAACCAGCCCTCTCTGGAGATTGGCACAGAGGACATTTCTTTCCTTTGGCCTTTCAATGTTGGTCGTATCTAGGGTGCATAAACGCAATGTTTAGCAATTAGGCAGATATTTGACCAATAATTTTTGGCACACCCGGTGGGACTCATAAAGTTCCACTTCCACTAGTGTTAGGTTTGATGTTCACCTTTCTACTGAGATTAGAACATCTGGCGACTCAAATTTTATCCAAAACTTCGTAGGTGTGAGGATGACGAAAGCTGTCTCTCATGAATACAAGATTGAAAGCCAAGAATCTTGATAATCAAATTGAGTTTTACGAACTCGATATCCAAAGATTAGGAGAGCATCCTCAAATAACCACTTTTTGATGAACGTCTTCGCTCCCTCATATCCCATCCATACCATCTATTTTGTCTTCTCGGTTAGCTGGTGTGTTTTTCACTCCCGTAAGTCCAGTGAGTACTACCACCAATTTTCCTCAGCCTCCACCTAGTACAATCGCTAGCACTCCACAGCCTACTCCCCATATTCCCGTTCACATGGCCTAGAATCCCCCACCACACCAACAATAGCTCCCAAGGTAGTTCCCCGCATGGAACAGCTCCAGAGCCTTGAATTTGTAGGCACAGAATCCAGTACCTCAAGATGCTCCGAAGGCTTTGCCAACATATGATGGTACTAGGAAAACTGCATATGAGCATATCCAATATGTGGCTTCTCTTGTAACTATCCATGATATAACTGATGAGGATGTAATGATAAAACTTTTGGTTTTGTCGCTAAGAGGAAAATTGCTATATTGGTATCGATCCTTGCAGCCTGGTACCATTACTTCATGGGATCAATTGGTAGAGTTGTTGATTAAGAATTTCCATGAGCAAGCTGATCCATATTCTTTGTTGCACTAGTTCACCATGATTCAAAGACATCCACAAGAAGAGCTTGTAGATTTTAATGTTCGATTTGCACAAAGCTGGCAGAGGGTTCCATATGGTTTACGACCGACACTCGAGCAAGCAACATTTTATTATCTTTGAGCACTTAGTACTGATATCGGTATGGCGGTGCATCAAGCCAATGTGACCACCTTCCCAGATCTATACACACAAGCTCAAAAGGTTGAATCTGACCTAATTTCTATGGGTAGACTTCCTCCGAAGGCAACAATACCTATTCTCCCTGATCTCCTATAATATATTTACTCTAATGCATTCTCACAGCCTATGCCATCCATGTATCCAGTCCCTTCATGGAATTCGGGCCCCCCACAAGTGGCCCCTATCCCTGTCCCATAGTCATCCGCTATGAGCTTTCCATGATTTCTTGCTCCATTTGTACCTCCACAACTCTCGTCCATTTCTTTTCCAACATTGCCAGTGCCTCCAACCCCTTTACCATTACCTATGATGCAAAAACCTTTGTCATTGCCAGTGCTGACCCCGTCGCCTAATTTGGATCCCCTCACCACTTTGTTACAAGAAGTGAAATCTAATAATGTGGCTTTGAGGATTATATCTAATGAGCTTACAACGGTGAGGAAAAAACAAGTTGAAGCTGAGTTCCAATCAAGAAGATTTTAGACTCCACAAATCACCCGAGAGCAAGCATCTACCAGTAGGGGACCTGAGAAAAACACCACGGTGCAAGTAAATGATGAAGTTAATGTGTTCGAAAGAGCATATTGGTGTTCTACATGCAATGATCCTCACGGTGAAGATACATGTATGGTGCATTTGAACTATGTTCAGACATTGGTGGAAATTTCCTCGGGTGGGAAAGTTAATATGATTCAAGAAGTGGAGCATAATTGTATGATGCCATCCTTGGAGCAAGTTTCAGTCCTCACTAGGTCTGGGAAGAAGCCAATGACTATTGATCCCATGGAATTGCAACCTTTGAAAGTACCTATAGAACCAAAAGCATAGGAAGAAAAGCGGTCATCCCCGGTGAAGACTCCTGATGTTAGAACCAAGGGACCTAATGCTATTAAGGTGAAAGATCTATTTCCTAGGCAAGCTCAAGATAAAGCGCAAGCTAAACCTTCAACTTCGATGATCGCTCCAGTTTCTAGCAAAACAAAAGAGCAAGCTAAGGAGAGACTCAAGTATCCTTCGTTAACTAAAATGTAAAGGGTAGAAGCTACGCAACAATATCGAGATAAGTATGAGTGACCTCTGGAGGAAAAAGACTCAGCTACTCAGAGCTACAGTATTGTGGAAGAAATGAAGAAAATCCTAGCAAGGATTAGCTTGTTACCTAGGTAGATTGATTTGTTACAAGAATCCTTGAAGACTACTAAGGACCAAAATAAATATTGTTCACAAATTATCTTGGCTCAGGCACTCCCCACTTCAATCACAAGGAAAAATAGGCCTCCCCCATTTTACTTATCCTTGAGAATGGAAGGGTGGATCGTGCATAATTGCATGATTGACTTCGGTGCTGCAACTACTGTCATGCCAAAGGTAGTATGCGAAGTAATGGGGATGGAGTATACAAGGAGTAGTCCAGGAGTGTTGCAGTTGGATGGAACTCCAGTCAAGACTATTGGGGTAATCAAGGATATTTTGATTGTGCTCCATAGTATGCCTCAAATTATTGTCATCCAGGAGGTGGTGGTTGTTGATTTGGAGCCCTATTTTAGCATGTGCCTTTCAAGGGAATTTATAGCTAAGCTTGGAGGTTATATTTCCCTAGATTATTCACATTTGGAGATACCATTCAAGGGAAGGCGAATCCGTATTCATAATGAGAAGCCTTCACCTTTTCATATTGAAAAGATAGAGGAGGCAGAACAAGCTCCAGGCACGATGAACATGATGACCGAAGAATTGGAGGAAGTTGATCTGGTTGAAGAAGCACTTGATGAGCTTTGCCTGGAGGAAGATTTCCGGTTGATGGATTTCAATGCTATGATTGGGACAGATATTGGTTGTTATTCAATCCAGAAGATAGAATAGTCCAAAAAGAAGGTCCTTGAGTCACCAGAACCTGTTTCACATCAGTTATGGAAGTTGTTCTTTGATGGTGCTCGATGTAAGAATGGTGCAGGAGCAGGCATTGTATTGATTTCTCCTAAGGGAATACAGAAAACTTATTCCTATAGATTGACCTGGAGCTGCACAAATAACACGGCTGAATACGAAGCGCTATGCCTTGGCTTGAAGAAAGCAAAGAAATTGGGAATTGAACAGTTGCAGATTTTTGGTGACTCCGAGCTTATTGTCAATCAAGTTACAAATAGATGCATGAGCAAGCAACATTATTTGAAGGCTTACCGCAATAGAGTATGGGATCTGTTAGAAGCATTTAAAGCTCTAAATATTTAGGCTATCCCTCGAGAGCAAAACAGACATGTTGATATTTTAGCCTCCCTTGGCGCTAATTTTTCTCCTACTGAGCAAGTGGTTCGGAAGCCAAAGATAGTAAGAGTAATTTATAGGCCTTCCATTCTAGATAAGAATCTCTATTGGCAAGTGTTTGATAATGATGAGCAAATAGTGAATTTTTTGCTCAAAGAAGCTACTAATACCGATGATAGAGTCCTTGTGGAGGAAGAAAAGGAAGCAATGATTCAGTTGAGAAATAATCATATTCCTAAGGGATTGATTTCATTAGAGAGCTTGTTTGATCAGAATGATAGGGCTGATAAACATAGGATTAAGGTGGATGCCAAGAAATGCAAAGAGTTGCAGTTGGAACTAGGAAAGATCATTAAGATTGGGATTGATTGTGAATTAGATGAGATTGAAGGCATTAGAAATATGTGCTATGAATATCCAGATATTGTAGCATGGAGTTATCAAGACTTGAAAGGATATGACAAGAATGTGATTCAGCACACAATTGAGTTACAAGGAGTTAAGCCTTTTTAGCAGAAACAACGTCCTATCAATCCTAAGATTGAGATCCTTATGAAGGCGAAATTGTTGAAGATGCTTGAGGCGAAGATCATTTATCCTATTAAGCATTCTACTTGGGTAGCGAACCTGGTTCCTGTAAGGAAGAAGAACGGGGACATACATTTGTGCGTTGATTTTCAAAATTTAAACCAAGCATCACTCAAGGACCATTATCCTTTGCCTCAGATAGACCAGATTCTTCATGTTGTGGCTGGTGCCCAGATATTCTCATTGCTAGATGGCTTCTTGGGGTACAATCAAATTTGGGTAAAATATGAGGATCAATATAAGATGGCGTTTACTACTAAGTGGGGTACATTCGCTTACCAGTGGATGCCCTTTGGGCTTTCAAATGCTGGCGCTACTTTTCAGAGAGCCATGGACGTCGCCTTTGGTGAGTTGCTAAATAAAATCATTGTAATATATCTTGATGATATGACAGTGTTTTCACATCGCAGAACAAATCATGTTACCCATCTGAGGCAAATATTTGAGAAGTGTCGAGAATTTGGGATTTCCATAAACCCAAAGAAGTCAATTTTTGTGGTTAAAGAAGGGAAATTACTGGGCCATGTGATCTCGCAAGAAGGATTGGCCATAGATCCTGCATGGGCCGAAGCGCTCATGAAACTGTCGTTGCCCATTAATAAGAAAAACTTGCAGTCCTTCTTTGGGAAAATAAACTTTATTCGCAAGTTTATTGCTGACTTTGCCCAAGTCGTCAAGCCCATGACTGAGCTTTTGAAGAAGAATGTCGAGTTTAAGTGGACATAAGCTAGGAAGTGAGCATTTCAAGAAATCAAAGAGAGAATTACTCAAGCTCCAATTTTGATTAATCTCGACTACTCCAAAGACTTCATCCTCTATGCAGTAGGTGAGCAGGAGAGTTATGCTATAGTACTAACATAGAAACAAGATGATAACGAGGAGAAGCCAATTGCCTTTCTAAGCCAGGTTATAACACTACACCAGGAGAAGTACAATTTTATAGAGAAGCAATTTTATGCAATAATGAAAGCATTAAATAAATTTTACCACTTTGTTTCTCAAAGTAAGATTGTGGTTTACATCATTCATCCTGATGTTCGAAACTTTATAGTCCAAGGAGAACTGGGAGAAAAGAGGGCTGGTTAGATCACAAAAATCTAAGAGTACGATGTGGAGATATGACCGATGAAACTGGTTTATGGACGTGCTCTGTGTTAAGAGCTAACTAAAAGTGTTGTTGCTAAAATGACTGAAGCAAGTCATGAAGATGTAATGTGTGTAAATCACATAGTAGGTGATAAATATTGGACAAAGGAATTGGTTGATTACTTTACTTTAGGAAGATGTCCGAACTGTCTTGATCCCTCGTAGCATCGATGATTTAGATTGCAAGCACTCAGGTATGTGTTGTTGCCTAATGTATTATATCATAAAAATATAGATGGTGTATTACTCAGGTGTGTAAAGGCTTCTGAAAAGGAAAAAATTTGGAGGAGTTCCATTCTAGGTTATCAGGAGGGCATTATGTAGGCAAACCCATCACCTTGAATATTATTTGGGCAGGTTATTATTGGCCTACCCTATTCACCGATTCATACAAGATAAGCCAGCGATGCGATAGTTTCCAAAGATATATGGGCCAAATCAGAAAATGAGCATTACCGCTACATCCAATTCAGGTGGAAGCACCCTTTAAGCAATGGGGCCTTGATTTTATCAGTGTTATTGATCCACACTATTCTACAAAGCATAAATATATCTTAACATCAATGAAATACTTCACCATGTGGGTAGAAGCCATACCCACTAAGAAGGCTGATCATGCGATGATGATCTCTTTTTTGGAAAGCCTTATCACTCGGTTTGGTATACTAGATTCTTTGGTAACTGACAATGGTACTCCCTTTATCAGAGCTAAAATTACAAAATTCGCTAGCAAATATGGTATTTACCTAAAGATATCTTCCAATTATTACCCATAGGGGAATGGATTGGCTGAGTCTACTAACAAAAATTTGTTGCGGATTGTAAAAAGGATGATGGGCAGTAAAAAAAGGAGTTGGCATTTTTTATTGAACCAAGCACTTTGGGCTGATCACATTTCAGTAATGAAATCTATAAATACCTCTCTGTATGCTTTGGTTTATGGAAAAAAAGTTTTCCTCCCTGCCCACATTGAACTACCAGTTCTCCAAACATTGCAACTATTCCAAGATGAAGACGAAGAATATGATATTATGAAAGCAAGGTTGGTGCAGTTGCTACAGTTACAAGAAGAAAGAGAGCAAACTTACCTAGATTTTGCCAAACATTCTGTAGAGATGAAGAAATGGTTTAAGAAAAAGATAAGTGACTAAAGTTTTTAGGTTGGTGAACTAGTGCTAAAATGGAATGATAAGAAATCTAAGCCTTGAAATCATCATAAGTTGATGCCATATGGGAAGGACCTTTTTGGGTCTTTGCTATAAACTCTACCAATGCTTATCATATCTACGACATGGACTGTTACGAGCTCCCCATTCCGGTGAATGACCTTCATTTGAAGGCCTATGTTACGTAATTATGATCTTCTAAAGGTAACACTTTGTACATATGTAAATATTATATTTGTCTTTAATGATTTTTGTATATAAGAGGATATATATATAAACATTCTAAAAAAAAAGGAAGAAAAAAAAGAAAGAAAAAAAGAAGGAAAGGACAAGCTTTTTTGCCCCAAGAACGATTTAAATTTCTTCGTTCGACTAAAAAGAGAGTAATTTTGAATTCAATGACATCACATATTGAACTTCATGTTCACCCTTTCAATGGGGTGAACGGGACATTTGTCCAGATTAAAGGGCGAATGTGAAGTTCAATATGTGTTATCATTGAATTCAGAATTGCTCTCTTTTCAGGCGAACAAAGAAATTTAAATCGTTCTTGGGGCAAAAAATAACGTGCTTCTATAACGTCACAAGACGAAGGAGAAAGAGAGAAAAGAAAGGAAAATTTTGTTGGGCTTTGTTTTCCTTAAAAATTGCTTTAAAAAGCAAAAAAAAGAAAAAAAACATGGCGCTTTTAGAAGGACAAAAAGCATGTTTGAAGTTTTTGAAGGGAAATACCATTTGAGAAAAATCATGCCCGTGAAAATCTTAAGACACAGCCACCCATATGAAAAAATAGAACACTTTCATGCAAATTTTAAAATTGCTAAGGAATAGTTGAGTGCCCAAGCATTTTTGCCAAGTGAGGGGACAACAGTTTCGAGGCACGTTGTGAAATAAATACACCTTTGGGTTACGTGTTAGTAATCAAAACCAGGAAGCACCAAAATTCAATCATAGTTTTAAAACATGGGAAGTGCTCAAGTTTAGCTTTCCAAGGCGACTACAAGCATTAATGATTGGTAGGCGAACAACTAGGTTTGCTCCCCTAGTAAGCTTTGGGGTCTAGGGTAAAATTTTCTAGGTATGATTACATAGCACAAAAGCACGAGTCTCCAGGAGAATCTGATGGTGAATTAAAGGGAAGGGTTTCTGTGCCTTGGAAATAGCGTATGAGTGGTTTTTCAAGTATTATTCCTCTTCAAATATGCACCTGCATTTAATTTTGTAATCACTGTAGTAGATGAAAATGCTCTTATAAATTTTTGAAGGTAAAAGGGCCAACCTTGTTTTCCCTTATTATTTTAAATTTTTCCTGCTTTACTGTATCTTGCATTTCCAGTACAAAATAATTTTTCAGAAGAATTGTTAGACATTTCGACGCAAAAAATTGTAGTCACTCAGTGCTTTGTCAGATAGGATGGGTAGACGTAGTAAAGAGCCAAGTGAGGTGTAGGAGGTTGCAGAGGCAAAGCCGGCTAAGAAGCGAGAAAGAAGTTCTAGGGCTAAGAAATCTTGAAAGAATGACTATGTCCACCTAGACCCCTATAAATATGAAATGGCAAAAATCGAGGATTGTTTGATTACACACAAGGGGTCAATTAGTTAAGGTAAAAAGTTGAGACTACGGTGATCCAGGGGGTTTCATTTAATAGTTGGCTCATAGTGCCTCATAATTCGTAGCTTTCGTGGTACCTATGTTTACCCGTGCACCCATGCCCTGAGTTGGTACAACTAATTGCATAGTTTTATGATCCTTTTACCAAAGCTGTGCAAAATGCCAGGAAAGAAATCCTCTTTACAATTACACCGGATGAGGTTCGAGAGGCTTTTGCATGTGGGTTGAAGAGCCCATGTTATGCAGTAAATAAGAAAGTTCATACAGACGAGCAAGAAGACATGTATGTTTCTATGGTTACTATGAGACAATTTATGGAGACACAACTCGTCAAGGAGCCGCAAATGGGGTAGCTGCAAAATTTACCTAAATCACTTTCAAAATTTAAGAGCCAAGATATTTATTCTATGCTTGCCTAGATTGCTAGGTTGTCCTCAGATGAGACAGTGCATAAATGCTAGGCAATTATGGCTCAATGCATTTGCAAGGTGGAATTTTACTCTCCTATTGCTATGAGATAGGGTGGAAATCCAATTTATTTTGATTGGGCTGAGTTTATTTCTCAAAGGCTTAATTCACAGTTGTAGAAGTTGCAGGAAGGAAAGTCTAAATCATTTCAACACACTTCGCTAATGGTCTGGTTCTTTTTATTTTAGATGTAGTATCACTTTTCTTTTATCGTAGTAACATAGTCGGGCAAAAAAGATGAGCCATTACCTGTTTACAAGTGGACTCAAGTGTTGATGAAATGAGAATCTGTGTATAACTTTAATAGTTGGTTTTTGGGGCCTGTGATTTAACTACTATGTGGAAACTGTGATAGGGTACCACGTGACTTGAGGGATGCCATTGTTTTAGAAGAAAGGGGTGATATCTTTTTTCTCACTCAGGGCATGGTTGTTCAAATTTTTGGATACATAGGTAAACCATTTTTGTTGCTTATTTTGCTACTGCGCACATTTTTGCAATGGAAGTTGTGTGACAAGAAGATTATGTCAATGACATATACGACACCGAGCGAGGGAAGAAGACAACCTATACTATGCCTTTTAAGTTTTATCAAATTATGAGAGGAAATAAAGTGCAAAGCAATTTCATTGATTCATGTGGTGATTTATATACAATATGTAAGGTGGTTTGGTTGGTTAAACCACCTGAATTAGTTGCCTAACCACCCCATAAATTGGAGAGCGCTATGAGCGCTATTTTAATATATATGCCAAAAATGAAATATATCCTATGCACTATTTTATGCTAACATCCCCCTTATTACATTATTGGCAAATACCAAGGGTATTGCAAAACAATTCAAATTTGACACGTCCAAGTACCTTGGTGAAAACATCAGCAACTTGCGCATCAGTGGAAATGTAGTGAAGTTGGATATTGTTCTTTGGAACTTCATCATGAATGAAATGACAAGATTCAAAACACCTTGATTGTTGCAAAACAAATGAAGTGGAAGATTCCTTGGAAGACCCATATTTGTAAGAATGCGATGTAACCATGTTATCTCGTAGACTGCTCCACTAGTTACGCGATATTCTGCATGATATCAACCACTTGCTGGTTCTTGCTATGCCAAGAGACAGTACCAAACCCAATATCAAAAATGTATCCAAAAGTTGACTTTCGATCATCAATGGATCCAACATAGTCCGACTCCATGTATCCTTGTAGATAGAACTTGTTATTCTTTTTGTATTCCAAGCCAAAATTTATTGTACCACAGACATAATGTAAAACTCTTTTTGCTACTTTCCAATGACTTACCTTGGGTTCCTGCATGAACCATGAAATATAACCCACAACAAAATTGAGATCAGGCCTGGTATTGGTTAGATATAGGAGACTCCCAATCAGCTGGTGATAGAGAGTACCATCTACCTTAGGTGATTCATCATATCATGATAACTTAAGTCCTTGCTCCATTGGAGTTGATTTAGACTTACAATTAGTCATTCGATATTTTTTGACTAATGTCTTGGAATACTTCTTTTGTGTTACTATGATATGATGTTTTTGTTGAGTCACTTCCAAACCAAGGCAATAGTGAAGAAGTCCTAGATCTGTCATTTCAAAAGAATGTTTAAAATCATCTTTTACTACATTAATCATTTTCTTTGAAATTCCTGTTATGATTAGATCATCTACATATAACACCAGAATCACTATATCAGAACCATTGTTCTTAATATAGATATTTGCATCCGAAGGACTCCTTTTGAATCCATGTTGCAGTAGGTGACTGTCTATCTTGATGTACCAAGCTCGAGGAGCTTGTTTGATCCCATACAAGGATTTGACCAATCTACAAACTTTTTGTTCCTGTCCTTAAATCACAAATCCTTCTGGTTGAGTCATATATACTTCTTATTGTAAGTCACCATTCAAGAAGGCACTTTTAACATCCATCTGATGCAACTTCCACCCAAACTGAGCTGCCATGGCACAAAGTACTCGAATGGTAGTCATATTCGTAGTAGGGGTAAAATTTTCTTCATAATCTATGCCTTCTTTTTGAGCATAGCCCTTTGCAACAAGATGGGCCTTATGCTTATCAATAGTACCATCTGCCTTATACTTAATTTTGAACACCCATTTGCAGCCAATGGGCTTCTTCCCTGTAGGCAGATTTACTAGCTTCCATATATTATTCCTCATGAGATATGTGTGTTCTACCTCCATAGCAGCCTTCCACTAAGGCTCACTAAGTGCATCTTGAACTGTTGTAGGTTCATTTACATCCAATGCTATCATATAAACCTATTCATTTTCCATCTATGTGTCTTTATCTTCCTCTGCATTGTTGAGTGTATATTATGACCAATTGTAAAATATCACCACATGTAGAGTATTGAATAGAAAAGTCTCTCTTGAAAAGAAACGAAATGACAAACATTCAACTTCTCCAAGGTTCTGGTAAAATATCTAAAAGATTACAATAATGCCAGAAATAATTCAATGATGCATGTGACCATAAACAAGGGGCCTTTGCTGGTTCTAAATAATGCTTAGTGATTGAAAGATCTAACTAAAAGCACATGCAAAATAAAAGCAGTTCTTTTTAGGTTTTTTTTAAATTGGTGCTACCCTGAATCCCTGTTAGTAAAGTATTTTATCTTCATTTAAAAGGTTTCAAATGATAAAATGTGGAATTGTCCACCTCATTTTAATGCTCGTGCCTTTAATATGAAGTAAATTTTAGATAGTGGGTTCATTTTATCTTCCTTATGTTGATGCCACTACCCTAATGGTGATTAGTAGAAGTTAGCATGTTAGTAATGTTAGCAAAGTTAGATTTCACTTCTTATCTTAACTTAATGTGAGATTGCAGGTTAGTATCCATCCTAAACCATGTGTTTTATCTAAAAATTTAGATTAATGAAGCTTGGAGGTCCAAAAATTATAGAAAATGACCAGAATGGAAACAACTTGAAAGCTTAACAATTTTAGAAATGGACCAGAATAGAAGTGAAACTAAAAGGAAATTAGCAAAAATTCTAGAAAAGGACCAGAATGGAAGTAAGAAGAAATTAGCAGAAATTCTGGAAAAGGACCAGAATGGAAATAAAAGAAATTAGCAGAAATTCTGGAAAAGGACCAGAATAAAATGATTGAGTGCTTGAAATAAACTGAACTTAACAAAAATAAATCAAAATGCAAATTTGGTTAGCTAAAAAAGTCAAATTCTGAATTAGTTTAGCAAGCTCCTCCCTGCAAAATCCCAAGTTATGAGGTAATCATAAAACAACCTGAATTAATGGACCTACAACATAAGCACAATACCATTAAATCAAGTGCGAGACTCAAAGGAAACATAGAAAAACTGCATCATCTTAACCTTTGCCTATTGCAACCCATTTCATGGCATAAGACAATGGCTAGAAGTCACTAAAATGCAGAAATGATAAGACACTAAAACGTTAGTTTTATGATAAAAACCCTCCTTTTGATTTTGCTCACAAAAGTTTGCTACTCTTTCAAAATTTGAAAAAATGCTCTTTCTTATTGTTTTTCGGAATGCTACATCATTTCCAGCCCCCCTTGTACAATGACTTCCTCGAGTATTTAAGGTTTCCCCCTCTGCATCCTTTCATATTCCCTTTTATTTATGATGTTAAAGAAAAATATAAGATAAAAAGAATTTTCTTTGTTTCATATTCCATTATGACCCCTTTTAACATCATACAAATAATACTAATAATAACAATTGATAAACCTATACCCCTTTTTTTCATAAGCCCTTTCTTTCATATTAGGCTTTTAAAAAAACAAAATAAACCCTAATATATTATAATATAACTTACACAAACCAAACTTACTTATAACTCCCACGGTTTATATAAATTATAATATAAACTTTTAAAATGAAATCTCAGGCTCTTTATAAACATGAGGAGCAAATATTCATAAAACATAGGCCAAGCAAAATAATTGAAACACATCACATTCCCCAACTCTGTATACGCTCCTACTGAACTTCCTTCGCGACGCATTTTACTCTGCAACTCATGACCTTCATCTAAAATCTTCTGCCAGGCTCACCGCAATATTGTCACTACTACTCCCACCATGTCGAGAGGTTTGATGTCGTCTATCCAATCTGTGTCGCACTCAACGAACATATCGAGATCATCACGATGGGAAAGAGGTTTTGTAGACATTTTTGACAGTTGAATCTGTCGACTAACGATAAAATTTGGTGGTATTTCCCTGTCACGGTGTTGGGTCCTCGGTTGCTATTCTTTTTCACACTGTAGAGGTAAATAGATGCCAAATCCTATCCGTGTTCGTGAAGCATATGAGCTATCCGGCGATTGGCTTTCTTCGTTCGCCATTGCCACATAGTCTTCGATACACAGCATCCACGTCAGCTCGGGTAATGTGTCCCTGCCACATCCGCTGCTATGTTCACCTCCTGTGGTCGCGTTACCTGTAATACAAGGTGTATCATCAGAAAACATAACAAAACTTTAACAAATACCTTCAATATAACTTTTAATCAAAGCCTTCATCGTCAAAACTCCACTTTAATATATAAGAATGTATCTTATAAGGTGCGTCGAGAATGTATCTTATAAGGTTCGTCGTCGTCGTCGTATTTTGATAATGTTAATTTTTTTTTTTTAACTTAAAATATAAGTACATACATAATATGTACATATATATTAGTTTTTTTTTTTTTTTTTTTTAACTTTCATTGTTATCATCATTGTTATTATATAGAATATATATAATAATGACAATAATGCTTTCTTTTTATATATATATATATATATATATATATATATATATATATATTTTTTTTTTTTCTATTATAATTTTTTTTTTATTATAACAACTTTTTATATATAAAAAGTATATATATATATATAAAATATATTACTTTATTTTTATTTTTTTATTATTTTCTTTTATTCTTATTTATATATATAATATATTAAAATATATTTTATATATAAATAGTTTTTCAAACTCAATTAATTAATTTTTTTTTTTATAAATTCATACATATGAAACATATGCATAAATTTATTTTATGCTTTACAAACTAAACTAATCAAGTGCGAACAAATCAATAGAACCACACAATGATATTTTAAAACTCAAAACCCAATCGCCAAATCAAAACCAACTACACTCAAAGGGACGAGTTCTATGGACAACTTACTCAAACAAAGATTTTCAAATAAAAGTGAAGTGCCAACCTTTACAAGAACACAAAAAGACCTCCCAACATGAAGAATCTCGGAGTCCCCATAACGAGCCCATGATTTGGGTTTCATCAACACTCACTCAAAAACAACGAAAGCTCCTAAAAAATTGAAAAGAAAAAGGTGGGTCCCCCAAGTTTTGGGGCTAGTTGTGGAGTAGCCACAACATGCATCTATAGATAGATCATCAAACTATTGGCAGATTTCATCAACCTCTGCAGATGAAACCTTTGCTTTTTTTTGTTGTGTCATACTCCGAGTGCAATGTCGATATTGAGTTAGATCTGGAAGTGTATTTAGTTTAGAATCTCTCAGTGTACTAGTATACCATTTTGGAACCTTCTTCTTTGGGGATGACCTTTCTTTCTTAGGTTCTTCTTCTTCTTCTTCAAGGTATACATTTGTAGATGTGATATCTGATGTGAAAGCTTTATAAAATACTACATCTCTAATGATATGTGTTTTCTTGGTTATAGGATCGATCAAGCGATATCCCTTTGAATGCTCATCATAGCCAAGAAAAATACATTGCAAAGTTTTCTCATCTAACTTATTCCTTTTATGTTTTGGGATGTGCATGAATGCCTTACATCCAAAAACCCTTAGATGAGAAATGGAGGGTTTCTTACCACTCCATTCTTCTTGTGGTGTTTTACCCTGTAGAGCTCTTATGGGTGCTCTATTTAGGAGGTATGATGCTGTGTTTACTACTTTTGCCCAATACTGATCCTCAAGATGTGCTCCCTTTAGCATACATCGAACCATTTCCACAATGGAATGATTTCTTCTTTTTGCAACTCCATTTTGCTGAGGTGTATAGGCTGTAGTCAGTTGTCTCTTAATCCCATGTTGTTTAAAAAATTATGAAAACTCTTTGGAGGTGTATTCCCCATCTCTATCTAAGCGGAGGGTTTTGATGAAACATCCCAACTCCTCAACAAGTTTCTTGAATTGTTGAAAGTATGAAAAAGCCTCTAATTTCAATTGAAGGAATAAAACCCACATCTTCCATGAGTAATCATCAACAAATAATTGAAAATACTTCTTTCCACCATAGCTGGTTGGCATAGGACCACATAGATCGATGTGTACCAACTCCAAAGGTTTCTTAGCTCTAGAAGAGCTAGCTTCAAAAGGTACCCAGTGTTGCTTCCCTAATAAGAAATCCAAGCAAATTGGTAGGATGGATGAAAGGGGGGAATACCTCTCACCATCTCATATTTGTACAATTTGAGCAAATATCCCAAACTGAGATGCCCATATCTTCTATGCTAGAGAGAAGTAGCCTCCTTTGTAGTTGCACTCAGAGCAACATGAGGCGTTGAAAGAGCATCTAGGATGAACAAGCCATGCTTGTAGGAGCCAGTTGCAACATGTTTACCTGCTTTGGTTATAAAACATCTCTTCTTGCCTTTCACAACTCGGAACACAACATCCATATTTCTATCCAACATCTGAGGAAAAGACAACAAATTATTGGCCAATCCAGGGACATAGAGGACCTTCTCTATCTGACATTTACCATCTAGAAGAGTGACAGAAACATCCCCTTCACCTTTCACCTAGTAGACTTGATTTTCAGCAATTATGATGGGCTTACCTACTTTCTCCTCAAAAGTTTCAAACCATGATTTGTCCCCTATAATGTGTTTACTAGCTCCTGAATCAATATGCCATACATTATCTACCTGGGAATATGAAGTATGGGTCATGAGCACCTTGTGTGCTCTTTTAGAATCACAATATAAATCAGACTCAGGGGAATCTGAGTTTGAGTTAGAGTTAGCATAAGCAATATAGCCCTTAGGTTACTTATGTTTCTTTTTGTATTCTTGTTTCTCCTTGCTTTTCTTCTTATGAGATTGGTCATTTTGTTGTTTGTTTTTAAACCAACACCTGTCGGTGTCATGGTTATTCATATCACAAATCTTGCAATATTGTTTTTCTTTCTTTTGATTTTGTTTCCTATTTCCTTTGGAAGAAGAACCCCCTTTTTGAAACTGACCTTATTTCTTATCCCTTTGTTATGTGGAAAAGGCATTATCTGGCACATCATATTTCTGAACCTGATTTGCCTCCTCAGTCTGAAGCAAATTTACCAACTCCACAAAAGATACTTGTCTACTAGAAACATTGAGGGAAGTGATCAACATATTATAGGAATTTGGAAATTCTCTTAAGGTGACAGAGTTCAAGATATCATCATTCACTAGTTTTCCCATAGCATTTAGTTTGGATTTTAGTTTTGCCACTCTGCAAAGGAAGAGATCAACTGTCTCCCCAGAATTCATACTGAGGGTATGTAGTTGAGTTTGAAGGTTGATAATAGTGGACTGATTCTTTCCTTCATACACAGTGATAAAAGCGGCCCAAGCTTCAGGAGTGGTTTTGGCATCATAGATATGAGGTTGGACCTCATCTGTAGTAGCAAGTAGGAGAAACATGAGACCTTTCTTGTCCTTCTTATCCCAAGATTCTTGATCTATCCTGGCTGTTTGAGGGTGTTGTGTAGTACCATTCACTACATCCCATAAATCTTCCACCTGAAGAATGGCTTTCATATTTGTCTTCCATGGAACAAAGTTAGGACCTTTCAACAACTGTGAGTCTGAGAGATACTTGTGAATAGTAGCCATTGTGAAGATTCTTTATTTTGCTCTTTTTGTCTTAATATTTTGCAAACAAAAGAAATACTTAACTTCCCCCCTTGTTGGTGCAAAAGAAAAAATAGGCTATGCCTCGAAAAAAAATAGCTTTTTGGGCTTGGAGAGCAAAAAAATCTTTGGCTAGCTCCTGGTGAAAAATAAAGGACCCTCCAAGAGCCAAAATTGGCCGAGAAATTGACAAAGAAGCAAAAAAAAATTGACAAAATGGTGAAAGTGTCAATTTTTTTTACTTAACCCATCAAATTTCATGCGGACGCATCATTTTTTAAGATGGGGGCATCAAAACATCTTGCAAGGCATCAAATAGCTTGTAGGGCATCACTTCTCGATGGTTGGGTGTCAAAAAATCAACCAAGTCATCAACACAGCCCACAAGGCATCAAACAACCCATGGGGCATCTCTTCACGACGGGGTGTAAAAAATTTTGAGCTTCGTGAGACTCAAACTATGGACCTTGTCCACACAACTGAGCACCTATAGCCAAGTGTGCTACTGTAGCTGTTGGGAGGAAGAAGCCCACACGTTGGATTTATTCTTCTCGGTTCCTATGATTTGAAAAAAAATAATGCAAGATTAATCCCACATGCATCCCATGGATGCACTTGTGGGCTTTAAAACCAGGAAGGTGCATAGGGAACGTGCCTTCAGGCATTTAGCCTTTCGCTTGTGTTTTTCCTCCCATGAACTTGACATAACACCACATCATGTAACCTATCTTACGCAGCCACATCACATAGCCAATATTGCACCGCCATGTCACACCCAGTCAACAAGTCACATAGCTAGTCTCGCACCACCACATCACACCCAGTTAGCAAGCCACATCACATCTTTAGTTTATGTGTCCTATCACCATTCCAGTCAGCATCCTTAGTTTGTATGTCCTATCATCGGTCCAATTAGCATCCTTGGTGTGCATGTTCTATCATCAATCTAGTCAACATCCTCAGTTTGTGTGTCCTATCATCGGTCTAGTTAGCATCCTTAGTTTGCATGTCTAGTCAGATTCTTATCTAGTTTGAACAGGGTCTTGTCTGGTCTAGTTCGATCAGGGTTTCACTTGGTTTATCACATGCATTAATAAAACAAAATGTCTCCCCTGCATCCTCGATTGCTAGTTAGTAGTGATCTTCCTATGTTCTTGATCGTCGTGTGCCTCCTGTGCCTCTCGCATGCCCAATGTGCCTCCTTGGGGTTTAAGCCCTCTTGCATCAAGTGCAACGGTCTTCGAATCTACGCTCTGGTACCATGTCAAATTATGAGAGGAAATAAAGTGTGAAGCAATTTCATTGATTCATGTGGTGATTTATATACAATATGTAAGGTGGTTTGGTTGGTTGAACCACCTGAATTAGTTGCCTAACCACCCCATAAATTGGAGAGCGCTATGAGCTCTATTTTAATATATATGCCAAAAATGAAATATATCTTGAAGAACACAATATTATACTGAGAGGGGGGGGGTGAACAGTATAAGACTTGCTTGCTTGATCTTCACCCAAGTCTTCACCAAGACTTGTCTCAGATCTGCTTTGCAAGTTCTTACTAGAACCTGCCCAAACTGCTTCACAAGCTCAAGAAAAACTTGCTCAAATCTGTGCAACAATCCCTCTCAAAGACTTGTCCAAAACCATCAAAGCCTACACACTATCACCGAATGTCGCAAAAAATGATGCACCCCATAGCTTTGCACTTTTTTGCTCTCTGTGCGCAAACACAGCAGCACCGTCTTCGCGTACTCTGATTCCTTGCTATCTCTCTCACTTAGATGATTCGACAAAATGCACTCTGTACACTACTATCAAATTTTGCACTCTGCTCTTAGCGATCGGACTTCTCCCCCACACTCTATCTATGAATGTCGCACTTCGAACGCACACACAAAATCGATACTTTAACTCTTCGAACAACCCTCCTTTTATACTAATACTTTCAAGATCAAAACCTTGATCTTAGTCGGCTACACAACCCTAAACTACGTCGACTGCAAACCCTAATCTTCGTCGGCCCAAAATTAACTTTGTCGGCCTCACTGCCTCTGCAACTCTTCTGTAGCTTCTGCCATGAAACTACAACATGTCGCGATATCACGACACCTTTGCAACCGTACACTTTCTTTTGCCTTTTGTCATGAAAACGTGACACTTTAGCCTTTAACGACTTCATCTAAGCTCTTGTCACGATATCGCGACACTTTTGTCTTTGTCAGCATCAACTTTGCTTTTGTCACGAAATCACGACACTTCTGCCTCTGCAGACTCCGACTTCACTTCTGTCGTGAAATCGTGACACTTCTGTCTTCATAGTTCACAACTTGGCTTCTGTCGTGAAATCATGACACTTCTCCTGTTGAAGACCTGCTTTGTGTTTCTGTCACGAAATCGTGACACTTTCTCCAACCGAACGCTGCCATCTCAATCTGTCATGAAATCGTGACACTTTCTCTTCCTTGCACTCTTGTCTGCTTGCACTAGCAAAAATGGAACATGTCACGAAATCGTGACACTTTCGCTACCTTGTGTTTTTCTCTGCCTTACGCCCGCGAAATCGGAACATGTCACGAAATCGTGACGCTTTCGCCTTCGAGCTCTTCCTTCTTGAATTCGTCATGAAATCATGACGCTTCTTCTGTTGAAGACTTGCTTACTGTCTCTGTCACGAAATCGTGACACTTTCTGCATCCATAAGCTTTCTCTTCAACCTGTCACGAAATCGTGACACTTTCTGCATCCGTACGACTTCTTTTCAGCCTGTCGCGAAATCGCGACGCTTTCAGCTTCCGTACGTCTTCTTTGCAACCTGTCACGAAATCGCGACAGTTCTCATTTCGACTTCTGTATCATGTCGCGAAATCGTGACACTTTTTCTCCTTAGCGCTTTTCTTTTCTTCGGGTCGCGAAAACCCGACATGTCGTGATATCGCGACACTTTTTCTCCCGGACTCTCTCTCCTGCATTATGTCATGAAATCGTGACACTTTTTCTTTCGGACTCTCTCTCCTGCAACATGTCGCGAAATCGTGACACTTTTTCGTCCGACCAACCTTCCTTGCAATATGTCACGAAATCGCGACATTTCTGACTCGAACATTCTCTCTCCTCTTTGAGTCGCGAAACTGCGACATGTCGCGATATCGCGACACTTTTCTAAAAAGCTTTCTCTCTCCTGCCTAAGTCACGAAAATGCGACATGTCGCGATATCGCGACACTTTTCTCAAAAACTTTCTCTCTCCTATTTAAGTCGCGAAAATGCGACATGTCGCGATATCGCGACATTTTTCAAACTTACTTTCTTTCGAACCTGTCATGCCGAAACCTTCATCAAAACAAATTATTTTACATCAAATCAAATTCCTTTAAAAGCTTCTTGACATCAATGACAACTTATACACTTGAGCAAAGGCAATATACCCAAGGTACCCAAAATTGCCAACAATCTCCCCCTTTGTCATTGATGGCAAACCTTTACCGAAAACACGTCTTAGGAGCCAAAACTGAAACCAACTATGCTAACAACTAAGAAACTGCCTTTGAGGTTTTGCTCCCCCTGACTTGAAGCTTTCCTCTTCACTTGAAGCTCTCCCCCTTACTCATATTTCTCCCCCTTTGTCATCAATGGCAAAGGGTCACCTTTGGGGCTTGGGACTAAGAATGAGCCTCTTAGCTTAGTCCCTCCCCCACCTCCCCGATGAGGTGATTAATTCTGGGGTGGGAGTAAAACTCCCATTAGGCACTGATCATCATCAACATCTATAATTTCCTTGTCGGGCCTTCTCTTGAACTCTTTGCCCGTATTCCTGTTCTTGTCACTGTTCTTTTTCCTGTTATCATTCCTGTTCTTGTCACTGTTCTTGTTCTTGTTCTCATCCCTGTTTTTGTTCATGCCTTGATCCTTGGACCTGTTTATACCACTGTTCCTATTCCTGTACCTTGAAAGTTTAGCTCTACACTGTCTAGCTGTGTGACCTTCATTGTTGCACTTATAACAAGTAACAATGTTATTTCTTTTAGGCATACTTGTTCTTTGAATCTGCCAGTTCTGCCTAAACCTGTTTTGATCAAACCTGTTCCTGTTATTTACCTCGCAATAGACTGCCTTGTGCCCGAACTATTGACAAGAGTAGCAATACCCTCGAAAGAAACTAGCGCTTCTGAAATTGTCGTTCACCTTCTTCACTTGAGCCATGCAATGTGCAGCCATGTGACCAAACCTGTAACACGCAAAACATCTATCATGAAATTTACCTTTATTCGACCTCTTGGGTCCTGAAAACTTCTTCTTTTCATTCTAAATTTTGTTTTCTATTTCTACGCATCTATCATCCAAGGACTCATAATCTGAAATACTTTCCTCATCAGAACTCTCTTCCTTTTGGAGTCTCTTACTAGACTCTCCAGCTTGTTCCTTGACAAAACCAAGGCCTGTTTTATCCGTTGTCTTTCTTTGACCTTTGATGAGTGACTTAACCTTTTTGGAGCTATCTTGAAACCTGTAAAGCTTATCCTTGTACTCTTTAGTTTCCTCTTTCAAAGAAGCCATTTTCTGTTCTAACTCACTATACTCAAGAACCTTAGACTCTAACTCATCCTTGAGTTCTTGTGTCTTAGCCATAGAGACGTCGAGACTTTCTATAAGATCATCTCTCTCCATACAACATTCATCTAACTTATCCTTGAGTCTAGCATTCTTCTTTCTTTCCTTTTTCAAAACACTAAGAGCATTAGTAAGTTCACTTTCTAGATCCTTTATTTGTTTGCTTTCTGAATCATCAAACCCTTTTTCAGATTTCCTATCACTAGAGGTGCTACCTTTTTCAAAAACCATACATGCATCTTCCTTATAGTTTTCTGAAGCATCCTCATACATACTAGAAACCAAATCATTATTTGTGCAATCATCCTCAAGGTGACCAAAATTTCCACATCTAAGACATTTCATGATAATGAATCTATGTTTCGGTTCTTCCTCTTTTTCTGATATGAACAACATCTCATTTTCAGTATCACTTGAAGAACTTTCACTATCACTACTAGAACACTTACTTGCTTTGTCTAGGTATAAACTCTTCTTGTGCTTGTGAGAATACCTCTTTCCTTGATTGCTGCGCTCATCTTTGTTTTTCTTGTGATGCTTGTGCTTTTCAGAATCCTTGCTTTTAGAATCCTGTATATCTTCATCACTTTCGTTCTTGGGAACAATACAGTCAGTAGCATAATGACCAAACTTTCCACAATTGAAACATCTTATATTTTTCATGCTTTTGTGCTTTCTAGAGAACTTGCCTTTCTTGCTGTAATATGCCTCTTCATCACTGGAAGACTCATCACTCTCTTGAAGTTGTTTACCCTTGGATTTCTTGGTAGCCTTGAATGTTGCCTCTTTCTTGACATCAACCTTCACTTGAGTTCTCAACTCAAATGCTGCAAGTATACTATGGAGCTCATCCTTTTTCAACTTATCCAAATCTTTAGCTTCCTCAATAGCAAAAATATTTTCACTAAATCTATTAGGAAGAGATCTTAAAATCTTATCACAAACATCATTTTCAGCAAGCTCAAGACCTAAGTCTTTCATGGAGTTAACAACCTCATCCATACGAAGCATGTAGTCACTAATATTTTCATCATCATTCATCTTGAGTTGTTCAAACATACCTTTGAAGTGTCTCAACTTAGCCTTTCGAACATTTACATCACCTGTGTGAACCACCTGCAATCGTTTCCACATTTCACTAGCTGTCTTGCAGTGAATCACCTTGGTAAGATCTGCCTTTTGTAAACCTTTCAGGATTGCATTCATTGCTTTTGAATTGCTATGATGTAGGAGCCTGTCTTCTTTAGTATAAGGACCATGTTCAGGAATAGTGTACCCGTCTTCAATCACTTCCCAAACCTCATTCCCAAGTGCCATTAGATGAACCTTCATCCTTGCACTCCAAAGACCAAAATCTGATCCATCAAGAATAGGTGTCTGCATTGCCACTTGAATAATCCATTGTGTTCTTTACTGGATTTTCCTTCAAGTTGTTAAACTTTTCGAAGGCACCCGCTCTGATACCAATTGAAGAACACAAGCTTATACTGAGAGGGGGGGTGAATAGTATAAGACCTCTTTTTACTTTTTTCCTTTATACTTCAATTCAAAATTATGCAGTGTATAGATAGCAATATCAATAGCCGTAATCAAAACAATGCACAAAATACCATCCACAATAGAGACACAACAATTTACGTGGTTCACCCAATGTGGGCTACTCCACGGATAAAATATTTCACTAAATTTTATCAAATCAAATTCTGGGAATACCTTTCCCGATTACAATGTTTATGGGCACCAACCCAAAGGAGACACAAATCCCCTAGCTCTGCTCTGATTGGTGATCCTCTAGAAGACCTCTGCCTCCGCTGCCCTTAGCAAATGGAACTCTATCCACAGAAGACACCTGTCCTCCCTGCTCTAGCTGGAGACCTCTGCCCTCAACTCTATCACCTCCAAAGATGGTCCTCAAATTTGCACTAAACACAGTCCTTCGGTTTAGCACAAATGTCCTCGTTCTCTTTCTCTGATCTGCACCAAACACAGTCCTTCGGTCTGGCACAAATGTCCTCGAATCTGCACCAATCTCTGTCCTCAATTGGTCCTCAAATCTGGTTCACAAAAGTGGTTCACAAGCTTTCACTAAAGCTTGCTTGATCTTCACCCAAGTCTTCACCAAGACTTGTCTCAGATCTGCTTTGCAAGTTCTTACTCGAACCTGCCTAAGCTGCTTCACAAGCTCAAGAAAAACTTGCTCAAATATGTGCAACAATCCCTCTCAATGACTTGTCCAAAACCATCAAAGCCTGCGCACTATCACCGAACGTCGCAAAAATGATGCACCCCATAGCTTTGCACTTTTTTGCTCTCTATGCGCAAACACAGCAGCACCGTCTTCGCGTACTCTGATTCCTTGCTATCTCTCTCACTTAGACGATTCGACAAAATGCACTCTGTACACTACTATCAAATTTTGCACTCTGCTCTCAGCGATCGGACTTCTCCCTCGCACTCTATCTGCGAATGTCGCACTTCGAACGCACACACAAAATCGATACTTTAACTCTTCGAACAACCCTCCTTTTATACTAATACTTTCAAGATCAAAACCTTGATCTTAGTCGACTGCACAACCCTAAACTACGTCGGCTGCAAACCCTAATCTTTGTCGGCCCAAAATTAACTTTGTCGGCCTCACTGCTTCTGCAACTCTTCTGTAGCTTCTGCCGCGAAACTACAACATGTCACGATATCGTGACACCTTTGCAACCGTACACTTTCTTTTGCCTTTTGTCGCGAAAACATGACACTTTAGCCTTTAACGACTTCATCTAAGCTCTTGTCGTGATATCGCGACACTTTT
Source organism: Wollemia nobilis (assembly GCA_028583015.1). Taxonomy (NCBI): domain Eukaryota; kingdom Viridiplantae; phylum Streptophyta; class Pinopsida; order Araucariales; family Araucariaceae; genus Wollemia; species Wollemia nobilis. The sequence goes on along the minus strand of JAQPPZ010000386.1, from coordinate 5,580,134 downwards.
GTCTTTGTCAGCATCAACTTTGCTTTTGTCGTGAAATCGTGACACTTCTGCCTCTGTAGACTCTGACTTCACTTCTGTCGTGAAATCGCGACACTTTTGTCTTCATAGTTCACAACTTGGCTTCTGTCGTGAAATCGTGACACTTCTCCTGTTGAAGACCTGCTTTGTGTTTCTATCGCAAAATCGTGACACTTTCTCCAACCGAACGCTGCCATCTCAATCTATCACGAAATCGTGACACTTTCTCTTCCTTGCACTCTTGTCTGCTTGCACTAGCGAAAATGGAACATGTCACGAAATCGCGACACTTTCGTTGCCTTGTGTTTTTCTCTGCCTTACGCCCGCGAAACTGGAACATGTCACGAAATCGTGACGCTTTCGCCTTCGAGCTCTTCCTTCTTGAATTCGTTGCAAAATCATGACGCTTCTTCTGTTGAAGACTTGCTTACTGTCTCTGTCATGAAATCGTGACACTTTCTGCATCCATAAGCTTTCTCTTCAACCTGTCACGAAATCGTGACACTTTCTGCATCCGTACGACTTCTTTTTAGCTTGTCGCAAAATCGTGACGCTTTCAGCTTTCGTACGTCTTCTTTGCAACCTGTCGCGAAATCGCGACAGTTCTCATTTCGACTTCTGTATCATGTCGCGAAATCGCGACACTTTTTCTCCTTAGCGCTTTTCTTTTCTTCGGGTCACAAAACCCGACATGTCGCGATATCGCGACACTTTTTCTCCTGGACTCTCTCTCCTGCATTATGTCGCGAAATCGCGACACTTTTTCTTTCGGACTCTCTCTCTTGCAACATGTCGCGAAATCGCGACACTTTTTCGTCCGACCAACCTTCCTTGCAATATGTCACGAAATCGTGACATTTCTGACTCGAACATTCTCTCTCCTCTTTGAGTCGCGAAACTGTGACATGTCACGATATCGTGACACTTTTCTAAAAAACTTTCTCTCCTACCTAAGTCGCGAAAATGCGACATGTCGCGATATCGCGACACTTTTTCAAAAAACTCTCTCTCTCCTGTTTAAGTCGCGAAACTGACATGTCGCGATATCGCGACATTTTTCAAACTTACTTTCTTTCGAACCTGTCATGCCGAAACCTTCATCAAAACAAATTCTTTTACATCAAATCAAATTCCTTTAAAAGCTTCTTGACATCAATGACAACTTATACACTTGAGCAAAGGCAATATACCCAAGGTACCCAAAATTGCCAACATATCTTAAGCACTATTTTATGCTAACAAGTTTGGGAGTATTGAAGTGAACTAGGTTGGAAAAAATCACTTTTTGACGGTGGCACTTCAAGACTTTGGATTAATTGAATTTCTGCAATGATGGCGTTATGACCCTCTCAAAATTTTTTTAGAACTTATCAAGGCAAAGACCTTTCATTGCTACCCATGCCTAGATATTCAGAAGCGACGTAACAATTTTTATGGGCTAAACATGAAATGGCACATAGAGAAAATGTCCTCCCTTCCTCCATGGCATGATTATTATGAGCAGGAAGCGTATTATAATCCTGAAAAAAATAAAACACATATTCCTCCTCCTAGTTTGTTCCAAAATGTTAAGGAAGCTAATATGGCATGGAGCAAGGAGAAAATCATGAATTGGTGGGTGATGCACATTCATCGTAGGAAGCCATATGCTACTTACGGGTTGAAGCTTGATACTCAGTTTTTTGAAGCTTATGATAAATTTATGGAATCATATCAACCAGTTGCTTTCACCACCATTTTTTGTAAAGCTTTCAACAATCCAAAAGTGGTGAAAGTGAACTTGAGCAGGAGGACCCAGTGGTTGAAGATGAGACCAAAAAAGAGGATGAAGAGGAAGAGCAATATATTTTCCAAAGATGGTCTCAAAGGGCAAAGTGTCCTCAAGAGGTGGCTCTCATGCCCAAGCAGTAGAAATAGCCGATGGCACCCCCATTTCCAAAAGTGGCCAAACGACCTCGAACCAGCGCAACCCTTACATCTACTATTACAACACCCATGAATTTGGGTGCCACAATTTTTGTCGTGCTGAGTTCTACAACCGCTTCTGTATCGACGATGAATCCTTCACCCAATAATGAGCTTCCTACTTCATTTGCGTAGATATTTCCAATGACGCAGCAAGAGGAAGAGGAGCAGCTTTCTGAATATTCACATGTTGAAATTTTGGATGAGAAAGTAGCTCTTGATGTTGGAGAGCCAGAAGGAGAGCAATAACCAGAGTTAGTTACCCAACCTCCTCCATCAGCTGAACAAATGGTGCTTGCATCCCAAGGTACGTCATCTCTTCCCTCTTCTTTCTCTCTCATGGAGCATGCAATGGTTTCTTCTTCGGTCCCATGTATTACATTTTTGTCCTTTCCACTCACTATTTCTCCATTCTTCAGTGTTTCATCTATTTCATTTTCCATGGTATCCTCTTCTACTTCTACTCCTTCCGCTTTTGAAACCACTGCTGCTCCTTATTTCATTCCCACTCCTTCATCCTCTATTTCTTTTAGTTCATATGCATCTGGACCCAATCCCTTTTTGCATCCCCTTCCTTTGGTCATCACTACCTCTACTGTCATTGCTGTTAGTATGCAAGCTTCGCCTAGGATTAGCGTAACTGTAGCTGCACTTGTGTCTACCACCTCATCCATCCTTTCTATCTTCCATTGTTTCAACATCCATTTCTCCACTTCTACCCGCATTGTTTGTGTCATCTAGGACTAGCTAATCAAATTTTTTTGTCCTTTTTACACCATTTTTGGAGATGCAGATGGTCCTAGATGTAGGTAGCCCGAAAGTAGTCGGATGTTTAAAAACTAAATTGGGTGCACCTGAGCTCTTCTCAATGGTTGAAAATTATGCAACAAAAAGAAGCTTCGGTACCAGCACGACCAATCAAAAAGGTGTATTTTGATCCAAATGCCAAGGAGGATCATTTTATAACATTCACCCCATTGGTCTAGACATCCAAGGTGAATTGCAGCCTAAAGATTACATTTCTGAGACTATAACTGAATATCTGATGCAGATTAATCCCATTGAGAAAATGAGTAATATGTAGGTGGATATGAGCTCATTGTATTTGCATGGGGATCATTATAAGGAGAGACATTTTGAGATGCAAGATAAAGTGCTCGAGCTTGAAAATGCTTTGGCCAAGAGTAGGACGATAGAAGAGAGAACAACCACTAAAAACAAATATCTACGCAATCAAGTGAAGGTACACTTGAAGGAGCACGATGCCACTCGAATTGAAATGCATAATCTTCAGCAGTAGGTAGAAGAACTCAAGAAGCAGCTTGAAGAGAAAGCCATGCAAGTTGTAGGATTTTTACATGACAGCATTAAGGATGCTCACCTCCGCTCTATTCAAAATTCTATAAAATTGGCTGTGCACTCTGTTAAGGTATTACAGTACTTATGGGAAGCGTGGATACAGATTTAGCTTGGACAAAAAACAATTGATTCCATTGAGGAACTGCGTTCACCCTATATAGAGATGGCTATAAAAATGCAAGCTTTGTTGAATACTACTTTGCATATTCACCCCCTCAATGAGATGGATTACGCTTGGTCCCAAGCACGGATAACACTGCGGAGCTACTTTCAATGCATATGGGCTATTATTAATATGATTGAGTGCAATCATGTCATTGCCATGTCTCATTTTGAGATTATTAATCAGTCGAGTTTTACCACCTTTGTAGATGAGTGGGGCGAATCTCTTCCAATGGAAAAGTTGTAGGAACTCTGGCGTACGTTCATCGAAGATACTTCAAAAATTGACACCTTGAAAGAACCCCTTGCTGAAGCGTAGGTATTGCATTTTATGGAGAAGTATATGCGTTTGGAGCTATCACTTTATGAATTGGATAATGTTTAAAGCGTCTCAGCTTGACAGATGTGCAGAATATTCACTTTGTTTATGAGTCCCTCAGCATTTGTTGTTTGTTTAGCATTGATGCTTGGCGTGATGCTATCTGTACTTATGATATTCTTTCAGAGACCATGAAAGAGCAAGAGGAGAGAGTGGTGGTAGATCGTGAGACAATGGTTAAAATAGCAAAGGAGGCTGAGTGTGCTAAAGTACTCAAGGTTACAACCGAGGTAGAAGAGCAAGAACGCACAGAGAAGGTAGCACAAAAAAAGGTGTCCACAACAAAGAAGACATCTCTGGCTAAATCAGATGCATCAGCTTTAGAAAAGTATTGCACCCAATGGATAAAGGATTGGGATCGCTTGTGTCCATGCAAGTTGGATACCCCGTGAGTTACCAAGAAATGTTGGCCATTTTGTATTCATTGGGAATTTTTTTCAAGACTTTGGGTTCAATTTTTGAATGTAGCAACAATATATATTTTACATCTTTTTGTGATGTTTTAAATAATTGTACATTTCTGATGCATGTTCAAAAATTTTCTTTTGAATTTATCTTTGTAAAATATTAATGGAGAAATGTTTAAAAAATGAAGAAGAAGAACTTGGTTAAAATCGCCATATATTTACATTCGCCCTTGAGGAGAGGCGAACACCCCATTCACCTTTAAAAGAGACGAACATGTTTAAAAACTTGCAAATATGAAAGCACTAAGATGCAAGATCATGTTCACCCTAACATTAGGGCAAACACGTCATTCGCCCTTCTTAAGAGGTGAATGCGCTTGACGATATTTGGAGGTGCATGCACCTGAACTATATTACGTTCACCCAGGTTGAGGGGCTAAAATCCCGTTAGCCTTTCCCATGGGCAAACCAAAATTTTGGTGCATTGGGATCATGTTTACTCTTCCTAAGGGGTGAACGTCCCATTTTCCCATTTCAAGGGTGAACGTACTTCCATTATAGTCGCACGCATGCCTTTCAGTTTGCAATGGGGCGAAATAGATTTTGAGGCAAAAATAAGTATAGGAGAATGGAAATTTGGTCAAATATGCTAAGTTTATGCATTTAATTAAGGATGCCCTCAGTAACTCTATTTTGTGGATCACGAAGAGAAAGGTGAGAAGAAACAAATTTTCATGATTTCCAATGTACCAGAGGCGCTCGAAAGAATTTAATGTCTTTTTACAATCCTCGCACCCTCGCTCGAGTTACAGATTTTTAGGAATTTATCTTCTCAGGAGGAGGATTTTAAAATAATTTGAGGAGGATTTTTCTAGTTTTTTCTTTGATCTCGGGACATTTTATTCTCCTATGTATTTAATGAAAGAGGCAAAAATCTCTATAAATACTAGATAAATTTCATTGTAAAAGGGGGGTTAAACATTTTGCGAGAGATTTCTTCAAGCTCTTTGCATTAATATAAGGCATCTGATTTCTGAATTTGCGAGTGGTCTTCTGTATGATTACTTTCTATGTAATGTGCTTCTATTTCCATTTGCCCATCTAGTTTGCTATTATATTTAAATTTTGTTATTGGATTTAAAGTTGCTAATGAGAAGGTGAATGTTGGAGTATCAATTTGATAGTTTCCATAAAAATATTATGAGCTTATTCTGTTCTATTTCCTTTCATAAATGCTAATTTGTGCTTGATTTTTTTCCTACTAGTTAGTCTAACACCAACCCTATACTTTGGCCTGTGGCCATATTTCCCATTTCTTTTCACATTTTCCCAATTTCTTTCCTGTATCCTTAGTCTTTTACCAGTTTAGAATTTAGTTCGGGAACCATCCCTCTCTAGAGATTGGTACGGAGGACATCTCTTTCCTCTGGCATTTCAATGTTGGTCGTATCTAGGGTGCATAAACGCAATATTTAGAAATTAGGCAGATATTTGACCAACAAAACTCTAAATTAATTGGAAACACTACTTTTCTAAACACCAATTTGTATGAAAAATTACCAATTGATTCCTTTGGGGTTAACTTATCTACCCATAATACTTTGTTCAATTATGTATGGTAATCCCTTTGTGGTTTGGTTGTTGTTTTTAATATTCAAAACCATATTCTTGTTGGTTGATTGATCCAAAGAATTTTTGTATGGGTATTTATTTAAAAAATATTTAGGATGATGCCTTACTCCAATTCAAGCCAAGTAAACTTTTATCCTCATGAATGCCTTTGTGTTACACATAATGATCATTAAAGGTGCCCAATATATATTTTTTTATTTGTGGAAAACATCCCAAAAGGGATGCCACTTTCGGGTAAGACCCAAGGAGGCAGGGGTATCCATTCCGCCAAAAATGCCCAGGACTCGGACCTGGCCTACCACCTTTGACATACTCAAGGAGCAAACAAACACACAAAACCAATTTAAAAATAAGTAAATAACAACAAAAATAATAAAATAAAATAAAAAACATGCTCCTTGAGTGTGTCAAAAACAAAAGCACAACCAAACACGCACAATAAGATAAAAGAAACCACAACACAAACCACATAGAAAAACACAAGAACCACATAACAAAACACAAACAAGACAAAAACAACAGAACACTACAAAGACATAACCCAAAAAAAACATGAAAAATAAACACAACCAAAACCTAAAAAATTAAAAAAATAAAATAAAAATAAAAATAAAAAACAACCAACAACATACAATAAACAAAAACAAAAAACATAGAAAACACTCACACATAAAAACACGAATTAACACAAACAAAGAGAAACCCAAGAACAAGAACGAAAAAAACACAAGAACAATAACAAAAAACATAAAAAAAAACAACAACAACAAAAACACAAGAACAACAAAAAACAAAACAAAGAACACAAAAACAAAACAAAACAAAAGAACCCACCCACCTTAAAAAACTAAACAAAAAAAAAACAAAAAAGAAAAAAAAAAAAAAAAAATTGAACATAACAATGACCTATCTAGACCAGAAGACTATTAAGGCAAGAATCAACAGAGGAAACAAAAGAAAGAATAGAATGAGCTAGGGAACTAAAAAAAACTGAATGAACCAAAGAGAAGCAAAAAAAAAAAACAAGAAGAAACTAGGTACCTTCAAAACTGGAGCCATCCAAAGAAATGATAGAAAGAAGAGCTTCCCTAATTTGAGAAGCCCACCATCTAGGAGGGTGGCCATAACAAGTAAGATCACCTTTGTCCAAAGCCCAATTAGCTAAAGCATCAACACTCTTGTTTTGATCTCTGACCACATGATTGTAATCAACTTTCAAAAATCCCATCCGGATTAATTGAATCTTCTCAATAATTCTTTTTATTCTCCAATCCACCTTATGATTCTTAGAAGGAGTCTTCAAGAGATTAATCATAAGTTGAGAGTCAGACTCAACTAACACCTTTTCCCATCCAACCTTAGTAGCCTCCTGAAGGCCTCTCGAGGATACCATACCCCTCAGCAAGGTTATTGGAAAGAATACCCAAATTCTCAAGCAAAAGTAAAAACCAGGGAGCCATCCGAAAGTCTACCAATTCCTCCCACACTGGCTTTTCCAGGGTCCCCTCTAGAGGCTCCATCAGTATTGACTTTTCCAAAATCCTTAGGAGGAGGTTGCCAATTTCTTGTCCTATCCATCTTACTAATACTCACATTCCCTTTAAGTTGGTTGCCCTTAGAAGATTTAATCTTCAATATTTGCATCACTTGATCCCATATTTGGTGGGAGTTTTGGGGGTGATTAAGGAGTTGATGGACTGATTCAACTAAGTTGGCTATGGTCTTTTGCCAAATATAGTGAATATCCTTCCTATCTTGATTAAAAATTTGGTTGTTCCTTTCATTCCAAATATTCCAAAGAAGAATGGTAGAACCCATCCAAACTAACTGCCTAATAAAATGATCAACACCCTCTTGATTAGGCCAATCCCTCCAAAGTTGTTCAAAAGTAAAAAAATTGGACCACTGTAAGCCAAGTAAAGTGGCCATTCTCCTCCATAGCTCAGAGGCTAAAGTACACTCAATAAAAATATGGTTGAGATTTTCTACATTCTCTTCACACATTTCACATCTAAAAGGGCCATGAAAACCACGCTTCATAAGTTGCTCACCAAGAAGCACCCTACGATGCAATAAAAGCCAATTAAAGAACCTCACCTTAGGCCAGAGCTTTTGAGCCCACAATCGAGAAAATATGTCAGAAGAATGGTTGGGATTATTATGGCATAAGGTCAAATAACCTTGAGCAACTGAATACTCACCCTTAGTAGTGTTGTTCCATCCAAAACAATCTTTTTCATGGGACCAAGAGAGGGATCTCATATGAAGGATGCCTTGGATATCTTGTCTTTGCCTTTCTGGGATTTGAATAGGCCAGTCCTCAATAGGGATCCAATATCTACCAACCTTTGAATTACCAGTATGGTACCGAGAGTAATTAGCCACCTTTATCCAATTAGCTCGGTGAAGCTCCTCCATCCAAGGCCTCCAATCGGGAAACCGAGTTATCAAAGGCTTGTGACCATCCCAAGAATCTATCCAAAAATTTGCCTGTTGACCATTATGAATGATCCAAAATAATTTTTTCTTTATCAAATCCTCACGAGTCTTAAGAACTGCTAAAATGGGAGAACCTTTGGTAGGAAGTTGATAGCGAACAAGGTCTTCAGGCCTTTTGTTCTCAAGCATATTTAGCATGGAGATTATTGGCCCAAAGAGCATTGGGGTTATGCAACATCCTCCAATATAATTTAGCAGCTAAAGCTTTGTTGTTATTAATAGAAGACCGGAATCCTAACCCCCCTTCACTCTTAGGAAGACATAAAGTATCCCATTTCACCAAGGCCCATTTTCTTTTCTCCTTAGTACCACTCCAAAGGAAACGATGATCGATTTGATCCAATTCTCGAAGAACAACCTTTGGGATATTCAAAATGGAAGAAACATAAATAGGAATAGCTTGAAGGACTGATTTTACCAAGGTGATTCTACCCCTAGAAGAAAGCCACCTGTTGGTCCACTTTCCAATTTTCTTCTTGACTTTGTCCAACAACCAATTCCAATATTTATTTTTCTGCCTTTGAATATTTATGGGAATACCTAAATAAGTGATTGGAAGGGAGGTCTTCTTATATCTTAATTTATCCAAGACCATGGATTCCTCTCTAGCAGAGCAATGAAAGAAAATAACTTTAGATTTGTCTTCATTGATCAACCGCCCAGATAGCCTTAGAAAAACAACTAATGATTTGCTTAATATTAGAAGCTTCCTTAACCGTAGCTTTACCTAAAAGAGTAGAGTCATCCACAAATTGAAGATGAGAGATAGGTCTAGCTCCATGAGCAATGGTAACTCCCTCAAGGGTTTTGTTTTCCCTCTTTTTGGTTATAGTCCTACCCAAGCATTCAACAAGAATGATGAATAAATAAGGGGATAGCGGGTCACCTTGCCTAATACCTCTGGAAGTTGGGAATGACCGAGAAGGCCTGCCATTGATAAGAACTAAGTAGGAAACTGAAGAGATACATCCCATAATCCAATCCATCCAATCCTTAGAGAAACCAAATTGCCTCAAAACTTTGATAAGGAAGTGCCAATCCACTCTGTCATAAGCTTTGGATAAGTCTAACCGAATGAACATGGAAGGAGATTTTTGCATATCCATGGAATGGATGGCTTCCTCGAGAAAGAACTATCTCATCTACTATTTGACGTCCTTCCACATAACCCCCTTGCTCGGGGAAATAATCTTATGCAAAAGAGGCTTCAACCTTTCTGCCATGATTTTAGTAATGATTTTGAGAAGAACATTACATAAAGCAATAGGTCTAAAAGCCGAGATATGATCAACCTCTTGAGCTTTTGGAACAAGAGTAATATAAGTTTTATTGATAACCTTCAAAATTTCTTTGGCTTTCCCGGCTTCTTCCACCACCTCTAATAAATCAACATGAAGGATATCCCAGAACTCTTGGTAGAACTCAATGGGAAAACCATCAGGACCTCGGGTTTTCCCTTTTTGCATTTTAAAAACTACTTGTTGAAGCTCATTGATAGTAACAGGAGCAATCAAAATAGAGTTCTCCTCAGAAGTGATAAGAGAAGGGATTGCTTGAAGAACATTTTGTTGTGAAGTTGAGTCAAGAGGAGTAGCAACAAAAATATTGGAAAAGTAATCAACAACAATAGAGTTCATGCCATCCCAAGTATAAACAACATCTCTAGAATCTGATTTTAAGGAAGAAATAAAGTTGTGAGATCTTCGAGCTAGAAGAGATTTGTGGAAGAAATTTGTGTTTCGATCTCCTTCTTTGAGCCATTGAATTCTAGATTTTTGCTTCCATAAGATTTCTTCTCTTTTTCCCATTCCTCTAACCGAGTTGTGAGTTTAATTTCATCTCGCACTTCTCTTCTCTCGTGAGGCCATCTAAATGGATTTTCTTATTCAAATTTTCAAGATGAGCAATAACTTCATGTTTTTTTTATGAACATCCCAAAACTCTTTCCAGCTTCCAAGTCTTGATTTTGGATTTAATGTATTGCAGTATTTTGGCAAAATAGAACATCTTAGTCCCATGCCTAGGTTTACCTTCCTTCCACCATTGTTGCACATGAGGTCTGAAGGAAATGTCTCTAAGCCACATTAATTGAAAATGAAAAGGAGAGAAACTCACATTGGTTTTCCACATTTCCACCATGATCGGCCAATGATCCGAACCAACATTATTAAGAGTCTTCACTTTAGGAATGTGACCATGGATTAAGAAATTTTTAGAGAGCAAAAACCTATCCAATCTCTCCATTATACAAGCTAAGCCTTGCCTTCTGTTAGACCAAGTCATAAGGCCATTATCTGGTTGGATATCCACAAGATGGAGGTTTGCAATATATTCACTCATGAGGTCAGTGCTTTTGTCCAAATTTCTATTTCCCTCCCTTTTCTCATCCAGAGAGAGGATGGTATTGAAATCTCCTCCGATCAAGATCCAAGATTTAGGAAAATGAGAGATAATATGAGTAATATCCTTCCACTGTCTTCTTTTTTCCTCCAAAGAAGTCGAAGCATAAACAATAATGCAGAGCATAATTTGGTTGGAATGTCTACTTTGAATAGCTATAGCCAACAAACCCCAACCGCCAACCATATGGTGAATAACTACCTCTTTTGGGTCCCAAAGACAAGCAATGCCACCCGAAGTCCCTTGGGAATCAAGGGAAACCACTTTTCCAACCGGCCAAATTTTACTGGTAATTGAGTCCATATCCTCCATTGACATCTTTGTTTCTTGAAGGAAAACAAGATGTGGATGATTTATTCGAATCATTCTTCTAATTTCATTTTGTTTTGAAAGACTCCCTTTGAGTCCTCTAATATTCCAAGTGATGATCTTCATTAATACCAGGGCTAAAAAATTTGGGAAGGGCATTAATATTACCTTCCTCTACAAGCTTTTCACCTTCTTTTACCATATGATATTGATTGGTCTTGCGACTTGCTTTTTGATTAGAATCCATCTTCAATTTTTTTTCCCTTTTTCTTGACTTATTCCAATTGAATCTGAGATGGCTTCTAACCTTGAAGAATGCTCGTACACAACCAAAATTTTACTAGATGGTTCAACGGAGTCTATATTGGGACCTACATTATTTGAAGTTTTGACATTTGAAAGATTGTTTTTCTTGTGTAAATTTTCTCCCTTTTTTTGTTGAAAACCTTTGATTTGTTGGTTTGTCTCTGAGTTCTTCCCTTCATATTTAAATTGTGTTTCTAAGATTTCAGTTTCCATTATTTCCTCTTCCTCACTTGGGACATCATTTGTGGAAAGGATTTCAAACATATTAGCGAGATGATTTTGATTGATCCTTCATAACTAGTTTTTTCTCGAGTGTTCTTCTTCTTAGGTATTTGGAAACCTGCTGAGTTTATATCTTCTTTCTTTTGATCAGGAATTTTATTTGGGCAAGCATTGGCCAAATGACCATATTCATGGCAAATTCTACAACGAAAAGGAATGTTCTCATAGTCCACTACTTGCTCCCAAGTGTCTTCCCCAAATTGTAATGTGATATTTTTAGGTAGGGGTTTGTCAAAATCCATTAAAACACAAATCCGAGCATAAATAATATGTTCAAAATTTTGAGTACAATCAACAATCATCATAAAAGTTCCTAAAGAGTTTCCAATTGAAGAAAAAAGAGTAGGATTCCAAAATTCAATAGGGAGGCCAAAGAGTCTAACCCACACGGGAGCTATAGAAGGCATCTCTTCTTCGACTTTAAATTTAGTATGCCAGGGCTTCATGAAAAGCCCTGCCCTTCCAAAAACCAAGGACCCCCTTGAAAATTTTTCTCTCTATCTTCATTATTAGCAAATAAAACAAGAAAATAACCATTTGGATAAATAGAGATTTGTAACTCACCTTTAGTTTTCCAACTTTTTGCAGCCCAGACTTTGAAAGCAGATAGACTCGGACGAAAACCCACGAACCGACAAATTAGTCCTCTTTTTTCCAAATCTTCAATGCCAATCCGAATGTTACCCATATCAAGCTTAACAATAGGAGTTCCATCAGCTGCTTTAAGACATCCCGACTCCATTTTCCTGGGATCAATCTTAGGCATTCTTAGAGGTTTATGGGAAGCCCTAAGATTGATATTAGCATTGGGCTAAGGTCTGTCCACCATGACGAGGGCATCCCTAAAATTCATTTTTGGGGCTGAGTCTTCGAAATTCTTACCCTTGACAAGGGTTTTCACAATAGAATTATTTTGTGGGTGCACCTTAGCACCAGATTCACTTGAGATATGAGCCATTTTTTGATCAACTCGCTTGAAACTTGTTTCGTGATCTCTTTAATCCTTGCCCTAGACGTCGTGGAAAGGTATGGTTTTCACTTTTCTTTTGTGCAACAAATTGGAAGCCGTTGTCACTCAAGTTCATAGTATGATCTATTGAAAGACAAATTTCTAACCCATATTGGATCCCCTGCAACATTTCCTGCTAAAATATTGAGCATAAACCACAAAAATATTGGCCGCTAGGGCCCGAAGGCCCTAAAAACCAACCTCTGGAGCTGCTTGCACTCAACCCAGATGAAACCCTCGCATAGCCGCTTGCCAAATATCTCGTTCACACATAGGGATGCGCTAGGATCTGTGTTGCTCCAAATGATATGAAAATTGGTGGAGACGTTCTAGGGTTTTTCAGGCATCTACCCTCAAAATTTCAGCTCAATCCGAGTCCGGATGAGTGAGATATGGCCGAAACGAGTTCGATAGTTTGGGCAGTCCTGCGAAAAACGTCCCTCCACCTCATCCACTTTTTTTTGTGTATCTATTTCTGAGCTTCCTCCTCTATTTCTTTGAAGTGACCTCCTTACCATATACTAATGAATAAGGTCTTGATATTCCTCTTGTTACTCCCATGCCCAATATCTACTTATCATAGCTTTCAATAATTAAATTATAATTTTTCAAGTGTATTACTTTATTGAAATGAACTCTACCAACTTGGTGAACTAATATGTTATTTTTAAGGTCCAATCATGATAGATTAATCTTACCAATGAAATCCAATCCCCATTACTAGAATGGTTTTATAACAATTATTATTTGTAGTGATATTAGTGCTTTCCTTCACTGTTTGACAAACATATAGCAAATTTTACATAGTTTAATTCAATAAAACATGTCCAAAATTATGGTTGGTTAATAAGACCCTACTGATAGGATCTTATAGAATATAGTTTATGCAAGATAATGATCAAGTTCTTCATGGTATTCTTAAAATAAGTTCTTTATTTATTTATTTTCTATACATCTTAGAAACATAACATTGTATACTTTTTGAAATAGAATTTCATCAATATATGTATAATTACCTCTTTTTGGGTTTGTTATTTCTTCACTAGTGTAAGGCCTTGTAGGATAATGATATTCTACATGTATTCTATGATTTCATGCATCCATGCAAATAAATCCTGTGTATCTATTTGTTTTATTAGATATTATTTCTTATTAATAAATCTAACTTTATCATCTGTGTGACTAAACCAAGTTATCACATAATGCTTTACATTATACCAAATTGGTTGATTTGATTTCTAAATTAGAATATTAGATCTTAGCTATCCAACCCACTTGCTTTTCACCATTTCATATGACATCTAGATGAGATACATATATTATAGTCTTGCTTTGAAATATGTAATACCTAAATTTCCTTAATGCTTTCATCATAGCGTAGACTATTTCTCAAAAAAGTTATATCTCCTCTCATAGTTGTGCAAGGTCTAGCTCATTGATATTATAGGTTGTTCGTCTTCTTTCTAATTTTTTAAGTACAACAACAATATTAAAATTAGTACCAAATACATAGAGTATAAAATCCCTATTATAATTTGGATCAATCATACTAAATATTGTAAAATTACATCTTTGTTATTTTGAAAATCCTATTTTCCTCTTTTTTTATTATTATATTAGAAGGAAGGGGTTTTTAAAGGTTACCTAAACATTTTACAACCTTTTCAATATTTTGTCATTAAGCTCTGCAACTAAAATAGAAGCAAGCCAAACAAAATATGAACCTACTAGAAATATAGAAAGAGCTCACAAACATAAGGAAATAACAACAAGAACAACCATTACATGACACAAAACTCCAATAGAAAGAAGGAAAATAAATACAACAATCATTCATCAAAGAGATTGACAATCCTAACATCCACCCTCTAGGTATACAATGTTGTTTCATCAAAAAATACTTGATAAGCCCCACAAATTAGTTAACCCCTATTTTTATTGTGATCTTTAGAGATACTAGCTTTCACCTTCACTAGATCCTAGAATTGACTAGGCAAATATCTTTCCCACCTCTGATATCCATCCAATAACACTCCTAGGTTCTCTAAAGAATCAATTGTCCCATTTTCCTCTCTATATACATGGTTGAATTAAAAAATATCTAGGGGGATAGTTTTACATCTAGCTTTCAAGTTCATATTTGCAATATTCTAGCTAGGAGGTTGATTACCTTTTAGAATATTGATAATATTTTGTGAATCCCCTTCAACAATCAAATTTTTGATATTAAGCCTCTCAATGAGAAATAATCCCAAAAAAATTACCCTGGTTTTAGCAAAATGGCTTGTTTACTCCCCAAGGTGTTTGGCATATGCCAAGATTTCCATGCCCTTATGGTCATGAAAGATCCCACCTACCCCAACCCAAATAGGATTCCATTTCATTACTCCATAAAAGTTTAACTTTAACCAGCTAGGGGGAGGTGGTTTCCATCTTGATTAAGTCCTTGAAGAATTTTGGGGTGGCATCAAACTACGAGCTCTAAACTCCAAGCCCCAACCACACACTATCTCCTTATCTCAATCAAAATCCTAGGCATATTTAAACTTAATAATTTTAAAATTTACCATCGTAGCATTGGTAGATCTGATCTCAACTGAGGAAAAATCTCTTTTCCTATCCTTGAAGATCTGATTGTTATGTTCTTTCTAGATTCCCCATAGAGCATGGGGAAGGCTTAACTTCCACAATATTTTTAGTCTCTTACTACTAAAGGGGGATTTCCATAAAATACAAAGGTCTAGGAGTGACTTGGGGAGAACCCATACAACCTAAAAATTGCTAAGAAATCTATTTAGGAGATCAATAATGAAGGGCACTAAAAAAATGTGATATGTATCCTCCTAATTCTTTTCACACAACACACATCTATTTGGAAGTATCATCCCTCTTTTGCAGAGATTACCAATAGTTAAGATCTTGTTTTAGATTGAGATCCAATAGAAGTATGTAATATTAGGAATTAAATCCTTGATCCATACTCTTGAGGCTAGCATCCATCCTAGACCCTCCCATTTCAATAAGTAGTAGCCTAATTTAACTGAATATACACCTTATTTTTGGTTCTTCCAAATGAGGAAATCATAATATCTTGTGCTATTAATAAAGTAGACCTATAGAATCTTGTTAAGTTTCCTTATTCTCTATTGGTTCCTTAAATATAGCCCATATAATTAGAGGTGTCTCCAATGGTTTCCAAACTCATAAAAAAATATGTAGTCTTGCACCAAGTTTCCATATTGAGTAGACACAACTTGTTCTAACCTAGCAAACTCTGGATCCTCACAAAGAGGAATGTTTGTCAGCCATTTATTTGTCCAAAAGTGGAATTGGGAGCCATGTCCAATCTACCAACATTTACATTATCTAAGCAATGATATGATAAGCTAAAGGTTATTCCAAAATTTTGACCCTTTCGGGTGGGCCTCTTTCCCAATAAACTTGGAGGTATGCCTAAGGTATTTGGCCTTTAGTATATGAACCCAGTTGATTTTTTCATTAGTTACAAGTTTCTATCCTAATTATCAGGGCTTTGTTCATTCTTCCCAGATTCCTGAATCCAAGACCTACCATTTTCTTTCTTGTACAAACCTTATCCCATGCAACCAACACCATTTTTTTTATTCTCCATCCCAAACCACAAAAAAATATTTGAATTTGCTCTATTTTATCATAGATCTTAGCTGATATTTTGAATAAAGATATAAAATATATTAGAATATTTTGTAATGAAGACTTTACTAGTTGGGCTTTTCCAGCCTAGCTAAGCAAAGAGCCTCTCCATATCGAAATCTTTCTTGTTAATCACTCAACCACTAGATTCCATAGCACTTTAGTCATCATTCCATTAAAAAGGTTCATCCCAAGATAGGTAGTTGAAAGATCCCCAATACTACAATCAAAGAGTCTTACTATTCTTACCTATATAGAGTTAGGAGTGTTTAGAAAATAAACCTTACTTTTATCAAAATTCACCTTTTGTCCAGTTTCTCACTCATATATTTCCAAGATCAACTTTAGTTCCCTAGCCTGTGGAATATAGGATTTTGTGGTTATGATTGTGTCATCCATAAATTGCTTATGGGAGACAAGAAATATAACAGAAGTAGGTTTAATGCCTTCAGTCTTGCCATTTATTATAGCATATAAAATTGCTCTTCCCAGGGATTTAACAAGGATAATGAAGAGGTAGGAAGACAAAGGGTCTCCTTGATGAAGTACTTTCCTATTTTAAGAATACCTTACTATAGAACCATTTACTAAGACTAAGAACATGTCTGAAGAGATACAAGTACTGATATGATTGTTCCACTCTTGATGGAAACTAGAATTGGACATAGTTTGAATTAAAAAATCCCAAGATACCCTATCATAAGCCTTGTTCATGTCAAGTTTCAATAACATCCCAACAACTCCTTCCTATCAATGGAATGAATTACCTTGTGGATAGTAGTAATTCCATCCAATATCTAGTGGATCTTTACAAAGCCCCCTTGTTGACGATCAATTATAAGGGGAAGAATAATTTTAATTATATTGACTAAAACCTTAGACACAATCTTGTATAAGGTATTGCAAAGGTTTATAGGTCAAAAATATAAAAAAGACCTCACACCTACCACCTATGGGATTAGATACAAGAAGGTTGAATTGATATCCTAGGGTATATGTTGAGTTCTTTAACGTTCTTCTTAATGTATCTTAGTTTCTTAGGAGCTTGGATTAATTTGCTACTTGTAAAAACTTGTTTCCACCATTCAGATTTTTTGCTTTCTAATACCTCATGAAGTAACATTATTTTATCATAATGAAAAGGGATTTTGAAGATTCTCCTCTATTCCTTTGTCTCCCACACCAAGGGGTTATGATAATATCCTATTTTGAGTAGGTTTTAAGGGTTGTTTCTCAAAAAATTAGAATACTCTCCTTAGATAACAAAAATTGGTCCAACTAGATTTGAATTAATTGATCTACCAACCACCTATTGCTCTAGGTATACTTGGCCCTTCTTAGTTTGACATCCATAAGTTCATTGTCATTCACAAACTAGGAAAAGTCCATCATTCCTTCAAAAATAGAAGAAATGCCACCCTTCTTGTCTGATGGGTATAGGGGGGAATTGAAGTCTCCTTCTAGTACCCAGGGTAAGCCAAAAAAGGTATTTCTAAGTTGGTTTAAATCCCTCCAAAGGTGTTTCTTATACATCACTATGTTTGGAGAATAAAAATTAGTGAATATCTACTACTGTTTCATATCCTTTACATAAAAATGGATAGCTATGAATATTTTATTTGATACAATCAATTTTTCTTCAATATTGTTTTGATCCCAAATACACAAAAAACCTCTAGAGGTGCAAAATGTAGGGCATGCTACAAAATCAACACCTCTCCATATTTGTTGCTTAATATTTTGAAATTTAGTTCATCAATATTTGTTTCTTGTAATAGGATAACCTATTGGTTGACCTCTTTCTTCAATGCTTGTAATAATATATTCTTAGAGGGGGTATTGATATCCCACACATTCCAAGAGACAACCTTCATTTTTTGGATTTAGATTTTTTCTTCTCCCCTCCACCTAGATCTAGATTTGATTGGGTGCCATTAGCAATATCTACAACTACTTAT
Organism: Wollemia nobilis; assembly: GCA_028583015.1. NCBI lineage: Eukaryota > Viridiplantae > Streptophyta > Pinopsida > Araucariales > Araucariaceae > Wollemia > Wollemia nobilis. The sequence continues at coordinate 5,561,777 of JAQPPZ010000386.1, read as the reverse complement.
TTTAATATAATATTTTTATTAGAGGGTCTCCCATATTTGGATTCATATCCTACATCTATAAACCCATTTTTTGATTCCTAGTAACTCTTCTAGGAGTAGCATATTCTTTGCCCTTCTTATTTCCAACATCAAATAAATTTATCTCCTTATCCCCACCTAGGAGGTGAATTTGAGGGTCATTTTATGGATTTAAATTATAGTGGATCTCTTAAGCAACTAGGTATTTATCTAATTCAATCACCTCTTTATGGATTTTGACACATACATCAATAGGATCAAGACACATAAGGGAATTTTCTTGAGGAATATCATTATGAGGATTAAAAGGGTTTGAATTGGCAAGACATACTTAAGCGATATTTTCCAAGATTTCTCCCTCTTCCATTGTTTGATGCTCTTAAAATTCAAGTGGGTATTCTTGGGTTTTAGTTTGGCGCAAAATATTCTCCTTCGAAGAGTCAAGTTCTTCCATTTAATTATTTTTTGGATCGAAGGACTCCTTTCGTTGCCATATTTGACATGGATTACTTTCCTTTTTTTTTAGGGTAGTACTTTGTTGAGTGCAAAAGTTTTTTGCATAAATTATAAAAGGAAAGTCTATTATTATATTCAATATCTTGTGTCCAGTTCCTAAAATATGATATAAATCCAATAGAACTAGGAAGCTCCAACTCCAAATTAGCATTCATGCACATGCATGGATTAGCCTTGACTTAGCTCTCATTGCTGGATCAATGGTAACTAAGTCCTCTATCTCGTTTGCAATACCCAGAAGAACCTCCTCATGCTAAAACTGAAAAGGTAAGCATGGGAGTCTTACCTATATCATAGCCTTATGGATACTTTGAGTATTTGGATTAAAATATTGTCCCCATTTCTATAAAAAGAGACCTCGTTACCCAATAAAATATGGACTCCCCTGAAGATATGATCAACACCTTCTTCACAATTAAGTAACATAACTATCTCCATGTGCCCCTACAAGTGCCACTTCAAGAATGCCCATTTTTGAATGGCATAAAAAATGGGGTGATCATCTATAAACTTCCCAACTAGATTCTAGGCACCATGAGCTATTGTCAAGGCCATGAGTTTGGATGGGATGCAAAGTTTTCCTTATTCAGGGCAAAGATCAAAATATAAATCCACACCATTAATATTTCCTTTCATAATATTCAACCATGACCATGCTTCTAGTTTAAAAGGCTTTTGTAGAACCTTTGGGGCCTACTGTCCACCTAGAACCATAAAAATATCCCCCCATGGTCCTGTCCTAGTCCTTGCAAACCCTAGTTCCCAACACTAGTCTTCTTGTCACCTTCCTCCATTAATTGTCCTTTTGTGTTTATTTTTTGCAACATGCATTTTTGTGTCCCTATTTTCCCTCTTTTATCCAAGTAGAGGTAGCATCCTTTAAAAAATAAATATGACTAGCTTAATAATCTCAATAAAATTAATGATGAATTTACTCAAAAATCTATTTACCCCATGCATTATTGACTCTTTTATTTAGATATGGTAATGAAAATTTCTATATCACTTTATTGTGATTGGGATTGATTACGAGACCTTTTTTAGAAACAATATGTTCTAGTAGTTTTCTTTTCTATATACCAAATATTGGTTTCTTTGGATTCAACAAGATTTTGTATTCCATGAATCTTTTTAACATTACTTAGAGATGGTCCTTATATTTATTTATATATTTAGAGAACATGGTTATATAATCCAATTATATCAATATGATCTCATTAATTAATCATAAAAATACAATATCCATCATTCATTAAAAAGTTACACTCATGTTTGATATTCCAAATGGAATTCCAATATTCCCCACTTAATTCTAAATATTATTTTGTGTTGATCTTCATCCTTAAACCAAATCTAATTTTATTCAAAAAAATCATCAAGTAATAAGAGCACTTAAGACCTTGCTATTGTCTACAATATCTAATCCATTGCAGGTAATGAATTTGTTTTAGTGATACACTATTCATTTTTTTTGAAATTGGCACTAATTTAAAAGCATAATTTTTCTTTCAAACTAGCATCAAAATTTCAACCCAAGTTTAGTGACTTATCAACTAAATTATCTATTCTTGTAATAAATTAAGCAAATAGTTTCTTATGTCTACTTCAATTTTTAGCTTGACAAATCACTATTATTTTGAATTGCCTATACCCAGGCACCGTTATCAGTAGCGTGTTCAATAATTTTTCTATTATATACTTTCAAATATTCATAATCCCAAGTAATTAATTATATCATCATACGTAGCAATAAATTTTTCTAAGCATGACTACTTCCTCTTCCCAACAACAAAAATTTCCCACCAATAACTTTGATAAGTTTACATGCCTAGGATTTTGCTTAAATGCTCTTCCTCTTGGTACTATCATCTAGATTCAAGAGACACTCCAATATGATCATCCTTTTAGGTGGTTGATTCCTATTTAATTGCATGATATAATACTTGATGCTACCTCCATACTCATTTTATTCTTTTACATTTTTAACCTATCAAATCATGAACCCTATGATTTGCTTGTCAATTTAGAATACATGCCAATAATTTATACATCTGGTATAACTAGCCTAAAAATTATTTTAACTCATTTTGTTTGATCTACATATTAGTTTTTAGATCAAATTATGCAACTAAAGAAGCTAACCCATATTCCATTTGATTTCTTTCTCATGAAATTACAAATATATTAACTTTAAGTCATTATAGAAAATTCCACACCTTGTACTTATATGACTATCAAATTATTTTTGGTGGTATAAATTAACCAAACTTGTTTAACTATCAACTAAGAGTCACTGAAAATATTTAAATGTTTTATACCAATCCTTTCTATGTTTTTAAGACCTTTGGATAATACTACATACTTGGATACATTATTTGTGCAATCAAACTACAATTAACATGCATATTGAGGAGATTTCCCCTTAGAACTTGTGATTCCATTCTTAGTTTAATATTTTTTTTTTGAAAAAATTGAAAAAAGCTTGCATTAAAACAAATTACAGTTACAAGAGGGAGAAAGGGCATCCCAACCAAGAGCAAAGAGACCAGAAGAACAAAGGGCGCGAAAACGCGACAAGTCGCGAAAACGCGACAAGTCGCGAAATCGCGACACCAAACCTAACAACCGCCGCGCCACGACAACCGGTCGCGAAAACGCGACATGTCGCGAAATCGCGACATGTCGCGACAAAACAGCGCCGAGGCCACACCACTCAAAAAATGTCGCGAAATCGCGACAGCACAGCACCAAAGCACCCAAACGCCAAAAACGTCGCGAAATCGCGACGAGAAAGCCAGAAGGCACCTGCTCCCCAAAATTGTCGCGAAATCGCGACGAGTTCTCCTTTAAACAACAACTTTGAGAAAGTGTCGCGATATCGCGACGGCTTTTCCTTAAAGCCCCAGTTGGCCGGAAGTGTAGCGAAATCGCGACAAGAATTCCAATGGGCGCCCCTTCCGCAAAAGTGTCGCGAAATCGCGACATGTTCTCCCCCATGGTGCCCTTTTCTTAAACTAGTCGCGAAATCGCGACGTTTATCCTTCATGCAGTTTGTTCTCCAGAACTGTCGCGAAATCGCTACAAGTTTGCCCCTTTGCTTCCTTTCCTTAAAAATGTCGCGAAATCGCGACAGATTATCCTTTGAGAAGCTTTTCACAAAAAATGTCGCGATATCGCGACGGTTTTTCCACTTAACGCAATTTTGCTCAAAGCGTCGCGAAATCGCGACAACTTTCCTCCAACAGTGGAACCGACAAAAAAGGTCGCGAAATCGCGACATGTTCTCCCCATGGTGCCCTTTTCTCAAACTAGTCGCGAAATCACGACGTTTATCCTTCATGAAGCTTGTTCTCCAGAATTTTTGCGAAATCGCTACAGGTTTGCCCCTTTGCGTCCTTTCCTCAAAAAAGGCACGAAATCGCGACAAATTTTCCTTTGAGTAGCTTTTCACAAAAAATGTCGCGATATCGCGACGGTTTTTCCCCTTCACGCAATTTTTCTCAAAGCGTCGCGATATCGCGTCGCTTTTCCTCCGATGACGAGAACCAACAAAAAAGGTCGCGAAATCGCGACACCTTCTCATCAAAGACCGCGACGACGCAACAAGTCGCGAAATCGCTACAATTTTCCTCCCAAGGCCGCGGCAACAAAAAGGGTAGCGAAATCGCTACGAGTTGTCCGGGAAAGGTCGCGACAGAGCAACATGTCGCGAAATCGCGACAGATTTCCAAACAAGGTCGCGACGGCGCAATATGTCGCGATATCGCGACAAAAACTAACCTTAGCCATTTTTGAGCTCATGGATGCAGGGATCGTTCCAGACCACTCCGAATCTCTTCATCTATCATAGGCATATCACTGTGCAGTTGAACACCTACCTCTTTCTCAGCACCCATCTTCGCAAGGAAGTCAGCTACCGTGTTCAAATTTCTACTCACATACACAGGGATAACATCATCTAACTCCCTCCATAACTCCTTGATTTGGGATATCAAAATCCGCAGTCTCCAGGCTTTTAATGAGAAATTCTGCAAGCAATCCAGAGCGCCGATCAGGACTTGAGAATCTGATTCAAGAATTATCCTCCGGTAACCCTGCTTAACAGCCCAGATAGACGCTGACTTAATGGCAAAGGCTTCGGCTTCATTGTTCGTGGCTCTGCCCAATCCCTGCAATTCCCAGTAAAGAACCGCACTCGAGTGATCCCGACATACAACACCAATTCCTGCGCTGCCCGGGTTGCCTTTTGCAGCCCCATCAGTATTGATCTTGATCCAGCCAACAGGGGGAGGTTTCCAGCATGCTCTGCCTTGCCTCTCATGTCCCTCAACCCCCTCTTCAAGATGCCCAAGAGCAGCTGATTCTCTTCATCAACATAAATAGCAACAGTTTCTGTGACTTTGCTCCAGATGACCTGCCAAACGCCGTCAATCGAGGAGAAAGTGTTTCTAAAGATCCGGGCGTTTCTCTCCAACCAAACTTGCCACCAAATGAAGAGAAAGCCTAACTGCCAGCCAGTTCGGAGAGCTATGGAATTGAACCTGCCCCTTTTCCATTTTTCCCAAATATTGGTACGATTGAAAACACCATTAGCCTGGAGTTTAAATTGAGAGAACCAGCGTTCCCAAATCTGATGAGTAAAAGGGCACTCAAAAAACAAATGATCTGCAGTTTCCTCATGTTGGAGGCATAAAGCACATTGAGAGGGGCCATTGAAACCCCTACGTCTGAGATTGTCAAAGGTGAGAAGACCATTATGCATAAGTTGCCAAGCAAAGAAATTCACTTTCGGCCAACCCTTTGAATGCCAAATCCTTCTCCAATGCTTGAACCGGAAAAGAGTGTGGGGGAGGCTCGGGGAGGATCTCTTCATATCCGGCCTTAGCCGAGTAGACCCCAAGGCTTCCATAGCCCCGAGGCTAATTCATCTTCCTCATCCCTCCCCGTGAGGAACCTTTACGACAAGATTTTTTTTGCGGGATGGGCGCCAACTCCGGAGAGACGATGATTGGCCACTCCTCCCACCGCTTAAAATTTTTAAATTTATACCCCCCCAATTGGCTGGTAAGTAGATAATTATCAATATGGATCCAGCCCTAGGCTTCTAAGGCGGTCATTATTGGTTGTAGCTCAGGGAACATGACAATAATGGGCGGATGTTGGTCCCAAGAGTCAGTCCAAAAACGAGCCTTGTCTCCTCTCCCCACTTTCCAGAATAATTGATCTTTGATAATCTGGGACCCAAGCTTGAGAGTCTGCCACACTAAGGATCCAGTACCTTCCAAGGGAAAGCGACCCACCTCATTGGGATGAACATGCCCCAAATATTTACTGGAAAGAATTCTGCTGAAGAGGGAGGTTGGCTGAGAAATCCACCTCCAATACAGTTTTCCAGCCAATGCTCTGTTATTAAGCTTAGAACTTCTCAAGCCCAGCCCTCCTTTGTCCTTAGGCTGGGTAACTTTGTCCCACCCAACCAAGGCCCATCTTTTCTTCCCTTTTGCGCCTTCCCATAAAAATCTTCTAGCCATTTTGTCCAGCTCTTTCCAGATGGTATGAGGGGCAGACAGTATTGAGAATTTATAGATCGGCAAAGCCTGTATAAGCGACTTCAGGAAGGTTAATCTACCCCCGTAGCTTAGCCATTTATGGGCCCAATGATTCATTATGTCTTTGATGCCTACCAACAGATTCTTCCAGATGTCAATTTTTAACTTTTTGAAATGAAGGGGAACGCCCAGGTAAACAATTGGAAGAGAAGTCCTTGTGAAGCCCAGGATCTCAATAACACGCTCCTGTAGCCGTTGGTCAAGATTGAAAAAGACCACTTTGGACTTCCTGTCATTTAGAACCTGATTTGAAGCCCTTAGGTAGAAATTCAAAGTATCTCTGATTCCTCTAGCTTCCCGAAGAGTGGCCGCACCAACCAGGCCAGTATCGTCCACAAATTGCAAGTGAGTCAGAGTTTCCTCCCCAACCTTGATACCAGATAGCAGACCTTGTTGCCTTCTCCTCAGAAATAGTCTGCCCAAACCTTCAACCAAGAGAAGGAAGAGATAGGGAGAACAAGGGTCTCCCTAGCGGAGACCACGAGTGGCACCGAAAGGATGCGAGGGAAGGCCCTTGATGAGAACAGAAAAAGAGGGAGAAGAAACACAACTCATAACCCAATCAATCCATTCTGAGAAAAGCCAAAGGCAGCCATCATTTTCGACAAGAAGCACCACTCCACCCGGTCATAAGCCTTGGACATATCCAGTTTAATGAACATTCCTTTGTTGCCCGAAGTTTGCATTGAATGGATGGCCTCTTGGGCCAAAACCACCCCATCCAAGATTTGTCTTCCCTCAACAAAGCCCCCTTGTTCAGGAGAAATGATGTTGTGAAGAAGGGGTTTAAGCCTCTCGACCATTATCTTAGTGATGATTTTGTAAATCACATTGCATAAAGCAATAGGCCTGAAATCAGAGATATGAGTCCCTGCTTCCCCTTTTGGAATTAAAGCTATGAAGGTGTGATTGATCGCCCTGAGCATTCTTCGATTGGATACTGGATTCCTCAGTAATGACCAAAACATCCTCCCCCAAGGTGTCCCAGAAAGCCTGAAAAAATTCAATAGGAAAGCCATCTGGACCAGGAGATTTTCCAGTACTCATACCAAAGACCACATTTCTCAGTTCATCCCTTTCAATGGGTCTAAGCAGGGCCTGATTGTCTTCTTCAGAGATAATAGAAGGAATAACATTAAGAACTTCGTTATGAGCCTCAACATCTTGCTGCATACTTTCCTTAAAAAGTTTAGAAAAGTAATCGATAGCATGGGAATGCATGCCAGGAAGAGTATCGAAGACATTTCCATGTTCATCTTTAAGAACTTCCATATTGTTCATCTGTCTCCTAGCACAAGCTGACCGATGAAAAAATTTGGTATTTCTGTCCCCCTCTAATAACCAAGTATTCCTAGCCCTCTGTTTCCAGTATATCTCCTCTTGGTTGTCAATGTCCTCAACCGCTTTACGCAGTTCATCATCTTCAAATTTGAGTTGCTCAGTAATTGATCCTTCCCTAAAAAGTTTCCGAACCTCCTCCCATCTAGCCACCAAGGGGGCCCTTTGGGGCCTGGAAATCCGACTTGTTTTCTTTCCTCCTCTGTTTCAATTGAATTTTGACAAATTGAAGGCTGTTTATGAAATTTGAACATTGCTTGTCCCAAAAGGTGGACGGCCTTACATCCCACCATTGAGTAATTTTCTGTCGAAGGTCCTCCTTTTGTAACCAAAAATTCTCAAATTTAAAAGGCCTATGGTGCTGCCCTCTCGAAGTCCCTCCCTCTAGCAAAATGGGAAAATGATCCGAAATAGGGCCCTCCAAAATCTGGAACTTAAAAGTCCATTTAACAAAAGCCTCCTCCGAGACCAAAAAGCGATCTAACTTGACCTTCCTGCTATGTGGCTCCTTTCTCTTGTTTGTCCAAGTGAAAAAAACACCAGGGCCTTGAACGTCCACTAAATGAAAGGCTTGAACTTGGGCAATCAGAAGCCGGTCCCCTGGATCCAAAACAGGGGTGCCACCTTCCTGGTCACGAACAGATAATTTTGCATTAAAATCCCCTGCAATAATCCAGTCATAACACTCCCTGTATGCCCTCATGTTGTGAACAACTTCCCATTGGAGCCTCTGGCCATCTAGGTCTTGGGCCCCATAAAAGTTGGTGATTAGGACCTGCTCAGAATTGAAGTTATTTACGAAGAGAGAAGTAAGAACACCCACCAAGCTATATGTTCTAAAGCGGTCCGGACCAGAGGGTTCCAAAGGGTAACAATTCCACCTGAAGCTCCTTGGGCAGCCACATCCATATGCCCAGCTCCCCGCCAGATTTTAGTAGCGGTTTTACTCATAATATCTAAAGACATTTTGGTCTCCTGAAGAAGCAAAAAGTCTGTTTTACGGTTTTCTAAGAGTCTTTGAACAGCAGATTGATGGGTTCTACTGTTTAAACCCCTAACATTCCAAGATTGAATAATCATTGAAAACCTTGAGAGCAGTAAGAATCAATGGTCCTCACCAATCCTCCATTGATTAGCTTATCTCCTTGGGTTGTTAGTAGTTCCTTATTGGATTTTCTTCCCGCTCCTTGAGAGTTATTGTTTCTAGATCTCTTCTCCACCTGGGTAATCCCTAAAGCAGGCCTTTCTCTATTTTTATCTGCATTTCCCATGGTGACATCTTTGATAGCCGGTTGTGCTGGGGAGTGTATAACCAATGCCCCTGGATTCTCTGACTGCAGATTCTCAGCTGGCACAGTCACCTGTTCTACTACAGGAGTGAAGGAAGGAGAAACAAGAGGTGGAGTGTTGTCATTCACACCATTCCCATCCACTCCCTCCATAGATTGGTCCTCCTGATCCACTAATGACTTAAAAATTTCATACCGATTGTTTGGCTTGAGCTGCACTTGCTCCTTGCCATTTTCTTTTTGTTTCTCTTTCGTTTCACTGTTCAAAGCCATCTGCTGAGCATCAGGACCTGGAGAATTGCTAGAAGGTTCATTGACAGGACTGGACTTACCCTCTCTAGGGCGGTTTGACATTCCGCTCGGAGCCTCCGTTTTTGTGCTCAATATGTTTGGGCAGAACCTTGCCAAATGTCCATGCTTATGGCATACTCGGCACCTGAAAGGTAGGGCCTCATAGTCTAGGCTGCTTGGATCCGGGGTACTCCTGCTAGCTCAAGTTCCGCCTCGGTGGTAGAGGCTGACTAATGTCCATCTCTACACATATTCTAGCAAAGACAGCGGTATTTCCCTCTATGGTATCTTTGGAGACTCCCAAAAATCTGCCTAGGGAATTACCTATTAGTTCCAACACCTGCTCACCCCAAAACTCCATCGGGAGAGCGTACAGCCGAATCCAGACCGGGACAGCCGTGGGTTCGATGCGGGGAGTCGAAACCCACTCTCCAGGGTTGGACAAATAACCCTGCTGGTCCGTGGTTTCTCTTTTCTGATTCAAATGCTCTGTTTCTATCTGCTAAAGAAGAGAAACTAATGATGAAATACCCATTGCTTATAGGCCATAAAGAGTACTCACCGTGTGGCTCCCGATTACGGCGAACCCAGGTATGCAGAAAATTCAGTGTGGGCCGGATGCCCATGAATTTGCGGGATCAAGTCGTGATTAGCTCGGTAGACGATTGTATCTTCGACCAGCATTGGTTCTATAACAATCTTAGGCCTGGAAGTGGATTGCGGGAGGCATCCATTAACGCGGTGAGCATTTGGGCCATTGCCAACATTCTTGAGTATCGTTTGAAAAGCATTCCGTTGAGCTCCATCAGTGGAAGGCGAGGGGTTATCTTTCAACTTCTCGGCATATGAAGTCTTTCTCCCGGCGGGAGAAAGCGGAGGGAGACCCCATCGGGCCCTCCCGGGACCACGAATGAACCTTCAGATGAATTCAAAATCAACCCCCCAAAGCCCCAGGCAAGATCTTCGGGCCAGAATCCCTCGAGCAACACCAGACGCCGTCACAAAAATTTTCCCGCCAAATCGCCAGAGCCCTCAGTAACAAAGTCCTTCTTCTTAGTTTAATATTCATTAATGTATAAATTCTATATTTTGTCAACATTACAAACTTATTCTTTTTGAACTAGTTCTTTACATATCATTGATATTTCTTTTGGCATATCAACAACTAAATAGATGTCTAAGGATTCTTGTTTGAATAGGTACTAGGACTCATTGTAGTTTCTTGAAGACTTTCGATAATTATAATCATCTTATTGAACTAGTCATATTACAACAACTATTTGCTATCTGATTATGAGTTGTCATTCTAGTTCATAGCTTCATATTCATCAATATATTTGAGATGGTATGTATATGATCCTTTTGATTCAATTCATATAACTTTGACCTATCATGTCACCTTCATATGCATGTAATCCATCTATATATACTATTTTTAGATAGATTATTGGTCTATTCGCATGACAACAACATCCCAAAATAAGAAGGTAGATCAATGAAAATGACTTTGTATACAATAATCAGTTTAGGATGCATGCAAATATATAACTAAATATTTTAATGTTCCTATGGTTTTTATCTATAATTTATGCATGTGGATAGTTTCATTTGAGTTTTAAGTGTAGGTAAATCTCATTCTATCACATATAACTTTCAACATGACTATCATAGTGATTCTTGAATCTACTCTACATTTGTGTAATAAGTACCTTTTAATATAAAGAGTAACAAAATGATGTTGGTTTTATCATTTTAGGTTTAGGTAATCTCATGATATCTATGGAATTCATCTATATCTTTAAAGGACATTCAAACATTAAATTTTATTGATCTAGTTGATTAGATGGTACCAAAATTTATTTTTGTGGTACATGTTTTGATTTGGTTTAGGCTCACTCTTCTTCCTTCATAGCCTCTTGTGACATATCATGCTATTCTAGAAATGATAAGGATTTTAAATATTCATATTTCTAGGGTTCTCTTCAACTCTTAAACTATACTGAACCTGGTTTCCATTACATCTACTTCATTCAACGGTATAAAACTCCTAAACAATTTTATAATAATCCATTGATATTCCTTGGTGAGTGACAAATACCTTAATAATTTTCTCAATATTCTTAAGTTATACATTATAATATCTTTATTACCTAGGTTTAATAGATCTTGATTCATATACCACTAGCTCTTTCCCTTTTACTAGTTGTGATTATTGATTCTATGTTTGGACCAACATAGCCATGGTTGCTTGTCCTTGAGATTATTGTTGAATAGTTGTTAGAGGATATTTATATTTAACATTTAATTATGGTTGTTCCATCCTCAAAATTGTGGTATTTGAACCTAATTCAAATTACTTCTATGAGGATGGTTGAGGATTCAACTACTATGATTTCTATTTTATGGATTTCCTCTTATCCTAGGTAGTTACCCCTTATTGTTGATAAACTATCATATCTTCAAAAGGAAAACCTTATTTCTATTATGGTCCAAATTTATCCAAAACTACATTGTTACCACTATTTATCACATCATGCTAAGGTGATATTAGTTTATTAACCACTAGTTTATTTACCACTTGAGGATTAACCACTAGTTGGTTAGCTATGACAAGATAGTTCATTACTAGGTGAGGTGTTGAAGTAGGCCATTTGATTTGTTGATATTATTGAGTGTATATCATTGATTTGGGCTCTTTGTATGACCATGGTACATTACATTATCTTTTGAGGGCCATTATATGGAAAATACCATAGCATGTTTGGTTCGATATTTACATTTACCATGTTATTTTGAGCTTAATTTTCCATAATTACATTATACACTAGCCTATTCACTTGTTGAGAAGACTATTTTTAGGCACATAAGTCATCTGCCTTTATTTCCATACCTCATTGTATGTCTAGTCATACCCTTTTCAATTATTAATAATTAGCTTAGTAGACATATCTCTCATGAGTGTGAAAATCTTATCCATTCATTACTCTACCTTATTCACTCTTCCTAAATCATGTGATAATTGATTCATATAACTAGAGGATTAGATGGACCTAATCATAGTAGTAACATAAGTAATGTAGGATATTGAGATTGATACTATTGAAATGTGTGTAATTTGATCTTGTTAGGCCAAGGACAAAAGTGTGAAGAAGTGTTTATGAGTACTATCATTGTAGGCTATAGACATGTGTATATGTAAGCCTACGAGCATATTGATGTAAGCCTAAAGGAATCCTCATATATTCACTCCTAATGATATTGGCTAATCAACCTTTATGGATAAACTTGATTAAAGGGTATAAATTATATTTATATTATTGTAATTTAAGCTCAAAATCAAGCTAGGATTGAGGTTAACTATTAATTGGGGTTTTGGTATCACTATAAATACCCCCTAAATGACTTATCCCTTGTATTAATTTATGATATGTAAAGATATTATAAAGTACCTATGGGAAACCACCCTTTATTATTTCTCTCTATTCATGTGAGGAACTCTTTCTATTTTTCATATATACACTTATTTATTTTACTCCTAGTTCTTTTTCTATTTTCTATTTTTCATATATACACTTATTTATTTTACTCCTAGTTCTTTTTCTATATATGATAATGATAAATGAATGTGTCTAAAAATATTGTGAATTCCAACATGATATTAGAGCCAAAACAAGGAAAATTTACTCAATCGCTTAAAAATGATGTACAAGGTAAACCGTTGTATATATAGATTAACCATATATTCGAATGGATTCCTTGTAAATTTTTAGGGGGGTCTAGTTCAACTTTCTTCTTGAATTCACCATTTAGTACCTTTTTACCTCTAGAAAGTCTCCTTATTTTCCTCCAAATTTAAAATTTTGAAAAAGGGGAATATTGTACAGGATATTCTGTGCTTTGGTGGGAATTAGCCAACATGAGCATTTTTTTTACCTTTTTTGGTGATTTTTGAAGCATTCACCGGATGGGCAGTGACTTATTTGGAAATAAAAAAGGAGAATGGTGTAGTGGTATGGCATATGAGTTACTCAACATAGGTTACAAGTTTGGTTTATCAGTTATTTTAGGAAAATGAGATACCCTCTCCTATCTATGAAGAGCATAAGATTAAAGGATGGCATTGAATGACATATATATTTCTTCTCATATTATTGTAGATTTGGTGGAATCTCACTTTAACTCCTCACGTATTAACCTATAATGTAATCGTAGGATATTTTACTTACTTCTTATAAATACTTGGATTGAATCTCTCTAGACTTGTCTTTTCTTTTTGTAGACACAATAGTAGAAGTTACATTTTTTATCATTGCTTTCCTAGCTAACCTCAACCATCAGGCTAACACACTAGTTGTGCATGGAATTTTTAGAGGTAAAATCATAGCTTTGTTAGAAATAGAGTATATTCCATAATTTGGGTTATGTAAATGTATCTTCCAAGGTACATACTTAGGACATTATATTACTTTAGGGGAAAGTTATCTAGTTACTTCATGCAATGTAATAAATACACAAGTTTCAATGTGCAAGATGTATATGTGCAAGTTGTCCCTTGCACAAATAGGTAGAGTGTTGGCCAAGGAACCTATATTCCTATATAAGAAAGGCCTCATTATTAGATATATATGATAAGAGGGACATAGATAGATAGAGATGCTTATAGCATAGTTGTAGGTAGTAGTATAATATTGTGTGGATTACCGTATAATGGTGTTGGATCCAATGTATTTTAGTAGCTTCATTAATGGAGTGTTCATTTCCTCCATAGCTACATTGTATTCATTTATGTTATTTCTATTTATAGCATACTTCAGTCATCTCATAGATTTACTTTCTTTTATATTATTTTGTATCTTGTGATTGCTATCTCCCATTGCTCATTACATCAAAATCTAATAGTGGTATCATAGCCATGATAGATCTAGTAGATCAATAGGAAAACCACCATTATAATTTAGCCTGAGTGTTTTGACAACCTGATGTGTTGCTGAACTAGCCAGTATCAAAAACTCATAGAAAAGTCTAGGTGGTAGAATTAGGAGGAGTCACAAAGTTAGGACTGAAAGAAATCTCAACTTTAGGAATTGAGATTATACTTGACTAAAGTCTTTCCATAGAGTTGCAGGAAAAACTCTTGAAGACCAGGACTCAACATTCAATCCATTAGATTGAAAAATCATCTAGTGAAGATCATTTAGGATATTTGGATTCTATTAACTATTGCCTAAAGTTTATTTTGTTGTAGAAAATTAACTCTCAGAGGATTGGGACTCATCCTACAATAGAATTCTAGGAGGCTTCAACTTCACTGTATTAAGGTCAATGTGCCTTCATAGTGCAAAGATTAGTTCCTTTTGAAAGAGAAGATAACTATGAAATAAGACTTTTTTATGAAGAGTTGTGGTGAAGTTAGGAGACTGAAGAACTCCATTGCTAGATTGAAGAACTTAATAGTTGAAGAACAAGCCATAGAAGCCTTGATACAAAAATGACATAGAAGACTTGAAGAAAGGGCCATAGAAGCCTTGAATAAGAAGCCACAAAAGTCTTGATAATAAAAAGGCCATAGAAGCCTTGAAACTGAAAAGGCCATAGAAGCCTTGATACTCAAAAGGCCACAAAAGGCTTGAAATTGAAAAGGCCACATAAGCCTTAATCCTAAAGAAGAATTCAAGGAGAATATCTGATTCAGAAGCATATTAATATTTCAATACTAATATTTTGCTACAGGGAAATAATATTAAGTTGAGAAACTTCCTACAAGAAAGTTAGTAAGAGTATCTTCTTCAGAATAAATTAAACACCTAAAGAAAAATAAAATATATCAGGAGAAGATCTCATTGAAGAACTTCCAATATTAGAATAAGAAGAAGAAGAAGAAGAAGGACTAGGAGAGCCCTGCTCGAGTCTAGAAGCAACATAATTAGAGATTGAGAAGAAGATCTCACCACCAACACTTCCAGGAGTAGAAAGTTGAAGAGAAGGTCTCAAGGAAGACCAGAAGAAGTTGCAAGATCAAAGACCATGGGAAGGTCTCATAAAGCATCCAAAAAAAGGGCTAGGATAGCCTTACTAAAGAAATTCTTAAAGGAGAACTCATTGGAGAAATCCACAACCAAGGAGAAGTCCCTAATAGTAAAGGACTTGGGAAAATTATTGCCATCCAACAACAAGCCCAAGAGAAGAAGAATTTGGCAAGGAGTGCCAAATCTGTGAAGAAGAATTTTGCAAGGAGTACCAAATACGTGAAGAAGAATTTTCCAAGGAGTGCCAATTATGAGAAGAAGAATTTAGCAAGGAGTGCCAAATCCTAGAAGAAGATCCTGCTTGAAGTTAGAATTTGACAAGAAGACTTGAAGACATAAGCGTTGGAAATATTGAGCATATTGTTGTCATTGATGTCAAAGGATACATGAGGTAGAAATATTTTGACGTCAAAGGTGCAATGGTTGTCAAGGAAAAAATATTCCCCATGGTTGTGAAAGCAAAGCAAAGAAAATATTCAAGCAAAGGGTTATAATATTTAAATTTTAAATTTAAATATTATTAAGAGAGTTTAAAGTTGCAAGGGACAAAGGATTAAAGAGATGGACAAGAGTTTAAAGTTACATGGGTCAAATGAATAAGAAAAAGAAAAAGGTTTGATTAGCAAAAGACAAAGGTTAAGAATTAATATTATAATATTTGAAATATTATAATATAAAAGGTTAAAAAAGTAGGAGGTGCCAAAAGTTTATGAAGGCAATAAAATATTGAATATTTCAAATGAGCGCCGACATCTAAGGGAGAGGTGCAAATGTCATAAACCCACAAGAAAAGTTAATAAGCACCAATGTTTCCTCATAAAGTCCAAAATCCATATATATATGAGTGATAATAATTCATTTAGTAACAACTCGATGTTAAAAGATATGTGTGCACAATTCAAAGAGTGATCTGATGTAGGGAGTGTGAATGACAATGAATAGGAGGAAGAGTACAACGAAAGTCTTGGCAGTGGAGAAGGAAGTAAACTTAATGTTTTTATCTGCCCCTTGACATCATCCGCCAGGGTAGCCTAGGTGGTGGTTGGACTTGTGCTAAGTCACTACGTGAGAGGAGGTGCACAGTTCGAAGCTTGTCGGTGCCAGTTTTGATTTGATTTTTTTTAGAAGCATGATGAAGAAGACAAAAATGTTGATGCACATTTGAAGTTCCATCCGCTTGGTTATCCCAAGCAGTCATGAGCTGTGTTTGGGTGCTAGAGGTCAGAGGGTCAATTCACACCAGCGCTAGTGAAATTTTTATATGAGGTATTTATAAATGTTTTAATCATTTTTGAAAAGGAGTTATAAGGGTGTATGGTATAAAGATTTTTATTTTGGCAAATAGGAGGTATAAGGGTATATGGTATAAAATATTTTATTTTTGCAAATAGGAGTCATAAGGGTGCATGTTATAAAGTCTTTTATTTTTGCAAATAGGAGTTATAAGGGTGTATGCTATAAAGTCTTTATTTTGCAAATATTATAAAGGGGAGCAATAAGGATTTATGATATAGAGTTTTATTTTGAAAAGTTCAAAAAGGAAATTAAGGGGATATTGTTGTGTTTTCAAAGTATTATTTTGATATGCAAAAGAAAGGAGAAATAAGGTGTAATTGTGATTTTTGATTGTATTGTATTTGGCTTTTCATAGAAAGGAGAAATAAGGTGTAATTGTGATTTATGTTATTTTGTATTTGGCATATTATAAAAAGGGGTTGTAAAGTTCTTGATAAGGCTTTACTTTGAGAGTGTTAGAAAAGGAGATTTGCTAACCTATTTTTGAAGTGGCAAAAGAAAGGAAAATTATTTTGAGATAGGTTTTTGAAGGCTCATCATCATTGTGGTAGATTTAAAGGTATGTTGATTTAATTCCCTTCTCAAGAAAGTTTTGTTTGAAGAAAGTAATATTTGTTGTCATGAGAGTGGAGGTATAAGGATTGGTTTGATGTGCATTAGTGTTTGATTGAAGTTGAAAGTAATCATGAATTATTGTTGAAAGAAATTGAAAATATATGTGCTAGGGTTTGAGAATAAATTTGTGCATGAATTTGAAAATATACTAGCAAGGGTTTGAGAGCAAATTGGTGCATTAACTTTGAGTCATATTGGGAATGAACTTGCAAGGGTTATAGACCAATATTGTGAAGCAAATCTATGCATTAGTTTTGAGTGATATTAACAATAAATTTACAAGGGCTATAGACAAATCTGTAACACCCTAAAAATGATGCAATCAATTTACCATAAGGTTAAAAATCCAAAATTTACCTCAAAACCGTATTTTAAACAACTTGCCTCGATTTTTGCACCACAAATAGGCTTTGTTTTGACCGTTGGATGATATCATCCTCGATTTGATGATATCGTCCCTAATTGAATGAAATCGTCTAGAGCCGAACGTCCAGACGATTTCATCCAAAATAGAAATTTGCAAGAATAGAAGCGCAATCAAATCAGTTCCAACCTCCTGGCTTATCTGGGCATAAGCGCATTGGGCTGTTAACTATCCTCCCATTGGATATCTCCCATATTGGGATGGATCCCAACCCTCTAACTTCCTCCTAGCCCTATAAAACTCATGCTTTGCTAATGAAATCCCCCTGGCTGATCAAGTACCTACAACCCAAATCCTATTAGTTTCAAAAAGCATCCCAAGTATTGTTATTTTCATATTTTTATCAGCTCACTTGCAGGTTTTTCACTGTGCATCCATCAGAAGAAGCTCGGATCATCTCAGATGATCTCGTCCCGATTGCAGATGATCCTGTGCTGATTGGAGGTGATCTTGCTGGATTAGAGATGATCCTGTTTGCAGCCCTCTTGGGGGTAATTATGATATACAGTTTGCATTCTCTCCCAGTTTCTTTAGTCAAATTGCATTAGATTAGTTTATTGCTTATAATGCATCTAGTGTTCACCTCATTTTGTCAATAGATTACAATTTGTTATCCTTTTTCTATTAGCATAAGCAGTTATCTTCAATTCAATCTGAAATCAGTTTCTAAGTCATCATAAGCATTCATTTACATATTGTTAAATAGATTTTACTATATTTTGGAGTATTTCTCTGTGTTTTGGCATCAACTTGTGTAGTTGCAGGTTTCAGACAAAATCGTTTAGATGATTTCACCTGATTTCAGATGATATCATCCGATTTTGGATGATCCTACATAATTGCAGATGATATTGTCGAATTGCAGGTGATTTCAACAAATCGTAGACATTCTGGACTACTTCAAAAAGTAGAACCTTCATCAGACATCCGAAATTGAGTGAGTCATTTCCAATTTCTTTAAAATATTCTGTTAGCTGCATTTAATTATCATTCTGTTTGTTGTCTTCATATAAATTGTAAAATCACATATAGAATAGTTTAGTTTCATTATGGCCAACCTAGGTGATTGAAATTAAAATGAACTCATCAAACACATCTTCAACCTAGGCTCGAAAGCTACCACAAAATGCTTCCTGGTGAACCCACCATCCATCGACAAATCACCAAAGAGGACATGACTCAAGTGTCTCTCGTCCGAGGTGTAGCTTTACTATTTTCCCATTCCCCTCTGAGGCGCGGATCCATTAGCCTAGAGGAAAGGAGTGCAAAAATTTTAAACCTACATTCTTTGGTGAACCCGACGTGAATCACATTAATACCTTTTGAAAACAAATATAAAAAAAAAAAATATAAAATATTTAAGTCACTTGATCTATCAATCCTTAGATGGTAGATTATAATAGAAGAAGGTGTTTTGATTCAATGTTGGTGTCAACTATTTGCAATCATAGAGGTCTCTACTATAGTTGGAGGTTCTAGATTCAATTCTAAAGAGCATTGGAATGAACTTGATAGAAGACTAACTATTCTTGATTCCAGAAAAGAAGAACTTAAACAGATTAAGAGGTTTGACTTAGATAGAATCCTGGATTTCGATAGCTTACCTTTTTACCATGAACTTCAGAGTGCTTGCCATAGGTGGTTAGCCGACAAAAGGGCCTTGATTTCTATAGAACTTTATCCTTTTGAAGAATATATTGATAATGTTGTAGTAGTACATAAGTTTTTAGCACAAGTGGAAAGTCAAGAAGTTGTTATAACAGATAGAAGAAGATTCAGTAGAGTTCCTAGAGCTGTCTTATATCGAGAATATTATCATGAACTTTACTTTTATGTGTCAAATTCTGAAGTCGACTGTATCACTATAGCTCACTTTGTCCAATTTCTAAAAAACAACTTTCAATTTGAAGAAGAGCATTACATGACACCTGATGAACTTGAACCTGTCAATGATATTTACAAGTTGTTCCTGGAGAACTAAGTAATAATACTTATATTATAATATTTTGTATTTCCTATTTTCCTTTAATTCCTGCAAAGTAAAACCATAAAAATCTAAATCTAAAAATTTATATATATATATATATTATATTAATTAGGTATATATATAAAATATATACCCCTTAAATTCCACTGCATTTATATATAAGAACATATATATTTGCAAAAACCCAAATCTACCATAATGCCTAAACTAAGGAGTGGTAAACAAATAGATGATGAGTGGCTGGAGCAACCACCTACTCAAAATCCCCCTCCTGAAGAACAAGATCAGGAGGAAGTTGCTCAGGACCATCATGATGGGATTCCTGTTGAAGAATATGAACAAGAAGTTAATAGGGAAGATGAAACTGGATCACCTAGAGTGACTTCAGAAGGAAATGTTAATTTTAAATCTATGGAACACCTTCTAAAATTTGTAAAAACTAACCTTGAGGGGTTTACTCTAGCAGCACTAGCAGATAAAGCTGGAATTAGTGAGACACAGGCAACTTTAGAAAATGTATTTCAAATGCATACAAACCCTCTTTCATACATAGATCAAGAAAGTGACCAAGCAGGGCCATCAAATACAAATATGGCATCTTTGATTCAAAACATGCAACAACAACAAACAACTCAACATTCTAAAGTTCCTATCAATAAACCAAAAACCAATCCTCCACCTCAGAAACCATCATTTACTGCTTTATTTTCTCAAGCTATTAATCAACAAATTTCAAATCAGCAGAAACCTAAACCAAAACCAAATGTCAACTATCAACAACAAAAATTTCAATAGAATACTGTCCCATATCCACTTCACAACACTCTTCCTAGTAATACTTTGCACAATAGTAACCTAGCATCAAATCCTTATGTTACACCATCTTACACTCAAAGATCCAACACTATCATGCAACCAAACCAATATGGTGGACAATCCAGTAATCTTGAAGCCGTAGTGAAACAATTAGTTTCCCGCATGGACCAGATAGACCCCTACCGTCCCTCGTACAATTATCGAGAGATGTGTAGTCAACCTTTGGATCCCATAGTTGTTGCCCAACCTTATCCTAAGTATTTTCCTATGCCTGTTCTCCCTATATATAAAGGAACCGAAGACCCCATAGAGCATCTTCGTATGTTTAGAATAGCATGTCATGATATATCTCATGATGATTTGCTATTGCTAAAGATGTTCCCAAAAATCTTGGGAGGCATGGCATTGGAATGGTATTATCAGTTGCCTACCAATTCTTTGAGAAATTTTGAAGAAACAACTGAATCATTTGTCCACCAATTTAGTGCCTACATAGAGAGGCATGTGACAATTAAGGATTTGTACAACTTGAAGCAGGGCAAAGATGAATGCTTTACCGATTTCCTAGCAATATGGAGACAGTTGCTAGGGAAATTACACTTTGCATTACCCCATAGGGAGATGTTGGATATTTTCATTAATAACTTGCAAGAACAATTGTCCTATGAGCTTTCAACTGCTACTTTGACAACCTTCGATCAGGCTATAGATTTAGCATGAAGAGTTGAAGATGCCCTCATTAGAAGAGGCCAATTTAAGAATAAGGATGATGATAAGACATCTAAAAATCAATATAAGAATAAACAAGTTGTGGGTGATGGAGTCATCGATAGTAGAAATATTGCAAATATTAATGCTACAAAAACCATGGAGAAGTTTGTATTGAAGGTTCCTGATAGACCTCCAAGAGAATTTACTAGGTTAAATCAACCTTTATCCACTATCTTGCCACAATTATTAGAATGAGGTTTAATACAATTACCTAATATTTGGGAACCTGATACAACCATACCTGGATACAGAGCAGATTTACATTGTGATTTCCATAGAGGACCTGGACATTCAACAAATTCTTGCAAAATATTAAAACATAAAATACAAGATTTGATTGATAACAATGAAATGGAAGTACAAAGTTTCCAACCAAAACAAAATGCTCCAAACAATGCTCAGAAAGATACACAACAAAATCAGAATCAGAATGCAAATCAAACATTAGATATTTTTCAACATCCTTTACCTAAGCATGGTAAAGAAGTGGCTAATCAAGCCGAACATCATAATGTTCCCCATCCAACTCGATATGTGGGAACCATTAGTGGACATATACCTTCTCATAACCTTGAGATATTTGGGACAACATTATCTGTGGTCACAACTAGACCCATACACAACATTCAAACATCATATCCAAGTGACACAGATTGTGAAATAGAAAGTGACCTGGATATTACCTCCAGTCAATCGAATAGTTCTGAAGATGAGTCAGAACCTATTCTCCCTATCACAGCTCACATGGTTCCAGAGGAACCATTTCCAAGAAGGATCACAACATGACCATCCTCAAAACAAATCCTCCCTAATGAGCAAGCCATGAATGCTAGACCATGACCCATTCATCATGCACACAATAATATTGTGGGTACCATCGGAGCCGTTACTAGACAACAGGCCCAAAATTCTCAACAAGATCAAAATCATAATGATAAATCAACCCCATTTGTTTTGAAGGTTCCTAGTAAAGGAAATAATGCATCAAATGCTCAACCTAAACCTCCTTATGATATCAATGAACAACTTTCTAATATTACAACAAGGATTTCCCTCTTAGACCTTCTAAGATCATCTCCCACACATAGGGAAGAATTAATGCATACATTAAGTCAAATGATGGTACCACAAGACATACTACCTGAAGCCATGGCAAATACCATTGTGCCCCATGAAGTTGACTGTATTGAATTTCGAGATAGAGACATTCCACTTCATAGTTTACATAAAGACAATCCCTTATACATTACTGCATTAATTGGAGATGTAGCTGTCAAAAGAATTTTGATTGATAATGGCTCATCCCTAAATATTTGTACTTTTGAATTTTACCAGAGATTTGGATTTAGAAGTGATGAGATGAAGAGAATGATATGATCATAAAAGCCTTTAATGATGAAACACAAGAAACATGTGGAGTTATTACAATCCCATTGCAGGTTGGTCCAAGAACCTTGGATACGACCGTATTTATTGTACATTGCCCTGCATCATACAATATACTTTTGGGTCACCCTTGGATCAATGCAATGCGAGTTGTACCCTCTACCTTACACCAATGTGTCAAATTCAAATTTAAGAATCAGTTGGTCACCATTCATGGTGATCCCAGACCATTTGATATGTGTGCCTTGGCAGAACCAATTGGGATTCAATTTTGCCCCACCTTGTCTTCTACTCATCCTAATTCTACCTTTCCCACTAAACATGTGAAGCTCACACCTAAAATATCATCTCCTCCATCTACACCAATTACATCCCCATCTCCTCAACCTTCTCCTAAAGAATCTCCACCAAAATCTACATTTAATACTAATCCCACAATAATTTCTCCTTGTTCTATCCCTACACCATCTGAATCCACAATAAATCCATCTACTACAACCTCTATCCCATCCACATCTACTAAATTTATATTTTCTGCATCTAAAGCCGTAGAAGAGGCTCCTTCTACTTCATATGCTTTGTTTGATGAGCTATTACCTGATTTGTCTAAAATTCTCATAACATCAGAAGAAACACATTTTTCTATGCAATATTCCCTTGCCTTAAACAAATTACCATCGTCTCCTCATACTTTGGGCTTGCCACAACCTATGGGAAGTATTTACCAAGTCGGGAGTTGTGCCTTCATTTATAAGGGATATGATTGGGGTAGAATACCTAGAAATATTAAAACTAATTATGATGGATATGCTCAATGTTATTTCACCGATAAATATATTAAAGCTAAACCTATAATGCTTAAACTAGGATATGAAGGGAAAGGTTTGGGACCTTTCCAGAATGGCATGAAAGAACCTTTTGAGGTCGAAGCATGGCCTACCGATGCGGTATAGGCTTATTTTCTAGTAAGTGTCAACCATTCCCATTTGAGGATGATGATCACTTAATACCCTATCAAGATTATTTAGATGAACAAGAGATCCTTAAGTCTATGGGTAAGTTATTTTCTTGTAATATGTTGTCTATAGCTTACCCCAAAATGATTGTTGAGTTGGACGAACAATTAGAAGGCGACATTTTCCATGATATTTCCATTGAAGAATTATTGTATAATGGCTTTTATTTTGATGGGTCTATACCACCTATAGCTCATCTTGAGGCCACAACCCCTCAAGAAGAATTATCTAAGTTGACCTTAGAAGAATTACAAGAATTGGGTGTATCACCCGCCCCTCCTAATTTTGAAAGAGACTTACATATGGAAGTGGAAAATGTCATAAAAGTTAATATTGGAACATAAGAGAATTCTCACATAGTCAACATTGGATCAGAATTAAATGAAGAAAAACAAAACAAATATACTGCATTTCTTATAGAATATAGTGATGTCTTTGCTTGGACATATGCAGATATGCCTGGTTTAGACTCTTCTGTAGTTATGCATCATCTAGTAGTACGCCCGGATGCGAAACCAGTTAAGCAAAAACTTAGAAAAATGCATCCTAAAGTTGCCCTACTAGTCAAAGGTGAGTTAGAAAAACTCCTAAATGTTACATTTATTCAAGCCATTGATTATGCTGATTGGATTTCTAATGTTGTCCCTATAACTAAAAAAGAAGCAACCAAGATTAGGGTTTGTACAGACTTTAGAGACATTAATGTTGCATGCCCTAAAGATGATTTCCCTCTTCCTAATATGGATCAGATCATTGATTTTACTATCGAAAGTGGGATGCTATCCCTTATGGATGGATTCTCAGGTTATAATCAGATCAGGATAGCTCCTGAAGACCAAGCTAAAACAACCTTTATTACCCCTTGGGGAACCTTTTGTTGGAAAGTAATGCCATTCGGATTAAAGAATGCAGGTGCAACCTATCAACGGGCTATGACATACATCTTCCATGATATGATGTATGATATTCTGCATGATTATGTGGATGATATTATAGCCCATTCTATTGAAGAAGATGAGCATTTAGATGATTTGAGAAAAGTGTTTGATCGGTTAAGAGAATATCATATCCATTTAAACCCAACAAAATGT
Organism: Wollemia nobilis; assembly: GCA_028583015.1. Taxonomy (NCBI): domain Eukaryota; kingdom Viridiplantae; phylum Streptophyta; class Pinopsida; order Araucariales; family Araucariaceae; genus Wollemia; species Wollemia nobilis. The sequence goes on along the minus strand of JAQPPZ010000386.1, from coordinate 5,537,288 downwards.
ATATTTGGAGTTAAGTCAGGTAAACTGTTGGGGGTTATTGTTTCTTTGCATGGCATAGAAATTGACCCTCTCAAAATTTAGGCTATCATTGATATGCCAACTCCTAAAAACATATCTGAGTTATGAAGTTTACAAGGTAAACTTCAATCTATCCATCGCTTCATTGATAAGCTGGCGGACAAAACTGGACCTTTTCTCAAATTACTTAAGAAAAATACTTTCTTTCAATGGGATGATGAATGTAAAGAAGCCTTTGAACAAATAAAACAATATCTTTTAAGTCCTCCTATGCTTGCTCCTCCCAAAACTGATCGCCCATTCATCTTATACATTTCTGCTTCAGAATTTGCCTTAGGAGCTATGTTAGCTCAACTTGATGATGAGAAGAAAGAACGAGCTAATTATTATATTAGTAGAACATTAATAAGTTATGAAACTCATTATACATCACTAGAAAAGTTATGTTTGGTAGTCATATTTTCTATGCAAAAATTGCGCCATTATATGCTTAGTCAAAAGACATATGTCATTGCCAAATCTGATCCCTTGAGGTATCTCATGAGCCGACCTTATCTATCCGGTCACACAACTAAGTGGGTTCTCACTCTGAGTGAGTTTGAACTCACATTCATAGGTCAAAAATCCATTAAGGGTCAAATCATAGCAGACCAATTAGTTGTTGCACCCTTAGAAGCCACTCATCCCCTCATCATTGAGTTTCCTGATGAATGCCTCAATCTAGAGGAAGATCATTCTGAACAATGGTCTTTATATTTTGATGGAGCCCGATGTATGAGTGGGGCTGGTGCGGGTATCATCCTAATATCCCCTCAGAAGCACCTTATACCTTTATCATTTAAATTAACATTTGCTTGCACTAATAATACTACCAATATGAGGCTCTAATCCTTGGATTACGGGCCACCTTAGCACTAAAAATTAAAGACTTATTAGTTTTTGGTGATTCTCAATTAGTAATAAATCAAATTAATGATGTTTATCAGACTCGAGATGATAAACTGTGCCCATATAAAGCTTATGTATTACAGTTGATATCCTTATTTGATAAAGTCACCTTAGAAGCTATTCCTAGAACTAGTAACCATGTTGTTGATGCTATGGCTGCAACCGCTTCCTTATTGCCCTTGGAGTTGGATGATGAGTATGCTACTATCATTATTCATCGACTCCAAGAACCTACTTCCACAAAATCCTATTTAGAGCCATTGGATGTATTTCTAATCAATGAAATTACTCCTGAACCATGGTACATCGACATCCTCAATTTTCTCCAGAAGGGAACCTTCCTTGAAGGTTTTAATAGGAACCAACATCGGTTATTACGTAAACGAGTTGTTCGCTTCATGATAGTCGGCAATATTTTGTATAGGAGATCCTTTGAAGGTATCCTATTGAGATGTTTAAATCTAGAAGAGTCTAGAAAAGCTTTAAGTGAAGCCCATGACGGATCTTGTGGAGGACACTTTAGTGGTAGTGCCATTGCTAAGAAGCTCCTTAGAATAGGATACTTTTGGCCTACCATGGAGAAGGACGCCCATGATTATGTGCGCCATTGCGACAAGTGCCAAAAACATGCTGACCTTGTCCATGCTCCTATGCAAGAACTCCAAGCTATTTCATCCCCTTGGCCCTTTTCTAAATGGGGCTTAGACATTATTGGGAAGATCAATCCCATATCATCCGATGGTCACAAATTCATCATAACTGCCACCGAGTATTTTACGAAGTGGGTAGAAGCTATGCCTTTAGCTTCTTGCACGGGAACTCAAGTTTCAAAATTTATTCTCAATCAAATCATTTGTAGGTTTGGAATTCTTGCAAATCTCATCTCAGATAATGGAACTTGTTTCAAAAATAAATATGTTAAGAAATTATGTCAAAAATATAAAATCCAACATCGTTGGTCCACTCCCTATTATCCCCAGGGTAATGGCCAAGCAGAAGCATCTAATAAAACCTTGATTAAAATCCTCAAAATATTGGTTAACAAATCAGGCCATGATTGGCACATGCAATTATACCCTACCTTGTGGGCCTATCGAACCAGTGTTCGTACTCCCACGGGCACTTCTCCTTTTGTTTTGGTTTACGGTGCCGAAGCTATTTTTCCGTTCGAGCTAGAAGTTCCTTCTTTGGCTCTGCTACTTCAGGACACTAAAGTAGGAGATGAATATCATGCTGGCAGATTTAGTCAGCTGGAACTCCTAGACGAGAAGCGCATCAATGCTTTGGAACATCTTCGTGCCTATCAAAACAAGCTTAAACGAGCATATTCAAAGAAAGTCCATAATCGATCTTTTGAAGTTGGCGATCTAGTCTTAAAAGAAAATCAAAAGAACACTAATGCCACTAAAGATCATAAAGGTAAATTTCAGCCCAACTGGCTTGGACCATACATCATTACTACTAAATTTGGATCGGGTGCATATCGATTGGCAACCTTAGATGGAAAAGATCTTAAGGAACCCATGAACATTATGCATCTCAAATGATATTATGCTTAAATCCAAAATCCCATCAATTGTATATAATTGTATATAATTTCCTCATTTCAAGCAATCCACATAACAATTCAAAATCAAACAAAAATAAAAAATCATTAAAACCATCAAAAACATGTTTATATTTGCATTACCAGTTCCTAAAATTTTTGCAGTTATATTTTCCTTTTATTTCAGATAACTTTATAAGTTATCTTGAACCATGCACTTTTAAGCTCACATAATAATTTTTTGATCTTATTGCTATGATTATAAATCTCTCTTATATCGAAGTCCACTATTGCATTAAATAACATTTTGAGTTTTGGGAACTGATCTTGTTATTTATTTGAACCAAGTCCACTTTTACATATTAAAATGATTGTTGCAAATTCGAAAAATGATACTACATAGTAGTTGTGGTCTCCTGAGTGAAAAGTTTCCCCTGCTATCCTATCATGCACATGGTCTAGAATCTTTGAGAATTGGCAAAAGGACAAGCTCACCCCTACCTGGAATAAAAATCCCTTGCTCCACATCTAAGCTGAGCAAGTATCCCTAGAATAGGAAGAAAAGAAAAAAATCAGAAAAAGAATGAAAAGAAAGAAAAGAGAAATGTTCAAAATCCAAGAAAAATGCAGAAATCCAAAAAAATCAAAAGATCATAGAAAAGTCAAGAAAAATTAGAAAGAGAAGAATCAAAAAGAGAAAGAAAAGAGAACAAGAAAAGCAATAAAATTTCCCCCCTACCCTTTGAAAGAAAAGAAGGGTGAATGAGCTTGAATCCCTGGAATTCTCAATTATTCAAAAATCATGAGGTAAGCCCCATAACAGGTGATTTGTGCCCAACTTGCTTGACATTGGGTAATTCCTAGCGTGGTGATATGTCTGTCACATTAGCGACCTTATTTTGTATAGACCTATGTCCTCTTGTGGATTAGCTAGCTCTTGATGACTTGACTTACATAGTAGTCTGGTACGGTTACATGCACAAAAATCATGGTTAATGAATCTTCACTTGCACACACATTGGTTCATTCAAATTACTTGTATCAATACCTCACTCAAAATGGGTAAATGAACATTACAAAGCACACACATTTGATCTTCGAGAGATTTTGTGTCATTATGATAAATCAATATGGATAACGAACTCACGTATGCACACATTGGGTTCTTGATAAATTTAAATGTTGTCTTTGAAATAAATTAAAATATTTCTTCAAAATTTCAAACTTTAAATATTTTTCAACATTCAATTATTTATTTACACATATCTTATTTTATTTTTTGACTTCGCTATGATAGCATTATTTTCAGGTTGTTATGAATTTGACTTTCATACTTGCGAATTTTGCTTAGCGTAAGTCAAGCTTACACATTTTTCTAATTTTCAAATTTCATTTGTCAAAAATCTCTTCAAAAATCTTGCAATAAAATTTCATTAATACTTTGACTTTCGCGATGATGGTATAATTCCTAGATGTATTTGGAATTTTATGCCTAGCGCAAGTCATCTTTATCATATTTTCTGTTTATTATAAATATCACCAACAAACCATGCAATAAAACTATTCTAAATTCTTTCGACTTTCACGATGATGGTATAATTCCACACTGGGAATTCTATGCCTAGCGCAAGTCATCCTTCTAAATTTTTACTCCCAATTTATTTCAAAAAACCACAAAAACCATATGACTGAAATATTTTTCACAAAATCATGCTTTAGAAGAACGAAATTTACTATTTCATTTTATCATGTTGAACATCTTGACTTTTGCGATGATGGCATAATTTCTAGGTAATTGTTCAATCATCTATCACACTTAGGAATTTTATGCCTAGCGAAAATCCTCTTTTAAATTTTTCATGCATAAAATTACGTGAAATCCTGAAAACAAATCATATCTCTCTTTCCACCATTACAAAAGCCTTAAGACAGACTCTTAAGCACACCTTACTTTTAGCAATATTTTTCCTCATATTTGGATTAGCTTTATGACCTAGCGAGCGACGACTCCACAAAATGGTCATGTAACAACGACAATATCCTTCGAGGTTTATTGTTAAAAGTCCCTTTTTCTATCATCAATTCATCAACACATCTTTGTTAAATCAGTTTTTCATTTAATTATAGCATGACAAAAATTATAATTATTTTCAAAAAACATGATTATATGAACAAATCAATCAAATCAAAAAAATCAAAGCATCAGAAAAATATACACAAGTCATATCACAAAAATAACCATATATCTATATATATCAAAAATATATATACATCACCAAAACTCGATTGGTATGCCACAATATCCAATTCGACATACTCAATCATCATCCAAAATGATATACACAAAAAAATATATACACATCTTATATCATCTAATATCGAGAGCTCCTCGAGCTCTCAGCCTCATCTCCTCTACCACCATGAGGTGGAGGGGGTGGTCCCATGGGTGTCCGAGTAGTGTGGGTCCTCGTCATCGATCTAGATGAAGACCTCGAGGATGACCCTAACCTGATAGGCCCCATGATCTCTAGAGGCAATGTATGTCTCTGACCTTCAGGTACCATCTGAAAGTAAATCCCCTGATAAAATGCGGTCTGCGCCATAGACCGTGCTAGCTCTGTCACACTCGCTCCTCCACCCCGAGCCTTGAGCCGTGCAACCTCAGACTCTAAACTCTACACCCAAGCCTGTAATTGGGCATTCTCCACCCAAAGAGCTGCCATCTCACTACTCTCCCCAACATCTACACCTTTGCCCTTCCTGAGTGAAGGTGGTCTGTCTATCTATTGAGGAGGGGAACTCTACCTCCTCTCCTCCCTCCTCTCCTCTCTCCTCTGTCTCTCCCTGGTCTGCACCTCTCACTCCTGATGAGCATCGGTGGGGATCAGGTGCTCACCTCGTGTCCTAGTTCACCCCCATCTAGGAGGTATCCATCCTCTCTTGACCAGTCCTCTACCTACCTCCTATCGCTACCTCATCATCTGATGCATAGCCACATGTACCGGTCCCCTCACCCTCATCAAACATGGAGGATGAATAGTGGCATACCATGCATCATACCCCGTAGCCACCCCTACATCATCTCCATCCACTGGTTGGATGGGGGCATCATCCTCATCGTGGCTCATAAACCACCGCATGTCAGGGGACCCACTCAGTGTCATGGTGTCCCGAACCATCCATGCAAACTCATAATCCCTCATCATCGGGATCCCCTATTGGAGCCTGAACTGATGAAGGACTCTATCATACCGATGGAGCTCTATCTCACCCCACTCCATCCTCATCTAGATCACTCACCTAATATGAGCCAACTCATATCCATCCTCTGGCCATCTTGGAAGCTCTCTCCATGGCCTCTAGGTAATCTGGTCTAGAGTCAAGTCATCTATAAACCTATGAGAGGTAGGTAAATCAGCTCTCCTTTGTGAGCCTCTCTATAGCCACTAGTAGAACACCCTGGGTCTCTCTCCATCGACCCTTGTCAGTGGAAGCCCTACAGGCCTCCTCACCGCAATGTGCTCCCAGCACCAGACCTGTAGGAGCGACGTCAACACCATGCATTTGCCTTTCTTGTACACGATCCCATGGAGGATCCTGTACAAGTGACACAGAACATAAGGTCCCTAGGAAAACCTATACTTGTGATCCCTCATATCATAGATGACATCTGAAAGCAACCATGGCACTCTACATCCACTCTGGTGGTATAAAAATAGGCCACCCACAACTCCAACCAAAAATTTGGTCAACCGAGTCACACCTGGAGTCTGCCTCAACTGCTCAATGTTAACCCCACCCTTCTCAAGGATGAAGCTAGCATCTCCGGATAATCTGATCATGGCTCGACCAAGATTGGTCGAGGCAACAATATAACATCCCTGAATTGGGATCCTCAGAATCCTCCACATGTCCTCTAGTGTGGGAGCCATCTCCCCTATCGACAATCGAAAACATGACGACCTCGGATACCATCTCTCAGTGAGGGCCATCAGTAGCCCCATGTCTGTAGGTACCTATGGCATCTCTACCACATGTCACAAACCAATGACATCAAGTGTATCTCGCTCTACCGGGTCTAATGCACCTAAATCATCCCTCAAACCATCGTATTTCCACTCTCGGCTCTTTAGTACCCCTTTCTGCAAAAACAAACAACAAAAAGCAGGATTAGTACATCATTAAAAACATCAATAAAATCAAAAAAATTAAAATCGTCTAACAAATTTTTGATATCGCCCACTATTGGACGATATCGTCCCTAATTGGACGAGATCATCGTCGTTTCGACGAGATCATCTCATCTTGTACGATTCAGCCCTAAAAGTTGAATCATCCCTAATTGGACGTGATCACCCTGAATTCGTCAAGTTCATCTGAGATGATCTTGCTGAAATTGGGATGATCTTGTCGAAATCGAGACGATCTTGTCAAGATCACCTCGATTTCGTCAACACGGTAAAATACGACCGTGACGCCCTAAAATCCAAAAAAAAATTAAATTCGAAACATAAAAATCAAGTTAACAATCTTTGTAGGATAGGTCAGAAATCCTTACCCGTATCCCTCGCCGCACCACAGTCCACCATCTTTTCACCATAGAGCTCTGAAAATAGTAAAAAGTAAAAATAAAAATGAAATTAGGTTTTACCCTATTTTTCTAAAATTATATATTAAAAATCGAATGTTTTTTTTCAAGTTTTTTACCAAACGATCGATTTGGGTAAAAACCCGGAGGGGGCACCACAGTAATCAGTTGCACGATTCAACTTAGAATCGTCGCCTAAAAATCAGAATAAATTTTTGCCTTTTTCAAAAGCGTGACAATCTCTTCTTTAACGCATTTTCCTCAAAAAATTCGCTAAAGAGGGGGCAAAATGTAACACCCTAAAAATGATGCAGTCAATTTACCATAAGGTTAAAAATCCAAAAATTCACCTTAAAACCATATTTTAAATAGCTTGCCTCGATTTTCGTGCCACAAATAGGCTTTGTTTTGACCGTTGGATGATATCGTCCTCGATTTGACGATATCGTCCCTAATTGAATGAAATCGTCTGGAGCCGAACGTCCAGACGATTTCATCCAAAATAGAAATTTGCAAGAATAGAAGCGCAATCAAATCAGTTCCAACCTCCTGGCTTATCTGGGCATAAGCGCGTTGGGTTGTTAACTATCCTCCCACTGGATATCTCCCAGATTGGGATGGATCCCAACCCTCTAACTTCCTCCTAGCCCTATAAAACTCATGCTTTGCTAATGAAATCCCCCTGGCTGATCAAGTACCTGCAACCCGAATCCTATTAGTTTCAAAAAGCATCCCAAGTATTGTTATTTTCATATTTTTATCAGCTCACTTGCAGGTTTTTCACTGTGCATCCGTCAGAAGAAGCTCGGATCATCGCAGACGATCTCGTCCCGATTGCAGATGATCCTGTGCTGATTGGAGGCGATCTTGTTGGATTAGAGATGATCCTGTTTGCAGCCCTCTTGGGGGTAATTATGATCTACAGTTTGCATTCTCTCCCCTTTTCTTTAGTCAAATTGCATTAGATTAGTTTATTGCTTATAATGCATCTGGTGTTCACCTCATTTTGTCAATAGATTACAATTTGTTATCCTTTTTTTGTTAGCATAAGCAGTTATCTTCAATTCAATCTGAAATCAATTTCTAAGTCATCATAAGCATTCATTTACATACTGTTAAATAGATTTTACTATATTTTGGAGTATTTCTCTATGTTTTGGCATCAACTTGTGTAGTTGCAGGTTTTAGACGAAATCGTTTAGACGATTTCGCCTGATTTCAGACGATATCGTCCGATTTTGGACGATCCTGCATAATTGCAGATGATATTGTCGAATTGCAGGTGATTTCAACAAATCGTAGACGTTCTGGACTGCTTCAAAAAGTAGAACCTTCATCAGACATCCGAAATTGAGTGAGTCATTTCCAATTTCTTTAAAATACTCTGTTAGTTGCATTTAATTATCTCTCTGTTTGTTGTCTTCATATAAATTGCAAAAATCGCATATAGAATAGTTTAGTTTCATTATGGCCAACCTAGGTGATTGAAATTAAAATGAACTCATCAAACACATCTTCAACCTAGGCTCGAAAGCTGCCACAAAATGCTTCCTGGTGAACCCACCATCCATCGACAAATCACCAAAGAGGACACGACTCAAGTGTCTCTCATCCGAGGTGTAGCTTTACTATTTTCCCATTCCCCTCTGAGGCACGGATCCATTAGCCTAGAGGAAAGGAGTGCAAAAATTTTAAGCCTACACAATCTTGTGAAGCAAATCTATGCATTAGTTTTTAGTGATATTGGGAATAAATTTGCAAGGGCTATAGACTAGTTTTGTGAAACAAGTATGTACATTGGTTTTGATTAATTTTGGAAGTACATAAGAAAGTCAACTATCAAGTGTTAGACTAGACTATCATTTTGAATGCAATGAATGTGATACATGTGAAAGTGATAGACTTAATGAATGTGAGAAGAACATATTGAGTATTTGTAATGCATATCATTCTCTATATGTTCATGAAGAAAAATAATTTTGGGTAGAATATGTCTGAATTACTTTAGTCAAAGAAAGCACTTTTGGGAAAGATATATGTAATTTTTTCTATGCAAGAATTATGAATGTCTGAGAAGTTTCTATGAGCATAATTGAGGCAGATTTGAGCAGGTTATTGAGGTAAAATTGAGCAGGTTTGTGAGCTGAGTTTTGAGAAGGTTTGAGGTATAATTGAGCGGGTTTGTGAGCTGAGTTCTAAGAAGGTTTGAGGTGTGTTTGAGCGAGATCTATGAGTAAGTTTGAGCAGTAATTTGAGCAGGATTGTATAGCATATTTGAGCAAGTTTGTTTGAGGTAAATTTGAGTAGGATTATGAGCAAATTTGAGCAGAGTTTGTGAGAAGATTTGAGCAAGCCTTGTGAGTAGGCTTGGATAATATTTGAGCAAGTATTGTGAGTAGGCTTGGAGCAAATTTGAGCAAGCCTTGTAAGTAGTCTTGGAGCATATTTAAGCAAGCCTTGTGAGTAGGCTTGGAGAAGATTCAAACTAGAGCAAAGGGGATTGGTGTCTCCTATGGATAAAGGTTTATGAACTAGAGCAAAGGGGATTGGTGTCTTTTGTGGATAGAGGTCCATGAACTAGATTAAATGATATTGGTGTCTCTTGTGGATAGAGGTCCATGAACAAGAGCAAAGGGGATTTGTGTCTCATATGGATAGAGGTCCATGAACCAAAGAAAATGGGATTGGTGTCTCTTGTGGATAGAGGTCCACAAAACTAGAAGTAGAGGGGATTGGTGTCTCTTGTGGAGTGGTATCCATAAAACTAGAAGTAGAGGGGATTGGTATCTCTTGTGGAGTGGTGTCCACAAAACCAGAAGTAGAGGATATTGGTATCTCCTTTGGAGTGGTGTCCACAAAACAAAAAGTAGAGGGGATATGTGTCTCCTATGGATTGGTGTCCACAAAAATAGAGTAGAGGGGACTTGTGTCTCCTATGGAGTGGTGTCCACAAACTTGAGCATAGGGTATTGGTGTCTCCTTTGGGTTGGTTCCCATAAAAATTGTAATAGGGAATTGTTTCCCAAGAGATTTGTTGAAAAATTTTATAAGAAATATTTTCTCCATGGACGTAGCCCACATTGGATGAACCACGTTAAATATGTCTCTATGTGTGTGATGATCGATGCATTATTTCATTATTACAATTGTTAATATTATATAATACTGCTTTGGAAAGAAAAGTGAAAGTTTTATCTTATACTGTTCACCCCCCTCTTAGTATAAGCTTGTGTTATTCAAGAAGCTCACCAAATATTCAATATTTGAAGGTTACCTCTCAAAGAAAGAAGGCACTAATTCAGAGATAAAGACTTATCCAAATCTAGAACATAAGGATAACACAAGAGGAGAACACGCCACCAAATCCTAGGCTTGTGAAAGAAAGTTTGAGACCATCTTTTGGTGAAGAAGGAGCTATTCAGGACAATTTACAAAAGAGCTACAAGATCCTACTCAAAGTAGAAACTTGGTGATCCTAGACACCAAAATCTACATTCTCTACATAAGTGGTAAAAGAACTACATTAAATTTAAAAAAGGTAAGCAAATTTTGGTGCAAGTAGATTCATTAATTGGATTACTTATCAGATTTGTTAAAGTACCTTAATTTGGAGTAAAGTTGCAAGAAGAAAATTGGATTACAGTCTTCAAAAGTGCAAAAAGAGAAAAGTTATTTTTAAGGTTCATTTGCACATTAATTAGGAGTTGATTAGATTTTAGAATTACTTCTATCAACTACCTATCATCTACTTTGGAAAAGAAAAAATAAGACTAAGTCCTACAATATTAATTGTAGTGAAATTATAGAATAAATCTTGAAGATTCATTACAGATTATTCTTGATTAGTTGTAGTAAATTGTTTAAGTGCATTAGTTTGAGAGTTGATTGGAGTGATAAGGTAAAATTTTTAGTGCATTAAAATAAATTCTATTAGATTCATTTGCACTATTATATTGCTCTCAAAAGGATTATTATTTGTGTTCTTGAGAAGGGCACAAAATTAGAAATTGTCAAAGTGTCTAAAGACACTATTAGTGCACATAAATCTGCAAAACATAGTGGCCAAGTGAAGAGACCAAAATAGGTTATAATTATCCAAAAATTGGATAAGAATATGCCTAACTAGATTCAAAAATAGAAGCTTCAAATATTGAGACTTGGTGAGTCTCAAATCCAAAGCATTACAGGGTTAGTTGCAAGAAGAAAAGTGCAGAAAATTGCATCATATAAAGAACTTCTATCTACCTCTATCTAAGCTTGGATTTTTCAGCATAGTATCCAAGCAAAAAGGGGAAGGTGTCTAAGAAAAGAGACAACCTCAAAACCCCTACACTACATTTGAAATTCTGTCATATAAATCAGAATATTAGACCTACAAAAATAAGTGCAAGAAATGGTACAAAAGGCATCTTATTTACAAATATTGTTACATTGGATTGCACTTCTCTAACTCATTCTACATAGAAAAAAAGGTAGATTGAAAAGTGTCTCAAAGGCAAAATATAAGTAAGTTGAACTAGCCAAGGGTAAACAAATGCTAGAATTATCCCAAGCATAGCAAAGAGCCACTCATTTAGGATTATCTTCTACATATCTTGGATGAACGAACCTGCAAAAGATAAGGCATGAAGCTAGGGGGAAATCAAATAGTGTATAAGTGAAGGAAATCAAATAAAGCATACATCCAATAAAAGAGAATTCCTACCATAAGTGGAGCATCATGAAATATTCATCAAAGCACTACCACATCTCCAAAAAATCTCCACCAAAACTCCTCCATATCTCCACCATAAGCTTTGTCTGGTTGGAAAATTCTCAGCACCAACGAAGTACAACAAAGAACAAGGTGGAAATTTAGTATGAAATGCTTACAGGAAGGCATTGATAAGACAAGGGCATGCAAAGAAAAGAGGTCACCACTTGTCATTATCCAAAAAAACCCTAGAAAATACCCATGAAGGAGACATTATGACATCATCTTGGTGGCAGAGGAGTTACGTACAACAAGGAATATTATAGCAAGGTATGCACTGAAGAAGAAATATATTTTTTTGATAGTGCATGAAGAGGGAGTGAAGAATAACATCTCAGGTGGCTATGATACTTGTCATAAGCATTGATCTAATATTGGTTTCTCCATAAAACACTCGAAGCACTATTGAAACATTTGAAAAATGGTTGTGACACTTTTCACTCTATTGACCACCTATTAAATATGACTTGGGTGCAACAACGGTAGAAAGCAATTTAGCAAAAATGAAAACAAGCAAGTCTGAAGTACCTCAATAGTAACATGGTAGTATCTTGGTAGTAACATAGTAGTAGCTTAATAGCAATATGGTAGAATCTCAACAACAACTTGAAGAGTAATCCAAGAGTAATTCAGAGCATCCAAGTTAGATGAAGAACATTACTCCTAGTCAAATTAGGTTAAGGAAGCATTAAAGTGAGTGTTGAAGCAAATAGAAAGTGGGAGAATATTTCATTATTCACAATGCCCAAGAAGGATGGATTACCGTCGATTTCATAAAGGTATAATTTCCATCTAATTTGCTTTCCTTAAAAAAAGGGTGTTGGAAATATGAGCAATATTTATTGTCATTGATGTCAAGAGTCAGTTTTAGTGAGAAGTGCAAGAGGAAGGATGTCAAGATTCATTTTCAGTAATCAGTGCAAAAGAAAGATTAATTTTAGACCTAAGGGAAATAATATTATAATATGTCCCATTATAATATTCAAGGTGGCTAGATAAGGTCTATAGGAGAAATAAGAAGGCCCAAGAAAAATAATATTATTATATTTTATTATAATATTAAAAGGTCTAATGGTAAGATATAAAGTAATTAAATTACTTAATTAATTATAATAATTTCATTATAAATTAATTTATAATATAATTTAATTTATGTTGAGGATACTTAGGAAATTTTTGCCTATAGATGGCGCAGAGGAGGTTACCCTATCGGGTCACCCTCTGACGTCTCCGTCAGGAATAACTGCAGTAAGATGCAAATTTTTTCTCTAAAATTGATCTTAAGAGTGGTTATCATCAAGTAAGGGTTCAAGCAGAAGACACTTGGAAAACAACATTTAAGACTAAATTTGCACTCTTTGAGTGGTTGGTGATGCCCTTTGGTATTACAAATGCACCTGCAACCTTCATGAGGTTGATGAATGAAGTTTTCAGGGATTGCCTAGACAACTTTATGATCATATACTTGGATGATATCCTTGTATATTCTACTACTTGGAAGGAACACTTGCAACATATAGATTAGGTTCTTCGCACCCTTGAGAGGAACCGAATTTTTCTAACCTTCCTAAGTGTTCATTTGCTCAAACTTCAATCTCCTATCTTGGCTTTATAATAAATCAGCAAGGAATCAATGTTGATCCCACAAAGGTAGAAGTACTCCAAAATTGGCCAACTCCCTCCTCTGTCACTGATCTTAGGAGTTTTCTTGGACTTGCGAATTTCTATCGTAAGTTCATTTCTGGCTACTCTACCATTTCTCACCCCTTGCATCATCTCATGAAAGCCAAATTTAGATTTCATTGGCTCAAGGAACATGATCAAGCCTTTGAGACCTTGAAACACAAACTGTGCACTGCCCCTGTTCTTGTACTTCCCAACCTTTCTCATCCATTTGAGATAGAGACAGATGCCTCATAGTTTGCGATGGGAGTAATTTTGAAGCAATATGGACACCCTGTGGCATATCATTCTGATACCTTTTTAGATGCCAAAAGAAACTACTCCACATATGACAAAGAGTTATATGCTTTGGTCCAAGCCATCAAATATTGGAGACACTATCTTCTTGGGAAAGAAACAATTGTCCACATAGATCACATGCCACTCAAGTTTCTTCAATCACAAACCAATATTGAAGAGGCTAGACACATGAAGTGGGCCACTTACTTACAGTAGTTCCACTTGGTCATCAAGTACAAGAAAGGAACAACTAATACAGTGGCTGATTGTTTGAGTCGTCCACCCATGGATCAAACCTTGACAACAATTGTGACTACCTCCCATATTGGATTTCAAACTTGGCTACCTCTTTATGATCTTGATACATATTTTAGAAAGGTGCACCATTATCTTGTACACCCTTCATATTCCAACCTCACTCCTTTTCAGGACTATCACTTGAAGGATGGACTTTTGTACAAGCTAGACACACTTTGTGTACCACAGGAGCATAGGGTTTCTCTCATAAAAGAATCCCACTCAAATATTTATGGAGGTCATTTTGGGAAACAAAAAACACTCCACCACTTGCAACAGTTCTTTTATTGGCCTCACATGCAGAGAGATGTCCTACAATTTTTGAGATAGTTTGTCATATGTTGTCGCTCCAAACCAGCAAATAGGAAGTTGGGATTGAGTGTTCCTTTACCCATTCCTTCACGTCCTTGGGAGAGAATATCCATGGACTTGGTAAGTGGATTTCCCATGACTTTGAGATAGCATGAAAGTGTTCTTGTGATTGTGGACCGATTCTATAAGATGGCCAAATTAATTCCATGCAGGAAGACTAGTACATCACCTGATTTGGCACAATTGTTCTTTGAGATAGTGTGGTGATCCTTTGGTCTTCCCACCATCATTGTTTCTGACCGAGATCCACATTTTGTGGGACACTTTTGGAGATCCTTGTGGAAAATTTTGAGAGTTTCCCTTAATTTTTCCATGACTTTCCACCCTCAGTCAGATGGGCAAACTGAAGTTGTGAATCACACACTAGTACAGAGTTTGAGGATCTACCACCACACCTCACTGGCTAAGTGGGATTTGAGCCTCACTCACATTGAGCATGCATATAATAGAGTGGTTCACAACTCCACAACACATTCACCTTTTGAGGTTTGTCTCGGATTTCAACCACTTGCACCTTATGAGTTACCTCTTGCTTTGCCCTCTCCCACCACTACACACATGGAGGAGTAAGATAATGCAACCTCTTTCATACAACATTTGTAGAGCCTCCAGGCTAAGGTGACACAGATCCTACAGAGGACTCAACAGTAGCAAAGGAAAGTGATGGATCAGCATCGCGTTCCTCATCCTTTTTAGGTTGGTGACAGAGTTTGGCTTCACTTAGACAAACAATGTTTTTCAGAGAAGGAACATAGCAAGCTCAAGCCTCTCTACAATAGGACATACACCATCATTTAGCAGATCTCTAAGAATACATTTTGTTTGGACCTTCCTTCACATCTTGGCATCCATGATGTTGTCAATGTGGATATTTTGAAGCCATATCAGGACTCGACCTTGGAAACTGCACCTGTCATCAGCCATCCAGCAGATGTGGTACCTAACTTTCAGCTTTTGCTTGATACATATAGAGTTTTTGACATGAAGACTCATCATACTCGACAAGATTCGACCACTTCCTACCTTGTTGCCTGTCGTGGTCAGCTTCCACACCAGGCACGTTGGATCTCTCACCATCAGATGGCTCATGACCTTTCAGATTTGTTGAGAGCATTGGGGTCCAATGCTTCTATGGTTGGGAGGAGTGTTGAGGATACTTAGGAACTGCATTTTAGCCTAAGTCCTCCATTCATATCTATTTTTATATTTTGCACTTTGTACACGTGAAGGTATAGTATACCTCACGATTTATTGTTTTCCACAGATAGGAGGCAGTTTGGTTATTTTGGTAGTGTGCATTTAATCGTGATCGAGCATTGTCCATGTTGGGCACTTTGTTATAACGCTCTCACTTGATTCTGTTGATGTATTATTATATATTTGTACTGCATAATAAAGAATTCAGCTTCGTTTTGGATTCCACCTGTGGCTACCATATCAATTAACCTTATAGTTATTAAATTAATTATAAGTTAATTATAATAATTTTATTATTAATTAAATTATAATCTAATTTAATTAACCCTAAGGTTAGGGTTATAAGGGCAAAATTAATGCGTCAACGTCATCCTTTTCTCCTTTGCCGATGTCAATGCATTTGGAGGCATGGGTATAAATACCAAATGCCTAAGTGGCTTCAAAACATCCACGATCGAATTAATTTAAATCTCCTAAGCTAAGGTGTGTGCAATATTTTGATGAGCGGAAGAAGGAAGAAGTCCTTTGTTGACTTCTTTTTGGTAGGTTGCGAAGGGTCAAAAGGAACAAGGCTTGGAAGCCTTGTCACCACCTAGCCAGGTGGGCTAGCGGCAGTTGGCAGTGCTTTCGGGAATGCAAGGTGTTGCGTTCGATTCACAGCAGGGAAGGTCATGAGGTTTTTTGCATCGAAGACGCCAAAGCCCTTTTGGATTTTGGTGCCAGGGAAGGAGACAAAGCGCCATGGGCACTTTTTCCTCCCACGTGAGCGCTTAGCTCATGCGGCTAGGCAGTCGTGGCTAAAGCACTGGAGGCGCTTCGACTTGGGATCGAATCCCACCGGGAGCACTTTGAGAGGTACTAAATTTTTATTATAAATTGGTTTTTGCTCCTAAGGTTGTGTGGTATAGTTTTGAGCTTAGGGAGATATAAGGTTGATAAAATTAAATGATTATTTTTATTTAATTGTTTGGTGGATTGATTTATTTAAAGTGGAGTTATAAGGTGTAATAAGAGATTTATTTTTATGTATTTTTGGTGAATGCTAATTTCAAGATGGAGTAATAAGGTGTATTTGAGTTTAATTATTTTTGTAATTGTGAAATATTTTGAGGGAGTGTTAGAGTGATATTTTGTCATCTAACCCTTGAGATTAGCAAAGAGAGTAATTGTGATTGAGATAGGTTTTGAGGTCAATTCTTCATCAAACAAAAGGTATGGGCACATCTTCCTTGTGAGTGATTGTTGGATGTTGTGAATGCTAAGTTGGAGTGAAAAGGATTGTTTGATAAGCATTGTTGAGTTTGATTGTTAAAGGTTTTTTTGAGTGAAATTTGATGATAAAAACCTTGTTTGATAAGCATTGTTGGAAATATTGAATGAGCCTTCATATGCATGATTAGGGTTTGTGCAAGATCATGAGTATCATTGTTATGTGAAGTTGAGAACTATCTTGAACTAGGGTTTGTGCAAGATCATGAGTATCATTGTTATGTGAGATTGTTTGATAAGCATTGTTGGAAATAATTGAGTGAGTGTTCATATGCTTGGACTAGGGTTTGTAAGCAAGGAGTGTTTCATTGAGTGATTGGTTGAGTGGAGTTGATTGAGCCTAGTTGATTGGAAGTGTTGGAGTGATAGTTCAAGTTCTGTGAAACAAATTGTTCTATATTCTAAATTTATTTGAGAAAGAGATTGAAAGTGATTGAGTGTTTGTGAGTGAGAAATATATTGAGTCTCTAACCATTCTCTATATGTTTTATGGTAAAGCAAGAGATATTGAAAGTGATTAAGTGTTTGTGATGGTGAAATATATTGAGTCTCTAACAATTCTCTATATGTTTCTATGAGATTAAACAAGATTCTGTGTGAATCTTGTTTGTGTGATTGAAGAGGTTTTTGTGATAGATTGAGTTGAGTTGTATAGAGATTTTGTGAAAGCTAGTGGATATATTTGAGTAAGTCCTATAGTGGACTTAAGGACTGAGTTGAGTAAGCTTTTGTAGAATCTTAGTAGATTGGACAAGTTCTAGTGAGGACTTGTTGAGAATATTAGAAAAGTTCTAGTGAGGACTTGTTGAGCATATTTGAGGTAAGTCTTGGTGAAGACTTGTTGAGAATATTGGACAAGTTCTAGTGAGGACTTGTTGAGAAGATTTGAGGTAAGTCTTGGTGAAGACTTTATAGTAGTGAGAGAAAGTTCAAGAGAGGACTTGTGGATAGATTAGTGTGAGCTTTTGTGGAAGCTTAAATGGATATTTGAGATAAGTCTTTGAGAAGACTTGAGAGTAGAGTTGATTGATTGATTTGTTCAAACCTTGGGTTAAGGTTTGGGGTAGATCTAGAAGAGTTGATTTGTGATTGAGTCAAGCTTTGTGTTAAGGCTTGAGGATAGATTTGAGGATAGAGTTTGGTGTATATTTGAGGACAGGTTTGTTCTAGACTATAGATAGAGATTGAGCAGATTTGTGCTAGATCGAAGGACTATGTTTAGTGTAGATTAGAGATAAATATTGAGAAGATTTGTGCTAGACTAAAGGACTATGTTTAGTGTAGATCAGAGATATATATTGAGAAAATTTGTGCTAGATCGAAGGACTATGTTTAGTGTAGATTTGAGATAGAGTTGAGAGTAAGCTTTGGAGGTGATAGAGTATAGAGGATAATAGTCTCTAGTGGATAGAGATCCATTAGCCAGGGTAGTGAAGACATGTATTTTGAGTGAGGGTAGGAGTCTTTAGTGGATAGAGATCCATAAGCTAGTGTAGTGGAGGTAGTAGTTCTTCTAGAAGATCACCAACTAGAGTAGAGGAGAAGGAGTTCTCCTATGGATAGAGATCTATGAATCAGCTTAGGGGATATGGTGTCTCCTATGGATAGAGATCTATAAATTTGTTTAGGGATTGGTGTCTCCTTTGGATAGAGGTCCATAAACATTGTAATAGGGAAAGGATTCCCAAGAGATTTGTTGAGAAAATTTTAGTGAAATATTTTCTCCATGGAGTAGCCCACATTGGGTGAACCACGTTAAATTGGTGTCTCTATTGTGTGTGGTGATTTGTGCATTGCTTTGATTACTACTATTGATATTGCCATTGATATATTGTATAATATTGTTTGGGAAAGAAAAGTAAAAAGTGGTCTTATACTGTTCACCCCCTCTCAGTATAATCTTGTGTTCTTCAATTGGTATCAGAGCGGGTTCCTTCGAAAGAGTTTAACAACTTGAAGGAAAATCTTACAAGAACACATATGGATTCTTAGAATGGATCCTTAGGGAATTCAGCACCATTGTTTGATGGGAACAATTATACACTATGGAGCACAAGGATGAAGTTTCATCTAATGGCACTTGGAAATGAAATATGGGAAGTAGTTGAAAATGGATACACACCACCAACAACTCCACCTATAGATAAATATGGTAAGCTTCTACATCATTACAATTCAAAAGCAATGAATGCAATTCAAAAGGGCTTACGTGAAATAGAGTTTATAAAGATTATGCATTACAAATCAGCAAAGGAAATTTGGGATAAGTTGCAAGGCATATATGAAGGAGATAAAAAGGTCAAAAGGGTAAAGTTGCAAAATTTCAAGAGAGCATTTGAAGACCTAAATATGAAGGATGAGGAAAACATTGTGGCATATCTACTTCATGTGGATGAGGTTGTTAACTCCATGCAAGGACTTGGGCTTGAAGTTAAAGAACCTGATGTGTGTGATAAGATTCTAAGGTCACTCCCAAAAAGGTTTAGTGAAAATATTTCAGCTATAGAAGAGTCGAAAGATATTGATATTTTGACAAGGGATGAATTACATGGCATTCTCATAGCATTTGAGATAAGAATAAAAGAGGAACCTATTCCCCAGAAAGAAGCAACATTCAAAGCTACTAAGAAGACAAAGGGTAAGAAGTCAGATTCAAGCAATGAGTTATCCAGTGATGAAGAAGCAAATTATGGTAGAAGGAACAAGGACTCAAGAAAGTATAAAGGTACGAAATCAGTTAGATGTTTTCATTATGGAAAGTATGGTCACTATGCATCTGATTGTCTAGAGGTTGGAAATAGCAATGATGAAGAAAAACAGGATCATAAGAATAGGGAAACAGGAAAACACAGGTACCAAAAGAAAAATAGGGATGGACAAGGCACACAAGGAAAGAAGTTTTTCCAAAGGCATAAGAAGAGTTTCTATGCAGACAAGGCAGGTAAGAGTTCAAGTGATAGTGATGAAAGGTCCTCAGATAATGATGAAGATGAAGTTCTATTTCTGGCAAAAGAAAAAGAAGTGGTTAGGAAAAAGGTCACCAATAATCCTCAAGTGTTTTAGATGTGGTAACTTTGGTCATCTTGAAGATAGTTGTACAAGGAATGGATTCAGTTTTAGTGATGATGAATATGAAGATACACTTGAAGGACCAGAAGAGAATCTTCTTATGGCAATAGAAGAAGAAGGAAGTGCTTCTAGTAGAAAAGAGTTAAAAGAATGAAGATGTTTTCAAAGGCAAACAAATAGAGGAAGAATCAGAGAAAGGAGAAGTTGACCTTGAGGGTGAGCTTATTCATGCCCTTGATGCATTAAGGGAGGTAAGAAAGCAAAACTCAAAACTCAAGCTTAAATTTCAAGAATGTGATGAAGAGAAAGGAAAGCTTATAGAGGATCTAACCAACTCAATAGCTAAGACAAGAAGATTCAAAGAGAAGTTAGAAGCAAAGGTTTTAGAATGTGAAAGGTTAGAGCATGAGGTAGCTTCACTAAGGAAGGAAGTAAAAGAGTCTAAGGACAAGTTACACAAGTTTGGGAGAAGCTCAAAGAAATTGGATAAGATTATCAAGACATAAAAACCTACATCAAACAAGACAGGTCTTGGTTTTGAACAGGTACAAAAGAAACAAGGAGAGGAGTCAATCTCAAGTTTTGAAGAAGAAGAAACTTCAGAAGAAGAGAGTGTAAGAGAGAGTGAGACTTCTGAGGATGAGTTGGACAATAGAAAGTTCAACAAGGAAAGGAACAATGCACAAATGAGGAACATATGGAACAGGAAACAACACAGGGTAGAAGAGACTAAGAGACCAATGAGGTCAAGGCAAGGCAGTTTCAATGGATGATGCTTCTCATGTCACAGGTTTGGGCACAAAGCTACACAGTGCAGGACACATGGAAAATAGGAATATGGAAGTTTCAGAAACAAGCAACTTTTTCAAGGGTATTGCTACTCTTGTAATCAGTTTGGTCACAAGGCAGTGAATTACAGGGTTCATGATAGGAATAGATATGGCTTCACCAGGAGAAATCCCAAGACATTTGCACCTCCAAGGAATAACAACATTAAGTGTTATAAGTGCAATAATGATGGACATACAACAAAGTGGTGTAGAGCAAAAATTCCAGAGACAAGCAGGAACAGGAATAGTCAGAGGAATCAGAAGGATCAGATGAGGAGGAAAGTGGACAAAGGTAAAGATCAGTGCATGTTGGGAGTAGAAATACTCCCACCCCAGAATTAACCACCTCAAGAGGAGGTGGGGGAGGGGCTAAGCTAAGAGTCTCATTCTTAGCCCCGAGCCCCAAAGGTGACCCTTTGCCATTGATGACAAAGGGGGAGAGATTTGAGTTAGGGGGAGAGCATTCAGTCAGGGGGAGCAGTTTCTCAGGGGAGCAAAATAGAAAAAGGTAAAAGAAATGGTAAAAGGAAAATGGGTTGCCATCAATGACAAAGGGGGAGATTGTTGGAAATATGAGCAAGATTTGTTGTCATTGATGTCAAGAGTCAGTTTCAGTGAGCAGTGCAAGAGGAAGGATGTCAAGAGTCAATTTTAGTAATCAGTGCAAGAGAAAGATTGCTTCTAGACCTAAGGGAAATAATATTATAATATCTCCCATTATAATATTCAAGGTGGTCAGATAAGGTCTACAGGAGAAATAAGAAGGCCCAAGAAAAATAATATTATAATATTTTATTATAATATTAAAAGGTCTAATGGTAAGACCTAAAGTAATTAAATTAATTATAAATTAATTATAATAATTTCATTATAAATTAATTTATAATTTAATTTAATTAACCTTATAGTTATTAAATTAATTATAAGTTAATTATAATAATTTTATTATTAATTAAATTATAATCTAATTTAATTAACCCTAAGGTTAGGGTTATAAGGGCAAAATTAATGCGTCGATGTCATCCTTTTCTCCTCCGTTGACATCAATGCATTTGGAGGCATGGGTATAAATACCAAATGCCTAAGTGGCTTCAAACCATCCACGATCGAATTAATTAATCTCCTAAGCTAAGGTGTGCGCAATATTTTGGTGAGCGAAAGAAGGAAGAAGTCCTTCGTTGACTTCTTTTGGTAGGTTGCGAAGGGTCAAAAGGAACAAGGCTTGGAAGCCTTGTCACCACCTAGCTAGGTGGGCTAGCAGTAGTTGGCAGTGCTTTCGGAATGCAAGGTGTTGCGTTCGATTCATAGTAGGGAAGGTCATGAGGTTTTTTTGCACCGAAGATGCCAAAGCCTTTTTGGCTTTTGGTGCTAGGGAAGGAGACAAAGCACCATGGGCACTTTTGCCTCCCACGTGAGTGCTTAGCTCACGCGGCTAGGCAGCCATGGCTAAAGCACTGGAGGCACTTCGACTTGGGATCGAATCCTACCGGGAGCACTTTGAGAGGTACTAAATTTTTATTATAAATTAGTTTTTGCTCCTAAGGTTGTGTGGTATAGTTTTGAGCTTAGGGAGATATAAGGTTGATAAAATTAAATAATTATTTTTATTTAATTGTTTGGTGGATTGAGTTATTTAGAGTGGAGTTATAAGGTGTAATAAGAGATTTATTTTTATGTATGTTTTTGGTGAATGCTAATTTCAAGATGGAGTAATAAGGTGTATTTGAGTTTAATTATTTTTGTAATTATGAAATATTTTGAGGGAGTGTTAGAGTGATATTTTGTCATCTAACCCTTGAGATTGGTAAAGAGAGTAATTGTGATTGAGATAGATTTTGAGGTCAATTCTTCATCAAACAAAAGGTATGGGCACATCTTCCTTGTGAGTGATTGTTGGATGTTGTGAATGCTAAGTTGGAGTGAAAAGGATTGTTTGATAAGCATTGTTGAGTTTGATTGTTAAAGGTTTTTCTGAGTGAAAGTTGATGATAAAAACCTTGTTTGATAAGCATTGTTGGAAATATTGAATGAGCCTTCATATGCATGATTAGGGTTTGTGCAAGATCATGAGTATCATTGTTATGTGAGATTGTTTGATAAGCATTGTTGGAAATAATTGAGTGAGTGTTCATATGCTTGGACTAGGGTTTGTAAGCAAGGAGTGTTTCATTGAGTGATTGGTTGAGTGGAGTTGATTGAGCCTAGTTGATTGGAAGTGTTGAAGTGATAGTTCAAGTTCTATGAAACAAATTGTTCTATATTATGAATTGATTTGAGAAAGAGATTGAAAGTGATTGAGTGTTGTGAGTGAGAAACATATTGAGTCTCTAACTATTCTATATGTTTAGTGGTTAAGTTTGTGAGTGTGAAACATATTGAGTCTCTAACCATTCTCTATATATTTCTATGAGATTAAAACAAGATTTTGTGAAGCTTGTTTGTGTGATTGAAGAGGTTTTTGTGATAGATTGAGTTGAGTTGTATAGAGCTTTTGTGAAAGCTAGTGGATAGATTTGAGTAAGTCCTAGAGTGGACTTAAGGATAGTTGAGTAAGCTTTGTGGAAGCTTAAATAGATTGGAAAGTCTTGGTGAAGACTTGTTGAGAGATGGACAAGTTCTAGTGAAGACTTGTTGAGCAGATTTGAGGTAAGTCTTGGTGAAGACTTGTTGAGCATATTGGACAAGTTCTAGTGAGGACTTGTTGAGCAGATTTGAGGTAAGTCTTGGTGAAGACTTAAGAGTGGGAGGTTAAGAGAGGACTTGTGGATAGATTAGTGTGAGATTTTGTGGAAGCTTACAATATATTTGAGATAAGTCTTTGAGAAGACTTGAGAGTAGAGTTGATTGATTGATTTGTTCAAACCTTGGGTTAAGGTTTGGGGTAGATCTAGTAGAGTTGATTTGTGATTGAGTCAAGCTTTGTGTTAAGGCTTGAGGATAGATTTGAGGATAGAGTTTGGTGTAGATTTGAGGATAGGTTTGTGCCATACTAGAGATAGATATTGAGAAGATTTGTGCTAGACCAAAGGACTATGTTTAGTGTAGATTAAAGATAGATATTGAGAAAATTTGTGCTAGAATAAAGGACTATGTTTAGTGCATATCAGAGATAGATATTGAGCAAATTTGTGCTAGATCGAAGGACTATGTTTAGTGCATATTTGAGATAGAGCTGAGAGTAAGCTTTGGAGGTGACAGAGTATAGAGGACAATAGTCTCTAGTGGATAGAGGTCCATTAGCTAGGGTAGTGAAGACAGGTCTTTTGAGTGAGGGCAGGAGTCTTCAGTGGATAGAGATCCATAAGCCAGTGTAGTGGAGGCAACAGTTCTTCTAGAGGATCACCAACCAGAGTAGAGGATAAGGAGTTCTCCTATGGATAGAGATCCACAAATCAGCTTAGGGGATTGGTGTCTCCTATGGATAGAGATCCACAAACTTGATTAGGGGATTGGTGTCTCCTTTGGATAGAGGTCCATAAACATTGTAATAGGGAAAGGATTCCCAAGAGATTTGTTGAGAAAATTTTAGTGAAATATTTTCTCCGTGGAGTAGCCCACATTGGGTGAACCACGTTAAATTGGTGTCTCTATTGTGTGTGGTGATTTGTGCATTGCTTTGATTACTGTTGTTGATATTGCCATTGATATATTGCATAATATTATTTGGGAAAGAAAAGTAAAAAGTGGTCTTATACTGTTCACCCCCCTCTCAGTATAAGCTTGTGTTCTTCAAAGGGGGTTATAAGGTTATATTATAATATTGAAGTATTGAAAGAAATCAATATTTATTTGAAATAAAAACTTAGGGAAATTTAATTATAAAAGTTGATTAATATTTGCAAAAAACAACCTAGGAAAAATAAGGAATACTACTTGGAATTAATCCATTTAAAGTTTGCAAAGTATAATGTGTTCTAAATTTCCATATTTGGGAGTTATAAGGGCTACAACACCAAACTAGGTTATTGGAAATTAGAAACACTTCAATAAAATCCTAAGGGATATAAAAATGGGTTATTAAGTTTTTTACTAAGGTTGGAAAATTATAATAGTCTTGTCTCAAAAACTTCTCAAAAGGGACAAAATAAATCCAACATTAAAACCTCTTCAAAAAAATTGAAAAGTGCTTAGTTCAATAGGAGTAATAAGGTGTTAAGAAGTTGATTTTTTATCTTTACAAAAATTGTACAAAATCAACCAAAATTGAACTATATTTTACAAAACCACTATATCATAATCCAAAAATCTCTAGGGAGACATAAGGAAGTCCACAAAATCTATGGATTGATATTAGGAAAATTCAAATGGCATCAAAAAAATTCTTCCTAGAAAAATCTCAACTACTGAAGGGTCCTAACTATTTCTCTTGGAAAAATAAAGTGAAAGCAATCTTAGTATATGAAAAAATTTGGGATGTCATCAAAGGGAAAACACAGAGACCTGCCACAAGTGAAACTGAAATCCTAAAGTTTGAAGAAAATGACTCAAAGGCTCTAATGATAATAACCTTTGCTATCACTAATGAGATTCAACCATTTATCAACTCATCCAAAACATATTTAGATGCATGGACAAGCCTAAAGAAAATTTTTGAAGGAAAGAATAAGGTGACTATCCTTCATCTCCAAACTCAACTTTACTCATTAAAGATAAATAATGAAGAAAGCATAGAACTATTCCTAAGGAAGGTAGCATATATTAAAGGGAAATTATTTACCTTAGGAGAAATAGTTAAGGATGAACTTCTTACTCAAGTAACCATGAAAGCACTTCTAGACATCTATAAGCATTTGGTCACATATTTATAGGTTTTAAGCAAAGATACTTCTTTTGATGACCTAGTCAATATAATTCAAGAATATGAAGTAGAAAATACTTTGAAATATGAGATGACTAACACTACATTGGCATCAAAAGATAATACATAGGGAAATATTGCTTCATAATCAAGAGGATGGAAAACATGATATTGTCAGATATGCAGAAATAAAGCTCATAGTACCCGCTATTACAGATACAATCCCAAAAATCAAAAGCAAGAAAATTAGATGAATAATGGGAATCAATTTCAACCTCAACAATATCAAAGGAACCCTCATCACTAGCAATTTCAGTGACCAACCAATTATCCTCAATTGGAATATCAGAATAGCAATCAAAAGGGACACCTAGTTCAGAGAATAGAAGAAATTGAAGAACTGGAAGAACTCACAGATGCCTATGAGGTGAAAGCTCTATCAGTAAATGTTACATATTACAAAGATACTAATTATTTGCTTGAACATGTTACAAAGAATGTAGAGGAAGAGTACAAAGTTCAAGATGAAGAAGAAGATCCATATTGAAGACTAAAGTCTTCAATACCCAAATAATGTAATACATGGGGGTGTTAGAAATATAGTATATTCCATCATTTGGGTCATATAAATGTATATTCCAAGGTACATAATTAGGAAATTATATTAATTTAGGTGGAAGTTATCTAGTTACTTCATGCAATGTAATAAATGCACAAGTGTCAATGTGCAAGTTGTATATGTGTAAATTATACCTTGCACAACTAGGTAGAATGTTGGCCAAGGAACCTATCTTACTATATAAGAAATACCTCATTGTCAGATAGATATAAGAAGGGGGACAATGATAGATAGATCTGCTTATAGCATAGTCATAGGTAGTAGTATAGTGTTGTGTGGATCACCATATAATGGTGATGGGTCCAATGTAGTTTAGTAGCTTCATTAATGGAATATTCATTTCCTCCATAGTTACATTGTATTCATTTATGTTATTTCTATTTATAGCATGCTTTAGTCATCACAGATTTACTTTATTTTAAATTATTATGCATCTTATGATTGCTATCTCCCATTACTCATTACATAAAAAGCTAACAAGCATTAGTACACAAGTAAAGTTTTTGGGATCAGGTATAAATATTTTGTCGTGAAGTTCCCATAGACTTTGAATGTGTAATATACTAATTCCTTATTTAGAGTGTCATAAAATTATTTCTCCTCTCTATAACCTCCAAATCAAGTAGTGGTGTGTTGGTTGGTATGTTGCATTATGGGATATAAGTATCAAGTTCAAAACCTAGGAGATTCTTTTAATTATCTCTCACATCTGTTGCAGGAATATTTACTCTAGAATGCACAAATTATCTTTATTTCCAACTCTCTACATGGTAGAATGGTAGGCGACCTCCTTATTGTAGGCTTTTTTGTGGGTTTGAATATTTTTTATGTTCACCTTACTATTATGATTCAAGGTATTTAATTATTGGAACATAATGAAATATTTAGAAGAAATTTTATTAATATTAAACTTGAAAACTAATACATTATCAAGTATATAATCCTACTGAGGGGCCATCCTATAGACCAAGGGAATATAGGAAAAAAAGATAAGATTTGGAAGTAGGGGTGGAGATATGTTAAACTCTTCAGACTAAGGAATATGGCAGTCTGGTTCTACAACAAATTACCTCCCCTCAGTTTAGTCCTAAACAAACTAGGAGCACTGTGAAGTCTCCTATAGATTTTTGTAGTGAAAAAATAAGAGGGAGAATATTAAATGTTGAGCATCAAAAAATTAAAACTGATAATGACATTGCCAATGGAAAATAGAGAACCTTGTTTCAACAGGTTATTCCGGGTTCTGAAGACAACAAATTAGGAAAACCCCCTCAAGGGAGGGGGAGAGGAAGAAATCCTAAACAATCTAAATGAAGCTCCTCTCATGGAATGTGAGAGGCCTCAATGGCCTGCCCAAACATAGGGAAGTCAGTGCAATAAGAAATCAAGTGAATCCAACTATTATCATGTTGCAAGAAACAAAAACTAATGAGATTCATTAAAAAAAATAGCAAAAAAAATATGGAATCAAGGGGAGATGGTTTTAAAATCATCCAGAGGAGCATCTGGAGGCCTTATGAATTTATGGGATCCCCGGATAGTAGAAGGCACCATTATTTAGAAATATGACAGGGTTCTTAGTGTTTTATTTAAGGAAATAAATAGCAACAGGTCATGGATCCTTTCAAATATTTATGTCCCGACTTCAATTCAAGGGAGAGATCTATTGTGGGAGTACTTAGGCAATCTAAGTGAAATATTCCATAATGTCCCCTGGATTCTGGCTAGGGATTTCAACACTTCTCTTTACCCTTCAGATAAAATGGGTGGAAATGGACCACCTATCAGGATCATGGATGAGTTCAATGACTTTGTGAACTCCAACATGTTGATGGATGTAAAACTTAGAGGAGTGAATTATACATGGAGCAATCGACGGATAGGGTGTCATCTCATTCAAGAAAGGCTTGATAGGTTTTTTCTATCAAATGAGGCTACAAATTTGTTCGATGATTCTACCCTGCAAGCCCTTCCTATAATTTCCTCTGATCATAATACCATTTTTTTGGAGATCCCTAACTATCTGTCCTTCAAGAAACCTTTCAGATTTCAATCTATGTGGATAAAACATTCCATTTTCAGAGATAACTTAAGTCAATGGTGGCAGTAGCTTGTCAGGGGTAGTGCAGCTTTTAAACTTGCTGGCAAATTAAAGTTTGTTAAGGAAAATATTCGAACTTGGAACAAAGAGGTCTTTGGGAACCTCTTTGAAAATAAAAAATAGGTTGTTGAAAGTTTGAAGATAATTGATCAGAGGATCGAACATGGTGATGTCGATGAAACTACTAGGCAGGAGGAATGAACAAAATTAGCAGAGTTTCATAATATTTTGGCCTGTGAGGAAATCTATTGGAGGAAAAAATCAAGGGCTCTTTGGTTGAAATATGGAGATTAAAATTCCAAGTTTTTTCACGTCACCACACTTAGAAACAAAAGAAATAACAAGATAATTTTTTTTTAAAAAGCAGATGGTTCTATTACTCAAGACTTAATAGAAATCAGAAAGGAGGCAATAACTTATTTCAATTCTATCCTTGGTTAGGAATCACAGTGCAATGATGAGGCCAAAGATATTCTCTTGCAATCCATTCCTAGCATAATAAATGAGGATATAAACCTTAAGCTTGTAGCTCCATTTTCTGATGAGGAAATTAAGGAAGCCTTGTTTAGCATGGATCCAGACAAAGCCCCGAGACCCGATGGATTTCCCCTCATTTCTATCAAGATTTTTGGGACATCGTAAGTGAGGATTTTTTGCTATCAAAGAATTCCAAGCAAGCAATCATATCCCAAAAGGTATCAACTCTACTTTTATTTCTCTAATTCCTAAGAAGCAAACCCCTTAATCTATGGCTGACTTCAGGCCAATTAGTCTATGCAATGTTTCTTACAAGATCCTAACTAAAGCCATTGCAAATAGAATGAGAGATATTCTTCCCCGCATCATAGATCCATGCCAAGGAAGCTCTGTCCAGGGCAGGTCAATCTTGGATGGAGTTATCATAGTTCATGAAGCTCTGCACTCTGCTCATAAGACTAATAGGTCTATTTTTGCCCTCAAGCTTGATATGAACAAAGCATTTGATAGGCTAAATTGGGAATTTATGATTGTTGTCCTCCTTAAGTTTGGTTTTCATCACCAATGGGTTAATTTGATCAAAGAATGTATTTCTAAAGCATGGTTCTTGATTCTAGTTAATGGAACAACTACTGGTTACTTTCAAAGTCAAAGGAATTCGATAGGGGGACCCTATCGGTCCCATGTTATTCATCATTGTGGCAAAAGCTTTAGGCAGAACAATAAAAAATGCTTGTAGTTCAAGGCTAATGTCGGGAATCAAGGCAACATCTCTCACTAGGGCTGTTTCTCACCAACAATTCATCGATGATACCCTTATATTGACTAAGGCATCGGTGGTTGAGGCCAAAATAATTAAATACATCCTGCAACTCTATGAGGACGTTGCTGGTTAGAAAGTTAATTTCAGTAAAAGAAAGTTATATTTCTTGAACACCCCCATTTAGAGGTAAGGAAGGATTGCAAAAATTTTAGGGTGTGATATAGCAAACCTCCCCACTTCGTATCTTGGTCTCCATATTTTCATTGGTTCTCCAAGAGAGTCAATGTGGGATAGGGTTATTGAAAGAATTCAAAAAAAACTTGTTGGATGGAAAGGTCATCTTCTATCTGAAGCAAGAAATCTGACCCTCACTAAGGCCTCTCTTCAGAGCATTCCAGTCTATTTCCTCTCTATTTTCAAAGCCCCTGTGAAGGTTTTCCAGAAAATTGAGAAACTCCAAAAAGAATTTTTATGGACTGGATTAGAGGAGAAAAAAGGATACACCTTTTAGGATGGACCAAAGTGTGCAAACCTAAGGAAAGTGGGGCCTTAGGTCTGAGGAGAATTGCTCATATAAATTTAGCTTTACTAGCTAAGAAGGCATGGCGTATCATTTTTGGTGAAGAAAATGAATGGACAACTATCATCAAATGAAAGTATCTTCAAA
Source organism: Wollemia nobilis (assembly GCA_028583015.1). NCBI lineage: Eukaryota > Viridiplantae > Streptophyta > Pinopsida > Araucariales > Araucariaceae > Wollemia > Wollemia nobilis. The sequence continues at coordinate 5,507,014 of JAQPPZ010000386.1, read as the reverse complement.
ATATGGAATTTTTAAGTGACTTAGTTCCAATCAGAGGTTCTGCTTTTTGGAAAGCAATTCTTAATTGTAAGGAAATCATCAAAAAAGGTTTAAGATGGGTTTTAGGCAATGGTGAGAGGATAAATTACTAGAATGATAGGTGGGCTAAGGATGAACCACTGATGCAATATCCTAACGAAGCTCGAATCAGAGATATCACAGAAGAACTCATTGGCAGAAAAGTCTCCGATTATATGGTTGAGGACAGAGGTAGAATGAAGTGGAAATAAATAAGAATTCAGGGATTTCAAGTGGAATCAAATGATCTTTGTAACATTCTTGGGCAATAGTTTATCCCCATGAGACCCAAGGAAGATCAAGTGACCTAGGCTCCTACGAAAAACGGGCAGTTCACTATTAAATCAGCTTACAAGCTTCTGCTTGATGACAAGGATTTTGTCCTCCAAAAGGACTTAGTTTGGATAAAAAATTTAATTCCAAAAATTACAGTCTTTTCATGGCTGGTTATCCAAGGAAGAATTATAACCATTGATAATATGATGAATAAAGGTATTTGTATCACTAATCATTGTTATCTATGTAGGGCTAATTAGGAGACCATTTATCACTTTTTCCTTGAGTGTCCTTTTTCCTTGACTGTCCTAAGTGGGGTTTTTCAGGACTTCAATATTTTATGGGTTAAACCAATCATCGTACTTGATTTGTTTGTCCAGTGGCATTGCCCCTTTTCAAGCCAAAGACTTAGATACATGTGGAAAATTTGTATGAATCACTATCTTTGGCAGGTGTGGTTAGAAAGGAACCATAGAGTCTTTAATGAATCTATCCATGATCATCAAACTATCATTGCTAGGATCCTATCCTTTGCCAACGAGAATGTGAACCTTATCCATTTTGATAGTCGTAAACCTCATCTACAGGAGATCACGATTGCTCAATATTTAAGCTTAACCTTGTTAGATGAGTCTGTTCCTAGGGTAGTCAACCCCAGAGCCAATGTTAAGTGGTCTCCACCTCCTACAAGTTGGTTTAAGCTTAATTTTAATGGAGGAACTAAGGAAAATTATAGCAGAGCAGGTGATGATGGCATTGTGCGAGATCATAATGGGAATATGATGCTTGTGTTTTCTGAATATTTGGAAACAAGGATGAACAACGAAACTGAAGCTAGTGCTATGTGGAGAGGCATTCAAATGACTCAAAATTTAGAAGGCAATTTGATCATAGAAGGAGACTCTATGCATATTATAAATCTCCTCAATAATTGGAAAACACATCCTTGGAGGATTAAAACAATTGTTGAAGAGGCTAGGATCCTTTTCCAGGGAAGACAGGACAAAAAATCCCAACATGTCTTTCGGGAAGCTAACAAAATTGCTGATAAGCTGGCCAATTTGGGTGTCGATGGTGACAAAATTTTCAAATGGGAACACGGTGTCTCGAGTGAAGTAGAGGAGCTTATTCAACAAGAATGCCAAGAATGTTTTGAGTGGATATTTTGCCCTATAACAAAATGATCACGCAACTAGAGTCTCTGACAGGAAACTCTCTCTTGCAAAGAAATTAGCTATTTCTCCAAGGTTCTTATGAACAAACATTCATATGCATAAATAATAATATTCAATTTAAATGCTTGGAACACCTTAGTGATTGCAAGTAACTGTAAACAAGGGGCAATGTTGATTTATTTCACCATGAAACTTTAGTGATTGTTCATTGTTTTTTTTTTAGATTTTGATATTTTTTAGATGTTTATAATTTTAACGACTGCAAATTAAAATAAAGTAACAACTTCTGGAAAAGTAAAGTGCAGAAAAAATAAAAATAAAATGCCTTCAGTATGATGCTATCCTATTTCGACAAAACCGAAGATATGAGGTTTCCATGCATGCAACCTAACCTATTGGACCTGCAAAACATGCACAATCCTGATAAGCTAAGTGCTGGTTCCTAAGGATTTGAATGAGGTTTTCAGATTTAAGCATTCGCATGCAAGCAACCAAGAAAAACTTGTATCAACTACATTTACAAGCCTAAAATCTGAAAAGGGAAAATAGACATTTAATCTTGCATGCAAAAAATGACTCCTTCTTTCTTGCCCATAAGATGCAAATTTTTGAAATATTATCTGCATTAAATATTTGTCATTTTACAATAGCAGACATCTGGTTCTCCAAAACCAAAAAAAGTGGAAGAAAAGCACTCCAAAGCAGGCCCAGAATGGCTCATCACCCTCAGCTCTACAACCCTGCTCCCAGCGGTTTCTGACCCTCATAACTGCCTTTGGCTTCTGCTTTTAAACCTTCTGGTACGGTTCTCTATTTTGCCCTGTGACGCTTCGCTTCATCTCCCAGGTCTCTTCGTTTCATCTTCCCGCCTCTTTGCATTATTTTTGGCTTTTGTTCGAGCGTCGAAACGTTTGATCTTCTTGCTAACTGTAACCGTTCTGTAACCCTTACACCTTTATGCCATGTGTTCAGTGCTTCCCTGCATGTTCCATAATGGCCCCCTATAAATCATGACCAAAAATAGCATGTCACGATATCGCGACGTTTTTATGTATGCAGCCTTGCTCCTCTACCTACTCCGTAAAAATGAGACATGTCACGATATCGTGACATTTTTTTGTCAGTAGCCTTGTTCGTCATCATGCATCACGAAAATGAGACATGTCATGATATCATGACATTTTTCTATTTCGGACCGAGCAAATGCAACCTGTCATGAAATCATGACGTTTTCTCCTTCGTTGTGTTTTGTTGCACTTAGCCGCAAAAACGCGACATGTCATGAAATCGTGACACTTTTTCATTTCATACCATCTTGTTGCTTTCTGTCATGAAATCATGACGCTTTTCTCTTTCGGGCTGTCTTTGCTTTCTGTCATGAAATCGTGACGCTTTTCTCTGCTTTGTCACGAAATCGTGATGCTTTTCTCTTTCGTACCATATCCTTGCTTTTCATCGCAAAATTGGGATGCTTTTCTCTTTTGGACTGCTCTCGCTGTACTTGGCCGCAAAAATGTGACATGTCATGAAATCATGACATATTTTCCTTTCGTACCATCTCGCTGCTTGGAGCCACAAAAACGTGACCTGTCGTGATATCGCGACGTTTTTCCTCTATGTTCATTTTGGTTGCTTTAGGTCATGAAAACACGACATGTCGCGATATCGCGACAACTTCTGCATTGAATCTTCTCTTGCTGCCTTCGATCGCGATTTCATGACAAGTCGTGATATCGCGACATTTTCATTTTGTCTTTCTCTCTCCTCTATGAACCACGATTTCACGACATGTCATGATATCGTGACATTTTGAGTCTTTAACTTGGTTCTTTGTCTTGCATCGTGATTTCACAACACGTCGCGATATCATGACATTTTCTCTTCATGATGCATTCTATTACTCTTAGCCATGAAAACGTGACATGTCACGAAATCGTGACAATTTTTCATTTCTAGCCGACGGACAACATGTCGCAATCATGACAACTTTTCATTTCTAGCCGATGGAGCAACATGTCAGGATATCGTGACAACTTTTCATTTCTAGCCACGAGAGCAACATGTCGCGATATCGTGACAACTTTTCATTTCTAGCCGTGACGGAGCAACATGTCGCGATATCGCGACAACTTTTCATTTCTAGCCGACGGAGCAACATGTCGCGATATCGTGACAACTTTTCATTTCTAGCCGCGATGGAGCAACATGTCGCGATATCGCGACACTTCTTCTCTTTTGTGAAATTTTGCTTTTTTCCTTGATTTTTTTAGCATCTGGGTCACTGCGGTCTTCTTTGAAAACATGCAAAAAAGGTGGGTCCCCAATTTTGGGGTGTGTTGTGGATCAGCCACAACAAATGGCGACTCTGCTGTCAAATGCTCCTGAGCATTTTGGTGAGAACCCAACCTGAAATATACAAGCTTAGATACAGGCGTCAGCACATAAAAGATAAACCAATACCGATAGATCAGAAATACATGAAACATCAGAATCATTAAGTATCATCTCGGTGTGTGCAATGTGTTTTCATTCCCTATCGCTTGAACTGGATCAGCATTCCATTGTCAGTTTCACTTATGATTTGTATGCAAGGCTATGAATGATTTGTGCAGGATTTGATGCATGATGAAGATACTAGAGATATAACAACCTTCTTTACAAAGGCTCAAACCTTCTAATATCATGAACAAACATATTAAAACTGTCAAACCCTCTTAGGACCAAATATATGTATACTGAATTAATTTACTAGACCCCAAAGTTGGTTATGTGTCACTACCATCTTGAACCCATGTGCAGGTGTAAGTGAGATCAAAGCTTTGGGGAATTGGATTCCCAACCTAAGCGAGATGGGAATTTAACCCTATCCTTACTACTCTGATCTGGAATTCATTACCTCATCTTGAACAAAATGATTTAACCTGTTATGGATGAAATTGTCAGGCTAGCCTATCCGTTTGAGCAATCAGTGGTCTTGCTTTTAGACAAGACATGTTGCCACGCATGAGCATACTTAACCCCATAATCCATGATTTGGCTTCATTCATTCTCTTTTTTTTTTTTATTTCTTGGACCTTTGGGATGACTACCCATCCTTGCTAGGGACATGTAGTACGATCCCTCCAATCCAATATTAAGATGAAATAGAAAATATTAATTTTATTTTTATTTCTTGGACCTTGGGGATGACTACCCATCCTTTGCAGAGGACATATAGTACGATCCTTCCAATCCAAGATGATAAAATGAAAGATGGAACATATTAATTTTATTTTTGTTTCTTGGACTTTTGGGATGACTACCCATCCTTGCTAGGGACATGTAGTACGATCCCTCCCATCCAAGTTTTATGATAAAATGAAAGATGGAAGCTTTGGGGAATCGGATTCTCAACCTAGGTGAGATGAGAATTATGCCCTATCCTTACTACTCCATGAAGGTCAAATCGGAGCTTTGGGGAATTGGATCCTCAACCTAAGTGAGATGAGGATTTAATCCTATCCTTACTACTCGATTTTAGGCTTTAAGCATTATGGGAGTGGTGAAAACCACTGTTTTAAGGATTATGTTGCATGATAGGACAGACATGAAATATTCTTTCGCCTCACCTTTTCTTCCAAGTATGGTTTTGACCATTTTGCTCAAGATTCTCTTTAATATGCGTAGAACGTGCTTAGTTCAAGATAGTTCGGGCATCAGTTCCCAACCTTAGGATCCTTTTAATATATGTTATGTAATAACCCTAAGAGGATTCAACACCTTCTCAATGATTGCACATGAAATGAAAATGTAACTGAGATGACATGTATATGCAATGCGGAATGTGACATGAGATATGAATGCACTGCTTCTTTTGAAATGTGGATGGAGTATTGCCATAAAAAAATATAAAACTGACTACTTCATGCATCACAAGTTTCAAACGATATTATTAAACTGTTTGTGTTTCTTGCGGAGCTTTCTACAACATAATTCCAATGTTTCATATTTTCCTGATCTTAGGCATGAGTTGACATCTCAAATTTTTATTCATTTTTTTATTTTTATTTTTTTATTTTTAGACAAACCAAACATGTCCAGAGGACTAACACACAAAACTTAAAACCAAACCCAAAAAGCAACTTCAAAAACAAACTTGAAAACACAAACCAAAACCCAAAAACCAAAATCTATATACAAATGTACAATATAATACAAGATGATGCAAAGCTTGGACTATCACTTTCCTGGATCCCAAACATGATTAGAACACTTCAACAAAAATATAATGTGATATGCATGCCAAGTGTTGTAGGAATCCAACAAAAACAATATTAGACCACACCATGCACCAACTTTTAACTTCCCTTGCTCACCCCACCAATTAGATTTAATTCCATTAGTACTCTCATAGGTGAGCGTTAAAATACTAAAATGATTAGACAATAAATGATATTCAATTTTATCTTGTCTATTCTTGAAAGTATCCATTTCATAGTTCGATTCATGATTTAGAACTAGGCTCTCTTTATCCAAAATGAGACTTTGTAAGCAAGAGCCTATTTCTAAAAATTTTAAAGCCAAATCATTTTCCAAATTTGTAGGCCAATCAAATTTGTGTAACTAGTTTGCAAGCATCTAGGATATTTACCAAATTGAGATCATTAGGAGTTTTTATCCTAGGTTCAAGAATTAATTGTTGATGAATTTGATTTAGCAATTTAAATGCATCAAGCTCCTTTTCATTCATTAAAGTAATGTTATCAAAGGTGTGGTTAGAAATTAATCCTTGTTCTACATTCACCTTCAATGGCATTTCATCATAATGCAACACTTGTTCTTTCTCCATGATTTGTTTATCAAAGGCACCAAACTTAGGTACCCAATTGAACACGTGTCCATCCCTTTCAAACCATAAGTCTTGTCTATCTAGGGGTGGGTTAACTAACATATTTCCATGATCAATCACTTGGGTTGTTTTGGATAACGTGGGATTTTCAATTGGATCATCAATGATATCAAACCCAAATGATTTAGGTTTTGTAATTTTCTCATTTTGAAATGGCATAATCGTTGTAGCACAAGTAAGTGGATCAAGATTTTCAACTTCTTTTCCTTCAAAGGAATCTAAAGCAAGTGACTCTCTTTCTTGATTCATGATTGTAGAATCCTTATCATGCTCCAAAATTTGATGAGATTCGAATTTCTCTTCCAAAACTTTCTCAAATTGTACAGGATTTATAGTATCCTCATGTGAGGAAGCAATTGAGTTATCCTGCATATTAATTGACACAACAAGTTTGTTAGAAGATTTAGATTGATAATATTCTTCCCATTTCTTCCACGAATCATAGTAATCATCTTCCAAGTTCAAGTTGTGACGTTCAAGTATTTCTTCTTCATCTTCCGATTCATCAACCTGTTTCTCATCCAATTCATCTTCACCTTCCTTAGATGGTCCCGTTATTTCCAAAAGTGGGTTATTTCTTGAATTCAAATTGGTAAAGCTATCATAATCCAAATTTGTAACCCATGATTCAATTTTATCACAATTTGGAAGGTGTGGATCCTCTTGGTCATCACTTTCGAGAGCATCATCCAAAGTGTCTTTCGAGAACAAGTGGTGAAATTCGATTATGTCTTCAACTTCATTTGTTGATTTTATTTCAAATTCATTTTCAGCCACTTGTGATGACTTAGGAGCTTCTACAATGGGATCAATTTTTGAATTCCGTGTCATATAGTTGCTCCAATCCTTTGCAAGTACATCTGCCCAAATCATATCCACATAAGTTTGTTCATCCAAATACTCCTTTTTGGGTAATGATTCTGGATATTTATTTTCCAAAACAAGATGGTGATTATTTGATTCCAACTTCTTGTTACCCATCCATAGAATTTCTTCTCCAAAATCTTCATGCTCTTCAAGACATTTCGAATAGGTATTCACTTCAACGTGAGTCACCTCAAAATTTCTTGTATCATTTGAAGAAGCATAACATGAAATATCATTAAGATCGGCATTATGAATTTTCTTCCTAGGATGATTTGGATGCATACATTGATGTGCTCGTTTTTGCGGTGGAACATGCCTACATACCTTCTTAACCACTTTCTTTTGCTCTTTTACTTCCGATACGAACTCTTTGGGTTGAGTGGTAGAAGTAGTAGGATTAGTTGGATTGATATCCATGGACAATGCTTGAACATTTGTTGCAATGGTTCCATGAGTGACCACATGATTCTCTAACTGAGGCATAGTTGGATGGATGGAAGCACTTGTATAAGCACACGTGGGAGCATAAGTTGGTCCGGTAGGATAAAGTTGATTGTAGGGAAAAACATTTGATATCAAATTTTGTTGTGTCCACACTTGATTTACCATCGAGGTTTGATTGCAAGCCCCTAGTTGTCCTACCATAGTTGATTGTTCCATTCCATAACCTTGTGGCCTCAATTGTTGATCTACAATCATAGCTTCCGTGTAGGCCGATGCAAGATCAGTAACCAAGGGATTCATCCTGACAAATATGGCAAACAATGGATCCAATGCTCGAAAGTATATTTGAAGAGCACCACTTTCCTCAATAGTATAGGGAGAAATTAATCTCGCATAAAGCTTTCGAAACCTCACGTTGAAACTTCTCACTCGGCTCATTAGGTTCTCTTTTGCAAGAAGCAAATTGTTGAAATATCGTGAGAGGATCAATGAACAACCTAAATTGATTGATAAATTCATCTTTCAATTGAGTCCAAGATGTAATAGAACCAGTGGGTAAATTGATGTACCAATCATATGCCACCTCATCTAGGGTTCCAGGAAACATTCTACATGCCACATCCTCATGTTCGACATTCCATCTAACTAGGATATCCACATAGGCTTGAATATGCTCCTCGGCTAATGTTGGATCATTGTGTTTAAACTTGGGCAAATGCTTTTCTACGTTCTTGGGTAAATCATGAAAATCTCCACTAATGTTCAAAGGATTAGCATGTATCCCATACCACGTTCCTGCAGTTGTAGCCATTAATGAAACTCAGAGAATAATTTCAAAACCAATTTGTTAGTCATGAATAAAAGAAGGAACCATGACAAAGCAATATTCTAAAAATGTAAATTAGTTTCTGATTCACCAGATCGCATATGCGCAGGTGAAGAGCATACTCCTAGTGTTGTAGGCTTTCTGATTCACAAGATCGCATTACACGCAAGTGAAGAGCATAATACCGACAACCAATACATTTTAGACAAAATAATTCCTTACAAGTGAGCATGAAATGACTAGCAAATATCAAACCTGTAACGTGTTAATAATCATGTTAGCATCAACCAAGCAATGTATCCATTAAAATCAAATGAAAGTAATTGCATGGAGACAACCTCGTTAGTCAAGAATTTTTTTTTTTTTAAATCCAATCAAGACACATTATTCCTGTATGAACAATCAAAAAATGTTAGAACAATGCATAGCAATTCATGTCCTCCTTTTAACAGTACAATGTTGTATTGTTAAAAGAGGGCTAAAGATAATAACCAATAGGGCATGAAATATTCAAAATTTAAATCCCTATAGCATTTAAATCACACTGAAATAAACCCATTCAGGCCCTCCTTCTAGCGCCAAAATGTTGAGTGGATATTTTGCCCTATAACAAAATGATCACGCAACTAGAGTCTCTGACAGGAAACTCTCTCTTGCAAAGAAATTAGCTATTTCTCCAAGGTTCTTATGAACAAACATTCATATGCATAAATAATAATATTCAATTTAAATGCTTGGAACACCTTAGTGATTGCAAGTAATTGTAAACAAGGGGCAATGTTGATTTATTTCACCATGAAACTTTAGTGATTGTTCATTGTTTTTTTTTTAGATTTTGATATTTTTTAGATGTTTATAATTTTAATGACTGCAAATTAAAATAAAGTAACAACTTCTGGAAAAGTAAAGTGCAAAAAAATAAAAATAAAATGCCTTCAGTATGATGCTATCCTATTTCGACAAAATCGAAGATATGAGGTTTCCATGCATGCAACCTAACCTATTGGACCTGCAAAACATGCACAATCCTGATAAGCTAAGTGCTGGTTCCTAAGGATTTGAATGAGGTTTTCAGATTTAAGCATTCGCATGCAACAACCAAGAAAAACTTGTATCAACTACATTTACAAGCCTAAAATCTGAAAAGGGAAAATAGACATTTAATCTTGCATGCAGAAAATGACTCCTTCTTTCTTGCCCATAAGATGCAAATTTTTGAAATATTATCTGCATTAAATATTTGTCATTTTACAATAGCAGACATCTGGTTCTCCAAAACCAAAAAAAGTGGAAGAAAAGCACTCCAAAGCAGGCCCAGAATGGCTCATCACCCTTAGCTCTGCAACCCTGCTCCCAGCGGTTTTCGACCCCCCATAACTGCCTTTGGCTTCTGCTTTTAAACCTTCTGGTACGGTTCTCTGTTTTGCCCTGTGACGCTTCGCTTCATCTCCCAGGTCTCTTCGTTTCATCTTCCCGCCTCTTTGCATTATTTTTGGCTTTTGTTCGAGCATCGAAACGTTTGATCTTCTTGCTAACTGTAACCGTTCTGTAACCCTTACACCTTTATGCCACGTGTTCAGTGCTTCCCTGCATGTTCCATAATGGCCCCCTATAAATCATGACCAAAAATAGCATGTCACGATATCACGACATTTTTATGTATGCAGCCTTGCTCCTCTACCTACTCCGCGAAAATGAGACATGTCACGATATCACGACATTTTTCTGTCAGCAGCCTTGTTCGTCATCATGCATCATGAAAATGAGACATGTCACGATATCATGACATTTTTCTATTCTAGACCGAGCAAATGCAACCTGTCACGAAATCATGACGTTTTTCTTTTTCAGATATCGTGAAATCGTGACATTTTCTCTTGCTGTTTTGTCAGAAACGTCGACATGTCATGAAATCATGACACTTTTTCATTCCGTACCATCTCGTTGCTTTCTCGGAAATCACGATGCTTTTCTCTTTGTTTTCGTGAAATTTTTTCTTTTCGTGAAATCGTGACGCTTTTCTCTTTCGTACCATCTCGTTGCTTTTCATCGTGAAATCGTGACGCTTTTCTCTTTCGGACTGCTCTCACTGTACTTGGCCGTGAAAACGTGACATGTCATGAAATCATGACATATTTTCCTTCCGTACCATCTCGCTGCTTGGAGCCACGAAAACGCGACTTGTCACGATATCATGACGTTTTTCCTCTACGTTCATTTTGGCTGCTTTAGGTCACGAAAACGTGACATGTCACGATATCATGACAACTTCTGCATTGACTCTTCTCTTGCTGCCTTCGACCGTGATTTCATGACAAGTCACGATATCATGACATTTTTCATTTTGTCTTTCTCTCTCCTCTATGAACCGTGATTTCATGACATGTCACGATATCGTGACATTTTGAGTCTTTAACTTGGTTCTTTGTCTTGCACCGTGATTTCACAACACGTCGCGATATCGTGACATTTTCTCTTCATGATGCATTCTGCTGCTCTTAGCCGTAAAAATGCGACATGTCACAAAATCGTGACAACTTTTCATTTCTAGCCGTGACGGAGCAACATGTCATGATATCGTGACAACTTTTCATTTCTAGCCACGACGGAGCAACATGTCGCGATATCGCGACAACTTTTCATTTCTAGCCGCGACGGAGCAACATGTCGCGATATCGCGACAACTTTTCATTTCTAGCCGACGGAGCAACATGTCGCGATATCGCGACAACTTTTCATTTCTAGCCGCGACGGAGCAACATGTCGCGATATCGCGACACTTCTTCTCTTTTGTGAAATTTTGCTTTTTTCCTTGATTTTTTTAGCATCTGGGTCACTGCGGTCTTCTTTGAAAACATGCAAAAAATGTGGGTCCCCAATTTTGGGGTGTGTTGTGGATCAGCCACAACAGAATGATAGTTGAATTTACCAATAGGGAAGGCACTGTAAGTTCGAAGGCTAGGAGTATTCCCGTCTCTTTTTTGAATTGGACTCACAATAAAAATTATTTGAGCTGTTAGTATTCGTCGATGTTGCTTGGAAATAACACAAAGACTAATGAGGACAGTCACATGTCATATAACATGGCTCCTAGGCATATTAGTAATTTGAGGTTGGTTGATAATCATAGGGAAGGAAAGAAACGACAATATAAGACTTTGAACCAAAGCCACGTGGACCACCAAATAGCCACCGCCATAAATCTAGCCAGCAGGTTCACTTCTCCAAGGCTGATTGGCCAAGATAGTATGTGGTACCAAAGCATGTCATATACGAAAGAAAGCAATTACCAAATAATTATTAAGAGTAAATGTCAATATAGAGCTTGTGGGAGTTTTTTTCAGTACTCTGCTATGTGTGTCTGCAACTTTTTGTTTCTCTATTGTCTCAAGGAAGGGATCCGTGTCTGATTCTTTTTTGTAATTATGATGTATGTGTGTTTTCTCGGGGTATACCCAAAATGTTGTATAGGAAGTTTCTTTTTGATAACAGACTATGTGCCTTACCGGATGTAATGGCTTTGGCGGCATGTAAATTTTACATATATAGGATCCTTAGTAAGGATATGTTCATCAACAGCCCTGGGCTGATTTTTGTAAAAGGTTTTGGGTCAACTTGTAAAAACCGGTATTAATGCTATAGTATATTATCTACCAAAAAAAAAATTATATAACATGATATTCCCATAGAAATTCTTGTAAAAACTGTTAAAATAACAAAATAATGAGAAAACCTAATCAGTAACTAAAAACATTTACATAGGGCTTCCTGATTTATAATTTAATAAGAGTATGTAATGATATTTTAATTTTAATATTTAAACTTTAGTATAAAATCCCCACTTATCACATTATTTGAGAGAACAAACAATGTAATAACTACCCTCTATATCTAGAGGTAAACTGAAGCTCTGATTGTATCAACTCTAGGAATTATTTTTAGATCAAAATGTTGGGTTTTCTTTTGTAGTGTACATGAAATATCTCCTTTAGTAGATGCTATTGCATGATGTTTATACATACATAATTCAACTAGATTTTGGTGTACTGCCTTTTAGGGGTGTGCCAATATTTCTCTAATGTATATCTAAATTGATGATAATATGTACACTTGTTCCTTTGGAAAGACATATATTGTGTTATAAGGTCAACCTCTAGTTTATTTTCTGCGTATTCAATATGGCCATTATGCTTGTCACTAATATGCATAATATTAGCGATACACCTATTCTATGATCCAATACTTTTTTCTTGAACAACATCCAAGTCATTAATGTCATAACTAAAGTCCTTTGTTTCAACCTATAAGTCATTAGTGTCACAACTAATTTTATTGTGTGTACATTGCTTGTATTACAAGCAATTTCTCTCTTTATGACAAGATCACCTATATCTCACATTACCTTTTTTATTAATGAGTTATTATTTTTGTGTAATAATTTTATCATGTCATGTATTCTTTTCTTTATATATATATCACATGTAATAATAAAATATTGACTAAAATTGACTAGAATGGGCTGACCAGAATGGATTTGCCTACCCTGTGGAATGGAGTCATGAAGAATGTGATGGATTTCATCATGGCGGAGGATCCCAGTAAGACATTGTTAAGCTTCCATTACACATTCATGAATTTCTTTTGGGATGTCAACCCAATAAGTATTCCTCAGTTCCTGATGAACTAGATGAACTACACCATCAATGCTTGCCATAGCAAGAGGGGGTGTGCTATGCCAATGCACCAAGGATTGTTCAAAGTAATTTACAAGTGGGTGCTGGCCATGACACCAAATCCTAAACCTCTAGTTATTGAGAAAATTTTGCCCAGCCACCATGCAAAAATTTTGGGGATAAGAGCAAGTCCGGGCACAAACAAACCTTCCTCTGTATCTCCTACGAAGAAGAGAGTGGGAGAGCCAATTACCAGAGGGAGTATGACCAAGAAAAAACTAAGGATCGAGGAAAATCAATGATATCATCCTTAAGACTGAAAAAAAAAACAAGTTCAAGGATGCTCCAAAACGAGCATCAATGATATGGAAGATGAGGGACCTACCATCATGGTCCTCAAATGTTTCATCTTGAAATATCATTCTATCATCATCCACCAGATGTAGGAGACCTACGACACTTTAACTCAGGTGTTTTTCAATGAGGGGTACATGCCAAAAGTAGAAGCCAAGGACGATGATGAGGAAGATGAGGAGGAGAAGGAAGAGGAGCTTGAGGAAGACATTGAAGATGAGGCCTAAGGATCCTCAGGCCCTGGGGGTTTCACTTTTGTCTCTCGTTTTGTACAGAGCAAGTATTACTCCTATGGCTAATGTATTTTTCCAATTTTGTAAATGATGATCATAGCAAGTTACCTTTCTTGGTTGGTCCTATCAAGTTTTTGGGTCATGTTTGCTTCGCCCGCTCGGTAAGGGTTGTTAGGAAAATTAGTAGTAGGAGAGGGCAAAATGTCCTTAGCATAAACAGGATCCGTAGCTTCAGCATAATGCTAACTTTTGTAACAGGTTTTGGGTTAACCTGCAAAACCCAATAATCAACGAAGAAATTTACTTACCAAAAAAATCTTGACTAAACTAGTAGGAAGTGTAATAGCTTTTTATCTATAATCAACTTCTATGTTAATATGAAGACTTATATAGGTCTTAAGTGTTGTGAAGATGTCAATATTAGCTTCTTGGAAGATTGATTGTAAATATTTTGGACCATCAATTCTCTTGGCAACAATTTGTAACCAAGTTTTAAGCATTGTATATTCATCATCTTCTTAAGTATCATGCATTAGATTTTCACTTTTATTTTTTTTGTTTTCTTTGAACTATTTTGGTTTATTATTTACTTTTCTATCATTAAATATCTATCCTCTTTTATTAGGTTTTGAGATGATATTTGTATTTATTGAGATAGGGGTGATCCAATGCAAATAATCCATTTTGTATGATGCAATACCTTCTAATTTTCATTTTCTTGAGATAAAGCATATTTTATATCCATTAACTTCTTGAAAATCAACAAAAATTTCTCTATCTATTGTTTGAGAAATAGAAAGTAAGTTTTCAGTCAATCTAGGAATATATAATACTTTCATAATAGTGCATTCTGTTAAAGATAAATTAAGAAAAAAAATTCCTATTCCTCTAATTTGATAGCTTTTGTTGTTTACCATTGTATTGGCCACCCATGTATTTCTTGAAATGCATCAAAATAATGTATTATTTTTATGATTTTTTTCTGTCATATGATTACTAGCCCCAGAGTCTATGTACTAGTTATCATATATGTTTTTAACCTTTTTGTGTCATTAATACTTTAGTAGCTATTTTTGGCTCATCATCATGATCTATTTTAAAATCTTCTTGTGCTACTTAGTACTTCCTGTTCCACATACCCTTGTGATGAAATTTTTTTCTAGGTAGATTGTTAACATTTGTAAATTCTTGTGTTTTTGTCTGAGTTCATGCCTTGTTCAAAGCATTTTATATGCATAATCTAGTCTCATGATTTCCTTGATAATATCTTCTCCATTCAGCCTAAATTTATGAAAAATATAAATATGTATTAGTAGAAACTCTCATATTTATTTAATATATTCTCCTAGAGATTAGAGCATTGTTTGAAGTATCATCTCTAAGTTGAATTTCTAGTTCATGTTGCTGTAGAATATTGATTAACTCTTCAAAATATACTCTATGGTTTGAAACTTGTAAAAAAGTTACCAAAATATTATATGAATTAGGTAGTGCATGTAGTATAATTGAATTTAACAGATTATAATTTTCTCCCAAAGTATTTAATTTTTATTTTAATTTTTCTACCTTTTGGAGAAACTATTCCAAATTGTCATTATCTTGTATTTGTATAGTGTATAGTTGAGATTGTAAGTGATGAATTATAGCTTGATTTCTACCTTCAAATATTGTGCATAGGATATCCCAAGCTTATTTTGATGTATTATATTCACTAATATGAGCTTGAATTTCATACATTATACTAAATAGAATGATTAATTTGGCCTTGTTATTCTTTTCATCAAAGCGCATTTGAGCAATTGGTTCTTCAAGATGTGGTTCATCTCCTGAAACTATATCCCAATTTTCTCCTACCACAAGAATAATCCTCATTTTATTATTCCAAGGAATTAAATTTGGATCTTCTATCTATTGAGATTTTGAAAGAAATAGTTTAGAAATAATCATTTTAAAATTTATAACTCCTTATTTTAATATCTCTTCAAATATCTTATAAATATCTTTTAATGATTTTTAAGCAACTCTAAAAAGGTTATTCAACTCTTATATCCTTATAAATATTGAATAATGCAATATGACCTTCAAATAAAACTTAATTCCCTTTAAAGAAAAAATATATTCTTTCTATAGTATTGTTAACTATAGAAAACATTTACATAATTTTAAAAGTACTTGACAAACACTTTAAAAAAATATATATTTCAATACTTTATGACTTCCAATAGCAACTTTATAACTTCTAATGTTAACTTTATAATCAAAGAATCATACCTAGAATAGGCACTCCACTAGCATCCAATTAACACATGGTCTTAATCTTCCATGTGGCACTAAGTGCTTTATTCTACTTATGGTTATCTCAATCATTCAAGTGTGTTTCTTCTTAGGCAAATTTGTATGTATAAAACTTCTTCTTCGAAGACCAAGTACCTTTCTATCATAGTATCAAGATCTCTTTAACTGCTCATAAATACTCTGAAACAACATTTATGTATACTGGTGCTTTGCAGATATTTTCTTTGAATAAAACATCACTAAATAAAATGCTTTGAAATTAAAACTTTTAATACCTACATGTACAAATATTTTCATTCTTATGGACATCTTGATAGATCATAATGTGATTGGTGATTCACATGTTCTAGCATCTCTTTATTCCTTGGCACATGTTCTCCTTGCATATCATGTTTTGCTACAAATGTCTCATTCTGCTTATCATGTTCTATTATGAACGTCTCCTTGGATAATATTTTGTAAATGTAACTATAAGATCTACGAAGATCTCAATCATTAAATATTTTACAAGAAATATTGCTCATCTTAACGAGGTGATCTAAAATTTTAAATATTTCTTTACCAGATGATCTATAATTTTTTAGAGTTGCCTTTAGTCAAGTGTATCATATTTATTTGGGCTTTAATATATTTCAACTCAGGCGGTGTCTCATATTATTCAAGATCCAATATATATATATATATATATATATCAAATTTTTTCTTTAAATGTAAAAGCACATTAAAATATAGAAATCCCTTTTGAATGATAACAAATTAAATGATTTTTCTTTCTTGGGAATGATATCTAAAGCCTTCTCTTCAAAAATATTCTTCTCTCTTGGGTATGATATGTAATGCCCTCACTTCAAATATTTGGGTCTATAAATGATATTCTAGACTGCAATGCCATCATAAAAGAAAGGTATTTCATATTACAAGATATGCTCATACCACATATTGGAATAGAATAAAGCATTCAAAGGATATATTTTTAATCTCAAACTTAAATATATAATACATTACATCTCAAGTATATAACATGAGGTTCCCATATAAAATCTCGTAAAAAATGTTAAACTAACATGATAACAAGAAAACCTAATTAGTAACTACAATTTTTTACATAGAGTTTCTTGACTTATAATGTAATAAGAGTATGTAATGAGATTTTAATTTTAATATTTAAAATTTAGTCTAACATTGATCAACTTATTATCTTTTATTTATATTTTCAATCCCAAGGTGCCATGTTTGATGCCTAGATTTGGGAGAATCCTCTAAGGTGTTTTCCTTGATGTCCAAAATTTAAGCCATGTCATCTATGAACCATTAATATTTTATATATATATGTGGGTGTGTGTATATCTTTTCCAAATGGAAGAATAAACTTGTCAAACCATTATTCATTGGATAAACGTAGGCAAAAATCAATTACCTTATACCAAGTGCTAGTACCTAATTCAATGAATCTCCTTCTAAGGTTTATCATTTGATTTATTTTATTTGAGTACTATCTCATACAATATTTTGGGGGACATTTTCTAATATCAAAATTTTAGATTTTAGTAATTTTGAAGACTACATTTCTCACTTCAAATCCTTAAAAAATGACTTAGCTATGATAGGAGGTAAGGTAAAGGATGATGAAGAGTATGTTGAATCTATTAATTCTAATATTTCTCCTCTATTTCATACAGTTGGATTGATTCTTTATATTGATGATATGACTATCAAGGATTCTCAACCTATCCCTCTTGAAGGAATTTTCAAGCTTCTTATTCAATATGAAGTTGCAATAAATATTTGTGGAGTTATTTCTCATACAAAAGCTCATCTAAAGGAATTGAAATAAATAGAACCCAATGATTAGTTTCTCAAGGGGGAGTCTAAGGTTTCAAAGAATTCAAATACTTGCAATTATTGTAAAAGGGAAGGGCACTCCACAAAAATCTACATATTAAGATTTAAATAAAATTCTTGAGAGCTAGACACAAGCTTTCTAATGATGAATATAAATATTAAAATGATAAAGTGGAGGCTCTTTAGAGCTTTCATTATGGAGGTGAGGTGTTACCTTTAGTGCCTCTTATCCTTGGCCCCTTAGCTCAAATTATGGGGGAACGTGTATATGTAAGCCTATGGGAGTTATTCTATATCAGCCTACGGGTATCTATGTGCAAGCCTATGGGATTCTTGATTTAAGCCTAAGGAAACCCTTCATGTATTCCCATTTAGTAATATTGGTTAATCCATACTTATGGATAACCTTTGATTAAATGGTGTAAATTGTTATTATATTATTATAATTTAACCTCAAAGTCAAGTTAATGTTAGCTTGAGGTTAAATATTAATTAGGTTTTTGGTATCACTATAAATACCTTCAATGATTTATCCATTGTATTAGTTTGTGATATATGGGATGCCTATAGACACCCACCCCTTAGTCCTTATCTCTATTCATGCCATTTATCTCTTTCTATTTTTTATCTATACACTCTTCTATTTTGCTCTTAGTCTTTTATCTGTATATTATTATGATGAATCAATGTTTTAGGATGTTTTTGGAAATTATTATAAATTACAATAGATACAAGGTAGCATTTAGCATTGCTATACTATAAAATGTCATTGTAGACAAATTCAAAGTTGATGTTGGCATTGATTGTTGATACATAGATGCATTTAATTATTTTAAATTAAGTAATGACATGATATGAGGAGATGTAGATAAGGCTTACAATGGTTATTGATATAATTAGATACTTTAGAATGAGAGGTTTGGCAATGATATGATATAAGGCATGTAATAAACTCTTAGTATCACATTAATTATTGTATAAATTTATTGGATAAAAAATTGGTGGTAGATAAATCTTCCCTACTTGCACAATTAGCTCTTCTACATGGGCAACTTCTTCAAATATTGTTGCTAATATAATGTGACCTTTTGCTCCAATCAATATTGCAAGATCTAACTATAACACCCTTATGTACTACACCATATCTTGTTCATTAGATAGAAAAATATTGGCTAAGGTTTGGTAAAACATGCACATAATTTTGATATTAAAGTCATGAAAATTCTCAATAAATTATCTAACCATAGCATTTAATTAAAATAGTATCGAATATGCATTAGTAATATTACCAAATATTCTAATAAATGGATTAGTGATCATGGTCTAGTTTGTGAATTAACCATCTCCAAGGATTTTGTACCATAATATGGTCATACGACTTAGTAAAAATATGACTATTCACATAATTATGTAATCTTCCTAGATGCAATGAATCAGTTTTAGAGTTGATATTTTTTTGAGATGCTCTAATGTTATTTTTTTATCACCTCCATTAAATGTTAGTAGGGCTTTTAATGTTGCTTATAGAATGGATAGATTCAATAGGCATTGATGGCTCCAATCCAAGAAATTATTCTGCGACATCATTTACATTTTTAATTACAATATACGATAATTTTTCTATGCATGTGGTATTTGCTAAACTTGTTACTTAGGATATGTTATGCTTGTTGAGTGTGTTGCACCTATTGTAGAACCTGATATGCTTGTTAAGCATTAGGTTGTATCAGTTGAATTACAAGATGTACTTATTAGACCATGAGTTATACTTATGGTGTAGGTTATTTTAATTGGCTAGGTTGAATAGATTGACCCATATTCATAACTAGAAAGTGTGACAACAAACCTGATTTGTTCCCCTTATTTGCATTTTGGGTATCAAGTATTCTAGGAGTTTTATATATTTTTATCCTCTTCCTAAATAAATGGTTCCCCCCCTTAGAATACCTCTTTTATGTTGAAGGTAATTTGGAAAAATTCAGAATTCTTTAGAATTGATACTTAGATTTCATATTCATAAACCCCTTAAAATCTTCCTCTTAATGGAATTTCCAGAATATGGATTTAAAAAATTTAGCCAAATGTTGATCTAGATAAGGGCTTAGAATTTAATAAAGTCTCCAGTACAAATTGTAAATATGATATTTTAGAAGAAAAATATATGAAAATAAAATAAAATTTCTAACACCACTTGCTAGATGTACAAAATATCACTCAAATTTTATTCAAATTCTATGAGATTGTAAAAATTTATAAAAAATCTCATTAAATTCTTGGAACTATGCAAAAATAGGAGGGTTCTTCAAAAAATATTTGACATGCATATTTTTTTAGTGAGTATTAGCATATATAAAAGAAAACACAATAAAACCTTTTGCAGAGCATCCTGTCAATCTACCACTATAGAAGTTGAATTATCATAGAGATGGAAGGCTGGACGGCTGGAAGAGAGAGAGGAAGGAGTTCAAAATTTTAGCCTTGTATTCCCGATGTATAAATAAAAAATATTATTTTACTAAATTATATAAAGTCTTTATTATTGTTGAATGCATGATATTCAATCTTCTAGATTGTGTATGTGTTGCTTCTTGTATGTGCAGGATCTAGGGAAATTTAGAAACTCTAGAGCCATATGGAGGAAAAGCGAGTCATGGAAACCATTCAAGTGAAGGAAAGGTGAATTTTTGTGAGAAGGAAATACAAACTTAAATAGAAGAAAGAGCGATTGAAAAGATATTCTTGGAGAAGAGACTACCACCCAGAACATATATTTGAGAACGAGGAAGTTGGATAGAGGAATGACAAAAATAGTTATTCATCATCACTTTTTTAATGCAATACCTAATTCTGTATTGCTACTATATTGTAAGATTGTTTGAGAATATGATATTATTCGGTACATGCCAATGTATCACCTTGGTACATTATTATATTAGGTGTGTGTCTTACATTAGAGTGTGAGTTGATATTTTATGTAATGTATAATGTGCAGGAAATACACAAGTGTCATATAATTTTGTGTGCAAGTGTTGTGAGTGAAATGTGCACAAGTTTCCATTATGTAAGACTACACATGTATCATTAGAATAGAAAATTTAAGAGTTTCAAAGAAGAGTGAAGGTCAAGAGTACAACATATGAGGAGTTACATTCAATTATATATTTATGATAAAGCATTGTAATTTGTATTGAAAGTGCATAGTTTACTGCATGCATTAGCATATCCTTATTCTATGAGTATTATGAGTTATTGTTGTGTTATTATATTTGATATTATATTCTAAGTTATTATATTTGTTTCATTATATTGCAACTTTATTATATTTGATCCTGTGATTATATTCTTGTGAGTTTCGTATTAAGTCTAAGACTTCAAAAGCCATCAATGATTGCACTCATCGTACAAAGGATTTAGAGTTATATAGGTAATATGAGTTAATTGAACGACCGAGAAGAATGTGAAGACAACTATTTACATAGAGCATAAATGAAGGTAAAAATTAATTGGTATGCAAAAACATCTATGGTACAAAGATAAATCAAGATATCATGTAATTAGGGTTGGAATGATTGTACAGTAAAAATGCATCATTGTGAAGTGGTCATACAAGTGTAAGATTGAGGGAGCACAATTGCAAACTAAACAATCATACAATTAAGATTAATATTGTACAATTGATAATGCAAGATTATTCAATGGCAAAGGTAAAAAATCATATAATTTGGATTGAAGTGTTCAATGAGGTTGTGATTTTCTATTATTGCATCATTGAGGGTTGATTGAACGAAGGACAAAGGAATCATGTAGTCATTTGACATAAGGAAACCATATAAGAGCCTAGGAATTTTAGGTGATTCATACAATTGTATGATTGAGAGAAGAATCATACAGTTGTACGATTGGAGGGTGCAATTTTTTAAAGATTGCATTATAGGATTATAAGAAATCATATAGTTGTAAGGTATTGTATAGTTATCAAGGATTGTACGGTTGTGAGGCATTGTATGGTTACCAAGGATAGTATAGGTGTATCGTCTAGTCATTTGACATAAGGAAACCATATAAGAGCCTAGGAATTTTAGGTGATTCATACAATTGTATGATTGAGAGAATAATCATACAATTGTACGATTGGAGGATGCAATTTTTCAAATATTGCATTATAGGATTATAATAAATCATATAGTTGTAAGGTATTGTATAATTATCAAGGATTGTATGATTGTGAGGCATTTTATGGTTACCAAGGATAGTACAGGTGTGAGGCCTTGTACAATTACCAAGGATAGTATAGTTGTGAGGCATTGTACATTACTAAGGATCATACGATATGAGCATTTTATTATATGATTACAAGAATCTTGGTGTGTAGAAAGAAATTTACTATTGAAATTATTTGGTGTTTCTTATTGTATCATTGAGCCTCTATATTATGTGATTATATAGAAGACTATATTATTGAAGAGCAAATTGTACAATTGAGAGTAACTGTATAACTTTAGGCTAGATTATACCATCGTACGATTGTGAAACTAAAGGTTTATAAACCATTGTATGATAGCAAAGGTATTTTCATACAAAAAAGGGTGTGGAATTTTTTTATTGCACCATTTGGTATCAGAACCAAAAGATCTTTGAGAAGTGGGGAATGATACGTACCTAAGAAGATATGACACAACAAGGAAAAGGAATACCATGAGGGCCTTGACTTACAGATATAGCTAAAATTATGAAAAGAGTCATCACTCGATTAAATGCTCTTGAAAATTCCCAAAGGAGGGGAATTCAAGTAAAATATGTAAGCAACAATGAAGAGGAGGAAATAGAAGTTTGTAATGAAGAAAAAGAAGGAGAATTTAGTACTTGTCAAAGTTATTCTGATCAAAGCACCTGGGAAAAAGGTGAATCATCAAGAGGGCAAGGTGGATTTGGTAGAGGAAGAGGATGTAGTTTTTTTGGAAAGTGCTATAGATGTTTTGAAGAAGGACACAAGGCATTTGAATATCCTCAAGCACAATAAATTAGCAGGAATGGAAGGGAAGCTCATAACCAAGTTGTACAAGCAGATGAAGACAACATTGCTTCACTGAAGCACTTGGAAGAATAAAAGCAAGAGGAATTCCTTATGATAGATAGAGTGTTATTGAAACTAGAAAAGGAGGTGCATGAACCTAAGAAAATAAGGAACCTATTTAGGAAAATTTACAAATCAAGGGATAAATGTTACAAGGTGATTGTGAATAGTAGAAGCATAGATAATTTAGTGTCAATAGAGATGGTGGAGAAAATTGGATTAAAGGGAATGGAACATCCAAATCCATTTAAGGTTTCATGGTTGAAAAAGGGACATCAAATTTTGGTAATAGAATAATGTATGGTAGATCTCCAAATTAGCTCTTATAAGTATGTGGTTCTATGTGACATCATGTTGATGGATGCATGTCATGTCTTGTTGGGTAGACCATGGCAGAGTGCATGATGGTAGGGAGAACACCTACACCATTGAGAAGGATGGCAAGAGGTACACATTAATTCCATTGAAGGACAAGGGGAAAGAAGTGGATAGTAGACCTACAATGTGCTAGGGTATAGAAAAGAAATCCTTGAAGGGAAAGAAGAAGAAGAAAGCTTGTTTTGATTTCATCACTAAAACCACAAAAAAGGGATAAAGGGAAATATGAATGAAATCCCACACGGTGAATGATTTATCGAGAGAATATGTAGAGATTATTTTAAAATATGTGTTACCACTGATAAGGAGTATTGGTCATTTCATAGATTATATTCTCATATTGGGATTCAATGATAAGCCAACAACAATGAAGAATGAGCAGGAAAGCGTAGAGGCAAACAAAACAAAAAGCACAGGAAGAGATAAATAACCCAAGTCACTAGTAGTAAGGGTTATGAAACCAAGTTGAAGGGAGAAGAGTTAGTGTTGAAAGAGGTTGTGAAACAAGTGGAGGAAAATATGGATGCATGTAAGAGGCTAGACATGGAAAAGATATTTATGGTATAGGTCACCAATAGTAGTGACCACAAAGAAGGTAGTGCAATGACACCTACAACAAATAAGGGGAAATATAAGGAGAAAATATGTGATAAAGAGATAGTGGAGGAAGATGAAACTCATCACGTCATTGTTGGCATGACAAAGGCCATGTTGTTAGAATTAATAGTGATAATGGTACTTTAGAGTGTGGTGAAGGATATTGTGTTGATGATCAAGGTTAGAGTGGTGATGAAGAGTTTGGGTGCTTTGAAAGGCACACCACAAGAATTGGTTCCAAGTTGATGATAAGAATGGGGTACAATGGTAAAGGATTGGAAAGATATGAGAAAGACATGAAAATTCCCATAATGCCAAAGATAAGGCCAAAGAATGAAGGCCTTGGGTATGCAGGTCTGATAAGAAGTAGTGGAACTAAATTTGTGAAAGGAGAGAGTAGTACAAGGAATGAAGGTTTGAGAATGGGTTGTTGTAGTCAGTATGGAATATCTAGATATGTAAAAACTAGGTGTTGGAACCTACATCCTTATAGGAGTTGTGGAGGATAAAATCACCCCATGCATAAGTGTTAGCATCAAGAGGAAGTCACCAAAAAAGTACATGTTCATTGCAGTTGGATGGATGTGCCACAATAGGACAAGGTGAAACAAATGCTAAGTGCATTCTTGTGGGTGGTTTTTGTGTTCCTCCTACCCACCTATTTTCCCATGTAAACTATAACCAAAAAATGAAGACAAAGAAGTGCAAGAAAGTGTACGAATCCACTAGGGAACAAAGTAAAAGAAGACCAAGCACAAGAAAGTATCATAGAATCGAGACATGACAAGAATATACCAGGGAACAAAGGCAAATGAGACCAAGTGCAAGAAAGTGTCATGAAATCCTGATATGAAAATAATTTGCTAAGGAACGAAGGGAAAAGAGACCAAGCACAAGAAAGTATCATGAAATCGTGATATGATGAGAATCCACTAGGGAACGAAGGAAAAGGAGACCAAGTGAAAGAAAGTGTTATAGAATAACGACATGACAAGAATTCACTAGGAAATGAAGGCAAAGGAGATCAAGTACAGATCAAGGGGTACCAAGCAAGGAATGAGGAGCAACCATGATTTCAAGCTTCACCCATCACTTTGTGGTATGCATGAATTGCTCAAATTAGTGGCTCAATGTCTAACACACATCCTATTTTGTTTAAGATAAACACTACTGCATGACATATGTCTCATCGGTTTAGCCACCTAGCAGTTTGTTATAACAACTTTAATGTAAGATATTTTATATTTTTGAACCAAAAGGATTATAAATAAGAGTATTGACCTCTTGTTAAAGGATCATCTCTTAGGCGTTTACAAGTTGTATGGACTTAAATTTTGGAAGGAGAAAACACTATAAAGATATCTGTTTAACCTTTGGTTCAAATATCTTGTAGAACAAGTATGTATGAATGGATGAATATTTCTAATTTAGTTGAGTAAATGTACGTGATATTAATTCTTATTTTTGGATTCTTGTTCACATTTATTTCTTAGTCTTGGAACTGCTAATCTGTGAAGCTAAATATTGATTAACCTTGTTTTATGTATGATAAGTAACTGGTTGGTCTGTTAATAGGTCATGGTAGATGCTCTTTTTCATGGTTTTGTTTATTTATTACTGTTGATTAATTTGTACCCTATTAATTTCTAGCTTAGGCTACATTTACATTCCTTTCTAGCACTTTTTTATTTTCCCATTGATAACTTTCCAGCTAGTTAGAAATTCCTAAAGGAACCAACCTTCTCTAGAGATTGGACAAGTTAAACCTTGTAGTCTAACCATTCATTCAATGTTGGCCATGTCTTGGGCACAATAACCAACCATAGGTATATTTTGGACCAACAGTTTTTGGCACACCAAGTGGGACCACCCGCGTCCTGCTTTTAGGATATTATGGGGTTCAGTGATACCCTATTCTAACATAATAAGATATCAAAAATTACCTTGTGAATCTGCTTAGAAATAAAGATTCAATATTATGATTGGTTGCCCCTTATTTTTATCATTTTAAAAATCCTTGGTAGATCCCATCTTCTTTTTAAATGGGATTTCATATCTGATGAAGGGTCGAAGATCAAAAACTATCATCATGAAGTCATGCCCCTCTGTAAAGGGAACCCTAAGATTTTTGAAATATAGTTAACATAAAGGATCAATGGCTCAACGGTGCTACCCCTGATGGGATGATGCAGACTCTCTCAATGTTCAGAATATGCACAATATCCCCAAGGCTACGCTAAAAATCTTGTCAATATTTTATGGTACAAAGGATATTACCTTTGAACACTGCCAAGATGTAGCTTCCTTAGCTATCATGCATAATATCACCTTTGAATATGTAATGCTAAAATTATTGGTCCTCTCTCTCAAGGGGAAAGCATTGTAGCCCAAAAATTCTTGCACTCCTTTCCTCAAGGCTGATGGATCCGCGCCTTAGAGGGGAATGGGAGAATGGATGGCCTACACCTCAGAGGAGAGGTACTTGAGTTCGTACCCTCTTATGGTGATTTTTTGATGAATGGGTTGGGTTCACCAGGAAACATTTTGTGGTAGTTTCCGAGCCTAGGTTTGGGATTTGTTTTGATGTGTTTGTTTTGATCAAATCACGCATACACCTAAGTTTGGCCAATATGCAATTAATCTAACCTATATGCAATTTTAATTCAAATGCAAACAACAAATAATAGAAAACATAATGTAAAATACAGTACGATACTAAAAAAAATGATTTTAAACTCTTACTTGTATCTGGATGTCTGCTGAAGATTCTGATTTTTGTATGCAGTCCAGATCGTATGCAGTAGGTCGATATCATACTACAAACCATAGGATCGTATTACGATCTGCGAGATCGTATTACGAATAGTGATAGACAGATCTGATTTTGATAGACAATAACAGATTCATGGATAGAGTATATAAAATAGAAAGTCTAGAGATTTACTTATGATTGCAAGCTTAACTATGATTAAATGAATACACTTAAATAGTTATAATGATATGCATTGATGAATTAATGTATTACAATATATGAAATGTGCAATTATATGAAATTAGGTGAACTCCAGGAATGCAAATGATTAAATCTAATGCTTTATGTGATGAAGAATGCTAAATGCAATGTAGATTAACTAGATGAATAGCAGAATATGCAAACCAGAGCTTGAGGTTGCCCCCAAACCAACTGCAGGTGATATCGTAGCCTTCTGAGCGAGATCATATCCCAAACTCACAAAGTCATACTACGATCACAATATCGTATCCTCCGATCTGCAACAATGTCCTTCGATCCTATGAGCAAATAATGAAATAACTAGAGCTAGGATGCAAAATTATGCGAAGTTTTCTAAAAGTGCAAGGAGCCAGGAGAATTTTAGAGGGAGGGGTCTGGTTAAATAAGTAGGGAGGAGTGTCCAGAATAGGGAGGAGGTTGAATTGTTATAACTTCTTCTAAGTTGGGCGAGGCCGAACGGATCCGATCTCGCATTTCCCACATAGTTACACAGGCGGGGACAAAAACCATTCAACTGATTTTTGTCGTTTTCCTTTTTTGAATTTTCTATTTCTAGGCAAGATCGTATTACGATCGACGATATCGTACGCCGATCGCAAGGATCGTAAGACTGAAATCGTGCTACGATTTCAGAGGTCGTACTACGATTTTGGAGGTCGTAGTACGATCTCATCAAATAGGCACAAATTTTGAGGTAATAAATGCAAACATGATGTTTTTACAATTTTTTTATGTTCTCATGCAAATGGGTCAAATTTGAGGTGCTACATTTTGCCCCCTCTTTAGCGCAGTTTCGGAAGAAATTGCGTTAAAGAAAAGTGTGACACGCTTTACGAGAAAGCAAAATTTTTATTGCAAATTTCATTGACGATTTTGAGTTTTTATGCAAATTGTTTCGAGATATGATGTTTATGGTACCCCCTTCGAGTTTTTATACCAAATTTAACGTTTGGGTAAAAACTCAAAAAATTAGGAGTAAAATGAATAAATAAGAAAAATAAAATGAAAAAGTAATTCATTTGCTTTTTTTTACCTTTTAGAGCTTTGGAGAAAAATATGGTAGGAGCTTCACATCACATTGATTTGGTCCGAGTTGGAGATGGAGCACTCCGGGTATGCATTTCTAACTTATTTAGGGTAGATTTTTATTGTTATTTTTTTGTTGAATTTGGATTTAATTTGGCAATTTTAGGGCATGATTGTCATCGTGTAGCCCTAGTTGCGAAATTGTAATGATTTCACAAAATCGTATCAATTTTGTAATATCGTATCATACGATATTGATGAAATTGGTATGATATTGCCAAAATTGTATCGATTTCAATGATATCGAATGTTATGATATCATGAAATCGATACGATATTGTCTGTTTTAGTACGATTTTGCATTGTATTTATCTGATTTTGCATTTTTTAATCTGATCACTAATTTTGATTTTGTGTTTTATTTTTGATAGATGGTAGAACTGAAGAATAGGGAGTGGAGGTATGCTACATTACAGGTAGACCGAGATGCCCTCATGGATGATGAGTTGGCTACTTTAGAGGTGGTGGGCCTCAAACATGTGGTAGAAATACCATAGATTGGGATTGATATGAGACTTCTTACGACGTTGGCTGAGAGATGGTATCCAAAGTCTTCTTGTTTTTGGCTACCCATAGGAGAGATGGCTCTGACATTAGAGGATGTCTGGTGGATCTTGAGGTTGCCACTATGGGGTATTTGGGTTACCACATCTGGTAACCAAGGCTAGGATTTATAAAGATTGATGGGAGATTTGAGCTTCCTTTTAAGGAAGGGGGAGTTCCATTGGAGAGACTCAGTAGGATAGAGGGGGTCTCTCAACTTATATTATTTTTGAGTGGCATGGTGGGTGGTTTGATTCTATGTCATCTTAGTGGAGTACATCTGCCATGGACACTGGCAGAGGTGGTGTGCGATATGAGGGACTAGAGGGTCCATTTTTCTTGGGGTCCCTTCCTCTTGTGTTGGCTCTATATATTTTTACATAGAGTCATCTACAAGAAGGGGAAGGGCCTCATTTTGACTTCATTCCTATAGGTCTGGTGCTGGGAGCACATAGCCATCCAGTGGCCTATAGGGCTTCCATTGGTTAGAGTGGCATATGGTGAGCCTGGCATGGTAGATGATAGGCCGAGGGTGTTCTATTGGCCTCTTCAGGGAGGATGGGGTAGACGGGCTAGCATTCTTGTTCTAAGGTGGCTCATGGATGATTTATTGGTAGACAACATCACATGGCAGCCATGGAGAGAGATTCCAAGGTGGTAGGAGGATGCCTATGAGTTGGCATGGATCAGATGGACCATTTGGGTCCAAATGCATGAGGGAGAGGTGGAGTTGCACTATTTTGATTGGGTGCAATACCAATTTGGTCTATAATAGGACATTCCATAGTATAGGAATGTCATTTTTGCTTGGTCTACTTGGGATCCTACCACCTTTAGTGGGGCTCCCGATCTGACTAAATTTTTGGATCTAGAGCTAGATGATGCTCTAGTGGAGATGATGGTAGGAGATGATGTAGGGGTGATGGATAGATACCATCAGTGGTATGCTGGAATTAGGCCTACCAGGTTGATAGTGTGGAGGAGTATAGTTCATCGGGTAGTTGATTGAGTCTTTCGATAGTGCCAGACTGATCCATAGGTGGTCTCAGGGAGACGCCATCCTTGCACATGGGGTGACCACTTGATACATGGGCAACGGGGCCACAGGGGTAGATAGGAGAGGATAGGATCACCCCCATAGGAGGGAGGAGCACCTCCTCAATAGGCAGAGGGATCGAAGTTTCTCGAGAAGGGCAAGAGGATTTTGGAGGTAGGAGAGAGTAGCGGCACTACAGAGCAGGATGCCGAGATTACATGGTTGAGGGTAGAGAATTCTACCCAAAAGACCAAGATCGAGTCTCTCGAGGCCGAGTTAGCATAGGCTA
The DNA here is from genome assembly GCA_028583015.1 of Wollemia nobilis. Lineage (NCBI taxonomy): Eukaryota > Viridiplantae > Streptophyta > Pinopsida > Araucariales > Araucariaceae > Wollemia > Wollemia nobilis. The sequence continues at coordinate 5,477,068 of JAQPPZ010000386.1, read as the reverse complement.
GGGCTCAGTTGAGCCAGGCAGCAAGGACTCAGGGAGTGGTGGTTCCCACTCTGACACCTTCACAGGTGACTCACTCGAGGAGGAGCGGATCAGGGGATGAGCTGGTGCGGTCTATTCATCAGACCATATTTTATCAGACTTTGTATTTTGTAGCCATACCAACCAGTCAGAGATAGGAGATGCCTGTAGATATCATAGGTCCAATTCGGGTAGGATCTTCATCTCGCTCTACTTCTAGAGTGACGTCCTCCCAAACACATACAGTAGTAGGATAGTTTTGGCCACCACCACCACCTGGTGGAGGTGATGATGCTCAAAGCTCTAGAGGCTCTAGGGGGATTTAGGGATGGACCCTAGATTCTATTTTTGGTGACTGAGTATGTCGATGTTAGATATTGTGGCATACCAATCGATTTTGATGATGTATATATTGGATGATATATTATATATATGATCTTTCTATTGATGTGACTTTGTGTACTTATGTGATGAATTTGCATTTTAATCATGCTTTTATATTTCAAGTAATCATGCTTTGTATAAATATTTTGCTTTTATCATGCTTAAAAATAGATGGAATGATAGAATGTATGTGAAAAGGGAATTGGATTTTGTGTGATAAGATATTTGAAAAAATATTAGCAATATGTATCTCCAAGGATGTTGTGTTGTTATATGACCGTTGGTGGAGGTGAATTCTCGCTAGGTCACGAAGCTTTTGATCCTGTTGTGAAGAAAATTAATATTGCTAAAATGGTTGGTTGCTTAAGAATAATTCTTAAGGTTTTTGTGATGATGATAAAGATGAGATTTGATGTTGTTTTGGAATAGGATTTGAAATGATTTTAAGCATGAAAATTTGGAAGGATGACTTGCGCTAGGCATAGAATTCCTAAGTGTGAATTTGCAAAAAATAATAATTACTTAGGAATTATACCATCATCGTGAAAATTAAAATGAAATGCATGATGAGATGAAATTTGTTTATTCTTTTTAAAATGCAATTTGTAAGAGAAAATGATTACGTCATATGTTTTAAAATATTATGAAATTTTTGTTTTTATGTAATAATTTTGGACATGAAAAATTTAGAAGGATGACTTGCGCTAGGCATGGAATTCCTAAGTGTGAAGGTTGAATAATAATTACTTAGGAATCATACCATCATCGTGAAAATCAAATGAAAATTTATAATAGTTTTATTGCATGTTTTTTGGAAGATTTTTGATGAACTAAAATTAAGCATAAAAATTTATGAAGATAACTTGCGCTAGGCATAATGTTCCTAAGTGTGAAATTTGTAATAATAATTACTTAGGAATTATACCATCATCGCGAAGTCAAAATAAAAATGCATGATTATATATGATTTTGAAAATGCAATTTCTTAAGAGATGAATGATTAATGTTTCTAACAAATATTTCAAAGAAATATTTTAATTTATTTCAAAGACAAATTCAAATTTATCAAGAACCCAGTGTGTGCATATGTGAGTTCGTTATCCATTTTGATATATCATAATGACACAAAATCTCTCAAGGATCAAATGTGTGTGCTTTGTAATGTTCATTTACCAATTTTGAGTAAGGTAGTGATGCAAGCAAACTTGAATGAACCAATGTGTGTGCAAATGTAGGGTTCATTAACCATGATTTTTGTGCATGAGACCGTACCAGACTACTATGTGAGTCAAGTCACCAAAAGCTAGCTAATCCACAAGCGGACATAGGTCTATACAAAATAAGGTCGCTAATGTGACAGACATATCACCACGCGAAAAGGAATTACCCAAGGCCAAGCAAGTTGGGCACAAATCACCTGTTATGGGGCTTACCTCATGATTTTCGAATAATGGAGAATTCCAGGGATTCAAGCTCATTCACCCTTATTTTCTTCACTTTTAAGGGGTAGGGATTTTGTTCATTTTGTGTTTTGAACAAGGGGATTTTATTGCTTTGTAATGGGACACTTTTCTTGATTTTCTCTCTTCTTTTTTTTTCTTTTCTTTTCTTTTTTGGGGTACTTGCTCAGATTAGGCGTAGAGCAAGGGATTTTATTCAGGTAGGGGTGAGCTTGTCCTTTTGCCAATTCTCAGAAATTCTAGACCATGCGCATGATAGGATAGCAGGGGAAACTTTTTTCTTAAGAGACTAAGACTACTATGTAGTATTATTTTTCGAATTTGCAACAAATCATTTTAATATGTGAAAGTGTGTACTTGGTTCAAGAAGTAGCAGGATCATTTCCCAAAACTCAAAATGTTATTTAATGAAATAATAGTGATCTTTGATACAAGAGAGATTTATAATCATAGCGATAAAATCAAAATAATAATTATGTGAAATTAAGTGCATGGTTCAAGATAACTTCTGAATTTATCCGAAATAAAGGAAAATATAGCTTCAAAATTTTGGGAAATGACAATGCAAATAATTAAAATATTTTTGGATATTTTAATACTTTTTTTATTTTTATTTGATTTTGAAATTTTAAATTGCTAAAATGTGAAAATTATATACAATTATATACAGTGATGAAACTTTTGATTTTAGGCATAATATCTTTTGAGATGCATAATATTCATGGGTTCCTTGAGATATTTTCCATCCAAGGTCGCCAATCGGTATGCACCTGATCCAAATTTAGCAGTGATGATATATGGTCCAAGCCAATTAGGCTGAAATTTGCCTTTAAGGTCTTTTCTTGCATTTGTATTTTTTTTATTTTCTTTTAAGACTAGATCACCAATTTCAAAAGATCGATTATGAACTTTCTTTGAATATGCTCTTTTAAGTTTGTCTTGATAGGCACGAAGGTGCTCTAAAGCATGAATGCATTTTTCGTCTAGAAGTTCCAGCTGACTAAGTCTGCCAGCATGATATTCATCTCCTACTTCAACATCTTGAAGTAAAAGGGCTAAAGAAGGAACTTCTAGCTCGAATGGGAAAACAACTTCAGCGCCATAAACCAAGACAAAAGGTGTAGCACCAGTGGGAGTACGAATACTAGTTCGATAAGCCCACAAGGTAGGATACAATTGTACATGCCAGTCATGGCCTGATTTATTAACCAATATTTTAAGGATTTTAATTAGAGTTTTATTAGATGCTTCAGCTTGGCCATTACCCTGTGGATAATAGGGAGTAGACCAACGATGTTGAATTTTATATTTTTGACATAATTTTTTAACATATTTGTTCTTAAAACAAGTTCCATTGTCTGAAATAAGATTTGATGGGATTCCAAATCTACAAATGATTTGATTAAGAATGAATTTGGAAACTTGAGCTCCCGTGCAAGAAGCTAAAGGTATAGCTTCTACCCACTTCGTAAAATACTCAGTTGTAGTTATTATGAATTTATGATCATCAGATGAAACAGGATTTATTTTACCAATGATGTCTAGACCCCATTTAGAAAAGGGCCAAGGGGAGGATATAACTTGGAGTTCTTGAGTAGGAGCATGGACAAGGTCAGCATGCTTTTGACACTTGTCACAATGATGCACATAATCATGTGCATCCTTTTCCATGGTAGGCCAAAAATATCCTATCCTAAGGAGCTTCTTAGCAATGGCACTACCACTAAAGTGTCCTCCACAAGATCCATCATGGGCTTCACTCAAAGCTTTCTTAGACTCTTCTAAATTTAAACACCTTAGTAAGATACCTTCAAAATATCTTCTATACAAGGTATTACCAATAATTACGAAGTGAACAACTCGCTTACGTAATAATCTATGTTGATTTCTATCTAGACCTTCAGGGAAAGTTCCTTTTTGGAGAAAGTTGAAGATATCTATATACCAAGGCTCAAGAGTAGTTTCATTGATTAGAAACACATCTAATGGCTCTAAATATGACTTAGCAGAAGTGGGTTCTTGGAGTCAATGAATAATGATAGTATCATATTCATCATCCAACTCCAAAGGCAATAAGGAAGCAGTCACAACCATAGCGTCGATATCACGGTTACTAGTTCTAGGAATAGCTTCTAAAGTGACTTTTTCAAACAATGATATTAATTGAAGTACATAAGCTTTATAAGGGTGAATTTTCTCATCTCGTGTCTGATAAACATCATTTATTTGATTTATCACAAGCTGAGAATCACCAAAAACTAATAAATCTTTTATTTTTAATGCTAGGGCAGCTCGTAATCCAAGAATTAGAGCCTCATATTCAGCAATATTATTAGTGCAAGCAAATTGCAGTTTAAAAGATAAAGGTATGAGGTGCTTTTGAGGAGATATTAAAATAATACCTGCACCGACACCACTCATGCATCGAGCTCCATCAAAATATAAAGACCATGTTTTAGAATGATCTTCCTCTAGATTGAGGCATTCATCAGGAAACTCAATGGTGAGGGGATGAGTAGATTCTAAAGGTGCAACAGCTAATTGATCAGCTATAATTTGACCTTTAATAGATTTTTGACCTATGAACGTGAGTTCAAACTCACTTAGAGCAAGAACCCACTTAGTTGTGTGACCCGATAGATAAGGTCGACTCATCAAGTACCTTAATGGATCAGATTTAGCAATGACATAAGTTTTTTGACTAAGCATATAATGATGCAATTTTTGCATAGAAAATACAACTACTAAACAGAGTTTCTCTAATGAAGTATAATGAGTTTCATAACTTATTAATGTTCTGCTAATATAATAAGTCACTCGTTCTTTCTTCTCATCATCAATTTGAGCTAGCATAGCCCCAAGTGCAAGTTCCAAAGCAGAAATATATAAAATAAATGGATGATCAGGCTTAGGAGGAACCAGCACAGGAGGGTTGAGAAGATATTGTTTAATGCTATCAAAAGCTTCTTGACATTCATCATCCCATTGAAAAGGGATATTTTTTTTAAGTAGTTTAAGAAAAGGTCTTGTTTTATCTGCCAACTTATCTATGAAGCGATGGATAGATTGAAATTTTCCTTGTAAACTTCGTAATTCTGATATGTTTTTAGGAGGTGGCATATCTTAGATAGCCTTAATTTTGAGGGGATCAATTTCTATGCCACGCAAAGAAACAATAACCCCCAATAATTTACCTGATTTAACTCCAAATACACATTTAGCTGGGTTTAAACGGATAAGGTATTCTCTTAACCAATCAAATACTTTTCTTAAATCATCTATGTGATCATCCTCTTTAGTTGAGCAAGCTATAATATCATCCACATAATCATGTAGAATATCATACATCATGTCATGAAAGATGTATGTCATAGCTCTCTGATATGTTGCACCTACATTCTTTAAACCAAATGGTATTACCTTCCAACAAAATGTCCCCCAAGGGGTAATAAAAGTTGTTTTAGCTTGATCTTCAGGAGCTATTCTAATTTGATTATATCCTGAAAAGCCATCCATAAGGGATAACATTCCACTTCCAGCTATAAAATCAATGATTTGATCCATATTAGGAAGAGGAAAATCATCTTTAGGGCATGCAACATTAATGTCTCTAAAATCCATGCAAACCCTAATCTTGGTAGCTTCTTTCTTAGTTACTGGGACAACATTAGAAATCCAATCAGCATAATCAATGGCTTGGATAAAAATGACATCTAAGAGTTTTTGCAACTCACTTTTGACTAGTAGAGCAACCTTAGGATGCATCTTTCTAAGTTTTTGTTTAACTAGTTTTGCATCCGGATGCACTACTAGATGGTGCATAACCATAGAAGGATCTAGACCAGGCATATCTACATATGTCCAAGCAAATACATCATTGTATTCTATGAGAAATGCAATGTACTATTTTTGTTTTTCTTCACTTAATTCTGATCCAATATTGACTATGCGAGGATTCTCTTCCATACCAATATTGACTTCCAAAACATTTTCCACTTCAATATTTAGATCTCTTTCAAAATTAGGTGGAGTGGGTGAAACACCCATTTCTTGTAATTCTTCCAAGGTTAACTTGGCTAATTCTTCTTGAGGGGTTATAGCATCAAGATGGGCTATACATGGTATAGATACATCAAAATAAAACTCGTTATGTAAGATTTCTTCAATAGAAATGTCATGGAAGATATCTCCTTCCAATTGTTCATCTGGTTCAACAATCATTTTTGGATAAGCTATGGATAACATATTACAAGAGAACATCCTACCCATAGATTTAAGGTATTCTTGTTGATCTAGGTAGTCTTGATATGGGATTAAATGATCATCATCCTCGAATGGGAATGGTTGACACTTCCTAGGAAAAAGGCCTATTCCACATCTGGCAGGCCATTCTTCTATCTCTAAGGGTTCTTTTATACCATTTTGGAAAGGTCCTAAACCTTTACCTTTATATCCTAGTTTAAGCATCATAGGTTTTGATTTTTCATATTTATCAAAAAAATAACACCTAGCAAATCCATCATGATCAATTATGACATTCATGGGTCTTATTCTACCCCAATCATATCCCTTATAAATAAATGCACAACTCCCAACATGATATATGCTTCCCATAGGTTGTGGCAAGCCCAATGTCCGAGGAGATGGCGGTAATTGAGTTAAGGCAAGAGAATCTTGCATGGAGAATTTTTCTTCTTTGATGTTGTGAGAATTGTGGATAAATCGGGTAAATATTCATCTGTAAGAGAATATGAAGTAGAAGGAATATCTTCTACAGTTTTAGATGTTGTAAATATAAATTGTGTAGATGTAGATGGAAGAGATGTTGATGTAGATGAAGAAGATGTAGGTTCAGAGGATGTGGATGTAGAACTAGATGGAGGTGTAGGAAGTGTAGAAGATGGAGGTGTTAAAGATGTAGGTGGTAAATATGGAGATATAATTAATGGAGGTGAAGATGATGATGGTTTAGGTGATATTTTTGTGCATTTAGAAGATGCAACTGAATTAGGGTGAGTGGTAGACAAAGCGGGGCAAAATTGAACCCCAATTGGTTCTTCCAAAGCACACATGTCAAATGGTCTAGGATCACCATGAATGGTAACCAATTGATTTTTAAATTCAAATTTAACACATTGGTGCAAGGTGGATGGTACAACTCTCATTGCATTGATCCAAGGATGACCTAAGAGTATGTTGTACGATGCAAGGCAATGTACAACAAACACAGTCGTATCCAAAGTTCTTGGACCAACCTGCAATGGAATTGATATAACTCCACATGTTTCTTGCATCTCATCATTAAAATATTTTATGATCATATCAGTTCTCTTCATTTCATCACTTCTAAATCCAAATATTTGGTAGAAATCAAAAGTGCAAATATTTAGGGATGAACCATTATCAATTAGAACTCTTTTGACTTCTACATCTCCAATCAATGTTGTAATATATAAAGGATTGTCTTTATGCATACTATGAAGAGGAATATCTCTGTCTCGAAAATCAATACAATCTATTTCATGAGGCATAATAGTATTTATAATAGCCTCAGGTTGTATATCTTGTGGTACCATCATTTTACTCAATGTATGCATCAATTCTTCTCTATGTATAGAAGAAGTCCTTAAAAGATCCAAGAGATAAATCCTTGTTGTAATGTTAGCAAGCTGCTCATTAATATCATAAGGAGGTTTTGGTTGTGTACTTGATGTATTATTCCATTTTGTAGGAGCTTTTAATATGAATGGAGCTGATTTATCATTTTGATTTTGATCTTGTGTTTGAGAATTTTGTGCTTGTTGTCTAGTAACAACTCCGATGGTACCTACAACATTATTATGTCCATAATAGATGGGCTGAGGTCTAGCATTCACTACTTGCTCATTAGAGAGTAATTTTTGTGATGAAGGTCGTGTTGTGACCCTCCTAGGAAATGGTTGTTCCGGGACCATCAAGTCTATGATAGGAAGAATAGCCTCTGATTCATCTTCAGAGCTATTCAAATTGTTGGATGTAATATCCAAGTCACTTTCTGTTTCACTCTTTGTATCATCTAGATATGGTATTTGTATGTTATGCATGGGTCTACTTGTGACTATAGATAATGTAGTTCCAAATGGTGTTTCTGAATGTTGATTAGGTATAAAACCACTAATAGTTCCAACATACCTAGTTGGAGGAGGAACATTATGATGTTCCACTTGATTTACCACTTATTTACCATGCTTAGGTAAAGGATGTTGGAAAATGTCCAAGGTCTGATTTGCATTCTGAGTTTGATTTTGTTGTGTATTATATTTTTTTAAGAAAAATCTCTTGCACCCTTTCAATCCATTCTACTACTTTATCCCCCCCCCCACATTATAAATTATTTTATACCATTTTTTTTATAATTTCACTCTTTTATTTTCTTCTCTCCAACTACTACCACTAAACTAATTTATATAAAACATCCTTTCTGCCCTTTCATTTAGATCCTTTCCTCTCAACTAAATTCTATACTTTCTTATAATCTCCTCTCACTTTCCTTTTTGTTATTATTTTGAGCATTATTTTGAACATTCTATTTTGGTGGAAAACATTTCCATCGACATTTTGTTGTTATCAATCAAATATTGTATCATATGTTTCAACCTCTTACAAGAATTGGTTGAATGTCCATCAACTCTATGGAAATTGCAATGCAAATCAGCTCTAAATCTAGCTGTAGTTGTATCTAGTTGTCATATGTTGGGCAACTAAATTAAACCTCGTTCCAAAAGTTGAGGTAAAATTATGGTTAAAGTTTGATTTAACTTTGTAAACTCTCTTGGAGGTTTATCTAGAATTTTCAATACAAATTTGTTCATGGCTTCTGTAGTATTGACAAGTGCGGTATTTCTACTATCAGTGACTCTGTCACCTACCACTTGTTTATTCTTGTATTGATTTTTAGAAGACTTATCTTCATCTTTCTTCTTAAACTGACCTCTTCTAATGAGAGCATCTTCAACTCTCCTTGCTAAATCTATAGCTTGATCAAAGGTGGTTATTGTAGCTATAGAAAGTTCATAAGACAATTGCTCTTGCAAATTGTCGATAAAAATGTCCAACATCTCACGATGAGGTAATGCAAAATGTAATCTTCCCAGAAATTATCTCCACTTAGTCAAGAATTCAGCAAATCTCTCATATTTGCCCTATTTCAGGTTGTATAAATCCTTAATGGTCACGTGCCTCTCTATGTAAGCACTAAATTGATGGACAAACATTTCCGCTATCTCTTCAAAGTTTTTCAAAGAATTTATGGGCAATTGCATTGAAACCTATATGTAACTACATGTGTGTGAATGCAACTTGCCCTACGTAGCTAAGGTTATTTATTAGCATCTTTCTTGTTAAGAGAAATTATAGGGAGCATTTGTACTAGGTATAAGTTTAGGTATTATTACGTAATTTTTGCATTTCACCTATATTGAGCTATGGTTTGTTGTGCTCAAGCTCTATAAAATGTAATCCGTTTGCTGAAGAAATCAAGTTGTATGTGAATCTTTTCACATTTGGTTTCAGAGCATCAATGGAAGTGCTCCACACCTTTGGATTATCCATAATTTGAGTTTAGTCCATTGGAGGAGAGACACAACTTGATAGGACATCTTGCTATGTATTTGCTACTAAATGTTTGGTGTATGGTCTTGAAGACTGTGACACTGATGATGTGATCCACAAGCAATATGTGGAGGAGATCATTGTGTGTGAAGGAGTCTTCCATAGAGGAAATTCCACAAAAAATTATATGTTCGTGTTGTTGTAAGGATACTGCGATTGAGCTTGCAAATTATTGTGGAGAGAAAGGATGATTAGGATGTTTGATGTGCATACAACAAGTTCACTATGAAAGCATCACATTATGTGAAAGCATTGCTGCATTGTGAAAAGAAAGAGATGTTGCATCATGTGGAGAGTTTAAAAAACAAAAAGGATAATACTGCATGTGATAATGTGGCATGATCATCACAGTAGTAAAAGCGTAAAATAGTTTAAAATTGGTGCGTGCTTAAATATTCTCTATGCATCGATGGTTCTACAAAGACATTCAATATCTCTATGTGTATGACATTTCGTATCAAATAATCTACGTTGTTTGACTACGTGTAATAAGCTATGAAAGGAATTCTTTTGAACTCCTTTATATTATGTTGAGAAGACGCTAAAGAGAGAGATATACAACATTGAATCCTGAGCCAATTTACTGATAAATGTGATTGATTTACTCATTTATGGTAAGAATTTAATCGAATGCACATAGAACGTGGAGGATGTGAGGTCAATGTTGATTACAACATGATAAGTTCTACGTAGGCAAAGAAAATATTTGTTGTGAAATGATTGCTCTGTGAAAACGATCTTGTGGAGGTTATCAGAGAGACATGCTGAGATCTCTCATTCAAATATATCATGTGTATACTGAGGTATTCATGAGGAGTTGTGAAATTTGATACGCACTCAAATTCAAAGGAGACACAGACCTGTGAAGTAGACATTGTTTGCTATTGCTAAGTTAAGAGTCATCAAAACCAACTTGAAGAAAAAAAAATGAGCATTGTGATTTCAAGCATGGACTATGAGATCATGCATAGATCGTGTTGATTTCAAAGCTTGTACCTATGCATGAAAGAGATGTTACAAGAGATAAAAATTAACGTGTAATTGGCGTAGCAACGAAGTGATTGGCAAGATGACGCGTGATTGTTGTGTAGAAGTAGAATTGAATGTGTTGCTATGTTGTTTGATGTTAATAAGGAGGAGGTATAGTTAACATTTACTCTGCACTTAATAAGGAGCTAACTGCATGGACCAAACAATGACAAATCAACCTGATCGCCTAGATGGTGTGCATATCTATAGATCCATGATGGTGCATAGATCTATGATAGAGAGTTGTCGATCATAATTGTTGGACAGAGAGGACATCACAACTGGACATTTAGATCACACAACATCACTCAGTGTATTAACCACCACTCAATTGATGGTTAGCTGCAGACATTAGTAATAAGAAGCAGATTACTGATATCAAAATAGAGGTATTCTTTTATAAATAAGAGTTATTTTGGTAAAAATAAACAAAGAAGATTTCTTTAAAAAAAGGAGAAGGGTATTTATTGTTTGAAAAAAAAGTTTTTCCAAAGTATTGCTTAAATAATGGTAGCAAATAATAATCTACCCATTCTATAATTTAATGGGTTAGATTATGAGTATTGGTCCATCAAGATGAGGACCTTGCTCATTGGAAAATGACTATGGGATATAGTTGAAGAAGGTTATGTTGAACCTGCATATTGGACCACCTTGAGTGCAGCTGATAAAACCAGTAAGAAGGATACCCAAAAGAAGAGTTCATATGCTCTCTATCATATTCAAGCTTCTTTGGAGAAGAGCATATTTCCAAGGATTACCTCTTGTTTATCAGCCCAAGAAGCATGGAAAGCCTTGAAGGATAGATATCAAGGTAGTGATCAGGTGAAGCAAGTGAGGCTTCAAACCTTGAAGAGGGATTTTGAAAATCTAAAAATACAAAATGATGAAAATGTTGGTGATTATTGTATTAGAGTGAAATCTATTGTAAACAAAATGCAAACCCTTGGAGAAGATGTTAAAACTGAAATTATGGTAAATAAAGTGTTGAGAACTCTTATTCATGAATGGAACCCTATTGCTATCATAATTGAAGAGTCTAAAGATTTATCTACTATATATTTTGATGCTCTAATTGGTTCTTTAATGTATCATGAAGAAATATTATAGGGTTCTACATCAACAAGCTATGGAGTTGATGACAAAGCTTTCTCATCCATGAGGGTGAAGGAAGAGGACAAGAAAGAGGTCAAGGAAGAGGCCAAGGAAGAGGACAAAGGAGAGGCAAAGGAAGAAGTATCTCAAGAGGTGGCAATCAAGGAAGAGGAGGTGAAAAATCAAAGAAAGCTTATTTCAATTGTGGTAAGCTTGGTCACTTTGCAAAATATTGTTGGTCCAAGACTTCTCAAGGAGGAAGAGGTCAATATGGAAACTATGGAGAAGAGGAAGGAACTTCAAATTTATTTCTTTCTTATGGAAAATAAGATTCCAATCTCAATGAAACTTGGATTTTGGATACTGGTTGTTCCAATCACATGAGTGGCAAAGAGGAGCTCTTTGCTACAATGGATTCCTCCTACAAATCAAAGATCAAATTGGGAGATGACAAAGCACTACAATTTGAAGGTATTGGATCCATGGAGGTTCCAACAAAATAAGACACCAAGAAGGTAAATGACATCTATTACACCCCCAAACTCCAACATAATTTTCCTAGTGTTGGACAAATGATGAAGAAGAACTATAGGCTTGTTTTTGATAAAGGAAAATGTGTCATTTTTGATAAAACAATTGTAATAAAGTTATTACACAAGTACCTATGACAAAAAATAGGTTGTTTTCTCTTAAGTTTTGGGAACAAGGAGGTGCTCAACTTGCTAGTGTAGCTATTTATAATTCATGTGTGCTTTGGCACTTGCAATTTGGTCATCTTAATTTTGCAAGCTTGAAATTGTTGACTTCTCAAGCTATGGTGAGTGGAATTCTAAGAGTTGAAGAACACAAGGAGGTGTGTGAAGGATGTGCTTTGGTAAAGCACTCACGATCAAATTTTCCAAAGGGACAAGCATGGAGAGCAAACCATCCACTACAATTGGTGCATTCATACATTTGTGGTCCAATGCAAACCAAAAGCATTGGTAAAAACTCTTAATTTCTCACTTTCATTGATTATTTCTCTAGGACATGTTGGATTTATTTTTTGAAAACTAAAGATGAAGCTTTTGATTGTTTCATAGATTTCTAAAATACTATAGAGAATCAAAGTGAGTTTATTGTAAAAAGTCTAAGGACTAATAGATAAGGAGAGTATTCTTTGAATGCATTTCTAAAATATTGTAAATATTATGGAATAAAAATGCAATTCACAACTGCCTACACCCCACAACAAAATTGTGTGGCTAAAATAAAGAACCGCACTATAGTAGAAATGGTTAGATCAATGCTTCAAACTAAGCATCTAAGTAACATATATTGGGTTGATGCTGTTAGAACTAGTATTTACATTTTGAATAGGAGTCCTACTTCTAGTTTAGATGGGATCACTCCTTATGAAGGATGTATGGAAAAAAACCAAATGTAAAACATTAAAGGTTTTTGGTTGTCTTGCATATGCCCATATTCCTGATGAGCAAAGAAAGAAACTTGACCCCAAAAGTCAAACATGTATTTTTGTTGGATATTGTGAGTCTTCCAAAGCATATAGGCTCTACAATCCCAAAACACATAAAATTATACTCTCTAGGGATGTAATTTTTTATGAAGGGGGAGAATGGGGTCATAAAAAACTTTTTGTTGATGATGGATCTCATGATGCAAGTTCCTCTCAAGTGCAGCAAGTGTAGCCCAAAAACAGTAAAGGAAGTCCTCCTCCAAGCCCAAGCATGAATACTACTTCAAGTACAATAGATGCTACTCCAAGTCCTTCTTCACAAAGATCAGCAAGTTCTTCTCCAATGGATGTAGATTCACCATCAAGAGGTAAGAGAGCACTTTAGCACCATCCTTCTTTTCAAATTTTGGATAAGAATTTCCAAAAAAGGTACACTCGAAGCCAAGCTAGTGAGATGAATGTAGTAAACTATGCTTTAATGACTAGTGTAGAGCTAGAGCCATCTAGTTATGAAAAATCATGTGTTCATGATGTATGGAAACAATCCATGAAAGAGGAAATGACCTCTATAAAAAAGAATGATACTTGGGAGCTAGTGGAGATTCCTAAAAGCAAGAAATGTGTTGGATGTAAATGGGCCTACAAGACCAAGTTCAATGATGATGGGAGCATTTCAAGACACAAGGCAAGGCTAGTAGCAAAAGGGTTTACTTAGAAGTATGGAATTGACTATGAGGAGACATTTGCTCTTGTTGCTAGACAGGAGACCATCAGATTAGTACTTTCTTTGTCTTCCCACAAAGGGTGGAAAATTCAACACATGGATGTTAAGAGTACCTTTATCAATGGGTACTTGAATGAAGAGGTTTTGTGCAACAACATCAAGGATTTGAAGAACAAGGTAAGGAGAACCTTGTCTACAAACTGAAGAAAACATTGTATGGCCTCAAGCAAGCACCAAGGGCATGGTACTCACTCATTGATGACTACTTTAAAAGGTATGGATTCACTAGGAGAAAAAGTGAACCTACTCTCTACTACATGAAACAAGGTAAAGAAATTCTCATTGTATGTTTATATGTGGATTATATAATATTCATGGGTAGTAGTGCTAAGATGAATAAAGAGTTCAAAAACTCCATGATGAAAGAATTTGAAATAAAAGATCTAGGCTTGATGCATTACTTTCTAGGCATGGAAGTACATCAAACAGGTAAAGGGATCTTCATATGTAAACACAAATATGCTCAAGATATGATCAAGAAATTTTCTATGGAGAAATGCTAGTCTGTTACAAATCCAATGGGTCATGGGATCCAATTGAGCAAAGATGATGGAGCACCAAAAGTTGACATGACCACTTACAGGAGCATGGTTGGGAGTCTAATGTTCCTCACCAACATAAGGCTGGATATCCAATATGTTTTTTCTCTAGTTTCAAGGTATATGGATGATCCATATGAACTTCATTTACAAGAAACTAAAAGGATTTTGAGATATGTAAAGGGTACATTAGATTTTGGGATCCATTACCACAAATGTAATTTTGTAAAATTAGTTGGCTTTAGTGACAGTGATTGGGGTAGCAATATAGATGATAGAAAATCTACTTCAAGGAATTGTTTTAGTCTTGGGTCAGGACTAATTACATGGAGTTCCAAAAAGCAGACTAGTGTAGAATTATCATCTACTGAAGCTGAGTATATAGCAATCACAAATTCTAGTACTCAAGCTTTATGGTTGAGAAAAGTTCTTGAAGAAATTGGAGAGCAACAAAGTGGTCCCACAAGATTGTACTGCGACAATATGAGTGCCATCCAATTGGCACATAATCCTATCCACCATAGTAGGTCAAAGCACTTTGATATGAAGTATCACTTCATTCGAGACATGGTGGAGAAATAGGTGGTTGAGCTATGATATTGTAGCACTTTGGACAACATGGTGGATATCTTCACCAAAGGAGTTGCTAAAGCTCAATATATAAATCTGAGAGACTATCTTGTCAGCCCTCTCATATTTAAGGGGGAGAATGTTGAACCCTATATGTAACTACGTGTGTGTGAATGCAACTTTCCCTACGTAGCTAAGGTTATTTATTAGCATCTTTCTTGTTAAAGAGCAATTATAGGGAGCAGTTGGACTAGGTCTAATTTTGGGTATTATTACGTAATTTCTGCATTTCGCCTATATTGAGCTATGGTTTGTTGTGCTCAAGATCTATAAAATGTAATCCATTTTCTAAAGAAATCAAGTTGTATGTGAATATTTTCACAAACTGATAGTACCACTCTAATGTCATACCTCCAAGAATTTTTGGGAACATATTTAGCAACAATAGTTCATCATATGAGATATCATGACAAGTTATCCTAAACCTATGAATATGCTCAATAGGATCTTCAGTTCCTTTATATATCAGGAGAACAAGTATAGGGAAGTGTTTAGGGCATGGTTGGGCAACCACCATAGGATCCAAGGGTTGGATACACATCTCTCAATAATTGTATGAGATATGGTAGGTGTAGACACCTAAAATGCATCATGTCGAGGGCGACTACTCATATGGACATGCTACAAGACCATATGGAAGATCTTGGATAGACTCCAAGATAGAGCAGTGGTTCTAACCACTCAATTTGGGCTCCTTGGCCTAATCAGTCTGAACCATAGCCCAGACCTATGGTTTACAGCTGAACCATGGCTGAGACCTATGGTTTGTAGTCTAGACCACAGCTGTGACCTACGGTCTTAACTGAAGTTTAGTTGGCCTTCAATCCGAGCCAAATCGGTTGGAACGACCATTGGATCTAGAAGAAGGTGGTTAATGGATGGAATATTCTAGAGGCTTCCATTCCAACTGTCCTAACCACCCCTTCTTGATCTTGGCTTCTCCAGGAAGCCACCCCAAGTCCTAGGGCATCCTATAAATACCCCCTCCAAATGGGGAGAAGATATAGATGATTTGTATAGCGAAGCACTGACGAATTATCGAGTGAGTGTGAATTGATCAAGCGAGCAGCGAAGCCCTATCGGATTGCATACTGAATTTGTGCATTCGAAGGCCACTTTGCTATTCATCCAATGATCAGTTTGCCATGGAAGTTCTAGGAGCCTAGGAGGATCAAGAAATGCAAATTCGAGCAAACGAAGGCCCATCATAGTGATTCAACCACCAAACCTATCAGAAGGACACCGAAGGTGACCCTTGAACATCAATTGGACAAGGAGGTCAAGCCCACTACCCTTGGAATTGAGGGTAAGCCTATCAGAGTGCTAACCATGGCTATCAACTGCAATTTATAGTGCAGACCATGCATCAGAGCTACGGTTTGTAGCAGAGGTATAACCACCTTCCTATTTTCATTTTTGTCCATCTAATTAGGTTAGATTAGTTGTTTTCATAGTTTAATAGCATTTTAGCAGACTTCTGACCATAGAATTAGGTTAGATTTACTTCTTATGTTTATGCTTCAATTAGGACTTAAATGCTTTCTTTATGCATGTTTATGCTTCATTTTCTATATCTGATCCATGCATAGTATAGCTGCTACTTTCCTTTACGTTATTACATGAATCTTGATTCACTTTGCATAGCTTAGAAGCATTCTTTACATTTTCTTGATTATGCATGTTAATGGTGTCATTATGCAATTTACCTAAAAGGGCCTCATCATGAGAGGTTGCCTATATTTTTGACATTCTTGTGTTGTTTCTTGACCGTAGGGAACAGTTTCAAAGGAGAGCAAACCATCAAGTTCCTTCCCCATCATGAAGAAGAGGGCATCTCCACCCTAGAGCAGTTCGTGCCATTCTGAAAGGCATTTGGAAATCACACCTACCCTTAAGAGGGAAAACAATTGTGCACTCCTATTGTAATATTGTATCAAAATGAATATCCCTAAGAGGGATGTACTTGTAATTGGATTTTGACTTTGAATATAATGGAATAAAGTGTTTTCTTTCTTGTTTCATTTGTTGTCAATTTCATTTTCTTGTATGCATGCTATATTTTATCATTCATTGCAATAGGATACGCCATCGGGTGTGACCCTTTCTGGTGGTTACAGAGGTGATCACGGTGGCACCCTATATTTTTAGGATCTGACTATGCTTTGTTGGTTTTTGCACTTGTAGGTATAGACCATAGCTATCAGCTATGGCCCAACAACTGAACCGTAGGTACAAGGCATGGTTTATAGTCAGAACCGTAGGTCAGACCTATGGTTTCCTACTGACAACATAGATAGACAAATTTAGAATTTTAGATAGTGTAGGACTTGAGGTAGGTCCTATTTTTAGACCTCTATCACTTTTCTGTTCTCTGTGTTTTTATAGTAGGTCTATTTCGAATGCAAATTAGGAAAAGAACTAAAAAAATGGTAAATCAATTGTCCTAGTTTGCTTTCATACTTTGCTTTCAATAGAAAGGCGTTGTTGGGAACAATAGACCTCTGATTGCAGTCCACCCTAGGCTACAACATGCTTGATAGAGATGTGTTGATGGTTTGCATGTGTGAGGCCCGATTAGTGGCCATTTAGCATCATAATGTGCATAGTCTTAAAGAGCATCTAGAGTAGCTTGCATTTTTTGAATTTGAAACGTCTTTCATTTGCATAGCATTTAGAAAATGAGCATGTGTGCTATATGATGCATTTATTTTATGTACATTAAAAGGAACCACACACACCACGTTTCATTTAAACATTAGTGGCGTTGGGCTCTCACATCCAACCCATTTTATTGAGACCAATAGTGGATGTCATTACCACTTGGTTGGCTCATTTGAAATTGTATTATCGGGACCCTTGCTCATGGCCAAGGCTGACCCAAGAACCTTTCCTATCCATGCAAAATAGCATGCACTCATCTTCGAAAGAGTGTATCATTGTGCACGGTGTGTTGGGTGAGGGTTGGTAGTACCTATGCTACCTCGTTGAGTATGGACTTCACTACCATATTCGGCTTGTGCGAGTATATAGGTGAAAACCTTTGAACAATTTGAGTATAACATCAACTTTTGCAAAACATGATAAGAGTTTCTACAATTGATACAACAAATATTGAAAACACATCAAATAGTTTAGGACTCACTTTTAAAACTTAAAATGAGATAATCATTATTGTATACCTTGTTTGCTTAATAATAATACATTTAGACTCTAGGTACACAATGGTGGACACACGGGGTGGTCGACAAAGGTCCAAAGCCAATGTCGATGACCAACCCCTAACCAATTCACAATAATACGTGTCAAATCCTCAACCACATGAGTGAATCGAACGTCGTTCGACTAGCATTCGAGGAGATAACTCGACATGAGGGGAGCCAGTAGAGCAAACCCCAAATAGAGGAGCTTCAGTACACTCCTCTAGGCATATAGTAGAATAGGAAACCTTCCAGCATGAGGGTGTTCCACTTGAGAGCCATTATCGAGACCGTAATGCACGCGCATCCATGGGATCGACCAAAGAGTTTATTGTGTAGGGGACCAGATTGGTGCCCCTACATACTAAGTCCACTGGAGGATCTATGGCTCCACCTTCTGAGTATAGAAGGACTAGAGACCCACCCATTCAAGGGGTAGGCAGATAGGCTCACTACCGAGCATAGAACTAACCATACTCCCATGCGTGGTCCACCATGCAAGATCACCATTGATATATCAAAGGTGGGAGATAATGGCACACCATCACATGAGCGATGGTGGTCTAGGTAGCTAGAGGGTCTAGGTAGTGTTCTAGAGTATCTAGGCTACAAGCCTTCCACTCCACCCACTCGAGCCCTGAGTGAGCATAGCGTGAGTGTCATCCACACTACTAGAGAACATGGGGAGGCTTCTAAGCACCCTCATGTCACACACCCACTATCTACGCATGGTGGTTCACAATATAGGACACAATAAGAGGCCAATGCCATCTTCACAGATAGAGGCAAAGGCACAACACATCATTTCGATGGGTACAGAACCCACAAGGTCGCTCGTACAGAGCAGGGATATCAAAGGCCTCCCATGATCGACCAGATCGATAGATCACATCGACTAGCATCAGAGCAGAAATGCCAACTCCTCCAAGATCAATTGGAGGATGCTCACCTAGAGAGGCAATATATTGAAGATGAAAATATTCAAGCACAAAGGCTCATAAGACAGAGGTTATATGAGCAGTGCATGCATGAAGAGCGTATCCTTGCCCAAAAGGAATGCGTGGAGTAGGAGGATCGGTTAGCTAGGGCTGGCCTATATCCTCAAGATGAGCATCGAGAGCATACACATAGGAAGGCTTTCTCACAAGCTGATATGCATCAAGAGCATAGAGATGCTCGTACTCATGCTAGTGCCAAATAGAGGGAGCGACTACCACCACTCAATAATCAAAGGTAGAGATAACATGAAGCAGCAACGGGAGATGGATATGAGCAAGAATATCTTGAGAGCTCTCGAGCTGAAGAGGAGGAAGAGCAAAGACCTCCATCTCATGCAAGGAAGATAGTACCTCCTAAGCCACCTACACATCAACTTAGGGAGGAGGAATTTCTATCTTCAGAGGCCTATAAGGCCTTAGCCGAGAAGATTAAAGCCATTGAGAGACAAGGCATGACTATTCAAAAGCTGACATTAAGGAAAATCCATAACGAGCCTTTGGATCCTTTGGTGCCTACTCTGGCTTACCCTGAGCATTTTGATATGCCTAGGTTAGATAAGTTTAAGGGTGATGAAGATGCACAAGAACATGTAACGAGCTTTCTGGATGCTTGTTTTTAGATAGCAAGCAATGATGCATTATTGTTGCACACGTTCATCATGACACTTTTAGGGCTGACCCGAGAGTGGTTTAATCAGCTAAAGAAACATAGTATAACAAGTTTTGAGTAATTAGTTGATGCCTTTCTTGAATGCTATTCCTTTGGCATCAAGAAATAGGCCAATCTTTTCGATCTGGCTGTGCTAGCTCAACGCGATGATGAGCCGATAGAACAATACAAAAAGATATGGAGGAGATTAATGGTGAAGTTGCCATTCCCTATTCCTACCATAGAATTAACTCGGATGTTCATGAAGAGTTGTGCCAAGCACATCTCATTACTACTGTAGCTACAATAGTATCCTACATTCGAAGAGGCTTTGGTGCAAGCCAAGGTGATTGAGGATATCAAGTTGTAGGAAGGCAACTTGAAGCTCAAAAATAGGAGAGAGGGATAAAATAAGAGTACCACAAAACAATAGGGCAAGCAGGCCCACGTAAATCAAGTGGTATTGAATCTCCAATGGGAGGACAAGGGGCAACAAAAATAGAATTATCAGGCTCAACCTCCCCCTGTGCAATATGACAAGTGCAATAACAATTACAAGGGCAAGAACAAATATCAATGCCCACCTCGCTAGTTCACACCATTGATGGAATCGTTGATGTTGATTTTCCATCAGTTATGCGAGGCCAAGGCAATCAGATTTCTCGAATTCAAGATGATAGACCCCAATCAACCCAAACCAAAGGGGTTCCAAGATGATCTATTTTGCATCTTTCATAGAATGAAAGGTCATGACATCGAGGTGTGTTGGTATTTCAAACACCTAGTACAAAATATGATCGACAAGGGTGAGCTTGTAGTGCCTCACAACCCGTAGGCACCCAACAATCAAAATATGGGGATTTACAAGAACCCCTTACCAAATCATGAGGCACCTCAGAACAACGTTGGTCAAGTTAACCAGGTGCGAGTCGAACCACCTACCTAGGGGTTCATAGGCATGGTCAATGTTGTCACTAGGCATGGGAGATACGAACAACAAAATCAACCTCATGCTCCTATTCAAATACAAGCCATACCAAATCAATGGTCGACACAAAATATTCCAGGCCCACCAACAAGACCGATGGTGACCATAAGGAGCAGGTTGGTCCAAAACCTATAGACAACTCCTATGAAGTTGTCAATATATGAATTAATTCAGCAGTCCCCAAGGCACAGGGAGACTCTTATGGACATTTTGAGGTCCATTGAAGTACAGGCCTAGGATGCGCAGGCATTCACAAATTTCGTGGGACATGTACAACAGTGTCAAGAACCGATGATCCAATTTTATGATCATGAGATAAGGATGGTTTCTACAACTACGGCCGACCCACCATTGCACATAATTGCATGTGTGAATCACATGCCATTTAAAAGGGTCTTGATCGATATTGGCTCATCGATCAACATAATAATGACCAAGGCACTGAGTCATTTGAAGCTACCTAAATCACATATTGTGCCAACTACATTTACATTGAGAGCATTTAACGATGCACTATGTTCGACTGTCGACACAATTATCCTACCCATACAGGTAGGTCTGAAGACCATTTTAGTAATGTGTCATGTGATAGAAGGGGCCATGCAGTACAAAATTTTACTTGGTAGGCCTTGGATTCATGAAATGCGTTGTGTCCCCTCGATACTGCATCAGTGCATGAAATATATTCATGAGGGACTGGTTCACGTAGTGGCTTCGGATGAGGAGCCATTTAAGTTTGTGAACCTAGCAGATTTTCCTAGGGGTTTCATACTCCCATCAATGCACCTGGATGTTCGATCGTCATCACCAATAAAGAAACTAGGAGGTAAACTGGTAGTGCATGCTCAACCAATGCCATCTATGTCACACAGATCGAAGCATACCACTACCACTTCCTTGAAACCATCGACATCAGTCATGCATCGGGATGATAGGAAATTGAAGGTGAAGATGGGTGAGAAAGAGAAAGAGCTTGAGCCCGAGCCAATCATCGAGGACGTTCCCATTCCCATGGAAGTTGAGGAACCCCAAGACAAAGCCGAGGAGGCACCTCAGCCTACCTCACCTGCATCTTCAGTAGGGTCATCCACACCATGGGTGATGGTACATCTCGCTAATACCAGATTAGGTGAGTACCTTGTGCAAAATGTGACCTTCGGACCAATTTTGAAGACTATGCAAGAGATGGGTAGACCATCCACTCATCGTTATCCGGTTGGATCGGTGGTTCCATTGGGAGAGCCACCTAACCAAACTAACTTCATCTATGCGGGGCTAGATCAACTTCCAACGTGAGAGCCCATGGATGAAGATGACGAGGAACATTTCATGGTAAATGTTCGTTATTTGTCTAATCTAGAGTATGCCATGCATATTTTTGAGCTATATCATTGGCATGGATATGACCTTGGTCTCTTTGAACAAGGATGGAGGACTCCGTTGGAACCTCATTATCAGTTAGTCACTGATAGATTCGGTCTAGGGTTACAGATATGTGGGTAGGATGATTTGCTCATAGCATCCCTAGATCATCTGTACCTCAGCATGGCGGATGATGTGGATTTTAATCCATATCATCCGGATCCTTCCAAATTTTAGAGGAATCACCCTATGATATCTGTCATCACCATTGAGCCACTCGAAGATCATCGTGAAGGGCTCCTTGAGTAGACTGAGGTAGAAATGAACCCCAGAGATCAACTGGGACACCAAACCCATGATGCAGTCGATGACACAGACATGCAGGGGTGCAACCCCATTACTGCAAGTGATCTCGAGTTAGGAGATCTTTGTAATGAAGATGGAGCGGAGTCCACCTCCGATATGAGTGGACCAGGCTATGATGCATACGAGGATTCCTCAAACGATGATGGATCTGAGGATGAAGTCGAAGGCGCTTATGTAAGGCCTTTGTATGCGCATCATCTATTGCCTATGGAATCGGTACAGGATACCAAAGAGATCCTTCCCAATATTGATCATTTAGGGGAAGAGATCGAGCCAATTTTCTTGGTAGCATCGTACATGAGGTATAATTATCTGGTTTTTTTGGATAGCGATGACAACATGCAAGAAGTAAGATTCATGGGGCCTCATTTGGAGGAGCGCCCTCTAGGAGTGGGGGTGAATGAAGGATTCTATTATGACAGTGATGAAGAAGATGAGCTAGAGAGGGCCTACCTTGGTCCTCCTTATTTGCGTCACCATCATCAACCCATCGACATCGATGAGGTCTATAGGCAGCTACATGTTGGTCCACGTCTGAGAGCAAGATGGTTAAACTTGGATCAAATCCATCGGTTGGTTAATCCCCTTCCATCGACCTACATGCAGCTCTATGAGCCAAATGATCCTATTTTGCATTCAGTGCATAGGGAGGATCTAGTTATTCATAGTCCTCATAGGGAAGACCCTTTTGTGCCTGTGCCATTAGAGCCAGATCATGGGTATGAGGACTATGCAGATTTTGTAGAGGTCAGTCCATGTGGTCCTGGAGATCAATTCCATTCCATAAACATGGTCTCCATTGATTTGACCACTCCACTCTACAATCCAATAGATCCATCTAAATCATTGTATCTTAACAAAGATGCTATCGACTGGGATCATGTTGATTCACCCATTGAGCCTGAGGATTTCTTCCCCAATGAAGAAATGTTGCAACCTTTCCATTTTGCACTAGGCTGTGCATATGATGTTTATCATGCTAAAAATGCTTCCAACGTGGAACCAATCAACCTGGTTGATGACATTCATTTGATTCCTATGCCTCACCAGCTTGAGGAGGGATCACATATGTCGGTAGAGGAAACCTTTGAGGTGGATATCAGTGATGATCCCACCAATGCAAAGAAGGTTAAATTTGGAGAGAGTCTCACTCTAGATGAGTGGGCCACCCTCATCCCTCTACTGAAAGAGAGACCAAATTTGTTTGCTTGGTCGTATAAGGATATGCTAGGTCTAGACCCAAAATTGGTTACTCATAACCTTTCGCTAGATTTGATGAAGAAGTCGGTCAAGAAAAAGCTTAGGAAAATGCACCCAATAGTAGCCTTAATGGTGAAATATGAGCTACAAAAGTTGTTGGATGTGGAATTTGTGATTTCCATCGATTATCCAGAATGGGTGTCCAATATGGTACCCATGGGAAAACCTGATGGAAGAATCCATATTTGCATGGATTTTAGAGACCTAAATAAGGCAACACCCAAAGATTCATTTTTGTTGCCCAATATTGATGCTCTCGTAGATGCAACTGTAGGTCATGAAATGCTCTCCTTAATGGATGGTTTTTTTGGTTACAATCAAATTCGGATAAAACTCGAAGACCAGCACAAAACCATGTTTATAACGCCATGGGGAACATTTTGCTATAAAGTTATGCCATTCGGCCTCAAAAATGTTGGTGCCACATATCAGCGGGCCATGACATACATTTTTCATGACTATATGCACAAAATTCTTGAAGATTATATCGATGACTTGTTAGCCAAGTCATTGCTATGAGAAGAGCATGCAGAGGTCTTAAGGAAAGTCTTCGATCGCCTGATAGAGCACAATGTCAGGCTGAATCCTAAGAAGTGCGTATTTGGCATAACTTCTAGAAAATTACTAGGGTTCATCATCTCCAAGAGAGGCATCGAAGTAGACCCAATGAAGGTCAAGGCCATTTTGGAAATGCGTCCTCCCACCAATATTAAGGAATTAAGGAGCCTTCAGGGCAAGGTAGCCTCGATAAAGCGATTTATCACCCAACTATCGGATAAATGTCGACCCATGAATCGACTGCTACATAAGGGTGTCCCATTCAACTGGGACGAGGACTGCAAGGCAGCCTTCACTGAGATAAAGCAATACCTGGTGACGCCGCTAGTGCTAGCTCCACCAAGGCTAGAGGTGCCTTTTCTACTATATATATCGACAACTGACTTTGCACTAGGAACCATGTTGGCCCAAAAGAATGTGCAAGGCAAAGAACAGGCCATATATTACATTAGTCAAACTTTGGTGAGCTATGAGCTCGGGTATGCATATGTGGAAAAATTGTGTTTAGCAGTAGTGTTCACTACAAAGAAATTGTGACACTATATGTTAAGTCATACGACGTATGTTATATCCAAATAAAATCCTTTGCAGTACATGATGAGTAAGACTTATCACAATACGCGTACTGTAAAGTGGATCATGCTTTTGATAGAATTTGATCTAGAATTCATAAGCTAGAAGTCCATTAAGGGATAGGTCATAGCAGATCAATTAGCTGAGGTACCACTATCAAATAGTAGGCCTCTAACAATTGAGCTTTCAGATGATGCAGTCTTCATCGTATCTGAAGCTCTCAAACCTGAAGAACTAGAGAACAATGCTGATATGACTCTGTTCTTTGATGGTTCAAAGTGCGAACAAGGGGGTGGTGCTAGAATAGTGTTCTTCACATCGCAAGGAGCTCCAATGCCCTTGTCATTCAAGTTGGATTTTCTGTGCACCAACAACAATGCTGAGTACGAAGCCCTACTGTTGGGCCTCCACATAGTCGTCACCATGAATATTAAGAGATTGAACATCTTTGGTGATTCCTTGCTCATAGTAAATCAAGTCAAGGGGCTTTTTCAGTGTCGGTGTCCCATACTGAAAGCCTATAAAGATCTAGTTGACACATATTTGGCCAAACTTGAATGGTATGACATTGAGGCAATCCCTCGATCATCAAATAGGTTTGTAGATACCATGGCTTCTTTGGGATATTTAATCCCTCAGAATCCATCTACTGATTTCACTACCATCCATGTCAAGATGCTCTCTCATCCAATAGCAGAGCGTGCAGCCTATGATAACAGAGAATCAATCAACATGATCAGTGTAGAACCACAAGCTGAATGGTTCTGTAGAGCTGAAGACTTTCTTAAGAAGGCACCCTAGGGGTCATTAACCTCTCAGAGTCCCATGGGGAGTGGTACTACCATTCACCATAGGGTTGTTTTTGAGTCTACATTTGCAAAAGTAAATACGTAGGGGGAGCAAGTCGTCTTAGCAGTCAAAGCTGAGATTTATCAAAATTGGATGTCACAAATTAAAGACTTCCTAAAGCTTAGTATAATCCTAGAGGGATTTCCGCATGTCATGAAGTACACATTTAAATATAAAGTGGCCAAATATGTCTTAATAGGAGACATCTTGTACCGAAGAAGCTATGATGGAGTTCTCCTTCATTGCTTAGAGCCCCAAGAGGCATCATGGGCAATTTTGCAAGCCCATGATGGTACGTGCGGTGGCCATTTTAGTGGCATGGCCATCATCAAGCGCATCCTTCGAATGGGTTATTATTGGCCCACTATGGAGAAGGAGTGCAATGCGTATGTCAAGAAATGCATTAAATGCTAGCATCATGCTAATCTTACGCACTTGCCATCATAGGCCTTACAACCCATTCAAGCGGCTTGGCCATTTGCTCAATGGGGATTAGATCTTATAGGCAAGATCTCTCCTCCATCATCAGGCCGACATACATTCATAATCATGGCTACTGAGTATTTTACAAAGTGGGTGGAAGCAATACCCTTAACAATGACAACTAGAGCTCGTATAGCAGAGTTTATACTAGGAGCATATCATAAGTCATTTTGGGATTCCATCCAAAATAATATCGGATAATGGAACGTCTTTCAAGAACAAAACTGTGAGAGCTTTGACATCTAAATATAGAATCAAACATAGTTTTGTGACTCCATACTATCCGCAAGCAAACGGGTAGGTTGAAGCTTCAAATAAGATAGTGGTGGCCATCTTGAAAAATATGGTACAAGAAAACCACAAATATTGGCACATCCAGCTGCCCCTTGCGTTATGGGCTTATAGGACTAGTATTCGGATGCCCACTAGGGCAACACCGTTCTCACTAGTATATGGCACTGAGGCCATTATGCCCTTGGAATTAGAAATTCCAATGTTACGCATCACATTGAAAGAGTTCATCGATGATGACACTACATGACAAGCTCGATTGGATCAACTGACGCTACTTGATGAACATCACGTGAATGCCCTGGAGCATCTTCACGTTTATCAGGAGTGACTAAAATGAGCTTACAATGTCAAAGTCCACCAGAGAGACTTTGAAGTTGGGGATCTTGTCTTGAAAGAAAACCAATATAACTCTAATTTATCGCCAGATATGCGAGACAAATTTATGGCTAATTGGCTAGGACCCTACATCATATCTAAAAATATTGGTCTGGGTACCTATCGCCTAACATCGCTAGGGGGTGTTGAAGAGCTTGAACCTCTCAACATCATCCATATTAAGGCATTTTATGCTTGAAGAGCATAGTAAAAGGCTTCGAGAGTTGCTTGTAACTGCTCGGTCATCCTAAAAAGCTCCAAACACTCTCATCAGTGGTTTGGTCAAGTAAAAAGCTCCAAAGGCATCTGTAAGCCCTTTGGTCAACCTCAAAAGCTTTGAGGGTTTGGTAAAATCGCTCGATCATCCCAAAAGGCTCCAAGGGTCCCTGAAACCACTTGGTCATGTTAGTTAAAAGCCTTAAGGATTTGCTTATAATCGCTCGGTCATCCTAAAAAGCTCCAAAGGCATCTGTTATCCCTTTGGTCAAATGCAAAAGGCACCAAGAGTTTCTGAAAAATTGCTTGGTCAACCCCAAAGGCTCCAAGGATTCTCAAAATCGCTTGGTCATCCCAAAATGCCCCAAAGGTACCCATAATCCCTTTGGTCAATCCTAAAAGCTCCAAGGATTCCTAAAAATTGCTTGGTCAATCTAAAGGCTCCAGAGGCATGTACTCATCGTTTGGTCAATTATGAGGCTCAAAACCCATAAAAATTATAAAATCAATAAAATCCAAAAAAATTGGTAAAGCATAAAATCCAAAAACATTTGCATTTGCATTTGAATTTTGCATTTACACATGCATTCGCTGCATTACTGCATTGCATATAGGCATTCATCATCCGTTGCATTCCGTAATAGAAGGCATTGTGTTTGTCAGTCTTACAAACGATGCCACGTTTGTGTTTAAATCATGCATCTCTGCATTTATCATAATCCATCATTCATGTGAGTAATTGTGTTTTTCAACACAACCTATAATGTTGCTATGGAGATATACTAGTGTTTTTCGGTCACTCAGCCATACCTAGTGGTCTTATCAAGAGTTGGTAGAAAGCTTGCTTTGCTTTTGTAGCTAAGGTTCAGTTAGTATAGCCCTTAGCATATCAGAAGCCTATCACTAATCAATAAATTTAAACAATCCTAACAAGGACTAGGGGAATATGAAAGCCATGAAGCAGGACCGGGTATCCTGAAGTGAAAAGAGTTATTCTTGCTTATCCCTCTATGCGGACGATATGGGAAATGTTGGCAGTTGGAAAAAGGATAGGTTAGTTCCCTATTCAGAATCCCTTGCTTATGATAAAATGAGCAATATCCCAAAGAGATATCCCACATCAATCCTCATGATTGATACCCTAGATCGATATCATAGATCGACTCCCTAGAGTGATATCCCATATTGATATCATAAGATCGATATTCTCAATCGATATACCAAAAATAGTTTTTCCAAGTAAATCCCCCCAAAGGAAAGTTTTTGAAGAAAATTATCAAATGTAAATGCCGAAAAGTGAAGATCAAGTGAAGATCAGAAAATAAGCTTAAATCAAAGTTCAAAGTGAAGATCAAATGAAGATCATAAATCAAAAGTTCGAGCAGAGATCAAATGAAGATCCAAAATCTAGTTCGAAGAGAGATCAAATGAAGATCCAAAGATAGTTCAAAAAGAATATGGAATCGACTCCCTTGCTTCACTACATATGAGCAAGTATCCCAAAAATTGAAGGATAGAAAGGAATGAGCTTGAATCCCTAGAATTGTCAGCACTACTGTACCTTACGCATGATGATATGTCTGACGCATTAGCATCTCGCTTATGAACAAGACCAATGTTTGAATGTGGAAGAGCTAGCTTCAGGTGTCCTGCATTGCCTAGTGGCTTAGTCCAACTAAAATCTAAACTTGAGATTGGATAAGACATTTGTGGAACCCCTATCTTAGCAATGGGCTGAAAGAATCCCGCCTGACATCGAGGAACGCTCATGTCTTATCTTAAAATAATCATTTGCACACACAGGGATAATGAATAGTTAGGGTCTATCCTAGCAAAAGCCTTTTATCTCAGAAGTCTAGTGTGGTTAGTATGCAACTTTTGATAAGTCTATTAGGGTGTTTGAGTCTCATGGAAAACCTCAAAAATTTCTCCCATAGCAACAAAATGTCAAAAATTGCAACCATATAAATCATCAAATTGCAAAGTATCGAATCCATGATACATCATTATATAAAGCACAATCAACATATAGGATAGATACCGGATGGATATTAGCAATAATATTTAGATGACCACTGACTATATCATGCACATTTTTCAAATTTGCAAAAGAAAATCGAATGACACATTATATCATTCACATCATAAACATCGCATACCATTGCATTTCATATATGGGTGATTAATTGATTAAATTCTTATCTTAAGGATTTTCAATTACATTCATGATTTTTATACATTCTGTGGTGTCATCCATTAGATTGATAAACATATTTGCATTCATTCCTTATGTTTTAAGTGATTAAAGCATACAGGTTCATTTACATTAGATTAACATCGTGTAAATAAATCATTACATACATTAATGCATGAAAAGAAAGCAATATCAAATATGCGTTAAGAAAAGAACATCGCATCCATATGCATCTATCATCAAAAAGCACATCTAAGCATCTAGATCACTGCATATCATCATCATAAATCAAATAGCTATCTAGTGCATGTCATCCATACATCACATCATATAGCATCAACATAACATAAGCATTGCATCCATGTGCATCACATAAACATAAAATAAAAAATAAATGAGTACACAATAATGAGCCATAATAATGATCATATCATATATAAATGTGTGTCTCAGAGTACATCAAGAGTACAAAAATACCCGTAGGCTACAAATGTGTAGGTCCTCGACCTTACACCAAAAATGATATGTATCAAAAATGTATCCTACAATAGTAGAGCTCTAGCTCTGATCTGCTCCCCTTGTATCGGAGCTCTCATCGCCTCCCTTAGTACTATGCTTAGGAGCCTACTCTTCCTATTGCCCTGCTGTCTACTATGGATCCTATTGAGCACCTTGAGTACCACCTAGCTCGAAGAGGCCTAGCACTCATCCAACTACAACCTATGCAATGGGCACCTCTGTGCATTAGGACCTATGGTTGGATGTTGTAGTAGACTGCCCTACCTCCCTAGTCTTGGTATGACTATTGTCACCATGTGTACTAGAGGACCTATGTGTCCTCTCACTCTGATGGGTGCGATGGCTAGAGCTAGTAGTAGACTATCCTATAGTCCGAGATCTAGTCCATTGGGACTCTAGAACATATGGATCCTCAAGAACCTCTACACCTAGCATCTAAATGTAGCCAACTAGTTGGTCTACCCAAGCAACCCTGGATGCATGCCTATCATTGGCACTCATCAACAAACCCTACAAGTATTGAATCTCTACCATAGGATCTCGACCACCTGGTAGTACTATTGCTGGTGTCATTGGAGGCCCCATAATCACCTGAGAAGATGAGGGATCCCCCCTCTATGCCCTGAGTAGATCTCGCTCTACCACTATCGCATCCCTCTATGCTAGTGCCAAGTCATGAGCATGGGTGAGCTCACCAACCTGGGTCTCTATTATGGTAGCTCATGCTATCAAGCTAGCAATCTACTAGTCTACCTATGTCAATCGGTGATCTCTATCTATCAATTATGCCTATAGAGTAGCGATAGTAGTGTCTCACTCCCTCTACTAAGTCTGGAATCACCCAAGCTGACTCTACAAGTCAGCCACCTATGCTAAGAGTAGTCCCTCTGCACTATCAGGAGGGACCTCACCCTCCTCGAGAGCCTCCTCATCAGGGTCAACCTTAGGAGCCTCCCTAGTGGTAGCCTCTATACCCTAGCCACCCTCTATCCACTGGTGCACATTGCACCCTTAGGATCCACCTCTACTTCGACCTGATCTATCACTCGACCTAGAGGCCCTATCCCATACCAATGGAATATAGACCACCATCCATCATACTCGAGCATGGTCATAGCTCTGTCAACTCTAGTCTCTTGGAAGTCATCGAGAGCATCCCCTAGAGCTAGAGGCTGAATCCATGGTAGATCCCTCTCCAAGGCTAGGCACCTATAAGAAAATGGGATCTCCGGGATGTCCTACACCATGCCAAACTATCGTAGGACATGAGAGAAAAATTGGTACTCCTAGATCTCGACCTTTCGATCGAGTAACCATCTATCTCGGTGAGACTATCGAAGTCGCTCATCGACCTCAGGCCAGTCAGGACACTCCATGTAGGGCCACCACTCGATATCATCTAGCTCGAGTCCTACAAATTGGGTAATGTAATGTTGGACGTCACCAACATGGGTCCTACTATGGAAGCCCTCCTCCTCTCGAGGCTAGTAGGTAGCATAGCACTGATGATCATCATCGATCTCTATGATGTGTATGGGTAGCTCCCTAGGATGCTCTATCCTGATATGCTGCCAACCCCAAATCTATAAAAGAAGACTATAGTTGATCCCTCGATGGCTTCGGTCAGTGATCTGATATAGCTCATGGTATAGCTGAGCTAGTAGAGTGCTCCCCTAGGCTAGGAGTAGTGGCTGATGGATAGAGCTCTATACAACTCTACGTATAGTAGCTAAGAGGTTCTAGGGAATCCTCATGCTCGAGGAGTCTAGAAGCACATATTGCACCACCAGGTGCATAAAAATGGCCTCATGCATGGAGAAGATATTCTTCCCCTACCAATAGCCAATGTGGACCCCTCCATGGTCAATGGCGCATTGAGCCTCCTCACTCCGAGCATCGAATATAGCATCGAAGATGGACTCCTTGACACCAGAGGTCGAGGAGACGATGGCCTCACCATCAATAGGGATCCTAAAGATCCTATAAACATCCTCTAATGTCACTATCATTTCACCTGTAGGTAGGTGAAACGTGTTGGTCCGCACATTCCAGCGTCGGGCCAATGTAGTCAGATAGGATTGATCTACCCTGATAGTGGGTAGATCTAGTACGTAGTCGAAGTCGATAGCTTCGAACCACTCTCGCTCACCATCAGTGAGCTCTCCATGGAGAGTCTTCAGAATGTCAGGCTCTCATGCTCTAGAGGTCAATCTCTAAAATAAATAGCATAATATAAGGAAAAATCTAACTAAAACAAGCAAAAACATTTTAAAAATGATCTAAAAATCATCAAAAATAGTAAAAAATTGATAAAATTGCAAAAACATGTCATCATGCAGGCCTACAAATCAAATTTTTCAATCAGACAGGTCAAAAATGCATTAAATGATATTAATTGCCTCTAAAAATTTAGAAAAATTAAAAATTTTGCAAATTTTTCCTAAAGTTGGTGAACCATGGGTCAACCCTACGGTCCGCATGCGATCAAAAATTGACCATTGGGATTTTGAATGTTGACCATAGCTAGAAGCTATGGTCCCCAATTGACCAATTGGGAACCACAGTTAGTACCTACGGTCTCCGATTGAGATCCGATCGGGTGCGATACCATGGCCAAAAATGCAAAAAAATTTAAATCTAAGCTACCCTAGCCTAAGATGAGGTTCATTGCTAGTAATTTAGTGAAATTGATTTTCCAATTACTTAATTGGGTTCATTTTAACTGGTAATGGATGCGAGGTCTTGGTTTTTGAGTTACCTTGCCCTCGCCTCATCCCCCGTGGCTAGAAGACGCTTGCCCGTGCCCTGCCATCATGTTGTGAGTCGGTGTGCGGGTAAAGTGTGGTAGGTTGCAGGTCAGTTTTGTCAGCTGTCACTATCAGAGCTCTAGTTTGCAAGTCACTATCAAGGAATAATGAGAGACATTTGAAAATTGAGCATTTTATAGGCTTCTCATATTTCGTGTGGACCGTAGGCCCTAGCCGCGGTTCCCAAATTTGCAAATGGGAACCGTAGACCCTAGCCACGGTTTGCAACTGGTAGGCAATTTAGGAAAATCCCACCATGGGAAGGGCCAAAAAGATAAATTAATGCCTCCCATTGGGTCAGAACTCAATAAAAGCAAACTAATTTGGAAATTTGGTGATAATCAAGCACTAGGATCCAATTAAAAATTAAAAATCTGGCTGAGATTATAAAGTACATTCAACCGAGGTCATCGCTATGACAATCCTTCCATGGAGTGATGCACCTCCCAGCCAAATAAATAAGCTCAATGCATAATTCAAAACATTCAAAAAAATCAAATAAATTAAAACACCAAATGCGCCTCGTATTCAGTAATTTACCCTATACACTTGGCGGTTGCAGCGACTTGCGCTCCATGCAATCCGACAAGATGAGTAAATTACCATAAGGACATTTGGGGCAAAAATTGTCATCGTTGATCTGATATGCTTCTTTTCAATCCCTAAGAAGGCCTTCATGGCTGGACTGCTCCATGGGAATGAGGCATTGCATGCCATTTCTTCTATGACCTCTTTTTTAGCAAATCATCGATAATTTGATTCAACACAAATCTGATTGGATTTGTATCAATTCGATTCCCTAAGATGACTATTGTAGCCCGACTGCTCCATGGGATAGAAGCGTGCAAATACTATTAACAGTTGGAATCAAAAGCTGAACTAGGCCTAGCCAATGCATTAATTTGCTCAAATCTAAATTTGTTCAGATCATCCATGGTGGTCAAGCGACATCATCACTTTATTCATTGTCATTACCCTCATCGACTCATCGCTTGAGGGGGTAGTCATAATATCAAATCATAATCAAAATCAATAGAAGATCCCGGAGATCGTAGATCCCTTGATCTTGTCAAAATTGCGTTCGTCCTTGCGAATCATTGTCAACAACTATCATAAGCTTACCCCTTTGCTTGGGGAAAATAGCAAATATGATAATTTGCTTGTTGTTCTCACCTTTCGGATATATAGGTCAGAAGATACCTATGGAATGCACAACTGCTACCGAATGATGATGAGAAGGGCACAAGCTTTTCAAGTTTAAGCCTCCAAAGAGTTGGAAGCAATGATTCCAGGATGCACATCCTTTTGCTGGACCTGGGGCATCTAATGTTGATCTGACTAATGATCATCATAGAACCTTCGACATCATTTTAGGAGGTCTATTTTTTCTCAGCATTGTTCGATCTCACAATGCATCTCAAAAGGGGCATCTGTAGACACCTAAAACACGTCATGTCGAGGGTGACTACTCATATGGACATGCTACAAGACCATATGGAAGATCTTGGATAGACTCCAAGATAGAGCAATGGTTCTAACCACTCAATTTGGGCTCCTTGGCCTAATCAGTCTGAACCATAGCCCAGACCTATGGTTTATAGCTGAACCATGGCTGAGACCTATGGTTTGTAGTCTAGACCATAGTTGTGACCTACGGTCTTAACTGAAGTTCAGTTGGCCTTCAATCCGAGCCAAATCGGTTGAAACGACCATTGGATCTAGAAGAAGGTGGTTAATGGATGGAAGATTCTAGAGGCTTCCATTCCAACTATCCTAACCACCTCTTCTTGATCTTGGCTTCTCCAGGAAGCCACCCCAAGTCCTAGGGCATCCTATAAATACCCCCTCCAAATGGGGAGAAGATATAGATGATTTGTATAGCGAAGCACTGATGAATTATCGAGTGAGTGTGAATTGATCAAGTGAGCAGTGAAGCCCTATCGGATTGCATACTAAATTTATGCATTCGAAGGCCACTTTGCTATTCATCCAATGATCAGTTTGCCATGGAAGTTCTAGGAGCCTAGGAGGATCAAGAAACGCAAATCTGGGCAAACGAAGGCCCATCACAGTGATTCAACCACCAAACCTATCAGAAGGACATCGAAGGTGACCCTTGAACATCAATTGGACAAGGAGGTTAAGCCCACTACCCTTGGAATTGAGGGTAAGCCTATCATAGTGCTAACCATGGCTGTCAACCATGGTTTATAGTGCAGACCATGCACCAGAGCTATGGTTTGCAGCAGAGGTATAACCACCTTCCTATTTTCATTTCTGTCTATCTAATTAGGTTAGATTAGTTGTTTTTATGGTTTAATAGCATTTTAGCAGACTTCTGACCATAGAATTAGGTTAGATTTACTTCTTATGTTTATGCTTCAATTAGGACTTAAATGCTTTCTTTATGCATGTTTATGCTTCATTTTCTATATCTGATCCATGCATAGTATAGTTGCTACTTTCCTTTATGTTATTACATGAATCTTGATTCACTTTGCATAGCTTAGAAGCATTCTTTACATTTTCTTGATTATGCATGTTAATGGTGTCATTATGCAATTTACCTAAAAGGGCCTCATCATGAGAGGTTGCCTATATTTTTGACATTCTTGTGTTGTTTCTTGACCGTAGGGAATAGTTTCAAAGGAGAACCAACCATCAAGTTCCTTCCCCATCGCGAAGAAGAGGGCACCTCCACCCTAGAGCAGTTCGTGCCATTCTGAAAGGCATTTGGAAATCACACCTACCCTTAAGAGGGAAAACAATTGTGCACTCCTATTGTAATATTGTATCAAAATGAATATCCCTAAGAGGGACGTACTTGTAATTGGATTTTGGCTTTGAATACAATGGAATAAAGTGTTTTCTTTCTTGTTTCATTTGTTGTCAATTTCGTTTTCTTGTATGCATGCTATATTTTATCATTCATTGCAATAGGATACGCCATCGGGTGTGACCCTTTCTGGTGGTTATAGTAGAGATCTATCTAGTCTAGGAGAGAATCTAATTGTTTAACCATAGCTTCAAGGCCATGTGGTTTTCTAACAAGTTGATTATGTTGCATCATATTATTAGGTCTTTGAAGATAATATCGTGTTACATAAGGATTTCCAATTGAAACACTATTATGTAAATTGCTTGTAGGAATGGTGTTATAAGATGGAACTGTGTTATGTTGAACCTTTTGTTGATTCTTGTAAGGATTTGGTATTTTTCTAACCTTTCTTGGTATAGAAGTCTTTTTATTTGTAGCAGAAGTTTGTAATTTTTTTTGAGGATTTGGATTTGTTGTAGGTGTTGATTGATTAATGTTTTGAGTTGGATTTTGATTCACATTTTGAGATGGTCCATCTTGACTATGTTTTATGTATGGCATCGGTCTTCCAACCAATAAGAGAGCAGCTTCTAAAAATCCTTCGTAGAGTAATCTCCAGGGGGAAGTTGACCTTCTGTTTTTGTTACTTGATTGATGACTTCTATATTATCTTTTATGAATTCGATAAAATATTGTGTAGATTTAAATATGAGATTACCTTCCTCATCCGTTTGAGGTTGAATATTGTATTTTCCTTCTTCTTATTTATTTATGTCTTCCTCATATGATTATGAAGTTACATAATCTTCAACAATTGGTCTATCAGGATCACCCTGAGCGGGCTCTTCCTGAGGTGGTTCTTGCATAAACTCATCTTCTATTTGTTTACCATTCCTTAAAATTCTAGTCTTTTTGCTAGATTAGGTTTTTGCAAATATATATATATATATATATATATATATATATATATGCGTTCAAATTTTGGGGGTATATATTTTATATATACCTAATTAATATAATATTGTTTTTGGATTTTTGTAGTTTTAAATTACAGAGAATGAAGAAAACATAATAGAAAATATTATAGTGTAGATATTACATCTTAATTTTCTTGAAAAAGTTTATGAATATCATTAATAGGTTCCAGTTCTTCGGGTGTCATGTAATGTTCTTCTTCAAATTGGAAATTTGTTTTCAAGAACTTTATGAAATGAGCTATGGTGATACAGTCAACTTCATAATCATGCATACAAAAGTATAGCTCATGATAGTATTCACAATAGAGCACATCTCAGGGAACTCTATTAAATCTCCGTTTATCTTCTAAAACAACTTCTTGATCCTCTACACGAGACAAGAACTTGTGTACTAGTATTGCATTCTCAAGATAGTCTTCATAAAGAATATAAGCTTGGGGAAATAATGGCTCTCTTATCTACTAACCATCTCTCACAAGCTCTTCTAATTTCATTATAAAATGGTAATCTATCAGGATCTAGGACTCTAGATAGATCAAACCTTATGATTTGTTTAAGTTCATTTTTTTTTGCTTCTATAATATCTAATCTTCTATTAAGTTCATTCCAATGTTCTTGAAATGTTAAGTTAGGACTGCCAACTATTGAAGAGATTTCTTAGATTGACAATGATGTACTAACATTAATTAGAATGACTCTTCTTATTGTAATCTACCATCTATGATGATATGCAATTGTGTAACTAATGACTTTGATTTTTTTTTTATTTTATGAATTAGAACGGTATTTATGTGTTTCACGTCGGGTTCACCAAAGAATGTAGCCCAAATATTCTCACACTCCTTTCCTCAATTCTGATGGATTCATGCCTTCGAGAAAAATGGTAGAATGGATGGCCTACACCTTAGAGGAGAGGTACTTGAGTTCGTACTCTCTTATGGTAATTTTTTGACGAATGGGTTGGGTTCACTAGGAAACATTTTATGGTTGTTTCCACGCCTAGGATTTGGGATTTGTTTTGATGTGTTTGTTTTGAAAAAATCACACATACACCTAAGTTTGGCCAATATGAAATTAATCTAACTTATATGTAATTTTAATTTAAATGCAGACAACAAACAATAGAAAACATAATGCAAAATACGATACAGTACTAAAAAAATGATTTTAAACTCTTACCCGTATCCAGATGTATGTTGAAGATTTTGATTTTTGTATGTAGTCCAGATCGTACATAGTAGGTCGATATCATACTATGAACCGTAGGATCGTATTATGATCTGCGAGATCATATTATGAAAAGTGACAAAAAGATTTTATTTTGACAGACAACAATAGATTCATGGATAGAGTATATAAAACAGAAAGTCTAGAGATTTACTTATGATTGCAATCTTAACTATGATTAAATGAATACACTTAAATAGTTATAATGATATGCATTGATGAATTAATGTATTACAATATATGAAATGTGCAATTATATGAAATTAGGTGAACTCCAAGAATACAACTTATTAAATCTAATGCTTTATGTGATGAAGAATGCTAAATGCAATGTAGATTAACTAGATGAATAGCAAAATATGCAAACCAGAGTTTGAGGTTTCCCCCAAACCAAACTATAGGTGATATTGTAGCCTCTTGAGCAATTTCATATCTCGAACTCACAAAGTCATACTACGATCACAATATCGTAACCTTAGATCTGCAACAAAGTCCTCCGGTCCTACAAATAATCAAATAACTAGAGCTAGGATGTAAAATTATGCAAGGTTTTCTAAAGTGCAAGGAGCCAGGAGAATTTTGGAGGGAGGAGTCTGGTTAAATAAGCAGGAAGGAGTGTCTAGAATAAGGAGGAGGTTAAATTGTTATAGCTTCTTCTAAGCTGCGCGAGGCCGAACGGATCCAATCTTGCATTTCCCACACAGTTACACAGGCGAGGAGAAAAACCATTCAACTAATTTTTGTCATTTTCCTTTTTTGAGTTTTTTGTTTCTAGGCAAGATCGTATTATGATCGACAATATCATATGTCGATTGCAAGAATCATAATATTGAAACCATGCTACGATTTTGGAGGTCGTACTATGATTTCAGAGGTCATAGTACAATATCATCAAATAGGCACAAATTTCGAGGTAATAAATACAAATATGATGTTTTTATAATTTTTTTATGTTATCATGCAAATGGGTAAAATTTGAGGTGCTACAAGCATTAACATGGTATAAGAATTTGGAGGATTAGAGTATCTATACATGGAAGGATCTCGTAGAAGCTCTTATTGATACTTTTGATAATTTTGAAGATCCCTTTCAACTGCTCACTCAACTCTCATTCTTCAAAAGGGTAGTCTATGAAACCATATTTGACTTCAATATTAGATTCCAAAGAATGTGGAGAAGGATCCCTCTTAAATTTTTCCTATCTACCACATAGAATATCTCTTATATATCTATGCCTTCCACCCTGATATAAGTATTATTATTTGAGAATTCGAAGTAAATTGTTTCTTAAAAAATTTCAAATAAGTTACCAGAGCTAAAAATATACTAATCTAAATAGGGAAAATACCACCTTGAGATTCCTCTCCTTTGTTTCAGAATTTAGCCTTTGCACCCTCCCTAGGGGATATCGGTTCACACTTACACCAAGACACAACAAGTGGTCTCCCCATCGAGTATCAAAAACATAAATCCCTAGCGGAGCAAGAATTAAGAATAGAAATTCAGAGACTCACAGAGGAGATGAAAGCTATGAAGAAACAAATATTTCCAGATAGAAAAACATGATCTTAGTAGCTTTGAACCTTTAGAATAGCAGCCACATTTTTTTAAGTACAAAATCCAGGGTAATTTTTTAATCCAGAGGACAAAAGAATTATGTCAAAAGGAGGGAAGATGATCCGGTTCTTATTAAACCCCTATCCCATAATGGAAATCATTTTGAAGAAGGCCAAGATTGCTCGGAGTAAAATATGGAGGACATGATAGCATGCAATACTATACAAAGAGATATAAAGCCCTTGGCACTACAATGTGGAGATCATGGAGTGATTGGTTATTAATTTATACAACCTTAGGATAATGGTACTGCCAGTCAGGAATTTGTTTTAAGTCCCTCCCTAGAAGATCAAGCATCGATTTAGAAAAATTTTGAGATATACAAAAAATTGTATTTCCCTACCACTACAATCGAATAGAGAGTGGATATGGTGAAATAATTGCATAGTCTTATCGAGTTTTCAACCACAATTCCTGAAGGATTAGAGGAAGAAATTTTAGTATCTAATCAGGTATATTTTATTAACATCACCATTGGTAATTCTCTTGCACAGGCTTATCCTTTTATCATTGTAAATAACCGTCCCTCCCCTTTTTACCTAACTCTATTTCTAGAAAAAGGGATATTGCATAATTATGTGATGATGCCAGGGGCTGAAGTCACAATTATACCAGTAGAAGTTTATAGGATCTTGGGCCTAAATCTAGATGTGAAGGGGCCTAACATATTACAATTCCAAGAGAAAAGGTTGAAATGGATAGGGACTTTACATAGAATACCAATGTTGATATGTGGACACCCAAACCTAGCCATAATTCAATATGTGGAAGTTGTTGACATCCCCCCATTATTTAGAATATGTTTATCCCAAATCTTGCTCAGAGATAGGATCAAGTAGTCATCTTTCTAACTAGGGATGTTATCACAATAACCAACCAAGGGTTGTAAAATTTTTCTTTGAAGGTTACTATGGGTCGAAGATGCACCCAATAAAAAAAACCCAAGTGTAAAGGGAAGGATATTGACCTTAGAAATTCATCCAAAACACACATTAATCATCTCAAGGAAAATTATCTGTTAACTGGTCAAAACCCTTTTGATCATTTTATAATAGTTTCCCAATACCAAAAAAATACAAGGAGTCACAATCATCTATCTCAGGGAGAGAATGGTTCAGAGGATAGATGCATATACCAAAGGTAGTATAGGACCTCAAGTAGGTGGAAGGTTACACATGCCTCACAAAGAGTGGGTGCATTTTACCATATATGTAAAACAAGACTAAATTATTGGTTTTCTTTTCTCAATAAAGATACAAGTATCCCAAAAGTTGAAGAGGATTCCACGGGTAACAATTTGATGGTAGTACAAATTGAGCATCAAGAGTGGCTAAAATTTTGCACCATGTGGTCTGGACATTGTAGATTCATGGGGTAGGTTAAGAAAAATCCTCAAAAGCCAGACGTGATCATACACATCATATTTTGTGTACATATTCGACATATATATAAGATGACTGACTATAGTCATTATGAATAAGTGTGGCTATCCCAAATCTAATAATTTACCCTACAACATCTGTAAATTTCCCTCAAATGATCAGGAGGTCAATCAAGTAGATAAAACTTTTGAGAATTAGAATCTCTATAAGGATCAGACAAGTTACCCAACGCAACCACCAATATATGAAGCATGTTACTGCTAATTCACGTTTCTTTCCTGCACTTCATTTTTTGTGAATTTTTTTATGACTCTATAACCCAATGGATGAAGGTAGACAACTTTTGAAGTGACACTTGAAGATCACAACATAATAAATATATATCTGTTGAAGCATACACGATCAAAATATGAAGTCACACATCATATGATATGATGTCATACTGGAATGGAAGAAGCATGCCAAGAAATACTGAAGCAAGTAAAGCAACACAAGCAAAGAGGTCAGATGACATGTGACACCTTTTAAGTATACAAGGAATTACTCTAAATAAGCAAGGCATGTCTTCGCAATAATTCACCAACCTAATGCTCACCCTAGCTCAATCTTATATAAAGAAGAAATGGTGTAAAGAGATGAAAGAATGAAGCTTTCATGGTTGAAATAAGTTAGATCATACAAATGGAATATTACAGGAGGAAGTATAAGCATAGGAGGAAGTTTTTAGTTATTCATGTTAGGCGAGTTAAGAGACGTAGGAAAGATAGATGATTGCCACCATGTTCTACTTCATGGCAATCTATCTGCCCTTGGAAGAAATATGCACACCAATGGAATATATTTATAGGGGTAGGTTCTTTTTGGAAAGGCTTGTCACACCAATGAAATATATTTATAAAGATATGCGGTTATTGGAGGTTTTTCTATTTTGTGTAACTCCAATTCCCTTATTTTTTGTTCTTCCTTTCCCTATATTTAGCGTTATAATAACATTTTTCACCACTCGCCTATACAAATTCTTCACCTTTTTTGTTTTTTGGTATCCTTGTTTGTTCCTAGTGAAGCCTCATTATTATTAAATGGAATATCCAACAACTTCCTCTACCATTTTGAGTGATAGTATCAAGCTGAGTTTATTGTTCCTCTCTCGCAACCCCCTTTTGTAGATTTTTATATACTATTTTGAGCTTCCTGCTTTTCTCTATGTATATCCTTTATTTCATATTTACTGATATTTTGGGTAAAATAAATGCATTACTTGTCCAAAAGAAGCTTCATATTCACTTAAATTACTTTTTTGTCCTATTTTGTTACGTCTATATGTTTATGACTTTAGAAAGTTCTGGTCCAAATAAGACCATATGGGTTCAACAGAATTTGCAAGCAAACGTCCCCTGTGAGTCCCCAAAATATGGGTGGTTTTTGTGTTCTTCCCACCCACCTAGTTTCCCATGTAAATTGTAACTAAAAAATGAATACAAATAAGCACAAGAAAGTGTCACAAAATCGTGATATGACAAGAATCCACCAAGGAACGAAGGCAAAGGAGACCAAGTGCAAAAAAGTATTATGGAATCATGACATGACAAGAATCCACCAGGTAGTAAATGCAAAGGATACCAAACACTAGAAAGTGTCACAAAATCATGATATGACAAGAAATTCTAGGGAACACAAGCAAAGGAGACCAAGCACAAAAAAGTGTTACCAAATCGTGACATGACAAGAATCTTCAAGGGAACGAAAGAAAAGGATACCAAGCACAAGAAAGTGTCATGAAATCATGACATGACAAGAATCCATCAGGGAGCGAAGGAAAATAATACCAAGTGTAAGAAAGTATTACAAAATCATGACATGACAAAAATACACTAGGTAATGAAGGCAAAGGAGACCATGCACAAGAAAGTGTTGTGAAATCATGACATGACAAGAATCCATCAGGGAATAAAGTTAAAGGAGACCAAGCATAAGAAAGTGTCATGAAATCATGACATGAAAAGAATCCACTAGGAAATGAAGACAAAGGAGATCAAGTGCAAGAAAGTATCGTGGAATCGTGACATGAAAATAATTTGTGACCATCATGCTCTAAAGCAAATCAAATCTTCAACTTTGATACCGCATGTTATAGCTATTGCAGATCAAGGGGTACCAAGCAAGTTCAAGAATGAGGAGCGGTTGTGATTTCAAGCTTTGCCCATCACTTTGTGGCATGCATGAATCACTCAAATTAGTGGCTCAATGTCTAACACACATCCTATTTTATTTAAGATAAACACTACTACACAATGTATGTCTCATCGATTTAGCCACCTGGAAGTTTGTTATAACAACTTTAATGTAATATATTTTATATTTTTGAACCAAAAGGATTATAAATAAGAGTATCAACCTCTTGTTAAAGGATTGGATCTTAGGCATTTACAAGTTGTATGGACTTAAATTTTGGAAGGAGCAAATACTATAAAGATCTATGTTTAACCTCTAGTTCAAATATCTTATAGAACAAGTATGTATGAATGGATGAATATTTCTAATTTAGTTGAGTAAATGTACATGATATTAATTCTTATTTTTGGATTCTTGTTCATGTTTATTTCTTAGTCTTGGAACTGCTAATATGTGAAGCTAAATATCAATTAACCTTGTTTTGTGTATGATAAATAACTGGTTGTTCTGTTAAGAGGTCATGGTAGATGCTCCCTTTCATGATTTTTGTATTTCATGTTGTTGCTTAATCTGAATTGTAGACACCTAAATCGTGTCATGCTTAGGGGAGCTACTTACATAGACACACTCATAAGATCATAAGACATAATATTGGACTTTCCAAGCACCAACAGTGGTTCTCACCACTCATTTGGGGCCTTTTCAAGCCATCCAAGCTTGGCCGCTCAAGCCAAGAGCAACCAGATTCTAGCCGCTCAAGCCTAGAGTGGCCAGACCTTAGCCGCTGTAGGTGACAGCGGCCAGATCATAGCCACTGCAGATGATAGCGGCTAAGCCATAAGAAGTGGTTTGCCGACAAACAGGCCCAATCTCGGGTGGAAGTGGTAGTCTGCATGCAATAAAGGTGAGCGGGAGTGACTTTGCATTCCTTTTCATGACCAGTTCACATAGGAGACTTGAGTTTGCATTTAGACTTAAGTTAACTGACCTTCAAGCATAAACAAAGGACAAAAGCTTCTCATGCTAACGAACAGTTCGCATAGAAGACTCAAGTGGGTAGTTAGATTTT
Source organism: Wollemia nobilis (assembly GCA_028583015.1). Taxonomy (NCBI): domain Eukaryota; kingdom Viridiplantae; phylum Streptophyta; class Pinopsida; order Araucariales; family Araucariaceae; genus Wollemia; species Wollemia nobilis. Next base: position 5,433,072 of record JAQPPZ010000386.1, on the reverse strand, counting down.
AGTTAACTGGCCTTCAAATATAGACAATAGACAAGGGCTTCTCATGCTAACTTGCACTACGCATGAGAAATTCATTTCTAGGGCTTGGACATAGACCTAGGGTTTCACACTATAAAAGGTGCAAGCCTAAGAGCACCAAAGGAGACACATGATCGATATATGACATATAGAGACACATGATCGATATATGACATATAGAGACATAGGATCGATATATGACATATAGAGACCCAAATCACATACAGGAGATCATTTCAGAGAGAGAGTTCTCTTTGGGATCACGTGTGCGATGGAGCTTTGACAAATCAAGGGGTATAACACCTACTTTCTTCAACATCAGACCATAGTCTTTGACCCATAGCTTTGGGGCAAGGAGAGCAAGGTTTTCTTTAGCGGTCGTTGTCTTGGACAGTGGCCTGCAAGCTTAGCTTAAATAGACATAGCATATTTTATCTTGTTTTCTTATATCATTAGCTTAGATTTACTTGATTCCATGGTATCATTTTATCATATTTCTGTTACATTCTCTGATTACTAACAACCTTATCCGGGGAGGCAATCTCGGATAGCTAAATGTGTATTGTTGTTTGAATTGCATACAGGGCCATAGGTTCATGAGACATAATCCATGACATACGAGAGCAAGAGGATCCATCCGAGAGACATACCTGGAGAAGGAGGCATCTGTAAGCCCTCAAACATTTCTGTGTGCGGAACCGGGAAGCATTTTAGAGCGTGCCACCCTTTTGCAAAAGGGGACATCTCTTCATCCACTTGTAAATCATTGTATCAAGATGGGTATCCCTAAGAGGGACCGACATGTAACCGGGGTTCAATATTAATGAAAGATCCATTCTTTGTCATTTCTATGTTATATGTTTTCTCGTAATATTTTAGCTTCATTTTTGGTATAGTAATAACATCGCAAGTAGAGTTAAGAGCGGTGCGTGCACCCCGGGGTCGCTACAGATGGCGATCACGGTGGGACAACCACTAATTTTTCATTTTCTACTAGAAAACTAACTTAATTTTGTGTGCAGGTCTAGCCACTCTGAGCTACAGTGGCCAAAAACTAGCCGCTCTGATCTACAGTGGCCAAAAACTAGCCACTCTGAGCTACAATGGCCAAGAACCAGCCACTCTGGTCAACAGCGGCCAGGACTGGAGTGCAGCAGAGGTCAAAACATCGACTCTCTGAGCTGGATCAAAGGTTGGTATAGCTTTTCTGATATTTTATAACTTTCTTTCTACTTCTGTGTGTTCAAAATAGAGAACTTAAAGCACATTTATGTTTGGAAATTGAAAGAATAAAGAAGAAAGAATTAAGCATTTCGCATATCTTAGATCTTCTTTTAAATTTTCCACTAGGCATTGCTAGGAACAATGGCTTATGCCTAAAAATTTCACCCTAGAATCCAATGTGCTAGACATTGTATGTTGTTTGCTTGCTTTGAGGCCCTGCTAGAGGCCATAGTTGCACGAGATAAAGTGCGCTCATACAAATCATAGTAGTTCATGCATCTTTCTGAATATTGAAATGTATTTTTGCACTTAGGCATATAGGAAAGACTCATTGCTGCTATATGATGCACTTTATGTTACGCAAGCTTAAAATGAACACCACACATGCACATCTCATTTAAACATTGGAGAGTTGGATTTCATCACCAACCTTCAATTCAGTCCAGTGACATTGGAATTCATCTCCTTCCATTGGTTTACCCCCTAGAGCTTCCTAGAAATGGATTGGGAAACTTACTTATAGTGACACTAAGTTACTTGTGTTCAAACTATCTCCCACTATTGGAACAATCATTGGTTCAGAGTGGAGGAGCTAGGCGAACCCCCCATTGGGTCTTCAATGGTGTACCCTAGCTTCTTTTGAGAAAATCATGTTTGGCATGAGTGTACTTGATTGTCACTATGGATGAGTCTTCTCATTCTTAATCCAAGAACAAGAGCAAAGAAATCAAGAGAACAACACATCAAAACACAACAAATAGTTTAGGGCACACTTAAATTGGTAATCAAGATAAACATTTGTTTGGAATTGTGTGGTCATTCCTAAATAGCAAACTCAAAATATCAAGTCATAAAACAACATGGTCAAAACAAGAAGTAAACACCCTCGGTCTGATGTCGAGGGAGAGACAAAAGCAATTCATACCCATAGGCGGAGTCATAGTAATGTTGAATGACCTACCCGTAAGACCATGAGACGTAGCTCCACGAGCCTAAGGGGTGATAACTCAACTCTTGGGGGATCTCCTCGAGAAACCCCAAGTAAGGAACCACATCATGGAACAAAGTCACATAAACAAAAAGAGGCTTCACAACCATCCTCATCAAGGAGACATGAGGAGACCTCAAGGGCCTCCTCTAAACACACAGAAACATCTCAAAGACATGAGGAAACTTCAAGGGCTTCCTCCTCACATGGACATAAAGAAGGTTCTAAGACTCATTCTTCACATAGGGATGATGAGACTGCCACATCTCCATCCACATGGAGAAAACATGTCACCACTAAGCCCTCTTCATCAAGAAGGCAAACAAGAATTGCAACACCTCAAGACTCACAAGAAACATATGAAATAGGTCTACCCACTGAAGGGCAGGAAACTAGAGCTACATCTAGTCATGGGAATCATATAGAAGAAACCCTTCACACAAAAGGAAATATTCCCATAGACTATGACCTCATAGGAGTAAATGGCACCCCATGGGACCAGCCATGGAGAATGAGACAACTAGACAGGTTGGATCGATTTCCTACTCAACCAACTCAAAGAACTATAGCTACTGAGAACTCTACATCTGGAAGCTCATGAACTATGACTTCTAAACATACCTCCTAGTCTGGGGGTACCTCAGAGTGACCCCATAGAAGATGCATGGAGTCTGATCATAGGGATATTCAATAGTACACTAAACAAGTCACATTAACTAGCAAGAGTACAGATACAACAAAAACCCCCTCGAGGAATCTATGAGTCAAGACTACAAGAATAGAGTCAGATAAACATGAGTCTTCTACAACAACACAAACTGACTGAATGAGGTGGTTAGAAAATGCATTACGCAAAGAGCGAGAGTTAGTGGAAGCTCTCGAACAAGAGAAACAAAGAGAAAGACTCTTGCACCAACATGAGCAGCGTTTAAGAGAGCAATCTGAGCAGCTAGCTCTTAACAATTTATAGATAAATGGTGGTGACCACCAAAGAACAAGACACGCTGACTCACCTAAGGAAAGGCACACTAGACAAGATATCCCACAATGAAACCCCCACCAAATCATGAACAAAATCCAACTAATGGGGGAGGGCAAACATAACAAATCAAGATCACAATCTTGATTCCCCTCGTAGGAGGGAGGAAAATGGAACAAATCAAATGAATAGAGAGTTACCTCCATTGCCAATGTGAATAGGCTTGCATGAAGAGGAAATCCATGCATCAAAGGCATTTCAAGAGCTTGCTGAAAAGATGAAAACCTTTGAGAAACAAGAGGCATCTGGGAACTCACCAACATTGAGCAAGATACACAATCAACCATTGTGCCCATCAATCCCTAGCCCTCCATATCCTAAGCACTTTGAGATGCCTAGGTTAGAGAAGTTTAAAGGTGAAGAGGATGCACAAGAGCATGTCACCAATTTTATCAATGCTTGTTTTCATCTTGAAGACAATGACGCTCTCATGCTAAGAACATTCATAATGACATTTTTAGGTGCTTGCCACTCAATGGTTCAACCAACTACCTAAGCATAGCATAACCAACTTTGAACAACTAGTAAATACATTCTTGAAGTATTTCTCCTTTGGTGCTAAGAAGAAGGTGAACCTTTCAGACCTGGAAAACCTGAAACAGTATGATGATGAGCCAATAATGGATTATGGGAATAGGTGGAGAAAAATCATGGCAAAATTATCATTCTCCATTCCCATAGAAGAGATCATTCGTATGTTTACCAAAATTTGTTCTAAACATATCTCCCTCTTGCTACAACTTCAATAGTATCCTTCATTTGAGGAAGCTTTGGCATAGGCCAAGCTCATCGAAGAGATAAAAGTAGATGAGGGAACCATTAAGCTCTAAAACAAAAAGGAGTGGAACAAGAATGGTAAGAATGACAAGTACAAGTAGAAGCAGGGCAACCTTGCTCTAGTAAATCAAGTCGTATTGGCTACACCCAAGGATGGGGGTGCACAACAACCATAGAACTATCAAGCACATCCCCCACCAGCCAACTACGACCAAAAGAACAATCAAGGAAGAAATCGAGAATGCAAGCCACCTCATTATTTCATGCCTCTGACAGAATCAATGCAATCAATCTTTAATCAGTTGAGCGAGGCTAGGAGGATCAGATTTCTTGATATACCTCTTATAGATCCCAACCATCCTAAGCCAAAAGGATATAGGGAAGATCAATTTTATCCTTATCATAGGATACCGAGGCATGACATTGAGGCTTGCATCGGGTTTAAGCATCAAGTGCAAAACATGATTGAGGTGGGAGAGCTCAAAGTTGACAACCCACTAGCTCTTGATAATAGAGACATGGGCATATACAGAAACCCATTGCCCAATCATGAAGCCCCTCGAGAGCAAGGGGCCCAAGTCAATCAGGTTCGAGCTGACATACCTACCCATGGATGCATTGGGATGGTTGAGATCGTTAACATAGCAACAAGGACTAGGCGGTATGGTCAACCGCAACCACCTATAGCTCCCATGAACATCCCAACCACTCCTAGGCAAAGGCAAGACAACCTTCTAGGTCCACCAATGAGACCTGTGGTAACTATTCGGAGTAGATTGGAGCAAAACCTATAGATGACTCCAGCTAAGTTATCCATCTATGAGCTCATACAATAGTCCCCAAAGCATAGGGAGACTCTAATGGAGATTTTAAGAACAATTGAGCTTCAACCACAAGATGCGAATGCATTCACTCACTTTGTGGGACAAGTGCAAGAATGCCAGGAACCTGTAATCTGATTCTATGATCATGAGATTAAGACAATTTCTATTGCCTTACTAGACCCTCCACTAAACATTGTAGTGGCCATCAATGACTTACCTTTCAAGAGGGTTTTGGTCGATACAGGTTCATCGATAAACATCATCACAACAACTACAATAGAGCACCTCAAGATACCCAAGACCAATATCATTCCAGGAACTTACACATTGAGAGCTTTTAATGATGCTTTATGCAATACTATGGGAATGATAGTCCTACCCATCAAGGTGGGGCACAAGACCATCCCCATGATGTGTCATGTCTTGGAAGGTGCTATGCAGTACAACATCCTCTTAGGGCACCCTTGGATAAGGGCCATGAAGTGCGTGCCTTCGATCTTGCACCAATGTGTCAAGTATGTGCACGAAAGCAAAGTCTATGTGGTTCTGGCCGATGAAGAGCCTTTTAAATATGTTAATCAGGTGGATATTCTAGGAGAATTCATGATCCCTTCTACTCACCTATACATGGCACCTTCATCCCCAACCACACAAGTTGATAACAAAGACAAAGGGGTAAGAAAAGACCCATGCACATCAACACCTCCTAGTGCACTCAAGATAATCAATGCTTCTAAAGTACCATCAACATCAAAACCAAAAGACAATCAGAAGCTAAAGGCCCCCTTAGTTAAGGAAGAAAGGCCCAAAGAAATGCCAACTATAGCCATTGCTAAAATGCCAAGTCCTATGGAAGAGGAAGATCCTCAAGATCAATATGAAGATAGTGATTATCACCCTGCTTCGCCAGTATCATCCGTGGGGTCATCCACATCGCATGCATCAATACACTTGGCAAGTACAGGCATAGGGGAATACCTTGTGTAGAACATCACCTTTACGCCTATCATTGAGTCTACACAGGACATAGGGAGGCCTAAAGACTTGAGGCCACCAGTAGGAATAGTGGTTCCATTAGGAATCCCTCCCAACCAAACCAATTTTGTCTATGCCGGCCTGGACTGCACTCATAAGTCTTCAGATATAGAAGGAGATGGTGATGAATTATTCATAGTCAATGTTCATTACCTCTCTAATCTTAAGTTTTCTCTAAGCTACTTTGAGCATTGCCATTGGCATGGCTATGGCCTTGGCGTATATGAGCAGGGGCGTAGGAGGCCTTACGAGCCACTATATCAGCTTCCTTCTGACATATTTGGCTTAGGCTATTATAGTGGAGGTCGAGATGACTCACTTTAGTGGAATTGGAAAGATTAAGCATAGGGTTGGGAGAAGACATTGATTTCATTCCTTATCACCCCTTGAGAATAGCAAATTTGAGCAATAGACAAGTAGCCATGGTAAACATACCGCCTCCAAAAACTTATCATCCAAACACCTCAATTGATTCCACCCCAATAGGGTACAACTCATGGGATGAGGAGAATGGATATGAAGCAAGTGATGATGAGGCACAACTTGGCTTAGCCTATCAAGGGCCTCGCTATTTACAAAGGTTCACATGGTCCATCCATGATGAGATTGAATATACATCGGATGAAAGTGACTATGAATCAGAAGACTCAATAGAAAGAGCTTACTTAGGCTTAAGCCATCAACCCCTGACTTTGGGGCAAGAGACAAATGCAAATGGGTTCTTCATAAGTGATGAAGAATATGAAGATGAAATAGAGATGGCCTACTTAGGGCCAAGACATGAGCCCTTTGTCTTAGGGCCGCATACCAATGCTAATGGTTTTTGGATAAGTGATGATGACTTTGAGGATGAGACCGAGATGGCTTATCTTGGACCTCACCACTTGCGGCAAGTCAATGAGCTAGTAGAGAGAGAGGTGGCACTTCATGCCATAGACCCTCAACTCCAATTTTTGGGGAGACCTATTGACCTAGCTGCCATTCATCGGATGGTTAATCCCCCTCCACCTACATTCAGAGAGCAGTTAGAGCCCAATGATCCTATTGTCCACCCTGCTCATGGGCCAGATCCAAAAATTCCCATTCCTCCAGAACCTCATCATGAGTATGGAAGAGAAACCCTTGAGACAAGATTGCACCCATGTGGTCCTAGAGATTTCATCCCATCCATCAACATGATCTCCATCGATTTGACCACTCCACTTCATAATCCAATAGATCCTACCAAATCATTGCATCTTGATATAGATGCTATTGATTGGGATCATGCTAGTTCACCCATAGAGCCAGAAGACCTCTTCCCCAATGAAGAGATGTTACAGCCATTCCATCTTGCATCAGGTTGTGCGTATGACGTCTTCCATGTTGGTTTGGAACCTGAGTCAATAGGTCCTATGAATCCCATTGATGACATTCATTTGATACCCATGCCTCATCAGCTAGAGGATGGGTCACATATGGCTATAGAAGCAACTTTCGAGGTGGACATCAGTGATGATCCTACCCAACCAAGGAAAGTCAAGTTCAGAGAAAGTCTATCTCCATAGGAACAAGCCATCTTGATTCCTCTCCTCAAGGAGAGGCCAAATATTTTTTCTTGGACTTACAAAGACATGCCAGGGATAGATCCAAAGTTAGTCATTCACAACCTTTCATTGGATCCCATGAAGAAGCCAGTCAAGCAAAAACTGAGGAAAATGCATCCAACCATCGCTTTGATGGTAAAGAACGAATTGCAAAAACTATTGGATGCAGTATTCATAGTTCCTATTGACTACCCTGAGTGGGTGTCAAACATGGTACCCATAGGGGAAACCTGATGGAAGAGTCCGTATCTACATGGATTTTAGAGATTTGAATAGGGCAACACCAAAGGATTCATTCCTATTGCCAAACATAGATGCTCTTGTAGATGCAACCATAGGTCATGAAATGCTCTCCCTAATGGATGGGTTTTTTGGATACAACCAAATCTAGATTAAGCCCGAAGATCAACATAAAACTACTTTCATTACTCCATGGGGAACATTCTGTTACAAAGTGATGCCATTCGGTCTCAAAAATGTTGGTGCCACATATCAGCGGGCCATGACATACATATTCCATGACTATATGCATAAGATCTTGGAAGATTACATGGATGACTTACTAGCCAAGTCCCTATTGCGGCAAGAGCATGCTGAAGTCCTTAGACAAGTCTTTGATCACCTCATAGAACACAATGTCCGATTGAATCCTAAGAAGTGCGTATTCGGCGTAACTTCTGGCAAGCTTTTAGGATTCATCGTATCCAAGAGAGGCATCAAAGTTGATCCTGCAAAGGTAAAGGCTATACTGGAAATGGCCGCCCCTACCAACATTAGGGAGTTGAGGAGCCTACAAGGCAAGATAGCATCCATCAAAATATTCATCATGCAATTATCAGACAAATGCAGACCTATGAATAAGTTGCTATGCAAGGAAGTCCCCTTTCATTGGGATAAAGAATGCCATCAAGCCTTTGCAGAGATCAAGTGAATGTATGGCTCCACCAAGGCCAAACATACCATTTTTACTATATATACGACTACTAATTTTGCACTAGGCACCATGTTAGCCCAAAATAATGCACAAGACAAAGAGCAAGCCATATATTACATTAGTCGCACCTTGGTGAGCTATGAGCTAGGATATGCGTATGTCAAAAAATTATGTTTAGCAATGGTCTTTGCAACTCAAAAGTTGTGACACTACATGTTGAGCCATACGACCTACGTCATATCAAAACAAAATCCTTTGTAGTACATGATGAGCAAGACATATCACAATACATGTACCACAAAGTGGATCATGCTATTGATAGAATTTGATCTAGAGTTCATAAGCCAAAAGTCCATCAAGGGACAAGTCATAGCAGATCAATTAGCAGAGGCGCCTCTTCAGGATAACAAGCCTCTCACCATAGAGTTGCCTGATGATGTGGTCTTTGCATTATCAGATCTACCAGAGCTCGAAGAACCTAAGAAAGAAAAATACATGTCATTGTTCTTCGATGGTTCAAAGTGTGAACAAGGAGGTGGAGCAGGGATTGTCTTTATCACACCACAGGGTGCTCCATTACCCTTATCATTCAAACTAGACTTCCCATGCACAAACAACAATACAGAATATGAAGCATTGATCTTGGGACTCCAAACAGCCATAGCGATGGGCATTAAAATATTGAATATCTTTGGTGACTCCTTGCTCATAGTAAACCAGGTCAAAGGACTCTTCCAATGTAGGTGCCCACTCTTGAAGACTTACAAGGAACTTGTTGACAATTACTTAGCTCGGCTGGAATGGTATGACATCGAGGCAATCCCTCGTACATCGAATAGATTTGTAGACACTATGGCCTCTTTGGGATCCTTAATCCCTCAGAATCCATCTGCTAATTTTACAACCGTTCATGTGAAAGTGCTTTCACACTCAGCAATACATCGTGAAGCTTTTGACAATCAAGAATCAGTCAACATGATCAACATCGAACCAAATCAGGATTGGTCCTTCACAGCCAGAAGTTTCTTGCAAACAACACCTTGGGGGTCATTGATCTCCCAAGGACCCATAGAGTGTGGTGCGACCATATACCATAGAGTTGTTCCTCAATCCATGTTCACTACCTCAAAAATGCAGGAAGAGCAAGTTGTCTATTCTATAGAGGTTGTGGCCTATCAAGATTGGCTTTCCCAACTACGGGACTTCCTGAAGCTCGAAATAATACCTCAAGGTTTGTCACATATAGAAAGGTGAACATTTAAATAGAGAGCAACAAGATACATTTTTCTAGGAGAAATCCTCTATAGACGAGGATATGATGGAGTATTGCTCCATTGTCTTGAGCCCCAGGAAACATCTTGGGTAGTTTCACAAGCTCACGATGGAACATGTGGAGGCCATTTTAGTGGCATGGCCATCGTTAAGCGCATCTTGAGAATGGGTTACTATTGGCCCATAATGGAAAAGGACTACTACGAGTATGTCAAGAAATGTAGTAAGTGCCAACATCATGCAAATCTAACGCACTTACCATCGCAAGCTTTGCAGCCCATCCAGGCAGCATGGCCATTCTCGCAATGGGGACTAGACTTGATTGGGAAGATCTCACCCCCATCCTCATGCCGACATACATTCATCATAATGGCCATAGAATACTTCACTAAATGGGTAGAAGTGATCCCCTTAACATCAACAACTAGACCAAGGATTGCGGAGTTTATACTCCATAATATCATAAGTCATTTTGGGGTCCCTTCTAAGATAATATCGGATAATGGGCCATATTTTAAGAACAAAAATGTGCATGCTTTAATGAACAAATATCATATTCAACATAGTTTTTCAATGCCTTATTATCCACAAGCAAACGGGCAAGCAGAAGCCTCAAACAAAACAATAGTCTCCATTTTGAGGAAGACAGTGCAAGAAAATCATAAGGATTGGCACATGCAATTGCCTCTTGCACTATGGGCATACAGGACTAGTATACGGATGCCCACTGGGGCAACACCATTTTCACTAGTATATGGCACTGAAGCCATCATGCCTCTAGAGTTGGAAATCTCGACTCTACGCATAGCACTAAAAGACTTCATAGATGATGAAGTTGCATGACAAGGCCACCTTGATCAATTGATGCTTCTTGATGAACGTCGAGTCAATGCTTTAGAGCATCTCCATGTTTACCAAGATCACCTTGCGCGAGCTTACAATAGTAAAGTCCACCTAAGGGAATTCAAGGTTGGAGATCTAGTGCTCAAAGAAAACTAGTAGAATTCAAATCTATCACCGCATCTGCGAGATAAGTTCATGGTAAACTGGATAGGTCCATACATGATTTCATAGAGAGTTGGGCCTGGAGCATATCACCTTATATCATTAGATGGTGTTGAAGAGCCTGAACCTCTCAATATCATTCACTTAAAGGCATTTTACACATAAAAACACAAAAACATTCAAATATGTCAAAAATAAAAAACATTCAAATATGTCAAAAATAAAAAAATCATAAAAACATAAAATTCAAAAATTCAAATCAAAGGTAGAATTCAACTTGTCAAAAATCAAATAAATGTAAGGGTAATCATATGTCAAAAATCAAATCAAAGGCTCCAAGGGTAATTCATACCGCTTGGTCAAAAATCAAATCAAAGGCTCCAAGGGTAATTCATACCGCTTGGTCAAAAATCAAATCAAAGGCTCCAAGGGTAATTCATACTGCTTGGTCAAAAATCAAATCAAAGGCTCCAAGGGTAATTCATACCGCTTGGTCAAAAATCAAATCAAAGGCTCCAAGGGTAATTCATACCACTTGGTCAAAAATCAAATCAAAGGCTCCAAGGGTAATTCATACCGCTTGGTCAAAAATCAAATCAAAGGCTCCAAGGGTAATTCACATCGCTTGGTCAAAAATCAAATCAAAAGGCTCCAAGGGTAATTCACACCGCTTGGTCAAACATCAAATCAAAAAGGCTCCAAGGGTAATTCACACTGCTTGGTCAAAAATCAAATAAAAAAGGCTCCAAGGGTAATTCAAACCGCTTGGTCAAAATCAATAACAAAAGCCCCAAAGGCATAATAAGCCCTTTGGTCAAATTAATCAAAAATACAAAAACAACATAAAATCAAAAATACAAAAACAATTGCACTTCACATTTTGCATCCACATCATTGCATTGCATTTTCACATACATTACAAGATATGTCATGAGAGTCTTAAAAGTGATACCACAGTTTGTCGCACAAGTCATTCATATCCATACCTCCATCCACATGTGTGTAATTGTGTTTTTCAACACAACCATTATTTGTTGCTATACATAATTACTAAGGCTTTTCGGTTAGTCAACCAAATCTAGTAATCTTATCAAATTTTGAGGAAAACAACTTTGATTAGTAGAAGGAAAGGCCTAGCTATGATAAAGCCTTGGATATTCAAGATCCCATCACTAATTGAAACACTAAAATCCTAGTTGGTACAAGGAAAAGATGAAAGCTGCAAAGTGGTCTAGGTTACCTTAAGTGAAAAGGATTATCCTTGCTTATCCCCCTGTGCAACCGGTTTAAAGGTGTTGAGAATTGGCAAAAGGACAAGCTTTACCCTATCAAAATCCCTTGCTTAAATCAAAATAAGCAAAATCCCAAAGCAAAAGTACAAATTCAAAAGGCCAAGCATACAGTCCAGATTTCAAAAGCAAAAATCCGATACACAAATCATATATTCAAAATACAAAAAAATCAAGCTCAAGAAAAAATAAAAAATAAATAGTGATTTTCATCACTAAGAATGAGCAAAATAAACAGTGATTATCATCACTACAAAAAAATCCTCGCTCAAAGAAAAAAATCAAAATAAAAATAAATAGTGATTTTCATCACTACATATGAGCAAATATCCAAAGCCAAAAAGAAGCCAAAAAGAAGGGAATAAAGCTTGAATCCTTGGAATTCTCAGCATTGTACAAAACTGGAAGGAGAAATCCTTACGCATGATGATATGTCTATTACAATTGCTTCATGCATTTGTGTAGACCAATGTTTGAATGTGGATGAGCTAGCTTAGGTAACCAAATATTGCCTAGTGGTATAGTCCAACTAAGTCCAACATAAGGATGAGATGAACACTTGAGGATCCCTGATCTTAGCAATGGGCTGAAAGAATCCCGCCTGACATCGGAGGAAATGCTTGAGTTCTACCTCAAAATATACAATCACATGCACACACAGAGATCATGAAAAACTAGGTCCATGGTAAAAGCCTTACTTTTCAAAAGTCTAAGTGGTAAGTAGACAACTGTTGATAGGGGAACTAGAGTGTTTGAATCTCCGAAAAGCCCCAAAATTTTTTACATAGCAACAAATCATAAAATCATTCACACCATCACTTTCTTTATAAGATTCTATAAATTAGGGGGTATCAACATAGTAGGACAGATACCACATATATATTAGAAATAGTATATAGATGACCACTGACTACTTTATATCTTTTAATTTACAGAAACTTATTAAGAAGATACATTACACACCATTACATCTCATATATGAATACTTAATCAATTCTTATGATAGAAGTGATTATTTAAATTCATGATTATTTTTAAACTTTCTGTGGTATCACCCATTAAGATTGTCAATGTCATATGCATTCCGTATGTTTTAAGTGATTAGAGCATACAGGTTCATTTATACCATTCCATCACATAAGTTAGATGCATATAATTAAAGCAAAAATTAAACATGCATTTAACAATAACATTTGCATCCACAAAAACAAGTCATTAATCATCCATAAACCACATCATAAAACATACAGGCAATATCCATTTGCATATCATAAATTCATCATTCATCATCAAAATACATTGCATCATATCATCAAATCATATAAGCATCTACACATCCATCTAAGCATCTTCAAATATCATCTATCATCTAACATATCCATCAAATCATCATAATATCATCATCGCATCATATCATAAAATAAAATAACAACAAAAACATAAGCAATAAATGATACACATAATGAGTCACAAAAGGTAAATCTATCATAAAAATATGTGTGTCAAGTCCAATGGATATACAAAAATGCCCATGGGCTATAGTCATGTAGGTCAGTCGACCTCAAAAATGGATCAAGAACCAAGTAGAACATCAATCAAGTGTCGAGCCTGAGCCCCCTGCATCACCTCCTCCAGTGCCACCTCCCCCTGTGGTGGTGTCGTGAGTCGAGTGATGTGAGCCTGTAGGTCTCTCTATCTGAGTCTGGGTCTATTGGCTAGGATGGGTGGAAGACTACCCCGAGGTAGAGCGCCCATTGACCTACGAACCACCTACATCTGTTGGATCCTTAGGGACAATCTCATGCCTCTTGAGCTGCATCTGAAGGAGGGTAACATGATCTGTAAGACCCCGGATCCGAGCCTCATGCTCATCCAACAAGGAATGAAGTCATCCCACCTCTACCCCTGAGCCTACTATTGGAACCTCTTATGGTGTAGAAGTAGGAACAACAAATTGCATCCTGACATCGCCACCCCCGATAGTAGCCTATAGAGCCTATATCTATGTTGTGAGCTACTCAATCATAGCATCTCACCATTGTACCTAGATCTTAGTAGCCTGGAGCTCAGCCTCGACCTCATGCAACTATGCTCTCAGAGGAGAGTCTCTCTCCTCGGGCTCTAACTCCTCCTCCTCCTCAGGAACATCAGGATCCTCTACTACCACCTGCTCTATCGGCTGGCCCCATACCTCGATCCTGGCTCGAACCCTACATCCTATCAGATCTGCACCATCACCCCTACCATCATCCTCATGCCCTAGACTATCAATGCCATGCCACATCCGATCACCCCACCACTGAGAGTAGGCCTCTGTAACTCCCCCAACCACTGTAGGGTCTACGATTAGGGCATCCTCCTCATCTACAAGCTCTATGACCTATCATGGAGGTAGGTCCCTCTCTACTGTGAGGCACCTATACAAGAATGGTACCAAGGGCACATCCTACTACAATCCATACTGACAAAGAACTCGAGAGTAGAAGAAATACTCTTAGATGGAAATCTTATGACCAATGAGCCATCACTCATATCATGTCCTAGCAGTAAAACTAGCTGGATCATCCCAAACTGGACACTCATAGTACGGTCGCCACACGACATCTCCGGCCAATAGTCTGGTAAAAGCATCAGTGTAGTGGGACAGCTCCCCTACAAAAGTGTGGCTCTTACGCTCCTCATGCTCTCAAGCCCATCTGGTAGCATAGCACTATGTTCGAGCCTCAATAGATGTAATCTCAATTGGGAGCCCCTTAGGGTGATCTACCTTAATGTGCTCCCATCCCCAAACCTGTAAGAGCAAACTACAAGCAATGTTGATGCATCCCCATCGATGGATGTGGTACAACTCATCATAGCACTGAGCCAATAGCGATCTACCCCATGCATAGATGATAGGCTCCTCACTATCTAGTAGGTCCTGCACCATCGCTAGGAGGTTCCAAGGGAACCTCAAACCCGAGCAGTCTGGGATAAGAACATTGTTGATCACCATCAGCAACACAACATGCCTCACTATGAAAACATGAGCATCATACCAAGTCTTGATAGATACTCCCCCGGACCTAGTCTCCTGGAGAGCCTATGTAGAACGTGCCCCAAACACCCTATCATAGATGACCACCTGATCATTAGTGGCCAATGAAACAATGGGCACCCCATCGAATGGGATCCGAAATATCCTGTACATGTCCTTCGACGTGATAGTCATCTCGTCGGGTGGAAGGTGGAAGGTGTTGGTCCATGGGTCCCAATGGTGGGCTAAAGCCATAAGATAAGCCTGGTCGGCCATAATGTGGGGCAACTTGATAACATACTATAGCCCACGGGCCTTAAACCACTCCTAGTCAGTGTCATCAAATCTAGGAAGCAAGTCCAGTAGGAGCTTCGGGTCCCGAGCCCGAGTAGTGAGGATCTAAATAAAGCAGAAGAAAAACAAAACATAACTACAATGCATCTAAGGCATAATTCACAATAAACATGAAAATGGTGCAAAAGAGTATGAGTTACTCTAAATCTAAGCAAGAGAAGAATAAATTGCACCTAAGCAAAGCAAAAATTCAAAAAAAAATCATAAAATCAATACATAAAATGCAAAAACAAGGCTCAAGCTTTAGCCCATTCTTGTCGCCTATAGGATTCGAAACCTAGTCGTTGGAGGCTAAGTGACCAAGGCCCAATGGTCAAATTTTTTATTTGGGATTCAAGCTTGGCCTCGATGACAAGCTCAGAGCCGCCTCTGAGCGACAATGGCCAAGGGGCGGCATGACAAACCCGTGAACCCTTGGCTAAAAAAAAAAAAATTACAATTGACAAAATAACTTAAGCAAAGCAACAAAAGGGAGGGAAAGCAAACAAATTGGAAAACAAATCCCCTACCCAAGCATCGAAACTAAGCTAAGTTTGAGAATGCCCAAAATGGCAGTAACAGGTGAATAATGGAAAATTTTCAAAAACCCTAGGCTAAAGCCACTAATAGATTACAAATTTGGGGACCAACCCACCATGGCAAAAAGGAACCTAAGCCTAATTACGGAGTTTGTTCATTGCCAATAGGTTTAGTGATGTTCGTTTTGCTCATTTCTTAGTGAAGTTCAATTTTACTTAAGCAAAGAAAAGAGAGCTAGGGTTTTGAAGAGAAATACCCGAGAAGCTCTGGCTCCTCCAGTAGTTGATGTCTCACCTCATGCAGCCATGTCCTCAGCACTAGCAAAGTTTTGAAGTCGCAACCATCACCGTTGCACCAGAGCTCTGAAAATGGAATCTTGAATAGTGAAAATGATAGGTCAAAACCCTAGAATTGCAAGTTTTATATTTCCTTAATTATGCCTTGGTCGATGTTGACATTAGTGGCCCGAGCTTCTTGGCCGCTCAAGGCGACAGTGACCATAGGCAAGAAATCAGAGGCCATTGGACTTGATAGCGGCCAAGCCCATAGGTCAAAATTAAGCAGTTCCTTCAATGAGGGAATAACAAAAACAACAAATAATCACACTTTGATGGTTTAGGATCATCAGAATGTTCAAAACAACAAAAAAAAATCACATAAAATCACAATCTCAAGCAGGCCTCGTATCCAGTTACCTACTCTATCCACTCGACGATTGCAGCGATTTGCACTCCATGTATTTCGGTGAGATGAGTAGGCAACCATAAGGCCACTTGGGGCAAAAGCAACTCATTTTGGAATTATGATATGTCACCCTTCAAACCCGAAGAAGATCAAGATGGTCGGACTGCTCCATGGGTGTGAAGGGGTCATTCTAATTCCCCTATGACATCAAAAACATTAAGTCAAAGTGATACAATCTAAACATAAATAGAATCACTCATCCTAACTCCCTAAGAAGGCTATTGATAGTCGGACCGCTCCTCGGGATAGGGATGGATGATTATCATAAGCAATTGGAATCACACTTGGATGTGGGATTGCCCATTAAAAGCAGCAAATGCTAGAAAGGAACCAGATTAGTCATATTGGTCAAGCGACTTGTCGCTTCATTCATTGTCATTTCTTCACCAATCCATTGTGTGAAGAAGTAGTTCAAAACTTCAACTTAATCATAATCAAAATCAACAAAATATCACTTGATCATAGCAAAATCATGTTCGTCCTTCGAATCATTGCATACAACAATCACAAATTTCCCTTGTTTGCTAGGAACGTAAGTAGACATGACATCTTCAATTGTAGCTCTCCTACCGGTCGAAATTGTTGTAGCAACTGAAGCTACCCGATTGAGTTTGAGGAATGAGTGCAATTTAACATGCAAAAGCCACTGGGCTAAGTCCTCCAAACATTGAGGCAATGATTCAAGGGATGCATGCCATCTTGCATGATTGGGCCATCCGACGTTGATCAGACCATTGATCACCATACACCCTACAAATGGATCAGTCTACATTTTTGCTCAGCGTTGTGTTTTCCACATAACGCATCGCAAAAAGGGGCATCTGTAGACACCTAAATCATGTCATGCTTAGGGGAGCTACTTACATAGACACACTCATAATATCATAAGACATAATATTGGACTTTCCAAGCACCAACAATGGTTCTCACCACTCATTTGGGGCCTTTTCAAGCCATCCAAGCTTGGCCACTCTGAAGAACACAAGCTTATACTGAGAGGGGGGGTGTGTTGGCAATTTTGGGTTTGAGATCCTAGCTTCTTGTCTATGAGTTGTCATTGATGTCAAAAGGAAATGGCATTAATGTTAAGAGGATGTGTTGGCTTCAAAGGTGGAAGATTCCAAGAGAATCCGGAGAGATTCCATTGGCAAGGGTTTTTCATTAAAACCAAGTTAAATGGTTTTTATTAAAACCAATGGAGGTTCTCTTTATTATTTATTTAATTATTATTTAAAACCCTTCAAGGTTTTAATTATTTAATTATTTAATTAATTAAGGGAGAAATTATTTTTAATTTATCTTAAGGGTTTTTAAACCCTTTAGAAAGCAATTTCGATTAAATTCGAAATTACTTTTCGAATTCAGCCGACGTGTTTGGAAATGCATCAAAGTGCATATAAAATGAGGCAAATGAATTCATTTATGTTTTGCCAAGAGTTCGACATTAATCCCTGAGCATTTTGATTTCGACATCGAAGCCCCTGCGCCAGCGAAGGAGGAAGACAAGCGTTGCGTGGTCAAAGGTGTGACGGGTTGGTCTTGGCGCCAAGGAGGAGGCGCACGCGGTGATAAGAATGGAGAATTCCCTTCTCCCTCACGTGGGCTCTCCTAGCCCATGCGGCATGGCCAAAGGACTTAGTAGCATGGTGATCGGCGGTTCGAATCACCGAAGACCCTTTTGAGGGTAGTGTATGCACTCCGAAATTCGTGGGATATTTACCAAAGGTATGCGCTCCAATTTTTGCAGAAAGAGTGGCAATTAAATTTTAATATTTTGCTTGCTAAGGTTTTATAAAGTTAGCTTTGGGAGGTATAAGGAATGCAAGCTTAATATTTTTGCTATAGTCGGATTGAAAATTAAAGGGGAAATAATTGCCATGGTGGTTGAGTTATTTTGACATGCCAATGTTGGGTTAATAATTTTTAGGGAAGATCAAAATTATTAATTGTGGTAGATTTTCAAGGGCTTATTCATCTTCAAAAAGGGTATGGGCACATTTTTCTTATGAGTATGATTGGTGTATGTTTTTCTGAAATAAGGTTGGAGTGAAAAGGTTTTCAACTAGGTTTCCTTTGGTTGGGTGTAAATCCTATTTTCTGGTTTGTTGAAGACTACTTATGCATTGTTATCCTTAAGGAGAGTTTTTGGTGAATGCATAATTTCTGGTTTGAGATAGTGGAAGCTTTGTGCACTAGGGTTTATATTTGTGAGTCTAGCTACTTGCATTGAGTTGGTGGAACCCTTGGTTGGCTGTTTTGAGTTTGATGGTTGAGTTGCTTCCATAGAGGTTGTTTGATCAAGTTATTGCTTTACTTGATTCATGATATTGGGCTTACTCCATTGAGTTGATTTGAGCAAGTTATTCTTTGCATTTGGTGATATTGTATTGGTGGCTATTTTGTTCAAATATCTTTGGAGGGAAAAGGATTTCTACTTGTTTCCTTTTCTTGTGATGATTGGTTGAATGCTTCAAGGTTGATGTTGAGTTGAATGGTGTTGGTTGACTAAACCTTGTTTGATGAGCATTGTTGTTGAAACCCTAATTGATGGTGAAAAGAACATGAGTATCATTGTTATGTGATTCTTTGCATAGTTGGCAATTGTTGGGGTTTCATGTTCTTGAAAGAAAACATTCTATCCTATCCATTTCAGATATTGAGTTGAGTTTTCAGATTTGAGATTGAGATTGAGCTGAGTTGATTTGAGTTGAGTTTTGAGATTGGGATTTGAGTATAGAACATATTGAGTCTCTAACAATTCTCTTTATGCTTCTATGAGTTTGACAAATCACATTGGGTCTCTAACAATTCACTTTGTGATTTCCTACTAAGAAAGTTTTTCTTGGTGAGCTTGCTGAGTTTTTGGACAGGTTCCGATGGGGACTTGTGAGAGATTTGGACAGGTCCTAGCAGAGGACTTGTGAGCTGAGTTTGATAGTTCTATCAGAGAACTTGAGGACAGAGGTGCATTGGTTCTATGAGAAGAACCTGAGGACAGTTGGCAAGTCTTTGAGAAGGCTTGTATGTAGAGGATTGATTTGTTCAAGAGTTGGACAGATCTGACAGATAGAGGAAGACTTGTACTAGACCGACTGACTATGTTTGGTACAGGTTGTTGAGCTACTGTGGACGTGATCATAGAAGGCAGAGGTCTCTTAGGCTAAGCATTGAGGATAGGAGGTCTTCGGTGGAAAGGAGTTCCACGTGCTGGCAAGAGGTAGAGGCAGTTGATCTTCTGAGGGATCATTTCTAGAGCAGAGGGGAAGGTATCTCCTTTGAGCAGAGGCTCATAAATTTTGATTGGGGGAAGGTATCTCCTTTGGGCCGAGGCTCATAAACATTGTAATTGGGAAGGATTCCCAAAGAACTTTGAGATAACTTTTAGAGAAAAGTTTTGTGGACGTAGCCCAACCATTCTGGGTGAACCACGTTAAAATTGGTGTCACTTTGTGGATGATATTGTGCATTGCTTTGATATTGCTTTGGGTATATTGCTTTACTATTTTGAAGTATAAAGGAAAAAGTAAAAAGAGGTCTTATACTGTTCACCCCCCTCTCAGTATAAGCTTGTGTTCTTCAATTGGTATCAGAGCGGGTGCCTTCGAAAAGTTTAACAGCTTGAAGGAAAAGCTAGTAAAGAACACAATGGATTATTCAAGTGGCAATGCAACACCTATTCTTGATGGGTCAGATTTTGGTCTTTGGAGTGCAAGGATGAAGGTTCATCTAATGGCACTTGGTAATGAGGTATGGGAAGTAATTGAAGATGAGTACACTATTCCTGTACATGGTCCTAATACTAAAGAAGAAAGGCTCCTACATCACAACAATTCAAAAGCAATGAATGCAATCCTGAAAGGCTTACAGAAAGCAGATCTCACCAAAGTGATTCACTGCAAGACAGCTAGTGAAATGTGGAAACAGTTGAAGGTGGTTCATACAGGTGATACAAATGTCAGAAAGGCCAAGTTGAGACACTTCAAAGGTATGTTTGAACAACTCAAGATGAATGATGATGAAAATATTAGTGACTACATGCTTCGTATGGATGAGGTTGTTAACTCCATGAAAGACTTAGGTCTTGAGCTTGCTGAAAATGATGTTTGTGATAAGATTTTAAGATCTCTTCCTAATAGATTTAGTGAAAATATTTCTGCTATTGAGGAAGCTAAAGATTTGGATAAGTTGAAAAAGGATGAGCTCCATAGTATACTTGCAGCATTTGAGTTGAGAACTCAAGTGAAGGTTGATGTCAAGAAAGAGGCAACTTTCAAGGCTACCAAGAATTCCAAGGGTAAACGACTTCAAGATAGTGATGAGTCTTCTAGTGATGAAGAGGCATATTAAAGCAAGAAAGGCAAGTTCTCTAGAAAGCACAAAAGTATGAAAAATATAAGATGTTTCAATTGTGGAAAGTTTGGTCATTATGCTACCGATCGTAACTGTTCCCAAGAATGAAAGTGATGAAGATAAATAGGATTCTAAGAGCAAGGATTCTGAAAAGCACAAGCATCACAGGAAAAACAAAGATGAGCACAACAATCAAGGAAAGAGGTATTCTCACAAGCACAAGAAGAGTTTCTACCTAGACAAAGCAAGTAAGTGTTCTAGTAGTGATAGTGAAAGTTCTTCAAGTGATAATGAAAATGAGATGTTGTTCATATCGAGAAAAGAGGAAGAACCGAAACATAGATTCATTATCATGAAATGTCTTAGATGTGGAAATTTTGGTCACCTTGAGGATGATTGCACAAATAATGATTTGGTTTCTAGTATGTATGAGGATGCTTCAGAAAACTATAAGGAAGATGCATGTATGGTTTTTGAAAAGGGTAGCACCTCTAGTGATAAGAAATCTGAAAAAGGCTTTGATGATTCAAAAAGCAATCAAATAAAGGATCTTGAAAGTGAACTTATTAGTGCTCTTAGTGCTTTGAAAAAGGAAAGAAAGAAGAATGCTAGACTCAAGGATAAGTTAGATGAATGTTGTATGGAGAGAGATGATCTTATAGAAAGTCTTGACTTCTCTATAGCTAAGACACAAGAACTCAAGGATGAGTTAGAGTCTAAGGTTCTTGAGTATAGTGAGTTAGAACAGAAAATGGCTTCTTTGAAAGAGGAAACTAAAGAGTACAAGGATAAGCTTTACAGATTTCAAGATAGCTCCAAAAAGGTTAAGTCTCTCATCAAAGGTCAAAGAAAGACAACAGATAAAACAGGCCTTGGTTTTGTTAAGCCACACAAGGAACAAGTTGGAGAGTCTAGTAAGAGACTCCAAAAGGAAGAGAGTTCTGATGAGGAAAGTATTTCAGATCATGAGTTCTTGAATGATAGATGCACAGGAACAGAAAATAGAATTCAGAATGAGAAGAAGAAGTTTTCAGAACCTAAGAGGTCAATTAAAGGAAAGTTTCAAGGCAGATGTTTTGCTTGTCACAGGTTTGGTCACATGGCTTCACATTGCATGGCTCAAGTGAAGGAGGTAAATGACAGTTTCAGAAGTGCTAGTTACTTTCAAGGGTATTGCTACTCTTGTCAACAGTTTGGGCACAAGGCAGTTCATTGCAAGGCAAATAACAGGAACAGGTTTGGTCAGAACAGGTTTGGCCAGAACAGGGTTAGTCAGAATAGGTGGATTCAAAGAATAGGTATGCCTCAAAGAAATAACATTGTTACTTGTTATAAGTGCAACAATGAAGGTCACATAGCTAGACAGTGTAGAGCTGAACTTCCAAGGTACAAGAACAGAAACAGTGGTATGAACAGGTCCAAGGATCAAGGCATGGTTAAGAACAGGAATAGTGATAGGAACAGGAACAGGAATATGGACAAAGAGTACAAGAGAAGGCCCGACAAGGAAGTTATAGATGCTGATGATGATCAGTGCCTAATGGGAGTTTTACTCCCACCCAAGAATTAATCACCTCATCAGGAGGTGGGGGAGGGACTAAGCTAAGAGGCTCATTCTTAGTCCCGAGCCCCAAAGGTGACCCTTTGCCATTGATGACAAAGGGGGAGAGATTTGAGTAAGGGGGAGAGCCTCAAGACAGGGGGAGCTGTTTATGTTGAGTTTCGTGTTGTTGAGAAGCATGGTTTGCCATCAATGACAAAGGGGGAGATTGTTGGCAATTTTGGGTTTGAGATCCTAGCTTCTTGTCTATGAGTTGTCATTGATGTCAAAAGGAAATGGCATTAATGTTAAGAGGATGTGTTGGCTTCAAAGGTGGAAGATTCCAAGAGAATCCGGAGAGATTCCATTGGCAAGGGTTTTTCATTAAAACCAAGTTAAATGGTTTTTATTAAAACCAATGGAGGTTCTCTTTATTATTTATTTAATTATTATTTAAAACCCTTCAAGGTTTTAATTATTTAATTATTTAATTAATTAAGGGAGAAATTATTTTTAATTTATCTTAAGGGTTTTTAAACCCTTTAGAAAGCAATTTCGATTAAATTCGAAATTACTTTTCGAATTCAGCCGACGTGTTTGGAAATGCATCAAAGTGCATATAAAATGAGGCAAATGAATTCATTTATGTTTGGCCAAGAGTTCGACATTAATCCCTGAGCATTTCGATTTCGACATCGAAGCCCCTGCACCAGCGAAGGAGGAAGACAAGCGTTGCGTGGTCAAAGGTGTGACGGGTTGGTCTTGGCGCCAAGGAGGAGGCGCACGCGGTGATAAGAATGGAGAATTCCCTTCTCCCTCACGTGGGCTCTCCTAGCCCACGCGGCGTGGCCAAAGGACTTAGTAGCATGGTGATCGGCGGTTCGAATCACCGAAGACCCTTTTGAGGGTAGTGTATGCACTCCGAAATTCGTGGGATATTTACCAAAGGTATGCGCTCCAATTTTTGCAGAAAGAGTGGCAATTAAATTTTAATATTTTGCTTGCTAAGGTTTTATAAAGTTAGCTTTGGGAGGTATAAGGAATGCAAGCTTAATATTTTTGCTATAGTCGGATTGAAAATTAAAGGGGAAATAATTGCCATGGTGGTTGAGTTATTTTGACATGCCAATGTTGGGTTAATAATTTTTAGGGAAGATCAAAATTATTAATTGTGGTAGATTTTCAAGGGCTTATTCATCTTCAAAAAGGGTATGGGCACATTTTTCTTATGAGTATGATTGGTGTATGTTTTTCTGAAATAAGGTTGGAGTGAAAAGGTTTTCAACTAGGTTTCCTTTGGTTGGGTGTAAATCCTATTTTCTGGTTTGTTGAAGACTACTTATGCATTGTTATCCTTAAGGAGAGTTTTTGGTGAATGCATAATTTCTGGTTTGAGATAGTGGAAGCTTTGTGCACTAGGGTTTATATTTGTGAGTCTAGCTACTTGCATTGAGTTGGTGGAACCCTTGGTTGGCTGTTTTGAGTTTGATGGTTGAGTTGCTTCCATAGAGGTTGTTTGATCAAGTTATTGCTTTACTTGATTCATGATATTGGGCTTACTCCATTGAGTTGATTTGAGCAAGTTATTCTTTGCATTTGGTGATATTGTGTTGGTGGCTGTTTTGTTCAAATATCTTTGGAGGGAAAAGGATTTCTACTTGTTTCCTTTTCTTGTGATGATTGGTTGAATGCTTCAAGGTTGATGTTGAGTTGAATGGTGTTGGTTGACTAAACCTTGTTTGATGAGCATTGTTGTTGAAACCCTAATTGATGGTGAAAAGAACATGAGTATCATTGTTATGTGATTCTTTGCATAGTTGGCAATTGTTGGGGTTTCATGTTCTTGAAAGAAAACATTCTATCCTATCCATTTCAGATATTGAGTTGAGTTTTCAGATTTGAGATTGAGATTGAGCTGAGTTGATTTGAGTTGAGTTTTGAGATTGGGATTTGAGTATAGAACATATTGAGTCTCTAACAATTCTCTTTATGCTTCTATGAGTTTGACAAATCACATTGGGTCTCTAACAATTCACTTTGTGATTTCCTACTAAGAAAGTTTTTCTTGGTGAGCTTGCTGAGTTTTTGGATAGGTTTCGGTGGGGACTTGTGAGCAGATTTGGACAGGTCCTAGCAGAGGACTTGTGAGCTGAGTTTGATAGTTCTATCAGAGAACTTGAGGATAGAGGTGCATTGGTTCTATGAGAAGAACCTGAGGACAGATTTGGCAAGTCTTTGAGAAGGCTTGTATGCAGAGGATTGATTTGTTCAAGAGTTGGACAGATCTGATAGACAGAGGAAGACTTGTACTAGACCGACTGACTGTGTTTGGTACAGGTTGCTGAGCTATTGTGGACGTGATCATAGAAGGCAGAGGTCTCTTAGGCTAAGCATTGAGGATAGGAGGTCTTCGGTGGAAAGGAGTTCCACGTGTTGGCAAGAGGTAGAGGCAGTTGATCTTCTGAGGGATCATTTCTAGAGCAGAGGGGAAGGTATCTCCTTTGAGCAGAGGCTCATAAATTCTGATTGGGGGAAGGTATCTCCTTTGGGCCGAGGCTCATAAACATTGTAATTGGGAAGGATTCCCAAAGAACTTTGAGATAACTTTTAGAGAAAAGTTTTGTGGACGTAGCCCAACCATTCTGGGTGAACCACGTTAAAATTGGTGTCACTTTGTGGATGATATTGTGCATTGCTTTGATATTGCTTTGGGTATATTGCTTTACTATTTTGAAGTATAAAGGAAAAAGTAAAAAGAGGTCTTATACTGTTCACCCCCCCATCTCAGTATAAGCTTGTGTTCTTCAGGGTGAACAGTATAAGACCTCTTTTTACTTTTTCCTTTATACTTCAAAATAGTAAAGCAATATACCCAAAGCAATATCAAAGCAATGCACAATATCATCCACAAAGTGACACCAATTTTAACGTGGTTCACCCGAATGGTCGGGCTACGTCCACAAAACTTTTCTCTAAAAGTTATCTCAAAGTTCTTTGGGAATCCTTCCCAATTACAATGTTTATGAGCCTCGGCCCAAAGGAGATACCTTCCCCCAATCAAAATTTATGAGCCTCTCGCTCAAAGGAGATACCTTCCCTCTGCTCTGGAAATGATCCCTCAGAAGATCAACTACCTCTACCTCTTGCCAGAACATGGAACTCCTTTCCACCGAAGACCTCCTGTCCTCAATGCTTAGCCTAAGAGACCCTTGCCTTCTATGATCACGTCCACAGCAGCTCAGCAACCTGTACCAAACACAGTCAGTCGGTCTAGTACAAGTCTTCCTCTGTCTGTCAGATCTGTCCAACTCTTGAACAAATCAATCCTCTACATACAAGCCTTCTCAAAGACTTGCCAACTGTCCTCAGGTTCTTCTCATAGAACCAATGCACCTCTGTCCTCAAGTTCTCTGATAGAACTATCAAACTCAGCTCACAAGTCCTCTGCTAGGACCTGTCCAAATCTGCTCACAAGTCCCCACTGGAACCTGTCCAAAAATTGCTCACAAGTCCCCACCGAAACCTATCCAAAAACTGCTCACAAGTCCCCACCGGAACCTGTCCAAAAACTGCTCACAAGTCCCCACTGGAACCTGTCCAAAAACTCAACAAGCTCACCAAGAAAAACTTTCTTAGTAGGAAATCACAAAGTGAATTGTTAGAGACCCAATGTGATTTGTCAAACTCATAGAAGCATAAAGAGAATTGTTAGAGACTCAATATGTTCTATACTCAAATCCCAATCTCAAAACTCAACTCAAATCAACTCAGCTCAATCTCAATCTCAAATCTGAAAACTCAACTCAATATCTGAAATGGATAGGATAGAATGTTTTTCTTTCAAGAACATGAAAACCCAACAATTGCCAACTATGCAAAGAATCACATAACAATGATACTCATGTTCTTTTCACCATCAATTAGGGTTTCAACAACAATGCTCATCAAACAAGGTTTAGTCAACCAACACCATTCAACTCAACATCAACCTTGAAGCATTCAACCAATCATCACAAGAAAAAGGAAACAAGTAGAAATCCTTTTCCCTCCAAAGATATTTGAACAAAACAACCACCAACACAATATCACCAAATGCAAAGAATAACTTGCTCAAATCAACTCAATGGAGTAAGCCCAATATCATGAATCAAGTAAAGCAATAACTTGATCAAACAACCTCTATGGAAGCAACTCAACCATCAAACTCAAAACAGCCAACCAAGGGTTCCACCAACTCAATGCAAGTAGCTAGACTCACAAATATAAACCCTAGTGCACAAAGCTTCCACTATCTCAAACCAGAAATTATGCATTCACCAAAAACTCTCCTTAAGGATAACAATGCATAAGTAGTCTTCAACAAACCAGAAAATAGGATTTACACCCAACCAAAGGAAACCTAGTTGAAAACCTTTTCACTCCAACCTTATTTCAGAAAAACATACACCAATCATACTCATAAGAAAAATGTGCCCATACCCTTTTTGAAGATGAATAAGCCCTTGAAAATCTACCACAATTAATAATTTTGATCTTCCCTAAAAATTATTAACCCAACATTGGCATGTCAAAATAACTCAACCACCATGGCAATTATTTCCCCTTTAATTTTCAATCCGACTATAGCAAAAATATTAAGCTTGCATTCCTTATACCTCCCAAAGCTAACTTTATAAAACCTTAGCAAGCAAAATATTAAAATTTAATTGCCACTCTTTCTGCAAAAAATTGGAGCGCATACCTTTGGTAAATATCCTACGAATTTCGGAGTGCATACACTACCCTCAAAAGGGTCTTCGGCGATTCGAACCGCCGATCACCATGCTACTAAGTCCTTTGGCCATGCCGCATGGGCTAGGAGAGCCCACGTGAGGGAGAAGGGAATTCTCCATTCTTATCACCGCGTGCGCCTCCTCCTTGGCGCCAAGACCAACCCGTCACACCTTTGACCACGCAACGCTTGTCTTCCTCCTTCGCTGGCGTAGGGGCTCCGATGTCAAAATTGAAATGCTCAGGGATTAATGTCGAACTCTTGGCCAAACATAAATGAATTCATTTGCCTCATTTTATATGCACTTTGATGCATTTCCAAACACGTCGGCTGAATTCGAAAAGTAATTTCGAATTTAATCGAAATTGCTTTCTAAAGGGTTTAAAAACCCTTAAGATAAATTAAAAATAATTTCTCCCTTAATTAATTAAATAATTAAATAATTAAAACCTTGAAGGGTTTTAAATAATAATTAAATAAATAATAAAGAGAACCTCCATTGGTTTTAATAAAAACCATTTAACTGTGAAACTGCTGGTAATGAAACCTGAATCTCTCCGGATTCTCTTGGAATCTTCCACCTTTGAAGCCAACACATCCTCTTAACATTAATGCCATTTCCTTTTGACATCAATGACAACTCATAGACAAGAAGCTAGGATCTCAAACCCAAAATTGCCAACAATCTCCCCCTTTGTCATTGATGGCAAACCATGCTTCTCAACAACATAGAAACTCAACATAAATAGCTCCCCCTGTCTTGAGGCTCTCCCCCTTACTCAAATCTCTCCCCCTTTGTCATCAATGGCAAAGGGTCACCTTTGGGGCTCGGGACTAAGAATGAGCCTCTTAGCTTAGTCCCTCCCCCACCTCCTGATGAGGTGATTAATTCTTGGGTGGGAGTAAAACTCCCATTAGGCACTGATCATCATCAGCGTCTATAACTTCCTTGTCGGGCCTTCTCTTGAACTCTTTGTCCATATTCCTGTTCCTGTTCCTGTCACTGTTCCTATTCTTAACCATGCCTTGATCCTTGGACCTGTTCATACCACTGTTTCTGTTCCTGTACCTTGGAAGTTCAGCTCTACACTGTCTAGCTATGTGACCTTCATTGTTGCACTTATAACAAGTAACAATGTTATTTCTTTGAGGCATACCTATTCTTTGAATCCACCTATTCTGACTAACCCTGTTCTGGCCAAACCTATTCTAGCCAAACCTATTCTGACCAAACCTGTTCCTGTTATTTGCCTTGCAATGAACTACCTTGTGCCCAAACTATTGACAAGAGTAGCAATACCCTTGAAAGTAACTAGCACTTCTGAAACTGTCATTTACCTCCTTCACTTGAGCCATGCAATGTGAAGCCATGTGACCAAACCTGTGACAAGCAAAACATCTGCCTTGAAACTTTCCTTTAATTGACCTCTTAGGTTCTAAAAACTTCTTCTCATTCTGAATTCTATTTTCTATTCCTGTGCATCTATCATTCAAGAACTCATGATCTGAAATACTTTCCTCATCAGAACTCTCTTCCTTTTGGAGTCTCTTACTAGACTCTCCAACTTGTTCCTTGTGTGGCTTAACAAAACCAAGGCCTATTTTATCTGTTGTCTTTCTTTGACCTTTGATGAGAGACTTAACCTTTTTGGAGCTATCTTGAAATCTGTAAAGCTTATCCTTGTACTCTTTAGTTTCCTCTTTCAAAGAAGCCATTTTCTGTTCTAACTCACTATACTCAAGAACCTTAGACTCTAACTCATCCTTGAGTTCTTGTGTCTTAGCTATAGAGAAGTCAAGACTTTCTATAAGATCATCTCTCTCCATACAACATTCATCTAACTTATCCTTGAGTCTAGCATTCTTCTTTCTTTCCTTTTTCAAAGCACTAAGAGCACTAATAAGTTCACTTTCAAGATCCTTTATTTGATTGCTTTTTGAATCATCAAAGCCTTTTTCAGATTTCTTATCACTAGAGGTGCTACCCTTTTCAAAAACCATACATGCATCTTCCTTATAGTTTTCTGAAGCATCCTCATACATACTAGAAACCAAATCATTATTTGTGCAATCATCCTCAAGGTGACCAAAATTTCCACATCTAAGACATTTCATGATAATGAATCTATGTTTCGGTTCTTCCTCTTTTTCTGATATGAACAACATCTCATTTTCATTATCACTTGAAGAACTTTCACTATCACTACTAGAACACTTACTTGCTTTGTCTAGGTAGAAACTCTTCTTGTGCTTGTGAGAATACCTCTTTCCTTGATTGTTGTGCTCATCTTTGTTTTTCCTATGATGCTTGTGCTTTTCAGAATCCTTGCTCTTAGAATCCTGTTTATCTTCATCACTTTCATTCTTGGGAACAGTACGATCAGTAGCATAATGACCAAACTTTCCACAATTGAAACATCTTATATTTTTCATACTTTTGTGCTTTCTAGAGAACTTGCCTTTTTCGTTGTAATATGCCTCTTCATCACTAGAAGACTCATCACTATCTTGAAGTTGTTTACCTTTGGAATTCTTGGTAGCCTTGAAAGCTGCCTCTTTCTTGACATCAACCTTCACTTGAGTTCTCAACTCAAATGCTGCAAGTATACTATGGAGCTCATCCTTTTTCAACTTATCCAAATCTTTAGCTTCCTCAATAGCAGAAATATTTTCACTAAATCTATTAGGAAGAGATCTTAAAATCTTATCACAAACATCATTTTCAGCAAGCTCAAGACCTAAGTCTTTCATGGAGTTAACAACCTCATCCATACGAAGCATGTAGTCACTAATATTTTCATCATCATTCATCTTGAGTTGTTCAAACATACCTTTGAAGTGTCTCAACTTGGCCTTTCTGACATTTGTATCACTTGTATGAACCACCTTCAACTGTTTCCACATTTCACTAGTTGTCTTGCAGTGAATCACTTTGGTGAGATCTGCTTTACGTAAGCCTTTCAGGATTGCATTCATTGCTTTTGAATTGCTGTGATGTAGGAGCCTTTCTTCTTTAGTATTAGGACCATGTACAGGAATAGTGTACTCATCTTCAATCACTTCCCATACCTCATTACCAAGTGCCATTAGATGAACCTTCATCCTTGCACTCCAAAGACCAAAATCTGACCCATCAAGAATAGGTGTTGCATTGCCACTTGAATAATCCATTGTGTTCTTTACTAGCTTTTCCTTCAAGCTGTTAAACTTTTCGAAGGCACCCGCTATAATACCAATTGAAGAACACAAGCTTATATTGAGAGGGGGGGTGAACAGTATAAGACCTCTTTTTACTTTTTCCTTTATACTTCAAAATAGTAAAGCAATATACCCAAAGCAATATCAAAGCAATGCACAATATCATCCACAAAGTGACACCAATTTTAACGTGGTTCACCCGAATGGTCAGGCTACGTCCACAAAACTTTTCTCTAAAAGTTATCTCAAAGTTCTTTGGGAATCCTTCCCAATTACAATGTTTATGAGCCTCGGCCCAAAGGAGATACCTTCCCCCAATCAAAATTTATGAGCCTCTGCTCAAAGGAGATACCTTCCCCTCTGCTCTAGAAATGATCCCTCAGAAGATCAACTACCTCTACCTCTTGCCAGCACGTGGAACTCCTTTCCACCGAAGACCTCCTATCCTCAATGCTTAGCCTAAGAGACCTCTGCCTTCTATGATCACGTCCATAGCAGCTCAGCAACCTGTACCAAACACAGTCAGTCGGTCTAGTACAAGTCTTCCTCTGTCTGTCAGATCTGTCCAACTCTTGAACAAATCAATCCTCTGCATACAAGCCTTCTCAAAGACTTGCCAACTGTCCTCAGGTTCTTCTCATAGAACCACTGCACCTCTGTCCTCAAGTTCTCTGATAGAACTATCAAACTCAGCTCACAAGTCCTCTGCTAGGACCTGTCCAAATCTGCTCACAAGTCCCCATCGAAACCTGTCCAAAAATTGCTCACAAGTCCCCAACGGAAACTTGTCCAAAAACTGCTCACAAGTCCCCATTGGAACCTATCCAAAAACTGCTCACAAGTCCCCACTGGAACCTGTCCAAAAACTCAACAAGCTCACCAAGAAAAACTTTCTTAGTAGGAAATCACAAAGTGAATTGTTAGAGACCCAATGTGATTTGTCAAACTCATAGAAGCATAAAGAGAATTGTTAGAGACTCAATATGTTCTATACTCAAATCCCAATCTCAAAACTCAACTCAAATCAACTCAGCTCAATCTCAATCTCAAATCTGAAAACTCAACTCAATATCTGAAATGGATAGGATAGAATGTTTTCTTTCAAGAACATGAAACAACCCAACAATTGCCAACTATGCAAAGAATCACATAACAATGATACTCATGTTCTTTTCACCATCAATTAGGGTTTCAACAACAATGCTCATCAAACAAGGTTTAGTCAACCAACACCATTCAACTCAACATCAACCTTGAAGCATTCAACCAATCATCACAAGAAAAAGGAAACAAGTAGAAATCCTTTTCCCTCCAAAGATATTTGAACAAAATAACCACCAATACAATATCACCAAATGCAAAGAATAACTTGCTCAAATCAACTCAATGGAGTAAGCCCAATATTATGAATCAAGTAAAGCAATAACTTGATCAAACAACCTCTATGGAAGCAACTCAACCATCAAACTCAAAACAGCCAACCAAGGGTTCCACCAACTCAATGCAAGTAGCTAGACTCACAAATATAAACCCTAGTGCACAAAGCTTCCACTATCTCAAACCAGAAATTATGCATTCACCAAAAACTCTCCTTAAGGATAACAATGCATAAGTAGTCTTCAACAAACCAGAAAATAGGATTTACACCCAACCAAAGGAAACCTAGTTGAAAACCTTTTCACTCCAACCTTATTTCAGAAAAACATACACCAATCATACTCATAAGAAAAATGTGCCCATACCCTTTTTGAAGATGAATAAGCCCTTGAAAATCTACCACAATTAATAATTTTGATCTTCCCTAAAAATTATTAACCCAACATTGGCATGTCAAAATAACTCAACCACCATGGCAATTATTTCCCCTTTAATTTTCAATCCGACTATAGCAAAAATATTAAGCTTGCATTCCTTATACCTCCCAAAGCTAACTTTATAAAACCTTAGCAAGCAAAATATTAAAATTTAATTGCCACTCTTTCTGCAAAAAATTGGAGCGCATACCTTTGGTAAATATCCCGCGAATTTCGGAGTGCATACACTACCCTCAAAAGGGTCTTCGGCGATTCGAACCGCCGACCACCATGCTACTAAGTCCTTTGGCCATGCCGCGTGGGCTAGGAGAGCCCACGTGAGGGAGAAGGGAATTCTCCATTCTTATCACCGCGTGCGCCTCCTCCTTGGCGCCAAGACCAACCCGTCACACCTTTGACCACGCAACGCTTGTCTTCCTCCTTCGTTGGCGCAGGGGCTTCGATGTCAAAATGAAAATGCTCAGGGATTAATGTCGAACTCTTGGCCAAACATAAATGAATTCATTTGCCTCATTTTATATGCACTTTGATGCATTTCCAAACACGTCGGCTGAATTCGAAAAGTAATTTCGAATTTAATCGAAATTGCTTTCTAAAGGGTTTAAAAACCCTTAAGATAAATTAAAAATAATTTCTCCCTTAATTAATTAAATAATTAAATAATTAAAACCTTGAAGGGTTTTAAATAATAATTAAATAAATAATAAAGAGAACCTCCATTGGTTTTAATAAAAACCATTTAACTTGGTTTTAATGAAAAACCCTTGCCAATGGAATCTCTCCGGATTCTCTTGGAATCTTCCACCTTTGAAGCCAACACATCCTCTTAACATTAATGCCATTTCCTTTTGACATCAATGACAACTCATAGACAAGAAGCTAGGATCTCAAACCCAAAATTGCCAACACACTCAAGCCAAGAGCAACCAGACTCTAGCCGCTCAAGCCTAGAGTGGCCAAACCTTATCCACTACAGGCGATAGTGGCTATATCATAGCCACTGTAGATGACAGCGGATGAGCCATAAGAAGTGGTTTGCTAACAAACATACCCAATCTCGGATGAAAGTGGTAGTCTACATGCAGTAAAGGTGAACGAGAGTGACTTTGCATTCCTTTTCATGACCAGTTCACATAGGAGACTTGAGTTTGCATTTAGAATTAATTTAACTGACCTTCAAGCCTAAACAAAGGACAAAAGCTTCTCATGCTAATGAACAGTTTGCATAGAAGACTCAAGTGGGTGGTTAGATTTCAATTAATTGGCCTTCAAATATAAACAATAGACAATGGCTTCTCATGCTAATTTGCACGATGCATGAGAAATTTATTTCTAGGGCTTGGAAATAGACCTAGGGTTTCACACTATAAAATGTGCAAGCCTAAGAGCACCAAATGAGACACATGATCGATATATGACATATGGAGACACATGATCGATATATGACATATAGAGACACATGATCGATATATGACATATAGAGACCTGAATCACATACAAGAGATAATTTTAGAGAGAGAGTTCTCTTTGAGGTCACGTATGTGGTAGAGCTTTGACAAATCAAGGGGTATAACACCTACTTTATTCAACATCAAATCATAGTCTTTGACCTATAGCTTTGGAGCAAGGAGAGCAATGTTTTCTTTAGCGGTTGTCTTGGATAGTTTTCCGCAGTCTTAGCTTAAATAGACATAGCATCTTTTATCTTGTTTTCTTATATAATTATCTTAGATTTACTTGATTCCATGGTATTTTTTTATCATATTTCTGTTACATTCTCTGATTACTAACAACCTTATCTAGGGAGGCAATCTCAGATAGCTAAACATGTTTTTTTTTTTTAATTGCTAGGGCCACAGGTTCACGAGACGTAATCCATGACATATGAGAGCAAGAGGATCCATCCGGGAGACATACCTGGAGAAGGAGGCATTTGTAAGCCCTTATACATTTTCATGTGCAGAACCGAGAAGCATTTTAGAGCGTGCCACCCTTTTCCAAAAGGGGACATCTCTTCATCCACTTGTAAATCATTGTATCAATATGGGTATCCCTAAGAGGTACTGACATGTAACCGAGGTTCAATATTAATAAAATATCCATTCTTTGTCATTTTCATGTTATATATTTTCTCGTAACCTTTTAGCTTCATTTTTGGTATAGTTATAACATCATAAATAGAGTTAAGAGTGGTGCGTGCACCCTGGGGTCGTTACATGTACCCTATTAAATTCTAGCTTCGGCTACATTTAGATTCCTTTCCAACACTTTTTTCTTCCCCCTTGATAAATTTCAATCTAGTTAGAACTTCCCAAAGGAACCAACCTTTGCTGCATATTGAAAGAGTTAAACTTTGCAGTCTGACCATTTATTCAATGTTGGCCATGTATTAGTTGCAATAACCAACCATAGGTAGATTTGGGACCAACAATTCTATAAGAAGTAGTTTTTATCCTCAAAGGAAGACCACGACGGGACAATAAATTTGGCCTTGTGTAGACAACTAAGTTAGAGTGGTAATATCTTGGAAGAACACTTCATGAGTTGGAGCTCATGAAATTTTTTTGTTACCTAACGAGTATGATGAAGAGCATCCTACCAACCTACCGCTATAGAAGTTGAACCATCATAGATATGGAAGGCCAACTGCTTTGTCATTATGTAATTACTCTAAAAAATTATAAATTTGTGTTTTATCTTAGAAAGAAGGGCTAGCTAGAAGAGAGATAGGAAGTTCAAAATTTTTGCCTTTTATTGTTGATGACTAAATAAATAATATTATTTTGCTAAATAATTTAGAGTCTTTATTATTGTTTAATGCATGATATTCAATATACTATATCATGTATGTGTTGCTTCTTGTATGTGAAATATCTAAGGAAATTTAAAAGCTCTAAAGCCAAATGGAGGAAAAACAAATCATGGGCACCATTCAAGTGAAGGAAAGGTAAATTATTGTTGATAAGAGAATACAAACTTAATAGAAGAAAGATTAATTGAAAAGATATTCTTGTAGAGGAGACTACCACCTAGAACATAGATTTGAGAATGAGGAAGATGGATGGAGGAACGACATAAATAATTATTCATCATCACCTTTGTAATGAAAAACCTAATTCCTTTATTGCTACTATATATTGGAATTATGGTATGATTTCACTCATCGTACAAAGGATTTAGAGTTATATAGGTAACCTGAGTTAATTGAATGACTGGGAAGAATGTGAAAATAACCATTTGCATAAAGCATAAAGGAAGGAAAAGATAAATTGGTATGCAAAAACATCTATGGTACAAAGATAAATCAAGATATCATGCAATTAGGGTTGGAACGATTGTACGATAAAACTACATCATTGTGAAGTGGTCATACAAGTGTAAGATTGGAGAAGCACAATTACAAACTAAACAATCATACTATTAAGATTAAGATTGTACAATTGATAAGGGAATATTGTTCAATGGCAAAGGTTAAAAATCATACAATTTGGCTTGAAGTGTTCAACAAGGTTGTAATTTTTTGTTATTGCATCATTGAGGGTTGATTGAAAAAATGGTAAAAGGATCATAAAATTATTTGACATAAGGAAACCATATAAAGGCCTGGGCATTTTAGGCGATTCATACAATTGTACATTTGAGATAAGAATCATACAATTGTATGATTGGAGGGTGCAATTTTGCAAAGACTGCATTGTATGATTATAGGAAATCGTATGGTTGTGAGGTGTTGTACAATTACCAAGGATTGTACAGTTGTAAGGAATTTTATGGTTACTAAGGATAGTATGGTTGTGAGGCCTTGTATGGTTTCTAGAGATAGTATGGTTGTGAGGTATTGTATGGTTACTAAGAATTGTACAATTATGAGCATTTTATTGTACGATTACAAGAATCTTGGTGTGTAGCAAGAAATTTACTATTGGAAATGTTTGGTGTTTCTTACGACATTATTAAGCCTCTATATTATGTGATTAGATAAAATATTGTACGGTTGGAGAGTAGATTGTATGATTGAGAGTAATTTTACAACTACAGGCTAAATTATATGATCATATGATTGTGAAACTGAAGGTTTGGAAACCATTGTACAATAGAAAAGGTATTTGCATACAAAAAGGGTATGGCATTTTGTTACTACATCAAAACCCCTAAATATCAATATAAAAATATTGGATGTAGTTAGATCAAAATGTTTTTTTAACATTTTAAAGGTTAATTTTTACTATACCTAGAAAATATTTTGCTCTAAAATATGATTTGACCAAGTCTATAGGTTATTTAATAAAACTTACAAATATATGTCACCAAAATGAATCTAGAGGTTCCATCGTGAATGCAAAAAACTACTAATTATTGATTTAGGTGATGGTTATTGTGCTCCTATATCCTAGCTAGTATTATAAGAGAGAGTTTGATTACTCCTAACATTTATATATATTCTATATGTTAATAATAGAATCTGATAATTTCTAGATAATGGGTAGATATAATAAACACAAAATATAGAAAAAAAATACAATATTTAGGTTGTAGCAGATTATGTTTTATCTAGTCAACATACCTAGAAAAATAGCTTTATTGTTCAATGTTTTAATCTAATTTTATTGTCCAAGTTTGAGATTGTATGATATAAACATGTGTAAGCATATGGGTAATTTATTAATTATTTTTGTATTAGCCTAAGGGCCCATAATTAACCTTGACATGGTTAAACCCTAACTTGTAATTAACCTTAAGATTTTACGTCATGTTAGCTTAGGTTAATTATATTATGTTATTATTATTATTATTGGGGTTTAGCTGTAAGTTTAAATACCCCCATCCACTAATCCATTATATCAGTGTTGTGATTGTTATGAATGGATATTACAGTGATTATTGGTGCTCAAGGGCACCCATCATTGTGTCTACAATTTTTTTTGCTCTTTTCGTTTTTGCATAATATTTGAGTAATTGGATTGCTTATATTCTTTTTTGAAAAACTAGTATGAAATCTAACATGGTATCAAAGTAGATATCGAGCATCATTACTAGGTTGTCTAGAAATTTTATTTAGTTCCTTTGAGTTTTCTTTTGATTACTAAGGTGACTTACTTCTCAAAGATTCATAAGCATTTTTTGGATAAGATGCAAAGAGAATATTTTATTTAATTATTTGTCATCAATTGTTTTTATTTTTTTGAAGAATGTATGCCTACTCCATTTTTTCCTCTGATATAATTAGAACATATCTTATCTATTTTATGCATATTAAAATCATATTTAGAAGTGGCAAGGTTATTATTTTTATTTATAAAGGTTGATTGTTATTTTCCATGTAGAGGAAAGCATTCTAATATCACATGATATCTATGGTGTTTGGAAAATAAATTGGGGAGAGTTGTGTTGTCATGTCCTACATATGAATCTTAATGCTTTGGTTGGAAGGAGGAAATCATAGCACCCTTGCTAGCTCCTACGTGAGTTTGAATCATTCACATTATGCTTATTTAGAATATTGGTGCCTCTTATAACATTATTAGGGTGTTGTGCCCTTCTCCAAGGAAGTGACATATGCCCCTACTTGATTGGAGGTAGCACTCTAAAGGTTAGATATGCATGGAATAAAATATTGCAAATTTTTGGTCATAGGTTCAAGTCAAAATTTATCACTCTTACATACATGATGTGAAATGAGTTAGAGATTAAGTGAGATATTACTCATATTAATTCTAACCTTAAGGTATGGTAGATTGGTTAGACACACATTTTTTTAGCTTTTGTAGAAGAGAGATCTTAATTTTAATTCATTTACCTTCTCTTTTGCTAGATCATGCATGCCTTGGTTGAATTGCATGGCATTTTCTACAGAGGCACCAACACTTTTATCAACACAAAATCCTTGTCATGGTTGTCTATGTTGAGTGTGTAGAGATATTATTGGGTTATAGATCTCATATTTGAATCTTACACCCTCTACATTAAAAAAAATTTGTAACATAGTTTGGTTTGAAGTCATGGCATATACTTCCTCCATCTCATGGAATCAGGGTTATGCATAAGGGGTTGGACTCAAAATATACTTGTAAAAAATGATGAATCCTAATAAAAATCAAGGCGAATCCTAAGTAAATCAAATCAATCATCTTCATACCAAAATTTGGGCTGTTTGAAGCCCTAAAAAGTAAGGTCATATTTGGGACCCATTTTGACCTATTAAATCACCTTATAACTTCATAAAAACACCACCATTATATCAGGCTCAAAAAGAGCTTTCCAATGAGTACAAATATGCCTATGTTTGGATATATATTATGGTGAATTAACCCTAAGAAACAATTGGTCTCAAAAAATTTAGGTGAATGGGCCGACGTCAAGGATCCTCATATTCGCCAATTTCCAATTTTGAAAATCCTAATATTCAACCAATTTGAGAATATTCACCACTATGCATAACCCTACATGGAATATTGCTTAGATGCTTGAGCAGGTGCATTGGTTCCTTCTTTATCCCAAAGTTCCTTTTGTGAGAAAGACATAGGTTCAAATCCCTATGGTATTTTTGGTATATTTATATTAATAATATGAATACTTAATATGGTGGAAAAACATATACTTATATACTAGAAATATTACTTAGATGTCTCAATGGGTGCAGTTATTAGAATTCACAATATTTTATAAAAACAAATAGAAGCAAACCATCCACTCAAATATTATATAGAAACCATAAAAGTGATGAAAGAAAAAAAATGAGAGACACAAAGATTTTATGGTGGTCATAGGCATCGTAAATAATCTCTATCTATGTCATAGATTATATTCACAACACTCTGATCCATCAATGAAGAGTGGAAGTGGGTATATATACCAATACCAAAACTTTAAATACCTAATAAAATCTAACCTAAGTCAACATTATAAGGAGGATTAAGGTTAATTATAAGTTATAAGGTGGGTCTAGCCATAACCAGGTTAATTATGACTCACAAGACTTAATATAAAAAAATTATATAATGAATGAATACATTGTACAAAGAATGCCCTTATGCCTGTCAATATGATATCATATAATGTTAGTATTGCCCAATGAATCAAATTACACCTTTGAAAACCCATTATAATTTAATTTGAAAAGTCAAGGATAGAAGACATTAGTGATAATAATATCTTCAACCCATAATGGATCCTCTAATGTACCTCTACAATTGAGAAAAATCCTTTAATATCCCCCTCATGACCTAGGAAATATCCATCAATATTTAAGAACTGAGCTTCAATCCTTTGTAATTTTAAAAAATTCTGCATTACGTGTCCCTTACTCTAACAATATCTATAAGTGGTATTTTAATTCTTTAAAGACATACCCTATCCCTTGAGCCCTTATGTATTATCCTCCTTAAATTTAAATTCCTTTGCATGATCTTGTATTTGTGGAGACCAACCACAATTTGACATTGCCCCCTAAAAATAAACTAGAAGAGAAAATGTTGATAAAGAGTATATATTTTGAGACTTCAAGATTATAGGAATTATATAAACCATTAGGTTTAACAATTGAAAAGAGGGATAGGGATTTTCAAGGGAATATTCCATACTTTACATCATCCTTTTGTTTAAATTGAGAAAATGCAATATATGCTCTTATGCCTTGAATCTCGTAGTATAGTCCTTAACATTTTCAAACCTAACAAAATTGAAGAGACAAAA
The DNA here is from genome assembly GCA_028583015.1 of Wollemia nobilis. Classification (NCBI taxonomy): domain Eukaryota; kingdom Viridiplantae; phylum Streptophyta; class Pinopsida; order Araucariales; family Araucariaceae; genus Wollemia; species Wollemia nobilis. Next base: position 5,393,083 of record JAQPPZ010000386.1, on the reverse strand, counting down.
ACTCTCATTTGAGATGACTTACTTTGGTAGTATATACTTTCACAAAAAGCTCATCCAATTTTGACCATACTTTAAAAACATTGCTCTTGTATTTGATGTGCAAAAGCAACTCTAGGTCAATTGGAAAGGAAAATAAATCAAAAGCCTCTTCTTCTCCTTGATGGTGGGTGTTTTCACAAGGAACAAATATTTTATCCTCTTGAAATATGCATGAAAAGTTCTTACTACATAACATGACAATCATTTTGGTTCACCAAATTCTATAATTATACCCATTAATATGAGTAACTAGGGCTTTGTGATCCATCTTCCACAACTTTAATTCCAACACCATAATAAGCCTATGTACTCATGTTACTAATATATAAAGCTCAATAAATCATATAATTTTAAATATGGGCTCAAAACACTTTTGCATGCAAAAATTATAGCCTCTAGAAGTTTTTCCCAAATGGAACTAAAAAATTCTAAATTAAATGATCAAATCTTAGAAAAGCAAATATCTAACAACTAATTTCCACTTGGTGTTGTGTAATTTGCTAGTGTCCACTTATTTTTTGCCATCTCAATGTCCTTGTTTTAGTGCAACTACAACAAATATTTTGTTTTTATTGGTGCAGAGTATATACACCAAATATTTTAATACATGGCACATAGGGGTGCCATGTAGGCTACCAATTTGACCATTTTTTTTGGGTTTTATGAATACACCAAAATGCCTCTTTATGAGGTTCAAAATTAAGCCTCTATATTCCTAAGAGTCTTGGTCTAACCAAGGTGTCAAGATAATACTTAGATCACTAAGGGTATGATGCCACTAATAAAATTAGTTCTAGACCATACCTTGCAAAATGATAGATGATGAGATTTGATCCCATGACACAGTACCTTTGAACTCTTTAAAATCACATGCATGAACAATTGATCATAGCAATAAAGATGATTATTCCAATGATGTCTCTATAGAAGTCTTGAGTTGAGTCAATCTATATAAGAAAAAAATAGTTCCATTGAGATTCAAACATAAAAACACCATAATCCTATGCTCAAACACTTGCTAGACTTTTTGTTACACCATATACTTGATTGGGCATTAAAAACATTGAAATGCTTCTTAAACCTTGTGAAGCATTTGAAAAATCAATGCATAGGGCTTAGAATATGTGACCTATCTAAAGCCACACTTTTAATTTCCTCCACCTAATCACTCTAGCACATCTTCTACACTTATATTGGATCTCATTTTCTCTATAAATATAGGATCTATAATAAGGTAACTTTAAGCAATCAGGGAGGTCTACGATCCATAAGCATGCATATTATTTAGGAATATACACGAGCCAATAGAAAGCACAAAAATTGGTACCAAATTGAAATTCAAAGTTTGATTTGACCCATATAACTTTAGAATTTTTACACATGAGCATTGTTATCTATTTTAATGAACTTACTGTTTATGAGAATCTAAAGCTACTCTTATCAAAATTTTAATAATAAGAACTTGACTAAAGTGAAATCACTTCCACCTTTGGACTTTGAAAATATTAACAATATATAAATATGAGATTTAGGAATTTTGGTTGAACTTTATACCCAAGTTATGAACTTGGCTAACTTCTAAATGAACCTTCAATTTTTTATTTTTATAACTTCATTCTTTGAATTTGAAAACTTCGGTATTTGAATCTTAAAACTTTAGTCTTTGAACCTTGGAATTTTAGACCTTAGAACTTCAAAAATTTATACTTTGGGGCATAGAAATTTTGGATTGAAAACCCTAACAATGTTAAGAGTGATATGTAGTAGATTTGTATTGAATTCAATACCCAAACTTAGGACTTGGGTAATGACTACACCTAAGACGTGCACATCGTTTAGCAATGCATGTAAGAAAGTAAACCTTAGAATTTAGTTATTTAAATCAATTTCTTCCTCTCAAGACCAAACTTGACATGTCTTAAGGTAACTGAGAACTTAAATTACATAAATTCAACTTTGCTTTTGGATTAGGTTGATTTAATTTCAATAAACAACCATTGAATGTATTTTTATTTAAGTAATTTTGGCCCTATTTGAATGAACCTTACCTTAGAGAAGTCTTGCTTCATCCAAATAAAATTTGTATTAGAGAATTTCAACTTTGTCTAAATGAATTTTACCTTAAATAAGTATGTATTTGATTGAATAAGTTTCTCATAAATAAGTTTAGATACAAAATCTAGTAGTTTAGGTTGAATTTGGTACCCAAGTTATAGGCTTGGGTAGTGGTTGAATGAACTTTGCCATAACTAATATTTAACCTAGAGCAAACTAACTTTCTATAAGGAAACTTCAACATCATCTAAATTGTCTACTTTAGAGATATCTAAGATTCATAATGAGTTTGGTTCTTGGGATGAGAAAAAGAATGATATTATATACAAGAATTATAGAAGGATTTCTATAGTATTTGAATCCAAAATATAATATAATAACTTGTGACACTTTTGGTAGTTTCCCAAATATGAAACTATGGATTTTGAAAATGATAATGTGGGACTGCTATATGATTTGTTGAATTGTCATTATGATATAATAAGGATGACCTATTGATATATTATGTGTCCTAAATATAATATTACTTAAAAGCTATGTGTGAGTTACTCTCATTACTTAAGAAAAGTGTTTAATGTTCACATTTTATAAAATATTTTTTTGTAACTACAATTTAGTCATCCTTGATTTGAAATTGCACATATAGTAATTTACTTAGTAATCATGAATGCTATGATCTCCTTACAAATATTTCTAACTTTAAATGTATTCTTTTTATGAAATATTAAATTGAGTTTTTGTCACCCAAGTTGGAGCCTCAAATGCTAATCCTAAGAAAATTTTAATTATTTATTTTATGTACCAAAACTATACTTATACTTCATAGTACTATATTAAATACCCAAGGATAATAATATTTCCTCCATAAACATATATAGATTTCATATTCAATACGATCACCTTTCTAATTGAGTTTAATTTCAAATCTACCTTTTTAGGTGTTGCTCTTTTTGTTAAAATTATTTTTACTTACAAAATTCATATCCATTTCTAAAATTAAGTACCTCTAGCATATAATATTTGTCATTGATTGCATAGAATGAATATTTGATTTCTTTTTTATATTTTAAAAATATTATCACCTATTTTACATAACCATTCATTAACAATTAGATTTAAAAAATAATAATTATAATTATAGACAATATTTCTAAGTATTATGTACTAATTTTGCGAGCTAAAATCTATGGTTTTGTGGTGATTTTATTTTCAAATATAATATAGACTTGAAAACTACCTTTCACTCATCTCTTGTATCATATATTATTTTTAGTAAAACACCTAACCTAATTTAGGTCATGTTTAGGGTGGGATTAATTTTTATGTTGTACTTCCTTGAAAGGAATCTAGGGGAGAATGGTGATAGTGAGTATATGTTCTTTTATCAATTCTCATTTTCCATTTATATATTTTTGTTTTCCTAATCTCATTATTCCTCGTTATATATTCACATATAATATTTACACCTCAACCTAATTCTTCCTTTTTGTACATTCACATGTAGCATTTACAATGACAAATTTCACTTGATTTAATATAGGTATTTGAATTTTATTTATCTTAATTTAATACTTCCCACTCCATTTTAGATGGTTCATGACATATATAAATCCTACTAGAGAAAAATTTGAGATCATAATACAATGAATCTAGAACCAAATTTATTGAAGCATTAAAATATTCGTTTTTAACTCAATCAAGTGAATCTCTTTTTATTTGTTAAAGTGTTTATTTGCATAACATGGTTTTTAGTTCTTTTATATTTTTCATATAGTTCACTTATTAGGCCATGGTCAACATTGTATTGTGTATCGTATCATATAATCCTATGGGTTCATTTGACACCTTGGTAAGGTAATTGATATGATATTTAAATTAACAAATATAGATTGGTTTGGCATTTCTTATGATTTATGCTTTATATTTAGAGAAGTATTTGTACTTTAAACCCCTCCATTATTGTATTAGTTGGAGATTATTTTTGTTGTTAATAAAGAAAATTAATAATTTCTAAGGGCATGTTCCTCAATTTTGTATCTAAATTTCACTTTACACATTCTATGTTGTAATCTTTGTAAGCATTAATTTTATTTATTTATCTCTAAGTATTATGAATTTATGTAGCATATTACAGTAAGTGTATATTACCACTTCTCAATCCTATTTCCAGTGATTGATATTTTTCAGAAAATAGTTTAGAGTTCTTTTTGAAAATGGTGGATGTTATAATTTTTTTGATATTGGGTGAAAACATGGTTTTGAAAGGTACCTTGACCATTTGATCATATTGGAAAATAAAAACCATAGGCCAACAAAATATATTCTAGTGAAAAGCACACACCTTTCCTCCTATGAAAGTGTTGGTCACGAATTTGCCTAATCATAAAATATATGCACCCTAGACCCGACCAACATTGAAAGGTTGAAGGAGAGAAATGTCCTTTGGGCCAATCTCTAGAGGACTGGTTCCCTTACTAATATAATTTAGTTTAAATATTAGGGTAACAAGAAAGATATGGGAAATGATAGAAAGAAATGGGAAATATGGCTATAAGCCAAAGACGAAAGGTGGGATAAACTAACAACTAAAATCTAAATTAAGTGTTAATTAGCATATAATAGAAATAAAGACATAGGAATAACTCATAGTTTTACAGAGATAACCTCCAAGAAGCATTATAGTATTCATTCCCTTACTAGAAATTAAATTCAAATGCAAAATTTAAATTTAGCTAATAATGGACATGAACATCATCAGAAATGATAAGAAGAAAGTAATCTAACACAACACTACTCAAGGAACTAGAAGTTGGATGTCTTTCTATTTATGCAAAAAACTCAAAGTGTTTTTCTGCAGAGTGTCTATCCTTCTTCATTACATTGAAATAATTAGTATTTATAGAGGATTTTGCCTCTGAAATTAATTGTGAATTAAAATAAAATTGTTGGCTAGTCAAATACCAGCCAGAGCAATTCTCTCCTTGGCAACAACAATGATCGAATCAGAATATTCTTTAGGATGTGACGATTTGGTTTTCATGGAATACACTTAGGAAATCAAAAGATATGGATGATAGGAAAAATATTCCAAGCATTGGTGCATCAAAAATCAGCAATATCACGTGGAAATTGGGAGCTTGAATATTAAATTATGGTCACCATTCCATCATATTGTGCCTTGGAATCTTACCCTCTTCAACGGAGACCCAACAAAGATTAATTTTGCTTTGAAAAGAAACAAAATCAATGGAGGGCACCTCAAAAATAAATAGGATCACACCAAAATCCAGGATGTTGCATCTAATATTGGTATCTTTTTAGCAGGATTTGAGGAAAAATTAATTCTATTGCTCCAAGAAATAAATTCTACCAGTCTTTGCTCTTTTTTGAAATATATTAGCAATAGGAGCACATTGAAAGAAAACATTATCAAAAGGAAGGGGCAATAATTGATTTTGTCCTGACAATCTAGTGTTTTTGCCTATCAATATATTTTCACACTCCTGAGTAATTTTTCCCGAAAAATAAGGAATTCTCCCCAAAAATGGGATGGAAATGTCTTCTACTGAAAACTAGGTGAAAATAATTGATTTCACCCTCAAGAGGGGTAAAAATGATTTTTGCCCCTTGCCTGGGGTGACTTTGACTTTGATTGACTATTTTCAGGATTTTTGCTCCAAATTGAGTGAAATCAATGTTTTGCTCAAAGTGGGGCGAATTCACATGGGTAGGTACCTTATTTAAATTGCTTTGATTTTGACTCCACCAACCTTCACCTGGATGATGTCACTTTAACATTATGTGTTGGCAATTTTGGGTACTTTGGGTACATTGCCTTTGCTCAAGTGTATAAGTTGTCATTGATGTCAAAAGGCATTTTTGTGTTGATATCAAAAGAGTGTGATGTCAAGAATATCTTGAGAAGCTTCATTATGTTAAAGGGTTTTTATTAAAACCATGGTGACAAGGTTAAAGGTTTTTCTTAAAACCATTTGGACTCATTAAGGGTTTTTATTAAAACCAAGCTTAACTTAATGCAAAGGTCCATGTTTATTATTAATAATTAAATTAACTCAAACCTTTGTCAAAGGTCCAAGTTTAATTTATTATTAATAAAATAATAATTATTATTATTTTAATTATTATTAAAGGGTCTTTCAACCCTTAAGCGACGGAAGGAAAAAGAATTCTTTCGTCGATATGTTGCCATCGTTGGAGGAGCGCCGACGTCAAACATTAAGGAGAAATGGCTATATAAGTGGGGATGTTTTTCTAAAGTAAGCACCACCGATTTTTGACATCTGTGATTTGCGGTTTGCTCTGTATCTTTCGATTTGCGCTTGGCGTCTGCGATTTTGCGTTTTCTCTATTCTTTCGAACAACGCTTTGTGTCTTCGAATCTTCGATTGACGTCCTTGAAATCGTGCTTGTTCTGTGTCTTGGAAACCATGCTTGGCATGTTCGGATTTGAGTTTGGGCTGCATCCTTACCTTTGTGCTGGACGTTAGTGGATTGGCAATTGCACCTGAACTACGTTTTTCTAGACTGTGTTGTGAGATGTTTAATGCAAGCATTCAGTGACTTACGTTTTGGACAGCGCTCACTAGTTTGCATGTGGCTTGCGGAAGACGTTTACGTTTTCTAGATTCTTGGCATCAAAGGAAGATAAAAGAGAGGGCAGTGTTGTATTTCTTCGTTGGGCACTTGTGACCCAACGACGGTGGCGTTTAAGCGAAAGCGCTAGATGGCAGAGGTGCCGAGTTCGATTCTCTTCGTTGGGAATTTCTTTTGGTCACGGTGTGCAAAGGATAGCGGTTGTAAATGCGCGGGAGGTATAAGGTTAAGGTATCATATTTTGCTTTGACATTATTTTATTGATGCTTAATGTTTATGTGGAGTAATAAGGTGTAAAGAGGTTTTACTTTGTATGTATATTACTCTTATAGTGGTTCTTTACTAAGTTGGAGAAATAAGGTGTTAATTTGGATCTTTATTATTGTGTATTATTGTATAGTTGCTAACTCTAATTGGTGGCAAATTGAGAGTTAGTGTTGTGACAGATTTTGAGTTCTCCTTCTTCATCAAAGTAAAGGTATGGGCAACTTCTTCTATGTATGTTGTTGATGGTATAGTTTCTGAAATTGAGTTTGGAGTGAAAAGGTTGTCTACTAGGTATTTTTGGTGTGAATCTTATTTTTTGGATATTGAAGATTGTTTATGCATTAAAATCATTGATGAGTGTTTGGGTGAATGCATAATTCTGGTTAAGGAAGTGGAAGCATTTTTGCACTAGGGTTTATGTTAGTAAGTCTTGCTACTTGCATTGAGATGATGAAAACCTTTAGTTGGCTGTTTTGATATTGATGGTTGAGTTGCTTCCATAGAGGTTGTTTTGATCAAGTTAGTGCTTTACTTGATACATGATATTGGGTTTACTCCATTGAGTTGATTTGAGCAAGTTATTCTTTACATTTGGTGATATTGTGTTGGTGGCTATTTTGTTCAAATATCTTTGGAGGGAAAAGGATTTCTACTTGTTTCCTTTTCTTGTGATGATTGGTTAATGCTTCAAGGTTGATGTTGAGTTGAATGGTGTTGGTTGACTAAACCTTGTTTGATGAGCATTGTTGTTGAAATCCTAATTGTTGGTAAAAATAATATGAGTATCATTGTTATATGAGATATTGCATGGTTGGCAATTGTTGGGTTGTGTTTCATATTCTTGAGAAAAGCATACTACATCTATCTTATTCTTTTGAGATTGAGATTGAGTTGAGATTGAGATTGGGAGTTAAGTATAGAACATATTGGGTCTCTAACAATTCTCTTTATGTTTCTATGAGATTTGAGATTGAGATTGGGAGTTAAGTATAGAACATATTGAGTCTCTAACAATTCTCTTTATGCTTCTATGAGGTTTATGAATCACATTGGGTCTCTAACAATTCTCTTTGTGGGTTCATGCTAAGCAAGTTTTTCTTGGTGAGCTTGCTGAGGTTTTGGACAGGTTTCGATGGGGACTTGTGAGCAGGTTTTGGACAGGTTCCGGTGGGGACTTGTGAGCAGATTTGGACAGGTCCTAGCAGAGGACTTGTGAGCTGAGTTTTTGAGAGTTCTATCGGGAGAACTTGAGGACAGAGGTGCATTGGTTCTTTGAGAAGAACCCGAGGACAGATTTGGCAAGTCTTTGAGAAGGCTTGTGTGCGAGAGGATTGATTTGTTCAAAGAGTTGGACAGATCTGACAGACAGAGGAAGACTTGTACTAGACCGACTGACTGTGTTTGGTACAGGTAGCTGAGCTGCTGTGGACGTGATCATAGAAGGCGGAGGTCTCTTAGGCTAAGCATTGAGGACAGGAGGTCTTCGGTGGAAAGGAGTTCCACGTGCTGGCAAGAGGTAGAGGCAGTTGATCTTCCGAGGGATCATTTCCAGAGCAAAGGGGAAGGTATCTCCTTTGAGCCAGAGGCTCATAAATTTAGATTGGGGGAAGGTGTCTCCTTTGGGCCGAGGCTCATAAACATTGTAATTGGGAAGGTTTCCCAAAGAACTTTGAGATAACTTTTAGAGAAAAGTTTTGTGGACGTAGCCCAGGCCTTCTGGGTGAACCACGTTAAAATTGGTGTCACTTTGTGGATGATATTGTGCATTGTTTTGATATTGCTTTGGGTATATTGCTTTACTATTTTGAAGTATAAAGGAAAAAGTAAAAAGAGGTCTTATACTATTCACCCCCCCTCTCAGTATAAGCTTGTGTTCTTCAATTGGTATCAGAGCGGGTGCCTTCAAAAAGTTTAACAGCTTGAAGGAAAAGCTAGTAAAGAACACAATGGATCATTCAAGTGGCAATGCAACACCTATTCTTGATGGGTCAGATTTTGGTCTTTGGAGTGCAAGGATGAAGGTTCATCTAATGGCACTTGGGAATGAGGTTTGGGAAGTAATTGAAGATGAGTACACTATTCCTGAACATGGTCCTAATACTAAAGAAGAAAGACTCCTACATCACAACAATTCAAAAGCAATGAATGCAATCCTGAAAGGCTTACGAAAGCAGATCTCACCAAAGTGATTCACTGCAAGACAGCTAGTGAAATGTGGAATCAATTGAAAGTGGTTCATACAGGTGATACAAATGTCAGAAAGGCAAAGTTGAGACACTTCAAAGGTATGTTTGAACAACTCAAGATGAATGATGATGAAAATATTAGTGACTACATGCTTCGTATGGATGAGGTTGTTAACTCCATGAAAGACTTAGGTCTTGAGCTTGCTGAAAATGATGTTTGTGATAAGATTTTAAGATCTCTTCCTAATAGATTTAGTGAAAATATTTTTGCTATTGAGGAAGCTAAAGATTTGGATAAGTTGAAAAAGGATGAGCTCCATAGTATACTTGCAGCATTTGAGTTGAGAACTCAAGTGAAGGTTGATGTCAAGAAGGAGGCAGCTTTCAAGGCTACCAAGAAATCCAAGGGTAAACAGTTTCAAGAGAGTGATGAGTCTTCTAGTGATGAAGAGGCATATTACAGCAAGAAAGGCAAGTTCTCTAGAAAGCACAAAAATATGAAAAACGTAAGATGTTTCAATTGTGGAAAGTTTGGTCATTATGCTACTGACTGTACTGTTGCCAAGGATGAAAGTGATGATGATAAACAGGACTGTAAGAGCAAGGATTCTGAAAAGCACAAGCATCATAGGAAAAACAAAGATGAGCACAACAATCAAGGAAAGAGGTATTCTCACAAGCACAAGAAGAGTTTCTACCTAGACAAAGCAAGTAAGTGTTCTAGTAGTGATAGTGAAAGTTCTTCAAGTGATAATGAAAATGAGATGTTGTTCATATCAGAAAAAGAGGAAGAACCAAAACATAGATTCATTATCATGAAATGTCTTAGATGTGGAAATTTTGGTCACCTTGAGGATGATTGCACAAATAATGATTTGGTTTCTAGTATGTATGAGGATGCTTCAGAAAACTATAAGGAAGATGCATGTATGGTTTTTGAAAAGGGTAGCACCTCTAGTGATAAGAAATCTGAAAAAGGCTTTGATGATTCTAAAAGCAAACATATAGAGGAAGGTGAAGTAGATCTTAAAGGTGAACTTATTAGTGCTCTTAGTGCTTTGAAAAAGGAAAGAAAGAAGAATGCTAGACTCAAGGATAAGTTGGATGAATGTTGTATGGAGAGAGATGATCTTATAGAAAGTCTTGACTTCTCTATAGCTAAGACACAAGAACTCAAGGATGAGTTAGAGTCTAAGGTTCTTGAGTATAGTGAGTTAGAACAGAAAATGGCTTCTTTGAAAGAGGAAACTAAAGGGTACAAGGATAAGCTTCCCAGGTTTCAAGATAGCTCCAAAAAGGTTAAGTCTCTCATCAAAGGTCAAAGAAAGACAACAGATAAAACAGGCCTTGGTTTTGTTAAGCCTCACAAGGAACAAGTTGGAGAGTCTAGTAAGAGACTCCAAAAGGAAGAGAGTTCTGATGGGGAAAGTATTTCAGATCATGAGTCCTTGAATGATAGATGCACAGAAATAGAAAACAGAATTCAGAATGAGAAGAAGAAGAAGTTTTCAGGACCCAAGAGGTCAAATAAAGGAAAGTTTCAAGGCAGATGTTTTGCTTGTCACAGGTTTGGTCACATGGCTTCACATTGCATGGCTCAAGTGAAGAAGGTAAATGACAGTTTCAGAAGTGCTAGTTACTTTCAAGGGTATTGCTACTCTTGTCAATAGTTTGGGCACAAGGCAGTTTATTGCAAGGCAAATATCAGGAACAGGTTTGGTCAGAACAGGTTTGGTCAGAACAAGTTTGGTCAGAACGGTGGATTCAAAGAACAGGTATGCCTAAAAGAAATAACATTGTTACTTGTTATAAGTGCAACAATGAAGGTCACACAGTCAGACAGTGTAGAGCTGAAATTCCAGAATACAGGAATAGGAACAGTGGCATGATCAGGTCCAAGGATCAAGGCATGGATAAAAACAGGGATGAGAACAAGAACAAGAACAGTGACAGGAACAGGAATATGGACAAAGAGTTCAAGAGAAGGCCCGACAAGGAAGTTATAGACGCTGATGATGATCAGTGCCTAATGGGAGTTTTACTCCCACCCCAGAATTAATCACCTCATCAGGAGGTGGGGGAGGGACTAAGCTAAGAGACTAATTCTTAGTCCCGAGCCCCAAAGGTGGCCCTTTGCCATTGATGACAAAGGGGGAGAGATATGAGTAAGGGGGAGAGCTTCAAAGTGAAGAGGAAAGCTTCAAGTCAGGGGGAGCAAAACTTCAAAGGAAGATTCTCAGTTGTTAGCACGGTTGGTTTCGGTTGGTTTCAGTTTTGGCTCTTGAGAAGTGTTTTCGATAAAGGTTTGCCATCAATGACAAAGGGGGAGATTGTTGGCAATTTTGGGTACTTTGGGTACATTGCCTTTGCTCAAGTGTATAAGTTGTCATTGATGTCAAAAGGCATTTTTGTGTTGATATCAAAAGAGTGTGATGTCAAGAATATCTTGAGAAGCTTCATTATGTTAAAGGGTTTTTATTAAAACCATGGTGACAAGGTTAAAGGTTTTTCTTAAAACCATTTGGACTCATTAAGGGTTTTTATTAAAACCAAGCTTAACTTAATGCAAAGGTCCATGTTTATTATTAATAATTAAATTAACTCAAACCTTTGTCAAAGGTCCAAGTTTAATTTATTATTAATAAAATAATAATAATTATTATTTTAATTATTATTAAAGGGTCTTTCAACCCTTAAGCGACGGAAGGAAAAAGAATTCTTTCGCCGATATGTTGCCATCGTTGGAGGAGCGCCGACGTCAAACATTAAGGAGAAATGGCTATATAAGTGGGGATGTTTTTCTAAAGTGAGCACCATCGATTTTTGACATCTGCGATTTGCGGTTTGCTCTGTATCTTTCGATTTGCGCTTGGCATCTACGATTTTGCGTTTTCTCTATTCTTTCGAACAGCGCTTTGTGTCTTCGAATCTCCGATTGACGTCCTTGAAATCGTGCTTGTTCTGTGTCTTGGAAACCGTGCTTGGCATGTTCGGATTTGAGCTTGGGCTGCATCCTTACCTTTGTGCTTGACGTTAGTGGATTGGCAATTGCACCTGAACTGCGTTTTTCCAGACTGTGCTGTGAGATGTTTAATGCAAGCATTCAGTGACTTACGTTTTGGACAGCGCTCACCAGTTTGCATGTTGCTTGCGGAAGACGTTTACGTTTTCCAGATTCTTGGCATCAAAGGAAGATAAAAGAGAGGGCAGTGTTGTATTTCTTCGTTGGGCACTTGTGACCCAACGACGGTGGCGTTTAAGCGAAAGCGCTAGACGGAAGAGGTGCCGAGTTCGATTCTCTTCGTTGGGAATTTCTTTTGGTCGCGGTGTGCAAAGGATAGCGGCTGTAAATGCGCGGGAGGTATAAGGTTAAGGTATCATATTTGCTTTGACATTATTTTATTGATGCTTAATGTTTATGTGGAGTAATAAGGTGTAAAGAGGTTTTACTTTGTATGTATATTACTCTTATAGTGGTTTTTACTAAGTTGGAGAAATAAGGTGTTAATTTGGATCTTTATTGTGTATTATTGTATAGTTGCTAACTCTAATTGGTGGCAAATTGAGAGTTAGTGTTGTGACAGATTTTGAGTTCTCCTTCTTCATCAAAGTAAAGGTATGGGCAACTTCTTCTATGTATGTTGTTGATGGTATAGTTTCTGAAATTGAGTTTGGAGTGAAAAGGTTGTCTACTAGGTATTTTTGGTGTGAATCTTATTTTCTGGATATTGAAGATTGTTTATGCATTAAAATCATTGATGAGTTTTTGGGTGAATGCATAATTCTGGTTAAGGAAGTGGAAGCATTTTTGCACTAGGGTTTATGTTAGTAAGTCTTGCTACTTGCATTGAGATGATGAAAACCTTTAGTTGGCTGTTTTGATATTGATGGTTGAGTTGCTTCCATAGAGGTTGTTTTGATCAAGTTAGTGCTTTACTTGATACATGATATTGGGTTTACTCCATTGAGTTGATTTGAGCAAGTTATTCTTTACATTTGGTGATATTGTGTTGGTGGCTGTTTTGTTCAAATATCTTTGGAGGGAAAAGGATTTCTACTTGTTTCCTTTTCTTGTGATGATTGGTTAATGCTTCAAGGTTGATGTTGAGTTGAATGGTGTTGGTTGACTAAACCTTGTTTGATGAGCATTGTTGTTGAAATCCTAATTGTTGGTAAAAAGAATATGAGTATCATTGCTATATGAGATATTGCATGGTTGGCAATTGTTGGGTTGTGTTTCATATTCTTGAGAAAAGCATACTACATCTATCTTATTCTTTTGAGATTGAGATTGAGTTGAGATTGAGATTGGGAGTTAAGTATAGAACATATTGGGTCTCTAACAATTCTCTTTATGTTTCTATGAGATTTGAGATTGAGATTGGGAGTTAAGTATAGAACATATTGAGTCTCTAACAATTCTCTTTATGCTTCTATGAGGTTTATGAATCACATTGGGTCTCTAACAATTCTCTTTGTGGGTTCATGCTAAGCAAGTTTTTCTTGGTGAGCTTGCTTGAGGTTTTGGACAGGTTTCGATGGGGACTTGTGAGCGGTTTTGGACAGGTTTCGGTGGGGACTTGTGAGCAGATTTGGACAGATCCTAGCAGAGGACTTGTGAGCTGAGTTTTTGAGAGTTCTATCAAAGAACTTGAGGACAGAGGTGCATTGGTTCTTTGAGAAGAACCTGAGGACAGATTTGGCAAGTCTTTGAGAAGGCTTGTGTGCAGAGGATTGATTTGTTCAAAGAGTTGGACAGATCTGACAGACAGAGGAAGACTTGTACTAGACCGACTGACTGTGTTTGGTACAGGTAGCTGAGCTGCTGTGGACGTGATCATAGAAGGCGAGAGGTCTCTTAGGCTAAGCATTGAGGACAGGAGGTCTTCGGTGGAAAGGAGTTCCACGTGCTGGCAAGAGGTAGAGGCAGTTGATCTTCCGAGGGATCATTTCCAGAGGAGAGGGGAAGGTATCTCCTTTGAGCAGAGGCTCATAAATTTAGATTGGGGGAAGGTGTCTCCTTTGGGCCGAGGCTCATAAACATTGTAATTGGGAAGGTTTCCCAAAGAACTTTGAGATAACTTTTAGAGAAAAGTTTTGTGGACGTAGCCCGGGCCTTCCGGGTGAACCACGTTAAAATTGGTGTCACTTTGTGGATGATATTGTGCATTGTTTTGATATTGCTTTGGGTATATTGCTTTACTATTTTGAAGTATAAAGGAAAAAGTAAAAAGAGGTCTTATACTGTTCACCCCCCCTCTCAGTATAAGCTTGTGTTCTTCATTATGTGCTCTAGAAAATATTCTTAACTTAGTTTTTGCCCTCAAGAGGGGTGAAAATGATTTTCACCCCTTCCCAAGGGTGACTTTGACTTTGACTTCACCAGGCATGTGTTTCACTTGATTTTCACCCCAGAACATCTTCAACTATAAATTCACCTTGAAGAGGGGTGAAAATAATTTTCGCCCCTTCCAGGGGCACCTTTGACTTTGACCAGTTTGTATCCATTATTTTTGCCCTTTTCCAACTTGGAAAAATATTCTTATCATGGTATTTTCACCCCAAAAGAAGGGCAAAAATGATTTTCACCCCTCCCTAGGGTGAAAACATCTTTCCCTTAATTTTTACTGGTGCCTTCTCTTTAAACACTAATTATTGAATACTTGGTCCATTTTTCATCAATCCTTTGATCCTAAAACATTCCTTGCCATACATTTCTCCCTTTTATATTTTGCCCATAATTTTCATGAATTTTTACTAGAAAAATTTATCGTGTATTTTCAAGGATGAAATCAACCTTATTTATTTAATAAAATCACCCAAGGAGGGAAACAAAAAATATTACATCAAAACAATGAAATTAAAACAACTACATCATTCTTCTGATATTCTTCAAATTTTTACAATCAAAATTTAGTGTGATAGAATTGCCAACACTTTTGGTGGATCTCGGGGTATTCAGCTTGTTTGGATGTAATCGACCCTAGGACTTCATCCATTGGTATCAGTTGTCACCATCCTTGGTTGCATCAGATGGTACATTCAATTTAGCAACCTCTTTCTTTTTCCTTTCCTCTTGTGCATGTTTCTCCTACTCTTTTACAACTGCTTCCACTCGTACTCATGCTTCTTTCTTGGTGATACTTGCATTGGTAACCTCATATATTGCAACCACCTAGGCCCAAGATTCTTCATCAAGATTCAAATGATACTAGAGTGAATCAATGAAAAAGTGCAACATCTCGACTTGGTCTAGGATGATGTGATTAGATCTCTAGTTGAGCTTCAACAAAGATGATTCAATGTGGGTAAGCCTCTCCATGCATGGTAATACTTGTTCCTCCATTATTGGATCCTCCCAATTTTCGATCCCCGAAGTATCTTCGACAAAATTATGCCAAGCTACCTCCAACTCTATTTTTGGTAGAAGCTCACCTCGCTCATCAATAAAGCTTGGAAACCCAAAATCAGCTAGAGCTTTGAAATAAATAAGTGAATTGCAATGATCCTATTCAAACATAGTGGCAAAATTTTGACCCTCTCTAGCTAGATCCAACATGGAGAAGAAGCTAAACAACATAACCCTGGTGCTGGCCCAAGCATGATATATCTAACTCAGTGTCTTAACTTGGAAGTCAAACTAAGCTAGCACCTAAATCTTTAGTGTCATATCCAACTTGGGTTCCAACTTCTCCTTGGCATACTCCAAGGTTTGATCACCAATAAAAATTATTATTCGGGCCTCATGAATTTTCAACAGAACCTTGAGTGCATCTGCCACCAAAGTCACACAATATTTGGTTAAATGGCGATGAGCTTCTTTGATTTTTTCCTTGGAGAAACCTACTGACTGTGTGACTTTTTTGGCCAGCTATTTCTACAAAGCTTCAAGCTGGGCAGTTAACGCTTGAACCTACTTCTCTACTCCTACCCAAGTCATCTAATATCCCTTGGTTGAATTCTTCCACTCTGCTTCTTTCTGCTACCAATGCTCTACCTTAAATTTTGTTGTTTCCAACTGTGCCCTATTTTTGGCCAGAGCTTCATCTAACTCAACAATCTTCATCTCTGCCTCAATTTTTTTTCTTGTAATGCTCATCATGCAAGCAAAGAGAGCTCATATCCAACTATATATTCCCTATCTTCTTTGTGGTATCAATATTCATTAGGTCCTCTGTAATGACCTCATAAGTGTAATCACTTGGGACCATTTCTCCTTGAGGCTTCTGGACTTGGGAAACATTTTTACAATATGGGACTCCATACCTACGAGGTCAAAAGTGACCTTATTCAACTTATTTTCTAGATCTTGAGCTTATTTTATCATGTGTATTTTTATCCACTATGATGAACTTTGGTAGGCTTGACTCATTTTTGCTACAATAGGATGCTCATGCACAATCTCCATATCTAGATTTGGTAGCACCTGCAA
This sequence comes from Wollemia nobilis, assembly GCA_028583015.1. Lineage (NCBI taxonomy): Eukaryota > Viridiplantae > Streptophyta > Pinopsida > Araucariales > Araucariaceae > Wollemia > Wollemia nobilis. The sequence goes on along the minus strand of JAQPPZ010000386.1, from coordinate 5,376,490 downwards.
CTCAATAAATGGAATAGAGGGAAAATGAGCCTACTGAGGTTTCAGCTCAGGAAGGAAAGTAGAAATGGGAATGGTTGGTGGAACGAAAGTAGTTAGGGAAACAGAAGTGAGGGGTTCATCTATAGTTGCACTTACTCAAAGAGGAGCTTGTGTACGTATAGTCATGGTAGAAATTACTGGAATGGAGGATGAATGGACCAAAAATGGATTGGGACTAGATGCAAAAGAATTGAAAGAAATGGAAATAATATAAGCAATAATAGAAGAAGAGGGAGCATCAGCAACTAGGGACTAAGAAACAGGAATCAAAATGGAAGTGGATGGTATTCTGAATGGGGGTGAGACAAACATGACAACTATAAAATGTGGTGCAACAATTATCAAATGCTCAAGAAGAAGGGAAGAGGATATAGAAAATGTACCTTCAGGCTCTGACACCTTTTGAGCTAAATGATTAGGGTGGCTGTGACACTAGTTCATCCTTGTCTTGTTCCTCCTATATCTCCTTCTCTAGATCTATAACTTCCATGTGTTGGCCAAGTTGTCTTGCCTAAACCAAAGGAGGGTAACCTAAAATATGAGCATGTGTGGCTTCAACTATAGGAATAGAGTTCGTACTATTGAATAAACTATTTCTGTTCTTGGCTTCTTGGAGATTTTTGAAAAAGGAAGCACCTCATGCTTACTCTTATTTTTTGTTGGGACTGTACTTCTGATGATAGCTGTTTATCTTCTTCCACAAGTGGAATTTCCTCAACCACTTGTTGCTCCTATCCAACCATGATCTCTTCACTATCAGATCTTTGAAAGCTTTGAGGTGCAATTTTAACAAAAAATACCAGCTGATAACTATCACAATATTTATCAAATTCTTTTAAAAATACCTCATCCATCACTAGGCCATAAAATAACCCAATTTTCCCTCTATGGGCCCTCATAACCCACTAGTTGGTAATTTTCTCCTCAGACCAATCTGGCAGTTGTTCCTTCATTTTTTCAAACAAACCCGAAGGTGGAATCTGGTTCTTATGAACTACAGGGTTATATTCAGCCTTTATTTTATATAAGTCGTGCCATGACGACAACGTCATCATCTACTCAATGTGCCATTCGAGATCATGCTCTTCTAGATTATTTATCATCTACTCAATATTTGTCCAAGTGCAACAATGAAAATTTTTAGCTTTAATCACTATCGCAAAGTGACCCAAAGGGTCATACTTCCACTACTGAGGTAACTCCACCATACCCATATCATGGAGAGCTTCATTAATTAATTTATTTTGGCCAACCTGATCTACCTCAATGTCACCAAAGTGAAATGGCATGGTGCATGTAGTCTTCTTTCCTTGTCCTGCCCCATAGACATCATTAATGAATTTGGTTTGGTGGACAACTTCCATCGTAAAGAGGTGCTCTGTAATAAAATACGAAAGGAGAAATGACTTTCCAATGAAGCCAAACATTTGTACCATTATGCCCTTCATCAACAAGAAAATATTTCCTTTCTCCTTCATAATGATCTCCTCCCTCATCGCCCTTTGCACTCTCTCACATGTGCTAAAAACAAGCTCGAGGATGGGGCCCAAAAATATACGATTAAAATTATAAAATGACTCCTTCCTGGACAGGCTTGGAGTCCACAAATAAAATGGTAGCTTATTATCTACCTCATCAACTTGCTTTACTGCTATGAAATAAAAATATTGGTGCATGTGAAATAAGAAATACCAGGCCAACAATGAAGTGTGCCTAAATAAAATTGCTCCTTCATTTTGTATCTCTCCAATTGGGTATGCATTGCTTGAGCCATGTAGTCTGTCAAATCAAATAAAATCAGATTTGTGCTTGCTTGCATGGCTATTGGGGCATAAAATTCCACCTATGATATACATTGCACCAACGTTGCTTACCATTTATACACCGTGGAGTCGATAGGAAGACAAAACATCCAAGCCAACATGTAATACATGTTGGTAGTTTTAAATTATGTTAGAGGCTTCAAAAAGGTTAGTAACTTTCCAAAATGGGGCACCTTTATCAGTTGGTTCTCCATGAATTGGCACAACATTACAGTCGACTTATATCTCTCTTATTTCTCCTTGAGTTTCATATTTTTAAACATAACATCCGAGGAAGGCTTCACCCCACAAGCAAATACCTCTATGACCATGCTAGGCGAAATGGTAAACAATTTATCTTCCTTCATATTTCAAACAGCCCTCATGGTAGTATGATAAAATTTTGAAGTTGCCATCACCAACTCGGGTTAAGTATGAACAGGTGTACATAGATACCAGGAAAGTTGTGCATGATAGATAATTATTAATGGGCTTTCTGGTGTCAAGCTTGCCTGACAGTAGTTTCCATATCTTGGCACAATTTTTCCATGCCCTTGTTCATGATTGTACATTCTCCAATATGAGCTAGTGCATCAAAATATGGGTCAAGCTTCGTATTTTCATTATACCTGGCTTTTTTAGCTTTTTTGCCTCCTTGTGCTTTCTTGGGCTCTACAACTTTTGTTGATTTGGTAGCTTTCCTTCCCATATTCGTACGGTCAGTATTACTACAATTTGAGGCTATTGGAGGATAATCTAGAAATGCTCCAGAAAAATAATCTCAATCCTTTCTTCAATTGCAATCCTTTAGTTTACCATTTTAAAATCTTTTCTTTCAACTACCCAACTAAATGCATGTGGTGCTTTTGATGAATTCGAGTAGACATGCTTCCTTGTTTCTCTCACTTGACACATTTTTTAATTAGAACTTAACTACCAATAATGCCCTTGCACTATGAATCTTCCTCAAAATCCATACTCAACTAATTTTATCTTGAAAAATGCAATCTGGCTATTAATGGCTAACTCCGAGAATGATAAATACCACATGGAAGAGATGAGAACTTTTTAGGGTGAAATTATTAATTGCGCTACATGATAACACTGAAGACATCTTCTAAGGGTTTCACCAACAAAATTAACGTGATTTCATGTAATTAAGTGGAGCTTACTCTGAAATTAGCATCAACCAGTGAAAAACGTCAACTAGGCACTTGCTTCACCAAAAATGTCCTTGGGAGAAAAATCCAAGTCAATTGTACATCGAAGATGCTCTTTCTCTTGATTCTTGGTGAAATTACATGCTTTGCAGTCCCTTTTAAAATAATTCGTCCCTTTTAAATTTCGCCCCAAAAAAAACTTATTACTAAAAAACAAGCTTTAACTAAGAGTGCTTTACTTGAAAAAGCAAGGCAAAATTAATTTTGCCCCATTTATTTTACCAAAATTATCACTGCCAACTAGGGGGCTAAAAAGCATGTGATTTTTCTCCTCCATTTTCTTGGAGTTTTGCTCCAAAAATATCTGTTGGTGGGGAACCAAGGGATTTTTCTCCGAAATCATGCACAAAGAAAACCTTTTTTGGGTGAAAATGCTTTTTGCTTTTTAATTTTTTCCTTTGATTTTTTCTTTCATTTTTGCTTTTCTAGCAATTTAAAAATAAAAGGGTACTTTTAATCAAAAAGCAAACTATTAAAATGCAAGTGGGTCCATGCTACCAAGAATGACATTTTAATAATTTCTTTGAAAAAAACAACCTGCTTTCTTTTTAAATTTTGTCTTGAAATAAGACAAAAGGCTTTTAAAATGTTTTCGGGGTGAAATTATTTTTTGCTGGTAGCAAAGTGGTTTCAGAACTAAATCATTTGTCTTGAGGGTGAAATCACTTCTCCTGGTGAAATCAACTTTCTTTTTCTTTCTTTTTTTAATTTTTATTTTATTTTATATCATTTAAAAAATGCTTGACTTAGAGTAACAGAGAAAATTTATGTACATATATACATACTTGATTAGAATTTTGTCACTAATGATAGGCCTTCAAGTGAAGACCATTTACTATAATCGGCAATGCCCGATCGTCCATATCCTGCAAATAAAATTATTTGATCTGATTCATGCATGCAATCTAAAAAGGGCCCTCCCATATCACTTCAAACTTGTGATGCCTACTAGGATTAGCCTTGTTTTCATTCCATTTCAATATTAGATCACCTACCTCGAATGAATTCTTAAACTTTTTCTTGCTAAACCATTTCTACATCATATGAGCATGTTCCATGAAGGTATTGTATGATTTCTCCCTCTCTTCCTCCAGTTGTAAAATTTAAGCCAATCTCGTGCTCATAGGGTCAGATTCATCATCTTCATCATCTAGTAAGTACCATGATTAAAGGGCTGACAATTCGATATGAATGGCAAGACTACTTCTTTACCGTATACCAAGGAATAAGAGGATGTCTTGATATATTTTTTCATAGAGATGTGATCAGCCCATAATGCTTGGTTCAGGAGCAAGTGCCAATTGTGCTTATTGTCTCCCAGGGTCCTCTTCAGAATTCTTAGCAAATTCTTGTTTGTAGATTCAGCCAATTCATTCCCCTATAGATAGTAATTAGATGATGGTTTTAAATAAATCCCATACTTACCCATGAATTCATTGATCTTGGCACCAATGAAAGGAGTCCCATTATCCATTATTATCTAATTTGGTATGCCAAAATGAGTGATTAAACCTTAAAGGAATGTGATAACTATTTCCTAATATGCCTTCTTGGTCATGACTACTTTTGACCATCGGGTGAAATAGTCGATTGTATTCAAGATATATTTATGTTCGATAGAGGAATTAGGATCAATAACCCCAATAAAATCTAAGCCACATTGCTGAAATGGTGCTTCTACTTGAATTGGATCAAGGGGTAATGATGCATTCTTGCTTCTACCAACATGTCTCTGGAACTTGTCATAACTCTGACTAAATTTGAAAGCATCTACAAAGAGAGTGGGCTAGAAATAACATGCTTTAATGATCTTCAATGCCATTGGCCTCCCTGCATAATGACCTCCTGATAAACCAGAGTGAAACTCCTCTAGGATTCATTATTTTTTTGATTCTTGGATGCACTTGAGGAGAACTCCATCAATATTCTTATGGAACAACCCATTTGGCAACATCACATACTTAAGGGCCTATAGTTTGAATCTCCTTCTTTGTGAAGTATTGAGGCATGGAGGACATCTTCCTGAATGGAAATATTTGACAAGGTCTTTTGTCCAATCACGATCACCCAAAAATGGTTCGCAAAATTGCTTACTAAATCTTCAAGTTGGCAAACCATGGATTTGGAGGTGATACTTTTTGTGAGTTCCTGACACAATGCTCAGCCTCAAACCAGCTTGGTTGGATGGATCTCAACATCATACTCCTGGATTCTAGAGACCCAACCAACTCTCTTATCTCTAAGCTCTCCTTGAATTATGAAAATCTAGGCATCTGGATGTACAACATAAACAATTATCTTGCTCTGAGAAATAAAATGTTGTTACTTATTTAAGGATTTCATCACTGCATACACCTGATTTTCAATAAAATTATATTTTTCTTCATGCGGTTGAATAACTTGGCTAAATAAAGCAATTGGTTGATCATCTCCATAATATCCCTTATGCATAAGCACCACTGCATAACTCTCCTATTCACCAACGATATACAGAATAAAATCCTTTGAGTAATCAGGGTTTACCAGGACCAGGGCTTGAGCAATTTTTTATTTGATTTCCTTGAATGCTTGACTCCTCTACTCAGTCCATTTAAACTCAGTATTCTTCTTTAAAAGCTCAGTCATCAGTTTCACTACTTGGGCAAAATTTACAATAAAATTTTGAACAAAGTTGATCTGCCCGAAGAAATATTGAAAATCCTTCTTGTTGGCTGGTAACAGAAGCTTCAAGAGGGCTTTAGCGCTAGCTGGATCAATCACTAAATATTTCTCCAAAATAAATGGCCCAAAAGCTTTCCTTATTTTACTATGAAGATGGACTTTTTTAGGTTGATGGATATTCTGAACCCTCAAAACTTCTTTAACACTTGTCTTAAATATAGGCTATGCTCTTCCCTATTGTGAGAAAATATAGTCATGTCATCCAAATAAATCACAATAATGTGATTTAACAACTCACTGAAAGCTATATCCATCACTATCTAAAAAATCATGCCAGTGTTTGAGAGACCAAATAGCATTCGTTGATAAGAAAAAGTTCCTCATTTCATGGTGAAAGCCATTTTATATTAGTCTTCATCCTTAACCCAGATTTAGTTATAGACAAAGACTTCATCCAAAAAATAAAATCTCTGAGCATCAGCAACTACATGAAGAATCTGATCAATTTGCAGTAGCGGGTAGTGATCCTTCAAAGATGCCTAGTTTAAAATTTTAAAAATTCATGCATAGGTGAATATCTCCATTCTTATTCCTCATGGGGACTAGATTTGCTACCCAGGTAGAGTGCTTAATCGAGTAGATGATTTTGAGTTCTAGTATTTTTAGCAGCTTTACTTTCGTCAAGGTTTCAATCTTGGGATTCTTTCATGAAGGGTTCCACTCCTTCCTGCAACTCAAGGGTATGCTAGATTATATATTTGTTGTAGCCTTTCAAATATTGGTAGCTCTAAGCGATAATGTCTAAGTACTTTTTGGATCCAAATTTGACTCAAACTTTGAAACCCCCAAATTTAAATTTTTGGTTTCATCAAAAGAAGCAAGCATTGCTGGTCTCTTTGCATCTTATTAGAGAAGTTGATTTTCCATAAGTTGATTAATGATTTTAACCTTAAACATTGCTAATATGTGCACCTTTAAAAAAAAAATTGTTATATCTTAAAGAGGTTACCAAATTCAATCCATTTTAAATAAAACCCGATCATTAAGAATACAAGGTTTAGTCTCCTAGATCAATAGTCATATTTGGACCTAAGTCAAATTTTAAATCATTAAAGTCCTAAGGTATTAAAAGGATTTAATCAAGGGCCATGGTCTAAAAACCCAAAAATCTAAGCACAATATTAAAATTCAAAACATAAGGTTTGAACAAAGGTCTTAATTAAAACCATGAAGGCATGCACCCCGTTGTGTTAAAAATCGAGCACCTTAAAACAAATCCAAGGGTAGCGCTTCATCAAAGAAGAATCCAATGGACGCGCTTGATTTGATTAAACAACCTTTTAAAATACTATGGTCAAAAGCATTAAAGTCTAAAATTTTCGAAAGAAAAATTAATCAAAACATTAAGGGTATGCACCCCCTTTAATTAAGTAGTGAGCTAATCAGGTAAATTCGACGATAGCGCTCAATCAAAATCTGATCGGACAGTGATGCTCTCATAAAGGTGCATCAAAAATATAAAAGACCACAAGATTAATTAAAACTATTAAATGGGATTAGTGAGGGTCTAATGCATTAGATAATAATCCCCATTTTGGCTTAATCAGAGGTTAAAATCATGAGCCCCTTTGGTAACTAACCCCGTAGGTTAAAATAAATCAACGGTCGTGCCAATATTGATCGAGATCCAATGGCTATGCTGAAATTGAAACCCAAACGATGGAATGGTAAGGATATCGGGTAAACATGAAGGTAAAGCTAATATTAATCATGCATTAGTGAGGGTATAATACGTTACTAATTATCCCCATTCGGGATTAATTCAATATTAATCAAATACAATGATGCACCCCTTTTGGTTATCAAGTGTGTAGATTGCAGGATATCTAATGGCAACGCCTCATCAAGGGGAAATTGGACGGATGCACCCAACTTAATAAAGCACCCCGATATAAAGTTTGAAAGCTTGAGTACCATGGTCACAAAGATCTGACGACTACACTTGATCAAAAATTTGATCCAACGATGCACGTTCATCATGAATTACCAAGGATAAACAAGGCTTGAGGATCCGATGGTTGCACTCCATCAAAGTAAAATTGAATGGATGTGCTTTATCCAGTGGTCATAAAAATACCTTAGGCTATAATGATAATTTTGAATGAAGGCTTGAGGGTATGCACCCCCATTCATTAACAATCGAGCACATCAATCTAAATCTAAGGGTAGCACTCCATTATTACTTAATCAAACATTGGCACTTTGATGATCAAATCGAAAGATAATCTGACCAAGAAAAAGGATAAAAAAATTGATAGCTGCACTAATCCTTCCCAAGATTTGATGACAGTGTGCAAGTCAAAGTTCCAAGTAATGAAATGATCATGAATATCTTCTAGTAAATCCAATGGTAGTGCTTCATTGATATTAAAAGGATCCAACGGTAGCGATTGAGTCAAAGTCAAAAATGATAAAGTAGGGCTAATCTAATGGATATCTCCTGATGAATCCAACAGATGCACTCCCTCTTGAAATAATCCAATGACGGTGCACCCTTCAAAGGTATATCTAATGGTAAGCCTAAATTAGCATTCGATTAATCAATTTTTGATTACATTTAGCAAGGGTTCTAACACATTATTAATTGCCCCCTTTTTGATTAATCAATATTAAGCAAACAAAAAAAGGGGGGGTTCGAAGCATTTTTTTTTGGTTATCTAACCCGTAGGTTATAAAAGATCCAAGGTTGCGTCATTACCCGATATTATCAAATGGCCATGCTTGATCACGGTTATTCAGGTAACCTTAAGATATTCAAGATGATGACAAACACTCACATCAAGAAGCAAATCTTATGGGGATCCCTAGGATGATTGCTACCCAATTAAAAGTGTAATCGATCCCTAATATTTAATTATCATCTAGGGCCAAGGTGGCACAAGGTTCAAAATAGAGGCCACCCCTATCACACGTCACAGTTCCACATCGAAGAAGAAGAAGCTTCAGCAACCAATAATGAAATTGTAAATAATTGCAAGTATGCAATCCAAGGAACCCAAGGACACATAGGATAAAGGAAACTACCCGCCATAAAAGCTCAACTTTGAAAGAACATGTGTTGGCAAATTTTCTTTGGCCAATTTTAAAAAGTAGTTGGTAACACAATATTAATGATAAAACATGCAAAAATATTGAATTCGTTTCACCACCCAGTATTTGAGCTCATGAAATCGGTTGATCTTACCACCCTGGTAATCTTGAGCAGAAATTGATACACAAAGGTATAGAGAGAAAAAGAGTTTCAAGCTTTTCTTTTTAGAGAAACTAGACTCATTACCATGAGTACAATGGCATCCTGGGGAGACACTTTTGCACCCAAAGACACTAGAGAAGTGGTGAAATTCATTACAGACTAGTCACCATACTCAGATTTCTAGACCGCTTGTACCAGGTAGCACGATGTATGACTTTGCCCACAGGTGTGGAGCTGATAAGAAACCTACTCCAGCACAACATTATGAGATTGAAAACACATGTATCAAAATTTTTGCTCGTGTTATGGAGAATGATAACAAAAACCCTTGGATAATGGTTGACCTATTTCATAAATCCATGAGGTTACAGTACAAAGGTTTTCCTAGAAGAAACAGATGGACTAGCAACCTCGGGAAGTTGATATGTCTGAGGTTTACTTATCTTCAGACTTAATGGTATGGCTAGCAGTGGCATATGATGAAAGGACCAGAACATTTTGAGATAATCAAAACCGGTCGATGTTTAGCATCAAAGTTGAGCATATCAAGAAAGTCTTAAATTTGATAGAGTATAACACCTGGTTAATACAATGGGTAATTTAACTTCAATCTTGGATGTTAACAAGATTAGAAGTTTTTAAATATTTGTTTGATACAAATGAGAAAATAGTTGATCAATTCCCAATTAGGAAAACTATTTTTAGGCCATGGGTCCAAGATTTTTGTGATATGGTAAATATTGTTCTAGGAGTGCAAGATCTCAGTGTAGTAAGCATAAGAGTTTTATATTTAGTAGCTCAGTGCAACCGGGCAAATGGTACCCCAATTTATGCATGGGAAATAGAGTTAAGTAACCAAATGCACGAGCAGATGATAGAATTAAAAAAGGTTGTCTTTAAACAAAGACAAGAGATGCTCTATTTTTCACAATACTCAATTTTCATCCACCTGATAGCGGGGTAATTGGGAGAAGAAGCCCAGAAAAGAGTTGCATTTGTTAATAGCCCTTACGCCCAGACCAGGTTTTAGAGAATACATGAAGGACAGACTCACATGGGCTGGTTTTGTGATAATTTTATGATAGAAATCCATTGGACTTTAACTGGTGTGCTCCCTAAGAGACTAGGGTCGGGAGTAAGGGCTTTTATCAAAGAAAAGGAGATTGGGGATTTATTTTTCTCAAAAGGTTTCACCTATATCAAGCTCTATGGTGCCAAAAATCCCCCTAAGTTGTTACCCATGTATTTTCCATTATCCCTAGAAGCGCTGGAGTTATGTAGGTAGGTGGCCGAAGAAGCTAAGATGTGACTAGTGAAGAAACATGGTAAAGTCCCCTGGCTCAACATTTCCTATCGCTTTGAAGACTATATATTTGTTGGCTACCCTGCAATACTCAAGGGAATGTTTTATTTAGACACCATGGAATTCAACGAGATAACTTGGAGGTTTTATGACCCAAAAGGAATATACAACAAAATGATAGAAAAATGAGAGTATGCTCGAATACAGCATAGAAAATATACTTATGAAGAAATATTATTGGAATCTATGGAAAAAGGAACATATTTATAGGTTGTATAGAATGAGTTCCCTCCAAAAGATAGGGGCAACACTCAGATTCATGAATCCTATGACTACCCTATTGAATTGAAAAGGCTTAGGGAAGGTTCAATAGAATATGTAGCACCTATTCTACCTGGAGCTTCTCAAGCAATCAAGGAAGACCCTTTACTAGAGTTAATAGAAGAACAGGGTATTGATCAAATGGAGGTCACTATGAATACTGTAGATATAGTAGAGTAATAGGCCAAGCATCCTAGATATGATCATTTCAAAATAGAGGTAACACCAAGTACTTCCCAAGAGGTTTCTATAATCCAAGCGTAGCTAAAGGAAAATAAATTGTGACCACACCTGTTCAAAAGTCTTCACTTCCAGAACAAGCTATAATCCCCATTTTTGATAGAGTATTAGCTATAAAAAGTGTGAAGAAATTAGCACCCATGGCTATCCCTACCTCTTTGAAAATAAAAGGATAGGAGATTAAAGTTCCATCAATAATATAGATGAATATGAGAAGAACAGGTGGATTTAGGGGTCTGTTCTGAAGTCACCAAGTGAAGAATCAAACAAAGATAACCACTATTGAAAAGAAGAAGCCTAAATTATATTTACCTTCTACAAAGGTTTTTTTAGAGAGGACAGATGAGCAAACTACTTTTACTACTACAAATGAACAAGAATTATAGGTAGTGGCAGGAATGGAAAATATAGGAGAAAAACTTACAGATGAACCACGACTAGAAACATCTATGTCAGATATAGTAGAAGTAAATATTCTTGCCCTGTAAGACCAATTGTCTTTAGAATAAATGAGGATATGGGAGGCTCATCAATACTAGGAAAGGAAGGTGACATGGTCAAAGTTTTCAAGGCAATGCAAAATCAAACCATGGACCAAATGGTCGAGAAAATTGCAGAGTTAAGAAATCAATTGAAAAGAGAAGAGAAGGAAAAAGTTGAAATGAAAGCATTAATTAATAAGCAGCAAGAAGAACTGGCACAAAATGATACTCCAAAGGAATAGCCCCCTTTGGTGGTAAATATTTCGAATCATACCTATTATCTGAATACAATGAAGAAGAACATGTCAATAAAAATACAAGCTCATGCCAAAGGGATCACTGAGATGTTTAGGCAGATTAGGGTGATTCAAATCACTGCTCAAGAAATACAAGCATTAATACAAGATAAGGAAGAAGACTTCGAAGCCATTCATCCTACCCTTGATTTAATGGGATATAATTTTGAATAATTGCAAAGACAAGAGATAATAACAAATAATGGCAAGAAAATCCAGTTCAATATTGAGTTCCTAAAAGTGGTATTGTTTGGGGAAAATCAAGAAAGGTGGATTAGTGCGGTTACTGAAATGAATAATTTGATATAATATGCCACAAGAAAAATGGTAAATATTGGCTTGTCATTAGACCAATTCTTGGAAGTCCCCAGTGTAGAAGAGCTACTCAGGCATATAATAGAAAGATTTAATTGTGAGTCAGAAATGACTAGACAATCTACCTTTCTAGTAAATACTATGGACATGTTACTATTCCAATATGAGAAAAACAAACCCATTCTTGCCATACATAAAGGTTTTTTGCAGCCTTTGACACATAAGTTTGGAGACGAATCAGTAAACAAATAAAGTGGCTACAACAACGTCAAAAGGGGAAAAATATTGAAATGTATGGTCAACAACCAAAAAGGAGCTCAAATATTCCAACTGAAAAAGAACCTATGCCAATAGAAAAAGTATTCGAAACAACAAAAGAGTCAAGTACTAAAAGGGGGATAGTTCAAGAGGAAGCAGTTGAAGAGAAAACAATTGAAAAAGTAGTATAATAAAGAACAGACTCTCCAAACACCACCATCACTGGTTGAAATAAGCTACAGTTTGAAAGGATCAAAGAAAAGTGTATAGCATAAACAAAAAAGAGGATAGTGGAAGCCAGTTGTACCAGTTTTGAAGATAAACTCAAAAGAGGACAATTGTAAGGCTAAAAATAAACTAAAAATAATAGATTCAAGAACCCATACTATAAGAAGAAGTACCTAGGTTTAGAATCATCATCAAGCAATTAGAGAATAGCATTTTTGCTAAGAGGTATACTTGAGTGCCCTTTAGAGTTGTGATGTTGTATCTCCTTTCTGTGTCTTTTTTCTTATTCATTCTTTCTTCTTCCCCTTTCTATGCAGGATTTTGATAGGAAAGTACCCAAGCAGCTAAGAATATTTCCAAACTATTGAGTCAAATATTTGGAGGCTCTTTTGTTACCAAATTGGAACAAGGAGAGTAGGATATTTCTGTTACATTATTTTAACATAATATCTCCATTGTATTGATAATTTCTGAGAGAAAACAAAGTTTAAAAGCTTCTTGCTTACTCTGAATGTAATAACATTTTAAATCAATATAATTATGGGTCTTTTTCCTATAATTTTCTTTGTATCATTTTGGTGTGTTACTGTGTAATGGATTACATTATTTGAATGCATTTTATATGTTTCTATCGTTGTTCAACTTTTAGTTTTATTACGATATTCAAATAAGTCTAAGAGTGCCAATTTTTCTTTTTCCCATTCTCTCTGTTCATGTTAAAATCATTGTTAAATTGCTATAACATCCCAATGAATCTAGGCATCGGTCTACATAAGGCATAACAAATGATTATTTTCTTGCTTGGTCATTTTTAATACATATAGTGTTATATTAATCTGGAGCATGTAATCATTATTTTATCATAGAATTACCACTGGGGTTTCCTTACCCGTTCTATAGTTTTTCTTTAGCAATACTCGTGTTTATCAAAACAAAGAGGTAGGTTGACTAGAGCCTGTAATAGCTCATTGGTTTCAAACGGTTTCTTGTAGTGTGACAATCGAATCCTATGGATGCAAGAAATGGTTCCAATAGTACTCATGATACAATTCCTTGATATGATCTAGCTCTTCCTGAGTGCAATTGGTACCAAATTTTATTGACTTCTCCGGTCCCAACTATATTTCAATGTACTCCCTTTCATCCACATTGATCTTATGATTTTTTGCTCTATCATTTTGATCAAAGAGACTCTTAAGCGTAATCAATACTTTTGGGATATGATTATTTCATAGCTGGATCAAAACCTTGGCTCCTTCCTCATCAAGCATTCTTTCTTCCACATTACTAGATTCTCTTATCAGAAAATTTATAATCTACTCATCACTTTCAAACACTTTCTAGTAGATATTTTGTTAGGGACTTAAGGTTTGTAAACTAACCTCACAATCTTGGGCTTTCTCACCACATGCTTAACTAGAGAAAAATTAGCACCAAGGGATACCAAGATATCTGCATGTTTGTTATGTTCTCGTAAAATCGCTTGAACATTCAATATTGTGAAAAAATAAAACAAGTCCCAAACCTTATTGTAGTACACCTTAAAGTAGTGTTGCTTGGAAACACACTTACTCATTACAAGATTGACGATTAGCTCAGAATTTCCAAAAATCTATAGTTGTCTAATATTGAGCTTCTCTACTTTCTTTAGACCCAAGCAGAATGATTCATACTCAAAAATGTTATCTGTACAACTCCAGGTCAATCGGTATGAGTACATCTTCTATATTCTAGAGGGAGAAATGAGAATAATTCCAGCTCCTGTGATTCCTACATCTTGTACCATCAAAGTAAAACTTCCATAACCGATCCGGAGTAAGCTCTTGATAATCAGACACCTTCACTTCAACTTTTTTGAGCTTAGCAATGGTGTAACATCCAATTTCAATCTCCATCATGGCATTAAAATCGAGCATTGAAAACTCATATTTGGTCATAAAGTTGATCGAATTCATGGGTTTATCTTCTTCTTCAATATTCTCTATGTGACAAGTTGAAGGCTTCTCATTATAGATACAAATTCATGGGTTTATCTAGAACTTTTTCCATAAAATATAATTCCTTCAATTATTTGGTCATAAATTTGATAGAATTCATGGGTTTATCTTCTTCTTCAATCTTCTCTATGTGACAAGTTGAAGGCTTCTCATTATAGATACAAATTTTCCTCCCTTTTAAAGGAATATCTAGATTAGAATAATAGATAGAAAGATAGCCTTCCAACATGGCAGTGAACTCCTATGATAGGCACATGCTGAAGTATGGTTCTAGATCGACCACCACCATCTCTTGGATCATGGTGATATGAGGCATTTTATGTAGCACAATGGAAATGTCTTTGATGACCCCCATGGTCCTGATAGGGGTTCCATATAATTGCAAAATTCCAGGGATACTTCTTGTATATTCCATACCCATAACGTCACATACTACCTTTGGCATGATAGTCATCGTAGTTACAAAATCAATCATGCAATTGTACACAGTTCAGCCTTCCATGCTAAGAGACAAGTAAAAAGGGGGTGGTTTTTTCTTTTTGATGGCTTAAGTTGTCAGTGTTTGAGCTAACATCGTTTGAGTCAAATTCTTCCCCTTATATTTCACAAATTTCAATGATTCTTGCAACAAGTCTACTTGTCCAAGCAATTGTAGTGCATCATATAGACTCACCTTGGCTGAAGTCCTCTTCAGTTCTTCAACAATATTATATGTGGATGCACTGGAATATTTTCCTTCATTGTTAGACTCATATTTGCTTTGATACTACTACATAGCCTCTACCATATGATGCTTAATCAAGGATGGGTATTTAAGCTTTTCTCTAGCCTACACTTCTATTTCAGTTTTTGCCTATGAAGTTGAAGTTTTTTCTTACGATCTCTCTTTTGCTTGTGGAGGCAAAATATATTTTAACAGGATAGGTGCATCTAGCTTGGGCATTGGAATAGGCACTTTCGCTTGTGCTTGATTTTTCTTATTTTGTACCTTCAGACTAGTAGGCATATTTAGGGGCTCCATTTTATCTAGATCCACAATGATAGGTTTTCTTTCGGTTCTTGTGAGAACTAAAACTTGCTCTTCAGAAGGGACCATGAAATTATGATCAATTTTTGTGATCATATTGATTTGACCACCAGAAGAAATTTTTGCCAATGTCTGCACGTAGTTCAAGTGAACCATGCAAGTTTTTTCACCATGCAAATCATTGCACGTAGAGCACCAATATGTTTTCTATGATGTACCAGCTTCTTTGTTTGCCAATACAGTCAAATTTCTCTTAAGCACCGGTTGAAGTTGCTTGCTCCCTAGTGATCGATGGTGGTTGAAATATCCTAGGATAGAAATCTCTTTCATCCTGATTTCTCTTGATAACTATGATCTCATAGCCCATTTCTCTTATGGTCAATTTCATTAACTGTATCTCCTTAAGTAACTTCTCTTGGGGATCAGTATTTGAGGGTTCTAGAAGAGTTGGTAATGGAAGTGGTACAGGCAGAGATTGTAGTGTTGGGAATGGAACCAGAGTGGGTAACTATGGAATGGTTGGAGTAGGTAGTTGAGGGATAGACATTGTCATCAAGGTCTGAGATGGACTTGAACTCCATGAAGGGATTGGATACATGGGGGACATGGGCAAGGGCTAAGAAGATGCATTGGCATACAAATACTACGGAAGGTCAAGAAAAATAGGCATTGCCATTTTTGGTGAAATCTTATCGATAACAATAAGATCAGCCTTAGCCTTTTGTGCAGTAGAATATAAATTAGGAAATGTATTAGCATTGGAATTTTGGATGGCCATACTAATGTCAGAGTTGAAAGCTCAAAGGTAGTAAAATGTAGCTTGCTCAAGAGTCGATCGAAGACCATCAAGAAATTTCTACCAAGTTTGGGTGAACCTGATGTTGAAGTCCACAATTTATTCTTGTGGATGCCTCTGAATGGTGGTAAACTAATACAACAAAGAGAATGGATCTTCTTGTTTTTTGAAACCTTTGATCAACAATTTAGCCAACTGGTCCTAGGTGGTAATGGTGGCAGGCTATAACAATCGGTACCAAGGCACACTAGGTTGTGGGGTAGGTATCTATTATGGGTAATAGTACTACAACTGGGAGGCATGTGGTTGTGGTGCAGGAACTTGTTGGGTTGGAGCCTGTTGTAATGATTGGGCATGGGTTGTGATGGCCAAGTTGGAGGAGGCATAAAGAAGCTAGGTGCAACTGGTAATATCATAGGTATTGGGGCTACCATTACTAGGGTGGTCGAGATGAGGTATCAACGGATGGGATCTATCTCTATCCTAGAGGGTAGAAAGTGGGGAAGCTAAATTGCATGGAATAGCCTGGTGGGGTGGGTGGATAAGCCACTGGTCTCGATCCATAGGTGGTAAAGAGATTGGTTGTAGGAGCTTGGACAGGAGGAGGTGGAAACTTACCTTTGAGAGATAGCATGAGAAATATTACTATGATATCCTCATCTATGATTCCATGGATTATCACCAAGGAAACCATGTCTTGTACATGCTCATAAGTCGTCTTCTCTATACCATTATCTCTTCGGTAGGAATTATGGAAATATCAATCTCATTGCTCCAAGAATTAAATTACACCACTCTTCGATCTTTCCTAAAAAATATCAGCAACAGTGATGCCTCTTGAAGAAAAATTTGCTGAAGGGAGGGGGTAAGAATTAATTTCAGCCAGAAACTCTAGTGTTTTCACCCTTCTCCTGAGTAATTTTACCCGAAAACTAGAGAACTTTACTAGAAAATGGAATGAAAATGAGTTGTGTAAGAAATTGGGGCAAAAACGATTGATTTCGACCTTAAGAGGGGAAAAAATGATTTTCACCCCACCCTAGGGGTGAATTTGAATTTTACGGAATCATAAAGATGTTATTTCAGGACTTTTTCTCCAACTTAGGTGAAATTACTGTTTTGCCCAAAATGGGGTGAAATTACATTTGTAGGTGCCTTCGTTGAATTTATTTTGACTTTGATTGGAGCAATATTCACCCGAATGATGTCACTTCATCATTTGCACCCCAAAAAGCATCCTCAACTTGGATTTCACCCAAAAGAAGGGTGAAATGATTTTCACCCCACCTTTGGGGTGAATTTGACTTTGACTTCACAAGGCACACATTTTGCTTGATTTTCGCTTCGAAACATCTTCATTTAGAAATTCACCCTGAGTAAGGGCAAAAATTATTTTTTCCCCCTTGGGGAAAATTTTACTTTGAATGATGCCCACTTATTATTTTCGCCCCAAAAGTGCCCAAAAATGGATTTTCGGTGGTACATCTTCTCGAAGCCATAAATTTTGATTCGTTGACCTGATTGTCTATTGTAATATATCATTGGAAATATTGGGAAGAGATATACAATAAATAAATTGATGTAACATTCATTTTATCCATTTTCATCCATATATGGGGCCTTCAAAGGATTCATATTTTATTTTTAATCTATGTTGGAGAAATTTCTTGGGACAAAAACTTTAATATCTCTCAATCCATTCAGGATATTAGGGTGATTCTTTCACCTCAAGTCTAAATTTTCAATTTCCCTCCTTTGGTTAAATTTTCAAGTCTATAGGTGTTCGTTTAGGCTGATTTCCCAAAAATGGCCGCTTTTCAATTTTTGCCTTTTTTGACTTTTGATTGTAGTGTGACAAAAATGCCAACACTTCTCTCCTCGGTTATGATGCCTTTTATGCTGAAAGAAGACACCCCAAAGGAATCAAGGTTTGGTGAGCAACCTTGACCTCACAAGAGGAGAAATAATGTTCACCTAGAAACTTTGACTCAATAGCATAGACCATGATCTCTGAGGACCACTTCTATAATGGCACAGGTATGCTATCCCAGCTGGGATGATCCTGACCCTTTGAATCTCCAAAGTCGGCATGATATTCCCAAAAATACCTTGAAGACCCTAACAAAATACAATGGCACTGAGGGAATGGCCCTAGAGCACCTTTAAGATGTTGCTACTCTAGCGAACATCCATGGCATAACCCATGAAGATGTCATGATCATAATTTTGGTCCTATCTCTAGAGGGAAAGGCGCTATAGTGGTACATAATACTTGGGCATAAGAGCATCTGCTCATGGGTGGACTTGGTAGGAGCACTAGTCGACACATTTGATGGCTCTCAGGATCCCTTTCAACTCTTGATGCACCTCTCCACCATCATGAGAGCACCTCTAGAGAGCATCACAGACTTCAATGTTTGATTTTGGAGGAGTTGGAGGAGAATTCCAAAGAAGATCCGATCAACACCCCCAGGCCCACCTCTACTATATTTGGGATTTCCACCCGAACATAGGCCTCCTCCTGCAACAATCTAGGGAATAGAGATTCCCTCAAGTATTTCAGGAAGCAGTACAAGCAGAGCGACTCCTGCTCCAATCAAGAAAAATATAGTGGAGAGAAACTGCCTTTCCATCACTCTCTTCGATAGTTGCTGCTCTCGTCTGTCTTGCACAATATTCACAATGGTAGATCCCTCAAACTGTGTAGAGACCTGGAACACAACTGTGTGGAGCACAAGAGGTAGATCTCATCCAAGGCCAATGAAGGGAATATGCAAGCACTACTCCAACAATGAACAATATGGTTGCTTGCAGTTTCCATCAGGAGATGGACCAAGAAGGGGAACAGGCTCAAGTGGTAGATTTTGAGAGCGAAGAGGGCATAATTTTACACCCTTTTTGTGTCCCAAGGCATAGCATGCAAGTATTTAGCCAAAACCCAATAAGCATGCCTCATTAGGAGGCTGATCCTGAGGAGATCCTGATAGAAGGGCTATCGCCAAAAAAATCCTGCTGTCACATCAAGGAGTTAGAGGAACACGTACCCAAGACCCCACAGCTAGTGGACTCTCAAAAGTGGTGATATTGGGTCCAACCATCACCACAACCAGTACTTGAAGAAGGCTCCCATGTGGTAAATATCTTCACCACATTATTCATTAATTGTATGAGTATTGACATGCATGATAACCTACCACATTGCATCTTGTTTGCAACCTGGAAAACTTTGGGAAGAGGCCAACCAAACTTCAAAGATCGATTGAAGTACAATCATATCTGGTTTGGACACTACAAATTCATCGGATAAGCACCCAAAGCTAGGTTTGTGGTGGCGGCATGCCAATCATGTCATAAAATTTTGTGTAAATAGTGTAAATAGACCGATTGATAAATAAAGTGTTGAGGGCACTAAATGGTGTGATCCTAGTTTAAAAAAATCTAACATTGCAACCACCCACATCATTGGCTCAAATGGTGTCGAAGCCCACAGGTACGCATTTTCTTTTCTCTTCTCTTGATCATGAGCATTTGGTGATCATTTCCCTTCATTCTACAGTACCTCCTTCCACTTCGCTTTCATTCGTTGTACCCACCACTTTTGTTCCCCTCCCCGTTTCATAGTCATCAGTCACCAATGCTCCTTCCGTCATTCCCATTTCTTCCATTCCTCCATATTTTAGTTTGTTGGCCTCTATCCCTAACCCATTTTCTATTCCACTATCATCTACCTCATCTTCCACCCCCGTTAATAATCCCATCATCGTTGTAAGTACACCAACCCCATCAAGGGTGAGCGTAACTATGGCCCCATCCATTTTTGCTCCTTTCATTGAGCCAAACCCTCAGTAGCCTCTATTCCCTTTTTTTCCATTTTTTGGATTACAGGAGCCATTGGCATCAGAGATCGAAGTCTTTCTAGAGCACCCTGAAGCAGAGAAAATCAGTCGAGCTCGATGAAGTTCCTCGTGTTGGGTGAAAAATACAAACAAGTGGTCGAACAATATCAGGCAACGTAGGAAGAAGCTAGTGCAAGCAGTAAATGATTTGATGCAGTAGGTGGTTATGAATCCATTGCCCAATGGATAAAGGCCTTGGGGTCGATTGCATCCAGATGAGCTGAATACCCCATGAGCCACCAAAAGTGTTGGCATTTTTGCCACACTATAGTCAAAAGTCAAAAAAGGCAAAAACCAAGAAGCGGCCATTTTTGGGAAATTGGCCTAAATGGACACCTATGGACTTGAAAATTTACCCAAAGGAGGGGAATTGAAAAATTAGACTTATGGTGAAAGAATCACCCCAATATCCTGAATGGATTGAGAGATATTAAAGTTTTCATCCCGAGAAATTTCTCCAACACAACTTAAAAATACAATATGAAGACTTTGGAGGCCCTATAGAGGGATGAAAATGGATGAAATGGATGTTCCATAAATTTCACTGTTGTAGATCTCTTCCCAAGATTTCCAATGATATATTACAATAGACAATCGGGTCAACGAATCAAAAGTTATGGCTCTGGGAAGATGTACCACCAAAAATCCATTTTTGGGCACTTTTGGGGCAAAAATAATAAGTGGGCATCGATCAAAGTCAAAGTCGCCCCAAGGGGGGGGCGAAAAATCATTTTCGCCCTTCTTCAGGGTGAATTTCCAAATTGAAGACGTTTCAGGGCGAAAATCAAGTGAAATGTGTGCCTTGTGAAGTCAAAGTCAAATTTGCCCCTAAGGAGGGGCAAAAATCACTTTCGCCCTTCTTTGGGGTGAAATCCAAGTTGAGGATACTTTTTGGGGTGAAAATGATGAAGTGATGTCATCCAAGTGAAGGTTGCTCAAGTCAAAGTCAAAGCAAATTTAATGAAGGTGCCTGCCAATGTAATTTCACCCCATTTTGGGCAGAAATAGTAATTTTGCCCAGGTTGGAGCGAAAGTCCCAAAATAGCATCTTTATGCTCCAGTCAAAGTCAAAGTCATCCCTAGGGTGGGGAAAAATCATTTTCGCCCCTCTTGAGGGTGAAATCAATCATTTTCATTTCATTTTCTAGAAAAGTTCTCTAGTTTTTGGGAAAAATTACTTAGGAGAAGGATGAAAACACCAAATTGCCTGGGCGAAATCAATTCTTGCCCCCTCCCTTTAGCAAATTTTTATTTCGAAGGCATCACTGTTGCTGATATTTTTTGGAAAAGATCGAATATTGGTGGAATTTAATTCTTGGAGCAATGAAATTGATATTTCCATAATTCCTGTTGAAGAGATGCCAAGATTAAATGCTATGTCCCAGATTTTGGTGCGATCCTATTCATTTTCGAGGTGCCCTCCATTGATTTTATTCCTTTTCAAGATAAATTTAATTTTCGTTGGGTCTCCACTAGCAAGGATAATATTTTGAGGCATAAAGTGATGGAATGGTGTCTAGAATTTAATATCCAAGCTCCTGATTGCCGCATGATATTGCTGAGTTTCGATGCACCGACACTTGAAACATTTTTCCCATCGTCCATCTCTACTGATTTCCCAGGCGCACTCCATGAAAATTGGATCATTTCTTCCTGAAGAATATTCTGATTCGAGCATTGTCATTACCAAGGAGAGAATTGCTCTGGTTGGTCTTTGACTAGCCAACATTTTGTTTTATTTACATTTAATTTTAGAGGCAAAATCCTCTATAAATACTAAGCATTTTGATGTAATAAAGGAGGATAGACACTCTTCCAGAAAACACTTTGAGTTCTCTGCATAAATAGAAAGACATTGGACTTCGTTTCTCGGGAGTAGTATTGTGCGCTATCACTTTCTCGCCTAGTATTTTTGATTATGTTCATGTCCATTATTTGATAATTTTAAATTTTGCATCTGGATTTAATTCCTGATAAGGAGGGAGTGAATACTGGAATGTTTTTTGGAGGTTATCGTTATAGTCTATGAATGGTTCTTATGCCTTTCTTTTTGTTATATGCTAATTAATACTTGATCTGAATTTTAGCTGTTAGTTTATCCCCACCTTTCATATCTATATTATAGCCATATTTCCCATTCCTTTCTATTATTTCCCATCTCTTTCCTATTACCCTAAGATTTAAACCGATCATTAGTTTTAGTAAGGGAACCAACCCTCTCTAGAGATTGGCCCGAAGGACATTTCTCTCCTTCGGCCTTTCAATATTGGTCGGGTCTAGGACGCACAAGCATTTTGTACTTAGGTAGATTCATGACCAACAGAAAGATAATGCTAAATTAACACTATTAGAAGGAAAGTATTACTAAGACAACACCAAAACAGACTAGTCTTAGTATAAGAACTATCCTTTAGTTTAAGCACTTTAGTTTCCTACAATAGAAAAATATTATCTGTAAACTTCTTTAAGCCCTTCATTACCCTTTTCTTTGATGGGGAATTTAATCCATGAATATTCCATGATATGATCTTCATTTTCTAGAAGATTGTAGTACTTTGCCCTCACTCAACTGCGATGTCTATTGTGTGCCATTAGCTACTTCTTGGGATTCCTTCTTGCCTCTCACCTTTGCACTTTTGGATCTTCCTAGATTTTTACCACTTTCTAAATCTGCTATTTTTTGGTGCATCTAGTTATTCACATAGAACTTATCCCATCATTGTTTTGTTTCACTCATAAAAATAGGATTTGTTGTTTCAAATTCCCTCTTTTACTCTTTCTCATTTTCCTTTTATTCACTACCTCTTGGAAGCCATCTTCCTCTTCTAAAGAGGACCAAATATCCTTTTATTGTAACAAGGAAGGTAAAATATTAAGGATTAATAATTTTACTGAGTTTTTAGTAATAAGTCTAACCATTTTTTACTTCCCAAAGTATTTTTTGCTACCATATAGTTTGGAATACACCCAAATAAAATGGCAAATATTAAGTAAAATAATAGGGAAATTATGGATACAATTTATTCTATACTTCATAATTATCAAGTTTATCTTATATTTGTGAAGAAATTTTTCTCTATGTAATATATATCATTAAATAGTTTTCCACATGTGTTGTTAAGAATATAATAATTTTGATAAATGGATGAAAGATAATTATTCACTTTCATACGTTAGAGTGTTTGAGGAGGTTAGTTAACTTACATTCCTATTAAGTTAAAGAACAATATTAAATTAAATAGTCACATGTACATTTTTATAGGGTGTGATGAGTTTAATATTAAGTATGATATTAATTTTGATGAATAATTTCCTAACATACCCTAGAGGCCACTTTCAAATTTATTATTATTATTTTTGATAAGGTTGGAAGAAGGGGTTTTTGAAAGGGCCCCAACCCTTTTACATCTTCAAAACATACAAATATACCTCATTAAAATTTTTAAAATGAAATAAAACTTAAGTCAACTTCAGAAAATACACATAAGCCTCTTATGAAATCCAAAATATGATGATATAGTCTAGGATAGACTTTGGACAACATTATAATCACTAAAACCACCCAATTGAAAGGGTATAGACCAAGAATTTAAGAACCAAATAAAATCCTCCTTTTTATCAACCTAGAATCTGACCACACCTTCATCCCGAGTGTTTCCTTTTCTGTATACATGACATCGCTAAATTTCGTTTCTTATTTTGGGGTATGTAGGCCCCTTATATTCCAATATATGACCTTCATTTCTTATATCTAGAAGGATGTTTCTTCCTGCTTAGATTAAGAGTCATTTGGGTTCCATTTTCTACATCTAAAACTATTTCTCTAGGAAAAATATCTATATTTGAAGGTCTACCAGGCTTAAATGTATTGCCTATATCAATCCCATTCTTTTTACTATTCCTCGTTGTTCTAGAAATAACAATAATTTTATTCCCTTTTACTGAAACTTTTCTCTAAATAGATTCATGAGGTTCTAAGTTTTCCTTTTCCTTTTTATTGCTGTTAGGTGTTTGGATATTCTTAATCACAATATCACTTTCACTAGCTTTTCTCTCCTCATTTTCCAGAGTTTTAACATCTTCATTTTCAAAGTTTTCTAAGGATTCAAAAGGATTCATGGTAGGAATTTCATTTTTGACAAACATGGACTAGAAATAGAGGGGCATGCCTTAAAATGTTCATCCACAATCTCCCCTTCTTCAATTGTGATTGTAGCCAAGCCATTCTCCTTCTTATCTAGATTTACCTATTCCTCTTTACCCAAATCATACCTTTCCGAGATTTATTTCTTCCTTAAATCATCTACATTCTTCTTTTTCTAGATTTGTGTTTGTAGTTTGTTTCCCAGCTAATTAGGGTAAAAAATCCCCACATGTCCAAATTTGAAGCAAACATTGCATTTGATAGGCATGTTCTCATATTCAATCACTTGCAACCATTTTCTAAATTTTAAAATAAGTTCACATGAATGTGGCAGATCTATCTCTAAATTGATATTAATACAAAATATAGCATAGAGTAATCATGATTTCACAACAATGGCTAAATAAATTGCAATAATCTAACCAAATTATTTCAAAATTCCTTCAAAGATTTCTTCCCTCCAAAAATATAAAGGGAACCCCGATAATTGAACCCAAACTGGGGCTTGCATAATATTATGATAGTAGGGATAAAAACCTAGAGTCTAGTGTTTTAGCAACAATATTCTTCTACAATAAAACCAAGGGCACTTCTACATAATTCAATTCATGTCCTCCTCACAATTCAATTTTACCAAAAAGAAATTCTTTGGAAGAGCAACAATTTTCGTAAACCCCAACGGTTTCCATTTTTTATAAGCTTATTTTACGATTGAATACATATCTGGTCTGGTTCCCATAAATTTTCCTACTAAAAAATAATTTACTTGAGCCACTCCTAGATCTACAAGTTCATTCAAAATGATTAATTTCCCTTTTTCCATTGATAAATTGAAATATTTCTCTAACATGTTCATCTTTCCTTTGATTGCATTCAACTAGGGTTTTGTTCCAAAATAAAAACATGCTCAAGAAATATTTTTCCCTTAGAATATTTCTCACCAATAGAGGATCCAACCTCATACTTCCCTAAGTCATCCTTACCATTAATGATCATGGTATTTTTGGATTTATTCCAACCAGAACTAAGGCATAGTTAATGGATATTCAGAGCCCTACCACAAAATAGTATCATGCCATCGAGACCCTAGCTGCTGCACCCCTCATGATGTAAATCTAGCTGCAATAAGTAAGAACAAATACCTCTCATCACATAAAAATTGTGATAAATAAAATAAACTCATAAAACCCCCATTCTCATAAAAACTGTAATAATGGAAATCAACCGATAAATGCTTTATTTTCTCATTCTTGGATTCACCACCATAGCATGAGGAATATATATAGATATCCCAAGAGAAACCCTAAAGCTTAGACCTAAAGATAAAAAAAATTACTATTTTTGGCAAATTATTTTTTGTCAAAAATTGCCATTTTTAGTAATTACCATTTTCGGCAAATTATTTTTTCTTGTCAAAAAATTCCATTTTTAGTAATTACTATTTTTGAAAAATTGTTTTCTCATCAAAATTGCCATTTTTAGTAATTCACAAAAAAACTCGGATTGACATGCAAATTAACACAACTTTGTAACATCCATATTAGGCATCCTAGAAAATCTCGACACCTAATCATGCATAAATAAAAATTATTTAAAACTTCTAAAAAAACACCCTTTAAAAGATAGGCTCCTGCATCATTCTCCTTTGGTTGAAAAAAATTTTGCTCCTGCAAGTTTATTTGATCAAATTCTTGAAATTTTTTATTGTCAATATTTTTCCCAACCATTTGAATCTTAGATCAGATCAATATGATGTTGAATATCCCTTTTCGGGGGTAGTCCATCTGGTAACTCCTCTGGTATGACATATGCATACTCTTTTAGAAACTTTACTATTGTGGGTGGTATAGCAACATCCTCAATATCCACTTTTTGTGCTGTCAACATATAACAAAAACCAACTTCATTCATCCCTGTGACAAATTCCTTAGTTTTTAATAGGTTTTACTCTACCCTTCTTCCTTATGTGGTAAAAAGACCACTTTTACTCCATCCTTTTAGAATGTGTAAGTATTCCTTCCCCCATCATGGGTAGCCTTCCTATCATATTTCCAAGGCCTCCCCAACAATAAGTGGCATGCATCCATTGGAATTACATCACACCATACTTCATCTTTGTAGGTATTCCCAATTGAAAACTTAACTAGACCTCTTATCTAATTACCTCATTCCCTTTCTTGAACCATGATATGCGGTAAGGATGTGGGTTCTTCTCACACTTCAAGTTAAGTTTCTCAACCATTTCATTTGAAACCATATTTTTACAATTACCACTATCAATAATCATCTTACATACCTTTCCTCTAGATGTGCACCTAGTTTGAAAGATATTCGTGCACAGCCAAGAATAACCACCATCATTATATTGTACTTTCTCCTTCCTTGGGATGATCATTGTCCTTCTCATCATGAGACTTTCCCCCATGTCTGCAGCAACTTCCATCTTAGTTTGCTCTTCTACCTCAACCAGATTGACTCTAGCTTGTTCTCCCTATCCTCTTTCTTGAGCGAGATAATGCGGACACTCGAAAGCTCTATGCCCTTCCTCACCATATCTGTAATAGGTATATTGCCTTTGTGGGCCATCCCAATTTTGTCTTCCACCATAGCCTCTTCCTCTTTGAAATCCTCCACCTCTTTAGTGGTTACTATGACCTTGTCCAAACTCTTCTTATTTTCCTATATTAGAAGATTCTCCATTTGAGGAATTAAATCCACTACGCCCCTGACTGGAGGTGATGATGGCCCTTTCTTCAATTCTCTTCTAAAATTACTCCTCTTATGTTTCTCTTCTACCTTTAATGTGAATTGATATGCATCCTCTACACTATGGATTCAAAGCATACCCAACTCATCTTGTATGGCATAAATTAATCCATTCACATACCTTACAACCTTCTATTCTTTTGACTCTTCAAGCTCCACTCAAATTGATAACTTGTAGAATTCATTGGTGTAGTCCTCGATGCTTTGATCCTTTTGTCTAAGGTTTTGGAATTTATGAAATAATGTTTGGGCATAATCTTTAGGCAAGAATTTCTCCTTCAATTTTTTTTCCATTTTATACTAGACCCTAATATTTTCCTTTCCTTTTCTCTACCTCTCCTTCTATAGATGATCCCACCAAATCAATGCATGCCCTTTCAACTTCATGCATGTAAGCTTTACTTTCCTTTCCTTTGAAAGGTCTCTCCACTCAAAGAACTTCTCCATGCTATTCAACCAATCTATCAACTCTTTTGGTTTCAACCCTCCTGCATACTCAGGGACATCAACCTTGATCCCATCTCTATTTTCTTCCAAGGCCCTAATTAGCCTATCCTCAAAATGATGCTCCTCTAGCTTCCCCTCTAGTTCTTCCTCTACATGAACCTTTGATCTGTTGTCTTCTCCCATAGTCTCATTATCAAAATCTAGATCTGTAAAATTTGTTGGATGTCTTTCCCTCATACGGGCCATAATTCTAGTCAAATGAGTAACTTGTACCTACAACTCTTGCATATGCCTGTTAACCTGGGTATAACCTCCTCTTCCTCTCTTCATGCTAATCTATTTTTTGTTATTCCAAACAAAAAAATAAGAATAACAAAATAAATGTAATCAACAAGATTACCTTCTCTTCCCTAGCAAGATCCAACTTGCTATGATACCAAATGATGTAAATCCAATTGTAAGAGGTTAGAACAAATACCTCCCATCACATAAAAACTATGATAAATAGAAAATAAACCAATAAAACCCCAATTCTCATAAAAATTGTAATACATTGAAATAAAATAATAAATGCTTTATTTTCTCATTTCTGGATTCACCATCATAATGCAATATAAGAAGAATATATATAGATATCCCAAGAGAAACCCTAAAACAAAACCCTAAAGATAAAAAAAAGTCACTATTTTTGGCAAATAATTGTTTCATAAAAAATGCCATTTTTAGTAATTACCATTTTTGGAAAATTAATTTTTCATAAAAATTACCATTTTTAGTAATTACCATTTTCAGCAAATTGTTTTTGTCAAAAATTACCATTTTTAGTAATTACTATTTTTGGCAAATTGTCTTCTCATCAAAAATTACCATTTTTAGTAATTCACAAAAAAACTCGGATTGACATGCAAATTAACACAACTTCATAACACCCATATTAGGCATCCTAGAAAATCTCGACACCTAATCATGCATAAATAAAAATTATTTAAAAATTCTAAAAAAACACCCTTTGAAAGATAGGCTCCTGCATCACCTCAATAAGAACCCTACCATGGAATAATATCCTACCACCAAGACCATAGCCACATAGAATAATATCCTCCCAATAAGACCATAGCCGCTGCACCCCTCAACAGAAACCCTACTAGAAAACAATATCCTATTGTTGATATTGTAGTTGTTGCGATCCTCAACAAGAACCCTACCACAAAGTAGTATATTACCATTGAGACCATAGTCGTTGCACCCCTCAACAAGAACACTACCTGTTGGGCACTGAATTGACATCAAGTTTTACTTGACACTACAACTGTCTATCTTCCAATTCTCTATCCAGGCTTGCACCCGATAGTCACAGCTCAACACTCAACATTGGATGGACCAAAGATAACTTCAATCCAACCTCCAGAGTAGGTTGGTTCCTTGTCAACTTAGCAAGATGTTGACACAATTAAAGCTCAATAAGGGTTTGAAGAATAGGGTTAGAAAAGGTTTAGGGTTAGAGAAATTATGCATTAATAGTGGACGGATAGGCTAACAACATAGGCATCTACAATAGAAACCTCCAACAAACTATTTCCAGTGTCCCATCACTCAAGATTAGCAACACCCAAAACCATGAAATCTTCATACATTAAAGCAAAAAATAGAGATATGTTGCAAGAAGCAATTCCAATATCCAATATACTGATAATCCAATTTAGCAGAATAGACCAATAATCAGATTTAGCAAAAATAAACTCCCTATCAACATAGATCTAACTATGAACAGATTTCAACTACTTTCACAACTAGTAATCCAATAAAATAGAATGAACTAACCGTTACAACATTGACATAAATGCAATTCATAGCTTCGAACCTCTTGCATGAAATATAGCAAAGATAACATGTTCTTGAGTCAAAAATTAGAGTAATGCTCCTTCCATTAGTTTGCAGAAGTATATTTACAGTAGGGCAAGCAAACACACTAGAGCCGACCCTAAAAATGAGGGTTCGACCTCTATTTATAGTTTTACAAAATGAAATAATTGAAGGAGACATTACAAAGATTAAAATTTTAACAGCTCAACAGAGAGATACTTTGGCATTATCTCATTTGCTCATGGAGTTCGAGAAATCTGCTGGAAGCAATCCACCATGGCAGCTCGACTCTGCAACCTACTGGTCTAGTAATGGTAGTTGGAGTTCAGACCATTGGAAACTGCATCTGATCCATTCATCATTCTTTAAAACTTCACTCCACCATAGATCTACAACCACTCTAGTTCTTGGTTCTTGGAAACCCTCGGATGCTTCACCTTCCCACCTTCAAACTAATTATTCTCTGATCTAACAAGAATCCACCTTTGTATACTTTGAATAATGTCAGCAAAATCTCAACCATCAATGCTCTCAGTGAATGGTGATGATTAAATCTTAGAAAGTCTTTGTAATGAAGCGGAGAGACATAAAACACCATTCCACACTTTTTAATTGTTGACGTCAGCTTTGATGGCTTAGGCCAGCGTAGTCGAATTCTGGAAAAAAATATACTGAGTTGCGAGTGGAATGAAGTCCGTTGTCAATCCGCTACTTAGCCTTAAAAAAGTCTAACTTTTTTCTCTCTTCTACGGTATAAAGCAAATCATAATCCACACAAAAAAATATGCTAATGTCAACTTTGACTTTTTTGGACTATGAAATCGCCAATCCACACTAGAAGTAGTGTAAATAGCCTTTTTCGCCATTCCTCTCCATATTAGTCTTGGAACTCAATGGAATGCATTTTATTAGTACTTAGCTAGAGTACGTAGAATCAATGCCATTCCACACTTTTAATCATGCTGACATCATCTAAGCTCAAAAGTATTTGTGGATTGGGAACCTCATCGAAATTCCCTCCCAAATACACTAGGTCTCGAGCGAAATGAGCTTAGCTTTTCAAAAACACTAAGTGTTGAGCGGAATTGGAGAACTCTCATTGTGGATCCACTCCAAAATACTCTATGTCCTCAGCGGAATAGAGATTTCCATGCCTTAGAATAAATTTTTCAAAATTTTCTAAGGATGTGGCCATTTTGGGCCTACATTCTAGCGCCTCTCGGGTGGATTTGCTCGTAAAGCCATCGAACTCAAAGTCTTATCCATTGGGCATCAGGAGTCAAAAATGCTTATCTTCAAAAAATGCTTCAAAGAATAATTTCCATATGAACACTACCCTCTGAAAACTTTATGAAACATCCTAGAGGATAAATGTTCATATCGAGACCATACTAGAAACACAAATATCTCTATTACTCCTTCAAAATTGCTCCAATGCTTAAGCAAAAACATAGCTATGTTCTCTTTTTAAAGCTTCTTCAAAATAAATGATATGAATACCTTCACAAAAATTGTTGTTCTCTGCATCTCTCTAGCCTCATGCTTTTATTATTTCCTTCTGACAATGTCAGAGTAAAAATAAATCAAACAAAATACAAAACTTTTACATGACTACAAAAATGTACAAAACAAAAATATTCTAATCTTGTGTCTCTTCAAGGTCTGCAATAGCTCTATTTGGTTCTTCCTCTTCTTGTTGAGCCTCTTCTTCAATATTATCTTCTTGCTCTTGCTCAACTTCTTCCTCAGGTGAACTTTGCTCTTTATATTTCTCTTCAGCATCCTTTCCAAACAATTGGACCATCAACTTCAGAGTTTGTAGGGCCTGTTTCCAAACTACTTCAGAGGGGTTGGAAGTTTCTTTGAGCTACTTATGAATGTACTCTAACTCACCAATATCTTCATAGTTTGCAACACTTCCTTTGTTTACCAAGTCCTCCATCAGATCTCTGAGTTTGGTAAAATCAATAATCATTTGTGAAACTTGCTCTTGGTCAATTGGCTCTTCCAGAGCATCAATCTCAGACTCATCTTGAAGGCTCTCAGTAATACTCTTCTTAATCTCTTCTATTGATAACAAAGTGTTATCTTCCATCCATATCCCTCTGAAACCATTCTGAATCATCTCCTTATTTATATCTACTACATCCTGGATCATATTCTCAACCTTATCAAATAATAGCCAAGCCTTTTGGAGCATTTTGTGCTTCTTCACTATAACTCTGGTAGCTAGTCTGGCAATATTCCATTCTTTGTTAGGAATAGGCTTAGCAGTCTCATTGAGCCTACTATCTACCAACTTATAAATTTTCTCAATTGGAATCACCATAGGTTGTAGTTCTCCAGTGAAGCTATCCAGGTCTTCTTGAACATTTTGGAGCAGGTGGCTAGCATCATCCATGTAATCAATAATAGGTTATAACTCTGAGCATTTTTCCAGAACTTCAGACCATAGTTCTTTCCTTACTTTCTTTAGCCCTTCTTTAGAGAAACCTAAAGACTTAGCCTTTTCAATTTGAAGTTGCTGCTTCAAGCTCTATATCTCCTTAGCTTGTTCTTCATTTTTCTTCTTCTGTTCCTCTATTTTCTCCTTGAGCTTATTAGCCTCTTGAAATTTGTCCTGCCAGTTCTTTGCTTCCTTTTTGAGGGCCTTCTCCACTTGTTTTTGATTATCAATGGTCTTAGAAGCTTTTCTAATTTTCTATTTCTCCAACTTGTCCACCTTTTCTTTGTATATATCAATTTTGACATAAAAAGTGTCCAAGTGAGCTTTTGCTATGACCAATTCATCTTCTACAGGTAGTTGCTCAATATCTTCTGTATGTTCCTCTAGATGATAGTCTTGAGTAGTCATATCAGTTTCAGGCTTACTCACAAGAGGAATCATGGATCTGGATGTTCTTTGCCTTGAAACTAGGATCAACAAACATAGTGCTTCTCTTGGTGGCTATCCTCTTTGAAGGTTTGGATAGCTTCTCTACCCAAAAATCTTGAATTTTCATGTAGCTTCCTTCTCCTTTTGTAAAATTTATAGTGTAGGATAACTCATGGGATAAGGAGAGGCTATAATATGAGAGAGGATAGAATCAATAATGATAATGGCTTGGGTAGAAGTGACTATAATCGAGTCTGTAACCACTACTATTGTTACAACTGGGAGAGTCATGGGAATTGAAGTAAAACTCATAGAAGGGTGAGTGGGTGTGGATGAAATAGCTTGCTTTTAGATGATGGAGGTGGTTGTAATGGCAAATATGGAATTATAGGAGATGATGAAGAAGGAATTTTAGATGATAAGAGGAGGTGACCTGGAGATTGGTTTGGTCCCTCAGTATTGGCTGATGAAATAGGTGGTGAACTATGAGGGGGAGAAGGCACCTTTGTTACAATCTCTTGCTTAAAAAGGGAGGGAGATTTCTTTGGGGAAATAGGAGGAGGAGGAGAAGAGGGGATAGAGACCATACCTTCACCTACTGATGTAGGGTGTTCTGGAGCTGTCTCTTCACTTTTCTTGTGTTTGTTGTATCAATTCTTTTGCAGCTAAAATAAGGGTTTCCTTAACAATTTTCTCCTTATCCAACTTTTATTTCTTAGAAATCTCCTTCTTAGCTCTTTCTGGTGCCCTTTTGGCCTTTCTCTTAAATACTTGCAAGGCTACTGATTTCTCATTTTCTATGTCTTCTCCAAAATTCCTTCCTGTAATGGTTCCTCCTACAATGTTTCTTCAGCAATAGGATTTAATTCCACTGTGGTTGTAGTGGTGAAACTTATTGGTGTGAACACAAAGTCCTTATCCTTCTGATTCCAGTCTATCTCTATAGTAGGGGGTTCTCCACCTAGGGCTAGGCACTTGGGCCTACTTGCTATCTGAATGACTGGTGTGCTAATAGCCCTCTCATCAGAATAGTGCATCTTACTCATTAACTGTGCCCCTTTTGGAAAATTCTCTATTTGTTTAGTTGAAGGCTGAAATATCTTCAGAACTTTAGCAGTAGTTAATGGAGTATCAACTCCTTCTTCTTGAGCTTCTTCTTGTGAAGGTGGGGATGGGGAATCTGACCCTATTTGTGGCTTCTTATAGATTAGCACTATATTCTTTGGGTCTTTTGCTTTCCAAGTTGTGATATTCTTGTCATATCTATCAGAAAATTCATTGTCAATTACCAATCCAAACTTGGATTTCTCTTTACCAATTTCAACTCTCATCCTCCACCAGTCTACTATCTTGGCTTCATTCCATTTCTTTTTACATTCAATGCCTCCCATGGCAGACTCTTGCAACTGATGTTCTTCTTTCTTATCTATTTTGTTCTCAACTTCTTTGATGGTAGACTCCTACAACTGATGTTTTTCATTATTATGAATCAAAATCAACAACCTGCTCATAGAAATCTAACCATGGAGGAAGTTGTTCCATCTTGGCAACATTCCACTCCAAAAGAGCATTTTCCTTATTATTTTTGCCCTATTCAAAATGAGGCCTAGATTTTTTCTCAAATTTGTAGGCCTTTTCTCCATTCAGGGCTATGTTCCTCTTGTAGAATATATCATCCGGGTCATATCTCCATCTTTGGGGAATGTAGAATAGGCCCAACCTATCAAGATATTGATCAATTTGCTCACCTTACCCCTTCTTGGTGATGGTTATATCATCAACACTATGGTAGGTCAACAAACACTTCCTTTTCCTCCCAGAACCATAGTTCATATTTATAAATTCTGCTTACCTCAAATATTCTAGGGCTAATAATCTATCTGTAACAAAATGAGGTAGTAGAAAAGGCTTACTAGTGAAGCCATACAGTCTAATGACTGTGCCTTCTATAAGGATGTACCAATCTCCTTCCTCGACACCTTCTGTTCTTAACAATTTCTTGGCTAGTGGTGGTAGCCTAGGGCATTCCCCATACATTATCTTCAGTGTTGGCCCTAAAAATTCCAAGTTAAATTTATAAAAGGACTCAGTGCTCCTCATATGAGAAGTCCAATAGTAAATAGGAATGGGGTCTCCCTGGTCATTCTTTTCCTTGACCAGAATCTAAGGCATCATTTTCCTCACAATAGCAAAGAACATCCAAACTAGGCTTGAGCAATACCGAAAAGAGGGTGCATCAAAACTCCTTTTCATTCTCACTAATTGCTCATGTATTCTTTGAGCAAGGAAAGCTGGCCAATCAAAGTAGATAACCCTAACACCTTTCTTTTCTGCATCTTCCTCATACATTCTCTCATTGGAAATGTAGTATGCAATGGCTATTTGCCAATCTATCACCATTCTATCATAATCCAAACCCTCCATACAAGCTAACATGGAATAGAGCTCTGGGTGGACAAATTGCTCAATGGAAATTGGGGTTTTGGGCAATCCTTTCTTGGGTTTAATGTCTTTGAATTGATTATAGACCCATTTTTTGAAAGGTTCACCATCATGAGCTTGCTTTTGCAAAGAGTAATACCTAGCTTGCTCAGATATTTTGAACTCTTTTGGCCTTATGGTTGGCTCTACCCCTAGGGCAAAAATATCATGGCAAGCCTTGGTAGTGATACTAAATAGGGTTTTGCCACTAGTGGTTTTTACTACTTTTGCTCTTGGGTCATAAAATTTGATAATGGTCACTATCAACTCTAGACAAGGATGAACTGAATCATAGATATAAAAAGATAAGGAGTGAATGACACATTTACCTTGGGGTGACAAAGCTACTCCTTTCTTGAATCTATTGTTGATGTTCTTCTGAGCTTCGTTCTCTCTATGAGGACCAACTCGGTGTCGACCATGACTTTCACTTTGTCGATGTAATGCCCCACTTCCTCTTTCACCGAGGTTTTAGCTTCTTGAGTGTCTTCGAAGGCCATTTTTACAAGAAATATTTAAAATATTTTCTCTAGAATTTGTAGATAATGCTTGGCTATTCTTTTTATTCTTTCTTGGTAGTATACTCTCTTTAAATGAACATATTCTATATTTTTAGCACTTTTAATTTCCCATGCATGCACACCTTTCACCATTAATGTAGTCACTACGAGAATCATCCATTGGCACACTTTTCAAATTAACCTTCATTCCTTTCGGTGGCTTGGAGATGTTATACTAATTTTTGATTGGCTAAAATTCAAACACCTTCCATGCACTCATGGTGACACTCATCCTTTTCTTCTTTGAAGAAGTGGAAATGATTAATTAATTTTTTTTGGAAATGGAGTGAATTTATTTTCCACTCAAAAATAGTCATGAACTCTAGCGGATTGGAAAATTCATTATTCCACTTTAGCTTAGTCTCTTTAAGCATGGAATAGAATGCATGCAACATTTCATTGGACTTTAGTTCATTTGAGTGTGGAATTGAACTCATTCATCATTCCACTTCTTTCTTAGTACATTTGAGTGTGGAATGGAAACTTGTTATTTTTTTGGTGACACTTAGCTTATTTTGCAACTTTTCTTTTCTTTTTATTTTATATTTTATTTTTATACAACATTTTATCAAAACAAAACTTGATATAAAATGAAAAAATAATATGATACAAAGTATGTACATATGTTACAATGAGCTATATTTCAATCAAAATAGAGTTTAAGGTGAAAACCATTGATCGAAATCGGTTGTATGTTTCCCTCAAGGTCTTCAAGTTGGAAAACATTGGTCTCTTTAACTTCTACTATCTTGAAAGGGCCATCCCAGAAGGAGTCAAACTTCTGATGATGTCCTGGTTTAGCTCTTTCAACATTCCACTTGAGTACAGAATCTCCAACTTGGAATTTCTTGAACCTTACCTTCTTGTCAAACCATGCCTTGATGTCAATTGAATGCTTTTGGAAATCCTCATATGCCTGAGTCCTCTTCTCTTCTAACTGTAGTAGGTGTGTCAACCTTGTTTCCACTAGATTTTCTTTAGATTCCTCTTCTGTGTTTATCAGCTTGAGTGTTAGAATCTCCAAATGAATAGGTAACACTACCTCCTTGCCATATACTAAGGCATAAGGGGAGGTCTTGATGGACTTTTTAATAGTGATTCTATCTACCCACAGAGCTTGCTCCAGAAATAGGTGCCAACTCCTTTTATTACCCTCCAATGATCTCCTCAAAATCCTTAACAAGTTCTTGTTAGTTGATTCTGCAAGTCCATTTCCTTGGGGGTAGTAGTTTGAAGTATTCTTTATGGTAATGCCATACTTGTTGGAAAACTCAATATATTTGGCTCCTATGAATGTTGGTCCATTATCACTCACCAAAGCTTCTAGAACACCAAACCTTGAAATCAAGCTTTCCATAAAATTAATCACCACTTCTTGGTCTGATTTCTTTGTAGGAATAGCTTCTACCCATCTGGTGAGGTAGTCTGTAGTAGTCAGAATGTACTTATGCTCAACTAAGGAATGTGGATTGATAACTCCTATGAAGTCCAAACCCCATTGTTGAAAGGGTTCTTCCACTTGAATTGGCTTAAGGGGAAATGATGCATTCCTTGTTCTTCCCACATGTCACTGGCATTTATCATAGGCTCTAGTGACTTTGAAGGTGTATGCAAATATGGTAGGCCAGTAATAGCCTACTCTAATAATATTCAAAGTTGTTACTCTTCCTGAGAAGTGTCCTCCGGATAGTCCTCCATGGAACTCCTCTATGACCTTTTGTTGTTGATCATATTTTAAGCACCTAAGGAGAACTCCATCAAGGTTTCTTTTGTATAGACCTTCTGGTAATAAGACATACTTCAAAGCTTGTAGTCTATATCTTCTTCTCTATGATGCATTAATATCAGGAGGGCATACCCCAATTTGAAAGTACTTAGTCATCTGATCTACCCAGTCTGATTCACCTGACTGTAATTCTTCAGTCTGATCATCTGTTGTTGACTGACAAGCTATCACTTCTACTAAAACTATTGCTTCTATCAGACCTTGGCATAGGGCTCTACCTCTTACCAGCTTGGTAGGATGGATTTCCACATCATATTCTTGGATTTTAGTGATCCAACCAGCTCTCTTATCTCCCAGTTCTCCTTGTAGAATAAAGCTTCTTACATCCGGATGAACAACATAAATCAGGGTCTTGCTTTGAACCAAGTATTACCTAAATTTTTTCAATGATTTCATTACAACAAATACTTGTTTCTCAATGAAATTATACTTAACCTGGTATTCATGAAGATTCTGGCTCCAAAATAATATGGGGTGCTCCTCTCCTTCATCATTCTTCTGGGTGAGCATTGATGCATAGCTTTCCTCAGCTCCATAAGCATAAAGAATGAAGTCTTTGCTGAAGTCTGGATTGACTAGCACTAGAGCTGTAGCAATGGATTGCTTGATGATTTCAAAGGCTTGCTTTCTTACCTCAGTCCATTTGAAATCTGCATATTTCTTCAATATTTCAGATATAGGCCTCACCTTCTGAGCAAAGTCAGAGATGAATTTCCTGACAAAGTTTATCTAACCAAAGAAAGACTGCAAGGCTTTCTTGTTCACAGGTAGTGGAAGAGCAAGAATGGATTTGATTCTATCTGGATCAATGGCCATACCTTCTTTTGAGACCACATGACCTAGCAACTTTCCCTCATGAACTACAAAGAATGACTTCTTAGGATTGAGGGAGATGCCAAATTCTCTGCACTTCTGGAAGACTTGTTCTAGGTGTGCCAAGTGGTCTTGCTTGTTGTGGGAAAACATAGTCATGTCATCTAAATAGATCAGAATGACCTTGTTAATCAGCTCCCCAAAAGCATAGTCCATTGCTCTCTAGAATGTGGCTCCTACATTAGATAGCCCAAAAGGCATTCTTTGATATGCAAAGGTTCCCCATTTTGTGGTGAATGTTATCTTAAACTGATCTTCATTCTTCACCCAAATTTGGTTATATCTAGAGAAACCATCTAGTAGTGAGAACCTTTCTACCCCTACCACAATCTACAATATTTGATCAATCTGTGGGAGGGGGTAGTGGTCCTTAAGTGACGCTTGATTGAGATTTCTGAAATCTACACACAGGCGGATGTCACCATTCTTCTTCCTCACAGGTACCAAGTTGGCTACCCAGGTTGAATGTTTAATTGGATAAATGATCTTAGCCTTTAGCAACTTCAATAGTTCTTCTCTCATTATGGCTTCGATCCTAGGATTTACAGGCCTCTTTTTCTACCTGAATGGTTTTGCATTAGGCTCTAGCTCAATGGTGTGTTGGATAACCTTCTTGTCATATACTTTGAGGTCCTCATATGACCAAGCTACAATGTCTTGGTACTTTAGGCATAAAGCTTTGATATCCTCCTCTTCCTCTGGAGAACATCGGATTCCAACCTTGAGCTTCTTTTCTTTTTCAATTTCAACTTCTTTATAGATTTTCTCATTGACTTCCATGGATCTGATATTTTTCCTATCTTCATTGTCAAATAGGCTCTCTAGAGTAACCAAACCTCTAGGTATATGATTGTTCTTGAGTTGAATGACATCCTGTTGATCAATTTCTTCTGGATTTTCCTCTTGAATAGTGGATAAATAGGCTTCTCTCACCAGAAAATCAATGATTTGTTCATCACTTTCAAAGACCTACCAAAAAATTTGCTTATCTGGCACTGTAGGCCTAAAAATCATTTTGATCCCTTTGTCCTTCTTAACTCCTATGTCTACAGAAGGGTTGAAGTTAGCTCCCCTTACTGCTAAGGAATCTACCAAGGTATTCTTTCCTCTAGGAATAAAATTTATGTTTAGGGCATGAAAGGATTCCATCAAATCCCATACCCTATTTCTATATGCTTTCAGGTAATGGTGCTTACTATTGCACCTTTCTCTTACCTGATTTACAATCAATTTAGAGTCACCATATATGTTTAAGATCTTAATGCCCATGCTTTCAGCTTGCATCAGTCCAAGGCATAGAGCCTCATATTCTGTAGCATTATTAGTGCATGACCATGTTAGCCTATAGGTGAAACTCTTTGTCCCTTCTGATTGGGACTGTAATACCACACCAACACCAACACCATTTCTACATCTGGCACCATCAAAGTGCATGGTCCATACTTCTATTTCTCTCAAAGACTGATTAGATATAGTAGGAACTCTCTTCTCTGATTCTACAGAAATATTGTATGTGCCCATACCTATCCCAAACTGGCTATAATCCTCCCTGAAAGGTAGTTCATCTTCAATTTCCAACTCTTCAAACTTATCCACAATTTCAAATTCTTCAAGAGGGGTGAGATTGCACATGTCCTCTTCAATTTTTTCAATGTGGTAAGACACATGCTTCTCAGGTGTTATTCTTATCCTCTTTCCTTTGAAAGGAATTACCATGCTGGAATAGTCCATATACATGCATCCACCCAACTTTGTAGTGAATTCTCTTGAAAGGCATAAGCCAAAATAAGGCTCTAGATCCACCACTACTATTTCTTGTACTATAGTTACCTCAGGTGCTCTATGTAGCCTCATCAAGACATCTTTTATCACTCCCACTATCTTCACAGGTGTCCCATCCAATTGCAGTACTCTAGGGCAGGATCTGGTATACTCCATACCCATCTCCTCATAAACTACTTTAGGCATAACTGTAGTAGATGCCCCTGAGTCAATCATACAATTTTGGACAACCCAACCTTCCATCCTTAGAGAGATATAAAAAGGAGGGGGTTTATTCTTTAAAATAATAGGGGATATTTCTTTCTTTTTAGAGGGTATGCTAAGGATTGTGGTGGCCTACTTTTCCTATGGATATTTGTTCAAGGAAGCTTTTAGCAGGTCTATTTGGCCAGGAATGAAGAGGGTATCATATAGACTAGCTTTGGATGGTATCTTCTTCATTTCCTCCATAATATTGTATTCAGATGTGATAGAGGTGGGTCTCTTAGGCCTTCTCTCTGGCTCACCATATTTTCTCTTATATTGTTGAGTGGCCTCGATTCTCTACCTTTTGGTAATGGAAGGGAACCTAAGCCTCTCTTGGGCTTCATCCTTGGACCTCATTCTATCTCCCTCAGTTTCTTTCTCAACTCTTTTGGGAAGACTCATGTTCTCTTTTTCATTGGCTTGGGGGATAGGGAATGTATCACTACTTTGGGGAGGTGGATCCTTCTTCTTCTGAGAAGGGACCTAAAATTGACCCATCTTCTATGGATCAACTTGCAGTGTTTTCTTGCCTGACCTTGTCATGACAGCAATAGGTCCATCCTCATCAAGATCTTTTCCAACCATGATCTGGTCATGTTGCCAGAGCATATTCACTCTTCCTTTCTGATTTATTTCTGCTTGATCCATAGCTTGTTGTACATGGTGTTGGTACATAACACAAGATTGTGAATCATGAGGATCATTACACACCAAACACCATACATTCACCAGACTTGTCTCTGAAGAACACTCAGGCTCTTCATATGCTGCATTTACTCTGACCCCAGTACTATTGCTAGGACCAGGTCTTTGATCTTTATTCACATAAGGAAATATCCTTTGTTGAGACCTCTCCATTTCTCTCTTCTCCATTGAATTCATTTTGTTGCTAAGAGTTTTCAAAGTATTCTGTATATCAAGGATGATAAAAGATTCTTGGGGAATCTGAGAAGGAAGTGGAGGGAAAGGAGTTGCAGTAGATGGTGCTTTTGGCTGAGGAATAGGAGTCATCTATGGGAATGGGGATGACAAGGGAGGAGGGTCCATATAATATGGAGTATTATTTTGACTTTGGACATTAGTGGTTTCCAAATTGTAGGGCAACACAACTTTTGGAGGTAATCTCCCCACATTAATTAGGATATTTTCTGCATGAACAACTGCATTATAAACCTATGGAAATGTCTCCACCCTATATTGTTGGGTTTGCAGGCCTAGATTTGATCCAAGAGCTCTGATATAATACATGTAAGCAAGGCTTGCAGCTGGTCTAGCTATAAGGGAATTCTCTTCCAGGTCCTATTGAACCTCAAATTAAAATCTGAGATAGTTTCTTGCTGATGTTTCTGCATAGATGTGAACTGATTAAGGAGGGAAAAAGGATCAGTAGAATTTCATTAAATTCTTCCACAAAGGGCTCATCCAATGCTTCCCATGAGGTGATGGTATTGTCTTCAAGAGTCCTAAACCAATGCAAAATATTTCCTCTAAAGGATAGGGCTAAGATTCTGACAATAACATCTTCATTCTTTATATTGTGGATTGCTGCTAGATTCAGAATATCTTGGCAGTGCTCATATGCAGTTTTTCCAGATCCATCATAAGTGGGAATAGCCTTAGACACAGCTTGAGGAATGTCATGCATATGGGCTAGTCTAAGGGGGCCAGTTGTGTTCCAGCTGGGGTACTTCTGCAAGGGCTGATTTGGAACTACATTTTATGCCATGTTTCTAGGTGTAGCTCTTGTTGGAGGTGTTGTTGGAT
Source organism: Wollemia nobilis (assembly GCA_028583015.1). Lineage (NCBI taxonomy): Eukaryota > Viridiplantae > Streptophyta > Pinopsida > Araucariales > Araucariaceae > Wollemia > Wollemia nobilis. The sequence continues at coordinate 5,334,769 of JAQPPZ010000386.1, read as the reverse complement.
TAACTATAAGATTCTCCTTAGGAGGATTTTCTTCTGAATGGAAATCTTGATTCAAATTCCTTATAATAGTAGACCCTCTATAAGGTAGCTCACAGTAGAAATAGGAGTCTGGGTTATTCCTCTTGAATGACCTGGTATACATGAAAAGCTATGGTTTACAGGGATAATTTTTTTTGGGTTTATAGACTAGGGAGTCACTAGGTGAATTTTCTATTCTCCACTTAGCAAGGTCAAGATAATTCATCAAATCTTGATTCCTTTGGGTAAAGATAAAACAATAAATCATATGATGGGTTTTCATGTTTCTTGCAAACTGGTCCCATCGGGCATGCCAAAAACTATTGGGCATTGAATTGACATCAAGTTTTACTTGACACTACAACTTTCTATCTTCCAATTCTCTATCCAGGCTTGCACCTAATAGTCATAGCTCAACACTCAACATTGGATGGACCAAAGATAACTTCAATCCAACCTCTAGAGTAGGTTGGTTCCTTGTCAACTTAGTAAGATGTTGACACAATTAAAGCTCAATAAGGGTTTGAAGAATAGGGTTAGAAAAGGTTTAGGGTTAGAGAAATATGCATTAACAGTGGATGGATAGGCTAACAACATAGGCATCTACAATAGAAACCTCCAACAAACTATTTCCAGTGTCCCATCACTCAAGATTAGCAGCACCCAAAACCATGAAATCTTCATACATTAAAGCATAAAATAGAGATATGTTGCAAGAAGCAATTCCAATATCCAATATACTGATAATCCAATTTAGCAGAATAGACCAATAATCAGATTTAGCAAAAATAAACTCCCTACCAACATAGATCTAACTATGAACAGATTTCAACTACTTTCACAACTAGTAATCCAATAAACTGGAATGAACTAACCGTTACAACATCAACAGAAATGCAATTCACAGCTTCGAACCTCTTAGCCGAAAGATAGCAAAGATAACATGTTCTTGAGTAAAAAATTAGAGTAATGCTCCTTCCATTAGTTTGTAGAAGTATATTTATAGTAGGGCAAGCAAACGCACTAGAGCCGACCCTAAAAACTGAGGGTTCGACCTCTATTTATAGTTTACAAATGAAATAATTGAAGGAGACATTACAAAGATTAAAATTTTAACAACTCAGTAGAGAGCTTTGTTGGCATTATCTCATTCACTCATGGAGTCCAAGAAATCTATTGGAAGCAATCCACCATGGTAGCTCAACTCTGCAACCTGCTGGTCCAGTAATGGTAGTTGGAGTTCAGACCATTGGAAACTAGATCTGATCCACTCAACATTCTTTAAAACTTCACTTCATCATAGATCTACAACCGCTCTAGTTCTTGGTTCTTGGAAACCCTCGAATGCTTCACCTTCCCACCTCGAACTAACTGTTCTCTGATCCGACAAGAATCCACCTTTGTATGCTTTAAATAATGTCAACAAAATCTCAACCATCGATGATCTCAATGAACAAAATTGATTAAATCTCAGAAAGGCTTTGTAAACCAAGTAGGGAGAAACAAAACACCATTCCACACTTTATTAATGTTGACATCATCTTTGATGGCTTTGGCCAGTGAAATCAAGTTCCAATAAAAAATGAACTAAGTTGCGAGTGGAATCAAGTCTATCGTCAATCCGCTACTTAGCCTTCAAAAATTCTAACTTCTTTCTCTCTTCCGTGGCATAAAGTAAAAGTCACAATCCACACAAAAAATATGCTGACATCAGCTTTGACTTGGTTGGACTACAGAATCGCCAATCCACACTGGAAGTAGTGTAAATAGCCTTTGTTGCCATTCCACTCCATCTAAGTCTTCGAACTCGACAGAATGCATTTTATCGATAATTAGTCGCTCGAGCATGTGGATCACCATTCTACACTTTGGAACGTGCTGACATCACCAAAGCTCAAAATATTTGTGGATTGGAAACTTCATCGGAATCCATTGCCAAATACACTAGATATCGAGTGAAATTGAGTTCTTAGCTTGTTATGGCAAAAAATACTAAGTGTTGAGTGGATTGGAGAACTCTTGTCATGGATCCACTCCAAAATACTCTATGTCCTCAGCAGAATAGAGATTTCATGCCTTAGAATAAAATTTTCAATGATTTCTAAGGATGTGGCCATTTTGGGCCTACACCTACCATATAATAGTATCCTACCATCGATATCATAGCCACTTTACTCCTCAATAGGAACCCTACCATAAAACAATATCTTGTCATTGAGATCATAGCCTCTGCACTCCTCAACAAGAACCCTACAATAAAGTAGTATCCTTATGTCAATATCATAGCCACTGCACCCCTCAACAGGAACCCTACCTTAGAACAATATCCTACCACCACTTTTAACTTTATTATTGTTCCCTCTTTCTCTCACTATATTTCTATCAACATTTCTATTAATTAGCTTTTGATGGACCATCTTCATTCTTTGGTATAAGAAATTATTCTCATTTATTTGTATAAATTAATTCTTGGAATTTTATTATATGCTAATTATTATAGGAATGTTATAATTCCTAATATGGTTTTTATCAATAGTTCATACCTCTTTATCCTCCTCTTACTATAGATCACCCAATATGTAAGTTGGCTAGGATTAATTTATAGGATACAAACTCTTTTCTTATACAAATCCTTCTCTTTAACATGAACATCATTAAAAATACCTACTCAAATTCTTTCTTGGCAAGGTGGCTGCTCATGAATAATTAGTTACTCATAATTAGGCTCAATAATGTCCTAAGTGTAAGGGAACTATGCATGTGGAATATGATTCTCTTGTGAAGAATCAAGCATAGTAGTTGATTTCCTAGCCTAATGCAAAATCATGGGTTGTATTTGGGTATATAAAACCAAGTATGGTGTTTATGGCCATATTGAGAAAGCATAAGTCTCATATTATTTTTAAATAAATTTCTCAAATAGGCTTCAATTATCATGAGACTTTCCCCCATTTTTTTGCATGGAACCCATGCATAAGATAATTTATTTACTATTTTATTCCATCAAGAACTTCACTAGATGAATATCAAGAATGCATTTAATAATAGAACCTTCAAGAGGATATTTTTTATGTATTAGTTTCTAGGTATTTAGAATTTCTCTACACCCTTGGTTTGTAGGGTGAAGCATTGCAAGTGTAATTTGATTTATGACCAAGGCTAACATTGTATGATGTTATCTTGTATAGGCCTAAGGGAATCATTGTACAATATAGTATTCTATTATATAGGCCCTATGGGTTGTAGTTAACCTTGTTATGGTTAAACCCACCATATAATTTATAATTAACCTTAAATCCCTCTTGTTTTATCAACTTAGGTTAAATACACTTATGTAATTTGGGGATTTGGTATTGGTATACATACCCCTCTCCATGCCATCCATTGAATTGAAGTGTTGTGATTCCTATCTATGGATAATATAGTGATTGTTTATGGTGTCTATGGGTGCCCAATATATATAATTTTTTATAATTTTTGTATAAGATTTGTGTTGATGGGTTGCTTCTGTTTATTTTTGAAAATAGGTGTGAAATCCAACATGGTATTAGAATGAGTATGAAGCAACATTTCCTAGTCACATAGAAAGTTTACTTTTAACATCATTCCTCTTTTGAGTTCTAGGATAAAATTTCTCTCAAAACTTCATAAGCATTCTAAGCATAAGAAGAAAAGAGGATATTTTATCTTCACCACCCATCCTTCTAGCATGTTCAATGAATATGAGGCTAGTGGTTTTGAAGTTTGAATGGTCAAAATTATTGCAAAATTTAAATTCTATTTGGTGACTTTTTTGCATATATTTTTTAAAAGGAAAAATGCCCCTCCTGAATAGAAGGTTCAACGATCTACTCTAAGGAGTAAGTTTATATCCCTATCTATATAAGGGGTATGTTATAATAGCCAGAAGAAAATATAATAAGACACTATAACACATGGGTAATAGGTTCAATTTGTAGTAGCCTACCTTGTTCTCCATTTGTATTAGAATCTATGATATTTTCTCTTTAACAAATAGACACTATCACATCCCATATTATGATAGGATGATTAGCAATATGTATGACCTTATGTGCTATATGGGAGGTCATAGATCAATCCAAGCCCATTCCTTTTCTATTTTCTTTGCTATGTTCATAATGATAGTACCTATCTTCAAGGAGCAAGCATTTGTTGGCTTTAGATGGATAATAGTAGAGAAATGGATAGGCAAATTTTGCTTAAATTTTTGTTTCCCCTCAATTACAAGTTGGAGATCATAGACGTCAATATTTTAAATTTAGTATGGTAAAATTAATGTCATCTATCGAGGTGATGGCCCTTTGGTCTCCATAGTTGGTGTGGATGAATTGGCTATGTAGAGAATGAAAAAAGATTTAACAAAGAGTTTGAATTAAATTTGAATTATACATCCTTTTTTTTTTTGCAAAGGTGGAGTGATACATAGCATTTTACAAGTCTCTCTTAAACTAAGTAAGGACAAAATAGACTTTAAAGTAATGATGGCATGTTGATTAGTTGAATATTTTTTAATAGAAGGCTCAGGTTTCATTCCCAATGGTGCAATTTGACATGGTCTTAGTGATGGTTTTATTTTGGGGATGATGCGATGGCTAATATGGCACTTTTGTATACCATATACCATAAAATTTAACCTATATATCTAATGCACCAATTAAAGAGCACAAAGTATCAAAAAATGAGAAGATTAGAGGAGCTAAAGTGGAAAAAATAAGTGGTGGAGCACATTAGATCATGGTAGCAAATTAGAAATTTCAATTGGCATGTTGGGATTCATTTATGCATCTCTAAGGTTTAGGGATTTACTTTTTGCATTTTTTAGGTTGACTAGGGAAAATATTCCCAAGGCTATAACTTTTACACATGGAAGCATTTTGATTCCATTTTTTAAATTAGATGATTTTTTTAGCTCTATGCACTAGTAGCATTAGGTCAAGGACCTATTATAGTGTTAGGGGTTAGATTATATAAAATGGACCACCAAGCCCTAGTTACTCACCTAAATAAATGAAATTATAGTATTTTATCAACTCAAATGATTGGCCTCTTATGTATTAAGAACCTATGGTGAATCTTTCAAGAAGATAAATAAAATTTTCTTGATGAAGAAACTCACCAACATAAGGAAGAAGCTCTTGGCCTATTCTCCTTGTTGATTAAACTAGAATTATTATTTTTATATTAAAGGGAGTAAATATATTAAGGTATGTTTAAAATTGCATGATCTATTTGGAAAAATAAATACAATTGAAGTTAGTCACTTGGAATTAGATTTTTCTTCTTTCAAATTGAGTTTTATAACATTAAGGACTATATTGTAAGTTTTAAGGCATTGTGAGCAAATACTGTATCTTGTAGAGGAAAAATAAATATGATGTAAAATGTGTGAAGATTATCCTTGATAACATATATTCTTCTTTTCATATGTTGAACCTCATGGTTCACATGATTCCTATATTCTTAGAATAAAAAACCTTTTACTTCTTATTAGCTTTTCTCTCCTTGTTTATTTTCATGTAGCAACACAAAATTATGGTGGTACTTCACAAATACAGGCTCATGCAAAGGAATTCAAATCTAAGGAGGATAATACCTAGGGGCCTAAGAACTAGGTTATATCTTCAAAAAATTAAGATTATTTGTAGATGTTGTAAGAGGGAAGGATATTTGACCAAGAATTGCTTGCTAAAACTGCAAAGGATTGAAGCTGAGTTTTTAACATGGGTGCATATCTTCTAGATGATGACAAGGATTTAGAAGGATCTAGCTCAATTGTATAAACACACTATATAATCTATTATTGGGGGTAAGATATTATTGTCACTAATATCTTCTATTATTAGCCCCTCAATTTAGATAATTGGAGGGTGTTGAAAGTGTAATCTGACTCAAGGCCAAGGCTAACATTATATGATGTGATCTTTTATAGGCTTAAGGGAAGTCATTGTACAATGTATTTAATTTATTTTAGTATGTTATTATGTAAGCCTTGTAGGCCATGGTTAACCTTGTTATGGTTAAACCACCTTATAACTTGTAATTAACCTTAAATCCCTCTTGTTATGTCAACTTAGGTTAAACTTGTTTATGTAATTTGAGAATTTGGTATTGGTATAAATACCCCCACCACTCCATCCATTGCATCAAATTCTTATGATTCTTATCTATGGATAATATACTAATTATTTATGGTACCTACAAGTTTCTACTATATCTTTATCTCTTTCATACTTTTTTTTAAGCTTTCTATATAAGATTTAGGTTGATGGATTACTTTTATTCATTTCTAGAAACAGGTGTGAAACCTAATATCAAGAAGTCCTTGTATGGACTTACGAAGGCACCTCATGCCTAGTATGAGAGTATTCATATTTTTTTGCTTGAGTATAGTTTTTCCATAGCAATATAGATCATGTGTACATAAAGAACTATGATTGTAAGATAATTCATTATTATACTATATGTCAATGATTTGATTATTTCAAGGAGATCTTCCTCCATGATTCAAGATCTAAAGCTACAATTTTTTCAATAATTTTAGTTTTCTAATAAGGGATTAAATTATTTTTAGAGATACAACTTGCAATGTATTATTTAAGTATCTTTATCTCATAGGGTAAATATACCATTGAGTTAATATTATGGTTTCAAATTAAGGATTGTAATACAATTGCTATCCCTCTTTTGCTTTTGGAGCCAAGCATGAGTCTAACTATTGTTTTTCTTTAATATATGCTTCTCTTTGTTGATCATATATGGGTAATATTTTCTATATCACCCATGTTGGGTCAAGTATCTCCTTTTTTCAATATTTATTCTACATTTATAAAGGTTTACCATTAGTTATTTGAATGTTGCTCAGTAGATTTTTAACTATATTAGGTGTCATTTATCATGGAATCCATTATGTAGTAGGGATCCTATTAATTTATAGGTGTATTCAAATATAGATTAGGTTGGATATCCAAATTATAATAAATGTGCTCTAAGTTGTATTATTTTATCAAATTATTGGACTAGTTTATTGATATCCTAAGAAGAAAGATACTATTTTTTGTAAGTTCCATGGAAGAAGGATATTGCATTACAAATCATTCTATAAGGTATCTATTGTTAATGTTTCTTTAGTAGTTGGACCTTCATCAGAATTGTATTATAATTATTTATATAATAACCAAAGTATTATTCACTTGATTTGAAATAGAGAACCAATAGACCAAGCATATTAAGCCTTAAATGTATAATATTTAGTGGATTTACTCTTAGGACTTGATTCTTTCAATCTATAGGGTTTTAGTAGACAATCCAATTGCATAAACATATCCATTGATTTTATGCCCAATTTTAATTTAATTTGCTTTCAAATAATTATATTACATGGAAGAGCTTGCGTTAGTAAGGTATGTTTAATAATACCTTTTCCTCATGGCCCCTTAATTTAGATTAAGATGGTATGTCGAAATATGCAAATTTTCACTCAATAGGCCATGGACTATATTATATAGTGTATTATATTATATAATCCTATAGATCCATTTGACATTTTGTAAGGTAATCCATGTTGAATTGCATTATACAATAATAATTTTGTTTAACATTTATTGTAGTTTATTATTAGTACTAAGAGAAGTATTTATACTCCACACCTAACTATCAATTGTATTGGTTGGAGATCAATTTCATTGTTAGTGAAGAAATTAATTGGTATTTAAGTGAAACTTCCCTATATTTTTTCTTTATATTTATATTTTATTTCTTCTATGTAGAAATCTAGTTAATGTGTTGATTCTATTTATTTCTATATAATTATTATGAATTTGTATAACATTTTATGTGAGATAATATATTTTTAAATTTTTAATTATCTCTTCAACATTGTCTAGTTTCTAGTTATTTCATCACTGCTTAAATAAATATTCCATATGTTAAAGTTTTTATTGTTTGAAATCCAACGTTACTTTTTGTTGACTTAGATTGAAGGATTACCAATTATTTACATTTTTATTTTTGTTTACATAAGATTATCATAAATAAATTCTAGCATAAAGAGCCAAAATTTTTCTAGAGAAACTTTATTTTCTTTTATGATAATAGATCAAAATAATACACAAACCTTCTTGTCATACTAAATTAATTTTTTCTCAAAAATTCCAAGTACAAATTTTACAAATCTACATTTGTAAATTTAAAATAAAAATAAAAGGAAAGTTGGTATATATTTTTTATCAAGTTTCTTTTTATTTTCTTTTTTTTGTGGGTGTGGAGGGGGTAGAGAACATTCAAAGTATATATTTTATAAATCCTTCATTATATATTTAAAAAAATAAATTAAAATAAAGCTAGAATAGCTGTGTTACTTGATTGTAGATTTTATAATAGATATCCTCTATTTTAAGCTAAAAATAATGCTTGTCTTCACATATTTAGGCATTTAATTTTATTTAAATGTCAATAAACTGGGATTACCTCATTTATCATTAAGTCATGTGTGGAAAATAGTTTCTTGCATATAGCTTTTAGTGAACCTAACATGAAAGCTTTTAACATTATTGTCTTATTTCTTTATTATCAAAATCCTTTATATTTTTGTAATCAAAATACCGTTGATTTGTCTCATAAAATTGTTTTACAACTCCTTTTACATAATTGAATGTCACATTTCAAAATATAGAAATTTATCAAAACATGATACATAGTAAGTCAAGACCCCACATGAAGGCCAAATTGATCCTAAAATGTTGCCTATATAGAATAATTGACCAATAAATTCTTATCAAATATGACTAGTGGAGGATATACTCATCTCCTTTTCCATTATCTAAAATTCATTAGTCAATCCCAAAATTTCATGAAAGGAAAGAAAACCCAAAAATTTCCTAAGAACATTAATTTTGGTAGTGATACCTTCGTTAGGAGCAATACTTTATTTGTAACATTTAATCACACTCCATGACCTTTACATATCAGAATACTAAATATCTAAAGATGAATTTATCTAGTATTCTTTTATTTTATCCTTGAATGGAATCCTATATCCTAATAAATTTTATGCCTATTCATAATGCCATAAATATATAAATTAAACCAAGGATATTACTATTACTAAGTCAAATCATCATGGTAATTAGAGAAATGTGTCATTTAATTTCCATAAAGTATGTTTGTATAACTAATATATTATTCAATATTCTCTTCTTCTCTCATTCCTAATCAATACTTTTTCGTTCAATATAATAATTAGAGTCTCATCAACTTTTTTTTGATACATAGGGGAGTTGGTTACAGCCACACTAGTTTTAGTAACTGACAAGTACAAGGTTCAAACCATAGGGATTTCTCTCAACAAGCCTATTCGTATCATTGTTGTTGACCTAGTGTGAGAGGAAGACCACCGATCACTCAAGGTTTGTACCATCATTTTTGGTTTGGAGGGAACTCAGATAATTCAGATAAGATTACTATCTTTGCAAATGGGCACCACCAAGGTTTGAACCCAGGTCTATTCTTGGTAATTTTCTGGCCAAAAAAGCACTTATCAATCCACCTAGCCCTTGGGATTGAGTCTCGTCAACTTAAATTATCCTATATTTACATTAGGGTCTCAACTTCCATATTGTTACCATTAATGTTCCACACACATTCAACCCCATGTTACTTTTTATTGTTTAACCATTTAAACTCTCAAGTTTCATGACAATTCTCCATGCTTAAGATAATCATATTTCTTTTAAGATCGATACACTTTTTTTATTTTCATCTCCATTATCTTGCAAAGAAAACAACTCACTTAACCAAAGTTTAGTCATTTTTCCACTCTATTTAAAAATGATTCAACCTCTATTATGGTCCTCAATTAAACCATTATAAGGTGCTTCTATGAATTATATAAATAATATTTATTTGCCACAATATCTATAAGGATATCTAGTATAAGTAATTTCTTGATTTACATAAGTATATAATTGAAGAGTTGTCCTAAAAATCAATATCAATGCCTATTTCACTAATTATATAGTAAATAAAACTTTACCACATTATTTAAGAGAAACATATTAGATTAGTAATTACTAGATTTATGAGGATTCCATTTACTTATTTATATGTTTATTTTCTAGTATAAGTGATTTCTTGATTTACATAAGTATATAATTGAATAGTTGTCCTAAAAACCAATATCAATGCCTATTTCACTAATTATATAGTAACTAAAACTTTACCACATTATTTAAGAGAAACATATTAGATTAGTAATTACTAAATTTATGAGGATTCCATTTACTTATTTATATGTTTATTTTCTAAGTTTGTATCTATGCATAAATTGATACACAAAAATCTAAAAGTTATTAAACATGAATTAAAATAAATATTATTACTTCTCAAATATATGAAATGTCTGATCTAAGTCTTATGTTGCAATTTGAGTCCAAACTATATAGAATCCATGTTGGAATCATAGGAAAGCAAACAAAAAATTAAAAATAGAATATGATATATGTTTTGCCAACTAGAATATGTGTACATCATCCACATTTATGATTTATGGCATGTCTTAGTTTCAATAGGCCCTCCGGTGTTTCACCTTCATCATAAAATTTTCATCTTCTCATTCTTTCGAGAGATTTCTATTATATTTATCCATTGGAAAACTTATAGTTATGATATTTTTCAACCACCAAACTTGATCTTCTTATGTAGAAACCATTCAATATTTATTTTGACTTATCCCATTCTAATATATTCATCCATCCACAATTCATATGTATTTTATTGGTCATTTTATTTTTGTGCCAATACTTTATTTTAGAGTGATAATTACCTCCAAATATCTCACAAGGACGTAGGTTCCAACGCCTAGTTTTCACATATCTATATCTTCTATAATAACTACAACCCATCCTAGGAACTTCAATTATTTGCATATATTTATCTTTTTATAAATTTGGTCTCGCTGATTCTTACTTTTCCATTATAACCAATTCATTCTTTGGTCTTACATTTGGAATTATAGGGATTTTCATATGTTTCCCATATCTTCCTAAACCTATTCCATTATATAACATTTTCTCATTATTTTTGAACTGATTCCTTTGGTATGCTTTTCAAAGCATCCAATTTATTCATCATCATTATGATCTCTATAATTATCACCAATAATATTCAAATACCACATATCATCACCACAATGATATTCAAAAGTATCACTATCACTTTCAACTCTAATAACATAGCCTTTGTCATGGTTGATACAATCATCTTTCACACAAACTCTATCCTTACCAACAATCTTTAAATCACTAGTATCATAGACTATATCTATCCCTTGTATGAGATAACTTGTATCACAACACACATTTACCATTATATGCTTCAGATCACCTATATCACAAGACAAATTTGTCCTTCAAAGAAGGCCACTTGTGTCACAACAAACATATTTCATCATGGGTTTATCCTTCAACTTTTCAATTATTTCTATTTGAATTTTACATTGCACCTCAAGAATGTCAAGAGTGAATAGTGCCATGCACATTCTTCTCACTACACCAATAGATATTTTCACACCATTTTCAAAGTATCCTTCATCAAATTTTTTAGTGTTGACTATAAACATGACCTAAGTTTTAAAAATTCTCCACCTTTATTAGTTTTTGATAACATATATTTTTAAATTTCACCTTGTTTCTTAGCTTGTTTACTATCTCATTTATTTCTTGGTTTTGACACTTCCTTGTCCATGAGCACCTTATGTTCTATTTTGCACTCTTATTCACAATTTGATTTAGGTTCCTTTTGAATAATATACCCTTGTTTTCGTTGCTTATAATATGATTGCCCTTGTTGTTTTTGTTATTGGAATTATTGCATCCTTTTAGGAAGCCTTTGAAATTGATTCCCATTAAATTGTATTTATAAAACTTGGTGTCATGCCCTTCATTTTCATAAATATAAAAATATATCCTCCTCCATTGAGGCTAATTTTATGATAAAAATAAAGTGTAAGGACACTTTGAATCATTTTTAGTTTTCTTTGTGGACATAAAGGTATTATTAGAAAACTCATTTCTCAACTGATTTTCTACTTCATATTGTTGAAGGATGTTTACCAATTCTTCAATGACACCCTTCTATTTGATACTTGGAGAGTTGTCACCAATGTTTTGAATTATTCAAGGAGCTATTTAAGTACAACCTAGACTAAGATTTTATCTTCCACTTTTTATCTCATGGAGTTCAATGTTGACTTCAAGTATATAATTATTTGAATTAATTGTTCAATAATATCACCATATTGAACCCTTAAAATATGAATTTGAGATTGTAGATGAAGGATCATGGCTTCATTTATTCCTTCAAATATGGTACAAAGTATATCCCATGCATATTTTGATGTTTTTGTCTCACTGATATGTGGTTGTATTTCATCAGTCACTCCAAAAGTGATGAGCATAAGTGCCCTTACATCTCCTTCATCATAATTTTTTTTACTTGTAGTATCTTCAGAATGAATTTCATCACCAGTAACTATATCCTAGAGTTTTTCAACCACTAGTATTATTCTTATTTTTATCTTCCATAGTGAAAAATTTGGATCCTTTAGCAACTAAGATTATATGAGAAATATTTTTGATGTAGTCATGGTGAAGGTTCCTTATATCTTCCAATATGGTCTTCTTTTCTATATACCACCAATCCTACATATCAAATCTTTTAACATACCCGCTCTTCCTATATACTCATCGATACATAGAAGAAAATAGTCCTCTTGATATACATGGTTGTACATGAGATAGACCTTAAGGTATATAGAAAATATTGATACATGATACCAATGTAATACTAAAAAGGATTTGTCCTATCAATGACACCTGCTTAAATATTGTAGATAAGCCACACATGAGTTGATTCCCTGGACCCCTTTTCAAAGGGGACCTAAATTATGTAGTGGGTCTAACTCAATATATTTTATGTACAAGTCTTAAACTATGTTGTATGTGTAAGTTTTTAAATACATCTAAGGTTCAATATCTAAACCTAAGACTCTTAAGGAGGGATCCTATGCTATGTGCCTTTTCAATTTTATGATTATAAGAAAAATAAGTCTTTTCCTTTCAATGGAAGATAAGAAATAATGCAAACATACAAAAAATAACCTAAATGTGACTATGCTCTTATTATTCTTTACCTAAGATGATTTGATAAAACAAATTGATCTAAACTTATTACTTTCTCTTATTGTAAAATTATTATGAAAAATATAGTAGAATATAGTCATAGAAGTCTAAACAACAAAAAATAAGTTACAAAAACTAGATAAAGGGGGACAAAAACTATAGCACTTGATTTTGATATTTGTGCAAAAATGTTAATTTTTAGAAAAATCACTATTGTGGCATTTTTATAGATTTGCAATGCTATTGCAATGACACCCTATGCAAAAATACTTATCTTTAGTAATAGCACTACCCTAGTGCTATCGTAAAGATGTAGCATTTTCATTCTATGACAAACATAAAGTATACTAGTTGAAATCCTAAAGTTAAACACTGCTATTGCTCTTACAACATGAAAACAAAGGTTTAATGCATTGGGAAGTTTTCAAAAGTATGCAGAGCGATTGAAAGAAATAGTGGTTGGAAGGAGGAATTTGTTTGCGCAGTCTCATGGCTATGTATTGTAATATATTGATGATATATAGAGATATTATGACTTTTGAATCCTACGTTGACTAATGATGATGTGATTTGTCTATTTAATTTTTTCTTGATAAGTTTGTAATAATTCCTTTATATGCCCATTCTATATTAATTGGTTTTGTATAAATTGAGAATAAACTCAAATTTTTACAAAATATCACTTTAGATGTATTAATGTGTTATATGGGATGAATGAAGTGGGTTGTGGCCTAGTTTTTATGGACTAATGGTGGTTTAGTAATTTTAATAAATTTATTTTGTACTAGAAATTAAATTATTTTCAACTAAGTGTCCAAGATGTCTCATAATTGGGTAATAGGTGAATTTTTGAAACAATATAAAATTTGAGATGGATGTAATGAGATAGGCATATTATGATGAATTTTGTATTATTTGGATAAATTTTGTGTGATATGATGAGAAGATCATGCATAAGACCCAAATGATAGGAAGATAAAAATATAATATGTAAAATATTTTACCCTAAGTGGTGGTCCATGAGTCATATAGAAGATAAAAAATTAGTGGGTAAAATATCATGCTTAAGAAGTTATGTAGAAAGAGTTGTTTTTATTGCTGAGTGACAACCTATGAGCCTGATAATAGACAAGCACTCAAGGAAAGTATGTGAATATGTATAAATTATTGTTCCATTCCCAAGAAATATCCTATACTTTTGATAGTGAAAAATCACTTAGGGAAAGAAAGGATATGTCTGAGATTATATTTCATCTATAACTAGTGACTTGAGAGCCTGATAAAAGAACAAATGCCTAAGAGATGGAATAATATGTCTATGATATATGTAAATTTTATGCATCATTCCTGAGTGGTGGTCTCAAATATAGATGTAGGACAAGCACTTAGGTAACAATGATAACCTTCCTAGAATATGTACAATATAATACAAGGGGTATTCTATTAGTAAATGCTTTTTAAATTTCATAGGGGAAAATCTGTTAGTAAATTCCATAGGGGAACTTATGGGACTTTGATTAGTAAATGTCTATGCCACAGGGATATTTTAAAATATCTATGTCCAAGGGAGATTTTAAATGTCTATGCCATAGGGGAATTCACAATGTCTATACCCAATGGGGATTTTAAATGTCTATACCATAGGAGGACTTTAAAATGTCTACACCCAAGGGGGACTTGGTCTATGCCCAAGACAGACTTTAAATGTCTATCTCATAGGGGTACTTCAAAATTTTTATCCCCAAGGGGGACTTTATAATGTCTATGCAAAAGAGGTACTTTAAATGTCTATGCCATAAGAGAATATGATCCAAAGAATGATTGATTTTTAAAACTAAATTTTACATTTTTATGTTTAAAACAATTTGCTTCCCCCATTAGGGAAGTAATATGTAATAACATTATCTATCTTCATTTCTTAAGAGAGATTTAGCATGATGATTTGATGGTGATAGAGGGGGAATAAAATTTGTTAATTTCTTAGTACACCTTTTTGGTTGATGCTAGGGGAATAAAAAATAAGAATTATGGGGTCTCAAAGGTCATGGATGATCACGTCATATACCACTTAACCCAATTGAGGGAGGGAAAAAGAAGAACATTATGTGAGAAAGAAGGGGTTTTTATGAGAAGTAAAATAATTGATGGAAGAAAAAAGTTATGGGGCTACGAGATTCTGCTAGCATTAGGTACCTATATGTAATACAAATAAGTATTTTTTCTAAGTAGGATCATTAGAGCATCATTGTGGGTAAAATATCATGCTTAAGAAGTTATGTAAAAAGTTTTTTTTATTGCTAAGTGATGGCCTATGATCCTGATAATGGATAAGCACTCAAGAAAAGTATGTAAATATGTACAAATTATTATTCCATTCCCAAGTAGTGGCATATTCTCTTGATAGTGGACAAGCAATTAGGGAAACAAAAAACATGTTTGAGATTATGTTCATCCCTAAGCAATGAGCTACGAGCTTGATAAAGGATAAATTCCTAAGAGATGAAATAACATGTCTATGATATAAAAAAAAAATTATGCATTATTCCCAAGTGGTGGCCTCAAATATAGATGTAGAACAAGCACCTAGGTAGCAAATATATTATTCCTATAATATGTACAATATAATACAAAGAGATATATAATATTTTGGTTAGTAAATGCCAAATGGGGCATTCTATTAGTAAATTCCTTTTAATTTTCATAGGGGAACTTCTGTTAGTAAATTTCATAGGGGGACTTATTTTAGTAAATTACACAAGGGGACTTTGATTAGTAAATGTCTATGCCTAGGGGGATTTTTGAATGTCTATTCCATAGAGAGATTTAAAAATGTTTGTGCCCAATGGGGATTTTAAATTTCTATTCCACAAGAGGACTTCACAATGTCTATAC
Source organism: Wollemia nobilis (assembly GCA_028583015.1). Classification (NCBI taxonomy): domain Eukaryota; kingdom Viridiplantae; phylum Streptophyta; class Pinopsida; order Araucariales; family Araucariaceae; genus Wollemia; species Wollemia nobilis. The sequence continues at coordinate 5,318,663 of JAQPPZ010000386.1, read as the reverse complement.
TCAAGGGAGATTTTAAATGTCTATACCATAGGGATACTTTAAAATGTTTACACCCAAAAGGGACTTTAAATATCTATTCCATAGGGTGACTTCAAAATGCCTATGCCCAAGGGAGACTTCAAAATGCCTATGCCCAAGAGGGACTTTAAATGTCTATGCCATAGGGGTACTTCAAAATGTTTGTACCCAAGGGGACTTTAAAATGTCTATTCTAAAGAGGTAATTTAAATATCTATTCCATAATAGAATGTGATCCAAAGAATGATTGATTTATAAAAATAAATTCAGTATTTTTATATTCAAAACAATTTGGTTCCCCTAGTAGGGAAGCAAAATGTGATGATGTTATCTATATTCCTTGCTTCATAGAAATTTAGCAAGATGATTTGATGGTGATAGAGGGAGGATAAAATCTGTTAGTTACTTAGGACACCTTTCTAGTTGATGCTAGAGGAAAAAAATGAGGAATGATAGGGTCATCAAGGTCATAGATGATCACATCATACACCACTTAACACAATTGAGGGAGGAAAAAAGAAGAATATTATGTGAAAGAGAAGGGGTTTTGATGATAAGTAGAATAATTGATGGAAGCAAAACTTTATGGGGTTGGGAGAGTTTACTAGCATTAGGAACCTAGTGCAAATGTAATGCAAATAAATATTTTTGCTAAGTAGGATCATTAGAGCATCATTGTGGATCTCCTGACTTGATGGTATGAAATAGAAAAACTCAAGCAACCATGCAATCAAGCATGTGTGCTCAAGAAAGTATGATATCTAGGCAATCATACAAAGAGGTAACCATGCAATCAAGCACATGAGCAAGCAAATCATGCAGATCTAGGCATACTACCATTTAAGATGCATTATATTGATTGTTTTTTTTTGTTCTTTGTCATGAAGTGTAGCTAGGAAATAGGATTTTGAACCAAATTTAGTGGTGATTATGAATGAGCCTAACCAATTGGAATCAAATTTTCCTATAATTTTGGTGTTGGAATTAGTGTTATTTTGATTCTCTTTGAGGACCAAATCACCAATTTGAAAGGATCTAGGTCACACCTTCTTATTGTAGGTGCATCTAAGCCTATCATGGTAAGCTTGTAGGTGCCTAAGGCATGGATTATTTTTTATCTAAAAGATCTATCTAGTTGGGTGGACAAAGACAATATTAATATTTGATAGAGGAGTATTGAAGCGAAACTAATAGAGAAGGACCCTTGAGTTCAAAGAAAAATGGCATTGGTTCCATAGATAAAGGTTTAGGGAATCACATTGGTAGGAGTTTGTACACTAGTGTGGTAAGCCCATAAAACAAGGTGAAGTTGTAAATGCCAATTGTGGCTAGCCATACCGAATATTATCTTAAATATATTGATTAGTATCTTGTTATATGATTCTACCTAACTATTGCCTTGAGGTTCGTAAATCAAATTATGCCTCTCTTTTTGGTAACATGGACAATGTGGGAGATCTAATTAGAGTAGTCAATAGCTTTGATGAAATTAAAATCTAGTTGCTTTTGGAGTTCATCCTTGAAAATAAAGGTGATCTTAGGATGCATCTTTCTTAATTTTTTCTTAATAGGTCTTATAAGAAGGTGATGGAAAAACAAATGTGTCAAGTCCTATCATATCTACATATGTCCAAAAAAAATGGTGCTAAACTATTTTAATATATTTTATGTGTTCCTCATGAGTCAGGACCTTGCCAAGCTTGTTTTTATTATTTGCAGTTGAGTGGCACTTGTGCTTTTTTAGAAGGTCCATTTTTTATCTATATAGGATTTTTTGTGATACCTTTATCTACTACTTCTTTTTGGTCTTCGGGTTGGACCTTGTGTTTCTTAAACAGCTTCAGGTGAAGGTTTTTATGGATCTCTTCTTGGATGGACAATTGGTGGGGTTGGATGGTGATATTGCATGTGTGAATATTGATGGAATTATTCTTTTACAGTTGCTTTTGGTCCTAGGTTGGGGGAACCTATGCATGTGTGCCTACTATAGAAGATGGTCTTCTAATGATAATAATTGTGTGATATGTTCCCTTACAACCATGAGGTACTACGATGGATTGATTCTTCTCTTGGTTTCATTCCCTTTCGGCTATGATCTTTGTCTCCTTTGTAGTGATATCTCATGGTCTATGGAGATATTCTCATGCTGCTAAACTATCTTCTAGATAATATTTGTAGTGATATCCTGTGGCCTACTAGGATGTCCCTGTGATGCTATTTTTTCTTCCAAGCCTTTGAAAAGCTCCTTTGTGCAAGATTTCCTTATTTCTTTTTTGTGTGGGATTCCAGTTTCATTTTGAGAGGGAATCCTATCTCAATTTTTTAGAGATTTTGTGTTTCAGTTGGGGCTTGAGGTCCCCTTGTTCACTTTATTTGATGCAGGATCTATTTTGGCTATGTGTTGATTTTTACCAGTCTTTGCGGGAAAACCTTGTTCAAATTTTAGTTCATTTTTGCTGTGTGCTGGTTTTTCCTCATCTTGGCGAGAAAACCTTTTTTAAATTTTTATTTATTTTGACTGCATGTTGGCTTTCCCTAGTCTTGGAAGGAAAACCTTTTTCAAATTTTATTTCTATCTTTTGTTGGTCTTGCGAAGGTTGTCTCTTTAGTTTATATGATCTTTGTTTACCTCCAGAAGATAGCCTTCTTGAGCTTGTACATTTTATTGTGATCTCTTTGTAAAAGGTTTGGGGACCCTTTAAAAACCCCTTTTTATCAATAAAAAAATAAAGGACCTTGCCAAGCTTCAATATTCAAGGATTATCCTCAATACCAATGTTAATATCAATGATTTTTTATTAAGATATATGATTCATCCTCAAGTTGAGGAGTGGGTAATACCCCTTGATTTTTGAAATCAATCGGACTCAAATATAATTATTTTGGATCAGGTGATTATGAGGAAGTGACACTACACCAAAAAAGATATTTAAATATGGTTTTTAATTGCCCTTAAAGGCCTTTAAAGGTGGTTATTTAGCCATCGTCTATGAGGGTATCGTAAAAACTTGATGACATATGATGACAGCTAAAAATTACCTCAAAACTCCATCCTCTTAGGGTCTAAGAGGGTGGTTTATAACCACCATATTAGGGATACGAGGACTATTAAAACCATCCTATCAGGTCTAAGAGGGAAAATAAAAACTACCCTCTTAGGGTTAAGACCTCATGCCTAAGAGGACGGTTTTAAACCACCCTCTTAGACCCTAAGAGTGTGATTTTAAACCGCCATCTTAGAACCTAAGAGGGTGGTTTTAAACCGCCCTCTTAGACCTAAGACAACGATTTAAAATCGCCATCTTAGGTCATACTAATATGATGGTTAAAACCCACCCTCTTAGGATACCAACCTAAAAAATATATAAATTATGCCTCAGTTGAAACAAAATAGCACTAAATAGTGGTTTACAGAGGTATCCTTGCAATTCCTATAGATAGAAAGCAAAGTCTAAAATAAAAAATCACATGTCAAGATTTTCAATTCTAGATTTCTTCACCTATAAAAGTAGATTATAGGAGATAATAAGACAACCACATTCACATATTGTAGTAGTTTGTCATACATGACCATGTATAGATAATTAAAAGGCAAACTCACACAAGATTACAGGGCCAATTGAGGTCTCAAATTGAGGACAGATAAATTTTATAATTTCAAAATAGAAATAATTTTAGAAGAGGATATTATTTAAAACTAGCATACTACTATGGGATTAACAAGGAGTAACACATGGTATAGTCAAAGAGAAAGATATTTGGAATAAGATTCAAAAAGCAATATAATGAATTATGGTAAAGAAGTTAATCTAGAAATATAACTTAATTTACTACTTTCTTTGTGTCCTCTCTTCTCATTGTGTAGGACTTCAAAATATGAAGGGGAAAGATAACCTCATGCCTTATTCAATAACCAAAAACTTTTTTCTAGGAGGAGAAGCCCAATACAAGAAAATATGAAAGAAGAGTAACTAGTATTTATAGGTAACTACAAGACCTGGGAGCAACCATCATCTTCAAATAACAAAAAAGAGAGTAGCCCACATCATCATATTCACAACATTATGAGAAGAGTACCATTGCCAATCAAGATTTACAAGGTAATGGTGGCAGAGAAAATAATGGTAGTTAGAAATAAAATGAGTTTCAAAAAGTATTTGGCACAAAGAAGGAGGAAGTTGAGCTATATCATCATAGGATCACCTAGGGTCACTATCAGAATTTAGTCTACCCTGGTATCCAATCACATATCACTAAACATTTTGGCACATATTTCATTTTTTTCAATGAATGCTTGAAGGCTTCTATCCAATGTTTTTGGATATGGTGCCAAATGCATGCCTAGAAAAATGACTTGATTAAATCAACCTTGCACCATGATGGTTAAGATGCAAAATCATTAAGCACCCAATTCTTAAATTTCTTACAACTATCATATATAATGAAGAATATTATTTAGAAGAGGACTTTAGCAATAATAGTTGCATGATAAACAATCAATTCAACATGCTTAGAGGAAATATATATGACTATTAACAAAAAATATTTCTTTAAGGAATTTCCAATAGAGTGACCTCCTAAATTAAATGTTGAGCATTTCAATTATATCCAGCAAATATCAAAAAATGCAAATATTGATCCCTATCATCATCCCTTTCATTATAAAATAGAAATTGAATGTTTTATGCAAAGGTTATTGCAAGATACCCAATAGGTTGGGAGTAAGCAATGGTAAAAATAAACCAAGGCTGTTCCCATGGGCTTTGAGCACCTCAAAGTGGCCATGGAACTATAGGCAATAGGGGTTGACCTTACTGCTATATCCTATGCAATATTAAAGATACACATCGGTGCCTATGTGTAACCATGGGAATTGGAGGTATAGATTGAAAAATAGAGTTGCATACCCTCTTATGAATTAAAAGGGGTCCACCATCATCATAAAAAGAGGTCAATATACCTACAACAATTCCACCTAAGCATCAAATATAATAAGGTAGTACAAATATGGTCACTGATGACTTGAATTAAGATATTCTTGGAGGTACATTCCTTGCTCAACTTAAGCATCTTGCTGCCTACCAAGTGAGATATTCAATGATATATTATGAAGGTATCCTACATAGGAAAAATAACTCCATACCATATCCCAAGCATGTTGTTAGTGAAAACATTATATTTTGAGCAATGAGAGAATCATGCATATTGTTTAAAGACCCTTTCAATTCCTGTAGATAGAAAGAAAAGTCTAAAATGAATGTCATCAAAAGAGGTCAATATACCTGCAACAATTCCACCTAAGCATAAAATATAAAAAGGTAGTACAAATTTGGTTACTGATAGCTTGAATTAATATCTTCTTGGAGGTACATTATAATTTTTTACTCTTGTGTCCATTTGAGTTCCACTTGTCAGTGATTATACAAGAGCAGCCATGTCTTCACATGCTAGACACTACTCATAATAAAACAAACAATTAACTACCATCTGTAAAAAACTTGCACTTGAATACGATTATACCAGTTGAGGATATTCATGTATCCATGTAGTTTCAATAGAAAGTTTGTAAGAGGCTTTGTATGGCTTGCAACCCCTCTAATCGATATTAAAGAAAAAATCAAATTCATTATATAGAGGTAATGGAGGTTACATTGAAATCATGAAAAAATAATAATATCCAACTCAGTTTTAACACTTGTAGATTATTTTCCCCTCTTCTTTGTGGTTCAATACGATCCTTCAAGTACAAGCATATGGGCATTTCTTATGTAAAATGGAAAACATATTCCTTTTAGAAGCAGAAAGTGGACAAGTACATAACTTGAGCTTGTATAATAAGGAAATTTTGGTTTAAATGCATGCAATCTATAGCCGCAAAGGCTACCATAAAAATATTGACAAATTGGATCTTGAAGCTTAGCATTACACACCATTTATTTTTAATAATATATGGAATATTTTCTCTTATATTGCTGGATGAAAATAAAATTATTATTTATGAACAACAATGATCTATTGCACCTCTTACATGTACAAAAGCAATAAATAAAGAAATTATATTATGTCCAAGAGTGACCAAATAAGGTAAATGAAATTCAAGTACTTACTAGCATGTGAGGCGTGTGTCACTGACTCCTAGTTTATTGTGATAGCCTCAGTTATGTTTGGCTATACAATGCTTGTTGTCTATCTATCATAAGTCCATATTTTCTACCTCTTCCTTGTTTTGGTTCTCCTGTCTATCCTTATTTATGTTTGGCCCTCTATCTTAGGGCTAAGTTACAATAAAAAGTAATCTTGATCCCATATTTCCATTTTATGTTAGAAACACATTCCCATTTGGACAACTCATTTCTTGCACCTTTGTTGCATTTATTGCTTGTTAAACATGTTTTTATAAAATAGTCTAAATGATTGTATTTTGGGTCATTTCCAAACCATTTTTTGTCGTTTGTGCATAATAGTACAACTTCTCAAGATGCCTACAAGACTCTCAAGTCCTGAGCAATGGGTAGGCCAAAATGTTTCCAATCATCTTTGCATTCTATACTTCTTGAGTTTGTGTGTGACTTTAGATCTCCCATGTATTCATTGTAACACTTGGCCAACTCCTAAAAGCCCACATGACAATTGAAACATAAAGGATATTGCAAATTTTAATGTGTGAAGAAATTAAGGTCCAAGGAATTATGGAGCAATGGTAAATGGGATGCAATTGTATGAATGCAACTTGAGTACAAATCCCCCCATTGTGATGGATACTCCTATAATTAGGAGGTCTTTCATAATATGGTTTATTGTAACACCACAATGATGTGGTTCATTAGATTAGAAGTGATATGCGTGTGACCCTTTTCAACCCCATATAACCAATTAAAATTTTTGTGAGGAAATGGAGAGCACCAAAGCACAATATTTGCACTTTATCCTGTCATTGGAAAATATAAAATAATTTTTAGTATGTAGTACATGGTTTAGCAAGAATTCAATCATATTTGAATTTATGTGAATTAAATTCTTTTTAAATGAAAATATTATTATTTTATGAACCTATTAAGATCTGAAATGAAACTTGCTTATATTGATTATGAAAAAAATTAAAAAATTGAAATCTGAATTCTAGACTAAATTTTATAAAATTATAACAAATATTTTTCTTATAGATGCTAAGCTTAAACATAGAATGAAAAATATTTGAAAAAATTAGTTGCTATTAGAAAAACAAAGAAACTTATTCTGCGTACAATTAATAATCAAATTAGCCTGAGCTTGGGGGTAGGCCACTCTAGATTCAAAATTTTATTCTCCAATGTGAAAAATAGATATTTGTAGTAATTACAGACTATTGTATGAAACCTTGAATAAAAAAATCAACACAGTCAATGCTTACCTATCTATTATAAGTCTATATTTTCTACCTCTTCCCTATTTTGGTTGTCCTGTCTATCCTTTTTTATGTTTGGCCCTAAATCTTAGGGCTAAGTTACAAGAAAAAGTAATCTTGATCCCATATTACCATTTTATGTTAGAAACATATTTCCATTTGGACAACTCATTTCTTCCACCTTTGTTGCATTTATTGCTTGTTAAACATATTTTTACAAAATAGTCTAAATGACCGTATTTTAATCTAATTTTATTTTATTTTATATTATTTTAATAAGCTATGCATGGCTTCTATTGGGGGCCACTCCCATTACAAAAACAAAAAATTACATTGCTCTCATTACATTTCTAACAAATTAATTAAAGCATATCCAACTTTGTTTTTCTATCATAGATATTCTTCATTTACTGTTCTATCAAAAATATTCTTCATATTCTTCAAACTACTAAAATTTCCACAATCAACTCCTTTTATATCAAATACCTTCAAAAATTTAAATTCTATCAAGATGAAATTCAACACTGCGAATGGCTAAAATATTTGTTGCCCAACTTCTATATCCAAAAATATCTTGTATATAACAACCTCACAATTTCTTAATACCTTTTTTTAGGGTTATTCCCCTAATATTCCAAGATATTATTTTCATTGTTATTTTTATTTTATTTGTGGTTTTAGCCCCACTTCTTGTTAAAACTTGTGATATTTGCTTTTGTTTTCCCATATCAATATCTCTTTGTGTTTCTTTTTATCTTTATTTTTGCCTCTTGGGTCTTCCTATTTTTTTTCATTATAGCAATACTTTCATCTTCATCAATCTCTTCAATCTTCTAACATTGATCATAGTAAGACTTATCATATTTAGTTTTACCTTGTTCTGAAGGATCTGAAGTGCAAGGAATAACCTCAAAAGCACACTCTTATTTATATTTCCTTGGAGACCCTAAATTGCAAGGATGATCTTCTGTAGCAATTACCTTCTTATTCTACCCTAAAATTCCTAAATTGTTATGGGTTTCCTCCAACCTCATTTCTATATTATATTTCTCTTGAAACCTTAAAGTGTAAGGGATAACATCTTCACCACTTTTAATTTTATTACCTAATGAGGTTCTATACTACTTGGGGAAAATGAAGATGATTTACCTGGAATAAACTTGACCTTTTTTGTTGTCTTTATTTTGGGTTTTCTCTCCATATCTTCTTTTGCACCTTTAATTCCTTCTAAAATTTCCAATTTATATTTTCGATAGGATTTTTTTACGTCTTCTTTTGGAGTGGAATATCCTTGATCTGATCTAGCTTTTATTATTGATTGATTTCCTTGCTTTATCTTGAATTTTGTTACAATACCAATATAGCCAAGTCGGCTATATTTCCAACTTTGATTTATTCACTGATTAATTAATATAAATAGAGTAGGTTGTGATTTATTTTTATCATATTTCATCTTTGAATTTAATTTATGTATTCACAAGGACTAAGCCCTCCTTAGTGGTGAAGGACTTAGCCCTACTAAAGTGGCAAGAATATATTTAAATTCTATTTATTTCCTCTCTTCGTGAGTGCATTGCAATTGATTTTACATCTGTTTGGATTCAAGTGGTATCGAAGTAATAATCTTGGCACCGTGGAAAATAAGTCTTTTTAATCCATGAAGGTACAGTTTAGAAAATTCACAGTGGTAGACGAGCATCAGTTTAATTTCAACACCATCCAATAAATCTGTGAAAGTTCCAGGTTTGATCTAGAAGACACATTGTAGGAGATTTATGTTTGTGTAAAGCTTACAATGGTTTCAAGCCTTTAGGTAGTATTCACAAATCAAGGATAACTTCTGGTAGTGTCACATCTTATTTAAGGAAGAGAAAGTAATCATGAAGTGAAATCAAAAAATGTAGTGCAGTCATTAGGGTTCCAAAAAGCCACAAGGAATAAACCCAGAAAAATAATAAAATAATTGAGTTCTACAAATTAATTTTTGGCCAATCAGGGTGTGACACATGTGCAAGTAACTTTTATGGATGTTGGTATTTTATTCAAATCTTTGAATTAGAAAATTTTTTGTAGACTTCATCACACTAAACAACTTGTAGGATTTGGATTCTCAAGCTAAAATCCTGAGCAACAATATTTACGAATCATCGAGTATGTAATAAGGTCTTCTTTAAATTTTGGTTAAAGTATCTACATATTTTACTTAAGTTTATATCCACCATTTTTTCAAGTTCTATATCATGTCCAAAATTGTCCAATTTGCTTCACTCACCTGGTTTCCTAATCCTCGCATCAATCAAATTAAAACATATCATACCCAATTGGTGTCTTTAATTACGTGATGATTGAACCTTTGCCAACTATTATCTAAATGTTCAGGTGACATCAATTTGTATTAAAGAACATTCATGCAACCATTAAGTCATACAAATCCTTTTCTCATCATAAAAAATATTCATTTCTCCCACATTATTGAATTGGTAACATTCAAATAGGTTTAAAAGCACTATAGCACCAATAGTTAGTGTGACTTCGGTCATGCAGATTCTTCAAATCCTCACGTATGCATTCACCATTGTGTAGTCTTATATCCTTGTTATCTAGCACATCATGTTGTGTTTGATCATGTTGTTCTCTCTAGTGCATTCACTTGTTACATCGGTTCGATCTCTTGTCAGTTGTGCAGGTCGTGTTTTCCTCTAGTGCACTCCCTTGCATTGGTCTAGTACCTTGTTGGTTGTGTAGGTCACATTCCTTGTCAGTTGTGCAGGTCACGTTGCCATCTAGTATGTTCCCTTGTTTTGGTATGATCCCTTGTTGGTTAATGTGCCATTTTGGTTCCTTATCGATTTTTGTGTATGATCGCGTTATCTACTAGTATGCAACCCTTGTCTTGAGTTGTGGTCAAAGTTGTCTTCTAGTGCACTTCCCTTGTCTTGATTCATGTAATTCCATTGTGAGTCTACCTTGATAAACTAGCCATTTTCGTTCATAAAGCTAGTCATTGGCCCTTGAATCCCAAGCTAACCATTGGAAGAATAATTCAAAATTGCAATTAGAGCGATAATTTCACAGTTGGCACAAAAAATAAAAAGTTGACAAAATAAATTTTTGTCCAATAAACAATATTTTTATTAAAATAAAATAACCAATTATTGATCATCTTGGTCCAAAATTTTGGTCAAAATTGGTCCAATTGTTTTTAATAAAGCAAGTGCATGAGTGGTAGGTGGAATAAAGGACCAAACAAAAGGTTATATAGCATAGATAATACAAATGAAGGATCCTCTAAGTCACCAAGAAGACTTCCACAAAATAAAGGTACACAACATAACTCCCCTTTATGCATTAACAATTTTAACCCTGACCATCCTGCTATTAACCCCATGGCTCCTTCTAACTCACCCAACTGAAAATCTTACACATGAGGAAATAGAAATCCCCAATACAAGAAACCAATAATTACAAGTATGAACAACATGTCAATAATGATGGGACGAATAGTGAATAACCAAAACCAAGTAGCTCCTCCTTCCCCAAATGACTACCATTGAAAAAATGATAATGCAGATCAAGATATAGAGGAAGTTTATCAACATGCAATATGGCCTACAAGTGTTAATATTCCATGTGCTGATATGCCTACTTTTGAGGGTGGGGATCCACATGGTTGGTTAGCTAAAATGGAGGGTATCCTACACCTATATAGTGTTCCTGAATCCAAAAATGTTTCTTATGCCTCATCCAAATTTGGTAACGAAGCCTACCAATGGTTCACTTGGAAAAAATGTCAACATAATCATCTCATATTATGGCCTAAATTTAAGGATCTTTTTCTCAAGAGATTTGATGAAGGTAGTTCCTCTTCCTACATCGTTCGACTATTGGTGCTTAAACAAAATGGGTCTGTTAGAGATTATGTTTTAGAATTCACAAGTCTTCTTGCTTATACGAGAGATGTACAAGTTGATGTGGTGGTTTTGGCCTTTAGACATGGTTTAAAAGAGAATATTCAAATTGAAGTAGACTTACATGATCCAAACTCTTTGGATGATACTATAAGGATTTCTAAGCTTGTTGAGAAAAAGATGCAAAATTTAACATCTTTTAAACGTGACTCCTATAACCGTCCTCAATATCACAACAATTCCTTTCATAGAAATGACCAACCATCAAGATATTATTACTATAAATATCACAACCATCATACAAAATATCAAGCATGTGTACCAAGACAAAAATTTCAAATTGAATATGATAATAAGGAAGCATAAGAGGAAGTAGAGGATATCAATCAACAAGAATCACCTATGTATGAAGAACAAATGGATAATAATGAAGCAATATTTGACAAAGATACTATGGCTATTTCAGTACATGCTCTTATGGGATTAACAGCTCATCATACAATTAAGGTACTAGGATTTATTAGGTAGAAAAGGATAAATGTGTTGATTGATTCATGTAGTACTCATAATTTTATTGACCTCAAACTGCTAAAAAATTGAACTTATATATTAACTCCTCCAATCAAGATAAGTTTAAAATTTTAGTTATAAATGGAGGAAATGCTCAATGTAGGTAGACCATTTCTATTTTCAATACAAATGGGAAGTTATACTTGGCATGTAACCCTCTTTGTCACGAGTCTAGAAAATTTAGATGTTATTTTGGGAGTTGAATGGTCAGAACAACTAGACACTGTCAGTTTTAATTTTAGAAAACTATTTGTGGAATGGAAAGAAAATGAAAAGACTATTTGCCTCCAAGGAATTCAAACTCCACCATAAAAGCTAGTGAGTTCTCACAGCATGGAAAAAATATTAAGGAAATGAAGTTGTGAATTCATAGCTCAAATCAATTGTTTGGAAGTGCAAGCACAAGATATTATTGAAATTCACTCAAAGGATCTTCAAGATATTGTGGTTAACTATGATGAAGTTTTCAAAGAACCAAAAGGACTACCTCCCAATCAGTCTTATGACCATGCCATACATTTTGTTCCAGGAAGCCTCCCTCCTAATGTCTATCCTTATCACTACCCTCAACCTCAAAAAATAGAAATTGAAAAGATTGTCCAAGAACTCTTAGAACATGGAGTCATTCGTCATAGCACTAGTCCTTATTCCTCACTAGTGGTTTTGGCCCATCGTAAGGATAACTCTTGGTGTATGTGTCCTAATTTTCATCCCCTCAACAAAATCACAATCAAGGATAAATTCCCTATCCTTGTCATAGATGATTTATTAGATGAATTGCATGATGCAAAAATTTTCACAAAATTGGATCTACGTTATGGTTTTCATCAAATTAGAGTAAGAGATGAGGATATTCCTAAAACTACCTTTCGTACTCATGAAGGTCATTATGAATTCTTAGTCATACCTTTTGGTGTCACTAATGCCCACTCCACATTCCAAAGTCTCATGAACCATGTCTTTTATCCATTCCTTCACAAATTTATCTTAGTCTTCTTTGATGACATTCTAGTATACAGTAAAATATGGAGGGATCATTTGATGCATGTGGCAAAGGTTCTTCATATATTACATAAGGAAATTTTTTTTGTCAAACTCTCCAAGTGTTCTATTGGTGTTCAAGAAGTGGAATATTTGGGTCATATCATTTCTAATGAAGGTTTTAAAGTGGATCCTAATAAAATTAAGGCCATTTAGGATTGGCCTTTACCTAAAACCATCAAGAAACTTTGTGGTTTTTTGGGTCTTATTGGTTACTATCACAAGTTTATTTGCAATTACGGTAAAATTATAGCCCCTCTCATCACTCTCACAAAAAAGGATGATTTTCATTGGTTAAAAGTAGCCACTCAAGCATTCATGGCACTCAAAGAAGCAATGTGTACTAATCCAGTTTTGGCAACCCCAAATTTTCACAAACCATTTGTGATTGAATGTGATGCCTCAAGAATAGGTATTGGGGCAATATTAATGCAAGAAGGGCATCCCTTGGTATTTGAGAGCAAGCAACTTTCAGGTAAAAATTTGGGAAGGTCCATATATGAGAAAGAGAAGTTGGATATTCTACATGTAATTGAGAAATGGAGACACTACTTAATCAGTAGTCGTTTCATCATAAAAATAGATCATAGTAGTCTCAAACATTTTCTAGAACAATAATTTTCTTATCCTGAAAAAAATAAGCGGTTAACAAAATTATTGGGATATGATTTTGTTATTGAGTATAAGAAAGGGAAATAAAATATGGCAGCAGATGCATTGTCTCATAAATATGAAGATGAAGTGGTTATCAATACCATTTTGGATCCTTATTTCCAATGGGTTTCTCAGCTCCAAGAAGAATGGTTATCAAACACAAAAATTGCTCAAATAATTCAAGATTTGATTCTAGGATCATCCAAGCATCCTCATTTTTCATATGATGACAAGGTGTTAAGAAGAAAGAATCACATTTACATTCCGCACAATTCTAATATCAAATCCAGGATTCTTGAGGAATCACATGCTTCTCCATTAGCAGGGCACTCAGGTTTTTTGAAGACATATATGCGGGTAAAACAATCCTTTTATTGGAAAGGATTAAAATATGATGTCAAAACATTTGTGGCAGAATGTGAAATATGCCAATGCAATAAGGGTGAAACAGTCAAATCTCCAGGACTTCTTCAACCATTACTAATTCTAGACCACCAATGGGAACATATATCAATGGATTTTATTGAAGGTCTTCCTAAATCGAAAGGTAAAATAATGATTTTTGTGGTAGTGGATCGACTCTCCAAGTATGCCCACTTCAATGCTCTACAACACCCATTTTCAGCTAGCAAAGTGGCTAAGGTATTTATGGACTCCATTTTCAAGTTACATGGAATACCCAAAAATATTGTAAGTGATCGTGATCCCATATTTACTAGCAATTTTTTGCAGGAATTATTTCGTCTAAGTGGTACAAAATTAAATATGTCTTTTGCATACCATCCTCAAATAGATGGCCAAACTAAAATTGTTAACAAATGTTTGGGAACCTATCTACGATGTTTTTCTCAAGATAAGCAGTATCAATGGAGTCATTGGCTTTCATTAGCAGAATGGTGGTATAATACTTCGTACCATTATTCCATCAAGATATCCCTATTTGAAGTATTGTATGGAGTGAAACCACCATAAATAGCAAATTATGTTTCAGGATCTTCTAAAGTGGCTCAAGTAGATGATTGGTTCCCACACAGTTAGACAATGCTTAGCATTCTCAAAGACAATTTGGTCCAAGTACAAAATTGTATGAAGTAGCAACAAGACTCACACCATTCAAAAATATAATTCAATATAGGTGATATGGTTTTCTTACATCTGCAACCCCCTACAAAAAACTGTTAATGAAGATCAAGACTAGTCAAAAGTTGACTCTAAGATTTTATGGTCCTTATAAGATAGTGCGCTGCATAAGCAAAATGGCATATCAACTAGAGATTTCTACCTCATTCCGTATACATCTAGTATTTCATGTTTCATGTCTCAAGAAGGTTATTGGAAAAAGAGTACACTCTTAGTAAAAACTTCTAGTACTTGATGAAGAAATACGTATATATCTCAAACTAGAAGCAATATTTCAAAGCAGATCACATACTCTTCGATCTCGTCACATAAAAGAATTTTTAATCAAATGGTTGGACCTACCAGTATAAGATGCTACATGGGAAACAAAAAGTATCTTTGAGTATTTTCTAGCTTTGAGGACAAAGCTTTCTGAGGAGGGGAGCCATGTTACAATACCAATATAGCCAAGTCAACTATATTTCCAACTTTGATTTATTCACTAATTAATTAATATAAATAGAGTAGGTTGTGATTTATTTTTATCATCTTTCATATTTGAATTTAATTTGCATATTCGCAAGGACTAAGCCCTCCTTAGTGGCAAAGGACTTAGTCCTCCTAAAGTGGAAATAATATATCCAAATTCTATTCATTTCTTCTCTTCGTGAGTGCATTGCAATTGATTTTAAATCTGTTTGGCTTCAAAGTTTATATCATGGCTAGAAATTTTTATCTCTTTCTTCATGTTTTTTACTTTGCAAACTCTTGCCATGTGTCCAATCTCAAAATAATTATGGCAACAAAATGCAATATTTTCATAATCTACTTATTGATCCCATTCTCTTGATTCAAATTTAATCTTAATGGATTGTGGAAAAGGTTTTGAAATATTCATAGCAACACATATTCGAGTATATATAGCATGATTTCACTCCTTAGTTGTTGGTCCTTCCTTGATGAATTCCCCTAGGGTATTTCCAATATTCTTCAAAACATCCTTATTTATAAGTTGATATGGAAGTCCAAAAAGCCTAACCCACACTGGAAGCTTCTTAATAGTTTCTATCTCAATTGAAAAATTTTCCTTCCATAAATAAAGTGCATCTCTTCCCATAAACCATGGGCCACCAACCATTATTTTATCCCTAATTTCTGAACTAGAAAAGATGATGAGGAAAAAACCTTTAGGAAGAAAAGTCACAAAATAATTTGAATTCAATCCCCACTTCCACTTGATCCAATTTTGAATATCCAAAAACCTTGGCCATGATCTATGGAACTTACATATTAGCCCTCTACTTTTAAGAACCATTATATCATGCTCAATCATATCATCCTTGATACTTACTTCTGGTGTACCATATGCTACCTAGATTGAACTTGCCATGTATTCGCTCTTTTGACTATCTCCAGCTTGGGTCTTCATACTTTCAACAAGGGTATTTTGATTTCTAGCTAGGGCATCCTGATTTTTCATTAGATATTTCAAAAATAAATTTCCTTCCACAATAGCTAATGGGGATTTCTCTTGGTTTGCAATCTCTCTTGGTTTGCACTCCCTGTCTACTTGTACTCATTTTTGCTCCCGACTTGCACTCTCTCTTGCCTCACACTTGCTCCCGGCTTGCACTCCCTCTTGGCTCACAATTACCCGTATCTCTTATTTTTCTTGGCATTCATTCACTTCAATTTTTTTTTGAAAATAATGTTCCACGCATTCATGGTAATGGTTTGAAGCATTGATGCACTCTAGATGAACTTACTACTCTTTCACCATGGTTTAATCATGGCTTTCTCTCCCTCTTAGTTTACACTCCCTTTTGGTTTACACTCTCTTGCCTCACACTCTCTCGTGCTGAGGCAATCTCTCCTACCTTGCGCTCACTTCCAACTTGCACTCCCTCTTGGCTCACAAAATTACACCCGTCTCTTCTTTTTTTGGGTGTTCCTTGGCTTCAACAATTTTTTGGAAACAATGTTCCACACATTCATGGTAAGGGTTTGAAGCATTGATACACTCTAGATGAACTTGTTATTTTGTCATGACTGCTACACTTACTTCTAGCTTATGCTTGTAATCACTTTTGGCTGCACTCACTCGCACTTGCTTTTGATTGCACTTAATCAAACTTGTTGTTGCATTTTCTTCTAGATTGTGCTCGCACTTGCCACTACACTTACTCCCGGTTCATGCTTGTCACTCACTCGCACTTGCTTCTAGCTACACTTACTCAAACTTGTTGTTGCAATTTCTCCCAGATTGTGCTTGCACTTGCTGCTGCACTTACTCCTTAGCTCGCACTCGCACTTGCTACTGCACTTACTCATGGCTCACGCTTGCACTCAATATTACACTTACTCTCAGCTCGTGCTTGCACTCGTTGCTACACTTAATCCCAACTTGCACTCGCACTCACTGCTGCACTTACTCTCTGCTTGCGCTCTTGCTACTGCACTTACTTGTATTTTAATCTACTTTAATACTTATTCTATAATTATTATCCTAACAAAAAAAACAATAAATATTAATTTATGTCTGATAAAAAAAATTACATATATCAAGATACATGCAAAATTTTCACTTTTAATTAAGCTTATACAATGCAAAACATCAAAACATATATAAAAAAAGTTCATATACTAATAATTATAAAAATATATCACTAATAAGAGGTGCAAACTACATACTATTTTAAAATAAAATATTATAATAAAATAAAATTTTATATAAAATATGTTATTAATATGTATGCCTTAAATAACATATTTTAAAAAAATAACTTAATAATTAATCTCAACCACTACAATTAAAATAATTTATAATTTATATTATTTTAAAAATTTTAAAAACTAAAATCACTTGATTTTCTTTTTTAATCAATTACTAAACTACTAGAAAACAATAATTACCAGAATGTCAGATAGCAACAAACATGCTTGTCATTAAACCCTAACACACGTTTGACAAGTTTAAAAAGTTAATATGGGTTTTTATTTAAAAATAACTACCTCAATGCCCTACAAGTATCATTGGAAACTTAACATGGACTTTTATTTAAAAATAATTGTTGATTGCCATGCAAGTATGCTTTTCATTCCAATCCCTCAGTATTTTCTAAGCATGGAGCACACTGTACTTTATAATTTTTAAATATAATAAATAAAATTATTATAACTAATATATTTTTAATGTATTAAAAAAATTATTAAATAAATATATATATATATATATATATATATATATATATGATTTAATTTATTTATAAACTAAAACTATCTTAACATAATTTGAAACATTAACACCATCTAATTTTCTCACTATGTGGTTTCCTTAATAAATCTAAGAAGCCACTTCACATATAGTTTATACATTTTTTGATTTGATATTAATAAAATTTACATGTCAGATTTAGAATCTTTTTAATATAAAAATATGTATATGAAAAATTCTAAGAAGAAAAATCCTCAAACCTAAACCAATGAGTGATTTATTTTAAAATAGAACACTGAGGGAACATATTCAAAACCCTAAACTTGTACATACCAGGATAAAGTTGAAAAGGGTTTCCTCATTGATGTAAATGAACTGCTTATTTGAAACACTTATTTGAAAGTATTGAGAAATGGGTCCCTACTGATAATTGTGCTTGTAGTGCTTCATGTTTTGTTGGTGCCATTGAAAATGGAAATCCTATAAATAACAACAAAGGTCCTTCTTTAAACCTTAAAAGGAAAAGATCATATGTGGGCCATAGGGAGGAATTTTTTATCAAGATATGTGATCGACACTAGTCTCTCACACAGATTCTATAAAGTAGTCCAAAATTATTAGTACCTTCCTTGTCTGATTTTGGTTGCAATGGAGGTGATTGAATTCAACATGAGGTGAAGCCAAGAGGTGTGAGTGTTTTACAACCAAAACATGTAAAGCATATGAGTTTTCTTTGTTGCTAGACAATAAATAAAACTACATGGAAACTTCCTCTAAAAGGCAGATCTCATTATAGGCTTTTCAACAAGATTTTGAAAGCATGAAGAAACCTTTTTCAACCTTTTTGATAACACATGTTCAAGTTTTCTAGAGCAACCAAGTTTCAACTCTAGTGAAAACAATGGTCCATATTTTATCAATCAAGTGGATCAAACTGCATTTATAGATTTATTTTAGGTCCTACTAGTTCTACTAATAAAGAATTTTTCAAATGAGTTAGATGGTAAGCATCCTATACATCCTATTCAGGGCCATATGAGTTTGATTAACAAGAATGGAGTTGAAGAGGCTATTATTTCTAGTTATTTATCTAGGCCTGAGTCTATTGAGTAGAAAATAGTTACTATTACAAATGTAGATGTCTCTAAATGGTAGTTGAAAGGTAAGCGAAATGTAAAACATGTAAGCAAGAAGAACTTTGACAGTACTAATGAAAGGAATTTGGTTAAGGTAGATTATATAACAATGTATGTAAAATTACTAAACAAGCCATCCATAAGCACTTTAGCATAATACAACTAAAATACTTTCAAACATCAGTCACCATCAATTATAGCGATGCATATGAGAGCACAAGCAAGAGTCCACATGATGGAGCGTGACCCACAAAAAAGTTTAATGTAAAAAAAAAAATTGATAATAGAAAAGCAACAATTACAAGTAAAAATAATATAGCTCGAGGAGAAACTATTAGCCCTTCCAAGAGTGGTTTCTAAGGTTGAAAAATTAGTTTTTACATAGTTGGTTTTTTCACTTTTTTGACAATAGAAATAATAGGTGTATGATAAACTGTAGAGTGAGCTAAAAAGCCTCAACCAAACCTTTAAGAGCATTAACTCTATCATAGTTTGGTAGAAATTATGAAGATATTGATAGAGTAAACAAATGATAGATTGACCAAAATATATCCCATTCTCTAGTAGTTCAAAGAATAATATGAAGAGGTGCATGAGCAAAAGTTTAAGACCCAAGATGATATAGTATTTGAATACCACCATGAATTCATTATGGTCTAGATGTTTTTAAGGGATAAGTCAAAATGGGACATATTTATTTAAAAAAAAAGGCTTAGAAAGAAGAACTAAACCAAGAATTAGGCCAAATAGGAAGAGTTTATAGGGGTGGCCAATTTTGATGATCTCATTTTTCACAAAACTCAAAATGTTAATTATCTAGAATATGACACAAGAGTTGGCTAAATAGATGAACAACCTCACATTGATGGTAATTTTTTTATATAAAAATATAAATATGAAAAACCCTAAGAAGAAGAAATCCTCAAACCTAAATCAGTGAATGATTTATTTTAAAACATAACGCTATGGGTTTTAATATAAAATAATGAATTTTAAAAACCCTAAGAAGAAGAAATCCTCAAACCTAAACTAGTGAATGATTTCTTTTAAAACAAAACGTTGAGGGGACATATTCAAAACCCTAAACTCATACATACCAAGATAAAGTTGAAAAGGTTTTCCTCATCTATGCAAATGAATTACTTATCCCACAACCATTTTAGGAAGAAGTAGAATAAAGGAAAGCAATAAAACTTTATTTGAAAGGGAAGGGAAAAAAAGCTTTGGAGCTTGAGCTTGTACCCTGTTGCCTAATAATTTCTCTTTATTGTTGTCTAACACGATTGATTATGCAACCTTACATGTAGCTTTAAAATGAGTCAATATTACAATCCTAGAGTGTAAAGCATGTGTGCCTCATCATAAACGATACACAGATTGAATGTGTATGAAGTTGTGAGGAAATGGAGAGCACCAAAGCACAAAAAAATAGGCATGTTCATAATTTTCAGTAGACAAACATAGAAAAACTCATAACCATATTCATTCAAGGTGCCAAATACATAGTAATTCTCATTTTTAATAATAACAGAAAATAGGAAGCCATTATGGGTTTTAATATAAAAATATGAATATGAAAAACCCTAAGAAAAATAAATCCTCAAACCTAAACCAGTGAATGATTTATTTTAAAATAAAAAATTATGGTTTTAATATAAAAATATGAATATGAAAAACCTTAAGAATAAGAAATCCTCAAACCTAAACCAGTGAATTATTTTCTTTTAAAGTAGGAAACAGGAAACAACATTGCAAAAATGATGCTCAAAGCCCTAGCTCTACCTCTGGTGTGCGCTGTGAAATAATGCTCAAATCCCTAGCTCTACCTCTATCATGCACTACAAAATGCTCAACCAAAATATTGATCAAAGCCCTAGCTCTACCTTCATCGCATGTTGCAAAATGCTCAACCAAAATGCTACTCAAATCCCTAGCTCTACCTCCATTGTGCACTGAAAAATCCTCAACCAAAATGTTGGTCTATGCCCTAGCTAGATCTATATCCATCGCATGCTATAAAATTCTCAAATGAAATGTTGCTCAAAGCCCTAGCTAGCTCTACCTTCATTGACACATGCTACGAAATGCTCAACCAAAATGTGACCTAGGATTTTCCTATGGTCTTTATAATTTTTTTTTTTTGAGACCCTAAGACGGTGGTTATAAACCACCATCTTAGGGTTGTTTAAGCCACCCTCTTAGAACTAAGATGGTGGTTATCCTAAGAGGATGGTTTTTAACCACCTTCTTAGGATCTATTAAGGCGATATTTTACCACTGTAAAAAACCACCTTACTTTAGCTATCGTTAGAGCCCTTTTTTGGTGTATTTTGAGACTAAATATTTGAGGTAGAGATATCCCATCATAAGAACTATCTTGGTTATAAGGATTATAGAGAATATATTTTTCCTCAGACTTGTTTATGTGGTTAGTAATGTTGGAGAATATTACATTATTTGGTACATTCTAATGTACCCCATGGTACCTATGATATAATGTAAATATTATAATAGGTTTTGATTCTATAGTTTAGGAGTGTGATTTATATTTTCCCTTTATGTAAGTGTCTATGTGTAGGATGTGCACAAGTGTCATGTAATTATGTGTGCAAGTGTATAATGTGAGAAAGTGCACAAATATCATGTAATTAAGTGTGCAAATATGTAATGTGAGAAAGTGCACAAGTATCATGTAGTAGAGTATGCAAGTATCAAGTATGTATGTAATACTGTGCAAGTGTCATAGAATAGAGTGTGCAAATAGATAGTCAAGAGTCATATATACAAGTGGTAAGATGTGAAGCCAAAGGACATGTGAGAGTTGTCTTATGCATGGAATAGGAAAGGTTGCATCTCTCATATATGTGAGGAGAGAAATAGACAAAGAGTTCAAGAGTCACCTTTCTAAGGTTATATAATGGAGACAAAAATCCATGAAATGTATATAAATATTAAAGATTATATTAAAATATTAATATTGAAGCTTGCATGCATATTTTGAGCAATTCGATTGTAAGTTTTCTTCATATTATTGCATGAATTATTTTGACCATTTATATTCATAATATTATCATTTTTATAAATATTATTATTAATTATTTTGGAAATATAATATATTTATTACTCTTATATTTGAGACTTATTAAGATCTAAAATATTAGGACTTGAGATAATCTGGTTGAAAAGCCAATATTGATATCAAATCTACTTCAAGTAGTCTCTATTGCTAGAATTAGAGGAAGTATTCGGTGTGAATTTATATTGATTCACATAAAGGAAATGTAGACTTATATTATTGTAAGTTTTGAATTTTTAGATTAATATCTGAAACGGAGCTATTGCAAAGCTTCCAATATTTGAAAACATTGGGAAATGTTTCATTATATGCTAGAGTCTATCCATTTGGTTCTAAGACTGGTGAAGACTAGGACTCTATTCAAAGGTATTATTTGGAAGATGGTGTCTGCTATCACAAGCTTGGATTTTTGAAGATTGATTAGAAAAAAATATAAGTCACCCAGATTTGAGAATTCTCTAATAAAAGAGAATGAAAATATTATAGTGGTTTAAACCACCATTTAAGGATGAAAAGTCCATAAGCATTGAAGGATAACAATTCCATAAACATTGGAGGACGTAAATTCCATAAGTATTTATTAATATTAAGGATAAAAATTCCATAAGCATTTCTTTGGATGAAGTGTCCAATAAAATTCAAAGTATTAGAGGATGTAAGGTCCATAAATATTGTAAATTCTATGACCATATTATACAAAGAAAATGTGGATGAAGACTTTGTTGTATAAGAATGTGTTGTATAAGAAACTAGTAGTATTTGAATTGGTATTGAGCCAAGCCACCATAGTTAGTGAGGTTTTGAGTTGATCCAAAATAGATAGAATATGCTAACTACACATTGATGACAAGATAAGCCAAGCCTAGATGAACCATGTTAATCATTGTAATTCATTTTTGAGTCTCTATTACTGAAGATATAAAGATAACAATTATTTTTGTGAAGGCTATGAGCTGAATGAAGTGATATATTTGGAGTATTTTCATTTAGATATGAAGCACATCGATTACATCCACCTAAGAAGAGCTAAACATCAGTGTAATGCCTGATTAATCAAACCTAAAAGGTACAATTGGTAGGGTTAAAGTAGAGAGAATTTCATTAAGTAGAGTGCCTTTATTTAATATCTTATTGGAATCATTAAGCAAAGAACCCTTAGAAAGCATTTTGTTGGAGCATTTTTATTCTTGATGTGATGTGGTCAACAAGATTTTCTAAACCTAATTTGGTAGGAAAATTTATGATGGATTTTAAAGCCTAATACTTAATGTAAATCTCACAATAAAATAATCACAAGATCAAATATAATAAAGTTGCAATATAATGAACTCAATAAAGATAACTCATAATATAATATCAAATAGAATAACTTAAGAATAACTCAAAAATACTCACAGAATAATCACATGGACATGCTCACAATATTGCTCATGGAAATACTGAAAATGCTATTGAATAAAGGTCTACTAATGCATGCAAGAAGCTATGCATTTTTTATACAAATTACAATACTTTGTCACACATATATAATTGAATGTGACTCCTCATATGTTGCACTCTTGACCTTCACTCTTCACTTTCTTATTCTAAGTACACATGTGCACTCTTAAATAATGGACACTTGTGCACATTTACATTCACAAAACTTGCACACATAATTACATGACACATGTGCATTTCCTACACATTATTACATTAGATGAAATATTAACTCACACTCTAATCTAAGACACACACCTAATATAATAATATACCAAGGTGGTATATTGGCATGTACCAAATAATATAATATTCTCCAACACCCCTCTATATTACATTATTTGGTTATTGAAGACTTTAGTCTTCAATACAATCTTCATATTTCAATTCACTTTGTATTGTATCCATCCTTCATCTTGATCAGATTTATTTTCTTCTTAACTATCTTCATATTTAGACTCAACTTCATCTTATTTAGTCTTTGTGCTTTCTTGACCTATCATATTATCATTATATTATTGTAAAAGGATATTACATTTACCTTTGTTTTCCATATCATATGTCTTATTTAGTATAGAGACTTCTAAACATTCACTTAAAGCATCATGGTAATATCCTGAATTAGATGAACTTGATGTATCAATATTGCATGAAGAATAAAATATCTTTTCCAAAAAGGATTCATCTACTTTTTCTTTCTTCTTAAGAGATTCAATCAATTCCTTTTGTTTCATGCTTTCTTCTTTGTGATATTTGAGTGTAAGCAATGCCATATATAATATGCTACCAATATCCAAAGGAATTAGAATATTATATTTTCCATTATCAATTGCTTCAATAATCCTAGCATGTAGATAATATTCCAAAGTTTCAAAGCTTTCTTCTATTGCTTCACTATAGATCAATTTTGAAGCTAGATCTAATTTTCCTTCTATTTTTGTGAGCAAGTTTTTGATTCCAATTTTTATGACATTTGCCTTTATTTTCTAATTATGTTTTCCATATCATTATTCATTGAGTTCTTGGAAGTAGACATCCTTTTGACTCCCTAGTTTTTTAATAATAATTATTTCAAGTTTCTATATTTTCAAAACCTTTTGTAGTTGTATACCTTATGGCTCCCTAATTAATAAAAATAAGAATTTTGCAAAATTTAATCTTCCTAAATTTTGATGTAGAATTCCTTATCTCTCCAAAAATAATTTTGCAAATATTCTATATATCTTGAAATTCAAATAAAGTAATAATGTACTTCAAATATCAAATCACTTTATAAAGCTTCAAATTAAATATCTACTTATCACTCCAAAGCATTAATTATGCACTAAAAAACTTCTACTTAATACTTCAAAACTTTATCAAAGCAACTAAAGTATTAATATCTTATTAAACCTCTTATCTCTCCATTTATCTAGTTAAACCTTAGAATTTTCAATAATTAAACTCTACTTATCTCTCCTCAACCTTAGCGCTTAATCAAATAATAAGAAGGTCAAATCCTATTTTACCTTTTATTGATATGCTCTTGTTTCAAATATTTTTTGATGCTATAATCTACTTATCTCACGGTGCATTCAACTCTACCTAGGTGTACTTGATATTGCTTTCATGTATTTAATTCTCTTTGATTGTCCTTGATTATCCCAAACGTATTCAACTCTCTCTACTCATTGTCCACCCTCTTGATGGCTTGTTATTCAAGCATAGGATTCTTACAAAGAATGCCTTACTTTTGTCACTTAAGATGTTTCACCTGCCTCATGGTATGCTTATTCTATTATTATTTCTATTGTTTTACATAAATTTGGTTTGTCTTTACTTATGTGGTACTCTAATGTTACAACTCTGATGTTTGAATATATCTCAAACTTGAAGCTTTCTAGTCTTATTAAACTCTAGAATTTTCCATTCAATCATGTCTCTTTGACTCCCTTTTGTGACTTTGAACGACACTTCACTTTCTAGGTCAGTTCTTCACTTTGAATGGCACTATAATATTTCACTCCATAAACCATTTTGTATTCACCATTGTGGCTTTTTGGCAATTGAAATATAATTTTCTTGCATGCTTTTAGCTGGTCTTATCTTCAACTTTTGTTTCAATGTTACACTTGCAAATTGAATATTTTCTTTCTCACCTAGGGTGATTCTTCATTTCATCTTCTATTGGCTATAAATGATGCTTGGTTGGTGCAAATGGTGATTGGTGCTTGGCTAATATGAATGGCACTTAAATTCAATATTCTCTTGGATTTTCCTTTGGGTAAATGGCATTTAGACTTCCATAACTTCTTCAAATACAACAAGATGGAATTTTTCTTTCCTTTTCCATTTCACTCAATGTCGGTAGGTTTCCCACTGTTCAACAATGGTGCTTCTCCATTGTGGATGTTTTGATTTGATTTCTTCTACCTTATAACATGTTGTATCCTCTATTTTTAGGTTTAGATGGACTCTTTTCTTTGGTTTCTTCTTTGTTGTGTACACTTTGTTGCCTTTAAAATTTTAACCTTCCTTTATCTATGCTTAGTTAATGGTTGCACCTTCTTGCTTACTCTTGAATTTTGTCCTTGAACTACTTTTCTATCCCTTATGGAATACACTTGATGTTATCCTCTTGAAATATAACACTATCCCTTATAGAATATTCTTGTTGATCTCCCTTAATATTGTAGGTGTAGGTGCTACACTCTACACTTTGACCTGTGCTCTCCTAGGAACTTGACTTCATATCACTCACCCTTAATTTTTGTTTTAATGTAGCCTAGCTTGACTACTTCACTCTATGCACGTCTCCTTTACATGGCCAATAAACTGATCTCTTTGTAACTTGGTGCATGTTTAGGTGGTAATGAGACTGCTTTGTCTTATAACTTGTGCCTCCAACCTGAAACTTAATTACTACACTATACTTGCTTAACACTATGGTTTCTTCTCTTCATGCAGTCTTCTTCTCTTTCTTGATGTTTGCTTTCATACCTTGCTCTTTTCTTGATATGAATAGAGCTATTATGGCACTTTTTGACTATAGTGCTACTATGGTGCTCCACTTGCTTATAGATGATACTATGAATATTATCCTACTTTTTATCCTTTGTTCTTCAACCTTTGTAGTTCTACATTATTCAAACTTTGTGTTGGTCATGAATCTACCTAAGTACAAAATATCATTTGTGCACCCTAGACCCATCCAGCATTGAAAGGCCAAAGGAGAGAGATATCCTTCGGGCCAATATCCAAAGAGGATTGGCTCCCTTACTAATCTAATCCGGTTTAAATCTTAGGGTAATAGAAAAGAAATGGAAAATGACAAAAAGAGATGGGAAATATGGCTATAATACGAAAAGTGTAGTGGGGATAAATTAAAAAAAGAAATCACATTAAGTGCTAATTAGCATGAAATAGAAAGATAAGCATAGAAACCACTCACAGTTTGTAGAGACAACATCCAAAATAAATTTTAGTGTTCATGCCCTTACCACAAATATTTAAATTCAGATGCATAATTTAAAAGGAGCTAATAATGGACATAAACGTAAGCAAAAATGTCAAGCAGAAAGTGATTAACCACAATACTAATCAAGGAACCAGAAGCCAAATATCTTTCTATTAATGCAAAAAACTTAAAGTATTTTTTTTGCAGAATGTCTATCCCCCTCATTACATTGAAATGCTTAGTATTTATAGAGGATTTCACCTCTTTCATTAAATGCACAATGCAACAAAATGTTTACTGGTAAAAAATTTGTAGTAGTATTTTCTTCCTTGGTAATGGTGATGCTCGAATCAGATTATTCTTCAAGGGGCAGCGATCTAGCTTTTAGGGAGTGTGATTGGAAAATCAACAAAATGGATGATAGAGATAATGTCCCAAACTACGGTGCATTGAGACTCAACAATATCACACGACAATCGAGAGATTGAATATCAAATCCTAGGTGCTATTACATTCTCTCCTACCTTGGAATCTTACCCTTGTTGGTTGAAATCAGTAAAATTTAATTCTACTTTAAAAAGGAATGAAGTCCATGGAAGGTGCCTCAAAAATCATTGATATCACACCATATTTGAGGATGTAGCATTTAATATTTGTAGAAATTCTAAATCGTGGCTCTTTGCTACCCCAAGCATTCAATTTTATTAATATTTGCCTTTTTTGAAAATATCTGGTGTTATGGTGCTTCTGAGAAGAACACTACATTGATGGTTACCTCCAAGCTGGAATTTCACCTTCTATTTCAATTGATTTCACCCTTGATGTCTTCTAGTTTCAATGGTAGTCAAAAATATGAGTTTCACCCTTAAAAATGATTTTCCCTGTTTCCTGGGTGATTTCGCTCCAAAAATGATAGAGGACGTCTTCTACGAAAGAGGAGAAAAAAAAACTAATTAATTTCACCCCTGAAAGGGGTGACAATGATTTTTTCCCCAATCCAGGGGTAATGTTGACTTTGACTAGCAAGAAGACCACATTTTCAAGGAATTTCATCTCAAGTTGTTTCCTCCTGGATTTTTGCCCCATAGAGGGGTGAAAATAATTTTCACTCCCTCTGAGGGATGACATTGACCTTGACTTCCCCTTCTATGCCTGGATGCCATCATCCTCATGCTTGCACTCTAAAACCTACTTTTACTAGAGTTTTGCCCCTGAAAGGGGTCAAAATGATTTTCGCCCCTGTCAAGGGGCGATTTTTACTTTGACTGTGCCCAAATAATTCTCCTTTCTATTTTCGGGCCGAAGAATCTATTGATTGGATTTTCACCCTTGAGATGGGAAAAACTAATTGTTGGACATTTTGAGTCCTCAAGTCAAATTTGTCATTGATGTCAAGAAAGGAAGTCGTCATTAATATCCAAAAAAATTTCAAGAAACAAGTTATCAAAGTTGTCATTGGTATTTAGGAAGAAGCTTCTAATAAAGTCAAAGGTCAAGAGGAAAAATGCAAAGGTTAAAGGCAAAGGGCTCCATAATATTTTTAAATATTATGTGGAAGCATAAGTTAAATGGTTTTCATAAAAACCCAAGAAATTTTATTTGAAAAGCTAAAGGGAGATTTAATATTTATTTGATAAATTATTTAAATTCAAAATGAATTTAAATTTTATAAATAAATATTATTTATACCAAGGCGCAAAGTGAAAGATGGTATAAATAAAACCATAGGGTTTAAAGAATTAATTTATAAAATTTAAATTCAAAAGAATTTAAATATTTTATAAATTGATAAAAACTCCAAAGGTAATTTGAACACCAACGTCCAAAAATCATTGAGGGTAAATAAAGCATCGACATCATGCATGGAGGAAGAAATTAGGTATATAAGCTATGCCTTAAAAGCATTTGAGATTATCCTTTTGCTCGATAATCAAAGTGTGCAATAGTGTTTTGAATTGATAAGGAAGAAAGAGCAACGAACATTTTTGTTTAAGCACCAGCGAATAATTTCAAGGGGACTTGCACCAAAAGACCAAGCGCCAATGAGGCAAGTGGCCTAGTGACAAAGAGGGTAGCGTTAGGGTTTTGGGAACAAGGAGGTCTGTGTTTGAAACTCGGCGGTAGCATTTTTGTTTGTGGTGGTTGCATTGGTGTTGAGCGCCAAGGAAGGTGCACATTTTGCACAAGGCGAGCGAGGAAGGTTTTGAGCACGTGGTGCTCATTTATCCCCAAGAAAGCACCTAGCTTGTGCGGCATTGGGAGTCACAACTAGGGTGTCGATTGAGGTTGCGTTGTGTGTTCGATTCCCCTCCAAGGCAAGGTAATTAATTTTGAAATTTAATTTTTGTATGATGCCTAAAGTTTGGAGTTAAAAGGGTGCATGAAAGGTTTATTAGTTGGAAATGATTTTTGATTAGTTGGAGGAATAAGGTGTTAAGTTTTATTTTAATAAAGTATTTTGGTATATTGATTTATTGAAATATTAAAAGGATAAGGGGGGCTTCTTGTCTTTAGGTTGTATTTGAAAAGAAAAGTGCATTGAATATTAGTGGGATATTATAAGGTGTAAGTGGTAATTTAATTTTTGTAAATGTTGATGAATGTTTTATTAAATATGGAGTGATAAGGTGTATGCATGTTTTAAAGTTTGCATTGTAATTTGAGAAAATTAATCACCTTATAATTTCTTTGAGCTTGGCAAGAAGTGTTTGAGATTTTGGTAGATTTAGAAGATTCCTTCACCATCAAGAAAAAGGTATGAGCACATTTTCTAAAGTTTAAAATTGATTGGTTGGTTTTCTGGAAAATAAGTTTGGAGTGAAAAGGAATTGATTAGGGTTTCTTTTTTGAGAGTTTTTGAGTTAATGCATCAAGGTTCTCTGGAATAAAGAGTTGTAATTAGAACCTTGTTTAGTAAGCATTATTGTTGAAGCCATTGGTTGTGTGAAGAACTTGATTTAGGATTTTGAAAAGAACATGAGTATCATTGTTATATGAATATTGTTTTATAAGCATTGTGTTGAAGTGAATTGTCATGCAAAGAACTTGAAATAGGGTTTGAAAAGAACATGAATATCATTGTTATGTGATATTAGTTGTTGAGAATTGTTGGAAACATTTTGAGTTGGTGGTTATATACTTGAACTAGGGTTTGTGAGCAAGGGTTGTTTCATTGATTTATTAGTTGAGTAGATTTGGTTGAGCCTACTCAAGTGGATGAGTGAAGTGATTGTTCAAGTTCCATAAAAAAACAATTATATATTCTAAATTGAGTTAAGAAAGTGATTGAGCATTGAGTTGAATTTGAAGCATATTGAGTCTCTAACAATTCTCCTTATGTTTCTAAGAGAATGATTGAAAGTAATTGAGCATTGTGATAAGTATAGAATATATTGAGTCTCTAACAATTCTCTATGTTTCTATGAGATTGAGCAAGTTCTGTGTGGACTTGTTGAGCAAATTTGAGCAAGTTCTATGTGGACTTGTTGAGCATATTTGAGCAAGTTCTATGTGGACTTATTGAGAAGATTTGAGCAAGTTCTGTGTGGACTTGTTGAGCAGATTTGAGTAAGTTTTGTGTGGACTTGTTGAGCATATTTGAGCAAGTTCTTTGTGGAATTGTTGAGCATATTTGAGTAAGTTCTATGTGGACTTGTTGAGCAGATTTGAGCAATTTCTGTGTGGACTTTTTGAGCATATTTGAGAAAGTTTTGTATGGACTTGTTGAGCATATTTGAGCAAGTTCTATGTGGAATTGTTGAACAAATTTGTGCTAGATTGAAGGAATGTGTTTATTGCAAATTTTAGATAGAGCTTTGGAGGTGATAGAGCAGAGAGGATAGTAGTTTCCAGTGGATAGAGATCCATCATCCAGGGCAGTGAGGACAGGTCTTTTGATTGGGGATAAAAGTCTTCAATAGAGAGAGATCCACAAGCCAGTGTAGTGGAGGTAGTAGTCTTCTAGAGGATCACTAGCCAAATTAGAGGATAAGGAGTTCTCTTGTGGATAGATATCCATTAACTTGATTTAGGTGATCAACATCTCCTTTGGACAGAGATCCATAAACATTGTAATAGAGAAAGGATTCCCAAGAGATTGATCGAGAAAATTTTAGTGAAATATTTTCTTCGTGGAGTAGCCCACATTGGGTGAACCACGTAAATTATGGTGTCTCTATTATGTGTGGTGTTTTGTACATTGCTTTGATTACTGCTGCTTATATTTCTATCTATACATTGCATAATATTGATTGGGAAAGAAAAGTAAAAGTGATCTTATAATGTTCACCCCCCTCTCAGTATAAGCTTGTGTTCTTCAATTGATATCAGAGCAGGTTCCTTCAGAAGAGTTTAACAACTTGAAGGAAAATCTAACAAGAACATAATGGATCCTAAGGAGGTGTCCTCAAATAATTCAGTACTAGTATTTGATGGAAGTGACTATATATATTGGAGTATGATGATGAAAATCTACCTGATGGTACTTGGAAATGAAATTTGGGAAGCAATGGAATTTGGATACGATAACTTAATAAATCCTCCTACATATAAGGAAGGTAAGCTTATACAACACTATAATTCAAAAGCAATGAATGCACTTGTGAAATGTTTGCATAGAACATATTCTATGAAAGTTATGCATTGTCAAACTACAAAAGAAATGTGGGATAAATTGTAAAATATATATGGAGATAAAGGACAACTTTAAGCATTAAGAATGAATGATGAGGAAAACATTAGTGCTTATCTTATTCGAATTCATGAGGTTGTAAATGGTATGCAAGGACTTGAAATGAAAATTTTTTAATCTTATGTTTGTGATAAAGTATTAATATCTCTTCCAAAAATATTTAGTGAACAGGTTTCTGCTATAGAAGTGTCAATGGATGGTGATACTTTGACAAGAGATAAGTTGTTTGGTATGCTCACAGTATTTGAGATAAGAACAAAAGATACTATTCCCTAGAAAAAAGCATCATTCAAAGCAATCAATAAGACAAATGGTAAGAAGTCAAAATCAATCAATGAGTCATCTAGTGATGAAGAAGCTAATTATGGTTGAAGAGATAAGGACTACAAAAGATCCAAAGATCTAGTATTGGTTAAGTGTTTCAATTGCAGAAAGTATGGATATTTTGCAACAGATTGTCAAGAACCCAAGAACAACAATGGTGAAGAAAAACAAGATCACAGAAATAGAAAATCAGAAAGATAAAGGCACAAGAAGAAAAGCAAGGATGGAAAAAGAAGAAAATGAAAGAAGTTATTTCAAAGGTAAAAGAGAAGCTCCTATGTGGATAAGGCAAATAAGTACTCAAGTGATAGTGATGCTAGTTTTTTAGACAATGATAGAGATGAAGTCCTATTTATGATTAAAGAGAAAGAACCAGTTAATAAAAGGACTCCAATCATTCTCAAATGTTTTAGATGTGGTAACTTTTGATATCTTGAATATAGTTGTACAAAGGATGGTTATAGTTTCAGTGATTATGAATATGAAGATACACTTGAAGGACCAGATGAAAATATTCTAATGGCATTGGAAGATAAATAAGGTGATTTCATAGAAGACAAGACAAAAGAAAATGAAGATGCAGAAAAAGGTAAAAAAATAGAGGAATATTTAGAAAAGGATGGATATGAATGATATCAAGGGAGAACTTATCTATGCCCTTGAAATAGTAAAGAAGGTAAGAAAGCAAAACTCTAAACTTGAAATTCGGTTCCAAGAATGTGATGAAGAAAGAAGTTTGCTCATAGAGGATTTAGAAGAATTAAAGGCTAAGGCAAAAAGGTTCAAGGATAAGTTAGAAGCAAATATCTTAAAATGTGAGAAGTTAGCACAAGAAGTGGCACTACTAAGAGAATATTTGGAGGACTCCAATATCAAGATGAAAGGGTTCAAAAATAGCTCAAAGAACTTGGATAAGTTCATCAAGACACAAAATACTACTTCAAACAAAATAGGCCTTGGTTTTTAACAAGCTCAAAATAAACAAGAAGGAGAATCATCCTCAAGTTTTGGAGGAGAAGAAACTTCAGATGAAGATACTTCATAAGAATATAGTGTAAAAGAAAGTGATACATATGAGGATGAGTTGGACAATAGAGAGTTCAACAAAGATAGGAATAATGCACAAAGAAGATACAAATGGAACAACAATCATAATAGGTCAAGAGAGACTAAGAGACCTATGAGGTCAAGACAAGGAAACTTCAATGGAAGATGTTTTTCATGTCATAGGTTTGGGCACATGGCTTCATAGTGCAGAACATAGGAAATAAATGAATATGGGAACAAATAAATTTTCCATGGGTATTGCTACTCATGTAATCAGTTTGGTCACAAGGCAATGAATTGCAGGGTTCATGACAGAAGAGGATATGGTTTAAGTAGGAGAAATCCTAAGATATTTGCACCTCCAAGGAATAATAACATTAAGTGTTATAAGTGCAACAATGATAGTCACACAACAAAGTGGTGTAGAGTAGACATTCCAAGAACATGTACGAACAGGAATAGGAACATGAATATGAATATGAACATGAATAGGAATAGGGATATGATTAGGAACAAGAACGGGAACAGGAGTAGGAACAAGGATATGAACAGAAATATGGACAAGAAGATGGACATGGAAAGAAATAGTTAAAGGAATTAGAAGGATCGGATAAGAAGGAAAGAGGATAAAGGTAAATAATAGTGTTTTCTGGGAGTAGAAATACTCCCACCCCAGAATTAACCACCTCAAGAGGAGGTGGGGGAGGGGCTAAGCTAAGACACACATTCTTAGCCCCGAGCCCCAAAGGTGACCCTTTGCCATTGATGTCAAAGGGGGAGAGATTTGGTATTTGAAGAGAGCATTGAGTCAGGGGGAGTAGAACAGGAAAAAATCAAGTTTTCGGTAAAAAGAATTTGGGTTGCCATCAATGACAAAGGGGGAGATTGTTGGAAATTTTGAGTCCTCAAGTCAAAGTTGTCATTGATGTCAAGAAAGGAAGTCGTCATTAATATCCATAAATTTGTCAAGAAACAAGTTATCAAAGTTGTCATTGGTATTCAGGAAGAAGCTTCTAATAAATTCAAAGGTCAAGAGGAAAAATGCAAAGGTTAAAGGCAAAGGGCTCCATAATATTTTTAAATATTATGTGGAAGCATAAGTTAAATGGTTTACATAAAAACCCAAGAAAGTTTATTTGAAAATCTAAAGGGAGATTTAATATTTATTTGATAAATTATTTAAATTCAAAATGAATTTTTTTTTGGTAAGTAGTGTTTGTATTTACAGTGGGTTTTAACAAGGATCCCAAAACCTGATTACATAAGCAATGGGCCTAGGGCATCAATCCCTTGAAACTGAACACCAAAACAGAAATCCCGCCCAACGGTAACAGTAAGCATGAAACAATCCCTCTCAGCGGGAAATAAACAAATAAGAAAGAAAGTAGTTTTGGAGATCCCGCCCAGTGGGGAGTAGCCAAAAACCACCATCGAGAAGATCTCGCCTAGCAAGAAGCAAAGAAAAACCGTTACAATAAAATCCCGCCTTGCGGGAAGCAGTCAAAACCACCACAAACAGTCCCGCCTAGCGGGAAGCAACAGGGAAATCCCGCCATCCGAGAAACCAGCAGAAAATAAAGGATACCGCCTCACGGGAAAATTGGTGGATTTGGCAGATCCCGCCCTGTGGAGAAACCAGCCGCCCATCGGGAAAACATTTCGTTCAGCGAGAGCCATCCTGTAGGAAGCCGACAGCCAGCACAGAGAGGATCCAGCCCATCAGGAAGTGACCAAAGAGTTGTACCACAAGGAACCCGCCCCGGGAAAACAGAAGAGGATCCCAACAGCAGGGACCAAGAATCTCGTCTAAGCACAGAGCCCGCCGAGGATTCACAAGAAAAATGGGGAAGCTATCCAAACCCTAAACTGTCACCTCCACCGCATCGAGAAATGCAAGGGACCAGATCCACGCGAATAACCTGCAAAAAACCCCAGGGGGAAGCCTGAGGGAAAAAGGGAAGGGATCCCCAACCAAACAGGGATCCCTGGGAAGCACCAGTCCGAAAAAACAACCAAGGAAACCCTAGCCGGCCGGGAGGGGCGCAGATAGTGGAGAAGGATCTCCCCCCAAGAGATCATCTGCAAACAACCACTCCCCGGGAGGGATGACCTGGGTTGAGCCAGGGACTGAGCAGGAACCAGGAGCCATGGGAGGGGGAGCAGGGGAGGGACCAGAGCCCTCCCCTAAAATTCAAAATGAATTTAAATTTTATAAATAAATACTATTTATACCAAGGTGCAAAGTGAAATATGGTTTAAATAAAACCATAGGGTTTAAAGAATTAATTTATAAAATTTAAATTCAAAAGAATTTAAATATTTTATAAATTGATAAAAATCCAAAGGTAATTTGAGCGTCGACGTACAAAAATTTTTGAGGGTAAATCAAGAATAGATGTCATGCATGGGGGAAGAAATTAGGTATATAGGCTATGCCTTAAATGCATTTGAGATTATCCTTTTGCTCAATAATCAAAGCATGCAATAGTGTTTTGGATTGATAAGGAAGAAAGAGCAGCGAACATTTTTATTTAACAACCAGTGAATAATGTCAAGGGGACTTGTGCCAAAATATCAAGCACCAATGAGGTAAGTGGTCTAGTGGCAAAGAGAATAGTGTTAGGGTGTTTGGCACAAGGAGGTCTGTGTTCGAAACTCGATGGCAAAATTTTTGTTTGTGGCAGTTGCATTGGTGTTGAGCACCAAGGAAGGCGCATGTTTTGTGCAAGGTGAGTGGGGAAGGTTTTGAGCACATGGTGCTCATTTATCCACAAGAAATCGCCTAGCTTGCACGGTATTGGGAGCCACTACTAGGGTGCCGATTGAGGCTGCGTAGTGTGTTCGATTCTCCTCCAAGGTAAGGTAATTAATTTTGAAATTTAATTTTTGTATGATGCCTAAATTTTGGAGTTAAAAGGGTGCATGAAAGGTTTATTAGTTGGAAATGATTTTTGATTAGTTGGAGGAATAAGGTGTTAAGTTTTATTTTAATAAAGTGTTTTGGCATATTGATTTATTGAAATATTAAAAGGATAAAGGGAGCTTCTTGTCTTAGGTTGATTTTGAAAATAAGAGTGCATTGAATATTAGTGGGATATTATAAGGTGTAAGTGGTAATTTACTTTTTGTAAATGTTGATGAATGTTTTATTAAATATGGAGTGATAAGGTGTATGTATGTTTTAATGTTTGCATTGTAATTTGAGGAAATTAATCACCTTATAATTTCTTTGAGCTTGGCAAGAAGTGTTTGAGTTTTTGGCAGATTTATAAGATTCCTTCACCATCAAGAAAAAGGTATGAGCACATTTTCCAAAGTTTAAAATTGAATGGATTTTTGGAAAAAAAATTTGGAGTGAAAAGGACTTGATTAGGGTTTCCTTTTTTAGAGTGTCTGAGTTAATGCATCAAGGTTTTTTGGAATAAAGAGTTGTGATTAGAATCTTGTTTAATAAGCATTGTTGTTGAAGCCATTGGTTGTGTGAAGAACTTGAGTTAGGATTTTGAAAAGAACATGAGTATCATTGTTATGTGAAGATTATTTTATAAGCATTGTGTTGAAGTGATTTGTCATGCAAAGAACTTGAACTAGGGTTTGAAAATAACATGAATATCATTGTTATGTGAGATTAGTTGTTGAGAATTGTTGGAAACATTTTGAGTTGGTGGTTATATACTTGGACTAGGGTTTATGATCAAGGGTTGTTTCATTGAGTGATTTTTTGAGTAGAGTTGGTTGAGCCTAGTCAAGTGGATGAGTGAAGTGATTGTTCAAGTTCCATAAAATAAACTAATCTATATTCTAAATTGATTTGAGAAAGTGATTGAGCATTGAGTTGAATTTGAAGCATATTGAGTCTCTAATAATTCTCCTTATGTTTCTAATAGAATGAAAGAAATTGAGCATTGTGATACGTATAGAATATATTGAGTCTTTAAAAATTCTCTTTATGTTTCTATGAGATTGAGCAAGTTCTGTGTGAAATTATTGAGCAAATTTGATCAAGTTTTGTGTGGAATTGTTGAGAAGATTTGAGAAAGTTTTGTGTGGACTTGTTGAGCAGATTTGAGCAATTTTTGTTTGGACTTGTTGAACAAATTTGAGCAAGTTCTGTGTGGACTTGTTGAGCAAATTTTAGCAAGTTTTGTATGGACTTGTTGAGCATATTTGAGCAAGTTTTGTGTGGACTTGTTGAGCATATTTGAGTAAGTTCTGTGTGGACTTATTGACAAAATTTGAGCAAGTTATGTGTGGACTTATTTAGAAGATTTGAGCAAGTTTTGTGTAGAATTGTTGATCAAATTTGAGAAAGTTCTATGTGGACTCGTTGAACAGATTTGTGCTAGACCGAAGGACTGTGTCTAGTGTAAATTTGAGATAGAGCTTTGGAGGTGATAAAGAAGAGAGGATAGTAGTCCCCAGTGGATAGATATCCATTATACAGGGTAGTGATGATAGGTCTTTTGAGTGGGGATAAGAGTCTTTAGTGGAGATATATACACAAGCCAGTGTAGTGGAGGCAGTAGTCTTCTAGAGGATCACCAGCCAGAGTAGAGGAGAAGGAGTTCTCCTGTGGATAGAGATCCATGAACTTGATATAAGAAATTAGCTTTTCATTTGGACAAAGGTCCATAAACATTGTAATAGGGAAAGGATTCCCAAGAGATCGATCGAGAAAATTTTAGTGAAATATTCTCTCCGTGGAGTAGCCCACATTGGGTGAACCACATAAATTATGGTGTCTCTATTGTGTGTGGTGTTTTGTACATTGCTTTGATTATTATTGTTGATATTTTTATCTATACACTGCATGATATTGATTGAGAAAGAAAAGTAAAAGTGGTCTTATACTGTTCACCCCCCCTCTTAGTATAAGCTTATGTTCTTCATCGATTTTTACCCCTTTCCAAGGGTGACGTTAACTTTGACTTCTCCTTCACTTGCACATTTTTTCCTTCTCCACTTTCAACGGGTGAAATCACTTATCAAGATAGTTTCACCCCAAATGAGGGGTGCAAAGGACTTTCACCCCTCCATGGGGTGAAAATGTCTTTACTTCAATTTTACTGGTGCCTTCACCTTGAATGGAAAATACCAAAGTCATAGCTGATTTTCTATCAATTCTTCTATTCTGAAACTGTCCCGATCTTGCCCCAAAATGTTCCTTGCATTAATCACTTTCTTTTTATATTTCATCCATGAGCACCTTTAATTTCTACAGGGAGAATTTTATAGTGCATTTTTGAAATTAACATTTTTATTTTAATGGAAATGCTTACAGGAAGGAAACAAAATATTTCATTAAAATCATAAAAATGGCAAAATTGCATCATTCATCTTCTTCTTTTCCTTTCAAAATTTTACAACAAAATTTAGTGTGGTAAAATTGCCAACACTTTTGGTGGCTCTTGGGGTATTCAGTTCTTCTGAATGCAATCGACCCCAGGCCTTCATCCATTGGGCTCAGTTATCAGTGCCACTAGTTGCATCAGATCTACCGACTGTATTAGATGGTGCATTTGATACTACAATATCCTCCTTCTTCCTTATTTCCTCCTGAGCCTTCTTCTCTTGTTATTTTATTGCTTGTTGCTCTACTTCTGCTCGTACTTGGGCTTCATGCTTGGTGAGGCTCTCACTTGTAGCTTCATACATGGAAACTACCTCGGCCCAGGCATCATCTATGAATGCTGAGAATGTACTCAGTGAATCTATGACAAAGTGCAACATCTCAACCTGATCCATGCTGATGCGGTTAGCTCTCTACTGAAGTTCTAGTAAGGAAGATTCGATGCGGGTGAGCCTCTCCATGCAAGGTAGTGCTTGTTCCTCTATTATTGGCTCCTCCCAACCATCAATTTCTGAAGTATCTTCCATGAAATCTTGCCAAGATGTCTTCAATTCTTTTGTTGGCAACAACTCATCCTGCTCATCAATGAAGCTCAAAAACCCAGCATCGGCTAGAACCTCAAAATATACGAGCGAAACACAATGCTCCTGTTCAAACATAGTTATCAACTTTTGGGCTTCTCTTGCTAGCTCCAACCGAGAAAAATAGCCATGCAATATCATTCTAGCCTTGGACCAACTACGATCCATCCCGCTCATCGGCTTAACCTAGAAATTAGAGTTCACCAATGCTTGAATCTTTAGCACCATTTCCAGTTTTGGTTCTAGCCTCTCTTCAACATATTCCAAAGTTTTCTCTCCAAGAAAAATCACTATCTCGAGCCTCATGAATGTACATGAGAACCTTGAGTGCATCCATCACCAAAGTCACACAATATTTCAATAAATGGCGATGAGTCTCTTTGATTTTTTCCTTGGAGAAGCCTATTGATTGCATGGCTTTCTCAGCCAATTATTTCTATGTAGCCTCAAGTTGGGCTGTTAATGCTTGCACTTGTTTCTCTACTCCTACCCAAGCTATCTGGTAGCCCTTGGCTTCTTTCTCCAACTCTTCTACCTTCTTCTACCAATGCTCTACCTCTGATTTTACTGTTTCTAGTTGATCTCTACTTTCGGCTAGAGCATCATTCAACTCAATAATCTTTTCCTCAGACTCTCAAAGAAACTCTTCTTGTAATGTTCATCATGCAAGTAAAGAGAGCTCATGTCCACCTGCATATTCCCCAACTTCTCTGTGGTATCAATATTTGTCAGGTCCTCTGTAATGACTTCACAAGTATAATCACTTGAAGTCATTTCTCCTTGAGGCTTCTGGACCTAGGGAATCATTCTCATAGTATGAGACTCCATTGTTTTAGGGTCAAAAGTGACCTTCTTCAATTCCTTTGTTGGATCCTAAGCTTCTTTCTCTTATGGCTCTTTAGCCATTGAGATGCACTTAATCAGGCTTGGCTCATCTTTATCACAATAGGATGCTCTGGTACAATATCTATCTCTGGCTCTATCAACACTTGCAACTCAAGAAAAGGAGTAGGGGAAAGTGATCTTGTTAAAGTTTTGGCTTAGGAAGGGAAGTGGAAATGGGAATGGTTGATGTAATAGAAGTGGTTAAAGGGATGGAAGTGAGGGTTTCAGCTGTAGTTACACTCACTCGAGGAGGAGCTTGCGTACTTATAGTCATGGTGGAAATAATTGGAATGGAGGATGAAGGGAGTGAAAATGGGTTAGGACTAGATGCGAAAGAACTAAAAGAAAGGGAAATAGTAGAAGCGAGAATAGAGGAAGAGGGAGCATCGGTGATTGGGGATTGGGAAATAGGAAGTGAAATGGAGGTGGTAGGTATACCAAATGGAGGGGATATAGAAGCAACAACTACAGAAATGGGTGCAACAGTCATCGAATTCTCAAGAGAAAGGGAAGGAGGTATAGAGAATGTACCTTCGGGCTCGGACACCTTCTGAGCTAGTGGTGAGGGTGATTGTGATGCTGGCTCACCCTTGTTTTACCCCTCCTCTACCTCCTTCTCTAGATCTATGACTTCCATGTGTTGGATAAATTGTTCTTCCTGAACCAAAGGAGGCTCTTCTAAAATGTTAGCCTGTGTGACTTCACCTATGGGAGGAGGGTTCACCCTAGATGAAGGAACTGCACCTATTCTAGGCCTTTTAGATATTTTTGGGAAAGGGGGCACCTCACACTTATTCTTCTTCTTCCACTGGAGTTGTACTTCTGGTGATGGTACTCTTTCTTCTTCCACAAGTGGTGCTTCTTCAACCACATGTTGCTCATGTTCAACCATGATCTCTTCACTGTCAGACCTTTGAAAAGTTCGAGGTACAATATTGGTGAAAGAGATTGGTTGGTAGCCATCATAGTACTCATCATAGACATCCAAAAATACCTCATCCATTACCAGACCATAAGGTGACCCAGTTTTCCCTCTATGGGCCCTCATAACCCACTAGTTGGTAATATTTTCTTCAGTCCAAGTTGGCAGTTGTTCTTTCATCCTATCAAACAAACCTAGGGGAGGAATTTGATGCTTGTGAACCATGGGGTTGTACTCAACCTCCATCTCATAATAATCATGCCATGGTGGAAGCGACATCATCTGATCAACATGCCATTCAAGATCGTGCCCTTCTAGATTATTTTTGTGTCATTGAATATCAGGTCTAGGGTAGCAATGAAATTTTTTGGCATTAATAAAATTTGTGAACTAACCCAAAGGATCATATTTCCACCATTGAGGTAACTCCACCATGCCCATATCTGAGAGTGCTTCATTAAGCAATTTATTCTGGCCGACTTGGTCAACTTCGATCCCATCAAAGTGAAATGGCATGGTGCATGTGGTCCTCTTGCCTCATCCTACCCCATAAACTTCGTTGATGTAGTCAGTCTATCGAATGACTTCCATTGCAAAGAGGCACTCGATAGTGAAATAAGGAAGGAGAAATGACTTGCTAGTGAAGCCAAAAATTTGCACCACAATGCCCTACATCAACAAAAAGATATCTCCTTTCTCCTTAGTGACAATTTCTTCCCTCATTGCCTTGGGCACTCTTTCACTTGTGCAGTAAATAAGTTTGAGGGTGGGTCCCAGGAACATGCGGTTAAAATTGTAGAATGATTCCCCCTTGACAAGCTTGAAGTCCATGAATATACTGGCAGCTTATTATCTACCTCATCAGTCTATTTTACTGTAATAAAAGAAAAATGTTGATGCATATGGAAGAAGAAATACCAGGCCAAAAATGAAGCATGCCTAAACAAAATTGCTTCTTCGCTCTGAATTCTCTCCAACTGGGTATGCAATGCTCGAGCTACATAGTCCACCCAATCAAAGAAAATTGGGTTTGTGCTTGCTTGCATGGTTGTAGGGGCATAAAAATCCACTTGGAAAATGCATTGCACCATCGCTGCTTGCCATTTATACACTGTGGTATCAGTAGGA
Source organism: Wollemia nobilis (assembly GCA_028583015.1). Taxonomy (NCBI): domain Eukaryota; kingdom Viridiplantae; phylum Streptophyta; class Pinopsida; order Araucariales; family Araucariaceae; genus Wollemia; species Wollemia nobilis. The sequence goes on along the minus strand of JAQPPZ010000386.1, from coordinate 5,276,701 downwards.
AGACCAGATACCCAAGCCAACATAGAATACATATCTAGGCTTTTAAATTCCATCAAGGGTTTTGATAAAGCTAGAAACTCTTCGAACTAGGGCACCTTTATAAGTTGATTCTCCATAAATTGGTGCAATGTTATAGTTGATTGGTACCTTTCCTCTTGCTCCTTAAGATTCATCTTCTTAGTCATGACATCTGAGGAAGGTTTCAACCCACAAGCAAATGCCTCTCTAATTGCATCAGGTAAAATAGTAAATAATTTATCTCCCTTTGCATTGTGGATGGCCCTTGTTGTAGGCTAGTAAAATTTTACAATTGCTATCACCATCTCGAGGTAAGGATGCACTGGTGTACACAAGTACCAGGAAATTTGTGCATGGTAAGCAACTATTAATGGGATTTCTAGTGTCAGTCCTTGCCTAACTACATTCTCCATGTCCAAGCATAATTTTTCTATGCCTTTGTTTGAGATTGAACAATCTCCAATATTGGCCAGTGTATCTGAATATGGATCGAGCTCGGTATATTCATGTCGCCTAACTTTTTTAGCTTTTTTACCACCTTGTGCTTTTTTTGGCTCTACAACTTTCTTCGGATCAGCTATCTTCTTCCCCATATTCGTATCATAGCTCCCACTGGAATAGTCTGGAAAACCTGCAATAAAATAGTGCTTTGAATGATAACCTTACAATACTCATAGAAAAATATTCTTGCTCTACAAGCTTCCACTTCACCTTTCTTATATCTTTCACCCTCAACTATCGAATTTATTGTAGGTGGTGTGCTCAAGGGATTCATATGAACATGCATCTTGGTTCTTGTGCCCTACACATTTTTTAATAATTTTTTGAACTACCCCTTAACTATAAATAACTTCCTTTCACCCAAAATATTCTTCGAACCTCGTGCTCGACCACCTTTAACTTCAAAGGGCACAATCTAGATATCCAACGACTAATTTCGGGAAATTAATTTACCACGTGTGAGCAAAGGGCGCTTTAGGGATGAAAACGTTGAATTCTACTTCTCGAGGATGTCAAAATGTCAACCAAGGTGAAAATGGGTGAAATAAATTTTCTCTGGGCACTCTAACTCGACTTTTATCGGCAAAAATATTTTAATGGGTAAAACTGATTTGGCAATGCACTTCTTCTTTTCACCTATGCTCTCAAAAATTGTCTTCTTCTCCTGCCTGCTGAATGTTATGCTTTGAAACCCTCCTTTTAAAACAATTTCCTTTCTCTGATTTTGCCCCAAATTGGAAAAAATTGATAATGCTTTATTAAAAAAGCAATTAAAAATTGATTTTGCCCTCCTTTTTCAAAAATAACCTTGATAACTTGGAGTTTGCCAAAAAGCATGCAATTTTTAAATTATTTTTGCCTTTTCTTTTTTGAATTTCACCATGTAATTTAATTTCACCCTTAAAATAAAAATTTCATGGCAAAATTAAAAAAATTTTTTTTTTTTTCTTTTTTTTTCTTTTTTTTTTATATCTCCTCATATCCTCTGATTTCTCTTCTTTTATTTTTTCAGCAATGAATAATTGGGGCAAAATTAATTTTAATGCTTTTTTTTTTTTTTTAAATTTGCCCTCTTTCGTCTGAAAATGCTTGCTGAAAAATATTTTACTTAATTTCACCCAAAACTAATAATGCAATCCTTAATAACCTTTTCAGGGTGAAATTGATTTTTGGATAATGAGAAAACATTTTGGGGGTGAAAACGATGCTTCGAGGGTAGAACGAAGTTCTACCGACAAAGTCATATATATATATATATATATTTAAAGCAATAAAATACTTCTAAAAAATAAAATTAAAACATCTGTACATATATACATACTTGTTTCTACGATTTTCTCAGTGATAATAGGCCTTCAAATGAAGATCGTTTACTAGAATTGGCAACTCTCGACCATCCATGCCTTGGAGATGATAAGCATTAACTGAGTTCACCCCTAAAATTTGAAATGGACCTTCCCAAATTACCTCGAACTTATGGTGCTTTCCTGGCTTTGCTTTATTCTCATTCCATTTGAGCACCAAATCACCAACTTTGAATTTTTCGCTCAGTTGTCCTTTTTTGAACCACTTCTGCGTCATCTTGGCATGTTCCATGAAAGCATTATATGCTTTCTCTCTCTCTTCCTCAAGTTGCAGAAGTTGGGCTAACCTTGTGCTCATAGGATCAGATTCATCATTTTCATCATTGAGCATTTGCAAGGTTCGGAGAACCGAGAGCTCGATATGGATGGGCAAGACTGCTTCCTTGCCATACACCAGGGAGTAGGGAGAAGCTTTGATCGATTTCTTAACCGATATGTGATCCACCCACAAGGCTTGATTCAAAAGTAGATGCCAACTTCTCTTGTTGCTTCCAAGGGTTCTTTTCAAAATTTTGAGCAAGTTCTTGTTTGTGGACTCGACCAGACCATTTCCCTATGGGTAATAATTAGATGAAGTTTTCAGATAGATCCCATACCTACCCATGAATTTGATGATCTTCACCCCAATGAAGGGAGTCCCATTATCTATCATGATTGCATCTGGTACACCAAAATGGGTGATCAGTCCCTCAAGGAAAGAGATAATCATTGCCTGATCTACCTTCTTGGTTGGAATGGCCTCTACCCATCGAGTAAAATAGTCAATTATCATCAAGATGTATTTGTGTTCGATAGAAGAATGGGGATCAATGACCTCGATAAATTCTAAGCCCCACTATTGAAATGGAGCTTCCACTTGGATTGGGTGGAGAGGTAAAGATGCCTTCTTGCTCCTACCGACATACCATTGACAATTATCATAACTCTAACTAACTTTATGTGCATCTATGAAAAGAGTAGGCCAAAAGTAACTAACTTTGATGATCTTCAATGCCATAGGCCTCCCTGCATAGTGGTCGCCTGATAAGCTAGAGTGGAACTCCTCTAGAATCTTCTATTTTTTAGATTCCTTGATGCATCTGAGGAGTACTCCATCTATGTTTTTATGAAATAAACCACTTGGTAATAAGACGTATCTGAGGGCCTGTAACCTGAATCTTCTTCTCTGTGAGGAGTTCAAATGTGGTGGACACCTTCTCGATGTAAATAATTTGACAAGGTCCTCTGTCCAGTCATGGTCACCTATCACTTGATTTGCAAGATTGCTCTTGTTGATAACTTCATCGTGTAGTGGTACCATTAACTGAGAAGCAACACTTTTAGCTAGCTCTTGACAAAGTGCCCGATCATGGACCAATTTGGTCGATCGAATCTCAACATCATACTCTTAGATCTTTGAAACCCAACCTGCTCTCTTGTCACCCAGTTCCCCTTGAATAATGAAACTCCTAACATCTGGATGAATGACGTAGACTATAGTCTTACTCTATGAGATAAAATATCAGAACTTTTTCAAGGATTTCATAACTACATAGACCTATTTTTCAATGAAATTATATTTTTCCTCATGTGGCTGAATAACCTGGCTCAGAAAAGCAATCGGTTGTTCATCTCCATCATCTCCTTTCTACGTGAGCATGACAACATAGCTTTCCTGCTCACCCATGATGTAAAGGATAAAATCCTTTGAGTAGTCCGGATTGATCAAAATAGGTGCTTGGACAATTCTCTCCTTGATCTCCTAGAAGGCCTGCTTCCTCCACTCTATCCACTTAAAATCTGCATTCTTCTTAAGGAGCTCGATCATCGACTTCACGACTTGAGCGAAGTCTGCAATGAATTTTTGGATAAAATTGATTTATCCAAAAAATGACTGTAATTATTTCTTATTGGCTGGTAGTGGCAACTTCAAAAGAGCTTCAGCTCTGGCAGGATCAATGGCCAACCCATCCTTCGAAATCACATGACCCAAGAGTTTCCCCTCTTTAACAACAAAAATTGATTTCTTGGGGTTGATAGAAATTCCAAACTCTTAGTATTTCTCGAAAACCTGTCTCAGGTGAGAACCATGCTCTTCTTTATTATGAGAAAAAATAGTCATGTCATCTAAATATATCACAATAATATGATTCAACAACTCACCAAAGGCTACATCCATTGCTCTCTGGAAGGTAGCACCAACATTTGATAGACCAAAAGGCATTCATTGGTAGGAAAAAGTGCCCCACTTGGTGGTGAACATCATTTTGTGTTGGTCTTCATCCTTCACCCAGATTTGGTTGTAGCCAGAGAAACCATCTAGTAGTAAGAATATTTGTGCTCCGATGACTACATGAAGAATCTAGTCGATCTATGGCAAGGGGTAATGGTCTTTCAGTGATGCCTGATTCAAATTATGAAAATCCACGCACAAGCGAATGTCTCCATTCTTCTTTCATATTAGGACCAGATTCGCCACCCAGGTTGAATGTTTGATAGGATATATGATTTTTACCTCCAACATCTTCAGTAATTCTACCTTCATTAGCACTTCAATATTTGGATTAACAGGTCATTGTTTCTATCTAAAGGGTTTTACTCCTTCCTGCAACTCAATGGTATGTTGGATCACATATTTGTTGTAGCCTTTCAGATCATGATAGCTCCAGGTAACAATATCTAGGAACTCATAACATAATTTCTTAATTTTCTCAAGCTCATCTGGAGTACAATCTATTCCAACTTTGATTATCTTGTCAGGTTCCAACTGCAGCTCAGTATACTCTTTATCATCTACTTTGATCCTATGCTTTTTTGCTCTATCATTCTGATCAAAGAGGTTCTCGAGCGTAATCAATCCTTTTGGGATATGATTATTCCTTAGTTGGATTAACCCTTCGACCTCCTCCTCATCAAGCATTCTCTCTTCCATAGTACTAGCTTCTCTTACCAAAAAATTCACAATCTGTTCATCATTGTCAAACACTTGCTAAAAGATATTTTTATCAGGGATTGAAGGTCTGTATATCAACCTCACAGTCTTAGGCTTTCTCACCACATGCTCCACTAGGGAAAAATTAGCGCCAAGGGATGATAGGAGATCGGCATGCTTATTTTGCTCCCATGAGATTGCTTGGATGTTCAATGTTGTGTAAGCTTCAAAAATGTCCCATACCTTATTTTGGTATACCTTCAAGTAATGCTGCTTGGAAACACACTTACTAGTTACCTAGTTGATGATTAGCTCAGAATCTCCAAAGATCTGCAGTTGCTTGATCCTAAGCTTTTCTACCTTTTTTAGACCCAAACAGAGTGCTTCGTATTCGATGACATTGTTCGTGCAACTCCAAGTCAACCGGTAAGAGTACATTTTCTGTATGCCAGAAGGAGAAATGAGGATAATTCTAGCTCCTACACCATTCTTACACCTTGCACCATCAAAGTATAACTTCCATAATTGATTTAGAGTAAGACCTTCATCATCCATCACTTTCGCTTCAACTTTTTTAGGTTTAGTGATGGTGTAGCAACCGATTTTGGTTTCCATCATGGCATTAAAATTGAGCATTGAAAATTCATCTTCTATTCGGAGCTCATCCAAAGTCTCCTCCATCAGGTCCAATTCTTCCAATTCTTCAATCATCAAGTTGATAAAACTCATGGGTGTATCTTCTTCTTCAATCTTTTCTATGTGATAAGTTGAGGGCTTCTCATTATAAATTTAGATTCTCCTCCCCTTGATAGGAATTTCCAAATGAGAATAGTCAAGAGAAAGGTAGCCTCCCAACTTAGTAGTAAACTCCCATGATAGGCACATGCTGAAGTAAGGCTCCAGATCGACCACGACCACTTCTTGGATCATAGTTATCTGAGGCATTTTATGCAATACAATGGGGATATCCTTGATGACCCCCACTATCCTTACGGGGGTTCCATCTAACTACAAAATGCTAAGGCTACTTCTTGTATATTCCATACCCATAACATCACATACTACCTTTGGCATGATAATCATTGTAGCACCTAAGTCAATCATGCAATTATGCACAATCCAACCTTCCATCTTGAGGGATAGGTAGAAAGGGGGAGGTCTATTCTTTCTAGTGGTAGAAGTTGTCAGTGTTTGAGCTAACACTATCTGAGTCAGATTCTTCCCCTTGTCTTTCACAAATTTTAGTGATTCTTGCAATAAATCCACTTGTCCAGGCAATTGTAGTGCATCATAGAGACTCACCTTGGTTGGGATCCTCTTCAATTCTTCAACGATATTAAATGTGGATGCACAGGACTCTTTGGCTTCATTGGCAGTTTCATATCTACTCTGATATTATTGTGTGGCCTCCACCCTCTAACGTTTTATCAAATATGGGTATTTAAGCTTTTCCCTGGCTTGCTCCTCTATTTTAGCTCTTGCCTACGAAGTTGAAGCCTTTTCTTGCACTTTCTCTCTTGCTCATTGAGGCAAAATATCTTTTAGTAGGATGGGTGCATCTAGCTTGGGTATTGGAACAATTACCTTTGCTTGCACTTGTTTCTTCTCATTTTGCACCTTTGAGTCAGTAGGTACCTTCAGGGGCTCCAACTCAGCTGGGTCCATAGTAATAGGCTTCCTTCCAGCTCTCATGAGAACTAAAACTTGCTCTTTAGAAGGGACCATGAAATTGTGATCTACTTCTATGATCATGTTGACTTGACCAATGAAAGCACTTTCTACCAATGTTTGCACGTAGTTTAGATGAACCATGCAAGTTTCCTCACCATGTGGATCATTGCACGTGGAGCACCAGTATGCTTTGTCTGATGTGCCAGCTTCTTCATTTGTCAACACCATTGGATTTCTCTCAGGCACTTTGTTGGTCGAAGCTCCTTGCTCCCTGGTGATTGATGATGGTTGAAATCTCCTAGGCTAGAAATATTTTTTAGCCTACTTCCTTTTGATTATCATGATTTCATTACCCATCGCTCTTATGGCCGAGTTCATGGACTGCAACTCCTTCAACACCTTGTCTTGTGGATCAAGGTTTGAGGGTGCTAGGGGAGTTGGTAATGGTAATGGTATAGGCAGAGATGGTAGTGTTGGGAATGGAACTAGAGCTGGTAACTATAGAATGGTTGGAGCAGGGAGTTGAGGGATAGAAACTATCATCATGGTCTGAGATGTACTTGGATTCCATGAAGGGATTGGATACATGGGTGACATTGGCAAAGGCTGAGAAGATGCATTAGCATACAAATACTATGGAAGGTCGAGGAAAATAGGCATGGCCATTTTTTGTGGAAGCTTATCGATAGCAATCAGATCAACTTCAGCCTTTTGTGCAGTAGAATATAGATCAGGGAATGTATTGACATTAGACTATCGGATGGCCATACTGATGTCAGATTTGAAAGCTCGAAGGTAGTAAAAGGTTGCTTGTTCGAGAGTCGATCGAAGACCATCAGGAACTCTATGCCAAGTTTGGGTGAACCTGACATTGAATTCCATGATTTCCTCCTACGGATACCTCTGAATGGTAGTGAACTGATGCAGTAGGGAGAATGGATCCGCTTGTTCATTGAATCCTTTGATTAGCAATTCAGCCAACTGGTCCTAGGTGGTGATGGTGGTAGGTTGTAATGATCGGTACTAGTAAAGCAATTTACCTCTAAGAGAGAGAACAAGCAATCTTACCATTATATCCTCATCTGTGATGTTATGGATTATCGCCAAGGTAGCTACATCTTGAACATGCTCATAAGCCATCTTCCCTGTACCATCGTAGGTAGGCAAAGCCTTCATCATCGCTTGTGGGATCAGGTTCTGAGCTTGCATATTTAGAGGTCCAAAGTGGTTCCATGCTGGAAACTACCTTGGTGGCTATGGTGGTGGATTTTGAGCCATGTGGACTGGTGTGTGTGGTTGGGGAGGTGGAAAACTAGTGGTTGTGCTAGCAGGACTCGAAGGAATAGAGAACACACCAGCTAACTGTGAAGATGTTACACTTGATGGGATAGCTGGAGTGATTAACCTAGGGTGTTCTCCTAGCACTCGGGTGTCAAGTTCATAAAACTCAATGGGATCTTCTAGATTTTTGGCCTTCGATCTTGTGATCATGAAGAAAGCTTTCACTCACTTCACGTTCGGAGGCTTCTGGGTAGAGTTGAGTCGCCAGATGTTCTAATCATACAATACAAAGGTGAACATCAAACCTCAATACTATTGAAAGTGGAACTTTTTGAGGGTCCCACCAGGCATGCCAAAAATTGTTGGTCATGAATCTGCCTAAGTACAAAATATCATTTGTGCACCCTAGACCCAACATTGAAAGGCCGAAGGAGAGAGATGTCCTTCGGGCCAATCTCTAGAGAGGGTTGGCTCCCTTACTAATCTAATCTGGTTTAAAGCTTAGGGTAATAGGAAAGAAATGGGAAATGATAGAAAGAGATGGGAAATATGGCTATAATCTGGAAAAGTGTAGTGGGGATAAACTAACAACAAGAAATCACATTAAGTGCTAATTAGCATGAAACAGAAAGGTAAGCACATGAACCACTCATAGTTTGTAGAGACAACATCCAAAATGCATTTTAGTGTTCATTCCCTTACCAACAGTAATTAAATTCAGATGCAAAATTTAAAAGCAGCTAATAATGGACATAAACGTAAGCAGAAATGACAAGCAGAAAGTGATCAACCACAAGACTACTCAAGGAACCAGAAGTCGAATATCTTTCTATTGATGCAGAAAACTTAAAGTATTTTTTTATAGAATGTCTATCCTCCTTTCATTACATTGAAATGCTTAGTATTTATAGAGGATTTCACCTCTTTCATTAAATGCACAACACAACAAAATGTTGATTGGTCAAAAATTTGTGGTAGCAATTTCTTCCTTGGTAATGGCGATGCTTGAATCAGATTATTCTTCAAGGGATAGTGATCTGGATTTTAGGGAGTGCGCTTGGAAAATCGACAAAAATGGATGATAGAGAGAACATCCCAAGCATTGGTGCATTGAGACTCAACAATGTCACACGGTAATCGAGAGCTTGAATATTAAATCCTGGGTGCCATTACATTCTCTCTTACCTTGGAATCTTACCCTTACTAGTTGAAATCAGTGAAATTTAATTCTACTTTGAAAAGGAATGAAGTCCATGGAAGGCACCTCAAAAATCATCGGGATCACACCATATTTGAGGACGTAGCATTTAATCCTTGCAAAAATTTTGGATTGTGGCTCTTTGCTGCCCCAAGCATTCAATTTTATCAATATTCACCTTTCCAAAAATATCTGTTGTTATGGTACTTCTGATAAGAACATTGCATTGATGGTTACCTCCAAATCTAGAATTTCACCTTCTATTTCAATTGATTTTACCCTTGATCTCTTCTAGTTCGAATTGTAGTCAAAAATATGAGTTTCACCCTTAAACATGCTTTCACCTACTTCTTGGGTGATTTCACTCCAAAAATGATAGAGAACATCTTCTACGAAAGAGGAGGAAAAAAATAATTAATTTTGCTCCTTGCCCCAGTCCATGGGTGACGTTGACTTTGACCAGCAAGAAGACTACATTTTTAGTTTCCTCTTGGATTTTTGCCCCAAAGAGGGGTGAAAAGTTTTTCCCCCTTTGAGGGGTGACGTTGACCTTGACTTCCCCTTCTATGCCTGGACGACGTCATCCTCATGCTTGCACTCTGAAAACTGCTTTTACTAGAGTTTCACCCCTGAAAGGGGTGAAAATGATTTTCACCCTTGTCAAGGGGTGATTTTGACTTTGACTGTGCCCAACTCATTCTCCTTTCTATTTTCGGCCCGAAGAAGCTATTGATTGGATTTTCACCCCTGAGAGGGTAAAATTAATTTTTGCCCCTAAGAGGGAAAAACTGATTTTCGCCCCTTTCTAGGGGCGACGTTAACTTTGACTTCTCCTTCACTTGCACATTTTTTCCTTCTCCACTTTCAACGGGTGAAATCACTTATCAAGATAGTTTCACCCCAAACAAGGGGTGCAAAGGACTTTCATCCCCCATGGGGTGAAAACATCTTCACTTCAATTTTTTTGGCACTTTCACCTTGAATGGCGGCGCCTTCACCTTGAATGGAAAATACCAAAGTCATAGCTGATTTCTATCAATTCTTCTATTCTGCAACTATCCCGATCTTGCTACGAAACATTCCTTGCATTAATCACTTTCTTTTTACATTTCATCCATGAGCGCCATTAATTTCTATAGGGAGAATTTACTATGCAACATTTTTATTTTAATGGAAATGCTTACAGGAAAGAAACAAAATATTTCATTAAAACAATAAAAATGGCATAATTGCATCATTCATCTTCTTCTTCAAAATTTTACAAGCAAAATTTTAGTGTGGCAAAATTTGCCAACACTTTGAAAAAATTCTTTCTGATATTTCTCTTGATTCATTTAGATGCTTTTCTTCAGATTGAATATATTGCCTTCAAGTTTTCTCATTATCCTTTGCTTTCTCCTCCCTATGCTCAGTTCAATTCTGAGCATTAATCTACTAGAATAATAGTTATTCTTTCTTGAATGTTGTACTATGTTTTTGCTTGACTTCTTAGACTTCTCAAACTTATATTATGTTGTTCTCTATCTCAAGCCAATATCTCTTATCCAATGGCTTGTAGAATGAACTTCTCTATCTTTATGAAATGAGACTCATTCACTTCCTTCAATCTCTGATGAGAACTTCTTTAGTGGATCTCCTTTCTCTGTCTTTTGATTTTATTATTGAATGGAGACGATTGTTCCAAATCTAGTAATATCCTTTTATTTCTCTTAAATGCTGCTTATGTGGTATTTTATGATGCTTTACATCAATCTTATTATGATACCTTTTGTATGCTAGCTTCAATTCTTTTTTTGTGGTGCTTAACTTGCTTATGGAGGATGCAATGAGTGTTGCCCTACATTCTCTAAACATGTTTTCTCTTTCCTTTTACTATTGTGCCTATGGGGCATTTACTACCTTTATCTTCAATGTTGTCCTTGTGACATTCAAATATTATCTTTATCTTTAATTCTTCCCTCATGACATTCAAATGCTACCTTTCTCTTTAATGCTACCCTTGTGGCTTTCAACCACTACCTTTCTCTTTGATGTTGCCCTTGTGGCTTTCAAACACTATATTTTCTTTGATTCTACCCTTGTGGATTTTAGTACCACCCTTGTGGCTTTCAAATGATATTCTCAAGACTTTCTGTTGTCTTGAAGTCATCTTGCTACCTTCAAGTTTTCTCAATGGTCTCTTTCTTCTGCATTCAATGGAACCTTTAATAAATATCCTTTCTTTATCAATATCAAGGTCTATATTCAAGACCTAAAACTATATTGTATATTGCCTTTTATTTTGAATATATTCCTTGGAATAGGTTAACTCAATATATCTTGTCAAGGTCTATTTTTTAGGCTTGAAACTTTTCAATATCTGAAGTAGAATGATAATGACCAATGTTTTCTCTTGAGTTGGTTCTTTAAAAAACTAAATCATTAATATTCATTGGTTATTATTAAACCTAGTGGTAAAACTTATCTTCATTGGTTTTCCTTCAAATTTAAAATCTTATGCAAGTACACTTGTTATGGCTCTTATACCATTGATGGTTTTTAAAACCTTATAATTAATGTAAATATCACAATAAAATAATCACAATATCAAATATAATAAATTTTCAATATAATAAACTCAATAAAGATAACTCATAATATAATATAAAATAGAATAACTAAAGAATAACTCATAAATACTCATATATTAATCATATGGACATACTCACAATATTGATCATGGAAATACTGAAAATACTATTGAATAAAGGTCTACTAATGCATGCAAAAAGCTATGCATTTTTAATACAAATTACAATACTTTGTCACACATATATAATTGAATGTGACTCCTCATATGTTGCACTCTTGACCTTCACTCTTCTTTGAAACTCTTCACTTTCCTATTCTAAGGACACATGTGCACTCTTACATAATGGACACTTGTGCACATTTACACTCACAACACTTGCACACATAATTACATGATCCTTGTGTATTTCTTGCACATTATTACATTACATGAAATATTAACTCACACTCTAATCTAAGACACACATCTAATCTAATAATGTACCAAGGTGGTACATTAGCATGTACCAAATAATGTAATATTCTCCAACAAATTAAAGGTAAGAAACATTCCCTCAATTTTAATATTTGGTGCATGAATCTAGTTTTAAGGTTGATATTTGAAGAATTAAGAACCTTCGAAATAATAAAATTAAAGGTGGGAGTTAAAAGGAATTCAACCCCATAGGAATTATAAAATTAAAGGTGGGAGTTAAAAGGAATTCAACCCCACTAGGATTAAAAATTAAATGTGGGATTTAAAAAGACTTCAACCTCAATATTTTTGAAAATAAAAAATATTGAAAATATTTTATATTTGCAATTTAATTTATTTCAAAAATTTGATAAATTGATTAAATTTTGGAGAGAGAAGGATTTCTACTTCAAAAAGATTTTTGAAATTTGAAGATTTATAGAATTTGCAAATTTACTAAACTACAAGGGAGACACAAGGTCTTCTACTTTAAAGAATTTGGAAACATAAAATTATTGAATTTGCAAAATTATTTTTGAAAAGAATTTGATTATTAAAAAATTAAAATTGTAGATATTCCTTAGATTAAAACTTTGGAGTAATAAGGACTCCAATTTCAAAAGGAATAGAATTCAATTTAAAGTCTTGGAGAATTTGATAAGATCTTCTACATCAAAGGATTATATCATAGAAGAAATCATTAAAAATGCATTATACACAAAATTTGATAGATGATTTTGATGGAAAGAAAGATATGTCAAATGATTTAAAGATAAAATTGTCTTTATTTCTTAAAAATGCAAAAGATGAAAAGTTCACTACTCTTATCACCTATCTTCATGAAAATCATTTTAGAGCTTGGTGGAATTCACAAAAAACCATTTTATTTTCTATTGAAATATGCACTTTTATGTATATTTCTTTACTCAACTTTGAGATATTTTAGAAAAAAAAAATACAATAAAAAAATATGCTTGTTGTGACACATGATCTAAATGAAGCATATTTTAGCTTCAATAGATAATATTTAAACTTCATAGTGTATTATTGTGATAACTTACTAACTCATTTTTTAGAACTCACACCACCAGTTACATCATTGTTGAGGATGAAAAAAATAAAGTCAAAGAAGAAGAATACAGGAAAGCATAAAAGAAAATAGAATAAAATACATGAAGCAAAAATTGAAGAAGGATCTCAAATAGAAGATCAAGACAAAGGTAATAAGAAGATATATTGAATACTAAAGTCTTCAATTACCAAATAACCCCATGGTACCTATGGTATAGTGTAAATATTAGAATAAGGTTTGAGTCTATAGTTTAGGATTTTGATTTATATTTCCCCTTTATGTAAGTGTCTATGTGTAGGATGTGCACAAGTGTCATGTAATTATATGTGCAAGTGTGTAATGTGAGAAAGTCCACAAATACCATATAATTAAGTGTACAAGTGTGTAATGTGATAAAGTGCACAAGTTTCATGTATTAGAGTGTGCAAGTGTCAAGTATGCATGTAGGAGTGTGCAAGTGTCATAGAATAGAGTGTGAAAATATATAATCAAGAGTCATGTATACAAGTGGTAAAATATGAAGCCAACGAACATGTGAGAGTTGTCTTATGTATATAATAGGAAAGGTTGCATATCTCATATATGTGAGGAGAGAAATAGAAAAAGAGTCTAAGAGTCACCTTTCTAAGGTTATATAATGGAGACAAAGCTCCATGAAATGTATATAAAGAATGAAGATTATATTAAAGGATTAATATTGAAGCTTGTATGTATATTTTGAGAAATTCTATTGTAATTTTTCTTCATGTTATTGCATGAAAAATATTGGTCATTTATATTCATAGTATTGTAATTTTTATGAATATTATTATTAATTAATTTGGACATATAATATATTGATTGCTCTTATATTTGAGACTCCTCAAGATCCAAAATATTGGGAGCTGATATAGTTTGGTTGAAAAGCCAATAATTAGTTTAGGATAAACAATGGTCAAAGGTTGACAATGTTTGATTCTACAAGGACTAGGACTAAAAAGGGACCAAAGCTCTTGTTCATAATCCTCACCCCAAAGTGATCAATGTAAGGATATGGTATCACTATAAGGCTCCCTAAGAAAATATTGGCTTCATAATATCTCTCAAATGACATTGAAGTAGAAAGGGGTTCATGCTTACTAGGGATATAACCTATCCCATTGCATCCCAACACTATTTTAACTTATAATGGTTCTTCAATACCTTGCTCATGTCATACTAAGCCATTTTCCTAGTATCCCATGTTGGATAAGATTTGTTTTGGTATGGGATATATGGGGGATAAATAACATGAAGTATATAATTATTTTATCAAGAGGATGTTACTACCATGATTTTGTTCTTCATGAGTAGTGCTAGTAAAAATAAATAAGTAACTTCCTATTTGTATGGATGCCCCTCTTTTAGTAGGTAAATCCAATGTATAAGGGGAAAGGAAAAGGCTAGTTACATCAAAGAATGGATCTTCATCTTGATTATTAGGATTTGTCTAATTATCATGTTGGAACTGATTATCATCATTTAGATTAATGAGGGATATCTTAGGTTGATAATTATTTTTCTTATGTGTATCATTTAAGATGACCAATTCTAGTGCATTGTATAAGGAAGAAGTAGACAAAATGGAAGGATAAATAGATAGACACATATTTTTCATGGATTGTATTTCCTCTACTATTTGATAATATGTAAATGATTATGAGTTAGTAGGAACATGGACCATCCTTCCTTAGTTTTCATATTTAAGACATTGATGTATAGTGGAAGGGATAACTTTTATGGCATAGATCCAATATCATCCAAGAAGGATATTATAGGTTACACCATAAGGGATGATGTATAAGAGTGTGTTAAGGGTTTAGAGTCCTACCTTGAGGGGTTAAGTTATTGTACCACTAACTTCTCACTTTTAGTTATCAAGTGCCTTAATGATGAGATCAAATTTATGTAAATATTGCTTGGTTGACTTGAAATGGTTAAGAAAATTTACATTACAAATGTTAAGTGTTGATCCAATATTGACAAGGACTCTTTTGATAAGTTTTTTAATGATATACATTGTTATAAAGAGGGAAAAATCCATTGACATTGAGGATGAAGGGATATAAGTTTCATGAAATGTTAGGACAACACTATTGACTCCAATATACCCCAATATGTTGGTAATATCATTTAGAGGAAGGTCTTAGGGAACATCTTGCTTGCTCAAAAGTTTGAGCAACATGTCCCTACGAGTGGGTGAGGTTTTCAATAGTTCTAAGATAAAATATTAGCAAGCATAAATTCTAATTAGTAATGAAGGTTGAAAGAAGTTTGGTTGTCATTTACAGTGAAAGAAATAAAGGTCTATTAGAGGGGGTCATCCTCATTTTTGGGAAAATAACTAATGGTGGTTGCAAGGATTGTCTTGAAGATTGATTCTTAGCTTGTTGTCAAATTACAACATAGGAGGTAGACAAATAAATCTTCCATATAATATTATGACCTTAGACATAATTAATGGTCATTTGGTTATGAGTGAGTTTGGAATATTTCTAGGTCTTGATTTGGAGAGGTTTGGTTATTAGCATTACTAATGACAATTTTACCATCATTTATAAGGTTTTGAATAATTTTATGTAGAGTGTTACACCTATCAATTTTATGGCCATTTACACAATAAAAATGATAATGTTCATCATGTTGATACATATTAAGTAGTTCTTTGGTGGTGTCTATAGGTCTAATATTTAGGAGTTCTATCATTCTTGATTCAATAAGTTATTTTAAAAAATAGACTAAGATTATCCGATATTAGTGAATTTAAATTTAGGCTTTTCTTTCTTTGTTAGGATAAATGTTTTGTAGGTGACAACTGTCATATTCACATTGTTATCTTGGAAAGAATCAATGATGCCATCACCCACTACATGTTTATTTTTATATTACCCTTTTTTTCTTGGAGAGGATGATTTTCCTTCTTCTTTCCTAAATTTTAGTTGTCCCCTACATAAGAGGGTAGCCTCTACTTATTTAACCAACTCTACTGCATCTTCAAAATAATAATTGTGGGTTGTTTTTTAGGGGTAAGCTAATTGATTTTGTAAATTGCATATAAATATACATAAGAGGTCCTTTTATGGAGGGTTATACTAGATTTTTCATAATAGGGCTCACCATTTGATTAATAATTCTACAAATTATTCACCCTTAGTTTCTTATAGTTGTTAAAGATCATTAATTATACATTTTTATTTTATATATGCAAATAAGTGCTAGATGAAAATATTTATAAGCTTATCAAAGGTTTTAATTGAGTGTCATAGTATTCAAAAAAACAATTCTAAAATAGAACCACCAATGATCTTGGAAAATAATTTGAGGAGTAGTGCCTCATCATAGACAATGTCATGACAAGTAGCTTGGAAGAGCATAAGATGGTTGGATATCTTTCTACCTTTTAAAATTGAAACTTAGGTGTTTTAAAATTAGGATTATAAGGTTAGATAGCTATATTGGGCTCTAAATGCTAATTGCAAAAATATTGTTAGGAATACTTATGATCAACTATGGGCCCTTGAAGGGAGGCCAATTATTGTTCCAACTTAGCATTTTTTTTCTCTAGTTGTTCTAGTTTGGAGATTTATTTTTCTAATTGTTCAAGTTTAGGGTTTATATTTCATAGTTATGGGAAGGTGGGTTGGATGGTGCTTGAGGTATGACTATATAATGCTATAAAGTAAAACAAGGGGGTTTACATTGTTGAAGTAATTTATGCAGAACGTAATTTCATGTTGCTCAATCCTAGGCTACTTGAAAAAAATAGATTAGTAGAAGGAAAACTTGAGGTCATGGGGATGTGATTTTGGAAAGGGGTAATGTTGAGGAAAGGATTGATGGTATATATATTTGTATAGATTGGTTGAATGATGGGATGACTTTCATAAAGGTATAAGATGTCTACATGGGTTGTATGTAGGTCATATCTAGAAGCAAACATGATTGCTTGAGATCTACCCCCTACAAAAAAAATAATAGAGGAAGTGGTAGAATATATAAAGTGGCGTCTCAAAAAATTATAATAAAAAATGCTAACATCTATATTTAATTGAATGAAATTTGCTTGACTATTCTTATGTGATGTATTAAAGGGCATGGGATCAAAACTAGGCTATTGAGTAGAAGGATTTTGAACATTATTATCTAGAATGATATCCATGAAGACACTCTTATTTTATCATTTATAATATCTTAGATGATATAATTAATTGAAAGAAACCATTTCAAGGTTTTGGATTTAGTGGGGCATGTTTTTTATCCCCCTCAAAATTAGGATTTTCAAAGGGTTTTTCTTATTCATGATTTATTAAGAAAGGGGAGATAGGAGGATGATGGTTACCCCCTACTATGGGTATTATAATGATGTTTTTCCATATATAAATATTAGGAAGAGATAGTAAATGCTATGAATACCAAATTGGTTGATATACCTTAGGAGGATATCTTGATATACCTAAACCTATCCAATACACTTACCCTCTCAAGATACCCATTAGTACATGGTGATGGAAGAGGCTTGGTTCCCTTGATATACATAGTTGTATGTGAGGAAAAACCATAAGGTACATGAATAAGAAAAAATATGAGGATAAAATACACCTAGAAATGTGACTTAGTGTTGATATGTAACACCGATAAAATAATAAGTTCTTAATCTTGTTATTGTGATCTAATATAATCAAACAATTTTAGGTTGTCTTACTTAGATTTAAATTAATTCCATATTTTTATTAAGTTTATGTGTGTTTCACATCCGATTCACCAAAATATATATAGCAAACTATGTGTGGGTTGATTTCTAGGATTATTTTCCAAAGGGGACCTAAATCATGTGGTGGGTCTACCTCAATATGTTTTATGTATAAGTATTAAACTATGTTGTATGGGTACATTTTAGAAAACACCTAAGGTTTGATATCTAAATCTAAGCCTTTGAAGGAGGGATCTGAAACAATGATTGAAATGATGCAAAAATATAAGTATACAATCAAACAATATCCTACACTACATGCTTTTTCAATTTCAATGATTACAAGGAAAATAATAGTGTCTTTTACTTTCAAGGGAAATCAAGAGATTATGAAAACACACAAAAACTAGCCTATATGTGATTATATGCTCTTATGATTCCTTGCTTAAGAAAATTGGATAAAAATTGATCTAAACTTATTACTTTCCCTTATAATGAAATTATTATGAAATAGATGGTAGAAAATAGTCATAGAGGTCTAAGTAACAAAAATTAAGTTAGAAAAACTAAAGAATAGAGGATAAAAACTTTAACACTATATTTTGATGTTTGTGCAAAAATGCTACCATTTAGCAATAGCACTATCCTAATATTTTTGTATATTTTTAGTGTTATTGCAATGATCCCTATTAAAAAATATTTATACTCAACAATAGCACTACCCTGGTGCTATCACAAAGGTGTAACATTTGTTTCTATGATAGAAAAAAAAAAGTAAAATTATTGAAATCTTGTAGTTAATTAGCGCTATTGCTCCTACAACTTGAAAAAAGAGGTTTAGGGTGATGGAAAGTTTGCTAAAGTGTGTATAGGGACTAAATATTATAATTAATGTTTAATATAAATGTTTAAGTGTAAATTTAAGTAAGAAATGATTATTTAAGGCACAAGGGACTTAAGAGCTAACATGCTACTAAAAACAAAACAATGTAGGTTCATCTTAAATATGCCTTAAGCAAGAAACCATTATGATATGCAATACAAAAGAGCTAGAGAGCATAGATAGACTTGACTATAGTAGAATACAAAGGAAACCTATTGTGGAGTTCATAATAGAGTAAAGAAAGGAGAAACACTTAGTGAAGAGTGCATAGTCCAATGAAGACAAAACACCTTAATAAAAACCACCAAATAAAATATAGATGTTATGATTAATAAAATGGAAACATAAGAATATTGATAACATGTACAAAAGGTGTCTTAGAAGAGCAACAAGTTGGCTATTGACTTTTACAAATGTGAATTAAACCTACATATACTATAAGAAAAACAATAATACCTATAGACAACTGTAAGATATCATAGAGTTGAGAATAAAATGTTGCTAACAGTTGCAATAACAAGAGGATATGAATATGAGATTGTTAAATGCAACAAGGAGGAGATAAATTAATTGCTAATAACTAGGAATGTAATAAAAAAAAGAGCAAACTAATTTTTAAAAGCTACAAATAAAGCAATTATGGTTACTTTGCAATCCATTCCTATTTATATGATGTCACTTTCAAGACTACCAACAGGTATTGCATCAAAGGTTGATAAAATTTAAAGAGACTTTCTATGGAAAGGTTGTGAGGAAACATTTAGGTTTTCTCTTTGTAAGTGGGATAGGGTTTGCAAAGGAAAGAATATTGGAGGATCAGGCTTGCATAATTGTAAACTTATGAATTTTCATTAGGAGCAAATCTTGGATGGATATTATTTAGAGATCAAGGAAAGAATTGGGTAAAAATATTACTTCAAAAATATAAAGGTTTTCTTGATGCAATAAAATTGTTTAGGAAAATAACTCTATCCAAAGGATCATCAACATGGAACTTCATATTAGAGAGTTTTTAATTGATAAAGAAACACTTTAGATGGTTAGTCAATGAGGAGAAATATGTAAATTTTGGGTCCGATGCTTGGTTGAATCCTTATCCTCTTATATATGACTCAAAATTAAAACCATTGTCTCAAGCATGCCTAGCATGTAAATTTCCAAAGGCCAAAGATTATATTATTATGAGAAAAAAATCTAGATCATGGATTTCTTTTAGTAACCTAGTTGAAGGCAAGGAACTCAAACAAATTGTAGTTGAACTTCAAAATCTGCTTTAAGAGTTTTATTTTCCAATTTGTACACAAGAGGATGAGTTGGTTTAGAATTTATCAAAGTATGGTGGATACTCGATCAAGTTGGGATATGAGGATTTAGAAAAATCAAAATTTCCTTCTCCCAAATATGTTTCTTGGAAGAAAATTTGGTCATTAAGGACTCTCCCTAAGGCCTCAAAATTTCTTTGGTTAGTAGTTTCAAAGTAAGATTATTACAGGAGAGAGTATAAAAAGAAGAGGATATTATGGACCCTTTAGATGTGCTTTGTGTGAGAAGAATTTAGAAATTTCATACCATTTACTTCTTCATTGTCCATTTGCTCACACCATTTGGGGTTTTTTTTTTAATATGAAATTATATTGGGTAACTCCATCAACATTGAAAGAGTTGATAAAATATTGGATAAATTATTTCAAAGCTAAAGCATTATGTATTCTTTAGATGATTGGCCCTACCATAATTTGTTGGAATTTATGGCTTGAAAGGAATAACCAAAAATTTTAAAATAAATATCAAAACCATGCCCAAGTTTAGAACCATATTAGTGCCTCTCATGCATAATATCTACAAATATGGTGTTCATCATGGTAAGTCTCAATTAAAAAAAAAAAAAAAGGTGCTAATAACTTTGCTATAGGATTTGAACATACATGGAATATTCATCTATGACAACAAAATTAAAACAAAGGATCTACTTCGATCTATGGTAAAATGAAAATGTCCAGAAATTGGGTTTATCAAAATTAATTTTGATGGTGCTTCTAAAGGAAATCTAGGAAAAGCTGGTGGAGGTGGTTTTTTTAGAAATAGTGAAGGCAAAATTCTCCTCATTCAGAATCATATGGAACTTCAAGTAATAAATTTTTAGAGGCTAGATAAATTCTTACAAGGATTAAAATTACCCATAGAAAAAGGATGAAATATATGTCAATTGAGGGTGACTCACAAATTATCATCAATGATATTAACAAAAATGGATGTGAAGTTTGGATAAAAAATAATATTATTTTTGATGTTCATCATCTATTACTAGAGGCAATCTCTTGGTAATGTGAGCATATTTATAAATAAGGAAATCAAGTAGCAGATAAATTAGTGAATTATGGTGTTGATCTTCATCTCGGTGAAATTCAAATTTTAGAAGGCAACTAGCCAAGTAATGTTTTATTTCTTAATAAAAATGATGTCAAGGAGCTGATTGTAGAAGCATAGCACTATGAGGAAGTTGAAGAATATATTTAAGAGAAAAAAGAAATGAAAAAACTGTGATAAAAATGTATGTTATAACAAATGTAATATTTTGGTATTTTGATGAGAGTGGCCCCCAATAGAAGCCACATATAACCTATTAAAAATAAAATTATGGTTAGTAAGGAAAGACAAGAAGCATTGCATGGGATCAAGTAAAATGAGAGAACCAAGTTCTAGTGAAGGACCTCTCCCATAGTCAAGAACTTCTCCAAGGGTCTAATGTACAAATATGAGATTTTTCTTGCTTTGATGCCCCTATGCCTTAATTTAACTTGCCCTAAATTTTGATGGAAGTATTCTTGAAAATGCAAGAGAATAAATGCAATGAAATAGAGAACAAGAGAGCTTGGAGAGAAATTTTGGTAGAGTTTGGACACTTGATAATTGCTTTTTGAATGCCTATCCCATGGGCTCAAGTGATATATTTTTGAAAAGATATTCTTTGAGGAAATAGGGGATTCAAACATGCTTTAGGATAAGGAAGAAAATTCAAATTTATAGGCTTATAGGATGAGAGTTAGCATGCATAATCATTCCCAAGAGTGGTAGAGGGAATCCACATGTTGAAGGCTTGTGTTGTAGAGATTCCACTTGTGCTAGAAAAAGTACTATGTTTATGCAAAAGCATCGGTGTAGAACCATTATATTTTATTAGTATTTTTGATATTTTTGATTGCTTGATGGTCAAAATGCAAATAAGCCATGTTTTCGCAAAAGTACTATTGCTAAAGTATGATATTTTTGTTCTGAGGTAAACATGGGTGAGATTTTACTTAGATTAGCTTGGTTGACTAAGTATTAATTATTGGATGTTAGCAAAGAGAAATCCTCATATGTGGGTGTAACTTCCCTATATACTTGGATTTTTCAATTTCAATATTTACATCTAATGATAGTAATGAATGGGATAAAAAAATGGAGTGAAACAAAATATCACAAAATAATGTGTTCTTATTAATCCTTGACAATTTATATGGTCAATATATTAGGATTTGGGCATAGTAACTCAATGCTACAACTTTTCCTATAAATGCGTCAAAGGCATCATTTATACCAAACACCATGATTGTGCAAAGCACATGTTTATGCAAAATTGTTTTTGATGCAAAATTTATCTAAATAAATAAGGTGTTGTTCTCTACCAAAAATGCTCCTTTTTACAAAAATTACTATTTTTCATGCAAAAGTATTCACCATAAACTTTTGGACCTTTTTATCTTCAACATTTTCAACTTTTTTCAAATTCCCCTTTTGTTTTTCTAAATATCAAATTTTCCTTAAAAAATAATGTACCTCTTTACTCCCTAAATGCACCTTATAAAACTATTCACTATAGTCTATTTATTTTTATTTAAAAACTATAGGAATAAAATATCCTTCACTCTTTTATTTCAACTTGCTTTTCAACTTTCCAAAAAAAAAAAACTTTTACCATAATACAAATTTATTTTTTAATCTTTAAAAAATACTTCAAGAATAAAAAGCAAAGAGGATTGAACCTGTAAAATTACACACTAGCCACCATGAAAATACTACAATGTTGAAGTAAGCAAGTAAGTAATGCTCTCTTATACACAAACTTCTTTTTGCAAATAACTCTCAGTATTTGCATGGACTTCTCCTTAGCTACATTAAAATATGAGCTTTGGTACATGGACAAATGTCATAGTCATTAGTTCACATGTTATATATGCTCTATAATTTAGCAAAAATGAACATCTAGAGAAAAATTATTAGGTGAATGATTGGCAAAAATGTATCAGGTAAATTACTAGAGGAAACATCTCAAGTGGACAACTAGAGAAAATATCTCAAGTGAACAATTAGAGAATGTGTCTTAAGTGGATGACTAGATAAAAAACTCAAGACTATGAGTTGAAAATACATTAATTAGAAGCTATTTTTGATACCTTTGAATGCAAATTATGATAGGAGGACGCATCTATAAAAACATGAATTTATACTAATTCTAGATGTAATATCCGATAAAACAAATTAACTAACTATATTCCTTTCTTTTCTTGGCCTTAAAAAATACAAGAAAATATTTACATATATTATGCAACTCGAGCTTTCTCATTATAGCAAATGACTATCTAGCAATGAAATAAATGCATACAAAATGGAAAATTCCAATTAAAATAATGTCGAAGAGATATATCAGAGAACACTAGAATGGCATATCAACAACACTATTATTGATACTATGCCCATCTCAGAGTTTAGACTAACCAAAGCGTCTTAGGTTTGCATCTAAGAGACAATTTAGAAATTTAAACCAGGGAATAGAGGAATTAAATAGGGAATACTAGGGACTTGTGAGAGAGACATAAAAAGAAAATGTTAGCTTCTTCTCAGACTAATGTAGGGCATGTCATCAGATGGTAATGGTTGTCCCTTTTTGAAATGTCACATAGTCTTGACATGGCTCTATCACCAAACATTCGAATAAGGGGAAAGCAAACAACATATTCAAAATAAAATATTTAATATTTTCTACCAACTAAAATCTATGTACATCATCCATATTTATGCTTTATGGTATCTCTTAGTTTCAAGAGACCCTTTGGTGTTTCATTTTCATCATAAATATTTCATCTTCTCATTATTTTTAGATATTTCTAGTCACCCACATATGAGATGAAATAATTAATATACCCCAAAATATAATAATTATATGATAACAAATAATGTAATAAAGTCTAACAATCCATTGAGTAATGAAACTTTTACTATATATTCTACATGATGGTCTTAGTCATGAAGTTCAAAATTTACCATCCCCCCATCCCAAAGTGGGCGCCCATTGGATTCCTCTCCCAAGTGAGTGGTTGAAACATAACTTTTATGGTGCCTCCAAAGGAAACCCAGGGGATGTTGGTGCAGGTAGACTAGTCATAGATAGCAGTAGACAAGTTATTATGGCTTATGTTGAGTATCTGGGGTGCCAAACTAATCATTTTTCTGAAGGTCATGCACTGTGGAGAGGGCTACATATTCTAAAGGATTATAAAGGTAACCTTCTTATTGAGGGAGATTCTTTTAACATTATTAATGCTCTTAAAAACAACAAGGTGTCCTCTTGAAATCTTAGAACTATTATTCAGGAAGCTAAGAAATTATCCCAAAATTTCAATGATATCTCTATCAACCATGTGTACCGTAAAGCTAACAAACCTATAGATATTCTTGCCAATTGGGGAGTTATCCATAAATCTCTATCCATTTGGAAAGAAAGCTTTCCCCAAGAAGTTTTAAATGCTACTAATAATGATTTGGTTTGAAATATGTGGTCATAGGTTTTGGCAGGTCAACTTCTCCAATGTTGACTCTACCCTTTTCAGCATGATGTGTTTCTTTGGTTCCAGTTCTTATGGTGGAAATTTTTTGATTAGTGTGACTCTCTGTCTTGCTATTAGTGTTGGATTTTGGTTCTCCCATTTCCCTTCCGTGAAGTATACAATATCCCAAGATAGGCCCTACTAGTGGGTTTACCTCGTGGTTGTATTTTCTAAGCATGTCAAGTCCCTGAGTAGGTCTAGGCTATGCAATTGGATGTTATCTAACAATGTCAATATGTATCAAGTCTTGATATGCTTAATTTTATGTCTTGTGAATTTTGAAATTTATGTTTTCAGTCATTTGGCACTCCCAATCCTTTTCTAGCCCTATCATGTGCGAAGTTTGTCCTGTGTCATGTCTATTTTTTTATGTCAGTTCTCTAAGGAGAATTATTATGTGGTCTACCAATCACACCAACTCAGATTCCAGAAAGGGCATCTATGGTGCCAAAATTTTTTATATTTACATCCCTGGTCTGTGTCAGTCCATCACCATCTAGTTTTTTTTATCGTTGTATATCCTAGGTATTAAGAAGCTTATGTGGTATTTCTTTCTTCTTAGTCTTTCTAACATGGCCTTGCTTGATCCATCTACCCTTCTGCTTGGTCCTCTATCTCACACATTTATGGAAGCTCATGGTCTCATTCTGTTTCTAAGCAAATTTAAAGGAGCTGATAAATATATCACTAAAGCCTTTGTCCACCTTAATTTAGGAGGTCATCCCAGCTTAAGAAATCAAGGCTTGATACCATTCAGAGTTCCCCTTACAATATTTTGGAGTAAGATAGTGATGATACTTGCATTACTACTCGTAACACAATCCATGTTACCATCATCAGTAGCATTATCAACACCATGGATAAGATCAATGAGACTCTTAAGGTGCTACTCCCAAACCATCCTAGATATGCTCCTACAAATGAAGATGTTATAGAGGTCTAGGTTTGGGTCTATTGAGTACTCTATTTGTTCTCATGTTGGGTCTCTCTATTTTTGGTCTTTTGATCCCTTATGTGGGATTTTAATTATAGTCTATAGTGCCCCTGCATGGGTCTTTTTGAGCATTGTGTTTATTTCTATACAAGTGTCTATTATAGTTTTTATGGATCTTTTGCAAGCTTCCCCTATGTGGGTTTTCGTTATAGCTCCTTTACAATTTTTTCAGGTAGTTACTTCTCTTAAGAAACCCCTGCATGGGTATTTCTTGAAATGTATTTTCATTTATCTGACATCAACATTCCATCCAACCTTCTATGCTACTATTTGGACCTTTTTGTTCAGGTTGTTGCTGGCCAATATGCAGGCTTGTGTTATCTTATGCTATTGGTTTAGCTACCAATTTATGTACTTGGGTTTGGGGCCCATTTCAACCCCACACTTAATCATTTTTATCTACCAAAAAAAAATGAAGTTCAATATTTTTCATTTAAGACATGAAGAAGACATAAAACTAACTCTTCATATTGATTAAGTACTCATCTCTAGTGGTAAAATATTAGATAAATAAAATGATAAAATGAATCTACATGGTAGTTATAATAATAATAAAAATTATAATTTTAAGAATAAAGATAATAATAATAGGAATATGTCAACTACCCATCTTGCATATAATTGCATCTACATCACCCAAAGTTTTCTTAAACCCAAGTTAGTTGAGCCTAAGAAGTACAATATTTATACACACACAGACATAGTGCAAATGAAATCATTCAACTTTGATACAATATTTTTTCTCCCTAGATGACATTATTCAAACAAAAAATATGCTTACAATAGGAACAAGGTCATTATGTACTAAAACATAGGCACCTCCCTCAATTCCTTGAGTAATAACCTGAATAAAAGGTATAAATAATTTATCCCATGAGGGATACCATAGTGGTATGTCTTTAAGTTTTTATTTAGGAGATCCAAATTCAAAACCTTGTGTGAGGTATCAAGATCCCTCTTAAAAAAACTCATGTTTTAAACTCAAATTTTGCTAGGGGGTCCTTGGTTCAATGGTTGGGACAAATAGTTGATGTACCCCAAACCAAGATTCAAATCTCAACGACACCAAAAATGTCAATACAGCTAAATTGATGTAAAAGAAAAATGGCAACCCTTTAAAAACCCTACTTTTAAAAAAAGTATAAATCATCTTTGAATTCATTATGAATACCCATACTCTTAATATAACTATTTATACTAATTATTTTCTTAAATATATTTAAGGATGTACACAATTATATATTACCATTATACGAAATAATGCAATTACATTTTTAATTGACCTACGACCAACCATGTTGGTCACCCTCACAAGATTAAGATAATAGTTTTGGCTAAGGATGATTTTGGCCATGACATTGATGTTCCTACTAGAAGATACTCATTCAAGGAATATGGAGAGTTATTTCTTTTATTAGGTTTAATAGGGTCACCCATGTACTACTTTTGTATGCCTTCTAATACTTTAGCATAATTTATCCCTACTCATGTAGAGAGTATTTAGAGTATATGGTATTATTATTTTTAAAAATAATTCAACTAGCCATTATATATTCACAAATATAATCAAACTATAAAGTAAAACTCATTGATTTCCACAATCTAAAACACTCTTACTCACCTAGGTGCAATGAGCAGAGTGATCTAAATTTTTATTTAATTGTTGAAAGCTTAAGATTAGAGTCTAATATTTTGCTAATATATCCTTCTATATATCTATTATACCATCTCACTCACCTATTGAAAAGGTATACTTAAAAGACAAAATTCATAGTAGTTCTATTAGGATCCAATATTCAGATGACAAAGATCTATCTTTTATACCATTGAAAATATAGCTCACAAGGGTCACAACAGTTGAAAAGAAAAAATAATTTACATAATTATACAAATGAGTTGAAGATAGTTTGTTTATTTAGGTAGTGCTAAGTTTAGATTATTGTTTCATATAATTCCATTATTCATATCATTTTGGTTACATGTGAGCTCAACCATACAACAAGAAATTATTTTCCTTGATTTTGAATTCCACATATCATATTGAAGTTATCTTTGAAAAAACCCCTCCAAAGATAGTTATTTTATAAAATTTAAGATAATTCGATAGCTATCCTTATGTACTCTCATCATATGGGGAATTCATCATCTTATGAAGCATTCTATATTGAATAAAATATTATCCTAAAATAAAGAAACATAGGAAAAATTTCTATAACATAGACTATTAGTATCCTCATAATATCATCATTAATAAAAATTATCTCTTCAAATATATATATATATGTATATGTATATGTATTTGATTAGGTAGAAGAAGGGGTTTTAGAAGGGTCCTCGAACCTTATATAAAAAGGATCCAACCAATAAAGAGGTAAAAGGGCACGTAGGCCACCATGAGAAACTAGGATCCTGAGAAGAGCACACTCTCACAGGAGCTACAGGAGCCAAGGAAACAAAAACTATCAACCACAAATGAAACTAAACACACCACAATATTTCACAAGGGATTTCAAAATAGAAAATGCATAAGCTCCCGAAATAGGGGAGAACATAGACTACGGGAAACAAAACAAAACTTTTGAAATTGGGTCTGGGCCTTCCCTTCCATGTGCATTCCAATGTGTCTTTGAGTCAGACCCAATTGGAAAAGCCATTTGTCCTAGCTACTTAATATTTTTGTGCAACTCAACTTTCTATTCAAATTCAAAATATTTAAATAAAGGTGTCTCTTCAAAAATAAAAACTATACCATTTCACTCAACCTTTCCCTCCTTCTGGTCTCCAACAAACCACCTAACAATTTATCTATTCCTGCCTTCATTATTAGCTAATTTAAACCTTTCAAGAACTCATTACACCAGATTGACACACCATTTTGAGAGAGTCCCAAGTTAGGCAAGAAGTCAACAGATTTATTTCCTTTCCTGAAAATATGATTAAATTGGATTGCTTCCAGAGTTTGAGTTATTCTAAGAACTTCATCTATCATATTTACTATAGTCCAAGTGGGATTATAGTTCCCATTGACCATATTGATAATGTTTAAGGAATATCCCTCAAAAATAACCTTTCTACAGTTCATAGAGCTCACTTGTAGGGCACCTTGGTAGAGTGCTCTAGCTTCTACCATGTGACTAGTCTGGATTCTTAGATTCTCAGCAAATGCCAATAGAATTTTCCCATTCGAGTCCCTAAGAACTCCCCCAGCTCCGGCCATGCCAGGATTTCCTTTGGAGGCTCCATCAAAATTTAGCTTCACCCAACCAGGATGGGGGTTCCCATATAGTGTCCATCCTAGAAGCAATTTGATTCTTGGGGAACAAGGGTGACTGAGACTTCAAACCCAATGCCTTCTCAATATCTACTTCCTTACCTATAGAGCCCTTATCTAAGGATAACATACTGATATTCTCAACTATTGCTACCATTACCTTCACAAATATTGAATCAAGCTTACGAGATATGTTCTTGAATGCCCTCGAGTTTCTTTCTTTCCAAAGGTGCCACCAAGCATGAGGTAAGATAAACAACCAAAAGGATTGAAGGTGAGAGGAGAGGAATGGGGATTTCCACTACTCAACAAAGGAAGATAAATCCTTAGGGAGGACCCAATCCAAACCCAAGAATCTTAGCAACAAGCCAAAAACCTCCCAGGTGAATGGACATTCTGTAAAAAGGTGCTCAGGTGTTTCTTTCGCTAATCCACACAGGAAACATCTATTAGCAATCACAAAACCTCTTTTCTAAATATTATCCAAATTCAAACACTTACCTTGTACCGCCAACCAGAAGAAGATGTTTACTTTTGGCATGAGACCATTCCTCCACACCTCTCGAGCTAGAAACCAAGGGTCAATATGATCATCTAACAGAGCATAAGCTGATTTAATAGAGAAATGACCAATCTTCAAATATTTGTAAAGATTTATATAATATACTAAATCATAGGAAATCATTTTGATAAATACATATAAGTATACAAGGTTCTTAAAAATATTATAGATACAAAACTAAGTATTTCTAGGTTCATATGTCCATATAACAACAAAAAACAATGCATGTAAAATAATATACATTCAAGACTCATCATAACTCATTGAAAAAATGCATGTACTTGGGTATAAAAACTAGTCTTTATCATCTATAGACATTTGATGTAACTTATCGAATTCATAGGGTTCAATGTGGGTATTGATGAACACTAAGTATGTCAATCCAAGTAGGTACACTTGTGAGGCACTGAGCATTGTATATGCATTACAGAACTAATAAAGAACCTAATGCACATGCACCTATAGATCAACTATAACTATTTATGAAGGGTTTATAACCACATGCTTACTCATCCCAAGGACTCCATAGGAAGGAAAGAAATCAAACATACATATTTTACAAGATTAAAGAACAAAATTAGAAATTATAGAAAACTAGAACTAAAACTACATAATTCAAGGATGAGAAATGGAAATAATTAAAATAACAAAAATAATACACACCATGTAATTAACTATGTAAAATAGAAAATAATATAATTAAAATAGTTTATTCAAGACTAAAAATAGGTTATAACTACAAAATAAATAAATAAAAATATAAAAGTGCTCATGAGAGTTCTCACAACCACACACTTGT
Source organism: Wollemia nobilis (assembly GCA_028583015.1). Lineage (NCBI taxonomy): Eukaryota > Viridiplantae > Streptophyta > Pinopsida > Araucariales > Araucariaceae > Wollemia > Wollemia nobilis. The sequence continues at coordinate 5,246,576 of JAQPPZ010000386.1, read as the reverse complement.
AATAGGCCCTTTATCCAAGAATAGGTATAGTTCCTCTATGGTTAAAAAAGAAGATTAAATATTCATAATATAATTAATCATGAATATACTTTATTGCTACTAAAGACAATACATGAAAAGGATCTTGTATATTTTTATCCAAGTGATTAATGTAGACACCTAAAACATGTTATGTTTAGGAGACTACCCATATGGACACATTCATAGACCATATAAATCCTCTTGGACCTCTCCAAGAGTTAGCAGTGGTCCTAACCACTCAAAAGGGCAGTTTTAGCCCATCCAGGCTTAGACACTCTCAAGTAGAGCAGCTGCCACACCTGGTTGTTGAAGCTGACAGTGACCACACCTAGCTATTGGACCTGATAGTGGCTAGCACCATGCATGGTCTAGCCATGAATATGGGCCCACATATCACAGTATAACTGCACCTTGCATTGCTTATGGGTGGATTTTTGTGAGGAACTCCTTGAGTTCCTCCTAACTACCCCTTCAATGTTAGTTTGTGATTGATGATTTCCACTCGGGATGGTCAGTCATATGTAATTTGGATTGAAGCTTCTCAAGGAATCCAAGGTCTAGATCTGAAGGAGGTAAATTCTACATAGGGAATCTCCCACAAAGAGCAAGGGATCTATAATTTTTAGAGTTTATGCAATGAAGCCCTATCAGATCGAAGAGAGAATTTATGCACCCTTGAGGAGTAATGAAGGGCTATCTGGCTGAGGAGAGACTATGCACTTGCTATTCAGATCCATTATTATTCACTACCAACAAGTGCACCAAGACACAATCGATGACCCTTGAACATAAATTGGAGCAAAGGAGATAGTGCTACAACCCTTGGTTTGCAAGGAGGAGAGCTTTACTTCACGACCGTTGTCTTGGATAGTGGCCCACAAGCATATTTTAGGGCATTAGACATTGTTTCCCTTTGTTTTAGCTTAGATCCATTTATAATTGATTTATTTAATTAGTCATAGGTCAGATCTAATTTCTTAATCACATTTGCATCATATTTCTAAGCTCTCTATGCATTTATTATTTTGTTTATGGTCGTATTTCATTGTTATCATGATCATTTGTCTTATTTATCAGATTTTTTAATAAGAGCCTCTTATAGAGAGGTAGCCCATGTTACTTACTATTATTTGTTGTTTCCATACCTGTATATATAGGTTCATAGGATCAGTTCGAAGTATTCAGGGCACGAGATCCCTCTCGAACAATATTAGTAGAAGGAGGTATTAGTAAGCTCTTGGATAGTTTGGTGTGCGATATCGTGAGGCTTGCAAAGGCGTACCATCCCCTTTTAGGGGATACATTCACCGTTGCCCCACTTGTAATAGATTGTATAAAAAATGAGTATCCTTCAGAGGGACATACATGTAACTAAGATCTGGAAGCATTAATAAAATAACATTTCTTTGCTTTTTACTTTCACGTTATAGGTGCTTGTGCACTTGTCTTTATTTCTACAATTGATTTAATAATAACATTGCAATTAGGGTGGGTTGTTGTGTGTGCTTCCCAAGGTCACACAGATAGCGATCACAGTGGGATCCCAACTAGGTTTTTATTTTTTTTTATTTACTAACATTCATGAGTCTTTTTGTGTGCAAGTTCGGCTACTCTGGTCGATAGCGACCAACAGGTTTTGGCCGCTCTAGAAAATAGCAACTAGAAGATCTTAGCCGCTCCTACAACGAGCGGCTAGTAGTAGTCACTCTAGTTGATAGATACCAGAAGAGAAGTGCAATAGAGGGTAGAATTCCATCACTATATCAGGATTTGAGGTTAATAGCATTCTTTGTTTCTCTGTGTTTTTCTATCTGCAACTTTTTCTAGAAAAATAGCAACTTAAATCATGTTTTTTTACTAAGGAAAATATAAAGAAAATGAAAAAATAAAATGCATTCGATGTTTCTTAGAACTTTCTTTAGTTTCCTCGAGGTGTTTCTAGGAACATCAGGCCTCTATTTTTAAGGTTTGTCCTAGTATCCAACGTGCTAGGATTCTATGTATAGTTTGCTTGCATGCAGCCCAGCCGGTGGCCATTAATTCATGAAGTAGAATGTATTCTTTGAAGATCATATAGCCTTAATACATGCATCTTTTTGAAATGAAACATCTTTTATCTTAGGCATATAGGAAAGATCATTTTTTCTTAGTGATGTATTTTTTTTACAAGCAAGGTTAAAAATAACCCCACACACATCACAACTTATTTTTAACATCAACGACGTTGGGCTCTCACATCCAACCCGTTGATCGAGACCAACAATGGAGGTCATTACCACTTGGTTGGCTTGTGAGAAAGAGTATCATCGAGACCTATCTACGGCCAAGGCCAACCCAAGAACTATCCTAACCATGCAAAATAGAATGCATTCCTCCTTGATGGGTGTATCCCTGTGCATGGGGTGTTGGGTGAGGGTTGGTAGTACCTATGCTACCTAATTGAGTATGGAATTCACTACTATATTCAGCTTGTGTGAGTATATAGGTGAAATACCTTAACAATTTAAGTATACCATCCAAAAAAGTGCAAAATATGATGAAAATTAGCTTATATATCCAATGAACCAAAACACACCAAACAGTTTAGGGACAACACACATAAATAATTAAACGAGATAAACATCTACTTATTTTGTTTGTGTGATTTGGAATTCACCTAATAAGATAACTCATAAGTCACCATGGTATACACATAGATAAACCACCCTCAATCCACCACCAAGGTAGAAATGGATGCTCCACACACTCATAGTCACATTGGCATTGAGCCACCCATCCCTAGTATCGTCGGATGAAGTTTGGAAAGTATCAGGGGTGACAACCCAACCCTTGGGGGGACTCCTCGAGAAACCCTAGAAAGAGAGCCACATCCTATTTTCTCATCACATAGACATGAGGAGACCTCAAGGTATCATTCATCATACAGACATGAGGACACCTCATGGCCTCTCTCATCACTCAAACACATGGAGGCATCACAACCTCCTTCATCACATAGATATGAAGAAACCTTAAGGTCTTCCTCATTGCATAGGCATATGGAGGCATCATGACCTCCCTCATCACATCAACATGAGGAAGCATCACAACCTCCCTCGTCGCACAAACATGTAGAAGCCTCAAGGCCTTTGTCATCACACCTGCATGAGGAGGCATCAAGACCTCCATCATTGCATAGGCATGTAGGGATTGCAAGACCCCAAGCTTCACATGATACACATAGGACAAATCATCCCACTGAGGAGTAAGACATTAGGGCTACACCTAGTCATAAATCCAAGTTATCCTATAGCCTCCCTGCAAATGGGAGGGTAACCCTAGATTATGAGCTCATTGGTGCCAATGGGACTCCACGAGATCAATTGTGGATAACCAGATAGCTTGATGAGTTGGATCGAGTTCCCTCGATACTAGCTCCAATAAGCATTGCTACCAAACATTCTACTTCAAGAATTTCACATAGCATAACTATTAGACACACCAATGAACTAGGGAAAGTTTCAAATTGATCCCATAGCACATACACTGCTTTCGACCATGGGGTACTCAACACATAACACAATACATAAAATAAGTCACCCTAGTGGAAAAGGGTAAGAATACAACAAGAGCCTCCTCAAGGGGCCTAAACATTGGAACTCCTCGCATAGAGTTAGAAAGGCACAAACCTTCAGTAGCAGGTCGATCTTATTGTATATGTAGGTTAGAGGAAGCACTGCGCATCGAGCGAGAGCATGTAGAAACTCTTGAGCAAGAAGAGTGAAGGAAGAGGTACCTACACCTACAAGAACAACACTTGAGAGACAAAAGAGCTAAGCATGAAGATCTAGTAGAGAGGTTATCTCACACTGATGCACACATAGGTGGTGAGATATACCAACACAAGAGACATGCCAATTCTCAGTAGGAGAGAAGCACTAGATAAAGGAATGAGTGTACTCACCATGCTTCACAATATCAACAATACCTAGACCTCGAACAAACATAATTTAATGAGGAATGGGCAAGGATGAAAGATCAAGAATAGACATATCTTGAGCTTCTATCCATGTTATGGGGGACGAGTATAGATACCCAAATTGAGAAAACATAGGGTTACCCCCCTTACCACCATGAGTGAACCTTCAATAACAAGAGATTATTTCTTCGAAGGCATATCAAATACTCATTGAGAGTCAAATCTCTCAAGAAATAGGACACGTGTAGATAGAAGATGAAATTGAGCAAGAGACATAACCAGCCTCTATGCCCCTCAGTCCCGAGTCCTGCATATCCTAGGAACTTTGAAATGCCTAGGCTAGACGATTTTAATGGATACAAAGATGTGTAAGAACACATTATCAACTTCATGAATGCATGATTTCATATTGAGTAGAATTATGCCCTAATACTGAGAATGTTCATCATGTCATTCTTAGGCGCAGTGAATCAATGGTTCAATCAGTTGCCCAAGCATAGCATCACCATTTTTGAGCAACTAGTAAATGCATTCCTTGAGCATTTCTCCTTTGATTCCAAGAAGAAGGTGAAATTTAAAGTGGTATGACGATGAGCCAGTGATGGACTATGGGAACAGGTTGAGAAAAATCATGGCAAAACTATCATTCTATGTCCCCACTGAGGAACTCATTCAAATATTTACAAAGAGTTGTGTGAAACACATATATTTGTTATTACAATTGTAGTAGTATGAATAATTTGAAGAATCCTTGGCTCAAGCCAAGATTATTGAGGACATAAATGTTGATGAGGGAGACCTCAAGCTCTGAAACAAGAAAGAGTGGAGCAAGAATAATTAGAATGACAAAAATAAGTAGAATCATACCAAGCCTACTTAGGTTAATCAGGTTGTATTGGCCATGCCAAAGGAGGGGAATGGACATCAACACCATAATTATCAATATCATCCCCCATTGGCTAATTATGACCCAAAAAACAACCAAGGCTAAAATAGGGAGCATCGCCCACCTTGCTACTACACACCTTTGACTGAATCGATGCAATCAATATTTAATGAGTTGATCCAGGCATAGAGGATCATATTTCCTAATGTACAAGTTCCTAAACCTAATAATCCCAAGCCCAAGGGATATAGAGAAGATAGATACTATCCATATCATAAAATATAAGGGTATGACATCGAGACATGTATCGAATTCAAGAATATCATGCAAAACATAATTGAGAAGGGTGAGCTGAAAGCTGACAACCCACTAGCTCCCAATAATAGAGACATGGGTATATGCAGGAACACAATACCAAATCATGAGGCCCCTAGAGATCAGGGCACACAACAACTAGGTCCAGGTCAAGCCACCCATGTAGGGATGCATCAAAATGATTGAGATAGTGAACATGGATACCAGGAGTTAGTGATATGGGCAACCACAACCTCCAATGATGCCTATTCATCTCTCGATTGTACCTCAACAAATGCAGGTACAAAACAATCCCCCAGGTCCATCAGTGTGACGTGTGGTAACTGTTCGGAGTAGACTGGAACAAAATCTATAAACAAATTTGACTAAGTTGTCAATTTATGAGCTCAAACAATAATCCCCTAGGCACAGGGAGACTTTGATGGATATTTTAAGATCAATCAAGCTCCATTCCTAGAATCCAGATGCGTGCACATACTTTATGGGTAAAGTGCAGTAGTGCCAAGAGTCTGTGATCCATTTCTATGATCATGAAATCAAGGTAGTTTCTACTACCCTAGTAGACCTTCCACTATATATTATTACATCAATCAATGACATACCCTTCAAGTGGGTTCTAATCGATATGGGCCTATCAATCAACATCATCACTACAAAGGCCATAGGACACCTAAATATCCCTAAGTCCAACATTATCCTAACCTCATACACACTCAAGGCTTTCAATGATGCGTTGTGATCCACAATGGGTACAATAATTTTACCTATAAAATTAGGACATAAGACCACCCCCATGATGTGTCATGTGTTGGAAGGGGCAATGCAATACAAAATCCTTCTAGGGCATACCTAGATAAGGGATATGCAATGCGTGCCCTCAATCCTGCACCAATGCATCAAGTATGTGCATGAGGTACAAGTTCATGTGGTTTCATCCGATGAATATTTGTTCAAGTACATGCATCAGGTCGACTTTTTGGGGGACTTTGTCCTTCCATCAACGCATCTATACATAATACCTTCATCACCAACCACGTAGCCAAATATTAAAAGCAGATCAGTGCAAGGTGACCCATCACCTCTTACCTCTAAGATTACTGGCACTTCTAAAAAGTCTTTCAAATCTAAGGCAAAATATAATTAGAATCTGAAAGCACCCCTAGTGAAGGAAGGACCTAAGGAGCTTCCCACTATAGCAGCTACAAAAATTTTGAATCCCATGGAGGAGGAAGATTCCCAGGACATAGTCGAGGAGGTACCTCAATCTACCTTGCCTACATCATCAATAGTGTCATTTGCATCGTAGGTGATAGTCCACTTAGCCAACATAGGATTAGGTGAATATCTTGTGCAGAACGTGACTTGTATGCCTATTGTTGAGTCTGCACAAGACATGGGATGACCAAGAGTCCCAAATTTTCTAGTGGGTATAGTAGTTCCATTAGGGATTCCCCCTAACCAAACCAACTTCATCTATGCTAGTTTGGACTATGCCCATACTACTTCTGATATTGAAGAAGTCGAGGATGAGCCATTCACCATGAATATCCATTACTTGTCAAATATTTAGTTCACTCTAAGGTACTTTGAGTAGTGTCATTGGCATGGCTATGGCCTAGGTCTGCATGTGCAAGGGTGATGGTTGTCATTCTAACCATAGTACCATTTTCCTACTGATAGGTGTGGTCTAGGGTACCAAATATAGATATGCAATGATTCTTCGATAGCAACCCTAGACAGGCTAAGCATAGGGTTCGAGGAGGAAATTGACTGAAATCCCTATCAACCCCCTATAAGAAACTACTTGGGTGATAGATGGGTGTCGATGGTAAATATTGTACAACCTGATGAGTATCACCTTGAATCCTCTCTTGAAGCACCCCCATCAAGATCCATCATATGGGAGGAGTATCCAATGCATGGATATGAGTGAGAGGAGTATGATTATGTCCCAAGTGAGGATGAAGGAGAAGTTGACTTGTCCTACCATGGACCTCAATATGTACAAAATATTTCTTGGATAGGCCACTCAGAGAGTGGATACATCTCGGATGAGAGTGAGTATATATTGGATGAGGGTGGATACATGTCATATGAGAGTGGCTATGAGTCATAGGACTCAATAGAGCTAGCCTAACGGGGGCCTAGACATGCGAGCCACATCATTGGGTTGGAAGTAAATGCTAATGTATTATTCATAAGTGATGATGACTATGAAGATGAGATTGAGATGGCCTATCTTGGGTATCAGTAGGCAAGTCACCACCCCATCCTTGGGCCAAAAACAAATGCTAATGGTTTCTTCATAAGCAATGATGACTTTGAGGATGAGACCGAGATGGCTTATCTTGGGCCTTGCCACTTGTGTTCGGTCTATCTACTTATTGAGAGAGATGTGGCGCTTCATGCCATAGATCCTGACCTTTGCTTCCTAGGAAGACTACCAAATTTAGATGTCATCTATTACATTATATTTTAGGATCTACCAATATTTAGAGAGCAGTTTTTGCCTAACAATCCCATCATATCGTCTATCCATAGATCAGATACTAAGATCCCTATGCCCCTAGAGCCTCATCACAAGTATGAATGGCATACATTTGATGTAGAGCTTCACTCGCATGGTCTTGGAGATTTCATTCCATCCATCAATATGATCTCCATTGATTTGACCACTCCACTCCATAACCTAGTAGAACCTTCAAAACCATTATGTCTTAAATTAGATGATATTGATTGGGATCACACTGAATAACCCTTAGAGCCTAAATATTTCTTCCCTAATGAAGAGATGCTACAATAATTCCATTTTGTACCAGGATGCACACATGATGTCTATCATGCTGGTCTTGACCTTGAGTCAGTGGGAACTCTAAATCCAGTAGATGGTATCCATTCAATTCCCACTCCTCACTAGTTTAAGGAGGGGTCATATATGGCAATAAATAAGACTTTTGATGTGGACATTAGTGATGATCCTTCTCAACCAAATAAAGTCAAGTTTGGAGAAATATTATCTCCAGAAGAACATGCCATCATAATTCCTCTGTTAAAAGAGAGACCAAATCTCTTTGCTTGGACCTACAAAGACATGTCGGGACTCAATCCAAAATTGGTTGTCCACAAATTTTTGCTAGACCCCATGAAGAAATCGGTCAAGCAAAAGCTTAGAAATATGCATCCAACCATAACTTTGATGGTTAAGAATGAGTTGCATAAATGGTTGGATGTGGTCTTTATTGTTCCCGTCGACTATCCAAAACGGGTATCAAACATGGTGCCCATAGGAAAACCTAATGGAAGAATATGCATTTGCACAAATTTTAGGGATTTCAATAAGGCAACAAAAAAGGATTCATTCCCGTTGCCCAACATATATGCTCTTGTAGATGCAACTGCAGGTCATGAGATGATCTCCCTAATGGATGATTTTTTTTGTTACAATTAGATTTTGATTAAACCTGAAGACCAGCATAAAATCGCATTCACCACTCCATGGGGGACATTCTTTTACAAAGTAATGCTACTTGGCCTTAAAAATGCTGGTGCCACATATCAACGGGATATGACATACATTTTCCATGACATGTGCAAGATCTTGGAAGACTACATTGATGACTTATTGGCCAAGTCATTACTATGAGAAGAGCATGCTGAGACCCTTAGAAAGGTCTTTGATCACCTAATTGAGCACAATGTCAGGTTGAATCCCAAGAAATGCATCTTTGGTGTAACTTCTAGAAAACTCTTGGGATTCATCATTTCCAAATGAGGCATCAAGGTAGACCCAGCAAAGGTAAAGGCTATCCTGGAAATGGCCCTGCCCATGAACATCAAAGAACTAAGAAGCTTACAGGGAAAAGTAGCATCCATAAAGCAATTTATCATACAACTATTGAACAAATGTCGACCCATGAATCGATTGTTACACAAGGGGGTCTCATTCTAGTGGGATGAAGGATGTCAGGAAGCCTTTTCTAAAATTAAGGAGTACTTGGAAATGCTACCAATACTAGCTCCACCAAGGCCAGACATACCATTCTTATTATATATATCTGCCATCGATTTTGCTTTGGGTGCCATGTTGGCTCAAAAGAACATGCAATATAAAGAACAAGTGATATATTACATCAGTTGCACCTTGGTGAGTTATGAGATAGGATATGCATACGTAGAAAAGTTGTACTTAGCAATGGTATTTACAACCAAGAAATTGTGCCACTACATGCTGAGTCATACGACATATGTAATATCCAAACAAAATCCTTTGCAGTATATGATGAGCAAGATATATCATAATACACATATTGCAAAGTGGATCATGTTATTGATAGAATTTGATTTAAAATTCATAAGCCAAAATTCCATCAAGGAATAAGTCATAGCTGATCATCTAGCTGAGGCACCTCTTCATAACAGTAAGCCCCTCACCATCGAACTTCCTAATGATACAGTCTTCACATTATTAGAAGCACTCAAACTTGAAGAACTAGAAAATAAAGCTGACATGACTTTGTTCTTCGATGATTCAAAGTGTGAGCAACCCTTGCACCAATAATAACACCGAATATGATGCCCTAATATTAGGTCTCCAAATATCCATCACCATGAGAATCAAGAGGCTAAATATCTTTGATGACTCCCTCCTCATAGTCAACCAAATCAAGGGACTATTTCAATGTTGGGATCCAATCCTAAAAGCTTATAAGGAGCTTTTTGACACCTATCTAGCCAAACTAGAATGGTACGACATTGAGGTAATCCCTCATTCATCAAAAAAATTTGTAGACAGTATGGCATCTTTAGGATACTTGATCCCTTAGAATCCATCTATTGAATTTACTACCATTCATGTGAAAATTCTCTCATACTTAGTGATGCAGCATGAGACTTTTGATAACAAGGAATCAATCAACATGATTCATATAGAGCCAGACCATGAATGGTTTTGTAAAGCCAAAGAATTTTTAAAGAAGGTACCTTAGGGGTCCTTGATCTTGCAGGGTCCTATGGATAATGGTATCACTATTAGCCACAAGGTTGTTTCTTAGTCTACATTTGTGCAAATCAAGTTGCAAGGGGAACAAGTCATATTATCTGTTGAGGCTCTAGCCTACCAGGATTGGCTATCCTAGTTACAATATTTCCTAAGGCTTGTAATCATCCCACAGGGACTATCTCATGCTAAAATATGAGCATTCAAGAAAAAAGTGACAAGATATGTCTTTTTAGAAGGCATATTGTATCATCGAAGCTATGATGGAGTCCTCCTTTATTGTTTAGAGCCCCAAGAATTAGCTTGGACAATTTTGTAAGCTCACAATGGTACATGTGGTGGCCACTTCAACGGCATGACCATTGTCAAGCACATCCTTTGAATGGGCTATTTCTAGTCCATCATGGAGAAGGATTAATATGAGTATGTCAAGAAATGCATTAAATGTCAACAACATGCAAATCTGATACACCTTCCATCTTAGGCCTTCCAACCCATTTAGGTGGCTTGGCCATTTTCTCAGTGGGGTTTTGATCCGATCAAAAATATTTCTCCTCTATCTTTGGGTTGACACATGTTTATCTTAATGACCACTAAGTACTTCACCAAATGGGTGGAAGCGGTCCCATTAACCTCAACAATTGGACCATGAATTATGGAGTTCATACTTCACAATATCATCTATTTTTTTTGGGTGCCCTTCAAGATAATCTCGGATAATGGTCCGTCATTCAAAAAAAATATGTAAACTTTAACAACCAAATACAATATTCAGCACAATTTTGTGATGCCATACTATCCATAGGCAAACAGGTAAGAAGAGGCCTCTAACAAGATAATAGTAGCCATATTAAAGAATACGGTGAAATAAAATCATAAGTATTGGCATTTGCAATGGCCCCTGGTATTATGGGCATACAAGACTAGCGTATGGATGCCCACTAGGACAACACCATTTTTTCTTGTATATGGAACTGAGGCCATTATGCCCTTAGAGTTGGAAATTTTGACATTGCATGTAGCATTGAAAGAGTTCATCAATTATGACACCACGTAGTAAGCTCACTTGGATTAGTTGACCTTGTTGGATGAACATCGCATCAATTCCCTTGAGCATCTTCATGTTTACCAAGACCGTTTAACATGAGCTTATAAAAATAAAGCCCACCTAAGATATTTTAAAGTTGGGGATCTTGTGCTTAAAGAAAATCAACATAACTCAAATCTGTTGTTGCATCTACGAGACAAATTTATGGCCAATTGGATCGGTCCCTATATCATCTCTGAGAAAATTTGGGCCTGGGGCATATCACCTAACAACACTAGAGGGTGTTGAGGAGCCAGAGCCTCTCAAAATTATTTATTTGAAGGTGTTTCACACATAAGCACAACAAAGTATAAAAAAAAACATTCAAATAAATTTTAAAATTATAAAAACAATAGGAAACTTTAAAAGCAAAAAGCTCCAAAGGCATCTTAAAGCCCTTTGGTCAATTCACAAAAGGCTCCAAAGGCATCTTAAAGCCCTTTGGTCAACTCACAAAAGCTCCAAAGGCATCTTAAATCCCTTTGGTCAATTCACAAAAGGCTCCAAAGGCATCTTAAAGCTCTTTTGTCAACTCACAAAAATATCCAAAGGCATCTTAAAGCCCTTTGGTCAATTCACAAAAATGCTCCAAAGGCATATTAAAGCCCTTTGGTCAAATCACAAAAAGCCCCAAAGGCACCATAAGCCCTTTGGTCAAAAGAAAAACATAAAAGCACAAAAACAACTAAAAATCAAAAGTACAAAAACATTTGCATTATGTATCAACACTTGCATCCATATAGTTGCATTGCATTAGGCACGTTGCATCCATATAGTTGCATTGCATTAGGCACGTTGCATCCATTACATTTGCATTAGATACATTTGTGTTTGCAATCTTACAAATGACAACACGTCTGTACCTCAATCATGCATCTTCAAAATCATCATCATTCATAACCCATGTGTGTAAATATGCTTTTCAACATGACCCCTCCTATTGCTATAAGGAATATACTAGGGTTTTCCGGTCACTCAGCCATACCTAGTGGTTTTATCAAACTTTGTAGAAAGTTACCTTAGCTTTTAATAGGTGAGGTTTAGTTTTGATAACACCTGGTATATTTCAAAATACTATCACTAATAAAAACATTAAAATCCTAGTTGGAACAAGGGAAATATGAACATTGCGAAGTGGTATTAGGTAGCCTAAGATGAAAATTTTATCTTGCTCATCCCCCTGTATGATCAGTTTCAAAATGCTGAGAATTAGCAAAAGGAAAAGTTCACCCCTACCCATAAACATCCCTTGCTTTAATAAAAACAAGTAAAAATCTTGAACAAAGCAAAATTCAAAAAAATAAATAGTGATTATCATCACTACATAAATCCCTTACTCAAAAGAAAAACAAAAATTGAAAATAAACAATGAGTTTCAAGTATCCTTATCCCAAATAAGTATGAAGAAAATAAGGGAGTATTGAACTTGAATCCCTGGAATTCTTAGCATGGATGAATCATAAGGTATCCTTACGCACAACGATGTGTCTATCACATTAGCATCTTGCTTTTGTATAGACCAATGTTTGCATGTGGAAGAGCTAGCTTTAGGTTTCCTGTACCACCTAGTGGTCTAACCCATTTGAGCCCAACTTAATCAGGACAAAAATTTGAGGATATCCAATACAACAATGGGTTGAATGAATCTTGCTTGGCACTAGGGTATGCTTATGTTTTATCTAATATATTCATTTGCACACATAGGGATAATGAGTATATAGGTCTTCATAACAAAACTATATTATTCAGAAGCTCTGTATGATCAGTATACAACTTTTGATGGAGTAACTAGGGTGTTTGAGTTTCATGGAAAACCTCAAAAATCCCCTCATAGCAACAATTCATATCTTCACTCGCATCATCAACTTTCTTTATGAGGTTTTATTCGTTAAAGGGTGTTCATAAAATAGGATAGATACCGGATGAAGGTCAATGATGACATTAAGATGACCACTGACTATTTTGGAGATATCTTTTAACTTATAGAAGCTTATAAAGAAAGTACATACATATCACATCATCTCATCTCACATATAGATGTTTAAATGATAAAATTATTATAAGAGTTAATATTTATTCATGATTTTTATACATTCTATGGTGTCGTCCATTAGATTTTCAAAATCCATGTCACATCATACCATATGTTTTAAGTAATTAAAGCATACAGGTTCATTCACATTAGATCATTAGCATAATGCATTACACACATTTCATTTACCACATCATAACAACATAAATTAGATGCATACAATAGACCAAAATTAAACATGCATTTAACAATAATCATTGCATCCATATATGCATCCATCATCACAATGCATCTACACATCTAGATCATGCCATCTAAGCATCCACTCATCATATAGCATAAAGTCATATAAACCACACCATGTAGCATAAAATCATAAAGTAGTCCACCTACACATCCACATCATAACATCTAAAGCATCACATCACATCATATCACATAAGATCATGATATTGCATCATAAACATAAAAACATAATCATAAAAGATACACATAATGAGTCTCAAAGTCTAGATATCATATATGTGTGTTAAATAAGTACATGGGGGTACAAAATCACCATAAGGCTACAACTGTGTAGGTCACCCGACCTTACACTAAAAAAAAAATCTAGTGCAATAAGGCCATCAACCTGGGCATGTGCCCCCTACCTCGCCTCTGTCCTTAGCTCTATCCCTATGCAAACTACGGGAGCTAGTCCTTGTAGTCCTCTTTGTATAGGTCCTGGTCCTCTAGCTAGGTTGGACTGAAGACTGCCCTGATGTAGTCTGCATGTTGTACTGTGACCCCCCTACTGTGGGTCTCTCCTTAGGAGTGGTACCTAGTAGCTAAATCTAAGACCTTAGAGTAATGATGTAGGTGGTGTATAATGCCATATGGTCCTTGTTCTCCTCTATGATCCCCTATAGCCATTGTACCTTGACCATTGCAATTAAACCTATAGACCTCTGCATAGTAGGAGAGGCTACCGTAATATAGCTTCAGGTAGCATCTCACTTGGTAGTGAGCTATGTAACCTATGTCTGAAGCACAAAAATAGTAGAATCCTGCTACTACCTAAATCTAAGTTGAATAAAGCTCAACCTCTACCTAGTGTAGCTTATCTTGAAGAGGGGACTCCTACTCCTTGGGAGCTAACTCCTCCTCCTCCTTAGGGGTGACCTTCTCCTCTACCACCTATTGCTTTGCCTGGCCCCAATCCTCTATCTAAGCCTACAATATACACCCATCAAGATCCTCAGCATCTACCTCATCTACAGACCATCCCAGGTAGCCACCATCCTACCATAATTATGTAACCCATCAGTAGGTATATGCCTTAGTAACCCCATCATCAGCTACTCTCACATAAATTGCAAGAGGTTCATCCTCCTCTAAAACTACTAAAGCTTAGTATGGTAGAATTTTATTCTCAACAATAATCATTTGGTACACAACTAGCTCAAGAGGAACATCCTGCTATATGCCAAACTGTCAGAGCACCCTGGAATAGTAGAAGAACTCCCTGATGTTGTCCTTGTGGCTGAAACCCATTTGAAGAACACAAGCTTATACTGAGAGGGGGGTGAACAATATAAGACCACTTTTTACTTTCTTTCCAAACCAATATCAATTAATGTCCTTAATTGCAATAACCAAATATAGCAGTGTGCATTAATAACTCAGATAGCAGTAGTAAGCAAGAGCACAAGTCACCACACACAATTGAGACACAAGATTTAACGTGGTTCCCCCAATGTGAGGTACTCCACGGAGAAAATATTTTACTAAAACTTTCTCAATCAATCTCTTTGGGAATCACTCCCAATTACAATGTTTATGGATCTCTATCCAAAGGAGATGTTGATCCCCTAATCTCAAGTTCATGGATCTCTTCCATAGGAGAACTCTTTCCCCTTCTGCTCTGGCTATGTGATCTTCTAGAAGACTCTATCTCTCTGTTGCACTAATTGGTGGACCTCTCTCCACTTGAAGACTCCTCACTCAGATCTGTCTTCAACTATGTTGGCTGTTGGATCTCTATCCACTGAGACTCTATCCTCTATACTCTATCACCTCCAAAGCTCTTTCAATAGGCTCACTAAGAACCTGCTCAATAGGCTCACACAGAACCTGCTTAACAAGCTCACATAGAACTTGTCCAAATCTGCTCAACAAGCTCACCTAGAACTTGTCCAAATATGCTCTAGCAAGCTCACCAAGAACTTGCCCAATTCTACTCTAGCAAGCTCACCAATAACTTGCCCAAATCTGCTCTAACAAGCTCACCAAGAACTTGCCCAAATCTGCTCTAGCAAGCTCACCAAGAACTTGCCCAAATCTGCTCTAGCAAGCTCACCAAGAACTTGCCCAAATCTGCTCTAGCAAGCTCACCAAGAACTTTCCCAAATCTGCTCTAGCAAGCTCACCAAGAACTTGCCCAAATCTACTCTAAAATCTATCCACAAATTTGTCCACAAAACTATCCCAAAACTTGTCCACAAATCTGTCCCAAAACTATCCACAAATGCCTTCTCACAGGCTCAATCAATCATGCTCAAGTAGCACTCAAATCTCATCCACAAATCTATCAAGGCAAAGCTCAAATATGAACTCAACAATGAATGGCAATGTACTCTTCAATGGATGACAACAATGATCCACAATGATCTCAACTCAACTCAACTCATAGAAGCATAAAGAGAATTGTTAGAGACTCAATATGTTCTAATCTCAATCTCAACTCAACTCAACTCAAATCAACTCATAGAAGCATAAAGAGAATTGTTAGAGACTCAATATGTTCTAATCTCAATCTCAAATCAACTCAACTCAAATACTCATAGAAGCATAAAGAGAATTGTTAGAGACTCAATATGTTCTAATCTCAATCTCAACTCAACTCAACTCAAATCAATCTCAACTCAACTCAAGTCAATCTCATAGAAGCATAAAGAGAATTGTTAGAGACTCAATATGTTCTAATCTTACTCTCAACTCAAATCAGAATAATGGAATAGTTTGTTTCATAGGACTTGAACAATCACTTCACACATCACTTGACTAGGCTCAATCAACTCAACTCAACCAATCACCACAAGGGACAACTCTCTCTCACACAACCCTAGTCCAAGTATGTATCAACCAACTCAAATGTTTCCAACAATGCTCAACCACAAATCTCACATAACAATGATACTCATGTTCTTTTCTAACTCAAGTTCTTTCACAACCAATGGGCTTCAACAACTATGCTTATCAAACAAGGTTTAGACACAACTCTCAATTTAGAAAACCTTGAAGCATTCAACCAACCACTTTCGAAAAGGAAACCACAAACAATCCTTTTCCCTCCAATGATATTTCAGAAATCAACCACCATAAACAATCAATAGGAGAATGTGCCCATACCTTTTATGAAGATGAAAAAACCTCTTTGTAAATCTGCCACAATCACAAAATTATTTTGCCAATCTTCACAAGGGTTAGTAGATCACAAAATAATCAACATTACTCCACTTTTCAATAATCATCACCAAGGCCTTTAATTGCACAACTTCCTTATCTCTCCTAAAACCACTTGTACCATAAAATAAAATAAATCAAAACATTGCATAACCTTTTCACTCCCAAAACCACTTATACCATAAAATAAAATAAATCACAATATTGCATACCTTGTCACCTCATGAAAGAATTAATCCTCTTGAAAAAGAACAAGGCAAACTTCACTTTTGGAACCCCTTTGCAAAATCAGAAATATCTCTTTACACACACCTTATTTCTCCTTCTAAATAAGTTAGTCAAATAGCCCTCGAAATAATCTTTCCGATGATATATAATATGCCCCCTTTCCAAAATAAATTGAAACCTTTACATATATATGCCACCCTCCATTAATTGCACATAGGTCGGCCCTCCATTAATTTAAACTTAAACTTTAAACTTTAATATCTTCATCACCGGAGGTCCTTTTTCGATGAAACAAAATTCCACCTTGGCTTTTAAGAAAATCCCTTTCCACATAAGCCCACCATGGTTTTAAATAAAACCTTTTATTTTTCCTACCTTGGTTTTCATAAAAACCTTGTATATATCCATGCTTTCCAAAATATCATAAATGCTTATTTATGAAATATTTTGGCCACCAAAACCAAATGTGATCCATGTGACATCAATGATCCATGTGACATCAATGACAACATAAAATACCTCAAATTAACTCAAATTTCCAACAATCTCCCCCTTTGTCATTGATGGCAACACCTCTAATGCAAACACCACAATCACTGCAAAAACCATCTCTGAGAATCAAAGCTGCTCCCCCTGACTCAATACTCTCTATGGAGGCTGCTCCCCCTAACTCAATACTCTCTTTGGAGGCTGCTCCCCCTAACTCAATATTCTCTTTGGAGCCCCCCTTACTCAATTCTCTCCCCCTTTGACATCAATGGCAAAAGGGACACCTATGGGGCTAAAAGATATGACTCTTAAGCTTAGCCCCCTCACCCCCTTCTCTCTTGAGGTGATTAATTTTGGGGTGGGAGTACCTTTACTCCCATATCACTTTGATTCTTTCCTCTATCAACTTCCTTCCATGTTTTTTTGATATCCTTCTCTTGATGAATTACTTGATCTTCTTGTCTTGAACCTTTTTGACCTTCTTGCCTTGAACCTGTTTGGAATTGAGTCCTACACCATCTTGCAATATGCCCAAAGTTATTGCAATTAAAACACTTGATATTGTAGCCTTTGGTTGGTGCCCATGTCCTAAAATTATTCTTAAAATAATTTCCATATCCATTCCTTTCTTGAACCCTGTATTGTGAAGCTCTGTTTTCATGACCATTATAACCATGACTTCTGAATTGTGTAGCTCTAAAACCAAAACCATGTTGCTCATTTCCTTTGCACTGAAAAGCTCTATGACCAATCTTGTTACATGAGAAGCAATGTCCCTAAAAACCATACCTTCTTCCCTTGAAGTTTCTTCTAGAAAAATCAAACTTCTTTGATCCATGGATCCTGCAATGTATAGCCCTGTGTCCAAATCCATTACAAGAAAAACAATATCCTTGAAAAGCCCTTTTTTCATGCCTTGGTTCCTCATACCTTTCTTGACCATTATCCTTATGATCATCTTCAACTTGTGCATTGCATTCTTGAACCTTCTTTGTAGCATCTAAAACCTCTTCCTTGCCTTTCTCTTCAAGAATTTATTTTCCTTTTGAACTTGATTCACCTATCTCAAAACAAGAACCAAACTGAATATTTGGAGCCATAGGAACTTTGGAACTTTCCTCACAAATCTTAGGTGCTTCCTTGCTTTCATATTTTAGAACTTCCTTTCCTTTTGAGTGTGACTTTTCTTGGAAGTAAGATACAACCTTAAAATAAGTTTCCACTCCTTTTTGAATATTTTCATCTAATGTATCATGTCTTGCCATTGTTACCCTTAGTTCTTCATTCATCCTCTCTTCTATCCTTTTTGCATTTTGAAGCTCTTCTCTGAGATTACTGATTGTTTGAAGTAGTTCTTCTCTGATTTTGACATCTGTTCGAATCTTGTTTTCAAGATTCCTGTATTCTTATTTTAACCTTTTGATTTCTGATTTTTTGTTTACTTGGCTCATCCTCTTCCTTTTCTATTACCAAAAATGAGACTTCTTTGTTTTCACTAATGTTGGAATTGTCACTAGAACCGTTGCTTTCTTTTTCAAATACACTTTCCTTGTTGTAATTGTTGTAGTATGTGCAATCATCATCTATATGCCCAAAATCTCCACATATGAAGCATTTTAGTATCCTTAGACCTTTCTTGTACCTATCTACTTGCTCAATGGCTATGGCAAGCTCTTCATGTCTTTCTTCAATAGGCACATCCTCTTCTTTAACTTCAATACCTAGGAATAGGTGTTCTTGCTTTTCTTCACTTATTCCAAAGAATGTACATTCTTCTTCATCTGACTGATATTTATCACTGTAATCTGAACTATCACTTGCTTCTACAATGTAGTAAGATTTCTTTGCCTTACGAAAAATTTTCTTCTTCTCATACCTATTTTGCTTGAATCTGTCATCTTTGTCATGCTTATGCTTTCCATCTTCTTTTCTTCTTTGACCCTATTTTTCATCATCATTGATTTCTTCATGTGGACACTTGTATGCATAGTGACCAAGATCACCACACTTGTAGCACCTGACTTTCCTTATATCTCTAAAATTCCTTGAGTCCTTATTCTTTTTGATGAAGTTAGCTTCCTCATCATTTTCTAAAACTCTATCTATTTTTGAAACTTTCCCTTTCTCTTTTTCTGAAGCCTTGAATGCAATCTCTTTTATTGGAGCTTGATGCTTACTTACCCTCATCTCATAAGTTGTGAGAGTACCTTGCAATTCTTCCATTGTTAACTTGTTGATATCCATTGTTTCTTCTATTGCTGAAACCTTTGCATCATATTTCATGGGAAGTGATCTCAAAACCTTTTGAGTAACTTCTGATTCTTTCATCTCAAAACCTAGGCCTCTCATAGTGTTAGTAATCTCATCAACTCGAAGTAAGAACTTTGCAATATCTTCAGAATCTTCCATTTTCAATTCCTCAAATATTTTTCTATGAGTTTGTAGTTTTGCCAACTTTACCTTGGAATCTCCTTCATAAGTATTCCTCAACTTGGTCCACATCTCATTAGCTGAAGTACATACCATGACCTTTGCAAAATCTGTCTCACGTAGCCCACTCAAAATACAATTCATTGCTCTTGCATTGATCTCAACCAATTTCCTGGTAGTCTTATCTTCCTCGGGATCACCTTCAACCTTATACTCTTTTTCAACCATCTGCCATACCTCATATCCTTGTGATATCAAGTAGTTCTTCATTCTCATGCTCTAGAAAGCATAATTGTTACCATCAAACAATGGAGCCTTATTTGAAGATAATCCTTTCTGTGAAGCCATCTGTGTTCTTTGTAGAATCTGCCCTCAAGTTGTTAGCCTTTTTGAAGGAACCCGCTCTGATACCAATTGAAGAACACAAGCTTATACTGAGAGGGGGGTGAACAGTATAAGACCACTTTTTACTTTCTTTCCAAATCAATATCAATTAATGTCCTTAATTGCAATAACCAAATATAGCAGTGTGCATTAATAACTCAGATAGCAATAGTAATCAAGAGCACAAGTCACCACACATAATTGAGACACAATATTTAACGTGGTTCCCCCAATGTGAGGTACTCCACGGAGAAAATATTTTACTAAAACTTTCTCAATCAATCTCTTTGGGAATCACTCCCAATTACAATGTTTATGGATCTCTATCCAAAGGAGATGTTGATCCCCTAATCTCAAGTTCATGGATCTCTTCCATAGGAGAACTCTTTCCCCTTCTGCTCTGGCTATGTGATCTTCTAGAAGACTCTGTCTCTCTATTGCACTAACTGGTGGACCTCTCTCCACTTGAAGACTCCTCACTCAGATCTGTCTTCAACTATGTTGGTTGCTAGATCTCTATCCACTGAGACTCTATCCTCTGTACTCTATCACCTCCAAAGCTCTATCAATAGGCTCACTAAGAACCTGCTCAATAGGCTCACACAGAACCTACTTAACAAGCTCACACAGAACTTGTCCAAATTTTCTCAACAAGCTCACCAAGAACTTGCCCAAATATGCTCTAGCAAGCTCACAAAGAACTTGCCCAATTTGTCTAGCAAGCTCACCAAGAACTTTCTCAAAATCTTCTTAGCAAGCTCACAAGAACTTGTCCAAATCTCTCTAGCAAGCTCACCAATAACTTGCCCAAATCTTCTCTAGCAAGCTCACCAAGAACTTGCCCAAATATGCTCTAGCAAGCTCACCAAGAACTTGCCCAAATCTGCTCTAGCAAGCTCACCAAGAACTTGCCCAAATCTTCTAAACTTCCACAAATCTGTCCACAAAGCTACCCCAAAACTATCCACAAATCTTTCTCAAAACTATCCACAAATGCCTTCTCAAAGGCTCAATCAATCATGCTCAAGTAGCACTCAAATCTCATCCACAAATCTATCAAGGCAAAGCTCAAATATGAACTCAATAATGAATGGCAATGTACTCTTCAATGGATGACAACAATGATCCACAATGATCTCAACTCAACTCAACTCATAGAAGCATAAAGAGAATTGTTAGAGACTCAATATGTTCTAATCTCAATCTCAACTCAACTCAACTCAAATCAACTCATAGAAGCATAAAGAGAATTGTTAGAGACTCAATATGTTCTAATCTCAATCTCAACTCAACTCAACTCAAATCAAATAGAAGCATAAAGAGAATTGTTAGAGACTCAATATGTTCTAATATCAATCTCAACTCAACTCAACTCAAATCAATCTCAACTCAACTCAAGTCAATCTCATAGAAGCATAAAGAGAATTGTTAGAGACTCAATATGTTCTAATATTACTCTCAACTCAAATCAGAATAATGGAATAGTTTGTTTCATAGGACTTGAACAATCACTTCACACATCACTTGACTAGGCTCAATCAACTCAACTCAACCAATCACCACAAGGGACAACTCTCTCTCACACAACCCTAGTCCAAGTATGTATCAACCAACTCAAATGTTTCCAACAATGCTCAACCACAAATCTCACATAACAATGATACTCATGTTCTTTTCTAACTCAAGTTCTTTCACAACCAATGGGCTTCAACAACTATGCTTATCAAAGAAGGTTTAGACACAACTCTCAACTCAGAAAACCTTGAAGCATTCAACCAACCACTTTCGAAAAGGAAACCACAAACAATCCTTTTCCCTCCAATGATATTTCAGAAATCAACCACCATAAACAATCAATAGGAGAATGTGCCCATACCTTTTATGAAGATGAAAAAAACCTCTTTGTAAATCTGCCACAATCACAAAATTCTTTTGCCAATCTTCACAAGGGTTAGTAGATCATAAAATAATCAACATTACTCCACTTTTCAATAATCATCACCAAGGCCTTTAATTGCACAACTTCCTTATCTCTCCTAAAACCACTTGTACCATAAAATAAAATAAATCAAAATATTGCATAACCTTTTCACTCCCAAAACCACTTATACCATAAAATAAAATAAATCACAATATTGCATACCTTGTCACCTCATGAAAGAATTAATCCTCTTGAAAAAGAACAAGGCAAACTTCACTTTTGGAACCCCTTTGCAAAATTAGAAATATCTCTTTACACACACCTTATTTCTCCTTCTAAATAAGTTAGTCAAATAGCCCTCGAAATAAGCTTTTCGATGATATATAATATGCCCCCTTTCCAAAATAAATTGAAACCTTTACATATATATATATATATATATATATATTGCCACCCTCCATTAATTGCACATAGGTCGGCCCTCCATTAATTTAAACTTAAACTTTAAACTTTAATATCTTCATCACCGGAGGTCCTTTTTCGATGAAACAAAATTCCACCTTGGCTTTTAAGAAAAGCCCTTTCCACATAAGCCCACCATGGTTTTAAATAAAACCTTTTATTTTGTCTGCCTTGGTTTTCATAAAAACCTTGTAAATAGCCATGCTTTCCAAAATATCATAAATGCTTATTTATGAAATATTTTGGCCACCAAAACCAAATGTGATCCATGTGACATCAATGACAACATAAAATGCCTCAAATTAACTCAAATTTCCAACACCATCAGTCATGTCGAGTCCGAGCTATGAATCTATCTACCTCCTTCCAAGCAAGGCAAGCGTGATAGGACCTCCAAATGATGTCCTGGGCCTGAAAACCAATCATAGTAGTTGTGTAATGGTAAAGCTCCCCTACGAAGCATCGAATATTGTGCTCCTTGCACTCTCAAGCCCATCTAGATCTATAGCACTAAGCATCCTCTGCTATGTCAGTAAACTCAATAGTTAGACCTCCTAGATGATCCACCATGATATGCTCCTAGCCCCATATCTGTAGGAGTAGGTTGCAAGTGATGATGGCTCGTCCCCATAATTGGATACAATATAACTCATCATAGCACTATGCAAGAAACATACTCCCCCAAGCATAGATAATAGGTGCCTCACTATCAATCAGATCTTGAACCATCACCAAGAGGTTCCATGGGAACCTCGCTCTAAAGAAATTGGGTAGAAGAATGTTACAGATAACCATTAGCAGGACCAAATGTATTCAAGAAAAGACATTCTCCTAGTACCACCAAACAATGAAAACCCCACCAGACTGGGTATCCTAAAATGCAATAGTAGCATGTCTCCCAAAGACTCTCACGAAGACTACCTCTCTAGCATCCATAGGAGAAGACACAATGGGGACTCCATCAAAGGGGATCTTGAAGATCGTGTACACGTCTTTCGGCATAATGGTCATCTCACCGATAGGGAGGTGGAATGTGTTAGTCTTGGAGTCCCACCTATGGGCCAGGGTGGTAAGATAAGCCTGATCCAACATGATTTTTGAAATCCTAGTGACCTACCAGAGGCCACGAGCATCGATCCAACCCCAGTCAGTATCATCCATGTGGGGTAGGAGGTCCACAAGCAATTTCAAGTCTCAAGCTCGTGCAGACAAAATTTAGAAGTGCAAAATAAATGTCTAAATTAAATGCACTCACAAGCTAATAAATGCATTAAAAAAATGGTGCAAGATAATCTAAGATGAGCTTAAGGCTATTAAAATAGTAACTAAATGCACCTAAAAATAAAAAACAACACTTCAAAATTACAAAAAAATAATTAAATTACTTAAAAATTCAAAAATTTGAAAAATAACCCTAAGGCCTAGTGGTCGCTTGTGCCATGAACGGCCACGAAGCAGCTGTTGAAGCCGACAATGGCTAGTTTCCAATGATCAAAAATTTTATTGTTGGAATTTAAGTTGGTCACTGACATTAACAGCAACCAGCATTGGGCCAAGAAAGCTTCTTTGAGTGACAGTGACCAACGGGTGACACACCAACGACGTCCCCCCTTGGTCAAAAATCACAAAAAATTGGAAAGTCCTAAAACTAGCCTAGACCCACTAAAATTAACCTTAACCTAGACTTATTGATGGGTGCAGTTTATTTATATCAGGTTTAGTGAGGTTCATTTACCAAATTAATTAATAAGGTTCATTTTACCGAATTAAATAAACAAATCAGGATTTGGCAGAGTACCCATGAAGCTCCAGCTCCGCTCATATATGCCTCCCCCTACTTGGCCATGACATCAAAATTAGCAAACAATCTAGTAGCACTTCATGTCACAATTGTACTTTCTTACCTCAGAGCTCAAAAGTGCAATTGACAACTAGAAATAATGAAAGGTAAAACCCTAGAATTTACTTTTATATTTTCAAATCGTGCCTCGGCCATTGCTGGCATCAACAACCCATACTTTTTGGCTGCTAGACCTGACAGTGGCCATGAAGCAGTAATTGGGGATCGTTGGACCTGACAGAGGCTAAGAAACAAGGAAAAATTCACTCAATTTCTCACCCTAAAGCACCTCAAAATGAGCCAATAAGCACATATATCAATCCAAAACAATCTAAATATGCACAAATACAAAAAAATAACATAGATAAAAATCCAAAAACATCATAAAATTCAAATTAACACAAAAAAAGTCAAATAAAAAAATCTCAAGTCTCGTAATCAGTTATTTGCTCTATACACTTGGCGATTGCAGCGACTAGCACTCCATGCAATTTGACAAGATGAGTAAATTACCATAAGGCCACTTAGGGAAAAATAGTTAAGGTAGAATTGGGACACATCACTTCAATCCCTAAGAAGGCCAGGATGGCCGGACTACCCCATGGGAGCGAGGATCCATCTCATTTCTCCTATAACAAATAGTGATTAAACACAAGCCACAATAGAATTGCTATCATCTTAATTCCCTAAGAAGGCCATTACAGTCAGACCGTCCCATGGGATAGAGATATACAATTAGAAAAAATGGTTGAAATGACACATGGAAGGGACCTACCCTATAACAACAAAGTAACCCTTTAAAGAGGTCCAAATCTTTCATTTTGGTCAAGCAACTCATCGCTTTATTCATTTTCCTTTCCTTATCGACTCATCGCTTGAGGGGGTAGTCAAAATTTAAAAAAAAAAAAAATCATAATCAAAATCAACAAAATATCACTCGATCATGTCAAATTATGTTCGTCTTATGAATCATTGCCAACAACTATCATAATCTTACCCTTTGTTGGGGCAAAAAGCAAACATGACAGTTAAGTTTGTAGCTCTCCTCCTTTTGGATCTATAGTTGCACTGAAGCCTATAGTAGCGATCAAGCTACCTGATTGTCTGATGAACGAGTGCAAGATTTTACAAAATTTAAGCCTTCCATCCATTTGGAAGAAACAATTCTAGGATGCACACCTTCTACATGACTGGGACATCCAATGTTTATCAGATAAATAATCATCACACAACCTACAATGTGACCCTAGGTGGTCTATTTTTGCTCCATGTTGTGTTTTCCCACAGTGCATCCCAAAAAGGGGCATCTGTAGACACCTAAAACATATCATTTTTAGGAGACTACCCATATGGACACATTCACAGACCATATGAATCCTCTTGGACCTTTCCAAGAGTTAGCAGTGGTTATAACCACTCAAAAATGGAAGTTCTAGCCCAGCCAGGCTTAGCCACTCTCAAGCAGAGCGGCTGCTACACCTGGTCGTTGAAGCTGACAGCAACCATACCTAGCCACTGGACATAATAGTGGCTAGCACCATGCACAGTATGGCCATGAATACGGGCCCATATCACGTAGTTTAACTACACCTTGCATTATTTATGGGTGGATTTTGGTGAGGAACTCCTTGAGTTCCTCCTAACTAACCCTTCAATGCCAGTTTGTGACTGATGCTTTCCACTCGGGATAGTTAGTCACATATAATTTGGATTGAAGCTTCTCCAAGAATCCAAGGTCCATATTTGAAGGAGGAAAATTCTACATAGGGAATCTCCCACAAAGAGCAAGGGATCCGTTATTTTCAAACTGTATGCAGCGAAGCCCTGTTAGATCAGAGAGCGAATTTGTGCACCCTTGAGGATCAACGAAGTGCTATCCAGTTGAGGAGAGACTACACACCTACTATTCATATTAGTTATTATTCACCACCAACAAGTGTACCAAGACATAAATGGTTACCCTTGAACATCAATTGGAGCAAAGGAGATAGTGCTACAACCCCTGGTTCGCAAGGAGGAGAGCTTTACTTCATGGTCATTGTCTTGGAAAGCGGCCTACAGGCATATTTTAGGGTATTAGATATTATTTCCCTTTGTTTTAGCTTAGATCCATTTCTTCTTGATTTATTTAATTAATCATAGCTTAGATCTAATTTATTAATTGTATTTGCATCGTATTTCTAAGCTCTCTATGCATTTATTATTTGATTTATGCTCGTATTTCATTGTTATCATGATCGTTTGTCCTATTTATCAGATTTGATAATAAGAGCCTCTTTCGAAGAGGTGGCCCATGCTACTTACTATGCTATGTTATTTCCATACCCACAAATATAGGTTCATAGGATCAGTTCAAACTATTTAGAGCACGAGATCCCTCCTGGATGAGATTAGGATAAGGAGGCATCAATAATCCCTCAAACATTTTGGTGTACAATATCAGGAGGCATGCGAAGGTGCATCGTCCCCTTGTAGGAAATACATTCACCGTTTCCCCACTTGTAATAGATTGTATCAAAAATGAGCATCCCTCATAGGGATGTACATGTAACTGAGATCTGGAAGCATCAATAAAAGAATATTTCTTTGCTTGTTACTTTCGTATTATAGGTGCTTGTGCGCTTGTCTTTATTTCTACATTTGATATAATAATAACATTTCAAGTAGGGTTAGTTGTGGTGCATGCTTCTCGGGATTGCATAATTAAAACTATAGGACTACTTGTATTATGTTGTTGCTACTATTATAATTGTTGCTAACTCTATCTTGAACTATGTGCAACAATTTAAGAGGACCATATACCTACTCTAAACTATTTAAAAGCTCTTAGAGGATACAAATTAATCTACCATGGTCAAAATTAACAACAAATAAAGAAAAAATACATATTAGAAATACATTTAGTGTTTCCTCCATTGGAGAATCCTAGCAATCAATTTTCTAATTTTGAATATGTATGATAGTTACAGTGGAAATAGAAAGATATGCCATAGTGAGTTTCAGCGGATATAACAATCTAGGTTCTTTTTCTAACTACCTAATTACATCAATAGTTATATAAAGAGAAATACAATTGGATTTGGTTGCATCTATTCTAATTTTTAGAGATACATCAGTCTTGTAGGAATTAATTAGAGCATTCTACTTCTCCAATAAATTTATACATATGGGGACTATATAGTTGGTTAACACAAGATAAGTTCAACAACATTGGTATAACTATATTATCATATTTTGATGAACACATTCCTCTATTTTGATAAAGGTGACTAAAAGGCTAGGTTTTGGACACCCTATTCACTTCTTGTAGCAATATCACATATTTTTAATATGAAAGGGATCTAGAATCACTCAAGATGAGATAAGTTAGTATTCAACATGCATAAATTCTATTGATAAAGATATAGTAAATCATTCAATTTTTTATAAAACCTATTATATTGCATTAATTTTCATAAACTATAGAATTCTCATATGTATTAAAAATAGGAGTTTAGATATGATTAAGTATAAAAAAAGTAGGGTTTGTAGACCAAAAAATACTATACATGTGAGTCAATTAGGTGACTTATCATCTTCTCCTACTAAAATTCTTGCACATCCATATGCAATGATCTCATCATTCATTGCCTTAATCTATTGGCTCTCATCTCAAATTCCTCACAATATTCAATAATTTTGAGTCATTATTTGTCCTTGTGATCATACGTTATAGGGTAGGTGTCATTGGTTTTCTTTTGGTAGCCTCTAGTATCTTAAAACTTATGCCATCATTGTAACTCGCTTTGTTCATTCAAGGGTATTCATATTGTATAATCAACAAATAATATCTAAAGAATCAATGACTTAAATTTGATACCTATCCACCAATGCTCTAGATTGTCCACTACCTATAAATATGTGATTACCCTATATATTTCCTTTTTTAAGTTTGGGAATGAATTATGTTCATGTTTCTATAGTTCCTCTAACAATTAATACCATCTGGTGCTAGAGCCCTCTAGTGATTCATCCAATAGTTTATTCAACATATATTTTAATATCTAAATATTTATTTGTTTATTCCTCCTTATCCATGGCCCATACTCTTGATGCTCAAGAATTTTTCTTAGATCTATCATGACCTATTTGGCATTCTCATGCTCACAAAAAACCATGAGAGGTTTAGAGATATCTTTATCCCAATATGTAACAAATTCATCCTATCCTACAATTTCATTCTAAATGATAAAACAAAAAGAAAAATGACTATAACTCCATGAAAAAATCTAGGATTCAACCATGTACACTCAGGAAGTATAAATCGTGCAAATAGAATTTTAAAAATATATTTTTTTTTTCATGAATGATAAATAAACATTGTTGAGTACATATGGATTTGCATTATCTAAGGGTTATCCCTTGCTTATTTTCTCTATCTACATCCTACTCTACTTCACCTTCAAATATAAACAATAAACTCTAGAAAGGGGTTTGCAATTAACCATATCCTTGACCAACTTGATAGTGGTGGATGGTAGCTTAGTCATATTATTGACTTCCTTCTTCCATTTCTTTAGCTTGTTAGTTTTTAATTACATTGCTTCCTTATTTTTTCAATATAATTCTCTTGTTCTACTTGAAGTTAGTCATAATGTAGTCTAGTGACATTAATATCTTTCTCATACTTAGGTAGGGATACATATCCTTAATTGTAGATTCAACTCCCGTTTTCCACCTTTCTATCTCTCCTATGCTAATATCAACTATGGGTTTCTTCTACTTGTCTCATTCACTAAGAAACTTTAGCCTTTATTCCCATAGTCTATGAATTTCCTTTATAGACTCATCTTAAGCATGTATAAGAGCTATTTTTGCTGCAACTATGGGTATTGAAGAAGTGTCTCCTATGTATAAGAATTCACATTATCCCATAGGTTTTGAATTTACTTCTTATATTATGGTATTTATGGATATTATTCATTCATTTATCTCTTTCCTTCACAAGCTCAATAACCTAGTAGTTTTAGATTGTTGTTCTTCCTACCATTCCTCTTGTTGCTCTAACTAGTAGGCCATCTATACTAGTATATCTAAGGGGTCAATATAATTCCTCCTTGTGTGCACCCATAATTCCTTCTTAGCTAGTGGTAAAGAGGATGTTTTTTATCTCATTATTATTGGAGCTTCTTCATGCTTCTTCCATACTCTTTGTTTCTCTTAATTTTACCTCTTAAAGAAGTCCCTAGTTCTTCTTCTTTTAGTTTCAAGTCAACCATTGTAGATGTAGATGAGTCATCCTCTAGATTTTTAGAATAATAGAAGTTGATGTATATGAATCATCCTTTAGAGTTTTAGAATTTTATTTTATGGTTTGTTTAGGATGTTGAGGTTCCTATAGTTTATTAGCTGTAATTTCTAGAGGATTTCATATAGCACTTCCATCTACTTTCCTATCATTTTTTATGAATTTGTTCCATGTAACTCTTAGTACCTATCTATTCAAGCATACTTAATGAGAATTTGAATAATCCCATGGTGGATGAGATTATTTTATTTTCCTATCTAAACTTTCTAGGCTACTTCTCTAGGAATTTCATCAAGAAAATTAAGAGGTTAATTATTCTACCAAGGTGAAGATGAGACATAATGTTAAAATAATAAGAAAAAAAAATATCATAATGGCCCTCATATGTAATGTACCCTTAAATATGGAGGAAAAAATTATTCAAGGGTATAGATAGTGATATCCTCTTAATTCCCTTGGGTATTACATCTCTATTTATCACTCTCATAAGAATTCTTTCCTATAGGTGTCTAGTTTCACTTTATGTGTATACCAACATGCTCACTCATTTAGAAATCCCATAGCTTCAATAATAGAATCCTATATAACTACAACACCGATACCCCTAATTTAGGTTGTATTTTCTTTTAGTGCCCTAGAAAATTTGAGGATAATTGCATCATGGTATATTGTCAACCATTTGAAATACCCTTCATACCATAGTTTTAAAGCTATGCTACTTGTATATTTCTCCCAACTTCCTTTGTGTCTACTAGTTTTCAGTGCTTTTTTCCTTGCCCTATAGTTACATTATTCCATTCACTTGATTCTAATTTACAATTTTTCTTTGTTATAACTTCTTCTTTGCTCTAATTTAGGCTAAATCCACTAGTTTTATAAACTATAGATACTTATTGTAGTAGTAATTTCAATCCATATGTGTGCATGTTATTCATGTGATTAGGTGGGTTGTCATATTGAGTTCTTCCATGTAATAAATATAGGTCTTACCGTACCCTACTTGCATGATGAATCATAGGCCCTATGATGTGATCATCATAAAAATATTTTGTCTTACCAATGTATCCTAGCTAATATTCATCCCCCCTGTTTAATCATGATGTCATACTTGGTGGGATAGATAACCATGTAGAGGATTTTGTGATATTGTGTGGAAGATGTGACTATGAATTCATATTCTTGGGTAGATATGCCAAATTTCATTAGATAAGTGGATAAAAAATGGAGGTTTTAGAAAAACTATCCAAAGGCATATATGCATGCAAGAAATAGATGATTGTGAATGATTGACATGTGGGAAACATGGTAAAATAGGGGAACAACAAGAAAATATTATATTTGGGTGAAAATAGATGGTATATATAGAAGAAGAGAATGATATTTTTTGTAAATTCTTAAGATGAATACAAAACAAGAATTTATATAAAATAAAATACTTGTACCTAAATTACCTACAAAAGTAGTATAGATAAGCTAAAATAATCTCCCTATTTTATATATTTCTTTCTTTTTAGGAGAGGTTAGCTAGCAAGCTGGTTTTCTAATATCCCCCTCTAATAGCACCTAAATATGTTTTCACTATCAATTTTTTTTTTTAAATTATTTTATGCAATCTAGAGTTGGTTAATGCTCTCTATTGGTTGTAACAAAGTCTTCCTACACCAATGCAAGGTGATATTTGGGCACAACATAGGTCATAAAGTATTTATTGATTAATAGTTTCCTATGAAATCAAATTCAACAACCATTAACCATAAGAAGAATCTTATATCTATCTATTATTCATATCTTAACTCCTCCATTATCAAGCAAAGTGTCCATCTTATAGGGTCGAAACCACAATGTCTTACTTTTCCTTTGAAATCCACACAGTAAAAATGACCGAATTTCTATGATTGATGAAGTGATCATACCATGAGGTCCTTTATCATTGGATCATTTATGTATTGAAAAGTGCTTGCTATCAAAGCTCATCCAAAGCATTGCATCATTTGTTTCTTTATTTTTGTGCTTTGGATAGATATATTCCTAGCCTAAATACTATCCTAAGAGTTCTATTTTCAAATTATGAGTAGAAATATAATATTGACATATACAAGTTTATATAGTATAAGTCTTATAGTAGTATTCAATGTCATGAAGTAGGTCCAAAAAGCTTTTGTAAGGTAGATAACCCAATCCTTATAGTGAGTCTACATTGTGTTTGTGAGAATATTTTTTAGTTCCTTATTTATTATTTCGACTTGTATATTCACTTGTGGGTGCTAAGGAGTGGATTTTCAATGGAAAATCTCATTTTGATTAACCAAACCTTTGATGAACTTGGAAGTAAATTGTGACCCTTAATTTATAACAATTTCTCTCAATACACCATCATTTGTGATGATTTCTTCATATAAAAATTCATCTACCATCTTTTCTTGAGAATGTTTGAGTACTTTCATCTTTTACCATCTGGTAATATAATTTATACACACAATAATACACTTCTTATAATTTAAACATGGGTTAATGGGGCCCAAAAATCCAATCCATATTTATTAAATTTTTTTATTGATAATTATGGTACAATGTCATATCATCTAAGTAGGTATTTCCATGTATCAACACTTATATATGTGCTACATAATACTTGGCTTCTTTGAACATGATCAACAAATAATAGTTTTTACATAGAATTTTGATAAATATATTTTTGCCAAAGTGTCCTCATAAGGCTCATCATGGAAATCCCTTAAGATGTCATAAAATTAACCTTTCTAAACATGTCATTGCATCACAAGATTAGTTCTAGTCTTGAAGATATATCCCCTAATCTAAGTGTAAGGAACATGTTGCTTGATTAGGTGATAAATATCCTTAGGATAAAAATTTTAGGATACCTTTCCTACAGACAAGTAATTTACGAAGTCCAAGAAAAATTGTGTCTGAATATATATTGTAAAAATAAATTCATTTTAAAATGTGTCCTCAATAAGAGAATCATTTGCACTATTCAAAATCCTAGAAAGGATATTAACAACAACATTATACATTTTAGTCTTTTTAAATCGTGATATAAAATTCTTGCAATAGTAATATCCATATAATAATTCTACCATCCAAAATAGGTTAATTCATTAAATATATAATTGTATCATGATTAGTATGCACAAAAAAAGTTAACTTGTAATATATTAGTGAAATCTACTAATAGCATGTACCATTGCAACAAACTCCTTTTCTATGACTATATAGTTCAGTTCAAATCCTATGAGATTTTTTTTAAATATTTATCTTCTTATCTTATTTTTGCCTAAGAACTACTCTTAGTTTTGTGTCAAAAGCAACTATATAGATATGATATGGCAATTTCTAGTTTGGATCTATTGTAATAAATGTTGAGATTAGTTTCTATTTCAAGATCTTGAAAGCCTTTTAACACTTAGGTGTCTAGAAAAACTCAATGTCATTGGTTAGTAGGGTAAATAAAGGGTTTGTAATCTTGCTAAAGTCCTAAATAATTCTTCTTTAATATCTTGCATACCTTAGAAAACTATGAAATCCTTTTTATTTTATAAGGTAGAAATATGCTTTATAATTTCAATATTTGTATGGTTAACTTTAATGCCTTGAGTAGAAATGTGGTGTCCTAATTTTATCCTCTCTTTCATCATATTGTAACTTTTTTCATTTCTCAAAGAGGTATTAGTATATTAAGCCTTTTGAAGAAATTTTTCATATTTGTTACCATCTCCTTAGAAGAATTATTGTGAATAGTAAAATCATCTATATAGATTTCTACACATTCCCTAGTTAAATAAGAGAGGATGATAAGTACAACTCTTTGAAGGATTGTAAGCACATTGCATAATACAAAGGGTAGGAAATGATAGGAAAATGTACCCCAAGGGAAAGTGAAAGTGGTATTTTCCTAGTCTTTGAGAGCAATTTGGATTTGGTTGTATCCACTAAATCTATCTAGAAAAGAAAAGTACTTCTTTCTGGAAAGTGTATCTAACACTTAGTCAATGAAAGAATGTAGGAAATGGTTCCTTTTGAATGGATTTATTAAGCTTTGTAGTCAATGCAGATTTTCCATATTCCTCCCTTATTTGGAATTATGACTAGGGGAGATACCCATTGACTATTAAAAAGGGGTACATAATTATGACAATTAGGAGTTTGTATAGTTCTCTAATAATGTATTTTAAAATGGGATTCATTCTTCATTATAGTTATCATATTGATTTATCATTGTCTTGCATATAGATGTGATGGGTACAAATACTCAGATGAATTCCTTTTCTTATTTTGGTAATCCCAAACAAAGAAAATTTATGTTTAGTAAGCATGTTAATTGACTCATTTTCCAAGTTATGGGGCCAACTAGTTGTTGATGTAGAGATAGGTATAATTTTAACAACTTGGACAAGAAATTCCTTTCATTGCTAATGATTTCATTATACTATAGGTGTGAGGTAAATTTTGGTGGAAGATAATGGTATTATTTTCTAGGGTCGAAAGAATCTTATGGAATTATGTCTTAAATAGGACATTAATTAGAGATATCATCTTGATTTAGACTCTTATCAAGATACATATTCTTAAAAAAAGCTCATGATATCCTCATCCACCTCTTTTATCTTCAAAGCATGATCAATTATAAGAATAGGCTATGTAGTTGCTTTGTCATTTCCATCCTAATCAACCCATATAGGATCTTCAACTTTTGAAGTGGGTTTAGTAGGTGGATATAGAACTAAGTTTTTGACTTTATACCCTTTTGAGATAGTCATGTTTCTTGATCAACAACTAACATAGAAATAAATCATAGCTATCCAATGTCTTCCTAGGATTTATATATCCTCCTACGCTAGTTTTGGTTTCAATATTATAAAATTAGTCGAATATTCATCAGAATATAAAAATGACATCTTTGACTACTCATTTAGGAGTTATAATTGAACAATCATCCATCTATAAAAAATATGGGGTGGGACTAATATCTTGGATATAAAATTTATCCATTATTTCTTGTGTCATCTCATTGATTGCTGCTCCTAGGTCAATCAAGATATTCTTAATTGAAATATTCCCTATGTGAACACTAATGATAGGTTTTTTCAAGATCAAAATAGTTAGAAGTAATAACCTTTTCAAGCATAAGGTAAGAAAGTCAATCTACAACTAGTAGATTTTTGGTATCTTTATTCTCCCAAGTCTCTTAATACATAACTCTCTAATAGTTTTCCTATATATTTGGACATCCTTAATTGTCTAAAAAGGGCTATGTAAATAGAGAAATTTTGTAGTTCTCCTAGAAAGTTAATTTATATGCATGGAGGCTCCTTTGTTTGATTAAAACTTTTAGGAAAAGGGTTTTTCTCTAGTTTACTAGTGGGATTAGAGTCTTGGGATCTACATGGGAAAAAATTATTCCTTTGGTTCAATAATAATGCGGGTTTAGGATCCCTAAGTACTCTTCTTGACCTAAGTTGTAACTCATTTAATCAATAATATTTATATAATAGGTGAGGTACCCTACTGAATTTTTATTATGCATTGGTTGTTCTACTTTATTATCAGATTTTAGTGTTAGTTATGCAAGTAGCTATAGTTGTGGTTAAATAAGTTGTGGATTAGAAGTATTAGGCATAGATAAATAAGCTTGTTGTAGTTCT
The DNA here is from genome assembly GCA_028583015.1 of Wollemia nobilis. Taxonomy (NCBI): domain Eukaryota; kingdom Viridiplantae; phylum Streptophyta; class Pinopsida; order Araucariales; family Araucariaceae; genus Wollemia; species Wollemia nobilis. The sequence continues at coordinate 5,211,133 of JAQPPZ010000386.1, read as the reverse complement.
AGTGGTTGGTGATATTGCCATTTTGTCAAATAATGCCATATTTATTATGGTTTATACCATAGTTAATAAAGATATTATTATTGAGGCCAAAGCTTCTATTGATTCATCCAAGGGTTTTTGATTTTGAGAAGGTGACCATTTCCATTCTTGTGGACAACAAGAATTTAAATTTTTTTAAGAAGAATATGAAAATGGTTGAGCTTCAAGATTCAAATCTTGAACACTTTGGTGAGGTTGTTATGGCTTCCTCTAGTTGGCATAGTAGACCTCTTCTACTTTTTGGGTTCGAATATGGTAGCATGATTTGATTCTATGAAGCATGGGGTAGTTGCTTATCTCATGATCCTATTACCAAATGCTACAAAATTTGACTCTTTCCAAGGACATCATATTTTGTATTTTTGTGCACCTTAGGAAAAATATTACCAAGGATATCTCCACATCCTCCTTCTTGGATTGAAATATATCTAATTTAGTGCATAAATAATGGATAATATATGTCTTAAGGTCCTCAATATTTTGCTACTAAAATTTCACTCCTCTTCATTTCTTTGTCATTACTTATAGTAGATTGTGAGTAGTTCTAGAAAAAAGTCTTAACATCCTAGATCTAAAAATATATCCTCTAACCATTAAATTCAAATATTATATAAATTCTTCCTAATTTTCTTACAATAAAATGACCTATAAGATCATTGCTCCCAAACTAGAGTGTTTAGACTATTGAAGATTAAACTAAAATATTTTGATGTAATCTTCTAGAGTCTCCTCTTATTTCTATGTCATCCTAAGGATTTTATCTCTTGATTATCTATCCTTACAAAATTATTTATATTTACATAAAAAAATAATCCTTATGGTGTTGCAAGTGTTGATGTTCTTTCCATCCAATTACACAAACCAATGTAAAGTTTCATCCTTGAGTGTGCTTGAAAAGAGCTTGAGTTTTTGTGCATCTATTTTACAGTCATAATTGTTGAACAATATGTCAAACTTAAAGAGATTTTTTTTTGGGTTGCCTATAGTCATCACATGAAACATGGAGTGTATAAAAGTAATAACATTAACCATCATGGCTTCCTCTTGAGATTCATAAATGGAAAATTTAAAATTAATCATGGTTTAAATTTCTTCTACTATTTTTTTTGTGATCTACACCATCCAAGGTGTGTAGTAGGTACTCCTTGGTGATATATTAGATTTAAAATATTTTCCTAATGACTTAACCTACTATTAAATTACCTTAGATGATGAATTTTCAATAATAGAATGTCCTTGTAGCTCTAGATATGGAATGGTTGTCTACAATAGGAGGAATAATACCTTTAGGTATCATGGTATTTTTTGATATGGATTAAAAAATAGATCCAAATCCAATTGGATATCCTTAAAAAAATTATATGGGGTTTAAAAATCCGATAGTTTTATCTATTTTTTATATTTTCCTATTTGATTGTCCTAATCAAAACAATCACTATAACAACCCCACATCTATCCAAGCCAAGAGAGAGTTTTTTCAAGGTAAATAACATAGTTAAGATTCACATAAGATGTTCCAAAATTATTATTTTTAATTGATTGGGCATTACCACATTTCGAGATTATAATGCCATAGATGTTTCTTGAGTGGACAAGAGAGGTAAATCTCCAGTAGGTTCTAGATTTTACCTTGTATACTTCCATGGTATAAAGGATACTTCAAATGGTCACCCCACATTTATTACATTCTTTGTGAATGTAAGATAACTTGACCATAGTTTTGGGATTATCCCATCTCAATATTTAGAGAAGGTGGGCATCATTTCCCTTACCCATCATATATCTATCTATGTGGGATATTTTAGGCATAATGCCTTCTAATATTAGTTAATTGTACCTCTACGATAGAACTACTAGTCTTCCATTCTTAACAACCCCATATTTGTGATGGGTTTAACTAAGGTGACTACCACTCCATATAATATATTTGCATAGACACTTGAGCCTACCTACTCAAGATGTCATCACTCAATTCCATTGCACATGGATTCCTATCCTCCATAGTAGGATGTAAGATTCAAGCTACGTCACTTACAATATTAACCAAAGACTCCCTATCCTTAGTTCATAATTGAGTTACCCACTTGTATGCCTATTATAATTTACCTTGGGTGTTAGCTCCTCATAACTTCCCTAGGTTTGGATTCATATTAGGGTTTCTATACAATTCTTATATAAGGTTCCTTTTATCTAACCCTCAATCCCAGCTAGAAACTCTCTCTCTTAACAGCAAAAGTAAAACATGCTTAATAATTTTAAAAGGAAGAACATAACATTCCTTAAGCCTATTTCATAAGCATTAAACAACATACTAAATCAACACCTATTTTGAAAGCATGATCATCAAATTAAAATATAAACTTCATCTATTTACATTTCATTTTTCCAATCATATGGAAATATTCTTCTTTTCACAAAATGAGTAACAAAAATATTAAGCTTTCCAAAGAATTGCATGAAACAAAATTATTACTTTAAACAATAATGACCAATACCTTTCATGTTTAAGAGATTAATATCAAAGCTTTTATAGACACAATATAATCTCTACTGAATATGGAAAGAAGAAGCAAGTTGACTCCACGATCATTGAACCCCCCATTCATCAATACTAAACCTTGTCAACACTCATCAAGGTGCAAGTCATCGAGGAGTAAGCAAAAAACTCTTATCATCAGTGATCAATATTAAGAGAAACCAAGGAAGTATCCTTCAAAGTTTAAGAAACCCAAAATTGAAGGGATCCCTAGCCAGTCTTGTTGTGCTTTGGTTGGTGACTCTTCGAGCAGCCCCTCAATTTGCACTAAGCAAAGGGTCAACCTTGATATCCTTAGAAATGTGATGAATATGGTGCAATCTATGTCCAAATATTCTAAGGCCACATAGAACATACTCCACCAAGCTAAAATTATGATCTCTACCTTTAAAAAGTAGAGCAAAGGCGAAGCTTAGATTAGCAGTGGACCCAATGCAAGTAATGCTAAACATGACCCATATAAAAATTCTATCTAACAATGTTTATCCATTTTCTTGGGGCTCTTTTGTCTGTCCACCCTGGGGCACTGTTGGCACCTTTTAGATATTGTCTTAGATCCTTTTTTTTCTCATTGTTGGTTTCTTTTCAATGTTGTGTTTGTGGGTTGATATGATTGAGACCACCTCCCCTATGTCTTCTTGGTAGAATTTTATAAAATGTTTTGGGGTCCCTTTCAAAACCCCCTCTTTCAACTTATAAAAAAAAACATCCATATTGCAATTAATACTAAGTATTAAATCATTAAATCAATACATAGTCCATATTATAAATGATTCCTACCAAGGTGGTTCATGATAATCATGCCTTGCATGGAGTGAAAAATTATCTCCTCGGTTGAGAGCATAGAGTTTGGCTTAATCGAGGGCCTTTGAGAGTCTTTACAAGGACAAATCATTATTATGATGTAATATTTAGGTGCACTTGAACTTAGGGGAAAAGGAATGTGAGAGATAAAAATAATAACAACTCAATAAAAGAAAACTTAAGCTACCAGGGTGGTGATGCACCAATTTTTTGTAAATATCTCCCTGCACAATAGGGTTGAACACTTCCTCTCCTTTAAAAAGATAATACCAAATGAGATTTACCAACATGCACACATTTAGAGAGATAGGTCAATGGGAGAACTATAAATAGCTACTCTAAGAATTGATGTGTAGGCCTCCCATACACACATATATGCATGATAAAATTAAAAAAGAATAGGTAAAACTTTAAGAGAAAACACACATATATATACATATGTATATGTATATATATTGGAAGCCTACATGTCAATTTTTGGACTAGCTATCTTATATATATATATATATATATATATATATATATATATATATATATATATATATATATGTATGTATGTATTATGTATGTATGTATGTATGTATGTATAGATAGATAGATAGATAGATATATGCAAATAAATTTTTACAGAGATTGTGCCTAGAGTAGGGGTTTGATTTTCCCACAAGTTTCTTAGAAGCCAAATGCTATATAGGAAGAAATGAAAAGAGATCGTACAAGATATTACAAATGCAAATTTTCCAATAATTTCTAAATCTAAGACCAATCCTATTTATAGATTACAAAAGAAGGTTTTCCTCCAAAAACTCATGTAGATATTTCAAGATGATTGATGCTTTCTAACATTTGGTTATATCTTCAATTAATTTGCTAGTCTCCTTGAGATATCTAGATCTTGAGCCATGAATGTCAAATGGTTCTAAGTCCTTGGATGAGTAGATACCACCATTTTCGTCTACCCATTTTTTAGAAATTTTCATAATTTGTGTGTAGAAGATTTCTTCATTTAATGCTTCAAATCCATGAGTTTCTTATGTTGTGGTTCTCATGTTGTTGCTATCCTTTAGAAAAAATGCAACATTATTTTGCAAGAAAGGACTATACTGCCAAATATTGTAACCTCAAAAATTTTGACTTTTGGGGCATAGGTGGTTCTCTTCAAAATTTTCCTTGTCATTTAACATTGAAACATCGAGGCATTTACCTTGGGCCTTTTTTTACCATGGGACCCCTTACGTCAAATTGTTTTTGAATCTTATCTATGATTAAGACTAAATAAAATTTTGACCTTTAAATATAGCCTTGTATATGAGAAATTTCCTTCAATATTTGGACCTTTGGATTGAATGTTTCTTTTGCACTTGTTTGTTGCTTTCACTCCTATTTTCTACTACCAAAAAGTACAGTGAAAAATAACTATAGTTCTGGTGACTCATAGGGGATATTTAGCCTACTAAAGATAAGGAACCTAGAGAATTTTGTGCCTTAGTCCATTGGGTATGGAGTGAGGCTGAGAACTTACCTTTTGTAATGGAAGCAAAGGTGGAAAACTTAGTCATCCTGCATATTGAAATCTCTACAACTGCTAAATATTCCACAATCCCAATACATATAGTACATATGTACAAAGTTTGAGTGAGTGGCCTTATCTATTGGCATAGATTCAAAAGAGACCCTCCATTACCTACTCAAGTCCCTTCTTCCATGTTTTCTAGTATATTGGGTAAAAAATATTTACCCATATTGAAACAGGACTTGAAAACAACCTCTCTAGAAAAATAGGTAAGTGCTAGTAATTGTCTTATAGTGATTTCTCACTACACCATTTTTTGGAAGCAAATGTGGAAGTGTGAGAAGTGGATGAGCACTAAGGAGACCTTTGATAAAAATATTTGAGTGTTGGAAATCCAACAAGGTTAAAGTTCAAATATTAGAAGTTTATAAGGTCTGATAAAAAGTGAGAAACAAAAAGCTCCAACATGGAGGTCTGACAGTCAAACATACTGAGGTAAAAAAAATCCCAAAGTGGAATGATGAGGAATTTTTTTGAAGAGAAGGCACCACATCTTAAAAATATAAAATATTTTCTAGGGTGTGTGATATTTTTGAAAGTATTATTCCTTCCTACAAAGGAATGTTTCATATCTCTCAAAAAGGACAACAATAGCTAGACAACCATAATAAAGGCACTCCCAAATTTGGAGCATTAAAACCAAAAATATACCACACTTAGATTATGGGATTCCCAGAAAGGGTAGTTGGAAATAATGGAGGTAGCTAATCATCCCAAGACTTGAAACCATTTGGTATTTATGATTCCAAATGTAGAGACCTTGAATGGACTAATAACCTAAACAAGACATGACTTGGCATTAAAAGCAATAGTCATATTGAAATCTCTACATGATATTTGGAGGGAAACCATCCTCTTTATAATATATAATTAGTAGTTTTAGTGTATTGACCCAAATTTTTCATGCCCTTACCTTTAGGCTAAAGGATCCGTGCCCGAAAGGGGGATGCAAGAAGGATGGGACAATACCTCGGACTGAGAGGCCCTTTGAAGGTCACGCCTCTCGGGGGAGGGGTATAAGGGTGAATTTTCAATGGATGGTGGGGTTCACCAGGAAACTTTGAGTGGTAGTTTCCACCCCTAGGTTGAGAATGGGTTTGATGTGTTTATTTTATACTCGATCATTTGTATCCCTAGGTTGGCCAAAATGAATCTAAGCTATTCTATATGAAAATACGAATTTATATGAATACAAAAAGCAGGAATGAATCCTAAATGTAAGGAATATGTTAAATGAGAAAGAATTCACCTGATTCCGGATGTTTGATGAATATTCTGAAGCTTGTAGGAGTCCAGATTGTCCTGAATATGACAGGATCATCTGCAATTATACAAAATCATCCCATATCATAGTCGATCATCTAAAATTAGACAAGATCATCTTCGATCTGATGAATTCGTCAGATGAATTCATTAGAAACCTGCAATCACAGAAATAGACACCAAAAACCAAAAATGCAACTACCAGAATAATGCAAAATGATAGAAATGAGAGTATAAATGCTTAACTGATAAATCTAGATAGCAGATTAAAGAAAATGCATTGTTTTAATAACTTATTTTAACTTTATCATGCATTTATGCTAAATGAGGTGAACTCCAAGATGTAGAATCAAAATAATCAAGCTAATGCATAATAAAATAAGGAAGGAAGATGAGAAATGCAAACTCAGGACTCTGATTGCCCCCAATCTAAAATGCAATCGAGATCACCTCCAATCCTATGAAATCATCACCGATCTGTGATAGGATTGTCCGAAATCATGTGGAATCGCCTGCGATGATCCGAGCTTCCTCCAGCTGAAGCATAGTGAAAACCTGCAATGAAAACTTAAAACTATGAGTGTAAACAATGGTAGATAGAATGTCTTAACACAACAAAGCTAAATGGTAGGGCAAATCAATCAGGGAGAGAGTCAGGAGGAGAGCCAGGGGGATAAACTGAGAAAATACAAGTTTATATAGAATTAGGATGAGGTTAGGAGGTTGGGGATCATCCCAATCTAGGAGATCTCCAACGGAGGAATCTCCAACTGTGCAGACACGCTTCTGCCCAAGTTGGCGGGGCTGTTGAAGCAGAAGCTAATTATAAAAATTTAGTTTTGGGACGAAATCATCTGGACATTCTGTTCCAAAAAAATTCATTCGATCTAGGATGATTTTGTCCGATAGGCGATGATATCGTCCAACGGTCAAAACAACTCCTAAAAATGGCACGAAAATGGGGGAAGCAGTTAACGGGCGGTTTTGGGGTTAAAATTCATTTTTTTATCTTTTTACTAAGGGTTTAACTGCGCAAATTTTAGGGTGCTACATTTTTCCCCCTCTTTAGCGAATTTTTTGAAGAAAATGCGTTAAAGATGAGTTCTCCCCGATTTACGAGAAAGCAAAAATTTATTCCATTTTTTAGACAACGATTCTAGGTCGAATCGTACAACTGCTTGCTATGGTGCCCCCTCCGAGTTTTTACCCAAATCGAACATCTGAGGTAAAAGCGCAAAAAAGTAATTTTTTTTAAAAAAAAGTTGTTTTTTGAATAAAATTAAAAAAAAATTGGGTAAAACCCTAATTCATTCTTACTGTTCACTTTTGCTGTTTCAGAGCTCTGTAGGCAAAATGGTGGAAACAACACACAGATCGATAGAGGTCTGACGCGAGTTGCGGATAAGGATCTAAATTTGATGAATTATGTTTTTAATTTGATTTGTGTGATTTTTAATTTGAATTTTGACTATTTTTGGGGCATCACGGCCATTTTTAGGCCATCAACGACGTCGAGACAAAATCGTCCCAATTTCATCGAAATCATCCCTAGCTCGTCGATTTTGTCTAGGGGCGAAATCAGCGAAATAGGGGCGATCCCCAAGTTGAGAAATAGGATACGATTTCATCCTACCAAGGATGATTTGACTTAATTTGGTACTATATCATCCAATAATGGATGATATCATTTTTTTATAAGATGAAATTGATTTAACTAATTTGAATGATTATCAATTAATGATTTTTGGTATTTTATTATTTATTTTGTAGAGGGGATTACTAAAAAGTCAAGAGTGGAAATACAGGGGGCTCGGAGACAATGTATCCATGCTCAATCAGGCAGAGTGAGACCGACTATCAGAGGTTGGGCTATAGCATGTGGCAGAGATGCTACAAATACCTATGGACATGGGGCTGCTTATAGCCCTAGCAGAGAGGTGGTATCTAGGGTCATCCTTCTTTTGATTACCGATAGGGGATATGGCTCCCACTCTAGAGGATGTATGGAGGATCTTGAGGATCCCCATACATGGGCGATTGATGAATCCTATGGCCAATCAGGGCCATGCCATGATGCGACTATGTAGAGACCCTAGCTTCACCCTAGAGAGGGTAGAGTGAACATTGAGACAATGAGGCAGATGCCTGGGGCATCTCAATTAACTCAGGTTTTGGTAGGGGTAGTGGGTGGCCTATTGCTATGCCACCAAAGTGGATGTAGGTTACCGTGGCTACTCTCAGATGTGGTGTGTGATATGAAAAACCATGACTACAGGTTTTCTTAGGGCAGCTTTGTACTATGTCGCTTGTATAGGATCCTATACGGGGTTGTATACAAGGGAGGTCGATGTCTAGTACTGACATTGTTGCTACAGGTTTGGTACTAGGAGCATATTGTGGTGCGGAGGCCGGTATGGCTTCCACTAATAGGGGTTGACTGGAAGAGATCTCGAGTTTTCTATTGGTGGCTCCAGAGAGGGTCACAGTGGCGGATAGATTTGTCGATGTCTCGGAGGTTTCTAGATGACCTCATCCCTGACCAGATCACCTGGAGGCCATGGAGAGAGCATCTAGGGTGGGGAGAGGACAGACAGGAGTTGGCTCACATCAGGTGAGTCTTCTGGCTGAGGATGGAGTTGGGAGAGGTAGAGCTCCACTACTATGACCGAGTTTTGATACAGTTTGATCTATAGCAGGGGATCCCTTCTCTCAAATATTACGAGTACTCCCAGACTATTCAAGATAATACTACACTGAGCCAGGTTCTAGATATGTAGCGATTCTAGATTCAAGATGCTGACGATGCCCCCATTCAACCGATGGATGGGTGTGATGTTGGGGTCACAGACAGATATGATGCCTAGTATGCAGGCATTAACCATCCTCAGATGATGAGGGCATAGGGTCTGATGCATGCTGTGATGCGACGGATGGGGAGGTGATGCTAGGCTACCATCAATGTAGTGAGGGGTTGCAAAGGGAGGGAGCAACGACGGTCTCCTTAGGAGAGATGTTGGAGAGTGCCATAGGCTCCGAAGAGACCGTAGCAGCCAAAGAGGAGGGAGGAGGGACTCCCTTCTTAGTAGAGGGATAGGCCACCATCACCCGATAAGGGCAAGGGTGTCGAGGTGGGGGAGAGCAGTGAGATGGTGGCTCTCTGGGCTGAGAATGCCTGCCTCTAGGCTCAAGTGTAGACACTGTAGGATGGGGCTACATCACTTAGGGCTCAGAGCAGAGGGGCGAGCACTCGAGATCTGGCATGGGCTATTGCTTAGACCATGTTTTACCAAGGATTGTACTATCACATGGTTCCATAGGGGCAGAGGATACCGCTGTCAGCCCCCATTGTGGAGCAGATCATGATGGGATCATCGAGGACGTCCTCACGATCAATGTTGAGGACCCACGATACAGTATGGACCTCAATGGGAACACCTCCTCCATGCCAAGGTGGGAGAGGAGATGAGGCTGAGAGCTCGAGGGCTTCTCGAGACTAGCTACTTTTGACTATAGACTGTATATTTGAGAGGATTGAGTATGTCAGGGTATAGATTGTGGCATACCAATCCAGTTTTGATATGATGTACATAATTTTGATATATATATATGATATTTTTGTGATATGATGTGTCCATATGTTTTATGATGCTTTAAAGTTTGAATTGTTGATTGATTATTCATGTAATTATGTCGTTGGAAATAGTATAATTTTATGTCATGCTATAAAATTTAAATGAAATAATTTTATGTAAACAAATTAGTTGTTGTGGTATGATTTGATGAAAAATAAAGGGACTTCTAACAATAATTTCAAAGGACATTTTCATTATTAGATGACCATTTCATGGAGTCACCGCTCACTACGTCGTCAAGCTAATCCCAATATAGAAATATTGCTAAAAGTAAAAGAGTGCTTAAGACTTTATGTTGTGATGATGAAAAATGATGATGGTGATGATTTGTTTTCAGATTTTCATGAAAATATTATGCATGAAATATTAAAAATATGATTTTTTCTAGGCATAAAATTCCTAAGTGTGATAATATTTTGAACAATTCCCTAGGAATTATACCATCGTTGCAAAATTGAATGTTGACATAATGAAATTAAAATAGAAAAAGGTGTTCATTCTTTTTAAAGCACAATTGTGTAACATAATGATGTAAGCCATATTTTTTTATGAATTAAATAAATGGGAAATAAAATTAGAACAATGGTTTGCGCTAGGCATAGAATTATAGGTATAGACTTATACCATCATTGTGAAATCCAAAAATAATTTGCATAATTGATTTTTTTTTTTGAGATAAACAGAACATATATAAGATGAGGACTTGCGCTAGGCATAAAATTCTAGTTTAGGTTTTTAGGACCTATACCATCGTTGCGGAAGTCGAAAGTATATATAAACGTGACTTTATTGTATTTTTTGAACCTGTTTTGAAAAAAAAAATTGGATTTTTGAAAAAAATGTATGTAATTGTTTTTATACTAAACAGATATGCTCAAATAAGAAGATGAAATTATTCCAAAATATTTGCATAAATATTTTAAATTATCTCAAAGACAAAATGTAGATTTATAAGGAACCCTCATGTGCATATGTGAGTTCATTATCGATCATGATTTATCATAATGATATAAAATCTCTCAAATACAAATGTGTGTGCAATTGTATTGTTCATTTACCAATTTTGAGCAAGATAATTTGATACAAGTAATTTGAATTAACCAAATTAGTGTTCGTTGACCATGATTTATATGCATGTAACCGTACCAGACTACTATGTAAGTCGAGTCATCAAGAGCTATCTGATCCATAAGAAAACATAGGTCTGTACAAAAGAAGGTCGCTAATGTAACATACATATCACCACGCTAGGAGTTACCCAAGGCCAATCGGGTTGGGCACAAACCACCTGTTATGGGGCTTACCTCATGGTTTTCAAATAATTGAGAATTTCAGGGATTCAAGCTCATTCACCCTTCTTTTCTTTTCAAGGGGTATGGAAAGGGATTTATTGCATTTTGCTTTTTCTTTTCTCTTTCTCTTCTTTTATTTTTTATTTTTTTTTGTATTTTTGCTTGGAACAAAGATAATGCTGAAATATTGCTGCGATGGTACAAAATGATATTTTACTTTTTCTCATTATTTTTCTTGATTTTATTTTTCTTCCTATACTACGGATACTTGCTCGGATTGGTTGTAGAGCAAGGGATTTTTATTCTGGGTAGGGGTGAGCTTGTCCTTTTTTCAATTCTCAAATATTCTAGACCATGTGCATGATAGGATAGCAGGGGAAAATTTTCGGTCAAGAAACCACTTCTACTATGTAGCATCATATTGAATTTGCAATTAAATAATTTTAATGTGACAAGATATACTTGGTTCAAGTAAATAACAAGATCAATTCTCTATGCTCAAAACTTTATTTAATTCAACTGTGGACTTTGATATAAGAGAGATTAATAATCATACCAAATAAAATCAAGATATTTATTCATGTGAGTGTGAAAGTGTGGGATTCCAAATAAATGCTAATTTATCCAAAATAATTGAAAATATGACTGAATACTTCAAGGATTGACAGGTGCAAAAATAGAAAATGTTTTTGAAGATTTTTATGATTTTGATGTTTTTTATATTTTGGTTTTAATTTATGAATTGAAAGAATAAATAATATTACTATTTTTTTTTTTGAAATTTTTATATGAATTACTAAAATGAAACAATATGCAAAATAAAAATATATACAATGATGAAATGACCAGATTTATGCATAATAACGTTTAATATTTATAATTTTCATGGGTTCTTTAAGATCTTTACCATCTAAGGTAGCCAATATGTATGCTCCCGAGCCGAATTTGGCAGAGATAATATATGGTCCAAGCCAGTTGGGCTCGAATTTACCTTTAAGATCTTTAGTTGCATTAGTATTTTTTTTATTTTCTTTTAAGACAAGGTCGTCGATCTCAAAGGATCGATGATGAACTTTCTTGAGGTATGCTCATTTAAGCTTGTTCTAGTAGGCTCAAATATGTTCCAAAGCATTGATGTGCTTCTCATCTAGGAGTTCCAGATGACTAAATCTACCAGCACGATATTTATCTCCTACTTCAGTATCTTGAAGTAGTAGAGCCAAAGAAGGAACTTCTAATTCAAAGGGAAAAATAGCTTCAGCGCCATAAACCAAAACAAAAGGTGAAGTGCCCATGGGAGTACGAATGCTAGTTTGATAAGCCCACAAAGTAGGATATAATTGAATGTGCCAATCTTAGCAAGATTTATTGACCAGTATTTTGAGGATTTTAATTAATGCTTTATTAGATGCTTCTGCTTGGCCATTACCCTGAGGATAATAGGGTGTGGACAAACGATGTTGAATTTTATATATTTGACATAATTTCTTAACATATCTATTTTTGAAACAAGTTCCATTATTCGAGATGAGATTTGCAGGAATTTCGAACCTACAAATAATTTGATTAAAAATAAATTTGGAAACTTGGGTTCCAGTGCAAGAAGCTAAGGTCATAGCTTCAACCCACTTCGTGAAATACTCGATGGCGGTTATGATGAATTTGTGTCCATCAAATGACACAAGATTGATTTTTCCAATGATGCCTAAGCCCCATTTTGAAAAGGACTAAGGAGATGAAATAGCCTGTAGTTCTTGTACAGGTGAATGGACAAGGTCAGCATGTTTCTAGAACTTGTTGCAATGGCACACATAATCATGTGTGTCATTCTCCATGGTAGGCCAAAAATATCCTATACTAAGGAGCTTCTTAGCAATGGCACTACCACTAAAGTGTCCCCCAAAAGATCCATCGTGGGTTTCACTTAAAGCTGATCTAGATTCTTCTAGATTCAAACATCTCAATAGGATACCTTCAAAATATCTCCTATATAACGTACTACCAATTATTACAAAGTGACTTGCTCATCTACGTAATAACCGGCGTTGGTTTCTATTAAAACCTTCAGGGAAGGTCCCATTTTGAAGAAAATTGAATATATCAGTGTACCAAAGTTTAGGAGTAGTTTCGTTGAGTAGAAACACATCCAACGGTTCTAAGCATGATTTATTTGAAGCGGGTTCCTAGAGTCAATGAATAATGAAGGTAGCATATTCGTCATCTAACTCCAAGGGTAAAAGAGATGCAGTTGTATCCATAGCGTCAGTCGCACGATTATTAGTTCTAGGAATAGCTTCCAAAGTAACTTGATCAAATAAAGATATTAATTGTAATACATATGCTTTATATGGGTGCAATTTATCATCTCTAGTCTGATAAACATCATTAATTTTATTTATAAAAAGTTGAGAATCACTGAAAACTAATAGATTTTTAATTTTTAGTTCCAAGGCAACTCGTAAGCCAAGGATTAGAGCCTCATATTCAGCAGTGTTATTAGTACAAGCAAACATTAATTTAAAGGACAGAGGTATAAGATGTTTCTATGGAGATATTAGAATAATACCTGCACCAGCCCCGCTCATGCATCGGGCTCCGTCAAAGTATAGGGACCATTGCTCTGGATGGTCTGCCTCTAATTTAAGGCATTCATCAGGAAACTCAATGATGAGGGGATGGGTAGACTCTAAGGGTGCAACAACTAATTTCTCTGCTATGATTTTCCCCTTAACAAAATTTTTTCCTATAAACATGAGTTCAAACTTGCTTAGAGCAAGAACCCACTTTGCTATGCAACCAGATAAATAAGGTCGACTCATGAGATACCGCAAAGGATCGAATTTAGCAATAACATACGTTTTTTGACTGAGCATATAGTGGCATAGTTTTTGTGTAGAAAATACGACTGCTAGACATAACTTTTCTAATGTTGTGTAGCAGGTTTCATAACTAATTAATGTTCTACTAATGTAATAATTGGCACGCTATCTTTTCTCATCATCTAGTTGAGCTAACATAGCTCCTAAAGCAAAACCAGAAGCAAAAATATACAAGATAAATGGGCGATCAGGTCTAGGCGAAGAAAGCACAGGTGGGTTAAGAAGATATTGTATGAGGATTTCAAATGCTTCCTGACATTCGTTGTCCCAATGGAAAGAGACATCCTTCTTAAGAAGCTTAAGAAAGGGTCCGGTTTTATCCGTCATATTATCGATGAAGCGACGGATAGCTTGAAGCTTACCTTGTAAACTCTATAATTCAGATATATTTATGGTCACGGGCATATCAGTGATAGCCGCAATCTTGAGAGGGTCAATTTTGATGCCACGTAAAGAAACTATAACCCCCAATAATTTATCGAACTTAAATCCGAATATACATTTGGCTCGATTCAATCGGATAAGATATTCCCTTAACCAATCAAAAACTTTTCTCAAGTCATCTAAATGGTCATCTTCGTTAATAGAATGAGCTATAATGTCATCTACATAATCATGTAGTATATCATGCATCATATCATGAAAGATATAATTCATGGCTTGTTGATATGTTGCACCTACATTCTTCAAACCAAATGGCATCACTTTCCAACAAAAGGTCCCCCAAGGGGTAATAAAGGTTATTTTAGCCTGATCTTCAGGAGCTATCCTAATTTGATTATAACCATAAAATCCATCCATTAAGGATATCATTCCACTCTCAGTAGTAAAATCAATGATCTGATCCATATTGGGAAGAGGAAAATCATCTTTAGGGCATGCAACATTAATATCTCTAAAGTATGTGCAAACCCTAACTTTGGTAGCTTCTTTCTTAGTTACTGGAACTACATTCGAGATCCATTCAGCATAATCAATGGATTGTATAAAAATAACATTCAGGAGTTTTTCTAACTCCCCTTTTACTAGTAAGGCCACTTTAGGATGCATTTTTCTAAGTTTTTGTTAAACAGGTTTAGCATTCGGAGGGACTGCTAGGTGATGCATAACTATAGAAGGGTCTAGACCTGGCATATCTTCATATGTCCAAGCAAAGACATTTTCATATTCTTTAAGAAATGCAATGTATTTATCCTATTTTTCTTGACTCAATTCTGATCCAATGTTGATTATGTGAGGATTATCCTCAGTTCCAATGTTAATTTTCATGATATTTTATACTTCCATGTGTAGATTTTTCTCAAAATTAGGTGGTACAGGTGAAACGCCCAATTCTTGTAATTTTGCCAAGGTTAGCTTGGATAATTTGTCTTGAGGATTTGTGGCCTCAAGCTGGGCTATACTAGGTATCGAGCCATCAAAATAAAATTCATTATGTAATAATTCCTCAACGGAGACATCATGGAAGATATCTCCCTCCAACTCATCATCGGATTCAGTGATCATCTCAGGGTAAGCTATAGATAGCATATTACATGTGAATGGCTTATTCTTTAAATGCAAAGCATCGCGTTCATCTAAATAATCTTGATAAGATATGAGATGGTCATCATCTTCAAATGATAAGGGCTGACCTTTACTAGGAAATAGGCCCACACCACATCGGGTGGGCCACGGTTCTACCTCAAAAGGTTCTTTCATACCATTTTGAAAAGGTCCTAAACCTTTCCCTTTATATCCCAATTTAAGCATTATAGCTTTGGCTTTAACATACTCATTAGTAAAGTAACATCGAGCATATCCATCATAATGAGTCTTGATGTTTCTGGGTATTCTACCCAGTCATATCCCTTATAAATAAAAGCACAGCTCCCGACTTGGTAAGTACTTCCCATAGGCTGTGGGAGGCCCAAGGTACAAGGAGATGGTGGCAATTTATTTAAAACAAGGGAATATTGCATAGAAGCATTCGTTTTCTCTAATATAAGAATTTTAGATAAATCAGGTAAGATCTCATTAGTAAGAGCATAAGAGGTAGAAGGAACATTTCCTACATCTTTTGATGTGGAAACTATGCCTTTGGTGGATGTAGATGTTGTAGAGATGTTGATAGATGGGTCTATTATAGGCATAGAAGTTATAGGAGGAGAACAAGAGGCATTGGTTGTGGGATTAGGATCTTTCTGAGGTCCTAATGTGGTTTGTTTAGAGGATGGTTGAGCTGTATGTAGGGGTAGAACTGATGGAGAAGAAGTATATGGCATTGTGGGTGTGTGTTTCACACTTTTAGATGAATAATGAGAATTAGGATGTGTGGATGACAGAGTAGGGCAAAATTGAACTCCAACAAGTTCTGCCAAAGCACACATATCAAAAGGTCTAGGATCACCATGAATGGTAACCAACTGATTCTTAAATTTGAATTTAACACATTGATGTAAAGTTGAGGTAACGGTTCGCATCGCATTGATCCAATAAACATGGTCGTATCCAAGGTTCTCGGACCAACCTGCAATGGGATGGTAATAACTCCACACATTTCTTGTGTTTTGTCATTGAAGGATTTTATGATCATATCAGTTCTTTTCATTTCATCACTTCTAAACCCAAATATTTGGTATAAATCGAAAGTGCAAATGTTTAAAGATGAACCATTATCAATAAAGACTCGTTTAACTACTACATCTCCAATTACGGTAGTAATATATAAGAGGTTATCCTTATGTAAACTATGTTGCGGTATGTCTCTATCTCGGAAGTCAATACAATCAACTTCACGAGTTATTATAGTATTGGCCATGGCTTTGGGTTGAATGTATTATGGTACCATCATCTGGCTTAATGTAAGCATTAATTCATCTCTATGTGTAGGAGAAGATCTTAAAAGGTCCAAAAGAGAAATTCTAGCTGTAATATTTGATAGTTGTTCATTAATATTGTAAGGAGGTTTAGGTTGAACATTAGGTTCCTGATTTCCTTTATTAGGAACTTTCAAAACAAATGGATCTGATCCATCATTCTGCATTTGATCTTGTTGAGAGTTTTGAGCCTGTTGTCTAGTAACAGCTCCGATGGTACCCATAATATTATTTTGTGAATGATGAATGGGTCTCAGTCTAGCGTTTATGGCTTGTTCATTAGAAAGGAATTGGTGAGACGATGGTCTAGTAGTGACTCTTCTTGGAAATGGTTCTGGAACCATATAACTTGTGATAGGGATAATAGGATCTAATTCATCTTTAGAGCTATTCGATTGATTTGATGTGATTTCCATATCACTCTCAGTCTCATATTTTGTATCACTAAGATCATATATCTACATATTATATAGAGGCCTGGTTGTAACCACGGATAAAGTTGTGTCAAAGGCTTCCAAATCATGAACAGGTAAATGCCCACTAATAGTCCCTACATATCGGGTAGGAGGGGGAACATTATGATGTTCAATTTGATTAGCCACTTCCTTGCCATGTTTTGGTAAAGGATGTTGAAATATGTCCAATGACTTATTGGCATTCTGATTCTGGTTTTGGGGGATGTTATTTTGAGCATTATTAGGAGGATTTTGCTTAGGTTGAAAGGCTTGCACCTCCATATCATTGTTATCAATTAAGTCCTATATTTTATGTTTTAATATTTTACAAGAGTTGGTAGTGTGTCTAGGTCCTCTATAGAAGTCACATTGTAAATCAACTCTGTATCCGGGTATAGTTGGATCAGGTTCCCGGATATTTGGTAATTGAATCAAAACTCGTTCTAATAATTGCGGTAGAATGGTTGATAAAGGTTGATTTAACCTAGTAAATTCTCGAGGAGGTTTATCGGGAGGTTTTAGTATAAACTTCTTCGTTGTCTTCACAGCATTAATAGTAGCAATATTTCTACTATTAGTGACTCCATCACCCACAACATGTTTATTCTTATATTTATTTCTGGATGTTTTCTCATTGTCTTTCTTTTTAAGCTGACCTCTCCTAATGATAGCATCTTCCACTCGTCTGGATAAGTCTATAGCCTGATCGAAGGTGGTCAAGGTAGCAGTTGATAATTCGTAAGATAGTTGCTCTTGAAAATTATTAATAAAGATGTCCAACATCTCCCTATAAGGTAACACAAAGTGCAATTTTCCTATCAATTGTCTCCACCTAGCTAGGAAATCAGCAAAACATTCATCTTTGTCTTGTTTTAAGTTGTACAAGTCTTTAATGGTCACATGCCTTTCGATATAGGCACTAAATTGATGAACAAAAGACTTAGTTGTTTCTTCGAAATTCCTCAAAGAATTAGTGGGTAATTGATAATACCACTCTAATGCCATTCCTCCTAAACTTTTTGGGAACATTTTTAGCAATAATAAGTCATCATGTGATATATCATGACATGCTATCCTAAACATACGAAGATGCTCTATGGGATATTCGGTTCCTTTATATATGGGTAGGACAGGCATAGGAAAATGTTTAGGATATGGATGTGCTACGACTATAGGATCTAAAGGCTGACTACACATCTCTCAATAATTGTACGAGGGATGGTAGGGATCTATCTGGTCCATGCAGGAAACTAGCTATTTCACCATGGCTTCAAGATTACTAGTTTGTCCACCATATTGGTTCGGTGGGACATAGGCATGGGATTTATGAGTGTATGACGGTGTGACATAAGGATTAGATGCTATATTGCTATTATGCAAAGTGTTGGTAGGAAGAGCATTATGAAAGGGATTTGTAATAGTATTATGTTGTATCCCAGATTGTTGGTAATTGGTGTTTGGTTTTGTTTTGGGCTTTTGTTGATTTGAAGTATGTTTCTCAATAACTTGGTGAAATAGAGCAGTAAATGATGGTTTTTTTTATGCGGGAATAACCCTAGGCTTGCTAACAGGCACTTTAGATGGTTTGGTAACCTATTTTTATTGCATGTTCTAGATTATAGCGGCCATATCCAAATTGGATGGTCCAACTTGATCACTCTCTTGATCAATAAAGGACAAGGGATTAGTGCGTGTGTGAAATACATTTTCTAGAGTTTCTTGAGTGTCACTAATTCGATCCTTGTCCATATGGACTACTCTATTAAGAACACCAATATTAGTATTAATGAACTTCCAAAATTGTTCCATGTTTTCAAAAGTAACAGCTCCTCCCGAAGAAATTTTAGGGGATGAGGATCCTTCCTCTAACATTTTCTTCATGTTCATTTCTTACAACAAGCTCTTCTTCTTGCTGGTCTAGGATTTCTTCTTCCTGAACTTGATCTTCAAGAAGGACATCTGGGTTATTTAATGGTTTTCCTAACCAATCTTCTTCTTCTTCAGTCTATTTTCCATTCCTAAGTCTAGGCATTGTGCTTAAACTTAGATTTCAGCAAATATATATACTTATATATATATATATATATATATATATATATATATATATATATATATATATATATATATATATATATATATATATATGCGATAGGTTTGAGAGGTATATATTTTAATTATATACCTACTATAAAGAGGAAATGTTTTGCTTTTTTTTTTGTTTTTTTTTTATAATATTATTATAAAGATAACAAATAGCATTCTAGTTGCAAAAAGAATAACAATAGTAAAAGGAATGACTTAGTTTTCTATAAATAGTTTATGGATATCATTAATAGGATCAAGTTCATCAGGAGTCATGAAATGCTCCTCTTCAAATTGGAAATGGTTTTTCAAGAATTTGACAAAGTGTGCTATAGTAATATGATCTACTTCATACTCGAACTTGTAAAGATAAAGTTCATGGCAATACTCTCGATACAACACAGCTCTAGGAACTCTATTCCATATTTTTCTATTAGTAAGAATGACTTCTTGATCCTCTATACGAGATAGAAACTTATGTACTAAAACTACGTTCTCGAGCTATTCCTCAAAGGTGTATAATTCAAAAGACACAAGTGCTCTTTTATCTGCTAACCACCTATGGAAAGCTCTCTGAAGTTCATGGTACAAAGTCACCTGATCAGGATCCAGGATTCTATCTAGGAAAAACCTATTAATTTGCCTAAGTTCGGTTGATCTAGATGAAATAATATACAATCTCCTATCAAGTTCATCCCACAAAGGTTGGACCCTATTTGTTTGAGGTACTCTAAGTACAAAAGTAATCTCTATGGATGTTAATTGATTTTCAACATTTATGGTGACAGCTCATCTTTTATTATAATCTACCATCTAAATATGACATGCAACTTTAATTGTTTGTCTAATGATTCTAGATGTTACTTGATAATAAATTTTTTTTTGTTTTGTTTTCAAAAGGCTTTTAGTTTTATGTCAGGTTCACCAAAATGTACTGACCCAATTTTTTGCGCCCTTACCTTCAGGCTAAATGATTTGTGCTCGAAATGGAGATGCGAGAAGGATGGTACAATACCTCGGACTGAGAGGCCCTTTGAAGGTCATGCCTCTCGAGGGAGGGGTATAAGGGTGAATTTTTGACGAATGGTGGAGTTCACCAGGAAACTTTGAGTGGCAGTTTCCATGCCTAGGTTGAGAATGGGTTTGATGTGTTCATTTTATACTCGATCATTCATATCCCTAGGTTGGCCAAAATGAATCTAAGCTATTCTATATGAAAATGCTGATTTATATGAATACAGAAGGCAGGAATGAATCCTAAATGTAAGGAATATGTTAAATGAGAAAGAATGCACCTGATTCTGGATTTTTGATGAAGATTCTGAAGCTTGTAGGAGTCCAAATCATCCTAAATATGATAGGATCATCTACAATTATACAGAATCATCCTAGATCATAGTCGATCGTCTGAAATCAGACAAGATCATCGTCGATCTGATGAATTCATAAACCTGCAATCATAGAAATAGACACCAAAAACCAAAAATGCAATGCAAGAATAATGCAAAATGATAGAAATGAGAGTATAAATGCTTAACTGATAAATCTAGATAGCAGATTAAAGAAAATACATTGTTTTAATAACTTATTTTAACTTTATCATTCATTTATGCTAAATGAGGTGAACTCCATGATGCATAATCAAAATAATCAAGATAATGCATAATAAAATAAGGAAGGAAGATGATAAATGCAAACTCAGGGCTCTGATTGCCCCCAATCTAAAATGTAGTAGAGATCACCTCCAATCATATGAAATCATCGTCGATCTATGACAAGATCGTTCGAAATCGTGTGGAATCACCTACGACGATCCGAGCTTCCTCCAGCTGAAGCATAGTGAAAACCTACAATGAAAACCTAAAACTACGAGTGTAAACAATGGTAGATATAACGTCTTAACACAGCAAAGCTAAATGGAAGGGAAAATCAATCAGGGAGAGAGTCAGGAGGAGAGCCAGGGGGATAAACTAATAAAATCCTAGTTTATATAGAATTAGGGGGAGGTTAGGAGGTTGGGGATCATACCAATCTGGGAGATCTCCAATGGAGTAATCTCCAACTACGTAGACATGCTTCTGCCCAAGTTGGAGGGGCTGTTGAAACAAAATCTAATTATGAAAATTCAATTTTGGGACGAAATCGTCTGGACGTTCTATTCCAGATGAATTCTTCTGATCTAGGATGATTTTGTCTGATCGGCGACGATATCATCCAATGGTCAAAACAAATCCTTAAAATGGCACGAAAAAATGGGGGGAGCAGTTAACGGGTGGTTTGGAGGTTAAAATTCAAATTTTTATCTTTTTACTAAGGGTTTAATTGTGCCAATTTTAGGGTGCTACATTTAGCTAAGTAAATGATTGATAAGTTTTCATTGTGTTCTTTTGTAAGCTTTCCTTTCATTTCTTTCTATAGAGTAGTTTATTCCTGAGTAACTTATGGGTAAATTGAACCCCTACTTCCTGCATAATATTTGTAAATAGTTACTTGAATATATACATATATATGGAGGCCTACATAATTTTTTGGACTAGCCATCTATGGTTCTCTACTGACCTATCTCTATGTGTGTGTCTATAGTTTTTACCTATTTTTGGATTTTACTTATATATGTGTGTGTGGGAGGCCTACATCAATTTTTAGACTGTGGCTTGTTGATTTGGATTTCATGCACACCCTATGAAGAGTAGACATAAAACACGAAAACAATTTAATGGGAATAAATTCCCTCTCACTTTAGGGTCTTGCTGGTTATCCAAGGTGTGAGTTACAGAGTTGGGTCGAATGTTTTCACTCTTTTTTACTTCCAGAATAGTTTTTAATGGGTTGTTTGTGTACCTACAAGGGGGTTCAACTTCCATCTATTGTTGTTTGGTTCATCAATCATATTTGCAATATAAATTGATCAAGATCTTAAAATTTTAGGAGATTAAACAAATAAAGAATTTTAAAGAACATAAAAAAATGGATCTTTTCAAAAAATAAAAGAGTATGGTAGGGCAAAAAAGAGAGGATATCCAATCTAATTGCAAATTATAACTACTAAAATTAATTAAACTACTCAAATTTACAAAAGATAAAATCAAATGAGGAAGGTGTCCAACTTTCTAATATCACCTTCTACTTTGAGCATGGGACATAGACAACACAAGACAGAAAGAAAATTATGAACACAAAGGAGGTTAGCATCAATTGGTATTTCCCACCAGCAATCAAGCTTGTATAGTGAGAATAGAGTAAATAAAACACATACCTGAACCTTATATCTTTAATTTCCTCAAGCATACAGGGAACAAAATATGAAGCTCAACAACATAATATAATTTTAATAATCATAGATTTAAAATTAAATTAAATAAAACCTAAGCAAGATGAAAACAAAAGATAGTGCACTTATCACAACCTAAAAATATTAGGCTCCTAGCCATGCTATTCTAAAAAATTGATCACACACTAGCCTCGGGTACAAAAGAAAGCATTCAAACAAAATTTACCAAATATTGCAAGAAGTCTTTATTTCTAAGTTTTTGCATCCTATTTTTACATTCAATGGAAGTATATATAGACTCAGGACATACCTTGATCTTTTAAAAATATCTCGCTTCCAAGGATTTTAACCATAATATAAAAATCCCACCATTGGGATTTTTCATAAAAAATATATATTTTAATGGAGTTCCATTCAACCCCAACTATCTATGAATATCTTCCTGAGTAACCCACCATAAATGGAGAAGACACAATCTAATATTATCTTCATCAAACAGAGACTGCATGCAGATGCTTTCACTCTCCATCCAGTTGCAGGTATGTTCATTGAATGTGCATCACTTTGGCCATGCCTCAACAAAGTCTTTACAATGAGCCCTGCAAAATCCATGTGGATCATTAATTCTATATGTCTTCCATCCTTGCACAATTTCCTTGCTTGGTTCACATTGAAATTCTAAGTTCGTCCTCGCTTCCGCCATTACTTCTATTATTAAATGTGACCACCAATAAATTTCTACAAAAATTAAAAAAGGCAAAGGTTAGAACATTAGCATTAATATTAATTTAATTAATTTTAATTTTTCTAAGGCTTCAAATTTTACTTTTTTATTATTTTTTTAATTATTATTATTTTAATTCCTAAGGTTTGACATTAATTCTTTTGCTTTAATTTCCTTTGCTTACCGTGATGTCCCGATTCCACAATTAAAATTACATCATTCACCTTTCTTTGTTGCAATTTCGTGGTTCTACGATAAAAAAATGCAACAATCCAATCTTCTCCAAGGGTTTGAAGCAATATCGTAATGTAAGGTGGCCGAGAATCCAAAAAAAACTTAGCATGCAATAACTTCCGCAACAATATGAAACTTTAATGGAATGAAAATATTTTAGGGTAAAATTAATTTGTGCGAGACATTTTTCTCCATTTTAGCTTTCCAAGCTTATATCGATTACGAAATTGAGACAATTCATGGATTCACGAAATTTTGAGACAATTTGTGGATTCGTGAAATTTTCTCGAAGTGTAAAATTAGGTAAAAAATAAAAGTGACCAAATTTTGATGAACCTTTTATGCATCTAAATGAGCCAAATGGGTATCCAAATCAGCTGAGACAATGTGAAAATTCATTATGGATCAAGAAATATAGCAATTATAATTTTATTGGTTGCAATTGGAAACTGCTATTTTTGGAAAGCAAATCAACAATTTTGGCATCATTAAAAAAAGGAGCTTGAGATATTTCACCCAGAATTTGAATCACTTCAAACAGATTTGTCTACCAAAAGTTATGAGGACTTCAAATTTGGAGTAAGTTTGTCGGCAAGATGAAAATTTTCAAAGAACCCTAAAATTTGATTTTAATATTTGGACCTTAGGAAAACCATTGAAAATTAAATTTTTAGAAACACTTAATTTGAATTAATACCATTGTCATGCAAATATTTCAAAAAATTCATTTTAAATCAATGCTCCAAGCAAGCAACTTTGACACCTTAGTGTAGGTAAAATTTAAAATCCTGAAGTGAGTTTGAAATTAAAACCAAAATACTTCAAGAGGGTCCCCTCGGAAAATAAAATTAATTTATCAAAATATCAAGATTTCATTTTTAGTGGGGGTGTGTTGCTTCTCAACAAATGGTGACATCTATGGGGAAATAGTAGCACTATTTGGAACCTAGAACTCTAGTTTTAAAACAATTTAAATCATGCACAACACCTTACCGCAAGGATTTTCAAAATATTTTAATTATTATCTACTAGTCCATCAAAATTTCCTAGGGACATACTAGGTTGAATCACTCAAATAAAACTATGGTGTGTGATTGTAAGTGTGTAAATTCTTCCTCTTAATATAGCCATGGCTTAGGATGCATACTGAGTATTAACCAAATTGTTTGAACTGCATAGGATTATTTGAGTAGAGCTTCATTGCTAGTTTAGCTTTTTACAACCCTGACAGAGTTACTCTTAGCTTTCTTTTAAGACCTTGGTTCATAGCCATGGAACGTCCATAGACCTAGTGAACATGTCTAAAATTTCTCTTTCATAAATCTCAACTATCTCCTTTTATTTATGGGATCCTTTTTTTTATAGAACTCTTTTATTTTTCTTTATTGATAAAGACTAAATAGCCGAGAAGTCTTACTGAATGTTAGAAAGTTGCATTTCCCCTAATATTTTATTAACCAAACAACCTATCAAATAACATTTTTAGCTTGGGTACCAATTGCCTCTTTAGAGTAATTAAAACATATTTGTGAATCAGAGTTTTCTCCTCAAAAATTACTTTTCTTAGATTCCCTGGGAGTTCTCCAACTAGATAGCATAGTAGTTCCTTTATAATTAAAATAATTGTGGTAGGCAAGGTGTAAAATCTAAACTATCTCTCTACTATAATTTTGGATAACAAGTATTACCACTTTCTCCCTACTTAGAACATCCCATTATCAAAATCATCCCATTTTGATTCGAAACTAAGATAAAGACCCAAAAGAAAGAAAATGAAAACTTGGAAAACCAGAACCAACTTAATGCCGATAAAATAGACTAAACATGCACTGATTTGGTTTATTTTTATTTTTACATTAATATACACATATGTAAATAGGTCTCTATAATTACTCAAATGATGTAACAGATGGAACAACCGAGAAATAATGCTTCAGATATTGACCATTGATAGGTAAGTTTAGAAAATTACCTTCTAGATTATGTAGACAAAATGCATTATTACCCAAAAATTTTATGATTTGGTATGGCCCTATCCATAGAGGTTGTAGCTTAGTGTGTTTACCTTTCTTTTCATGGGTTTTATCCCATATAAGCACCAAGTCTACAAGTCTAAGACCTTCAATTTTACTCTTTTATTGAACCAATATTTGACTATCTCCATATATCGATTGAACTTCTTGAAGACCTAAATTATTTTTTTAAATTAATCAAGTCCAATATATGGGCTTTTGCATCTACACTATCATCAAAATAATCCAAAGCAAACTAATAAGTAGTCAATTTCAAAGAAACTAGAACAATAGACTGAGTGCCATACAATAAAGCAAGTGGATAAGTTTTAAGAGCTTATTTGTATCTTATTCTATCAGCCCAAAGCACATGCTTCATTAATATGTCATTGTCTAGGTTTATCTCCAGCAGACTTCTTAATGTTATTTATCAAATTTTTATTCGTGGATTCAACTAACTCATTTCCTTGGGAATAATAGTTGGATGAAAATTTAAGAACTATCCCATTTTGGTATGCCCACTATGCAAATTCTAGTGACTAAAATGTTGGTCCATTATCATAAACCAAATGTAAAAGAACTCCAAACATGGTTATGACATTTGATTCCATAAACTCAATCACCTCACAAGCTATACTCCTCATTGTAGCTACTGCTTCAGCCTATCGTGTGCAGTAATTAGTGGTTGTTTATACATATTTATGCCTTGGTAATGAATTTGGATTTATCACTCCCATAAAATCAAGTCCCCATTGCATGAAAGGTTTATCTGTTACAATAGTTTGTAATGGTAGAGATCATTTAGCCTACTTTACTGCAAAGATCTAACATTGGTGGTAATTTCTCATATGATGATGTGCATATTTAAACAACATAGGCCAATAGTAGCCTGCTCTCAATATTTTGTGTGTAGTAGTAGAACCTGAAGGATGTCCCGCTCCTAAATTTTCATAAAAAATGGATATTACTTCATTTACTTCATCCTGGGTAGCACATCTCAAGAATATTCTAGCATAATTTTCTCTGTATAATTTATCCCCTTTGAGAAAAAAATTAATAGATTTTAACTTCAGTGCTCTTCTTTGAGTCCTATTCATATGGGGTGAACAGTTCCCAAATTTTAACAAATGAATGAATTCCCCATACCAATCATCCAACTTGGAGTCTAGTTGGTTAATATTTGTCCCTACAGGTATCTCGACAATATGTTGGGATAGACCAAGTCCTCTGATTAATTTAGTAGGTCAAATTTCTAAGTCAAACTCCTATAATTTCATAACCCAATTGCCTATTAATTCACCCAGTTTTTTTGACTTAACAAGTACTTGACAGCCAAATCAGGAACTATGGTGTAGATCTTACTCCTCAAAATATAATGCCTAAACTACTTAATTGATTTCACCAAGGCATAGGCTTGTTTATCCAAATGGGAATATTTAAGTTAAACACCCTTCATATTGGTACTTTTGAAGGCAATGGGATGCTCTCATGTTTTCCTCTACTGAGTTAAAACTATAGCAAGTATGTTTAGAAGCAAAAGAGTACATGTAAAAATTTGTACTAAAATCCAAACTTACAAAAACTAGAGCTTGTTTTATGGCAGATTTAATCTCTTCAAATGCCACTTTGGCTTCTGTTGACTAAACTATTTAATCAATATCCTTTAGCATATCATTAAGTGGTTTTACTATTTCAACAAATCCAAAAATGAATTTCCTAATAAATTTAATCCTTCCAAAAAATGATTTCAACTCTTTCTTAGAATTGGAAAAGGATATCTTTGATATGGCTTCATCTCTCTCGGTATCCATAGAAATGCCATCTCTAGTTATTAAGTGACCAAGGAGTTTACCCTCAGTCACACCAAAGATACATTTATTTGGATTCAAAGAAATGCCAAATTCCCTAAACTTATAAAAAACAGACTCTAGATGTTTGACATGATCAAATCGAGACTTGGAAAAGACTGTCAAGTCATCCATGTATACAATAATACACTTACCCATGATACCTTTGAAGGCATGATCCATTGCACATTGGAAGGTGGCTCCAACATTTATCAATCCAAATGGAATTCTCTTGTAAGCAAAGGTCTCCCATTTGGTTGTGAAGACAGTTTTCATTCTATCCTCTCTATCTACCAAAATTTGGTTGTATCCATAGAATCCATCCAAAAAATACATCATCTCTGAACCATTTACAATCTGTGGCACATCATCCATGGAAGGTAAAGGATAATTATATTTTTCATAAGCCTTTTTTAGGTTCCTAAAATCCACACACAGGCAAATTTTCCCATTTTTATTTCTAACTGGCACTAAATTAGCTACCAAGGTAGAGTGTCTAATAGGAAAAATGATGGCAAAAATCAACAATTTTTCTACCTTCTTCAAAATAAGAGGTTCCAACAAGGCATTAATGTATCTTTGTTTTTTCCTAAAGGGTTTACAAAACTCATTCATGGGTATAGTATGCGTAAAAACCTTTGTATTAAAAATATTTAATTCCTTATAAGACCATGCCATAACATCCTTAGACTTATGAAGCAACTTAGTAAGATTTTATTTTATTATGGGGTCATAGGCTTTAGCTAATTGAATATATTTGGGATCCTCTCCAGTCCCTACATTCAATTTCTCGATCTCATTTCTTATTGTACCAATAGAATTTCTAGAATTTATCCTTTGTTTAACTTGATCATTGTCAAATAGCCTCTCGAGTTCTACCATTCCCCTAGGAATTCTAATGTTTTTCAACTTCATTGTTCCATTTTCATCACTGAGGTCTTCAATCACAATATCCCTTTGATCATAATTTTTGGGATCCAAATTGACATCAAGTAAACTTGATACTGCAACTGTCTATCTTCTAGATTTCTAATTAGGCTTGCACCTACTAGTCACAACTCATAACTCAACATTGGATGGACTAAATATTTCTCTAGCCCAACCTCCAAAGTAGGCTAGTTCCTTGTCAACCGACAGAGTGTTGACTCACTTAAGCTCAATAATGGTTTTAAGAGATAAGGTTAGAAAAATATTTAGGTTTAATAAGTTATGAGTACATAGTGGCTGAATAGAGCTAACAACATAGGCATCCAAAGGGAAAACCTTTCAGCAAATTATTTCCAGTGTCCCGCACTCAAGATTAGTAGCACCCAAGATAGAGTAATCTCCATACAATAAACACAAAGTAGAGATATGCTCCAAGAAGTAATTTCAAAATCTACAATACTAACAATACATATAGCAGAATAGATCAGAATCTAGATTTAATAGAAATAAACTCTTGCAAGCACATATCTAACTATGAAAAGATTTCAATTACTTCACAACTAGTAATCCAATATCAGTGGAATGAACTAACCATAATAGCATTTACATAAATGTGATTCACATCTTGGAAATCTTAACAAAGATATCAAAGACGATAGTTCTTGAGTCAAATTCGAGTACTGCTCCTTCCATTAATTTGCAAAATATTTTACACAGTAGGGCAAGAAAACACTCTAGAGATGACCCTAAAAATAGAGGGTTTAACCTCTATATATAGTTATACAATGAAAGAAAATAGGTGGAACATTACAAGGATTTAGATCATGCCAGATCAGTATAATGCTATAGTGACATCATTTCATTTGCTTTCCAAGTTTGGGAAATCCACTCGATACCGCACACCATGGCAGCTCAACTCTGCAACTTGCTAGTTCTATCATGGTAGTTAGACTCCAGGCCATTAGAAATAATATCTAAACCATTTATCTTTCTTGAGGACTCCATCCTATTGTATATTTGAAACTACCCAAGTTATTGGTTCTTGGCTCCATGGACGCTTCATCTACTTGCTCAAACTGACTGGTTCTCATTTGCCAAGAATTTGTATTTGTATACTCAAGAAAATGTTAGCATGATATCCACCATTGATGCACTTCATGAATGGCTATGATTAGACTTTAGTAATTATTTTTTGACAAGCAGCGTTGAACATGTCTCCAATTTGCTCTAAAAAGAATGATGATGTTAGCTTGGACTGCTTTGGCCAACAGTGTGGAGCATTCATGAAAAGTACACTAAGTATTGAGTGGAATGTAGCATGTCACCAAAATTCTCACTTAATTCTTCAAAATGCTTTATTTACCTTTCACGTCCATGGTGTAGAGTGTATGTTGTAATCTGTTCCTCGATATATACTCATCAAGCTTTGACCCAAGTTGCCTACATAATGGAGCATATCACCAATCCGCTCAAGGAATAGTGTAAAATGTTGCTTTGCATTGTACCACTCCCTTATACTTCTCTTTGGAAATTTTGACCTCTTTGACCAACAACGTAGAGCTTATCGCCAATTCACACTAGAATAGACGTGGAACTCAGCGGTATGGAACATCTCCAATACTTAGTCACTTTAGTGTGCAAAATGGGGCAATGTGCACTAATCCAATATTTGGAAGATATTGATGCCATTTTGACTTGGTTTTATAGCTGATTGGAACATGTGCATTGGGCCACTACAAGAGACACTAAATACTAAGTAGCGTGGAACACTTGGTTGCTTTTCCTTTAATGGATTGTCTTTTGGTGACCCTTTCTCCTATGACTCATTCTTCTGGTAGTTTATCCTTAGGTGGCCTAGTGTTCGGTGATTCGATCTTTGATAGCTCATCCTTTCTCCTATGGCTCACTCTTATAGTAGCTTACCCTTTGGTAGAATATTCTTTGGAGGCTTAGCTTATTTTATGATAGCATGTTCTTTCCTTTAGCACTCTATGAGTTCCTATTGTTCTTCTCTAGTGCCTTATATGTTTCTCCTAACACTTTAAAAGTTCTTCTCCTAGATATTTTACAAGTGCTTCCACTAGCACCTTATGAGTGCTTTCTCTAGCACCTTACGAGTGCTTATTTTAGTGCCTTACGAAAGCTTGTCATTCCATCTCTAGATACTTATGAATACCTCTTATTTTATGTCATGTTTTTCTTGATGTAAGAAGCTTATAATGTTATCTAGTCTTCCTACACGTCTCTCAATATTGGCCTCTATAGAATGACCTATTGTTTCATATTTATTTTCTACTACACTAAATATTATTCTTTGAATAAATACTCCTCCAAGGCAAAGATTGAATTGATATTTTTACTCAGGCTAGTTTCTTTATCGTAAAAATATTACAATGTTTTCTTCTATGCTTTACTTGAACTCTATGCTTTGCTTATCCTCTGATATAGAAGCTTTATATTGCTTCTTATCTGAAATATTAACTGCTACAATATCTCCAAGAAGCTTAGATGCTCCTTTTTCCTTGAAAGCTAAAATTCTTCTCTATTTCTATAGGAAGTTATGATGCTTCTCAATATTTGATAGTAATGATGCTCCTTTGTCTATCTAAAATATTTCTGCAATATCTTAGGTCATTTATAAGAACCAAATATGATTCTCCTCATTTCTAGAGAACCCAATATCAATGTTAGGGTGATTATGAATGTCCCTAAATGACCAAATTTTTCTTGAGTTGGTTCTTT
Source organism: Wollemia nobilis (assembly GCA_028583015.1). Classification (NCBI taxonomy): domain Eukaryota; kingdom Viridiplantae; phylum Streptophyta; class Pinopsida; order Araucariales; family Araucariaceae; genus Wollemia; species Wollemia nobilis. Next base: position 5,179,963 of record JAQPPZ010000386.1, on the reverse strand, counting down.
CTCAATATTCAATAGTGATTCTCCTCTTCTTCTCTAGAGAATCCTAAATATTATCAAGGTAACTTTGTATGTCCCTAAATTTCCAACTATCTTCTGATTTGGATTTCAATCAATCAATATCCAACTTTATTTTGATTTGGTTATCAATCTATCTTAGCTAAGTCCTAGTATTCACTGGTTTTCCTTCAACCAAGTGGAAAGACCCTAGCATCCAAATCAAGGTGACTAATTCTTGTCCCCTCAATATCTACTCAATCAAACCTTCTAAAATAGAGTCCAAGTCTTCACTACTTTCAAAGTGGATAGACTCTAATATAACTCTATCAAAAATGGATAAATTTAAGTGGTATCTATGATACCATTGTTGTATTTTAAGCCTTACTACCACAGAATATCACACATCCTAGTGTTATTGAATCATATAAAATATAATGAAGACTTGATTACAAAATAATAACAATGCATATCAACCATAAATCAATATAAAATTCAACAATATAACAATATTACTAAATGAAAATACTCACAATATTATTGATGAGTTAAATATACAATCTTGATATTTGCTCTACATTTAAATACATTTCATGGAGCTTTATCTCCATAATAAAGATTTACAAGATAACTCTTCAAATTCTTGACTACTTTCCTTTTGACCTTTGGATTCTTATCTTACCACTTGCTATAAGACTCTTAGTCTTCAAGCATACCTATCTACATGACATATGTATATATCTTGCACATCCTAATTTATCAAATAATGTAATATTCTCTAAGATATCAAATTGGTATCTACAACATAGTTCAAATTATATTTTCTTGTCTATTTTTAATCCATTGGTTTCAAAGTAAATTCAATCATATAAGGATAATTATGAAGGCCTAGCAGATCAAGTAGTCAATGAAGACCTACATAGGGAAAAATGGACCCATAGAGCTCCAATAAATTTGACATCCTCACAACAAACATGGAGGAAGAGATAGAAATGCCAATTAACAATGAAGCTCAAGAAAAAGGTAAAGAAAAAGTGGAAGAACCCATTAAGGAACACTTAGATGATACACAAGAAGCACAATAGGAGACTCATGACAAAGAGTTGAATCACTCAGATGAAGATACTAAAGAAGATGTTGAGGAAATCCAACCTATAAATTTAGTCATACGAGGAGGCACCCCAACAACATGCTCAATAATTAGAGGTAAAAATTCCAACCAAGTTCAAATAAAAGAACAAACTCATAAGAATATCGAGAAAAAAAATTAAACTACTTTGGAATTTTCAAAGAAGAATGTCTCTAAAAAATGATAGTGCTCTCATGGAACTATAGGGGATTAGGTAGTCCTCTAAAGAAAAACTACCTATTAGATCTTGTAAAACTACATAAACCACTTGTAGTATGTTTACAAGAATAAAAATGGCAGATAACATAGTGGAACTAGAATGGAATAAGATATGGAAATAGTCACAATACAATGTGGTAAGTTTATCAAGTGCTTTAGGTGGGCTTATAATAGCATGGGATTCCTAGCAATTAAACTACATAGCAAAACATAAACATAGTAATTGGCTTGTTTTAAAATTTAAACTTCTTAATGGTATTCATATAACTATTGTCAACTTCTATGGACCTAACAACCTAGAACACTGTTGGCATTTTTGCCACATTGAAATTTTGTTGTAAATTTTCCAATAAAACTTACAAATATTTTTGAGTGTTTTCACACATTGAACATTGTTTTTGGAAAAAATTTGATGGATGTAATTTCGGGTGCAATTAAAGTAAAATACTTTTCCCCTCTCTGATATGCTTTTTGTACGAAATGGCTTTTTCGCTCTTCGAAATGCCTTTTTCGTTCTCCGAAATGCTTTGTCTCCGAAATGGCCTTTTCCCTCTATGAAATGCTTTTTCACTCTCCGAAATGCCTTTTCGCTTTCCGGTAGTTTTGTTCTCATTAATTTTCAAAGAAATTAAGTTTCCAATATTGGCCCCACTTATGGCAGTAGAATATTTTCCCAGAAGAAGTCGAAAGAAAAGGACAAAGATTGGGGTACAATTTCAAACTACATAGGATAAAAGTATTAAGTGCACATTCCAAGTAAAATCTCGTTTCAGGCTAATTGAAGATGGAGGCTCATTTTTTGGGTGAAATTTCATGTTTTCAATGAAAATCTTCTTTGAAAAAGGATTAATATTGATGAAGTTAATTCATGTGGCAATATTATCACCAAAACTGCTAGGTGCTTTGGACTCTAGTGCAATATTGTTCATTTTTGAGGCACCGACCACTTCATGGGTATGCATTTCCAAGGTGCCACCATAGAGAATGAAATTAGATCGTTGATTCCTGCTGAAGCCTGATATACCATGTGATAAAATCAGTAGATATTTTCTTTGGCATTTGTTCATTGGTTAATTATTGTTGCCAAGGAGAGAATTGATACTATTGGTGTCTGAGTGGTCGACACCTTGCCTCCATATGTATTTAATGAAAGAGGTGAAAACCTCTATAAATACTAATCAAATTTCCATTGTAAAAGGAGGTTGGACATTTTGCAAGAAAAAATCTTAAGTTCTTTGCATTGATAGAAGAGTCTTGGCTTCTAAAATTTGCAAGCATTATTATGTGTGTGATTTCCTTCTATTTTTAAGCATTTATTTTTATGCTCATGTTCATGTTGTTAAGTTTCAAATTCTATTTCTAGATTTAAAAAATTGTTGGTGAGTGAGTAAATTTTGAAATGTGATCAGAGGGTTGTCCCTACAAAGGTGTGAGTAAAATTCTGTTGTTTTCCTTCTATTATATGCTTTTATAAAACTTGGTGGAATTTTTGTTGTTAGTCTGCCCCAATCCTACATCTTTGGCCTATGGCCATATTTCCCTTTCTTTTCATTATTTTTAGTTTCTTTCTCGCAACTCTAGTCTTTAACAGTGTAGGATTTAGTAAGGGAACCAGCCCTCTCTGGAGATTGGTCTGAAGGAATTTTCTCTTTCCCTCGGCCTTTCAATGTTGGCCGAGTCTAGGGCGCACAAGTGATAATATATTGTACTTAGGCATATTTGTGACCAACAGTTTTTGGCACACCCTATGGGACTCAAAAGAGTCCATTCCTAGTAGAATTTAGGTTTGATGTTCACCTTTTTTCTATCGAATGATTAGAGAATCTGGTGACTCGATCATATCCAAAAATCTCTAAAATTAGGGACGATGAAAGTTGTACTCCATGATCACAAGATCGAAGGCTAAAAATTTCAAAAACCCTGTTGAGTTTTTTGAACTTGATATCCAAAAATTAGTTGAAAACCCTAGGTTGGTCACCCCGTCACTTACATCATTTGCAACATCCTTATAAATAGCTAGTGTGTTTTCTATTTCTTCAAGTCTAGTTAGTACTACCACCAGTGTTCCTCCACCCCCACCTAATATTCCAATTCACATGGCACATTCGCATCAATAGCAGCAACCACCAAGGTAGTTCCCAGCATGGAATAGCTCGAGAGCCTTGAATTTACAAGCACAAAATCTAGTCCCTCAAGATGCATTAAAATATTTGCCTACTTATGATGGTACTGGAAAAACTTCATATGAGCATATCTAAGATGTAGCTATTTTGGTGACGATTCATGACATTATAGATGAAGACGTTATGATTAAGTTATTAGTCTTATCACTGAGAGGAAAATTGCTCTATTGGTACCAATACTTGGAGCCTAGTACCATTACTTCATGGGATCAGTTGGTCGAGTTGTTGATCAAGAATTTTCATGAGCAAGTTGATCCATATTCTTTGTTGCACCAATTTACCACCATTCAGAGGTATCCTCAAGAGGATATTGTAGATTTCAATGTTCAATTTATGCAAAGTTGGCAAAGAGTTCCATATGGTTTGAGGCCTATGCATGAACAAGCGGTATTTTATTACCTTTGAGCACTCAGCACTGATATTGGTATGGCATTGTGCCAAGCCAATGTGAATATGTTTCTAGATTTGTATACACAAGATCAAAAGGTCGAATCTGATTTAATTGTTGTAGGTATGCTTCCTCCGAAGGTAACCATGCCCATTATTCTCGATCTCCCATAATACCTTCATTCCAATGCATTCTCATAGCCAATGCCAAAAATGTATTCGATCCCATCATGGAATTCGGCACCTCCTCCGATCGCTCCTATATCGGTACCACAATAGTCAACTCCTAGTTTCCCATAATTACCTACCCCATAAACTCCTCAATGGCCTCCATATATCCCTTTTCTTGCATTAACTGCACCACCAGCACCTCTACCTTTACTGACACCTCCTGCCCCCTCAAATCCTAATCCTTACACGATACTTTTGTAAGAAATGAAATCTGCTAATTCAGCTATAAGAGCAATGGGCAATAAAAGAAAGTAAGCTGAGAGATATTTCCAACCTGAGATATTTCAACCTCCGCCAATCACTAGGGAACAAGTAGCTTCAAAAAGCAAGGCGCCTGAGAGGCACCCAACTATATCGATGAATGAGGAAGCTGGACCCACAGATAGAACATACTGGTGCTCTACATGTAATGATCCACATGGTGAGGAGACTTGTATGGTTCATTTGAACTACGTATAAACACTAGCTGCAAGCTCTTCTAGAGTTCAGGTTAACATGATTACCGAAATGGATCACAATTTCATGGTTCCATCCAAAGAACAAGTTTTAGTTCTCACAAGAGCTGGGAAGAAGCTAGTCACAGTGAAGATAACCTAGCCCCGAGATGGAACCGTTAAGGAGAATGTACCCTGACTGACCCAAAGATGCAAGAATGGTGCAGGAGCCGACGTTGTGTTGATCTCTCCCGAAGGGTTGCAAAAGACTTATTCTTATAGGCTAACTTGGGGTTGCACAAATAATGCAACGGAATATGAGGCCTTATGCCTTGGATTGAAGAAAGCTGAGAAGTTGGGTATTAAACAACTGTAGATTTTTGGTGACTCTGAACTCATTATTAATCAGATCACTAACAAGTGTGTGTCAAAGCAACACTACTTGAAGGCCTACCGCAATAGAGTTTGGGACTTGTTTGAATATTTCACTACTTTAAATGTTTAGGCAATTTCGAGAGAGCTAAATAAACATGCAGATATTCTGGCCTCTCTTGGTGCTAACTACTCTCCTGTTGAGCAAGTAGTTAGAAAGCCTAAGACAGTTAGGGTAATTTACAGACCCTCAGTTCCTAACAAAAATCTCTATTGGCAAGTATTTGACAATGATGAGCAGATAGTTAACTTCTTGCTTAAAGAAACTGCAAGCGTTGATGATAGAGTCCTTGTTGAAGAAGAGAGAGAAGGGATGATTCAGCTAAAAAATAATCACATCCCTAGGGGACTGATTACACTTGAAAGTCTGTTCGACCAAAGTGATCGGGCTGAGAAGCACAAGATTAAAATTGATGCGAAGGATTATAAAGAGTTGCATTTGGAGCCTGAGAAAATTATCAAGGTTGGAATAGATGGCACCCCAGAAGAACTGGAAGATATCAAGAAATTGTGTTTTGAGTATCCAGATATTGTTGCCTGGAGCTACCATGATTTGAGGGGTTACGATAAGAATGTGATCCAACATACTATAGAACTACAGGAAGGGGTAAAACCTTTTTGTCAAAAACAATGGCCTGTCAATCCCAAGATTGAAGTCCTCATGAAAGCGGAGTTGTTGAAGATGTTGGAGGCCAAGATAATCTATCCAATCAAGCACTCAACATGGGTGGCTAACCTGGTCCCAGTACGAAAAAATAATGGAGACATTCGGTTGTGTGTTGACTTTCACAATCTAAACCAGGCATCTTTAAAGGACCATTACCCTTTGCCTCAGATCGATCAAATCCTTCATGTAGTAGTTGGCGCCCAGAGATTCTCATTGCTTGATGGTTTCTCTGGGTATAATCAGATTTGGGTGAAATACGAGGATCAATATAAAACAACATTCACCACCAAGTGGGGTACTTTCACCTACCAATGGATGCCATTTGGACTTTCAAATGTCGGTGCCACTTTTCAGAGGGCTATGGACATTGCTTTCGGTGAGTTATTGAATAATATTATTGTGATCTATCTTGATGATATGACTGTGTTTTCGCATCGCAAAGAAGACCACATTGCTCATTTGAGGTAGGTGTTCGAGAAGTGTCGTGAGTTTGGGATCTCGATTAATCCAAAGAAGTCAATATTTTTTGTTAAATAAGGGAAGCTATTGGGCCATGTGATCTCACAAGAAGGATTGGCAATCGATCCTGCAAGAGCTGAAGCCCTCCTGAGGCTACCATTGCCAGCCAATAAAAAATATTTGCAATATTTCTTTGGCCAAATCAATTTCATTCGTAAGTTTATCGTTGATTTCGCTCAAGTGGTGAAACCCATGACTGAGCTTTTGAAGAAAGGTGTTGAGTTTAAATGGACTGAAACAAGAAGATAGACTTTCAAGGAAATCAAGGAGAGGATTACTCAGGCTCCAGTATTGATTAATCCTGATTATTCTAAAGATTTCATCCTCTATGCGGTAGGCGAATAGGAGAGTTATGCTACAGTTTTGACACAATCGCAAGAGGATGGAGGTGAGAAGCCAATTGCTTTTTTGAGTCAGGTTATTTCTCCTCATCAAGAGAAATATAATTTTATTGAAAAACAAGTATATGCAGTAATGAAAGCATTGAAGAAATTTCGACACTTCGTTTCTCAGAGCAAAATGGTTGTGCATGTCATACACCCTGATGTAAGAAATTTTATTCTCCAAGGAGAATTAGGAGACAAGAGAGCAGGTTGGGTCTCAAAAATTCAAGAATATGATGTGGAGATCCGACCAACCAAGCTAGTTCGTGGGAGAGCTCTATGTTCGGAGCTAGCCAAAAGTGCAGCTTTCGAGTCATTAGATATGTTGTATGAGGATAGTCTAGGCGAGAACATTTGCGCAAACCATACCACCAACAATCTTGATTGGACCGAAGAGCTAATAGATTATTTTACCTCGGGCATATGTCTGTCTCGCCTTGGTGCTTCGCAACGTCGAAGATTCAGGTTGCAAGCTCTCAGATATACTTTGTTGCCTGAGGGGTTATTTTACAAAAATATTGATGGAATTCTTCTCAGGTGTGTGAGGGACTCCGAAAAAGAAAATATTTTAGAAGAATTTCATTCTGGACTATCGGGTGGTCATTATGCAGGAAGGCCCATGGCCTTAAAAATCATCCGAGCAGGCTATTTTTGGCCTACCTTGTTTGTTGATGCTCACAAAGTAAGTACTCATTGTGACAGTTGTCAGCGATATGTTGGTCGAATCAGAAAGGGGGCATTACCCCTTCGCCCGATTCAAGTAGAAGCACCATTCCAGCAATGGGGCCTAGACTTTATCGGGGTCATTGAACCTAACTCGTCTACCGACCACAAGTATATCTTGATTGTGATTGATTACTTCACCAGATGGACTGAAGCTATCCCAACCAAGAAAGCGGATCAAGTCACGGTCATCACTTTCCTCGAGGGGTTGATCACTCACTTTGGTGTCCCGGATGCAATCATAATAGATAATGGAACTCCTTTCATAGGTGCCAAAATTAGTGAATTTATGGGTACGTATGGAATTTATTTGAAAACTTCATCTAATTACTATCCATAGGGGAACGGCCTGGCTGAATCTACAAACAAGAACCTGCTCAAAATTTTGAAGAGGACCCTTGGCGACAATAAGCGGAGCTGGCACTTGCTTTTGAACCAAGCATTATGGGCCGATCGCATCTCGGTAAAAAAATCTATCAAGACGTCCCCTTATTCCTTGGTATACGGTAAAGAAGCGGTTTTGCCTATCCATATTGAATTACCGACCCTCCAAACTTGGCATTTGATTAATGATGAGGATGATGAGTCTGATCCCATGAGCATGAGGTTGGCTCAACTTTTACAATTGGAGGAAGAAAGGGAGAAATCGTACCAAGCCTTCATAGAGCATGCTGAGATGACAAAGAAATGGTTCGGTAAAAAGGTTTCTAAAAGGACCTTTAAGGTTGGCGACCTTGTATTGAAGTGGAATGAAAAGAAGTCAAAGCCCGACAAACATCACAAGTTCGAGGTAATATGGGAAGGTCCATTTCAGATCATAGGTGCCAATCAAATTAATTCTTTTTATTTGCAAGATATGGATGGTAATGCACTATCAATTCCAGTTAATGGTCTTCATTTGAAGGCCTATTATCAGTAAAAATAGAGATTATGGATGTAAATATGTACATATTTTCATTTTACGTTGTTGCTTTCTGGTTCTGATTTCAAAAAAAAAAAAAAAAAAAAAAAGTGGTCAAAGCCCGGGACTTCCCAGGAGGTCACCCATCCAAGTGCTACTCTAGGAAGGTTATGCTTAACTAGGTAGTTCTTAGAAAAATTAAAACCAGAATGTCAAATTGGATGATGTGTTTTGAGGATCCAAAATTCTGGAGGTGTAAAAAAAAAAAAAAAAAGGCTCCACTTTTTTGGCCCTTTTCAATCCATGCCATGGCCTTACCTTGGAACCCCCTGTTTTTGGGTTTTCACTGCTGTTTTTTTCGCTGCCTTCCCTTCCCAAAAAAAAAAAATCCCATTCCTTTTCCCCCTAGAAATTCAAAATTTGAATTTCGGATTTCAAATTTTCCCTCCAACCCTTTCCCGCCTAAACCCAAAAAAAAAAAAAAAACCAAAAAAACAATGTTGCTCCCGAAAATCCTATTTCGGATTCTAAAATACCTATTTTGGATCCTGAATTAGCTATTTCGGGTCCCAAAAAAAAAAACACTTTTTGTCTTCTCGAAACAAACACTTCTTCCTTCTGAAACACTTATTTCGGACCCCGAAATGACTTTTTCGGATTCCGAAAACCCATTCCACCCATCCAAAAAAAATAATAATAAAAACCCGCTTTTCCAAAACCTTCCTGACTTCACTCTGAAACACCCATTTTGGACCCCGAAAATCCTTTTTCGGATCCCGAAATGCCCATTTCGGCCATAATAAAAACTTCCTAGTTTTTTTTTTTCTTAAAAAAAAAAATCGCCTCCCTTTCCTCCGCAAATTAATTTTCCTCCTCGAAAAGCCCTTCCCTTCCGCTTTTCCTTCCTCTCCCCTTCTTCCCCACAAACAAAAAAAAAAAAAAAAAAAAAAAAAAAAACATGCATTCAAACCCTTCCATCTTTTCTTCTTTTCCCACGAACCTCCATTTCCATACTACACTGCCCATAATATCCACATATTTCCATTTCTCGCTCCACGTCATACACTCCGCCCACTCATCACACTTTCCAAAGCAAAAAAAACAACCACTTCTACACATTCGAATGCATGCGGTGCCCATAAAATTAGCAAGATTTCCAATGGATATGCATGAAAATTTATAAAAGGAGGCCAACTCTTCGGTTCTCAATCAAAGCATTTGCAGAGTTCCTGTGTAGAAGTCTTGCCAGTTTCTTTTGCTCTAGGGTTTGTCGTTCTTCACTGCATATTCAAAGAAAGCTGAGGATGGGGAAAAAAGCCATGGAAGCCAAAAAGGTGAAGGTGCAGAAAAAGCCTAAAATTGAAAAGAAGCAAATATCGAGAAGAGGAGGATGAAGATGTAGAATTAAAGCCCTATGATGATCGCTTGATGCATATTAATGATTGCAATATCACCAACAAAGGAGTGGAAAAGTTGCGTTTGGATGCCGAATTTGCTGCACAAAACATGTCTGCTGAACATCCCCGTACTATAGCATTTCATTCCCATATTTTTTGGTTCCTGTGTACACCCGTGCACCCATGTCCCGAGCTGATTTGGGCCATCGTGCAATGTTATAATACGGGTACAAGAACTGTCCAAAATGCCCACGGAGAAGAATTGTTCAGTATTTCGGCTAGTTCCATACGGGATGCATTTGCTTGTGGAGCGCAACCTCCATCTTATGCCACACATAAAAAGCTCAATTTTAAAGAAGAGGAAGAGAGGTATCAATCCACTATTCACATGCGATAGTTCATGGAGAGCCAATTATTGAAGACACCATGATTTGGGGAGTTGCCAAAACTGCCAGCACCATTAAAGAATTTCAAGAGCCCAAATTTGTATTCAATGATAGCATGGCTGACGGGACTATCTTCAGATTCCATAGTGCACAAGTGGCAAGCATCATTGGTGCAACGCATTTCACGAGTAGGGTTTTATGCTCCGACCGCCATGACAACAACTCCAAACCCGATTTTCTTTGATTGGGCAGATTTCTTGGAATGGAGGATACACTCACAATTGCAAAAGGTACAAAGTGGAGAAGATATTACTTTCAGGCATTGTTCCCTTTTGGCATGGTATTTTTTCTATCATATGCACTCTCACTTTGCCTTCATAGCAATAAATAAGATAGATGAAGCAGGAAAAGCGTTGCCGGTATACTCATGGACTCAAAGTTTGTCAAAGAAGGAGTCCTATTATAATTTCAACAGGATATTTTTAGGACCCGCCTTGGAGTTAATTTATGGAGTATGTAACAGAATGCCTCGGGCAATGCAAGCAGAAGTGGTTGATCAGAAAAGAGGTGATGTCTTTTTACTGACACAAGGCATGGTGGTTAGAATATTTGGTTTTACTGGTAAACCTTTTCTGCTGCCATATTTTACAACTGAACACCTTTTTGCCTTGGAAGTAGCCCGACAAAGTGATTTCATCAATGATACCTATGGGTCAGGCCGGGGAAAGAAGAATACATGTGCTATGCCTTTCAAGTTTGGTGATATAACGGTTACTCAGAGTGGGCAGAATGAATTAATTGTTGAGATGCTCTATGACCATGGATTGGTTGAGCTTCCTCAATGATGGAAGTATGATCCTTTGGGTATTTTTGCCAGTCACATCAAGGCCAAGACTTTTCATTGTTGCCCCAGAGAAGACATCGTACAACAAAGGAATAATCCCGAAGGACATGACCTTGAATGGCATGTGGAGAAGATGATGTCACTTCCTCCTTGGCATGATTTTTATGAGATGGAGGTCGAATATGATCCAAAAAATCATCCAGAGCAAGTTCCTCCTTTAGGTTTGTTTGAACAAATGAAGGTAAAATTGCCTGATTGGTCTGATGAGAAGATTGCTAGCTGGTGGATCATGAGGATTCACCGAAATAAGCCCAAGGCAAATTATCCGTTGGTTATGGATGATGCATTTTCAATGATCTATGATGAACAGTATGAAAAGTACCAGCCCCTCTCCCTTGCTGATTTAGTGCCTAGAAGTATTAGCAGTCCAGATAGAGAGGAAGATATAAGGAGACAAGAGGAAGCATCAAAAGAAGAGAGGATAACGATTGAAGATGAAGAAGAAGAGCAATTTCCATTGGAGGAGCAACTTCCACAAAAGAAGAGAAGCACAACTATGAGAGTTCCTTTCCCTAACATAGTGAAGAAACCTAGGAGTGGGGCCCTTTCTATGCTGAGCACCAAATCGCTTCCTTCACCAACAATTGAGCCAATTGTTTCTTCGGATATATCTTCTTTGGCTCAGTTGGGACAATCAGTTCCAATGGTGATAATAGTAAATCCGAATGTGGAGAAGGCAAGATCGGAAGGAGAGGACAATATTGTGGCACAACAACATTCACCATCGGCTCAAATGGTGTCGGAGCCCGTAGGTATGCATTTTCTTTCTTCTTCTCTTTCTAACAAGCATTTGGTGACCACTGTCTTTTCATCTACAGTTCCCATGTCAACTTCACCCCCAATTGCTACATCCACCTCTTCCATTCCCATTTTTGTCCCATAGTCACAGGTCACCAGTGCTTCCCTAGTTTCACCCATTTCATCCTTTTCTCTTTCCTTTAGTTCATTCGCATCCACCTCAAATCCATTTGCCCTTCCATTACCCTCTGTTTCATCTTCCATGCCTTCTCATCCTGTTACTTCTATAACCATGCAAGCCCCTCTTCGAGTAAGCGTGGCTGAAGCACCCTCCACTTCCATCCCTGTGATTGAATCAAATCCTCAACAAGCCCTTTTCCTGTCTTCCCCAATTTTTGCAGTACAGGAGCCACTAGCTTCTGAGATGGAGTTGCTACCTGAGCGCCCGATAGCAAAAAAAATTAGCAGGGCATGACAAAGTTCATCAAGATGGTTGAAGAATCGCAAGAGAAAGGATGCGCTAGCCATGGCAAAACCAATGAAGAAAGTAACTTTTGATCCAACAACAATGGAGATGCACACGGTGACAATGGTTCCTCAGGTTCAGAAACCTCAAGGAGAAATGGCACCCACTGACTATTCCTACCAAGCAGTCATCGAGGACCTCACAAAGATGGATCCAGTAGAGCAAATGGGCACCATACAAGTGGCATCAAGTTCAATTTACCTACAAGCTGAGCATTATAAGGATTGTTTCATCCAGGCTGAAGCAAAGATCAAGGAGCTAGAGGAGGCCTTGGCAGCACAAAAGGCCAAACTGGATACTACACAGTCTGAATCTCAACAATGGCAGCAACAGGCAATGCGTTTGGAGGGTGAAATCATGGAGATCAAACAGGCAGCTTCTCAATTCTAGACAGTAGAGCAAGAAGCACAATTAAAGATCCAAGCCTTGTAGGACCAGCTTTAGAACTTGCAGAATCAGTTGGTGGTAAAAGCTATGCAATCCGTGACCCTCACCAAGGATAAGATTAAAGAAGCTCACAGTCAATTGTTGAATGATTGTAGGAAGATGGCAACCAAGGCTACATTAGTTCTCATGTTTCTTCAGGAGGTACAGGCAGTTGTTTCATATGGTGGGCCTATAGTGGACAACATAGAGCAAGATTTAGAGCCAAAGTTGGAAATGGCCATGAAGATCCAATCAATGACTCAAATGGATCTTTGGTTTCATCCAATGAGTGAAATAGCCCATGATTGGGCAAGTGCCAAGATCACCTTGCGCAGTTTTTTCTCCAAGATGGAACTGCTTAAAGAAGCCCGTAAGCTACAGGAGATATTTGAGCATGAGAGGCACATTTCCTTGGATCACTTTGAAACCATCGCAGCTAATGGTTTCCCTAGCTTTGTTGATGATCAGGGGAATATTCTGGCGAAGAAAGACCTGGATGCATTATGGGTTGTTTTCATGGATGATACCTCAGATATTGATAACTTGGAGGAGCCCATCATCGAAGAGCATGTACTATCATTGATGAGAAAATTCATTCGCATTGAGTCTGGATTACTGGAGCTCAGCCAAAAGGCTAAATATATTGATCTAGAAAAGGTTGAGACTTTTTGATATCTTGTGGATACACTCAAAGTTCGTGAGGCAATTACTATAGATGCATGGGCTGATGCAGTTGCAGTGTATGAATCTATAGCGGCACATCTCAAAAAGTAGGACGAAGCTGGTACCAGTAGCCGACCATCAGATGCAATTGATAGCGGGGACTCTACGCCCAATGAATAAAGGCCTAGGATCAATCGAATTCAGGTGAGCTGAATACCCCACGAGCCACCAAAAATATTGGCATTTTTGCCACATTGAAATTTTGTTGTAAATTTGCCAGTAAAACTTACAAATGCTTTTTGAGTGTTTTCACACATTGAACATTGTTTTTGGAAAATTTTTGATGGGTGTAATTTCGGGTGCAATTAAAGTAAAATACTTTTCCCCTCTCCGAAATGCTTTTTGTCCGAAATGGCTTTTTGCTCTCCGAAATACTTTCTCTTCAAAATGGCCTTTTTGCTCTCTGAAATGCCTTTTCACTCTCCAAAATGCCTTTTCGCTTTTCGATAGTTTTGTTCTCATTAATTTTCAAAGAAATCAAGTTTCCAAGATTGGCCCCACTTATGGCAGTAGAATATTTTCCTAGAAGAAGTCGGAAGAAAAGGACAAATATTGGGGTACAATTTCATTTCACATAGGATAAAAGTATTAAGTGCACATTCCAAGCAAAAGCTCGTTTCAGGCTAATTGAAGATGAAGGCCCATTTTTTGGGTGAAATTTCATGTTTTCAATGAAAATCTTCTTTGAAAAAGGATTAAGATTGATGAAGTTAATTCCTATGGCAATATTATCACCAAAACTTCCAGGTGCTTTGGACTCTAGTGCAATATTATTCATTTTTGAGGCACCGACCACTTCGTGGGTATGCATTTCCAAGGTGCCACCATAGAGAATGAAATCAGATCGTTGATTCTTGCTGAAGCCTGATATGCCATGTGATAAAATTAGTAGATATTTTCTTTGGCATTTGTTCATTGGTTCATTATTGTTGCCGAGGAGAGATTGGTGTCTGAGTGGCCGACACCTTGCCTCCACATGTATTTAATGAAAGAGGCGAAAACCTCTATAAATACTAATCAAATTTCCATTGTAAAAGGAGGTTGGACATTTTGCAAGAAAACTTCTTAAGTTCTCTACATCAATAGAAGAGACTTGGCTTCTGAAATTTGCAAGCATTATTATGTGTGTGATTTCCTTCTATTTTTAAGCATTTCTTTTTAGGCTCATGTTCCTCGTTGTTAAGTTTCAAATTCTATTTATGGATTTAAAACATTGCTGGTGAGTGAGTAAGTTTTGGAATGCGATCTGAGGGTTGTCCCTACAAAGGTGTGAGTAAAATTTTGTTGCTCTCCTTTATTATATGTTGTTATAAAACTTGGTGGAATTTTTGTTGTTAGTCTGCCCCAATCCTACATCTTTGGCTTGTGGCCATATTTCCCTTTCTTTCTGTTATTTCTAGTTTCTTTCCCGCAACTCTAGTCTTTAACAGTGTAGGATTTAGTAAGGGAACCAACCCTCTCTGGAGATTGGTCCGAAGGAATTTTCTCTTTCCCTCGACCTTTCAATGTTGGCCGAGTCTAGGGCGCACAAGTGATAATATCTTGTACTTAGGCAGATTTGTGACCAAAAAGCACACAAGATAGGTGTGGAATTATTTACATTACTGAATCACCAAAAAACAACTAGAAATTTTACTAATAGGATACATGAATGCCACATTAGTGCATTGGGAAAATACGAGGGGTAACATGAATCATGACCCCAATAGAGACTTGGAAAAACATATAATTGCTTAAAAATATATATAGGATGACATTCCTAAAAAAAGGAAGTACACCTTGACACATAGAAGATCAGGGATTCATTACATTGTAGAAATATTAGATAGATTCTTAGTTAGTGAGAATATCCCAACTATATATCCACATCTAACTAGCCATATAATACAAAATACAATATCTGATCAAAAACCAATTCTATTGAAGAGGGGTCAAAATAATCAAGAAGTAAGAATTATTCCCTTCAAATACAGTTTAGTATGTGTAGAGTAGGAATACTTCAAACCAATGATAAAGAATAGTTGACAACAAAAAGCATAATAAAAAAGGCCTCAAGACATCTAGAAAGAAAAAATTGTAAGACTTAAAAAAGAAATTAGAAAGTAGTTATCCAAAAAGGTATTTCAAAGAAAATAATTGATTTTATAGTAACTTTAGAAATTGGAAATAAAGCTAGAGGATACATATCCTCTTCCTGAACAGGTTGATCAAAGAAAAGAGTTTTTGGTAAAGTTATACAAGCTAAAGTCTAAAGAAGAGGTACAATGGAGACTAATATTCATAATGGTATGGCTATAAAAAGGTGACAAGAACACACAAAAATTCCATATTGGAACAATTTAAAACTACCATAATAACACAATTAGAGTAATAGAGAAGGATGACACCATTTACGTAAAGAAAGAAAAGATAAAAGAATTGGCGCAATACCACTTTTCAAGGCTGCTCACCCATGAACCTTGTAATATTCAAGCTCGAGATTATTTGCTCCAAAACATACCATAAACGCTTAATCAAGAGGGGAAATATTATTAATGTGCTCAAATGACAAAGGAATAATTAGAATCAGTGGTGCATTTTCTTCCTAAAGATAAAGCTCCAAGACTTGATGGTTTCACTAATAACTTCTATCAACAATTCTTGTATCTTACTGTAAATGACTTATTGCAAATGATTGAAGATGTTAGAAATAAAGGTATGCTCTCTAGATCCATTAACTCAACATTTCTTGCTCTAATTCCCAAAGAGAAGAATTCTACTACTCTTAATAGATTCAGACTAATTTCTCTATGTAATTGCTCATATAAAATTATGACAAAGATTATTGCTAACCAGAT
This sequence comes from Wollemia nobilis, assembly GCA_028583015.1. Lineage (NCBI taxonomy): Eukaryota > Viridiplantae > Streptophyta > Pinopsida > Araucariales > Araucariaceae > Wollemia > Wollemia nobilis. The sequence goes on along the minus strand of JAQPPZ010000386.1, from coordinate 5,163,824 downwards.
CAAAAATCTACTTAGTAAGTTTATTTTAAAAGAACAAGGAGGATTTATCCTAGGAAATTAAATCTATGGCAATGTAATTATTGTGCATGAGACACTTCACTCCTACTCCAACACTAAATCAAAGAAAATTACCATCAAATTGGTCATGGCAAATACTTTTGAAAGAGTCAACATATAGGTCCTGGAAAGTGTTCTAATTTTGGATTCTTGACACAACTTGTGCAGTGGATAGGATCCTGTATCAAAGCTCCTTGGATCTCCCATTTGATCAATGAGAACCTTCTACTTTCTTTAATATTCTAGGGAAAATTTTCAAGGTTACCCACTATCCCCATACCTCAACATAATACTAGCAAAAATACTAGGAAGAGCTCTTAGCAGTATGAGAAGTGAAGGGGAGTTATAAATAATTAGAACTATCTAAGGTGTTATAACTACCATGAATTTCTAATTTGCTAATGACACTATATTACTGGGAGAAGCAACTAAGCAAAATATCAAAAAAATCAAGAGCTTTCTAAATTGCTTTGAAGTATTTCAATTTATTTAATTAATTGTAATAAAAGTTAATTTTATATAATTAATACAATGCCAGTAGAATATAATTTTTTTTTCCAAATACTCGAATTTAGGAAAGGACCATATCAATATTTTACATGCTTAGAGGTTTCGATGGGCTTCCACTTCAAACAAAGAAACAAATGGATGTTAACTATTAATAATCTATATAAATGAATACAAGCATATAGTAGTGGATGATTGAGTTTAGTAGGAATTTTTTTTTAGTCAAATTAGTCTTATCTATAGTTCCAATATACTAAATTTTGGTTTTCTATGCTCCAAAAAGTTTTCTACAAGCACTTGATGTTTTGGTCAAAAAAAATCTTTGGAAAGGAGGTAAATAGAATGAAAGAAAGAAGTTTCATTTAGTCATTTGGAATCTAGTTGTTATAGGAATGGATCAAGGGGAATTAGGAATAGTATGAGCAAAGCACTAGGGGAAAAACTCTTGTGACATCTATATTAACCTCCAAAATTACCATGGAAAAGGATTTTGAAAGATAAATATGCAAACTCAACAATAGGAATGCACCTAAAGAGAAATTTGAACATAAGGTCTAAAGCCTCTCTAATATGAAAATATATTGTGGAATCCAAACAATTGATCCTAAATAAGATCTTCTAGCTTCTAGGATATGGATCTCAAATTGACTTATGGAATGATCCAATACTTAGAAAACCTCCTTTTCTAAGTAGTTGTAGTTCAACTCTCAAAGAAGTGCTACAATATTTGTATATTTCAAAGCTTAATGAAATTATATATTAGCTCAATAACATAGTGGAATGGTGAGACCCCCCATTGCCATCACCCCTAATGATAGAATGGGATCATTTCAAGAAAAAGCACAACATGAAACTATTGAAACAATAGAATTTGTATTAACTTATTTGGGAAGACATCAATAAATACAATGAATATATAGTTTATATGGGTACACATATGCAACTACATGGAGTTCCCAAAAAAATATTGGTAAAAATTTGGAATCTAAATCTTGTTAGAGTTACTATTCTATAGTAACTATAATTATTATCTCATTTGGTAAATTGTAATAAGTCCTAGGTACATATATTCTATTCTAGGATAAATCGCTAAATATCCCTATTTAGTGAATATCTTATGGTTAGTATTGTCAGCGCTAATTATGTATTGTTAGTGTGATTAGTGTGATATGTTAATATTTAGCATAGATTAGTGTGATTATTTTCTATTTTCTATCTAGGCTATTCTAAGCCTAACCTTATACTATATATTTCAATGAATTATCAATAGCATTGCAATGGTTCATCTAACCTAACATGGTATCAAAGCCATATGATTGGGCTCAATTTTTGTTCGTAGCCTAAGAGGGAGGGTCAAGCATGCTTTCTAAGGAAGGCATGCCAAATCAGATCCAATGTGAAGATCGAATATTGATCCTGAACAGTTGTGTGCATTTGACTAGACTTGGTGCACTGAGTCATGACTAAAAGGTAGTAGACCACTACTACCTAATTTAGAGGCAGTTGAAGGCAACTGATAGATCTGACTGTCAGATCTGAATCTGACTAATCTTGACAACAATCTTGCATAGATCCTGATCTATATGCACTACTAGATGAGACACGAATCCAAATGATTGGACCTTATAGAGAACCTATGGGATACAGATCTAGATGACATATGTGGACCCTATGGAACTAGTGACATGGATAGACATGACTTTGAAAAGTGTGCAGGACCTGGCATAGACTCACACAAGTCTGACCACTACTGTTGTATGGGGTGGACCATTATTCTAAGCTACCACCTAGATAAGATAGGATTGAACATGGCAACAAAATCCTAGTGTAACACAAACCACTGATGTGAGAACATGGATGTGGACACATTTAGTGAGCACAATTGATGGGCATTGATAGGACACGTGGGAAAAATGTTGTTAAGCAAAAAACTGACCACCATGTGGTGGTCATAAGCTAACACATGTTTTCACTTTTTTAAAAATTATTTTGGTGTCCCTACATCCCCCCTATGGTACTAAACACCTACAGTTCTACCAATTCCTATTATGTGATCCAGTTCGTTCCTCATCGCACAACCTTGGTATATTGGGAAAAAATTGTACATTTTCTACCACCTCTACATTGTGAAAGCTATGATAGGGTTCTACGGTGCACATGGTTGTAGCCACATTAAAGCAAGCTTCATCACACATGCCATCTATTTTGTAGATACAAATATAACACAGCTTTTGTCTAGTACTCAAAGATGAATGACGTTGTTGCAGTAATCAGATTGTGTGCAGTTACCACCAGTTGCAGATAGCTTCTCAAGATGTTTGTTTTCTTTGTGACACAGATGAAATCCACCTTCCTAGATCCAATTAGTGTGCATCAACAATGTCTTGCAGCTTGTTTCACTATTGATTTTTGAATGTCTTGCATGTGAAGTATAGCACCTCAATGACATCATTGTAGAAGCACTCATGACGATTTTGGATTTGATGTTCAATCCAGATGCCTGTTGATGGAAGGCATATTTTTTAGGCAGTTACGTCTATAAGTTGAATATTCACATTTGAACGGGTAGTAGAATTGTTGAAGAAAAACATTTTGTTTCCAACAATTGATTTCTTCAAGATAATTTTTGTTTGTAACGACCAGTTTCAACAAATACAACAAACAAATTTATCAAGCAATCATATTGACATGTAGTTCACAAGCTTCTTCAACAGGGAAAATTGATGATTTTGCTAGATCAGTTGCAAAAGTTTTTGCAACTAACGGTGAAATGGCTTGATCTAGACATTGATATTTCTTGGATGAACATGTAGCCAATTGCAGCAGTATTTTTGGCATGCTTCATATTCTAAAATTTTCTTTTGATCGTGTGATAAGGAGCAACCATTTTCGTTTATAGGTAATCCACATGTAGCCCAGTTGCATCATTCGTTGGTGAAAAAATGGTAGCATAAAGGATAATTCCTATCCTTTATATCCCATGGGCAGTGGTGGCATGGTTGGCTGTAAGCCAGACGCTAAGATGCTGTCATCCAGGGAGTCATGGGTTCACTTCCCATTGAAAATAGGTATTATTTTGCTACAAAGAAAAACAAGCACGGTATTATTTTTTTTTAAGTTTTGAATTATTTTTTTAAGTTAATTAATTTAATAATTTTTTATTTTGTTAATCAATTATTTTTTAATTGATTTAATAAGGTATTTAATTATTAAATTAGATTAATTTAATTAATTTTTTTTTAAACAAAAAGAGGGGGATAGCTTTGCACAATTTCAATTTAATTTGCCATCCTTCTAGTTAGGTGATCTTCCACATTGCCTACAAGGCAAAATATTGTAAAAACCCAAGAGGCTTCATAGTTGAATTTTTACACTAAGGGGGGGGTACCATATTTTTTCTCCACCATCTCATATTTTGCACACCAGGAGGGATATATGATTTTCCAAACATAATTTTGCAAAAAGGGGGATAACCATGTAAAGGTGCATTTTCGGCAGTGATAGACACCTTAGCCACCCTAGTCATTTATTTTGCAAAATGTTTTTGTAATGGTGCGTTTTTGGCAACGATCGATACCTTAAGCAAATGATAAAATCAGAGAAAAAGAATACCCCAAAACCAACTGAATGTGAAAAATCAGTTAAAAGTCCTTACTTTCCAACAGAGATGGTAGGGATAGATTTTTATGAGGATGGAACATTTCTCACACTACGCAGTGGTGTAAGCTCCATTCTCAATGATTATGAAACTTCTAAAGACCTTTAGATCAATGGTGCTCTAATCCCTATTGGCGTTGTAAGGGCAATATACATGTCATTGGTTGCACTTGACATTGCCCAAAGTAAAACAAAAAGGGACATCAGTGAGGAAATAGAGGTCCTAATGGTCGATGCTTTTTGTGACACAAGTGACCTTCAACCCATTGTGGCGAATGCTTGTTGTGACATGAGTGACCTTCGGTCCATGATGGTCAATGCTTGTTGTGATACATGTGACCTCATACCTTCAATGGTAGATATTAGTTGTAGCACATGTGATCTCGTCATAAGAGTAGATTTTACTTGCGACACTAGTCACTTAAAGAGTAAAAATCCTCAAAAAGAGCTCCATAATCTCATCAATTTTGAAAAATGCCATATTGTTAAAAGCATTGATGAAGATGAAAAAATTGGGTGTTTTGAAAAACACACCAAAGGATTTGGATCCAAACTGATGAAGAAAATGGGATTCAATGGTGAGAGATTAGGTAAACATGAACAAGGAATTAAAACTCCAATAATGCTAAATGTCAAGCCAAATAATGAAGGCCTTGGCTATTATGGACAAGCAAGTACCATTAAAACCATATTTGTAAATCCTAAATCTCCTACAACTCCTACAAAGTATTGTTGCAGTCATTATGGTAGAACAGGACATGTAGTAGCTAGGTGTTGGAAATTACATCCTTGTGACTCATGTGGATGTACAAATCACTCCTCTTTAAATTGTTGGTACAAAGTGAAAATGACCAACAAGGTTCATATTGATTGTGGATGGCCAGATTTCACACAATGGACCAAAATTAAAGAAATGTTGTATGGCTTCTACCAAAAAGTTAAAACCTATGTTTGACCTAGAGGCAGATCCAGTGATAGACCGAGTGGTAGTCCTAGAGGCAATGACCCAGAGACAGACCTAAAGATAGACCTAGTGATAAAGTTCTAGAGGTATATCTACAAGCAAATCCAAAGGTAATGATCCAAAGGTAGATTCACAAGCAGATCCAGATATAGACCCAGAGGTGCAATTATATATTACCAAAATAATGTAATAAGGGGGGATGTTAGAGTTACTATTATATAGCAACTATAATTATTACCTCATTTGGTAAATTGTAATAAGTCCTAGGTACATATATTCTATCATAGGATAATTCGCTAAATATCCTTATTTAGAAAATATCTTATGGTTAGTATTGTTAGCGCTAATTATGCATTATTAGTGTGATTAGTGTGATAGATTAGTAGTTAGCATATATTAACATGATTATTTCCTATTTTCTATCTAGGTTATTCTAAGCCTAACCTTGTACTATATATTTCAATGAATTATCAATAGCATTTCAATGGTTCATATAACCTAATATGGTATCAAAGCCATATTATTGGGCTCAGTTTTTGTTCGTAGCCTAAGAGGTAGGGTCGAGCATGCTTCCCAAGGAATGCATGCTAAATCATATCCAATGTGAAGATCGAATATCGATCCTAAACAGTTGTGTGCATTTGACTAGACTTGGTGCATCGAGTCATGACTAAAAGGCGGTAGATCACTACTACCTAATTTGAAGGTAGTTGAAGGCAACTGATAGATCTGACTGTCAGATATGAATCTAAATGATCCTAACAACAATCCTGCACAAATCCTGATCTAGATGCACTACTAGATGAGACACAGATCCAAATGACTAGACCTGAAATAGAACCTATGGGATACAAATCCATATGACATATGTGGATCCTATGAACCTAGTGACATGGATATACGTAACTCTGACAAGTGCACAGGACTTGGCATGGACTCACACGAGTCTGAAAACTATTGTTGGATAGGGTGGACCACTATTCTAAGATACCACCTAGACAAGATAGGATTGAACATGACGATCAAATCCTAGTGTAACGCAAACCACTAACACGAGAACATGGACATGGACACATTTAGTAGGCACAATTGATGGGCATTGATAGGATACGTGGGAAAAATGTTGTTAAGCGGACAACTGACCACCATGTGGTGATCATAAGATAATACATTTTTTTGCTTTTTAAAAAGCTTTTGGTGTCCCTACATCCCTGTTGTGGGACTAAACACCTACAGTTCTACCAATTCCTATTATGCGATCCAGTTCGTTCCTTAGTGCACAACCTTGGTAGATTGGAAAAAATTTAGACATTTTTCTACCACCTTTGCATTGTGAAATTAGTGATAGGGTTCGAGCATGCAAATGGTTGTAGCCACATTAAAGAAAGCTTCATCAAACTTGCCATCTATTTTTAGAGACAAATATAACATTGCTTTTGTCTCATACTCGAAGATGAATGATGTTGTTGCAGCAATCAGATTGTGTGCAGTTATCGTTGGTTGCAAATAGCTTCCTCAGATGGTTTTTTGCTTTGTGACACAGATGAAATCTGCCCTCTTGGATCCAATTGGTGTGCATCAACAATATCTTGCATCTTGTTTCACTATTAATTTTTGCATGTCCTGCATGTGAAGTATAGCACCTCAATGACATCATTGTAGAAGAAGCACTCGTGATGATTATGGATTTGATGTTTGATCCAGATGCCTGTTGATGGAAGGCGTGTTTTGCAGGCAATTACGTCTATAAGGTGAATATTCACATTTGAATGGGCAACAAAATTGTTGAAGAAAAACATTTTATTTTTGATATTTGATTTCTTCAAGATAATTTTTTTTTGTAACGGCCAATTTCAACAAATACAACAAACAAATTCATCGAGCGATCAGATTGACGTGTAGTTCACAGGCTTCTTAAACAAGGAAAGATGATAATTTTGCTAGATCAGTTGTAGAAGGTTTTACAACTGATGGTGAAATGGCTTGATCTAGACACCGATATTTCTTGGACGAACATGTAGTCAATTGCAACATTATTTTTGGAATGTTTCATATTCTAAACTATTCTTCTGACCATGCGATAAAGAGCAACCATTTCCTTTTATAGGCAATCCACATGTAGCCCAATTGCATCATTCATTGGTGAAAAAATGGTAGCATAAAGAATAATTCCTATCCTTTATATCCAACGGGCAGTGGTATCATGGTTGGTTGTAAGCCAGGTGCTAAGACGTTGTCATCCAGGGAGTCATGGGTTCACTTCACGTTGACAATAGACATTCTTTTGCTACAAAGAAAAACAAGTACGGTATTGTTTTTTTTTAAGTTTTGAATTATTTTTTTAAGTTAATTAATTTAATAAGTTTTAATTTTGTAAATAAATTACTTTTTAATTGATTTAATAAGGTATTTCATTATTAAATTAGATTAATTTAATTATTTTTTTTAAAACAAAAAGAGGGGGATAGCTTTGCACAATTGCAATTTAATTTGCCATCCTTCTAGTCAGGTGATCTTCCACATTACCTATAAGGCAAAATATTGTAAAAGCCCAAGAGGCTTCATAGTTGCATTTTTGCACTAAGGGGGGATACCATTTTTTTTCTCCACCATCTCATATTTTGCACACTGGGGGGATATATGATTTTCCAAACATAATTTTGCAAAAAAGAGGGATAACCTTGTAAGGGTGTATTTTTGGCAGCGACTGACACCTTAGCCACCTTAGTCATTTATTTTGCAATTTTTTTTTGTAATGGTGCATTTTCGGCAATGATCGACACCTTAAGCAAATGAGAAAATCAAAGAAAAAGAATGCCCCAAAACCAACTGAATGTGCAAAATCAGTTAAAAGTCCTTACTTTCCAATAGATATGGTAGGGATAGATTTTTATGAGGATGGAACATTTCTCACACTACATAGTGGTGTAAGCTCCATTCTTGATGATTCTGAAACTTCTAAAGACCTTCAAATCAATGGTTCTCAAATCCCTATTGGTATTGTAAGGGCAATATACATTTCATTGGTTGCACTTGAAATTACCCAAAGTAAAACAAAAAGGGACATCAATGAGGAAATATAAGTACTAATGGTCGATGCTTGTTGTGACACAAGTGAACTTTAGCTCATTGTGGTGAATGCTTGTTGTGACACAAGTGACCTTCGACCCATGATGGCCAATGCTTGTTGTGATATAGGTGACCTCATACCTTCAATGGTAGATATCAGTTGTAGCACAGGTGATCTCATCATAAGAGTAAATTTTTCTTGCGACACTAGTGATTTAAAAACTAAAAATCCTCAAAAAGAGCTCCATAATCTCATCAATTTTGACAAATGCCATATTGTTAAAAGCATTTATGAAGATGAATAAATTGGGTGTTTTTAAATACACCAAAGGATTTGGATCCAAATTGATGAATAAAATGGGATTCAATGGTAAGAGGTTATGTAAACATGAACAAGGCATTAAAACTCCAATAAAGCTAAATGTCATGCCAAATAATGAAGGCCTTGGCTATTCTGGACAAGCAAGTACCATTAAAACCATGTTTGTAAATCCTAAATCTCCTAAAACTTCTACAAAGAATTGTTGCAGTCATTATGGTAGAACATGATATGTAGCATCTAGGTATTGGAAATTACATCCTTGTGACTCATGTGGATGTACAAATCACTCCTCTTCAAATTGTTGGTACAAAGTGAAAATGACCAACGAGGTTCATATTGATTGTAGATGGCCATATTTCAGATAATGTATCAATATGAAAGAAATGTTGTATGGATTCTACCAAAAATGTAAAACCTATGGTTGACCTAGATGTAGATCCAATGATAGACCAAATGGTAGTCCCAGAGGTAATAACCCAGAGACAGACCTAAAGACAGACCCAGTGATAAAGTTCTAGAGGCAGATCTACAAGAAGATCCAGAGGCAATGATCCAGAGGTAGATTCCTAGTCAGATCCATAAATAGACCTAGAGATACAAATCTAGAGGTACACTTAGAGCCAGATCCATATCTAGAGCCATGAGCTAGATCCTAGGCTAGAGCATGAGCCAGCATATCAACATCTTTCATTTCATTTCTCTTCTTCACTATATTGGGAAAATTATATATATTACCCAAATAATGTAATAAGGGGGGATGTTAGAGTTACTATTATATAGTAACTATAATTATTACCTCATTTGGTAAATTGTAATAAGTCCTAGGTATATATATTCTATCCTAGGATAATTCACTAAATATCCCTATTTAGCAAATATATTATGGTTAGTATTGTTAGCATGATTAGTGTGATAGATTAGTAGTTAGAATAGATTAGTGTTATTATTTACTATTTTCTATCTAGGCTATTATAAGCCTAACCTTGTACTATAATTCAATGAATTATCAATAGCATTGCAATGGTTCATCTAATCTAATAAATCTATCACCTAGGATTCAAGTCTTTTTTGGTTAGTTTTGTAGAAAAGGATTCTTACAAGTGAAAACTTATTAAAAAATGAATATTGTTGGTCCTCATGTGTGTTCTAGATGTATGAAGCACAATGACACTATGACCCACTCATTCTTTGAGTGTAACTCAACCACGTCCATCTAGTTAAAGATAACCCATTGTTTTGGATCTCCCTTGATAGGAACTTTGAATGTGGAAGACTTCTAGTCAATTGATAATCAAAATATAAATGGGGACTAAAGGGTAAGCCATTAATAAAATATCTTTGGAAATCCATCCTCTTATTTGAAATTTGAAATATTTGGAAGGATAAGAACATGCTGATCTTTGAAGGTAAAAGGGAAAAAAATTATTCTCACTAAAAGAATAATCAAATACCTAGTAACTAATTTGAAATCCACCTTCAAACATAAGCAAAATTAGTAAATCTTGAATGTGTAGGAATTAAATCTAATTAGCAAGTTAGAACTTCAATATTTCATCTCAACCACCATGAATTTATTAGTAATAAGACCACCAAATATAAATTATGTTGATTTGTTCTTTGATGGGGTGTCTAATTCAAATATGGGTATAGGAGCTGCAAGGGGAGTGATTATAAAAGACGATGTGACACTTGAACTCAAGTATTGTATCAACCTAGGAATTGCTTCCAAAAATGTGGTGAGGGCACTGACATGCAATATTAGAATGAAGTAGTCAATAGAAAAATGGATCAAACACCTGCACATAAATAGGTATTTTCCCCTCATTATAAATGCTCTCTCCTAGGATAAAATTTTTAGTTCAATATAGCTCCATATCATATTGGATAGAATGAAATAACTAATTCAAAAATTCACACATGTGCAATATTCTTGCATTCAACAAGAATTTGACAAGATAACATATGAACTTTCCAATAATGTTATAAGAAGAGAGCATTCTAATCTGAGAATTACATGGAAAAGAGTTCAACAAAGATGTGATGGTAGATGAGATAGGGCAAACAATAGAGCTCATGGATATTTTGGAACCTTTGAAGATTCTAGCACCTTTGAAGATATTGACACCTATGGACAACTCTAGAACATTGGGTAATTCCAAAGCTTTTAATTTTTTAGTCATATCAATGATTTTGGTGCACTTTGTTTTTTGGTTCCTTTGTATTTGGATTTTTGGTGCTTTTATATTTGGATTTTCAGTGCCCTTTGCACTTTGGCGCATTTTTGGGAGATTTTTATTTTGCTTTGTTGCCTATCCCTCATTTTGGATAGAAATCTTGTGACATTTAATCACTTGTTGGATAAACTATTTATATTTTGTGATATTTATTATCAATATATAACTCCTTTTAAAAAAAGAAAAAAAATATATGAAAATTCATATCATATTTTTAAATCTAATATTTGTACCTTATTCTAAGACAAGTCAATTCTCACTTCTAGAATCTTAATCTTAACTCCAATGTTATCTTATTGAGTAAATTCTCATGTTAGATAGATTAGTATTTCAAATATAAATAATGATAAGGAAATGGTATTATTATATATACAATAAATTAGTGGATAAAAGTGAATCTTTAAGATATTCAATAAAGATGCAGATGTTGAAAAACTAAAGTTGAATATTTAAACATAGCTCAAAAGTATTATCAATCCATATTATATACATGTTTAATTACATGGTGATATATGGATTTCTACCTTATTGTATCTCATATAATATCCACCCCATCCACAAATATAGAGACAAAAATAATCCTAGTAACTACTGCGCCATTATGGTTGGTCATACCTTGACCAAGATATTTACCATAATATTAAACATTCACATCTCTAAATAGGATGAGATAAAATAATTAAAGGCCAAAGGTTAAGTAAGATTTAAGAGGAACCATCATATCAATGATTTGGTTTTAGTTTTAACCTCCATCATTGAGGAGTCTAAAGCAAAAAAATATAGTATATATTGTTGCTTTGTGGACTTTGGTAAAGCATTTGACATGGTTCCTCAATAGTTGCTAGTTGACAAGATCAAGGCTTTGGGATTTTCACCCTCATATGTTTCACTCATGAAGACATTTTGTGATGCCATTGTTAGAATATTACAAATGAGAACCAATAAAACAAAGTATGTTCCAAGTATCATATGAGCTAAAGAAGGACGCCCAATCTCTCCTACACTTTTTGGACTATATATTAACGAGCTAGAGGAAATCATAGCAAATTTATTAGGTACCACATATTATTTCTTACTCTATGGTGTTTATATTTCTATTCTCCTATTTGTAGATGATATTATCTCGATGTCCTATTGAGGGAGGGGTATCCATAAACAACTTAATACTAGCTTCATTTTATGACATTCACCAACCTTAGGTCAATTTGGAACAAACCAAAGTTATGGATTTCAACATCACAAAATAGGAGGTAAATGAGATGACTCTTACTTACAAACATGAGAATGTTGAGCTTATTTCATCATATGTATATTTCAAAATCCTCCTCACTATAATGGGTATTCTACCCTTACCACCTTCAAAATGTAATGTTTTCAAATTTAGATTTAAGACATCCAAACAAAGATCCACCTCTTTCATTCATTGGTTACACGTACCCTCCTATATGGATGTAAAGTTTTGGGACCATATCTTTGTATAGTATATTGAAACTAGATAGAGATAGATTTTTTTGATGCTATCTAAATATATCAATGCTAAGAGACAAATCATCATGTCATCATCCTTGTGGAATTTAGCATAGCCACACTTGTTGCTTCAATGATTTTCCATATGATGATAATACTTTAGAGGCTAAGGTGGATGGTCAACTCTTAGAATAATCATACTATATATTTGTATCTTACTCTTAGGTTATGTATGAAGCACACAAATCATGCTATTGAGCCTTGTTGATATGTGAGAGCCTCCTTATTGCTTCACCTAACTATCCTTGATTTTGAAAGACCACCTCCATATAAATTTATAGTGGATGCTCCTATTCTTTCCAAGAGATAAATAAACAAGGGCAATTGTATAGATATTAACAATACCCCCTAAAATCCATGTGGTTTGACCTTAAAGAGTCACTCTTCTCAAAACTTTAGTGGTACTTAGATTTATTTCTCTAGAACAACAATGGGATCATATGATCCTTGGGGTACACCAATCTCCCATTACCTTGTAGTCTAAGGGTCTTGCATGTACAACTTAAAGTTTACTCCCATTATATTTGAATTGATACAAACCATGATATTCCTTAGGAGCATTGTAGTTGTTAGATCTGCTCCTTAAATCATGATACTAAGGAGCATGTCATTTTTAGATACTTACCCTATTATGAGATAAAAGGATGGTTTTTTTTTCCCTTTTAAGACTCACTTAGCTCACTTTGGACTCTTATGGCCTATGAGGACCATAGATGCTTAGCCATATTCATCCAATAAATATTCAACCTTTGTGAACGACTTCCAAATTCAAGCCCCTTGAAGGAGTTTGCATCAAATTGATCATTAAATACTTATAGTCTTTTATTATTATTAGGTTGTTGTAGACCTATGAGATGTTGTAGGCCTAGTGACCTACATGGCCTTATGATAGGTTTTTAATGAAATTATATATAATTTATTATTATTTAAATAATAATAATAATAATAAATAATATAAATACATTAAAAGTTAGTTACCTATAAGGTTTTTAAAATTATTTCAAAATAAAGACTTTTTATGTCATAAACCATAGTTCAAATTTCATGGATGAACCTTAACATTAAACTAAATGGTATGCTAAATATCTTAGCTTTTAAGGAGAGACTTTGGTTATAATTGTTAAAATATTGTTGTAATACTATTATGTGTCTTTGATATAATATAAATGACACCCATTTCAATGTCATATAATTAATGTAAAAAATATCTATTAAAATTTATTAAAATTAAATTTATCAATAATTCTACAATTATTCACTCAACCACTTTTTATAACAATTATATAATATATATAACATTTATATTTATGCTAAATATCTTAGCTTTTAAGGGGAGACTTTGGTTATAATTGTTAAAATATTGTTGTAATACTATTATGTGTCTTTGATATAATATGAAGGACACCATTTCAATGTCATATAATTAATTTAAAAAATATCTATTAAAATTAAATTTATCAATAATTCTACAATTATTCACTCAACCACTTTTTATAACATTTATATTTGTTAAAAACCTAATAAATAAATAAACCACTTTTTATAACATTTATATATAATATATAAAAAATTATTAAAAATAATCACTCAACCACTTTTTATAACATTTATATATAATTTATTAAAATTATTAAAATATCTATTAAAATTTATTAAAATTAAATTTATCAATAATTCTACAATTATTCACTCAACCAATATTTAAAACATTAATATTTTTTTAAAAATTAGATATATTTTAAAATTAGATTAATTTAGGTAATCGGAAGGTAGACATATTTGGGTACCATCTCTCTGCCAAAGTCGTTAGTAGAGCCATGTCTACCTCTACTCAAGGTAGCCTCACTAGGTGGTCTAGCTCCACCACCTCCAATGTATCTCTTTTTGCCCGTTCGAGTGCCTCTAGCTCGACCTCCAAGGAGCCTACTTGCCACTTGCAACTCTCGAGTACTCTAAGCTACAATAATAATAATAACAAAATTTTCCATCAATTTAATTAATCAAAAATTAATTCTACATAAAATAAAATAAATTAACTTAAATTAAAAACTTTAAGTTTCTTGCTAAAAATCAAACTTTACATTCCTATGGTCTAGCTTGCTTGCTTTTGTCCTTCTTCCCTTCTTTTTTTTTTCTTTTTTTTCCTTGTTTCTTTTTTCCTTTTCTTCTTGTTTTCCCCTTTGATGAAATTGTGCCTGGTTTTCTAGGACCATCATTTCACTGAGGCGAGGTCACACCCTGTCCTCTTTGAAGCATGATTTTACGAAATCATGACTGGTTCTGTTCATTGGGCATGATTTCATTGCTATTGTTGTCACCTTCCTGGATCCCAAATACGATTGGCACACTATAAAAGATATATACTATTTGCATTCCAAGCCTTACATAAATCCAACCAAAACAAAATGAAGTGAAACGATGTAACCTTCATTTTATATTTCACACCCCACTGATTTAATTCAAACTTATAAGCAATTCCATGTTTAAGATTTGATCCATTAACCTTACAAGTAAATACATGATCTTCCATGATCTTATGATTATTCAACAAGATGGGAATTTCAAACTTTGATTCATCACTTTGACCTGTGGTGAGATTTCGCAAGGCAACCGAAGACGAGGGCCACCGGTGCACGCTACTTGGACAATTCGTTGGCATCGATGGTGACCAGCCCTCTATCTCATCGCTGCACATAGGATGCCCAACAGAAGCAAACACACAATTGAATACATGGAACCAACCAAATATCGATACATGACATCATTATGGCGAGCTTTTGCAAGGCAACCAAAGGAAAGGGCCATCACCGCATGCTACTTGGAGATTATATGTCCACCCTCTAGGTGTTATGGGTCCTATAGAGCAACCCCAGTCATGAAACTACACTCTTGTTATTCCATTATTTACCAATAATTGTTCATGATTATTTTTGATAGTTGGTTATATCTACATTATTTTTAGAAATTGTCATGCCTACTAATTACTAGGTGGGTCTATTCCAAAAGCTACAAAATTTGAGGTAAAAAGAGATGAGTGTCCAAGATTACGTGGAGGAGTTTTATAAATTATCCATAAGAGCTAGTCATGATGACTTAGAACCAAAAAAAAATGGCTAGGTACATTAATGGATTGCGGTATAACATTTAGGATGAAATCAGCTTAATGGATATTAAGTACATAGAAATTGCATACCAGTATGCATTGAAGGTAGAGGATAAATTAGCAAGGTTCAAATCTGTCTAAGGAAATGTTTGTGTGTCCATAGACCTCGACCAACTTTGAATGGCTTGATCGTTGTAAGGCATTCAGGTCAATCTCTGGAGAAGTTCGGTTCCTTTTCAAGCCATTGCTAACTACTTCCTAAATGTGTGATAAAATGGTGTTGAAAGGAATCAAATAAATTCGAAGCTAGAAATTAGAGGGGTATATATTTAGCCATATCAAAGTGCACACATTAGACTTAAATTATTGCAGGAAACTTAAATAAATGACCTAACATACCAACCACTTCATTCTCGATTAATGTCAATCACATTCATTTGAAAGCAAATTCTAGGATCAATGAACAAAAAGCATAGAATCCAAATTTCAGAATTAAAGCTAAACCATTCAACAAATTTTAGTAGAAATAAACTTACAAAAATTCATTCATATATGATACAATATGGAGGCCAAACAGTGATCCACTTGTATTTCTTGGAACATTAGAAGCTTTACATGTAAATTTTAATAGCAAAAGAGTCGACCATTTGAATGTATTGCATTCTAGTATATATAATATTTACAATGAATTTTATTACAAAGAGGCCATGATTACTAATCGAGTAAAGTCATAATGTCAAGGGAGTGGCTTGATCATATGCCCCTTTTGTCATTTTGTGCTTTGCACCTAAAGGCTATTTTTAGGCAAGAGTGGGTCAAGATGCAAATCCCTTATGTCCCTCTACATTTTGTAGCTGAAGGTGGCTAACAAGTAGGAAAGGGTTTGTTGGGTGCATCTGAGCCTTTGATAATCTAACTCATCTAATAATTTTATTAGTTCACAATCCTCGTTTGGATGTACCTACTAGTAGAGGATCATTAATCTACATGAGCCAACTTTTGAGGTTGACTACTCCCATGGGGCTATATTTCCATCCATTGCCTATTGGACAAGTGTCAAGCTCCTTCTTGCCAATAAACTATTGCAAGCCTGTAGTTTCTTCCTTCTCAACAAGATTCTGATGTTATTCATGAAGAACAATTTTTTTGATCATGGAAAACTTTTGGGATTCGTCTGGTATCTGATGGTAACCCAAAGTTCTACCAAACGCTTCTGAAAGAGTGAATCTTCACCAATATTTAGGTAATTGTGGGCTTTTGGGACTCATGTGGAGTCCATAGTATTAGCAGACATTTGGAACTCTAGTAGAGCCCTCAATATTAGTAAACATTTGGGACTCTAGTAGAGCCCTCAACTGCCCATTTTTCTGCTAACCGCTTTCATGACGGAGCTTTAGAATTCATCCAAAATTCTCGATCACCCATTTTTCCATCAGGCTTGATAGTTAGTAATTTTCTTGATTGTATATGTGGCAAGTTTTTAGGACTCCTCCAGAGTCTATCAGCGGCCCATTTTTTACCATGCAATTCCCTAGCATTTTTTTAGGTTCCATTCAGGGTTCATGGTTGCCCATTTTTTTGCTAGCTATGATACTTAGCCAAATTTTTTACATATTTACGGTTGGCTCTCAAGATTCCTTCATGATTGGAGGGGTAACCCAATTTTTTACCAGACCTATCTTGACCTGTTACTCCACTAAGCATGACACTTAGCCAATCCCTTTTCGCTGTCCTACATGGTAGAATTTTGGGATTCCTATAGAGTCCCCAAGTAGTCTAATTTTCTACCATGTATGATGCTCAATTTCTTCTTTTTAGCATTAGACCTTATATTATAATTAGAAGTAGCAACATTCATCCACCGCTTGATGTGCTTAACCCAAAAAGTTATTTTCTACTACTCATCATCGTGTTTGTTAAAAAAGAACAAGTGGGTGGATGCAATCAAAATTTCACCCACATTCTTGGTGACTTACAGGGGATTTTTACTTTGTGGAAAAGGGAACCTAGGTGGTCATATTTTGCAAAAAGCACTTTCTAATAGGAAATAAATGGAGGAAGGGATAGAAAAGAAGCTAGAAACAAAAACAATTTGGAGATTTTACAAGATAAAGGAGGGTGACATATGATAGGGTGGAATCTAATCGCATAACAAGGCAAAACATCATGGAAAAAAGGAATGGAAAGAGAAGAAAATGAAAGAAAAAAGGACAAAAGGAGAGAAAAAGAGAAAGGAAACAAGAACTAACACTGATAGGAGGGAAAAGGAAGAAAAGAGACAACACTAGGAAGGCTAAAAATATCAGCAACTCAAGGAGTGTGTGACCCAGTTAGTCAAAAAATAGTAGCCAAACATGAAAAAAAATATATAATAACAAAACAAGAGGGGACATAGTGCCAAGAATACCTCCAAGAAAAGAGAGATAGGAATCTAGATCTATGGGACACCCCCATAGAGTAGTAAACTGAATCACCCGATTCATGAGATATCCCCAAGCATCACGCTCTCATAAGTATACCCCACTATAGCCCAAAGTTGCTTCAAGGATAGATATATTACCAAAGATACTTGTCTGCCTTGCACCATATTTTTATTTTAGTATGATTCAACAAGAATATTTTTTATGAATCAAAACACTCCATAAGAACCTTCAGATGCACCCTTGGCTTCATCCTCCTAAATGATGGCTTGTTTATTGCACCTGATGTATCCTATATATAGGTGAATTTAGCTAGTTGACCATGGGATGGGTACTTTCTTCAAAATATTTGGTTTGATGCAAATCGCTATCCAATACCTTTATTAGGCAAGTCTAGATTCTACCTTTTGGGTGTATTTTAATCTCATGATTTCATTTCTTCATTTGGAATGATGTGGTGTCCTACTTACATGAGTCTTGGTAGCTCTGTCTCATGTGGTTGTAGATTTTTAGGTTTGAGACCTCTGTACTTGCACTGCTCGTATCCATTAGGCTATGGAGTCACAACAATAAAAACAAAAAACAAAAACACAAAATGCACAGAAGACAGTGAGAAAACAAGAAGAAAGTGCTTTTATGAAATCTATTGATGACACTTGGAATTCTTTTTGTATTCCTTATTCCACAAATCCTAGCATTTTAGTGATACTTACTGTAATAATTTCCCATACAACCCTTGTACAAGATGGTGTCATCTACTCGAGCGATTATGAGCTTGTCGTATTTATTTATTTGATTGTTAGCTATCTACACAAAATTACAGTGTGCCTAACACACTTGATCCTGGATACTTCCTATAGCTTACCCCATGAATATGCAATTACCAAACAATATAGTACCGAAATTGAGCTTTTCTTAATGTTTTATTGGGTTTGGTTCATAATTATAATTAATTCTTGCAAGACTCCATCCAGGTTCTATGCTCTACCTTGGAGTCTCTATATCTAGGCCACAAGTGATCAGTATAGAACCCCTTCTTGCCATATCAGCCTAAACTCCAAATGCTAGTCATACTATAGATGGATACCAACATTGTATCTTCCTAGAATTTAATTTTTTTGACACCCAAACTCCATTTTTCTCCATCGTTTCCATAATCTGAGTCATCATATAATATCAAAATTTCTATCCCTTGAATCCCATTTAATTTGAATGCTAGTGGTTGGTATCTCACTGAGTACTAGGGTAGTGGATAAATAATATTATTCAGACCTATGGAATTGTACGGTTGGCATATCATCTTACTCTTTGAATGCATGCGGTATCCTAGGTAGGTCTCATATCTTTCTTATCATGTCCATCAATACAAAAAGAGCATAGTCCTTGATTAAACACTGAGATAATATTCCCATCCAATGGAATTAAAATTTGATCATGTTCTTGATTCATACATTCCCTTGTCTACTTGAGAGCATATGGGGATAAACATATGCCAAACAGTGGGAGAACATCCACTATTTCTATATCTTGAATGATCACTATGTTTGGGTACCCAAATACTAGCATTAGGACCTAATAGAGTGTTCCCATTTTCCTTATATGCTATCCCCTAAGATGTAACACCTCTAGCTTCTACATATCAACATTCAAGCCTAAATTTTTATAAATTTCTAGGGGTATGATTGATATTGGGGCCTTAGGATCTATCACACAATTATGCAATAGGTGCTTCTCCAAAGTTATGGATAAGTATAAGGGAGAAGCATGGTCTTTTGAAGTCCAAAAAAGGGAGCTCTTAGCGCATTTGTGAGTGCCATTAGTGACTAGTCTCTTTCTAAAGGAAATATTGATCAAGTTGACCTTTTTGAATGCCAATAAATCTTCTCTCCACCTTATTAGTGTAGGTGCAATGTTTTTGCATAAGTTGTCCAATTTTCCATCCTTTTTTATCTTTGTTCAATATTGATATCTGGGAAGTATATCTTCTTGTATGCCTTCAGTATTTACTGGTTCAGCAACGGGCTTCATGGGGGAGAAATTTATGAAGGCATACAACTCCTTGCTCTAATGCTTTGTGCTAGTGGGGTAAGAGACTATTCTTCACGTGCCATCCAGAATGAGAGGTCACCAAGCTTGTTTATTCTTGATCTTCATCCCTCTGTATTATACTATAGGTAATCATGTTGTTCATTATATAAAATCTCACTTCTCTCTCATGATGATTGCCCTTCTCCTGAAGTGATAAATTACCATGGAATAGAGGCACAACTGATTTTGATATTGGATCATACTTGTGCACCTCAGTATCATCCTATAACATATTTACTACTAGATTTTGTGATTGAATATGGGGGGGGGGGGGGGGGGGTTGGGGTTGCCATGTAGCTGGCAAACATCTATTTGAATCTTGTTCTTTGTTTTCTATGAATTATTGTTCCATGTTGGTAACCTTCTCAATCATCCATGGAATCTTATCTCCCACTTCATGCTCTGCTTAGTACCTCTTCTCATAAGAATTGGTGGAAATATTATTCCCTATTATTTGATACAAACAGGGCATGATCTCCTCAAGGAATGAAGCTATGAGGGGCTAGATAGGAGATGCAACTTCTCTATATGGATTTTTTTCTACTTAGATCAGCATATTTTTAGCATGAATGACCTCTTTGAAAATCTACAAGAATATCCTTTCTATGGACTACTGAATAAGAATGATGATATTAGGATGTAAAGCCTGAATGTAGTATAGATATGCTTGGGCAACCAATAGCTGATATTTAGAGGAAATCCTCCTCCAAGTATTTTTGAATCATACATAAAAGTTTGAAATACTTTCATGATGGGATCACTTGATTAATGAGAACTGTATAAGCAATGAGAAGGGATCTCTAGAGCCATAAAATGTGTTAACAAGAGCTTCCACCAAATATTACCATGTGCATATGCTCCCATTTTCCAAGGATCTATACCATATAAATGCTTTCCCTTTGAGAGAAAGGCCTAGCAGCCTAAGCATAACATTCTCATATGTGATATTGTTAATGGTAGCCAAGTAGGCTACGCCTTGATAGTGCTCATATGTAGTTTTCTATGTGCCATCAAAGCCTAGAAGAGTCTTCAGAGCTGCCTTGGGTATGTCATGTTGATCCTAGATATTGAGAGGGTCTGCATGGTTCCAATAGGGATAGAATTGCTAAGTCATAAGGCCCCTTATGACATTGATTCTTCAATACTTTTGGGCTCTTCCTTTAGGTCGGAGTCGCCAGATGAGCATAATTTCTCTGCCAATGAGTTCAAGATTACTCATAAAACCTTGAGTCCTATAGGAAAGTTAGATATAATATGATATCAAAGGCAACAAGTCATTAATATGGGCTATCGGTAGAGTCACCAAGTGATTCTAGAAAAAGGATCCAGGTAAACTCGGGCATCACCAAACTCTGATTTAACCAAATAGCAATACTGGGTCCCACCGGGCATGCCAAAAATTATATGTAGCATGGTGGGATAATGCTTCCTAGTAGATATTTTCTAGCATTAATACATATTATAGTCCCTAGTAGAGTCACCAAGTGAATAGAATATATATGTTACCAAGCAGAGTATCACCAAGCTCTGTTTAAAAAAGAATATTGGACCTTCGGGTCCCATAGGGCATGCCAAAAAATGTTGGTAGAGAAATCCATCTAAGGAAAGGTTTATGAACCCATAGACCTCAATAAAATTTGAATGGCTTGATCACCATGAGGCTTTCAGGTCAATCTTCGAAGAATGTTGGTTCCTTATGAAGCCCTAGCTAACTACTTCCTAAATGTGTGAGAAAAGGGTGTTGAAAGGAATTAAATGAAGCCAAAGCTAGAACTTATAGGGGTATAGATTTATTCACATCAAAGTGCACACAATAGACTTAAATTATTGCAAGAAAATTAAATAAATCACCTAACAGAATAGCCACTTCATTCTCGACTAACACCAGTCACATTCGTTTGAAAGCAAATTCTAGGATCAGTGAACGAAAACCACAAAATATAGATTTCAAAATTAAAGTTGAAACATTCAACCGATTTTAGTAGAAATAAACTTAAAAATATTCATTCATAAATGAGACAATATGGAGGCCAAATAGTGAACCACTTGTATTTCTTATAACATTAGAAGCTTTACATGCAAATTGTAATAGCTAAAGAGTCGATCATTTGAATACCTTGCATTCTATTATATATAGCATTTACAATTAATTCTATTACAAAGGGGTCATTATTTTTTATCGAGTGAAGTCGTAATGTTAAGGGAGTGGCTTGGTCGTATTCCCCTTCTGTCATTCTACGCTTTGTGGATGAAGGTTATTGTCAGGTGGGAGTGGGCCAAGCTGTAAATCCCTTCTATCTCTCTATATTTTATGATCAAAGGTAGCTAACAAGTGGGATAGGGCATGTTGGGTGCATCTGAGCCTTTGATCATTTAACTCATTTGATAATTTTGTTAGTTCAAAATCCTCACTCGTACGAGCTAACTTTTGACACTAACTACTTCCATGGGACTATATTTCCATCCACTACCTATTGGACAAGTATCGAGCTCCTTCCTACTGATCAATTATTACAAGACTATATTTTCTTCCTTCTTAGAAGGATTCTGATGTTATTCATGAAGAATGGAGTTTTCCATCATGGCAGACTTTGGGGAGTCATATGGTAGATGATGGTGATACAAAGTTCTACCAAATGCTTCTCAATAAGATTTTGGAATCCATTCCAATCTTTGGGTAATGGTGGTCTTTTGGAACTCATGTAGAGTCCACAGTATTGGAAAACATTTGGGACTCAAGTGGATCACTCAGTATTGGCAGACATTTGGGACTCCAGCGGAGCCCTCAGCTGCCCATTTGTTCACCAAACACTATTGTGATGGAGCTTTGGAATCTATCCAAAATTCTTGATCACCCATTTTTTTACTAGGCCCGATAGTTAGTCAAAATTCTTGCTTACTTGTGCAATGAGTTTTTGAGACTCCTATAGAGTCTATCAGCATCTCATTTTTCTACCAAGCAATCCCCTGGCGAGTTTTTGGGTTCTGTCCTAAGGTTCATGGTTACCCATTTTTCTGCTAGCTATGATACTTAACCAAAAAAAATTCATGTTTGTAGTGGGCTCTTAGGATTCCTTCATGCTAAAAAGGGTAACCCAATTTTCCTCCAGGCCTGTCTTGACCTGTTACTCCACCAGACACTACACTTAACCGATCCCTTTTCTCTATATTGCATGGCAAACTTTTGGGATTCTTGTAGAATCCCCAAGTAGCCAAATTTTCTACCACATCTAACACTCATCTTATTCTTTGCAGTATTAGACCTTCTCTTCTAATTGGAAGAAGCAACAGTCATCCATCTCTTGTTGCACTTGGTCCAAAAAGTTCTACTTGTCTACTTCTCATCATTTTGTTTTTCAAAAAAGAACAAGTGGGTGGATGCAATCAAAATTTCACCCACACTACGATATAGTTCAAATTACATTTTCTTATCAGCTTTTAATCCATTGGTATAAAAATAACGTTAATGATATAAGCATAATTATGAAAGTTCATATCATCTTTTAATTCATTTTTTTGTACCATATTCTAAGATTAGCCAATTTTCACTCCTAGAATCTTAATCATAACTTCAAAGTTATCTTATTGAACATATGCTCATGTTAGATAGATGTCAACTATAAATAATGATAAGGAAATGGTTTTATTATATAAATTAAATAGTGTATAAAAGTGAATCTTTAAGATATTCAATAAATATGCTGATGTTGAAAAAATAAAGTTAAATTTTTAAACTAGCTCAAAAGTATTATCAATCCACATCGTATACATGTTTAATTACATGGTGATATATGGCTTTCTACCTTCTTGGGCCTCACATATCATCCACCCCATTCACAAATTTTGAGACCAAAATAGTTCCAATAACTATTGCACCATTGTGGTTGGTCATACCTTGACCAAGATCTTTACCATAATATTAAATATCCACATCTATAAATAGGACGAGGTAAATTAGTTAAAGGTCAAAGGTTAAGTAAGATTTAATAGGAACCATCATACCAATTATAATTTCTTAGCTTTAACCTCCATCATTAAGGAGGCTAAAACAAATAAATGCAATATATATAGTTTCTTTGTGGAATTTGGTAAAGCATTTAACATAGTTCATCAGCAATTGCTAGTTGACAAGATCAAGGCTTTGGAGTTTCCACCCTCAAATATTTTACTTGTGATGACTCTTTGTGATACCATTATTGGGATATTATGAATGAGGACCAATAAAACAAAGGATTTTGAAAGTATCATAAGAGTTAAACAAGGATGCCTAATCTCTCCTACATTTTTTGGACTATACATTAATGAGCTAGAGGAAATCATATCAAATGTAGTAGGTACCACATATTATTTCTTTCTTTGTAGGGCCTATATTTCTATTCTCCTATTTATAGATGATATTATCTTGATGTCCTATTGAGGGAGAGGTATCCATAGACAACTTAAAATCTTATCTTCATTTTGTGACATTCACCAGCCTTAGGTCAATTTAGAACAAATAAATTTTATGGATTTTAACATCACCAAAAAGGAAGCAATTAAGATGATTCTAACTTGTAGATATGATCACATTGAGTTTTTTTCATCATATGTATATTTGAAAATCTTATTTTATAGACTATACTTTAGATTGATTTCAATAATTAAGGTAAGATTTAGGACATCCAAACAAATATCCATCTCTTTCATTCGTTGGTCATACCTACCCTCTTATACGGATGCAAGGTTTTAGGACCATATCTTTGTGTAGTAGATTGAAACTGGATATAGATATTTTGTTTTGATGCTATCTATATATATCAATACCAAGAGATCAGTCCCTCATATTATCATTCTTGTAAAATTTAACATAGCCACACTTGTTGCTTTAGTAATTTTCCTTGTGGTGATAATGCTCCATAGGCTAAGGTGGATATCCAACTCTTAGAATGATCATACTATATATTTGTATCTTGCTCTAAGGTCCTCTATGGAGTAAAAAACCCATGCTATTGAGCAATGTTGGTATGTGAGAGCCTCATTATTGCTTCACCTACCTACCCTTGATATTGAAAGACTACCTCCATATAATTTTTTAATAGATTCTCCTATTTTATTTAAGATATAAATAAACAAGGGCATTTGTATAGAGATCTACAATGTCCCCTATAATCCACATTGTCTAACCTTAACGATTGGTTCTCCTCAAAATTGTAATGCTACATAGATTTATATCTCCAGTACAACAATGGGCTCATATGATTCTTGGGGTATACCAAACTCTAATTACATTTTATTCTAAGGATCTTGTGTGCACATGCCAAATTTTTCTCCTATTAGCATTGAATTGAGATAAACCATGAGATTCCTTAAGAGTACAATTTTTAGATCTGCTTCTTAAAGCTTGATACCAAGAAATATATCATTTTTACATAGTACCCCTATTATTATTATTTTGTTGGATAAAAAAAGGTTGTACTTGGGTCCCCCACTCTTGAAAAATCATAACTGTATCCTTTAGGTATTGAGAGTTTACAAATAGATTCAATTTTCACCTCAATCGAGTTGCTACAACTAGATACCTACATATTTTTTCTTAAAAAAATCTGAATTCTTGATTTTTATTTTTTAGATCTTCTTCAATTTTCTTTGTAAATACAAATATTCCAAAATTCAGCATCCTTCTTCTTGAAATTTTCCTACAACAACCTTCACAATACCAAAATCCCACCTCTACTATCTATGCATTGCATATTAGTAGAGTAATATTTCCAGCTTTTTGCTATCATAGTTCACTTTACCAAAGATGGACTACTAGTTTCCTCCCTAAAGCATAAGTGTAACCACAACAATTGTAATATATAGTTTATACTAAAATATATTAATGTTATAAAATATAGCAAATATTGCCAATGGAAAACATTAAAGTAAATCTTACATATTATTTGATTCAGGTAATCAACATTTTCTTGTTAGCTTCAACTAAACTTACTACTTCCTCTAACCACAAAAAAGAGAATTTAACTTCACGATCCTCTATTAAAACCCCTCTATTGGCTAGCCTATCTACACATTTGTTCATTTCCATTAACATATGTGTAAATTTGATTTCTTCAAAATATATAGCAAGGTCTTGTATTTCCACAATGATCTCTTGTATGTTCCATGGAGCCTTTCTTTTCCTTAAAATTACATGTATTACTATTAGTGAGTTTCTTCCATCCATATTATGTTCCATTTAATTTGTCTACATATTTTTAACCCTTCTAAATCCACCCAAGCTTCAACTTAATTATATATCTTAAATCCACTATTGAAAGTGTAATGTGACAAAATCATACCTCTATTATTTCTAATTATTCCTCCTCCTTCTATTGGTCTTGGATTTCCTTTAGATGCTCTATCAAAATTTAGTTTGACCAACATCACTTTCGATGGTTTCTACTTGATATTCTTGAAGAACACAAGCTTATACTAAGAGGGGGTGAATAATATAAGATAAAAAATTTCAATCCAAATTATAACAACAATAATATGAATGCAATAATAAATCAATGCACAATTTCCATACACATAAGAGACAATGTTTTTATGTGGAAACACCCTCTAGGGAGAAAACCATGAAAAAACATTGTTTATATTTTTCTTCAATAATTTTATGGGCACCAACCCACAGGAGACACCAATATCCTATACAAGTTCATGGACACCAATCCATAGGAGACACCAATACCCTATACAAGTTTGTGGACACCAATCCAAAAGAGACACCAATCCTCTTGCTAAAGTTCATGGACACCAGTCTATAAGAGATACCAATTTCCTTGCTCAAGTTCGTGGACACCAATCCACAAGAGACACCAATATCATTTCTCAAGTTCATGGACACCAATCCATAGGAGACATAAATCCCCTAGCTCAAGTTTTTGGACACCAATCCACATGAGACATCATTCCCCTTTCTCACTACTCTGGTCCAAACTATTCTCAGGTTTATCCTCAAATCTTGCTCACAAACACTACTCAAATCTACTTCAAAACTTGCTCACAAACATTGCTCAAATTTTCTCCAAAACCTGCTCACAAACACTACTCAAATATGCTCCAAAACCTACTCAAAAATACTGCTCAAATCTTCTCCAAAACCTGCTCACTAATGGCATCAAGTTCTTCACCTTTTCTTGAGTGTGCTTTCTTCAACTAAAAGGCAATTTAGACATATTCAACAGAAATTCTTTTAACTTCAAGAAAATATAGAGGATGATATGCACTAGTGTAGTAAGCTTCAAATGGCCAAAATATTCTTCACATTCATTAAGTCTGTCGCTTCCACATATCTCACATTTATTACATTTTAAAGGTAGCTCAAGTCTAGCATTGGATAACTTACTTGTGTGTTGACTTGGAGATGCTAATACCTTGCTCTTCTTCCACTATTATGTGCACCTTTTCTTCTTCTTGAAATGGCTGAATTGTCCTTCCTTGTTAATTGAATGCTTGGGTGAATATGTGCACTTAATCCTCTTACTCTATTCCTTGAAGCCTTGACTTGTTTCAAATATGTGCCCTCCAAATCTGCCTCAATAATGATAATATTCCTTTTGCATGTGCTTTCCAAATCTGCCTTGACAAAATAATTTTCCTTTCATATGTGCCTTCTAAATCTGCCTTAATAATAATGATCTTCCTTTTGCATGTGCTTTCCAAATCTACCTTGACAAAATGATTTTCCTTTTGTATGTGCCTTTCATATCTGCCTTAACAATAATGATCTTCTTTTGAAAAAAAAAAACTTTATAATAACAACATGACTCCTTATATCTCCCTTTTATAACTTGCAAAATAAAACTTTAACATAACTCCTTATATCTCCCTTTTATAAAATTAATTAAAAACTTTACCCTTACCTTGCACAATAAAACTTAGCAAGCCACGGATGAGATTCAACCTTCTGACCTCTAGTAGCGCAATGCTCTAATGCAGGCTCATGACCAACTGAGCTAACCTAGCAGATGAAACCAAAAAGGCATAATAGAATACTTAACTCCTTTGTTGCACTATCTCAAATAGCAAACGCTTTAGCAAAAGAGACATCGAGGAGATTCGACCCCCAAGACTTGTGCACCGCAACACCCTAACATGGGCTAGGCAACCGACTGGGATAACCTAGTGGATGAAACCAAAAGGACACAATAGAATACTTAACTCCTTTGTTGCGCTATCTCCAAAAACAAACACTTTAGCAAAATAGGCATCGAGGATATTTGACCCTTGAACATTTTGCATCGTAATGCCCTAACACAGGCTAGGCAACCAATTGGGCTAACCACCCAGTTGAGATCAAAGTGGAACGATCAGATATTTAAAGCCTTCTTCTATTATGCCATCAAACTTACACTCATATCCTCTTTTGTCTTCTACATGTTGCTCTCTCTTCTCTCGAAGGATATTTGATTTTCTTGTCATTATTCAAAGTGAATTAATGCCTCATATTAATATGATTTTTGTCATTCATGCCCAAGGAGGTTAGCCCATCATTTAAAATTTTGAATTTAATTTCATTTTTGCATGGTGCACTCAAGGAGGTCGGCCCATTATAATATTTAAACTTTTATATATTTAAACTATATTTAAATCCTTTGATTTAAATATAAACCTCCCACTTTAATATTTAAATATTTTATTTAAATATTAAAGCATATAAAATCACCTTTGAATATATTTTTCTTGACATCAATGATAACATTAAATCACCCTTGAAGATATTTTCCTTGACATCAATGACAACTCAATAATTCTAACAATCTCCCCCTTTGTCATTGATGGCAACCCTACAAAGAAACTTTCCTTTACTGAAACAGGATCACCAGCTACTATGCCCCCCTTACTAAAATTCTCCCCCTTTGACATCAATGGCAAAGGCTCCTCGGGGCTATAAGATAAGACACTTGACAACACCCCCTTACTCCCTGCTCTTACTAAGACAATCAATGATGATATGGGAGTGAAACTCCCAAATTACTATGCTCCTATTCTTGTTCTATTTTATTTATCCAAAATTTGGAGGTCATATTCTTTTGAAAAAATTGACTATTCTCCTTATTGCTTGACTTTGGAAGTTTAGGGAACATTGTTCTACACCATCTAGTTGTATGCCCAAAATTATTACATTTGTAACATATGATGTTGTAGTCTATGAGAGGTGCAAATGAATTGAAATTTCTCTTGGTGAAGCCAAAATTATTCTTAGCATGGACCCTGCAATTTATAGCTTTATGACCAAGTTTGTGACATGAAAAGCAATAACCATGGAAGAAATATTGAAACCTGATTGTACTTGGAGGATATTACCGCATGGTTCTCTCATTGTTGTTTTTGTGATGGACTTCATTCCTTGATGATGCTTTGTTTTCTTCCTCCTTGATGCTTCCACTTCTCAATACATCAACATAGGTCTTAGGCTCTTCTTTAATTATTTTCTTTGATGCCTCTCTTCCTTTTGGACTTGACTCCCCCTTTTGTTTCTTTTGACCATCTTCAAAACCAAGTCTAGTCTTTATAGACGAAGATCTTTGTGCTTTGATAATATCATCCAATATTTTTATGCTTTTCTCAACCCTGATATTTTTTTGTAGCTTATCATTATATTTTTCCACTTCCTTCCTTAGAGAAACAATCTCATGTTCCAGTTTTTCACATTCCAACTCTTTTGCCTTTAACTGCTCAGCCATACCTTCTTCAATTTGCTTTGCCTCTTCAACTTTAACTTTCAAGTTAATGAGTTCTTGCAACAACTTTACCTTTGTCTTCTCATCCTCTTGTACTTGAGTCTTCAATATTGATTTCTTCTTTCTAAGCCTTTTTAACTCTTCAAGAGCAACAACAAGTTCCTCTTCTATGTCAACTATGACTTCCTCTTCATTTTTTGGATCTTTCTCTTTATCTTGGTTTTTGACATCAGGAGCTTCTTCTTTCTCCTCTATGGCCAAAAATAGGATTTCTTCTCTTTCACTATCGGAGAGACTTTCATCACTGCTGGAAGAATTGCTTGCTTCCTCAACATAAAGACTTTTCTTGTACCTTTGAAAGATTTTCTTCTCATGCTTGTTTTGACCATACCTATTTTTCTTTTCATGATAAAATTTTATTTCTTTCTTTTTCTTGTATTCATTTTCTTCTTCACTGCTACTACTTCTAGCTTGTGGGAAATTAGATGCATAGTGACCAATGTTACCATAATTAAAACATTTCATAGAATGCATACCTTTGTGTTTTCTTGGACCCTTCTTATTTCTTCACATAAAGTTAGCTTCTTCTTCGCTACTTGATTCTTCACTTGACTTTGGTTCTTTATTCTTTGTCTTATTTGAAGCTTTAAACATGGCCTCCCATTTAGATGTTTGATCTTTTTTAGTCCTCATCTCATAGGCTATGAGAATTTCGTGTAGCTCATCCATGCTTAAGGTTTTAAGATCCTTCATTTCTTCAATCACCAAAACCTTTGCATCAAATCTCATTGGAAGTGACCTTAATATTTTTTGAACAATCTTAGAGTCTTCAATATTTTCTCCAAGTCCATGAATGGTGTTGACAACTTCATCAACATGGAGTAGATACTTGGCAATATCTTCCTCATATTTCATCTTCAAGTCTTCAAACTTCCTCCTATGGGTTTGAAGTTTTGCCATTTTAACCTTGTCATATCCTTCATATGTTCTTTGTAACTTGTCCCATATTTCTTTTGTTGAGGTGCATTGCATGAATTTCACAAAATCTAATTCACATAACCCACTTAATATTGCATTCATTGCCCTAGCATTATTTTCAAATGGTTTCTTGACATCTCGATTCGTGGGAGGAGTTGTAGGTGGTGTGAACCCATCCTCAATGGATTTCCATATATCATAGCCATGTGCCATCAAATAAATCTGCATCCTCACACTCCAGAAGGTATAATTAGTTCCATAAAATAATGGTGCCCTATTTGATAAAAAACCTTCTTGGCAAGCCATGTGTGTTCTTGTAAGATCTTCCTTCAAGTTGTTAGGCTTTCACGAAGGAACCCACTCTGATACCAATTGAAGAACACAAGCTTATACTGAGAGGGGGTGAACAGTATAATATAAAACTTTTCAATCCAAATGATAACAACAATAATATGAATGCAATAATAAATCAATGCACAATTTCCATACACATAAGAGACAATGCTTTTACGTGGAAACACCCTCTCGAGAGAAAACCACGAAAAAATATTGCTTATATTTTTCTTCAATAAATTTTATGGGCACCAACCTACAGGAGACACCAATCTACAAGAGACACCAATCCCCTATACAAGTTCATGGACACCAATCCACAGGAGACACCAATCCCCTATACAAATTAATGGATACCAATCCACATTAGACACCAATCCCCTTGCTCAAGTTCATGGACACTAATCCATAGGAGACACCAATCCCCTTACTCAAGTTTGTGGACACCAATCCCCTAGCTCAAGTTCATGGATACCAATCCATAGGAGACACCAATCCCCTAGCTCAAGTTTGTGGACACCAATCCACAGGAGACACCAATCCCCTAGCTCAAGTTTGTGGACACCAATCCATAGGAGACACCAATCCCCTTGCTCACTAATATGGTCCAAAACTTTTCTCAGGTCTATCCTCAAATCTTGCTCACAAACACTACTCAAATCTGCTTCAAAACTTGCTCACAAATATTACTCAAATTTTCTCCAAAACCTGCTCACAAACACTACTCAAATTTGCTCCAAAACATGCTCAAAAATACTGCTCAAATCTTCTCCAAAACCTGCTCACTAATGGCATCAAGTTATTCACCTTTGCTTGAGTTTGCTTTCTTCAACTATAAGGCAATTTAGACATATTCTACAGATAATTATTTTAACTTCAATAAAATATAGAGGATGATATGCACTAGTGTAGTAAGCTTCAAATGGCCAATATGTTCTTCACATTCATTAAGTTTGTTGCTTCCACATATCTCACATTTATTACATTTTAAAGGTAGCTCAAGTCTAGCATTGGATAACTTACTTGTGTGTTGACTTGGAGATGCTAATACCTTGCTCTTCTTCCACTATCATGTGCACCTTTTCTTCTTCTTGAAATGGCTGAATTGTCCTTCCTTGTTAATTGAATGCTTGGGTGAATATGTGCACTTAATCCTCTTACTCTATTCCTTGAAGCCTTGACTTGTTTCAAATCTATGCCCTCCAAATCTGCCTCAAAATGATGATCTTCCTTTTGCATGTGCTTTCCAAATCTGCCTTGACAAAATGATTTTTCTTTTGTATGTGCCTTCCAAATGTGCCTTAATAATGATAATATTCCTTTTGCATGTGCTTTCCAAATATGCCTTGACAAAATAATTTTCCTTTTGTATGTGCCTTTCAAATCTACCTTAATAATAATGATCTTCTTTTGAAAAATAAAATAAAACTTTATAACAACATGACTCCTTATATCTCCCTTTTTAAAACTTGCAAAATAAAACTTTATAATAACAACATGACTCCTTATATCTCCCTTTTATAACTTGCAAAATAAAACTTTAACATAACTCCTTATATCTCCCTTTTATAAAATTAATTAAAAACTTTACCCTTACCTTGCACAACAAAACTTAGCAAGTCGTGGATGAGATTCGACCTTCTGACCTCTAGTAGCATAGTGCCAAAATGCGGGATCATGACAAACTGAGCTAACCCAATAGATGAAACCAAAAAGACACAATATAATACTTAAATCCTTCATTGTGCTATCTCAAACAGCAAACGCTTCAACAAAATAGATGTTGAGGATATTTGACCCTTGAACCCTCTGAACCATAGTGCCCTAATACGAGCTAGACAACTAACTGGGCTAACCCAACAGATGAAACCAAAAGGGCACAATAGAATACTTAACTCCTTCATTGTGCTATCTCGAACACCAAACACTTCAGCAAAATAGGTATCGAGGAGATTCGACCCTCAAACCTTCTGCACCACAGTGCCCTAACATGGGCTAGGAAACCAACTAGACTAACCACCCGGTTGAGATCAAAGTGGCACAATTAGATATTTAAAGCCTCCTTCTGCTACATCATCAAACTTGTGCTCCTCTCCTCCCTTGTCTTCTACGTGCTACTCTCTCCTCTCGAAGGATATTTGATTTTCTTGCCATTCTCCAAAGTGAATTAATGCCTCATATTAATATGATTTTTGTCATTCGTGCCCAAGGAGGTTGACCCATCATTTAAACATTTGAATTTTAATTTCATTTTTGCATGGTGCGCTCAAGGAGGTCAGCCCATTATAATATTTAAACTTTTATATATTTAAACTATATTTAAATCCTTTGATTTAAATATAAACCTCTCATTTTAATATTTAAAGCATATAAAATCACCTCTGAAGATATCTATCTTGACATCAATGACAACATTAAATCACCCTTGAAGATATCTTCCTTGACATCAATGACAACTCAATAATTCTAACAATTCTTTACCTTCCTTTTGTTTTTCCTATACCCAATTTCATAATTCTATTTGATGAATTGACTCCATCTATCATGGCCCTTTACTTCAAGATTAGGTATTGGGTGAGTTTATAGGGTTGGTTTAGACTTCTTTATGGCTAAAAAAATCTTCATTTTCTTTACCATAAATTGTTTTTCTTTCCTTTAGTTATTCTTCATTTCCTTTCCAACCATACATTCCAAAGAATTATATCTATCTATATATCCTAGATTGTTTGCAATACCTCACTTTTAAGAGTATTCTACCATTGCTTTAACCATTATTCAATTCTACCATTCATCACCATGCATTTACCAAACATATTAAGAATCCATTACCATAGTTCCTAGACTATTAAATAGTGTTCCAAGAAATGGCCTATTCTCTCCTCCTACTTTTTACATAGAAAAAATTGTGAGGGGCCATCAAAACCCCTTTTTATTAGATTATCCCAAGAAAAAATTCTAAGGCCTACCAACCATACAAACATTTTAACTTTTGAAAAGCTTGGACTATCCCAAATATCTCTCCATATTCTTGTGGTATTCTTCTTTTGTTGATGCTTTACATTATATATGTTTCTTGTTGTTTTATCTCCTAAGCTATTCAACTCCCAAATCAGCTTATCCTCAACTCCCTTTGAAATAATCACTCTTGTTATCTTTCTACTCAGCCACTTCCTCGAAACAATGTTTGATATTCTTGTAAAAAAATCTTTCCATTTGTATCTTCCTTCCTAATCCTTGTACATAATGCTTGAAACCCTATCATCATATTGTCTTGAAGTAATTTTATCCATAGTTTTAAAATTGAATCTATATTGAGTGGTTTTTTATCACCAAGTATCCATCCAAATAGAATATTTTCTCTAATTCCCACCATCCATCTTATACCTTTAGTCACTAGATCAATTTTTTTTTTAAATTGTTCCATAGTGCAAAACCATCTAGTATTTTCCATTGTCTTTGACTCTGTTTGCATAATCTTCAAATTACTTTTCCCCTTAGAGATAAGTTTTTATTTGTAAGAACTATTAAATTGAGACCTCCCCTAGTTTTTTCATCACACATCTTGCTCCATTTGACCAAAGGAAATTTCCTTTTATAATGTAATATTGACCAAAAAAATGACCACATAATATATATTAAACTTTTTTCTATTGATTTTTCCATAATATACAAGGACATATAAATTTGAAATAACATGTAAGACTAATTTAACTTGCTATACTCTTCCTTCTAATGATAACCATCTACCTTTCCATGTCGATAGTTTATTCTAAACTTTACTTATAACTAGATTTCACAATTCTATTCTCATTCTCCCCTAAAATAAGGGCATCCCTAGATATATTTTTGGTAAATTTACCTCCATTTGAATTAACCTATGTATCCTTGCTTTGATTCTAACTATAGTTTATATGAAGTAAATTTTGGATATTATCCTATTAACTTTCTACCTTGACACTTTTTCATATTCCTTTAATAAGTTATTCAAAACCTAGCCTAATTTTTCTATGCCTTCCCAAAAAAGAGTTGTATCATCTACATATTGTTGAGTGATGTTGTTGATGTTATTACTAGCCTTAAGTTGGATTATTAGCTGATCTTTGTATGCCTTCTTCAAGTTCCTTCCCAATACCTCTACCATAACAATGAATAGATATGGTGATAGAAGATCTCCCTATTTAAGACCCCTCTTGGCTTTAAATGATTATGTTACTAGCCCATTGACCAACACTAAATATAATACTATAGAGACATAAGATTTAATCTGTCTGATCCATTTCTTCCCAAATCTAAACTTTTCTAATATTGCAAAAATAAAATCCCATTTAACCCTATCATAGGCTTTATTCATATCAAGTTTTAAGATCATTGATTTCTCTTTTCTAGAAGTTATTAAATGCATTAATTCATGAGCTTCTTTGAATACATCTAGAATTTGTCTCCCTTTCACAAATACTCCTTGCTATTCTAAAATGTTTTTTTCTAACAATGGTCTTGACCAATTTTCCATGACTTTTGGATATTATCTTATATGTCATATTACAATATAGGCTTATGGGCCTAAATAAATCAAACAATTCTACATCCTTCTTTTTTGGAATCAAGGTAAGATATGTTGTATTTATTTTATAAGGTATGTACTATTTTACCCTAGACTATTCCACTGCCACCAACAAAGAATCATTTATTATTTTCTAGTTATGCTAAAAGAACATTATTGAGATCCCATCCGAACCTAGGGATTTATCCTTATCAAAAGAGAAGAGTTTAATGAACTTCTTCTAGAGTAATAGGCTCCATCAGTTTGCTATTGTCTTCATCTATTATAACTAAAGGTACTTGTAGTAGTTTATCATTAAGAACTTCAATCTCCTCCAATCCTAGAATATTCTAATAAAAAGTATTACCTTCTTTTTATTTTGCTCTAGTGTTCAATCCAAAACCCTTCTATTGATTTAATTCTACTAATTCTAGATGCTAGTCTCAATACTATTACCATATTCTAAAAAAATTGCATTTTTATCTCCTTTTAACAAAGTCTATCTCAATTTTAATCTCCAAAATTTCTCTTCCTTACTCAAAATATTATGATATTAACTAAGCAAATCCCTTTCCTTTGAGCTTATATTATTGTGTTCACCTTTTTAAAATTTTGAAAGTTTCTCTTTTCAATCTTCTTTCTTCTCAAAAATAATTTTGAAAGTGTTCTTATTTTGTTCTATTAATCTAGATGTCATTGATTTAATTTGTTTTGGAAGTGTATACAACCCACCGTTTCCTGAAGAATTCCATGTCTATGCTATCATATCAATAAATTGAGGATGGTCTTCCCACATCTACTTATATTTAAAATATGATCTTTTTTAATTCACTTACCACCATTTTAACTCTTATTGGCTAGTGATTTGAACATGTCAAGGTATTAATTTTAGCACAAGTCCCTTCATCTAGCCAATGATTTGAGAGAATGCATCTGTCTAATTTTTTTCTATCAAGTTATGGACTATCTTGTTGTTGGTCCATGTATATTTATCCTATTCAAACTCAACCTCACTTAGATTTTTGTTTTGAATAAAAACTAAGAAATCTCTCATACTCTAGGTTATTTTTTTAATTTCCTAAATTTTTTATCCAAATTGGTCATGGCATTAAAATCTTCCTAACTAAGTTGTAGATCCATAAGTATTGATAAGGATGAAATGAATATCTACAAAGTAGCATTTGACCAATGAAGTTATCTAATACCTAGTTTTATCAAAGATTTTACATGAGGTTCTAACTAAATTCCAACATATTAGAATCCTCCTATTTTCCTTATAAATTCACATCCCATTCACATCTTAACCATGTTACTTTCATAGTTTTGGAAACTTCTTCCTTTATCATTTTAGTTTTTTAGATATCATGCTTTTTACTTAAACAAAGGTCCCTAATACACCTCTACTTTGAGGGGGAATTTGCATCCCTTATATTCCATGAGATGATAATCATGTCTCATTAGGGGATGCTAGCCCCTCCTATAAATTACCAATATTCTATTTTTGATTCATAGAGAGAAGTTCAACAACTTAAATTTTATTCCTTTCTCTATGTTTGCTCTTGCTTCCCTAGCTCTTGCTTGATAATTTGAAGGT
This sequence comes from Wollemia nobilis, assembly GCA_028583015.1. Taxonomy (NCBI): domain Eukaryota; kingdom Viridiplantae; phylum Streptophyta; class Pinopsida; order Araucariales; family Araucariaceae; genus Wollemia; species Wollemia nobilis. Next base: position 5,126,727 of record JAQPPZ010000386.1, on the reverse strand, counting down.
TTTCCTCTTTTTGTCTTGTTAGTATTAGGAGGTCTTATTATTCTATTCCTCAATATTCTTTCACAACTTTTATTTTCATTATATTTATCCTCTTCTGGATCTTCTAAGGAAGCTTTTGACTAATCTTGCTCATTTCTTTGGTATTTCCTTGTTAATGGTAGAGGTATTAACATCTAACATTGTGTTTTCTCTACAAATTTCCTTCTCTTGAATGATGCATGGTACTTCAAGAGAGTACTCAAAATTTAATGAGTCATATTCATTAGGTTCAGCAGGAATGCTCATCCCTAAATTGGGATCACACTTAGTAGATGGTTCCTTTTTAATATTATGATATTGTTGTACCATGTCATATAATCTCTAATATATTTTTTTTATAGACTAAAGTTGTTAGTAGATATTACATTATTTGGTACATTGAGTACATGAAGTATCATTGTAAATATCATATTAGGAGTGTGTTTAATATTTGTGTCAATAGTAGGTGACAAGTTGTGAAGAATGTTTACTAGTTATGTAATAAAGTATGAAAGGTGTCAAGAGTTCAAGTGTGAGTTATGAGTTTGCAAGGTGTCAAGTGTGCAAGTGAAAATTAATAAGTGATAGGTGTAAGTGTGAAATTGAAGAGTCATATGAGATGTATCAAGATGTGAAGTAGAAGGTTATGTAATCATGAGTCTTTGTCACAATGCGAGGCATGTGAAAGGTTACATCTCCCATGAGTTAAAGGAAAACAAGAAGTATTGTTATATATTGGATGTATAACTCTATGCAATAAAACTTTTTATGTAATGGTTTTTGTAATGTGAAAGATTCTGATTTATGAATGTAATAGTGAAGGATTTTGTTTTGCAATATTTGTTTGATTTTATGTGAGTATTTGTTATCCTGAAAATATTTACTTGTGAGATCTTTAGGCATATTTGCTAATAGCTGTATTAGATCCACCTAGGTGAAAGCCATCTTGGTTAAGAGATTTGAGGAGGATATTTCTAGAAGAAAATTGGTGGGAAGGAGAAGATTTGTGAGAAGAAGAATATTGGACTGAGAAGATTGGAAAGAGTTATTGGAAGAAGATTGGAGAAGATTGTAACGTGAAATAGTTGTTGGAAGATTGGACTGTGAATATTGGAAGAAGATTAGAAGATTGGAAGGAAGATTTTGTTGAATAAATATTAGAGAAGAAGAATACTTTGGAGAACAAGTTATTGGATGACTTGCTTGAATATTGCTAGAGAGAGAGGATTACATTCAAGTTGGTGAAAATGGAGAATTTTTTTAGAATGTCTATAGAGAAGAGATGTCTAAAGACTGCCTATAATGAAGAAGAGTGCTAGTGGTTGAATAGTGGATAACGTATGTGTTAAGGGAGAAGATTGAGTTGGATGATTGTCTATGCTTGCATAGAGATTCAAGTATGAAAGAGGTGAAGATTTCCTAAGATTAAACGTTGTAGAATATTGCGAAGGAGACAAAAGCTTTGGAGGTGGATTTGTCTAAATTGAAAGTTGAGGAGAATTGTATATTGTTGTAAATCAGAGAAAGAGATATATTGAATCCTTGAAAGAAAAAAATTGAAGATATACATCATTCAAAGAATCTATACATAGCTTTTGAGAGCTTGAGTCAAAAGATTGAAGTGCCTAATTTAGAAGGACTACGTCAAGAAGAACAAAGAGTACCTATGTTGAAGCGCCCAAGCTGGAAGGATTACATCAAGAAAAATAAGAACATCTATGTTAAAATTCTTGAGCTAGAAGAAGGAATATTACCTGATTCAAAGAATGCCTGAGTCAGAGAAGAGAAAGTGTGAACGTATTCAATATGGAAAGGAAGAAAAATAATACCTATTACACCAACGCCTAGAAGGAAAGACAATACAAATACATTAGAAGAAGAAACACTTGAATTGAGTGAAACGTTGCTCAAACAAGTTGCCACATGTGCGCAAAAAAATTAAAGGTGAACGTCAAAGATATACATTTAATCTTTAGTTGAACGATAACTTCTGGACTGAGTGCATATGTATGGGCATACTTGATTTAGTTTCTATTCTGGAGAGATATAATTAGAGAGATATAAGAAAATAATTATAATTTTTGAGTGAATGAATGGAGAAGTAAGGGATTAAACATTTGAATCTTGGAGGTTGACTAGATTATTGAATTAATTATAGTTTGAATTAAAATGAAAATTTTAGAGGAAGATATTGAATCCTGAAGCTATTATTCTAAGATAATTCACTGGATAATTATTGCTTTGGAAGAAAACAATCTAACAAGAAAAAATTAAAACAATGTGAGATATTGCAGGAAGATCTCCAAATAATAAGTGAAGGTTGAGATACTTAGTTTCAAGTTGAATATATATTATTTTGTTTGAAATATTTCATGCTTGGTCTCTTTATTTTTGAATGATGAGCGAAGATTGAGTTTATATTTTAAAATATTTCCTGCTTAGCCTTCAAATGTTAGGCAGTTATTTTTTAAATATGATTAATTAATATTATTGAAAGTAGTTGTGAAGAGTAGTTGTGAAGAGTATTCAGACCAACGCAGTGAATATTAAGAGCTTGCTTCAATGAAATAATTAGAGGTTTAATTAAAGTTTTTGAAATTTTTGACAGAAAAAATGATTATGAGAAACGCATTTGTAGGAAAGATTAATTAATCTGTATTCTTAATCAAGGTTGACCTAAGAGCTGCATTTTATAAGTTTTTTCAAAACAACAAAGGCTAATAACATAGTTGGAATAGTAGCAGCACAACAGAAGGAACAAAAAAAACTAACTGTTTTCGATGAGAATTTACTTTATTTAATTATGCATATGGTGTTGGAGATAGAAAGTTGAAGGAAATTAAGTTACAGGATACACAAGAGTTATAAGGGACAAAAAGTTATAAGGTAGAAAATTATTTTTAAAAAAGTGATTGTCGGGATTGTCCACAGACATAAGGAATTTTTTAGTAATATTTGGATAAAGAGTATGAATAGGAAGGAGATAAAATTTTTGGAGGAAGAAAAGAATAAGAGAGTTATAAAAAGGAAAAGATAAATAATTATAATTTCATAAAATTAAATTGAAACTGGGAGATATAAGATTTAAAATTTGAAATTTAAAAAAAAAAACTGAAATTATAGATAAGAGTAAAAATTTGAAGATTGAATATTAATTTTGGATTTAGAAGGTTATCAACAACAAAGGAAAATGTAATAAATGATAAATTTGAATACAACATGGCAGTTAAAATAAGAAAGCAAACAAAAAAAACAATCAAACATAAAAAACTGGAACAGAGATACAAGAAGAACATGAGTTATCAAAAACAAATGAAGAAGAGAAACAAAATTCATATTTTCAAGAAGTTGAAAAAATCTTAAAAGATGAAGATTTTATGTCACCGGAATTGATGTTTTACTCACAAAAAATTCTTGAAGAAGCTAAAGATGAAGATTTTTCAACACTTAAAAACTACTTCCATATTGTTATTAATGAAGCTAATTAATTATCTATCACATTATTTGTTGACATGGGAAAGATGATATATATAACATTTCTCTTTGAAAGACAAGAATAAAAGATAAAAAAAATTAAAAATTTGAAGAACAAGCCTATAATGAAAGATGTCACTTGTGACACAAATGATTTAAGGCCTATGACAACAAATGCATGTTGTGATACCATAGAATTAAAACCCATGATGATAGATGCATGTTGTGACACTAGTGATCTTCATCAAAAGGAAAATGAGAATTGTGATACTTGTGATTTGGGACCCATGACAAATATAGAACTTGTTCCAAGAACAAACATTGCATGTGATACAAAGGATTTGAACATGGTTCATGAAGACAAAGAGTTGGCACATAGTATATGCAACATTAGATATTCTAATGATAATGTTGATAGAGATATTGGGATAGAGTTTTTGATATGATATAATTTTAAAAAAAATTGGCAAGCAAATATTGTAAAACAAACTAATGAAGACTTCAAAAAATTAGATACTAAATGTGGACATTGTGGCAACCATGAACACAAGATAGAAAGACAGAATATTTGTTGTGAAATTTGTGGAGATAACAATCACTCTCAAAAACATTGTTGGTACAAAGGAAATAATAATGTAAATCATGGATAGATAAGCATGCACAAATGGATGAAATAAATAATTACAAGAATAACACTAAATGTATTTCTTCAAGAAATATTTTTCAATTTTAGATATAGTCAAAAATAGAGTATGAACTTTTACAACAACCATTTCAGAAGGAAATCAATACCAGCAGCAGTACCAAAGAAAAACCAGAGAATGAAGACAAGAGTAAGAGTTAGATACTAAAGGCAAAAATCCTTCACAACAAATAATGTAATACAAAGAGTGTTAAAAAATATTACATTATTTGGTACCTTGATTACCATGAAGTACCATTGTAAATATTAGATTAGGAGTGTGTTTAATAATTGTGTGAATAGTAGGTGACAAGTCATAAAAAATGTTTATCTATTATGTAATAAAGTGTGAAAGGTGTTAAGAGTGCAAGTGTGAGTTATGTGTGTATAAGGTGCTAAGTGTGCAAGTGAAGAGTTATAAGTGATAGGTGTCAAGTGTAAAAGTGAAAAGTCATAGGAGATGAGTCAAGATGTGAAGTAGGAGATTATTTAATCATGAGAGTCTTTGTTATAATATGAGGCATGTGAAAGGTTGCATATTTTGTGAGTTAGAGGACACCAAGAGTCAAAATTATTGTTATATATTGGAGATAAAGCTCCATGCAATGTAATGTTTTATGTAATAGATTTTGTAATGTGAGAGATTCTTATTTATGAATGTAATAATGAAGTATTTAGTTGTGGATGTGATTTTATATGAGTATTTTTATCTTAGAAATATTTTTTCAATGAGTTTACACAGGTTTTTATGAGAGGCCCCAATTCCCTCATACTGAGTAGGGTTTGAACCTTGGACCTCTCAAAGAGAGGTCAAAACCCTTACAATTGTAGTAATCTTGCAACTAAATTTCAATGAGTTTACACAGGTTTTTATGAGGGGTCCCAGTACCCTCATACTAAGTGGGGTTTGAACCTTGGACCTCCCAAAAAGAGGCCAAATACCTTACCACTATAGTAATCTTATAGCTATTTTATGCTAGAAATATTTACCTATGAGATATTTAGGCATATTTGCTAATAAAATCCTCAAAATAATTGATATTTATTTCAATATCCTTGCTTACCAGTATCCACCGTTTCTTTACTTTCATCTATGTGGACCTATTTTTTGAAATTTGAAAACCAACATCATCAATACCCAATTGTAAGTTTCTCTTATGGTTTTATACATACGTTTTTGTTGGACTCTTCTTAGGGCATGATTTCTCAATATGTCCACCTCATAACATTTTCTACACCTAAAAGATATATTTTTATAATCCATGGTTTAGATCTACAACTTACCCCCATACTTAAAAATGATTGATTTTGGTAAAGGTTTACTGATATCAATCATGACCAATATCCTGTTAGCTTTTGATGGAGTATGCAATGGGAGATAGCAATCACAAGATGCAGAATAATATGAAAGTAAATATGCGAGATGATTGAAATATGCTATAAATAGAAATTATGCAAATGAATACAATGTAGCTATGGAGAAAATAAACACTCCATGAACAAAGCTTCTGGATTACATTACACACATCGCCAACATAGGGTGATCTACACAACACTATACTACTACCTACGAATATGCTACGAGCTTGTTATAAGCTTGTTACAATGAGGCCCTTTTCATATAGGAAGATAGGTTCCTTGGCCAACACTCTACCTAGTTGTACAAGGGAAACCTTACACATATACAACTTGCACATTGACACTTGTGCATTTATTACATTGCATATAGTAACTAGATAAACTCCCCCTAAAGTAATCTAATGTCCTAAGTACGTACCTAGGAAGGTACATTTACATGACCTAAATAATGTAATATACTCTATCTTTAACACCCCCCTATATTACATTATTGGGGTATTGAATACTTTAGTCTTCAATGTGGATCTTCTTCCATTGGATAGTGGAATTTGTATTCTCTTTCATTGCTTACTGTGATCAGGTTTAGCAGGTAATTTGTGTCTTCATATGATGCAAAGTAATTTGTAGTTGAAGGTTCTTCTACCTTTTGTATGTGTTCAACTAGTTCAGTCTTCATGATGCCATGTTTCTTTCTAGCATGTATTTTCTTCCTTTTTCTCCCACGATTATGCATTGGCGTTGGTTGAATTTTTGCTTCATGACAAGTTAGTCTATAATCACAATAATATTGTTCTTTATTGCTAGCTTGTTTCTTGTGTTGAGTAAGTACAAACACAATTAATGAAAGATAAACCATCAAACACTCTTCTGGTGAGAATATAACCAATATTTGTGAGTTCCACCATGCTATGAAGAGGATTTCATGAAGATAACCAATCAATATTGTAAATTTACCTTATTTGGCTTCTTTAAGAAACAAGGATAATTTCTCTTTATCGCTAGTGGATAGATACTTGTATCCTTCTATAGTATCTATTAAATTTTAAGAGTAGAATTCTCCTTCATGGAATAGTTCATTATTGAAAGCTTTTCTCAAAATTTCATCCATGATAGATCTTTGAAATAGTGATTCTTGCTACTCCTTAGAATTGAATTTGATAGAATATAAGTAGTCTATCTTATAACTCTCTATACTAGGATATATGATCCCTAATTGAAGTATATAAACTTGATTTGATAAAACCTTTATTAACCCTTAGATTTGTAGACTTTCTTATGTATCCCTAGTAATGAGAGTATATATATACCTAATAAAATTTTAGGTTTTTGTAGAAAGCTTATATCTTCCCAATGGATTTAGAACTTGATAATATTTGGTAGATGCTATTATTATCAAGTTTTTTAGAATGCCTTATGACTTCGCTTATAGCAATAGCTTTTAACTCAACTTAAACATGGGTCTCTTCTTCTTATCATCATTTACTTCTCACATTAACTATTTTGGATTTTCCTCTTTGTACGTTCTATTTTTTATGTATTATCTATTTTAGTGTTTTATCTATACTTCTAAATTTTATATTTTATATTTTATATTATATTTTAATATATATTTAATAAATATGTATTTATTTAAGTGAATTAATCTTGGCCATCCAATTTCATTTAATCTTGACCACCCATTTACATCAATATGTGCTACACCCTATATTTATTATCTACCCTTGGATGTGCTTTAATCTCAACCATGTGATTAGTGTCATTGAAACCCTAGCATGCCCTAGATTAAATTATAAATAAGAGCCATTTTGATGGCTCAACCCCTAATTCATGGTTTGAAGTTTCCTAAGTTTTTTAGGATCCTGATTCTCTGAGTGTCAAAAGTCATGTAATAAGCCCTTTTGTTCCCTAGCCCTATTCCATCTATCGCATTCCATACCCCTTTCTCTCCATCACTATAGCTGCATCCTTCACCCTCGTTCAATATACTTCTACAAAATTTTCCATCAACCACCAGGTACCTCCGGGCACTTCTTATCAACACCAGGTGCCTCCCTACCAGTGCCAAGTGCCCACGAGAATTTCTTGCAGCTATAGATGCCCACGGGCATTTTACGCTCCCATTCCTAAAGTCCCCCTAGCCTTCGAGCGATGCTAGGGCATAGTCATACCAAACATATGCATCAAATTTTCCACATCATAACAGAATACGTAAGTAAGACAAATCTACCCTATATTTTTTTATTTTATACATGTGTTCTAGCTTTTGTTCATTTTATTGGCAGCATATAGTTAATGTTTTATCATTGCATACAGAGGGCCTCATGTTGTGGAACCCTTGCATATACTACTGACTATTTTTTATATGTCTTTGTGTGGCATCTAGAGTGGCCCAACCTTGGATAACAAAAATTCCACTCAACCTTGTTGGGATCAAGACGTGCTTGAAGACACCACGACCTTGCTTCTTAGGGTTTCAGAGAACCCTAAATTGTTGTAATATTGTATCAAAAAGGATTCAAGGATCCAAGATTGTAAAAAATGGAGTTTCTAGGTTCCCCCATCAATGAAAATTATTCTATTGTGCAATCTTGTGTTACCTTGCATTTTATTTTGTTCAAAGCATTGTCTGTGTGTTGTGTTTTACATATTTCAATACCTAATAGAATTTTAGGTTTTGTAGAAATCTTATATCTTCCTAATGGATTTAGAACTTGATAATATTTGGTAGATGCTATTATTATCAAGTTTTTTAGAATACCTTATGACTCCCTAGTGTTTTTGGAATATGATATAGTGCTTTTGTAAAATGTAGTTCAATTTTGGGTTGATTTTGTAAAGTTTTGTAAATATCAAAATCAACTTTTCTAACACCTTATTACTCCTACTGAACTAAGCACTTTTCCAATTTTTGAAGAGGTTTTAATGTTGGATTTCTTTTGTCCCTTTTGTGAAATTTTGAGACAAGAATATTATAAATTTCCAATCTTAGAAAAAACCTTAATAACCTCTTTTAATATACCTTAGGATTTGATTTTAGTGTTTCTAATTTTCAATAACCTAATTTGGTGTTGTAACCTTTATAACTCCCAAATATAGAAAACTAAAATACAATAATATTTGTAAATATTATAAATTTTAATTTTCTAGTAGTAACCCTTATTACTCCAATATTTAATATTAAAAATATTTAATTAATTTTATATCTTAATTTCCTTTTAATTTTTGCTTTCAATACGTTTGATTTCTCTATATTTCAACCTTAGTATATAATCCTTATATCTCCCAAAAATAAAAATAAACTTTAATGGGAATTATTCCTTACCTTGCAACATTGATGTCCACAATTTATGGCATAATATTTGGGCATGAATAACAATAGTACCAACATATTTTGCCTTGGGCACTTCAACCAATGGATAGCCTTGGATTTATCTTGGTTTTGCAGCTTGAAGAATGGTACCCAATTTCTATAACTTCGTTGGCTCCTTTTGACTAGAGCTTTAAATTCTCTTTCACTTTCCTCCATGCTACAATTCAGCCTTTTGTGAAATGCTTTGAATGGATATGCATGCTTCAAACTCCCTTGGTCATTGAACCCTTTAAATAGAGCAAGAATCTTTACAAATATGACAAGTGGTGCACTAGTTACACTTCATAGGCGCTTGAGAAGTAGATGAAAATTATTAAGCACTTGTCTTGATCCTATATGTAATGTATGGGATGTTACAGTCTTCTTGATGAGCGCTCGACTTTCTCTACAAGATAGACACTCGTAGAATATTTCAACTTTGGACAAGTGGTGCTCATATGAATGTAACCTCTTCTTCATTCTTTGTAACTTCCCTTGAGAGTTTGAAGTAATCCTTTATTTCTTAGATGTTATGAATGAAGATGGCATCTTAGGATATTTTTGCCAAGTGGTACTTTACATTTAACTCTTTGTTATAATGCTCCAATATGAATGATATACCTTATATTCTCTTTCGTATGCTTATTCTTTTGCTTGCTATATTTCTTGGAGAACAATCAACTTCTTCCTTTTTGCAGGTGCTTCAATGAGGACATTGGATGGTGTTAGTTATGATGTCCTTTGATTCTATGAAGCTTCTAATGGTGGTTTTGTAGTTGATCTTGGTGCTTCTATTGGTGGACATTTTTCTCCAAGCTTGAAACCTTGGATTTAGCACCTATTCTTTATACCTTCAACATGTTGATTTGTCCTCCTTTCCACTTTGTTTTTGATGCCTTCTTTTCTCCCTTTTTGAACCTATTATGCATTTCCTTCTTTGTAGATAATATTTCTCTCAAATATGATGTTTTTTCCTTGTGTTGTCCCTTGAAGGCTCGTAGGTTTGGCTATCTAGAATGGAGAATATGTGATCCTTTTGAGAGGCTCCTTTGCTACACTCGGAGTGTGCTAGTGTCCAACTGTTTTAATCTTGTAATGTGACTTTGTGGCACCTCAAACTTGTTGGAAATATTGAGCATATTGAGATGTCATTGATTTCAAAGGTGCATGGTCATTGATGTCAAAGGTTCATAATACTCATAGTAAAAATATTCGTCAAGGTGGTGAAGTTAAAAATATTGGAAAATTATTCAAGTGGAACAAGGCAAGGAAAAATATATTAAATAAAGCTTTATAATATTTAAATTTCATATTTAAAAATTATAAAGGAAAAGGTTTAAGGATGCTTGGAAAAAAATTTTAAAAAGAGAGGATAAAGGTTTAAAATGTTTAAGGGTGAAAAGACCAAGGTTTAAGGATGCTTGGACAAAGTTTTAAAAATATTATAAAGGTTCAAGGCTTGGGATAAAGGATTTAAATAAAGGTTTAATGGCATGAGGACAAAGGTCTATAAAAGACAAGGACTAAGGTTGGGACATAATTGTGCAATATTAAATCAAAATATTTAATTATTACAAGGACCTAAGAGTTAAATTTATAATATTTAATTCAAATATTATAACCCAAAGGTTTGAGCGCCAATGTTATTGAAGACATTTGAGTTCAATTTTTGAGTCAATGTGACATCTTTGTAAACCTTTTGAGAGCATATAAATTGGTGATTAATTACCTTTGATTTTGAATGATAGACGATAGGCAATAATATTGAAAATATTTTTTACCTTGTGATTGCGAATGGCAAAAATATTAGAAGATTTCACAATAAAAATTGAGGCAGGAACATTCATCGTTTATCTTGCACACCTAAGGTTTGCTGGGCAAAAGGTCAAGGGTTCAAACCTCGTTGATGCTAGTTTTTTATTCATCATTAAGAAGGGAGAAGAATGGAACATTTTTCATTGCATACATCTAAGGTTTCATTCATCATGGGTAGCCCAATCGGTGAAAGACTATGTGCTTAGTGTTGCTTGATAGGAGGTCACTGTGTCGATTCTCGTTGTCACCGGTTTTGTGGTTTTCGTGTTGGATAGTGCATAGAATGTGGTTTAAGAGATACATCACCCTCTTTTGGTCTTAACCACCATGGTAGCAAAGCTGGCCAAGGCACTTGGGAGAGTGTTATTTATTGTGAGGTTGGACGTTCGATTCGTAGCAGTGATAGAGGTACTTAAAATTTTTGATGAAAATTGTTTTTATTAAGGTTGAGAAATATATGAGGTGCATGTATCGATTTAAATTGCATTTTGCAAGTTGAGGAATAATAAGGGTTTTTGTTTTCATTGCTTTGAATTTCTAGAAAGGAGTAATAAGGTGTATGTGATATTTATTGTTATTTCATTGCTTTGAATTTTTAGAAAGGAGTAATAAGGTGTATATGAGATTTATTGTTAGTTGTCTTGCTTTTAATTTCTAGAAAGGAGTCATAAGGTGTATATGAGATTTATTGCTATTTTTATTTTTACATATCTTAGAAAGGAGAAATAAGGTGTACTTATGATTATTGATATTTGTAATGTTGGAATATCATTGAAGGGAACAAAAGGATTTGTGTTATTACTGTAAGCCTTGATTGAGTACATTTTAACAAAAGGTTTTTTATGAGAATATTTTGATACCTAATAAAGAAGATTAAAAGGGATTTGCTAACCTATTTTGAAGTGGGAAAAAGAGTATTATTTTTTTTAAGAAAGGTATTGAGGGCACATCATCATCAAGGTATTTTTAGATGTATGGCTTTTTTTATTCCTTTCTAAAGGTTGATTCTTGTTTGAAGGAAATATTTATGATATCATATGGTGGAGGTATAAGGATTGATTTGATTAGCATTAGTGATTGATTTAATTTGAGAGTATTTGTGCATTACATTGATTAATATTGAACATACATGAGCTAGAGTTTGAGAATAAAGTGTGCATCATTATTGAATGAGATTGGAAACAAATGTGCTAGAGTTTGAGAACAAAGTGTGCATCATTGTTGAATTAAATTGGAAACATATGTGCTAGGTTGTGTGAAGCAAGTTTATGCATTATAGTTATTGATATTAGAAGTAAAATTGCAAGGGTTATAGACTAATTTTTTGAAGCAAACTTATGCATTACTGTGATTGTTATTGAAAGTAAATTTTGCAAGGGTTATAGAACAATTTTCTTGTAAAGCAAATTTGTGCATTGACTTGGTTGGCTTTGGGAGTACATAAGAAGGTCAACTATAAAGTTCTAGACTAGAACTATCTTGTGAATGCAAATGAATGTGAGACATGTGTAAGTGATAAACTTAATGAATGTGAGTTAATGCATATCATTCTCTATATGTTCATGAAGAAAAATAATTCTAGGTACAATATATTTGAATTACTTTAGTCAAAGAAAGCACTTGGGAAAGATATATGAAATTGTTTGTATGCAAGAATTGGGAATATTTAAGTAATTTCTTTGAGCAGATTTGAGCAAGCCTTGTGAGGAGGTTTGGAGTATATTTGTTAGGTTTTGTGAAGCAAGTTTGTGCATTATAGTGATTGACATTAGAAGTAAACTTGCAAGGGTTATAGACTAATTTTGTGAAGCAAATTTGTGCATTACTGTGATTGTTATTGAAAGTAAATTTTGCAAGGGTTATAGAACAGTTTTCTTGTAAAGCAAATTTGTGCATTGGCTTGGTTGGCTTTGGGAGTACATAAGAAGGTCAACTATAAAGTTCTAGACTAGAGCAATCTTGTGAATGCAAATGAATGTGATACATGTGTAAGTGATAGACTTAATGAATGTGATTTAATGCATATCATTCTCTATATGTTCATGAAGAAAAATAATTCTAAGTAGAATATATTTGAATTACTTTAGTCAAAGAAAGTACTTGGGAAATATATATGAAATTGTTTGTATGCAAGAATTGGGATTATTTAAGCAATTTCTATGAGAAAATTTGAGCAAACCTTGCGAGGAGATTTGGAGTAGATTTGAGTAGGTTTTGTGATCCAGTTTGAGCAAGTCTTGTGAGTAGGATTGGAGCATATTTGAGTAGGTTTTGTGAGCTAGATCAAGTAGGTTTTATGAGAAGGTTTGAGCAGTGATTTGAATAGATTTGGTGAAGAATATTTGAGCAAGCCTTGTGAGCAAGCTTGGAGTAGATTTGAGCAAGTTTTAGTAATGATTTGAGTAGGTTTTGTGAGCTAGATTGAGCAAGCCTTATGTAAATGCTTAGAGCAGATTAGAGTAGAGAGGATTGAGGTATCCTATGGATAAAGGTCCACAAACCAGAGCAAATGGGATTGGTGTCTCCTGTGGATAGAGGTACATAAACTAAAGTAAAGGTGATTGGTGTCTCATGTGGATAGAGGTCCACAAACCAAAGCAAAGGGGATTGGTGTCTTTTGTGGATAGTGGTCCATGAACTTGAGCATAGGGGATTGGTGTCTCCTTTGGGTTGGTGCCCATAAACATTGTAATAGGGAATTGATTCCTAAGATATTTGTTGAGAAAATTTATAAGAAATATTTTCTCTGTGGACGTAGCCCACATTGGATGAACCATGTTAAATTTGTGTCTCTTATGTGTGTGATGATCTGTGTATTGTTTTAGTATTGCAATTGATAACATTGGTTAATACTTCTTTGGAAATAAAAGTAAAAAGTTGTATATTATACTGTTCAACCCCCCTCTCAATATAAGTTTGTGTTATTAAATTTGGTTATCAAAAGAAAAATAGGTATAGTGATGAAAGTATCTTAAATAGTAAAAATAAGAGATTATATTTTTGGAAATAGAAGAACAAGAGAATACTCTTGTTGAAAATAAAGTAGAAGAGAAAGAAGATGCTTCTATAGTTGATGACCAAGAAAAAGAGAAATATTTGGAAAAGGAATAGGAACTTGTTGTTGAGCTTGAAGAGTTGAAAAGGGAGAATTTAAGATTGAAGGCTCAAGTTCAAGATGATGAGGAAACAGAGGCAAATCTTCTACAAGATATCACTGACTTAAAATTTAAGGTTGAAGAGGTAAGGAAAAATGAAGAAGATATGGTTGAGCAGTTAAAATCAAAATAACTAGAATCTGAAAGACTAGAACATGAAGCCGACATTCTAAGGAAGGGACTTGAGAAATTCAACAATAAGATATATCAGTTTAAGCAAAGCTTAAAATATTTGGATGATATTATCAAAACATAGCGATCTCCATTTATGAAGACTGGACTTGGATTTGAGGAAATTTAAGAAGTACAAAAATAGGATACAAGCTCAAAAGAAATAAAAGCATCAAATAAGGTATATGAAGAAGAATCTAAGCCTTGTACTGATGAGTTGAGAAGTGGAAACATCAAAGAGGGAGAATACAATGTAAAATCAAGGAACAGGGATCATCACAAAAAAGATAAAGAAAGAACCATGAGATCACACTCTCCAAGGCAATATAAATATTTCTTTCAAGGATATTGTTACTGATGTAATATTTTTGGTCATACAGCTATACATTGCAGGGTTCATGGTAAGAATGATTTTGGCTTCATCAAGAGGAACTTCAATTCATTTGAACCTTTCAATAATTACAATATCAGATGTTACAATTGCAATAATTATGGGCATAGAGCAAAGTTATGTAGAACAAAATTTTAGGAACTTCCAAAGACTAGCAAGAAGAAGGATAGCCAAAAAGTTAAAAAAGGTATGACTACTGAGATATGGAAAAATATTGAAAGAGAAGAAGAGCATTGTAAGTTGGTAGTAGGTTTACTCCCATCCCAAAATTGATCACCTCAATAAAGGAGGTGGTGAGGGGGCTATGCTAAGTGTATTATATTTAGCCCCAAGGAGCCCTTTGCCATTGATGTCAAAGGGGGGGAGAATTTTGTAAGGAGAAGCATCTTGTCAGGGAGAGTAGTTTGGGAATCCAGTTGCAATAAAAGAAATTTTTTTTTGAAGGGTTACCATCAATGACAAAGGGGGGGATTGTTGGAAATATTGAGCATATTGAGTTGTCATTGATGTCAAAGGTGCATGGTCATTGATGTCAAAGGTTCATAATACTCAGGGCAAAAATTTTCTTCAAGGTGGTGAAGTTAAAAATATTGGAAAATTATTCAAGTGGAACAAGGCAAGGAAAAATATATTAAATAATGTTTTATAATATTTAAATTTCATATTTAAATATTATAAAGGAAAAGGTTTGAGGATGCTTGGAAAAAAATTTTAAAAAGAGAGGATAAAGGTTTAAAAGGTTTAAGGATGAAAATACAAAGGTTTAAGGATGCTTGGACAAAGTTTTAAAAATATTATAAAGGTTCAAGTCTTGGGATAAAGGATTTAAATAAAGGCTTAATGGCATGAGGACAAAGGTCTATAAGAGACAAGGACCAAGGTTGGGATATAATTGTGCAATATTAAATCAAAATATTTAATTATTACAACGCCCTAAGAGTTAAAGTTATAATATTTAATTCAAATATTATAACCCAATGTTTTGGGCACCAACGTTATGGAAGACATTTGAGTTTAATTTTTGAGCTGACGTGACATCTTCGTAAACATTTTGAGAGCATATAAATTGGTGATTAATTACCTTTTATATTGAATGATAGACGAGAGGTAACAATACTAAAAATATTGTTTACCTTGTGATTGCGAATGATAGAAATATTAGAATATTTGACAGCAAAAATTAAGGCAGGAACATTCATCGTTTATCTTGTGCGCCTGACGCTTGTTGGGTAGAAGTTCAAGGGGTCAAACCTTTTTGATACCAGTTTTTGATTCACCTTTGAGAAGGGAGAAGAAAAGAACATTTTTCATTGCATACACCCAAGGTTTCGTTCATCAGGGGTAGCCCAATCGGTGGAAGGTTGTACACTTAGTGTTGCTTGGCAGGAGGCCGCTGTGTCAATTTTTGTCATCATTGGTTTTGTGGTTTTCATGTTGGATAGTGCAC
Organism: Wollemia nobilis; assembly: GCA_028583015.1. NCBI lineage: Eukaryota > Viridiplantae > Streptophyta > Pinopsida > Araucariales > Araucariaceae > Wollemia > Wollemia nobilis. The sequence continues at coordinate 5,110,866 of JAQPPZ010000386.1, read as the reverse complement.
AAAACGTGTTTTAAGAGATATGTCGCTCCCTTTTGGTCTCATCCACAATGGTAGCATAGAGTGTTGGTTGTTGTGAGGTTAGAGGTTCGATTCACAGTAGTGATAGAGGTACTTAAAATTTTTGATGAAAATTGTTTTTATTAAGGCTGAGAAATATATGAGGTACATGTATTGATTTAAATTATATTTTGCAATTTGAGGAATAATAAGGGTTTTTGGTTACGTTACAGTCTTCTTGGTGAGCGCTTGACTTTCTCTCCAAGATTGATGCTCTTAGAATCTTCCAACTTTGGACAAGTGGCGCTCATATGAATGTAACCTCTTCTTCGTTCTTTGTAACTTCCCTTGAGCGCTTGAAGTAATCATTTATTTTCAAGGTGGTGAAGTTAAAAATATTGGAAAATTATTCAAGTGGAACAAGGAAAGGACAAATCTATTAAATAAAGGTTTATAATATTTAAATTTCATATTTAAATATCATAAAGGAAAAGGTTTAAGTATGCTTGGATGAAAGTTTTAAAAAGAGAGGATAAAGGTTTAAAATGTTTAAGGGTGAAAATACAAAGGTTTAAGGATGCTTGGACAAATTTTTAAAAATATTATAATGGTTCAAGGCTTGGGATAAAGGATTTAAATAAAGGTTTAATGGCATGATGACAAAGGTATATAAAAGACAAGGACTAAAGTTGGGACATAATTGTGCAATATTAAATCAAAATATTTAATTATTACAAGGCCCTAAGAGTTAAAGTTATAATATTTAATTCAAATATTATAACCCAAAGGTTTGAGCACCAATGTTATGGAAGACATTTGAGTTGAATTTTTGATTTGATGTGACATCTTTGTAAACCTTTTGAGAGCATATAAATTTGTGATTAATTACCTTTGATTTTGAATGATAGATGACTGGAAATCAAATTTAAAATATTGTTTACCCTGTGATTGCGAATGGTAGAAATATTATAAGATTTGACAACAAAAATTGAGGCAAAAACATTCATCGTTTATCTTGCACACTTGAGGTTTTTTGGGTAGAATTTTAAGGGTTTGAACCTTGTTGATGCTGATTTTTTATTCATCGTTGAGAAGGGAGAAGAATGGAATATTTTTCATTGCATACATCTAAGGTTTTGTTCATTGGGGGTAGCCCAACCAGTGGAAGGCTATGTGCTTAGTGTTTCTTGATAGGAGGTCACTGTGTCTATTCTCGTTGTCATCAATTTTGTGGTTTTCATGTTTAATAGTGCACATAACATGTTTTACGAGATACGTCACCCCTTTTTGTCTTAACTATCGTGGTAGCACAGCTGGCCAAGGCACTTGGGAGAGTGTTAGTTGTTTTGAGGTTGGAGGTTCGATTCGTAGCAATGATAGAGGTACTTAAAATTTTTGATGAATATTGTTTTTATTAAGGTTGAGAAATATATGAGGTACATGTATTGATTTAAATTGTATTTTGCAAGTTGAGGAATAACAAGGGTTTTAGTTTTCATTGCTTTGAATTTCTAGAAAGGAGTAATAAGGTGTATATGAGATTATTGTTATTTCATTGCTTTGAATTTTTAGAAAGGAGTATTAAGGTGTATATGAGATTTATTGTTATTTGTCTTTCTTTGAATTTCTAGAAAGGAGTCATAAGGTGTATATGAGATTTATTGTTATTTGTATTTTTACATATCTTAGAAAGGAGAAATAAGGTGTACTTATGATTATTGATATTTGTAATGTTGGCATATCATTGAAGGGAATAAAAGGATTTGTGTTATTATTGTAAGCCTTGATTGAGTACATTTTAAAAAAAGGATTTTTATGAGAATATTTTGATACCTAATCAAGAAGAGAAAAAGGGATTTGCTAACCTATTTTGAAGTGGGAAAAATAATATTATTTTTGTTAAGACAGGTGTTGAGGGCACATCATCATCAAGGTAGTTTTAGAGGTATGGTGTTTTTTATTCCTTTCTAAAGGTTGATTCTTGTTTTAAGGAAATATTTATGATATTATATGGTGGAGGTATAAGGATTGATTTGATGAGCATTAGTGATTGATTGAAGTTGAGAGTATTTGTGCATTGCATTGATTAAGATTGAAAATATATGAGCTAGAGTTTGAGAAAAAAGTGTGCATCATTATTTAATGAGATTAGAAAAAAATGCGCTAGAGTTTGAGAATAAAGTGTGCATCATTGTTGAATGAAATTGGAAACATATGTGCTAGGTTGTGTGAAGCAAGTTTATGCATTATAGTGATTGATATTAGAAGTAAAATTGCAAGGGTTATAGACTAGTTTTGTGAAGCAAATTTATGCATTACTGTGATTGTTATTGAAAGTAAATTTTGCAAGGGTTATAGAACAATTTTCTTGTAAAGCAAATTTGTGCATTGACTTGGTTGGCTTTGGGAGTACATAAGAAGGTCAGCTATAAAGTTCTAGACTAGAACTATCTTGTGAATGCAAATGAATGTGAGACATGTGTAAGTGATAAACTTAATGAATGTGAGTTAATGCATATCATTCTCTATATGTTCATGAAGAAAAATAATTCTAGGTACAATATATTTGAATTACTTTAGTCAAAGAAAGCACTTGGGAAAGATATATGAAATTGTTTGTATGCAAGAATTGGGAATATTTAAGTAATTTCTTTGAGCAGATTTGAGCAAGCCTTGTGAGGAGGTTTGGAGTATATTTGAGTAGGTTTTGTGAGCCATTTTTAGCAAGCCTTGTGAGTAGGCTTGGAGCAAATTTGATAAGGATTTGTGAGCTAGATCGAGCAGGTTTTATGAGTAGGTTTAAGTAGTGATTTGAGAAGATTTGGTGAAGCAGATTTGAGCAAGCCTTGTGAGTAGGCTTAGATCAGAATTAAGCAATTTTGAGTAATTATTTGAGCAAGTTTTGTGAGCTAGACTGGGCAAGCCTTATGTAAAGTATTTTATTAGAGCATACGGTAATGAGGTCACCTATGGACAAAGGTCCACAAACCAAAGCAAAGGGGATTGGTGTCTCCTATGGATAGAGGTACACAAACTAAAGCAAAGGGGATTGGTGTCTCATGTGGATAGAGGTCCACAAATGAAAGCAAATGGGATTGGTGTCTTTTGTGGATAGTGGTCCACAAACTTGAGCATAGGGGATTGGTGTCTCCTTTGGGTTGGTGCCCATAAACATTGTAATAGGGAATTGATTCTTAAGATTTTGTTGAGAAAATTTATAAGAAATATTTTCTCTGTGGACGTAGTCCATATTGGGTGAACCACATTAAATATGTGTCTCTTATGTGTGTGATGATTTGTGTATAGTTTCAGTATTGTAATTGATAACATTGGATAATACTACTTTGGAAAGAAAAGTAAAAAGTAGTATCTTATACTGTTCACCTCCCTTTGAGTATAAGCTTGTGTTCTTCAATTGGTATCAGAGAGGGTTCCTTCAAGAAAGCCTAACAACTTGAAGGAAGATATTACGGGAACACAGATGGCTAATCAAGAAGGATTTTCAACACAGAGCTTCATTGTTTGATAGGACTAATTATGCTTTCTAGAGTGTGAGTATGAAGATATTTTTGATGGCATAGGAATTTTATACATGGGATTCAGTTGAAAATGGGTACACAACAAATATAAAATTCCTGTTAGAAATATTATAAAGGAAATATTTTGTGTACAATTTAGTCTATAATCACAATAATATTGTTCTTTATTTCTAGCTTGTTTCTTGTGTTGAGTAAGTACAAACACAATTAATGAAAGATAAACCATCATACAATCTTCTAGTGAGAATATAACCAATCTTGGTGAGTTCCACCATGTTATGAAGAGGATTTCATGAAGATAACCAATCAATGGTGTAAAGTTACCTTCTTTGGCTTCTTTAAGAAACAAGGAGAATTTCTCTTTATCGCTAGTGGATAGATACTTGTATCCTTCTATAGTATCTATTAAATTTTGAGAGTAGAATTCTACTTCATGGAATAGTTCTTCATTATTGAAAGTTTTTCTCAAAATTTCTTCCATGATAGATCTTTGAAATAGTGATTCTTGCTACTCATAATTGAATTTGATAGAATATAAGTAGTCTATCTTATAACTCCCTATACTAGGATATATGATCCCTAATTGAAGTATATAAAATTGATTTTATAAAACTTTTATTAACCCTTAGATTTGTAGACTTTCTTATGTATCCCTAGTAATGAGAGTATATATATACCTAATGGAATTTTAGGTTTTGTAGAAATCTTATATCTTCCCAATGGATTTAGAACTTGATAATATTTGGTAGATGCTATTATTATCAAGTTTTGTAGAATGCCTTATGACTTCGCTTATAGCAATAGCTTCTAACTCAACTTAAACGTGGGTCTCTTCTTCTTATCGTCATTTACTTCTCACATTAACTATTTTGGATTTTCCTCTTTGTACATTCTATTTTTTATGTATTATCTATTTTAGTGTTTTATCTATACTTCTAAATTTTATATTTTATATTTTATATTTTATATTATATTTTAATATATATTTAATAAATATGTATTTATTTAAGTGAATTATTCTCGGTCATCCAATTTTATTTAATCTTGACCACTCATTTACATCAATATGTGCTACACCCTAGATTTATTATCTACCCTTGGATGTGCTTTAATCTCAACCACACGATTAGTTTCATTGAAACCCTAGCATGTCCTAGATTAGATTATAAATAAGAGCTATTTTGATGGCTCAACCCCTAATTCCTGGTTTGAAGTTTCCTAAGTTTTTGAGGATCCTAATTCTCTGAGTGCCAAAAGTCATGTAATAAGCCCTTTTGTTCCCTAGCCCTATTCCATCTATCGCATTTCATACCCCTTTCTCACCATCACTATCGTTGCATCCTTCGACCTCATTCAATCTACTTCTACAAAATTTCCCATCAACCACAAGGTACCTTTGGGCACTTCCTATCAACTCCAGGTGCCTCCCTACCAGTGCCAAGTTCCCATGGGCATTTCCTATAGCTGTTAGATGCCCACGGGCATTTTACGCTCCCATTCCTAAAGTCCCCCTAGCCTTCGGGTGATGCTAGGGCATAGTCGTACCAATCATATGCATCATATTTTCCACTTTAAAACACAGTACGTAAGTAAGAAAAATCTACCCTATACTTTTTTATTTTATACATGTGTTCTAGCTTCTGTTTATTTTATTAGTAGCATATAGTTAATGTTTTATCATTGCATACAGAGGGCCTCATGTTGTGGAGCCCTTGCATATACTACTGACTATTTGTTCTATGTCTTTGTGTGCAAATATAGAGCATTACATCAGCATCTAGAGTGGCCCAGCCTTGGATAACAAAAAGCCCACTTAACCTTGTTGGGATCAAGACGCACTTGAATACACCACGACCTTGCTTCTTAGGGTTTTAGAGAACCCTACATTGTTGTAATATTGTATCAAAAAGGATTCAAGGATCCAAGCTTGTAAAAAATGGATTTTCTAGGTTGCCCCCATCAATGAAAATTATTCTATTGTGCAATATTGTGTTACCTTGCATTTTATTTTGTTCAAATCATTTTCTGTGTGTTGTGTTTTACATCTTTCAATACCTAATAAAATTTTAGGTTTTGTAGAAAGCTTATATCTTCCCAATGGATTTAGAACTTAATAATATTTGGTAGATGCTATTATTATCAAGTTTTGTAGAATACCTTATCACTCCCTAGTGTTTTTGGAATATGATATAGTAATTTTGTAAAATGTAGTTCAATTTTGGGTTGATTTTGTAAATTTTTGTAAATATCAAAATCAACTTTTCTAACACCTTATTACTCCTATTGAACTAAGCACTTTTCCAATTTTTGAAGAGGTTTTAATGTTGGATTTCTTTTGTCCCTTTTGTGAAATTTTGAGACAAGAATATTATAAATTTCCAACCTTAGCAAAAACCTTAATAACCTCTTTTAATATACCTTAGGATTTGATTTTAGTGTTTCTAATTTTCAATAACCTAATTTGGTGTTGTAACCCTTATAGCTCCCAAATATAGAAAATTAGAATACAATAATATTTGCAAATATTATAAATTTTATTTTTCTAGTAGTAACCCTTATTACTCCAATATTTAATATTAAAAATATTTAATTAATTGTATATCTTAATTTCCTTTTAATTTTTGCTTTCAATACGTTTTATTTCTCTATATTTCAAACTTATTATATAATCCTTATATCTCCTAAGAATAAAAATAAACTTTAATAGGAATTATTCTTTACCTTGTAATATTGATGTCCATAATTTATGGCACAATATTCGGGCATGAATAACAATCGTACCAACATATTTTGCCTTGGGCGCTTCAACCAATGGATAGTCTTGGATTTATCTTGGTTTTGGAGCTTGAAGAATGGTACCCAATTTCTATAACTTTGTTGGCTCCTTTTAACTAGAGCTTTAAATGCTCTTTCACTTTCTTCCATGCTACAATTCAGCCTTGTGTGAAGTTCTTTGAATTGATATGCATGCTTTAAACTCCCTTGGTAATTGAACCCTTTAAATCGAGCAAGAATATTTACAAATATGACAAGTGGTGCGGTAGTTACACTTCATAGGCGCTTGAGAAGTAGATGAAAATTACTAAGCACTTGTCTTGCTCCTATATGTAACGTATGAGATGTTATAGTCTTCTTGGTGTGCGCTTGACTTTCTCTCCAAGATGGACACTATTAGAATCTTCCAACTTTGGACAAGTGGCGCTCATATGAATGTAACCTCTTCTTCATTCTTTGTAACTTCCCTTGAGCACTTGAAGTAATCCTTTATTTCTTAGATGTTATGAATGAAGATGGAACCTTATGAGGTTTCTGCCAAGTGGTACTTTACATTTAACTCTTTGTTATAACGCTCCAAGATGAATGATATACCTCATATTCTCTTTTGTATGCTTATTCTTTTTCTTGCTATATTTCTTGGAGAGCAATCAACTTCTTCCTTTTTGTAGGTGCTTCAATGAGGAAATTGGATGGTGTTAGTTGTGATGTCCTTTGATTCTATGGAGCTTCCAATGTTTGTTCTGTAGCTGATCTTGGTGCTCCTATTTGTGGAAATTTTTCTTCAAGCTTGAAACCTTGGATTTAGCACCTATTATTTATACCTTCAACATGTTAATTTGTCCTCCTTTCCACTTTGTTTTTGATGTCTTATTTTCTCCCTTTTTGAACCTATTATGCATTTCCTTCTTTGTAGATAATATTGCTCTCAAATATGATGTTGTTTTTTCCTTGTGTTGTCCCTTGAAGGCTCGTAGGTTTGGCTATCTAGAATGGAGAAGATGTGAGCCTTTTGAGAGGCTTCTTTGCTACACTCGGAGTGTGCTAGTGTCCAACTGTTTTAATCTTGTAATGTGCCTTTGTGGCACCTCAAACTTGTTGGAAATATTGAGCATATTGAGTTGTCATTGATTTCAAAGGTGCATGGTCATTGATGTCAAAGGTTCATAATACTCACGGTAAAAATATTCTTCAAGGTTGTGAAGTTAAAAATATTGGAAAATTATTCAAGTGGAACAAGGCAAGGAAAAATCTATTAAATAAAGGTTTATAATATTTAAATTTCATATTTAAATATTATAAAGGAAAAGGTTTAAGGATGCTTGGACGAAAGTTTTAAAAAGAGAGGATAAAGGTTTAAAAGGTTTAAGGGTGAAAAGACAAAGGTTTAAGGATGCTTGGACAAAGTTTTAAAAATATTATAAAGGTTCAAGGCTTGGGATAAAGGATTTAAATAAAGGTTTAATGGCATGAGGACAAAGGTCTATAAAAGACAAGGACCAAGGTTGGGACATAATTGTGCAATATTAAATCAAAATATTTAATTATTACAAGGCCCTAAGAGTTAAAGTTATAATATTTAATTCAAATATTATAACCCAAAGGTTTGGATGCCAATGTTATGGAAGACATTTGAGTTCAATTTTTGAGCCGATGTGACATCTTCGTAAACCTTTCGAGAGCATATAAATTGGTGATTAATTGCCTTTGATTTTTAATGATAGACGACAGGCAATAAGATTGAAAATATTGTTTACCCTGTGATTGCGAATGGTAAAAATATTAGAATATTTGACAACAAAAATTGAGGCAGGAACATTCATCATTTATCTTGCACGCCTGAGGTTTTTTGGGCAAAAGGTCAAGGGTTCAAACCTCATTGACACTAATTTTTGATTCATCGTTGAGAAGGGAGAAGAAAAAAATATTTTTCATTGCATACACCCAAGGTTTCATTCATCAGGGGTAGCCCATCCGGTGGAAGGCCATGTGCTTAGTGTTGCTTGGTAGGAGGTCACTGTGTCGATTCCCATTGTCACCGGTTTTGTGGTTTTCATGTTGGATAGTGCACAAAATGTGGTTTAAGAGATACATCACCCCATTTTGGTCTCAACCACCATGGTAGCACAGCTGGCCAAGGCACTTGGGAGAGTGTTGGTTGTTGTGAGGTTGGAGGTTCGATTCGTAGCAGTGATAGAGGTACTTAAAATTTTTGATGAAAATTATTTTTATTAAGGTTGAGAAATATATGAGGTGCATGTATTGATTTAAATTGTATTTTGCAAGTTGAGGAATAATAAGGGTTTTGGGTTTCATTGCTTTGAATTTCTAGAAATGAGTAATAAGGTGTATATGAGATTTATTGTTATTTCATTGCTTTGAATTTCTAGAAAGGAGTAATAAGGTGTATATGAGATTTATTGTTATTTGTATTGCTTTGAATTTCTAGAAAGGAGTAATAAGGTGTATATGAGATTTATTGTTATTTTTATTTTTACATATCTTAGAAAGGAGAAATAAGGTGTACTTATGATTATTGATATTTGTAATGTTGGCATATCATTGAAGGGAATAAAAGGATTTGTGTTATTATTGTAAGCCTTGATTGAGTACATTTTGACAAAAGGTTTTTTATGAGAATATTTTGATACCTAATCAAGAAGAGAAAAAGGGATTTTCTAACCTGTTTTGAAGTGGGAAAAATAATATTATTTTTGTTAAGACAGGTGTTGAGGGCACATCATCATCAAGGTAGTTTTAGAGGTATGGTGTTTTTGATTCCTTTCTAAAGGTTGATGTTTGTTTGAAGGAAATATTTGTGATATCATATGGTGGAGGTATAAGGATTGATTTGATGAGCATTAGTGATTGATTGAAGTTGAGAGTATTTGTGCATTGCTTTGATTAATATTGGAAATATATGAGCTAGATTTTGAGAACAAAGTGTGCATCATTATTGAATGAGATTGGAAACAAATGTGCTAGAGTTTGAGAACAAAGTGTGCATCATTGTTGAATGAAATTGGAAATATATGTGCTAGGTTTTGTGAAGCAAGTTTGTGTATTATAGTGATTGATATTAGAAGTAAACTTGCAAGGGTTATAGACCAATTTTGTGAAGCAAATTTGTGCATTATTGTGATTGTTATTGAAAGTAAATTTTGCAAGGGTTATAGAACAATTTTCTTGTAAAGCAAATTTGTGCATTGGCTTGGTTGGCTTTGGGAGTACATAAGAAGGTCAACTATCAAGTGCTAGACTAGAGCTATCTTGTGAATGCAAATGAATGTGAGACATGTGTAAGTGATAGACTTAATGAATGTGAGAAGAACATATTGATTGATGTTAATGCATATCATTCTCTATATGTTCATGAAGAAAAATAATTTTGGGTAGAATATGTCTAAATTACTTCAGTCAAAGAAAGCACTTGGGAAAGATATATGAAATTGTTTGTATGCAAGAATTGGGAATATTTAAGCAATTTTTATGAGCAAATTTGAGCAAACCTTGTGAGAAGGTTTGGAGTAGATTTGAGTAGGTTTTGTGATCCAGTTTGAGCAAGCCTTGTGAGTAGGCTTGGAGCATATTTGAGCAGGTTTTGTGAGCTGGATCAAGTAGGTTTTATGAGAAGGTTTGAGCAGTGATTTGAGTAGATTTGGTGAAGCAGATTTGAGCAAGCTTGGAGCAGATTTGAGCAGGTTTGAGTAATGATTTGAGCAGGTTTTGTGAGCTAGATTGAGCAAGCCTTGTGTAAAGTCTTGGAGTAGATTAGAGTAGAGAGGATTGAGGTCTCCTATGGATAGAGGTCCATAAACTAGAGCAAAGGGGATTGGTGTCTCCTATGGATAGAGGTCCATAAACTAGAGTAAAGGGGATTGGTGTCTCCTATGGATAGAGGTCCACAAACCAAAGCAAAGGGGATTGGTGTCTCCTATGGATAGTGGTCCATGAACTTGAGCATAGGGGATTGGTGTCTCCTTTGGGTTGGTGCCCATAAACATTGTAATAGGGAATTAGTTCCCAAGAGATTTGTTGAGAAAATTTATAAGAAATATTTTCTCCGTGGACGTAGCCCACATTGGGTGAACCATGTTAAATATGTGTCTCTTATGTGTGTGATGATCTATGTATTGTTTCATTATTGCAATTGATAACATTGGATAATACTTCTTTGGAAAGAAAAGTAAAAAGTTGTATCTTATACTGTTCACCCCCCTCTCAGTATAAGCTTGTGTTCTTCAATTGGTATCAGAGTGGGTTCCTTCAGGGAAGCCTAACAACTTGAAGGAAGATCTTACAGGAACACAGATGGCTAATCAGGAAGGATTTTCAATACATAGAGCTCCATTGTTTGATGGGACTAATTATGCTTTCTGGAGTGTGAGGATGAAGATATTTTTGATGGCACAAGGATTTGATACATGGCATTCAGTTGAAAATGGGTACACACCACCTGCAACTCCTCCCATAGATATAACTAGTAAGAAACTATATGAAAATAATGCCAAGGCAATGAATGCAATTTTAAGTGGATTACATGAATATGAGTTTGTAAAAGTCATGCACAACAAATCAGCAAAAGAAATGTGGGATAAGCTACAGAATACATATGAAGGAGATGACAAGGTTAAGATGGAAAAACTTCAAACTCATAGAAGGAAGTTTGAAGACTTGAAGATGAAAGATGAGGAAAATATTGCTAGATACTTACTTCATGTTGATGAGGTTGTTAATACCATTCATGGACTTGGAGAAAATATTGAGGATTCTACTATTGTTTAGAAAATTTTAAGATCACTTCCCATGAGGTATGATGCAAAGGTTTCAACAATAGAAGAAATGAAGGATCTTGCAACTTTGAGGATAGATGAACTACATGGGATTCTCACAGCTTATGAGATGAGAATAGAAAAAGATCAAACATCCAAAAGGGAGGCAGCATTCAAAGTTTCAAAGAAGGCAAAGGATAAAGAATTAGAATCAAGTGATGAATCAAGCAGTGAAGAAGAGGCTAATTTTATAAGAAGAAATAAGAAGGGTCCAAGGAAACACAAGAATATGCAAACTATGAAATGTTTTAGTTGTGGTAACATTGGTCACTATGCAGCTTATTATCCACAAAATGGATATAGTAGCAGTGAAGATGAAAAATAATACAAGAAAAATAAAGAAAGAAAATTTGGTTATGAAAAGAAAAATAGGCATGGTCGGAAGGAATTTTTTAGAACTTCAAGTGACAGTGATGAAAGTCTCTCAAATAGTGAAAAAGAAGAGATTATATTTTTGGCAATAGAAGAACAAGAGAATACTCATGTTGAAAACCAAGTAGAAGAGAAAGAAGATGCTTCTATAGTTGATGACCAAGAAAAAGAGAAATATTTGGAAAAGGAAGAGGAACTTGTTGTTGAGCTTGAAGAGTTGAAAAGGGAGAATTTAAGATTGAAGGCTCAAGTTCAAGATGATGAGGAAACAAAGGCAAAGCTTCTACAAGATCTCACTGACTTAAAATTTAAGGTTGAAGAGGCAAGGAAAGTTGAAGAAGATATGGTTGAATAGTTAAAAGCAAAAGAACTAGAATGTGAAAGACTAGAACATGAAGCTGACATTCTAAGGAAGGGACTTGAGAAATTCAACAATAAGATATATCAGTTTAGGAAAAGCTCAAAATATTTGGATGATATTATCAAAACACAGAGATCTCCATTTATGAAGACTGGACTTGGCTTTGAGGAAAGTCAAGAAGTACAAAAAGAGGAGACAAGCTCAAAAGAAATAGAAGCATCAAAGAAGGTATATGAAGAAGAATCTAAGACCTGTACTGATGAGTTGAGAAGTGGAAACATCAAAGAGGAAGAAAACAATGCAAAATCAAGGAATAGGGATCATCACAGAAAAGACAAAGAAAGAACCATGAGATCACACTCTCCAAGGCAAGATAAATATTTCTTCCAAGGATATTGCTACTCATGTAATATTTTTGGTCATAGAGCTATACATTGCAGGGTTCATGGTAAGAATGATTTTGGCTTCATCAAGAGGAACTTCAATTCATTTGTACCTTTCAAGAATTACAATATCAGATGTTACAATTGCAATAATTATGGGCATAGAGAAAAGTGGTGTAGAACAGAATTTTAAGAACTTCCAAAGACTAGCAAGAAGAAGGATAGCCAAAAGGTTCAAAGAGGTATGACTACTGAGATATGGAAAAATATTGAAAGAGAAGAAGAGCATTGTAAGTTGGGAGTAGGTTTACTCCCATCCCAAAATTGATCACCTCAAGAAAGGAGGTGGTGAGGGGGCTATGCTAAGTGTCTTATATTTAGCCCCAAGGAGCCCTTTGCCATTGATGTCAAAGGGGGAGAGAATTTAGTAAGGGGGAGCAGCTTGTCAGGGGGAGCAGTTTGGGAATCCAGTTGCAGTAAAAGAATTTTTTTTTGAAGGGTTGCCATCAATGACAAAGGGGGAGATTGTTGGAAATATTGAGCATATTGAGTTGTCATTGATGTCAAAGGTGCATGGTCATTGATGTCAAAGGTTCATAATACTCAGGGCAGAAATTTTCTTCAAGGTTGTGAAGTTAAAAATATTGGAAAATTATTCAAGTGGAACAAGGCAAGGAAAAATCTATTAAATAAAGGTTTATAATATTTAAATTTCATATTTAAATATTATAAAGGAAAAGGTTTAAGGATGCTTGGATGAAAGTTTTAAAAAGAGAGGATAAAGGTTTAAAAGGTTTAAGGGTGAAAAGACAAAGGTTTAAGGATGCTTGGACAAAGTTTTAAAAATATTATAAAGGTTCAAGGCTTGGGATAAAGGATTTAAATAAAGGTTTAATGGCATGAGGACAAAGGTCTATAAAAGACAAGGACCAAGTTTGGGACATAATTGTGCAATATTAAATAAAAATATTTAATTATTACAAGGCCCTAAGAGTTAAAGTTATAATATTTAATTCAAATATTATAACCCAAAGGATTGGGCGCCAACGTTATGGAAGACATTTGAGTTCAATTTTTGAGCCGACGTGACATCTTCGTAAACCTTTCGAGAGCATATAAATTGGTGATTAATTACCTTTGATTTTGAATGATATATGATAGGCAATAAGATTGAAAATATTGTTTACCCTGTGATTGTGAATGGTAGAAATATTAGAATATTTGACAGCAAAAATTGAGGTAGGAACATTCATCGTTTATCTTGCGTGCCTAAGGTTTTTTGGGTAGAAGGTCAAGGGGTCAAACCCCGTTGATGCCAATTTTTGATTCACCATTGAGAAGGGAGAAGAATGAAATATTTTTCATTGCATACACCCAAGGTTTCATTCATCGGGGGTAGCCCAACCGGTGGAAGGTTGTGTGCTTAGTGTTGCTTGGTAGGAGGTCACTGTGTCGATTCTCGTCATCATCTAGTTTTGTGGTTTTCATGTTGGATAGTGCATAGAACGTGGTTTAAGAGATACATCACCCCATTTTGGTCTCAGCCACCATGGTAGCGATGATGGCCAAGGCACTTGGGAGAGTGTTGGTTGTTGTGAGGTTGGAGGTTCGATTCGTAGCAGTGATAGAGGTACTTAAAATTTTTGATGAAAATTATTTTTATTAAGGTTGAGAAATATATGAGGTGCATGTATTGATTTAAATTATATTTTGCAAGTTGAGGAATAATAAGGGTTTTGGGTTTCATTGCTTTGAATTTCTAGAAAGGAGTAATAAGGTGTATATGAGATTTATTGTTATTTCATTGCTTTGAATTTCTAGAAAGGAGTAATAAGGTGTATATGAGATTTATTGTTATTTGTATTGCTTTGAATTTCTAGAAATGAGTAATAAGGTGTATATGAGATTTATTGTTATTTGTATTTTTACATATCTTAGAAAGGAGAAATAAGGTGTACTTATGATTATTGATATTTGTAATGTTGGCATATCATTGAAGGGAATAAAAGGATTTGTGTTATTATTGTAAGCCTTGATTGAGTACATTTTGACAAAAGGTTTTTATGAGAATATTTTGATACCTAATCAAGAAGAGAAAAAGGGATTTGCTAACCTGTTTTGAAGTGGGAAAAAGAATATTATTTTTTTTAAGATAGGTGTTGAGGGCACATCATCATCAAGGCAGTTTTAGAGGTATGGTGTTTTTGATTCCTTTCTAAAGGTTGATGTTTGTTTGAAGGAAATATTTGTGATATCATATGGTGGAGGTATAAGGATTGATTTGATGAGCATTAGTGATTGATTGAAGTTGAGAGTATTTGTGCATTGCTTTGATTAATATTGGAAATATATGAGCTAGAGTTTGAGAACAAAGTGTGCATCATTGTTGAATGATATTGGAAACAAATGTGCTAGAGTTTGAGAACAAAGTGTGCATCATTGTTGAATAAAATTGGAAACATATGTGCTAGGTTTTGTGAAGCAAGTTTGTGCATTATAGTGATTGATATTAGAAGTAAACTTGCAAGGGTTATAGACCAATTTTGTGAAGCAAATTTGTGCATTACTGTGATTGTTATTGAAAGTAAATTTTGCAAGGGTTATAGAACAGTTTTCTTGTAAAGAAAATTTGTGCATTGGCTTGGTTGGCTTTGGGAGTACATAAGAAGGTCAACTATCAAGTGCTAGACTAGAGCTATCTTGTGAATGCAAATGAATGTGAGACATGTGTAAGTGATAGACTTAATGAATGTGAGAAGAACATATTTATTGATGTTAATGCATATCATTCTCTATATGTTCATGAAGAAAAATAATTTTGGGTAGAATATGTCTGAATTACTTCAGTCAAAGAAAGCACTTGGGAAAGATATATGAAATTGTTTGTATGCAAGAATTGGGAATATTTAAGCAATTTTTGTGAGCAGATTTGAGCAAACCTTGTGAGAAGGTTTGGAGTAGATTTGAGCAGGTTTTGTGAGCTAATTTGAGCAAGCCTTGTGAGTAGGCTTGGAGCAGATTTGAGTAGGTTTTGTGAGCTGGATCGAGTAGGTTTTATGAGTAGGTTTGAGCAGTGATTTGAGCAGATTTGGTGAAGCAAATTTGAGCAAGCCTTGTGAGCAAGGCTTGGAGCATATTTGAGCAGGTTTGAGTAATGATTTGAGTAGGTTTTGTGAGCTAGACTGAGCAAGCCTTGTGTAAAGACTTGGAGCATATTAGAGCAGAGGGGATTGAGGTCTCCTATGGATAGAGGTCCACAAACCAGAGCAAAGGGGATTGGTGTCTCCTATGGATAGAGGTCCACAAACTAGATCAAAGGGGATTGGTGTCTCCTGTGGATAGAGGTCCACAAACCAAAGCAAAGGGGATTGGTGTCTCCTGTGGATAGTGGTCCATGAACTTGAGCATAGGGGATTGGTGTCTCCTTTGGGTTGGTGCCCATAAACATTGTAATAGGGAATTGGTTCCCAAGAGATTTGTTGAGAAAATTTATAAGAAATATTTTCTCCATGGATGTAGCCCACATTGGGTGAACCACATTAAATCTGTGTCTCTTATGTGTGTGATGATCTGTGTATTGTTTCATTATTGCAATTGATAACATTGGATAATACTGCTTTGGAAAGAAAAGTAAAAAGTTGTATCTTATACTATTCACCCCCCCTCAGTATAAGCTTGTGTTCTTCAAAACTTTGCCTTATCACCTGCGTAAAAAAACTTAGAATGGTGTAACAATATGTAATAATTTTAGGATATAAAAACATCCATTTTGCACCTTTTTTGCACTCCTTTGCTACTTTTGATTTTCTAATTTTATGGTAGATTTTTGGAGATGTTCTTCTGAATAGGCAACTCTCATTTTTGTTGGTTTTATGAACCCAACTTGTAACCACTTTTGTAGATGCAATATAACACTTATAGCACTTTTAATCTAAGACTCACCAAGTCTCTATTTGAGGCAATCCTTACTGATTTTATGTGGTTATTTTCTTCTCCAAAACTTGGAGGATTGAGCTGATTTTAGTGGCTTTCTTTGGCCACTAAAATTTGTATATTTTGGTGCACTAATGGTGTCTTTAGACAGTTGGTGCTAGTATGATTTTGTGTCCTTATCAAGAACACAAACATTAAGCTTTTTGAGAGTAATATAGTAGTGCAAATGAACCCACTAATATTTCACTTTTAATGCATTAAAAATTTCACCTTATCACTCCAATCAACTCTCAAAGTAACTTATAAGTGCACTTAATCAATTTGCTACAACTAATCAAGAATAATTTGAAATGAATCTTCAAGAATTATTCTGCAATTTCACTACAAACAAAGTTGTAGGAACTAGTCTTCTTTTTCTTTCCAAAGTATATATTTGATAGTTGATAGATAGTTGTAATTTTGTAATCTAGTCAACTCCAAAGCTATTGCGCAAAATGAACCTTAAAAGGAACTTTTCCCTTTTTGCACTTTTGAATACTGTATTTTGATTTTCCTCTTTTGCAACTCTAATCCAATATAAGGTGCTTTAACAAATCTGATAAGTAATCCAATTAATGAATCTACTTGCACCAATAGTTGCTTACCTTTTTGAAAGTTTTTGTAGAGGATTTAGATCTTGGTTTCTAAGATCACCAGGTTGATGTTGTGAGTAGGATCTCGCTGCTCAATTTCTTCTTCACCAAAAAGTGGTCTCAAACTTTCTTTTACGAGCCTAGGTTTTGGTGATTGATACTTCAAGCAATATTCTCCTTTTATTGTAGATTTGGAGAAGTCTTTGTTTATAAAACAGTAACTTATTACTATGAGTGGTAATATTCAAATATTTTGGATTTGGTAGGCTTCTCTTATCTTCAAGTCTTCTTGTCAAATTTTGACTTTAAGCAAGATCTTCTTCTCAAGATTCTGAATGCCTAGAGGTCTTCTCAATATTATTCTAATATTTAGCACTCCTTGCCAAATTCTTCTTCTTCTTTTGGGCTTGTTTTCGGATGCCGATAATTATCCTAAATATTTCACTATATTTTGTAGTGAATTTCTCTAATGAGTTCTCCTCAAAACTCCTTCGATGATTTCTTTAGTAAGGCTCTCCAAGCATTTTACTGGATGCTTGTTGAGACCTCTCCAGGGTCTTTGATCTTACAGCTTATTTCAGTCTTCCTTGAGATAATTTCTTCAACCTTTTGCTTCTAGAAGTTTTGATGGTGAGATCTTCTTCTGAAACTCTGATTCTGCTGCTTTTGGATTGATTTTGAAGAAGATATTCTTCCTAACTTTCTTGTAGGAAATTTTCCAATGCACTCATTTTCCTGCAACAAAGTATTAGTACTAAAATCTGAATTTACTTCTAAATCAGATACTCTCTTCTAGATTCTTCTTTAGGATCAAGTCTTCTATGGCCTTTTCTTCAGTATCAAGGCTTTTGTGGCCTTTTCTTCAGTATCAAGGCTTCTGTGGAATTTTCTTTTGAAATAAGGCTTCTATGGCATTTTCTTCTAGATCAAGTCTTCTATGGCCTTTTCTTCTTCTGTGAAGTTCTCAATCTAGCAATGGAGATCTCCATTCTCCTAACTTCACCATGACTCTTCTCTAGGAGTCTTCTTTCGTAGTATTCTTGTCTTGCACAAGGAACTAATCTATGCACTATGAAGGCACCTCGACCTTTGGGTAACGAAGTTGAAATCTCCTAGTTTTCTATTGTAGGAGGTGTTCCAATCATTTAAGAATTAATTTTCTGCAACAAAATAAAATTTGGTCAATAGTTGACAAATTCTAGATATCATGAATTATCTTCACTAGTTGATTTGTCAATCTAGTGGATTGAATGCTGAGTCCTAGTTTTCATAATTTTTTCCTACAACTCTATGGAAATACTCTAGCCAAATGTAATCTTAGTATTTTTGGAACTGAGATTTCTTTCAATCCTTACTTGTGGCTCTCCCTAATTCTACCATCTAGACTCTTCTGAGAGTTTTTGACAATGGCTGATCTAAAGGTACATCAGGTTATCAAAAAACTCAGGCTTAATTATAATGGTGGTTTTTCTATCGATCTACCATGGCTAGATCTACTATGGCTCTAATACCACTATTAGTTTTTTATGTAGTATGCAATGGGAGATAGCAATCATAAGATGCAAAATAAAATGAAAGAAAGTAAATATGCAAGATGATTGAAATATATTATAAATAGAAATGATGAAAATGAATACAATGTAGCTATGGAGAAAATGAATAGTTTTATGAACAAAGCTACTGGACTACATTGCACCCATCACCAATATATGGCGATCTACACAGTACTATACTACTACCTACAAATATGCTACGAGCTTGTTTTGAGCTTGTTACAATGAGGCCCTTTTTATATAGGAATATAGGTTCCTTGGACAACACTCTACCTAGATGTACAAGGGACACCTTGTACATATACAACTTGCACATTGACACTTGTGCATTTATTACATTGCATGAAGTAACTAGATGACTTTCCCCTAAAGTAATCTAAAGTCCTAAGTATGTATCTAGGAAGGTACATTTACATGATCCAAATGATGTAATATACTTTATATCTAACATATCCGAGCATAAATAACCAAGACTCCATATTTTGTAGTTTTTAAAATCTCAATGAGTTCTCTTAGAATGTTACCTATTGCCTTGAAGGTATATATTTCCTAGAATTCAATGGGAAACCTATACATCTTGACCCTAACTAGTACTAGGGATAGATTTATGTTTTCAGGTGCAATACCTTCATACCAATGGGTAAGGAAGAGCCCTACTCTTCCCTTCAATCAAGGACCCCCTTTCAATATTCTATCTCTTTCCTCCTTGAAACACAAAATGGCTAGGATAAAACCTTTAGAAAGAAAGGATAGACTCATTCCTAAAGACTTTCAAAGACCCATTCAAATTACTAATGATTACCTTATCTTTGAGCAATGAGGATTGCTGCTCTATAAGGTCCTCCTTAGCCTCTACTACTAGGGATGATTCTAAGTATTTAGCTATAAATCAATCAATGGAAAGGAAACTATAACTTGATATCTAATAAAATTTACCAGTATATCCTATAGCGATTATGTTATTTGAAAATAAACCTATGATAATATGTATGCAAAACTTCTAAGATAATGAAGGGATAAATGAAACTTAGTTAAAAAATTATATGCCTAAAGAGAATACCCTATCTCACTAATGCCCTAACCCTCCATTGCTCCTCGCATTATCTGAACCTTGGATGATAGATATCTACAATTTTATTTCTTACAACTTGAAAATTGTCACTATCCTTGTTTCAAATGGTTGACTTCAGAGGGTCATATCTCCCTCAATACTACTCGAATTCCTCGTATAACCTTTTATTTTAAAATCTCTTAAAATCCCCACACAAATTGGTCCAAGAATCATCTGAATTGGACAACCCTTCACAAAAATATGGCTCTTGAAAGATGAGTTGTTTTTATGAAAATTGCCCTAACACTACCCTTATTCTGGATGGTTGTCTTCACATGGTCATATCACCCTCATAATTTCTTGGACTCTTTTGTATGACTACTCATTTCAAAACTCTTTAATTTTTGGATAAAATGACATAAGAATCGTCTGAATCAAACAACTTTATGCAAAGATATGGCTCCTGAAAGATGATTCATTTTTTGGAACATTTGCCTTTAACTTTGTCGATTCATAACTATAACTCCCCTTATTATGAGATCAAAGGATGATTATTTTTCCCTTTTGAGACTCACTTCGCATACTCTGGACTCTTATGACCTATTAGGACCATAGATGCTTAGCCATCTTCCTTTGAGAAATGTTTGACCTTTGCCAATAACTTTTCAAAGTCAAGGAGGTACTAAGAAGAAGGTAGGAGTTTAGTAGTACAGTGACATGGCTATCAAGAATGAGAGGATTAGGCAGGTTGGTGAGCAAATTCAATGTTTAGTTAATTTGGACAACCATTGTAGAAATATGGTTTAGGAGATTTGGCTCCAATGCAAATCTTCTTTTATTGTTGTAAACATGTGGACAACCCTTATAAAAATATAGTTTAAGAGATTTGGCTCCAATACAGATCTTCTTTTACTATTATAAACAAATACTCTTATTAACTAAAAATAAAAAAAGCTTATCCCAATTTATAAATAATCTTTGTTTAAATATAAAATTTTCAATTTCTTATTTGATGTTAAATATTTATATCTTTTCAAAATATTATTAAAAAAAAAACATGGCCAACGTCAAAGCTAATATAATAGACTTATGGAATATTGTAGGCCTAGTGACCCACATGACCTTATGTTCATCCACTTTTTTTTTTTTTAATTTAAACGAAGCACTTCTACATAGCATTAGTCATTGAATTGTTCCCCTATGAACTTCCCTATTGTTGGATTGGTTGTTCGGCTTACATTCCTTTATATTTCACTTTTGGTCTGCTTGCATTTATATTTTCTTTACTCTTTTATATTATATTTACTTTAATCCCATAAACCAATTTTAATTTTTTATAAATATTAAAATTAAATATAAGTTTTATATTTGCATTTTTAAAAATTTGAAACAAAAGCATAAAATAAAATAATTAATAGTCAAAGATAAATTATAAAAACTCAGGTGTTGTAGGTGAGTTGGAGAGGAGAGGGCAATCCTCCGAGGGAGGTCCTAGGTTTGAATCTCCATCCTACTAAAAAGTTGAATTGGGTATCCAAAATCCAAGTGATAATGTTGGTGTGGTCAGGGCCGAACGCGACTCCTAGGTGACTTTGATTGTGTAGAACCTTTGGTCGTGGTCCCTCAGACCATGGCGGCCCCACAAGAGGTTTAGCTTTAAAAAGAAAAAGATAAATTATAGAAACAAATACTCATTAGAATCCATTTGTTTATTTTTAAAAGATTTATATTATACAAACTAGAGAGCATTTTTTTTTAGAGTAATACTTCTTATACGTAGTGGGGATTGAACTAGGATCACAACGAGAGAACATCTTTAGTTAGGTTGAAATTAAAAAAAATAAAAATTACTTTAAAAAGATAGGTAAATTGATAGTTATTAAATGCTTGTTACGGATTGTTTCAATTAAATTTCTTAAATAATCATATTTTAAAAAAATTGTCTTTATATAAAAACTAAAGTTTATAATTGTAGAATTTGAATTTATAATAGTAGAATCATGCTCCAGATGAGACCTTTCTCGCATTAGGCAAAAATGGTTATCATCCTTTATGGAATAAAAATAAAAAGGGAAATAAAAAGGTATACTCATTAGAATCCATTTGTTTATTTTTAAAAGATTTATATTATACAAACTAGAGAGCATTTTTTTTTAGAGTAATACTTCTTATACGTAGTGGGGATTGAACTAGGATCACAACGAGAGAACATCTTTAGTTAGGTTGAAATTAAAAAAAAGTAAAAATTACTTTAAAAAGATAGATAAATTGATAGTTATTAAATGCTTGTTACGGATTTTTTCAATTAAATTTCTTAACTAATCATATTTTAAAAAAATTGTCTTTATATAAAAATTGAAGTTTATAATTGTAGAATTTGAATTTATAATAGTAGAATCATGTTCCAGATGAGACCTTTCTCACGTCAGACAAAAGTGGTTATCATCCCTTATGGAATAAAAATAAAAAGGGAAATAAAAAGGTATACTCATTAGAATCCATTTGTTTATTTTTAAAAGATTTATATTATACAAACTAGAAAGCATTTTTTTTTTAGAGTAATACTTCTTATACGTAGTGGGGATTGAACTAAGATCACAACGAGAGAACATCTTTAGTTAGGTTGAAATTAAAAAAAAGTAAAAATTACTTTAAAAAGATAGGTAGATTGATAGTTATTAAATGCACAAATTATTTCAATTAAATTTTTTAAATAGTCATATTTGAAAAAATTTGTCTTTATATAAAAACTAAAGTTTATAATTGTAGAATTTGAATTTATAATAGTAGAATCATGCTCCAGATGAGACCTTTCCCACATCAGACAAAAGGGGTTATCATCCCTTACGGAATAAAAATAAAAAGGAAAATAAAAAGGTCAACTGGCTGAAATCAATTTATAATCAATATTAAATGTTTAGATTGGAACGGGCATCAAATCTTATAAAAAAAAGGTACCGTTAGAGAAATTCACACAATCTGTTGGTTCAAAAATTTCCTTTCTTTTTCATTAAAAATCTTTATAAAGCTTCCTGTTTCAGTAGATTTTATGCCATTCATGGTCAATGGGTGGATGGAAACGTGCACAAAGGTAAACATGTTTTTAATTCCACTTTAAACAAAATCTTTCTTAATAGGTTTCTTTGCCTCTAAAATGTGTAAAAAAAAGTCGGTGATGTTGGACACAGAAACGACAGGTAAATTAAAGGCCATTGATATGAATCTGGCTGCATCCCACTATCAACAAAAAGGACAAAATGAGTTGTCAAACAAAACTACTGCTGGATTGAAATTATTATAAGACTTCGTGATTTAGGTTCTTCCAATGAACAGACCAGTGAATCGATTTCAACCACTTCCAGGTTTCTAAAACATAATTAATATTTTCATTGTGATGCAATTATGCATTGTGTGGACGACCCAGATGAAGTATGACGCAGAATCTGAGTGTTTGAAGTATGAGTGTTTGAAGTATGATGTAGAATCTGACATAGAAAGATATTAAAATATTGAATAAAAATTTAAGATTCCAATCTTGTTAAAAATAGAATTGTAGAATTGTATATCATACGAAATATAATTTAGATAAACAACAATATGTTAGGTAAATAGCATCGAAAATGGATAACTGAAATATGATTGAACAACTATATGTTAGGTAAACAGCATCTAAAATAGTCTTACACCTAACCCTGTAAAAGTTAAAAATTACTATAAATACTTTTGAGTGGACCACCTTAACTTTGCAAGGATTGAGAAGGAAAACCACCATCATATTTTTCATTTATTGGTCATAATGGAGGACTCCACTATATTGTGGACTTTCCACATAGCCTTAATGGTGCATCTTGACGGGGAAACATAACAATTTGGATTGGAAACATAACAATTTGGATTGGAGCATTATGAAGTGCAATGGGATCATTTCAGAGTCTACTGGACCATTAATGTACACCATTACATCCCAACCACCACCGCCATATAAAAAGTTAGGTGCATGAAAAGTACACCCATCAATTGCTTCCTTGGGGGACAGGAAGCAAATTTGAGATATGGTGACAAATCTGAAGCCACATAGATAAATGTCTGGCTGATTTTGCATGGGCAAGAGCAATAAAAAAGGCGCTGTTTGCATTTTCCCATGATGTGAGGGGAAGATTCCAAAATCCTTTTGACTTGGAAAAGCTGTTTAATTATTTTGTATGAACAAGGTTTGGGAGGCGCCAAATGTATATAAAAGCCATTGGGGAGCAGAAAAGGGGTCAACCTTGTGTGAAGTATTAAAAAAGAGTTACTGTATTGCATTTTCTTTTGTTTTACGTTTTTGCTTCACGAGAACACAGTGCACATCCACACAGCTGACAGGGCCTTGGGCCTTGGGCGTTGAAGCAGATATACATATTTATAAGACCCATCTAGGCTCATAATACTCTCTCAGAAATTTGATCTTAGAAAGATGGGGCAAATGTACAAGAAGGGTCTGGCTCTCTTTGTTATGATGGTGTTGATTGGCTTATCATGTCTCCATGAATTGCAGGCAGTGCCAGTTTCAAGTGAGTATTTTGGCCTCTGTTCTTCTTTGAAGTCATGGCAGGAGTTGGGAGTTCATGAAAATCTCTTGACTTCAGCCATGGATTAGATTGCATTGTTTATGTTACTGGTTGTTAACTTGTTGAAAACTGGTCCTGAGATGTATTGTTCTTCAGAAAGTCCACTTTTTTTTTATTTTTGTGTTATGTTCATATGATGGTCTTTTATTTGGAAATGCCATGGCAAAGTTTCAGTTTTGGGCTCTTGACTCGGAGCTTTTTTGGCAGGGACTCTCAGCTTGGCACGTCATGAAAATTACTTCAGTCGTGGAAGTAACAGCCAGGTATAGCTAATGTAAAACTAGACTGTTCTCTGTTGTTTCTAGCCCTTCTGCTCTTATTCTTGTGACAGGGCACAATATGGGCTTGAGGATTTGCCAATCCACAAGTGGATCAGAACTCCCTGCTTTCTTGGGTGTGGCTTATCAACATTTTTCTCTGTTTTTTCACCTTCTTCCCTTGACTGATGTGTTTTCCCCGCCATTGATTACCCTCAGATGTTTGGGACTTGGCTACTAGGTTGAAATTTTTTGGGTTCAACTCAATTCTGTCTGTGAATTGTTTGCCTTTGAAGCCCACAAAGAGCACCTAGGCATGTTCTACATCCCACTCGGCACTTGGACCAAGTCCATAGGATTTCAGTGAGGCTGCCAATAGGATTTGAACTCTTGACTTCTTAGGACAGGTACTGAAATTGGTAGGGACCATGCATAGAAGAAGCCACATCCAAGGCCCAAAAGCACACGCCTCTTAGGTCACATCATTGGGGCTATTGATCCACCATGTCTCACCCTCTTTTGGGTCCAGGCCATATGGAAAAATTCTCCAAAGATATTCATACATATGGAAAATACCCACTACTTTAGATGCTTCTTTCATGGTTGGGCGATGTAGCATATTCTATTAACCTTGATTACAGCCTAGAGGAACAAATTTCTTTGATGCATCATATACAAAACTACTACTATTTATCCCCAAAAGTTAGACCTCCTGATTGTCTATCTCATAGTGATTTCCTTGCAAATGGGATATATTGATTCAAAAGACACAGAAATTTCCAGATCAAGAGTGACAACTCGTCACTTAACTGAACAATTTAACAGAAACATCATTTGCTCCATTTTCCTGATTTTTCAAAGTCCTAACACCTCAATTTATTCCATTGTAGTTTCCTGATTTAACTTTCTGAAATTTTATGTTTTCAAATTGATTGTTTTAGGGTGAGTCCAAGAGGGCAACATGTATTCCTCTTGGTTTTTTTGATATATTGCAATATATATGTATACTTATATATAGAAAATTTGAGAAACATTGATTATCTTCCTTTGAGTGCTGTTGGACATGAAAGTGATAGAAAATAATTCATTGTTGGATTTAATTTCTATTTTCACAAACAATCTGCAACCTGACATATCTTTCTCTCTATTTGCGAATCAAACAGATGTTTGAGGAAGAAAAACGGAGATTAGATGAAGACGAACAATTTCTTCATGGACGAAGTGACCTTGTAGAGCAGGACTACCCTGGCTCCGGTGCCAACCGTAGCCATGAACCAGGCGGTGGATCAAGGGCCCCTGGCAGGAACCCCCCATGAATATGACCTTCAATTCGAACCACTTCACCCTATTTCTCCTGCTGTGCAGTAACCGCTATGTATATTGATGCATCTTTAGGGCAGTACTAATCATATAGAATGATTTAATCCATATCTATACAATAATAATACGTACCTTGAGTGTCTTATGCTGGGGAAGTCATGTTTGGTGGCATGTAAACAAAATATAGCATAGCGTCTGCATCTCCTTAGGGATTTGTATAATCAGGTCTAGTAACATTTCTATTTCTATATGGGTGCAGTCAAACACATTATTCCTGACTCTTCAATGCTTTGTTTCTCAATGCATTTTGTATTAATAAACCATGCTTCATTTACTTGTCAAGGTCAGTATTTTATTCTCTGTAATATTAGCAGTTCTAATTTGAGCTTTTTATGGCTTTGCCATTGTAAATCAGATTGTTACAGTGAGGTATGATTGGGGATAATCTTGAGATGTGGGATAGAAGTGTTTATCTTACTTTCTAAATCAGATAAATCCTTTGGGAGAATATATATACTATTTTTACAAATTAAAAAGTAAGAAATAAGCTGGGTGGTTATGAATTTTTGTGGATTTATTGTTATGAATTTTTACTTAGATAAATCCTTTGGGAGAATATATATACTCTTTTTACAAATTAAAAAGTAAGAAATAAGCTGGGTGGTTATGATTTTTTGTGGATTTATTGTTGTTATGAATTTTTACTGTAGCTCAAAATAAAGAAAGAAATTGTGTTCTATGTAATTTTATAGCAGCTCACATCCCTCTCACACTCCAAGAAATTTGAAGAGACAAGTGTTTTTTATTTTGAATAATTTAAGTGGAAAAGAAATTTACACAGACACATCTCTTTAGTTGGCATATCAAAGTGATCACATCCCTCTCACACTCAAAAAAATTTGAAGAGACTAAGTGTTTTTTTATTATTATTATTAATTTAAGTGGAAAGGAAATTTACAGACACATCTCTTTAGTTGGCATATCAAAATGAAGCGATCGTAGTTTTAGTGAAAACCCATCATGGTTTGAGTAATAGGATTAGAGGTATTAGTATATATACAAAATATACGAAGCTCAGGTCTTTTATACAATCCTTAACACAATCCCCTCCCTTGCTCCCCTCCTGAAAAAACATATCATATTTTATTAAACCTTTAGTTTAATAGAGTCATTACCTAAAATAACATAGAACATAAAGAGATTCATTGCATAGAACATGTCTTTACTCGCGGATTGGTAATTGTTTGTTTGGTTAGATACTTATTAACAAGAAATTTAGGTTTAAATCTCGGGAGCATGCCTGTTGCAAAGGTAGTAGTCTGATTTGAATCCTCGGAAGAGACCTAGGTTCACACCTTGGGGGCATACCTGTTGGGTAGTAGTCTGATCTGAATTCTCTGAGTGTGTGTCAATGAATGTGTGTCAAATCGATGACGATGATACAAATCCTGAATGACCGATGATCCTCTTCACGTCGAGTCAATAATAATGAGGTGGTATAAACTTGTTAGGAGCAACCCCTACTTATGATTTAAACTCTGCACTTGACAATTACTACAAATAATAGAAATGTAACCAACTTATCTATGTGTCAAAAATAAAAATAAAATAACATAGAACATAAAGAGATAATTAAACTCTGCACTTGACAATTACTACAAATAATAGAAATGTAACCAACTTATCTATGTATCAAAAATAAAAATAAAATAACATAGAACATAAAGAGATAATACAACTTATGTATGTATCAAAAATAAAAATAAAAATAAAATAACATAGAACATAAAGAGATAATATGAACTATAAGATGATTGTTAGCTTGTGTTGTACGAAGTGTTTGACATATAGTCTAAATTTTTTTAAATACAATTTAATATTTTATAGATGCAACAAATCATCACCCTTTTCCTTTAGAGGTCATGACAAAGAAAGTAAAAAACAACTTATCCTAGAAGATTATTATTCTAGTTATGTTGGGCCACTAAACAATTTCCTCAAGTTTCTTTCATTTGCTTTAAGTGCACAATATTATCATGTATCCCATTAAATGGGTGCATGTAATTCTTCGCACAATAAACTAGGACACAAATGTTGTTAGGTTGTGTCATGCCAAGTGTTATGGA
Source organism: Wollemia nobilis (assembly GCA_028583015.1). Classification (NCBI taxonomy): domain Eukaryota; kingdom Viridiplantae; phylum Streptophyta; class Pinopsida; order Araucariales; family Araucariaceae; genus Wollemia; species Wollemia nobilis. The sequence continues at coordinate 5,083,125 of JAQPPZ010000386.1, read as the reverse complement.
TATAATCTAACATTTCATAAATGCAACAAATCATCACCTTTTTTTTAAGAGGTCACGAAAAAGAAAGTAACAACTTATCTTATAAGAATATTATTTTAGTTATGTTGGGCCACCAAACAATCTCCTCAAGTTTTCATCATTTGTTTTAAGTGCACAATGTTATCATGTATTTTGTTAAATTAGTGTTTGTAACACTTCACACAACAAACCAAGATAGGAACATTATTTTATCCTTGTTATGTGTGTCGAGGATAAACCAAGATAGGAACATTATTTTATCCCTGTTATGTGTGTCAAGGATAAGGATTCAGAGGATAACTCTTTGATATCAATTGTGGCATCAAGAGAGTTATGATAGAGTGGTGCTACGAGATAGGGCACTAGTGACTTGATTAGTCTCCAAGGGAAGGACAACATGAGCGTGTTATGGAAATAGGGCATCAATGACTTGATTGTTCTCCAAGGGAAGGAAAACATGAGCGTGTTATGGAAGGGATGTGAATGGTCATAAAGGTTGTGGCATTGAGGGATGGGTGTCTATGGCAGCAAGAGATGGTTGCTTATGTACAAAGGTTATGGTACCAAAATATGCCTAAGGGCTAGGCTCTAAGTTGCTATTGTTAAAGGTCAACTATTAGGCATATTGTTAATACAAATACACGAGGCACTAAGGAAGTATATATATGATAAAATGTAGACACACAAAGGTGAACACAAATATATACCCATGGAAATAATAACTCTCAAACTACAAGAGTGATGCAATGAGTCTATGTAGAGGGGAGAGAGAGATGCCCTAAGGCATAATCCAACTCCCTAAGAAGGGGTGTGAGAGGATGTAGGCCGAATCCCTATGTATATATGTGATGATGTGGGTTGTATTCGTGAGGAAGAATATGGTGGCGTTGGTCTGATCCCTGTGTAGAGGTGTAGTGGCACTAGTCATAGCTCTAGCATATGGGTGCAACCATTGATCTCACTACAAAGATGTGGATTGGAGCTTCCCTTCTACTTGCTCTACTCTACCTTCTTTTTAATTGCTCTATTATAATTTCCCTATGTTGTGGCCAAAAACATTCCTTTATTCAAAAGGATGTAATGGATCTACATGATGCAATAATAGAAGAGAAATGGTTCAATTGTCAATTCAAATTCAAAATAATCAATGATACAACCATTAGAGGTTCATATTTTGAAGTTTTAAGTTTTAAGTTTGGGCCCAAGCTAGTAGCTAGTGTTGATACTAACAACTAGTGTATAAGATATCAGAGTCTAGAGTTTGAACTTGAGTTTAGAATTTGGTGTTTAGAGTTCGAGCCCAAGCTAGCAACTAATTTTTGAGATCGTGTTAATGTGTTAAGAAGCCTCGTGAAGTTTGAATGTGCTAATTTGCAGAGAAGCCTCCTAATTTTAGTGTTTGGACTTTGAAGTTTGGAGTTTGGACCTAAGATGACCATTGGTGTTGGCATTGGTGCCAACATGGAATAAGGTGGATATTTTGAGAAGCAGAATTCTAGATTTTGGAGTGCATTGATGTGCTAAGGGGCCCTCTATAGTCCATATTTTGGAATTCAAAGTTTGGAGTTTAAGCCCAAGTTGGTAGCTAGTGTTTACATTGATAGCTAGTACTAACATCAACATTGGAGAAGGTGTTGGCATATTGAGAAGATGCAATCTCGAGTTTTGTGTTGACGTGCTAAGAGGCCTTACGGAGTTTGATGTTTGGATGCTACTTTTCAAAGATGTGGACATGTGTTATTTCTTAGAACTTGAGGCTAGTTAATGGAATTTAGCTAAGGCAAAATTTGACTTTGTTTTTTTTGGACTTTGGATGTCAAAAAATTACCTACCCAAGTTGAAAATTTTGACAAGCTTAGAAATTTCATTGTATGCATTGGCACCTAAGAATGTTGTTGGCATCATACTACTCAGGTAGACATGTTAACATTAAGGTTGTTGAGGCTAGTGTCAATCTATAAATGGTGCTTAGTTTATGTACTGACATTAAGGATGGACGTGAAGTTGATGCTAGGAACTAGTTTTTGTGTCAACATTGAAGATGGCAAAGCTAAAGATGAGGTTGGTGTCATATATGGAGTTGGCACTATGAACAAATTTGGCATCATAGATCATCATGGTGCTAGCCCATAGGCTAAGAAGTCATAGTGAACATTGAAACCTATGGGTTGGCATTGTTATGGCACAATGGCCCATGAAGATGTGGAGTAACCCATTCCTTTTCCAGATCCTTCATTCCCCAAGAAGCAATGATCCCACATTGTTTCTAGTTCAACCTACAAAACACAATAATAAAGCAAAAAATATATATATAAAAATAAATAATGTATGTACAAAGCTAGAGCAACTATGCTCCATGGAACCCTTGCTAGCGTTAATGATGTAAAATAAAATAAAAAATGTTTGAAGAGCAAAAGGCCTCGATAAACTAAATCTAGAAAAATAGTAAATACATAATCAAAGGAAAAAAGAAGAAGATAACAAATACACACATAACACAGTATTTCACCTAGGAAACCCTTATGAGAAAAAACCCAACACAGTAATATCTCCTTATTGTATAAACTTAACCGTCTCCAATACAATAATGTTCATCTCTCATCTCTCTTCAAACCCTGATGCAAGTGCAATTAAATAACAACACAAGAACAAATTTTACAATACCATGGGTGAAAAACCATGGGTTCAAATATTTAACCCTAAAAAACCCATATGGGTCTAAAAATAGCTTAAGAAACCCTAAAACTTTTGAACCTAGAGGATACATGGAGAGTGTCCAATACCTTTTAGAGTTAACCCCACTAGAATAACATGGAAAATATTCAACATATTTCCAACATTCTCCCACTTGTTGAATACTTTCCATAGGGGCCAAAAACTACCATTGTCAACTATCAAGGGCAACCATGCCCATAGATCTTCTACACCAAGAAATTTTTGAGTAGGTACAACCTTTGTTAATGAATCAACAACATTATTCTTTGTATCAACTTTCTCCAACATCACCCGATTCCCTTCAACCATCTCTCACAAAATGGTACTTGATATCAATATGTTTTGATCGATCATGAAAACCAGGATTGTTGGCCAAAAATATTGCACTCTGACTATCACTATCAATTCTCACAACCTTCTACTTAAGACCAAATGTTGAACACAACCTCTATAGCCACACTGCTTCTTTATAGGCATGAGTTGTTGCAATGTACTCTACCTCTATTGTGGATAAAGCAACCATTGATTGCTTTTTACTCATCCAACTTACTACCCCTCCAAATAGTCTAAACACATAAGCACTCATGGATCTTCTCTTGTCCAGATCTCCAACCCAGTCAACATCCACAAAACCTTGTAGATTTACAATATTACTATCTCCATATTTTCCTTGGTAATAGATAGCATAGTCTGAAGTTCCACGCAAGTATCTAAAGATCCTCTTCACAATAGTCCAATGTTCCTTTCTTGGATTGGACATATATCTGCTAACTACTCCCACTGCATGTGCAATATCAGGTCTAGTACAAACCATTGCATACATCAGACTACCAACAATGCTAGCATAAGGAACATGATGCATTTCTTCAATTTCCTCATCTGTTTTAGGACATTGTTCAATAGATAACTTTTGACCAATAGGATATGGAGTACATATTGGTTTACAATCATGCATCCTAAACCTCTGTAGTATCAAATCAACATATTTCCTTTGATTTAACCACAACTTTCTATTTGCACGATCCCTTATTATTTCCATACCCAAAATAAATTTTGCAGCACCCAAATCCTTCATGTCAAATTCAGAAGATAACTGAGATTTTAGTAACTTTATCATCTCCTTATTGTTACCAATTAACAACATGTCATCCACATACAAAACAATGATAACAAAATTTTCACCTTCTTGTTTAAAATACACACACGGATCTGCTTTGCTTTTTCCAAGCCCAAGTGTCAAAACAAACCTATCAAATTTTTGGTTCCACATTCTTGGAGATTGCTTCAAGTCGTAAAGAGACTTTTTCAACTTGCATACCAAGTCCTCCTTACCTTTTACCCTAAAGCATTCTGGTTGTGACATATATATGTCTTCATCAAGTTCACCATGTAGAAATGTTGTCTTTACATCCATCTGTTCTATTTCAAGATCAAAAGCAGCAGAAATAGCCAACAAAAATCTAATTGAAGTTAGTTTAGCCATAGGAGAAAAAATCTCACCAAAGTCAATTCCCTCAACTTGAGAAAATCCTTTTGCTACCAGGCGAGCCTTGTACTTCTCCAACTTTCCTTCTACATTGTACTTCTTCTTGAATACCCACTTACAACCAATCGATTTTCTTCCAGGGGTAATTTCACCAAGTCCCACATCTTATTTTTATCCAGGGACTCCATTTCTTCCTCCATAGCCCTTTTCCAAGACTTATTCTCACTTGATTGAAGTGCCTCCTTTACAGTCTTGGGTTCTTCATCAGTAACTAATATATTAAATGCAAAACAAATATTTGAAGGGCTATACCTTTCTGGGAGTCTTCTCACTCGATCTGATCTCCTCAAACTTGGAGTTCTAGGTTCTACATCTTCAACTTCCTCCTCACCTTCTTCCTCTAAATTTTCCTCTTCAGACTCTCTCTGTAGTTCATCTTCTTCTGTAGCACTAGGTTCTACCATAGGTTCTTCCTCCTGTTCCAATTTTACTTGAACTATTTTAGGTTCTTTGCTTGGTTGCATTTCCTATTTTGGAACCCCTTTTGTTTCTCTAAAGATCACATTATGACTATAAACAATCTTCTATGTTTCTAGGTTCCACAACTTATATCCTTTAACACCAATACTATAACCCATAAATATGCATTTTTTAGATTTATAGTCTAGCTTAGTCCTTTTCTCTTTTGGGACATACATATAAGCATCACAACCAAAAACCCTTATATGACTGAGAGAGGGTTTCTTACCAGTCCACACTTCCTGTGGAGTCTTGTCCACCAAAGTTGAGGTAGGAGATCTATTGATGAGGTAACAAGTAGTTAACATGACTTCTACCCAGAATTTCCTTTCTAACCCTACACCACTTAGCATGCTTCTAGCCTTATCCATCAATGTTTTGTTCATCCATTCTGCAACTCCATTCTGTTGTGGAGTATACAGAGTTGTTTTCTGCCTTTCTATTCCATAATCCTTGCAAAACTGCTCAAATTCATTAGAGCAATACTCACCACCATTGTCACTTCTCAAAACCTTTATCTTTTTCTCTATCTAATTTTCTACAAGAGCCTTAAACTCTTTAAATTTATTGAAAACATCAGATTTGTTTCATAAAAAATATACCCAGGTCTTTCTTGAAAAGTCATCTATAAATGTAACAAAATAGATAGATTTACCTAATGATGGTACTTTTGTAGGTCCAAACACATCACTATGAACTAGATGTAAAATTCCTTCAGATCTTGTAGCACTACTAGGAAACTTGACTCGGGTTTGCTTTCCAAAAACACAGTGCTCACAAAAATCAAAATTTAATGGGCAATCAAAAATTCCTTCAGCCATACCTTTCATTTTTAATGTTTGAAGGCCTTTCTCACCAATATGCCCCATGCGTTGATGCCACAACATTGTCTTCGCTACAGGAATACTCGAAGCCACTTCTACCATATTATTCTCCTCTACAACTGAAGAGTTATTGCAATCAATACTTACAATGCTAGCCTCAAGTCTGAACAAAGTTCTTGTATGAACTCCCCTTGCCAACACCAAGACTCCACGAACCATCTTGCAACTATCCTTATTGAATACCACAATCACACCCACGTCATTCATCTTACTCATGGATATCATATTCCTTGCCAAACCTAGAATATGCAACACACTAGGAAGGGTTTTAATTCTTCCATATTTTAACCTCAACTTGACTCTTCCTCGACCTATTATTTTATATGTCGAATTGTCTCCCAAGAAGACTTCACCTCCATTTATCTTTTCATATTCATAGAACCCCTCCCTATGAGGAGTCATATGAAAGGAAGCACCTGAGTCAATCAACCATGAGTCATGGCATTCACTTGAGCATGTTGTAGTTAAGAATAAGTCCCCTGAATCTTCATTTGTGGTCTTCGTTTCTATAGAAGTTCCTTCATCAGATGATCGACTATTATCAGCCTTTTTAGATTTGCAATCTCTTTTATAATGCCTTATTTTACCACACTTTCAACATTTCCTCTTTTCTATAGCAATAAATTTACCCTTAGATCTTAATTTCCTTTCTCCTGATTTATTTTTGCTTCTTTCTTGACAAATGTTAGCTTTTGATGCTTAAAACTTTTTAAAAAATAACCACAAGATCTAAAATAAAGATATTATATAAAATATATTATAATGACAATATTCTAATCATATAAATCTCATAAATAACTTTTGCAACAACTCATAAAATGGCCATTTACCAAATGTTCATGAAAATAATATTTTGATATAAAATAAAGATCTCAAATACACCATACTTCCACACACTCTCACTCTATATTGTGTCTCTCTCACACACACACAGACACATATATAATAGAATGTGAATCTTCATATGGAGTACTCTTGGCCTTCACTCTTCTTGAGACTCTTCACTTTCCTACTCTAAGGACACATGTGCACTCTTACATAAAGGACACTTGTGCACATCTACACTCATCATACTTGCACACTTAACTACAAGACACTTGTGCATTTCCTGCACATTATTACATTACATAAAATATTTACTCACACCCTAATATAAGACACACTCATAATCTAAAAATGTACCTAAGGTGGTACATTAGCATGTGCCAAATAATATAATATACTCCAACACCCCCTATATTATATTATTTGGTTATTGAAGACTTCAGTCTTCAATATGGATTTTCATCTTTCATATGTTCTTCAACTTGATCAGATTATTGTTCTTATTTAATCTACAAGTGACCAAGTAGACCAAAGTATTGTTGTCCTCTCATCTTTCTCATTCTAAATCTTCAATTTGCCCATCGAATTTTATGATAGATAGATTTTTCATTTCCTGCAATCTGTTCCTTAGAAAATCCATTAGTGTTGTTTTGAACTACAACAATATCTTGTGAAATACCAATTGAGTCTAGAGCATATATATCATTATAAATTGATCTTGTAGCTTCTATCTCATTTTGATTTATAATGAAACACTTATTGACTCTATTTATATATCTAAACTCAACCATTCTTTTGCTCTCAGCCAATTTGGTTATTGAAATAAGATTTGATGTTAATCCAAGAACATACATCACATCATATAACAAAAGATTTGGAAAAGATGTACTAGGTGTTACACACCCATATACATGCACAAGATAGGTTTTTCCATCTACAATTTTCAACCCATAATTGTTTGACTTCAAGGCAATAAAACCATTGTAGATTTCCTGGCATGTGATTACTTGCACCAAAATCAATAAACCAAAGGTATTTTCCATTTTGACTCGTAGAATTATTTGTTCTTGAAGTAATTTTACATTTTTGATATGAAATATTGTATGGACTTTGATCTTGGATCCTTTCATAGTGTACTTTGTGATGATAGGTTCCTCTTGCTAACTTATCCATTACTATCTTCAAGAATAGTTTTATTGTTGAATTCATTGTCTCCCTAGTTTTGAATGTATTGACCAACCTTGAATTTGAGTATATGATCAAATACTAATTTTGATAAAATTTTTAATTCTCAAATTTTGTAGAATACCTTGTATTTCCTAATGTTTGGATATATGATCAAACAATAGTTTTGACAAAGGTTTCAATTCTTTACATTTTTAGGTTGAATTCCTTTTATCTCTTCAAAAATATGATTTCCAAATTCTAGATATCATAATCCTATGTTGGTATTGAATTCCTTATAACCTCCCAATCAGAAATTTAAAAATTTAGTAAAAGATATTTGCAAATTTTGTGTTCCTAATTTGATGTTGAACTCCTTATTTCTCCAAAATTATCAATTTGCAAATATTTCAAATTGCTTAACAAAATCAAACTAATTAATTACAAAACATGTAATTATCTTCCAAAACACTTAAATCAACTTTTCAAAACTTCTCAAACCTTTCCAAAATGTAGTAATCAAATATCTAGGGTTTGATTTATCACTTATAAACCTTATACATCCAATAGCATTAATTAATCAATGTGATAATTTAATAATCAAACTCATTCTTTCATAAACCAATTATAAATTCTTCCTTATTACTCTAACCTCTAAATAAATCAAATAATGATATGAAATTTACCTCAATAATCTGGGTGCACACTATCTTGGGCGAAATAATCGATCTTTAGTATTGAAGAGCCAACATACTTCTTGCTACAAGGCGCTCTCCTATTTTTGCAACCCAAACTTCCTTCCAAACCAAATCTCTCTTGTGCTATTTATGGCCCATGCATTAATAAATGTCTCAAACATTTTAATTCTCTCCAAGGCTATTGGTGTTTTGTTTCTGATGTGCCAAATGACAAACAATGACTTTACCTCTTCATCTCATGTATTATAGGTCTCCTTTTAGCACTTTAATTCTCTAATGCCCTTCTTCATTGTGTAACACTTTGGAAATGATTAACCTACAATGTTTTCAAGGCATTATGGTATCTTGAACATTTTAGTCAACATGTGGCATCTCACCACTTGCAATCCCAATGTCCACTTGTGTGATGGTTGATCCCTTGGTGCTCAAATTGCCCTAACTCAACTTCTTCAACATTTTGCCTTCCCAATACCTATCTTTTGACGTCCTTCAAATGTATTCTCTATTGCATGTTTGTATGCCATTCTTACCCTCCTTGAATGGAGCTAATGGTGGTGTTGAGGCTTTGCTCCTTCTCAACTTGGTGGCTCAACCTTGGTGGTTCTTCTCAAATATTTAGTTGTTATTTTCACTTGCAGTGGTTCGTCCTCAACATGGATACCTTGGCAATATGGTGGCTCCTTTTTCTACACTGTGATTGGTCAAGCTTCTTTAATAAAGACTTTGCTTTTGTTAGTTTTTGATGTAGCATGTAATGGGATATAGCAATCACAAGATGCAGAATAATATGAAATAAAGTAAATCTACGAGATGATTGAAAATATACTATAAATAAAAATGGAGTTTTTTACAAAAGTAGCTATGGAGGAAATGAAAACTCCATGAATATAGCTATGAATCAAGAATGAGATTGAGCATATTACACCCCATCACAATACACCACACTGCTACATCATGCCACACTGGTCTACACTACTTCCTAATACTATATCTTGCTCTATGTCTATGTCCCTTTATATTGGAAATAGGTTCCTTGGTCAACACTCTACATAGATGTGCAAGAGATAGCTTGCACTTTGACACATGCATTTATTACATTGCATGAAGTAACTAGATAACTTCCCCTTAGAGTAATCTAATGTCATAAGTATGTACCAAGAAAGGTACATTTACATAATCCAAATGATGTAATAGTCTATTTCTAACACCTCTTTGTATTACATTATTTGGATATTGAAGACTTTAGTCTTCAATGTGGATCTTCTTCTAGATGATGATATTTGACTTGTTCAAGCTCATCATATTTATCTTCATTTGGTTCTAAATGTTGATGACTGAGTAGAGCATGGTGCACTTGTCCTCTCATCTTCTTGAGTTCGGTGTCCCTTGATGTCAGGCATTTTTGGTGAACAATTGTTCTCATGATTTTGCATGTCATGAGTGGATCTGAATAGGTTCTCTTCATTTCTTTTTTACCTATGTAAGACCTATTTTTTTGCATTTCATAAGTATCAACCTTGAGATCATTGTTAGTAGATCTATCTGAAATAAGTTCTTGAAGATAAAAATTTATCCTTTGTATGAATCTTCTCTCATAGCCCTATAGTAACTGTATTTGAAATGACAGGAAAACGATGAGTGATTTATTCCATCACAGTATTTGCAAGGATGGAAACTCCAACAAGTTGATTTTTCATGACCATATTGATTGCAATAAGTGCACAATAGAGATGATCTGATAGCTTTGAAGTCTATTTTAGGAACATCATGTTTGTCTATTTTCTTAATAAGATCTTCTAACCACACATGCACAATTGAAGCTATTCCATTTTTTCCTTTTTGAATAACTTGTTGATCAATTTTTTTCTGTCTTGCATCCCCTTTGATGTTAGATTCATTAGATGAATCTTCCTGTATATGGATTTTAATTTCAGAGCTTATTTCATATTGTAATGGTTCTTCCTTTTCTTTGCCTTTTTCATCATTGTAGTCCATTAGGTTTTTAATCCATGTTGGGATCTTCCTTATTTCACTTTTAAGAGTGTTGTTTAGCATGCTAGTAGAAATTTGTATTACCTGTATTCTTTGGGATAGAGTAGACTACCTTATGGCTCCCTACTCAATGTGTATAAAATCCCAATTAATATAAGCTTTGATTTGATAAAACCTTTAATAATCCTTGTTTTGTAGACTACCTTATGTCTTCCAAGTAATGTGAGTATATACTCCTAAGAATTTTTAGGTTATGAGGAAAGCTTATATTTTGTAACTTGATAATCTATGATAGATGTTGATATTACCAAGTTTTGTAGAATACCTTATGGCTCCTTAGTATGATATGGATAAGATATAGTGCTTTTGTAGAATTTTTGTTCAATATTGATTGATTTTGTAAGGTTTTGTAGAATACCAAAATCAATTCCTATTATCCCTTATTGCTCCTATTGAACTAAGCACTGTTCCCAAATTTTAAAAATGTTATAATGTTGGATCTTTTGTCTCCCTTTTAAAGGATTGAGACAATAATATTATGAATATCCAACTTATGAAAAACTCTCTTTATAAATAACCCTTTTGGAATTGGGTTAAGTGTATCTAATTTTCCAATTAATTGATTTGATGTAGTAGCCCTTATGACTCCTTAATATTTAGATAAATTAGATCACAAAAATATTTGCAAATATTTGATTCATTTGATAAAATATTTACCTTGATGTTTGGCTTTCAATGTAAATAAATTCTTCTGATTTAAACCTTATAACTCCAAGGAAAGAAAACACATATAAATGAAAATAATTTTACCTTTATCTAAGCAATGTTTGATGTTGATTTTAGAGAGGATTGGACTGTTGAATTTACGTAGACATCATGGATGTTGTGAACGTATCCTTCAATGGAAGCACTTTGAGATTAATGCATTCCAAATCTAGCATCTTCTAGTCTCTTCCCTTGACTTCGGTTGCCTTAAAGGCTCTAATACCTTCTTGATATGTTGCAACATGACCCTTTCCACACAGACGATGCGATAGTAAATTCAATGACAAAGAATCCTTGCTGACTTTGGTTGTTAACATCCTTAAAATGGAGAAGATTTAAGAACAAAAGCTTATACTGAGAGGGGGGTGAATAGTATAAGACCACTTTTTACTTTTTCTTTCCCAATTAATATCATGCAATGTAAAGATAGCAATGTCAATAGCAGTAATCAAATAAATGCACAAATCATCACATAAAATAGAGACATCACAATTTATGTGGTTCACCCAATGTGGGCTACTCCACGGAGAAAATATTTCACTAAAATTTCCTAATAAATCTCTTGGGAATCCTTTCCTTATTACAATATTTATGGACCTATGTCCAAAGGAGACACCAATCCCCTAAATCAAGTTCGTGGATCTCTATCCACAGGAGAACTCCTTCTCCTCTGCTCTGGTTGGTGATCCTCTTGAAGACAACTACCTCCACTACACTGGCTTGTGGATCTCTCTCCACTGAAGACTCTTGTACCCACTCAGAAGACCTATCCTCACTACCCTGGCTGATGGATCTCTATCCATTGGATACTACTGTCCTCTTTGCTCTGTCACCTCAAAAGCTCTATCTTAAATCTGCACTAAACACAGTCCTTTGGTCTAGTACAAATCTGCTCAATCTCTATCTCTTGTCTGGTACAAATTTGTCCTCAAATATGCACCAAAACTCTGGCTCTAAACATAGTCCTTCGGCTAGCACAAATTGTCCTCGAACTTTGTCTTCGAGTCTACTCAAATCTTGACACAAGTCCGTGGATCTACCGCAACTTACTCAAATTTTGAACATCAACAAGTCCACACAAAACTTGCTCAAAGTCTTGTCTCACAATTGTCTTGTAAGCTCCACAAAACTTGCTCACAATCTGCTCCACAAGTCCACACAAGAACTTGCTCAAATCTGCTCAACAAGTCCACTTTAGAACTTGCTCAAATCTGCTCAATGTCCACTAAGAACCTGCTCAAATCTTCTCAACAAGACCACACAGAACTTGTCCAAATATGCTCAACGATTCCACATAGAACTTGCTCAAATCTGCTCAACAAGTCCACATAGAACTTTTCCAATCTGCTCAACAAGTCCACACAGAACTTGCTCAAATATGCTCAAAAAGTCCACATAGAACTTTTCCAATATGCTTAACAAGTCCTCTATAGAACTTTCTCAATTATGCTCAATAAGTCCACTCAGAACTTGTCCAATCTACTCAACAAGTCCACACAAAACTTGTCCAATATGCTTAACAAGTCCACTCAGAACTTGTCCAATATACTCAACAAGTCCACTCAGAACTTGTTCAATCTACTCAACAAGTCCACTTATAACTTGTCCAATTTGTATTGTAAGCTTCCACAAAAGCTTGCCCAAAACTATCCACAAGTCTTCTCAAAGACTTACCATAAATCTGCTCAAATACTTTTAATCACTTTCTTAGAAATATAAGGAGAATTGTTAAAGACTCAATATGCTTCAACTCAATGCTCAATCACTTTATCAACTCAATACACAATATATAATAATTTGTTTTATGGAATTTGAAAAATCACTTCACACATCCACTTGACTAGGCTCAACTAGCTCTACTCAATCAATGACTCAATGAGATAATCCTTGCTCACAAACCCTAGTCCAAGCATATAAACATCAACTCAAAATGTTTCCAACAATGCTCAACAACAAATCTCACATAACAATGATACTCATGTTCTCTTCAAACCCTAGTTCAAGTTCTTCACTCAACAACTCACTTCAACAACAATGCTTATGAAACAACTCTCACATAACAATGATACTCAAACCCTAGTTCAAGTTCTTTACACCATCAATGGCTTCAACAACAATGCTAATCAAACAAGGTTTCAATAACAACTCTTTATTCCAGAAAACCTTGAAGCATTAACTCAAACATACTTAATAAGGAAACCCTAATCAAGTCCTTTTCTCTCAAAACTTATTTTTTAGAAAACCAACCAATCAAATTAACTATGGAAGAATGTGCTCATACCTTTTTCTTGATGATAAGGAGTAGACCTCACAAATCTGCCACAACCATAAAACACTTCTTTGCCAAACTCAAGAAGGTTAGAATACAAAAATATTATTCCAATATTTCCTTAAAGATATTCCTTGGACCAAAATATAATCAATGCCTTATTTCTTCCCTTTTTCAATTATACTCAACAAATCATACATAACAAAATACTTGGAAACACCTTATCAACTCCAATCTTAGAATAGTGACCAACACCCCAATAAATCAACCACTCTTAAAATAATATCCACCACCATAGGATATTAACCACTCTTAATAATATTCACCACTATAGAATATTTACTAGACTTAATAATATTCACCACTAAAGAATATTGACTAGACTTAACAATATTCACCACCATAGAATATTAACCAAACACTTTTCACTCCATGCATAAAACCTTTGAGCAAACAATATTAAAAATTTAATTTTGCCAAACCTTATAACTCCCTTGCAACCTTAGAACCAATAATAAACATGCAAAATTAATTTTTAACTTGCCCAACCAACCTCCAAAAATTTTAGAGATTAAACACCTTGCGTACCTTGTATTCCCCACCAAAAGGGGATTTGGCTTGACTCGATCCGTCGTCTCCTCTTGCCTAAGTTCTTAGGTGCTTGGGCACTCACCATGTGGGCTACGAAGACCCATGTAAAGGAAGGATTAATGCATTCCTCTTATGCCTTCAACACTTCTCCTTTTCACACGCGAAAAATATGTTTTCATTTCCCTTGGTCGCAACGCTAAATTCTTTGCTTCGCATGTTCATCTCTTAGGCATGGTAATTTCATTAAAGTGGTAGGTGCTCCCTTTTATATGCATAATATAACATTCCTCCTCATGTCGACACTTTTCGAAATTGAATTTCAAATATAAAACCCACTTTAGGGTTTTAACCTTAATTTAATTAATTTATAATTAATTAATTAATAATTAATTTAAATAACTTTTCAAGTTAAGTAAATTAACTAATAAATTAATTTAAAATTAATTTACAATTAACTTTAAGCTTCCTTAGTATAATAAAATTATTATACTTTATTTTCCAATGGTTTTTATGAAAAACCTTTTATTTTCTCCTTTAGTGGTTTTAATGGAAAACCTTTTATTTTCTCCTTCAATGGTTTTAATGAAAAACCTTTTTGGTCATGCTTCATAAGACATTATGAAACTTTTTGGAACCAATCAATTGCATTCCTTTTGACATCAATGACAACTTCACGCCTTGACATCAATGACAACTCGATGGACTCAAAATGTCCAACAAAGATTCATCTCTTATATGCCAAGTGGCACGACCATTTCCCTTTGAGCGCTTGAGGAGAGTTTGGTGCCAACTAAATGCTTGTATACCTTCTTTTAACATAAGAACGTTATGTTGTTTAGCAAAACGCTTGGTATTCCTCTTTGACAAGTGTACTCAATGCACCAAATGCACCAGCCTGTTCGTGCAACTCCTTGAAGATGAGCGCTCTCTTGAATCAAGTGTTAGGGTTTTCCTTTAGTGACAAGTGTCACTTTCTTGTTTGCATGAACGTAGTCTCCATTGTTGGTTCAAACGGACCATTTGAGAACTTTTTAGCTTCACAAATCCCCTCCTTTTCTTTTGTTCACCTACATAGTATTCTTCTAAGATATGAAGCAACATTATGGAGGCATTGAGAACCACTTTCAGTGAGCGTATATGGAGTAAGTAACACTCCAAATGGTGCTTTAACTTTCTTTTGCTTTATATTTTTTTTTCATCCTCCTTACATAGATGCTATTGCTCTTGAATGTAGTTGTTTCTTCCTTGATCTTGTACGTGTATATTGTAGGTTTGGTCATATAGAATGTGAGGAGTACGAGCCCTTTGAATGGCTCCTTGAGCTAGGATTAGATGGCTACTAGCATATGGCCACTTCCAGCTAGTTTTTCCAGTAAGTGTAGTGCCTTTGAGGAACCTTTGAATCTGCCTTTCCTCCCTGTATAAGCAGATTATAAATAGTGCATTATAATGTAAAATAGTTTTTATACAAGATGACCTTATTGAACCTTATTTTGTACTCCTATTTGTAAATCTGAATTTCTAGTTTTTGAGACAGAATATTGAGTGCAATATAGGGGTTTTGAGGTTGTCTCTTGATTAGACACCTTCCCCTATTTTTTGGATATTTTATAAATGAATCCAAGCTTGTAACCACATGATAGAAGTTATTTTTCTGCACTATTTTCTTGTACTTTGAACTTGAGACTCACCAAGTTTCGTTCGAGTCTTATTTTAATTCTCTTATGGTGGTTACTTTCTTTTCCAATGCTTGGAGGATTGATCTAATTTTGTGGCTTCCTTAGGCCACTTCAAAGTTGTAGATCTTAGTGCATTAATAGTGTCTTTAGACATTTTGACAAATTATATTTTTGTGCCCTTCTAATGAACATAAATAATAATATTTGAGAGTAATGTAATAGTGTAAATGAATCTAATAATATTTTAATTATACTGCACTAACAATTTCACCTTATCACTCCAATCAACTCTAAAAAATAATGCACTTAATCAATTTAATCTTCAAGAATTATTCTGAAATTTCTTTATAAGCAAGGTAATAGGAGCTAGTCTTCTTTTTCTTTCCAAAGTAGATGATATGTAGTTGATAGATAGTTTGAGACACTTAAATATAATCAACTGCTAAAGTACAAATTAACCTTAAATAATCCTTGTTGAGCAAGGTGCAGCAAAAGTATTGTCATTGTTGTCAACACAGACAGATAGATCAGTTGATGCAGTTGAAGCAGTGGACAGGAGTTCAGAGGTCAGTCAGATCATGTACAGTGAAATTCCAGGAAAACAGAAGTGACCCAGATTCAGAAAATCAAAGAAAAAGACAAGTAAGAAAACTGTCGCGATATCGCGACATGTTTTCTGTCGCGATATCGCGACAGGTTGAGAAGTTAGAAGGCAGAAAGAAAAACGTCATGATTTCATGACATATCGGAGGAGAGAGAAGGCACAAGTAAAATTGTCATGATTTCATGACATGGACGAGGAGAGAGAAGGCGCAAGCAAAACTGTCATGATTTCGTGACATGTTGCAGGCAAAGAAGCCAAGTGGAAAAACTGTCATGATTTCATGACATGTTGGCAGAAAAGAAAGCAAGTGGAAAAACTGTCACGATTTTACGACATGTTGAGAAAAGAGAAAGTTTGTGATTATGTGGTAGAAGAAGAAGGAGAAAAAGTGTCACGATTTCGTGACAAGTTGAAGAAGAAGCGCTAAGGAGAAAAAGTGTCACGATTTTGCGACATGTTGGAAGAAGAAGCGCTAAGGAGAAAAAGTGTCACGATTTCGTGACAAGTTGCAAGAAGAAGCGCTAAGGAGAAAAAGTGTCACGATTTCGTGACAAGTTGCAAGAAGAAGCGCTAAGGAGAAAAAGTGTCACGATTTCGTGACAAGTTGCAAGAAGAAGCGCTAAGGAGAAAAAGTGTCACGATTTCATGACAAGTTGCAAGAGAAAGCTAAGAGAGAAAATGTTGTCACGATTTCGTGACATGTTGCATTTTCGGAGGCCGAAGCAAAGAGAAAGTGCAAGGAGAAAAAGGTGTCACGGATTTCGCTACATGAATGCGAAGAGAAAGTAAGAGAAAGGTGTAGCGATTTCGTGACATGTTGTGTTTCGTGGCAAAGAAGAGAAAGTGCAAAGGAGAAAAGATGTAGCGATTTTGCTACATGTTGTATTATCGGGTAGAAGAAGAAAAGTGAAAGTGAGGAAGAAGTGTAACGATTTCGTTACATGTTGAAGTATCGCGAGCGAAGGCAGAAAAGGTAGAGCAAGGAACAAGATGTAGACGATTTCGCTGACATGTTGAAGGATTTGGGGTGAAGCAAAGGTAAAGTGCAAGGAACAAAAGATGTAGGATTTCGCTGACATGTTGGGTGTTTCATGGTAGAAGAAGAGAGAGAGTAAGGAAGCGAGAATGTCATGATTTCGTGACATGCTGGTTTTCGCGATGGCAAGACAGAAGGAGAACTAGGAGGCCGAGAATGTCATGATTTCGTGACATGCTGGTTTTGGACGGCAAGACAGAAGGAGAACTAGGAGGCCGAGAATGTCATGATTTTGTGACATGCTATTTTTTCATGGGTTAAAGCCGAGAAGGGCAGAAAGAGACAGAAGTGTCACGATTTCGTGACAGGTCGCAACAACACGTTAAATAGATAGTTAACTGGAATAGAATGATAGTTAAAGGGGCAGTAGTAGAGAAAAGGCATGCAACTTTTTAATAACAGTTAACTGGAGTAAATGCGATAGTTACAGGTGGATTTACTGATAGAATTCATGCAGCTTTTTAATAACAGTCGTAGAAGGAGAAATCGAACAGTCGTATTTTTAGAATCATAAATTGCATGCATGCATAAAAATAAATACGAACAGTCATAGGAGAGGTATTTGAAGCATGCAACGTGTTCGACAAAAAGCCCCTCATTTATATACGAAAATAAATTACGCAAAGAAGCAGTTACAGTTGTCAAGTGGTAGAAGTGATTTTTAGAAGAACAGTTATGGGCTGCATGCATAAAAATTAAAGCTTAAAAATAGAGATTAATCTGTTATAAAAGCAGGTCTGCGTGGAGTAAAGTCAGACTACTACTGCAATAGTGAAAGTGCTATCGAAAGAGGGTGAGAAGAGTGTTGTGAGAGAGCAACAAGCTGAGCAGTGAGTAATTATTGTGATTATTAAATTGGAGACCAGTCAGGGTCTTGTAAAAGTGAAGGCATTTGTATGTCATTGATATAACTTTCAAAACTATGATCCAAGTTGGTGCTTGGAATAGGGGTTGGTGCTCCTTTCTGTAGGTGCAGATAAATCAGGGGTTGGTGCTCCTTCCAGTGGGTGCTGGTAAATAGATTGTAAAATTGGTGTTTTGCAAAGGCTGGATTTGGACCGTAGTCCAAGCAGTCATTCTTGAGGAGTAGCCAAATTGGTGAACCTCGTTACATTGTGTGTTGTGGTGTGCTCTCTTGTGTTTATTGCTTTATCTATTTTCTAGTTCTCTTTGCTTCAGTTTTAAGAATTGTAGATCAAATTTTTAGCTACACTGATTCACCCCCCCTCTCAGTGTCATTGTGAGAATATCAATTGGTATCAGAGCAAGGTTCCTGAACAAGCTTAATCAGCTAAGGTGATCTTGGAAGGAACACAATGGCAGGTAGCGAAGGATTCTCATCAAACAAAGCTCCTCTGTTCAATGGAACTAATTACTCATTCTGGAGACTCAGGATGCAGACATATCTGAGTGCTTTAGGATACGACATTTGGGAGTCAGTAGAAAGTGGATACACAACACCCACTACTCCTCCAACAGATGTTGCCGGTAAGAAACTGTCTGAGAATAACTCCAAAGCAAAGAATGCAATAATGTGTGGGCTAGTAGACAGTGAACCGATAAGGGTCATGAGCTGTAAATCGGCAAAAGACATATGGGACAAACTGAAAAGCATCCATGAAGGAGACAACAAGATCAAGGAAGCCAAACTGCAAACTCATCGAGCTCAGTTCGAGGCATTACAAATGAATGACGAAGAGAACATTGAGACCTATATGCTGAGAGTCAATGGAATCATTAATGCAATCAGAGGACTCGACGAAGAGATCGAAGATGCAGTTGTCATGAAAAAGGTACTTAGAACTCTTCACAAAAGATTTAATTCTAAAGTTTCTGCAATAGAAGAGGCTAAAGATCTAAACAATTTTAGCATGGATGAGATGCATGGTTCCTTGACTGCATACGAAATGAGAATAGGACAAACTAAGCCCATAGACAAAGAAGCTGCTTTTAAAGCACACAAGAATACAAAAGTTGAACAAGAATCTGAGGATGAAGAGACATCGGATGAAATGAAAGCCAACTTTGTTCGAAAACTTACAAAAGGAAAAGGAAAATATAGAGGAAAGTTGCCATTTAAGTGTTTCAATTATGGAGGGGTCGGTCACTTTGCAGCTAAGTGTCCCATGAATGAGAAAACCAAAAGTAATGAAGGGTCACACCAAGAAAGAAGTGACTGGAAAAAGAAACCAAACTTCAAGAAAAGCAATTTCAAAAAGAAAAGTTTCATATCCAAGAATGTCAGCTCTTCTGAAGATAGCTCAGGTGAAGATTCTAAAGAAGAAACAGGTGAAGCTCTGTTCATGGCATTTGAAGAAGCAAAAACAGAAGAAAAATAGGAAGATGATACAAAAAATAAGGATGAGGCTGAAGTTTATCTGGAAGGTGAGTTGGTTGCGGCACTTAAAGAGTTGAAGTCAGAAAGGAAAAAGAATAATAAAGTCTCAAGAAAGCTTGAAGATGCGAATGACATAATAAACAGTTTAAAAGTACAGACAGAAGAATTTAAGAAAATGTCTGAAGAACTTGAAGTACAGTTAACCATGAGAATAGATGAGTGCAGCAAACTAGAAGAAGAGATTGTTATTTTAAGAATGCGGCTAGAAGAAAAGAATAAAAAATTGAGCTGCTATCACAAACTTGAAGGAAGTTCTGCAAAGCTTGAAAAGATTATAAATAGTCAGAGGACTACAGACATCAAGTTTGGCTTGGGGTTTGTCGAAGGAGAATCATCAAGTGGATCAAAGGCCATAACTGTAGAACCAATAAAGAAAGAGGATAAAATCAAGGTTGACCAAAGAAAAATGAATCTTGCAAAAGAAAGCAACAATGGCAGGCACGAGAAGACCGTTGACAATGAGGGATTCACAAAAGTCACTCATCAAAGGAGAAGAAAATTTGTGGCTCCTACTACAAATTGGCAAAGACCAACTCCCAGGTTCAATCATTCTTTTTCTGGTTATTGTTTTAAATGCAATACTTACGGTCATAAGATTTCAGACTGCATTTATAATATAGGACAAAGAAATTTTTCCAGTAGAAATGTATTTTCACCCTTGATAGATTATGCAGTAGAATGCTATAACTGTCACAACTTTGGACACATTGCAAGAAACTGTAGAAGCACATATGCAGCAAATAAATATCAGGGAAGAAGAACTCAACCAAACAGTTTAAGGCAAAACAGAAAATTCCCAGATAAACATGCACAGAGCCATCGACAAAGAAAAGTCTAAACAAGTGACCAAAACTACAGTCAAATCAGAATGGAAAGAAAAAGAGCAACTCAAAGAAGAAAAGGAATCCTTGATTGTCCAGACAACATTCAAAGCACAGAACAAATCAGCACCATGGATATTGGATAGTGGATGCTCCAGTCACATGACAGGAGATAAACAAAAATTTGAAAAATTACAGAAATATGAAGGGGGCTCGGTAAAGTTTGGAAATAATGATGGAGCCAAAATAGTTGGAAAAGGATCAGTCAAGATAAGTGATGGAAAGATCAATTCCAAAGAAGTTCTGTTTGTAGTTGGTTTGAAGCACAACTTACTGAGCGTAAGTCAAATCTGTGACAGAGGTCATGAAGTCATCTTTAAAAAGTAGGGCTATGAAGTAAGAAAAGCACACAGTGGGAAGCTGGTAGCTACTGGATCGAGGACTTCTGGAAATCTATACACTCTCTCGAAACTTCAGAAGGATCATGCTTGATTGGACAGGAAGATGAAAACTGGTCGTGGCACAAGAGGCTCGGGCATATTAGCTTTGACAATCTGGTAAAAATAAGTTCAAAAAGAGCAAGAAGAGATATACCTAACATTGGCAAACCAGTAAATAGCATCTCGTGCTTCATGCCAAAAAGGGAAGCAAACCAGATCCACATTTAAAGTAAAGGAATATTTCACCAACGAAACCGTTAGAGCTGATACATACTGATTTATGTGGACCCATGAGAACACAAAGCATAAATGGTGACAAATACTTTATGTTGTTCATAGATGACTACTCCAGAATGACATGGGTACTATTTTTAAAGCTTAAATCAGATGCCTTTGAGATGTTCAAGATTTTTAAAAAAAAGGTTGAGAATCAGATTGGAAAAAGAATTAAATGCCTAAGATCAGACAGAGGAGGAGAATTTATCTCAGAGGAGTTTGCAGAATACTGTCAAAAATATGGGATTAGAAGACAGTTTTC
This sequence comes from Wollemia nobilis, assembly GCA_028583015.1. NCBI lineage: Eukaryota > Viridiplantae > Streptophyta > Pinopsida > Araucariales > Araucariaceae > Wollemia > Wollemia nobilis. The sequence goes on along the minus strand of JAQPPZ010000386.1, from coordinate 5,061,683 downwards.
AGCAAGCAAGGACACCTCAGCAAGAATGGTGTTGTTGAAAGGAAGAACAGGACTATGCAAGAAATGGCACGGACAATGTTGGCTGAGAACAAAATAGCTGACAGATTCTGGAAAGAGGCAGTACATACTGCAGTTTATATTCAAAATAGGTGCATGCTAAGAACACATGAAAGCAAAACACCGTATGAGCTGTGGTTTGGCAGAAAGGCTACAACAAGATATTTCAAAGTGTTCGACAGCAAGTGCTACATCAAACGAACTGAAGATAATCTCGATAAATTTGAAGATAGAGCTGACGAAGGTATTTTTCTTGGATACTCAACAAAAAGCAAAGCCTACACATGTTACAACAAGCGGCTAAAGAAAATTATTGAGAGTGCTGATGTTAAAGTTGATGAAGGTAGAGAACGAGAAGTTACGTATCAAGAAAACTACCCTATTTATGAAGACGTCATTGAAGGAGATGAAGAAATAGAAAAAGAAGAAAATCAAAAAATTGACCCAGTTGATTTAAGAATCGACTCAGAAGAAGAAGAGAACAATAAATTCAAAACAGGTAGCTGGCAGAAAAATCATCCCAGAGAACAGATTATTGGGGACCCAACAGTTGGTATTCAGACAAGAAGAGCAATAATACAGAAACTACTCTTTATTATCCAGCATTGAACCCAAAAATATTGTTGAAGCAAGCACAGATGAAAGTTGGATGAAGGCAATTAATGAAGAACTAGATCAGATTGAGAAAAACAAAACCTGGGAATTAGTACCACGGCCAGCAAATAAAAACATAATTGGCACTAAATGGATTTTTTGAAATAAATTAAATGAAGACGGGCAGGTTGTCAGAAATAAGGCAAGATTGGTCTGTAAAGGCTATGCTCAGGTTGAAGGCATTGATTTTGAGGAAACATTTGCACCAGTTGCCAGACTAGAAGCAATCAGAATGTTTCTGGCTTTAGCAGTCCATAAAAACTTCAAAGTATATCAAATGGATGTAAAATCAGCATTTCTGAATGGAAATCTGGAAGAAGAGGTTTACATTGAACAACCAGATGGCTTTCAACTCGGTGACAATCCCGATTTTGTTTGCAGGTTAAAGAAAGCGTTGTATGGTCTGAAACAGGCACCCAGAGCATGGTATGCAAGGCTGGATAACTATCTTATTAAACAAGGGTTCAAGAAAGGTTTGGTGGACAACAATCTATATGTTAAAACAGAAAATGGCAATCTTATTGTCCTTGTTGTTTATGTAGATGATATCATTTTTGGCAACAGTCATGATAAATCTTGTAGAGACATAGCAAATAAAATGAAGACTGAATTTGAGATGTCAATGATTGGTGAACTTTCTTATTTCCTCGGATTGCAAGTCAATCAAAGTGAAAAGGGCATTTTTATCTCTCAAGTTAAATATGTGAAAGAAATGCTGAAAAAGTTCACAATGGAGGATAGTAAACCTGTTAGCACTCCCATGACAACAGGTTGCAAGTTGAGCAAGGATGACAAATCTCCAGATGTAGATCAAACCATGTACAGGTCTATGATTGGAAGCCTGCTGTATTTGACAGCCACTAGACCAGATATATTACAGGCAGTATGCATGGTAGCAAGATTTCAGGCTAGTCCCAAAGAGACTCATGTGACAGTTGTAAAGAGGATTTTTAGGTACCTCAAGGGTACTATGGAGTATGGGTTGTGGTACCCAAAAGGTAAGGACTTCACTCTTATTGCATATTCTGATGCAGATTGGGCAGGATGTATTGATGACAGAAAGAGTACCAGTGGAGGAGCATTTTATCTTGGAGACAGATTGGTAGCATGGCACAACAAGAAACAAGAATCAGTCTCTCTATCCACAGCAGAGGCAGAATACATTGCAGCAACAACATGCTGTACACAGATATTATGGATGAGACAAACACTGAAAGATCTTGGTATTCACTTCAAAGAGCCAATTTCAGTTAAATGTGATAACACCAGTGCTATAAACATATCAAAGAATCCGGTTATGCATTCTCGAACCAAACATATTGCAATCCGGTATCACTTCTTGAAGGATAAAGTTGCAGAAGGTGAGGTCAAATTGGATTTTGTTCCAACTACAGAGCAAGTAGTAGATATATTCACAAAACCATTGCCCAAGGAAGTTTTTGAGTACCTTCGAAGTAAGTTGGGAGTAGTCACATTTCCAAAGAACTGACTATCAATTGGGATCACATTCTCAGGGGGAGTACTTATGCCTATGTTTATAGTTTTGCTCATATTCATGATTTTTGCTAACTATAACAATGTGTATCTGAGAATGTTGTGCATAGACTCAAGGGGAGTCTGCAGCAGCCCTTTGGTATTATTGTCAAAGGGGGAGAAGAATTACAGGAGAGTGCATGAGTGTTGCCAACAATTCCAAAGGGGGAGATTGTTGAGCAAGGTGCAGCAAAAGTATTGTCATTGTTGTCAACACAGACAGATAGATCAATTGATGCAGTTGAAGCAGTGGACAGGAGTTCAGAGATCAGTCAGATCATGTACAGTGAAATTCCAGGAAAATAGAAGTGACCCAGATTCAGAAAATCAAAGAAAAAGACAAGTAAGAAAATTGTCGTGATATCGCGACATGTTTTCTGTCGCGATATCACGACAGGTTGAGAAGTTAGAAGGCAGAAAGAAAAAGTCATGATTTCATGACATATCGAAGGAGAGAGAAGGCACAAGTAAAATTGTCATGATTTCATGACATGGACGAGGAGAGAGAAGGCAAAGAAAACTGTCATGATTTTGTGACATGTTGAGGAAAGAAGCCAAGTGGAAAAACTGTCACGATTTCGCGACATGTTGCGGCAAAGAAAGCAAGTGGAAAACTGTCGATTTCGTGACATGTTGGGGAAAAGAAGTGATGTTAAGAAATGTTTACGATTTTGATGACATGTTGGAGAAAGAAGTTAGTAGAAAAAGTGCGGGATTTCATGACATGTTTGGAGAAGAAGCGTAAGGAGAAAAAGTGTCACGATTTCGTGACAAGTTGCAAGAAGAAGCGCTAAGGAGAAAAAGTGTCACGATTTCGTGACAAGTTGCAAGAAGAAGCGCTAAGGAGAAAAAGTGTCACGATTTCAAGTGAGATGAGAAAAGTGTGATTTGGACAGGAGAAGAAGTGCTAAGGAGAAAAAGTGTCACGATTTCGTGACAAGTTGCAAGAGAGAAGTAGGAGAAAAGTGTCGATTTGACAGAGTGAAGGAGAAAATGTGTCGCGATTTTGCTACATGTGTGTGACGAGCAAGAGAAAGTGCAAGGAGAAAAAGTGTCACGCGATTTCTGTACATAATGGGCAAGAGAGAGTAAAGAGAAAGGTGTAGCGATTTCGCTACATGTTGTATATTCGTGGCCAAAGAAAGAGAAAGTGCAAAGGAGAAAAAAGATGTAGCGATTTCGCTGACATGTTGAAGTATCGGGCAGAAGGAGAAAAGGCACAAGGAAAGATGTAGCGATTTCGCTGACATGTTAGAAGTTTTGCGGGCGAAGCAAAAGAGTGCAAAGGAACAAAGATGTAACGATTTCGCTGACATGTTGAAGCATTTTGGAGTGAAAGAGGAAAGTGAAAGGAAAAAAGATGTAGATGATATCGTTACATGTTGGGTTTTCATGACCCGAAGGGAAGAGAGTAAGGAAGCGAGAATGTCATGATTTCGTGACATGCTGGTTTTTGCGATGGCAAGACAGAAGGAGAACTAGGAGGCCGAGAATGTCACGATTTCGTGACATGCTGGTTTTCACGATGGCAAGACAGAAGGAGAACTAGGAGGCCGAGAATGTCATGATTTTGTGACATGCTATTTTTTTGCGGGTTAAAGCCGAGAAGGGCAGAAAGAGACAGAAGTGTCACGATTTCATGACAGGTCGCAACAACACGTTAAACAGACAGTTAACTAGAACAGAACGACAGTTAAAGGGGCAGTAGTAGAGAAAAGGCATGCAACTTTTTAATAACAGTTAACTGGAGTAAATGCGACAGTTACAGGTGGATTTACTGATAGAATTCATGCAGCTTTTTAATAATAGTCGTAGAAGGAGAAATCGAACAGTCATATTTTTAGAATCGTAAATTGCATGCATGCACAGAAATAAATACGAACAGTCATAGGAGAGGTATTTGAAGCATGCAACGTGTTCGACAAAAAGCCCCTCATTTATATACAAAAATAAATTATGCAAAGAAGCAGTTACAGTTGTCAAGTGGCAGAAGTGATTTTTAGAAGAACAGTTACGGGCTGCATGCATAAAAATTAAAGCTTAAAAATAGAGATTAATCTGTTATAAAAGCAGGTCTACGTGGAGAAGTCAGGTTGCTACTGTAATAGTGAAAGTGCTACCGAAAGAGGGTGAGAAGAGTGTTGTAAGAGAGCAACAAGCTGAGCAGTGAGTAATTACTGTGTTTTAAATTGGAGACCAGTCAGGGTCTTGTAATAGTGAAGGCATTTGTATGTCATTGATATAACTTTCAAATCTGTGATCCAAGTTGGTGCTTGGATAGGGGTTGGTGCTCCTTTCTGTAGGTGCAGATAAATCAGGGGTTGGTGCTCCTTCCAGTGGGTGCTGGTAAACAGATTGTAAAATTGGTGTTTTGCAAAGGCTGGATTTGGACCGTAGTCCAAGCAGTCATTCTTGAGGAGTAGCCAAATTGGTGAACCTCGTTACATTGTGTGTTGTGGTGTGCTCTCTTGTGTTTATTGCTTTATCTATTTTCTAGTTCTCTTTGCTTCAGTTTTAAGAATTACAGATCAGAATTTTTAGCTACACTGATTCACCCCCCCACTCTCAGTGTCATTGTGAGAATATAATCAACTTCTAAAGTACAAATTAACCTTAAATAATCCTTTCTTTTTGCACATTTGAAGACTCTTAATTCAACTCTCCTTTTTGCAACTTCAATCAAGGTGCTTAAACAAATCTGATAAGCAATCTACTTAATGAATTTACTTGCACCAATAGTTGCTTAACTTTTTCTAAAAGCCCTTTTCACCACTTCTATAGAGGATGTAGATCTTGGTGTCTAAGATCACCAAGTTGCTATCTTGAGTAAGATCTTGTAGCTCCTTGTAGGTTGTCTTGAACAAATTTGTCTTCACCAAAATATGGTCTCCAACTCTCTTTATTAAGCCTAGGATTTTGGTGGCTTGTTCTCCTCTTTTAGTCTCCTCCTTTTGTTGTAGATTAGAAGAGATATTTGATTCTAAAATGGTGTCTTCTTGCTATGAGAGGTAATATCCAAATATCCTATATTTGGTAGGCTTCTTCTGTATGAATCTTTCTTTAAGCTGCTTGTCGAATTCTAACTTCATACATGATCTTCTCAATATTTTGGATGTCTTGAGGTCTTTTGATATTTGACACTCCTTGCCAAATTTTTCTTCTTGGGCTTGTTGTTGTATGACGACAAATTTTCCAAATATTTCACTATCACCAATAGTGAATTTCTCCAAAGAGTTCCCCTTGGAACTTCTTTTGTGATTTCTTCAATAAGGCTCTCCAAGCCTTTTATTGGATGCTCATAGAGGCCTCTTCAAGGCCTTGCAGTTTCTTTTGGTATTATTTGAGACCTTATATTCAACCTTATGGTTTTGGAAGTTTTGGTGGTGATATCTTCTCCTGGATCTCTGATTCTGCTGATTTTGTATTCGATAAGGACTCTCCTAGTCCTTCATCAATGAGATCTTATCCTGATCTCTTTTGTTTCAGGTGTTGGATTGATTATGAAGAAGATACTCTTCCTAAATTTTTTGTAGTAAGATTTCCCAACTCACTGAATATACCTATTCCTACAACAAAGTATTAGTACTAAAATATGCTTCTGAACTAGATACTCTCTTTTGGAGTCTTCTCAGGATCAAGTATTATGTAGCCTTTTCTTCATTACCAAGGCTTCAATGGTATTTTCCTCTGGATCAAAGCTTCTATGGACTTTTCTTCTAGATAAAGGCTTCTATGGCCTTTTCTTCTTGTGAAGTTTCTAATCTAGAAATGGAGATATCCTATCTCCAAACTTCACCACAATTCTTCTCCAGAAGTCTCTTCTGTAGTATTCTTCTCTTGCAACAACTAATATTTGCACTATGAAGGTACTCCGACCTTTGGGAAACGAAGTGAAAATATCCTAGCTTTCTATTTTAGGAGGTGTCCCAATAATATGAGTATTAATTCCCTACAATAAAAGAACCTTCAGGTTAATTTCTCCAGATCTCTTAGATGAGCTTCACTAGTTGATTCATCAAACTAGTGGATCAAGTATTGAGTCCTAGTCTTCACAAGTTTTCCCTTGAAAATCTGTGGAAATACTCTAGCCATATGCAATCTTAGTATTCTAGAATCTGAGATTTCTTTTAGTCCTTACTTTTGGCTCTCCCTAATTCTACCACTAAGACTCTTCTAAGTATTTTTTACAATGACTGGTCTAATGATGTGTCAGGTTGTCAAAAAACTCAAGGTCAATGATAATAGTGGTTTTCCTATTAACCTATCGTGGCTCTGATACCACTATTATCTTTTTATGCAACATGTAATGGGAGATAGAAATCACAAGATATAGAATAATATGAAATAAAGTAAATCTACGAGATGACTAAAAATATACTATAAATAGAAATGATGGAGATGTTTACAAAAGTAGCTATGGAGAAAATGAACACTCCATGAATATAGCTACAACTCAAGAATGGGCATTGAGCATATTACACCCCATAACAATACATCACACTGCTACATCATGCCATATTGGTCTACACTACTTCCTATTGATGTATCTTACTCTATGTCTATGGTCCTTTATATAGGAAATAGGTTCCTTGGCCAACACTCTACCTAGATGTGCAAGAGATAGATTGCACATGTACAACTTGCACTTTGATACTTGTGCATTTATTACATTGCATGAAGTAACTAGATAAATTCCCCCTAAAGTAATATAATGTCCTAAGTATGTACCAATAAAGGTACATTTACATAATCCAAATAGGTAATAGTCTATTTTTAACAGCTTTTTGGATAATATTTCTTCTTCAATATTTGCTATGAAAATATTGACTTATTAAATTTTTAAAAATATTATTTCCTTATATCAAATCTAACTTCTTTTTGTTATCTATAATATGTATATTCTAATATTGTGTAGATGCAATCTTATTCAGCTTTGAAAACTTAAACTTGACCTTTCTTTTATTGTTCTAGAAACTCTAATATGGTGCTTAGAATAACCCAATATTATACTTAGATATAAGTACTTTTAAAGAACCAATATTTCAAACATATTTGGCCTCCTTCGTAGCTAGATTTCTTGGTGATTTATATTTCCTTTTTGTTGTCTAAGCTTGTATAAATTTGTAGCTTGTCTTCTTTACAAAATACTGATAAAAACTATATTCTTCTTCCTCTAATAATGCTATTAAAAAATATGCTCTTTCTCTTATAAAATGCTGCCCAATTTTTTTGAAAATCATAGCTCCTTTGCTTCTCAAAATAATCTCCAAATTGAGCTCCTATATCCTTCCAAATATGTTCAAAATTATTTCAATTTACAACTATTTTTTTCTTAAAATACTATCTAAAATACAACTCTATCTCCTTCAACTTGCTGCCCAAATTATTTGAAATTTGTAGTACCAAATGCAGTCTAATATGCTACCTCTAACTCCTTCAATTATCTGCCTTAAATTGTTGTTAATTCCTCCTTCAATCAACTATCTAAAAACACTTCCAATACTGTCAAAAACTTCTCTAATTCGCAAGTCTTCTATATCCTTCTAATGTTACCTCTAAAATTTTGATTTCTCCTGTATCTTGTTGTCCTAAAACTCTTCAAATTCTGCCCCAACAATATGCAATCTTCTCCTTCAAAAATCAGCCTTCAAAAATTTTAATGGTTGTCTCCAAAAATATCAATTTGTGGCCTCTTTCAATCTTCTTTCTCCTCCTTATCGTCCATTGAATTTTGTCTTCAAATTTGGCCTCTTATTCAAGAATATGAATGTCTTGAAGTCTTCAAAAAATACTTTCTCAAATTTGGCAAACTTCTTGCCAAAATATTTCTCCTTGAATCATTTTCACAAATCCTTTTGGGCTTGTTGTTAGATGACAACAATTATCCCAATTTTGATGTGATTACCTCTTTTCAGGAGTTTCTTCTTCTTACAATCTTCTTCTTCAAACTTTCTTCAAATCTTCTCCAATGGCCACTTTAATTTCTCAATAGGGCTTCTCTATTCTCCTTCTTTCTCCTTCAAAATTTCAATGGACCTTTTTCTTAGGCATTCTCAATATTCTCTCTCAAATCTCCTCTTATTTCTCAAATCTGCAATGGGGACCTCTTAGTTTGAGTCTCATATTTCTCAATCTTCAATAAGGCTTCTTTGGCATCTTTTTCTCTTCTTCCTTCAATCTACTATGGGGGCCTCTTTTTTTGGTCTCCTCAATCTTCAATCTCCAATATTCTATGGGGACCTCTTTCTTGGATCTCCTTAATCTTCAATATTCAATCTTCTATAGGGCATATTTCTTAGACCTCCTTAATATCCAACCTTTAATATCTAATGAGAGCTCTTTCTTAGACCTCCTTAATCTTCAATGTCTACACTTTTTATACAACTCCAAAACTAATTCCTACGCAAGGAAAGCATATAGACTTTCAGGTAATCGAAGGTAAAATTATTCTCTATTTGTTGTAGGAAGCTTCTCAAATTTTGAAAATTAATTTTTTGTAACAAAATCTTAGACAATAGCAATCAAATACATCCAAATCTTCCAAATTTTAAAATCAATAAACTTAACTAGTTGTTCTTCAATCAAGTGGAAATAAATCTATGTTGAGTCCTAGAAATCTCACTATCTCCTATCAATATCCCTTGTGGCTTTGATACCATTGTTAACTTTTGGTGCTTAATACTAAAAGCAAAATAACCACAAGATCTAAAATAAAGTTGCTATAAAAAATATATGATAATGATAGTATTCTAATCATATAAAACTCATAAATAACTTCTACATAAACTCATAAAAATGGTCAACTATCAAATTCTCACAAAAATAGTATTTTGATATAGAATACATATCTCAAATACACCATACTTACACACTCTCTCACTCTACATTGTGTCTCTTACACACACATAAACACATATATAATGGAATGTGACTCTTCATATGGAGTACTCTTGGCCTTCACTCTTCTTGAGACTCTTCACTTTTCTACTCTAAGGACACATGTGCACTCTTACATAAAGGACACTTGTGCACATCTACACTCATCATACTTGCACACTTAACTACAAGACACTTGTGAATTTCCTGCACATTATTACATTACATAAAAAATTTACTCACACCCTAATCTAAGGTACACTCCTAATCTAAATATGTACCCAATATGGTATATTAGCATGTACCGAATAATGTAATATACTCTAACAAGAACAACCTCTCACAACCAAGACATCCTTCTGATGATAATTCTTAGAATATTTTCATCTCATTTCCTCAGATATCAATGTTTCTACTATATCCTTCAATGTAGAAGTAGTATTTGTGATAACTATAACTAGGTTATACCATGAATCAAGTAATGAACAAAGTAAAGCAATACACTTTTTCTCTTCATTCATTTTTATTTCAATAGATTTTAGTTGACTTACCTCATTATTAAAAGCATTTACATGTTCAGCCATAGAGTCACCATCATTCATCCAAAGTGAATACAAATTCTTCTAAAGAAATAGTTTTTTTACCAATAACTTTATTTGATACAAAGTTCCTAGCTTATCCCATAACAACTTTGTCATGGTCTTTGTCGATACATTCAACAATACTAAATTAGATAAGCAAAATATGATAGAACTCCTTGCCTTCCTATCGATATTCAACTAATCCTCATTTGTCATTGATGTTGGTTTTATTCTTGAGACCACAATCCACTAATATCTATCAACCAATAGATCTTCCATCTTGAGTTTCCATAACTCAAAATTTTATCCATTAAATTTTTCAATCTCTACCCGTGTGCTTCTTGTTATTTTCCTTCACCCATATTATTTTGCATATGACTCCCACTCAAGAATTAATTTATCACAAGGTTGAAACCCTTACTCTTTGAACAAAGCTAAAAAACCTAGGTCTGATACCAAATGTAGAGCAAATGGCCTCGATAAACTAGATCTAGAAAAAAAATGCATAATAAAACAAAAAAAGAAGATAACAGATACACACAACATAATATTTCACATGGGAAACCCTTACAGGAAAAAACCAATATAGTAATATCTCCTTATTATATAAACTTAACCGTCACCAATACAATAATGTTCATCTCTCATCTCTCTTCAAACCATGATGCAAGTGCAATTAAATAACAATACAAGAATGGATTTTACAATACCATGGGTGAAAAAACACATGTTCAAATATTTAACCCTAAACAACCCATATGGGTCTAAAATTAGCTTAAGAAACCCTAAAAATTCCATCGAGGGCTACCATCTTCAAACCCCTGCTCGAGGCATGATCTGACCTCAAACCTCGACATGGATACATGAGTGTCGATTACCTTTAGAGTTAACCCCGCCAGAATAAGATGGAAAATATCCATACATATTTCCAACATTCTAGCATGGTTAACTCTAAAGGTATTAGACACTCTCCGTATATCCTCATCGAAGTTTGGAGGTGGTAGCTCTTGAAATAAAGTTTAGGGTTTCTTAAGCTATTTTTAGACCCATATGGGCTATTTAGGGTTAAATATTTGAACCCATGGTTTTTCACCCATGGTATTATAAAATTTGTTCTTATGTTGTTGTTATTTAATTACACTTGCATCAGGGTTTGAAGAGAGATGAGAGATGAATATTATTATATTGGAGACAATTAATTTTATACAATAAGGAGATATTACTATGATAGATCTTTTTTTGTAAGATTTTTCTAGGTGAAATATTGTGTTATATGTGTATTTGTTATCTTCTTTTTTCCTTTGATTTTGTATTTACTATTTTTATAGATTTAGTTTATCAGGGTCTTTTGCTCTAAATTTGGTATCAGAGCTAGGTTTTTTAGCTTTATTCAAGGAGTAAGGGTTTCAACCTTGTGATAAATTAATTCTTGAGTGGGAGTCGTACACGGAAAAATCTGGGTGAAGAAAAATGATAGGAAGCACACAGGTAGAGATTAAAAAATTTAATGGATAAAATTTTGAGTTATGGAAACTCAAGATGGAGGATTTGTTGGTTGATAGAACTCCTTGTCTTCTTATCGATATTCACCCTATCCTCATCTATCATTGATGTTGGTTTTATAACTCTAAAGATACTGAACACTCTCCATGTATCCTTATCAAGGTTTAGGGGAAACAATCCTTGACATAATTTTTAGGGATTCTTAAGTTATTTTTAGACCCATATGGGCTATTTAGGATTAAATATTTGAACCCATGCTTTTTCATCCATGGTATTGTAGTTCTTGTATTGTTATTTAATTGCACTTACATCAAGGTTTGAAGAGAGATGAGAGATGAACATTATTGTATTGGAGATTATCAAAATTATACAATAAGGAGATATTACTGTGCTAGGTTTTTTTTTGTAAGGGTTTCCCAGGTAAAATATTGTGTTATATGTGTATATGTTATCTTCTTTTATTTATTTATTTATTTTGTATTTACTATTTTTATAGATTTAGTTTATCAAGGCCTTTTTCTCTACATTGTTTTTGTAGTGCTAACTGCTACCAATTGTTGCTAATTGGCTACCTACTTAAAAAAAATAAAAATAAAAAGAGATTTGCATGTTTAAAAAATAAAAATAAAAAAATAAGAGAAGAACAAAAAGCAGACATCCAAGAAATAGTTGTGTGTTCCTGTAAATATTTTTTAAATAAAGAAAAGGGAGGCTACAACTTTGCATAAATACCAACCAATGAAATTTCAGAACTCCAAAGTTAAAGTTTCATCTCTAGTTTTGGGTGCCTCACATGGTGTTATTTTTAAATTTTTTTAATATAGAAGTTGTTCTGGTTGTAGCACACTTTTTTATATTTTTTGAAATAAAATAGAAAGTTGAGTTTTTAATGTGTGGTGTTGTTAGACCGATGGGTTTATGATAAGATCAACTTTATCTTTATGAATTTATGGGCTGTAAACTCTAATTTTATGATTATGGAGCACATTTATAAAATCATATAGCATATTTGCTAGGTATATCTAAGACTATGGTGTTTTTATTCTATGTAATAAATTGTAGATTTTTTTTATTAAAATCATATCTATATTGGTTGTATATGCATTCATTCCACAATTGAATTTACATTTGATATCAGAGCCAAGGGTTTTGTTTGCTAGTTTCTAGCTTACAACCTCAAAATTTATCTTCCATGCTTCTGTTGTTTTTTTAAAGAAAAAAAATCTTGGTGAAATATTTGACCTAGAAATTCCTTAACCAAAATTGTAGCAAATATTTTTGGAGAGAAAATATCTACATTGATTGAAGAATCTATCATGGCTCTCAATGGTGCTTCTATGAATATCCCTTTGTTCAAAGGAGATAATTTTGAGTACTGGAAAGATCAATTGAAGTATATCTTAGTGTGGAAAGGTGTATGAGATAGCATAGTAACGGGTTATGTAGCTCTGGTTGATTGGAACAACTTGCCACAAGATAAAAAAACTAGAAAAAAGGATGAGGAGAAGGTTTATGTACAAGTCTTTTTCTACATTCAAATTGCTATAGATCCTAGCATCTACCTTTGTGTAGCTAGTTGTAAAAATGTAGTTGAAGCATGGATGACTCTGGAGACTTCCTACTAAGAAACAAAGAAGGTTAAGGCAACCAAGCTCCAAAATTTGAAGATAAACTTTGAGAATATGCAAATTGAGAGGAGAGAAATCATAGGATACTATTATGTCAAGGTGAATGACATGGTGCACAATATGCAGGTCTATGGTGAATACACTATAGAAAATGTGGTTTTCAAGAAGATATTAAGATATTTGACATCCAAAATGCTACACATAGTTATCACTGTAGAGGAGTGCAAATAATTGGACAATAAAAAAATGAAAGAGTTAGTCAATTCAATCTTGTCTTATGAAGACAAGATGCAATACTACACCAAAAATTAGTATCAATCTATTGATACCAAGATGAGCATTTCAAACCATTAAGGAAGGAAGCCGAAAAATCATAGAAGTGGAGGAGAAGGCAACTCAAAGAGCTCCAACCAAAAGGAGAAGGAAGAAGGCAACTCAAAATTGAGGTTGATGGCAAGGAGAGATGGGTACATAAATTGAAGAAGGTATTATATGGTCTTACGCAAACTCCTCGAGATTGGTATTCAAGGATTGATAAATAGTTCTTGGAGTAATGGAGCTGTGAGAAGCAAAAATGAGCCCACTCTATACATTAAAACTAATGATACTAATGCTCTTTATGTTTACCTATATACTGATGAATTAATTGTTACAAGTAGTTCTAATGACATGTTAGAGAGATTCTAAGGAAGTAGTTCTTGAGTTATCTGATGGCTAAGTTTGAGATGACTAATATTGGGTTGATGAAGTACTTCCTTAGGATGGAGGTTCACCAATCACAAGGTAAAATCTTCATTTGTCAATCCAAGTATGTTCATGATATGTTGAATAAGTTTGGGTTATATGATTGTAAACCCGTTGATACTCTAATTACAAGTAGTGAGGAGCTAATATGAGATGATGGTAGTCCCAAGGTTAATAAGAAGAAATATAGAAGCATGGTTGGTAGTTGTATGTACCTTATGACTACTAGACTAGACATCACTTTTGTAGTCTCACTAGTATCAATATTCATGAGTAATCCCACTCAAAGGTATCTTCAAGAAGTGAAGAGGATATTTCAGTAGGTGAAGGGCACAAGGGATCATGGTATCTATTATGGACCAGTCAAGAATGCAAGGTTGGTGGGCTTCATAAATTTGAATTGGAAAGGTCCTATTGATGATAAAAAATCTACATCAAGCCATTGTTTCATTATTGGCAATAGATTGATCTCTCAGAGTTTCAAGAAGCAATCTATGGTTGCTTTGTCATCTATGGAGATAGAATATGTGGCCTTAGCATAAATATATACTCAAGGAGTATGGTTGCAACAACTTATTTAGGATCTTGGAGAAGCTAAAGGAGAGCCAAATCAAATATTCTGTGATAATAAAAAGGCAAATTTATTGTCCAAAAATTTAGGTTTTCATTCAAATACCAAACATATTTATCTAAATCATAACTATGTGAGATATTTGGTGCAAGAGAAGAAGGCAAAGCTTGAGTATCTCAAGACTAAAGATCAAGTTGTTGATATCTTACCCAAGAGGTTATTGAAGTAGGCACAAACAAAGCTAAAGACAAAGTTGGACATTTCACCATTTTGCATCAAAGGGGGAATGTTAGTGTTAGTGATGCAAAATAAAAAATTAAAAATTAAAATAATTTAAAAATTATTGTAGTGCTAATTGCTATAGTTGTCTACTTTAAAAATAAAAATAAAAATAAAAAATAGATTTGCATGTTTAAAAAAAATTTAAAATAGAGAGAAGAACAAAAAATAGTTGTTTGAAAAATTATTGCATGTTGCAATAAAGGTTTTCTAAATAAAAAATGGGGGACTACAACTTTGCATAAGACCAACCAATGAACTTTCAAAACTACAAAGAGTTTCATCTCTAGTTCTAGGTGCCTTTTCTATATATTTTTATATAGAAGTGGTTATGGTTGTAGTGTGATGAGCCACAAAATTGCTCATTTTTTGTACTCTTTTCCCTATAATGTGCGGCACTTATTCTTGTAGATATAAATGTTTTATGGAAATTATATATATAATTAACAATTTATTTTGCATGTTATCTAATATTTGTCTTTAAGTGTATTTTGTGTAGATTTAGTGGATATTGTTGCATTTTGGCATGTTTTCGTCGAGGTCCCACTCGGACCTGGCACTTGCAATTTTATGAAGGAAAAATATCTACGAAACATCGATGTGAGGTATGAAGTCAGGCACCCAAATTCCTTTGAAGCGCCTAACTTCTATTCGACACTTAACTATTAGGCTCCTGCTTTTTGTTAGGCACCTGCTTCCCGTTAGGCGCCTTCTTTCCGTAAAGCACCTATTTCTATTAGGCACCTACTTCCTTAACTTCTGCAGACAAGGCGCCTGCTTCCCGACTTCTTCAGACGAGGTGCCTGATTTCCACTAACGCCAAATTCCAGCATGACTCTGTGGTCGGTAGAACAAAGCAAAATTTTAGCAACCAACATAAAAAGAGTTCCAACATTGAAACTGGACAAGGGACAACGTCAAAGATGACTCACCACCCATTTTCTAGCTACTACATGAAAGATTTATGTAAATCAGGTAAAACAAATATCAGACGTATTCTAGAAATAGAATACGCTGAAATATCTTGATATTTTGCCCGATTCCTTCATTTATGCAGGCAGTTGTAAAAGCAAATCATTTTTTGATTTGTTTTGAGAATTGTAATAGGGTGTGGCCGCATATCTTATAAATATGCAGGCCACCCCTGAAGAAGACCCTCCAGAATTTTCTTGTAAATTCTTTTTGTTGCAGTATTAATAAAATTCTTTTGAGTATTTTCCTGTTAAATTCGTCTAAGCGTCCGGTGAAGATCTACCGTGGGTAGAACCTACTGGAAGCGTGGGCCCACTTACAACAGAGTTCTTCCCTTATTTCCCCTATTTTCTATATTTATTTTTATAGATTAATTTACTTCCTTGTTATTTCCCCTATTTTCTGTGATTTCCAGCAAGGTAGCAATTTAGTTTTTGAATGCATTCAGTCATATTTTCTTAGACGTAGGATAAGATTATTGGTTTGAATAAAAACTTCAATGAATACCAAATACCCCCCAAACCATGATCTAAGGGACTCATCTCCGAAGGAGAAATTATAAGCATATATTTTGCACGGCTGCTCACAAGACTACGAGCTACCCCGGGTTGACAATTAAATGGAGGCAATTAATTGAACCATAGAAAAACTAACCAATGTTTTGCCCAACATTTTGGCACCGTTGTCGGGGAGTAGCCATTATAATTTCCTATTCTAAAGGAAGCATAGTAGAAGTAGTTTAGATTGTTTTCTCCAGAAACCTTCATCTAAAACTTTGTATGAGTCCACCTAAGAATAGGGGACCAGACGGTCATTTTGTCAAAAACAAAGAAGTTGTTTCTCAGAATCCTTCTACTTTAGTAGAATCTAAACCTGAGATTGAACTCTCACCATCACAATCTCCACCTGTGCATTGGTAGGAACACCCACTATTTGCACAGGATCCTTCTGAAATAATCCAATAGAATCTTAGAGCAGGATCAGAGATAAGTAGAGTTCAATCTGAGGAAGATCTACTGAATACCGAATATTGGCAAGCAGTATTAGATGGAACCATCTCAAATACTGACTTATCCATCCTTCTAAAGGATAAAATAAATGAACTAGAAGCATTGATAACTGCTTTGAATGCAGCAGGGGTAGAAACTCCAGTAGTGGGTAGAATGGCAGAAAATCTAGAGGAAACATCCACTAGTTTTAGTTTTCCAATAGGAGAGGTAGGAGGAGATCACAAGATGAAACACATCTCTCCTACCCACCTTCCAACCTTTAGAGGACTACCAACAGAAGATCCAGATCTATTCCTATTTAAATTTGATGTTTTATGTAGATCTATGGATTACACCACAGATGCTCAGAAACTAAAAT
Organism: Wollemia nobilis; assembly: GCA_028583015.1. Lineage (NCBI taxonomy): Eukaryota > Viridiplantae > Streptophyta > Pinopsida > Araucariales > Araucariaceae > Wollemia > Wollemia nobilis. The sequence continues at coordinate 5,044,917 of JAQPPZ010000386.1, read as the reverse complement.
TATTCCCTTCCACCCTTGATGATTCAGCTTTGCATTGGTTCATCAGCTTGGGGGATAAATGGATAACTACCTGGGAATAGTTGAAGAAACTTTTCTTGGATCAGTATCAAGATTTTGGTAGAGCAAGAGATGCAAGAGAGGAAGTCCTAGACATGACACAAAAGGAAGGGGAATCTATGGAAGAATACTGGGATAGGTTTAGCTTCAATTTGCAAAGATCACCCCATTCAAAACTAGGAGATAGGTCCCTAAGAAGCATTTTTCTGAAAGGACTAACAAATGAATCCTTGGAAGCTTTAAACATGATCTCTAGGGGAGATGTTTACCAACATCAAATGGATGATATTCGATAGTTGTGTCAAAAATTTTCAAGAAGAAAAGGTAAGTTGACCCCTAGAAATGTTAAGCAGTCAACCACTATCACTAAAATAGAGATAGGCAACATGCTTGAGGACCTTAAGAGCGAGATGTTATCATCTCTGGCTCTTCAAATGGATACCCTTCTACTTCATAGAAAGAAGTAGGAGAATGAGGTAGCATTGGCCTACTTCTATCCTAAATGCAGAGGCAAACACCCTAGAAATGAGTGTCCAAAAAACAAAGTTTGTGTATGTGTTATCTATAAAAAGGATCATAAAATGAAGTTGTGTCCACAGTTAATGAAATCTAAAGAGGAACCTAAGGTAGCAGAGGTATACTTCATGGGTAATAGGAGGAACTGGCAATAGTCTCCTATGGGTAACAATATGCAATCAGGAATGTCATCTTATGGGGGCAACAATTACCAAAACCAAGGTCAAGCCCAGCCACCCAATATGGGTTGGTATGGGCAACAACCTTGGAATCCATTTCCCCAAGGAGAAAATCCTTACAACCCTTACCCTTGGATGCAATACCAGTAGCCTAGGTAGTAGTGGAGAAACCAGAATGCTTGGAATCAGTATCCACAACATACTGCTCCAGCTCCACTACAACCAAGTCTACCTACTCCTCCAGCTTCAAGAACTCCTCAGTTACCAACACAACCTACAACAAACCCAAAAAACAAACAACAACCAACCTATCATATGGAAAATGAGATGTACCCCATGTACAACATTAGAGTAGATTGTGATCCTATCTAGTTATGGTCAGGAAAACAATTAGGTGTAGAAGTCACTCCTCTTGTAGAAGAAGAGGAACACATAGAGATAGGAAAAGGGGAATCACCCCTTATAGAGGAAGTAGAAGAAGAATCAACACTTGTACATAACAAAGAGGAGGTTCCACATTTTCCACAAAGGTTGTAGGAACCCAAGAAACCAATACAAATAGAGTTTGATATCCTCTCTAGTTTAAAAAACTTAACAATCACAATCCCTCTCTTTCAGGCCATCAGAGACATACCTATTTATGGGAAGGCCATAAGAGAGTTGTGCCTCAAGAAACCAGGGAGGAAACCAGCTAAATCAATTAGTTTGGTAGGTCAGTTAGCTGACCTTATGTTAGGGAATACCTACATCCAGAAGTACTCAGATCCAGGAAGCCCTGTGCTGACTGTAAAAATAGAAGGTTATGTTTTACCCAACACACTAGTAGATTTGGGGGTTGCCATCAATGTCATGCCCTAGGAGACCATGCAAAAACTAAAATTGACTAATCTGAAGCCCACTAAAACTATGTTGTAGTTGGTAGATAGATCTATAGTACTCCTAGAAGGAATACTGGAAGATATCACTATTACAGTAGATGCATGGGAGTATCCAACAGATTTCTTAGTGTTGCAATCTAAGTCTGGACTAGGTGGATACCCATTAATCTTAGGTAGACCTTGGTTGGCAATAGTTGATGCTTACATAAGCTATAGAGATGGGAAAATGACCATTTTAGATGGTCAGAATATAAAGAAACTGATCATACATCCACCTGCATAGTCTACAGATTTGTTGGGAGAACCTGAGGATGAGAATCAAAACATTGGTGGTCTATCAATGATCCAATCTATCATGACACTTGATGATTTGGGAGATGAAAATGATGAGGATAGGATGATATCTCACTTTTTTTAGGGAGAACCCTCCTGTCCTCCTCCTGAGTTGCCATTAGTGGGAGGAAAAGACCACCATATTCAGCAAATAGAAGTTGCACCTGGTAGAATGTTGAATATAGATAACAAGTTGACAGCTGAACAACAAACCAAACTTGAAACAAACATTGGAAAAACATCAAGATGCCTTTGCTTGGGAGTATTCTGACATGAGAGGAATAGCTCCTGAGACCTGTACTCATAGGATATATCTAGAAGACCAGGTTAAACCAGTAAGACAACCACAGAGGAGAATGAACCCAACCATGAAGGAAATTATCAAAACAGAGTTACAAAAACTCCTCACAGTTGGATTCATCTACCCCATTTCAGATAGTGAGTGGGTATCACCATTAGTGGTGGTGCCCAAGAAGAATGGAAAGTGGAGAATTTGTGTTGATTATAGGTTGTTGAATAAAGCAACTAAGAAGGACCACTTCCCTTTACCCTTCATAGATCAAGTCCTTGACACCTTAGTAGGCAAGAAGTATTTCTCTTTCTTGGATGGGTTCAGTGGATACAATCAGATCCAAATAGGGGAAGAAGATCAAGATAAAACCACCTTCACTTGTCCATGGGGGACATTTGCTTATCGAGTTTTACCATTTGGTCTATGCAATGCACCTACCACCTTCCAGAGGGTAGTTCTGAGCATTTTTTCTGATATGATTGGAGAGACTATGGAGGTATACATGGATGATTTCACTGTATATGGTGAAACTTTTGAAACTACCATAGAAAATCTAGAAAAGACACTTAAACATTGTGAGGAAACTAACCTATCCTTAAGCAATGAGAAATGCTATATGTTGATGTAGGAAGGGATAGTTTTAGGACATCACCTTTCTGTAGATGGGATCAAAGTAGACAGAAAGAAAATAGAAGTCATCCAAACCTTGCCTACTCCCAAAATACAAAAGGATATCCGTAGTTTCCTAGGATCATTCAGTTACTATAGGAGGTTTATATCAGACTTTAGCAAAACTACTAAACCTCTTACCACATTGTTAACTAAGGATGCAGAGTTTTTCTGGACTGAAGAATGTGAACAAGCATTCAACACCTTAAAGGAAAAACTAATTATTGCTCCAATGTTGAGAGGTCCAAATTGGACCATACCTTTTCACATATATGTTGATGCATCTAACAATGCAATAGGCTCAGTATTGGGATAGAAATATGGTGATGATTTTTATGCCATCTATTATGTTAGTAAAAACCTCATAAGTGTTGAACTCAATTATACTATCACAGAGAAGGAGTTTCTTGCAGTAATACATGCTCTTAACAAATTTTATCATTACATTACAGGTTATCAAGTTTTTGTACACACTGACCACTCAACGATCAGATACTTGACAAACAAACCTAGGATTAGTGGTAGAATTATCATATGGTTATTGCTTTTGTAGGAATTTGATGTGACAATAGTGGACAAGCTAGGAAAGGATAATGTGGTAGCTGATTTCTTGTCCAGATTGACACCTCTAGACTATGCAGCTATAGAGGACCAATTTCTAGATGAGCATTTGTTTGCTCTGAATGATCAGATACCTTGGTATGTAGATATGGCTAATTATTTAGCCATTGGTAAAGTATCCCCTACACTTTTACCTCATGAAAAATAGACTTTAATTGAGAAAAGTGTAGATTTCTCATGGATTGATGGGTGCCTGTTCAAAATAGGACCTGATCAAATCATGAGAAGATGTGTTGTTGGGGATGAAATAACTGAAATACTAAAGGCTTGCCATGATGAACCTTGTGGTGGCCATTTTGTAGGAAAAAGGATTGCATATAAAGTGTTGTAGGCTAGTTATTACTAGCCTTCACTATTCAAGGATGCAACCAAGCATGTGAGCTAGTGTGATCAATGTCAGAGGATGGGTAGACCTACTCTCAGAGATGAGATGCCACTCCAACCACATGTTCACATTGAACCATTTGATAAATGGGGGATGGACTTCATAGGACCTATTAATCTATAGTTAGGAGGTAAGAGGTATATCCTAGTTTGTACTGACTATGTGACAAAATGGGTTGAAGTGCAGGCTTTGCATGATTCAAAGGAGAAAACTATAGCAGATTTCTTGTATTCATCAATTTTTACAAGATTTGGGGTCCCAAGGGAGATCACAACTGATCAAGGACCTTAGTTTACTTCAAGGATGATTCAGGAACTCATGCAACAATACAAAATCAGGCATAACAAAACCACTCCCTACCATCCACAGGTGAATGGGCAAGTTGAGGTGACCAACCGAGAGTTGGAAAATATCCTGACAAAGATAGTGCAGCAACATAGGAAGGATTGGGCTACTAGATTACCAGAAGTAGTGTGGGCCTACAGGACCACCTGGAAGACTACTACTGGTTTCACACCATTTTAGTTAGTCTATGGGAAAAATGTTATGATGCCTATAGAGTTTGAAGTCAAAACACTTAGGACTACTGTAGAGTTGAATATAAACCTGGATGATGCACAAAAAGAAATAATTCAATAGCTTAATCAGCTGGATGAATATCACCTTGATGCTCTATAGAAAATAGAGATCATCCAGAAATAAAGGGCCAAGTGGCATGACCGCCACACCAGGCCAAAGTAGCTTAAAGTGGGAGAATGGGCATTACTCTATGATTCTCGATTCTAGGAAAGGAAGGGCAAGCTCATGCAGCATTGGATGGGGCCATATGAAGTGATTGAAGTCATCAATAATGGGGTTGTAAGGATCAGAATAATAGACGACAACAACATTACCTTAATAGTCAATGGCCACCACCTGCATCCATACCATGTGTCTGAAGCATACATGATTGAGTCTAGATTAGGCATGGGGGAGACCCTAGTTGATTCTAATTTTATCTTGAGTCAGTAAGATGTGGATGTAGTCCACATAGTCCCAAAGATAATTATTCTTTCAATTTTTTTTTTTTAGTTGTATTTTTGTTTTGTAGGAATGATGCCCTAAGTGCAGCTGTTAGGCAGCCTGGGAAACCTAGGCCTAACAAGCATAGGATCCATGAACCTGCACCTTCCAATATTTCTAGGAGAATTTTCTTGTAGTAGGAGTAGCTAGTCCCCACTTAGATAGGGGAATACTAAACTTGAATCTGCACAAGAGTGTTTGTATTGGTCTTTATGGACAATAAAACACTCAACTATCGATTCAAGGGTGGATGCTGATTTTGTTCTTATTCTTCAATCAGAAGCACTGAAGGGCCTGATCAACCTGATAGTACATATACAAGGAAAATTCAACACCCATTGAATAAAGAGAAGCACCTATTTTCTATTATCTGATGGGAAAAGTGCCTGATTCCCATTGTATGATAGAAGGCAATAGTATTATAAAGGTGATTCATATATTCTTATAAAAAGGGTGATTCCCATTGTATGGTAGAAGGTGCCTAGATTCTGTAGAAGGTACCGATTCCCATTTTATGATAGAAGGTTCCTGATTCCTATTATACGATCCATGGTGCCTGACTCCCAGTATGTTACGAAGATGGTACCTATATCCCATTTTTTAGTAGACCGATGCTTGATTCCTAGTTTCTCCAAGAGGATGCCCGACTTCCAATTTTTGGGAAACTGACACCAAATCTTCTTAGCATAGTGTAAAAAAAGTTGAGTTTGTATAAAGTTTATTTTATAAGTACGACACCCGATAGTTAGAAAAATGTGCCTACTTCCCATGTTAAGTAGAGCACCCAATTGCTAAGGCGCCTACTTCCCATGTTAAGTAGAGCACTTGATTGCTAAGGTATTTTCCATGTTAAGTAGAGTGCCCGATTGCTAAGGTACCTACTTCCCATGTTAAGAAAAGTACCTGATTCCTAAGGTGCCTATTTTCAATTTCCAAGGCACCTGCATGCCATAATTCAAAAAGAAGGTACCTGATTTCCATACAAAAAAGGTGCCTGATTTCCATATGTTGCGACCATTTTCTACCTTGAAAGAATAACACGTCAGCATTGGGATGTGGCCTGAGCCACGTCAGCACCCCATGCATATGCAAAGTCAAATCCATCATAGATAAAATTAAAATTTGACATCAACCAACTTTCGAGGAGGGGATGTTTGTCATCCCAAGAAGATATATTTTTTTCTAATTTTTGTTTTGAATTTTGTAGGATTTCTTGAATAAGACACATTGCAGCTATCGAGAACCAATCACATGGAGAAAAATTCATTAAAGGGGAACCATGGCCATCATTGTCCATTGTAGTTTGTCCAATCATCAAATACCAACCAATAGCGATACACCATAGATATTTACGCATATACACCCATGAAACGAATTTAGGTGCATGATTAAATTTTTTATTTTTTGTCTATATTTTTTTCATGAGCATGTGTGTCTATGGAAAAGTGCTAGCACAACCCCCCATTATTGCCTTAACCACTTGAACAAACCCACTTGGCATGGTGCTGCATGGCATGCCTCTGATTGGTCAACTATTTATGGTTATCATCTCTGCACAATCAGGCACATGCTCGAAGGAAATTTCTATGGATAACCATAATCACTATTGATTATGGTGATTAATGGCCTATGTGCAAGAAAGTAGTTGTTTTAAAAGCTACTTACCAGCTACTATGAAGCTACCTTCAGAGAAAGAAAAACTAGAGAAGTGAAGCACAATAGTAGTTTGAGGAGAAATTAGAAGCATCGCTAAGTGAATTGTGAACCAAAGGAAAAGCATGGGGGGAAAATCAAAGAATCATGACCTCAAGAAGAGTGAGCCTATCGACTGCTCAGGCATTTTTGTAGATGTTCAAACATAGTTTGATACTATAGAATGGATGGCGTATTGTCAATTGGTCAATCAGGGCCAGGATGCAGTAGTGGAAAATGAATTCGTGACATCAATGAAGGATGGGGTCATGCACATGCAGGGACTAGAAATTCCAGTCATTGAGGATTACATCATCGAGGTTACGGGCCTCCCTCTAATAGGGGAATGCACATACAAGGAGGATAACCTCACTCTCTATGCATAAAGATTCTTTGGGGCACCAACCGAGCACCTGACGCATGTTGGCTTGCCTAAACAACACATTCTCAAGCTCTAGAGGGTAGTTTTTGAACAAATCATGTGATTCTTTACATGCTCTGGTAGGTACTCTACATTGAATGTGAATCACTTTCATTTTCTCAACCACATACTACATGGGGATAAAATCAATATCCCGCATTACCTTACATGTGCCCTCAGAGATGAGGCCAGGTGATACCAAGTAGGTACAACCTCTGCCCTAGCTCACCATGGCCTAATTTTGGCCTTGGTACGACATGTAGAGTCACAAAGGAATGTGATAGTTGAGGAGATAGAGGGCAACAATGAAGTTCTTGGGGCACAAGAAGAGGAGGTGGTAGCGATACAGATTGAATAGTCAGCCTAAGAGGTGATAGAACGAGAAGAGACGGTGCCTACATCCCAGCCTATAGAAAATATAAGGGAAGCAGGACAAGCCTCATCCCCTATTTTTCCCCAATTTGGGGAGGAAGTAGGATAGGCTCTGTCTCCCACTACCCCTCAATTTGAGGAGGAGGTAGAGCAGGATCTACCAAGCCCTCCTTTCATGCCAATTTCTACCAAGACTCGAAGTAGAAGGACGAAGGCATCAAGGGTGGTTTCGAGCTCATCCGATGATGACACAATGATCGATGAGCTGAACAAGGAGGAGTACTTGGCCCAGATTTTGTAGGATATTTCCAAGGGGCCAACTCCTCAATAGGAGGTTGCAATGGAGGATTCACCACCAGAAGGCTAGGCAGAGGATTTGTAGCAATAACTACAGGTTTTGAGAGAGCAGGCTTCCACTTGGGAAGCCAAGTTTAAAGAAGAATGGGCTCTATTTTAGGAGTCTCAAAAGGAAGCTACATTGAAGATGCATGAATTGTATCAAATAATTTGGCAACTACAGAGATAATTATAATTGCAGGGTAGAGCAGTGGGAGTTGAGCAACCGACCAAAGTAGATGCATTAGTGCAGACTGATGGGGCAATAGAGGTGCCCCTTGTTGATATAGAAATAGAGTAGGGAGATGATGCTACAATGGAAGTAGAGTAGCCCTATTCCACATCTCCTTCTATAGAATAGATACTTCAAGAGGATGAAGTTGAGGTTGAGGAACCTCAAAATTTAGAACAGTCTACAAAAAAATGAGATGAGGAGGATAAGGAGATGGAGGTTGAAGAGCCTCAAATTTTAGGTAAGGAGGGAGAGATAGAGCACTCTCTAATTGATGCAGGGGCGAACAACCTCAGGAGGAAGAAGCAGTCCTAGTCGAGCAACAATTTTCTATAGAGGAAGAAGAGGCTCAACAACCTAAATCTCCTGTAAACCAGGAAGTAATAGTAGCACCAACACACCCTAGGATACAACAAATAAATCTGAGGTCAAAGCAAAAATTCGTAAGGGCATCTCAGCGATGACCCAGAACCAGAGCGAGAGTTTTCAAGTTGAAGGTATTGGGCATCGAATCTAATAAGGAATCAAAATTGGATTCTGATGAAGAATGGGAGGCAACAAAGAAATTGTTTGCTGCCCAAAAAGATAAATTTGAAAAGCTCAAAGAGGATATGGTAGTAGATAAAAAGAACTAGAAAAAGGCTTCTAAGAGAGCCCATAAAGAATAAAAAAAAGAGGCTAGAGAGCAATCTAATAGGCCTCACAAGAAAATTCTAGTTGCCCAACCTGAGTAGTTCTAGAGCTTATATGGGTCGGTAGATGGTAAGCCTTCAAGGATGAAGGCATATTTTATATGAATGGGACTTCTAGGCCCTGTGCAACCTGCAGATCTGGCATCAAGCAATAGAACTCCCCCGGTGGCAAAAATAGAGGTCAAAGCTAAACCTGAGCTTGACCCAATAGGGGTAGATTTACCCACAACCAGGGTTGCTAAGAAGTCTAGCATCCCATTTGGTGATGAAGAATCAGTGCCTATGGGTGAAGAGTTACCCCTTCACCATGAGTACTAGAAAATGGTTGAGCCTGCATTCTAGAAGGATACCACCAGTTTCTCTGGTTATTATCTGAATACTAAAAAAGGTAAGGTGGCCTGGACTAGAGAACCACCCAAGAAAAGAGTAGGGTCAAGTGAACTAATTTGGTGCAACAAACACCAAAAATAGTAGGGTTAGGAGATAGCCGCTCCCAAGGCACCAAAGGGGTGAAAGCCCGGATAGGAAAAAAGTGAAAGCCACTAAAAAGAAAAGGACACAGACCAACATGGCTTATTGGAATGTTATAAATAGAACTGGTAATTACCAGTTCAAAGTGGCATAGGGACGTGCCACCCCTTAAGCATGGGGGGATGATGAGCCATAGAATTGCTCATTTTTTGTACTCTTTTCCCTATAATGTGTGACACTTATTCTTGTAGATATAAATGTTTTATGGAAATTATATATATAATTAACAATTTATTTTGCATGTTATCTAATATTTGTCTTTAAGTGTATTTTGTGTAGATTTAGTGGATATTGTTGCATTTTGGCATGTTTTCATCGAGGTCCCACTCGGACTTGGCACTTGCAATTTTATGAAGGCAAAATATCTACGAAATATTGATGTGAGGTACAAAATCAGGCACCCAAATTCCTTTGAAGCACCTGATTTTTTGTTACGCGCCTGCTTCCTGTAAAGCCACTATTTCTATTAGGTGCCTACTTCCTAAATTTTATAGACAAGGCACCTACTTCTCGACTTCTTCAGACGAGGCACTTGATTTCCACTAACGCCAAATTCTAGCATGACTCTGTGGTCGGTAGAATAGAGCAAAATTTTAGCAACCAACATAAAAAGAGTTCCAACATTGAAACCGGATAAGGGACAACTTTCAAATATGACTCGCCACCCATTTTCCAACTGCTACATGAAAGATTTATGTAAATCAGGTAAAACAAATATCAAACGTATTCTGGAAATAAAATATACTGAAATATCTTGATATTTTGCCCGATTCCTTCATTTATGCAGGTAGTTGTAAAAGTGAATCATTTTCTGATTTGTTTTGAGAATTGTAATAGGGTGTGGCTACATATCTTATAAATATGTAGGCCACCCCTGAAGAAGACCCCTAAACTTTTCTTGTAAATTCTTTTTGTTGTAGTATTAATAAAATTATTCTGAGTATTTTCCTATTAATATTCTTCTAAGCATCCGGTGAAAATCTACCGCGGAACCTGTTGGAAGCGTGGGCCCACTTACAACAGAGTTCTTCCCTTATTTCCCCTATTTTTTGTTATTTATTTTCATAGATTAATTTACTTCCTTGTTATTTCTCTATTATTTCCCCTATTTTCTGTGATTTCCAGCAAGGTAGCAATTTAGTTTTTGAACGCATTCAGTCTTGTTTTCTTAGATGTAGGATAAGATTATTGGTTTGAATAAAAACTTCAACGAATACCAAATACCCCCCAAACCATGATCTAAGGGACTCATCTCCGAAGGAGAAATTATAAGCATATATTTTGCATGACTGCTCACAAGACTACGAGCTACCCCAGGTTGACAATTAAATGGAGGCAATTAATTGAACCATAGAAAAACTAACCAATGTTTTGCCCAAAATAGTGCACTTTTTTATATGTTTTTTTAATAAAAGGGAGAACTAATCTTTTAATGTGTGGCATTGTTAGACCAACATGTTTATGATAAGATCGACTTGATCTTTATGAATATATGAGTTGTAAAATATATTTTTATGATTATGAATAAGATCTACAATATCATATAGCATCAGTACTAGATATATATGCGGATGTGGTGTTTTTATTTATATTTTAATAAGTTATATGTAGCTTCTATTGGGGTCCACTCCCATAAAAATACCAAAATATTATATTTATTGTTAGGTCAATTATACCATATCCACCATGCATTTTTATCACATATCTTTTTCATTTCTTTTTCTATTAAATATATTCTCCAATTTTCTTGAAGTACTATGTACAATCAACTCCTTTACACCATTTTAATTTAGAGATAAAATCTCACTTGGATAGTTGCCTTCTAAAATTTGAATTTCACCAAGATGAATATCTACACCATGATTGGCTAAAATATTTACTACCCAATTTCCTTCTCTATAAAAATACTCACATTTTGAAGAGATTACCTTTAATAATAGGTGATGAAATTAGAAATAGTATTATTTTTATTCAATATCTACATCCATTTTTGTTGATAGCATTGATAATAATTTGCAAATCCCCTCAGTTAAAATATATTTTCATCCTTTTTTATATTGCAATTTCAATTCCTATAAGAAGTGGCCTAGCCTCTACACAGTTGTTAGTTGAAGTTGCATATGATTCTGAGTAAGTGAGGAGAATTTTTCCTTCATTATTTTAGAAAACACCACCTCCACCAGATTTTTTTGGATTTCCTTTAGAAGCACCATCCAAATTAATTTTGATAAACCCAATTTTTGGACATTTCCATTTTATCCTATCCTTTGTTTTAATTCATCATTGTAGATGAATCTTCCATATATGTTTAAATATTATAATCAAGTTGTTACCACCTATTTCTCTACACTTGAGACTTCCTATGATGAGCACCATATTTAAAGACGTTTTATAAAAGGCAATAATATGATTCCAAACTTGGCCATGACTTTGAGATTTCTCTTTAAAAATTCTATTATTCCTTTCAGGCCATAAATTCCAAAAAATAATGGTAGGGCCACTTCTCCATAAAATACATAATGCTTTAGCTTTGAAATAAATGATCCAATATATCATCAACTCTTTCAATATTGATGGAGCTACCCAATATATTTTCATATTCTAAAAATAATAACCCCAAATGGTTTGAGCAAAGGGACAGTGAAGAAGTAAATGATCTAATGTTTCTAAATCCTTCTCTCGTTAGGATCCTACTATAAAATAAACTCAAATAAACACACTCTCACACAATTTCTTGGAAATAAACTCACATAAACATCATATTAATATTCAGAACAAAATACACATTATAACAGAAATTTGCATAAAGGAACAATCTCACAATAAGATAGAATCGTAGGCCTCTTCGAGGGGGCAACCTCCTTCAACACTTCATTAATTTGTAAAATATGAATACATTGGTGCCTTCTCGGGTATTTAAAGATTTCCCTTCCATGGTTGGATTACATGCAAAATTCCACCTGGATTACATGCATAATGCCACTCGAATTGCATGCATAGTGCCACTCGAATTACATGCACAATGCCACTCGAATTACATGTACAAGGCCACCTTACATAACCTATCTACCATGTGTTACATAAAAAGGGTGCCATTTGTCATAGGCACTATATAATCTAAAACTTAGAACATTGCAAAATATTAATCATGGGTACTACCCACATTATTTAGGAATTATTACATCATGGAGTTATTACATTAAGGGTTAGGATGGGTTTCTAACATGTCCTTCCCCTTAAAGAAGCTTTTTCCTCAAAGCTAAAATGAGGAAACTGTTGTTGGAGTTTGTGGAGAGATTCCCATGTAGCGTCTTTAGGTTGAAGCCCACACCACTGAGCCAAGATCTCTATAATTGTACGATTTCCAAGAGTGTGATTCCGATGATCCAACAACTGCTCAGGTTCAAGTAATATGGAGTCTTCTTCATCCAATTCAGGAAGTGTGGATTGAACCTGTACTTGTGTGCCCACAAATTTCTTGAGAGCAAAAACATGAAAAACAAGATGAAGCTTGGAAGTAGGTGGGAGCACCAATTTGCAAGTTGTGGGGCCAATCCTTTGTAGAACTTGGTAAGGACCATAGAATTTTACAGCAAGATTCTAGAACCTACGAAGTTGAAGGGATGATTGTTTGTACGACTGCAAGCGAAGGAAGACAATATCACTTACATCAAAACTATGCTTAGAACGATGCTGATCAGCTTGTTGGTGCATCTAATTCTGGGCCATGTTCAAATTTTGCTTAATTTGGCGAAGGACCTTGGTGTGTTGACTCAGAGTGTTGTCGATGGCCTAGACCTTGGAGCTGCCAGGAATGTAAGAGGAAGGCGTAGGTGGAAGGCACCCATAGACTACTTCAAATGATGTGAGTTTGGTTGTGGTATGATAGGAAGTGTTTGACCACCATTCAGCCAAGGCCCATTGAGTGGGATGATCTAAGACAAAGCAGCGAAGGTAGATTTCCAAGCATTTATTAACAACTTTTGTTTGATCATCCTTTTGTGGATGGTAAGCTAAACTCATTTTGAGCTGAGTCCCCTGTAACTTAAACAAATCTTGCCATAAATGACAAGTGAAGGTGGGATCATGATCAGATACAATGGAGGTGGGCATGCCATGAAGGCGAAAGATGGAGTCAAGAAAATTTTGTGCAACAATGGATGCTATATAAGGATGGGCAAGGGCACAAAAGTGAGCATATTTTGAAAGGCGGTCCACTACCATGAAAATAACTGACTTACCTCCAGATTTAGGGAGCCCTTCTATAAATTCCATGGAAATGTTGGTCCAAACCTGATCCGGGATAGGCAATGGCTGAAGAGTGCCCGGAGAGCGCACTGTTTCACCTTTCATCCTTTGACATGTGTCACATGCAACAATAAAAGAGTTGATGTCTTGTTTCATACCTTTCCAAAAGAATGTGCGCTTGAGTTGCTCATATGTTTTAAGGAACCCTAAATGTCCTATAGAGGGAGTGGTATGCAATTCCTTCATGAGGAGCTCACGAAGTGGGGACTTATGAGGTAGAACCAGGCATTGATGGTAGCACAGATCATGGCCATTCCAAGTATATCTTGGTGCAGAATCTGGATCATCCATTAGTGAGGCTATCAAAGCTTGCAAATATGCATCCTGACGTGCTTCTTGATGCAAGGAATCAATCCATTGGGGAAGTGGTGCTGAGATGGCACACAACATAATTACGATATCCATTTGGCGAGAAAGAGCATTAGCCACAATATTCTCCTTTCCATTTTTAGAGGTGATATCATAATCATAGCCCATGAGTTTAGACACCCACTTTTTTTGGTCAGGCGTGGCAAATATTTTTTCCAAAAAATATTTGAGACTTTGATGGTCGTTTTTGATGGAGAAGTGACGCCCAATGAGGTAATGTCGCCAATGTGTGACTGCATGCAATATGGCTAACATTTCCTTAGCATATGTGGATTTCCCAAAATTACGATCAAAGAGTGCCTTGCTAGTAAAAGCCACAAGTCATACTTCTTGCATCAATACTACCCCAATACCATGACCAGAAGCATCACTTTCAATGACAAATGGTTTAGATAAATCTAGCATGGCTAAGACGGGAGTGGTGGTCATAGCATGCTTGAGTTCAATGAAGGCTTGGTCAGTAGGCTCTGTCCAAGTAAAGAAATATTTTTCAACATGGAGGTGAGGGGAGCAGCTATCTTCCCATAATTGCAGACAAATTTGTGATAATAGCCTGTAAGCCCTAAAAATCCTTGAAGTCCCTTGAGGGTGTGAGGTTTCAGCCACTCTTGAACTGCTTGAATCTTCTTAGGGTCAACCTTGACACCATCCTATGAGACAATGTGTCCCATATACTCTACTTCAATAAGACCAAAGGAACACTTGGACCTTTTGGCAAAAATATGATGGGTGACCAACAATGTTAAGATCTTGCTATAAAATAAACTCAAATAACACACTCTCACACAATTGCTTGGAAATAAACTCACATAAACATCACATTAATATAACAAAAAATTTCATAAAGAACAATCTCACAATAAGACAAAATCATAGGCCTCTTCGAGGGGGCAACCTCCTTCAATACTTCATTAATTTGCAAAAATATGGTTACATTGGTGCCTTTTCGGGTATTTAAGGAGTTTCCTTCCAAGGTTGGCTTACATGCAAAATGCCACCTGGATTACATGCATAATGCCACCCGAATTACATGCATAGTGCCACTTTGAATTACATGCACAATGCCACTCGAATTACATGCATAATGCCACACGAATTACATGCACAATGCCACCTATCTACCATGTGTTACATAAAAAGGGTGCCATTTGTCATAGGCACTACCTAAGCTAAGACTTAGAACATTACAAAATATTAATCATGGGTACTACCCACGTTCACTAGGAATTATTATATCAGGGAAGTTATTACATTAAGGGTTAGGATGAGATCCTAACAAACAACTGTAAACTTTGAACCACATGATTGAGGTGCTCTTCCCATGTGCGGTTGTAAATCAATATGTCATCGAAGAACACGAGGATGAACTTCCACAGAAAGAGCCGAAAGATGTTGTTCATATGGAATGTAGAAGGAGCATTTTTGAGACCAAATGGTATTACCAAGAATTCATAATGACCTTCATGAGTGTGAAAGGCAGTTTTGGGGATGTCCTCATCCTTGATCCGGATCTGATGGTATCCAGAGTGGAGATCAAGCTTGGTGAAATACATGGTCCCGTGTAGTTCATCGAGTAATTCATCAACCATTGGAATAGGAAATTTATCCTTGGTCGTAGTCTTGTTGAGTTCTCGGTAGTCAACACATAGGTTCCATGAGCTATATTTCTTGGGAACAAGTAGCACAGGTGAGGAGTAGGGGCTAGTACTAGGTCGGATGACACCAGCCTTGAGTAATTCCTGTACCAATTTTTCCAGTTCTGATTTCATGGCATGAGGGTACCTGTATGGCTTGATGTTTGGTGGTGCACTACTCGAAAGCAATGGGATAGCATGGTCATGAGAGCGACGCAGTGGTAGTGAAGTTGGTTCTGCAAAGACAACATCATGTTTATATAGAACTAGTTGTAGGTCTGATGGAATTTCAGCCATTAGTGAAGTGGTTGGTTGGATGGAGAAGAGTTGTGCAATGACCCCACATTTTGATTTCTTTAGCACTTTCTCCATGCGATTGGAACTAATGAGGTGAGGTGTTCCTACAGGGGAGCCCTTGAGTAAGTGTGTTTGTCCATTTTGGGAGAATTGCATCCAAAGTTCTACAAAGTTCCAACTAATAGTGCCTAATGTACTCAACCATTGAGATCCCAAAACCATATCACATCCTCCCAACTGGAGGGTAAATATGTCTTGCTTGAGTTCATAGTCCCCTATCCTGATCTTGACATTGTGGCATTTTTCTTTACAAGGTAATGTTCCCCCATTGGCTACCATGACCTAGAATGAATTACAAGTATGGATATAGCAATTTTCTTGCTTAGTAACTCTAGGATCAATGAAGTTGTGTGTGTTGCCTGAATCAATAAGGATGGTAAGACGTTGGCCCTTGAAAAATCCCACAATTTTCATGGTTTGTGGAGTGGTAATTCCTGCAAGAGCATGGACTGAAATATCTGCCTCAAACCCTTGTGTATCTTCTTCCTGTGGAGAAGGTGTTTTAGGGGGGTCCTCATCCTCATCACTTTGGTTAATGTCAACAGGCTCCTCAACATCTATCAAGAACAGTATTTTGTTTGCACACTTATGTCCTTTAAAAAACTTTTTATCACAATTATAACATAAGCCTTGGTCATGACATGCATCCATATCCTCTGTAGTCAGTCGCTTGGGTGTAGTAGGTTTACTATCCACTAAATTTTGGGTTCGAAAAAGAAATGAAGGTCAGTTTGAAGGAAACCGCAGGGGGCGTCTTTGGTTTGAGAGTTTAGATTTGGTCAGATGAGCCAAACTGATAGCTTCCATCATGGAATGTGGTTTCAACATCTTTACTTCAGTTTGGAGATCCCATTTTAACCCACTGATAAAACATCTCGTGAAGAACCCTTCCATCAATCCTCTTATCTTATTGGCAAATTTTTCAAATTAAGTTTGGTAATCATGGATTGAGGATGTTTGTTGTAGTTTTGTCAAGGCCTTTGTGAAGTCCTCATACTCACTAGGCCCAAATCGGGTCAGTAGTTGGGACTCAAATTCCTCCCAAGAGAGATTTGGGTTGGAATTATGTAACCACTAGAACCAGTGTAGAGCCTCAGATTCCAAATTGAAGGAAGCCATCTGAACTCGATGATATATGGGAACATTATGAAGTCTAAATAATTGATCAACCCTACATAACCACCCATTAACATACTTCCCATTAAATCGAGGGAAGTCCAATTTAGGTATTTTAAAGGATGGGTCATGGTCATTCCTTGTAGAGTTTTCAGCCTGGTGTTTTGTTTTGAGTGGTCCCTTATGTAACTGGCTACCCACATTTATCAATGTTTATTCTAAGTGAGCGCTAGTGGCCTCATGATCTAGATGAAGACCTTAGACCTCTTCCATTATGGATAAAATTGCCAAGTTCAAATTCTCAATGGTTTTGGTTAAGGAGTCCATCTTTTCTAGCTCTTTTTGATGTCCACGGGTACCCTGGGCCATTTTGGAACCTTTTGTAACCAGTTACTAAAATTAGAATAGGGTTTCAGGACTTACTATTTTTAGTAAGTGTCCAAAAAAGTGCTTGGGTGCTATATATCAAAAAAATTAGATC
Organism: Wollemia nobilis; assembly: GCA_028583015.1. NCBI lineage: Eukaryota > Viridiplantae > Streptophyta > Pinopsida > Araucariales > Araucariaceae > Wollemia > Wollemia nobilis. The sequence continues at coordinate 5,027,384 of JAQPPZ010000386.1, read as the reverse complement.
GAAGAGGTGGTCACAATGAGCTATATCCCACAACACTACTTTTGGGCACCCCAAACTTTTTTTTTCTCCTATTTTGCCGAGTCTAACAGTGTTTACAGTTTTTTATTTTGAGCTATAGTGCAAAAGTTGGGTATTGGAGCACTATCTATAATTGGTCTCTGGTCACTTGCTCACTATTTTGCTTAGCCTGGACAGTCTCTCTGACATTGCTTACCTGACTAGTCTGAAGATTCTATGTATTATGTAGGTTACTGTTATGACAGTTCTATTTTGACACTAAAAACTACAGTCTCTGACCTCACTGTGCTGACCTGACTGACCTCACTGTTACTGCCACTATAAATTTGACTGTTATTCTCTAGACTGTCAACTTAACTATCACCCTCATATTATATCCCGAATCCATGCAATGTATGTTATTTTTTGGTAGAGTATTCCTTTCTCCTATGCTCACTTTTGAGAATTCGGAATGCAGGTTTACAAATAGGGAGTTTTGGTTTGTGATTTTGTTGTAGGTTAAAGTTTTAACAGAACCAGGGTATGCTAAATAAAGGATTATGTAACACCCATAGGCCCTATGTTATACCGTAGTGACGAACAATAGTGCTTGGACCAATATTTTAGGCCACTACCCAAGGAGGATTCCACACATACCCTTGAGCACACTATCTGCATCTCTGATAGTACAGGAGGGTAATCATCCGGGATGGTGTGTCCCATGGACTATGGATGATATAAGGCCGATAAGCTTTCTACTGGATAAAATTTTGTTAATCCTAGAATGGTCTCCCGATACACCTGAAGATGCGTGGGAGCTCAAGTCCGTGCGCGAGTTCTGTTATACCGTAGTGACGATGTATGGGCTATCTAGCTTAGCCAATAACAATAGATCCTTCATGATATTTTAAAACCCTCGGCACATGGTTTCTACCTACTCAACTAAAAATGACTATTTTTTTTTTTACTGGTATTTGTCTTTTTTTTATAATAGTAAAAAAAAATTACATGAAAATAACAGAGGATTATACCTAAAGGCAAGAATCATTACTATTGCAGCATAACTTGGCCCTGGAAAGCGCTCTGATACCACTTGTTACGATCCTACTATAAAATAAACTCAAATAAACACACTCTCACACAATTGCTTGGAAATAAACTCACATAAACATCATATTAATATTCAGAACAAAATACACATTATAACAAAAATTTGCATAAAGGAACAATCTCACAATAAGATAGAATCACAGGCCTCTTAGAGGGGGCAACCTCCTTCAACACTTCATTAATTTGTAAAATATGAATACATTGGTGCCTTCTCTGGTATTTAAATAGTTTCCTTCCATGGTTGGCTTACATGCAAAATGCCACCTGGATTACATGCATAATGCCACCCGAATTACATGCATAGTGCCACTCGAATTACATGCACAATGCCACTCAAATTACATGCACAAGGCCACCTTACATAACCTATCTACCATGTGTTACATAAAAGGGTGCCATTTATCATAGGCACTATATAAGCTAAAACTTAGAACATTACAAAATATTAATCATGGGTACTACCCACGTTATTTAGGAATTATTACATCATGGATTTATTACATTAAGGGTTAGGATGGGATCCTAACATTCTCATATAAGGCACATATAAAAGTTCCATGATATCCTCTTCTTTGTAGACTCTCTCTTGTAAGAATCTTAATTTGAACTGCTAACTAAAGGAATGTTGAAGCCTTAGGGAGAGCCTCTAATGACCAAACATTCTTCCAAGAAAAATCATTGGGAGTAGAAATTTTTGATTGCTCTAAATTATTATATCTCAACTTGATCTAGTATCCACAATCCTTTGTTATATTTCAATATAACTCATCATTTTGTGTAAAAATAAACAAATAAAAGTCTTGAATTATATTTTGAATTTCATCTATAATTTGTTTGAGTTCTTCTTCTTCAACCATATTACTAAAAGAAACACATGATTTGGATTTTGTGCTCATATTAATATAGTCTTTTCCCTTTGGACCTTTATATTCTAGGTATTCTTGAACCAATAGTTGACATTTTCATTTAGAGATAAGAGGATAAGGCTTCAACCAATTGTATAATCACATTGACTAACCATCTAATATGTTTCTTTATCAAATGCAAACTATATAACATGAAGTTCCATATTGATGATCCTTTAGGTAGGGATCCTTTCCTAAATAATTTCATTGTATCAAGAGAACCTATATATTTTTGAATATTTTTTCCTACTTCGTTCCTTGATCTCTAAATAATCTCCACCCAAGATTTGCCCCTAATTCCAAACTCGTAGGTCTATAATTTTGCAATCATGCTTCTCCAATATTCTTTTATTTACAAATCCTATCCCACGTACAAAGAGGAAACCTAAATTTTTCCTCACAACCTTTCCAAATAAAGTCTCTTTGAATTTTATCAATTTATGATGCTACATACTAGAAATCTTGAAAGTGACATCATATAAATAGGGATGGATTGAAATGCAATATTTATGAGTTGTAGCCTTCCTACCATGATTAAGAACTTATCTTTCCAACCTACCAAACAATTTTTCATTCTATCCAACCAAAAATAATTTTCATTTCCTTTATGAGACAAAGGAATACCCAAGTAGATTGATAAAAAAGAATTAATTTTAAACCCAAATATATTCACAATAATTTATTGTAAATCTAGGACAATGTTAATGACAAAAGTCCCAAATTTTGTAGTATTAACCAACTATTCTGTATATTTCTCATTGCATGATAATATGGATTTAAACTCCATGGCCTCACTAACCGAGGGATGACCAAAAGTATCATCAACAAATTGGAGATGAGATTTGAAGAGACCATTTTTTGCAACTTGAATACCTTTGATTTTTTCTTCCATTTTTACCTTTGAGAAAGCTCTCTTTAATAATTCCACAATAATAATGAATAGATAAGGATACAATGGATCACCTCGATCAAGTCCACAAGATGACTTGAAGTAACCAATAAGAGAACCATTGATCAAAATAGAATATTTTGCAGTGCTATAACAACATTTAATCCATTCATATCAACTATAATTAAAACCAAACTTTCTAAGAATATCATGTAGAAATTCCAAAAAATCCTATCAGATGTTTTGTTCATATCTAATTTCACTAGCATACATAATTTTTTCATTGAATGAAGAGAATGTATGGCCTCTTGTGCAAAGATTATTCCTTCAAGTATTTGTTTACCATGAACAAAACCACCTTGTTCCTATGACATAACACAATCTCAAATGCCTTTCAACCTGCTTATCATAAAACTTTAAATGATTTTATAAATCATATTACAAAGGCTTATTGGAAAAAATTGTCAAAATATTTTGTCTTGACTTTCTTGGAAATCAATGTAATAAAAGTGCCATTGATATCATTAATTGTAACCTTTCTTTTGTAGGAGGATTCTTCAACCACAACCAACATATCACTCTTCAATAAAGCCCAAAATGTTTGAAAGAAAATTGTAGGAAATCCATGAGGGTTAGGTGCCTTGTTAGGATGGAAAGAGAAAACTACTTCATGTAGCTCCTCCATAGATATATTCTTCATCAAGCTTTCATTTTGTTCTTGTGTGATAAGTGATGGAATATTTTATAAAATTTTATCTTGTGCCTCCTTATCTTTCCCAATATAGGACAAAATATTTTTGTAATAATTAATCGATTTCTTATACCAACTCCGTCCTTAATATTTCTTCCATATAGAGTTAAGATATTTTTAATGTGAAGAAAAGAAAAATTATTTTTGCTGTAACATGAATTTTATTATATTTTTATTTCCTTCCTTGAACTGTTTATCCCTATATTTTTGGAACCAATATTTGTTTTTGTTTCATATAAGAATTATGATCCATTCCATTAGTTTCTACCATCTCTTGTAAATGTTTTAGCTTGGATTCAAATTCCTTTTTCTTTAAAAATATTACCAAAATATTTGACATTCCAAATATTTATTTGCTTCTTTAAATATTTCATATTTTAAACAAACTTGTACATACATGATCTTTCAAATTTGGTTCATCCCAACATAACATAACCATTTGGAAAAAATTAGGGTCTTGGAGCCACATAGATTGGAAGCAAAATGGCTTTGGATGACAATTATTAGGTAAATCACAAGTCAAAAGAATGGGTTTGTGATTTGGTCCTGCTCGTAATAAAATATACAAATACATTGTATACTTTGTTTTCAAGCATTTATTGGATAACAAGAATCTATCCAATATTTATGCTATATGAGTTTTCCCAATGCATTCATTATCCATGTATATTGAAACTTGAAAGACTAACATTGTTAGGGTACCTAGGAATAGATATTTGGGGATATATTATTATATTATATAAGGGTTGGCATGGGCCACACATAACCTAAGGTTGATTGTATTATAATATTATAGAGTAATGATTTTAGCAAAGTGGGGATTTTTTTGTGTGGAATTGCACAATTAGGGCATAATATTTTTGGAAAAATACCTCATCTTTCAGGAGCTATATCTCTACAACCATTTATTTGATTCAAACGATTCTTGGATCATTTTGTGTGGAATTTGAAGAGATTTAAAATGAGTGGTCATATAAATAAATCCAAACAGTATTGATGGAGATATGACCTTTTGAAATCAGTCATCTGGAACAAGGGTAATGATGAATTTTCAAACCGTGAATTTTTTGGAAGATGAAATTTGTTAGTTCGGGTAAGAAAAACAGTTTTAATTTATTTAGTTTGGAAGAAAAAATATTGCACATCTAGTTGTTAATGAATTTTTTTTTTTAAAAGCGAAAAACCCCTTGCAGAGCCGCCTTGGTCTGAGAGACCACAAACAGGGGGTTCTACACCGTCAAAGTCACCCAGGGATCGCACCCGACTCTGGCCGCACCAACATTATCAATTGGATTTTAGATACCCATTTTAGCTTTTTGGTAGGGTGGAGATTTGAACCTGGGACCTCCCTTGGAGGATTGCCCTCTCCTCTCCAACTCACCTACAACACCTAGGTTTAATGGGAATTTTAGCTTTAAATTAGTGGAGAGATATATATTTTTATAAAACCCTAGTTTGCATTGGGGCATGATATATATTCTCATAAAACCCTAGTTTGCATTGGGGCATCAACTATGGAACTACAAAAGTTTTTTGGAGAAGATGATATTGATATTAGAGAATGGTGGAAACTATTTAAATCCTTGTATTATAATTCTTTTACTTGGTGCCTTATGCTTCCTAGTTATCTTGGAGGAGAAGCTCTCTCTTGGTTTTATAGTTTTAATAGTGCCCATAAATATAACTTCACTTGGGACGAAGTGGAGCATGCATTCTTGAGTAAATGGGATCCATATAAAAATATAACTAATTTGAAGGTTGCCATCAAGTGATATGAAGAAGAAATAAAAATGCTTCAAAAATAACAAAAAGAAGCAAAAAGAGAGCTAGCAAATTTTAAATTAGTGGTAGAAGATAAAAAAGATATCAGTATGCAGACAAAAGAAACCATACCTTTGGTAGAATATAAATTAAAAAGTGGAAAAAAAGATTTGTTTGAATCCAATAAGTATATTTTGTAGGTTCATGAAAGCATACAAAAGGCACAAGTTATTATTTCCATTAACCCTAGTAGCAGATATAATTTTATTAATATTGCTTTGGCTAAGAGGTTGCAGGTTCAAGCAACAAAAATAAAGGACATACATCTTGAGGGTGAGAATGTTCAGATTTTTGAATATTTGAAGATCACCATGGATAAATATGTTTTACATTCATATTTTTATGCTATTGAGATGGATGTGAGGATATTGCTTTTGGTTATCCTTGGTTATATTCTTTGGGTACTGTTAACATTAATGTGCAAAAGAAGTTTATGAAGTTATGGTGCAAGAAAAATAAGATAACATTACAGGATATTTCTCAGCTTAAGGAGCAAATATCCAAGGAAAAATAAGTTCTTGTTATGAGTGGTTATTTGACACATATTTTTCTACCATAATTGTTTCATTATTACAATTATATGATGATTATGATATATTTTCTATAAATTATTATTGAATAAAATGTTATTTATTAGGAAAACTGATTAATTACCATAATCTAAAAAATATGTTTGATTTATACCAAATTTGTCCGAGTTTTGAGAAAAATGAAAGAAAAAGGTATGGATTATCGATGAAGAGATTGCAGAGCTTTGGAGTGCACCTCAGATGAGAAAAAGGACCAACAGAGTTCATGACAACAGTAATTGATCTTGTTACAAATGCTGATTACTGAAGTATGTTACTGAAGGTAGTTACTGAAGGTAACTATTGAAGGTAATTACTGAAGGTAACTACTGAAGATAACTATTGAAGACAATTATTGAAGACAGTTACTAAAGAATATTTTACCATTAGTTACTGAAGGATAATAAAGTCTATTGAGTTCAGCATGCCACATCAGATTTGGACGACACATTAAAATGGATGACAACTAATATTTTCTACCTAGCAAAATATTTTATTTCTCGCATACTATCCGTGGGAATATTTCAAGTTGACAAAGTTATTATTTGCTTTATAAAGCTTGTAATCATTTTATTTTGGGAAGTTTGAGATATAAATGTAAATATTGCTAGAATTTCCTAGAATATAGGACATGAGGTCCTAATGTATATCTCGCGAGTCAATTAAAATAACATTGTCTTGTTAGGATTATTAGTAGGATGCCACTTGGACTAGTAAAAATATTTATAAGTTCAAGTAGGAGCATGTATTATGATTAGGTTTTAGATTATTCTTGATTAATGTATAGTCATTAGTCCACAAAATTCGCATGTCAAATACGTGGAGAAGACTATTTAGAATTGTATTAGTTATATTATAAATTACATAGGAGAGACCTTGAAAGAGGTCTACACTCTGCTACGTTTATTGTTACATTACAATTTGTTCTAAGTTTACAATTTTGAAGAAACACATTCAACATGTACAGTTGAAGCTCCAGTAATAAAATAGCATTTTGTTCTTCAAATATGGTAATTTGTATCAATTAAGTGTTGTTTAACTTCTGCTATGTAAATTGTATTTATTTCTTACCTGCATTCACAGAATAGACATAATGTTAGTATTAGTTATAAAATCTAGTTACTAAAATAAGGTAAACTAGGGGAGAAAGACTTACACTGCCCTCTAGGAGGCAGGGGCCACTCCTATAGACAGTCCTTGAGATCTCGCCCCTACATTAGGTTAGAATTAGTTAGCCTTAAGTAAATTACATAAAATAAGATAGATTGCACAAGGATCCTCATAAATAAATTAAATCATGTTTACAGTGATTAAGTGCATTAGTAAATCAATTCATCAATAATTAAATGCATCAATAAATAAAGTCATAATAAAAGTAAAACATAATTGCATTTATTTATCATATCCTACATCATTCATTTTTGCACAAATTTAATTCTGTTCATTTACTTTTCTATACACGTGAAGCCTGAAAAAGAAACTTGAGCTAAGCTTAGTATTAAATCCTACAATATAATCTATACGAGATTGTTACTCTTTAAATCTGACCTTGATTTCCCTCGGATTGATAAAATTAAATGTAAGCTCTACAACCGATCATTTTGGTGCCTTTGTCGGGAAGAGTAGCATCATAGTGGTTAGTCAAAAAAGTTGTTTGGCAGTGCAAAGTGAGAGGACTTACTTATATGTGAAAAGGGGTACGTACGAGACCTTGGTGTGCATACGAGTTAGAGTGGCCCATAGATGGTTCCAAAAAGCCCTGCCTTTCGACGTTGCCAAGTTCATTTTCATAAAGGTTTCATTTGTATTGATTTCATAGATTAAAACTTTATTTCCTGCAAATTTATTTTTTACAAATTTCAATTTTAGCAAATTTTATTTTCTACAAATTTTCTTGCTTTGGGTAATTACTACTGTTAATTTTATTTAGGACCTATAAAAAAACTTAGGAAGTAGGTGAATGCTAAAAACAACCTAATATTGTTTTAGGACCCTATTTTTATTTTATAGGAAGTAGTTAGGTTGAGTGACACAACTATAATGAAATCCCTCCTAATAATCAAAATAATAGTAGAAAGTTACATTTTACTTCAACAATTTTACTTTTAGTAAAAATTTACTTTCCAAGTACTTTTAATTTTTCTTAATTATGCTAAAATTAGTTGTATAAACACATCTAATTTTAGTAGCATTAGGACTGTTTAGTAATTTTAAATTTATTTCTTTTCTATTGTGTTAAGAGTACTTATAATTTTTGAAATTTATATTTAGAACTTAGCAGACAATATGTTAAGAGTATAAGTTTTGAAATTTATATTTAAGTTTAGCAAACAGTAGGATTGAAAATGAAAAAAAAATACAAAAATCAAAGAGAGAAAAAAAAAATTACCAAATGGTTGAAAGCAGTCAAACTAAATTTATAGACCTTAGAAAATTACTAATACAACAAGAGGTTAATCTTATTTTTGACCAAGGATACATAACAACCAAATTAGAATGGTAAGCATTGTGTGAAAGCATTGATTCTATCAATGAAAGATCAGATGAACTAAAGAAAATCAAGAGGATAAATATAGAAAAAACTTTACGGGTAAATCACTCTTCACATTATCAAGATCTTGGAATAAGTTATGAAAGTTGGTTTTGGGATAGGAGAACAATAGTAGATCCAGTAATTTATCCTTAGAATCAATACCTTGAGGATTCTCTCACTATTCACAACTTCCTTGCAGATATAGAGAGGAAAGAATTAGCCCTACAATACAAGAAGAGATACTATAGAATTTCTAGAGTTGTACGTCTTAGATAATTATGCTAAGATTTGCGTTACGAGCTACAATTTGGAATTCCTAACCCTATTGCAACTAAAGCTTACCTTGTTTAGTTGATTCAATTGTTGGTAGACTATTTTAATTTTGAAGAGGAAAATTTTATGACACCAGACCAACTTGATCCAATCAAAAATATTCATAAATTATTCAAAGAAGATTAGACATATTGCTATAAAAAAAATAAAAAAAAAGTTTAGAACATTCATGAGCAGACCTAGAACATTCATGAGCAGACCTAGAGACTCTAAAGGAAGATTCATAAAAACTAACAAAACAGAATAAAAATCTCCAAGAGACTTTAGAGAGCCTGGGATTTATAAACTAGTAAAAACTGAGGCTACATCATCAACCAATCAAGCTGAAATCCTAGATCAAGATCCCAATTCATATTTATTGCCCAATATAGAATTTGACAACTACGTAGATCCTTCTTCTATCTTTTTCAAACCTATACGTGATTCAATTCTTGAAATCCTATATTCAAGTATGGCTGATGAAAAAAGTGGTTTGGGAGAGGAAGGAGAAAACTATGGAAATGGGAGACAAAGGCAAGAGAGAGATCAGAGAGAGAACAGATAAAAAAAAATGTTCCCTTTCCCAATATTACATACAGAAGGAACAACAAGAGAACCTAAATCCGTTTTTGTTTCTATATTGCCTACCTTTCATGGAAAACCCTATGAAGATCCTGATGCTTTTCTTTTCAAAATTGAAGTAGTATGTCAAGCTTACTTTTACACCACCAATGATCAAAAGCTAATATTATTTCCATCTACTCTTAAATATGTAGCTTTAAGATGGTTTATAGGTCTAGGAGAAGGAGTTTGTAATCGTTGGGATGAGAAAAATGGATTAAAACAACTATTCCTTGAAAGATATCAAGATTATTGTAGAGTTAGGGATAAGAAAGCTGAGATTTTTTGTATGAATCAAAAAGAAGAAGAATATTTGGAGGACTATCTTGAGAGATTTAAATTTGTAGGATCTAGAGTAAATATAGACCTTGAGGAAGAAATCCTAAAAGAACTTTTTTCTGAAAGTATTAAAAGAAGATGTTCTTGAGATTTAAAATATTATGGCAAAAGGAGACATTCATATTATATCACTTGAGGAGATTATAAAACTTTGTATAAATTATTCAAGAAATAAACCTCTAAGAAGCAATAAATATACATCCATAGGAGGAGTGACAAGAGTAGAAATTGGAAATATGTTGGAAGGTTTAAAAATTGATTTATTGAGTACTTTGACCTCATCCTTGGACTTAATAGATAAAAAATCAAAAGACACTGAAGAAATTTACTTCCATAGAATTATTAAAAAGCACAATATAAGAGAATGTCCTGTCAACATAATAAATATATCCAATATCTCTGCTTGTTGTCAAATTTGTGATAAGAATCATAAAATTGAAAACTGCAAGTATATCTCCATTGTTAAAGCTACCATAAAAGAACCTGAAGCGAAATAGGCAGAAGATGTTTATTTTGTCACTCAAATATGAAATGATCCATTTAATGGCTCACCAAATTGGTCAAATACTAATTATCCCAACCAGCAAAGGCCTAATCAATGGTCTAATTCACCAAATTGTACAAATTGGAACTCCTACAATCAAGACTGGAACATACCCCCATGGGCTCAATATATGGCTAACTCTTATGTAGGACAACCCCCATGGAATCAAGGGACAAAAACATGCCTGGTTGAAATAATAGTGGCCAATATAATAAAGGTGGCACCAATTGATCCCCAAATACAACACCACAACAAAACCAATTTAGGGGACAAAACACTCAAAACTCACCTCAAATAGACTTCTACCACCTCCAAACAATAATACTAATCCTCCTAAGCAACCACATATTCCAGCTCAACCAATTCCTAATAACAACACCAATAAAAATTTCCAACAAGTTTATGAGACTAATGAAACATGTTCTATATCTATAGCACCATGTCAACAGATTCAATTAAGATCAGGGAAGGTGTTGAAAAATAATGTTAATCTTACAAAACTTGATGACCCTATTACATATTTGGTTGAAAAATAAGATAGTAAGAAAAAGGAAATGTAAAATCCACTAGAATATATTCCAACAAAGCAACCAAAAATCCAAATAAAGAAGGAAGTAGAAGTACCATTCCCTCAAATATTGGCAATACCAAAAGAACCATCTAAGCTAGCCTTTAACTTCCTTAAATAAATAAAAGGCATTACTATTAAAATTCCTCTATTACAAGCTATCAAGGATATACCCATCTATTCCAAGCTTATTAAAAATATATGTTCAGGAAATAAAAAGAAGAATGAATTTAAAACTATTCAAGTCATTGGACAATTATCTGAGATAATGATAAGAGATAGATTATTACCAAAATATACAGATCCTGGAATACCTATACTCACTGTGCATATTGGAGGCATGACATTACAAAATGTTTTGATTTATTTAGGAGCCGCTATTAATGTCATGACAAAATAAACAACAGAATCCTTAGGGATCCATAAACTACAATTAACTTTTGTTGTGCTTCAACTTGCTGATAGATCCTGATAGATCTACTATTAAACCAGAAGGAAATTTATAAGACATTATGGTCTCAGTAACTTCATGGGAATACCCTGTAGACTTTAAAGTATTACAACCCAAAAATAAATTAGGGGGACATCCCTTAATACTAGGATGCCCATGGCTTGCAATAGTTGATGCTTACATTAGTTGTATATCAAGAAACATGACTATTTCTAATGGTAAGGATACAAAAGATCTTAGTTTATTCCCTGAATCACCAATAGAAGAAGAATTTCTAAAGCAGTTATGGTATGATTTCCCTCATGAACATGATGATATCCAAACCTTATCAGTTAATGTTCTAATTGAACAACTTGAACAAGAGGTTGAGGGACCCCTACCATTATTGTTAGAAAATAAACAAGATAATCAAGGTCAAAATAGTAGTTTCTCATCTCAATTTTCCATTGATGAGGAAAGCACAAGTCAATCTCAAATGGAACCATATGGTTATGATTTAAATATTTTTGAACATGAGATAAACGGGATAGATGCAAATACAAAAAAGTGTAAACAAATAGATATTATATCAGGAAAAACTCTTAACATTAGTAATGAATTCACAGGCATGCAAGAATTTTGTAGGAAATCGAACAGTAGAGCCATTGTATTGAACTGCATAAATAATACATAGGCAACCTTAGATTAGCCCGTAGGTTACGAAACCACCTAGGCATCAAATAGAATAGGTTGTAACAAATTAACAACATTAACCTATAATGGAATAACTAACATAGCTATGCTAACATCCCCCCTTATTACATTATTTGGGTAATAGGATAACTACTAGCTATACTAACATCCCCCCTGATTACATCATTTTGCAATACAAAGAGAGCTGCAAAACAATTCAAATTTGACACGTGCAAGTGCCTTAGTGAAAATGTCTGCAACTTGAGAATCGGTGGGAATGTATTGAAGTTGAATTCGGTGCCTTGGAACTTTGTCTCAAATGAAGTGGCATTGTGTATCAATGTGCTTGGTTTTCTCATGATGCACTGGATTCTTAACAAGGTTCAAAACACCCTGGTTGTCGCAGAACAAGTGGATTGGAGATTTGGATGGAAGGCCCATACTTTTCAGGATGCGATGTAACCATATCACTTCGCACACAGCTTCACATGTGGCACGATATTCTGCCTTTGTAGATGAGATAGCAACCACTTGTTGCTTCTTACTGTGCCAAGAGACAGGACCGGATCCAAGATGAAAAATATATCCTGAAGTTGACTTGCGATCATCAAACGACCCAGCATAGTCGGAGTCCGTGTATCCTTGCAAGAAGAATTTACCATTCCTCTTGTATTCTAGGCCATATTCCATAGTACCACGGATATAGTGAACACATTTTGCTACTTTCCAGTGAGTAGTCTTAGGTTCTTGCATGAACCTCGAAAGATAGTTGATAGCAAATACGATATCTAGCCTAGTATTGGTCAGATATATGAGACTCTCGATCAACTGTCGATAAAGAGTACCATCTACCTGAGGTGAATCATCATATCGTGATAACTGAAGACCTGATTCCATCGGAGTTGCCATTGGCTTACAATCAGTCATGCGATATTTTTCTAATAGTGTCTTGGCATACTTTTTCTGAGACACCTTAATGTAGTGCTCCTTTTGGCTTACTTCCAAACCAAGACAATAATGGAGAAGTCCGAGATCTGTCATCTCAAAAGATTTACACAAGTCACTTTTGATAGCAGAGATCATAGGTTCTGAACTCTTTGTAATGAGCAGATCATCAACATAGAGTACAAGCAACACTATCTCAGAACCTTATTTTTTGAAATAGAGGTTTGCATCTGATAGACATCTCTTAAATCCATGTTGTAGGAGGTGATTATCCATTTTTATATACCAATCTCGAGGAGCTTGTTTCAAACCATACAAGGATTTGACCAACTTGCAAATTTTTTTCTCTTGGCCTACCACTTCAAATCCTTCAGGTTGAGTCATGTAGACTTCCTCTTGGATATCACCATTCATAAAAGCACTCTTTACATCCATCTGGTGAACTTTCCACCCATACTGTGCTGCCATAGCACAAAGAACTTGAATAGTGGTCATCCGAGCAATAGGTGCAAAAGTTTCCTCATAGTCAATGCCTTACTTTTGAGCATAACCCTTTGCAACAAGACAAGCCTTATGCTTATCAATTGTCCCATCTGCCTTGTACTTGACTTTGTACACCCATTTGCAGCCAATGGGCTTCTTTCCTTGTGGTAGATCGACAAGCTCCCAAGTTTTGTTCTTTTTCAGAGACTTGTACTCAGCATCCATAGCATCCTTCCATTGTGGCTTGCTAAGAGCATCTTGTACAGAGACAGGTTCATGTTCATTCATTGAAGACAAAAACACCCTGTCATCATCTATATCCATATCCTCTATTTCCTTACTTGTAGTTACAGAAGGTTCCTCAAAATATTGACAAAGATCATCAACCTCACTGGTCTCTACGACTGCTTTTTCCCTTTGGGCCATACTGCGAGTACGAGGTCTATCCAAAGTAAAATTTGGTGGAGTGGATAACTTGGCATCCCTGATTATGCTTGTATACCATTTTGGATTCTTCATTTTTGGTTTTGAAGAAGATGTGGAAGGACCTCCTGTCTGTGTTGACAAAGGGAACTTCTCTTCCTTAGATTCCACAAGATCTAGGTATACCTTAGATGTGTTTTGTGATGTGAAAGCTTCATCAAAAACAACATCTCTACTGATATGAATTTTCTTGGTCAAAGGATCTATCAAATGATAACCTTTAGAGTGCACATCATAGCTAAGAAAAATGCATCTCAATGTCTTCTCATCTAGCTTCTTCCTTTTCTCTTTTGGTATGTGCATGAAAGCTTGACATCCAAAAATACGAAGATGAGATATGGAGGGTTTTTGACCACTCCATGCTTCCTATGGAGTCATTCCTTTTAGGGCATTTATGGGTGCCCTATTCAACAGATATACTGAAGTGGTGACAGCTTCTACCCAATATTGTTGCCCAAGAGTAGCTCCTGTGAGCATACAACAAACCATTTCCATAATAAAATGGTTCCTTCTCTCAGCAACTCCATTTTGCTGAGGAGTATAGGTAGTTGTTAACTGTCTCATGATTCCATGCTCAGTTAAGAATGCTAAAAATTATTTAGAGGTAAACTCCCTCATCGATCTGAGTGGAGGGTTTTAATAGAAGCCCTTGACTCCTTCTCAATAGATTTCTTGAATTTTTGGAAGAAAGAGAAAGCCTCAGATTTTAGTCGGAGAAAGAAAACCCACATCTTGCGGGAGTAGTCATCTACAAATAACTGAAAATACCTCTTTCCTCCACAACTGTTGGGTGTGAAATGACCGTATAGATCGGTGTGAATTAACTCTAGAGGTTTCTGTGCTCGTGTTGAGCTATTCTCAAAAGGTACTCTATGCTGCTTTCCTACCAAGCAATCAGAGCACACTGGCAATATGGAAGAAAGGGAAGGAAGACCCTTTACCATCTCATACTTACTAAACTCAAGTAAGTAGCCATAACTAAGATGCCCATATCTCTTGTGCCAGAGGGAAGTGGCCTCCTTGGTAGAGACTGTCATGGCAAAATGGGGAGTAGAGATAGCATCTAGGGCAAATAAGCCATGCTTATATGAAGCCATTGCAATCTGCTTACCCTTCTTGGTAATAGAACAACACTTCTTGTCATTCTCAACATGAAATTTGACAACCATATCTTTATCTAGGATTTATGTGACTGAAAACAAATTGTTAGCCAGTCCTGGAACATAGAGGACTTTCTCAATATGACACTTGCCATTAGGAAGAGTGATTGAAACTATACCCTCTCCCTGAACCTTGTAGGTTTTGTCATCAGCAATAGTGACAGGTCTGCCCTCTTTAGCCACAAATTATTCAAACCACGATCTATCACCAGTCATATGCTTACTAGTGCCAGAATCAACATACCATATAGGATCTGTTGTGGTTGATCCACAACACACCCCAAAATTGGGGACCCACCTTTTTCGTTTTGATATTCGGGTGTTGACATTTCATTTTTGTCTAATCCTTCGTTTTGTCGTAGGTTTTGCAATTGTTGTCGGTTCTTGTTGACAGTATTTTCCTGTCGACGATATTTTATTGTCGACAACTTTTTCTTGTCGACGATTTTTTATTGTCGACAACTTTTTCTTGTCGACGATTTTTTGTGTCAACAACTTTTGGTCAAATTGTTGTTGACGTTTTTTGTCAAATTGTTGTTGACGTTTTTTTTTACCTTTTTATCATATATATGTATAAGAAGTATTTACTCAATAAAATATATATATATATATATATATATATAAAGGTAAGAAAAAAAAAAATATATATATATATATATATATATATATATATATATATATAAATAAAATAAAATTTTAAAGTTTAAATTTACCACACCACGTGTTAGTTTTTTTTTTTTTTTAATAGTTTAAAGTTAAAGTTGTTTGTTTTTGGTTTTGTTTTTTTTATATAGTTGAACTTTATATGCTTTTTTTAATAGAATTTAGTTTGTTTGTTAAAGACTGTTTCTTTTTAAGCTAATTCCCGTGTTTGACGTACAGGTAAGATTGCTGTGGACGAGCGGATGAGGACGCCTGACGGGAGTCGAAGGCGGTCGATAGGTATGCTGATAAGGAAGGTTATGCGCGGGAAGGGCCCACGTCGCGGTGAGCATGGACCCCACCAATCATAGACAATGCGGACCGGATAATGCCGCAGCGACAAGACTATACATGTTCAGGATGGAAATAGAAGATAGCATTATGGGTGAGATTAGCGAAGTGATGGCAACGGTGACTCGGTAGACGATAACCAATGTGGCAGACACGTAGGAAAGTATGCAGAAGAAGACCCAGACATCTCCGGCATTCGCCGCGTGGTGTGCAAATACTCCGACGACGACGTTTACAAGTTCGAGGCACCGGCTGATAGGTGAGCACCGATGAAACTGCCAACGACAGCTGTGCGACAGGGAGACGGGATTGTTGTGGTAGACCGGCGGGGCATCGTGTATAGCCTGGCTAGGGCACCCGAGAAGTGTTAAAATTATCCTGAACTGGCGGGGTTGTTGTTAGAGATTGAGAGACGCAACAAAAATAAGGAAGCATCGCCACAAGAGCATGATTATTGAAGCAGTCGATGTGGCTTGTGAAGGTTGCAGACGAAAGCACTGGCGGACGAAAATCATCAAAGATGGATGCAACGAGGTTAGACACCAGCGGGGATGGTTTCTCGTAACGGAGCTTCCAGGCTCAAGAGTGTGGACAGAATGGGTAGAACCCATGGCGGAGGCGGCATGCATGGCAGCCACGAGATGGTCAGATGACACGGTGTATGGTGGAGAGGTCGAGCGAGGTTTGATTAATGATTACCCATAATAAAGTGCCCTTAAATATATATCTAATCATCTGCAAAGGATAAAATTCCAACTCCATATGATTTATATAATATAATAACATTTTCATGGCATATTTGTATGCGAAGATTAAAAGGGAAACGAATAGTTTTCAGCGGAGGAAATTGGAATCATTCAGAAACCATGGCAAAATAAATTATGACAGACGGCTTCGTTTGAAAAACAAACACGGATTCGACCGTAGAATACAGTGAAAGGTTGGTGGCAAATGGGCTACATGACTAAGGCCCAATGGGTAATGCACCTTCGTCCTTCATGATGGAGGCATAACAGTTGTAAGGAAATAAGCCACGTGGCTCACGA
This sequence comes from Wollemia nobilis, assembly GCA_028583015.1. Taxonomy (NCBI): domain Eukaryota; kingdom Viridiplantae; phylum Streptophyta; class Pinopsida; order Araucariales; family Araucariaceae; genus Wollemia; species Wollemia nobilis. The sequence goes on along the minus strand of JAQPPZ010000386.1, from coordinate 5,010,192 downwards.
ATGTTCTATTATGAGCCTAAATTAAAAACAAGGATAAGGCGTTACGCGTTATCATACCAAGTGAAATACTGAAACAAAGGACATGCATTCCAAAAAAAGAAAAATAAAATAAAACCAAAACAAGAAGGCCGAGTGCTGGGAAAGGAAATGAACCAAACGGAGAAATGAAGGGTTTGAAGGCCTGCATGCGAAAAATGAAACGAAAGGACAGATTGTAAGTTTGAAATACACATGGAAATGCAGACAAAAGGGGGAGGGAAACGGAACCTTTTTGGACATGGCCGACTGGAGTTTTTTTTGGCATGGCCAAAAGGGGGCATTATTTTGAGATGTAAAACTTGGATTTTCAGTGAAAGTTTTTATTCAGAAATTTCAGGCCTTGTTAGCAAGAAAGAATGAGAAATTGTCTGCATGCTTGTTTTTTAATTGTCTTATTTTTCCCCTTTCAGATTTCAGACTTGTATGTGAAATTGATGCCATTATTTTGGGTTGTTTCATTTGAATGTCTGCAATCTGGAAATTATTTAGGATCCTTGGAGCCAGCACGTAGTTTACTTTGATTGTGTGTAGTACAGGTCAAATATGCTAGGTTGCATGTAGGAAACTCTCACGTATTCGGTTTTGCAGGACGGGGTGCTATCAGACTGAAGGAGCTTTTGCATTGTTGTGTTTCCAGCAATTATTCTGATGCAAACTTTAAATTTCTGTTTCCAAAATTTTTAATTTCAGAATTTTTTCCTATTTTCAGGCATTAAAATAAATATTAAAAAAAAATTCAAAATCTAAAAACGATTTCACCAGTGTGTAGATTATAATTCAGACTTTAAATACGCACTTTGAAATTTCATTTTCGGAGTTGTTTAGTATTTTTTAAAATTCATCGAAGTTGTTGTTTTGTCACAGATTTTAAAATCCGAAAATAGAAATTTTCCATTTTAAGGTCAAATTTCATTTTTCCAGCTTTTTTTGCATTCATGAGCCTATGATGACATTCCCTTCATGGAAATTCCAATTTCATTGAAGGGGTGATGTTTTACGACATTTTTACAAATTTCCATTTCGGGCCTAAAATTACCCTTTCTTCATAAAAATTCCAATTTTACGAAAGAGGGATAATTTGAGTATTATATTGAAGGTCTTTTCCTTAAAGCACTTAATTGTTCATCTTGATGAAAATCTGATTTCATTTAAGAGGGATAAGTTAAAGTGACATTTTGAAGCTACATTTGGAGATCATATTTCATCATTGAAGATTTAATGCAAGATAAAATCTATCTTAAAATCATCAAGATAAAATGAATTAAAGCATTACATCATGGTCATATGAGGGCCAACCCACATTTACTTTATCAGGGTTCAATGAACAATCACTAAAGTTTCATGGTAAAATAAACCAACAGTGCCCCTTGTTTTCAGTTACTTGCAACCACTAAGGTGTTCCAAGCATTTCAATTGAATATCTTTATTTGAGATTACTAATGCACATATGCAAATACTAATATAACAAGAACCTTGGAGAAGTTGTTTGTTTAACTTCTTTGCAAGAGGGGATTTGGAACCCGAATCCTACCGGAGAGTGTGCTTTCACAATTGGGTGAAAACACCACTCAACAGGATCCTTCTCCTTGGAGGCTATGGTAGTCATGAGAACCTTGTGTGCCCATTCAGAATCTAAGTCGGATTCTTCAACAACAACATTCACCCTGGGTTGCTTGTTCTTGTTTTGTGGTTTGTTCTGGCCTTTTTGCTTATTCTTATGCCAACACCTGTTGGTGTCATGGTTGTATTTATCACAAATTTTGTAATACCTCTTCTTCCATTGAGGTTGTTTCCCTTTTCCTTTTGAATCCTGTTGAGAATTGCCTCCTTTCTGAAAATTACCTTTCTTCTTAGAACCTTGTCGGTTGGAGTATAGGGCTGTATTAGAAGAATCATCCCTGTGAAGTTGGCGTGCTTCCTATTGTTGAAGCAAATTGACCAACTCAATAAAGGTAATTTGTCATTGTGACACCTGAATGGAGGTGATCAACGTATCAAAGGAATCAAGCAAAGCTCTCATCACTAGTGAAGTGAGAGTTTTGTCATCCATTGTATCTCCCAAAGAATTCAATTTGCATTTCAATTCAGACACTCTGCAAAGAAAGAGTTCAACTGTCTCACCCTGTCTCAAACTCAGATTGTGAAGTTGTTTTTGAAGATGAAGAATGGTGGAGTCATTCTTTCCCTCATAAATGGTTTTAAGGGCATCCCATGCCTCTTTACCACTTGCTTTGTCAGCTATATGAGGTTGAACTTCATCTAAAACAGAAAACAAAATGAGCATTTTTGCTCGACTATCTTTCTTATCAAAGGCGATCTTATCAGCAGTGAGAGTTGTGGATCCAGCTGTCGGTGAAGGTCTCGTTGTTGCTCCAGAAACAACATCCCATAAATCTTCCATGATGAGGACTGCATTCATTTTGTTTTTCCATGGTGTATAATTAGGACCTTTCAATAACTGATGAGCATCAGTCATTAACTTTACAGCAGAAGCCATAGTGAAGGTTCCTTATATCACCAATTGGTCACCCTTTCTATATACCTTAATTTCAGGCCATTATACCATACAAAATACCTGCCCTTACATGAGGGAGACTATAGGTATTTTGAAAAATTAGAAAAAATTACCCGCCCTTACGTGAGGGAGACTATAGGTAATTTTTAAAGATTATATGATACGTGGTACTTAGGCGATACTGAAAGGGAATCGACTTGTTGATGGCACCTACCATAGAAAGTCATCAATCCTCATGCGTGGGGCATAACTTCCCCTAAACACTATGGATGTCAGAACTCTCGTCAGGATTTACGCCTAAACACAAGAACGATTAGGGTAGTGGATGGAGTAAAAAAATAGCAAAATGGCAAACTTATCTCTCCCCGACGATTTATAGAGAACAAGCTCAGATGTCATTTTGGCAGCTATATTAGGCGGCATATACAGTAGCACAATCATGATAGCTTTACCTGTAAGTGCTGGCCAGAGGTATCATAAATACCGAACGTTGCAGTGCAATAAATTGCACGGATGGGTTTTAATTATTCCGAGGACTTAGGGAGTGAATTTGATTTTAACTTTTAATGATGTAGTGCAAAGTAAGAAAAAATGCAACATACAACATAAAAGTGCCCACAGAAATAAACCACTAGGTGTCAGGCGCTGCTGAAAATGCACCTTTACAATAAGCCAATTTGCCTTAAAAATTTACTCATCATCCCCCCCTTTTTCTTCAGGTTTTGAAGAAAACACCCCCCTTTACTATGGCAAATATTCTAATTTTAATGTAAATTTCTAAATAATTTTAGTAATAATTTAATTAATAATAAAAATAGTTTTGTTTTAAAAAAAAAAAAAAAAAAAATCATAATTTAAAAATATGATTAATTAAAAAAATGATTTTTTTTCTTTAAAAAAACAAAAAATATTAGTATATTAATTAAAAAATACTAAAAAAATAAAGAAAAATAACAAAAAAAATTTAAAAAAAGTTATTACCTTCAAGGGGCTGTCAAAGGGGTTTGAACCCCCAACCGCACGGGTGCTAGCCTAGCGCTCCTGCCAGTTGGGCTAGCGCACCTGATGAGAGGGAGAAGGGAAGATTTTCCCTTTCTCCCCTTACGACCCTCATGGGGAGAAAAAAAAAATTGTGGGACTTTAGTCCCACATTGCTCCCGTGGGGTGCATGAGAGGGGAATAAAAAGGAAGATTCTCCCCTTATACGTGATTGCCTTTGGGCAATCACAACACCCCTTTTGCCGTGCCACATAGCAGGGGCCAGGTCTGGGTCACGTGGCTGCCACGTCTGTCCAGCGTCCAGTTAGCTGCCACGTCAGTCCACGTGGCGGTCTAGTCCAGTCCGCGTCCAGTTAGCTGCCACGTCCGTCCACGTGGCGGTCCAGTCCAATCCATGTCCAGTCAACTGCGGTCCAGTTAGCTACCATGCGTCAGTCCAGGTGTCGGTCTGACCTCAAGAAATGTGTCGAGTCAGAACCAGTACAAATCAACCTCGAGATTCATGCCCGTGTCCAGTCAGGTCCAACGTCTATCTAGTGTCAGTCGATCTGACCTCAAGAAATATGTTGAATCAGATCCAGTCTGGATCGACCTCAGGATCTGTGTCTAATCACCTGCAGTCGTCAAATCTCAGGATTTGTGCCCAGTCAATCCAGTCTAGCCGCCCTCGTTTCGAGTGCAGGTCTAGTTTTTATGCCTCAAGATGCATGCTCGAGCAGGTCTAGTTCTGATGCCTCAAGATGCGTGCCCGAGTAGGTCCAGTTTTGATGCCTCGAGATTCATGCCCGAGTAGGTCTAGCCTTGCCTCGAGAAATGTGCCCGCATCTACGTCGATCTCCTCAGATCTTGAAAGGCATGCCCAAGCAAACCTTACTCTGATACCATGTAGGAAATCGAACAGTAGAGCCATTGTATTGAACTGCATAAATAATACATAGACAACCTTAGATTAGCCCGTAGGTTACGGAACCACCTAGGCATCAAATAGAATAGGTTGTAACTAATTAACAACATTAACCTATAATGGAATAACTAACATAGCTACACTAACAAATTTTAGTTAGTAGATGTGCTTAGAAAGCATCAATCGACATTTGCATAGAACTATGAGGATATGATGGGTATTCACCCAAATGTTTGTACCCATAACATATTTATTCAAGAAGGTTGTAATCCAATAAGACAACCCCAAATATGATTGAATCCAACTATGAAAGAAGTAGTTCAATAGGAAATCATTAAACTCTTAAAGGTAGGATTTATATACCCAATTTTCGATAGCCAATGGGTATCACCTCTGGTGATAGTCCCTAAAAAAATGGTAAATGGGGAATTTGCGTTGATTATAGAGAATTAAACAAAGTAACCAAGAAATATTATTTTCCCTTGCCATTCATTGATCAAGTCTTAGATACATTGGCTAGAAAGAAATATTTTTACTTTTTAGATGGTTTTAGTGGGTATAATCAAATCTCCATAGCTAAAGAAGATCATGAAAAGACAACTTTTACATGTCCTGTAGGAACCTATGCTTATAATGTTCTACCTTTTGGATCATACAATGCACCTGCAACTTTTCAAAGAGTTGTATTGGCTATATTTGCTGATTTAACTAATGAATGTGTGGAAGTTTATATGGATGACTTCATAGTATACGGTACTACCTTTGAAGAAACATTATCAAGCTTGCAAAAAGTTTTGGTAAGATGCCAGGAGCAAAATATCTCTCTAAGTCATGAAAAGTGATTTATGATGATGAAAGGAGGTATTGTTCTAGGATATTATATATCAGAAGATGATGTTAACATAGACCCTGCAAAGATACAAGTTATTCAAACCCTTCAACCTCCAAAAACACAAATAGAGGTGAGAAGTTTCTTAGGATACGCAGGATACTACCATAGGTTCATTAAATACTTCAGTAAAGTTGCTACTCCCATGCTTAAACTCTTAACTAAAGATAGTGAATTTAATTGGACAAACGCATGTCAAGAAGCTTTTGAAGAAATTAAAGAAAAATTGACTACTGCTCCAATTTTGAGAGGACCAAATTGGGAATTACCATTCCACATACATTGTGATGCTTCAGGTTAATTGCAACAAATAGAAAACAAAATACCTTATGCTATCTATTATGTAAGTAAAAACTTGCATGGAGATGAACTTAACTACATTGCTACAGAAAAAGAATTTTTAGCTATAATTCATGCTCTCAATAAATTTAAACATTACATAACAGGGTATGAAGTATTTTTTCACACTGATCATTCTGCCATTAGATACTTAAAAAATAAAGCAACGGTGGGTGGTAGAGTGATTAGATGGCTTCTTTTACTACAAGAATTTAATGTCACAATTATAGATAAGATAGAAAAAGATAACGTTATTATAGATCACTTATCTCGCATGCAAATCTTTGATGATAACGAGTTAATTCCTGACAATTTTCTAGAAGAACATTTGTTTTCTCTTTCTATTTTTACCCCTTGGTACATTGATATTGTAAATTATTTAGTAACAGGAAAAATACCTCAAAATTATACACCGCATGAGCGTAGGAAATTAATACATCAAAGTATTCCTTTTATGTGGATTCATGGAATTCTATTTAAAAAATGTCTTGACCAAATTATCAGAAGATGTGTGCAAGAAAATTATGTATATGATATTATTAGGGCAGCACATGAAGAACCTTGTGGAGGTCATTATGCCACCCAAAGAAAGGTTATGAAAATACTTCAAACTAGGTACTTTTGGCCTACTATAACTAAAGATGTTCATCAATTTATTGATAAATGTGATGCTTGTTAAAGAGCTAGCAAGCCTACACCATCTATGGAAATGCCTTTGGTTTCACAAATAGCTCTTGAACCAATTGAAAAATGGGGAATTGAATTTTTTAGACCTATAGAACCTCCAAGCAATGGTAATAAACACGTAGTTGTATGTACAAATTACATTACTAAGTGGGCTGAAGTTAAAGCTCTTCCACGAGCTCAAGCTAAAGCAGTGACCGGTTTTCTTTATGAAAGCATAATGCAACACTTTGGAGCACCATGAGAATTATTTTCATATCATGGACCTCAATTTACCTCCAATGTGATTGATCATTTTGTTAACATCTAACAAATAAAATACAAGAAAACCTCACCATATCACCCTCAGGCTAATGGACAAGTAGAAGTTACAAATAGAGAACTTGAAAATATTATTACAAAAAGTGTAACTGTTAATAGGGGTGATTGGTTTGAAATATTAAAATAAGTTGTATGGGCATATAATAAAACTTGTAAAACTACCACAATATTATCACCATATAAAATTGTCTATGGAAAACAAGCCATCATGCCCATTGAATTCGAAATAGAAACCCTTCGCACATCGGTACATCTTGATATGAATTTGGATAACACACAAAAAGATAGGTTGGAAAGTTAAATATTCTTGATGAAAGAATATTAGAAGCATTGCATAGAATTGAAATAACCCAACAACAATGAAATAATTGGTATGATAAACACATTGTACCACGTACAACTTAATCAGGATATTGAGCCTTGTTATTTGACTCTCGTTACCAATATTTTCAAGGTAAATTAAGAACAAGATGGCTAGGACCCTATGAGATTGAGGAAATATTTGGAAATGGTACAGTAAAGCTTAATCCTATAGATGATTCAACAAGAAAACTACTTAGTAAATGGACATAGGCTTAAACTTTATAAGAAGCCATTATCTAAGGAAGAATTCATACATCAGTTTAAACAACACACTGATTTGCAATATATTTTTGAACTGCAATTAGTTACTATTCAATAAAATCTCTCTTTGAAAAGAAAATAATAATAATAATAATATAATTATATACATATATATCAAAATTAAAAAAAAAAACATTAATATATATATAAATGATTATGCTTCCTTTATTTCATCATGAAGTATCTATATTCTTTTCCATTTTCAGTCTTAAAGCTTTAAAAAATAGCTCAAGGAAAAATTCTTTCTTTCAAACTTTGTAGGAAAATGATTACCACATGAAACATAGTACCCTGTTGCTAGCTGAAATATAAGTATTTTTCAAATACTCAAAATATATCTAGTATTTTGGGCAAAATTTTTATTGGAACTAAAGCAAATATTTTAAAATGTTGTAAGTGACTCCTAGTTGATCAAGTTTCTCTATTGACCATACACAATTATATATTTAAAAACATTGTGAAGTCTTGGAAAAATTAAGTCATGTGTTATTTTTGCCATAAGTGACAAGATTCTCTTGCTTATCTATTTTTACGCATGGTCTAGAGTACTAATGAATTGGAAAAAGGACAAGCTCGCCCTTCACCCTCCAAAAAAAAAAAAAAATCCCTTGCTCCTCATCTAATAGCACAAGTATCCTAATGAAAATCTTCTTGCTTTTCCTCAAAATTAGCAAGAAATCCAAAAAGTCAAGAATTTTTTCTTGCTTCTCAAAATAAGCAAGAACCTCAAACAACACTAAAAATCCCTTGCTAAGTAAGTATCCCGAATAAAGCACAAAGCAAAAAGGGCAAAAAGAGCTTGAATCCCTGGAATTATTAGTATCTCATACACCATGGGGTATTCTTTATTCAGATATCCTTATGTATTAGCAATAATTCTGGATAAGACCTCTAAATGCTTATAAGATCAGCTAGATTTTTGGCATATATAACACTTGTTGTTTTTCAATCCTTACTCATAATGGGAAATGAATCTGCACACACAGTTGGTCTTGAAAGAGGTTTGAAACTACTAGGACAACTTTGACACTATATTAATTTGTGAAGGAAGTAAATGACGTTGTTCAAAATTGCTAGAATGTTTGATGTCTTTGAAGAATAACCCTAGAAACATCATATGCAGCTAAGAGTTCCAAGTAAATCCTCATGAAAGTACTATGATTTCAATATTTTCTACAAAACCATGGCTTATGTCCATCACATTTTATCCTTTAGGAGAAAGCCATATTAATATCCATTTCACTTTTTCCTATAATTTTAGATATCCTATAAGGCTGAAATCAGACTTTAGATAACATGTTTTTATATCTTTGGAAACTTCTTAATGACATACAAGAAGCATACTTATCAAAACTTATAAATAAACCCCTATATTATTATTATATTATCTATAAAATAAATAAGCACCCTTCCTTTTGTTTTGGCTATATAGACAAAATTACAGTTTGGGGGGAGGATAAATAAAGGCATATATAGCTCATAATATAGTTTGGGGGAAGAAAACAGGTAAAGTATTTTCTTAACTCTAATAATGGTTTTGGTAGATGTCTTCCGTAAGTGCCTTCCATAAGTGTCTTCGTAAGTACCTTTCGTAAGTGTCTTCTGTAAGCATCTTCCGTAAGTAGCTTCCGTAAGCATCTTCCGTAAGTAGTTTCTGTAAGCATTTTTCGTAAGTGTCTTCTGTAGATAATTTTTGTAAATATTTTTTATAAAAAGCTTTCGTAATACCATTATCAGTAATACTATTATGTAATACCCTTCTGTAGTTGTCATCCGTACTATATATATATAAAATAATTAAAAAATATATATTAATAATAATAATTAAAAGAAAATATATTTAAAATCAGAATACGAAATAATATTATAAATAATAATACTTGTAATATATAATAATAATATATAATACTTATAATAATATATATAATATATAATAATACTATATATTATAATAATAATAATAAATAATATTATAACTTTACCATATATACATTAAAACATTAAAATTAAATAAAAATATAATAAAATATACACACACCATGTGGCAAGGTAAGTGGTGGACAACTCACCTGCCAACTGCCACGAGGCATGCACGGAGAATTCGGTATTAAATGACCCAATCACATGCATGCATGAGGATCACAATTTTTGTCGTCGATTTCAAACACGATCAATGGATATAAATCGCCCACGTGAATCGTTAAGACAACCTTGGTAAAACGCAGGCAAAGGCTACGGGACACATGACCATGTCTAGCCAATTAGACACGATGATGCGGATCACAATTTTTTGTCGTTGATTAACATGAAGATCAAAGGATGAAAATGATGGGAGAAAACACAGTTAAACCTCTGTTGCGATTAATGACACGTGCTCTTTGCATTGCCCAATCAAGCATTAAAATGATAATAAAATGCCCATCGTTGATTGAATTCCATCAACGACCTGTGTCACATTGGGGTAAATAGATTTTAGGGTAAATAGATGTAGATGAAATTTTCGAAGCTTCTCTGACCGTCGATGACATTAGGGTGAAATTTCTCCATCGTAGATGGAATTTTCAAAGCTTCTCTGACCATCGATGACATTAGGGTGAAATTTCTCCACCGTAGAAAGGTTTCTAAAAGAACATCCACCGTCGGGTAAGAGACTTATCTACTACCGATGCTGCATGCGGCCATGCAAACTTGCAAAGAGAATTACCAAACCCTAAATTGAATTTCTTCACAAACTGTAAATAATTTTTGTAAGGGTTTGTATAATTATTGGATTTTTTGAGTGAGAGGCCAATAATAAGTTATTTTATGTGATTTTCGTGTTGAATTCGGAAGACTTTCGGAGACATAAAGCAAGTGTGGTCGACGACGTCGAAAGATGGCCAAATTTCAGTGATCACGATAGGTAATCATTTTTCTTTTTTTCTTTTTCTTTATTGTTCCTAATTTTTGTATATACAACAGAATAAAATACTTTACATTTTGAAATTTGGTAGAAATTAGGCAGAGATTTGGTTACAATTATGAAAATTGGGTTTAGGGTAACAGTAGGGAAATATACGCAATTTCATTTTGAGCTAAAACTAGGGAAAAATCAAAAACTCTATTTTAGGGTAACAGTGGGAAAACATCTGAAATTTCATTTTAAGCTAACATTAAGGAAAAATTTGAGACTGTATTTTAGGGTAAATTTGGATAAAATGACACAATTTTATTCTATGGCAAAATTACGTTAAATTGTAGTGATTCTTGTTACCAAAATTGTTTTTCTTCTTAGAATTTTTTTTATAGTTAAATTACCACAATTATTTGGTAAAATTATAGGAATTATTTGATAAATTTGCAGAAATTACTAGGAAATCTCTTATTTTGTCAAATTATGGAGACTGTCTGGTAAATTACACCAAAAATTTATGTAAATTAGGGATTTTTGCAAATAAAAAAAAAACAAACAACAAAGGAAATCCAGTCTTTACATTTTTATATGATAACAGTAGATTTTAAAGAATATATTGTAAACTAAAATTTTAAAAAAATTATATATTTATATTGTATTTTACTGTTTGAAGATATATGCTCAGTATTAAATATTAAATTCTTCACTCTTGAGGGGCGAATGTCTATTTTATCCGCCTATCACATTCGGATGTTAATAAATTTGAAATATCCAGATAAAACTGACTGTGTTATCAATATTCCTTATTTTATGTTCCAATATTTGAAGTCAATTGTTTTAAGAGTGAAACCCATAAGTTCTCGAGAAAAATCTAAGTTGCACCTGATTGCTCACCATGGCTTGATTAAATTAATTATTTTGAAAAAGGCTCATGAAATGAAAGTGTCTTGGAACCAGATCGTGAAAGAATCCAACGTACCTGAGTGCTCAGAATCCAGTAAGTTTGAGGGAGAACAGACAACAGACAAAGAGCATGACTCTGATAGCCAGGATGAAGGGCCTGAAAGCCTAAAACGAAAATGTAAATTTGGAAAATATAAATCCTGACTAGCTAACAAAAGACAAAATAAAATTGTAGAAAAATTCTAAACAAGAGGATGAACAAAGGCAAGAACTACCTGTAAACGAGTCTGCTGTAGAGACCCTGTCCTATCTTCGTGCACAAAATACAGTGCTACAAATGAAAATTGATAGGCTAAGAGAGGATTTTACAGAACAATCTAAAATTATCCAGAGAGCTCTTGCTATTCAGATTGAATTAATTAAGCAACTTTTGTGGATAAGACACCAAAGCCTATGGACTCTGTCAACCAGCCGCCACCTATCGAAGTCTCTCCACATAAGAGCTCTACTTTTGGTAAAAATTCTAAAAAATTGGTAAAATTTAGCAAACAGTTGTACACTAATAAACCAATTGACTTGATGGATGAAGAAAAAATGAAATATTGAGTTGAATGGTAGAGACGTTTTTCGTAGGACTTCCCAAACTACCGAACTCGTTTCGGCCATATCTCACTCATCCAAACTTGGATTGAGCTAAAATTTTGAGGGTAGATGCCTAAAAAACCCTAGAACGTCTCCACCAATTTTCATATCATTTGGAGGAACACATATCCTAGCGCATCCCTATGTGTGAACGATATATTTGGCAAGCGGCTATGCAAGGGTTTCATCTGGGTTGAGTGCAAGCAGCTCCAGAGGTTGGTTTTTAGGGCCTTCGGGCCCTAGTGGCCAATATTTTTGTGGTTTATGCTCAATATTTTAGCAAGAAATGTTGTAGGGGATAAAATATGGGTTAGAAATTTGTCTTTCAACAGATCATACTGTGAACTTGAGTGACAACAACTTCCAATTTGCTGCACAAAAGAAAAGTGAAAACCATACCTTTCCACGGCGTCTAGGGCAAGGATTAAAGAGACCACGAAATAAGTTTCAAGCAGTTGATCAAAAAATGGCTCATATCTCAAGTGAATCTGGTGCTAAGGTGCACCCACAAAATAATTCTACTGTGAAAACCCTTGTCAAGGGTAAGAATTTTGAAGACTCAGTCCCAAAAATGAATTTTAGGGATGCCCTTCGTGGTGGACAGCCTCAACCCAATGCTAATATCAATATTAGGTCTTCTCATAAACCTCTAAGAATACCTAAGATTGATCCCAGGAAAACAGAGTCAGGATGTCTTAAAGCAGCTGATGGAACTCCTATTGTTAAGCTTGATATGGGTAACATTCAGACTGGCATTGAAGATTTGGAAAAAAGAGGACTAATTTGTCGGTTCATGGGTTTTCGTTCGAGTCTATCTGCTTTCAAAGTTTGGGCTACTAAAAGCTGGAAAACTAAAGGTGAGTTACAAATCTCTATTTATCCAAATGGTTATTTTCTTGTTTTATTTTCTAATAATGAAGATAGAGAGAAAACTTTTCAAGGGGGTCCTTGGTTTTTTGGAAGGGCAGGGCTTTTCATGAAGCCCTGGCATCCTAAATTTAAATCCGAAGAAGAGATGCCTTCTATAGCTCCCGTGTGGGTTAGACTCTTTGGCCTCCCTATTGAATTTTGGAATCCCACTATTTTTTCTTCAATTGGAAACTCTTTAGGAACTTTTATGATGACTGCTGATTGTACTCAAAATTTTGAACATATTATTTATGCTCGAATTTATGTTTTAATGGATTTTGACAAACGCCTACCTAAAAAGATCACATTACAATTTGGGGAAGACACTTGGGAGCAAGTAGTGGACTATGAGAACATTCCTTTTCGTTGTAGAATTTGCCATGAATATGCTCATTTGGCCAGTGCTTGCCCAAATAAAATTCCTAATCAAAAGAAAGAAGATATAAACTCAGCAGGTCTCCAAATACCTAAGAAGAAGAACACTCAGAAAAAACCAGTAATGAAGGATCAATCAAAGTCATTTGCTAATATGTTTGAAATCCTTTCCACAAATGATGTCCTAAGTGAGGAAGAGGAAATAATGGAAACTTAAATCTTAGAAACACAGTTTAAATATGAAGGAAAGAACTCAGAGACAAACCAAAAAATCAAAGGTTTTCAACAGAAAAAAAAAGGAGAAAATTTACACAAGAAAAACAATATTTCAAATGTCAAAACTTCAAATAATGCAGGTCCCAATATAGACTCCATTGAACCATATAGTAAAATTTTGGCTATGTATGAACATTCTTCAAGGTTAGAAGCCATCTCAGATTCAATTGGAATAAGTTAAGAAACAGGGAAAAAAAATTGAAGATGGATTCTAATCAAAAAGTAGGTCGCAAGACCAATCAATATCATATGGTAAAAGAAGGTGAAAAGCTTATAGAGGAAGGTAAGATTAATGCCCTTACCAACATTTTTATCCCTGGTATTAATGAAGACCATTACTTGGAATATTAGAGGACTCAAAGGGAGTCTTTCAAAACAAAATGAAATTAGAAGAATGATTCAGATAAATCATCCACATCTTGTTTTCCTTCAAGAAACAAAAATGTCAATGGAGGATATGGACTTAATTACCAGTAAAATTTGGCCAGCTGGAAAAGTGGTTTCCCTTAGTTCCCAAGGGACTTCGGGTGGCATTTCTTGTCTTTGGGACCCAAAAGAGGTAGTTATTCACCATATGGTTGGAAGTTGGGGTTTATTGGCTATAGCTATTCAAAGTAGACATTCCAACCAGATTATGCTCTACATTACTGTTTATGCCTCGACTTCTTTGGAGGAAAAAAGAAGACAGTGGAAGGATATTACTCATATTATCTCTCATTTTCCTAAAGCTTGGATCCTAATAGGAGGAGATTTCAATACCATCCTCTCTCTGGATGATAAAAGGGGGGGAAATAGAAATTTGGACAAAAGTACTGACCTCATGAGTGAATATATTGCAAACCTCCATCTTGTGGATATCCAACCAGATAATGGCCTTATGACTTGGTCTAACAGAAGGCAAGGCTTAGCTTGTATAATGGAGAGATTGGATAGGTTTTTGCTCTCTAAAAATTTCTTAATCCGTGGTCACATTCCTAAAATGAAGACTCTTAATAATGTTGGTTCGGATCATTGGCCAATCATGGTGGAAATGTGGAAAACCAATGTGAGTTTCTCTCCTTTTCATTTTCAATTAATGTGGCTTAGAGATATTTCCTTCAGACCTCATGTGCAACAATGGTGGAAGGAAGGTAAACCTAGGCATGGGACTAAGATGTTTTGTTTTGCCAAAAGACTGCAATACATTAAATCCAAAATCAAGACTTGGAAATGGAAAGAGTTTGGGGATGTTCATAAAAAAAGCATGAAGTTATTGCTCATATTGAAAATTTGAATAAGAAAATCCGTTTAGATGGCCTCATAGAGAATAGAAGTGCAGATGAAATTAAACTCACAACTCAGTTAGAGGAATGGGAAAAAAGAGAAGAAATCTTATGGAAGCAAAAATCTAGAATTCAATGGCTCAAAGAAGGAGATCGAAACACAAATTTCTTCCACAAATATCTTCTAGCTCGAAGATCTCACAACTTTATTTCTTCCTTAAAATAAGATTCTGGAGATGTTTATACTTGGGATGGCATGAACTCTATTGTTGTTGATTACTTTTCCAATCTTTTTGTTGCTACTCCTCTTGACTCAGCTTCTCAACAAAATGTTCTTCAAGCAATCCCTTATCTTATCACTTTTGAGGAGAACTATATTTTGACTGCTTCTGTTACTATCAATGAGCTTCAACAAGTAGTTTTTAAAATGCAAAAAGGGAAAACCCCAAGTCTTGATGGTTTTCCTATTGAGTTCTACCAAGAGTTCTGGGATATCCTTCATGTTGATTTATTAGAGGTGGTGGAAGAAGCTAGGAAATCCAAAGAAATTTTGAAGGTTATCAATAAAACTTATATTACTCTTGTTCCAAAAGCTCAAGAGGTTGATCATATCTCATATTTTAGACCTATTGCTTTATGTAATGTTCTTCTCAAAATTATTACTAAAATCATGGCAGAGAGGTTGAAGCCTCTTTTACGTAAGATTATTTCCCCAGAGCAAGGGGGATATGTGGAAGGACATCAAATAGTATATGAGATAGTTCTTTCTCAGGAAGCCATCCATTCCATGGATATGCAAAATTCTCCTTCTATGTTCATCCGATTAGACTTATCCAAAGCTTATGATAGAGTGGATTAGCACTTCCTTATCAAAGTTTTGAGGCAATTTGGTTTCTCTAAGGATTGGATGGATTGGATTATGGGATGTATCTCTTCAGTTTCCTACTTAGTTCTTATCAATGGCAGGCCTTCTCAGTATTTCCTAGCTTCCAGAGGTATTAGGCAAGGTGACCCGCTATCCCCTTATTTATTCATCATTCTTGCTGAATGATTGGGTAGGACTATTACCAAAAAGAGGGGAAAAAAAACCCTTGAGGGAGTTACCATTGCTCATGGAGCCAGACCTATCTATCATCTTCAATGAGTAGCCATTACAAATTATTCTTATTTCATTATCTACCACCTAAGACAAAAAAATGAGTTGTAAATTAAAACCTTGATTATATAAAAAGGTTATGTTTTGATTATTTACACTCGCATAGGTCATGTGCAAGCCATGGCCATGTCCAACTGGAGCCGCTGCATCCAAGTGGCACTAAAGGGCCTTGGGCCACCTAGGCAGGCCCCTGTACTAGCGCCTCCAAGAAATCCCACACATGAGGCACCTCGACCACCACAAGGTGGTTGATTTAACTTGTGTATCTCTGCACCCTTAAAATGTGTGGGTCCAACCACCTCCCCAATGTGGGATAGAATTTTAAACCCAAACAAAAATCTTACCCTCCCATGAATACTCAATTCAATTTATCATGCGCTACCACCTGTCAATCACTGATTGAAGTGCACAAGAACCCTGATCTTTATTTGCACCGTCAGATGGTGCACTCTAATTCACTTCATTTTATCTTCCTGGGCCAATACCCTCCTACCATGTGTCCTCATTTGATTATAGTATTTGAAACTCACACTCTCCTTTGATCATACCCACACCATTGTATTGTGCACTCCTACATAGATCATTGATTTGTATTTTTGATTTTTTACCACCATTCACTCATTACCATGCTTTATCATCATATTGTAGTGTCTAGAACTCCCATTGTCCTCCACTCATACCCATATTATTGTATTGTGTGCTCTTTCACGCATCATAGGATCATCGATCGATTGAATTTCTTCTCTTGGTGAAGCTCCATGTGGTGGGAGTGACATTCTTGCCTCTAGTTTATGTGTGTTGACCTGTTGACTAGAAGGGGGCAGGGGAGTTCAAAACTTAGGGAATAATTTAATTCAAGATTTAGTTTCCAATGGGAGGGGGATCATGAAGGGTACAAGGGGGTGGGTTAGGAGGTGGGGAAAACACTTAGGGAATAGGATAGGAGGGGGAGCGAGGTAGACTTTAGGGACCTAGGATTTAGGTGGTGATGATGATGGGGGATGGGGGGTGCATTAGTATTAGCTTAGAAAATAGGATGGGGAGCAAATAATCATGAGGTAAAGATGACTGAAGGGTTAGGGATAGGATATAGTTTTTGTAAAGGAGAAACCTTAGGGTAAAAACTAAAATGCTAGTAATTTTAATTAATTATAATTTAGAACCTTTGAAGGTTGAAAATATCTAATTAAACCTCATTTAGGCTTTGAGAAGAGAGAATTATGAGGGGGCCCAAAAATTTATTGACATAAGACCTTTGAAAAAATGGAACCTAACCTTTATGGCATAAAAAATTTCATTGTTACCCAGGTGTTGTAGGTGAGTTGGAGAGGAGAGGGCAATCCTCCAAGGGAGGTCCCAGGTTCAAATATCCACCCTACCAAAAAGCTGAATTGGGTATCTAAAATCCAATTGATAATGTTGGTGCAAGAAGGGTCGGGTGCGACCCCTGGGTGACTTTGATGGTGTAGAACCCCCTTTTCATGGTCTCTCAGACCAAGGTGGCTCCACAAGGGGTTTTTCACTTAAAAACAAAATTCATTGTTCTTGAAGGGTGAGATAGGACTCAAAAAAACCAAGGATTTCCAATAATTGAAAAGGACCCAAAAATTTATTAAAAGGATACTGACTAGAGGATTATTACAAATTTTGAAAATACCTAAAAGAAAGACTTCATAGGGCACAAAAAACTTGAAAATTAGGGGCAAACTCAAGTTGGATTTTGAAGATCCAACATAGGCTCTGACTGGGATAGGTGATGAAAATACTCTTTGATAAAGAATCACTTGAGAAATCCATAATATCTAACAGACCACAAGGACTCAAAAAATTACATAATCACCTAAAAGAACACCTTAATCACCTAAAAAAATAAGACTGAAATACTGAAACACACTAAGGAAATAACACTTTTTTTCCTTTTTTTCTCTTTTTTTGTAACGAGGCTTCTCAAACCCTCAGTGCAAAATGATACAATTTTAGATGCAGGCCATTGATAGGAATTAAAAATTTTGTACCATCTAGAGTTTACAATTTGTAAGTATGTTGGCCTACATTTTGAAGGATTTGATAGGGACAAAGTTATTTGGGTTCCCACTTCCCTTTTTCACCATGCTTATCATTTTTGCGGTTCCAGTACAACACTATATATCCTCCCTAAAAAGGTTTACCCTTGGCTTTATTATTGAATAGTAGCACTATTATGTGAACTTGCTCAGTTATCTTCATTAATGAATCCTTTCTATCTTCTCACAACTTCACAATTTGATCAAGTATTTGCAAGACATTTGGATTTTCATGATCCTAAAGAAGGAAAGTTAAAGCATGACTTTCCACCCGAGGGGGTAACAGAGCATTCTCACCATATACTAGTTCATAAGGAGATTTTCTTGTTTTTTTTTTAGTAGATATTCTATCGACCCATAAAGCAAACTTCAGCTCACTATCCCAATTTCTTTTGTTTTTGCCTAATTCTCTTTTGATTCTTGTGATCAAATTCTTATTCAAGAATTTTGCTAAACCATTCCCTTGATGATAGTAATTTTTAGAATGAGAAAGCTATATATTGTACTTAGCATAAAATTCAATCATATCAAAGGAAGTGAAATAGTTACCATTGTCTATGACTATCTTCCTGGGAACCACAAATCTTGTCAATATGTGCTCTTCTAAAAACTTGATGACCACTTTTGTAGTGGATTTCTTGAGAGGTGTTGCTTCTACCCATTTGGTAAAATAGTCCATTGCTATGATGATCCACCTGTGATCCCCAAAATAATTCAAGTTAATATCACCTATGAGATCTATTCCCCATTGAGTAAAAGGAGCTTCCACAATTACTGGCCTCAAGGGTATGGTTGACAAATTCTTTTTCCCTGCAAAAATTTGATAGTTATGATAATTTATAACAAAATGATATACATCTTTAAACAAGGAGAGCCAATAATAACCAACTCTCATGATTTTATGGGCAATAGCCTTTGGAGAAAAATGACCCCCATAGAAACCATAATGATATTCTTTTATTATTTGAGGGACTTCTTTCTTAAACAAGCAAAAAAGCAACACACCATTCAAATGCCTCCAATACAGTCTACCTTCCTGAATGTAGTATTTTTGGACCAAGTGCTTGATTGATATCCTTTTTTTTGGGTATATCTTCTGGAAATGATAAGTTATGAAGGTAAAACATAATTCCATCATACCTACTACAATAAAAATCATCAACTGCTCTAGTTTCTTTCTACTCATCTACTATGATAGTGTTATTCATGGCTTCCCCTTCTTTGTTGGCCATATAATTTGCCAGTCTCTATCCTCTGATAATTTGTACTACTTTGAACTCCATATCATATTGTAATAACTTAGCCATCCACCTTGTAGGACTACCTAAGGGTTCGGGCTAAGTGAAAACATATTCAATAGCAATGTAGGGGATACAGGCTATTACCTTGTTGTATCCAAAGATACATTTGAAATGATCTAATGCTCTGATTAATGCATAAGCCTATTTTTCTATCATATAGTATTTCAATTTAGCTCCCTTTAATCCTATACTCATAAATTCTATAGGTCTTTCATTTTTCTCTTCATCCTTCTAAGATAGAATGACAACAATAGTGTATCCTAGAGCTAAATGAGTATATTTTGAAATCTTTGGAGTAATGAGGGAAATTTAATATTGAAACCTAAGTTATTGCATATTTGATCATCTAAAAAGTTGTAGTATTTTCCTCTATCCACCTTATTTTCCCATTTTCTTGATCAGGCCATTTATTGGCTTGGAAGTCTAAGAAAAATTAGGGACAAACCTCCTATCAAAGTTAATATTCCCAAATAATGATCTAACTCCCTTAATATTTTTAGGAGGAATTTTAGCAATTGCTTCTATTATTTGTGGGTCAATGTTGATCCCATATTTTGAAACAACATGACCAAGCAATTTACCTTGAGTAGCCCCAAACACACATTTCCTAGAATTCAAAGATATGCCAAACTCCTTGCACCTATCAAATACTTGAGTTAGATGTGAAAAATGATACTCGAGATTTAAAAATAATAATAATGTCATCAAGATACATGACTATCTTGAACATCAGTCCCTTAAATGCAATATATATGGCTCTCTGAAATGTTACCCCTACATTCATCAACCCAAAGAGCATCCTAAGATATTTAAATGTTCCCCATGGTGTGGTGAGAGTTATTTTGTGCCTATCATTTGAATTTATCATGATATGATTGTAACCTAAGAATCCATCCAATAAAGACATTCTTGATACTCTAACCACTACTTGAAGTAACTGCTTCATATTTGGAATCAGATAGTTGTATTTAAGTGAGCTCTTATTCATATTCCTAAAATCTACACAAATCCTGATCTCACCATTCTTTTTTAACTGGAACTAGGTTTTCCAACCAAGAATAAAATCTCACCTTCTTGATTATCTTAGTATCCAGTAACTTCTACACTTCTTTCTACATGATTGGATGCAAAGTAAGATTGAACTTTCTCTATTTTTCTCCTAAAAGGCTTGGTATCCTTTTGAAGGGGTATTATGTGAGTCATTACCTTTGTATTGAAGGTATTTAGATCTTCATAACTCTAAGAAAAAGCATCCATGTTCTTTTTTAAGAATTTGATATATTGTTGCTTCTCTTTTTTGACAAAGCTTTATTGATCTTAACAATTTTGGGTTCTTCCTCTATTTCAATATTAACTTCATCCACTTCAAACTCCTAACCCAGAGGTTTATATGCTCTATTGAAGTCATAAAACAATCTCTCTAAAGATACCAATCCCCTAGGGATCCTATTGGTCTTTAGTTGTATAACTTCTATGGGTTCTCCAATAACCTCCTTCAGTTTTTCTTCATCACTTTCATCACAAATAATGTCAGAGAATTCATTTTGCATAGTCATGAAATTATTAATGTGTATATCATCATGAAAAACTTGTAAATATATCACATTATCAAGGACATGTGGCTTATAAATAGATATGGTTGGGAACCTATTCATAAACCAAGTGTATATATCAAGGCTATCTTCTCTAGAAGCATTAATTTCCAATAGATTTGCATTATGATTCTATGCTCTAAGAATGTATTGTAGATCAAAAGACAATAATCTATCTATTTCATCCAATGCTTGCTTATATTGCTTCAATATAGGGTGCTTAGTTTAATATTTTTCTTTGATCTATTAAATTATTAGCTTAGCATTCCCACTAAATTTGAGATAATTAATACCCAATTCCTTGTCTTTCCTTAGCCCTAGCAATAAAGCTTCATACTCTACAACATTGTTTATACAAGAAAATTCTAACCTGTATGGTATGCCAAGATAGCTTCCATTAACATCTATCAACATTACCCCAGCTCCTACTCCTATTTGATATTTTTCCCCATCAAAGGTCATAGTACATAACTTCGAGGTCAGAATTCTATTAGTTTCTACATCCACTTTAGCCTTCATTTTTGGATCCATATTCTTAGCATCAAAAACTTCTAATAAGAAAGGAGAGTGCCAAATAGAATAAACCCCCATATCTTTTTCCTCAAAAGAATTCATGACATTAACCATATTATCAATAGTATCTTTAAATTAAACTAAATACCTATTGAAGGGTTCTCTTTTCAAGATGAATTTTTCCTTACCCTACATCAGGATAGTTGCATATTACCAATTAAATTGAATAGTACCACCTAGCTACTTTACCCAATATAGAGAGAGTAAGATGGAAAAGAAAGGATCCACATCTACAACTGCAACATCCACTACCACATATATTTTAGGATATTGTTCAATATGGAAAAGGAGCTCGATGATAATGCCTATACAAGGTACTCTCATGTTATCCATTACAAAAATAGAGGGGTGCTCTTTCTGATAAATCAAACCTAACTGATCAACTACTTGTTTTTACATCACATTCATGGAAGCATCACTATCAAGCATTCAGTTATGTATAACATATTTATCTCCATAGCATGATGCATACCTTAGTGATATATAAAATGGTTTAACTAAATATGGAGCTTTGACTACATTATTCTCAAGGCCTATGGGGTTTTGAGGCTCTCCTCCTAACTGATCAGTTAGTTTGAAGGCCATACATACCTGATATCAATACTTTGGGATGGTCATTAATTCTTCAAAAGTGATGTTGATATTTTTTTTGGAAACCTCTATACCCAGATCAAACTAATATTTCTTATCATCAATTACTTTTTTATATTTTTAATTAACCAATTCATTTTATTGCTTTTGGATAATTTCCTCTACATCAGGCTCTTCAGGAATCATTTGTAGCTTTATTTGGTTTATCTTTTCTATGAAATCACTTCTATAGTTTTCTCCTTTTATGCAAGTCCATCAATTTTGTCCTCCACAGTTCTATTTTAGAAATTGATAGCATGTATTCTCTCTAAAGACTCAACCTCTTCCATTGTAGGTACAAACTTGCCTTGTTTCATTCTATCAAAACTGGTATTAGGAGGCTCACTTGAGGTTGATGCCTCTCCAAATACTAAGGTTCTTTGTTCAATATTATTGGAACATAATTGCATATCCCTCTAAAATTCCTTTTCTTTAACCTCATCCTTCTGAGTCCAACATACATTAATTCTAATATCTTCCTCTTCAGATTCAACATTTAAATCAATATTATAATGGAGACTTAGATAAATACCATAATCAATAGGATTATGTGGTGCATCACAGGTAGAGCAATAAAAAGGATTATTTGATGCTATATTGTTAGATGATATTAGGTTTAGAACATAATCTATATCTCTCTCTATTTCTTTCTTTTTTTAATTTCCATTCTGATTCATGTTTCCCTCTTTATTTCCATTGTTATTCCAGTTTCTACTGAAATTCCTCCTAAAAGGAGGCCTATTATCGACCTGCTATCTATTATTACCCTATGAAGTTTTTTTAATGTTATATTTACCTTTTTTATTCTATCCAACCTGTTATTCAGAGTGGTAAACATCTCATTCAACTGATTAGCTATTTTATTCATAGAATCTTGATCTATTTTTTAAAGGACAGAACTCAATATTCTTGGGATTTATTTTGGGTTGATTGGGCTCTAAAGTGTATACTTTCATCTTACCATTACCAATAATATTTCTCTAATTCAATAGTCCTTTTCATACATATATCAATGGTGGTTGCTGCTTGCTACCTTAGCTCATAACTAAAATCTCTAGGGAAAGTATTTTTATAGAAAAAAATGGACTACTCATCATTTTGCCTTAATGCTATTAAAATCTTATTTTTAGACTTAAATAATCTCCTATTGAAATCTTCCACTGATTCATTTTCCTTATTTTTCATGGTAGATAACTCTATCAACAAGGACTGTTAATTCTTCCTCTCTTTGTATTTCCTAAGGAAATTTTGCGCTAGCTCTTAAAAATTATGGATAGTACCAGCTCCAATGTTGTTAAACCATTATTGATCATCTTTCTCTAAAGTTTGGAAGAACATTCTAAGAACAACATATTCATCATCTACCTCAAGATTATCCATGGCATACAAAAAATCCCTAATATGATCTTCATTGATGATAACATTATTTCCTTGGAATTTAGGTAAGTACTTACCAAGGAGAGGATTCAGATTTAGAGGTAAAACAAAAGCTATATATCTATTGGTTATCCACTGATTGACATTTTGGTTAGCATTGAAAGTTTGATTTGCATTAGGGGCTACCATACTCACTACAGGTTTACTTATTATGGGTAATTGATTTATAGTAGGAGAAGACTGATTTAAATCAGGATTTAGACTAACAATAGGAATAACATAAATATTAATTAAAGTGTTTTCATGATATTTGAAGAATACCTTAGGATTTGGCACTCCAAAAAGCACTTCTTTACCATTTATTCTTGTAGATGCCAAATTCAACCCTCTCTTCTTTCTTTATTTTTAAGGTTTTTAATTCATTTGGAGTCACCAACACGGATGTACAAAGAAATAGTAAGATCTTCAACAATACTCAGGCCAAGATTGCTTAACTTGATATTCACTCAGTTCTCACAAAATTTTCTCCAGAGAGCTAGGAAATACGATGAGAATCATAAAACACAAAATAGTAATCTTGGTTCCATCATCCTATGATATAAATAAATGTAGTAATATACATATACATAGGTTAAATAATGACGGGTCATGATCCACCACCCAATGCAACAAGTAAAAAGGTGATACAAAAAAGTCGATAAAATGATTGAAAGAGAGAACACATACTCAATACCAAGGGGGGACATTGGATCCACTAGCCATTATAAATATAGTGATATATGGATGGATAATGTATATATCCTAACTAATATCATCATTTGATATCATCGTAAAATCTAAAGTGCCTAGTATCATGTAAATAGATAAGATGAAGATTGGAAAGAATGGTGAAAAGCAAAAGAGAGTACTTCACATCGAATGACAATGACATCCTAGGAATTTGAGAGAAAATAATTATTCTAGGGCATTTAGTTGAAGAATAATTATTTTATGTCATATTGCAAGGATACCGAGAGATGTAAATAAAGATAAAATAACAAAGGAAGAAATGATTTAAGGAGTGGTAGAAGAATAATGAGGCTATGGTTATAAAGAATGTCTGGAATTAAGAGTTATTAATTTTAAAGAAATGCAATTACACATAAATAGAAGAAGGATATGGTTCATTCCTTGAATGTGTAATTTATGATCATAGCACTTACTATATAAAATCAAATACATAGAGGAAAAACAATATGAAAGAGATAAGAAAAGCAAGGCATACTGTGACAATTGATAAACACGAGCAAAGAAGAAAAGAAGCAAAGAAGCAAACCCCACTAGCATAGGATTACCCTTATACATAATAGTGTAACCATAGCATCCTAATGGGTAAAATTAAAGTCGATTCCCTAAGATAGAGAATTAAGCGTTAGTGAATTAGTGCAAGTGCAATGCATATGAGCTAACCTGACTAGTTGTCATTATTCCCTCATTGCAAAATCTTCAAAAATCTATATGAGAAAAAAAATACATGTACATACATAAATATGAAGTAGAAATACAATGTATGTTAAGCATAGGTGCAAAGATCAAATGCCAATCAAGTTATGCTAGAGATGTCAAACAATTGTGCATACATGATAGGAAACATGCAATATGATCAAGAAAGCTAATGGAAATTGGCATAAGAGAGATATTGAGGGATCTAGTAAAAGAAGTCAAGGGCTTGAAACAACATGAAAAAGAATTAATTCTTTGGAACTTATGGAAAATTGAATAGGAATTTAAGGCATGGAGAATAAAATGGTGCTACAATTGGTGATGATTGACTGAATATCCTATTGTCAAGACCTCAACCCCTTCTCCAAATTCCAAAATATCCAGAGAAGGTAATTATTCAAGTGAGCAATCACACATCATGCATAGTATCTCTTAATATGCATAATATTCATGGGTTCTTTAAGATCCTTTCCATCTAGGTTTGCTAGACAATAGGCTCTTCAGTCAAACTTAGTCATAATGATAAAGGGGCCTAACCTATTAGGCTCAAACTTACCTTTTAAATCGGTTGGAGCATTGGTATTCTTTTGAGGTCTTATTTTAAAATAAAAGTTACACACCTTCTTAGCATAGAAGTGCTTGATCATATTTTATAGGTGCTTTAAGGCATTAATTTTCTTTTCATCAAGCAACTCTAATTGGTTCAAATGGGTAAGGTAATACTCATCGCTAATCGAGGTATCTTACAACAAGACATGCAAATATGGGACCACTAGCTCAAAGGGAAAGACCACTTCAGTCCCATAACATAAGATATAATATGTTGTCCTTTTGGTTGTACACACTAGTATGATAAGCCCACAAAGTAGGGTAAAGTTGAAGATACCAATCATGGCTAGTCTTGCTAACCAACTTCTTAAGGATATTGATTAAATTTTTATTAGAAGCTTCTACTTGGTTATTTACTTGAGGATGATAAGGAGTTGACCATTTATGTTAAATTTTGTATTTAGCACAATTTTATTAACATATTTATTCTCAAATGGTGTTCCATTATCTAAAACTATGACATATGGAATCCCATATTGATAAAGGATTTGATTAAGGATGAATTTAGAAACTTGAAATCTAGTGACCATGGATAATGACATGGCTTCTATCCACTTAGTGAAATATTGTGTGGTTGTGATGTTAAATTTATGGCCATCAGAAGAGATAAGGTTAATATTTCCAATGATGTCTAGAGCCCACATAGAGAAGGGCTAAGGGGAAGAAATGGCTTAGAGTTTTTTTGAAGGTGCATGAATAAGGTTATCATGACATTAACACTTGTCATAGTGTTGTACATAGTCACATGCATCCTTTTTCAGAAATCCAATAGTACCCTATACAAAGGATCTTTTGGAAATTGCATTACCACTAAAATTCCCCCCACATGATCCTTCATGAGCTTCATGAAGAGATTGCTTAGCTTCATCAAGAGTGAGATATTGTAAGAGGATGTTGTCTAAGGATCGTCGATATAAGATATCATTGATGATAAAAAATTTACATTCTCTAATTTATACTTGTTCTATTCTAAGCCTTCAGGCATTGTGTCATATTTTAATAAGGCTAATATGTCCTTATACCAAGGCTTAGAAGCTTTGATGGTCAAGACATCTAAAAATAACTAAGTAGAACTAGGGTTTGCAGGCTCTCAAACCTGGTGGATGATGATTTTAGCATGATCATACTCTAACTATTAAGAAATAAGGGATGCAAACGTGGAGATCATATTTGCATGGAAATTGGAAGACCTAGGAATAGATTCTATGTTTCACATAATATTCATCAAAATATGATGAGGTCCATGAAAATCCTAGTAGATCCACAAGAGCTAAAATATTTATGGGTGTTGTAACAATCCAAAACTAACCAACCTGGGAGAGAAATTTTTTTTTAATTGTAGTTAAGGCTCAATCAAATATGTTTCTATATAGATCATATTTGTTGAGGCTTCATCACATTTTGAGTCCATGACACTATAGATGTCACTCGAGTGGATAGGAATGGCTAAAATTGTGTAGGTTTTGGAGTTTGCCTTGTGTACCTCTAAATGTCCACCCGTATTCCTTTCATCCTCCATAATTGTAAGGTATCTTGACCATAGTGTTGGGATTATCCCATCTCAATTTTTAGATAAGAGGATGCAAACTACCTTACTAGAATAAGTCCATCTATGATAATGTATAGGTGTAAATCCTCTTAGTTCAAACATTGCACTTTTATGGTGGATTGAATAAACTAAAGTGCTCAACTAACCCATCTCCATGATGGTTTAATTGAGGTGATTATCACTCCGTATGATATCTTCACATGGACATCCAATGGTCATTCAAAGAACCATCACCTATTTCCAATGTACAAGGGATTCATAACCTCCATAGTAGGATAAGAGATTCAGCTAACCCATAATTAATCTTATCCAAATACTCCCCACCTTTGGGTTACACTTGAATTTTTCTTAGCAAATGTGCCCTTTTGCAAAGGTCTTGGGTGTTACCTCCTCGTAACTCCCTTATGATAGGATTCATTTAAAGGGATCCTATACAAGGTTACTTAGAGTCTACTCGTAATGATTCCCCTCTAAGAAAAAGGAACAATGTCAAAACCTTAATTATCTCTCTCTTAATTCAACTAGAATGAATATATGATCATCTTACTAAACATAAGAAATGACTCAAAGTATATCAAAGCGTAATATCAAATATGATTTACACCATAATAGAATATACTAATTCCATAAGCATAATCATATATCAAGATCCATATACAATCCATTCATATTTTATTTTTTATCATTCATAGAAACATCCTATCATTCTGTAGGTGATGGAAAAGTTTCAATCTAACCACGTCAAGCATATGCAGGGAAGATTTGCTAGAATATCTAATTCCGCATTGGATGATCTCTTTCTAAAGGAGACCTCGAGGATATGAATATCCTCTACACAATTAGACCCCTACTCAATGTAGTTTTTCATGGTGTAAATGTAGATGTAAATGCTTGTAGATTAGTTTTTATATGGGTTTATTCAACAAAAATACCTAAGTTTGGATCACTATATCTTGAATCTTTTTCAAGCCTTAAAATATTATTTAAGATTTTAATGAAATAAAATAAGAGCTAACCTATATGATTTTAATTTTTATGATAGGC
Organism: Wollemia nobilis; assembly: GCA_028583015.1. NCBI lineage: Eukaryota > Viridiplantae > Streptophyta > Pinopsida > Araucariales > Araucariaceae > Wollemia > Wollemia nobilis. The sequence goes on along the minus strand of JAQPPZ010000386.1, from coordinate 4,982,242 downwards.
TAAGGAGAGTTTAATGTTGCAAGAAAAACAAGAGATGATGCAAAAGATAAGTTAACCTATAGTGCAACCATATGATTTTGATTCCTTTCCTATATACTCATGAAAATTAAAAGGAAAATAATATTTTGACCTAGGATTCCTTTATTTTATCCAATGGAAGTGTGTTTTGTAAAGAAATTTAATCTATATTAAGATCCTTTGTCTTTCCAAATTGAAATGTAATTTTTGATGCAAATGCAGTGACAGATAGAGAATACAACATGTAAAATTGCTAAAAATAGAGTTCAGAGTGATGCCAAGTGGAATAATTATCTTTGTGTATGTTTTGTCAAAAATGCCACTACTACCAAAAGCACCACTAGTAATTTTGGTCCTAAATGGTGAATTTTCTACCTGCATAAAGAAATCAAAAAAATAGATTTTCTATTTTGGGAGGTCTATCTGAGAGTTGGAGAAGGTGGATTCCTTGTCTAGGCAGCTGATCAGACCCCCTATTTTTAAATATTTGAGTATGTTTACCTCCTGGGATGGAAATAAATTTGTGCTAAAAATACTATTTGGCTTACCAAATTTGCCATTGGTAAATTTGGTTTGAGTGGCATTTTTTTTCTATGTATTCTAAAGAGCCAAAATTGCTAGTTATTTTTGTGGTTGGTGATTTTAGTCTAAAATAAGATTGAGGTGACTTTGAGGATGATTTTGGATAGAGTTTAAATTGGTTTTGTTATGCTACTATGGTATTGTAATACCAATAGGGTTTGATAGGGTTATGATGCAAGAATGCAAGAGAAAATACCACAAATCTTTGCAAATTTATGATCAAAGTGGATGCAAGTGTGAAAGATAGGGGAAGGTCTCTCAATGACTATTTTGAATAGTTAAATATATGTAAATGGGGATGAAGTGAGTATGAAATAGTTAGGAATATAGCAAGGTAACTTAGCTATATCCTAATTCTAACAAATTTTGTAAGAGCAATGAGAAGTGAGTGTAAATATGATGAAAGGATGAAAATTGCTATAAAATGAAGTCTATAACAAACTAAGAAGATGAATGCATGCAAATGGTGATTGAAGGAATAATATTAGTGGGACAACAAGGTAATGATAACCTTGTATCCTCCACTATAAAAATTTGGAGGTGGAAAGGATGCTTATATGCTTGAAATATTAGCAAAATGAAGCTAAATATGCTTGAAAAGGAGAGATAAGAATGCTAAATGCTTGATAAAAAAATGTATGAGCATGGCTATTAATATAAGAGTTTAGAGTGCTTGTAATGAAGTTAAATGAGACTATAAATGGAAATAATAACAAGTAGTTAAGTACTATGAAAGTAAATGCATGAAATAACCCTATAAAATGGAGAGATTAGTGAACAAAATGAAGGTGGCAAGTAGAATAACTCCACTAAACCTTCAAAGAGATGTTAGATGCTTGGATGAGAGTATAGATGCTTGAAATAGTATCTACAATAAATATTTTAAAAGCCTACAAACAAATTTAATCCCTATGCTATAATATCAAGAGAATGAAAGTGAAAAAGAGTTGCAAGTAAATGAAGTACTCAAGTTAGCAAGGCTATTGCTAAGAGAACAAAAAACAAATAGATAGCAAAGTAATGGAGAAGAAAGTTATACTAGGAGTGATATCATCTAGAAATGGCATGTCCCTTGCACCAAGAATATCTCCTTCCCATAAAGCTATCTTTGCCTTGCTTGACTAGCCTCCAAAAATGCTTGAAAATGCTTAAAAATGAAGATTGTTGAAGAAGAAGAGTTGCTAGAAGAATCTTAGCATATTCTAATTTGATCTTAGAATCCTCCTTGTGCCTTGTCCTAAGGGTTGTTTAAATAGGATTAGAAGGAAGGATTAGGGTGAAATTTTTTAGGACTAATTTAAATAAATTTCATAGGTCTGGTTCATTGCTAGAGCATGTGAGCTCAGAGCAGGGAGTGGAAGGATGAAATCCACATGCCCTTAGCTTGCTCTGAGATATTTTCATTGTTAGTCAAATTTACCAATTATGACCAAATTTTCCATGGAAATTTTGATTCTGGTTGGCGATTTTGGTTAGAGATCAAATCTTGTCGATAGATTTAATTTTGTGAAGCTTGCTAAATTCGCCAATGGAAAATCTGGTCAAGGTAGCAAATTTGGAAAAGGTTGAAAAATGTGCTCAAATTACTAGGTTTGGGCCAAATTGATGTTTTATTATGTGTGTGACTTTTTTGGTATCTTTTGCTTTATTGGTCTATCAAAATTGGGTGTCTACATTATGCCCTAGTCTTGACGTGATGCCTGTGAGATTGCATCAAAAGTTAAGTAGTAAAAATTTATTTTGACATTGTGATGTATTGTTGTTGTGTTGTAGTGTTGATTTGAAGAAATGATTATGATTGCATCTATTTTTATTGTTTTATATCATTGTTGAATGTATGCCTCATTTTTTATGATGTATTCCTTGTTGATGTTGGAAAAATTTGCCTTATGTGAAAAATATTTTGCTTTGTGGTGCCCTTTTGAGAATGATGTACCAAATTGATGACTGTGGGTAAATTATCGAAATGGGATGTGCTATCGAGGCTATTGGGAATGGGTGGGGGAGTTAAAAGAGAGAAAGGAGGTAAAAATACCTTCATTTTTATCGTACTCTTTTGAGAAAATTGGAGAGAGAGGAAGGTGTGCTCTTGAAGATGGTAGATAACCAGATGTGGACACATCATGCAGATGTTATTCAAGGGATAATGCATACATTAGAGTGAGGCCGATAGGTATGTCCTTGACCTTGATCCAAAATTTTGATTTTTAGGTCAATTTATGAGGTTTTTTGACATGTGTGGTGAATTTGGCACTAGTGAATTTTTCACTGGTATTTTTGGCATCAGTGGAAAATTTGGAACTAGTATTTTTGGAACCAATGGCAAAGTTGGCACTAACTAAAATTTGGTTAGGAGATGGTTTAATTGTGCTTTTGATAGGGTATTCAAGTTTTTGCAATTCAAGAGCATCGCTCAAATAATATGGAGAGCATATTGGAGAGCAAGCTCAATGTAGAGGAGGTGGGAGTGTTGGCAGCAACGAGGCTATACTATGTGGTGTACATACCTAAGCTAGAGTTTGGTTGGACTTTACTGATAGCTCTAGCAGAGAGATGATATCCATCATTGAATACTTTCATATTACCAAAAATGGAGATGACTATGACATTGGAGGATGTGTGGTGCATCCTTTGAGTGCCTATTTGGTGTGAGTCTATATACCTAGGGGTAGATGTTGAAGCTAGAAAGTTGGCCTTTTAAAAGGATGGAAACTTTTATAGGATGAAAGTAGGGCTGAGGATTGATAAGGCCTTTATAGGAGGGCATATTGATCAAATGACTATGTTGTTGGCATCTATTATATCAAGGTTGTTGATGGGTGATACTAGCAGGAGGTTTATGTAGTGGGAATAGGGAGATATTATCATCAGACTAAGGGATGAGTAGATTGTATATGCTTGGATTCCAATATTTTTGGCTAGGCTATACCACACTTTGTACAAAGTACTATATAGATAGGGTAAGAGTTTTATATGTTGTACTCTACTCCAGGTTTAGGTATAGGAGCACATAGCAGTCAAGTGACCTATGGTAGCAGTGAGAGACTACAATTTTAAGTAATTGATAGTCTATAGGTAGGTGAGATGTATCTACTCTTCTCATAGCTTATTGGATCAGGCACAATAGTTGATTTATGATTTAATGTTTGCACATATGTTTTGGTGACCATGGAGAGATCAATATATGTGGGCATATGATGGCAAGGAGCTTGCTAAGGTGAGGCAAACATGATGGTTGGATGATGGTAACAAGGCATATGAGTTATACCAGTATGATCACATGTTACACCAACATGAGGAGGTGTAGGATATACCAATCATAGAGGAGATGTGGGTGCAATAGATCTGATGTGAGAGATAATGGGATCTTGTTGATACTTTCCTAGTGGATCCACCATTGAGGGACCAAGCATAGTCATTCTAGAATATGGCAAGTTCTCTAAGAGGGGTTAATAAATGACTTGAGAGGGAGTGGAAGGATAGGGTGGCAACTAGCCAAGTTATCAGAGGAAATTGATAGGGAGGTGCATTGTCTAGTGCCCCTTTAGACATGTCCTAATTATCTATGATTCCATTTTTGGGTACGTCATCTGGTGGAGTAGGTCCTAGAACTTCAAGGGAGGTAAATCTAAGTAGGATGATAACTAAGAGTACAATGGTAAAGTTAGAAGTTCTTTGTCAGACTCAAGAGGATGTGAGAAGATAGTTGATGACCTCTAAGGTTATGCAGGTGGAGGTGATTAGATTTAGGGAGGAGATATCTAAAGTGAGAGTTGCAAGTGGGGAGACTATTTATCATCTCTAGTTGGATCTATATTTTGTTGGCAAGGAGCAAGCTATAGATCATATGATCATCACTAACCTACATTTGTAGCTAGAGTAGTTGTGAGGAAAGACGAATGAGGCTCAAGCAAGGATTAAACAAGGTTTGGATGTTGGGATAGTGTCCATAATTATGGGGCCATTAGAGTGGGAGTTGTAGGGTTCGAGGGCAGAGTTAGCTTCTGCTAGGATAGAGTTGGCTAGTTTGTTGGATAGGGTGTAGTGTGTAGAGCTTCATGCTAAGAGGGAGTGAGGTAGGACTACCTATTATCAATCGTTGTACCATACAAAGGTTCCTATAGAGTGGAAAGCATCATCACATTCATGATCACAATCAGGGCACATTCGATGAGTGATTTTTCACATTGGTTTGTTGGATTTCATCCACCACCACCTCCACCAAGAGCTAGGGGAGGAGAGATTGGTTCTAACTGCTAGGTATATAGGAGTGAGTGTACCAATCTTGAGATGTGGAACACCCTTATTTCATATGTATTGAGTGTATGATTTTGTTATTTGTGATACACCTTCTCAAGTAGCATGTATGATTTAAGGCATATATAGTAATAATATTTATGTTTGAATTTCAATTCTTTTTGCAATGGTTTGATCTTGTGGTTTGATTATATGATGTGTAATGCATTGATTGTATGTTGTGTAGATTGTTGATAACAGTCCTTATAAATTGATTGATTGTTGGGCATTTTGAGTGATAAGTTGTCATTGATGTCAAGAGTGAGTGGTCATTGATATCAAGCTTTCAGCACTAGTCAGTGGCAGTTTCAGTGGGTAGCATCAGTTTCAGGTTCTCCAATAAATTCAAAAGAATAATTCGGTTTCATTTTCAAGACCCGGTTCAAGGAAGTCAGATGAGGTCCAAAGTGCAAGAAAAAGCCCAAGTAAATAATATTATAATATTCTTTTATAATATTATATAAAGGAAGTTTAAAATTAATTTTAAATTAATTTATTAGTTAATTTACTTAACTTATAAAGTTATTTAAATTAATTATTGATTAATTTAATTATTAATTATAAATTAATTTAAGCTAAGGTTAAATAACCCTAAGGTGGGTTATTAAAATTAAAATTTGAAATTCGATCTTGAATTACAAAGTGTCGATGTGAGGAGAAAATTAAAAATGTGTATATAAGGGGGGAACTCCCACCCTACCAAACCTTACCATGCCTTCGAATATTATTGCGAGCTTTGAGAATTGCGCTGCATCCAAAGCGGAGTTAGAGTGTGCGAGTTTTGTGGAAATTCCAACGACAGTGAAGGCATAAGAGGAAGGAACTCCTCCTTCCTTCACATGGGCACTAGTAGCCCACATGGTGGGCTCCCAAGCGCTAAGGCACTTAGGCTTGAGGAGACGGTGGATCGAATCTCACCGAATCCCATTTTGGGGAAAGAAAGAGGTATGCTTTAATCTTGGGTGCCAAAAATTTTGGGAATATAGTTTGGGCATTTAAAAATTATTTTTTGCATATTTTAAATTGGTTCTGAGATTGCAAAGGGTGTTATAAGGGTTTTACAAAAATAAATTTTTAATGTTATTTGCTCAAATGTTTTGAAAGGATTGTAAGGTGTTGATGTTTTATGGCATTGGATATTATTTTAAGTTGGAGTTTATAAGGTGTATCAAGAAATTATCTTTATGTATGGTATGATGAGTGTTATTTTAAAAGGGAGTAATAAGGCATAAATTGAGTTGTGATTGCTTTGTGTCTAAGGAATATTTTTGGAAAAGTGTTGAAGTAATATTGTTGTGTCTAACCATTGGAATTGGAAAGAAGAAAATTGTGATTGAGACAGGTTTTCTAAAGGCACTTTTACATCCAAAAAAAAGTATGGGTAAATTCTTCCTAGTGAGTGATTGTTGAAAATTGTGAATGAAAATTTGGAGTGAAAAGGATTGTTTGGTTAAGCATTGTTGAGTGTATTTTTAATTAATGCTTCAAGGTTTTCTAGAATTAAGAGTTGTTGATAAAACCTTGTCTTATAAGCATTGTTGTTGAAGTGAGTTGTTGAGTGAAGAACTTGAACTAGGGTTTGGAAAGAACATGAGTATCATTGTTATGTGAGATTAGTTGATAAGCATTGTTGAAATATTTGAGTGAGTGATCATATGTTTGGACTAGGGTTTGTGAGCAAGGATTATTTCATTGAGTGATTGGTTGAGTAGAGTTGGTTGAGCCTAGTCAAGTGGATGTGTGAAGTGATAGCTCAAGTTCTATGAAACAAATTGTTCTATATTCTGAATTGATTTGAGAAAGAGGTTGAGAGTTGATGAGTGTGAAACATATTGAGTCTCTAACAATTATCTATATGTTTCTGTGATAAAAGAGATATTGAAAGTGATTGAAAGTTTGTGAGTGTGAAGCATATTGAGTCTCTAAAAATTCTCTATATGTTTCTAAAAGAGTGATTGAAATTGATTGAGTATTGAGGTGAATGTGAAGCATATTGAGTCTCTAAAAATTATCTATATGTTTCTAAAAGAGTGATTGAAAGTAATTGAGCATTGTGATGAATGTGAAGCATATTGAGTCTCTAAAAATTCTCTTTATGTTTCTATGATATTGGACAAGTTCTAATATGAACTTGTTGATAAAATTAGAGGTAAGTCTTTGAGAAGACTTGTGGATAGATTTGTGTGATATTTTGTGGAAGCTTACAATACATATTGAGAGCAGATTTGGATAAGTTCTAGTGAGGACTTATTGAGCAAATTGGACAAGTTCTAGAGAGGACTTGTGGACATATTGGTGTGAGATTTTATGGAATTTTACAAGGCATATTTGAGACAAGTATTTGAGAAGACTTAAGAGCAGAGTTTATTGATTGATTTGTTCAAACCTTTAGTTAAGGTTTGGGGTAGATCCAGCAGAGTTGGTTTAAGATTGATTCAATCTTTGTGTTAAGGCTTGAGGACAGATTTGTGCTAGATTGAAGGACTATGTTTATTACAAATTAGAGGACAGATATTGAGGATAGATTTGTGTTATGTCGAAGGACTATGTTTAGTGCAGATTTGAGGATAGAGTTTGGTGCAAATTTGAGGACAGGTTTGTGCCAAACCAAAGATAGATATTGAGCAAATTTGTGCTAGATCGAAGGACTCTATTTAGTATAGATTTGAGACAAAGCTTTGAATATGATAGAGTATAGAGGATGACAATGTCTAGTGGATAGATATCCATTAGCTAGGGTAGTGAGGACATGTGTCTTCAGTGGATAGAGATCCATTAGCCAGAGTAGTGGGGGTAATAGTTCTTCTAGAATATCACCAATCAGAGCTAAGGAGAAAGGAGTTCTCTTGTGGATAGAGATCCACAGACTTGATTAGGGTATTGGCATCTCCTTTGGATAGAGATCCATAATATTGTAATAGGGAAAGTACTCCCAAGAGATTGATTGAGAAAATTTTAGTGAAATATTTTCTCCGTGGAGTAACCCACATTGGGTGAACCACGTTAAATTGGTGTCTCTATTGTATGTGGTAATTTATGCATTGCTTTGATTACTTTTGATGATATTGCTATCTATACATTACATAATATTGATTGGGAAAGAAAAGTAAAAAGTGGTATTACACTGTTCACCCCCCCTCTCAGTATAAGCTTGTGTTCTTCATTGATTGCTTAGCAATGACCTTAAGAGTCTGATGGTGACTAAATTCTAAGGGGGAGTAGTTACTCTATTGAGTGATAACTTAATATCTGATGATATATAAATCATTCAAATTTTATGTTGAGTGGTGGTCTTTAAACCTGATAAAGGTAGGCACACATGTGATTGAGATGTGAAGGCTTATCCTTTGAGCCTGGATATCCCTTGCATGTTTTCATAGATGGAAATATGATCTCATTATGCTTAAATGGTGGTGCATAAATGAAATTATTTAAGACATACTGAGGTACCTGTAATATGTACAAGGTGTATGTATCTATGGTTAGTAAATTTAGTTTATTAGTAGTTAGTTTTTGCACACTTAAGAAATTGTATATGCTTAAGTGAACCTAAAGGATTTTATGCACACCTAAGAAATTGTATATGCTTAAGTGAACCCGAAGGATTTTTTGCACACCTAAGTAATTGTATATGCTTAAGTTAACCTGAAGGATTTGTTTACACACCTAAGCAATTGTATATGCTTAAGAGTACTTGAAGTATTTTTTGCACACCTAAGCAATTGTATATGCTTAAGTGAATCCAAAGGATTTTTTTGCACACCTAAGCAATTATATATGCTTAAGAGTACCTAAAGGATTTTTTTGCACACCTAAGCAATTGTATATGTTTAATAGTACCTGAAGGATGTTTTTTTACACCTAAGCAATTGTATATGCTTAAGAGAACCCGAAAGAATTTTTTACACACCTAAGAAATTGTATATGCTTAAGATTACTTGAAGTATTTTTTTGCACACCTAAGCAATTGTATATGCTTAAGAGTACCTAAAATATTTTTTGCACACCTAAGCAATTGTATATGCTTAAGAGTACTTGAAGGATTTTTGCACACCTAAGCAATTGTATATGCTTAAGAGTACCCGAAGGATTTTATGCTTTTGTAATGCTTTGTAATGTTTTGATGCATGCTTTGAGGGGTGTACCTGAAGGATTTTATGCTTTTGTAATGCTTTGTAATGTTTTGATGCATGCTTTGAGAGGCATACCCAAAGGATTTTATGCTTTTATAATGATTTGTAATATTTTGATGCATGCTTTGAGAGGCGTACTCGAAGGATTTTATGCTTTTATAATGCTTTGTAATATTTTTGAAGATGTTTTGAAAGAGATATGTAATGTAATGTTTGTAGTATGATTTTGCAATGTTTTGCAATGTTATGAAATGATTTGAAAGAGATATGTAATGTAATGTTTGCAGTATGATTCTGCAATGTTTTACAATGAGTAATTTGTATGCTTTGCCCTAATAAGTGTTTTTTATATAGGGACTCTGTAGTGGTGATAGATAATAGTTTCTTTTTGATAGATATGAAGAGATGTTTTTGTTCTTGTCAAAGCAAGTTTGCACCCTTTTTTTAAAGCATGTGCTTTTGTAAAGACAATGATATTCATGTTGTTGGGGGAAGTTGCCCCCTTGATTTGTAAAGATGATGATATGACATTGCAAATTTCTTAACACATGAGAGAGGGTAACAAGAGTATATAATTCCATTACCTAATGCATATGCAAATATTTACATGTACATGAGGAAGTGGACTTAATACTCATTGCCACCTCTGATGTGTTAGAGGAATTGAATGAGATTGTATTGTGTAATTTGATAATACAGTTTATCTTGAAGATCATATGTCCTGAATTGGCGTATTTACAATGTAATTGTAAGTATGCAACTTGTGGGGATATGATAGAAAAGATTACCTAAGAGGTAAAGTTTTGATTTGTGTGAAATGAGTTGTTTAAGAATGATTGCCCCTTAAATTTTTGAATGTATAAGATAAAACTCCATGGACATAGGTCCATTGTCTAACGCTTATGTAAATATTTACTGATATATGAGGTGTAGAGCTGGTACTTGGAGCATATTTGATGTATTGAAAGATTTAAGAATTTATAAAACAAATAAAATATTTTAGACTGAGGGCAACACATTCATATGGATAATCCAATAGAATAATAAGCCATTCCCCTTCACTCGGTGTGTGTACAAAGAATTGTATATGAGTAGTGCATAAGAAAAAGAAATTCCTTTTCTAGGAGATCCATATGATGGCATGGCCTTTAGTCTAAGGGATGAAAAGAGAACATCCGTGTTGGCTTATAGATTGTTAGAAAGCATAGGAATTTGATAATTGACTACTTTATGCAGTCATAAATAATTATGGATACATAAAGTATTGATCATCAAATCCCAATGTTCTTGAAGGGTCTACAAATCAGATAGGATGTTTTTGTTTTGTTAGATATAATGATTTTTGAAAATAAAAAAAGAAATGATAGTTTGTTATAGCATATCAAGATGGAGGAAGTTCTCTATCTATTGACTAACATTTGTATAAATAGATAGATAATATCTAGCCATATTAATAGGTACTTATGTGTATTGTGATATTTATTTGTGATTATGTACTTCAATAATAAATTAGTACGAAACCAAAGTTTTGTTAATCTAGTGGATTATTAGACAAGTTTCTAGTGAAGAGATTGTGATTTGTAGATGATCTATTGTTGTAGAAGACCAGGTGTCTACAAAGATAACAACGATCCAATGTCTAGTGAAGTTTATAAATAATTGTAGATTCACAAACCATTGGATCAAGGGAGCCTTGTAGTCTATTTGACCTATTTAAACAACAATTTGTGAGATTTTGATTTTATTTGATAGAATGCCAACAAAAAGAACCAGGTGGCTAAGAGGACAACATTGATCTAGTTCCTAGTAAGATCTACTAATGATTGTAGATCTACAAGATATTGGATCAAAGGAGCCTTCTTAATATGCATGGTTTATCGAAGAAAATCAATAACTTTGAATGTGATAGCATACTAATGCAATAAATCAAGAGGAAAGTAAAGACACCATTGATCCATTTCCTAATGATATTTGCAAGAAATTACAAACCTATGAGATATTGGATCAAGGGAACTCTATGATCCTTGTGATTTATTGAAAATACAGTGCATGAAGGTTTGATTTATTTCCAATTGCATACTTAAATGATAAATTGAATGGAAAAGAGGACCCTATTTATCTTTTCCCTTATAAGATACACAAATAAATTTAAACCTACAAGAGACTATATAAATAGGGTTTCTTGGCCCATGCGATCTACCAAGTAAGTAGGATGATGATGAATTTTTTATTAGGTATGATTTTATGAACTTAGATGACAAGCCAACTAGGGAAGAAAACCCCATTCAACCAATGACTAGTAAAATTCATAAATGATTATGAATTTACGAGATATTGGTTGAATGTGATTTCCCATCCATGGGTGGTTTGTCAAATGAGTTGCACTTGATGAAAGTGATGAATAGATGTCATGACTTATTTGATAGATTGCTCTAAAGGGCTAGACTTTTATTCTATACAACACGCTTACAAAGGTTTGTAAGATTGCAATCCTTTATAGGGAAAATAGTTGTGTCATGGAGGAGCCTATTAAATAATCATGATTTTTGATGTAAAAGGTTGTTTTTTGAAAGATATTATAGGTATGCATTGTTGATAATATTGTTGTAAAACAATGTTAATAGTTGAAACACAAGAAAACAGATTGTTTTATGAATAGATTGTTAAAATGGATTACAAAGTTTTATTTTACAAAAGTGCCCCTAAGGGTTACAAAATGGGGTCTTCTACAATGGAAGACCTCTTTTAAAATAGATGGAAAACAACTTTTGAATGTATCCTCGTCTTCATCGATGCAAGTGGGCTTATTGCTTGTGTGCCACTAGTGGTTGAATCTATCCTCGGGGTCTATGAGACCTACAAAATCTGGTTAAAATGTTTGAGGGCCTATCTTGATCAGAACCCTCATGTTTGAAGACAAAAGACTCCTCAACTATGCTCAAAATATGATTGAAACTATACAAAATAAAAAAGGACCAATACAGCAAGAGAGCTTACCTAATTTTGTGGCCTTTGAAAGTCTAAAAATGAGATTTGTACACTACTGTACAAATTTAATTGTGCCTCAGGATGCGCACACTACTATGTAAATCTAACTATCATTTCTAGATTTGATATATTTTGATGTAAAGTTTCCCTGGTGTAGGAGCTTCTTCTGTTATCCATCAGGTCACCTTTAGAAACTGTAGTCTTTTTTAACAACCTATCAAAATAGCAAGGAATATTGATGAATTTGGTGTTGACTCCTATGTTGGATGGATGGTGAGTGATGGAGGATGGATGTTGAGTAATGTTGACAGTTGAGAGTAATTTTAGCAAAATTTTGTAAAACAAAACTGGATATCCTATAAAATGGAAAATTTGGCCTTTTATTTATAGAGTTTGCCAAGGTTAGGGGAGGGGCTAAGGTGTCCCTTATGAGGTGTCCTATGTGAGGTTTCCACTGTGAGGTGTCCACTAAGGTGTCCCCTGAGGTGGCATGGGTGTCATGCCTCATAAGTGCATTTGGGTGAGATAATCTCTCACCCATCCACATGTAATAAATGGGTGGAGGAAAGTCTCCAAATGTCATTTAAGACATGTTGAGGTGGAAATCCTTTTAATTTAAAAATATTTTTGTGTGTGCAAAAGTCTTCAATTATCATTGAATGCATAAGAGAATGTGATATGGAGTAAATATCATAGGGGTGAGGTGGAAGGCTAGTCTAGTCAAAGGGTAGACTAGGTGAGGTGGAAAGGCTAGGCTAGTCAAAGGGTAGACTAGGTGAGGTGGAGAGAATTAGGCTAATTATGATTAAGTTGATTAATCATGGGCTTAGCCATAAATTGAAGTTTCACAAAAAAATGAATTTTTACTAGGGTAGAGATTAACCAAGGTTAAGTCATAATGGTAGTCGTATGAGAACCCAAAGTTAAGCGTAGGAAGAGGCTTATGTAGCCCAAGGGACCTTATGGAGATGAATAGTATTTTGAGGACCATTTATGTAAATTTTATGGTTTTTACAAATTGATCAGTCGTGATTATGGAGGAAGTGGCAATGTGCAACTTTTGGGTGTCAATATTTTCCCCTTTTTGTGTGAAAACACGGTGCAGTGTAAAATTAATGACACCACATTGGTGGTTTGATTTTGAAGGAGGATTTGTAATGGATGATCATGGATGAGAAAGATGCATTGATAGTGAATGTTTTGTGATTGATTATGACTCTTTGTAATGTTGTAATGATTGCTTTAAGAGGAGACATAAAATTGTCTTGTCTTGTGATCAATATAAAATGTTCTAATTATGGAAGGAATAAATGCCTTTGTAAATTTTTGCTTTTGATTGATTGATGAGTTCTAGATATGATTTTGACAAACAGTTAATGCCATAAGGTATATTTTTGTCAAGTGCTTCATTAAAAAGTGGTTTGACAACTGCCACTATGAAGAAGGTAATCCATGAGCTATATATAGTCATAGGCATTAGGTTTATCAAATATTTATTTGAATTGGATTTTTGTTGAGAAGAGAAATTTTGCTCTTTGTTTACCCTAGAAAATGAGGACTTGAGATAATCTTTTAGCAAAAAAATTATTTGTCAAATGTGGTATCCATGATTAGATGTTTGGTTGTTTGATCATGTGTAAGGTAGCTTTTGATTGTTGAATATCTACCCCCTCAAGTGATGAGTTGACAATGGAGAAGACAAGAAATGACGATGAGTCAATTGAAAAGATGAAAAATGAGGAGTGAAAAGATAAATAAAATGTGAAATTTTAGCACAACTGGCAAGAGGAAGGCATAATATGATAAATATCACTAAAAAAATAGATTTACATAGTACTATGTGAATCTGGCATATTGTGAGATTCACATAGTACTATGCAACGTTGAGCAAAAGGTACTATATAAGCATGATCACATAGCAAAATACTCATTTTACACTATGCAAAGGGGATAGAGAGAGGTGATGAAGATTTTGTGAAGCAAAGCACTTTCGGATTTTAGAGGTGAAGGCAGAAAATGGTAGGTGGTAAATTGAGCACTAGCATTGGAGGGAGTGTAGTGTTGGTAAGTGGATTTTTCTTGCCTCAGTATGTGAGTATTAAGCAGTTAAAAATGAACCCTATGGAATAAATTTATAGTAAAATAAAACTATAAAAAATGCATAGTAGAACTACCATTGTGTGATGGAAATGAAATAAGTGCAGTGAAGTGTGTGCATGTGAATGTATTGAAATGTGTTTGACTGATGTTTAATGTGTGTTTGATGTGTGGGAATGTATGCGTGTGTGCATTTTAGCATGCTTGCATGGAATTTTTCTATAAAAAAAATGATAGGGTAGTGTTTTGGCCAAATGGGTATCCAAATCTACCTTTTTTTTACAATGTTGAGTGCTTTTCTTCATATGCATAAATGTATGCATGTGAGCATTTGATGTACTTGCATGTTTTTTGGTTGAAAATGTTTTGCATACATGTGATTTTAGCCAAATGGGTATCTGAAATTACCCTTAGATTTAGATTCACATAGTACCATGTGAATGTACGACACTGTACGAATTTGCATGTGTCTATGCAAATATAAAAAATAAATAAATAAAATTGTATGTATACATGGTATATAGCATATTGATGATTATTTTTGTATTTGAATGAATGGATGCATGTGAAAAAAGTACAACCATGATATCAGGTTCACACGTTCTGGGAGGACTTGAAGGTGGGATGGTTATCGGACGATGGAACATGGTTGAAGAAAGTGGAATTGTATGGGGTGGGCAAGATGTTGAGTGTGCGCTCCAAACGATCTTATGTATCAACGTTGTGTGATAGATGATATCCAGATAAAAATGCCTTCCATTTACTAATAGGGGAAATGATGATCACATTGTAGGATGTGTATCAGATATATCGAGTGTCTATAGAGGGGATCATAGTGAGGGTAGTGATGAGGAAGGATGCACATAGTGACCTTTTACATCGAGATTTTAGTGATAGATGGGCAGAGGTGGAGCATGAAGGAGGTATTCCATATGAGAAGTATTAGAAGGATAAAATATTGTCTAGCAGGCATACGATAGTGATGCTACTAATTACAAGTTATGCACTACCTGACACATCAAGGGTGAGATTACCCTGGAATATGATTGGGTTAGTATGTGATATGGTGGAACGGGATGTGATATTTGCATGAGAACCAGTATTGTTGGAACAAACCTTCAAGGAGTTGCATGCCCTAAAGAGGACACTACGGTTCGGATTGAGTGTGAGCCTGCTTCTATAGGTGTGGGTGTGGAAGCATATCACGGTAGCAAGGCTAGAGAGGTTAATATATTTTGGACATGTGGAGATGGATGAGGATGTGTCGTATGTGCTATGGTGGCACACAAATATGGAGGGACAAGTACAACGGCAATATGAAGGTGATGACATGCATTTTAGGAGGAAGTTGGATGGGTTGGTAGAGGTCAACATCATTTGGATGCCATGGCAAGGAGGACCATAGTAGCTAGAGGATGTGATTGAGTTACCTAAGGTGAGGTGGGATAGGTGGATGGTTGGCCAATATGCGAGTCAGGTGGAGTATTTTTCTTTCTTTAGGGTGATGCATAAATTTGATTTATAATAGGGACAACTGGATCCACCAGTAGTGATTTGGAGGATGCAAGGAGATATTGATCCATAGCCATAGGTACCACCCTTAGATGTTATACAAAATAGGATGATAGTTATTCTAGATGTAGATGATGTAGGTATGACACCATAGTATGAGGTATGGTAGGTGACCCAAATGTGGGATCCAATATTAGGGTGGTCTGATGATGTAGTAGGGGGAGGAGATATAGGATCAAGAGTGGGGGCCAAGGGAGTCATCCTAGGAGGTCAATCATCAGCTAGAAGGGATGATGTGTAGTGGGAGCCTAGATAGGAGGAGGAGAAGATAGAGTCTTTGCTCTACCATGTTTGGTCAGTGGAGGGAGAGTGAGGCAGGACCATAATGAGGGCATGTAGATGACGGGAAAGTTGGGCCACCATAAGGGATTAAGGCAAGTGAGGAGATGGAATTGATAGATGGGATGGCACCTATGGATGAGGCAAGTGAGGTGGATTAGATGGAATCTATGGAGGATATATTTGGGGTTGAGAGTCCTAGGTTGGATTTGGTTATGTGCTTTGAGAGATGTTGGTAGCATTAGATGAAGCAATGATATTATAGGACATGTTGTTGTAGTAGGTGAAGGGTTAGATGGTGGAGAGGGGTTTAGCATGAGTGGCAAAGAGAGCAATGATGGTTGTGAGGAGGGATGTGACATTGGCATTGAGAGCAGTGATGGGAATGGAGAGGGATGCAATGCTATTAGTGAGATGTTGATTGTAGAGGGAGTTAGAAGGCACCATGGCAGATAGAGATAGTGCTTATGCTACAAGAGATGATGCAATAGTAGAGGTGACACGAGTGGTGGAAGAGATATGTGATTATGATAGATCAGGTTGGAGCTAGAGTTGTGAGATATGAGAGGATAAATTAGGCCACTCAATTGTGGAGAGAGTTGGATGAGATGAGAAATATAATAGAGAGGGATAGGATTGATATGATGAGTTTATGAGAAGAGGTGCAATGAGTGTAGCGGGTGTGAGGGTACTTAGCAGAGGCATACGTGAAATAAAATGTAAAGAGGGTGTGATGTGAGTTAGACTTTATTGATCGAGGGTTCCCCTTAACATCATATTTGGAATTATGATCATGCTCACTGATGAGGCCTGGAAATGCCTCATTTTGCACTATGGTTAACATATAAAAACTGCCATATTATTAAATATACAAAGTTAAATTGCCAAATAGTTGATTAGAATATATTAATTGTTAATCGTTTACATGATTTATGTTAGAAACATTATACCCCTGTTTTGACTATTTTAAGCATTTTACTTGTAAAAGGTCAAAAATGAGTATCATGTCAATTTCTAATGTCATACTATAGTAAAATTACATTATGATGACATGGATAGATTCCTCTCATCTAGAACTACAACTTTTATTTTTGAAGCAAGTCAATCCGAGTTGTAGATAAAAAGTTATGAAGGTTACATCATTTTGGAGCTCATGCCTTAGTTTTTTTTCGAGTTGTTAACAGGTGCAAATCTGCGTTAAGGGGCATATTTGTGGATCTACTGGGAATTATCCAAAGCAATTTAAGGAACCAAATTCATACCAATTATAGTTCATAGTGGAGAGAACACATGACCAAAATTTTAAGGCATATGGACAAATAATCTGGAAGATATGGGGCCCACAAAATGGTAGTTTCACACTTTTTTACTGCTGGAAATTCTGGTAAAATTCTGTGTTAGAGGCCAACTTGACAGCAATGCTGGGAGTAATTCTTGAGGAGTTAAGAGCTGAAAATTGAACCAGATGTAATTCATACAGCCAAGAACATGTGGGTAAAATTTTGTGTACATTGGAGTTACGAGGCAAAATTTATAAGCACTCCAAAAGGGCAGCTGGGCATGTTTTGACTGCTGTAAAAAAATAGGTGACAGTCCATACAAATTCTAGCCACCTATCACTATGAAGGAAGGCATGGAATTTGTCAATTAAATATGTAGGAAACACTTGGAAACAGATGAGGGAGGCTAGGAGTGACTCTTTCTCCACTTGCCAACACTTCCACGTGATCCAAATAGGAGCAACCAATCAAAATATTGAATTGCAAGAAATCTGGAAACAATCATACAAATTCCAGCCAACTATCAATAAATAGCATGGCTTGGAATTTGTCAATTCTAGCATGTAAAATCTATAGAATTGGTCTTCTGGGAACGAAGGAAGACTGTTTAGTTAGTCAAAACCACTTTCTTACACATCTGATGCATGGATAAGTGCAAAACTATTGCACTACCTGATATTTCGGAGCAACTCCGGAATGAGCAGAAAAGGACTAGTTTAAATGGTCAAAAAGGTGGCAAATGGTGAGATGAATATGGATCTAGCTATATGAGGAGTCTTCTCACCCCTTCCAATGCATTTCTCCCAATGGATGACACACAACAAGGAAAATGGATATGCTACAACATAACAATTTGTTGCATTTTAGGAAGACTTCTTCAGAATAGTTGCTAAATCCCTGAAAGGCAACAATAGAATGGATTGGCATATGTAATAGAATGTTATAAATAATAGGCTCCCATGTTGGTTGAGCCAGGTAGAGAGGTAGAGAAGTAGATAAGTAGAGAATAAGGATAGGACTTGTGGTAAGAAAGTAGATCTGTGGCAAATTGCAGTTTTTAGCAAGTTTTCTTGCAAATATTGTAATGTTGCTTGAGACTAAATAAAGTGTAGGATTTCTCATTCATATTTTGTCCCATTAAATGTCTGAGTGTTTAAGTAGTTAAGAGAGAGTTTTTATGCCTTTTTTTGGCCACTTCCAGGTTTAGAAGAAGGCTTATTGGTGACATATTTTTTTTGCAACTTTTGCTGCAGTAGATTAAGTAGAGACTTGTCATATTTTATTTTCTGTTCTTAACTATGTTTTAGTAAATGCAAGTCATATTTTTAGTAGTAGATGTGTGTGCATGGCAACTGACCACCTAGCATAAGTTTTTTTTCTGTTTTCATCAGTTATTTCCAGCATTTTGATATTCTCCATTGTGTGATTAATTAGTTGAGTGTGCATTTCAATTCTGCAATTCTTTTCATTTCTATTATTTCCATTCTGCTAGTGCCATTAGAATTAAATTTCTGCAAAGTTGTTATTTCTGTCATTTTCATTTTGCAAAGCGTAAATAGGTTTTATTCCTATTATTTTAGATTTTGCAAGGGTAATTAGTTTTAGTTTTCTGCAACCTTTCCATTTTTGCACTTCTTCTTCAGAAAATGTAATTAAGATTCTAATTCAATTCATAAGACTAGTGGTGACACCAGAAACCCCCAAAACTGACTTGTCTCATCAATAAAGCCTATTTTTTTGAATGAGTTGATTTTCAAGCTGCCTATATCTCCTTTCGTATATAGCCTTGGACACCGCCCTGGATTGATAATTATAATGATTAAATGGTGTGATTGACGACACTCATCATTTTTGGCACCGTTGTCGGGGACCACGGTGTTGTTAGAAGGTAAAAGCAACCCAATAATTATTAATTGTGCTAAGTTGTGAAATTTAGAGTGAAATCTGGATAAATGACTGGTATAAGTAATAATTTTTGGTAAATTGCATTTCAGCCCATTTAGAAAATAAGCAAGAAACCACAGGAAGAAAATTTTACAAGAGGTTGAAATTATGTCAAAATTGTCTAAATTTCTGATTTCCAAAAATGTTGGAATTTTCAAAGAATCACAATCATCCACTTCAAGAACTGCAGGATCCTTTGAGAAATTATTACAAGAAAGAAAAATCAGTAGTTCAACACCATTTTCTCTTGACAAATCCATACACTCAGGAAAATTTGACAAGATTTATAATTGTTTTTGGGAACCTATAATGGAAATGTCACAAGAGAATCTAGGGAGAGCTAGTAATGTGTTCTATCCTAGTACAACTAGTGCACCTGCCAAAACTTTTCAAAATCCCATTCAATTAGATCTTAATCAATATGCTCCCATGAAGGCCATTTCACCTTCAGTGTTACCAAATTTCAAGGGAACTACATCTGAAGATCCTGATATGTTTTTGTTTGAGTTTAAAATTGTATGTCAAGCTCATGATTACACTAATGACAATCAAAAGCTCAAATTGTTTCCTTCCACTCTTAAAGAGTCAGCTCTACGATGGTTTATCACCTTAGCACTTGATTCAATTAGAACTTGGGATGATATGGAAAACATATTCTTGGAGAGATACCAAGAATATTGTCAAGTCAAGAATCAAAATGATGAATTTCTTACAATGAAACAAGAGGAAAATGAAATCTTAGAAGACTATCTAGACAGATATTCTTTTGTTCATAAGAGATGTGGAAGTGTTGAACCTGACATATGTAAAGTCATATTCTTAAGAGGACTACAAGATAAATTTAGGGATGCATTGGATGTCTTAGGAAAAGGAGAGGCAAATGCACTTGAATTTCAGGAAATCATTAAACTTTGTAAAAATTATTCTCATTCAAGGCATAGAAAAAACAAAACTGGTAGTAACATAAATGATTTGAAAGAATGCATGAAAGAGGCTAATATTTTAGTACATCTTGATAAAGCAGTAAATGAAAAGAATGAATTTGTTGAACCTTCAATCATCTATTGTTCAAAATGTAATGAGAAGCAACACTCTCTTCATGATTGTGCTTTGAACAAAATATTTATACCTGCTACTTGTAGCATTTGTCAAAAAGGACACCCCACAAATCAATGTAGTTTGTTACCAGAACTTAAAAGTATCTTTGAAAAATAGTCTCAACCTATGAAAGAATACAACTTTGTAGGACAAAGACAAGGAGATAATTTTCTTAAGTTTTCATATCATAATGCTTCTCAATTTCCTGCACATTAGGAAAATAATCCTTGGTATATGCCATGGTCTTCTACAGGTCCACTTCAACAATGTTGGAGTCAACCACCATGGGCATATTCCCAAGAATTGTCTCAACATGGTTGGATGCAACAACAATGGAATCAACAACATCCACCATGGTTACAACCAAAACTACAGGGATATCAATGGGTACAACAACAAAAACTGCACAAAGGGCAGCAACATTATCAAAAATAGAAATCAAATTTGTTGCCCACTCATACCCATAGTTTCTCTCATGGACAACAACAACAAAAGGAAAAACAACCTCTGTTTTCAGCTCAACCTGTGGCCAATCCTAACAACGTTAAATAGGTAACCCCTGTATCTATGGTTGAATCAGAAAATACAACCATAATAAATGCTTGTGACTGTGATAAAACTCAGTTGTGTTCAAAACCACTTCTTGAAAATATTCCACTTACCAATGTAGAAATAGGAGCTAAAAGGAATGAGCATGAAAGCAAATCTGCACTGAAACAAGAAGAAGAAAAAGAAAAATATGACTCATCAAAGAAAGTACCATGTCTTGAACAGTTTGAAATATCAAAATTGACATCTTCACAATCAGATTGGATAAAGGAATTAACACATTTAATTGTTAACATCCCTTTACTTCAAGCTATTAAATATGTACCAATCATTAATAAGATTGTTCAAGAAATGTGTTTTAAGAAACCAAGAAAAAAGAAAGTATATCCTGAAACCATACAAATAGGTGGAAAATCAGTAGACTTTCTTGCAGGAAAACTTACTCCACCCAAGTATGATTGTCTAGGAAGTTCATTGTTTCTTGAATCACATAAGGAAAATGAAAAGAATATTTCGATTTTGGGCTCCATAGTTGTAAAGGGTAATGAAGAAGAGTTGGATTCATCCAAAAAGTTTGTTTTTGCTGAAAATGTTCATATTTCAGATATTAAAAATGAACCAACTACTGTTCAACAATTATTATGGAATGATGAAAAGCAGAATTTTGAAAAATTGTCACCCATTCCAGTACAAAATAGTTTTCTTCATGGATGTCATCATGATGCTTTACTAACACTTTATGCATCTTTAGCAATTGGTATTGAGTTGTTGTAGGTACAAAAAAATAGATTTTGTAGTTGAATGCATTTGATGAACTTTGGTTGGAAGCACTTCACCAAATAGAGTTCACTCAACAAAACTAGAAAATGTGGCATGATGATCACATTAAAAGCAACAAGGATGAATCAAAGGAGTTTGAGAATGAAGTTGTTCAACTTTCTTCGATTGATGATTTAAGGAGGACATTAGTGGTGAATGGACACTTTTACAGGTGTACCATCAACCACTAACAAAGGTGGAGTTTACTCAATATTTCACATAATTACATTTGCATAAGGTAGAAGAGGCTTCCTCTTCTGGCAAAGATTCCAAATGATCATATCTTTGAATCTTGAAAAAACAAAAGAAAAGAAAAAGAGAAAAAAATGAAAAAAAAAGAAAGAAAAAAATTGAAAGAAAAAACAAAAGAAAAGAGAAAAATTGCAGCATAAGGCATGTCCCATAAAATGAAGATACATGAGGATATGCATCAATTTCAGTAGAGAGAAGAACTAATGAGGTCAATACTTCATTTCCAAAAATACAGAGACAATGATGACACAAGAATATTCTTACTACTTGAATGGAAGGAAGGTTGCATCATTGTTGCAAGCTTTTAGCTGAAAAAGATGTTTTCATACAAAAAAATTGACATGTTTTTGCAGAATAAGGATTGTTCTTATCAAGAATGAGAGAAATTCTCTCACATTGCAGCCTCATGAGATACATTCTATCTCATTGAAGCCCTTGAAAAGATGGAAGTTGGCTGAAAACCAGAAATGGCAGCCTCTTCTGATTAAAAAAAAAATGAAACAAAAAGAAAAAAAATGAAAAAAAGGAAAAGAAAAATGAAAAAAAATGAAAGAAAAAAAATGAAAAAAATTAATAATTTGGTAGCGAAAACCTTCTCAGAGGCATTGCTGAATTGGTTTGCATGAAAACTAATTTTTCGGCGTGCATTGCCTTGTTGATCCACCCATAATTGTTCCACCATTGTACAAATTTCACACTGCACATGTGTTATGTTTATGTTTTTAGATATCTTGCCAACAATCATCAGAAGCAACTTGTAAGGTGCATGATAAATTTTCAGGACAGTAAGGTATGTGTTTCTTGCATTCAGTCATAGTAAGCATTTAGCATTTAATATATAATAATCGGTATTTGGCATAAACTATTCATATAATATTGGCAAGTTAAAAATGTCAAGAAACACCCCCTTCTACCCTTAGTTGCATGGAAAATTCAACACCTGAAGATTTTGTTTTACTCCTACTGCAATAAATTTTGAAGCATCTTTAGAACAATAGTCTCATTCTAAAGCAGGCTTCAAACAGAGACAAAGTGTGCCAGAAATTCCTGTAAATTTTGCAGAACAGTAGGGCACATTAGAAATTGCAAAGTAAAAAAATAAAGAGCAACATAAAATAAGAAAAAAAAAAAGAAAAAAAAAAAAAGGAAAAAAAAGTTGAAAAATTGCAAGGTTGTATACAAAAAAATGAAATACTTGTGCTAATTAAAAATGTTTAGTACAACAAGAATAAAATTCTTAGGTGGCAAAATATGTTTAACAGGATAAAACCTACATATTGCTAGGCCTATTGGGATACATGAGGGCATGCATCAGTTCAAGCTAGGGGGGAATGATGAGGCCTGGAAATGCCTCATTTTACACTTTGGTTAACATATAAAACTGCCATATTATTAAATATACAAAGTTAAATTGCCAAATAGTTGATTAGAATATATTTTTTTTGGTATAAGGTAGAGGTGGTTATAAGGTCCACAAACCTTTTACAAAGTCAAAATGGGCTGGTTCTAGCATCAAGCCCGTATAATCAAAATACAAAATGGATCTTTCTAAGACTCACATTAAGCCATACTTAGAGTCCACAGTCCTATACTTGTCGCTTGACTATTCAAGATAAAACAAAAACCAAACAACACCTAGCACTTACTAACACTAGGTTGCTCGTCATTGTACACTTGTCACCTCCCGTGCCCCAGACAAATGGGATGCCTTTTCTGCCTAATTCCATCTCGTCGGATTACTCATCATCAGCCCTCTCGATCTCCCCGATGCTCTAACGAGGTTTGATCTTAGCTCTTCTCTAGCAACCAACACCAATAGTTCTTGAGGGAAGTTATCCTTCCAAATTTGCATCTCCCCAACGAAGCGCAATATTTGCCATTAGATCCGCCGCTCTGGTTCCCTTCTCTCGAAGGTGTGTTGGATTCGGGCATTAACCAAATGAGATTTATGAATCTTTGCTTCTAGGATAAGCTCCAATATGGTCCAGCTGGGGTCTTTATCCTCCTTAATTGCCTTGATTATATTAAGTGAATCCCCTTCAAGATAACTTCCTTATAACCCTCAAGTCTGGCAATTCTCATTGCCTCGCATGCGAGCTCGGGCTTCGCAAAATGATTTGTTTGAGTTCCCAAAGGCTTCGCAAAGGCAAGGACCACTTTTCCTTCCTCATTTCTCAAAACTCCTCCTCGCTCCTGCGACCCCGAATTTCCTTTAGCTGCCCCGTCAAAATTAAAATTAACCACTTTTGAGTGGGGGGTATCCCCTTGACACCATCTCGTGGGTTGGTTGTAATGTCTAGGTCTATAAGTTCCTCTCCCCACTCCGCAAAAATCCTCCTTTCCCTTAGAGACATGGTCTCATTTTTGAAGAAGAAAGTTTTCCAGTTTTCTTTCAAAGCTCCGATTATTTTATTACCACATAACCCGGGATCTTTCTTACGTCCTTTAAATACTCTCTTATTTCTCTCATTCCATATCCCCCATAAAAAATGGGGTAAGTCGAGCTTCCGAGCCAAGTCAAAAGCTTTGCCCGAAGGGGGAAGCCCATCGTATGCGTAAGTCGGACATGCTATTTGGACGGACCCAATCTATATGAAATTTGGACAGGATCATTTGGAAGATCGTACAAGAAAAATCACAAGTTAGAAATATATGACTTACGGATTCTATTGCTTTCTCACACAAGATACATCGATTGATGAATTGGAAACCTCTCCTTTGCAGATTATCCGTTGTCGGGATCTTATTTTGAACTGCCAACCAAAAGAAGAAAGCTATTTTTGGGGTTAAATTATTTAACCAAATAACGAAGTCGGAGTCCGACCATTGAATCCCGAGTGGATTAACTTATAGGCGCTTTTCATCGAATAGATCCCACTTGTAGTTTTGCCCCAAATTGCCTTGTCTCTTCCTCCCCAGGGAATGATCGGGAACACCCTTAAAGCATCATTGAGTTTGGTTAGGGCCACCTTCTCTTGCTCGACAGATTATGAATCGTGATTTTCTTCCAAGAAGAAGTTTCCGTGCTACGACAATAAAATCCACTACTTTTCCTCCCATTTCCTTCGAAAGTTTATGTTGGAGGACCTGAAGGTCTAAGTTATCTTTCAGAGGGGCCTCTTCCAACCACGGGTCTTTCCAAAAGTCCACTTGTCTTCCATTACCAATTCTCCATCTGATGCCTTTCCTGACTACCTCCCGACATTCGAGCAAACAATTCCAAAAATAGGATCCTCTAGGAAGATTATCAGCTTTCAGGAAGTCCTGATTATTTATGATATATTTTGCCTTAAGAAGTTTTACCCATCCCAATTGATCATTATTGATAAATCTCCATACTTGTTTGCCAATCGAGCTTGATTCAATTCTTTCATTCTCTTTAACCCCGAGGCCTCCCCGATCCTTGCTTGCACACACCCGATTCCATGCTACCAACGAAATTCTCTTTCTCTCCTCCGAACTCGACCACAAGAAGTTGCGTTGAATTAGCTCCAATGTAGCTCGGACCTTTGCGAGCATTCTAAATAGAGACATGCAATAAATTGGAATGCTCTGTAAAGTAGTTTGAACTAATAAGGCTTTTCTGCGGAGTCGAGAAGGCTGCCCTTCCACCCCGCTAACTTTTTGGAGATCCTGTCAATGATCGAGTTCCACAAAGTAGCCTTCATTCTTCCTTCGAACATAGGCATACCTAGATAAGTTGCTGGTAGAAGCTCCTTTCCACAACCGAAGAGGTTAGCTATTCTTTCCTCCCTCCCACCAGGCGTGTTAAAGAAATAGATGCTACTCTTCTTATAGTTTATGTATTGTCCTGCTCTGTCTCATACTTGGTTAGAATTCTCTTCAACTTCCTAGCTTGAGGCACCGAGGCTTTGGACACAATGATTGTATCATCCACAAACTGTTGGTGAGACACTCGGCCCTGCTTGTTGAGGCTGGTTTAAAACCTTCCAATTGACCATCTGCCACCGCCGCTGAAATGTTCCTACCCAATGCTTCCGCTAAAATAATAAACAAGTATGGAGACAAAGGATCTCCTTGTCGCAACCCCCTTTCACTCTTAAAGTAACCGGAGGGTGACCCATTCACCATGACAGAAAATCTTGTAGTAGAGATACAACTAAAAATCAACTTAATCCATTTGGGACAGAAACCAAACTTACCCAAAATCTTGGTGAGGAACCGCCATGAGACCCGGTCGTAGGCTTTATTCATATCAAGCTTTAGTAACATACTTGCTTCCTTACTAGTCACCATTGAATGAATAACCTCATGAATTGTGATGATACCATCCAATATTTGTCGCCCTTTCACAAAGCCACCTTGGTTCATATCAATGATGAAAGGAAGGATAACCTTCAGCCTATTGGCGATTGTTTTTGTGAGAATCTTCATCAGTGTTACATAAACTGATAGGGCGAAAACCGGAAAATTCCATTGCTCCCACTAGTTTAGGGATGAGAACTAAAAAAGTAGCATTAACTCCTTCTGGGATTTCCATGTCCTTTTGAGCCTCAATTATAGCTTCCACTACATCATTGCCTAGGATATCCCAAAACTTCCGGAAGAAAGCTGCAGGGAAGCCATCCGGTCCTGGGAGTCGTTACCATCCATGTCAAAAATGACCTTCTTGATTTCCTCCTTTGTGAAAGGACTAAGTAAGAATCCATTAAGATTATCAATTACGAGGGGTGGAATGGCTGCCAACAGAGAGTCCTCTTCTTCAATAGTCGGATTTACATCTTCTAGCAACGATTTAAAGTACTCAACCGCTTCCCTCCTTATGTCTTCCATATCTTTGGTGTTAGACCCATCGGCCATCTTGATCTCCTTAATTTTGTTAGTACTCCCGTGGCGAAGAGTAGAGACATGGAAGAACTTTGTATTTCTGTCACCCTCCTTTAACCAACGCAATCTGGATTTCTGCCTCCAAAAGGTTTCTTCAAATCCTAGCATCGTGTGGTATTCGGCTACGACTCCCTCTCCCGGTTTCTCGGATCCTCTGTAAGTCGCTCCGACTTCAACTTCTCCTCGTAGTTCATTGGTCTTGTCTTTTAGTTCTGCCTTTTTTGCAAAAATATTACCAAAGGAAGTTTTGTTTCACTCTCTAATGTTCACCTTCACATTCCTTAGTTTACATGCCACTTGGGCCGATTTCGAACCATTATACTTTTTGTCCCACCATTGGGCAACCGGATCCTTGAGATCCCGATGTTGGAACCACATAAGTTCGAATCGAAAGGGTCCGATGTATCTTTTCTTAGAGTCCTCCCCTCGTTTCCCACGGAATTGGGTTGTGATCGGACCCGATTCTTGGGAGTGCCGTTAATGAAGAGTCCCCAAACCTCTCCGGGCATTCTTGAGAAAGAAGAAACCTATCTAATCTGATCCGAATTTGGTTTTCCTTCAATCTTTTGTTAGACCATGTATAGGAGAATCTACGCAGGTCCACATCCATCAACTCATGTTGCTCAACAAAATCTCTAAACTCGTAGATATCAGCAGTTATTCTTTGAGAGCCCCCCAATTTATCTACAGGATTAAGGTAGCAATTGAAATCCCCCGCCACAATCCAAGGGTAGTTGGGGACCGTCTCCCTCAATTCAGCTAGCTGACTCCAAAGAACCCTTCTCAGTCCCTGTCTAACTGGAGCATATACATTCGTTAAGATCCACTCTTCCTGTGTGGTTTTATCCACACATAAGAGACAAATAAACCAACTAGACATCAGAATCACTCTACTATCAATCACATTTTTGTTCCACATAACCAGTAACCCTCCTGCTGTTCCAGTGGCCTCTTGGCCTACTACTTCAGCTTCTCGCCAAGTCCTATTCTTAAAAGGAATAACTCTACTCTCCTCCATTTTAGTTTCTTGCAGTAAAATCATATCTGGTTTGTGTTCTTGTCTAAGAGCATACAAAGCTCTTATTTTTGTAGGATTACTCCCACGAATATTCCATGAAAGGATCTTCATTTATGGGCTTTGGATCCTCGAGCCTTCGCCCCAAAGAGCAATCATCGCTTGAGTGCCATCGACCACTCCTCGCTCTCGCTTCTTTACGCCTTAAGGCGAGCATTGCTAGGTTTCCCTCTTCCCTACCGAACCATATCCCCATACATCCGCTCTAGGTTGAAGTTCCTTGGGATTCACTTGGCTTCTAGTAACCATCTTGGGTAGGTCAGTCTTGGTATTTGGGGTAACAATCTGGCTTTCCAGGTTAACTGGTCTTTTTGACAGTGGAGATGATTCCGTGCTCTTAGCTTCTTGATTAGTAGATTCTTTTTTCCCTACTTTGGGGTTACACTGATCTTGGTGGTTCACCTCTTCCTCCTGAGTATCCTTGCCTGTATTATTAGTTTCCTGCTCCTTCATCTGATTTTTCTCCTCTAAATCCTTCTCTTGAGTCTCCTCTACCTCAGATTCCACTTCTTGGCTGTCCATCTGATCTCCCTTCAAATGATTTAATGCATCAAAACTGTTCTCCACTGGGATGTTGATCTCCTTGGAATTTCTTCCCATAAATTCCTCTGCAATACATGGGACCACTTCCACCGAGCCTCCATAGGCCTCCCGTATCACCCAATCAAACTTACTTTCCCCCGGGCGTTGATCTATGGGGTTCTTTCCTTTGTGATTTGGCTCACGAGGCTTGCTGTAACATCTTAGGAGCAAGTTGAGCTTGAGGGTTCCCATCAAAGGGACCAGCTTCCCTGTGAGAGGGTTTTGGGGCATAGGAATTTTTGGGAGGAGGGTTAAAACGTTGCCTCTTGCTTACAATAGGGCGAACAGGGGTCTCCGATATTCGGATTTCGAGCTCCACGTCCTTGAGGCCCGGGTTGGGTAGGAATGGAGATCTACGGGGAGGGATATTATTCTGGGTTTGAGGATCAGTATTTTGGAGTGGGGGCTGGTTCTTGGAAATGTAGTGGATACCCTGGTGCCCTACCTTCCCACAAACACTACACTTAAAAGACATATTTTCATATTCAAATACCTGAGTATGAAGGCCAAACATAGACGACAAAATAATGGATTTAGGGAGCTCTTTACTCGAGTCCGCCAATACACACATGCGAGCAGATAGGAGTCTTGTTTTGCTCAAGGTTGCAGGATCAATAGCTATTAGTTCTCCAATCTCTGTAGCTATCCCAACCAATATTTGTTCGTTCCAAAAAAGCAGAGGTAATCCCGGCATCTTAACCCAAATAGGAGCCAAATCCAAGACTCGAGTCCGGGGGGTTGAAATCGGGGGACCAACGCTTCAGATACAAGCCCCTTTTCCAAAAAAAACCAAGGACCTCCTTGGAGAGTCCTTTCCATGTCCTGTTCACATTGAAATGTCACCAAAAGAAAACTCTTGGGTAAAGCCTTAATCATCATACCGGCCCTTGGCTGCCATTTTTGGATGGCCCATCTCCTTATGACTTCCATGTCTGGCCTCACCCCCATAAATTTAGCCACCAAAGATGTTCTGCCCTCCATAGCCACATGTTGAGCTAAGGAATCTGGGACGTGCAACCTACCATTGACAGATTTTAGATTAAAACAAGAGTCGGATAATTTTTGCTTACCGCGAAGAGCATTAAGATATGAAGGTCTCCAGTTGCCAAGTTTCTCTTTGTCTCCTTCTTGGGTCTTCCTTTGATCCTGACGCATAGAGTCCTGGTCCCCCTCAAAGAAATCTTCAACCGCATCCGCCCAACGCCCTTGGACCGGTTCCAATAGAACTTCCTTGTCCACATCCTCCGCCTGGGGGCTTGCTATCTCACCAGAGCCCCCACCTGACGCGTCTGCTGATCTGCCCTTTGAAGTCCCACACCTAGGGTTTGATGCCCCTAGACCTCTCGCTCCTCCTCCTTGCTGCTCCATCCGTCACAACTTGGTTGATTAGAATATATTAATTGTTAATTGTTTACATGATTTTATGTTAGAAACATTATACCCATGTTTTGACTATTTTAAGCATTTTACTTGTAAAAGGTCAAAAATGAGTAGCATGTCAATTCTAATGTTATACTATAGTAAAATTACATTCTAATGGCATGGATAGATTACTCTCATTGAGAACTACAACTTTTATTTTTGAAGCAAGTCAATCCAAGCTATAGATAAAAAGTTATGAAGGTTACATCATTTTGGAGCTCATGCCTTAGTTTTTTTCTGAGTTGTTAACAGGTGCAAATATGCGTTAAGGGGCATATTGGCGGCTCTACTGGGAATGATCCAAAGAAATTTAAAGAACCAAATTTATACAAATTATATTTCATAATGGATATAACACATGACCCAAATTTTAAGTTATATGGACAAATAATCGGGAAGTTATGGGGCCCACAAAATGATAGTTTCATACTTTTTGACTGCTGGAAATTCTGGTAAAAATTTGTGTTAGATGCCAAGTTGACAACAATTCTGGGAGTAATTATTGAGGAGTTAAGAGCTAAAAATTGAACCATATGTAATTCATACAGCCAATAACATGTGGGTAAAATTTTGTATACATTGGAGTTACGAGGCAAAAGTTATAAGCACTCCAAAATGGCAATTGGACATGTTTTGACTGTTATAAAAAAATAGGTGACAATCCATACAAATTCTAGCCACCTGTCACTATGAAGGAAGGCATGGAATTTTTCAATTAAATATGCAAGAAGCACTTGTAAACAAATGAGGGATTCTAGGAGTAACTCTTTCTCCACTTGCCAACACTTCCACGTGATCCAAATAGGAGCAACCAGTTAAAATATTGAATTGCAGGAAATCTAGAAACAGTCATACAAATTCCAGCTAGCTATCAATAAATAGCATGGCTTGGAATTTATCAATTCTAGCATGTAAAATCTATATAATTGGTCCTCTGAGAACAAAGGAATATTGTTTAGTCATTCAAAACCATTTTCTTACACATCTGATGCATAGATAAGTTCAAAATTATTACACTACCTGATATTCCAGAGCAGCTCCGGAATGAGTAGAACAGGACTAGTTTTGGTCAAAACTATAAACATAATGGTCAAAAGGGTAGCAAATGGTGAAATGAATATGGATCTAGCTGTATGAGGAGTTTTCTCACCCCTTTCAACACATTTCTCTCAATAGATGACACACAACAAGGAAAATGGATATGCTACAGCATAACAGTTTGTTGCATTTTAGGAAGACTTCTTCAGAACGGTTGCTAAATACCTCAAAGGCAGCAACAGAATTGATTGGTATATGTAATAGAATGTTATAAATAATAGGCTCCCATGTTGGTTGATCCAAGTAGAGAGGTAAGGAAGTAGAGAAGTAGAGAATAAGGATAGGACTTGTGGTAGGAAAGTAGATCTATGGGTAGATCTATGGAAAATTGCAGTTTTTAGCAGGTTTTCCTGTAAATATTGTAATGTTGCTTGAGACTAAATAAAGTGCAGGATTTCTCATTCATCTTTTTCTCATTAAATGTCTGAGTGTTTAAGTAGTTAAGAGAGAGTTTTTTTGCCTTCTTTTGGAATAGGAGAGCAAGGGCCACTTCCAGGTTTAGAAGAAGGCTTATTGGTGATAGGTTTTTCTACAACTTTTGCTACAGCAAATTAAACAGAGACTTGTCATATTTTATTTTTTGTTCTTAACTGTGTTTTAGTAAATGCAAGTCATATTTTTAGTAGTAGATGTGTGTGCATGGCAACTGACCACCTAGCATAAGTTTTTTCCTGTTTTCATCAATTATTTCCAACATTTTTATATTCTCCATTGTGTGATTAATTAGTTGAGTGTGCATTTCAATTCTGCAATTCTTTTCATTTCTATTATTTCCATTCTGCTAGTGCCATTAGAATTAAATTTTTGCAAAGTTGTTATTTTTGTCATTTTCATTTTGCAAAGTGTAAATAGGTTTTATTCCTGTTATTTTAGATTTTGCAAGGGTAATTAGTTTTAGTTTTCTGTAACCTTTCCATTTCTGCACTTCTTTAGAAAATGTAATTAAGATTCTAATTCAGTTCATAAGACTAGTGGTGACACCAGAAACCCTCAACACTGACTTGTCTCATCAATAAAGCCTATTTTTTGAATGAGCTAATTTTCAAGCTGCCTATATCTCCTTTCGTATATAGCCTTGGACACCACCCTAGATTGACAGATATAATTATTAAATGGTGTGATTGACGATACTTATCACTCACTATCACATACACAGTCACATCGAAGTCAGTAGAGTATGTCATCGATTGTGCCTCAAGTGGTGGAGGTGACATCATCACAGGTTGGGGGATCTACCCCAGAGCATAATGGAGCGACGACAGAGAGGAGAGCAAATTAGGCATTGAGTGCTTAGGAGGGGAGTGGAGAGACTCCTAGTGAGCAATGAGGTTGATATTATTGTTAAGCATGGCAATGATACCACCATTTTTTATTTTTTATGTAGTGTATGTACATGTAGACAAGGTGATGCTTATATGTGTGGGATGACATGTATTGTAGCCCATAGGAATTTTTGATATATGATGATATATATACATATATATATGATGTGGTGGTATTTACATGTGTGATTCATTATGTGAATGTGTTGTTGTGTTGATGTAGTATAGACACGTGTATGTCTTAATAATGTATGCTTCTGTGTAGATGTATGAGATGATGTAGATGTATGAACATATATTATAGATGAATATGTATGTTAAGAAATATTGAATTATATGTATATATTTGAATATATAGAAATACGT
Organism: Wollemia nobilis; assembly: GCA_028583015.1. Taxonomy (NCBI): domain Eukaryota; kingdom Viridiplantae; phylum Streptophyta; class Pinopsida; order Araucariales; family Araucariaceae; genus Wollemia; species Wollemia nobilis. The sequence continues at coordinate 4,949,622 of JAQPPZ010000386.1, read as the reverse complement.
GAAAATATGTGCAATAAGATGTGAACAATATTATAGAGAGTGAATGAAGTAATGATGAGTAGTCACAAAAAATACTGTGTGTATGAGTTAAGCAAATATGCAATGAGCATAATGATCGATAATGGGTGATAAGCTGATAGATAATGCAAGTGATGGATGAATAAGTATGCATATGTGATCCTATAAAGTGATATGAACAATTGTATGATGAGTATGTTAAATTCCAATGAAGAGGATACTTGTATTTTGGAAAAACTAGTTGTGATGTTATCCATTCCATTGTTCCAAAAATATTAGATGTAAGAAGAATTTCAAGGGAGTCGAACACCATAGTTTGAGCAGTCAAATCCATTTAGTAGTCGATCAATAACCTGTAGAAATCTCAACTATATTAACTAAACTCAAGTTGATCATGGACCAGTGTGTGTAAAGTGATGTTCATTTATCCATTTTGAGTGAGGTTGGACTAATCGATTGTAAACTTAACTTGTAAACTACTTCATCTGCAAGCATGTAGTGGTCTGTACAAAAGAAGGTTGCTAATGTGACAAACATGTTGCCACTCGAAATGCATGCTCCACTGCTAGATAGGCATCTATAACCCTGATGGATATTAGCCCCATGATTGATAGACTTGAGGACCTCAAGGATTCAAGCTTTTTGGAAATGCTCTTTTCTTTTAATTTTTATTCTTTTTTTAATGTTCTTTTTGACGTTTGCTTTTGTTTTTTGCTTTTTTTTGTAGCTTGTCCTTTTTTTGATCCTCGGGTTTGGATCACACAAATTATAGAATGGGTGAGATGACTTTCGGTAGGTGGCCATTATACATAAGGTGTTGTCTTTCCTATGCTCAAAATTTACTTGATGTTTGACATGTGTAGTTGGCCATGAAAGAACACAAGTAAGCCAAAGAAAGATTTGAAGTGCTTTAGAATTTGACAACATTGGATGAGGGTTGATTGAATGAACTATAAATAGTCTAATCATAGAAATATTTCTATTATCCAGTATCCTGAAAAAAGTATTGGACATCATGGCAATTGCACTAATGTGTGTGTGTTTAACTCTTTATTTCTGCTTTGTAAGGTGGGTATATATGCATGTGGACATGAAAGAAGACATGTATGCATATATGCATGTATGGGGGCAATAGCACTCTACTTGTAATATGAAATGATACATAAAATATATTAACAATGATGGTGATATGATTGTCAAAAGGCAACAAGTTATGCATAAACTAATGCAACTTAGTCTGTCATTGCTGAAACATTACTATACAATATTACCCCATGATGATATGCACAACACAAAAGGTTACTGAAATAAGTGTAGAACTCTATGTGTGGAGATTAGTGTGGAATGAAATTATAAATTTTTTGTGGTATCAACATGATTGATGGATGTGCATTGGTTATGAAAAAAATATCGAATGTGCATAGGTAGTATGGATGAAATATGGTGAAAGAGAAATGGAAGAAAGAGGGGAAGAAGAGGAAGAATGTAACTCAACAAGGGTATGTAGCCGCTCGAAGCATGACCATACAACATTGACAAGTAACAAGAAGAAGGGAAAGATAAGGAAGATGGAAGAACTAAACATGGGTGAAGATGCAATGGAGAATATGCTACAGGTAGATGGTTTTGCTTGAATTATTTTTATTATTGTTGTTATTGTTGTTACATGTTGTATGTACATAATATCCATGATGGAATTTACAAAGAATGTAGAACCTGGATGACTGCTATTAGACATAGAATGCATGAAGATGGATGATATTGAGGGGTTCAAATTCCTTGAGACCTTCTAAATTGGCATGGCGATAAGCTCCATAACCAAATTTATGTGTAACAATGTATGGGCCTAACCAATTTGGCATAAATTTATCATGAATATGGTATGATTAGCTAGTGATTTTTTGGTTCTCTTTGAGGACCAAATATTTGATTTGAAATTCCTGTTGGTGCACCTTATTATTATAAGCACATCATAGATGATCTTGATAGATGTGTGTAGAGTTTACAGAGTGGAGGAGATGTGGATACAAGAGAAAGTCTCATGGAGAAGGCATCAAAGAAATATTATCAAAATCAATAACGTCTGGAGTTGTACTTCGATCTGGGTGAGTAGCATAGTGGATTGGAGCAAACAAATCGATAGAGATCATATTTATGGAGATACTTGAAGCTAGCAAAGAAGTTGAGTGTAGGGAAGAAGAGTCAGATGATGAGGAAATGAATGGTTGGTTTAAGAAAGGATGAGAAACCATAGGTAGGGAGTGAGGGTGAGTTAAAGAATGTTAAACTCATTAGCAACTATGCAGAGGCATGTACAAGTGGACTGGTAATAGAAAATGGGGAAGAGTGGCATTGTTAGAGCTATATGAGGTGAGTGAAAGTGCATCAAAGTGATGGATGAGGTCATCAACCATACAAGTAGTAGTGCTATAATGAGGAGAGTCATGAAAGAAGGTGGAGGGGATGTTGATGGTAGAATAAGAAGAGAGAAAATCATCAAAAAATTCACACTTAGACTCATTATTAAAGATATCGTCGAATGGATCAAGGGTAATATAATGGAGTTCATCCTCCAAAACATTGATGTTGTTGCACTAATAGCCTAGAAATAACTTGTCTTTGGGCTATCGGATAGGAGGGTCAAAAAGGTTTCTAGAGCCTTATTCATAACATCCCAACCCAAAATTCTCCTAGTAGAATCATTGGAATTATATCATTGCAAAAGTAGGATTGGACATGTGGTCAATATTACCACAAAACTTATCTTGTGGTGGTGTTGACTTAGGTGAATCAGAGGATGAATCCACTCCTCAATAGATGAAGTTGGTAAATTTCATGGGTGAGTCGAGAGGAATGATGATCCTGATAGTCAAGGGTGCCTAATTGGGACAACAAAAATCATGGATGGATTGTATTGTGGGAGGGGTAATGTGAGCATTGTGTATATCATACTCTCTTATACTGAGATTGGTCATGAGTATCAAAACATGAGGCACGTTGTAATGCTCATATTTAAGGGATGACCTCATGTGTGTTGAAGAGGAAGAGGGTTGTGATGCCTATGGAAGTGGTATAGGAGATGGAGGAATGGAGGTACTAGATTGGGCGAGTTGTGTATCCAAGTGGGCAACACGTTGTTCTCATTCATAACATTCTATCAAATTAGCCAGGATAAGGTGATTTGCATGTGTAAATTTAGATGTGGATCAAGAAGGAAGTATTGTGGGAGACAGGATGATGTGTGATGTGAGCAAAATGGAGGGTGAATGAAGTGAAGGAGTATTTGGAGTGGGTAAAATGGGAATTTTGGAAGGAGGATGTGATATTGAAGGTAGTGGTTGAGAAGAAGTGGAAGGAGATTCTAATGATGGGTTCAAATATTGATGTGAGGGTAGAGTGGAGCAAGTATGAGGATTGGATGACAAAGAAGGGGAAGCATTCATAGGATTCCTTGCTTGACCTGGGAGTGAAGGAGATGTGGGTGATGTTGTAGGGGATTGGAGTGAATTGTGTGGATAAGGGTGATCTTGGTGGAAGAGTAACAATATTGAAAAACTCAAATAGATCATCATCAATAGGTATGTGATGCACTTGGGCATTGTGAAGGTATTTAAAACAATGATGCAAGGTGGAAGGTATGCATTGCATGTCCCAAATCCATGGGAGGACTAAAATAATGTTATATTGCATCTACCCCTCAATGACATGTTATAGCATGGGGATAGTCTTAGCACCTACCTGGATAGGTAAGACAATAGAGCCTACAATGGGATGCATAGAACCATTGAAAGATCACAAGTCAATAAGGAGTGGCAAGATAAGTAGGTAGAATAGGTAAATGATGAAGGTCTACTATGGAAATGATACTAATGGATGATCCAGTGACAATGAGGATACATTTGTAGGTAATATTATTGATAGAAGCTATAATATGCAAAGGAGGATCAACCCCCTTGCCTACTATCTCTATGATTTCATGATCATGGAAACTTATGGAAGGTTGCATACAAGTTTACACACTGCTAAAAAAGTTGACAAAATAATTTTTATCACTTGTTTAAAGATCTATAGAATGAAGAATAGCATTGAGGGCCTCACGATTAGGTGAATATTATAGTAAAAGTTCACAAATAGATAATCATGTAGGAGTAGGGCAAATTTGGTGGGAAATACTGCTATGAATGGTGATGATAATGCATGGTATAGTAGGAGTAACACTCGATGTGGGTGGTAGGTTGGAATAAGATGGCATGGGATGAGAAGGATGGGTTAGTGCATCAATACATGATGGGTAGGATTGGTTGCGAGTAGTGACATTGATCATATCCACAAATCCTTATTGATATGGGTCATGATTGATATAATTGACCTGTCTAGGGTAGCTTGTAATGTGAGTGGATTGGTGTGAGTATTAGTACCCCCATGTTTAGGTAAAGGGTTTTGATAAATACTCATATTTTGGTTTTGAGGGGCGAGAGGGTTTGATACTTGAATGGTTCCTCGACCAATGAGGTCTTGTATGAATTTGTTAGTTTTTTATGGGAGGTAGTACAACCACAAGATGTAGGATAACTAATCTGGGATAGCTATAAAACTAATGGCACAATAATATGCAGGAAAATAAAGAGATGAACATCTATAAATAACTTAGAAATATACCATTAATGGAAATGAAAAAATAGTACAATGCTATATAATGGAGGACATGAACACTCCATGATTGTATATGAAAGAACTACATTGTACCATACTATACACACTATATATGTACTACACATTGTATATTTACTATATCACTCTCACTCTCACTATTACACCTATGAGACCTTTATGTAGAAAGATAGATTGTTTTGCCTTTATTCTACCTAGGACTCATGTACATGTGGACTACATGCACATTTAGAACTTGCACATTGACACTTGTGCATTTATTATAATACAAGAAGCAACTAACTTTACTCTAAAGTAAACTCCTACTCTAGATATGTACCAAAGGTGGTACATTTACATGACCCAAATGTTGTAATATACTCTAACACAAATGATGAAATATACAACAAGAGTTGATTTCATGGCCTCCTTGTTGATGATACTCATAAAATTCTTATTCATTTTAATCCCATGGTTTTAGATTATTGGGATCATCGGCCTTAATGTTAGGTAGAGTAATATATCCATCATCATATAATATTTGGAATAAGTTGGTAAATGGTTTGGACAAAGACATCTAGTTGCACAGTTGGTGAGGGGGGTGAGGGGTGCGAGCCAACGGTTGATTAGATGGAGAAGGAATATTAGTTTTAAAAAGGCCCCATTGAGGCTAAGGATATTGTTGTGAGGATGATAGAGGTTGTGTATTGAACACCACTTAATTTGTTTGTGGTGGTTTAGATGTGCTAGTGTTGGAAAGATTTTAGCTGAATTGGATGTTGGTTGGGTAATCTAACTTCTTGTGAATCTTGATCTTGCCTGCCTATACCTTAATGTCTTTAATGACCTTTGCTTGAGAAATGGTCTCATTGAAGGTATGAATCTACTAGATTTTCAATGTTGTTGAAATGTGTTTAGTGCAACTCTTGGCAAACAATTTTACGAGTTTTATAGGTGGTATAGCAAAGGTTAGATCATGAATGATAGTCTACCACCTAGAAACAAAATTAGTGATAGGTTCTTCATAAAATTATCATAAGCTATATAGATCTGAGAGTGATGTTTTCTTATTAATACTTATTAAGAAGTGTTCTAAGAAGACATTGGTTAATTGTTCAAAAGTGAATAGACTGTGTTATTGAAGGTTATTGTACCAATCCAAAGCTTGACCTCTAAGTGCTAGTGGAAATATGAAAAGCATGAGAGGATCACTTCCATTGATTTAATAGCAGGTAAAGTGATAATTATTGATGTGCTCCCTTGGATCTTCCTTACCTTTGAATTTGTCAAATTTAGTTATTTTAAATTGGTAAGCATAGGGATGAATGGTGATAGAAGGATTGACAAGGTCATTGCACAACTGACTATAAGTGATTTTTTGAGGCCCATAACTAGTTGTATGCAGGTCCAATTTCTTGATTTGTTCATGCAAAACTTGAGGTCCATAACTTATTGTACGCAAGTCAAAGTTCTTGATTTTTATCAAATTACCTAGTGTGGGAAGGAATGGTGGTTGTGATGAATAAGGTGAAAGATATGATTGTGATGCCAAATGTGAATAGTTCATATGGGGTGGATATTATAACTATTTTTTGTCCAATTGATATTGCATAGAGGGCATTGAGAATGAGAAATAGTCATATATTGAAATGTGTGTTGTTGGAGGACCGATACACATTTGTTTTGTGTGGGTGCCTATTGTTATGAAATTTGTACTTGTTGTACAGACACTTGTTATTGCGAGATAGATAATCGTTGTTGTTGTACTAAAATCTATTGTTGTTGAAATAAAGTGGGATTTTGGGATGAAGTTTGTTGTTGGGTGGTTGGCATGGAAGACTAGGAAGGAGGTAAAGTGAAAGAGGTGAGTTGAGAAGACGGTAATGAATAAAATAGAGACATGGAGGTTTGAGCAGAGTAGCATGGTGCATTATGGATATATGATGGATAGTTGGGATTATAAGAAGTGAGTGGAATGGCTAGAGGTGGATGAAAAGGAGGGGGTGGAGGAAGAAGAAATGTAGAAGAAAGAGAGGGTGGCTATTGAGTGGAGGGTAATATTCCATACATGGAATTTTAGAGAGAATTTGAAGGTGGAAAGGATGGTGTGAAAGATATGAATCCAAATGGTGGAAGATTGAGGAGAAGGGGTGGGGAAAGTAGAAATAGGAGGAAATGAGGGATTGAAAGTAGAAACAAATTGTTGATCGAGTGGAATTTATTTTTGTGGGATGTGTTGTTGCAAAAGTTTTTGTTGTGGCAGCATATGTTGTTGCTACGAAACCTGTTGATATTGCAACACTTATTGTTTTTATGGAATTTGAGGAGGTTGCATCACTTGTTGTTGTTGTAGGATTTTTAATGTTGTAGCATTTTTTTATTTTAGAATCTGATGATGTTGTAGCAATTTTTGTTGCAACATTTGTGATGAAGAGGCTTGGTTGGCAAAAATGGAGAGATGAGCAGTTGATTTCATTCCTACTATTTGGGTAGTTGTGACAATATTAGATCCAATTTTGTAGAGGATAATTATGTCATCATCCAAAAGAGGTTGAGACTAGCCTTGTAAGAATGGATCATTAGCAGTTGGTGAAGAGGGGAATGTTTGATCCTCAAAAGTAAGCGATGGTTGGGCATTTTTGCGCACAACATAGATGGCATATTGGAAAAATGTGGTTGGTGGATTATATGATGAAGGATCATCCGATGAAGAAGTATCACTAGGATCATCTATCTCAATTTGAGGTAAATTTGATGATTCAACTTGTGATATATTGTTTGTGTTTGGTGTCTGTGAACCAATAGATTGATTTGGTGGAGAAGTAGAGACAGTGATCTCAGATTGTGGAGGTGGGTTGTTTAACTGTGAATATGCAGCATGGGTTGCGTCTATAGCAATATGAGCTTTCTCACATGCTTGAATGTAGCTACAAACCACGTTTGTCTATGTAAATGATGTGGTAAAAACATCCATAAATGAAAATTTCACCTTTCTATGTGTTATGTGCAAGTTTTTGGATCTATTTGTGGCTTGGAAATTTGATTCATAGGATGTTGTACAAATGTGATTATGCAAATGTGATTTGCATACTACTATGCCAATCAAAATAAAATAGGCAACCTAGGTGGAAATTTGTAGGAATAGACTGTTAAAAACTAACAAGTGTATGTTGGAGTTGTTTGAGATGCTTTTGTAATAGGTTTGAGACTCAAAAGCAATTTAGACATAGCAAAAGTAAAGGACAAACAGTAAATAAATTTTTTTGGTGTTTTTCATGTGTTTTATGATGCTACCCAACCTAGAACAAAGCAAGAAAGTAATAAATGGATGTTAGACAGGTATGTTGAAGCACATGCCCTTGCAACACCCAAAGGTGTGCAAAGGGTAGCTATGCGACAATGCATGAATAGTAGCTAATGGAAGGTACATCAAAAGATAAACAAAAGGGGTGCTCTAAAAGACCTCTTGTGAAAGAGGTAGTGCTATCTAAGACCTACTACCAGCCTACCCAGGCTTTTGCTTCACCCTCAAATGGGCTTAGTCAATAATGATAGTTATCGACTCATAAATTATGTAAATCCCTATGAGTAGGGACATCTAATCCTAACCTACTCTAAGGATCTCTCAAGAGTAAGGAATCTTATGGTGATGAAGTCCAAAAAATTGCTTGAGGGGGCTACTATGGCATCTAAAGGGTGAACTAGTGAAAGGAGATGAATTCCAACATCATTGATCTCAATTGGGGATTGGTGATGAAATCCAATCTTACCAATGTGTATGAAAAGTATGGGTGTGTGTGGTGTTGAGTTACTTTTTAATGAATCTAATGTGTCGAAAGGAAACTATATTAGGAAAGCAATAAAAAATAAATGTGTCTAACTACTTGCAATTTGTAAAGCAAATTTATGCTAAGTGCTTTTTGAAATGGAAATCTATGCTAGAATTTTGAAAGAAATCTAGATTAGATGCTTTTGAAAGAAATTGAATCTATCTAGATGTATTTTGAAAAGAGATTGAAATTTATACTGGATGCGTTTGTAAAGAGATTGAAATCTATCTAGATGCATTTTGAAAGAGATTAAAATATATGCTAAATAATTTTGTAAAGAGATTAAAATCTATACAAAATGTTTTTGTAAAGATATGAAATCTAAATTGAATGCATTTGAAAGAGATTGAAATCTATGCTAAATTCTTTTTGAAAGAGATTGAAATCTATGCTAAATACTTTTGTAAAGAGATTTAAATCTATGTTGAATGCTGAAAGAGATGAAATGTAAGCTATATGAAAAAGTCATTTTATTTCAAGAAAAAGTTATGCTAAGGCTTGCTTAGGTGCAATCCTATATACACTAGTCAAGATATGCTAGTTACGGTTATGACTAGGTGTTGCATAAGAGCTTTGTATACGAGAATAGATTGAAATCTATCTCAGCTCTAAGAAAACAAGGGGATTTGAGGCCCCCTTTAGGCCATATGCAAGTGGCTAAAATGTAATTTGTAAAATGCAAGATAAAACAATCAAAAAGCCTTGCATGTAAAGGAAAATGGACTTTCAAAAGGTAAAGATACTAGTTTCAGAGGAGATTACCTATTGTCATATTTTGTAAGAGGCTCTATCTAGTCTCTGTGATGTAGAATTTTAGAATTCACACACTAGTGTGTGAATCTAACTGTACCTCTAGATTCATACACTACTATGGTAATCTAAGTTTATCAATTTGTCTGGACAAATTTGGTGTCTATGAAGCCAGTTCTAGAGTCTCCATTGGTTCTAATATAGTTTCTTGCACAAAAAGAGGTAGAAAATTAGTTTGGTCCTCCAAATCAATCACAAAACCCCAAAATGATGGTCACAAAATAAATTATGAGAAGAAGGGGAAGAAGCCTAAGTACAATTGCAATTGAGAAATACAAGGAATGATTTCACCTTGTACATATCATGTCGAGAGGTAGTTTGACCTATGAAGGTTGTAAAGGTACATGAGATAGCAATATCAATGGGAAAAAAGGTATTTAACCCCCTCGACTTACCTTGCTATTGATGTGGATGTTCAAAAATGGATACCTTGTTACCAAAGACCAATTTTTGAGGTAGTATTTTAGATTCACACACTAGTGTGTGAATCTGACTATACCTCGGAATTCACATAGTACTATGTAAATTTGGCTTGCAGGCCAAAAAATTTGTAGTTTCAAACCTAAAGTATTTTTCAAGGTTTTGGTGGGTTCTTCTAAAGTTTTTCAGCACCTAAAACACAAAAAAAAATAGTCCAAAAATTATCAGTTAGTTAGCAAGAAAGCTAGAATAAAGTAATAAACATGGTAGGGGTCTCATCGGACGTGCCATAATGAAAAAAGGAGAAACTAGTTTTATAAATAAATTTTTAAAAGGGATTACAAAGATTTCTTTTACAAAAGTACCCCTAAGGTCTGTAAAACAGGATCTTCTACAAGGGAAGCCCTCTTTTGAAATAGATGGCAAACAATTATTGGTTGTCTCCTTGTATTTCTCGATGTAAGTGGGCTTATTGCTCATGTGTCACAGGTGGTTGAATCTATCCTTAGGGCCTATGAGACCTAAAAAATTTGGTTAAAATATTTTGGGGCCTATCTTGATAAGACACCTCATGTTTGAAGATAAAATACTCCTAAACTGTGATTGAAACATGATTAAAACTGTATAAAATGATAAAGGACCAATACAGCAAGAGAGTTTACCTGATTTTATGGCCTCTAAAAGTTTGAAAATAGGATTTGCACACTAGTGTGTGAATCTAAATGTGCCTTGGGATTCACACACTACTATGTGAATCTAACTATATTTTCTATATTTGATGTATTTTGATGTAAAGTTTCCTCTGGTGTAGGAGCTTCTTTTTTTATCCACTGGGTCACCTTCAAAAATTGTAGTCTTTGTCAACAACCTATAAAAATAGCAAGGAATATTGATGGATTTGGTGTTGAATCCTATGTTGAATGGATGGTGAGTTATGGAGGATGGATGTTGAGTGATGTTGATAGCCTAGAGCAACTTTAGTAGAGTTTTTTTAAGCAAAGTGGATATCCTATAAAATGAATAATCTAGCCTTCTAATTATAGAGTTTGCCAAGATTAGGCAAGGAGTTGAGGTGTCCCTCATGAGGTGTCATGTGTGATGTGTCCACTGTGAGGTGTCCCTTGAGGTGGAATGGATGTCATGCCTCATAATTTCATTTGGATGAGAGAATCTCTCACCCATCCACATGTAATAAATGGGTGGAGGAAAGTCTCCAAATGTCATTTATGACATGTTGAGGTGGAAATAATTTTAATTTAAAAATGCTTTTGTGTGTGCAAAAGTATTCAATTGTCATTGAATGCACAAGAGAATGTGAGATGGAGCAAATATCATAGGGGTGAGGTGGAAGGCTAGTCTAGTCAAAGGGTAGACTAGGTGAGGTGGAAAGGCTAGGCTAGTCAAAGGGTAGACTAGGTGAGGTGGAGAGAATTAGGCTAATTATGATTAAGTTGATTAACCATGGGCTTAGCCATAAAGTGAAGTTTGACCAGGGTAGAAATTAACCAAGGTTAAGTCATGATGGTGGTTGCATGAGGACCCAGATTTAAGCGAAGGAAGGGGCTTAAGTAGCCCAAGGGGTCTTATAGAGATGAATGGTGTTTCAAGGCCAATTTATGCAAATTTTGTGGGTTTTACAAATTGATCAATCACGATGATGGGGGAAGTATAAATATGTGAATTTTGGATGTCTAAAATAGTAGTGATGTGATGGGTCATCAGGGTCGTGGATGATCGCATCATACATCACTTAACCCAAGAGAGGGAGAAGAAGAGAAGAAATATGATGAACAAGAGATAGGAAGATAGAAGAATAAATGTAATTGATTATTGTTTGTTGTTGGGTGTCCCAAGATTGGGATAGAAGAAATAGGGAATGTTGGGTCATCAGGGCTATGGATGATCGTGTCATACATCACTTAACCCAAGAGAGGGAGAAGAAGAGAAGAAATATGATAGTAGTGAAGTGGGATATAGAAGAAGATTTGAAGGAGAGAGTTTTGGGATTGAGAGGATTTACTCAACATGAGGTCTTCCTATGTGAATGCAATGCAAATGGATTTTGTAATAGGGATTGGCTTTTTGCATCATAACAAATCCTCCTGACTCTATGGTATGATCAAGAAAACTAGGAAATCATGCAAGGGGCATAATGTATTGTTTTGTTGTGAGGTTTATCATGCATTCAATCATATGAGCAAGCAAACGACATAATATTTTATGCATAGTATCTTTTAAGATGCATGATGTTGATTGGTTCCTTATGTTCTTGGCCATCCAATGTGGCTAGATGGTAGGCTCTAGATCCAAATTTGGCTATGATGATGAAAGGTCCTAACCAATTAGGCTCAAATTTTCCTTTGAGGTCATTGTCAGCATTGGTGTTCTTTTGGTTTTCTTTGAGGACTAGGTCCCCAACTTTGAAGGATCTTGGATGTACTTTCTGGTGATAAGCATGTTGAAGTTTATTGTGGTATGTTCTAAGGTTCTCTAGAGCATTAATGCATATTTCCTCCAGGACAGAAATTTTTGCAAGTGACTTAGACAATATTAATCTCCTACTAAAGAATCTTGCAATAAGACCCTTAGAGAAGGTATTTCTAGTTCAAAAGGGAAAACTACTTCTGTACCATAGACCAGGGTGTAAGGCATTGCCCCCATGGGAGTACATACACTAGTGTGGTATGCCCATAGGGTAGGATAAAGTTGTAAGTGCCAATCTCAATCATTTTTGTTTACTAGCTTCTTGAGGATTTTGATTAGTATCTTGTTGGATGATTCAACTTGTCCATTCCCTTGTGGGTAATATGGTGTTGACCATTTTTGTTGAATTTTATATTTGGTGCATAATTTGGAAACTTCCTTATTTTTAAATGGGAGTGCCATTATCAATGATTAGGGTAGAAGGTATTCCATAATGGCTGATGATTTGATTAAGGATGAATTTGGATACTTGAATTCCTATTGTGATGGATAGGGGTATTGCCTCGACCCACTTAGTGAAATATTCTATGGTAGTGATAATGAATTTGTGCCCATCTAATGATTGAGGGTTGATTTTTCCTATGATATCTAATCCCCAAGAGGAGAAAGGCCAAGGAGATGTGATTGGTTGTAATTCTTGAGAGGGAGCATGGACAAGATTGTCATGTCATTGACACTTGTCACACTTCCTAACATAGTCATGAGCATATTTTTCCATAGAGGGCCAATAATAACCCATCCTGAGGAGTTTCTTGGCTATAACTAATCCACTAAAATGTCTACCACATGATCCATCATGGGCTTCTTTTATGATAGTTTGGGCTTCTTCTATATTTATGCATCTGAGGAGTATGCCTTCAAAGGAGTATCAATATAAGATATCTCCAATGATGACATATTTGTAAGATTTTAGTCTAAATTATCTTCACTTTTGAGAGTTGGATCCCTCAAGAAATATTCCCTCTTTGAGGAACTTAAAGATGTCTTGGTACCAAGGTTCTTGAGGTGTAGATGTTTCGATGGTGCATATGTTGAGGGGTTGTAGGCATGATTCGAGTGTAGAGGACTCATTGATTGATCTTATGATAATAGAAGCTTCTTCATCTTCCAAATCTAAGGGGATGAGAGATGCAATAGTAGCCATAGCATCAACATGGTGATTTCTAGATCGTGGGATGGCTTCTATGGTGATTTGGTTGAAGTGAGTTTTTAACATGTCTATAATGTCTTTGTAAGGTTTTAATTTTTTATCCTTGGTTTGATAAGTGTCATTTACTTGGTTGATCACCAATTGTGAATCACCATATATTGTTATGCTTTTGATCTTTAATTTTAATGTGGCCCTAAGACCTAAGATCAATGCCTCATATTTTGTGTTGTTGGTGCATGAGAAGTAGAGTTTAAAATATAATGGAATGAGTTGTTGTTGTAGAGTGACTAAGATAATTCCTGCCCTTGCGCCTTTAGTGCACTTAGCTCCATCAAAGTACAAGATCCAAGTTTTAGGTTCTTGAGCTTCTATTGAGAGGATTGTTTCATCGAGGAAGGATATGTCTATGGGGTGCTTTGATTCTAAAGGGGCCATGATGAGTTGATCAGCTATAACTTGCCCTTTTAGTGATTTTTGATTGATGAATTCTATGTCAAATTCACTAAGGGCTATGACCCATTTTGTGGTCCTTCTTGATAGGTAAGGCTTTGACATAAGGTAACACAATGGGTCTACCCTTGCTAAGATGTAGGTCTTTTGACTAAGCATATAATGTCTTAATTTGAGGGATGAGAAGATGATGACTAAGCAAATATTCTCTAATGGTGTGTAACAAGTTTCATAGTTCACCAAAGTTCTACTTATATAGTAGATTTCCCTTTCTCGATGTTGTTCATCATATTGGGCTAATAAAGCTCCAAGGGCATGTTCAGTAGTAGCTATGTATAGCAATAGTGGTTGATTTAGGTTTGGTGGTACTAATATGGGTGGTGTTAAGAGATAAGTCTTTAAAGCTTCAAAGGCCTTTTGACACTCATTATCCCACTCAAATTTTATTCCTTTCTTTAGTAATTTAGAGAAGGGTTGACATTTATCTATGAGTTGTGATATGAATCTATGGATAGCTTACAATTTGCCTTGAAAGCTATATAATTCAGTTAAGTTTGTAGGTGGTGACATGTCTGTTATGGTTACAATCTTGGAGGGATCAACTTCAATCCCATGATGGGATACGATGAACCCTAATAGTTTTCTTGATGTTACCCCAAAGATGCACTTTTGGGGTTTTAGCCTAACTTTGTAGTCTCATAATCTTTCAAAAATGCATCTAAGATCTAGAACATGGTTCTGTCTTTTCTTGGATCGACCTAAGAGGTCATCCACGTAGTCTTCTATAGTTTTATGCATAAGGTCATGGAATATGTATGTCATGGCTCTTTGATATGTTGCTCCTACATTTTTAAGGCCAAATGACATGACCTAATAGCAAAAGGTTCCCCAAGGGGTAGTGAAGGTTATTTTGGATTGATCTTCTAGTGCAATTTTAATTTGATTATATCCTAAGAATCCATCCATCAAAGATAGCATCTCAGATCCTATAGTGAAGTCCACTATCATGTCTATGTTTGGTAAAGGGAAATCATCTTTTGGGAAAGCATTGTTTATATCCCTAAAGTCTATGCAAATTTGAATGGATCCTTCCTTCTTAGTGATAGGAATAATGTTGGAGATCCAATCTGAATAATCTATGGCTTTTATGAAGCCAACATCTAGAAGTTTTTGCAGTTCATATTTTACCAAAAGAGTGACTTTAGATGTATTTTCCTTAATTTTTGTTTAATGGGTTTGGCATCGGGGTGCACTACCAAATGATGGACTACCAATGAAGGGTCAAGTCCTGGCATATCATCATATGCCCAAGAAAATATGTCATGAAATTATTTTAATAGGTTTGTGTATTCCATCCATTCTTCTTGAGTTAGGACTTTTTTGAGTTTGATAAGGTGAGGATCTTGATCTATTTTGATATTGATATCTATTGTTTCTTTGATTAAGGCTTGTGATTCATCCTCAAAATGAGGAGGGGTAGTTAGTACCCCTAATTCTTCAAGTTCTTATGGATCTAGAGATGTTTGTTTGATTTGGGGAGTTGGGTAGAGCTTAAATTAAATATTTTCTTAAGGGATTCTTCCATAGGGTAGTTGTCCAGAGAATCCTCAAAGTTTTCTTCTGTTGCTATTGATTTTGGATGAACCATTTCTAGCATGTTAATGCTACCAAATCATATGGTTTTGTGGGGTGCTTGGTTGAGGAGTGACCATAGTTCTTCTTCATCCTCATCACCCCATTGAGAGCCATGTAGTGATTTGGGATAGTTATCCTCATTGTCTTCTTCTAATAAAGGTGAGGGTTCATTTTTGTTAGGGATGAATCCAATCCCACATCATCCTGGCCAAGGTTCGACTTCTAGGGGCTCTTTGATACCCTATTCATAATGACCTAGGCCTTTACCTTGGTATCCCATGTTGGTTAGCATTTTCTTAGCTATAGAGAATGAGGGTGATATGTAACATGTGGTGTATGTTCATTCACTTGGCATGAAGTTGCACCCTTGAATCCTTTTATCAAAGGTGGTTCCCCCATAAATGAAAGCACAAGTCCCTATTTGGACTTTGAGTCCTTTCCTATTTGGCATGCCTATGTCATGAGGAGATAGGAACATGCTTACCAATTCTGTGAAGGGATCTAATTTTTGGTGGATTAAATTGACTTGATCATTGAGAGAGGATGATTGAGGAGTGTCCCCTAGGTTTATGAGGGGTTCTTCTAGTATTTCCTTCCCTTTGTCTATTTTTGGTTGATTAGTTGGTAATGCTTATTGTATAGAAGGACAAAGATTAATCTCTTGTGTATCAATAAAGTTGCATAAGGCAAAAGGCTCTAGATCTCTAGGAACGTGGATAATCCTACCTTGATATTTGTATTTGAGATATTGATGTAAGGTAGAAGGCACTGCCTTCATGGCATGTATCCAAGGCCTTCCAAGGAGCATGTTATATGTCACGTCACATGATATAACATAGAAGAGGGTGTTTAGGACATGTGGCCCTACTTTGATAGGTAGGGTAATAGTGCCTGTTACCTCTCTTTCTTCATTGTCAAAGGCTCTAATGATGAGGTCAGATTTTTGTAAATCATTTATGCTTAAGTCAAAATTTTGTAAAAATTTGACATTGCATACATTTAAGGTTGACCCATTATCCACTAGGACTCTTTTGATATGTTTATCACCTATTTGAGTTATGATGTAAAGAGGTGAGTCTCCTAATATTGTTTCAAGAGGGGTATCTACCTCATGGAATGCTAAGATAGCATTGTTCACTCCAACAAACCCAACTATATTGGTGATATCATTTGGAGATATGTCTTGAGGGACTTCTTGTTCACTTAAGAGTTTCAACAATATTTCCCTATGAGCGGGTGATATTTTTAACAATTCTAGAAGAGATATTTTTGTGGGTATCTCATCTAATTGTCGATGGAGATCAAAGGTATGTAAGGTATTTTGAGAAGGTGTGAGAACCAAAGGTGATTTATTAGGAATATTGACTTTAGTGCTTCTTGGGATAACCAAAGGAGGTTGATCCAAGGATTGATTCTTTGCTTGTTGCCTAGTCACAACGTAGGAAGGTTTTGATAAATGCATAGTGCCTACGAAGTTGGTCGACTTTTGATTATGTGTTGGTAAGGGATTTTGGAAGATCCCCAAATTTTTGTTGGGAGTCTCTAGTTGATTGAACATTATTTTCCCTTCTTCTATGAGGTCTTGGATAATGTTCTTTAAGGTTATGCATTTGTTGGTAGTGTGTCCTTCTATACGATGATATTCACAATACTCATCATGTTTATACCAATTTGGTAATTCTTTGGTTGTATCCCAAGGTCTAATAGTTGGAAGCTCCAACATCTTAGAATCAAGGAGCATTTTTAACATGACTACTTGACTTTGTCTAGTGTTTGTGTATTGTCTCTTGGGTTTGTCTTGCCTTTGGACGACTAACTTTTGAGGAGCATTTTGAGTTGTGTTTATGTTATTATTTTGATAGGAATCTATTACACCATCTCCTACAACATGTTTGTTTTTGTATTATCCTTTGCTAGGGGGTTTTCCTCTTCTTTCTTGTTATAGTTGAGTTTCCCTCATCTTATGAGGATGACTTCTACTCTTTTAGCCATGTCAACAACTTCTTCAAAAGAGGTTAGGTTTATCATTTCTAAGGGGTATGATAGTTGTTCATGAAGGTTTCTTATGAAAATATGTAGGAGTTCCTTAGGAGGAGGAATATATTGAAGTCTTCCCACTAAGCCTCTCCATTTGGCCAAGAATTCTAAGAACCATTTGGTCTTAGATTGTTTAAGTTGGTAAAGGTCATCTATGGTAACCTTGTCTTCTATGTAGATTGAAAATTGTTTGACAAAGGTTTCCATAAGTTCTTTGAACTTCTTAATGGAATGATGAGGTATTTGGAAATACCATTCCAAGGCTAAACCACTAAGAATTTTAGGGAATAACCTAAGGAGAAGCTTTTCATCGTGATTGATGTCACTACAAGCTATTTGAAATAACCTTAGATGGTTAATGGGGTCTTGCTTTCCATTGTACATTTGAAATTTAGGAGTTTCAAAATTATTTTGAAAGAGGTGATTGATGATCATAGCATCTAATGGCTCATTATAAAACTCTTCAAAAGAGTACTTTAGCTTGGATGTCCCTTGAAGAGAGGTAATTTGATGCTCAAGTTCTTCAAACTTGGAGTCCCTCTTTTCTAGGTCTAGGATTTTAGTGTTGATATCCTAAAGATCATTGGATGGAGGATTAGGTGGTGTAGGTAAAGTTATGTGATGGTTGGGTGAAATCTTGAGACATGAAAGGTAGATTTATGAGATTTGAAGTGTTTTTATTAGATGACATGGTTGGAGGGGCTTGGTTAAGCCCCAAGTTATGAGTTAGAAAAGGATTTGTAGAATTGGTAGGTATTGTGTCATTGAGAGGTGTTGAAAAGGGGTTACCCATAGTGGGTGTCCCTATGGATATGGTTGGAGGTATTGTAGAATTGGTGGGTTGTGTCATAGCCACATTGAGACTAGCCAAGTTGTTTTGAGTTTCATTGATTTGAGCTATGGTTGATTGATCATTGGAATGTTTAAGACCATCATGAATTGTAGTTGATTCCTTTTTAGCTTGTTCTTTAAGTTC
This sequence comes from Wollemia nobilis, assembly GCA_028583015.1. Classification (NCBI taxonomy): domain Eukaryota; kingdom Viridiplantae; phylum Streptophyta; class Pinopsida; order Araucariales; family Araucariaceae; genus Wollemia; species Wollemia nobilis. Next base: position 4,931,162 of record JAQPPZ010000386.1, on the reverse strand, counting down.
ATCCTTAAGGACATCTAAAAATATATCTTTGTTTCTTCTAATGTACTCTCTAACATGGTCTATGGTTTGAAAAGAAATTTGTTCAATAACTTGTTCTTGTTCCCTAGTCACTTGTTGTGACCAAGGATTTACTTCTTGGTCATTATACTCATGTGTAAAAACCTCATGAGATGAGGAAGTTAAACCCTTGTTTTGGGTATTATAAGGATGTTGAGACATGTTTTGAAAGTTTTGTTTTGAAGGAGATCAATTTATTAGAGTTTTGTTTCTAGAGTACTTATAGCAAATAAGAGAAGATGTTTTGAAATCCTTATGTCACCTTGAAAAGCAGCCCTCCTTGTGACTCTCACTAATCCACCATGATATACTAGCCAAAGAAGATTGCTCCCCTAAGGTTTGTATGTCAGTTTTCTCAAGGGGTCATTATCCTTCCCCTAGTAGGATTAACAATTGGTTATGTTCTTGTTATCTTGATTTAATGTGATGTAAGCTATGCAAACAAAATTAGATGATCTTGTTTAAGTTTAACAAAATTTTATCTTGTTTAAGGTAAAAGGAGTGTTCACGTTGGGTTCACCAAATATGTAGGCATGGGAAATTTTCAATCTAACCATGTCAAGTGTGCATGTGGGGAAGATTTGTTGGAATCTCTACTTTCCCACTTGAGGATCTCTTTCCAAAGGAGACCCTAAGGATATGAATATCCTCTACACGATTAGACCCCTACTCAATGTAGTTTTTCAAGGTGTAAATGTAGATGTAAATGCTTGTAGATCGGTGTTTATATGAGTTTATTCAACAAAACACCTAAAGTTTTGGATCACTAAATCTTGACTCTTTTTTGAGCCTTAAATGGTTATTTAAGACTTAAGGCTAAGATCATCTAAAATGCATGCTAAGCTTATATCACACAAATGCAAGAAAATAAGAGCTAACCTATATGCTTTTCATTTTGATGATAGGCTAACTAAGGAGAGATTTGATTTTCAAGGCAAACAAGAGATGATGCAAAAGATAAGCTAGCCTATAATGCAACTATATGATTTTGATTCCTTGCCTAGATACTTATAAAAATGAGAAAGAAATTAAGATTTTGACCTAATATTCCTTGATTTTATCCAATGTAAATGTGTTTTGTAAAGGAAGTTAAGACTAGATTAGGGTTCCTTGACTTTCCAAATTGAAATGTGATTTTAGATGCAAAATAATGATAGACAGAGAGTAAAACATGAAAATTGCTAAAAAATAGAGTTTAGAGTGATGCCAAGTGGTTGGATTACCTTTGTAGATGTTTTACTAGAAATGCCACTATTGCCAAAAATACCACTAGCAATTTTGGTCCTGACTAGCGAATTTGGTACCTACAAAAGAAGACCAAAAAAATAGGTTTTCTATTTTGGGAGGTCTATCTAAGAGTTAGAGAAGGTGAATTTCTTGTCTAGGTAGTTGATCAGACCCCCTATTTTTGAAAAATTTGAGTATGCTTGCCTCCTTGGATGGAAATAAGGTTGTACCAAAAATTCCAATTGGCTTACCAAAAATAATGGTATTTTTGTCTGAGTGGCATTTTTGGTCTATGTATTCTAGAGAGCCAAAATCACCAGTTACTATGGTGGTTGGTGATTTTGGTCTGAAATAGGGTTGAGATGATTGTGAGGGTGATTTTGGATGGGTTTTTGATTAGTTTTGTGATGCAATTATGGGATTGAACTAATAGAAAAGATTTTTTAGGGTTGTGATGCAAGAATTCAATGGGATATACCATAAATTTTTACAAATTTGTGATCAAAATGAGTGCAAGTGTGAAAGATAGGGGAAGGTCTCTCAATGATTATTTTGAATAGTTAAAGAGATGTAAAAGGGGATGAAATGATTATGAAAGAGTTAGGAATATAACAAGGTAACTTAATTATATCCTAATTCTAACAAAGTTTGCAAGAGCAATGAGAAGTGAATGCAAATGTAATGAATAATGAATGTTGCTATAAAATGAAGTCTATAACAAACTAAGAAGATGAATGCATGTAAATGGTGATTGAAGAAGAATATTAGTGGGATATCAAGGTAATTATAACCTTGTATCCACCACTATAATAGTTTGGAGGTGGAAAGGATGCTTATATGCTTGAAATATTAGCAAAATGAAGTTAAATATGCTTGAAAAAGAGAGATAAGAATGCTAAATGCTTGATAATAAAAATGTATGAGCATGGATATGAAAAGAGAGGATTAGAATGCTTGTAATGAAGGTAAATAAGACTATGAATGAAAATAACAGCAAGTAGTTAAATGTTATGAAAGGAAATGCATGAAAATGACCCTACAAAATGGAGAGATTAGTGAACAAAACTGAAGATGGCAAGTAGAATAGCTCCACTAAGCCTACAAAGAGATGTTAGATGCTTTGAAATGAGAGTGTAGATGCTCCACCAAGACCTGCAATGAAGATGTAAAAGCCTACAAACAAATATAAGCCCTACACAAGAAGGATTAAGAGCATGAAAATGAAAGAAAAGTTGCAAGTAAATGGAGTATTCAAGTTAGCAAGGCTAATGCTAAGAGAACAAAATGCAAAATGGAAAATAAAGTAATGGAGAAGAGAGATATACTAGGAGTGATATCACCTAGCAATGGTCTCTCCCTTGCCACCAAGCTCTCTTTGCCTTGCTTGACTAGCCTCCAAAAATGCTTGCAAATGATGAAAAATGCTTGAAAATGCTTGAAATGAAGAATGCTGAAGAAGAAGAGTTGCTAGAAGAATATTAACAGAGTGTAATTAGCTCTTAGAATCCTCCTCTATGCCTTGCCCCAAGGGTTGTTTAAATAGAGTTTGAAGGAAGGATTAGGGGGAAAATTAGTTAGGACTAATTTGAAATTTGCAGGTCTGGTCCATTGTTGGAGCATGCGAGGTCAGAGCAAGGAGTGGAAGGATGGAATCCATGTGCCCCTAGCTTGCTCTAAGATATTTTGGTCATTAGCCAAATTTTCCAATTGTGACCAAATTTACCAATGACGATTTTGGTTATGGTTGGCGATTTTGGTAAGAGATCGAATCTTACCGATAGGGTTTGATTTTGTGAAGCTTGCCAAATTTTCCATTTTTCTTGCCAAATTTGTGTGGAAAATTTGGTCAAGCTGGTAATTTTGGAAAACGTTGAAAAATATGCCCAAATTATTGGATTTGGATCGGACTGATGTTTTATGATATGTGTGACTTGTTTGGTATCTTTTTCTTTGTTGGTGTGTCAAAATTGGGTGTCTACATATTCTATAAGAAGAACTAGAATCTCCTAATGAAATAGTAAAAACTTTACCTAAATTATCAGTATACAAATATTTTCAAATGATCAAACTCATTTTACAATATTTTTCTCCATAACAAAAGCCATTAAAGAATCCAAAGCTATTCATTTAAGCTTTGTCCAAAAACCACTATTTCTTCTAATTACATATTAAACACAAATATAAGGCTTCTCAATAGCCATAAATAAATCCTCTTGTTCAAATATTTACACACTAAGGTCCTTGAAATTTATCGATAAATGGATACATTAAGAGATCAGGACAACTCCTCCAAATGACAATGCAATCCTAAATGCTTATTATTTTCAATGCATCTAGTAAACACAACATATACATTTATTTCTTTCATATTTCTAACTATTTATAAAGAATACAAAGGAGAAAATCCCATAATTTTCCCCAATCAAAATAGGACTCCACATCCCATCTGATTAATTCTATTTTAAGCAAAAACAATGTATTTCCACAATACAATTCCATATATTTTTAAGAAAACCCCCATAAATTTCCTTAATATCGTTGGACTCCATGTCCATTTTAATCTTCATTAATTTCCATAAGCAAATATAAAATTTTCCTTTAATAAAATAAAACATTTGTCTCTCTTTTAACATAATATAAGAAAATTTCCTTATTCCCTTATAACAAATAATTCTTCTATATCTTTAAATATTTCATTTTAATCAATAGTTTTTAACCCTAAAGCTATTGATAAAATAATCAAACTTAACATTATGTAATGGAAACCTTTTATTTTAATCAAAAGCTTTTAATCCTAAAACTACTAATAAAATAATCAAATGCAACATTACTTAATAAAATTCTTTCATTTTAAAACAATAGCTTTTAACCCTAAAACTATTGATATAATAATCAAATGTAACATTACGTAATGAAAAAATTTTATTTTAATCAATAGATTATAACCCTAAAACTATTGATAAAATAATCAACATAATATTACCTAATAAAGATATTTTATTTTAAACAATAGTTTTAAACCCTAAAACTATTGATAAAATAATCAAATGTAGCATTGCTTAATTAAAAAATATTTCTTTTTAATCAATAGTTTTTAACCCTAAAACTATTGATAAAATAATCAAACATAACATTACGTAATGAAAATATTTTATTTTAATCAATAGCTTTTAACCTTAAAACTATTGATAAAATAATCAAATGTAACATTACTTAAAAATATTTCATTTTAATCAATAACTTTTAACCCTAAAACTATTGATAAAATAATCAAACATAACATTACTTAATGAAAATATTTTATTTTAATCAATAATTTTTAACCCTAAAACTATTAATAAAATAATCAAACGTAACATTTAGAGGACACACTCATATAACACACAACAACAAGGTAATTCATTTAAAGAGTAGAGTAAGTAGAAAGGGATTATTCCACATTTTCATGGATGACAAAGACTCATTTTTCAAACTATATATATATATATATATATATATATCAAAACGAGATTACCTCTTTCGAAGATCTAGTGAAAATATCTAATTCGTTTGAAACTTCAAGCCTTCTTTTCTTCCAAAATGTTATTCTCTTCCCTGTTCTCTTTTCTTGCCTCCTTTTTTCCTCCTTGGTTTCCTTTTTCTACATGGTTTTAATGAGCAAGAATATAGTCTGCCCATGAACCGAACTCTTCAACCGCCTGAATTAATTGTTTTCTTTTAAATTTTATATTAATAAAATAAAATCTCTTTCATAGTATTAATATTTTTTCTGATTTTAATTTTTTTTTTAAATAAGCTTTCCTTCCAATATGAGGATCATGTCGCCCTCCATTTATCGTATTAATATTTCCACAATATTAATGTTTCCTTGTTAATGTTAATTATAAAATATAACCTTAAATATTAATAAGTCCACATTATTAATATAAATACAACTTTAGAAAACATAAATTAATCTAATCAAATTATTTCCATCAATAGAAATTTTATCTTACGAAGCAACCGATCACATGTGCAAAGAAGGTAAACACACAAACAAAAAAAATGAAGTAATACACCACCATTCCCTATTACCCATATTCTTTACACATAAGAGTTTACAATAACTTCCAAGTTATAAATTTTGCTATGGATGGCTTTAGTTGATGATGATTACGTTCAAACACAATTTCTATGAATGCAATCTAAATGTGAGTAGCTTTTACCCAGGAGCTATTATCAATTTACACTGACCATCATTTTCCTTTTTTGGTATCTTGTTCTCGATGGTCAACTTCCTCATCCACCTATGATAGTACCTAGTCCTACAAACATACAAAATATCAATAATACCATATTCTCATATAAACAAAACATCAATTGCAAATAAACATCCATAATGCAATTAGTACTAAGCATTGGATCATCACATCAATACATAATTCATCTCATAAATGAGTCTGGCCAGGGTGGATCGTGATAAGGGTTCTCACCTTAATGGTGGTTTGGGTTTGAAGGGTTCACCAAGAGTGTCTTATGGATTCACTCCTTTGTTTAATGTATATATTGAAAACACCTATTTTTTTAGTTTTGATGACTAAGTGCTAATATTATGAAATAGACTAGAATTTAAGTATGCATAAGATAAATCATTCAAAATTCAAGATCTAACCTAGAATAATTTCTTTAATTTGAATGATAACCATCCCTAAGTTACAAGAAAAGTAAATGTTTTCTTTAATACAAGGGTACAAGAAAAATGCACATACAAAATTTACCCTAATGCAAAACTATATGAAAATTTAGATTCAATGCCTAGGAGATAAGAAGAGATAAACAAATCTTTAAATTACTTTTATTTTGTGAGCTAGAAAAATAAAATGAAACTAAGATTTAAGATTATTTTATCAGTTCTTCTTTTTTCTATAAAATCTATAGAAATAGAGAGTAAAATACAACAATAGACAACCTTTTAAGAAAATGTAACTAAATACTACAAGAGCATTTACCTAATCTAGTGTCTAAAGTGATCTCATGCTCGATACAATTGAACCATGATCTCATTATCATGTCCCAAAAACACCAACCATGATTTTGTGATACTTACAAAAGGAAGGGGAACTTGAAAGAGATATTAGTATTTTGGAGGTCTGTTATGGCCAATGGAAATTAGAGTCTTTTGGTTGTCATTCAAACCCCTGAGGTCCTTTAGGTGATCAAAAGTGGATAAAATAAATGGTTGACCTTTGTTTGTAGGACAAAACCATATTTTTTAAATAGAGAGAATGATATCATGGAGGGCACAAATATGAATAGAAGATAGTATATTAAGAACAGACAGAGATATGCACTCAGAGTGATGTCACACTCCATAGGTATTGACTATAATATCATAGTGGAAGGAATACCAACAAAAAACTAAGGTTAAAGTTATTATTTTAGGATAACAAGGTTTAGGAGAGAATCTATAATGGATGAATGAGTGTGGGAATAGAGGAACTAAATACAAGTTTAACTTTTAAACTTCTTAGGGTGAAATCACATTCAGTAATGGTGGACCATGATATCACTCTTCTAAGACAATTTTGGGGAACGAAGGGTAACAATAGGTCTAAACCCTAATCCAAATAGGCAATAAAAGGGGGGAATAGTAGATATAGGGATGAGGCACGCTGAGGGAGGCAAAGGAAATGCAATACTTACCCCTAACTTTATGTAAAATGAAATCACACCACGTGTAGACAACAATATTGCTCTACAAATAGGTTGAGGTAAATCTTTACAAAAATAAGGTCTTCCAAGGGTTTCAAAGCAAGAGAGAGTCAAGTTAGGACTAGACCAATGACTGTATAATTTCCTTGGGGTAAGACAAGAGAAAATCAATAAATAATCACCAAATACAAATAAAAAAACACAAATTCAATTTAAAGGAGAAAGTAAGAGAGAGAAGAGCTACAACCAAGGAGAGGAGTTTTTCCTCTCAAGTTGGACATGTAGACCTCTTCCAATGCAAAATATTTCTTATCACTTAGAGCCTCAAATCACCAAATTTCTAGAGCTTATTTACCATAAGAGAGCTTGATAGAAATAGAGACCCAATGCCTCAATTTATAGAAATCTTGGCTTGGAGGAGGTGAGGAAAAAGCATTGATGGAAATAATGAGGAGGTAAATGAATTTTAAATTCACCAAGACCAAAGGAGAGAAACCTAGGAAATAGAAAATAGGGTGGGGATGTCCAAGGAATGGTACCATAAATGGCTAAAATCCTGAGGGAAGAGAATCCATGATTTGGAGTCATTTTATTAGGGAAGTGATATCATGGTCAATCTTGAACAACTACGACATCATTAACATTATCATTGAAGGTCACATCAAGTGGTGCCAGCTAGTATTTGAAAACCAATTGATAAATGGCTAAAACATGATATCATGGATCATCTTGGAGGACCACAATATCGTTGCAATAGGAACACCTTAGGAACTAAGTGCTAAGGGAGGCAAAATTTGCATTTACCAATTTTTAAGGATTACTTAGGAATTTAAGGAAAAATTAATCTATTTAGCTAGGTTAATTTTAGGTGTCTGAATATTTGTGTCTATAGACATATCTATCTAGTGAAGTTGATAGATTCCAACTGTTGAAACTCCTTTTACATCCACCCTTGCTAGTTATTATACATATATTATACATATATTATATATATTGTATATATCTTGTAAATATCTTGTACATAGCATAGGTTCTTAGACCTTAATTGGTTGATGCTCATTTAGACCTTAATTGGTCATCTTTTTGCTCATTTTAGACCTTAACTAGTCACTACTCATATAGGCCTTCACTAGTTAAACATATTAGGTCTTAAGTGGCCACTGTCCATTGTACATAGCTACTATATATTTTATATATGCTCTTTTAGACCTTAATTGTTCATATTTTTGCTCATTTTTTCTCATAGATCTTAATTGGTTGTCTCTTTTCTCATTTTAGACCTTAACTAGTTCTTGCTCATATACGCCTTCATTGGATACCAACCATCATAAGCCTTAATTGGCCATGAACCATTGTAGATAGCTACTATATATAGGCCTTATTGGCCATTATATATTATATTGGATCATACCCTCATCTCCCATATTATTTGGTTAGGCATACGTTGGCCTTGCTCACATTGGTTCCATGCGACCCACGTTGATCATGGTCATGTTAACTAGGAAACTCTCCATATCCTTCTAGACCAATTTGTATCTCTTTTGACCTATATTTAGTTTCTTCTTCTCTCCTTAATTCTTCATTTCTTCTATTTTCTATTCACCATTCCTAAATCATACCTACTTATCATAATAATAAACATCATCAAGTAATTGAACACATTTTAACACAATTCATCACAAGTATAACAAAACAAATTCTATATCATAAATATCCTCAATGGATGCATCATATTTGATGTGTTAATATGCCACAATGCAAAATTGGTACACTCATCCATCCTCTCTATCCCTCCCATAGGAAGCATGCCATAATCCAAAATTGGCACATCATCCCCTCTCGAAGACTACGAGCTAGACTCACTTGCTCCTATCATTGGTGGTGGAATATCCATAGAATATGAGACAATCCTCATACATGTCCTCATTGACTCTAGCTTTAGGATCAATGAGATGGTGGTGATGGTTACCTCTATCCCTCAAGTATGACTTTATGTTATAGCACTTGATAATACATCACTTGCTCTCTTATCACCTGGGTCTCATCCTATGTTTATGCTAGCTCATCATGTAAGACCATGAAATCCTAGTCGTACAATTTACCAATTGCAACTACAACACTCTTTACCTTAACCTACTACCTTTCTTAGTCTAGTTGACCACTTCCCCTTGAAGCCTATTAGCATCTACCCTAGATACATTTCATTCTATTATGAGATGGTCTTGCTTTTCTACCAATTGACCTCACTCAATAATCATATGATCAATGGTCCTCCTCCACTCTGTTAGCCTATGAGCTTAGTCCACTAGGATGTGGTCTCTCTCTATTGGAAGCCCATCCATCTATGTCTATAGCCTAGTCACCTTAACTCATATGACATTCCTCTCAATCGTAGGATCATCCTACCCTACCATTCTACTAGGCCCCACTTCTTTCTCCATGGGGGCAACTTCTATCTCCCTCTCTACCTAGGGATATTATCACTGGATAGCCCAACTTGATAACCATAAGGCTCACAATTCTCACCTCTATCCTCAATTTTCTAGGTTGTCTTATCTCCTTGCTCCTCCTATTCTCATTCCAATGGGATATGTATTGGTAGGCCTACTACATGTCAGTTCTCATGACCTACAATATTTGGATATGCATTATGGGAGAGATCCTCACTGGCAATATCGATTGATACCAGGGCCAGTAACCTCAAGCCACTCTGATGTTGTCTACCCTTAGCTTAATGAAAGGAATATCATCACTAAACAACCTCAAAATGTAACCATCTCGAGAGATAATGTTTTTTAAAAATGGTCCCAAGAGTGTCCATGAATCACATACATTGACTATACATACCCACATTTTGAGTAAAATATGCTACAGACATCACTCTAGTGGACAGGAGATACCAAGCTTCCATAGATAACTGGGGTTTACCTTGTACACCTCTGTAGTGTAGAGGACACTTCAAAAAGGTCTCTCTAATTTTTTTATATTCTTTGCAAATGCAGACCTTTTGACCTTAGTGTTAGGATTATCCCTTCTCAGTATTTCGATAAGGGGATATCAATTCCTACTTTCATCCCTAATTTAGTCTAGGCTGAATCCCTCAAGCATAGTATCTTAGTCTGGTTTAACTTCACCTTCGTTATGATCCCTTAAACTTCTAGCTTGTCTTACCCATATCCACGATGGCTTCTAAGCAACAATCACTCTATGTGTTTTCTTTTACATGGATGAACTAATAGTCACTACCCCACAACAACCCAAGCTAAAAGAGATTTCTAGACAAAGTTAACTTTAGATCACTTCCCAAAGAAACCCTTAGGCCCAAGGACAACTCTCACTCTATCTCTCACTTTAGCAAACATTAACTAAGCAATAACCAGAGCATAAGCAAAACTATATTCTTTAAAGCTTTTAAAACAAATCTATTTATCCATTAGATCAAAGTAATAGCATGGATAAAATCCATAAAAACCATTCCTCAACATGGTGCCATGAAGACATCCAATAAATGATCTAAATTACAAAAGAATAGTCTTTGCTTCTATTACAATAAATCCTCTTCCAACAAGAGAGATTTCCAACATTACATCAAAGTAAATGAAGAACTAATTTAGCATGATATGACATCTTCTTCCTTGGCCTTTGCGGTACTTGATATGAATATGGGGATTTTAACAACTCTAATGTAGGTATGAATGCATTTCTAAAATAATCAGTGCACATACATAGATGCCTAAAATATTACCCATAAATATTTTAGAATACCAAACCCTTGCATTTCTATAAATCCTTTCAATATAGCAAACACAAGTAAAGGAAGCCCATACTTCCTTCCAAGATATTTTCCACAAATATCAGGTCACCCAAATTATACATATATTTCTCAATATAGAAAAAATATAAACAAAGAAGCCCCTACTTCTTCTAAGATATTTTCCACAAATATCAAATTCCAAAGCTATGCATATCTATTTCATAATAGCAAAACATAAACAAAGAAGCCCATACTTCTTCCAAGATATTTTCCATAAATATCAAATTCCAAAGCTATACATATCTATTTCATTATAGCAAAACATAAACAAAGAAGCCCATACTTCTTCCAAGATATTTTCCACAAATATCAAATTTTAAAACTACTCATTTCGAAGAACACAAGCTTATACTGAGAGGGGGGGTGAACAGTATAAGACCACTTTTTACTTTTCTTTCCCAATCAATATTATGCAATGTATAGATAGCAATATCAACAGTAGTAATCAAAGCAATGCATAAATCACCATACACAATAGAGACACCAATTTAATGTGGTTCACCCAATGTGGGCTACTCCACGGAGAAAATATTTCACTAAAATTTTCTCAATCAATCTCTTGGGAATCCTTTCCCTATTACAATGTTTATGGACCTCTGTCCAAAGGAGACACCAATCCCCTAATCAAGTTCATGGATCTCTATCCACAGGAGAACTCTTTTCTCCTTAGCTCTGACTAGTGATCTTCTAGAAGAACTACTGCCCCCACTACTCTGGCTAATGGATCTCTATCCATTGAAGACACCTATCCTCACTACCTTGGCTAATGGATCTCTATCCACTGGAGACTATCATCCTCTATACTCTATCACCTTCAAAGCTCTATCTCAAATCTGCACTAAACACAATCCTTCGGTCTAGCACAAATCTGCTCAATCTCTGTCTCTGGTCTGGCATAAACCTATCCTCAAATCTACACCAAACTCTATCCTCAAATCTATACTAAACATAGTCCTTCGATCTAGCACAAATTTATCCTCAATATCTGTCCTCTGATCTACACTAAACATAGTCCTTCGATCTAGCACAAATCTATCCTCAATATCTATCCTCAAGCCTTAACACAAAGCTTGATCCAATCACAAATCAACACTGCTAGATCTGCCCCAAACCTTAACTCAAGGTTTGAACAAATCAATCAATCAATTCTGCTCACAAGTCTTCTCAAAGACTTATCTCAAATCTGCCTTGTAAGCTTCCACAAAAGCTCACACTAATCTGTCCACAAGTTCTCTCTAGAACTTGTCCAAATTTGCTCAACAAGTCCTCACTAGAACTTGCCCAACTCTACTCAACAAGTCCTCACTAGAACTTGTCCAACTCTGCTCTCAATCTCTTTCCTCAAACTGTATTGTAAGCTTCCTCAAAAGCTCACACAAATCTGTCCACAAGTCTTCTCTAAGACTTACCTCAAATCTACTCAACAAGTCCACACTAGAACTTGTCCAATCTCATAGAAACATAAAGAGAATTGTTAGAGACTCAATATGCTTCACATTCATCACAATGCTCAATCACTTTCAATCACTCTTTTTACCACAGAAACATATAGAGAATTGTTAGAGACTCAATATGCTTCACATTCACCACAATGCTCAATTACTTTCAATCACTCTTTTTACCATAGAAACATATAGAGAATTGTTAGAGACTCAATATGTTTCACACTCACCAACACTCAACCTCTTTCTCAAATCAATTCAGAATATAGAATAATTTGTTTCATAGAACTTGAACTATCACTTCAACACATCCACTTGACTAGGCTCAACCAACTCTACTCAACCAATCACTCAATGAATTAACCTTTGCTTACAAACCCTAGTCCAAGCATATGAACACTCACTCAAATGTTTCCAACAATGCTTATCAATCAATCTCACATAACAATGATACTCATGATCTTTGCAAACCCTAGTTCAAGTTCCTCACTCAACTAAGTGCTTCAACAACAATGCTAATCTCACATAACAATGATACTCATGATATTTGCAAACCCTAGTTCAAGTTCACTCAACTTAATCACTTCAACAACAATGCTTATAAAACAAGGTTTTATCAACAACTCTTTATTCCAGAAAACCTTGAAGCATTAATTCAAAACACACTCAACAATGCTTACCAAACAATCCTTTTCACTCCAAATTTGCATTCACAACATTCAACAATCACTCACTAGGAAGATGTGCCCATACCTTTTGTTTGATGTAAAAGTGCCCTTGGAAAACCTGTCTCAATCACAATTTTCTTCTTTCCAATTTCAATGGTTAAATGAAAAAATATCACTTCAACACTTTCTCAAAATATTCCTTAGACACAAAAATAATCAAAGCTCAATTATGCCTTATTGCTCCCTTTTGAAAATAACATCCATCAAATCATACATGAAAAATAATCATTTTGATACACCTTATAATCTCCAACTTAAAATAATATCCAACACCACAAAACCTCAAACAATCTTCCTAAAACACCTTACTACCCTTTTCAAACACTAAAGCAAATAACACCCAAAAATTTATTTTGCATCAACCTTATAACTCCCCTTACAACCTTACAAACCAAATAAAATATGCAAAAATTAATTTTTAATACCTCAACTAACTCCTCCGAAAATTTTGGTGCTCAACTAATGCATACCTTCGTTTTTCTCCCCAAAAGGGTTTCGACGTGATTCGAACCACCGTCTCCCCAAGCGCCAAGCACCTTAGCACTTTGGAGCCCACCGCATGGGCTATAGGCGCCCACGTGAAGGGAGGAAGGCTTCCTTCCTATTAACCCTTCGTGCGTCGTTGACTTCACACGAAAACCACAAAGCAATCCTCTTTGATGCAGCACGATTCGCATAAGCTCGCATTAATCAATTTAATTCGAAGGCATAAGGTAAGTTTGGCTAAGGTGGGGTAGTCCCTCTTTTATACACGTTTGGTTGATTTTTCTCCCATGTCGATGCTAAGAATTCAAATTCGAAATTCGAATTTTAATTCAATAACCCACCTTAGGGTTATTTAAAATTAATATAAATTAACTTATAATTAATATTAAAATTAATTAATAATTAATTTAAATAACTTATAAGTTAAGTAAATTAATTAATAAATTAATTTATAATAAAAATTATATTAATTAATTTATAATTAATTTAAACTTCCCTATATAATATTATAAATAATTATTATAATATTATTCATCTGGGCTTCTTCTTTGCACTTTGGACCACATCTGACTACCTGGAACCGGGTCTTTGATTAACTAAAAATGGACTATCCTTTTTCACTTATTGGAGAACCTAAAACTGATGCTGCCCACTGAAACTGCCATTGATTGGTGCTGAAGGCTTGACATCAATGACCACTCACTCTTGACATCAATGACAACTCATCTACTCAAAATGTCCAACAATCTCCCCCTTTGTCATTGATGGCAACCCAAATTCTTTTTACCAAAACTTGACCTTTTTTTTGTTCTGCTCCCCCTGGGAAATTTCTCCCCCGACTCAATGCTCTCTTCTTAAACCAAATCTCTCCCCCTTACTCAAATCTCTCCCCCTTTGACATCAATGGCAAAGGGTCACCTTTGGGGCTCGAGGCTAAGAATGAGTTTCTTAGCTTAGCCCCTCCCCCACCTCCTCTTGAGGTGGTTAATTCTGGGGTGGGAGTATTTCTACTCCTAGCAAGCATTGGTCTTTACCTTTGTCCTTCCCCCCCCCCCCCCCCGCCCGGCCTCCCCTCCGGTCCTTCCTTTGTTCTCTTTCTGCTTTCCTTGTTGAACTTTCTATTGTCCAACTCATCCCGAAGTCTCACTTTCTCTTACATTGTCTTCTTCTGAAGTTTCTTCTTCTTCAGAACTTGAGGTTGACTCTTCTTCTTGTTTCTTTTGAGCCTGTTCAAAACCAAGACCTATTTTATTTGTTGACCTTCTTTGTACCTTGATCATCTTATCTACAATCTTTGAGCTCTTTCCAAACTTGTGTAGCTTATCCTTGGACTTTTCTAATTCTTCCCTTAGTAGAGCTACTTCTTGTTCTAACCTTTCACATTCTAAGACCTTTGCTTCTAGCTTATCCTTGAACTTCTTTGTCTCAGCCATTGACTTGTTTAGATCCTCTATAAGCTTTCCTCTCTCTTCATCACATTCTTGAAACTGAATCTCAAGTTGGGAGTTTTGCTTTCTTACCTTCTTTAATGTTTTAAGAGCATAATTAAGCTCTCCCTCAAGATCAACTCCTCCTTTTTCTGATTCTTCCTCTATTTGTTTGCCTTTGATAGCATCTTCATTCTTTTCTGACTTGTCTTCTATAGGATCACCTTCTTCTTCTTCTAGTGCCATTAGAATATTCTCTTCTGGTCCTTCAAATGCATCCTCATATTCATCATCATTGAAACTGAAACCATTCCTTGTACAACTATCTTCAAGATGTCCAAAATTACCACATCTAAAACACTTGAGAATTATTGGTGACCTTTTCTTAACTTCTTTTTCTTCAATCAGAAATAGGACTTCATCTTTATCATTACTTGAAGAACTAGCATCACTATCACTTGAGTACTTACTTGTCTTGTCTGCATAGTAGCTCCTCTTTTTTCTTTGAAAGAACTTCTTTCCTTGTTTGCCTTGTCCATCCTTGCCTTTCTTTTGGTACCTGTATTTTTATGATTCCCTGTTCTTGTGATCTTGTTTTTCTTCATCATTGTTATTTTTAGCTTCTTGATAATCAGTTGCATAGTGACCATACTTTCCACAATTGAAACATCTAACATATTTTGCATCTTTAAATCTTCTTGAATCCTTATTCCTTCTGCCATAATTAGCTTCTTCATCACTGGATGACTCATCGCTTGAATCGACTTTTTACCCTTTGTCTTCTTAGTAGCTTTGAATGATGCTTCCTTCCGGATATTAGGTTCCTCTTTTGTTCTTAACTCAAAAGCTGTAAGAATACCAAGTAACATATCTCTTGTCAAAGAATCACCATCTTTTGATTCTTCTATAGCAGAAATATTTTCACTAAATCTTTTTGGAAGAGATCTTAAGACTTTATCACAAACATCCGATTCTTCAACATTAAGTCCAAGTCCTTGCATGGCATTAACAACCTCATCTACCTGAAGTAGATAAGTACTAATGTTTTTCTCATCCTTCATTCTTAATTCTTCAAATTGTCCTTTGAGATTTCGTATATTTACCTTTTTGACACTTTTATCTCCTTCATATATGCTTTGCAACTTATCCCAAATTCCTTTTGCATCTTTACAATGCATAACTTTTATGGATTATGTTCTATGCAAACCTCTCAAAATTGCATTCATTGCTTTTGAATTGTAATGTTGTAGAAGCTTACCTTCCTTATCTATAGGTGGATCAATTGGTGGTATGTATCCATTTTCAACTGCTTCCCAAATTTCATTGCCAAGTGCCATCGGGTGAATCTTCATTCTCATACTCCAAAATATATAATCACTTCCATCAAATATTGGTGTTGAATTATCTGAGGACACATTCTTAGAATCCATTGTGTTCTTGAAAGCTTTTCCTTCAAGCTTTTAAACTCTTCCGAAGGAACCCACTCTGATACCAATTGAAGAACACAAGCTTATACCGAGAGGGGGGTGAACAGTATAAGACCACTTTTTACTTTTCTTTCCCAATCAATATTATGCAATGTATAGATAGAAATATCAACAATAGTAATCAAAGCAATGCATAAATCACCATACACAATAGAGACACCAATTTAACATGGTTCACCCAATGTGGGCTACTCCACGGAGAAAATATTTCACTAAAATTTTCTCAATAAATCTCTTGGGAATCCTTTCCCTATTACAATGTTTATGGACCTCTGTCCAAAGGAGACACCAATCCCCTAATCAAGTTCATGGATCTCTATCCATAGGAGAACTCTTTCTCCTTAGCTCTGACTGGTGATCTTCTAGAAGAACTACTACCCCCACTGCTCTGGCTAATGGATCTCTATCCATTGAAGACACCTGTCCTCACTACCCTGGCTAATGGATCTCTATCCACTAGAGACTATCATCCTCTATACTCTATCACCTTCAAATATCTATCTCAAATATGCACTAAACATAGTCCTTCGGTCTAGCACAAATTTGCTCAATCTTTGTCTCTGGTCTGACACAAACCTATCCTCAAATATGCACCAAACTCTATCCTCAAATATGTACTAAACATAGTCCTTCGGTCTAGCACAAATATATCCTCAATCTATATCCTCTGATCTGCACTAAACACAATCCTTCGATCTAGCACAAATCTGTCCTCAATCTTTGTCCTCAAGCCTTAACACAAAGCTTGATCCAATCACAAATCAACACTGCTAGATCTGCCCCAAACCTTAACTCAAGGTTTGAACAAATCAATCAATCAATTCTGCTCACAAGTCTTCTCAAAGACTTATCTCAAATATTCCTTGTAAGCTTCCACAAAAGCTCACACTAATCTGTCCACAAGTTCTCTCTAGAACTTGTCCAAATCTGCTCAACAAGTCCTCACTAGAACTTGCCCAACTTTTCTCAACAAGTCCTCACTAGAACTTGTCCAACTCTGCTCTCAATCTCTTTCCTCAAACTGTATTGTAAGCTTCCTCAAAAGCTCACACAAATATATCCACAAGTCTTCTCTAAGACTTACCTCAAATCTACTCAACAAGTCCACACTAGAACTTGTCCAATCTCATAGAAACATAAAGAGAATTGTTAGAGACTCAATATACTTCACATTCATCACAATGCTCAATCACTTTCAATCACTCTTTTTACCATAGAAACATATAGAGAATTGTTAGAGACTCAATATGCTTCACATTCACCACAATGCTCAATTACTTTCAATCACTCTTTTTACCACATAAACATATAGAGAATTGTTAGAGACTCAATATGTTTCACACTCACCAACACTCAACCTCTTTCTCAAATCAATTCAGAATATAGAATAATTTATTTCATAGAACTTGAACTATCACTTCAACACATCCACTTGACTAGGCTCAACCAACTCTACTCAACCAATCACTCAATGAATTAACCTTTGCTTACAAACCCTAGTCCAAGCATATGAACACTCACTCAAATGTTTCCAACAATGCTTATCAATCAATCTCACATAACAATGATACTCATGATCTTTGCAAACCCTAGTTCAAGTTCCTCACTCAACTAAGTGCTTCAACAACAATGCTAATCTCACATAACAATGATACTCATGATCTTTGCAAACCCTAGTTCAAGTTCACTCAACTTAATCACTTCAACAACAATGCTTATAAAACAAGGTTTTATCAACAACTCTTTATTCCAGAAAACCTTGAAGCATTAATTCAAAACACACTCAACAATGCTTACCAAACAATCCTTTTCACTCCAACTTTGCATTCACAACATTCAACAATCACTCACTAGGAAGATGTGCCCATACCTTTTGTTTGATGTAAAAGTGCCCTTGGAAAACCTGTCTCAATCACAATTTTCTTCTTTCCAATTTCAATGGTTAAATGAAAAAATATCACTTCAACACTTTCTCAAAATATTCCTTAGACACAAAAATAATCAAAGCTCAATTATGCCTTATTGCTCCCTTTTGAAAATAACATCCATCAAATCATACATGAAAAATAATCATTTTGATACACCTTATAATCTCCAACTTAAAATAATATCCAACACCACAAAACCTCAAACAATCTTCCTAAAACACCTTACTACCCTTTTCAAACACTAAAGCAAATAACACCCAAAAATTTATTTTGCATCAACCTTATAACTCCCCTTACAACCTTACAAACCAAATAAAATATGCAAAAATTAATTTTTAATACCTCAACTAACTCCTCCAAAAATTTTGGCGCTCAACTAATGCATACCTTCGTTTTTCTCCCCAAAAGGGTTTCGACATGATTCGAACCGCCATCTCCCCAAGCACCAAGCGCCTTAGCGCTTTGGAGCCCACCGCATGGGCTATAGGCACCCACGTGAAGGGAGGAAGACTTCCTTCCTATTAACCCTTCGTGCGTCGTTGACTTCACACGAAAACCACAAAGCAATCCTCTTTGATGCAGCACGATTCACACAAGCTCGCATTAATCAATTTAATTCGAAGGCATAAGGTTAGTTTGGCTAAGGTGGGGTAGTCCCTCTTTTATACATGTTTGGTTGATTTTGCTCCCACGTCGGTGCTAAGAATTCGAATTTGAAATTTGAATTTTAATTCAATAACCCACCTTAGGGTTATTTAAAATTAATATAAATTAACTTATAATTAATATTAAAATTAATTAATAATTAATTTAAATAACTTATAAGTTAATTTATATTAATTTTAAATAACCCTAAGGTGGGTTATTGAATTAAAATTCAAATTGAATTCAAATTTTAATTCAATAACCCACCTTAGGGTTATTTAAAATTAATATAAATTAACTTATAATTAATATTAAAATTAATTAATAATTAATTTTTTTTTTAAGCAAAAAACCCCTTGCGGGGCCGCCTTGGTCTAAGAGACCACGAACAGGGGTTCTACACCGTCAAAGTCACCTGGGGTTGCACCTAGCCCTGCCCGCACCAACATTATCAATTGGATTTTTGGTACCCAATTCAGCTTTTTGGTAGAGTGGAGATTCGAACCTGGGACCTCCCTTGGAGGATTGCCCTCTCCTCTCCAACTCACCTACAACACCTGGGTAAATTAATAATTAATTTAAATAACTTATAAGTTAAGTAAATTAATTTATAATAAAAATTATATTAATTAATTTATAATTAATTTTAACTTCCCCGTATAATATTATAAAGAATTATTATAATATTATTCATTTGGGCTTCTTCTTTGCACTTTGGACCACATCTGACTGCCTGAAACCAGGTCTTTTATTAACTGAAAACAGACTATCCTTTTTCACTTATTGGATAACTTCGAAATCGATGTCGCCTACTAAAGCGCTATCGATCGGTGTTGAAGGCTTGACATCAGTGACCACTCACTCTTGACATCAATGGCAACTCATCTACTCAAAATGTCTAACAATTTCTAATCCATTAGCAAAATATAACAAAGAAGCCCATACTTCTTCCAAAATATTTTCCACAAATATCAAATTCCAAAACTACTCATTTCTAATCCATAGCTTAACAACTAAACCGACTCATTCTTAGGTTAAGCAGTAAACTTAGAAATCTAAGTAATCATTTTGCCTTTTGCAAGTCTTATCTTTTTAGGAATTAATCTATCAATCGATTAAGAAGGCCAAATATATTAATGAGTTAATTCCATTGTTAGACTAATTGCCAAACTAATCTATCATTTGATTAGTTAATAGCCCAAATATTATAATGCATTTGAACTTTGGATTAATTACCAAACTAATCTATCATTGGGTTAATTGATAATCTAAATATTATAATAAATTAACCATTAGATTATTTGTCAAACCAATCTATCATTGGATTAATTGATAATCTAAATATTATAACAAATTTAACCATTATATTATTTGTCAAACCAATCTATCATTGGGTTAATTGATAATCTAAAGATTATAACAAAATTAACCATTAGATTGAAAGCAAAACTAAGGTTGCTTGCATTAATATTTTCTTGGATTAATTGTAAACTAAATATTAAATACCAATAATATTAGGTTGGGTTAAGCCATCTATTGCTTTAATCTACCATGGAAGAATTAATAACAAAACTATAGATTAAGAAAAGAATTAATCTATAAAGCAACAACCCAACAGCAAAGCAATGATCCACCCTTAGACTTCCTTCAACCAAGGATTAGATGAAACATAGCAACAAGGTAAAACAAACGCTAGAAAAACATTAATCTATCCTAGATTAGTGTGCACCCCAAGTTTGACCTATAACCAAAAACTATTACACACAATAAAAGCTAAGGTTCAACCTTACAAGTCCAAAGCAACAAAGCAAAGAAACACTCAGACACAATAATGTTAAACTCCTAGAAAAAGGACACGGCAAAATCCTAGCAAGCTATACATTCTGGAATGTCTCTCTTATGGCACCAAGCACTCTATAGCATAGGTGCTAGATTCAACTGCTAAGCATCATTCAGAATGGTTATCGAATTAGGAACAAGGCACTATAGCATACTAATGCAAAATGGAGGAAGCTCCCTTGGTGCCCTCCCTTCAAATATTTTGCCATGCAAGGACAACTCCAAGAAGGTTGATCTATCCAATCATCAAGACTCCTCCACTTAATCCCCAAGGGCAGCAATCACCAAAGCACAAAACAACAAAACAACAACTTGCAGTAGAAGAGCACTTGATAGCATGAGCAAATGAGCGAGTCAACAGTTAGAATCTCCTTAGAAATCATTCTTACAAGCTTAGGGAATCCAAACCCTTATTTATAAGAGGTTTGGAGGGCAAAACGGGTAGGAAAATGAAATTTCACCACGGGCAAAGGCCAACCCCAAAACGGGCCAACAAAGGGAGGGGTTTTAGTGAGAAAAACCCCTAGAATGCCAAATTCACACCCTATCATTACAAGGCATGAATATGGCAAGCCAAATTCATGCCCCATATAGACCAGGCACAAATTTGGTAAAGCTAAGGAAACAAAGCCAAGGGGGAAAGCAAAAGAGGCCCAAATTTGCACTTAGCAAGTTTAGGTAGCTAGCCAGGGGTCTAAGAAAGAATTGACTCATTTGGGTGGGTCAATTTTTTGTGTCTACATTTTCTCCCTCCTTGATGCATTTACAGCCAAGTAAATGTGTCAAAGAAATATGTAGGCTCCTATGGGTGAACACAAAAATAGGTGGTTGGGTTTAGATAAAGGGGTGGTGCAACAAGGGGTGTTAACCTAAACACTACAAATTTACACACAAAACAAGGCATTACTACCATTAATGCCTCTAAGGCTAGGGTTCCCCCTCATTTTTTAGAAGGAATGCAAAATTCCTATAGGAAATCAAAAGGACGAACACAAAAAAGAAGGCAACAAAAAAAGAAAATATACACACCTTTTTTTTTAATTACGAACATAGTGAATGCAATGCAGAATGATCCCAACTAAGATGCAATGCAAGCTATTATGCAAGCTAAAATGAATGCAAGGCAAAATGCATGGATGATGGGATGGAAAAAGAAAAAAGGTAAACAATGGAAGAGAGAAGAAATGCAAAGGGAGAAGAAAGTGAAAGCTCCAAAAAGGTCAAAAAAAAACAACAAAAAAGAAAAAGAGTGAAACCCTATGAGGATGTATGTTCACATATGGCCGAATGGAGGCTTCCCCTTACTAGTGGCTATGAAGCTATCCTATAAGGGTGTTATGCTCGTTGATATGGACAAATGGATTGATACCCGCTATGGGTGTAGTGCTCGCTAATAGCCAAATAAAAGAAGAGAGATACTCATTGGGATGTATGCTCTCAAATGGTCGAATGGAGGCTACCCCTTACTTGTGACCATGAATTTATCCGCTATGGGGTGCTAAAATGATATGATTGATATTGCCAAAGTGAGGACTACCCGATAGGGGTGTGGTGTGTGCAAAATATGAGTGATCAAAGTGAAGCATAAATTGTGTGTGCATGTGCTAGAAAACAAAGAGAAGAAATAGAGACGAAGGAGAAGAAAAGTGTGTGTGTGCACCCTTCTCAAATAAGAAGACCGAGAAAGGAGAAAGTGTGAGCAAAAGCAAGATTCACAAAATGAAAGGAATAACATGTATCCTTATCTTGACGAAAAAAATAAAGAAGAAAAACATGTGAGGACAAGGATACATAGAAGAAGAACTATATTCCTTGGCTTGGGGAAGAAAAAAAGATGATCATTGAAATTTTTAAGGTCAAGGAATACATAATGGTATGAGCAAAAGCAACGATATGATCCCTAGGTTGGGGATTCTCTAGGCATTAGAGGCCTAGTGTGAGTGCAATGCATGTCAGCTACAACCTAACTAGATGTCATCACTTGCCATTGTTGTGGAATCCCTAAAAATCTATATGATCAAGCAATCATGCAAAATATGAACAAGCAGTCATAGAATTGTATGACAAGTAGCAATGCAAAGAATAGAATGTCAAGAAAAACATGTAAAATATGGCAGACAATCATGCAGTATGAACAAGTAAGCCAAATGCAGTATCAAAACTAAGCTATATGTAATATGAAGATGCAAAGTGCCAAGTTATGCATAGTATCTCTTTAGATGCATTATATCCATTGGTTCTTTAAGTTTTGTACCATCCAAAGAAGCTAAACGATAGGCCCCTAAACCAAACTTGGTTGTTATGATAAAGGGGCCTAACCAATTGGGCTAAAATTTACCTTTAAGATCTGATTGAGCATTGGTGTTCTTTTGGTTTTCCTTAAGGACAAGGTCCCCAACCTCAAAAGAATGATTACAAACTCTCTTGGAATAATATCGCTTGAGCCTATTCTGATAGGCTCACAAATGCTCTAAGGCATGAATGTGATTTTCATCTAGCAGCTCCAATTGGTGTAGACGATCAGAGCAATACTCATTGTCGACTGAGGCATCTTGCAGCAAAATACGCAACAAAGGAACCTCTAACTTGAACGAAAAGACGACCTTAGTCCCATAGACCAAGATGTATGAAGAATCACCTGTAGGAGTTCACACACTAGTGCGATAGGCCCATAGGGCTAGATAAAGTTAGATATTCCAATCATGATCGGTCTTACTAACCAACTTCTTGAGGATCTTGATCAAAGACTCGTTAGATGCTTTAGCTTGTCTGTTACCCTAAGGGTAATATGGAGTTGACCACCTATGCTAAATCTTGTACATAGCACAAAGTTTATGGACATATTTGTTCTTGAAATTAGTGACATTGTTAGAGACAATCATCAGAGGAATCCTAAACCTACAAAGCATCTAGTTAAAGATGAACTCGGAGATCTAAGTTCTAGTCACCATAGCCAGGGGCATGACTTTGACCCATTTAGTGAAGTACTCTAAAATTGTTATGATAAACTTGTGACCATCATAAAACATGGGGTTAATCTTCCCTATAATGTCCAATCCCCACATAGAAAATGGCCAAGTGGAACAAATAACCTGAAGGTGTTGAGGAGCATGGACAAGGTTGTCATAGCTTTGACACTTATCATAGCATCGAACATGATCACGTGCATCTTTCTCCATGGAAGGCCAATAGTACCCTATCTGAACGAGCTATTTGGCAATAGCATTGCCACTGAAATGGACTTCATATAAACCTTCATGGGCCTCACTAAGAGCTAGCCGAACTTCATTGAAGTTAAGGTATCATAGGAGGATGCCTTCAAAAGAATGTCGATACAAAATATTTCCAATTATAATGAATTGACATGCTCTTTTGTGCAAAATATTATGTTAATTGTGGTCTAAACCATCAGGAATCAAACCATTATTAAGGAAATTAAAGATGTTGGTATACCATGACTTAGATGTGGAAGCTTCTATGGTCAAAAAAATTAACAAAACAAGACAAGAACCAAGTGATGCGGGCTCCCAAAGTTTTCAAATGATAATCAACACTTGATCATCATCCAAATCCAAAGGAAACAAGGATGCAATAGTGGCCATGGCATCCACATGGCGATTGGAGGATCTAGGGATTGACTCTATGGTTACTCGTTCAAACGTAGACAAAAGCTTGGTGATAATATCCTTATAAGGTTTTAGCTTATCATCCCAAGTTTGATAAATATCGTTAATCTGATTGACCACAATTTGAGAGACACCAAAGATGGAGAGAACTCTAACCTGCAAAGCTACAATTACTCTAAGGCCAAGGATCAAGGCTTCATACTCAATTGTATTGTTCATGTAGGAGAATGAAGCTTGAAGGATAGGAGGATGAGCTATTTTTGAGGGGTAACTAGAACGACTCTAGCACTAGCACCCTTCATGCATCGAGCTCTATCAAAAAACAAAGTCCAAGACTAGCTCTTCAGCCTCTATGCTGAAGCACTCATCATAAAAATCGATGACCAAAGGATGGGCATCTTATAGGAGAGCAGAGGTTAACTGATCAACAATCACCTGATCCTTGATAACCTTCTGACCTATGAATGTCAGGTCAAACTCATTAAGGGCTAAAACCCACTTAGCAGCTCGACCTAAAAGGTGGGGCTTAGACATTAAGTAGTGCAAAGGATCAAACTTTGCAACTACCAATGTCTTATGGCTAAGCATGTAGTGTCTTAGCTTTTAGGAAGCGAACACCATAGCAAGGCAAAGAATCTCTAAGGGAGTGTACCAGGTTTCATAGTTGACCAAAGTTCTACTGATATAGTAGATAGCTTGCTCTTTGTTTTTATCATCATGTTGAGCCAACAAGGCTCCCAAAGTGTGAGTTGTGGCTGCTATGTAAAGCATCAAATTCTTACCATGCATAGGAGGAACTAAGATAAGCAAGGAAGTGAGATACCTTTTGAGATCATCAAAAGCTCACTTTAGGCAAGCAAATCCACATAAGAAGCAAGAATAAAATTAGGATTTGCACAATCTTGAAGAAGATTGTACTATCTAGTGAGATAGTAAAATTGACAAGAAGACTGTACTATCTAGTGAGATAGTACAATGGGCAAGAGGAATGTACTATCTAGTGAGATAGTACAATTGACAAGTTAAAATGTACATTGTACAATTATAAAATAAATTATTAAAAGGCATGTGAAATGAAATGAAATGTGAAGACATGCAAATGAAATGTAATTTGATGAAAATCAAATTAAACCTTAGTAAATATTAATTAAAATTATTAATGTATGGGTAGTTGTAAATAATGAACTGTCTCAGGAACCGCTTTGGAACGGCCTGGACAGCCATTATAAGCCCCCCATTCAAATTTTTGGGTTGTTGGTTGTTGGATGGGTTCATGGTGGATTGTAGTTCATCCATTGTGGCTGGGATTAGATTGGATTGTCATTGTTATCCATGGAATGAGAAGGATTTAGTGTTGTAATTTGTTTACTATTGTACACTTCCTGTGTACAATGTCAGAATAATATAAACTCTCATTTAGATCAAATATGGTTATGCATGTGTGTGGATCTGAGAGCAATCTCAATAAATGTATTGTTGGGGAATTATTATTGATATTGCAGGTACTATGGAGTCCAGATCTGTGGTGGAGTTGCATACCCAAAAACCGTACAACCATCCAGTGTACTACTATGAGAAATAGAAGAATAATGAGAAACTCATACTAATGGTTGTTACCCATTATGGGAATTGATGTTTTTGGTAATAAGAGGAAAATGGGTATTTTTATAAGTCAAGAGATTTGGCAGAAAGAGTGTTTTTACCAAACCGTACAATGGCGTGACCAAACCGTACAAGGGTTTGTAATTTCATACAACTACTAAGTTTATGGCCCGAAAACTATACTTTGAAGCATGTTGAAGGTAAATCAAGTGATTTCCAAGTGAATCCTGGCAAAAGGAGTAAGATTTAAGTGATTCCAAGATTCTTGGAGAAACCGTACAATCATCAGTTATAATCGTACAACTGTACGATTTGGGACTGTACAGTCTCCAGTTGTACGATTTGAAGATAGTACAGTGGCAAATAGTACAACTGTGTGGAATTGGCCAGATTGTGTGTAATTTATTGAAAGTGATATTAAATATCTCTCATCCCATCCCTCCCAGGAATATTGCACTCCACTCGTGCTACACTCACTAACACTTGGCATCCCACTAGAACACATCTTTCTTAAGAAGCTTAAGAAAGGGCTAACATTTATCGGCTATCTGGGCTATGAACCGACGAATAGCTTGAATCTGACCTTGCAAGCTATGCAACTCGGCCAGGGTGCAGGGAGGAGGCATGTCAGTGATAGCCACTATCTTAGCAAGATCCACTTCAATACCTCACCTAGAAATGATGAAACTCTAAACACACACTTGGAGGGCTTAAGATGAACTCTGAACTACCAAAGCCTTTCAAAAATTCATCTTAGATCAAGAACATGATCCTATCGATTTATGGAATAACCCAAAAGGTCATCCATATAATCCTATAAATTGTCATGAATCATGTCATGAAAAATATAAGTCATAGCCCTCTAATATGTAGCACCAACGTTCTTCAAGCCAAACGGCATGACTTTATAACAAAAGGTGCTCCATGGTG
The DNA here is from genome assembly GCA_028583015.1 of Wollemia nobilis. Classification (NCBI taxonomy): domain Eukaryota; kingdom Viridiplantae; phylum Streptophyta; class Pinopsida; order Araucariales; family Araucariaceae; genus Wollemia; species Wollemia nobilis. The sequence goes on along the minus strand of JAQPPZ010000386.1, from coordinate 4,904,233 downwards.
TGATAAAATCTATCTTGGCCTAATCCTCATGGGTAACCATGATCTAATTATATCCTGAGAAACCATCCATGAGGGAAAGCATACCGCATTTGGTAGTGAAATCTATGATTTGATCTTTGTTGGGCAAGGAAAAATTGTCCATAAGACATGCTAAGTTAATGTCCTGAAAGTTGGTACATATCCTGATTGTTCTTGTCTTCTTAGCCATAGGAACGATATTGGAGATCCAATTATAATATTCGATAGCTTTTATAAAATTGAGGTTAAGAAATTGTTGGAGCTCCTCCTTGACGAAAAGAGTGACTTTAGGATGCATCTTCCTAAGTTTCTACTTAACAGGCTTAGCACTAGGGTGAACTACCAAATGATGCATAACAAGGGAGGGATCAAGCCTTGGCATGTCTGCATATGACCAAGAAAAAACGTCATGAAATTGTTTCAACAAATTGATCAACTGCTCCTACTTATCCACAAACAAGGTTTTACCTAGCTTAAGGATCCTAGGGGTCTCCTTAAAACCTATGTTAACATCTTTGGTCTCCTCAATGATAATGGATGACTCATCCTCAAGAGGGGGGGTAGGAATCACTCCTAGTTTCTCAAGGTCCTTGGGAGACATAGAACTAAAGTCATATTGAGAACTAGAAGACTCAACTTGCGCAACGCAAGGGACTGACCCGTCAAAGCAGATGTCATTCCAAGGGACATACTCATGAACCATGTCATGAAAAGTGTTGCCTTTAGAATACTCCTTTGGGGTCATGACTACCAGAGAGGGAGAGAGTGGACCCTCATCCTTAACACTCCACTCCAAACCTTGATGAGATATTATCAAAAGAGGCTCTTGCATAGAAGGATTGACTTGATCCTATGATGAGACATTGATTAATGTTTCCTCTCTTACATTTAGATTTTCAAATTGCTTAGTCATGTGAGATGAGGAAACTGATGGACATAAATGAAGATCATATTGAGTTTGTTCAACTAGTGAACAATATTCAAATGGGTAAGAATTCAAACTTCAAAAATTGGTGAAAAGTAGAAGGGACAACCTGCATCGCATGGATCCAAGGACATCCAAGAAGCAGATTAAAATATGCAGGGTAAGACACCACATAGAACAAGGTATCTAAGATCTTGGGCCCAACCCTAAGGGGGAGAGATACATAAGTTCTAGTTTCAGCTATATTTCCTTTTTTCAGCACCGTTTTCATCCCCCATTAATTTGCAACAGTTAGCTAGGACTCCCAAGGAACCAACCTTCTTCAAAGATTGACCAAAAATCCTCACAACTTGAAGGTCACTCAATGTTGGTCAAGGTTTGTGGGTGCACAAACCTTTCCTTAGACAAATTTTTGACCAACAGCTCCATGCATGCTAGCTTGAAAGAAAATTTGAAGAAGGGGAATTTGAGAAAGGAGTGATATTGAGAAGATTGGACTCGAGAGGAGGAGTTGAAGGATAGAAAGTTATTGAAGGGACAAAATAACTAGAATGAGAAGGGAACCTTGTGCATGGATCAAGAAAAGAATAGAATCAGATAAGGTGAACGAGGGGGGTGTATGAGAGAGAGAGGCAAGATTAGAAGAAGAAGCACGAGTTAGGAGGATTAAGAGTGGTTGAGATTGTGTCCATAGTTTGGTATATAGTGTTAGGGTCAGTCTAATTTTGCAAGAAAGGAGAATAGTTGTTATCGAGGACATGAAGAGAGGGCAACAAAACTTAAGTTGAGTCTTGTTGCAAATGATGAGAGGAAAGCAGAGAATGATTGGCATATGCCATAGAAGGAATAAAACCAAGCTCAAAATACATAACATGGAGATAGGGGGTTGAAGAAGGGATCCTCTTGATAGGAATTTATGGTGTTTGAGTATGAGTGGCTTGTTGCACTAGGACTTGGTTAGAATATGAAGGACCAGGTTGCGATGGATCGCTTAGAGTTTGGCTATGAGAATAGGCAAGCAATTTTTGAAGCAAAGTGGAGGTTGCTTCCTCTAGTTGGCTAAATGGGTTGGTTGGAGGAGGGGTTACCTGAGAAGCTTCTATAGCTAGGCATTCTTGCTCTCGTGCTTGGATTTGGGTAAGGACCATGATGGAAGGGTGAAGGATAGGTAGGTGGCTATGAAAGGGGATTGTAACTTGTTTTAACAAGAATTGTACCTATTTATTCAATTTTTACTATGATCATACCTCTTCATACAGTTTTGTCTCTGATCATACCTATACAAATGGTTCTATTAGAAATAGGTTGCAAAGGCTAAAGTGATGGGAAAAATAAAAAAAGAAGGATTTTAGGACTATTTTTATATCTGGTATTCTATTTTTGTGGTAGTTTTGTAAAAAACCAAACTAATCAAAAAGGTGATTTTGCAAACAACACAACATTAAGGTGATTGCATTTTTGGGTGTAATTGTGTGCTAATGTATTTTGAAATTGATTAGAAAGTTACTCTTTTTATAATTTTTATTTTTGTTTGATTTTTTTGCATTTTTTGTGTTTATAGGTTTTGAAGACCTTGAAAACAACGAAATGGGGTATATGGATGTAATTTACTAGGGTATGTTGATGCACATTCCCCAATATACCCAAAGGTACATAAAAATAAATAATTTCATAGATGGGCAAAGGTTGTCTAAGGTGGAAATGGCTCAAGGTAACCAAAAGAGAAAAAATAAACCTATTGCACAAGAGGCGACACTGTTTAAGACCTACGACATCCCAATCGACTTTTGCTTCACCCTTGGGCAGGCTTGGTCAATAATGATAGTTGCACACTCAAAGCCTTGTGAGCGGGGGTATCTATCCTAAACTACCTTGAGATAATCCCAAGGGTAGCAAGATTTTTGGTGATGATGCCTAGAAAACTACTCAAATGGCTACTATGGTGTCTGGGGGGTGAGTCAACGATTAGAGATAAAGCCCAATGTTGTCGATCTTGATTGACTGTTCGTTATGAAATTCAATGTCATCAATGTGTATAATATGTGCAAGTGTGTGAGAGTGTTTTGCTTTAGAAATCAAAGTTCATAAATAGAAACTACATATGAAAGCAAATTGAAAACTTTTTTTATTGTTGGAAAGTAGAGTGCTTTTAAAAGAAAATCTATGCTATTCAAGAAAAATGAAAGTTGATGTTTTTAAACAAGGATTTATGCATAGAAAATGAAAATGCAAGATTTTTTGTCATGAAAATATCTATGCTAAGATCTGTTTGGTTGTAAATCTATCTGCACTAGTCAAGATACGCATGTTAAGGTTATGACCAGTTGTCTTCTTAGAGCCTTATGTACGAGTCAGATAAAAATCTATCTCAACTCACAAAGACGAGGAAATTGAAGGCTTTCTTCAAACCTTATGCAAATGATTATCCTATGCTACTAAAAGACAAATGCAATGCATAAAAATATAGAACTCAAAAAGGGATCGCCCTTAAGAATGAAGCTATGCTAATGTGATGAAAAGAAAGGGCTTTTTGAAACCAAACAAGAAAGGAAATTGGATGCTTTTGAAAGTTGACCAAAGAAATTTGGTGTATTTTGAAAGACAATAAATTAAATCTAAAGCTTTTGTAAAATGACCAAAGCAATTTGGGGCGTGAGTGTGGTCTACCGACAAGGATGCCACTTGCATTATCGGTGATGAGACCCGGGTTCAATCCCCATGGTGGATGTATAATAGAAGTATTATTACAAAAAAAAAACAAGAAAGCAAGTTTTAGGATTTTGAAAGATGACCAAAGCAATTTGGTGCATTTTGAAAGACAAGAAAGTAAATTTAAATCTTTTGTAAGATGACAAAAAATTTGGGGCCTTTTGTCATGAAATTTGAGATTTTTTTTTTTTTATTTTGCAATGGGAAAGAAAAATTGACTAAAATGTTGTGATAGAAGTGTTTACCTATGGTCCTAAGCTACTTGAATGTTGTTTAGAACATTTGACAGGCTCTGGATTGTTGGTTTCTATTGTCTAGAAATGATTATATGTGTTTGTGTGGTTGATAGTTTGATTGTACCTATTTGTACGGTCAACAACAGGGGGAGTTTTTTTAGGCTATTTCTACTATTGGTGATTTGTCAAGTACAAGAAATTGGTTTTTATGGAATTTTCCTACAAGATTAAAGGATAAAAAGTTAAATTTCTTTTAAACACATATTAAAAGAAATAAAGGTTAAAATTCAAAATAATGCAAAAAAAGACAAAGCAAAAGTTGGCAAAAATGCTAATTTTATGAGGTTGATAGGTGAGCAAGAGAGAGTACACCTTTAGATGTCATTTTGTAGGTTGGTTTGGCCTAAGGATCTGAATTGGTAAGTGAGATAACAATATAATTGGAAAAATCCTATCCCTACCTTACTTGCAACTACTATGGTTGTTGTGATAGCTATGATAGTTGTGAGTGTTGTGTATAAACTGGTATCTACCTTGAGTGGGCCCAATTTTTGGAGCTCTTAAATGACAATATGGATCCATACGGTTGTGAATTTGACCATACCCCTTCGTACAGTTCTAGCTCACAGACCAAAAAAGGCTTCTGCCTTGGACCTGATTTGATGTATGAGGGTGTTGAGGGTTTGTGTTGGATTTTTGGACCTAAAACATAGAAAATGATAGCAAAAGTCAGTGAGATAGCTAAGAAGCTAACAAAACATGAAAGGAGGATTTCGAGGTCCCACCATGATTGCCAAAAATGTGCATCATAAAAAACATGACATTCCATTGATAAGAAAGGGCGTTACAAAATGATTCCTCTTTTACAAAACTTGCCCCATGGGCTACAATTTAGGTCTCCCAATGATGGAGCCCTTTTTTAGTAAAGATTTATGACACCAAGATTCTCTTTGACCACCTCAAGGGAGTGGGTTTACTACATGTGTACCACTATTAGCTACATAGATCCTTAAAACCTACACAACCCAAAATAATAAGTTAGTAGCATCTATGGACCTATCTTAATCATACCATGATTGATAAAAGAGAAAGCAAATGAAAATCTACCCTATTTCATGATTACAGAGTTGTAATAAGTGCAAAACAAATAAACATAGTAACTGTTATCTGAATCTATGATCTGTTGGACTGTAGTTGTCTGGAATAGGTCCTTGAAGGGAACCGTACCCTTAGGTACAGTCCAATCTAATTGTACCTATCCTTGTGGTTGACTCTGTGTTAGTCAAGCAAAAATCTCTTTTGAAGTGGCTATGTTGGTCCTATGGGAGCTCTTGCCCAAGTTTGGTAGTCATTTGAATCTACACCTACAAGTAGTTTACAAAAGAGCAAGGCGGAACAAAAGTCATACAAAAGCATCCATCAAGGTCAATAGCAAAGGAGGGTTTGAGTGTAATGGAGGCTAGAGTTATTTCTAAAGGTTCTATTATGTAAATGGTTGATTCTTAGAAATTAAGGAAATGACCTTCTATTTATAGAATTGACCGAGGTTGGGGGGGTTGAGGTGTCCTATGAGGTGGAGGTGTGCACCATACCTCATGAATGCCCTTGGGTGGAAGAAAGTCTTCATCCATCCACATGCATTAAATGGGCATGGGTGCACCATGCCTCATAAATGCATGGGGTGAAGAAATTCTTCACCCATTTATGGCATGGTGGATGATGAATCATCAATGCCTTTAATGCACATGGGTGAGAGAAGTCCTCACCCTCTTGATGGCATTGAATGGGCATGATGAGGTGGAAAGGCTAGGCTAGGCTAGGCTAGGGTGAGGTGGAGGCTAGGCTAGTCAAAGGGTAGACTAGGGTGAGGTGTCCCTATGCTAGGTAAAGTGGGTGGTCGCATGGTGACTAGGGGCTAAGCATATGAGGGAGCTTAGGAGGAAAAAGGGGCTAAAGGGGATAAATAGTGTTCTTAGGCAAATTTTGTAAATTTTGAGGGGTTTTGCAAATTAGTAAACCGTTTGCACTACACAAGGGATAATGTGTCATTTTAAGGTATCTACGAGTGTTAAACATGGTACCCATCGAATATCCAAAAGGGGGGATACACATGCACAAACTTTTGAGATCTAAACAAAGCATGTCCCAAAGATAATTTTCCCCTTCCAAATATTGACACCCTGGTTGACTCCACAATGGGTCATGAAATGATCTCCCTAATGGATGGTTTCTCCGGATATAATCAAAATTTAAGTTAATCTTGATGATCAACATAAGACATCTTTCACTCAGGTGTTGTAGGTGAGTTGGAGAGGAGAGGGCAATCCTCCAAGGGAGGTCCCAGGTTCAAATCTCCACGCTACCAAAAAGTTGAATTGGGTATCTAAAATCCAATTGATAATGTTGGTGCGGGCAGGGTCGAGTGCGACCCCGGGTGACTTTGACGGTGTAGAACCCCCTGTTCGTGGTCTCTCAGACCAAGGCGACTCCGCAAGAGGTTTTTCGCTTTAAAAAAAAAAACATAAGACATCTTTCACCATGCCATGGGGGACCTTTTGCTACAAAGTCATACAATTTGGTCTAAAAAACGTAGGTGCTACTTATCAACGTGCTATGACATACATATTTCATGTTTATATGCATGATATTGTGGGGAATTACATGGATGATTTATTGGAAAAATATAAAACATGTGATCAACATGTTGATGTTTTATGCAAAGTCTTTGACTGACTCCTTGGGCATAATGTGAGACTAAATCCTAAGAACTGTCTTTGTTGTTACCTCAGGGAAACTTCTTGGATTTATTGTCTCTCAGCAAGGTATTGAAGCGGACCCAAACAAAGTGAAAGTCATCCTTGAAATGCTTCCCCCCATGAATCTCAAAGAATAACATAGCTTACAAGGTAAAATTCAAGCAATTAGTCGCTTCATCATGCAACTATCGGATAAATGTAAGTCATTCAATTATATTTTGCAAAAGAGGATCACATTTAACTAGACCAAAGAATTTCATGATGCTTTTGAGGCTATCAAGCAGTATTGTAGACACCCAAAAAGTGTCATTTTGCAACATTCCAAACCATCCTTCCAACTACTTTTAAATTTTCCAAATCCTCTCTTAATTCATCTAAATCCCTTCAAATTCCCCCTAACTCTCCTCTAATTTCTCTTAATTCTTTCATAACTTCCCCTAATTCCTTCTAACTATCTTTATTCCTTATTAATCCCTCCTAATTTTCCCTAATCTCCTCTAATTCTCCCCTAATCTTCTTTAATTTTTTCTAATCTCTCTTTCTTCCTTTATTCCTCTTAATTCTCCTGTTTTCTTAACCTACCTAATTTCTTTCTAAATCCCTCGTAATTGTTCTAATTATTTTAATTTATATTATCGCTTACAAATCCCTTTTAATATTCTATAAATTTCCTCCTAATTCTTTGTTTCTTCTAATTCTTAAATTCCTCTAAAACCCTCTAATCCCTCCTTATTTATTCTAATCCTCTCTATTTCCCATGAATTTCTCCTTTCTCTCCTTAATTTCCCTTAAAATTCTTATAACCCCCACTTAATCCCCATTTTCTTAAATTAATCCCCTTGATTAAACCTATAACTACTCTAGAAACTTTCATTCCCTCACCTTCCCACACCCTTCCCTCCAATTTCAAAAAGAATAAAAATTAATAATAATAATAATAATAATAATAAAATTAAAATTAAAAATTAATTAAAAAAATCACTTAAGGGACCAAACTTTCATGGAAGGTTCCAAATCCTTTTGGCCAAATACCTATAAATGACCCTCATTCCCCCATCTACCAAAGAAGCAAGGAAGCAAAAAAAAAAGCGAGCAAGCAACAAGTGACCAAAAGAGAAGAAGGGTTTAAAGTTTTTAAAAGTCTACCATTAAGGTTTTTCCAAGCATTTGATCATTAAGGTTTTTCCAAGTGTTTATCATTAGGGTTTTCCAAGTATCCTTCACTATGGTTTTTTGTGTTAAGATTTTCAAGACCATTCTCACTCTGTCAACAGCCAACAACCAACCTTTCTCACTCAACAACCACCCTTTCTCACTTGACAACCATCCGTTCTCGCCTTACCTATTGTCATCTGCGTTCAAAGAACACACATCACGACCATCCCTCAACAAGAGCCAACAATCACCATCATGTAAGACAGCCAACAACCTATCACCACTATCTGAGATGACCACCATCATCACCATCCTACTTTAGGATGGCCACCATCACCACCGTCCTGCTTTGGGACGACCTCCACCCAGGGACCTAACACAACTAGTTTCCAACCATAAGTACACAAATTGTTTTGGTCATCACTTTTGCATATGGACTTCAATCAATTTGAAATTTTGAGGATGGCTTCGTGATGACCTAAAGAAGACCTCCACAAAGTTTCATAGCAATTTAAGAACCAGAGGCAAGGCCATCTCATCAGGAGACGACCATCATCCGAGACCATTTCATCTTGAGACGACCACCACCAACAAGGCCGACTGCAACAACTCTCAACCACAGAGAAAGAAGCAAGTAATATAGGTACAATCTCTAGTATTCAATGGCATATTTACACTTTCTAGTTATTTCATAAGCATTTTATAATCTTGTTGTTTACATCCTTTTCTCAAAGTAGGCCCAACCACGATGGGCCCTTCAAATATTATTAATCTTCAAATACTATTAATCGGTCCTCATTCACTGTGTGAAGGTACACCAAGACTAAAGGCAGCATTAGGTGGTCCAACAAGCTCAAGAAAACCCACCCACAATTTGATTGTGGCATGAAAAGAAGATTGCACCGAAGTTATTGATGTAAAAAGGGGTCATACCCCTTTCTTTGAGCAATATCATTTGTAAAAACCTTAAAAAAGTTCATTATATTCAAAAGATTTATTTATTTATTATATCATATTCCATTTATTTTTATAAGGTGCATTTTCATGTCTACAATATAACGATCACGGTGCATTTTCATGTCTACAATATAACGACCACTCTTTGACATTTCCATTACTGGTGTCTTTAGCTTGGTACATGTTTTGTGTGGGTTTTACTCTTTGAATTTGCTATGCAATTTGGGTTAGTTACAATGTTCTCTGTCTGTGCTGCAGGTATAAGACATTCTTAAAAGATTAGGGAAGGCAATGGGTTTTACTCTTTGAATTTGCTATGCCATTTGGGTTAGTTACAATGTTCTCTGTCTGTGCTGCAGGTATAAGACATTCTTAAAAGATTAGGGAAGGCAAGCTGGACTGAGGTTCTCCAAACAAAGTTTGAGCTTACTGCATCACCCTGAGATGGCCCATGGATCTAACCGTCTCAGACCGAGATGGCCGCTCACACAGCGTACTGCAACTCAATGCCATAATCCCTTTTTATGTTTTCTGTTAATTGCCTGTTGTCTTTGAGATATTTCGTGTTTTGATTTTCGTTTGTGCTGATCCTGTTTGTGCTGTTTGGCAGGTATACCGTCTCAACAGTAACCTCAGCACCACCGTCTCATCCCAAGATGGTCTTGATGGAAGGCCATCTCACTCTGAGATGGCCATTGACCCAAACACAATGAGCTTCAGAGACAGACCTACAACCTACAACCTTCTCGACCCTACATCAACAGGGCTGGACTACGGATCAATATCTCTTTTTCCTCCGTTCATTAGTATGAAATAGCAATCCCTTTGTCTTAGCCTAGGTGCCCTTTTAGTTTTTCCTAGAGTGTAGTTGTTTAGTTCCTTTCTTTAATTAGTTTCGTTGGTTTAGTTCTTGAATTTGGTTGATCTCTATCTTCCTTCAGCTTATTTCCTTAGTTTTCTAAGGACATCTACATCCACACCATGTGTTAGCCAACCTATAAATTAATAAAAGAATATAATAAAATGAAATCTGTGACAACGTAGGATTTTTAGCAATCAGCCTATTTCCTTAGTTTTCTAAGCGCACCTACATCCACACCATGTGTCAGCCAACCTAGAAATTAATAAAATGAAATCTGTGACAACCTAGGAATTTTAGCACATAAATACAGACCAATAATGTACATGGAGCAATGGCTGAGGGCCCTTTATTGACTGATCCCTAGAATAGCTTGTAGATCCCAACAGTTGCAGCATGCTTCATACATTAGTCCGATAATATAGGCAGATCTCTTTTGGATGCAGTTCAACTTGCCTTTCAATTAGTATTTTTCTTACCTTTGGCAGCTTGGCTTTCCAACAGCCTTAAATACATCTTCAAAGAATCCCATGTCACCATCTTCTCCTTGATCTAAGTGTTCACTAGGATCTGTCACATATAGAGTATTTGTGCTACATTGTGGAACAAGAAAAAACTCTTGCCAGATATTCGTGAGAATCTCATCCTATACATAAAGTGCCCTGGTATTGACTACATCTGCAAGATGTTGCTACTATCATGGCATTCAGAACAATAGATTATTAGCTTTCCCAGAGTATTCCAATTACCATCAATAGTGCCATGATATCATTTTGGTGCCTGTGAGAGGCAAAACTCCTTCAAAAGAATTCATTTGGCTATGTTTCCAAACCACTTGCAAACACAAGCTGTAGAACAAAGGATCCTAGGATTCTAATTGAGTGACATAAACACAAGTACCAGCACTGTTTCACTGAGATGTCCATTGGAGCAAACGCAAATTGGCCCAGCCGTTATGGATGACAGATTTTTGGACATCTGCACGCTCACTGCCACTTTGCACGTCTTGCCCTTGGCTTTGCACGAAATCCCCCACTAAACTTAGCAGAACTTTGATTCGTCATTGTCTCAGGCTGTGGTAGGCAAACAGCTACAACCACTTCTTCCGAAAAGATTACCCCAGCCGAGTCTCAAACTGGCACCCCCAAGGATGAGATTTTAAAAACAATAATGATGTCTATGGCATCAAAAGTTTGATGATGTTGTAGCATTCTTAATTGTGTGGCTGTTTTTCTGCAATATCTTCTTTAAATGTATTTTTGACTGTCCAGATTGAGTAAACTCAAAATAGAAACATTTGCTGCACCATTCTTCTTGCCTGGTCTATGGCCTATTTTTGGTTAATCTTGCTTAATCTGTCAAGGGTTTGGTACCATCTGTACTGTTTACTTAAAAAGCTTTTCTTCTCGAGGAAACCGTAGTGATGATTTCAGATCTGTGAATGGCTTTTAATGTAATATCTCTATGGCTCTTTTGGGCATCAATCCTGATGGATATAGTTTTATTATTCAACCATATTTTAATCAAATTTGAGAAAACAGTTAGGTTTGCTCTGCACTGATCTCAGTCTCAAATAACACCATTTGCTACTTTCTTGTAAGCGAAATTGCACAGTATTTTTGTAAAATTTTGAAGCCTTACTAAGTAATGGGAGGAAAAGGGCTTGAAGGCACTACAGACCGGTGGATAAATCACAATAAACAAACTCATAAAGCTCTAGACCTTCGCTGAAGTGTTTGTCAAGCTCTTTATAAAAATAAAAACTAAGGAAAATGTACTTAAAAACATTAAGTTAATCACAATCACATTATTTTAGAAATTCATAAACTTAAGGTTCAAACCACAGGACTGCTCTTGTCAAACCTATTTTGCAACAGGACTGCTCTTATCAAACCTATTTTACATGGTTATTGTTGACCAGGTATAAAGGGATCACCAACCCTAGGATTGCTTCTACCAAACATATTTTGCATCGTTATTGTTGACCCAGCATGAAGGGGATCACCAATCACAAGGCTCTGCTTCTACCAAACCTTTACATCGTTATTGTTGACCCGGCATGAATGGGATCACGTCACTTGGAATTTGTAGAGTCATTGTTGGTCAAAGGATTTAGATCAAACTATTACCTTTGCAAACAGACTGCCCTGGTTTGGTGTGCAGAGGATTCAGATCAAACTATTTTGCAAACAGGTTGCCCCTGGTTTGGTGCGCTCAAACTACTAACTTTACAAACAGGCTGCCCTTGGTTTGGTGCGCAGAAGATTCAGTTCAAACTACTACCTCTACCTTCACAAATAGAGGCAATAGGCTGCCCTGCACTTAAAAGATTCGGGCACTCAGAGGATTAAGATCAGACTACTACCTTTACAAAGAGACTACCCTAAAGTTTAAACATGAATATCTTCTTGATAAGTACCTAACCAAACTAACACTTACCAATCCACTAACCTTTAGAAATTTACCATGACCTCACTTTCACTCTAATATTTTTCTTGGCCGAAGAGGACGAAGCAACAGCTCCGCGGACCTTGCTTCTCACCTCTACGCAGTGCGGCTAGACGTCTGCGGCCCTTTAGCGCTTCACATGCCCTGTCTCTCGGCGGCCTCGTCTCTGCCACATCCACCCTACACGGCCTCCGCTGTCACCTGACACGGCGCCTCCCTAGCCGGTTCCCCATATTGCTGTAGAAAGATAAGATCCCACTAAAGGATCCTGTCAGCAATCCCTCGGCACTTCCACACTGTCTTCTAGTCATGCATATCCGTCCGGTATGAGAGCTTTCCACCCGAACAATCCCGCCATGTTCTGGGTCGCTCGTTGTCAAATTCATCGTATTCTAGAAATCGCTATCTACTTTTTAAGTGGCCAAATCCGCCCGTAAATGACGTTTATTGCTCCTGTTTTTCCCCATCTTGCTCAATCGCTCGAGCTCTATAGTCCCGTCTCTGTATGCGATTCCCTTCTGTGAACCACTTGGCCCTCTTTTTGGCCCTAATCTGCCTCCGTGGGTGCCAACACACGGCTAGCTCTCTGACGTGGGCGCAAAGGCCCTAGCCTGCTTCACGCCCAATCACGTCCAGCCACAAATGATTTCCCTCCCTCGACGTATTCCTCAGCTGGTGCATCTTCCTGTACCAGTGGCCACCTTTGCCGCCCATAGATGCCACAGCCGTTTGAAGGACTGGGGTCTGCTGGCTCCCATACGCCCCGTGTTTTGCGAGAAGAAAGCATCGATCATTTCCATGTCTACCCTTTACACAGCAATGAAAACGATTTTGATGACGGTCGCGGGTTCGAGTTCGCCGCGTTAGCACGTTTCAAAAATCTCAAAGTGTGACATCCACTCTCCACTCTCGGCCACATGGCACCTATATGCTATAGGTTTTTGCATAGAGATCATGAATCTCGATAGGTGGTCTTCTTACAACGACGAAATAAAATAGGTTTGTTGGAAGCAGCCTTCTGGTTTAAACCAACATCATGAATCCTGAGCGATAGGTGGTCTTCCTTTCACATCGGATCAAGACGAGATAAAATAGGCTTGTTGAAAGCAGTCTTCATGTTTAAACCATATGTTTGTTACCTATTAAAAATAGTGTAATTATAACAACTCCTCTATACGAAAAAAAAAGAAAATGAAAAAATTTAAATAAATTAAATTAAATTAAAAAAAAAAATCAAAATTAAGATATTTTGATTTCTTCATTGTGCATCGAAGAAGATAGTGTTGTTTTTCTTGTAAATCGAGGCTTCACTCAAAGCCAAAGATAACCTTATTTATAGTTGCTGGAAAGCTTTTTTTTTTGCGAAGGATTTAACTAAAACATTAAATTTTTTTTTTTTTTTTTTTTTTTTTTTTTTTTGGTTATTGTAAGAAACTTTTATGGCCGACGTTTAGGGTTGAGTAGTCTCCTTCCTAAAGTCGAAATTTATACTTATCAATAAGGAATTTAGCACTAAGCCACCACACATCCACCTCCTCGCACATTCACCCACGCTGCGGTTTGGGCCTTGAACCTTCCGAAGAAAAAGCCAAAGAGCGAACCATTGCGCTGCACCCCAAGTGCTTGTAAAGGTTTGTTTTGATCTATGAAACTCTGAAATGTTTTTTTTTCAAAATATTAAAAAAATGTCAAATAATACCAAATAACAAAAACACACTCGGTTGTTTATTTGTTTGTGTAGATAGTGCATCTCTTTTGTTAATTAAAAAAATATTTTTTTAATTAACATCTTTAATCGTCATTTTTGCTTAAATTAGTGTTTGGTTGAATCTTAGGCATGGTGTTTGCTTATATTGTTTTAGACATTTGGTGTTTTAATTTTGCGTTCTACATAAGCATAAAAAACACGCAACACAAAACATTAAAACAAAACCAATCTCACACATTTTACACATTACTTTTCATAAATCTATTTTGCGAGGATAGCCTCTTGGTGACGTTGGATTTCACCACCAACCATTGGTTGAGCCCTTAGACACCCTAGTGTAATACATATAATTTCTTGGACTTCCTGACCAGGAAGTTGGTTGCCCTTGGGATTAGTTGTTAGGATCCCACATCCTAACATTTATTTATTATTATTAATAGTATAATTAATTATTATATTGGCTTATATTGTGAACTGTTATATTGTAATCGATGTAGGGTTAGGATAGTTAGGCTATAATGATTTGTACGAGTAGAAGAAATAGGATAAAAAGAAGAATAATATTTTATTATATAATATTTTAGGAGGAAGCCCCCTCGAAGTGGCTTGCGATTCATGTTCATTTATTTATTAATTTATATTAAAACCTACAAGGTTTTAACATTTGGTATCAGAGCAACGCTTCTGGAGAGTAGGACTGTCATCATTCTGTATTACCAGTTAGCATTACAATTTGTATCCAGCTTAGGCAAAAGACAACATGATGGGTTACAATTTGGATAGTTCGTGGTACGTAAGTTCTTTCATCAACAAGAAATATTTATTCCTGTGAGGAGAGAACAATATACAAAGCTTTCACTAATAAAGCTCGAAGCAAAAATTCCTTCACAAAAGTTTTGGAGTGACGTCAGAATAAAGAACGCATTCGGTGCAGGAGGTCAAAATAGAGAACGCGCAGTCATCAATATAAAGAACCCTAAAATTTAAATTAAATTGCAAAGCATTTTGGCTAGCAGTAGCGAAAACTCTACGCGGGAGGTAAAAGACACCATGGAAATCATTCACTCTGAAGGTCCGAGGATAAAATTTCAAATTAAACATATTTCGAACCCTAATTTTTCCAAACTCCAAAACTACCAAGTGGAAATCGAATCCGCATAAGTTTTGTTTCCTATTTTCGACATCTACCATAATCCGACAACATTTTTTGTCAAAGATAGGCATTTTAAATATTTTTTATGCATATCATTTATCCCACATTCGCTACTCGTGGGCTCTTGCATAAGTTTATAATTGTCGATCTACATATTGTATTTTGACCAGCTTTCATTGTCAATACCCCACGCACCTGCTAAGAACCGCTCACTCGTCGCAAGCCTAGTCGTCTTCCCTCCTCACGCACGCGTTGTCTCACCCATCATCCCACTCACCCACTACCAAGGTCTTCGCTTCGCTGTCATGTCAAACTCACGTTCGTCCTTCGTGTCCCACACTCAAGTCTCATCCTCCGTGCACTGTCTGTGTCAGTTTGGTACTTCTATGTTTGTGCCAGTCTTGTCACCTCTTCATCCATGTCTTCACATACTGTGTCCCAGTCTTCCACGTCATAGTCATGTCCCTTGTCAGCATTCATGTCATACTAGTCATTGGCTCAACATTCAAGATTTGAAATTTGATCATTAGCAAATTCAAAAAAAATGTGATCGTTGGCAACTACAAAACCAATTTTTTACCGCACCAACAATTTTTTTTGGCGTCCCTTTCCAAGAAGATTACAAAAATGGTCGAGGGAAGAAGATCTCAAGACCCCAGTTTAGAAAAATTGGATCATGATATTCGACAAATCAAGGACTTGCTTTTACAAGTTAATCTCAAGCACACTTTTCAAGAAATAGAGGTAAGGATGGTTGGATTAAATGCTAAATATGACTATTTGAATCAAAATCTGGCACAAGTACAACAAATCGTGCAATCAATTGTAGCTAATCAGTCTCAATCAGCACAAGATTCGAGCTCACCACAATATTTTGGACAAACAGGAGGATCAACGCATCAGGTGCACATTGGGAGCCAACAAACATCCATCCTTCCAAGAACAACTAAGTTAGATTTTTCCAAATTTTATGGAGGAGATCCCACTAGCTGGATCTGCCGGGAGGAACAATATTTCTCACTATACCAAATTCTTGAGGTGCAAAAAGTATGTATTGCATCATTCCACCTTGAGCATGATGTTATCCAATGGTACCAATGGTACGAAAAGACTAATGAAACTCCTACTTGAGGGGGATTTACGAAAAAATTGTTGGTTCGGTTTGGCCCAAGTAATTTCAAAGACTTCATAGGAGCTCTCACCAAACTATGTCAAATCACTTTAGTGCATGAGTATCAGGCTCAATTCGATAAGCTCACCAATCGCACAACAAGGTTGGATGCATCGTTTTTCAAAAGTTGTTTCATCAGTGGGTTGAGAGAAGAAATTAGGATGGAGGTGAAGATGTTCAATCCCAGCACCATGATGGAGGCCATTGGATTAGCCAAGTTAGTTGAAGATAAATTCAATGCTCAACTTCGACAAGGAAAGCAACCTATTGAAAAATCACAAGTCACGCACATTGCCCCAGGACCTAACCAACCCTTGCAGGTTAAGCGGGTCAACCTAGAGGAAATGAAAGAACAACAGGTGAAAGGCCTTTGTTATAATTATGATACAAAATATGGTCCAAATCATAGATGCACTACACAGAAGTATTTATTGAATGTTGTTGATCCTTGTCACTCCACATAGGAAGAAGATAAGGTAGAAGTGGACTAAGTGACAGATGCACCTGATAACAACAATGACGATATCCCCGAAATTTCTTTCAATGCTCTCATGGGATTTTCTTCTCCACAAGCTATGAAAGTTCGAGGGCACTTCAAATGAAAAAATCTCATGTTGCTCATTGATTCTGGAAGTACACATAATTTCAATGACCCGAGTGTGGTGAAACAGGCTAATTTTTATATACAACCTTGCAATAGCTTTGAGGTGATGATTGGTACTAGGGGATGGATTGCCTGTGAAGGGAAGTGTCAAAATGTCAAGCTCACCTTGGGCGACTACAATATGAAAAGTGACATGTATGCACTTCCATTGGGAGGATGTGAAGTTGTCCTAGGGGCTCAATGGTTGTGAACACTTGGGCCAATACTCTGGGATTTTGCAACATTGTGGATGCAATTCATAGTTGACGCACATAAATACACTCTAAAAGGACTACAAGCAGGTTCCTCACAAATAGTGAGTTCTCATCATATGGAAAAGCTTATTTGAAAAGGAGGCAAAGGGCTGATTGCACAATTATTTTCCATGCAATCAACATGGGAGGATAATGATGAAGCATAAGAGTTACAATAGCTTTTGATACATCACTCTTGGGTATTGGAAGAACTAAAAGGTTTTCCCCCCATCATAGTCAATATCATGCTATACAACTCATTCCAGGAAATCAACCACCAAATATTTAGCCTTACCGATACCCGTGCTTACAAAAAAGTGAAATTGCAAAATTTGTGCAAGCACTCTCTTCACTAGTACCGAGGATGGCTCCATCATGGTCAAACTTGAAGCAGTCTTGGCACGACGCACCCATCACCTTTGCTATCACATTATCACCGAAGTCCTGGTTCTGTGGCAAGGATTGGCACCTAAGGATGCTCTTTGGGACTTACTTCATCAGTTTTCGCAACGATTTCCTCAGTTCCAACTTTGAGGACAAAGTTTTTTCCAGGTTGGGTAGCATGTTAGGATCCCACATCCTAACATATATTTATTATTATTAATAGTATAATTAATTATTATATTAGCTTATATTGTGAACCGTCATATTCTAATCGACGTAGGGTTAGGATAGTTGGGCTATAATGATATGTACGAGTAGAATAAATAAGATAAAAAGAAGAATAATATTTTATTATATAAGATTTCAATAGGAAGCCCCTTCGAAGTGGCTTGTGATTCATGTTCATTTATTTATTAAATTTATATTAAAACCTACAAAGTTTTAACTATAGCTCGAGATAATCTTGAGGTTAGCACCCTTTGACCACAGGGCTTAATAATTAGTGGAATCGTAGCTATCATTTTTGTTTGAGCCTAATCAAGGGTGAAGCGAAAGCCCGGTTGGGCAATTAGCAAAACTTAGACAATGTTACCTCTATCGAGAGGTTATTTTTTTCCCCTTTAGGATACCTGAAGCCAACCCTCCACTTTTGAAAGTCTTTCTAACTATTTGTGTGTCACTTCTCTTGAGATAGGTGGGCATAAACACACCCTTCATAGACCTCACACCATACGCCTCTTAGTAGCTCCTAGGCTTAGGAATCTATCAATACACACACAAAAAAAACAAATCCATCAAACCTCCCTTCACCTCGATCAAACCATCTTAAAACATCAACACATCAAAACACAACACCAAAAATCAAGCGAACACATCAATCTCATTTTTGTTTTTTTGATTAATTATTCAACTTTTTGGTTTGTGTAGATAGTATTTATCTTTAACAAACACCATGTGAACCATCACCAAAATCTTCAAAACATTCCCAAAATCCACCTTTGCCTCTTCCTCCCACCAATCCTATCCATTCCTTCTCATTTTACCCCATCCCCATTTTCTTATAGTACAAACCCACACCCAAGCCTATGCTCAAGAACAACCTTCCATGGAGCATTTCGATCATACCCTTCCTCCTTCATCCACTCCTCCAACCCATTTGGAGAAGATGCCTTCCATATTGCCTAGTACCTTTTCCACCATTTCTCCTCATCCATCTCCAATCATTATGACCTATCCTTGACCTTCACATTTTGATCTAGGTCTAATGTATCAAGTCATCTCTACCCCTCTACTTGAAATTCCTCTTGCACGACCCACTTCATCCACCTCTCCCCTACCCCCTCTTCTCCCAACACCTCCTCTACCACCTCTTCTTCCAACATCTCCTCTACCCCTACTTCTTCCACCTATCCTTACAACACCATCTCTTCCCCCTTTTCTCCCAAAATCCTATCATTTATCTCTCGCTCCCCATGAGGCTCAACACCTATGGTTTTGTCATTCATCCTATCCTCCACTTTTAACATATCCATCTTCTCATTTCCATAAACGTAATATTTGATCCCATCCTCCAACCTTTTTGACCTATTCAGTCCATTCCAATTCCATCTCTAATTAATCTCAACCAAATCTTAAACCAACTCACCAATATTCACCTACTATTAGGTCATCAAAGGTCTTCTGCATTGACCTTACAATCTTCCTCAACACAACTATCCTCCACTCTTCCATCTTCATCTTGACACTTAATTAACCATCTCATCCACCTCACGCTCCATTAACTCCATTCCTCTTTGCTCTCTTCTTCTTTTGTCCTCTTTCCCCCTTGTCCATATTGTACATAACCACTCATTACCTTCATCCATCATAATCGCACCCCATACCAAATTGTTTTATCACTTGAGTAGGGCGAAACTACCCCAATTAATGTTGTCATGCATTTGATCAATATCCAACACCTAGTTTTGAAATATGTGTCTACCCCAAAACCTTCTCAAAGACTATCATTAGCCATCCTTGCTTTCTTTGTCATAGTTTTTTTTAATTTCATTGCTTAGTTGCTTGCATTAGCCACCCTTTTTTTTTGGGGAAAAGCAGAGTCCTCTAGTCATCACTACACCTTGTCTGTTGGGACAAAAGCAAACCCATCCACTCAACATTAGAATAGGTTTTCATTCAATCAAATTGTCTCCATAAGTTTTCAATGGTATTCACCTCTTCCATCACTGGGCCATTCTACATTGATCATAATTCGTGATAATCTCAAGTCTCCTTCTCAAGTGTTACTCTAGTCTCCTTGCATCCATCATCAACTACCATCATCGTCCCTTGCCCATTCCGCACTACCCTGCTCCTTACTCTTTCCTCTTCTTCTTATTTCCCCTTTCCTCTTCTCTTCTTTCTCCTTTATTTTTCCCTTCGTTACCCTCTCTCATTTTTTTCATTCCTATCCCCTCTTTTTAGGATCCCATCCTAACGTTATTTTGTAATTTCTATTATTATGTAATGACCCATTTCCAACATGGGGGATCCCATATATAATGTTATTTTGTAATGTACGTGGTATGTTATGCTTTTAGCCAAGTGGGGCAATTTGATGTAACTGTTATCAAGATTGTAACCGATATTTGGCAGAAGATTCTAGCTCAAGTGGCATTTTGCATGTCAGTCAACTCTTGAGCCTAGGGTTAGGGTTTTCATGAAGTCTTTCTTTAAAAAGCTATGAAGCCATGTACAAAGCATCTTTTTACAAGTTAATGAAATATTGAAGGAGGTTTCCCCCTTGAAGAGGCCTACGATTAAGAGTTATTTGTGAGATTGTTTTAATTTCGTAATTACTTTCTATGTAGTATTATTCTTTTATTGCATGTATTTCAGTTATCTTTCAGTATTTTGTGTGTGTGAGCTTTATTTCAATAGTAGGTTCCTAACACCTGTTCTCTAACTCATCACTCATCTGGGGAATTTCATCCTTTCAAAGCTATCTCTTAGTCTAGGGGAGTCGTCTACCCTTCCAAACCCATTTTGTGACTAGGAGGAGTCCATCCTTTAGCTCACACTCCCCTTGCCCCCTCATTCCTCATATTTCATTCATAGGTTTTGTCCAAGCATTCTCTTTTGATATTTGTTAGATTTTTTTTGTATGCTTTGCTAAGCATGACTTTATTTTGTTAATCAAGGGCATATTTATAGTAATCATTATCCCAACCATTTATGTTCATTTTTACTTCACTTACCTTTGTTGTTCGTCTCCCTTGTCTAACCTCGTGTCTCTTCCATGACTTTCACTAGGAAAATATTCAAGTTCTTGTAGTTACTCAGCCATGCCTAGTGTTCCATTCAACCTTCGTTTAAAGACATCATGACCTTTGGAGATAGGCCCTACCCTGGTTATCTCGATCATTCTCTAGGATCCACACACATTTCTCACATCTTATTGTAATTTTGAGTTGAGGGAGGATGACACAATGAGGAGCTCTTGACATGAAATAAACAGTTTTCTCTACTCATCCTATTAAGCACATGGTTTGAACCCAAGGATCCCTTATGTTAAAAAAAAATCAACAAAAAAAAATCATTATCATCATATATATTACAATTTGGATTCTTGGGTATTTTAGACATCTCCACTAGGGCTATAAATGCTTGGCTGGTAGCGGAGCAATGTCGAAGGACCATGGGATTATCTCCACCAACGTCTGATTGGAAGTGGAGTATGCCCTCCACGTGGAGACATGTCTATCACATTAGCGCCCTTATTTTGTATAGACATATGTATGCTTGCGGATGAGCTTGCTTCTATTAATTTGAACTACAAATGGTTAAGTCCAACCTCGCTCAAAATTTGATCAATGAACTTCACTGCACACACATGGATTGCTAAGCATCTTGATTACCTCAGGATGATCCTTATCATTCATAGTTCTTGATTGGTCATTAGATGAACTTCACTGGTTCACTAGGGTGTTTGAGTCCCTTGAAAGCCCTTTTAGATTCTCCTTCCTTCGACCATGTGAGATGACAAGTCCTGTCCACTTTGTTTCTACATCCTATTCATTCCATGCATAACTTGAGTCACACTTCCTATTTCTTATCCCATCATCATGTCATCTTGATTGTGTCGATGCCCTTGATTAATCAACTACACCATGAGTAGCAATACACATACAAAAATTTATAGAACGATAATTCAATCCACATTTTCGTACATATTTATCATGCCATATCTCTCACCTACAACTATCATCCGTCCCTACCCCCATCTTAACCATCTCACACATGCATCATTCATCACACATATATCCAACATTTCCATTAAACTCATACATATATATATATATATATATATATATATATATATATATATATATATATATATATATATATATATGTATATATATATATATATATATATATATATGTGTGTGTGTGTGTGTGTGTGTGTGTGTGTGTGTGTGTGTGTGTTTTGTACCTCATGCATCGTTGTTTAACACCATAACCTACAATAAATTTGACCTCCAAGCCTATTCTTCTCACACATTCAAAACTATGGCTTGTATGTCAAACGATCATCCCTATCGTTGTACCCTAGCTATCTCACCACTTTCCTCCTTTTCATTGTCTCCACCCTTAAAATTTGACCCATATTTCATCAATTATCATCAATTCACCCTCACACATCAACCCTCTAACCACATTCCCAATCGCTAGGGGTAATTATCATTGCCAACCATCCCTACACATTTCCCTATCAAATCTCATCTAATCCATTGCATTTTTCCCTCTCTTGTAGTGACATCTGTGGCAACCCCTCATAAATCAATCAATCCTCAAACAACTTGGGGGTGCTCAAGGCATCACACCTTCCCCACCATTCAATAAAATCAATAAATCAATCAAACCAATCATCAAACAAATTGGGGATGATCAAGGTATTGCACCTTCCCCATCAAAACACTCAATCAATTGGGGGGTGTTCAAGGTATCACACCTTCCCCATCAGTCAATCAATCAATCAACTTTGGGGATGTTCATGGTAGCACACCTTGCCCCCATCAAATCAATTAATCAAATCCTACCTTTGTTTAGCATTTTATTCTTTGTTCATAGATTAGCTTTCCTTTTCTACCTTAGATTAGATTTCCTTTCATGCTCATAGATTAGATTCAATCATCATCCCCATTCCACTTGGGAAAAAGTGAAGCCCCATTCTGCTCAGGAAAATTTGGAACCATAACTTAGATTTCCTTTCATGTTCATCGATTAGATTAGCTTAGAGCCCCATTCCACTCAGGCAAAAGTGGAGCCCCATTCTACTTAGGCAAAGGCAGAGCCATACATTAGATTTCCTTTCATGTTCATATATTAGATTAGTTTATAGCCCCATTTTTCTTGGGCAAAAGTAGAGCCATAGATTATATTTCCTTTCATGTTCATCGATTAGATTAGCTTACAACCCCATTTCGCTCGGGCAAAAATGAAGCCCCATTCTACTTAGGCAAAATAAAAGCTATAGATTAGGTTTCCTTTCATATTCATAGATTAGATTAGATTACAACCCCATTCTGCTAGGGTAAAAGTTGAGCCCCATTATTCTCGAGAAAAAGTAGAGCCATGGATTATATTTCCTTTCATGTTCGTAGAATAGATTTACTTTCATTATATTAGCTTTCCTTTCTTGCATCAGCTTAGATTTATTTTTTTGCTTAATTGATTAGATTTACTTTCTTGCATTAAATTAATTTTGTTCGTGCTATTTGCTGCTTTCATGGATTAGCTTTTATTGCTTTCCTAGATTAGATTTTCTGGATTAGATTTACATTCCTGTTTACCTAGCCTAGGTCCCCAAGTGTACCTCATACCTAGTTATCTACTCTAGACACCTAGAGGTTGCAGATATTGGTTATCCATGCAATCCGATAGGATGAGTAGATAACCATAAGGACACTTGTAGTTATCACAAAAAAACAAACAAACAAACAACCACCCAACAACACATTCCACACCTCCTTTCACCATCTCATCAATCCTTCTCTCACCCATTCCCCTTTTTTCTAAGTGATTCATCAATATCATCCCTTCCCTCCTCCATAAAATCATCGCTTGAGGGGGTAGACAACACCCATAAAATTTTATCCTAAACAAGTTCAATATTCAAACATCTAATCATAGAGTTGCGTGTGCCCAAGACTCTTTGCTCGATGCTATCATTAAACCCTTTTACGAGAGAAAACAACAAAACTTCTCTCCTTTAATCAACACTCCAATCCAACCAATTCGATACATGTCATGCCAATGCCTATAGAGGTCTACATGTCTATGCTACATTGAGGTGGCACCATGTAAGCCCACCTACAATTGATGGCAATATCATGAAGATACCTACCATATGATTAGCCTACCCACCAAATCAAAGCGAGTTCATCAGTCTATCAAAGGTAAAGATTTAAGGATATATATCCATTCCATGACTGGGACATCCTAAATTGTCCTTTATTTGGAGAAATCTTACTTCACTCTCCTCAAGCCAAAAGCTATCCTAATCACTCACCAATCCCTATCAATTTTTCATTGCTATCCACCATTAATCCAAATGGTGTCATTGGTTTTACACCTCATCGTGTTTACACACAATGTGGTACACAAAGGGGCATTTGTAGACACCCAAAAAGTGTCATTTTGCAACCATTTCAAACCATCCTTCCAACTACTTTTAAATCTATAAAATCCTCTCTTACTTCATCTACATCTCTTAAAATTCCCCCTAACTTTGCTCTAATTTCTCTTAATTCTTTCTTAACGTCCCCTAATTCCTTCTATCTTTATTCCTTCTTACCCTCTTAATTTTCCCTAATCTCCTCTAATTCTCCCTTAATATTCTTTAATTTCTCCTAATCTCTCTTTCTTCCTTTATTCCTCTTAATTCTCCTCTATATTTTCTTAACCTACCTAATTTCTTTCTAAATCCCTCATAATTCTTCTAATTTATTTTAATTTTTGTTATCCCTTGCTAATCCCTTTTAATATTCTTTAAATTTCCTCCTAATTCTCTATTTCTTCTAATTCTTCTTAAATTCCTCTAAAACCCTATAATTCCTCCTTAATTATTCTAATCCTCTCTATTTCCCATGAATTTCTCCTTTCTGTCCCTAATTTCCCTTAAAATTCTCATAACCCCCACTTAATCCCTATTTTATTAAAGTAATCCCCTTGATTAAAACTGTAACTACTCTATAAATTTAGTAAAGGTTTGCTTTGACCAATGATGCCCCGAAATATTTTGTGTTCAAAATTATCACAAAACAATGTCAAATAACACCAAATAACAAAAACACACTCATTTGTTTATTTGCTTGTCTTTTTGTTTGTGTAGATAGTGCATCTCTTTTGTTAAAAAAAAATCCCTTTTTTTAATTAACATTTTTTATCATTATTTTTTGCTTAAATTAGTGTTTGGTTGAATCTTAGGCATAGTGTTTGTTTACATTATTTTAGACACTTGGTATTTTAATTTTGAATTCCACATAGGCATAAAAAACACATAACACAAACCATCAAAACAAAACCAATCTCACATACTTTGCACATTACTTTCCAAAAACATATTTTGCGAGGATAACCTCCTGTTGGCATTGGATTTCACCACTAACCATTGGTTGAGCCCTTAGACACCCTAGTGTAGTACGCTTAGTTTCCTGGACTTCATCATCAGGAATTTGGTTCCCCTTGGGATTAGCTCAAGGTAATCTTGAGGATAGACGCCCTTTGACCATGGGACTTAATAATTAGTGGAATCATAGCTATTGTTTTTTTCAAGCCTCATCAAGGGTGAAGCGAAATATCGATTGGGAAAGTAGCAGGACTTAGACAACATGATATCTATCGAGAGGTTAGTTTTTTCCCCTTTAGGATACTCGAAACCAACCCTCCACTTTTGGAAGCCTTTCTAATTGTTTATGTGTCGATTCTCTTAAGAGGGGTGGACATAAACACACCCTTCGTAGACCTCACACCATACATCCCTTAGTAGCTCCAAGGCTTAGGAATCCATCAAAACACACACACACACACACAAAACAAATCCATCAAACCTCCCTTCACCTCGACCAAACCATCTCAAAACATCAACACATCAAAACACAAAACACCAAAAAATCAAACAAACACATCAACCTCATTTTTGTTTATTTGATTAATTGTTCAACTCTTTTGTTTGTGTAGATAGTATTTATATTTTAAAAAAACCATTTGAACCATCACCAAAATCTTCAAAACATTCCCAAAATCCACCTTTGCCTCTTCCTCCCACCAATTCTATTTGTTCCTTCTCATTTTACTCCATTTTCCATTCACTTATGGTAAAAACCCATGTTCAAGCATGTTCTCAGGAATAACCTTCCATGGAGCATTCCGACCATACCCCTCCTCCTTCATCCACTCCTCCAACCCATTTGGGGGATATGCCTTCCATATCACCTAGTACATTTTTCGACATTCATCCTCCCCATCTCCATTCATTAAAACCTATCCTTGACCTTCATATTTTGATCTAGGTCTAATGTATTAGGTCATCTCCACCCCTCTACTTGAAATCCCTCTTGCACAACCCACTTCATCCACATCTTTCTGACCCCCTCTTCTCCCAGAACCCCCTCTACCACCTCTTCTTCCAACACCTCATCTACCACCTCTCCTTCCAACACCATCTCTTCTACCTTTTCTCCTAAAATCCTATCCTTTATATCCTGCTCCCTATGAGGCTCAACACCCATGGTTTTTCCACTCATCCAATCCTCCTCCACTTTTACCATCTCCATATTTACATTACCATCAACGTAATCATGATCCCATACTCCAACCTTTTTGACCTATTCAACCCATTTCAATTCTACCTCTACTTAATCTCAACCAAATCTTAGACCAACTCACCAATCTTCACTTACCATTAGGTCATCAAAGGTCTTCTGCATCGACCTTACAATCTTCCTCAATACAACTGTTATCCACTCTAACGTCTTCATCTCAACCCTTCAATTAACCATATCATCCACCTCATGCTCCACTAGATCCATTCCTCTTCACTCTTTTCCTATTTTGACCTCTTTTTCCCTTGTCCATATTGTACATAACCATCCATTACCTTCATCCACCATAATCACACCCCATCCCAAATTATTTTATCTCTTGAGTAGGATGACATTACCCCAATTAATCTTGTCATGCATTTGATCAATACCAAACACCTAGTTTTGGAATATGTATCTATCCCAGAACCTTGTCAAATACTATCATTAGCCATCCTTGCTTTCTTTATCATAGTTGTTTTTAATTTTATTGCTTAGTTGCTTGCATTACCCACCCTTTTTTGTTGGGGCAAAAGTAGAGTCCTATAATAATCAATACCCCCTATCTATTGGGACAAAAGTAGACCCGTCTACTCAACATTAGCATAGGTTTAGAATAGGTTTTCATTCAATCAAATGGCCTCCATATTTTTTCAACAGTATTCACCTCTTCCATCACTAGGCCATTCTACATTGATCATAATTCATGATAATCTCAAGTCTCCTTATCAAGTGTCACTCTAGTCTCCTTGCATCCATCATCATCCCATTGCTTACCCATTCCACCCTACCCTACTCCTTACTATTTCCTCTTCTTCTACTTTCCCCTTTCATCTCCTCTTCTTTATCCTATCTCTTTCCCTTTGTTACCCTCTCTCATTTTTGTCATTCCTCTCCTCCCTTCTCCAATTCATCACTTTTCTAGGGGAGTTCATCCTTTCGAAGCTATCCGTTTAGTTTGGTGGGAGTCATTTACCCTTCCAAATCCATTCTGTAAATATGGGGAGTCCATCCTTTAACTCACATTTCCCTTTCCCCCTCATTCCTCATCTTTCATTCCTAGGTTTTATCCAAGCATGATATTTTGATCTTCATTCGATTTTTGTTTGTATGCTTTGCTAAGCATGAATTTATTTTGTTAATCAAGGGAATATTTATAGCATTCCTTGTCCCAACCATGCATGTTCATTTTTCCTTCACTTACCTTCATTATTCATCTCCCTCGTCTAACCTCTTATCTCTTATATGATTTTGGCTAGGAAAATTCAAGTTCTTTGAGTTACTCAACCATGCTTAGTATTCCATTCAACCTTTGTTGAAAGCAATCATGACCTTTGGATATATGGTCCTCCCCTAGTTATCTTGAGCATTCTCTAGGGTCCACACATATTTCTCACATCTTAATCATAATTTTGAATTTAGTAATAATGACACCATGAGTAGCTCTTGCCATAAAGCGAATGATTTCCCTTGCTCATCCTATTATGCACATGGTCTAAACCTGAGGATCCCTTATGTTAAATTAAAATTATTATGATCATATATCATAGTTTGGATCCTTGGGTATTTTAGACATATTCATTAGGGTTATATACACCTTGCTGGTAGTGTAGTAACGTCAAAAGACCATGGGGCTATCTCCATTAGGGCTATAGATGCTTGAATGGTAGTGGAGTATACCCTATGTGTGGCAACATGTCTATCACATTAGTGCCCTTATTTTGTATAGACCTATGTACGCTCAAGATGAGCTATATTCTATTGACTTGAACTACAAATGGTTAAGTCCAACCTCACTCAAAAATTGGTCAATGAACTTCACTGCACACACATGAGCCCTTAAGCATCTCTATTATCCTAGGATGGTCCTTATCATTCATAGTTCTTGACTAGTCATTAGATGAACTTGACTAGTTCACTAGGGTGTTTGAGTCCTCTGAAAGCCCTTTTAGATTCTTCTTCCCTCAGCCATGTGAGATGACAAGTCCTATCCACTTTGCTTCTACATCCTATTCATTCCATGCATACCTTGTGTCACACTTCCTATTTCTTATCCCATCATCACACCATCTTGATTGTGTTGACACCCTTGATTAATCAACTACACCATGAGTAGCAATACACATACAAACATTTCTAGAATGATAATTCAGTCCACATTTTTGCACATATCTATCATACCATATCTCTCATCTGCCACTATTATCCATCCCTACCCCTATCTTAATAATATCACACATTATTAATTAATCACACATATATCCAAAATTTCCATCAAACTCATACATATATGTGTGTTTTTCTATACCTCGTGCATCATTGTCTACTACCATAACCTACATTCAATTCAACCTCCATGCCTAATCTTCTCACACATCCAAAACTACGACTTGTATATCAAACGATCATACCTACCATTGTACCCTAGCTATCTCACCATTCTCCTCCTTTCCACTATCTCTACCTTAATATTTAACCGATATTTCATCAATTATCATTAATTCACCCTCACACATCGATCCTCTAACCACATTCTTAATTTCCAGGGATAATTATCATTGCCAACCATCCCTACACAATTCCCTACCAAATCTCATCTAATCAATTGCATTTTTCCCTCTCTTATAGTGACATCTGTGTCAACCCCTCATAAATCAATCAATCCTCAAACAACTTTGGGGTTCTCAAGGCATCACACCCTCCCCCACCAATCAATCAAATCAATAAATCAATAAAACCAATCATCAAAAAAATTGGGGATGCTCAAGGTATCACACCTTCCCCATAAAAACACAATCAATTAGAGGGTGTTCAAGGTATCACACATGCCCCATTAGTTAATCAATCAATCAATAAACTTGGAGGACGTTCATGGTACCACACCTTCCCCCCATAAAATTAATCAATCAAATCTTGTCTTCATTTAGCATTTCCTTATTTGTTTATATATTAGCTTTCCTTTTCTACCTTAGATTAGATTTTCTTTCATGTTCATAGATTAGATTCAATCATCATCCCTACTCCACTTAGGCAAAAGTGGAGCCCCATTTTGCTCAGGAAAAATCAGAACCATAACTTATATTTCCTTTCATGTTCATCAATTAGATTAGCTTAGAGCCTCATTTCACTCAAACAAAAGTGAAGCCTCATTATGCTCGGGAAAAAGCAGATCCCTAGATTATATTTTCTTTCATGTTCATAGATTAGATTAGCTTACAACCCCATTTCGCTTGGGTAAAAGTAGACCCCCATTTTTCTTGGGTAAAAGTAGAGCCATAGATTAGATTTCCTTTCATGTTCATCGATTAGATTAGCTTACAACCCCATTCTACTCAAGCAAAAGCGGAGCCCCATTCTGCTCATGCAAAAGCAAAGCTATAGATTAGGTTTCCTTTCATATTCATAGATTATATTTGGATTATATTACAACCCCATTCCACTAGGGCAAAAGCAGAACCCCATTCTACATGGGAAAAAGCAAAGCCATAGATTAGATTTCCTTTAATTTTTGTAGAATATATTAGCTTTCCTTTCTTGCATCAGCTTAGATTTATTTTTTTGCATAATTTATTATATTTTCTTTCATGCATTAGATTAAATTTCCTAGATTAGATTTACATTTTTGTTTACCTAGCCTAGATCCCTGAGTGCACCTCATACCTAGTTATCTACTATAAACACTTGGTGATTATAGCAACTAGTTATCCATACAATCTGATAGGATGAGTAGATAATCATAAGGACACTTGTAGTCATCACAAAAAAAAAAAAACAAACAACCACCCCACAACACATATTACACCTCATTTCACCATATCATCAATCCTTCTCTCACCCATTTTCCTTTTTGTCAAGTGATTCATTGTTGTCATTCCTTCCCTCCTCCATAAAATCATTGCTTGAGGGGATAGACAATACCACAAAATTTTATCCCAAACAAGTCCAACATCCAAACATCTAATCATGGAGTTGCATGTGCCCAAGACTCTTTGCCCAAGGCTATCATTAAACCCCTTTTGATGGGGCAAAATAATAGAACTATCATTTAATCAACACTCTAATCCAACCAATTCGATATGTGCCATGCCAATGCTTGTAGGGGTCTACATGCCTATGCTACATCGAGGTGACACCATGCAAGCCCACCTACAATCGATGGTAACATCATGAGGACACCTACCATATGACTAGACTGCCCACCAAATCAAAGTGAGCTCATTAATCTATCAAAGGTGAAGATCTAACGATATATATCCATTCCATGACTGGGGCATCCTATATTGTCCTTGATTTGGGGTAATATTATGTCACTTTACTCAAGCCAAAAGCCATCCTAATCACTAGATAATCCCTATCAATCATTCATTGCTATCCACCATCAATCCAAATGGGATCATCAGTTTTGCACCGCATCGTGTTTACACACAATGTAGTACAAAAAGGGGCATATGTAGACATCCAAAAAGTATCAATTTGCAACCATTCCAAACCATCCTTCCAACTAATTTTAAATCTGCCAAATCCTCTCTTAAATCATCTATGTCTCTTCAAATTCCCCCTAACTCTCCTCTAATTTCTCTTAATTCTTTCCTAAATTCCCCTATTTTCTTCTATTTTTATTCCTTCTTAATCCCTCTTAATTTCCCCTAATCTCGTGTAATTCTCCCCTAATATTATTTAATTTCTCCTAATCTCTGTTTCTTCCTTTATTCCTCTTAATTATCCTTTATATTTTGTTAACCTACCTAATTTATTTCTAAATCCCTCATAATTCTTCTAATTTATTTTAATTTTTGTTATTCTCTAAATTTCCTCCTAATTCTCTATTTCTTCTAATTCTTCAAAATTCCTCTAAAACCCTCAAATCCCTTCTTAATTATTCTAATCCTCTCTATTTACCATTAATTTATCTTTTCTCTCCATAATTTCCCTTAAAATTCTCCAAACCCCCACTTAATACCTATTTTCTTAAATTAATCTGCTTGATTAAACCTATAACTACTCTAGAAACATCCATTCCCTCACCTTCCCACACCCTTCCCTCCAATTTCAAAAAAATAATAAAACAATAAATAAAATAAAAAATAATTAAAAAATCACTTAAGAGGCCAAAGTCAAACCTTCATGGAAGGTTCCAGATCCTTTTGGCTAAATACCTATAAATACCCCTCATTCCCCATCGATCAAAAGAAGTAAGGAAGTAAGTAAGAAAGCAAGCAAGCAACAAGTGAGCGAAAGAGAAGAAGGGTTTAGGGTTTTTTAGAATCTATCATTAGGGTTTTCCAAGTGTTTTATCATTAGGATTTTTCCAAGTGTTTATCATTAGGGTTTTCCAAGTGTTCTTCACTAGGATTTTTTTTGTGTTAGGGTTTTCAGGTTCATTCTCACTCCATAAACAACCAACAACCATCCCTTTTTGCTCAAAAACCATCATTTCTCACTTGACAACCATTTTTTATTTCCTTACCTACTATCATCCATACAACCTGAGCCAAACATCATTTTTTCTTGCCCTACCTATGAATTGCGATCCACCGCAACCCTTTGCAAGCTCTACAAAAAAATTCATCTACGTTTGAAGCACACACATCATGATCATCCCTCAATGAGATAGCCAAAGGTCATCACCATCTAAGATAGCTAGCAACTTGTAACCACCATCTAAGATAACCACCATCATTACCTTCCTGCTTTGGGACAACCTCCACCCAAGGTCCTAACACCACCAGTTTCCAGCCAAAAGTACACAACTTGTTTTGGCCATAATATCTGCATACAAACTCCAATAAACATGAAATTTTTAGGGTGGATTTATGATAACCTAAAGAAGGCCTCCGCAAATATTCATATCATTTTTATAACCATAGGCAAATTCATCTCATCAAGATATGACCATCATCCAAGATCGTCTCATCTTGAGATGACCACCAACAACAGGACGAACTGCAACAACTCTTAGTCACAAATAGAGAAGTAGGTAATATAGGTATAATATCTAGTATTTAATGGAATATTTACACTTTCAAGTTATTTCTTAAGCATTTTATAATATTATTGTTTACATATTTTTCTCAAAGTGGGCCCAACCACGGTGAGCCCTTCAAATACTATTAATCTGTTATCATTCACTATGTGCAAGTATACCAAGGCTAAAGGTAGCATTAGGATGGTCCAAGAAGCTCAAGAAAACCCACCCACAATTTGATTGTGGCATGAAAAGGTTATTGCACCAGAGTTATTGATGTAAAAATGGGTCATACCCCTTTCATCGAGCAATATCATTTGTAAAAACCCTAAAGAGGGTTCATTGTATTCGAAAGATTTATTTATAATATCATATTCTATTTATTTTTATATGGTGCATTTTCATATCTATAAGTACCTCACACCCCCATAAATTTTATCCCTACCGAGACTAGGTTTCCAATTCCATTTGTACATTTCTACCATCGACTTTGCCCTAGGGACCATGTTGGCCTATAAGAATGAGACCAATCGAGAGTAGGCTATCTACTATATCAGTCACACTTTGGTGAGCTATGTAACAAGATATGATTATTTGGATAATTTGTACCTCACAATAGTTTTTGCTACTAAGAAACTTTGCCACTATATGCTCAATTATACCACCTATATTATTACAAGGAAAAACCCATTAAGATACATGATGGGTTGATCCTACAATAACAATAAAACCACCAAATGGATTATGCTTTTAATGAAATTTGACCTCAAATTCATAAGCCAAAATTCCATCAAAGGTCAAGTCATCACATACTAGCTTGCGGAAGCTCCACTTATCAATGATAAACCTCTTGTCATTGAGCTTCCCAATGATTTTGTCTTTTATGTTACAAAGCTCAAAGAATATGTCAAACCTGAAGACCAAGTGGAACTTACACTATATTTTGATGATTCTAGATGCAAACATGGGAGAGGCACTGGATTTTTTTTCCTCATGCCACAAGGGGCTCCCAACCCCTTTTCATTCAAGCTTGACTTCCCCTACATCAACAATAATGTCGAATATGAAGCTCTCATCCTTGGCCTCAAAACTGTAATTTCTATGCACATCATACACATCAAAATCATTGGCGATTCCATTCTAATTGTTAACCAAGTAAAGGGTATCTATCAATGCAAGTGCTAAACCTTTAAGTCTTACAAACAAGTTCCAAAAGAGTTGCACTTCAATTGGTATGATATTAAAGTTTCTCCAAGGTTGTCCAATCACTTTGCAGACACAATGGCCTTTCCAAGTTACCTCATTCATTTTATCAAAAATTTCATGACAAAGTCAACTATGTCCATGTCACCACTCTTCGTTAATCAACTATTTCTAGTAAGACATCCTTTGACAACCTAGACATCTATCTTGTCTAAGAAGAGCCTTACAATATATAGTTTTCTCAAGTCAAGAATGACCTTAAGCTTGGTGTTCTTCCATTTGATTTATCTCAAGTGGGGAGGTGAAATTTCAAGAAAAAAGTCATGAGGTACACCCTCTTGGGGAATGCCTTCTATTGTAGAAGCTATGATGGCATTCTTCTCCAGTGCTTCAAACCACGTGAAGCAAGTTGGTTCATATTTGTAGCTCAAGATGATACTTATGGCAGCCATTTTAGTGGGATTTCCATCACAAAGCACATTTTGCACATGGGTTATTATTGTCCCACCATGGAATGTGACTGTTGTGCATACATCAAGAAATGTATCAAATACCAACATCATGCCAATTTAACCCATGTGCCCTCACAATCCCTATAATCAATCCAGCTGTTGTGGCCATTTTCATAAGGGGGTCTCAACCTCATGGGGAAGATCTCCCTAGACTCATCCAAACAACATACCTTCATTATAATGACTATAGAATACTTCATAAAATGGGTTGAAGCCATTCCTCTTATCAAAACAATTGGTCCTAGAATTATAGAATTCATCCTACATCACATCATTTTTTTTTTTTGCATCCCTTCCAAGATCATTTTAGAAAATGGTACACCCTTTAATAATA
This sequence comes from Wollemia nobilis, assembly GCA_028583015.1. Taxonomy (NCBI): domain Eukaryota; kingdom Viridiplantae; phylum Streptophyta; class Pinopsida; order Araucariales; family Araucariaceae; genus Wollemia; species Wollemia nobilis. The sequence goes on along the minus strand of JAQPPZ010000386.1, from coordinate 4,870,000 downwards.
ATAAGGTCTAGGCACTATGTGATAAATATCACATCTAGCATAGCTTCTCAACTCCTTGCTATCCTCAAGGTAATGGTACAAGATCATATGTGTGATATTGCAAAAGACCATTAAAGAATCCCATAGAGATTGGCACACCCAAATTATTTTAGTACTATGGGTCTACTAAATGAGAATTCACACACCTACTAGGACAACTCCATTTTCATTGGTTTAAGGTGCTAAGAGCATTATGCCCTTGGAGCTAGAAATTTTATCCTTGTGAATCTTACTCCAATATTTCATCAATGATGACACTACATGCCAAGCTCAACTAGATCACCTTACCCTTCTTGATGAGCATCGAATTAATGCTCTCAAGCATCTTCATATTTATCAAGATCAGATAAAGTGCACATATGGTCCATAAGCAAGAATTCAAAGTTGGTAACTTCATGCTAAAAGAGAATCAATAGAACTCAAACCTACCTAGCCATTTGCAGGACAAGTTCACTCCCAATTGACTTAGTCCTTACATCATCAAACATGAATTTGGTTTGATGCCTACAAGCTTACCACTCTCGAAGGGATTGAGTAACTTGAACCCATTTACATACTTCACCTTCATTCTTTCTATGCCTAAGGGAATTTTTGAGGTTCTTTCTTCTTGCAAAAAGAAACAAAAAAACCACACACGCAACCTATCCATAACACATCCACCTTGATAACACAACCTTTCTATGATACACCTAGAATGATGAGGCTCAGGTGTTCCAAAAGCAATGAGAATTTTGGGTAGTCATAAGCAATGAGGTTTGGAAATATTCCTAGCGTTGAGGTATATGAATCTAAACGATGGATTTATCCATTGAATCATTCACAAGATAATATAGTGGTGACACCTTGAACGGTGAGGATCAAGTGACCATGATCATTACCATGTGAGTGGTAACAACTGTAGTTAGAATGTGGAGGTGTGGTGGCATTAAGGCATTACACCAAAATAATATTACATAGATGGACTTATGCAGGCTTAGGGAAAAGACATCTCCCTTTAAGTGTTATGGGCCTTAAAGGATAATCCCTATGTTATGGTTAAGTTGTTCTATACTGTTGAGGGTACAAGAAAAGTGGGGGGACCACTAATGGTATATTTTCTAAAATTATGGGAAGTTGGCCACTACTATCCACTTGAGTGTCATTTGCAGTGACATTGAACTCAAAATGTGGTTATGCCTTATAATGCTGAAAAATATTGGGACTTCTTTATGAGTCATTCCTTGTGAAAATATAAAAAATCTCTCTCTTGGATCAAGTTGTGGATTGTTATAGTTGGTATCAGAGCCTAGGTCATAGGACTGAAAGCTTCCATGGAGAGAACCTAAGTTGAGCCTTGAATTGATGTGCTACTTTGGGGAGGCTTACTCTTCTAGGGACCTTAAGTTGATTTGGGACAAGGCAGGTATTACATGTCATCTTGAATGATCACACCAAGGAGTAAAATTTTTAGAAAGTACTTCTTATTGGGAATAGCACCTTGTAACAAGGCAAGTGTGGCCATGACCATTATCAAGTGAGTGATAATGATTTTATAAGAGATGACACCTTACGATGATTCAAGTGTGGCTATGATCATTATCAGGTGAATGATAATGATTTTGTAAGATATGACATCTTGCAAATAGGCAAGTGTGATCATGATCATTATCAAGTGAGTGATAATGGTCTAAGTTAATTCATAGGGAGATGAAACTAACAAATCTTAAATATAGTTTTGGAGAAATTGTAACTTATCCAACTCCTTTTTATGGATAGGATATGACACCTATTTTGAGAGGAGGATCATCTAATAAGACAGGGTCAACTACATATGAGGAAGTTGTAGCTTATTCCTAGAAGAAATTTAAAATAACAATGGACTCCAATAAGAAGTATCAAAGAAAAATGGACTCCAACAAAAAATCTGGAAGAACATTGAACTTGAGTAGAAGCCTAAAAGAACAATGGACTCCGACAAGAAAACTGGAATAATAGTGGACTCCAATGAGAGGATGAAAAACCTTTATTCCATAGTTAAGCTGCTTCAAGAGCAAATGAAGCAACAACAAAAAATGTTGGAAATACTGGTTAATCAGGAGACCAGTAACAATGATTCAAATGGTAGACAGGAAAAGAATCCTATTGAAGGAATTCATGAGGGTAAATCTTGGATTGAGGTTAAGCTTGCTAAGGACCTTAAGAATGTCAAAGTACCTAAATTTAATGGAAGAGAAGGGATTGATGCAGCAAAGTCTTGGATAAATGAACTTGAAACTTATTTTTCCATAAAAAAATTATTCACCAAAAATCCAAACTATTTGGGTAACCCTTCATCTTCAGGATGTAGTCAAAATTGCAATCAAGAGAACGACCTTGATGTGCAACAATGTATAGCTATAATATGCAATGCCACTCAATGGTTGTTCAAATATTCAATCTATAGATTTGTAATGAACTATTCATAGTGAATAGTGAAACTCATGGGACATTCAAATTACAAAGCCTTGGAAATGATAAAATGATGATGTTTGATATTGATGTAACTTCAAAAATTATTCCTTTTAAACTCATTTCAAATACAAGTGTAGAGGTGAAAATAGGGATTTTTTGAAAGGTTTTCAATCAAGAAAACAAATCCTTCAAGCAAAGAGGATAAGATAATTCCAAGGGCAAAATATACAGTGAACTTAATCATAGGATGAGCATAAAATTCAACTCAAGATACAACAAAAAGTTCAGAACAAAAAGTCCAAATTAGAAAAACTACATTCAAAATCAAAAGGCTGAATGATCATGATTATTCTGCTTCATTTTGAATAAGATGACATCAACAAGATAAATATAAACTCTTCCAATCTCAAAACCAAAATTCAAGACGAGGACTTAGGAGTTGGGGTATGAAGTGGATGAATCTCTGCTTGAGAGCCACACTAGAATCAGCATGGTGGATAAACAAATTCAGTCAGAGGCAACTACATTGGTGTGGATGCTCAAAAATAAAAAGTTTGATAGAGGGGTTCGTGTTGAGAGAGGTTCAATTTGAGGACATTATTGAGGAACACACTCAAAGATTTAATTAGATGATGAAAATTTTAAAGGAATTGAAGATGGTGGTTCAGACAAAGAAAAATAATTAAGACATGGAAGTTGATGTCATCTTATCCAAAATGAAGCAGAACAATCACGATCATTCAACCTTTTGATTTTGAACGTAGTTTTTATGAGCTGGAATTTTTTATGAAGGGGAAATATGTAGTCTCTAGAGATGTAATTTTTTATGAAGTACAGTCATAAAAAAATGTAGAAAAAATATTTGATGTTGAAGAAGATAATATAATTAGGGGAACACCTTCAAATGTTCCCTCTATTCCTCCAAGCCCACCTGGAATCCCATCAACAAGTTCAAAAGGGACTACACCAAGTTCAAGCACAAGCAACTCATCTACAAGTCCCACCAAGAATATAAATAAAGGAAAGAGAATACTCAAAGCACATCTAGCCAATCAAATTATGGACAAGAAATTTTAGAGGAGGTTAACAAGAAGTCAATTGCAAGAATTGGACCAAGTTGTTTCAAGATTGGAAAAGCTCTAAATGTATGGTGATGATGAAGAAGAACCAAAATATGAGTTGGTGAATTATGCTCTATTTTTTGAAGCTGAATTAGAACCTTTATGTTATGAAGATGCTTGTACTAATGATGTATGGGTGCAAGTAATGAAAGAATAAATTGATTCCATTGAAGAAAATGACACTTGGGAACTTGTTGGAAGCATAGAAAGATACAAAAAAAGACTAGTTGCAAAAGGATTCACTCAAAGATATGGTGTGGATTATGAAGAAAAATTTTCCCCTATTACAAGACAAGAGACAATCTAGATGTTATTTAATTGACAACCAATAAACAATAGAAAGTTTATCACATGGACATGAAAAGTGCATTCTTGAATGGTTATCTAGATAAGGACGTTTATGTTCAACAACCTCAAGGCTTTGAAGTGGAAGGAAAGGAAAACCATGTTTACAATTGAGGAAAGCATTGTGTGGATTGAAGCAAGCACTTAGAGTATGGTACTCAAGAATTGATGGGTACTTGCAAGATTGTGGTTTCAAGAGAAGTAGAAATGATCCTACACTCTATTTCAAGAATGAAAGTAATGATATTATTCTTGTGTGCCTATATATTGATGATTTGATCTACATGGGAAGTAGTTCAAAGATGATGAATGATTTTAAGCATGTTATGATGAAAGAATTTGATATGAAATATTTAGGACTGATGCAATACTTTCTTGGTGTGGAAGTACATCAAGGTGATGATAAAAGTTTCATTTATCAATCAAAATATGCAAAAGATATGTTGAAGAAATATGGCATGGAAAATTGTAAACTAGTTTGGGCACCTGTGGCACATGGAGAAGTGTTGTGTAGAGATGATGGAGAAGAGAAAGCTAGTAAAAAAGTGTTTAGAAGCATTATTGGGAGTTTGATATTTCTTACTACAACAAGACTTGATATTGCATTTGTATTTTCACTTGGATCAAGGTACATGAATGGACCTTCACAAAACCACATGAGAATAGCCAAGAGAATATTGAGGTTTTTCAAAGAAACCTTGAATTTTGGTATATATTATGATGCTAATAACAAAATGGAGCTTGTTGGATACAATGACTCAGATTAGGGAGGTTGCTTGGATGATAGAAAATCAACTTTTGGAAAATGTTTTTCACTTGGTTTAAGAGTGATAACTTGGAGCTCAAAGAATAAATGTATTGTTTCTTTATATTCTATATAGGCAGAATATGTTGTAGCTATTGCAACAAGTACATAAGAACTTTGGTTGAGAAAGGTACTTGAAGAGATTGGTAAAGTTTAAAATAATCCAACAACAATTTTTTGTGACAATAGAAGTGCAATCAAGATTGCAAAAGATCCAGTCCATCATAGTAAAACTAAACATATTAATTTGAAGGTTCATTTCATAAGAGACATGGTGGAAAAGAAGGTTGTAGATTTGAAATATTGCAGCACGAAATAACAACTTGCAGACTTGTTTACCAAAGGTGTCAATAAAGAATATTTTTTTAGATTGAGAGATAAATTTGTCTTACCACTAAGCATCAAGGGGGAGTCTGTTGGATATTTATGCTAGCTAAGAAAAATACAAAACCAAAATCTATCCCATGAATTTGAAGAAATCCAAAAGTTTTTATAGGCCTTGAAGAGTCATTATGACTGCTGGACTTCCTGAATATGAAATGAAGTGTTGTAACATCATTTTATATCTTGTAAATGTACAATAGTGTAAAATAGTTTAAGAAGATTTTGGAAAAATATTTGTAATACTTCTAAGTTCATTTGGAATACAAAACAACATTCTATTCCATTCATTTTATGAAATACATGCTTGTTGTCCCTGGTTTCCTAAAACTTGTAGTTGAATTTAAAAGCTCATAACTATTTTTTTACAACTTTATTTTGTGTGTGCCATACACCATTGGAAAGGTATTTTTATGTAGAATGCACTACCAAAATTTCATCAAATTTTAAGGATTTTTACTCCCTCAAATTTAGACTGTTCTACGCTACTACAAAAATTACTGCATTTTTTTCTTGTTGCGGTTTTTGCTGCACTTTTTGCTCTTCGTTTTTTGGGTCAAATACTTCATTGTGTGCAAATGAACTCCATAGAATTCATAGTGATATTATTTTAAATTTTTGGGGACTTCCTTCTCAAAAATATAGAGCAATAGTATACCATCTAGGTGTATCCAATATAATCGACCATCCTAAAAATTATACCTTTGAGCTAGTTGCTTGACTGATATTCTTCTATTCTTTGGCATATCTCTAGGGAAGGATAAATTTTTAAGATAGTAGCTTATATCATCATATCATTTATAGCTAGAATTATCAACCATTCTTGCTTCATGCTCTTCATCTACTATGACAATGACAATCATATTTCCCCCTTTTTGTTTGCCATGTATTTTGCTAACCCTTGTCCCCTCACAATTTGTATTGCTTTAAATTAAACATCATACTACAATAATTTCACCATCCATATTGCAAAATTTCTTGAAGGTTTAGGCTAATTAAAGACACATTTTATAACAATATAGGGGATGTAGGCTATGACCTTGTTTGATCTAAAATTAATTTTAAAATGATCTAATGCCTTAATAAGAGCATAAGCCTATTTTCTATCATAGTATATCTCAACTAAGCACCTTTAAAACATGCACTCATGAAGGCAATAGGTCTTTCATTCTTTTACTGATCCTTCTAAAATAGTACTACAACAATAGTGTGTTCTAACATAAATGAAAATATATTAAAGTTTCTAGAGTAATCAAGGCAAGTCAATACAAAATCTCGAATAATTGCCTCTTTGATCTCTTGAAAGGATTTGGCATTCTCTTCAGTCCACTTTATTTTCTCATCTCTCTTGATCATGTCATTTATAGGCTTAGCAATTTCTGCAAAATCTGGAATAAATCTCCTAAAAAAATTGATTTTGCCAAAGAATGAGTGTACTCCTTTTAGATTTTTAGGAGGGATCTTAGAAATTGCTTCTATTCTTTGAGGATAGGTGCTAATACCTTCTTTAGAAGCAACATGCCCAAGTAACTTACCCTTTGTAGCTCCAAATATACACTTTTTAATATTAAGGGATATGCCAAACTCTTTGCACCTTTCAAATACTTTTGATAAGTGTGTAAAATGATCTTCAAGGGATTTGAAAAACATAGTGATGTCATCAAGATATACAACCACTATTTCAAATATCAAACCCTTGAATGCAAAATCCATGGCTCTCTGGAAGGTTTCTCCTGCATTCATTAAACCAAAATACATTCTCAAGTATTCAAAGGTTCTACATGGAGTAGTAAGGGTTGTCTTATATTTATCTTCTAAATTAACTAGAATTTGATTGTATCCTAAACTCCTATCCAGTAGAGATATTTTGGATGATCCTACAACCACCTGAAGTAAGTACTCCATGTTCGAAAGTAGGTAGTTATCTTTTATGAACTCTTATTCAAAAATTTGAAATTAAAACATAGTCTAATATCTCTATTTTTCTTGCTTACTAGTACTAAGTTGGTAATCCAAGAAGAAAATCTCACTTTTCTAATTATCTTGGCATCCAACAAATTTTGAACTTATTTCTGCATAATTGGATGCAAGGCAGGGTTAAAATTTCTCTAATTTTGCCTAATTGGTTTGGCATCTTCCTTAAGGGGAATGATGTAAGTCATAAAATTAGTATTAAATATTCTTAAATCCTCATAAATTTTGGCAAAAACATCTTTGTTTTTCTTTAGAAAACTAATATATTGTTGTATTTCCTTTCCTTACAAATCCTGATTAATCTTGATCATCTTAGGCTCTTCCAATGTTCCAATATTTACATCTTCTAATTCAAATTCCTAAAAGAGTGGCTTGTAGGCTCTATCAAAACCATCAAACAATTTTTCTAGTGATACTAACCCTCTAGAGATTCTATTTGTTTTTAAATGTATGACTTCAGTTGATTCTCCAATAATATCTTTTAATTTTTCTTCATCTTGCTCATCACATATAATATAAAAAAAATCATTTTGAAGAGTCATAAAATTATTGATGTGTACATTATATTGAAAAAATTGTAAATAAACAACATTATTTGGAATAGAAGGCTTGTAAATAGATATAGTGGGAAATATATCCATCTATGTAGTAGCTATCTCTATACAATCTACACCAGAAGCATTTACTGCTAGCAAGTTGTCTACATGATTCTATTCTCTGGGTATATACTATAAATTGATTGCTATGAATTTATCAATCTCATCTAGTACAACCTGTTTATACTATTTTAGTTTGGGATGCTTAGTATGATATTTACCTTTGATTTATTGTATTATGAGTTCTACATATCCACTGACTATTAGGTAATTGATGCCTAACTCTTTAGCTTTCTTGAGCCCTAACAATATGGCCTCATATTCTGTAAAATAATTGGTACAAGAAAATTCAAGCCGATACGATATACCAAGATAATTTCTATTTATATCAATTAAATTTATCCCAACTCTAGACCCAATCTATGATTTTGCACCATAAAGAGACATAGTCCACAATTTAGTGGAGAAAATCATATCAGCTTCACCATCATCTTTTAATTTTAACTCTAGGTCCATATCATTAGCATCAGGAACCTCTATAAAGAAAGGTGAATACCAAATAGAATAGACTCTCATTTCTTTCTCCTCAATAGAATTTACAAGATTAACCATACTATCATCAAACTTCTTCAATTCAATAGAGTATTTGTTAAAAGGTTTTTACCTCAAGGTAGCCTTTTCTTTTTCTTGTAAGGAGATGGTTGCATAAAATCATTCTAATTGGATTGAGCATTTTGACTGTTTAGCCTAGTGTCTACATAGCAATAGAGAGAAGAAAGGCTCTGCATCTACAACTACAACATCCATGACTATACCCTTCTTAGGATATTGGTCCAAATAAACAAGTAGTCCAGTTATTACAACTACACATGGTACTTGTCTACTATCCATTACAAAATGACACTCTTTTGTACAAATTAAGCCCAACTAATCAACTACTTGTTTTGGAATTATATTATGTGAAGCCCCACTATCAAGCATGCAATTATGGATAACATATTGATCACCAAAATATTATGTGTACCTTAGGGAGATATAAAATAGTCTCATAAAAAATAAGCATATGACCTCATGACTTTCTAGCCCTAAGGGGCTATATGTCTAGCCTTTTGAATGATCAACTAACCCAAAAGCCTTATAGACCTAATATTTGTACTTAGGAACTCCAAATATAATATTGAAATTTTTCTTAGCATTCCTAAACCAACATAAAATCCATATTTCTTGATATCTATCAATTTCCTAGATTATTGTTTTAACATTTCATTTTGTTGTTTTTGAATATCTTCTATAATAGTATCTTCAGGGATGACTTGGTATTTTTTATCATTTGATATTTTTATACTTTTTTCTTCACGGACAAACTTGTTTTGATTTGTTTGCCCTTCATTTTCCATTGGTAGAATTTTTATCAACTTTGTCTCCTACTATCTTGTTTCTTATATTGATGGCATGTATTCTATCTAGTTCTTCAATCTCTTCTTTTGTGGGTGGAAGTTTACCCTGCTTCATTCTTTCAAACCTTGTGTTTGGTGATCTCTACATAATATCTACATTCTCAAGTACTAGAGCTCTTTGTTGATGGTTTGTAGCATACTAATCCATCTCTTTTTCAAATTGTAATTCTCTAGTTTCATCTTCTTGATTCCAACATAAGTTGACCCTAATGTCATCTTCGGGTTCTTCCTCAAGATCAATTGTAGAATGTAGACTTAGATAAATAACATAATCGATGGAATTATGGGGGGCATCACAAGCCAAATAATAATAAAAAAATTCAAGGCTATATTGTTTGATGGAATGGGGTGGGGAATAACATCTAAATCTTTTTGAACTTTTTTTTTAATTGTTACCATTATTTCTATTCCTATTCCCTTCATTAGAGGTATTGTTATTCCAATTTCTATTGAAATTTATCCTAAAAGGAGGCCTATTGTCACCTTGATATTGCAAATACCAAGGATTATTTTCATTTTCCCTTTCTATTCTAGCCAATCTATTATTCATGGTATTGAACATTTCAATCATTGAATTTAGTTGGCTAGTAATCTTATCCATGGGATCATGATCTATCTTCTTAAGTATGGTGAACCCTACTTTTTTGGGTTTCTTCTTAGGTATATTAGGCTCTAATGAATATGGCTTCATTTTTCCACTATCAATCATATTTATCTCTATCTATATAGCCCTATCCATGCATTCATCAATAGTTTTTGTTTGTCTGTGCCTTAATTCATAATTGAATTCTCCAAGAAAGGCATTCTTTTAAAAGCAAATGGATTGGCTATCATTAGGTATTAACCCAATAAGAATATTAATTCTAATTTTAATGAACCTTCTATTAAAATCTTCTATTGACTCATTTTATTTCTTCTTCATGGTAGCCAATTTTGTCAACAAGGATTGTTCATTCTTTCTTTCTCCATATTTTCTAATAAAAACTTGCTCCATGGTTTGGAAATTAGGGATAGAAGTAACTCTAAGGCTATTAAACCATTCATGAGCATATTTCTCTAAAGCATGAAAGAATAGCCTGAGAACTACCTCTTCCTCTTCTACTTCTAAATTATCAATAACATTGTAAAAATCTCTAAGGCGATCCTCACCAATTATAGCGGTATTTCCTTCAAATCTAGGCAAGAGCTTATTGGATTTACCAAGGAGGAGGTTTAGATTTTGGGATAGTACAAAAGGTCTGTATATAATATCCCTCCACCTATTATCATTAGGATTAGAATCAACAAATGTCATATTTACTACTGGTCAACTGACTATAGGTATTTGATTAACAATAAGGGATGACTAATTTGAACCTGAATTAGTATTGGAAATAGAAATAGAATCAATTAGAATTGTAGAACTATTATGAGATTTGAAGAATACCTCTAGGTTTGGCACTTTGGGAAGCAATTCCTTAACGTTTCTTCTTGTAGATGCCAAATCCATACTCTTCCTCTTTTATTGATAATTGAATTCTAATTTTGATTGAAGTCAATAGCATATGTGTGCAAGAAATAATAGAATCTTCTCAAATATTCTCCATCCAAGATTGCTCAGCTTAGTATTTTCTATTCTCATAAATTTCTCTCAAGGTATTTAAAGGATTTGTGGTTAAAAATGATGACAAACCCTACTGATCAATAAAACCTATAACCATTGGTTTTTAAATTTTAAAAACTTAAAGTGAGGAGAAAAACCTAGGAAAAAGATAAATTTAAATTCCCCCACATCATTTAATTCCTTGACAATGACGCCAAAAACTGTTGGAGAAAATTTCTACATTCCTTGAATATTTGTCACATCACATAATTTTCTTATTCCAATCAATACTCTGGAATTTAGTGGATCCACCTCTTTTACTTGGGAAAGAATTATGTAAAGCTTTTGATAGACCGAGTAAGGTAAGGAAACCCTAAAATGAGCTTATATTATTAATGCTTGTGTTTGACTAAATAACAAAAGAAATGTAAAATATTCATTATTTGACCAAGATCTACAAAACCCATTAATTAAAACCCTATTAGTAGACTAGTGCCTTGTCCATTGTGCAATTGTAGCAAAGATATCAATGATTTAATGAGAAAGAAAGAAGGAGAAAGAGAGAACTAGGTCAATTACATTCATCCAAATAATGTAATAAACATAATTGAATTTCACCAATGAAAGAATACTCTATTCACACATTAAAATAATATAACATATAAATGTGACACACACATAATAACAAGAAAATTGCTCAAATATGAAAGTAGGATTTGTATTAATATCAAGATGTAATTACAATTCGAGTCTAACCAGAGTGGCTTAGATCTCATCGAATGAATACAAAGGGGAATTCCTATTCAAATGATGTAATATAAAACTCTCAATTCTTCATTCAAATACTGTAATAAAGAGTCTCCTAGCTTCTGATCAAGTCACTGAAAATGATCTCAGCAAACTGAATGCTTCTTGAGCAAGATCTACACAATTATAGAGAATAATAAGGGATGGAAATAGAATACAAGACACAAAAGGGAATACAATTGACACGACAAGAACAACCTAGAATACCTTTGGAAAAAAATAGATATGCAAAACTTGATGAATAGTGTGGTTGATGTAGCTCTTATTTATAGGCTTGAGTTGACTCATTCTATTACAACTGCTTACATCTGGACCCTCCATTTGGTTGCATCTTCATCGTTGAATTTGTTATGACTTATAGTTGTATTACAGTTTTCCTAAGTTGTCTCATTTTCAATATAACACTTGGGAGCTTTTTAGGCTTTGGATATTCTTATGGGTTATAGTTGTACTAAATTGGGTCCCATATTTGACACTTCTTGGCCATCAGATTTCCAAGTGTGTTATATTTGTGTTAGATCAAGGTCCTCCACTTGGCATTTTTTTGGACTATTAGATCTTAATAACCTATTATTGTATCCTTTCTTTATCCTTGTCCTTTTTTCTTATGGAAGGCTATAGTCATCCTTTGGATATCTCTATGCTCCTCTTCTCTATATCTTTTCCTCTACATTGTTTATTTTGTGCTTCTATTATTAATTTACCAATGCTGACCCATGCCTCATCACAAAATCTCATAGTGAACCTTATTACATGTAGGGATTATAAGGATTTATTCTTTGACTTTCAGACGATGTTTTATTTCTTGATAAAAATTGTATAGACAAATTACCATTTGAGCCAAGATACTAGTATTTTTAGCTAACTCAAATTCATTATCTTCATCATAGTCAGAGCCTTGAATTTTTATTTAGAATAAAATTTTCAATATGTAGCAACCTAGGAAGCATACACCTAAACTAATAATAATTGAAACATCACATAAAGCATGAAAGATAGACGAATTTGCAAATAACCACAAAGTAGGGCTTCCTTTTTATTAAATTTCCAATGAAGCTTGATTAAAAATCCATTCCTCTTAGGGATGCCCAACGTGATACAATTATTACAATCATAGAACAATCCCCATGCAAGGGTAGGTGTAATTCGTAGACTTCCTAAATGCACACAAACTGCTCCAAGGTATCGATGACCTTCTTCCCCACAATTAGAGGTATTTGTTGCCTTGCATATCAACACCCTATTAGTCCTGCATACAATAAACAACAAGAAGCATATTAGTAATAAAGGAGACCTCTCTTGATGAGGCTTTAAAAGGAAGTTATACAAAAATATGCCATGAAAACTTGAAATCAAGAAAGTGCAAGAAACATGGTAAACCTATGGTAAGCATGAAATATTGCCATGCAAGAAGTAAATGAAAGACATAATTATCTATATAATGCCCTAATTATGAAATCAAAAGCATGAAAGCATGACATGTAAGCATTCTTGTCCTACTTACTACAAATGCTAAATGAGAATAAAGATACCTAAACTCTTAATTCTACCAGATAAAAGTATCTAATAAAGCAAATATACACCTGATATATCTATTCTACTGCAAATAAAATAACGTCTATGACTAAATACCAAGGAAATATGGAGACTGAACTTGACCACGGGTCTGTCACGCGGTGAGCACTGTTAGCCATGACTAAGTCAAAAATTAACTTGCCCTCCAAATATGGCCTAGATCTCCGATTTCTCTAATGAATTGATGCTTCAAGGGTCACCTCTGTGTCCTCTGATAGATTTGGCAATTGAATTGCTTCGATTGGTGATGGATTTCTCGTAATCTTGTTTCTTGATTCTTCTAGCATCCTAAGACCTCTATGAATTCGATTGTCATTTCAATCTCTCAATGTTAGCTAAAGGATTTCTCTTAATGCAAGTAGGTGAGTATTGAATTCGACAGGGCTTCACCATTCAAATTCTCCTATGCATCTCTCTCATTTCTCATTTTGGATGGGGCTCGTATAACCTCTAGGAAGACTATGTCCTAGCTTCTTGAGGAAGCCAAGATCAAGAATGGATAGCTGGAGTAGTTGGAGGGAAGCTTCTAGATATTTCCATCCCAAAAATGGCTATTATAACCGAATTTTGGTCAGCCAAAGTCTAACTGATTTTGACTGCTAGCCACGACTCTAAGGTGTGATCAGCTCTATTAATCATGGGTCTCAGCCACGACCAACACTAGTTAGGCCAAAATGCCTAAATGAGTGGTTAGAACCATTTTTATACCTTGGCATTTATCCAAGGTCTTCCATATGATCTTCTAGCATGTCCTATGTGAGTAGTCGCCTCGACATGACATGTTTTAGGTGTCTATAGATTCCCATTTTGATATGTGTTGTGAGATAGAACAATGCTAAGAAAAAATATACCTCCTAAAATGATGCCGTAGGTTGGATTATGATCATTAGTTTGATCAAAATTAGATTCCCAAGGTCCAACAAAAAGGACGTGCATCCTAGAATCATTGCTTCCAACTGGATGGAAGGCTTAAATTGAAAAAGCTTTGACAAGCTCCAGCGATGATCGAGCAGCTCAGGGCTACTATAATATTTTGTGTCATATAGATCTGAAAGGAGGAGAGCTACTAACTTAACTGTCATATTTGATTTTTGACCCAGTAGAGGCTAAGCTTATGATAGTTGTTGGCAATGATTCGTAAGACAAACATAATTTTGACAAGATCAAGGAATCTACGATCAAGGGATATTCTGTTGACTTTGATTATTATTATGATATTATGACTACCCCCTCAAGCGATGAGTTAATGAGGGTAATGAAAATTAACAAAGTTACGAGTCGCTTGACCACTATGAAATACTTTGAACAAATTAAAGTTTAGCATTTGAATACTTGGCAAGGCCTAATTAGCTATGATTGCAACTGTTAATAGTAACTATATATTTCTATCCCATGGAGCGGTATAGCCATAAAGGCCTTCTTAGGGAATCAATATGATAGCAATTCCAATTTGGCATGTGTTGAATCATATTATTCGATGATTTTTAGAAAGTGTCATAGAAAAATTGACATGAATATCTCGTTCCCGTGGAACAGTCCGGCCGTCTAGGCCTTCTTAGGGATTGAAATGAAACATAAAAATTCAATGATGACTAATTTACCCCAAATGTCCTTATGGTAATTTACTCATCTTTCCAGATTGCATGGAATGTTAGTCGCTGCAACTGCCAAGTGTACAGGGTAAATCACTAGATACGAGGCACATTTGGCTTTTGATTTATCTGATTTTTTATTGTTTTTTAATATTTTTTGACAATTCTGGCCAGATGGGTATTTTTAATTTAGCATTTTGAAACTCCATGTGGTGGGATTTGAGAGCATTTATTACATATTGCTAACCACACTTGTCTGCAATAGCTAGAAATATCAAATTGCTTATCTGCGGGTCAGACCTGTGAGCGACAAACCTTAATTTGGGGATCGCGGTTGTCATGCGTGGTCAGGGCTGAAATAAGAAATATTTAAGCATTTTGCACAATTTTTTAATCTCATTATTTACTGTTGTAATTGAGAATCTGAGAGCTCTGAGAGGTGAGAAGACGAATTTGATACGGAATGTTGTCGTAACTCGACCTCACTATCATCCACATCGATGGCAGACCAACCTGGAGGAGCTGGTGCTACTAAGGTAGAAGCACACAAAACCCTTGCTCATTATTTTCTTTTACCGATTTTAAAATTAACCTCACTAAATAATGGGATAATTAACATCACTAAAATATTGGTAATGAACCTCATCCTAGTTAGGTTTAGCTTAGGTTAGCTTAGGGGGTTAGGGTTTTAATTTTTTGGGTGTCTCAGGATGGGAAATGACCCTAAAAAGGTCATTTCTCCTAGTCGTGGCTAGCAGGCACGATTCCCAATTATCAAATTGAGGGATATAGTTGTTAGCCACGACAAGATTCAAATTCCAACAGTCATCGAATTGACCGCCCTCCCGACCACAGATCTGAATCGTGGTTCGACGAGTTTAGGAAATTTTTTTAATTTTTCAATATTTTTCATTTTTTTAAAAGATTTTATAATATTTTTATTTGACCAAAGGGCTTACAGACACCTTTGGAGCCTTTTAATGGATGACCAAAGGGCTTACAGATGCCTTTGGGGCCTTTTTATGGTTTTAGGCATAAAATGCTTTAAGATGAAGGATGTTGAGAGGTTCAGGCTCTTCAACCCCTTCCAGCGATGTCAAGCGGTATGTCCCAGGTCCAATATTCTCAAAGATGATATAAGGACCTAACCAATTAGCCATAAATTTGTCTCGTAGCTCTGGTGATAAATTTGAGTTCTGTTGGTTCTCTTTCAACACCAGATCACCAACCTCAAAGTCTCTTAAATGGACTTTGTTATTGTAAGCTCATTTTAAGTGCTCTTGATAAACGTGAAGATGCTCAAGAGCATTCATGCAATGTTCATCAAGTAGCATCAATTGATCTAGGTGAGCTTGTCACGTAGTGTCATCATCGATGAACTCTTTCAATGTGATGCGCAACGTTGGAATCTCCAACTCTAAGGGCATAATGGCCTCAGTGCCATATACTAGTGAAAATGGAGTTACCCCAATGGGTGTCCGAATGCTAGTCCTATAAGCCCATAATGCAAGGGGCAATTGGATGTGCCAATATTTGTGGTGCTCTTGTACCATATTTTTCAAGATGGATACCACTATCTTATTTGAAGCTTCAGCTTGCCCATTTGCCTATGGATAATATGGAGTCACAAAATTATGTTTGATCCTGTACTTGGATGTTAGAGCCCTCATAGTATTGTTCTTGAATGACGTTCCATTATCCAAGATTATTTTGGATGGTATCCCAAAATGACTTATGATATTGGTGAGTATGAACTCAGCAATACGTGCTCCAGTTGTCATTGTTAACGGGATTGCTTCCACCCATTTAGTAAAGTACTCAGTAGCCATAATAATGAATGTATGCTGGCCCGATGATGGAGGAGAGATCTTATCGATTAGATCCAAACCCCACTGAGCAAATGGCCAAGCCACTTGAATGGGTTGTAAGGCCTATGATGGCAAGTGTGCAAGATTAGCATGATGTTGACATTTAACGCATTTCTTGACATACACATTGCAATCCTTCTCCATAGTGGGCCAATAATAGCCCATGTGAAGGATGCACTTGATGATAGCCATGCCACTGAAATGGCCACCGCACATACCATCGTGAGCTTGCAAAATTGCCCAAGATGATTCTTGGGGCTCAAGACAATGAAGGAGAACTCCATCGTAGCTTCGATGATATAAAATATCTCCTAACAAGACATACTTTGTCACTTTCTATTTAAATGTGCATCTCGCGGCATGCGACAATCCCTGAGGGATCACACCAAGCTTTAGGAAGTCATGTATCTGTGACATCCAGTTCTGATAGACCTCAGCCTCAACTATCAAGACAACATGTTCCCCCTATGGTTTAACATTTGCAAATGCAGACTGGGAAACAACCTTATGGTGAATGGTAGTACCATTCCCCGTAGGACCCTACGAGATCAATGACCCCCAAGGTGCTCTCTTGAGAAAGTCTCTGGCTCTGTAGAACCATTCATGGTTTGGTTCTACCTGAATCATGTTGATTGACTCTTTGTTATCCAAAGCTTCATGCTGCATAGTAGAGTGTGACAACGTTTTTACATGGATGGTAGTAAAATCGGTAGATAGATTCTGAGGGATTAAGGATCCCAAAGATGCCATAGTGTCTACAAATTTGTTCGATGAATGAGGGATTGCCTCGATGTCGTACCACTCCAACTGAGCTAAATATGTGTCAACAAGATCTTTGTAGGACTTCAGGATAGGACATCGACATTGAAAAAGTCCCTTCACTTGGTTAACAATGAGAAGGGAATCACCAAAGATATTTAACCTTTTAATCTTCATGGTGATAGCTATTTGGAGGCCCAAGATTAGGGCTTCGTATTCAGCATTATTGTTAGTGCAAGGAAAGTCTAACTTGAATGACAAGGGCATAGGAGCACCTTGCGATGTGAACAACACTATTCCTGCACCACCCCCTTGCTCACACTTCGAACCATCGAAGAACAAGGTCATGTCAGCTTTATTATCCAGTTCTTCGGGCTCGGGTGCTTCTGATAATGCGAAGACTGCATCATCAGGAAGCTCAATGGTGAGGGGCCTACTATTCTCGAGAGGCACCTCAGCCAGTTGATCAGCTATGACTTATCCCTTAATGGAATTTTGGCTAATGAATTCCAAATCAAATTTTATCAATAGCATGATCCACTTTGCAGTACGTGTATTATGATACGTCTTACTCATCATATACTACAAAGGATTTTGTTTTGATATGACATACGTCGTATGACTTAACATATAGTGTCACAATTTCTTTGTAGCGAACACTACTGCTAAGCACAGTTTTTCCACGTATGCATATCCTAGCTCGTAACTCACCAAGGTTCGGCTAATGTAATATATGGCTTGCTCTTTATCTTGCACATTCTTCTGGGCCAACATGGTCCCTAGTGCAAAATCAGTTGCCGATATATATAGCAAGAATGGTACATCTGGTCTTGGTGGAGCTAGCACTAGCGGCATCACCAGGTAGTGCTTAATCTCAGCAAAGGCTACTTGACAGTCCTCATCCCAATTGAATGGGACCCCCTTGTGTAGCATTCGATTCATGGGTTGACATTTATCTAATAATTATGTGATAAATCACTTTATGGATGCTACTTTGCCCTATAGGCTTCTTAATTCCTTGATATTCATGGGGGGACGCATTTCTAAAATAGCCTTGACCTTTACTGGATCAACTTCGATCCCTCATTTTGAAATGATGAATCCCAAGAGCTTTCCTAAAGTTACACCAAATACGCACTTCTTAGGATTCAACCTGACATTATGCTCTATCAGGCGATCAAAGACCTTTCTCAGGACCTCTGCATGCTCTAATGCAACAATGACTTTGCCAATAAGTCATCGATATAATCTTCCAAGATCTTATGCATATAGTCATGAAAGATATATGTCATAGCCCACTGATATGTAGCACCAACATTCTTAAGGCCGAATGGCATAACCTTATAACAAAATGTCCCCCATGGCATTATGAACACGGTTTTATGTTGGTCTTCGGGCTTAATCTAAATTTGGTTGTAACCAAAAAAACCATCCATTAAGGAGAGCATTTCATGACCCATAGTTGCATCTACAAGAGCATCTATGTTTGGCAATAGAAATGAATCCTTTGGTGTTGCCCTATTGAGGTCTCTAAAATCCATACAGATATGGATCCTTCCATCAGGTTTTCCTATAGGCACCATATTTGATACCCATTCTGGATAGTCGATGGAAATGACAAACTCTACATCCAACAACTTTTGCAATTCATATTTAACCATTAAGGCTACTATTGGATGCATCTTCCTGAGTTTCTGCTTGATTGGCTTCTTTGAGAGATCTAGCGAAAGGTTATGAGTAACCAATTTTGGATCTAGACCCGACATGTCCTTATAAGTCCAAGCAAAGAGATCAGGTCTCTCTTTCAGTAGAGGGATGAGGTTGGCATGCTCATCAGGAGATAAAATTTCTCCAAATTTAACCTTCCTTGGATTGGTGGGATCATTATTGATATCCACTTCAAAGGTTTCCTCTATTGACATGTGGGATCCCTCCTCAAGCTGGTGAGGCGTAGGGATCAAGTGGATGTCATCTACTGGGTTTATGGGTTCCACATTGGAAGCATCCTCAACATGATAAACATCATGTGCACAACTTGGCACAAAATGAAAATGTTGCAACATTTCTTCGTTAGGGAAGAAATCTTCAGGCTCTAGTGGTGAGTCAGCATGATCCCAATCAATAGCATCTACATCAAGACACAATGGTTTGGAAGGATCGGTTGGATTGTGAAGTGGAGTGGTCAAATCAATGGAGATCATATTGATGGAATGGATCATGTCTCTAGGACCACGTGCATGTGACTCTATATTGATATAACTTCCATCCCCGAGATGTGGTTCTAGGGGTATGGGGATCTCTGGATCCGGTCTATGAATAGACTCAAAAATAGGATCGCTAGGCTCAAGGAGCTCTCTATATGTCGATGGATCAGGGAAGACCATATGATAAATCCTATCTAGGTTAGGAGCTCTTCCTCTGAGGCATGGGTGGAGATTGATATCTCTATGCATATCCATTACAGTGTATGGTGCATTACGATGATGCAAGTAGGGAGGTCCCAAATAGGCTCTCTCTATTTCATCTTCATCATCACTATCATAATACAAACCCTCACCACTACCAACTAGAATTGGGAGATCAGGAAGATGGGGCCCCATGAAAGCCCACTCTCGATAACTACTATCATCCATGGAGGATTGCTCATCCTCGATGACTATCTCCGAAGGTAATAGTTGACGTAAATTAAGAGGGCTCAAGTAAGCCAACTCAGTTTCATCCTCGGGTTACTCCTTGTTTGAGGACTCATCATCATCATCACTCTCATACATGCAACTCGGTCCACCTATCTCAAATATGGACTCTACACTATCCTCATCAGAATGATCTTCTGACTCAGAATCTATCTCTATGCTAGTGATCAAAACTTGTAGGCCTGTATCATCGGCTGCCTCATGGATTTGTTCATCCAAGTTATCTCTTGGGATATGCTCTGGACCGGTCTCCACCAAGATATCTTCGTGATATGTCTCAGGTGGTTCTATAGTGACATAAGACACTAGCCGGTTATCCCTCCAAAAGAGGTGGGATTGGGGTGATAAGGATTGAAGTCGACTTCACCCCCTAGATTGAGGTACATGCGGTCTAAAGATGCCATGAGGAGTTCATCCTATCCTCCAATATAATATCCTAACCTGAACCTGTTAGTAGGCAACTGATACTATGGTTCATAAGGCCTCCTACGCCCCTGCTCGAATAATCTGAGACCGTAACCATGCCAATGGTAACGCTCAAAATATCGTAAGGCGTACTCTGGGTTAGAAAGATAATGAACATTCATGGTGAATGGTTCATCATCATCCTCATCCATGGAAGTGCGAGATGCAAGTTGGTCGAGCCCTCCATAGATGAAATTAGTTTGGTTAGGAGGCACCCCCAACGGTACCACCATCCCTATGGGAAAGTGATGGGCTTGTGGTCGGCCCATGTCTTGTGCAGTCTCGATGATCGATGTAAATGTCACATTCTACATGATATATTCCCCCAATCTAGGATTAACCAAATGTATGGTCACCTACAGAGCAGATGACCCTACTGAAGACGTAGGTAAAGCAGGTTGAGGTGCCTCTTCGACTTCTCCTTGAGCATTCTCTACTTCCATAGGAGTAGGAACCTCGATGACAACTGGTTTGGGTGCTTGCTTTATCTCCTTTTCTCCCATATTTACCTTTAACTTCTTATCATCTCGATGCACTATGGATGCAGATGGTTTAGTAGAAGCAACTATCGTGTGCTCCGATCGTTGAGATACGGATGTTGTAGGTTTGGCACACACTTCCTTCATTTTACCTCCTGGCTCTTTGATCGATGATGCTGGTCGTATGTCCAGGTGCATTGAGGGGAGCATGAAATCCCTTAGAAAGTCTGCTAGATTCACGTATTTGAATGGTTCTTCATCGAAAGGCACCATGTGAACCTGTCCCTCATGCACATATTTGATACATTGATGGAGAATGGAAGGGACACAATGCATTTCTCGTATCCAAGGCCTCCCTAGAAGTATATTGTATTGCATAGCACCTTCGATCACATGACACATCATGGGGATGGTCTTCAATCCCACCTGAATAGGTAAGACTATCGTGCCAATAGTTGAGCATAATGCATCATTAAAAGCTCTCAATGTGAAGGTAGAAGGTACGATGTGCATCTTTGGTAACTTCAGGTATGTCAATGCCTTGGTCATGATTATATTGATTGATGATCTTGTATCAATCAAAACCTACTTGAACGGTATGTGATTTACACATGCTATAATATGGAGTGATGGGTCCATTGTGATAGTGGAAACCATCTTGACTTCATGATCATGAAATTGTATGACCGGTTCCTGACACTACTGCACGTGTCCCATGAAGTGTGTGAATGCTTCAGGATCCTAGGACTGCACTTCTATGGACCTTAAAATATCCATAAGCATCTCCCTATGCTTGGGAGACTATTGAATCAGCTCATAAATAGACAACTTCGTTGGAGTCATCTGTAGGTTTTGAATTAACCTACTCTTGATTGTCACCACCGGTCTAGTTGGTGGGCCTGGCACATTCTGGGCTGCCCTCGGAGGAGGCACAACTTGGACTCTAATGGGCAATGGAGGTTGATTTGGATTTTCATACCTCACATGTCTTGTGATGATGTTGACCATTCCAATGAACCCATGGGTTGGTGGTTCGATGCGTACTTGATTGACTTGGCCAACATTGTTCCTTGGTACCTCATGGTTGGGTAGAGGATTCTTGTAAATCCCCATATTCTGATTGTCAGGTGCTTGTAGGTTGTCCACAAGAAGCGTACCTCTTTCGATCATATTTTGCACTAAATGCTTGAATGACCAACATACCTCTATGTCATGGCCTTTCATTCGATGAAATATGCAATATTGATCATCTTTATACCCCTTAGGCTTGGGTTGATTAGGGTCCAATAATTTAACCTCAGGTAAGTTTATTGCCTTTGCCTCACATAATTGATGGAAAATCGATGTCAACGATTTCGATAATTGCGTGAATATGTGAGGAGGGCATCTTTATTTATCCTTACCCCTCTGATTGTTGTTGCATTGCTCGTACTACACAGGAGGAGGTTGGGCTTGATAATTTCATTGTTGCTACCCCTTATCCCCTTTCTGAAGGTTTAGAACCACCTGATTAACATGTGTCGGCTTGGCCTATTGTTTCTCAGTGCTCTTCTTGTTCCATTCCTTCTTATTCTTGAGCTTCAAGTTACCCTCCTATAACTTGATATCCTCTATCACTTTGGCCTATGCCAAAGCCTCCTCGAAGGTCTGATATTGTTGCAACTGTAATAATAATGAAATGTGCTTTGCACAACTTTTCATAAACATTCGAGTTAATTCAGAAGTAGGGATGGAGAATGATAGCTTTGCCATCATCTTTCTCCATCATTTCCCATAATCCATAACTGGCTCATCATCATGTTGCATTAAAGTAGCTAGATCGGATAGGTTTACCTTTTTCTTGATGCCAAAGGAGAAGCATTCAAGAAATGCATCGACCAGTTGCTCAAAACTGGTGATATTGTACCTCTTGAGTTGATTAAACCACTCCCGAGCTGGGCCTAAGAGGGTCGTAATGAAGGTCCATAGGAGCAAAGCATCATTGCTCCCGATCTGAAAGCACATGTCTAGAAAACTCGTAACATGCTCCTGAGCGTCCTCCTCTCCTTTAAACTTTTCCAGCCTAGGCATCTCAAAATGCTCAGGATAGGTCGAAATAGGCACTGATGGGCATAAAGGTTCATTATGAATCTTATTCAAGGTAGGCTTTTGATAAGTCATCCCTTGCTTCTCGATAGCTTTAACCTTTTCTGCCAAGGTCTTATAGGCCTGCGAAGATAGGAACTCCTCTTCTCTGGATTGCCTTGGAGGCACCTTCGGAGGCAGATTCCTCTTCTGTCGAGGTGGAGGACTAGGCTCATCATCCACTTTGACTAGGGATATTTTAGGATATTCTTGATCTAATTCTTCTCCCACCTCTTCTTCATACTACCTATGCCCATGATGTTCGGATGTGGGGTATCGATCTCTATGTTGGGTCGTATGGTGAGTATGGGTGTCTATATGCTCAGGGTACAACTCAGGCTATGAAGTAGCTCATCTATCAATGCACTCCCTATACTCACTACGTGGAGGTAAACCAACATTGGCCAATCGGTCCTCCCTCTCAGTGTGCTCCTTTTGATCAAGGATGCATTGCTCATGCATGCGCTATTCATATAAGCATTGTCTTATGAACCTTTGCCTCTGAGTGTTCTCATTTTTGAGGTGTTCTCACTCTGCATGAACATCCTCCAATTGGTCTTGGAGAATATGACATCTCTGCTCTAACACCAGTCTATGAGATCTATCTATGTGATCAATCGTATGAGGCCTCTAGTGTGTGTGCTCTATTCGAGCGGCTTTGTGGGTGTGTCCCCCAATGGACTAATTTGCTATGCTCTTGCCCTTGTCTATGAAGATGACATTCACGTCTAGCTATCACATATACTCTGTGCCCGCATGGGATGCAGGGGCACGCATATCATGAGAATACTTGGAGCACTCTCTAGGCTCTCTAATGGTCCTAATCGTACTTCCTCTATGTACACTCACAGAACGAGAGGGCGTAGGCGAAGGTTTATAACCTAGCTATCCTAGGACTTTATCTAGACCATCTAACTATCTACTACGCCAAGGCTCATGAGGTGGCATACCATTAACTCCCACTTTAGACATGTCTATGGTGATCTTACAAGGTTCACCTCTGTAAGGAGTCTACATGGGCCTACACTCGAAAGTGGCCCTCTCTGTTTACCCCTGAATGGGTGGATCCTGAACCTATCTATACTCAGATGGTGGAGGTCTCAAGCCTCCCCTAGCTATAGGTCGAAGGGGTACCAATCTGGATCCCTCTATGACATACTCTTCAGTAGATCCTGTGGATGCATGTAGAGTGCGATCATAGTAAATGCTACCACATTCGGGACCCCCATGCTGGGAAGCCCCATGCTCTGATCTATGCCTCGAAGAGTGTCTAGCACTTCCTCATACTGGGGTATTCTCAATAGGATCTTCGTATGTAGAATTATCCCCTCTAATACTTATCGAATGATGTTCGAGAGGATTCTATGGTTGAGGGCCTTCTACGTTGTGTTGTGCATTGGGTGGAGCTTCGACTTCGATCTTGGGTCTATGCTCGGATCGGCCTCTCCGTGTACGCACCATGATATTATATTATCTCTTATGTAAGTTTTAAGGCAAACAAAGTAAACAATGATGATTATCTCTTTTTAAATTTTTAGTTTGTGAGCCCTAAACTGTTTGATGTGTTTTCCAAGTTTGTTGTATCAAAAAGTAACTCTCATCATGTTTTCAAAATGTTGATGATATACTCAATTGTTAAAGGGCTTTCACCTGTATACTCGTAGCTCGACAACTTGGCTATGAACTCCAGGTCACGTAATCCCCCTAAATGTGGAGATGAAACCCACACCTAAGCAAGGAGCATAGGTCCTACCGATCCTCACCCTGACACCTCGTGCACAGTGATACACCCCTTCGAAGAGGAATACATGCTATTTTGCATGGTTAGGATGGATCTTGGAGTCGGTATTGGTCTAGTAACAAAAGGTTCGAGGGAGTTGGGCCAATGGATGGAAATCACTACCATCGTTGAACCCTACTAGTGGTTGGATGTGACTTCCAACTCACTAGCATTTACAATGTGTCATGGTGTGTGTGGTTCCTTTTACTTTGCATGAAATAGAAATGCATAAAACAACACTCAAATGATTCTACATGCTTTCAAAAGAATATTTCACTTTTCAATTGCATGACTATGCTAAATGAAATTCAGAGAATGCAACTACCTATGAGGGGATGGCCACTAATTGGGCCTCATGCATGCAAACTCAACATAAAATGGCCTAGACCACTGGAGACTAGGGCGGACTGCAATCAGAGGTCCATTGTTCCTAGCAACGACTAGTAGGAAAAACTAAAAAAAGGTCCTAGGGATTCATCCTTTTCTTTTACCTTTTCGTTATGTTTCCTAATTAATCTACCATTTTATGCATTCTGGAAAAATCAGACAGAGATAGAGTAGGAAAAACATAGGGAAATGAAGATTACCTCAGATCCAAGTTCGATGATGATCTGGCTACCTATTGTATGGTCTGTGTTCTGCTGACCACGACTCTATGGCATGCGCAACTGTTGCCCATGGGTGTCAGCCATGGTTACAACTGTTAACCATGGTTCTCAACCATGGTTAGTACCTGACATCACAAAACATAGTGCATCAGTATTTTGTGGCATAAAATTTAGATTTCCCATCGTGATCACCTTCTGTAGCAACCCAAGAAGCATACACCTAAACTAATAATAATTGAAACATCACATAAAGCATGAAAGATAGATGAATTTGCAAATAACCACAAAGTAGGGCTTCCTTTTTATTAAATTTCCAATGAAGCTTGATTACAAATCCATCCCTCTTAGGGATACCCAATGTGATACAATTATTACAATCATAGAACAATCCCCATGCAAGGGTAGGTGTAATTCATAGACTTCCTAAATGCACACGAACTGCTCCAAGGTATCGATGACCTTCTTCTCCATGATTAGAGGTATTTTTTGCCTTGCATATCAACACCCTATTAGTCCTGCATACAATAAACAACAAGAAGCATATTAGTAATAAAGGAGGCCTCTCTTGATGAGGCTTTAAAAGGAAGTTATACAAAAAGATGCCATGAAAGCTTGAAATCAAGAAAGTGCAAGAAACATGGTAAACCTATGTTAAACATGAAATATTGCCATGAAAGATGTAAAGGAAAGATAAAATTATCTATCTAATGCCCTAATTATGAAATCAAAAGCATGAAAGCATGAAATGTAAGCATTCTTGTCCTACTTACTACAAATGCCAAATGAGAAGAAAGATACCTAAAATCTTAATTCTACTAGACAAAAGTCTCTAATAAAGCAAATATACACCTGATATATCTATTCTAATGCAAATGAAATAAAATCTACGGCTAAAGACCAAGGAAATATGGAGATTGAACCTGACCATGGGTCTGTCATGCGGTGAGCACTATTAGCCATGGCTGACAGTTGTAGCTAAGCCAAAAATGCACTTGCCCTCCAAATATGGCCTAGATCTCCAATTTCCTTGATGAATTGATGGTTCAAGGGTCACCTCTATGTCCTCTGATAGATTTGGTAGTTGAATTACTCCGATTGTTGATGGATTGCTCGTAATCTCATTTCTTGATTCTTCTAGCCTCCTAAGACCTCCATGACTTCAATTGTCATTTCAATCTCTCAATGCTAGCTAAAGGATTTCTCTCAATGCAAGTAGGTGAGTACTGAATTCGATAGGGCTTCACCATTCAAATTCTCCTATGCATCTCTCTTATTTCCCATTTTGGATGGGGTTCTTATAACCTCTAGGAAGGCTATGTCTTAGCTTCTTGAGGAAGCCAAGATCAAGAATGGAAAGCTAGAAAATTGGAGGGAAGCTTCTGGATATTTCCACCCCAAAACCACTTGGATCTACAACCAATTGGCCGTTATAACCAAATTTGGGTCGGCCAAAGTCCAACTGATTCTGACTGCTAGCCACGGCTCTGAGGCATGGTCAGCTCTGTTAACCATGGGTCTCAGCTGCGACCAACACTAGTTAGGCCAAAATGCCTAAATGAGTGGTTAGAACCACTGCTATACCTTGGTATTTGTCCAAGGTCTTCCATATGGTCTTCTAGCATGTCCCATATGAGTAGTCACCTCGATATGACGTGTTTTAGGTGTCTACAAAATATTAGACACTTCTCTGCATTCCTCTAATAACAACATAGACACCCAAAAGTCACACATTATCCCTCTCCTCATCTTCACGGTCAATCAATTTGCAAAACCCTAAAAAATTAGATAAATTGGCTAAAAACACTATTCATTTATCAAATACACTATTCATCATTTTTAGCCTCTTTGGGCTAGCTAAGCCCCTTCCTACGCCTAACCCTAGGTCCTCATGTGACCTCATTCACAACTCAACCAAGGTTGAATTCTCCACCATGGTTAAAAAGCACTTTATGGTCAAAAGTTAACATTTTGGTCAAAATATGCTTTATGACTAATCACATGCTTAATTAAATCTAATCTTGATTTGATTTAAGCCTTCCACCTCACCTAGTCTAACCTATTATAGCCTTACCACCTCTCGTCTAGATATTTCTCCACTTCACACTCCCTTGGGTCATAAATGAAAGATGGAGACTTTTGCACATAAAAGGTAATTTTTAATTTAGAGATATTTCCAAAAAGGTTCCAATTAATGCCAAATGGATATTTTTAGCAAGTCATCATGATTTGTGGATGGGTGAGGGATTCTCTCACCTAACCTCATTTATGAATCAGGATACCCCAGGGGAAACCTCTTAGGTGGACACCTCACCATAGACATCTCATAGGGGACACCTCATCCTCTCCCCCTCACCTTGGCCAAGTCTATAAGTAGAAGGCCATTTCCACCATTTTAGAGACCACCACTTTAGCTTACAAAAACTCTACAAAAATTACTCCAGACACTCATCCATCACATAGCCATCATACATCCATCACATTCACCTTGCCATAATAGTTTATGTTGCTTTCATAACATTCCTTGTGATTGAGACAAACTATCTACATCAAAAAGGACATTTTATGAAGGTGACCCATCAAAAAGGTGAAAAATCAGCAACACCAGAATAGTCTAAAAATTGATATTGTAGATTATGTTGCAAAAATATAGGTTTGCACGCCCTTGTGCAAACCTCACTATTCACACCCGATTCACACAACCCCGTGCGAATCTTTGCAATAGCTACCAGAATCACAAGGTGAAGTAAGTATGGGCTAGTTTAGTGTTTTTATGCTGTTTTTATCAGTTTTTAAGCTTGTTTAAGAGTATTTTGTCTGTATAAACATGGGGTTTGACTGAGGCAAGACCTAAAACACTCTAACCATATTTTTCATGTCAATAGGTACATAGAACAACACCAATCTGGTGGTGGCACACGAGCAAGAAGCCCATCTGCACTGAGGAACATCGAGAAGACAGATCTTGCTACCTTTGTACACATCTGAAAGGGCTTCCTTAGGGAAGACCCCATTGTAGCCTTCAAGGCAAGAATTGTAAAAGGATATCGATCTGTAACCTACTTTTTCATTTCAATAACAAAAGTAGTAGATTCTATAATTTTGAATGAGAATTGTAGTGTCTTTTTGTTGGTTTCAAATAAACCTATTTTAGCTAATTGGTCATATACCTCCTCTTCCCAAGTCTCCATATATTTAATGCATTTATCCCATTCAAGCCTATCTCTTTGAAACATTGAAACTTTCATAAAATCTTGAGAGAAATCAAGAATTGAGCCATCTTGAATTATTTGCTTTTCACTGACTTCTTCATAATTTTTCCTCAAATTGCTAAAAGATATGAAGTATTGAGGCTATCCTTTTGTCTATCTATTTAAGGAGGCTTTTCATGCTTTCTATTGAAGCTAAGATGGTGTTGATATTTTTGAATATCTTGGCTAAGCTTTTCAACTTACTTTGCACTTTATCACACGTCTCCTTTTCATATATAGTAATAAAGCCAGAAAATTCAACACTTAGAAAAACAAATTCAGGATTAGTCTTCTAAATTATGACCTATGAATCTGACTTTTGTTCTTTGAGAGTTTGTATTATAGCCAACAACTGTTTATTTTTTACCATTAGAGCTTGGTTACTTTTGTATAGGTTTCTGGTTTTCTGTACTTGAGATAGATCATTTATCTCCATTAAGGTTAGGGGGTCCTCTTGGATCTGCATGTGTTTCCCCAGTTTTTTTGTCCACCTGAATCCCTACCATTTTGATTGGAGGTATAATCACCTCTACCATCATCAGAGGTACCATTATGGCATGAGTTGCCTGAGTATCTAGTTCTTTGATTGTATATTGAATGAGTTGGCTTTCATCAATAGATCGAAAGGGATGACTTCTTCTATTCTCACCAGAGTAAGAATTTTTAGGGCTTATAAGGAGGAGGGCATTTCAAGCTTGGGATTTTTGTGCTCAGGGGATTTGGTGGGGCTTGGCAACCTTACTTGATTACCCCTAAGAAAATTAGCTAATCCCCAACAACTTGGATTCTCTTTTGAGCAAATAAAGACAATTTGATCTCCTTATTATTTACTATCAAGGCCTAAGGGATGACTAAAGGCCGATGTAAGGCTAATTGTAGCTTACTCTTGTAAGGTAGTTCTATTTGAATAGGGATTGGGGAAATTAATTAAACTTGTGAAAAGGAAGCAAGGATAATTTCTTTACCTTTGCTTGTATCAACAACACCATCATGAGCAGGCTAAGAAGCTTTTGCCATTGCTATAACTAGATTGATAGTCTCCACCAAAATTTTTATTTGTTTAGATTGTTGATTGACCGCTACAAGAATAGGGTCCTTGAGTTACTTTGGAGGGATTGTTGAGATGATTGATAAAATTGCTTCCACTAAAGCTCTTCTCAGCATTACCAATGCATTTGGGTTATCCCCAATATGCTCAATTTATGTGCTTGATCTCACAATGGCTAGGTGCTTTTTCCATATTGGCTTAAAATATGCCCCACTCTTGATGGCTACTTAAAGATCATCCATGAAAGGGTCATTTTTGTGATTTACCCATGCACACTATATTTTTTGTATTGAGTGTTGATAAGTTCCCTGAGGATCATATGGCCTCCAAGTAATTTTTGAAAATCCATACTCATCCATCTTGGATATAGATCTCAACATGTTATGATAACCTTTGTATATGTAGTACCTCATCCTAGAAGCGACTTCAAGCCACAAGATTTTTTATATTTTCTTGTCCAACCTCATTTTGGCCTCTTTGGCTATTTGTCTAGTTATTTCTAAAGTAGCTATGGACATTGGACAATATTTAGGAGGTAACTTTGAAGGTATTTTTGATCCATAGAGCCTTATATAAGAGAATTCCTCAGTGAGGAAATAATCTCTTACCTATTTTTTATGTTAAAATGTTGTTATCCTAGAGCCTATCCTAGTTGGGAGATATCCATAGAGTAACACATGGATGGTTGGGAGAAAATCCCCAAACAACTGAGAATGGTTAGACACACCATAAATCCACAAGAGTTTGTCTTGTATGTCAATGGCTTCTACTCCTCCCCATTCTATGATTCTTTGTCAATCAATATGTCCTACTAGTAGGTGAATAAGAATTAAGTAATATGAAAATGAAGGTATTTTCTCCCATTCTTCTCTAATGGCCTATTGCAATGCTACCAATTCTTTGTGCATTGTATTACATATAACATAATTCCATCTGTATAGTGGGGTTTGACATCTTCTACTGTATTAGATAATCAAGAACATCACTTCTCTAGTAAACCAAGTTAAATATTTAGTTTCCTAAACAATACTGATAATGTCTACATAATCCATCACCCAAGGCTATAAAGTGTGCTTATTTATTGGGAAATCATATGATACAGTCTGGTCATGTCTGAAATTTTTTGTATAAATGAATATTTTAAGCTTATGATGAGACTGCCTAGATGTTACCTATTTATCCAGAGTCAATGTAATGAGCCTTAGCTAAAAAATCCTTTGAAAGCTATCAACCATCATTTTGAAGGTAGGTCAATTGTTGACATCCTTGAATACTCTGGTTATTGGGTCATAAGCCACTACCATCTAGGACAAGAGGTTTGATGAGTAATGGACTTTGGGGTACACTATCCTTCCTAAATTGCTGGTCCATCTATTGTAGTATGAGCTAGCTTTATTCTATGTATTTTGTATCATTATGAATAACCCTTTAAGTAGTGTTGGGTGCCATTGGTAATACTCCCCAGTATTTTCAAAGCTAAAAATTATCATGTCTTACAATTCCACTACTATGCAAGAGTGATTTTTGTATTAGCCCTAAAATTCTTTAAAAATTCTACTACATCCTTTGTAAGGGCTTTCCTAGGTGTTGTTTTATATGGTTTATCCTCTATTATCTTTCTAATGCTAGCTATAGTTCTTGTGGGGGAGCTTGAGGGAATGTTTGAAGATGCCATAACTACTTATGTAATTACTTGCAAACACTCTTCAACACTCTATAAGGTCTCTTCAATATTCTTGGCCCTAATCCTTCTGCAATTTCTTAGTGTGAGCAAATCTAGATGATTTGGGCATGAATTTATACCAAGTAAGCCAATTACTTTGCATGCTCACTCTTAATTATGGCTAACTATTTCCTTTTCTCTTGCCACCCTACTACTACCACCTTACCTTCCTTAATGGTATCAATTGTTGTAGTGTAATATTTTTTTGGTTCACTGTTGATCTAGAGCTATTGATATTAAAAATTAATTTAATTTAGGCCATAGATCTAGTTTGAGTCATATTAGAATGTGTGCCAAATTTACTAATGTGATCTTGTGTAAATATTTTAGACTTATCATGACAATGTGAGCTGTAAGAGTGTTGAATTTCGCCCATGATAGGCTTATGGTTTTATTGAATAGTGTGCCACCTTCTATTTTTAACTATAATAATTATTTATGAGGATTGAATTTGAGCCATTGGGAAAAATATAGAATCATGGGAATTTAATCTTGACTGTTGTTACTTCTTGAAAATCAAATCCTGATCATTCAATTACCTTTGAGCAGTTAGTAGCTTTTTAAAAGATGATTTTTCTCTTTATTATGTCACTGAATCTGGACCTTTTATTCTATTTTATTTAAAATCTTGGTCATTGAAATATATTCCAAGTCAATTTATACCTTAGTCACATGATCTCCTTATTTTATTTTAAATCTTTATCATTTTTTGTTTCTCAAAACATCCTGGTCATTAATATTTATGTTCCTTATATCTTAATTTTTGATTAATAATTGTCATGTCTTATGATAGCCTCTTTTAATCTTAGCCATTGATTGGAATTTTGTACAGTTGTGAACCAACGATTTATTCTTGAGGTGATTGACTTTTGGCTGAAGACCTTTAATTAGTGCTCATTATTGATTAGGATCTTAAGCTAAATGTAAATTGTTGATTGCTCATTAAGACTAATACTTTGATTAAACTTGTATTAGTCTCTAAAAATAGTAGTCGTAGTCTTAATTTGATAGACATGTGTAGACCATTCATTTCCTAAAGACTTAGGGCACATTTTCACTAAGAAATATAGACCATTGATTTTGCTTTACCCTTCACCACGAGTCATGGATTTTCTTAGGACTTCTATGAGTTTCAGAATTTTTAGTGTTTTCCACACATCCCATTCACAACCATTGATGTAAATATTTTGAAGCAACATGGGCTATAATATTTGATCACATATTTTTGTTCTGTGTGCTGACCATGCTGGCCTCTTGCAATAATTCCAACTATTTGAGATGTATGACCTTCTCCACATGGGTTTCTTTGGATGATCCAATTTTACCAAAAGACGTCAAACAAGTTAGTTAATAAAATCAATTAATTAACATAAATACATAGTAGATCTTGGTCATTCGCTACTTCTTAGGATTGAATGTGGATCATTGGTTTTCTTTTTTATCAACAAATATAAGCCATCTATTTGGTCTCCTAGGTTTCATTGGTCTAAGTGCCACAATCTGTTGGTTCTTTTTGACATGGTGGCCTATGATCAACGAGATTTTTTTACTTTGGTCTAGATATCTTATCTTCTAACATGCAATGCAGGCCATTCCTTATTTCAATATTAGGGCGATGCAAACCATATATTTTTTGATAGGTTTAGTGAAAGGATTTTGTCCCTATTAATGGATAAATACACGTTGTTGATCTCCCTCATTGTTGGAAAATGTGAACTGCAAGATCTTAATTGGTGAGTCTAGCCAAAATATTTTTATCTTTATCAAGTATCGAATGCAAACTATAGATTTCTTTTGACACAGTGAATGCGAAATATTTGTTTATCCATTCTAAATATTGTTGATCTTTTTTTAGGTGGAGAGAGATTAGTAGTTTAGATGTAATCGATGAAGTGAGGGTGAACGCAGACCATTAAATTTTCTTTAGTGGAGAATATGAAGCAAGGGGACCTTTAGTAGAATTTTAATGGCTAGGATTCATTAGGGTAAACTAGGTGATGGCTGACCATAGATTTTTTGGCAAAAAGGATAATATTGGCTTATGTGGTGCATATGAAAAGGAATTTTTTTGTATATGATTAGAATTTTACTGTTCATGAACCGTTCATATATTTTGGTGGATGAATGTGGGTCATCCATTTTATTTTGAAGAAACTTATGGGATGTTGGGCTTTAATTTGGGGTAAGTTTTGACGGCTAGGATTGACTGACTCATGGCAGAATGATTGTGAATCATATATTTCAAGGTAATATGGATGCTGTGACTAGACAAGAGAGGAAATTTAATCGTATGACCTAAGGATAGGACTTATTTAAGCAATAAAAATTTGAGTAATAAGAAGCCATACAAACTTTGACTAGAAAACCAGAACTATAGGGGCATTAGGTAATTGTATGACCTAATGATATGACTTATTATAATAAAAGGAACTAAACTTAAATGTATAAAGTGGTGTAATTTAGAACAAATGAATTAGATCTAAAATGTATATTAGAGGAATAATGGGGCATTAGAAAATCTATGATGACAAAATAAAATCTAAGAGGAAAATCTTATAAGAAGACTATAGAACTAAACTTATGAATGATTAATGAACCTATGGAATATTCTAAAGTTTAAATTTAGGGGTATAACTTTGGTTGGATTTTGGAATCCAACAAGGGGCTAGCAAAAAATCGGAAAAACGTAGAATTGAAAATTGGAAAGAGAGTTGAAGGTGCTGGAGAACTATACCAAGCAAAAAAAACATCGAGAAACTTGCTCCCCGATAATGGCCTTAATTAACTATAAGTTATCTTATGCATATGGTTTTTTGGATCCTTTTCCTGGTTATCTATTGTTTCTTTCTATGGTGTAATCCAAGTTGAAGAGTGGAGAATTCTAGAAAATATAATAGTTAAGTTCTAGGTTTTATAATTAAAGAATAGTAGATCCATTTTATTTTAGGTAGATATAAGAGCACTAAACCTATATCTTGCACCTTAAGTTTAATCGCTGAATTGTTATTATGGTGATTTTATATCTTATTTTTTAAACAATAGAAAATGTTCTTGTTATATATTTATGTTTAAAGCTAGAACATTAAATATTTTTAGAGTGTTTGTTGTGTCAGTGCTTCCTATTAATGCTTTCCAATATTACTATTATTAAGCTTTTGTATACATTGCTAGTGGCATTGATTTGTTTGCACATTTGCATGTTTGAGAAATTAAAATTTTAGATATGGGAACTTTTCATTTCCATTTAAGAAATATGTGAAACTAGTATGTATTATTGGCTTGTGATTTGGTGAAATGTGTTGTTCATTTTCACTCTAGGAATATAATGTTTTGATGCATAACCAATCAGATTGCTTCCACAAGATTCATGACTTTGGTTTAATAGATTGATGCAATTAAAATAATGCAGCCATTGGTTGTTTTGAGATAGCTTGTATTAAATGAAGTTAGTTTATTTTCAATCTTGTGACTAATTAATAGCTCTTGGGATGTAGAAAAACCCATTAAATAATTTTGAAGCATTGTTTATGTTAAGCAAGTAAGGGTAGATAATTT
Organism: Wollemia nobilis; assembly: GCA_028583015.1. Taxonomy (NCBI): domain Eukaryota; kingdom Viridiplantae; phylum Streptophyta; class Pinopsida; order Araucariales; family Araucariaceae; genus Wollemia; species Wollemia nobilis. Next base: position 4,834,946 of record JAQPPZ010000386.1, on the reverse strand, counting down.
TTTGAAAAGAGATTTATTATATTAGGGATGTTTTTGGTGCATTTGAGTTATATATAAGAAGAGAGTATTTTTGTAAATATATATATATATATATATATATTATTTTTGGAATTGGATGCTAGTTCTTTTTAAGTAACGGATAAGGCTTGAGTAGCTAAGGAGTCCATATGTGAGAGAAGTATGGGATTCTCTCAATGCTTTGCATGGAATATGCTTTTATGGTGCATTATTATATTCTTGTATTGCATAGTGCATGTTAGGCTTGCATATGCATTTTCAAAGCTACCATAATCCCTAAAATTCTATCCAAAGTTCATGGGAAAGAGTTATCAAGGGGAAGACCTCGCAGAAGAGGAAGATGACTAAGGACCATTTTATATTGATATGTAATAATATTATTGAAAAAGAGATTATACTTAGAGAGTATTTGTATTGGAAATTATACAAAGATTTTGATGAAGAAAAGAATGTATTGTAAATAGTATTCCAAGACTTAAGTTGTAAGCTTATTGCAGTGGTAAGGACTTTGGATTCTATTTGAGAGGAACATGAACCCTCATAAAAACATGTGTAAAATCATTGAAAAAAATAGTATTCCAAGACTTCTTCAAAAAGAAAGATTATATATTGTTATTCTTTTATGTAAATTCTTGGAATGTTGGTTATATGCGAAATGGACGAATATGTTTAGTTCATGGATTATAAATATAATTCCTTGGTGATATGTTACTCTTTCATTATTAATAAGGAAATGCTAAGGCTAGTATTATGGTTTGAAAGTATTTAATCTTTAGAAAAGTATTATGATGCATTTGATTATATTTTAATATAACACTTTATTTCCTTTGAGAGAGATGTTCATATTTTAAAATGTTAGACTCTTGGGTTAAATGGGTTTATGGGCATGACTTAGAGCCATATTAGAGAACCCTTGAGTCAAGATGTACCTAATATTGGGAGGAGTTGTGGTGATGCAATAATTAGGTATTTGTGAATCTGGGAGGAGTTGCAATGATGCAATAACCATATATTTGTGAATGATACACAATGAATAGTGAGGCTCAGGTGTTCCCAAAGCGGTGAGGTTTTTGGGTAGTCCTAAGTGATGAGGCTTGAACATATTTATAGCGATGAGGTATAGGAATATAAATGATGGATTGGTACATTGAACCATTCATAAGACAGTATGGTGGTGGCACCTTAAATGGTAAGGATCGGGTGACCATGCTCATTACCAGGTGAGTGGTAATGGCCGTAGTTAGCCTATCGAGGTGTGGTAACTAAGAATGAAGGTATTACACCAAAATAATCCTACATAGATGGACTTTTGTAGGGTTAGGGAAAATGCATCCCCTTTTAAGTGTTATGGGCTTTAAAGGATATTCACTACGCCATGGTCAAGTTATCTTATACCAATGGGGGTATAACAAAAGTGGGGGGAAAATTGATGATATCTTTTCCAAATGGTGAGGTTTAGAAAAGTGAACCCAAGAAGTATAATAATTTTATCACTCATGTCCACTTGAGTTCCATCTGCAATGACATTGAACTCAAAATATGGTTATGCCTTACAATGCTAAAAAATATTAGGACTTGTTTGTGAGTTATTTATTGTGAAAATAAAAAAAATCTCTCCCTTGGGTCGAGTTGGTGGGTTGTTACACATATTTACTATTAAAATCAATGATTTTTGCCCCTATGAAAGTGGATCCATTGTCTATTGCTAAGGTGTTTAGGATACCAAACTTTTCAAGAACTCAATTACCATATCTTGATTGGCCGACGTTGTGGCTACTGTTTCCATCCACATAGTAAAATAGTTAACTGCCATTAGGATATATGTATGTCCTGCTAATGAGTTCAATTTTATGACTTCAATGAAGTCTATTCCCCATTTTTGAAAGGGTTCTACTATAATCAGTTGCAAGGGAAGTGCAAGACTTCTAATTTTTTAACAAACTATTTATATTTGTCATAGGCTTAGTTTATCTTAAAAGAATCTATAAAAAATATGGAGCTAGTCCTTGGATTGGAAAATTTTAGCAATAGTTGTTTGTTATGAGTAATACCTCCCAGATAGGCTCAAGTGAAACTCGTTCAACACTGTTTCAACTTGTTCTAGCTTTATATAATGGAGAAGGAATCCATCATTTTTTTCTAAATAATCCTTCTAACAATAAGACATATTTCAATGCTTATAGTGTATGTGTATTTGTGAAGCATTCAATTCTTTTAGGCATCTGCCTATTTAAAATTAATTTATCAGTTCATCAACCCAATCTAATTTTCTTGTGCATTGCTTATATCTAGAGTTCACTTGAGTGTTGTCTTCCATGCACATATTATAGTCTTGTTTTGTTGTAGTAGCTAGCTATTTGCATAAGGTTTTTCCTTTTAATAGCTCAGTATGATGTATATGAATATCATACTCTTATATTTTGGAGATCCATTTGGCTCTCTTTTCTACCAATTCTCCTTGAATAATGAAATTCATGACATCTGAGTGAACTACATATACTATTGTCCTACTTTGGGACACATAATTTCTAAGCTTTTAAAGTGAATTCATGATGGAAAATACCTACTTATCTATGAAGTCATAGTTTCTATGATAATTATGTAATGTCTATCCTAAGAAAGATATCATATGTTCTTCCTGATTATTGTCTTTCTGAGTCAAAACCACAACATAACTATCTTCAAACCCCATATACATAAGAAATCTCTATTGAAATCTAGGCTGATCAAGTCTGGAGCCTATGTTACATCCTTCTTGATATTTTTAAATGTTTTTCTCCTCTCTAGGGTCCACACAAGTACAAAATTCTTCTTCAAGAGCTATGTCACAGGATTGAATATTTGTACAAAATAAAAAATAAAATTTTGAAAAAATTTAATTTGCCTAAAAAATGATTGTAATGCATTCTTGCTAAGAAGAAGTGGTAAGGATAGAATAGCCTAGATTCTCTTTGGATTGATAGTGAACCCTTATTTAGAGACTATTTGTCCTAGTAGTTTTTCCTCATGCACAAAAAATATTGATTCTTGGATTCAATGATATTTCAAATTCACATTTCTAAAAATCCATCTCTAGGTGACCTAGATACTTCTGCTTATCAAGGGAACAAATTGTCATGTCATCTAAGTAAATCAATATTATTTTACTGATCAAATCCTCAAAAGTGAAATCCATTGCTTACTGGAAAGTTGATCCAACATTAGATAGATAAAATGATATCCTTTGATGTAAATGTTCCCATAATCTAGGACTTTTGCTTTGTTTATGCATTTGTTTTATAATTTCATGAAAGCACACTTAATCTAGGACTTTTATTTTTTTATGTATTTGTTTTCTTTATCCTAAGTAACATTAGAAAAAAGCTACCTTACTATCCAAATGGTCTCCTCTCACACTAAAAAGTGATCTTGAGGATCAAAAGGGTGGAAGTAGCCTTTGAGGTCAAAGAACTTTCCTTTGCTTTCTAGGAATTTCAATTGCATTGCATTCCCATAATCCACATTATATAGGATACGTGACCCCTGTATGCTCTCTCCTCACACCTTAGGATGATCTTGGAGATCAAAAGTAGGTCATTGCTTCTAGTTTAATGAACCTTACATAATTTACATAAAGAAGACTTGACCCTTGTATGCTCTCTCTATGCACCTTAGGGTGATATTGGAGATCAAAAGAGAGTCATTTCTTCTAAGTCAAGGAACACCACATCCACTTCACATCATATCACATTAAGAGGAGTATTATCCCATGTATGCTCTTCCCTTGCACTTTGTGCAACCTTGGGAATAAAAAATGGGTAAGTCACCTCAAGTTAACAAACCTCATATTTTCTTTGCTTTCTTAGATTAGAATTTATTTCGTGCATCACTTTCCTAGAATACATTAGAATAGGTTTTAGATTTCATGCCATTTACTTTTCATGTCATTTAATTTACAAGCATTTACTTTCAAGTCCTTTACTTTTCTTGTATTGCACCCTTTAATTTTCTTGTATTGCACTTTTATTTCTTTAATCTAGTTTTCTTTACTTGTATTGTTGATTACTTTCATTAGAATAGAAATTTTATTTATTGACTTTGCATGTTATTTTCATTAGCATAGGATTTCTTTCTTGCAATTTAACATAGGACTTTTCATTTTTGTCTAACCAACATAGGTTTCTTTGCTTGTTTGATTAGCATAGGGATTTATTGTTGCTTGCTTCTTATATCAGGTTATCTTTTTTAAAAGTATTTTTTTGGGTAGTTTTATTTATCATCATTAAATGTAAGCAAATTGCATTTCATTTCATAGATAGAATTTCCTTTCATTGCATCTTAGGTAGAAAAAGATCATATTTAGATTATCATTTGTTTCATTGCATTTAGTTTAGAAAAAAGTTACATTTTGCATACTTAGGTTAGTGCTTGTTTGTGCATCATAGTTAGACAAATCTCAAAGAAAATCTAAAAATAATCAAACACACAAATTCACACCATACTTGCACTACACATAACAAAACAATTGGTGATGATAGATTTCATACCTAACCAACGATTTTCACTTTAGATTCCATAGTTAGTACGTATAGTTTCCTAGATTTCATCACTAGGAAGCTGACTAACATTGGGATTAGCTTGGGGTAGTCTAAGGTTAGAAACCCTTGCTCACAGGGCTAAATAATTTGTGAGTGTGCAGCTATCATTTTTTATTAAGCCCGCCCAAGGGTGAAGCGAAAGTCAATTGGGTTGACATAGGTTTTAGACAACATCACCTATTATACCCATAAAAAGAATATCGGAGGTCTTTTTTCCTTTTAGGTACCTCAAGCCACACCTACCTTAGGAAGCTATCACTCATTTATACATAGCTTCTCTCCATGTACTTGGTTATATTTGGGAGCATGCATAAACACATCTTTAGATCTCTTCTATCCACATTTTGTAGATTTTAGGAGTAGGTGAAACCAAAACACAAAAACAAAAAAAAAAATCAATAAAAAAATCAAAACCTAAGTAACATAATACATCAAAATCGATCTCAATTATGCCAAACACCTTCATTTCAATTATTTGTTGTCTACTTATTTATTTTTTTAGTTAGAACATTATTTAAAAACACCAAAAGCACTCACAAAAGAGAAAAAGGATCCAAAAAGAACCAACAAAACTTCCTTTTCTACTTCATAACCCCTTTAAATTGTCTTTGATAGAAACTATATAGGCATGGATAGTTATAGCAACAATATCTAGGCAGGTATGGTTCCAGTCAAGATAATCTAGGTAGGGATGGTTCCTTCCAGAGTTGAGTTACAACTCCCCCTTCATGCACGATCTACTTCTCCACCTCCTACTCTATCTCTAACCACTTATGGTCATAACCCAAAGTTAATCTAGAACATAGGAGAGCCCTTCCATGGACAAATATGAGATTATACCTCACTCTTCAATGACCCCTTTAACTTGTTCAGAGGAGGCACCCCTCACCCTACCTAGTAGCTTGTCCATCCTCAATCATACTCGAGGTCTACGTGATGTAAGCCACCCATATTATGAACAACACCTAATGTACCAAGCCACCCACATCACCTTACCTAAGACCCCTAGCGATGGGACCACTTTATCCTCATCAAACCCAAACATCCTACACTATGACCCTAATGCTTTTCATTCTTACTCTACCTATCTCACCCAACCTTCAACCCCCCGCTTCTCCCTCATGTCATCCTATCTTAACCCCTCATCCTCCATCTAATTCACTGTGAGTCTTCTTATTCCCACTCTACATTCCTAAATGCTCATTTCCATATTTCTCCTAAGAGAAAACCCACTCCCACACCTCTCATATCTTGTCCATTTTTACCCCTCCTATTGCAGCCCAAGTTGTGGGCACTATGTCTATTGCCATTGATCCCAATCATCCTTCTTCGTCTAATCTTACTTCCTCTTTGCAAAGTACCCCCTTTGATGCCATATTCATTTTATCTCTCTATTTTTAATCCTTTTCCTAATCTATAATAGAATATTGCTTCCCATCCTACTTTGTCCATTCCTCAAACACCCTTCCATCTTCCCACTCCACCTCACAAGTCCACACTCCCCAATCCAACTCCTTTTATGATTTTTCCTACATACACCAATCCTCCTTCAATTTACGTGCATATTATTTTTTCTTCTATCTCTCCCCTTCCTTTTCCTCCTACTTCTTTCCTTCAATATTTTTCTTATCCTTACTCTTTCCCTCCTATTCAAGCTACTTCACATCTTCAACCTCCTTGTACTTACTCTTCTTCACAATATGCCATAACCAACACTTCTCAACAACCCCCTCATATTACATTCCATATTGCCTATAAACCACCTTCTCAACCACCCCTGACTATTCCACCTCTTAATCCTCCACCTTCTCAACCACCCCTGACTATTCCACCTCTTAATCCTCCACCTTCTAATCCACCTTCCTACTTCACTTAATATCCTTTATGGACTCAAACTCTACCTACTACTCCTCTATCACCACCTCCTCCATCCATTTCATATAAGTGGCCACCCTTGTAGTCGTATATCCCAAGTCACACCATACCACTTCAAAAACAATTCCCAAATGTCAAAACAAATTCGATGGTTATGCCACCACCACACCAACCTCCTCCATATTCTCAACTTGTCTAGTCCCCATACCCTTCACATAATCAATTACCCCATTTCTCTTTGCATGTAACCAATGGGTTTTGTATCCCCCAACCTCCTCATTCATCCTATCCTTCACATGCATCCTATCCTCCTCCCCATCTCTATCCTTAATCCTATTTTTATCCATACCATTAAGACCCTTCCCACTTTTCCATCCCTACTAATTATGCATAGGCATCTCAAATCCCTCCCCAGATTGAGATGCAACAAGTGATGGACTAACTCAAAATTCCATAGTTACAATCAACTTGCTATGGGTATCAAAATACCACTTATAGCCAAATATACAATGAGCCTATCCAATCATCAGTTCCATAACACCAATATCCTTACTAGTTTGAGCTCCCCAAATTTGAGAAATTCAAGGGGTAGGAGGATCCCAAAGAGCACTTACAAAACATAAAATACTCCTACTACCTTATCAGTGGTAATTATCCACTCCTACTATGCACCTTCCCTATGTCCCTTGGGGGACAAGCCTTGGACTGGTTTGACAACTTGCCTCAACATAGTCTCTTCTCTTTTGATAAATTTATCAATCTCTTCCTAAAGAACTTGATAAATATAAAAAATAATACTTCTTTGTGGGATATATAGTCTTTGATAATTTGATGATAAACCAATCAATGGTTATATCTCTAGATGGTAGGGGTTATTAATGAATTAGCACTCACTATTCCTCCTATCGAGCTAGTAAAGATGTTTGCTAGGAGCTATGCTAAACATATCTCAACCACCTTACAAATCCAACAAAACCACTCATTTGAGGAAGCTATTACTCAAGCAAAGGTCATTTAAGAGATTAAGATTCAATAAGGGGAGCTTAATATTAGAAAGAAGACCGAGTATCCCAATAAGTTCAACAAGGGCAAGAACAATAGTAACTAATCCAAGGCTTCCCAAGTTAATCAAGTGGTGTTGAGTACCATCACAACCCCCCTCAACATAGTACTCCACCTTAGTAGTAGAATTTCCAACCCTAAGCGGTCTCTATGAAACCAACCACCTTATATTCCTCTACCCAACCTTCTAATCACCCTTAGCTCCCTCCTCATCCACCTCTTAAATAGATACCCCTATTTGAGCCATTATCGATCATTTTTTAGAAGTTGTATGATGCAAAAGTAATTTCATTGTCAAAACTTTGGTCAAAGAACCCTAATAGGATCAAACCCAAATGGTATAAATAACACCACTTTTGCATCTACCATAATCAAAAGGATCACAATATTAATGACTATTAACATCTCAAACATCTGGTACAAGACCTTATTGATCGAGAGGATATAAAAATTAACAACCCTTTATCCCCTCCAACCAAAACCTTGATACTGATCAAAATACCCTACCTCAACATGGGATACCCCAAAAAGAATTAGATGCCTCAACCTCTTCAATTGTGCCTAATAAAATCAATCACATGAAGAACATCCCATCCTACCAAGGTTTTCTTGGAGTGATCAACATTATCACCAAAAATTAATAATACCCTAGGCAAAAACCACCACAATATGACCTCCCAAATGCACCTTCACCATTGAATTCTCTACCCACATAGGGCATGCCTCCTCTGAAATGACTTATTGTCACCATAAAGAATTACCTTACCCATAGCCTAAAGATGGTATCAATAAAATTATCAATCCAAGACCTCATCCAACAATATTCCCATCATTCAGAGGCTTTGAATGACATACTGAGGTCCATAGATCTAGAAACACACTATCCCAATGCCTTTTCCAACTTTATGGGTAATGTGAGGACTTGCATGTCACTCTCAATTGCATTATATGATTATGAGATAAATTTTTTTGAGGGAGTAGGTTTGATCTTCATATGCATATAATGACATGCATTGATGGCACAATGTTCAAGCACATTATTGTAGACATTGGCTCTTCTATCAATATCATCCCCAAAACCACCTTGCACCACCTTAACCTTCCATACAACCCTCTCACCACCTCTACCATTACCTTGCGGGTCTTTAATGATACTTTGTTACTCAACGCTTGGTAAAATCATCCTTCCTTTTAGGTGGATGTGAAGACCATTCCTACTCTTTGCCATGTCATTTAAGGTGAGATGCAATATAATTTGCTCCTCAAAAAACCATGCATTAGGAAAATGTAATGTGTGCCCTATAGCCTACATCACTTCTTAAAATATATCCATAAGGGATAGGTGCACTACATTCCTATTGATGATGAACCATTCAAATATTGTAACATGGTCTCCCTTTGTCATCCACCCATATTATCCCTACTAGTGTGCAACCCACTCCTCTTATCCAAACAATGCCCACACCTCCAATCCTTCCAGTCCTTGTGGTAGCTAACCATCCTTCTCTTATCTATATTCCTACTCATCCAACACTACCATCACATCATCCATGACCTATCTTCTATCCACATCTACATGGCTATCCTCCTCCTCCATTCATCTATCCTCCCATAATCCTTTCTCCTTGACCTCCTCCCCCATATTCTTCTCCTATTCCACTTCAATTTCCTCTTTCTATTGTGGCACATATTCATGCTTCTTCGCCTACCCCTCCCCTTATTTCTACACCTCCCCATGTTCCAATTTGCCCACCTCCTATACCTCACTTGCCTAATCCTTGTCCCCTCACCCCATGTCCATATTCTACTCCTACATCGCCTCCATCCTACTTATTTTGTTCCCCTACCTACTCCCCTAGAGCATCTCTCTTGGGAGCAACACATCACTAGATTAGATTCTCAACTAGAGAACCCCCATTCAACCACTTATTTTTCACCTAGTAGGTAGGCTACTGTATCTCCCAACCTATGTCCTCTTCCTTCCCTTTCATGATGTCCTACGTCTCTACCCCTTCATCCTCTTTGACCAATCTATCTACTTCTCCAAATCCAAATAGCCTAGGGTCTCCCACTTGATAAGCCAATCATGGATCACCCCACATATATGTATATTTGTCCAGTATAGGCTACGTCCACAATAAAAACAATAGAATAGCACAATTAAAAAACCACAATACAAGAGAGACACAATATATTGGTTCACCCAATACAGGCTACGTCCACGAAGAAAATAACCAGGTCTTTTATTATGTCCTGAAAAATCGAAGGGATACAACCTACAAAAAATCTGCTGTAACTTCCTCTTCTTTCTATCATTGTATCTTCACAAACTACACTCTTTGCAAATTCATTTTCCCCCTTTTGGGGGGTATTCGAATATTCACATACACAAACCCTCATGCAAGTGTTATTTTATATACCAACAACACAAGAAGGGGTTTTACAATAACATGGCCATAAAACCCGGGTTCAAATATATTAACTCAAATATATTTATCCATGGGTTCAAATATATTAACTCAAATATATTTATCCATGGGTTCAAATATATTAACTCAAATATATTTATTCATGGGTTCAAATATATTAATATATGGGTTCAAATATATTAACCCAAATATATTTATCCATGGGTTCAAATATATTAACCCAAATATATTAATCAATGGGTTCAAATATATTAACCCAAAACCCAACCATAATAACATAAAAAATATTCAACACATTTTCAACAATCTCCCACTTGTTGAATACTTTCCATAGGGTCCGAAAACTGCCACAGTAGTTCCATGTTCCTTCCTTGGATTGGAAATATATATGCTAACTAATCTCACTACATGAACAATATCTAAACATATTAGCTTCACCTGTTACCCTCAGCCATATACCGATAAGATAACAAAATACTCAAAAATCCACTTTAAAAAACATTACAAATATTATTGGAGCTAAATCTAAGAACATTACACTAAGAAACCACCACTAGCATCCACATCAGTCTCTTTTTAGCCACAACTACACTAGTTATAGTAGCTTCTTTAGGTACAAGCTACACTAGTTACAATAGTTAATACTTACCCAAAAACTTGTGGTACAACCAATAAACCATCTTAGACATTTTCTAGCAAATTTGCAATAAGACCACTAGAACAAGCATTTCCAATATTAATCTCTAGATTTATCATTTTTGAAGCTCACAAGATCTATCACTATTGAAGTTCACTAGATGTACAACTATTTAAGCTCACCAGATCTACCACTATCGAAGCTCACAAGATCTACTGCTATCAAAGCTCACCAGATCTATGGTTTTCGAAGCTCATCGAATCTACCATTGTTGAAGCTCACCAGATATACCACTATCAAAGCTCACAAGATCTACCACTTTCGAAGCTCACAACATCTACCACTATCAAAGCTTACAAGATCTACCACTACTAAATCTCATTAGATCTACCATTGTCGAAGCTCACCAAATCTACCACTGTCGAGAAGCTCATCAAATCTACCACTACCAAAGCTCACCAGATATGTCATTGTCAAAGCTCATAAGATCTACTGCTATCAAAGCTCACAAGATCTACCATTGTCAAAGCTCATTAGATATACCACTATCAAATATCATCAAATATACTGCTACCAAAGCTCACCAGATCTACCATTATCGAAGCTCATCAGATGTATCGTTATACTAGCTCTATAACTATCGAAGCTCACCAGCTCTACCATTATCAAACCTCACTAGATATACCATTGTCGAAGCTCACTAGATATACCATTGTCGAAGCTCACTAGCTCTACTACTATTAGAGCTCACCAGTTCCACTACTACTAGAGCTCACCAGTTCCACTGCTATCAGAGCTCACCAGTCTCATTGCTATCGGAGCTCAGTAGCTCTACTGTTGTGCTTTTTGTTATTTTTTCTTCATCCAGATTCTTCCACACATTACTTCCAATCAAGAATTAATTTATCCTAGGGTTTAAACCCTTTCTCCTCAAACAAAGCTACAACCTAGATCTTCCTCTCTCCTTCTCCTGTCATTGCTCCCACTCAAACTAGGAAACCCTCCTTTCAAGTGCATTTTTTAAACCTTGATTTGATACCAGTTGTTAGAAATAATGTGAGCAATAAATAATGCAAAAATAAAACATAGAAGAATAATACAATAAAAAACCATAATACAAGAGAGACACATATATATGTGGTTCACCCAATACAGGCTACATCCACAAAGAAAATAACTAGGCCTTTTATTATATCTAGAAAAACCGAAGGGATACAACCTTCTACAAATTCATTGTAACTTCCTCTTATTTCTATCATTGTATCTTCGTGCACTACAATATTTGCAAATTCATTCCTTCCCCTTTGGGGGGTGTTCGAACATTCACCATACACAAATCCTCATGCAAGTGTTGTTTTATATACCAACAACACAAGAAGGGATTTTACAATACCATGGCCATAAAACCCGGGTTCAAATATATTAACTCAAATATATTAATCCATGGGTTCAAATATATTAACCCAAATATATTTATCCATGGGTTCAAATATATTAACCCAAATATATTAATCAATGGGTTCAAATATATTAACCCAAAAAACCCAACCATAATAACATGGAAAAATATTCAACACATTTCCAACAAGTCCGAGGGAGTATGTTGTACATAACATTACTTTCTCCCCCTAGTATAGATTCAGTCAAGAATTTTGGTCATCCTCATGATGTTCCCCTAATTGTCGATGCTATTGTTCCCATTGGTTCCTCATTTAACCACACCAAATTTATATATGGGGGAGTTGATACCTCTTCCAATAAACCTATACCTAAAGATATTAAGGTGCCATTTTGTGGGAACATTAATTACATGTCTAACCCATCCTTCGCCATTTGATATTTTGAACATTTCCAATGGCAAGGATTTACCCTAGATCACTATGATCAGGGTCTGTGGTATCTTGTTTATTGACCCTACCAATTACGCAAAGATAAATCTAGCCTAGGATATAACAAGGATTGCACAACTACCTTCATGTAGGAATATTTTAAATACCTTAACTTTAATCTCAAGGAAGACAATTTTGATGAGAACATCGACCTTGAATATGCCTCCTTAGTCAATCATATCTCCTCATGATCTATGGTTGATATTCCTATATATTTTTTTCAATTTATGATGATTTATGTCTCTCCATATTAAAATTATGAGGATGAGATTGAGGATCACTTTGATACTCCCTCTATTTATTTCAATAGCTTTCAAGAACTATCATCTCACATCACACCCATAACTAAGCATCCAAATGATGGTAATTTTTACCTTTGCCTCTTTCTTCTTATACTCCCTATCCTTCCCGATATCATTCCACTAGAGCATCTCGATGATCAACCCCTCCCACATCCCCCTATCCTATTACCATGACAACCATTACCTAAACCCAATCCTCATCCATCCATCTTTCAAAAACTCCTCCCTCTTCCATAATATCCCTTAATGATAAACCTATCCTCTATCACACCTATCCATACACCCCATCATCCATACATGGTCAACATGATCTCCATTGCTATACTTCACTATGTGGATAATCCTCCCTGTATCCTCAACATTGATCTAAGTACCATCAACTTCAAGTAGATTTATTATACTCTAGATTTCCTCTCAATAAAGCAACTAATCTAATAGTCAAATGTCTATCTTCCTCCATCTTCTCCTCATCCTTATTTTGTCTACCAAGTTTAAGTTATTAGTGATGATACCATCTTTGCTAAAAATTCAACAGATGATTTGCATCTCATCCCCACTCTCACCTAGCTAGAGGATGGTTCTCACATGATTGTGGAGAAAAATATCGACATCAACCCTAGTTCTAATCCTACCAACCCTTGTATCATCCAAATCGAAAATAACCTATACCTATAAGAGAGAGAGCACTTCATGACACTCCTAACTGAGTATAAGAAAGTTTTTGCATGGTCCTACAATGATATGTCAAGAATCTATCCAAACCTAATGATCCACAACCTCACCCTAGATAGTAATGGTAAGCCAAGCAAGTAGAAATTGCAAAAGTTGTATCCCACCATTGCACTATTGGTTAAGGAAGAGTTACAAAAACTCTTAGACATGGGATTCATTCAACCCATACACTATTTAGAGTGGGTTTCAAATATGGTACTTGTCAAAAATATAAAAGGGAAGATACAAATATGCACAAAATTTTGATATCTAAACAAAGCATGTCCCAAAGATAATTTTCCCCTTCTAAACATTGAAACCCTAGTTGAATTCATAACATGTCATAAAATGTTCTTCTTGATGGATGGTTTCTCAAGATATAATAAAATTTGAGTTAATCTCGATGATCAACATAAGACATATTTCACCATGTCATGGGGGATTTTTTGCTACAAAGTCATTCTATTTGGTCTAAAAAATGCAAGCACTACTTATTAGCAGACTATCACATACATCTTTCATGACTATATGCATGATATTGTGGAGGATTATGTGGATGATTTATTGGAAAAATCTAAAACACGTGATCAACATATAGATGTTTTATACAAAGTCTTTGACTAGCTGCCTGATAATAATATGAGAGTAAGTCCTAAGTGTAGGCCCAAAATAGCCACATACTTAGCCAATTTTGTAAGATTTGGCTAAGTGTTGAGAAAAAACCTCAAGAGCAGTGTTAAATTCCATTAAGATGTAGAATCCATGATCAAATTGGTCAAACACAACCCAACAGAAATAAGAGTAGCAGAATTAAAAAGTGTGACTTTAGCGTGAGGTTAATTTTTGCGTCGGAAGGTCAAACACATAGCAAATTTGGTAAAATTGGCAAAGTATTAGAAAGAAAATTGTAAAATCCACCATAATACAAAATCCATGGTCAACACAGTCAAACGGTGCATAGCAAAATTTGGAGCAGCAAATTTTGAATAAGAAAGAGTGATGCAGTGTTAAAGCAAGAACCAATGTGATATCAAAGTTCTGTGGTCAACACAGTCAAATGATGCCCATAAAAATTTAGAGTAGCAAAATTGAGGTAAAACACTACGGAAGACAAGGCAATTTTCGACAGATGTTGCAAAGCTTGTTCGGGTAATACACAATGTTGAAATCCATGGTCAAACCGATCAAACCCGATCCAACATAATTTGAAGGAACAGATTTCATAGAATGATGCAGGTTACTTTAGAGCTCTCATTTCGTGGTCAAATCGATCAAATCGGTCAAACCCGATCTAAAAAAATTTAAAGGAGTGAATTTCGCAGAATGATGCAGGTTGCTTCAAAGCTCTCATTCCATGATCAAACTGATCAAACCTGACCCAATAGAATTCGAAGGAGCAGATTTTAAAGTTGAAGAGAATGCAGCTAATTGAAGCAAAATCTGAAGAGCATGAGTGAAAAGAACCAAGGAAGACCAAGCATCACCAGAATCAAGATTCACTTGAGTTTTTAGTTACAGATCTATGGATGAGAAGCTTGATCAAGAATAGGGGATGGACTAGATCAACCTACAACCAGTACAACCACTAGAGTTTCATGGAGTGCAACTCCTTTCTTTTTCTTGTAAACCAATAAGAGGCTGCCACCTCAGCATCCTACTGATCTAGCATGAAAATCCTTGTAATGTTCCCATTCTTTCTACTATTATTGTAAAATCTATATAAAGAGGTTGAGCCCTCATTTCTAAGGGTCAGTTCTAGAGTGTTTCTCTATCATATTACTATAATTTTACTAAGAAATCAATAGAAGGATAATTACTTGGATGTTTGCCTCAGGCTTGTGTCTTCATATTTTGTGAGTTTATTCTATGAATTCATTTCTGCTACTATTGTTATGGTTAGTCAATTCTATTGATATTGGATTGCTAACTTGGGGTAAATTGGAATGCTTCATGCTTAAACAAATGTTGTAGAGAGCTTCTTTTTCTGTTAGTCTGAAGGTTGATCTAATTCTGCTATTTGGATTATTAACATTTTAGATGTTTGAAATAGTTCTCTAAGTGTTTTATTATTCTTTAATGATGAAGATGACTAGTTTTGAATGTTGTTAGTCTTAAGTGTGGCATACTAGAAATGTGATTGATCAGAGGATTCTTGATATTTTTCAATATTGTTAGCTTTATCTAACCATTATTCATTCAATTATTTTCTAACCCTTATCTCATTTCTATCCCTAAACTTACACTTTTAATTGAGCTTAATTGAGTCAACACCAATTAGTTGACAAGGTATACCAACCTACTCTAGAGGTTGGATTGAAGTAATATTTGATCCATCCAATGTTAGGGTTTGAGCTATGATTAGTGGGTGTGCACCTCCAAGAAATTCATAGATTCATAGTCATAGTTCAAGTTTTCCTTGATGTCAATTCAGACCCCAATAGTTTTGGCACACTCGATGGGACCCTAAAGACACATTATCTTTCCCCCTACCCATTTCTTTATTTGATAATACCTAGAGGAATCAATATTTAGTGAATTGTCTTGACCTCATTCAGTAGAGAAATTAAATTCACTTGGTGACTCCCTGAGTGCAAGAATCTAGAAAAAGCCACCCTAGTAGAGTATATTTTTCATGAATACTAGGTCATCTGTTAAAAATAGTCATGACCCTATTATATTTTATGAGCTTCCCTTAAGAGGGTCCAATATCATAAGAATTTTATTCCTAGACTCATTGGTGGAAGAAGTCCTAGTTGAACCACCCCCTATGGTGCCTCCAAGACCAATTCCACCAAGAATCCCACCTACAATGGCTCAACAGGTTAATCAGAACCAACCCCCATAGAATTATCCTAGTTGGGATACTTCTAGACCACTCGGACTTGCTAATATGCATGACATACCCCAAGCTATTACAAAATCCATACCCACATTTGATGGTACCAAAAATACTACATATGAGCATTGCCAAGACATATTGAACTTAGCAACTATTCACAATATCAAGAATCAAGATGTCATAGTCAGACTTCTAGCCCTTTCTTTTAGAGGAAAGATCTTGCACTAGTTTAGAACCTTAGAAGATAAAACCATCACCTCATGGGAAAATCTAGCTGGCCCTTTTGTAGAAGAATTCAATAAGTCATCTGATCCATTTTCCCTACTAAATCAATTTACAGCTATGCAAAAACATCAACATGAGCTAGTCTCTGATTTTAACTTGAGGTTTAGTAGAACCTAGAAGAGGATTCCCCTTGAGGCCAGACCAATGATATATTTAGCATATATGTATTACATCAGAGCCCTTGGGTCAGACCTAGGGCTACAAACTCAGCAATCAGGTATAAACACCTTCCCACAAGTTTACCAGGTAACTGTCCAAGTAAAAAATGTATTAATTATTGTAGGAAGACTTCCACCAAAAATGGTAATGCCTTACTACTCTGAGATTCCTCAGTTCCCACCAAAAGTAGCCACTCCTTCATATATGGATCCTCCATCAGCCCCACAAGCAACTCCACCATTTCCTCCAAAAATAGCCCCTACTATCCCTTTTCCTCCTCTTCCATCTCAAAACTCCCAAGAAATATCTATATTACTGGACATCTAGAGCACTCTGAAATCTCTCAACAATAAGGTCAATGCAATTGAAAAGTGAGAAATGGAGAGATTTCAACCAAGAAGATTCCCCTATATTAATAAATATCATAATTCGAGTACAAGTGGTAGTGTAGGATCTAGAGTCAATGTAAATCAATTAGAGCAAGAGTTTGAACCTGAAACTAGCTTGGTCAATGTTTGGTGCTTAGTTTGCAATGATCCACATGATTCTAAGACCTGTATGATGTACCAACATCATGTGCAACAAGCTATGGAAAAGGTAGAGAGAAATCATAAGGGGAGAGTTAACATGTTGTGGTAGTATGATCAAGTTATGATTGGACAAGATTTTTCGAAGAGGAGTAAGTCTCTATTATGACCAGGTCTAGAAAGAAGTCTTTGCAAGTAGACCCACAAAAAATGGGTGGTTTCCAGGTGCCTTCTCAGAAGAAAAGAGAGCCATCACCACAAAGCAATGACAAGTTTCCCATTTTGCAAGCTATTGATAAAAGTAATGCAGTTCCTAGGAGGTAAGAAAAGGAGGTAAATGCTCCAAGAGAAGGTGAAAAGGAGAAGAGCAAAGAGCAAGAAAGTGCTAGGAGGGAAGCCCAAGAAAAATTGAGTTTCCCTTCCATTACAAAAGGTCAAATAATAGAGGCTACTCAATAGTATAGAAGAAAGTTTGGGGAACCAAAAAAAGGTATGAAAGGCCTCCCCCAGTTTAGGTAGAATATAATATTGTGGATGAGTTGAAAAGAGTCCCATCTAGAGCAAGCTTGTATGATACACTTTTTCTCCCTGGCCAAATAGATTTGTTGAAAGCTTCTCTGCATAAAAAGTCCCAAGGAAAAGAAACCACCATAGTTTTCAATTTGGCACAAGATAAGGAAAATATGTCTCTCGCCACCCTGAAGAACAAGCCTCCTCCATTCTACATCTCTCTTAGAATGGAAGGATGGGTAGTTCATAATTGTATGATAGACTCAGGTGCCTCAATGACTATTATGCCAAAAGTAGTCTATGATGAGATGGGCATGGAGTACACACGGTCATGTCAGGGGGTCTTGCAACTTGATGGTACCTCGGTTAAGATTGTAGGAGTTATAAAGGATGTATTGATGAGGTTGCATAGAGCTTCGGAGGTGACCATTATCCAAGAAATCATGGTAGTTGATCTTGAACCTTATTTTGGCATATGCCTTTCAAGAGAATTTATTACCAATATGGGAGGATATATGTATTTAGACTACTCTGCTATGATAGTTCCCTATAAAGGTAAGAGAATAAGGATAACCCTGGAAAAGCTTGTATCTTTCCATATTGAAAAAATTGAAGAAGATTTGTACAATCATTCAGTGATGGAAGAGCCAGAGTTAGTAGAAGTCTTAGAAGATTTAGAAATTGAATATGAATTGCCCTTCAAGGATGATTATAGCCTATCAAAAATAGGGTTGGGTATATACAGTATTTCCTTAGAGGTAGAGAAGAATATCCCTACCATATCTAACTAGTCACTCAGGTAGATAGAGGTTTGGACAATGCATTTTGATGGAGCAAGGTGCAAAAATGGAGTTAGAGTCGGTGTAGTGTTGAAGTCTCCTTCAGAAGGGGTGAAGAGTTTTTCTTTTAGATTCACTTGGGCTTGTACAAACAATGTTATTGAATATGAAGCTCTATGCTTGGGATTGATGCAAGCAAAAAAATGGGAATCAAGATATTAGACATTTATGGTGACTCAGAGCTGGTGGTCAACCAAGTTATAGAGAAGTGCAATAGTAAACATCATTATCTGAAGATATATAGGAACAGAGTATGGGACTTGATGGAATCATTTGATGCACTAAATCTCCACTCTATCCCTAGAGGATAGAATATACTGGTCGATGCTTTGGTGGTTAAGGGCTCTAATTTCAATCCTTCCTCAGACCTTGGGTCAACTGCAAGTAAAAGAGTCAAATTAGTCTTCAGACCTATAGTTTCAGATAGATAAATATTCTGGTAGGTCTTTGAGAATGATGATCAGATAATAGACTTTCTAGTCAGAGAAGCTTGTTTAGCCAATGTGTAGGAGGAGCTTTCCCAAGAAATAGATCAACAAGATATCATTCAGTTGAAGAATAATCACATTCCTAAAGGCCTAATCACATTGGAGAGCTTGTTTGATAATGAGGATGGAAAGAAGTCAAGGACTATGAAAGTAGATGATAAAATATGTAGTGAAGTCAAAATTGAAGAGAAAAAGAAGATCAATGTTGGAGTAAGGTGCTCCCTAGAAGAAGTTGAGGGAGTTAAGGCACTTTGTTTTAAGTACCCAGACATTATTTCCTGGTCATATGAGGACCTCAAGGTTTATGATAAGAAGATCATTCAACATACCATTGAGCTAGAGCCTGATGCAAAACCTTTCAGACAAAGACAAAGGCCTATCAATCCTAAAATTGAAGCCATAATGAGGTAGGAATTGCTTAAGCTTCTTAAAGGGAAGATCATTTATCCTATCAAGCATTCCACATGGGTTGCTAACTTGGTCCTAGTGAGAAATAAGAATGGAGACATCCGATTATGTGTGGATTTTAGAAACTTGAATAGAGCATCACTGAAAGATCATTATCCACTTCCCTAGATTGATCAGATTTTGTAGATGGTGTCAGGAGTAGAAATGTACTCCTTACTAGATGGCTTCTCTAGATACAATCAGATCTAGGTCAAGGATGAAGACCAGTTCAAAATAGCCTTCACCACTAAGTGGGGCACATTTTCTTATCAAAGAATGCCATTTGGCCTATCCAATGTAGGAGCTACATTCCAAAGGGCCATGGACTATGCTTTTGGTGAGCTGATCAATAAAATAATTTTGATTTATCTTGATGATATGACTATGTTTTCTCATAGAAAGGAATCACATCTTGAGCATCTAGAGAAAGTTTTCTAAAAGTGTAGAGAGTTTGACATCTCCCTCAACCCAAAGAAATCATTCTTCGTTGTCCATGAAGGTAAGTTATTGGGACATGTAGTCTCCAAATAAGGGATGGCAATAGATCCTGATAGAATAAATTCAATCCTGGCCCTTCCCCTCCCTACAAATAAGAAAGGCTTACAGTCCTTCTTTGGGTAAATTAACTTTGTGAGGAAGTTCATATCATATTTTGCTCAAGTAGTTAGGCCCATCTCAGAGTTACTCAAGAAGAACATGGAGTTCAAATGGACTGAGAAAAGAAAGTAAGCCTTTGAGGCTATAAAGCAAGCAATTGCAACTACACCAATATTGATAAATCCTGATTTTAGCAAAGACTTTATCTTATATGCCTATGGAGTTGAGGAAAGCTATGCATCAGTGCTCACTCAAAAGGATGAGAATGAGGAGGAACACCCCATATTCTTCTAGAGTCAAACTTTGCATGAGTATCATACCAAGTATAATTTTATTGAGAGGCAAGTATTTGTAGTGATGAAATCCTTAAAGAAGTTTAGGTAGTACTTGGTTCAAAGCAAGACTCTTGTTTATGTGGTACATCTAGATGTAAGAAAATTTATCCTTCAAGGAGAACTGGGTGATAAAAGGGTTGGTTGGATTACTAAAATATAGGAGTATGATGTAGAGATCCATCCTACCAAGTTGGTTAGAGGAAGGGCATTATGCTAGGAGCTTGCAGCTAAAGCAGATTCAGAATAGATAGTAGCCTATCAGGGAGTAGAGGATGATCATAGTGATAGTCTTCTAGAAATCTTAGATTGGGTAGATCAATTGATAACCTATTTTTAAATAGGAGTATGTCCTCAAGGCCTTAGTCCTTCATAGAGGAGAAGATTCAGACTACAAGATTTGAAGTATGTATTGCTTCTTAAAGGATTATACAAAAGGAACCTAGATGGAGTACTTCTAAGATGTCTAGGAGATAATGAAAAATAAAAGGTCATTGAAGAATTTCATGGAGGCCTATCAGGAGGTCACTTTTTAGGAAGAGTAACTACTATGAAAATAATAAGGGTAGGATACTACTAGCCCACTATCTTTGCAGATGCTTTCAAAGCAACTAGGTCATGTGATAAGTGTTAGAGATATGTGGGAAGGACCAAGAATGCAACATTTCCACTCAAACCAATTCAAGTGGAGGAGCCTTTTCAGCAATGGGGACTTGACTTTGTTGGATTCATCAACCCAAATTCATCGATAGGTCATAAGTTCATTCTTACTACCATTGATTACTTCACTATATGGGTTGAGGCTATCCCAACCAAGAAGTTAGACCAAGAAGTAGTGATTGAATTTCTGGAAAATTTGATCACAAGGTTTGGAATTCTAGAGGCACTAGTGAGTGACAATGGCCCAACTTTCATAGGTGCAAAATATATTGAGTTTTCCAACAAGTATAGCATAAATATAAAGAATTCTTCTAACTATTACCCTCAAGGAAATGGATTGGTAGAATCCACCAATAAAAACTTGCTTAGAATTTTGAAAAGGGCACTAGAAGAGAACAAAAGGAGTTGGCATCTGTTACTTGATCAAGTTTTGTGGGTGGATAGGATCATTGTCAAGAGGTCTATCAAGACATCTCCTTATGCATTAGTTTATGGTAAGGAAGTTGTTCTGCCTACTCATCTTGAGATACCAGCTTTAAAATGGGCTAGCCAAGATCAAGAGCTCGATCAAAATCCACTAGAGGCTAGGTTGATGCATCTTCTATAGTTAGAAGAATAGAGGACTCAGGCATATGAGAATTTCTAGAAATACTCCATGAATACGAAAGAGTGGTTTGATAAGAAATCAAAATTTAGGAAGTTTAATGAAGGAGATTCAGTGTTAAGGTGGAATGTAGAAAAGGCTAAACCAGGCAACCATAAAAAATTTGATTCCTTCTAGGAGGGACCCTTCAAGATTGTTGAAGTAAAAAATAACAATGCCTTTCAACTTCAATATGAGGAGGGAAATATACAACCCATTCCATTCAATGGGTATCATCTCAAACTATATTTTAGTTAGAGAATCTTTCCTATTGTAATATATGTACATATTTTGTATTATATTTTCTTTGTTGTATTCTAAAAAAGAAAAAATGAGAGGATGTTATTTTCCACTTTCAAAGTGAGATTATGCTATATTCCATGAGGAGGTAATGCAATGAGAATTTTCATGGTCAAAAGAGTCAAACTAGCTCTAGTAAAAATCCATCCAATAGAATTTTGAGCCCAACACAATTTTCCAAAGAGAACATGACTCCTGGTGGCACCTAATGTAAAAGTAGTTTCAAAATCTATGGTCAAATTGGTCAAATAGTACCCAATAGAAATTGAAGGAGTAAAATCTGAAGGGGTGAATTCATCTTAAGGTTAGTTTTTATGTTGAAAGGTTTGTAGTGTTAAAATCTACCTAAGTGTAGAATCTACGATCAACACGATCAAACAATGCTCAACAGAATTTAGAATAGCAGAATTTAGAGTCTAATGAAATTTTCAAAGGGCCATGAATCCATCGATAGTTCTTAAAATAGATGCAGTTCTAAAATCTATAGTCAACTTGGTCAAAGTTGCCATCGTAAAAATGCAACTAGCAAAATTTTGAGGAAAACATCAAAAGGAACATGCAACTCTTAATGAGCAGAATTGGGGAATAGAAGCATAGTGTTAAAATCTATTGAGTACTAGATTCCATCATGAAAAGAAGGAAATAAATGCACCTTGAGAAGTGTACCAATGGATAGTTTACCACCATGTGCTATGAATTTCATCCAATCAATTATGTATACTTCATTGATAAGCCATGCTTTGTAACATTTGATTCACTCATTTGAAATCATGGGAGGTAACTACCCACTCATCTTCATTAATGGTAGAGGAGTGCTTAAAGATCTATTTAAATGAAGAAATTCAAAATTCAATCATTTTTGAATAGTTTGAGTTGAAGAACTAGAGTGTTATTGAGAAGGAATTTTTGCATACTCTTGAGATAGTAATTTGTAAGGCAAAGGCCACTCAGAAGCTAAAATGGCATCGACTGCAACAAAGCAAATTGGGCAATCTAGCAAGGTTGAAAGACCAAATTACATGGACAAGAAGGTAGGGGTCATAGACACAAAAATGACATACGTAACCAGAGATCACCTGAGGAGGGGATATGAGGTCAAATTCTTCAAGGGTGAGCCTCTTCTAGATCAAGGTATTGGAGCTATGTACTCTCTTCTCTCTTATTACATTTGTGATGCAGTCCATCCTTACCCAGAGCTAGTCTCTGCCATGGCCAAGTTTTATGACCCTGCAACTAGGTCGGTAAGGACATCCCATGGTAAGGTCTTGTTTCACATAACTGAGCAAGCTTGTCAAGATTTATTTGCAATGGGACAAAGACCCCCTGTACCTCCCAAAGAGTTCAGCCTAGAGCAGCAAGCTAAGTATTATACCCTGAAGAATCACAGTCAAAATGGAAGCCATTTTAGGGCCTGGGTGTATAGTCAGTTTAAAACCATAAAGTCTAGAGAAACCCTACCAACAACTCCTATTCCCACTAATGAATTTGTATATCCAAAGTTGTACTCCATGTTAGCTATGATAGCTGGCCTAGAGTCTGATCTAGATGTAAGAGACTAGTAGTTGGCCACTGCATATTGCATCTCCAACACCAAGATGTATATGATACAATTAGGGGATAGTGACAATGCCCCAATTTACTTCAATTGGCCTGCATTCCTCACCAAGAGAATGCATGAGTAGTTATTGGCCATGAAGAAATATGAGGAGAATCCATCATTTAGATATTGCTCCAATTTAGTTTGGATGTTCTTTAGTGCCACTAAGGATGATTACCCCTGGATATCAGTGGTTGACAAAGATGTAGATGGACATCCATTGTTGGTCTATTATTGGACTAGGGTTCTGAGTAGAGTAGAGTCTTACTACACTTTCAATTATGAATTTCTTGGATCGACTTTATGAGTTATGTATGATAGTTACCCTAGACTAGCCCCAAAAATAGAAAAGAAGATAAGATTCAAAGGGGTTGAAGAAGGATATTGGTACATCTTAATAGAGGGCATGATCATCAGATTGTATGGTTTCACAGAGAAGCCATTCCTGTTACCCCATTACATCACCCACCACATATTCACACTAGAATATTGCAGGTAGGTTGACTATATAAACTGTAAGTTTGGCTCTGGAAATAAGAGAAAAGTGACAGTTGATTACTCTTTCAAGGAAGGTGATATCACTATTTGGAAGAAATGACAATATGAGCAAATCAATACAACCTTGGAAATATTAGGTCTTTTCCAGCTCCCATAGAGGTGGGGATATGACCTAGATGATTTGTTTGTGGAAAGGATTAAAGAGTTGCATGGAGAGAAAGTAGCTAAATTTGTAAAATCAAAGTGCTCACACATAGAAAAGCATAAAAACAATAGAGAGCAGTTCCCCCTCCAATGGAATGTGAATGCCATGGAACCACTTCCACCTTGGAGAGATTACTATGAGCATGTGAATGACTATGACCCAACCAAAAGTTCTCATCAGCTCGATGATGCTAGAATCAAGGAGATGGAGGAAACTTATAAATGGTCTCAAGCCAAAATTTTGGAATGGTGGCAGATGAGGGTCAAAAGAAATGCAATGAAGAGTAAGTACCCTAAGCCCATTGATGTTGAGTTTGAAAAAATGTATGATGAACATGTAGCAACTTGGAAGGCTAAGGAAAAGAAGAGCCTAGCATTAGTTCTTGGAAAGGCAAAAACAAGCGAAGCCAAAAAAGCAAAGCTAAAAGTAAGAAGGTTGAAGTGGCTAAGAAGCATCAAGAGTCAATGCCACCATCCTCTACTCCTTCATAGCAAAAGGAGGACACCACAAAAGAAATGGGTGTGGTGGAAAGTACCCCAAGGAGGAGAAGGTCCGAGCGTAGAGCTATCGAGGTGAAGACCCCTTCAAAGGTGAAAGGCAAGAAGAAGGTTAAAGTTGTAGATCTCACTAATACAACCTCCTCTGAGAAGAAAGATAAATTGGTCCCCATTATGGAATCCATAGGAACACTTCCTCAATGAGAACTAGAGAAAACTATAATATTCAAGAGGAAGGTAGAAGGTGCAGTGTGGGAAATTGACACCTTAGTTTCTAAGAAGCAAAAGTTGAGTAAAGCGAAAGAAGTGACACAAGTTCCTACTACATCAGGTGAGCAAAAAATGTAGCAAAAGTAGTGGAAGAGTGCTGATGAAGTTTTCAGATAGTCTACTTTGGTAGGCTCAGGTATGACTTCTAGTCCCTCTCCTCCTTCTCCTACTTATTCCTCAAATAAATCCCCCTCCCCTTCTCAAGTTCAAAATGTAGCAGAAATATCATCACCTATGCATAATTCCCCATAATCATCTCCACCTCATCCATGTTCATCTCCTCATCCAGATCTCTCTCCATCTCATACAATTGAGATTCCTAAACCATCATCCCCCTCATTCACCATAAGTTCTAGTATCATCTTCACCTCCAACTTCCATAAATCCAACTCCTCCATTATCACTATCCCCATCAATGATGGCAATATCACTACCATTAACTCCCCCATCATTTGTAGCTATCAGTTCCATTTTAACTGCTACTTCTATTATGGATATAGACTCCACTATTATCACCACCACTCCCCTCTCAACCATGGTGGTCCCCTTTTTCCTTGTAAATGTCACTCCATCCACTCCCATGGATCATCCTATAATAGCATCTTTGCAAAATGTTAAGAGCACCTCATTGAGAGCACAAAGCTACTAGAGCAAGAAATTGGCTCAGTCTTCTAAGGGAGCTACCAAGGTGAGAAAAATAGTAATGGTCGACCCTATGTCTAGATAGAGGACAAAGTTCAAGATGATCCCCTTAGTTGATAAACCAGAAGAAGATATGATAGTGGAAGATTATCGGTTAGAAGAAAATACTGAGGATATCTCTCAACTGGTCATGGAAGATGAGTTTGTCATAGCCAAAGTTGGGTTGGAAACCATGTTTGTCAAAACTGACATCTATAGGGAGCAATCTACCAAAATGGAAGAAAAGGTCACCAGGCTTGAAGCCACCATTAAGGACCAAAAGAAAGAAATGAAAGCTTTGGAGAATGATGCTAAAAATGGTAAAATAAATTTGAGAAGATGGTCAACTTCAAAGAGTAGGTTTAGCAGTTGTAGGAGCAAAATAAGGAATATGTGAAGCAGATACAAGCTTTACAACAACTCTAGGTTGAGAGTACTAAGGCTATAGGATTCTCCAGGACTAAAGTGAAATAAGTTAGAAAATAAATTTTGTCTAACATCCTGGAAAAGTGCTCTAAAATCCAACCCATCCTCGACTTCATGGATGAGGCTAGCCATGTGTTGCAAAAGACTAGGGAGGATATAGAGACCATCACCAAGAAAATACAACCAATAGCTCCTCAGGCCAGTGAACTCCTCAATTTATCTGAGGCTAAGTGTAATCATTTGGGCAAGCCTATCCCAAATAAGGACTGGAGCACCTCAAGGATCATGACCAAGATTATCCTCAAGAAGAATGGTTTGCTTCAAAAGGGTTGGTCGTTAATTGATAAATTGGATGATGAGCTTTAGAGGATCATAGATACCAATGAGGAAATGGTGCAATATGGCTTCAATAGATTTTGGGATGACAAAAATATGATGGTATCAGAAGAGGATCTCTAGAATAACATACAAGCAATGATTGAAGATGAATCAGAGGTAGATGCATGGCAAGAGCCAATTGACCAAGATAAAGTGATGCAGTTGATCAAAAACTTAACTAGATTGAAAGACTTGATGGGAAATTTAGTGAATGGGGACTTCGGTCTCATATGATAAGATTATTGAATTGTGTTACATCCATCAATAATTATTGGAGATAAAGAATCCTTCTCAAGCATCCTGGAACAAGGCCATGAATACCTTGAACCAAGCTACTCAGATTTTAAAAGGAAATGTAGAAAAAGGAAGTTGAGGATGATGAAGAATAGGAGGATACCAAGGAAGATCTAGAAGAAGAGGTGTAGGAAGAGGAACATGAAGAAGAGGTGCAGGAAGAGGAACATGAAGAAGAGGGAAATGAAGAGGAGGTACACCTAAAAGAAAATGAAGTGAGGATAGATGAAGAAAAGAGGAGGAGGTGAAGACAAAGAGGAAGCCATGGAAGAGACACATCAAAAAGAAGATGATGAGAAAGAGACCACAACTAAAGAGAAAGTAGAGGATACTATAGAGGTCTAGGATAGCCAAGAGTAGGACCAATAGTAAAGGCATGAGAGTGCCAAGAATTTTGTTGTAAAATAGTTGAAAAGTTTTGAATGATGATAGCTAGTGGAATAGTTGTAGAGGTATTTTTGTAAAGCATTTTGGAATCTGATAATGTTAGAGGGTAGAAAAAGAAGCATGAGCTGCCTAGGCATGTAAAAGTTGTGAAGCTGAGTTTTGATGTAGAATGATATCTTTTTGATCAATTCTATAAAGGAGTAAAATTTTTGCATAATTCTTGAGCATATCAATAGTTGCTTCTAGCATGGCCTCCATATGAACCTTTACTCTTTGAGTCTTTCTCTAGTGGCTTAAAAGAGTGAGGTTTATAAGGAAGTTGTTCCTAGAGGTATATTCTACAACCAGCTAGAGCAGATTTTACCTGCCCACAAGGAGATTAGTTAATAAAGTGTAATATGGTGGATTGTTGAGGTACATGGCCATGATGCTAGCTCACCCATTCAATTTTTGACTTCGATACCCAAAGGATAAGGATATGAGTTCATAAGCCTTGCTAGCAATGCTCCCCAGGAGGCACTAGAATGTAGGCCCAAAAAGACCACATACTTAGCCAATTTTGTAAGATTTGGCTAAGTGTTGAGAAAAAAAATTATAAAATTAAAAAGCAAATTTGGTAAAATTGGTTAAGTGTTGGAAAGAAAATTAATTTAAAATCTATTGGAGTGTAAAATCCATGGTCAACATAGTCAAATAGTGCATAGAAGAAACTAGAGTAATGGATTTTGAATAAGAAAGAGGTGATGTAGTGTTAAATTCTATCAAGAACCAATGTGATATCAAAATTTTATGGTCAACATAGTCAAACATGCCAACAAAATTTAGAGTAGTAAAATTGAGATAAAACATTTGGAAGACAAGGCAAATTCTGATAGATGTTAAAATCCATTTAGGTAATACACAATGTTGAAATCTATGGTCAAACTGGTCAAACCTGACCTAGAAAAATTTGAAGGAGTGGATTTTGTAGAATGATGCAAGTTGCTTCAAAGCTCTCATTCCATGGTCAAACCAATCAAAGGCAACCCAAAAAAATTTGAAAGAGCAGATTTTTAGAATGATGTGGGTTGCTTTAGAGCTCTCATTCCATGGTCAAACTGATCAAACCCAACCTAGCAAAATTCGAAGGAGCAGATTTCAAAGTTGAAGAGAATGCAACCAATTGAAGCAAAATCTGAAGAGCACAAGCGAAAAGAACCAAGGAAGACCAAGCATCACCAAAATCAAGATTCACCTGAGTTTTCAGTTATAGATCTATGGATGAAAAGCTTGATCAAGAATAGGGGATGGACCAGATCAACCTACAACCAATGCAGCCATCGGATTCCATTGAGGGCCGAACAACTTGCAGAGCTCAGAATTGTAGAGTTTCATGGAGTGCAGCTCCTTTCTTTTTCTTGTAAACCAATAAGAGGCCACCACCTCAACATCCTACTGATCTGGCATGAAAATCCTTGTAATGTTCCCATTCTTTCTACTATTATTGTAAAATCTATATAAAGAGGTCGAGCCCTCATTTCTAAGGGTCGACTCTGGAGTGTTTGCCTATCATATTACTATAATTTTGCTGAGAAATCAATAGAAGGAGCATTACTTGGATGTTTGCCTCAGGCTTGTGTCTTCATATTTTGTGAGTTTATTCTGTGAATTCATTTCTGCTACTGTTGTTATGGTTAGTCAATTCTGCTGATATTGGATTGCTAACTTGGGGTAAATTGGAATGCTTCATGCTTAAACAAATGTTGTAGAGAGCTTCTTTTTCTGTTAGTCTGAAGGTTGATCTAATTCTGCTATTTGGATTATTAACATTTTAGATGTTTGAAATAGTTCTCTAAGTGTTTTATTATTCTTTAATGATGAAGATGACTAGTTTTGAATGTTGTTAGTCTTAAGTGTGGCATACTAGAAATGTGATTGATCAGAGGATTCTTGATATTTGTCAATGTTGTTAGCTTTATCCAGCCATTATTCATTCAATTGTTTCTAACCCTTATCCCATTTCTATCCCTAAACTTACACTTTTAACTGAGCTTAATTGAGTCAACACCAATTAGTTGACAAGGTATACCAACCTACTCTGGAGCTATGATATTCATCCGATATCTATCCTATATTTTGATTGTGCTCTATATGATGATGTATCATGGACTCGATACTTTATAATTTGATGATTTATATGGTTTGCAATTTTTGATATTTTGTTGCTATGAGAGAAATTTTTGAGGTTTTCCATGAGACTCAAACACCCTAATAGACTTATCAAAAGTTGCATACTAACCACACTAGACTTCTGAGATAAAAGGCTTTTGCTAGGATAGGCCCTAACTGTTCATTATCCCTGTGTGTGCACATGATTATTTTAAGATAAGACACAAGCGTTCCCCGATGTTAGGCAGGATTCTTTCAGCCCATTGCTAAGATACGGTTACCACAAATGTCTTATCCAATCCCAAGTTTAGATTTTAGTTGGACTAAGCCACTTAGGAAATGCATGACACCTGAAGCTAGCTCTTCCATATTCAAACATTGGACTGCCCACAAATGAGATGTAAGTGTATCAGACATATCGTCATGCATAAGGTACAGTAGTGTCGACAATTCTAGGGATTCAGGCTCATTCCTTTCTATCCTTCAATTTTTAAGATACTTGCTCATATGTAGTGAAGCAAGGGAGTCGATTCCATATTCATTTTGAACTGTCTTTGGATCTTCATTTGATCTCTCTTCAAAATAGATTTTGGATCTTCATTTGATCTCCACTCAAAGTTTTATTTATGATCTTCACTTCGAACTGGATTTGAGCCTATTTTCTGATCTTCATTCGATATTCAATTTTCGGTATTTACATTTCATAATTTTCTTTAGAAACTTTCCTTTGGGGGTTTTACTTGGAAAAATTATTTCTGGTATATCGATTGAGGATATCGATCTTATTATATCAATATGGGATATCAATCTGGGAAGTCGATCTATGATATCAATCTAGAGTATCAATCATGAGGATTGATGTGGGGTACCACTCTAGGATATTGCTCATTTTATCATAAGCAAGGGATTATGAATAGGGAACTAACCTGTCCTTTTGCCAACTGCCAACATTTCCCATACCGTCTGCATAGAGGGATAAGCAAGAATAACTCTTTTCGCTTCAGGATACCCGGTCCTGCTTAGCGGCTTTCATATTCCCCTAGTTCTTGTTAGGATTGTTTAAATTTGTTGATTAGTGATAGGATTATGATATGCTAAGAGCTATACTAATTGAACCTTATCAACAAAAGCAAAGCAATATTTCTACCAACTATTGATAAGACCACTAGGTATGGTTGAGTTATCGAAAAACCCTAGTATACTCTCCATAGAAACAAGATGGATTGTGTTGAAAAACACAATTACTCACATGAATGATAGATCATGATAAATGCAGAGATGCATGATTTAGACACAAACGTGGTGTCATTTGTAATACTGACAAACATAATCCCTCCTACTATAGAATGCAACAGATGACGAATGCCTATATGCAATGCAGTAATGCATGTGTGAATGCAAAATGAGAATGCAAATTTGAATGAAAAATTAAAATATTTTTGGATTTTATGTTTTACCAATTTTTTTTTTTTGGATTTTATTGATTTTATTATTTTTATGAGTTTTGAGCCTCATATCTAACCAAACGATGAGTACATGCCTCTAGAGCCTTTAGATTGACCAAGCGATTTTTTAGCAAAATCCTTAGAGCTTTTTAGGATGACCGAGTGGTTTTAAGCAAACCCTCAGAGATTTTGGGGTTTGACCAAAGGATTTATGAGCACCTTTGGGACTTTTTGGGATGACCAAGCAATTTTTTAAGAATCCTTGGATCTTTTGGGTTGACCAAGCAGTTTTTCAAAAACTCTTGGTGCCTTTTGATTGACCAAACTACTCACAGATGAGCTTGAAGCCTTTTTAGTATGACCGAACGATTACAAGCAAATCCTCGAGGCTTTTAAATGACATGACCAAGTGATTTCTAGAACCCTTGGAGCCTTTTGGAAAGGGCATGCTGATCTATATACCCCTAGTGAGTGTGCCATTCGACGAAAGTGAGGGAGGTGCAATAACTCTAGATTTCTCATTTTTCCTTATCGAATTTGGCATGGCTGGTAGGAAATGTATATTACCTTGAAGACCCCCGACATGCATGTTATTCACTAAAAAGTAATCAACTTGTTTAGGAAGAGTGATAGAAATTGACTCCCCCAAGTGAAGAACAGACCTCACCAGTGTACTTATGCTTTGGCATGAGTGAATGAGAGAACCATCCTCACGGATCTCATCCTACTCTACTAGGTCTTTTATGACCCTCTTAAATGACTAGCAACTCTGAATGTCATGTCCATACGCTCGATGATACACACAAAAGGGACCCTTATCATGTGACCTAGTCTCAATTTCCCTATGCTTGACTTCAGGTAATATGAATGCCTACGCCTTGTGTAACTTTTGAAACAAAGTTAGAGTAGTCATCTGAAATGAAACTACTCGTTGCACTAGCCTATTGGGCCTATGAGGCGACTGACGATTTTGAGGTCACTCTTGAGGAGATGTGACCTCCACTTTAGTATGTTGGGGCACTTTGAGAGAACCTTATACATGATAAACCTCCTTTAAACTCACGATAATCTCGAATTCCATGACCCTATATTTGGTGGTAGAGACAATAGTGATGCTCTTTGTAACCCATAGGGTTAACTCTACTTGGGTTTAAAGGGACGACATTAGGCAAGGTGATGACCTTAGCCTCTTGCAGCTTTTGAAAGATATCAAACATAGCCTCTTTTAGCAGAGTACCATTACATTGCGACTGTTTTGGGCTCTTGTCGCACATTGGTTTGCTTTGAGAATCCAATGGTTGGGTTGGCCTCATGGGCTTTTGCTTTCGCTGAGGCTTTTCCTGTACTTGCACAGGAGGCAATTCGGCCTCAAACAAGGGTTGATTTTGTAATTCCAGATTTTCAATCCAGTTCTTGATGAAATGCAATGCCTTATATTGCTCATTCATTCGATGCTCCATCCATTCTAGACGGCTTAAAATGGATTATAATACTGACAAAGAATTCATATATATTTCCAATGACTAATTTGAAATACCTTTGTCATTTGAAGGAAACAAAAATGTGGATGTTATGGATCCATTAGGTAATTGTAAATCACCTATTTCCTCCACTTGAGTTGATATGGAATATTCTTGATGACACACTTCATCAGTGCTCTCCACATGCTCATGCTTATGACTCAGCTCAAGTTGTTTCACTTTGTCATGTTGAACTATGTCACTTTCAGTAACCCCAATCTAGTGTGAGGAACCTACTTGTTTGTGCTCTCGATATGGGGCCATGAGAAACGAGTCAAGAGTGACCAATTTCAAAATTTCTAGCCCTAGCAATGTGAAAACACCACTGCTTTACCCCCTCTCTGGCTCTATGTGATTAGGAATCACTTGATCCTCTAGCCTAATATTGACCATTCCCACAAACTCATGAGAAAAATCCACAATTGCTTGTGTTGTAGGTAATTTGTCAACATATTGAGGCTATTCTATTTCAATCATGATAACTGAACCTTCCTCATTATCATACGATGCCTCCAGGACAGGATCCACAAGTGGAGACTCGATGAAAATTTGATCTAGATCCTCCATGGACTCTATGGTAGGCAACATCATAATGCTGGCCTCTATAAGCTCTTCATACTCACCATCCTCCTCATGAGAACTATTTGGTGACATGATGGATGAAAAGGGTGTGATACACTTAGGTGCATCCATAACCATGCTAGGTTCTTCCTCCTTTATGGGAGTGTAAAGATCCTCTAATGATACATCTGAAGTGGTTGTGAGCAACTCTGTAAGGGCATTCATCAATCCTTCCCTTATAAGTGGTGTCGAGAGTGTAGGGGTTGTAGATGACTCTACAGGTGACAGTAGTGGGGATGGTAACTACACCACTATCTACGAGGCCGTATTCATCCTTTGGATAGAATCATCCAATTGAACTTGTATATGTATAGGCACCTCACCAGTTTCCTGCAAATGATCCTCAGGATTATAATACTTGAAGGGCTCTGGGTCTGCCTCAACTACATGAAATTTACCTCCATGGGTGTACTTAATGCACTGATTCACTATTGACGACACACACTCCATGGCTCTTATCCATAGTCTTCCAAGCAATAGATTATACTGTCTTGATCCCTCTAAAATGTAGCACAATGTAGGAATAATATTTTATCCCACTTCGATGGGGAGGACTATTGTGCCTACTATAGGGTCTTCCACATTGTTAAAGGCTTGCAATATAAAATTTATTTCCTTGATGTGTGATGGTGGAATTTTGAGATGTTTGAATGTTGAGGTGGTGATGATATTAATCGATGATCCTGTATCTACCAACACTCACTTATACGCAACCTATTGTATCCTCACTATGATATGTAATGGAGGATCAGATTCCTTGATAGGGATAGGTTTGACTTCCTATTTATGAAATGTAATCACAGGTTCCTTATATGGTGGAATAGACTGTATATACCCCAAGTATTATGAGGACTTTCGAGCATTGACACTACTCACCTGTCAGACTTGACTATTCTCGACCTCACACTTATGCATGAGATCCCTAGCCATATTTGTTGGTTGCTCTTCGATAACCCTAGGCATGTCTATCCATCTAGAATAATGGATATCTACTTTCTTAAGTGGTAACTCTTGACGATGCATTGGGTGTGTCGCATTGAGTTGTTGCCTAAGCACTCTAAGAATGAGCCTCTTTTCAGGATTTACCTCACATGATTGTTCTTCACATGCTTTCTATTGGTAAATCCTCTCTTCATGTTGTTGGAGTTCATCCAACATTTGTTGATATGCTCTCTTTCTCTCTGTAGACTCACACTCTTGGCACTTGCATTGACGGTGTGCCTCCTCCAATTGATCTTGGAGTAGTTGCCTCTCATGGGTTGCATGAGACTCAGAATTTCTATAGGACTGACTCATAGAGTATGATCCACAACTCTCTATCTCACCAAGAAGAGACATAATGATGTGGGTTCTCACTATGTGTGAGGAAACCCCTTGATCTGTATGGATGAACCCTCTGTGTGATCAAGGGAGCTCACGATGACTCTTAGAATGTCATGCTAAGAGGATTGGATCCTCAGGTGTATGATGAGTGTGATGCCTAGCAAGGAGGCATACAAGGTTTGAAATATCATCAGGAGAACATCAGGAGCGTTCAGAGCCTCTCCATGAACTCTCTGACTCATTAGCTCATGATTGAGCTCTATCATGTAAGACTTGAGAGGTTTCCTCTCTTACTAAAAATTATGGCCACAAGAAAGGCCTTATATTGATGATTTAATCTATAAATAAGCATACAAAGTAAATGATGTGATTATCTCCTTTACATTTTAAAAGTTGAGCCCTAAATTGTTTGATGTGTTTCAATGATTTGTTGTATTAGTATAGAAACTCTTATCGTGTTTTGTAAAACTTGTTGGCTTTTATTCTCATTTTAATGGCTTTCACATGTACGCTCGTAGCTCAACAACTTGGCTATGAACTCCAAGTTGTGTAATCCAACCTATAATGTGTGGTAATAAAGCCCACACATGGTCAAGGAGCACAGGTCCTCCCAGATCCTCACCCGTTTTCCCCAGGTTAGTTTTATACCCTCCGAAGAGAATACATGCAAATTTTTTAGGGTATGAAAGGTTCTTGGATTCGGTATTGGTCTAGTATCCAAAATGTTTGCAGGATTTGGTCCAATGGATGGAAGTTACGCCCACCGTCATTGAACCCTACTAGTGGTTGGATTTCAAGCCCAACTCACTAGTGTTTAAGTGTCAAGTGGTGTGTGTGGTTCCTTTTAATTTGCATGAAAAAGAAATGCATAAAACTGTTGAGCAAGGTGCATAAAAAGTATTTTCATTATTGTCAACACAGTCATATAGATCGATTGATGCAGTGGATAGGAGTTTAGAGGTTATTTAGAGTATGTACAGTGATTTTCCTAGAAGACCGAAGTGGCCCATATGCAAAAGATCAAAGAAAAAGACAAGTAAGAAAAGTGTCGCGATATTGCGACATGTAGAGCAAGGAAGAAAAACTGTCACAATTTCATGACATGCAGAGCAAAGAAGAAACACTGTCGCGATTTTGTGACATGTTGGAAGAAAAAGGGCAAGGAAGAAAAACTATCACGATTTCATGACATGCAGAGTAAGGAAGAAAAACTGTCGTGATTTCACGACATGTTGGAAGAAAAAGGACAAGGAAGTAAAACTGTCGTGATTTCATGACATGCAGAGCAAGGAAGAAAAATTGTCATGATTTTGTGACATGTTGGAAGAAAAAAAGCAAGGAAGAAAAAGTGTCGCTATTTCGCGACATGTTGGAAGAGAAAGGGCAAGCAGGAAAAAGTGTCATGATTTCACGACATGTTGGAAGAGAAAGAACAAGCAGGAAAAAGTGTCACGATTTCGTGACATGTTGGAAGAGAAAGAGAAAGCAGGAAAAAGTGTCACGATATCGTGACAAGTTCGAAGAAAGAGAACAAGTAAGAAAAGTGTCACGATTTCGTGACATGTGGCATTTTCATGACTAAAATAGGAGAGATAAAGTAAGTTTGAAAAGTTTCGCAATTTTGCGACATGTCGTATTTTCACGACTAAAATAAGAGAGAGAGAGTAAGTTTGAAAAGTGTCATGATTTCATGACATGTCGCATTTTCGCGATTAAAATAGGAAAGAGAAAGTTAGTTGGAAAAGTGTCATGATTTCGTGACATGTCGCATTTTCACGACTAAAACAGGAGAGAAAAAGTAAGTTTGAAAAGTGTCGTGATATCACGACATGTCGCATTTTTATGAAAAAAGAAAGAGAGGAAGCATACAGAAGCAGAACTACCACGATTTCACGACAAAAGCAGAGAAGAAGACTTCGAAGGCAGAAGTGTCGTGATATCGCGACAAAAGCAAAGTCAAAGTCTACAAAAGTAGAAGTATCACGATATCGCGACAAAATAAAATAGGAAGTCTACAGAGGCAGAAGTGTCGCAATATCATGACAAAAGAATAGAGAAAGCGTACGGAGGCAAAAGTGTTGCGATATCGTGACATGTATTTTCATGGCAACAACAACAAAAGAAGCTACATAGGCAGAAATGTCACGATTTCATGACAGTTCGTATGTGCACAAGAAAAGAAGAAGAACCCAACTAAAATGAGAAGTATGATAGTGGACCAAAATCTCTACAGCATTTACAAGGGCAGATACAGAGTGAATTCATGCAGCTAAAATATGAAGAGTGAACAAAAGTCAGTGCGGCGACTACAGGGACTATTATCGAATGAAATCTTCGAGCGGTGGAATTACCGAATATCTTCATGAGTTGAAGCCAACTAAGATCGATGAAAACCGACTAAGATTAGAGTTTACAATTGTTATGAAAGCCAACTAATATTAGGGTTTACATTTGTTATGCAAGTCGACTAAGATTAGGGTTTTCATCATGAAAATATTTTTATAAAAGGAGGGATGTTTGGAGAATTGTTGTGTTGTTGGATAAGTTGTCGAATGCGTGTCGAAGTGTGAAATGCGGCCGTAAGAGCGCAGAAAGCACAGAAGCGGCGAGATGATGGTGAAGTGCGCAAAGTGGTGAAGAGTTGTATTGAATTGTCCTAAGTGCGTTTGTGAGTGCATAGAGAGAGCAAAGTGCACAGAGAGAGAAAATGTTGAAGTTCGACCAAGTGCGGCTATAATTACGTAGAGAAAGCAGAAGGCACAGAGAGTGCAAAGGGTGAAGACGAATGCAAAGTGTAGCTGTAAGGGCACAAAGTGTACGAAGACAGTGCGTAGAGGGTGCATAGAGAAGTGACTCAAAGAATGTGAAGTGTGGTTGTAGATTGTAGAATATGTGTCTGTGCCATAAACAGTGAGAGAGATTGGGTAAGCAATAGACCAGTTAGGGTCTTGAAAAAGCAAAGGTATTTTTTAGTTAAACTTCTAGATTCAAAATTGAAGTCCAGGTTGTAGCTTAGCATTAGGGGTTGGTGCTCCTTCCAGTTGGTGCTGGTAAATCAGGGGTTGGTGCTCCTTTCTATTGGTGTAGATAAATAAGGGGTTGGTGCTCCTTCTAGTGGGTGCTAGTAAATTGATTGTAAAGTTGGTGCTTTACAAAGGCTAGATTTGGATGGTAGTCCAAGCAGTCATTCTTGAGGAGTAGCCAAATTGGTGAACCTCGTTAAATATTGTGTTGTGTGATGTTCTCTTGTGATACTTGCTTTATCTGGTTTTAAGGTTTCATTATTTTAGTTTTAAGAGCTATGAATTTAAGTTTAAAGAACTACACTGATTCACCCCCCGCTCTCAATGCCATTGTAAGACTAACAATTGGTATCAGAACCAAGTTCCCTTCTCAGGATAAATCAGTCAGGGTTGATCTTGGATTAGTATGCAATGGGTAAGAAGAATAGATCCTCCTCCAAAAGGGCATCTCAGTCAGTTTCAGTTCCTGTGGAAGAGAAATTTGAACCATAAAAGGTTGAAGACTTCTCATCAAACAAAGCACCTTTGTTTGACGAAACTAATTACATGGTCTGGAGAATCAGGATGTAGACATATCTTTGTGCTTTGGGATACGACATATGGGATTCAGTAGACAGTGAATACACAATACCCATCACTCCTCAAACTGATGCTGTCAGTAAGAATATGTTTGAGAATGACTCAAAAGCAAAGAATGCTATCAGGTGCAGATTAGTAGACAGTGAACTGGTAAAGATCATGAGTTGTAAAATAGCAAAACAAATATGGGACAAACTGAGGAGTATTCATGAAGGAGACGATGAGATCAATGATGCCAAGTTACAAACACATCAAGCTCAGTTCAGAGAATTAAATTTGAATGATGATGAGAACATAAAGGCATATATGCTGAGAGTTAATGAATTCCTAGAGGATGATTCTAAAAAATAAATAGATGGAGGTCTTTTCATGACACTCGAAGAAGAAACAAAAAAAAATAGGAATGTGATGAAGAAGAAATTGATGCAGAAATAAATTTGAAAGAGGAACTAATTGTAGCTCTGGATGAATTGAAGATAGAAAGAAAAAGGAATAAGGAAATCTCAAGAAAGCTTGAGGATGCAAATGAAATAATAACTAGTTTGAAAGTACAGGTAGAATAATTCAAAAGGATTGAAGAAACTCTTAGGTCATAGATCAATGAGAAAGAGATTGGTTGTTGCAAACAAGAGGAAGAGATTGTTTTATTGAACAAACAACTAGAAGAGGCCAATTCAAATCTCAAATTTGAGAAGAGCACAAAGTTGCTAGATAAAATGATAAACCAAAAAAGAAGCTCCATGGATAAGCATGGTCTTGGATATGAAGCTGAACAACCTTCATCTTCCAACTTTGTAGAGAAGAAGAAGTTCACTATTGAAGGATCGAAGCAAGAAAAGTTTGAAGTTGAATCTTCAAAAGGAAGAAAATATCAAAGGAGATCTACATCAAAGCAACCACAACAAAAGAGGTTCTATCACTCTCACTCTATTCACAATAATACTTTTAATGGCTATTGTTTCAGATGCAACCAGTATAGTCACAAGGCAATTTATTGTGGATTGAATAATAAATCAAAGAGTTATGCTGTAGAAATGCATCTGCGTTTCTGAGTGAAAACTATGTACAATGTTTTCAATGTAATGGTCATGGGCACATAGCAAGGTTTTGTCCAAGGAATTTTGTATCTAATTTAAGGCAAAACAATAGATTTCATCAGATGCAAAGAACGCAACACAGACAGGGAATAAATCATGTACATAAAAGAAAGGAAAATAATCATTCATCAAGGATGCAGAAGAGACAACCACACAAGAGAAATGTTTGAGTTCATGAAAAGGTGCAAAACAGGGATGTAGTTGAAAAATCCAAGCCCGAGTTCAAGAAAGTTTGGAGAAAGATAGAAGGAAATCGTGTCTCCTTGGACTAAAGGAGACTACTCTGCTATTGCACTAAGCAACTCTAGGTAGCACATCCTCAGGGGGAGCAATCTTGAAGTTTCATTTTAATGCTCCTATGTATTTGTTTGATTACCTGAGGATGAAAGGCAAGTAGTCAGGGAAGTTGTCGTATAGTTGTCGAAGTGTGTTTTCAGTTCATGTAGTTGATTGAGAGTTGTCATTATTGGTAGTATTGCTATATGTCATTTTTGTACTATTGATGGTTCTTACTGCCACTATCTAAAGTTAAGTATTATAATAGTTCAGATAATTTGGTTAGTGAAAGAATGTTGCCCTAGCCGCATATATGTGTTTCGATAAAAGCAGTGTGTATTTGAACTACACATTGACGTGAAGATTGTTAGATCTATTATGATGCTATGGTGAAAAATATTGAATTTTGATTATTGATTCATGTTTAGCTCATTAAGATGAGCAACTTTGCTTTGTGAATCATACCTATCCGAGGTCCAGAAGTATGAGTTTGAGTAAGGTGCACTATAGTTGGCCGTGATGTGTTTGACAAAATTTTGTCCCTTGATTCGAACAGTTGAAAGTAAGGTGTGACCAGTGGTGACTGTAGAAAACATAGACCAAGTTGAAAATGTAAAAAGGGATTTGGTTGGTGTTGTGGTACAGTGTTTGATGCTTGCACAGAGTTGGCAGTAAAATTGTAGTGTTGGTATAGTGTTGGACAAAAGTTGGTATAAGTGTGAGTCACTTGACAATTTTTTTGATAGATGTGAAATCAACATTTTTGAATGGGAAGCTTGAAGAAGAGGTTTATATTGAGTAGCCAGATGATTTCCAGCTTGGTGATGATCCCAAATTGGTTTATAAGTTGAAGATATATGGCTTGAAATAGGCATCCCGAACATGGTATGCAAGGCTAGACAACTATCTCACTCAACAAGGGTTTAAGAAAGATGATATCATAATTAGCAGCAACAAAGATGATTCGTGTAAAGATTTAGCAAATAAGATGCAGAAAGAATTTGAAATGTCAATGATTGGTGAACTTTTGTATTTCCTCGGGTTGCAAGTTAATCAAAATAAGAAGGGCATATTTATTTCTCAAGTTAAATATGTGAAAGACATGTTATAAAAGTTCACAATGGAGGATTGTAAGCCAGTTAGCACTCCCATGACGAAAGGTTGCAAGTCGAGCAAGGATGACAAATCTCCACCTGTTGATCAAACCATGTACAGACCTATGATTGGGAGCTTACTATACCTGACAGCTACTAGACCAAATATTTTGCATGTAGTATGCATGGTAGCACGATTTTAGGCTAATCCCAAGGAGAATCATGTGACAACAGTGAAGAGGATTTTTTGGTACATCAAGGGTACTATGGAGTATGGGTTATGGTATCCGAAAGGTAAGGACTTAACCCTTATTGCGTATTCAAATGCAGATTGGGCAAGATGTGTCGATGACAGAAAGAGTACCAGTGGAGGTGCATTCTATCTTGGAGACAGGTTGGTCACATGGCACAGTAAGAAACAAGAGTCAGTTTCCTTATTGACAACAGAGGCAGAATATATTGCAACAACATGTTGTACGCAAGTATTATGGATGAAAAAAACCTTGAAATATCTTGGTATTAACTTCAGTGAGCCAATATTAGTTAAGTGTGATAACACTAGTGCCATTAACATCTCCAAGAATCCGGTTATGCATTCACGCACAAAACACATTGCTATC
Organism: Wollemia nobilis; assembly: GCA_028583015.1. Taxonomy (NCBI): domain Eukaryota; kingdom Viridiplantae; phylum Streptophyta; class Pinopsida; order Araucariales; family Araucariaceae; genus Wollemia; species Wollemia nobilis. Next base: position 4,793,841 of record JAQPPZ010000386.1, on the reverse strand, counting down.
CGGTATCACTTTTTGAAGGAGAAAGTTGCGAAAGGTGAGGTTAAGTTGGATTTTGTTCCAACTACAGAGCAAGTAGTGGATATCTTCACAAAACCATTGCCCAAGGAAGTATTTGAGTACCTTCACAATAAATTGGGAGTGGTCACGCTTCCCAAGAATTGACTACCTCATACAATTGAGAGAACTAAACCATCATCCCCCTCTTTCACCATAACTTCCAATATCATCTTCACCTCCAACTTCCATAAATCCAACTCTATTATCACTATCCCCATAAATGATGGCAATATAACTACCATTGACCCCGCCATAAGTTGCAGCTACCAGTTCCATTTCAATTACTACTTCCATCGTGAACATAGACTCAACTATTATTACCACCACTCCCCTCTCATCCATGGTGGTCCCCTTTTTTCTTATAAATGTTACCCCATCCACTCCCATGGATCACCCTATAGTAGCATCTTTACAAAAGGTTAAGAACAACTCATTGAGATTACAAAGCTATTGGAGCAAGAAATTGGCTCAGTATTCTAAGGGAGCTGCCAAGATGTGAAAAACAATAATGGTTGATCCTATGTCCAGGCAAAGAAAAAAGTTCAATATGATCTCTTTAGTTGATAAATTAGAAGAAGATATGATAGTGGAAGATTATCGGTTAGAAGAAAAGACTAAGGATATCTCTCAACTGGTCATGGAAGATGAGCTTGTCATAGCCAAAGTTGGGTTGGAGACCATGGTTATCAAAATTGACATCTACAGGGAGCAAACTGCCAAAATGGAAGAAAAGGTTACCAAGCTTGAAGCCACCATTAAGGACCAAAAGAAAGAAATGAAAGCTTTAGAGAAATGCTAAAAAATGGTAAAATAAATGGTCAAATTCAAAGAGTAGGTTTAGCAGTTGTAGGAGCAAAATAAATAATATGTGAAGCAAATATAGGCTTTACATAAGTAGCTCCAAGTTGAGAGTACTAAGGCTACAATATTCTCTAGGACTAAAGTGAAACAAGTCAGAAAATAAATTTTGTCTGACATCCTAACAAAGTGCTTTGAAATATAGTCCATCCTTGACTTCATGGATGAGGCTAGCCATGCATTGCAAAAAACCAGGGAGGATATAGAGACCATCACCAAGAAAATGCAGCCAATAGCCCCTCATGCCAGTGAACTCCACAATATATCTGAGGCTAAGTGTAATCATTTTGGCAAGCCTATGCCAAAAAATGACAAGAGCACCTCAAGGATCACGACCATGATTGTTCTCAAGAATGGTTTTCTTTAAAAGGGTTGGTCGTTAATTGACAAATTGGATTATGAGCTTCAAAGGATCATATATACTAACGAAGAAATGATGCAATATGGCTTCAATAGATTTTAGGATGACAAAAATGTGATGGTATCGGATGAGGATCACCAGAACTACATATAAGAAATGGTTGTAGATGAATCAGATGTGGATGCATGGCAATAGCTAATTGAACAAGATAAAGTGATGCAATTGATAAAAAACTTAACCATATTGAAATACCTAATGAAAAATTTAGCAGACTGGGGGACTTCAATATCATATGATAAGATTGTTGAGCTATGTTATGTTCATCAACAATTAGTGGAAATAAAGAATCCCTCTCAAGAATCCTGGAACAAGGCCATGAATACCTTGAAATAAACTACTTAGATTTAAAAAAATACAAAAAAGGAATCTGAGAATTATGAAGAATAGGAGGATACCAAATAAGATCTAGAAGAAGAGGTGTAGGAAGGGGAACATGAAGAAGACGTGCAGGAGGAGGTACACCCAGAAGAAGAAAATGAAGTTGAGGATGATGAAGAACAAGAGGAGGAGGTTGAGGACAAAGAGGAAACCAAGGAAGAGACACATCATAAATAAGATAATGAGAAAGATACCATAACCAATGAGAAAGTAGAAGACACTGTAGAGGCTTAGGACAACCAAGAGTAGGACCAGTAGTAAAGGCATGCGAGTGCCAAGGATTTTATTGTAAAATAGTTTAAAAGTTTTGAATGACCATAGCTAGTGGAATAGTTGTAGAGGTATTTTTGCAAAACATTTTGGAATCTAATAATGTTAGAGGGCAGCAAAAGAAGCATGAGATGCCTAGGCATGCAAAAACTATGAAGCTGAGTTTTGATGTAGAATGATATATTTTTGATCAATTCTATAAAGGAGTAAAGCTTTTGCACAATTCTTGAGCATATCAACAACTGATTCCAACAGGGCCTCCATATGAACCTTTACTCTTTGAGTATTTCTCCAGTGGCTTAAATGAGTGAGGTTTATAAGGAATTTGTTCCTAGAGGTATATTCTGCAACCAACTGGAGAAAATACTGCCTGTCCACAAGGAGATTAGTCAAAAAAGTGTAAGATGGTGGATTTCTGAGGTACATAGTCACGATTCTAGATTACCCATTTAATTTTTTACTTCAGTTTCCAAAGGATAACGATCTAAGTTCATAAGTCTTGCTAGAAAGACTCCCCAGGAGGCACCAAAAAATAGGCCAAAAAAGAACACATACTTAGCCAATTTTGTAAGATTTGGCTGTGTTGAAAAGAAAATTATAAAATTATTAGCAAATTTGGTAAAAGTAGTTGTGTTGGAAAGAAAATTATAAAATCCATCGGAGTGTAAAATCCATGGTCAACACAGTCAAACGGTGCATAGTAGAAACTGGAGCAATGGATTTTGAATAAGAAAGAGTGATGTAGTGTTAATGTCCTCCAAGAACCAACGCGATATCAAAACTTTATGGTCAACACATTAAAACAACGCCCAATAGAATTTGAATTAGCAGAATTGAGGTAAAACATTGTGGAAGATAAGGTAAGTTCTGAAAGATGTTATAAATCCCATTTAGGTAATACACAAGGTTGAAATTCATGATCAAACTGTTCAAACCTGACCTAACATAATTCGAAGGAGCGGATTTCATAGAATGATACAAGTTGCTTTAAAGCTCTCATTTTGTGGTCAAACCGGTCAAACCTAATCCAACAAAATTTGTAGGAGCAAATTTTGTAGAATGATATGGGTTGCTTTATAGCTCTCATTTTGTAGTCAAACTAGTCAAACCCGACCTAGCAAAATTTAAAGGGGCAGATTTCGAAGTTGAAGAAAATGTGGTCAATTGAAGCAAAATCTGAAAAGGGTAAGCAAAAATAAGCAGAGAAGACCAAGCATCATCAAAATTAAGATTCACTTGAGTTGTTAGTTCCAAATTTGTGGATGAGAAGCCTGATCAAGAACATGGGATGGTCTAGATCAACCTACAACCAGTGTAGCTACTGGATTCCATTAAGGATTGAAAAAATTACAAATTTTAGAATTGTAGTTTCATGGAGCGCAGCTCCTTTATTTTTTTGTAAACCAATAAGAGGCTGCCACCTCGGCATCTTGCTGATCTGACATGCAAATCCTTGTAATATTTCCATTTTTTCTACTTGTTGTAAAATCTATATAAAGAGGTCGATATCTCATTTATAAGGGTTGACTCTAGAGTGTTTACCTATCATATTACTATAATTTTTCTGAAAAATCAATAGACGAAGCATTACTTGGATGTTTGCTTTAGGCTTGTGTCTTCATATTTTATGAGTTTATTCTGTGAATTCATTTCTGATACTGCTGTTATGGTTAGTCAATTCTGCTGATATTGAATTGCTAATTTAGGGTAATTTGGAATGCTTCATGCTTAAACAAATGTTGTAGAGAGATTCTTTTTTTGTTAGTCTAAAGGTTGATCTAATTCTGCTATTTGGATTATTAACATTTCATATGTTTGAAATAGTTCTCTAAGTGTTTTATTATTATTTAATGATGAAGATGACTGGATTTGAATGTTGTTAGTCTTAAGTTTGGCATACTGGAAATGTGATTGATTAGAGGATTATTGATGTTTGTCAATGTTAGCTTTATTCAACCATAATTCATTCAATTGCTTTCTAACCCTTATCCCATTTCTATCCCTAAACTTACATTTTTAATTGAGCTTAATTGAGTCAAAACCAATTAGTTGAAAAGTTATACCAACCTACTCTGGAGCTATGATATTCATCCGATATCTATCCTATATTTTTATTGTGCTCTATATGATGACGTATCATGGACTCGATACTTTACAATTTGATGATTTATATGGTTTGTGTAGACACCAAAATCCAGCCACTTGTAAGTCATCTATACCTTCCTGTCAGCCACGTGTCAGTCATCCATCCTTCCCGCCATTATTTGGCCCAAATCCACACTTTCCCACCATTATTTGGCCCAATTTCACCTTTCCCGCCATTTTTCATCCCCAAATTTATTTAAATTAATATTTATATATATATTTTAATATTTTAATATATTTTAATATATATATATAAATATAGTTTAAGTGATTTAATCTGAGCCGTCCATCCTTCATTTAATCTCATCCGTCCATCCATCTTAATCCGTTTCACAACCTAGATTTATTCTCTACCCTTGGATCCACTTTAATCTTAGCCACACGTTCAAAGTGTCGTTAAAACCCTAAAGTGTGCCCTAAGAGTAGATTATAAATTGAGTCACCTTGATGGCTCAAACCCTATCTCTTCGGCTAAACCTACTTATCTTCCCTATCTAAGTTTGGAGTTTGCTATTGTTGTTAATCCTGAGTCTTCTGAGTCTTCTACGGCCCTAAGTCTGAACTAAACCCTTTCGCCGCATCCATCGCCGTCCCTTTTCGCCGCATCCATCGCCGCATCCGTCGCCAACTTCGCCGCCATCCCTTCTGTAGCACTCTTTCTGCAGAATCCCTCATCCTTGTCGCCAACGCCGTCGGGCGTTTACCCGCAGCCGCAGACGCAGACCGGCGTCTGCAACCCCGATCCAGAAGCACGCGGGCGCTCAACGGATTCCTCGAGATCGCACCAGGGCGCCTTCTGCAGCCGATCTGACAGTCACATCACTTCCAGGTGCCGCCTGGTCTCGCCGCGTTAACAGGAAAAGGTATAGATTCGTCTAAAGCAAGTAATCTTTCTTTATGTATTAATCTGCTGTTAAATTCTGCATTCCGTTTTATTTCATTTCATAAATCTAGGGTTTTAGACTGTTTCTGAGGGCTCACACAGTGGAGCCCTCTTATTAGTTTCTAACTCTTTGGTAATTTTAATGTGTGCAGGATTCTAATGGTAGATCTGATTTGTTGATAGCAGCTGCTTAAGCTGGAGTGGTCCGAGCCAAAGGATACAACGAAGCCCACTCATTCTGTTGAGGTTAAGGATACATCTTCGGAGATGCCACCACATTGTGCCAGCTAGGGTTTCGGAGAACCCTAGCACAAATTGTAACTTTGTATCACGAAAAGGGTTACATGCCCTGTTGTACTTAAAAGGAGTTTCTAAACTCCATTGATTAATAAAAATCATTCATTTTGTACAACTGTTTTGCATTCCTTTATTGTGATTTCTTTATTTCTGTTTGGCGTTGTATCTTTAATCTACAAATGGCGATCACGGTGGGACCCCCTAGGGTTTCATGTTTTTAATACTTGCTTTACTGATCTATTCCTGTTTTTTGTTTTATTTTGCAGGTTCTAGAAATCGTGAAATTCGTTGTTCCAGCGAACTAGGGTTTCTGAGGAGTTTGCAAAAAACATAGCAGACGCAGAGCGGCGTCTGGAAGTCCGATCCGAAATGCAGAGGTGCGTTTCAGCCTGCGTAGACTCCCTTGGGCGTTTGAAGGCAGTTTTACAGAAAAAGCGTAGGCTTCCGAGTAAGTGCATTTTTTTTTCTTCGTTAAACTGTACTTTTTACGTTTTTGGTTGTTGCTTGCATAAAAAAAAAAAAATTGCATACCTAGCTGCATATTAGAATAGCTACGAATTATCTGTTTTAGTTATCTAAGTAGGACTATTGATTGGATGTCAATAGTACTCCTGCCATTGGGTGATTCCAAGCAGAGAAGTGGACGAACCTTCCGGTTGCTCCTTTGATATCTGATATCATTGGTAGGCAGGGGGTCTTGAACGGTGTACTCCACTTCTTCAGAGGAAATGGCATGTTTTCAGGAGCCTCTTGCTTAGATCATTAGAACTTTTGATTTATAGCTTTGTATGTATACATTAGACAACTAAAACACTTAAAATAAAATTCACTGCATTTCATATTGCATTTAAAACAGTAATATCTGGATTTCATCACCAGGTATTGCTTGAAGTTTAGTGACGGTGGAATTCATCTCCATCCATTAAACTTCTGCCTTAGACACCATAGGTCACCCCCGAGCAAACTTGTTGGATTTCATCACCAGTAAGAATCTCGTTGTCCTTTCCTAGCCATAGTTTTTACCTTTTTTTGTGAATAATTCAAGATTAGATCACATGCAAAACTCATAAACCGGACACTTAAAATTTACTGTAGATTAAGATCAAAAAATAATTAATTAACCGCAGGTAAGACACATTGGTTGAAACCTAGGTTGTGACTGTTTTCTGATAATTTCTTTAGTGTAAATTTATCATTCAAGTTTTGCATTCTTCTTTTCTGAATTTGTTTAGATTTATTGCTTTATGGTCTTAACAAGGAATCAATCTAAAATGTTAAATCTAAATAATCAAATGAATAATTCACAGAACATCCCCACCACCAACATGGTCACTTATCCTAGTGAATTTCAGGCAGGTTCGCCCGCAGGTCTTTCACGTCCTTCTGCTGTCTACCGCATGGCCATGCCCATGGAGGAAGACAATTCCTGTCATATTACCCACATTGATATGGCCCAAGTGCAAACTCACTTAAGAGATGGCACTGGCTATGTCCTTGAGCCAATCCAAGATTCCCCTATGCAAGATTCTATTTTTTAGCAGGATATTGCATCAACCCTACCCGCTGGTTTCACTCAGGTCTACACTAGCCCCATCTTTGAGGCTAATGTTGTATCTGCTCAGCCGGCTTCATCTCCAACATCTTCCCAGATGCTCAATTGTCCTCCTTTGGAGACAAATGTAGTGTCTTCCCGACCACTTTCTCCTCCATTTACCCGGGTGTACACCAATTCTCTCTATGAGGCTGGTGGAACCTCCTCTAACCATGACCAATTTCAACCCTCTTCTTCCCAAACCATTTATGGTTTCACCCTACCTGGGGCACAGTCTACTATTTCTTCCCAGGTACCGCCTACTTCAGCCACCTTCATTGCCCCTGCTATGCAGTCTCCTATGACTACCATGGCAGCCTGCCCTCCACCTTCATCCAATCATCCCACCTCCCTTGGGTTAGAGATTAATAAGGTTAGGGAGTACCTCGACAAGTTGCTTCAAGCAACAACAACAACAAAATGCCCAACCACCTGTCGTAGTAAATCCTACACCCCAACCAATTTCTACCCAGCCTAGCTTTTCTTAGCTCGAGCCCCACCTGGGTACCCCAATCTTCGGTGGTGTCCATTCCTACCCCACCTTTCTCCCAACCCAGTCCAGCTTCATCATCCACCCCAATCACCTTCTTTTCGGTATCATCCATACCAACAACCTGTCCATTCCACACCGCCTAATCCAGGCAATTTCATCCCATCTCATCATTTTTCCACTCCTCCATTGCATCATCATAATCATCAAACGAATCAAAATTTTCATGAAGATTCTCGACTCCATGCTATGCAACAACAGATTGACAACCTTATGCTCAACATGCCCGGCTCATCTAGTCGAAACCTACGCTAAGGTCGTTGATCAATCAACCAATTCATCCTTCGGTACCTTCACCGCCATATCCGATTGATTTCACATTACCGAAGTTTGACAAATTTTGAGGAACCGAGGATCCTCATGAACATGTGAGCTCATTCATGCATGCTCGCTTTAGAATCCAAAATAATGACGCTCTTATGCTCAGAACTTTTCCTCAGACATTAGGGGGAGATGTTGTACAATGGTACAATCATTTAGCTCACCATAGCATTTATGCTTACGAGCAATTGATTAATCTATTTTTAGAACGATTCTCCCTAAATGTACAAAGGAAAGTCTCATTGTCCGACTTATACAAGCTCAAGCAACATGACGATGAGACTGTTTATGACTTTGGAAACCGTTGGAGGGCTATCATTAATAAATTGCCATTCTCCCTACCAATGGAGGAGTTAACCAAAATGTTCACCCAGAGTTGTCTAAAACCTATCTCTTGGTTACTCCAATTACAACAATACAGGACTTTTGAAGAGGCTTTGGCCCAAGCAAGTATCATAGAAGACATTAAAGTCCAAGAGGGTGTTTTAAAACCCCGTAGAAAAGAATGGCAACAAAAGGGCCAACAACGAAATAATAATTATGGCCAAAACAAACAAGCACAGGCTAGTACAACCTCAAATGTTAACCAAGTTAATCAAGTGGTGGCGAGCCAGCCCGTAATGGCTCAACAACAACAAGTAATGCAAAGTCAACCGCAACCAATTGCTTATCATGCGGTACCCGCCCCTCCTCAACCAACTCACAATACTGGGCCAACCATGGAAACTCGACCTTGGCAAAAAAATCGTCCCAAGCGACAGTTCACACCTTTAGATGAACCATATGCGGTCATATTCAACAAGTTATATAGCACAAATCAGTTAACTTTACCTGAGTTTAAACCTTTAGAACCATCTAGGAGGGGGAAGTATTACAAGGAGTACCTATTTTGTCCTTATCATAGGCAAAATGGGCACGATATCAATAATTGTACAACTTTCAAACATGTGATCCAAGATCTTATTGAGATTGGAGCCATTAAATTGGATAGCCCCTTAGCCCAACAAAATCAAAATCTTGGTGTATTTCAAACACCCCTTCCATATCGGGAGGAAGCTCCAACAACTTCAGGGGGAGTAACTCAGGTAACTCCTCCTAATCAAGTCAACCATGTACAACAATACCAAGGTTTTGTGGGTACTATTAACGTAGTAACCCGGGGTCAAAGGGCGAACCAACCAAATCAGGTTGAACCACAACCACCTGTACAAACCCCCAGTCCACCTCAAGTAACAATGACCCAACGACGTGCTAGTACTTCTCAACAACCGCTAAATCATTCTACTCAACGCCAACGACCCATCATGTCATTGAGTAGCCGATTAACTACCAGTTTAAAAATGGCTTCTGCCAAGTTATCGATCTATGACCTCATTCAACAATCTCCCCCGCATAGAGAGGCATTAATGGAAATCTTAAAGTCAATCGAGCTTCAAACTCAAGATACTAATGCCTTCAACAACTTTGTGGGGAGTATTCAAACATGCATGGAGCCCTCCATCACTTTCTATGATTTTGAAATCAAACCTTTGTCAACAGAAAGTATAGATCCTCCACTGCATATCATGGCCAAGATCGATCACAAGCCATTCAAGAGAGTCTTAATTGACACCGGTTCCTCAATCAATATCATTACAACATCGGCGTTGAGTCATCTAGAGCTGTCGCCATCCCTTATCACCAAGTCGACTTTTACTCTTAAAGCATTCAATGATGCTTTATCTTCCACGGTTGGCACGGTTATCTTGCCCATTGAGGTAGGGGCCCGAACTTTGCATACCTTGTTTCACATCTTGGAAGGGTCCATGGCATACAATGTATTGCTTGGACGGCCTTGGCTTAGGGAGATGAGATGTGTCCCTTCTATACCGCATCAATGTCTCAAGTATGTATATGAGGGACAGTGTTCATTGTGTACCGCTCGACACTCGAACCCTTCAAACATTGCAACTATGTCTCAAATCCTTATGAGATTGTGTTGCCATCCACTCATCTTTTCTTGACCCCATCTACTTCTTCTATACCATCTTCTTTTAAAGCTCCCATTCCCGAGGAGCTACCCATCATATCGCAACCATCTTCCTCTTCTCGCTATTCCATCTCATTCACCACTTTCTTCATCTCCTAATCTTCCTTCTTCTTCATCAGTGACCACATGCACATGTGGCCATGACCAATCATCTCTTTCCACGTCATTACCCCCTTCTTCTACACCTTCTTCAACATCACCTATTATTCCTCCATCTTCCCAACCATCACCAGCTGATGTTTCACAAGTCAATGAAGCATCAACCCAACCAAATCCTTCCAATTCTTCTATCCCACATTCTTCTATTCCATCATCTAGTCCATCTCCCTCCCAAGTCAAGGTCCATCTCACTGATGTCGGTATTGGTGAGTATGCCATCCAAGATGTCCACATCACACCGTTCAATGTGCAAACAGTTAAAGATTTTGGTCGTCCACATGACCAACATTTATCCATTGGATCGGTTTATAACATGGGTTCTATGCCAAATTCCATTAATTTTGTATATGGGGGAATAGAGTCATCTTCTAGTCCTACCACCATACTAGAACCCAAGCATCCAGCCCCTCGCCAATATCGAAAGGATGGAGGGTTTTCCCTCTCGCTATTTCCACAGACATAATTGGCAGCAATTTGGCCTAGGTCGATACGAGCAAGGGGTAACTGAACGCATCGATATGCCATACCAGAGACCCACTGAGCATTTTGGTCCGGGCTACCAACCACTTCCATCCCTTTCTTCTTTTGAACAAGCTTTTCAAAGCATTAATCTTAATTTCGAAGAAGAAATCCTCCACCCCGACGAATCCGAAGATGAAGCCTATGAAGAATTTGACGTCATGTCAAATGGTGATGAATCTGAAGAAGAGTCGGCGCCCATTGTTCCCCTCACTGAACAAGACGAGTTTTATCTCCAATTGTTCCCTCTCCAAGAGGCCATCTTTCGCTTGCTTCTTCCACAAGAACGAGGTGAACCACCCCCTCCGCCACATCCATAAGCCATAATCCAAACCTGTATTATATGTATATACTAAAATAGTGGTTTTCACCACTACCAAAAAAAAAAAAAATCAGAAAATTCCCAAAAAAAAAAAAAAAAATATCAAAATATATAAAAATACTTTATTGCTTTATGTATGTGTGTAATAGTGGTTTTCACCACTACAAAAAAAAAAAAAAAAACTCAAACTACAAAAAAAAAAAAAACTGAAAAACTATGTTGTTTTGCATTTCAGGTCTTCCGAGGTCTTCACCGGTTTTCCCTTCCATTCCGCCCATCCTTTCTTCCATAAGTCGACAATGAATTTTGAAGACTTATTCACCCCGCTCCATAATCCATATGATCCGGATAAGCCAATCCCGATCAACCCAAGCCTGATTGACATGGATCGGATTTCATCCCCTCCATCTATTTCGGAGTTCATCCTTTTCGAGGAATTGTTAAGGGCTTCCGCCAACTACATTCCTCCTTCACCTCCACATTCACCTTCATCTTCTAAGCCGGAGGTCTTCCAGCAGACATAGACGAGAGCAAGGCACAGGAGCTTGATGACATTTTAGATGACATAAATCCGATCCCTACTCCCCATCGCCTTGAGGAAGGTTCCCACATGTCTATTGAAGAAACTATCGATGTAGACCTTAGTCCAGACCAAGATGGCACCCAAATTGTGAAACTGGCTAAAATTCTATCATCAGAGGAACAAGAGCAAATGATTGCTCTACTCAAGCGGAAGAAGGAGATATTTGCATGGTCTTACAAAGACATGCCAGGGCCTAGACCCTAATTTGGTTGTCCATAACCTCACCTTACAAAAAGATGCTAAACCTCGTCAAACAGAAACTTAGGAAAATGCATCCTACCGTGGCCCTCATAGTTAAATCGGAGATTCAGAAACTTCTGGATGTTAAATTTGTCGTCCCGATTGATTATCCTGAGTGGCTTTCTAACATGGTACCCGTTCGCAAGCCTAACGGGGGATACGTGTTTGCACCGATTTTTGAGATCTAAATAAAGCGTGTCCTAAGGATGACTTTCCTCTTCCAAACATTGATACTCTTGTCGATACCTGCGCTGGTCATGAAATGCTTTCGTTCATGGATGGATTTTCAGGATACAACCAGTATTCGAATAAACCCTGAAGATCAACACAAAACAGCATTTACCACACCTTGGGGAACTTTTTGTTACAGGGTGATGCCCTTTGGCCTTAAGAACGCAGGTGCAACCTATCAACGAGCCATGACTTATATTTTCCATGATTATATGCATAAGATTATCGAAGATTATGTGGATGATTTATTGGCAAAATCTAAAACTCGACAAGAGCATTTTGATGTATTGGAAAAAGTTTTTGATAGACTTCTAGAGCATAAAGTAAGGTTGAACCCTAAGAAATGTGTCTTTGGTGTTACCTCATGCAAACTCCTAGGTTTTATTATCTCTAAACGAGGTATTGAGGTGGACCCAAACAAGGTCAAAGCCATTATGGAAATGTGTCCCCCAACTAATTTGAAGGAGTTGCGTAGTTTGCAAGGAAAGATTAATTCAATCCGTCGCTTTATTGCACAACTTTCTCGATAAATGTAGGCCATTTTGCCACCTACTACAAAAGGGGGTACAATTTTCATGGACAGATGAGTGTCGTAAAGCCTTTGATGACATCAAGCAAGATTTAGCGTCTCCGCCAGCCTTAGCTCCGCCTCGTCCAGGGGTCCCTTTCAATCTTTATATCTAAGCAACGGACTTTGCCTTAGGGACAATGCTTGCACAAAAGAATGAACAAAATTGTGAGCAAGTCTGTCTATTATATTAGTCGAACATTGGTAAGCTATGAAACCCGATATGCTTATGTGGAAAAGTTGTGCTTAGCAATGGTTTTTGCCACTAAGAAACTTCGTCATTATATGCTTAGCCATACAACATATGTCATAGCTAGAGAAAACCCTCTGCGTTATATGATGTCTCGCACTTATAATAACACTCGTACCGCTAAATGGATAATGTTGCTTACCGAATTCGATCTTGAATTCATTAGCCAAAAATCTGTTAAAGGTCAAGTTATAGCCGATCAACTTGCGGAAGCTCCACTACCTAGTGATCATCCTTTGATTATTGAGCTCCCAGATGATTCGGTATTTGCTATCACTGAACAAGAAGAGGACATCATTCCGAAGGAAGATGTTGACATCACGCTATTCTTTGATGGCTCTAAGTGCGCGAAAGGTCAAGGTGCTGGAGTTGTGTTTCATACACCTCAAGGGATTCCCATCCCTTTATCATTCAAACTAGACTTCCAATGCACCAATAATACAACAGAGTATGAAGCCTTAATTTTAGGTCTTCAATCAGCCATAGCTATGAGCATTAAGCGTATTCGGATATTTGGGGATTCTCAACTCGTGGTTAAACAAATTACAGGAGAATACCAAGCCAAAGAACCTACCATTAAGCTTTATCATGATGTAGCAATGAAGTTGCTCTCTAAGTTTGATTGGTATGAGATCACTAGTTTGCCTCGTTCGACTAATAGATTTGCGGATGCCATGGCCTCTCTTGGATCATTGATTCCAAAGGACTCCCTTGGAGAGGTACAGCCCCTAATCATTTCCACAATCTCTAAGTCTGCAATTGTCCGTGCTGAGTCTAAGGATGAAAAAGATGTTTGCTTTATCCATTCGGATCCATATGAGCCTTGGTCTAGTGAGATAGTAGCCTTCCTCAAGTTTGGAACACTCCCATCTGATTTGTCTCGAACTGCCCACCGCTGTTTTAAGCAAAAGGCAGCTCATTTTGTTCTTTTGGGGGATGTGTTGTATAAACGTGGATATGATGGAGTACTCCTCCGTTGTCTAGAAGCAGGTGAAACACATAGAGCTATTTCTGAAGCCCATGATGGTACTTGTGGTGGTCATTTTAGTGGAATGGCCATTGCGAAGCGTATTTTACGTATGGGGTATTATTGGCCCACTATGGAACAAGATTGTTGCAAATATGTTAAACAATGTAAAAAGTGTCAAGAACACGCTAATTTAACCCATATACCATCACAAGCTTTACAGCCCATCCAAAGCCTTTGGCCCTTCTCACAATGGGGTCTCGATTTAATTGGCAAGATTTCACCTGCCTCTTCAGGACAACATACTTTCATCATTACAACCACTGAATACTTCACAAAGTGGGTTGAAGCTATTCCTCTAACCAGTACGACAGGTCCTAGAATTGTGGAGTTTATACTTCACCATATCATTTGTCGTTTTGGTATTCCCTCTAAAATCATTTCTGATAACGGCAAGTCTTTTAAGAATAAGGATGTTCGAGCTCTTTGCGAAAAGTATAATATCCAACATAGTTTCTCAACTCCTTACTACCCACAAGCCAATGGACAAGCCGAAGCTTCCAATAAGACCATAATTGCTATTCTTAAGAAACTTGTTAAAGAAAATCATAAAGATTGGCATACACAAATCCCCTTGGCATTATGGGCTTACGTAACAAGCATTAGAACTCCCATTGGGGCAACGCCATTTTCTTTGGTCTATGGAGCTGAAGCAATCATGCCTCTTGAGCTCGAGATCCCTTCCTTGCGAATTTCTTTGCAGGAATTTATCGATGATGATATCGCTAGACAAGCACGTCTTGATCAACTCACACTCATAGATGAAAAATGAATCAATGCTTTAGAGCATTTGCGAGTTTATCAAGACCGATTGAAACGTGCTTACAATGCCAAAGTTCATCTAAGAGAATTTCAAGTAGGGGATCTTGTCCTTAAAGAGAATCAACAAAACACCAATGCATTGCCGCATCTTCGAGATAAATTCGCGGCTAATTGGTTAGGTCCATATATGGTCACCGAAAGAGTGGGTAATGGAACTTATAGACTTGCCGCTTTAGAGGGAGAGGAAGAACCCGAACCACTTAATGTTATACACTTGAGGGCATTCTACGCATAGTTTGAATTTTATATGTACATATATACATGGCTTGTACAACAAAAAAAAAAAAAAAAAAAAAACAAATAAAATAAAAAGAATTTGCATTTCATTGTTAGTTGCATACATCTCATTCAAAAACATTGCATTTCATGTGCATACATCTCATTGAAAACCATAACATTTCATTTTCAGCCATAGTTGCATATCATGTTAGAGACCATTCTATCTTTTGGATATAAAATTTGGTCAAGCAAAAGTCATGTTGCCTTAATCAGGGGCACCTTCATAAAATCCATCAAACCGAATTGTCATTCGTACACCCATTTTCCATTTGCACATATTTACATTGCCAAAATGTTTTCAATCACTCAGCCATTCCTAGTGTTTTAAGCAAACTTCGAAATGCATGTCAAAGTTCTCTAGGGCCATATCACAAATTACACTAAATAAAATCTTGAGTATTGGGAAATGATTTCAAAAGCGGTCTTGAACCTATCACATTTTCACATCTTAAAAACATCTTGTGTCAAAGAGAGATAACACCATCCTTGGGTTGTGCCTTGAAGTGAAAAGGGTAATCCTCGTTTGTCCTATCATGCAAACATAGTCCATAAAATAGTGGTTCTTACCACTATCACAAGCAATCACAAAATATAAATATAAACAGAGTAGTAAGGATAGGGTAAAATTCTCATCATACTTCGGTTGAGAATCCGATTCCCCAAAGCTCTAAGGAAATGAACATTTTTCACACACCACTGATCCCAAATAAGTTGTAAGGATCGTACTACTTGTCCAATCAGACGGATAGGTAGTCATCCCCAAGGCTTACAAAGGTCAAAAACAACATGGACTATGGAGTTAACCTTCACCGGGGCTATAGACGCTTGACTGGCAAAGGAGTATACTCATTGCGTGGCGACATGTCTCTCCTCAAAAAGAGACCTCCGAATGCTCATACGGACAAACTAGCTTCGGGGTCTTCTCCATAACAGGGGTTACCTAATTTATGCAAGATGAGGTTAATTAACACACTTGCACACACACATGTTTTTGATTGCCTAGAGTCACTACCATGCTTCTGATTTGGTTAATGAACTCGCATGCACACACATTTGGTCCTAGTTGAATTAGGCAGTGTTAGTAAGTTTGTTTGATACCACTAGCATGTTTGAGTCTTTGTAAAACAGTCTTCCATATCAACCTCCATATCTTCCTCCATATCTTCTTCCATATCACCCTCCATATCTTCTTCCATATTCATGTCATTCCATACGTCATCCATTCACAAGCCACCAAGTTCGGTGCCCCTGATTAAACAATTATGATAACAATTGGCTAAATCTAACTATCTAAAAGTATGAGTGCTTCTTAGTGCATATTTCATTTACTTAGTCTTGCATTAATCATCCATAGATTTACATATCATTTACTTAGTCTTGCATTAATCATCCATAGATTTGTATGTTATATACTTAGTCTCGCATTAATCATCTATAAGTTTGCATTCCATTCCATCACATATGCATCAAAAACATTAAAACATATAAAAACATGCATCACAAAAACATAGGCATTCACACAAAAGAGAGTAAAACACCAAATAAATAAAAGCCATGTATATATATATGTATAAAGGTCAAACTGTACAATGAATGCCAAAAGGCTACAATATACAATAGAGCACCAAGGCTCATAAAGAGTGCATCTAAGCACTAAGCTAACCATCAAAACAGGACCCCCGAGACCTAGTAGGAGCCCTAGACCTAGTGGTGTGCCTAGACTCACTACGCCTAGAGACAGAGGAGGATGGAGGATCAGGCAACACAATGTGATGCCTAAACAATGTGTCCTCCAGAGCCTCAATGTAACGAGTCCTAGACCTAAGCCTAGCTATGTCTATCCCGTACCGTCGCTCCCGCTCCGCTAGCTCGCACTGGAGTCTCGTCACCCTGTCATCCTGGGGCACCCTGGTCGCTCCATCCAAGTCCGCCTGCAGCTGGGCCATCCTCTCCTCCTGAGCAGCCTAACAGGGCATCCCGCTCTACCGCCTGCTGCTCCAGCCGAGCTATCCTCTCATCCCGGCAGCTAGCATAGCATCGCGCTCTGCTATCTGTGCTGCAGCTGTGCCAGCTCGTTCTCGTGCCCGCTAGGGGGTACCTCCCTAGCCTCTCCTACGGCCTCTCCTAGGCCCTCTCCGCCATCCTCCCCATCATCTCCGCTCCCCGGAGCCTACCGTGCCATCTTCCCCTTTCGCCTTCGACTGTCAGATCGAAGGCGGGGACCCTCCCTATGCTTGGGAACCTCCGCGGTTCCCTCGCCCTCTCCAGCCCCAGCCTCGGGCTCTCCGGCTCCACCAGCCACCAATGGTGGCTCCCACCTCGGCTCTACGGCCATCCATGCTGCATACTCAGCTGTCACCCCGACGTCGTCCACGTCGGGGATCTCCATGTCCTCATCATCCTCTGCCGCCTCCCTCCATGGCTCGACACACGACAAATCCCCCTCTGATCTGTGCCTCCGGTAGCGCACTGGCTCACCGGGGACATCCTGCCTCAATCCGACCTGGCGGAGTACTCGAGACATCTGTATGTACTTCGCCTCACCGTGGCTCCGCCCCACTACCCATCTGGCCTGTCGCACCCGTCTCAGGTGCTCTCCATCCCCGATCCACCTCGCCTCCCGCCAGGGCCTCCAAATGACTTGGACATCTGTCAAGTCTGCCCATAGTCTCCTATACCATTGCCCCGATCTCACGGGGCGGCTCGACTGTCTCTCCTCCGCCACTGGCCATCTCCTACCATAAGCCTGGCTCACGTCCCAGTGAGCCCATGGCAACCCCTCCGGTCGGGCCACTCTAAAGTGCTCCCACCCCCAGACCGGAGCACCACACTGCAACCCGAGGCCCTTCCGGCCCCGTCTCCGAACCTCATACAACTCCCGATACACCTGCGCCAATAAAGCGGGCGCCCAGGCATACACTACCCTATTAGTGAGCATCTCGCTCACTACACCCATCAGGTTCCATGGGAACCTGCACCCGGTGCTGTTCGGGGCCACAATGTTGGCCAACACGAACATCGTCAGAGCCTCCACCGCTCCCAACTCCTTGGCCGTATACATGGCCAAGTATGGGATCCCCCCGCTCTCCGTCCGGATCTCCCTCCAGTCATCCCCAAACACCTTGGCCATCTCCGTGGCCCTATCTCGTCCAACCTCCACCCGCGCCCCCTCCACGGGCACCTTGAGGATGCGGTATACATCCTCAAGCGTCACCGTCATCTCTCCAGTCGGGAGCTGGAACGTCCCCCGATCTGGATCCCACCTCTCGGCCAAAGCCGAGAGGTACCCCTCATCCGCCCGAACTACCTCCAACCGGGCTGCCTCCGCTAGTCCCACTGCCTCCAATATCTCCCAGTCTGCCTGGGACAACGACCTCCTCATCCCCGAAATGATAGGGGAGAATCGGTGTCGTGCCTCTAACACCCTAAGCTGCAAAACAACAAAACAAAAATTTGTTACAAATTTTTCCAAAAAAAAAAAAAAACATAATAAGTACTTGCTTAAATGAACAAATACCTCAATCGGCTGCACTGGCGCGTCCGCTCCCATCTCCGCCATAGCTCCCGCGTGCTTCACTCTCCCACACAACCTTTCACTCCACTTCACTCCACTCCCTCAGACGCACTTCTCTCAAGCTCGAACGCACAAATGAGCGAAATTCTCGCTGAAACTGTTTAAATAGCTGATTTTGGTGCCCTGAAATGCAGTTGGGCATTTCATGGCGGATTCAGATACAGTCCCGCATCTGCAGAGCGCCTAAACACCGACGGGCGTCTCTGCCAACCACAAACGCAGACCGGCGTTTGGTGTCAGTATTGAATAAAGGAACAAAACCTACAAAATTGAAGCTTACCTCCTCCAAATTTCATCAAATTGCATTCATCCATTCTTCTTATCATAATAAAACATTTTGTGAAGGTTACAACAGCTTTAGACACAAATTTTGTCATTTCGCTCAAAAAGCGCATCATTCATCATTGTTTTACAAATTGGGTTAAAAATATTCAAAACCTTCACAAAATTAACCACATTCATCAATTCTTCTGATCTATCGTCAATTTCATTCTTTCTTCTTTCATCATGCATATTTTTGCCAAATCAAATTAAAGTAAACCTCGTATCTAGTGGTATATTCTATCACCTTGGCGATTGCAACGATTTGAATCCATGCAATTCGGTAAGAGGATTAAACCACCATAAGGACACTTACCATTTATCATCATCAATTATTTCATTGTTTGAAAATTGGAAATCAATTTTGGGTATTCTACTTTTCAAGTGACCTCATACCAAGATTAATTTGCTCAACAGCTTGTCATTGATGGCCTAGTTCATGGGGCCTTAAACATGGACAATCTTTCATATCGTCATTATTTTAAGTCTTGCTAGAGATTGTGGCTACCTAGGTTGATTGGTTCCGACCCGAGGAATTATCCATACAATCACTAGGAGCATCTCTGAGTTCTGGACTCTTTCATGCATCTTTCATCTCTGCATATCAATGGCGCCAACAAGGCAATTTCATCAAAAGTATGGATTCACACACAGGAGTTGGGGCATCCGTTATCAATTTCTAATTTTCCTATAGTGGAATTCATCTTACATGATCATGGAATTTACAGTTTGGCAAAAATCCCTTTATAACCGTTGGGGCAGAAAACGGTCCATCTTTCACATCACTCATATCGTCTTCAATCATATTCTTTTCTGGTTTGTACACCAACCCCTTTTCTGTTGGGACATAAACAGATGGTTCATACACCAACCCCTTTTTTTCACCGTTGGGGCAAAAACGGTTCATTTTCTTCCGAATTTCTTCCAATTGGCTTGTGAGAACCATTCTCGCTCGCCAATTGAGGGGGTAAGCTGAAAATTTTTAAATATTCTTTTATTCTTTGGTCTTCAAAGTTGTGCTTTAGTCTTGAGAGAGAGTTGCGTCTGATCCAGCTTTTCAGGTGTCTTAAGTTTTTGTGCCGCATTGTGTCTTCACACAAAGCAGCTCAAAAAGGGGCATCTCGTAGACACCAAAATCCAGCCACTTGTAAGTCATCTATACCTTCCCGTCAGCCACGTGTCGCTCATCCATCCTTCCCGCCATTATTTGGCCCAAATCCACACTTTCCCACCATTATTTGGCCCAATTTCACCTTTCCCGCCATTTTTCATCCCCAAATTTATTTAAATTAATATTTATATATATATTTTAATATTTTAATATATTTTAATATATATATATAAATATAGTTTAAGTGATTTAATCCGAGCCGTCCATCCTTCATTTAATCTCATCCGTCCATCCATCTTAATCCGTTTCACAACCTAGATTTATTCTCTACCCTTGGATCCACTTTAATCTTAGCCACACGTTCAAAGTGTCGTTAAAACCCTAAAGTGTGCCCTAAGAGTAGATTATAAATTGAGTCACCTTGATGGCTCAAACCCTATCTCTTCTGCTAAACCTACCTATCTTCCCTATCTAAGTTTGGAGTTTGCTATTGCTGTTAATCTTGAGTCTTCTGGCCCTAAGTCTGAACTAAACCCTTTCGCCGCATCCATCGCCGTCCCTTTTCGCCGCATCCATCGCCAACTTCGCCGCCATCCCTTCTGC
Source organism: Wollemia nobilis (assembly GCA_028583015.1). Lineage (NCBI taxonomy): Eukaryota > Viridiplantae > Streptophyta > Pinopsida > Araucariales > Araucariaceae > Wollemia > Wollemia nobilis. Next base: position 4,773,432 of record JAQPPZ010000386.1, on the reverse strand, counting down.
AGCACTCTTTCTGCAGAATCCCTCATCCTTGTCGCCAGCGCTGTCGGGCGTTTACCCGCAGCCACAGACGCAGACCGACGTCTGCAACCCCGATCCAGAAGCACGCGGGCGCTCAGCGGATTCCTCGAGATCGCACCAGGGCGCCTTCTGCAGCCGATCTGACAGTCACATCACTTCCAGGTGCCGCCTGGTCTCGCCGCGTTAACAGGAAAAGGTATAGATTCGTCTAAAGCAAGTAATCTTTCTTTATGTATTAATCTTCTGTTAAATTCTGCATTCCGTTTTATTTCATTTCATAAATCTAGGGTTTTAGACTATTTTCGAGGGCTCACACAGTGGAGCCCTCTTATTAGTTTCTAACTCTTTGGTAATTTTAATGTGTGCAGGATTCTAATGGTAGATCTGATTTGTTGATAGCAGCTGCTTAAGCTGGAGTGGTCCGAGCCAAAGGATACAACGAAGCCCACTCATTCTGTTGAGGTTAAGGATACATCTTCGGAGACGCCACCACATTGTGCCGCCTAGGGTTTCGGAGAACCCTAGCACAAATTGTAACTTTGTATCACGAAAAGGGTTACATGCCCTGTTGTACTTAAAAGGAGTTTCTAAACTCCATTGATTAATAAAAATCATTCATTTTGTACAACTGTTCTGCATTCCTTTATTGTGATTTCTTTATTTCTGTTTGGCGTTGTATCTTTAATCTACAGTTTGCAATTTTTGATATTTTGTTGCTATGAGAGAAATTTTTGAGGTTTTCCATGAGACTCAAACACCCTAATAGACTTATCAAAAGTTGCATACTAACCACACTAGACTTCTGAGATAAAAGGCTTTTGCTAGGATAGGCCCTAATTATTCATTATCTCTGTGTGTGCACATGATTATTTTAAGATAAGACACGAGCGTTCCCCGATGTTAGGTGGGATTCTTTCAACCCATTGCTAAGATAGGGGTACCACAAATGTCTTATCCAATCCCAATTTTAGATTTTAGTTGGACTAAGCCACTTAGGAAATGCATGACACCTGAAGCTAGCTCTTCCATATTCAAACATTGGACTGCCCACAAATGAGATGTAAGTGTATCAGACATATCGTCATGCATAAGGTACAGTAGTGTCAACAATTCTAGGGATTCAGGCTCATTCCTTTCTATCCTTCAATTTTTAAGATACTTGCTCATATGTAGTGAAGCAAGGGAGTCGATTCCATCTTCATTTTGAACCATATTTGTATCTTCATTTGATCTCTCTTCAAACTAGATTTTGGATCTTCATTTGATCTCCACTCAAAATTTTATTTATGATCTTCATTTGATCTTCACTTCGAACTGGATTTGAGCCCGTTTTTTGATCTTCATTCGATCTTCAATTTTCGGTATTTACATTTCATAATTTTCTTTAGAAACTTTCCTTTGGGGGTTTTACTTGGAAAAATTATTTCTGGTATATCGATTGAGGATATCAATCTTATTATATCAATATGGGATATCAATCTAGGAAGTCAATCTATGATATCAATCTAGGGTATCAATCATGAGGATTGGTGTGGGATACCACTCTGGGATATTTTTTATTTTATCATAAGCAAGGGATTCTGAATAGGGAACTAACCTGTCCTTTTGCCAACTGCCAACATTTCCCATACTGTTTGCATAGAGGGATGCAAGAATAACTCTTTTCGCTTCAGGATACCCGGTCCTACTTAGCGGCTTTCATATTCCCCTAGTTCTTGTTAGGATTTTTTAAATTTGTTGATTAGTGATAGGATTATGATATGCTAAGAGCTATACTAATTGAACCTCAACCACAAAAGCAAATCAATATTTCTACCAACTATTGATAAGACCACTAGGTATGGTTGAGTTACCGGAAAACCCTAGTATACTCTCCATAGAAACAAGATGGATTATGTTGAAAAACACAATTACTCACATGAATGATGGATCATGATAAATGCAGAGATGCATGATTTAGACACAAACATGGTGTCATTTGTAATACTGACAAACATAATCCCTCCTACTACGGAATGCAACAGATGACGAATGCCTATATGCAATGCAGTAATGCAGCGAATGCATGTGTGAATGCAAAATGAGAATGCAAATTTGAATGAAAAATGAAAATATTTTTGGATTTTATGCTTTACCAATTTTTTTTTTTGGATTTTATTGAATTTATTATTTTTATGAGTTTTGAGCCTCATATCTAACCAAACGATGAGTACATGCCTCTAGAGCCTTTAGATTGACCAAGCAATTTTTTAGCAAAATCCTTGGAGCTTTTTAGGATGACTGAGTGGTTTTAAGCAAACCCTCAAAGATTTTGGGGTTTGACCAAAGGATTTATGAGCATCTTTGGGACTTTTTGGGATGACCAAGCAATTTTTTAAGAATCCTTGGATCTTTTGGGTTGATCAAGCAGTTTTTCAAAAACTCTTGGTGCCTTTTGATTGACCAAACTACTCACAGATGAGCTTGGAGCCTTTTTAGGATGACCGAGCGGTTACAAGCAAATCCCCAAGGCTTTTAAATGACATGGCCAAGTGGTTTCTAGAACCCTTGGAGCCTTTTGGAAAGGGCATGCTACTCTATATACCCCTAGTGAGTGTGCCATTCGATGACAGTGAGGGAGGTGCAATACCTCTAGATTCCTCATTTTTCCTTATCAAATTTGGCATGGTTGGTAGGAAAGGTATGCTACCTTGAAGACCCCCAACATGCATGTTATTCACTAAAAAGTAATCAACTTGTTTAGGAAGAGTGACATAAATTGACTCCCCCAAGTGAAGATCGGACCTCACCAGTGTACTTATGCTTTGGCACGGGTGAACGAGAGACCCATCCTCACGGATCTCATCCTGCTCTACTAGGTCTTTTATGACCCTCTTAAATGACTAGAAACTCTAAATGTCATGTCCATACGCTCGATGATACATACAAAAGGGACCCCTATCATGTGACCTAGTCTCAAATTCCCTATGCTTGACTTCGGGCAATATGAGTGCCTGCGCCTCGTTTAACTTTTGAAACAAAGTTAGAGTAGTCATTTGAAATGAAACTACTTGTTGCACTGGCCTATTGGGCCTATGAGGCGACTGAAAATTTTGAGGTCACTCTTGAGGAGATGTGACCTCCACTTTAGTATGTTGGGGCACTCTGAGAGAACCTTATACATGATAAACCCCCTTATCTATCCAATTTTTCACCACACTCTTAAACTCACGATAATATCGAATGCCATGACCCTATATTTGGTGGTAGAGACAATAGTGATGCTCTTTGTAACCTGTAGGCTTAACTCTACTTGGGTTTAAAGGGACGACATTAGGCAAGGTGATGACCTTAGCCTCTTATAGCTTTTGAACCCCCAATCTAGTGTGAGGAACATACTTGTTTGTGCTCTCGATATGGGGCCATGAGAAACGAGTCAGGAGTGACCAATTTCAAAATTTCTATCCCTAGCAATGTGAAAACACCACTGGTTTACCCCCTCTCTGTCTCTATGTGATTAGGAATCACTTGATCCTCTAGCCTAATATTGACCATTCCCACAAACTCATGAGAAAACTCCACAATTGCTTACATCGTAGGTAATTTGTCAACATACTAAGGCTGTTCTATTTCAATCATGATAACTGAACCTTCCTCATTATCATACGATGCCTCCAGGATAGGATCCACAGGTGGAGACTCGATGAAAAGTTGATCTAGATCCTCTGTGGACTCTATGTTAGACAACATCATAATGTTGGCCTCTATAAGCTCTTTATACTCACCATCCTCCTCATGAGAACTATTTGGTGACATGATGGATGAAAAGGGTGTGATACACTTAGGTGCATCCATAACCATGCTAGGTTCTTCCTCCTTTATGGGAGTGTAAAGATCCTCTAATGATACATCTGAAGCGGTTGTGAGCAACTCCGTAAGGGCATTCATCAATCCTTCCCTTTTAAGTGGTGTCGAGAGTGTAGGGGTTGTAGATGACTCACAGGTGACAATAGTTGGGATGGTAACTCCACCACTATCTGCGAGGCCGTATTCATCCTTTGGATAGACTCATCCAATTGAACTTGTAGATGTATAGGCACCTCACCAGGTTCCTGTGAATGATCCTCAAGCTTATAATACTTGAAGGGCTCTGGGTGCATCAACTACATGAAATTCACCTCCATGGGTGTACTTAATGCACTGATTCACTATTGATGACACACACTCCATGGCTCTTATCCATAGTATTCAAAGCAATAGATTATATTGTCTTGATCCCTCTAAAATGTAGCACAATGTAGGAATAATATTTTATCCCACCTCAATGGGGAGGACTATTGTGCCTACTGTAGGGTATTCCACATTTTTAAAGGCTTGCAATATGAAATTTGTTTCCTTGATGTGTGATGGTGGAATTTTGAGATGTTTGAATGCTGAGGTGGTGATGATATTAATCTATGATCCTGTATCTACCAACACTCACTTATACGCAACCTATTGTATCCTCGCTATGATATGTAATGGAGGATCAGATTCCCTAACAAGGATAGGTTTGACTTCCTATTTATGAAATGTAATCACAGGTTCCTTATATGATGGAATAGATTGTATATACCCCAAGTATTATGAGGACTTTCGAGCATTGACACTACTCACCTGTCAGACTTGACTATTCTCGACCTCACACTTATGCATGAGATCCATAGCCATCTTTGTTGGTTGCTCTTCGATAACCCTAGGCATGTCTATCCATCTAGAATAATGGCTATCTACTTGCTTAAGTGGTAACTCTTGATGATGCATTGGGTGTGTCGCATTAAGTTGTTGCCTAAGCACTCTAAGAATGAGCCTCTTTTCAGGATTTACCTCACATGATTGTTCTTCACATGCTTTCTATTGGTAAATCCTATCTTCATGCCGTTGGAGTTCATCCAACCTTTGTTGATGTGCTCTCTTTCTCTCTGTGGACTCACACTCTTGGCACTTGCATTGACGGTGTGCCTCCTCCAATTGATCTTGAAGTAGTTGCATCTCATGGGTTTCATGAGACTCATAATCTCTATAGGACTGACTCATAGAGTACGATCCACAACTCTCTATCTCACCAGGCAAAGACATAATGACGTGGGTTCTCACTGTGTGTGAGGAAACCCCTGATCTATATGGATGAACCCTCTGTGTGATCAAGGGAGCTCACGATGACTCTTAGAATGTCATGCTAAGAGGATTGGATCCTCAGGTGTATTATGAGTGTGATGCCTAGCAAGGAGGCATACAAGGTTTGAAAGATCATCAGGAGAACATCAGGAGCATTCAAAGCCTCTCCATGAACTCTCTGACTCATTAGCTCATGATTGAGCTCTATCATGTAAGACTTGAGAGGTTTCCTCTCTTACTAAAAATTATGGCCTCAAGAAAGGCCTTATATTGATGATTTAATCAATAAATAAGCATACAAAGTAAACAATGTGATTATCTCCTTTACATTTTAAAAGTTGAGCCCTAAATTGTTTGATGTGTTTCAATGATTTGTTGTATCAGTATAAAAACTCTTATCATGTTTTGCAAAACTTGTTGGATTTTATTCTCATTTTAATGGCTTTCACATGTACGCTCGTAGCTTGAAAACTTGGCTATGAACTTCAAGTTGTGTAATCCAACCTATAATGTGTGATAATAAAGCCCACACACGGTCAGGGAGCACAGGTCCTCCCAGATCCTCACCCATTTTTCCCAGGTCAGTGTTATACCCTCCGAAGAGAATACATGAAAATTTTTTAGGGTATGAAAGGTTCTCGGATCCGGTATTGGTCTAGTATCCAAAAGGTTTGCAAGATTTGGGCCAACGGATGGAAGTTACGCCCACCGTCATTGAACCCTACTAGTGGTTGGATGTCAAGCCCAACTCACTAGCATTTAAGTGTCAAGTGGTGTGTGTAGTTCCTTTTAATTTACATGAAAGAGAAATGCATAAAACTGTTGAGCAAGGTGCAGCAAAAGTATTGTCATTGTTGTCAATAGAGTCAGATAGATCGGTTGATGTAGTGGACAGGAGTTCAAAGGTTATTCAGAGTATGTACAGTGATTTTCCAAGAAGATCGAAGTGGCGCATATGCAAAAGATCAAAGAAAAAGACAAGTAAGAAAAGTTTCGCGATATCGTGACATGTAGAGCAAGGAAGAAAAACTGTCGTGATTTCGCGACATGTAGAGCAAAGAAGAAAAATTGTCACAATTTCACGACATGTTGGAAGAAAAAGGGCAAGGAAGAAAAACTGTCGCGATTTCGTGACATGCAGAGTAAGGAAGAAAAATTGTCACGATTTCGTGACATGCAGAGTAAGGAAGAAAAATTGTCGCGATTTCACGACATGTTGGAAGAAAAAGGACAAGGAAGTAAAACTGTCATGATTTTGCGACATGTAGAGCAAGGAAGAAAAACTGTTGCGATTTCGTGACATGCTGAAAGAAAAAGAGCAAGGAAGAAAAAGTGTCATGATTTCGTGACATGTTGGAAGAGAAAGGGCAAGCAGGAAAAAGTGTCACGATTTCGCAAAATGTTGGAAGAGAAAGAGCAAGTACGAAAAAGTGTCGCAATTTCGTGACATGTTGGAAGAGAAAGAGAAAGCAGGAAAAAGTGTCACGATTTCACGACAAGTTTGAAGAAAGAGAACATGTAAGAAAAGTGTCACGATTTCATGACATGTCATATTTTCATGACTAAAATAGGAGAGAGAAAGTAAGTTTGAAAAGTGTCACGATTTTGCGACATGTCATTTTTGAGACTAAAATAGGAGAGAGAAAGTAAGTTTGAAAAGTGTCACGATTTCGTGACATGTCACATTTTCGCGACTAAAATAGGAGAGAGAAAGTAAGTTGGAAAAGTGTCACGATTTCGCGACATGTCGCATTTTCACGACTAAAATAGGAGAGAGAAAGTAAGTTTGAAAAGTGTCATGATATCGTGACATGTCACATTTTCGTGACAAAAGAAAGAGAGGAAGCGTACGAAAGCAGAACTGTCACGATTTCGCGATAAAAGCAAAGAAGAAGACTTCGAAGGCAGAAGTGTCGCGGTATCGCGACAAAAGCAAAGTCGAAGTCTACGAAAGTAGAAGTGTCGCGATATCGCGACAAAAGCAAAGTTGAATTCTACGAAAGCAAAAGTGTCACGATATCGCGAGAAAAGCAAAGACAAAGTCTACGGAGGCAGAAATGTCATGATATCACAACAAAAGAAAAGACGAAGTCTATAGAGGCAGAAGTGTCGCGATATCATGACAAAATAATAGAGAAAGCGTATGGAGGCGAAAGTGTCACGATATCACGAAATGTTGTATTTTCGTGGCAACAGCAACAAAAGAAGTTACAAAGGCAAAAATGTCACGATTTCGTTACAGGTCATATGTGCGCAATACAAGAAGAAGAACCCAACTAAAATGAGAAGTATGACAGTAGACGGACATCTCTACAACATTTACAAGGACAGATACAGAGTGAATTCATGCAGCTAAAATATGAAGAGTGAACAAAAGTCAGTGCAGCGGCTATAGGGACTGTTATCGAATGAAATCTTCGAGCGGTGGAATTACCGAATATCTTCATGAGTTGAAGCCGACTAAGACCGATGATAGCCGACTAATATTAGGGTTTAAATTTGTTATGAAAGTCGACTAAGATTAGGGTTTACATTTGTTATGCAAGCCGACTAAGATTAGGGTTTTCATCATGAAAATATTGTTATAAAAGGAGGGCTATTTGGATAATTGTTGTGTTGTTGGATAAGTCATCGAATGCGTGTCGAAGTGTGAAATGCGACTGTAAGAGCATAGAAAGCACAGAAGCAATGAGATGATGTTGAAGTGCACAAAGTGAGCGAAGAGTCATGTCAAATTTTCCTAAGTGCGTCTATGAGTGCGCAGAGAGAGCAAAGTGCACAGAGAGCGAAAAGGTTGAAGTTCGACCAAGTGTGGCTATGATTGCATAGATAAAGCAGAAGGCACAGAGAGTGCAAAGGGAAAATATGAACGCAAAGTGCAGCTGTAAGGGCACAAAGTGTATGAAGACAGTGCACAGAGGGTGCGTAGAAAAGCGACTCAAAGAAGGCGAAGTGTGGTTGTAGATCGTAGAATGTTTCGTAAATAGTGAGAGAGATTGCGTAAACAATAGACCAGTAAGGGTCTTGAAAAAGTGAAGGTATTTTTTTTTTTAACTTCTAGATTCAAAATTGAAGTCCAGGTTGCAGCTTAGAATCAGGGGTTGGTGCTCCTTCCAATTGGTGCTGGTAAATCAGGGGTTGGTGCTCCTTTCTGTTGGTGCAAATAAATCAGGTGTTGGTGCTCCTTCTAGTTGGTGCTGGTAAATCAGGGGTTGGTGCTCCTTTCTGTTTGTGCAGATAAATAAGGGGTTGGTGCTCCTTCCAGTGGGTGCTAGTAAATTGATTATAAAGTTGGTGCTTTGCAAAGGCTAGATTTGGATGGTAGTCCAAGCAGTCATTCTTGAGGAGTAGCCAAATTGGTGAACCTCGTTAAATCTTGTGTTGTATGATGTTCTCTTGTGATACTTGCTTTATCTAGTTTTAAGGTTTCATTATTTTAGTTTTAAGAGCTATGAATTTAAGTTTAAATAACTACACTGATTCACCCCCCCTCTCAGTGCCATTGTAAGACTAACAATTGGTATCAGAGCCAAGTTCCCTTCTCAAGCTAAATCAGTCAGGGTTGATCTTGGATTAGTACGCAATGGGTAAGAAGAATAGATGTTCCTCCAAAAGGGCATCTCAATCAGTTTCAGTTCCTATGGAAGAGAAAATTGAACCAGAAAAGGTTGAAGACTTCTCATCAAACAAAGCACCTTTGTTTGATGGAACTAATTACGTGGTCTGGAGAATTAGGATGTAGACATATCTTTGTGCTTTGGGATATGACATCTGGGATTCAGTAGACAGTGAATACACAATACCCATCACTCCTCCAACCGATGTTGTCGGTAAGAATTTGTTTGAGAATGACTCAAAAGCAAAGAATGCTATCAAGTGCGGATTAGTAAACAGTGAACTGGTAAAGATCATGAGTTGTAAAACAAAAAAAGAAATATGGGATAAACTGAGTATTCATGGAGATGATGATATCAAGGAGGCCAATTTTGAAAGAAGAAGAAACAAAAAAAGAATAGGAATGTGATGAAGAAGAAATTGATGCATAAATAAATTTGAAAGAGGAACTAATTGCAGCTCTGGATGAATTGAAGATAGAAAGAAAAAGGAATAAGGAAATCTCAAGAAATCTTGAGGATGCAAATGAAATAATAACCATTTTGAAAGTACAGGTAGAATAATTTAAAAGTATTGAAGAAAATCTCAGGTCACAGATCAATGAGAAAGAGATTGGTTGCTGCAAACAAGAGGAAGAGATTGTTTTATTGAAGAAACAACTAGAAGAGACCAATACAAATCTCAAATTTGAGAAGAGCACAGAGTTGCTAGATAAAATAATAAACCAACAAAGAAGCTCCATAGATAAGCGTGGTCTTGGATATGAAGTTGAACAACCTTCATCTTCCAACTCTGTAGAGAAGAAGAAGTTCACTGTTGAAGGATCGAAGCAAGAAAAGTTTGAACCTAAATCTTCAAAGGGAAGAAAATATCAAAGGAGATCTACAGCAAAGCAACCACAACAAAAGAGGTTCTATCACTCTCACTCTATTCATAATAATAATTTTAATGTCGATTATTTAAGATGCAACCAGTATGGTCACAAGGCAATTTATTGTGGATTGAATAATAAATCAAAGAGTTATGCTAGTAGAAATGCATTTGCGTTTCTGAGTGAACACTATGTACAATGTTTTCAATGTAATGGTCATGGGCACATAGCAAGATTTTGTCCAAGCACTTTTGTATCTAATCTAAGGCAAAACAATAGATTTCATCAGATGCAAAGAACGCAACACAGATAGGGAATAAATCATGTACATAAAAGAAAGGAAAATAATCATTCATCAAGGATGCACAAGAGACAACCACACAAGAGAAATGTTCGAGTTCACGAAAAGGTGCAAAACAAGGATGTAGTTGAAAAATCCAAGCCTGATTTCAAGAAAGTTTGGAGAAAGATAGAAGAAAGGAAATCGTGTCTCCTTAGACTGAAGGATACTACTCCGCTATTGCACTAAGCAACTCCAAGTAGCACATCCTCAGGGGGAGCAATCTTGAAGTTTCATTTTAATGCTCCTATGTATTTGTTTGATTACCTGAGGATGAAAGGCAAGTAGTCAGGGAAGTTGTCGTATAGTTGTCAAAGTGTGTTTTCAGTTCATGTAGTTATTTGTGGAAGTGTCATGAAGGGTGGTGATTAAATTGAGAGTTGTCATTATTGGTAGTATTGCTATATGTCATTGTTGTACTGTTGATGGTTCTTACTGCCACTATCCAAAGTTAAGGATTATAACAGTTCAGATAATTTGGTTAGTGAAAGAATGTTGCCCTAGCCGCATATATGTGTTTCGATAAAAGCAATGTGTATTTGAACTACACATTGACGTGAAGATTGTTAGATCTATTATGATGCTGTGGTGAAAAATATTGAAGTTTGATTATTGATTCATGTTTAGCTCATCAAGATGAGCAACTTTGCTTTGTGAATCATACCTATCCAAGGTCCAGAAGTATGAGTTTGAGTAAGGTGCACTATAGTTGGCCATGAAGTGTTTGACAAAATGTTGTCTCGTGATTCGAATAGTTGAAAGTAAGGTGTGACCAGCGGTGATTGTAGAAAACATAGACCAAGTTGAAAATGTAAAAAGGGATTTGGTTGGTGTTGTGGTATAGTGTTTGATGCTTGCACAGAGTTGGCAGTAAAATTGTAGTGTCGGTACAGTGTTGGACAAAATTTGGTACAAGTGTGAGTCACTTGACAATTTTTTTGACAGATGTGAAATCAACATTTTTGAATGGGAAGCTTGAAGAAGAGGTTTATATTGAGCAGCCAGATGGTTTCCAACTTGGTGATGATCCCAACTTGGTTTGTAAGTTGAAGATATATGGCTTGAAATAGGCACCCCGAGCATGGTATGCAAGGCTAGACAACTATCTCACTCAACAAGGGTTTAAGAAAGATGATATCATATTTGGCAGAAAAGATGAGTCGTGTAAAGATTTAGCAAATAAGATGCACAAAGAATTTGAAATGTCAATGATTGATGAACTTTCGTATTTCCTCGGGTTGCAAGTTAATCAAAATAAGAAGGGCATATTTATTTCTCAAGTTAAATATGTGAAAGAGATGTTAAAAAAGTTCACAATGGAGGATTGTAAGCTAGTTAGCACTCCCATGATGATAGGTTGCAAGTTGAGCAAGGATGAAAAATCTCCATATATTGATCAAACCATGTACATATCTATGATTGGGAGCTTACTGTACCTGACAGCTACTAGACCATATATTTTGTAGGCAGTATGCATGGTAGCACAATTTCAGGCTAATCCCAAGGAGACTCATGTGACAGCACTGAAGAGGATTTTTTGGTACCTCAAGGGTACTATGGAGTATGGGTTATGGCATACGAAAGGTAAGGACTTCACCCTTATTGCGTATTTAGATGTAGATTGGGCAGGATGTGTCGATGACAGAAAGAGTACCAGTGGAGGTGCATTCTATCTTCGAGACAAGTTGGTCGCATGGCACAGTAAGAAACAAGAGTCAGTTTCCTTATCAACAATAGAGGTAGAATATATTGCAGTGACAACATGTTGTACGTAGGTATTATGGATGAAACAAACCTTGAAATATCTTGGTATTAACTTTAGTGAGCCAATATCAGTTAAGTGTGATAACACCAGTGCCATTAACATCTCCAAGAATCCGGTTATGCATTCATGCACAAAACACATTGCTATCTAGTATCACTTTTTGAAGGAGAAAGTTGCGAAAGGTGAGGTTAAGTTGGATTTTGTTCCAACTACAAAGCAAGTAGCAGATATCCTCACAAAACCATTACCCAAGGAAGTATTTGAGTACCTTCACAATAAATTGGGAGTGGTCACGCTTCCCAAGAATTGACTAGCTACAAGGATCACATTCTCAGGGGGAGCATTTAAGTATTTGATTATCTTTTTGCTCATGTTTGTAATTCTTACTAAGTGTAAAATTTTTTGCCTAAGAATGTTGTGCATGGACTCAGGGGGAGTCTGCAGCAGCCCTTTGGTATTATTGTCAAAGGGGGAGAAGAGTTACAGAAAATTGCACGTGTGTTGCCAACAATTCCAAAGGGGGAGATTGTTGAGCAAGGTGCAGCAAAAGTATTGTCATTGTTGTCAACACAGTCAGATAGATCGGTTGATGCAGTGGACAGGAGTTCAGAGGTTATTCAAAGTATGTACAGTGATTTTCCAAGAAGAACGAAGTGGCCCATATGCAAAAGATCAAAGAAAAATACAAGTAAGAAAAGTATCACGATATCGCGACATGTAGAGCAAGGAAGAAAAACTGTCACGATTTCGTGACATGCAGAGCAAAGAAGAAAAACTATTGTGATTTTGCGACATGCAGAGTAAAGAAGAAAAACTGTCATGATTTCACGACATGTTGAAAAAGGGCAAGGAAGAAAAACTGTCGTGATTTCACGACATGCAGAGTAAGGAAGAAAAACTGTCATGATTTCATGACATGTTGGAAGAAAAAGGACAAGAAAGTAAAACTATCACGATTTCGCAACATGCAGAGCAAGGAAGAAAAACTGTCACGATTTCGCGACATGCTGGAAGAAAAAGAGCAAGGAAGAAAAAGTATCATGATTTCGCGACATGTTGGAAGAGAAAGGGCAAGCAGGAAAAAGTGTCACGATTTCGTGACATGTTGGAAGAGAAATAGCAAGCAGGAAAAAGTTTCGTGATTTCACGACATGTTGGAAGAGAAAGAGAAAGTAGGAAAAAATGTCACGATTTCGTGACATGTTCGAAGAAAGAGAACAAGTAAGAAAAGTGTCGCAATTTCATGACATGTCGCATTTTCACGACTAAAATAGGAGAGAGAAATCAAGTTTGAAAAGTGTCGTGATTTCACGACATGTATTTTCATGACTAAAATAGGAGAGAGAAAGTAAGTTTGAAAAGTGTCACGATTTCACGACATGTCGCATTTTTGCGACTAAAATAGGAGAGAGAAAGTAAGTTGGAAAAGTGTCATGATTTCGTGACATGTCACATTTTCACGACTAAAATAGGAGAGAGAAAGTAAGTTTGAAAAGTGTCGCGATATCGTGACATGTCGCATTTTCGCGACAAAAGAAAGAGAGGAAGCGTATGGAAGTAGAACTGTCACGATTTCGTGACAAAAGTAGAGAAGAAGACTTCGAAGGTAGAAGTGTCGTGATATCATGACAAAAGCAAAGTTGAAGTCTACGAAAGCAAAAGTGTCACGATATCGCGACAAAAGCAAAGTCGAAGTCTACGAAAGCAGAAGTGTCGCGATATCATGAAAAAAGCAAAGACGAAGTCTACGGAGGCAAAAATGTCATGATATCATGAAAAAAGAAAATATGAAGTCTACGAAGGCAGAAGTGTCGCGATATCGCGACAAAAAAATAGAGAAAGCGTACGGAGGTGAAAGTGTCGCGATATCGTGACATGTATTTTCATGGCAACAACAACAAAAGAAGCTATAGAGGTAGAAATGTCATGATTTTGTGACAGGTCGTATGTGCGCAAGACAAGAAGAAGAACCCAACTAAAATGAGAAGTATGACAGTGGACCGACATCTCTACAACATTTACAGGGGCAGATATAGAGTGAATTCATGCAGCTAAAATATGAAGAGTGAACAAAAGTCAGTGCGACGGCTACAGGGACTATTACCAAATGAAATATTTGAGCGGTGGAATTACCGAATATCTTCATGAGTTGAAGCCGACTAAGACCGATGACAGCCGACTAATATTAGGGTTTACAGTTGTTATGAAATCCAACTAAGATTAGGGTTTACATTTGTTATGCAAAGCCGACTAAGATTAGGGTTTTCATCATGAAAATATTGTTATAAAAGGAGGGCTATTTGGAGAATTATTGTGTTGTTGGATAAGTTGTCGAATGCGTGTCGAAGTGTGAAATGTAGTCGTAAGAGCGCAAAAAGTGCAGAAGCGACAAGATGATGGCAAAGTGTGCAAAGTGAGTGAAGAGTCATGTTGAATTGTCCTAAGTGCGTCTATGAGTGCATAGAGAGAGCAAAGTGCGCAGAGAGAGAAAAGGTTGAAGTTTGACCAAGTGCGGCTATGATTGCATAGAGAAAGCAGAAGGCGCAGAGAGTGCAAATGGTGAAGATGAATGCAAAGTGCGGTTGTAAGGGCGCATAGTTTACGAAGACAATGCGTAGAGGGTGCGTAGAGAAGCGACTCAAAGAAGGCAAAGTGTGGCTGTAGATCACAGAAGATGCATTTGTTTTGTAAATAGTGAGAGAGATTGGGTAAGCAATAGACCAGTCAGGGTCTTGAAAAAGTGAAGGTATTTTTCTACTAAACTTCTAGATTCAAAATTGAAGTCTAGGTTGCAACTTGGCATCAGGGGTTGGTGCTCCTTTCTATTGGTGCAGATAAATCAGGGGTTGGTGCTCCTTCCAGTTGGTGCTGGTAAATCAGGGGTTGGTGCTCCTTTCTGTTGGTGTAGATAAATAAGGGGTTGGTGCTCCTTCTAGTGGGTGCTGGTAAATTTATTGTAAAGTTGGTGCTTTGCAAAGGCTGGATTTGGATGGTAGTCCAAGCAGTCATTCTTGAGGAGTAGCCAAATTGGTGAACCTCGTTAAATCTTGTGTTGTGTGATGTTCTCTTGTGATACTTGCTTTATCTGGTTTTAAGGTTTCATTATTTTAGTTTTAAGAGCTGTGAATTTAAGTTTAAATAACTACACTGATTCACCCCCCCTCTCAGTGCCATTGTAAGACTAACAAAAACAACATTCAAATGATTCTTCTCTATATGTAATGCAAGAAAAAAAAATAACGTTTCACATTAAGAGAGTATGCATGATTAATTTCATATGATATTCATACAATGCATACTAACTATGAAATAACCACTGATCGAGCCTCAAGCAAACAAAATACAAAAGACATCCTAGCACTCTAGAGACTAGGGCGAACTGCACTCATAGGTCCACTGTTCCTAGCAGCACCTAGTAAAAACCTAAAAATGAAAGACCTAAAGACTTATGCGCATATTTCCAATTATGTTGTCTTTCCTAATTAGTCAAATTCATTTTGCATTCTAGAATTTAAAAGACAGTGAAAATAGATATAGAGAGTGACAGTGGGACCTACCTCAAGTCCTCATCCAAAAATAGAAACAAAGAGTGACTATGGTCTGTGGGTTGAATCTATGGTTCAATTGTTGTCCCATAGCTGATAGCTGTGGTCTATACCTGCAAGTTCAAAAATACCAAAAATGACAGTCAGATCACTTGAATTACGGAGTTCCACCATGATCGCCTTATGATATAACCAAAAAGCGTGCACCCATATACTGTATTATATCATATTCATTCATTCAAGCACAAAAAATGATAATATTGCATAGATTCAACAAAATAAATTTTTCTTGTATTAATAATTGCAAAGAATCCCCAATTACAATCATGCCCCTCGTAGGGTCACTCAAATGATGATACAATTAATACAATGCCAAATCCCTCAACAGGGTAGGTGCACTAATGTTGCTTTTCAACTAGTCACAAACTACTCTAGGGTGGAGTTGCCCTCTTCTCCGCGTTGAGGAAGGAACTTGATGGTTGAATCTCCTTCGAATATGTTCCCTGCGATCAAGAAAAAATATAAAGGTTTTAAAAATATAGGCAACCTCTTATGATGAGGCCCTTTTGGAAAAATGCATAAAGATACCATTAAGCATGTATAATCAAGAAAGCGTGAAAAGCATCTTTAAACTATGTTAATTGGATCAAGATTTATGGAATTGCATAAAGAAAGATAACAACTAAACAATGAATGGACTAATTACATGAAATAAAGCATAAAAGCACATAAAGAATCCATTAAAGCCTACTTAATGCAAATACAATGAAACTATTCTAAACCTAATTCTATCGGTCATAAATCTTCTAAACTAGAACTACACCATAGAAATGACTAATCTAAACTATTTAGCCAGATAGAAATAAAAATAGTAAGGTGGTGATACCTCTGTTGCAAACCGCAGCTCTGGTGAGCGGTCTACACAATAAACCGTGGTTGAAAGCCATAGTTAGCAATATGATAGGTTTACCCTCAATTTTAAGGGCAATGGGCTTGACCTCCTTGTCAAAATTGATGTTCAATGGTCACCTTTGGTGTCCTTAGACTGATTTGGTGGTTGATTCACTATGAAGGGCCTTCGTTTACCTAAATATGCACTTCTTGGTTCTCTTAGGCTCCTAGGGCATCCATAATGCAATTCATCATGAATATTGGCAAGTAGATAGGGGATAAGTGCAATATCTCTCTCTTAGTATACTCGGTTGAGTGTACAATTCGACAAGGCTTCACTGCTCAAATCTCCAATGCTCTCTCTGATGGTTTACCCTAATTTTGAGGGGTACTTATAGGACTACCCAAGGGATAGGGGTGGCTTCATGGAGAAGCCAAGATCAAGAATGGGTGGTTAGGACAGTTGGAATGGAAGCTTATGTTCTCTAACCATCGTCTTCTAGATCAAATGGTCGTTCAAACTGATTTGGCTCGGATGAAGGCTAACTGAAATTCAGTTAAGACCGTAGGTTACAGTTGTGGTCTAGACTATAAACCATAGGTCTCAGCCATGGTTCAGCCTATGACCCATAGTTCTGGGATACGGTTCAGACTTATTAGGCCAAGAAGCCCAAATTGAGTGGTTAGAACCACTCCTCTATCTTGGATTCTATCCAAGATCCTCCATATGGTCTTATAGCATGTCCATATAAGTGATCACCCTCAACATGGCACATTTTAGGTGTCTACACCATCCCTTTTATTTTGTTTCTCCTTTAATAAAAACTAAAAATATATCATTCAAAGTTGTGTGCTTAAATTATAAAATATAAAAAGAAAATTTTAAATTGGATTGATTCACATTTTACTTTTTTATACATCATTCCCTAAAAATAACAACATCTGATGCATTATTCTACAATTTTGGTTTGTCTGGACATAACGAGAATACAAAGTGAAGGGGGTTAGCCGTACCTATGGAACTTTAGAAAGGGATTATCCTTTCGCCTGTGCTTGGAAAACTTAAAAGCTTTAATCAAAATTTAAAATTTGATCGGTCCAACAACCGTCATAGCTATGGAGTAGAGTACACATTTCTTTTCAAATAAGTGTATAGCTAACCATAATTAATTGGGTGAGGACTAGTAGGACCTGGGCTTCATCATGACTTGGACTTCATCACCAAGTGTTTGTATGTAGGCATCTAGGTGAAAGCCTTAATTCAAACAAGACAACTATACCTATCCAACTTGTTCAACAATTTCAAAAGGGTTTTTAGAAAAACTTGTTTATAGGTGTGATCAATAGAATAGGAAAATATTTTTGGTGTGTGTTATTTTCAAAGAAAAAAAAAATGGGTTAAATGGTGGATAATAGCATTAGGTAATCTACACTCATAGACTTTAGGAAAGTGTTCATAGAACAAGAAGTAGACCTTATTTTTATAAATGACAAAGAACACTGGAATCATTTGTGGCATAACCTTGATCTCATTAAGAGAAGGTCTAAAGAGTTAAGAAAAATTAAGAGAATAAATATAGCTAAAGCTCTAGGTATAAACTACCACTTATCTTATTTTGAAATTAAGAGGAGTTGTGAACTTTTGTTATCGGATAAAAGAGCTAGTGTTCATTCAATAATATATCCTTGGGAAAGCTATTTTGAGGATTCTTTAACCTTATTACTTCCCCTAGGGTAATCCTCAAGATATTCACTCACAAATCAAGGGTTAGGAAGCACTACAACAAAAAATTATTTATGCTACCTCTATTACTATTAACATCAAAGAAATACCATAGGTATCTTCAAGTAATAATAATTCATTTTCTTATTGTTATCATAACCTATATACCCATCATGTTAGAATAATACATTAGTTTATTAATGTATGGGTATAATAGTTTATTAATGAAAGGGTACGTCTCTTTAGACTACCCAAATGCATTGTATAAATATTCATAAATGATATAATGAAATAATGTGCTTCATTCTACATTTATAAATCTAATATGGTATCAGAGCACCAAGGTTTGCCATCAGACCTGGGAGGATTGGAGCACCATGGTTTGCTAAAAGACATGGGAGGATTGGAGCATCATATGCCCACAAAATTATTTTGAGATCTTCACGCTCGTTTGAGCCTAGACCAACAAATCAAGTAGAGGAAGGATTGTGCTTAAATCATAGTAGCTACTACTGCTTCAATCCAACGTGGATGCATAATCAGTTGACACAGGATCTTTCTAGTTGTTGAACAAAGCCATTCTTCAATACGTTAGAACCAGAGCGCACACACACGAAAGATTCAACACATAACGATTGATTGATAAGGCATGAGGCATCTTCACCATGGGGAGCCTATTGCATATTCATCGAATCATCAAAGTAAAGGTAAATATTTTATGCAGTGAAGTATAGAGGTAGTAGTTTACAGGGAAGTGATAGAATACAACAAAGCATTCTGAGCGGAGTCAAATACTTGTCAATCAATTAAAAAGCACCATATATAAAGTATATATATATAGTAAATAAAGTAACTTTATATTAAATATATAACTTTATATATTTAATATTTGTAAATTTATAAATTTAATATTTATAAATATGATTAATTAAAAAAAATAAAAGGTTATTTGAAAAATTAAAGGGTAACCTTATAAGGTGAAGGTAAATATTTTTTTCCCAAGTGGAATGGCACAATCGAGTGCTCCCAAAATTTTGCTTTCCGATTCTCAAGTCCTCAAAGGTGACAATTATGCAGCCTGGAAAACAAAGATTCAAGCCATTCTTGAATTCGAAGACTTATGGGAGATTGTTACTTAGACTAAGCAACGTACAATGATAGCTGGTAAATATCAGAGGCATTTGATCAATGTAACCAAAAGGCTCATATTATACTTCTACTTGGTATCTTGGATTATGTCCAACCTCATTTTTGGGATGCTAAGACTTCTATTGTCATGTGGACAAAGTTGCAATAAATGTATGATTCGAAGAACCAAAATCAAATTCTTCATCTTCAAGGAAAGTTGCACACTCTAAAGTTGAAAGGTGGTGAGAAGTTGAAATCATTTATTCTTTGAGTAACGATGCTTTGTGCCTCCCTAAAATCACTAGGAGAGACTTTGGAAGATAAGTTTCTTGTACCCATTGTCCTGAGAGCACTCCTAGAGTCATATCACACCTTTGTGATGACCTTGAACATCCTGTAACAGAAGCCAAATTTTGAAGAATTTGTCAATATATTGCAACAAGAGGAAGAGTTCCATGAGAACTCAAATGAAGAAGAGCAAGCCATGGTGATGAAACATCAAAGATAAAGCAAACAAAATCCCAAAATGCCACAAAAAAGTTGTTTGATTTGTGGTAAGAAGGGACATGACTTGCATGAATATTGGTACAATTATTTTACTCAAGGATATTCAAGTAACAGGAATACTAAACAAAGAGGACCACCTTCTAAGAACAAGGGGGAATGAAACCAAAGATGACCACAAAGCTAGCAACAAGGGAATGTTGCCCATACTGACGACGAGGAGAAAACTAAGGATTTTTCTCTTATTCATTAGGAGCAACCATCTACCATTGTTTCACCTTGAGGGGGGAACATACCTAAAAATAAAGTGAGCCTCGTATGAAGTGATATACTCTATTACACATGGTAGTTGTAGTGGATGGTTAGTCATGCACACCGATAGGATGAGAAGATTACAATTAGGGCATTCATAGTTGTTAAAGCAAAGTGAAGGATGATCCAATTTTTCTTAAGTACTCAAGAAGTATTTATTTTTCTTACACCTAAAGGATGATCCAAAGGCAAACAATCGAGAGGTAGATCCAAAGGCAAATGATCAAGATGTAGACCCAAAGGCAAAATGACCTAGAGGTAGACCCAAAGGAAAAATGACCTAGAGATAGACCCATAGGCGACAGACCCAAATACGGACCTAGAGGTATTTACCTAAGCAAGAGCAGCCAGAGCCCAAAGCCAGAGCAACTCAACCAAGAATCCAAAATCAAGAGCCAAAGAATAAAAGAGTAGGAGCCTAAGATATTATCCCACTTAATGTATTATGGGAAAGAATGTTAGAATAAAATATTAGTTTATTAATGTATGGGTACAATAGTTTATTAATGAAAGGGTATGTCTCTTCAGACTACCCAAATGCATTGTATAAATATTCATAAATGATATAATGAAATCGTGTGCTTCGTTCACATTGATAAATCTGATACATCAATTCCATAACCCATATTCGTAAGCTTCCACCATTGTTTCTTCTCAGCCAATTTATTCACAAACCACTTCTTCTCAACCACTTCCTCCATCAACCTCCAACCTGTATTCTTATATATCGACATCTTATTCACAACCTCCTCAATCAGCTTCTCAACTAAATTCATATCCATATTCTTACCCACTCCCAAATTCTTCCATTAATATTACATATCCATATTCATTTCCCCATGCCTCTTTTTCTAATCCCATGCATAATAGTATTACTATGCCAAATATGAATTCTCATCAAACTATGCAATCTAACTACTATCCTCCTCATGGAAATATAGTAGCACCAAGTGTTCACAATGCACATTTGGAAAATATAGTAAAACAATTGGCATCATGATTGGATCATCTAGACCCATATCATCCAACATACAATTACAAAGAAATGTGTAACCAACCTTTAGATCCTCTAGTTGCCACCAAGCCATATCCTAAACATTTTCCAATGCCAGTCCTACCCATTTACAAAGGGATTGAAGATCCTATTGAACATCTTAGGATGTTTCGAACAACATGTCATGACATTGCATATGATGACATGTTGTTATTGAAAATATTTCCTAAAAGTCTTGGGGGCATGGCCTTAGAGTGGTACTACCAATTACCCACACATTCCTTGAGGAACTTTGAAGAAACAACTGAGTTGTTTGTGCATCAGTTTGGGGCATACATTGAAAGACATGTAATAGTCAAATATTTGTATAATCTCAAACAAGGCAAAGATGAGAGCTTTGCTGAATTTCTAGCAAGATGGAGGAAGATGGTAGGAAAGTTACATTTTGCCTTACCACCTAGGGAGATGTTAGACATCTTTATTGGAAACTTACAAGAACAACTCTCATATGAGTTGGCAACTACCACTCTAACTTCCTTTGATCAAGCCATTGACTTGGCAAGGAGAGTAGAGGAAGCCCTCATTAGAAGAGGTCAATTAAAAATAAAATAAGAAGATAAGACCTCTAAAAACCAATACAAAAATAAGCATGTGGTGGGAGATGGGGTCACAGATAATAGGCCCCCTACAAATATCAATACTACCAATACTACAAAGAAATTTGTATTGAAAGCACCACAAAAACCCCCACCACGAAATTTCACAAAATTAAATCAACCATTGACAATGGTACTACCACAATTGTTGGAAAGAGGCTTAATAGAATTGCCAAAAATTTGACAACTAGATACCACCCAAAACTGGTATAGACCTAATCAACATTGTGATTTTCATCGAGTTGATGGCCATTTGACAAACTCATGCAAAATATTGAAGCACTTAGTGCAGGATTTAATTGATAATGGTAAGTTGGAGGTAGAAGGTTCTTCTCCAAACCCTAATCCTCCTGCAAATATGCAAACTCCTACACAATAAGCACAAAATGTAAATCAGAATTTGGACATTTTTCAAAATCCACTACCAAATCGTGGTAAATAAGCAGTAAATCAAGTGGATTATAAAAATGTACCCCATCCAACATGCTACGTAGGTATGATTAGTAGCATTCCAACATCACAACCTTCACAAAATGCATTTGTGCCTATGCAATATTTTGTTACAATCGAAAGTTGTCGAGAGAAAGAATCTCAACCCTTGTCTTTTGATTATTCGAAAAGTGAATCAGAATCCAAAATTGATATTAGTTCCCTTCATTCTAATAGTTTAGAGGATGAATCAGGACCTATGATGCCCATCACAGATTTGCTTGTTCCTAAGGAACCCTTTTGAGAGTGCTGACAACTCATCCATATTCGCATCAATTGCTCCCCCTAGAGCAAGCAACAACTCATAGACCTCATCCCATTCAAGCTATCCCAACTTCTTCACCCATTGTTATTCATCCTCTCTCGCAATCACATCATAGAGTGGGCATGGTTGGAGCCACAACCAGGCAACAAGCTCAAGCCCAGGCATCTCAACCTCAAATATCCTCATCTCAATCAAGTGACCCCATTCAACCACCTTTAATCTTGAAGGCACCTCATAAAAATAATAATGTAGTCAAACCTCAACAGAAAATACCTTTTGACATTAAAGAACAATTGGCTACAACAACAATAACAAATTTGCTTCTGGAACTTCTTCAATCCTCCCCTGTCCATAGGGAAGAATTGATGAATTCCTTAAGTCAGATGATGGTGCCTCAAGATATAGATCCAACTATTGTAGTTAATGTTGTAGCCTCTCATGGAGTGGATTATATTGATTTCCATGATAAGGATATTCCTCCTCAAAGTTTACACAAAGATAATCCTCTTTATATAACAACATTAATTGGGGATGTTTGTGTTAAAAGGGTGTTGATAGACAATGGGTCATCCTTGAAAATTTGCACTTATGACTTTTTCAAAAGGTTTGGATTCAAAAATGAGGACTTAAGAACAATAAATTTGATCATTAAAGCCTTCAATGATGAAACTCAAGAAGCTTGTGGTGTGATGTCCATCCCACTACAAGTTGGCCCTAGAATTTTAAACACATCTATTTATGTTGTACCTTGCCCAACATCATACAATATTCTTCTAGGGCATCCATGGATTAATGCAATGAGGGCAGTCCCCTCTACTTTACATCAATGTGTAAAATTTGAATTTAAAAATCAACTTGTCACCATCCATGGTGACCCCAGACCTTTTGAGTTATGTGCGATGGTTGAGCCAGTCAATGTTCCTTTCTATCCCTCGTTATCATCATCATCACCTCCTACTCATTGTCCACCTTCATCTACATCAAATCTACCCTCTTCATCTATCCCTTCTACATATGTTAATACAATAGATCCCTCCACATCATATTCTCTCATAGATGAGGTGCTAACTGATTTATCCACCATACTATCACCATCTGAACATAAGGATTTTTCCATACAAGATTCTATCATCTTGTCTCGGCTACCACCATATCCATGTACAATAGGATTACCCCACAAGAAAGGATATGTATACCATGTTGGTAGTTGTACATTCATTTCTATTGGATATTCCATAGATGAAATTATCATTAACAGAACAAAATTATTCTTTGATGAAAGTAGTTTTACCCATTGCTATTTTTTAGATAGATACACAATTTCTAAGCAAATTATGTGTGACATGGGTTATAGGGGAAAAGGCCTAGGTCATTTGGAAAATGGCATACATGAACCTCTTGATGCTGAAGAGTGGCCTGCACGATGTGGTATTGGCTACATCCCCATGAAATGCCAACCTTTTCCCTTCAATGACAATGATCATCTGATCACGTATGACGAATATTTAGAAAATCAGCAACACCTAAAAAGGATCAAAAAGGGTGAAGGACCTCCTTTTTCCTCCAATAATTACTGCAATATGCTTTCAGTGATTCATCCTAAAATTATTGCCACTCCAGATGAATGTGTGGAAGGAGATATCTTTTATGACATCGTGCATGATGAGATCATGCGAAATGATTTCTTTTTCGATGGATCCATCCCATGTATAGCACACATTCAAATGTCAACCACGTAGGATGAATTAGAAAATTTATCCTTAGAAGAACTTCAAGAAATGGGTGTTTCACCCACCCCTCCCAATTTTGAAAGGGATTTAAACATTGTGATAGAGGACATTTTGAAAATTAACATTGGCACTAAAGCCAACCCTCACATGGTTAAAATAGGAGCTACTTTGAATGAAGAAAAACAAGCTAAATATATGAGTCTCCTTACAAAATACTCTGATATCTTTGCATGGACTTATGCGGATATGCCTGGATTAGACCCATCTGTAGTCATGCATCATTTAGTGGTTCATCCTGATGCAAAACCTGTGAAACAAAAGCTTAGAAAAATGCACCCTAAAATTACCTTATTGGTCAAATAAGAGCTTCAAAAGCTCTTAGATGTGGATTTCATCCAAGCCATTGATTATTTTGATTGGATATCCAATATTGTTCTAGTATCTAAAAAGGAGGCTAAGAAAATTAGGGTATGTACTGATTTTAGGGACATCAATATTGCATGTCCCAAAGATGATTTTCCACTTCCCAACATGGATCAAATCATTGATTTTACAATTGGGAGTGGGATGTTATCCCTTATGGATGGTTTCTTAGGATATAACCAAATCCGCATAGCACCATAAGATCAACCTAAAACTACTTTTATCACACCATGGGGAACTTTCTATTGGAAAGTAATACCCTTTGGTTTGAAGAACGTAGGTGCAACCTATCAATGAGCCATGACCTATGTGTTCCATGATATGATGTATGAAATTTTACATGATTACGTTGATGATATTATTGCATGTTCTATTGATGAGGAAGACCACATTCCCGACCTTCAAAGGATATTTGATAGACTCCATGAGTATAAAGTCCATCTAAATCTGAACAAGTGTGTTTTGGGGTCAAATCTGGAAAGTTGTTAGGGTTTATCATTTCCATATGAGGAATAGAGATAGATCCAATTAAGATAGATGCCATTATAAATATACCACCACCCAAGAATCTGATTGAGCTGTGAATTTGCAAAGCAAACTCCAATCTATCCATCGCTTCATTGACAAATTAGCAGATAAATACCAACCTTTTCTTAAGCTTCTTAAGAAAGGTACCCCTTTTAATTGGGATGTTGAATGTCAAGAGGTATTTGAAGCTCTTAAAAAGTACTTGCTTACACCACCTGTACTTGTTCCTCCTAAACCAGAACAACCCTTTATCTTATACATCTCTGCTTCGGAGCTTGCATTGGGGGCAATGCTCACCCAACATGATGAGGAAAAGAAAGAGTAAGCAATCTACTACATTAGTAGAACTTTAGTGAGCTATGAAACTCACTACACACCCCTAGAAAAGCTTTGCCTTGTTGTTGTGTTCTCCACACAAAAATTACGTCACTACATGCTTAGCCAAAGAACGTTTGTCATAGCAAAATTTGATCCACTATATTATTTGATGAGTAGACCTTACTTGTCAGGATACGCAACAAAATGGGTTCTTGCCTTAAGTGAATTTGATTTAACCTTTATTGGTCAAAAGTCTATCAAAGGTCAAGTTATAGTTGATCAACTTGTTGTTGCTCCCCTTGAGTCTACTCATCCTTTAATAATAGAATTTCTAGATGAGTGCCTTAATTTAGAGGATGACTATTCTAATTCTTGGTCATTATTCTTTGATGGAGCCCGATGCATGAGTGGTGCTAGTGCATGCATCATATTGGTGTCTCCACAAAAACAATTAATTCCCTTATCATTTAAGCTTCAATTCACTTGCACAAATAACACAACAGAGTATGAGGCTTTAATCTTGGGCTTGCATGCATATTTGGCCTTAAGGATTAAATTTTTATCCATTTTTGGAGATTCACAACTTGTGGTAAATCAAATTAATAATGTATACCAAACCCAAGATGAGAAACTCCATACTTATAAGGAGTTTATCCAAAAAATTATATTCTTTTTCCAAAAAAAAATACTATTGAATCCATTCCTCACACCAACAACCGTTCTGTAGATGCTATGGTGGCAACTGCTTCCCTCATCCCTTTGGAGTTGGATGATGACCATGCTACTATCATCATACACCAACTCTGAGAACCCACCTCACTAGAATCTAGCCTAACACCTTTGGATGTCTTTGTGATTGGAGATGCATCATCAGAACCATGGTATACAAATATCCTCAATTTTCTCTAAAATGGCTCATTTCCATATGGTTTAGATAGAAACCAACGTAGACTCCTACGTAAAAGAGTTGTCCACTTTGTCATCCTAGGTAATACCCTTTATAGGAGGTCTTTTGAAGGTATTCTTTTAAGATACCTCAATACATAAGAGTCTCAAAGAGCACTTAGTGAAGTACATGATGGATCTTGTGGTGGTCACTTTAGTGGTAGCACTATAGCCAAAAAGCTCTTACGAATGGGTTATTATTGGCCTTCCATGGAAAAGGATGCAAATGATTATGTGCATCGATGTGACAAGTGTCAATGACACACAAATCTTGTCCATGCTCCTACTCAAAGTCTTCAAGCTATTTCTTCCCCTTGGCCCTTTTCCAAATGGGGCCTCGATATCATTGGGAAGGTCAATCCCATTTCTTTTGATGGCCACAAATTCATTATAACAACAACTAAGTACTTCACAAAATGGGTAGAAGCCATGCCATTAGCTTCTTGTATAGGGACCCAAGTCTCTAAATTTATTTTTAATCAAATTATATGTAGATTTGGGATCCCCTCTACACTTGTTTCAGACAATGGAACTTGTTTCAAAAATAAATATATAAAAAATCTTTGCGTAAAATATAAGATCCAACATAGATGGTCTACTCCTTATTATCCATAGAGCAATGGCCAAGTGGAAGCATCTAACAAAACTTCAATCAAAATTTTAAAGAGATTGGTTAATAAGTCAAGTCAAGACTAGCATATTCAGTTATATCCCGCCTTATGGGCTTATAGGACCAGTGTATGAACCCCTATAGGTGCTTCTCCTTTTGTCTTGGTCTATGGTACCAAAGCCATCTTCTCCTTTGAGCTTGAAGTACCTTCTTTAGGGCTTCTGCTTCAAGATGTAGAAATAGGAGATGAGTATCGTGTTGGACGATTAAGTCAATTAGAATTATTAGATGAAAAGTGCATAAATGCCTTAGAGCATATTCACGCTTATCAAGAAAAACTTAAAATATCATATTCAAATAAAGTTCATAATAGATCCTTCGAGATTGGTGACCTTGTTCTTAAAGAAAATAAAAAAATACTAATGCTCGAACAGATCTTAAAGGTAAGTTTCAACCAAATTGGTTAGGACCATTCATCATAACTACTAAATTTGGATCAGGTGCATATCGTTTGGCCACACTAGATGGAAAATATCTTAAGGAGCCAATGAACATAATGCATCTCAAGAAGTACTATGCATAAAATCATGTCTCACCATTGTACATAAACACCTTGCATTTTGTACATAAAGCATTTTGCATCATCATCATAGCATATAACCCATTTCTTAATTTCAACTATCTTGCATAAGCTAGCATCATATATCATATAGTTGCATTTTACAAATCCTAAATTTTATTAGTCCAATTGCATATGAAATATGGTCACATCCAATTATTATGTTATTTAAAATTTTAGATAGATGCTATCATGTTCTTAGTTAATCTTGGTATTCTTGAATTATTAAGAGTTTATTTTGAACCAATCACTTGATTTACACTTTAATAAAATCTTGATTCTTGATATTGATTAAAAATCTCTCTTGAACCAAAACCACTATTTCTTCACTAAGAAAATTTTGAGTTTTGGGAATCGATTCTGCCATGCTTGAACCAAACACAAATTACATTTATAAATAAAATCTTACATTTGGAAATATGACATCATGATTGGATTGAACCTTGAAGCGAAAAGGTCTTCTTGCTTGTCCCATTATGCACATAGTCCAACAATAAAATTAATTATATATATTCTACAAAAAATTACAAAAATGAAAAGAGTGAGTTGTAAGGATAGAATTACACTTCCATCCAGATGGATATGTAATCCGAATCCCCAAAGCTTTACTTATTTTCATAAAAGCAAATAAATCATAATAAAATTGCCAAGTAGTAAGGATAGGGCCAAAATTCTCATTGAACTTGTTGAGAATCTGATTCCCCAAAGCTTGGTGACACAAAAAATAATAATAAAACTCCAAGTAGTAAGGATAGGGTAAAAATTCTCATCGAACTTGTTGAGAATATGATTTCCCAAAGCTTGGAGACTCAAATAAATATACAACAAATAATACATATCATATCATTGGACTATGGAGCTAATCTCCATCAGGGCTATAGACACTTGACTGGCAGTGGATTTTACTCATGCATGGAAACACATCTCTCTTGAAGAGACCTCTGACCACACATAAGGACAAGCTAGCTTCTTAGTTCCTTCCATCATCAGTTTAATCTTACCTCACATAAGATGGGTAAACAAATTCATTTTGCACACACAATGGTTCTTGATTGGCTTGCATCATTACCTTACTCAAAATTGGTAAATGAATTTCATGAGCACACACATTGGTTCTTGATAGATTTCACATCATAATCAAGTTCAAGATAAGAAATGAACTCACAAATCACACACTGGTTCTTGATAGGCTTGATTTTCATTTTTGAATACCCAAGATTTCTATGAACTTTGATTAGCTAAAGTCACCATATCCTCATGGATTTGTATGATCATTATCATAAGCAATTGAGGCTAAATCAATCATTAGCCTTGCATTTCATTAGCAATTGAGGCCAAATCAATAATTAGCCTTGCATTTCATCATCATAGGTAATTAAGGCCAAATCAATAATTAGCCTTGCATTACATTATCATAGATAATTGAGGATACTAAATTCATAATCAATATTGCATTTCACATAACACCACGTTAATATAAATTATTTACGTATTGCATATCTCACATGCTCATATAATTATTTTTTTTTGATAAGTTTAAAATTTTATTCAAAATGGGTTTTAATAGGGTCCCAAAACCTGAATACATCAACACCAGAATAGAGAAAATAGACACATCATAAAAAAGGAGAGGGGGATGCAGCCCCACAACAGTAAGACCAAGACACCCTAAAA
Source organism: Wollemia nobilis (assembly GCA_028583015.1). Classification (NCBI taxonomy): domain Eukaryota; kingdom Viridiplantae; phylum Streptophyta; class Pinopsida; order Araucariales; family Araucariaceae; genus Wollemia; species Wollemia nobilis. The sequence continues at coordinate 4,744,333 of JAQPPZ010000386.1, read as the reverse complement.
AATAGTAAGGATGGGCAAAGGAAAGGAAGCCCTAAACCAGATAAAAACAAGCACCAAGGAGGCAATTAGACCTGCTCTCTGACTTCAATATTTACATATTTGAGCTCATCCTTCGGCTCGTCCTTGTAATTAAACAAAGTAGCATGGTCCTCGATAATGTCCTTAGCAACATCCATGATAGTATCCTTACCTCCATATCCCTGAAAGAGAAATAGAACAAAAACAAAAATATCCGGTGGTATCACTAGTTAAAAGTCAATATGTCTTGTTCCATGATGTCAATAATTTCCTGCGGTAAGCCACTTGTCCACACCTTCAGACTTGTGGTGTTGACACCAAAATTAGCGAGTTTATCAACAACCTTGTTGCTTTCCCTGAATGCATGTTGGAAGATAATATCTTGTTGGCTTTGGCTTAGAATTCTAGCTTCCTCTATACAATCCTTGATCCTCCAAGTAGGATTTCAATTGTTCTTCAAGTAGTTGATGGTATTAAGAGAATCTCCCTCAACCATGAGCCTTCCAGGATAATATTTTGCAAGAATCAAGCCTCTCCACATAACTCTAGCTTCCACCAAATTATTAGTGGATTCCCATGGGTTCTACAAAAGCAAGGATGACAATTCCTCTATGGTCTCTTAGAACACCACCAATACCTACTTTACCAAGGTTACCCTTGGAAGCCCCATAAAAATTCAATTTAAACCAACCTTGAGGGGGGGTCCAAGAGGACTGGGTCCTTAAATTAGGGGTAGGCTAGGAGAGGTTTTCCACAATAGGAAAATTCAAAGATCTACTTAGGGAGGCATCAAAGATAGAAGCAATATGCTCATATAAATGTTTTAATCACATAGATACATCAATATTTTTACGATGATGGCATAAAGTATGCTTGAATATTATGCCTAGCAAAAATCCTTTATCATATATTTCATGCCCAATCATTCACATCACTTTTACCCTTAATTTTGAAACAAATATTAAGAGGTTCACATTGTTCATTGTTCACAATATTATCTTGGTCATAAAATATTAAAATTTCTTTTAGATCATATACCTTCAATGTTAGCATAACAAACACCCCTTACACATGATCTTCTTCACAGACCACAAGAGAGGAGCAACCTCCATTTCAGTATTACACAAGCATACATCCTTAAGGACCATTACTGATAGATCACAATCACAAGGATATGTTACTTAGAACATTGCCTTTACAATATCAATAACAAATCATCAAAACACAATTTGCTCACATAAATCATATTTGACAAAGCATGATAGATATATCTCAAAATCATCAAACAAATATTATGAGCATTGATATGACACATCATAATATAACATATATAATAAAATAAAAACAACAAAAACATTCCACATTTTGCATAGTATAAATCAAATATATAGTATGGTATTACTCTAAAAAAAAATACATCAATATATAAGATAGACTGGTATGCCACAATCACAAAACTCGACATACTAGTTGATAAAAGAAGTCAAAATCAACATATCATCTCCTAGAGCTCTTAGAACTTTTACCCTCATCATGTGGTGGCATTAATGCTTGAAGGTGCACAAACCAGATCACTATCCATGAACCTGATCTAGCACGACTCAACGGTCTCAGCTTTGGGGGTAGCTTCGCTCTCTAATCTACTGGAACCAGCTAAAAGTATAGGATCTGGTAGAAGGTCTCTCTTTGGGAGACCAATGTAACCTATACCTATGCAGATTTTAACTCATCCTAGAGGTAACTATGTAGGCTACTGCTCGTGGAATGGACTAACCTACTTGTGGATGGTGTGATCCTTGCCTAATATTGTAGTTGATCTCGTGCATGTCCTAGTTGAGCCTCAATAGTTTAGATGAGTCCTATCTAGATGGCTATCTACTGCACCTGAGTAGCCACACAAGTCTTCAACATTGCTATCTCAGCCTAATGAGCCTCCACCTGATCTTCCAGCTTGGCTATCCATCACTGATCATCTCCTTGGGCTTCCCTAGTGTCTTCTATCTCCATCCCATCAACCTCACTCTACAGATTTATCTCCTCCCTCTATGAAACAAATGCCTCATCCTACTAACGTACTCTCCCCTATCGAGGATCTATGCACCTTATTATCCTCCCCCTCATATGAGGTTGGGTAACCCTTTGTGCTGGAAATACCCATCCCTACTGTAGCTTGCTAGTAGCTCTTCATCCAACAATTGCCTGGTATACCCATTGCACGTACTGCTCCACCACAACCCTCTCATAAGTAATACTCATAGGTCTAATAGTCTTGTACCACTCAAGTTATCCATCCTCCACTCCCATATCATCCTACCCTAGTAGTAACACTATAGGATCATCCTCATCTGACTCAAAAAATCTGATGAGGTCAGGCTCACTCCTAATAGTTGGTGCATCCTGTGTCACTTGTTGGTACCAAAAATCTTGCACTTTGGATATTACTTGTGTCAATCCAAACTAACATTTACTTGATCAACATGATGTATCTCTACATCTCCCTTATTTTACCATAACCACCATATCCTCCATGCTCGGGCTAGTTCCTCACCATCCTCATCCCAATAGAGATGTCTCCACTAGGGTCTCTAGATTATGCAATGAGGAAGCAACTCATATATCACCCATATCACCTCCTCTAGCCCCCATGCATCCTCCCATGTCCTCCTCCCACAAGAGTCCACTTGTACACAGTAATAATAGTGAGAATGAGATCTTCTCACTCCAATACGTATTCTCACTTTAATATATTTCCAAATCCAAAACTATAATAATATGGTGAGAATGAGGTCACTATTGTGCTTGTACACGATATTATATAATATCCTATATAAATGACACAACACAAATGGATTCCATGCAAACCACTTGTTGTCATCCCTCATATCAACCACTACCCTAGTTAAAGCCCATGGAAGGTGTCGCTCGCTCTTATGACATGATACAAAACCAACTATCCTAGAAAGCACCATCGTTAACTTGGAAATACCCTATGCTACTATCATACCCTTTATACTGATCCCACTCTAATCAACTAGAAAATTAGGGTCTCCAGTCATCTGCTCTACTACCTATGTCTATATCATCATTGGATACACAAACTGACCCCTAAATGGAATCTAGAGGATTCTCCATACATCCTCCAAGATCACCATCATCTCCTATAGGTAACCAGAATATGGAGGATATCGTATACCATATCTTTGCTAAAGTTGTGAGCAAAGAAAAATATGTATCTATCCAGGCATATTAGATACATGGAAAAGCCCCACCTACTCTAGCACACTTCTATCTTCCACAATAAGCTACTTTACTTGCTTATCAAATCCCTTGTATCGCCACTCTCAATTTTTAAGAGTACCACACTGAAAAAAATAAAACTTTTTTTTTAGCTCATCACAATCATAATCAGTCAAAAACATTAGCAACATAGATCATATATTGCAAAATAATACCAAGAAAATGCAAAATCCTTCTTTCTTTGTGAATTCATATAGGTCTTACCTTTTGAATTGGTGAATTTGAATGTACTGCAAAAGTGAATTCAGATGCCTAAATTCACTTAGCAAGTCTGAATTCACGAATTCAAATGTCTTGTTAGAAAAAATTCAGAAATCCAAATTCGCTTGACAGGTTTGAATTTACGAATTCATATGGCTCACCAAAAGGAATTCAGACGTCCGAATTCACCTAACACGTTCGAATATATCATGTCTTAATGTGCGATAGAAATCTAAATATATATTTTTTTAAATATAAAATTTACAAAATCTAAAATTAAAGTTTAGTTTGGTGCTTACCCGCATCCTTACGTCTGCTATGTTGCCTCCCATTCGCACCTCGTTTGCTTGGTGAGGTGATAGCACCATTTTTCTCCACAACAAATTTAGAAACCATTTGGGTAAAAATGAATTAGGTTTTTACCTAAACTCTTATTTTTACTCCTTTTACCTCACTTTTGCTTTTCAAAAATTTTGAGTTTTGCAATGAATGTCGAATTCCTCACAAAACTCAAAGGGGACACCCTAGGCTAATATATATATATATATATATATATATATAATAAATACACATGCAAAAATCCATTTTGCAACACGATTTTTGTCTTTTAGTAGCTAAACATTTCTTTGATCATTTATTATTCATAAATGCGCCAAAGAGGGGACAAAATGTAGCTATGGAATTTTGACCCACTTTAAAATTTCTAGAACTCCCCAACAATGTGACCCCCCCTCAATCGCCTACCTCGTTTTCTATGCATGTTTAACCTCCATTTTGTATTTTTACCATTTTTAGCGAATTTAGACCTAAGTGGCTCACATTTGAAGTTGCTAAAAATAGTGTACCAAAAATAACGATTTGCTATCATTTGGATTCGTACCAAATTTGGATAAATCTATATTTTTTGCAAATTCCAACATGTGTCGCTTCGGTCTGAATTCGCTAAGTTTTGGAAATTTTCCAATTCTCCCTAACAGCCCTAATTTTTTTCCCTTTTTTTTTACAACACCTAGTTCTCCTCACCGTTAGGATCATTAGCTTACCTCCTGAATAGGACTAATGCTGATTTTGCAGGTTAATGGAATTGGAGCTCTTCATGTGTTTTATTATAGGTCTAGCTATGATTTTGGTTGTGTCATCATCATTCAAGCGACAACATAGGAGTAATTGGTATAATATTTTCCATATGCACTAGTTCTTGATCATCCTTAGCATTTTACATTAGCAAGTTTAGGTTTTATTCCTCTTTAAACGATTTCATACGTGTGCTTCTCAGGTCCAAATTTATTTTTTAGGTCCGAATTTGCATAGACACACAGGGGGTAAATTGATATTTCTAGATCCATGTTAGCAACTTGTATACTACATTTTTATCCCCGTTAACTGTAAATTATAGTGTCCTATTTGATTATTTGTAGGTTTTTCATGATTTTGGATGTGCGCTGCTTAGATCCAAATTTGATTATCAGACCTGAATTTTCCTTGCAGGTCTAAATTTACCTATCAAACCTGAATTCGCCTTGTAGGTCCAAAATTACTTGTTAGACCTAAATCCGCTTGTTAGGTCCAAATTCGTTCTACTTCAACCATCCAGATTAGGTAAGTATTCAATCAATTCAGTTTTGATTTAGTTTTCAATTCTCTATCTATTTCATATATTTCATTTGTAGATCATATTTTTTTTGGTAGATAAGATACTATAGCATTAATACCGGGTTTTACAGGTTGACCCAAAAACTTTTACAAAAAACATCCTAGGGTTGTTGATGAACATGTCCTTACTAAGGATCCTATATATGTAAAATCTACTTGCCGCCAAAGCCATTACATCCGGTAAGGCACATATCATGTTATCAAAAAGAAACTTTCCATACAACATTTTGGGTATACCCCGAGAAAATACACCTGCATCATAATTACAAAAAAAAGAAAAGAAACAGACACGGATCTCTTCCTTGAAATAGTGGAGAAACAAAAAGTTGTAGACACACATAACAGAGTACTAAAAAAAACTCCCACAAGCTTTGTATTGACAGTTACTCTTAATAATTATTTGGTAATTGCTTTCTTCCGTATATGACATGCTTTGGGACCACATCCCGTCTTGGCCAATCAGCCTTGGAGAAGTGAACCTGCTGGCTAGATTTATGGCGGTGGCTATCTGGTGGTCCACGTGGCTCTGGTTCGAAGTCTTATATTGTCCTTTCTTTCCTACCCTATGATTATCAACCAACCTCAAATTACTAAGATGACTAGGAGCCATGTTATCTGATATGTGACTATCCCCATTAGTCTTTGTGGTATTTCCAAGGAGCATCCATGAAGACTGACAACTCGAATAATTTTTATTGTGAGTCCATTTCAAAAAAGAGGCAAGAATACTCCTAGCCTTCGAACTTACAGTGCCTTCCCTATTGGTAAATTCTACTATCATTCCTGGCATTCTTGTTGAATAAGCTCCTCTACTTCACTCGAGACACCGTGTTCCCATTTGAAAAGTCCATCACCATCGACACCTAAATTTGCCATCTTATCAACAATTTTGTTAGCTTCTCGAAAGACATGTTGGGCTTTTTTGTCCTGTCTTCCTTGGAAAAAGATCGTAGCCTCTTCAACAATTATTTTAATCCTCCAAGGAGGTGTTTTCCAATTATTGAGGATATTTATAACATGCATAGAGTATCCTTATACAATCAAATTGCCTTCTAAGTTTTGATTCATTTGAAGGCCTCTCCATATAGCTCTAGCTTCAGCTTCGTTGTTCATCCTTGTTCCCAAATATTCAAAAAATACAAGCATCATATTCCTATTATGATATTGCACAATTCTGCCTGTGCCTACTCTGTCAGAATTTTCCTTAGCCGATCCATCAAAATTAAGCTTAAACTAACCCGTAGGAGGTGGGGACCACTTAACATTGGCTCTGGGGTTGACTACCCTAGGCACAGACTCATGTAACAAGGTTAAGCTTAAATATTGGGCAATTGTGGTCTCTTACAATGAGGTTTACAACTATCAAAAGGGATAAGGTTCACATTCTCATTGGAAAAGGATAGGATCCTGGCAATGATATTTTGATGATCATGGATAGACTCATTAAAGACTCTATGGTTCCTTTCTAACCACTCCTGCCAAAGATAGTGATTGAGAAAATTTTTCCACATGTATCTAAGTCTTTGGCTTGAAAAGGGGTAAGGCCACAAATCAAGTACAGTGGCTGGTTTAACCCAAAAAATATTGAAGACTTGAAAAACCCCACTTAGTATAGTCAAGGAAAAATGGCACTCAATGGAAATGTGATAAATGGTCCCCCAATTATCCCTGCACAAATAACAATGATTAGTGATACAAATACCTTTACGCATCATACTATAAATGGTTAGAATTCTTCCTGGGATAACCATCCATGAAAAGACTACAATTTTTAGAATTAAATTTTTTATCCAAACTAAGTCCTTTTGGAGGACAAAATCCTCGTCATCAAGCAGAATCTTGTAAGTTGATTTAACAATGAACTGCCCATTTTTCGTAGGATCTTAGGTCACTTGATCTTCCTTGGGTCTCATGGGGATAAGTTGTTGCTCGAGAATGTTACAAATATCATTTGATTCTGCTTGAAATCCTTGAATCCTTATTTGTTTCCACTTCATTCTGCCTCTGTCCTCAACCATTATTCTATGATATCTTTGATTTGGGCTAAGTTAGAATATTGCATTAGTGGTTTGTCCTTAGCCCACCTATCATTCCAACAATTTATCCTCTCACCATTGCCTAAAACCTATCTTAAACCTTTTTTGATGATTTCCTTACAATTGAGAATTGCTTTCCAAAAAGCAGAACCTCTGATTGGAACTGAGTCACTTAGAAATTCCATATTTTGAAGATACTTTCGTTTGATGATAGCTATCCATTCATTTTCTTCACCAAAAATGAGGTGTCACACCTGCTTAGCTAGTAAATCTAAATTCATATGAGCAATTCTCCTCAGACCTAAGCCCCCATTTTCCCTGGTTTTGCACACTTTGGTCCATCCTACAAGGTGTATCCTTTTTTTCTCCTCTAATCTAGTACATAAAAATTCTTTTTGGAGTTTCTCAATTTTCTGTAAAACCTTCACAGAGGCTTTGAAAATAGAAAGGAAATAGACTGTAATTCTCTGAAGAGAGGCCTTAGTGAGGGTCAGCTTTCCTTCTTGAGATAAAATATGACCTTTCCATACAGCAAGTTTTTTTTGAATTCTTTTAATAACCCTGCCCCACATTGACTCTCTCGGAGAACCAATGAAAATAGGTAGACCAAGATATGAAGTGGGGAGGTTTGCTATATCACACCCTAAAATTTCTACAATCCTTCCTTGCCTCTGAATAGGGGTGTTCAAGAAATATAACTTGCTTTTACTAAGAATTAACTTTCTGACCAGCAGTGTCCTCGTAGAGTTACATGATGTATTTAATTATTTTAGCCTCAACCATTGATTCCTTAGTCAATAGAAGGGTATCATCGATGAATTATTGGTGAGAAATAGCCCTACTGAGTGATGTTGCCTTGATTCCCAATATTAGCCTTAAAATGCAAGTGTTTTTTATGGTTCTGCCTAAATCTTCTGCCACAATGATGAATAACATGGGGCTGATAGGGTCCCCCTGCCGAATTCCTCTGTGACTTTGAAAGTAACTGGTAGTTTTTCCATTAACTAGAATAGAAAACCATACTTTAGAAATGCATTCTTTGATAAAATTAACCCATTGGTGGTGAAAATCAAACTTAAGGAGGACAACAATCAAAAATCCCTAATTTAGCCTATCAAATGCTTTGTTCATATCAATATTAAGGGCAAAAATAGACCTGCTAGTCTTATGAGCAGAGTGCAGAGCTTCATGAACTATGATAAATCCATTCAAGATTGACCTACCCTGGATAGAGCTTCCTTGGCATGGATCTATGATGCGGGGTAGAACATCTCTCATTCTATTTGCAATGGTTTTAGTTAGGATCTTGTAAGAAACATTGCACAAACTTATTACCCTGAATTCAGCCATAGATTCAGGGGTTTGCTTCTTAGGAATTAGAGAAATAAAAGTAGAGTTGAGACATTTTGGGATATGATTGCTTGCTTGGAATTCTATGATAGCAGAAATTACATCCTCACTTACGATGTCCCAAAAAGTTTGATAGAAATGAGGGAGAAAGTCATTGGGTCTCGGGGCTTTGTATGGCTCCATGCTAAACAAGGCTTCCTTAATTTCCTCATCAAAAAAGGGAGCATCTTCATAACATAAGAAAAATACAAAAAATCATATGTAGCATAGAATTATTGTCTTGCATCTATAGATTTGTTGCATTGTATTTGGTTTTGAAAATATCTCATTCATTGTGTGCTGCTTTCATAAAAACTAAAATGCATGTAGTCTAAGTATAGTTACACTTTATCCAAAATTTAGGTGTATGTTAAAAAAATAACTCATCAAACTTTCATATTGCATAGACACGAAAACCATCATTAAAAGTTTCCTGGTGAACCCACCATAATTTGTCAACAATCACCAAATAAGGTATGACACAAGTACCTCTTTTTTGAGGTGTAGATCCCCTACTTCCCATACCTCTTCTAGGAATGTATCCATTATCTAGAAGGAAATGGGTGTTAAATTATGAGTCTACAACACTAAGAAAACCTTCTTTAATTACGAGATGTTGATAGAAATAGAAATAGAGAAAATTAGAAAAAAGAAGAGTGTTGGTTTTGTAATATGGGATAGAGAATAAAATAAAATAAGCAAGGGAAACTTGAGAGAAGGATCAAGATTTAAGAACATAAATAGTGGGAAAAATGAACTTGAAAAAAATAAATTATCAAAAAAAGGCTAGAAACCCCGTATTCAAAAAATAAATGAGTTAACTCAGAAGGAGGAAACCATGGACACAATACTGGAAGTTCCTCATGCACCTAAAATAGTTTAATTTTTTTGTGGAGGTCCTCATTATGCAAACAAGTGTCCCCAATAAGTATATCAGAGAAAAAATATAGAGGAACAACCACATCGAATTTATGCAACAATTGGAAATCTAAACTTAGATGGTCAAGCCACTCCTATGCTCCTAAAGGGTAGGCTATTTAATAGAAATGTAAATATTTTAATTGGTTGTGGTGCTACATATAGTTTCATTTCTACTAGCATTATCAAGGATATGCAAAAAAAACCTATATTTTTTGCATAAGGGTGGAAGGTTGAGTTGGGTTTGGGAAAACTTACCTAGTAAATCAATCCTTGTCTAATGCTGAAATTTTCTTATCCAATGGATCAACTATTTGGAACTTGTAGCCTCATTACATGCCTTTGACATCATTGTAGGGATTGGTTGGTTAAAAGCCCATGGATCCCTTATCAATTTTCAATAAATATGGATCGACTATACTAATAAAGATAAACAATAATTAAGGGTTCAAAGTAAATAGGGATCTTTTCAATCATATTATTATTTGTTGTGCAACTTAGAAAAATAATTAAAATATATGGAGTGGTGAATGTGGTCAAAATGAATAATAATGAAGAAAGTGGAGAAGATTCAAAATTATTCAAGAAGCATCCCATATTACATGCATGTAGAGATGTCTTCCCAAAAGATATTCTAGGTCTCCCTCCTCAACATGAATTTTATTTCACTATCAAATTAATGCTTGGAGCTAAACCTATTGTTAGGAAATCCTATAGGATGACACCAACTGAGTTGTAAGAGCTAAAGATGTAATTTCACAATTTACTAGAAAAACGTTTGACTAAGCCTAGTGTATTGCCTTGGGGTGCTCCTGTGTTATTTGTAAAGAAGAAGGATGGTTCCCTAAGACTGTGTATTGACTACAAGATACTCAATAAGGAAACCATCAGCAACAAGTATTCCTTACCAATAATTTATGATCTTTTGGATCAATTAAGAGATGCCATGATTTTCTCAAAGATTGACTTGAGATTAGGTTACCATCAATTAAGAATTCATGAAGAATATAATCATAATATAGCTTTTTAGAACAAGATATGGGCACTATGATTTTATGGTTCTACTAGTTGGGTTAACAAATGCACTAGTGTATTTTATGAACCTCATGAATAGTGTGTTCAGGGAATATCTAGATCATTTTGTTTTAATATTCCTAGATGATATCTTAATATATTCCTATACTAGAGAAGAACATTACCAATATTTGAGATTGGTATTATAGGCATTGAGGAAGAATCAACTTCAAGGGAAGCTATCAAAATATGAATTCTATGCTTTCAAGTGTAATACTTAGGGCACATAATATCTGTTGATGCGATCATTGTTAACCCAAATAAAATTGAGGCCATCTTAAACCGACCTGCACCTACTAACATGTCTAAATTTCAAGTTTCATGGGAATGGCTAGTTATTATAGGATATTTATAAGGAACTTATTAAGAATTGCATACCCAATTACAAACCTTCAAAAAAAAAGAGTTTAAATGGATAAAAAATGTGAGTCCACCTTTAGTCCTCTAAAGAACAAGATGACAACGATACCAATCCTTAAAATATCTTATCCATTGGAAAACATTACAGTATGCATTGATACATATTTAGAAGTATTGGGAGTATTATCCCAAAATGGAGTTACAATAGCTTATGAATCTAGAAAATATAAGAAACATGAGTTGAACTACCTATAGATATTGGATTTTTTTTTATTCACAAGGTTCTCCATTAACCCAGTACATTTATTTTTAACATTCTCAAGCTTTTATCACATTTAAGTTTAATTTCATTGTAGATGACACTTAGTGGACAGGAATGGCCAACATCCCATAGTTTTTTAGGGTTTACCAAAGTGGACCCCCACCTTCCCTATACCCTACTCGGTATAGGAAAATGCAACCAAAATGTAGAGATTATCCTTTAAGTCTCATAATGCTTAAAGGGGATATCTATTCCCAAAACCTTATCCTAAGTCCATATAGGTAGGCTAATCAGGTATAAGCCTTGGTGCTTAGTTACCATACCTTCATGGGCTAACTAATGTCATTAGCACCCATCCGATAATGAACATGATCACTTGAACTTACATGTTTAGGGTTCCACTACTTCTATCTTATGAATGACTTCAACAAATTTCTAGTTGTGGAAGACCCAATCTTCTACATTCAAGGTGCATCAATTCACAAGAATTTGGCTATTGCATCAATGCAACTCCTTCCAAATTTATGATTTTTCTAGCTATTGCATCCTTGCAACTCCTAGGATTCACATCTACCTAGTTGTTGCATCAATGCAAATCCTCCCAATATTGGGCTATTTATTGAATCGGGTTCTAAAAGCAAATTCTAGATCCAACCCAAGAACTCTTCCTTAACCCAAGATAACATTTAAGCAAAATATAACCACTCTCTCTAGAATTAAATGCTTCACTTAAATAAATAACATGTTTTATGCTATAGCACAAAAAAGAGAACATATATATATACATAATATCTCATAAAACATAAGCTTTAGAATAATAACACCACCAAGAAGCATTTCATCAATTAAAATGCCATAAATTTAATTGATCCAAGTGCTAACATAAAGCCATGTATAGAAGCATTTATTTAGAAGTAAAAATGATGAATTACAATGCTATCTATTCTACTTAAATGTTACAATAACTTTTCACCAAAATTAGATCACAATATAACATTAACTTTCAAATAAGAGTACTAGACAAATAAATCAATCCTTGATTTTGTTCAATGATCAAGCTCTCATTATCTTACAAAACTACCTAGCTATTAATAATTTGAAAGTTTCCATCTATGCAACTCCCATTTACATAACAAATTTACATTCCAAAACAAAATAAGGCCATCCATCTAAGTGGTCTCCATGCCACCTTCTCTCCACAATATTCTTCATGAAATGGATTACCCATGAATTTAAGAATACTTAGGGATCAATACAACTCTCTCTCTATATATGTAATGTAATTTATCATGCTTTAATTAAATTTCAAGCAACCATGCATAAGCATTAAACAACAAAAAAACAAGGAGAGAATCCCAAACTTCTCTCTATAATGGCACCTTTACCTACACAAGTCTCAGGAACCATTATAATTGTTTTTCCTTCCTTAAGGCAATAGCAAAAATAAACTATCTTTCTATTTTAAAAGTGCATTCAACCATATCCAATTTTTTACACAAAAGAAGTGGTATATCAACAAGAATACATTTAAATAAAAGCTTCACTAACACTAAAAGAGTTTTTCCAACTTATTTTAAATGAGAAGGAAACATACTCGAAAAATCTAATCATTATTCTTCAGTATTTAATTATAAATATTAAAATATTTCACATAACCAATTTATCATTTAAATAACATGAGCTATAATATTGCCATAAAATAGAAAAACAACAAAATTTTATCTCTTAAGGAGACTCAATTTATAAAAATACAATACAATTATTCTAATAATTAAAAGCAAATCGGGCAGCTAAAACCAAGTAACCAATGCCAACCCAACTTTCCAATTGAAACACAAGAAGAATGTAAACTCAAAATATGAAGGATCTAAGCACTACCTGAGATGTCTAATAAATTTGATCGAAAGAACCAACATCATGTTGTATAGCCAACTATGAGAGGATAACATACCCATCCACTTGGCTCAAAATTTAGCAAGGACCTACCAAAAGAAAAAACTACCAAAGCAATTGGTTTCAACACTCCACACATACACAAGTTACATAGGTTGGAAGTGTTCAAACTACACAATACAAAAAAAAAATGCCATAGAAAATACAAGCACAACACTCCCTCTAAAGACCCATTGAAGCCTACCAAAAACATTAGAGAGAGAGACTAACTAGACGTTGGTCTAGGAAGATGTAAACCTAATGACTACAAAGGTGATGTCTAAACATCGACTAAACAAATAGCAACTAGATTGGGTAGAACATCAAAGGTAGGAATTTAAAACCAAAACTTAAGGAAGGGCCACATGCTTATAAAACTAGGCTATGATCATCTAAAAGATCCATCTAAGCTATGCAAGAAGATAATCTATAACTATAGTAACCACAAGAAAATATCCATAGCCATAAAAAACATATTACACTTAGAAGACACTACCTTGGCCAAGCCTTCCCATTGCATTTCAAACTAGGTATGTGTTACAATCACCTATCTTCCTCCAAATCTGAGCTCCTTTCCTTCCAAAATTTCCCAAACAAACTCATCCCGACCTCATTCAAATAAGCTAGGGTGCAACCTTCTTGCATGGCAAAAGGTAACACATGGAACATTTTCAAAAATACATTCTCTAAGTTTACCACTTTTTTCTTTCTTAAAATAGAGTGCCACCATAGCATATAAATAAATAAGCCTACCAAACTTAATATACTATATTAATTTACTTAACCATTTATTAATTGCAACCTTTATTAATATCAATGGTTAATATTAATAATTAAACTTCGTATTAATATATATATATATATATATTCTTTCTTCAAGTATTAATAAATCTAAATACATTAATACTTTTTAAATTAATTGGTTCTATGCTTTTTAATTTAATCAAAACCAAATCTTAACCAATTCCATAATACATTGTGTTGTGTTATTCTTGAGTAGGTGGATTTTAAGATAATAATATGTTATACCCTACCTACTAAGAATGACTCCTTGCCAATAGCAAGCTCATAGCCCAACGATGTATTCAAACAACAAGCAAATGTAAATGAAACTATATGAAGGGTGTGCTTTACCATTGAGTTGTTGATAACAAGTTATCAACCATCATTTCCCAAATTTTCTCTCAACTCAAGTGCTTGTCTCTTTTTAATCCACTAGTGAGAGTACTTGGTCTTGCAACCATAAATACATCAATAGTACCATATTCCAAGAGTAGAACTTCATCTCAAGTGTGAATACCTATTTATTTGGCATCATAATAAGACTATGAATTAAATCTCTAATCAACAATAGATAAGTCAAAGTTAATAATATGACCTTCTAGGAAGGGGTATTACATACTTATCCCCTTGGACTAAACATAGTCCTCTATGTATCCTATAGATAAGTACACAATATATTTCATTCAAATAAAATTGAAAATTGTTTTCTTATTTCTTAAGCATCTCCTCTAGTCGCACAATTTTTAGAGTATTGGTCCCACTAGACCTTACATTGTTTTAGGGTTCATTTCCTTAACATCTTGGAATGAAACCCTAGAATATTTATTGGTTTCACCTCAATGGCTGAGGGATCTACCATCTATAATTTAGAAATATTCCAAACATGATTAGGATCAACAACATATTTTCTAAGCAAGTATATGTGGAAAGTATCATGGATATTTGACAGTTTGGACGATAAGGTGAGCCTATAGGCTACTAAACTAATCTTATAAATGATCTCAAAATGCCCAAAATAGTGAAGATCCAACTTAGTTTACTTGATGACACTTTTCATGAGTCTAACCCTCAAGAATACTTTATCCCTTATATATAATTCTCTCGATGATATTTTTAGATCAACATGGCTCTTTTGTCGATTGGCCACTTCCTTGAGCCTAAGTTGAATCACTTTGAGCTTCTCCTTTATATCCTCGATAATTTCTAGTCTAATCACTACATATTCTACCATATAAGGATTCAAACAAGGCTATTCCTAATGATGCATGGTGACCATTATCATATGCAAATTCCACAAGATGCAAAAATTCATTCCATTTGGGATTTTGGTCCATGTAGTAGATATAAAGCATATCCTCTAAAAATTGGTTTACCCTCTCTATTTGACCATCTATTTTCAAATGATATGTAGAATTGATATTCAACTTAGTGCCCACTGCATGGTGAAGAGCTTGAAAGAATTTGGATGTGAACCTAGAATCCCAATCTAATATGATCACCTCAAGAAACCCTTATAACTTGAAAATTTCTTTAGAAAACTTATTTGCTACTACCAATGCATCATCCTTGATGTTTTTTGCTATGAAATATGCAACCTTGGTCAACTTATCAACCACTACTAGGATTGCATCATGTTGATACCTAGTCTTAAGTAATCCCACAATAAAAATCATAGATATTACCTGCCATTTATGTGTAGGTATATCATGTGGATAAATTCTCCTTTCTGGGTGTTGATGTTCTGCCTTCACCTTCTGACATTCTAAACATCTTCCAAAACATCTGGTGATATCTTGCTTCATTCATACCCAATAGAAGTTCTTCATAATTTCCCTTATTTTTGACCCTCCTGGATGAGTTAAATAAGGAGAATTATGTGTCTCTTGCATAATCAATCTCCTTAATTCACCCATTTTGGGTATGAAAACCCTATCCTTGAAGCACAAAAAGTCCATCTTTTATGTTGAAATTCTTATTCTCTTTAGGATTTTCTTCATTTTATTTTGTATTTCTATGCAATACAAATATTGTAGCTAACTTTTGTTGATTTTATCCATTAACTATATATGGATTTGGGTTAGAGTTTTTATATTCCTTCTCCTACTCAAGGCATGTGCAACCTTATTTTCTTTCCCTTTGATATACTCAATACCTGTTAGCTTTTGAAGCTAAATACTTAAGATAAAATAACCATAAGATAAAAAATAAAGTTGCAATATGAAATATATGATAATGAAAATTTACTAAACATATAAAAATCATAAATAACTTTAGAAAAAACTCATAGAAATGCCATTAACAAATGCTCATGAAAATTGTATCTCAATTGAATAAAGATCTCAAATACTCCATACTTCTCCACACTCTCATTGTACAATTGTATATATCACACACACACACACACACACACACACTCATAGACACATATATAATGGAATGTGACTCTTCAAGGTCTGAACAAATAAATCAATCAACTCTACTCTCAAGTCTTCTCAAAGACTTATCTCAAATCTGCCTTGTAAGCTTCCATAAAATCTCACACTAATTTGTCTACAAGTCCTCTCTAGAACTTGTCCAAATCTGCTCAACAAGTCCTCACTAGAACTTGTCCAAATCTACTCAATAAGTCCTCACTAGAACTTATCCAAATCTGCTCTCAATATCTGTTCTCAAACTGTATTGTAATCTTCCACAAAAGCTCACACAAATATGTCCACAAGTCTTCTCTAAGACTTGACTCAAATATACTCAACAAGGCTACACTAGAACTTTTCCAATCTCATAGAAACATAAAGATAATTGTTAGAGACTCAATATGCTTCACATTCACCACAATGCTCAATCACTTTCAATCACTCTTTTTACCACAGAAACATATAGATAATTGTTAGAGACTCAATATGCTTCACACTCACAACAATGCTCAATCACTTTCAATATTTATTTTTACCACAAAAACATATAGAGAATTGTTAGAGACTCAATATGCTTCACACTCATAAACTCTCAATCACTTTCAATATTTCTTTTTACCATAGAAACATATAGAGAATTGTTAGAGACTCAATATGTTTCACATTCATCAACACTCAATCTCTTTCTCAACTCAAATCAGAATATAGAACAATTTGGTAGGGTACCTAGGAATAGATATTTGGGGATATATTATTATATTGTATAAGGGTTGGCATGGGCCACACATAACCCAAGGTTGATTGTATTATAATACAATATTATATTAGTAGTAGGCTCTCCAAAGTAGAATAAGAATATGAATATATAAAGAAGAGATATTTGTCATTGTAATGATTCATATCATTGAAGAAAAATCTTATGTAATCGTCGTGCCCACAAAGTGGCCTCTCATCTTGGGAGATCTTGTGGAGTTATTCCTTCCTTAAGGATTATTATTGGTGTTTCCCTACCTTAAGGGTATTATCTATCTCTCTCTCATTTATGGATTGTTATTGTGGATAATATATTGTGGATGAATGATTTGATATTTCCACATATTGGTGAATGGTTTATGTTTAATAATAATAAAGTTATGCAACACAATTTGTTTCATAGAACTTGAACTATCACAACAACACATCCACTTGACTAGGCTCAACCAACTCTACTCAACCAATCACTCAATGAATTAATCCTTGCTTACAAACCCTAGTCCAAGCATAAGAACACTCACTCAAATGTTTCCAACAATGCTTATCAATCAATATCACATAACAATGATACTCATGATTTTTGCAAACCCTAGTTCAATTTCTTCACTCACTTACTTCAATAACAATTCTTATCAAACAATCTTCACATAACAATGATACTCATGATCTTTGAAAACCCTAGTTCAAGTTCACTCAACTAATCACTTCAACAACAATGCTTATCAAACAAGGTTTTATCAACAACTCTTTATTCCAAAAAACCTTGAAGTATTAATTCAAAACACACTCAACAATGCTTACCAAACAATCCTTTTCACTCCAACTTTGCATTCACAAAATTCAGCAATCACTCACTAGGAAGATGTGCCCATACCTTTTAGTTTGATGTAGAAGTGGCCTTAGAAAACTTGTCTCAATCACAATTTCCTTCTTTCCAATTTTAATGGTTATATGACAAAATATCACTCTTAACACTTTCTCAAATATTCCTTATACGCAAAAATAATCAAATCTCAAGTACACCTTATTGATCCTTCTTGGAATTAACATTCATCAAATCATACATGAAAAAAAATTATTTGGATACACCTTATAATCTCCAACTTAAAACAATACCCAACACCACAAAACTCAAACAATCTTTCCTAAAACACCTTATAGCTTTTTTCAAACACTAAAGCAAATAACACCATAAATTTTATTTTGCATCAACCTTATAACTCCCCTTAAAACCTTACAAGCCAAATAAATTATGCAAAAATTAATTTATAATAGCTCAACTAATTCCTCCAAAAATTTTGACGCTCAACTAATGCATACCTTTGAATTCTTCCCAAAAGGGTTTCGGTGTGACTCAAACTTCCGTCTCCCCAAGCGCCAAGCACCTTAGTGCTTTGGTGCCCACCGCGTGGGCTATAGATGCCCACGTGAAGGAAGGAATACTTCCTTCCTTTTCAACCTTCGTCCGTCGTCGATTTCAACACAAAAAAAAATAGTCCTCCCATGGATTCAAACCTACACCAATCGCTGCCCTCACATCTTGCTCACGTTGCGGTTGCCAATTGTGCTACTAGCGCTTGGTGACCAAGGCTCCCTCCTTGGTGGGTGAAATCCTTTTGCCTCCTCTAAGCACTTTAATAAAAATGAAATCCTCTTGTTGCACAGCATAGTTCGCACAAGCTTGCATAGCATTTAATTTTTAATTCGAAGGCATAAGAGACTTTGGCTAAGGTGGGGTAGTCCCCCTTTTATACACACCTGGTTAATTTTCTCCCTACGTCAGCGCTCGATGTCGAATTCGAATTTTCAAATTTCGACTTAATAACCCACCATAGGGTTATTTAAAATTAACATAAATTAACTTATAATTAATATTAAAATTAATTAATAATTAATTTTAATAACTTATAATTTAAGTAAATTTATTTAATAAATTAATTTATAATAAAAATTATATTAATTAATTTATAATTAATTTAAACTTCCATGTATAATATTATAAATAAATATTATAATATTATTCACTTGGGCTTCTTCTTTGCACTTTGGACCACATCTGACTTCCTAGAACCGGGTCTTGATCAACCGAAAATGGACTATCCTTTTACACTTATTGGAGAACCTAAAACTGATGTTTCCCACTGAAACTGCCACAGACTAGTGCTGAAATCTTGACATCAATGACCACTCACTCTTGACATCAATGACAACTCATCTACTCAAAATGTCCAACATGTCTTAGATTAGAGTGTGATTTTATATTTCATGTAATGTAATAATGTGCAGGAAATGCACAAGTGTCATGTAATTGAGTGTGCAAGTGTTGTGAGTGTGGATGTGCACAAGTGTCCATTATGTAAGAGTGCACATGTGTCCTTAGAATAGGAAAGTGAAGAGTTTCAAAGAACTTCAAATGAAGAGTCACATACTATTATATATTTGTGATAAAGCATTGTAATTGGCATAAAAAATGTATTGCATATAGCATGCATTAGTAGACCTTTATTCTATAACATTTTTAGTATTTTCATGAGCATTTCCAAGTGATTATTCTATGAGTATTTCTGAGTTATTTTTGAGTTCATATTATTTTTTGAGTTATCTTTATTAAGTCCATTTTACTACAACTTTATTATATACGATTTTGTGGTTATTTACATTGAGTATTGAGCTACAAAAGCTATCAAGATCTATGAGCCTAAACATTTTAATTTAGCTACTTGTAATTCTATATTAAAAGCTCTATATCTCACCACTCATTTTTTTTTGTATACACACTCACACATACCCCGTCGTGGTTTGAACTTGGATCTCCAAGATGAGAACCCAAAGCCATACCACTATGGTATCCCACAAAAACCTCAACACTATTTCTAAATGATGTAATTAATTATGAAATCTTATCTATCATCTAATCAAATTTATTCCCATCCAAGGGTATTGAAGGTGGAATTATGAACTCTTAATAGAATTATTCACTAAATTAGAGAAAACCTTTAAAAATGTATGCAAGGAACTATATACCTTCAAAATTTGTTCTCTTTCCCCATCATTTTCACTTTGTAATATTTTATCATGTATCTAGTCTCAAAACAATATGATATTAGAATATAATATTTTATAATACACTTATTTTTAATATTTGTATTAATATTAATATTAATATTAATACAAATATTAATTGATCATGGCCAAGTTTTTAAAATATCCATAGCAACACATATTTAGGTATATAAGGGATTCTTTTGCTCCTTAAAAGTTGGTCCTTCCCAAATGAATTCCCTTGGGACATTGTCAATATTCTAAATTAAATACTTCTTGATAAGATGATATGGAAGTCTAGAAATCTTATTCCAAACTGAAGCTTTTTAGTAATTTGTTTCAATAAAAAAATTCACTCCATGGTATTAAATATAGGGTCTCTCCCTCAAATCCATGGGACAACAACCATTATTTTATACTTGATTTTTAACCTAAAAAAGAAGAGGAAAAATCCTTTAGGAAGAAGAACATAGAGTAATTTGAAGTCAATCCCCACTTCAACTTGATTCATTTTGAATCTATGAAAATCCTAGCTAGTATCTATGGAACTTGCATATTAACCCTCTACTTTTAAGAACCATTATATCATGTTCAATCATCAAATTCTTGATAATCACTTTTGTGTAACATTCACTCCCTAGATTGTACTTACCATATATTTGCTCTTCCTCTTGTCTCCAACTTGGATATTTATACTTCCAACTAGGGCATCCTTCTAAATATGGCTTTCCTTCTATACTACTTAGATTTTTCTCATATGAATCCATTATTTTTTAAATTTCTCCAAATATTTAGAGCAAGAAAAGGTGAGGCTCCTTCCTTACTCTTACTTTCTATTTGCACTCTCTCCTTGCTCTTCCCCAAGATCTAAAACAATAAAAGGTAAGGCTCACTCCTAGCTCACACTCACTTCTAGCTTGCACTTGCTCCTAATACTTTATTATTTTTAATTTTCAAATAGATAAAAAGTAAATATTAATTATTAATATTGATATAAATAAAATTAATATTTTAAAATTCTAAAAATAAAAACCTTTCCCATAACCCTCTTTAAAAATCATTTGCTAAAATAAGTCTAATTTGTAAGTATTTACTCCTAGTATTTGATCATAATATGAATTACAAAACTAACATTAAAATAATAATTGTAGAATCACTAAATAATAATTGAGGGAGACTCACTAAATACAATAAATCTCATAAGAAATAATAAATTCCCCTCCTGGAGAATCAAAGCTCTCATTGAAGAATCCAAGGAAATCATCTCTAAACAACAGGAAATCACTTGTCAGCATGCATACAGAGAAGCTAATCATTCAGTTGACCATTTGGTAAATATTGCAGTTACCATTTCATGCATTTCCATGTGGAAAGAGCAGTTTTCAGTAAGGCTTATTGAAATAGTCATTCAAAACAAATCTGGAGAGCGACAGATTTAATTTGGTGAATGACTCTTGCATTTGTCAGTTTGGTGCAGGACACAGGAAAACAAATATCAGCCAGTTTTACACAAGTCTGGTTGATGCTATGGAGTTATTTGTATAGAATGATATGATATTGGAGACAACAAAGGCTAAGAAGGGACATTCGGATCAAGGAAGTTTGACGCTTCTTCTGTATTCTTTCTAGTTTTTTTTCTCTAATTTTGTTTAAGGGAACCTTAACTTTTTTTAGTTTCCTTTTCCTTTATGTTACTGCTTTAGCCTTTTTCTGCATGATCTTGTCTTTCAGTATTTTATGGGTCTTTTCCCGTTCGAATTTAGTCCTGACATCTAGCACTTATTGTTGATTTTGTAACAAGGCTTGGGGTCCCTTTCAAAACCCATTCTTATAAATATAAATTTTAATTTACCAAAAAAAATAATAATTTTAGATTGAAAGGCCTTCTATGCCTTGAAAATAGATGTGTAATAGTGAAAATTTAGGATTAATAATAGAAAATTGTCTTCTTTTATATTCTTATCACAATCAAAAAAATTTGTGATTGTAAGATATGTGGTAGTACACTACTTAATCAATTTTGAAATGAAATTGAATAGATATTAAAATAAAATTTATCACAAACATGTTTAATCTTGAGAAACTAAAACCTTTTCCTTATGGATTTAGCACTAATATGCATTAAAAATGAAGCCTTAAAGTACAATGTTTTACTACATAACCATAGATTATATAATTTAAACCAAGATAAACTTCTCATAGCTCAAAAATCATGTTTAACTCATTTAAGACTTCAAAAATTTGGAAAAAAAATATTCTACTAATGAGTTATGTTACTAGAATATCAATGAAAAATCCTTACCTAAAAACTAAAATAAAATAAAATAAAATATTTATAATATAGTATTTTTAAATTTTAACTTAATACCATGATAAAAGAAAAGTAAAGCTCTATTTATAACACAAAAGTGCTTTCAAACCTCAACTTATTTTTCTAAGTAACCAGGATAGTGACATAAAACTAAAATTGTAATTATTAAATTGAGAACCAATTAAGTGGTTTGCACAATCAAACTAGTAAATGGATGCATGTAAAAGGCCCTGGAGAAAAAAAATGTGAATTATCTAATTCAAATAAAATAGAAGATAAATTCATTTTATAATAACATTAAATAAAATTTTATGAACTTTTATATTTATATCCCTATAAAAAAAAAATTAAATTCAAACAAACAAACTACGCTTAAAAATTTAGGATGAAATTTAATATTAAAAATTATCTTGTAATTAAATAAACCTATGTAATTTCTATACACCTATTTAAGCCAAAAAGGTTAACCATTATTATTATGATAAATTAAATAATATTAAGTTTATGCATAAAAGATAGTATGCATCTTAGGAATTAAAGTTTGAGTAAAGATAAAAATTTTCAAACCTCAACTTATATATCTAACAAGAATAGTGACATATAATTAAAATTACAATTGTTAAATCGAGAAACAATTAAATAATTTGCACAATTAAGCTAGTAAATGGATGTATGTAAAAAGCCATAAGCCCTTGAAAACCCAAAAAAAAATTTTAAATTATTTAAATAAAATAGAAAATAAATTCATTTTATAGTAACATTAAATTAAATTTTATAAACTTTTAAATTTATAATCCTATATAAAAGGAAAATTTAAATTAAGACAAATACACTACACTTAAAATTTTTGGATGAAAATTAATATTAAAAATTGTCTTATAATTAAATAAACATAGTATTTATACACCTATTTAAAGGTTTATGAAACCCTTAGAGTCGAATCCCAAATGAATAAATGACAATAGGTTTTCACTCTATAACCAATCGAACTCTGTTCTCAACGAAGAAACCTCTTCGTGTTAACCTATTGCGCAGTCTCAGCGGGTGTTTGGAAATAGCTGTGAAGTCATAGCTTCAGATAAGTAAACCTAGTAGTTACTGAGTGATCCTATGTGTTGGAGATTTAGAGACACGCATGGGTTGAGGAACACTTGGCTAACCCACCATAAGTCCTACAGTTTAACATGTAACAGACCCCTTGGATTGAGTGCCGATATGAGACGTGTGGGAAAAAGGTTTGGACGAGCTCCTTTAATGGCAGAGTATAATTTTTGTCGTGTTGGGATATGTAATATTGTTCCTGATAAGATCTTTCAGAGGATATACTACTCCTTGTGATAAAATATTATAAAGGAGATAAGATATCTAAATTAAAGCTTAGGTCTAGGGTTTTAGAAGAATAAGTTTAAGGTGAAGTTGGGTCTTGAAACCAAGTCGATTGGGAACAAAGGATGGTCACTTAACTTTACCAAGTCTATTTATATCAATATCTAAACGAAGTAATCAATAATTAAAGTTTTACAAAGACCTTAGTATACCCAAATTATAGAAACAACATTTAAAGTCTTAACTTAGACTTTAATATATTTAGGTTAAAGAAATATATTAGATAGAGTTGTATCATGTACTTTGGTACATGGTGTAGCATAAAGGTGAAATTTTAAAGGGTTATTTTATTTTGGGAAAGGCTATGTTAAAATTTAGTTGATTAAATGAATGGAATGGATCTTTTAGATTAGGGATTAGATGATTTTTTAGTTTATTCAAAGGTTTGGTTAAAATTCAGTTGATTAAATGAATGGAATGGAACTCTTGGATTAGGGGTTAGATGGTTTACGTAATAGTTTATTCAAAGGTTTTTTTAGTTGATTAAATGAATGGAATATAGAATAGTACTTGATCAATTAAAGGGATGGAACTTTATCTTCAAGGAAATGAATGAGAATAAATCCAAACAGCGGATTTGGAATCCATAATTAAGAGACGAATACTCATGGATTTAAAGGAATAGGACTTTGAATCCATTACTCAAGGAATTTATTATAAATCAATTATGAAGAGTGAATTTGGAATTCACTCTTGAGGAACTCATAGGGCTTCCTCAAAATACGATATCTCCAAAATATAATTCCAATGACTTTCATAAACAATGTAAGATATTAAATGACTTAGAGAAAGGAACCTAAAGGTATTAGGGACTCCTCAATGGTATTGTGAATTCTATATTGATGTTTTGAAGAAAGGAATTAGGTGATTCCTTAATTACATCAAGAGATCAGAAGGGACTGTTGTATTCCCTGGTTTGTATTTGAGAAAATAGGGGCCTGTAGATGCCCTGCTATTATTGTAAATTTACCATTTAAGTTTATGAAAATGAGGAAAGAAAATATTTTGGAGGCTGGGTTTTTCCCGTCAAGGTTTCCTAGGATAAATCTTGTGTCACTCTACTTTGTGGATTTCTTTATTATATCTTGTGGATGTTGCATTTATATTTGAAATAGAATGATTTATGCACTGTAATGTATGCTAAATTGTTAGAAGGTTAAATATGTATGGATGCTAGAAATGTAGGCTCAAATTCTATTATGATGGTGATTTAATGTAATGCAATTGTATCATTCTTTTTGTAATATAAAGAGTAATGATGTTTGATACTAGTTGGGTAGAGTTGTTCAAATAATAATCTCATGTGATGGATGTATGCTCAATGGAATTTGTCTATCTTTCTATAGTGTTGTGGAATAACTAATTATGAATGATGCACCTTTTCATATACATCATTGGTTACATTCATGTTGATTAATCTATGTCGTAATCCAAGAATTATTATAAGATAGAAGTTAACTCTTAAAGGGATAATTGGATTTATGTTGATCTAAACATTAATCACTTATTCTTGAATGGGTAATAAACCTTGCTTAATTAAGGATTGTATAGAATGTTGCCATATAGGAGCCTCATGGATTAAGTCCACCTCATAAGCACTCAAGATGGTTTAATTATGGAATGGAACTCTCAACAAGGCAAAATGACCCTGAACTACAAACCAAGATAGTCCCTACATTTTAAGCTAAGAATTGGATGTACAAAATGAAGGGAATACCCTTATGGGGCAAGAGAAGTCCTTATTGGTAATAAACTCAATATGAACAAGTAAAGAGGGTTTCCCAAATGGAGTGTGTACCAATAACTCCAAGAGGCTTAAAGATATGTAATCATGTTAAAAAGGATATTCCATGGATTCGTATCACGATAGTGATACGGTTGTCTTAGAACTTCCTTATAAATAGGATGGATCGGAGCTAAGATTTATGAATAACTATTGGTGTAGTTATTCTATCTATGATGGTTTACCATGGGTGTGGTTCTCCATATTCAGGGCATTCACCTGGTCTGGGTGGACCATCTAGTGATTTCCTCATTTTATGAGGATGAAACCTAACACTTGGCCAGCGTACTCATACCAAGTGGGGTATGAGGGTTTCATAGAAGTGGATCACTTCTACCTTAAGAGACTCTAATAAAGTCTCTATAGCTCCTAAAGCTATTTACCTTGAAATTTATAATCCACGTGGAATATGTCTGTCCTAAGGCATAATTGGGTCTTTTGCCATACGAAGATGAAAAAAAAAATGGTTAGTCTAAGGAGTAACGGAAGGGTTCATTACATATTCAATGGTCATCTTCGGTGGAAGTCCTTTGACTTCCCAAATATTTCTTAAGAGGAGAAACTTGCTTTTATAAATTTAAAACACTTTATAAAATGGTTCTTAACCTTGGGTACTGGTCTTCACATAGGCTGGTTTGGGGTCCTAAGAATAATGGTCAATTTTTCATTTAAGTTTGCTTATGGTTGCTTGGACTATGATTCGGATCCCTGGTTCCTGACGAATCAAGTCTGGATTAAAGGCCTGATGCCTAAAGTCAATATGTTCTCCTGGTTGGCAATTCAATGAAAGTTATTTAATCTTAATAATATTCAAAAATGGAGAATTATTTTCCCTAATAGGTGCTTCCTGTGTGAAAGGGGTTTTGAATCACCTTTCCACTTATTTTTCCATTGTGTCTATACCCTTGAAGTCTTCTATCAGTTATTTATAGAGCTGGGTGTTGCTTGGGTTCTTCCCAACTCGCTGGAGGACTTGGTTGTTCAATGGGTCTCCCCCTTCTCCTCTCCCCACCTATGCCAATTTTGAAAATTTGGGTTACCCCATATTTGGTGGCGAGTGTGGAAGGAAAGGAATGCCCATGCCTTTAAAAATATTTGCCATCTTGAGTCATCGGTCTAGTTGGCAATTTTGGGTTTGAGATCCTAGCTTCTTGTCTATGAGTTGTCATTGATGTCAAAAGGAACTGGCATTAATGTCAAGAGGATTTATTGGCTTCAAAGGTTGAAGATTCCAAAGAATATTTTCTAGAAGATTTCGGAGAGATTCCATGTGGCAGATGAAAAGGTTTTTATCAAAACCATGGCAGGTTTAAGGGTTTTTATTAAAACCAGGTGGATGCATTAAGGGTTTTTCTCAAAACCACTCTCGGCTTAATGCAAAGGCTGGAGACACTTATTAATTAAATAACTTAATTAATAAAACCTTTTTAAGGTTTTTTAATTAATTATTTATTTGATTTAGTGATTAAATTATTTTAATAATTTAATGGGTTCTCCACCTAAGGTCTAAGGTCTAAAAGACCTTTGATTATTTTTTAAATAATCAAAAGGGTTTCATAAACCCTAAAGTTGTTTCGAAGGCGCCAAAATAATATTAATTCGAAAAGTTTGAATTATCCTCCCGTCGACGTCGTGCATAGCATGGAAGTTTGGCTATATAAGCCATAACCTATAGTCCAAAGCAATGGTGTGAAAGAAATTCGAATTGCGCAAAGGTTGGGAAGTAAAAGCTACGGCTATCATTTTTTTGCCACGTTTATCCGCCGCCAAAGGGTTAAGGAGAAGGAGACTCTTGCTAGCCTTCAAGCTAGCGTCGTTGGCCTAGTGGCAATGACTGTTCTATGAAGGCGCTTGAAGGGAGGTCAAGCGTTCGACTCCCGTCGTGGAGTGTGAGAAGAGTTTTTGCGCTTCGATTTTTCGGAGGCACTATTGACCCACGATTTTTGGAAGCATTTTTTTGGTAAGGTTTTTTAAATAAAATCTGCATTTTGTTAAAGAAGAAGTGGTTGGGCAGATTTATTTAAAATTATTTTTAAGGTTAAATGCTTCTTTGGAGATATAAGGTTGATAGTGTGTGGTTGAGATTTTTGGCTTGATTGTTGAGTGAGATTTGCTTAGAAGCTATTATTCCTTGAGCATGGTTTAATTAATTTGGAGAAATAAGGTGTAAAAGGATATATTGTTTGTATGCTTTATATTTTTGGTAGTTGACTTCTAAGGATTGGAGTCATAAGGTGTTTTATGGAATAAATATTTTTGTGGTTACTTTTATGATCTAACCCTAACTTGGTGGCAAAGTTGAGGGTGGTGTTGGTACCAGGTTGAAGAACTATTCTCTTCTTCCTCAAACAAAGGTATGGGCAACTTCTTCCATGTATATTGTTGATGGTGTATTTTCTGAAATTGAGTTTGGAGTGAAAAGGTTGTCTACTAGGTATTCTTGTTGGTGTAAATCCCATTTTTTGGATATTGAAGATTGTTTATGCATTAAAATCATTGATGAGTTTTTTGGGTGAATGCATAATTCTGGTTGAGGAAGAGGAAGCATTTTTGCACTAGGGTTTATGTTAGTAAGTCTTGCTACTTGCATTGAGTTGGTGAAACCCTTAGTTGGCTGTTTTGAGATTGATGGTTGAGTTGCTTCCATAGAGGTTGTTTTGATCAAGTTAATGCTTTACTTGATACATGATTTGGGCTTACTCCATTGAGATTGATTTGAGCAAGTTATTCTTTGCATTGGTGATTTATGTTGGTGGCTATTTTGTTCAAATACCTTTGGAGGGAAAAGGATGTCTACTAGTTTCCTTTTCATGTAGTGATTGGTTGAATGCTTCAAGGTTAATGTTGAGTTGAATGATGTTGGTTAAACCTTGTCTATAAGCATTGTTGTTAAAGCCCTAATTGGTTGAGAAAAGATATTGGTTGTGGAAAGAACATGAGTATCATTGTTATATGAGATATTGCATGGTTGGCAATTGTTGGGTTGTGTTTCATGTTCTTGAGAAAAGCATACTACATCTATCTTATTCTTTTGAGATTGAGATTGAGTTGAGATTGAGATTGGGAGTTAAGTATAGAACATATTGAGTCTCTAACAATTCTCTTTATGTTTCTATGAGATTTGAGATTGAGATTGGGAGTTAAGTATAGAACATATTGAGTCTCTAACAATTCTCTTTATGCTTCTATGAGGTTGATGAATCACATTGGGTCTCTAACAATTCTCTTTGTGGGTTCATGCTAAGCAAGTTTTTCTTGATGAACTTGTGAGCTGATTTGGACAGGTTCTAGTGAGGACTTGTGAGCTGATTTGGACAGGTTCTAGTGAGGACTTGTGAGCTGATTTGGACAAGTTCTAGGGAGGACTTGTGAGCTGATTTGGACAGGTCCTAGCAGAGGACTTGAGGACAGAGTTGAAGTGGTTCTTTGAGAAGAACCTGAGGATAGTTTTGACAAGTCTTTGAGAAGGCTTGTGTGCAGTAGAGATTGATTTGTTCAAGCTTTATGAGTTGAGCTTGGGACAGATCTGACAAGTGAGGAAGACTTGTGTTGGACCGTTGATTGTGTTTAGTATGGGTTGATGAGTTGTTGTGGAGGTGATCGGTGAGGACGAGAGGTCTCTTGAGGCTGAGCATTGAGGACAGGAGGTCTTCTGTGGAAAGGAGTTCCACGTGCTAGCGGAATAAGAGGTAGGTGATCTTTTGAAGTATCATTTCCAGAGCTGAGGGGAAGGATTCTCCTTTGGGTAGGAGGCTCATAAATTCATGTTGAGGGAAAGGATTCTCCTTTGGGTAGGAGGCTCATAAATTCGTGAGGAGGGGAAGGATTCTCCTTTGGGCGGGAGGCTCATAAATTCGTGAGGAGGGGAAGGATTCTCCTTTGGGCAGAGGCTCATAAATACTTGAGTAGGGGAAGGTTTCTCCTTTGGGCTGAGGCTCATAAACATTGTAATTGGGAAGGATTCCCAAAGAACTTTGAGAAAGCTTTTTAGAGAAAAGTTTTGTGGATGTAGCCCATGTTGGGTGAACCACGTTAAAATTGGTGTCTCATTGTGTGTTGCTTTATGCATTGCTTTGATATTGCTATTGGTTCATTGCTTTGCGAAGTTGAAGTTAAATAGAGAAAGTAAAAAGAGGTCTTATACTGTTCACCCCCACCCTCAATATAAGCTTGTGTTCTTCAATTGGTATCAAAGCGGGTTCCTTCGAAAAGTTTAACGGCTTGAAGGAAAATATTGTAAAGAACACAATGGAATCTACAAGTGGTAATGCAACACCTATTCTTGATGGGGCAGATTTTGGGCTTTGGAGTGCTAGGATGAAGGTTCATCTTATGGCTCTTGGAAATGAAGTTTGGGAAGTGATTGAGGATGAGTATACCATTCCTGAGCATGGTCCTTCTACTAAGGAAGAGAGGCTCCTACATCATAGCAATTCAAAGGCAATGAATGCAATCCTGAAGGGTTTACAGAAGGGAGATCTTACCAAGGTGATTCACTGCAAGACAACTAGTGAAATGTGGAAACAGATTGAAGGTGGTTCATACAGGTGATGCAAATGTCCGAAAGGCCAAGTTGAGACACTTCAAAGGTATGTTTGAACAACTCAAGATGAATGATGAAGAAAATATTAGTGACTATATGCTTCGTATGGATGAGATTGTTAACTCTATGAAGGAACTAGGTCTTGAGCTTGCTGAAAATGATATTTGTGATAAGATTTTGAGGTCTCTTCCAAATAGATTTAGTGAAAATATTTTTGCTATTGAGGAAGCTAAGGATTTGGATAAGTTGAAAAAGGATGAGCTTCATAGTATACTTGCAGCATTTGAGTTGAGAACTCAAGTGAAGGTTGATGTTAAGAAGGAGGCGGCTTTCAAGGCTACCAAGAAATCCAAGGGTAAAGAGCTTCAAGATAGTGATGAGTCTTCTAGTGATGAAGAGGCATATTACAGCAAGAAGGGCAAGTTCTCAAGAAAGCACAAAGGTATGAAATATGTCAAGTGTTTCAATTGTGGAAAGTTTGGTCATTATGCTACTAAGCTATCTTGCTGCCAAGGATGAAAGTGATGAAGATAAACAGGATTATAAGAGCAAGGATTATGAAAGGCACAGGCATCAAAGGAAGAATAAAGATGAGCAAAGCAATCAAGGAAAGAGGTACTCTCACAAACACAAGAAAAGTTTCTACCTAGACAAGGCAAGTAAGTGTTCTAGTAGTGATAGTGAAAGTTCTTCAAGTGATGTTGGAAATGAGATGTTGTTCCTAACGGAAAAAGAAGAAGAAAAGAAACATAGATTTGTCCTTATGAAATGTTTTAGATGTGGAAATTTTGGACATCTTGAGGATGATTGCACAAATGATGGATTGATTTCTAGTTATACTATGTATGAGGATGCTTCGAAAAATTGTAAGGAAGATCTTTGTATGGCTTTAGAAAAGGGTAGCACCTCTAGTGATAAGAAATCTGAAAAAGTCATTGATGTTTCAAAAGGCAAACAAATAGAGGAAGTTATAGAGGATGGTGAAGTAGATCTTGAAGCTGAACTTGTTAGTGCTCTTAGTGCTTTGAAAAAGGAAAGAAAGAAGAATGCTAGACTCAATGATAAATTGGATGAATGTTGTATTGAGAGAGATGAGCTTATAGAAAGTCTTGACTTCTCTATAGCTAAGACACAAAAACTTAAGGATAAGTTAGAGTCTAAGGTTCTTGAGTGTAGAGAGTTGGAACAGAAAGTGGCTTCCTTGAAAGAGGAAACTAAAGAGTACAAGGAGAAGCTTTACTGGGTTTGAAGATAGCACCAAAAAGGTAAAGTCAATCATCAAAGATCAAAGAAGGACAACAGATAAAACAGGTCTTGGTTTTGGTAAGAAACACATGGAACAGGTTGGCGACTCTGTTGGGAATCTAGTAAGAGATTCCGAAAGGAAGAGAGTTCTGATGAGGAAAGTACTTCAGAAAAAGAGTCCTTGAGTGATAGATGCACAGAATCAAAAAACAGGAATCAAAAAAAGGGGAGAAAGTTTACAGGACCTAAGAGGTCAAATCAAGGAAAGTTTAATGGCGAGATGTTTTGCTTGTCACAAGTTTGGTCACATGGCTTCACATTGCATGACTCAAGTGAGGAAGGTAAATGACAGATTCGGAGGTGGTAATTTCTTTCAAGGGTATTGCTACTCTTGTAAACAGTTTGGGCACAAGGTTGTTTATTGCAAGGCTAATAACAGGAACAGGGTTGGTCGAGAACAGATGGAGTCAAAGATCGGGTATGCCTCAAAGAAATAACATTGTTAGTTGTTATAAGTGCAACAATGAAGGTCACATAGCTAGACAGTGTAGAGCTGAAATTCCAAGGTACGAGAACAGGAACATGGGTATGAACAGGCACAAGAATCAAGACATGGATAAGAACAGGAATGATAACAAGAACAACAACGATGACATGAACAGGAACAGGAATATGGACAAGGAGAACAAGAGAAGACATGGTAAGGCAGCTATAGACACTGATGAAGATCAGTGCCTAATGGGAGTTTTACTCCCACCCCGAAATTAATCACCTCAACGGGAGGTGGGGGAGGGACTAAGCTAAGAGGCTCATTCTTAGTCCCAAGCCCCAAAGGTGACCCTTTGCCATTGATGACAAAGGGGGAGAGATATGAGTAAGGGGGAGAGCCTCAAGTCGGGGGGAGCTGATTTCTATACAGCAGTTTTGAGTTTCTAGTGTTGTTGAGAAGCATGGTTTGCCATCAATGACAAAGGGGGAGATTGTTGGCAATTTTGGGTTTGAGATCCTAGCTTCTTGTCTATGAGTTGTCATTGATGTCAAAAGGAACTGGCATTAATGTCAAGAGGATTTATTGGCTTCAAAGGTTGAAGATTCCAAAGAATATTTTCTAGAAGATTTCGAGAGAGATTCCATGTGGCAAATGAAAAGGTTTTTATCAAAACCATGGCGGGTTTAAGGGTTTTTATTAAAACCAGGTGGATGCATTAAGGGTTTTTCTCAAAACCACTCTCAACTTAATGCAAAGGCTGGAGACACTTATTAATTAAATAACTTAATTAATAAAACCTTTTTAAGGTTTTTTAATTAATTATTTATTTGATTTAGTGATTAAATTATTTTAATAATTTAATGGGTTCTCCACCTAAGGTCTAAGGTCTAAAAGACCTTTGATTATTTTTAAATAATCAAAAGGGTTTCATAAACCCTAAAGTTGTTTCGAAGGCGCCAAAATAATATTAATTCGAAAAGTTCGAATTATCCTCCCGTCGACGTCGTGCATAGCATGGAAGTTTGGCTATATAAGCCATAACCTATAGTCCAAAGCAATGGTGTGAAAGAAATTCGAATTGCACAAAGGTTGGGAAGTAAAAGCTACGGCTATCATTTTTTTGCCACGTTTATCCGCCACCAAAGGGTTAAGGAGAAGGAGACTCTTGCTAGCCTTCAAGCTAGCGTCGTTGGCCTAGTGGCAATGACTGTTCTGTGAAGGCGCTTGAAGGGAGGTCAAGCGTTCGACTCCCACCGTGGAGTGTGAGAAGAGTTTTTGCGCTCCGATTTTTTCGGAGGCACTGTTGACCCGCGATTTTCGAAAGCATTTTTTTGGTAAGGTTTTTTAAATAAAATCTGCATTTTTGTTAAAGAAGAAGTGGTTGGGCAGATTTATTTAAAATTATTTTTAAGGTTAAATGCTTCTTTGGAGATATAAGGTTGATAGTGTGTGGTTGAGATTTTTGGCTTGATTGTTGAGTGAGATTTGCTTAGAAGCTATTATTCCTTGAGCATGGTTTAATTAATTTGGAGAAATAAGGTGTAAAAGGATATATTGTTTGTATGCTTTATATTTTTGGTAGTTGACTTCTAAGGATTGGAGTCATAAGGTGTTTTATGGAATAAATATTTTTGTGGTTACTTTTATGATCTAACCCTAACTTGGTGGCAAAGTTGAGGGTGGTGTTGGTAAGAGGTTGAAGAACTATTCTCTTCTTCCTCAAACAAAGGTATGGGCAACTTCTTCCATGTATATTGTTGATGGTGTATTTTCTGAAATTGAGTTTGGAGTGAAAAGGTTGTCTACTAGGTATTCTTGTTGGTGTAAATCCCATTTTCTGGATATTGAAGATTGTTTATGCATTAAAATCATTGATGAGTTTTTTGGGTGAATGCATAATTCTGGTTGAGGAAGAGGAAGCATTTTTGCACTAGGGTTTATGTTAGTAAGTCTTGCTACTTGCATTGAGTTGGTGAAACCCTTAGTTGGCTGTTTTGAGATTGATGGTTGAGTTGCTTCCATAGAGGTTGTTTTGATCAAGTTAATGCTTTACTTGATACATGATTTGGGCTTACTCCATTGAGATTGATTTGAGCAAGTTATTCTTTGCATTGGTGATTTATGTTGGTGGTTGTTTTGTTCAAATACCTTTGGAGGGAAAAGGATGTCTACTAGTTTCCTTTTCATGTAGTGATTGGTTGAATGCTTCAAGGTTAATGTTGAGTTGAATGATGTTGGTTAAACCTTGTCTATAAGCATTGTTGTTAAAGCCCTAATTGGTTGAGAAAAGATATTGGTTGTGGAAAGAACATGAGTATCATTGTTATATGAGATATTGCATGGTTGGCAATTGTTGGGTTGTGTTTCATGTTCTTGAGAAAAGCATACTACATCTATCTTATTCTTTTGAGATTGAGATTGAGTTGAGATTGAGATTGGGAGTTAAGTATAGAACATATTGAGTCTCTAACAATTCTCTTTATGTTTCTATGAGATTTGAGATTGAGATTGGGAGTTAAGTATAGAACATATTGAGTCTCTAACAATTCTCTTTATGCTTCTATGAGGTTGATGAATCACATTGGGTCTCTAACAATTCTCTTTGTGGGTTCATGCTAAGCAAGTTTTCTTGATGAACTTGTGAGCTGATTTGGACAGGTTCTAGTGAGGACTTGTGAGCTGATTTGGACAGGTTCTAGTGAGGACTTGTGAGCTGATTTGGACAGGTTCTAGTGAGGACTTGTGAGCTGATTTGGACAAGTTCTAGGGAGGACTTGTGAGCTGATTTAGACAGGTCCTAGGAGAGGACTTGAGGACAGAGTTGAAGTGGTTCTTTGAGAAGAACCTGAGGACAGTTTTGACAAGTCTTTGAGAAGGCTTGTGTGCAGTAGAGATTGATTTGTTCAAGCTTTATGAGTTGAGCTTGGGACAGATCTGACAGAGTGAGGAAGACTTGTGTTGGACCGACTGACTATGTTTAGTACAGGTTGATGAGTTGTTGTGGAGGTGATCAGTGAGGAGAGAGGTCTCTTGAGGCTGAGCATTGAGGACAGGAGGTCTTCTATGGAAAGGAGTTCCATGTGCTAGCGGAATAAGAGGTAGGTGATCTTCTGAAGTATCATTTCCAGAGCTGAGGGGAAGGATTCTCCTTTGGGAGGAGGCTCATAAATTTGTGAGGAGGGGAAGGATTCTCCTTTGGGGGGAGGCTCATAAATTCATGAGGAGGGGAAGGATTCTCCTTTGGGAAGGAGGCTCATAAATTTGTGAGGAGGGGAAGGATTCTCCTTTGGGTAGAGGCTCATAAATACTTGAGTAGGGGAAGGTTTCTCCTTTGGGCTGAGGCTCATAAACATTGTAATTGGGAAGGATTCCCAAAGAACTTTGAGAAAGCTTTTTAGAGAAAAGTTTTGTGGATGTAGCCCATGTTGGGTGAACCACGTTAAAATTGGTGTCTCATTGTGTGTTGCTTTATGCATTGCTTTGATATTGCTATTGGTTCATTGCTTTGCGAAGTTGAAGTTAAATAGAGAAAGTAAAAAGAGGTCTTATACTGGTCACCCCCCCTCTCAGTATAAGCTTGTGTTCTTCAGGTCTCCTCGAGGGCCATTGTAGATTGAGTGGAAAATGTGAAAGCTTTAAAACTGGATTTGATAACTTGTGAAGGGGAGATCAATTTGGAGAGATCATTGGGTTTTTAACTTAGCCTTAGAATACAGTGAACAGGGTGAGTCAGGACAAGGCTAGCATGATTTGGGAACCCCCTTCATCGGATTGGCTGAAATTCAACTTTGATAGAGCTTCTAAAGGGAACTTGGGTCCAACATGTGCAGGGGATTTATTTAGAAACTCGAAGGAAAAAATCCTTCTTGCATTTACTAAAAATTTGGGTCACCAAACCAGCCAGGTAAAGCTTGGGCATTAATTTAGGGTGTTTCCCAACTAAACTGGGTGAATTATAGGAAACTAATCATAGAAGGAGATTCACTCAATGTTATCAAAATGATTAATGGCAACCAAAAACCTTCTTGGATTATTACAAATTTCATAATTGAAGCCAAGAGAATGATTCAAAATTTAGAAGTCCAATTCAATCATTGGTTCAAGGAAGGTAAAAATGTTGCGGAATTCTTTGCTAATCAAGGTCTTATGCAGCAAGATCTTCACATTTGGATAGGTAATTTCCTATATGGACTTAGATCGTTAGACAATGAATTCAGGCAAAGGTCAAAATTGAGTCAGAATACTTAGGGCAGGTCGCTGGAACCCTCCCCATTAGATTTTACTTTTTGAATATTCTGGTTGGGCCTGCGTACCCAATTTTTTGCCTTTGTTTATCCATGCGTGCTTGCATGCCCAAATTTTATCTCTGTTTGGATTATGTATTTGGGTTTTTTCAGCTAGTATATGCTGGTCTAGAAGTAGGTAGTTATATCCAAGGGTTGGTTGGCTTTAATGTTTGAAGTATCCTCAGTCTCTTAGTGGTTGGAGATTAGCTTCTTTTTGTTATAAGGTTTGGAGGTCCTTTCAAAACTCCTTTCATCCAAATAATAATAATAATAATAAGATATTACCCATGAACATGGGACATGAGACCATTAGAATCATTGTCAATATTTTTATTTTTATTGTTTTATTTTTCTTTTTTATATAGGAGAATCAACAAAGTCTCTTTTGAAAATCTACTACCATGTCTTACTTCGGTAAAATTTTACTTTAAGTGACAAAGACCCCAAAGGGGCTCAAGATCAAAACCATCAACCTTAAACTGACAAAAACTCAACAAAAATAGACTAGTCTACTACCTTCACCCAAAAAAATTATCGACATTATTTGACCAATGTAAATCCCATCACAATAACATTATATAATATTAAACTTATATATAAAAGATAGCAAGAAGGAATTCAAGCTACTCATAGTTTTTTTTTAATATAATGAGGTGTTACCATGCACATGAGACCACTAAATTCCATTAGAATTCAATTCTCGTAGGTTCATTTAGTTTAAGGTTACTTGCTTAGTTTAGTTTTAAATATTTTTGTTTTTTTGTAAAAAAATTTTTGATTCTTTCAAAGCTCTTTTTATCAATTAAAAAAATAGCTTAAAAACATAAATTATCAAATAAGTCTTTGCTTAAATCACTTTTTTATAGGTAATTCAAAATAAAACAAAAACATTGTGATAGTGAGGTATTGGTGGATTGGTGAATGAGAGTGCTAATTGTAATCAGGTCTAGATTTTGAGTCCTTTTCATTGGATATGTGTATTTAAAATAAAAAATATAATGTTATTTATAATGTAGTCTGAACTGAGTCCGCTGAGTGTGTGTTATCTTGATGATAGTGGTACCAAACCTGAGCCACCGAGGGTCTCTCTCACTTTGGGTTGTGTTTACCAAAGCAAGATATAGGTTATAGTGGTAGCACCATGATTTGATGTTACAATCGGAGGCAATGCGACTTGACCCTATGACTGGTTGTTTAAAAAGGAAAGGTAATCAAAGTTATGTGTAAGGGGTTAGCCCCAAAATGTATTTATAAAAAATTGGCGAATTAGTTTCAAAATCCAGGTGAATAGTGTCCAAACGCATGTAGAAGGTTCACTATTATTAGGGGTAATGTTGGAAATTTAAACTTAAAATGGTAAAATTATTATAAAATTGGGGTAAATCAACCCAAAAATAAAAATTGCACCCAAATGTTTTTAGCTAATGGGCCCTGATCAAGGGTCCCAAATGTTATCCAGTTAAAAATTTTGAAAATCCTAATTTTAGCCAATTTGGCGATTAATAGTTGTTATGTATAACCCTATTGTCGATTCCTCTATATATCAAAAAAAATATTTTATATATTTTAAATTATTAAAAATATATTTAAATAATAAAAATGTTTAAAATGTAAATCTTTAATAAAAATTAAAAAATATATAAAAGTTAATAAATAATATAATATTAATATATAATTTGTTGAAATACCAAAAATAACATGTTTCAACCCTATATAATTAATTTATATAAATATTTTGGAAGTTGGGGTGGAGATGACGATGGGCGGGAAGTCCTCTACGGGGGAGCTCGGGAGCGGCAACGGTTCGATCCTTGGGCGCAACGGAGCAGTCGGAGGGCACCAGGAGTCCGGAGGTACGGAGGCGTCCTTGCCTAATGAAGGAGATCGGGCTGACGTCGGTGTCAGTCGGGGTAAGGACCCACCAGACAAAGGGGGAGGTGGGCCACAAAAGTCTTATGCCCAGGCAGCGGCTTCAGAAACCCTAAACGGTTTTTCTACCAAGGAGTTGTTTTCGGTTGGGGATGAGCTGGACATCCCGACGGAAGTCCTTTCAAGCTTCATGGAGTTTGAGAAATTTACCCTCATAGGCAAGTTCATTGGCGGTCGTCCCGACATGGAGACCATTCGAAAGTGGGCGGCAAGCAAATGGAGGACCTCTGGTCATATGGAGCTGGCGGCCCTATCCCGAGGTTTTTTTGCTATTAGACTGAACAATAAGGAGGATTACTGTAAAATCCTGGCTTGCGGCCCATGGTTTCTGGGCCGCAGAAGTTTGTTCCTTAGAAAGTGGGGCATGGATTTCAATCCTGACACCCAGAACATCAACATTGCCCCAATATGGGTTAGGCTCCCGAGTCTTCCCCTCTTCGGATGGCATGAAAATGTTATAAGAGGTATTGCTCGCTCCATAGGGGAGTTGGTCACCATTGACCCTCCCACCCGAGCTCGAACAAGGTTCGTCCAAGCCCATTTTTGCGTTTTGACGGATCTGGAGGCGGAACTCCCAACTTCCATCACTCTCCGGTTTGGAGGTACCATTCTTCATAAACAAGCTATTGTCTATGAAAATAGACCAGCTTTCTGCCCCTAGTGTCGGTCCCAAGGGCACCTCCAGTCCCATTGTCCTCTTCAAAAGTCGGGTAAGCAGAAGCGTGAAACCTGTAACCCCCTGGAGCATGGTGAAGGTCAGGTGAAGCAGTCAAATCTTCCAAACGCGAAGGGCCATGAATCTCTAGGCCCCTCCAGAGACCGCGTCGAATTCTCTCAGCCTGAAGAGAATTTCACCCTCCAATCGGACCCTGTGCAATTTGGAGCTGACAATCAGCAAGGAGCAGACTCCCACTTGGAAAGTGAATCACAGGAGGAGAAGGACCGGACCCCATCCCAAAATATTACTCAGTCTGATTCACAGCTCCAAGACCAGGGCCATCCCGATTTCAACCAGTCGTAGACACTGCTAGAAGATTACCTCCTAGGTAGGAGGGGTGAACAGTCCGGTCATATTAGCCCCCAAAATACGAGGAGCCGAAAGCAAAGTGTGGATTTTGGTAGTGAGAGGAAGCAGGGCCGTCCTCCTAACAAAGACAGGCGAGACAAAGAGACAGAAACAAGACGTTGCAAATGGAACCCAACGTTTGCTGGTTCTGGATGACTGTGACGCTCAGACGGACGAAGCGCATGCATCAAAACCTCCCCCTCAACAAGGAAGGGGAGGCAAGAAAAACCTCAAACTGTCCAGATGAAAGTCCTCTCATGGAATGTGAGAGGACTGAACGGTGCAGCCAAATGAAGGTTAGTGGCTGATCTCCGTAAGAGGACTAACCCTTCCATCCTTATTTTGCAAGAGACCAAGATCGATGCTATCTCCTCTGATAAAGTTGCGAAGGCCATTTGGGCCAAGGCAAATTGTCTGTCCAGCCCTATAGTGGGAACAATGGGAGGGCTCATGGTTCTGTGGGATCCATCGAGTTTTGAGGGCAGCCTACTGTCAACCTCCAACAGAATCATCAATGTGTTGTTCCAGTCCAAAACCACCAATTTTTCCTGGATTCTGTCCAACGTTTATGCTTCAAATTCTGCCACAGAGAGAGCAAAAATGTGGAAAGCTATCTCTCAGATGAGGGAGAATTTTAGTAATTTTCCTTGGGTCTTAGGGGGTGACTTCAATTGTCCCCTTCATCCTTCGAAAAAAAAAGGAGGGTCCGACCATTCCAGCCGTAGCTTGGAGGACTTCAGAGATTTTGTCTCTACTAATGGCCTGCTTGACATCGAACTCAAAGGGGCTTCCTTCACATGGAGTAACAGAAGGATTGGGAGCAGCTTGATTCAAGTCAAGCTCGACAGATTTTTCATTTCCCAAGAAGCCATTCCCATCCTTGGCGGGGCTATCCTTTCGGCCCTACCAAGGATTGGGTCTGACCATAACCCTATTTTCTTGGAGGTGGACGATGGGCCTATTTTTAAGACCCCCTTCAGATTCGAATCCATGTGGATTTCTCACAAGGACTTCAAAGGATTGGTTTCAGCGTGGTGGCAACTGAAGGTGGAAGGAAGCGCTCCTAAGAGAGTGGCTTTAAAGCTCAAAATGGTCAAAGAGAAGTTGAAGGTATGGAATAAAGAGGTTTTCGGCAACATTTTTGAGTCCAAAAAATCCATCTCGGAGAACCTGAAGGTTTTGGAGGAAAGGATGGAACTCGAAGGTTACACTGAGGGTCTCAGGGAGGAAGAGCGGAGCCTTTTGGTGGATTATCATTCTATTCTCGCTAGGGAGGAAATTTTCTGGCACCAAAAATCTCGTGACCTTTGGTTGAAGAATGGAGACTCCAACACGAGGTTTTTCCACGCGTCTACCATGAGGCACAGAGGGGTCAACAAGATCAATGAAGTGGCTTGCAAGGATGGGCGCGTTACCAGGGAGATAGAGGAAATCAAGAGCGAAGCGGTTGACTTTTTTTAGGATTTGCTTGGCACTCCTCCCGACAGACAACTTTCGGGTCCAAAAATCTCTGCTTGCCAACTTTTTGACTAAAGTTCCCCATGAGGTAAGCATCAAGCTTCTGGAACCTTTTTCCTCGTCCGAGATTAAAGAAGCTTTGTTCTCCATGCAACCAGACAAGGCCCCTGGCCCCGATGGTTTTCCCCCGTTTCTTCCAAGTCATGTGGGATGTTGTGGGTCCGGATGTGTGCGATGCTATACGGGTTATTCAAGCTTCCAGATCCATTCACCCGAAACTCAACTCCACTTTTCTCGCCCTCATTCCTAAGTCTCCCGCCTACAAAAGTTTCTCTGACTATCGGCCCATCAGCCTGTGCAATGTTTTTTACAAGATTCTCACCAAGTCTATAGCCAATAGACTCAAACCCGTCCTCCCTCTCCTGATTGATCCTTGTCAGGGAAGCACTGTTAAAGGCAGAAACATTCTTGATGGTGTCATCACTGTCCATGAAACCCTTCACTTGGCTTACCGCTCCAAGAATGTTGCTCTTTTTCTTAAGCTCGACATGAACAAAGCCTTTGACCGGGTTGATCGAAGATTCTTGTGTGCAGTCCTCCTCAAGTTCGGCTTTCATCCTCACTGGATTGACCTTGTCTACAGCTGTATATCCACTCCCTTTTTTTTTGTCCTGGTCAACGGGTCCCCTGTTGGGTATTTCCAAAGCGCCAGAGGCCTCAGATAGGGCGACCCATTGTCTCCCATCCTTTTCATTCTTCTGGCGGAGGTTCTGAGCTGGTCCATGAAAGAGGCTCTTCGTCAAAACAAGATTTCTGGCATTCTACCGACTTCTAGAGTTGAACCTGTCACTCATCAGCAATTTGTGGATGACACCCTCATCTCCACTGGGGCGTCAGTTGCCCAAGCCAAATCTCTCAAGCGGATCCTTTCCCGTTATGAGCAAGCTGTCGGGCAAAAGGTCAATTACATCAAGAGCAAAATCTACTTTATTAACACTCCCCTGCGTAGGCAACTCCGGATTGCTAGAATTCTTGAATGCACTATTGATTCCCTGCCTACGTCCTATCTGGGGTTGCCTTTGTCTTACAATGGGCGTGCCAGTGGAGGTATGTGGAACATGATCCTGGAGCGCCTTCACAGGAAACTTGGCACTTGGAAGGGCAAACTCCTGTCGCAAGCCGGGAAAGCCACCCTTACCAAAGCTTGTCTTCAGGGGATCCCGACCTACTTTATGTCGGTGTTCATGCTTCCAGTTGTTGTTCACTCCAAAATCGAGAAGATTCAGAGGACCTTTCTATGGTCTGGCAATGAAGAGAAATCTAGAATCCCTCTTGTTGCCTGGGACAAGGTGTGCTCACGGATAGACCAAGGCGGCTTGGGGATGAGAAGATCAAGACTTATGAATTCAGCTCTGATCGTGAAGCATGCTTGGAGGATTCTATCTAGTGACCCGGTGGAGTGGGTTAAGCTGGTCAAAAAGAAGTATCTTGGCTCCAATTCCTTCTTTGATGCTGAGACCACCCCCGTAGCGTCGGCTTTTTGGAAATCTGTGCTCCAAACCCGACATTTGATCAGCCTGGGAGCCCACTGGATTTTGGGTGATGGCAACCTCATTCTCTTTTGGAAGGACAGGTGGGCGTCTGAAGAAGCCCTTGGGTCGAGGGCGGACCTTGCTGGGCTGAGAGGGCTAACCGACCCAAACTCCCAACTCAGGGTGGCGGATTTCATAGACCGGAGCACCCGCTTTCCTCGGTGGAAGCTTCCAGTCGTGGAAGGGTTTAATAATGAGGTTACCTTTCTAGCAAACATCCTCCAATCGGTTTTAATTCCATCTGCCAGGAGGACTGACAGAATCATCTGGAGTGGTACGGAGGATGGTCTTTTTTCTGTTAGATCAGCCTATGAGTTTCTTACCAGCAAGACTGCCCTGGATTACCGGTGGAAAACTGTCTGGAGGAAAGGGGTCATCCCTAAAGTCAACTTCTTTGCGTGGATCGCTTTCCACAACAAAGCCTTAACCATTGACAACCTTCACAAGAGAGGTTTTGCCTTCCCCAACAGGTGTTACATGTGTCTAGCGGATTGCGAGACGAGGGATCATTTATTCCTGCACTGCCCTTTTTCCCACTCGGTTCTCAGCATTGTCCTATCCTCCTTCCAAATCCTCTGGTGCTCTCCCCGCTCCCTCAGAGATGCTTTCCATCAATGGCCTAATCCTTTCAAGAATCCTAAACTCCGCTTCCTCCTTGAGGCCTCCTTCCATCATTCCATTTGGCAAATTTGGTTAGAGAGGAATGCCAGAATCTTTGGCAGAGCCCCTAAAGTGCCTCCTTCTGTCGCTCAAAGGGCCTTATCCTATGCCATCGAGAACTCTAATGTTGTTCCCAGTCCCCGTCCCCACCTTCCGAGCGAAGAAGCGATTTTCAAAAAGATGAATCTTTGGCCGTTTTCGGATGTTGTTAAAGGGCCCTGTCGAAGAAGTGTTATTTGGACCAAGCCCCCCGTGGGGTGGATTAAATTAAACTTTGACGGAGCGGCTAAGGGTAATCCTGGGCCCGCTGGTGCTGGGGGTGTTGTTAGAGATCATGATGGGAATCTTGTGATGGCCTACTATGAAGATTTGGGCTCCCAGACGAATCACTATGCCGAAGCCCGAGGCACTCTGAAAGGTATCCGGATCCTCTCTGAGGATCCTCGGCCTCTAATTATTGAAGGTGATTCGCTCAACATTGTGAATTACCTCCTTGGCACCAAAAATCCATCCTGGAGAGTCTACAACATCGTTCTTGAGGCAAGAACGCTTCTTTCCCAACGTGGCAGGTGGAAAGCAAATCATATCTTTAGAGAAGGCAATCGCGTGGCTGACCACATGGCCAACAAAGGGCTCGCGACCACGTGTCCGGTCGTGTGGCGGTCTCGCTTCCCATCCGAGGTGGAAATATTGGCCAGAGCAGACATCCCTTCATGAGGTTTTCCTCGCACATATTTTGGAAGGCCCCTCCCGATGAGTATCGGGGTAGTGTGGCAATTTTGTCCAATCCCTTGGGCGATTGTGGGTGCAAGTGTCTTGTGAAGCGCAGTCCTGTTTCCAAAGCTATTTGTTTTCAAGTTTCCAAGATGCACCAGATTTGGTGCCTTGTAGGCTATCAACACATTCTTCTCCACCAAGGCGGTCTTGCTATTTTTTTTCGTTCCTGGCATTGGTTCGAGGTTGGCATTTCAAAGTACCCCTTTCCAACGATGCCCACGCGTGTTTGGGTTATTGGCGGTGTGCGGGAATGTTTGGGCTTGGATCTTGCCAAATCCTTGCCTTGGATTTGGCACGCTCTTTCCAGTCCTTCCCGTGCATGCAAGGAGGATGATTTTATGACTAAAGGGGTGGCGAGACCACGTGGCACATTTAGACAGAGGATGGGTGAGATCGGGATCTGTGTGGCACCTTTCCTTTTTGGCCTTGGCTTGCGGTGTTGGATCCGGGTCGATTGTGGGAGGTGGCTCACGGTCAGATTTATCCTCCCCCCTCCCATTTTATATTTACGATTTTTTGTTTCAATCTCTGTTGTTGGAGTATTCTGTAGGTGGTTAACCATGGCTGGTCCCTTCATCGAGCCCTCTACCCTGTCCCTTTGCGATGAGGCGCGCATGTTCATGAAAGCTAAGAAGTTGTTGCCCTTCCTGGAAAAATTTGCTGGCCCTGACCAGGAGATTTCGCAGAGCTTCGTTGACACTTGGACCCAGGGTGATGTGGTCGTGAAAGGTATTATATTCATGTTTCGACTATTTTCTTGGTGGCGGTCACTGGTTTGCCGGTCCATGGGCGGGTCATCAGGAGAGATAACCACAATTGGGCCGAGGAGCTGGAGCAGCTCCCTGATAAAGGGAAAAACCTCGGATGGGACAGGTCGTGCCTCCTTCGGTCTGCCCTCCCTGAGCCATACAGGTCCGCCATGATTCCTATCATGCAATATATTACATGTGATGATCCCGACAAGCCTCTCCGAAGCTTCCACATTAGCTTCTATAACCACCTCCGTGATGC
The DNA here is from genome assembly GCA_028583015.1 of Wollemia nobilis. Classification (NCBI taxonomy): domain Eukaryota; kingdom Viridiplantae; phylum Streptophyta; class Pinopsida; order Araucariales; family Araucariaceae; genus Wollemia; species Wollemia nobilis. The sequence continues at coordinate 4,699,664 of JAQPPZ010000386.1, read as the reverse complement.
CAAGCAAGTGAGCTTTCCCGATTACCTCATGCACTCCCTTGGCCTTGCCATTGAAAAGAGTAGGAAAGCGTCATCCCCTCCCATCCATCAAGGCCTCATGGCAGTCATTTACAGGCATGCCCTGGCCATGCGCCCTCCTCCTCAGGTTGTCAACCCCTTGAATTCCCAAGCCCCCCGCAATGTGTCCTCTCCTGTGCAGGGCCAAGCCTCCAGCCCCTCCAAAAATAGCCCTCCCAGCGCTGACGGGCCTTCCCCCTACAGCTGCTCCGCTCGTTCTCGGCCAAAACGCAGTATTGGTGGCAAATCCTCCATTCCAGGCAGATCCTCCCAGCGTCTGAGGAAAGCCAGAAAGGAAGAGAAGGATGTCCTTCCGCAGTAGATCCCGTCGGACACTGAGAGTGATAGGGAGATTCATCTTGGCAATTCTCTTCTGGACCTGGCTTCAACCATTCTCACTACCGTCAATTCCATGATTAAAATCCTGAAGCAGGACCAGAAGCGCCAGAATTCGGAGGATCAGGAGGATCGGGATTAGCAGTTCCTGGTGTCTTGGTTGTTTTGCTTCCGCTTTCCTTGTTCCAGTTTTTTTGGCCTTTACTTGTTGTTCTCTCAGGTTTGTTCCGTTTCATTTTTTGGTTTTCCAGGCCTAAATGCCTTTTTTGCAGCCTCCAAGATTTTAGTCTAAGGTCTGCTTTACTTGCAATTAGGCTTATTTTTACAGCCAAGAGGTATGATACATCATTAGATATTTGGCTAATTTTGTACATAAGGTTTTGGGATCCTCTATAAAAACCCACTGTTAATATATTAAAATAATTACCAAAAAAAATTATATAAATATTTTATTATTTTAAAATTATAAAAATTTAAAAATCTTTTACTAAAAAAGTGATTTTTCTTCCTAAACATTCAAAAATATACCAAAGGTTATTATTGAGTTATAAGTAAATTTTATTAGATAGGTGGGTGAATTTAAGCACATATCTCTTTTGTATTTAAAGGTTTGTACATGCAAAAGCTAAAGCAATAATATAATTAGTGAAGCTAAGCCTTTATGGTGGTGGGGATAGAAACCAAGTACAAAATCATTACTAAAGAAAATATAGTTATATTATAATATAATTTGAGTAAGTTTACAAGGGAGATTTTAGAATTTTGAATTAGAGATTTAATTTTTTCTCTTTTGATTAGATGGATGAAGGGGTTTTGAAAGGGACACCAAACCTTTTACAAAAGTGGATCAAACAACCTGCTAGAAGTTAGAAAGAAAATGCCAGAGGAACATCCAAAAAAGATCCAAAGATCTAAGATCTAGAAAACTTCATACAACTGAAGAGACACAAAACATCCCACAACTAAAACTATTCACAAACAAAAGAAAGACTAACAACAAATGGGATCAAAGAACAACAACATCCCACATAGGGGATAAAACCATCCTAGAGACACATATTAATGAATCTATCCACCTATACTTATGTCTCATACTATCAATATTCGAATTAATCCTGTGATTAATGAATCTACCCACCTGTTGTTTGTATGGGGGCCTCTCTATTTTTCCTTGTTGAGGGTGGCATGTTATTATTGCCCCTTGGCTGGTTTTGATTTAGTGTTGTACTTTAGTGAATTATCATGCTCTATCTCAGCCTATTGTAATAGGTTTGGGGACCTCAAAACCCCTTCGTTTACCAAATAAAAAAAATTAATCTATCCACCTATACTTGTGCCACATACTATCGATATTCAAATTGTAGGCGCAAGATTTAGACCATTTCAAATTCAAAATATGGTAGGATTTTGAATTTGAATCCCTACAAATAGTGACCCTATCCACAAAATTCCATCTGATGCAAACCAAGGGTAGAAAGGAGGGCATATCACGTTCTTGCAATATCATTGTCTAACTAATTTAATCCTATAAGGAAATTTTCCCACCAAATTGTGCATCTTTCCTAGAATATGGGATAAGAAATTTGTAATATTAGGGGAAAGTAGTTTAATGGACGTCCTTGGATATTGAAAGTGGCATGATGGAAAGAAAAAAGGCAAGGATCTAGAAGCATGCTAGAACCCTTACTGGGTTATGTTTTTCCCTAAGTTTTCCTTGAAAATATTCAATTTAAAATTTTTGAAGGGAATTAATGAATGCCCAATTGTTTTAGCTTGGAAATATAGAAGATTAACAATTCTTATTGCTTTATAGAATAATTACTTGTTTGAAACTAGTAAAGTAAAGTAGAGTAGTTCTAATGTTCACAATGTCTTAGGCCATCTAGGATGATCCTCATGGAGGATGTTTATCCAATACATGATTATCTAACTATACTCTAGTTATTAAAGCATGGTGTATAACCATATACCCTATGGGATTCAAACCTTAGACCTCTTATGTCTTCACTATTTGTTTCCACTTATATCAACATATGCTACTAACCCTTGTGTTTTCATTTCATATGTGTGTAGGTTATAGGTTGTTGAAGGCTGTTGCAGTCAGTGTTGTAGTTTGGATGGTCCAGCTAGATAATCAAGCCCATCCAACCCCTAGATTGTAGTAGAGAAGACCAAAGACACCACCCTTCATTTGATTAGATAAATGGATTTCTCCCTCTTTGTGCTCATTGTATCATGTGAAATCAAGCATTCTCTTATTATAATCATACCCCTATGCAATCAAAGCAAATCATTTGTAAAAAGGATACTAAGGCTCTAGTAAAAATTCAATACAAAATTCATTTATTTTGCAATTACTTGTCTTCCACTATTTTATTTGCAAGGTGTTGTCTTATTTGCTTACATGCACCACTAGTGTTGGAATCCTTATGTATTTAAGGCCCCTCCTTTTAGATTTATGCCATTTTATTCTCCTTATCTTCTTAGAAATGGAAGTGGACAAAATGGTAGAAATTTTGGGAGATCTAACTAGAAATGCTAGTTTTCATTCTTCTCCACTCAAAAGGGAACCATGCATGGTTTGGTTTTTTGCATAATTTATAGATACACTTAACACATGGTTTTATATTTTTCATAGAAGATGAGATAAGAAATTTGTAATATTAGGGGAAATTAGTTTAATGGATGTCCTTGGATATTTAAAGTGGGACGATGGAAAGGAAAAAGGCAAGGATCTAGAATCATGCTAGAACCCTTACTAGGTTATGTTTTTCCCTAAGTTTTCCTTGAAAATCTTCAATTTAATTTTTTTGAAGGGAATTAATGAATGCCCAAATGTTTTAGCTTGGAAATATAACAGATTAACAATTCTTATTGCTTTATAAAATGATTACTTGTTTGAAACTAGTAAAGTAAAGTAGAGTAGTTTTAATATTCACAATGCCTTAGGCCATCTAGGATGATCCTCATGGAGGATGTTTATCCAATACATGATTATCTAACTATACTGTAGTTATTGAAGCATGGTGTATAACCATATACCCTATGGGATTCAAACCTTAGACCTCTTATGTCTTCACTATTAGGCCCACTTAGTGGGTTTTTATTTGGTTTGTGTAGACACCAAAACAGCACCAATCCGATTATGTGACAACAAGCGCTGATCGCATTGACACAAACAGCCCCTAGGGCAGCCCCCAGAGGTCAAAAAGTGGTCCTAACCACTCCCAAAAGCAGTTTTGAGGGTCAAAAGTCAATTTTGCACCTTTTTGGCACCTTTTTCTCTACTCGTCCCACCCAGGGACGAATTCAGACTGGTATTCGTCCCACCCTGGGATGATTAAGCAATCGCTCCAGGGTGGGACGAATAGCAGGTTTGACTGGCAAAAAGTCAAACCTCGGCAACTCCGCCAGTTAACTGAGGCTTCAGGCCATGCAATTGCGAGGAATGGCTCCAAATCAAGAAGAGAGACTTCAATCATGCATGTATTTATTTTAGAGACCTCATGCAAGAAGATTTTTTATCAGGGAGTTAGCTTTTCTCTGAAAATAGGACAGTTAACTCAAGAGGCGCCCTCGCATGCACAATTCAAACAAGGAGACCCTAAGGTCTATAAATTGGGGAGTTTTCCCACCCAAAAGATATATAGAGAAGGAGCATTTGAGCAATGAAGTGCTGCCAATTTCATACCTAACTGCGATTTGTGCTTTTACATCCTTAATCTCTCATTCGAAAGGGAGGTTATTGGGTGACTATTGGAGGCGCAAATCCATACCCAAAACCCGATTTTTGACCACAAATATCCACAAAATTTGTCGACAACACCCCATAATCAGTTTTGGACCCATCCCAAGTGGATTGGTGCCGAAACAGTGCTTCAATCGGTGGGCGTCCTGCCCCCGAGCGCTCCCCAAACTATCACAGTGCTAATCGCCCCACCCCGGGATGATTAGAAATATGTGATAGATTTCTTGTTTTTTTCTTTTGCATCTGATTCTAGATAGGTTAAATAGGTTACAGTTCAAATTTCATGTCATTCTGATTATTTTTGACCAGGTTATTGTTGTTTCCCGCTTTCACTAACTTGCAGATGCCATCTTCAAAATCTGGATCCTAGAGGAAAAATTGGAGAAATATGAGCATCTGGGTCATCCCAAAATACCCCCAATTAGCTAACCCCAAGTTTTTAGGTCTTTTGGAGCTTCCGAGATAGGACATTGAAGAGGGTGCTTTCTGACAGGTTATTAGGTCTATTCGTCCCACCCCGGCCAATTCAGTGTCTATTCGTCCCACCCTGGAGCGAGTACAAATCTGTGAGGAATTTTTAGACTTTTCTTTTTGCAATGGTCTTCTGATGATATTTTTATGCTTCTTTCAAAGTTTCAGGTCAATCAGAGGTCATCTGATAGTCGTTTTATTATTTTCATGCTTTTACTGACAATAGGCTTTGGGAAATACATGTTTCATTTGGTCTACAGGTATTATTAATATTTTCTGTTTCTTTGAATGCAGGTTTCTGACAGCAGAGGAGCAGGAAAGAGCAAATAATCACATACAACAGCGGTGGCGACGTTTTGGTCCGCCCATCTTACATGTGGGCACGCGGAAGAAGGATTGTTAGCCATGGATCTTGTGACAAGAAACACATTTGACTCTCCTATCCCCTAAAAAGGAAGGAGACGTATTGTAACACAATTTGTAAAGCGTATCAATAAAAGAGATTACTATATTTCGTATTGCTTTTATCTTGTGTCAATTTGCATACGTTATTTCTTGTTCTTGTGGCATATTCCTTTTTGTTTCCGTATCCTCGTGCTTTCAATGGCGATCACGGTGGGACCTGTGTCCTTTGATTTTTAAAGATTAAATTTCTGATTAAAGTTGCTTGTTTTGTTGCTTACAGGTACCAAGTTTTCAAAAGCTAGACTGTTTCAGGCAGAAATTCAGAGATATCCGACTTAGGCAGAGAAGAGGTAAGGGATTTAAACATCCTTTGGTCAATTCTTTGTTTTGTGTTTTCTGTTCTTGATATTTGCTTGCATAGGAGAGTTTAGATGCTTGCCTGTTTCATTTTTTGCAACTTAAAATGAATCCCACACACCACGTGGTAATTTAAACCAAGGAGTTGGTCGTAAAACCCCAACCCTTGAGCAAGACCAAAGGTGGATTCCATTATCACTTTGGCTTGAGATATTGCATACATTACCCCGATCGCGCCTGTTGCTAGACGTAAATCCTGACAAAAGCTGACCAAGTGTAGCTAGGGTGATTCCTAGCGCATGAGGATAAGTCTTCTATGGTAGGTGTCATAAACAGAGTGATTCCCCTTCCGTACCGCCTATGTTCCATGTATCATCTGCTCTCACGTACCTATAGTCTCCCTCACGTAAGGGCGGGTATATAGAGAGGTTGGTATATCGGTCCGGCAATGGTATATTGAAGGGGCGACCATTTTGGGAGTCATATGAGCCAACATTTTGCATTTAAATGGTCTTCACAAAAATTTTCAAAAACAAAACAAAAATCATCATCAAAAACACACTAAAACCAGTCTAGGACACACCATTAATCTTTAAAAGAGATAATCATTGCTTTGTGTGTGTATGTTCTTTTCTGCTTAGTGTAACAAAAAAAAATAAAAATCAAAAAATCATAAACAAAAGATAAAAATCTACGTAGCTTGTAGAGAGTCATTACCATGGTATTCACCCGTAGTCAAGCCCACTCACGGGCAGACGCTGCGGAGAATGTCCAAGGAGGCACGAGTCACCTCCGTTACAATCCCAAGGATTTGGTCATACCACCTTGGCGACCTAACACACAAGGCAGTCCCCTCCACACCTTAACGGAAAGGGACTATAGGGGCACCTCTTCTAGGGGCACTCCTGTTCAGCATAGCACCCAGCACACACCCTTCCATGAGGGGTACATCCGTAGGAGAGCTCCCTTAGATGCTCGCTATGAGTGGTCACCACGCGATGAAGCGCTAGGTCAACATAGGGTTCGACGGGAGGAACCACATGATTACACTCTCCCTCCTTCACCCCCTCTAGTTGTCAGGACTACAAGGACAAATCTAGAGCACAAGGCTCCTCAGGCGGGGCGAGCCAACTCCGCCCGTTCCTTTTTCACTTACGAAAGAGAGCACGAGGAAAACCCTTACCTTCCTCAAGAGCAATATACATCGTGGGAGCAATACGCCTCCGCAATTGCTAGCTATTAGGATCACCTACCGAGGCCAAAGCCTCGGGGGAATGCCGCTACCCCCAACAGAGGGAGGCGGCCTATAGAGATCTCGGATCACCATGACCGAGATAGATATCTAGGAGAGGCATCTAGGCCTTCTAGACATGAGACGGCAGGACCAACTATCTTAGAATCTGCCAAGCATATCGCACGTCGGATGGAACTCACGCTACTTGAGCTAGAACGACAATAGTTAGAGCAACGGTATCTTCTAAATAAAGAGTGCATTCAGCGCCAGAAGGATGAGTTGCTCAAGAACAATATGCAGGCAAGGACTCCAACCCCTCGCACGCATAAGACAAAACATTATGAGAGACACAACTGGGTGCGAGACAGGTCTCCGTGACCTTATCAAACGTTGCCCCCGATGCCTCCTAGACTTGAGCGGGAGGCCACTCCTAAGACCAATGACGGGCGCCTTCTTCAGGCACCCACCCAGGTTCATGGGCCACCCTTAGAAATTCTTCAAGAAGCCTCTGAGGAACCTGAGCGAGAAGAAGAGCGGGATGAAATGCCCTACCAAGGCAGGGGGGTGCTATTCGGCCACCCCTCCCAAGGCCCCAAGTTCCCCACAACCTGCAATGGGAACAAATCAAAGAGGAGGAGCTCAAATCCCTCGATACAAGCAATGCGCTGCCGAGCACTTAGAGTCGGTAGAGACCAAGATTTTGGGGCCCCAAAAGCCCAACTTACGTGAAACTCCTCTCAAAGAGGATCAACCCCTGGTTGTAGAGCTACCTGATGACGAGGTCTTCCATATCTCAGAATCACCGGATTTTGATGAGCCTGACTCTCTCGCCAAAGATGAGTCAGCATATGCAATAGCACCATGGGACCCGTTCGAGTCAGACAACACTAATTCATAGGTGGTCCCCATGGGTGATCATCACCAAAGTCTCTTAACATTATTCCCTTTGGAGGCTCCCATCGAGCCCGTGCCATTGCAGGAAAATCAGGTCCCCCCGCAAAGCGCGGAACAACCCCATCGGGACCATGTCAATCTGCTCGAGCAGGATGAGCCTAGAATGTCGCAGACAGCTGTCGAGGCCAACGAGGGCCTTTGGATCATCGATAATGATTACGAAGATGAAACTGAGATGGAATATCTCAATCATGCGCGATGACACAATCACCCTGTAACCCATGAAGAACTGATGGCACAACTAGGCATAAGATTAGGGCATGAGTGGCGCATAGACCCAGCCCACTGGAATCAAATGTTGATTCCGCTCCTTTGGGTAGACCACGAGCAACTTCCACCAAGAGATATCATAGCAACATCAGTGCCGAGGGCGGACCCTGTCCTCCTCTCCATGCATAGGGCCGATCCATTCGTGCCCATCCCTACAGAGCCAGATCCGGAGCACAAAGATCATCAAGCTGGGGGTATCTCTATCCCCTGAAGAGCCAGTGGATTACACCAAAAGCTCCAAGGATTATCGCAATCCCTTGGTCACCCTAAAAGCTCCAAGGATTATCACAATCCCTTGGTCACCCTAAAAGCTCCAAGGATTATCGCAATCCCTTGGTCACCCTAAAAGCTCCAAGGATTATCGCAATCCCTTGGTCACCCTAAAAGCTCCAAGGATTATCGCAATCCCTTGGTCACCCCAAAATCTCCAAGGATTATCATAATCACTTGGTCACCCTAAAAGCTCCAAAGGTATCTATAAACCCTTTGGTCAAGCCAAAAGCTCCAAGGATTTTCATAATCTCTTGGTCAAACCTAAAAGCTCCAAGGTATCTAGTAAACCCTTTGGTCAAACCAAAAGCTCCAAGAATTTTCATAATCGCTTGGTCAAACCTAAATGCCCCAAAGGTATCTATAAACCCTTTGGTCAAACCAAAATGCTCAAAGGTATCTATAAACCCTTTGGTCAACCCAAAAATGCTCCAAAGGAATCCATAAACCCTTTGGTCAACACCAAAAGCCCCAAGCGTTACCATAACTACTTGGTCAAAATACATATTCAAAAAAACACACAAAAACCATAAAATCATCAAAAATCACAAAAATATTGCATTTCAATTCCATGCATACTCATAAAAAAAAAATCACAAAAACAATTGCATTTCAATTCCATGCATACTCATAAAAATCAAAAATCACAAAAATAATTGCATTTCAATTCCATGCATTCTCATAAAAATCAAAATACAAAAATATAGGTTGCATTAGGCATCGCATCCATACATTGCATACTTGCTAGGTCATACAAGTCAAAAGCACCATAGACTATCATTACTTGGCAAATTCCATCATTTTCCACATCAAATCCATTTTCATGAATGCCTACATCTAGCATAACACCACCGCCATTGTTAGCATAGTCGATTGTCTCCTAATGTATATAGGGTTTTCGTCATTCAGATTGTCTTTAAATTTCTAGCCAAAATCTGTACATAGTTAAACAGATTTTACATGGGAAAGTTTTACTTGGATCACGCCTTGTTACGTAGCATCCCAACACAAATTAACACACATAAAATAATTCCTAAGTTGTGTGAACGTAAGAGAAACCTACAAAGCAGTCTAGGGTACCATAGGTGAAATATTAGCCCTGTTCATCCCCCTGTGCGAATGGTTCCAGAATGCTGAGAATTGACAAAAGGACGAGCTCTTCCCTATCCATTCCCCATAATAAATAGTGGTTTTCACCACTCCCACAAATCCCAATCATAGTTGGTCCCCAAAGTTGTAAGGATTCGTACTACACGTCCCTGCCAAGGATGGGTAGTCATCCCCAAGACCTAAAAGGATCAACGCCATTCAAAAACAAAATTCCAACAAACCATCATCACAACCCTTTCCATTCACCTTTGGTCTCAAAGTTGTAAGGATTCGTACTATCCGCCCCTAACCAGGATGGGTAGTCATCCCCAAGGCCTAAAAGATCAATGCCCTTACTTCATAATCTCCATCATCCCCTTGATTCCCAAAGTCGTAAGGATTCGTACTACACGTCCCTGAACAGGATGGGTAGTCATCCCCAAGGCCAATAGGATCAAGGCCATTCACAAGCTCAACCTTACAAAGCTCAAAATACAAAATCAACTAACAGTGGTTATCACCACTATTCAAAATCCTTGCTCAAAAAAAAAAAAAAAAACATAAATAGAAAAATAAACAGTGATTTTCATCACTATATAGACGAGCAAGTATCCAAAACCATTGAGCCAACACATAACCTGAACTTGAATCCCTGGAATTCTCAGCATTCGAAAACCATCTAGGTGATCCTCATTACGGGTTTGGTTGATAGCCTACCTGGCAATGGTGGTATCCTAACCGCATGACGATATGTCCGTCACATTAGCTTTGCGTGTGCGTAGACCAATGTTTGCATGTGGATGAGCTAGCTTATGGTACCTTAGATTGTCCCATGGATTAATCTTGCTAAATACAACAACGGAGTTAGTGGAGCTAATTAGGTGATCCTCAGTACAGGTTTGGTTGATAGCCTATCTGGCACTGGCGGTATCCTGATGAATACCACATAAACGAACTCAATTGCACACACAGGGATGTGAAATAACTTGGTTAAATTCAAGTCGGATTTATACCTTGTTCAAAAGTCTTGCGAGATAAATGTACAGTCTTGGCTAGTTAGTTAAAATATCTGAATCTCAGAAAAGCTTAACTACATTTTCAAACAACTGGTACATTTCATTCCGTACATCACCATCAAAAAATATGCAAAATACAAAAACAAAGTTTTCACATGCAAAGTCATCCCATAAGTACAGCAAGCCAGTCAATCTTGCACAGTCTATGGTGCCATCGACAAGTTATCAACAAATCATTTCATTCATTCCATATGCATACATCATATAATTAGAAACATCGCATTCATAATCGCACATGCATACATCAATGTAAATAGCATATACATAAAAACAACACAAAAATGCACAAAATGCACCAAAAAACAGCAATAAAAGTGTCCAATGAGAGTGCTTTTGCACTTGACATTATGGGCATGCAAAATAGATGTCGGGGTCACAAATCCTCACTATCCTACTCCCTAAGAAGGCTACCATAGCCGGACCGCTCCACGGGACGACGGATTTTTGAGAATTTCATCCCCAAATGGCATCACCAAAACAGGTCAAAACCCATCTCAAAATAGCAATAACATTGCCGAACAAATGCGCTTTTGCGCCTAACATTCTTGGCATCCAAAATAGACGTTGGGGTTACAAATTGTCACTATCCTACTCCCTAAGAAGGCTACCATGGCCGGACCGCTCCACGGGAGGACGGATTTTTGTCAATTTCAGCCCCAAAATGCGTCACAAAAAGGGTTAAAACCCACCAAAAATAGGTCCAAATGTTCGGAAACTGCTTGAGCATTCAATGGTAAACATCTAAAGGCACCCTTACCTAAGTCATCTTGGGTCAAGCGACTCGTCGCTTTTCTCATGTCGGTCATTCCCTCATCGATTCGTCGCTTGAGGGGGTAGTCACACTTAGTCACCAATCAACAACAACATACCCAATCAAGGAAATGACACGCATTCAAAGGATCATTGACAAAGACAATCACGCCCCTGCTTGGGGCAGCAAACAAGCAACAATCACAAACTGATCAAACACTTGGCATTCATGAATCATGAACACAAGGTTCCCCCATGGACAAAAGGTTGCGCCCTTTGCCTATTCATGACTGATCAATGTCCAAGCTCAAGTCACACCTCACCAAAAAAGGTTAACACTTGACATTAGTTCCTTAGCTCGTCAGAAGCAAGGATTCAAGAATGCATGCCCTTTCCATACTTGGGGCATCAAGAGTTGGTTAGGTTACTGAGAAACCCTAATCATTAGTGCTTTGGTTATCTATTTTTGCTCGACGCTGCGCCTTGCACAACGCTTCCCAAAAAGGGGCATCTATAGACACCAAAACAGCACCAATCCGATTATGTGACAACAAGCGCTGATCGCATTGACACAAACAGCCCCTAGGGCAGCCCCCAGAGGTCAAACAGTGGTCCTAACCACTCCCAAAAGCAGTTTTGAGGGTCAAAAGTCAATTTTGCACCTTTTTGGCACCTTTTTCTCTACTCGTCCCACCCAGGGACGAATTCAGATTGGTATTCGTCCCACCCTGGGACGATTAAGCAATCGCTCCAGGGTGGGACGAATAGCAGGTTTGACTGGCAAAAAGTCAAACCTCGGCAACTCCGCCAGTTAACTGAGGCTTCAGGCCATGCAATTGCGAGGAACGGCTCCAAATCAAGAAGAGAGACTTCAATCATGCATGTCTTTATTTTAGAGACCTCATGCAAGAAGCTTTTTTATCAGGGAGTTAGCTTTTCTCTGAAAATAGGACAGTTAACTCAAGAGGCGCCCTCGCATGCGCAATTCAAACAAGGAGACCCTAAGGTCTATAAATTGGGGAGTTTTCCCACCCAAAAGATATACAGAGAAGGAGCATTTGAGCAACGAAGTGCTGCCAATTTCATACCTAACTGCGATTTGTGCTTTTACATCCTTAATCTCTCATTCGAAAGGGAGGTTATTGGGTGACTATTGGAGGCGCAAATCCGTACCCAAAACCCGATTTTTGACCACAACTATCCACCAAATTTGTTGACAACACCCCATAATCAGTTTTGGACCCATCCCAAGTGGATTGGTGCCGAAACAGTGCTTCAATCGGTGGGCGTCCTGCCCCCAGGCGCTCCCCAAACTATCACAGTGCTAATCGCCCCACCCCGGGATGATTAGAAATCTATGATAGATTTCTTGTTTTTTTCTTTTGCATCTGATTCTAGATAGGTTAAATAGGTTACAGTTCAAATTTCATGTCATTCCGATTATTTTTGACCAGGTTATTGTTGTTTCCCGCTTTCACTAACTTGCAGATGCCATCTTCAAAATATGGATCCTAGAGGCAAAATTGGAGAAATCTGAGCATCTGGGTCGTCCCAAAATGCCCCCAATTAGCTAACCCCAAGTTTTTAGGTCTTTTGGAGCTTCCGGGATAGGACATTGAAGAGGGTGCTTTCTGACAGTTATTGGTCTATTCGTCCCCCGGCCCAATCTGTGCAGGTTCTATTCGTCCCACCCTGGAGCGAATACAAATATGTGAGGAATTTTCAGACTGTTCTTTTTGCAATGGTCTTCTGATGATATTTTTATGCTTCTGTCAAATTTTCAGGTCAATCAGAGGTCATCTGATAGTCGTTTTATTATTTTCATGCTTTTACTGACAGTAGGCCTTGGGAAATACATGTTTCATTTGGTCTGCAGGTATTATTAATATTTTCTATTTCTTTGAATGCAGGTTTCCGACAGCAGAGGAGCAGGAAAGAGCAAAGAATCACATACAATAGCGGCGGCGACGTTTTGGTCCGCCCATCTTACATGTGGGCACGCGGAAGAAGGATTGTTAGCCATGGATCTTGTGACAAGAAACACATTTGACTCTCCTATCCCCTAAAAAGGAAGGAGACGTATTGTAACACAATTTGTAAAGCGTATCAATAAAAGAGATTACTATATTTCATATTGCTTTTATCTTGTGTCAATTTGAAAAACCATATACCCTATGGGATTCAAACCTTAGACCTCTTATGTCTTCACTATTAGGCCCACTTAGTGGGTTTTTATTTGGTTTGAACTAGCTATCACCTATTTTTATTGTTTTATGAAAGGAAAGAAACTTATTTTTTATACCTCCAATTGTGATTTTAATAATGATCTTATTTTATTGCATTTTAGGCCCTATATGAAATATATAGGAAAATAGGTATGCTTTATGAATGTGATCTTGTACTAGATGACTATTTGTATATTACTTTGAAAGTCTTATTTGTAGTATCATCCTTGTACCCTATAGAGAGTACAAAAGAAAGGGTAGGATTTATTTTAAATGGTGCCACCAAGGTTTTGATAGAATGGACCTGATGTTATCATTCAATATTGTATATACTAATTTTATAATGTATAAAGATATCTTATAGTAGTTTACAAAATGAGTATACATCATTTAAACCATTCTAGAAGAAACAAAGAAGGATACAAGATATGAGAAAGTATATGTGTAAGTTCAAATTCAAAACAATTTAAAGGTGCAAAGAAATATCTAGAGGTAAATTTTAAAATAAAATAATTAAAAGAAGTCAAGTTTATATGAAGTAAGTTCTCTTTGTTTTTCTCAAGTAGTATAAAATCCTCTCTATGCAATAGAAATGAAAATAGTGTAGATTTTATCTAGTGTGCTTTAGGGTTTCAAGGGAAGAATAATAAAGAAATGAGTATAGAGGATATCCATGGCATTTTAGGGTTTTTTTAGGGCAACACAAAAACTATTTACTATAGATATTTATCTTTGCACTTTGAGCTTTCTAGAATAACATAAAAAAAGTATTTTTAAGGATATTCCTTGCACTTTGAAGTTTTTAAGGCAACATAAACCTAAAAATAGTCATTCTTATTATGAGCAATATGGAAACATTGAAAAGAATTATGAAGATGAAAGTATTGATAGAAATGGAAAAATAGAGGAAGAACATTAAAGTAAGAATAAAGAGAAAAGGAACCTCAAAGGGTTGTCGATTTGGATATAATATATAGAGAGACACATATATCAAGTGTTAAAAAATAGGGTTAATCCATAAATAAAATTAAAAAAAAAAATTTCAAAGGCAAATATTTTTAAAGCAAGTCAGAATCTATGTTTGGGAGGTATTTTAAAATGTATAGTCCCTCTTATTTTTGATAGGTCAACTCTAAAGGTCTAAAACATGAAGTAGGTTTGATACCCTCCACTCTATTGATCGGTAAGTTTCCCAAGCTCTTTGATGATATGGATCAACCAAGGGAGAATAACTATAATATCTAACCATTCCTCTATCCATGAGGAAAAACCTTCCTAGGTAGAGGAAAAGTGATGGATAACAAGGCTCAATGGTCAATTTCAATTGCTTCTAAAACCCTTTAATCAATATCTAGCATATCAACAGAGATATATTACCCTAAACCAAAGTGGAAGGAGGACATTGGTTTATTTAACTCGATCAAACCATTACATCAAGTGTGACTGGAGCTATTCATTCTATTTCCATTAGATTCATCCTAGGGAATGGTAAGAAGAGGGAATTTTTATAATCAAGGACTCCCCTCTATTTTGAAAGGGCCAAACCAAAGGTAATATTGTTACCATAGAGTAGCATCCTCCTAGGTGGTGCCATACAATCTACTCACTTTTGGGAGAGGATGATAAGGGAGGATCTTTCTTTAATTCTTTAATTATTTGATCCCCTCCACTCTATTGATCGATAATTTTATTGAGCTCTTTGATGACATGGATCAACCAAGGTAAAATAACTATAGGATCTAACCCTTCCACTATCTGTGAGCAACAACCTTCCTAGATAGAATAAAAATGATGGATAAGAAGGCCCAGTGATCAATTTTAAGTGATTTTAAAATCCTTTCATTATATCTCTCAAATCAAGGGGGATATATTACCCCAAATCGGAGTGGGAGGGAAACATTGGTTTAGTTAACTCGATTGAACCATTACATCAAGTGTAACTGGATATATTAATTATGTTTACATCAGATCCTTCTTAGGGAATGGTAAGAAGAGGGAATTTTATGATCAAGGTCTCCCCTCTATTTTGAAAGGGCCAAACTAAAGGTCATCATGTTACCATGGAGTAACATCCCCCTAAAAGGCACCATACAATCCACTCACTTTTGGGAGAGGATGAGAAAGGAGGACCTTTCTTTAATTTTTAAATTTTTTGATCCCCTCCACTCTATTGATCGATAATTTTCTTGAGTTCTTGATGATATGGATAAACCAAGGTGGAATAACTATAGGAGCTAACCCTTAGTCTATCTATGAAGAACAACCTTCCTAGGTAGAGGAAAAGCGATGGATAAGAAGGTCCAATGATCAATTTCAAGTGCTTTTGAAACCCTTTCATCAAAATCTCTCAGATCAAGGGAGATAGATTACCTCAAACCAGAGTGGAAGGGGACACTAGTTTAGTTACTTGATCAAACCATTACATCAAGTGTAACTGGAGTTATTCATTATATTTCCATCATATCCATCCTAGGGAATGAAAAGAATAAGGTATATTTATGATTAAGGACTCCACTCTATTTTGAAAGGGCTAAACCAAAGGTAATCATGTTAGCATGGAGTAGCATCCTCCTAGGTGGCACCATACAATCCACTTACTTTTTGGAGAGGTCGAGAATGAAGGGACTTTCTTTAATTCTTTAATTATAAGAGAGTAGGGAAATCCCTTCTCTTTAATAACCTATTCTCTTTAATATTTAATACAATAATGTATAATTGTTCCATCCTTGTATTCCCAAATTAACCTTCCATATTTTATCTCTTATAATCCTGATGAATATGGTGTTCTAAAATATAGGAGGTATGAACAATACCCCTAGAAAAAGAGTTATTAGGGAATTAATAGGTTTTAGTCTTAAGCTTGTTTTAATACAAGAAATAAAAATCAATAGTGAGGAATCTAACGATGCATTCTAAAATATTTGGAATATATGGATAGTTTATGTTAGATTCATATTGATTGTGGATGGACATATCTCACACAATCAACCATGATGAAAGAAATTTTGTATGGCTTCTATAGAAAAGGTAAAACCTATGGTAAACCCAAAGGCAGATCTAGAGACAAACTGAGTGGTAGTCCTAGAGGAACTGACCTAGAGACAAACCTAAAGATATACCCAGAGATAAATTTCTAGAGGTGGATCTATAAGGAGATCCAGAGGCAATGATCTAGAGGCATATTCATAGGCAGATATAGAGATAGACCCAGAGTTACAGATCCAAAGGTATGCTTAGAGCCAGAGCCAAAGCCATGAGCCTAAGCCAGAGCCAAAGACAAAACAAGAGCCAACATTCTTTCATTTCTCTTCTTCTTCTTCACTGTATTGGGATAGTTATATTATTACCCAAATAATGTAATAAGGGGGGATGTTAGAGTAGTATTACCTTATTTGGTAATTTGTTGATTCTCCAGGGTAGATTAGTTATTTACTACATTATTCTACTATCCTAGGTTAGATATTTTCTTTACCGATATTCCTTATTGTTCGTAAGTATTTGTTAGCATATTTTTGTTAGTTTTATTAGTGGGCTATAGTTAGGATATTATTTTATCATTATCTATAGCTATTATTAGCCTTAGCCCTATGTACATATATGAATTTTTTATTTATGAAATGATCTATGTTTTTCCTAAACCTAATAGTTTAGTAGTTTATACTATAGGAGATTTAGGGGTGTCAACAATATGAGATAAAAACCAATGGGATAAATTATTTCTAGAAGCAAAAAGTAATTGGGTTATTAGTATTAATCACAAGAAAGAGAAAAATATCAAAGTTGGAGTTATAAATGTATATGCTCTAACTATAGTAACTCCTCATGAAAGATATTGGTAGTACCTTGGTTTATTATTTTTAATTCAATTATAATTCATAATTGTGATCTATAGTCTTACGGAAGCTTCAACATAAGTTTGTATCCTTTGGGAAAAAGGGTTGTACACCTTAATGGTCTAAATCAATAAAGGGTTTTTTGCATTTATAAACTCAAATAAACTTTAGATGTTATCTCTTCAAGATTTAAATATACATGGGATAATAATAACATTGGGAAACCTCGTATAGTAGAAATATTAGACAGATTGTTGCTATCTAGTGTATGGTTGTAAACATAGTATAATCATTTCAGACATTTTATTGTGAGAAGGATTATATGACAAACCCATTCTCTTTAGACATTATCTACTCGATAATGTCATACAAATCCATTTATATTTTAGTCTATGTGGTCCCAATACTCCAATTTCTTCCAAATGGTTATGTTATAGTGGGATGAAGCAATGCTAGAACGATCATGTATGTATAAGTTTGTTCAAAAGATAAAATACAAAGTGCTAGATATTTGGTAACACATTTAAAATAAAAGAAGAAATTAAAATCAAGCTCAACAATTAACAAGAGGTTAAAAATTCAATGGAATGGACCAACAAACTTATGTACCAGAAAAAAATTATTTTTTTATTATTATAATGTATTGAAAGAGGAAGAGTCATATTGGTCCCAAAAATCTAGGGCGAGATGGAATAAGGAATGGAAAATAAATACCAATTTTTTTCATGTTATAATCAGAATAGATTTATCTTTTAATTGAATCAAGAAGAAGGAATTAATGTTGGAGAATATTACATTATTTGGTACATGTTAATGTACCCCCATGGTACCTTTATGGTACAAATGTAAATATATAATAGATTAAGGCTGCGTCTATAGTTTAGATGAGTGATTTATAATTTCCATTTATATAAGTGTTAATGTGTACGATATGCATAAGTGTCATGTAAGAGTGCAAAGTGTATGAAATGCACAAATTTCATGTAAGTAAGAGTGCAAGTGTGTATTGAGAGAATGTGTACAAGTGTCATGTATGTAAGTGTACAAATATGTAAAGTGACGATGTGCACAAGTGTCTTGTATTAGAAGTGTATGTAGGAGAGTAAAAGTCATGTAGAAAAGTGCAAGTGTCATAGAGTTAAAGTATGCTTGGAAGAAGAGAGTGAAGAGTCTTGCATACAAGTGGCAAATGAGAAGCCAAAGGTCAAGAATAGGAAAGGTTTTATCTCTTGGATATGTGAGGAGTGCTATAGATAAGTATTGAAGAGTCACATTCCTATGGCTATATTATGGAGACAAAGATACATACAATGTCATGGAAAACGGTCTATAACGATCACCACATAGCAAGCATTGATAATAAATCTTGTATACATATTTTGAACAATTCATATTGTAAGTATTCTTCATGCATGTACATGAATGATTTTGGCCATTTATATTCATATTTGATATTATAAGTGAATGTTATTTTCATTATTATATTGGCCTAGATATATATTTGATTGCTCACATATATAATTCTACTCTTGATATTGATATTTCGACCTATAATATTGTGGCTTCTTTATATTGGGACCTGTGATATTTTGAGATAGTAAGGCTTAAAAGCCAACAATTAAGAAGGAAGCAAGTAATTTTTTCAAAGATATTATGTTAGAAATTTGGAAAGAATGTTAGAGTTTACAAAAAATATTCCATTAATTATCATACAAGAACGTAATGAATGCTTTATAACAAAATATCTATGGAGGATCACCCTAACAAGGCACCTTGTCCAGATGGATTTTCTATAATTTTCTTTCAAAAATTTGTAATTTGCTGAACAATGGCATGCTGGATATGATTAAATAGTCTAGAAAAAAGAAGTCTGTAGTAGATAAGATAAATACCACCTTTATTGCATTGGTTCCCAAGAAACACAACATAAAATATTTTTATAATTCTCATCCAATAAGCCTTTGTAGTATGATTTTTAAAATAATTTCAAATTTTATGGAAAATAGATTGAAAATAATTTTAAAAGGAATAAGGTTTTTTTTGTTAATGTTAAATAAATTCTTAATGGTGTAATCATTATATAAGAGGCTATATGTTCTCTTAATTATGTGATAAACTAGGTGTGTTTGTAAACTTAAATATGAACAAAACATATTATAGGGTTTGCTAGACTTTTCTATATGATATTCTTTGAAACTTTTGTTGTGATCAAGGTCAGTGTGAACTCCCAAAACATTCTATTTTGGTTAATATATTCTCCATTGGATACTTTGAATCATCACATGGACTATCAGACTGGCCCACTATCTCTTGATTTATTTATATTATTGCAAAAAAATTGGATATAACTTTATCAAAGAAAAAATTAAAGGTATTCAAGTTGCAACAAATGGTCCCTTCGAATCTCATCTCTAAATTTTTTAGGATACTTTTTTTTGGGACATACCTTAGTCAATGAGGCCATGGATTTTAAATAGATATTATAATGTAATTAGAAGGTTGTTATATAGTTTTCTAATACTAAAAATCAATGGTCATTTTTGTAGCCTTGATTTACAATGGATTATTGTGAAGATTTTAGGGTTTAAAGTAGGAAATTAACATCAATATATATATATATATATATATATATATATATATATATATATATATATATATATATTATATATATTGTTGTCTAATAAAACAAGGAAGAAGGAGATATGGGGATTAATTTTGGATAGCATTAAATATTATTTGGAAGGTTGGAAAAGTAAGTTCTTAACCATGGTTGGAAATCTGTAACTCATAAATAATACAATGTAATCTAACCCTATATACGTGATGTCACTTTCAAGATTGTAAATAGGTATAGAGTCCAAATTTGATAAAATTCAAATACATTTTCTTTAGAAAGTAGGTTTCCTCTTTGTAAGTGGGTTAAGGTTGGAAAGAATTATACAAGCATAAGCTTGCAAAATTGAATACTTATAAGTTTAGAATAAAGAGCAAAATTTGGTTGCATATAATTCAAATATCAAGCAAAGAGTTGGAAAATATTATTACTTCAAAAGTATATAGGTTCTACTAGTGTAATAAAAAACCTTAGGAAAAGGCCCCTACCTAGAGGCTTGGAAACATGGAACTTCATATTAGATAGTTTAAAATTGATCAAGAAACATATTATATGGTTAGTAAATGAGGGGGATTATACAAATCTTAGCTATGATCCTTGGTTGAATTCTTATCCTCTTACTCCATAATGGTAAACTTTGGATCAAGCATGTTTAGCTTGTAAAGGTTCAAAGGTCAAAAATTATATTAGTGTGAGTAACAAGTCTAGATCATGGAATTTTGTAAGCAAATTGCTTAGAGTAGAGGACCTTGAATAAATAGTAGATGAGATCCAAATCATGTTTCAAAAGTTCTATTTTCCTACTTTTATAAAAAAAAGAGGATGATTTGGTTTGGAATCTATCAAAATATGGTGGGTACTTGATCAAGTTTGAATATAAGAATTTAGAGAAATCATAAGTTTCTACTCCTAAATATTTCCCTTAGAAGAATGTTGGTCACTCAAGGACCTCCATAAGTCCTTAACATTCCTTTAGTTAGTATTCCAAAGCAAGATTCTTATATGTGAGAACCTACAAGAAGAGAATATCATGGACCTTTCATGAGTGCCTTAAGTGAGAAGATTTAGAAACATCATATCATTTACTTATTCATTGTTCCTTTGATTACACCATTTGGAGCTGCTTTGTAAAAATATAAGAATATATTAGGTAGATTCATCATGACTAAAAGAGTTGATGAAATATTGGATTAATTGTTTCAAAGCTAAATCATTATGTATTTTATGAAAAACTAAGTTGCCATTATTTTTTATTTATGCTTTGAAAGAAATATATATGTGTGTGTGTGTGTGTGTGTGTGTGTGTGTGTGTGTGTGTGTGTGTGTGTGTGTGTGTGTGTGTGTCTGTGTGTCTATATATATTGTTGCATCTCGTATAGAATATTTATAAACATGGTGCTAATCATAAAAAGTCTTAAATGTAGAAAAATATCTACTTTAATATATTCAAATGGTTTCTCCTTCAATTTGGAAAGAGCTGGACAAAGCGGCTAGAAGTTTTCTTTGGGAAGGTGCCAAAGGAGAGAGGAAATGGGCCTTGGTTGGATGGGATAAGGTCACCTAGCCCAAGGAAAAATGTGGGCTGGGATTAAGAAGCTCCAAGTTTAACAATCAGGCTTTGGCTGGTAAACTATATTGGAGGTGGATTTCCCAGCCAACGTCCCTCTTCAGTAGAATCCTCTCTAGTAAATACTTGGGTCTTGTTCACCCCAATGACTTGGGCCGCTTTCCTTTGGAGGGTAATGGATCATTAGTGTGGTAGGCTCTCAAGCTTGGATCTTGCATTATCAAAGATCAATTGTTCTGGAAAGTTGGGAGAGGGGAGAAGGCCCGGTTTTGGACTGATTCTTGGGATCGGAATCCTCCCATTCTTGTTGTGTTTCCTAAATTGCATTCGTTAAAATTAGCTCTAGAACATATGGGATGGATCCATATTGAGAGCTACTTAAATACCAGCCAATTGGGGGAGTATAAGATTCAAAATTTCAAGCGGCTGGGTGAATGGCCTATTCCAATCCCCCCGGAGCAGGCTCCAACTCTGGAAAAAATCTTGTCAGAACGGTTTCTTACTGGGAGATATGAGGTGGTTGAGCTTGCTTGGGGCTTTGGGAACCTTGGGGTTTATACTGTGAAGGAGGGCTATGATTCGATCCTTCCAGAGCCCCCCCCACACTCTTTTCCAGTTCAAGAATGGAGGAAGATTTGGCATCCCAAGGGCTGGCCGAAAGTGAACTTCTTTGCCTGGCAGCTTATGCATAATGGAATCCTGACCTTTGACAATCTCAGAATCAGAGGCATCATTGGTCCTTCCCAGTGTGTTTTATGCTATAGGAATGAGGAAACTGCTGATCATCTTCTGTTTGATTGTCCTTTCACACAACAGATTTGGCATCGTTGGTTCTCCCATTTTAAACTTTAGGCTATTGGAGACTTGTCTCGGACCAATTTATGGGAAAGCTGGAAGAGAGGTAGATTTACATCTAAAGCTCTTCGAATTGGCTGGGAGCTTGGTTTCATTTTTATTTGGTGGCAGGTGTGGTTGGAAAGAAATGCTCGTATTTTTCATGAAACCTTCTCTTCGGTGGATGGGATATGGCAGGTCATCTGGAGCAAAGTAGTGGAAATCGTTGCCATCTATGCTGAGGAGGAAAATCAGCCTGCTTCTAAGCCTCTGGAAGAGAGAGCTGCTGATCTTGAGAGACAGGTAAGAAGTTGTTGGAAACCTCCCCCAGAAGGCTGGATCAAAATCAACACTGATGGAGCTGCAAAAGGCAATCCGAGCAATGCTGGAAGTGGAGTAATCTATCGTGATCATGTTGGGGCTGTGCTCTATTGGGAATTGCAAGGTCTTGGTTATGCCACAAACAATGAAGTCGAGGCCTTTGCTATTAAATTTGCTTCCATCTGGGCCATCAAGCAGGGTCATAGAAAGATAATCATTGAGTCTGATTCCCAAATCCTGGTTGGCGCTCTTGATTGCATGAGGAACTTTGCCTTAAAAGCTTGGAGGCTACGGATTCTGGTCTCCCAAATTAAAGAGCTTTGGAAGGAATTAGAGGATGTGATACCTGTTTATGCTAGCAGAACTCTTAATAATGCGGCTGATTTCCTTGCTAAGATGGGTGCTGAGAGCGAGGTTGGGATGCATCTGCATAGTGATATGCCTGTGGAGGATGCAGAGATTAGACAAGGCCTTGAACAAATTTTGAAATAATGTGCAGTGTTTTTTATGCTAAGGAAATTTTTTGTCGCGATATCGCGACCTGTAGTGCTGTCGCGGCCTCAAGCCGGAAGCTGTCGCGATATCGCGACAGGTTGAGCCTCCGCGGCCTTTGGTGGGTTTCTGTCGTGATATCGCGACATGTCGCGCTATCGCGGTCCTTGTTGAGATCCTGTCACGATTTCGCACCTCTTTTGAAGTTGAAGAGCAAAGTTGAAATTTCGTCACGATATCGAGACAGGTTGGAGAGTGGGAAGCTGCAAGGTAATCTTGTCGCGATATCGTGACACGTTTGGAACTTAAGCGGCTGGGAGGAAAATTGTCGCGATATTGCAACCTGTAGCACCGTCGCGGCCTTGAGCTGGAAGTTGTCGCGATTTCGCGATAGGTTGAGCCTTTGCGGCCTTTGGCGGGTTTCTGTCGTGATATCGCGGCATGTCGCGCTATCGTGGCTCTTGTTGAGATTATGTCGCGATTTCGTGCCTCTTATGAAGATGAAGAGCAAAGTTGATAATTCTTCGCGATATCGCGACAGTTTGGTAAACTGGAAGCTGCAAGGTATTTTTGTCACGATATCGCGACACGTTTGGCACTTAAGCGGTTGGGAGGATAATTGTCACGATATCGCGACCCTTTTGTGGCATGAGAGTCGTTTAGAAACTTCATCGTGATTTCATGACGCATTTTTTGGTTGGATGATGCGGAGACAGTCCGTCACGATTTCGCGACCTTTTTGGCGCTTTGGTGCTCTTTGGAGTTGTCACAATTTCGTGATGCCTTTGCTGTTTGGCTGCTGGAAGGTGCTGTCGTTGCGATTTTGTGACTCCTTTTGCGTGCGGCTACCGAGGGCCCTTCCTATCGCGATATCGCGACATGTCACGATTTCGCGACATGTCGCGATCTCGCGACATGTCGCGTTATCGCGACTGTTGGCACCGACGCGGTCGAGATGGGGGTGACTGCCGCGATTTCGTGACATGTCGCCTTTTCGTGCCCTGTTGTTTTCTTTGCCCTGTGGTTGTTAGTGCTGCCTTTGTGCTTTGCACTTGTTGTGTTGCTCTTTGCTCTGGGTCGGGATGTGTTCTCTCCCGTTTGTAATTGTTCTTTGTATTAATACAAGTTTTCATTTTTTTCAAAAAAAAAAAAATATATTCAAATGGAAATGTCTATAAGTTGAGATTATCAAAATTAATTTTGATGGTGCCTGTAGAGGGGGGGAAACCGCCCTACTGCGTACAATTCCTAAACAAGGTTGGATCCACAAGAAAGGAGCCTTTGGGGTGAACCACGAGGGTTGTGTTGTTATCTACACTCGGTGCTAAAGGAGGGATGGGTTCACCATGAATGTATTTAAGGACTCACTCCAAGTCCACAAGAATTTCAAGAATGTTTGATGTATGATATTTAAGACAAACACCTAGATTTGGCCTTTCTAGATCTATGTTATAAAAATATAAAGGACAATGTAGAAATATAGGATGTAGGAATACAAGAGCTAAACCTAAAATGATTCTTTCTTTGAATGATTTCTAACCTAGGGTTCTAAGAAAACAACCTTTAAGCAAGGGCTCAAGAGAAATGCACAAATAGGATTAACCCTAAGTGCACACTATATGATGTTTTCCTTTCAATACCTAGAATTAATTAGATATATTTCTATACAATTAGATCTAGGGTTTTACAACATAAATATAAGGCACTCAACAAAAAGCCTAAAAACTAATCAAAATACTTAGCTTATCTAGTTATTTATCCTTACCTTTATCCCTTTTTCTCTTGCTATTAATAATACATGTTCCTACAAGATAATTCAACAAACACTTGAAAATGGGATTAGCATTAAGGGGTCTCCTTAGGTCGTTGTATAACAATACTTGGAGGTGCAGCAGTCAAGCCCCCTAGATCCTTTTAGCTGACCTTTGATAATTAAAAGCAAAAATTGACCTTTGGAGAAAAGTAAACATAATATAATACAACAAAACAGAATGCAAAAATCATAGAACAGAATATGCCACTATGCTCTAGATGAAGTCTATGATGCAATGAAGAAAATAGGAACAGTATATTACCCCCAGTTTTGGCTCGGGAAAAATCATACCCCATGTAGGCAACAAATCCACCTCCCAAAAGAAGAAGTGATAAAAGGATTTGCCCAAGTTTGACAATTTTGACAAGTTTTGTAAACCGTACAGGTAGGAGTAAACCGTACAACCAGAAGGGTAAACTATACAAGGTGAAGGCAAACCGTACAATGTGCAATGAAATGAAATGAAATGCATGGGAAATGTAATTTAAGTTGTAATTGTGCATATATTTTATTATTAATGTGTTAGACTTAGTAAAAGTCTTAATTAATGCATTCTGTTATGCATGGGTAGTTGTAAATAACTAATTGCCTCAGGAACCACTTTGGAACAGCCTAGGAAACATTATATAAGGCCCCATTTTCAATTTTTATGGTTTGGTTAGAGTCTGGTTATGATCTAGTGATATTTCGATTATTAGGGAATGCTATGAGTTCTAGTTATGAACTATTATTGCATATCTTTGATTGTTGAGTGAAATTTTTGAACAATAATGAAGCATGAGTACACACTCACGTATTGTATGATATTGGAATGGTAGAATAGCATTTGACAGTTTATTTCTATTGCATGTACTTCTTTTTTGTTGTTATGGCTATTTTATGCATTGCTATGGAGGAATTAGATTAAACCAACACTAGTGTGTCTCTGAGGAATGATCTGAGATGATGATGACACCAAATGAGATTTATTGAACACTATTGTATGATTTTTGGACATCACCATTGAATATAAAACTCTCTCAACCTTGATAAAGTACTTTGCATGTTGATAGGATTAGGATTAATTGCCATATTAAATCCTTACAAAACTTATCTAAGAGATATTGATATAGGATAATATACAATTTATCACTTTTTTTTACCTTCTTTTTGTACAAATCATAGATTAGAGTCGTTACAAAACGTACAGAAGATAATTACCCGATTTGGCATTTTAGGCAAATATGGGAAATTTACCCGATTTGGCAGTATTGGGAAATAGAATTGTTTAGTTACAAAATTGTGTACGGTAGCTTGCAAAACCAAATATAAAGGATTTGATAATTGTGAAATCGTACAATTTTTGTTACAGTACAATTTGGTATCGTACAGTGGTATGATTTGGGATCCGTACAAGCTGTTTAGTTGTCGCACGTTACTAGTTGTAGAGACTGTACAGTGGTACGATTTAGTCCATCGATTGGAAATAGAAATTTGATCATTCTAAGCCTTTTAAACCACCTTCCCATCAGGAATGCTACACCCCTATGCTACATTTGGAACCGTTGCCATCGAACTTGTCATTTTTGTTAAAACGGGTCAAATTGACAAGTAAAGAATACCACAAAATTGGAGGTGAATGATAGACACCAGTGTGCAAAAGCATAGGAGATGGTAAGTATAAGAGAAAATTCTAGTAAGAAGGAGCACAAGTATTACTTGAATATAGAATGCAATTAACTAAGACCATAGTAAAAATGAACCAAAAATAAAACAATTTTGGGCATTTGAAGGAGATTTTGAAACACTACTGGTAGAGATAGAAGAGGGGGTAACAGAACCACCTAGCGTAGAGGCATGAGTTGACAGAGAAGTAGCTAACGAGGAAGGAGAGTGGATGGTGAAACCTAAGAAAGTAATAGAAGGGTTTCAAGGAAGTTCAGAGGATGGGAGTCAGGCACTAGAGCAATAGGGCATGAGGTCTCAAGAGGAAGGACCAAGACCATCTCTCTCACATCAGAGAAGGAAGTCACGGAGTGAAGATGCACATGAGTTTGGTCAACAATTTGTGGCACAGAATAATATACCTTAGATAGAAACTTATGATGATGACTTTAGTAAAACACCCCCAAGGAGGAATAAAACAGAGATTCCATGGAAAACCTCAAGTTACGAGGATGATTCTCCGAAGATGGCTAATAGAGCAAACAAACAGAGATGTCCACATTTTACAGGTGAGGGTAAGGAAGACCCCACAAGACATATTAGAACTTGTATAACCATTTGGAGATAAAATGGTGTAGACCTACTGTATGACTGGGTAACTTTATTTCCTACTATCTTGAGAATATTGGTGATGGATTAGTATCTGAAGAGGGAAAATAAAGTAGATTTTTGGACTTGGAATCAAGTGAAGGAAAAATTCATTGAGGAATTTTAACATTTGAAGGATGATGGAGATATTGCTACAGAAATTTGACAAAGCAAAAATTTGTATGATGAAGCAAAAATTTGATGAATATTTAAAATAATACAACTACATACTAAATCAGTTAGTAGATAAGATGTAGATGCCTTTGGCATATGTATTGGTGAAGCGGTGGTTCGTAGTTGGGTTACTACCAAAATATAAGAAAAATGTGAAGGAAGTACCATAAAAAATGTATGAAGAAGTGGTGAAGCATTCAAAGAATTTTGAAAGTGAATCGAAACAGACGTACACATGGATTTTATCTCATCTCAAGTCTAATGATTTAGATAGTGGAGAAGAAGACACTATACAGAGGATAGTAGCATTGTTTCATCAGGATTTCGATAAGATAATGAAAGAACAAATAAGTAAGCCTGATAGGAATGATATATGGTGTACAAAATTTAATACTAAGGGCCATACAAATGTAAAGTTTCCACGAAATGACTATTTTCATATTTCTATAATGTGATGGGACACGAGGTGATGTTATGTCCATATAACACAAGAGTACGTTCATAGGTACTGAAAATCCAGGAGTAGGAAGAGAAACAGAAGACCCTAGGAAGCAGACAACAAGCAATAAGTTGTGGTTATATAAATAGTCGGTGAGGTGGAAGGTTGAACCAGGGCAATTGAAAAGGAGGATAGAGTCATTTGCAGTATGACTTAGAAGGAAGGTCGATCATACAATGTCGCAATTGCCAAGAATGGGGGCATTTCACGAAAAATTGTCCTTCACCTCAGAGACAAGAAACACAATAAGAAAATACTATACATATGTGTAGGTGGTGTGGTCTGGGTAACCACAAGGAAGCAAATTTTCCAAAGAAGGCGAGTTCAAGCAACCCGTAAAATGTAAATTATTTGGATATTGAGGTTCCCCAAGTTAAGGAGGAAACCCAGGAAGTTTTAGCCATGACAAGAAATCAAGCTAAAAAGGATAAGTATCCAGAGCCAACAAAATAAAAGTAGTGCTGGCAAGTAGAAAATAAAATACTACAGGATGAAGCACAAAAAGCTAAACAAGTGAAGTTAGCTGAAGAAAAGGAACTAAAAAAGCTATCAGAAGAGAAGGCAATTGTGTAGAGTCTGGCAGCACATGTTTTGGACACCATAGTAGAGATAAAGGTGGCTAACCTATTGGAATCTATTCCATCATTACAAAAAGTGATGGTGGAAGAGATACAACTACATAAGGTGATGGAAGTGCAGAGTCAACCGATTTAGGAAAAGGAACGAAAAGACCAATTCATGGATCCAACTATATTGATGATTGATGTGGGGAAGAAACCTACATTAGTTTATATGGATATCCTAGGGCATAAATTGACACAATTTATTGTGGATGGAGGATCTAATGTCAATGTGCTACTTGAAATGACCTAGCTAGAACTAGTCACTCCATATCTATGGGCATCAAGATTTTGATTATATGGTGCTGACTAGTATGGTATCGAGACAAAGGGAGTCTTTATAGCACAAGTGGTGATAGCTGAACAAGAGTTTGTCTTGGATTTCATTATGATTACTATGTATAAGACTACATACAATGCCCTCTTAGGGAGAGGATGGATACAAGTAGCCAAAGTTAATCACAACTGGGGAAAGAATTAGATCACTTTCAATAAAGGAAAACATAAATATATGATTAATCTGGCTAATAAAAAGGTCAGTGAGGATGTAGCTACAACCGATGAATCAAAAAATTCCTCAAGATATGAATGATATGAACCATATGAAGAAGGAATGTTGTACCTAGATGAATGTAGTGAAGATGAAGCTAGATCTAATAGTGGGCTTCTTCATTGGAAAATAGAGAAGTACAAAATTTTTCAGCCCAACTACCTCTATATTGACTCAGAGGAGATCAAGGAAAAACAAGACGAAACCAATGTCATCTAGGAACCTAAGAAGGAGGCTGAAGAGAAATGG
This sequence comes from Wollemia nobilis, assembly GCA_028583015.1. NCBI lineage: Eukaryota > Viridiplantae > Streptophyta > Pinopsida > Araucariales > Araucariaceae > Wollemia > Wollemia nobilis. Next base: position 4,670,564 of record JAQPPZ010000386.1, on the reverse strand, counting down.
ATATTTCCAAAGAGTTTTATCGAGTATACATTAGGAGATGTAGAAATTTATGCAAGACCAGCACACCCAAAGAATGTGGAGAAAGTAGCAAGTGAACCAGAGAACATCAAATATGGACCCCGGATAGTGGACATCAATCTAAGGACAAAGGATGAACCTAGGATGATTTACCATGGTGATGATTGGAACCTTATACTAAAAGCAGTAGCTTTTAAGTTATTCTTGGAATATAAGGATGTCTTTGCATGGACATATAAGTATTTGAAGGAAGTACTTCCTGAGTTATGTTTCCACAAGATTACACTAATGCCTGGAGCACAACCTATAAGGAGGAGACCATATAGAATAAATCTAAAATATGTTGCATTAGTGAACGTAAATATAGATAATATGTTTGAGGTAGGAATCATATTCAAGGTTACAACTAGTGAGTGGGTATCACCTATAGTGGTCACCTTGAAAAATTAAATGGACAAAATTAGAATGTGTGTACTTTAGGATTCTAAATGCAATAACTATCAAGGATTTCCTTCACAGATTCTATCCTCGAAGAAGTTGTAGGACATGAGATCTATTCATTTTTGGATGGATTTTTGGGTTACAATCAAATTAGTATAGCCAAGGAGGATAAGTTGAAGACCACATTTATTGTGGAGAATTTCATCTATGCGTACAATCGAATGTCATTCGGGATCTGTAATACCCCAACTACATTTCAACGCATCATACTGCATATATATTTGATCAGTTAGCAACAGGGAACTTCAAATCATTTTTGGATGATTGGTCCATTTATGGGAATATCAAGGAGCATCTTCCTGCTCTCAGTGAATGCATGAGTAGGTGTAAAAATGCACATATATCATTAAACCCTGGTAAGTGTTACCTGATGGTATCATATGGAAAATTGTTAGGACACATAATGTGTAGTGAAGGATTAAAAATAGATCCTAATAAGATTCGTGTGATATTGCACATGGAAGAACCATATGATGCAATTTCACTTAAAACCTTCCTTGGATCGATGGGGTATTATCAAATATTTATCAAGAACTATGCACATGTATCCTTTCCATTGGATTCATTGATGAAGAAGAATGTTCCTTTCAGATGGACAAAGGAGCATCAAGGAGTTTTGAGCAATTGAAGGCCAAGCTTATGAGTAGCCCAATTTTGGTGTTCCCAAACTAGGATAAGGAATTCCATAACCATATTGATGCTTCGAATTTTGTAATTGGATGTGCTTTGGCATAAGAAGGACAATTCAGGTTAGATAAACCTATTTTCTTTGCTAGTTATTTATTGTCAAGGATAGAGAGAAATTATAGTACAATAAAAAGAGAAGCTTTGGGTATGGTATATGCAGTCTAAAATTTTAGGCATTACCTACTGGAAAATATTTTTTCTTGTTATGTAGATCACCAAGCCCTGTTATACTTGATAAAAAAACTGATGATACAAGGATGTATTATTAGGTGGCTCATCACCCTACAGGAGTTCGTATTTCGAGTTGTAGTGAGACCTAGTAAGAAGCATGTCATTGCAGACCAGTTGTCTTGAATATGATCAGGAGATCCTATAGGAATAGGGGTTCCAGATGAATCCTTGATGTACAGTTATTTGCCATCAATGTTGTTCCATCGTGGCATAAGTTTATTGGCTAGTACCTTTCCACAAGAGAGTTGCCATAAGAAATTACAACAAATGAGAAAAAGAAAATGATTATGAAGTTAGAACTCTTCCAGTTAATAGCAAGATTGTTGTATAAAATAGGAAGTGATGGTATATTACAAAGATGTGTGATGGAATAATAAGTCAAAGTGGCATTGAAAGAAGCTCATGAAAGCTTAACATGAGGGCACATGGGACCAAATGCGATCGCTAGGAAAATATTACTGGTAGGATTATGGTGGCCCACACTATATAATGATGCAAAAGAGTATATGAAAGCATGTGACACTTTTCAAAGGGCAGGAAAGCTAGTAGAGAGGGACTTTATGCCCTTGCATCCATCACAACCCTAGGGACTATTTGAAAGGTGGGGATTTGACTTCGTCGAACCATTGAAGACATCTTGTAAACGGAAGTGTAGATACATTGTGGTAGTAATGGAATACTTAACAAAGTGGGCCAAAGCGATAGCATTACCTGATAACTCAGCCAAAAGTACAACAATATTCTTGTACGAGAAGGTAATTACAAGATTTGGTATTCCACTATAGATCATGAGTGACCAAGGAGGACACTTTATCAATGAAATCATCAAGATGTTGATAAAAAAATTTAGGATTTTTCACTCATTGTCTAGTCCATATTACCCCAAAGAAAATGGGTAGGCGAAGCAACAAATAAAGTCCTGGTATCTACTTTGTATAAAACATGTGGAATAGAAGGAGCAGATTGGGAGGAAAGGCTACCATCTATTTTATGGGCATATAGAACAACTTTTAAACCAACAACATAGAATACACCTTTCTAATTGTTGTATGGAAAGGATACAATGGTGTCAGTTGAATTCTTGATACCAAGTTTGACAGTTACGGTAGAGCATCGCTTGGGTGATCAAGAAAGTTTGAAAGAGCGATTGGCAACACTGATCAAGCTAGACAAAAGAAGATTCATGGCACAATGGGCGATTAAGGTAGCTCAAAAAAGAAGGAATTCATGGCATGACAGACACTTGAGGAAGCTAGAACTTAGTCTAGGTGACTTGGTTCTAAATTTTAATGGAAAGAGGGAAATCAAGCCCGGTAAGTTGAAGACTCCATGGCTTGGTCCCCATAAAGTGGTAGAAGTAATAAATAATGGAGAATTCAAGTTACAAAACTTGAATAGGACTGAGGTATCCAACATTGTAAATGGATCAAATTTGAAGCCTTACAAAGTACAATGCTTATTCATTTCTTCAAAAGAGATCGAACGAAGAAGATGAGCAGAAGCTCAATGGAGTACTCAAGGAGAGAAAGGTCCATCATAGGAATCCTGACATGGGGCTCACATATTTATTCATAGAAGGGGAAGAGACAAGACCAACCATAGAATAGCAAGAGTTAGCACCTCTACCTGGAGAAATAAGAAGATTACGGGTATATGATAGATTTGTAAATGGAATCGAAAGAGTAGAAGATGAAGATGAAAAATAAATTCCTCCAAATGAAAGAGGACATCAAGAGATAGTACTATTACCCAAAAATAGGGGAAGGCAAGAAGAAACACCCCAAGAAAATAGAAATATGATTTATCCTCGAGTGGAGCAAAGATAACTACCCCAACAAGTTGAAGGATGAATAAGGATACGGTTAATAGTACGATATGAGGATAGAGTGGACACGTTTGAAATGGAAGTTCTAGAGGAGAATATGAATGAGACCATGAATTGGCTAGACTTACTCCATTAGCTTAGATAGGGCTATTACAATAGAGAATGCGACTGCAAAATTAGCAACTATAGGAAGAATGTCAGAAGTTGTGAGGTCATAATGCAAGGTTGAGAGAACAAACCATCCAGAAAGTGGATATCACAATACAAATGTGTTGGCAATTTTGGGCTTCAGATCTTAGCTTCTTGTCTATGAGTTGTCATTGATGTCAAAAGGAACTGGCATTAATGTCAAGAGGATTTATTGGCGTCAAAGGTTGAAGATTCTAAAGAATCTTTTCTAGAAGATTTCGAAGAGATTCCATGTGGCAGATGAAAAGGTTTTTATCAAAACCATGGCAGGTTTAAGAGTTTTTATTAAAACCAGGTGGATGCATTAAGGGTTTTTCTCAAAACCACTCTCAGCTTAATGCAAAGGCTGGAGACACTTATTAATTAAATAACTTAATTAATAAAACCTTTTTTAAGGTTTTTTAATTAATTATTTATTTGATTTAGTGATTAAATTATTTTAATAATTTAATGGGTTCTCCACCTAAGGTCTAAGGTCTAAAAGACCTTTGATTATTTTTTAAATAATCAAAAGGGTTTCATAAACCCTAAAGTTGTTTCGAAGGCGCCAAAATAATATTAATTCGAAAATTTCGAATTATCCTTCCGCCGACGTTGTGCATAGCATGGAAGTTTGGCTATATAAGCCATAAACTATAGTCCAAAGCCAAGGTGGAAAAGAAATTCAAATTGCGCAAAGGTTGGGAAGTAAAAGCTATGGCTATCATTTTTTTTGCCATGTTTATCCGCCGCCAAAGGGTTAAGGAGAAGGAGACTCTTGCTAGCCTTCAAGTAGCATCGTTGGCCTAGTGGCAACGACTGTTCTGTGAAGGCGCTTGAAGGGAGGTCAAGCGTTCAACTCCTACCGTGGAGTGTGAGAAGAGTTTTTGCGCTCCGATTTTTTTGGAGGCACTGTTGACCCATGATTTTCGGAAGCATTTTTTTGGTAAGGTTTTTTAAATAAAATTTGCATTTTGTTAAAGAAGAAGTGGTTGGGCAGATTTATTTAAAATTATTTTTGAGGTTAAATGCTTCTTTGGAGATATAAGGTTGATAGTGTGTGGTTGAGATTTTTTGGCTTGATTGTTGAGTGAGATTTGCTTAGAAGCTATTATTCCTTGAGTATGGTTTAATTAATTTGGAGAAATAAGGTGTAAAAGGTTATATTGTTTGTATGCTTTATATTTTTGGTAGTTGACTTCTAAGGATTGGAGTCATAAGGTGTTTTATGGAATAAATATTATTGTGGTTACTTTTATGGTCTAACCCCAACTTGGTGGCAAAGTTGAGAGTGGTGTTGGTAACAGGTTGAAGAACTATTCTCTTCTTTCTCAAACAAAGGTATGGGCAACTTCTTCCATGTATGTTGTTGATGGTGTATTTTCTGAAATTGAGTTTGGAGTGAAAAGGTTGTCTCTAGGTATTCTTGTTGGTGTAAATTCCATTTTTTGGATATTGAAGATTGTTTATGCATTAAAATCATTGATGAGTTTTTTGGGTGAATGCATAATTCTGGTTGAGGAAGAGGAAGCATTTTTGCACTAGGGTTTATGTTAGTAAGTCTTGCTACTTGCTTTGAGTTGGTGAAACCCTTAGTTGGATGTTTTGAGATTGATGGTTGAGTTGCTTCCATAGAGGTTGTTTTGATCAAGTTAATGCTTTACTTGATACATGATTTGGGCTTACTCCATTGAGATTGATTTGAGCAAGTTATTATTTGCATTGGTGATTTATGTTGGTGGTTGTTTTGTTCAAATATCTTTGGAGGGAAAAGGATGTCTACTAGTTTCCTTTTCATGTAGTGAATGGTTGAATACTTTAAGGTTAAAGTTGAGTTGAATTATGTTGGTTAAACCTTGTCTATAAGCATTGTTGTTAAAGCCCTAATTGGTTGAGAAAAGATATTGGTTGTGGAAAGAACATGAGTATCATTGTTATATGATATATTGCATGGTTGGCAATTTTTGGGTTGTGTTTCATGTTCTTGAGAAAAGCATACTACATCTATATTATTCTTTTGAGATTGAGATTGAGTTGAGATTGAGATTGGGAGTTAAGTATAGAACATATTGAGTCTCTAACAATTCTCTTTATGCTTCTATGAGGTTGATGAATCACATTGGGTCTCTAACAATTCTCTTTGTGGGTTCATGCTAAGCAAGTTTTTCTTGGTGAAGACTTGTGAGCTGATTTGGATAGGTTCTAGTGAGGACTTGTGAGCTGATTTGGACAGGTTCTAGTGAGGACTTGTGAGCTGATTTGGACAAGTTCTAGTGAGGACTTGTGAGCTAATTTGGATAGGTTATAATGAGACTTGTGAGCTGATTTGGACAAGTTCTAGGAAGGACTTGTGAGTTGATTTGGACAGGTCCTAGTAGAGGACTTGAGGACAGAGTTGAAGTGGTTCTTTGAGAAGAACCTGAGGACAATTTTGACAATTATTTGAGAAGGCTTGTGTGCAATAGAGATTGATTTGTTCAAGCTTTATGAGTTGAGCTTGGGATATATTTGACAGAGTGAGGAAGACTTGTGCTAGACCGACTGACTGTGTTTAGTACAGGTTGATGAGTTGTTGTGGAGGTGATCAGTGAGGACAAAGGTCTCTTGAGGCTGAGCATTAAGGATAGGAGGTCTTCTATGGAAAGGAGTTCCACATGCTAGTGGAATAAGAGGTAGGTGATCTTCTGAAGTATCATTTCCAAAGCTAAGGGGAAGGATTCTCCTTTGGGCAGGAGGCTCATAAATTCATGAGGAGGGGAAGGATTCTCCTTTGGGCAGGAGGCTCATAAATTCGTGAGGAGGGGAAGGATTCTCCTTTTGGTAGGAGGCTCATAAATTCATGAGTAGGGGAAGGATTCTCCTTTGGGCAGAGGCTCATAAATACTTGAGTAGGGGAAGGTTTCTCCTTTGGGCCGAGGCTCATAAACATTGTAATTGGGAAGGATTCCCAAAGAACTTTGAGAAAGCTTTTTAGAGAAAAGTTTTGTGGATGTAGCCCATGTTGGGTGAACCACGTTAAAATTGGTGTCTCATTGTGTGTTGCTTTATGCATTGCTTTGATATTGCTATTGGTTCATTGCTTTGCAAAGTTGAAGTTAAATAGAGAAAGTAAAAAGAGGTCTTATACTATTCACCCCCCCTCTTAGTATAAGCTTGTGTTCTTCAATTGGTATCAGAGCGGGTTCCTTCAAAAATTTTAACAGCTTGAAGGAAAAGATTGTAAAGAACACAATGGAATCTACAAGTGGTAATGCAACACCTATTCTTGATGGGGCAAATTTTGGGCTTTGGAGTGCTAGGATGAAGGTTCATCTTATGGCTCTTGTAAATGAAGTTTGGGAAGTCATTGAGGATGAGTATACCATTCTTGAGCATGGTCCTTCTACTAAGTAAGAGAGTCTCCTACATCATAGTAATTCAAAGGCAATGAATGCAATCCTGAAGGGTTTACATAAGGCAGATCTTACCAAGGTGATTCACTACAAGACAACTAGTGAAATGTGGAAACAGTTGAAGGTGGTTCATACAGGTGATGCAAATGTTTGAAAGGCCAAGTTGAGACACTTCAAAGGTATGTTTGAACAACTCAAGATGAATGATGAAGAAAAGATTAGTGACTATATGCTTCGTATGGATGAGATTGTTAACTCTATGAAGGAACTAGGTCTTGAGCTTGCTAAAAATGATATTTGTGATAAGATTTTGAGGTCTCTTCCAAATAGATTTAGTGAAAAGATTTCTGCTATTGAGGAAGCTAAGGATTTGGATAAGTTGAAAAAGGATGAGCTTCATAGTATACTTGCAGCATTTGAGTTGAGAACTCAAGTGAAGATTGATGTTAAGAAGGAGGCAACTTTCAAGGCTACCAAGAAATCCAAGGGTAAAGAGCTTCAAGATAGTGATGAGTCTTCTAGTGATGAAGAGGCATATTACAGCAAGAAGGGCAAGTTCTTAAGAAAGCACAAAGGTATGAAATATGTCAAGTGTTTCAATTATGGAAAGTTTGGTCATTATGCTACTAACTATATTGCTTCCAAGGATGAAAGTGATGAAGATAAATAGGATTATAAGAGCAAGGATTCTGAAAGGCACAGGCATCAAAGGAAGAATAAATATGAGCAAAGCAATCAAGGAAAGAGGTACTCTCACAAACACAAGAAAAGTTTCTACCTATACAAGGCAAGTAAGTGTTCTAGTGGTGATAGTGAAAGTTCTTCAAGTGATATTGGAAATGAGATGTTGTTCCTAACATAAAAAGAAGAAGAAAAGAAACATAGATTTGTCCTTATGAAATGTTTTAGATGTGGAAATTTTGGACATCTTGAGGATGATTACACAAATGATGGATTGATTACACAAATGATGGATTGTTTTAGATGTGGAAATTTTGGACATCTTGAGGATGATTACACAAATGATGGATTGATTTCTAGTTATACTATGTATGAGGATGCTTTGGAAAATTGTGAGGAAGATCTTTGTATGGCTTTAGAAAAGGGTAGCACCTCTAGTGATAAGAAATCTGAAAAAGTCATTGATGTTTCAAAAGGAAAACAAATAGAGGAAGTTACAGAGGATGGTGAAGTAGATCTTGAAGCTGAACTTGTTAGTGCTCTTAGTGCTTTGAAAAAGGAAAGAAAGAAGAATGCTAGACTCAATGATAAATTGGATGAATGTTGTATTGAGAGATATGAGCTTATAGAAAGTCTTGACTTCACTATAGCTAAGACATAGAAACTTAAGGATAAGTTAGAGTCTATGGTTCTTGAGTGTAGAGAGTTGGAACAGAAAGTGTCTTCCTTGAAAGAGGAAACTAAAGAGTACAAGGAGAAGCTTTACAGGTTTGAAGATAGCACCAAAAAGGTAAAGTCAATCATCAAAGATCAAAGAATGACAACAGATAAAATAGGTCTTGGTTTTGGTAAGAAACACATGGAACAGGTTGGCGACTCTGCTGGGAAATCTAGTAAGAGATTATGAAAGGAAGAGAGTTTTGATGAGGAAAGTACTTCGAAAAAAGATTCCTTGAGTGATAGATGTACAGAATTAGAAAATAGGAATCAGAAAAAGGGGATAAAGTTTACAGAACCTAAGAGGTCAAATCAAGGAAAGTTTAATGGCAGATGTTTTGCTTGTCACAAGTTTGGTCACATGGCTTCACATTGCATGACTCAAGTGAGGAAGGTAAATGACAGATTCAGAGGTGGTAATTTCTTTCAAGGGTATTGCTACTCTTGTAAACAATTTTGGTACAAGGTTGTTTATTGCAAGGCTAATAACATGAACGGGGTTGGTCAGAACAGATGGAGTCAAAGATCAGGTATGCCTCAAAGAAATAACATTGTTAGTTGTTATAAGTGCAACAATGAAGGTCACATAGCTAGATAGTGTAGAGCTGAAATTCCAAGGTACAAGAACAGGAACATGGGTATGAATAGGCACAAGAATCAAGACATGGATAAGAACAGGAATGATAACAAGAACAACAACAGTGACATGAACAAGAACAGGAATATGGACAAGGAGAACAAGAGAAGACATGGTAAGGCAGCTATTGACACTGATGAAGATCAGTGTCTAATGGGAGTTTTACTCCCACCCCGAAATTAATCACCTCAATAGGAGGTGGGGGAGGGACTAAGCTAAGAGGCTCATTATTAGTCCCAAGCCCCAAAGGTGACCCTTTGCCATTGATGACAAAGGGGGAGAGATATGATTAAGGGGGAGAGTCTCAAGTTAGGGGGAGCTGATTTCTATACAGCAGTTTTGAGTTTCAGTATTGTTGAGAAGCATGATTTGCCATCAATGACAAAGGGGAAGATTGTTGGCAATTTTGGGTTTGAGATCTTAGCTTCTTGTCTATGAGTTGTCATTGATGTCAAAAGGAACTGGCATTAATGTCAAGAGGATTTATTGGCTTCAAAGGTTGAAGATTCCAAAGAATCTTTTCTAGAAGATTTCGGAGAGATTCCATGTGGCAGATGAAAATGTTTTTATCAAAACCATGGCAGGTTTAAGGGTTTTTATTAAAACCATGTGGATGCATTAAGGGTTTTTCTCAAAACCACTCTCAACTTAATGCAAAGGCTGGAGACACTTATTAATTAAATAACTTAATTAATAAAACCTTTTTTAAGGTTTTTTAATTAATTATTTATTTGATTTAGTGATTAAATTATTTTAATAATTTAATGGGTTCTCCACCTAAGGTCTAAGGTCTAAAAGACCTTTGATTATTTTTTAAATAATAAAAAGGGTTTCATAAACCCTAAAGTTGTTTCGAAGGCGCCAAAATAATATTAATTCGAAAAGTTTGAATTATCCTTCCGTCGACGTCATGCATAGCATGGAAGTTTGGCTATATAAGCCATAAACTATAGTCCAAAGCCAAGGTGGAAAAGAAATTCGAATTGTGCAAAGGTTGGGAAGTAAAAGCTATGGCTATCATTTTTTTTGCCACGTTTATCCACCGCCAAAGGGTTAAGGAGAAGGAGACTCTTGCTAGCCTTCAAGCTAGTGTCGTTGGCCTAGTGGCAACGACTGTTCTGCGAAGGCGCTTGAAGGGAGGTCAAGCGTTCGACTCCCGCCGTGGAGTGTGAGAAGAGTTTTTATGCTCCGATTTTTTTGGAGGCACTATTGACCCACGATTTTCGAAAGCATTTTTTTGGTAAGGTTTTTTAAATAAAATCTGCATTTTGTTAAAGAAGAAGTGGTTGGGCAGATTTATTTAAAATTATTTTTGAGGTTAAATGCTTCTTTGGAGATATAAGGTTGATAGTGTGTGGTTGAGATTTTTGGCTTGATTGTTGAGTGAGATTTGCGTAGAAGCTATTATTCCTTGAGCATGATTTAATTAATTTGGAGAAATAAGGTGTAAAAGGATATATTGTTTGTATGATTTATATTTTTGGTAGTTGACTTCTAAGGATTGGAGTCATAAGGTGTTTTATGGAATAAATATTTTTGTGGTTACTTTTATGATCTAACCCTAACTTGGTGGCAAAGTTGAGGGTGGTGTTGGTAACAGGTTAAAGAACTATTATCTTCTTTCTCAAACAAAGGTATGGGCAACTTCTTCCATGTATATTGTTGATGGTGTATTTTTTGAAATTGAGTTTGGAGTGAAAAGGTTGTCTCTAGGTATTCTTGTTGGTGTAAATTCCATTTTCTGGATATTGAATATTGTTTATGCATTAAAATCATTGATGAGTTTTTTGGGGTGAATGCATAATTTTAGTTGAGGAAGAGGAAGCATTTTTGCACTAGGGTTTATGTTAGTAAGTCTTGCTACTTGCTTTGAGTTGGTGAAACCCTTAGTTGGATGTTTTGAGATTGGTGGTTGATTTGCTTCCATAGAGGTTGTTTTGATCAAGTTAATGCTTTACTTGATACATGATTTGGGCTTACTCCATTGAGATTGATTTGAGCAAGTTATTCTTTGCATTGGTGATTTATGTTGGTGGCTATTTTGTTCAAATATCTTTGGAGGGAATAGGATGTCTACTAGTTTCCTTTTCATGTAGTGAATGGTTGAATACTTCAAGGTTAATTTTGAGTTGAATGATGTTGGTTAAACCTTGTCTATAAGCATTGTTGTTAAAGCCCTAATTGGTTGAGAAAAGATATTGGTTGTGGAAAGAACATGAGTATCATTATTATATGAGATATTGCATGGTTGGCAATTGTTGGGTTGTGTTTCATTTTCTTGAGAAAAGCATACTACATCTATCTTATTCTTTTGATATTGAGATTGAGTTGAGATTTAGATTGGAGTTAAGTATAGAACATATTGAGTCTCTAACAAGTCTCTTTATGTTTCTATGAGATTTGATAATGATATTGGGAGTTAAGTATAGAACATATTGAGTCTCTAACAATTCTCTTTATGCTTCTATGAGGTTGATGAATCACATTGGGTCTCTAAAAATTCTCTTTGTGGGTTCATGCTAAGCAAGTTTTTCTTGGTGAAGACTTGTGAGCTGATTTGGACAGGTTCTAGTGAGGACTTGTGAGCTAATTTGGACAGGTTCTAGTGAGGACTTGTGAGCTGATTTGGACAAGTTCTAGTGAGGACTTGTGAGCTGATTTGGACAGGTTCTAGTGAGGACTTGTGAGCTGATTTGGACAAGTTCTAGGAAGGACTTGTGAGCTGATTTGGACAAGTTCTAGGAAGGACTTGTGAGCTGATTTGGATAGGTCCTAGCAGAGGACTTGAGGACAGAGTTGAAGTGGTTCTTTGAGAAGAACCTGAGGACAATTTTGACAAGTCTTTGAGAAGGCTTGTGTGCAGCAGAGATTGATTTGTTCAAGATTTATGAGTTGAGCTTGGGATAGATCCCACAGAGTGAGGAAGACTTGTGTTGGACCGACTGACTATGTTTAGTACAGGTTGATGAGTTGCTATGGAGGTTATCAGTGAGGACAGAGGTCTCTTGAGGCTGAGCATTGAGGATAGGAGGTCTTCTATGGAAAGGAGTTCCACATGCTAGTGGAATAAGAAGCAGGTGATCTTCTGAAGTATCATTTCTAGAGTTGAGGGGAAGGATTCTCCTTTGGGCAGGAGGCTCATAAATTCATGAGGAGGGGAAGGATTCTCCTTTGGGTAGGAGGATTATAAATTCGTGAGGAGGGGAAGGATTCTCCTTTGAGCTGAGGCTCATAAACATTGTAATTGGGAAGTATTCCCAAAGAACTTTGAGAAAGCTTTTTAGAGAAAAGTTTTGTGGATGTAGCCCATGTTGGGTGAACCACATTAAAATTGGTGTCTCATTGTGTGTTGCTTTATGCATTGCTTTGACATTGCTGTTGATTCATTGCTTTGCAAAGTTGAAGTTAAATAGAGAAAGTAAAAAGAGGTCTTATACTGTTCACCCCCCCTCTCAGTATAAGCTTTTGTTCTTCAAAATTTTGGATGAACAAAGAATATCTAGATTGCAGGAACTAGAAGAGGAACCTAGGGATAATGAGGGGAAAAATCCAAGGAGTGTTATAAGAAATTATGGTGCAAGCACAAGTTCACAAGTACCACCAAGTGATTCACCAATGATGAATGAAGATGCAAAGATGCTATGGCAAGACTTTGAGAAAGCAACCTAGAGTTATGCATAAGGGGTTGGACTCAAAATTTACTTGTAAAAAAATGGCAAATCCTAATTGAAATCAAGGTGAATCAAGGTAAATCCTAAGCAAATCAAATCAATTATCTTCACACCAAAATTTGGAGCATTTGAAACCCTAAAAATTAAGGTCAACTTTGGGGAAAATTTTGACCTATTAAATCACCTTATAACTTCATAAACATACCACCATTATATTAGGATTGAAAAGAGCTTTCCAAAGAGTACAAATATGCCTATGTTTGGATATATAATGTGGTGAATTGACCCTAAGAAAAAATTGGTCCTTAAAATTTTAGGCAAATGGCCTGACGTCAAGGATCCTTATATTTGCCAATTTCCAATTTTAGAAATCCTAATATTCACCCAATTTGTGAATATTCACCATTGTGCATAACCTTGAAGCAACCACATCACCTGAATCACAAGGTAATGCATGGGTGGATTTGATTGACTCTAGTGATGATGGAATGCCTTGGCTAGTATGGGAACCTAGCATAGAAAGCAGTAATGATGATGATTGCCTAGGGAACCCCCAGAATCCCCAAGAGAACTGTGACCCCCCAGCATGTACAACAACACAACAACAACTAGGGAGATCACGAGAGCGTCAAACCAACCTTGATCCCTAAGCATTTATAATAACCCATCGAAAATTGAGAAGACAAAGAAGAGAAGTGAGGAGATTGGAGAGACTGATGAATTTACCAACAGATTGGGTGAAATAAATAGAAGAGAATAAGAATGACTCAAGTTCTGAGATAGATTTTTCCAACGCATATATAGAGGTCTTGGCAAATTCATCTCCATAAAGATGCTTCGAGGAAAGAATATGGAGATGTTGCTTAGCACATGTAGATCGTAGAATCAGAGCACTGTAAAAATTATCATCAAGTACAAGACGAAGTAGAAGTCCACTAGCCAAAATTGAGTTTGTAGAGATAACTCCTAATAACCCAATAATGGAAAGAAGTAATAGACAAGGACCCCTAAGGCTTCAGCCAGAAAGGGGAGGAGGTATTTGACCATGGAGTGAGCAAGGACAAGGTGATGTTATAATTAGAGGAGGAAGAGGATGAGGAAGGTTCTAAACCCCTACTCCTAGGTGGCCAGGATATACACCCTTAGCTTGTTTGAATTAGACAAGGAATATGCAAGGTTTACACGAATGGGAGGGATCTTATAAAACCCCACAAGGCATTATCCATCAAGACAACTAGCCCTAATCTAACGAGGACCTCAAAGAGTGGTAGGTGGTAGAGGATTAATCCAAGTGAGGGAGGAATCACCACTGGTGTAGATAAGCCTGATGTCAAGAGGAATAGGATGGGGAGGACACTCGCATGGTAAAGGCCTTGCTGGTAGAGGAAGAGTGCATTTTTAAGATGAAAGAAACCAAGGACAACAAAGGATCTAATCACCAAGTTTGGAACAAGAATCAACTCGAGGAGATAGGTGAAGAAGTCACTCGAATGATAGTAGAGTAGTAAGGACATCGCAATCGAAGGATCAATCACCTATACAACAAGAGGGAAGGACACCAGGTGAAGATACTCCAGCTTGCAATTGTACAATTCCAAATTGTACACATGGTATGGGAAGGCCAGGGGACTTGGTAACATCACAAGTAGAGATGAATCGACCTAGATAGCAAGTGGTGCCAAATGGCACAACCACTAAGATTGTTATGGTTGAACCTCCAAGAGAGGAATCCGATGGGATCGTACAAGGGAATGTAACTGTGCGATTCCCATGACGGTAAGTATAAATAGGTTAGGAAATGAAAAATAAAAATAAAAAGAAAAATGAAAATAAAATTAAAATAATTGGGATGTAATTAAGAAGGAAGTGGGTTGAAAATCGAAAACAATGATCTCTTCAAAGAGAAAAAAATAGAAAAATTATCTATGTAATAGATTGTACAAGTCAAATGTAAAGCTGAAAAAACACAAGTGAGATATTGTACAAGCAAAATTGGAAAAAGTACATGCAAAATCATACAAGGAGGCATGTTGTACGATTTGGATTGTATAATGTACGGTTTTGGGCACAGTTGTATGATTTTAAATCGTCACATTTAATGTTCGCATGTGTGGAATGATGTGTTGTCGAAAAAGCATGGGAAAAAGTTAAAATTGCATGAAAAAGCGATGAGTTGTTGATAATCTGAGCAAGGAATATGAAAAGACATGCAAAGTGGTGCAATTTTAAATTTAGAGCGATTAGGGTTTGAGGATATTTTAAATACAAAGATCACCCTAGCAATTTTTAAACTATACAAGGAGGAATTCAAATTTTCAGGAGGACAAAGGTGAAAAGCATGCAACTAAATGGAGACAACTGCATGGGCATTGAAATACATCAGTGAGCTGCAAGATTGCATGACCCATATTTTAATTCACACCATGGAGACTTTTCACACTTGAGGAAATCAAACCGAAGGAGAAAAAGCAAGGGTTTGACTCCATTAAAAATAGAATTCGAGTTCAACCAAAGGGAATTGAGGGTTTGCAGTAGAAGGCATCCAAATACAAACCAGGTTGTGGAAAAACATACACCAAGGTTCAAGGAAGTTATGGATTGGATTCGGAGTAGAGAAATTACAAGGAAAAGAATCTTACAAACCCTTATTTGAGAAAAGTAGCCAAAAAAAAACTGAACAAGATAGAGGATAAGAAGAAGACCGTAAAATCATATTAAACAGCTAAAATTTTTTGTTTTGGGGGATAAATTATGCCAAGTATGGAAAATTTGAGAAATTGCTCCCGAAATGTATTGAAAAGATAGATCGGGGTATTTTGGCAAATGGGTTGGTGAGAAATCATGGAGGAGAGGTGAAAAATGCAATTTCCAAGTGAACTAGGGTTTTAAGAGATGTATTGTACAAATTGAAGACATACTATATGATCTCGAGAAAAAATATTGTATGATTTCAAGCAATTTTTAGGTTGTTTTGAGCTTTTTGAGAAAATTGTATGGAATCATATGAAAGTTTATGGATTCGACAAGGGAAAGTAGATAGATGGGGATATTGTACATAGTGGTGCAACCTTGTAAGATTTCATACTACAATAGTACAATTTGTAGAAGATTGAATAGTTGTACGATCTAGAGGTGGTTGTGGATTGGGAAACCATACAGGAGCAAGTGGGAAAGCGTACTGTATGATTTAAATTAGATTGTACAATTTCTAGAACACTTCTAATTACAAAATTAGTTATGTTTAAGTAACAAACTAGCTAGAGGAATAGCGATAAAATGATTTCAGCCAAATAATTTGGATACCAGTTAAGAAGAATTGCAACCAATAGGGTGGAACGATCACTGGGACCCCTATGTGAGATAGAGTCACATCCACAACAATACCAAGGGTGATAATTTTAGTCCCATGGTTGGCTTGGTACTCATCCTTAGAGGAGAGGAGGATACAGGTCATGGAGAGGGCAGAGGTACTAGAGGACTAATTGAAGGAGAACACCACCAAGATACTAAGAGGAAGAGATGGCACAAGAAAGGATATCAAGGAGGGATTTGAGGAGCAAAGTAAATTTTCCATATCTATATGATGATATAAGTAACGAACCTGAGGAAGGCCAGGTTGAGATAATGAATATATCATTTGTACAACATGGAGGAGAGACATGCAGGAGGTGGTGGAGTAATGAAGAAAACAAGACCCACCCTTAGAGGAAATAGTTTGAGGAGGCCGGTGTAGCTGTAATAGCACAAGTGCCACCACACCAAAATATCTTCTTCTATAATTACTTGTTGCAGATGGTTCAGGCATATAATCCTATAACCAGAATTACCTATGTCAATGTAAGCAAGAGGTCGATGAAAGTAGAAGTCATGACAAAGGCATTTAGGAAAATATTTGGATTGCCAGCATATGGCACAGAGGTAGTTAAGATGTTGATTGATCTGATTAATGCACACTACATCATCACTTCACTTACCAATGTGAAATTATTGATAGATGCAAATATTTTAGGTGCAGGAACTCGAGGAATTAAATAGAGCCAACTAAAAGGAAAATATTTGTCATGTGTTATGAATACAATGATGGCTAAACTTTTAGGGGATACATGAGCCATAGAGATGCCAATATGAATGGTTTAGTATGTAGAAGGTATCACCAAAGGAATTAGGTATGATTGGGATACCTACCTAGAGAATAAGATGCATGAAGTACTGATAAAGAGGCCAAAGAATTTTAGGATGACTTTCCATGCCATTGGATTGTTTTTAAATGCTATTACAAAGAAGGGAATCCACTTTACAGGTTTGACAGAACCTAGGGATGTTAAGGCAGGACAACCAACCATCTTGAGGTGGGTAAAGTTAGTACCAGTTCAGAAGGAGAATCCAGAGATGTTTTGAACAAAGAAAGAGTAGTAGGCCATTGTAGTACAGGAGGATACTTCCTCGGATGAGGATGTACACCCTAGAAGGAAAAGGCCTAGGATGTTGGAACCTGAATTGGAACAACAAGCACTTCAGCAATAGTAGCAAGAGCAGTCATCAGTTCAGGAAAGGGAGGAAATTATGGGGAGGCAATCTAGCCCAGTATGAGTACAAACAAGGAGACAATGGGAAAGAATGGTAAATAATCCCACCCCAAAAAACAAGTTGAGACTATACAAAAAAAATAGCAATAAGAGGAATAGTCCAACTCATAGAAGTTGGATATGCATGAGTGGAATTGGGCAGGAACAGAGGAAATGGTGGACTCCCCATAGATTTTCCAGCATGACAAATTTAAAATTTTGGAATATTCAAAAATTTTGGAGGATACAGAAGTGAGGCAGATAGAACAGGAAGTAGCAACCACTACTCAAGAGGAAAAGGAGAAAGTCGAGGTGAGATTAGAAGCCTCAAAGGAAGAGTCTAGAGAAAATAAGAAGCCTCATTTTAAATTCATGATGGGAGGAAGCTCATACTAAAATAATCAGAGTGATGCATAGGAAGATATTAAGGCATCACATGAACAATAAAAACCTGTTGTTAGAAAAATTAGAGCAACATAATCTCAACAAAATTAGGAGGAGGAGGTGACCAAAGAACAATAGGTGGGCTTCACTGAATAGAAAGAAGCCCAGGAATCAACAAAGCAACAACAATCTTAGTAGGAGATTGTGAATATAGAATAATATGTGGATGTGGAGAAGACAGTAGAACAGACTCCACCATGAGAAAAGATAAACACAAAGAAAGCACTACTAGAGCTTGGGGGAAGCTCTAGCCACAACATGGGAGAGGAGGAAGAACGAACTCCTTCAGAGGAGGAACTATGGAGGATGCAAACAAGCTACCTCTTGGAGGTACCGTAGTTTGCAAATACTGAAACTAAGGAGGACATGCAAGGTGTAGAAGATAAGGTGGGATATTTCTTCTCTCAAATAGATAATGCTATAGCTAGGGCCAAATAGTAGTTTTTTATTGGATACGTGGGAGAGTTGAAGTTGTGGTAGGAACAAGTTTTTATCGAATTGGAGAAAAGAATAGAATGGGTGAGCAATAAGGAGCATACAAGGAGAATTACAGACATATATAAACATCACCCATGGAAGTTACCCAAGGAAAAGGTAACAATGACGTTGGGAAAAGATGAATTGCCAGAGGGAGTGAAAACCAATTACATGCAGCATCTGAGGTTGTACCTGGATAGAGCTAATTATCTAACTTGCCCCATGAATACAACGGAGTTGGATCATAAGAGGATCACTATAGGATTATCTATCACTCTAAGGAATTTGAAATTCCTAACTCATTGGATAGAGTGGTTGAGCATAGGATTGGAGCAGATCTATCAGCTCAAGGAAACTCAGAAGGAGGAGACAAAAGCCACTCAAAAAGAAATTATTGCAAAAGAGTAAGGCTACGATGAAAGAGAAAATAAAGAAATTAGAAGAAGAATTGCTAAGTACCAGGGCTGATTTTGAGGCCATACTTAGTTCACTTGAAGAGGAGAAGCGACAGGTCTCACAGATGGTAGAAGACAATATTAAGGAGTTGGAGGCTCAACTCAGAGGAAAGGATGAATAACTAAAAATGCAGTTGGCTGAAAAGGATGAGCAACTGAAACTCCAGGCTAAGAAGGTAGAAGAGCTCACACAGGACAACAAAAGATATAATGAGATAGTCCTGGAGAAGCAAGCACAGTTGAGTGCTAAGGAGGATATTGTTCGTGCTTTAGAGGTAGATATTCATCACCATCTATAGACCATTACATATAAGAATGAAGAATTACAATCAGCAGCTCAAAAATAAGAAAAATTATAGGAGAAGCTGAAGAAGAGTGCCATTGATCGTGAAAAGCAATTGAGAGAACTCCTGAAGACTATCGAAGAGAAATCCAATCACCATGGGTTGAAAGCAATAGAAATGGGCAACTACGCAGCCAAGTTGAAGAACCAACGTGTAATTCTTTAATCCCAAGTGGATGACCTAAAATCTATAGTCAGGGACTACGAGGCACAGTTGAAACATAAATATGAGTTGGCGAGGACACCGACCAAAGTAAATGGGAGGGCATATGTAGGCAGAAAATCCACCTCCCAGAAGAAGTGATAAAAGGATTTGCCCAAGTTTGATAATTTTGACAAGTTTTGTAAACCGTATAGGTAGGAGTAAACCATACAACCAGAAGGGTAAACTATACAAGGTGAAGGTAAACCGTACAATGTGTAATGAAATGAAATGAAATGCATGGGAAATGTAATTTTAAGTTGTAATTGTGCATGTATTTGATTATTAAGGTGTTAGACTTAATAAAAGTCTTAATTAATGAATTTTGTTATGCATGGGAAGTTGTAAATAACTAATTTCCTCATGAACCATTTTGGAACGACTTGGGTAATATTACATAAGACCCCATTTTCAATTTTTATGGTCTGGTTAGAGTCTGGTTATGATCTAGTGATATTCTGGTTATTGGGGAATGCTATGATTTTTGGCTGTGAAGTGTTATTGCATATCTCTGATTTTTGAGTGACATTGTTGAACAATAATGAAGCATGAGTACAATTTATAGTTCCACTCATGTATTGTATGATCTTGGAATGGTAGAATAAAATTTGACAGTTTATTTCTATTGCATGTACTTTTTGGTTTTTATGGCTATTTTATTCATTGATATGGAGGGATTGTATTAAACCAGCACTAGTGTGGCTCTTAGGAATGATATGATATGATCATGACATCAATGGAGATGTATTGAACATCGTTGTACAATTTTTGGACGTCGCCATTGGATATAAAACTCTCTCAACCCTGATAAAGTACTTTGCATGTTGATAGGATTAGGATTAATTGCCATACTAAATCCTTACAAAAATTATCTAAGAGAGATTGGTCCAGGATAATATCCAATTTATCACTTGGTTGTACCTTTTTTTTGTACAAATCGTACATCAAAGTCATTACAAATTGTACATAAGATAATTACCTGATTTGGCATTTTAGGTAATTGAGGGAAATTTACCCGATTTGGCAGCATTGGAATTTGAACTGTTTAGTTACATAACTATGTACGGCAGCTTGTAAAACCAAATATGAAAGATTGGATAAGTTTTAAATCATACAAGCTTCATCACTGTATGATTTAGGATCATACAGTTGTATGATTTGGGGTCTGTACAAGTTGTTTAGTTATCGATATTGTACAGTGGTATGATTTAGTCCATCAATTTGAAATAGAAATTTGATCATTCTAAGCCTTGTAAACCACCTCCCCACTGGGAATACTACACCCCTATGGTACAGCCCATAATGGGCAGTCACAATAATGCAAGGAGAAATCACACCCCACAGCAATTCGAACGTGATTTCACATAAACTATGCGAAAAATAAAAGATAAGTGCAGAAGCTTGATCACGTCATTCAAAAAATCCAAATATGCATGCAGAAGAGTGAATTCACCTAAGAGAGTGCAAAAGCAAAACAGAAGGGTTTTAGATCTCCCGGATGGTCAATCTCTCCTTAGGGCTCCAACAACAATCCACCAAGAGTGAACAACAACAATCCAATGCAACAGACAATCAATCAAACTCCACACTTCAAAGTTGCTTGCAAAAGAAGAAGAAGAAGGATGCAGATCAAAAAAACACTTTGTAAGAAATCAAATGCGAGCAATAAATCATCAAGTGTCGATTATGTGAGTGTGTGTTAACTTGTGTGTGAAAAGTGAATTCAAACCCTCCTTATATAGTAGATTTGAAGGTAAAAAGAGTAGGAAAACCAAGGAGGGCCGACGTAAAACATGCCAACCCCAAAAAATTAGGGTTTTAATGTGTCAAACCCTAAAAAGTAAAAATCACGCCCCGTTCGGACCGATCACGATATCGCAATGCGAAGTCGCGCCCCATCAGGGATCGGGCACGATTTCGCATAGAGAGGAAAAACAAGCAAAATAGGGGGGAAAGCCTTGCCCTTGCCCTAGGCAAGTCTAAGGGGTCCCCCAGAGGGCTCAGGGAAGATTGCCCACTAAAGTGGGTCAATTTTTCGTGTCTACATTTTACCCCCTCTTTGACGCATTTATGGCCTAATAAATGTGTCAAAGAAAATATGTAAACACCCACGAACAAAAGACAACAAGCAAAAATGGGGTGGTTGGTTTAGAAGAAAGGGATGGTGCAAAAATAGTGTTATTCCGAACACTTTCATACTTTACACGCAAATCGAGGCATTAGGGACATTAATGCCTCTAAGGCCAGGGTGCCCCTCAAGTTTTATGAGGGACACATTCCTCATAAAAACTTGAAAAGGTAGACTCAAAAGAAGAAGAAGCGAGAAAAACCAAAAGGAGAAAAAGTGTACAAAAATAGGGTTAAAAGTGAAAAGGGGGCAAAACCCTAATTCATTTTAACCGCATGAGGGAGAAGAAAGGAGCTCTGGAGAAATGGAGGAGATGGTGCTACCGATACACCATTCAGTGATCGTGAGGGGTGAAGCTAACATGAAAGTGGAGCGGGCACAGGTAGGGTCGAAAACCACTTCTTGCATTTCAATTTTTCAAAATTTTCATGCATTTTTTAGCAATTTTCCACCAAAATCAATGGTTTTGCCATGTACGACTCGGGCGTGATCTCGCAGGCCAACCATAATTTTACCCTAGGTAGTAGTGGTGAAATCATGCTTGGCAAAATTTGACCAGGCATGATTTCATGAAAACGCACCTAGTGGGCGCGATTTCACCAAAAAAGGGAAAAAAAAGAAAAAGAAAAGAGGGAAAAGAAAATGAAAAGAAGAAGGAAAAGGATGCAAGCAAACAACTTTAAAGATGTGGAATTTGATTGTGCCATGAATTTTGATTGATTTTAAATTAATTAATTAATTTTAATGTGTTAAGTTTTTAATTAAATTTATTAATGGAAAAAATTTTATTTTGTTGTTATTGCAGCTTAGGGTACTCGAGAGCCATGAGTGGAGAGCAGGCTCCCTAGAGGTGGAGCTAGAGGCACTCGAATAGGTGGAGAGGGATACATTGGTAGTGGTGGGGCTAGACCACCTGGCTAGACTACCTCGAGTGGAGGTAGATAGGGCTCTACTGATAGCACTAGTAGAGAGGTGGTACCCAGAGTCATCTACCTTCCGGTTACCCATGGGAGAGATGACCATCACACTGGAGGATGTGTGGTACATCTTGCGCATCCCCATTAGGGGAGAGTATTTTATAGAGCATGAGGGAGACTAATGACCTTGCAATGATTTTTGAGGGGTTGGACCCACCAGGTGCGGGAGAGCACCATAGTCATAGATGACTTGGTGGGGTGGTATGGGGTAGACCCATTGATGATCATGCTCTACAAGGTGGTTGCGGGTATGTTGATGTGCCACACTAGTAGGAGATATCTACCATGGGTGATGGTGGGTGTAGTGGCAGACATGCGAGACTAGAGAGTTAGGTTCGCATGGGGTCCATATGTGTTGGCCCATTTGTACAGGATGTTGTACAACATCATGTACAAGCGGTATACATGGATAGTGTGTATAAATTTGCTCTAGGT
Source organism: Wollemia nobilis (assembly GCA_028583015.1). Lineage (NCBI taxonomy): Eukaryota > Viridiplantae > Streptophyta > Pinopsida > Araucariales > Araucariaceae > Wollemia > Wollemia nobilis. The sequence goes on along the minus strand of JAQPPZ010000386.1, from coordinate 4,648,010 downwards.
ATGGAGCTAGGAGCACATAGTGGTGCAGAGATCAGATGCACTACCAGGTCCATTGCCTAGTCTAGAGTGACCAACAACATATAGATGGCCCAGATCCCTAGAGCAGGCTATGAGGACCTACATCGAACATCTACCACTAGCGAGGTAGATAGTAGATGAGTTGAGGGAGGCCAAGATAGTATGGTGACCCTAGCATCTACACCTAGGATGGGCTGAGGATAGGATGGATCTGGCGAGGGTCAGGAGGATCAGGTGGTTGATGATAGAGAAGGGGGAGCTAGAGGTCTTTCAATTTGATCGAGTCTTGAGGTAGTTTAAGATCTTGTAAGGCATCCCAGACCTAGGGGATCACTGGTACCAAAGAGTCTACTAAGACCCAATAAGGGTAGGAGGTAGACTCGACCTAACTAGGTGGGTCGAGGAGGACCTAGATGATCCTCCTTACATGGATCCTAGGGTGGATGATGTGAGAGTGGCCTTCGACTACTAGCGATGGTATAGAGGAGTCATGCCCTATAGGGTCTCCCCACTAGTTTTGATATAGAGGTGCTAGGTGATGGGCCTAGGCATGCAGTGAGCATTTTGAGAGGTAGCTCGTAGGGCCATAGAGAGGGCTCAGTAGGGACTAGTAGCCTTGAGATAGAGGTAGGCTCGAGTCAGGATTGAGTTGGTGATGGAGGACACTAGTGCTACCGAGACCAGGGAGATAGGGGCATCCAGAGTTACCCCCATAGAGGCTAGGGTACTACCAAGTGGAGGATCGAAGAGAGACCTCCACATTAGTAGTAGCTAGCTAGGGTCAGGCTCTAGGATGAGGGGATCCGAGGGAGGAGGTAGAGGTACTATGGGTACAGGTGGTGACTCTATAGAGGTAGGTGGACCTTCTCTAGGAGGATAGGTCCAAGAGGATCGAGGGACTATGAGGCTCATTGAGCATCATAGAGAGGGAGAGGGATGCGACTCGAGCAGAGGTCGATCATCTTTGAGGAGAGGTGAGTCATCTGGATATAGAGTGCTAGAGGGCTCGGGTAGAGGGGATGGCTATCGTTGGGAGCAGCCAGGCTAGCGATGGAGTCTACCTTCTACAGGTAGAGCTATAGAGGGTAGGGGAGAGGTTGGAGGTGGCCATTCAATGGGCTACCTTTTATGAGACCATGTACTACTAGGTAGTACTAACGGGTAGAGAGTGACACTCCCTCCATCCCTCCAGTCAGCTAGTAGGTCACGATCTCGATCATGGATATTCTCGGCATCACCATCCATGGGTATGTGGCTGCCTGGACCACCTCCTCCTTCGGGTAGAGTAGAGGAGATAGGCTCTCAGAGCTAGGCTAGGGATCGGGATGACATGCCAATTTTTATTGTGGCATGCACCCCTAGGGATTGGTTGAGTGTACCGAGACTGGACTGTGGTACACCAACCAGACATGACTGTATCTCTCTTTTCATCGAGTAATACATAGTTACTTTCTCTTTTATATTTTGTGAATGTGTGCATGTGATTTGATTGTTATCTTAGATGTTCTTTAATTTGATATTTTATGTATGCAATCTATCTTAAATGCAAGGCTATATGAAATGCATGGATGAAAATGGATGGAAGAAAAGAAAGAAAACATGAGAAAAAGACAAGGAAAGAAAACCAACAATATGAAGAAGAAGAAGAGAGAGAAGATGAAGAAGAAAGATAAAGAAGAAGATAATCCAAAGGTCAACCATATAAAATAGAGAAGGATGGGTGAAACATAGTATTGAAATCAACGTAGGTCGCAAGGGACCAATGTGACTAAATACTATGAATCGTACCAAAAAAGAGGGGAGCTAAACCCACTATGGGTGTAGTGCTCACCAAGAGGGATGAGGTGTTGGAGTCTGACCCGCTATGGGTGGTTGCTCACTTATTGACTATTGTGGGGTGATTACCCACTAGGATGTATGCCGAGGCCTACTAAAAATGGCCAAGGAGCTTATCTTGTAATGGGGTGTTGAGCTCGCTGAGTCAAAAGGGAGTATAACCCGATAGAAGATCATATCCGATAAGATACCCGCTAGGATGTATAGCTATCCCATGTGGGGTGTAATATAAGGATAAAATATATATATTAGGTGAGTGCTACCCTCGATAGGGGTTTAGAGTAGAAAACAAGATAGTGAGTGTGTGCAATTGTGCTGAGAAGACAACTTAAGAAGGAAGAAAACAAAATGCACGTATTTCCTTGTCAAAAGCAAAGGAAGACAAAGAAAAAGAAAGAGCAATGAAGAAGCGACAAGGAAATATTAATGAACTATCACCCTTGATCTAAGAGATACTCTCACTATTTCCAAGATTAAGGAAGACATTTGAAGAAGCAAAAAGCAAGAAAGAAGACTGAAGAAGAAAGCCCTAGGTGGGGATCTTACTAGGCATCAGAACCCTAGAGAGAGTGCAATGCATGTGAGCTACGACCTAACTAGGTATCATCACATGCCATTGTCGCAAGATCCCCAAAAATCTATATGATCAAGCAGTCATGAACAAGCAATCATGCAAAATATGACATTCAAGCATGCAAGTTGAATTAAATGTTAGGCAGACAATGCAAAAGGATGACAAGCAACAATGCAATATGAGCAAGCAAATGGATGCAAATGGAAATGCAAATGCATAGCTAAATGATGATTAATTGATTCGATGCAATTTTTATTTGTTTTCATGTTTTATTATTAATTAATTTAATTTGAATTAATTAATTTAAGCAAGCAGAATGAAAGTCGACACAACATCTAAGTGTGCCGCCTTTCTTAACAAAAATAACAGGTGTGCCATGGACTATTTTGTCAAAGAAATCTCTAAAAGGTAAGCCTTATCGATAATTAGAATTATGGAGAGGCTCCTTCATAGCTCTTTCTTTGGCAGCCATAGCACGATAATCAATGCACTCTCGAACATAACCATTCTTTTTAACATAAGGAGGAGCAATTCCTAACTTCGCAAGATCGCTATAGGACAACGAAGTAGGGTCCTCTTTTAAAATAGAAGGTTTACTTTTAGAACATACAAAATCAACCATATTGCAAAACAAGACATCAAAAGAATAAGGGGGACCATCATCCTCATCACCCACTCCTGACTTTTGATAATCCATATATTCAGCGTAAGTCATAAGATGATCATCATTGTCAAATGGTAAAGGTTGGTCTTTACTAGGTATAAAACCTATGCCACATCTCCCAGGCCAGATATCGACATCCAAAGGCTCTTGAATGCCCTTCTATTGTGGCCCCAAACCTTTACCTACATATCCCATACTAGATAGGATCTGTTTAGGAAGTGGGTAATCATTGGAAAGGTAATAATGAGCAAAAGAACGCTCAATGGGAGAGGGGTTGCTACCACGTATCTTATCCTCGAAGGTAGTTCCTACGAAGACAAAGGTACACATGCCAAAGTGTACAACATCACCTTTCTTATGGGGTAAACCCATGGTTCTTGGTGATGGTGGTAGCTTAGCTAGATCCAGAAGAGGTTCTTGAAGAAACTGATTATCATGATCTTGAGATGAAGAATTTAAGATATGTTCCTCACTCATTTTTAAAATTTGAAATTGTTCTGATATTTGAGATGAGGAATGCAGAGAGACCATTGAAGATATTGAGGGACATAGGTTGAACTCAGATCGAGCTCGCTCTACATTTGAACAAAATTCAAATGGTCGAGGGTCACCCGAAATGGTGATAACTTGATTCTTAAACTCAAACTTGAGACACTGATGAAGAGTAGAAGGGATGACCTTCATTGCATGAATCCAAGGATGTCCGAGAAGAAGATTAAAAGATGCAGGACAATGTACCACATAAAACAAAGTATCCAATATTTTAGGCCCAACTTTGAGAGGAAGAGATATGACACCACAGGCTTCTTGGGACTCATTGTTGAAAGCTTTTATAATGATATCGGATTTTGTTAAATCTTCCTCTTTTAATCCAAATTTTTGAAAGAATTGATATGTACACAAATTGAGGGAAGAACCATTATCAATCAAAATTCGCTTGATAAAAGTATCCCCAATAAGTGCAGTGATGTAAAGTGAAGAATCTTCTTGCAAGTTTGAGGAAGGTTTATCATCATCCGAAAATGAGATATGATGTATCCCAAGAGAACCTACGACATCAACTATAGCATTGGGAGAAATATCTGAAGGAACTGATTGTTGCTTTAAAAATTCCATCAAAGCATCTCTATGGTTGGGAGAAGTTTGAAGGAGTTCTAAAACTAAAATATTTGTTGGAGTACTAGCCAACTGCTTTTGGAGATCAAATGAAACCTTAGGTTGTGGTCTCAATACAATAGGTGGAATCCCTATATCTAAAACTTTTCCTTGATTGTTCTTCAAAACTGAACTGGGCTGTAACACAGAATTTTATCCTTGCTGAGGATGTTGAGTCTGAGCTTGTCTTCTTGTAGTTATCCCAACCATGCCAACCATATTACCATAGGGAGGAGGCTCATTCTGATGAGCCACCTGATTTTTTGCTTGTTGATTATGTTTTGGCAATGGATCTTTAAATATTCCCATATCTTGATTGGTAGTTACAGTTTGTTGGATAGGTACTTGATTATTCACTACCTGAGAATTGCCTAAGTCAATGCATCCCGCATCAATCAGATCCTGAACTACATGTTTCAACTTCTTACAAGAATTCATCCAATGTCCTTCCACTCTATGATATGCACAATGCTGACCTGCCTTATACCAATGAGTCGTAGTATCTGGTTGTCTAATAGGAGGTAACTCAATTGCCTTAGCTTCTAAGAGTTGTTTCAAAGTTGCTTCCATAGACATATTAAGCCTTGTAAAATTCCTTTGTGGAGGTTTCTGAAGTACTATCTTTTGTAGGTTGTTAGTAACATTATTAATAGGCCTACTATCCATTCCATTATCACCTCCTATATGTCTATTTTTATGTTGAGACTTAGTAGGTTTCTCTTCCTTAACTTTGAGTTGACCTCTCCTGATGAGAGCATGTTCTACTTTCCTTGCTAAATCAATTGCTTGATCAAAAGATGTAATAGTAGTAGTCTCTAATGCATAAGATAATTGTTCTTGTAAATTACCAATAAATATCTCAAGCATATCTTTAGGAGGTAAAGTATATCTTAGACGTCCAACTAAACTTCTCCAACGAGCCAAAATTTTTGAAAAGCTTTCTTCTTTACTTTGTTTTAAATTATAAACATCTTTCATTGTCACTTCTTTCTCAATGTAAGCACCAAATTGTTGAACAAATAATTCTGTTGTCTCTTCAAAACTCTTTAAGGAATAATTAGGCAACCGATAATACCATTCTAATGCCATGCCACCAAGGCTCTTAGGAAATATTTTAAGCAACAACATATCATCATAAATGAGATCATGGCAAGTTGTTCTAAATCTTCTTAGATGCTCTATTGGATCTTCTATCCCCTTATAGATAGGTAAAACTGGCATAGGAAAGTGCTTAGGATAAGGTCTAGCAACAACAATAGGATCCAATGGTTGATTACACATTTCCTTATAACTGTAAGTAAAACTTGAAGGTTGAATCATCTCAACTTTTGAAACCAATTGCTTCACCATATTTGCCAAATTTTGTACTTTTGGATTACTGTTATGCATTGTTCCTAGATTCCCATATGTGTGTTGAGGAACCAATGCTTGATTCAGGTTGGAAGTATGGATATTATTGTTATATGTGGCACCTTGTGAAAGTGGACAACTAACATTGGGAAGAATAGAAGCAAAAGTGTTGATATTAGAATATTGAGGAAGAAATTGAAAACACTTTTGAGTGACACTACTAATTGGAGGAGCTTGCATATTCCTTCCAATGTTGGTGGTAGTAGTAGTATCAATAACTGAGTTCAACTTATCAAGATGCATTGATTTAGGCAAGGGGTTTTCCTAGTTAAGCATAGGGGAGCTTATTGGAGGAGGTGGAGGAGTCTCATCTCTTTCGAGGTGAGCTTCTCGCTCCATGCCTCCCAATATCCTATCCCTATTAGCCTTCATAAAGCCCCAAATATGCTCAAATGATGAAAAGACAAAGCTACCATTAGGTCCCTCATAAGGATCAAAACTCATCTCAATATCCATGTTGTCTTGCTCTTCTGGATCTATGTTAGGATCCTCTCTATCAATCTGATCATCTTTCAGAGGAATACAATCAGATTCAAGATGCTTTCACTGACTTCTAAGGACATGAGCCATTAGAAAAGTGAAAGGATAGAAGAGAATGCTAACAACAGAAACAAAAATATTTTTAAAGATATTATTAAGATTCTCCAATCACACAAACAAATTTAATGATCTTGTTTAAAGGTTTAAAATAAAAGGAGGTGTTCACATCGGGTTCACCAAAGATGTAGAGGGGGAAAACCACCCTACCATGTATAATTCCCAAAAATATTGGATCCATAAGAGAGGAGCCTTATGGGGTGAACCATGGGGCTGTGTTGTTCTCTACACTCGATGCTAGGGAGGAAGGGTTCACTAAGAATGGCTTTAAGGACTCGCTCCAAGTCCACAAGAATTTCAGGAATGTTTGATGTATGAGATTCAAGACAAACACCTAGATTTGGCCTTTCTAGATCTATGCTATAAAAGATAAAGGACAATGTAAAAATATAGAAATGCAGGAATACAAGAGCTAACCCTAGAATGATTCTTCCTTTGAATGCTTTTCTAACCTAGGGTTCTAAATAAACAACCTTTAAGCAAGGGCTCAAGAAGAAATGCACAAACATAATTAACCCTAAGTGCACACTATATGTTGTTTATCTTTCAAATACCTAGAACTTAATTAAATATATTTCTATAAAATCAGATCTAGGGTTTTACAATAGAAATAAAAGCACTCAAAAAATAACCTAAAATACTAATCAGAATACTTAGCTTATCCGATGATTTATCCTTGCTTTTATCCCTTTGTCCAATGCTATCAATAATACATGTTCCTGCAAGATAACTCAACAAACACTTGAAAATGGGATTAGCGTTAGGGGGCCTACTTAGGCCATTGTATAACAATACTTGGAGGCGCAATAGTCAAGCCCCCTAGGTCCTTTTAGCTGACCTTTGATAATTAAAAGTAAAAATTGACCTTTGGAGAAAAGCAAACATAATACAATACAACATAGAATGCATAAATCATAGAATAGAATATGCCACTATGCTCTAGATGTAGTCTATGATGCAATGAAGAAAATAGGAATAGTAGATTACCCCTAGTTTTGGCTCAGGTAAAATCGCACCCCGTAATGGGTAATCACGATAACGCAAGGCGAAGTCGTGCCCCGTAGCAGGTCGGGCACGATTTCGCATAAACTATGCGAAAAATAAAAGATAAGTGCAAAAGCTCGATCACGTCATTCAAAAAATCCAAATATGCATGCAAAAGAGCGAATTCACCTGGTAGAGAGTGCAAAAGCAAAACATAAGGGTTTTAGATCTCCCGGATGGTCAATCTCTCCTTAGGGCTCCAACAACAATCCACCAAGAGCGAACAACAATCCAGAGCAATCAATCAAACTCCACACTTCAAAGTTGCTTGCGAAAGAAGAAGAAGAAGGATGCAGACCAAACAAAACACTTTACGAGAAATCAAATGCGAGCAATAAATCATCAAGTGTCGATTATGTGAGCGTGTGTTAACTTGTGTGTGAAAAGTGAATTCAAACCCTCCTTATATAGCGGATTTGAAGGTAAAAAGAGTAGGAAAACCAAGGAGGGCCGACGTAAAACACGCCAACCCCAAAAAATTAGGGTTTTAATGTGTCAAACCCTAAAAAGGTGAAATCACGCCCCATCCGGGCCAACCACGATATCGCAATGCGAAGTCGTGCCCCATCAAGGACCGGGCACGATTTCGCATAGAGAGGGAAAACAAGAAAAATAGGGGGAAAACCTTGCCCTTGCCCTAGGCAAGTCTAAGGGGTCCCCTAGAGGGCTCAGGGAAGATTGCCCACTAAAGTGGGTCAATTTTCCATGTCTACAATGCCTCCAAAGAAAATTCAAAAATCTTGTGGAGGTGAATGTATGATGGTCTAGCCCAAGAGGAGCTCCCACCTAAGTTATTTAATACAAAGGAGTCTCCTTTCATATATGAGCATGATTGTGCTAAACTTGAATTAAGTAAGAGGAACGAATAACATTAGAGAGAGGCTATATACCAGTCACGTTTAGTAGAAATAGAAGTGACAATGACAAGAACGCTAGTTGCATGTGTTCATCATGGCACGAGGGGTGAGGGATTAGTTGCAAGGGATATTCATATGGATAAATTCAATATATATTTTGGAGATCAAGATCTTAACAAGGATGGTTCAGTTACTTTATCATATGGTGGGAACTGTGGTCTTATTGGTAAAAATGATATTGGGAAAACAACCCTTCTTAGGCATGTGGTTATGCAAGCAATTGATGGTATCCCCAAAAACTACTATATTTTACATGTAAAGAACAAGGTTGTTGGTGATGATACTACAACATTGAATGTATTCTAAATTTTGATATAAAGAGAAAACAACTCTTGGAAGAAGAAGCTAGATTAGTTGCATAGTAGATAAAAGCTAAGAAGGGTGATTCAACCAAAAGGAATACTATGAAAGCAAATTGGGCCAATGAGGATAAGGATCATATGTCTAAAATGGTTGCATAAATATATAAAGGCTTGAATATATTGACACCTACTCCATCAAGGCTCATGTGGCATCTATTCTTATTGGATTCAGTTTCACCTTAGAGATGAAAAAGATGCCAACAAAATCTTTTTTTGGTAGATGGCATATGATAATAGCACTTGTGCATGCCCTTTTCATAGAACCTAATTTACTTTTGCTTGATGGACTGACTAATCACCTTGATGTTCATTAAATAGTATGGCTAGAAACATATCATGTGAAAATGTCAAAAATAATGCTAGAGAAATTTTGAACACGGTGGTTATGGATATTTTACATGGACAAAAGCTGACTTTCGAGATTTTCCCTTTGAGGCTCTATGCCAAGGCGAGCAATCTTTGCATTGGGGTTAAAAAAACCATAAGCTTTATCATTTTATTAATATTTCTTATACTTAGACACAAGACTACAATGTGGGAAGTTTTCTATATCTACGTTGTAATGGAGCTACTTGGTGGGGTGTTTGTCTATTTTTGTGTGCCCAAAACCAAAAAGGAGACTCTAGAATATATTGTGTACTTGGAGTGTATGATTGATGGTACTCAACACTTCTAAATTTTGTGTAATAGAAGTTCACATTGAAGGGAAGAAAATATTAATTTTTCCTAATGTTCATTATGCCCATAAGCTTTGAATCTGGTATTAGATAAGCACCAGGTGACTGAAGATCAAACATATTTTCAAGAGTAGAAAGGACCATCTAACTACCCTATTGATCGTATGGACAAGTGAAGGCCCATTTCACACTCAAGGTGAATGGTTGAGTTTATCCCCATTCACAATAATATAGAAATCAGGAAGGCCAATTTGATTGATTATCTATGATTGGTTGTATGTGTCCTTAATCATAATTATTTGTGATTGATTGTGTGTGTCCCCAGTCACAACTGTTGTGAACTATAATGTGTGTCCCATTTACAACTTTGATGATAGATAGAGTGTGTGTCCTTATCCAATTGTATGTATGACCTTGGATAGCCAAGTTTATCCATATCCTCGATTTTATGATTGGTTGTGTGTCCTCGGTCATAATTGTTGTGAACAATAGTGTGTATCCTTATTTGAAATTATGATATTGGATAGTGTGTATGTCCCTATCTAGTTCTATTGAAGGATCATGGATAGCTGAGTTTATCCCTATCCTTGTGTTCAATGAGGTCTTTCCCATTGAAGAAGCATAGTGAGGTCATTTTCGCTATTGCTTGCTACAAATAGTTGAGTGTCCTTATTTGTACTTGATCAACTCATCATATGGTTATTTGTACTAATGTTAGTATCCCTACCCATATTTGGATCATGATGTAATAAGGGGAGAATGTTGAAATTTATTACATCATATTATGCGATAAATCATAATAAGGGATGGTTAAAACCACTCACAAAGAAGTCTTGTGAGTTGTGAGTTATATAGGTAAAAGTTAAGTTAGTTTGTTACAACTTATATTAGGTAAACTAAAATGTATTTATAGCTTGAATATATCAATTGAATCATTTTAATCTTCAACAAGCTAAATAAACCCAAAGGTTGAAAATTTTATAAAACCATTTTTAATCATAATTATACATATTTTTTTTAATTTATTATATGAGATGAGCCTTACATCGTGACTACATAATTGATATTATATAAACTTGATAATTATGCATATATCACTTGACAAGATTCAAACCTAAATCTTTTTAAAAATGAGAAATGTATTTGATTGAACTCAATCTTATGATTATAATAATATTTCTTTTTTAGAATGAGTTACATGAAATTAAAACCAACTACACCCTTTTCACATCATGATCAAGTTAACAAGTTAACTTATTTTCTCCAACAAACTCTGTAAGGATAATATTACATTACTATTTTGTAACTAAACATTTATTAATAGATACAATTCTAATCTAAATATGCACTAAAAACTACCTAAACCAAGCCCTACCATTTAATTATTATATTAACCTTTCTTTCTTAAAGTCATAATAATTGCCTATAAAACTCAAAATAAAAAATATAATACATTAAAAAACAATAACCTTACTTTTACAATTTAAGTGAGTTACATAAAATTAAAACCAACATCACACATTTCACATCATGATTAAGTTAACAAGTTAACTTATTTTTTCCAACAAACTATGTAAAGATATTATTATATTACTATTTTTATAACTATACATTTATTAAAATGCACTAAAAATTACCTCAAACCAAACTCTATCAATTAATTATTATATTAACCTACCTTTCTTAAAGTCATAATAATTAATAATAAAAATTAAAATAAAGAATATAAGATATTAAAAAACAATAACCTTATATAATTTAAATTTTAGTTCAAATCTTATAAGAGTAAAGTTGTACACCATACTTCTATAAATAAAATAAAATATGATTATGTAACCATATATTAAAAAAGTCTTTTCATATAACCTATGATCTCACTAATACTAAAAACTATTATATTTTTTAATACTTAATTATAAATTAAAAATAACCAAATAATATTTTATATCTTTTAAAGTTGTTTTTCTTTTACGCGTCTCTAGGATGAAAATGAATATATTTAAGATGTTTGGAAGTATGATATACTTTTAAATTTAAAAGGTTTAAATCCACTATCCATATAAAATCAAAGTTTGCTACGGTCAACATTATCGTATATCATATATTCTATTTTTTTAATAATAATAAAATAGCTCTAAGTGGGGAATAAATACTAGTATGATGTTACACAAAATCAATTTGTCTAGACTATAGGAAAAGCAAAAAGATTTGTAATAAAGTGAAAAAAGATGTATAGCACTTTCAATCAATCTATAGGAAAAGCAAAAAGACTTGAAATAAAGAAAAATATATATGATTAGTGCATGTCAAGAGAAGATTCACTGTGATATTATATGAATCTTCGATATTAAAAAAAACAAAAATATAATATCTATGCATAATACATTGAACATTAATAAAGTGGAGTCGCGTGGACAATAGTGGGTTGAATTTTTTAAAACAAATCAATTCAAATTTCAAATAAAAGGGAATAAAATTTGTATATGATCATTGTGGACGCTCTTTACATTATGGGTGATGTTACTCGGGTTCAATCCTTATGGTGCATGTGTAAAAAAAAAAAAAATTGTATGTAATCAACAATCAAATTAAAAAGCAATATGAGTTTAATTAATGTTTAGGGGTGTATATTGTATTTTTATTAGATTTTAATTTTAGATTTTAAATTATAATAAATTTATTAAAATAGAAAAATATAGATAAGTTTTTTTTAATCAATAATTATATTCAATAAAAATAAGGGAGGTTATAATAAAAGGGAGTTGGAGAGATCACAACTTGGGGCGTAAGACCACCTATACGATCAAAATTGGATCCAACCTCTAAAAGGGCGAATAAACAACATAACTAAGCATAAAAAAGGAACTAGAGTTAAAAAACCCTAAACTATAGAACTGTAACTCTAGGCACCAAGTAGACTTATTGCTCCGTCATCTTGCGTATGGTCAAAGCCAATGCCTGTATCTGTTCAAAGCCAATGCCTCAAAGTTGTTGGAATTGTTGGGTCAAATGGGTGAAACCGTTTTTCAGGTAGACTGTCTCCATATTCTTTCTCCTATTGAGGACTACAAGAACGTCGAAACACAGAAAGGGAGGGATCTTTAGATTTTTTTTCCTCCATAGGAACCGCAATTCCATCGATGATGGTTCTGCATCCAACGACATATCCTCGTTGTCGCTAAGATATTCCAATACACTGTAGTTATTGGATGAATTAGGAACATAACTACCCAACTGAACATTGGTCATATGAAATCTCTTCTTTAGAGCGACATCTTTTGCAGATCCCTTTCTCGAACTACAGGAGCACCTTGCTCTTGTCGAGGGGAATGTACTGGAGGACTGGTTGGTTGGGCAGACTGTGAAACAACCACTATTGCATCCCTTGGGGTATGAATCTGTTGAGACTAAGGAGCCTCATTGTTGGCAGTTTCAGTTGGGGGACCAATTTTTTCTTTTTCATACCCTTTTTCTACCAACTTTGAGACATGTGCCGACTTAGACTGTGTACCTTTAGAAGTAGCCAAACATTCATATTTACGCCCTCCCACAATCGTTTAACCATCCTCCTAGGGTTGAGGAGTGGGCACACTCAATGTGGTGGGGCTTTGCTTGTCCCTGTTATGCGGCATCAAGGGATAATCTTTGATCTTGTGTGCTGAGGACTGGCACCGAAAACATGTGTTGGGAAAATTAATGTAGAGGACCCATTGGGATAGCATAGTGTCACCAACTTGTATGTCAATAGTCTCCTTGAGATATCAAAAATATCAATCTCCATGTAAACATGTTTTTGAGAGTGCATGGAAAATTTTATCCGCATCCACCAAAATGACACGCTTTAGAGGGGATGTTATGTGATTAAGAAAGGGCCATCAAGGTAGAGGGAGTCCTGGGAATTCCACCTACATGGATTTTGATAGATCTTTCCTTACAAACAGAAAAATCATGGGTTTAAGGAGAAAAAACAAGCAGAGAGCGCATAAATCGCCTTAGCATGGGTTGTTTTTGCAAAGCAAAACAAACAAAAAGTCCTTTGTAAGGTTTTGAACCATCGTTAGCTTGACTCCATGAGGAGTCCAAGTTGTGTTAACCTAGGCCCTAAGGGAAGACTCATTAGGGATGTGTCCAACGAAATACCCGACAAGGGTGAATGATTCTAAATAGTGACATGTAGAATCAAATTCAGGCAATGGAAGAATTACATCAAGAGAACGAGGGTTACCTTGTGGACCATTCTTAGCACAAACCTACATAGTCGGTTGAGAGGAGCCATTATCACATGCATTCCCTTTTGCGGTGCCAATACTATGCATTGGTCCATCAAGGTTGGGGACCATATTGATACTCAAAACCCTAGCTCACTCACCATCATTTATCGTAGTTGAAACCCTCGATAAGATTTATTTTAATTTTCTATAAATTAAAAATATGTTAAGACACTATAAAACAACCAATAGATTGTATGAAACTTAACGAACAATATATATTTAAATTCACATTTGTGAAGGACATTTCTTCACTAATACAACCTATCAAAAAATATTTGCTATAATACTATAACATGTGGTTAATGGAATAAGGGGACATTTCTCATATAATCAGTTAAAAATAGTAATATGTTTAAAATATATTACTTAATATTAAGGGTCTTAACAAATCAAGAGGAAAAAAATATTTGAATATTTTACAATTTGAATGAAGATAGTTTTTAAATAAAATAATGTGAAGCTTATCTGAGGCTACTTCCATTAAAATAATAAAACATTATATTATTGTTTAGTCAATTAAACCATATTCATATTGTGTTTTTATCAAATATATTCTTCATTTGCCGTTCTATCAAAGATATTTTTCATATTCCTCAAACTATCATATCTTAACAACCATCTCCTTAACAACATTTTTATTAAGAGATAAAATCTCATCAACCAATTGCCTTCTAAGATTTAAATGTTTTCAAGACAAAGATCAAAATATGATTAGCTAAGTTATTTACTACCTAATTTCCTTCTCTATAACACTGTCAACATTTCTAAAATATTAGCTCCAACAAAATTTAATGGACATAAAAATAATATTATTTTTATTCAATTCCCACTTTCACTTTTTTATAGCATTGAATGTTAATTTATAAATCCCCCTTAATAAAAATAATTAATTATCCTTTTTAATGGTAATTTTAATCTGTTTAAGAAGTAACTTAGCCTCTACATAGTCGTTAGTTAAAACTTCCATATGATTATCAATAAAGGAGAATTTTACCTCCATTATTTTAAAATATGCTATATCCACTATGTTTTCATGGATTTTGTTTAGAAGCATCATCAAAATTATTCTTGATGAACCCAACTTCTTTACATTTCCATTTTACCATATATCAAAGTGAATCCCTTAGTTTAGTTTCATTGTCATAGATGACCCTTTCATATATATTTAAATTATATAACCAAGAGGATATCACCTCTTTTTTGCACTTAAGACTTCTCATAATGAGCACCATGTCCATAAGTATTCCGCAAGAGAGATAATAATATGATTCCTGTGAAGATGAAAACACGACACTTAAATAATAAAGAAATCAAATGACCCAAATAAACACAATATTGCACAAAATAGATAGATTTATTCAATAAGCGAGGGGAGTCAATAAACTCATTTTGATACAATCTATACTCAGTGAGTATTTGATACAAATATTTACAAAATGCTAGGGTTCTCCGAAACCCTAGCTACAACAATGAAGTGTCTTCAGATAGTGTGTCCTCGCTTCCAACGGAATGAGTGGGCTTTAGGTATCCGATGTCGGACCACTCCAGCTTCAACAACCATTCAACAATATGTATAATCTGCAGATTTGCATACACAAAAACAAAGAAAGGGATTAATAACACCTGTGAGGGCTCCACAGTGTGAGACCCTCAGACATCAGTAAACCCTAACTAAAAATGGATTAAATGGCATACGAAATCTACAAATCATGTAACAAAATAAAACCAATAAAGATATACCTTGCTTGTGACGATTCCTCACTTTGTTGTTGCATTTTTGACAATAGATGACATGACGCAGTAGGCTCTAACTCATATTTTTATGGTTGCAACAGGCTCGGATGCGCACTTGGCCAGCTCTGGTGTGAGCTTCGTAGGCTATGGAGCGGGCCTGCAATGCAGCAGGCATAGGCGTGCACTTGGCAAGCTCTACAATGAGCTTTGCAAGCTTGAGAGAGCACCTACGGTGAGGATAAAATCTGTAGAAGCAAATCTGGGAGATGCGACGAATGCGGCGAATGGGCGAAAGTGGTGGTGACAGCAATGAAGGATGGTGATATGGAAAGTATGGATATGGGGGATGGTTGGAACAACAGAAGTCCTATTGGCTAGCTAGGGCTTTGGATTTTCAGGGCTCTATCTCTTTCTGCTTCGCTAGGGCTTCGCCAATGATCTCTTCAAGATGCAAACTCTAATATCAGGGTTCCAGGGTTTGAGCATTTGAAAATGCCCTTATTTATAATCCAACCTAGTATTTTCTTAGGGTTTTAGCCTTGCACTTTAAATCGTGTGGCTAAGATTAAATTAGACCCTAAGGTTGAGATTACTTTTTAGATGTGGCATGGATTAATGAAGATGGACGATGGGGATTAGATTGGATCGGACGGTTGTGGTTAATTGAGTTTATAAATATATATTTTATAATAAATATATTATAATATAATATAAAATATTATATTAAATATATAATAATATAAAATAATATTAAAATAAGCCCAATTGGGTTAGGAAATGGCAGGAAAGGTGGAATTGGGCCAAATAATTGGCGGGAAAGGTGTATGGTGGACAAGTGGGTGGTGGAATGGTTAGGATGGAGGATTAGTGGCTGTAATTTGGTGTCTGCATATGCCCCCTTTTGTACCATGTTGCGTGAAACACAATATGGTGCAAAAATACGAGACACCTATTTGGGCTATGGGTACAGAAGCAACTTCTCTCTATCATTGGATTTGAGCACTAATGTTGAAGACAAGAGAATAAAGAGTTTTTTGGAATTTTATAGCTTACCCCCTCAATTGGCGAATGAGTTACGAATGTATCTCACAAGCCAATTGAAAATATTTTTTGTGCTAATAATGCATGATGTGGTGAATTTGTGCCAGTGATGAATGAATGGTGTGAAATGCAATATGATTGTGAATGATATGAATGATGTAAAATGTGATACCGTTTATGCCCCAACGATGGAAGAAAGGGGTTGGTGTATAATACCATGTGATTATGGATGATATGAATGATGTAAAATGTGATATCGTTTATGCCCCAACGGTGGGAAAGGGGTTGGTGTATAATACCATGTGATTGTGGACGATATGAATGATGTAAAATGTGATACCGTTTATGCCCCAACGGTGAGAAAGGGGTTGGTGTATAATACCATGTGATTGTGGATGATATGAATGATGTAAAATGTGATACCGTTTATGCCCCAACGGTGGGAAAGGGGTTGGTGTATAATACCATGTGATTGTGGACGATATAAATGATGTAAAATGTGATAGCGTTTATGCCCCAATGATGAGAAATGGGTTGGTGTATAATACCATGTGATTGTGGATGATATGAATGATGTAAAATGTGATATTGTTTATGCCCCAATGGTGGAAAGGGGTTGGTGTATAATACCATGTGATTGTAAGATGTATCCTATCATGGGAAATCATAATAAAATTGTGGTTGCCCCAAAATTTGGGATGATTCGATGTTGTTGAATAAGATGTCGCAATGGCGTCATTGAGTATGCAATTTATGAATATGCATGATGACTAAGTCAACGTAGGGGTGGGGTAGTGATTGTGGAAATTTCTTCACCAATTCCATAATGGAACCAATCAACCTACTGATATGTCCTATATGGTGACTGTTTTCAAATGAATGAGAGTTTTTGATTTTGATTATCCGTGTTTTCGTGCCCCACGAAAAAGGGCATCAATGACCACCTTTGAGCAAATTGTTCTTGGCAAAGTTGTACTCAAAATGTGAGGTGCCAAATGTGATTGTGATCTTTGATGATGTGATAATGGATGATGATCATTGTCAAATTTCCTTATTGTATATTATTCATCTTACCAAATTGCATGGATGACCATCACTGCAATCGCCAAGTTTATAGAATAACCTACTAGATACGAGGTTCATTTAACTCCAATTTTTGCACAATTGTATGTGATGATGAAGAATATAATGCATAATTATCAGATGTGAGTTTTGAGAAGATTTGGATTGTTTTGTTACATTTTGTGCCTCAATTAGCGTGTTTTGAAGATTTTGTTTATTCTAAAAAATTATGCTTGTAAAACGATTTTTGTTTTTACAAAACCTGATTTTAGGATGTGCATGATGTGTGGATGAAATTTGGTGAAATTTGGAGGTAGTAAGCTACCATTTTGATTGATTTTGTCTTCGTGCCATTTTGTTGCCAAGCGCACGGCTGTGCCTGTGGTGTCCCACAGGCGCGCAGGTGCACTTGGGTGCACCCGTAGGCATCCAGGTGAGCCTATGAATTCATAGGGGCAAACCTGTGCCTGAATATGCTAGGGAAAGCTATAAATAGATTTTTGAGTGAATCGTGAGGCTCAATTGTGCGTTTTTTACTTTAAGAAGCTATGTCTGAGGAGTGGTGTGGGTGTGTGCGCTTAGTGAGGCTAGTGAAAAAAATTATGCAAAAGCTATGGCGGTGGAGGGATCGAATGCTACTGGTGGAGCTGAGGTATCATTTACCTCGATAATGTTTAAAAACACTTTATCTCTTGTGCATGTTTTTTGTTATTATCATTTTTTTTATAATAGTATTAATGAAATTATTTGTTACTGCAGTTGAGGGTCATAGAGCCTCGACATTGGTTTTCTCCTCTCATTCCTAGTATGAGGAAGAAGCTGACGACTGATGATTGGGCTTTGTTGGGTAGGGTAGGCCTAGAGGGTGTGGCTAGGCTTGATATGGTGAAGGCCAATGAGGGATATCTCTCATCACTGATAGAGAGATGGGATCTTGATAGGGGGACGTTCCAACTGCCAACTGGGGAGGCTATTGTTACACTTGAGGATATATATTGTATTCTCAAGGTTCCAATAGAAGGGGAGAGGGTGGTAGTTGGTCATGACAAGAAGGTAGAGATGGAACGAATATTTGGGGACCGATGGCGGGAGGCCCAGATGGGAGATGGGGGTATATGCTATTTTAGCATGTACAAGGTGAAGGATTTGGACGCACTCCTAACCTTGATCATGTTCGTATTAGCAAACATAGTGTTGCCTAATAGCACTTATTGTAGGTTCCCTTGGAACCTATTGGGATTGGTGAGTGATCTACTAACGGATCCTCGAGAGTATGCATGGGTGCCTACCTTGTTGGCGCAGTTATACCGAGAGCTATATGAGGTGATTCAAAGGGAGAGGAAGGGGATTGGATGCAGCTTCCTCCTACAGTGTTGGGCTTGGGAGTATTTTGTTATGGCTCAACCTAAGGGGTTGTCGTGTCCAACATGGCAGGTGGGGGAGCCTTATGCTAGACGATGGGCAGTGGTGGAGGAGGTGCAGCCAAGTCAAGAGGTGCATAACAACCAGTGGTATCGAGATATGTGGTCGAGGTTGACTAAGGCGAACGTGACCTAGAGGCCGTGGCATGGATCCCAATGGGATGGTGATTGGGGGCAGTTGCATTGGGTGAGGAAGGCTCGTTGGTTGGTTGGGTGGAGGGATGAGAAGGTGGAGTACTTCTAGTACTCATGGGTTTTGAGGCAATTCAGCTTGCCTCAGGGTGTTCCAGATGAGCCGGTGTTGTATCGACATCGATGAGATGAGGGGATGTGCAGAGCCATGGTGAGTGATGATTGAGTATGACGAGGAGATGGAGGTACCCAACGTAGATGTTTTCGGGGTGACTCTGGAGTATGTGGAGTGGTTTGGTGCCCAACCAATATGGGTACCAAATATTATGGGTGATGAGGTGGCAGTTGCAGGGTCGAGGGTGACTCCAAAGAGGACGAGGGCTTAGCGATCAATAGGTCAGAGATGGTCGAGGGGGTCAGCTCAGCAGATGTCAGATATGGGGTTGGCCAAGGAGGAGAGGGAGGATGATGAGAGGATGGGTGAGATCTCCAAGGTGGCTAGGTTGTAGGAGGAGTTGGAGCAGCGTTATGAGGAGCGTGAAGTTATGCTCGAGACTCATAGGGAGTTGTAGGCTACTATAGCTTGACTAGAGGCAAAGCAAGTGATAGTTGTGGCTAGTGATCAGGCTATGGTCACATGGCTTAAGGTAAAGATTTTGTTGAAGGAGCATCGACATCAGATGGACTTATGACATATTCAGGCTAGTGAGGCATATGCACATTCCTTGGAGGATGTGTGTATGCAAAACCATATTACATTGTTAGATCCTCCTTATTCTTCTATGTTTGAGCCATCTAGGTATACTGAGTCTAGGCAGAGTACTAGGTCGAGGGCTCCTACTAGGTCTCAAGGGTCCTCTCATGAACAATAGCGTAGTGCTTAGATGCATTATTTTGTATATGAGCCTTGGTGCTCCCTTGTAGCCTTTTTGACATTCATTGTATATGCGATTTATATATATATACATGGCCTTTTATATATTTGTGTCATCCTTTGTGTGAATGCTTTTTATGTTTTATGCAATTTGTGTTGAATATTTTATGGATTCTTAATGTAGGCTAATCATGATGTGTATGCATAATGCCTATATGGATGATTAATGCAAGCTAAATGACATGTATATGAATGATTTTTATGTAGATGATTAATGCCAACTAAATGACATGTGTTATGGATGATTAATGCAAGTAAACGTATAATGAATTTGCACTTATATGAGAGGAATGCATAGTGTTCGAATGATATTTTTATAGTTCAAAAATTTTATTGGTCATTTTTGTTGTCCATTGTTTGGCAATCGGGGGTACCTAATTTGTTGGCATTTTTTCAACTTGAATTTTAATGAAGAAGATATGAATGTTTATATGGAAGAAGATATGGATGTTGATATGGAAGAAGATATGGAAAACTGAATGGTTTTAAAAGACTCAAACATACTAGTGTCATCAATAAACCTCTCTAAGGTTGTCTAAATTTCTTTAGGACCAAATGTGTGTGCGAGTGAGGTTCAATTACCAAGTCTTGAGTATGACAATGACCCTATATAATCAAGCACCAATGTGTATGCATGTGAATTTCATTAACCTATTATGAGTAGATTTAGGCATGACCTATTATGGAGATGACCTGAGGCTAGCCTGTCCTTATGTGCTCTCAGTTGTCTCCCTTTTTTGAGGAGAGACATGTTGCCTCGCATGAGCTTACTCCACTACCAGTCAAGCATCTATAGCCCCGATGGATATTCACTCCATAGTCCTATGGGATTGATCTTTTAGGCCTTGGGGATGACTACCCATCCTGGTCAAGGGCATGTAGTACGAATCCTTACGACTTTAGGGATCAAGGGTATTTGGGATATTATTTGTTAGTTTTGTATAGAGCTTTGGGGAATTGGATTCTCAACCGAGGTGTGATGAGAATTTTGACCCTATCCTTACTACTCTATGTTTTTACATTTATGTTTGGAGTATTGTTGGTAGTGGTGAAAACCACTATTTTTGGACTATGTTGCGTAATGGGACAAGTGAGGGATATCTCCTTTTCGCCATGAGGTACTACCCAAGGATGGTACTAGCCCCCCCTATCTCATAATGTTTTTAAGATGTGATGGAATGTGATTGGTTCAAGACTATTTCATGATCGATCGACAATGCTCAAGACTTTCTTAGTGTATCAATTGTGTTTTTGGTCCTAAAAAATCAGACATCCATTTGGAGGTTGCTTGCTATACTAGTAATGGCTGAGTGACTAAAAATCTAGGCTTTTGTGATTTTGGCATGCGATGTGGTTGACATATGACTTTTGTGAGGATTGCATGGTTTCTTTAAACTAGGTACCCCCAATTGTTATAACTTGACTTTTTTTTTATGACCATATCATCATTACTATGTCATATCATTGAACATGGGATGGGATGAATGCAATTTGTATATGCCTAATGCAATGGAGTGTGGATATGCAAATGGAATTTGTACAATGTAATGGAATATGTATGATTTTACTAATATGTGCAGGGAAAAATGCATGGATGTGCAAAATGAAAATGCATGTTAAATGCCTAAATGCAAACAGAATGTGTTATTGATTTTTTTTTTGTTAAAAGCCATGTATATATGATAATCCAATTATGCATAGAAGAGGACCCTCGGATAAGGAGGAGCTAGGAGCGGTCTCAAAAATTAATGCAAATGTGTATTGCTCCATTAAGCTTATGAATGGGTACTAGGCCTGAGAGCCAGTCGGGGTAGTCTAGGGTGTCATCTAATTCTTCTTGCTTATCATTGCCTAACTCTACCTGAAAAACCTTGGGACCATTGGTGGAAGCTGATGGAGGTGAAGGTGGCGATGAAGGAGGAATGTAGTTGGCTAAAGCCCTTAACGATTCCTCGAATAGGATGAGCTTCGAAAAGGAGGGTGGGGAAGAAATCTGGTCCAAGTCAACAAGGCTAAAGTCAATTGGAATTGGGTTAGCCAAATCATGTGGATGGTGGAGCGGGGTGAATAAGTCAATAGGATTCATATTGACCTAGTGGAAGGAAGGATGGCTTGGATGGATGAATGGATGGAATGATTGGAGTTGAACCGATGTTGAATTGTGTTATCCCTGTAATAATAGACATGGCATTAACATGAAAAACACATTTTTTTTTGTTGGGTATTGTTTTGTTTTTGTTTTTGTTTTTGTTTTTTTTTAATATTTACATATGTTACATTTCTTGGATTATGTGTGGGGATGATTGATGAGGATGTTTATGGAATAATGAGTTGTGTGGTTGGTTGGTGGCAATAGTAATTGGTGTGGTTGATGTGTGGATTGATGGTGGATTAGGGATGGACATTATGGAAGGTTGGAGAATTAGAATTTGTGAAGATGAAAACATGACACTTAAACAATAAAGAAATCAAATAACCAAAATAAACACAAGATTGCACAAAATAGATATATTTATTCAATAAGCGGGGGGAGCCAATAAACTCCTTTTGATACAATCTGTACTCAGTGAGTATTTGATACAAATATTTACAAAATTCTAGGGTTATTTGAAACCCTAGCTACAACAATGAAGTATCTTCAGATAGTGTGTCCTCACTTCCAATGGAATGAGTGGGCTTCAAGTATCCGATGTCGGACCACTCCAGCTTCAACAGTCGTTCAAAAATATGTATAATTTGCAGATCTGCATACACAAAAATAAAGGGATTAGTAACACCTGTGAGGGATCCATAGTGTGAGACCCTCAAACATCAGTAAATCCTAACTAAAAATGGATCAAATGGTATGCGAAATCTACAAATCATGTAACAAAATAAAACCAATAAAGATATACCTTGCTTATGATGATTCCTCACTTTGTTGTTATAGTTTTGACAGTATATGGCATGATGCAGCAGGCTCTAATTCATGTTTCTATGGTTACAGCAATATTAGACGCGCACTTGGCTCTGGTGCGAGCTTCATAGGCTCTAGAGTGGGCCTGCAATGCAGCAGGTGCAGGCGTGCACTTGACAAGCTCTACAGAGAGCTTCACAAGCTTGAGAGAGTGTCTATGATGAGGATAAAATCTGCAAAAGCAAATCTAGGAGATGCGACGAATGCGGTGGATAGGCGGAAGTGGCAGCGATGACAATGGAGGATAGCGAGATAGAAAGGATGGATATGGGGGATGGCTGGAACAGCAGAAGTCCTATTGGCTAGCTAGGGCTTTGAATTTTTAGGGCTCTATCTCTTTCTACTTCGCTAGGGCTTTGCCAATGATCTCTTTAAGATGCAAACTCTAATATCAGGGTTCCAGGGTTTGAGCATTTGCAAATGCCCTTATTTATAATCCAACCTAGGGTTTTCTTAGGGTTTTAGCCTTGCACTTTTAATCATGTGGCTAAGATTAAATTAGATCCTAAGGTTGAGATTACTTTTTAGATGTGGCATGGATTAATGAAGATGGACGGTGGGGATTAGATTGGATCGGACGATTGTGGTTAATTGAGTTTATAAATATATATTTTATAATAAATATATTATAATATAAAATAAAATATTATATTAAATATATAATAATATAAAATAATATTAAAATAAGTCCAATTGGGTTAGGAAATGGCGAGAAAGGTGTATGGTGGACAAGTGGGTGGTGGAATGGTTAGGATGGAGGATTAGTGGCTGTAATTTGGTGTCTACAATTCTAAACTTGTGGAGTGAGGGTGACCTAAAAGCAAGTGCAAGCTAGGAGTGAGCCTCACTAGGTAGCATGGAAGGAATGCCTTAGCTAGAAATATGGATGTGCAAGTTAAATATAAGAAAAAGAATAAAAATATGACAAATTCAATCCAAGGAGTAAATGGCATACTAAAAAATATTATCAAGGATGAGATGGTCAAGTATGATATAATGGTTCTCAAAACCAAAGGGCTAATATGTAAGTTTTATGGATACTATCCAAGGCTTTCAAAGAATTAAAACTGGATCAAGTGGAAGTGGGGACTGAATTCAAATTACTTTATTACATTTCTTCCTAAATATTTTTTCTCATCATGCTTTCTAGTTTAGAAATCTAAGGTAAAATAATGAGTGGTGGCCCATAGTTTGGGGAATGAGATTCCATTTATTTAATACCATGGAGTGAAAAAATTATTGAGACAAAAACTATAAAAATATTTGTGTGTGAGTTAGGCTTTTTCAACTTCCATATTAGCTTATCATTAAATATGCTTTGAAGAATATTGGAAATACCTTAGGAAAGTTCATCAAGGAGCAATAAACTACTAGGGAAAAAAATCATGCTATGTACACCTAGATATATATGATGCTATAGATATTTCAAAACCTTTTCCACAATCCCTTAAGATTAAATCCAAAACAATAGAATAAAATCAAAAAGTGGATTATAAAATATTGTATTCCAATGTCGTAATTGTTATGACAGTAGACATATGGCAATAGATTGTAAAGTAAAAATGATAAAGAAAGAAGAGGTAAAGAAAGCATATTTATAGCATCAAATGGCAAAGGCCACCATAGTTTAGTGAGATCAATTGTTAGAAGAAACAAATAAAAATACAAAGGATGAGAAAGTACAACATGTAAGTTCAAATTTAGAAGGAATTAAAGCTACAAAGGAGTATGTGGAGGCATCAAATGACATTAGCCCAAACAGTTTTATTCCTTAACTTTTAAGGAGGAGATTTGAGTTTCAAATCTTGCCAAGTCATATAGGTATAATTGCCAAGATGTTGTAATACTATTATGTGGTCATGATATAATATGGGTGGGGTCTGTTTAAATTCCATTTAATCCATTAGAAAAATTGATATATTATTGAGTGTAAGCATTAGATATTATTTGAAATAACCAAAGGTGATTTATACAAAGTGACATAGGCTAAAGATAGCCTCATGCAGTGCATAAAATAACAATCCCTAGTTCGTAGCTAACTATATGCAATATGGCACTAACAAATTATAGCTAATGGTAACAAATATTGAGAAGATGCTAACAATAATAACTTAGATATTTGCGATATGAATAATGCAAATATCCTAAGGTAAATAATAAAGTAATAAACTAACCTATCCTATGGTAATTACCCAAGTAATGGGATAATTACTTTAACAAAAATGAATATGTGGAGAAAAATTTTAAATCAAAGGAGGTGGAAGAGGTCATATTTATTCCATGTAAATCATTTTCTTTTTCTCAAGTAGTATAGAGTCATTTCCTCATAATACAAATGAAAGTAGTATAGAGGTTATCCCTTGCACTTTAGGGTTTCAAGCAACATAATAAAGAAATGAGGATGGAGGATATTAATAACAATTTAGGGTTTTTAGGTAAAAAAAAAAGGTAATTACTATGGAGAAGTGTCCTTGCACTTCAGTATTCTAGGGCAAAAAAAAGTAACAAAGTATTTTGAGGTAATAAAGCATGTCAAACCTATAGATTATAAGTATCATTATGAATAGTGTGAAAAATAAAAGATATTGATGAAGATGAAAGTGTTAATAGAATTTAAAAAAATAAAAGGAAACTCAAAGGGGTAATTATATGGGAAAAAAAAGCAAATATGTAAATGTTAACAAGAAATGGGGCTAAGGCCACAAATAAAGATAAAAAGTGATGATAAATATGATATTTTAGAATATTAGGGGTATGAATAAGACCCCCCAAAGTTGGTCTTATTCATGGCCCTAATAAAAATGATATCAATGATTTGATTATGAAAATGTAGTCGTTTGAGGAAGATGGTGAATATTGTTTATAGAAAGAAAAATGAAGAATATCTTTGATAAAAAGAAAAACTAGATATGGTTTAATCAACTTTATAGTGATGTAATCAGAACAATGTAATATTTTATTTTTAGAAGCTACACACACATATGCTATTGCAAAAGTGGATATGATTTTGATATTTGATTTTAAAAATTACATCATTCCTTTAAAATCATAAATTCTAACAAATACTAGCAAGACTAATCCCCCAAAAAATACATAATGCTTTAGCTTTGAAATAAATAACCCAAAATTTCATTAACTCTTTCAATATTGATTGAGCTACCAAATACATTCTTATATATTTAAAAAATGATCCCAAATTATGCATGCATAGGAGAGTGAAGAAGTAAATAATATAATATTTCTAGATCCTTCTTACACAAGGCACACCAAAAGTTTCTATGGCATCTTCTTCTTTGTATACTTTCACCAAACTTGGAGCAAGATATTTTTTCTATCAATACTTAATATTTTCTTTAAATTTATTATATTATAAAATATTTAAGCTAGTTTATACTCTCTTTTTTAATAAGTTATATATGGTTTGTATCGAGGTCACTCTCACCAAATTAATAAAAATATGCATTTGTTGTCAAGTCAATTAAACCATATTTATCTTGTCTTTTTATCAAAGATATTCTTCATTTCTTTTTCTATAAAATATATTATTTATCTTCGTCAAACTACTAAGTTTTCACAATCAAATTCATGACATCATTTTCATTAAGAGAAAAATCTCAGTCAACCAATGAACTTTTAAAATTTAAAATTTCCAAGACAAAGATCACCTCCAACAATAGTTGATGAACATCAGCAATAATGTTATTTTGTATATAATACACACATTCATTTTTTTTAATAGCATTAATAATCATTTTAAAATATCCAAAATTGAAATATTTTTCCATCTTCTTTTAATTGTGATTTTGATCATTTTAAGAAATGTCCTTTCATGTCCATGATTGTTCGTTGAGGTTCTATATGATTAAGTGAGGAGAAGTTTGTCATCATTATTTTAAAATCACCATCTTTGCTAGCTTTTTATATATTTCTTTAGAAGAACCATCAAAATAAATTTTGATGAACCCAATTTCTAGACATTTTTATTTTACCATAGATAAAAGCAAATCTTTTGTCTTAAATCCATTGCTAAAGATGACCCTTCCATGTGTATTCAAATCCTATAACCAAGAGGCTCGCACATGTTTTTCACACTTGTTAACCTCTGTGTTTAGCACCATGTTTGTAACCATTCTATAAGAGATTCTACAATACAATTCCAAACATGAAAATGATTTTGAGGTTTATCTTTTAAAATTTTACTATTCTTTTCAAGCCATAATTTTAACAAATAATGATGACCAATCCTTCATTGAATACATAATGCTTTAGCTTTGAATTCATTAATCAAACATTTCATTAAATATTTCAACTAATTAATCTACCTAATATATCTTATATTTAAAGAACTAGGCATAAATGGTGTAAGCAAAGGGACAATGAGGAATTAAATGATCTAATATTTCTAGATCCTTATCACGCAAGGCACACATGAAAGGTCTGTAATATCCTCTTCTTCGTATAATCTATCCTATGAGAATCTTACTTTAGGATTCTAACTAAAGGATTTTTGAGGACTTAGAATGAGCCTTGAGTGACCAAATATTCTTCCAAGGGAAATTATTAGGAGAAGGAAGATTTGATTTCCCTAAATCCCCATATTCCAACTTTGCTAAGTATCCACCATATTTTGATAGATTTTAAACCAACCCATCCTTTCATGTAAACATAGGTATATATAACTCTTGAAGCATCTTTTGAAGCTAATTTGTTATTTGTTTGAGTTCCTCTCCTTAAATTATATTGCTAATAGAAATCCATTAACTGGAGTTGTTTCTCACATTAATATCATCTTTAATATTTATACTTTTACAAGTTAGGCACGCTCCAACCAACAAATGCCATTTTGAATTAGAAATAAAAGACTAAGGCTTCAATTAAGCATCAAGCCAGATATTTGTAAAATCCCCCTCATTAACTAATCATCTAATATATTTCTTAATCAATTGCAAATTAAATTATATGAAGTTCCATGTTGGTGATCATTTAGCCAGGGTTTGTTTCTTTAATAATTTCATTGCATCAATAGAACCTATATATCGTTTAAGTAATATTTTTACCCAACTCTGTGTGTGATCTTTGAATAATGTCTAACCAAGTTTTTCATAAATTCCAAAATCTTAATCCCATAATTCTACAAGCCTATCCCTCCACTATTTTTCATTCACAAACCCTATGCCACTTACAAAAAGAAAACCTTAATTTATCTTCACATCCTTTTCAAAAAAAAATTCTTTGAATTTTATCAAATTTGGATGTTACATTTGCAATCTTGATGGTAACATCATATATACAAGAATGGATTACAATGTAATATTTACGACTTGTAGCCCTCCATTGATGATTAAAAAAATATTTCTAACCTTCCACACAATATTTCATTCTATCCAAAATTAAGTTCCAAAGATCCTTCTTATTTCCTTTATGAGACAAAGGAATACACAAATATGTTGATAGAAAATTTTCAACTTTATAACCTAAAATGACCACAATAACTCATTGTAGATCAAGAGAAATGTTAATAAAATAAATTTTAGATTTTGTAGTATTAACCAATTGTCCAATAGCCTTATCAATGCATGGTAACATTCATTTAAAATCTATGGCCTCATTGACTGGGGGATGACCAAAAGAAAAGTATCATTAACAAATTGGATATTATATTAGAGGGACCATTTGCTGCAATATGAATACCTTTCATTTTATCTTCTAATTTTACCTTTGAGAAGGTTTTTCCTAATGCCTCTATAGGAGGCTTTCCTGGAATATTCCACAAGGTTATTTGAAGTATCTAGTTGGCAATCCATTGATCAAAATAGAAAATTTTAGAGTGATATAACTAAATCCAATTCATTCTTACCAACCTTGATCAAAACCATATATTTTTAGAATATCATGTGGAAAACTCCAACAAATCTTATCATATGCTTTGTTCATATCTAAATTCATAAGCATGCTTATAATTATTATGGAATGAAGAGAATGTATGGAGTCCTTGCAATGATTACACCATAAATAATTTGCTTAGCGTAAACAAGACCACCTTATTCCTCTAATATAATATAGAATCATTTCTCAATCAATTTACAATACTTTTATAAATGGTCCTATAATTTATATTACAAATACTTATCTAAGAAAAACTATCAAAATATTTATCTTCACTTTTTTTAGAACCATTGCAATAAAGGTGTCATTGATCTCACTTATTGTATCCTTCTTTTTTAAAGCCTCTTAAATTGCATGCAACATAGCATTCTTCAATAAATCCCAAAATGTTTGAAATAAATTTATAGAAAACCCATTGGGTTCAGGTGTCTCGTTATGGTAGAAAGAGAAAATTTCCTTATGTAGCTCCAACATAGATATTTTCCTAATCGAGTTTTCATTTTTTCATGTTTGATAATTGATGGAATATTCTATAAATTTTAACTTGAGACTCATTATCTTGTCTAATATTTCACAATATATTTTGAAATAATTAATTTGTTCCTTCTAGATATCTTCTTATTCCTCAAATTGTTTTTCAACTAAGGGAATCGATAACACTTTCACGATTATCCACTTGGTCGATTATGCTACATTCATCCACTATAACCCTCAACTGCATCAAGTAAACTTTTTTACGTAACTGGTGATGTTGGTGTGACACGTCCTCCAATACTATAGGACCCTAAGATTTGAATTGAGGTTAAACATGTCAAATAAGGTGCTTTACCAACCGACCAAGCCCTCAAACCCTTCTTCCCCATGGTTTCTTTCACTCAAAGTTGAAATATTTTTTATGCAACAAAAAGATAACTATTTTTTGGATATAGTATAAAGGAAATTGGTATTATATTTTTAGAACCAATATTACTCCTTTTTAAATACATGATAATTAGATGAAATATTTTCATGCACATAAGTATCTTGGTCTATTCATTATTTTTAAGGTAAAAACTAGGTTTTGAAAGGGCCCAAACCCTTCTACACTTCTCAACTATCAACACTAGTCTTATTGTTCAAAACCTCTTCTTATAGGATTATATAATTTTAGGTTATTTCCGTAAGTTTTCAAACATTTTCAACTTATTCTAGACTACCATCATAATTCCAAAAATATATCTAAGATGACTCTTGGGACTTATCCAAAGGTCAAAAGGGTTACAACACTCATCCATGGACCATTGATCTTCTCCCTAATCCAAACCACCATCGAACCACACCAACTACCAGCCCTTATTAGTTTCCTTGAGTTTAATCATTTGTAAGACTTCTCTTAACTATTTAATTGTTGGAAACTTTATGCCCTCAAAATATTTCCCTTATTCCCAAAAAACATTGATCATTGTGCTCAAACTATCTACCCAAGTCTTTAATGCAATTACCACATGTCTAGATGGGGTATTCTATAGACTTGATGTCCATTGAGGGACATCTTAAGCAGACTACCACTACATCTGCCATGTTGCAAATGACTGTTAATGATAAAAAATTGTTGGTAAATCCTTCACTAGGATTTCATAATTGTGAAGGCCACAAATCAACTAGATCAAAAAATAAGCCTCAATGCATTACCATGTAACCTTGTATTTGCCAATGGTAGAGCTTACTCCTAGGATTTTACTTCTTTAGCTTGTAAAAAAGTGTAGGCCATTGGATTAACTTTTGACCGAATCATAAACAACCTATTTACACCTCTTCATTTTCTACTAACTCTTTTACGTCTGGGTGAATATTATTCGAGGTAATACACCTCTGGTCCTCTTCATGAAGAGCTTCCCAATTAGCCAGTCAAAATGCCATCCCATTACCTTCTCAACAAATATGATTCATCTCCACATGCTCTAGTGAGTTAAGTATCCTTATATTTTTTGTTATTATACTTGACATCTACCAACTCTTTGTAGTCCTCTTATTAAGGTAATTGATAATTTTAAGAAAATCTTCCTCCACTATCAACTTGCTTACTCCTAGCTGGCTTGCTAATTTCACTCTAGCCAAAGTTGCTTTGGATTTTGCTTCATGACTAGTCATAGAGCCTAGAAATTTACTGGTAACACCAATTAGAATCCCTTTGCTATCACTTATCACTACTCCCCTTGCCACCTCATGGTTCCCCTTAGAAGCTCCATCAAATTTGAGATTTAGCCATCCCTCCCTAGGCGGATGTCATTTTACCCTTTGTCTTGGATTTTCTTAGGGGGCTTTCTCGATCTCAACTAGGCTAAGGTCCTAGTATTTACTAAGCATCACCTCCTCTATTGATTCCCTAATTTCCTTCATACTTAGTACTTTAACATTTTCCACTATAGTTGCCTAAATCATCTACCTAATTCTTAAGGAGGCTCTCTTTTCCTCCTTAAATATTCTTTTGTTATGCTCCAACCAAACCCCCCAAGAATAGTGGAAAGGAATTAGACCCCATATCTTGGTCTATTCATTAATTTCTACTGTCTCTATTAAATTGTTGAGCTTGGATTCACTTTCCTTCTTTACTTAAAATATATTATCAAAATATTTGAAATTCCAAGTATTCATTTTCCCCTTTAGATATTTTATCTTTTAAAAAAATCTACACATGCATGATCCTTCAAACTTTGCTTCATTCCACCATAACATAACCGTCTAGACAAAATTAAGATCTTGAATCCACAAATACTAAAATAGCTTTAGATAACCATTATTGAGTAAATAACATCTCAAGAAAATTGTTTTATAATGTGATCTTTATTGAAATAAAAAATTTGAAGAGATTATATACTCTATTTGTGACCATGTGTTGAATAACAAAAATCTATCCAATATTTCTAATATATGAGTTTTTCCAATGTTTTTTATCCCATATATATTGAAATCTTGAAACAATACTATCCCAAAGTCCATTTGAATTGACAAATGAAGAAAAATATTGCATTAATTTAGACCATTCAAGAGTACCACCCTTCTCTTTTGAAGGAGATAGAATTATGTTCAAGTTCTCCCAATAATTCATAGATCACAATTTTGAATCACCATTCTATTTGACATAAAATATGCAGGTCCTTCCAACATATTTTAATAGGAGTAACTATAGCTAGAGAACATGCATTTATAATCACAACATTATTGTCTTCCTCTTTCCTACAAAATACACTAGCAACCTAATTGTTTTTTGCTTCTAGCAATTATCCATCCCATCTATGCTTGTCTCATTTTATCGTCATACCTTTAAAATATCCTATAGAATAAATTTCCAAGCAATCCTCATCTTTAAGATCTTTAAGATTTCGAATACATCTTAAATATGATCCTCACAATCACTTCCTTATTTATGTTGACCTAAAAACCCTAAAGTTCAAAGATGATCCTCCATAGTAATATTTTTATTATATTTCTCTAAAAATTCTAAACATTGCCCTAGAAACCATTAAGTACATGTTGGAAATTTTGAGTAGTTTTGTTGTCATTGATGTCAAAAGCATATTGGTTCAATTTCGTCATCATTAAGGACATCAAGTGATTTTTCCAGAAGCAAAGGTCTTGAAAAGGAATAGGATATAATATCTATTTTTAATATTATATGCCTAAAAAGGCCCAAAGGATGAAGACCCAAGGAAGGAGAAGCAAGTTTAAATTAAATAATAATATTATATTATTATAATATTTCGGGCCAAATAAAAAGGTGAAGAAAAACAAGGTTCAAGTTAAAAAGACCCATGAGCAGTTTACAAAAGATTTAATTTAAATTTAAATATTTTAATCTTTGATTAAAATTTTAATTTAAATTAATAATGGGTGCAAAGGTTTTAAATTTAAAATATTTAAAATCTATTTTGATTTTTAAATTCAAAATTCGTCGACGTGTAAAAGATAAGAAGCATGTGTATTAATATAGGAAATAAATTTCATTTCCTATGTCCTTCGAAAAAGATACACCTTGGAATGAGAAAAGACATTGTGCGCTGCATTTGTTGGAAGAAGAGGATTTTTGCACTTCAAAGCATTGGAGGCAGACGAAGTAAATAAATGCATCGAGTAGATAGATAAATCCATCAATGGTGGTAGCGCAGGAAGCAATTGAGATTAGTTCTAAGGCTTGCAAGGAATGGATCGCGGGTTCGATCCACGCGATTGATGTTTTTCTAGTGGAGAGGCCTTCGTTTTTCGTTGAGCGCTTTCGTGAGGAGAATAAAGAGGGAAACATGCACCCAAGGTTTTATGTGGGCACGTAGCCCACTTGGTAGCCTAGCTTGAGGCTAGGGTGTTGGAGAAGCTAAGTTGTGGGTTCGATTTTCGCTGAGGACGTTTTGTGGGTAGAATAGTTGAAAGGTATACTAAAAATATTTTTACTTCTCCAAAGGTTGTGAAATTCAGAAATTGCCTAGAGGTTTTTGTAAGTTGGAAACTATAAGGTTTTTGAGGGAGTTATAAGGTAAAATAAATTAAAATATTTTATTTTAATTTTTTTGTGATTGAAATTTATTTTATGAAGTTGGAGTGATAAGGTGTTTAAAGGAAATTATTGTGTATTTTATTTTTAATAAAGATGTTGACTTATATTATGTAAGTTTGGAGATTATAAGGTGTACTAAGAGATTTGATATTTTGTATGGTAAAATAATTATTGAAAATTATTTTGTGGAGATCTTGAGATAGGTTGTGGCTACCTAACCCTAGTGTTGGCAAAGAAAATTTGATTGTGGTTAAGACAGGTTTTGAAGACATATCTCCATCAAAATAAAAGGTATGGATACATCTTCCTTGTGAGTAAAATATTGTTGTATTGGATGTTGTGAATGCTGAGTTGGAGTTAAAAGGATTGTTTGATAAGAATTGTTAAGCTTGGATTTGAGATATCCAATATTTATTGATGAGGACTTTTCTGGAATGAAGGTTGATGCTAGAAACCTTATTTTATAAGCATTGTTGGAAATATTGAGTAAGCCTTCATGTGCATGATTAGAGTTTGTGAAAGATCATGAGTATCATTGTTATGTGAAGTTGAGAACTATCTTGAACTAGGGTTTGTGAAAGATCATGAGTATCATTGTTATGTGAGGTTTGTTTGATAAGCATTGTTGACTAAGCTTTCATTGAGTGATTGGTTGAGTTGAGTTGAACAAGATTTTATGAGAGCTTGTGAGCATATTTGAGTAAGTACTAGAGAGGACTTAAGGACATATTTGAGTAAGCTTTTGTGATATATTTTTGATAGATTTGAGTAAGTCCTAGAGTGGAATT
This sequence comes from Wollemia nobilis, assembly GCA_028583015.1. Taxonomy (NCBI): domain Eukaryota; kingdom Viridiplantae; phylum Streptophyta; class Pinopsida; order Araucariales; family Araucariaceae; genus Wollemia; species Wollemia nobilis. Next base: position 4,614,003 of record JAQPPZ010000386.1, on the reverse strand, counting down.
AAGGATGGAGTTGAGGAAGCTTTTTGTGAAAGCTTAAGGACATATTTGTGTGAGCTTTTGTGGAAGCTTACAATGCAGATTTAAGGTAAGTCTTAGTGAAGACTTGATGAGAATATTGGACAAGTTCTTGAGAGGACTTATTGGATAGAGTTGAGACAAGTCTTTGTGAAGGCTTGTTAAGCAGATTGGACAAGTTCTAGTAATGACTTGTTCGAAATATTTGAGACAAGTCTTGGTGAAGGCTTGTTGAGAATATTGGACAAGTTCTAGTGAGGACTTGTTGGATAGATTTGAGACAAGTCTTGGTGAAGACTTGAGAGCAGTTAGAGCAAGTTCTAGAGATGACTTGTGGATAGATTTGAGGTAAGTCTTTGATAAGACTTGTGAGCAGAGTTGATTGATTGATTTGTTCAAACCTTGAGTTAAGGTTTGGAGCAGATCTAGCAAAGTTGATTTGTGATTGGATCAAGCTTTGTGTTAATGCTTGAGGATAGATTTGAGGATAGAGTTTGGTGTAGATTTGAGGATAGGTTTGTGCTAGACCAGAGATAGATATTAAGTAAATTTGTGCTAAACTAAAGGACTATGTTTGGTGTAGATTTGAAACAGAGATTGAGTATATTTGTGCTATATCGAAGGACTGTGTTTAGTGTAGATTTTAGATAGAGACTGAACATATTTATGCTAGATCGAAGGACTGTGTTTATTGTAGATTTGAGATAGATATTGAGAAGATTTATGGTAGACCGAAGGACTATGTTTAGTGCATATTTGAGCATAGTTGAGAGCAAGCTTTGGAGGTGATAGAGTAGAGGACAGTAGTCTCCAGTGGATAGAGTTCCATTAGCCAGGGCAATGAGTACAGAGATCTTCTGAGTGAGGATAGAGTCTTATGTGGATAGAGATCCACAAGCCAATGTAGTGGAGGTAGTAGTCTTCTAAAATATCACCAACCAGAGTAGAGGAGAAGGATTTATCCTATGGATAGAGATCCACGAACTAGTAGAAGGGATTGGTGTCTCTTGTTGGTTGGTGCCCATGAACCAGATTAGGGGATTGGTGTCTCCTTTGGATAGAGGTCCATAAACATTGTAATAGGGAAAGGATTCCCAAAATATTTATTAAGAAAATTTTAGTGAAAGATTTTTTTCGTGGATGTAATCCATATTGGGTGAACTATGTTAATTTGGTGTCTCTATTGTGTGTGGTGATTTGTGCGTTGCTTTGATTATTGATGTTGATATTTCTATTTATATATTGCACAATATTGTTTGGGAAAGAAAAGTAAAAAGTGGTCGTATATTGTTCACCCTCCCCTCTCAGTATAAGTGTGTGTTCTTCAATGCAATAATGACCTTCCATAGTAATTACTTATTTTTCTCTAGAAATTATAAATTTTCATGAATATCCTCCATCCTTATTTCCTTATTATTTTACTCTTGAAACCCTAAAGTGCAAGGGGTACACTCTACACTTACTTTATTTTTTATTACAAGGAAAAGATTTATACTACTTGAGAAAAATGAAGATGATTTACCTAGATTAAATTTGACCTCTTGTGCCTCCTTTGCTTTAAACTTTGCCTCTCCATATTCTTTGCATTGTTAATTCTTGTTGAATTTGAACTTGCACATAGTACTTCCTCACCCTTGTGTCTTTCTTTGTTACTTTTAATGGTTGATCCAAGTGAACCATAATGGTCTTCATCATGTGATGGTGTAGAGGCCTTTTCTTTGCCAATTTCTTAGAAGAGGAAAATCCTTGATCTAGTCTAGCATCTACTATGGCATGATCTTCTTACTTTATATTTAAATTTGTATCACACACAAAATTTTATGTATCTTTCTTCATTATTTTCACTTTGCAATATCTTACCATTCATCCAATATCATAAAATTTTCAATATTAAAATGTATTATTTTCACAATCCATCTATTGATACCATTATCTTGTTTCATATTTAATCTTAATGGAATGCATAAAAGGTTTTAAAAATATCCATGGAAATACATATATGAATGTATACAACATGTCTTCACTCTTTAGTATTTGGTCTATCCTAGATTAACTCCTCTAGATTATTTTCAATATTCTTTAAAACCTCCTTATTGACAAGTTTATATGGAACTCCAAAAAGCTTAACCCACTTCAAAATCCTTTTAGTAGTTTTTGTCTCCACAAAAAAAAAATCACTCCATGGTCTTAAATATAATGTATCTCTCCCCCTAAACCATGGGCCACCACCTATTATTTTATCACTAATTTTCAACATATAGAAGATAATGAGAAAAAATCCTTTCAAAAGAAAAGTCATTGAGTAATTTGAATTCGATCTCCACTTCCACAGGATCCAATGTTTAATATTTGAACACCCTAGTTGGTAGCCATGAAATTTATATATTAACCCTCTACTTTTAATAAAAACATGCCATGGTCTATAATCTTATCCTTGATAATCACATGTGGTGTAACATCTACTACCTGAATAGTGTTTCAAATATATATAATCTTCATCTTGTTTCAACTAACGGATTCATACTTCTATTTAGGGCATCCTTAATTCTAGCTAGGGATTTCCAAATTGAATTTCCTTCCATACTAACTAGATTTTTCTTATAAGAATCATTTCATTTTAAATATCCCAAAGATCTAGATAATAAAAGATAACATTCACTTCTTTCTTGGACTTGCTTCTTATCTACACTCACAACACTTACTTTCTAATATAAGAAAATGTAAGTCTTACTCTTGGATTGAACTTGCTTCTGCTTACTTTAAGATAGTAATTATTAAAACATATAACTAAATTTATAAAATGAAGTTGGATATATCCAACCTAATGAAGATTAGTTTATAATTTATTAAAACATCCAACTAGTCTTGTAAAATAAAGTTGGATATATTTATTTTAATATACGTTTATGGTTTTCTAAACTATTTGTAATCGATAGCTAAAGTTTTTGTAATTGTTCGATATAGTTTTATTTAATGTAGAAAACTTTATTTCAATATTATGACGAACATATAGGAATCCAACTAATGTTCAAGTAATGTGAAGTTTAAGGATTATTGAACTAATTGCATGACTTATTTTTTAATTAAACAACTTCTAGAAAATAACAATTACAACAAGTTTTCACATAATTACAACATGAATAATATTCACCAGAATATTCATTATAGAATTAGATTCTAGAACAATAAATCCAACAAAGTATCATAGATCTATATTTCCAAGTCTCATAAACAATCCAAGATACTTAGAGAGGGGAAAGTCTTCTATCCACTTAAAGAGTGTGAAATCTCTTATGAGCACCAGAGGAGATAAAATTTAAATGAATGAATGATTTCCAACTACATCATATTGTTTCTTATTATTGCTAATCAAAATAGTAAAACCTAATCCTAATGCATAAGGACCAACTATCCTACCCTAAGGGCCTAATAACACAAATAAAAATAGTTGGCATGGCTATATTAGGGTCATTATATGGTTTCCTCCTCAAAGCTGAAATTTTTTGGAAGATAGTCACTAGTTCCCACATTGCATTGTCTTTAGAAAGATCTTACAACTTGATGAGTAAGTCCTATAGTTGTAGAGACCACAAATTATAGATCCATGACTGTAATGCTAATTTTAGCTTTAGGTAAATTCATTCTTATTTATATAACCATAGAAGATCCATCTTGTCCTTCTTCATACAACTCTAGAAACTCTATCTTGGATTGCTTAAGACAAGAAACATTAAAAATAAGGTGTATCTAGAAGTAGGAGAAATTTTTAACTTATTTGCCACATCCCCTACCCAATAAATCATCTTGTATAGACCATAGAATCTGGGTTCAAGCCTTTGTCTCAATATTATCTTTAGAAAATTCACGTATATAAATGAAGCCACAAAGAGACCATATCACACACCTCAAATTAGCATTCAAAGTAGTGTAAATCCTAGTGTTGCTTCAAACTATTTTTTACCTAGAAAAGTGTTAGAGAATATATTATATTATTGGGTACATATCAATGTACCACCTTCGATACATTACTAGAGTAGGATTTTGCTTTAGAGTAAATTTAATTAGTTACTTCATCATGTAATACATGCACAAGTGTTAGAATGTACAATAATGTAAATGTGCATGTAGTCCACATGTACATAAGTCATAAGAATAGGTAGAGTAAAGCCCAAGGAACTTATCATATATATATGTACCTTGAGCTATAGAAGATAGATAGAGATAGAGAGTGATAGAGTGACAATGTTACTATAGATTAGTGAGTAGGTACAATGTAGATCTTCATTGTAAAATTCTGGAGTATTCATAGTCCTTCATTATATTGCATTGCACTATATTTGTGAGCTTTCATTAATGGTATTTTACTAAGTTATTGCAAAAGCCTATTCTCTTATTTTCCTACATATTTAAGTATTATTATCATATAATTTCCATAGTCTGCATAATTTACATCTTGTGGATGCATCTCCATTAATATACATCACCAAAATCTAACAGTGGTATCAAAGCACATGATAGATCAGATAGGAAATAGGGAGAGCCACAAGTGAGATTGAGAGAAATCCAAAAATCTCATTTCTAGAATTTTTGAGATTGCATTTGGCTAGTCTTTCCACAAGGTTACAAAAAACTCGTGAAGGCTAGGACTCAGTGTGGATTCCACTAGATTGATAAATCAACTAGTGAATATTCGTCATCTCTAGATTTAGAGTTTCTTCCATTATAGTCCTAATACTTTGTTGCAGGGAAATGAGATTAAAATTGAGTTGGTAAGCTTCCTACAAAAGAGCTAGGAAGAATATCTTCTTTAGAATCAATCCAGCACCAAAAGTAACAAATGGAAGAATGAAGATTTGGAGGCCTAAAGAAAAGGTCTCATTACTAGAGATTGTAGACCTATAGAGTGCATAAGAATAAAAGGTTATAAGAGCCTTGTTACAAATTCAAGGGAGAGGAGACTCCAGTGAAGAGTCCAGTTAAGATAGTATATTGGTGATCTCTAGTGTAGACTGAAGACTTGACCCTGAAGAAGTTGAAGATACCCTTAGAAGTTCTAGTTAAAGAAATCCTAGTTCTGGAAGATTGGATTTTGGTGATCTCCATTGATGACTACAAATTGCAGAGTAGAGAAGGACTAACAAAAGTCCCATTCTGGATTCCAATAGCATCAAATTTTAGATATTCAGGAAGGAGATCTCATTACCAACACTTCCACAGAAGAACGTTGAAGGAAAGGTCTCATTGGGAAGACCAGAGAAGCTACAAGAGTGAAGACCTTGGAGAGGTCTCAAGGAGAAACAAGGAGAAGGCTTAGATATCCTTATTTTAGAATTCAAAGAAGGTCATTGGAGGAGTTCCTAGGATAACTCATTAGAGAAATTTACCACCAAGGATAAGTTCCTAATAAAGGAATATTTTGTGACAATTATCGCTATCCAACAATAAGCCCAAACGAAGATAGATTTGGCATGAAGCTTGCCAAATTTTGGAGGATATTGGTAAAGACATCAAGACTTTCAGATTCTTGAGAAGAAGGCCTATATTGAAGTCAAAATTCGACAAGGAGATTAAAGGAGAAAGGAGCCAAACATTACTACCAAACCTGAAAGGTTTGAAGATTGCCCTTGAAGGCTAGAAGGTTCATTCAGAGAAAGGAGATAGGGGTTTGTTGAATCTATAGTAGAATACTAAAGGGTTCTTAAAGGAATATCTCAACTACGGTTTGGAGGAGTTCCCTACCAAAATTTTGAGATTCAAGGACATCATTTTAGTGCAAAATTTGACTCTAAAAGGGCAAAAATTAGGACAACATTACTAGTTGTAGAACTTCAGATTTACAGAGAGCATCCTGAAGGAGAATTGAAACCACCATATTACAGTTTCAAACAACAAGTTAGAGGGTTTCAAATATGCAAATAGGTGAGATAGAGAGTTCTTTTGAATAGCCAAGAATAACTACAAGTTCATCTAGTTAAAGGCAGCAATAAGGTGAATCTAATCACCTTGCAATCCTTCATCTATAGAGTTCATTAAGGTAAGCAACTTTGGTGCAATAGGTTCATCACTGAACATTAAGTTACTTAGTTCTTTATTAAGTTTCATTAAGCACCATATCCGAGTTAAAGTTGCAATAAGAAGGTTGCATATTAAAGTCTTCAAAGAGAGTGCAGAAGGAAGGTTTTGCACATTAAAAAATGATTTAGATATATTTTGACAGAATGAAAAATATCATCTTCCAGTTATCTAGTTATGGCAAAGAAGACTATTGTTGAGTGAGTATTTTTCCCTACTGCAAAATCATCACCACAAACAGAGTATTAAGTTGAAAACTCTCTCTTGCAAAGAAATCAGATGAAATCACCCATTTCTCTAAGGTTCTGGTAAGCAAACATTTGTGCATATATGTAATCAATGAAGATTGAAATAGAATAGATGTATGCCAGAATAAACTCAAAACATGCTAGTAACAATTGACAAGGGGCCTTGATAGTCCATATCAAATAATGCTTAGCAATCATGATATTTAACCCTCAAAGTGCAAATGATTGGTTCCTTTTAGTGCTCTTGATATTAGTCTGACTTACCCTGAATCCCAGTCAGTAAGCTCATTTTATCTTCAAATTAAAAGGTTCAAAATGCAAAAGTGTGTGGAATAGTCCACTTTATTTTAACTCCATGTCTTTAATGTGAGGTTCGTTTTTACAGTTAGTGGATTCATTTTATCTTCATTATGAGCATTCCACTACCACTACGTTAGAATTTGGCATTAGTAATGGTTAACATATTAGCATGTTAGTGTTCATTTGCTTTATCTACCATTAATGCAAGTTTTGCGTTAGTAACCCCTCCTAAAATCAATTTTATCTAAAAATTAATTTAGTGCAATTAGGAGGTGCAAAAATTCTGGATAAGGACCAAAATAGATGTAAATGAATAGAAAATGTTTAAAATGAAATTCTGGAAAATGGACTAAAATAAATACTGAAGTTAAACGTAGAGATTCTAGAGGGACCAGAATAGAAAGAATTAAAACAAAAATTTTGGAAATGAGCAGAATGGAAGGCAAAACTTATGTGCATAAATTCTGGAAATGACCAGAATGTAAAAATGAAAAGCAAAAATTCTGGAGATGACCAGAATCAGAAAACAACCTAAACTGAAAAACAGATTAATCTAAGTTGCAAAAAATAAACAACAGAAAATATCTACAAAGTTAGCTAGAAAACAAAATGACATCAAATTTTGGTTCACAATCCCCTCCCTGCAAAACCCCAAGTTATGAGATAAATCTAAAGACAACTTGATCTAACAGACCTACAAAACAAACACAATCATATTAGACCAAGTGCGAGACTCAAAGGATGAAACATGGTTGCATTCTATTCGACATTCACCTATTGTAACCCTTCAATGGCATAAACAGATAGATATAAATCAAAAAGAAATGCAGAAAAGATAAACCATAAATGCAGTAGTCTTAGACGTAATCTCCTTTTGGTTTTTCTCACAAAGTTTGTTCTTGCCAAAATGGAAGCATTTGATTTCAGAAGAGCATCGTTTACAAAAATTTATAGATTTCAGAAGAGCATCGTTTACAAAAATTTATAGCCCCTTATACGATGGCCTCATTAGATTTTTAAAGTCTTCCCTACATGATTCGTTTCAACTTCTCCTACTTAATGATGTTAAATTAAATAAAACAATAAAACAAAATTTACATTGTTTTATTTTTCTCTATAATTCTTCTTTTAACATCATTAAAAAAAATTAACTTCAAACATTTATATCTCCCTTAGCCTCCATTACATTTTATATATAAAGACAAAAACAAATACATCAACGAGACTTCACACCTTATAGCTCCTATGATAATTATATAATATAAAATTTAGAAAGAACATTTAAATTTATATTATATAATTTCTTTTTATTTAAAAGATATAATAAGGGCCCTTAAGACTCCCGTGTACCTTATGTAACAAACATTTTATATCTCCATTGGCCCATGGTATACATAACCAACTAAACCAAAAAAGCAAAATTAACCAAACCTTATGCCTCCCGAGAGACCAATTCGAATGAACCAACGTCCCCACAACCGCACGATCCCTTACCTTCGGAAACCATGACCTCAACGGTCTTTCAACCTGCATCTCCACGCTCAACCTATCGAAACCTCTCTCTTGATGTCGCTGCGTCTCACCTCGATGTGAATTTCAGCAGCAGTAGAGATCAAAACGTTGCTCGTGTTAAATATGATTTTTCCATGTTTATATGCTATGCGAGCTATCCATAGTGGTGTTATCGCCTGTTAGCCTGCGCACAACAAAGATTCATTAGATCGTAATAAAATCACGATTCAAAATTGAAAACTAATCATAATATCATTCTAACCTTAGACACCATGCATGTTTCATTTCATTTATGTGGTTTTTCACTTTTATTTATTTATTTATTAATATATATATTTCAATATAGTATAATATATTATATTATATATAATATATTATATTATATTGTATTATATATAATATAAAATATATTATTTTTATTTTTTTGGTTTATTTTTACTTGATTTATACATATATAGATTATATGGAAATATATAATATACATATATAAATGGTTTTATTGATTTTTTTTTTTAAAGATCAATCCAATTACACAAAGATTGTTGCTACTAAGACTCAAAGAGAAGGAACCATCAATTTAAACATTAACAATTAAAGCAAACTTCAAAACCAAAACAACCAATACTACAACCTGTTGGGTTTACCCAAAGCACTAAAACACCCCACAGATAATTCAACAAGGAAACACCAACAATCAATATTTTACAAGGTACATGAGAACCCTCCAAAGAATAAGGAACCTCGGAGTCCCCATGACAAGCTCATGGCTAGGGTTTCATCAAACATGTTTGCTCAAAGACAATCGAAACTCTCAAAAACCAAAATTTAAAAGTGGGTCCCCAAGTTTTGGGGCTAGTTGTGGAGCAGCCAAAACAACTATATTAAGTTACAAAGATTATAGTGCATTTAGGAGCAATTACTAGTGCATGATTTAAGGTTCATTTAAAGGAGTAAAAAGGTGAGATCAATATTGCACTATACTAGTTGTTCTTAAGAGTTTTGAGGTGCACTAAGTATTTTAAGTTGCAATAAAATTAAGTGCATATTTCAAACTACTTTGAGAGTTTATTTACAAGAGCAATAAGGTGAGATTATTACTATCCTTAAGTGTATTGAGTTAGAGATATTATTGGTACATTAAAGATTGATTGCACTATTCTAGTTATTCATTAAACTAGTTACTCTCAAAGGATTATTATGTGCATTGATTGTTAAGTTAAGGTTAAGATCAAGAGCACAAAACCTGCATACTATCAAAGTGTCTAGAGACACTATTCAGTGCATAAAACCAACAACTTATTGTGGCCTAGAGAAGCCACCAAACAAGGTAATATTCCTCCAAGGAGTGGAGAAGAAAGCCACTATCAAAACCAATAGAAGGAGCTACAAAACGAGACTAGGAGAGTCTCATATTTCAAGTGCAACTAAGGAGCAGTTTACAGGGTTATACAAGCACCAAATTTGTCTCTATTATTACATCAAAGGGAGACAAATATTAAGTGTCTTAAGGACACTCTATGTAGCCTATAATCCTATCTACAAGCGGCCACCATTAGCACTAGAAAAACTGCTAAAAGAGGATCCATACAAAAGGGGCTCAACATTTGCCATTTACACAGGGTAAGCACTAGCAAAGCTACTTAAGAAATAAGCCAATTGAATGGTTTGATATCCATCGTTGGTAAGGGAAGCACTACCCAAGGTGCTTGAGCAAAGAGCCATCCATAAGGCTCGATATCTGGCTTGTTAATGTGTTAGAAGATACCTTAGTCCATCACCCAAGGTGATGTCAACCTGCAACATAGAAAGGGACTACGTAAGGTGAATATAATATATTACACCCTATGTAAAAACATAGTGCTAAGGACATCATATTACAAGCAAGGAGGAGCAAGGTATAAGATGTATTACCATAGCTCCAACGTGGTCGAATCACCAACCGATAACTGCATCGAAAGCTAGCATTGAAACACCATTGCAGCACTTGGAAGCCATCACAACTAGAGCCAACTTCATCATATCAATATTTGCTTAAAAAGAGAGTGTTAAACACAAGAAATAATAAGGAATTTTTTGGCATAAATGGACAAAGAATAAGAGATGTTGGGGTAGCTCTACATGCACGATTTTGGAGTGACACTTGTAAAACCCTACCAGGGATAGTGTGCCACTTGGCACAAATATGAAAGAGCATATCCATCTTCATAATGCCAGCGCTCAAGAGAAAGGGTGCCTAAGCAACGTAATGCCTCTCATCATAGCTAAAATGCTCGAGAAGGCATCTATAGAATTCATCAATGCCTGAGAGTTACATACGTAACATAACACTTCTCAAGACCCATAATAGGTATTGCATCACCTAAGGAGGAGACCAAGAGTCTTGGGCAATGTCTAGTGCCACTTAGCACTTGCTTAAAGACAAGGGAACACATTTATAGCTGCCAGAAGTAAGAGTGCACACACAGAGGAGGAAGCACATCTTTAGCCAACATCAAGTGAGAGAATTAAAGGCACGATCCAGAGAGAACTAAAGGTGCAATTAAGACCTAATTCAAGGGACAATTGAGCGAGCATTCAAGGCACAAAGTCAAGGATTTGAAGAGTAGTCGAAGGTCCATTAAAGATGCGCATAAGATATGCATAGCAAACTTGTTGTCATCATTGTCATACATCCGCATTACAACACCCATTATTAGGGAGATACAACATTATAAATGTAAAATTTCACTTTAATTAAAAACACTTTCATTTAGGAGTGATAAGGTGAATAACTTAAGGTTGAATCCATTTATCATTTACGTTGGAGATATAAGTTAAATCAGCCTTAGTAAGTTGAAAGCAAATCAAAGGAATCTTATATCCTTAAAAGTATTTCAAATTACTTTAATTGAAATACAAATATTTTAATATTTGCAATTAAAAACCATAGGAGATATAAGGGTTTCTACTTGGAAAATCAATATTATTATTGTAAATATTATTAATTTCTAATATTCCAAAATTAGGGAGTTATAAGGTATACTACATCAAACATAGATTATTGGAATTTAGAAATATTAAACTATTGGATATTAAGGGATATAAAAGGAAGTTCATTATTTACTTAAAGGAGTTGAAATTATTTACTTACACTTATCTCATACTCATACTAAAGGTACAAAAGAAATCCAATCATAGATAACTTCAAATTGATAAGTGCATAGTTCATAGGAGAAATAGGAGTTGATAATTATTATTCCCAAATCAACTAAAAATGTGAACTATTACTTACTAAAGCACTTTACCAAGATTAGAGTATATTCTAATCACTAGGGAGACATAAGGATCTTACAAAACCTAAGTTTTGAAAAGGGTTATATTAAGGTAGTTCACATACTCTAAACTAGGGAGTCATAAGGTAGTCTACAACTATTATCATGACAACAAACAAATTCATTCTTACAAAATCTCAACTACTCAAAGGACCAAATTACTCCTCATGGAAAAACAAAGTGAAGGCAATTCTAACAGTTGAAAAACTTTGGGACATTGTCCAAGGAACAATGGCTAAACCTACAAGTGAGGCAGAGATTCAAAAGTATGAATAAAATGATGCAAAGGCCCTCATGATAATCACCTTTGCAATTATAGATGAAATACAACCTTACATTAGTTCAACAACAACTTCTATAGATGCTTGGAAAGCTTTAGCCAAGATATTTGAAGGGAAGAACAAAGCCACTATCTTAAATCTCCAAACTCAATTACATTCCTTGAAAATGAATAGTGGTGAAAGTATAGAACTATTCCTAAGGAAGGTAGCAGATATAAATGGAAAATTATTAACCTTAGGAGAAAAGGTTGAAGATAAGTTTCTTGTTCAAGTAACTATGAGAGCACTTCCAAAAAACTACAAACATTTGGTTACATCTTTACAAATTCTAAGTAAATATACTTCCTTTAATGAGTTAGTCAATATTCTTCAAGAATACAAAGTGGAAAATATAGTTAAAGATGAAATGACTAACAATGCATTGGTTTCAAAAGATACTCCACAAGGAAATTTTACCTCAACCTCGAAAGGATGAAGACCATGGAATAATAGATATTGTCATGTATATAGGAGAAAATGACATAGCACTAATTACTGCAGATTCAATCCTAGAAATCAAGAAAATAAAACAAACTATGGAAGCCAATCAAACAGGGCATTCCAACCAAGACAATATTAGAATCAGTATAGTCCACATCAGTAACAATTTTAGCATCCATATCCTTCACAAAATCAATGCAAATATTTTCAATTGCAATATCAAGAAGGGAATCAAAAAGGGCACTTGGCTCGGGAGATCCCTAAGATTCAAGAACTGGAAGAACCTACAGAGGAACATGAAGTTAAAGCTCTCTCAGCAAAGATGACATTTTATGAAGACACTAACTACTTGCTTGAACAAGATACAAACATCAGAGAAGGAGAGTACAAGGTCCAGACATATGAAGATCCATATTGAAGACTAAAGTCTTCAATACCCAAATAATGTAATACAAGGGGGTGTTAGAGAATATATTACATTATTGAGTACATATCAATGTATCACCTTTGGTACATTACTAGAGTAGAAGTTTACTAGAGTAGAAGTTTACTTTAGAGTAAATTTAAGTAATTACTTCAATATGTAATAAATGCACAAGTGTTAGAATGTGCAATAATGTAAATGTGCATGTAATACACATGTACATAAATCATAGGAATAGGTAGATTAAATCCCAAGGAACTTATATATGTACCTTGAGCTATAGGAGATAGAGATAGAGAGTGAGTAGGTACAATGTAGATAATCATTGTAAAATTCTGGAGTGTTCATAGTCCTCCATTATATTGCATTGTACTATTTTTTTGAGCTTTCATTAATGGTATTTTATTGAATTATTGTAGAAGCCTATTCTCTTGTTTTCCTACATAATTAAGTACCATTATCATATATTTTCCATAGCCTGCAAATATTTTCCTTGAGGATTCAGAGGATAGTCTGACATTCTTGGATAAAATCATCCATTTGAGCAAGATGTGAAGATCGCAAAAGATAAGCTACCAAGGATAGGGATTTCTATTCATACAACACCTCAAATAGGGATATATTAGTGGAAAGATGATAAGAAGTATTATACCACCATTATTTAATACACTAATACTATTTATATTGGGTAAATCATCTCATATATGCACTAAAATACTTGTATATAATTTCTATATGCTTATTTTAACTAAGGTTAATATGAAGATATCATATTAAGCTAAGTGTTATTTAGAGTAAATAACTCTTAAAAAAATTTAGTGAAAATATGATCATAGCCACATATAATATACTTGGGCAAATATAGAATAAAGGAATAGCTTGGTCACTTTGTTGGTGGTGAATGGATATTGTAAGGCATACAAATAGGCATACCTGGAGAGGTGATCCAATACCACAAAAATCATTGTTTTAAACTTTGAGTTGGGAATACCTTAAACAATTTCCACGGAGATGTGTTTCCATTGATAATCCAAAATAGGAAGAGGCTACAACAATATTGAAGAACTAATTTACACTTATTACTCTAGTACACTTCACTTTTGGCCATTAACTATTTGACATAAACTTTCAATCATTCCAAGAAAATGATTGCTTAACTTGGTGATAGGTTTTAAGATATTTGATATGCCCTTCTAAGGGAGAAGCATGCAATTTGTAAAGGACGTTGTTCTTAACTTGGGAGGACTAAATTAGATAAATATGGCTCTTCTTCCTTATAATACTATTGGACTAAGAGAATAATATTATGTAGGTTACCAACCTCAAAATCATGAATCAAATAAAGTCTTAGAATCTCAATACCATTTATATCAAATTTGAGTGATCTAAATGGAAAAGGGGATAGATATATATTCTTCATACTTTAAAGAAACTACGTTGGCTACCATATTCTTATTATTTTTCTTATATTTAATCTTAAATTCAGTCTCAAACCTTGGTATTAATCCACATAAGATAGACATTGTTCCAACTAGTGCTTGAGACTGCTATGATCAACTTTAATAGCAAAATGTTAGTCAAACAAGTAAGGATTTCACTTATCCACAATATGCAATATGGCCAACATATCCTTCTCATAAGTAGAATGACATTGATTCATGGTAGAGAGTTATTTGCTTTGACAAGTCCAAAAATGGCCTTCTTGTATCAACACAATACTAATACCTATTCTAGAAGTACCATATTTAATGGCATCTCTAGAATAGCTAGAATAGAAGTGATGTGCATAGCCTTATTCAAGTCATTGAAGGATCTTATAACCTCATTTGACCAAAAAAAGAAATCCTTCTTCGTGAGATTCGTCAAAATATTTGTAATATTCTCATGATTCTTGAAAATTTTCCTTTAGTACCTAGTATGACCAAAAAATTCTAAGAATATTAAAATATTCAGGCAAAGGTTAATCTTACATGATCTTGATCTTATTAGAATACACCTTGACACCTTCATGAGACACTATGTGACCAAGTTACTCTACTTTAGAAACACCAAAGAGACACTTAGACCTCTTGATATATAATTGTTCTTGCTCCAAAAGTTGAAACACACATTTAACATATACAAATGGAATTCCCAAGACTTATTATAGATCAATATGTCATAAACAAATACCAATACAATTTTTAAATGAGAGAATAGAATACAATATTCATTATACTTTAAAAAGTAGAAGGGGCATTTATAAAACCCAAAGGCATGACCAAAAACTTATAATGATTTTCACGAATATGGAAAGCATCCTTGGGAATATCATCCTCTCTAATCCTAATTTAATGAAACCCTGAATACAAGTCTATCTTGGTAAAAAAAACTTTGCACTATGCAATTCATCTAACAAATCATCAATAGCAAGAATATGAATCTTATATTTGATAGCGATCTTGTTGAGTGTTCAACAATCTAGACATATTTTCCAAGAATTATCCTTATGCTTAACCATGACTATAAGGGATGAATAGGAACTAGTACTAGGGCATTTAATACCTTGTTCCAACATTTCTTGAATGAACTTATAATAATATGAGGCTAAGGATAATGATAAAGACAAACATTGGATGGTTGACTTTTTAGAATAAGGTAAATAGTATAATTGTGTGCCCATTTGGGGGAAGAATATTGGGTTTTTCAAATAAATGAGTATATTTATTAAGAAGAGACTACATAGTTTGAAGGTGATTGTTCAATGTCCATGACTTCCAAAAATTAAATATAGGTGAAGATACCCTTGTTTCCCTTATTCAACATTTTTTATTTGGTGTATGTTGATAACCTTAAAAAGTGGGGGTTACCAAGCTTGAGATAGATGACCATGCCATTTTCTGTCCATTATTTAATATATAGCTAGTGTAGGTTCAAAGTAATATCCCCTAATTGAGAGAATCATTGACCTCCAATGATAACATGTACACTCCAAATACATCACATATGGGATATTGATCCAAGTATAGGTACTTATTTGGATATGGATATTCACAACATGACCTACACATTGAGCCTTATCATAATTGGCAATCAAAATATTGAATTTGTATTCGTTAGTATTGTTGGTATATGACCCTATGGATTTAATTCTATCATAATTGTTGAAATTATGAGTGTTTCCTGAATAAAAACAAATAGTGATTTATTGTATTTTTAATAATCCTTATACCTTGAGAGTGTGATAGGTTTGCATTTCCACTAGGGAAAATGTTGATAAAACCATAGTACTCATACCTTGTTCAAGGTCACTAGGTTTTGATAGTTCCTCTAGATGTGGTGGTGCACGAATATCCTCCTCTTTGGAATCATTGTCCTCAAATTCTATGTGGAAGTTACATTATTATTCACATGCCTAATCCTAAGGATGTCATGATAAATATTTAAAATAGAAGTAACCGTGTGGGTGATCCTCAGTGCATGTTATTGAAGTAAGTTCTACAAGGATTGAAATCATGTCATGGATGAAAACTAGGTAACTAGAGCTTCTTTTTAGCTACTCGATCCATGCACTCAACATCCTGACGGATGTATAAATCATGCATATATACTTCCTACTTGATTTCATTATTAAACCTATTCCTAAATGTGGAAACCACCACTATGAGATCAAGATGATATGTGTATGTGATGAAGCTAATAAATTTTGCATAGTACTTAATCATAGCTCTTGTATATTTTATTTGCATAAACCTTACCACAAGATGTATAAGGACCTTTATTGAACTTCATTGAGGATAAATTCTTAATTTTTAGTTAGGAAAGATGACAACATTGATTTCATAGTTCCCAAATAATCCACTAAAGAGAATCATCACCTAGCTTATAGGTGGCAAGAGTGGCCCTTCCTTTATTAGGAACTTTATGCAAGAGTATTATGCAATCCATTTTGAAAAATTGTTCATAAGGGTTTTTTCCATAAAAAGTTGGTATATCAATTTGAGGGAAAATAACATCATGATGTTAGTTAAGTAGATAGATGACACCATTATATATGGAATCTAAATAAGGGGTAAAACATCATTCTTTGCTAGCCATACCTATATAAGCTCCTATTAAAGGTTGAGTATGCATCTAGAAAAATGGGACCAACTAGGATTATGTTGAAAAATCATCCATAAGAAGCATCCTAGATCCTGCCTAAAAGTCATCCATTGGAAGTGCCCTAGAACTTATTTGGAAGGCATCCTCTTGAACTACCTTGGATCTTGGAATTCAAAGTGCTCGATAAGTGTTGGGTCATCTTTGGGGATCTTAGGTCCTTTCTATTGATCTAGATTTTTCTCAAGGGAGGCCTGCTAGAATTTTTCTTCTAATACACACTCTATTTTTGGAAGGTCAATGTCCTAGTACCTTCTAATATGTTAAGCAAAAAGGTTTCCAACTATCTCTTGATGTGTGCAAGAGACATGATGCAAACAGTTTGACCAAACTTAATCTAATCAAATCCTATTATGAAAATTTATTTCCATTGTCTAAAGCTACTATAAAACCTTTGAGACTATGCTTAGATGGGGAGGATTTAATGAGTTGATGTATTTTATAGGAGGGATAGAAGAGGAACTCATGGAGCCTATGGATAAGTGAGAATAATGGTTGAAGTTATTGATGTCTTTGGGGATATTGTGGTGCTTACCTTGATTTTTTAGATGATATTTTTTTCAACTCATATAATCATCAATAATTAGATCTATTATTTGATCCAATCCATTGAAGTTGGTGATCTTGTTTTCAAAGAGAATTAGAAAAATACCCATGCCAAAATTAAGCTCAAATATAAATTTGAGCCTAACTAGTTAGGTCCATACATCATAACTTCCAAGTATGGTTCATGTGCTTATCATCTTACCACACTTGATGGAAAATAACTTAAAGAAATAAAGAACATGATGTATCTTAAATGCTATTACATCTAAGTTTGCATCAATTGCCTATTTGCTTTTAGTTGTTTGTTGCTTGCTTGCATTTGCTTGACTTCATATATGCTTGCATGCACATGCATTTTTTTGTTTAGGATGCCTATTGCATATTGAGTTAGGGATCTACAATAACATGCAAATGATGATCCTATTTTTCATCCACTAAGTGACTAATGCAATTGGATCTTCTAGACCCATTTTACAAATCGATCAGGATTCGTACAACATAATATATCTTAATCTATTTCTCTACTTCAATTTACCTCAAACTTTATGATATATTCTTCTAATCATCAATCACCTATCACATGATAAATACTATAAATCTCATAGGTGTTGAAGGCCAAGTAAATAAAATTAAAATCTTCTATCTCATTAATATCTTGTTTCATGATGAATATTGCAACATTCATAGATTTTGATAACAAGATCAATAAATTCATCTCTTGTCTCTTACATACCACCAAGCATGGTGGCAACATATTCACACCATATTCATCCTCCCAATTAGAGCATAGTCCATTGCCATATCCAATCAAAAGTCCTTTATGACACTTCTCTATGAGGTAAATCAATCTAAGCAAAAGTCCTTTATAAATTTTTGTAAAGAAAAAATCTCTAAGCTAAATCAGAAGTCTTCTAGGTAAAGCTAAATTAAAATTCCTTTAGGCAAAGTTGAATCAGAAGTCCTACGGACCAAGTAGAAGTCTTTTAGACATTTTTTTAAAGGTAAATCTTTTATCTTTATTTGCACATGTTTGAACATATTTGTACATATTTTATGTTATAGCAATCTAACCATAAGTACTCTGAGCAAAGCTAACCAATGTTCCTTTGGGCAAATCTCAAAGCTAACTAGAATTTCTTTGGACAAAGCTAACTAAAGCCCTCCTTGACAAATATCAAAGCTAACCAGAAGTCCTCTAGACAAAGCCAACTACATTCCCATTGGATAAATATTTAAGCACATATTTATATATAGCTATACATTTTTGTATATAAACTCTTTTCTAAGTTAATGCCCACTTGGGAAAATCTAAATTTGTACATAGTTGTACTATAGCAATGCCTCTTAGTATTATCCAAATGCCTCTTGGGCACATCACTTATCAAATAATCTATCATGCTTCTATCATGAATCTAACATGAGAGTTATTCATCATGTCATCATTTAATATAATTTATAACATCTAATCATCTCCTCATTATTACATTTTACCATAATAATTAAGTCATCATAAACATCAATCATGCATCAAATGAACAATTAACTATCATAGCATAATCACAAAACACCATAATCAAATTTATCTACTCATCATTAACTATTTAATCAATCATTAAAATATTTATCAAATAATCAAACATCAACATAAAACAATCATACATTAAACACATCACAATGAATCATCAAGCTGGTACATATAAAAATTAAAATGTATATACATCATGTCTCTGGTATATCATCAAGCCTCATAATGTACAATCATATTATACATCAATCATTAAACTCTAGGATAGTAGCTCAAAATCAACTAGCTTTGGGATCTCGTGTTTGGCACTCATGTAGCTCTTCCTCCCCCTCCTAGTGGAGGTGGCATCCTAACCAATTATTATTACTGACATGTCAAGGATCAAGAGTGCATCCATGATCATGTGTGCATCAGTGATAATAGGTGTCTCTCTGCTAGGATGGATTTATGATAGGTTTCTTTGTAATGATCCACCCACTCAATTTCTAGCTACAGATACATATACCATCTGGTCCAACAAGGTCTAGACTACTTGGCTATTTCTAACTCCTACTCTTTGATCATGATTTTTGAGGTGAAAATATGATCTAAAATCCATTTTTTTATTCATACCTATACTCGTGATCCTCCTCTAACTGTGAGTTCTCTCGCTTGATTGGCTTAATGGAGTAGGCATGCATGTTGGTCCATCAAAAAATGTAGTAACAATCAATGCTCCAAAGCTCTTTCCTTCTCTTCTTTATGGTAAAAATAAATAAAGTTTTATCCCCTAACACTTTTACCCTTGGCCTTCCTGACCAATTTTTGCTATTTATCCTTAATTCCTCATCATAACACTAGTGTGGATCATAATCAAGTTTCCTTAGTCTAGTTTTATTTTTTCTCCAAAATTTGAGGGGGCACACCGAGGCACAATAGCATATAATTTGTCAAAAATGCAAAATTTATCATCGTCTCTATGCAAATAATTAAAGCATCAGTCATATTACATCATTAATTCTAAGCAACAAGTATTATTGTATTAAAATTGAGGCATCTAGATCAGTTTTTAACACATTCATTATGCAATAAATACATCAAAAATGGGAAATATAGACACTCAATTTGAGCACATCATCAAGCTACATGCTTGCCAATATCATCAATTTGCCAATCAAGTAGCCAAACTAAATCAATCATACCCAAGACCAAATTGGGAGCTTTTATTGCTTTAGAAGTGAAAGCATCAAGGCGTGATCAAAAGCATCGACAAATATTTTCCTTCCTAAGGAATGCTTTTATAAAATTTGACTTTTTAACATTTTTCTACCCAATTTGACTAGCAATGATCATCTTGGTGAAAGTGTTGGAGCATTAGCATCGTCAACACTATCACCCCTAGTGTTTTTGATTGTCATACACAAAAAATAAAAGAAATTATAGTTAGTTTCTCCCAAGCCACCCATCATTAATTGATCCAATCACCAAGATCTGATTTGCAACCCCAACAAAAATCACAATCCCAAGATTTACTATTTTCAATCTTTCTCCATTAATGGCATCTTAAACCCAATTCAAAATCTTACCTTCACCAATCCCATCATCTTCAATGCAATCCGCCCAAAGGAGCCATGGCTTCCTAGAAATCCAACATTTGGGGGAGCCCAATCTATGATCTTTTGAAAGTAACAAAATTCTTCCAAATTTCATATAGATTTATAGAAATTCATCTCCAAGCATGGTAAGAATATGCCAAAATCTTATCATGAAATTATAAATGCATTCAAGAATCTAAGCTCTCAATCCTCCAAGCATTCAAGTACTTGAGATCTCAAGCAACTTCAAGGAACTAGTAATCTTATATCAAGCTTCTACAACAAGGGGAAACAACCTTAGCGTCTTGGAGAAACAAGTTTGCTTGGAATTGTGCTCTTTTACCTTTATTGCTTTTATCATTGCTTTTGTAGATCTAATTTTGAATCTTATTGCATACTAATTTTACTTTGGTCATTATATTTGTATTTAACTTGTAATCTTATTTTTCATCATTACTAGTTTGCATTTGGAACAAGCAATCTTCTTGTTTTACTGCATCTAGCAAGGTCCTTGTACTTCCTAGTCAAGGGCCTTCCTTGCATCTTCCATTAAATCCTTAACTTTACCTTTAAAATTTATTTTTTTGTACTTTTAAACAAAAGTGCTATTGACTTGTAGGTTTGGTGGTGTTATCACTCTTTGTTTTAACAGTCATAAATAGCAAAGCACTATCTACTGGAAAAAGCATCAATAGTGCTATCACTTACCTAGTGGTACATTCACAATTAATCACTTAATACATGCTTTTAATAGAGCCATTTTTCTTTGATCTCTTATTTTTTGTTTGTTTTATAGAAAACAAAAGCGTCATTAGGACACAATAATGTTGGCAAACAAATTGTGAGACTAGCAACGCTTTGCCTTTGTGGTTGAACCAAGTTTTTCTGATCCACACCTCTTCATTTTTAGCATTTAGATTGTAGATTTGTTTGTTGTCTACTAAAATCAATTTTTATTTTCTATTATTTATTAAAATAATTAAAAGATATAATAAACTAGATAATCTTAATCCTTTAGAGGACCATCATTAATCTCGTTATCATCAAAAAATTGCATGTAATTGGATGTAGGTTGTTTGTTGCATCTCTCTTGAGTCCTTGCCCTTAAAAGATAAATTGTTTTTACTTTCATCATTAGAAACCAAAATTATTTTACTTTTTAGGTCTTGTTTGTTGTATTTGTATGGTGCATTAGGGCCAAACTAGGGTTAAGCTTTGTCAAGGAAATCTTACGGAAAATGTAAGTGTTTTTCAACTAATCCATAAAACCTTAGATTATAAGCTCATAAATTGCCCCTATCCTCAAGGTGATGAAGGAGAAGGAAGCATCACACATAATCTCTTTGTCTCCTTCACCATAGTTGGAACTATCCTAAAATGATTCATCCCCATTGAATAATACAAGCTTATACTGAGAGGGGGGTGAACAGTATAATACCACTTTTTACTTTTTCTTTCAATTCAATATTATGCAGTGTATAGATAGCAATATCAATAGCATTAATCAAAGCAATGCACAAAACACCATACACAATAGAGACACCACAATTTACGTGGTTCACCCAATGTGGGTTACTCCATAGAGAAAATATTTTACTAAAATTTTCTCAATCAATCTCTTTTGGGAATCCTTCCCTATTACGATGTTTATGGAAATTTGTCCAAAGGAGATGTTGATCCCCTAATATCAATTTCATGGATATCTTCCACAAGAGAACTCTTTCCCCTTATGCTCTGGCTAGTGATCTTCTAGAAGACTTTGTCTCTCTGCTGCACTGACTGGTGGATCTCTCTCCACTTGAAGACTCCTCACTCATATTTATCTTCAATTGTCTTGGCTGCTAGATATCTATCCACTGAGACTCTATCCTCTATACTCTGTCACCTCCAAAGCTTTGTCTCAATACTATACTAAACACAGTCCAATCGGTCTAGCACAACTCTACTCAATATCTTGCACTAAACACAGTACATTTGGTCTAGTATAATTTTTCTCAATAGGTCCACACAGAACCTACTCAAATCTGCTCAATAGGTCCACATAGAACCTACTCAATTCTGCTTAATAGGTCCACACATAACCTAATCAAATTTGCTCAACAGGTCCACATAGAACCTGCTCAAATTTGCTTAATAGCTCCACACAAAACCTGCTCAAATTTGCTCAACAGGTCCACACAAAACCTTTTCAAACTTGCTCAACAGATCCACATAGAACCTGCTCAAATATGCTCAACAAGCTCACTTAGAACTTGTCCAAATATACTCAACAAACTCACTCAGACCTTGTCCAAATCTTCTCAACAAGCTCACTCAGAACTTGTCCAAATCTACTCAATAAGTCCTCTCTAGGACTTGCTCAAATCTACTTAACTCACTCAAAATTAGTCCACAAGCCTTCTTAAAGACTTGTCTCAAATCTGCTTAACAAGCTCACTCAGAACTTGTCCAAATCTGCTCAATAAGTCCTCTCTAGGACTTGCTCAAATCTGCATAGCAAGCTTCCACAAAAGCTTACTCAAAATCAGTCCATAAGACTTCTCAAAGACTTATCTCAAATCTGCTTAACAAGCTCACACAGAACTTGTCAGATCTCATAGAATCATAACGAGAATTGTTAGAGACTCAATATGTTCTATACTCAATGCTTAATCAATATCTCAATTCAATCTCATAGAAGCATAAAGAGAATTGTTAGAGACTCAATATGTTCTATACTCAAATCCCAATCTCAACTCAAATCAATCTCATAGAAGCATAAAGAGAATTGTTAGAGACTCAATATGTTATATACTCAAATCCCAATCTCAACTCAAATCAATCTCATAGAAGCATAAAGAGAATTGTTAGAGACTCAATATGTTCTATTCTCAAATCTCAATCTCAACTCAAATCAATCTCATAGAAGCATAAAGAGAATTATTAGAGACTCAATATGTTCTATTCTCAAATCTCAATCTCAACTCAATTCAGAATATAGAATAGTTTATTTCATGGAACTTGAACAACCACATGCATCCACTTGACTAGGCTCAAACAACTCTACTCAACCAAACACCTCAAGGAACAACCCTTTCTCACATACCCTAG
The DNA here is from genome assembly GCA_028583015.1 of Wollemia nobilis. Taxonomy (NCBI): domain Eukaryota; kingdom Viridiplantae; phylum Streptophyta; class Pinopsida; order Araucariales; family Araucariaceae; genus Wollemia; species Wollemia nobilis. The sequence continues at coordinate 4,590,485 of JAQPPZ010000386.1, read as the reverse complement.
TCCAAGCATGTATCAACCAACTCAAAATGTTTCCAACAATGTTTCAACAACAAATATCACATAACAATGATACTCATGTTCTTTTCTAACTCAAGTTCAAGTTCTTTGCACAACCAATTGGCTTCAACAACAATGCTTATAAAACAAGGTTTAATCACAACTCTCAAACCAGAAAACCTTGAAGCATTTAACCAATCACTTTCGAAAAGGAAACCACAATCAATCCTTTTCACTCCAAAGGTATTTTATAATCAACCACCATAATCAATCAATAGGAGAATGTGCCCATACCTTTTATGAATATGAAGAAGCCTCTTTGGAAATTTGCCACAATCACAATATTCTTTTGCCAATCCTCACAAGGGTTAGAAGATCACAAAATAATCAACATTACTCCACTTCACAATAATATTCACCAAGGCTTTTAATTAGAAAACCTTCTTAAGAATTAATGCAAAACTTCCTTATCACTCCTAAAACCACTTGTACCATAAAATAAAATAAATCAAAACATTGCATAACCTTGTCACTCCAAAAACCACTTATACCATAAAATAACTCAAATATTTTATATCCTTCCTTTCAACACTTTTGCACTTAAAAAATAATAATCACAAAGCCTTCTTAGGCAATATCCCACATTAATCAAATATCAAACCTTAGCCATATGCAAAAATTAAATCCACTATACTCTCCATGAAAGTCGATGCTTAACACAACCTTAGCAAATTCGAAATATTTCATGCACCCGAAAATTTTGACGATCGAATTATGGCATACCTTGCAAAATGGCTTCGGGTGGTTTCGACCCCGCGTTCCTCCTCATCGTGCGCCTTAGCACACTCTCCGCCCACCGTGTGGGCTAGGCCTCCCACGTGGAGGCTTTAAGCCTTTGAGACTTATATTTTTGTCCTCTCCACCTATGCCTTGAAACTTGCTCCCTTGTTCCACGTGCAATGCGCAAACGAAATCGGAAGGGGGGAATCGACGATTGCGAAGGAGGGGATAATCGAATGTGGACAATACTTCTTGTCACCTACTTGGTTGATAAAATCAACCCCTTTAAATATTCGAACCTTTGCATGATAAAATATATGACGTCAATGGACATGGCGGGAAAACTCTTTTATTTAATTTTAAAATTTAAATTTTAATTTTAAATAAATTAAAATTTAAACTAAACCTTTAAAATTAAATTTCTCCATCATCGGGGCACCTTTTTCGATGAAACGAAAATCCAACTTGGGTTTTAAGAAAAACCCATTTCAAATCTGCCATCCATGGTTTTAAATAAAACCTTTCCTTGCCTTCCTTGGTTTTCAAAAAAACCTTTTGCTAAGTTTCCCTTGAAGCTCCTTTTGGAACGAAATGCCATGCATCCCTTCTTGAACCTTTGATCAAAACCTTTGCTTCTCATGAAGCTCTTTGTGGAGCAAAATCATAGTGCTTACATACATAGGTCCTTTTGACATCAATGACAACTTTTAGCTTAGGGACTCAAAATGTCCAACACCCATAGATAGACATAATTCTGTGATTAACTAATTGGAAGTTTCATATATCTAATTTAATACCAAACTAGACATCAATTATGTTATTAGTTATCTTTCATTACTCATGTAAGAACTAAGGATGTGTCATTGGAAAGCAGTAAAGTGACTACTCAAGTATATCCGTGGTACAACTAAGTATGGTCTAATGTACAAGAAAATGATTAATTCTTCTTGACAAGAATCATGGATGGGGACTATGTAGGATCCATTAATGATAAGAGATTCACATCTAGATATGTATTCTTTATAGGATTTGGTTCAATTTCTTGGGGAAGTAAGAAGCAACATGTTATTACTTGATCTCCAACAAGGCATAATATCATGTTGTAGGAGGAGCCATTTGTGAGGCAACATGGTCACATCAAATGTTATTAGGAATAGGAATTCCTTAAAAGCAACCATTGATCCTAAACTATGATAGTCAAATAGTTCTAAAACTTGTTTGCAATCTAGTTTTCAATGAGTGCACAAAGCATATCAAACTTCAACTCCACTTTATTTATGAAAATGTTCAAGAACATAAGATACAACTTCAATTTTGTCCTACTATAGATCAATGTGAATATATTTTCACTAATTCTAGAGCATGCGTTTTTTAAATGAGTTTACATAGATTTTTATGAGGGGTCCCATTCCCCTCATACTGAGTGGGGTTTGAACCTTGGACCTCTCAAAGAGAGGCCAAAGCCCTTACCACTATAGTAAGCTTGTAGTTAAGTATAGAGCTTGTGTTAAGTTTGAAAACTTTAGAGTTTTCTTATATGTACTTTGATTGAGCATTAATATAATAAGGAGGAATGTCACAAAAACCACATAATTGGATTTAAGAGTTATATGGTAGTTATAAGCCAGTTGTAACAAGAGATCTCTTCATTCTTGATTTTTGATTGTATATACATAGTTATCACATCAAGGCAAAGTTTATAAAATCCAATCTATGTTTGTAACATTAAGCAAGAAATGGGGAGCAAGAAGTTTCATATTTTAATCAAATGTTCCAACCCAATGGGTGAATGTTAACATTTTGCATAGTAGGATTGGGGAAAGACAAGGGAAGTTGGAAGTTTAACACTATGAACCAAGGTTCAAATTCTTGGATGAACCTTAATATTTTCAAACCATAATCCAAGGTTCTAATCACATGGCGTTAACCTTAAAATTTTCCCAACAAGTTTGGTACAAGAGGTGTAGAAAGAGGAGTTTCATGTCATAATGTGAGGATTCAATCCCATAGGCAAGCACCTTATAAATCCATGAAGTTACCTTAAAGTAATGATCAAACTTATAACAATGCATGGACCTAAGTTTGAATGACATATACTTGGGATTGAGTGTACCTACATTATGTATCACCCTATATTGTCTATAAAATCTAATTAATTCTAACCTTAATATTATTAGCCCAATAGGTTTGGGACAACTAGTGGGAGCAAGGAGTTTTATGTCAAGCCAAAATTTCAATCCCATGGGTAGGAACCCTATAATAGAGCCATGAGAACACATGGATGTATGAGTCTAGTTTATACATCAATAGATTATAAATTTAAGATGAAATTAATGTCTTTATGAATATTGTCCAAATGGTAACCTTAACATTTTATCCAATGAATTTGGGACAAGCAATGGGGAGTGAGGAGTTTTGCATCATAAATTATAGTTCTAGTTCCATGGGTAAATCTTTACATTTGTGACCATAGACCTAGGGTTGAGTATTCCTTATTAAGGATCCAATCCCATCCTACTAGAATAAGGATAGCATTACATTGCAATTGATGTGGCCATGATCAATTGTCCTTTGTTTTGGTTATTTATCATCATTATGGATCAACATAGTGATAGTAGAGACAAGGTGAGATCTCAAAGGTATCATAAGACTAGGTTTTGTAAGATGTGTTATGTAGAGGATAGTATTTCATAGAACAAAAAAATTATTTTTCATGGTGATTAGAAGACATCATTAGCATGTACAACAATATGGTGCTCACCACTAACAATGACAATGGTAACAACAATGAGATTGCCACTAGGACCAATGGTGATAGTGCAAAGAATTCCATCTCTACCCAATTCAGGATGCAATCTTGTGCTTCAATTCAATATCACATTCAAGATCTTTGAGCCTATAATCCTCAACTTTATTTTAAAATACTTTAGTGCTATAAGAGATTTTTTCTTGTAACCATTGTTGTTATTGGTAATATTGTTTTTCATTTGTTCTTTGTAGGAGATTCAAAGCAATTTTGTTTGAATATATAAAATTTTGAATGACATTCATGGCTATAGTATTTTTAGGTTTTATTGTATAGATCACAAAATTCGAACTTCATTATCTAATGTCTTAAAAATGCATATACTATGAAGATTTTATGTGTATATCTTTGTTATCTTTGCTAACATAATGCATTGTGTTTATTATTTTTGTCTTTGATTATGTTGTAACTATATTAGTAAAATCCTTATGATGGGGTTGTTAACCTTTATGTACCATATATGTGCGATCTTAATTTGTAATAGTGGTGGTTTTCTATATTATCTAGCCTATAGACAATAATCTTTTCAAATGTATTTGAGGTATGCAAGCACAAGATCATATGTGTATATTGTTCATATTCTAAATAATCAAAGGTCTTTTTGTGGGTAGTTTTCTTTACTTACTACCAAGCTCTATGGGAATCTCATTGCTATGGTGCCATGGTACAAACCTTCCTTATTACAATACCATTATTATGTTCTACTTTTTTTAATTATTTATGTAAGTAATAAGAAAAAATTATAAGTTAAACCAAAAAATTATGTTATACAAGTAATAATATTATCAAATAAAATTTCATTTTTATTATGATATTAGGAATTTAAATCTATTCTTAGAATTTAAATTTAGAGTTTTCTTCACTTATATATTCCTTACATGCAAAGTCAAATAATTATTACCACATCCATCAAGCCACTTTAACAAAGCAACCACTTTAGTTCTAGCTAGGTCAAGAATTACACCATCTTATTGTTAGCCTAAACCTGCATCATACATTTTAAATACATAAGAAAAATAACTTTATATAAATTTTCTTTGAACTTACTATTCTTTTAATGATTTTAAGACATTCTTTTATTGAACTCTATAGACTCTATTAAATATAAATATCTAATAATGCATAATTTTGTTTTATGGATAGAGATGTAATAATATCATCTAATTAGTTTTTAGATTTAAATAAACAAAAATATTTAATATGACTTTTGAAACCAAAAAAATCATCTCAAAGAATTATCTTTATGTATGTTTCTCAACTTTATTAGCAAAGACAATTAAACAATAACTTTTTATATGAAAATTATATTCTTATTGTATATACATCTTGCTTCTAACGTCTTTGAAATCATGTTTAATTTTAAGAGAGATTCCATAATTTCAATGTATTTAATTTGTATCATATTATATATATTTTGTTAAAGTAGTGCAAAGTTTGTATCATATTATATATATTTTGTTAAAGTAATGCAAAGTGCAACGGGTGGCACAAATGGGACCATATTTTCTCAAGGCATAGTAATAGGGGACCTCCTTCCCCGTTATTCGAACTAAGGTAACCAAGATAAAACACAAACAACATACTATTGAGATGTCCAAAAATAAACATCATTCTATAACTTCTCTATAAATTTATTTATCCAAATGGACTTGCTCCATGTTAATAATTAATTTCATTCAAATGTGCCTTATATTAATTAATATTATGAGAAGGCCCCACCTTATTGTTGGGCATGTACCCACCTTTGGTGTCACACCACCTATATTGGCGGTTAATTGTAACATTGGAAGATAATTGTTTTGCCCCTTCTTCATAGCAACCCAATTTTCCTTAAAGCCCACTTGCACCAAAAGGTTACGAGGGGGCAATGCAACGGTTTGGGTTTTGGTTCTTCTTCGAAAGGTTCAAGGTTAACCATGATATGATATGACGAGTGTGTGTACAACTGTGTACTAAGCTCAACTCCCCCTTATGAAAAGTCATGGTAAAATGGGAATAGCCAACCTTAAACTTTTCGTTATAAAAATTTCTCACACTAACTAAATTAAAAAAACACATCACACTTGAAAGATCCTAATTTCACTTGGAAATGTAATTTATTCTTTTGAAGTAAATATTGGCCTTTTTTTACCTTTTTATCAAGGGTTCTTATATATAAACTTTTTTTGAATGTAATGCATTTTTCATTTAATCAAAATTTGTGGTTGTCATTTACTCCACATATAATGCATTTTTCATTTAATCAAAACTTGTGGTTGTCATTTACTCCACATGTAATTCATTTTTCATTTTAAAAAAACTTGTGGTTGTCATTTACTCAAAATTTGTGGTTGTCATTTACTCCAAATATGTGTCTACTACTTTAAAACGAGGTATGTGGTTTCAAGTGCTCAACAATGCATGTCTGCAACTCCACTATTACTAATTTCAGGTCCTATCATGAACTATGCCTAATTTCAATGCCTATGCCAAACTCTATGATCACATGATCTTGGCTTTTAAGTAGAAACATAACGAGGTTGAAGTCACTTACACCTATTTAAATTTAATTTTTTTTATTTATAAAAATTTAAAAAATATATCAATTCGAAAGAAGTCACCCACACCTATTTTACGATTTAAAATTAATTTTTTTTAATAAAAACCCAAAAAAAACATATCAGAACCTTACTTTCACTACCTAATTTTTATTCCACGTGTGACCTGCGCACCCCACTACGTCCTAAAGTTTTAAGACACCCCCCACCCAGATTTTAGAAATCGAAATAAAAACGAAAAGGGCATCCAACTGCCAGAGCCCCTTCCGACTTTTCGACATCAAGCGACCCGGCTTTATTTTTCACTGTTTGTCTTTTTTTGGGGGACACGTGTACGTTTCTGCGCTCCTCCTTCCCACATGGGATGTGGTGCACGTAATATAGAGGCCCAGAAGCTTCCACGTGTGACGGCGTATCAGTCGGAGAAACACCGACCGCACAATTCCTGGCGGCGGGCCCTTGGGGGAACTTCCTCGGAGAATACCGCTATGCCGATAGCCACTTGTCCTCCGATCTAGAAAGCAGCGCCCCCGATCGACGGCAAGGCGGATCAAAGTTCGCCTAGCTTTTCGCGCGGCCCCCGTGGGGCCCACGGGTAAAGCGGATCATGTGGATAGAGTTGATCGTGCCGTGCTGACGTGTGCAGGTGCTGACTTGTGCGCTCATAAAAGTCCTACGTGGCAATAAAAAGCGTACGGCCGGGCGGAAAGCATATAAAATCCAACGCAGTAAGTAAAAACCGGATTGTCTGTACTCCTCACGCGAACGACAGGGATGCGCTCCCACTGGCTTGGAGCGCATCCCTGTCGTTGGGATGTGTGCGGGTGGACGGCAGAGACAGATCCGACTGAGACGGATTGCCGTAATAACGTATTTTTTAACCGAGCAAGCCCAGCCACGAGAACTTATGGCTGAGCTTGGCCGAGTGGGGCCCGCCGGAGCGGAAGGTGACCTTTACCGGCGGGGCATGACGGCAACGGTGGACTATTTCTTCCTCAGTGGCGAACTGTTTTGAATTCATTGGTTTTTTCTGGAGCATGTCTGTAACACGATTTGAACCCCCGACCTCATGAAGTTACTACTGGTCGAAGTCGTCTCTTGCTTTCTATCTTCGAGGATTTGACAATGAGGGGGGAGGAGGGGTTTTGAAGTTTGCAGAGTGAGTGATTCGATCGAGGTGGTTCGGGTTTTCGTGCCTGAGATAATATTAAAGTTATTATCTTGGGGTGTGTTGTGTCAGTCTGTGTACTTTTCTGGGGATCGGAGATGAAGGGGGACCCGGGATTCAAGCTGTTCGGAAAGACGATTCCGGTGCGGGACGAGAAAGATAAGGGATCTTCGGCCGCCTCAAAATTGGTGGAAGATTGCAATAACAAAGTCGAATCTCCTGCGCAAGTTTCCGATAAGGTTTGTATCTGCTCTGAATTTCCCGCAAATTTAGGTTTTAAACCCATTTATTGAAGTGGAATTTCATGCTGCGTCGGAAATAGTAGCGTGTGTTAACAAACTGGATAAAGATAGAAAAATATTGTTTTTTTTTTTAGGGATGGTTGTTTTATATAAAACCCCAGTTGCTGGAGTTTTCGTCGAAATTAGGCTTTTTTTAATTTTTATGATGAAATATGGAACTCCTGCTTTGCGGCTTCTGGTTTTTATTACGACTTTTCGGAGCAGCCAACATGCTGTTATTATTACTGTTATTGTTGGTGGTGGTTCTGGGAAGGGTTGTGTTTGTGGGCATGTAGTATGTGTGTGTATGGGAGATGGGTGTTGGTTAGAACGTACGGGTATTAGGTGATCTGTAATGGGTTTTAGTATGAATGGAAGTCTTATTTCTGTGGGATAATTTTGCATTCTAGGTGAAGAATTTTGTTAGGTTTTAGCTGCTGGAGCCATGTCTAGGGTGCAGTGTTAAGGGGTGGACGGAAACTGGGGTGGTTTGACGGGAAGATTTTGTTTAAAGCATGCTACCTGCAACTATGTTCTGGTGAATTTCGTAATATAATGTATGTCTTTGTTATGAAAAGGGGTTTAGCCACGCCAACGATCATTATTGTTGAATTTGGTAGCAAAATGTAAATTTTGCTGTTATGAGAAAAGTATTTAGCTATATGAACGACGATCTATAGTTTTAAGAATGTATGGTTTTATGGAAATATAAAATTTAGTTGACTCACTTGGTGGTTACACAGAGGGAGCATGTTAATCTGAGACATCTGGTTTAGCAACAACATTATTTGGGAAACTCATTCAGGATCTATAGATTAGCTCTACGTACCTTGGTCATCATCCTGTTAGAGAATTTAAGCCATGATCATCTATTGTATACTGACTATATCGGACAAGGACAAGCGATAACATCACATGACCCTTGCTTTCGTATTGTAAAAAGGGATGAATTTGGAGTGTTTGAGTAGCTAAATGATGCTACCACGTGATCTTGAGAAAGAAGAAATGCCCAGGACTGTTCTGATTGATAAATGTTTTCTGTTCCTGTGGGTGGTTCTCCGTGTTTGCATTGTAAAGTTTTGCTTTGATGTTTCAAAACACTTTCTGCTTTCAGGCAATGGATTTCTTGTCATGTGTCTTTGTTAAATGGAAGAAAAAATTCTTCTTAAACCAGTTTTATTTTATTTCACAGATATTATGTTAAACAAAACCTAGAAAGCTTCTATTGCCACATTTTTTTTGATAAATTCACCTAGGTCCAAGTTTTGAGAGAATAGCTGCAATCCCTGATTAGTGATAATGGCAATTCTTATTTGTGTTTAATATTTCTGGAGGTTGCCTGAAGTAAATCTATAAATTTCTTGTCAAAAACAACCCCATTCTTTGAAAACTGCATCTTATGACATGTTTGCTGTTGTGGTGATTTTAATTGATTATCATCACAGTAGAGTGTCTATGGAGAATCAGTGTAAGGAAAATGGGGCACGTTTATAAAGACTGTGAGACAAGTTTGAGCCCCTCATGCTGCAATAAATGTGGCCCACAGATCCAGAGGACATGTGGTGAGGTCGTACTGTGACCTAAATGGACTGCGTTTGTAGAGAGCAAGCCCCAGCTTTAGTCCCCTCACTGCAATAAGATGGCCTATAACCTCACCCGACACGTTCCAGCAAGATTAAAAGGGGAAAAACATCTAAGCGGCTCCTTAACTAACCCTACTCTGCCTCTCCTAGTTCTCATATTTCCATAATACCATAAGGAAAGTGCTCATTCTTTTAACATTTTGTAAGAGAACTTCCACTTGCCTACTTCTATCCTACTGTTAAACATCATATTTGAAATGTTTTAAGGCTCTAAAAAGGCTGTCTTAAGTTTCTTATGACAAAAGAAAGGTGTATTATATTTACATACTTGCCATTGAAACTCTTAGTTCATAGGAACCTATGGAATCTTGACAACTCTTATTTCTCAAGAGAATTTGTTAAATTAAAAGTTGTCGTTCTTATTTGTGCATATAAGCATATCCACATTTATGAAAGTGGAATGGGGAAAGGATTTGAATCATGTACAAGGCACCTTTATTGTGTTATTTTTATTTATTGCTTATATAGAAACAAACTCAAATAAACAATAAACACGTATAAAATGAAGGGAGGAAGTGCCACGTAGAGAGGCCTGAATGTCTAAAGGAGGGGCCAAGAAGGGTCCCAAAGGACCCAACAAAGGCCAAAATCTTCATGCGAGATTAGAGTTCCAGGGATGTGTGCTATTTATACAAGATAATTTCTCTCCATATTGATTTACTAATTGTTGAAGACGAGAGAGAGACTCTTTAGGCGGAAAAATGCACTACAAATTTTTGGGACGGACTGGCCCTGATGATATGGTGCATGTTTCTCCTACATTAGTCACTTCTAAACTTTATGGGTGTCAATCAGTTGTTCAAAGATGATTTCTCTTCTATTAGTCTGGTCTCTTTCATCAAGTTATTCTTTGCTTTTGTCACAAAAGTTTTTGCTTTTTCTTTTTGCTTATCTGATATACTTGGCATTTCTTTGTGTTACAGGATACATTCCAAGACGACATCCTGCTGTCGGAAATAGAAGGTGCAACTGACGGGACCACAGTGGAGGCCCAAAGCTTTACAGGTGCTAGCGACTGTGGGGAAGGCAACCACATGAAACCTATGCAAGACTCTGAGAAAGAGGGTGCACTAACGACAGTGGAAAATAATAACCTGAAAGACACGAGGAATGAGGAGACAAGTTCTGATGAAAATGGAAATGAAGAAAAGATGCTAAAGAAACCTGACAAATTGTTGCCATGTCCTCGTTGTGATAGTTTAGATACCAAATTCTGCTATTATAACAATTACAATGTAAACCAGCCCAGGCATTTCTGTAAAAATTGCCAAAGATATTGGACAGCTGGAGGAACAATGAGGAATGTTCCTGTAGGTGCAGGAAGGAGGAAGAACAAGCATTCAGCTTCACATTATAGGCATATGTTGATGTCTGACAGTCTTGCAACAGCCAGAGCTGATTGCCCTGATTCTGCCCATCACCAGGTTATGTCCACAGCACTTTCTTCTGCCCGGATATTGAAGGCTTCTCGACTTCAGCTTCTTCCTTTGGATATAGAATCTGCAGGGGGTACTTTGCTAAATTTTGGACCAGATGCTCCTCTATGTGAATCTATGGCTACAGCCCTTAATTTGGCAGAACGGCCACCGACAAACATGCAAGGTTTTAGAAACAAAGATGATGAAAGAATTCAGTTGTCAGCCAAAGAACATAGAGAGGATAATTCTTGTGGATCTACGATTACAGCCAGCACTTTTGCAGAAAAGGAAGAGGGTATTAAGAATTTTCAGACCATTCCACAAATGGACCAAGCAAGTGTAATGGGTTGGCCTGGTGGTGTTCCTCCTTGTCCCCCCTATTATGGAGGAGCTCCATGGCCATATGCTTGGAACTTTGGTTGGGGAGGTCGTGCTGCAGCTCCAGCCGCAGGATGTCCTAATGGCATTGCTTATGCTTCTGATAATGGTAATGTTAATGCCGGTACATCAGGGGCAAGGCCACCTGGTATGTGGGCAGCAGGAATTCCTTGGCCTTTTGTGCCAGGGACTTACTGGGCAGGTCCTCCAAGTTGGGGAGGACCACCCTGGAACATTCCGTTTCCAGCAATGGCATCGCCTGCAAGTGGAGGGTTAAATTCTCCTTCAAGCAGTGGTGGAAGCTGTGGATCTCCGACCTTGGGCAAACATTCAAGAGACGTTCCACAGGCTGAGGGTAAAACAGAAGGATGCGTGTGGGTTCCGAAAACTTTAAGAATTGACGACCCCGGTGAAGCTGCAAGAAGTTCAGTCTGGACACTACTTGACGTTGGAAATAAATCTGACACCATCACGTCTAGTGGCATTTTTAAAACTTTCCATTCCAGGGGAGAAGAGAAGGAGCCAGTTAAGCCTCCTACGCAAGGGATGCTAGCTAATCCTGCAGCATTTTCAAGATCAATGGCCTTTCGGGAAAATAGTTAGAGCTTTGTTGCTTAACTTTTCCTTCTTTCTTTTTTCTTAAAAATATTCATTTCCTCTGTACTCTCCTTTCCTTCATGGAAGGTGAGTAACCATTTTTCTGAAGTTCTTGTGCACAGAAGGGAATCTCCTGCGTGGAATGCTGTTAATGGGGGATTTTACCCATTGTAAAGTATTCTACTTTTCCTCCAGTTTGGAGTTCATATTTACCGTCTGGCAACTTGAGCTAGCCTTGTGGAGTTTTAAAAAGGTTTCGGACAAGTTTGCGCCTTCTCTCTCTTCACTCATTTTTCACCAGGTTCCTTGCCCTTTGGAGAAAATTTAGCATTGAAGATAATGATAATTGTCTCCAATGATAATTGTGGCTATAGTAAAGCAGCCAGAGCTTCGTTAGGCTCAACAGTCTGGGAGCAAGAAGCTTCTTGACGGCCGAAATTGATTGACGGCTTTTTCATAGGAAGAGGACTGTGGCATTGTAAAAGTTGAGTAGTGCACTTTAACGCTTCAAATAAAGTACAAGCTGGTTACGTTCTATTTCCACTTATAACTCAGGGTTACAAACATATGATATATGTATATAATAGGGCAAAGTGAGAATTGCAGTTAAATACAGCGACTTTTATTTTAGATCTGAGATAAGTGTAGCTACCAATGGCTTCAAGTAGATTTTATGGTTCTATCAAAAATACAGCCAGCTGATCTTTTTGACCATCATAAGCTCATATGTTGATTTTGTGGGAATAAGAAACACCTTTAAGTACTTTAGTAAATATGTTCAATTTTGTATTGAATTTTCCAAATGCTATTGGAATCTGTGTTTGCCCTGTATCTTCAGAATGTTCAATTTTGGATTGAATTTTTCAAATGCTATCGGGATCTGTGTGTTTGCCCTCTATCTTCAGAATCTCATAAGATTTTTTTCTGCAGATGATTAATTCAGCTGTGTCTTTCTGGAGTTAAATGATTGTTATATGTTTGTTGAGTTGTCACAAGCCCCAAAGGTATCATCATGAAAATATATGTTGTACCTGCATTAAGTCCATAAACAGGAACTACAATATGATTCTTGAGAAAATAAATATTCTGCAAGTCAACAGTGATTTCTGTTTGCCAGTTTTATGACATTATCCATTAATGAGCAAAACTTGTAACAGTTTGGTGTTCAAGTGCAGACCTGTGACTCTGTCTAATTTAATTTGTCTTCCTATGTCTAGGGTGGCGATCATTCTGTTTCATAATGGATATTCTAGATGTTATTTTCAGACTCCCTGTTTTGTGTTATTTTCCAATTTTGGTTCCTTGAGAATGACAGCAGGGACAAGAGATGGATGAACAGGGCGATCATACATTCTGTTTGCATAAGCATCATCTCATTCTGGATGAACAGGGCATACATTCTGTTTGCATAAACCTTCATGTTTCAATCATGTGGCTGACCTCAAACATACAAATGGTTATAAAGACACTTTTCACACATGAAAGTGCCTGTAGATGACGAGGATACTTAGTGTAATGCCATATACCTTAAGCTGGTGTCTATGTTTTGTGATTCAGGCATTTATAGTTATTATTGATTTCTAATTTAGATTCGAAGCATAGGTAACTTATGTTGAACTAAGAAAAATATTGCCTGGAAAACAGTTTCAGAGGACAGCTTTTTGCATACTATTGCTGTAAACCAGTCATAAAGACAGATATGCAGGGTGATTTGGCAGATTTCATATCGACTTTAAAGTGGCTACTATTTTGCTGCAATTTTGAATTATCATGAAAGGCATCAACCAAAGATTTAGGGAAAAGTCGGGCATTTATGTTACCAATCCATAATAAAACAGGAGATGCATTTCCCTTCTTCCCTCCTTTTTGGGGTTTTGTCACAGCAGAGGAGTATCTCTAGGAACTAAAGGGTGTTCCAGGAACTTTTGGCATTTGCATCATCTTTCAAAAATGAGAGGACTGAGATAATGCTTCACATGCTAAACTGGTTATTCTTTTTCACTGAGCCTATATTGTTCTTATTTGTGCAGTGTTTGTTGTTGCATCCTATGATAAGTTTATTTTGTATGTCATAGTTTATCATCATGATGTCCTATTTGGATTTTTTATCCCTCCAATACATTGTATATGAACTTTGGCGTCTCAAAAAATAACTTCAAGCAGTCAAGCCGATAGTTTTCAGAGACACAGGAAAAGCAATAGGAATTTCAGTCATTCGTACATTTTTCTTCCAAAGTTCAGGAAACAAATAAACTAAATTTTTTTTCACATACCTGTAAATGACTGGAGCTGTTCTCTAACTGTGGCGTTAGAAATATCAAATCACTTGATTTCCAGTATTATGTAGAAGATGTAGCTCCTGTTTTGCTGAGATGTTTTGGTGGGGCTTTCTCAAGTTCTGTGTTTTAGTTATATCTTTATTAACCATGGTTTGACCCTGTGCAAAAGCTGTGGAATTGAAATAGAGACGTTTTCTCCACCACTCATAATATATTCCTCTGCTGTTTATATAACCCGTGCAGATCTTTCAGTGTGTTCAACCAGAACATGATTTTGGGGTAACACTTTGAAATCTCATCTTGTCAGTTCAAATGAAACTTCATTAATGGGTAGCCTAATCACAACACATTGTTCAACCGGAACATGATTTTAAGTTAACCCTTTGAAATCTCATCTTGTCAGTTCCAATGGAACTTCATTAATGAGCGGCCTAAAAAGAATCACATAGGAATCACCTCTCTTGGAACGATGGTTAAACTACCACGGGATGATTGAAGTCAAATATTGACCGAAACATGGAACACCAGAGTTATCACTTAGTGGATATTGATCCTTAAATGACCAAAATGTATTCAGCGACTCACACACTTCCATTAGGGCAGTGCCTTGGTCCCAAGGGTTGTCACAGGCAAATTGAGTACTTTGAACCTTACATATGTGGCAGGACGAATGATTGACTGCTTGACCCTTGCTCATGTTCCGGAGCGGTGGGGGATCACGTGAAACGGCCTTTGGTTAAACACCTTCAGCGTTTTTTTTAAATAAAGGAATCGGTAACAACTGGTTATAAGGTTAAATCATTGTTATTGATGTAGCTTTAAATCATCCAAAAAAAACTTTGGGTTTATATAATTTGAATGGTTTTAATGATAAAACTTTGGAATTGTAGTGATGATAAAAATTATATTATAATAATAATTATAAATTTTAGTTGGGTATTCTATTCCATCATGATCTTTCATAGGGGGAGCAATGAACTTATTAATAGGAAATTTAATACATAACCCTTCACACACGTCGCGGTTTGAACTTTGAACCTCCTAAAAAAGAGCCAAAGGCTAAACTGTTGTGTTGTCCTCGAGACTCAAGTTCATCATTTTCACCACTAAAAAATATTATTTTATTTTAATATAACTTCAAACTTTTAAGCGAAGAGATTTTGAAACTCTAATATTGGTTTAAGGTTGGAATTTTACAAGATAAAAGCCAACAACTTAAAAAAAAAAAAAAAATTAATAATTAACTTTGCACGCAGACTTTTTAGGATTGACAACTTTTTTATTAAAAATTTAATTAATTTAATTAAATATAAAGCTTAATTTATTAATAATGTTTTAATGTTTAAAAATCTTTCCAACCATAAAAAGCATTGGATTTTAATATGTATTTTGCTTTAATAATTAGAACAGGTCTTCACAAGATGAAATGTAAGGTTGACATTGTGCTTGTATAACTTGAATTGGTTTAACGGTAAGACTTTAAAAATGTGGGAATGATAAAAACCACTTTACTTTTTTTAAAGGGTTAGGTGGATTGGTAAGTGCTTGTCTGGTTAGGCACTTACCAAGAAGACACCCAAGCCCAAACCTTGGGACAGCCTGTTTGTAAAGGTAGTAGTATGATCTGAATAACCAAGGAGACACCCAAGCCCAAACCTTGGGACAGCCTGTTTGTAAAAGTAGTAGTATAATCTGAATCCTTTGAGTAGGCAGATTGACGATGATGGTTCCCTTCATACCAGGTCAACAATAACAAGGCGGAATATGTTTGGTAAAAGTAGCCCCTGGTTTTTGAACCCTGCGCTTCTCAATTACTAAAAATAGTATAGTTGTGACCAACTCTCCTATGTTTAAAAAAAAACACACTTTACTTTTTTTGAGTTTATATCATCATAAAAATTATAAAATTTATGCATGTTTTATGAAAACATGTGCTTGTATAACTTGAATGGTTTAATGATAAAAACTTACATAATTTAAAATAATAAAAACCACTTTTACCTTTTTTTTAAGTCTCTTATCATCATAAAAATTATAAATTTTATGCATGTTTTACAAGAACATCTTCTTGAAGGTTAATTTAACTTTTCATAAAACTCATATGAGATTTGCACCTAGCTTCCTTAAATTTACCAGTCTCACCACTGACATTGTACTTTTTTAAATAATATTAATTTATTTTAAGGTTGAAATCTTACAGGATGTATGGTTGTACACCATACTTCCTTAATTAAGATATGATTAAATAATCATCCATTAAACTAAAAAAACATCCCCATAAAATTAATCTATTACTTTAAAAATATTAAAAACTACTTTATTTTTTCCTATTCATTTCTGCATAACAACGAATGCATATTCATTTCTACACAACAACGAATGCATTGAAATTGGGATATGGCTCGATGGCCACTAATTCATTTGTTACAAAAGCAATTGACTATCTAATCTGATTCTGCCCAACAAAGCATTAAATGTGTGTAGATCAGATCTGATCCAGTTGAAATAAATCTCCATCGCTTCAGACACTCTATGGGTCTGTGTACCAGATCAGTATAAGTTATTCCGGAATAGCTATATTCTTCTCTCCAGGTGTAATCTTTATGCTTTTGAGAAAATTTGAGAAAAATGAATTTTAAATCATTGCCACTGATTTTAGTGATATTCAATCTGTTACTTCATAATTGAAAAAAAAAGAGCAAGCATCATTATGAGTCAATACCCACAGAGCCTAGATTATAAAAGTAGATTGATAAGAACCCCATCAACTATGGAGGCTACAAAGCCCAAGTTTATTTTGCCACTGATAACATGAAAGATAAGGTTTAATGCAAGTCTAGTCATTCCATGACAAACGTTGAGAGACAGACCATCACTTAGCAATCTGAAATAACTTTATAAATGATGCATGTGTTTCCTGTAACCAACGATTCCCTTAAAGTGGGATCCACAACAAGGGAAAAAAATGATGAAATGTTTTTGAAGACTAACAGATAATGGCCTTATAAGGTCATCTCAAGAGTTACTGAATAGAAAAAAAAGGTCATCTCAAGAGTTACTGAATAGAAAAATAGGTTTGGACAAAAAGGAAGCCAGAACAGTATATAGCCTTATGCTTATTGCTGTAAAGATAATCCAATATAAAGCATGTTGCAAGTGACCAATGAGAAATTTGTGCTTAAAATTTCAGCTGGAAAAGTCGATGTTGGTGTGGCTGGTGAAGAAAGGAAACATTGATTGTAACCTGCAATTTAATGCCAGGATACGGAAGCAACTTTTTTTTTTTTTTAAGAGAAAGTTAATAATAGAATTGACAGATCACCTTGAGGATTCTTCAGAATATTTAATAAATATGGGCAACAATTTTCTCTGCACTTTTTATCATTTAAGAAAAAATTTTCATGCACTTCATATAAAATTTAAGGTTTTCACGTTTACTTATTCTATCAACTTTTTTAAAACTGTTTGTTCACTGGCTTTTTGGACTTTCATGTGTTATGGGTGTGACTTATTTCACACTAAAATTTAATTTTGGATGGTATCTAAGTTGTATAGTTTAATGTGATTAAGTAAACTATGTAACTTATGGTTAAATAAAAAAAAAGAAAAAAAAAAAAATTAGTTAGGTTTAAACTTTGGGACATGCCTGTTTGCAAAGGTAGTAGTCTGACCTGAATCCACTGTGAGTGTGCACCAGACAACTGTACACTACGGGTTAAACAACAACAAGGTAGAATAGGGGTTATATTTTTCACGACGGGTTAAACAACAAGGTAGAATAGGGGTTATATTTGCGCACCAGACAACTGTAACAGGTGGTTCATTTCACGGGTTAAACAATAATGAGGTGGAATAGCGGTTAAACAACAATGAGGTGGAATAGGGGTTATATTTCACCTCGGGTTAAACAACAACAAGGTAGAATAAGGGTTATAAGGGGCAACCCAAGATTTGAACCATGCTTGATAGTAGAAAAGGACTGGGACTATGAATATAAAAACAAATATAATAAAAAAAAATTTGAACCATGCTTGATAGTAGAAAAGGACTGGGATGTAACCGATTCCCCTATGCATTTAAAAAAAAATATAATAAAAAAGTAACCTTTTAAAACCAACCTTTAAATATCGTAGAGGATATCCAATGGCAAAAGTCATTGGGCTCTTTTCACATGATCCAAGTTTAATTCAAGGGAAGGGTGGCCCTTGATATGCCCTTGTTTTTCAATTTCTTCGACAAAAAAAAAAATTTAAATAAAACTATATAAACCCTTTTTATTAAAATATATATATATATATATTTTTCATTGGCAGCATCAAATAAACTAATATGTAATTTATATAACTTAATATGACTATAAAAAATCTAATAGTGGTAAGTCTTTGGTTTTAATTATAAACTCATTTTTTTTAATTTATTAAAATTCAATTAAAAAACATTTCTCTTCTCCTCCTTCAATAAGGACAGCTCGGTGCTAAGGGCTTTAGCATCTCTTTGGGAAGGTCCAAGGTTCAAACCAACCTAGCGTACACAGATGAAGATAGGTTGAATGGTAGCAGTTGAGTGTTTGTCGGTTGACTACCTTACCTATGGTTTATAGTGGGTAACAAGTATTTGCCCATACCCCCAAGGGCTAGGTGGATTGTTAAGTGTTGGTTGACTACCTTACCTATGGTTTATAGTGGGTTACAAGTATTTGCCCATACCCCCAAGGGCTAGGTGGATTGTTAAGTGTTGGTTGACTACCTTACCTATGGTTTATAGTGGGTAAGTGTTTGCCCATACCCCCAAGGGTTAGGTGGATTGGTAAGTGTAGGTGTGGTTGGGCACTTACCAAGAAGAGACCTAGGTTCAAACCTTGGGGGAAGCCAAACCCTTTGCAAAGGTAATAGTATGCTTTGAATCCATGTCAGACCAACGACTACAGTATGAACCCTAAAGCCAACGACTACAGTATGAACCCCAAGGGCTAGGTGGATTGGTAAGTGCAGGTGTGGCTGGGCACTTACTAAGAAGAGACCTAAGTTCAAACCTTTGGGGGAAGCCAAACCCTTTGCAAAGGTAGTAGTCTGCTCCAAATCTTCTGAGTACGCGCCAAACTGACGACGACAAGAACCTCGAGCGATTGGTGGTCCCCATCTCACATCGGGTCAAAAAAAACGAAACAAATAGGTTTGTAGGGCTAGGTGGATTGGTAAGTGCAGGTTTCGCTGGACACTTACCCCCCATCTCACACCGGGTCAAAAAAAATGAAACAAATAGGTTTGTAGGGCTAGGTGGATTGGTAAGTGCAGGTTTCGCTGGACACTTACCAAGAAGAGACCTAGGTTCAAATCTTTTGGGGAAGCCAAACCCTTTGCAAAGGTAGTAGTATGCTCCCTCTAAGTACGTGCCAGACCGATGATGACAGTATGAACCCCGAGTGACCGGTGGTCCCCATCTCATTTTGGGTCAACAAGAACGAGATGGATAGATTTATTGGTGGTTTCTCATCTCACTCCGGATCAACAAGAGAAACTGATAGATTTGTTGGGAGCAGTTTTTGTGGTTTGAACCGTGAGCTTACCAGTTACTAAAATTAGTGGCTCTAACCAACTCTCCTATGTAATTTAAAAAAAAAAACAATTGTTTGCCCGTTGGCTACCCAACCCCCACACTTCGTTTAACCCAACAACCTAAAATTTATAATAACAATACCCAATAATGTTTTATATATATTTAAAAAAAAAACAATTAAAAAAAACAACCATTTTAAAGCCTACCTTATATATAAACCCTATTTTTAAAATATTTATAAATTATTCCAAACGTGCATGGAAAAATAGCCTCACATAGCAAACCAGATTACAGTTTTATACGTAATTGTTTGTGTGGCTTGGAGTTCTTTTATAGTCTATTTTATATTTAATGTGCCTCACAAAGAAGGGGATGGATTTTATTCGTACTTTTCATAATGTTTTATCCTCACTGATCACTCTGTCAAAAGAGTGATAATCAATGGTTTATATATTAGTTGTGATTCATTTATTTCTACATAAATATTAATTTTTTTTTTAACATTAATACATTTTTAAATTATTTATTTATTTTGTTATATACAATTATATACATCCATCCTTTTATACAGTCATCCATGCTATGATTGAATCTTGGATTTTTTTTAAAGAAGACCGAATCGTATTTATTTATTTTTGATCTTAGTTAATGTGAAGAACTCTTATGACTGATGCTCAGCGGGGCATCCCCATCCCTATCTTGACCTCATCGCTCTGGCAAAAGGGTGATAGTCAATGTTTTATATAGTTGTGGTTTATTTATGTCTACATAAATATTCAATTTTCTTTTCTAAAAATTAATATATTTTTAAATTATTTATTTATTTTTTATCTTAGTTAATATGAGAAACTCTTATGACCGATGCTCAGGGGCATCCCATCCCTATCTTGACCTCACATAAAGGTGAGAGCTGAACTTACCAATAAGGACCAAACACACAACCATCACACACCCACTCCTCACACACTCGCCTGCGTCGCAATTTGAACACTTCTTAAGAAAAGCCAAAGTGAGAACCGTTGTGTTAGCCATAGGGACATATTTTTAAATTATAATTTTTATTTTTGTATTTTTATAAGTTGTGTAGTTTTTATTTTAATAAAATATTGTTCCAGGAGAACAACACAATGGTACGAGCTTTGGCTCTTTTTCGGGAGGTCCAAGGTTCAAACCACAACGTGGGCGAGTGTGTGGGGGTGGATGTGTGGTGACTATGTGTTATATTCCCTATGATAAGCATAGTTATACGATGGGTCATGGTTGGAAGGAGACTGTTCAACCTTGTGCTTTGGTCGTGGGGTTTCTCCCACTAATCAAATAAAAAAATTAATAAAATATTAAATTATTATATTATAATTTTGTTGTAATATCATTATGTGTAATGATGATGTAATACTGGTGGGACCGTCTCAATCCCATATAATCCATTAAAAAAATTAATATTAAATTATTATATTATAAAGGTGAGTCCGTTTCAATCCATGTAATCCATTAAAAAATTAATATTAAATTATTATATTATAACTTTATTGTAATATCACTATGAAGTGATGATGTAATATGGGTGGGACTGTTTCAATCCCATATAATCCATTAAAAAAATTAGGTCAGGTGGACATAACATTTTATACGAACCATTTTAATTTGTATTTCAGCTGAAGACTTCTCTTCTCCTCAACCTTGTGCCTTGGTTGTTTGTGTTTCTCACACTAACCAAATAAAAATTATAATAAAATATCATATTATTATATTATAACTTTGTTATAATATCATTATGTGTGATGATGATATAATACTTGTGGGATCGTTTCAATCCCACATAATCCATTAAAAAAATTAGGTCAGGTGAACGTAACATTTTATACAAACCATTTTAATTTGTATTTCAGTTGAAGACTTATCTTCTGCTCAACTTTGTGCCTTGGTCATAAGGTGCCTTGGTCGTAAGGGTTTCTCACACTAACCAAATAAAAATAATAATAAAATATTAAATTATTATATTATAAATTTGTTGTAATATCACTATGTGTGATGATGATGTAGTACTGGTGGGACCGTTTCAATCCCATATAATCTATTAAAATAATTAGGTCAGGTGGACATAACATTTCATACGAACCATTTTAATTTGTATTTCAGTTGAAGACTTCTCTTTTTTTTGGTAGGTAAAAGAAATTTTATTTACTAATCGGGTTGGAGGGTCCCGTCCCTATTACAGTAGGCAGGCTTAGAGCCAACAAAACACAAATGCTACAAATAGTGAAAAACCAACTGGGAAAAATTCTCGTACAATCTAGCCCGTCCAAGACCAGGGCTACCACAAACCTAACTAGGACAAAAAACTTTGTAGTCGCAAGGAGTGCTGCTGTTGCTTTCCTAGGGCTACTGGGAATATTTGTTCTCTTCTTGATGATCTTTTCCATTCTGGTCATGAGGCAGAAGGACATTGAGTAGGGAAGGGAGGTCCTTCAGATTGTTAATCGCGTTAGCCAAGAGCGTACTGCCTTCCCGATAGACATTGGCAATCGACTATAGGTGATCAATCACTTTGTTGACACGGTTGAGGGCCACCGATCGAAGCTTGTCCTCAGCTTTGATGGTCTGGTCTTCCTCTTCATCACTGATAATCTCAGGTGATGGGTGCTGCTCACTCATTTTTTGAGGCTTCAACCTATTGGATTTTCTTCTCTTCAGGGAGGGCCTGACCGACTTTTGCTTGAATCTCAGACGCTTGCCAGTGGGTGCTTCGGCCTTGGGAGCGGAGCTAGGGGGAGCTTCATTCTTGCCATGGTATTGGGTAGGAGGGGGTGATGGTGGACCAGCCGAGGGCTTGGAGGCAGTGGGGGGATCACCTGGGTTGGACGACGGGGGAGGGATGGGAGCAGCGATGTGGGTGGATTTGAGCGAGTGCTCAGGGCTGGGGGAGCGGGAAGAAATGCCCCCCTTGACTTGGTGGGCAAGGGCATAATGGTAAAGCACCAGGAAGAGACCCTGGTGATGAGGGGGCTTCGAGGATTTGTGCTCCCTAAAATTATTGATGGAAATGGTGATGGAGCGAAAGAGGAAATCAGGGACATTAATGAGTCTAACATCACGGAGATGGTTTACGAAGGTAAGGTTGTAGGCTCAGAGGGGGCTATTGGGGTTGTCGATAGAAATGTATTGGATGATAGGGATTATGGTTGTGTCCCAAGGCCGAGGTAGAGAAGAGCACAGAACACCTTTGTTTTCCCAGACCAGGTCCTTTCCCTTGTCGGGGAATTGGTCTGTTTCTTCTTTAAAGTTATGCTTATCCCTACGAACTACCCTACCAGCAGGAGGGATACCAGAGACCTGAGCGATAGAGAGAGCGCTTACCTCAAATTGTAGCCCTCGAACCTAGACTTGCCCTTCGTCCCATGATTCAACGAAGTCCCTGGTGACTTCTTCATCAATCCTAGAGAACATTTTGAAGAAATTGATGAATCTTTTGGCGTCAAGAAGGGCCTCCATCCCTGGGTCAATCTGTAAACTAGCTGGCTCGGTGTACGCCATGATATTGCACAGACCAGAGAAAACAACAGAGTCGAGGGGCCACCTTTTGATATCACAATTGTTTTTCTTTTGACAAATGATTTTCAAAATCACAGAGAGGGGATAAAAGGACCTAGAGAGGCGAAGGGAGTGCCAACCAAAGGTCATGGGGTGCACTGGCCGACAAAAGGGAGCGATGGTAGTTTTTTTGACACGGCTCGAGAAGAGCGGGCCAGAGTGGATCAAGAGAGGGAAGGGGTGAAAGGGCGATGAAAGGAGCGAGCAATGGGAAAATGGGGGGAGAGTGGCGAATGGGCGATGCAAGGATGGTGAAAATGAGGTGACATGAGCAGGTGAGTGACGAAGATGGGAATTCATAGGTCTGGCCAGGGAGGCTGGCACGAGTCGAGCATTCTGCACTGAAGCCCGTACTGACATTGCTCCGAAGAAATATGGAGGTGGTGAATTTCCAAAGAGTTGTGGTGTTGAGAGAAAACACCCGTGGCATTGACAAAACACCTTTATGGTGGTGAGAGCCACCTTTGAAGGACTTCATCCTAGGAGTGCTGGTGTTAAAAAACACCTTTGGTGTTGACCATGAACCTTCACGGTAGCTATCACTGTGAATTGCGGCTACAATCCACATCTTGGCTGGCTGTGGTGATGACATCCTATGGGAAATCTTCTTCCCAAATGGTCAAGGAGGTTTGGTTGGCCGCTTTGTTGGCCAAGAGGTCGGCTACCTTGTTTGCTTCTCGAAACACATGGTTGATCGTGTTTTGGGGGTGGTGACCAAGGGACGCTTGACACTCCTGAATGATGTTCTGGATGTTCCAACCTGCTTGGTTGTTGTTTGTGATATGGCCAACTACAACTATTGAATCTCCTTCAAAGATGATAGGGTTGTTTGATGCTTTGCTAGCCTCAATGCATCTCCACAACGCATGGGCTTCTGCATAATTATTTGTTTGGATCCCCAAATTTTTGGCAAAGGCTAGGATGATGTTGTCGGAGTGGTCTCTGATTACACCTCCAGCCCCTGCGTTACCTAGGTTGCCCTTAGATGCTCCATCGAAGTTGGCTTTGAGCCAACCCAGGGGGGAGGGGTCCATTTGGCTTTGGCCCTAGACCTAAGGGGATTCTGAGCTTTGGTGCAGTCTGTGGGAATCCCAAGAGAGACAAATAGAAGAGACTCATTCCCAGAGGTTGGGATGTCAGTACAGGGGATGAGGCTATAGTTTTCAATGGCAAAGGACAGAGCTCTGGTGGCAACAACATCCAAGTTTCTTGGTCTTTCATTGAAAATGCGATTGTTGCGCTCCAACCATATCTACCATGCCGCATGGTGGGGAAGGGAATTCCACAGGAAATTAAGGTGAGGATTTCTGAAGACCCTGGGCCATTGGATGAACAGATCCATAACCATCTTGGGCCAAACCCAGTTGACCTAGAATCTGTTGATCAGGGATGAGAACACCTCCCAAGTGTAGGGGCACTCCAGGAGGATGTGTTGGGTGGATTCCTAGGCCTGGGTGCACAGGTAGCACCTGTTGGGAACTATGACACCTCTTTGGATCAAATTATCCATGGTCAAAATTCTGTTATGGGTAGTGAGCCAGCAAAAATGTGCCACTTTCGGGATCAGCTGCTTGAGCCAAATAGCCTTGGCCACGGTCTTGCTGTCAATGATCTTGGGGTTCTTAGGGGAGGAATCCAACATCTGAGCTATGGATTTGATAGTGAATAGCCCATCACTGGATTCTTTCCAGCACAACTCATCCTTATTTTGGGATTGGGGGACGAAGATTACCCTAAAGACAACCTGGAGAGAAGCCATGACTCTGTCAATGACTACGTTTTTTAATCTGAAGTGATTCTATTTCCAGCGTTGACTCCCTTGCTTTGTGGTAACGAAGTCAGCTACCCTAGGCCCAAACTTATTATCTGTAAGGTGCTTGATGGTAACAATCTTAGGATATTTGATGAGAGGCTCATTTCTGGCCCAAGCGTCATTCCAGAAATCTATATCAGAACCATCACCCATCAACCACCTTACCCCTCGCTTGAGGAGATGCTTGGTTTGAACTATGGAATTCCAAAAGTGGGAGCCATGACAGGGAACTTCTTCACCCATGAAAGGGTGATGTTGCAAGTATTTTCTTTTAACAATGGAAACCCATTCCAGGTTGGCATTGGTGGCAACCTTCCAAGCTTGTTTGGCCAGGAGGGCCTGGTTCATGAGGCTTATACGACGCAATCCCAACCCACCTTTGTGTTTTGGTGAACAGACCTTGTCCCAAGCCACCAGGTGGAACTTTCTTTGATTATCATTCCCTGCCCATAGGAAGTGTTTCTGTACTTTCTCAATAGCTTCTCCCACCATAGCTGGGATCTTGAAGACAGACAGAAAGTACACTAGGATGCTCTAAAGAACCGACTTAACCAAGGTTGCTTTGCCTACTTGGGAGAGGAGAGCCCCTTTCCAGCCAACCAACTTCTTTAGGATTTTTTCTATGACACTATTCCACATAGCCTTGATGGGTCTTCCTATGAACATTGGGAGGCCCAGGTAGGTGGTCGGGAGGTCAGCAATGGTACAACCCAAAATGCCTATGATTTTGCCCTACCACTTGGAGGGGGTATTGATGAAATAGAGTTTACTCTTAGTGAAATTTATCTTCTGCCCAATGGCTTCCTCATAGAGGTTGAGGATGGATTTGATGACTTTGGCCTCAGAGACCACTGCAGCAGTGGCCAAAAGAGTATCATCCACAAACTATTGATGGGTGGAAGGAGGGAGGCCAGTGGCCACCTTAATGCCGGAGATCAGATTTTTGGTGCAGGCATATTTAATGGCTCTTCCTAGACTCTCAGCCAAGATGATAAAGAGAATGGGAGAGAGGGGATCCCCCTGTCTTAGGCCTCTAGTGCTAGGAAAATACCCAGATGTTGACCCGTTGACGAGGATGGAGAACCATGAAGAGGAGATGCAATTTGAAATAAGGTTGACCCAGTTTTCATGAAAACCAAACTTGAGGAGGATTTTGATCAGGAATTCTTGGTTAACCCTATCGAAGGCTTTATTCATATCCAGCTTGAGGAAGAAGGTAGAGGATTTGGAGTTGTGGGTTGAATGGATAAGCTCATGGACCATGATGACACCATCAAGAATATTCTACCCTTTGATCGTGCTGCCCTGATAGGGGTCAATAATGGATGGAAGAATCTCAATGAGTCTGCTGGCCAAAGCTTTGGATAAAATTTTGTATATGACATTACAGAGGCTAATGGGGTGGTAGTCGGACAGGGACTGGGAGTTCGATCCTTTGGGAATCAGGGTCAAGAAAGTGGAGTTTACATCTCTGGGAATGATTTTGGTATGTTGCATTTCAATAATAGCACTGCATAGGTCAGGGCCAATGATGTCCTAGTAGGTTTGGAAGAACCTAGGGGAGAAACCGTCGGGCCCTGGGGCTTTGTCTGGTTGCATGGAAAATAGGGCCTGATGGATTTCCTTGGGGGACAGGGGGCTGAGGAGTAGATTGTTCATAGCCTGAGAGATGGAGTTGGGGATGTTCTTAAGGAGGGAATCCATGGACTGATCAGGGAGAGAGGGGGGAGGGGCAAGGAGATTCTCAAAGTGGCTGACAACTTCATCCCGAATCTGATGAATGTCGGATGTGAAAGACCCATCTTGCCTAGTGAGGCCTTTTATTCTATTAGCTACCCTGTGTTTGAGAGTGGAAATGTGAAAGAACTTAGAGTTGGAATCACCTTCCCTGAGCCACAACTGCCTTGAATTTTGGTGCCAGTAAATTTCTTCCTTGTGAAGGGTGTTATGGTAGTCAGAGAGCAGTCTTCGTTCCTCATCCCTGAGACTATCATCCCCCTGTCCGTTCTGGAATCTCTTTTTGATCTGATCAAGCCTGGTTTTGATGTTCTGTTTGTTTTCGAAGATATTCCCAAAGGTCTCCCTGTTCCACACTTTCAAATTTTCCTTGATCATCCAAAGTTTTTGCATAACCTGGTTGGTAGCAGTCCCAGGGAATTTTCTATTCCACCATTCGATGATCTGATTTTTGAGGTTGGGGTGTTGAGTCCACATTGACTCAAAATGGAAAGGAGTCTTAAACTGGGGTCTACTGGTGGTTTCAAAAATGAGCGGACTATGATCTGACCCAATCTTCGAAAGGGCCTATAGACTGGCATCTCCAAAGAGGGGAAGAGCCTCTTGAGATAGCAAAAAATGGTCGAGGTACTCTTGGATGAGGTTAACACCCTTCCTCCTATTGCTCCAGGTGAATTGGGACCCCCACAACTGAATGTCCATCAAGGCATTGGAGTCTATGAACTGTCCCAAATCATTGGTTGTTCTGTGGGTTATAGTGTTTTCTCCTTTTTTTTAGAAAGGTGTAGGGGAGAGTTGAAATCCCCTGCTAAGACCCACGGGATGTTGACAAATGCTTGCCTCATATGGGTAATGGTGTTCCACAGTGTCATTCTCCCCTGCGGATTGTTAGGGGTGTAGACGTTAGTCATGACCCAGGAAAGCTGAGTTGAAGACTTCTCTTTGGCAACTACTTTTGATTTATCTTTTGGTTGAAGATTTTTCTTTGATGACTATTTTTCCTTTGTCAATTCTTGGATATCATTTTGATAGCTCTGTGCATTGGTCGTAGGGTTTTCTCACACTAA
Source organism: Wollemia nobilis (assembly GCA_028583015.1). Lineage (NCBI taxonomy): Eukaryota > Viridiplantae > Streptophyta > Pinopsida > Araucariales > Araucariaceae > Wollemia > Wollemia nobilis. The sequence goes on along the minus strand of JAQPPZ010000386.1, from coordinate 4,562,837 downwards.
CCAAATAAAAAAAATTAATAAAATATTAAATTATTATACTATAACTTTGTTGTAATATACTATGTGGTGATGATGTAATACTGGTGGGACTGTTTTAGTCCCATATAACCCATTAAAAAAATTACGTCTGGACGTAACATATTTTACATAAACAATTTTAATTTGTATTTCAGTTGAAGACTTCTCTTTGACAACTACTTTTGATTTATTTTTTGGTTGAATATTTTTCTTTGATGACTCATTTTTCTTTGTCAATTCTTGGATATCATTTTGATAAGAGAGAATTTTTTTTCATTAATCACCATTTATTATTTAAATTTCATATTAAGAGCCACATTGAATAATTTTTTTCTCATTCTATTTTGTTGTAAATATGCTAATATTTTCAAAATATTTTATCCATAAATAGTTAACAAACATAGAGTATAGTGGTATACTATTATCAATCTACTCTTTGCATTCATTTCTCTTTTGATAATTTATTATTATTGTTATTATTGGTCAAAATATATTGAATCAATAAAACCATACAAGAAATAGAGAATCCCAAAACAATAACCCTTATAAGGGCCAGAAGAAAGAGACCCCCAAAACCACTGAGCACTCGACCAAAAGACACCCAACAAACAACAACCTCAACCATGCATATCCGCAACAAACAAAATTTGTGTTTTAGTTGAAGACTTCTCTTTGACAACTACTTTTGATTTATATTTTGGTTGAATATTTTTCTTTGATGACTACTTTTACTTTGTCAATTCTTCGATATTTTTTTGATTAGAAGAGGAAATATTTTTGAGTAATCACCTTCTAATATTTAAATTTCATCAAGTAAAAGATTAAGGACACTATTGTATAATTTGTTTGTCATCTTATTTTCTCGTAAATATGCTAAAATTTCTAAAATATTTTATCATAAAAAGTTAACAAACATAGAGTATAGTGGTATACTATTGCCAATCTACTCTTTGCATTCATTTATCTTGGTAATTTTAAATAATATATATGAATCCCCATCAATTATAATGTATATCTATCATTTTTTAATGGTAATCTTAATCAATGTGAGGACCTAAACCTTTGCATAGTTGTTTGTTGAAATTCAAAATGATTCTAAGTAGGTAAGTAGACTTCACCATCATTGTTTCAAGCATATCCCTTGATATATTTGCTAAGGTTTCCTTGAGAAGCTCCAAGAAATAAAGTTTGATAAACCCAAGTTCCTAAAATTTATGTTTTATCAACTATCAACACAATTATTTTTTGCTAACTCCATCATCAAGGATTACCATGGCACATATATACAAATCCTATAACCAAAAAAGCATGATTTTTACCATAATTGAGACTTTCCATGAACACCATGGTTGCAAACACTCAACAAGAGAGGCATTGATATGAATTCAAACACTAATATGGTTTTGATATTTATATGAATTCAAACATTAATATGGTTTTGAGATTTGTTTTTGAAGATTCTATTGTTCCTTTAAAGACAAAGATCCAAATACATAATAGGAGGGTCATTTTTCAATAAAATACCTATTGGTTTTGCTTTTAAACAACCAATCAATACATTTTATTAATTCATCCAATGATGATGCAACCTAACAAATTCTTATTTTGTTGAAAAAGAAACAAATGGATAGAGAAGGAGTATTTAATTTAAGGTTTTCATTTCTTCCCAACACAAAGTGCACCTAAAAGGCTCATGGTATCTCCTATACAAACTATCACCAATAAGAATATTGCTTTAGACTACTAACCAAAAAATTGTACAGGCCTTAAGGACAGTTTCAAGTGACTAGAACTTCTTCCAAGAAAAATCCTTAAAGAAAGACATTTTTATTACTTCAATACCTTATATTCTAACTTCATCGAGTATATGTTATCTCTTAACAAACCCATCATTCTACGAAAAAGCTATATAAAACTCTACCAACATATTTGGGAGCTACTTTGCTACTTGTTTTATGTCCTTCCCTTGACCAAATTGTTGATTAAAAATCAATATATGGAGTTTATAATCTTTGACTTTCAAACCTATACAAGCCAAAGAGGCCCAATCCAATTATAGTTATTTTGGATCAAATATAAGAGAAGACTTCAACCAAGCATCTAAAATATGCTAAAAATATGACCTCTAGTGCAATATGTAATCAAATAAGCATGATAAAGCATGTAATCAAGTAAGAGAGAAGGAAATACAATAGATAGTGCCCATTTTATTGATATTCATAAATTCTCTTTACATGAGGTTACAAGAGCATCCCTCTTAGGGATTGACCATTGTGATACATATTATATTCCACAATTCATGTGGTAGATGCCTTCAATAGAATTTTAAGATCTCCAAAACTGCTTATAGGAGGGATTACTTGGTGACCTCCATTTCTTGATGTCAAGAAGATTGATCTTGATGATCTTTGGTCTTGAAATTGCTATATGACCTACACACATGAAACTACAAAGATAGTCAATAGCACATAAGGCCTCCCAAAATGAGGCTTATCTCTTGAATTATGTAAATCATAAAGCAAATGCATGAAAGAATGGTAAAATGCATGAAAAGACATAAAGAAGCATGAATATGCATGTAAAATTGTAAATGAAGCATAAAGATCTATAGAAAGGCCATTAATCTATGTTAAAAATAAGCAAAGAGAAATGTTGTAAATGAAATCTATGGCTAAAATGTTGGAAATGACCAATTTAACCCTAGTTTAATCTCCTAGATCAATTGGCTCTACTAACCACTATCAAATTCAGTGGTTAAGCCTATGGCCCACTATCGAAGACAACGATCGTGGGAGAAGTATTATGCCCTCTAAATTTCTAGCTTTAAATCGATCAATTTAGCTACGAAATTGATGTTCAAGGGTTGCTTGTGCCTTGGTGCACGATTTTGCGATGGAATTGACGTTGCTCTATTCAAATTTGATCCTTGAAAATAGGTTGTTCTCTTCAAACTTTGGCAGCCTCCATTGGTGGAAAAGCATATGGTATTGTGCAATTGGATAGAGCTTCACTATGCCTCAGAGGGATGTTGATTCTCTCTTCAAACCGGTAGAGCTTTGCTATGTGATTAACACATCAATTTCTCCAAGATTTGCTCTTCAAAATTGGGGTCTTAAATAGACTCCCAAAATCCTTGCTCTAGCTTCATGGAGAAGCCAAGAACAAGAATTGGTTATGCCCAGGCAGTTGAGATGAGCCTTCCAGAAGATTCCATTCGCCCAACTGATCAAAAAAATTTTATGCTTTCAAATAGATTTTGCTCAACTCGGGGGCCGAGTTAGTTACAGAGCTAGCCGCTATCGACCAGGGTGGCTAGGAAGCTAGCTGATATCACTGATAGTTTCTAGGGAGCTAACTACTATCACTGTTAGCAACTAAAGAGCTAGTCGCTATCATCGTTAGTGGCTAGAGAGCTAACCACTATCATCATTAGTCATTAGGGAGCTAGTCGCTATTATCGTTAGTGGCTAAGGCTAACTAGGACTAGATTACCCCAGATGAGTGGTTAGAACCACTGCTAAGTCTTGGAAAGGTCCAAAATCATTCATATGATCTAAAGAGGTGTCCATATGAGTAGTCTCCTAAACATGACATGTTTTAGGTGTCTACAGATGCCCCTTTTTGGGATGCATTATGGGAAAACACAATGCTAAGCAAAAATAGATAACCTAACATCATATTATAGGTTGATTGATTTTCATTGATACGGTCAAAATTAGATGCCTCAATCATGGAAAGAACATACATCATTGAATCATTGCCTTTTATGAATTGAAGAACTTGCTTTTGGTAATCTTTGGGGAATTGGGAGAAAAGCTTAAGTCAAATCCCAACCTTGGTGGCGATTAGGAGATAATATTAAGTCAAATCCTAGCCTTGGTGGCGATTAGGAGATAAGCTTAATTCTAATACTAGCCTTGGCGATAATTAGGAGATAAGCTTAAGTCAAATCCTAGCCTTGGTCACGATTAGGAGATAAACTTAAGTATAATCCTAGCCTTGGAGGCAATTAGGAGACAAGTTTAAGTCAAAATCCTAGCCTTAGTGGTAATTAGGAGATAAGCTTAAGTCTAATCCTAGCCTTGGCGACAATTAGGAGACAAGCTTAAGTCAAATCCTAGCCTTGGCGACAATTAGAAGATAAGCTTAAGTCTAATCCTAGCCTTTACGACAATTAGGAGACAAGCTTAAGTTTGATCCTAGCCTTGGTGATAATTAGGAGAGAAGCTTAAATCTAATCCTAGCCTCAATGATAATTAGGAGATAAGATTAAGTCTAATCCTAGCCTCGACAATAATTAGAAGATAACCTTAATTCTAATCCTAACCTTAGCAACAATTAGGAGACAAGATTAAGTCTAATCCTAGCCTCGACAACAATTAGGAGATAAGCTTAAGTCCAATCCTAGCCTCGATAGCAATTAAGAGATAAGATTAAGTCTAATCCTAGCCTTGGAGGCAATTAGGAGATAAGCTTAAGTCTAATCCAAGCATTGGTGGAAATTAGGAGATAAGCTATCTGATTTGCTTAAATTTATTTTTTATCCTTTGTTTATTTGCCCCATGCAAGGAGGGTCCATGATTGTATTCGGTAGTGATTTGTAAGATGAATCTGAATTACATTATTAAGTTTTCAAATGTTAAATTTGATTATGAATGTTGTTATTATGACTACCCCCTCAAGCGATGAGTCGATAAGGAAAGGACAAGTGATGAAAGCGACGAGTCGATGAGGAAAGGAAAAGTGATGAAAGCAATGAGTTGATGAGGAAAGGACAAGTTATGAAAGCGACGAGTCGCTTGACCAAGATGACTGATTTGGACAATGCAAGATGATTAAAATTTTTGTAAGGCAGACTGTGATTTCAATGATTAATAGTAATTGTACATATCTATCCCGTGGAGTAGTCTGACCATAATGGCCTTCTTAGGGAATCAAGATGATAGAAATTTAGTTGAAGCATGTGATAAATCACTATGTTCGATGATTTGATGAATTTTGTCATAGAAGAAAATAAATGAGTACCTCGTTCCCATGGAGCAGTCCAGTTGCAATGGCCTTCTTGGAGATTGAAGTGAAGACATTTCAATTCAATGATAAATAATTTGGTTCAAATGGCCTTATGGTAATTTACTCATCTTACCAGATTGCATGGAGTGCAAGTTGCTACAACTGCTAAGTGTATAGAATAAATAACTGGATACAACGCACATTTGAAATTTTGCTTTATTATTTGATTTTTTGTTTAATTCTATGAATTTTGAAAATTATGGATGTCCACAGGATGCATTTATGGATGCAATGCCTAGATGAAATTTTGATTATGCTTATATGTGTGCGATGTACTAATGACATGCACTAGCTAGATGATAGATGTATGCTTAGATGTTGTGATCTAGATATGCAGATGCACTATGATGTATGCTTATATGGATGTAATGATGTATGTTAAATGCATGTTTAATTTATTTTAATTATTTATGCATTTAATCTATGTGATATGAGATGGTAAATGTAATGTATGTAATGCACTATTTATATGAGGATGATCTAATGCAAATGAACCTGTATGCTTTAATCACTTAAAAAATAAGGAATGTATCTAATATGTGCTAGAAACTTAATGGAAGACACCATAGAATATATGAAAATCATGAATGAAAATTATAAATCTTATCATAAGAAATAATCATTTAAGCATCCATATGTAATATGGGATGGTGTGAGATGTATGGGATTTCCATATAAGCTTCTAAAAATAAAAATATATGCACAAAATAGTCAGTTTCCGTCTAAATATCATTGTTGATATCCATCCGGTATCTATCCTATTTCATGAACACCCCTTAATAAACAAAAGTTCATAAGGAAAATTATGTATGATTGATGATATGATTTGTTGCTATAGGGAATTTTTAAGGTTTTCCATGAGACTCAAACACCCTAGTTGATTAATCAAAAGTTGTATAATGACTACACAAGCCTCCTAAAAGATAAAAGCTTTTGTTATGAAGACCAATATATTATCCCTGTGTGTGCAAATGAATATATTAGATGAAACATAAGACTACCTCATTTCTAGGCGGTATTCATTCAACCCATTGTTGTAATGAGGATCACCATATGTTCATCATGATCCTAGGTTTGGATGCAGTTAGATTAGACTAATAGGTAATACAAGCTACCTAAAGCTAGCTAATCTATAAATTTCCTAGAACTATCCCATTGCCAAGCGATATTCATTCAACCCATTGTTGTAATAGGGATCACTCAATGGCTTTGAAATACTGACCATTCCAAGGATTCAAGCTCTTCACCCCCTTATTTTCTTTTAATTTTTTGGGATACTTGCTCATGCTTAGTGATGAAAATCACTATTTATTTTGTATTTTATTTTGAGCAAGGGATTTTCTTAGTGATGATAATCACTGTTTATTTAGATTTTTGTTTTGATTTGGAAATTTGCTTATTTTGTGTAAAGCAAGGGATTTTTTTGGGTAGGGGGGAGCTTGTCCTTTTGCCAATGATCAACATTCTAGACCATGCACATTACAAAATGAGCACGTAGAAACCTTTCGCTTAAGGTAACCAGGACCACTTTGTAGTGTTCATCTTTCCTTGTTCAAACTAGGATTGTTAATGTTTAAAAAGTGATGGGATTTTGAAATATGCAAGGTACTATCAAAACTAGACCTCATCTCCAAAAGCAAAGATAGCTTTCTAATAAATCTAAGAAGATTACTAGGTATGGCTGAATGACCTGAAAACCCTAGTATATACCTTATAGCAACATGAAGGGTTGTGTTGAAAAACACAATTACTCATAAGTTGTTGGAAATTTGAGTTATTTTATGTTGTCATTGATGTCACATGGATCATTGATGTCACATTGAGTTTTGGTGGCAAAAGCACTTCATAGATAATCATCTATGATATTTTGGAGAGCATGGATATATACAGGGTTTTTATGAAAACCAAGGCAGGCAAAATAAAAGGTTTTATTTAAAACCATGGTGGGCTTATGTGGAAAGGGATTTTCTTAAAAGCCAAGGTGGAATTTTGTTTCATCGAAAAAGGACCTCCGGTGATGAAGATATTAAAGTTTAAAGTTTAAGTTTAAATTAATGGAGGGCCGACCTATGTGCAATTAATGGAGGTTGGCATATATATATATGTAAAGGTTTCAATTTATTTTGGAAAGTGGGCATATTATATATCGTCGAAAAGCTTATTTCGAGGGCTATTTGACTAACTTATTTAGAAGGAGAAATAAGGTGTGTGTAAAGAGATATTTCTGATTTTGCAAAGGGGTTCCAAAAGTGAAGTTTGCCTTGTTCTTTTTCAAGAGGATTAATTCTTTCATGAGGTGACAAGGTATGCAATATTGTGATTTATTTTATTTTATGGTATAAGTGGTTTTGGGAGTGAAAAGGTTATGCAATGTTTTGATTTATTTTATTTTATGGTACAAGTGGTTTTAGGAGAGATAAGGAAGTTGTGCAATTAAAGGCCTTGGTGATGATTATTGAAAAGTGGAGTAATGTTGATTATTTTGTGATCTACTAACCCTTGTGAAGATTGGCAAAAGAATTTTGTGATTGTGGCAGATTTACAAAGAGGTTTTTTCATCTTCATAAAAGGTATGGGCACATTCTCCTATTGATTGTTTATGGTGGTTGATTTCTGAAATATCATTGGAGGGAAAAGGATTGTTTGTGGTTTCCTTTTCGAAAGTGGTTGGTTGAATGCTTCAAGGTTTTCTGAATTGAGAGTTGTGTTTAAACCTTGTTTTATAAGCATAGTTGTTGAAGCCCATTGGTTGTGAAAGAACTTGAGTTAGAAAAGAACATGAGTATCATTGTTATGTGAGATTTGTGGTTGAGCATTGTTGGAAACATTTGAGTTGGTTGATACATACTTGGACTAGGGTTGTGTGAGAGAGAGTTGTCCCTTGTGGTGATTGGTTGAGTTGAGTTGATTGAGCCTAGTCAAGTGATGTGTGAAGTGATTGTTCAAGTCCTATGAAACAAACTATTCCATTATTCTGATTTGAGTTGAGAGTAAGATTAGAACATATTGAGTCTCTAACAATTCTCTTTATGCTTCTATGAGATTGACTTGAGTTGAGTTGAGATTGATTTGAGTTGAGTTGAGTTGAGATTGATATTAGAACATATTGAGTCTCTAACAATTCTCTTTATGCTTCTATGAGTTGATTTGAGTTGAGTTGAGTTGAGATTGAGATTAGAACATATTGAGTCTCTAACAATTCTCTTTATGCTTCTATGAGTTGAGTTGAGTTGAGATCATTGTGGATCATTGTTGTCATCCATTGAAGAGTACATTGCCATTCATTGTTGAGTTCATATTTGAGCTTTGCCATTGATAGATTTGTGTGATGATGAGATTTGAGTGCTACTTGAGCATGATTGATTGAGCCTTTGAGAAGGCATTTGTGGATAGATTTGAGGATAGTTTTGGGATAGATTTGTGGATAGTTTTGGGATAGTTCTTGGTGAGCTTGCTAGAGCAGATTTGGGCAAGTTCTTGGTGAGCTTGCTAGAGAGATTTGGGCAAGTTCTTGGTGAGCTTGCTAGAGCATATTTGGGCAAGTTCTTGGTGAGCTTGCTAGAGCATATTTGGACAAGTTTCGTGTGAGCTTGTTATTGAAGTTCCTGTGAGCTTGTTAAATTGGACAAGTTCTGTGTGAGCTTGTTAAGCAGGTTCTGTGTGAGCCTATTGAGCAGGTTCTTAGTGAGCCTATTGATAGAGCTTTGGAGGTGATAGAGTATAGAGGATAGAGTCTCAGTGGATAGAGATCCAACAACCAACATAGTTGAAGATAGATCTGAGTGAGGAGTCTTCAAGTGGAGAGAGGTCCACCAGTCAGTGCAGTAGAGAGACAGAGTCTTCTAGAAGATCACATAGCCAGAGCAGAAGGGGAAAGAGTTCTCCTATGGAAGAGATCCATGAACTTGAGATTAGGGGATCAACATCTCCTTTGGATAGAGATCCATAAACATTGTAATTGGGAGTGATTCCCAAAGAGATTGATTGAGAAAGTTTTAGTAAAATATTTTCTTCGTGGAGTACCTCACATTGGGGGAACCACGTTAAATCTTGTGTCTCAATTGTGTGTGGTGACTTGTGCTCTTGCTTACTATTATTAGCTATTAATGCACTGCTATATTTGGTAGTTATTGCAATTAAGGACATTAATTGATATTGAATTGGAAGAGAAAGTAAAAAGTGGTCTTATACTGTTCACCCCCCTCTCAGTATAAGCTTGTGTTCTTCAATTGGTATCAGAGTGGGTTCCTTCGAAAAGGCTAACAACTTGAGGGCAGATTCTACAAAGAACACAGATGGCTTCACAGAAAGGATTATCTTCAAATAAGGCTCCATTGTTTGATGGTAACAATTATGCTTTCTGGAGCATGAGAATGAAGAACTACTTGATATCACAAGGATATGAGGTATGGCAGATGGTTGAAAAAGAGTATAAGGTTGAAGGTGATCCCGAGGAAGATAAGACTACCAGGAAATTGGTTGAGATCAATGCAAGAGCAATGAATTGTATTTTGAGTGGGCTACGTGAGACAGATTTTGCAAAGGTCATGGTATGTACTTCAGCTAATGAGATGTGGACCAAGTTGAGGAATACTTATGAAGGAGATTCCAAGGTAAAGTTGGCAAAACTACAAACTCATAGAAAAATATTTGAGGAATTGAAAATGGAAGATTCTGAAGATATTGCAAAGTTCTTACTTCGAGTTGATGAGATTACTAACACTATGAGAGGCCTAGGTTTTGAGATGAAAGAATCAGAAGTTACTCAAAAGGTTTTGAGATCACTTCCCATGAAATATGATGCAAAGGTTTCAGCAATAGAAGAAACAATGGATATCAACAAGTTAACAATGGAAGAATTGCAAGGTACTCTCACAACTTATGAGATGAGGGTAAGTAAGCATCAAGCTCCAATAAAAGAGATTGCATTCAAGGCTTCAGAAAAAGAGAAAGGGAAAGTTTCAGAAATAGATAGAGTTTTAGAAAATGATGAGGAAGCTAACTTCATCAAAAGGAATAAGGACTCAAGGAATTTCAGAGATATAAGGAAAGTCAGGTGCTACAAGTGTGGTGATCTTGGTCACTATGCATACAAGTGTCCACATGAAGAAATCAGTGATGATGAAAAATAGGGTCATAGAAGAAAAGAAGATGGAAAGCATAAGCATGACAAAGATGACAGATTCAAGCAAAACAGGTATGAGAAGAAGAAAATTTTTTGTAAGGCAAAGAAATCTTACTACATTGTAGAAGCAAGTGATAGCTCAGATCATAGTGATAGAGACAATTCAGATGATGAAAAGGAAGAGCATTTATTCCTAGGAATAGAAGGTGAAAGAGAACAATGTTTTGTGTGTGGTCAAAGAGATCACAGATCGAGGATATTGCAATGGTTTCAGTGATAGTGAAGATGAGATGACACATCAAGGAAATAGGCATGGTCAAAGAAATCTTGAGAGTTTGTTTGCTATAGAAGATTATAATGATCTTAGTGATAGTGAAGATGAAGAAGGGTTTTTCTATGGAATAAGAGAAGTAGAAGAAGAACATTCACTCCAAATAGAAGAAGTTAAACAAGAGGATAATGTCTCAGTTGATCTAAAGGAAGACTTCAATGTTATCCATGAGCAACTACAAGAGGTTAAGGAGAATCTAAAAGAATTGAGATGTTCCCTACATGAGAAGTTTGATCCATCACATGACTCAAAAGGTCAAGATATTTGTACTAAGAAGGAAACATGTATTTCAGAGGCTATAGAGATGGATGCCAAGTTGCTACTTGACACAAATGAAGAGAAAGAAGAGGAAGATTCCAAAGCACCAAAGGTCCCATATTTCAGGTTTGGGGAATCACACTCAAAAGGAAAGGAAGTTCTAAAATATGAAAGCAAGGAAGCACCTAAGATTTGTGAGGAAAGTTCCAAAGTTCCTATGGCTCCAAATATTCAGTTTGGTTCTTGTTTTGAGATAGGTGAATCAAGTTCAAAGGGAAAATAAATTCTTGAAGAAAAAGGCCTAAGGAAGAAGGTTTTAGATGCTACAAAGAAGGTTCAAGAATGCAATGCACAAGTTGAAGATGATCATAAGGATAATGGTCAAGAAAGGTATGAGGAACCAAGGCATGAACAAAGAGCTTTTCAAGGACATTGTTTTTCTTTAATGGATTTGGACATAGGGCTATACATTGTAGGATCCATGGATCAAAGAAGTTTGATTTTTCTAGAAGAAACTTCAAAGGAAGAAGGTATGGTTTTTAGGGACATTGCTTCTCATGTAACAGGATTGGTCATAAAGCTTTTAGTGCAAAGGAAATGAGCAACATGGTTTTGGTTTTAGAGCTACACAATTCAGAAGTCATGGTCATAATGGTCATGAAAATAGAGCTTCACAATACAGGGTTCAGGAAAGGAATGGATATGGAAATTATTTCAAGAATAATTTCAGGACATGGGCACCATCCAAAGGCTACAATATCAAGTGTTTTAATTGCAATAACTTTGGGCATATTGCAAGATGGTGTAGGACTCAATTCCAAACAGGTTCAAGGCAAGAAGGTCAAACAGGTTCTAGACAAGAAGATCAAGTAATTCATCAAGAGAAGGATATCAGAAAAACATGGAAGGAAGTTGATAGAGAAAAGAATCAATGTGATATGGGAGTAAAGGTACTCCCACCCCAAAATTAATCACCTCAAGAGAGAAGGGGGTGAGGGGGCTAAGCTTAAGAGTCATATCTTTTAGCCCCATAGGTGTCCCTTTTGCCATTGATGTCAAAGGGGAGAGATTTGAGTAAGGGGAGAGCATTGAGTTAGGGGAGAAATAGGGGGAGCAGCCTCCAAAGAGAGTATTGAGTTAGGGGGAGCAGCCTCCATAGAGAGTATTGAGTCAGGGGAGCAGCTTTGATTCTCAGAGATGGTTTTTGCAGTGATTGTGGTGTTTGCATTAGAGGTGTTGCCATCAATGACAAAGGGGGAGATTGTTGGAAATTTGAGTTAATTTGAGGTATTTTATGTTGTCATTGATGTCACATGGATCATATTTGGTTTTGGTGGCAAAATATTTCATAGATAATCATTTATGATATTTTGGAAAGCATGGCTATATACAGGTTTTTATGAAAACCAAGGTAGGAAAATAAAAGGTTTTATTTAAAACCATGGTGGGCTTATGTGGAAAGGGCTTTTCTTAAAAGCCAAGGTGGAATTTTGTTTCATCGAAAAAGGACCTCCGGTGATGAAGATATTAAAGTTTAAAGTTTAAGTTTAAATTAATGGAGGGCCGACCTATGTGCAATTAATGGAGGTTGGCATATATATATATATTTTTATATATATATATATATATATATATATATTAAGGTTTCAATTTATTTCGAAAAGGGGCATATTATATATCGTCGGAAAGCTTATTTCGAGGGCTATTTGACTAACTTATTTAGAAGGAGAAATAAGGTGTGTGTAAAGAGATATTTCTGATTTTGCAAAGGGGTTCCAAAAGTGAAGTTTGCCTTGTTCTTTTTCAAGAGGATTAATTCTTTCATGAGGTGACAAGGTATGCAATATTGTGATTTATTTTATTTTATGGTATAAGTGGTTTTGGGAGTGAAAAGGTTATGCAATGTTTTGATTTATTTTATTTTATGGTACAAGTGGTTTTAGGAGAGATAAGGAAGTTGTGCAATTAAAGGCCTTGGTGATGATTATTGAAAAGTGGAGTAATGTTGATTATTTTGTGATCTACTAACCCTTGTGAAGATTGGCAAAAGAATTTTGTGATTGTGGCAGATTTACAAAGAGGTTTTTTCATCTTCATAAAAGGTATGGGCACATTCTCCTATTGATTGTTTATGGTGGTTGATTTCTGAAATATCATTGGAGGGAAAAGGATTGTTTGTGGTTTCCTTTTCGAAAGTGGTTGGTTGAATGCTTCAAGGTTTTCTAAGTTGAGAGTTGTGTTTAAACCTTGTTTGATAAGCATAGTTGTTGAAGCCCATTGGTTGTGAAAGAACTTGAGTTAGAAAATAACATGAGTATCATTGTTATGTGAGATTTGTGGTTGAGCATTGTTGGAAATATTTGAGTTGGTTGATACATACTTGGACTAGGGTTGTGTGAGAGAGAGTTGTCCCTTGTGGTGATTGGTTGAGTTGAGTTGATTGAGCCTAGTCAAGTGATGTGTGAAGTGATTGTTCAAGTCCTATGAAACAAACTATTCCATTATTCTGATTTGAGTTGAGAGTAAGATTAGAACATATTGAGTCTCTAACAATTCTCTTTATGCTTCTATGAGATTGACTTGAGTTGAGTTGAGATTGATTTGAGTTGAGTTGAGTTGAGATTGATATTAGAACATATTGAGTCTCTAACAATTCTCTTTATGCTTCTATGAGTTGATTTGAGTTGAGATTGAGATTAGAACATATTGAGTCTCTAAAAATTCTCTTTATGCTTCTATGAGTTGAGTTGAGTTGAGATCATTGTGGATCATTGTTGTCATCCATTGAAGAGTACATTGCCATTCATTGTTGAGTTCATATTTGAGCTTTGCCTTGATAGATTTGTGGATGAGATTTGAGTGCTACTTGAGCATGATTGATTGAGCCTTTGAGAAGGCATTTGTGGATAGATTTGTGGATAGGAAATGTTGTGGATAGATTTATGGATAGTTTTGGGAAAAGTTCTTGGTGAGCTTGCTAGAGCATATTTGGGCAAGTTCTTGGTGAGCTTGCTAGAGAATATTTGGGCAAGTTCTTGGTGAGCTTGCTAGAGCATATTTGGGCAAGTTCTTGGTGAGCTTGCTAGAGCAGATTTGGACAAGTTCTATGTGAGCTTGTTATTCAGAATTGGACAAGTTCTGTGTGAGCTTGTTATTAGATTTGACAAGTTCTGTGTGAGCTTGTTAAGCAGGTTCTGTGTGAGCCTATTGAGCAGGTTCTTAGTGAGCCTATTGATAGAGCTTTGGAGGTGATAGAGTACAGAGGATAGAGTCTCAGTGGATAGAGATCCAACAACCAACATAGTTGAAGATAGATCTGAGTGAGGAGTCTTCAAGTGGAGAGAGGTCCACCAGTTAGTGCAGTAGAGAGACAAAGTCTTCTAGAAGATCACATAGCCAGAGCAGAAGGGGAAAGAGTTCTCCTATGGAAGAGATCCACGAACTTGAGATTAGGGGATCAACATCTCCTTTGGACAAAGATCCATAAACATTGTAATTGGGAGTGATTCCCAAAGAGATTGATTGAGAAAGTTTTAGTAAAATATTTTCTCCGTGGAGTACCTCACATTGGGGGAACCACGTTAAATCTTGTGTCTCAATTGTGTGTGGTGACTTGTGCTCTTGCTTACTACTGCTATCTGAGTTATTAATGCACACTGCTATATTTGGTTATTGCAATTAAGGACATTAATTGATATTGGTTTGGAAAGAAAGTAAAAAGTGGTCTTATACTGTTCACCCCCCTCTCAGTATAAGCTTGTGTTCTTCACAAGGGTGATGGATGACGATGATGTAAATATGAATGATTGGCATACAAACGTGGTGTCACTTGTAAATTTATAAACACAACCTATCCTAATATGTGTGCAATGGATGGAAATGCTTAATGCAATGCAATTAAATGAACACATGTACAAAATAAAAATGCATAATGTAAATTTTTTGTGCTTTTCATGTTTTGCAATATTTTTGGATTTTGGATTTTATGATCTGTTTGGATTTTGATTTATTTTATGTTTTTTTTTGGATTTTATGATTATTAGGGGGAAGGTACGCTACCTTAGGTACCCCTAGTGTGTGTGCGACTCAATAAAAGTGAGGAAGGTGCGATACCTTTAGATTTCTCACTTTGTTTCTTTAATCATGATGGGGATGGTGGGGAAGGTATGCTACCTTAAGGGTCCCTAATGTGCATTTTATCGATCGTAATATAATTGGTCTGACTAGGAAGAGTGAAAAAAATCGACTCCCCCTATTGTGGCATAAAATTTTGTGAAGTGCCAATATCATGATGAGGTAATATCAATGATCCGTCTACGGATATGATATTTTTATCAATAAGATTTTGGACTACCTATCTAACGCCCTCTCATATCCAATATTCAATGTCATGGATTTTGGATTTTATGATGTTTTTGTATTTTGATTTATTTTATGGTTTTTTTATTTTAATTTTATGATTATTAGGGGGAAGGTATGCTACCTTAGGTACCCCTAGTGTGTGTGCCACTAAATTAAAGTGAGGAAGGTGTGATACCTTTAGATTTCTTACTTTATTTCATTGATAGTGATGGGTATGGTGGGGAAGGTGTGCTACCTTGAGGATCCCTAATGTGCATTTTGTTGATCATAATATAATTGGTCCGACTAGGAAGAGTGACGAAAAGCAATTCCCCCTATTGTGGCACAAAATTTTATGAAGTACCAATGTCTTGATGAGGTAATATCAATGACCCATCTACGGATATGATCTTTTATCGATAAGGTTATGGACTACTTGTCTAAAGACATGGCAATATCCAATGTCATGCCCTATCATTTGGTGATAAAGGCAAGAGTGATCCTCCTTGTATATTTTAGATATGGGTTTATTAGAGTTGAACAGAGGTATGTCTGGCAAGACGATTGTATTCATTTCTTGCAGCTTATGTAAGATGGTGGACATGGTCTCAGTTAATAGATTCCATATACACTGATGGTATTTTTGGTGAGGAAAAGGATGTTGAGATCTCATTTTATGTGGTGGTTGAGATACATGTATCTCAGATATTTGTTTGGATGACTCTCCTCGATTTTCTAGTATAGGATGAATCTTTTTTGGATTTGAAAGGTGTGTGTTAGATAGATTAATTGCTCTAGCCTATGATAACTTTTGAAAAACCATTGATATGGGCTCAAACAATGTAGTCCGAGTGTGACGTTGGCATTTTAAGCAAGGTGGACTATGTAAACCAATTTGATAAGGTGGTTGAGTTACATGTATCTTAGTTACCTGCTTAGGTTGCTCTACTTGTTTTTATGGCATAGGTTGTGGCTCATTAATTGTGCCTCCTTGTTGATCCTTATTAGTGAGAGGTTTACCTATTTGAAATTTATTTTTATCAATCATGTTTTGTATTTTGTTCTTGAAGCCATAACATGATTGAATATCACGACCATTTTATCTATGATATAGGTAATGCAAATCTTCCCTATATCCTTAAGGTTTAGTTTTGTTTGGATCTAAAGGGTGAACCTCAGGCAAAGTAATGGTTTTAGCCTCAAATAATCGATTAAAAATCGATACCAAATATTTGGACAATGGCGTGTAAATGTGAGGTATATGGTGTTGTTGCTTTGGCACCTAATTTTGCAAGGATGTATTTTGTATTTGTGGTTGAGACGATTTAGTATTGCATTGGGCTTGTTGTTGGAGCTTCATACTTGTGAGATGATGCATGATTTGTTGCAAAGCATCATTTTTTGGCCCATTTACATCTCGACTTTGGCTAGACACTCTAGAATGTGTTGTAAGACTAATGGGATTGATGATTGCATAGTTGTTGATGGCTCTGGATGACCTATGACAAATGATGTAGGTAAATTGAGAGTAGGTTCTAGAGGGCTCTTAAGTAGATGTGAATCACAAGTCTCTGTTATTGGAGAAGGTGTGGATGTTTTTTGATTATCATATTTAGCGGGTGCATCCACATGCTATGGATTTTGATTTACTTCATGTTCTTGTTTCACTTTGGATTTTTTAGTTGTAGCAGCTTGAGTACCCCTATTTTGATGCAAAGGATACACCTGTTATTGTTTTTATGAATATATGGGAAATAAACTAGGTGTAACTAGTTTTGGTGGTGGTAGCACTTTTGATGTAGAACCAATGTTTGATGTAGATACCAGTTGAATCATTTTATTTAGAGAAACCTGGTTCTCTATCTTGATATTGACCATTTTCACAAAATCATGGGAAGATGTATTGGCCCTTGGAAAAGTTGTGGATGACTCAACAACTTGTCTAGGGTGATATGCTTGTCCCCCATATTTAGGTAAAAAATTGAGGATGGGATCAATGGGTGTCAAATTTGCAAGAGGTAGACCAAAATACTTAATTGACTCAATGATAGGTGTAGGCACCATGTTTACCGCTACGTAGTCTCCAAATTTGGTATCCGTCAAGTGAATTGTGACCTACGATGTGATGGATGAAGATGGTATCACATGATTTGATTTATCTATGAGCCCAATGGGTTCTTCTCCTTTGATAGGAGTAAGACAGTCATCAAATAAAATTTTTGAGATAGTTGTGAGCATCTTTGTGGCTGTCTTCATCGATTTATCCTTGCTTGGATAAACTGAAGGTGCAGGAGGAGTTATGGGTGAAACTAATGGTGATGGCGGTGGTGAAGGTAACTTCATGATAAGCTACAGGGTTATATATGGACTCTGGATAAATTCATTAGGTATTGTGTTCAGATGCGTGGGTGACACAATAGGCTCCTGTGGATGATTTACTAGTTTGTAGTATTTGAAGGGGTCTAGTCAGTAGGAACCACATAGACCTTTCCTTCATGAATTTATATAATGCACTGATGCACTATAGATGGTACACACTCCATGGATCTCATCCATGGTCTTCCAAGCAGTATGTTGTACTGTCTTGAACCCTCTAAAACGTAGCACAATATAGATACAATATTTTGTTCAACCTGAATGGGGAGGACTATTATGCCAATTATGGGAGATGTAGCATTTTTAAAGGCTTGTAAGGTGAATACATCTCATTCAAGACAATCAGAGCACACCAAAAATATAACAACATTTATTTTATATTCTTTTAAAAATAAAATTCCACTTTTATTTTTATGTTATGCTTATTTGATTTATTAAACCTATGATTGTAAACAAGACATATTTTAATGGTTTTCAAGCAAACAATATATATATATATATATATATATAAACATCAATTATAATATATGTTAACAACTCAACAAGAAATCCACCTAGTATACGAAATCTTGTAAGCTCTATAGTCTAGCTTTTATACACCAGAGCATCTCCATAGCTATACCAAAACCTTCTCCCTTTTTCTTTTTCCTGAATACCTTTTTTTTGGATTCATCTTCTATTATATAGATATTTAGCATTTTTTAATGGCGATAGATAGGTTAAACTCATGCAAAAGAATCCTCAAGGGACTGCCAAGTGGCGATGTTTCCTTATAATCGATAAAGGACTTTTGTGTAACATGTTCCTGTTAAGTCCATTTACTAATATAAAGTGTGTTCCTTTTATTTTATTTTTCATTTTATTTATTATTATTTTTGTTATTTTATTATCTTTTTTATTATTTATGTTTATTTTATTAAATATTCAATATTTGTATATATATATTTATTTATAAAATAAATATATTTAATTGCTATATTATGCATATATATATATATATATATATATATATATATATATATATATATATATATATATATATATATATATATATATATATATATATATATATATATATATGTATATATATATTTTTAAAAACAATGTTTTCACTTCTCAAGCATAAAGCGTAATGCATTTCATATATATATGCAAAACTATAGCTAATGCATTCCACAAGCAACATGATCTATATGATTCTCTTTCAATGGGTTTCCATGTACCCATAGGCCATGGTGCATAAAGCACAATATTATATCCCACCTTACCTAATGCTTCAACCACTGTCTCCGCCAGAGGTGGGTGCTCTTCTCATCTAGTTCGCTTGCCATGAAGGGAAAACTTGCATCCGCACTCACAGATATCTTTAGTAGTATCACATTATTTAAGCAAATAATTAATAAAATAGTGGAGATGTTACACCTATGATCAATTAAATCTTGAGTGGAAGCCATATGCGAAAGAATCTGGGTAAAGGAAAATGATGGGAAGCACATGGGTAGAGATTGAAAATTTTAATAGACAAAATTTTGAGTTATGAAAACTCAAGATGGAGGATCTATTGGTTGATAAATATTAGTGTATTATAGTCTTAGAAATAAAATCAACATCAACGATAGATGAGGATTGGATGAATATTTATAGAAAGGAAAGGAGTTCTATCAGATTGTGCTTATCTAATTCAGTAGTGTTGAATGTATCGATAGAGACCACGACAAGGTTGTTATGGGATAATCTAAGAACTTTGTATCAGATAAAGTCACTGGTAAATAAACTCTTTCTCTATAATTTGTATTCACTTTGGATGAATGATGGTGACTCTGTAGATAAACATCCAAATGCTTTTAACACTGTGGTAATTCAATTAAACTCTATTGAAGTAAAAATAGATGAAGAGGAAAAGTGAATTACTTTACTTTATTCATTACATAATTCGTGGGATAACCTAGTTATGGCTATCACCAATACTACTTCTACATTAAAAGTAGATGATATATTAGGAACATTACTATCTAAGGAAATGAGATGAAAATATTTTAAGGGTTATCATCACAAGGATGCCTTGGTTGTGAAAGGCCATTCTCAAGAAGAAAAAAACAAAAATAAATTAAGATCTAGGGGTAAATCTATTGCTCTAGAAAAGATAAAATGTTGGAAGTGTGGTAAAACATGGTATTATAAAATATATTTCATATCTAAAAAGGATGACAATAGATGATCATTTGATGAAGGAACTTCTACAAAAACAAGACCACAAATGAAGATTCAAGGAACTTATTCTTAGTTACAACATGCTCAAGTGAATGCCATGACCCATGGTCAATTGAATCAGGTGCTTCCTTTCATATGAATCCTCATAGGTAGAGGTTCTATAAATATGAAAATATAAATGGAGGTGAGGTCTTATTGGGAGATAATTCGACATATAAAATAAGAGGTCGAGGAAGAGTCAAGTTGAGGTTAAAAGATGGAATAATTAAAACCCTTCATGGTGTGTTGCATATTTTAGGTTTGGCAAGGAATCTAATATCCATGAGTAAGATGAATGATGCGGGTGTGACTATGGTATTCAATAAGAATAGTTGTAATATGGTTAATGAATTTTTGATGTTGGCAAGGGGAGTTCGTACAGGAACTCTGTTCAGACTTGAGGCTAGCACTATAAGTATTGATTGAAATAATTGTTATAGAGGTGAATAATATGATAGAAGTGACTCTGAGTATTCCTGTAGTGAAGACAATGTTATGGCATAAATGCATGAGACATATTGGTGAGAAAGACCTTCAAACATTAAAAATGAAATGTATGGCTAAAGGAATTTTTGATTTCCCATTAAATTTTAATTTTTGTGAGCACTATATTTTTGGAAAGCAAACCTAAGTCAAGTTTCCTAGTAGTGCTACAAGATCTGAAGGAATTTTGCATCTAGTTCACAATGATGTGTTTGGACCTACAAAAGTACCATCGTTAGGTATATTTAACTATTTTGTTACAATTAGAGATGACCTTTCAATAAAGACATGACAATAATTTTTACGAAACAAAATTGATGTTTTCAATAAATTTAAAGAGTTTAAGGCTCTTGTAGAAAATAAAATAGAGAAAAATATAAAGGTTTTGAGAAGTGATAACGGTGGTGAGTATTGCTCTAATAAATTTAAGAAATTTTGCAAGAACCATGGAATAAAAATGTAGAAAAAAACTATGTATACTCCATAATAGAATGGAGTTGCTGAACATATGAATAGAATATTATTGAATAATGCCAGAAGCATGCTAAGTGGTGCAAGGTTGGAAAGGAAATTTTGGGTAGAAGCCATGTTAACTACTTGTTCCCTCATCAATAGATTTCCTACCTCAACTTTTGTGGATAGTACTCCATAAGAAGTGTGGACTGGTAAGAAACCCTCTCTTAGTTGTATAAGGGTTTTTGGTTGTGATTCTTAAATGTATGTTCTAAAAGAGAAAAATACTAAGCTAGACTATAAATCTAAAAATTGTATATTTTTGGGTTATAGTATTGGTGTTAAAGGATATAAGTTGTGGAACCCAAAAAATATAGAATATTGTTTATAGTAATAATGTGATATTTATAGAAACAAAAATGGTTCCAAAATAGGAAATGTACTGAAGTAAAGAACCTAAAATAGTTCAACTAAAATTATATCAGAAGGAAGATCCTATGGTAGAACTTGGTGCTACAGAAGAATATGAACTATAGAGAGAGTATGAAGAGGAAAATTCAAAGGAAGAAGGTGAGGAGGAAGATGAAGATGCAAAATCTAGAACTCCAAGTTTGAGGAGATCATATTGAGTGAGAAGACTCCTAGAAAGGTATAGCCCTTCAAATATTTGTTTTGCATTTAATATATCAGTTATTGATGAACCCAAGACTATAAAGGAGACACTTCTGTAAAGTGAGAATAAGTCTTGGAAAAGGGTTATGGAGGAAGAAATGGATTTATTGGATAAAAATAAGATATGGGACTTGGTGAATTATCCCCTGGAAGAAAATTGGTTATATCCACCAAGTTCTTTGGTCAGGGTTCATCTACCTATTTGACTTTCAGGATTAGACTGCTATAAAGGAAGAAATGAAAGAAAATATTACAAAACTTGTAGATGCAAACTTATCAATCTTTTGCATAGCCTAAACTACTATTTTTTATATATTACATAGCCTAAAATATTGCTATTAGCCGAGGTATATCCATCAAATCCTTTGGTTAGGGTTCATCTACCTATTTGAATTTGTCCTTAATGTATACTAGAAATTGTTTGAAAAACATTTCCAATAAGTCCCTAAAATTATTTAACACGTGTTTTGGTATCTGATAATATCATTTTAAGTTTAGACCACTTAGAATCTTAGAAAATATCTTTAGAAGTGTCATATCATAAGCGATGTCACTATAAATGATCCTGAATAACCTAATATAACTGGTGGCTCCTCCTTGCCTTTCTACATCTCAAACTTTGGAGTTTTAAATTTAGGGAAAATGGTCTACTAGCTATAAAGGGATATATATGCTACTTACAAAGGTCATCATAGTAGTACCTTTACTAGAGGATGATCCTTGAATAATAGCCATTTGTTTTTTGCTCTAACTAAGTCATCAAGGCTTGAATCTGTATAATGACTAGATTGGAATGTGGTAGATAAACAAAAGAGATTTTATAATGGAATTTGTAATTTTGGTTGTGAGATTGAGGGTAAGTAATGATGACAAATTGATGCAGGAGCATCCGGTGGTCAAGGAGCAATCTTGCATCCTCCAAATCATTTAATTGTTTGCTTTTATTTTCTAAGTATTTGTGTTGGGTTTGTTTCAAATCTTGGCCCAAGAGGGAGATTTCGTAAAAATAAGGAGAAGTTTTAGAGTAAAGGGCACAAGTTGCGTTGGGGTCGCGAAATCGCGACCCCAAGGCTTCGGAAGGGCAATGGCCAGTTTGAGTCGCGATATCGCGACATGTCGCGATATCGCGACATCTTTTTGCCATGGTGAAGGCAAAGGGGCAGTGGGTCGCGATATCGCGACATGTCGCGATATCGCGACTCTTTCCGCCAAGGTGAAGGCGAAGGGACAGTGGGTCGCGATATCGCGACATGTCGCGATATCGCGACAAGTATGAAGACAAGCTTGTGACACGCGTCCTCCACGTGTATTAAAGTGACACGGTCAGCCGAAGACAAAGCAGAAAAGGAAATTAATTAAACGCAGACACGCGTCCTCCACGTGTATTAAAGTGACACGGTCAGCCGAAGACAAAGCAGAAAAGGAAATTAATTAAACGCGCGGGCTGCCACGAAGATTGAAATTGAAATTGGCGACCGCGTGTATTAAAGATGGGAATGGTCTTCACAACAGTACAGAGCATGGACGTTATGGGCGAAACAGAGGCACGAAAGGACGATCTGACCAAGGCGACGTTTGCAGGTCAGAGAAGAGCTTTAATGAGGGTTTCATGGTGGGTGAGGCAGGGGCCATTTATTGTGAGAAAATTTGGGGAGTTCGACCGAGGGAGGGAAAAATTAGAATTTGAATTTGTTAGGCAGGGCATTGATGGCCGAGAGGATCGGGGGCCTCGTTAAAAACCCGAAATGCTGTAAGGATGGGGGATGGTGAAGTTCGGGATTGGGGGAGAAGTGGTATACTGGAGAGAATACTGTAACCCGTATCATGCTATTTTCTTTTTTTAATGAAATTACCATGAAATTACTGTGAATGTGTTTGTGTGAATCCCGGCTTGCCATCAAGTGGTATCAGAGCAGGAGCTCCTGAGCGTGTAACAGATCGCTGGAGAGAGGCATTTGCACCAGGATCTGTGGAAGAATTCTAAAAAAAAATAATAATAAATAATACAGAGAAAAAAAAATATCATGCCTCCACGAAGGAACCGTGGCGGAGCAGGAAATGTGGTGCCGGCCGAAGACTTCCGGGCCTTGCAAAGACAAGTTCAAGCCTTGCAAGCAGAGTTACGCAGAAGGCGTGAACCCGAGAGGGGAAGAGGAAAGTGAAGATGAAGTTGAAGAGGAAGAACAGTCTGAGGAAGAAGCAGAAGCTGTGGATCCAGCTCAGGCCCGGTTGTATAAGGCCATCTCTTAGATTGGAAAATAGCCAAAAATGGAGGTATCTACCTACTCGAGAAATCTAAATCCAGAAGAAGTGATTGACTGGATAAATGATTTAGAGGAATATTTCGAGTATGAGGAGATTGAAGACCCTAACCGGGTCAGATTTGCTAAGACCAAGTTAAAGGGTCATGCCAGCATTTGGTGGAGGGGAATGCAGTTGGAGAGAAACAGAAGGGGGAAAGAAAGAATAACAAGATGGGATAGAATGGTGGAGAAGCTTAAAATACAGTTCATCCCGACAGATTACGAGTTGGATCTGCTAAGAAAAATGCAGAGCTTGAGACAGACAAACAAAACTGTCCAAGAGTACACTGAAGAATTTTACAAAATTTCTATTAGAACAGGGCATTTAGAGGCAAATAAAGAGAAAGTAGCCCGTTACATTAATGGGTTGAGGCTTGGTATCCAGGAAGAACTGAGCCTGGTTCGAGTAAACACCATTGAGGATGCCTATCAATTTGCCTTGAAGGTAGAAGAAAAGCTAAAAAAGCGGTTTGAAGGCAAGCAAAGAGGAAGAGGCCGAGGTGGAAGGACCGGTGGGAGGACCAATGGAGAAAAGTACAAGGATCCGAAGAAGACCGGGGAAGCCGATAGGTAACCGAGACCAAAAATACGAAGATGTTTATCAGCCCCGAGATCGGAACAGCCTACCCAAGAGGACGGGGTGGATCCGGACGAGGGTTTGGAAGGGGAGTATTTCGTGGAACATGTTTCCACCGTGGTGAAGAAGGACACAGGGCATTTGAATGTCCACAACACCGAGAAAGAACAAACAAGAGGCCCGAGGGCCCAGCCGAGAGCCGCCGTGGCGAGAGGAGGATGCCGAATCCGAGCATTCCGAAGAAGCGGAGAGAGGAGAAACAATGGTTGTAAGAAGAGTCCCGTTGAACGAGGAGAAGGACACAGACTCGGAGGAAAAGTTTATTCCGCACTAGATGTAAATGTGCGGGCAAGGTTTGCAATATCATTATTGATAATGGTAGCACGGATAACCCGGTTTCGAGAGGAAATGGTTACGAAGTTACAGTTAGAGAGGAAGAAACACCCACACCCATACCGGGTCGCATGGTTACAAAAGGACCACGGAGCCTTGGTCAATGAGCAATGTTCTGTTAAATTTAACGTTGGGAAGTATTGTGATGAGGTCCTGTGTGACATCTTACCCATGGATGTTTGCCACATGTTGCTGGGGAGACCCTGGCAGTTTGACCGGAGTGCAGTACATGATGGCCATGCCAACACCTACTCATTGACAAAGAATGGTGTACGCCATAAGCTAAAGCCCTTGAAGGATACAGATGAAAAGGTGTGTAATATTTCCAAAGTCTGTTTAGTTGAGGGGAGAGAGTTTCTGAATGGGTTAAAGCATGAACATTTATGTTATGCAATAATTCCAAGAGTTAGGGGGAAGGAATGCCGGGATACCCCAACAGAAGTTCTAAATCTGCTGGAGGAATTTCCAGACATTGTGTCTGACAATGTGCCTGAGGGCTTACCCCCTGTGAGAAAAATTAGCCACCATATAGATTTAGTACCAGGATCAAGCCTGCCAAATAAAGTTGCACACAGGATGACACCTGTAGAGACCGAGGAGTTAAATAGACAGGTCCAAGAATTATTAGAAAAGGGATTAATTCGGGAAAGTTTGAGTCCATGCGCAGTACTCGCAAGCTCGGCGCCAAAGAAGGATGGAGAATGGAGGATGTGTGCAGATTCACGGGCCATCAACAAAATTACTATTAAGTACAGATTCCCGTTACCAAGAATGGATGATATCATGGACTCGTTTAAGTGGAGCCGAGTACTTCACAAAGATTGACCTAAAAAGTGGTTATCATCAGATCCGTATCCGAGAGGGGGATGAATGGAAGACAACCTTCAAGACAAGAGAAGGCCTGTTTGAGTGGTTAGTCATGCCCTTTGGACTGTCCAATGCACCAAGTACCTTCATGCGGCTGATGAATGAAGTACTGAAAGAATTTCTGGGAAAGTTTGTTATTGTTTATTTAGATGATATATTGATATTTAGCCGAGACTCTGAGGAACACCCGATGCATATCGAGAGAGTCTTTGAAAAGTCGCAAGAAGAACGAGTTATTAATAAATTTGAAAAAGTGTAATTTTGTCAAGAAGGAATTGGTATACTTGGGGTTTGTAATCTCAGCAGAAGGCCTGAAGATGGACCCCGAAAAGGTGAGAGCCATCATTGAATGGCCTACTCCAAGGAGCACAACAGAAGTGAGGTCATTCCATGGTCTCGCCAATTTTTATAGGAAGTTCATAAAGAACTTCAGCAAGATTTGTGCACCTCTCACCGAGACAATGAGGGGAGATAAAAAGGAGTTCAAATGGACATCGAGGGCTGAAAGGAGCTTTGACACATTGAAGAGAAAAGTTACGTGAACAGCCTGTTTTGGCACTTCCAGACTTCAACAAGGTATTTCAGGTGGACTGTGATGCCAGTGGCAGTGCAATAGGGGCGGTACTGAGTCAAGGAGGCAAGCCAGTTGCTTATTTCAGTGAAAAGTTAAATGATGCTCGGAAGAAGTATTCTGTCTATGATCAAGAATTTTATGCTATAGTTCAGGCCCTAAAAAAGTGGAGACATTATTTATTACCAAAGGAGTTTGTGTTGTTTACTGACCATCAGGCTTTGCAATACATTAACAGTCAGACAAAACTGAACCAAAGGCACATGAAATGGGTGGAGTTCCTCCAAAGTTATACCTTTGTACTAAAGCACAGAAGTGGGAAGTCAAACAGGGTTGCAGATGCCTTAAGCAGAAGGCAGACTCTCGACCGCATTGACAAGTGGAAGTAGTGGGGTTTGAAGAATCGAAGGATCTATACCCCTGCAGATCCGGATTTTGCGAAGCTCTGGAAGGCTTGCTCAATACCTCTTACCATAGATAGAACAAAATGGTTGGATTTCTTAATCCAAGACGGGATGCTTGTTCAAGGGCGATAAGTTGTGCATTCCCGTAAGTTCCATGCGGGAGAATTTAATCAAAGAAAAGCACAGCGGAGGATTGGCTGGGCATTTTGGTAGGGATAAGACCATTGCCTTGGTTGAGGAAAATTACTACTGGCCACAACTTCGGCAAGATGTACGGAAGTTTGTGCAAAGTTGCAGAATATGCCAGATGGCAAAGGGTGTGAAACAAAATACAAGACTGTACCAGCCATTACCTGTGCCTGAGAGACCATGGGAGGACATAAGCATGGATTTTGTTCTTGGATTTCCGAGAACACAGAGAGGAAATGATTCAATATTTGTGGTGGTGGACCGGTTCTCCAAAATGGCACATTTTATTCCCTGCCAAAAGACAAGTGATGCAGTTCACATTGCTGGGTTGTTCTTCAAAGAAGTGGTACGACTTCACGGTTTGCCGAGAAGTATAGTTTCAGACAGAGATACAAAGTTTGTTGGGTATTTCTGGAGAACTCTGTGGAAGAAATTGAAGACAGACTTGAAATTCAGTTCAGCATACCATCCACAGACAGATGGACAGACGGAGGTGGTCAATAGAAGCCTGGGAAATTTACTGCGATGTTTGATAGTGGATCAACCCAAGGGATGGGATTTAGTCTTACCACAGGCAGAGTTTGCATATAATAGTTCAGTTAATAAAAGCACAAATAAATCACCGTTCCAGATAGTATATGGAAACAACCCGAGGAATGTGTCTGAGCTAAGAAAGTTGGACAGAAGAGAAAAATGTAGTGCCGAGGCATAAGAATTTGCAGAGCATATAAAAAGTCTGCATGAGGAAGTAAAAAGACAGATTACAAAAATGAACAGTCAATATAAGACAAGGGCAGACCAGAAGCGGCGGTTCAAGGAGTTCGAGATTGGAGATGAGGTTATGGTGTATCTCAGGAAGGAGAGATTTCCTGCCAAGACTTACAATAAATTGAAGATGAAAAAGTTTGGGCCATGCAAAATACTGGGAAAGCGGGAGTCAGGAAATGCGTATGAAGTGAAATTGCCGAGTTGGCTTGATATTTCACCTATTTTTAATATTTCAGATCTCGTGGAATATCATGAGGGAGAAAGTACAGACATGCAAAGTCCAGAACCATGGCAATTTCTAGCCTCTACTCCAAGCACAGATGAGGCCGAGGAAATATTAGATACCCGTGAAGGCCGGAGCACCCGAAACAGGCAGTATACTGAGTACTTGATCAAGTGGAGGGGCAGACCAACTGAAGATGCGACTTGGTTGTCGAAGGCGGAGGTTGACCGCTTGGGTCTCCCCTTAGCCGAACAAAAGTGAGGGTCACTTTTTTTATTCTACCCCGGGTGTCTGATGCAGGAGCATCCGATGGTCAAGGAGCAATCTTGCATCCTCCAAATCATTTAATTGTTTGCTTTTATTTTCTAAGTATTTGTGTTGGGTTTGTTTCAAATCTTGGCCCAAGAGGGAGATTTCGTAAAAAGAAGGAGAAGTTTTAGAGTAAAGGCACAAGTTGCGTTGGGGTCGCGAAATCACGAAATCGCGACCCCAAGGCTTCGAAAGGGCAATGGCCAGTTTGAGTCGCGATATCGCGACATGTCGCGATATCGCGGCATCTTTTTGCCATGGTGAAGGCAAAGGGGCAGTGGGTCGCGATATCGCGACTGTTTTCTGCCAAGGTGAAGGCAAAGGGACAGTGGGTCGCGATATCGCGACATGTCGCGATATCGCGACTTTTTCCGCCAAGGTGAAGGCGAAGGGACAGTGGGTCGCGATATCGCGACAAGTATGAAGACAAGCTTGTGACACGCGTCCTCCACGTGTATTAAAGTGACACGGTCAGCCGAAGACAAAGCAGAAAAGGAAATTAATTAAACGCAGACACGCGTCCTCCACGTGTATTAAAGTGACACGGTCCACCGAAGACAAAGCGAGAAAAGGAAATTAATTAAACGCGCGGTCGCCACGAAGATTGAAATTGAAATTGGCGACCGCGTGTATTAAATATGGGAATGGTCTTCACAACAGTACAGAGCATGGACGTTATGGGCGAAACAGAGGCGCGGAAGGACGATCTGACCAAGGCGGCGTTTGCAATTCAAAGAAGAGCTTTAATGAGGGTTTCATGGTGGGTGAGGCAGGGGCCATTTATTGTGAGAAAATTTGGGGAGTTCGACCGAGGGAGGGAAAAATTAGAATTTGAATTTGTTAGGCAGGGCATTGATGGCCGAGAGGATCGGGGGCCTCGTTAAAAACCCGAAATGTCGTAAGGATGGGGATGGTGAAGTTCGGGATTGGGGGAGAAGTGGTATACTGGAGAGAATACTGTAACCCGTATCATGCTATTTTCTTTTTTTAATGAAATTACCATGAAATTACTGTGAATGTGTTTGTGTGAATCCCGGCTTGCCATCACAATTTACAATTTTGATTGGGGTACTTGGAGAAATGGCATTGAAGTTAGCACCAAATAAGTCCCCAAAATACTAGAGATTAAGGAATTCACTTGATTGGAAGTTTGTTGAGGGATTGTTGAGTTGGAAAGTGGCTTAGAGAAGACCTTTCTAAGAAGCAATATAGTAAATTAGAAGTGTTAATAAAGTTTTGAATAATATTAAAATACCCTCAAATGATAAATAAAATATACTTCAAAATATGTCATCACATTAAATGAATTTTATGCATAGAAATGGAGTCCCTTAGTTTTGAAGTTAGTTTCCTCCCCAGTGTTGTCATTATCCATACAAATGTTGAAAGTGTAATATGATTCACGATTGAGTATGAAGTTATATGATATAATATTGGATAGGCCTAAGGGTGTTTCATTGTGTAATGTATTGAACTTATTGTTATATTTTATTATGTAAGCCCTATGGGCTATGATTAACCTTGTTTTAGCTAAACCTACTTTACAACTTATAATTAACCTTAATCCCTCTTGTTATGTTGACTAAGGTTAAACTTATTTATGTAAATGGGAATTTGGTATTGGTATAAATACCCCCACCACTCATTTTAATATTAAATAATTGTGAATCCTATATATGAATAATACAATGGTCATTTATAGTGCCTATGGGTACCTCTAAATATTTATCTCTTTTCATTTCTTTTATCCTTTTATGATTTCTATATAAGAATTTTTTTGGTAGGTAAGCTTATATTAAATGGGTTTTAACTGGTCCTCAAAAGTAGGAAAATAAACATGGATGGAAGAGTAATAAGCTAAGTTGAGCAAGGGACCCACTCAGGGGTCACCAGAGAAACTAAAGTAAACTAAAACCACATAGAAAAAAAAATAAAGTGCCCACACCCAGACAACTCAGAAAAAAAACTATATCTGAGCACTACCCATGCAACGACTATTGTGAGGATACACTAAAACTGAAGTGAAACCCACGTAAGGGCTGCAGAAGAGAAAAACATACCCAACATAAGACCCATGTAGGGGTACGAGTAAAATAAATAAGACTAGAAAAATTCCCATGTAAGGGATCAAAATCCAAGAGAAAACAAACAGACCATCCACACAGGGAAACAATCCATGATAGAAACTGACCCTGTGATTAAGCAGTTGTGATATTTTCCTTTTTAGAGTCATTTTTGGCATGATTCTTAATCAGCAGCTTTAGGGCTTCACTAGTGTTGTCCATGGTACTGATGATGCTATTAAGGATGGTGATGTGGACCTTGTCATGAATATATTTTAGGATCACTCGTGCAGTTCCAAATCATCAGTAGTAGCATTTAGAACACTTTGGGAAAAAAATTGGTGCCAAATAGATAGATTTTTATGAACAACCCCAATATTGGTGAGCACATTAGCAGACTTGTTTACTTCTTGAAACACATGACTAGTCATAATGTTGCTAAAATTTTGAATGTACATTTTGGCTTCCTGGATAACAGTTCTCACGTTCCACGAAGGAATTTTGTTGCTATTGATAGAATTCATAATATTCAGGGAATCTCCTTCGATTTATAAATTGCCCTTGTAGTCTTTAAGTGTGTCTAAACTTCTCCACAAAGCTCAAGCTTTAGCATAATGTTTAGTTTGAAGGCCCAAGTGCTCAACATAGGCCACTACAATTTTTCCATTCTGATCCCTAACCAATCCTCCAGCTCCTGCAACTCCTAAATTCCCTTTAGAAGTACCATCATAATTTAGCTTAAGCCACCCAATAGGAGGAGATGTCCAGTGAGTACCAATTTTGGTATGAGAGTTGAAGGAATTGAACTAGTGTTATAGGAAATTTTGAGAGATAAGAAAAGGGTGGACTCAAGTCTGGACTCAGGAAGCTTGAGACAAGGGAAAAGATGAGAATTTTCAATAGCAAAGGTGATAGCTTTATTGGCAACAGTGATAGGATTATTTGAGATATTTGAGAAGACTCTGCTATTTCTTTCAAGCTAGATTTTCCATAGGATATGGTGAAGGTAGACTTTCCATAAAGAAGAAAACCTAGAATTTTTGAACGGTATGGGCCACTGGGTGAACAGATGTGCCAGGGAATTGGGCTAGACCCAAGAAATATGGAAGGTGGACATGAGGTGATCCATGGTAATCTTGGAGAAATAACATTCCATAAAGATATGGTTAACATATTCCCAAGCAACCATACAAAGATGGCATTTTTTAGTAATGACCATACCTCTTTTTATGAGATTATCAGACGTAAGGATTTTACTTTAGATGGCCAACCAAGAAAAGAAAGCAATTTTGGAATAAGGTGTTTATGCCAAACCAGATTTAAAGGAATATGGATAGCTTGGAAATTAAGAGTCAGTTGATGAGCAGATTTGAAAGAGAAAAGATCAAAATCAGTTTCTTTCCAGAAAGGGATATCATCAGATGTGCTAGATGGGATAACTGTTACGTTCAAAAAAATTGTTAATTTTGTTATGGCATTTGTATTTTAAGCATAAACATTACCAATATGGACTTCTTTCCATATTTTGGGCTCAATGGATGTGTCTATGAATTTTTCCACCTTACTGCCTATTAGTATATCCAAGAAGGGCTGCAACACTAAAACCATATTATCTTTAATAAGCGGTTGGTTCGTGATCCACCTGTCTATCCAAAATTTGATTTTATTCCTTGATCCAAGCTGCCATCTGGTCCCCTTTTGGATTAAATATTTAGTTTGGATAATCAATTTCCAGAAAGTGGACCCATATTTAGGAATATTTTCATCCGTTGAAATCCTTTTTTGGATGTATTTCTTGTTTATGATTGAAATCCATTCGAGGTTAGAGTTTGTGAACACTTTCCAGGCTTGTTTGGCCAATAATGCAATGTTCATATTGCAAATTATTCGAAGTCCAAGGCCCCCTAGCTTTTGGGAGAACAAACCTTTTTCCAGCTTACCAAATGAAACGTTTTCTTGTCTTCTGATCCTGCCTAGAGGATTCTCTTATGAATCTGCTCTATTTTGGTATAAACAGAGATTGGGGCTTTGAATATGACATGAAAGATTTGACTAGATGGATTGATTTTGTTTATTTCTAGAAAATATAGTGAATCTCCACATAGTCTCATAGCAATTGTGGAGTGACATTGCTTGGTCATGGAGAAAGCCATTTCAAAGCCTCCAATCCTTATTTTAAATTCTAAGGAAATATTGAAAAGAGATTTGTTATATATATAATTTCTCATTAATTCTTTTTTTTTGCTAGAATCTCTTCCTACTTTGTCATTATCAAAGCTTGTCTGATCTCCCATTTGAAATACCAAATTTGGATCTAGATTACCATTCTTTCTCCCTCTCCCTTGGCTATGGTAAGAATGAAAAAAATTGGAGGGAAATTTTCAAATTCAAATTCAAAGTCTTTTAGTGCCATTTAAATTTTTCACATAGGTGCACACATAAAGCTATCAATGCCCTATTTTTTCATATGGCTTGGAAAATTTCTCAAGGGAATGACTACCATATTTGTTAGCATTGGAGCAACAAGGAGTTGGTTACTCCATTAGATGCTATGATTTTGGGGTCTCTAGTTCAAACCATGTGGAACTATTTTACAAAGGCCTGTTATGACAAAAATGAAGGCAAGACGTATTTTTGGTTCTTTCATCACTAACTAGATTCATAGCACAACAGTTTGCATGCAAATCCTTATAATTAAAATAGGAGGAGGTTCTATGTTTAAAGCCCTATGGAAAATATTTTTATTTGGAAAATATGACCTAGACTACTTTTTCTATGGTACTATAGTTGGGATCATGTTAGCAGGGGTGCATGGATAGTTAGTTATGCAAAAATTTGTGGAGGCTATAGGTCATGGGATCAAATCATATCCCATTAATTTCCTATTTTTTGTGCTTTAGGAATTAATCCATTAGATGGTTGGAGGTTTTAATATTCAAAGGGGTGCCTTGGTTGGGCCAAGGGGCTTGAGTAGATAGTTTCTTAGGTTCAACTCACTTAGAGGATTATTTTGGCATTTTCAAATCCATGAGAAAATTGGGTTGACTAGGATCGACATGGCCATCATCAACACTTTATAAAAACTTTATGACATATTTAAATATCTTCATCCAATAAAAATACAAGTGTCAAGGTTCCAATAGTTATAGGTGACCAAGTGGCATAAAATTAGTGACTATCACAAATAATTGAGTAGCTATCAAGTGGAAGATTGGTATTTGTTGCTACTTTTCTAAGGTTTGAGGCTTAATTTTTGCTTTTTGGGGGGTTATTAGGGAGAAAAATTTAGAGGTCATAATGATAATATTTTGTGCCATTTTTTAAACCACATGATTTCTTGAGCTCTATGCATTGATGAGATCAAGTTATGGACTTGTTCCAACGTTAATGGCCAAATTGTGTGAAATATTCCTCAAATTATTTTATCCTATTTTTAAAGGGTAGATTTATCATTTTCTATGTAATCATAATCTTTGGATTGATTTTTGGGAGATATAGTTGGATTTGTGATAGTTGTAGTAGATTTTGAGTATTTTAGAGGCTTACAAGAAAATTATTAAAGTTATACTTTAGTCAACCTTTTTTCTCCTTTGGGTGATTGATTCAAATTATTCATGAAGATCTAATATTTCATAATCTCCTTCTTCTATTCTTTTGTCTAGGTACTCTTGGAAACTTGTCATAACTCTTATTTTAAGCAAAATCATGCAAAGACTCTTTTGGTGACTGAATCACATGGTCTAAGGGCAAGAGGAAGTCTTCAAATAAGGTGATATATGTCGTAAGAGGAAAAGTTATACCTTCAAGACATACCTTATGGGACTATGAAATATTGAACAATGTTATCTATAAAGGAGGTGGTGATATTAATTTTTATTATTCATTTGAAGTCTTAGTGAAAGTATTTTTTTGATGTATGTAGGAGTGTCTAATAGTGGTAGTGATGACTGGTCCATCCTTAGGAGAATGCATGAAATATTTTTGCAGTAGTAGTTTAGATGATGGGGGGACCCAAATGAGTCTACCTTAAAATTTAGAGACCCATTAGAGCATCCATTATAGGGGGACATATTATTATTAATAATATCTTCTCTCCTTGGTCCCTCAGATCAAATTACAGAGGGTGTTGAAAGTGTAATCTAATTCATGTTCAACGATAATATTGTCTAATGTAATATTAGATAGGCCTAAGGGCACTTCATTATACATTGTATTGAATTTATTATAATATTTTACCATGCAATCCCTATGGGTCACAATTAACCTTGTTATGGATAAACCCATTTTATAACTTGTAATTAACCTTAATACATCTTGCTATGTTGGCTTAGGTTAAATCATTTATGTAATTGAGGATTTGGTATTGGTATAAATACCCCCACAACTATTCATTTTATATTAGTGTCGTGAATCCTATCTGTGGATAATACAATTATTATTTATGGTGCTTATGAAAACTTCCAAA
Organism: Wollemia nobilis; assembly: GCA_028583015.1. Classification (NCBI taxonomy): domain Eukaryota; kingdom Viridiplantae; phylum Streptophyta; class Pinopsida; order Araucariales; family Araucariaceae; genus Wollemia; species Wollemia nobilis. The sequence continues at coordinate 4,528,328 of JAQPPZ010000386.1, read as the reverse complement.
TATTTGTGTCTCTTTTTATTCCTTTCATCATTTTATTCTTTCTATATAAGATTTGAGTGTATGGATTACTTCTATTCATTTCTAGAACATATTGTGAATTCTAACAACAATATGTTACTTGTTTTATTTTGGTAGAATCCTTATGGGCTTTATGTTATTTGTCTATCCATTGATAATTATGGAGGAGCTACACTTTGTGATGTGCTCATTGGGGCTTAAAGAGGGATGACCAATTATAATAGTGTTGGAATATGATCACCAAGGTGGACATCAACAATGAGCTTTATCTAGAAGTTATTTGATTAAGTGATTTGAGGTTAGAATTAGGATAGAGGGTGAAGGGTCTAAGGTTAGGATTTGAATTATAGGTAGGTGTTTTCAAATAGACAGTAGAAAAGGAATTTGGATTAATATTTTTAGAGCTTGTTCCCACATATTATGAGGTAGTACAATAGGATTTGCCTTGTAAAATTTCTTTTAAAGTTGGCATATAAAGATGTGATCCCAACAAAATTTTAGGAACTTGACCTCCACTCTTCATTTTTGTCATATTGGTGGGTGATATTATATCCACCAATGTGTGTATTAATGCATGAAAATTGGGTATGATGAAATTAATTGAACCAAAATATTGATCTACTTGATTAGAATGAAAAGGACTAGAAATAGGGTGTTGGGGTCAATTTAGTAATGAATCATCACCTTGGGAAGCTTTTTGATCTTCATTAGATTCTATAAAGAAATTTTCTATGACTCCCTTATCCTATGAAGGAAGGAAGCCATGTGTATGGATAATCAAAAGACTAGCCTTCCATCCTCTTATTAAGTGGGGCTAGATGCATCATGAGGAGGGAAATCCTCTTCATCTTGGTCAAAATTTGGGTTCTCATAACTAAGAAACTCATGCTAATATTCCCTTTTATTTATGATGGAAGGATTAGGATGGCTAGAAATTTGATGAAAGATACTACGGGTTATGTAATGTCTTTCAATAATGATTAGTAGGATGGTTAAGTTAGGGATTTAACTAATTTTTATAAGTTTTTAGAGTTGATTGAAGAAGAAAGGCAACATATTTTATAACCTTTAATTCTCCTTCCCTCAATATATTGATTTTGTCTATATACCTTAGAGGCCTCTGTATATACCAATGACTCCCTAAAACCTAACCTTTCTTAATATACATGTTGGCACATAAGAGCAAATTAAAAATATGGAAGGTCAAAATACATGGAAGAAACCCTTAGATACATTATCAAAATTGATACATGAGGCATAAATTCCTTCTTATGACTTCCACTAGCCTAATGTGATATACTACCTACCTATTATAAGTACACATGATACCTTATATAGGTGATTTATGATCTAAGCTCACTATTTATTTTTACAATAAAAAAATGTAATTTTATTTCAATAATGAGAGAAAATTACACTTCTTAGGTGCCTTAGCACAAACAAAAACCTAGATTCAAATAGATTACTCAGAGTCAAGATATAATTATTGTCTGGTATATCGGAGAGGAAAAAACCATCTTCAAAATAGAATGGGGATAATAAGGATAAATATCCCTATATATCAATACTTAATCATCCAAATAAGCTCCATATCCAAATCTTGGATAGATATTAGTGAAAAAGAAACCAAAAAAAAGAAAGGAAATAGTTAAAAACTACCATAAAGCTCTAATCAAATGAACAAGACCACGGTATAACCTAGAGCTAGCATAGGAACTAGGGGTATGATTTGTAGGTGAAATAAGAAACTCCAACCTTGTTTTCTTCCATTTGCATGAAACCTTCTAGAACCTATTGACCTTATTTTGATAACTTATCTGCTTCTTGATTTAACTCCCTATAAACATGAGAAAAGAGATATTTTCAAAAATAAAAATCACCTCCAATAATTCATATCCCACTAGTCTAAGAAAATTATTTTTTAATTGAGTGGATCTATTCATCTAGTTTATGACTAGAGTAGAATCTCCAAAAAATTGTAAATTTTTCACATTCCTCTCCATAGCACACTTCATTAGCAATATCAATGCCTAGAACTCAGTAAAATTGTTGGAACATGTCCCAAGATCTACTTTAAATTAGATATAATGGGTATCTAAGAATTATAGAATACCTCTTGTACTATTGAAAGATGACTATCTATGACTAGCCCCATCAAAAAAACCCATTGCTAATACTTTTAAATTAAAATTACCTGCTTGTTGAGGTTTCTCAAGTCCTTTGTTGATTGAGACCAAAGTCCTTACCTAAAAATGACCTAAAATAGGGGTATTAAATTTCCTTCAAAAATAGCTACATTTCGTGCAAACCATATACCCCAACATAAAAGACATGGTAAATAAAGATATAGTTTCAACTCTTTTTTAAAAAACAACTATCTTAAAAATACCTCCATTGTTTCTCCTTCCCAAATATTTTGTATTCTAGTTATCTGTTGAGCTTCTAACTAAACTTGTTGAGAAAAAAAGCATTTTATTAACAAATATATGATGTTTTCCTCCTGTCGCTAACACAACATACAAATACTTAGACTTTGTTTGCTTCTCCTCTGTAAAACTTCCCAAGTCAAAGCCTTATTTCTCAAAGCTAACCACATGAAAAAATATATTTTTTTGGGTAGATAATTTCTAAATTTGATTCCACCACCAAGTAGACCTTTTAGGATGAGGTTCCAAACTTGTTTTATAACCAAGTCTAGTCGTATATTAACCCCCAAATTTGTTGTATGTCCAAGAAATAGTATCTGGATCAAATTTCAATTTGATATAGCTTTTATTAAGAATATCAGTGTAATCCTTCCACATAACAACCTACTCATCAAAAGACCCAAGACCTGAGCCTACTTTCAACCTTGGGTCCAAAGACTAGAAGAATATGATTCCCCTACCTAATGAAGAAATAAAAAACCTTTGTCTTGTAAAGAAATTATCATAGCTTCTAGCAATGAAATATTTTCTCTACAATCTAAAATAGAATCATCTCCTATTCTTACTTGTTCACCATTGCCCACTTTCCAAGCCAAAAAAATTCCAATCACATGAAAGGCCTATACTAGTAGCTCCATTGCATGCACTTCATTTTTAATGCTTTTTTATGGACTTTTGATCCAATCCATAAAGGTCCCTAGAAAAATATACTTATGTTCAATTATATTCTTCCATAATCCTTTTTTGGTCAAAATCCTCCATAAAATTTTTTCTTCCAAAGGAAACCCAAAAAGATAGATATATTTAAGACCTCAACCACCTTCCTCCTTTTTTCGAGCAATACTTTACCACTTAACTAAATGAATGCCTTCATGTTCCTTCCATCCAATCCAAATAAATATGAAGTAATTTTTTCTTATTTTATCTATAAATCCTTTAGGAATGAAGGCCAAGGAGTGCCAAAACACAGGAATTGGCACAAGAATCGAATTTATAACTATTAATCTCCCATCAATAGACAACCATATATTACACCAATGGTTAATCCTAAATTCAATATTCTCTAAAAGCCATCACCAATATCTCTTCCTATAAGTATTTGGATTCAATACAAAATCTAGATACATAAAGCTTTCCTAGAAAACTAAGATATTAAAAGGAAAAAAATTTATTAGACCATGTTCAATATCTTGCTCTAGACCATTAAAGCAAATAGAGTATTTTTGAAAATTTATCTCCATGTTCGGTAGCAATACTGTAAGTATCCATGATTTCCTTCAACTTTCTAGCTTCCATTAAAATGTCGTTTGTGAACAACAAAAAATCATTAGTAAATAATAAATAAGATAAATAAAGGACCCCTACTTTGATCCTAGTCAAGGATCCTACCCTCTTTGCATCCAAAATAGCTCTACTCAATCCTTCAGTGACCATCAAAAAAAGTAAAGGAGATAAAGGACATTCTTGTCTTAATTCTATCGAGGGTATAAAGAATTTGGTAGATGATCCATTGATAAGAATAGAAAAAGATACATAAGAAATGCATCCCATAATCCACTTTACTATCGGATAGCTAAATCCCACATATAAGAGCATCAATCTAAGATACAACCAGCTAGTTCTATCATAATCTTTAGATGGATCTATTTTAAGGACCATTGCAAGAATATTTTTAGTTTTAATAGAGTTAATGCCCTCTTGTGCAAATCCTATGGCTTCAAAAATTTATCTACCTACTAAAAATCCAAACTTCTCATGAGAAATAAATTCAGAGAAAATCTTCTTTAATCTAATAGCCAGAATATTTGCAAAGATTTTATAGATACAGTTACACAACAAAATGGGTCTAAATTCATCAAAGGTTTTAGGATTCTCCTTTTTTTGAATCAAAGCTAAAAATGTGGAGTTAAAAACCCCCAAAACCTAACCACTCAACCTAACTTCCTCTATTACTCTGAGAAGGTCCTCGTCAACCAAATCATAGAAAACTAGAAAAAAATCCATAGGCCATCCATCAAACCCTAGAATTTTATCCTTTTTGAAAGAAGTTAGGATAAATTTCAGTTATTCCTTTGTGATCTCCTTCATAAGTAACTTATTGTCCTCCTCTGTCACAAAATTGGGTAACCTAGGCTCACTATATACCCAATATATTTAAATAATTCATACAACAGTTACTCAAGGAATAAAAATGATTTCTAGTAGGGCTAGCACTTGGTTATGTTTTTATTATCTAGATTATTATGTGCTAATGTACAAAGCAAAGTTTAATAATCTTGCTTAAGAGGTTTGCCTAAAGATTTTAAGTTTTTAAATTGATTAGTATAGATTGGAAAGGAATCATTGGGGCATGTGTGGTGCTCATGTTGGATTTACAAAAATATGAGATATGGATTGAACTCTCTCTCTTCAAGATGAAATGGGGGGATGTGTGATAAATCTAAGTTTGATATATTGATTGATAAAATACCTATGGTTTCCTTCTAAATTTTTCATACAAGAAAATACCCTATAGAAATGAAAAATCAATAATTTAGACTAGGGGCACTTAATTTCATCATAGTAGCAAAATTATTGCCCATGGGAAAATATGCCATCAATATTTTTTCCTATCTACCAACGTTTTCACCAAAACCTACAAAAAAAAATGAAAACTAAGGGAAACTATAAACGATAATGAAAAAAAAAACAAAGGTCTAAGTAAATGGACAAATCAAGTTATAGAAACTAAAAATAGAAGTTTTGAGAACGAAAAATCTTGATTTTCCCTTGATGGTGAATTCACCGTCAACCCTTTGAATTTACTACCTAAAAAATTATTGTCTATATGTAAATTCACTATCATTAGTTTTGTTAGCCACCAAAACTTTCAAAAATCCTACAAGATAGGCAAAGAAAAAATAAATTAGTGCAAAGGGATCTACCTAGCCTGGTGATATGGAATGAACACTCGAGAGCAAGCACAAGAATTGCACGATGAAAAACTGAGTTTGCATTCACACCAAAAATATTTTTATAGGCATGTCTACCTTTACAAAAGTGATATTTAATGCACCCAATCCATGTGAGCATTAAATGTTGTACAATGTGATCCGTGTGAATAGGGATAATATTAAGAATTAAATATTAATCCCTATCATTCCTCCCCACCATAGAAGCATTGGGCTCCAATGCATCCAAAAGAGAGGGAAAATCATGAGCCAACTATGCTGAAGTGATCCACTTAGCCTGGTGAGGAAGCTCTCTATGGCGTGCAACCAGATACAAAGTGGATGAACCTTGGCGAGTGTGTCGAGTCCTGGTGTCGAACAAATGATCCTCCTCCAATGGAAACTAGAAATCTGGAACAACATCGATAGGATGACTGATGGTTGGTGGGCTCTCTAATGTGGACTCATGATATGGATGGAGTAGATCAACATTGACAACATCATGAATACCCAAGTGTGTTGGAAGGTCCAATATGAATGTATTCTCAAAAAACTATTGAATGATGGTGTAAGGCCCATAGCGGAGAGGTTTGATCTTGCTATGTGCCTTCTCTAGAAATCTCTTATGATCAAGGTACAACCAGACTCGATCACCAATCTAAAAGGAATGTGGAACACGATGATGGTCCATTGCCTATTTTTGTTGCTACTGTGTCTTCTACAGGATGTGAACAACCTTGGACTAGAGCTATTGTAGGTGTTGTATGAATGACTGTGCTTTATCTTGTTCCTTCTACATGTGGACTATGAGTGGAGATGGAAGTGCCAAGGGTAACTCATATGGAGCGACAGGTTGAAACCCTAGATAGACCTCAAAAGGACTATGACCTATGGAAGAATGGATAGCCCTATTGTACGCATGCTCAATATGAGTTAGACTGAGATCCCACTTGGTTGGTGATGCATGGTGGTAGACTCGAAGACTCTGGACAAGTGTGTGATTGACGACTTTTGTTTGACCATCAGACTGTGGATGAAAAGCTATGGAAAAATTAAGGGACACACCTAATAATTTCCACAAAGACCTCCAAAAATGATCGAAAAAATGGGAATCATGATCGGACACAATGCTTGTGGGAAGACCAAAGGAATGCTAGACAACATCAAAGAACAGTTGGGCTAAGTCAACAGCAGAACTTGTTTTTCGACATGGAATGAACTTAGCCATCTTGCTAAAACGGTCAACTATGACAAAGACACAATCATGTTAACGAAAAGTCATGGGAAAACCACTGACAAGATCCATAGATATACTCTCCCAAGGACGTGATGCAATGGGTAAGGGCATACTAAGACCAAGCTTACGGTTGGATGACTTAGACCGACTACATGGGACACACTATTTTAAGTACTTGAGAACATCTCGTTGCATGTGTGGCCAATAGAAGAATCTTTGTAGATGGTGAAGGGTCTTATGTTTGCCAAAATGACCACCATAGAGGGTGGAATGAGCCTCTCTCAGAAGGGATGGTCTGCTCTCAGTGGGAACACAAAGTTTATCTAGATGGTAAAGCAACCCCTCCTTGAGATGGAAATCCTGAAAGGGACTTAAATTAGAGGAGGATGGATGCTGTAATTTTTGATAAACTATGGCAAATTCGGGATCATTAGGATACTCAAAAGGCCAATATTGGAAGGCTAAATGAGAGGTAGTGACTATGGTTAAAGCTTGAGCAGATGGAGGGCGGGAGAGACAATCGACAATAGAATTTTGACTTCCCTTCTTGTATTTGATGACTAAGTGAAATTGCTAAAGATAGGAGGCCCATTTCATGTGGCGTGCTTCTTGGATCTTTGTTTGGGATTGAAGAAACTGCAAGGGCAAATGATCTGTGTGGACAATAGTTTCTTTACCCAGAAGGTAGTGATGCCAATATTTTATAGCTTGGACTAAGGCATAGAGTTCCTTATCATAAGTGGAGTAATTCTATTTTGTTGTGGAAAAGGACTCAATGATAAGCTATGGGATGGCCATTTTGTTTGAGAACAACACCAAGGGCAAACTGAGAGGCATCAGTTTCTATTTCAAAAGGTTGTCGAAGGTCAGGAATGGCTAAGATAGGAGCTGAGCAAAGCTTATCTTTGAGAGTAGTAAAATCTTGTGTATGGGCATCTGTCCAATGAAAAATAGATTTGGCCTTAGTCAAGGAATGCAATGGAGCAGCAATTATGGAGTAGCCTGGAATGAATTTGCGGTAGAAGTTAGCAAGGCCAAGAAAACTTCGTAGTTCAGTGATGGTGGTTGGAGTAGGCCATTTGAGAAGAACTTCGACTTTGGTAGGATCAACTTTAATACCTTCAACATTAATGATGAAACCAAGGTATGAGATGGATGTTTGGCCAAAGGAGCACTTTTGTATACTGGCATATAACTGATTCTTTTGAAGGATGGCAAGGACATGCTCAAGATGTTGTAAATGTGTTGGCCAGGTCTTTGAAAAGATCAAGATATCATCTAGATAAATGATTACATATTCATCTAGGCACTCACGGAACACCTCATTCATGAGCCTCATAAAAGTAGTTGGAGCATTGGTGAGGCCAAAGGGCATAACCAACCATTCAAACAATCCCATATTTGTCTTGAAAGTTGTTTTCCATGTATCCTCTGCTTGTATTCTAACTTGATGATAGCCACTCTTAAGATCAAGTTTGCTGAAGAATTTAGCCCCTTGGAGTTGATCTAACAAGTCATCAATGCGAGGAAGTGGATACCTATTTTTTATTGTTATTTTATTTAGTGCCCTAAAATCAATACAGAATCTCCAAGTACCATCTTTTTTTAGAACAAGAAAAATTGGTGAAGCACAAGGAGAAGTGTTGGGTTTGATGAAACCCTTATCCAATAATTCTTGTAATTGTTTCTTGATTTCATCATACTGTAGAATGGATTGCCTGTACATTGGAACATTTGGAAGAGGTGTTGCTGGAATTATCTCAATTGTATGATTAATTGCTCTTTCAGGTGGTAAAGTAGTGGGCTCCTGAAATACATTTTCATACTTATGCAATATTTTGTTCACTTGTTCATTTTGATATTTAATGTTGTTTCTATGCCCCTTTTCTTTTACGTGCTCTTGTTGTCGAATGAAAATTAGTGCTAGTGCTTGAGCATTATTAGTGGCTTTTCGAGCTTGTCTGCAAGTGAGCAGAAGATTAGATGTTTGCTTTGTTGCTTCAATGAGATAATGCTTGTGATCCTTTTGTAATGTATATGTGTTGTTAAATGCATCATAAGTAGCACGTCTATCATATTGGTATGGTTTACCCAGTAGCAATCCACAACAATCCATTTGGGTGACATCACAAGTCACCTTATCCTTAAACTTTGGCCCAAATGCAAATCCAACTGTGCAAGTGTGTGTGATCTGTGAGGTGTTGCTGCTATCCTTCCACCCAAGAGAGTATGGGTGAGGATGTTTGACTGTAGGAAGCTTTAGCCTATCGACAATGGACTTCGCGATGAGATTCTTTTGCGAGCCATTGTCGATTATACAATCTACTACAAAGTTGTGAAGGAGGTGAGCTCTAGTGACAAACAAATGGTCACGGTCACCACCTTGAGAATTTTGATTCATGAGTGTGACATTGTTCAATTGCCCTCTCAACTCCTCATACACTTCTTCACTACCAGTAGCCTTGATGGGGTTATCACTTGAGCCCTCATCAGACTGTACAAACAAATTCTTCTTCCTTTGTAAGTTAGGACATTGATTTTTGTCATGCCCTTTATTTTTACAATAGTTACAGAACTTCTCAGTTTGAGAAAAAGAAGAAGAATAAGAAGGAGAAGAAGAAGAGAAGGAAGTTTTAGAAGAAAGGGATTGATGAGAAGTGGGATTAATAAAAGAAGTATTAGAATATCTTCTTCGGCCCTGTTGCTCCATGGACACTTCAATGGTCGAGCTACCTGAAGAAAAATGAGGCTCCTTATGTTGTGCAATGAACTTCTCCTCCACAAGTTATGCAAAGTTGAATGCATCATCCAACGTAGTGCAAGTAGAATATTTTAGCTCCCTGTAAATATGTGCAAGTAGACCACTCTTGAATTTTGCAATCAACACCGCATCAGGATCAACAATGGCAAGTAACACTCGGAGGCGGTTAAAGTGGTGAATAAAATCTTGCACAAATTGTCTTTTTCCTTGGTGAAGTCTTAGCCATTGATTGAGTAAATCATCCTCATAGTTGGATGGATAAAATGAAGCCTTTAAGGCTTTGACTAGCTCCTCCCATGTTGTAATTGGGTTTTGGCCTTGTTGGCGATTGGAGATGAGCACCTTGGCAAGATTGGAAAGTTTGAGTTTGGCAAAGGGGACTTTTTGGGCATCAAGAGTATTACTAAACTCAAACCAAGTCTCCATGTCAAGTATCCAACTATTTAAGACATCGGGATCTCGAGAACCTTCATAGATTTGGACTTCACATCGAACATTAGGGCATTGGGAGGATGAGGAAGAAGTTTGGAGCAATTGCATCATGGTTGTTAATTCATGTTGGGCTGCAGTGATTTCAACCATCTTTTCATTCTGTTCTACAATGATTTCAGCCAATTTCTCCGCTAGGGCCATGCTAGCTGCCATTGGTCTACTAGGAGTGGACAAATGTTTACTAGGGGCCAGTGCACTAGGCAAAAATGGAAGCAAAAATTTATTTCAACTATGAATGGGCCCTCCCCTCCTATTGGAGACTGAACTGAAGATACTATTGAAGGTAATTTTAAGGAGGGTAATGAGGCAATTAATGAGCACCAATGGTCAACTACAAGCCCAAGGGAAGACCATGAAGTTCAACGACTAGTCCAACTGCATCAACGACTAGTCCAATTGCAACAACTCCAATGGCTAGCTAGCGCCCAACTCAATAACTTTAATGGCTAGTCAACAATAGTTTAACGATGGCAGAAGTACAACCACCCAATCCCCCAATGGTCACCCCTGAGCGATCCTTGAATGATCAACAAGACTTATTACACACTGTACTTGAAATAAGATTGACACAACCTGAAGACTTGGTAGAACACAGGAATATGGGACACATACCACTTGATGTGACACGTGAATTACATGATTGGATGACTCGATGTGATGCGATACATTAATCGACATGACTAGAGGACTCTATGCAACGTGGCATCATATGATTTGATGACTTGACATGAAACATCGATGAAGGATGATGATGATCCTATGAATCAACCAACATGGTGATGAAGGACAAGGGAAATCAATACGACACATCACATCATGACGTGATGACTTGACACGACACAGTGATGAAGGACAAGGAAACTTGACACGACATAATGATTAGACCCGATGACTAGCTATGTACCAATGGAGGGGGAAGGTAGCACAGCGAATGCTAGATACCAACAACTATGTGTGTTGGGTGTTATGAACAAGTGAGGACTCCCTCCTCTCATAAATGCGGGATAATCCTACATAAAAAATTCCTATATGATTGAGTCAGTCGATCAACATCAGGGACAACCACATCGTTGATGATGATGAAACCATCAAAAAAAGGATAAATCACCAGGAAAACACAAATTAAACTTGCCAACCTTAGGAAAATAAATATTTTGGTCACTAGATTTGTGCCTTTAGTCATCAAAAAATGCAAAACGATGTGATTTCAATCAGAAGCTTGCAAAAATATGTTTGAACACTAATTTGGATGTTTCTATGACTGGATCACACTTTGAGGAATGGGTAGATTACTATATTTTGTATCCTTGATGCTTGATCACAGCGTGCATGGATGGAGTGTGCTAGAGAGCTACGATTTTGTCGAAAACACATCGACAGCATAGTAGGGTCAAAAAGTGCTATGAGTAATTGAATGAAATGTACTGGAGAGATGCATGATGGGTTGTTTTACTATTGGAATGATCACAGTGTGCGCAGGAAGTTTAACAAGGATCTTTAATGGTGATAAATCGTAGGCATCAATTATGATGATTTTACAGGTGATATTGGGAGGTCGAGATGCAGATCAACATCTTCTTTATGCCCATGAACTAGATCTCAGCTTCCAATGTGCTTGAAATGTGGTGGTTGATGTTGTGTATGATCTTTAAACCATGACAATCACTTGGTTTTAATGAGAAACTCTCGCAGAATGGGAGAACCTTGTCGTACACAAGGGCCTCATGAAATCCAATCTCATTCTTTATTTATCGGATGACAAGGGCGATCATCGACTAGAGATCCTTCTATGGTAATTTTTTCTACCTTCCAAAGAGCAAATATGCTCCCCCTTAAATATGAAAATGCAACAACTAAAGAGCCAAAAAGATGCTAGGGTTTGAAAGACTATCTTGAGTTTCTAGGAAATGACAAATACAAGTGTGAGAACTTGGACCAAGAGCTAAGGGTTGAGATTAGAGGAACCCTAGCTTAGTTGAAGGTCAATGACCAAAGGAACCCTAGTGAGAGTTTTTCGAATGAGCAGTGCTTGAATGCGTGTGCAGAAAATGGAAGTGTTCCTCCCAAGCTAAGATCCACTAGTGTTTTTCTCATTCCTCTTTTGAACCAAATTGGCCTCGAGGAATAGGATACTCACCTATCCAATGCTCAACTCTGATACCATTGATATAGAATGAACACTCAAGAGCAAGCACAAGAATTGTATGATGAAAAAATGAGTTTATACTTGAGGGTGAAGTGTAATGGTTCAGACTTTGGCTCTTCTTCGATAGGTCCAAGGTTCAAACTACGATATGGGTGAGTGTGTGAGGGGGTGGGTGTGTGGTGGTTTTGTGTTAAATTATCTATTGATAAGTATAGCTCTCGGCTTTACGAGGGGTCATGGTTGGGAGGAGACTGCTCATACCTGTACGTCGATCATAGAGGTTTCTCACAATAACCAAATCAAACAAAAAAAATTATAGGCATGTTTGCCTTTACAAAAGCAACATTTAATGCACCCAATCTGTGTGAGCATTAAATGTTGTATAATGTGATCCGTGTGAATAGAGATAGTATTAAGAATTAAATATCAATCTCTATCATCTAGAGAAGATAGAGACTTCCTTAATACAACTAATCAAACACATATTTTTTAAGAATATGTATAAAACTAACAAAAATCATGATAAATATTTTAGTGGTGAAATTAATATTTGTGTGTAAGTTGATAGTGGTTTTGCTTCTGCAAGTAAAATAAGTAGATAAAATGTGGAATTTTTAGAGATATAATTATATATAGATGCGGGGCACTTCTAAGAGGAGTACCCTAGTATGCAATAGAAAATGGTATAAAATTACTAAAAACTAGATTGAATGCTTATCAAATGAAACCCAAGGTAAACTAATAGTAAGATAAATATGAAGAGGTAAGAAACAACAACAATATGCAAGGATTGAGAATAGATAATGACAAGATAAAAAATTAGTGTGAGCAAGAGATGGCAAGTGAGATAAAATGTTAGTCAAGAATTAAACAAATATTAAGCCAAATAAGCAATATAGAGAGGGGAGAGGCACAACCCAATTGCAACAAATTTTTCCTATTCCCTCTATTGTTGAAATTCAACCAAAATCTTGAGATCGTTACTTGAATATAATTCTTAGAGTGAATTAGACAGAGTTTTTTTGTTGTCAGATTGATTCTTAAAAGGCCTCTCTAAGGGTTGAATTTATAGAAATTAATGGCTCCTTAGGAGTAGAGATGTAATGTTATGGATTATTAGCACATTTTTAACACATGTTTTAATAATTTTGTTAGTTACGGATAAGCGTTAGTTACTTTTTAATTGTACCCGATACTCTTGGCTCTTTTTTCTTCTTTCTCTTCCACCTTTGTATGCATTGGAGACCACTGCATCTTTAGTGGGGAGGAATATTATGGATTAGTAGCACATGTTTTAATAAGTTTGTTAGTTATGGATAAGTGTTATTTAATGCACTATTATCCTTTGTAATACCTATTTATAAGCAACTATTGGTATGATGAAAACAAGTTCTGGGTTATCTTATTATTTCTCGTGTCTGTTGTAACTGATACCACATCATGCAATGAATATGATATGATGAAGACATGATCAAAAGAGGCAAGGGTTTCAAAAAGGATCAAGAGGAGGAAAAAGGAATATTATGAGAATGGAAATTCTCTTGGAGTTTTGTTATAGGGGGTTGTAGATCAAAAGGTATGGGTGGCTCATTAACGATAGGTGGCTTGACAAAGACAAGGAGGCATGTGTCTAAGATTTGCCACATGTTAGGGCAAAATAATTTCCATAAAAAACCATTATCGATGTTTTTGCAACCGTATTTTTAAGATATGACTATTGGAGGTCAAATTTGGAAAAATTATTGTTAGTATGTAAAACCGCTATTAGTGGTTTTGCTTACCACTAGAATTCACTAGAATTTTACTTTTTTAAGAAATTAGAGGTATTGATTTTTATAGGATTATAGGCTTATTTATACAAATTAGAATTCTCTTTTCAATATTGTTCTAATGGAAGTATTTTGATAGTCTTGTAAATATTTTAAATTGAAATTAATTCCCCAAATATTGACGCTCCAAATTTGGGCAAAAGGAAGGTGGATTTAGTTTGGTTAATTAGAAGGCTAGTGGAATTCATAAACTTGAAAATTAAATCCAAGCATTACAAAATTGAGTGTCTATATTTTGCCCCCTTTTTATGCATTTATTGTAAAATAAATACATCAAAAACTAACGTAGATGCCCCAATTTTGCAATAGGAAGAAGATAAGAGATGTTTAAATCAATTGGATTGAAAGGGATGGGTTTTGGATAGCTTTAAATGTAATTGTGTCCCAATGTGCCTCCTCGAGTTTCGAAGGGAGAACCAAGTTGGACCAAGGAAACTAAATTTGTCTATGATACACATGGAGGTGGTGATGAAAATATTGGAATAGAGATGATAAAAGAGATTAAAATAGAATTATATTTTAGGATGAAATTTTAGATAAGGATGAAGTAATTTGAGGAACAATTTGAAAATGATTTAGGATGAAGGTGATTAAATAATATTTAATAAAGGTTTGGTTTATAAGATTAAAGGATGAGGGATGAAAGGAGAAATATGGTGAATTATGCAAGCTAAAAATCTACGAATATTTTCTTATGTAAACAAGAATATGTATAATTATATACAAGAGATTCACCCTTAATTAGGGACCTATGTGTCTGATTGTTGGATAAATGCTTAATAGTGATAGATTGCCTAGACACCTCATGTTTGAAGGACTTTGTGCTTCTATGAAAGCAATGGTTTAATTCACCCTTAAGTAGTGGCATGTTCACCTGGTATATAGACAAGTGTTTAAGTAGCTTGTAAAAATATTTATCTTTACTTGAGGGACTTGTGGTACAAGATATCAATTTGAAATAGATTGCTTTCAACTAAAGGACTTTTGCGGTAAGATATCTACTAGAGAGAGATCACCTTCATCTACTAGAGATAGATCACTTTTTTCGAAAGGACTTTTGCTATAATAAATTAGTTTTTTGGACTACCCAAAGGGACTTTAGCTTTTGGATCTCCTTCACCTAAAGGACTTTTACAATAAGAGATCCACTAGAGATAGATTGCCTTCACTTGAAGGAATTTTACTGTAATAAATCAACTTTTGAATTTCCCAAGGGAACTTTATATTTTGAATCACCTTCACTTGAAATACTTTTGTGGCAAGATATCCTCTAGAGATAGATCATATTTACCTGAAGGAATTTTTGCAGTAAGAGATTTTCTAGAGATAGATCACATTTGCTTGAAGGACTTTTGTTGCAAGATATTAGCTTTTGGATCATAAAGGGGACTTTAGATTGAGATGATACAAAGATTCATCCTTTAGACATATCCTAAAGGAATTGTATGTTTTATATTTATCCTTCATGGGTGAAGGACTTATAATGATTATTCCTTCTTACTTGAAGGACTTGTAATTTGATTCATCCTTCATGATTAAAGGACTTGTGATTTTATTCATCCTTCATGCTTAAAGGACTTGTGATTTTATTCATCCTTCATGCTTGAAGGATTTATAAAAGAATTACATTTAAGTGCTAGCTTAAAGGACATTTTAAAGAAGATTTTACTTGATGAGTGTGCTTTTATTACCACTAAGCAAGGGCTTAAAGGATATTTTTTATTGGATTAACTTTAGATAAAGGTCTAAAGGACCTTTTTTATTGGATTAACTTTAGATAAAGGTCTAAAGGACCTTTTTTATTCTCTATAATATTGGATTACATTTAAGCAAAGTCTTAAAGTATGATTTGATTTTGTTTTGTTCATTAGCCATAGGATGTCTTGATTAATTAGCCTATTAGTCATAGGGTGCTTTGATTTGAATTTCTCTTTAAACTTAGGGTATGTGATTGAGATTGTATATTTTCTCCTATTTTATTTAGAATGTACATTTAAATCATATAGAAAATCCAATAGTACTAATGCTTAATTGATGTGTTAATGAGTGATACCCCTAGTCAAGAAGATGATTCATTTTTGACCACCCCATCACATAGAATGTTGGGCAGGATAGCATATGATGAGATTTATTGGCTATCATTACTGGTGGAGTCTTGAAAATCATGTGATTTAATTAATTGATTTAAAATAAAATAAATATCAAAATTTGACTTAATAGTTTACATTAACTAGGCTATTTAACAATATGTTATTGATTGTTCCACTTAAAGACACACTTGATTGGTCCATTTAATGACACATTTTATTGGTCTACTTAGATATGCACTTGATTGGTCCATTTAAGGACACATTTGAATGGTCCATTTAAGGACATATGATTTATTGGTCTATTTAAAGACTCATTTGATTTTGATCAATGTATTTAAAGACATATTTTCTTTGATTGATCTATTAAAAGACACATTTGCTTTGATTGGTCTATTTAAAGATGCATTTGATTGGTCTATTTAAATATCCCTTTGATTTTTATCAGTCTATTCAAAGACACATTTGCTTTGATTGGTCTACTTAAAGACCTTTGGTTTTGGTCGGTCTATTTAAAGACACTTGCTTTGATTGGTTTAATTAAAGAAACATTTTATTGGTCTATTTAAAGACACATTTTATTGGTCTATTTAAAGACCCTTTTGATTATTATCTATCTATTTAAAGATGCACTTGCTTTGATTGGTCTATTTAAAGATACATTTGATTGGCCTATTTTAAGGCACACTTGATCTAATTTATCAATTTTTTTATTTTGAGGCATTCATGGAATTCATTTATTTAAGGATTAATGATGTGACTTATCCACTTAAGGTCCAATGATGGGTTTCATCCATTTAAAGTACTAATTATGGGTTTCATCCATTTAGAGGTTAACAATGGGTTTCATCCATTTAAGGACTAATGATGGGTTTTATCCATTTAAGGACTAATGATGGCTTTCGTCCATTTAAAGACTAATGATGACTTTTATCCATTTAAGGACTAATTATTAATCATACATCTAAATATTTTTTATTGATCATTGTAGACATGGAAAATTGACCCACTAAGGTGAGTAATTTTCCCTAGATCCCTTGTTTTCTCCTTGGAAAAGTAGGGTCATATTTGAGCCTATTTTCCCCTACCAAATCTTATCCATTCTTCCTAAATCCTATACCATTGGATCGGGCTCAAAAAGATCTTTCCAACGGTATATGATATGACCCATTTTGACTCCGTTTGACCCTCCAAAATGCATTAAAACCGCATGGGGGTCTAGCTGGTGCGATGTCGCGCCCCATCTTTATGGAGCGCGATTTTGCATTTTAGGGTTTTCTCTTAAGAAAACCCTAATTTTCAAAGTTGATATTTTTAGGGTCGGTTGTGCTTAGTTTTTCCCACCCATTCTTCTTTCAAATCCACTATATAAGGAGGGTTTGAAATTCATTTCTCCCCATCAAGTCTTTATCAAGTTTTTATCAAGCAAGTTCATTTCTCACCAAGCATTATTGATTGAAGTCTTCTTCTTCTTCTTCTGCAAGCAAGCTAACTCACAAGTGTGAAGTGTGATCTATTGAAGCTTTGTTTTCTGCTGCATTGGATTGTGTGTTGCTACTCTTGGTGGACAAGTGTTGAAGCCCTAAGGAGGAATCTACTACTTGGAGGTCTCCATCCCTTTTGCTTGCTTCTTCACTACTACCAGGTTGTTTTTGCTCTTCTATACTTTGCATATTAGTTATATTTTTGATTATGCATCCATTAATTCATATTTTTCTATTTTTTCTCTTAGCTTCTATGAAATCGCGCTCGGGTTCTACGGGGTGCGATTTCATTGTGCGATATCACGGTCGCTCCATACGGGGCATGATTTTGCATAGACCATGTTTGGGGGTAATTTGCTACCCCCAAACCCTAGATCTATGTTATAGACTACATTTAGGCCATATTAGGGCATTTTGTACTCTATTTTATTATTCTGTTCTGCTATATTCTGTTATGCTTGTTCATCTTCCAAAGGTCAATTTCCACTTCTATTTTCAAAGGTCATCTAAAAGGACCTAGGGGGCTTGACTGCACCTCCAAGCATTATTGTATAGTGGCCTAAGTAGGCCCCCTAATGCTAATCATATTTTCAAGTGTTTCTTAAGTTATCTTGTAGGAATATGGATTATTGATAGCATTGGATCAAAGGATAAAAGCAAGGATCAACCATCGGATAAGCTAAGTGTTCTGATTAATCTTTAGGTTGTTTGTTGAGTGCTTTATATTTCTGTTGTAAACCCTAGATCTGATTTAAAAGGAAATATATTTAATTAATTTCTAGGCATTTAAAATATAACAACATATAGTGTGCACTTAGGGTTAATTTTGTTTGTGCATTCTCTCTTGAGCCCTTGCTTAAAAGGTTTTCTATTTAAAACCCTAGGTTAGAAAGCATTCAAAGAAAGAATCATTCTAGGGTTAGCTCTTGTATTCTTGCATTCTATATTTCTGCATTGTCCTTTATCTTTTATAGCATAGATCTAGAAAGGCCAAATTTAGGTGATTGTCTTGAAACTAAATACATCAAACATTCTTGAATATCCTGAGGACTTGGAGCGAGTCCTTAAACCATTCTTGGTGAACCCTTCCCCCTAGCATCGAGTGTAGAGAACAACATACCCCCGTGGTTCACCCCATAAGGCTTTCTATCTTTGTGGATCTAGCCTTTTGGGAATTGTATGTGGTAGGGCAGTTTTCCCCCTCTACATATTTGGTGAACCTGATGTGAACACCTCCTTTTCTTTTAAAACTTTAATCAAGATCATTAATTTTGTGTGTTAGATAAGAAAAAATTAAAAACATAATTTCTTGTGCTTTGTCTTCATTGGTTTTAGTTCCTTCCTTTTTGCCCTAGTCCTTTTCTCTTCTCCTAATGGCTTCCAACCTTGGGAGTGAGCAAAGGCCTTTGAGGTTTGATGAGATTTTCCAAGAGAATGATCAAATTGATAGAGAAAATCATAATCTTGAAGAAGAGGAAAAGGTTGATAATAGTCTTGATCCCCTTGAAGACCCTAATGGTCGCTACATTTTTGAATCATTTGATCATGTTTTGGGTTTCATGGAACGCCATAAGGAGGCTTTACTTAAGGCTATGGAACAGAAAGCTCAACTCGAAAGAGGTGAGACTCTTCTTCCTCCTCCAGTCATCTCTCCTAGGCATGTTCATGATAACCCTTTGTTTGAATCTTTGAATCATGGTAATCCTGCCCATCAACCAACCTATGCCACTACTGTAACCACCAATGTTGGAAGAAGTCCACAAGTTCCTCCAACCAGTAGTGTCACTCAAAATTATTTTCAATTTCCTCCTCAATCTGCTAATCTCAACACTTTTTCCTCTATTCCACCAAATGTTAGTTATCCTCTCCATCAAGGTATCACATATCACAATAGTATCAATACCTCCAACTTAAGCCAAGTGCCTTTTCAACAACCTACCTATACCCCTCCCTTAGGGAATCTAGGGGTATTGCACAATAGTGATCCAAAAGTACAAAAATTGACAAATATGGTAAAACAATTGGCTTCAAAAGTGGATATGATTCAGCCTTCTAGTTTTACTTACAGTTATAAAGAGATGTGCAATCAACCCCTAGACCCTATTGTTGCTGCTAGGCCTTATCCTAAGCATTTTTCCATGCCATTTTTACCTATATATAAGGGAACATAAGATCCGATTGAGCATCTAAGAAGATTTAGAACAACTTGTCATGATCTCATCTATGATGATATGTTATTACTAAAGATGTTTCCTAAGAGTCTTGTTGGCATGGCATTAGAATGGTATTATCGATTACCTAATTATTCTTTGAGGAATTTTGAGGAAACAATAGAATTATTTGTTCATCAATTTAGTGCTTATATTGAAAAGGAAGTGACAATGAAAGATCTATATAATTTAAAACAAAGTAAAGAAGAAATTTTTTCAAAATTCTTAGCTCGTTGGAGAAGTTTAGTTGGTCGATTAAGATATCCTGTATCTCAGAAATATATGCTTGATATATTTATTAGTAATTTACAAGAACAATTATCTTATGAATTAGAAACTACAATCATCACATCTTTTGATCAAGCAATTGAGTTAGCAAGAAAAGTAGAACAAGCTCTTATCAGAAGAGGACAACTCAAAGTGAAAGAAGATAAAACCATTCAGTCATAGTATAAGAATAAGGATGTGGTAGGTGATGGTGTAATGGATAGTAGGCCTATTAATAATGTTGTTAACAACCTACAAAAGATAATACTTCAAAAACCTCCACAAAGGAATTTTACAAGACTTGGCATACCTATGGAAGAAGTCCTAAAGCAAATTTTAGAAGCCAATGCAATTGAGTTACCTCCTATAAGGCAACCAGATACTACAACTAGTTGGTACAAGGTAGGACAACATTGTGCATATCATAGAGTAGAAGGACATTGGATAAATTCTTGTAAGAAGTTGAAACATGTGGTTCAAGATTTAATTGATGCAGGACATCTTGATGTAAGAAATTCTCAATCTTCAAATAGTCAACAAAAGTCCACTACCAACCATAATATACCTAAGCAAGGACAATAGGTAGTTAATCAAGTATCTTGTAAAAATGTACCACATCATTATGATAACCAAATGGTTGGTATGGTAACAACTACTTCAAAACAATAGGTGCAAAATCGATAGATCCAATGGTCTCAATAGGAGATGAGTTTTTCAACAAATATTTCCCTCTTAGAACTTTTGCAAAATTCTCCTACTCATGGAGAAGCCTTAATAAATGTTCTAAAACAACAATCTGTCCCTCCAGATATTTCCCCTAGTGATATGGCCAATGTTGTAAGCTTTCTTGGGACACATCACATCACATTCTTGGATGATGATATTTCTTCCTCAGACCTATGTAGGGATTCTTCTCTCTACATTACTGCATTTATTGGGGAAACCCTTATCAAAAGGGTTATGATTGATAATGGTTCTTCCCTCAATTTATGCACATATCAATTTATCCAAAATTTTGGATTAAAAGAGGAAGATTTAACTAAATCCGATGCAATCATCAAAACATTCAACAATGAGTCCCAAGAAGCTTGTGGCACTATATCTCTCCCCCTTAAAGTTGGACCTAAAATTTTAGATACATTGTTCTATGTGGTACCTTGCCTTGCATATTTTAATCTACTTCTTGGACGTCCTTGGATCCATGCAATGAAGGTCATCCCTTCTACTCTTCATCAATGTTTGAAATTCAAATTTAAAGAACAAGTTATTACCATTCCAGGTGACCTTCATCCATTCGAATATTGTTCAATGGTTGAACAAGCTCAGTTTGGTCTCAATGTTTGTCCTTCAGTTTCATCATCTATTTCTCCAAGTTCCTCATCTCAAAAATCTGAACAATCCAACAATCTAAAAGTGAGTGAGGAACCTCTAATCAAAGTTTCATCATGGGATCAAGACAATCAGTTTCTTCAAGAACCTCTTCTGGATATATCTCATCAAGGTTTGGAGCAGAGTAATGAGGATGAGGATCCCCCTTATCCCTCTAACATCTTATTTTGTAATATGATAAATTTTGTGTGTTCTAATGATAAATATTTTGCTTCTCATAGAGATCTTGCAATGTTAGGGATTTCTCCTCCTTATGTTAAGAATAATGGTTTTGTTCAAGAATGTATAGATTATCATGTTATGGCTACCAAAGAAAGAGCTATGAAGGAGCCTCTCCATGATTATAATCATCGAGATGGCTTGCCTTCTAGATTTTTCTTTGATGAAGTAGTCCCTTGAATGCCTATTCTTTTTGTTAATATAGGAGGCACAATTAGAATATGTGTTGACTATCATTCTGATTGCTTGTTTAATAAAACATAAAATAAAATAAAATCAATCATTAATTAGGTATGCATTTGCATTCTCATTCCATCATACCTATTTTCTTGCTCATACTACATGATTTCCTATCATACTTTGCATGGTTGCCTGACATTCTATTCCTCTTGCATTTTTGCTTGTCATAATTGCATTGTTGCTTGCTCATGATTGCTTGTTCATATAGCTTCGGGGATTCATGACAATGGCATGTGATGATACCTAGTTAGGTCATAGCTCACATGCATTGCACTTTCACTAGGGTTCTGATGCCTAGCAAAGCCCCAACCTAGGGCCCATGCATTTTCATCCCTTCTTCTCTTCTTGTCTTCCTTTGCTCTTTCTTCTCTTCTCTCTTCTTCTTGTATTCCTTGACTTTGAAAGTTTTACAATGATCATCATTTCTCCTCCAAAGTCAAGGAATGCAATCCTCTTTTGGTATATCCTTGTATTTTTGCATGATTCTTATTTCTCCTTTGTCTTCTTTTTTCAATATAAGGATATACATTCTTCTCTTCTTTGATTACACATTTCCTCCCTCTTGACTTTTCACTAGTTGAAACTTCAAGTTGGGGGTACACACGCACAATTCATTGCTCCTCATTTTCTTCCTCTTATTTCTTCTAGCACATGCACACACTCACATTGTGTTATGCTCATATGACTTGGTCTATATATATATTTTTACACCCCTATCGGGTAGTACTTGCTAATACATCATTCACATCAATAATAATATATTACCCCTATCGGGTTACACTTCTTTTGACTCAGTGGGCTCAACACCCCATTATAGGATAAGCTCCTTGGCCATTTTAGTAGGCCTCGATATACATCCTAGTGGGTAATCACCCCATAGTAGTCACTAGCGAGCAATCATCCATAGCGGGTTACGCTCCATCATTTGATCATTTGAGCAATCACCCATAGTGGGTTATACTCCATATTTTTCCCATCTATCCATCTTAGTGAGTACTACACCCATAGTGGGTTTTCACTCCACATCTGGACCTTCTCTTTGGGCATAACACCCTTCATTCAGGGTTCTTGATCAACTTCTCTCGATTTCTATGGTTGACCTTTGGATTCTTCTTGTTCTTCTTGTTCTTCTTCTCTTCTCTTCCCTTCTTCTTTCTTTCCCTTTCTTCTATTCATCCATGCATTTCATGCTAGCTGCATTAGATTCATGTTGTACCCAATGATCTTTGCTCTATTGTTTGTTTGCTTGCTTTGTTCTCTATGTTTCTATGTTTTGCTTTTTCTTTCTTTACCTTTTTCAAGTTTCTTAAGGAATTTTCATTCCTTTCGAAACTCGAGGGGGCACCCTAGCCATAGAGGCATTAATGGTAGTAATGTCTCACCCTTTTACCCAAACCTGGCCACCCCTTTTTTATGTTTGTTGTCTTCTTTCCCATAGGATTCTACATATTTCTTTGATGCATTTACTTGGCCTTAAATACATCAAAGAGGGGGTAAAATGTAGACATGAAAAATTGACCCACTAAGGTGAGTAATTTTCCCTAGATCCCTTGTTTTCTCCTTGGAAAATTAGGGTCATATTTGAGCCTATTTTTCCCCTACAAAATCTTATCCATTCCTCCTAAATCCTATACCATTGGATCAGGCTCAAAAATAGCTTTCCAATGGTATATGATATGACCCATTTTGACTCTATTTGACCCTCCAAAATGCATTAAAACCGTACAAGGGTCTAGCTGGTGCGATGTCATGCCCCGTATTTATGGAGCGTGATTTTGCATTTTAGGGTTTTCTCTTAAGAAAACCCTAATTTTCAAAGTTGATATTTTTAGGGTCGGTTATGCTTAGTTTTTCCCTCCTATTCTTCTTTCAAATCCACTATATAAGGAGGGTTTGAAATTCATTTCTTCCCATCAAGTTTTTATCAAGTTTTTATCAAGCAAGTTTATTTCTCACCAAGCATTTATTTATTGAGGTCTTCTTCTTCTTCTTTCACAAGCAAGCTAACTCACAAGTGTGAAGTGTGATCTATTGAAGCTTTGTTTTCTATTGCATTGGATTGTGTGTTGCTACTCTTGGTGGACAAGTGTTGAAGCCCTAAGGAGGAATCTACTACTTGGAGGTCTCCATCCCTTTTGCTTGCTTCTTCACTACTACTAGGTTGTTTTTGCTCTTCTGTACTTTGCATATTAGTTAGATTTTGATTATGCATCTATTAATTCATATTTTTATGATTTTTCTCTTAGCTTCTACGAAATCACGCCTGGGTTCTATGGGGCATGATTTCACTATGTGATATCACGGTCGCTCCCTATGGGGTACGATTTTGCATAGACCATGTTTGGGGGTAAGTTGCTACCCCCAAATCCTAGATCTATGTTATAGATTGCATTTAGACCATATTAGGGCATTTTGTACTCTATTTTATTATTCTGTTCTGCTATATTCTGTTATGCTTGTTCATCTTCCAAAGGTCAATTTCTGCTTCTATTTTCAAAGGTCAGCTAAAAGGACCTAGGGGGCTTGATTGTTGCACCTCCAAGCATTATTGTACAATGGCCTAAGTAGGCCCCCTAATGCTAATCATATTTTTCAAGTGTTTCTTAAGTTATCTTGCAGGAACATGAATTATTGATAGCATTGGATCAAAGGATAAAAGCAAGGATCAACCACCGGATAAGCTAAGTGTTCTGATTAATATTTAGGTTGTTTGTTGAGTGCTTTATATTTCTATTGTAAACCCTAGATCTGATTTAAAAGGAAATATATTTAATTAATTTCTAGGCATTTAAAAGATAACAACATATAGTGTGCACTTAGGGTTAATTATGTTTGTGCATTCTCTCTTGAGCCCTTGCTTAAAATATTTTCTATTTAAAACCTGTTGGTTCGGCTTTCATACACACCCCATGAAGAATGAGCATAAAATACCAATAACACTTATACGGGATAAATCCCACTCACTTTAGGATCTTGCTGGTTATCCAAGGTGTGAGTTACAGAGTTGGGTCGAATGTCTATTCACTCTTTTTCGCTTCTGGAATAGTTTCAAGTGGACTCTCATTACCTTACAACGGGCTCGACCTTCGTTCAATAATGTTTAGAAGTTGTTATCTTTGTTGACTATCGGATTTACAATGAGTTCTTTGATATAGCTCTTTATGTTTTAGCAGATTAAATAAAAGACAAATTTTGAAAAAAAATAAAATGGATCATTTAACAATAGAACAAAGAGAGTAGGGTAGGGCAAAAAAGAGAAGCTTATCTAAGTTAGTTGCAAAATCAAAACTATCAATTTCAATTACACTCTTAAACTTCACAATGGAACCAATCAAAGAGGAAGGTGTCCAACTTTCTAAGATCACCTTCTACTAAGAGCATAAGACGGAGATAACATAGATTTGAAAGAAAATCATAAATAAAAGGGAAGTCGGTGTTAACTGGTATCTCTCACAAGCAGTCTAGCTCACGCAGTGAGGACAGAGCAATTAGAATAGACCAGAACCTTAAATATTTAATTTTTCCTAGCATATAACAAACAGAGTGAAGCCTAGCAACATATTCAATCTTGATAACACAGATTTACAACTAAAATAAATAGAACTTTAGTGAGACAAAAATAGAAGAAGGTGCACTTATCAAAATCCGAAAGAGATTAGGCTCCTAGCCACGCTATCACAGAAGAACGATTTCACACAATCCCCAGGTCCAGAACAAAGCATTCAAACAAGATTTGCAAGAAATTGCTAGAATGTCTTTTATTCCAAGTTTTTGCCTCCTCACTTTACATTCAAGAGAAGTATATATAGACTCAGGATAGACCCTGATCTTTTCAAAATATCTTCTTCCAAATATCTAAATCTTATCATAAAAATCCCACCGCCGAAGCTTTACAATATAAGGTATTTTAATATAGAGTTTCGATAAACCCTAATCACTCTAAAATCTTCGTGTGGATCTCGCCATAAATGGAGAAGATAAGATTTGATTTTATCCTCGTCAAATGGGCACTGCGTGTAAATGTATCTTTATCTTTCGGCAAGCTGTCAGAGCATCTCATTAATTCTTCTACAAAATTTGGATGAGTCACTGACTTTCGAGGCCTTCCATCCTTGCACAGCCGCCTTTGTTTGGTTCGAGTTGAGATTTTCGGCCCGTCATTACTTTTGCCATAAATTTTTTGGGCAAATGGATCCACCGGCAAATTCCTTGAAGCCTGTATTTGTGGCCGGATCTGCAAAATCTGGATGAGTCACTGACTTCCCGGCATCTCTTATCTTTATCTTTCGGCAAACCGTCAGAGCATCTCATTAATTCCTCGCTTGATTTGTGCCGAAATTCAGGTTTGTCTATCTTTCTCACCATTACTTCTGCCATGAATGTAACTGTCGAATTATTTTACGCAAAAGAAAAACAAAAATTAGAATTAATTAATTTTCCCATTTAAATATTTCTAGGGTTTGGACGGTGTCGAAAAGCTTTTACTTCCTTTGGATGGGTGATGAAAAATTTAAAGAATGGCCAAATTTTGCAAAATGAATATAAATCCAAACATGTCGCGATATCGCGACATTTTCTTCAAGTTACTTCTTCCTTGCTTGTGCCTTCACGAAAATGGAACATGTCGCGATATCGCGACATTTCTTCACTTCATGTCTTTTCAGCTTTTGCCCTCGCGAAAATGGAACATGTCGCGAAATCGCGACATTTCCTTCACTTAGTCTCTTCCAGTCTTCGCCCTCGCGAAAATGGAACATGTCACGAAATCGCGACATTTCCTTCACTTAGTTTCTTTCAGCTTTTGCCCTCGCGAAAATGGAACATGTCGCGAAATCGCGACATTTCCTTCACTTAGTCTCTTTCAAGCTTCTGCCCTTGCGAAAATGGAACATGTCGCAAAATCATGACATTTCCTTCACTTAGTCTCTTTTAAGCTTTTGCTCTCCGAAAATGGAACATGTCGCAATATCGCGACATCGGACTTTAAAAGATTTTAGATAGGAACAATTAATTTTAAATCGAAAAGTCGAAAATGGAACATGTCATGATATCGTGACATTTCCATCAAGCTTTGCCCTCACGAAAATGGAACATGTCGCGAATCGCGACATTTCCTTCACTTAGTCTTTTTAGCATTCCTCAAAATGGAACATGTCGGATAATCGTGACATTTCCTTCAAACTTCTTTTTTAAGCTTTTGCCCTCGAAAATGGAACATGTCACGATGTCGCGACATCGGACTTTAAAAGATTTTAGGATACAATTAATTTTGAGTGAAAGTCTGACAAGTCCAAAAATGGAACATGTCACGATATCGCGACATTTCCCTCAAGCATTATTTCCAAGCTTTTCCTCACGAAAATGAGACATGTCCGAAAATGGAACATGTCACGATATCGCGACATCGGACTTTAAAAGATTTTAGGATACAATTAATTTTGAGCGAAAGTCCGACAAGTCCGAAAATGGAACATGTCGCGATATCGCGACATTTCCCTCAAGCTTTTCTTCTGAGCTTTTCCTCTCGCGAAAATGAGACAGGTCCGAAAATGGAACATGTCGCGATATCGCGACATTTCCTTCAAGCTTTTCTTCTACTCTGCAAACTCTCCAAAAATTGTGGGTTGACTCCAGCGACTTTGTCCACCTGTATTTGGCATTTTTACATATTGGTGAAGGATCTTCCTTACTCAGAAATAAATTTAACATTTGAAAAATGAATTTTAAATTGCTCAAGAATGATCAGCTTCACATGGTGTAGAAAAAATGATGAAAAACTCAAAGTGCCCAGAATTTGATGAAACTTTACAAGCATCTAAAAAGGCCCAAAGGGTATCCAAATCTGCAAACGGAGCTTAAAAATTCATCACGGTTGAAGGGAAAATGCATTTAGAAGTTTGCTGGCCAAAAATAGAAACTGCTATTGAAATCAATGCCATATGCAAGTATACTTGGACACTTTGATGTAGGCGAAGCTTAAAAAAAAGGGTGCAAGCAAAATTTGGAATTAAAAACCTGAAAAATCAAGAGGGTCCCTACGGAAAAAATGAAAATTAAATATTTTCAAAGGGATGGAATTTCATTTTTTTAGTGGGGGTGTGTTGCTTCTCAACAAATGGCGATATCTACGGGGAAAATAGTAGCACTATTTAGAATCCAGAACTCTAGTTTCAAAACAATTTAGACTATGTACCATGCTTTGCCACAAATATTTTCTAAAATGACTTAACTACTATCTGCTAGCTGTTAAAGTTTCCCAAGGACATACTAGGTTGAACCACTTAAGGAAGATTCTGATGTGCGATTACAAGTGTATAAACCTTCTTCCAAGGATGACCGGGGCTTCAAATGCTTGCTATGGATCGAACAACTATTTAGATTGTGTAGGGGAAACCGAGTAGAGCTCTGTTTACTAGTTTAGCCTTTCACAGCCCCGACAGAGTTACTCTTTAGATTTTCACGACCCTGATCACAACTATGAGGTGGCATCTATAGCTTGGTGAACATGTTTGAGATGTATCCTTCGGGAGCCTTGGCTATGTGCAGGAAAGAGTGCCAGTTTTATGTTGGCTTGCCCAACTTTCACCATCTCTCTCTTTTCTTTTGAAAGATACCGATTACTGGAGTGCCTTGCTTCTTCTTTTTTTTTTTTTATATTCATCGAGCAATTGATCAACTAACTGTTTTAGCTCAGGTACCAACAACCTCCTTGGACGCTTTGATGTAATTTTGTGAATCGGATTCCCCTCTCATGACCAACTTTTCTTGGATTCCCTGGGAGTTCTTCAACCAAACAGTATAGTAATTTCTTCATAATCAAAATAATTGTGGCAAGCAAAATACAAAATCCAATTATCTTTCTACTGTTGTTCTAGATAACAAGTAGTCCCACTTTTTAATCCTAGCAGACTATCTCTTAAAATAGAATGAAACAAAATGAAAACACACTAGGCCAATTTTCAATGTTGATTTGTGTTTTTCTTTGTTTAGGCAAACTCAAACAAACAGGATTAAAGAGCTAACGAGGAGGAAAAAGGCCACCAGTTAAAGACAAAATTGCATAGACCTACAAAGACAAAATACAGAACTTCAAACTTTTAAATAAAACAAAACAAAAACACACTACTTCACACTTCATTTACAATATTATACATATGCACAAAATCTTTGCAATTATTCAAATGATGTAGTGGATGGAACAACTGAGAAATAATGCTTCAGATATTGACCATTGATAGGAAGGTTCAGAAAATTACCTTCCAGGTCCTGCAGGCGAAACGCATTATTACCTAGGATTTCGGCGATCTGGTATGGCCCTATCCATAGAGGTTGCAACTTGGTGTGTTTACCTTTCTTTTCATGGGCTTTGTCCCATAGAAGCACCAAGTCTGCAAGTCTGAAGGCTTTTACTCTGGCTCTTTTGTCAAACCAACGCTTGACTGTCTCTTGGTGTCGGCTAAAATGCTCCAAGGCTTGAAGTCGTTCATCCTGCAAATTAATTAAGTCCAATATACGAGCTTCTGCATCTGCATGATCATCAAAGTAATCTAAAGCAAATTGGTAAGTGGGCAATTTTAGAGAGATAGGAACTATGGGCTGGGTGCCATACAACAAAGCAAATGGGGAAGTCTTAAGAGCTTCTTTATGTCTTATCCTGTCGGCCCAAAGTGCATACTTCAATAGTGTGTGCCATTGTCCGGGTTTGTCTACCGCAGACTTCTTGATGGCATTCATCAAATTCTTATTTGTGGACTCAGCTAGTCCATTACCTTGGGGATAATAATTGGATGAAAACTTGATGACTATCCCCTCTCGGTATGCCCACTCTACAAATTCGAATGACTGAAAAGTCTGGTCCGTTGTCGCACACCAAATTCAAAGGAACTCCAAACCTGGTTATGATATTTGACTCTAAAAATCCAATCACCTCGTGGGTTGTACTTTTCATGGTGGCTGTTGCTTCAACCCATCTTGTACAATAGTCAATGGTTGTTAAAACATACTTGTGCCCTGCTGATGAATTCGGGTTTATCACACCTACGAAGTCAAGTCCCCATTGCATAAAAGGTTTTTCTATTATAACAGGTTGTAATGGTAGAGCTCGATTAACCTGCTTGGATGCAAAGATCTGACACTGTTGGCAAGTTCTCACATGTTGATGTGCATCTTTAAACAATGTAGGCCAGTAATAGCCTGCTCTCAATATCTTGTGTGCAGTAGCGAAACCTGAGGAATGCCCCGCTCCTAACTTTTCATGAAAACTAGACATCACCTCGTCTACTTCATTCTGAGAAATGCATCTTAAGAATATGCCAGCATAGTTTTCTCTGTATAAGTTGCCTCCTTTGAGTAGAAAATGAGCAGATTTCAGCTTCAGTGCTCTTCTTTGAGTTCTATTCAGGTGAGGTGGACAAATTCCAAACCTTAGCAGATGAATGATATCTCCATACCAATCATCCACCCTAGAATCCAGCTGATTAATTTCTGCCTCTACAGGTATTTCAGCAATATGTCGGGACAAACCAAGTCCTCTGATTAATTTTGTAGGTCAAATTTCTAAGTCGTATTCCTGCAGTCTCGTGGCCCAATTACCTCTTAGCTCACCCAATTCATCCTGGCTTAATAAATATTTTACAGCTGGATCAGGAACTATAGCATGGACTTTGCTCCTCAATATGTAATGCCTGAATTGCTTGATTGCTCTCACCAAGGCATAGGCTTGCTTATCCAAGCGAGAGTATTTTAGCTCAACACCCTTTAAGTTGGTACTTTTGAAAGCAATCGGGTGTTCCCCTGTTTCCCTTCGTTGGGTTAAAACTGCTGCAAGTGTGTGTTCAGAAGAAAAAGAGTACAGGTAAAAATCTGCACTGAAATCTGGGCTCACCAGAACTGGAGCTTGCTTGATGGCAGTTTTGATCTCGTGGAATGCTGCTTTGGCTTCTGTTGTCCAGGCAATCTTAGCAGTTCCCTTCAGCATGTTATTTAGCGGCTTGACTATTTCTGCAAAACCAGAGATGAATTTTCTGACGAAATTAATTTTCCCAAAAAATGATCTTAACTCTTTCTTAGAGTTGGGAAAAGGTATCCCCGATATGGCTTCAACTCTCTCTGGATCCATGGAAATGCCATCTTTGGTGATTAAGTGTCCAAGGAGTTTTCCTTCAGTTACACCAAAAACACACTTCTTTGGGTTTAAAGAAATGCCAAACTCTCTGCATTTGTTGAAGACAGATTCCAAGTGCTTTACGTGGTCAAACCGAGATTTAGAAAAAACTGTCAAGTCATCCATGTAGACAACGATGCACTTACCCATGAGACCTTTGAAGGCATGATCCATTGCACGCTGAAAGGTAGCTCCAACATTTATCAATCCAAATGGCATTCTCTTGTAAGCAAAGGTTCCCCACTTGGTCGTGAAGGCAGTTTTCATCCTGTCTTCCCTTTCAACCAATATCTGGTTGTACCCCAAAAATCCATCTAAGAAAGACATCATTTCTGAACCATTCACAATTTGTAGCACATCATCCATGGAAGGCAAAGGATAATTATCCTTTTCGAAAGCCTTGTTCAAGTTTCTAAAATCCACGCACAAGCGGATTTCCCCATTCTTTTTTCTAACCGGTACTAAATTGGCTACCCAAGTAGAATGTCTGATGGGAAATATAATGGCAGCACTCAATAATTTCTCCACCTCCTTCTTGATGAGGGGTTCCAACAAGGCGTTGACATGCCTCTGTTTCTATCGGAAGGGTTTGCAGGACTCCTTTAAAGGTATTATATGGGTGTAAACTTTTGGATCAAAAACCTTTAGGTCTTTATAAGACCAAGCCATAACATCCTTGGATCTCGTGAAGGAATTCAATCATATTCTTTTTAATTTCAGGGTCACAAGCTTTAGCTAACTTAAGGTGTCTGGGATCTTCTTCAGTCCCCACATTCAGTTTTTCAGTTTCACCGCCTGCTATACCAATAGAACTTCCTCTTTGTTTAATTTGGTCGATATCAAACAGTCGCTCAAGTTCTACCATTCCTTTCGAAATTCTATTATCTTTCAAACTCATCATCCCCCTTTCATCATCAAACTGTTCCAGCATAGTATCCTTTTGACCATCATCAATTATAGCATTTTCAAATGCATTGGTATTCTGTAAAAAGTCTATAATTTGTTGGTCGTCGAAAAAGACTTGAAAATTGTCTACGTTATCTGGAACCGAAGGACAAGGGATTAATTCGATTGAAAATTTCTTCCATTTGAACTCCTCTAATGGCTTCAGATTTGTGGTTGATGAAGCTAAGACATCTGCAAGTGAATTCTCCTCTCTAGGAATGTGTGTCAAATTAAAAGCATCAAAATCCTCTATGAGATCCCAAGCTCGGTGTTTATATCTTTTTGGTAAGATGCCTTGCACTGAAATTTACCTCTAACCCGATTAGCCACCAACTCTGAGTCTGTGAAAACCTGGATATTTTTCACACCTTTATCTAAAGCAAATTTCAATCCCAGCACTAGTGCTTCATATTCTGCCAAATTATTTGTGCAAGGAAACTGCAAGCGATAAGACATAAAATAGGTCTGATCTCTAGGTCCTTTAAGAACTGCCCCTATACCAGAACCTTGTTTGGACTTAGCTCCATCGACATGAAGCATCCAAACTTCATTATCATGATCAAGATGAGCTTTAACAGGTTTCCCCTTTTGTGCAGTTGTCAGATTATAAACCCCGATATCTACATCAGCAATATTAACAGTCTCATTCTTGGCATTATACTCAGTGATTACGTGTTTATATCTAGGTTCTCTTTCGATTCTCAACTGATTTGCAACACCTTTCCAAGGTAACCACATATGTGAGAAATCAGTCGCCAAGTACCCATTCAAAGACTTTGACCAGTCTCTGCTCAGAAGCATTCCGTATCCCACGGGAATATCTACCACCTGAATGTCAATTTTGTGTTGTGCTCTCGGCTCAGATGCTAGTTGGATGTGTATATTCTGAAGTTCACCTACCACCTTAACCTCAGTTTTATCCAATTGGATGACTCTTCTCTCGGACTTCATAGGGGTTAAACCCAACTGTTGACAGATGGCTAGAGGCATGACATTGGTTGAAGCACCAGAATCCACCAGACAGTTGTGTAGATTCTTCCCAAATATACGGACAGTTAGCAAGAAAGGCGGAACTTCTGTCCTTTCTTTATACATGGCCAAGTTTGCATTCGCTATCTTCTTCCCCTTTTCTAGAGGTTTGGCGGTAGGCTCAGAGTATGTCTTAATCAAATTATCCCTTTGTTCAGTAATTTGAGCCAACTCATGAAGAGTGATGTTAGCCTTGATCTTCTTCATATCCTCCACTATGTTGTATCCTTTATTGAGTGAAGCAAAAAATCCACTTGGTACTCTTGGATCTCCTCCCTTGGGTGGAGGTGGGTTATTATTTGAAGATGGATCTGGAGGAACATTATGGGAGTTGTCTGGAGGTGTAGATGTAGTATTAGGCTCCAGATTTTTGTTCCTGAGGTTATAGTTGTCCCTTCTATATTGTTGAAAGGCTTGCACTTCATCCATAGGCATCTCCACAACATTCTCTGACTCATCTGGAAAAGTGAAAGAATCTAACACCATAGTTGTACTATGTTTGGATGAACCTGGACCATCAGCATTTCTTTGGTTTTCAGGAAAAACCAACTCACCAGATAAAGCTTCAAAGGCATTGCAAAACTCCAAACAATCTAATTCCCCGTGCTGAGATGTTCCGTGTATCCTGCACCAGTTGGGCAAAGCCAAGTCACAAATATTCACTTCATGCCCCTTACCTTTATAATCCTTATTGGGTTCATAGGGTGGTCTAGTGAATCTATTCTGTTGATAAGGAAATCTATTTGAGTTGTCCCCGGTGGACACCTGCCTTTTGAAACTCAAAAAGTCATTTGCCAACTTTTGGACCATCTTTGAGACTTCCTCAACTCTTGTTTTATCAGATTCTTTCTCTGTATTCTGTACATGTTCAGCATGTGTTACAGCCAATGGATTTCCTATTGGTGGAGTTTGGCCTGATGGCAACATCATTTGATGTGGGATAGGATTTAAAATAGGAGTATTTTGTGTAACAAAGGGAATTAGAGGAGCGTTCAAAGGTTGAGGTCCTAATTGTCTTTCAAGAACCAAAGCTTCTCTATATGCCTCTGTTAAATTAGTAATATTTGCATCTCTCTTCAGGAAAATAGAGGTCACTGGATCTAGGGAATTCCTAAAAATTTCCAATGCTAGGTCTGCAGTTGGCACATAATGACCCGTCAATCTACCATAAGCTTTTTGAAACCTGACATTGAAAGATCTGACAGTCTCATTGATTCCTCTCTTAATGCTGGAAAACTGTTGATATAACACACTGGGGTCAATCACTTCCCCAAATTGTGATACAAAAACTTTCTCTAGGTCATTCCAACTGGTAATAGAATCATTAGTGAGATTCAAAAACCAGTCGTATGCTCCCTCCTGGAGGGTGAATGGGAATAACCTACAAGCCACATCTTCATGCTGCACATTTAACAACTTTAGAGCATTTTTATATGCCACTAGATGTTCTTCTGTTGTTCTAATTCCATCATGTTTGTAGGTAGGGAGATACTTCTCAGGATTTTTGGGCAAATCATGCGCTGCACCAGGAATATTCAAAGCAGTGGAACCCAACCAGTTCGCCATTACTACCTGATTGACGATGATATTTTGAGTTGCAGTTGGAGGAACTACAAGGGGTGACAAAACTACACTGGACAAAGACTTGGCCCTTCTGAGGCTACTTCTCCTTGGGGTTTCTAACTCAGGCACAAGGAGCTCTTCGGCTCTAGAGTGGGACCTGGTTACTCTATAGGTAGAATCCAACTTTTCACAAGCAACTCACAATCCTTAACAAATACTGAATGGAGTTCAGGGCCCTCCTTCTAGCGCCAATTTTAAATGTTGGTTCGGCTTTCATACACACCCCATGAAGAATGAGCATAAAATACCAATAACACTTATACGGGATAAATCCCACTCACTTTAGGATCTTCTTGGTTATCCAAGGTGTGAGTTACAGAGTTGGGTCGAATGTCTATTCACTCTTTTTCGCTTCTAGAATAGTTTCAAGTGGACTGTCTGTTACCTTACAATGGGCTCGACCTTCGTTCAATAATGTTTTAGAAGTTGTTATCTTTGTTGACTATCGGATTTACGATGAGTTCTTTGATATAGCTCTTTATGTTTTAGCAGATTAAATAAAAGACAAATTTGAAAGAAAATAAAAATGGATCATTTAACAATAGAACAAAGAGAGTAGGGTAGGGCAGAAAAGAGAAGCTTATCTAAGTTAGTTGCAAAATCAAAACTATCAATTTCAATTACACTCTTAAACTTCACAATGGAACCAATCAAAGAGGAAGGTGTCCAACTTTCTAAGATCACCTTCTACTAAGAGCATAAGACGGAGATAACATAGATTTGAAAGAAAATCATAAATAAAAGGGAAGTCGGTGTTAATCGGTATCTCTCACAAGCAGTCTAGCTCACGCAGTGAGGACAAAGCAATTAGGACAGACCAGAACCTTAAATATTTAATTTTTCCTAGCATATAACAAATAGAGTGAAGCCTAGCAGCATATTCAATCTTGATAACGCAGATTTACAACTAAAATAAATAGAACTTTAGTGAGACAAAAATAGAAGAAGGTGCACTTATCGAAATCCGAAAGAGATTAGGCTCCTAGCCACGCTATCATAGAAGAACGATTTCACACAATCCCCAGGTCCAGAACAAAGCATTCAAACAAGATTTGCAGGAAATTGCTAGAATGTCTTTTATTCCAAGTTTTCGCCTCCTCACTTTACATTCAAGAGAAGTATATATAGACTCAGGACAGACCCTGATCTTTTCAAAATATCTTCTTCTAAATATCTAAATCTTATCATAAAAATCCCACCGCCGAAGCTTTACAATATAAGGTATTTTAATATAGAGTTTCGATAAACCCTAATCACTCTAAAATCTTCGTGTGGATCTCGCCATAAATGGAGAAGATAAGATTTGATTTTATCCTCATCAAATGGGCACTGCATGTAAATGTATCTTTATCTTTCAGCAAGCTGTCAGAGCATCTCATTAATTCTTCTACAAAATTTGGATGAGTCACTGACTTTCGAGGCCTTCCATCCTTGCACAACCGCCTTTGTTTGGTTCGAGTTGAGATTTTCGGCCCGTCATTACTTTTGCCATAAATTTTTTGGGCAAATGGATCCATCGAAAAATTCCTTGAAGCCTGTATTTATGGCCGGATCTACAAAATCTGGATGAGTCACTGACTTCCCGGCATCTCTTATCTTTATCTTTCGGCAAACCGTCAGAGCATCTCATTAATTCCTCGCTTGATTTGTGCCGAAATTCAGGTTTGTCTGTCTTTCTCGCCATTACTTCTGCCATGAATGTAACTATCGAATTACTTTCTGCAAAAGAAAAACAAAGATTAGAATTAATTAATTTTCCCATTTAAATATTTCTAGGGTTTGGACTGTGTCGAAAAGCTTTTACTTCCTTTGGATGGGTGATGAAAAATTTAAAGAATGGCCAAATTTTGCAAAATGAATATAAATCCAAACATGTCGCGATATCGCGACATTTTCTTCAAGTTACTTCTTCCTTGCTTGTGCCTTCACGAAAATGGAACATGTCGCGATATCGCGACATTTCCTTCACTTCATGTCTTTTCAAGCTTTTGTCTTCGCGAAAATGGAACATGTCGCGAAATCGCGACATTTCCTTCACTTAGTTTCTTTCAGCTTTTGCCCTCGCGAAAATGGAACATGTCGCGAAATCGTGACATTTCCTTCACTTCTTTTCAGCTTTCGCCCTCGCGAAAATGGAACATGTCGCGAAATCGTGACATTTCCTTCACTTTGTCTTTCAGCTTTCGCCTCGCGAAAATGGAACATGTCGCGAAATCGTGACATTTCCTTCACTTAGTCTCTTTTCAGCTTTCTCTCCGAGAAATGGAACATGTCACGAATCGCGACATCCGTACTTCAAAATGGAACATGTCGCGATATCGCGACATTTCCTTCAACTTTTTCAAGTTTCCCTCAAAATGGAACATGTCGAATACAATTTCCTTCATTACTTTAGCTTCTCAAAATGGAACATGTCACGAAATCGTGACATTTCCTTCAACTTAGTCTCTTCCAAGCATTGCCCTCCGCGAAAATGGAACATGTCGCGAAATCGTGACATTTCCTTCATTCTTTTTAGCTTCCCTTGACATGTCATATCGACATCGGACTTTAAAAGATTTTAGGATACAATTAATTTTGAGCGAAAGTCTGACAAGTCGAAAATGGAACATGTCACGATATCGTGACATTTCCTTCAAGTCATTATTTCCAAGGCTTTTTCCCTCGCGAAAATGAGACATGTCGAAAATGGAACATGTCGCGATATCGCGACATCGGACTTTAAAATATTTTAGGATACAATTAATTTTGAGCGAAAGTACGACAAGTCCGAAAAATGGAACATGTCGTGATATCAGGACATTTCCCTCAAGCTTTTCTTCGAGCTTTTCCTCAATGACAGAGTCCAAAAATGGAACATGTCGCGATATCGCGACATTTCCCTCAAGCTTTTCTTCCGAGCTTTTCCTCTCTGCGAAAAATGAGACGATGGTCCGAAAATGGAACATGTCGCGATATCGCGACATTTCCTTCAAGCTTTTCTTCTACTCTGCAAACTCTCCAAAAATTGTGGGTTGACTCCAGCGACTTTGTCCACCTGTATTTGGCATTTTTACATATTGGTGAAGGATCTTCCTTACTCAGAAATAAATTTAACATTTGAAAAATGAATTTTAAATTGCTCAAGAATGATCAGCTTCACATGGTGTAGAAAAAATGATGAAAAACTCAAAGTGCCCAGAATTTGATGAAACTTTACAAGCATCTAAAAAGGCCCAAAGGGTATCCAAATCTGCAAACGGAGCTTAAAAATTCATCACGGTTGAAGGGAAAATGCATTTAGAAGTTTGCTGGCCAAAAATAGAAACTGCTATTGAAATCAATGCCATATGCAAGTATACTTGGACACTTTGATGTAGGCGAAGCTTAAAAAAAGGGTGCAAGCAAAATTTGGAATTAAAAACCCGAAAACTCAAGAGGGTCCCTGCAAAAAAATGAAAATTAAATATTTTCAAAGGGATGGAATTTCATTTTTTTAGTGGGGGTGTGTTGCTTCTCAACAAAACCCTAGGTTAGCAAGCATTCAAAGGAAGAATCATACTAGGCTAGCTCTTGTTTTCTTGCATTCTATTTCCTGCATTGTCCTTTATCTTTCATAGCATATATCTAGAAAGGCCAAACTTAGGTGTTTTCTTAAATCTGAATACATCAAACCTTCCTGAATATCCTGAGGACTTGGAGCGAGTCCTTAAACCATTCCTGGTGAACCCTTCCCCCTAGCACCGAGTGTAGAGTACAACACACCCCTACGGTTCACCCATAAGGCTTTCTATATTTGTGAATCTAGCCTTATTGGGAATTGTATGCGGTAGGGCAATTTTCCCCCACTACAATCATCCATCGATTGAGTATCTATTGAAGGACTTATGATTGATCATACATTTATGAGCCCCTAAGCTTTGGAGTGCTTTGATTCAATATAATTTATCTTGTAGAGGAGAATTATAGAAGACTTATGATTGAGTGGTACAAAAATAAATGATGCCTCTAATTGGGAAGACATGTTTCTCAATTACCACCATAAAAGCTATCATATGGTAAAATTATAGATGATAGAATCGATAGGACTATCAACACCTACAAAATTTTTAGTATTCATCATGTGGTATAGAGGGTTGTAGTTTTAAATAATTGATAGACATGATTTCAAGACAAATTAGATTGAATGAGAGGGGTATAAAGTTGCTTGAAATATGATTACTTAGATCTAGTTTATTGATTTGATAGAGAAAAATTATGAGATTGATGACTAAAGAGAGATAGATGGAGATTGAATATTTGTATCTACAATAATAGAAACATTAGATAGATTAAATTAATGGAGATAAATACACTAGGTTGATAGAGGCAGATCATAGATAGATGATTAAATTGATAGAGATAGATGTTGGAGATTGATAGAGAAATAATTGAATTGCTAGATATTAATAGTTAAATGGTTCAGGATGGATTGATTCAGATTGATAGGGATGGATGGATCTACATTGATAAAGACAGGGTGATTCCAAGTAATGAAAATAAATTGATTGATAAATATTGTTGGGTTTAAATTGATAAATATGGATTGATTGTGTGAACTCTAATTTGATTTAAAGGCAGGGACTAAAAGAATCCACTCACATAAATCATCTAGTACAAGTGAAATGCAATAAATGATCTATCTTGACTAGGAATAATCATTTGGATAAAGCATGGATCCCTAACTTGATGTGCAACATGAAGTCCAGGCAACAACAAGCATGTGCATACAAGCATATATGAAGGCATGCAAAATATATACAAGCAACTGAATGAAGTGGGTAGTCAATGCAAACTTAGATGCAACTAATGCAAACTCAAATATAATGCATTATGTTGATTGGTTTCCTACATTTATTTTTTTCAAGTAGCAAGATATAAGATCTTGAACCAAACTTGGTGGTTATGGTGAATGGAATTATCCAAGCTAGATCAAGGTTAATAAATTTACACTAGCAAAGTATGTGAATTGAAAATGGCTAAGACCTAAGAAAAGTGATGGTTCCTCCCCCTCCTCATCCCAATCCAACCTATCTATGTAAATGATATCATCATGGGATTCTTGAAAGAAAAAGTTGGCCTCATCATTATTGTTAGACAAAAATTAAGTAGGAATAGGCTAATGGTTGGCAATATACCTTGTCCCATAGTGTCCTAGCCACGATTTAACCTCCAATGGCTCTTTGATGCCTTCATTGTGAAGGTCTAGTCCTTTACCTTGATATCCCATGTTGAAAAGCATCTGCTTTGAGATGAGATACAAGTTTGATAAGTTGCATGGGGCATACTGTTATTTAATTAGAAGGGGGTTTACTACCATGGATTTGTTCATCATTACTAGTACCAACACAATTAAAGTATTAACTTCCTATTTGTGCCATTTGACCATTCTTGGAAGGCAAACCTACAGTTCAAGACAGAGAGAGCTTGGCTAGGTTCAAAAGAGATTTATTATTATCTTGATTGCTAAGGTTTTTTAAATTATTTTTTTGAGCTTTGGATTGAGTATTAGGTTGATCATTTAAGGTTAAATACCTTAATGCATCATTGATTTAAGGAGAAGCTGAGGAAGAATGATGATTAACTTGATGATGATAGAAGATTAAATTAGTGATTGCACAAGAAGATATACTCACATTAGCTAGGGTTGATAATAACCAATTGACCTGTATCTATTAGGTATCATATCAAACTTCTAAGGATCTTGTATCTATTGGTCATATGACCCTTGATGTAGTGTTAGGAACAATATTGCTTGGGGTGAAACCCATGAGTTGTTTCCTTTTTAGGATTTGAAGGCTTGGAGGGTGGAAGCTCCACCAATTTGGCTCCAAGGAGATGATCTAAGATAGGTGAAGGAGGTAGGTCCAATTTATGGCCCTTCCTCCTATGTTTGTATGGTTGGGGATTTGCTAAGATAAATTTCTAAGTATTAAAAAAATAGGAATTGATTACACATAAGGTATGTGTGATGAGACAAGAGGAACTTTAAGATTGATGTGAATATAAGTTTGGCACATTAGGGCATATGACATTGGGATCATATGGATGTTTTCTAAGCTAGTTTAAATAAAAGTATTAAATAATGATAGATGAGATATTGTAAAAATAATGTTCATATTTGAGGGGATGGGAGGAATATTGTTGATAAGAATATTGGAATATGGGACACTAGGTGGTGCATATAATTTAGGAATCTCACTTGTACCCACTTGTTGAGATACAAGGCAACTTTCATTTTCCTACAATAGTTCCTCAAAGGGAGGCAAGGATGCATTATATCCCAAGGATGATAAGGAGTTTTGTATCCCAATATTCTTAGAAGTGGTAAGGACATGAGGAGTAGAATTGACTAGATTGGGGGTTGATGCATTAAGGTTTGTGTTTGCTTGAATAGAATGTGAAGGATTAGGATTAGTTTATCGAGGATAATCCTTGAGTGAATCATGCCCTATATAAACACTTTGATTATTTTTACCATACTTAAGTATGGTTGTTATGACATATTTATATCATCACAAGAAGGAAACCATATGATTTAAGGATTTGAAAATCATTCATCCTTAATCATCAATGATGGGGGTTAGAGAGTATGAGGGTGAAGCACCCTTGTCTTCACATTTGAAGTTAGGATCCTCAAATATGGATGGATACTTGGGATCATCCACCAAGGACTTGAGGTTAATGGCCAATTGTTGTCTCTTGTCCATGGGTTTGAAGGGAAGGAAGTTCAATTAATTAAGGTTTTAAATTTTAAATTTTAAATATTTTATTAAAGAAGAAGAATATGTTTTAGCTCCTTATATATCCTTCCCTTGATATACCAATTTGATCTATATACCTCAGGGGCCTCCTTATATACATAACCACTCTCTATATACCAATTAGTGCATGAGAAATAATTAGTATGTGGGATTGCAATGGTACATGGAAGTGACTATTAGGTACATGATCCATGACGATACATGATAGGTAACGAAGACCCTCCATATGACTCCCACTAGTCCACGATAATATACTTCTCAATAGACTTAAAGTACATGTGAGACCCTATATAGGAGGCTTGTATATTGGGCTCATAATATACCTAATGTAGTCTAGAGACTCGTACGGTGGTTATTCAAAAGGGTTGTAACAACCATTAATAGGACTAGTACTCGTTCAACTTCTTATTATACTTGATTAATATGAGCTAACTATGCAAATAAAATTAGGTGGTCTTGATTAAATGTGTGATTGATTTTATCTTGATTAGGCTTGGTCTAAGAAAAGAACCTTTGGCACCTATGGAGGTTATCACATTAGGTTCACCAAAATTTAAGAAGGTGGTTTAAGATCTCCTCAACAATGTGAGGTGTTTAAGCTCCTCTCACTTCAAATGATTATGGGTATGTTATATGTTATGAAGGGACTAGAATATATTTTATGTGTACATTTCACAAACCCCTAACATTTTTGAGAAAAAATTTCTCTATCTAAGACATTTTAAACCTATCATCCAGAGATGCAAATATGTAAAATGTAGGAATACAAGGTCTATGCTATATGTTTTTTTATTTGAATGATATAATAAAAGTAAAGATTCTTTTCTTTTCAAGACAAGGGCATAAGAGATATAAACATCAAACAAATTATTCTAATTCAAACTACGTGCACTTTAATATTTATGCCTAGAATAGAAATCATAATGGTGTCTTTTTTTTGTGTTTAGATTTACACTAAGTTCCTTAATTCCACCAACCAAAGTTGATAAGACAAAAAACAAAAAACCTAAATTATGATAGACAATAAGCAAAATATCTTAAAAAAATAAAAAATAAGGAATTCAATTCAAGTGCACATGATTTTTTCATAGTAGCAAAACCATCACCTATGATAAAATATGTCGCTGCAACAAAACCATCTCCTGTAAGCAAATACGTCATCGAAATTTTCACCTATATACCAGTGTTTTCACTAGAACCTACAAAACAAATAAGAAAATTTATGGAAACTACAAATGACAACAAAAATGGAAACAAATATCTAAGTTAACAGAATATTAGGTTATATAAACTAAAAACAAAAGTTTGAGATAGAAAACTCTTGATTTTTTCCTTGATGGAAAATTTGCCACTAGGCCTTTGAATTTCGTGCCTATTCATTGCTAGTGATTTTTTCAATTGCCAGTTGTTTCAAAAAATCCTACAAAATAGGTAAATGAATTTTCCTAGCCTATGGAAGATAGAGACTTAATCTAACTGATTGGACCTTTGTTTCTTTGAGAGAATACATAAAATTGATAGAAATCAATGATAAACGCTTTAATGGTAAAATTTCTACCTGTATGTAAGACGAAAATGGTTTTGCTTCTACAAGTGAAATAACTAGATAGAGTGTAAAATATTTAGATATTTTATTAGACATAGATGTTAGGAACTTCTAGAATGAGTGCCCTAGTGTGTAGTATAAAATGCTATACAAATAATTCAAAAACTAGATTGAATTATTATCAAATGAAGTCTAAGATAAACTAATAGTAAGATAAATGTGAGGAGGCAAGAAAAAGCAACAATATGAAAGGATTAGCAATATATAACAATAAGATAAAATGTTAGTGTAATCAAGAGATGACAAGTGAGATAAAATGTTAGTCAAGAGTAAGACAAAGATTGAGTCAACTAAGCAAGAAATAAATGGGAGAAACACAACCCAATTGCATTAAGTTGTTCCCCTTTCTTTACTTGTTGAAGGCCCACCAAAATATCTAGATGGTTGCTTAAATATGATTCCTAGAGTGAATTTAACATATTTTGTTGCTATAAATATTTATTCTTAAAAGGCCTTCCCAAGGGCTGAATTTATAGAAATTCATGGCTCCTTGAGAGAGGAGATGCGATGAATATGACATGATTGGAATAGGAAAGGGTTTGAAAAAGATCAAGAGGAGGAAAAAGTAAGATTATGATAATGAAAATTCTTGATCTTGGAGTTATGTTATAGGGGGATATAGATTAGAAGGTGTGTGTGGCTCATGATTTTTTCATAGTAGCAAAACCATCACCTATGATAAAATATGTCGCTGCAACAAAACCATCTCCTGTAAGA
Organism: Wollemia nobilis; assembly: GCA_028583015.1. Lineage (NCBI taxonomy): Eukaryota > Viridiplantae > Streptophyta > Pinopsida > Araucariales > Araucariaceae > Wollemia > Wollemia nobilis. Next base: position 4,484,728 of record JAQPPZ010000386.1, on the reverse strand, counting down.
AAATACGTCATCGAAATTTTCACCTAAACTATGATAGACAATAAGCAAAATATCTTAAAAAAATAAAAAATAAGGAATTCAATTCAAGTGCACATGATTTTTTCATAGTAGAAAAACCATCACCTATGATAAAATATGTCGCTGCAACAAAACCATCTCCTGTAAGCAAATACGTCATCGAAATTTTCACCTATATACCAGTGTTTTCACTAGAACCTACAAAACAAATAAGAAAATTTATGGAAACTACAAATGACAACAAAAATGGAAACAAATATCTAAGTTAACAGAATATTAGGTTATAGAAACTAAAAACAAAAGTTTGAGATAGAAAACTCTTGATTTTTTCCTTGATGGAAAATTTGCCACTAGGCCTTTGAATTTCGTGCCTATTCATTGCTAGTGATTTTGTCAATTGCCAGTTGTTTCAAAAAATCCTACAAAATAGGTAAATGAATTTTCCTAGCCTATGGAAGATAGAGACTTAATCTAATTGATTGGACCTTTGTTTCTTTGAGAGAATACATAAAATTGATAGAAATCAATGATAAACGCTTTAATGGTAAAATTTCTACCTGTATGTAAGACGAAAATGGTTTTGCTTCTACAAGTGAAATAACTAGATAGAGTGTAAAATATTTAGATATTTTATTAGACATAGATGTTAGGAACTTCTAGAATGAGTGCCCTAGTGTGTAGTATAAAATGCTATACAAATAATTCAAAAACTAGATTGAATTATTATCAAATGAAGTCTAAGATAAACTAATAGTAAGATAAATGTGAGGAGGCAAGAAAAAGCAACAATATGAAAGGATTAGCAATATATAACAATAAGATAAAATGTTAGTGTAATCAAGAGATGACAAGTGAGATAAAATGTTAGTCAAGAGTAAGACAAAGATTGAGTCAACTAAGAAAGAAATAAATGGGAGAAACACAACCCAATTGCATTAAGTTGTTCCCCTTTCTTTACTTGTTGAAGGCCCACCAAAATATCTAGATGGTTGCTTAAATATGATTCCTAGAGTGAATTTAACATATTTTGTTGCTATAAATATTTATTCTTAAAAGGCCTTCCCAAGGGCTGAATTTATAGAAATTCATGGCTCCTTGGGAGAGGAGATGCGATGAATATGACATGATTGGAATAGGAAAGGGTTTGAAAAAGATCAAGAGGAGGAAAAAGTAAGATTATGATAATGAAAATTCTTCATCTTGGAGTTATGTTATAGGGGGATATAGATTAGAAGGTGTGTGTGGCTCATTAATGGTGAGCAACTTGACAGAGATAAGGAGGCATATGATTGAGATTCAACACGTGTCAAGATAAAACTACTACCAGGAAAAACCACTGCGATTGTTTTTGTAGTAGAATTTTTGAGATATGACCATTGGAGATCATACTTGGATGAGAATTTTAAATTTGGTAAAATTATTATCGGTGTGCAAAATTGCTACCTTGTCACTAGTGTTGTTGCTTTTTGAGAAGTTAGAGGCATTGATTGTTATAGGAGTATATGATTATATAAATTCATTGGAAATATATTTTCAATACCATTCAAATGGAAGCATTTTGGTAAAGATTTATGAATATTTACAATGGAAATTAATGTCCCAAAAATGATGGTCTAACTTTGGGTATTAGTAAGGTGTATTTAGTTTGGTTAATTAAAAGGCTAGTGGAATGGTGAAATTTAAAGTTATACAAGTACTCCAAAATTAGGTATCTATAGGGGTCTACCTTAGTAAGCCCTTTATGTAGAAATGTTGAAATATCAAAAAATTGAGAGCTTTTGGTTTCTCATTAGATCAATGAAAGCACTACATTAGAGTAGTGCTAATAATAGCACCAATGATGCTATGAATATTGTTTCCAAATAGTAATGCTACCACCTACAATTATTACAAACAAGTATCTTGATATAAGAGCCTATAAAATGAAAATGTCCTTACATCCTAGACAATAAATTATAGATAGATATTTGATTCTAACATTATGACAAATTTTAAGAAGAAAGCCTTAAATATTAAAGCAAAATGAAGAATCAAGATCAAGCTAATTAAATTGATGATATGCTCTAGAATAGATGAATAAAATTAACAATAAGGATCAAGCTAACTAAAATCGAGATATGCTAAAAATAACAAAGAGAGACAATTTTAGATGTAAACCCAATGGGTCTTGGACATAGTAGATCGGTTGTCCCTATGTTTCATGTGGATCTGGATGAAGTTCCTACCTTGATATGCAAGCAATTAAATATCTTGAGGATCTTCGTATTTTGAGAGTTTCTTTCTATTGAAATTTTGGTAAAAACTTAGTGCAATTTTGGAACATCACTTCTTCCTTGCTTCTAACAGGATTTATAGAAATTATGGAGATGAGAGTTGTATTGGAAGATGTGTGATTGAAATATGTGTTAGATGATTGGATTTAAAGGTGTAGAGTTGTCAATAACAAATGTATTTGCATGAGGTGTGATTGAGAGCTCAACTCAGATTCCAAGATTTTGATTAAGGCTTCAACTAATTTGACTAGATTGGATGAGCAATTAGAGGATATGACTATAAATTTCCAAGTGTGATTGTTAGATACAATTGGTAGTTGAGATATTATAGAGATTCATGGGTGACGAAGGATACATGGACCATAATGATAGGCAATTGAAATTAGTTAACTATACATTTTATTTTTTATTAATCATTATGAAGCAATAGTATTGTAGTCAAAAGCACAATGGTGATAATGCAAAAAAATGATTATTGGTCAGTCGACTGGGCAAGAAAATGTCTTATTAAATTTGGACAATAGCACTATCCCCATGTAAAAAACATCATTGCCACTAATGACTTGAATATAGCACTTTTGATTTAGATCATTAGATGAAATTTTGATTAATTTTGAACTTGATTAATTACTTACAATGTTTGATATTATTGATAGGTTAGATGTTGCCTTGATCATATAGTTGATGATCTATTTAAAATTGGGTATCTAGTTTTATTTTTGAAATTTTAATAATTTTGTAAGTTTTTCTTATACATCATCATTACCAAAAAATAATACAACAATTCATCAAGATAAAATCTAACAAAATTTGTCAAATTCAAAAATAAAAAAATAAATAAATAATTAACAAAATTATAATAGATTTTTTAATAATATAATTTAATTAATTCTTATTATTTTTTAATATAATTATTCAAACATAACTTACTATAAACCATTTGGCTTACCATGTAATTTGAAAACCTAGTCAAGAAATACGTTGCCCGCTTTGCTAGCTATAAATAGATGTTATGAGACACAAAATTATGCATACTTGGATATGAGATCCACCATCACACAAACTACAATCTTATCTTGAATTTTAGGAATCTCTTCACTAAAATCCATAGAGATATACTTGCACTAATGGTTTGGAATAGTTATTGGATGCAACAGACCTAGATCATTTACCATTTTATCCTTATTGCATTGATAGCTTTGCATTCTATCAACTATTTGATAGCAATTTTAATATTCTTCCAACAAAAGGAGTGCTTAATCTATTGTTAGTTTTTGAGAAACCCAAAATGACCTCTAAAAGAGATGCATGCAACTCCTAAAAAAATTGTCCTATTCAAAATGACCTTAGATTATTTGCTCAAGAAATTTTGATCTATGTTCCATAGAATCCTGTTGAACTCGAAGAATAGTTGGTTGCATAATGTACTTGCTTCAAGACTAATCAAGATAAGTCTTAGTGTCAAAATTTGATTTCTTATGACTTTAAGCAAAGCAAAGAGAAAAGAGTTTGGAGATAGCATGAAAAGCTATTGAATCTTTGTATTTATAAGAAGGAGCATTTACAACTATATTTTCCTTCCCTTTCTTATATTCAATCTTAAAATCATATCCCAAGATTTTGGTTAACCATTTTTTGTACTCAATGCAAGATTAATAATGATCCAAAAATATATTTGAGACTGAAATTATAAGTTTTAATAGTGAAATATTTACACAACAAATAAGACTTCTATTTGTTAACAAAATGCAAGATGGTCAACATTTTTTTTATAAGTATATTTATCTACATTTTTCCTAGAAGTATGTTTGCTTCAATAAGCCAAGGGGTAACCCTGCTTCTAAATAGAACACTAATACCTATTCCAAAATGATCACATTCTATTGGAAAATTTTTACCAAAATCGGGTTTTAACAAAGCTGGAGTGGAATACATAGATTCCTTTTAATGTGTTAAAGGAATTTCTAGCTTATTTTATCCATACAAAAGCATCCTTCTTGGTGAGAGTCATCAATGCAACTATATTTCCCCCATAACTTTTCATGAAATTATTGTAATAACCTATGATACCTAAAGCCCATGAAGACTCTTTAGAGACTTAGATATTGGTCAATATTTAATTGTGTGCATCTTCTTAGGGACTGTCTTTACACATTCCTTAGATAAAATGTGATGTATACATTTTATCTTCAATAAAAGAGCATTTAGACATCTTGAAAAATAATTGTTTATGCTCTAAGATTTTGGGCACTTGCTCAAAATTCTATGAATGGTCTTCCCAAGAGTCATAGAAAATATATTATCAAAAAAACAAAACAAATTTCCTTAAAAGTGGTCAAAATACAAAATTCAATGAACTACGAAAGGTGTATGGGGAATTAGTAATACCAAATGGCATAACTAGAAACCCACAATGACCCTCATAATTTCAAGAAGTAGTTTTAGAAATATCCTCTTCTTGAATGTAAATTTGATAAAAGCCTTATCACAAGCCTAGCTTAGTAAAATGTTGAGCACCATGCAGTTCATCTCATATATCATCAATCATAGGAATAGGAAACTTATATTTGATAGTGAGCATATTGAAGGATAAAAAATTTAGACATATCCACTATGATTCATCTTTACATTTAACCATGACAACAAGCAAAGATTAAGGGCTAGTATTGGGTGCCAAATGATTCCTTATTGAAGCATGTTGTGAACCAACTTCTCAATATTTTAGTTTTTGAGGTTTATAATATTGGTAAGGGCATAGATTTGGTAGATGGCTACCTAAAATCAAATGAATAGCATGATCATGTATGTGCTTGTAAGGAATGCCTTTGATTTTCTAAATTAGTATAACATATTTTTAATGAGGGATTGCATCTCATAGGGGAGAACAACTAAGTCCTTTGCTACCATGGCTTCCATACAACAAATCTATGTAAATATATCGTTGCAACTCTTTTGGAAAATATTCTCTATATTATGAGAAGTTATAACCTTGGATGGTGTGGGATATAGACCTTGGAGTCTAATTAGCATCACATTTTCCATCCATTGAATATAATTTCCATGGATTCAAAGTGACATCACTTAGTTGGGATAAACATTGATCACTTAGGATAATATCTATCCTTTCCAAATCCATCACATAAAGACTCTAATTTAAGTTTAACTAATTGTTGTAAGTCTAACAATAGAGACTTATCTTACACAATAAGCACTACTCCCATTTACAAATATTATATTGAATCTATCTTAAGTATTTAGCATTAAGCCCTAGTAGTTTGATAATATATCAACTAATAAAATTGAGTGGTGTTAAAATCAATCAAAACATGGACCCAAGTATTGATAAAATGCTATGCCTTGATGGTGTGATGTTTTTTCAACCCCATTTGTGCAAAGAGTGAGAGAGCAGTTTAGTCTTCCCCTTGATCAATGTTAAAAACAACTTCGAGGATAATAGCAATAGCAATATTAAATTCAGTAATGTGCAATAGCAATATTACTTTAGATCTGAATCACCAAAAAATCAAATGTGATATAATCCAAATCCACATTTAAATCAATGAAGTACTTAATCACTTAGAGATGACAAAGTCTCATATGCACAAAATATTCAACTTAAATTCATAGATGAAAAATAATTCTAACTTTCACAAAAAATCTTTCTATTTATATATTAAATCAATATTAACCCTAATCCTAATGCTCAAGGGTCAACTACTAAATCTATGATAAGAGCTAACAAACATAAATATAATCAACATAACTTTATTTAAATCATTACATGCTCTCTTTTCATAAAGATTTGTCCTCAAAGCTAGAAAATACTGAAAAATGCTCTTCGAAGTAATTGTTAAGAATATTTTATTCTATTATTTTAATATTATTAGATCATCCATTTTTAATTGAATTATTATTTTAATATTCATTGTATGTAACAATGAATATGCTCAGACTACTACTCCACTTCAATCTCTTGGCCTAGACATCATGAGACCTCCTCTTACTAAAGCATCAATCAATGCACCATATTCCAATAAGGATATTCGAGATGGGATTTACTTAGCATATATAAAAACTACTTGGACTGATCCAAATGAACCTCTTTCACCAAAATTGCTCTATTACTCTCACTTTTATCTCCAACTAGAGAATGGATTGATCACTACTCCAAAATATAACTTGATACAGATGTCACACATCCTCAGGTTTCCTCTAGCTCAGCTATGAGTTTGCTCCCACCAGTTGCGTATTGAGACAAATCATCACCTCCCCAGAGATCAACGTATTTGCAGATTATGCAGTCTTGATGTAGAATCCGAAGAGCATTTCATTTTCACCTATCCTGTCTACTACGAGATACGAGGTAGATATTATTTCTTATTCAGAGACACCCATACACTAAAATCTTAGATTAATTATGAAGATTAGAGATGCATTTCCCTTTTCATCCGGGAATTATTCAATCCCAAGAAAGAACTACTTAGTAACAGTTTGCAGAAGATAACAAGATAACAGGATCCCAACTTATCACTTCATTCTTCAGCCTCCAGAGGCCACGACCACGAAGCGCCAAGGTGATCACGGAGATACAACAAGATCATCTCGTGTTTGTCGACTCCAACAAAGAACATCTACGACAACATCCAACTCTTATATCACTCACTTTTCTTCATCCTTGAATGTTGGGAGTAATCCTATGACTTACTTTACATATGTCATTTTGTTTACTGTTTCTTTTTCTTACTTTAATTTCTCTAGAGCTGCATTAGACACTCTCGTTGCTTTGTATATGTCTTACTTTACAGTCCTATTGACCTCTTTTGGTCACCCATAAACATTAATACAAATTTTATTCTATTCTAATCTTCTAAATCAAGACCATGATCTTCCCTTTGTAACCGTAAAGCATATAATAAACTTATGACTTAATCTAAGCCACAATCAATTATGTGAGATCCACGTGACCGTATTTTGTGTTTCAGTCTCCCCGTGAACTCTGCAATTCCTAGGAACAATGTTTAATTTGCAAGAGAATTGGAAGGGTGAGAAAAAAATCAAAAGCAACGGCAACCCACTGCATCATTGGTCCTCTGATCATGTGAAAAGAATGTTAAAAAAAAAAGAAGAGCAAATAAGATTTTAAAATTCTCGTGAGTCGAATGTGGGAATGCAGGCCTCTCTCAAATGAATCTGCTTGGTCAGGCAGGGTGTGCAGTAGAGCACACAGCAGCTCAAAGGGGTTGTGTTGAGCCTCAAAAACCCTCACCTGCTGCACAAATCACATTCAATTGAAAAGTGAACGAGGGAAGACAAACCCAAGGCTTTTTTAAGGGTTACGTGGGTTAGTGTGTTTTCAAGGGTTAGGTGGATTGGTAAGTGTTTGACTGGTCAGACATTTACTAAGAAGACACTTAAGTTGCGCAGCTTGCAAAGTTAGTAGTCTGATCTGAATCTTCTGAGTGTACGTGAGATCGACAACGGCCCCGACCGATGACAGCCCCAAGCTACTGGTGGTCCCCTTCACGTCGAGTCAACAATAATGAAGTCAATAGGTTTGGTGCACCCAGATTGGACAGTCTGTTTGCAAAGGTAGTAGTCTGATCTGAATCCTATGAATGCACAAATCCTCTGAATGCATGTCAGACCGACGTTTCTGAGCTACTGGTGGTCCCCTTCACGTCGAGTCAACAATAACAAAGTAGAATAGGTTTGGTGGTAACAGCTCATTTGGTTTTTCTTGAGCTACCGGTGGTCCCCTTCACGTAAAGTAGAATAGGTTTGATGGTAAGAGCTCATTTGATTTGAACCCTACTTTCGCGAGAGCTACCGATGATCCTCTTCACCTCAAATCAACAATAAGAAAGTATCAAAGAATAGCTCATTTAATTTGAACCTTAATATAATTTAAACTAAAGGCTCTATTACAGGAAAAGAGAAGCTTAATAAACATGTAATAATTGTGAGCCATCCGCTTTACTTTGACGCCAGGGCCCACCAAGGTGGTTAGCGTGCAAACTTTGGGTTCATCAAAGACTACGACACCCAGGTTCAAATTCCCTTAAAGGGCAAAATGGTGAATAATTTTTTTAAGGTTACTTGCTTGATTAGGGTGATTAACTTTTTTTTCTAGGGTTTTTTAAAAAGTATTTGGGTGATTTATTTTTTTAAATTATTAGTGTTAGAAATTTTTATGATTAAAGTTGAGTAGTTTCCTCCCAATTATGATACTTTGTAAAGTTGTAAGTATAGGAAATCTAACACATAGCCACCACACACTCACCTCCTCACACTCGCCCACACTGCAATTTGAACCTTAAACCTTCTAAAGAAAAACCAAAATCTGAACCGTTACACAGAAGTGATTAATTTTTTTTAATTAAAAAGGTGATTAATTTTTTTTAAAGGTGGCTTAAAAGGGTGATTAACTTTTTTTTTTAAGGTCACTTGCCTTATTAAAAGGGTGAATAACTTGTGCTTGCTTTATTCAAAGGGCGATTAATTTTTTTTTTAAACAAAAAACAAAAGCGGGCTTATGTTTTTTTTTTAATGCCTTATTTAAAAAAGGGGGGTGATACCTTTTATTCATAGGTGGGGTCATATTTGTTTAAATCTAAGAAAGAAAAACTTTCATAGTGGGGACCTCTTTTATTAAAAAACATGAGGGGCTTTAATTTTTTTTTACCAAAAGAGGAATTTTTAAACAAAGAGAAAGGGGGATAAAAGAATGTTTTCGTGTTTGTAAAAGGTTTATTTTTGGTGTAGTTCCACATCTTTATTATTTTTTCAAGTTTTATAGGTTATATTTTTTCAAGTTTTACGGGTTATATTTTTCAACTTCATGCTAAATTGCATTGTAGGATGAAAGAATTTACAACACTCACCCTTATCTCAAACCTTTAAGGTTTGAAGCAACGTTTGACATAAACAGTGACTGTGGCAATCATCTACAGGTAATTTTATCGCAATTTTATACTGTGTTTAATGCTTAATATAGTTGTAACAATGACATCTGGGGTCTATCCCTATAAATCATTAGGAAGAAATAAGGAAGCCCAAGATATTTTATTCACTCCATAATTCACCCTATTTACCATTGTCACTCGATATAAACCTTCAAATTGAGACTCTTCTCAAAGGTCTTTCTAAGTGTTAAGATAGAATGAATCTCTTTTCTATCTAAGTACCACTTAGAATACTCTATCACATACCTTAAGGTATTTCTCATATATGATCACATATATCGAGAGGATTAGCTTCTTTTAGTATTGATAGGTATATCAGAAAGGCCACTATACATGAAATCACAAGCCTGAAGAAAACTCATGTCTAGAGTATCTTCCATTGTAACTATCCTTATAGGGACTTCAATCATTGATTTTAATTTAATACTTCTTTAGAAAGAAATTGAAGTACCTCGTTGGGATGGGGCTTGACCTAATGATAAGGATAGATATACGGTTTAAATTATTTTTAATTCCTATGTACAATGTGCGATAAGAAGCTTCATAGGTTGTTAATTTATTGTTAACTACTAGCTAGAGTTAGCTAGGATTGTTATCTGCTAGGATGTCATTCCAAATCCGTTGTGATTTGGAGATCCTTTGTATATTAGGCAGAAGTTACTGAGAGTCAAGAGTCATGTATACAAATGGAAAAATGTGAAGCTAAGGGACATGTGAGATTTGTCTTATATAAAAAATATAAAAGGTTGCATCTCCCGGATATGTGAGGAGTGCAATAGTTAAGTATTGAAGAGTCACCTTTCTAAGGTTATATAATGGAGACAAAGCTCCATGTATTGTATCGAAGAATAGTCCATTGTAATAGAAGACTCATAAAAGAATATTGAAGCTTGTATGCAATATTTTGAGCAATTATATTGTAAGTTTATCTTATGCATATTGTCATTGATATTGGTCATTTTATTCATATTATTATTATTTTCATGAATGTTATATTCATTGATTTTGGTCATTTAATACATTAATTGCTCTCATGTTTAAGTCTACTCGAGATCCTATATATTGGGACCTAAGATAATCTGGCTAAAAATCCAACAAGGGTACCAGAGCTACTTTGAGTAGTCTCTAAAGCTAGCACCAAAATTTACTGATATGAATATTTTGAAGAAATTTATTTGAAAAAAATTAGGACAGAAGCTAGCATCAAACAAGATTCTAGTGTGAATTCAAATCTGGTTAGGTAGGTTGATTTATAATAATTTGATTGATAAGAAAGTTTGGATATTTGCTACCTAACATATTTTATTGAAGAAAATATTTGGGTTGGATAGGACAAAGTCCAACATTGATAAGCCAAGGATTAAGTGGCTTAAGAAAGGACCTTGAGTCTAAGTTAGAGCACTATCAAAATTATTGGGAGAGGTTATTAAAAATACCAAGATACTTTCTAAGCAAAAGATAATATTACCATTTTGTGGTAAATAAGAAATCAAAATCTATAGAGAAGAGCCTTCAAAATAGCAACAAGCAAAGATATAATATCCTAGTAAAGATAAATGTTGAAAGGCCCAAGTGGGAACGTGTAGATTGATGTGTCTCAAAGAACACCAATACGTTCTAGTGAATAGAAAATATAGAAGCAACTGCAATCTAGTGTAAACATCAAAAACCTTGAGCGCTTGGAAGACTGAGTAACTAGAGAAGATATCCAAAAGACTCAGAGCCTAGTGAAGAAAATGAGGAGACTAAGTGCTTGATATAGACGTCCAACACCTAAGTGAGAATAGTGGGCTATTTAAATTCTTTGTAAACTAGAGAGAAAAGGTTGATACGAAGCAACACAATAAATCTTGAGTGAAAATAAGCAAAATATCCTTTACAAACTAGAGAGCAAAAGTTGATATGAAGTCTGAAATATCTCTAAAGAATAAAGCCTAAGCATAATGCTTGCTAGAGTTTGTGCTTGTCATAGGAATCGATGATAATAATGGGATAATGGCCACTACCATGAGTACCACGTGGAATTTTACATATTCCAAGGTACATAATAACCATTCTTTTATATTTCGAATTTATGAGTGTGTACATTTTTTACTTTAGTAATTTGAATATTTGGCATAAAGAGTTAATTGGAGTGAAAAGGAATTTGACTTCAAAAAAAATGAAACATTGAAAAGTGAAAAATCATTTATTGGTTAATTAGGGAGTCAAAAGGAATTCAACTCCAAAAGATTTTTGAAGATTTTTTTTTTATTTGAAAATTGAAAATTTAATATTTGATATTTGCAAATTGATTTTGAAATTTGATTTTTGAAATTTCTGAAAATTGATTGATTATTAAATTTTTGGAGAGAAGGATTTCTACTCCAAAAGAACTTTTAAAGTTGATTATATTTTGCAAATTTGATTATTTGAAGAATTTGATTGGAAAATTTACAAATTAAAATTTGGGAGCCATAAGGTCTTCTACTTCAAAGGTATCAAAAGATTTGAAATTTTTTATTATTGATTATTGGATTTGCAAATTTTTAGATTGAAGAATTTATTTGATTGGAAAATTAAACCTTGGAGATATAAGGTCTTCTACATCAAAGGATTACATTATGGAATAAATCATTAAAAATGCATTCAATGAAGATAGTAAAGAAATGTTGAACAAGTTAAAATTCTATACACAAAATTTGATGGATGATTTTGATGGAAAGAAGGATATGTCAAATGATTTGAAGATGATATTATCTTTAATTCTAAAATTTTCCAAGAATGAAAAATTCACAACACTCATAAGCTATCTTCATGAAAAAAATTTAGATCTTGGTGGAATTCTCATAACACCATTATGTTCTCCACTGAAGTATGCATAGTAATGTATATGGATTTACTCACTTTTGAGATTTATCATGAAAAAAAACAAGAGAAAGGTGCCAATTGTGACACATATGATTTGAATGCAACATATGTTAGCTTCAATATGGAATATTTAAAAACAAAATGTACTATTGTGATGACTTATTAATTCATTATTCAGAAGTCTCACCAGCAGTCATACACAGCTGAATATGAAAACAAGAAGATCAAAGAAGAAGAGTAAAGCAAAGAACAAATAAAGAAGAACATAATACATGAAGCAAAATCCAAATATAGAAGATCAAGATGAAGGACTAAAAGAAATAGATTTAAGACTAAAGTCTTCAATAACCAAATAATATAATACAAGGGGGTGTTAGAGAATATTACATTATTTGGTACATGCTAATGTACCCCTATGGTACCTATGGTACAATGTAAATATTAGAATAGGGTTTGAGTCTATATTTTAGGAGTGTGATTTATATTTCCCTTTATGTATGTGTCTATGTGTAGGATGTGCACAAGTGTCATGTAATTATGTGTGCAAGTGTGAGGAGTGAGAAAGTGTGCAAGTGTCATATAGTAAAGTGTGCAAGTAAATAGAGAGTCAAGAGTCATGTATACAAGTGGCAAGACGTGAAGCCAAGAGACATGTGATATTTATCTTATGTATGGAATAAGAAAGGTTACATCTCCCAAATATGTGAGGAGTGCAATAGTCAAGTATTGAAGAGTCACATTTCTAAGGTTATATAATGGAGATAATGCTCCAGGTATCATATTGAAGAATAGACCATTGTAATAGAAGACTCATCAGAGAATATTGAAGCTTGTATGCAATATTATTGAGAAATTATATTGTAAGTTTATCTTATGCATATTATCATTGATATTGGGTATTTTATTCATATTATTGTTATTTTCATGAATTTTATGGTCATTGATATTGGTAAATTTAATATATTAATTGCTCTCATATTTGATTCTACTCAAGATCGTGAATATTGGGATCTAAGATAATTTGACTAAAATTCCAACATTAACTTCGCACAAAATATCAATAAAAAGGCAATCATATAGAACCTGAGCCTCTCTAAGGCTCGAGTATTTCTAGAATATTTAATATTCATAACTAAACTATCTGAAAGAAAAGAAGCCCAATCAAATTTAACTCTTTCAAGGATAACAAAAGTTATTTCCAACATATAATGTACAAAAAAATGGGATGTGTCCAACTCACCCATAAACCTACTAATCTCGGCCATAGCATATATTACTTTGAGTCTAAAAATTGAAATGGCATGTCTTTCTTTTTTCAAATAAAGGTCTTTAGCCTCATTCACTCTCTAGCTCTTTAGAATTTCATCAATGCTCTCATGTAAATGATTGGTTGTATTGGTTGTCATAGATGATAGAGTTCTCAAGAGAGAGTTTGTAAATGGCGTGAAAGGCTTCACTATTAAAATAATAAACTAACTTGTTATTTGAGTCCCTTGTTTCTCTTTTTGCTAATTCCACTCTATAAAATATCCATTGCACCACAAGCACACATTTTGGCAACTTAGGTTGAGTACCCATATTCGATAACCTTTACTCCATGATATTCTCCATGGCTTTGAGGTACTTTAGGTTGTCCCTATAATTACTCTTACTTCAAATGGCATGCTTACACTTTTGGTAAATATATAAGAATTCCTTGACATCGTCACCCAATTTTATCACTATTGTATCATTGATAATGGGTGTGTTGATGGCAATCTAGCTCTTTTCCATTTTAACAAATGTGATTGCAACAAATGGAAGTATTCAGAGCACAAGACAACAAAAAAGAACTTGAATAGTTTGGAAACAAAAATCAATATTGAGAAACCATATGATAGCCACATGATCTTAATTGAAGAAGAACAATATAAAGAGGACATCTAGAGCACTTCAAACAAGATGGTCGAAGTGATAAAATCTACGAATAAATTTTCTTTGAAATATTTCTAGACATGGTTCGTAGACTTACCACTACCATAAATATGCATGGCTATCTAGGTAAATTTATCTTTATCAAGTCATGACTCGAGAAGAAATTTGCAACCGTTAGTTTTCATTTCCAATACATTTTTTTTTACAATCATGAAATCATTCAAAATTACTTCCATTAGATGGAGGCAATTATTATTGTAATTGACTTGGTAGTTGTTTAACTACATTTTAGGCTCTATATTAGGGAGAAATACTAGTTAATTTTGGGTTCATTTGAGACTTATTTTACTTTTATTAAAGTTTTGAAAGGAAAATACTTGGATGCTTTAATTTTCTCTTAATTGTTTATAGTTTTAAATATGATTCAATCTCAGTCAAGATTTGTTTTTTAGCATTTCTTATGAGGTGTTTTCTTTATTTCATGAATGTGAATGTTTTCCATTTACATGAAATCTAAAGTAAACTCTTAGTGAATGGGTTTTAATGCTTGCTAGTTTAAAACTTATTTATTGATATGCTTTATATGATTCAAGTGTTTGACAAATGAATTTTGATATATGGATTGTTAATTGTTTTTTTCCTATTACTTATATTTGGAAGTAAATAGTTGATGGATGAACTAGGTATATGGGTTTCTAATTATTATTGATCCAAAGACCTACTCTTTTAAATGAATGGTTTTTATTAGTTGAAATGCTTGTAGTTAGTTGTAAACTATAGATATAAATATTTTATTACTGAACAAAGAAAGAAAGCAATTGGTACTTTGAATTGGAGGGTTGTAAATCCCATTCATTATTTCCTACATAAAAATCAATTAATAGTATCCAAAAATGTATTTACAATGTTTGTCTAACCATTTGATTGAGGATGATAAGCAAAGAAAGTATTCAATTGTGTATCACTAATATGGAATAATTCATTCCAAAAATTACTAGTGAAGACAGGTCATGATCACTGATAAAGGACTTTGGAATACCATGCAATTTTAAAATAGAATCAAAGAAAACCTTGGTAATATTGCTAGTAGAGTATAGATGTTGCAATGCACATAAATGAGCATACTTGGAAAGGTGATCTACTACCACAAATATCATAGTTTTTCCATTAGATTTGGGAAGGTACTTAATGAAATCTATGGATATGTGCTCCCATTGGTAGACAAGGATAGGCAAGAGTTGCAACAACCTATAAGATTTAACAATTTCCTCTTGTTACACTAACACACCTCACATTTGGCCATAAAAGTCTTGACATCTAATTTTAATCCTTTCCAAGGAAAATATTATTTTACCCACTAATATGTTTTGGAGTATCTAGAATATCTAGCCAAAGGAGATGCATGTAATTCTTGGAGGACACTAGTCTTAATAGTTGAGGATTGAGGAAGACAAATATAATCCTTCTTATGGATAATACCATCAACATATGAGAAATAATAAGGTAATGAGGAGTCAACCTACACTTCCTAAATTGTCTAAGTAGTCTCAAGGTCATAAAGTCAATACTTCCAAAGTTGAGAAAGCAATTGTGGAAGAGGAGTAGAAATGGAACTGATAACAACAATATTTTCATGTTTGTGAGATAAAGCATCAACCAAAACATTCTCCCTTTATTTCTTTTCATTGATAAAATCATACCCCAAGATCTTGGTCAATCATTTATTATATTTAAGATAAGAGAGATGTTCTAAGAAATTCTTAAGGTTGTTATGGTTAATATTGATGATGAAGTGACACCCCACAAAATAAGGTTGTCATTTCTCTATAACATGTAGAACAACTAATATTTTCTTCTCATAAGTGAATCATCCTAAATAGTTGCCAGAGCATTGCTTACTTTCAAAGGCTAATGAGTGTCCATCATGCATCGATACAGGTCTAATACATGTGCTAGAAGCATAACACTCAATGATAAAGGGTTTACTAAAAAATAGGGGTGACCAAAACATGGGTAGTGCACATAATTTATTTTAAAGCTTGGAAGGCTTGGAAAGCTACTTCTAAACAAAAAAGGCATCCTTCTTAGTGAAAGCAGTGAGAGGAGTAGCAATATTTCCATAGTTGCATAACTATGGTAGCCTATGAGACCTAAAAATCCATGGATTTGTTCAAAGGATTTGGGAAAGGGCCAGTATTGCATGGCTTTGATCTTGTTATGATATACCTTGAATCCTTAAGATATCATATGTCCCAAGTATTCTACCTCATGGACCCCAAAGGAACATTTGGACCTTTTGATAAATAATTTTTCTTTCTATAAAAGGTGAATAACTTTATCCATATGGACTAGATGATCTTTCCAAGACTTACTATAGATCAAGATATCATCAAAGAAAACTAGTACAAAATTACGAAGAAAATGATGAAAGATAGAATTCATGAGAGTTTAGAAATTTGAAGGAGCATTAGTGAGACCAAAAGGTATGACTAGAAACTCATAATAACCCTTATGTGTGCAAAAAGTAATCTTAGGGATATCCTCTTCTCTAACACTAATTTTATGGGACCCAAAATGTAATTCCAATTTTATAAAGTATTTAGCACCATGCAGTTCATCCAATAAATAATATATAATAGGAATATAAAACTTATCTTTGATGGTGATCTTGATGAGAGGTAAAAAATTAGGACACATGCGCAAAGAATTTTCCTTGTTCCATAACATAACCACCAAAGAGGAATAAGTACTAATGATGTTTAGATAGATGAATCATTTCTCCAATATTTCCTAAACCAATATCTCAATTTTAAACTTTTGGGATTGGGGATAGGGGTAAGGATGTACATTAGGAGGTTGAATTCATAGAACAATATAGATGGTATGATCATGTGTGCACTTAAGAGGAAGACCTATGGGATCACCAAAGACTTATACATAGCTATCCAAAATATTCTTTAAGTCTAAAGAAAGATCCAAAATAAGTAGCTCCAACAATTGCAGCTCCTTGAAATTATCCTGGGCAAAGAATCCATGACCACATTTCTTCAACATATTTTCCATGCTATAGGAACTAACTACCTTGGAGGGAGGAGGTTGGATTCCTTGGAGAAAAATGACCCTTCTCTTATATATCCACTTGACATATAATTGTTGTATATTAATGTTGAGATAATCATTGTGCTCCTAATATAACATCTGCACTACCCATATTCATGATAAATAGATTGCCCAACCAAGTATAATCCCCCATTTATATGTTAACCTGAGCCATTCTACCCACACATTGAGTAGTACCCCATTTTTAATCAATGCTTTAAATTTATCCTAATTTAAATAATTGATATACAAGGCCAAAGACCTTGCTATCTTACTATCAATAAATTTATATATACTACCTGAATCAACACATTAACCTGCTATCATTTGATGAATTATTGGACCTTGATTGTATGGTAATCTTCAAGCCACATAAGGCTGTAAATAGAAATAACCATGATATCATCCTCATGTTAAGCCTCATTTACTTCAATTGGTTGATCCTATTGTAATGAATCTTCATCTTCCAATATTGTTGCTTCTTCACCTTCCACTTGAAAGTTACAATGTTCTTCATAGGATTGATCCTAGGGATGGTGACAACAAAATTTGAAACAAATGAGTCCTTGAGAGCATTAATTATTGTGGTTATTGAAGTAAGGACATCAAGGGTTAAATTCATATCGAGGTTGGATATTGGGATAATGGAGCTTATGTTTTGTTGACATAGTTATACATTGAGCATCCTTGAGGGTATAAGGGTCAAGTGCATAAACTTCCCATAGAATTTTATTCTTAACACTATAGTGAAAGGCTAAGACCCCCACTACTAGATCCAATTGGTAAGTGTATGTGAGAAGAGTTGTGACCTCAATTTAATACTCTTCAATTATTCTAGTTTTCTTCATTTGCATTAGACAGACCACATATGATGTGGAAGATCATTCTTTATACTTTCAAAGGAATTATGTTTTGAAATCATACCATAAAATAGAGGTCCCTAATTGGTAAATATCCTATAACAACCATTTATGAGCATGGGTTCCAAACTTTGTAGTAGCTAATGTGACATGACCTTATTTAGGAACATGGTGTATATGAATTATGCTATCCATCCATGTGGATCGACACCATAAAAGGTGGAGATGTCGATGCATGGAACAAGAATATCATGAGGCTAGTAAAATATATATAAGTACCTCCTATATAGGGATCCAGATCAGAAGTAAAACTTGAGATATAACCACCATACTTGGAAGAGTACCTCTAATAGAATAGAGAGTCATGTGACTTCCAGAGTAAATTGGAGGATTATGATTGTATTGCAGTTGTTAAATAATGCTTGTATCCCTTGGATTTTGTGCATATTGCATACCATGTGGATATCATTCAATGACTTGTTGAGACTCATAGTTAATATAATTCATAGTAGAGGGTATTTTTAGGTAGCTTTTGATTTTAGCTAAGGCAAATTTGATGTCATCTTGAGAGATCACAAGGTAATTAACCACCCTTTATTATTTCTCAAGATAGATACGCAGACCAAAATTAATAATATTAGGAATAGGATTTCCAAATAGAGGGATAATAAGAGGACTGACAAGGGAGAATTATTGTGAGGATGAGAGGAACGAGTCGAGGTGGGAGGAGGTGAAGCCATGGTATTTAAGGAAGAAAGGAGACATTCATCAAAACCATTAATATTTGGAGGAGTTTTGTGATGCTTACTAGGATTTCTAGATTGTCATTTCTTTTTGCTCATGCACACATCCTCTGGGTGACCAATGTATTGTAATCAACTATTTATTTACAACCAACCAATAGGATCAATAGGTTTGTTCATAGACTAGGAGAAAAACTTGACAAATTCCTTTGGATAACTTTTGAAAAGGTATTGTGATAAGTACCCTTTATTTTGATAAGCTTGAAGAGATTATCATAATGGGATAGGTATTCCATGTGGGTCCTATCACACCCAATTCCTAAAGAAGTGTGGTGGAAATACTCTTTATTCTGATATATTTAAAGATATGATTCCAATGGGATAGATCTCTCGAAAAGGTCTAGCCACACGTGATACTCTTTATTTTAAATATAATTGGATTAAAAATAAGGAAATAAAAACAATAAACTTATAATATTCTAAAAGAAAAAATATTTGGAATATAGGCCAAAACAAATGGCAAAAAAAGACTAGGATTTAAGAAGTATAATTGTTCAACAAAGGTTTTGGAATATTTTTTGCACTCTTCTACTATAAATTTGCATTGCCACAGGGATCCAATATCGATGCTCTAATACCACTTGTAATGAAACAAAAATCCCTAGCCATTTAGACAAGGTAAAGTATCTTGGCCACTTGAAGAGGATAAAATATCATATGCGCAATGGATGCTATTAAAATTTAAATATGAATGATGCTTCCAAATACAAAATACCTCTTAATTATAAACTAAATCAACATTAACCCTAACCCTAATTCTCAAGGGATAAATACCTTAACTTAGGACCCAAGCTAATAAAAACAAAGATAGTTGTTGTGACTACATTGAAGCCATTACACAAAATTATGCAAATTGAGGGATGGAGAAGATAGTAGATCGAATTCACAAGAGAAGGCATAAGAAGGGGAAATAATGTCACACAAGGGGGCTGAGGAATAAGGTACGAGGGGTGGTTTGATATAGTGGGTAGGGCAAGGTGATCAAGTGATGAGGGATGTATGGGATTGTACTAGGAGGAGGGATAAGAGTGAATTGGGTGGTGGGGAGGAGTAGATATATATATATATATATATATATATATATATATATGGATTGAGAAAAAATAAAGGATGGGAATTGGGGGGGATAGGAGGTTATAAATTAGACAAGGAGTAGGTTGGGGATAACAAGTGGTGTAAAATAAATAAGAGTGAGCAAGAAAGTGTGTTAGCATGTGGTAAGATGTGTATAATTGAGAGGGAATAGAAGGGGGAACGAAATGGGTGATTGTGGGGGAGGGATAGTGAAAGGATAAAATAAATAAGGTAAAAGAAATGGGTTGGAGTGAGAGAAGATAAAAAAAATGACTAGTCAATATAGCTTAGGAAGGAGAGGTAATTTGGCTAGTCTAGTAGGTTCTTGACCAACCAAGGACCCATAATATGAAATGTAGAAGAATTGGGATTAATGCAATTTCTCACTCCATAACATATTATCTTTTGATTCCTAATAATATTTCTCAAGGTCTACTTTTTGCTTCTTTTGCATTGTTCAAAAATTCAAATTCAAAATTGTTGATAGAAGTTCTATCGACATAGAAAATTATTCTAGCAAAAAGGATGGTTCCAATAGTCAACGAATACACTCATTCACCCTCTTTATGATAAACACCACTATCATGGTAAATTTTCTTAGCCTCCAGGCATGATGACAAGTTCAAACCATTTTTTATTTATGAAGCACAAGATGTCTACATTTCTTGGTGTAAAGCACAACTAGAATAGACAATGTAGTTGTATGATGGTTTTATGTTTGATATTATTCATAATTTGAAAGCACCCTAGTTATTATTCCCTCATTGTATATGTACACTTTATTCTTCAAATATGTGCAAGATATTGGAGGTATAAAATATTTATTGAATTGATAACAAGCATAACATGCTTAGGGATAATATATCCTTCATTAAAATCCATTGAATTATCATTTTTTGAATGATGGCTACAAGTTTTTTGTATGATTCTTAAATATTTTAGTGCCTTGTCATTCCAATTGCCTATGTGTATCCCTTAGTCCAAGAGACTTTCCTAGGTTTAGTCATGAATTTGATCTCGTATAGTGAACTCTCCCTTTTACTTTGTTAACTTGGCATTTACTCCTTGACCCAAGATAGTTGATGAAGGTTAGTGTGGTATTTCTCTTATTGATGTGTCTTTCACACCATGTGTAAGCCTAATTTTATAGTTACTTATGCAAGAACACTCAGCCCATTTATCTACCTTGCATTCTATCACCTTGACACGGTTAATAGTAGTGTGGCAACATTTCATTTGATCAACCAAGATTACGCCAAAAACTATAACATGGTGGTATAGGTACTTTTGACAATAGTTTATTGTTTAATTTAATTTTTTATGATTTTACTACCTTCGGTTTTTTTTATAGGATGAATTCCCTAGGGTCATATCTTCTTCATATGGAAGCAAAACTCATCAATTTTTAGATCACATATTTTTTTGAGCTCTATGCAATGGTGTCATAATTTTAGTTATGTTTTAATATCTTGATGGTAAATTTTATGCAAAAATCACTCTACCCCAAAGCTATTTTTTCCTCCTTAATCATGGTATTTATCTATAGCATGTGGATGGACCACATGACTACTTTTGCTCTTTACAACATTTCACCTAGAGGTGTCCATACCATCCTTGGATAGTGCCACTAATTTTTTGAGGGAAATAAAAGAGGTTTTTCCTATTATTTTTATGTAGAAATAATTGCACATACCTCAAGGCATATGGTTTGTAAATTTGGCAAGGAGAGGCACATAGCTCTATTTTGCCTTGCATTGCATGGATTTCAACAACTTGATGATATGGCTAATGAATCAAGGAGTAATAAAGAACTTATTGAGAATTCATAAGATGATAGTACCTCCCATAGGGCACATGGTTGTACATTCAACTTATACGACCTCGAGAAGCATGCACCCCAGCTACCCTACTCGCAATATTGATTTATCGTATATGTTACCACTTGCACAAAATGAAAATACTGAAAGCACATGCAACACGAAAAATAAGAAAACAAATAAAGATACTTTATTTATTGATATCTTGGATCCTTAGTTACAAGTTCATCCCTCTGAGGGATACCCATAATTTTGATACAAATATTTACACACATATAGAGCAGCGATCAGATATATTCCCCGCAAGGGAACGATGCATCTACGCAGGCCTCTTGGTTTCGCACACGAAACTGTATGAGGGCTTATGGATGCCTCCTTCTCTAGATCTGGTCTTGGAGGGATATTTATGTTCCTACTGCTTCAATATGGTCTTGCTTCAATATGGTGTTGATGATCTGAACCTGTGCTCATGAAAACAACAAACCACGCTCAGTAGGATGGACCACCTCTTTGGATGAGATATTTGTTAGTGGATCTGAATACTCATGATACTACTAATGAAATATGAATATGAACAAAATAATAGATGCATAGAAAGCTAAGAAATACTTAATAGAAGTGTTAATGATATAAGATCTAAACTATTATCAGGCTATAAATCAAGCAATAATAAAGCTAACCTAACAACAAGAGGAAATAATGCTTATGCCCTAATATATGCCTGTAGGCCACTGTTCGAGACAGCAACCGCGATGTGAATCTCTCCTCCTTGTGATTCAGGGATTTACGTACTATTCTCTTTACCAAAATTTATGTTCAAGGATCACCGAGCGTATCTCCTACATTGACTGGCGATCGGGAATGGTGAATCTGACAACTGATGTGTGGGTGTAGCTCAATAGAATGATGCTCCAGTGCTCCTCAAAGGTCTGAATATTGGTCCTCTATTTTGATAGGGTTTTGTTGCTTAACTATAAAACTTTTTGGGTATGATTTGCTTTTCATGGGAGAGTCTATGTGTAGACTTCTCTCTTAGATCTAAAACTTTGGCTTCTTAGAGAAGATTCAGTCCAAATTGCATGCAACTGACCATCCTAGGTGAGGAGCATCAGTCAAAAACTAGCATGAAAGGGGTAGTTAGGAGGATATCAGGGAGTTCCTCACCAAAATCCATCCATTATCCATAAAAAGGTGCAGTCATACTACATAATATGGGCCCATATTCACAACCATACTATGTGTGATCCTGGATGCTATCAGGTTCAGCAGCCAAATGTGGTCGTTGTAGTCCTCAGCAACCAGGTGTGTTGGCCGCTCTTCTTGAGAGCGACCAAGCCTGGATGGGCCAGAACTGCCCTACTTTAGTGGTTAAGACCACTGATTGCTCTTGGAGAGATCCAAGAGGGTTCATATGGTTTACGGATGTGTCCATATGGGTAGTCTCCTAAACATGATGTATTTTAGGTGTCTACATATACCCCTTTTTGGGATGCGCTATGAGCAAAACACAACGTGGAGCAAAAAAGTAGACCACCTAGGGCCATATTGTAGGTTGTATGATTATCATTGATCTGATCAACATAGGATGCCCTAGTCATGTGGGAGGGTGTGAATCCTATAATCATTGCTTCCAACTGAATGGAAGGCTTAAATTTGTGGAATTTTGCACTCGCTCATCAAACAATCAGGTAGCTTTAGTACAACTATAGGTCCAAAGAGAGGGGAGATACAAACTTAATTGTCATATTTGCTTTTTTCCCCAACAAAGGGTAAACTTATGATAGTTGTTGGCAATTATTCATAAGACAAACACAACTTGACATGATTGGTTGATCTTTTGTTGACTTTGATTATGATTGTTGAAAATTTTAACTACACAAGATCTAAACTATGATCAAGCCATAAATCAAGCAATAATAAAGCTAAGCTAAAAGTAAGAGGAAATAACACTTATGCCCTAATATATGCCTGTGGGCCACTGTCCGAGATAGTAGTCATGATGTGAATCTCTCCTCCTTGTGATTTAGGTATTTATATGCTATCCTCTTTATCAAAATTGATGTTCAATGGTCACTAAGCATGTCTCCTACATTGACTAGCGATTGTGAATGGTGAATCTAATAACTGATACATGAGCGTAGCTCGGATGAATGGTGCTCTAGTGCTCTTAAAAGGGCTGAAGACTGGTCCTCTGTTTTGATAGGGCTTTTCTGCTTAACTCTAAAACTTTTTAGGGATGCTTTGATTTTTTTGGGAGATTCTATATGTAGACTTCCCTCTTAGATCTAGAACTTTGGCTTCCTGGAGAAAGATTCAGTTCAAATTGCATGCGACTGACCATCCTGGGTGAGGAGCATCAATCACAAACTGGCATGGAAGGGTAAGTTAGGAGGATCTCAGGGAGTTCCTCATAAAAATCCACATGTTATCCATGTAAAGGTGCAGTCAGACTATGTGATTTGGGCCCGTATTCACGGACAGACTGTGTCTGACCCTGGCCACTATCATGTTTAACGACCATATGTGGCCACTATAGTCCTCAATGGCTAGGTGTGTTGGTCGCTCTTCTTAAGAGAGGCCAAGACTGGATGGGCCAAAACTACCTTGCTTGAGTGGTTAGGACCACTGCTTGCTCTTGGAGAGATCCAAGAGGGTTCATATGGTTTGCAAATGTTTCCATATGGGTAGTCTCATAAACATGACGCGTTTTAGGTTTCTACACAACTTATTGGACCTCCATGTATTTAAAGCAATGGATTGTTGATTCTAGTGTAACACAACATATGATGAAGCATTGTCACCTCTTATCTAACCATAATGAAAAATATTATGGCAAGAGTGTGGTTATTGACAATGACTCCACTTTGTAGATATCTAGATTTGGTGATGTGGCTCTTGGCTTCTCCTCTTTAGGAAAAG
Organism: Wollemia nobilis; assembly: GCA_028583015.1. NCBI lineage: Eukaryota > Viridiplantae > Streptophyta > Pinopsida > Araucariales > Araucariaceae > Wollemia > Wollemia nobilis. Next base: position 4,460,139 of record JAQPPZ010000386.1, on the reverse strand, counting down.
TTTTTCACTTTCCAAGTGTTGTTCCTAACCTAATTTATGTTTATCACATTACTCACACTAACAAAAAAATAGAATTTAAGCCTAATAGATAAGTAATCAAGGAAATTGATGATGACTTTTAGATAGCGACTTCAAAATACTATGATGAATTTAATCAAATGTATAAGCTTGGTGAACATCCCTCCTCTTCATATTTTCTTCCTCCAAATAAAAACATTTGTTGTTATTGTTATTAAACAAATGTCATTAATAGGTGTTAGCATCATAGACTTATAAAAACCAGTTATGGTTTCTTTTGTCTTTTGAAGCCTTAATATTAATGTAAATTTCATAGGATAATTATCATAGGATCAAATATATGATAGTCAAAATATAATGTGATAAAAATATAATATAACAAAATAATATGATCCAACTAATATGTAAATATCAAGGCTAATAATATATCAAATAACATTCACTAATAAGTTGCAATATGAATGTAAATAGCTTGAAAATAACAAGACTTACAATATTAGTTGCTCAAATGTAGTTAAACTTTATTACTCCTATTACAAATGTAGGCGATGTTCGCTATATCTCTCTATACCTCTCTATGGAGTAATATATAGCCATTTTAGGATGACTCTTTGGTTACTTGACTCTTCATTTCCTTATGCCAAGTCTCATGACTCTTGGATTCTCTACTTGACACTTGCACACACATGAATCTATCTTTTTTTTATAAGTAACAGTTTATATACAGAGGGGTTTTTTAAAGGGACCCAAAACCTTATTACAATAGATGTCGCAACATTAACATACCAAAAAACTTGTTATGCTAGACTAGGGGTGGACACCCATTACAGAAACTAGAATCCATGATCCCATGCAACCCACAATAGTCCCCTATTCTGAAGATAGAGTAGAACCCCGCAAATACCAGGGGAGGACACCCATAAAAAAATCTATCTCTGGGATAGGATGAAACCCCACAAAATTGAAAAAACTAGGAACAACAACATGGCCTGGAAAACCCGTCAACCAACCTAGACCACCAAAACCGCCCTCATAAAGGGGACCTCACTGGAATGGAACTGGTATCTATTTCTCGTCCCTGTAAGAACCAACCCTAGCCTATGACGAAACTCCTTGAAAACTCGCACAAATGTCGAAGCCACATTGGCTACTGAGGTCAGAGAGTTAATCACCATGTTTAGGAGAATTCTTATCGGGATGGCCCCCAATTCATCCTTTGAGTCTGAACTGATATCGGTGGTGTCCTTGATTTCCACTTTCAGCTTCTTGAGCCTGCTTGAGGATCTGCTTCCACTAGGATCACCAGGGCTACCAGGGTTAGGACCACCTGGGGTACTATAGTCGCTAGGTCCCTAGGCCGATGTCCACTATTTTGGGGTGGGCCTATGCTTCTTGGGAGGAGGACAAATGTCAGTGTTACTAGAGCTGACCTCCCTAGCCTTGGCCTTAGGATTAGATGAGGCCAGAGACTCGGGGGGATTAGCAAAGAGGGGAGGGATGGGTTGGGTAGGGGGCTAGTTAGAGAGAGCATGGTGGTAGAGGACTGCCATGAGGTCTTGGTGGGTGGGGTGGGTGTGGGATTTTTGGGCCTTCTTGACAACAATAGTAAGGGAGTACAGTAAGTATCGAGGAGTGCATAATAGGGTGGCACCACGGATGTGATTGATGAAGCTAAGATGGAAGCTGCATAGTTTTTGGTCAGGGTCATTGCAGGTAATGAATTGCATGATGGACACGATGGTCTTATCGTAGGGTTTGGGCAGCTGCATTCTAAAGAGGGCAGTATTATCCCATTTGTACTCTAGGAAGTGGGTGAGCTCCTCCTCCTAATTGTGGTTGTCGCACTAGATGCACTTCCATTTTTCCTTGTGGTGAAGCCTTATAACTTCAAACATGAATTCCTTGGTGACCCTGAAATGGATGCCTTTCACAACCACCTCCCCATTATTTCAGCTATCGAGGAAGGCTTGGGTAATCTCGTCATCAAGACCTATGAATTTGTGAAGAAAAGGAGTAAGGGACTTGCCATCCATGAACACCTGGACAAACTTGCTCATGTTGAGGGAGAGTGCTCAACGTAAATGTCTTTGGACATGGAGGACGTAGATACAAGGAGTGGTAGGGAGCAGCGGAGGGGACTAGAGCCCACCAAAGAGTGCACACACTAGATGCCGATGAAGGGGAAGATACTGGGGGAAATTGAGACTAACGTGCTTGGTAGAGAAGAAATAGGTGAGGAGGAAGCCAAAATGGCATGGGGTAGCCGCATGCATCAGGACTCTATGCGAAGGGAGATGGTCTGCATGCTTGAAAGGTTGCGAAGATGGGGAGAAAGGTGGCATCCAAAGCAAATAACATGAGAAAACCAACGAGAAGCGGGTGCCTTGGGACACGAAAGATGAGGACATGCATTGGGATTAGACCAAGTGGACGACTTGCATAGGGTAACTGCCATGGCAGAGAGAGGCATGGATAAGAAGAGGACGTCTTGAATAGCAGGTTGAGGTGGCATGGGGCCAGACACAAAATTGATGATGAGGCCAACATGGATGTGGTAAGGCCTTCTTGAATCTGACCTGGCGCTGAGGTGTCTGCTATAGATAGGGCTATCAACAATGACAACCTTGGGAAGCTTCAAGTAGAGGTCAACGGTGCCCATAAAAACAAAGTGGGACTTGGAGCTCCAAGTCAACGGGGCCCTGAGATCAAAAAATATAGTCTTATGTGCTGGCATCATGTATTGGAGGCTGGTCTTGGGATGTTGCATCCAAAAGGTCATCAAAAAAGCCATCCTACCAAATACGGAGTCTCGCTGACAAAGCTAGTGAGTTGGCCATGAATTCTGCTAGCTTATTCCCTTCACGGTAGACATGGCAAATGGAAAAATGGGGTAGCTCCTAAAGGATAGCTCGGGCTTCTTGGATGATATTAGCAATTCTCCATGACATATCCCCTTTCTTGATCACGAAATTGATAATGTTTAAGGAGTTTCCCTCAATGATCACCCTTTTGGGGGAGTCTTGGAGAATGATCATCCCACGGGGAGTGTTGAAGCTTCCTTGAAGTTGTTGGTTTGAAATCCCAGGAACTCCACATAAGCAAGAATCAAATTCCCTGAGTGGTCGTGGATGACCCCGCCAGCACTTGAGGGCCCGAGATTGCCTTTAGATGCTCCATAAAATTTTAGCTTGACCCACCTGGGAGGGGGGTCGACCATATAGTAGAGGCTCTGGGAGAGGGGGAGGGATGGGGACAGGGGGGAAGCATCAGCACTTCGATGGATTTGAGGAGGGTTGACTCGCTCGCCTTCCATGGGGGGCAGGTCAGGGGTAGATTGTGAGAATTATCTAATGCAAAGGTGAGTACTTTGATTGCCACCTCCTAAGGGACCCAGGGAGGGAAGGAGAAAGCTCTATTTTTGCGCTCAAGCTAGAGTTTTCAGATAAGGTGGGGAAGGCAGAAGGCCCAGAGGGATCAGAGGGTGGGATGGGAAAAGGGATTAGGCCACTGGATGGAGAGGTCAGGGATGGAGCCGGGAGGGACCCAATGGATAGAAAACTAGGCGAGGAGATGTCCTAGAGCCTTAGAGGAGAAGGGGTACCTAAATAAGATATGGTTCGTCAACTCCTAATTAGCACAACACAAGTAGCATCTATTTGGAATTAGGAATCCCCTTTTGGCCAGTTTTTCAATGGTGAGGATCTTGTTCTGAATGGCAGTCCAGACAAAGAAGTTGATATTGGGGATCAACTTTTTAGCCCAGACCTGTTTGACTGGGAAATGGGTCTCTTGAGGATTCCTTTGGAGGGCATGGGTGGATTTTATCGAGAAGGAGACACTGTTGGTACCGTTCCAAACACACGTCCTCCCCCTCAACCAAAGGGATTATAATAGTGGCAAGGAGGGCCGAGAGGCTATCAGCCTTATGGGGAAATTAGGGAACTTTGATGGCCCTCCAGGTTGCTCTGCCCTGACACCTAGTGATATAATCTACCACCTTGGGGCCTTTGGAGGCCTCCAGGTGTGGTCTCAAGACTTTTATGTCAGTATCTTCTCTCAAGGCCTCATCCTGGAGCCATCTGTCATTATAGAAGTTAATCCTAGTCCCATCATCGAGGATCCACCTGGTTCTTTTCCTGATGAGGTTATTTGTGTGGGTCAGGGATTTTCAAAAGGCATATCCATCATAAGGTTGGTGGTCACTGAGGAAGGGGTGTTGTTGGAGGTATTTCCTTCTTACAATGCTAACCCACTCGATCGAGGAGTTGTTGAATACCTTCTAGGCATGCTTGGCCAAGAGGGATTTTTTCATCAGGGAAACTCGGTGGAGGCCGATCCCACCTTCGTATTTGGGCTAGTATATTAGGGGCCAAGCGACCAATGAAATCCTCTTCCTCTCTTCACTGCCATACCACAAGAAGCACTTCTAGATCTGCTCGATGCGGGAACCAATCAAGGTTAGGATTTTGAATACGGACATGAAGTACACCAGGATGCTTTAGAGATAGGCGAACATGAGGGTGGCTTTGCCCACTTGGGAGAGGAGATGCCCTTTCCATGAGGTCAACTTTTTTTGGATTCTTTTGACCAGGTTACTCCACAGGGCCTTGGAGGGGAAACCCATGAACAGGGGGAGCCCAAGGTAGGTGGTGGGAAAGGTATCTGGGAAGCAGCCCAAAATTTGGGCTATCTTAGCCTGCCTGGCCAGGGGAGTGTGGATGAAGTAAATTTTGCTCTTTCAAAGGTTTATTTTCTGCCCGAATGCCTCCTCATACAGGTGAAGAATCTACTTGATGACTTTAGCTTGAGTTACTTAAGCAGCGGTAGATAAGATGGTGTCATCCACAAAATGCTGGTGGGACACTACGGCCAAGCCTGATGCCAGTCTAATACCAAATATGAGCTTGATTCTGATTGCAATCGAGATGGATCATCCTAGGGCCTCTACCAGCATGATGAAGAGGATGGGGGATAGGGGATTGCCTTGTCGGAGCCCACTAGCACTAGGAAAGAAGCCAGACAGGGACCTATTGACCAAAATTGAGAACCACAGGGATGACACACACCGCTTGATGAGATCAACCCAGGAGGGTTGGAAACTGAATTTGAGGAGGACCTTGGTGAGAAACTCCTAGCTGACCCTGTATAAAGCTTTGTTTATGTTCAACTTGAGGAGAAACATTGGTCTTTTGGCAAGGGAGGCTGAGTGGAGGACCTGATGGATGATGACTATCCCATCTGTGATCATTATTCCTTTGATAGAGCTCCCCTGACAGGGGGCAATGATAAGAGGGAGGATGTCTTTGAGTCTGTTCGCTAGGGCCTTGGTGAGGATATTGTAGAGGACATTGCATAGGATAATGGGGCGAAAGTCTGATAGGGATTTGGTTGTCAAGGTTTTAGGAATCAGGGCGATGAAAGAGGAATTGATGCCTTTGGGGATGGATCTGGCCAACTGGAGGTCACGGACTGCAGCACACACCTCATGGACGACCAGGTCCCAAAAGGTCTAGAAGAAGCAGGGATGGAAGTCATCCAAGCCTGGGGCAGCATCTTATTTCATGGAGAACAGGGTCGCTTTGATCTCCCCATCTGAGAGAGGGCTGAGAAGCACCTCGTTGGTCTCAAGGAAAATGGAGGGGGGAATGTGCTCAAGAAGGGTCGCGACCACTTGGGGGGAGGCTGGGAATCAATGTCGAGGAGCTCCTAGAAGAAGCTAGTTGCCTCTAAAAACACGAGATTTTGAAAACAAAAAGGATAGACTAAAAATGCAATGTAAACGAAACTAAAATAACGCTTAAACCCTATGTTATTGAAAAATGCATAAAAAGAAAGAACATGAACACAAGATATCAAAGCAATATAAAATACGGCCCTTTTATTGATATGCTTTTCAAATTTGTGTTACAATGCGTCTCCTTCCTTTTTAGGGGATAGGAGCGTTAAATGTTGGTCTTTTACAACTTGTTTCAGAATTCCTTCTTCTGCGTGCCCACATATAAGATGGGCGAACCAAAACGTTGTCGTCGCTTGCATTGGTAAAGGTAGATTCCTCGTTGCTCCTCTAATGCTGAAAATCTGCGTTCAAAGAAACAAACAAAGAATCAGTAGCACCTGTGTATGAAAAATAAAAGATAAATCTAACGATGGTTAAAATGAGTCTAAATAAACTAAAAACTTGACAAAAGCATAAACATGAAACTAGCTAAATACTACAAAAGAAATAGTCACCAAAGGCAATAAGGCGGGGGGTGCCTGAAGGCAAACCACCCGCGGGTAAAACTTTGTTTCGACACCAATCTGCTTGGGATGGGTCCGAAACCTAATGTGATGTGTTTTCGGCAAATTGGTAGGATATTGTGGTCAGAAAAATTGGGGTTGGTTCTTGATTCGTGCCTTCAAAAGTCACCCAATAACCTCTCTTTCGATTAAGAGATTATGGATGTTGAAAGCACAAATCGCAAGTAAGTGAATTAGCAGCACTTCGTCACTCAAAATGCTCCTTCTCTGTAAATCTTTTGGGTGAGAAAGCTCACCATTTTATAGACCCAAGGGGTCTCTTTGAATTAACATGCAAAAGTGTTTCTTTGCATGAATGCTTTTTTGTGAAGAGAAGACTTCTTCTTGATCAAGGGCTTCTTAACTACCTCTGTGCATGTCTTTGTATGTTTAGAAAAACTCACTCGCACTCCCATGCAATGAAGGGATAGCTAAGTGGCAAATCTGAGTTGTCTTAAAAAGCTCACTCCCATTCCCATGCAGTGAAGGGAGAGTCAATTGGCAGATATGAGTTGTCAAAAGAACTCACTCGCACTCCTATGCCATGGAAGGAAAGCTAAGTGGCAGTTCTGAGTTGTCATGCATCGAGGTCTGACTTTTTTTCGGTCAAACCTAGCATTCGTCCCACCCCGGAGCAAGCGCTGGCAATCATCTCTGGGTGAAACGAGTACCAATCCGCACTCGTCTCTGGGTGAGACGAGTACCAATCTGCACTCGTCCCTAGGTGGAGTGAATAAGTAGCAGAGTATCTAAAAGGTGCCAAATTGATCCCTGACTTGTAAAAATACTGTGTGAGTGGTTAGAACCACTGTTTAACCTCTAGGGGCTGCCCTGGGGGCTGTGTGTGTTAGTGCGATCAGTGCTTGTTGTCACATAATCGGATTGGTGCTGTTTTGGTGTCTATAGATGCCCCTTTTTGGAAAGCGCTGCACATGGTGCAGTGCTGAGCGAAAATATATAACCAAAGCACTAATGATTAGGGTTTTTTAGTAACCTAACCAACTCTTGATGCCCCAAGTATGGAAAGGGGACGCATTCTTGAATCCTTGCTTCTGACGAGCTAAGGAACTTAAATCAAGCGTTAACCTGGTTCGGTGAGGTATTACTTGAACTTATACATTGATCAGTCATGAATAGGCAAAGGGCGCAACCTTTTGTCTGTGGGAACCTTGAGTTCATGATTCATGAATGCAAAGTATATGATCAGTTTACGATAATTGCTTGTTTGCTACCCCAAGCAGGGGCGCCATTGTCTTTTGCAATGATCCTTTGAATGCGTGTCATTTCCAAGATTGGGTATATTGTTGTTGATTGGCAACTAAGTGTGACTACCCCCTCAAGCAACGAATTGATGAGGGAATGACCGACATGAGAAAAGCGACGAGTCGCTTGACCCAAGATGACTTAAGTGAGGGTGCCTTCAAATGTTATCTAGTGCATGCTCGAGCAGTTTCCCGATTGTTTTGACCTATTTTTGGTGGGTGTGAACCCATTTTGGGATGCCATTTGGGGTTAACATTGGCGAAAATCTGTCTTCCCGTGGAGCGGTCCGGCAATGGTAGCCTTCTTGGGGAGTAGGATAACAACAAGGTAGACCCCGACATCAGTTTTCTGATGCCCAGAGGTTAAGTGCAAGAGCACTTTTGTCTGGCAATGTTTAGTGGTTTTGTTGGCATTTGTTATTTTTATGTTTTGGTTGTTTTTGATTTTTTTTTTTTATTTGTTCCGGGGTGGGACGAACACCAGTATTCTACTCGTCCTAGGGTGGGACGAGCACGCCTTTGAAGAAAAAGTGCTCGTTCCATGCAGGGACGAATACCAGCAAGCAAAAAGTATAAATATGCAAAAATGACAGATTTGGCTCATTTGCACTGTTCATTGATTGCGATTTGGAGCTCTGAGGAGGAGGGAGATTTTTTGACGCGAAGCACTATCGGATTTTCTAGCCACCATGAGTGCACATATCGGGTCGTCAGGCGGCGGAGCCGAGGCGAGACCAGTAAGTGAACTATCTCCTCGAGTTTGAATTTGAAAAATGCAAATGTGTTTTTATTATGTTTTTCTTTTGTTTAAGACATGGAACCCTAATTAATTAAATTAAAAGGTGAATGAATGTGATTTAAAGACCATGAAACCAAATGAAACGTGGATGCAAACCGATGGAAACCTAGATGGAAAACCGTAGGATAAACCCAAATGAAACTTAGAGTAACACGTTAGGGTAACCACGGTGATAAAAATGTTTTTCATGTGAATGGTAAAACGTAGATCGAAATCGTAGGTAAACCATGTCACTTTTTGTCTATTTTTAAAATGAAACCCTAGATTTAAAAAAAAAATGATGAATTTTTTGGTTGGAATGGTAAACTTAGGTAAAACCGTAGGCAAACCATGTCAAATTTTTTTTGTTTGTGTCTATTTAAAATGAAACCCTAGATTAAAAAAATTGATGAAATTTTTTTTTTGGTTGGAATGGTAGACTTAGGTAAAACCGTAGGTAAACCATGTCAAATTTTTGTCGTTTTGGATGAAATGTAAGATGAAAACTTGATGAATTTTTTTGTTTTGAAATGGTAAACTTAGGTAAAACCGTAGGTAAACCATGTCAAAATTTTGTTGTTTTTGATGAAATGTAAGATGAAAACTTGATGATTTTTTTTTGTTTTGAAATGGTAAACTTAGGTAAAACCGTAGGTAAACCATGTCAAATTTTTGTTGTTTTTGATGAAATGTAAGATGAAAACTTGATGAATTTTTTTTTTTTTTTATAAAATGAAAGATGAAAAAGTGATGAATTTTTTTGTTGAAATGGTAAACTTAGGTCGAAACCGTAGGTAAACCATGTCGAATTGTGTGTTATATATTTTTTTTTTTGGTAATGGATGTACATGTGAATGAAAGATGTTACTATACAGTTATGCATTTTTGTACATGTGATGGTAATTTGATGCATGTTTTTGATGTGTGTTATTTTCTGTGATGTGCAGGTGGTGAAGAGTCGACATCGGGTACCAACTATTTTTTCTAATGCCCGCGAGGCGTTGAGTGCGGAGGATTGGGAGTGGCTTGATGCCTTAGGGCTCAAGCATGTGGCTCGGTTGGATGCAGTTGTTGCAGATCGGGCGTACATCATAGCTTTGATCAGCCTATGGGATGTTCGGACGAACACCTTCCATATTTTGACAGGGGAGATGATAGTCACCTTAGAGGACGACACCACGAGGCCAGAGGACAGCTGTATTGAATCGGTATTTTGGACATAGGGAGGATGTGGATGGGATGAGCTCATTGGAGAAGGCAGAGCTGGATTTTCAGATTAGGGGGATTCTAGTACGATGGTGGTATGCGAAGGGAGTTCTAGGAGTGAGGCATGCACTGCTTATGAGCCTCATTTCTAAAATGCTCCTGCCAGACTCATCAAGAGCAAGGTTCCCATGGAACCTATTGGAGGTGGTGTGGCAGTTAGTGGATTGTCTGATGACAGAGCCGATGATCATGAGATGGGGCTAGACGCTTTTGGCTCAATTATATGATGAGTTGTATGAGGTCCACTGTCAAAAGCGGAAGGGGATTGGCTGTAGTTACTTGTTGCAGTGCTGGGCCTGGCAGCATATAACCGTAGAGCGACCACGAGGGCTACCCTGGACTACATGGGTTGACATGGTGGATAGAGATATTGGGTATGGTGCTTTATGGTATCGGTCTAAGGAGCGGGGGCAGAGTCGACGGTTTATGGGAGACGTGGACCATTACAGAGATGCATTGGCATGACTGACTCCAGGAGATGTGGTGTGGAGGCCATATTGGGATTGTCCCGCATGGCCAGAGGCTAATGAGTGGCTTCGACGGGTCCAGAGGGGGAGATGGGTGATTGGACGACACAGGATGGAGCAGGAATACTTTCATTATCTCAGAGTGACACGATAGTTTGGGGTATGCCAGGGGTTGCCTAGGGAACCCGTAGTCTATCGACGTTGAAGTGATGAGAGGACCTTAGCTACGCTGATCCTCAAGCCGCTGGGGGAGGAGGCAGATACAGTACTGGACATTCTAGACGTAGATGACGTCGGAGTGACTGCTGAGTACCAGGAGTGGTGGATGCTTCGACAATGGTGAGGTGAGGGGCCGTTGGGAGGTGATGAGGCAGTGGGAGGCGAAGAGGGTGTAGAGGCACCAGGAGAGGGTTGGGGAGCTCCTGTTGATGTGGACATGGTGGAGGTTCTAGATGTAGGAGAGGAATTTGGTGATGAGGAGCAGCCAAAGATGTAGGATGCTCCGGAGCAGGCCGATGCTCTAGAGAGGCTGACACAGTCGGCCGTGCAGGGGGATACAGAGGTGGGGTTGCACGTGGAGGTGGCATGGTTGACATAGTTGCTACGGAGGCGAGATGGAGAGCTTAGGGAGATGGCGTAGGAGAGGGATCTCCTATGGACATAGTTGGCAGAGTGAGAGAGCGCAGGGGCTACGTCTCATCGACAGGAGGGTGATACGGATGCTGCATGGGAGAGGGATCTCCTACGGGGGTAGCTAGCATAGCATGATGATGTAATCATGTACTATCATAGGTGGGAAGCATAGTGGAGTCGACATCGACAAGAGATGGAGGGTGAGATTATCTGCCTTGGTGGGAAAATACCAGAGCCTCCGACGAGTGGTTCATCGTATCGGATGAGAGACAGCAGGACAGAGCAGTCGGCATCATCCCATCGCAGGCGACGAGATGAGGGAGGCGCTAGTGGGCATGATGCAGGGGCGAGCAGTCACCCTGAGAGGTCCCAAAGGACCGATACTGTAGGGGGTAGTTCTCGTCACACCGATCCTACGTGATCATGGTGGCCGACGCCCTAGGCTGGGGGTTTTTGAGTTTTTTTTGGCTTGTGGGAGTGAGGTCCGAGGACCGATGCACTGTAGCCTATGGGCAATTTTGTTATGATATATATATACAGATGACTCTTTTTTATGTTTGTACATTTTTCATGATTTATTTTTATGTGCATATTTTTATATTGATGTATGCATATGCGATTATGAATGCGATGGTTCTAATTTGTATGATGTATGCATATGCGATTATGAATGCGATGGTTCTAATTTGTATGATGTATGCATATGGAATGAATGAAAGGAATTGTTGATGATTTGTCAAGGCACCATAGACTGTACAAGATTTGACTCACTTGCTATATTAATGGGATAACTTTGTGGAATGCTTGTGCATGTGAAAACTTTGTTTTTGTATTTTGTCTATTTTCTGATGGGATGTACGGAATGAAATGTATCGGTTGTTTGAAAATGTAGTTAAGCTTTTCTGAGATGCAGATATTTTAACGAACTAGCCAAGACTGTACATTTATCTCGCAAGATTTTTGAACAAGGTCTAAATTCGACTTGAATTTAACCAAGTTATTTCACATCCCTGTGTGTGCAATTGAGTTCGTTTATGTGTTATTCATCAGGATACCGCCAGTGCCAGATGGGCTTTCAATCAAACCTGTACTAAGGATCACCTAATTAGCTCCACTAACTCCTTTATTGTATTTAGTCAGATTAATCTATGATGCTATCTAGGATACCATAAGCTAGCTCATCCACATGCAAACATTGATCTGTACACAAGTTAATATGATAGATATATCGTCATGCGGGAGGTTTACCGCCAGTGACCGATAGGCTATCAACCAAACCGGTACTGAAGCTTGCCTCATGACCTATTGAATGCTGAGAGTTCCAGGGATTCAAGTTCAACTCCCTTATTTTCTTCAATTATGTTGGGATACTTGCTCTCTTTATAGTGATAATAATCATGGTTTATTTTGATTTTGATTTTTTTTATTTTTTTATTTTTTTTTGAGCAAGGGATTTGGATATGGAGTGACGAGAATCACTATTGTTTGTGCATTTTGATGTGTGCACCGTAGGATGTCAAATTTGTATGTTTTGACGTTCTGCAAATTTTTGATGTTTTGCAACTTTTGAGAACTTGGGATTCTTAGGGAATTGGGTAGGGAGGATGCTTGTCCTTTTGCCAACTCTCAGGGTCATTCGCACAGGGGGATGAGCAAGATAACCGTTTCGCTTATGGTGACTTGGATTACTGTGCAGGTTTCATCTTTCGTTTACACAACTTAGGAATTATTTTATGTTTTTTAATTTGTGTTGGGATGCTACGTAACAAGGTGTAATCCAAGTAAAACTTTCCCATGTAAAATCTGTTTAACTATGTATAGTTTTGGCTAGAAATTTAAAGACAGCTGAATGATGAAAACCCTATATACATTAGGAGACAACTGACGATGCTAAAAATGGCGATGGTGCTATTCTAGATGTAGGCGTTTATGAAAATGGATCTGATGTGAAAAGGATGGAATTGCCAAGTAATGACTGTCTATGGTGCGTTTCACTTGTATGACCTAGCAAATGTAGAATGTATGGATGCGATGCCTAATGCAACCTATATTTTTGTATTGTGATTTTTATGAGAATGCATGGAATTGGAATGTAATTGTTTTTGTAATTTTGATTTTTTTTTTTTTGAGTATGCATGGAATTGAAATGCAAATGTTTTTGTGATTTTTGACGATTATATTGTTTTTGTTTATTTTTTAATATTTATGTGGACCAAACAGTTATGGTAATGCTTGGAGCTTCTGGTGTTGACCAAAGGGTTTATAGATACCTTTGGGGCATTTAGGGTTGACCAAGCGATTATGATAATCCTTGGAGCTTTTGGCTTGAGCAAAGGGTTTATAGATACCTTTGGGGCATTTAGGGTTGACCAAACGATTATGATAATCCTTGGAGCTTTTGGCTTGACCAAAGGGTTTATAGATACCTTTGGGGCATTTAGGGTTGACCAAGTGATTATGATAATCCTTGGAGCTTTTGGCTTGACCAAAGGGTTGATAGATACCTTTGGGGAATTTAGGGTTGACCAAGCGATTATGATAATCCTTGGAGCTTTTAGTTGACCAAAGGGTTGATAGATACCTTTGGGGCATTTAGGGTTGACCAAGCGATTATGATAATCCTTGGAGCTTTTAGTTGACCAAAGGGTTGATAGATACCTTTGGGGCATTTAGGGTTGACCAAGCGATTATGATAATCCTTGGAGCTTTTAGTTGACCAAAGGGTTGATAGATACCTTTGGGGCATTTAGGGTTGACCAAGCGATTATGATAATCCTTGGAGCTTTTAGTTGACCAAAGGGTTGATAGATACCTTTGGGGCATTTAGGGTTGACCAAGCGATTATGATAATCCTTGGAGCTTTTAGTTGGACTATGGCTCCCTAGATGTGGAATGGCCTCAAATGAATGATGTTCAAGAGTTCTGGTTCCTTGATTCCTTCAAGAGAGGCAAGCCGGTATGTTTCGGGTCCTATTCTACTATCAATGATGTAAGGACCTAACCAGTTTTCTACGAACTTGTCCCGTAGATGGGACGGCAAATTAGAATTCTACTGGTTCTCTTTTAAGACCAAGTCACCAACCTAAAATTCCCTAAGGTGGACTTTCATGTTGTATGCTTTCTTAAGTCGCTCTTGATAGATACGCAAATGCTCAAGAGAATTAACGCGTCGTTCATCGAGCAACGTCAGTTGATCTAACCGGGCCTGTCACGTAGTGTCATCATCGATGAACTCTTGCATTGAAATGCGCAGGGAAGGGATTTCCAACTCAAAAGGCATGACTACCTCGAAGCCATACACCAGTGAAAATGGAGTTGCCCTAGTGGGCATTCGAATGCTGGTGCGATAAGCCCATAGGGCAAGCGGGATCTGAATATGCCAGTCTTTATGATTGTCTACAACTGTCTTTTTGAGAATGGCGACTAGCATTTTGTTTGACGCCTCTGCTTGCCCATTTGCCTACGGATAATAGGGTGTTGAAAAGCTGTGCTGAATCTTGTACTTTATGGTCAAAGCACACACATATTTATTCTTGAATGGTGTCCCATTATCTGATAGGATCTTGGATGGAATACCAAAATGACATGATGTTATGCAAAATAAATTCTGCACTATGGGATCCAGTCGTAGTGGTTAGCGGAATTGCTTCCACCCATTTGGTAAAGTACTCTGTGGTCGTTAAAATAAATGTGTGACGACCAGACGACACAGGGGAGATCTTTCCAATTAGATCAAAGCCCCACTACGAAAAATGCCAAACCGATTGAATCGATTGCAAGGCCTAAGAAGGTACGTGTGTCAAATTATCATGGTGTTGACACTTCACGCACTTCTTCACATATGTGCAACAATCTCGCTCTAAAGATGGCTAATAATAACGCATGTGAAGAATGCGCTTTGCGATGGCCATATCGCTGAAGTGGCCACCACATGTACCATCGTGAGCTTGGGTGATCGCCCAAGCAGACTCTTGCTGATCCAAACAACGAAGGAGGATTCCTTCATAATTTTGACGATACAAAATGTCTCCTAACAAGACATGCTTTACCGCTTTCTGTTTGAATGATCTTTTCATGGCTTGTGTCAATCCAAGTGGGAGATTACCTAGCTTGAGGTAATCCTAAATGGGTGTGTACCAATCCTGTTGATCAGAAACCTTGATAGTATGAACGGCCAATCCCTCTGGAACTCCATCCCGAACAAAAGCTGAGCGGGAAAGAACTTGTAAAAACAACGTGGTGTTGCTATTAAGAGGGGTCGGGGAGAACAAGGACCCCCAGTTAGCTTGAATCAAACAATCTCAAATTCAAGAGAACTTATCCGAAGATGGTTCAATCTGGATCAGGTGTATTCCTGGTGTCAGATCAGAGCTTGCACGCTCCATCGTAGATTGCGATAATGTTTTAACCTGAATAGTTGTCATTTCACCATAAGGGTCTTGCGGGATGAGTGACCCCAAGGAGGCCATAGTATCTGCAAAACCATTTGATAATTGAGGGAGTGCCTCGATGTCATACCATTCAATTTGTGCCAAGAATTTGTCCACAAGGGCTTTGTAGGCCTGCAGAACTGGACATTTACATTGGAATATCCCCTTGACTTGATTGACAATTAACAGCGAATCACCAAAGATGTTCAATCGTTTAATGTTCATGGTGATTGCTTTCTGAAGACCTATGAGGAAGGCTTCGTATTCGGCATTGTTGTTGGTGCACGGGAAGTCTAATTTAAATGACAAGGGCATTGGAGTGCCTTGCGGAGTGAAGAATACAATTCCCGCGCCACCCCCTTGCTCACATTTAGAACCATCGAAGAATAGGGTTATGTCAGCCTGTGACTCAGGCTCATCAAAATCTGGCAATTTTGAAACATGGAAGACCCCATCATCAGGTAGTTCAAAAGTCAGAGGCTGATCGTCTTCAAGAGGAGCCTCGGCTAGTTGATCGGCGATGACTTGACCTTTTATGGATTTTTTTCCAATGAACTCTATGTCAAACTCCATCAACAACATGATCCATTTCACCGTGCGGCTACTATGATAAGTACGACTCATCATGTATCACAATGGATTCTCCTTAGACACAACATATGTCTTATTACTGAGCATGTAGTGGCATAGCTTTTTGGTAGCAAACACCACTGCCAAGCAGAGCTTTTCAACGTATGCATAGTTAAGTTCATAACTGACCAGGGTGTAGCTAAGATAGTATGTAGCTTGTTCTTTATGAAGTTCATTTTTTTGGGATAGCATGGCACCCAGTGCCACCTCAGTGGCTGAGATGTATAAATAGAACGGCACTCCTAGTCTAGGTGGTGCCAATACTAGCGGCGAAGCCAAGTACTATTTAATGTCGTCAAAGGCATATTGGCACTCATCATCCCAATGAAATGTGACCCCCTTATGCAATAATTTATTCATGGGTCAACATTTTTTAGATAACTGCGCTATGAAGCGCTTGATCAATGCAACCTTTCCCTATAGACTCCTGAGCTACTTGATGGTGGTTGGGGGACGCATTTCAAGGATTGCCTTGACTTTGTTTGGGTTGACCTCGATTCCTCATTTGGAGACTATGAAACCCAAGAGCTTTCCAGAGGTGATGCCAAAGACGCACTTCTTGGGGTTTAGTCTGACTTTATGTTCAATGAGGCGATCAAGGACCTTGCTCAAGTCACCGATGTGATCTGGGCACAAAAGAGATTTGGCCAACAAATTATCCATGTAATCTTCCAATTTTTTGTGCATGTAATCATGAAAGATGTACGTCATGGCACGTTGGTAGGTGGCACCAACTTTTTTAAGACCAAAAGGCATGACCTTATAGCAAAATGTCCCCCAAGGTGTTGTGAATGCCATTTTTAGTTGGTCCTTAGGATTGATACAAATCTGATTGTATCCTGAGAAACCATCCATAAGGGAAAGCATTTCGTGGCCCGCTGTAGCGTCAACCAACGCGTCGATGCTTGGCAAGGGAAAATCATCCTTAGGACTCGCTTTGTTAAGATCTCAAAAATCGATGCATATGTGAATCCTCCCATTGGGCTTCTTGACGGGAACCATGTTAGACAACTATGGAGGATAATCCACACAGATGACAAACTGGGCATCCAACAACTTTTGTAACTCGTCTTGTACCATTAAGGCCACCGTTGGGTGCATCTTGCGTAGTTTTTGCTTTATTGGCTTGATTGTCGGATCAAGCATTAAATTATGCGTGACTAGCTGTGGGTCTAGTCCCGGCATATCCTTGTATGACCATGCAAAAACCTCCTTTTTCTTAAGAAGGGTAACATAATCGGCTCTCTCTTCGGGGGAAAGACTTACCCCCAGCTTGATAATCTATGGATTCGTTGGATCTGTGCCAATGTCTACATCAGTCGTTGCTTCGACCGACATGTGGGATCCATCTTCCAACTGGTGTGGAATTGGGATCAGATGGATATCATTTGCTGAATTAGGGTCATCATTAGGAACGTCAAGTTCCTCTTCAGCATGGAAGACATCCTGAGTCTATCCTGGAGTGAAATGAAACATCCCATCGCAAGGCAAATACTCTGATGGAGATGGTGGTGTGTCAGCATGATCCCAATCTATAGCCTCTATGTCTAGATGCAATGATCGTGTTGGATTGGTTGGATCATGGATGGGGGTAGTCAAGTCAATGGAGACCATGTTGATGAAATGATTGTAATCTCCATTACCACAAATGTGACAACTCTGACATTCGAGATGTTCTTGGTGCATTGGATCTGGCTCTGTAGGCACTTGCACAAAGGGATTAGCCCTATGCACAGACCTGCAAACAGGGTCTGCCCTAGGCACTGATGGTTTGATAGGGTCTCCAGGAGAAAGGTGCTCTCTGTATACCTGGAGTGGCGGGTGCAGTAATTGCTATAACTACGTCGGGTTGAGATGCCACCTATGTCTTGGACCTATGTGTAAGTTTTCAAACATGTCATCTATGTCCAAAGGATATTATTGTTGTTGAGGTAGCCTATGCTCACTGGGATCATTCAATGGGAACATCATCAAGAAGCTTTCCTGATCGTCATTCATTGGATATTCGTGCGAATGATCGTACTCCGACTCATCTTCAAAAGACCCTTCATGGTCTTGTCCATCTTCCCCTTGTGGGTCAGTCCATGAGGTTTCTCCTTGTTCGGCCATAGGGAAAGGGTTGTTGAGGTCAACAAGGTTATTTGGTTGCAATGGGAAATAATCCCCCAGTGTATAAGTTGTATTTGGATTGGCATATGGATCTGATGCCAACCCATCCTTGTTGCCTACCCCTAGGCTTTGCATGTTTTTGACCAAGATGTCGAGGGGTAAGGGGTGATTAAACCCTACTCCTAACTTGTCATAAGGCATTTGGTATCTTGGTTGGCACAAAACACGCATTCCTTGTTCATACCTGCCTAACCCGTATCCATGCCAATTGCATTGGCTAAGATATCGTAATGCGAAGTCTGGGTTAGCCAAATAATTGACATCTTCCACAAAGGGATCTTCATCTTCCTCTTCTTGTCGGGAAGGTTCAACACCATGGTCCAGATCCCCAAAAATAAAATTTATCTAATTATGTGGGTAGCCTAAAGGAACCACGGAGCCTATGGGGAGTCGAGGTCTTCCCATGTCTTGCATAGACTGAAGTGTGGGTGTTGCAACAACATTGCGCACTATATACTCCCCCATGCCTGTGTTAGACATCTCAACGATAATCGTTGGTGATTGAGAGGAAGCGAATGGGAGTTCTCCTTGAGTCCACTCCATGTGGGGTGAACTAGGCATCTCAACTTCCATTCTATTAGGCGTCTCTTCTATAGAGATGTTGGAGACTAGAGGTGGTTCCGCTTCCAGGGGCTTCTTTCCTTTGTCCGTTGGTGTGGCCACCGTAGATGGCATCGTTGTGGGAGGACCAAATGAAGAAGATGAACCTGCCTGGGAATTTGATTGATTTGGTAATGGAGATTCTTGCTTAGTTGGACCCCTCTTAGATGGATTTAACTAGAAATCCACATGCATTGAAGGAAGGGTCGACTATGGCATGATTTGCACTGAGTTGCAATATTTAAAAGGTTCCAAATCTGTGAGGACCATGTGCACTTGTCCTTCAAATGTATATTTCAAACATTGATGAGAAATTGAAGGGACACACTTCATATCCCGGATCCAAGGCCTCCCAAGCAAGATATTGTAAGCCATCTCACCTTCTAAAATGTGGCACAACGTATGAATGGTCTTTTGTCCCACTTGTATGGGCAGGACAATTGTGCCAATTGTCAATCATATCGCATCATTGAATGCTCGAAGAGTATAAGTGGAAGGTACAATGTGAGATGCTGGCAGCTTCAAATGTTTCAGTGCAGTGGTTGTAATAATGTTATTGGACGAACCAGTGTCTACCAACACCCGCTTATACGGAGTCTCGTTGACCCATGCAATAACATGCAGGCATGGATCCGCTACATCCCCAGTCACCATTTTTAACTCATCTTCCCTAAAGGTGATGACTGGTTCAGTACACTGTTTAACATGCCCCACAAAATTATTGAACAAATTCACCTCATGGGGATGCAACTCAATTGCCTTTAATATCTCCATGAGAGCTTCCCGATGGGGCGTCAATTGTTGAATAAGCTCATAGATGGAGAGCCTAGCCGATGTGGTCCGTAGACTTTGAGTAAGTCTAGTTTGAATCGTGGCCACTGGTCTAGGCGGGGGCAACTGTGTAGGATTCACTTGAGGTTGTGATATGGGTGGAACTTCCCTAGTGGCTGTCACGGGGGCAACTCCTGGGTGTCTCTTGTTTCTTGTCACAATGATAATCATCCCAACATACCCCTCCATGGGGCAATTCTGTTGCACTTCGTTGACATGAAGGGGTTTTGTTTGTGCATCATGTGTGGGTAAAGGATCTTTGAAAACACCCATTTGTTGGTTTTTTGGTGCGATGGGGTTATCCACTACCAATGTGTTATTATCAATGAGATCTTGCACTAAACCTTTAAATGTCCAACAGGCATGAAGGTCATGCCCTTTCCTTCTGTGGAATCTATAGAAAAGATCCTCTCTGTAGCCTTTAGGCTTTGGCGCATTAGGATCGATTGTTGGAATCTATGGCAGATTAATCAAGTTTGTCATTGACAAACGGTCAAACAAGGAGTCCCTAGACTCAGTGTATGGTGTAAATTGCCGCCTAGGGTGATGCTGCTGATTGTGATCTTGTTTTTTATTGTCTTTCTCATAGTTATTGTGAGGCACTGCTGATAATTAGCCTTTGGAGGCTATGTTGCTTGGGCAGGCGTAGGGGCATTGATAGCAACTTGATTGACCGCGACGGGTTTCTGTTGCGTATTCCTTATTTTGGTGCTCTTGTTCCACTCTTTTTTCTTAGGCTTGGCAATTTCGCCATCTTGTATCTTGATCTCTTCGATAACTCTAGCTTGCGCCAGAGCTTCTTCTAAAGTGGTGTATTGCTGCAGCTGCAATAGCACAGAGATCGATCGCAAACAGCTCTTTGCAAACATTTGAGTTAGGTCGGACATAGGAGGGCGGTAGGACAGCTTTGAAAGCAACATCCACCATCGATTCCCATATGCTACCATAGATTCCTCCTCATACTGCTTGAGGCTAGCTAGATCACTAAGTGACGTCTTTTTCTTTGTGTTGAAATAAAAACATTCTAGGAATGCATCCACTAGCTGATCCAATTTGTATATGCTATGCTTCGGTAAATGGGTAAACCAATCCGAGGGAGATCCTGCAAATGTGGTTATGAATGTTCTCAATAGCAATGCATCATTGTCTTGTATACCGAAGCATTGGCTCAAAAATCAAGTCACATGCTCTTGAGCATCTTCATCCCCTCTAAAGAGTGCCAATTGGGGCAGCTTGAAATGTTCGGGGTATGGAGGTGCTGGCACTGATGGATGCACCGGATGACTATGGAGTTGGCGTAAGGTAGGCTTTTGGGGCCTAGCAGTCTTGAGTTCCATAGTCTCCAAGTGTTCTAACAACACTTTGTATGCATCAAAGGACGTAATATCCTCTTCCTTGGTTTGTTCCCGCTGTGGGTTGTGGAGAACTTGAGGCCTTTGGAGGGATAAATGGGTAGCATCACTTCTACCTTGATAGGGCATTTCATCCTGCTCTTCTTCTTGGTCATAATCCTCATGATCTTTTTGAGGAGTGTCTGGCCTAGGCCTGTAAACATGGATAGGTGCCCGCGGAGGATGCCCATCACGGTTGTGAGGAGTGGCCTCCCGCTCAGGTCTAGGAGGTCTTGGAGGTAGTTCTTGCTGATGTCGCGGAGACCTATCTCGCACTAGGGGGTTGTGCCTCACATACATCTCAGATTTCTATGCGCGAGGAATTGGGGCCTTCTCAAGCGCATTGTTGTGAAGCATTTTAGCTGTCTGACGCTGAATGCGCTCTTGATTAAGGTGACACAAATGTTCTAATTTTTGTTGGTCTTGCCTAAGCCATGTTATTTGTGCTTGGCGGGCGGCTAGTTGGGCAAAACACAAGATTTCAAAAATAAAAAGGATATACTAAAAATGCAATGTAAACAAAACTAAAATAACGCTTAAACCCTATGTTATTGAAAAATGCATAAAAAGAAAGAACATGAACACAAGATATCAAAGCAATATAAAATACGACCCTTTTATTGATATGCTTTTCAAATTTGTGTTACAATGCGTCTCCTTCATTTTTAAGGGATAGGAGCGTTAAATGTTGATCTTTTACAACTTGTTTCAGAATTCCTTCTTTCGCGTGCCCACATATAATATGGGCGAACCAAAACATTGTCGTCGCTTGCGTTGGTAAAGGTAGATTCCTCGCTGCTCCTCTAATGCTAAAAATCTACGTTCAAAGAAACAAACAAAGAATCAGTAGCACCTGTGTATGAAAAATAAAAGGTAAATCTAACGATGGTTAAAATGAGTCTAAATAAACTGAAAACTTGACAAAAGCATAAACATAAAAACTAGCTAAATACTACAAAAGAAATAGTCACCAAAGGCAATAAGGTGGGGGGTGCCCGAAGGCAAACCACCTGCGGGTGAAACTTTGCTTCGACACCAATACGCTTGGGATGGGTCCGAAACCTGATGTGATGTGTTGTCGGCAAATTGGTAGGATATTGTGGTCAGAAAAATCAGATTTTGGTTCTTGATTTGTGCCCTCAAAAGTCACCCAATAACCTCTCTTTCGATTAAGAGATTATGGATGTTGAAAGCACAAATTGCAAGTAAGTGAATTAGCAGCACTTCGTCACTCAAAATGCTCCTTCTCTGTCTAGGTTGGCAGCATTGACTTGAAGCTCTAGTCTTAATGAGCGATCTGGATATAAAGCAGGTGCAGACGTGCATCGTTTCTGTACTGAGTACTATTCTTGAGGAATGTAGTGATCCTCCTCACTCTCTCTGTGATATGTATAAAAAGTGCAGGCAGAATTGTCTTGCCCTGTCAGAAGAACCTGATACTCTGGATATGGTCTACTGTGTTTGACATTAATCAGGGGTAAATTAGGAGTAACAAAATAATATGGTTCCTCCTTGTGGACCCTTTGTTGTTCTAGAGTAGTACACAGCGCTTCATCACTAGGCCACCCAAAACGAACTTCCAAAGGAGGCCTCGTACTTAGACCAAGTGCTACATATTGGTTATTTTCTTGAAAATATTCTTGTTGCTTAGGAGTTCCCCTTAGGGAGGGGCCTCTATAGTCTTGTCTATTGATGGCATGAGTTGGAGTGCCCCTCAAGGAGGTGCCTCTAGAGCCATGTTCTATGACTGCATGGGTTGGAGTGCCCCTCAAGGAGGTGCCTCTAGAGCCATGTTCTGCATGGTGTGAACTAACTTGTGTACCCTGCTGCCAAGGCGAGATGGCCAAGTCTTTAGGGCTATATCGGAGACGATTTGTCTCTCTTGGTGTATTTTTTGCAGCTTCTGCCCATGATTGGGCTTGGCTACGAGTAAACACCATGGTAATGTTAACCTAAAGATGCAAAAATTCTTTTTATGATTTTTTTTTGTCTAAACAGAAAATAGCATACACACACAAGCAATGATTATCTCTTTTAAAGATTAATAGTGTGCGTGTTTTTGTCGTTTGTTTTTTTTTTGAAAATTTTTGTGAAACATTTAAATGCAATTATGAAGGCTCTTATGACTCCCAAAATGGTCGCCCCTTCAATATACCATTGTCGGATCGATATACCAACCTCTCTATATACCCACCCTTACGTGAGGGAGACTATAGGTACATGAGAGCAGATGATACATGGAACATAGGCGGTACGGAAGGGGAATCACTCTGTTTATGACACCTACCATAGAAGACTTATCCTCATGCGCTAGGAATAACCCTAGCTACACTCGATCAGCTTTCGTCAGGATTTATGTCTAGCAACAGTCGCGATCGAGGTAATGGATGCAATATCTCAAGCCAAAGTGATAATGGAATCCACCTTTGGTCTTGCTCAAGGGTTGGGGTTTTACGACCAACTCCTTGTGTTTAAAATACCACGTGGTGTGTGGGGTTCATTTTAATTTGCAAATATTTGAAACAGGCAAGCGAAAAGGAAACTTTCCCTAAGCCATACAAAACTAAAAACCAGAAAACAGAAAACAAAAAATTTGACAAAAGCTTTTTAAAAACCCCTAACTCTTCTCTGCCCAACAGGATGTTTCTGATTTGCTCTAAAAAATGCATAGAACTATACTCGTCCCTGGGTGAGGCGAATATCAGAACAGTATTCATTCTAGGGTGAGACGAATGCTTATTCGTCCCTGGGTGAAACGATTACCAATCCGCACTCGTCTCTGGGTGAAACGAATAACAGTCTGATGATTGAAAAATAGGTACCTGTAATCAAAAAAAGCAATTTCAGATTAGTAATCTAACCTAAAAAAAAATAGAGGACAGAGGTCCCACCGTGATCGCCATTGAAAACACGAGATTCTAGAAACAAAAAGGATAGACTAAAAATGCAATGTAAACGAAACTAAAATAACGCTTAAACCCTATGTTATTGAAAAATGCATAAAAAGAAAGAACATGAACACAAGATATCAAAGCAATATAAAATACGGCCTTTTTATTGATATGCTTTTCAAATTTGTGTTACAATGCATCTCCTTCCTTTTTAGGGGATAGGAGCGTTAAATGTTGGTCTTTTACAACTTGTTTCAGAATTCCTTCTTCTGCGTGCCCACATATAAGATGGGTGAACCAAAACGTTGTCACTACTTGCGTTGGTAAAGGTAGATTCCTCGCTGCTCCTCTAATGCTAAAAATCTGCGTTCAAAGAAACAAACAAAGAATCAGTAGCACCTGTGTATGAAAAATAAAAGATAAATCTAACGATGGTTAAAATGAGTCTAAATAAACTGAAAACTTGACAAAAGCATAAACATGAAACTAGCTAAATACTACAAAATAAATAGTCACCAAAGGCAATAAGGCGGGGGGTGCCCGAAGGCAAACCACCCACGGTTAAAACTTTGTTTCGACACCAATCCGCTTGGGATGGGTCCGAAACCTGATGTGATGTGTTGTTGGCAAATTGGTAGGATATTGTGGTCAGAAAAATCGAGGTTGGTTCTTGATTCGTGCCTTCAAAAGTCACCCAATAACCTCTCTTTCGATTAAGAGATTATGGATGTTGAAAGCACAAATCGCAAGTAAATGAATTAGCAGCACTTCGTCGCTCAAAATGCTCCTTCTCTGTATATCTTTTGGGTGAGGAAGCTCACCATTTTATAGACCCAAGGGGTCTCTTTGAATTAACATGCAAAAGTGTTTCTTTGCATGAATGCTTTTTTGTGAAGAGAAGACTTCTTCTTGATCAAGGGCTTCTTAACTACCTCTATGCATGTCTTTGTATGTTTAGAAAAACTCACTCGCACTCCCATGCAATGAAGGGATAGCTAAGTGGCAAATTCGAGTTGTCTTAAAAAGCTCACTCCCATTCCCATGCAGTGAAGGGAGAGTCAATTGGCAGATATGAGTTGTCAAAAGAACTCACTCGCACTCCTATGCCATGCAAGGAAAGCTAAGTGGCAGTTCTGAGTTGACATGCGCCAAGGTCTGACTTTTTGCTAGTCAAACCTGGCGTTAGTCCCACCCCGGAGCGAGCGCTGGCAATCATCTCTGGGTGAAACGAGTACCAATCTGCACTCGTGTCTGGGTGAGATGAGTACCAATCTGCACTCGTCCCTGGGTGGAGTGAATAAGTAGAAGAGTGTCTAAAATGTGCCAAATTGATCCCTGACTTGTAAAACTACTGTGTGAGTGGTTAGAACCACTGTTTAACCTCTGGGGGCTGCCCTGGGGGCTGTGTGTGTTAGTGCGATCAGTGCTTGTTGTCACATAATTGGATTGGTGCTATTTTTGTGTCTACAGCCTCTGATCTAATTTCTTCCTCATCCCTTGTGGTCCTACCATCGATGCACATGAAATCAGGGATTCTATTGGTGCTTCAATTTTTTAGGGTGGAAGTATGGAAAAATTTTGTGTTGGCATCACTGTATTTGAGCTAGAGGGCTCTTGACTTTTACCTCCAAAAGGTCTCCTCCCTAGCTAAATATTATGGTATTCAGCTAGGACTCTTTGTTCCTCCTCTCTCGATCCTGGATCCTCCCTCCCATCCTAGAATTTACACTGGAGGTCTTCCAATTTTTCTTTAGAATCTCTTTGCTCTCAAAGATATTTCCGAACACCTCCCTGTTCTAGATCTTGAGGTTGCACTTCAGAACCCTCAGCTTCTTGTAGAGTTGTCCTATGGGATGCCTCGTGGCAGGATGGCTCCACCACCTTCCCACTTGATCCTTGAAGTCAGGGTGGTGAAACCACATGGATTCGAACCATAAAGGGCGCTTGTGGGAAGGGCATCTGCCAGCTTCGAAGAGGAGGGGGTTGTGATCCGAAGCTATTTTGGGAAGGGCCATGAGGGTGGTGTTAGAAAATAGGGGAATGGCCTCACTAGAAAGTAACACTCTATGTATCTTGACCTAAATAAGATTGAACCCTACTCGTCTGTTACTCCATGTGAACCTAGCACCCTTCAGGTGAACATCCATGAGCTCATTGGCATCAGTGAACTCCCTAAAGTCCTCCATGCTTCTAGAATTCAAGGTTTTCCCCCCATGTTTGTTTGAGGGGAAGAGGGGGCTATTGAAGTCACCCGCCATGATCTAGGGGAGGGGTGCGAATGCCTATCTCAGGAGGCTAACCTCATTCCACAAGGAGGCTCTTTCGACTGGGCTATTGGGGGTATAGATGTTGGAAAGGATCCAGGTCTGCCTGAACTCCATACTATGAAACATGATGTTGAGGATTCTAGGAGAGGCCAAGATAAATATTCCTTCAACTATGCTCGGGTCCCACAGGCACATCATCCCCCCAGTAAATCCGACGGTTGGGGTAAATAGGGAGTTGTCATTGTTCTAGATCGCCTTGGCAACCTTAGGGGAGGATAATTCATCGAGCTTGGTTTCTTGGAGGAGCAGAATAGTAGGTTTATGGTCCCTACAAAGCTGGGCTAGGACACGCTTCATGTGGCCTCCATTGAGACCTCTTGAATTTTAGGTAATTGTCTCAGGAGTTCTTCTTAAGGTTTCGAGAGGTTGAGGTTATCAACCAAGAGGGTCGTCTTAAGGTCATTAGCAATCTCATCCTCTGCTTGCTTGTTACGTTGTTCTCCAAGAGTGGTCCGACCTATTTTCTTCTTGCTTCTGAAATTCATTATAAATTTTTTGATGCGAGTCCATTTTGGGTTGAACCCTTCAGGGGCGGACTGTGAAAAGGTCGGGTTGCCATCGTCATCACCCTCGGACACCTCTGATCCGACTTCTAAAAAAATATAAAGAGGGAGAGAGGGGTTCAGGAAGGGCGGGGGATTATCAGAAGGAGGTGCCTCGGAGAGAGGGGGAGGCACGGGATGCTCAATGGGGCTTCTTGAGGCTAGCTTCGAGATGGGGTCGGCCTCGACCTGGGGATGGGAGGGGAGGGGCTCAACCGGGGAGGTCGCCTGGGAGAAAGGGGTTTTGGGAAGATCATTGTGCTGGTGGGGAAGTTCCTTAGGACAACACAAGGCCATAGATGAAACCTCAAGGTTAGGGTTAGGGTTGGTGCATACCTAGTTTTAATCGTCCGTCAAGATGGGGTTAGCCTTCTCTTTTTCTTTATCAACTGAAGCGGCCATCTTCCCATGCCACTTATGGGGTGGATGTCTATGAGGAGGGCACCTGCCTCGAGGGGCCACAGGAGGGGGATCCTTCAGAGCTAGAGCTTCAAGCTTATTAGAGGGAGGGCACTAATTAGGGAGATGCCCCTACATGTTGTAGTGGTTGTAAAATGCTGGTTTATTTTAATATTCTAGGGTTTGGTGCCAAAAATAGAATCTTGACGAGATGGTGACAACGGATGGGAGCTCCAATTCAATGTTTGTAGTTACACATAACCTGGTGTGGACCATGCAAGATCCAGCTTTAGTGGCTGATTCGAAATCCATGAGTTCCCCTATGTCCTAAGCGATGAGTCTAAGCATGTCCTCCCGCCAAAGGTGGAAGGGGATATCAAGCAGTCTAATCCAAATTGGGGCATAGTTAATTCTCTAAGTGTTGGGGTTGAAATCGAAATCCTAGCACCTAATGAAGAGGCTTCTACGCCCTAGGAACCAGGGCCCACCCATGAGGATCTTGTTGGTGTCTTCCCTATTTTTAAGCTTTATGAGGAAGAACCCCTTTGATAGGGCAATTATCTACATGTTGCCTATGGTTTTCTATTTGGAGAAGGCCCATCGGCGTATGGTTTCCATATCAGGGTGGCCCCCAATAAATTTCTTGACTAAGGAGAAGGAGGAATCTGACACGAAGGACAAAAACACATCATCCTTGATTGAAATGTGCATCCCAGCCAAGGAGAGCCCTGAGGATGGGGTTTGGGAATGACTGGACTCTTCCACCAAGATTTGTACAAATGAGGGTTTGTTGGACCCCCCGAGGCTAGATCCTGTTGGCCCGGCTTTCATGCACACCCCAGGAAAAAGGATGAAGGCAAGGAAAGCTCCGGAGACACCCACGGGACTGATCCCACTCATCTTTAGGATCTAGCTGGTTATCCAAGGTGCGAGTTACTGAGTTGGGTTGAATGGCAATTCACTCTTTTCCACTTCGGAATAGATTTCAATATGGTACTCTCGTTACCTTACAGGGGGTTCCTGAACTTGTTCGATAGTTGCAAAAGTTGTTGACAATCGGATTTGACTTGAATTCTTTGATCTAGCTCTCATGGGTCAGCAGATTTAAATAAAAGGCAAACAAAGAAAATAAAAATGGATCATTCACGGAAAGCAAAGAGAGGGTAGGGTAAGGCAGAAAAGAGAAGTTTATCAGACTTTAAACTGTAAAACTCTAAACTATCAATCTTATCTATGCTATCAGCTTCACAACGAACAAATCCCGGAAGAAAGTGTCCGATCGGTCTAAGATCACTTTCAACTAAGAGCACAAGGCAGAGTGAAACGGATCTAGCGAGAAAATTATAAATCCAAGGGGCAGTGGTTAAAATCGGTATCTTTCACCGGCGACCTAGCTCGCACTGATGAAGACAGAGCAATTAGAACAAACTTACACCCGAAATCGTAATTTCCCCTAGCGAGACAATAGAACAACCGAAGCCTAACGACGATATTTAATCTTGACAATGGCAGATTTACGACGTATATCTAATAAAATTTAAATGGAACGGATAACAAAAGAAAATACACTTATCACACTCTGCAAAAGATTAGGCTCCTGGCCATGCTATCACAGAAAAGCTAAAGCACATCAACTCCAAGTCCAGAAACAAAGGATTTCACAAAATTTGCAAGAAATTGCTTATAAGCCTTTTATTTCTAAGTCTCCGCCTTCCTGCGATTACATTTAGAATTTGTATTTATAGACTCAGGACAGACCCTGATATTTTCCAAAATATCTTGCTCAAACCCTAAATCTTATCGCACTTAAACCCTAGGACCCGGGTTTTACAATAAAATCCATTTAAAAATCAAAGTCCGACTAGAACTTAACCCTTCGGCAAATCTGTGCAGTCAGCTGCCATAAATGGAGAAGATAAAATAAAATGCAACTTGCATTCATTCGCAGCTGCAAATAAATGTTTTCATTAATTCTGCTGGTGAGCCGGATGAGTCACCACTTCTCCATCAATTCGATCTCCGCAAATCCATCCCGAAGTTGAAATGGTCTTCATGCTATCAAGTCTGCAATAAATTTGTTGTTGAATGCTCTCACCGGCAACTTCTCTCCTAGCATGGCGGTCCTTGACTAAATCCGCACTTTATCTTCGCCTTTATGGTCTTTCCCGGTTGTCCCGTAAGTGCCCGGTGGAATCCTGCATGAAAGACAAAAAGATGCATTAGATTAGCATTTTAATTAAATCAGAAGCTTAAAACATTAAAAACAGATTAAATCCGCAAAATAAGCTTGCATGTCGGCTTCTGTTTGTCCCATTCACGCTTTGACACGTGTCGCTACCCCAGGAAGCCTTCTATTTCCCGCCGGAATGCACTTTCAGGTCAACTATGACTTTCTCTCTCCTAATGCGATTCTGCGACATGTCGCGATTTCGCGACATGTCGCGAAATCGCGACCCTGTCAGAGCATCGGCAACTTCCTCCCTCGACTGCCGCGAAAACGCGACATGTCGCGATTTCGCGACATGTCGCGAAATCGCGACCCTTCATGGCCTCCGTACGCTTCTTGATTTTCAGCCGCGATTTTAGAACACGTCGCGATATCGCGACAGTTCCCTTACCTGCATGCGTTGACCGCGTTGACCGCGATTTTGGAACGTGTTTGCGACTTAGGCGATTTTTCATTCTGCAGCCCACTTTCTCTCTCCTGCCGCGAAAATACGACATGTCGCGAAATCGCGACATGTCGCAAAATCGCGCCCTCCGTACAGCTTGCTTCTCTCTCCCAAAAACTGTCGCGATTTCGCGACATGTCGCGAAATCGCGACATTTCTGCCACTTAGCCGCATTTTGACTTACCTGTCGCGATATCACGACATTTCCGAAAATGGAAGTGTCGCGATATCGCGACACTACCAAAAATGGAAAGTTTGATTTTTCGGTGAATTATGCAACTGTTTTCTGGATTTTTCTCGGTAACGGTGCAAGATTTTCTTGTGCATGAATGATTCTAGCATGTAAAAAGTGAATTCTTGGATAACACAGCTAGAATGCAAGAAAAAGCACAACTTTGAAAAGGAGGCAAGCAAAATATGGATTTAAAACTGAAAATGACCAAGAGGGTCCCTGCTGCAAAAATGGAAGTTCATAATTTTCTAAGGATGGAATCTCATTTTTCAGTGGGGGTGTGTTGCTTATCAACAGATCCCTCGATGACTTTATTAGGAGGTTCTTTGTCTAGGGAGGGCCCCCAAAGGCACTTCTACCTTCGGGTCCTGGGCCCCCAAACGCTTTATGGGGTCTGGCACTGGGCCCAGCCTAGACCGAACCTACCCCTAGACCAGTCGTTGCTTCAGATCCCACTGCTACAGATCTCGCTAGTCTAGATCCCGCTGCTGTATCTGATATCACTCTTGCTCCCACTCCTTCTCCCACCATCTTCATTATGTCCGCTTTCCAACATACCAAAAATCCCACATGAATCTATCTTGTATGCACACTTGGACATGACTCTTCACATAACACATCCTAATCTAATAACACATGTGCACACTTACATATGAGACACTTGTGCACATTTACACACATAACACTTGCACACTTATTTACATGAAACTTGTGTATTTCCTGCACATTATTACATTACATAAAATATTTACTCACACTCTAATCTAGGACACAACCCTAATCTAATATTTACAAGGTTGTACCAAGGAGGTACATTAGCATGTACCAAATAATGTAATATTCTCCAACACCCCCTTGTATTACATTATTTGGTTATTGAAGACTTTAGTAATCAATCAAGGTCTTTGTCTTTCATCTTCAATTTATAAATAACAATCTAATATAAGTAATCTAAGTATTTCATCAGGTACGATTGAATCATGTTTTATTCACTTTATTTTTCCTTTTCCTTCGAATGATTTCTTTTCATATACTTCAAAAATTCCACACTTGAATTCATTGTTAGAAGATGCTTCAGAAATAAGTATTTGAAAAAGACAATCCAATCTGAATATTAATGCTCTTTTAAATATTATATAGTACTTATCCTTATAGTAGCAACAAATATATGAATGAGTTTTTCTTCCACAATATTTACATGGATGAAGATTCCAACAGTTTGCTTTTCCATGACCAATTCTATTGCAATAAACACATCTTGAAGATATTTTTACTTCTTTATTCATTATTTTTGGAATTTCAAGTTTATTTATCTTCTTGATAAAATAACATAGCCACTTATGTACAACTTAAGCTATTCTATATTTATTTTCCTTGTAGATAAGTTGAAGATATTCAATATTTTTAGTAGATTCTAATTTTGAGAATGATGAACACGACTTATTAGAATAAGATTTTGTAGTGACAAGATCAACGGTGTGTCCTATTGACTATTTTGAAATCTTATTAATTCTCCCTTATCAAAGTCATCTATCATATTTTGAAAATAGCCTTATCAAAGTCATCTATCTTTGTTATTGAGTGCATTAATAATTTCTTCCATGATATGCAATCACTGTCAAGAATATATTTTCTTTGATGTAGACTACCTTGTGACTCCCTAGGTTTTAAAATAATTTCTAAGTTTCTAAGTTCTAGAAAACTATGAATTAGAATTCCTTATGTCTCCCTATTATTTAGAAACTAGAAAATGAAC
Source organism: Wollemia nobilis (assembly GCA_028583015.1). NCBI lineage: Eukaryota > Viridiplantae > Streptophyta > Pinopsida > Araucariales > Araucariaceae > Wollemia > Wollemia nobilis. The sequence goes on along the minus strand of JAQPPZ010000386.1, from coordinate 4,428,566 downwards.
TTTGCAAAATTATTTTTTCTAGATTTGAAGTAGACTTCCTTTTCTCTCCAAAATTAATTAATTTGCAAATATTCTATAAAATTTGAATTTCAAAAAACTATTAGAAATAAAATTCAAACCAAAAGTCTCTCTTTCATTCAATTCAAATAGTAAAATTCTTGGTTCGACCGTCCGTTTCCCTCCTTTTTTGGTTTTTGATTCCATGTTTTTCCTTGGCGGATTGTTTCTTGCCCTCCGCCCATCCTCCCGTCACTTCCTAGGGCTAGTCGGGCGCCTTCCTCGAATCCTAAAACTGGGTCGTGCTAGCAAAATTATTCTTGTAGGAACTTCCCATGATGACACACTTAGATCCTGATCGTTACAGTAGAGACGTCGAGGGCTCCATCAGGCCTGGCACAATGGCCAAGCAAGGGCCCCATATCCCAGGCGAGGTTCCAATAGTAGGCAACAAGCCATCCTTTACTGACTTACTCCAAAAAAATGAATTCCTATGTCATCTACGGCCATCGAATTCATCATGCAAGGGAATAATGTTCTATGCCCTAAATCCCTCATGGAAAACTATGAATCTCGGGATACCAACTCCTTGGTAGGAAAATTCATTGACGGGCGACCTGACTTAGATGCTATTCGTAGATGGGTGACTTCAAAATGGAAAACCCTAGGCAACTTGGAGATCTCGGCAATGACAAGGGGTTTTTTCATGATTCAACTCAATTCCCATGAAGACGCAGAGCGCATCGGAGGGCCCTGGTTCTATGGAAGGCAAAGTATGTTCCTAAAAAAATGGCAACCAAACTTCAACCCCAGCTCCCAGAACATCAATTTCACCCCATATGGGTTAGACTTCTAGATCTCCCAACCCACTTCTTCTATGAAGATGTCTTGCTTGGTCTTTCTAAGGCGATCGACGAGCTCGTGGCTATCGACTCGGCCACCCGGGCAAGAACCTGACTAACCCAGGCCCGCATTTACGTGAATGTGAACTTGGAAAGTCAGCTTCCATACCACCTGAACCTCATCTATGGTGACTTCAACTGGAAGCAACCACTCTTCTATGAAAATAATCCAGCTTTTTTCCCTGATTGCTAATCCCAAGGCCATCTTCAGTCGTAGTGCCCCAAACTTTGGATCCCGCCACAGCCAAAACTCGCCAGGGACCAGTCAAAGAAGATGAAGCATCAACCCCTGCCTGTCTTACTGGTAGCCAATAAAGCTATTTCTAGACCCCCTCTGAGCCCACCCAATCGTAATGCAAGTACCTCTGTTCCTCTAATCAATAAATTCAATCCTTTACAAATTTTTGTTATCAGTGAAGATTGTGAGGAAGGCAAGATCCCGACCACCTCTGAACCAACGACCATCCTCTCACCCCCTCGACCTCCCCTGGTCTGCCCCCCTACCACCCCCATCCATAATCCTCCCCCCATCCTCGGTGTCCCCACTTCCCCGAGAATACCTCAAGGCTCGCCTCCCATCTCTCCTCCTTCGTCCCCCTGTCCGGGTCCTGAAGACCCAACCTCTCCTGTATACTCAGACTTTGTCTCTACTGATGACGAAATCAAGGACCAGTCATCCCCTGAGCAAAGTAGTCCCAGGATAACTCGGAGCTCCCAAAAATCCATGATGGATGTAGGAGGGGAAAAAAAGAGAGGAAGACCCTCTGATTCGGACATAAGGAACAAAAATGTAACTGAAGATATAGCCAATGGAACCCAAAGAACGTTATTTCAGGAAATAGCAAACAATTCCAAAGACGAAAGTCGAAGATCCAAACCCCCTGCTCAACAAAGAAAAAGTGGCAAGAGAATTTTCAAGAGTTTGAAATGAAAGTCCTCTCCTGGAATGCGAGAGGCCTAAATGGGACATCCAAATAGAGACTGGTTGTAGCCATGAGGAGAGAACATAATCCAACCATTTTTCTCATTCAAGAAAAAAAATTGGGTGATCAATGGTCCCCTAACATTGCTAGAAATATTTGGCAAAACTGTGATTTCATTCATTCCCCGACTTATGGGACGTCGAGAGGGCTCCTGTGTCTCTGGAATCCTGCCAAGCTCTAGGGAAACCTTATTTCATGCCATGATAGGGTAAGCAACATATTTTTCTAGGATACTGAATCCCATAATTCTTGGGTGATATCAAATTTCTATGCCCCAAACACCTCTGTGGGTAGAGAAGCTCTGTGGAAAATGTTCACTTCAATGAGGCAGGTCTTCGAAGAAACTCCTTGGATCCTGACAGGGGACTTCAATTCTCCTTTGCACATCAAGGACAAAAAAGGAGGGAACAACATCACTCATAGAGATATTGTAGACCTAAGAAACTTTATTAATTCCAATGCTCTCATGGATGTCCAGCTTCAGAGGTCCCTCTTCACTTGGAGCAGCAAAAGGAAGGGCACCAATCTGATCCAAGAGTGCCTAGAGAGATTTTTGCTTTCCCATGAATCCCTCCCCTACTTTGGGGATGCCAGTTTGTGATCCCTTCCAAAGATAGGCTCTGATCACAATCCCTTCATACTAGAATCAGATTCTAGACCAAATTTTAAGACCCCTTTCAGGTTTGAAGCAGTGTGGATTCACCACAAGGATCTCAAGGGCTTGATACAGTCATGGTGGAGTCAAAAATTCTCAAGGTCTACTATTAACCAGGTAACCCAAAAACTTAGGTTCATCAAAGGGAACTTGAAAAAGTGGAATAAGAAAACCTTCGGGAACATCTTCGAAGACAAATAGTAGGTCAAATCCTGAATCAGCCAAATTGAGGAGTCCTTTCAAAAATATGAAGGTAGTGACAGTCTTAGGGATGAGGAGAGCATCTTGTTTTCTAAGTACCACAACATCCTCACCAAGGAGGAAAATTTTTGGCGCCAAAAGTCAAGAAAACTTTGGCTCAAGGAAGGTGATGCCAATACCAAGTTCTTCCACATCTCAACCTTGATGCATAGGAGTGTCAATAATATTAAAAGCCTTGTCTTGTAGGATGGGGTAGCCATTTTGGATATCCATGCAATCAGAGAAGAAGCCATCAATCATTTCAGAAGCCTCCTAGGTTCCAACCCGCCCCAAGCCCCCAAGGCCATGGAATCCCTCCTGGCCATCATCCCCACCACCATATCTCAAGAATCAAATGATTTTCTCCTCAACCCCATCTCCCAGGATGAAGTTCACTAGGCCCTCTTTTCCATGAAGCCCAACAAAGCCCCTAGGCAGGACGGGTTATCACCCAGGTTTTTCCCAGACATCGTGGGGTAGGATATTTCTAATGCCATTAGAGAAATGCAAATCTCCAGGTCCATTCCCAAATATGTGAATTTCACCTTCTTGGCTCTCATCCCAAAAGGGGCCAATTCTTGATCCCTCTCTGATTACCGTCCCATTAGCCTGTGCAATGTAATTTACAAAATCCTCACCAAATCCCTGGTGTCCAGGCTGTCCAAAATTCTTCCATCCATCATTGACCCGTGTCATGGGAGCACAATCAAAGGATGCAATATTCTTGATGGGGTCATCACCATCCATGAATTGATCCATTCAGCCCAGGTTTTAGACACGACTGCCTTATTCCTCAAGCTGGACATTAACAAGGTTTTTGATAGATTTAATAGGGAATTCCTCAGCAAAATCCTTCTCAAGTTTGGGTTCCATAAGTCCTGGGTAAACTGGATCTACAACTACATTTCCTCTTCTTGTTTCTCTATCATGGTAAATGGTTCTACTGTAGGTTACTTTTTGAGTTCTCAGGACCTGAGGCAGGGTGACCCTCTGTCCCCCATTCTGTTCATCATCCTGGCAGAGAGTTTGGGGAGAACTATCAAGGATGCCTTCTCCTACAGTCAGCTTTATGGTATTAGGGCAGCGTCCGGGCTTCCCCCCACCACTCACCAGTAGTTTGTAGATGACATGTTGATGGCTGCTACGGCTTTGGTAGTAGATGCCAAGGTGATCAAGGATATTCTCAACCACTTCAAGGAAGCTGCTGGCCAAAAAATCAATTACACTAAAAGCAAGTTGTTCTTCATCCATACCCCGACCAAAATACAGCGCAAGATCACCAAAATCCTAGGATGTTCCATTTTTAAGTTCCTGACCACTTACCTCGAGCTCCCTATGTTCCATGGCAGGGCTCGACCAACCATGTGGGCAAACATGGTGGACAAGATCCATAACAAGTTAGCTGGGTGGAAAGGGGCCTTGCTCACCAGTGCAAGAAAGGCAACTTTGGTCAAATACGTCTTGTAGAGCATCCCCGCATATTTCATGTTTGTGTTAAAAATATTTGCCTTGGTGGGAGAAGCCATTGAAAAATTCAAAAGCAATTCCTTTGGTCTGGATCAGAGACCTCAAGAAAGCTCCACCTAGTAACTTGGGATAAACTTTGCTCCCCAAAAGATTAGGGAGGTCTTGGTTTGCACCGAATCTCAATTGCCAACCTAGATCTCCTAGTCAAGAAGGATTGGAGAGTAGTGACTAAGGCCAATATTGAATGGGTAAACATCGTGAAAAGAAAGTACCTTCAGCACCAGGCCTTCCCCAAGCACCTCCCCTATGCAACGGTTCCCATTTCTAGAAATCCATCACTCATACCCAGAACATCATCCTCGAATGGTCTTACTAGAAGCTGTGGAATGGGATCAACATCAACTTCTGGGAAGATACCTGGGTTGGGAATTCCCCCATCATAAGCAATCTGGTTTTGATCCCTACCAGGCATTTGACTAACAGGAGATTTGGGCTCAGGGTTGCAGACTTTATTTCCTCCAGCCCAAAATCCTAGGAGTGGAAGAAGATCAATTTTAGAATAAGAAATGAACCCATCAGGGAAGCTATGAAAGGGATTCAGGAGATCTAGCGATCAACTTTACTCCCCTATGTCAACAAGAGAGATGAACGGTGTTGTAAAGGAACCAATGATGGGAATTTATCTGTCAAGACCGCGACCCAGCTTATTGAGAAGATGGGTTCCCAGGGCACCCCCAACTATGAGAAGGTGACCGCTAAAAATATGTGGATCAAATCCCTCATTCCCAAAATTGTGCACTTCTGTTGGATGGCCATCCACAACAAAATCCTTACTGGGGACAATCTCATGCGACGAGGGATCATGGTGTCGAATAGATGTTTCCTATGCCTCTAGGCCTGGGAATCTATTTACCACATCTTGATGGATTACCCCTACTCCAGAAGTATTTTCTCCCTAGCCATCCAAAGCTTTTAGGTTAGCTGGACCTGGCCAAACTCTGTCAAAGAGTTCATTTTTCAATGGCCTAAGCCCTTCAAGCATCCCAGGCTAAGATTTTTGTGGGAATTTCTCATCCATCACATATTTTGGTAGCTCTAATTAGAGCACAACAGGCGAGTTTTCAACAAAGGCCCCAGAACTCGTGAAGTCGTAGCTGCTATGCCCTTGTTTACGCCATCAAAAATTTTGGACTCATCCCTTGTCAGGCCAGCCCTACTCCAAGGATTGAATAATTGCTCTATTCCACCCTCAAGATTCCCTAAGATCGCAGTAAGTCTCAAAAACCCAAAAAAGATAGATCTCAGGTCACTTGGGTCCCTCCCCCCAAGGTTGGCTCAAGGCTAACTTCGATGGTGCCTCCAAAGGGAACCCAAGAAAATCGGGAGCAGGAGGGGTCTTCAGAGATCATAGTGGCAAAATCCTTAAGGCCTTTGTTGAAAATCTAGGGTCCCAAACCAACAAATTCATGAAAGCCAGGGCCCTCTGGATATGTATTGACATTTCCAAAAACCTGGCAGCCCCTGTCATCTATGAAGGAGACTCGAAGATCATTGTCAAACTCATCCAAATAAATAGCAAGGGTGGGAAAAATATAGAGAACATTATCTAGGAATTCCAGGTAGGCCTTTGCAATAGCGAGCAATCCCAGATCAAGCATGTGTTCAGGGAGGCCAATCAAGTGGTCGACACCTTGGCAAACAGAGCAATCAAAGAGAGCTCCCTCACCATTTGGGAAGACAACTTTCCCATGGAAGTCATCGAGAAAGTCAACCTGTATAATGACAAAATATCAAACACTTAGCTCTGTCGAAGAAGGAGGGTGCCTCTTCTCTAACGCTGTTAGAATGTTCACAAAGATAAATCATCAGTGGCCAAATTTTACCGATGGTTCTAACCACCTAAAATGTGTCTCTTCAACACCATCGGTCAGTTTGTTTTGGTTTAGCTCGGTTGTTAGTTTTTGGTGGGTTTAGGACTATGGTGCTGGTGTTTTTTCCCTGCATTACGAATGCAGATGAACTATTGTAAATTGGTGTTTTTGGCCTGCATTTTGAATGTAGATGATCTTCTTGTAAATAGGGGTGGGTCCCTTCAACCCGTAAGTAAATAAATTTTACTTTACCTACCAAAAAAAAAAAATCAAACCAAAAACTTATAACTCCAAAAGAAATGACTTCAAACTATTAATCAAACCTATCTACTTATCACTCCTATCTTAACTTTAATAATAAGGCTTTAAATTATGATTTCCTTATTAATAAACCTTATTTCTCCATTTAATATAAAATATTTTAAAAACTTTATAATCTCCAAATATTAAACCTTATATCTCCAACTTAAACCTTAATCAAAAAATTGAATTTAAAATCAAAAAACCTAAAATATTTTTAATTTACCTCCCTTCGAATTTGCACTGACGTTTGTGTTCCTTCTCTGTCCTCTGCACCTCATTGAATTTTTGCAACCATAGATTACTAACAAGCATCTATTGCACATTTCTCATTAACCCACATGTTATTCAATCATTTCACTTCCTTCTTGATGCATAACCTTTTGTATGGTGGATGTCGTAATATATGTTATGAAGTGTAACGTTCCAAGGCATTCAAATGATTCCCTTGATTGATTTTCTAATGCTTATCCTGACTTCCAAAAACATTCAACCATTTCACTTCTCTAACTTCTATTTTCTAGTTATGTTTCAAAGTGTTCATAATCCAAGAATGTATTATGTTGTCACTATGTTTTGGATGACGTCTATTGGTGTTCCAAGTGCTATTGAGATTTTTACTTGCTTGGATGGCTTGGGTATTCAATGCTTCTAGTCATGAGCTATGGTAGGTGTAACTTGGTAGCCTCTTCAAGTTGACTCAGATTATTTGAGCACTGGTTCATAACTATTTTTGTTGAGCTTTGGTTTGGCTTGAATACTCTCATGATTGAGTGTTGGCTTGGATGCTTCTTTCATAAGCACTTATTAGATACTTCATTTATTGAGTGCTAGTTCAATGTTGGCTTGACTTGGGAGTCTCTATATTGAGCACTGGTTAAGTGCTTCTCTAGTTGAGCTTTTGTTCGATGTTGGCTTGAATTGGGAGTCTCTATAATAAGTGTTGGTTAGGCACTTCTCAGGTCAAGTTCTGGTGTGATATTGGCTTTGTGTATGCAATTGTTGTTTTGCCTATGTAAACTTGTCTTCTACCTATATTTTATCTTCTTTGTTACTCAGCTTGAGCTTTAGTTCTCTAATCACTTGAAGCTTAATTTTTTGTCTCCTTGGTGCAAGTGTAGGCATTATTATGGTTTCAATGTTTTTGGCTCATTTCAAACTTGCTTGCTTCAATACTTTCTCATAAACATATTCACTAATGTAGATGCACTTAGATTCAATCCTTCTTGACAACTATGGCTTCTCTTTAAAAAACTATAGTCCTGCTTTAATCCAATGCTCTTTTTCAGGGGACTTCCATATCATATTCATTGTCCTTATAGCTTCTATGGTGGTCTACTTTACTAATTTCCTTCCTTCTTCATAGCTTTTGATTCACTAGACTCACTATAACTTGAATCTCACTACCTAAGTTGTCAATAGTGTTGTTATTATCAATACTATCTTTTGAGCACTTCTTTCTCTTGTATTTTTTGGACTAAAACTTTGAGCCTTCCTTCACTTTTATCTAACCATATTTCTCTGAACTTTCTTTAATATTGACCTCTCAGGCCTATATCATCTGTTTCTATGTTTCTTCACAAAACCTCTTTAGGCCTCCTTTCTCCCCTTAATAAGGGGTTTTTTCTTTCTTTAATAGAACCTCTTTCAAAGGGACTCCTTCATGGCCTCTTGGGTATTTATCCTCTATTTTCATTCTAAAATTTATATTATCAAGATCTCTTCTCTTTAATAATAAGAGCCTCAAATCTTTACTATAGACCTCTTCTCTGAAGGGTCTATATACTCTGGTTCTCTGAACTCAAATCATCACTTTAGACTTCTTTCTTTGAAGATTCTATATCCTTTTAATATTGGCCTCTTCTCTTGGACCAATTATCAAGGTCTATATGACCTGAAATATTGTCAAGGTCTTTTTCTTCAAGACCTAAAACTTTTTCTATGTAGACCGCCTTCTATTCCAAATAGAATCTTAGAATAGGTAACCTCGATCTATCTTTGTCAAGGTCTCTCTTTAAGACCTAAAACTATAATATAATGCAACCCTGCATGAAGAGAGGTTTCTACCTTCTCTCACACTTGAAGATGAAATTCTTCTATATCTACTATAGGAAGCTTATCACTTATTTGAATATCAATCTTTGTTGCAGCAATGTCTTAGGTTGATTCTAAGAACTCCAATAATGATTCTCCTCCTTACTAGAGAACCCAATAATGTTAAGGTGACTATAAACTTCCCTGATGATCCAAACAAGATAGCTTGATTGTACCAACTTCTTCAACTTTCTTGATAGAAACCAATTGCCAAGAATTTGTATCTCCCTAAAATCCCCGTCAATGTCATGATGGCTCTTTCATGAATGACCAACTTTATCCTAAGTTGGTTCTACCTCAATCAATCAATACTTATTCTCCTTTTAGAGAATATCAATGTCAAGGGAATTTTGTCCCTGAAATTTTTCTATCAATGTTAGGGTTGGTTATTTCCTTGAATAATCAAGTATCTTCAAGTTGATTCACCCAAATATGGATCCTAGTCTTCACCGGTTATCCTTCAACATAGTGGAAAAATCTTATCTTTCTACTTTCTTGAATTGTTCCAATAGAGTTCAAGTATAACTCCATTTAGAGTAGATAGACTCTTACTAATTTTGTCACACTGGACATAAATTTATTTTACAGCTAAACAAATCTTGTACAAGAAACTACTTGCATGTAGCTCTAATACCACTAATGGCTTTTGAAGCCTTAATATTTTTTTTGGTAATTTTGGTGTTTCTATTAAATGGGTTTTGGCTGGGGCCCAATCCCAGAAGTACATAGAACCTTAAAAGATCTAGAGAAAATACTGCTGCACAATCCCATTTCAGGGATGGAAAATATAAAACCACTTAAACAATCCCACGCAGGGGAGGAAAGATTCAAAATTCCCACATAGGGGATAGTAGCACCGGTACTGAGAGCTAACCTGCCCACGCAGGGGCAATTGATCATAGACAAAAGGGACCTAGCCATACACTAAAATACCAAGGGAAACTAGCCAGTACCCATGCAAGGGTCACCTCTAAGGTAAAATTAATAGACATAAATATGGGAAGGTGAAGCAATTCTATTAGAAACAAAACCAATTTAGACAAACCAGAAGAAACAAAAAACCTGGCCTCGGAAGCGAGCTCAGAGAGGTTCGGCTTTCGGGGATTCCTCCTTGGTGTTTGCTACATTTTGTTGGAGGTACTATTTCATGGCTGAACTGGCACTCTTGAAGGCAACGATGAAACTCTTGAGGAACATTCTGGAGATCCTGCTAGAAATCCCAACGTCAGGGATCGAGTTTCCATTGGTGTCCTCAGAGACTTTGATCGGAGAATTCTGGCTCGATTTTGCTTTGACCTTTTTTGCTCTGGATGATCTTCAAACTTGGGTGGGAGTTTCTTTGACTTTGGTCTTGCGCTTAGCCAACGCTGGTTTCTTACCGCTAGAAGGAAGGGGTTTAGAGGGAGTGGCTGCAGCTGGGGAGCCTTTTTTGGAAGTAGGAGTTTGGAATTCAGGGGCTTCTTCACTCTCCAAAGGTTCACTGGAGAGGGAATGGGTAGGACTATGAGTAGGGGGGATGGGGGGGTTGGATTGGAGGGGGTGGCTGAGATGGGCAGAGGATTGGAGGTGGTGACATGGAGGAAAATGATGGAAAATAGTCCCTGATGAGTGGGAGTCAAGTGCTTCTTGCGGGTGCTACTCACAGAGAGGCAAATGGACCAATGGAGAAACGTAGGGATGTTCATGGGCTTGAACCCACGAAGGTGGTTGACGAGCACAAGATGAAAGCTCAACATGGGTTTAGAAGGGTCGTCACAAGCCAAGTATTGCATTAACAGAACAAAGACGATGGGCCATGGGGAAGGGAGGGATTCGCGCTCCAGAGACACTCCTAACCATTTAAAATCTTGGTAATTAGGGAACCCCTCCAGCTCTGGGTCCCAATTGTGTTTGTCACGCCGGACCAGGCGTCCAGAGAGGGGCAGGCCAGACACCTCGGTAATGAGAGTAGGGGTAACTTTGAAATGGATGTGTCACACAGTGACATGGTTATTCAACCAAGTTCTCATGAAGTTAGTCATAATGTTTAGCTCAGTACCCTTGAATTTTGATAGAAAGGGGATGAGCTTACAGGCTTGCAGAAAAGAGGCCAAAAGGGGGTCAAGTTGTAGGTTGTTCAGCTCAAGATAAGCCATGGCGGTGGGAGCAGAGGGGTGATGGAAGGTGGCGGGGGACTTGACCAGTGGTTGGGGTGGTAGGGATGGAGTACGTCGGTCTGCATGGTGCCTAGAATCCATCTTAAATAGGCAATAGGTAAACCAAAGGTCATGCCAAAATGCAAGGGATGATGACAAGTGGAAAGGCGGTGGGGAGGGGAGAGCGACTGGGGATTGGTGCAAGTTCTTGAAACAATATCCACATGGGTGGATTTGAAAAGCCGGAGAGCCTTGGCGACAACTAGGGTAGGTAGAAAATCATGCGGGAGAGCAGCGAAGCACTCATAGGTGGGACTGTGCAACAAGCTTTGGAAACCGGCGTTGTTTGAAACAAGGATCCACTCTCGAGCATCATGATTGAAAGGGCTAGCCGAGTGGCCAATCATGTGATGGTGAAGGGGTGCACAAAATGGAGAGGTCACCCGAGGATAATCACAAATAATGACCTGCAAGATCTTGGTTAGCAAAAACATGGATTAAGGTGGAGAAAAATTAAAGCACCTAGCCTACCAATCCACAGTCGCTAGGTGGGAGACACTTGGCGGAGTTGAGTTGTGCCAAACCAAAATAGTCGATTGGGTGATGCCCAAGTTGGTGAGCCCATCAGCAAGCCTGTTGGCTTCACGATACACATGGGAAGCTTCCACCTATTTTTGCTGACCAATGATGTTTTTGCTTTCTTGGATCAGGGATCTGATATTCCATGGGGGGATCTTGTCATTGTTGATGTAGCCGATGATGTTGAGGGAATCCCCTTCGATTTGGAGGTTGATCCTGGAATCCCTGATGAGATACATGCTTCACCAAAGTGCCCATGCCTCAGCTACATTGTTAGTTTGATGATCCAAATTCTTAGAGAAGGCGAGAACAACTTTATCTTTATGGTTCCTAAAAACCTTGCCTACCCTTGCTAAACATGGATTCCCTTTGGAAGTGCCATCAAATTTGAGCTTCAGCCAACCCTCCAAGGGAGGATTCCAATGAGCCTTCACTCTAGGATGGGGTATGGGAGGGGACAGAATGGGCAGAATGGGGATGTTCAGGGATTGGAGGATCTCAAGTTCTACACTACAAGAGGGGGAATGAGAGCACGGGAAAAGTTGGGAATTCTCGGTAGCATAGGAGATAGCTTTGGCAGTTGTGGATGCTGGGTCACTTGAGGTCGTTGAAAAAATTCTATGATTTCGCTCAAGCCAAATTTTCCAGATGAAGTGGTGGAGGCAGACCTTCCATAGAAAGGAGACTCTGGGATTCTTGAATAGGGTAGGCCATTGAGTGAAGAGGTCTAGAAGGGATTTGGGGTGGGCCCATTGGATCTGAAAAGTAGTCAGTAAGTGACTCAGCCCTTCTTTGGTGAAGTCACACTCCACTAAAAGGTGGTGGATAGATTCCCAACTGGATAGGCATAGGTGACACCTGTTCGGGACAGGGATGCCTCTTTTCATAAGATTATTGGTAGTGAGGGCTTTGTTTTGAATAGTTGTCCAGGAGAAGAACCCTATCTTAGGGATGAGGCACTTGACCCACACTAAGCTGAAGGGAATAGTGGGGATTTGAGAGTTGAGCAAGAGGGAGTAAGCTGACTTGATGGAGAAATCCCCATTATCATTCCCTTTCCAAATGGGGTAGTCTAGGGTGGCTATGGTTGGAATGATAGTGGTTCAGAGAAAGCGGGATAAGAGGTTTCCTGCTCTGGCAATTTGGCCACCTTCATTAGTGGGAATAGTTTTCCATTTGCCCTGGTTGTCAATGTAGTCCATGACCTTGCTCCCCCACCTCCTTTCAAAAATGGGTCTGAGAATGGAGATTTCAGGGATTTCTGCAAGAGGTTTGTCTTTCAACCATGTGTCATCCCAAAAATTGATTTTAGATCCACTGCCAAGCTACCACCGGGTGCCCTTGATGATGAGGGATTTGGCCTGAATCACCACCCACCAAAAGGCAGATCCATTAGTAGGGACATTGTCCTCCATAAGGGATATGTGTTGGAGATATTTGCTCTGAATGATGGAGACCCATTCCGCTTTGTAGTTGGTGAATATTTTCCATGCCTGCTTGGCAAGGAGGGTGAGGTTCATGTGTTCTGATCTCCTGAGGCCGAGGTCTCCTTGGGATTTAGGTTGGCAGACTCTGTCCCAGCTGACAAGGTGAAATCTCTTTTTTTCCTTCGGGCCTGACCACAAAAAATTCTTTTGGATCTACTCAATATTAGAGTGAACAAAAGTAGGGGCCTTGAACACCGACATGAAGTAGACCAGGATACTTTGGAGGACAGCCATGGTGAGGGTTGCTTTGGCTGCCTGGGATAGGAGGGAACCCTTCCAACCTGTGAGTTTGCATTTGATCCTCTCAATGAAATTATCCCACATAGATTCTTTCAGGCTTTTGGTGAACAAGGGAAGGCCTAGGTAAGAAGTAGGGAGGTCAGCTATGCAACACTGAAGGATACGAGCAATCTTGCATTGTCTGCTGCCAAGGGTGTTGAGGAAAAAATATTTGCTCTTTAGGTAGTTGATTTCTTGCCCAGCTGCTAAAGCATAGGTGTCAAGGATAACCTTTATGGATTTATCTTGAAGAACAGAGGCTAGAGTGGCAATAATAGTATCATCAACAAACTACTGGTGGGATAGGGGAGGGGAATTGGATGATGCCTTGAGCCCAGAGACACACCCTGTGGCATAGGCAGATTTGAAGGCTCTTCCAAGGGATTCTGCAAGAATTATGAAGAGGAAGGGGGATAGGGGATCTCCCTGTCTAATGCCTCTATAGCTGGGAAAATAGCCTGCAGCAGATCCGTTAACTAACACAGAGAACCAAGGGGAGGTGATGCAGCCTCTGATGAGATCGATCCAATCTTTGTGAAACCCAAACCTAGATAGGAATTTTAGGAGGAAATCCCTATCTACCCTATCAAAGGCTTTGCTGATATCCAACTTTAGGAACATGGCTGCATTTTTGTTACATAGGGTTGAGTGGAGAGTTTCGTGAAGAGAGATGATGTTGTCGATGATGGATTTGCCTTCCACTGAACTGCCTTGATAGGGATCTATGATCATGGGAAGAATATTCTTAAGTCTTAATGCTAAATATTTGGTTAGAATCTTGTAGATGATGTTGCATAAGCTTATTGGCCTGAAGTCCATCATGGATCTGCATTGAGGGGTTTTGGGGACCAAGGCAATGAAAGTGGAGTTCATCCCTCTCAGAATGATCTTGGTTCATTGGAGCTCAATGATGGCATTGCAAATATCTTCCTCCAAAATATCCCAAAAGGTTTGAAAAAATAAGGGGGGAAACCCATCTGGCCCAGGGGCCTTGTCAGCTTGCATGGAAAACAAAGCAAGCTTGATATCTTTTTTTTCTGAGAGGCTGGATTAGGGAGGAATATTCTATAGGAGGGCCTCTTGGGCTTCAAGGTGTTCAGGGGGTGAGGTTCCCATCATGTTGCTAAAGTAGGATGAAGCTTCATCTCTAATTTTGAAGATATCTCGTGAGACTGTGCCATCAGACAGAGTGAGCTCTTTGATCTTGTTTGTGCTTCTATTTTGCAAAGTAGAGGCATGAAAGAACTTAGTGTTTGCATCCCCATATTTTAGCCATAGGGCTCAGGATTTTTGGCACCAGTAGGTCTCTTCTTTGGCCAGAATATTATGGTACTCTGACAGGAGTTGCCTCTCCTCCTCTCACAGCTGGGGAGTCCACTGATCATGTTGAATTTGTTGCTCAAAGGTTTTGAGCTTGCTTAGGATCTGCTCTTTGTTCTCAAAAATATTCCCAAACACTTCCCTGTTCCAAAGTTTGAGGTTTTCCTTGACTATTTTCAGCTTTTGGGACACTCGAGAGATGGCAGATCTCGAGCAAGGGAGCCCCCACCATTCAAAAATTCTCTACCTTAGATCCGTGTGCTGGATCCACATGTTTTCAAATCTGAAGGGAGTTTTGAAGGATGGGGCTCTATTGGATTCAAGGAGAAGGGGGGAATGATCAGAGTCGATCCTAGGGAGAGAGGTGAGATAGGTATCATCGAATATGGGAATGGCCTACTGGGAAAGGAAGAAACGATCCAGTTTGACCTGTATGTGCTCAGGGCCTACTCTTTTGTTGCTCCAAGTGAATTGGCAGCCTTTAATCTAAATATCCATTAGTTCATTTTTGTGACAAAATCCTGGAAATCTAGGATGCTTTTGGAGGGACTAGAAATACCACCTTTCTTATCAGAGGGAAAGAGGGGGAATTGAAGTCACCTACTAACATCCAGGGGAGGTTGGAGAAGGCATCCTTCATGAGAGATAGGGATCTCTAGAGAGCAGCTCTTTCAAGAGGATTGTTGGGGGCGTAGATGTTGGATAACACCCAAGTGAATTGGTTTTCCTTGCAATAAAAAACCATATTCAACATTTTTTCAGAGGAGGATATCACCCTACCTTCAAATTTTTTTGGATCCCAAAAACATAGGAGGCCCCCAGATGATCCATCAACAGGGGAGGAAGCCCATTGATAGTTCTTCCACACTGACTAGGCTATGTTGTGGGTTCTAGAGGCATCAACTTTCATTTCTTGCAACATGAGAATGGTAGGCTTGATGTCCTTCCTGATGGTCTGAGCTAACCTTTGTTTGCTCATACTATTGAGACCTCTGATGTTCCAAGAGAGGATATTCATCTAGAAACTTTGGTGGGTTTCTTGCCTCCCTTGCTCGGTAAAGGGGGAGGTTTGGGATTTTTTGCTTCATCCTTGGTCTGGTTGAACAGATCTAGGAAGAGGGTTGTCTGCACCCCATTGGCCACTTGATTATCAGTGTCTTTTTTTATTTTCTTAGATATGGTGGGTCTGCCCCTTTTCTTTTCACTTTTGGTGTCAATAGGGCCTCTTTTGCTTCTGGTGATGATGGAACTTTGATCCGTTCTGAGGTGGGTGGGACTTGAAGCATCCTCCATGGATTCAGCAACTAGAGGCTTCTTGTTGTTCACCATTTGAACCCAACCCACTTTCTTATAGATTCCATGTCGGGTCTGCCCCCTATGAATTTCCCAACAAGGGAGAGGGATTCAATGGCCACTTTCTCTGCCATAATTGAAACTAGGATAACTAGGGTTCCCCTAGAGGTGATCAAAGAGGAAAGGGTCTTAGTCCTAGAGGAGCTAGGATTTGGAGTGCCAGTTACCTTCTCGAGGTAATATTGCAGAGCCGCATCGTTCGAAGGAGGATTGTTGTTTTGGAGGGTGGAACAAAACCTTTTTTCCATGATCAATCATTATTCAGGATCTCTTTCCCACTAGGGTTCGGGTCAGGGTATTTTGGGTCGTCCACCTTGGTAGCTATGTCTGAAGGGGGGATCTCCCCTTGTTCCAGGTCAGAATTCCCTACCAGGTAAATCTCGACTGAAATCGCCAGAGTTGTTGGGGTCGTTGTTGTTGTCACCATCTGTTTTCATTGAAGCCTTAATATTAATGTAGATCTTATAGGATAATTATCATAGGATCAAATATATGATAGCTGCAATATAATGTGATCAAAATATAACATAACAAAACAATATGAGCTAGTTAATATGTAAGTATCAATGCTAATAATATATCAAATAACATTCATTAATAAGTGTCTGTTTGGATTCATGGTGATTACTGATTCCACCTTGTAATTTAAAAAAAACATTTATAATTAAAAAAAAACATTCATTAATAAGTTGCAATATGAATGTAAATAGCCTAAATATAATAAGACTTACAATATTAGTTGCTCAAATGTATGCAAAATTTATTACTCCTTCTCTTAAAAATATAGGTGATGTGCACTATATCTCTTTATGCCTATCTATGGAGTAATATATAGCCATTGTAGGATGACTCTTTGGTTACTTGACTCTTCCTTTCCTAATGCCAAGTCTCATGACTCTTGGCTTCTCTACTTAACACATGACTCTATCTTGTATGCACACTTGGACATGACTCTTCACATAACACATCCTAATATAAGAACACATGTGCACACTTACATATGAGACACTTGTGCATATTTACACACATAACACTTGCACACTTATTTACATGACACTTGTGCATTTCCTACACATTATTACATTACATAAAATATTTACTCACACTCTAATCTAGGATACAACCCTAATCTAATATTTACAAGGTTGTACCAAGGAGGTATATTAGCATGTTCCAAATAATGTAATATTCTCTAACATCCTTGAAGCACATAAATTATCTTAAAATTATAGATGACCATTGATCCATTATCTTGCCTAGTATTGTCTGCAAGGGATGCATCTTGGGGAAGCACCATCAATATTACTTCCCAAAATGGAAAGCCACTTGTGCTACCAACCCTTGAAGCTCATTCATAGTGATAGTTGTGGTACTATGACTAATAATAATCTCTTCAAGAACATTTTTTTTTGCATTCATTGATGGTTTCTTAGGGTTATGGACTTATATTGTTATACCAAGGATGAATCTTTTGGATATTTCAAGACTTCCAAAGCTTTTTGATGAGCACCAAAAATCCTCATATTTTTGCATTTATTTCTGACGTTTTGCACAGCATTTTTATATTATATTTGTACTTCTTATGAATATTTATATGTATTTAATGGTAAATTGTGTATATTGCCTAACTTGTGTAAAAAGCATGTTTTGTGTGTAGATTTAACTATTTTCGTTAGTTTTTGCATAAATTACGTCGAGGTCCCTTCTGGACCTGGCATGATCTATTTTCAAACGAGTTAAGAAATGAGTATGGTCTTAAGGGTAATGCACCTTACTCCCGTCTTTCGACAGGAAGGCACCTTACTCCCATATTTCAACAAGAAGGTGTCTTACTCCTGTCTTTCGATGGGAAGGTGCCCTACTCCCATATTTCGATGGAAAGGTACCTTATTCCCATATTTCGACGAAAGCTACCTTACTCCCATCTTGCGATGAATGAACCACCTTACTCCCTATGATGTATTCAAAGGTAGTTGACTCCACATAAGTAGAATGAAGCACCTAACTCCAGAATAGTAGGCACCTAAATCCCGTTAATAACAAGTCACGTCAGCTGCCCTGTTTCCACATGAAATAGAGTAACAATTTTTGGTATGAAGAACACAGATAACGATGATGAGATGTAATGGAGAATCTACTATTCCTAGTAAAGATGAAATATAAATGATAAGCTGGTAAACCATGAATAAAATACATAGTGTAAGAGTGCTTCGAGCACACACGAATTGCCTTAATTTGGTATGCGGTCATTGTAATCATATATGTAGCTATAATAGCATTGTAATAGAGAGGGATGTCCAATTATGTAAACGCATAGGACTTCTCCAAGAAGAAGGAGAAAAATAGCAGAATCATCGGACTATATTGTAATTCATTTTTTTATGCAATAAATTTATTCGGAGTTCTCTTACTTAGCATTCTGCATACATAGTTGACTGGGAAAAATCTTCTGGAGCTTGGGCCCACTCCTAGCAAGTATTCCTCCCCTCTCCTTTATTTTTTTCCTGCAATTTCATTTTAATTTTAGTTCTATTTTCCTGTATTTGGTTATTTCTTGCAAATTGATTTATTTATTGCTTTATTTATTTTCTACAAGTGTGGTTTGATTTCCTTTATGGTTATTTACTTTCTAATAATTAAATAGGTTTGGATTGAATGAATGCTATACAAAAAACACCCCCAAACTATAGAAATTATACGAACTCACCTCAAAGGTATTGTAATCACATCTATATCAGGTACATCGTAAGCTTACAAAATTCTTGGGTTGACAATTAAGTGAAAGGGTTGTGACAACAACGTAGAAATTAACCAATGTTCTTACTCCAACATTTTGGCACTATTGTCAGGGATGTGCCTATAGTATATATAGTTACAATACCTAGTTCTATAGAAAATCTGATCTAGTTTGTAGAACCTTTTCCATCTGATCTTGCATGAGTCCACCAAGAAAAAGAGGACCAGACAGTCGTTTTCTAAAGGGGAAAGACCCATAGACTGAGTCTGATCTAGTTGGAAATTCTAAACTTGAGGTAGTATCCCCTCGATCACCCCTAGCCGTGCATCGGTCTGAACACCTAATTTTTGCATAAAATTCTTCCACACCTAAGTACCCAAACTCGAGAGAAGGGTTGACCATACTGAATCCTTTATTTAAAATGCAATAAGAAGAGGATCTATTGTAGGAAGCTATTGAAGATAGATCCATTCCACCAGTTGACCTAAAGACTCTTATGCAAAAAACTCAAAATGACTATAAGGCCTTAGAAATTGTTTCAAGGACAACATAGACTGTATTTCTTAAAAAAAATGGTTGAGGAAGAAGAGACATCAACTAACTTTAGCTTTCTCATAGAAGAGGCCAGGGGAGACACTAAAATGAAAAACATATCCCTTGCCCATATTTCTACCTTTAAAGGATGCCCAACAGGAGATCCTAACCTATTTTTATTCAAGTTTAGTATTTTGTGTAGGCCTGTGGATTACAAATTAGATGCCCAAAAGTTGAAGATGTTTCCATCAATGTTGGATGATTCAGCCTTGTGCTGGTTCATCAGCCTAGGGAATACGTAGATTACCAACTAAGAGGAGATGAAAAAGCTCTTCCTAGAGAAATACCAGGACTTTGGTAGGGCTTGGGATTCCAAAGAGGAGGTCTTGAATATGACATAGAAAGAGGATGAATCCCTGGAGGAATATTAGGATAGATTCAGTTTCAACCTACAGAGATCTCCCCATGTGAAGCTAAACGAAAAGTCCCTCAAAAGCATTTTCTTAAGGGGACTGACTAATGAGTATCTTGAAGCATTAAATATGATCTTTGGAGCAAACATTTACTAGCACCAGATGTCATACATCCAATAGTTATGTCAAAATTAATCATTAAGAAAAGGTAAACCAACCCTTAGCCTTAGTCACAAAAATAGAGATAGACCACATGTTGGAGGACCTAAAAGTAATATGCTTTCATCCCTGGCACTACAAATGGACATACTCCTACTAGAAAAAAAGAAATAATATAATGAAGCAGCATTGGCCTACTTATATCTAAAATGCAGAGGAAAGCACGCAAATAACTCTTGTCCTGAAGACAAGGTCAGGGTATGTGTTGTTTGTCAAAACAATCATAAGACTAGATTGTTCCCACAATTTTTGATCACCAAGGAAAATACTAAATTTTTAGAAGCTTATTTTGTGAGGAACCAAAGAAACTTGCAATATCTCCCTATGGGGAATATGCCAGCAAGAATACCATATTACGGAGGGGAAAATTACATGCCACAAGGGTAGGTCTAACCACCCAATATGGGATGGTGGGGATAATCACCCTGGATAAATACTTCCCAAGGAGTTGCATTCCCCAACCAGTACCCATGGATTCCATGTCAGCAACTAGGGTAGAAATGGATAAACTATAGTCTGTGGAATGCAGTTCCACCAAATATAGCCCAGGATCCACTACAAAAAAGCTTACCAACCCCCCTATAGTGAGACCTACGCAACTCCCAACACATCCCACGATTAATTCCAATAATAAGACAAACCAACAAACCTACCAATTATAAGATGAGGTGTTTCCTATGTACAATATTAGGAATTTTAATCTTGTACAATTGAGGTCAGGTAGACAGATAGGAGTAGAGGCTCCTTTGATAGAAGAGGAGGAGGATGTACATATTTCAATAGGAGTATCACCTCTGATAGAAGAGGTGGAGGAAGGAACAACTACTGAGAAAACAAAATAAGAAGCTCCTCCATTTCACAAAAGGTTACAGGAGCAGAGGAAGCCCATGTAGCTAGATTTTGATAACTTGTCAGGTCTAAAAAACTTGACTATAACAATTCCATTATTTCAAGCCATACGAGATGTCCCAATTTACACCAAGGTCATCAAAGAGTAATATTTGAGAAGTCTAGGCTATAATATTGCCTAGATAATCAATGTGGTGGGTAAATTGGTAGATTTTATGCTTGTAAGGACCTGCCACCTCAAGTATGCAGACCCAAATAGCCCGATCCTGATAGTAAATATTGGTGGCTACTCATTGACCAACACTTTAGTGGACCTAGGAGAATATATCAATGTCATGCCAAAAGAGACCATGCAGAATCTCAGGCTCACAGGCCTGAAGCCCACCAAGACTATTCTACAACTAGTCAATATATCAACAGTCTCACTAGATGGAATTTTGGAAGACATCATCATGACGGTGGATGCTTGAGAGTACCCAGTAAATTTCTTGGTACCACAATTAAAGGCCATCCTAGGAGGCTATTCTCTCATCCTTGGAAGGCCATGGCTAGCAAAATTTGATGCTTACATAAGCTATTGAAATGGACAGATGACCATTTTAGATGGTCCAAATATAAAAATCTGACCATATCTCCACCTACGTAGTTTGTTGATACATTGGGGGAGCCTGATTGGGAAAATCAGGATGATAGAGCACTATCCATGATACAACCCATAATGGCACTAATTGAATTGGAAAATAATGTGGATGAGGATAGGATTATCATGGATTTCCTTCATGGATATTCTTCTCACATCACTCCAGAATCACCGTTGGTAGACAACCAAGACCACCACATCAGATAGATTCATATTGAGCCTAGAAAAATGCTAAACATTAGCAGTAAGTTGACACCTATTTAGTTCACTGCATTGAAGGATATCCTAGCTAGATATTAGTAGGCCTTTGCTTGGGACTACTCAGACATGATATAAATCAATCTATAATTTTGTACCCATTGAATTTACTTTGAGGAACAGGTAAGTTCTAGTAGGCATCCACAAAGAAGAATGAACCCTGCAATGAAAGAGATTGTCAAGGCAAAATTACAAAAGCTCCTGTCAGTAGGATTTATCTATCCTATATGTGATAGTGAGGGGATATCACCTCTCGTAGTGGTACCCAAAAAGAATAGAAAATGGAGAATCTACATTGATTACAGGTTGTTGAATAAAGCAACCAAAAAGGATCACTTTCCACTGCCATTCATTGACTAGGTTCTTGACACACTGGCAGGAAGAAAATACTTATCCTTTTTAGATGGATTTAGTAGATATAATAAAATTTGGATTGGATAAGAGGATCAGGACAAGACAACATTCACTTTTCCATGGGGTACGATCACTTACAGAGTCTTTCCCTTCAAACTATGCAATGCACCAGCCACCTTTCAGAGGGTAATACTAAGCATTTTTTTATATGATGGGAGAAGCTGTGGAGGTGTACATGGATGACTTCACTATTTATGGTGAGACCTTCAAAAAATCCATGGTAAACTTGGAATGTGTACTTCAAAAGTGTGAGGAAACCAACCTATCCTTGAGTAATGAAAAATATTTTATGATTTTGCAAGAAGGGATAGTTCTATAACATCACATCTCGGTAGAAGGGATAAATGTGGATAAGAGAAAGATCGAAGTCATTAATAATTTGCCCAATTCCGTAATGCAGAGGGATGTTAAGATTTTTCTTGGTTCCACTAAGTACTACCAAACATTTATTAAATATTTTAGCAATATTTCCAATCTCTTGCATGCCCTCCTATCTAAAAATGTGGAATTCATTTGGACCTAGGAATACGAATAAGCCTTTTAGATTCTGAAAGAGAAACTGATAACTGCTCCATTATTGATAGATCCAAATTGGACCATTTCCTTCCATATCTATTTCAATGTATCCAATAATGCCATAGGGGTAGTTTTGGATCAGAAGTATGGCAAAGAATTCTACACAATTTACTACATCAACAAGCACCTCATTGAGGCTGAGCTCAACTACACTGTAATGGAAAAGGAATTCCTTATTGTCATCTATGCAATCAACAAATTCTACCACTATATTACAGGGTACAAGGTTTTTGTACACACTTATCATACAACAATCAGATATCTGATGAACAAACCTATAATTAGTGGCAGGATTATCAGGTGGCTTCTACTTCTACAATAGTTCGATGTCACCATTGTTGACAAACTTAGCAAGGATAATGTAGTGGCATATTTTCTATCTAGGTTGACACCCCTAGATCATTTGGCCATGGAGGACCATTTTCAAAACAAACACCTATTTGCTCTAAATTAACAAGTACCATGGTATACAAATATGGCTAATCATCTAGCCATTGGTAAAGTATAACCTGCACTCTCACCCTACGAAAGGAAGACAGTGATAGAGAATAGTACAACCTTCTCATGAATCAATGACTACCTATTCAAAATAGGGCCTGATCATATTATGAGAAGGTGTGTTACTGAGCATGAATTTTTTGAAATCCTGAAAGCTTGCCATGATAAACCTTACAGTGGCCATTTTTTAGGGAAAATAACTGCATTAAAAATATTGTAGGCTAAAATATTACTGGCCTTCATTGTTCAAAAATGTAACTAAACACACCAATCAGTGTGATCAATGTCAATGGATGGGTAGGCCAACTCTGAGAGATGAGATGCCCCTCCAACCACATGTTCACATTGAGCCATTCAATAAATGGAGAATGGAATTTGTAGGGCCAATCAACCCACCATCAGTAGGTAAGAGGTACATTTTGGTATGTACTAATTATGTTACTAAGTGGGTTGAGGTCCAGGCATTGAGAGACTCCAAGGAGAATATTGTAGAAGACTTCTTGTTCTCACACATTTTCACAAGGTTTGGGGTGCCCATAGAGATCACCACTAATCAGGGGCCTTAATTCACTTCAAGGTTGATCCAGGAGATCATGCAGTAGTATAGGATCAAACACAACAAGACCACCTCGTATCACCTGCAAGAAAATGGTCAAGTTGAGGTTACCAAGCAAGAGTTGGAAAATATACTCACAAAGACGGTATAATTACACATGAAGGATTGGACCATGAGGTTACCAGAGGTAGTATGGGTCTACAAAACTACATGGAAAACCACCACTAGTTTTACACCTTTCTAGTTGGTGTATGGGAAGAGTGCAATGATGCCCATCGAATTCAAAATCAAAACCCTCAAGACTACAGTAGAATTAAACCTAATCCTGGATGATGCATAGGAAGAACGGATTTAGAAATTGAACCAGTTGGATGAACATCGATTAGATGCGTTGCACAAAATAGAGGTCATATAGAGGTAGAGAACATAGTGGCACGATCACCACATCAAGTTGAAGCAGTTCAAGGTAGGGGAATGGGTGTGGTTGTATGATTCTCATTTCCAAGAGCAAAAAGGCAAGTTGATGCAATGCTGGATGGGCCCATACAAAGTGATCAAGCTGATCAACAATGGTGTTGTGTGTATTAATACTATTTATGGTAGTAACACCATATTGATAGTCAACAGTCATATACTACGGCCTTATCACATATTTGCAAATCTGGTGATGGAGTCAAAGATAGGCATGGGGGAGACCCCATTTGATTAAATGTTTTTAAAAAAAATTCTCAAAAAAATGGTGGACACAGTGGTGTCCACCAAAAAGATAATTTATTCTTTTATTTGTCTTTTCTTTGCTTGTGTTTTTGTTTTGCAAGTATGGTGCTCTAAGTGCAACCTGTAAACAACCTACGAAACCTAGGCCTATTAGGCACAGATTCCACTAGCTTGCATTTTTACTACTTTTTAGTTTTTATTTTTTGCTTTTGTAGGTATAATGTCCTAAGTGCATGCTGTAGGAAATCGATAAAACCTAGGCCTAACATGCACAGGATCCATAAACCTGCGTAGTTATTCAGCTTTCTATAAGTAGAACTTGATTGCTCCTATTCAGAGGGAATAATCACAATCTGAGTATGTACATGGGTATCGAATCTTCGTAGAGGAAAATGCCCACCTACGTGTTTGGATGCATAGCTATTGATAAGGTTTGAAAGGAGGAAGCATTGAGGGGTCTGATAAACTAGGCAACACCAACTGTGGATACGTCAGTAGAAGCTAATTTCTCAATAGTAGGGATGCACCTAACTTTCAAGTATCTCAAGGGTGTCTAACTCTTGTTAGAAAATAATGCAGAAGTACATTCGAATAAGGTGCCTAACTCCCCTGTATTTGGAGAGATTCACCTAAATATTGTTAGAAAGGTGCCTAACTCCCATGTATTCGAAGCAAGGTGCCTAACCTCCATTAGAAATGTGCCTAAATCCCATATATTTGAATAAGGGAACTCATCTATATTCTGATTAAAGGTGCCTCTTTCTCAACGAAAAGGTACCTACCATTCATTTAAGTGCCTATATGCGACATAAATAATTTGGTGGCATTAGGAATTGGTCGAAGCCACGTCAGCATCCCACATGAAAAAAAGGATAGATCATTCATGAGAACTTATTGCAAAGTTGTATGGAGGATTTCAACACATTTCAAAGCAATCAGTACAGGGATGTGTGCCGACCCACACAGACCATTGATATTTCATATTTTTAGTACAAGACTTCAAATGAATATTATTACACTATCCAAGAAAATAGTCCAAATAAAATTCTAACATGAGGAATATGTAGTCACTCTAGTTGTCACGAAATAATGAACCAGAGCACTCCATGATCATCGTCACACCTGACATGCATAGATCACCAATAACATCTGTATATGATTTTCTATTAAATGCATATGATATTCTTAATTAGAATATTTCTGGAAATAGTGTCATCACAACGTTGGAAAAAACATCCAACCATCGTGTACCTACTCTGTCCAGTGTAACATGTCGAGCAATGATTAGGAAAGACCACCCTCACAATCCCTAATGCAAACTATAAATGGACCTACCCCCATAAATAGGCACCTTCAAGCGATTACAATCAAGACTAAGAGATGATAAACTTGTTATAGATAACTGAGAAAGGTTGCAGAGGCAAACATAAATCAAAAATTCCATAATGGGAGGAATATAGACAAACCACAGTTAGAAGAAGAGTGAACCCTGTAATATGGTAGGAATGAACAAGGAGGTTCGAGCACAATTTGAATTTTTTGGGTGGATGGGCTTCCTAGTCAACTAAAACTAGGACTTGGACGCAACCAAGGAATTCACTGCATTTATGAAACGGGGGCATCACTCAACTACGCAAACTAGAAATACCAATCTTAGAGTATTTTATTGCAACCATTACTAGTCTCCCTCAAATAGGGGATCGTATCTACAAGGAAGAATCATTGGCTGAGTGTGTAGCACCTACCAACAAAATTAACACACTCGAGGTTTCCGAAGCATTACCTCCCAGAAACCTAGCAGTAGATTTTTGACCAAGTGGCTAGATTCTTTACTTGAACAGGCAAGTAAACCCACTTGAACACCAATCACATGTGGTTCCTAAGCCACCTGTTGCATGGAGTAAAAATTAATATCCCATTCTACCTAGCCTATGCATACAAGATGATACTAGGAGGTACCAAGTAGGGACGACCTCTACCCTAGCGTACCACGATATAATTACAACCCTAATTCGACATGTAGATGCACCCAAGGAAGTGCTAGAAGAAAGGGGCACATGAAGAAGTGCTAGAGGCAGAGGAAGAATAGGCTAAGGCACCTAACTCCTAAGGGCCATCCACTGCAAGGAAGCCAATAGTAGAACAGGTGTCTAACTTCCAGGATGACCTAGGTAAAGGAGATATAGGCAAAGTTCATTATCCGCTTCTCCACAAACTCACCAGGAAATAAGGAAGAGCATACCAAGACCTATTTGGGCAAATGGTTACCCAATAACCAATAGTAGAAAGAGCTAATTAGCAACCTTGATCACCCACAATCCACCCTATGGGGATAAGAAATTTGAGATCATCACAACAAAGGCAGCAGAATAGGTACTGTAGGATCTAGCCGGTAGTAAACCCCCTGCTCAAGAGACTTAGGGAAGCCTGCAAGAGTAGCTATAGAAGGTAAAATAGTAGGCCTTAAATCAGGAAGGGAAATTCAAAGCAAAGGAAACACTTTTTGAAGTTTCTAGGAAGGCAACTGCAAAAAATCAACTAGAACTAGTCTGCACCATTCTCCATCTACAGCAGGACGTGCAGCAGCTCAAGCTAGAGAATCAACAGTTGAAGGCCAATCAGGGAAAAAGGTGGATGTTGCCACCCAAATAGAGTGGGAAAAATAAGTACCCACAAATTATCTATAATATATGGAGAAGGTCGCTTCTTTTTTCCCATTCAAATCATATGTCAAAAACATAGAAGCTGAGGCAGGGGATCTTTCATCCACTCCTACCATAATAGTTGATGAAGGACCTCAATTTATAGATAGAACCTCCTATTATTGAGGTCTCATAACATGATGCTAAGCAATAATCCCCTAATCAACAACTTGAGGAGGAGGTGATGCAAGGATTTGAGGTAGAAACAACACAATAATTGATAGGATAGTCACCTACCAAGACACAAGTAGCTAAGCCAAAAGTTGTCGAGGTGAAACCAGAGAATCAAGGACTTGAACCCTTTAGCATCCATGAAATGACATCGCCTGCACCTGAGGATGACACTCTTCCTCACACAATAGCCCTGGAGCACTCTGTATAACTAAGGTCTAAAAGGAGAATGATCAGGGTACCACAATAGAAGAATAGGACCAAGGCAAGAGCTGCAAAAGTAAAGGCCCAACCAACCCTTGATTCATATGAAGAATGGGTTGGGTCCCTGAAAGCTTTTGCCAAATAATAAGAGCAATTTGATAAGCTCCAAAAAGAGCTCAAGGAGGCAAATATGGCAAGGAAGGCTTTCAAGAAGATAACTAGAGAGCCTGGGATTAGTGTGAATCATGCTCTTAAGAAGTAATTATGGGAGATATATGGGTCCATTGGAGACCAACCCTCCAAGATGAAGATATACCTATAGGAAATGGGGGTAATGGGCCCGGGAATAGATACAACCTAGGATAAAATAGATAGCAAGAAGTTACTTTTTGGAGGAATCACAAATCTGTCCAACATAGGAGATGCTAAGCTTCCTACGAAAGTGGCTTGATCGCACAAGGTTAGAGTAGTGGATGAGTCCCGAATACCTTTCTAGGAAAAATCAAATATCCCAAATACAAAGCCCTCACCCTAATATCACTAGTTATGGAAGGAGGCGGAGTCTATATTCCATAAAGGGGCCACTAATTTCATAAGGTACTACATGAAGGAAGAAGCAATCCATAAAACATGTGTCACAGAGCCACCAAGCATGAGTGCTAGGCCTAGCAAAATAATTAGGCATAGCCCACACCAACACAAGTCGTAGCAAGAGACCAGTACCCCTCATAATCATTTTTTTTAAGCCTAGGAATGAGGAACGTAGCAAGGCCAATACCAACAAAAGCAAATCCTAGGATAAAGAGAGAGACAAGGCCACTACCAAGAAGAGGAAGCAGAGGAATAAATTCTACTGGGAGGTCTAGACAGAATCGAGGACTACCAATACAAGGTGCCATGAGGACGTGATAATCCTTAGGCATGGGGGGATGATGAGCACCAAAATTGCTCATATTTGTGTATATATGTCTAACGTTTTGTGCGGTATTGTTATATCATATTTGTACTTCTTATGAATATTTATATGTATTTAATGGTAAATTGTGTATATTGCCTAACTTGTGTGAAAATCATGTTTTGTGTGTAGATTTAACGATTTTCATCATTTTTTGCATAAATTACATCAAAATCCCTTCTAGACCTGGCATGATTTGTTTTCGAAGGAGTTGATAAAGGAGTATAGTCTTAAGGGGAATGTGCCTTACTCCCATCAAAATATGGGAAGGTGCCTTACTCTTGTCTTTCGATGGGAAGGCACCTTACTCCCATCTTCCAATGTAAAGGTGCCTTACTCCCATATTGTGATGAATGAAGCACCTTACTCCCTATGATGTAGTCAAAGGTAGTTGACTCCACGTAAGCATAATGAAGCGCCTAACTCCATAACAACAGGTGCATAACTCCCATTAATAACAAAACACGTCAATTGCCATGTTTCCACATGAAATTGAGTAATAATGTTTGGTATGAAGAATGCAGATAACAATGACGAAATGTAACAAAGAATCTACTATTTCCAGTAAAGATGAAAGATGAACAATAAGCTAGTAAACCACAAACAAAATACATAGTGTAAGAGTGCTCTGAGCATGCTCGAATTACCTTAATTTGGCATGAAATCATTGTAATCATATATGTAGCTATAACAAAATTGTAACAGAGAGGTCTGAGCGATTATATAAATGCATAGGACTTCTCCAAGAAGGAGGAGGAGAAAAAAGCAAAATCATCGGACTGTATTATAATTCATTTTTTATGCAATAAATTCATTCAGAGTTCTTTTACTTAGTGTTATGCATACATAGTTGATCGGGCATAATCCGTTGGAGCTTGGGCCCACTCCTAGCCAATATTCCTCCCCTCTCCTTTATTTTTTCCTATAATTTTATTTTAGTTTTAGTTTTGTTTTCCTGTATTTGGTTATTTCCTACAAATTGATTTATTTATTGCTTTATTTATTTTCTGCAAGTGTGGTTTGATTTCCTTTCTGGTTATTTACTTTCTAATAATTAAAGAGGTTTGGATTGAATGAATGTTATACGAACAACACCCCCAAACTGTAGAATTTAGATGGACTCACCTCAGAGGTATTGTAATCACATCTCTATCAGGTACATTGCAAGCTTACAAAATTCTTGGATTGACAATTAAGTGAAAGGGTTGTGACAACAACATAGAAATTAGACAATGTTCTTGCCCCAACACTTTGGTAAATAACCACTTTAGGAGGAACATCAAGTGCCTTCAAAAAAATGGTGGTGGTGATTTTATCACTCATGCTTTTGAATATTTTTTGCCACTTCATGGATTTTTTCTAAAGGACTATTCATTACACTTGAGTAGAATGGAGTGGATCAGTAGAAGAATAAAGTTATTTGGATATGGCTAAATGTATTTTGTATGCTAAGTAGATGGAAACCAAGTTTTAGGGCAAAGCTATAAATTATGCTACACATATCATCAATAGGACACCAACTTGGGTAGTCTAGGATATGGCACCTTTTGAGAGATTGATAAGAGTCAAGTCAAATATTTCTTAGTTTGCTTTCATTGGTCTAGTTGTATGAGCTCATATTCCTAATGGTAATCAAAATAAGCTCTAGGCTAAGAGTCATAACTGTATTCATTTGGTTCATAGTGATACTTTTAAGACTTATTGCCTCTATGATCTTATAACTCGAGATATTCTCATTTGGTATGATGTAGTATTTAATGAGGTTATTCCTTTAACTCCTTCTAGTATGCTTTTGATTCTTTTGACAAGTGATCTTGCCCCTTAGGATTTCTCTCCTTCCCTTAAAGTTGTTTCTCTTTCAATTGATCCTTATCTCAAGATTCTATATTCTTGACTTAATAGATTGGTTCCTTCAATGGATGTTACTCATACAATTGTTGCTAATTGAGATTCTCCATCGACAACTATTCCTTTTTTGTATCCTACTTAAAATGAGCTTAATCCCCTTGGTTTATGATGAGTGTGTGATGTATTCTTTATTTTCTTATTCTATTGTTGATTTTAACAAGTATTTTCCCTAAGCTTATTTGTATCAACTAATACTTGCATGATGGAGGGATCGACTTAATGAGATATATTTAGAGCGAGTGTGAGCCAAGAGTAAGTAGAAAGCAAAGCATGAGTAAGGATAGAGCACCACTTATTCTTGTTCTATATCTTAGGAGAAACTCCTGTAGACACCAAAACCTAGCCACTTGTCATCCATCCGCATCATCCAATCACAACCGTCCATTATTTATTTATATTTTATATATAAATATAAATATTTTATATATTTATATTTATATATTTAATATATATATATATATATGTGAATAAATCACAACCATTCATCATGACTTAATCTCAACCATCCATCTAACTTGATCCATGTCACACATCAAAGATTATAATCTTAGCCATCCATTATGTTTTAATCTTGACCGCACGTTGGTGTCGTCGAAACCCTAGCATATGGAAGGCAAGTTATATGGAAGGCAAGTTAAGCATTTTTGTTAAGCGATATTTTGATTTATTCAAGTTTGAGAGTCCTTGCTTCCATTCCCCACTAAAACCCTAGCATCTCTCTATCATCCTCTCTCCTCACCGCCTCTGCATTCATCATTTCTATCACCTACATCCCCTATGAACTAGATCTGGTTCTGCAGTACCCTCTATAGAAACCCTTGAATACCTCCTAGCATCTCGTGAATGTTGTTGAGCATTCCAAGAATATTGTAGGGCATCCATAACCCCTCTAGAATGCTTTAGGGTGTTTTCCCTTAGCCAATTTACCATTGCCAAACCCTTGAATGCTTTTGGGTGTTCGTACACCATCAGATCATAGACATAGGAGCATAGATCATAATAATATGTATAATCTTGACAAGGTAAAAATATTTATTGCATTTTACATCTTACATTTTGTATTTCACTTGCATTTCAGGATTTCTACACCTAGGGTTTTAGTAGATTTGATTTTATAGAGGGTCTCACATAGTGGAGCCCTCTCATATGCTATTGACTTCTTGGTGTTGTTGATATGTTTGTAGGTTATAGGAGACATATTCTTGAAGGTTGTTGCAGCTAGGGTGGCCCTGTAGGGATACTCAAGCCCACCCATAACTTGTTTGGAGTGAAAGATGATGAAGAAGACACCTAATATTATTTGTGAATAAGGGTTTTTAAAACCCTTATATTGTAACTATTGTATCAATATAAATTATATTGTAACATTGGAGATCAAGGCTCCCACCATATTAATAAAATATTCTCTCTTCATTGTGCAATATATTTTGTGTTGATTCTGTTATTGCTATATTGGTGTTGTCAATTTTTGCTTTACAAAATGGTGATCATGGTGGGACCCACAAAGGGTTCTATATTTTAACTTACCTTATCTTTTGATCTATATTTTTTGTTTTTTATTGCAGGTTTTTGAATATTTGATCATGCAAAAATCATGAAACTAGGGTTTCTAGGAGTAATAGAATTTGATTTGTGGTTGCACGGATGCCCTACCACATTTGAGGGATGCCCCACCACATCTAAGAGATGCCTCACTACATTTAGGAGACTCTACAATGCATCCAGGAGTGTTGGGAAGAAATACATAGGCTTCTTGGTAAGTCTTGATCAAACCCCACCTCCATTTTTCTTTTCTTTTTACAGAGATATTGAAAAGAAGATATTTATTTTCTATTTAAAAAGCAACACATTTTGCATCTTAGGCATTTATAAAATATTTCTTCATATAGTTTGCACATAGGATAGATTTGCATTTGTGCATCCATCTTAGTTGCATTAAAATATTCATTACATTAGGTTTAAGTTTTTGTTGTTTGTGGTGTTTTTACTTTTTACCTTGTTTGTTGCTTGCAATAAAATGAAAAAGCATAAGTAGTTGCATTCTAGGCTAAAGTCTCCCACCTTTACTTCTTTTAAGTTGGAACAAGCCATTGGTATTTGAGCATACTCCCACTATTGGAATCACTTGATGATTTAGGGTGGAAGAGCTAGGTGAACCCTCCACTATTGGAGTCACTTGATGATTCAGGGTGGATCTTAAGTGGTGTACCCTAGGTTATTTTGAGGGAACTTGGTATTAATGTTCTTGGTTACTAGCTTAGCTGAGTAAAAGAGGGTTTCTTGGCATTGTGTGAACACCATAGATAACAGAAACTTTAAAAATAATCACACACTTTTGCACACATCACTTTAAACATCAGTGCGTTGGACTTCATCACCAACTATTGATCAAGACTAGTGATGGTGGGCTTCATCTCCATCTGTTGTCTTGCCCCATAGATACCATAGCATCCCATGAGATATTTTTTTGGATTTCATCACTAGGAAAATCCTCATTTGCCATCCACCTTAGGACTCCATCCTGCATAGTAGTCTAGGCTTAGGCATACATCAAAACACACAAACCCTACAAAAAAATTCAAAAGCATTATTGCAAGACATAGGATTCAATTGTTTGTTTGATTCTGTGTGCTTTTCATTATCACTCCACATTTTCACACACATTCCCCACATTCACTACCCTAGTTGGCTCATTAGCTTATGGTTTCAACTCGAAGCCAAGCTAGAATCATGAGTCAAGCATCCACCAGCCAACCCACTTCATCCATGGAGTGCATCACCTCTTTCCCAACCACTTCTGTGGCTAACCCCACAAGTGTGACATAGATAAGCTATTCTAGTTTTTCTATTGGACCTTCACATTCTATGTTTACTTCAAATGTAGATGTGATGGAAAGGGCTATTCACACTTCCATCCTAGAGATCGAGCCTTCTACACCTACTGATTCCCAAATCACCTACATAGACATGGATAAATTTGGGGCTTACTTGAGACCAACTAGACCAATCTTAGAACAACTTAACATTCCACATAGCCAAGTTCCTTCTTTTTAATAGGAATTTACTCATTCACATCTCACCAACTTCAGCCAAGTTTACACTAACCCTCTCTTTGAGGCATCATCCACACCTTCACATCACATGTCTCCACCACAACATAGCCAAATCACCTCCATCCCATCTACCCACACTACCACTTATACCAATCCACTTTATGAAGCACATGTCAATGCAACTTCACACATTCCATCTACCATGCCATCCACTACCCCTCATTCTATTATGATTCCTTTCACAACTTACCCTCCACCAACATCCACCAACATTGCCAACATTCACACTTCACCCACATCCACCTCCATCACACCCACACAATCTACTTCAAAAATTACCATACAACAAGCATGGCAACACCTTAATCAACTGCTCATGGGCCAACAAGATGCTCATTCTTATTCCCAACAACAAACATAAATAATATATTTCAAACCCCATTCCATCCCAAGCCAACACACATACTTCACACCTAACTTATCCTAGGTATCACCATCTTCTCAGGTTGCTATACCCACACCTCCACTCACCCATATCAACCCCACTTCCACAACCCAACACATTCACATTCCCCAAACCTCACCTCCATTTCATCAACAACAATCATTCCATCACCAAGTCCAACAACATGCCCAACATCATCAAATACCCTTCAATCCATCAAGCCATCAACATCACATTCCCTCACAACAATTCACCACTTCACATACCCCACCTCACACAATCATCAAATAATTCAGGGCTTCTACACACATGGAGAAGACCCTAAAATCCAAGCAATGCAACAACATATTGATAGCTTGATTCTGCATACTCCTGGTATGATGTACTAGAAGCCTACCTTGAGACAACTAATCAATCAACCTATCCATTTTTTGGTACCATCATCGCCATATTTGATAGACTTCATAGTACCAAAATTTGATAAATTTAAAGGGACTGAGGACCCTAGAGAGCACATTAGCACATTTATTCACTCATGCTTTCGGATTCAAGATCAAGATGCTTTGATGCTCAAAACCTTTCCTCAGATATTGGGGGGAGATGCTCAAGATTGGTATAACCATCTACCTCACCACAACATTTTCACATTTGAACAATTGGTAGATCAATTTTTGGAGAGATTTTCCCTCAATGTTCGTAATAAGACCACATTGACTGACTTGTACAACCTTAGACAATTTGAAGAAGAGTCAGTCTATGATTTTAGAAACCGTTGGAGGGTAGTTATCACTAAGTTGCCATTCTCCCTACCAATGGAAGAATTGACTTGAATGTTCACAAGGAGTTGCTTAAAACCCATCTCTTTGTTATTACAACTACAACAATACAGAACATTCGATGAGGCTCTCACCCAAGCTCGTGTCATTGAAGAGATAAAAATCCAAGAGGGTGAGATAAAGCCTAAGAAGAAGGAATGGCAAAATAAGGGCCAATCAAAAGGAAATTATTCTGGCCAATCAAAACCAAATCAAGTAAATCAAGTGGTCTTGAGTCAGCCAACAATGACTCAACAACAACAACAACCAGTGCAACAACAACCACAACAAATCAATTATCAAGTGGTTCCCCCACCTCACCAACCTCATGCCATAGCACCAACTATGGAAAATCACCAACATCGACAATCTACTCGACAAGACCGCATCTTCACACCTTTTCCTGAATCATACACCTCCCTTTTCCATAGGTTGTATGACACCAATGCTATTGCCTTACCTAAAATCATACCAGAAGATCAAGTTAAATGAGGCAAGGGCTATAGGGAGCACTTGTTTTATCCTTTTCATCGACATAAAGGGCATGACATTAACAATTGCTGGTCATTTAAACACATGGTGCAAGATTTGATAGAGCTAGGGGCCATCAAGTTTGATAGTCCTTTGGCCCAACAAAACCAAAACCTTAGTATATACCAAACACCACTTCCTCATCATGAGGAACAACAACAAATAATAGGAGGGTCAAATATTAAGACTCCTCCTAATCAAGTCAACCATGTGCAACAATATCAAGGTTTTGTGGGGGCTATTCATGTAGTCACCCATGGACAAAGAAGCACTAATAGATAAAATGAACAACAGTAGGCAGTTCAACCTCCTATAGCACCTCAAGCAAGTGTGTCTCCACAACCTACCAATTCATCATCACCCATCCATTTCTCTACCAATTCATCCCAACCAATCCATCTTCCAAGTCATCCATCACAACCAATTCATCCTCCAAATCATTCACAAAGACCCATCATCTCACTAAGTAGTCGACTGACAACTAGCCTCAAAATGGCTTCAGCCAAACTATCTATCTATGAGCTAATTCAACAATCTCCCCCACATCATGAGGCATTAATGGAAATTCTAAAATCCATTGAACTCCAATCCCAAGACACTAATGCCTTCAAAAATTTTATGGGGAGTATTCAAACATGCATGGAGCCTTCCATTACATTCTATGATTTTGAAATTAAATCAATGTCATCAGAAGTGGTGGACCCTCCATTACATATTATGGCTCAAGTTGATAGGAAGCCATTTAAATGAGTGTTAATTGACACTGGCTCCTCCATCAACATCATCACCACATCTACCCTTCAACATCTCAACCTTTCACCATCACACATTACCAAATCCACATTCACCTTAAGAGCATTCAATGATGCTCTTTGTTCCATAGTTGGCACTATCGTTTTACCCATAGAAGTGGGGGTAAAAATATTGCATACCATGTTTCACATCTTAGAGGGGTCCATGGCTTACAATGTACTCCTTGGATACCCCTGGATTAGGGATATGAGATGTGTCCCTTCCATACTACATCAATGCTTAAAATATGTACATGAGGGATAAATTCATTGCATACTAATGGATATCAAACCATTTAAGTATTATAATTTCATCTCAAATCCCTATGAACCCACACTTCCATCAACCCACCTATTCCTAACACCATCAACCACATCATCCACCACTTCTTCATCTAAATCTCCCATTCTTGAAGAGCTTCCCATCACTACCCCACATCAGGCTTCCACTTCTACACCCCCACCTTCATCACAATCAACTACATGTACATGTGGTCAAACCCAATCCACACCATCCACATCATCAACATCAACATCCACTACCATTCCATCCACATCATCAACATCAAAATCCACTACCATTCTATCCACATCATCAACATCAACATCCACCACATTAGCATCATCAACCATTCATCAAACCCCTCAACCAAATCCATCTTCATCCACATCAACAGATGTCTCACAAGTCGATCTAACAGATTGTGAGATGCCATTTCACCATACATCCCTCCCACTACCTGAGCCACAAGTCATCCATGAGCCTTCCACTTCCACATCCACTCCATCCACCTCCACATCCTCACAAGTTGTGGTCCACCTCACTAATCTTGGCATTGGTGAATATATGGTCCAAGATATCATTATTACACCACTAAACATCCAAACTACTAGGGATTATGGTCATCCATGTGACCCACCCTTATCCATAGGAGTAGTGTACAATATGGGTTCAACACCTAATAGGATTAATTTTATATATGGGGGTTGATTCATCATTTGATCCACCTTCCCTAGATGAACCTACACAACCAATCCTTGCCAACATAGAGTGCATGATAGGTTTTCCTTCATGATACTTTCATCGAGTCAATTGGTAAGGATATGACCTAGGATGACATGAACAAGGCATGCATGAAATCATTGATACTCCATATCGAGAAGCGCATGACCATTCAGGTTTGGGCTACCACTCTCATCCTTCCACTTCCTCTTTTGAACAAGCTTTTCAAAACCTTCATTTAAATTCAGAAGAGGAAACCACTCACAATGATGACTTTGAGGAATTTTATGATGAATATGATATCATGTCAATAGATTCAGATGAATCTAAAGAGGAATCAACTCCAATCACTCCATTCATCGAATAGGATGAGCATTACCTTAGAATGTTCCCCATCCATCAACCCATTTTTCATTTGCTCCTCCCTAGGGAGCGAGTTGAACCAACCAGTGAACCACCACCTTCCAAAAATTTTGTAACATATGTACATAATTCAAAAATATAAAAATATTTGCATTGCATGTGCATGACTTTTATCATTTGCATTTACAAGTGTTGCTTGTTGTTGTTCAGGTTCCCAAGGTTCCTTCACCGATCTCAATAGATAAAACCAACCCACCCTTCACATTGCCAACCACCATTACCTACTAAGTCATCATGAATCTTGTTGACTTATACACCCCACTCCATAATCCATATGATTTGGCAAAACCAATTCCAATTGACATTAGCCTCATTGATATGGAATGGATTTCATCACCACCATCCTTTGCTGAATTTGTCCTTTTTAAGGAATTGTTAAGAGCTTCCATTACTTACATTCCTCCATCACCTTCACCTTCACCTCCACCTTCACCTTCGCCTTCACCCTTGGATCCTAAGGTTTTCTAGGTAGACATAGAAGAGATTGAGTCAGAAGAGTTTGATAATGTCATTGATGATATTCATCTGATCCCAATACCCCATCAGCTTGAGGAAGGTTCTCACATGTCCATTGAAGATACCATTGATGTGAACCTTAGTTTAGATGTAGATAATCCATAAATTATCAAACTTGGAAAAATTTTATCTGTTGATGAACAAGAGCAATTGATTGCTCTCCTCAAGAGGAAGAAGGGCATATTTGCATGGTCCTACAAAGATATTGCCTGGCCTTGACCCTAACTTGGTTGTCCATAATTTAACCTTGCATCCCGATGCTAAGACAAAAAAAAACTAAGAAAGATGCATCCTACCATTGCCCTCATGGTCAAAGAAGAGCTTCAAAAGCTATTAGATGTGGGTTTCATTGTACCCATTGACTATCCTGAGTGGCTTTCAAACATGGTACCCATTCGTAAGCCTAATGGGGTGATACACATTTGCACTGACTTTCGAGACCTTAACAAAGTGTGTCCTAAGGATGACTTTCCTCTACCAAACATTGATACTCTTGTCGACACTTATGCTGGCCATGAAATGCTTTCTTTAATGGATGGTTTTTCAGGATACAACCAGATTTGAATCAATCTTGATGACCAACACAAAACAACATTCACTACACCTTGGGGGACTTTTTGTTACAAGGTGATGCCCTTTGGCCTCAAAAATGTAGGTGCTACTTATCAACATGCCATGACATACATCTTCCATGATTACATGCATAAGATCATCGAAGATTATGTGGATGATCTCTTGGCAAAATCTAAAACTCGACAAGAGCACATTGGTGTCTTGGAAAAAGTCTTTGATCGACTTCTAGAGCATAATGTAAGGTTGAACCCCAAGAAGTGTGTCTTTGGTGTCACCTCAGGTAAACTACTAGGATTCATTATCTCCAAGAGAGGCATTGAAGTGGACCCAAACAAATTCAAGGCCATCATGGAGATGCCTCCCCCAACAAACTTGAAAGAGTTGCATAGTTTACAAGGAAAGATTCAATCGATCCATCATTTCATTGCACAACTCTCAGACAAATGCAGGCCATTCAATCACCTATTACAAAAGGGGTGACATTTTCATGGATAGATGAATATCAAAAATCTTTTGATGACATCAAGAAATACTTGGCTTCTCCACCAGTCTTAACTCCTCCTCGTCTAGGGGTCCCCTTCCATATTTATGTTTCAGCAATAGACTTTGCTTTAGGGACAATGCTTGCTCAAAAGAATGAAAATAACTGAGAGCAAGTTGTCTACTACATTAGTCAAACATTGGTAAGCTATGAAACCAGATACACTTATGTAGAAAAATTATGCTTAGCAATGGTTTTTACCACTAAGAAACTCAGATATTACATGCTAAGCCACACAACATATGTCATAGCTCATGAAAATCCTCTGCGTTACATGATGTCTCACACTTACAATAACACCCACACTGCAAAATGGATAATGCTCCTAACTAAATTTGATCTTGAGTTCATTAGCCAAAAATCCATCAAAGGTCAGGTAATAGCCGATCAACTTGTGGAAGCTCCACTTCCTAGTGATCAACCCTTGATTATTGAGCTCCTAGATGATTCGGTATTTACTATCACTGAACAAGAAGAAGATGTCATTCTGGAGGAAGATGTCGATATCACATTATTCTTTGATGGTTCTAAGTGCAAAAATGGACAAGGTGCTGGAGTCATATTTCATACACCATAGGGGGTGCCTATCCCCTTATCATTCAAACTTGATTTCCCATGCACAAACAATAATGTAGAGTATGAAGCCTTAATATTAGGACTTCAAGTAGCCATAGCTATGAGCATAAAGCGTATCAGGATATTTGGTGATTCTCAACTTGTCATTCATCAAGTAAATGGAGAATACCAATGCAAAGAACTAGTCCTAAAACTTTATCATGAAGTAGCAATGAAATTGCTTGCCAAATTTGACTGGTATGAAATTGATAGCTTGCCTAGATCGACTAATAGATTTGCAGATGTGATGGCCTCTCTAGGATCATTGATTCCAAAGAACTCTGAAGGAGAGGTACAACCATTAATTATCACAACGATCTCTAAATCTACAATTTCTCATGTTGAGTCTAAATATGAGAAGGATGTTTGCTTTATCCATGTAGAGTCATATGAGCCTTGGTCTAGCCAAATAAAAGCCTTCCTCAAGTTTGGAACACTCCCATATGACATGTCATGGACTGCTAAATGCACTTTCAAGCAAAAGGTAGCTCATTTTACTCTCTTGGGGGACGTGTTGTATAGATGTGGTTATGATGGAGTCCTCCATTGTCTCGAGCTTACAGAGGCCCAAAGAGCAATATCAGAAGCTCATGATGGTACTTGTGGTGGTCATTTTAGTGGAATGGCCATCGCAAAGTATATTTTATGCATGGGTTATTATTGGCCCACCATGGAACATGACTATTGCACTTATGTCAAGAAATATCAACAATATCAACAACATGCTAATTTAACTCATGTACCATCACAAGCATTGCAACCTATTCAAATTCTTTGGCCATTTTCACAATGGGGTTTGGACTTGATTGGTAAAATCTCACCTCCTTCCTTAGGACAACATACATTCATCATCACAACCATTGAATACTTCACTAAGTGGGTTGAGGTAATTCCTCTAACTAGTATGATAGGACCTAGAATTATGGAGTTTATACTTCAACATATCATCTATCATTTTGGCATCCCCTCAAAAATCATTTTTGATAATGGCAAGTCTTTCAAGAACAAGGATGTTCGAGCACTTTGCAAGAAGTATAATATCCAACATAGTTTCTCGACTCCTTACTACCCATAGACAAATGGACAAGTTGAGGCAACCAATAAGACCTTGATTGCTATTCTCAAGAAACTAGTCAAAGAAAATCATCGAGATTGGCACACTCAAATCCCCTTGGCATTATGGGCTTATCGAACAAGCATCTGCATGCCTACTGGGGCAACACCATTCTCATTGGTCTATGGTGTCAAAGCCATCATGCCTCTTGAGCTCGAGATCCCCTCATTACAAATTTCATTGCAAGAATTCATAGATGATGATACTGCTAGACAAGCACATCTTGACCAACTTACACTCCTTGATGAAAGGTGGATTAATACCTTAGAACATTTACGAGTATATCAAGATCATCTCAAGCGTGCTTACAATGCCAAAGTCCATCTACATGAATTCCAAGTAGGAGATCTTGTCCTCAAATAAAATCAACAAAACACCAATGCATTACCACATCTTCATGATAAATTCATGGCTAATTGGTTAGGTCCATACATTATCACCCAAAAAGTGGGTCAAGGAACATATAGACTTGCTAGTCTAGAGGGAGAAGAAGAGCTTGAACCACTTAACATCATCCACTTGAGAGCATTCTATGCTTAATGTGATTTACATATATGTATATATACATGGCTAATACACAAAAACATCATTCATACACATTGCATTCATACACATTACATTCATACATTCACATTGCACACACACATTGCATTTCACAATCACATTCATGGTCATTTCGATGCATTTCATCCACCATACTAGGGGTCATTTGTTAAGT
The DNA here is from genome assembly GCA_028583015.1 of Wollemia nobilis. Taxonomy (NCBI): domain Eukaryota; kingdom Viridiplantae; phylum Streptophyta; class Pinopsida; order Araucariales; family Araucariaceae; genus Wollemia; species Wollemia nobilis. The sequence goes on along the minus strand of JAQPPZ010000386.1, from coordinate 4,387,415 downwards.
TTAGACAATAATTGATCCAATAAATCTTGTTGCCTTAATCAGGGGCAACCCCAAGTTCACATCCATTTCATTACACCATTTCACAAGCCAATTTACCATTTGCACTATCACTTCATTACCCCTAGGTGTTTTCGGTCACTCAACCACTCCTAGTGTTTCAAGCAAACTCCAATACATGTCGAGTTTTCTCTAGGACCAAGTCACATTTTCACTAAAGAAAATCTTGAGTTCTGGGATTGACTCTAACACTCTTGAACCAACCACATTTTACACATATTAAAAACATCTTGTGTCAAAGAGGGATAATACCATGATTGGGTTGAACCTCAAAGCAAAAAAGTCATCTTTGCTTGTCCCATTATGCACATAGTCCAAAATAAAAAATAGTGGTCCTCACCACTACTCACACTTCCAAACAAAAGAATGAGTAGTAAGGATAGGGTAAAATTCTCATCACACTTCGGTTGAGAATCTGATTCCCCAAAGCTCTAACTCTTTTACACATCACACACCACAGATCCTCAAGTTGTAAGGATAGAACTACATTTCCATCTAGATGGTTAGGTAGTCCGAATCCCCAAAGCTTAGAGATCAGATCATTGGACTATGGAGCTAATCTCCACCGGGGCTATAGATGCTTGACTAGCAGTGGAGTACGCTCATGCATGGTGACACGTCTCTCTTGAAGAGACCTCTGACCGCACATAAGGACAAGCTAGCTTCCTGGTCTCCTCCATGATAGGTTTCATCTCAATTTACTCAAGATGGGTTAATGAACTCACTTGCACACACATTGGTTCTTGATTGCCTTGAGTCATTACCATGCTCATGATTTGGTAAATGAACATTTCACTACACACACATTTGGTCTTAGAGAAATTAGACAGAACTTAGTGAGTTTGTTTGATATCACTAGTATGTTTGAGTCTCTACAAAACAATTCCAAATTAGCCATCCATAAGCCACAACACCATCCATATCATTACCACATCATTACATGAGTCTTCCATTTCACACACCACCATTTTGGTGCCCCTGATTAAACAACAATGATCAACAATGGTCAAGCAAAAATCTAAACTACTACAAATGATCATTAGTGCATTAGTTCATTTGCATTCATCCACATCATCATTACATTATCATCCATCACATATATACAAGCATTCACACAAACATCCACACAAATTCATAACACAAAAGTAAAAGCCATGTATATATATATATAATCACATGTACAATGAATGCCCAAAGGCTACATACAATGGAGCACCAAGGCTCATATACAAAAAGTGCATCTAAGCACTAGCTAGCACCCATAGGTAGACCCCTGTGACCCCGAAGGAGCCCTAGACCTAGAGACACTATGCCTAGAGTCACTACGCCTAACAGAACCCGCTATGGAGGAAGAAGGTCGATCTGGCAGCCCAATGTGGTGTTGCATGAGCTGATCCTCCAAATCCTGGATATATGCCTCTCAAGATCGTAGGCGTAGTACATCATACCTCTGATGAGAGTCCCTCTACCTCAGCTCTACCTAGAGCCTCGCTATCATATCCTTGCCTCCACCTGCTACCCTCTGTATGTTGGCAATTTTGGGTTTGAGATCCCAGCTTCTTGTCTATGAGTTGTCATTGATGTCAAAAGGAACTGGAATTAATGTCAAGAGGATTTATTGGCTTCAAAGGTTGAAGATTCCAAAGAATATTTTCTAGAAGATTTCGGAGAGATTCCATGTGGCAGATGAAAAGGTTTTTATCAAAACCATGGCAGGTTTAAGGGTTTTTATTAAAACCAGGTGGATGCATTAAGGGTTTTTCTAAAAACCACTCTCAGCTTAATGCAAAGGCTGGAGACACTTATTAATTAAATAACTTAATTAATAAAACCTTTTAAGGTTTTTTAATTAATTATTTATTTGATTTAGTGATTAAATTATTTTAATAATTTAATGGGTTCTCCACCTAAGGTCTAAGATCTAAAAGACCTTTGATTATTTTTTAAATAATCAAAAGGGTTTCATAAACCCTAAAGTTGTTTCGAAGGCGCCAAAATAATATTAATTCAAAAAGTTCGAATTATCCTCCCACCGACGTCGTGCATAGCATGGAAGTTTGGCTATATAAGCCATAACCTATAGTCCAAAGCAATGGAGTAAAAGAAATTTGAATTACGCAAAGGTTGGGAAGTAAAAGCTACGGCTATCATTTTTTTTGCCACGTTTATCCGTCGCCAAAGGGTTAAGGAGAAGGAGACTCTTGCTAGCCTTCAAGCTAGCATCTTTGGCCTAGTGGCAATGACTGTTCTGCAAAGGCGCTTGAAGGAAGGTCAAGTGTTCGACTCCCGTCGTGGAATGTGAGAAGAGTTTTTGCGCTCCGATTTTTTTGGAGGCACTGTTGACCCGCGATTTTTGGAAGCATTTTTTTGGTAAAGTTTTTTTTAAAATAAAATTTGCATTTTTGTTAAAGAAGAAGTGGTTGGGCAGATTTATTTAAAATTATTTTTAAGGTTAAATGCTTCTTTGGAGATATAAGTTTGATAGTGTGTGGTTGAGATTTTTGGCTTGATTGTTGAGTGAGATTTGCTTAGAAGCTATTATTCCTTGAGCATGGTTTAATTAATTTGGAGAAATAAGGTGTAAAAGGATATATTGTTTGTATGCTTTATATTCTTGGTAGTTGACTTCTAAGGATTGGAGTCATAAGGTGTTTTATGGAATAAATATTTTTGTGGTTACTTTTATGATCTAACCCTAACATGGTGGCAAAGTTGAGGGTGGTGTTGGTAACAGGTTGATGAACTATTCTCTTCTTCCTCAAACAAAGGTATGGGCAACTTCTTCCATGTAAATTGTTGATGGTGTATTTTCTAAAATTGAATTTGGAGTGAAAAGGTTGTCTACTAGGTATTCTTATTGGTGTAAATCCCATTTTCTGGATATTGAAGATTGTTTATGCATTAAAATCATTGATGAGTTTTTTGGGTGAATGCATAATTCTGGTTGAGGAAGAGGAAGCATTTTTGCACTAGGGTTTATGTTAGTAAGTCTTGCTACTTGCTTTGAGTTGATGAAACCCTTAGTTGGATGTTTTGAGATTGATGGTTGAGTTGCTTCCATAGAGGTTGTTTTGATCAAGTTAATGCTTTACTTGATACATGATTTGGGCTTACTCCATTGAGATTGATTTGAGCAAGTTATTCTTTGCATTTGTGATTTATGTTGGTGGTTGTTTTGTTCAAATATCTTTGGAGGGAAAAGGATGTCTACTAGTTTCCTTTTCATGTAGTGATTGCTTGAATGCTTCAAGGTTAATGTTGAGTTGAATGATGTTGGTTAAACCTTGTCTATGAGCATTGTTGTTGAAGCCCTAATTGGTTGAGAAAAGATATTGGTTCTGGAAAGAACATGAGTATCATTGTTATATGAGATATTGCATGGTTGGCAATTGTTGGGTTGTGTTTCATGTTCTTGAGAAAATCATACTACATCTATCTTATTCTTTTGAGATTGAGATTGAGTTGAGATTGAGATTAGGAGTTAAGTATAGAACATATTGAGTCTCTAACAATTATCTTTATGTTTCTATGAGATTTGATATTGAGATTGGGAGTTAAGTATAGAACATATTGAGTCTCTAACAATTCTCTTTATGCTTCTATGAGGTTGATGAATCACATTGGGTCTCTAACAATTCTCTTTGTGGGTTCATGCTAAGCAAGTTTTTTCTTGATGAACTTGTGAGCTGATTTGGACAGGTTCTAGTGAGGACTTGTGAGCTGATTTGGATAGGTTCTAGTGAGGACTTGTGAGCTGATTTGGACAGGTTCTAGTGAGGACTTGTGAGCTGATTTGGACAGGTTCTAGTGAGGACTTGTGAGCTGATTTGGACAAGTTCTAAGGAGGACTTGTGAGCTGATTTGGACAGATCCTAGTAGAGGACTTGAGGACAGAGTTGAAGTGGTTCTTTGAGAAGAACCTAAGGAAAGTTTTGACAAGTCTTTGAGAAGGCTTGTGTACAGTAGAGATTGATTTGTTCAAGTTTTATGAGTTGAGCTTGGGACAGATCTGACAGAGTGAGGAAGAATTGTGCTGGACCAACTGACTATGTTTAGTACAGGTTGATGAGTTGTTGTGGAGGTGATCAATGAGGACAGAGGTCTCTTTAGGTTGAGCATTCAGGATAATAGGTCTTCTGTGGAAAGGAGTTCCACATGCTAGCGGAATAAGAGGTAGGTGATCTTTTGAAGTATCATTTCCAGAGCTGAGGGGAAGGATTCTCCTTTGGGCAGGAGGCTCATAAATTCGTGAGGAGGGGAAGGATTCTCCTTTGGGAAGGAGGCTCATAAATTCATGAGGAGGGGAAAGATTCTCCTTTGGGCAAGAGGCTCATAAATTCATGAGGGGAAGGATTCTCCTTTGGGTAGGAGGCTCATAAACTCGTGAGGAGGGGAAGGATTCTCCTTTGGGAAGAGTCTCATAAATACTTGAGTAGGGGAAGGTTTCTCCTTTGGGTTGAGGCTCATAAACATTGTAATTGGGAAGGATTCCCAAAGAACTTTGAGAAAGATTTTTAGAGAAAAGCTTTGTGGATGTAGCCAATGTTGGGTGAACCACGTTAAAATTGGTGTCTCATTGTGTGTTGCTTTATGCATTGCTTTGATATTGCTATTGGTTCATTGCTTTGCAAAGTTGAAGTTAAATAGAGAAATTAAAAAGAGGTCTTATACTGTTCACCCCCCTCTTAGTATAAGCTTGTGTTCTTCAATGTACCTCTAGCTCCACCCATAGCCAAGCATTCTCGGTATCCCAAGCCGCTATCACTGTATCCCGCTCCACCACCATCTATCAAAGATGATCTCACTTTGCCTGTAGCCTTGCCCACTCATCCTCACTCTGAACTAGAGGTCTCTTTGAAACCTCTTTCATATCATCCCTACCACCATCATCACCTTCAATCTTTGGATGCTGCTCTACTGCATCCCTCACCTACCTCCCTCTACTAGACTAATGATGTCTCTAACATTGGGGAGCCTCCTATGCACCCTCTACTGCCTCCTCCTCATCTCTGCCACTCTTCTCAACCACCTGACTTAGCACCCATAGCGATTGTGAAGTGAACCATACATCATACTCCATTGTGGTCCTAACATCATCCACATCTGAGAGATCTATCTCCTCATCATCCATATAGTCCACATGCCACTCCTCCACACATGGTAGGCTCGACTCATTTGATCGATTCCTATATAGCACAGAAGCCTTCAAAAATTTCTACCTCAACCTAAACTACTGTAGCACCTGAGAGAACTGGATCAGCTCCACCTCACTCCCATGTCGCCCAACAACCCATCTAGCCTGTTAAATTCTCTATAGCTACTCTCCATTACGAGGCCACCTAGCCCCCTGCCATGGCCTCCAGTATACCTGATATGGTGTTAACCCTACCAATACATCTCTGCACTCCTAGCCACTATGACCAGGATGACTAGTATGCACCTCCTCAATCATCCACCATCTCTTCACTCCTTACAAGGCAATCCCACGAGATGAGCCACACTAAAGTGCTTCTAGTCCCAACATGTTAGGATTCTACTCCTAACATTTAGATTTATATTTAATCACTCATTTATTCTTTAATCACTCATAAACTTAGGTCTTGTCCTTTGATCACACCTTTTAACACATAAAAATAAGAATTGCATGGGTGTAGTTGAGAAATCATCATAAAACATATTAATTATTTATTACAGTGGTTGGCTCTGCCCTCCATTAAAAAAATGATTCAATCCATTAAAAGTGATTCTTGCAATCTGGTTTTGCATTATATTTTTGTTATTTTTATCACCAGGTTTGTTAGGATTTAAGGATCCTACCATCTAGATCAGAGCTTCAGATTGCACCTTCCGCTGTCATAATTTTTTTTTCCAAAAACTACCTTCAAATCGTATCAATTTTTATATGCGTACACTGCCATTCTCTCATACACCCAAGTTCTCTATCATACCATTATCCATAGCCATAAAGACACCATCGAAGTTAGAAAACAAGAGGAAAATAGTGAGTGACAGAGATATAAAATAATATCTGCAGATTGCTATTACGAAGAAAATGAAATCATATAGTCGATTCAATGTGAACTAAACCACATGGATGACAAAATTAATATTTTCTACCTATGTAACATCAAGGAAATCTGCCAACATGTAAGAAAATCGAAGTCAACAAGAAAAAAAATTTGTTCTGTCATGCACAGTGACTTTTTGGTGACTCCCCAAAAATTTCAGGTGAAAAAATATAAAATTAACTAAGGTTTACAATGTATTCGCAGCACCGAAAAATAATTTTGGTGACGTCTCGATCAGGAAATCGGTGAAACCTTATAAAATTAACTTTTATCATAAGGTTGTAATATATAAAAATTTGTCTCCGAAAAATTAAAATTAATGATGTCAAAAAAAATTTGTCGACCGGTGTAGCAAAGAAAGGGCAAAAATTTTAGAAAAACCCCATTTCAATTGTCCCACATTCATCAGATAGGATTGCGAGTAGTTTAAAAGTCGAAGAGAGTAATTGATTAAACATGACTTAGGTCATGCTAGACGTAGCTACCAAAAGCCACCAAAAATAAGTACTTTACCACCAAGTGTCAGCATAATATTGGTCTTTGACTTCTCTTTTGATCCCTAGCTACCCCTTCTCACCGCCACCATGCCACCCCTTAGCCACCATTGCATCACCTCTTCTTGCCACCATTGCACCACCACCTAGTTGCCACTGCATCGCCCCTCCTCACAGCCACTGTGCCACCCCCTGGCCACCATTGCATTACCTCTCGTCACCACCACCGCGCCACCCCCTAGCCAGCACTGTGTTGCCTCTCCTCACCACCATCGTGCCACCTCTCGCCGCTGTCTCTCAGCTATCTCTCCGCCTAAAAAAAAAGTTGACAATTTTTTTTTGATAAAATTGTTGAACAAAAAAAAATCAAACGAATTTGAAAACAAAAAAAAAGTTTCTAAGAAACTCTTTTAACAATTTTCTTTCACCAAATTTATGCAACAATTTGGCATTTTTTACCAAAATTTAAAAACCTGCAAATTATAAAATTACCACAACTCTACCATGGTGGATGGGAGAAGATCACAAGATATGGCAAAAGATATTGCGAAAGAAGTCTCGAAAGAGGTCCTACAAGGAATGACAATTTGGAAAGATAATTTAGAAGATGAAAATAGCAGCAAAAATAGTAGAGTTAACTATGAAAATCGACACCTCCAATACAAAATTATCAACCAAAATGGATGCTACAAATCACTCTATGGACTTGGTACAACAAAACTTGACATTAATGCAAGTCGAACAACAAAACACAATACCAGCACAACAAACATTACTAGGGGGACCACATACATCAATCCTACCTCGAACCACAAAATTGGATTTCCCAAAATTTGATGGAGGTGACCCCACAAATTGGATATATAGGGCAGACCAATATTTCTCTTTATATCAAATTCTGGAGATCCAAAAGGTCCGCATCGCATCTTTTCACTTAGAGCAAATCGCTACACAATGGTACCAATGGTATGAAAAAACAAAAGGTACTCCCACATGGACCGAATTTACAAAGAACCTAATGTTGCGATTTGGCCCAAGAAAATTCGAAGATTTCACAGGAGCCCTCACAAAACTTCACCAAACATCTACAGTAAGAGAATACCAAGCGCAATTCGAGAAATTGGCAAACCTTACATCAGGACTCGATGCATCATTCTTTCAAAGTTGCTTCATCAGTGGCCTAAAAGAAGAAATTCGACTGGAAGTACAAATACTCAATCCTATCGATATGATGCATGCAGTGGCATTAGCACAAATGGTGGAAGAGAAGATCAATAACCAACGCCGAATAGGAATATTCTCAACAGGGAAAACACCAAACACCTACACCAGCCAAAAACTGAATAAAGTCATGCCGATTAAATGAATTAGCCTAGAGGAAATGAAAGAAAGATGAGAGAAGGGCCTCTATTTCCATTGTGATGAAAAATTCACCCCTAATCACAAATGCATTTCACCAAAATTATATATTTTGGACACAATTGGAGATTGCACTCCCAAAGAAGAGGATGACATCGAAGTCGAAGTAATAACGGATATTCAAGAAGAAAATAATGAGGATAAAACAGAAATTTCCTTTAACGCCCTCACAGGATGTTCGGCTCCACAAACTATGAAAGTTAAGGGGTACTTTAAGAAACAAAACCCTATTGTGCTCTTAGACTCTAGTAGCACTCACAATTTTATAGATCCCAGGTTGGCCAAACAAGCTAATTGTTTTATATATCCTTGTAATAACTTCAAAGTCATGATTGGAAATGGCAGAAAAATTGCATGCAAAGGGAAATGCCAAAATATTAAACTCACTATGGGAGATTATAACATGAAAGGGGATATGTATGTACTACCATTAGGAGGATGTGACATCATTTTAGGAGTACAATGGCTACGGACGCTCGACACAATTCAATGGGACTTTGAAGAATTATGGATGAAATTCACACAAAAAGACCAAACATACACAATTAAAGGGTTAAAATCAGGCCCTTCACAAATCGTAAGCTCCCACAGAATGGAAAAAATTATTCACAAAGGAGGTAAAGGTATGGTTGCCCAACTATTTTCCATGCAAACCACTAATGAAGAACAACCAGAGGCACCTGAACTACAAGAACTCCTAGAAAGACATGATAAAATATTCAACGAACCAGAAGGATTGCCTCCACAATGGAGCCATGATCATGCCATTCAACTACTTTCGGGGCACCAACCCCCTAATATTAGACCTTATCGATACCCATATCTACAAAAGATAGAAATAGAAAAATTAGTACAAGACCTACTCAGGGCAGGGGTCATTAGACCTAGTGTAAGTCCTTACTCTTCTCCTGTCATATTAGTGAGGAAGAAGGATGGATCTTGGTGCTTATGTGTTGACTTTCATGCCCTCAACAAAATAACTATCAAGGATAAATTTCCTATTCCAGTCATCGATGAATTACTAGATGAACTTCATGGGGCTGCATATTTTTCCAAACTTGATTTATGATCAGGCTACCACCAAATTCGAGTTAAAGAAAGTGATATACCCAAAATGACCTTTCGCACTCATGAAGGACATTATGAATTTTTGGTGATGCCATTTGGTCTTACCAATGCCCCTTCCACATTTCAAAGTCTTATGAACAAGGTATTTCACCCTTTCCTTCGAAAGTTTATTTTAGTTTTCTTTGATGATATTTTGATTTACAGTAAAACATGGGAAGATCACTTAACCCATATAGAGCAAGCACTAAAGACCTTGAAGGACAATCAATTATATGCCAAGAGATCAAAATGCTCCTTTGGAAAGCAAGAAATTGAATACCTTGGACATATTGTCTCCAAGGAAGGAGTTAAAGTAGACCCTCGTAAGATTGAAGATGTGGAAAATTGGCCTATTCCAAAAACATTGAAAGGGTTGTGTGGGTTCTTAGGACTAACCGGCTATTATCACAAGTTTGTCAAGGATTATGGCAAAATCGTGGCCCCCTTAACAACACTACTTAAGAAGAATGCTTTTTTATGGTCTCCAAAAGCTAATGAAGCCTTCATTACCTTAAAAAATGCCATGTGTACCACCCCTGTCTTAGCCATGCCAGATTTTTCCAAACCATTTATTATTGAGAGTGATGCTTCAGGATTGGGAATGGGAGCCGTACTCATGCAAAATGAAAAACCTTTAGCCTTCACTAGCAAAGCATTCTCAAAAAATAATTTAGCACGTTCCACATATGAAAAAGAAATGTTAGTCATTGTTCATGCTATCCAACATTGGAGACCTTATCTTATTGGCAAACATTTCATTATCCGCACCGACCACCATAGTCTGAAGTACTTATTGGAGCAACGTATAACCACACCAGAACAACAAAAGTGGGTTACAAAACTACTAGGTTATGATTATGAAATCATATATAAAAAAGGAAAAGATAACATGGTTGTGGATGCACTTTCCAGAAAGTTTGAAGAAATTTCCCAATTACATGCTTTTTCCTGCCCTATTCCTAAATGGATAGACCAAGTCAATGAAGAGTGGTTTAAGGACCCTACCACACATACCATAATTCAACAACTCCAACAAAATCCCATGAGCAAACCTCACTATTCTTGGAAAGATAACATACTACGTTATAAAGAACGTCTTGTCCTTTCTCCTACATCCGCCTATCGTACAAAGCTTCTCCATGAGCTACACGCTACACCCACTGCAGGACACTCTGGATTCCTAAAAACTTATAAAAGAGTGACTAGATCTTTTTATTGGGTAGGGATGAAAAATGATATCAAGAAGTTCGTAAATGAATGTGAGACATGCCAAAGAAATAAGGGTGAAACAATGGCTACACCAGGTCTTCTTCAACCTCTTCCCATACCAACAAAAACATGGGTTGATATTTCAATGGATTTTATTGAAGGCCTTCCAAAATCTGTAGGAAAAACAACCATCCTAGTTGTGGTAGATCGTTTATCTAAATACGCCCATTTTTTCCCAGTGACCCACCCTTATACAGCTAGTACTATCGCTCAAATTTTTCTTGATAATATCTTTAAATTACATGGCATGCCTTCCACTATAGTTAGTGATCGTGATCCCACTTTCACTAGCAATTTTTGGAAAGAATTGTTTAAACTCCAAGGCACTCAACTTCGTATGAGCTCCGCTTACCACCCCCAAACAGACGGTCAAACTGAAGTTGTTAATAAATGTTTGGAAACCTACCTTCGTTGTTTTATTTCTACTCAACCCCTTCACTGGGTTAAATGGCTTCCATTAGCCGAATGGTGGTATAACACCACATATCACACAACCATTAAAATGACCCCATATGAAGCATTATATGGCCAAACACCACCATCCCTTACCTCTTATATTCCAGGAAGTACAAAGGTACCAGTAGTAGAGATGGAACTTTCTACTCGAGATAACATTATTCGCATTCTTAAAGAAAATCTACACACCGCCCAACACCGTATGAAGCAACAAGCAGACCAACATCGAATTGAGCGTGCTTTCCAAGAAGGGGATATGGTATTCCTTCGCCTTCAACCATATCGCCAAACTTCTCTAAAAATCAAAGGTTCTCAAAAGTTAGCACCCAAATTTTATGGACCTTATAAAGTTCTACAACGTATTGGGCCAGTTGCTTATAAGCTTGAGTTACCCGAGCCTTCCAAAATTCATCCCGTATTCCATGTCTCTTGCCTTAAACCAGTAGTTGGCACACACATCACTACTCAAACTCAACTTCTAGAGTTTACCGAAGATGGGGCACTCATGGTTGAACCCGAAGCTATCCTAGATCATCGCATTCGCCACCTTCGCAATCACACCATCACCAAAGTTTTGATTCAATGGAAAGGTCTACCTTCAGAAGATGCCACATGGGAGACACTCCATCATATCCAACAACAATTTCCTCAATTCCAGCTTTGAGGACAAAGCTCCTTTTAAGGAGGGTGGCATGTTAGGACCCTACTCCTAACTTAATTACATTTATATTTAATCACTCATTTATTCTTTAATCACTCATCAACTTAGTTCGTGTCCTTTGATCACACCTTTTAACACATAGAAATAGGTATTGCATGGGTGTAGTTGAGAAATCATCTGAAAACATATTAATTATTTATTACAGTGGTTGGATCTGCCCTCCATTAAAAAAAGTGATTCAATCCATTAAAAGTGATTCTTGCAATCTGGTTTTGCATTATATTTATGTTATTTTTATCACCAGGTTTGCTAGGATCCAAAAATCCTACCACAACACTACAACAGCATACTGTAACCCAATACCTTTCACCCCTGCCTCCTCACCTTATATAACTTTGTATACATCTATGTCAGTAGAGTTGGTGCCCGTGCATATACCCGAGGCTCATTGATCATGTCGTACACAAGCCTAATTATGTTACATGAAAACCGATAGCCGGTGTTGTTAGACACCAATATGTTGGCCAATAGAAACATGATTAGGATAGGCAATGCCTCTAAATCATGCCTCACATACATGGCCAAATACCTTATCCCTCCACCTCTAATATTTTCATCCCTCCATTCATCTTCAAAAATTTGCCTCAACTCGTACTCCTTATCATGGCTAACCTAAACATGCAACCCCTCCATAAACACTTGAAAGATGCAATATACATCTTCCAAAGTCACAATCATATCCCCTATTGGGAGCTAGAAAGTACCCTTATTCGAATCCCATATCTCATTCAAGGCTGAGATATACCCCTCATCTACCATCACCACCTCAATTTGTGCTACCCCATCCAACCCCATATCCTTCAACTTATCCCACTCGACCTTCTGCAAGGTCTTTCTCACCCCTAGTATAATCAGTGATAATCGGTGTCAAGCCTCCAAGATCAACAACTACAACACAACATAATTGCACATACATTACCACCACATTCATTGCATAATTAAAAAAACATTGCAAAAAACCAAACAAGAGTGCCAAGGGCACTTACCTCAGCAACCTGTGCATCCACACCAACTGTTGCATCCACTCCCTCCATCACCAATGTTGCACTCCTTCACTCCTCAAACACTACTTCTAGAACTCGTGAATGCAAGAATAAATTCAAATTTACCTATGTAGACCTCTTATAGAAAACTTTTGCACACTCAAATACCCATGGGTATCTACAAAGCACAATCAAATGTTACCATGCGTCTGCCACATGGTAGAAGCTCATCCGCATCTATGCTTGATGTGGACACTGGTCGGTGTCTAGCTTGCAAAAAGACTAAAAGTGCTCAAAATGTGGCTTACCCCCATAGAATTATATCAAATTCCATCCATACATCCATTTCATCATAATATCATGTTTTGTGAAAGCAAAAGCTGATTTGGGAGCTTAATTTTTTTTACGACCACAAGTTGTGTAAATGTGTGACAATCTTCAAAAAGCCTCAAAATGACCCAAAATTTCATAAAACTACCACATTCACCATCCTAGTCATTCATCACACCCTTTCATCACATTTTGTGATAACATGGATTGATTTGGGCAGTTACATCTTGTTTACGATCAAAAGTTGTGAAATTATCCAAAAGTTCTTCAAAAACATTTCAAAACAATTCCAAATCTCACAAAATCATCCAATTCATTCATAAATGCACCTCCATCTCCTTTTTACATCATACATTGTCATCTCACTTTGCCAATTACATTTATCATTGTATTTCCATTCAATATTTACCAATTCCACTCACATTTTTAAGTGAACCTTGTATCTAGTGGTTTACCCTATTCACTTGGCGATAACAGTGATTGGCTATCCATGCAATTCAATAGGATGGGTAGATCACCATAAGGACACTTGCCCATCATCCAAAATCCTCTTTTTTGACATCAAAATCCATTTGGTCCCTCGTTTTTTGAGTGAGACTATGCTCAGATTAATTTACTCAAAAGCTATCATTGATGGCCTTGTTCGTGGGGCTTGAAACATGGATAACTTCCAATATATCATCTCTTTTACATAGATAGTCATCGAGGATGTAGACCAGTAGGATGATTGGTTCCTAGCAGAAGGAATCTTACAATAGTCACTATAATGGTCATATTCCCCTATGTCATTTTGCATTTTCATAACTTTGCATTTCAATGACGCCATAAGGCACATTCTTCAACAACACAAGACCACCCTAAAACTTGGGGTAACCAAATTTGATTTTGATTTCCCACATCAGAATACATTTTACATCATTCATATCATCCACATTTTCAAAAATCCCCTTGCATATATTGGGGCACAAAAATAATACACCATTCACCTATATTTATATCACACATAATTGGAAAAAACCCCTTTTTTTGTTGGGGCAAATAATAGAATCAATCATTGCATCATCATCTATGTCACTTTCCATAAATTTACATCATTCATACCATCTGCGTTTTCAAAAACCCCCTTGCATATTTTGGGGCAAAAACAAAATGCATCACTCACCCACATTTACACCCACATTTCTGTCAATGGGCTCGTGATATTTATTCTTCACTCATTTGCCAATTGAGGGGGTAAGCTACACCAAAATTTTTTGTATCCAATATCTTCTTGTGCTCCAAGGAAAGAAAGTTGCTTCACCAAACAAGGTGTCTCTTGTTTTTACACCGTATTGTGTTTCATGCAACGCAATACAAAAAAGGTATATGTAGATATCAAAACCTAGCCACTTGTCATCCATCTGCATCATCCAATCACAACCATCCATTATTTATTTATATATGTATATTTATTTATATTTTATATATTTATATATGTGAATAAATCACAACCATTCATCATGATTTAATCTCATCCATCCATCTAACTTGATCCGTGATACACATCAAAGTTATAATCTTAGCCATCTATTATGTTTTAATCTTTATCGCATGTTGGTTTCGTTGAAACCATAGCATATGGAAGGCAAGGTATAAAATATCATTCACTCTTATGAACGAGGATTAAGCATTTTTTTTAGCAATATTTCAATTCATTCAAGTCTGAGATTCCTTGCTTATGTTCCCCACTAAAACCCTAGCATCTTGCTATCATCCTCTCTCCTTGTCACCTCCACATTCGTCATTTCTATTGCCTACATCCCTTGCAAATCAAATCTAGTTCTACCCTCTACAGAAACCTCTGAATGCCTTCTAGCATCTTGTGAATGTTGTTGAGCATTCTAGAAATTCTAAAGGGCATCCACAACCCCTCTAGAATGCTTCATTTGTGAAACCCTCGAATGCTTTTGGGTATTCATACACCATCAGGTCGCAGACATAGGAGCACAGATCAGAACAATAGGTATAATCTTGACAAGGTAAAAAGGTTTATTGTATTTTACAAATTACTTTTACTGCATTTCACTTGCATTTTAGGATTTCTACACATAGGATTTTATCAGATTTGATTTTACAGAGGGTCTCACATAGTAGAGCCCTCACATATGTTATTGACTTGCTTGGTGTTGTTCATATGTTTATATGTTATAGGAGACACATTCTTGAAGGTTGTTACAGCTAGGATGGCCTCATAGGATACTCAAGCCCACCCACAACTTGTTTGGAGTGAAAGACGATGAAGAAGACACCTAATATTCTTTGTGAATGAGGGTTTTCAAAACCCTTTTGATTGTAACTATTGTATCAATACAAATTCTATTGTAACATTGGAGATCAAGGCTCCCACCACATTAATAAAATATTATCTCTCTTCATTGTGCAATATATTTTGTGTTGATTCTGCTATTGCTATATTGGTGTTGTCAATTTTTTCTTTACAACTCCAAAACTAAAGGATTCATATGAAGAAAATCTACGTAATATGGTAGGGAAATCATTTTTGAAAGTCCTTGCTAGAATTAAGGATGCATGCCCTAGTTGGAAGTATGGATGCCCTTGTTAACAATAAGAGGAATATAAAATCTATGGCAAACCCCATCCAGATATAAAATACTACACTAGAAGTGATTATCAAGGATGAGATTATCAAGCATGGTAAAATGGTTCTTAAAACTAGAGGGTCAATATGTAAGTTCCATGGGTAGTGGTCAGGTTTTTCTAAGATTCTTGGATCAAGTGAAAGTGGGGATTGAATTCAAATTACTCCATGAATTTTCTTTCAAAATGATTTTTCCTTATTATCTTCTCTAGTTTAGAAATAAGAGATAAAATAATAGATGGTGGCCCTTGGTTTAGGGGCAAATATGCATTATATTTAAGACCATGGAGTGAGAATTTTTATGGAGACAAAGACTATTAAAAGAATTTTGATATGCATTAGTCTTTTTGGACTTTCTTATCAACTCATAAATAGTATGTTTGGAAGAATATTGGTAATACTCTAAGGGTATTCATCTAGGATGGACCAAAAACTAAAGGTAGAAGGCATATTGTATACATTTGAATATGTGTTACCATGGCTATTTCAAAACCTTTAGAATATTGATAATACTCTAGGGGAATTCATCTAGGAGGGACCAACAACTAAAGGGAGAAGACATATTGTATACACTCGAATATGTGTTGCCATGACTATTTCAAAACCTTTATCATAGTCTATTAGGATGAAATATGAATCAAGATAATAGCATCAACTAGTGGATTATGAAAACATTGCATTCTGATGTCACAAATATCATGAGACTGAACACATACATGAGATTGTAAAGTGAAAACAATGGATAAAGATATGAAAATTTTTGGGCATGAGATAAACTTCAATATGAAACAAGGAGATTATACCATTCAATAAAATAGATCAAATCAATATCTTTTCACTCCTAAGGAAGTGGTAAGAAAAATCCCTTTGCATCATCAAATGGCAAAGGCCATTATAGTTCACTTGAATCAACCTTTCGAAGAAAATGAACAAGGGATGAGGAAGCACAAGTTCAAATACAAGAGTTAGAGGTACAAACGAAGATGAGGAGACAAATTTTACAGTTAAGGAGGTGAAGGAGGTCAAGGTCAATCTAGGTAAAACATCTTCATTTTCCTCAAGTATCATAAAAGCTTATCCTTGCAAAGAAAATTAAAGTAATACAAAGTGTATTCGTTATACTTTAGGGTTTCTAGAGCAACATAATAATATGGAGAATATCCATGGAAATTTAGGATTTTTAGAGTAGCATAATAAAGTCATTACTATGGAGGATCGTCCTTGCACTTTAGGGTTTCGAGGGAAACATAAAGAAGAAAGTGTTTATTGGTGGTTTTAGCACTATTATATCTACTCAAGAAAATGAGCTACATGAAGAAGTATGACTTCATATTACATAAATGAAATTGTACAATGAAGAATGGAACTAAGAGTCCATTATATAGGAATATATGTTCCTTGGCCTTTACTCTACCCATGACTCTTCATCTACCTATCCTATGACTCATGTACATGTGGACTACATGCACATTTACATCATTGCACATTCTAACACTTGTGCATTTATTACTTGCATGAAGTAACTACTCAAACCTTACTCTAAGGTAAAATCCTACTCTAATTATGTACCCAAGGTGGTACATTGGCATGTACCAAATAATGTAATATACTCTAACACCCCCCTGTATTACATTATTTGGTATGAAATTCCCTTGAGTTGCATAACTGATCTCTAAAAGTTTGAAACTTGTTTCTCCCAAGAGATTTTGTAAAAATATCTGCTAGTTGTTCTTCTGTAGGAATATGCTTCAAGATGATATGATGATTCTGAAAGTGATCTCTGATGAAATGGCATTGTGCTTCAATATGCTTAGTTCGTTCATGTACAATTGGATTTTTGATCAAATTGAGTACTCCTTGATTGTCACAAAATATCAAGGTTGGAGTTCGTTTGATGCCCATGTCAGATAGTATATATTGTAACCACAATGCTTCGCATGTTGTATCTCTTGTTGCCCAATATTCTACTTTAGTAGATGATTGTGCCATTGTATGTTGTTTCTTACTATGCCAAGATATAGGTCCTGACCCAAGATAAAACACGTACCCTAAAGTAGACTTTCTATCATCAATAGAACCAGCATAGTCTAAATCTGAGTAACCTTGTAGACAAAAATCCTTAACATTCTTCATATAAGTTAGGCCATAATCAATAGTCTTCTTAATATATTGTAATATTCTCTTTGTAGCTTTCCAATGACTTTCTCTTGGTTCTTGCATGAATCGTGAAAGATAATTTACAACAAAGACTAAGTCAGGTCGACTATTTGTTAAGTATAGAAGACTTCCAATTAATTGGTGATACATGGTTGCTGAAACCAAAGGTGTTTCATAATTTTTGGATAATTGAATCCCTTGTTCCATAGGTGTATCTTTTGGCTTACAATTCTTCATCCTATATTTTTCAAGTAAGGCTTCTGCATATTTTGATTGAGTAATTGTAATATTATCTTTATTTTGATGGATTTCTAGGCCAAGACAATAATTCATTAGTCCTAGATCTGTCATTTCAAATGCCTTCTCAAGATCCTTTTTAATATCACTTATTAGTTTTTTGGAGCTTCCAGTAATCACTATATCATCAACATATACTATAAGGATTAGTATATCATTTCCAATTCTCTTTGTATACAGACTGGGATCAGAAGTACTTCGTTTGAAGTTATGTTGTAATAAGTGATTATTGATTTTTATATTCCATGCTTTGGGAGCTTGCTTTAGACCATATAAGGATTTGTTTAATTTGCAAACCTTATACTCTTGTCCTTTAACAACAAATCCTTCTGGTTGTGACATGTAAACTTCCTCTTCTAAGTCACCATTAAGAAAAGCACTTTTAACATCCATTTGATGAAGTTTCCAACCTTGATGAGCTGCTAGAGCACAAACTATTCTGATAGTAGTCATTCTAGTTGTTGGTGCAAATGTTTCTTCATAATCAATTCCCTCAGTCTGAGTATATCCTTTGGCTACTAACCGAGCTTTGTACTTGTCAAGTGTCCCATCTACTTTATACTTGATTTTGTAAATCCATTTGCAACCCACAATTTTCTTTCCTGGAGGTAATTCCACTAGATCCCATGTTTTATTCTTTTGTAGTGATGCATATTCAGACTCCATAGTTGTCTTCCAATGTGAGTGATTTAGTGCTTGAAGTGTTGATGTTGGCTCTATTGTATTGCTTAGTAACCCTCTGTTTATTCTACTTTGACTACGAGTTTGAGGTCTAGTAGTAGTAAGATCTGGCATTCTTTCTAAGTTTGATTCCCTGAGTGTGTCTCTAAGCCATATTGGTTCTTTCCTTTGAGGAATTGTGGATGTTTCCATGTATTCACTATCTTCTTCTAGAGATTCTGACTCTATTTCTTCACTTGTTACATCTTCCTCTAAGAAATTTAGAAAGACTTTTGCATCAGTATTTTGTTTCTCGGTATCTATCTTGACTTTCTCATCAAAAACTACATCTCTGCTTATGTATACCTTTTTTGTATGTGGATCTATTATTTTGTACCCTGTAGATTCATCATCATAGCCAACAAATATTCTTGCCATAGTTTTATCATCTAATTTAGTCCTTTTTTGTTTTGGAATATGCATATAAGCTTTGCAACCAAAAATTCTTAGTTTTTCTATATTTGGTTTTTGTCTTGACCATGCTTCTTCTGGTGTAACATGTCTGAGTATTCTTGTAGGTAATCTATTTTGTAAGTATATTATTGTTTTAACTACTTCTACCCAATATTGATGATTGAGATGAGCTTCTTTTAACATACACCTAACCATTTCCATTATAGATCTATTTCTTCTTTCTACAATTCCGTTCTATTGTGGAGAATATGTTGTAGTAAGTTATCTTTTAATTCCATTCTCTCCTAGAAAAGAATCAAATTATTTTGATACAAATTCACCTCCTCTATCTGAATGAAGAGCTTTGATAGTCTTTCTTGATTCTTTCTCTACTTGAAGTTTGAATTGTTTAAAACAACTAAATGCTTCTGATTTATACTTCATGAAGTATACCCACATTTTCCTGGTGTGATCATCGACAAATAATTGAAAATACTTATGTCCTCCAATACTAGTGATATTCATTGGGCCACATAAATCTGTATATATTAATTCTAATGGTTGTTGAGTCCTATGTTGATGAAGTTCAAAAGGAATTCTATGTTGTTTTCCAGCTAAACATTTTGGACAAATAGTAGATTCTAGGGATAGATTTGGTATTCCTTCAACCATTTGATATTTGAGCATTTCATTCAAAGAAGATATATTGGTATGTCCTAGATGTTTGTGCCATAGATCTGAGGCCTTAACTGAAAAATTTGAATGTGTAGTAATATCCAGAGCAAATAGACCATTTATATAGGTACCTGATGCTACCTTTTTCCCTTGTTTAAGAATATGACATTATTTTCTTCCATTGGAAACCTTGAACTCTATAGTCATATTTTGATCCATGAGTTGAGAAACTGAGAGGAGATTATTAGTCAATCCTGGGACATATAAAACATTTTTAATTATCCCTTTTCCATTTACTAGATCAACTAAAATATTTCCTATCCCCTTTACTTCATAAGTTTTACTATCTGCTATAGTAATTGGTTTCTCATTTTTCTTTTGTAGAGAATCAAACAATTGTTTGCTTCCAGTCATGTGTTTGCTTGCTCCTGAATCTATATACCAATGCTCCATGGTTGTGAAGTTTTCAAATTTTCTAATATGAAGATGTCTTCTATCTTGCAAGTGTTTGAATGCACTATGAATCTTGATAGTATGCTTAGCTTTCCTAGTTTGAGTTGAATCCCTTTTGTCTCCCTAATGTTCAACTTCACTTTCTTGCCTTATTTCTCCCTAATAATTAGTAAGTAGAAAGCTAAAGATAAATGATGATGCACCTTCAAGTTTTAATAAGGTTCTTTTCCTTCAAGACCTTTTAGTTGGATTAATGTCTCATAAATTAATGTAAGAGACTAATGTAAAATGCAATTTCCAACTTTCAAGCAATTAATGGTTTTGCTCCTTTAACCTTCAATTTTCAATGGTTCAATTTTCTAAATTCCAAGAAACTAAAGTTTGATGTAGTATATAACTATCCTATTGATAGACTGATTTCTCCCTTAGGGGATTACCCCCTAAGAGGCCTATAAAATGGTCTAGTGCTTTAACGATCAAAAAATATGAAGGGTGCAGCATGGAATATTGGAGGCTGAAGGAGCATGGAAGGCTAGAGGTTGAAGGAGCATAGAAGGTTAGAGGCTGAAGGAGCGTGGAAGGCTATAGGTTGAATAATAATGGAAGGCTGGAGGTTGAAGGAACATGGAAGGCTAAATTATGAGTTGATCTTGTTGAGAAAGGTGCAACTACAGGATTGTCATTGTTGTCAACACAATCAGTTAGATCATTTGATTCAAGGGACAGGAAGTTCAGATGCTCAGAAGCTTTTCAGATTCAGTAAACAAGAAGTTCAGAGATCTCTCAGAATATGTACAGTGTTTTTCCAAAAAGACCTAAGTGGTCCTTATGCAAAAAATCAAAGAAAAAGACAAGTAAGAAAAGTGTCGCGATATCGCGACATACTCAGAAAACAAGAAAACTGTCACGATTTCACGACATATTGGAGGAGAGAGAAAGTGCAAGGAAAAATGTCACGATTTCACGACATGTTGAAAGAGAAGAAGGCAAGTTGAAAAACTGTCACGATTTCGCAACATGTTCGAAGCAGAGGTGCAAGCAGAGAGGAAAACTATCACGATTTCGTGACATGTTGAAAGAAAAAATGCAAGGAAGGAAAACAGTCACGATTTCACGACATGTTCGAAGAGAAAGTTCATTCAAGGAAAACTCGATTTCGTGACATGTTCGGAGAGAAAGAGCCCGCAAGGAAAAGTGTCACGATTTCATGACAATTTGTAGGAGAGATAGTACGGACGAAAAAGTGTCACGATATCGCGACATGTCGCATTTTCGTGACTCAAGCAGGAGAGAGAAAGTAAGTTTGAAAAGTGTCATGATTTTATGACATGCAGAGGAAAGAGTTCGAAGTGAGAACTGTCATGATTTTGTGACATGCTGCAGACGAAAGTGTTCGAAGTAAGAAATGTCACGATTTTGTGATAAGGTTGATAGAGAAAGCGTACGGATAAAGAGAAGTGTCATGATTTATGACAGGGAAGAGAAAGTTCGAAGTGAGAAAGTGTCACGATTTATGGACAAATGAGAGAAAAAGTGTCATGATTTTGATGACATGTTTGGGCGAAGAAAGCGTACGGATGTAGAAAGTGTCACGATTTCATGATAGGATCGAAAAGCAAGTCTTCAATGAGAAGTGTCCAGGATTTCGTGATAAAAGAAAATTTGATGAAGAGAAGTGTCACGATTTCATGACAAAAGGAAAGAAGGAGAGTACGAAGTGAAAGTGTCATGATTTCGTCGGACAAAAGAAGAAGGCAAAGAAAGTGTCAATTTGAAGTATTTTGACAAAGAAGAGAAGCAAGAAAGAAAAGTGTCGCGATATCATGTGGATATAAGCAAAGCTAAGAGAAAGTGTTCGGAGGCAAAAGTGTCATGATATCGTGACATGTTGTGGTTTCATGGCAACAACAGCAAAAGAAGAGTTACAAGGGTAGTTGAAGCCGACGAAGACCGATGATAGCCGATGAAATTAGGGTTTATAGCCGACTAAGATTAGGGTTTACACAGCCGACTAAGATTGATTTTTCATCATGAGATTTCTACTATAAAAGGAGGGTTGTTTGGAGATTTGATGGATCGATTATGTGTGTGATATCTGTCCGTAGTGCGTAGAGTGAGCGAGTCATGTCGAATCGAGCTAAGTGCGAAGTAAGAGCACATAGAGAGCAGAGAGCGCAAAGGGTAGAGATGATCGTTCGGTTGTAATGATGTAGACTGTGCAAAGTGTGTGTATAGAGAAAGCAGAGTGCATAGAGTGCACAAAAGGTGAAGTCGATCATAGAGCTCGGCTATAGTAGTACAATAGATGCGAGTATCTTGCGAACTGTAAGCTCTAGACCAGTCAGGGTCTTGTGAAAGCAAAGGTATTTTTTTGTAACATTTATAGATTCAGAATTGTAGTCCAAGTTGCTACTTGGCATCTGGAGTTGGTGCTCCTTTCTGTTGGTGCAGATAAATCAGGGGTTGGTGCTCCTTCTAGTTGGTGCTGGTAAATCAGGGGTTGGTGCTCCTTTCTGTTGGTGCAGATAAATCAGGGGTTGGTGCTCCTTCCAGTAGGTGCTGGTAAATTTATTGTAAAATTGATTGCTTTGCTAAGGCTGGATTTGGATGGGAGTCCAAGCAGTCAATTTTTGAGGAGTAGCCACATTGGTGAACCTCGTTAAAATCTTGTGTTGTGTGATGCTCTCTTGTTATAATTGTTGTATCTATTTTTAAGTTTGCATTACTTCAGCATTAAGAATTATAGATTTAAGATTTTAATAAGCTACACTGATTCACCCCCCCTCTCAGTGTCGTTGTAAGTTTAACAATTGGTATCAGAGCCGAGTACCTGTTCAAGCTTAATCGGCTAGGGTGATCTTGGATTTAACACAATGGCAGGCGGTGAAGGCTTCTCATCAAACAGAGCACCAGTGTTTGATGGATCTAATTACGCATACTGGAAAGTCAGGATGCAGGTATATCTCTGTGCTTTGGGATACGACATCTGGGATTCAGTACGTAGTGGATACACAGATCCCATCACTGCTCCAAAAGAGGCTGAAGAAAAGAAACTATATGAAAATAACTCAAAAGCAAAGAATGCTATCATGAGTGGACTAGTAGACAGTGAACTGGCAAAAGTCATAAACTGTAAAATGGCAAAAGAAATCTGGGACAAACTAAAGAGCATTCATGAAGGAGACCATAAGATCAAGGAAGCCAAGTTACAAATACATCGAGCTCAGTTCGAAGCATTAAGGATGAATGACAATGAGAACGTAGAGGGATACATGCTGAGAGTTAATGAAGTTACAAATGCGATGAGAGGACTCGGCGATGACATAAGTGACTCTGCTATCATGAAAAAGGTATTAAGATCTCTTCCTCACAGATTTGATTCTAAAGTCTCAGCGATAGAAGAAGCAAAAAATCTAAATTTCTTTAGTATGGATGAGTTGCATGGTTCTTTGACTGCTTATGAGATGAGAATAGGAAGAGCTAAACCCACAGACCGAGAAGCGGCCTTCAAAGCCATTAAAAATAAAAATGCAAAACAAGAGACTGAGGAAGAAGAGACATCAGATGAAGAAGAAGCAAACTTCGTTAGAAAACTAAAAAAGGGAAAAGGAAAATACAGAGGAAAGCTACCTTTTAAATGTTTCAACTGTGGAGGTGTCGGGCATTTTGCGACTAAATGTCCTCTGAATGAAAAGAACAAAAATGATGAAGGATCACACCAAGAAAGAAGTGATTGGAAGAAGAAAACAAACTTCAGAAAAGGCAACTTCAAAAAGAAAAGTTTCATCTCAAGGAATGCCAGTTCATCTGAAGACAGCTCTAGTGAGGATTCTGAAGAAGAAACAGGTGAAGCTCTTTTCATGGCTTTTGAAGAAGAAGAATAAAAAAAGCAGGAGTAAACTGTGAGGTTTGTGGTAAAAAATCTGAGGCTGAAGTTGATCTAGAAGGTGAGTTGACCTCCGCACTTGAAGAATGGAAAATAGAGAAGAAAAAGAATAAGAAACTTTCAAAGAGGCTTGAGGATGCAAACGACATCATAACTAGTTTGAAAATACAGACAGAAGAATACAAGAAGATAACCGAAGAGCTCGAAATTCAGATTACCATGAAAATAGATGTCTGCTGCAAACTAGAAGAAGAGAATGTTAGTTTACGGATGCAGATAGTAGAGTTGGAGCATAAAATTAGCTGTTATCACAAACGCGAAGAAAGCTCTATGAAATTGGATAAGATTTTAAATGACCAAAGACCTACAGGCACCAAATTTGGTCGGGCTTCGTCGAAGGAGAATCTTCAAATGGTTCTAAGACCAAAAATGTAGAACCTATAAAAATTGAAGATAAGAAACAGGTTGATAAAGGTAAAACGACTCATGCAGAAGAAGACGATAATGCCATGCACAAAAAGAATATTGATAATGATGGATTCACCAAGGTCACGCATCAAAGAAAGAGAAGATTCATGGCCCCTATGACAGCATGGCAAAGACCATCACCCAGGTTCAACTATCCTTTTTCTGGTTTCTATTTTAAATGCAATGGTTATGGTCATAAGATTGCAGACTACAAATATAATGTAGGACCAAGAAAATTCACAAGTAGAAATGCTTTTTCACCTCTGATGAATTATACAGTAGAATGCTTTAACTGTCACAATTTTGGACACATTGCAAGAAATTGTCGAAGTGCATTTACTTCAAATCATTTTCAGGAAAGAAAATTCCAACCAAATAGGATGAAACAAAATAGAAAACTTCCTGAAAAACATGCACGAGATACTGAAAAAGGAAAATCAAAACTAGAGCCCAATACGGTAGTCAAAACAGAATGGAAACAGAAAGAGCAACTTAAGGAATCCCTGATAGTACAAACAACTTTCAAAGCACAGAATAAATATGTACCATGGATACTTGACAGTGGATGCTCAAGTCATATGACAGGTGATAAAAAAAAATTTGAAAAGTTTCAGAAATATGAAGGTGGTTCAGTAAAATTTGGGAATAATGATGGAGCTCAGATAGTAGGGAAAGGTTCAGTTAAGATTATTAACGAAAAAATCAAGTCTGAAGAAGTATTGTTCGTGGATGGTCTGAAACATAACTTGTTGAGTGTCAGTCAGATCTGTGACAAAGGACATGAAGTAGTTTTTAAGAAGCAGGGCTGTGAAGTTAGAAAAACAAAAAGTGGAAAATTGATAGCAACTGGGTCAAGGACTGCTGGCAACCTGTACACACTTTCAGAGAATTCAGAGGGAGCCTGTTTCATTGGTCAGGAAGAACAAAATTGGTTGTGGCACAAGAGGCTCGGTCATATCAGTTTTGATAATCTGGTGAAAATCAGCTCAAAAGGGGCAGTGAGAGATATTCCCACCATCAGCAAACCTTCAAATAGCATTTGTGCTTCATGTCAGAAGGGGAAGCAAACTAGAGTCACATTTAAAACAAAAGAGTACAATACAAGCAAACCATTGGAACTAATACATACTGATTTATGTGGACCCATGAGAACGCAAAGCATAAATGGTGACAAATACTTTATGTTGTGTATTGATGACTATTCCAGAATGACATGGGTATACTTCTTGAAGCAGAAAATAGAAGCCTTTGAAATGTTCAAGTCTTTCAAACACCACGTTGAGAATGAAACTGGAAAGAGGATCAAAAACCTAAGATCAGATAGAGGAGGAGAATTCATTTCAGATGAGTTTATAGAGTACTGTGATAAATATGGCATTAGGAGACAGTTTTCAGCAGCCAGGACACCTCAACAAAATGGTGTGGTAGAAAGAAAGAACAGGACAGTACAGGAAATGGCCCGGACTATGTTGACTGAGAGCAGAGTAGCAGACATATTTTGGAAAGAAGCAGTCTATACTACTGTGTACATTCAAAATAGGTACATGCTGAGAACACATGAAAACAAAACTCCTTATGAGTTGTGGTTCTACAGAAAGGCAACAACAAAACATCTCAGAGTTTTTGGTTGTAAGTGTTACATCAAGAGAACTGAAGATAATCTTGGTAAATTTGAAGATAGAGCAGATGAAGGTATTTTTGTTGGCTATTCACCATCAAGCAAAGCCTACAAATGCTACAACAAAAGGCTAAAGAAAATTGTGGACAGTGCCAGTGTTACATTTGATGAAGGTAGGGAACGAGTAGTTAGCAATGAAGAAAACTACCCAATTTATGAAGAAGTTATTGAAGGAGATGAGGAAGACAAAACTGAACAGAATCAAAAGATTGTCTCAGATGATTTAAGTTATGATTCAGAAGAGGAAGAAAATAAGAAATTCAAAATAGGCAGCTGGCAAAAAAACCATCCTAGAGAGCAAATAATTGGAGACCCCACAGCTGGTGTGCAAACAAGAAGAAAAGTAGTAAGTAATTACTCTCTTTTATCCAGCATTGAGCCCAAAAATATTGATGAAGCAAGCAAAGATGAAAGTTGGATGAAGGCAATAGATGAAGAATTAGATCAGATTGAGAAAAATAAAACTTGGGAGTTGGTACCTAGACCTGCAAACAAGAATGTAATCGGTACTAAATGGATTTTTCGAAACAAACTGAATGAAGACGGACAGGTAATCAGAAATAAAGCAAGATTGGTATGTAAAGGTTATGCTCAAGTAGAAGGTATTGATTTTGAGGAAACTTTTGCACCTGTAGCAAGACTTGAGGCAATTAGAATGTTTTTGGCCTTAGCAGTTTACAAGAATTTCAAAGTTTATCAGATGGATGTAAAATCAGCCTTTTTAAATGGGAAACTTGAAGAAGAGGTTTATATTGAGCAGCCAGATGGTTTTCAACTTGGTGATGATCCCAACTTGGTTTGCAAGTTGAAGAAAGCCTTATATGGATTAAAACAGGCACCCCGAGCATGGTATGCAAGGCTAGACAACTATCTCACTCATCAAGGGTTTAAGAAAGGTATGGTGGACAACAATTTGTATGTCAAAACAGAAAATGGACATCTTATTGTTCTTGTTGTATATGTAGATGATATCATATTTGGCAGCAGCAAAGATGAGTCATGCAGAGACTTAGCAGATAAGATGCAGAAAGAATTTGAAATGTCTATGATTGGTGAACTGTCTTACTTTCTTGGGTTACAAGTTAATCAGAATGAGAAAGGCATATTTATTTCCCAAATCAAATATGTGAAAGAGATGTTAAAAAGGTTCACAATGGAGGATTGTAAGCCAGTTAGCACTCCCATGACGACAGGCTGCAAGTTGAGCAAGGATGACAAATCTCCACTTGTTGATCAAACCACATACAGATCTATGATTGGGAGCTTACTGTACCTGACAGCTACCAGACCAGATATTTTGCAGGCAGTTTGCATGGTCGCTCGATTTCAGGCTAATCCCAAGGAGACTCACGTGACAGCGGTAAAGAGGATTTTTCGGTACCTCAAGGGTACTATGGAGTATGGGTTATGGTATCCGAAAGGTAAAGACTTCACCCTCATTTCATATTCAGATGCAGATTGGGCAGGATGTGTTGATGACAGGAAGAGTACCAGTGGAGGTGCATTCTATCTTGGAGACAGGTTGGTTGCTTGGCACAACAAGAAACAAGAGTCAGTTTCTTTATCAACAACTGAGGCAGAATATATTGCAGCAACAACATGTTGTACACAGGTTTTGTGGATGAAACAAACTCTGAAAGATCTTGGTATTAACTTCAGTGAGCCAATATCAGTTAAGTGTGACAACACCAGTGCAATTAACATCTCTAAGAATCCAGTAATGCATTCATGGACAAAACACATTGCTATCAGATATCACTTTTTGAAAGAGAAAGTTGCGAAAGGTGAGGTTAAGCTGGATTTTGTTCCAACCATAGAGCAAGTAGCAGATATCTTCACCAAACCATTACCCAAGGAAGTTTTTGAATACCTGCGCAATAAATTGGGAGTGGTAACTCTTCCCAAGAAGTGACTAGATACAGGGTTCACATTCTCAGGGGGAGCATTGAAGTATTTGTTTATCTTCTTGCTCATGTTCTTATTTATTACTAAGTGTAATAAAATTTGCCTGAGAATGTTGTGCATGGACTCAGGGGGAGTCTGCAATAGCCCTTTGGTATTATTGTCAAAGGGGGAGAAGAGCTACAGGAAGATGCACATGTGTTGCCAACAATTCCAAAGGGGGAGATTGTTGAGCAAGGTGCAGCAACAGGATTGTCATTGTTGTCAACACAATCAGTTAGATCATTTGATTCAAGGGACAGGAAGTTCAGATGCTCAAAAGCTTTTCAGATTCAGTAAATAGGAAGTTCAGAGATCTCTCAGAATATGTACAGTGTTTTTCCAAAAAGACCTAAGTGGTCCTTATGCAAAAAATCAAAGAAAAAGACAAGTAAGAAAAGTGTCACGATATCGCGACATACTCAGAAAACAAGAAAAATGTCGTGATTTCATGACATATTGGAGGAGAGAGAAAGTGCAAGGAAAAATGTCATGATTTTGCGACATGTTGAAAGAGAAGAAGGCAAGTTGAAAAACTGTCATGATTTCACGACATGTTCGAAGCAGAGGCAAGCAGGGAAAACTGTCATGATTTTGTGACATGTTGAAAGAAAAAATGCAAGGAAGGAAAATAGTCACGATTTCACGACATGTTCGAAGAGAAAGTTCATTCAAGGAAAACTCATGATTTCGTGACATGTTCGGAGAGAAAGAGCCCGCAAGGAAAAGTGTCACGATTTTACGACAATTTGCAGGAGAGATAGTACGGACGAAAAAGTGTCGCGATATCATGACATGTCGCATTTTGACTCAAGCAGGAGAGAGAAAGTAAGTTTGAAAAGTGTCACGATTTCATGACATGCTGAGGAAAGAGTTCGAAGTGAGAACTGTCACGATTTCGTGACATGCTGCAGAGAAAGTGTTGAAGTAAGAAATGTCACGATTTTGTGACAGGGTGAAGAGAAAGTAATAAAGAAAAGTGTCATGATTTCGTGACATGTATGAAGAGAAAGTGTTCAAGGAGAAAAAGTGTCACGTTTTCATGACATCTAAGAGATAGAGTGTCGAATGGAAAAAGTGTCATGATTTTGATGACATGTTAAAGAAGAAAGCGTACGAATGTAGAAAGTGTCACGATTTCGTGATAGGATCGAAAAGCAAGTCTTCAAGAGAAGTGTGACGATTTCATGACAAAAGAAAGCATTCGATGTAGAGAAGTGTCACGATTTCATGAAAGGAGAGAAGGAAAGTACGAAGCGAGAAGTGTCATGATTTGATGACAAGGAAGGAAAGAAAAGGCACGAAGGAGAAGTGTCGCGATTTCATGACAAAGTGTAAGATTTGACAAAAAGAAGATGAAGCAAGAAAGAAAAAGTGTTGCGATATAGTGTCGCGATATCATGACAAATGCTAAGAGATGAAGTGTTCGAAGGCAAAAGTGTCACGATATCGCGACATGTGTGGTGGTTTCATGGCAACAGCATACAGAAGAGTTATAAGAGGCGGATAAGTTGAAGCCGACGAAGACCGATGACAGCCGACGAAAATTAGGGTTTACAGTCGACTAAGATTAGGGTTTACATAGCCGACTAAGATTGATTTTTCATCATGAGATTTCTACTATAAAAGGAGGGTTGTTTGGAGATTTGATGCATCGATTATGTGTGTGATATCTGTCCGCAGTGCGCAGAGTGAGCGAGTCATGTCGAATCGAGCTAAGTGCAAAGTAAGAGCGCATAGAGAGCAGAGAGCGCAAAGGGCAGAGACGATCGTTCGGCTATAACAGTGTGTGTAGAGAAAGGGAGAGTGCACAAAAGGCGAAGTCGATCACAGAGCTCGGCTGCAACAGTACAGCAGATGCGAGTATCTTGCGAACTGTAAGCTCTAGACCAGTCAGGGTCTTGTGAAAGCAAAGGTATTTTTTTGTAACATTTATAGATTCAGAATTGCAGTCCAAGTTGCTGCTTGGCATCTGGAGTTGGTGCTCCTTTCTGTTGGTGCAGATAAATCAGGGGTTGGTGCTCCTTCCAGTTGGTGCTGGTAAATCGGGGGTTGGTGCTCCTTTCCGTTGGTGCGAGATAAATCAGGGGTTGGTGCTCCTTCCAGGTAGGTGTTGGTAAATTTATTGTAAAATTGATTGCTTTGCTAAGGCTGGATTTGGATGGGAGTCCAAGCAGTCAATTTTTGAGGAGTAGCCACATTGGTGAACCTCGTTAAAATCTTGTGTTGTGTGATGCTCTCTTGTTATAATTGTTGTATCTATTTTTAAGTTTGCATTACTTCAGCATTAAGAATTACAGATTTAAGATTTTAATAAGCTACACTGATTCACCCCCCCTCTCAGTGCCATTGTAAGTTTAACAGATCTTTGGAGTGTCAAGGCTAAAGAAGCATATAAGGTTGGGTTGGCTGAAGGAGTGTGGAAGACTGGATTGTTTGAAGGAGCTACAATGAAAGGTTGGGATGTTGGATGGAAGGTTGGGATGGTTGAAGGAACATGGAAGGTTGATAAGGCTAAAGGAGCATGGAAGGCTGGGTTGGTTGAAGGAGCTACAATGGAAGGTTGGGATGTTAAGTGGAAGGCTGAGAAGGTTGAAGGAGCATAGAAGGTTGCTTACAATGAGAAAATTAAAATTGCAAAGTGTGAAGGATTAGGATTTTTTCTTGAAAAATGTCTCATCTTTTAGGAGCCATATCTTCACAAATATTTATCCGATTCAACTGATTCTTAGACCAACTTGTGCAGAATTTAAATAGCTTTAAAATAAGTGGTCATATGCAAAAATCCAAGAAATATTGAGGGAGATATGACCCTGTGAAGTCAACCATTTGAAAGAAGGGCAGTGATGATTTTTCAAGTCGTGGAATATAAAATTGCAAAGTGCGAAGGATTAGGGTTTTTTCTTCAAAACATCTTATCTTTTAGGAGCCATATCTTCACGAAGAGTTATTCGATTCAACTGATTCTTAGACCAACTTGTGCAGAATTTGAATAACTTTAAAATGAGTGGTCATATGCAAAAATATGAGCAATATTGGAGATACAACACTATGAAATCAACCATTTGAAACAAGGGAAGTGACAATTTTCAATTCATGAAAAATAAAATTGCAAATATTTGCCAACTAGGATTTGAATGATGGGAAGAGCAATGAAGGGCTATGACTTTAGCAAGGAAGAAAACTAGCAATTCAGATTTGGTAAAGCGGACTATGATAGTGTGATGTTTTGTAAATATTACTCTACTAAGATGCAAGGCATAGATAGTAGAGGTGAAGTTTTGGTATTGTGAAGGCTGCTATAGAAAAATATCAAGAAAGATGTTAAATTCTAGAGTAATTGTATTCATACAAAAATTTGAAATGATCCACAAAATGAAAAATCAATAAATCAGATATTTTATGTAAGATGATGTAGATTTCTAGCTATAGCATCTCAATTGAGATAAGAAGTGTATCTATTTATAAACTCTCAAGCTTTAAAGAAGAGAATTATAATGTTTCAAGGGTGGGGGACTCGAGTACAACCCCTTATTATCCAGAAAAAAACAAATTGATTTAGTATGCCTTATAACTCCTTAATTTGGAATTTTAGAAAGTAATAATATTTGCAAATTAATATTTCACTTTTCCAATGTTGAAAACATTATCTCCTAATTTATTATTTGCACATATTTAATGTTTAAATCTCATGCAATTTGGTAATATCTTCTAAGATATGCTCCCTGTTGGAGCCAAATTTGACTCAACTTTGAAACCCCCAAATTTAAATTTTTGGTTTCAATCAAAATTGTTAATAATGCTAGTTACTTCTTCAGGTGATGTGAGTTGATTGAGTTTTTATTGATTGGTTTGATGAAGTCTAACATTGGATTTTAATAATGTATGTCTCATTTTTCAAGTATCTCAAAGTGGATAGGGCAAGGTTATATTAATTAAATTTCTAAAGACGAAATCCAACATTCAATTAAAAATTTCCCTTGGGCCTAAACCGACCGATAAGATACTTAAATCCCAAGTTGGTTAATTATTCATAATGGTCTAAAGATCCAAAAAACTTAGGTCCAATGTAAATATCAAATAAAACCTAAGGGTATGCACCCCATTAAGCTAACAAACGAACACCTTAGAATTAATCCCAGGGTCACGCTTGATCCAGATTTAATCCAACGAATGCACTTTCAAAAGAAACCCATATGATAAGACAAAAGGTCTAAAATTTATAACCTAAGGGTCTTTTTAATCGAGCTAATTATCATTAATCTAACGGCAGCGCTTCGTCAAGGAGTAATCCAACAAACGCATTTTCACGATAAAATTCGAAGGATAAGTCAAAGATCAATAAGAAATTAAAATTCATGTAGCTCTAAGGATATGAGTGGATGCACTTGCCCCAAGCTAAATCAACGACTGTGCGCTTTCCAAAGAAGTCAAGACTTTAAGCAAGTCGTCACGGGTCAAACTGTCAGTTAAACAGTGAACAAGTCCAACAGATTGGACGATCATGCCCAAGCAATGTTTAGATCAACGGTTGTGCTTGCTTTGATTAAATTGAACATTAAAAGGTATGCATCCCTTTTAGATTAATCATTGAGTTGGTTAAAAATATCGAACAACAACGCTCGATCAAGATCTGATCTAATGGTGGCACACTCACTAAAGATGCATTAAAATGTTTAAAACTTTGTGAGATTAATCAAACCGATTAAAATGGATTAACGAGGGTCTAAATACATTGGATAATCACCCCCCTTTGGCTTAATTAAAATTAAGATCATGCATCCTTTGGTAAACTAACTTGCAGGTTGATTAAAATTAACGACGACGTTTCTCTCCACTTAGATCCAACGATCGCACCAAGATCATAGACGGTAAGATGAAAACAAAGGTAAAAATTAATTACATGATTAACAAGGGTCTAATACGTTGGTTAATTCCCCCCCTTTTGGCTTAATCATGATCAAAGGGTTTATGTTTTTGGTTATATAGTGTGCATCTTATAGGAGATCTAACGGCGGCACCCAAACGAACTCAAAGATCAACGGACGCGAAGGTCTGTAGTAATGACAAAATATTCAAAGCAAAACGAAGACATTAAATAACATGTAAATCTGATGGCGGTGCTCGTCTCTCCTCAGATCCAACGGTGCACATGCATAAAAATGATCGAAGGTTAGTCTAAGCAGTTTTATTTCAAACGGATGATTAATTAATTCAAGGTACATATGGTTTTTCCCCCTTTGTTAAAAATTGTGTGCATATATACGATCCAACGGTAGCACTCTCATCGTGAGATGATCCTACGATGGTCGCATGATAAAATGAACGGTTCCTATGTTGTCTAAAGGTTTTATAAAATGAGGTTAATGATGTAACCACCAGGTTAGGGTTGATTAAACACAATTAAATAATGATTAATATACCACATTATCCGATAAATCAACCAATGAAGGTATAGTCTCTAAGTCTTAATTATCATTTATGAATTATAACCAAACCAAAGGTTTAGACTAAGTAAGCATGATCAACTAAAGGTTTATATGCGAACAGGAATACTAACTATCATGCAGGTCCCAAGACATCAACGGACGCGCTAATACCTTTTCGAGATCGGACGATAATGCACAAATAAAAGATCTAAGAATGAAACCAACCACCTAAATTCGATGGATGCACTCCACCTCAGATCAATCCAATGGTAGCGCGTGAGCCAAAGTTAATCAAACGACAGGTTATAAAATAACCAAAGCAACAATTGAACAAATGTGGATTGAACAGCTATACTTGATCAAATCTTCGACCCGATAATTATGAAAATATCAGTGAGAATAAAACCACCATTGACCAACCTCTTCAGATTTTTTGCAAGTTTAAAAGAATATCATAAATAGCCATGATGAAACCTGTGAAGATCACGAACCAGCAAAATCGATGAAATCATCCGTAAGAAAGATTTGACAGACTAAGTTTCTAGAGAATGACCATCGCTTCACATAAATGCCCTCAACATATATCGAGATAGAAACCAAAGAGGTGACTTGATTCATAGCAAGGTACGTCGAAAGACGTAATGAAGATCAATAACCAAATACAAAGTCAAAACAATACGCATAAATGTCATGAATCCAGAAGGATACCCAAGGAAAGAAAGATTCGAGCAAATCAGAGTAAATCCCCTAGACAGTACCTTGGTAAGGAAAAATTAGACCAAACGAAAGACAAATCCTAACGCTCAAGCCTGCAACCAGATCATGTATATCTCATGAGAATAATAGTGTACCACAAAAATAAAACTACAAAGCATAGTCACAACTTATAAATAAGAGACAGTAAGGGAGAGCTAAAAGGCATCGGCAAAGTAAAACTATGGAGTATAAAGAATATAAATATATTTAGTTTCTATTCTGCAAATACTTAAGATGACGAAAGTGCATGAAGAAAAAGGTATGGTTTCGACTTACAGGAAGCCATTCAATTCGCATTTCGGCGAAATATAGTTATAAGGGAGACACTCCGATGGAGTATAGCTATGGAAGTAGCTTATAAATGCTTCCAGATCTTGTTTTCCATTCCCACCTTCTTCCTACTTACCACCGCCTCCCTCCTTCTAGACTTTCTTCCTTAACCATCCTGACTTTTGTCTCCACATCATGCCATCTCACCACCTTCCATTGTGTTGAACAACCCCCTTTCCACTTTTCTCCCTTTACTCTTTCTCGTGATCAGTGCAACTCCATTTATTTGCCACTGGCATGCCACCCCTTGTCTTCACCATCATGTAGGGTCCCCCTCCATTCCTCATCTAGAATTCATGATGGTAGCCTGTTCAATCCTTAACAACAGATCATAGTGGCCAGGACAAGCAGAATAAAAAGGAAAAAATATAGTGTTGAATCCTTAGTTTCTAGGGCCAACCAGAGAGAGGAAAAAGGCCAAATTAAACAGTGAAGAGCTCCCTTCATTCCAGATAAGAACCCCAACAGTCAGTTCAAAGCCACACCAGTTGGATAACATATAGAATAGGTTCAATCAAATGCTGACAAGTGTAAGGCCAAAAATAAACTAGAAATAACAGAATCAAGAACCAGAGGCTATAAGAAGAGGCAGTTGTGGACAGATTTTGCATCAAGAAATTAGAGAATAACATTTTTGCTAAGAGGTATACTTGAGTGCCCTATTAGTTGTGATGTTGTATCCCCTTCTGTATCTATTTTATTTCTCATTATTATTCTTTCCTTTGTTGTGCAGGATTGTAATAGAAAAGTGCTCAAGAAGTTGAGATTATTTCATGTCCTATTGAGCCTGAGATTCAGAGATTCTGTTGTTACCAGATTGGAACAAGTAGAGTAGGAGAGACCCATTACATTATTTTAATGGGATCTTTTCATTGTATTGATATATTTTTCTTGAAAACAAAGTTAAAAGGTATCCCGCCCACTCTGCATGTAAAAGTTCTTGAAATCAATACAATTCTAAGTTTCATTTTTATTATATCTTGTCTCAGTACTGTGTGTCACTGTATAATGGTTTATATTATTTGAATGCATTATATATGTTTCTCTCGTTGGTTAACTCCTGGTTTTATTATGATATTCGAATGAAGCTTTGAACGCCAATTTTCTTTTCCCCATTCTCTCTATTCATAATTAAAAATTATTGTTAAATTGCTATAACAACCCAATGAATCTAGGCACTGGTCTACATAAGGCATAACAGTTGGTTGTTTTTCATGCTTGGTCATTTTAAAAAGAATACTTATAGCTAAATAATATAAATCTAGAGCGTGTAATTAGAAGTTTAATCAAAGAATTACCATTGGGGTTTCTTTACCCGTTATGTAGTCTTATTTAGCAATATTTGTATTTAGCAGAACATGAGGTAGGTCGACCAGAGCCTGTAATAGCTTGTTGGTTTCAAACGGATTCTTGTAGCGTGACAATCAAAATCCTATGGATGCAAGAATCGGTTCCAACACTACCTTCTAACTCTTTAAGGTTGATATTTCAATGTATTAATAAATAACTTTCAACCTTATATTAAGCATCTTATAAGTCCCTAAACTTAAGGAAAGTAAATATCAAATAATATGAGTCTTTTAACTTCCTTGCAAAGTGTAATATACGTGTTGATTGGTCTATGTAGTGACTCTTCAATCCAAGCATTGTATTTTTTGGTCTCTTGTGTATGGTAGAGATTATTTAATCATCATGAATACCTTCTCCTCCTCCTTAATTACGCTTTGAATCCACTCTTAATGCCTGACTATGTCCTTTTGAATTTTTTGCGCTCTCATTCAACGTTGGGCACTTGAATATGCTTTGATGCTCCTCGATACTCTAACCATGTGGTGCTTTGGGGGTTATGTTCTTTATGGGCATTGGTTTATATGCCTTCAATGCTCATAACTTTCGTAAATTATTATGTCTTCTAACCTCCAAATGATGATTTTCAATGCTAAAAAATTAGGTGTTACTTTCTCATGAACTCTTCTTTCCTATGCATGTGTTAAAGGAATATATGGGCATATTATTTTATTGTGTCAAGTGGCACAAGATTCTCGGGCTCTAAATTGTAAGTGGTGCTACTTTCCCTTGCATGTAAGAATACCTTCAACATCTCTTATTCCTTGTATACTTCTTGTCCATGAATGCACTATGTGTCTTATCTTCAACGCTTTCTCTCAGGTGAATGGTGATGCTACTCTCAACAATGAGCAATGGTGGTTCTATGGCACTGCAATGGTGATTCTATGGTTCTCAAAAAGTGGTTTTAGGTGATTTAACTCTCTCTACGCTCATCTGGTGGTTCATCCAAACTATACCTTGGGTAATACACCTTTATTTTCATTGAAACTTGCTTCTTTGTGTATTATCCTTAGCACTATCCTTTTTACGTAGGTTTGCAATGAATGTAGTCTCCTTACATAGATTTTGATGTTGCAAGTTAATATTGCTTGTAGATGCTCGATTTGGTGATGGATTTGATGTCTTTAGACACCTTGAAACTTGGCTAATGTGAGCCCTTCGTTGGATCTCTTCCTTCGCTAAAGATATGGTCACTTTGTAGACGTAATAAGCTTACTATTTTAGTGTCTTTGAGACACTCTAGATTTGTCCTCTTTGTTGCATAGGATAGGAGAGATATAGTGCAATAATGTAATGCAAATAGTTAGAATAAAATACTCTAACTTGCACTAAAGTTTTGAAGACTTTAAATCTCCTTTTTTAGCTTTCTCTCTTCCTTGATGAGATAGCTCCTTACTATGTTAGCTTAGCAATAATGAATCCAAGCTCTTAATTATGCAACTAATATGCCCTTTTGAATGCACTAATTTTCACCTTAACTTAAATACTTAGTGCACCTTTAATAACTAGTATAGTACAATAGTAATTTCTCCTTATTGCTCCTCTAAATGAACTTTTAAAATAACTTGAAATATGCACTATAATCTATGCAACTTTTACTTATGGATAATGTCTTCCTTTTTTTACTAGAAGGTAGTATGTTGATATTTTCCTTTATTTCAAAATATATCTAACTCGTCCTTTTGTGTGCAGGTTGTAACCCTTGTAAAAACTATCTTTTGAACTCCCTTGAACACTTTAATATGCAACCTTATCCTTACAACTTTTAAAAACTAATATGGTGCTTAGTGAAACTTAATAAATAATTGAATAAGTAAAGTTCAAATAATGAACCTTTTACACCTCAGTTGCTTACCTTTAATGTCCTCTGAAGATGATGAATAACTTGGTGATTGGATTCACCAAAATTTTGTTTTGTAAGGGATGAAATCGTAGCTCTTCATTGTTGTACAAAACAACTCATTAGCTCACCAATTTGCAGCCTTAAAAACTCCTCTAACTTGCTACTCAAAGAATGTAGTTTGATGGCTTTAACTCTTCTCTAAAATTTGGTACACTCCTTGCCAAATTTTTCTCCTTTTGGGCTTGTTGTTGGATGGTGACAATTGTCCCAATCTTCAATCTACAACTCTACAAATATTGTAGTCTTTAATCTTCAATGGAGATCTCCAATTTCCAATCTTCTCCTGGACTCTTTTATGGAGTCTCTACCACCTTCAACCTTTCTTCGGGTCTCTTTGTAGCTCTGATACCAATGATGGTTTTAGCACTATTATATCTAAATAAGAAAATGAGCTACATGATGAAGTATCACTTCATATTATATAAAATGAAATTGTACAATGAAGAATGGAACTAAGAGTCCATTATATAGGAAGATATGTTCCTTGGCATTTACTCTACCCATGACTCTTCATATACCTATCCTATGATTCATGTACATGTGGACTACATGCACATTTAATACATTGCATGAAGTAAGTACTTAAACCTTAATCTAAGATAAACTCCTAATCTAATAAGGTACCCAAGGTGGTACATTGGCATGTACCAATTAATGTAATATAGTTTAACATTTATGAGGCTATTCATTGCATTTGTATTCTTTAATGTGACATAAATCTTTAGAAGATAAGTCTCATTATGAACAATATGGAAATATAGAAGATATTGATGAAGATGAAAGTATTGGTAGGAATGAAAAAAGGAGAGGAAGGCCATCAAAGCATGAACAAAGAGAAAAATAAACTCAAAGGGATATTGATTTAGGAAGCCAAATAAAAATAACATAGGTGTTAACAATAAGGGGCTAGACCCACTAATAAAAAGTTAAAAATTACAATAAAAATAATATCATGGAAATATTAGGGGTATGAATAAGACCATTCAAAAAAGAGTTATTAAGGAATCAATAGGTTGTTATAGTCTTGAGTTTTTTTAATACAAGAAATAAAAGTAAGTAGTGAGGATTGTAAGGATGTTTTTAGAAATATTTGGAATATGGGTGATTGTTTGGCAATTTCTTTTGTGGGAGCTTCAAGTAATATTGAAACAATATGGGACAAATACAAATGAGATGAACAATTGTTAGAAGTAAAAAGCAATTAGTTGTTGGACTATTTTTGTAGCAAAGAGGAAAACATCAAAGTTGGGGTTATAAATGTATATGCTTGAAATTTAGTTACTTCTTGTAAAATATATTAGAAGGACTTTAGCATATTATTGTTAAGCATGATGATGATTCATAATTGTGATCTATGGATTCTTAGGGGTGACTTCAACACAATTATATATCCTTCAAAAAATAAGGGTGGTACTCCATGATGGTCTAAATCAATGCAATATTTTGCTTCATTTATCAATTCAAATGGCCTTTGGGATGTTAGTCCAATTTTCCAATATACATGGGATAACATATGTTAGCTTTTAATGGGATGGTAGTATAGGAAATACAACCACAAGATGCAAGATAACTAATTTGAGATAACTATAAACTAATAGCACAATAATATGTAGGAAAGTAATGAGATGAACATCTGCAAATAACTCATAAATATACCATTAATGAAAGTGATGAAAATAGTACAATGTTATATAATGGAGGACATGAACACTCCATGAATAGATATGAAAGGACTACATTGTACCATACTACTAAACTATACCACACACTCTCTATATTTACTACTACATAGAAAGCACTCACTAATAGGCCTTTATATAGGAAGATAGATTCATTGGCCAGATGATAGATTCATTGGCCCTTACTCTACCTATCTACCTGATGTACAAGTGGACTCCTTGTACATTTACAACTTGCACATTGGCACTTGTGCATTTATTACAATACTTGAAGTAACTAACTAAATTTACTCTAAAGTAAACTCCTACTATAGTTATGTACCAAATGTGGTACATTTACATGATCCAAATGATTTAATATACTCTAACTATTGAGAAATGTATCTCGGATAGGAACTTCTTGTACAGACTTTAGTACGAACATGCTAGAAGTGGTTCGAGACATTTCGAATTCTATTTTGAAATTCATTTAAGTGATTTTCTATTTTTAAGTTCACTTAAGTGATTCTATTTTGTAATTCACTTAAGTGATTCTATTTTGAAATTCACTTAAGTGATTTTCTATTTTTAAGTTCACTTAAGTGATTCTATTTTGAAATTCACTTAAGTGATTTTCTATTTTTAACCATACATCTCAAGATGAGATGAGATCTAATCTTAGGGTTAGAGAGATTAGGGTTACCTTTTTCAAGGATAAAAGGATAAGGTCAAGAGCGTTTTATACACATAAATAAGAGAAGAAGAACATATTGCTAAAGGAAAATTGTAAGTTTAATAGGAGAAGAACAGTAAAATTACTAGCCAAAAAGACAGCAAGAGAGTAGGGTGACCTGTTGTAGTTGTAGCCTCCTTTATTTGTAATATTTCAGGTTCAAAAATATATTTGATTTCCAATATTCATGCTATTTATTTTTCCAGCCATCTGTGTGACTGTTGCATGATTGAATAAATTATTTTTAGATCTAATTTATTCTAAAATAACAAAGGACAACAGTTATCTAGGTTTGGGAAAATTTACACTAACACCCCTTGTATAATATTATTTGGGTATTGAAGACTTTAGTCTTAAATATAGATCTTCTATATGGTACTGGAGTTTGAGTTCTTCTCTATTGTCTGTGTCTTATTCAACCAAGTAGTTAGTATCTTCATAAAATGTTATCTTTACAGAGAGGGCTTTGACTTCATGATCATCTATAGGATCTTCTAGTTCTTCAATTTCTTGAATCCTTTGAGCTAAGTGTCCCTTCTGATTTCCTTCTCGATATTCCAATTGAGGATAATTGTATGGTCATCGAAACTATTGCTGATGAGGATTATTTTGAGCTTGATATTGCCTTGGTTGAAATACCCTATTTGGTTGGCTTCCATAGTTTATCTGATTTCCTTGATTCTGGTTTTTGAGATTGAATTTGCAATAATTAGTGTTATGACCTTTTCTCATGCATACATGACAATATTTGTTATTCCATGGTATTTTTCCTTTTGAGGATGAGGTAACATTTCCCTGGGGAGTATCTTTTGAAACCAATGCATTGTTAGTCATTTATCCTTCACTGTATTTTCCACCTCATATTCTTGAAGAATGTTAACTAGCTCATCAAATGATATATTTTTACTTATAACTTGTAAAGATGTAACTACATGTTTGTAGTTGTCTTGAAGAGCCCTCATGGTTACTTGAACAAGAAATTTATCTTTAACCTCTTCTCTAAATGTTAATAATTTTTCTTTAATATATACTACCTTCCTTATGAATAGTTCTACACTTTCACCACTATTCATTTTCAAGGAATGTAATTAAGTTTGAATATTTAGGATAGTAGCTTTATTTTTCCCTTCAAATATTTTTTCTAGGGTTTTCCAAGCTTCTGTAGATGTTCCTGCTGAACTGATGTAAGGTTTTATTTCATCTATAATGGCAAAAGTTATTATCATTAATGCTTTTGCATCACTCTCTTCAAAATTTTAAATCTTTGTATCACATAAATTAGGTTTAGGAGTTATTCCTCTGACAATTTTCCAAATATTCTCAAATATTAAAATTGTCCTCACTTTGTTTTTCCATGGGGAGTAATTTGGACCTTTAAGTAGTTGAGATTCTGTAAGGATGAATTTATTTGTTATCATAATGATCCTTGTTGGCTACCTTGTAACTCCCTAATTTAGTTTGAAAAGAAATTTTTAAAACCTACTTTTTGTAGGACTCCTCATGTCTCCCTAGTGATTGGAATATGCTATAAGTTTGATAAAGTGCTTAGCAAGTAATAGTTCACCTTTTTGGTTGATTTTGTA
Organism: Wollemia nobilis; assembly: GCA_028583015.1. Lineage (NCBI taxonomy): Eukaryota > Viridiplantae > Streptophyta > Pinopsida > Araucariales > Araucariaceae > Wollemia > Wollemia nobilis. The sequence goes on along the minus strand of JAQPPZ010000386.1, from coordinate 4,345,463 downwards.
ATATTTTGTAAATAACAATAATCAACTCCTATTTCACCTTATCTCTCCTAGTGAACTATGCACTTATCAATTTTGAAGTTCTCTATGGTTGGATTTCTTTTATCCCTTTAGTATGAGTATGATACAAGTGTAAGTAAATAACTCCAACTATTTTAAGTAAATAATAAACTTCCTTTTATACCCCTTAATATCCAATAGTTTAATATTTATAAATTCTAATAATCTATATTTGATGTAATATACCTTATATCTCTCTCGTTTTGAAATTTTAAAAAATAATGATATTTGCAATAATAATTTGTTTCCAAGTAGAAAACCTTATACCTCCTATGATATTAATTGCAAATATTGTATTTTAGCTAGAGTGATAATACTATTTAAGGATAAGAATATTAATTCCTTGATTTGCTCTCAAATCTATTAAGGTTGATTTTGCAAATAACTTTAAATGCAAAAGATAATGATAATTTCAACCTTATATTATCCCTTATTACTCCTTATGAAAGCAAATTAATCAACCTATATAAAATAATACCTTAGTAAGGTTGATGAGTGCTAAAACTCCTTGAAATGCATTGTATCCTCTTACTAGTTTATGATAGGCTAGTGGATGTCCTCTTATGATAGTCTTAAATGCACCTTTGACTCCTTGACTTCAAGCTTTGAATACACTCTCACTTAATGCAGGATTAGAATGTGCTTCGACTCTCTCCAAGAGCACTCCTTTTTATGGTGGCTATAGATGCACTACCACCTTCTTGATGGGTGTGCCAAGTGGCATGAGGTGTTACTAAGATTCTTTTGTCTAATCCTTAAGTAGCGCTTGTCTTTGAGGAGTGTTAGACCACATGGCATAGGATGTATTCCTTCTTGTTGAGCATTTGAAAATTCTTGGATGTTAGAGCAATGATGTAAGGCGTTACTTAGATGGGTGCCATTCTTTGAGCATTGGAGATAAGATGAGAGTGTTACTTGGTTGAGCACCCTTCCTCCTTGAGTGTAGGCATTAGGGTTTGGATATTCTCTTACACTTTTGTGTCAAGTGGCAAAATATTTCTTCCTTGTCAAGACAAGTATTTGAGCCTTATTTGCATGCACTCTTACCTTAAATGTACCAATGTATTAAGTCTTTTCAACATATTCTTGCCAACTATTGCAAGCTTTCTTTTGCCTCCTTTATGATAGCAAATTATGATATGGCTCCTATTTTTATCCAGCGAAGATGGATGATGTATTCCAACAAGGTTAGCTCTAGCTATGAAGATTCTCAAACATTGCAATGGTTCTCCCTCTTGGCTAACAACTCTTCTATATTGAAGCTTTGGTAAGACACTCGTTATACATAGGATGTGTTGCATTGTCCTTTGTATTATTGTTGTTGCTTACTATGTAGAAGTTGAGTTGGTATCTTGATACATCTTGGTAATACAGATATCGAGCTCTCTAGGACCAACTCTATTCTCAAGCACCTTGAGTGTGCTTTCACCTTGCTAGCAATGGATGTTGAACCCCTTTGGAATTTCTCTCTACTCTACTCAAAATTTGCTCCTAAAACTTTAGTGATGTGACCTCTTAGAGACTGTGTCTTGTTGCTTATAATAGTATCTTTAAGACACTCTTTCTTTGTCCTATTTTATTGTAACTGAAAGGACAAAGCCAATGCTAATGTAATGCAAAACCCTTTGCGTTGAATTTATACATCTCTTATTGAAGATTTACTTGCTTCTTAAATATGGCAGCACTCTACTCTATTCCTTGAGAGCATGATGTAATGTATTGTTGCCTTCTTTGCTAGACAACACTAACCTCTAATTCTTTACTTGGATAACTTTAGCACAAATAAATCCAAGCTCTTAACCATGCAACTAATTTTAGAGGTTTAACTTTGCACTATTGTTCACTTTAACTAAAAATCCTTAGTGCACTTTGAATAACTAATATAGTGCAATGATATTTTCTCCTTATTACTCCTGTAAATGAACCCTGAAAGTAACTAGAAATATGCACTAATTTTCATTGCAACTTAAAAAACTTAGCACATCTTAAGAAATTCTTAAAACAACTAGTATAGTGCAATATTGATCTCACCTTATCACTCCTTCTAATGAGCATTAAATCATGCACTAGTAATTTTTACAACTTAATATAGTCTTCTTTGTTTCAACTAAGCAATAGAAAGGTGATATTTTTCTTTCTGTCAAAATATATCCAACTCCTATTGTGCAGGTTTATAAACCTTAAAAGAAACTTTCTTTTGCACTCTCTTGAAGACTTTAAAATGAATCCACTCCTTGCAAATTTTAAACTAATATGGTGCTTAATGAATCTTAATAAACCGAAAATCTAAAGTTCAACTAATGAACCTTTTGCACCCAAGTTGCTTACCTTTAAGATCTCTAAAGATGGTGGATGTCTTGGTGATTCAATTCACCAAATTGTTGCCCTTAACTAGATGAACTTGCAACTCTATTTGGCTATCCAAAATAGCTCTCTAACTCATCTTTTTTGGTAGCTCTAAAAATCCTCTAACTTGCTATCCTTTAACTATAGTAGGTGACTTCGATTCTCCTTTAGGACGTATCCTAGAAATTTAAACCTTGATGCTATCCTAATTGCTGCTCTTTCACAATCAATCTTCTCCACTGAAATAATGTCCTTGAAACTCAAAAATTTGGTAGGAAACTCCTCCTAATCATAGATAAGTTTTTCTTAAAATACCCTTAAGTATTTTGTTGTAGATTTAGCAAACCCCTATCTTTGATACGTGTCTTCTAGTTATCAAAGGCAATCTTCAAATATCTTGGATTTGGTAGGATCCTTTTGTCTCTGTTCTCCTTCAACCTCCTTGTTGAACTCTGACTTCAATCTAGGCCTTCTTCTCAAGAATCTAAAAGTCTTGAGGTATTCTGTAATTTGGTTAATTCCTTGCCAAATATTTATCTCTTGGGCTTGTTATCGGATGGTGATAATTGTCCCAATTTCTTCACTATCAGGAAATTCTCCTTGGTAGTGAATTTCTCCAATGAGTTCTCCTAGGAACTCCTCCAATGAACTTCTATAAACTTTGTAATAAGGCTCTCCAAGCCTTCTCCTTGTTTCTCCTTGAGACCTCTCCTAGGTCTTCAATCTCGTAGCTCTTATGGTCTTCCAAATGAGACCTTTCCTTCAACCTTCTACTATGGAAGTGTTGGTAATGAGATCTTCCTCTTGGATCTCTATAGTCTGCTGCTTCTGGAATCTGGAATAGGACCTTACTAGTCCTTCTTCACTCTATAATTTGTAAGCTTTAATGGAAATCACCAACCTCCAATCTTCCAAAATAGGGAGTTCTTTAATAAGACCTCTCATAGGTTTTCTTCAATTTCTCTAGTTGATTTCTTCAATATACAATGGAAGTCACCAATATCCTATATTCTTCTAGACTCCTCTTTAGAGTCTCTTGAATCAGCAATAAGGCTACTATGGCCTTTTCTTCTTCTCCACTCTACAGGTCTGCAATTCTAGTAATGGGACCTTTTGTATAGGCCTCCAAATCTCTAATATTCCTCTTGTTGCTTCTAGTGCTAGATTGATTCCAAAGAAGATATTCTTCCTAGCTCTATGTAGGAACCTTCCCAACTTTATTTGAATCTCCTTTCTCTACAACAAAGTATTAGAACTATAATGGAAGTTTTGGGCGTGCAAATGATACATTATCAAGGGCATATCAACATACTTGGAACAAAGATTTATTCCCTCTTGAAAGGAAAACTATTTTCCCCCAAGGTTTGGGTATGACAAGTCTTGTCCAGTGTGGATAGACTCAGAGGTCATTGATAACTGTTTCTTTCAAGAGGCCTTTGCTGGTTATGTCTAAAAAATATAATTTTCTTTGTGCAAAGCTAAAAATGAAATTCTTGACTGTATAAAAGTAATTCTACTCCTAATATAAATAAGCTTCAAATAAAATTCAAAGGTTGAAGGGTGAGAGAAAATAAAATAAAACAAGTTGATACTGCCCTAAACTCCAACTCTGATCCGGTAAAACAACAAATTCAAATTAAACCAATCCCAACCCGACCAGTATTCACATAACCTAAGGTTTGGAATGGTGCAATATTCATAGGAACAATAGACTATGAAATAGACTGAGCATGACCACCATCAGCATGCGCATATTGAACAGGGTGGATCCCAAAATCCTTTTTATTAAAATATAGTCATTGGATACATTTCCTAAATTTGTCCACTTTAATGGATTACAAGAACAAAGCTTAGAAAGCAATAGCCACTTGGTTCAAAATTACCATCTGACTACAAAGGAAAAAAAGAAAAGAAAAGCTAAAAAGTGCACTGCTTATAGATGGCTTTCGACCCTAGTAACTAGCCAGTGAGCCACCATTTATACGATTTTTTGACCTTCACCTGACATTACATCTTACAATTAATTGCCAGCTAATTTTAGGGTGTGCCTTTTGAAAATAAATTTCCCTCCATACTGCATTCATGCCTCATTAAATAGGAATTACTATGACCATACTTCATAATGTCCTCATCTGCAGTGAGCCCTACAACTTCCAGACTTCATTAGTTTCCAACTCGCACGATGCTCAGGAACTTTGGAATCACCATATCGCATTAATTCCCCATTCTACAAAATCCAGTGGATCATTGATTTCCCACCTCTTTTATTTTTGCATGATTGTACTTGCCCGATTTGCATTGAAAATCCATGCCTTCCATTATGTCCTTCATTTAATGTAACCACCAGTAAAAATTCTGCAAAAATATAAAAAGAGGCAAAAGTTAGAACATTAATACTATTATTAATTTAATTTTTTTAATCTTCCTAAGGTTTTAATTTTTAATTTTTTTTATTTTCCAAGTTTTTTTTCAATGAGTTTAAATTTTTTAAGGTTTTGAAACCTTAGATTTTTTTTATTTTTTGATAAGGTTTTTGGTATTGCAGCAAATTATTTTTTGGTATTACATCATGGCTCATTCCTAAGGCATCAATCCAGGTGGCCTCCCATTGCCTAGCTCAACTTCTAAGTGTTGGGTCTTTTTCCATTGGCGGACCTCATTTTTCAAATGGGTGGATTTTTTGGTTTCTTCGTTGACGTTGTCCTACCCTAAAGTCCACCACTTTCAATACCTAGCCCATTTTAAATTATTTGAGCTTTATTGGGTGGTGGGGTTTTGGGACCTCTTTTTTTTTGCCATAGTTTGAAATCTTCGATAAAGCTTATACTTAAAGTATTTTCAATTCTTCTCAATGTTGGCATCCGATGGGGTTTCGAGAAAACTATTCTTTTGCCAATGTCCCATTTCTCTGCCTAATGTAATATTTAACCGATGGGGTTTTGGGAAAGTTATTCTTTTGACAATGTCTTATTTCTCTGCTCTAAGGATGAACTCGATCTCTTTCCACCAGTCTTTGAATCACCTCAAACAGAGTCTCCTTTCAAAAGTTATGGCAATCTCAAATTTATATCAAAAATAGGGTAAGATGGTAAAAATCAAAGAGCCCTAAAATTGAATTAATTTTTTTTAACCCTAGGATAAACCTTTGGAAATCAAATTTTTGAAATTTTTAACTTGAAATAATGCCATGGAAGAGCGGATATTCAAAGCAAATAATTTCAAAGTGCTTTGTGCAAGCAATTTCAACACCTTGATGAAAGCAATTTCAAGAAATAATGCAAACAAAAATTTAAAAACTTGATGTAAGCAAAATTTGTATTAAAACCACAAATTTCGAGTGGGTCCCTAGTCCAACTAGGGCGTGTTGTGCAAGAGTAACAACAAGAATAAATCCCAAATCTAGAGATAATCAGTCTTCACTAGTTGATTTGTTAATCTAGTGGAATGAATGTTGAGTCCTAGACTTCACGAGTTTTCTATAACCTCGTGGAAAGATTCTAGCCAAATGCAATCTCAAAAATTTTGGAAATGAGATTTGCTATCTACTCTTAGTCTCACTTGTAGCTCTCCCTATTTCCTATCTGATATACTGTGGCTCTAATACCACTGTTAGCTTTTGATGGGTGTTGGGGCAAAAATACTGGTTAAGTATGGTCCTATTTCTATCATGGTCCTCTCATGTAAATTGTCAAACCAGGGAACTTATAAGCTTACGAACTATGTTCAAGGCTAATTACAACATCGTTTTGAGATGAGTCCACTAAGCCTATCATTAGGGGGAGTGTTTGTGAAATATCGTTGATTCATCCACACCAATTAAATTATGCATAAATCATAGTACGAAAAAAGTAAATCACACCACACCGTGCTCAAAAAATAAAAATAAAACAGTAAAACACACTTGCGAAAATAAAAGATACAACACACTGAAATAAATGATCTAATCTAGAAAGCAATAGAAATAGGGGGAGGAATACTAGCTTAGAGTGGGCCCAGGCTCCAACAGCTTCTGCCCGGCTAAGTTACGAAGATAAAATGCAAATGGAAGAACTCTCAAGCAAACTTTTATTAATAATATTGCAGTACAATGATAAAATCTTACATACACCACCTACTTACTTTCTCAAAGAAGTTTGTGTGTTTATATAATACACACAAAGCTTCCTGTACAATGTGGTTACAACAAAAGACTTGATTGCAGTCTAAACTGAGATAGTTTAGTAACCGTAACATGCATATGATAAAAATAGTCAATAGCTTTCATATTTTTCTAGGGATAGTAGATTTTTAGGTTTGATCTTTGTGTTGCCCGTATTCTATTGCATCAAGTGGTTATCTGTTTCCTCCAATACGGCTGGGATAGCTCATGTGTTCGATAGCTCTCCAAGGATAGCCTGTGTGACGTGGAGTCAATGGTCTTTTGCAGTCAATAGGTCCTCCTTTAGTCGTAAAGTCAAGGCGCTTTACATCAAGGTGCCTACTTGAAGATCAAGACGCCCTTGATGTATGACATCAAGGCGCCTACTTGAGGATCAAGGTGCCTACTTATAGAGTAAGGCGCCCTTGATCAAGGTGCCTACTTGTAGGGTGAGGTGCCTACTTGTAGAGTAATGTGGCTACTTGAAGAGTAAGGTACCTACTTTAAGAGTAAGGCACCCTTAACCAAGGTGCCTACTTGTAGAGTAAGGCACCCTTGATCAAGGTGCCTACTTGTAGAGTAAGGCACCCTTGACCAAGGTGCCTACTTGAAGATCAAGGCGTCTTCCTATATATGCCTTGAAATCGTTGAAGCAGAAGCATGTCAGGTCCATGTAGGAAGTTGACTAATCAAAAGACGATAAAATCACCAAATATCTACACAAAACACACTTCACACACAAATTAGATAATGCACATAATTTTATTAAATAAATACATAATATTTCATAAAAAGATACAACTCTTATAATACTGCCACACAAAAACCGTTAGAACTCATACAAAAATATGAGAATTTTTTATGCTCATCAATGGGACGGTAGTATAGGAAATACAACCACAAGATGCAAGATAACTAATTTGAGATAACTATAAACTAATGGCACAATAATATGCAGGAAAGTAATGAGATGAACATCTGCAAATAACTTAGAAATATGCCATTAATGAAAGTGATGAAAATAGTACAATGCTATATAATGGAGGACATGAACACTCCATGAATAGATATGAAAGGACTATATTGTACCATACTACTAAACTATACCACACACTCTCTATATTTACTACTACATAGAAAACACTCACTATGAGACCTTTATATAGGAAGATAGATTCCTTGGCCCTTACTCTACCTATCTACCTAATGTACAAGTGGAATCCTTGTATATTTACAACTTGCACATTGAAACCTGTGCATTTATTATAATACTTGAAGTAACTAACTAACTTTAAAGTAAACTCCTACTCTAGTTATGTACCAAAGGTGGTACAATTACATGACCCAAATGATGCAATATACTCTAACAACATATACATTAGGAAAAATCATATAGTTGATTACATAGATTATTATTATCCAACCCATGGTTGTAAACAAAGTATACAATCTCTTCAGATATTTTAGTGCGACCAAGATCATATCACAAACCCAGTCAACTGACTTGTGATTTACCAAATAATGGTCATCCAAAGCCATTTCGCTTCCAATCTATGTGGCTCCAAGTCCTTGATTTCTTCCATATGGTTATGTTATGGTTGGATTAAGAAAATTTTGAAGGATTATATATGTAGATGTATGTTCAAAAGATGAAATATTTAAAGGAAAAAATGAAAATTTGGCATACCAAATATTTTGGTAATATTTTTAAAGAAAAAAAGGTAATTGAATTGAAACTCAAAAACTTACAAGAGATAGTAGAAATCAATCAAATGGATAAAGATTCTTATGTGAAATTAAAACAATTACTTTCTGATTATTATAATGCATTGAAAAATGAGGAGTCATATTGTTTCCAAAAATCTAGGGAGAAATCACTAAGGAAGGAGATAAAATAAATTAAAAAAAATCTTATTACAACAATTTTTTTTTTGTGACATCAAAAATATTTTAACTCTAGATGGAAGAAATGTTGAGGAGGAAGATATAAGGAAGGAAGCAATTAATTACTTCAAAAATTTTTGGTCAAATATTAGGCAAGATAAGGAGGCTCAAGATAAGCTATTGCAAAATATTCCATCCATTATCATACAAGGACAAAATACAATATTGATGAAGAATATATCTATGGAGGAGCTACATGAAGTAGTTTTCTCTTTCCATCCTAACAAGGCACCTAACCTCAATGGATTTCTTGCACTTTTCTTTTAGAATATTTAGGATTTATTGAAGAGTGATGTTGGTTGTAGTTGAAGAGGCCGAGAAAAAGAAGGCTACAATAAGTGATATCAATGCCACTTTTATGACATTGGTTCCCAAGAAAGATGAGACAAAATATTTTGATATTTTTCATCCAATAAGCCTTTGTAATATGATTTATAAAATTATTTTCAAAATTATGGTAAACAAGTTGAAAGGCACTCTAGATTGTGTTATCTTAGAGGAATAAGGTAGTTTTGTTCATGGTAGACAAATTCTTGAAGGTGTAATCATTGCACATGAGGCCATGTGATGAGCACCAGAAATGCTTATTTTATATACACTTTTAAGGGCATCATTATTAGTTTAAATTAGTATTTGAAATGTATTTTTATATAGCTTTTGTATATAATTGATAGAAAATGAAGTATTATGCTTGACTAGTGTTTTTAGTGGAAAGTGTGTGTAAATGCAGGTTTTTGCTACCAATTTGGTGTTTTGAGTCTACATCCCATTTGGGCGTGGCAATGCACGAAGACATCTTGAAAAGAACAATGGTAAATGGTGAAGGTAGGCACTTGACTCATGACTATTGGCAATGCCTGATTCTCGACTATTGGTGGTGCCTGCTTCTTGACCATTTTTGGTTTCTGCTTCCCGTCTATTTTTGGCGTTTGCTTCTCGACTATTTTTTGGTGCCTGCTTCCTAGCTATTTTTGGCACCTGCTTCCCGACCTGTTTTCTGGTGCCCGACTCCTATTGATGATTTGTCGATTGACCAAGTCAATTTTGAGCGGTTGACCAAGTCAACATTGACCGGTTGACCAATTGACCATGCACTTTTGAAGGAGGTTGTTGCACAAAATATGGAGGAGAAATAATTTGTATTCTTATGCATATTAGATTTTTGTGATTAAAATAGAATAAAGCACTTTTATTCTATTTTGACTATGTAAGCTTTTTAAAGTCATTATTTTAGGATGCATTATTTTATGATTAGTTTTTACATACACCTAAGGATTATTATATTTATTCCTTTGGTGAACGAACATGCTTGTAAATAGGAGAATAATATTTATTTTTCTAGGATTAGTATTTACGTACACCTAAGGATTATTATGTTTATTCCTTTGGTTAAGGAACATGCTTGTAAATAGAAGAATAATATATGTGTGTAACTGATTGCAAAAAATCATGTTACAAGATCAAAAGAGACCAATTTATTATTGTAGCAAGATTTGGCTACGGTCTATATAAGAACGCAGGCCAGACGAATCAATCAATCAATCAAATACACAAAGAATTACTTTATTTATTTTTCTGTATAATTTATTAAGAGTTGCAAAGACTCTTATTTTTCTTGAAGCAATCTTCATGTAATTAGCTAGGCGGACTATCTACGGGAGCTCGGGCCCACTCATTGTAGTAGTCCTCCCCATTTTTATTTATGTTCTTTATTTTCAATAGATTAGTTTCCTGCTTTCTTTCTTGCTTTAATTTAATTTAGTTGCATATTATTTTCTTGTACTTTTATTTCAGCATTTTAATTTTAGTTTTAGTTTATAGTTTATTTTTTTGCACTTAGTTTTATTTGGTTTGGTTGAAATCAAAATGCACAAACACCCCCACCAAACTAAATAGGTACAGAGGATTAATTCCCCACACTGTAGGCATGTATTGTGAATGACACTCACAAGTTTACGAGTTGTCTTGGGTTGACAATTAAATGGAGGTAAGAAATTGAACCGTAGATTAACCAATATTTTGCCCAAAATTTTGGCATCGTTGCTAGGGAGTGTCTAAATTGTAGTGTTTGGGAATGAACCCGATGTACCATATTAAGTGTAGAAGTAGAAAATAAATTGTGTTGTTGAAAAGTTAGAAAATTAGGCAATGAAGGATTTCCATTGTATTCTCAATGGTTTCATGAAATTAGAGAAAAATGGCACAACCCAGGTCTAATAGTTGAATATTTGACTATTAAGGATGTGTTTTTTTACACATAAATCATTAGGGAATTATGCCTCAAGAAGTCTAGTTTTAACGATGAAAAAAAATTACAGGTTTAAAATTTCTCAACATATTAGCAAATTTTAACGATGACATTAGTAGCAGGAAAATGACATTAGCAAAATAAAAAAAATAAAAGAGAGTAGAATTTAAAAAATAACATTTTGCCAGGAGTATGCTTTTCACTTGCGCTTAAGGCGGTCTAGTGAATCAGAAACTAGCATGTGTTTTTAGAATATTGCTATTTTTTATTTTATTTAAAAAAAATAGTAGTCATTTATCTGCCTACATAATTTGCCAATGAGTTGAAAGAATTTGGTTTTGAGGCCATAAAGGAAAATGTTTTTCTCATGCTGTAAAATATCATACTAGTTGATGAAGTAGAGGATAAGAACAAATGAAAATTTAGTCGTATCAAATTTTTGACCAGACTAAAAAAACTTATCATAATCCTCAATTTTTAGAGACTAGTTCAATTGTAGGCATGGGGGAGACCCCAACTTCATTATGGCCACCAACAACACTAAAAAAATAAAAAATTTAAAAAAATAAAAAATAAAAAAATTAGTTTAAAATTTTAATTTTACTTTAATTTAGATTTTTATGTTTTGCAAGACAACATGAAGTGCGGTGTAGATGAATAATGAGATGTCTACGAAGATTTCGTAAAGTGATATTCATACATAGAGTTTGTAATAGCACTATACAAACCATTTTGTGTACCTTGATCATGAGCATCCAATCCAAACAGGTGAAGCGAGTAGAGTTTGCCTTGACAACACAGGCACCCGAAGGCAGGCTAAGTAACCTTGATCAAGCGAAAGGCTTCCAACCTAAGGTGTTTGTGGTACTTGAGAAATTTTTTGCCGCAAAGTGTGTGACTGTTATAGCCTAAGAAAATAGTAGACAAAAAGTTGGAGATGCTACACTAAGAGCAGAGTAGAGTGCCAAGATGATGTTCGAGTAAACAGTCAATGGACTTTATTTCCAACCGGCTCACATTTACGAGATTGGATCAGACATCGGCATGGGGGAGACCCCATACCATACCAATAATTTTTACGAATGTTCATACATTTGTCAAAAAAAAATTCAAAATCTGAAAAAATCTGGAAAATTCCAAAAATCTGAAAAATTCTGGAAAAACTCCAGAATCTAAAAAAAAAATTGGAAAATTATAAAATCTGAAAAAAATCTGAAAATTTTCAGAATCAAACAAAAATAAAATAAAAATTCAGAATATGAAAAATTATGGGAAAATTCTAGAATTTGAAAAAAAAAATCTGGAAAATTCCATAATCTAAAAAAATTCTAGAAAATTCCAGAATCTGAAAAAAATTCTGGAAAATTTCAAAATATGAAAAAAAAAAAAAATGGAAATTGTTTTGCTCAACATATTTTTCTTTTTGTTTTGCAAGAAATCGTGCCCTGTATAGCATCTTGGGCAACCTAGGCCTATCAGGCACAGGTTCCACGATTCTTGTTTTCCTACTTTCGTATATTTAGTTTTCTTGCTTTCGTGTGGTTAGTTTTGCAAAACACAGCCTTGAACAATTTGTAGGCAGTCGGTCGGCTTAAACTAGACCTGACAGATACAAGTATCTCGTGCCCTACTAGGAGAGCAGTAATGCGTAAAAAAACACTTATTTTCCACCAGGGAGATAGTGCCTACAATCAGACCAAAGAAGTGCCTTCTTCCCACCTGGAGGAAGGCACCAATAAGCGGTGTCAATATTCCACCAGGAAGAGCGATGCCAAAAAATATATATATATATATATATATATTATCTCCAAGATACATCAATGTCAAAGCAACAACATTTTTTGGGTCATCACAATTTCAGGTCGCATGTAGACGTTTTGCACCATCCGACATTGTACATATCATGATCTGCAAAATTCACCCAGGTATGTACTGAGTTTTTTATTAATTATTTGCATAGTTATTTTAAAAATTATTTCTATGTTAATAACAATAGATGCCCCATATTTCTCTTTATTAATTCTCCCATCATAATTCAGCCACATGACATGCCTCAAATAGGAGAAGAATTTCATTGCCCCAAGAAAATTTTCAAAAAAGAAAGAAAAAAAGTGATCCCCATATACAGGCGCTTGTTTCCCATTTATAGGCCATATACAAGCACCTGCTTCCCATATACAGGCGTCTGCCTCTCATATATAGGTTCTTTCTTCCCATATATAGGCCATATACATGCACCTACTTCCTATATACAGGTGTCTACTTCCCATATATAGGCACCTGCTTCCCATATACAGGTCATATATAGGTGTTTGCTTCTTATATACAGGCATGATTCCCATATACAAGCTCTTGCTTCCTATATACAGGCCTGATTCCCATATATAGGTCTAGTTCCTATATACAAGCACTTGCTTCCCATATACAGGTGTCTGCTTCCCATATACAAGCCTGATTCCCATATACAGGCGCTTGCTTCCCATATACAGGCGCTTGCTTCCCATATACAGGCCTGATTCCCATATACAGGCACCTGCTTCCCATAAAAAAAATTAAAAAAAAATAAATCTATATCGAGGGGTTGTGACATGAGGACATATCAATTCTTTCGGCATGGGGGAATGATGAGCACCAGAAATGCTCATTTTATATACACTTTTAAGGGCATCATTATTAGTTTAAATTAGCATTTGAAATGTATTTTTATATAGCTTTTGCATATAATTGATAGAAAATGAAGTATTATGCTTGACTTGTGTTTTTAGTGGAAAGTGTGTGTAAATGCAGGTTTTTGCTACCAAACTGGTGTTTTGAGTCTACATCCTATTTGGGCATGGTAATGCACGAAGACATATTGAAAAGAACAACGATAAATGGTGAAGGCAGGTGCTTGACTCATGACTGTTGGCAGTGCCTGATTCTTGACTATTGGTGGCGTCTGCTTCCCGACCATTTTTGGTGCCTACTTCCCGTCTATTATTGGTGCCTACTTCCTGACTATTTTTTGGCACCTGCTTCCTAGGAAGTAGGCGCCTGCTTATCGAGTATTTCTAGTGCCTGCTTCCCGACCTATTTTCTGGCACCCGAATCCTATTGATGATTGGTCGATTGACCAAGTCAATGTTGATCGGTTGACCAATTGACCATGCACTTTTTAAGGAGGTTGTTGCACAAAAGATGGAGGAGAAATAATTAGTATTCTTATGTATACTAGTTTTTATTTGAAAAAAATAGAATAAAGCACTTTTTTTCTATTTTGACTATGTAAGCTTTTTAAAGGCATTATTCTAGGATGCATTATTTTAGGATTAGTTGTTATGTACACCTAAGGATTATTATATTTATTCCTTTGGTGAACGGACATGCTTGTAAATAGGAGAATAATATCTATTTTTCTAGGATTAGTATTTATGTACACCTAAAGATTATTACGTTTATTCCTTTGGTGAACGAACATGCTTGTAAATAGGATAATAATATTTGTGTGTAACTGATTATAGAAAATCATGTTACGAGATCAAAAGAGACCAATTTATTATTGTAACAAGATTTGGTTGCGGTCTATATAAGAATGTAGGCCAAACGAATCAATCAAATACATAGAGAATTACTTTACTTATTTTTCTGTATAATTTATTAAGAGTTGCAAAGACTCTTATTTTTCTTGAAGTAATCTTCATGTAATTAGTCAAGAAGACTATCTACGGGAGCTCGGGTCCCATTTTTATTTTTTTTCTTTATTTTCAATAGATTAGTTTCCTGCTTTAATTTAATTTAGTTGCACATTTATTTCCTGTACTTTTATTTCAGCATTTTAATTTTAGTTTTAGTTTATAGTTTATTTTTCTACACTTAGTTTTATTTGGTTTGGTTGAAATCAAAATGCACAAACACCCCCCACCAAACTAAATAGGTAAAGAGGATTAATTTTCCACACTATAGGCATATATTGTGCATGACACTCACAAATTTACAAGTTGTCCCGGGCTGACAATTAAATGGAGGTAAGAAATTGAACCGTAGATTAACCAATGTTTTGTCCAACACCAATGCATTCTCTTCATTCCATGAAAAACCAGTTATGCTTATGACATTAGATATGAACAAGGCATATGATAGGATTTACTAGAGTTTTCTACATGATATTCTAAAGAAGAATAGTTTTGATCATAATTGGTGTGAATGGATTAAGTGTTGTGATAGCACTACAAAATATTTTATTTTGATTAATGGTTCTCTTGTTGGTTACTTTAATTCATCTTGTGGACTCCACCAAGGTGATCCACTATCTCCTTATCTATTCATTATTCTTGTGGAGGCATTAGGGAGAGCTTTCTCAAAGGTAAAAATAGAAGGAAAAATCAAAGGTATTCAAGTTGCAAAAAATGGTCCCTCCGAATCTCATCTTCAATTTGTTGATGATACTTTTCTTTTGGGCCATCCCTCCATCAATGATACCATGTATTTTAAATAAATATCATCATGTTATGATAAGGCTACTTGGAATTTGCTTAATACTACAAAATATAAGATTTTTCATTAATATTTTCCTATATTTATAACAAATTATTTTGGATATTTTAGGGTTTAAAATTGAATTTTTTTATCAACCTACTTGGATATTCCTTTGTCCCATAAAGGAAATAAAAATGAGCTTTGGGTTTCTTATTTGGATAAAATGAAAACTTTTTTGGTAGGTTGGAAAAGTAAGTTCTTAACCATAGTGGGAAGACTCATAAAGACTATATTGCAATTCGTCCCTATTTATATGATGTCTTCTTCAAGATTGCCAATAGGTATAACATCAATAATTGATAAGATTTAAAGAGATTTTATTTGGAAAGGATGTGAGAAAGAAGTTAGGTTTCCTCTTTATAAGTGGGATACGGTTTGCAAGAAAAAGAATATTGGAGGAGCAAGCTTATGGAATTGCAAACTAATGAGTATGGCCTTAGGGACCAAACTTGGGTAGATATTATTTAGAGATCAAGGAAAGAATTGGACAAAAATGTTACTTAAAAAATATATGGGTTTTCTTAATGCAATGAAATTATTTAGAACAATAACCCTACCTAAAGGATTACCAACATGGATATTCATATCGGATAGTTTACAATTTGTCAAGAACCATATTAGATGTTTAGCCAATAAGAGGAATTAGGAAAATATTGCATTTGATGCTTGGTTGAAGCCTTATCCTCTTATCTATGATTTAAAATGGCAATCATTGGATTGAACATGCCTAGCTTATAAATTTCCAAAGGTCAAATATTATATATGAGCAACAAATTCAGATCATAGGTTTCTATTAGTATCATGATTGAAGGAGAGGAACTCAAATAATTGTAGATGAAATTCAAAATATGCTTCAAGAGTTTTATTTATCGATTTTTATATGAAAGGATGAGTTAGTTTAGAATCTATCAATAGATGGTGGATACTAGGTCAAGTTGGGATATGAGGATTTAGAGAAATCAAATTTTCCTACTCCAAAATATTTTAGTTGGAAGAATGTTTGGCCACTAGAGACTCTCCTTAAGGCCTTAAGATTCATTTGGTTAGAAGTTCAAAGTGAAATTCTTACATGAGAGTCCACAAAGAAGAGGATATCGTGGACCTTTCAGATGCACCTTGTGTGAGAAGGATTAAAAAACATCAAACCATTTAGTTCTTCATCATCCCTTTTGCTCAGTCCATTTGGGGTTACTTTTTTTTAAATATGAAAATATGTTGGGTAGCTCCATCAACATTGAAAGATTGGATGAAACGTTGGATTAATTATTTTAAAGCTAAAGCATTATATATTATCAAGAGGAATGGTCCTATTGTTATATATTAGAATTTATGGATTGAAAACAATAATAGAGTTTTGAAAAATAAATCTCAAAATCATGCCCAAGTTTGGAATTGTATTATTGTCTCTCTTGCAAAATACTCATAGATATGGTGCTCATTAGGGGAATTATTAAGTATGGAAAAAAGGTGGAAACAACTTGGTTACAATAGTTGAAGAGACATGGAAGAGCGGTTTATGATAATGTCACTAAAACAAAGGATTTCCTGCAATCTAGGGTAAAATGGAAATGTCCATAATTTGGGTTTATCAAAATTGGTTTTGATGATTCTTCTAAAGGAAATCTAGGAGAAGTCGATGGAGGTGTATTTTTCAAAATAATAAAGGTAAAATTATCCTCACTTACTCATTAACATATGGAACTTCAACTATCAACTATGCAAAGGCTAGGGCACTTCTTATAGGTATTAAAAATATATTTGGAAAACGATGGAAACATATTTCAATTGAGGGGGATTCACAAATTATTATTAATGTTATCAACAAAAATGGATGTGGGGATTAAATAAAAAATAATATTATTGTTAATGTTCATCATCTATTATTGGAGGAAATCTCTTGGAGATGTGAGCATATCTATAGATAAGGAAATCAAGTAGCAGATAATTTTACCAATCATGATATTGATTTTCATATGGATTTGATCAAATATTAGAAGGCAATTAGCCAAGTGAAATTTTATCTCTTAATGAAAATAATGTCAAGGAGTTGATTGTGGAAACATAGCACTTTGAATAAGAGGATGAATATATCTAATAGAAAAGTAAATGAAAAACATTTGTGATAAAAAAGCATGTTGGATATAGTTTAATTAACCTAATAGAAAATGTAATATTTTGATTTTTTGATGGGAGTGGTCCCAAATAGAATCCACATAGAGCTTAATTAAAAAAAAAAACTTAATAAGGGATATTTAAATAAGTGGATATAATCTTCACTTGAGGCCATGATTAGCCTTATAATGTAATTATTTATATATTTTCCTATGGACCTATGATCCATAAAGAGCCAAATCTTGACTCTTTTCTCAAACAGATCAGGGATCTTGCTTAATCCTTTAGCTTAGGTTTTTTTTTTTGCTAGATAATAAGGGGTTGTACTAGAGTTCCCCACCCTTGATAAATTGCAACTCTCTTCTTTAGAGCTTGAGAGTTTACAAATAGATACACTTCTCATCTCAATTGATATGCTATAGCTGGAAACCTACATCGTTTTACATTAAATGTCTAAATTCTTGATTTTCATTTTTTGGATCTTTTCAATTTTCTATATGAATACCAAAACTTCACATCTACTATCTATGCATTGCATCTTAGTAATATTTCCAAAATATTGCACTATCATAGTCCATTCTACCAAATTTGGATTGTTAGTTTCCTTTAGTCATCCATTTTGACTATTTTTCTTTTGTAGCACAGGTTCTTCCTCCATTTTGACTATATTTCTTTTGTAGCATAGGTTCTTCCTCTTGTAGAGTGGCAATATCTGAGAATACATTTTTGCACTTCAAGCTCCTGAGGTAATATCTAGTTGTAACACATTTTGTAGGATCTTCATTTTTAGAAAACTGACCATCATCAATTGTTTCATAATTAGCTTCAAAAATACCATTTGAGGTGCTAATATTTTCCATGGAACCATCTGGATGGTCTTTAGTAATTGTTTGGCTTTCATCAATGATATGCTTCAAATTCTTCTTTTGAAGTTGAGTCTTTTATTGCTCACCTAATTCTTGTTGGACAATTGATGCCTCTAGAATATGAGCTTCTTTCTTTTGGATCAGGATATTTGAAGATTTTAAATCATTCACATGCAAGGCCTTCACCATGGAGGAATCAAAACATGATCGTATGTTTGGGCATCTCTTCTTCATGTGGCCATATTGCTAACAACCATAATATCTTAGGGAGAAGTTTTCATATTTAATATTTTGGATCCATTCCCCTTTGCTTAAGGAGATAGTAATGGATTGAGGTCCAGGAACTGAAACATCCATCCAAATAACCAATCTTGCTTTACTCATATTAATTTTACTAGATAAATTTTCCTCTATTTGGGCATCCATATACTGGAATGCACCAATGGCATTACCAATTTTGGTGAATATCTTCTCTCCTCAAAATTCCACAGGGAGAGCATAAAGATTCACCTAGACTGAGAAGCCATTAACTTCTTCTGTAAAGGGGTTGAAACTAGGAGTCCAAGGTCTTATGTAGACACCCCTTTGTCCAAAAAACCAATTATATCTATAGTCCATTACCTCATATATATCTGCTAAATTAGAAAAGGAAATAGAAAGGAAATTTTTGGGTAGGAGAGTTACTTGGAATTTTGTACTCCACCAAAAATTAATGTATCCTTTGAGCTCCTCCAAGCTTGGTCTTTTGCCCTTGAGTTTGCAGATAATTGTTTGAGCTTCATAATCAATCATATCTAGCCCAAATTCATCTTTCGAAATCTTGACAGAGGGTAAAGTTTCATCCACCTGAGAACACAAATATCCTTTAGAGATATTTCTTATGATCTAAAACCTAGGGTTTACACATGATGAACAATTCATCCAATCTGCATCGTGGCTACTAGTGCTTCTTATAATCCTTTGGTTTTCCATGAACTTCGCCCTCGCCTACCTCTGCATCTCTGCAAGAGCTTTCCTACCCATGTCCATTTTTTTACTTGTCGTAGCCTCTACATTCATCGTAGCTCACCACATGTTGCCCATGTCCATTGTTGTGCTTGTCATAGCCTTTGCATTCATCGCAGCTCGTTGACCCATGTCCATTCTTATGCTTACCATAGCCTTTGCATTCATCATAGTTGGTTGTAACATTCACATTCATCGTAACTGGTTGTAGCCTCCGCGCGTTCATCATACTTTAGCTTAGGTTAATGAAATGTATCCTTGCTTAGATTTTATGCTTTAGATTAAGATGAATTATGTTGTATATTTCCAGATATTTGATCTACTTATCAAACTGGAATTAAACTCAGAAATTGCAGGAATGAAATCACACACACAATCACAAATTACAAGAGGACACAAGATTTTTTAACGTGGAAACCCCAAAATGGGTAAAACCACAACCCAAATAAATTGGACAAATTGTTATTAGGATTCAAAACTGATACAAATCCTTACTGATATTCAGTTGGCTATATTCTTCATCTTGTTATCCCCAATATCTGCTCTTGCCTCCTCCTCCTTTGCCTCTAGGGTTCTCCAAATTTAAATGTAGCAATTAAACCCTACCAATGTGTGTCCAAAAAAGCCCCCTCACAATGTGTTGGTATTTATAACCAATCCTTTTTCTTAAATGAGTGTTGGTATTTATAACCAGACCCTTTTATTTAATGAGTGTTGATATTTACTGTAACATAATTATAGATGTATTTTGGGCATAAATTTTGCTACACTACTCTGATTGACCTTTACCTATGCTCATTGGAAGTATCTTTGAATTACCTATCCAATGGCACCACTTGGAGCACTATAGCACTTGAATTATGGAAATTACAACCAATTTTCTATCATTTTGAATAGCCCTTCTGACTACCATAACCTTATGTGTTGACCTCCATTTTTTGAGAAACCAATCTAGAAATATGCTTCTTGAAACCAACTTTCTAATGATACTAGTTTCATCCAATTTGACCCAATAACAAAGAAGTTATGACCTTTTAAAGATACCCCTATAAGCAGTTTTGAGCAATGTCGAAGCACCCATACATTCTGGGACTTTGAAGTTTAGTAATTTGGCCATAACTTTGGCCTCGGTTATTCATTTTGAGCAATTAAAAAAGCCTCAGAAAGATAATTCTGAGATGCACGTGATGGAGTCATCCACATTCACCAAGCTTCCATGGATTTCACCTAAAATTTAAAAACACAAAACTTACTCCAATTGTCCTGCATACTCTGTTTCAACAAGTGTTAATTGCTCCAAAGCGAGGATTTTACCCAGAGCTCCTTACACACTTCCTATAGATAACCTTTTAGTTTATCTCCTGATCAACCTATGAGCACCTTAATAGGTGATATTATTACAATTTTATGTTATGATCCTTTAAGTCAGTCATTTAACCTTCACCTAGGGTATATTTTAATTTGTATATTTATACCCCATATTGTCCAATCAGTTTCTCACCAATAAGAGATCGTTACTTATTAATTAACAATGTTACTAATGTCTAAGAACATCTCTCATGTCCATTTTCTTCTTATATGTAATTTATTTATGATTTTCTAAGTAATATGTTGGTTCCATTTATTCCTATATTTATTGTATATCCTAACACTTGATAAGGGATGGCAAAAAAGAAAAGCACCATTTACAAAATGAAAATTAGATATAAAGGGACCAGTCGCTGTAACCAAAATAAATTTGATTTTGCCCTTTATTTTTACCTTTGAGAAAACTCTTCCTAATGCCTTAAAAATAATAATGAGATAAGGAGAGCATGGATCACCTTGGCAAATTTTGTAGGATGATTCAAATTATCAACTGGGGGATCGATTGATCAAAATAGAATGTTAGTGTTATAACATCTAATCCATTTATGCCAAATTTTTTAGTTAGCCCAGTACCTCACCACCAATTCATAGATGACACGTTTCTTTCTTTTATGGTGTCAGTGGTGCAGGCTAGAGCGGTTAAGAGAATTATTAATTTTTTTGAAAGAGCGATGGGGCATAAGATTAACTACTTAAAGAGTATGTTGTATTTTCTTAACATCCCTTCAGCAAGATAGAGGAAGAATGCTGAAATATTGGGTTGTGGTATAGTGGATTTCTCAATTATGTATTTGGGTCTACCTCTATTTATAGGGAGAATGCAGGATAGCTTGTGGGACCCGGTGGTGGAGAGACTGTGGAAGAGACTATGGAATAGACTGACTAGTTGGAAAGGCATTTTTTTGAGTCAAGTGGGTAAGACTCTCTTGGCTAAAATGGTGCTCCAAAGTGTTACCATTTACTTTATGTCAATTTTTAAACTCCTTGCTAAAGTCTTAGCCAAGCTGGAACACATTCAAAAAGATTTTATTTGGGCTGGGTTTGAATATCACAAGAAGTTTCACCTTGTATCATGGAATCAAGTTTGTGTTAGGAAGACTTGCGATGGTTTGGGTCTCAAAAATAATCACCTTATGAATAAGGCTTTGGTTATGAAATAGGGATGGAAAGTTTTAAAAAAGAGGACTCAAAATGGTTGAATATCATTTATGCTAAATACCTACACCATTCTGGAATCTTACTAGCAAATCCCATCCCGAAGGAAGGATCTATATTTTGGCAAAATTTATGTAAAATTAGATATCAGTTATTCAAAGTTCTTCGTTGGACTATGGGAAATAGAAATTATATTGAATTTTGGAATGATCCTTGGCTCCTTGACCATCCCTTGCTACAAGAGCCCAATCTTGTGCCCGCTAAATATCTAACTAGGAGACTACGTTGGTCGAAGGTAACTGATTTTATCACTAGTATTGAGGGAAAGAAAGCCTATAAGATGGTGTCGACCACCAACGCTAGAAAAGAGGAACAACTTAACTGGATCTCCATCATTAACCTTCTAAAGTTTTAGGTCCTAAAAGTGCAAGATTATGAAGATGTGTTAGTTTGGAAAGGAGAAAGTGATAGTGCCTTTTCGATCAAGTTGGCATACATCCTTCTTGATTCTAACTCACCCCATTGGATTACTCTTGGCAATATTTGGATCAAGCACTTGACTTTGAAGATTAACATATTTAATTGGTTGACCATCCAAAATAAATACCTCACTATTGAAAATCTACGTAAAAAGAGGATGGTCCTCCCTAATAGATGCTACTTGTGTGAAGCTATTGAGGAATCATGTGAGCATCTCTTCTTCCAATGTCCTTTCCTCTACTTTTGTGTTGGTTCACATTTTCCAATTTTTGGGAGTTAATTGGGTTTACTCGATTTCCATCATTTTTGCTCACAATGGTTTCTTCCTTTTAATTCTCTGCATCTAGTTTGCTTCTAGAATTTTTAGATTCTCCACATCTTCTAGGGCATTTGGTGGGAAAGAAACCAAAGAGCATTCAAAAACTGTAGGACAATCCTGGTCTCAATCAGTGAGAGGATCTTAGGGAGTATGATGGAAAATGTGATTGGTTATTTTTCGGATACAGATGGTGGGATGTATGAAGAAGCTCATCTATAACTCTTGTTGGGCTTTCCTCCAAAACATGGATTGGCTAAACCCTCAACTACTGCTCAGAGAATTTTAGTAAGGTGGGTTCCACCCCAATGGCTGGGTCAAGTTAAATTTTGATGGTGCCTCAAAGGGAAACCCTGGTCTCGAGATGGTGGGGGAGTGATAAGGAATGATAGAGGGGTTTTAATTGGGGCTTTTGCTGAATCATTGTCTATCCAAACTTCTCATTTTTTTGAAGCCAGGGTCTTACTTCAAGGAATTTTTTTGGTTGAATCTTTGGGATTCCAAAGAATTTTTGTGGAAGGGAATTCATTAAATATTATAAATACAATTAAATCCTCTTGCACCTCAAATTGGATAATTGCTAATTTAATCTCGAAGGCTAAAAGAATTTTGAAGTCCAAAAATAATGTTCACATTCAACATATTTTTTTAGAAGGGAACAAAGTAGTGGATTTAATGGCTAATCTAGGCCTTTCCCAACAAGGGCTAACGGTTTGGAACTCTAGCTTCCCTCAAAATCTCCAAATACTGATAGATGATGATAAATTTTGAGGTCAGGTGTTGGTATAGATAGGTTCTGGAAAGGTGGCATAGTTTTTTTGGATCATTTTCTTGCCACTTGTTATCTAATTGGTGGGTAGTTTGTGGGGGGCAGTTGGAGTTTGATGTTCCAAATAGGAGTCAAATTCATATGGCCTCCAAGCGGTTGATCTTCCTTGTCTTATTTCCTCGTTGTTGTAAGTTTATCTTAAATGGCGACTTTGGTTGGGTGTGCTTTTTGAAAATCAAGGGTCGAAAAGACTCGATATCATCATCCTCATGTGTTGGAAGGGTCATACAACTGAGGTGGATCAGTTTGGTGGGAATAATTAGACCTCTCATTCTGATTGGGTCTCTGGGTGGTCAGCTTGCCATCTCACTATGCCTATGGAGAGTTTGTTCGTAATCTATTTTGAAAGTTGGCTTAAGCTCTTATCTTGGTACTTGCAGGCTTCTCACTATTTTTCAAGGATGGTTTTCTCTAAAACTTCTAGTGACACCTTGGAGCTCTTTGTTGGTTTCTCCTTCTATGGCTCCTGCATGGGAAAAGACCTCTATCTCATGCTTGGGTAGTGTTGTGGTTGCTCCACAACACACCCCAAAATTGGGGACCCCCATTTTTTTTGCACACTTTCCAAGAAGATTGCAGTGGCCCAGATGTTAAAAAGACAAAGAAAAAGCAAGATATGAAAAGGTTGTCGTGATATCGCGACATGTTGCTCCGTCACGGCCGAAAATGAAAGTTGTCGTGATATCGCGATATCGTGACATGCTGCTCCAAATGAAAAGTTGTCACGATATCGCGACATGTTGCTCCGTCGTGGCCAGAAATGAAAAGTTGTCACGATTTCATGACATGTTGCTCCGTCACGGCCAAAAATGAAAAGTTGTCGCGATTTCGCGACATGTTGCTCCGTCGCAGCCAAAAATGAAAAGTTGTCGCGATATCGCGACATGTTGCTCCGTCGTGGCCAGAAATGAAAAGTTGTCATGATATCGCGACATGTTGCTCCGTCGCGACCAGAAATGAAAAGTTGTCGCGATATCGCGACATGTTGCTCCGTCACGGCCAGAAACGAAAAGTTGTCGCGATATCGCGACATGTTGCTTCGTCGTGGCCAGAAACGAAAAGTTGTCGTGATATCGCGACATGTTGCTCCGTCGCGGCCAGAAACGAAAAGTTGTCACGATATCGTGACATGTCGCGTTTTCGTGGCTCAAAATAGCAAAGTACAATGAAATGAAAAAGTGTCATGATTTCACGACATGTCGCGTTTTCGTGGCTGAGAGCAACAGAATGCAGCATGAAGAGAAAATGTCACGAAATCGTGACATGTCACAAAATCGTGGTCAAAGCAGTCAAGCAAGGCAAGGCACTAAAGTCGTCGCAATATCGCGACATGTCATGTTTTCACGGCAGGAAAGCGAGGAAGGAGCAAATGACAGAAATTGTCGTGAAATCGTGACATGTCTCATTTTTGCGATCTGTCGACAGCAATGGAAGTGAACGTAGAGGAAAAGGTGTCACGATTTCATGATAGAAAGCAGCGAATGGTACGGAAGGAAAAGGTGTCACGTTTTCACGGCCAAGTGCAACAAGATAGAGCAAAATGAAAAGCATCGCGATTTCGCGACAGGTTGCATCCGAGCGGCCCGAAAGAGAAAAATGTCACGATATCGCGACATGTATCATTTTCGCGATGCATGAAGAAGAGTTAAGCTGCTGACAAAAAAATGTCGCGATATCGCGACATGTATCATTTTCGCGATGCATGAGGAAGAGTTAAGCTGCTGACAGAAAAATGTCGCGATATCGCGACATGTCTCATTTTCGCGGTGCATGAAGAAGAAAAGGTTGTTGACATAAAAACGTCGCGATATCACGACATGCTGTTTTTGTCATGATTCATGGCTGGCCTTACAGAGTATGCAGGGAAGCACTGAACACATGGCACAAAGGCATAAGGGTTATGATAATGCTTCAGATCGACAGTTACAGTTAGCAGAGAAGACCGAACGTTTCACGACCAAGCAGAAAGCCAGAATAATGAAGGAGCGGGAGACGAAACGAATCGATCTGGAAGATGAAACGAAGCGTCACAAGGCAAAGTAGAGAGCCGTAGCAAAAATTTTAAAGGCACAAGCGAAGACAGGCACAGGGGTCAAAAATCGCTGGGAGCAGGGTTACAGAGCTAAGGGTGATGAGCCATTCTGGGCCTGCTTTGGAGTGCTTTTCTTCCACTTTTTTTGGTTTTGGAGAACCAGATGTCTACTATTGTAAAATGACAAATATTTAATGCAGATAATATTTCAGAAATTTGCATCTTATGGGCAAGAAAGAAGGAGTCATTTTTTGCATGCAAGATTAAATGTCTATTTTCCCTTTTCAGATTTTAGGCTTGTAAATGTAGTTGATACAAGTTTTTCTTGGTTGTCTGCATGCGAATGCTTAAATCTGAAAACCTCATTCAAATCCTTAGGAACCAAGCACTTAGCTTATCAAGATTGTGCATGTTTTGCAGGTCCAATAGGTTAGGTTGCATGCATGGAAACCTCATATCTTCGGTTTTGTCAAAATAGGATAGCATCATACTGAAGGCATTTTATTTTTATTCTTTTTGCACTTTACTTTTCCAGAAGTTGTTACTTTATTTTAATTTGCAATCGTTAAAATTAAAAAACATAAAAAATATCAAAATCCAAAAATAGTTGCAGATAGATATTGCTCATCTTTTTTCTTTTTATGTTTTAGTTTTTTTTCAATGAACAATCACTAAAGTTTCATGGTGAAATAAATCAACATTGCCCCTTGTTTACAGTTACTTGCAATCACTAAGGTGTTCCAAGCATTTAAATTGAATATTATTATTTATGCATATGAATGTTTGTTCATAAGAACCTTGGAGAAATAACTAATTTCTTTGCAAGAGAGAGTTTCCTGTCAGAGACTCTAGTTGCGTGATCATTTTGTTATAGGGCAAAATATCCACTCAACATTTTGGCGCTAGAAGGAGGGCCTGAATTGGTTTATTTCAGAGTGATTTAAATGCTATAGGGATTTAAATTTTGAATATTTCATGCCCTATTGATTATTATCTTTAGCCCTCTTTTAACAATACAACTTTGTACTGTTAAAAGGAGGACATGAATTGCTATGCAATGTTCTAACGCTTTGATTGTTCATACAGGAATAATGTGATTTGATTAGATCTAAAAAATAAAATAATAAAAAAAAATTGTATTAAAGTTATATTCTTGAAGATTCACTAATGGCTATGTTTACACCATGGATGCCAGGTAGCCCATTGAACATACCGGGAGTTCAACATTATTTGCCCGTTGGTGTTGAGAGATGTCTTCCTCGATTTTTGTCTAACGGGACAAATACTGTAGAAGAACACATTCGAGCATTCAAATTCTGTGCGAATCACTTAACAAGTTGGTATGATGATGTTGCTTGTAAAATGTTCCCGTACACCTTGGACAAAGTGGCATATGATTGGTTTACAAGTCTACCTTTAGGGTCTATCACTTCTTGGGCTCAACTAGAGGCAGCATTTCTTAATCAATTCAACAAAAAGCAAGTTGACCCAGTCCGCATGTACGAGCAGTTTTTCACTATTAAAAAAGGACCAAGTGAAAACGTAAAATCATTTTCTGAAAGGTTCTTTGGACTATACAATCAATTAGTGACATTTTATGCTCTTCGAGAAGATATGGCTCTCCAAATATACGTCAATGCTCTTGACCCACTCACTTCCACATATTTGCGAGGGATGCCTCAAATCACATCTTTGTCACAAGCCTATACTCAAGCAATGGCAATTGAGCAACAATTGAGTTGTCAAAATTATGGTGTGGGTTTTGGATCATATAATCTTCAATCATTTAACACCTCTCTCACCCACCCAATGATTTATCCACCTCAACCAAGTTCAAGTGTGAATCAATTTCAGAATCAACAATCATTCCCAAGCTTCAATCAATTTCAAAATCCTCAACCTACTATGCAAGATCAACCATCTTTCTTAAGTATGAATCAACTTCAAAATACTCATCTTGATTCAAAAGATGCTTCTAAAATCAATTTCAATGATTTTCATAAGAATATGATTTTAGGCAAGGGAGGAGTACTAGATCCAACTAGTATTGAAACATGTGATAGATTGGGAACCCTTGACTCACCAAAAGATGAATTCTATGAGGATGAATCTGTTTCGGATGACATGTTGGATGACATTGTTGAAGATAATGGTCAAGAAAAGTCACACCTTCCAAATTATGTTAAACATGAATCATGGGTTACACATGTGGATTATGATAGCCTTATCAATTTGAATACAAGCAATAACCCAATTTTGGAAGTAATTGAACCATCTAAGGAAGGTGAAGATAAATTTGATGAGAAACATGTTGATGAATTAAAATATGATGAAGAAATAGTTGAGCATCACAATTTGATTTTGAAAGATGATCATTATGATTCTTGGGAAGAGTATGTTCACTCCAAACCTTTTGATGAATGTTGTGTGCCTATTGATATGCAGGATAATACAATTGCCCTTTCATATGAGGATATTACAAGTCCTGTACAATCTGAGAATGTTTTGGAAGAAGGGTTGGAATCTCATCAAAGGTTGGAAAAGGATAATGATTCTACTACCGTGGATAAAGAAGGAGAATCAATTGATTTTGTTCCCCTTGAGGGGCAAGAAATCGAAAATCTTGATCCACCTATTGTTTCTACAATGTCTATGCCATCTCAAAATGATGAAATTACAAAACCTAAGTGGTGTGGGTTTGATACTATTGATGATCCTAATGAAAATATGGATTTTGAGGCAACTCAAGCCATTGATCATGGAAAGGTGTCACGCGACACATATCTTGAAAAACTAGGCTCTTGTTTTGAAAAATATGGATGCATGTTTGATTGGGTGCCTAACTTTGGTGTTTTTGAACAGGTATTGGATGATGAAGAAGACAACGAGAAAAAAGAAAAGGCTACTAACACTCATCAAGTTATGGTAAATTTTAATCATGATGGGTTGAATATGGATGACAAGGTGAAATCTTTACCTTTGGTAGTAGCTACAAAAATTTTAAGTGATAGGTTACATGATGTCCCTTTGGATGCTAATATCATTAATGAGGAAATGTCAAATTTTGTTGATGCTTGTCAAGTTTTTGATTTTCATTGCTTTAAAATCTTGAAAAATGATTTGAAGTCAAGACTTTTTCTCATATTTGAAAAGGAAGGCCTGATTTTAAAGCATGAATCGAATTATGAAATGGATATTTTCAAGAATAGACAAGATAAAATTGAATATCACACATTGTCTAATCAATTTGGTAATAGGAATCTCACCTATGAGAATACTAATGGAACTAAACCTAATTGGTGGGGTGAGCAAGGTAAGTTAAAAGTTGTTGCATGGTGCGGTCTAATCTTGTGTTGGTTGGATTCCTACAACATTTGGCATGCGTATCATGTTATATTTTTGTTGAAGTGTTCTAATCATGTCTGGGATCCAGGAAAGTAATAGTCCAAGCTTGGCATCATCTTGTACTATATTGTATATAAATTTTGGTTTTGGTTTTGGTTTGTGTTTTCAAGTTTCATTTTTGGGGTTGTTAGTTTGATCATGATTTAAGTTGTGTGTTTATTTGACATGTTTTGTTTGTCTATATATAAAAAAAAATGATGAAAAAGTTGTTTTGAGATTGCTAACTTATGCTTTAGATCAGGGAAATATGAAACATTGGAATTGTGTTGTAGAAAGCTCCACAAGTAACACAAACATTTTAATAATATCGCTTGAATCTTGTGATGCATGAAGTTGTCAGTTTTATAGATTATGGCGATACTCCATCTGCAATTCAAAAGGCAATGCATTCATATTACATCCCACTTTGCATATACATGCCATCTTAGTTGCATATGCATGTCAGATACAAATCATTAAAGCATGTCAAATCCTCTTAGGGTTATTCTATAACATAAAAAAAAAAAAAATCCTAAGGTTGGGAACTGATGCCCGAACTATCTTAAACCAAGCACATTCTATGCACATTTAAAAAGGATCTTGAGCAAAATGATCAAAACCTTGCTTGGAAGAAAAGGTCAGGCGAAAGAAGTATTTCATGTCTATCCTATTATGCAACATGATCCTTAAAACAATGGTTTTTACCACTTCCATAAAGCTTAAAGCCTAAAATCAGAGTAGTAAGGATAGGGCTAAATCCTCATCGAACTTAGGTTGAGGATCCAACTCCCCAAATCTCTGATTTGACCTACATGGAGTAGTAAGGATAGGGCATAATTCTCATCTCGCCTAGGTTGAGAATCTGATTCCCCAAAGCTCCTATGTCTCATTTCATCATAAATCTTGGATTGGAAGGATCGTACTACATGTCCTCTACAAAGGATGGGTAGTCATCCCCAAGGTCCAAGAAATAAAAAATTAATATTTCCCATTTCATAAATATTGGATTGGAAGGATCGTACTACATGTCCTCTGCAAAGGATGGGTAGTCATCCCCAAGGTCCAAGAAATAAAATTAACTAATATTTCCCATTTTATCTTAATATTGGATTGGAAGGATCGTACTACATGTCCTCTCGCAAGGATGGGTAGTCATCCCCAAGGTCCAAGAAATAAAGAAATGAAGCTAAATCATGGATTATGGGGTTAAGTATGCCCATGCGTGGCAGCATGTCTTGTCTAAAAACAAGACCACTATCTGTTCAAACGGATAGACTAGCATGACCATTTCATCCATAATTGGTTAAATAATTTTGCTCAAAGTGAGGTAATGAATTCCAAATCGGAGTAGTAAGGATAGGGTTAAACTCCCATCTCGATTAGGTTGGGAGTCTGATTTCCCAAAGCTCTGATTTCACTTTCACTTGCACATGGGTTCAAGATAGTAGTGACTCATAACCAACTTTGGGATCTAATAAATCAATTCATTATACATATAGTTGATCCTAAGAGGGTTTGATAATTCTAAATATTTGTATATGATATTAGAAGGTTTAAAGCTTTTATAAAGCAGATAGTTATATCTCTAGACCATTAATTAGGCTATGCAAATCATTCACAACCTCACATATGCATTCATGTAAAACTGACAATGGAAT
The DNA here is from genome assembly GCA_028583015.1 of Wollemia nobilis. NCBI lineage: Eukaryota > Viridiplantae > Streptophyta > Pinopsida > Araucariales > Araucariaceae > Wollemia > Wollemia nobilis. Next base: position 4,315,010 of record JAQPPZ010000386.1, on the reverse strand, counting down.
GTGGATCAATTTCAAACGATAAAGAATGGAACACACTGCACACACCGAGCTGATACTTAGTGATTCTAATGGTTCATGTATTTTTGATCTATCGACATTTGGTTTTATGTGTTGACACTTGTGTCTAAGCTTGTGTATTTCAGGTTAGGTTCTCACCGAAATGCTCAAGAGCATTTCCCAACAGAGTCGCCATTTGTTGTGGCTGCTCCACAACACACCCCAAAATTGGGGACCCCCTTTTTTTGCACACTTTCCAAGAAGATTGCAGTGGCCCAGATATAAAGGAGCAAAGAAGAAAGCAAGAAATGAAAAGTTGTCACGATATCGCGACATGTTGCTCCGTCGCGGCTAAAAATGAAAAGTTGTCGTGATATCATGACATGTTGCTCCGTCGCGGCCAAAAATGAAAAGTTGTCACGATTTCGCGACATGTTGCTCCGTCGCGACCAGAAATGAAAAGTTGTCGATTGACATTCTGGAAGAAAGTTGTGCGATATCGCGACATGTTGCTGGAATGAAAAGTTGTGTGATATCGCGACATGTCGCGGCAAAAATGAAAGGTTGTCGCGATATCGCGACATGTTGCTCGAAAGAAAGGTTCGCGATATCTGACATGTTGCTCAAAAAGAAAGGTCGCGATATCGTGACATGTTGTAGAAATGAAAAGTTGTCACGATATCGCGACATGTGGAAAGAAAAGTTGTCACGATATCGCGACATGTCGCGTTTTCGCGGCTCAAAATAGCAAAGTACAATGGAATGAAAAAGTGTCACGATTTCGTGACATGTCGTGTTTTCATGGCTGAGAGCAACAGAATGCAGCATGAAGAGAAAATGTCACGAAATCGTGACATGTCACAAAATCGCGGTCAAAGTAGTCAAGCAAGGCAAGGCACTAAAGTCGTCGCAATATCGTGACATGTCATGTTTTCGCGACAGGAAAGCGAGGAAGGAGCAAATGACAGAAATTGTCATGAAATCGTGACATGTCTCATTTTCGTGATCTGTCGACGACAATGGAAGTGAACGTAGAGGAAAAGGTGTCACGATTTCACGACAGAAAGCAGTGAATGGTACGGAAGGAAAAGGTGTCACGATATCGCGACATGTCACATTTTCGCGGCCAAGTGCAACGAGATAGAGCAAAATGAAAAGCGTCGCGATTTCGTGATAGGTTGCATCCGAGCGGCCCGAAAGAGAAAAATGTCGCGATATCGCGACATGTATCATTTTCGCGATGCATGAAGAAGAGTTAAGCTGCTGACAGAAAAATGTCGCGATATCGCGACATGTATCATTTTTGTGATGCATGAGGAAGAGTTAAGCTGCTGACAGAAAAATGTCGCGATATCGCGACATGTCTCATTTTCGCGGTGCATGAAGAAGAAAAGGTTGTTGACATAAAAACGTCGCGATATCGTGACATGCTATTTTTGTCGTGATTCATGGCCGGCCATTACAGAGTATGCAGGGAAGCGCTGAACACATGGCACAAAGGCATAAGGGTTATGATAATGCTTCAGATCGACAGTTACAGTTAGTAGAGAAGACCGAACGTTTCACGACCAAGCAAAAAGCCAAAATAATGAAGGAGCGGGAGACGAAACGAATCGATCTGGAAGATGAAATGAAGCGTCACAAGGCAAAGCAGAGAGCCATAGCAAAAAGTTTAAAGGCACAAGCGAAGACAGGCACAGGGGTCGAAAATCGCTGGGAGCAGGGTTACAGAGCTGAGGGTGATGAGCCATTCTGGGCCTGCTTTGGAGTGCTTTTCTTCCACTTTTTTTGGTTTTGGAGAACCAGATGTCTGCTATTGTAAAATGACAAATATTTAATGCAGATAATATTTCAAAAATTTGCATCTTATGGGCAAGAAAGAAGGAGTCATTTTCTGCATGCAAGATTAAATGTCTATTTTCCCTTTTCAGATTTTAGGCTTGTAAATGTAGTTGATACAAGTTTTTCTTGGTTGTTGCATGCGAATGCTTAAATCTGAAAACCTCATTCAAATCCTTAGGAACCAACACTTAGCTTATCAGGATTGTGCATGTTTTGCAGGTCCAATAGGTTAGGTTGCATGCATGGAAACCTCATATCTTCGATTTTGTCGAAATAGGATAGCATCATACTAAAGGCATTTTATTTTTATTCTTTTTGCACTTTACTTTTCCAAAAGTTGTTACTTTATTTTAATTTGCAGTCGTTAAAATTAAAAACATCCAAAAAAATATCAAAATCCCGTATAAAAAGAAAATTTTTTCAATGAACAATCACTAAAGTTTCATGGTGAAATAAATCAACATTGCCCCTTGTTTACAGTTACTTGCAATCACTAAGGTGTTCCAAGCATTTAAATTGAATATTATTATTTATGCATATGAATGTTTGTTCATAAGAACCTTGGAGAAATAACTAATTTCTTTGCAAGAGAGAGTTTCCTGTCAGAGACTCTAGTTGCGTGATCATTTTGTTATAGGGCAAAATATCCACTCAACAGGTAGTGGGCAATTATTTCAAGCCCGAGATTTTTTTGGGAACTTATGAGTTCGGTTGCAAATTCTATCACCATTATTTTTTACAATGAGCGCCTCTTTGTTAGTGGCTCCAAGTCTAGTGGCAAGGACTTCAATATCTTGTTGAAGCCTTCTACCTGGGTTCATGCAATGTTGCATGTTTGCTCTTCTATTTCAAGGTGGTCTGTTTTGGTGTTGTGAAGTGGTGGTGTGTGACTTTGTTTTTGACTTCGTTCCACTTCCAGTGGTGTGAGATAGGCCAAATATTAGTGCAAAAAAGTCTAAAGGTTCCTGTTGAACCCACTTCATTAGTGGTGGATTATGAGGTCAGAATAATTTTACATAAGGGTGGTCTCTTGAACTACCTTATGTCCTTTCATGGACACCATAGGGGATTATCCATAGTGATGGTGCACTCTTGGATAAGGGGGTGGGTTCAAGCTGAGGGTTTGGAGTTCTAAATATTAGTGGCTTTAATGGGGGGAGTAACAGATCTTCCAGTTGATAAAGCCTATCACAACCAAAAAAAGCATTCCGTGAAATGGGAGGTGGGTTTTTTTTGGATGTTGGCGAATACCTCCTGAGGTTGCAAAATGGTTATGAAGCTAAGACGCTCAAATATCCCTAGGATCGAGTAATTTTAGTGATTATGGACTATTTCACCTTGAATGTAAATAGAGAGGTGATTCGAAGCTTCCACATGGATTTTTTAATTCAACTCAGGAGGAAGAGGCTCATGAATATTCTATCATTTCTCTTCCACTCTCTAGCAAAGACTCTAAGAGATGTGAGGGGTGGGAAAGGGTTGGACCCTATCCACCAAGGATTAATTCTACTCACATTTGAACATGTAGCTAAATCCAAGGGAATTATGGTGGATGAGGTGTTGGCAAAAATTGAATTTCAAGGAATAGTGTCGATCCTTGATACGCTTATGACATCGTCTAGATTTTCAAGTGCGTCTATGGATTCTAATATGGATGATTTCAAGACTCCTTTCCTGTTCATGAAATGAAAGGCCAAATTTGTGGGCAAAGGGGGGGCTTCTCCTAGTGGCATCAAAATGGGTCGAATGTGTCACTCTACATGACTTTCATTGAAGGTGATGAAGTTAGATGCCTCTCTGACCTCTTTGGAGACGTTTGATTCAAATGAAAGTTTACTTATGAATAAAAAAGCTAAGCTCTCAACGGACTTAGTGGAAGTTAATGAGATATCTCTCTCTACAAGACTCGAGTCCCCTATTGTCCAACCTCTTCTCAGTAAGTTGGATGATAAGCTTCAAGCTATGCTAGGTTCCCTGCAAGTTACGATTGCTTTTGTTATTGAAACTCGTGAGTTGTTTTAGCATCATAAGGACATCTCAGACCCTAAGCCTATGGGGATTTAGATCACCTGTCTATTGACTAAGTTCTTCAAGCGAGTTAGTGGTTCTATCTTCTGGACTATTGTCTAGCTCTTTTTGAGGGATGTAGTTCTCTCATGCTTGTTGTTTCGTGCCCTGGCTATCTTGGGGTTGGACGGTCTTCTTTCTTGGTTTTTGTTTCTCTTGTTTGAGTTTTTGGGTGTTAATTTGAACTCTTGTAGTCCATTTTTGTATTAACGTTTGGGGTCCCTTTCAAAACCCCTTCTTTAATCCATTTACACTACCCTTGATTAAAAACTATTTTTTTAGAATATCATATAAAAACATCTACAAACCCTCTCATATGCTTTGTTCATATCTATTTTTATAAGTATACTTAGTTTTTTATGGAACAAAGAAAATGTAGGGACTCTTGTACAATGATTATACCATCAAATATTTTATTAACAATACCATCTTACTTATTCAAGATAATAATATTTGTCTTAATTTATGAAACTCCAACCCTCTCATATACTTTGTTCATATCTAATTTCATAATTATACTTAGTTTTTTCAAGGAATTAAGAGAATGCATCAAATCATGTACAATGATTATACCATCAAAGATTTACTTAACAAAACCATCTCGCTTCTTAGAGATAATAATATTCGTCTTAAATTTTAAAATTATTTTGTACATCATGTGACAAATGCTTGTTGGATGATTTTTTTTAATTTGTTAAATGGGATTGAAACAGGCCCCACCCATATTACGTCATCACCATTATTATAATTAGTACTATTTTCTTAAGAATAAGGGGTTGTACTTAGGTCCCCCACCCTTAACAAATCACAACTCTTTCCTTATGAGCTGGAGAGTTTACAAACATATTCAATTATCATCTCAATTGAGTTTCTATAGCTAGAAACCTCATCATTTTTCATAAAAAGTTTAAATTCTTGATTTTTTTTGCTATTGGTAAATAATAGGGTTTTGAAAGAGACCCTTCCCTTTTACAACTCCTAAAAATCCAAGAATAACAAATGAATCAATCCAAACACAAAAAAAAACTTATCTTCTTACAAATCAAATTTTACATTTTCTAAACAATACAACCTTTTCTAACCAAAAGTGCAATGACCAAAATAGTAATAGTAACCAACCCTATGAATTTTTCTATATTTGCCATCTAAATAGGGTTTTGAAAGGGACTCTTCCCTTTTACAACTCCTAGAAATCCAAAAATAACAAATGAATCAATCCAAGCACAAAAAATACCTTATCTTCTTACGAATCAAATTCTATTTTCTTAACAATACAACCTTTTTTGACCAAAAGTGCAATGATTAAAATAATAACAGTAACTCGCCCTACATTTGCATCCTATGTTTAGCCGAGGAATTCATACCCCAAATATTCCAAGATAGAAAATTCACTTTGTATCAAGTTGAGGAAGTTTTCTTCCTCCCAAAGACAAAATTCTTTGCTTCCCATTAGCTACATCCTTAGCAATGACTCTAGTTCTCAATTCCCGGAGATTGGGCCTTCCTCAAGAAATTGAAATTCCCAAATCAACCTTCTTAGATTTCCTTCTACTACCAGGAAAAAAATTATGGATAACATTTTCCTCCTTTTCCAACTCTGAATCACTAGTAGAAGTCCATTCTCCTCCATCTTCTTCATCCTCAGACCCATTCTAAATAATGTTAATATTTTTTTCTCCCATAGCCAATCAATGTCACATTCTGCTAAGGAGTGGTTTCTACCGAAACCCTCGTTTCTATGCTCTTTTCCTTCAACCCTTCTATGGAATGTGGCTCTTTCTCAATAGTCTCTTCTGCATGCAAAGAAGAATCCATTTCCTTTTCAATATAAGCCTCAGTCATCGGTTCATTAAGACCTCTAGGTTGAGTTTCTGGAACAAAATCTTCCCCTCCAACAATGCCATCCCCATCAAGGATAACAAGAACTTCAAAGCTATTTGAATATGGACCCTTACTACTTTCACCAATTTCTTTCTACCCCAAAACTTCTCCTTGCTTAGTTTCCTTTTTCCTCCAAACCCTCAACTATTGTCCAATTCTATTATTCATAACTTTCTCCTTATGATTTTTTGGGCATGTTTTCTAGATATGTCCTACCCTTTCACAAAGGTTACATAAGGGAATGGGAGTTTCATATTGAATCTCTTGTTTCCATTCCCTATAATCTAAAACTAGCCTAACATATTTAGGCAGTGGTTTAGCCATATTTACCTGTATGCAAAAATGGGTTGCTATCATTATGGTCAAACATTTAGTAGTTGAATCAAAAGCAAATATTTTTCCAATCGCTTTAGCTATCCTACTAATAATATTGTCATCCCAAAATTTTATTGGAATCCCTAATAGACTCACCCATAAGGGTGTTGATTGAAGAGTGGTTGTGGTTGGATTAAAGCCTTGGCTCCATTTCTGTAAAAATAATCCTTTCCTCCAAAAAAACCATGGGCCCCTACACAAAACATTTTTCATATCTTACAAATTTGCAAAGTTAAACAATAAAAAATTATAAGGCAAAGCCACCATTGCTTCTTGCCCCAAAAGTTTCAATTTATCCCAAACCCACTTTCTTATTGTATTTAAATCTGATCTTTTGCCCAATAATTTATTGACCAAAGAACCTTTTCCTTTTTTAATCATTTTGTCAGCCAAAATTCTTGGGACCTTGAGAATAAGACCCTTTTCATCCCAATTTGGAGATAAAACAAATCCCTCTTCTTACAAATTTTGACCTCTCTTCAAAACTTGTGCCCAAGAAGTGCCTCCCTTTGACCTTTCTACTATTGTCAAATTCAGATCTACTACTCCTAGATCCAAAGGGTTAGAATCTCTCTTATCATCATTAAGGGATTCTACTGCAACAAAACCCTTGTCTATCACCTTTCCTGCTCCTTATGTCCCTATCTCTTTGCCTTAGGGGATTCTTGATTTCCATTTTATGAACCTTCTTCAATTTTCTATGTGAATAATTTTTTTCCAAAATTCAACATCCTTTTTCTTAGCATTTTCTTGTAGCAACCTTCACAACACCAAAACTCCACCTCTATTATCTATGCATTACATCTTAGTAGAGTAATATTTCCAAAACTTTGCGCTATCATAGTCCGCTTTACCAAATCTGGATTGCTAGTTTCCTTCTTGAAGCATAAGTGCAACCACAAGAATTGTAATAAATAGTTTATATGAAAACACATCAATGTTATAAAATAAAACAAATATTACCAATGGAAAACATTAAAGTAAATCTTAATCATTATTTGATTTAGGCAATCAACATTTTATTGTCAGCTTTAGCTAAACTTACTACTTCCTCTAACCATGGAAAAGAGAATTGAACTTCATGATCCTCATCAAAACCTCTATATTGGCTACCCTATATGTACATTTGTTTTCTTCCCTCAACGTATGTGTAAACCTAATTTCTTCAAACTTTGTAGCAAGGTCTTATATTTTCACAATTATCTCTTGTTGTTTCATGGAGCCTTTGCTTTCCTCAATATTGCATTTAATACTATTAGAGAATCACCTTCCATCCATACTTTGTTCCATTTTATTTGCCTGCATATTTTTAACCCTTCCAAAGTCGTACAAGCTTCAACTTCATTATGTCTTAAATCCACTATTGAAAGCGTAATGAGACAACATATCTCTCCTATTATCTCTAATTATTCCTCCTCGTGGTGTTGGTCCTAGATTTCCTTTAGATGCTCCATTAAAAATTTAATTTGACCAACTCCACTTCTAATGGTTTCTACTTTATATTCTTTGTCTTATTTTTATTTTTCCTATATCCAACATCATACTTCTATTTGATGACTTGACTCCATCTATCAAGGCTCTCTACTACAATATTAGGAATTGTTGGTTTATCCTCATCTATGGCTAAACAAATCTTCTTTCTCATTACCTCTAAACTGCTTTCCTTTTCATTAAATATTCTTGTATTTATTTCCAACCATACAGTCCAAAGTATTGTATCTTTTGATATATCCCAAATTGTTTGTAAAGCCTCACTTTTAAAAGTGCTCTAACATTGTTGTAACATTTTTTCAATTTTGTCATTCATCACGATGTATTTACCAAACATATTAAGAATCCATTGCCATAGTTTTAAACTTTTGAGCAGTGCCCCAAGAGATGGTCTATACTCTCCTCCTTTTTATATAGAACACATTGTAAGGGGCCATAAAAACCCCTTTTCATTTGTCCTAGGATAAAACTCTTCTATGACCTACTAGCAAAACAAACATTTTAACTTTAGGAATGCTTGGGCTATCCCAAATATCTCTCCATATTCTTGTAGTATTCCTATTTTTTTGGTACTTTACATTATATCTGCTTCTTGTTGTGTATTCTCCTAAGCTATTCAACTCTGAAATCAACTTATCCTTAACTCCCCTTGGAATAATCATTGTTCTATTTTTGCTCAATTACATCCTAGCATCAATGTCTTGTATACTTGTAAAAAAATCTTCTTTCCATCTGTATCTTCCTTCTTGATCCTTGTACATAATATTTGAAATCCTATCACTATATTTATCTTAAACTAATCTCATAAATAATTTCAAAATTGGATCTAGATTGAGTGGTTCTTTATCACACCAAGTATCCATCCAAATAGAAAAATTTTCTCCAGTTCCTACCACTCATCTTAGACCTTTAATCACTAGTTCAATTGACTTTTTAAACCGTTCCATAGTGCATAACCATCTAGTAGTGAGAATGCGGTAAATATTAAGCTTGGGTCATTGGGCTCAACATACTTAGAAGAATTCTTGCCCATAATCTTTGATTCTCTTTGTAAAATCTCCAAATTACTTTTCCCCTAAGAGCTAAGTTTGCATTCGTAAGAACTCTTAAATCGAGACCTCCTCTCATCACACACCTTGCTCCATTTCACCAAAGGAAATTTCCTTTTATCATATAATCCTGACCACAAAAATGATTGCATTATATAGATCCAACTTTTTTCTATTGATTTTGGCATAGTATACAAGGACATATAATATGTTGGAATGACCTGCAAGACTGATTTAATTAGCTGCATTGTTCCTGCTAATGATAACCATCTTCCTTTCCAGGCTAGTAGTTTATTCTCAACTTTACTTATAACTAGATTTTGTAATTCTATCTTCATTCTCTCCTCAAATAAGGGCATCCCTAGATAAGTTGCTAGAAAATTTGCCCCCTCCATTTGGAGTAACCTACATATCCTTGCTTTGATTCTAGTTGGAGTGTTTAGAAAGTAAAAGTTGGATTTTGTCCTATTAACTTTCTACCTTGACACTCTTTCATAATCCTCTAATAAGTTATTCAAAGCTCTGGCCTCGTTTATCCCTACTCTCCCAAAAAGGGATGTATCATCTACAAGCTGTTGATGGGTAATGTTGTTGATGTTATTACTAGCCTTATATTCGTTTATTAGCCTATATTTGTATGCCTTGTTCAAGTTCCTACTCAAAACCTCTACCATAAAAATGAACAAATATGGTGATAGAAGATATCCTTTTCCAAGACATCTCTTGGCTTTCAATGATTATGTAACTAGCCTTTTGACCAACGCTAAATATGATATTGTAGCGACACAAGCTTTAATCCATCCGACCCATTTCTTCCCAAATCCAAACTTTTCTAATACTACAAAAAGAAAATCCCATTTAACCCTATCACATGCTTTATTCATATCAAATTTTAAGATCATTGCTATCTCTTTTCTTGAAGTTGTTGGATGCATAATTTCATGAGCTACTACAGTCCCATTTGGAATCTATCTCCCTTTCACAAATCCTCCTTGCTCTTTTGAGATAATTTTGTCTACCAATAATCTTAATTGATTTACCATCACTTTGGAGATAATCTTATATGGCATATTACATAGGCTTATGTGCCTAATGAATCAAACAATTCTACATCCTTCTTTTTTGGAATCAGGGTAAGATATGTTGAATTTATTTTGTAAGGTATGTATTGTTTTACCCTAGACTATTCCACTGCCACCAATAAAGTATCCTTCACTATATCCCAATTATGTTGATTGAATGTTGTAGACTACCCTTCTGGACCTACGAATTTATTATTATAAAAAGAAAAAATAGCTAAATGGACTTCTATAGTAGTAAGTTCCATTAGTTTCCTATTGTAACTTAAGGTGCTTCTTGTAGTAGTTTATCATTGAGAACTTCAAACTCCTTTGATCTTAGAATATTTTGATAATTTTTTTTTTGCCTCCTTTCTAATTTCACTTTGGACTTCAATACAAACCCCTTTTATTGATTTAATTCTACTAGTTATGGGTGTTGATCTCTATGATATTGCCATCCTATTATAAAACTTTGTGTTTTTATCTTTTTCTTTTAACCAAGTCCGTCTCGATTTGAATCTCCAAAATTTCTCTTCCTTACTCAAAATATTATGATATTCACTAAGCAACTCACTTTCCTCTGAGCTTGGATTACTATGCTCACCTTTTTAGAATTTTGAAAGTTTATCTTTTAGTTCTTCTTTCTTCTCAAAAAAGTTTCCAAAAGTGTTCTTATTCTATTCTTTAATTCTAGATGTCATTGATTTAATTTGTTTTGGAAGTGTATATAACCCATCGTTTCCTAAAGAATTCCATGTTTGTGCTATCATATCAACAAATTGAGGATGGTCTTCCCACGTCTGCTCATATTTAACATATGATCTTTTTTGAATTCACTTACTACCATTTTTACTCTTATTGGCCAATGCTCTGAACCAATGTTTGTCAAGGTATTAATTTTAGCAGAAGTCCTTTCATCCAACCAATGATATGAGAGAATGCATCTATCTATTTTTTCTGCTATTAGGTTTTGGCCTCTCTTGTTGTTGGTCCATGTATAGTTATCCTCTTCAGATTCAACTTCCCATAGATTATTGTTTTGAATAAAAGCTGAGAAATCTCTCATACTTTGGGTTATTTTCCTAATTCCACCATTTTTTTCATCCAACTTGGTTATGACATTAAAATCTCCTATGATCATGAATCAGATTTCTTGGTCTTTACTTCTCATCCATCTTCACCATTATGGTATTATAACAACTTGGCTATTATTCATGTATCACTTGACAAGCTTCTAACTTGCATCACCTTCTTTAAAGTTGAGGAGAACAGGTTAAGCTAATGCCATTTGATTTTAATGTCAGGTTTTACCCATAGGATTATAACTTTGGCCTGTCATGTAAAACTCTTTCTCCCCACCTTCTACCCTAAATTCCATAGGACTTATTAGATGAAAATTATTAAAACATTATGTCTCATCTTTTCTAAGAACCAATGCAATAAAAATAACATTGATTTCAATTATTATAGTCTTCTTTTTCCTAATTTCTTTAACTCACAAGATATCTTATTTTAACAAATCCCCTTTTTTGTTTTTTTTAAACACAAGAAATTAGGATCAAACACCTTAAATCATGATGGAAAGATAAATTGCCTCCTATAAAGCTCTTCCTTCTTAAACTTCCATTTTATTTTATTTTTTAATTGGTTATATGGGATTGAAACAGGTCCCACCCATATTGCACCATCACCACATAGCGGTATTACAACAAAGCTTGGATATTATCCATGTATTAAGCTAATGTCATTTGATACTTTCATTTTATATTTTTATAATTAATAAATATGTTTAAAAAAATTATTTTATATTTATATTTAAAAATAATATTTAAAAAAATATTTGAGAATTATTAAAACATTTTATCTCATCTTTCCTAGGAACCAATGCAACAAAGTTAACATTAATTCAATTATTTTGGTTTTTTTTTTTCTTAATTTCTTTAACCACAACTTATTATTTAAAAAAAATATAAAAAATATATTGAAACCAAATATCTTACAAACCTCTATTCAAAGTTTCAAAGTCTTCACCATTATCCTATTCTAACTATAGGATTAACCAATATCCATTTATATGAAAACAACAGATAAAGTCTTTGTGGACACTGTAATGGTATGGTTTTGGGCTCTCATCTAGAATATCCAAGTTGAAACTAGAATGGGGTGTGGAACATACAAGTTCAAACCATGACGAAGTGTATTTAAAAAAATAATAGATAATAAATTACAATTTAAATGTTCAACAAGGACAACTCATGGTTAGGGCTTTGGCTTCCCATCGAGGAGGTTCAAGGTTCCAAACCACGATGAATCTAGAAAGGGATTTAATGTTTTTCGGTTGACTGCCCCCAATTCAATGCCGTAAAAGGTCGAGGTCCCATTAACTTCATTTAACCTAACTCGATGCTCTAAAAGGTCGGGTCCGGTTGACTTTGTTTAACGCAGGATTTACAATGACAATGCCTAGTGGTGTTACTGATTCCCATCTACATATTAAAAAAATACAATTTAACTACTTAAAATAATATGGCCCCCGGTTCACCTGGGGTGCAGCGCAACGGTTTGGGCTTTGGCTCTTCTTCGGGAGATCCAAGGTTCATACCGTGGCGTGGGTGAGTGTGTGAGGGGGTGGGTGTGGAGTTGTTGTAACAGGTTGGGGGATTCTTAGTCAAAACCCCCATTACTTAATATTAAAAAAAAAAAAAAAAAAATATGCCCCCCCAGATTCAATCCCCATGGTGGATGGCTATAAGAAGTATTACTTAAAAAAAAAAATCTTGTCTAATGCAGGATTTACAATGGCAACGCTTGCTTAAAATAAGATGTATCGTCTAATGCAGGATTTACAATGACAATGCCCAATGGTGTTACAAATTCACATTTGTATATTAAAAAATACAATTTAATTACTTAAAATAATATGTCTCATCGAGGTTCGCGAGGGACAGGTGGATTGGTAAGATGTTGGGCACTTACCAAGAGGAGACCTAAGTTCAAACCTTAGGGCATGCCTAATCTGGGTAAACATAATAGTCTGATCTGAGTTCGCTTTTAAACCTTCAAGACATGCCCAATATGGGCAAAGGTAGTAGTCTATTTTGAGTTTGCTGAGTGTGCGTCAGCTTGATGATAGCGGTACCAACCCTAAGCTATGGAAGTCTCCCTCACTCCATGTTTATGAAGGCCAATCTGGGTAAATGTAGACCTGAGTTTGCTAAGTGTGCGCCAACTTAATGATAGTGGTACCAACCCCAATCCATCATGGTCTCCCTCACTCCGTGTTTACAAAGGCCTAAGCTATGGAAATCTCCCTCACTCCATGTTTACGAAGGCCAATCTGGGTAAAGGTAGACCTGAGTTTGCTGAGTGTACGCTAACTTAATGATAGCGGTACCAACCCCAATCCATCATGGTCTCTCACTCTGTGTTTACAAAGACGAAATAAGGTTTATAGAGGTAACACCATAATTTGACACTATAAAGACAATATCAAACAACACAACTTAACCCAATTATTAAAAAAAATAAAATAAATAAATAGTTACTAATACAAAAAAAAATGTACGAGTACTCGAATTTCCGGTAGAGAGACAGTGGCCTACGTTTATATTCTGCTCTTTCAAACGAGAACAATATACCTCAGCCGGTGTCACCTTAAACTAAGCGGCAATGAATGATCGTTTCCCCCTTCCAAAGGAGCAGAAGAATGTCTTAAATACATTAACTTTATTCAAGTAGAGAGCCGCCAAGAATTCGACAAGAATTGGAACATGGAGAGTAAAGAGCCGCCACCTCAAACTCCAACTCCAACTTCCACTCCCGTAAGATGTCCTCGTTGTGCGGCTCCGCTCTCCAAAGATTTGGTATGCTATGTTATTCTATCGATTATATAATTTACATGTTTTTGAAGGTTAAGTGCTTTTTATCTTTTTGTTATTCCAATTGCATATATCAGTCCTGGCGGCAAGACTATCAAAAGAGAAAACTATGTTTATTGTTGTTATTATTTTCAAATTTCATTTATGGTTATTATCATTGTAATTATCATGACGATGTTTGTTACCGAATGATGAAAAGATGGTGATACTTGCTGTGTCTTGGCCTAGATGATGAGTCTTGACAGAGATTGGCCCAGAAATTAATTTGGGGATAGCGGTTTACTAGGGTTTTGCTGATCTTTGGGTTTGTTGGGGTTTTGTAGGGCTTAGGGTTTTACCTGGGTTTTACAGGTTTAAGGAGTTGCGAGAGTTTGAGGGAGTTGTGGTATTTTAGGAGTAGGATTCGCAATTACGTGTAGAGGAAACCACGGCTGCAAGGAGAAAAAAGTTGATGCTATGAATTTCTGATTGATTTTTTTTTTTTTGGGTTGACTAACATACTCTGATGTGGTCTAGTGAAATCTGGCGGGTTTCCGAACGTGTTGCTATTGTGTAGCAGTAATTTTTGGCTCTCCACCCCTTGGCAGGGTTTGCTTAGCAGGAGCTTTTAGTGTCTGACAATTTCTGTAGAGAGTTTATGGGAAGAAGGTTGAAATGTGGTCTTGTCTTTGCACTATATGTTTCCTCGCATGGCTTCTTAAATCTTTCAGATATTTGTATTACTATTATTATAATCATTGTGATGGTTAAAGGTTTAGGGGCTGTTATTGGGAAACCATAGGGTTTAAACCATTGGTGGAAAGTACACACTCTAAACTAAACTAAGGTTCCAATCTCATGGGTGAACCTAAAAAACCATTTAAAAAGAATTGTGAACTAGTAAAAACAAATATAAAAACTTAAAACAGTTCATTACTGTTAGCGTAGCTTGGTTGTTATTACATTATTAGTCTAGATTTAGTATCGTTGTAACAATATTAACATTGTTACAACTGCTATCTATTTCGTACCTTGTTAGTTCCGTAACCTCCGGACTATACTAAGGTGTTGATTGTATTATTTAATCAATTGTTATCAATGGAATTATAGTCTGATTGCTTACATGGTATCAGAGCCTATGCTCTCGGATCGATCGTAGCCTGAGAGATAGCTCACTCTCGTTCGTTTGGTTTGGATCTGAATCGATGATCTGGAGGAATCCTAGACCTGTTTGTCGATAGCAACTTGACTGCAACATAGAATGAAACTTCGATCAACGTTTGGACAAGCCATCGATGCACCCGACTAGATCTAGACTATGGCAAAGTGATCTTGACGTAGATCTAGACAACTTACTGGACAGCCCTAGCACGACGCAAATCTTATGAGTGATGTGGCCTACGAAAAACCAGATGGGTGACGTCGACTACGAGGCGCACTTGGTGACACCTACAACTGGCATTGACACAGCAAACAGACCAGCAAAACAAACATCTACGTGACTGCCCGTAGGTAGTCAAAGCTCTATGTGAGATTTGTTTGTTTTAAAGAACAAATTGTTCCCCACACGGGCAATGTGGGATTAAACATCCCACGGCATGAGCATGCAATCACGTATGCCACAATCCCGCATGCTTCACCATTTGCAAGCATAATTCCACATTCTGCAAATCGTAGCCAAACAACGATGCCCGTGATTTTCTTGCAGCTCGTGTTGGAAAGGGGCCATATTGCAGAGGATTCGTGCGAGAAGACATCCAAACAACGTTGAAAAAGAGTCTACATAGACGAAGCGTGGAGACGAGAAATCTGATTGCTTACGTCTGATAGCAGACGTTTGAGACGGGCAAGCAGATTTTTTTTTCTCTTTTCTGAATTTTGATCTACCGAAGAGGAGGATCGAGGATAGGTGGCATGGTCGCATTGCTGATGGAATCCAGATCTACAAAGACAGGAGTCGGATGAACAGCGCGAGCCTGAGCCAACGCTAGGGGCGCCACCCGAGTAGCACCATCAGAGCGGCGTTGCTTCTTAGGAAGGGCTCGTCACAGGTGCATTAAATAAAGGGCCCTATCTTTTAGATCCCAGCCAAGGCGCTAGCTCGGCTGGTTCGAGGCCGGGGGTTCAAACCCTGTTGACTCCCCTCCTATGAGGTAATATTTTTTTTTTATAAGTTTGATTAATATTTTTAATGTTTTTTTAAATTATTTTTAGTTTAATTAAATTTTGAATTATTTTTTTAAAAGAAAAGCTTATTTAAAAATAAATTTTATATTCTTTTCTTTTAACAAATAATTTATTTAATTAAACTTTAATTTGATTTCTTAAAACATTAGAATATTATTTTTCAAACTTGAAAAGGAGGGATTTTTTTCTCTCAAAAATCCAATATGGGGGGAAGAGATCAACCTTGTAGAAAGACTGAAGCAGAGCATGGGGATACTGAAGCAAAGCCGATAGAACGAAGAATATTTGAACTGTACACTCCAGACAAGAAATATCAGCACAAAAAAAATTAAAGGGTTTGCGGCAAAGGGTTTTTGCAGAGCAAGGAGGGTTTGCGGCGGAGTATTGTATTAAACATCTATTTCATCGGGTAAGCATATTTTTTTGTCCTCTTTCAATTTATAAAACAATTTAAGTAGGTAGGAGAAATACATTCGTTATAGGGGTTTGCGGCGAAGGTTTTATTATCAGCAAGGGTTTGCGACGAGAGGGTTTGAGAGCAAGAGGGTTTTATTACACATTTATTTCAACGGATCAATAGTACAGAGGGTTCGGCTATAAAGGGTTTGAAAATGGAAGAAGGGAAGCAACAATTGCAAGAACCAATAT
Source organism: Wollemia nobilis (assembly GCA_028583015.1). Lineage (NCBI taxonomy): Eukaryota > Viridiplantae > Streptophyta > Pinopsida > Araucariales > Araucariaceae > Wollemia > Wollemia nobilis. Next base: position 4,298,555 of record JAQPPZ010000386.1, on the reverse strand, counting down.
ATGTCAATGAGAAACAGTATTGGAGGATATTAAGGCGTCGACAAGCTCGAGCAAGGGCAACAACAATGAAAATGGCATATCAAAAAATAAAAATAAAAAATATTCTACCACATAAACAGGTGGAGAATAAGGAACAATCAAAGGCAAATCACCAAAATGAGTTTTTAGATGAGGAAGAAACTTACAGTCCCACAACTACACCACTCATGTGGGCACCAAGACTTTATGTGCAAGAGCTAATGAAGATGAAAGAGAAACTTGAAAGCATGGAAAGGAGGGAGAAATTAAGAGAAACTAAATCAGATGAGGTTATAAACACCATTCGGAGGCTGGAAAAAGAAAACAACCAGCTCAAGGAGCAAGTGTCAAAGCTACAAAACCTTGCAAACATGGGTCAACGTGAATGGCATGTCCTCAAACAAGCCATCCATCCCCCAATCAATGATGCAATAGAGGTGGAAAAAACAAATGCAAATCAAATAAAAGAGGTACAGAAAACACTCCAAAACATTGAAACAAGAGAAAATGAGCTACGAAATGAATTAGCAAAGACAAAGACATGGTCTCAAGTAGTAAAAGAACCAGTCAATCAACAAAAAGAGTTGATAGAGAAGCAAGTAAAAATTCAAATAACAGAAGAGAAAGAAAGACATGAGAAGTTAACAAATATAATCATCAAAGGGTTGAAAGATTATGGGGACGGGGAAGACACAAATCGTTTAACCAGGAACTTCTTGTCGGATCGATTACAATGGAAGGGTCGGATAAAAAAAGTAAGCGAGAATTGGCGAGGTTGAGAGAAGGAGGCGAGAGATAGACATATTCGGGTCACATTGATGAGCTACGAGGATAAAATAGGGTTACTTAAAAACAGAGGCATCCTTGAGAGGGTCACAATTTTATTTAGATGATGACCTAACATTTTTACAACGAGGAAGAAAGAAATAAGGAATGGGAAAAGGTGAGGGCAGCAAGGAATGAAGGGAAACGAGGCATATTTAAGAAATGGAAAGGCATACATCACATCTAAACAAATCCAAAATAAATAGGGAGTATGGCCCGCTCGGGAACATCTTACAATGGTAAGTTGGAACTGTAGAGGTTTCCCTTGGAGAAGAGGACCCGGGTTAGGGCCCATTGCTAGAGACAAAGATATAATCATATTGATAGAAACACATGAACACGATGGATGTAGGACTCCAGAATTTGTGGGATACAAAAAAATAGCAATATGGAATAAAGCAGCGAAAAAATGGTAAAGGGCATGGGGGTATTATGGTTTTAATAAAAGAGGAATGGGATAGGGTCATTAAAATTGAAAAACAAGATGAAAACAAACGAGTACATTTGGATAAAGATCCTAGAAAATAAATCGGTTATTAGCATAGCAGCATGTTATTTTGCTCCCAAGAATTCTAAATTCTATAAGAAACATGACCTTAACAGAGAAGACCCATACTCCTCCCTAAAAAGAGACATTTCAATATACGAGTAAGTTGGGGGATATTATATTAATTGGAGATTTCAATGCAAGGACAGCAAATAAGCAAGCTAACATTCTAGAAGGTAATGAATATATTGAGATTAATCCTCTTTGGATGCCAGAAGAGGAAAATCAACAGTGGACCAGGACTTCAGAAGATGAGCATGGGGCTATCACGCAATATGGAGAAGAGTTGTTAGGTCTTTGCGGCATATACAATTTGATTATTTGCAATGGGATGAACAAATGGAAAAATTCAGGAAAGTATACATGCAAAACATATAAGGGACAAAGTGTAATAGACTATGTAATATGCTCACGATTACATACCAAAAATAGAGGAGCTAGAAGTGGAAGATTCTCCGAGTGGAACTTAAGTCAGATCACAACCCAATTGTTATGAAACTTCGAATGCATGGAGACAAACCAAGGGAAAAACACTTGCAAGGCAATCAAAATAAATATCCTCACAAGGGAAACATTCTCTTAACAGATGAAAATCGGCAGAATTTTAGAGCAGTATTAAATAATAAGTTACAGGAAAGGGAAGAACTACATCACAGTAGTAGAGATTACAGTAAGAGTGAATGGTTAATGCAAGTTATTCAAGAAGCTCTAAACAAATGCAAGAGAGCTAAACCTAAAAAGAAAGAAAGGAATAGCTTCCCAACCAACCCATGGTTCGATGAAGATTGCAAAAAAATGCGAAGATTACTAAAGGAACCAACGGGTAAAACAAGAGCAAACAAAAAAGCATATGAGAAGCTGGTAAGGGCAAAAAAAGAAGAATACACTAAAACAAGGAGGGAAGAATTGATTTATTTAGGGAAGCATGAACCAAAGAAATTTTGGAAGGAACTAAGCGTGAAAAGGATGCAAACTGAAAATAACATAACAGTTAATCAATGGTTGGAGTATTCAAAACAACTGTATCAGCGTAGTAACCAGGAGGAGACACCCCCTACTATCATTGTCAAGAAAGAACTTTTCACAATTGAAGACATTATTCAAGGGATAAAAAAGTTAGCAGCTGGAAAAGCCCGTGACATAGACAATATTCAAGCGAGCATATAAAATGGGGGGTAGATATCTTGGCACCGCAAATCAAAGAAATTTTCAATGAGGTCATACAAAATGGCTTCCCTACTGAGTGGACAACTAGCTTGACCATTCCTTTGTTTAAAAGTGGAGATGTAAATAATCCCTCAAACTATCGAACTATCATGATCAACCCTCTCTTTGCAAAGTTGTTTGGGAGTATGATAGAGCGTAGGATCAGCATATGGGCGAGAAGAAAAGGGAAAGAGAGCAAAGGGGCAAGCAGGTTTTAGGCCCAAGCACTCAACTATTGATCACTGTATCACGCTCAGACACATAGTGGAAAAAATATGGGACAAAAAAGAGGAGGCTTTTTGCTGTTTTGTAGACTTCAAAAAGGCATTTGACACAGTGCCTAGGAAAAAATTATGGAGCAGAATGGAAGAGCTAGAGGTTCCAATTCACTACAGGGCAGCAGTTCACAGACTATATGAGCATGTAAAAGCTAGAATCAGAACACAGGAAGGGTTATCCGAATGTTTTGGTAGTGACATAGGTGTCAAACAAGGTTGCCCTCTATCTCCGACCTTATTTGGGCTGTACATTGACAAGTTAGAAGAATGGATAAACAAATTTGGGGGAGAGGGTGTGCATTTAGCCAAATATGTGGTAAAACTCCTCATGTATGCGGATGATGTAATTCTTGTGGCCAAAACAGCCAAAGATCTAGAAGATCACCTTCAAGCTCTAGAACTCTTTTGTAAAGAAGTTGGGATGCGGGTGAACACGAGCAAAACAAAAATTATGATTTTTTCAGCAAAAAGAAGAAGCAACAACTCAAATTTCAGTTTGCGGGAGAACCGCTTGATGTAGTAATAGAATACAAATACATGGGCATAGACTTTCATGACAAACTTAATTGGAATACATGTAGGATGAAAAGAACTCAAAGTGGGTGGAGAGCACTATATGCACTTCAAAACAGGTGTAGGAATGCCGAGTTGTGGGACTGGAAGACCACCAAGGTCTTATTTGGCCTACTTGTTACACCGGTTCTGTTGTATGGTTGCGAGGTGTGGGCTAGTGGCACAACAAATGCAAAATGGAGGCAAATAGAAAGGATTCAAAAATATCTAATCACAAACTTTCTCAAAATTAAGGCCACAACCCCTTATGAAATTATTCTAGCTGAAAGCTGGAATGTTCCCTTTAGAAGCAATTGCTATGACCAAGCTGTTATGTTACTTGAAAAAAAGAGAAAACATGACAAATGATAGATGGCCTAGAGCAGTTAGGGACGAAGAGTTGCATAGGCGAAAGAATACGTGGATGAAACAAAATCAGAAATGGATGAAACGTTGGGAAATCAACATAAATGAATGCCCAAATGTCAACAAAGACATTAAAAATTATGTGAATGAAAAGTTCAGAAGTGGAATGTGGAAAAATGCAAGCGAGGAAAAGACAATATTATATTGCAAATTTTAACCCAACGTATGACCACAAGGAAAAAAGCGTATATAGGCGCTGAAATCAAGTGGAAGGAAAAAATACTCATTGCTCGAGATAAGGACTAGCTCTCATAGGCTTAGATGTGAAACGGGGAGATGGACAACGCCCAAAGAACAATGGGAAGAAAGGATATGTACTCTATGCGGCACGGGGGCAGTAGAGACAGGAGGAACACTTCATCTATAAATGCCCGAGTTTTTCGGATATCCGTGACAAATACAAAGAAACACTTGGGAACGAGTTTATTACAGATTTATTTGAAGACAGGTAAAATAAAAAAAGTTGGAGAATTGCTAACACAAATCAGCGGGAGAAGGAACAACCTTCTCAAAGATATTAAAGATCATATGATATGATTTGAGTAATTGTACTTCCATATTTGAGGTCCCATAGACCATATTTGGGTCTCGCGGACGTAATTAAAATCTTTCATTCATTCATTCACAAGGCATTATTGTTAGTCTCACAATGACACTGAGAGGGGGGGTGAATCAGTGTAGCTCTTTTAAAACTTAAATCTCCAACTCTTAAAGCCGAAACAATGAAAACTTAAAACCAAATAAAGCAAGTATAAAAAGAGAACATCACACAACACAAGATGTACCGAGGTTCACCGATCTGGCTACATCCTCAAAATGACTGTTTGGACTCCCATCCAAATCCAGCCTTTGCAAAGCACCAACTTTACAATCAATTTACCAGCACCCACTGGAAGGAGCACCAACCCCTGATTTATCTGCACCAACAGAAAGGAGCACCAACCCCTGATTTATCTGCACCAATAGAAAGGAGCACCAACCCCTCTACTAAGCACCCACTTGATCTTGATATTGATAATACAATGACATATATGAATCTTCTCTTCTCACAAAAAATTGATCGTTCTCTTAGCTCGTTCTGTTAAATGGTAAACGCTTTCTGGGTATTGTGCAAAACTTTGTCTATGACCTCCTCTCAAAATTTCAGCCAAAACTGATATCGTATGAGAAAGTTATGCCCAAAATACTAAAGTGACGTTTTTCACCTTTTTCCCAAAAACACGGATTTTCACTCTTTATTTTTTCTCCACACACTCTTCTCACTTCACAAAATAAAATCCCCAACTGAAATTCTCCAAGCAACACTCCTTTTATAACTATCTTTTCTCTTTGTAACTCTTTTTGTAACTTTCATATTCTCACATGCCACCTATCAATTGTAACTCCTTCTTTCATATTCTCATATGCCACTTGTCAATTGTAACTCCTCCTTTATGTAACTCCTTTATAACACAATATTCTCCTATGCCACTTGTCAATTGTAACTCCCTTTTTATATAACTTCTTTTGTAACTCCTTTATGACACAATATTCTCCTATGCCACTTGTCAATTGTAAATCCCTTTTTATATTTTCAACCTAGTCTATATTTTCTACAGTCACTGCTAGTCACATCTTACTTGCAACTGTTCAAATCTGGAGAAGACATTTCGTCAAACACTTCACGGCCAACTATAGTGCACCTTACTCAAACTCATACTTCAGGACCACGTGACAACTCAAACCAAAAACAAAAGATGATCTATTTGATGCCTTGAAGGTGTAACAACACTGAAATCGAAACTCGGCGACTCTTCAAGGTCGAAATGGCCAACTAAAGGATTTTGCACAAGTGGCACAAATTGACATAAAAGAGACCCGTAACGTTTTTGCAAAAATCATAACTCTCACCTCGTAACTCGTTTTCTCCGAAATTTGAAACGTAGAATCTTTGCAACACCGACTATGTCCAAACCAAAACTCACTGCCTAACTCTTTACGGTTCGCCTGTACCACTTCCACAAAAACTGTTGCTGACACTTTTTCCAAAAAGAACGTTTTTGTGACAGTCTTGCAACGCTTGTAAAATTCGCCTCGTTTCTTCGTTTTCGTTGAAATTTGGAACACATGTTCTTGAAGATAACGACCACCTCCAGTTCAAATTTTGTTGCATAACTCCTTACGGTTTGTTCGCAGTGCTTCTGACAAAACCTGCACTTTTTCAGCCTGTACAACCACTTGCCAAATCATCCGCCAAGATACCGAAACATCACCGATCAATCCAAACACCGTGGTCGACATCTCCAATGTCTGTTCGGAATATTTCCGACATGTCTGGCATGTTCCAAATTGATCCATCCTCGTCCAACCGTGCCCGTGGCGACTTTTGCAACTTTTTGACTATTTTGTCGCTTTGACAACTTTCTCGACGATTTTTTCAACTTTTGCAAATTTGCACAAAGAACCTCGTAACAACTTCACCCAAACATCAAAAACATCCTCATAAGCATTTAACATCACTGTACATACTCTGAATAACATCTGAACTCCTGTCCACTGCATCAACCGATCTATCTGATTGTGTTGACAACAATGACAATACTGTCGCTGCACCTTGCTCAACAATTATTTTGAAAAAGCAATTTTTTTGGCAATATTGTAAAGGTGCATTTTCGGCAGCGCCCGACACCTAGTGGTTTATTTCTGTGGGCACTTTTATGTTGTATGTTGCATTTTTTCTTACTTTGCACTACTTCATTAAAAGTTAACATCAAATACACTCCCTAAGTCCCCGGAATACATAAAACCCATCCGTGCAATTTATTGCACTGCAGCGTTCGGTATTTGTGATACCTCTGGCCAGCACTTACAGGTAAAGCTGTCGTGATTGCGCTACTGTATCCGCCGCCTAATATAGCTGCCAAAAATGACGTCTGAGCTTGTTCTCTATCAATCGTCGGGGAGATATAAGTTTGCCAGTTTGCTATTTTTCTTACTCCATCCACTACCCTAATCGTTCTTGTGTTTAGGCGTAAATCCTGACGAGAGTTCTGAAATCCGTAGTGTTTAGGGGAAGTTACGCCCCATGCATGAGGATTGACGACTTTCTATGGTAGGTGCCATCAACAAGACGATTCCCTTTCAGTACCGCCTAAGTTCCACGTATCGTAAAATCTTTAAAATTACCTACAGTTTCCCTCACGTAAGGGCGGGTAATTTTTTTGATTTTTTCAAAATACCTATAGTCTCCCTCACGTAAGGGCGGGTATTTTGTATGGTATAAAGGCCTGGCATTAAGGTATAAAGAAAGGGGGACCAATTGGTGATATAAGGAACCCTCACTATGGCTTCTTCTGCAAAGTTAATGACTGATGCTCATCAGTTATTGAAAGGTCCTAATTATACACCATGGAAAAACAAGATGAAGGCAGTCCTTATCATGGAAGATTTATGGGATGTTGTTTCTGGAGCAACAACACGACCTTCACCAGCAGCTGGATCCACAACTCCAACTGCTGATCAGATCGCATTTGACAAGAAAGACAATCGAGCAAAGGTGCTCATTTTGTTTGTTGTCTCCGATGAAGTTCAACCTCATATAGCTGACAAAGAGCATGCTAAAGAGGCATGGGATGCCCTTACCACTATTTATGAGGGGAAGAATGATTCCACCATTCTTCATCTTACAAAACAACTTCATAATCTGAGTTTGAAACAGGGTGAGACAGTAGAGCTCTTTCTTTGCAGAGTATCTGAATTGAAAGGCAAATTGAATTCTTTGGGAGAAATTATCGATGACAAGCTTCTCACTTCAGTGGTAATGAGAGCTTTGCCTGATTCCTTCGATACGTTGATCACCTCCATTCAGGTGTCACAGAGAGCAATTACCTTTATTGAGTTGGTCAATCTGCTTCAACAACAGGAGGCACGCCAACTTCACAGGGATGATTCTTCTAATACAACCCTATACTCCACCAGGAAGGGTTCACAGAAGAAGGGTAATTTTTAGAAGGGAGGAAATTCTCAACAAGATTCAAAAGGAAAAGGGAAACAACCTCAACAGAAGAAGAGATATTGCAAAATCTGTAAAAAGGACAATCATGACACCAACAGGTGTTGGCATAAAAATAAGCAAAAAGGCCAGAACAAACCACCAAATAACAACAAACAACCCAAGGGGAATGTTGTTGTTGAAGAATCTGACTCAGATTCTGAATGGGCACACAAGGTGCTCATGACTACCACAGTCTCCAAAGAGAGGGATCCTGTATGGTATGTCGATTCTGGAGCTAGTAAACACATGACTGGCGACAAATCATGGTTTGAATCATTTGTGGCAAAAGAGGGCAGACCTGTCACTATTGCTGATGACAAAACCTACAAGGTTCAGGGAGAGGGTACAGTTTCAGTCACTCTTTCTGATGGCAAGTGTCAGATTGACAAAGTCCTCTATGTTCCAGGATTGGCTAACAATTTGTTGTCAGTCACACAAATCCTGGATAAAAATATGGTTGTCAACTTTCGTGTTGAGGATGGCAAGAAGTGTTGTACAATTACCAGGAAGGGTAAGCAGATTGCAACAACTTCATATAAGCATGGCTTATTTGCCTTGGATGCTATCTCTACTCCCCATGTTGCCATGACGGTCTCTACCAAGGAGGCAACTTCCCTATGGCACAAGAGATACGGGCATCTTAGTTCTGGCTACTTACTTGAGCTTAGTAAGTATGAGATGGTAAAGGGTCTTCCTTCCCTTTCTACCACATTGCCAGTGTGCTCTGACTGCTTGGCAGGAAAGCAACATAGAGTACCTTTTGAGAAGAGCTCAACAAGAGCGCAGAAACCTCTGGAGTTGATTCACACCGATCTGTGCGGTCCTTTCACACCCAACAGTTGTGGGGGGAAGAGGTATTTTTAGTTATTTGTAGATGACTACTCACGAAAGATGTGGGTTTTCTTTCTTCGACTGAAATCTGAGGCTTTTGCTTTCTTCCAGCAATTCAAAAAATCTGTTGAGAAGGAGTCAGGGGCTTCTATTAAAACCCTCCGCTCAGATCGAGGGGGGGAGTTTACCTCTAAAGAATTTTCAGCATTCTTAACTGAGCATGGAATCTCAAGACAGTTAACAACTGCCTACACTCCTCAACAAAATGGAGTTGTTGAAAGAAGGAACCGTTCTATTATGGAAATGGTTCGTTGTATGCTCACAGGAGCTACTCTTGGGCAACAATATTGGGCAGAAGCTGTCACCACCTCAGTATATCTGTTGAATAGGGCACCCACAAAGGCCCTACAAGGAATGACTCCACAGGAAGCATGGAGTGGCCGCAAACCCTCCATATCTCATCTTCGTATTTTTGGATGTCATGCTTTCATGCACATACCGAAAGAGAAAAGGAAAAAGCTAGATGAGAAAACATTGAGATGCATTTTTCTTGGTTATGATGAGCACTCTAAAGGTTATCGTTTGATAGATCCTTTGACCAAGAAAATTCATGTCAGTAGAGATGTTGTTTTTGATGAGGCTTTCACATCACAAAACAAATCTGATGTATACCTAGATCTTGTGGAATCGAAGGATGAGGAGTTCCCTTCAACAACACAGACAGGGGGTCCTTCTACCTCTTCTTCAACACCACAGCAGAAGAATCCAAAATGGTATACAAGTACAATCAGAGACGCAAAGTTATCCACTCCACCAGATTTGACTTTGGATAGACCTCGTACTCGTAGTATGGCTCGACAGGAAAGAGCAGCAGCAGAGACTACTGAGGTTGATGATCTTTGTCAATATTTTGAGGAACTTTCTGTAGATCCAAATAAAGACATAGAGGATATGGATATAGATGATGACAGGGTGTTTATGTCTTCAATGAATGAACATGAACCTGTTTCTGTACAAGATGCACTTAGCAAGCCCCAATGGAAGGATGCTATGGATGCTGAGTACACGTCTCTGAAAAAGAACAAAACTTGGAAGCTTGTTGATCTGCCACAAGGAAAGAAGCCCATTGGCTGCAAATGGGTGTACAAAGTCAAGTACAAGGCAGATGGGACAATTGATAAGCATAAGGCCCATCTTGTTGCAAAGGGCTATGCGCAAAAGGAAGGCATTGACTATGAAGAAACTTTTGCACCTACTGCTCGGATGACCACAATTCGAGTTATTTGTGCTATGGCAGCACAGTATGGGTGGAAAGTTCACCAAATGGATGTCAAAAGTGCTTTTCTAAATGGTGATCTCCAAGAAGAAGTATACATGACTCAGCCTGAAGGGTTTGTACAAGAAGGCCAAAAGCAGAAAGTGTGCAAATTGGTCAAATCCTTATATGGCTTGAAACAAGCTCCTCGAGCTTGGTATATAAAAATGGATAATCACCTCCTGCAGCATGGATTTGAGAGATGTCCTTCAGATGCAAACCTCTATTTCAAGAAACAAGGTTCTGAAATAGTATTGCTTGTACTCTATGTTGATGATCTGCTCATTACAGGGAGTTCAGAAACTATGATCTCTACTGTCAAAAGAGACTTGTGTCAATCTTTTGAGATGTCAGATCTCGGACTTCTCCATTATTGTCTTGGTCTGGAAGTCAGCCAAAAGGAGCACTACATCAAAGTGTCTCAAAAAAAATATGCCAAGACACTGTTGGAAAAATATCGCATGACTGATTGCAAGCCAATGGCAACTCCGATGGAGACAGGAATTCAGTTATCGTGATATGATGATTCACCTCAGGTAGATGGTACTCTCTATCGACAGTTGATCGGGAGTCTCATATATCTGACCAATACTAGGCCAGATATCGTATTTGTTGTCAACTATCTTTCGAGGTTCATGCAGGAGCCTAAGACCACTCATTGGAAAGCAGCAAAGCGTATTCTTCACTATGTCCGTGGTACTATGGAATATGGCCTAGAATACAAGAAGAACAACAAATTCTTCTTGCAAGGATACACGGACTCTGACTATGCCGGATCATATGATGATCGTAAGTCAACATCAGGATATATATTTCATCTTGGATCTGGTCCTGTCTCTTGGCACAACAAGAAGCAACAGGTAGTTGCTCTCTCATCAACAGAGGCAGAATATCGCGCCGCACGTGAAGCTGTGTGCGAAGTGATATGGTTGCGTCGCATTCTGACAAATATGGGTCATCCATCAAAATCTCCAATTCATTTGTTCTGCGACAACCAGGGTGTTTTGAACCTTGTTAAGAACCCAGTGCATCATGAGAAAACCAAGCACATTGACACACAATGTCATTTCATTCGAGACGAAGTTCCCAAGCACCGAATTCAGCTTCAGTACATTCCCACAGATACTCAAGTTGCAGATATTTTCACTAAGGCACTTGCACGTGTCAAATTTGAATTGTTTCGCAGCTCTCTTTGTATTGCCAAATGATGTAATCAGGGGGGATGTTAGTATAGCTAGTAGTTATATTTTTACCCAAATAATGTAATAAGGGGGGATGTTAGCATAGCTTGGTTGTTATTACATTATTAGTCTAGATTTAGTATCGTTGTAACAATATTAACATTGTTACAACTGCTATCTATTTCGTACCTTGTTAGTTCCGTAACCTCCGGACTATACTAAGGTGTTGATTGTATTATTTAATCAATTGTTATCAATGGAATTATAGTCTGATTGCTTACAATTACTGGATGACAACGAGACCTCACTTTCTGCTATCCATGATCCCTCCTTGAACATGTATTCTCAGGAGATGTTCTCCTACCAGTGTTGTCGCATCATCAGGCCTGACATACCAAAATCTGAGCGCATCGCCTCAAAATTTTCATAATCCCTACAAAAAAAAGAGAATATATATATATATATATATATATATATATATTTTGTTTTATAAATATAGTCATACAATTCAGAATCAAACATAAATTCAATTGTTGAATAAAACTAGTAGGGTTAATATTGGAAGTGTTATATCTCCTCCCTATAAAAAACACTATCTTAGTGCTCAAGTAAACATGTGTTAGTTTTTTATTTGGATAAGGTCCTCATCTTTCCGTGTAACATCCTTGTTAGAGTAATGATCCCATTGAATGCTTTGTTTCTTTGTTTTGTAAAATAATCCTTCTAAATTTAATTTATTTAACTACTCAATCAATGTTGAACTTGGATCTTCCACCTGCAAAGAATTCCAATCTAAAATGTGAAAAGGGTAATACACTTCTCTTAATCATAGAGATAAGAAATACATTATGAATGTAAATTGCAATGGTTGAAAAGCCAATCTATATGCCATAGGAATAGTCACCTTAGCAACACCAAAAGGTCTGACATGCCTTGGTATCAATTTTCTTGCCTTACCAAATTTGGTTAAACTTTTTAAGGTCTAATCCACAAAAATGACATTATCTACCGTTGAGAATAATCTTGTTAAGGTATTTTGATCAACATAGATCTTTTGCATGTCCAAGGCCTCCTAAATTGTTTGTCTGATGACATTTAGCTTGATGTCATTTCTAAACCATCTTGGTCCCAATAAAAATTCTATTTTCTGCATTATCTTGGTGGAAGAGTTGGGAATTGTGCTTTATTACAACAATGGTGCATGGTCTATGCTTTTGCCTTAATGGTTTTGGGCCTTAACAAAACTAATGATGCCATCGCCCGGTTCTCGTTGAAAAAAAAGACCCATCTCTAAGTCCTTCTCTAGAGATGTTCCCAACCGCCTTTCTGTTGTCATGAAAGCTTGTTTTTACCCCTTTTTAAAACAGAGAGCAAGCTTTTCTCTTTAAAAAGCTTAGCTTGAGGCATCCTCTTTTCTTCCTCCCCACAGTTGGTTCACTTTCACGTCCTTCCCCTCTTTGTGCTGAGTGCGTCTATTCTGTCTTGTTCGACCAGGGAGTCACACTCTGTTCCCCCTGCTAACCCCCATGCTTTTCCCTTCCACCCTGGATCGATAAGCTTGGGGTCCTCAAGAACTACACGTGTTGGAGAAGCCAATCCAAAGTGCGTTTAACGAGATTCTTTGGAGACACAAGGTTTACTCCCTTTTCTGACTGAACGAGTCGATATGCCAAACACAACTCCGAGATACCGCGCCCAGCACAAAAAAAGCCAAGAACTGATCCGAGCCGAGCTAACCTAGCCACCTTGAGTTTGAGACTAAACATGTGTTTTCAATGAGCTTTATCTAAGGGCTGCAAGTTTCCTCTTAAGAGTCCCTCGTTCATTGGCTGCTTGGAAACTAGGCAATTCCTTTAACAGCGCGAAACAAAACCAGATCTTTCAAAACTCTGAGACTGATCCCACTCATTATACATATGTTAAACTGGATCTTGCTGGAGTGTTGCAGGAAGTTTGCTTTACTTTGGGATGGAGAAACGCATTTGAGTTAGACAATTATCATCAGGATCCTTGTTTTGTACCCATTGTTTATGTTTCTTATCAAATCTGCACTGACTATTCGGAACAATCTTCTGTAACATGCAAATGTGTGGCTACCCAGTCAAAGGATACATTTATCTCATGGGAAGGTTGCAGACATCGATTTATAGAGGAAACTGATTCTGGACATAAACAAGCTTTTGTAGAGTTGTTGGAGATAGACTATTCCCCCAATAAATACATGAGAGACTCTAATTTTTCCACTGAAGAGAACTGTAAAGATGCCTGCTTGTTTAGCTGTTCTTGTTTGGCTGCTTTTTTCTGGAAAGAAAGTAGATCTTGTTTCCATGCCACGGGGAGTTTGGAAAGCCTGAAGCACACTGAAAGCGAAACCTAGACGACTTACCTCAAGTTTCAACTTCTTCATGGTACTCGCTCTTATTTGGTTATTGGATTAAGCTTTGCTGCAGGCATCTTTATTGTTCTAGCCTTGTTTTGTATTGTCTATCGCTTTATATAGATCGAAATTCTGCTAAGGTGGAGAATTTAGCCTGAAAGAGCTTTACAAAGTGACTCGAGTTTCACACCAAGGTCATTGATTGTGTTTGGCATAGTATTCTTGGGAAGTCTGCATAGAAACCTCAAGGTTTCTGTGAAAAAGTGAAATGCTCAAAACAGGGAAAGAAGAATTTTGAGGAAGAGATTGAAACCCTTGGGAGTGTGCAACACATGACTTTGGTCCATTTGCGGGGATTTTATGCAGAGGGAGATGAACTGTTGCTTTTATATGGGTTTGTTGCAAACAGTTTGCTTGATGAATTTTTCAGTCAAGTATGAGTTCATCATTTTTAACATGGAAGCAACACTAGCAAATTGCTGACGGAGTTGCACATGGCATGGCCTATTTACGTGAGGAGTGTCGAAAATGCATTCTTCATCTTGACATCTAACCCCAAAATATACTTCTGAATGAGAATTTTGAAGTGAAGCTCTCAGATTTTGAGATGTTGGGTCTGATGGAGTGAGAGCAATCCCACCTCTCCATGACAGCTTTCTTTGGTTGTGTCTTCAACAGAAGAACAAATTCGGAGACAAGTTGTAACGGCCATAGACCAAATCTTTATATGGTTCTACCTGGATTTCTTCTTCTGAGGTATGGGTGTAGTCACAAGACCCACAACATTCCAAGAAAATTCCCTTAATAAGATAGTTGTAGAATAAGGAATTGTGACAGCCTCTAGAGGTGCAAACCATATTATGCAGTCAGCAGCAGTTGCGAGTGCCACAACTGCTTGTAGGACCAATAAAGCTGCAGAAGATCTCAAGCTTTGTTAACTTGGCCAAGTTTTCCAGTTACTGCCTGACGCAGCGATCCATTTTAAGAAAAATCAAATCAAAGTATTGTAAATGATGTCATTGCATATGAAATAAGCTCCCTATTAGTGAAAGGATAACATTAGAAGCAGGTTTGACAGGCATGTTGTCTCCTAACATATTATCTTCAGAGTGCATTTGATAACAACATTCTATTATTTAGGCTCAATACTAGAAGCAGAAGCTTCTCAGATATGCAGATTGAAGTTTTTTATGTTGATAAATTTCATATGCATGACTCTGGATCATAATAAGTATTTGTGAAAACTGATGCTTCTATACTACTTTAAGGCAAAGCCATATCATCCATCTCTTAGCTTCAGCATGCCATGATTTCACTGAATCATTGCAAGGAACAAAAAAGGTCATGTTTCCAAGGCTTCATAAATCCCTCAGCAAAGTTAGACAAGTTTCTTGCAGTCAATTCTTTGTGATAGCAAAGAGATTGACTGGAATACATGGTTTCTTGTGAACTGAAGATGCCAGATGAATAACATATCTGTGGTCATTCATGTCACCTCAAAATGAATAACCTGCAAAAGGTCTCAAATATTAAAGAGCAAGCATCATCAGGTGAACAGATCTGCTGCAGATCCTGCTTTTCACTCCCTGTTGCCTGCGTTTGCTCAAAGGGACTGTATTGCACTGTTGTTCTTCACGAGCATGGTATGTCACTATGAAACATGTTGGATGGCAGTAGAAATGCAATTTTTAAATTTGTTTCAAGTTGTGCCCATGCCTTGGACAAGAATATCTTCATAGATGTGGATGCCATTGCTATTGAAGGTCCATATTAATATCTGGTATTGTTAGCCCTTGCGATATGGCATGCTGAATGAAGATGCAATTTGATAGTGAATTGATTTGAGGGAGTGTTCATGTGTGAAACATCAAAGTTGCAAGAAATCATTTTTCCTTTTATATTAAATTATTCATGACAAGGAGAAATTTTAATTAGTGCTTTTAGTTTCATGTCATTAGTTTTAGCTTTCCTAGCTAGATTAGTTCATAGAAAGCTTTATCCAGGATCAAATATAAATTAGATAAATGCCACTAACAAATATAACAATGAATCACACTTCCAGAATAACAACAATATCTCAAATATATTCAATATCAAAAGATTACAAGAATGATTCAGATAGATTACATTGCATGGAGCTTTGTCTCCAATATATAATTTTACATGACTTTTTAGTACTTTGACTATTGCTCTCCTCAAACATCTGGGAGATGCATCCTTTCATATTCCTCATATTAAGACAAAACTCTCATCTTGCCACATCAATATGACTCTTCATTCTCTCTCTCTTGACACCTTGCACTTTCTCTCATATTGACACATACATTATATAAAATATAAATCATTTTACCAAACTAATATTTACAAGGGGGCCAAATAATGTAATACTTCCAACACCCCCCGTATTACATTATTTGGTAAGAAGGCTTTTTGCCTTTATTCTTTGAATTTTCTTTCTCTTCATTCTTTAGCTTTGACTTTGGTACTGTTGAATATATGCAACCTTCATTGGGTTTGCCTTTATAAATTGTCTGTGTCTGCCTCTGGATCAATGTATCTGAGTTGCCTCTGGTCTATGCCTTTGGGTCAGCCTCTGGGTCTCTGCCTCTAGGTCACTCCCACTGGGTCACTGCCTCTGGGTCACCTTTGGATAATCATTGTCTCTGGGTCATTCACTGGAAGAATCATAAGACTATTATATTTGTAGGATCATCACTACAGTTGCTTTCACTATAGGCTATCTTCCAAGCTGTGCTTGGATCATAATCATTCATTTTACATTTTTTCATGGTAAGGCTAACATCATTCGTTACATTCAATAAACTTTGATCATACTTGGTTTCCTTTGTACAAACCATACAACATTCTTTTCATCTTATTCCATTCATTTATACTTATCCATCCACAATCTATTTTTTATTTTCGATTTTCCTTCTCTTTATGTAGACAAGATTTTTGAGAATGATTATGTCCTCAAATTTCATAACCATGAAGATTCCAACATTTTTCTATCGTATATCCATATCTACCACAATGATTACATCTGTTCCTTGTTATAGGATTACTTTTTTCTTTCTCTAATTCATTATATCTTGTTTGTCCTTCATTGTTACTGATTCTATCAATTCCTGTCATAGATTTGTTGTCACTATTTCCTATCACAAATTTAGTCCTTGATTCATTGTTGCTCGTCTGTCTTGTATATCCAAGACCTTCACATTTTGGTCTTATTTCTAGTACAATTGGCTCTTCATTCCTTGCCCATGTTTTCCCAAACCTGTGTCTTTATATCCCATTTTACTTAATAATTTTGAACCAATCCCTTTATTATACCTTTTATAATAACCAAATCCCAATTACACTGATTTTTTTCAATATCAAGACAACTTTGAGCATCAATAATCTTGTCATCATTTAAATGCATGTCATCATCAATTTTGATAGCATAAGTTTTCTTTGAACAATCACGAACTGTATTCAGATCCTTTGTAAGTTTTCTCTGAACAATCACGTACTGTATTCAAATCCTTTGTGTCACATGTAGCATTGTTTTTGGAACAAGTTCTTCTATCTTTGACAATAATTGCAGGTCTAAAGTTTGAATTTATTAAAGTGGTAACTTATATTATGTAATCTAGGGAGTCATAAGTCCTTATTAAAAGTTTAAAATTGCAGGATAGGTTGAAAAGCTATGATAATGTAAATTGTAGAGTCTATTAAAGCCATGGTCTAAGATGTTATGAGGGCTAAAAAGTTGAGGGGTCATTTTCAAGTAATGTGATTATTTTTGGGTTATAGTCACTGGTTATTGTCAAAAGTAATTAGTTATATCCAACTTTGCATTTAAAAATAGTGTTAGAGTTGAGATCAATTGCCCAAACATGTTACTTGGAGTGCGTCATTGCTGGTACCAGACACTCATAACTTTTCTGTTTTGAGATTTTGGAACAGAAAACACTTAAGTGTAAGATAGATTCCTGGAATAAGTTCTCAAGTAACGGGATTATTTTTGGGTCACAGTTTCTTTATTCCTTTGCATATTTATCGATTTTTGGGTCATTGTGATACTTAACCCCCCACTTATCAGGGATGAATATGGTTGCTTTATTCCTTTGCATATTTATCCATTTTTCCTAATCTCTGCCATCTAATAGAAGTTGTGTCCATGTTTTCAACATTTCTGTCAGAAATGCAGCCACTCTGGCTATGTTATCTTGGGTTGGCTGAGCAGTATTGTTGAATTTTGTGGTGTTTCTTTCTTTCCAAATTTTTGAACATGTAACCTGGGCATAAATTCCAGATCAACTTTAATCTTGTAAGTATAGAGGGAAATGCCTCTTAGATAACTATTTTGTGACATCTTCAGCTACAGTCTAAGTGGACGGATTTGTCCAGTATCTGTGATCAGGTTTCCCTGATATAATCACAATGAAGGAGGAGGTTATTGACTGATTCCTCTCTATTCCGACAAAGACAACAAGCAGATGGTTGATGCAAGCCTTTTATTCAGGCTTGTCTAGATTGAACTTTTTTATGTGTTACCAACCATAGGAAAGCATTTACTTTTCTAAGGTGCTTTTTGTTCCATATTTTCTTTCAAGAGAAATGTTGATTGCCTTTCTCAGTTGCATTAACAGCCTAGGTGTATCATCCTTGATTATTACATGTCTTTGATCAAACAATCTTGTCTTCATTCTTAAAGACTGGGATGTAACAAGACTTCAATACCTGTTGAAAAGTTTGCAGCTTCTATTGTAATTGGGACTGGTCATTGAGAAAGAAGAAAGAAAAAATGAAATTATATAATTTTCATGCCCACTAATGACCAAAGCAGGTCAATGGGACTGTGTAGTACAACAATGTTACGAAGGAATAGTGCAATGGCAAAAAAAAAGAAAAAAAAGAAAAAAAAGAAAGGAGGCCCTCAATAAAAGAACATTAAAATTTAAAGGTGACAATAATATGGAAAATGGCAAAGAGACAATCCCAAAGGGTAACCCTAGTCATATTTCTTAAAGTAGCTGGCAGGAGAAGATGCATTGTAAGCGGAAAAAATCCCCCTGAAGTGGAGTCCAAAGGATGTAGCAGTGATATGGCACACACCTCTAAAGCTTCAGGTGCTTCCATTTACAACGATGGGTCCTTCCATTATTCTATAACATAATTTATTACTGTGTCCCTTTATTTTGATTCCACAGTCTCTCTTAAATCCTTCAGCATCTTCTGCTTCCTCACCGACTATAATCTGATGATGATCCATTCATCCTCCCAAAATCTTACTCTATTTCCTTCCCAGAGGATCCATCTTAACCCATCTGATATGATATACTGCTGCACTTGGTAGATTCTATTTTGCTGAACCATTGGGCAGGTTATTGCTTGTGAAGAGCCCCTTAGGATCTTGTTTGTCCATATATTTGCCCCTCAATATTTGGCAGAGGGCTGAAATCCTCATGGAGCTTCTGTGAATTCTGGCACTTCCTTTTTCTTTAGGAAGACATATTCTGTACTAGCTGACAGATACAACATGAGGTGGATGCCTCTGAGTGCACACTTGAAGCTAAATTTCAAGGGTTTTTTCAAGGAAATTTTGACATAGTTGGGGTGTTTGGAGTTGCTAGGCATGAAAGCAAGTTTATCCTGGCATATATCCTGACAAAGAACTAGATACTATAGCTAAGATTGAGGCCATTATTGAAGGTCTTAGTTGTGATAGATAAGGGCTTATTGTCGCTAGCAAAGTGGGAAAAATATTAATTGACATTTATTGGCAATGCCTGGAAATAACTGGATCAGCAAGTAATGAGGAAAAATCAGCAAAACTGTGATTTTCTACTTTTGTTTCTAGCTTTTGAGATATTGGTAATTTGTTTTAGAGAAATCAACTATTCACAAATAAATCTGAGGGCTGGAAAAAAACTGCAACACATGTGATAACTGCAAATTGTTCAAAATTTTTCACATTTTTTCAACACTGGTCTCTAGAAGTCGAAGGAGAAACTCCAAGATTGTTGTGGATGCCATCAACAAAGAAGATTGGCGTGACATGGCATGTAAGAATTTTAATAGAATGGGATTGGCTTGCTCTCTCTTAAATTAAAAGAAGGAAACAATTGGAGAGGTTACTTTCTAGCATTGCTTTAGAGAAGTGAATGAAAATGCTGACCAGTTGTGAATCTTGGTGTTTAGACTTCATGAATGCCTGAGTACAAAAGTTTGAATGAACAAAGGATTGTAGGAGGCAGCATTATAACTTTTGAAGCAAATTATTACCTGTGTCCATCCTTGTATATTTACATAATGATTATAAATCACAAGACTTTAAATCTCTAGTCCTTCGACAATGACTGTCTTTCTGATTGGCAGTTGGAAATTTTTTAAAAATCCATGCCTTGTGGAGATGTTTTGTCTTAATTGTTTCTTTGTGTGCGGATTAGTTAGTTGGCATATTATTTAGATTGTTACAAACTGTAAATGCAACATGCTTTAACTTTTATGTTACTTTCACTTCGTTCAAGAACTAAAGTTGAAGATGGTATGTCAATGGTTAGAACTCCTAAAGCCATGGAGTAAGTGTTTTTCCAGGGATAGTGATTCAAAATCCTGACATAGTGAAAGACAAAGATTGCATGGGGAGCAAAGATAGTTTGGTAGAGGTTAAATAAGAACCTCCTTACTGGTGGATCATGAAGCCACTTGGAATTAAGAAGAACGCTTCATTTGGGTTTATTCCTTCAAACTGCTCTGGTTGGGCTTCTATTCATTAAAAAAAATGGTTTGAACAGCTCTTGCCTCAAAAGTGTAGGGGGATTACATACTATTAATATGCATCTGGACACCATAAGAGACCTATTTATCCTCTTTGTTATGTCATTGTGGTCAGGTGTCTAAGGAGGCGTTATTTGTCTTTTGGTATCTGGTTTTTGACCAAAATTCAGAAATTCTTTGGAATCATATTCATCACTTCAATAAGCCTGAAGCATATTTTTATTTATTTTTAATATTAAGTTATGTGGCTTCTATTGGGGTCCATTTCCATCAAAATATTAAAATGTTACATCAGCTATTAGGTCAATTAAATTGTATCCAACCAACATTTCCATGAATTATTTATATCAAAGATATTTCCCAGCTCCCTGGAATCACCACTCTTCCTATGTCAAATCCTTGAGATAATTTTCATTAAAAGATGTAATCTCTATGGGCTATTTACCTTCTAAAATTATAATTTCTCCAAAATGGAGATGAACACTGTGAGTGGCTATTATCTGTCACCCTTTTCTTTTCTATAGATATGTTATTTCCAACATACTTCCTTCTTTAATAATTGATGGGTATCAAGAATAATGCTATTATTGTTGACCCACTATCCACATCCATTTTTCTTCACAACAATAACAATAATTTGTGAATCCCTCTTGAATTGAAATATGTCTTGCTCCTTTTTCAATTGCACTTTTGATCCCCATAAGAAGTGCCCTAGCCTTTGCATAGTTATTTGTTAAAATTCCATATGATTACAAGTAGATGAAAAGAATTTTACCTTCGTCATTAAAAAAAAATGTAGAAATGGAAGAAACACACTACAATATAGTTCCATTATAAACAACAAAAGTACACAATGGGAATAACTTACAGATGTATATTGATACACTGCGCACATAGCATGTATCCTGCACAACAACTATTTGCAATACATATGGCCCAGTCAAATGATACACAGAGACTTGCCTTGACCAGCATCGACCAACAACATACTTCAACGAACAACTCTACCAACACCATTCCTTCACCATGGTGGATGCGTACTTATAGGATTTACTAGACCAGTAGGCAGTTGGCAACTGCCCAACTACCACCAAACTATTTGTGTAAATCAAAACATTAAAAATAAGCAAGTAATTTACATCACATTATTACAATTAATTATATTGCCACTTACATACACAACTCTACATGACAACACTTGCACATAGGACAACTCTTATTTACACGCTCTATCAATTTGTGCCCATGCATTAATGTGCACATACATACGTGTGCTCATACAAACATGCATTCATGCAGACCTGTCAAATCTTCAGTATACAAAAAAAGTCATCGGCGCCAACTTTTCCAAGGTTTCCTTTGGAAGCACCTTGAAATTTAAGGTGGCTGAAGCCAATTTTCATTTTGCCATGGATTGACTTGGATCCCTTGTGCGAACTCTATTGTTGCATATCCCCCCTGCATGTATATTCAAATCAGCCTGCAACATCTTGATGCTTATGATATTCTTCTTTTCGTTTGTATCCTTGTTTGCTAGGCTTGAGATTTACAATATAAAAATAACATTGAAGTTTCTTCCTGAAAAATCAATGAAAGGCCAATTTTTTTTTGATCCATCAATTGTTTGTGCTCTTAAAGGGTGAAATGCATCGGTTTAGTTCAATTACTTGATTTGCTTTCATATGATTATCATTAAACTTGATTAGAAACTGTTGCCACATTTTGCACGGGGTGCCATGTTTTCAAGATCTGTAAGTGTGCTGCTCTTCCTTCCCTCCTCCTTTTCCCTTTCTCCATTTTTCCCTTTCTCCCTTTCCTGCAATTTCATTCCTCCGATTTTCCCTTTTACTTACCCCAGTCAAGTTCCCAAAACTGAGCAAGTGTTCCCTGAAAAATTCTAAGTGTTAGGGCGCAACCCGACTTCGCAACGAAGTCGGGGTGCGCCCTCAAGTTGGAGCGCACTAGGGAATGCGAAGTGCGAAAGCAGACAGGAGCTGATCAGAATTTGGCTAAGTGTCAGAGTGCAACCCGACTTCGCAGCGAAGTCGGGGTGTGCTCTTCTTCCTGTGCGCACTTGGGAAAGCAGCGTGCATAAAATCGGCTAAGTGCTGGAGTGCAACCCGACTTCGCAACGAAGTCGGGGTGCGCTCCTCTTTTTGTGCGCAGTCCGAACAGCGGTAAAATCAGCTAAGTACCGGTGCGCAACCCGACTTCGCAGCGAAGTCGGGCTGCGCCCTTTGACCGGTGCGTAGTTGGGCAAGATTCATCAAGCAAGCCCAGAAATTGGCTAAGGCACGAAGGCCTCCCCAACTGCGCTGTTTCCCGCCTGCGCTACTCGACAACGCTCTGATTCCGGGTGAAGTTGGACAAACTGCCTTTCAAGGCGGACAAGTGTCACTCATCAGAATCCGACAAGTGTCCAGCCTCGGGATTCGAGCCGAGATGTGACGGGATCAAGGACAAGCATGGACCGCACTACCTACGCCAGCTGCCCCTATTTAAGCTGATTAGAAGTTCCATCTAACGCAGCTACCCGCATTCCCGCTGATTAGAAGTCTCACCCAACGCGCTGCCACGTAGCTGTACAGCTTTCAGGGAGACCTTGCTGCAGGTACAGTCCTCGCCGACAGGAGTCAGCATCAGCAGCTCTTCTGCCGCTTTTGTCAGCTATTGTCTGGTCTGGGACTTTGTGCCCGTAATTGTAATCGGGGGGAACTTGGGCTATAAATAGCCATACAATTTCATTGTAAAGGGGGAAGGGGAATATACTGCTAGGGAACCATTGTAGCTATACGTTTGCTTCTGAATGCAAGACACATATTTGGCTCTGCTTACTGTCATCATCTTGTATGCTGCCTGCCTCTCCTTGTCATTTCTGCCTCATGTTTCTTATTTCATTGCTTATTGTTGTAATGAACTCTGGACTCCGGTATTTGATGATTAAGTATTCCTGGAATGCATAGATAGAGGATACATAGGATGCATGATAGCTGTAGTTTCATTATGTGTTTTGTATAGGACTGCTGTTAGTAGTGGTGATTGATCGTTGCCGTGCTGCTTATTCCCCCCACCCAACTCCAATCACATTTGGATTCTCTTTCCGCAATTTATCTCTTTCCTGCACTCTTAGCTTAAACACTAAAAACCCACAGGAAGCCGGCCTTCTCCGGAGATTGGCACGGAAGGCATTCCTTCCTTCCGGCCTTTCAATCTGGTGGGCGAATCTGGGCGCATTATACCAAATCCTTTCCTCATGGCAGATTCGTAACCAACAGAAACTGTTTGCTTGAAACACATGGTTTGCATACTCCTTATTCCTCTTAAATATGGGGCATTCCATGCACCATTTTAGATTTGTTTAGTAATCTTGAATATAATTGATTTGGTTACCCATATTTCTTATGCCATAACTGGTTGGCTGTATTGACATAGGTTAAAATATGCATCTAGCAACAACTATATTGGACATGCCATTTATTAACCACTATTTCTGTCAAATAAATAACTAAAGCTCTGATGTATCATTTGACTAGCCAAAGCATATTTCTTTTAGCATAGTTATATACACAGCGTTCCAGTTTGTGCTAATCTGATTAGCAGAAAGCTTCATGTGAATTTGACGTGTGCCTTCAGCCTTATGAATAAAATTGTCTTAAAGAACTATTTTCTGATGGTTACAAATAGTGATCTTAGAGAATATTGTTGTCTCGTGCTTTGCTGCTGCTGAAACCACAAACAAAATTGATTGTGAGCCTGCTGAACTTTTATGTGCTACCATAAAAAGTTAGTATCATGGGTTTCGTTGCAGTCTGCAAAACCACTACTGGGATATCTGCCATGGCCTTTGTTATTTCCTCCATCATTTATGCCTCTTTGTCTTTGTCTTTTTGGGCCATGTCTTTATTTCAAGTAATAATCTTGTTTCATCACGGTTTCTATACCAAAATTGTTAAAATATTATTGTATCTACCAGAGTGGGAACTACCTCTGTCAGTTTGAGAGTGATTTCTTCTTCTTCTTCCTCCTCCTGGATCTTGACCATGGCCCTATGCTTTCTGTCTTCTTGCAAATGCCCCATCTTGGTATTTCTTGGTCTTCACCTTTTATTCGTTGTTTTTTGGTGAGAGTAGTCCCATAATCTCTGCACAAGATGATGTTTTAGTTTGAAATAAGAGATGAAGATGTGACAAAATTGTTATACATTTAATGCAAGCTTTTCAACTCAATTGTAAATTGCTCTTTCTAGGTTGCTAATAGCTGTAAAGTATAAAAATCAGTCTTACATTAACTTGTTTTCATTTGCTATTATTTATGTAAACCCCTTATTTTCATTTGCTATTATGTAAACCCTTTCTTGAATTTTTTTTCGCAGGAGACAAGTAGTTGGAGTCTTGCACCATTCATACGAGATAGTTTTTCTATGGTATGCCTCTTTCTTTGATGTCCTAGTACGTTGTGTTTAGGAATTCTTTGAATGTCTATTCTGGATTCAAACACAGTGTTTAATACATGTTTTTATTCTTACTTGAGCAGATTGGCACTACTGTTGGAGGAAGTGCAAGTGCATTTTATGGATTTAACCATGGTAATGTTGTTACTCTTCACAACTTTGCCTTGCAAAGAATATTAGAATAATCATTTTAGAATGATAAAGGAAATATTTATAACTTACGTAAAATGTGAAGATAGTAACTTCAAGTTTGCTTACTATTATTTGAGAGGTTAGATTGCAGAGTTTGACATCAATAGGCTTTGAGGTTGCAGAATAGCATACTTCTGTTTTTATCAAGCATACTAAAAAACGATTGATGTAGCTTTTCTTGCAAAAAAAACTTGGTAAGTTGTTGAAAGTATGTTTTGCATAGAGTTACATACCCTATTCCTCCAAATAACTTAATAAAAAAATCTTTCAAATAGATTAAATTAGAGGAACCAGCTGTAAAATCGTCAAGTAGATGGCCAGATACTTTGCAAAAATAAGAAATAAATACAAATTTTAGTAGAATTGAATAATCCTGTTGAAAATGGGTGTTTATGCAAATAAAGTTCTTTAACAATGTAAAATGGCTTTAAGATAGTTTCTTGTGTATCTGATAAAGACATGTAGTTTATTCACTTTTTATGGGCCCAAGTTGATGGGAAACTATTTTGTCTTTAGAAAAAACTTCAGCAAATGAGGCATCATTGGAATTTTAATTGGGTTGTTAATAGGCTATGCAGAAATGCATAAAGATTTAGGCAATAGTTGCACATCTAATAGATTGCATTATGAGTTTGATGGAAGTTGCATTTTGAGGGCATTGAAAAGATCATATTTGCCTAGAGACAAGGAATTCTCGTTTCTTGCATCAAATGAGACCTCGATATTCCTTTCGGTTCGATGATACACAACCAGGCTCAATTGCAAGAACAAAGCAAAACTTCTGATGCATGGATTTACACTTATCACACCAACCGTTCTCATGGGGCAGAAACCAATATGATGGACTGACTATGACTGGGGAAATGTATGGGGAAAGGAGTTAAGAGCTACCTCCCATAAGCGGTGAAACAGAAATTTATACTTGCTGTACTAGAATCTAAAGAATAATATATTTACATCAATTGGGAGAGAAGGGTGGCATAATTATTAGCATTTTGATTATTAAAATGAATTGTGGGATGGTGGGTGAAATTTGATGAGGGAAGAAGAGAAGATGGAGGGGGAAGAAGAAGGTCAAATTTGCAGGGTCGAAAATGGGAAGTTGACTAGAAAATTGTGAATGTCAAAGATGAAAGAAGAATAGTTGGTAAGGATATAGTCAACCACACTCAAGTGAACTTGCAAGAATCTGGAAAGCAAGAAAGTCTGTTTAGCATGAAGAGATCATGTACTTTGCATAGTCGAATCAACTTCTTCAATATGTAATGATGACATTCTTCCTATTAGCAAAGTCTTAATGCAACCTGAGATTCATAAGGTCTGTCTTGAAGAGGCAAAACTCATCATTGGGAAGGTCATGAATGTAGCACAGTAGTTGGTATTCCCGAGTTAAAGGCACACGCAAGTATCAAACAACAATACACACATTAACAACATTAACCCATTGCCTTTGCAATAAAAGGAATCACAAAGATAGATTGAATTACCAACAACAATGACACAATAACGATCAATACAACATTATCAGATCAGCACATACATGAGGTACGGTCAATACATAGACGATGATACCTAATCAATGAATGTAGTGTGTCTATATAGAAAATTTGGGAGGGGGAGGTAGGTGTGCAACTTGCAACTAACTTCTCATACTTATCGGCTAACACCAACTACCTCGTGCATAACAAAACTTAACATGTGCACATTAATACCAAACATATTGTTGCACAACTCATGCGATGTACTTATTTACAATCATGAAATGAAACTATGTACAATCAAAATGTGTGCATACTCATGACTCGTATGCTTCCAACTCAAGCTTGTGGTGGATCAATTTGCAGCATGACGTTAGAATTGTGGGAAAGGAAATAATGCACCAAAATGCAACAATTTCCTACTTAGTCCAATGAGGAAAGTTATGCTAGTTAACCAGATCTAAAATTATTACAGCAGAGTATTAGCACTTAGAAAGAAATTCAGAATATAGAAGAAGAGAAGAACACTAAATACACCCTAGGAAAACCCAAATCCACGGAGGGGAAAAGCGCAGCAAGAAGAGTCACAATGTATTATTAGCAACAAATCAGTTACAATACATTTCAGAGTTTAACTCTTCTTAGGAGATTTTCGGGCTTGAACATATAGGAGACAATCCAACAGCATAACCATGCACATGCAATCTTCTACACACATGAAGAATCCAACAACTTGTCTCCAACTCCAACCTGCAATGCTCCAAAATTAGGATGACCAAGAATACCCAAACCACTCATCCAAGGCTTGTTTATATAGGCTAGAGGCAAACTTGGAAACCACTATGGGCTATCTCATAGCTATCTCCATGGGATAACACAAATACCAAAGCCCCTTTTTTAATCCTACTTCAAGATGTGATAAGGTTGTTGGTTGCACATCCCAACAACCTCCTAAAAAATAGGAGATCCTCTCTATCTACATCCTCAACAACTTACCCAATATGAGGGGTCGGGTAAAATCATTATTAGCCAATTTAACCACCCTATTATCACTCCACACAACATGCCTAGTATCCCAAGATTGCCCTATCCAAGTGGGATACCCTTAGGAGTCATTTTTACATAGTTACAAGTTACCAACTTGGTAAACCAACTAAAAATGTTCTCCCCTAATGCCTAGGTAACCCACTAGAATAAAATACATCTTTTATGCAAGGTGTACAAAACCTTCCCAACAATCTCCCACTTGTATACATTGCATAGGATGTCAAATCATGAAATTAGAAACTAGGGGATTACCCCTATTGTCAATTGGCACCATTTGAACTTCCTTGTGCTGACGGGCTTCGTCAACGCATCAGCTACATTCGCAAAAGTGTCCACCTTCTCAATCACAACCCTTTGTCCTCCACCATATCACGAACGTGTTACTGCACATCAATGTGCTTTGTCCGCACATAAAAGGTAGGGTCTTTACCAAGCTGATGGCACTCTGACTATCACACTGAATTAGTATTGTAGCCTGCTTCAACCTGATATCCGAAGACAATCTCTGAAGCCAGATTGCCTCCTTGCAGGCATGAGCAGTTGCCATATACACTGTCTCTGTCATCGAAAGAGCAACCACAACTTGTCTTTTGCTCATACAACTTACCGCACAACCAAACAAGGTAAAGACATACCCATTGGTAGACCTTCTGCTATCCACATCTCTAGCCCAATCTGAATCTACGAATCCATGTGTATCAACTATCCTAGTCAAAGTTTTTCCACCTTAGTAGCAAATAGAATACTCTGAAGTGCCATGAAGATATTTGAAGACTCTTCATTGCAGTCAATGCTCCTTGGCTGGATTGGACATATACCTTCTTAGAACTCCCATTGCTTGGGGAATGTATGGTCTAGTGTGGACCATAACATACATCAGGCTACCAATTGCACTTGCATAAGGGACGTGGCTCATGTCCTCTATCTTACTGTTGGCAATTTTGCCACATTAATTTTTTTGATAAAATTTGGCCTAAGTATGGAGCTTTAAAGCGGCAAAGAGCATGCAAAGGTGTTATCTTAAAACGGACCGTAAACGGAGGCGATAAAGTGGATGAAATGAGCTTTGGATATTTTATCATTGCAGATCTTTTCGCTAGCTTTCCGGCGATATATTATAATAGGTGATCGGGTCAACGGATCAAAAGTTATGGCCTCGGGAAGCAAAACCAGGAAGCTCAATTTTAGGCTAGAAAATTGGCTAAGTGTTGGCCGCCCGACTTCGCTGCCCCGTCCGACTTCGAAAGAAGAAAAGTGCAATATTTGGCTAAGTGTTGGCCGCTCAACTTCGCTGCACCGCCGCCCGACTTCGCTGCGTCGCCCGACTTCGCTGCGTCGCCGCCCGACTTCGAAAGAAGAAAAGTGCAAAATTTGGTTGGCCGCCCGACTTCGTTGCGCCGCTTGACTTCGTTGTGCCGCCCGATGTCGCGCCTGTTTTTGTGCGCCATTGGACAAACAAAGAAAAAGGAAGACAAAAAGTTTCCAAGTCAAGACTCGTCCGTCGTCGCTGTCTTCCTTAAGCGCCTTCCATCATTTCCCCCTTCATCAGCGGACTTCAGATCATGGACAAGTGTGCAGTTTTGGGATGTGTGTCAAGATGTGACAGAAGATGTGCTGTCAAGGTACGAGGTAGATGAGCATTGAAGAACAAACTGTACCACATCTACCGCATTTAATCGGACCTGGCTTTCCCGCCCATCCACCTTGTCCGGAGATGTGCAGTTTTCAGAACAGCCATACCCAAAGTACAAGTACAGCCGACAGGGGTCTCGTCAGGGCAACTTTTTTCAGCTTTTACAGCTTTTGCCGGTCCTTGGGATCCGTGCATGATTGTACTTTGGGGGAAAATTCTTGCTATAAAAGGCAGTTTATTTCATTGTAAAAGGGGGGAAACATATTGCTAGAGGGCTCTGCTGTGACGGATCACCTTCTAATTAATTCAAAGCATCCTTGGCTCTGCTTCTTGTCTCTGTCTTTTATGCTGCTTTCTGCGAGTATTTCTGCTTCATGTCCATTTATATTTTTGTCCGTTTGAATTCTGAATCCTGGATTTGAGCATTGGTGATTATTTGGATTTGGAATACAAAATAGAAGGATACATAGGGTAGAATAACAGCTGCAGTTTTTGTTACATGCTTTGTTTTAATTGTTGTTGGTTCGGATGCAAATTTGCGATCGTGCTGCTTGTTTTCCCCCCACTTGAAACGCATGATATTTACATCTCTTTCCTGTTCCCTTATCTTTTTCGATCTCTTTCCAGTTCCCTTTCCCCTTTTTAATCTCTTTCCTGCACTCTTATCTAAAATCCCCCAAGTAGGTTAGGAAAGGAGCTGGCCTTCTCCGGAGATCGACACGGGAGGCATCCCTTCCTCCCGGCCTTTCAATGTTGGTCTGCGGGTCTAGGGCGCATTGACACACCAAGTCCTTCCCAAGTGGCGGATCCGTGGCCGACACTCACCTGGTGTCAAAGGGCATTGATCAACAAAAAGCTTTGTTCCTACATACATGGGAACAATCATTGGTTTACAATCATGCATTTTAAACCTATGCAAAACAGAGTTAACATACTTCATCTGATTGACTCAAAGTTTTCCAAATCTCCATCCCTAAGATAAACTTAGTTGCCCCCAAGTCCTTCATATAAAATTCAATGGAAAACTGAGTTTTAAAAGTCTTGATCATATCCTTACTGTACTAAAAAACATGTCATCGACATATAGTGAAATAACAACAAATCAAACACCATCCCGTTTGAAGGATACACAGCGATCAGACTTAGCTCTAATGTAACCCAACTTCAAAACATATGAATGGAATTTTGGATACCAGATCTGTGGGGACTGCTTTAGACCATAAAGGGACTGTGTGCTAGAAAAAGGGAATATCTAATATAATTATTCAAATTAATACCAGATAAACCAAGATGCTAAAACTAAGATAGCAAAGCAGTAAATTAACAGTAAATGCTGAAAGCTATCCTAATTCCAGCACAAATAAATGGAAGCATTCAAGAACAACTACATTAAAATTATCCACAAAATACCAGTAAGCTAGGGCTAATCCTAATGCAGTAAAAATAATTACTTGACACCTAGGGCATCAAGGACCACACTATCTAGAAGATGAACAAAATGAATAGCTCATTCCTACCCTATCCTGTTGGCAATGTCACTACAGTAAAGTAAAGAGAGATCACACTAGGGATGTTTGTAGAGGGTTTGACCTGCCTTGGAATCTGGTCCTTGAATGACAAACAATGACCTTTGGCTGCAATCCTTGTTGGAGTGTCCTGTCTTCCATGGAAGGCAGTGAACCAACGGTCAATGGCTTTGGTTGTACATGCAAGGACAAGACAAAGAGAAAGAGAGTGAAAAAGGGTGTGTGATGTGATAGCAACAAAGGCAAATAGCATAAAAGCAATATTGTCAAGAAATAAGTGTATGCTTTTGATAGCTAAGTCAATCGTGAATGTGTGGTTACTTAATGTATGGCGAGAAAATGAAAGGATGAAAGGGGTATTTATAACAGATGAAATTAAATAACTTTCCCTGTAGAGTCAATGACTGATTTTCATCCTTTTTAGTTGCGCCGTTTGAACCCTAGGTGTAATAGTGCTAGAATCATGACTGTGCATCAAAAACCCTAAAAATCAAATGATCACGATTGTCACTTAAAGTGATGATCACGGCATTGTCGATTTTTAGGAAGTGTGCTTTGGGGACATGTGTCACGATGTCCCTTAATCCTGCCTCTATCCTTATTTTTGGTGTTTGGAAAAGTTAGAAGACAAAACTGTCATGAAATATGGTAGAAAAGTGACAATTGGGTGAAGAAAGGGAACCAAAACCATCGACCAACATGGCTCGCTATCATCCTACCCAAGGACTAACAAAGTTAGTCCACCCCTATCCCATAAATAGGATGGGACTCTCCACCACCTGCAAAGTTAGTTGTTAGTGCTCTTTTTACAAATACATATTGCCCCTCCCTAAGGACCGTAGGCGACATTGCAAGGGATAGACACCCGTGAGTCCTTAGGGAAAACAAGAAAGAAAAAAGAGTAATATGCGATAGCCGAAGCAACAAAAATGAAAATTCTATGCTACAAAACAAAAAACAAAATTTTTGTAATGTTGATTCTATTGTCCAAGCAAAAATGCAATTTTTTTGAAATAAACAGCAGAAAACATGCAAAAATGCAGTAAAAAATGTGAGTGCAAGAAAACATACCTAAGACTTGTACGTGCCCTTGAAAACTTTTGGCTGTAAGAAATTGATTTTTACTTGCCCTAGGTGGCCTGAAAGGAATATACTTGTAAGAATACCCAAACTGCTGAAAAATGCTAATTGGGTGCAAACTGAGCAAAAATGGAGTGTGCCATTGAGTCCACAGCATGCCAAAACTACTAGAAGCATTGTCCATTAGCTATCCCTACAAAACTTGTCAAAATATGCAAAAAATATCTGTGGCATATACTTATGATTTGTGTAGCACATGGAAACATGCCAAATAATTTTTATGACACTCACTCAAGATTTGTGTTCATTTCAAGGATTGGATGATGCATACTCAAGATTTGTGTAGCACACAACAATGCATCATTTATTGCATTGCATATATGATTTAATTAGCATTCAAAGTTATGCATGATGATCAAACAACACGTATGATTTGTGTAACATCCAGTGACGTGCTTAACAAAATACTTCCTCAAGGATTGGCCATGCATGGGTTGGTGTGCCGCTTATACATGCCATTGAAGTAGGCAGGTTGCATGCAGTATCCAACAAGTACCAAGTACCAACAAACACACTTGCCATATAGCATGGCAGACTGGGAGAAACCAACCCATGCCATGTACAAACGCAAGCATTTGATCCTAATCCTAAAATAAACCATGAGACAAACACAAATGGACACTATGGTAGTCTATCATGTCCACCCATTGTTGCAGGGGGGCCCAGGGTATGCCAACCTACGCCATGAACAGTACGCAAGTATATGTCCCCAAAGTTAGCTCACGCCTTATTGCTGATGATGGATGCGTTGCTCGGTAAGGCACACCCACCACGATAGGGGGAGAAGAAAAATAAGAGCAACAAATGGGTGGGCTATATACACATCGCAACTTGCCTTAGGAGAGGGCGATCCCATGGAAGGGAAAGTCATTGTGCCCCTATTGCAACGGGGTTTTCCATTTTAGCATTTGGTCAAGTGCATTGTTCAATAAGGCACACTTGCAGCCACAATGGGACACCAAATGATTGATTGATTGGAAAGTTTGATTGTACGTGTTTTTAGTGCATGAAAATGTAAGGAATGTTGCCTTGGTGTTATGACCACATACCATATGGGTGATGGCATAGACGGTTTGCTTTATGGCACTTAAAGCAGGGCATTGACACAAGGGCCCTGCTTTATGGCACATAAAGCAGGGCACTGACACAAGGGAAAGTCACTGTGCCCCTATTGCAATGGGGTTTTCGATTTTAGCATTTGGTCAAGTGCATTGTTGAACAAGGCACACTTGCAGCCACAGTGGGACACCAAATGATTGATTGATTGGAAATTTTGATTGTTCGTGTTGTTTTTAGTGCATGAAAATGTAAAGGAATGTTGCCTTGGTGTTCTGACCACATACTATATGGGTGATGGCATGGGTTGAACTAAGACGGTTTGCTTTATGGCACTTAAAGCAGGGCACTGACACAAGGGAGACTTTGAAGACATCATGGTGCCTCTTACTGGCAAAAGGGACACCATGACAAAGAAAGGCCAACAAAGCGCAAGCTAAGTCAACAACAATAAATGCTAGTAAAAATGGATGGAAGCATCAAGCAATGAAGCAACAATACAAAAAATGGACCAAAATTAGGCAGAAATAGAACCAAATAGTCAAAGTGGCTGGGATTGCGACTTTAAGGGCCGGTCATGGTTAGGCATGATAAAACCATTGAATAATGCAAAACATTAATCTAAGATCGACAAAAAATAGCAAAAAGGCTGGACGACCAAGATCATGACTTAAAGGGGTGGTCATGGTCACAAGAGGAAGGGACATGCCAAAACACTTAAAGATGTGCCAAACTGAAGAATGTACAAAACTGACACTTGCAAACAGACAGTCAAAGTAGTGAAAGTGAAAAACAAGGCACCAAAGTCAATAAGCAAACCAAGAAAACACAAAGACTGTATAGATAGGTCGGAAGGGGCTATGCATAAAGTGTTTGACAGCATGGAATTAGTGGGTTCATCCAATTCAACTTCATCCATTGTTTGCAATTTCATTGCCCTAGACCCAAACAACTCTTTGACAGTATATGGCCCGAGCCATTTTTGAATAAATTTGCCCTTGCGCTTCTTATGCACATTATCAAGCTTCAGGACAAAATCCCCAACTTTGAAATCATGATGATAGGCTTTCTTATTATATTGCTCGGTAACATGACTCTTATAGGCTCTATTATGCTCAAGAGCACGTAGATGCCTCTCATCAAGAGTGGTAAGTTTGGCGAGACGAGACTTCCTATACTTTGAATAAACTTGCACTTGCGCTTCTTATGCACATTATCAAGCTTCAGGACAAATTCCCCAACTTTGAAATCATGATGATAGGCTTTCTTATTATATTGCTTGGTAACATGACTCTTCAAGGCTCTATTATGCTCAAGAGCACGTAGACGCCTCTCATCAAGAGTGGTAAGTTTGGCGAGACGAGCCTCCTTATACTCCAGATGGTACTCATCATAACTCAACAAATTTTCAAAGAAACACACAAAGAAGGCAATTCAATTTCAAGTGGCAAAACAACTTCAATACCATAGACCAAAGAGAAAGGGTTGCCTTTATAGATGTCTGAATAATGGTGCGATACGGTTTTAATGCGGGATATAACATTAAGTGCCAATCTTTCTTTAATTCTTTAACTATTTTTTTTTTAAATATTAACCAAAATTTTATTGCTAGATTCAACTTGACCATTCCCTTGTGGATAGTAAGGCATAGAAAAACGGTGTTGAATCCCTAATTGAGAAGTCAACTCTTGCATTTATTTATTTTTAAAAGGAGTACCGTTATTTAAAATGAGAGTAGACATGACACCAAAGCGACACACAATCTGATTAAACACAAATTTAGATATGGTGAGAGTTGTTTGATTTGTCAATGGCATAGCTTCTACCCATTTTGTAAAATATTTTGTGGCTATGATAATAAATTTGTGCCCATCCGAGGACACGGGAGAAATAGGTCCAACAAGGTCAAGACCCCAAGTGGAGAAAGGCCAAGGAGACTCGATTGGATGAAGAACCTGGGTAGGGGCATGAATTTCATCTTTGTGGAACTGACACTTATCACAAGATTTAACATATTTATTTGCCTCAGCTTCCATTATTGGCCAAAAGTAACCCATTCTTAGCAGTTTACGGGTTGTGGAATGACCACTAAAGTGGCCTCTATAGTCACCACTATGGACATAAAAAAGAGCCTTGGGCACCTCAACTTTTGTAAGGCATCGTAAGAGAACACCGTTTGGATTACGGTAGTATAGGACTTTGCCAAGAACAACATATCTAAATGCTCTCTTATGAATATGAACCCGTTGCTTAGCATTAGCCGTGGGTGGGTAGGCTTGATCATTAAGGAAGCGTAAAATGTTGCCATACCAAGGATCATCAAGAGGGATTTGGCAATCAATAGCATTGACCTCAATTGTATGCACATCCACTGGGCCATCAATGATAGAAATTACAGGTTCATCATGAACTTTTACCACAAAATTAGTTTAAAAAACCAAAGTGGCTAGGGAGTCAGCCTCAACATTATACCCCTTGGGGGAATGCCTAATGGTAAAGGATTTAAAAGCATTGATCAAATTACTAGCCACTTGGTGGCAAGGAATCAAATGGGGAGCTTTTACAACATATTCACCATATGATGAACCACAATTTGAGAATCACCTAACACTTTGATGTGCTTGACATTCATACGTTGGGCAGTCAAGAGTCCTAAAATTAGTACCTCATACTCTGTAACATTATTAGTAATGCCAAAAAAGGTTAAGCGAAAGGCCATAAGAATAGCTAGGCCATTTGGAGACTTGAGAATGATACGAACTCTTGCTCCAAACTTGTCTTAGCTCCATCAAAGTGAAGGATCCAAGTATCACGGTGGAGTTCTTCGTCAGATTCTTGAGAAGAGGAATGTGTGTCAACCTTGGATTTAGCTTTTGTTTGATGGTGCCTCTTAGCAGCCTCATGAGACTCCAAGAGGATTTTTTCTTGTTTGGTAAGTTCATAAGGAGTAGGCTCTTGAATAAGGCTAGAGGCAATGGAGGAATGAAATATGACAAAGTCATGAGGGGCACAAGATATAACCATTATGTCCTCATCATGCAATGCCTCCTTTAAGGGCTGTTGCACAAGATCAGGAGCTGCTGCCATTTGATTTGATCAGCAATAACTCGAACTTTATTAGCTTTTTGTGTAACAATACAAATTCTTGAATCATGGCCACTTTCCGTATTGAGTGTCACTAGGGATGTAAGGCTTTTGTAGCAGGTGTCTCAGGGGGTTAGTTTTAATGACCACATAATTTGTCTGATACAACATATAATGCCTTGACTTCTTACATGCAAAATAAATGGCTAGGCAATCTTTTTCCATAGGAGTGTACCGAGTTTTTGCCAAAAGAATTGTTCGACTAATATAGTACATGACATACTCCTTATTGTTATCATCTTGTTGAGTAAGGACAACTCCCAAGGAAACCTGAGTAGCTGAGGTGTATAATACAAACGACTTATCTAGGTTGGGTGGGCAAAGAGTTGGGGGCCGTAAAAGAAATTTCTTGAATTCTAGAAAGGCCTTGTTACAACTTTCATCCCACTTGAATTCAACATCTTTCTTAAGCAAGTGATTCAATGGATAAGCTTTAAAAGCTAACTTAGGGATGAAATGCCTAATGGCTCCAAGCTTCCCCAAGAAGGATTTGATATCTTTAACAATTTTGGGAGGAGGCATAGTGTTAATGGCTTTGATCTTGTCTTGATTGACATCTATGCCCCTATGGGACACCATAAATCCTAGTAGCTTACCACTAGTAACACCAAATACACACTTCTTGGGATTAAGCCTAACCTTATAGTGACGTAATTGCTCAAAAATGGTATGAAGGTCAGCCGGGTGGTCAGCCCGCTTCTTAGACTTACTCAAGAGGTCATCTACATAAGATTCCACTATCTTTCCCATCAAGTCATGAAATACAGTTGTCATAGCCCGTTGATAAGTAGCACTAGCATTTTTCAACCCAAAAGGCATGACAACATAACAGAATGTTCCCCAAGGTATAGTAAAAGTTGTTTTGGTTTTATTTCTCAGGGGCAATCTGGATTTGGTTATATCCTGAATAGCCATCCATAAGGGACAACATTTCATACCCTGCAGTAGAATCTACAATAGCATCAATAAAGGGCAAAGGAAAGTTATCCTTGGGACAAGCTAGATTGATGTTTCTAAAATCACAACAAATCCGGATAACATTCTTTTCTTTCTTTTTCATAGGAATAATGTTAGATACCCATCCTGAATAATCAACAGGTCTTATAAAATTGGCATCTAACAACTTTTGGATTTCAATTTTGCACAGGTCTTGAATGAGGGGAGAGAATCTCCTTTGCTTTTGTCGTATGGGAGTGACGTCCTCATAAGTAACAATGTTATGGACAACCAAATCCTCATCCATTCTAGGCATGTCAGAATATTCCCAAGCAAAAACATCCTTATACTCCGTAAGTAAGGCAGTTAAGGTAGCTTGCTCTTCAGCCGATAGGCCTGTTCTTATTTTAACAATTTGTGGTTTCTTCGGGTTGCCTATGTTAACATCTATCGTTGGTTCGACGTTCATGACATTGCCTTCTTCAAAACGGACTGGAGTAGGGGGAAGATTCTCTAATTCAGAATTAATCTCTACCTGGCAAACATAATCAGACCATTTATGCCTTCCCCATTTATGATTAGGTTCTTGAAGGAACCCTCTCTTATGGTATTGCTGGGGAAGTCTTTCCTCTCTAGCATATAGGAATTCTAGGATGGCTTCATCATTGGGCAATGATGGGAGAAAAAGAACATTATCAGGAATTTGAACTACTGGTTCTTCCGCATGCCCCTTGCCCCTAAGCCTAGAGAAGATGTGAGCATGAGATTGAGTATTGAGAAAGATAGGAATGTGTTTACTAGGGTATGGTCTTATTTGCTTGTAAACTTTCATTAAAGCCTTAATGACAACCCTGGTTTTTAGCTCAATAGAAAACTTAGCTTCAATCAGATGCCTTGCCGAACAAGAGGGTGTAGGATCAATCAAACCATCAAGCCACTTGTCAGGCAGTTTATATGAACTGGAAAATATTTCCAGATCTACAGGTTGAACATTTCAGCAGGGACAACAGTGAACACTTGGGCATTCTCTGTTTCCCTGAAATATGTTTAAACTGGGATTGCCATGTTTTGGGGCAGTTGCGGCTGCGAAGAAATATCCTCAGAATTTTTGAACGGTCTGGGCACAACTGGAGGTCTATAGGTTGAACAGTCATCAGGGACTTGTCAAAACAGTAGGAACAGGCCCACAAATAGGTACAACGGAAGTGCTGACCTGAAACCGCTTTAAGAGGCAGTCTTGGTGCTGCTGGAAATTTTTTAACAAATAGTGAGCCACCAGTAGCTTCTTGTTCAGTTTTGAAACTGATAGATTTCAGCCTTTGTTAAATGCTTAGGCAAGGGAATAATTCCTGTTTCACCTAACCTATGCAAAGGTTTTGAAGTAGAGATAACAGAAACATCAGTTGTTCTATGCCTATCTAGCCTAGCTTTGTATTTATTACATTTAAAATTCTTAAGCATACAATAGGCAAACAAATTACTGTTATCCATTGCACAAAAATTTATATCAAGTTGATCATCACTATCATCTAAAACAGGAACTTCCTGTGAACATTTTTGATAATGCCCCACACCCACCTCAGAAATAGGAGTAGTAGAAGGAGCATTCTTAGTTTCAACGTTAAAGGCTTGATTAAAATCATCATCTAGATTCTATATCACTATCAGTTTCCTTCCCCATGTCATTATTTACACAAAATGTTACTTGCTTTAATTTGGCAGCATCCTCATGGGCTTTATGTAGTTTGGCCATGTTGGCAATTTTGCCACATTAAATTTTTTGATAAACTTTGGCCTAAGTATGGAGCTTTAAAGCGGCAAAGAGCATGCGGAGGTGTTCAGGTTTTCGCGGGCCATAAACGGGGCGATAAAAGGGATGAAATAAGCTTTGGATATTTTATCATTGCAGATCTTCTCGCTAGCTTTCCGACGATATATTATAATAGGCGATCGGGTCAGCGGATCAAAAGTTATGGCCCCGGGAAGCAGGAACAGGAAGCTCAATTTCGGGCCAGAAAATTGACTAAGTGTCGGGCCCTACCCGACTGCGCTCATCCTCCCGACTGCGCTCAGCCTCCCGACTGCGCTCATACAAAGGCCCAAAATTTTCTAAGTGTTGGGTGCGCAACCCGACTTCGCAGCGAAGTCGGGTTGCGCCCTTAATTTTGTGTGCACTTGGGGAGCCGAAGTGCGGAGAGCTGAACAGAAATTTCGCTAAGTATGAGAGCGCAACCCGACTTCGCTGCGAAGTTGGGGTTCGCTTTCTTTCTCGCGCGCACCGGGAAGTAGTGGATCATGAAAATTGACTAAGTGCCAGAGCGCAACCTGACTTCGCAGCGAATTCGGGTTGCGCCCTGATTCCTGTGCGCAGTCTGAACAGCTGCCAAATTGGCTAAGTTTTGGAGTGCGCAACCCGACTTCGCAGTGAAGTCGGGTTGCGCTCTCTAGCTTGTGCGCAGTTGGGCAATATCTTCCAAGCAGCCCAAAAACAGACTAAGGCACGGAGGCCTCCCCAACTTCGCTGTTCCCCGCTTGCGCTACCCAGTTGCGCTCCTTTTCTTGGCTAAGTAGGACACAAGAGAGAGACTGCCTTTCAAGGCAGATGTGCCCCCGTCAGAAGTTGACAAGTGTCCAACCTCGGGATCCGAGTCGAGATGTGACAGGAAAAAGGACAAGCATGGGACAAAACCACCTCTTCCAGCTGCCCTCATTTAAGCTGACGCCAAGTTCCATCTACCACAACTACCCGCATTCATGCTGACTCGAAGTTTCATCAACTGCACTGCCACGTAGCTGCCAAGTCTTCGGGAGGACCTTGTTGCCGGTACAACCCCCTGTCTACAGGAGTCAACATCAGCAGTTCTTTTGCCGCTTTTGTCAGCTTTTGTCAGCTCTGGGATTTCGTGCCCAGGATTGTAATTGGGGGGAAACTGCGCTATAAATAGCCGCCCCACATCATTGTAAAAGGGGGGGAAGGGGAATATACTGCTAGGGAACCATTGTAGCTGTGCGTTTGCTTCTAAATACAAGATACATATTTGGCTCTGCTTACTGTCTTCATTTTGTATCTTTGCCTCTCCTTGTCATTTCTGCCTCATGTTTCTTATTTCATTGCTTACTGTTGTACTAAACTCTGGACTCCAGTATTTGATGATTAAGTATTCTTGGAATGCATAGATAGAGGATACATAGGATGCATGACAACTGTAGTTTCAATGTGTGTTTTGTATAGGAATGCTGTTAGTAGTGGTGATTGATCGTTGCCGTGCTGCTTATTCCCCCCCACCCAACTCCAATCACATTTGGATTCTCTTTCTGCAGTTTTATCTCTTTCCCTGCACTCTTAGCTCAAAACACTAAAACCCCACAGGAAGCCGGCCTTCTCCGGAGATTGGCACGGAAGGCATTCCTTCCTTCCGGCCTTTCAATTTGGTGGGCGAATTATACCAAATCCTTTCCTCATGGCAGATTCGTAACCAACAGGCCAACCTTTGGTAAAACAAAATAGGATCTTCTCTCTGTTTAGGCTTTAACAATGGTGGCAATTTATCTACTACCTCTTGAGGAAGGGGAGTAATGACATCCATGTCAGGTTGATCATCTTTAGATTCATACCTGTCTTGAGGGCATTTCAAGCAAAATTCAGGATGCCCCTTGTATAACTTCCTTTTAGAAGTCCACTGAGGCTCATGTTCATAAATTGGAATCTTTGTGTTTCATCCATAGAAGGAATAAAACAGCTACCATGGCTTGGAGGAAGAGGCCCCCAAGGGTCTAAGTCTCCCTCTAAGGTGAAAACTTTATCATCATAGGCATACTTAACCACTTGACAAGCAAAGGAAGCTATGACTCTCATCTTACTAGTCCAAGGTCTACCTAATAGCATGTTATAGTTGGTTTGAAAATCAAACACCATAAACTTCACTCTTACTTCTTTAGGCCCAACTGAAATTGGCAACCAAATGCAACCCATGGGATCTTGAGGTTTACCATTATAAGCATAGCAACGACTTC
The DNA here is from genome assembly GCA_028583015.1 of Wollemia nobilis. Lineage (NCBI taxonomy): Eukaryota > Viridiplantae > Streptophyta > Pinopsida > Araucariales > Araucariaceae > Wollemia > Wollemia nobilis. The sequence goes on along the minus strand of JAQPPZ010000386.1, from coordinate 4,257,582 downwards.
TAGTAGAAAGGACATTTTCTCTAGGGATCTTCAGCTTTATCTATCAAGGACAATGACATGACACATGTACCACTCCCTTCATCAACCAAAGCCCTACAGATCACCATATTGTTATAAACAACTATTATCATCAATGGTGGATCATCAGCCCTTGCTAAATAATCAGCAACAATCATGTTCTTCAAAGGAAATTTGATAACCAAATTAGGGCTAGTATGTGCATCAATACAAATGTTTTCTCTATGTGATTGAATATACTGCACTTCATAAGACCCTGGAATGGTAGGCATAATGTTAGCAATCCTTGGTCTGGGCATCTCCATCTCATCTAGTAAGTCTCTTAACCTTTATCTTTGATAGGGAGATGTCCTAAGGAGTTCTAAGTATGGGACCTTGCAAGGAGTTGTATGCAACTCTTCAACAATATCCCACGCTTTTGTCTTGCTCATGACTGCTTTCAACAATAATTCTTTGGGCTGGGTGACGCCCTGTTGTGTTTCTGCTATGGGCGCTGATATTGTTGCTTTAAGTGAGGGTCGCGGTTGTTCACTGTTTTCTGAAACAACAGGTTCTGTAGACTGGGCTAAGGTCTTCTTAGGAATGTTTTCTATAGATTTGGAAGTTTCTGTATCTGTAGCAGGTTCCCAGATGACCAAAGGAGGGTTTGGGATTTTATCAATAATAGAAGGATTAACCGTTGCTTGAACAGGTTCTTTTCCTTTATCCTTATTTTCTTTTTCTTCTTTAGAAGGTTGCTTCTTTTTATATTGAGGTGCACTCATAGTAATAACAACAATTTGTTGTTCCAAAGATGCAATTGTTTCTCTTTGCACCTCTAAAATGTTGACATATTGAACCACATTTGGTTGACTACATTCTCCATTAGGGCCTGCCTGGGGAAAGACTTGGTTAACTTGAGAGGTATTTTGAGAAGTGCTAGCTCTAGAATTTTGATTTTGGGAATAATTACCATTTTGATTTTGATAATTTTGATTCCCTCCTTGGTTGCCTTGATTAGAGTTGTATCCTTGATTTTGATAGTTTTGTTGGCCACCCTGATTAAACCCTTGACCTTAATTTTGACTCACTCCTTGCTGTTGATTGGGAGCTTGTTGATCATGGTTAGGGAATGGGGTGTTATAGATACCTAGCCTTTGGTTGCGAGGATGATTAAACCTCTTCTGAAGATTCTTTTTCTTTTCATGAAATAAAGCAATCCTATCATTGTTAACTTGATCAATATTGAAATTAGGACCAAAGGCTTGCCTAAGGTAGAACTTTTACAAATCTGCACAAGTGGAATTATCATGACCATAGGTTCCATGCCAAAAGCAAAACTTGTTAGCATCATGCCATACTAGAGCTTCAAACCTATCATTGATATGATAGTTTTTTAACTTAAGAGGTGGGCAGATTTTGAGAATATCTTCATGTGTCCATTGAGGTATCATATTCTCAGGTTTTGGACCACCCCCAAATTTAGTTAACATGTGGACAGGAGCTCCAACTATTTCTATTTCATGTGAGGTATCTTGAACAACTACATTGCAAACCCCATCCCCTACAACATTTTTATTAGGGTTTTTAGGTTTTAGGGTTTTTTGGCCATCCTTCTTTTCCTAGTGTTCAAGGATTTTAACAAAATGAATAACTTTGTCAAGGGAAGGCAAACCAAGAGGATTATGTTCTTGGATCTTAGCTTGAAAAGAGGGTTTAAGTTTGTTTACAAACATAATAGTAGCAACCTCTTCAGTTAAATTCATATTTGCATGACATTTGAGTCTTTCCCACCTTTTGTGGAAATCAGTAATAGATTCATTAGGGCCTTGTTTTGTGTTTACAAAAACATCCATTGCTTCCATAATAGTCATATCATCATCAAACTCTTGTTTTAATTTTTTAACAAAAGTATCTAGGGAATCAATGGAATGCTTAGGTAAGGATGCAAACCAATCAAGAGCATTTCCTACCAAATCCCTAGTCATTAATTTCAGTAAAGCTTTCTCATTGTGAAGCCAATCCCTATAATATGCCATGAACTTGTCTATAAATGTTTGGGCTTTATTAGTCCCATCATAAAAGAACTTAGGCACATGCCTAGATAGGTCAATAGCTTCCACATTAGGGGCTAGAGATCGACTTTTATAGTTTCGCAAAGTTGGATCAGTTGATGCAAGTAAAGCCTCCCCAAGGTTAGCTAGGGGAGGAGGAGGAGGAGGCGGAGGAACATTGGGATTCAAGATTGAAGGAGGGATAACATTCTTGCACTATAGGGTTTTTATTTGCACTCAAAATTTGAGTAAGATTGGTCATCAAGTCTTGCATTTGTTTGGTTCTCTCTCTTGAAAGCCTCTATTTGCCTTTTTGTATCTCGCTTATGACTATTTAGTTGTAAGTCAAAGATTCCCTAGGGGTCGTCATGTATGCAATTAGCTTTTCGTCATGAGGCTCAGACAAATTATTGTATCTGGGGGATTGGTGTTCAACATGCGTCATTTGTGCACGCGTTTTGTCTTGCCGCGATTGCCGCATATTGGGGCAACTACGGTTGTGTCGTGAGTGCTTCATTTTGGGGTGATCGCGGTCTAACCATGAACGCCTCATTAAAGGGTCTTTGGTTCAGGTTTGTCGTTGTGCTCATCTTTGCTGCCTAACATCGAATTTCCTACAGGTTTTTGGGACCCTACAACAGATCTGTATGGTTCGTCAAAGTCAATATTAGGGTCCTTTTCTTCTTTTAAATTAGAATCCTTATCAGAATAATCCTTAATCCTAAGTTCATCATCATGAGTTATCAAAGGAGGATGGTTGATGTAATTTTGAAGGGTAATAGGAGGAAGATCCTCTTCTATTTCTACAGTTTCTGGAACAAACTTCTTCTTAGACCTAGTAGTCATTCCAATGCCCTTGGAAGAAGTCGGAGGAGCCATAAGGGTAAGCAGAAAACCTACTCAAGAGCAACTAGGGTTTTACCAAAATGTTCTACCCTTAAGCAAATAAACTACCAAAAACCCTTACAACAAATAAAATTTGAATTTTAGAAAAGCCCTAAGAGAAGGAGGAAAACTATGACATTTTTTATTCAGCACACAACAAAAAGCGATGGCTAACACAAACCCTACGACAACTAACCTACCAAACCCTAGGGGCTAAAAATGAAAGAAAAATCCTCAAAAGGCGGTTTTACATTGGGTTCACCAAAATGTTTGTGGGAAAAGGAGGATATCTAATATAATTATTCAAATTAATACCAGATAAACCAAGATGCTAAAACTAAGATAACAAAGTAGTAAATTAATAGTAAACACCGAAAGCTATCCTAATTCCAGCACAAATAAATGGAAGCATTTAAGAACAACTGCACTAAAATTATCCACAAAATGCTAGTAAGCTAGGGCTAATCCTAATGTAGTAAAAATAATTACTTGACACCTAGGGCATCAAGGACCATACTATTCATAAGATGAATAAAACAAACAACTCATTCCTACTCTATCCTACTTGCAATGTCTCCACAATAAAGTAAGGAGAGATCACACTTGGAATGTTTGCAGAGGGTTTGACCTGCCTTGGAATCCGGTCCTCGAATGACAATCAATGACCTTTGGTTGCGAATCTTGTAGAGTGTTCCGTCCTCTGTGGAAGGCAATGAACTAGTGGTCGATGGCTTTGATTTTACCTACAAGGACAAGAGAGAGAGAAAGAGAGCAAAAAAGGGTGCGTGATCCAATAATAGAGGCAAATAGCATAAAAGCAATATTGTCAAGAAGTGTATGATTTTGATAGCTGAGTGAATAGTGAATGTATGGTGAGAAATTGAGAGGGTAAAAGGGGTATTTATAGTAGATGAAACGAAGTGTATGATTTCGATAGCTGAGTGAATCGTGAATGTATGGTGAGAAATTGAGAGGGTAAAAGGGGTATTTATAGTAGATGAAACGAAGTAACTTTCCCTTTGGAGCCGATGACTGATTTCATCCTTTTTAAGGTCATAAAATCATAACCGTCAGTCCAAATGATGTGTCATTTGAACCTTAGGTCTAAAAGCACGCTAGAATCAACACTGTGCATCAAATACCGTAAAAATAGAAGTGACAATCATGGCACCATTGATTTTTAGGAAGCCCGCTCTTTGGGACACATGTCACGATGTCCCTTAATCCCGCCTCTATCCATATTTTTGGGTTTTGGAAAGTTAGAAGGCAAAAATGTCATGAAAAATGGCAGAAAAGTGACAATTGGGTGAAGAAAGGGAACCAAAACCACTGGCCAAACATGTCTCGCTGTCATCCTACCCAAGTACTTACAAACTTAGTCCACCCCTGTCCTGTAAATAGGAGGATGGGACTCTCCACCACCTGCAAAGTCAGCTGTTAGTGCTCTTTTTACAAATACAAGGACTTCTTCAATATGCAAACCTAGTCTTCCTGACCCTTCACCACGAAGTGCTCTAGCTGTGTCTTGTAGATCTCCTCCTCCAAATACCCATGCAGAAAAGCTGTCTTTACATCCATCTATTCAATCTCAAGGTTGAATGAAACAACAGTGGATAACAAAAATCTAATAGATGTCAGCTTTGCAATAGGAGAGAAGATTTCACCGAAATCAATTCCCTCTACCTGGGAATAGCCCTTAGCCACTAACCTTGACTAGTACTTTTCAATATTGCCATCAGAACTAAACTTCTTGAAAACCCATTTGTAGCCCACTGGTTTCCTATCCTTAGGAAGCTTCACCAAGTCCCATGTACTGTTCTTCTCTTGTGCTGCCATCTCTTCATCCATGGCCTTCTTCCAGGACTTCTTGTCTGCAGACTTCATTGCCTCCTTCACAGTACTAGGCTTATCATCATTAGTAGACAAAGCAAAAATGCATCTGAAATCAGGTGGGCTATACCTATCAGGTTGCATTCTCTGTTGAGTGGACCTTCTCAAGAGTGGGGTTTGAGGTTGTTGTTCGTGTTCCTCTGAACTCTCTAAATCAGCCTCCTCTTCAGGTCCATCCTGAACCTCTGGTTCAGCTTTACGTGCAGGCTCCTCAGTCTTGGGCTTCAGCTCCACCACTCTCTTCTCATCTTCAAGTTGCAAGGGTTTAGGAGAAGATCTGATCTCCCTAAAGATCACATTTTGACTCTACACTGTCTTTCCAGTCTCAGGATTCCAAAGCTTGTATCCTTTGACTCCATTACTGTATTCCATGAAGATACATTTCTCCACTTTGAAATCAAACTTGGACCTCTTCTCCTTATGCACATGTATATATGCCTCACAACCAAAAACCTTGATATATTGCAACGAAGGCTTCTTTCCTGACCAAGCCTCCTTAGTGGTTTTGTCCACAAGAGCTGATGTATGAGGTCTGTTAATCAGGTAACAAGCTGTGTTTACAGCTTCTGCCTAGAATTTCTAATCCAAACCAGCTTCACTGAGCATACTCTTAGCTTTTTACATTAGCGTCCTATTCATCCCCATTGCGACTTTGCGACTTTGTTGAGGGGTGTATGGAGTCGTATTGTGCCCAGCAATATAATGCTCTTTACAAAACTTATCAAACTCTACAAAACAATACTCTACCATTATTCGTCGTCAATACCTTGATCTTTTTTGCCATCTGATTCTCAACAAGAGCTTTAAACTCTTTGAACTTCGAGAAGACCTCAGGTTTGTGCTTGAGGAAGAAATCCTATGTTTTCCTAGAACTCCTCTTTAAAAGATACATAGTACAAGGATTTTCCTAGTGATGCTACATCAATAGGACCAAATACATCATTATGAATCAGATCTAAAATCCCTATAGATCTACCAGAGCTCAAATAAAACTTTACATGATTTTGTTTTCCATAGATACAATGTTCACAAAAGTCAAAATCAAGAGAGCAATTAGTTAACCCCTCAACCAAGTCCTTAGACTTCAAGATCCTAAGACCTTTTTCACCTATGTGGCCCATGCGTTCATGCCACAACATGGTCTTCTCAGCAGGAAGTTTTAGGTTCTCAGAAATAGGAACCTCAAAATTATTACAAATAATGGTGCTTGCCTCAAGACGAAACAAAGTACCTGAATGAACTCCCTTAGCCAAAATCATGGCTCAGCGCACCATCTTACATCCATCCTTGTTGAATACCACTTGCACACCAACATAATTCAATTTACTTATAGAAAGTAGGTTCCTTGCCAAACTCGGAATGTGCAAAACATTAAAAAGAGATTTGGTCCTTCCATTCCCAAGCGTGAGCATGACTCTTCCACGATCAACGATCTTGAAAGATGCGTTATCTCCCAAATACACCTTCCAACCATCAAAGTCTTCATAATCTGAAAACCACTCCTTGTTTGGAGTCATGTGGTAGGAGGCTCTTGAGTCAATTGACCGTGCATCCTCAAGTGCATGCATGGCAAGGGCTGCAAAAAACACATCACTATTATCTTCATTAGAGGCCCTTGAGTTGGAATCTTCATCAAACTCGTTCTTGCCCTTCTCCTTGCAGTCCTTAATGTGTCGTGTCTTGCCGTAGTTCCAACATTTCAGCTTGGATTTGCTAGGGGACTTGGATCTCCCCTTAAACTTTGATTGCTTGTCCTTCTTGTTTCCTTTTTCTTTTGAATGACCTCTGATGCTCAATGCATCCTTGACAAACTCAGAAGTTTTCAACCTCATCTCCTCCGAGAGTAATACACCACCACCTCATCAAGTTTCAGCTTTGAGGCGGTGCTATTGATCACCATCACAAGGTTGTCCCACGAATCAGGCAAAGAACATAGGAGTGTTATACATTGGTCTTCCTCTTCCATCTTCACGTCCACAAATGCCAACTGGCTCACCAAGATGTTGAATGCATTCAAATGCTCAGTAACAGAATCACCATCATTCATTCTCAATGAATAGAGCTTCTTCCATAGAAAAGGCTTGTTTACAAGGGACTTAGCTTGGTACAGGGTCCCTAACTTCATCCAAAGATTCTTGGTGGTCATTTCTCCTGAAACAATTAGGAGCACTAAATCTGAAATACAAAGCCTAACTAGACTTTTGCCTTTCGATCAATCACAGCCCAATCCTTTGCAAATAGACCCTAGGATACTGCTGCACGTAGGTCTCGATCAATAAGGAGATCCTCCATCTTGAGCTTCCATAGCTCAAAGTTACTCCCATTGAATTTCTCAATCTCCATTCTAGTGCCTGCCATATCTGTTTCCTGAAAACAAGATCAACACTGCACAACTCCCACTCAAGCAAGGATTAAATATGAAAATAGCCCTACTCCTCCCACGGATCTAACAAGCTGGCTAGGCTTTGATACCAAATGAAAGGAAATAATGCACTAAAATGCAATGATTTTGTACTTCGTCCAGTAAGGAATGTTATGCTAGTTAACCAGATCTAAAATTATTACAGCAGAGTATTAGCACTTAGAAAGAAATTCAGAATATAGAAGAGAAGAACACAAGATATACCCTAGGAAAACCCATGGAGGGGAAAAACCTAACAAGAAGAGAGTCTCAATGTATTATCAGCAACAAATCGGTTACAATACACTTCAGAGATTAACTCCTCTTAGGAGATCTTCAGGCTTCAACACACAGGAGACAATCCAGCAGCATAACCATGCACATGCAATCTTCTACACACATGAAGAATCCAACAACTTGTCTCCAACTCCAACCTGCAATGCTCCAAAATCAGGATGACCAAGAATACCCAAACCACTCACCCAAGGCTTGTTTATATAGGCTAGAGGCAAACTTGGAAACCACTAGTGGTTTCCAAAACCATGGGCTATCCCATAGCTATCTCCATGGGATAACACAAATCCCAAAGCCCCTTTTTTAAGCCTACTTCAAGATGTGATAAGGTTGTTGGTTGCACATCCCAACAACCTCCTAAAAAATAGGAGATCCTCTCTATCTACATCCTCAACAACTTGCCCAATATGAGGGGGGCAAGTAAAGTCATTATTAGCTAATTTAACCACCCTATTCTCACTCCACACAACATACCTAGTATCTCAAGATTGCCCTATCCAAGTGGGATACCCTTAGGAGTCATTTTTACATAGTTACAAGTTACCAACTTGGTAAACCAACTAAAAAAGTAATCATCTAATGCCTAGGTAACCCACTAGAATAAAATACATTATTTATGCAAGGTGTACAAAACCTTCCCAACATTGTGGCCTACATATGCCCTCCCTTCTGAACTGGTTGAGGTCCTTGTCGACTACATCTGCTCTCCTCGGGGACTGGGCTTCTATTTAGGAGATGTGGGAATTTGGATAGGTTTTACATCCATCCTAGGGATCTGTGCCTCCAATGCATCACTCTTTGTCTTCGACTTGCCTGCATAGTTCACATAATGTGTCCACTGGGCACCGTGATGACGAACACACACTCAACTCATGATTAACTTTCTTCAACTCTTGGTTGGCTATCTCCTTTTCCTTGTTGCTTTTCTCGAGTACATAAATCTTTCCTTGAGCTTTAACCAATTAAGCCTTTAATGCCAAAATTTACTAATCTTTCTTTGTTTTTTGCTGCTCCAATCGTTGCACGTCCCCTATGCTCTTGTACTACTTCCATCTCTTGCTTGTGTAGTTCTAACTTAGCTTCAACTTTCGCCTTCAATTATCAAAATTCCTTAACCAATTCCTTCACGTGGGTTGCTTGGTGGTCGACCATGAAACTCAAACTCCTGACCACGTCATGAAATGTTTGCAGCCTTGTGGTCAATCAGTGGATGAAGTAAGCTAGGTCATTCAGGTTGGCATTTGTGGGTTCTTCTCAGGTGACAACCTGAACTTCTTCACATTTAGAGTAGGGTACGTCTCAAATTTCTCCTCCGAAATATAAATCTGAGGATGGTGGTACAATACTTGCATGCCCTCAAGAAGTTCTTTCAATTCAACCATGGTTTGAATGTTGCCTTTTCCCATATCCTATGGCCATTTGTGCAAATTGGGCTAACTTTGTCATCCTTGCCTCATCCTTGTCTTAGTTTGTCTGCCTCACAACCTCGCTCTCCATCCTAAGTGTCCAAAGTCACCATTGCCCAATGGCACTAGGCTCAAACTCTCCTAGGATCCTATACATGGCTCTAGCAAGATGACTATAACAAATCTATAGCTGCTTGTCAGTCATCTCACCATTCACCGGTGGCTTGCTCAAATTTGAATACTTGAGTAAAATGTGCTTGCTAGTATCACTCTCCCAATTAACATCCTCATCTTCTTACTCATCCTTTGAAGTCTCCTCACCATCCCCATCATTTGCATCCTCCTCCTCACGAGGTTCCTTAGGCTCCCCTTCATCTGCTTTTCTTACTCACTTCTTCCTGTGAAATGCTTGCTCCTGAAACTTGTCTTTCATTTGGAAGTCTCCTTCCATTAGCTAGTTACTTGGCTTACCAACCTCCATCACTTATGGCAGTGTTGGTTCCACATTGGGAACAACACTCTCAATTTGCATGGGCACATCAATTGTTATCTCCCTCAAAGGAGGGGAAGATGTGAACTACGCTGCCACGGGGTTTCAAAAACCCTCACCCGCATCTAAATTAATGGCCATACCACTATTCTTGTCTTTGCTCTTGCATTGGCTCTAGCCATGGCAGTCTGCTCTGACTCCATTTGGACTAAAGGTTAAAATGTTACCCCCAATCCGGTTGCCCCCATAAAATCCAAATCTAGGCATCTCTATTTCATCCAAAGTGCTCTTAGAATTTGTATCCATGGTCTCCAAGGCAGCATCATTGTCCACTATCTCCTTTGCCACTTCATTTGCCTTCTTGTCACGTTGACACTAATCTCCTTGTTGTGTCGTGATGCTTTCTACTTGCAGCTGCGCAACACCACTCCTATGCAACTTCCTTGCAAATTGACTACGATCTTTTGTCACTCCACCTATTTCTCCTTTTGCATAGTTGCACCAATTTGTGTCATACCACCAGTTTGCGCCATAGCGATCTCTTGTGTGATTTCTTGCACAACTACCCATGTAGTCATTAATACAATGTACCCATTTGCTTCTTTTGTGCTAATGGAGTTACTTGCACTTGTGGATTGACCTTCTGAGACTTTTGTGCAGGCTGCCCCTTGTGCTACCTACTCCTTCCATGCATAGGCTGTTGCTGAGGTGGATGTGACTTTACACCACTACGTCTACTTTTACATTGGCCCTCATGCTAAGTAGACGAGTTCCAAGGAGGCATCATCTCCACTGGTTGCTTTGGAGGATGAGGTTGCTCCTCCACAACCTCCTTGTTTGCCTCATCGTCACCATTTGCACTTTTTGACCCATTAGTCAGAGCATTTGTATCATCCCTGTCCCCTACCTTCGTGTAAGACTCTATAGTCTCTAGAATTGTTGGTGCCTTTCCTACCACTGCCTTTCTCCTTTTCTTTGCCATTGTTCTTGGAGTACGCATCGCTGTGCTTGTGCAACAGTGGTCCATTGAAAAATAGATGGTCTGTCCTTGGGAATTGCTAATGACGATCCCAATTCGAGCATTGGGACTCCCTCCATTAATATGGAATCCAACAAATGACCAATGACATGGAATGCCTTTGAAGAATCCTTGGTCACCCTTTGCATGAAATTATGTATTTGCTCCCCAAAGTATGATTCCCAATCATACTTTGTACCATCCATGATACTCTACATGTATGGCATGAACCACATGGGCATCTTCGAGGCTCTTTGCTTGCCAAACAATCTTGACAACACCACGCACATGGCACACATTTAATTGATTAGTGTTCAACTAGTGCATCTTATTTCCCGACTTCCATATGTCGTGAGTATGGTCACATTTTAGACATATTGTAATACTTGTTCACAAACTCCTTGTATTTTCAAACTTCCTCCTTGCATAGTGGATGGTTGTTGAGTCTAGGTAACCCGAACACTATGGAAATCACTTGCATTAAAGGTTATTTGTACCTTGTATTTTCCGACCATTATCTTGCTGCTTCTTCAACCCACATTGTACTTCTCCAACATTTGCAATAGATAGGACTTATTTTGTTGTTGAAGTTTGGCACCTGCAAAATGTGATGCACCGAAGCATCCTGAAATGCCGACTTCAACGAATCTGACGAGTGTTCGTGCCACCATCTCCTAGAAATCTCCCTAGTTGGTGACATTCACATTATTTCTGATAGAGAGATCTGCATCTTCCCTTTGCATTTTCCTCTTGCTAGGGATGAGTCTTTTTCCTTCTTCTCTTTGCCCTTACCATTGCTCTCATGCATTCTCTACCAATCCTAAATGTACGGATTTTAGAACATGATATCGAGCTGTCACCTTCACCTTTTGACTATAAATGCGAATGGTGTTTATGACAAGGTATGACTTCTATACTACTCTCTCCCACATTTAGTAGTTTGCTGTGCATACACTATTCTGTGCGTGACTTGGTGCACATCTCCCCTTGTTTTTCCCCTATGTGTCCCTCCGTGCATCTTCACTTCATGCTGTAACATTGGGTTGTTTTGCTTCAAACTGAATCTAGAAGTTACTTTTTGCAATTCCTGATCTTGGTCTTGCTTCTTTGCAATTTGGGACCTTTGATACATTCCTTTTGTAGATCCTTATGCACACTAAATTTCCTTTCTTCCTTGCACACTTACATGCACCCCTTGATAGTTGGCAATGACTGCGGTGGCAATGTTTTGCATCCTCCTTGCACTTGATCTATAGTAATTGTCCTAAAATCCTCGGGCTTACAATGCTGACACCCCAAATATAATTGAATTGAACGAAGTTGCTAAAGTAACGAGCTGAGATGAGACACATATGATGCAATTAGCCTAGGTTAGGTAGACCCAACCATGGGAGATAGGAGAAAGTGGGATCTAAACCATGATTGGAGTAAAGGAGCTTCTAGAGAGTATGCAAGTTCTATACCAACATCCATCTTGGATATATGTTTCGGAGGACAAGTTTGATTCATATCCCATTCCTCCAATGGTGAAGAAGTATTAATTGGCACAAAAAATGGAACCTACATATGCCAATTTGAACTAGTTAGCCCATGACGGTTGAGCAACATGCAACCCATGTGAAGGAGGTAGAGGTAGAACTTTGGTAGCTGAAAGCACAGGCTGAAGCAGAGATGGAACTACGTAAGAGGGAGATAGAAGCGTTGCAGAAGGAACATTGTTGGACATCTACAATAGTTGGGACGATGAGTGGTAAGAGATCAGTAGATTGCAACTCTGAAGGCTTAGTTGGTTGATCTAGTTGACACAAAAGATGCAACTAGCCTAGTTCACGTAGACCCAACCATTGGATATGGGAGAAAGTAGCATCCAAATCATGATTGGAGTAAAGGAGCTCCCAAAGGGTACATGAGTTCTATATTGGCGATCTCGTCATGTCTATGTTTGGAAGGACAAGTTTGATTCATATACCACTCCTCCAATGGTGAAGAAGTACAAATTGGCACCATAAATGGAACCTACATATGCCAATTTGAAATTATTAGATCTAGTGGTTGACCGCATAGCTGTAGACCTTTCATGACATGGCATTGAGTTTGAACATGATGGTTGAGCAACAAACAACCTGTGTGAAGGAGGTAGAGGTAGAACTTCAGTAGTTGAAAGTGCAGGAAAAAGCGGAGATGAAACTACACAAGAGGGAGATAGAAGTTTTGTAGAAGGAGCATTGTGAACATGTGCAACTATTACAACAACTAGTGGCAAGGGATCAACAGATTGCAACATTGAAGGCTCAATTAGTTGAGGTTTAAGGGAAGATTTCAGCACTTAAAGGCAACAACCATGAGTTGAGGAAAACCATAGTTAGCGCCCAAGTCGATCCTCTTTGGTTATTTTTGATTCGGCTTGGTGTGTTTTTTTGGACTTGTCGAGTTTTATTTACTCGTGTTTTTTTTTTTAACTCGTGAGTCTGAGAAAAAAACTCAGCTACGACTTAAAAAAATATAGAAAAACGACATCAAATTTTTTTCCCTTAAATTGGCCTCATTTTTGCTGTTTCCACTTGTAGAGAGAGCAGAGAGAAGGTGAAATCAGGTTAAAAAAACACGCATTTGCATCCTAAACCCAAAATTTTGCCTAGTTTTAAAGAATCTAACACTACCTAGCAGTAACATTTGAGGTAAAAAAACAAGAACCAAAAGGATGGCTAATGTTATAAAGCCCACCTGGTTACAAAGGACCAAAGACGAAAGAAAAAGAAAAATGTCAGCAGAGTATAGGTAAGGTCAAAGAAGATCAACAATGGAAGTTGAGACCAGAAGAAGGGTAGGCAATATTAAGAGGAGTCTAAACCAATCTTGTATGGATTTCCATGGCAATATGTCCCACCCCATGCAAAGTGTAACACCTTCAATAATCATAGCAAACGTTCTTAGCACTTCCCTGTAATATACATTCTCTAAAACATTCTTCTAACCACTTGACCTAGGAATAAACAAATGCTTCTGAAATCCTAACAAACACAGGAAACATTCACCATGTTTGAGGCAACTCAAAGGTGTCAAGAATTAGACACGAAAGATTGGAACAATATAGTGCTTGGGCCCTCTCACAACCCTAGTGAGATTTATAAGATGCACATAAAATAGCAAAAGGCCATTTGAAGTAGCACAAAATGTCCTTGAGGTTTCTTTCTAAGGAAAGACAAATTGACTAATTATTGTGATATGTAGTTATACCCTTTGAAGGAAAATATAGTAATATACTATCCATACTCTGCCAAAGAATAACATCGACCATATTTAGTGTTGGTTTGAGCATTGCACCTGTGTATGGCCTCAAAATCAGAATGGAAGATAACATGACTTTAAAGGATTTTTTAGCTCTAGCCACTAGCCCATATATAACCATTCGTCTATGAGAGGCATCCCCTAGTACAACCACAATCTAAGAACCATGGAAATTAGAAGGGATATGTCCAACCTTATGTACTCTCTCTGGACTTCGACTCAATATGGAATATTAGCAAACATTGAGACTTCATAAGGAGGAAATAATTACAAATAAACAACACGTTAAATGACAACAAAAGGACTTGTAGATGCTCCAAGACTGAACCTAACAACCACCTAGCAATTACGTTGATGTGTGTTTTGTCACCTTCATGTATAGTTTAAGGTTGTATCACTTACAATATTAATTTTGGATTTGAATAATATCAATTAATTGTGATGTTCATGAAAAAAACTTTTTTCCAATGAATATTTGCATTTTCTTCCTTTTTTTTGCCGAGTTTAAGTACGAGTCAAAGTTGGCCTTGCTGAGTTTGTGCCAAGTCCAAGTTTCTCTACCATGAGGAAAACAAATAAGGACCTGAGTGGGTAAATTCGTCTTTATCGTGCTCAAAGGACATGATATGCAAATTATGCCATTAGGTTGAAGCAAGAAAGTGATTCATTGATGCAACAAATCTTAAGGGATTGGTGTGGAACATGTCCAAGTTCCCATGTGTCCTGTTTAGCGGTTTTCTACGATACAACAGTTCAGTCCCTAGGGTAGGCAAATGCAACAATTGATGAGGAGGTTGACAAGTTTAGAGGGGAGGGCAATGTGGTGTCGCCAGAAGCATCATTTTGGGCATGATTGGATGCGTACAAGTGATGAGTACGCACATATTTTGATTGTATATAGTTTCGTTCTATATGTTTGTAAATAGTCATGTTACGTGAGTTGTATGCAATATGTTTAGCATTATGTGCACAAAATGTTTGGTGTTATGCGTGCATGAAATTACTTGTTATGTACAGGGTAGTTTTTATTAGGGGTTAGGTATGAGGACGGTTGTGTAGTTACACAACTGCCTTCCTTAACTTAGGTTTGTTATTTATAGATCCCCCACATTCATTTTTGAGGATCTGTTACTGTTGAGTATCTTGATAGTCCGTGTCTATGTATGGTTCGCATCTCATGTATGTGTTGGTAATGTTGTATTGAATCATGCATACATCAATGGAAGTAAATCCAATGTTCCATGGGGACGCGTCCCTCAGGGTGAGGGACACGTCCCCCCGTCCCCAACACGGGGGGACGGCATTGGGGATGTTTCCCCGCCGTCCAGGCTATCCTTGAGATGCCAGGGGCCTGCAGAGGGCCGCCCTCAAGACATCTCCTATGAGGGGACATCCCTGGGAAAGGTTGGGCGTCCCGAGGACGACCGGGGGACACCTAGTGACCTTGAAAAACTTATTTAGTGCGAGTTCTACTGACCTTTCTATTTCTTACTACACCATTTATTGCAACAGAACTGGTCCAGTTTCTTTAAATATCATCTAACAACATTTGCCTTGACGTCTTTACCTGCTGCAGTAGTAAACACTGACGTCTAATAATGGTTGAAAGGTTGTAATAATGATGCCGATTTTAAAATTGGAAGAATTTCATTAAGCAAAAGAAATCTAGACCTCTTATACGCATCCCTAACTAGGTCCACACCAGGAATTGAAAGAAAGACAAGATACAAATGTCCTCATGTGACTGAAACAGTCAATTTGACTGCAAGCTATGGAAAGTGCCCATAAAAGCAAGTGACCATCTAAGGTAATTTCAAAATAATTTTAAGGCTAATGTTACTAAATTCTTAGAAAAAGTAGTAGTGATACTAAGTATTTGTTAAGCGGAATAGCTATGGGTGAATATGGTGTGTTTATTACTCTCAACCATTGTAGCACCTTAGAATCTTTGTGTGTCATCTGAAGATGCTGGGCTTCCTTGCCCATGTTGGGCAATGGCATGCAAGTGTTACATGAGGGTACTAAAATAGTAATTTTGATAGAAAATAACTCTCTTAGTTGAGGCTGATTGATGCTTTCTGTCTTTGAAAAAATAGTAATTTTGACAGACTAGCATGTGGTATAATTTTTGTTGTAAACTATTTATGTTGTTAGTATTTACCATTTAGTATTTTTCTGTAAATTATTCTAAATTTCTAAATTTTTTAAGAATATTATACTTGCCATCCCCCAACCGTTTCCTAAAATCGGCTTGCCATCCCTCGTCGTCCCCGAAACCCGTCCCCTCGTTCCCCCAACCTTGTGGAACCTTGAGTAAATCGCTGTTCTTAATTTTATCCATCTATGAGGTTCCTTTTATGCGCATGTTCATGGATCATTGTTGCTAATGGTGGTTGTTTACACTTTCTTGTACCTTCAATTTAGGTTTACAAATGCTGTGCTACAATAGGGAGGTCGACCAAAAGCAATTAGGATAGGAAATAGATTGTAATAATATGAGGAAAAATGGAATATAGGAAGGAAGCCTTGGAAAAGCATTGAGTGTTTGCGCCAAAATTTTTAAAAGGAATAATGCAAATAGTAGATCAAAAGAAACGTTTTAGAAGATTAGTGCCTATGAAAACAAGACTCGGGAGATGGAAGAAGACACATCCCATATACCGACAAAATGGTAGGGATAGAGCACGAAGTGGTAAGAAGGAACGACACCTGTTGGAAGGTGGAGTGGATGCCCCTAGGAGAGATGAGGGCACACTAGTAGTAGGTCGAAGTAGATGCACTAGAGAGGCCAGGATGCACCTAAGGAGAGGTGGCGTGGACGTAAGGTGGCGAGAACTCGCTAGCTAGGAAAATGGCTTAGACACAAGAAAGGATGACAAGGACTCACTCGTGGGAGGTAGCGGCGAAAGAGAATGGTTGGCGCTAAAAGAGGAAGAGCAATAAGAAGATTGGCGATGTGATGGAGTCCACCCCACGTTACGTTGGGACAAGGTAATGTTTTAAGTTGGGGGGAGGAGTGGAGGAGAAAAAAGAAGGTTTGGAGAAGCAGATTATGAAATAGGTGCTAAAATAAAACTTATAGTTAGTGCCAAGAATAGGTGCCAAAGAAAAGAGAGTCAAACCATTGACGCCAATAGTGATGGGTGGTAAAATGGATGAAATCAGGCATGAAAAACAAGGCTGAAAAAGATGTTATAAATGCAGATCTGGAACCTTAAAAAGGAAATAAAATCTGATTTAGAGAGTTAAAGAGTTGTATCTGAAAGTAAAGGATAAACATTGGAAATTGCGCATGACCATCCACACGTTCCAATCAGACGATGTGTCAAAGACTCAGAAGCACCAATTGGGAAGATGAACTGGAGTAGTGGGCAAGTAAAGACATGCATGTGTGAAAAACAGTTGGGGCATTTTTGAACTAAGCCTTCCAAAAGCTTACTCAATCAAGCAAAAACCTCATACATTACAAAAAGATTATTCTATGGTTCTTACTGACTACTACACTGGATTGGCCTAGACTCCTAGTTGTGTACAAATTGGACCTACGACTGTCTTCCAAGATACATCCTATTTGCCATGCATCCTGTTTGAAGGTGGTCCTTAGACAACGCATTCATGCTCAGTCAATACTTCTTGAATTGGATGAAGAAGGATCCATCATCCTTGAAGCTGAGGCTATTATGGACAAATGTTTGCACCAACTCTGTAACTGCACCATCATAGATATTTTGGTCTAGTGTTGAGGCTTGCAATTTGGAAGCTGCAACTTGGGAACCTTTCCACTAGCTCCAGCAGTGCTTTCAGGTTTTCACAATAAAAGCTTTGAGGACAAAGCTTTTTGAATAAAGCCATGTTAGGATCCTTACGCCCTTATGTTAGGACCCTTACATTATTATGATCATTATAATGTCATAGTTTAATTTTTTAGGTCCAATGCCTATTTATATTTGGGGCTGATCCTTGAGTATTCGGGTTAGGGTTTGGATGCTTATATATTGGAATTGCAATTATTATTGTGAATTTTATTTTGTATTAGAGCATTCTCTTAAGGAGGTTGTCCCCTTGAAAAAGCTGGCGATACATTGTAACCAATTTATGAAATATAAGTATATTTGCAATTATTTGTGTGTTCAATTTAGCATTCTGTCTTTTTGCATATTGCGCTTTCTGTTTGATTAATATTTTGCAAGTAAGATTGTACCATATTTGGGGAGTATTTAAGTCACTCATAACCAGAGAAATAGTAAAGTAAAACAAAACACAAACCAAAATATAATCTATTCTATGATAATTGAATCCAATCATAGAAAGAATCTCACAACCATGAATATGAAAAACAATATCATATTAATTATTTGTGTTAACTTTATAATTGCAATAAATCTAGTAGCTCTTACTGACAGTAGCACAACTCTACGGTCTCGTACTTTCTAACATGAACAACAACTAGCAACCATCAACCATTTAATCTTATAACATATATATGGCACTCATTGTTAGAATAAATATATATGATAGGAACTTATATTATCGTATTGTTTGTTGCAACAACTTATTAGGGATAACTTGTTAAGATTTGTAGGGATAAGTTGTTGAGATTTGTAGGGATAAGTTGTTGAGATTTTTAGGGATAAGTTGTTAGGATTTGCAGGGATAACTTGTTAGGATTTTTAGGATCTGATTTTATCAGCACCAACTGATTACCAGATTGTAAATCATTATAAATTGGAGCTCAGAAATGCAAATAGAGCATCTTGTGTTACATTCTTTTATGGTATCAGAGCCACAAAAAGGAGAAGGGAGGAGTTTGTTTCACACTGTTCGTTTCAGCCAAGTTTGTTTTTTGTCTTAGGCAGTCAGTGCCATTGCAGACTGTTACTTTGCAATCAGTCTTGCGGTTGCTGCATTGTCAACAGAGGTTTTCTCCTGCGTTGTGTTTAAACCTATTGGATCTGATAGACAGTGTTTGGTGTTTTGATATTTGGCATTTGTTGGTTTTCTCGTCACTTGATAAAGTTCTTGCTTGTGACATTTGGATTTTCGCCAGGCTATGGTAAAGTGCAGTTTGGAGTTTGCCTACGTTTCCATCTTGGGCAAAGTGTAGCTTGGAGTTTGCCCAAGTTTTGAGCTTGGGTGGAGCAGATTGCAGTGTTTGGCATTTGTTGCTTTGAGTCTAGTGTTCAAGGCATGTTTGGCATTCGAAATTTGCCATTCAAGGTTGTCATTAGTGGAAGTATAACAAATATTCAGACTCTAATTCTTCCAGATTCATAGAAATTATTTGGAAGAAATTATAGTGTGTGGAGCCATAAGATACTTACAATTTGTGAATATCAAGATTTGGCGAATATAGTACTCAAGAAAGAAACTAGACCATAAGATGATGCTGATGACTTCAACAAGCGACATAGAGAAGCTTTGATGCTTCTCAAATTATTTGTTGTAGATGATTTAATTCCTGAACTTTGTAATGAAGATAATGCTGCAACAATGTTGACAAAGTTGCAGAATAAGTATCAGACATCAGAAGCATGACATGCTTTGTTTTTGAAGAATATTCTCTATTCTTCTTAGTTGGAGGAAGGAGGGTCTGTTTCTGAGTACCTTATGCATCTGAAGGATCTAAGAGTTGAATTGACTACTATTAAGAAGATAGTTGATGATCAGGACATGGTCGACATTGTTTTGCGAGGTTTGCTTCCGTCTTATGAATCTTTTGTTGAGTCTCTGAATTTGCTTGTTGAAACTCAAACTCGTAATTTTGAAAAAATGTCTTCTTACTTTCACAAAAAGAGAGGAGATAACTACAGATGGGAGTATTCACCTAAAAGAGTGCATTTACTGCTAAAGCCAAACACAAAGGAAATCAAAATGCCAAGCCCTCATCATCTAATCATAAGCAAGCTAAAACTTGTAATATAAAACAGTTCCAAGTCATTTGTTTTACTGCAGGAAACCTGGTCATTTTCAAATGGGATTGCAGTAAATTGAAGAATAAATAAAATCAGCAAGGGAAGAAACAAATAAATGTTGCTGAGATAGATGACCAAGAAGAGAAGTTTGCTTTTGTTACAACTCAAAGTTCATCTAATCAATCTACTAAGTGGTACTCTAACTTTGGAGCATCCAGATATTATACATGTTGGAAAGACTAGTATGTTAATTTCATTGAAGATCTAAGCAAGAACGAGTCCATTTCACTTGCTGATGGTAGATAATACTTTATTGAAGGGTGTGGTGATGTTAGTGTGACATTGAACAACAATGTTACATACACCTTCAAGAATGTTCAGTATGTTCCTAATATGAACAAAAATCTTATGTCCATTAGTGAAATCACTAGGAATTCTCAACTTGCTGTGCATTTTCATAAAAACAGATGTGAGGTGATGCATGTCAGTAAAAACAAGCTCATTGTTCTTGGTATAGTTGAGAAGAGACTATACAAGTTAGTTGATGCCAAGTCTGCCAATTCATTTGCCTTGGTAGTTGAAGACAATAGTTATGTTCTTTGGCATGAGTGGTTTGGTCACCTCAATTATAAGTACTTATCAATTGTCACTAACATGGTTCATGGATTGCCATCCATTTAGGAGCAACAACATTTGTGTGTAGGATGTCAACTTGGAAAATAGAGTTGTCAACCGTTTGAGATGGGTAAGTCTTGGTGTGCACAAGGTGTTTTGGATTTAGTGCATATTGATTTGTGTGGTCTAATGAATACACCTTCGGTTTGTGGTGCAAAATATTTTTTGTTGATTGTTGACAATTATTTGAGAAAGATGTGGGTTTACTTGCACTATGTGAACTACCCATGGAAAGAAACCCATTGATTGTAAATGGGTTTACAAGGTAAAATGTAAATCATATGGTTCAATCAACAAATTCAAAGCTTGTCTTGTTTCTAAAGGGTATGCACAACAGGAAGGTGTAGAATATCGATAGACATTTGCTTCAATTGCAAAGATGGTTTTTTGATTAGTTCTTTCCATTGCAACATAGTTTGGTTGGTAGGTATATTAGATGGATGTTAAGAGTGCCTTCCTAAATGGATATTTGGAAGAGGAATTCTATATTGTGCAGCCACAAGGGTTTTAAGTACCAGGAAAAGAATATCTGGTTTGCAGATTGATTAAGTCCCGATATGGACATAAGTAGGCACCCTGAGCCTGGTATTTCAAAATTGATCAACATCTTAGAGATTCAGAATTCAGTTGGAGCTTTTATGATTCTAATCTCCATATCAAAACTACAAGTAATGACATTGTCATTCTCAATGTGTATGTTGATGACCTACTTATTACAGGTAGTGGAGCCCACCTGATTCAACAAGTAAAATCTGATTTGTGTGCAGTTTTTGATATGACAGATTTAGGGCTCCTTCATTACTCCCTAGGGGTAAACAACTTGATCATACTATATTTAAATCACAAAGTAAGTATGCTAAAACACTTCTGGAAAGATTTTGGATGACAGATTGTTCTCTGATATCTACACCTATGGAAGTTGGGCTGAAATTGTCATCCTACTGTGATTTCTCTCTGGTCAATGAGTCAGTTGGTGGGCAGCTTGATTTATCTTACAACTTCTTGACCGGATCTATGTTTTACAATGAGTTATTTGTCTTGTTTCATGTCAAATCCCTGAAGAGAGCATTGGCAAGCTGCAAAACATATTCTCAGATATATCAAAGGTACCCTTGACTTTGGTATATTGTACCAGCAATCTAATGATTTTTAGTTGGTTGGATACACTGATGCAGATTGGGCAGGATCAATTAATGATCAGAAATCTACTGTTGTTTGTATGTTTGCTCTTGGATTAGGGGCTATCTTGGGAGAGTAAAAGTCAGCATATAGTTGCTTTGTTATCAACTGAAGCAGAATATAAGGCCAGCATGCAGTGCAGGTTGTGTAGCTGTTGGTTGCGATGCATATTGTATGATCTTTAGATAGATCAAATAGCATCAACATCGCTTCATTGTGATAAACAAAGTGTGCTCAAGTTGGTGAAGAAACCAGTATATCATGCTAGAACAAACGTATTGAAATATAGCATGAAGAAATTTGCCTAAATTTTTGTCCAACTTCTGAACAAATTGGTGATGTAATGACTAAACCCTTAAGTAGAGAAAAAATTGTAAAATTTAGGGATAAGCTTGTGATTGTATCCAGATTAGTCATTAAGGGGGGGTGTTAGAATAAATAGCTATGATAGGGTATTTATATTATTGTATTGCTTGTTACAACAGCTTTTTAGGAATAAGTTGTTCAGATTTGTAGGGATAAGTTGTTGGGATTTGTAAGGATAACTTTTTAGGATTTTTAGGATCTGGTTTTATCAGCACCAACTGATTACCAGATTGTAAATCATTATAAATTGGAGCTTAGAAATGCAAAGAGCACCTGTGTTGCATTCTTTTACTCATAGGCAGAACATTCTAAATATGTTTTATATCTTAGAATATAATATTCTAACATATATATGGCACTCCAACGTAGGCCATACCTTCTAAAATATATCCACAATTTAATTTCATGTATGTGGACATTTGTGCGACTTTCATCCTTACACGTGCGACTTTCTTCTTTCATGCTTTGCAAAGCCCATGAACATGGGTTTTCATTTTTATTCTGTGCTGTGAATGTTTTATTTTAGCTTGGGGGGATCGAACCGCAGATTCCCATGCCATTGCCCTTCCCCACTTGAAATTGAAGTTGTGACCCCTATGTGCAAGCAAGAGAAGCTTTTGTCATTTCTATGCCTGTTATTTTGCTTTTATAGTGGCTAAGGTTGAGATCTGCCAACAAAGTTCACCGTTGAGAGAAGGGGCCTGTTGTATGAGGATGACAGACTGTAAAATGCTGCAAACAGAAGGGAAAGTAACCGAAAAAATGTTTAGATGCTGTCCAGCAGCATTAACAGAGAGAATGACAGAAAATGCAAGAGATGAGGAAAACACTAGAAAATGCTAAAAAGGTTTCAAAAACCAAGATGCAGAAAATAAATGCATGAAGGGAAATTGAGGTGAGACACTATCATTGATTGTTTGTCCAATCCATTAATTTGTTTCACCAAACTGAGGCAAATAAATGCAGGATCGCATATAATTTGCCTAACTTAGAACTTTGGGCATAAAATGTGGCAAACACAGTTACATAGATTCTATGCATGTGAAATTTGTGGGTAGCCTTACTTTTATAAGCCAACTTAGATCAATGTAAGCATATTGCTTGAGCAGCTTTGTATTGCATGTTATTGACAACTATTTCTACTGTATGCATGCACTGTGCACAGGTACAAAGGATACAATCCAGAACAGTTTTTTTGCAAATTGTCAAGGGATAGAGTGGAATGCAGAGCTGCAATGAATACAGTTTCTCAATAATAGAAAAATTCAAATTGCAAACTGAAAACTGATTTTATTGCAGATCGTTGTCTTTTTATGCCAACTGGACATATTGATATTGTCATGATTCTGTGCACAAGTGTGCTTTGGTTTTTCTTTTTCATTCATGCAATGCAAATATTGAAACTCATATTTGTCAAAATATTTAACAAAAGCAAGAAAATGTAAAACACAATAAATTACTTCTGTAAATTGCCTGATGTTTTCTGGTGACGACTTTTAAGTTGAGTTGAATAGACTTGTGGCATGGGGACATCATGGAATCTGTTTGATTAGAATGCAGAGTGTTTTAAGTTCTTATTTTCTAGTGTTGTGTTTTTAAACCTCCTGCAGGGATGCCTCCTGTTCAGAGATTAGTCAAAGGGCCTATGTGGTTGCAATTTCTTATTGGTGTAAGTGCACAGATATCTTCTTCACTTCCTGAATTTATTGTATTAGGCAAGAAGTATTTGATTGGTCATGTAATGTTCAAAGTCAAGACCGACCTGTTACTTTAATTCTTGACCAGGAAGTGTTTGTTTTGACTCTGAATTTTTCTGGATTCTTTATTTTTTAATTGCAATGAGGCAGTAAGCAATGAAAACTTGCTAAGTTTTCAGCTTTCTTTTTACTATATATCAATGACTCAGAGGAGGCATGTTTGTATTTTGTATGATATCAGATTGATGGTGGATAATTGAGATGTTGATGCATTTAATCTGGACAACTTCTGGCAGCACTTAAACTATGACAGTGGCTGCTAGAAAACATGACATTAAAATATTCAACTTTATGACTGGAAAGATTAGGAGTCAAAATTTTCATGGATACATCATTTGACTTAGCATGCTATTCATTCACGTGATTTAATACTATTCATTTTTGTGTGTGGATGTTAATTTCTTCTTTGTACTTGTGTATGGTTGAACATAAAAAATAATTAATTTTCATTGTTGAACTTGCATTCTCTCCTTGAATTTATGTATGCAATTGAGCTTTTATAAAATTCAATTTGATGTTTTGCCTTGTATAAGCTAATCTTGACAAAGGCTATGCACACCAACAGAAGTTGTCTTGCAAACCCATAATTGACTTTGGGATCCAAACTCAAAAATCTGGGTTTTCAACTCACTAGAAAAAGAAAATTCAAAGCTTTGGGTTTTACTATATTGATCCCTTTTCCTGTAATTTTTGTATACTAGCCATGGCAACTTCTGTCTATGCACCATAAGTGAGTATGCTTTGATACCTATAATGAGTTATGTGTGGTAAAATGAAAATCATATGGCTGCCATTAGTTTCATGCTCTTTGCTTGACATAAAAGTATCATGGTATTATGCAGGCCCCTCCTATAATGTTGTTTTCTGCAACTTGTGCGGGCTTGGCAGGTAAGCATTAATTGTCTTATTGTTTAATATTGTTGAATGCAGAAAGATATTTTTTCAATTTTAATCTTATTATTTAACGTGTATGTGTGATTGTTTTATTTATTTTTTAATTGGTTATATGGGATTGAAATGGGTCCCACTTGTATTACATCATGACCACACAGTGGTATTACAATAGCTTGGCAATTATGCATGTATCGTTTGGCAAGATTCGAATCTGGGTCTCCTTGAAAATTGAGGAATATAACCGACAAAGCTAATACCATGTGACTAAAATATTAAGGTTCACCCATGAGATTTGAACCTTGGTTTAAGGTGTGAAAATCCTCATTCCCCATCAATTGCTCGAAACACAAGGGCCTTAAGGTTCATCCATGAGATTTGAACCTTGGTTTAAGATGTGAAACTCTTCACTTCCAACCAATTGTTCTAGACCTCATGGGCATTTGTTGTGTTCTATTGCAATGTTTTGTTGAAAGTGTAATTTGATTTATGGGCAAGGTTGACACTATATGATGCAATCTTGTATAGGCCTATGGACAATCATTGTACAATTGTATTTAATTTATTGTATTATTTTGTTATGTAAGCCCTATGGGCTGTGGTTAACCTTGTTATTGTTAAACCCACCTTATAACTTGTAATTAATCTAAAGCTCTTTTGTTATGTCGGCTTAGGTTAACTTGTTTATGTAATAGGGTTTTTGGTAATAGAATGAATGTCTCACACCACTCCATTCGTTGTATCAGAGTGTTGTGATCCTTATCTATGGATAATATAATGATTATTTATGGTGCCTACAAGTGCCCACTATCTATGTCTCTCTTTTTTCCTTTTTTAAGCTTTCTGTATAAGATTTGTGTGGATGGATTGCCTTTGTTTGTTTATGGAAATAGGTGTGAATTCCAACATGGTATCAGAGCGGGTATGGAGTAGCATCACTTTGTTACGCAAAACGTTTGTTTGAAGCCTCGTCTTTCTTCCATACTCCAAGATGATTTACTCTTCAAAACCTCATAAGTGTATTCGACATAAGAGGTAGAGAAGAGATCTTCTTTCACAAATTTTCATCCATTCTTACTTCCACTTTGAAGATTTTATGCCATCTACATTTTAAGCTTTGATGTCATCGTGGTATGCATGCATTTTTTTAACTTCGTTTGGCATCTTCTTCCTTACAGAGTTGCCATGGCACCTTGTTTGGAAATTTAGGAGTGTGCTATTTTTCGAATTAAAAAATGTAGAATATTCGGTCTTCACATGCCCTTCTCTATTCAAAATTTCGGTGCCTTTTTTTGCATGTAAGGCATGAGGCCTCTCTTCAAGGAGGAGGCGTGTGTTCCTTCACATTCATAGGAGGTGTTGCACCGACTAGACAAGCATTGCACAAGAAAATTTTCAATGGATTGCGGGTTCTAATCCATGCGACACGCTTTTACATGGCAGGACACAGTTGGAAATATGTGGTGTGCTTTCCACTTGCGTTGCATTGTGAACACAAGTTGATGTGGCCAGAGTAGTTTGTGCTTGCACTCATGTGAAGGGAGGTCTTGGGTTTGACAGACAATCCCTTATGTTTTGTTTAATAGGTTTTATTGGTGTTTTGCATGGATGGTGTCGTGTTATCTATGGAGGTGTGCATGGTTTAGTTCATAGTTACGAAAATCCCGATTTAATCTCGATCCGATACAATTTTTTCCGAGTCAGTAGGGTTGTTGATTCAAATCGCATTGGAATCTCGATTTTTTTAAAAATCGGCAATTTTTGCCGATTTTTCCCGATTCCCGATTCTTTTTCCATGCCAATTTCGATCATATTCCAATTTTCTCAACTATGGTTTAGTCAACATGGCATTGATGGCTGTGTTGGTTATGCCAATTATGCAAATGTGTTGACAGGTAGATCGTCATGTGTTGGAATCTATGGGTGTGGTAAATTTTTTGCGGTTTTGATTGGGCGCTATGGTAATTGAACCCCTTTTCTATGGAAACATGGGATCCAAAGCTCATCCAAAACGCCAACAAATTGGTTAGCGCAAGGCGCCTTAGTCGTCGGAGATAAGTTTGAATCCCTATTGATCCATTGGCACCTATTGGTGGATAACGTGGACTTTTTGGCCGATGTGGCACCTTTGCGTGTGACCAAACTATCTTTTCACATATTTATACCAAATTGACTAGTCGGATTTTGACACATGTTGAAACCTCATTGGCTACCCTTGTCCAGTGGCTAACAGGTGGCAAAATATCAATGGCAGTCATCGACAAATCGATGGACACCAAGTGGAAAATGCAGGTTTGATACAATAGTTCTAAGGTTTGATTGGTCAAATTTTTATTTTTGGAGGGCTAGCAGGGCATATCTTTCAGAGGCCATAACCTTTACATACAGAAGCATTTTGAGCTCGTTTTTGTTTCAAATCGCACGATTTTTTGAGCTCTTTGCATTGGTGACATCAATCCAAGGACTTTTTACAGTGTTAGGGGCCTAATTGTGCAAGATAGTCCTCAAAGCCTATTACCCTATTTTGAATGGGCAAACTTACCATATGTTATGCAATCAGAGTCTTTGGTATACCTTTATGAGAGATATAGCTGGATTTGTGACCGTTGCAATAATTTTTGAGTCTTTTGGAGGCATATAGGAAAAGGATTCAAAATATGCTCTAGTCAATCCCTCTTCCTCCTTTGGGTTATTGATTCATCTTATTCATGAAGATCTAATCCTTAATCTCTTCTTTCTTCTATTTATGTCCAGGTGCTCTTGGAATTTTGTAATGGATTTTCTCATAAACAAGTCCATTTAAAGCCTCTTTTGGTGACGAAAATCAGGTGGCCTAAGGGCAAGTTGAAGTTTCCAAACAAGGTGATGTATGTTGTAAAAGGGAAAGCTATGCTTTCGAGCCTTACCTTATGCGACTATAGAAGATTGGTTTAGTTTTTTAGAGGGAGTGTTCTTAGTTTCTCTTCCTTAGATGGAGTCATAGTGGAGGTGTTATTTTGATATATGTGGGAGTATCTGATATTGGTGGTGATGGCTATGGTCCATCCTAAGGAGATTCTTGTGTAGAGGTATTTTCGCATCAACAGATTTCCAAATGATGAGGGGGATCCATATGAGTCTTCCTCAAGTGCAGAGGCCCACTAGAGCATCCATTATGAGGGGAAGATATTATTGTTACTAATGTCTTCTCTCCTTGGCCCCTTAGTTTAGATTATGAGGGGGTGTTGAAATGTAATTTGACTTATCACCAAGGCCGATATTGTATGATGTAATCTTGTATAAGCCTACAGGCAATCATTGTATGAATGTATTTAATTAATTGAATTATTTTATTATATAAGCTATATGGGCTGCGGTTAACCTTGTTATGGTTAAACCCACCTTACAACTTGTAATTAACCTCAAGTTTTCTTGTTACATCGGCTTAGGTTAACTTGTTTATGTAATAGGGGTTTTGGTATTTGGTATAAATACCCTGACCACTCCATTCATTGTATTAGAGTGTTGTGATCCCTATCTACGGATAATATAGTGATTATTTATGGTACCTATGAGTGCCCATTGTCTATGCACTGGTGAGACTATCCTCTCTAGCCTCTAATGTATTTAAGCTTTAACCTCGAGGCTCTACAAATCTGACCTATTAATCACATAGCAACAATGCTTCATCTCGATTACATCTTAATCGCCCTTATGAGACTCGTTCCTAGCCTCAGTGTTCTCTATAGGACGTACTTTTGTGGGGCTTGTTGCATACCACTCAAGATTAAGAACATATGCTTCCATGTGCAATGGAGTGTTAATCCTGCCTTTTTGTGGAAATAGGCTGAATGCATTGCTGATAGCATGCTAATGTGGGACCCCTCTATCAAATGGCTTTTCCTTGTGCGGCCAAGCATGCTGTCAGAAATATCATGAATCTTTTCAATACTAGGAAAACCATGTTTGCATATCTAATGACCTCCACAATACGTGACACAGGATACTATGTATTTGACATTATTTCATCAATCATCATCTAGTATCACCTTTTTTACTCTCTTAACATTGTCTATTTTGGACTTTGTTCATCTATTCCACTCATTGCACACTGCCATGGACTGTATGGCCGCCTACACCTTAATCATCTTCTCTAGTAGAATAAAGTAACTAGCATGCCTTGTTTCTATAGTTTTGAGGAATTCCTTTCTTCAAAAAGCCCTGAAAAGTGCCAAAGATGTATGATGTTTGGAAATTATTTACACATCTCCAGCGTCAACCAGCACTTGCTTCAACCAGTCAACTTTCTCAGTCTTCAATACAATGTTCAATGTAGGAACACAACGTTGAGTCCAAAAGATATGCCTGTAGGTGTGTTGGATCATCATTTGTGCAAATCTACACAACTGTGCTGCATTTGTTACTACCTGAACCACATTCATCGTCACAACCTGCATCCTTCAAAATGTGAAATTGAAAAGCTGCATCCTTGTGGTTTTTAGAACTTTCAACTTTAGTTGACCTGTCGGTGATAGTGCTATAGCCTTTACTCTTACCCATTTCTCCCTCAATTCCTCCATTATCAAATTAACCTTTGGAGTAGTTTTTATCATGCAAAGTGGTTTGCATTTTTGTTTCTTTTAGAGGTAAATAAGAAAGACCAGCCTTAATGGATTTCTTGAATGCTTCAATATAAAAAGGAGAACAAGTAACATTGAATGGGATGCGGTTTGCACAGGAAAATTGTGAAATTGCATCATCCACCTCATCATGTTCTTGCACATTGTACATATCTGTAATTGTGTGGGCCTGCCTTTTAGATCTAGGAAATGCCTCTCTCATGTCACATGGAATTCGAGCTGGATCCCTTCCCATTTTGTCCATCAAGAGTCCTAAATCCATTTAAATCCAAAAGAATGGAGAGGAGGACGAGAAGTGGGAGTGCCCTATGCATCAGAAATTACCATAACTGATCTTCCATTGCAAGGTTTGGTTTTCCACTCTCAGATACTGTATAATTATTGTGTAATTTCATTGCTTCAGCCCTCTCATCAAGTGTTATTTTTTCACATCTCATTCCCTTTCCAGATATGTGTAGGAGATGAGAGCAAACCATGCTATAGGTGCCTTTGAATGAAAATTTGCAAATATTACACTTGGAGTGCTGTGTCCTGCCAACTTTTCTCTTGGTTGTCCTCTCCTCGTTTAAAGTGGTGACAAAATATATAAAGGTTTTGCTAGTTTTAAAGGCCTCTTGCATATTGTCTCAAAATTGCTGTACAATCAAAGGAGGGGGTTCTACTCTCACTAGCAGTGCAACTTCTCCTTGTTCAACTTTGATCCACACACCCTAACCCCCAGTTTCTCCAGATTCCAATGTTTGATTAAGAGCGAAACCTCCCACAAATTTTGCTCTATCAAAACTCATGCTTGGAGCTTGCTTTTTGTTTTTCAAACCAGTGTGTATGTGTACACACACCCACCCACACCCACACACATGCACAACACGCATGCACGCACACACAAGCACTTGTGTGCATGCACACATGTACATGCACTTGCACACGTACACATACACATAAGAAATCTAATTGTACCTTATAAATGTAAATCAAGAAATTGACCTCTCATCAATCGCTGCCCTTCCTTAAAATTAAAAGATCAAAACTCTTATATGATGAAGCTTTCTTTTTTTTGCCTTTCACTTTTTCTCAAGGTTCCACGAGCCTGGGGGACGGGGGGACGGGTTTCCGGGGACGGCTCGGGGACGGCTGGGGGGGACGGCTGGTATAATACTATAAAAAATGAAATTTTTTAGAAATTTAGAATAATCTACACATTCAAAATTCTACACCCAACAAAAATGATATTTCATATTACTAATCAATTATGTAAGTGCAGCCATTCATATTCAGATTAGTTACTAACACATAAGTGCAGCCATAATTGAGTCATTTAACATTTTCATGTTCATATTAGTTACTAATTTGCAGCCATTTAATTGTTTCAAGTTCAACAACTATAACTTGAAGGTTCAGCCAAGGATATCAAGTGCAAACAATGTTCAAACAGTCATCATTTTAAGTAATAACAGTCATCATTTTTTCAGCCACCAATGTTCAAACAAAGACTGTCATGTTTAAAAATTTTCAGTCACTAACTGTTCAAATATGACAGCAATAAGAAATTTGAAATAGTCATAAGACCTCACAACGATAGGTTTAGACTTTTTGGTGAAACCAAATGCCGATTGGCTCCTCTTAGCAGTAAATATCCTATTTTTGGTTGCATTTTTCCATAAGAGGTCCAATCCATTCCTTGGGCAGCTTTGATTCTGGTTTATTCTTCATAGCAGCTCTCTAATATGATATTCATAGCTACATCTCTGCTCTTTATGGGGTCTCTTTCTTGTACAGGTTCAAAAATATTTATGTATGTTGCTTCATAGAAGCTTCAAGAGAATTAGAGCTAATGTATGTACATTATCAATAATTTGTAATGATGTGATTATGACATAGTAGAAACTATTAATTAATTCAATATATGTAATTTATATTGCAGTTCAGTTTATATTATCATTTTAATATCATTTAATGTTGGGAAAATGATGTATTTAGTCTGTATCATGTTAAATTGGGTGTCAAGAAGATATATAGTATATACATTATATTAATTTTATAAATTTAGTTAGATTGCTATTAAATTTATATAAACTTCTATTGTACAATAGTTAAACTGATCAAAATTTAATTTAGTTTAGACATTATATTTTCTTGGTTGGTAAATCTGTCACAGGTTGGGGTAACCTTTGGCTTAGCTTCTGTGACTGTCTCTTTTGCCAAATGTACTTAGGACTTGCATTTGGTCACATTTGTTGGGGTATGCAGCACCTAGGCTTAAAATGAAATGATTTTTAATTATGTGCATGAGACGAAGAATCTATTGCACCATAACTTTAAAAGCTCTAGCAAATACAAGTTTTACAAAATATGATGCATAGAGCTCTACTACTCTCTTTTGGAGGGTGGTTGTTTTAATGTTGATTCTAATTAAAAATTCCTGTCTTTTTCAGTATCATTAGTTCGAAATGTTTTGACATGGAGTGAACTTATAGAATATCGGCATATCTAACTCAAATGGTATTGCAAACAAAAAATGTTTCCCAACCAATTCTTCATATCTAATTCTCCATTTCTGCATCTATGTGGCAGTGAATAGAGTGGCCTCTATCCATCTTGAACCCTCTTCACTATGCATGTTTCCCAACCAAGCCTATTTGGAATTTCTAGTCAACGTTGCCTATTTGGAAGTTCAAGCCAACGTTTTTGTATTCTCTTACAAAACAAATTTTCTCTATTAAATTGCAGGTCTAATAGCCTGCTGATTTTCAAAGGGAAAACACAATGGTTCTAGTTTTATCGATATTCACTTGCATTTCCACTTCTTTGAAAAATATTCTCAGGGCTTAAATTTTTTTTTTTTTCCCCTTTGGTGGGGACGCCCAGCCATGGGGGACGGCTGGGCCCCATGGGGGACGCCCAGACTGTCCCTAGGGACGGTTGGGCGTCCCCGGGGACGGTTGGGCACCTTAAAAAGTTCCCAGCCGTCCCCGGGGACGCCCAGCCGTCCCCGGGGACAGCCCGGCGTCCCCCATGGGGCCCAGCCGTCCCCGGGACGGTTGGGCGTCCCTAGGGACGCCCCAAAAAGGGGGATGTCCCGGGGACGGGAGGCCACAGGCCTCAGCCGTCCCGGGGACGTTTCCCAGCCGTCCCCCAAAAAGGGGGACAGGGGGAAACGTCCCCCTTGCCGTCCCCTCGTGCTGGGGGACGTGGGAAATGGGGGGACGCGTCCCCCAGGGTGGGGGACGCGTCCCCGTGGAACACTGCTTTTTCTCCTTGGTCAATCTTATTTCTTTGCAAGTATGTTGTGTTTCTTCTTTACTCTTGGGTTTGGATTTTAAAAGTTTTTTGTACAGCCTAAGTAGCCTAAAGGTGGAGACTTTGGAACATTGAATAGAGGTCTAAGGTTTAAATCCTGCGAGGGGTAGGGTTGTACACCATGCTTTGGTAATTGGAGTATGCTTGGGGATTACCATATATTGGGTAAACAATATGTCTCAAATGGTCTATGGCATCATGGATGTTAAAAACTACTTTACCGTTCACCCTTCTATTTGTTTTTTTTTTTGGGGCTTTCATCACAACCCATTTTTTCCTTTTTCAGATTGGTGTTTGAAAAGAGGAAAAAAAAAGAAAAGAAAAACCTAACTGTTGAGGGACGCTCGAGACACCTAGCAATCTTGGGGACAATCATGAGTCCGTCTTGGCGTCCCACAAGTGTCTTGTGGGTGATTGTTGTGGACAGTCTGGTTTTGTGGATATTGTTGGGAAGGCTAGGGAGGGCCCTTGACAAGTTTTTCAAAAGCACAAAATTGAGGGGATGTCTCATTCTCATCCCCTCGTCCTCCAAACTTCATGTACAACTAAGTAGGGGCTTGGGGGGAAGCATCCCCATGTAATGTAGTTGCTTTGTGACATTTTGAAACTCATAATAGTAATCTCTATCACAATATTCCTATAGCGTATTGATTATGATAGATCTATAACCTCCTTCCAAGCATTTAAGAGAAGGTCAATGGGACTTGACAGTAAAACTTGGAACTCAAAAAAATGTTAGGGAGAATCCTTTTTTATTTTGGGGTGGCGGGGAGGGGGGAGTTAAAACCTTAGACTTACCAAAAGTGCAATATCATATCCCAAAATATTACACCTTATGGTACAAACATTTTACACTCATGTTGATGGAGGACTTTTCATGAACAAGGATAAAATGTGGTGTCCCTAAAATGTGGTTGTCCATGAACTCAAAAAAATGTTAGGGAGAATCCTTTTTTATTTTGGGGTGGGGGGGAGTTAAAACCTTAGACTTACCAAAAGTGCAATATCATATCCAAAAATATTACACCTTATGGTACAAACATTTTACACTCATGTTGATGGAGGACTTTTCATGAACAAGGATAAAATGTGTTGTCCCTAAAATGTGGTTGTCCATGAACTCAAAAAAATGTTAGGGAGAATCCTTTTTTATTTTGGGGTAGGGGGGAGTTAAAACCTTAGACTTACCAAAAGTGCAATATCATATCCAAAAATATTACACCTTATGGTACAAACATTTTACACTTATGTTGATGGAGGACTTTTCATGAACAAGGATAAAATGTGGTGTCCCTAAAATGTGGTTGTCGATAATGGCATATTATAACGATCAAACATCTCTGAAGTGTTGTGGGGATGCCAAAACATCCCCATAGCATTCTAAGGATGTGTAGACTCTATCGAGATGACCGTGGGATGTTGGGACAAACCTACCACTATCCTTGACATCATTGGGCGTCTTATACATCCGTTAGCCCTTAGGGGCATTGTAAAAAACATTAATCTCAAAAAATTTACCCCAGAACCCAAGAGAGAAAATACAACAAACTTACAAAGGGAGAAAGAATAAGAAGGTGAAGAGATAGGAGGCAGAAGAAAGAAGACAAAAGCTTCATTGAAGCAAGGGTTTCAAACTTTCAGTTGGTTTTATATTTTTCTTTACTTTTTAGAGCTAGATATCTCTTGCCCCCCTACCCTTTTAAAATAAATCTTTGCATTTGTGACTTTTTTATGCATTTTAGACTCTTAGAGTTGTAGGAAAATCATTAGTATTTTCATTCATACTTGTGTGTATTTATACAATGCGAATAGGCTCAGAATAGCCTGTAACAAAATAATGCTAACAATAATCAAACTGACAATATTCGATTATCTAATCTAGGCATTGTCTAATATAGGATTATGCTAACAAAGAATTTGTTAGCATAATAACAATAAAATATGCTATATTATTTGATATGCATGTTGGTTTGCATTATCATAATAATGTAATAACTATATCCTAACATCCCCCTTATTACATTATTTGATGTACAGAGAGAGTTGCGAAACAACTCAAATTTGACACGTGCAAGTGCCTTAGTGAAAATATCCGCAACCTGTTCATCGGTGGGAATGTACTGGAGCTGAATCTTGTGCTTTGGAACTTCATCTCGAATAAAGTGACATTGTGTGTCAATATGCTTGGTGCGTTCATGGAACACTAGATTCTTGACAAGTTTCAAAACACCTTGGTTATCGTAATTCAAGTGGATTGGAAGATTCTTTGGAAGACCCATACTTGAAAGAATGCGACGTAACCATATAGCTTCACACACTGGTCCTTGTGTTGCACGATATTCTGCCTCTATAGATGAAAGTGCAACAATTTGCTGCTTCTTGCTGTGCCAAGAGACAGGACCATATCCAAGGTGAAATACGTATCTTGATTGTGTGTCAATATGTTTGGTGCGTTCATGGAACACTAGATTCTTGATAAGTTTCAAAACACCTTGGTTATCGTAATTCGAGTGTATTGGAAGATTCTTTGGAAGACCCATACTTGAAAGAATGCGACGTAACCATATAGCTTCACACACTGGTCCTTGTGTTGCACGATATTCTGCCTCTATAGATGAAAGTGCAACAACTTGCTGCTTCTTGCTGTGCCAAGAGACAGGACCATATCCAAGGTGAAATACGTATCTTGACGTTGATTTTCTATCATCTATAGATCCATTATAATCTGAGTCCGTGTATCCTTGCAAGAAGAACTAATCATTCTTCTTGTAATCCAGGCCATATTTTGGTGTGCCACGGACATAGTGTAGAACTCGCTTTACTGCCTTCCAATGATTGACCTTAGGTTCCTGCATGAACCTCGAAAGATAGCTTACAACAAAGCTGATATCTGGTCTGGTATTCGTCAGATATATGAGAATCCCAATCAACTGTCGATAGAGAGTTCCATCTACCTGAGGAGATTTGTCGTATCGAGACAGTTGTAACCCAGTTTCCTTTGGAGTTGCTTTGGGCTTACAATCTGTCATTCGATATTTTTCAATTAATGCCTTGGCATACTTCATTTGTGTAACCTTGACTGCACAATTTCTAAACCAAGACAATAATGGAGAAGTCCTAGATCTGTCATTTCAAATGACTTTTTCAAGTCACCCTTCACTGCTGCAATCATGTCTTCTGAACTGCCAGTGATGATCAGATCATCTACATAGAGCACAAGGATCACTATTTCAGAACCAACTTTCTTGAAATAGAGATTGGCATCTGATGGACTTCTCGTGAATCCATGTTGCAGAAGGTGATTATCAATCTTTATGTACCAAGTTATCCGAGCTTGTTTCAACCCATATAAGGACTTAAACAGTTTGCAAACTTTTTGTTCTTGTCCTTGTACAACAAATCCTTCAAGTTGATTCATGTACACTTCTTTTAAATCACCATTTAAGAAAGCACTCTTCACATCCATCTGATGAAGCTTCCATCCGAACCGTGCTGCCATTGCATAGAGTACACGAATGGTAGTCATTTTTGTAGTTGGTGCGAATGTCTCTTCATAGTCTATGCTTTATTTTTGAGCATAGCCCTTTGCAACAAGGCGGGATTTATGCTTATCAATAGTTCCATCTGCCTTATACCCATTTGCAACCAATGGGTTTCTTACCAGTAGGCAGATCAACTAACTCACATGTTTTATTCTTCATAAGAGACATTTTCTGCATCCATAGCTGCCTTACATTGAGACACACTAAGGGCTTCTTGCACTGAAGTTGGTTCATGCTTTACAACTGTAGTCTTCTGATTCACTCTTGTCTTCTTCTTCTTCATCATCTGCATCTTCGACTTCTTTTGAGTTTGCAGCCATGGCAACATGATGAGTATAGATAGCATCTAATACAAACAAACCATTTTTATAGGTAGCCGTTGCGATATGTTTACCCTTCTTGGTAATGAAGCAACGCTTTTGTCCATTAATAACTTTGAAGTCAACCACCATATGTTTGTCCAGAATTTGAGGCACGAACAATGAGTTGTTGGCCAATCGTGGTACATATAGGACCTTCTCAATTTGTCATTTTCCATTGGGAAGAGTTACTGAAACATTGCCTTCTCCTTGGACTTGATAGGTCTTATCATCGACTATTGTTACCGGTTTGCCTTTTTTTGCCTCAAATGTGTCAAACCACCTTTTGTCACCAGTCATGTGTTTGCTAGCACTAGAATCAATATACCAAACATTATCTTATGTTTGGGATTTGTTTGAGTCATGAGCACCTTGTGTGCCATCTCAGAATCTAAATCTGATTCTTCAATAACAACATTTCCATTTTGTTGTCTATATCTTCTTCATGGTTTGTTTTGGCCCTTTTTTGGTTGTGGTTGCTTGTTCTTGAACCAACACTTGTTGGTGTCATGATTGTCCATCTCACAAATATTGTAGTACTTCTGTTTTTGAGGTGTTTTTTGTGAGGAATTGGTGTTTGAACCCTTCGAGGAAGATCCCTTCTGAAAGTAGCCTTTTTGCTTATTTCCAGATTTCTTAGAAAACAATGCGTTGTTGGACACTTCATCTCTTTGGTTGTTATTTTCTTCATGTTGTTGAAGCAAATTAACCAACTCTTCAAAAGTGACTTGTCTATTAGACACTTGAGAAGTCACCAACATTCTAAAAGAATCTGGTAAAGCTCTCAAAATGATTGAGGTTAAGAGCTTATATTCTACTTTCTCACCCATTGCATGCATCTTAGCTCTCAGTTCTGCAATTCTCCAAAGAAACACTTAGACACTTTCTCCATTTTTCATGCTAAGAGTGTGAAGTTGGGATTGAAGGTTAAGGATCGTGGCCTGATTCCTTCCCTCATATATTGTGGACAATGTATCCCATGCATCTTTTGCGTGCTTCTTTTCACAAAATGTGCGGTTGAACTTCATCAACAGTGACAAGAATTATGATCATCAGTGCTCTCGCATCAGCATCATCGTATGCTTCTTGTTTATCATCTACTGTAGTTGGGTGTTCGACTTTTCCAGTCACATCGTCCCACATCTTTGCAACCTGCAATATTGCTCTCATCTTTGTTTTCCATGGAGCAAAATTTGGACCTCTGAGTAGTTGTGAATCTGACAAGTATGCTTTAGCAATGGCCATTGTGAGGGTTCTTTATAACACCAAATTGGTCTCCCTTTCTTTATACCGCTAAAGTAGTATTGAAAGGGATTCACTTCTATCTTTGACACCTACTTAAAAAGCCTTCCGCATACGTAGGGCACCAAGTCCCTTAAATACTTGGAAGAATTTTTAGTTGGAGGATTTACGCCAAGCAATAGAAGTGAATGGGGTAATAATGGAGTGAATATCAAAAAATTGGCTTCCTTATTTCTCCCCGATGATTTATAGAGAACAATAGCTCAGATGTTGTTGTTGCAGCTATATTAGGCGTTAGATAGAGTAGCCCAAAGCACAACAACATCACTTGTAAGTGTGGGCCAGAGGTATTGTAAATACCGAACGCTGCTTTGTGCAATAAATTGCACAAAAATAGGTATAAATTTGGGGTCTTATTGCTGCCACAACACATATATGTTAATGCATAAAACAGAATATTAAATGCATTTTACAACTTTTATCATACCCACAAATTTATGTTTTTGGAAGGTGTCGGATTCAACCGAAAATGCACCTTTTACAATGCCAATTAGGTGTCGGATTCCACCAAAAATGCACCTTTTACAAAATTTTTGCAATAAATTTTGATTTGCAAAATGATATTCACAGCTTTTGCCCTTGTTTTGAATTTTATTTGCAAAAAACAACAAAATTTTGTGGTGTCCCCCTTTGTGTTTTTGTTTTGCAAAATAACAAGTTTTTGTGTTCAATTTTGTAGCCCTCTTGAGAATTTGTTTTGTCTCAATGTTTGCAAAAAATCAGTTCAAGGTGGTTTGATTTTTGTTTTTGCAAATGAATTTTGTGGCCTTCTTTGTGTTTTGTTTTGATGAAAACAAAAAATAATCCTCTTATTAAAAAAAATGCACTTCGATTTTAAATTAAAGAAATTAATTAAATTAAATAGTTAATTGTTTATTCTAATTAATCAACTAATTAATTAACAAAACTAGTTAATTAATTAAATTAGAATAAAAAACAATGAATTATGAAATTTATTAATTTAATTACTAAAAAAAATGCAAAATTTCTTTTTATAAAAAAATGGGGTTTTGTTTTTTTTTTTTAAACTTGGAGTGCTCCTCCACACTCAAGGCACGACGATGGGCACAAATTTTGAGGCAAACGACAGGGCCAACCACAACGGTCAACCCTCAGACGCAGCGATTCCTTGCGGTCAACGAGGGTCAATGGAGTTCGCGGGGCCTCCTTTGTGAAGAACTTGTCAAGGAGCTGTATGCGCACTAGCGCATATAAGGCGCTCACAGCGCCTCCACACGCTGCGTGTGGGATTATTCCCTTGGGCACGCGAACAAAAAAACAAAACACAAAACAAAATGCATTCGCCTTTGTTGACGTTGGACCAACCACGCATTGGCATGTGGCGGAAAGGGATTTGTTGTGGCTCCGAAGGTTTTGATTCCTAGGATGGAAAACCTTAGGAGCAAGAAAAATTTTTCATTTTTTTTTGTCGCGTGAAATTTGGATTTCGTCTGCGCTCGCCTGCGCTCTGCGACTTGCAGAAATCATCCACGATAGCGTCCTTTTGAGCACGATCTCTGCGTGTACGCAACTCGTCTCCAATCAGGGCTTGCGATTTGTTCTGTGGCTACACTCTGGGACGATTAGGGCGAACGACAAGGATCTACAGGTCCACGTGAGCTTTTTTTTTTATGTTGTTGCAGCGCAATCTTCAAATTTTTTTTTTTACTTTTGCCGGCTTCTGGTCTGCGATTTTCGCAAAAGTTCTGCGCGCCGGTCTTCTGTGTGGGCAACATGTGGAGCAGAGCGCTGCACTGCGCACAGCATAGTGGCCCTAGGCTCCGCGGGACTGCAACCCTTGCGGCTGCACGACCCTATCTAGGGCCTGTAATGGCCAATTGGGGCCTTCTCTGAGTGGTGCACGCACAGGGCTCGTCCCTGTGTTATGCGCGCAGGGCTCGTCCCTGTGTTGTGCGCTCGGGCTCTGCGGCCCTTGGAATGCGCAGCCTTACATTGCGCGGCTGTGGCCGATCTGGCTGCTCCACAGCCGGTCTGGTCTTTAGCGAGCACGGAAAACAGGGGAACAGTCCCCTGTTATTTTTTTCAATTTGGCAGGGCAGCTCAAAAAAACCAGGGGCTACGAATATTTAAGAGAGATGCAGAGTAACGACGAACATGGATTTTTATTAACAGGGATGGCTTGATCTCTTTCTGCCACCTATGCCAAGCTGCAGGCTCGCCAAGATGAACTCACAATCAGTTGGCAGGGGAAAGATCAAATATAAGTGCCATGACCAATTGGCTCTGATACCAATGTAGAAAAAACATTAATATTTTCATTCATACTTGTGTATTTATACAATG
This sequence comes from Wollemia nobilis, assembly GCA_028583015.1. Taxonomy (NCBI): domain Eukaryota; kingdom Viridiplantae; phylum Streptophyta; class Pinopsida; order Araucariales; family Araucariaceae; genus Wollemia; species Wollemia nobilis. The sequence continues at coordinate 4,217,656 of JAQPPZ010000386.1, read as the reverse complement.
TGAACCGGCTCAGAATAGCCTATAACAAAATTATGCTAACAATAATCGAAGTTACAATATTCTATTATCTAATCTATGCATTGTCTAATATAGGATTATGCTAACAAAGAATTTGTTAGCATAATAACAATAAAATATGCTATATTAATTGATATGCACGTTAGTATGCATTATCAAATAAATAATGTAATAACTATATCCTAACAAGAGTGGGATCTCATTTTTCCTTCCTCTAAACTTTTAGTTTTTATTGTTTGTTTGAAGTAGGAAAATGAAACTGTTTGCAATTTATATTAGTAGGCCCTAAGATTAAATTTCCTCTATATATATTTTGTTTGAAAAATAAAAAGCAAGGTGCAAGCATAAGTTGTGTAGAATCCATGGGATGTGTCCCTTAGTGAAATGGAGGAAATTGAATAAGTGGGTGGTGGGAGTAGTGTGGGTGGAAGTGGGAAATTCAGCTGTAAGTGGGAGTAGACCCCCCTGCTATGATAGTCCTTGATTAATTTTGAGACTATTCCAAGGGGCTTTTCAGATCAGTAAAATTCTTGATGCAATTTCTCACCATTTTAGCCAAGGAAAGCACATCTGGAAGAAGATGTGGAAGGCAAAACACTTTTAAGTGTAATATTTGCAAATTTATTTTGATTGAAGGGTATCTATACCATGGTTTGCACTCATTTACACATATGTGCAGTTGGGGTGAGATGTGAAAAAATTAAAATTTCATCAAAGGGCTGAAGTGAGAAGATTAGACATTTGATTATATGCCTGTTAACAGTGGAAAACCAAAACTTGGATGATTGTTTCTAGCGACTCCTATTGTATGTGGCACTCTCACTACTCTCCCTCTGGTCCATCATTATGACTTCAGGGCTCTTAATAGCCAAAGGGGAAGTGGCCTAGCTCCAACTCCAAGTAATGTGGGAGAGGGGTTGTCTAGAGCTAAAAGGAATGCTGACACAGTTACACATATGTACAGGGTGCAAGCACATGATGAGGTGGATGCTATTTTTTATTTGTTATTTGTGAATGATGTTCCATTCAATGTTAGCTGTTTTAACGAGGCATTTAGGAAAGCCATTAATGTTGGTCCTTCTTGTGTTTGTCTAGGGAGAGACAGAAATGCTGACCATTTTGCTGGACAAAAATGACTATGATTAACTTGATGATGATGGAGGAGTTGAAGGAGACATGGGTGAGGGTAGGCTGTTGCATCATCATGGATGGGTGGACTGATATTTGCCTATAAGAGGCTCATAAACATTGTTATATGCAAAACAAGGCCCAACGTTTTTCGATACATTGATTGTTTTGGAAAGGGCAAGGATGCAACTTTCCAATCTCAGAATTTGAAGGATGCTATGGAAGAGAATTGCAATAATAATAATTGAACAAGCTTTCCATGATAACTTAGTGGAGATTGTGAAGTCAGCACCCAATTGGGAGTTCAATTAACAGTTCTTACTTTTAATCTCAGCCCTTCCTTAATACCACAACTTGGTAAAGAATATGCTTAATTCTCAGTTTTGGACCTTCAGTGCTTTTAGATACATTCCATAACATCCATTCAAAGTGTGATTTAGCTTCTAGAAGTAATTCTCAGGACACCTTAACAAATTGCAAAATAAAAATGTAATGAGAGGAAGCATGTTTTTATACATCATTATTAGAAAATAATTAGTATAAAAAAGACATGAACTAACACACAAATGGAAAGCAACAGACCAATAAACTAAATATAGGAAATTCATTATTCTGAAGCTTTGTACATGGCACAATCTTTGAGTAGAGGTGGAGAATGATTATGTGTCTCTCTCCAAAGAACACTTTTTGCTTTGTTTCAGGCATACATAATAATTTATCACAAAGATTTCAATGGAGAAGAACAAGATATGAGGAAGATGAAAAAAAATAATCTCTGAACTATTTGAAGGAAGCTGATGCCATAATTAGGAAATTCGAACTACATTAGCACCATGACAACTATCGCTGTGTCATATATGGAATTGGCTATACATGGTTTTCGCGCTGACCTTTGACTGTACAACGTGCTGCTGCTGCTTGCTGCTGAAAGGGTAACAAGGGAAACAACAAATGTCTTGGTTGGGGTTAGTGTGCATTTAAGAACCCTTACCTAGCATTGTCACCGAGATCAATGTGCATCAACAGTATCACCAACCCCATTGTCTTACATAGATTAGAGGTTTGGGACCCCAATTTACTGCCTATTGATGGGAGCCATCTCGAAAGTGTGTGAGCTATTTTGCATCAGTGTATTTTCCATTGTGTAGATGGATGGACCTTTAAAACATTGTTCCACCAGAATTTGGTTCGTCACTATTCATCGTGAGAATGTCTTTGGTATTATTTTCTATATTTGCAGGGTGAGTTCCCTTGTTGATTCAATATCATATCAGTACAGATACTCGTATCTAGCTCTATGTTCTTCTGTGTGGGTGGTCTGGTGAATCTTCACCAACAGCAATGATGTTTGTTTCCAAGATTGGTTTGCTTCGTCATCCTATTTTCATTTTCAGTGGTAGGCTTTCTCCATTGAGTGTTTCTTAGACATCCACCATTCCACTTTTCCCTGAGGGTGAAATTAAGAAAGTTGTTAAGAGAGGACATATATTTGCAACACATGCAGGTAAACTTGGATCTTCCTATCCTCTGCAACCTCTCATCCCAAGCATTTCTTGCAGATTGTTAATGCCAGCATTATTGGTTTTAACTATCCTCATCATCATTGGTATGTCCATTAGAGGTTATGTTCTTACTAGTTATGTGTTGAGACAGATCACCATGTTTTGAATGGCATTGGGATTTGTTGTCTTTTCTCTCTCCAGAAGATGGAAATGAAGTAACTCTTTATTTGTGGGTGTTATTAGTTATATTATGAAATTTGACGAAAATACTACCGTCTATAGAAAGACTTAAGAGTGTCTTTTTATCTCTCTTATTTACCCTAAGGACTGGTGTTTGGCCCTTTACCTTTGAGAAGTAATAACTTTAAGATGTCATGCTCTCCAGAGGATTTCCAGAACCAACAGACTGATTACCGCCTTTTTGCCACCTATTACAATTTTGAGGCATTGGTGGTTATGCAATCAGGAGTGCAGATGTGATAAATTCCATGTGACACTCTTACTTTCAACGAGTTATCAAGGCACTTGACAACTTTTCCTGTATTGATGTAAGGGACTAGCTGTGCTCAAACACAACTGAATAGAGTGATTATGAAGGCTCGGGGCAGGCACCATTAGCCATTGAAACTTGGTTCCAGTTCCAGGAATTAAAGAAATTGTAGAGAGTTAGCTATCCTTTCTCATTAACAGTCCAAACTACGAAGTATAGACACAAATGCCAATTATATGTTTGAGATTTTCAACACATTCAAGATTGCCATCGATGGTTTCTAGGATCACAGTTGATGTTTCTGATTTGCCAAAGACTGTATATCGTTTCCACAAGCCATGGATGACAGAAGCACTTCACCAATTTTCTCTCTATATCTATCTAGGATGGCTGGCTGTGGATCTTAGGGGAGATATTGGGAGTACTGCCCAACTTGCTCCTAGGATAATTCAGCTGGTCGCTCTTAGCTGAGCTCATTCTCTTGAGAACATGATGGATTTGCTTTTGGTGATAGATGAGGATATTGAAAACTCATCTGGTTGTGACTCTGATGCAGATGAGATCTTTGTTCTCCATCAGCTCCATTCTCTTGGCTTTTTGTAAAAAGGCCTTTTATAGACAGAGTTTGACTGATACTGGAAGTTATATACTTGATTTGCTTTACATCTATCCTTTTGGTCCAGATTCATATAATTTGGTTATGTTGCTTCCGAGATTTTGGTTTAGATACATTATTATAGTGGTTGGACTCTCCTTTTACTGCGGATTACCTCTTGCAACTTGCTGCACTTTTGAGTCCTAATGACTGTTTTTTTGGACAACAAGAGGTTATTTGGATTGGTAAATCACCCATGGTTCAGGTAAACCTTCGGCTGAGTTGTTATGAACATGGATATTTTCTCTGCCAAATTTGTCAGTACTTGCATCTGGCAATTGCCACTGGGGTATGTCACACCTACACTTGGATGCAATAGCTTACGTAGGCTGTAGAGTTTTGATTGTCACTGCATATGTTGACTAGGATTTGAACTTGGGTTCACCCATTGAAATCAACTTTTCTTACTTCATTTGAGCCCATTCCATTTTATGAGGCCCGGTGACAGACTTGATTTCATTCTGGATCTTGAATATGTTGACTAGGATTTGAACTTGGGTTTCCCCATTGAAACCAGTTTCCCTTATCCCATTTGAGCTTATTTTGTTTGATGAGTCCCAGTGTAATTTATGTTAGATCATTTTTATGGCTGTTTAAATTTTCTCAAGTTTTGTGGGGTGATGAGTCTTGTCTTGAAGTTGGGGACACATTTTGTTTCTAAGCTTTGATGACTCATATCTCCTGTTGTTGAAAGTGTGCACTACAACCACTTAAATGGAAATAAATCCATTGCACAAGATATTGTTTGCATTTAAGGCTAGGGTAAGAAACTCCATTGAGTGCTTTCACCTCTTTGTATCAATCTTTTGTGAGGACTAGCAAGAATTTTTTTTAAAATGAACCGAAAAATTGTTTTCATTCTATTAGTGATTTAAAAGACTTTGTAATCAGGGAAAACATCGCTAATCTATAGTAATTTTGTTGCTGTGGAAGTCTTAACAAATATTTTTGATTGCTGTTACTTCGCAGGTGGAGCAGTACCAGCTTTAGCACAGTTGGCAGTTTCAACCTATCATGCAGCCTTGGCAAGTTCCCACTCTTCAATATCACAGGTTACAATGCACATGGATGAGTTGCATAAAGTCACTAGGCCTCTCCCTCGTTCACCAGATTCACAATCTATTGCACACGTATCAGTAGAGAAAAATGGCTGAGTTTCAAATTCATGAAATAACTGTTTGTCTTTGCATGTTGATAATGTGGTGCTGAATCTGTTGAAGCAATATTTGCTTTATGATGCAGTAAGCCTTTTGTAACGTAGGTCATATGTAAGATGTAGTCAATATGCAATGGGCAATGAGCTTCTGCAAGCTACCCAGTGATGCCACTGCCCCTTCATGCCTCTACATTCAGACTCTTATAGTCTTTGGTATTTTTTTTGAATACATTGTTCCTGCCAATGTTTATTCATTGTCATTTCTGATTAAAAATACAAGATTTGAGCTATGTTTTTCAGATCATCACAAATCCTGGGCTCATATTTCTTATTGGATTTGTAGTTGACCTTGAAATTGCATTCCTGTGGAGGGAACTATGATGCTTTGAGTGTTAGAGGGGTCAAATTCCTTTAATGCAATTCAGCAAGGCATGACCTTTGTGCTTGTTTGAAGGTCTTACGTACAGGAGTTTTAAGTGCACATGTGCTTGCTAACAAGGACAGGAGCTGGTGTTGTCTTTGGTGGTAACACCAAACTATAATTTATTTTTTGGTGTTGGATTGATAAAAATACTAACACATAAAATAGATGATCTCCCATTGCTATGAAACAGTAACCAAGTGTATGCCATAAAATAAAAATGACCTAATCTGTGTCATTCGATGGTTTTTGACAACTTGGGGAGGAATTCAAACCTTTGTTTTTCACATTAATGGACCTAAAAATCAACAGGATATATTTGGGAACATTTATTTTGCACTTTGCCATAAAATTCACTTTTAAAGAATTGCATGAATTTCATGTAATATCCTCAATTATTTTACTACTTGCTTTCCCAACTTGTGTAAAATGCATATGCTATATAATACAATGGAATGCTTGTGAATCTATTAAAGGCCGTTAAAAAGATGCTGGTGGATGTTTTTAAAACAATGGAGGAGAGTTTGAACATAGCAAACCAATAAACAATAATACAAGGTTTATAATGAATTTTTAAAACATTGCCTGAGAAATTCAGAATTATTGTGCCAGTTACTAATGTGCTATGTTACACAGGGACGTGTCCCCTTAGGGATGGAAACAGGGAAGGGGTAAGGACATTCTCAGTTGCCTCCCAAGAGGACATCCTCAGCTGCTCCCTCAAAAGGGACGGCCGGCGGACATTCCCAGCTTATCCTCATTTACCCTTATTTATGCTTGGGCATCCCCTATGTGATATACACTATTTACAATATTTCTCATTTTAAATCTGGAAACTTGATATAGAGAGGGGGACGGTTGGGGGACGATCTCAAGTTGTCCTCTTTTATCCTTATTTATGTGAGGATGTGTGGGGGACACCTGGGCATATGCTATGTGATATGCAATGTTTCTCTTTTTAAATATATGATATAGAGAGACTAGAGTACTATCTTCACAACTGAAAAGTTGGAGGGTGATATGAGTAATATAGATATATAATATTAGATAAATTGAAACCTGTATTTTAAAACTAGACTTTAAAATGAGACAAAAATGTAAATATATGGGTGCCAACTTTGAAAATTGGAACACAAACTCTAGCATCTCTAAAGAAGCTCTCCAACCCATTTATGGACACAGGGTGAACGCATGACATTGCCACAACATTTCTGGATGTTTTAAGATAACTATAGATAATAAAAAATAAGTTACGAGAAATGAGTTGAACACTATGTGGTGCATCATTAGTTGTTCAATGGCCCAATCACATTGAAACAATAAATATACTCTTAATGTAATACATCAATGTATTTTCATTTTCTTTAGGACTGTTGATTAGTAATGAAAAACCAATGATTAACTTAAAATTGTCTTTTAAATTCTTTTTTTAATTTGTACTACTAAATTTTTATGTTTTTATATTTTTCAATATTTTTATGTAGCCAAATTCCTTGTCCTATTTTTGCCAAAATTCAGTGGTGTCTTTTAGCTGTCCCTTTTCCTCGTCCCCACCAAAAGGGTATTTTGAGTAACATAGCTGATGTGCATTCCTTTGTGAGAGCATGTAGGATTGATTCAATGAGATACCAAATGAAAGAATGGGAAGTTGCCAAATGAATGCTACCTCAAAGGGGTGAGATATGGGGATGTGACAATGATATTAGCGACATATATATGAAGGATAGTCATATAAGGAAGAATTTGCATAGGTAGACATAGGAAGAGGTTTAGCCATGTAAAGGAATAGAGGACAACTTTGACCATTTAAAGTACTAATAATGAGTAGGAAAGAATCAATATGAGAGAATGTTTTGAATTTGTGTCGCTTTGGAAAAAATGATTGAAGTTATTGCCATGATAAATCTAAGAAGAAAGTTGAATGAGTGGTGAAGGAGAGAGTTGCATCTCGAAAAAATAATCGTTGTTAATATTTGATTAGCAAGTGGCTATTCACAAAGAAATTGTCAAAGAAAAATGCTTGAATTGGAGGTATATGATCAACAATTGACGACGAGAAGGAAAATTATATAAAGCAACTTAAAACAAAGACGTTGAGAATTCGCATGGCAAAGGTGTGGTGCTTAAGACAATTTAGTCATGTATGTTTGTTTGGTTGAGAGATGGTCCTTGGAACTTACATCATAAGAAATGAAAATGAAGTAATCAAGATTTTCGAAGAATATATATATATATAAGAAAGAAAGAAAGACTAGGTTAAACAACATAATTTAGAAAGGCTTTTTAGATTTTAGTTATATTTTGGCTTTATTTATTTTTATTTGGGTAGTGTGATACACCCTTTGGCCTTATTATTATTATTATTACAATAACTTAATATAATTAAAGATTTTTCCTTTACAAAGTTATCCTCATATTAATTTCATATTGATCTTTGAAAAGCTTTGGCCAGATATCTTTGCAAATATTAGTTTTTTGGAGTTTTTCATTCACTCTTAAAATAAATGATTTTAAGTTTGCTAAAAATATTTACAATTTCTATCATTTTAACATGATAATCACATTTGTATACTTTTTTATTATCTTTTGGGATAAACCTTGTATATGGTAGGGTTTTATGTCAACAATATAGTTACTTTTGTATGGTTAGATGATCTCATGCATCATGGCAAGTTGTTTGCAACCTTACTTTAGTTGTCTTATTGGCCTTGTATTTATTCTCTTATCAAAATTGTAGCTTCCATCTCCGCTTTCCCAATTGTCTCATTATCATAAATGGAAATGTGAGATGAGCAAAGTACATGAGAAAATATATTGAGGAAGGTCAAAGTCTATTGAGAAAAGCAAAAATATTGGAAACCAAACATGGAACCCACTCGCCATTTGGGAGAACATTGTATCTACATTTTATGTGGGCAACACTACTCAAGCGGTGTCATTTGTTGAAAGGACATGTTGCATATTTGTAGATAGTCAACTATGTAGGTTTTGTAGCTAACAATTGAAAGATCCAATTGGATATGTGAGATTTGAATGACCTAAGAATGATGCACATAAGCAATAAATACCATATGAAGGCTTATGAGAAGAAACAAGAATTCATGCAAATAATAGTCACATGGGAACAAAAAGATTTATTTCAACAATAGTGATAATTTTGCTCCATGGAATCTCAATTTTTGTATGATAGATATTGTAAATTCTATGTTGAGGATCACCTCATCACATTGGATCATAATCTTTAAGCTACAACAAACCTCATTAGGATGAGAGTGTAGTTAGCAACCTTGCATTATAATGAAAGAAATACTAATGGTTATAGCGTGCATTAGATCAAGTCAATAATTTGGTATATTAAATTACTAAGCCATTTGAAAAATGGTCATTCATGGTTCATAATTATAGTCATTGATATACTCAATTTGATATATCAGTTAGTACGCCATGGCGTGCATAAATCAAATTAATAGTTGAGTATGTCCTGTAATTCCAAAATCTTGTTACAATAGATATTACCAATGTCGTCTTAGGACTCATCATTAGGGGATTGAAAACAACCACATAGCATGAAACGACACAAGGATATGTAGTCTTGCATTGAAGACAAATACATGGTATTTTGTCAACTTGCCCATGGAGTGTCCATGACACCTAAGGATTACAATATCATTTTGCAAAGGCATCTCCATTTGAGAAGTTGACCTAATGCTAGTTAGATAAGAGAATGATTAAAGATATTTTTCTATAAATATGCAATGGAAAAAAACAAAGGCAATGGATGTATGGAGATGAGAGACTTCACTTTATTGGTAAGGCTTAAGAGAATGAGTCAAGGTGGAACAATATGTTAAGGAGTTGTTGAATGAATATATATTTTCAGATGGAGAAGGTAAAATGTGTTATCTCATTCTTTGTTTTTGCTAGTATGAACATACCTTACGTTGTCAAGATGGAAGAATACACCAAGAAATAAAAGTGGTGGTAATCACAAGTAGTAGATCTCTTAATTAAAAAATGGTAAAACATCTTAAACACTTCGAATATCCTATACTTACTTTCAAATGATGACAACTAATGGAATATTTTCTTTTGTCATGGTAAATGTCATAGTATGAAACATGTGATGGAAAATGATCATCTAACCAATTTCATGACTTGTGGATGTGATATAATGTTAGACCTTTACTGGTTTAAGATATTCAATACTTGTCAATCAACCTTTATGAGTTGTTGATCAAATGACAACATTTATGAATTGTTAATTAAATCTAATTGAGAGATATATGTTAGTTAAACATTCCTCATAGCCCACGTAATGGATGAATTGCTCAAAGAAGAGTCAAATACATGCTTGCTTGCTTTCCCTATTGGAAATTAAGAAGAGTTACCCTCAGTACAATTTTCAAGCCTCAAAAAACATTCAAAAACCTTAAATATATTATGAAGGATGTTCTGTAACTTTGGAAATGTTAATAAATTTCAAGTATCTTTCAAAACTAAGATTTGGCAATATTGATACTATGATGCTTTAATGTAAACTTGAATGCATATTCTTTAGGAAATTTGTTAGTAAAAAAATTATTTAACCCAATTGATGTATTTTTGTTAGACTCTTATATAATTTGGAGTTATGTAATAATTAAGGGGATGATTGATGATTTCCACCTCATGTAAGGTTGGATAGTCACATTTCCCATGAGAATATAAAAGGTCACAGCCGATGGTGAAACACCAAGAGCTGGAAACACCAAACAGTCTAAAAAATGAAAAGACATTGATGTATTTATATGTTTGTTGTATGCAAACCATGGTTGGTGAAATAAGGCATAATAAGGGTGAAATATGATGAAATATTTGTGTAAATATCTTGTGAATGCATCTTGTTTGAAATATTGTATGCATTTCCTTGTTTTTTCATCTGGTATTAGAGTCAAATACGAGTTGTGAGGATTCAGATTCTAGTAGAGAATTTGTAGTTTTTTTTGAAGGGACATCTGTCGCTATCCAACGACATGCCCTATATGCATGTGGGGTTTAAAATTTGCAAGGAAGAAGTGTAAAGATTATGTTTTGGCCCATAAATTAAGACATGAAACTAATTGGAGCTCAAAGAAATAAATTTTGAAGCACTAGAATATGGTTTATTCTTTGTGTTCTACAAACGAATGATGTTGACAGTCATAACCATAGCTTGAGAAAAAAGGTAGAATGTGTGCAAAATTAATGCCCGAGTAATGTCATTGAATGAAGGAAGTAATTTTTTGTAACATTTTCTCAAATAATTATGTTGAAGAAGGTATTTTTAATGCTTGAGTGCCATATGGAAGTGGAGGGATTATCCTACTAAAGAGGGAAAGATAACGCTGTGAAGACAAAGGCGGATTTTAGGTAGTGTTGTGAAGACAAAGGTGGTTTCTAGATTGCACTGTAATGATGGGAGAACAACTCTAATAATATATCTTTAATGTGTGCAATGACGAAATCTATTGCTTGAAGCAAAAAAACGTTGAAATGGCATGTGACCAAATTTGAGTGGAAACATAGTAGAGATGAGCTGCCCTCCTGGTTGTCATTGGAATATGCAAGGTATTACTTTAGCTTCTTTTAAAGTTGTAAATTGCATAGGGGAAGAGTTGCTTACTTAAAGGAGAGTTAAAATTTTGAGGAAAATGGCCACGAGTTCAATTCTCATGTGAATTAGTTTCTCAAGGAAAGTTGATTTTTAAAGAAAGTTGAAAATTTATTTTTTATAAAAAAGTTAAAAGATTTATTTCTAGGGTCTACTTGAAAAGAAATAAATAGACTATAGAGAATATTTTTTTATAAAGTGCATTTAGGGAGTTATAAGGTATATAAGTGCATTATGTTTAAGTAAGCAATTTTTGAAGAATAAAGGGGAATTTGAAAAATTAAAAGTTTGTAATTCTTGCAAGAAAATTGTGTTGCATCAAAAAATAAAATTTGTGAATCAAACATGTGCTTTGCACAATTGCAACATTCAATATAAATGACGCCTCTAACTTGTTTTTACAAGTAATGTTGTCACATTAGGTCATTGTGTCTAACGCCTAACGCCTAATATAGTTGCCACAACAATGTTTAGGTATCAATCCTATAAATCATTGGGGATTCATTATTATTATTAGATGTAAATCTTGATATTAAGAAAATCCAAGTACATAGGGAAGTTATGCCCACGCATGATGACTTCTCTTTAAGCATGTCTCATTGATAGAATAAATCATTTTTAACACTACCTTGGTATCACGTATCAATTTTTTTCACATACCTTAAGGTCTCTCTCACGCACAACCACGTATGTAGAGAGGATTAGATTTTTCCATGTACCTACAGGTATATCAGAATAGCGGGTATATCGAAAGAATTAGTATATAGGACTGGTGGCATATAGAAAAAAAAACAATTTTTTGGGAGATATAAGGAACCTTCACCATGTCTATATTCAAAAATGGTCAAGACTCTAAACTTTGCACCATGGAAGACAAAATTGAGAACAATACTAGTGGTTGAAAAAATCTGGGATATAATTACTGGTGATGAAACTTGTCCTAAGGAGATAGAAGATAAGTAGAAGTATGATGAGAGAGATGCAAAGGCACTTATGCTCATCATATTTGGAGTGGTTGATGAAATGCAACCATATATCAGTGAGGCAAAAACATCAAAATATTAATGGGATACACTTTATACTATATTTGAAGGGAGGAATGAATCCATAATCCTTCATATTCAATCATAACTTCATACAATAAAGGTCCAAGATGTAGAGAATATTGAACATTTTCTTCAAAGAATTACAAACTTGAAATCAAAGTGGGATACAATGGGAGAAAATGTTGAAGATAAGCTCTTGGTTTTAGTTGTACTTAGAGCTCTTCCTAAATTATATAAAACTTTGGTGACCTCTCTCCAAGTATCAAATAAAAGGGCGTCATTTGAAGAATTAGTAAACATCCTTCAACAACATGAAGTGAAAAATCTATTGAGAGATGCGTTGTCCAATAATGCCCTTATCTTAACAAAGAAATCTCAAAAAGGTACAAAGGGTCCTTCCACTTCCACTTCATCACAAAATCAACCTCAACAAAGGAGGTATTGTCATATTTGTGAAAAAGGACATGACACCAAGTTTTGTAAATATAATTCATTGAATCAAAAGAATCAATTTCAAAGACCTCCTCAAAGGAATCAATAATATCAATCACAATATCAACAAGGTCAAAAAGGACAAGAACAATATCAAAGAGGGCAATCTCAACAAAGGCCACAACAAGGGTATATTGCATAGGATGAATCAAAACCAGATTATGAAGAAGAGAGTGAAACAACACATAAGGTCCTCATGGCCACAAAGGTGTTACAACCAATAAATAAAGGAGATAAAAAAAAATCCAAGGTAAATAATGAAATTCAAATTTGTGTGTCATCAAAAGATAGTGAAGATGATGAATTTTCAAAACTAAAGTCTTGTTTATAAGCAATACTCAAAAAGGTTGGTGAAGGATACTTTGAAAATGGTGTGACAATCTCTATTGGTGTAGTGAGAAGAATGTGTATGGCACTATTCACCCTTGACATCCTTGAGGTGCAATGTAAAAAGAAAATTGAAATAATTGAGAAGTTAAATGATAAGCCCATGATGAAATATATTTGTTATGGTACAAGTGATATTCTTCAAAGGCCAGGTTCTAGTTGTGATATAGGTGATTTGAGTCCCATAACGACATGTGTGTTGTGATATATATGATCTTGTTCAAAGGGAAGATATAACTTGTGATACATGTTATTTGAAGATGGTTGAATGTGTACAAGATGGTTGTATTAGCCATGATAGAGACCATATTGTTAGAGTTGATAGTGACAATGATATGTCAAATTGTGTTGAAGGTCACTGTGATGATTTGAATATTGTTGGTGAAAGTGGCATAAATTAGAATGGAGATGATGAAGAGATTTGGTTCTATGGAAAAGGTCATAATGGCAATGAATATTTTGGGTGCTTTTAAAAGCATACCAAAGGAATAGGTCAAAAAATAATAAAAAATGGGATACAATGGTACAAGTTTGGGAGATATGAACAAGGTGTGAAAATGGCCAGTATGTAAGGATTAAGGCCAAATAATGAAGGCCTTGGCTATGATGGGCAAGTAGGAAGTAATGAGATGAAGTTTGTGACAGGGAGCTATGAAATAAAATTGTAACATGTGGTAATAATACCAAATTTATCAAGAAAGAATCATATGTAGAAGTTTCTAGGTTGGGTTGTTGCAATCATTGTGGAAGAAGTGGACATGTGACAACTAGGTGTTGGAACCTGCATTCTTGTGAAATTTGTGAAGGAAATAATCAATCCATAAGAAAGTGTTGGCACAAAGAGAAATTGACCAACAAATGCATATGAATTGTGGATGTATGAATATGTCAGATTGGGATAAAACAAGAAATGCTGAATGGTTTTTACAGAAGGAGACCAAGTTTGATAGTATAAAAACATCCAAGTTTGTTGAATGAGAAAATGAAAATTTTCTCATGGATTAATGTATTGGGAAACTTGAGATAAATTATTTCAATATTAGAAGAATATGACCCAAGTTGTGCTTGGAAGACTTACAGTGATAGTACCTATAGATGAAACATTATGTGGATAATTTTGAAGATATGGAAGATTCTAAATATATAAATCAATGGTGATTTTATAGAAGTGATGATCTAAAGGTTGATCTAGAGGTTGACTCAGAGGTAATGATGACCCAGAGGCAATCCAAATTATTTTCACTCCCTACACTTATTCATTCGCTTTTCATTTCCCTGTAACCCTCGCCTCCCTAGTCCCCCCCTTTGACTATAGATTTCCATGAACCCCAACTTTCTCTTTCTATGGTACTTTATTCCTTTGTATGCTTTAATGCACCATGCATTTTGTAGATGAATGAGATCGAAATAGCAAAGGCATCGATCCCCATATGTGTTTCAGAAGCCTTGTTATAGCTGCAAAATCCACCAACCTCCCTTACATCTCTAGCTTAGTTTCATCATTTTCCTTTCTCTAAACTGCTTTGTTTTTATCTGTACCTTCCTGTATATAATCGTTTGATCTCCCAAATCTGTTTCCTCTCAAAATTTTGTTATCCCATAGATAAGGTATTATAGGTTCTCAATTTTGTAAGCTAAAATCCTCGAAATTCTACAATAATGTAGGTAAATTTTATCACCTACATCCACTATGTGGTATAGTTTAGACCATATAGTTCTTTTGCTAAAAAGTAGTGCAACAATGAGCATGCAACAGTCTAGAAGAGTAATAGAAGAGGCTACTGAAGTGGATAAAGTAGGCCAAAAGATTATAGAAAGATGCAAAGTGTAGATAAGTGTGGCTAGATGCAAAATAGGCTAGAGAATATGAAAAGGCACCAATAAAATGGTTGCCATATAATGTTTTGATGCTAAGGCATGAAAACCCAAAATATGATCAAGAAGAGCAAGAAGGTAGATCCAACAAAGTATGGAGAACTAGCCAAAATTTAAGATGCTGATGTCAGCATTGAGACAGTAAAATCTTGACATCTAACATTATTCAAAAGGAGCAGAAACCCAGGTGTTGTAGGTGAGTTGGAGAGGAGAGGGAAATCCTCCAAGGGAGGTCCCAGGTTCAAATCTCCACCCTACCAAAAAATTGAATTGGGTATCTAAAATCCAATTGATAATGTTGGTACGGGCAGGGTCGGGTGCAACCCTCGGGTGACTTTGACGGTGTAGAACCCCCTGTTCATGGTCTCTCAGACCAAGGCAGCTCCGCAAGGGGTTTTTCGCTTAAAAAAAAAAGAGCAAAAGTAAAGTATGATATTCAACATCTGACACTTGACATCTGACGATAAAGCATTGAAAGCGAGCAAGTAAAGCTAGTTAGATGGAAATAAATACCAATCTCAACAAGAAGGTATCAAATATTTAACATAATGAATACCAATTCCTAACCCAAAAATATTCTAAGGCATTGAACCAAGGCAAAGGAAGGACTAAATAAATAGCCCAACATTCATCAGCTGATATCTAACATGGGAGTTTGAAAAGGCACCTAGGAAAAGCTGGATTTTTTAAGATGATAATATCAACACTAAGAGCTTAAAAACTTGTCAAGCCAAGTAGAACATTGGATGCAATATAATTCTAAAGTATGGTGACTAGGAGACATCATCAAGGCTCAAAGTAATGTTACCCAACATTCGATATCATGAATGAAAAAATATAGTTATTAGACCCTTCAAACAAAGATGGCATAAAAAATAAAGAAGTCATTCGACATTTGACAATAGGAAGCACAACCTAGCATGACGAGAAAATCAAAGGATACATTGCGCAACCAAGGTCACCAACCGACAATAGGTGACACTTTTCATGTTTCCAATATCTATGTAGGTAATCCAAAATCATCCAGTTAGCAGGTGTGTGTGTATTAATCAACCACCAAGAATCATCACTATCAAAAGATCTCACAACTAAAACCCTTCAAATCACACACCTACCTCTGCTCAACTGGCTATGTATAATAGAAAGGATTGGACCATCGTTTAATGGTTACAATCCATCAATGCAACATGTAAGCCAACCTTAAGATAAAATTTACATCGTTCAAACCAACAAAGCATTCCTGAAGAAGTTAAGCACAACTGAGCTAAATGTGACAATCATCCTCTATGCCTGCCTTAAAACCCACAATATGCTCTTACAACAATTATTCTTAGATAACTGAATACATTGTAAATATTTATATGTAATAGAATGTAAGACATTCTAATGGTCGACTCTAGCATTTACAATTGACATGATTGTATTAATTGAGGCTATACACTTGCTTGAATGAGAATTGGATTGCTATCTGGAATCTTGCTAACTTCTTGTACAAAACGTATATGTATGTATTATTGAGTAGCTAAAGGTTTTTTATTAAAGCTAAAAATAGGTAATTATACTACAATTATTTTGCATTCTAGATTTCTACTTGGATTTGTCGTTATAGTCCTAGATTGACAACATTGCTTAGAGTGCTTAATGATTAATGTTTTGAATGCATAGAAATAAAGGTTGTTCTATTAGGTGGTTTAATTTAACTTTTAGTTTGTGAGACTCTTTGCACCATGTCTCTTGATATTGCCAAACTTGTACCGTGTTTTAGCTCATATTTCTAACCCTTTGCATTTTTTAATTTAGTTTGCAAGCCCATTTAGTTAGATCAACTAGACATAGGAACCAAAATTCTCTAGAGGTTGACTCAACCCTTATTTTTAAGCCATCCAATATTTTGTCCAAGGTCTTGAGGGTGCTTTCCACTCATTCACTTACCTAGGTGGATTTCGGAACCAAGAACACTTATATCATGATAACCTCCTGTAGGTCCTTGGAAAAATCAAGATCAACACAAAACCTTTTTTGTGGGTGTGTGTTGAAGAATTTATAAGCTTCAACCAATGAGACCCACCCTAAGACAACATCTAGGTTGTTCAAAAAGGGTCATGAGGGGAGAGGAAGACTAGGGAAATCAATCTAGATAGGGATATTGGAAGTTCTATCCTTTGACACTAAAAATTCTTGAGTCAATGGAAAGAAGACCACCAATAAGCTTCTCATGGACCAAGGTCCATGCTCATAAACCACCTTCGCATGAGCAACATATGCAGATTGAAATAGAAAAAATATTTTGTCAAGTTTTGAATAATCTTAAGCTTGACTCCATGAGGAGCCCAAACCAAGCTAATCCAAGGTCGTAACAGTGACTTGTTAGGAATATATCCTACAAAATACCCAACTAGGGTAACGGACTCCAACTGTTGATAGACATTAACAAACTTGGGCCTACGTACACTAAACTTACCTCATGATTCTCCATCGAAAGCCATATATTAAGACACTCCAAGGGTGCTATTGTCATGTTCCATATCCCTTGCAACACATGTGCAAATAGTTGGGCTTCCAGGGTTGGGGGCAACAAAAAACCCTAGAAAGCTAAGGAAACCCTAACTCAAAATCAGAACAACTCATACTAGAGATCAAAATCCTAGTAAAGCAAAAATTACATTGACATATTTAACATTGTAACTGCTAATATTTTCTATAATTATAGTTTGAGTGAAGCCTACACACATTTATACTTGTTTTCTTACTTGCAATAAAATTTTAATTTAAATAGGGTTTATAACTGCTTGCCTAAATCATGTAAAAATAAACAAAATAAAGAAATAATTAAATAATAATGAAAGACTTGGATTGATATTACAAATTATCTTAGGATATATTTTTTCTATATAATCATGTTAGTTTTTAAATCAATTCAAGTATCAACATATAAAACTTCATATAAAATATCATTATAATAAATAACAATGGTCAAATAGGATAATTTTATACATTTTCTACAAAACATAGAAAAAGAATCTTAGTCTTTGGCTTAAAAGGCCATAATTCACCTTAGAACTTAGAAATCTAACACATTAAAAAAAATGATTATGTGGATTGAAACGGGTCCCACCTATATTACTGTAAAGATGACAGTGCCAAGTATTTGAAATTGATCCTTTGCTTTTCTTTACCTCAACATGTACATGGTATACACACAATAACAAAGGGGGGGTCAACCTTAAGGGCCATATACAAGCTTCTATGTCTATATTGGGTTCTAGCCAACCTCTTGAAATTCATAGAAAATGATTAAATCAAAGCATAAGACAATAAATCAACAAATTATAATAATAAAGCTAAACAAACATTTCTCTAGAAAATAATCAAAAGTAAAAGCATAAGCAACATGATTCAGGTAAGAGTATTCAATATACCAATATCTCAGTCTTAAATTAGTCAGCTACAGTTCCTCAATATTTAACAAGTAGGACCACCACCTACATGAAAAAATAGCTTGTATGCTTGCAAAGAAACAACAAATAGCATTTGTGTTTATGGGTATTGTTGAGATCCAAACATATGAAATATATCCTTGACCAAAAAACCAGTCCCTAGTTCCTCTTACGATGAATAATAAATAAAATATCAATGATCTAATATGGAAGCATATAAGCTAAGTTATGAAATAAAGATAACAATAATCAATATTAGAATCAGTATGCTCATGAGGAATAAAGAGTACATAGATGATCGATCGAAAAAGCGTTGAGAAAGTCATTAGATGTCAAAAAAATATAAAAATGGAGGGAGTTTCTTTTGTTAATATGCTATTGTATGCTTTTTTATGAACTTCATGAATTGCTCATTACCTAACTCTTTCTCAAAGGTGGTATTTATAGATGGGATTCAAAATAATACCCATTTAGAACTATTGTAGGGGGTACACCATTAAGCTGAGATGCCACATACCTTAAATCGTGGTTACTATTACATGGAAACTATGGGTGACAACTATTTTAGGCTGAAGATGCAAAAATAAAATACCAAATATAACAGATAAATGAAACCAAGAGACAATATTGCATAAAAGGGAATTTATTGATATGGGGGGAACCTCAAATCTCCAATGTTACAATAAATAATTTTATTTCTTTTAATACAAAATATTACAATACTAGGGTCCTATGAAACCCTAGTGAACAGTGCTAGTGGTATCTTCAAACTCGCTTTTGATCCCAACAGAGGTGAGTGGGCTTCGTGCTATCCAATACAGGACCACTTTAGATTATGAAACTGCTCAAAAAATATCTCCAGATCTACACACAAAAAAGACAAAAAATAGGTCAGTATCAACTGTGAGGGCTCCACAGTGTGAGACCCTCATAAATCAATACAAATACTAGCTATGCAATATAAAGAAAGTGAGAAGAATATGAAAATGCATGAAATAAAATAAATCAATGTTGGATTTACCTTATTCACTTGCTATTATCCGATCTATAGTAGCTGTTGTAATAAAATGGTATGATGATGCCCTAGCAACACCCGAGGGTTAGTAGGGATGCAAAACTCTGGTCTGAAACACTCGTGGACACTCGATGATAGCAGGAAACACCCATGGGTGCTCGGGGATGATGAAAAGAACCCAGAGGTGCTTGAGAATAGCAGGTGGACATTCAGGGAGTGAGGCAAGGTCTGTAGAAGTAGATATGCTTTGGGCGAGGGATGCGATGATAGATGCGATGGCAGATGTGAAGGCAAGGGTGATGATGAATGAACTGCTTAGGAAGCTCAGGGTAAAAGACTTAGGAAATTATTAGATTGCTTAGGGCACTCTGAAAACTCAGGTGACATAGGACCAAAAACTTAAGGGTTGAGCCATCAAAATGGGTCCTATTTATAATCTCACCTAGGGCACATTAGGGTTTTGACGACACAATTTGTGCAGTCAATATTAAAACATGATGGAGGGTAGAGATTAAATATGGGCATGTGGCATGGATCAAGGTGGATGAATGGTTGGGATTAAAACAATATGGATGGTTGGGATTAATTTACACATATATATACATTTATTAAATATATATAAAATATAATATTAAATATTAATATTTTAATATATATTAAACAAATATACCTAAATATATGTAAATAAATGGGTAAAAATGACGAGAAGACCTAGATGGACGATAAGTGGTTAGATTTTTGTTCCTATAGATGCTCCTTTTTGTATTGCATTACGTGAAACACAATGGAGTGCAAAAATACAAGACACCTATTTTGGCGTGATGTAGAAACAACTTTGTTGAGATGTGGACATGAGCTTGGAGATAAAAGAATTTTGATTGGTGTAGCTTACCCCCTCAATTGGCGAATGAATTTGCGAATGAATCTCATGAGCCAATTGAAAAATGAGTGCAAATGATTGCATGAAATTTATGGTGTGATTGTGGACAATATGAATGATGTAACTGTGATACCATTTTTACCCCAACGGTGGGAAGGGGGTCGTTGAAAGATGCAAATGATTGATTCTATTTTTTCCCTAACAGATGAAGGGGTTTTCTCCAAGTGTAGATACCATGATCATGTAAGATGTATACCATTGTGGGAAAGTCAAAACCAAATGTGGTTGCTCCAAATTTAGGGTGATTCGATGTTGTTGAAGAATGTGCCTTTGGGCATCATTGATATGCAAAAATAAAAATAGTCAACTTTGGAGGGCCAACTAGTGACTGTCATATAATTCCTATGATCTAAACAAATCACCCTAGCTAAGGCCAGTTCCCATAATGACTGTCAAGGAGATGTGAAATGATGAAATGTGATTTTATCCATGTTTTAAGCCCCATGAACTAGGCCATCAATGACAACTTTTGTACAAATTATTCTTGGCAAGGTTTCATGTAAAATGTGAAGTACCAAAAGTGATATTGTTTTTGAGTAATGAGATAGTGGATTATGAATATGGTCAAGTGTCCTTATGGTAATCTATTCATATTACCAAATTGCATGGATGCAAATCGCTGCAATCGCTAAGAAGATAGAATAACCCACTATATATAAGGTCCACTTGAATTTTTGTTTGAACTTGGTAAATATGCAAATGTTATAATTGATGATTGGAAATGATGTAAAAATGAAGTATTGATGATGAGAATGATGATTATGGTCGTTTGTGAAAATTTGGACCATTTTGGAGCGTTTTTGAATTTGATAAGTGATTTTGCACCTTTTTGGGTGTAAACTAAAATTATGCATCCAAATCGATTTGGACCTTCACAAAACTTGATAATATGATGAAATGGATGCATGGATGCAATTTAGAGTGATTTGGTGGGGATAAGCCATTTTTTTGCATTGATTTTGCCTTTTTGTCAATTTTAATGCCAAACGCTGGTTGGCACTTTTGGCATGCACATACACTTTCCAGTGTTTGGACGCTTTACAAATGTCCCAGTGCACTTCAATATGCTAGGAAACACCCATGGGTACTTCAAGGTGCCTGAAGCAGCTATAAATAGTCTAAAGGGCAAAAATGAAGCTCATTTATGCATTTCTAAATTTGTGAAGTTGCGTCTGGGAGAAGTGGGTGGGGTGAAATGAAGTGAGGTGAGTGTGAAAGCTATGGCAGTAGAGGGAGAAAATGCAGATTCGAAGTTGGGGCTCAAGTGCGATTTGCCGAGGTAAGTACCTTATTTGAATCTCTTTTTTTGTGCAAAAATTTGGGGTTTTTGTTTGTTTTTTCTCTTTTTTTGAATATGTATTAATAACAAATGTTTTGTGTTGTACTATAGATGAGGATTTTGGAGGCTCGAAACCAGTTATCACCTCTCATACCTGGTATGAGAAAGGCATTGGAGGAGGAGTGGGAGTGGCTGGAGGCTATGGGGCTAGCGGAGGTATCCCGAACTGATGTGAAATAATGAAATTTGATTTTATCCATGTTTTAAGCCCCATGAACTAGGCCATCAATGAGAACTTTTGTGCAAATTATTCTTGGTAAGGTTTAACGCAAAATGTAAAGTACCAAAAGTGATGTTGTTTTTGAGCAAAGAGATAGTGGATAATGAATATGGCTAAGTGTTCTTATCGTATTTTTTCATCTTACCAAATTGCATGGATGCAAATCGCTGCAATCGCCAAGTAGATAGAATAACCCGCTAGATACAAGGTCCACTTGAATTTTTGTTTGAACTTGGTAAATATGAAAATGTTATAATTGATGATGAGAATGATGATTATGGTCGTTTGTGAAAATTTGGACCATTTTGGAGCATTTTTGAATTTGATAAGTGATTTTGCACCTTTTTGGGTGCAAACTTAAATTATGCATCCAAATCGATTTGGACCTTCACAAAACTTGATAATATGATGAAATGGATGCATGGATGCAATTTGGAGTGATTTGGTGGGGGTAAACCACTATTTTGCATTGATTTTGCCTTTTTGTCAATTTTGATGCCAAACGTTGGTTGGCATTTTCGGCATGTGCATATGCTCGTTGGTGTTTGGGCACTTTACAAATGCCCCGATGCGCTTCAATATTCTAGGAAACACCCATGGGCACTTCAAGGTGCCTGAAGCAGCTATAAATAGCCTACAGGACAAAAATGGAGCTCATTTGTACGTTTTTGAATTTGTGAAGTTGCGTTTGGGAGAAGTGGGTGGGGTGAAGTAAAGTGGGGTGAGCATGAAATATATGGCGAAAGAGGGAGCAGATGCAAGGGTCAGAGCTGGGACTAGAGTGTGATTTTCTGAGGTAAGTCCCTTCTTTGAAGCTTTCTTTGTTTTGTGCAAAAAATTGGTATTTTTATTTATTTATTTATTTTTTTGAATATGTATTATAACAAATGTTTTGTGTTGTACTACAGATGAAGATTTTGGAGGCTCGATACTGGTTCTCACCTCTCATCCCTGGGATGAGGAAGGCATTAGAGAAGGAGGAGTGGTAGTGTCTATAGGATATGGGGCTAGCGGAGGTATCTCGAATTGATGTGAAATGATGAAATGTGTTTTCATCCATGTTTTAAGCCCCATGAACTAGGCCATCAATGACAACTTTTGTGCAAATTATTCTTGGTAAGGTTTCACGCAAAATGTGAAGTACAAAAAGTGATGTTGTTTTTGAGTAATGAGATAGTGGATGATGAATATGACCAAGTGTCCTTATGGTAATTTATTCATCTTACCAAATTGCATGGATGCAAATCGCTGCAATCACCAAGTAGATAGAATAACCCACTAGATACAAGGTCCACTTGAATTTTTGTTTGAACTTGGTAAATATGGAAATGTTATAATTGATGATTGTAAATGATGTAAAAATGAAGTATAGATTATGAGAATGATGATTATGGTCATTTGTGAAAATTTGGACCGTTTTGGAGCGTTTTTGAATTTGATAAGTGATATTGCACCTTTTTGGGTGCAAACTTAAATTATGCATCCAAATCAATTTGAACCTTCACAAAAATTAACAATATGATGAAATGGATGCAATTTAGAGTGATTTGGTGGGGGTGAGCCACTGTTTTGCATTGATTTTTCCTTTTTTTCAATTTTAATGCCAAACGTCGGTTGGAGCTTTTAGCATGCACAAACACTCGCCAATGTTTGGGCACTTTACAAATGCCTCGGTGCACTTCAATACGCTAGGAAACACCCATGGGTACTTCAAGGTGCTTTAAGCAGCTATACATAGCCTACAGGGTGAGAATTGAGCTCATTTATACATTTCTAAATTTGTGACGTTGCTTCTGGGAGAAGTGGGTGGGGTGAAGTGAAGTGAGGTGACACGAAAGCTATGGCAGTAGAGGGAGCAGATGTGGGGTTCAGAGCTAGGGCTAGAGTATTATTTGCCAAGATAAGTCCCTTATTTGAAGCTCTCTTTGTTTTGTGTAAAAATTTGGTGTTTTTTTGTTTTTTTCTCTTTTTTTTTTAATATGCATTAATAACAAATATTTTGTGTTGTACTACAGATGAGGATTTTGAAGGCTCAACACTGATTCTCACCTCTCATCCATAGGATGAGGAAGGTATTGGAGAAGGAGGAGTGGGAGTGGCTGGAGGCTGTGGGGCTAGCAGATGTAGCTCGAATTGATGTGGTGAGGGCAAATAAGGGGTACATATCTACCTTGGAGGAGAGGTGGGATCCAGATGGGGATACCTTTCATATCCCTACTGGAGAGGTTACCCTTATGCTTGAGGATGTATACCACATCCTCAAGTTGTTGGTGGAGGGGATTCATGTCAAGGTTGGACGCAATAGGAGGGTGAATATGAGGAAGATGTTTGGTGATAGCTGGCAGAGTGTGAGGGTGGAGTGTGGGGGTATTCCATACTTATCCATGTATGTGGACAAGAAATTGTATGCCCTGTAGGCTTTGGTAATGTTTGTGTTGGCCAACATCATGGTCCCGAATAGTATTGGCTACAGGTTACCTTAGAACCTAATAGGGTTGATGAGCGATATGCTCGCAACACTGTAGGTGTATGCATGGCCTCCTACCTTATTGGTGCAGATGTACCAAGAGCTTTATGATGTGAGGAGGCAAGGGAGGAAGGTATTGGAGTATAGATTGTTACTGCAATGCTAAGGATGGGAGCATTTTAGTATTGGTTGACCAGAGGGTCTACGGGATAGGGAGTGTATCGCTCCAAATTTTTTGCACCCTTACCTTCAGGCTATAGGATCCGATCCCGAAAGGGGGATGCGAGAAGGATGGGACAATACCTCGGACTGAGAGGCCCTTTGAAGGTCCCGCCTCTCGGGGGAGGTGTATAAGGGTGAATTTTCGACGGATGGTGGGGTTCACCAGGAAACTTTTGAATGGCAGTTTCCACGCCTAGGTTGGGAATGTGTTTGATGTGTTCAATTTTAGCTTTAATCATCCAAGTCCTAGGTTTGGCCAAATGAATCTAAACTGTTCTATTATGAAATGCAGATTTAAATGAATACATAAAATAGAATTAAACAGAAAATACAGAAAATATACTAGATTAGAAAAAATCCATACCTGATCCGGATGTCTGATGGAGGTTCTAATTTTTGAAGCAGTCCAGATCGCCTCTGATCTGACAGGATCATCTGAAATCAGATAGGATCATCTGAGATCTGACGAATTCGTCAGAGACCTACAATCAGAGAAATAGACATAGAACACAGAAAATGCAACAATACTAATAGAGGAAAATGGTGTAAAATGACAATATAGATACTAAAACGATAATTACGAATAGAAATTCAAGTAAATTATAGTATTCTAATGACAAATTATGATCTTATCATGCACTTAAGCTATATGGGTGAACTCCAAAATGCAGAATAGCAGAAAATAACAATAAACTGATCTAAATGCGGAATGAAATAACAGACGTAAAAGAGAAAAGTGCAAACTCCGGGCACTAATTGCCCCCAATGTTGACTACAGTCGAAATCGTCTGTAGAGTGCGAAATCATCTCGAATTGGGGCGTGATCATCCGAGATTGTACAAGATCATCTACGATGATCTGAGCTTGCTCCGACTGAAGAATAACAGAGTTCCTGCAAGAAAACTTGAAAAGGGACAAAGGCAAATGAGTAGTCTAAGATATTCTAATGCATGTAAAACTCGAAGTGCAGTAAAATTCAGCCAGGGGAATGTCAAGGGGAGGGCCTAAGATTAAATAGGCATAGGAAGGAGGTTGGGAGGTTGGAGATCATCCCAATTTGGGAGATCTCCAATGGGGGAAGTCTCTAACCATGCAGACACGCTTTTGCCCCGGTTAGAGACGCCGTTGAAACAGAAGCTAATTATGAAAAATCAGTTTTGGGACGAAATCGTCTGGACGTTCTTCTCCAGACGAATTCGTCCGATCTGAGGCGATATCGTCTGATCGGCGACGATATCGTCCAACGGTCACAACAAATCCTAAAAATGGCATGAAAAATGAGGAAAGCGGTTTAACAGGCGGTTCGGGGTTAAAATTTAAATTTGAATTATTACTAAGGTAATTTTAATTATTTGCTAAGGTTTACTATGCCAATTTTAGGGTGCTACATTTTGCCCCCTCTTTAGCAATTTTTTCGAAGAAAATGCGTTAAAGATGAGTTCTTCTCGATTTACGAGAAAGCAAAAATTTATTCCCATTTTTAGGCGACGATTCTGGGGGTTTCTTTCGTCGTCTTACTATGGTGCCCCCTCCGTGTTTTTACCCAAATCGAACGTTTGAGGTAAAAACATGGAAAAGCAAAATTTAAAAATGTTGTTAATTGTTTTGAATAAAATTAAGAAAATAGGGTAAAACCCTAATTCATTTTTACTATTCATTTTCTCTGATGATATTTTTGATGATATGACTTGTTCATATGTTTTTATGATGCTTTAATGTTTTGAATTGTTTGCTTATTGGATTGAGGATTCATGTAATTATGTCGTTTTGAAATATTATAATTTTGATGTCATGCTGTAAGATTTTAAATGAAATAATCTGATGTAAACAAATTGGTGGTTTGTGGTGTGATTTGATAAAAAATAAAAGGGACTTCTAACAATAATTTCAAAGGACATTGTCGCTATTATAGACCATTTCATGGAGTCGCCGCTCACTCGGTCATCAAGCTAATCCCAGTATAGAAATATTGTTAAAAGTAAAAGAGTGCTTAAGAGACTGTCTTAAGACTTGGTGTTGTGATGGTGATGATGGTGTGATGATTTGTTTTCAGATTTTCATAAAAATAGTATGCATGAAATACAAAAAATATGATTTTGCTAGGCATAAATTCCTAAGTGTGATAAAATTTTGAATAATTCCTTAGAAATTATACCATGGTTGCAAAAACTGAATTTGGACATAATGACATGAAATAGAATAAGTGTTTGTTTGTTTGTAAAGCATAATTGTGTAACATAATGATTTAAGTCATATGTTTTGATGAATTTTGTTTTAAAATAAATGGAAAAGAAAATTAGAACGATGGTTTGCGCTAGGCATAGAATATTTAGGTATAGACTTATACCATCATCGCGAAATCCAAAGAAGAAAATAGATTGTTGGTTTTATTGCAAGATGCATTTTTAATTTTTGAAAATAAATAGAAAAATAATAATATGAAAATTTTTGTTTTTTGAAATTGATTTTTGAGATTTTTTGAGAAGATGCATGTAATTGCTTTTATACAAAACAAGAATTCTGAAATAAAAGGATAAAATTATTCCAAAAGAGTTACAAAAATATTTTAAATTATCTCAAAGAGAAATGTAGATTTATAAGGAATCCTCATGTGCAAATGTGAATTCATTACCGATCTTGATTTATCATAATGATACACAAAATCTCTCAAATACAAATGTGTGTGCAATTGTATTGTTCATTTACCAATTTTGAGCAAGATAATTTGATACAAGTGATTTGAATTAACCAAATAAGTGTTCATTAACCATGATTTAGATGCATATAACCGTACCAGACTACTATGTAAGTCGGGTTATCAAGAGCTAGCTAATCCATAAGCAGACATAGGTCTGTACAAAAAGAAGGTCGCTAATGTGACGGACATATCACCACGCTAGGAGTTACCCAAGGCCAAGCGGGTTGGGCACAAACCACTTGTTATGGGGCTTACCTCACAGTTTTCGAATAATTGAGAATTCCAGGGATTCAAGCTCATCAACCCTTCTTTTCTTTTCAATGGGTAGGGAAAGGGATTTTATTGCTTTTGCTTTTGCTTGTTTTGCTTTCTTTGCTTTCTTTTTTTTTTTTTTGTATTTTTCTTTTTTCGTATCTTTTGCTTTGATATTTGAGATAATGCTGAAATAGTGCTAAGAGAGTACAAAATGATTCTGAAATAATGCTTCTTTTTCTCATGATTTTGCTTGATTTTTCTTTTTCTTTTGCTTCCTATTCTAGGGATACTTGCTCGGATTATCTGTAGAGCAAGGGATTTTTATTCTGGGTAGGGGTGAGCTTGTCCTTTTGTCAATTCTCAAAGATTCTAGACCATGTGCATGATAGGATAGCAGGGGAAACTTTTCGCTCAAGAAACCACTTCTACTATGTAGCATAGCATGGACATTACAAATATAATCATTTTATTGTGAAAGGATATGCTTGGTTTAAGTAAATAACAAGATCAATTCTCCGTGCTCAAACTTTATTTAATTGAATTTTGTGGACTTTGATATAAGAGAGATTAGTAATCATGCCAGATAAAATCAAGATATTTATTTTTGTGTTTGCAAAAGTGAGAGATTCCAAATAAATGCTAATTTATCCAAAATAATTTGAAAATATAACTGCAATACTTTAAGAAGAAATATATACAACAAATATTTTTGAGGAGTTTGATAATTTTGACTCTCTCTTTCTTCTCTATTTTTTTTTTTGGTTTCGAAAGAGTCAATAATATTGCTGTTTGTTTTTGTTTAAACAGTTTTATACATTTTTAAAATGAGACAACATGCAAAATATATACAAATGATGAAATGACCAAATTTTATGCGTAATATCGCTTAAGATGCATAATATTCATAGGTTCTTTTAAATATTTACCATCTAAGGTAGCTAATTTGTATGCTCCCGATTCAAATTTAGCAATGATAATATATGGTCCAAGCCAGTTGGGTTCAAATTTACCTTTAAGGTCTTTAGTTGCATTAGTATTTTTTTTATTTTCTTTTAAAACAAGGTCGCCGACCTCAAAGGATCGATGACGAACTTTCTTGGATAATTCATTTTGAGGAGTCGAGGCCTCAAGCTGGGCTATAGTAGGTATAGAACCATCAAAATAAAAACCATTGTGTAACAACTCTTCAATGGAGACATCATGGAAAATATCTCCTTCCAACTCATCGTCGGATTCGGCAATCATTTCAGGATAGGCTATGGATAGCATATTGCAGGTAGAAGAATTATTCTTGGGATACAAAGAATCTTGTTTATCTAGATAATCTTGATAACATATGAGTTGATCATCATCTTCAAAAGGGAAGGGTTGACCCTTACTAGGAAATAGGCCCACACCACATCGGGCGGGCCATGGTTCTACCTCAAAGGGTTCTTTCATACCATCTTGGAGAGGTCCCAAGCCTTTCCCTTTATATCCCAATTTAAGCATTATGGGTTTAGCTTTAATATATTCATTAGCAAAATAGCATCGAGCATATCCATCACAATGCGTCTTGATGTTTCGGGGTATTCTTCCCCAATCATATCCTTTATAAATAAAAGCACAACTCCCGACTTGGTAGATACTTCCCATAGGTTGTGGGAGGCCCAAGGTACGAGGAGAAGGTGGCAAATTACTTAAGATAATGGAATCTTGCATAGAAGCATTTGTTTTTTTTGATATAAGAATTTTAGATAAATCAGGTAAGAGTTCATCAGAAAGAGCATAAGAGGTAGAAGGATCATTCCCTATATCTTTAGATGTGGAAGGTATGATAGATGTAGATAATGTGGAGGTGTTAATAAATGGGTCTATAGGTTTTGAAATTATAGGGATGGAACATGAAGGATTGGTTGTGGATTTAAGATCTTTTTGAGGTTCTAGTGTGGTTTGTTTAGAAGATTGTTGAGCTATATATGAGGGTGAAATTAATGGAGGAGAAATAGATGAAGTTATGGGTGTGTGTTTCACACGTTTAGATGAAAAATAAGAATTAGGATGTGTGGATGACAGAGCAGGGAAAAATTGAACTCCAACAGGTTCTGCCAAAGCACACATATCAAAGGGTCTAGGATCACCATGGATAGTGACCAACTGATTTTTAAATTCAAATTTAACACATTGGTGTAAAGTTGATGGGACAGCCCGCATTGCATTGATCCAAGGATGACCCAAGAGTATATTGTATGATGCGGGGCAATGTACAATAAACACGGTCGTGTCTAAGGTTCTCGGACCAACTTGCAATGGGATGGTGATAACTCCACACGTTTCTTGTGTTTCGTCATTGAAAGCTTTTATGATCATGTCGGTTTTCTTCATTTCATCACTTCTAAACCCAAATATTTGGTAGAAGTCAAAAGTGCAAATGTTTAGAGATGAACCATTATCAATCAAGACCCTTTTGATTGCTACATCTCCTATTAGGGCAGTAATATATAAGGGGTTATCCTTATGTAAACTATGTTGTGGGATATCTTTATCTCGAAAGTCAATACAATCGACTTCTCGAGTGATGATAGTATTGGACATGGCTTGAGGTTGAATATTTTGAGGTACCATCATTTGGCTTAATGTGAGCATTAATTCATCCCTATGGGTAGGAGAAGATCTTAACAAGTCCAAAAGGGAAATTCTGGCTGTAGTATTGGATAATTGTTCATTAATATTGTAAGGAGGTTTTGGTTGAACATTAGACATATGATTCCCTTTATTGGGATTTTTCAAAATAAATGGAGCTGATCCATCATTCTGAGTTTGATCCTGTTGAGAATTGTGAGCTTGTTGTCTGGTAACAACTCCGATGGTACCTACAATGTTATATTGAAGACGCTGAATTGGTCTCGGTCTAGCGTTTATGGCTTGTTCATTAGGAAGGAACTGATTAGAAGAGGGTCGAGTAGTAACTCTTCTAGGAAATGGTTCTTCCGGAACCATAGAATCTGTGATAGGTTGAATAGGATCTGATTCGTCTTTAGAACTATTCGATTGATTTGAGGTGATGTCTATTTCACTTTCAGTATCCGATTCTACATCACTAGGATCCGGTGTTTGAGTATTATATAGGGGTCTGGACGTAACCATGGATAAAGTTGTGTCAAATTTTTGTAAATCATGATTAGGTAAATGTCCGCTAATAGTTCCTACATATCGGGTAGGAGGAGGGACATTATGATGCTCAATTTGATTGGCCACCTCTTTACCATGTTTTGGTAAAGGATGTTGAAATATATCTAATGATTGATTAGCATTTTGATTCTGATTTTGGGGAATGTTCTTTTGAGTATTATTAGGAGGATTTTGTTTAGGTTGAAAGGCTTGCACCTCCATTTCATTATTATCAATCAAGTCTTGTATTTTATGTTTTAATATTTTGCAAGAGTTTGTAGCATGTCCAGGTCCTCTATGAAAATCACAATGTAAATCAGCTCTGTATCCGGGTATAGTTGGATCAGGTTCCCGGATAGCTGGTAATTGAATCAAACCTCTTTCGAGTAATTGGGGTAGAATAGTTGATAATGGTTGATTCAATCTAGTAAACTCTCGAGGTGGTTTATCAGGAGGTTTTAATATAAACTTCTCCGTTGTTTTCGTAGTATTAACATTAGCAATGTTTCTACTATCAATGACTCCGTCACCTACAACTTGTTTGTTTTTATACTGATTTCTGGATGTTTTCTCATCATCTTTCCTTTTGAGCTGACCTCTTCTAATGAGAGCATCTTCCACCCTTCGAGCTAAGTCTATAGCTTGATCGAAGGTGGTTAAGGTAGCAGTTGATAATTCATAGGATATTTGTTCTTGCAAATTATTAATAAAAATGTCCAACATTTCCCTATAAGGTAGCACAAAGTGCAGTTTTCCTATCAATTGCCTCCATCTAGCTAAGAAATCAGCAAAACATTCATCTTTGTCTTGTTTTAAGTTGTATAAATCTTTAATGGTCACGTGTCTCTCGATGTAGGCACTAAATTGATGGACAAAAGATTCAACTGTTTCTTCAAAATTCCTCAAAGAATGAGTGGGCAATTGATAGTACCACTCTAATGCCATTCCTCCTAAACTTTTCGGGAACATTTTTAGTAATAGCAAGTCATCATGTGATATATCATGACATGCTATCCTAAACATGCGAAGATGCTCTATGGGATCTTCGGTTCCTTTATATATAGGTGGGACGGGCATGGGAAAGTGCTTAGGGTATGGTTGTGCTACAACTATGGGATCCAAAGGCTGACTACACATCTCTCGATAATTATACGAGGGACGGTAGGGATCTATCTGGTCCATGCGGGAAGCTAACTGTTTCACCATGGCTTCCAGATTACTGGTTTGCCCACCATATTGGTTCGGTAGGGTATTAATATGGGATTTGTGAGCATATGATGGAGGGACATGAAGATTAGATGCTATATTGCTATTGTGTAAATTGTTGGTAGGAAGGGTGTTATGAAGAAGTTTTGAAGTTGTATTATGTTGTATCCCAGATTGTTGAAAATTGGTGTTTGGCTTCATTTTAGGTTTTTGTCGATTTGAAGCATATTGATCAATAGTTTGGCGAAATAAAGCAGTGAATGAAGGTCTCTTTTGTGTGGGAATGATTTTAGGCTCAATAACGGGTTCCTTAGGGGGTTGGGTAACCTGTTGTTTTTGCATGTTCTGAATCATAGTGACCATATCTATATTGGATGGTCCAGCTTTATCACTTTCTTGATCGACAAAAGACAAAGGATTAGTGTGCACGTTAAACATATGTTCCATGGCTGCTTGAGTGTCACTAATTTGTCCTCTATCAATACGAACTGCCATATTAAGAGCACCAATGTTATTACTGAGAAATTTCCAGAAATGATCTATATTATCAAAAGCAACAGTTCCGTCTGGAGCCATTCTAGGGGATGAGGATCCTTCCTCTTTAACATTTTCTTCTTGTTCATCTACAACAAGCTCATCTTCTGGCTGTTCTAGAGTTCCTCCTTCCGGAATTGAATCCTCAGGAAGGACATTTGGGTTTTTTGTTTTGTTTCCTAGCCAATCTTCTTCTTCTTCTTCTTCAGTTTGTTTACCATTCCTAAGTCTAGGCATTGTGCTTAAGTTTAGATTTCAGCAAATATATATATATATTTTTTTATTATATATATATATATATATATATATGCAACAAGCTTAAGAGGTATATATTTTAATTATATACCTACTATAGTATTTAAAATAAAATGTTTTGGTTTTGTTATGTTTTTGGTTTTTCTTGTTTTTTTGTTTTGTTTTTTTTTTTATAACAATATTATAAAGATAACAAACAACACACTAAATGCAAGAAATAATAATAATGAAAGCAATGATCTAGTTTTCTATAAATAATTTATAAATATCATTAACGGGCTCAAGTTCTTCAGGAGTCATGAAATGTTCTTCTTCAAATTGAAAATTTTCTTTCAAGAATTTGACAAAAAGTGCTATAGTGATATTATCTGTCTCAGACTCTGGTTGGTAGAAATAAAGTTCGTGGCAATACTCTCGATATAACACAGCTCTAGGAACTCTTCTCCACCTTTCCCTATCCGTAAGAATGACCTCTTGGTCTTCTACATGACCTAGGAATTGGTGTATAACAGTTGCATTCTCGAGGTATTCCTCGAAGGTGAACAATTTTGAAGACACAAGAGCTCTCCTATAAGCTAACCACCTATGGCAAGCTCTCTGAAGTTCATGATAAAAAATGAGTTGATGAGGATCCAGGATTCTATCTAGGGCAAACCTCTTGATTTGTCTAAGTTCTGCTGACCTAGATGAAATGATACCTAGTCTCCTATCAAGTTCGTCCCACAAAAGTTGGTTTCTATCTGTTTCAGGCACACTAAGCACAAAATTAATTTCTATGGCTGCTAATTGGTTTTCAACATTTATAGTGACAACTAGTCTTTTCTTAGGAGCTACCATCTAAACATGATATGCAACTTAGTAGTTTTCTAATGATTTTAAATGCATCTATGTTTTTTTTGTTTTCAAAAGGTTTTAGTTTCACGTCGGGTTCACCAAAATGTATCGCTCCAAATTTTTTGCACCCTTACCTTCAGGCTATAGGATCCGTGCCCGAAAGGGGGATGCGAGAAGGATGGGACAATACCTCGGACTGAGAGGCCCTTTGAAGGTCCCGCCTCTCAGGGGAGGTGTATAAGGGTGAATTTTCGACGGATGGTGGGTTCACCAGGAAACTTTTGAATGGCAGTTTCCACGCCTAGGTTGGGAATGTGTTTGATGTGTTCATTTTTAGCTTTAATCATCCAAGTCCTAGGTTTGGCCAAATGAATCTAAACTGTTCTATTAGGAAATGCAGATTTAAATGAATACAAAAAATAGAATTAAACAGAAAATACAGAAAATATACTAGATTAGAAAAAAGCCATACCTGATCCGGGTGTCTGATGGAGGTTCTAATTTTTGAAGCAGTCCAGATCGCCTCTGATCTGACAGGATCGTCTAAAATCAGACAGGATCATCTGAGATCTGACGAATTCTTCAGAGACCTGCAATAAGAGAAATAGACACAGAACATAAAAAATGCAACAATACTAACAGAGGAAAACGATGTAAAATGACAATATAGATACTAAAACGATAATTACGAATAGAAATTCAAGTAAATTATAGTATTCTAATGACAAATTATGATCTTATCATGCACTTAAGCTATATGGGTGAACTCCAAAATGCAGAATAGTAGAAAATAACAATAAACTGATCTAAATGCAGAATGAAATAGTAGACGAAAAGAGAAAAGTGCAAACTCTGGGCACTAATTGCCCCCAATGTTGACTGCAGTCGAAATCGTCTATAGAGTGCAAAATCATCTCGAATTGGGGCGTGATCATCCGAGATTGTACAAGATCATCTACGATGATCTGAGCTTGCTCCAGCTAAAGAATAACAAAGTTCCTGCAAGAAAACTTGAAAAGGGACAAAGGCAAATAGTAGTCTAAGACATTCTAATGCATGTAAAACTCGAAGTGCAGTAAAATTCAGCCAGGGGAATGTCAAGGGGAGGGCCTAAGATTAAATAGGCATAGGAAGGAGGTTGGGAGGTTGGAGATCATCCCAATTTGGGAGATCTCCAATGGGGGAAGTCTCTAACCGTGCAGACACGCTTTTGCCCCGGTTAGAGACGCCGTTGAAACAGAAGCTAATTATGAAAAATCAGTTTTGGGACGAAATCGTCTGGACGTTCTTCTCCAGATGAATTCGTCCGATCTGAGGCGATATCGTCTGATCGACGACGATATCGTCCAACGGTCACAAAAAATCCTAAAAATGGCACGAAAAACGAGGAAAGCGGTTTAACAGGCGGTTCGGGGTTAAAATTTAAATTTTGAATTATTACTAAGGTAATTTTAATTATTTGCTAAGGTTTACTGCACCAATTTTAGGGTGCTACAGGGAGTAACCTGATGCTAGGAGATGGGCGATGGTAGAGGAGGTACAACTCAGTCATACTATGTGGATGAGTGAGTGGTACAGGAATTTTTAGGTTGGATTGATATCCAAAAAGTGATATGGAGGCTATGACAGGTTGCCAAGTGTATAGGTGATGGAGAGTATCTGCGATGGGTGAGGTAGGCTAGGTGGGTGGTTAGGAGGTATCAAAGTGAGGCTAAGTATATTCAGTTCTCATGGGTGCTTTGGAATTTTGGCTTGAGGTAGGGGGTTCTTGATGAGCTAGTGCTCTATAGGAGGCATCGAGAGGATACAGGGTTACCTTGTGTTGAGCCATGGATGGAGGCTTATGAGGATGATAATGAGATAAATCTCCCTGATGTGGATGATATGGGTACTACTATAGAGTACAATGCATGGTTTGTTGCATAGCCACCATGGGAACTGAATTGAATAGTAGTTGGTGGAGATGGGGATGAGACCGAGGTTGAGGAGACCAATGAGGATCCTAAGTGATAGAGGTGCCTTCGATCGGATAGTTGGAGGAGGGATAAGTGCGGTAAGGTAAGATCCAGGGAATGGAGGAGATGGTGGATATGGGGATGATGAAGAGGAGACTCCAGATGGGCCTCAAAGTTATAGCAAGGAGAATTGGGTTAGGTTGGAGAAACATGTGGTAGAGCGAGAGGCGATGGTGATGGCTCAGGATGAGAGAATCATGAGGCTCCAAGAAAAAATTCTAGAGAGAGAGTGTCGTCATAATGTTTATATAGCAAACCTTTAGTCTCGATAGAGGTATATCGAGTCTTTGGAGGATACATTGATGGAGCATCATATTTTTCTTCCAGATCCTCCTACATTTGTATCTAATACTGCTAGGTATAGTGAGTCTAGGCATAGTTCTAGGTTTAGGGCTCCTAGGTCAAAAGGATCCTCTTGGAGGGCTTAGCTAGTGCTTAGATGCACTTTTTGTGTATGAGCCTTGGTGATCCATTATATGTAGCCTTTTGAAACTCATTGTATATGTGATATTTATACCTATATATATACATGGCTTTTACTTTTTGTGTTATGTGTTTGTGTAAATACTTTTTGTAGAATGCATGTTTATATGGATGATTAATGCATATGATATGTTCTAGATGATTAATGTAAGTAGAAATATATGGATGATTAATGGAATTTATGGAATGCAAATGTTCTAATGATCATTTATAGCTTAGATTTTGCTTGGCCATTTTCTAGCATTGTTGCTTAATCAGGGGCACGAAAATTGGTGGTATATGGGGTGAAAGACTCATGATATGACATGGATATTGACATGGAATAAGATATGGATGTTGATATGGTAGAAGATATGGATGTTGATATGGAAAACTGACTATTTTGCAGCTATAGACATACTAGTGGCATCAAGCAAACTCACTAAAACTACCTAATAATTCTAGGACCAAATGTGTGTGTAGTGAATTCATTTACTGAATTAAAAGAATGGTAATAACTCAAGGTAATCATGAACCAATGTGTGTGCAAGTGATTTTATTAACTCATCTTGAGTAAATTGGGTATGACCTATTATGGATGAGACCAAGAAGCTAGATTTTATGTATGTATGGTCAGAGGTCTCTTTAAAAGAGACGTGTCACCCCACATGAGCGTCCTCTATTTCTAGTCAAGCATCTATAGCTCCGATGGAGGCTAACTCCATAGTCCAAGGATTTGATATCTTAAGTTTTGGGGATGACTACCTAACCGTCTAACTAGAAATGTAGTACGATCCTTACAAACCAATGATCAATGGTGTATGATGTAAAATATTTAGAGTTTTTATTAGATATTTTACCCTAATCTTTCTTTTATTTGGGAATTGTGATAGTAGTGAAAACCACTATTTTTGTGGACTATGTTGCATGATGGGACAAGCGAGGATTACCATTTTCACTTCGAGGTTCAAACCAAATATGGTGTTATCCCTCTTTGACACAAGATGTTTTTAAGATGTGAAATTATGGTTGGTTTAAGAATGTTTTGGAGTCAATTCCTAGAACTCAATATTTTCTTAGTGAAGATGTGTAATGGTCCTAAAAAGAACTCGACATGTAGTTGTGGTTTACTTAAAACACTAGGTTTGGCTGAGCGATCGAAAACACCTATAAATTATGGACATATGGAGGCAAATGACAATTTGGCTTGGTGGAATGTTGTGGATGATGTTGTGAAGGTGCCCCTGATTAAGGCAACATGACTCTATTGGACAAATTAAGACCTTGAAATTAATAAATTAGCCCTAATATGAAATGTGAAATGTGAACAAAATTTGTGAAATGCTATTTATATTTAAACGAGATATGTGCAAATGGACTACAATGTTTTTAATGAAATGTGTGCAAATGGAATGCAATATTTTTGAATGAAATGTGTACAAATAGAATGCAATATTTTTGTGTATTAGCCATGTATACATACACATATATAAATCACATTATGCATAGAATGCTCTCAAGCGTATAAAATTAAGTGGTTCAGGTTATTCCTCTCCCTCTAGACTGGCAAGTCTATAAGTACCTTTGCCCACATTTTGAGTGATAATGTATGGACCCAACCAATTAGCTATGAATTTATCATGAAGATACGACAATGCATTGGTGTTTTGCTAATTCTCTTTAAGGATAATATCTCCTACTTGGAATTCATGTAGATAAAATTTAGTGTTGTAAGCATGCTTTAGGTGGTCTTGATAAACTTGTAAATGCTCTAAAGCATTGAATCGCCTCTCATAAAGAAGTGTGAGTTGGTCAAGACGTGCTTGTATAGCAGTATCATCATCTATGAATTCTTGCAAAGAAATTCATGAGGGGATCTCAAGCTCAAGAGGTATGATTGCTTTGGCTCCATATACCAATGAAAATGGTGTTGCTCCAGTAGGTATGTAGATGCTCATTTGATAAGCCCATGATACAAAGGGAATTTTGATATGCCAATATTTATGATTTTCATTAACAAGTTTCTTGAGAATAATAATTAAGGTCTTGTTGGTAGCCTTAGCTTATCCATTGGCTTGCGGGTAATAAGGAGTCGAGAAACCATGTTAGATGTTATATTTCTCACAAATTTCTCGAACATCCTTGTTATTGAAATACTTGCCATCGTTAGAGATGATTTTTGAGGGGATACAAAAACGACAAATGATGTGGTGAAGTATGAACTCCACAATTATAGGTCTTAATGTACTAGTTAGAGGAATTGCCTCAACCCACTTTATGAAGTATTCTGTGTCTGTGATGATGAATGTATGTTATCCCGAGGAAGGAGGAAAATTTTTACCAATTAAATCTAGATCCCATTTGTGAGATTGGACAAATATTTTGAATAGGTTGTAATGCTTGTGATGGTAAATGAGCTAAATTAGCAAGTTCTTGACATTGCTTACAATGTTTGACATATATGCAACAATATTTTTCCATGGTGGGCCAATAATAATCCATGCATAGAATATGCTTTACGATGGCCATGCCACTAAAATGACCACCACAAGTGCCATCATGAGCTTTAGTTATGGCTCTTTGTGCTTCATTAGACTCATGAAAATGAAGGACTACATCATAACCACGCTTATACAACACATCCCTCAAGAGAACAAAATGAGATACTTTTTTCTTGAAAGTGCATTTTGGAGTTCGAGATATGTTAGATGGGAGTGTTCCAAACTTGATAACTGCTACTATATGGCTTGACCAAGGCTCATATGGATCCGACTGGATGAAGCAAATATCCTTTTCATATTTACAGTCAACATAGAAAATTGTAAATTTTGAGATCATTGAAATAATAAGGGGCTATACCTCTCCTAAGGAGTCTTTTGGAATCAATGATTCAAGGGAGACCATTGCATCTACAAATCTATTAGTCAAACGTGATAAACTATTGATTTCATACCAATCAAAATTAGAGAGCAATTTCATTGCTACTTCATGGTAAAGTTTAAAGGTAGGTTCTTTGCATTGGTTTTCTCCATTGATTTGCTTGAAAACAAGTTGAGAATCACCAAATCTCTTAATATGCTTAATGCCCATAGCTATAGCTGATTGAAGGCCTAAGATTAAGGCTTTGTACTCTACAATGTTGTTTGTACATTGAAAATCAAGTTTGAATGATAAAGGGAAAGGTACCCCCGAGGGTGTATGAAACACAACTCCAACACCTTGACCTTTTTTGCACTTAGAATCATCAAATAATAGTGTGATATTGATGTCTTCCCCCAGAATGACATCTTCTTCTTGTTCACTGATAGTGAAGACTGAAGCATCTGGGAACTTAATAATCAAAGGATGATCACTATGTAGTGGAGCTTTCACAAGTTGATCAACTATGAACTACCCTTTAATGGATTTTGGTTGATGAATTCAAGTTCAAATTTAGTAAGAAGCATTATCCATAAACTGGTGCGGGTGTTATTGTAAGTGTAAGATATCATATAACGCAGAGGATTTTCTCTATCTATGACATATGTTGTGTGACTAAGCATGTAATGTCAAAGTTTATTAGTGGAAAAAACCACTGCTAAGCACAATTTTTCTACATAAGCATATCTAGTTTCATAGCTTACCAATGTTTGACTAATGTAATAGACAACTTGCTCTTGATTTTCTTCATTCTTTTGTGCAAGCATTGTCCCTAATGCAAAGTCCATTTCTGAAATATAAATATAGAATGGGACTTCCGGACGAGGAGGAGCTAAGATTGTCAGAGAAGCTAGGTATTAATTAATGTTGTCAAAGACTTTTTGGCACTCATCTATCCAAGAAAATGGCACCCCTTTTGTAGCAAGTGATTGAATGGTCTACATTTATAAAAAATTTGCACAATGAAATGATGGATTGATTGAATCTTTCATTGTAAACTATGCAATTCCTTTAAATTTGTTGGGGAGGCATATCCATGATGATCTTGACCTTGTTTAGGTCTACTTCAATGCCTCTTTTGGAGATAATTAATCCTAGAAGTTTGCCAGAGGTAACACCAAAGACACAGTTATTGGGGTTCAACCTTACATTATGCTCTAGAAGTTGATTAGATACTTTTTCCAATACACCAATGTGCTCTTTTTGAGTTTTAGATTTTTCCAAGATATCATCCACATAATATTCAATAATATTATGCATGTAGTTGTGGAAAATGTATGTCATGGCACGTTGATAAGTGGCACCTATATTTTTAAGGCCAAAGAGCATCACCTTGTAACAAAAAGTCCTCCAATGTGTAGTGAATGCTGTTTTGTGTTGGTCATCATAATTTATTTAAATTTGATTGTATCCTAAAAAAACATCCATTAGAGAAAACATTTCATGACCAGAACAAGTTTCAACAAGAGTATCAATGTTTGGAAGAGGAAAGTCATCCTTAGGACACACATTTTTAAGATATCGAAAGTCAGTGCAAACACGTATCATCCCATTAGGCTTGTGAATGGGTACCATGTTTGAAAGCCACTCAGGATAATCAATGGGTATAATGAAACCCACATCTAATAGCTTTTGGAGCTCTTCTTTGAATAAGAGAGCAATGGTAGGATGCATCCTTCTAAATTTTTTTTTGACCTACTTAGCATCAAGATGCAAGGTAAGATTGTGGAAAACCAAATTAGGGTCTATACTAGGCATGTCCTTGTAGTCCCATGCAAAAACACCCTTCTTCTTCTTGAGGAGAGCAATTAATTGCTCTTGTTCATCATTGGATAAGATTTTGCCAAGTTTGAAAATTTATGGGTTGTCTTTATTTGAACTAAGGTCCACATTGGTGGTATCTTAAATGGGCATGTGGGAACCTTCCTTATGTTTATGGGGCATGGGGATTATATGAATGTTGTCTATGAAATCATCAAACTCTTTTGACTTATCCTAATCTACGTATGCCTAGAAAACCTCAATATTCAAAGGTGAAGGTGAAGGTGGAGGGGATGGAGGAATGTAGTTGGTTGAAGCCCTTAAAACTTGGATAAGACAAACTCAGAAAAAAATGGGGGTGAAGAAATCTGATCCATATCAAAGAGACTCATGTCAATTGGAATTGGTTTTGCCACATCGTATGGATTTTAGAGTGGGGTGAATAAGTTGGCAGGATTCATGCTGACTTAAGGGAAAATAGAGGAGGTAAAATGGATGAGATGGATAAGTGGATGAATATTATTGGCTAGAAATGATGATAGGACCTTGGAAAACTTGAATAGCAGCAAACAACATGGATAAATGCTATATATAAAAAATACAATTTTTTTTTGTAGTGGTGAAAACCACTATTTTTGTTTTGTGTTATATACATATATTACAAGTTTGGATTATGAGATGGGTTAATGAGATAGAGGTTGTGGTTCATCGATAGGTGTGGTTCACCCTTGTGGAAGAAGCAAGCAAAATATGGTATAATGGATGGGAAACATTCTAAGATAAAACTCATCCTATTTGGTGTGGGGAATGATGGGATCTGATTCCTCTTTAGATTCATAAAAAATTATTGACATGAGTTTGAATTCTTCATAGATTTCATGATCAGAGTCATCAAGATGGAGAGATTCTTCTCCTAAATTTAGATTAAGCCTTTGGAAGGCTTGTTCAAGAGAATAGGTGGTATAAAGTGGAGTGTAACCTAAATATAAATGGTCATGCATTTCTCGATATGGAACATCGATAATATCATGCATTCCATGTTCATGCAGTCCTAGGCCATGTCCTTGCCAATTAAATATGTGAAAATAACAAGATGGAAATATCGACATATTTTGTATGTTGTAAGGTGTTGGTTCTTTGGGTTCTTCTAGGGGAGTTATATTGGACTAATCATCAATACCCCCTTATATAAAATTTATGTTGTTTGGTATTGAACCCATGTCATACACCACTCCTATAGATAAAGGTGGGTCACATGGGCGATCGAAATATTTAGCAGTTGGATTGGTTAGTGGTATAACTATGATGTCTTGGACCACATATTCACCAATACCAGGATTAGTAAGGTGGACCTCGGTGTGGGATGATGTGGAAGGATCATGGTTGGATAATGGTTTGGAGAATTATGGAGATGAAGACATCTCACAATTTGTTAACTCAACTTGTAAAATATTAGATGATGGAGATGCATTGGATTAGGAAGGTTGTTGGATGGATGATGATGATGTGGAAGGCAAAGTTGTGGAAGGTAATGATGTTGATGATGTGGATTGAATTTGACCACATGTTCATGTAGTAAATGATGAATATGATGGGGGCATGAAAGATTGGCGATGATTGGTGATAAGTAGCTCCTCAGGAGGAGCTTTGGATAAAGAAATGAGTATAGTGGTAGATGTATTGGTTGATGATGAGAGGAAAAAGTTGGTGGAAGGAAGCATTGACTCATAAGGATTTGAGATAAAATTACAATACTTAAATGGTTTGACATCCACTGGTATGCAATGTACTTATCCCTCATGAATGTATTTTAGGCATTGATGTAGTATGGAAGGGATACATCTCATATCCCTCATACA
The DNA here is from genome assembly GCA_028583015.1 of Wollemia nobilis. NCBI lineage: Eukaryota > Viridiplantae > Streptophyta > Pinopsida > Araucariales > Araucariaceae > Wollemia > Wollemia nobilis. Next base: position 4,175,269 of record JAQPPZ010000386.1, on the reverse strand, counting down.
AGGTCTTCCAAGGAGTACATTATACGCCATGGATCCTTCCAAGATGTGGAACATAGTGTGCAACATTTTGACCTCCATGTCGATGGGCAAAATAATAGTGCCAATTGTGGAACATAAAACATTATTGAATGCTTTTAGAGTGAAACATGACTTGGTGATATGAGATGGAGGAAGGTTAAGATGATGAAAGACATATGTGGTGATGAAATTAATGGAGGAGCCATTGTCAATTAGAACCATTTTGAAAGGCTTCCTATCAACTAGAGCACACATATCATCCGTGGTAAGAACTCAGAATCAGTTGGCCTTCATCCAACCCAAATTTGGTTGCAATGGCCAATTGGTTGTGGATTGGAGAGGTTTGAGCGAGGAAGATTTTGGATCCTTCCATCCAACAAAATCAACTACCCAATCTTGATATTGGCTTCATGAGGAAGCCACCCCTAGCCCTGGGTAATCCTATAAGTACCCCCTTCAAATTTGGGAAGAGAGAGAGAGAAGTATTATCAATTGAGCAGTGAAGCCCTGTCAAATTGCATACCCATCTACATGCATTGAGAGGAACACTTTTGCTACCCAATTGGAGATAAAATTTCCATGGAGGTCCTAGGAGCCTAGGAGAGCCAAGAAGTGCTAATACATGTAATTTATGCACTACCTGATAAATATAACTGTCAAACCTATCAGAGGATATAGAGGCGACCCTTGATCATCAATTTTGCAAGGTGGATCAGATATTAAGCCCTAATTTAGAGAGGAAGCTTACTCAGACCTCTATCGTGGATGTCAGCTATGGTGCATAGTGCCACCCACGCATCAGACTGTGACGAAAAAATAATGATAGATCCCCTTGTGTTATTTTCTTTAGCTTAATTATTTAGATCATATTATGCTTAGTATAGGTTTAATTTGCATTTTAGAGATTTATAACCTGTTGAATTAGGCATTTAAAGTAGATTTACCTTCATATTGTCAATTTGATAATTAGTGCAATGGTGGTTATTTCATGTGTTTATGCTTTCCATTTGATAAAATAACCCAATATATAGACAATACTTGCTTTCTTGCACATGTTTAATGGTGATATTTCATGATTAATATAGGTTTACCATGTTTTATTCATTTTCTTGATTACATGCTTGTTATGGTATCTTTTTGTGAAATCTCCTCAAAAAGCCTCATCAAGAGAGGCTACCTTTGCTTTTGATGTGTTTTTGTTATTTCTTGACCACTAGGAATAGGTATTAAAGGAGATAAAGCTTACCATTCCCTCCAATCAGGGAGAAGAGGGCCATATCTACCTTAGAGTAGTTCATATCATCCTAGAAGGTATTTTGATAACATCTACCCTTGAGGGGATTAGACATTATTGTAATTATTGTATCAAATGGGTATCCCTAAGAGGGACAAAATATGTAGCTTGACTTCATTGGAATTAATAAAAGATTCATTGTATTCTTCTATTTCTTGTTGTCAATTTATGCATGCCTTTTTGTGTATATTTCATCAATTGCAATAGTTAGATTAGGTGTGAGCCTTTTTGGTGGTTACAAAATGTGATCACGATGGAACCCCAAAATTTTAGCCATGATTTACTGACTGTGGCTTATGTTTTTGTGGCAGGTACTCACTATGGTTGACATCCATGGTTTAAAAGTTGGCTTGCAGTTGATAGGCACGGGCAACAGTTACAGTCATGCATCAAAGCCATGGTTGAAAATAGACCAATCACAGAGCAAGAGTAAAAAGCTAAATCATATGAGGACCTGAGGTAGGCCCTTCTGACATTTTTTATTTCTATTTTTTGTGTCTGTGTTTTTCCAGAATATCAAAGATGAAACCTAATTAGATTAAGGATAAAAATAATGGGAAAGTGAATTAGATCCTTAGGGTTTTTATTTGATGCTTCTACTAGTCATTGCTAGGAACAATGAGCCTCTAAGTGTAGCCAACCCTAGTATCCAGTGGTCTAGGCCATTTGAATGTTAGAGTTTTCTTGCATGAGGCCCAATCAGTGGCCAATTAATCATACTAGTTGCATTCTCTGAACATCAAGAAGTGTAGTGTGCATATATCTTTGAATATAAAATGTTCTTTATTGCATATCATGTAGGAAAAGATCATGTTAATGTTGTATTATGCATATTTTCTTTATGAAAATTAAAAATAACACATACCATGACACACTTAAACGCTAGTGAGTTGGAAGTCACATACAACCACTAGTAGGGTTTCAATGATGGTGGAGGTAATTTCCATCCGTTGGCCCAACTCCTACATACCCTATGTTCTAAACCAATACTAGATCTGAGAACCTTTTGTAGCCTGGAAAATTTGTATATACTCCTCTTCGGAGGGTATGACATTGATTGGGTGAAAATGGGTGAGGATATGGGAGGACCTGTGCTCCCTGCATAGGTGTGGACTTTCATTACCGAACTTTGGGGGGATTACATGACCTGAAGTTCATAGTTAGGTTGTCGAGCTATGAGCATACAAGTGAAAGCCATTAAAAATTTGAGAAAATCATTAGCTCTTTGCAAAACACGATAAGAGTTACTTTACTGATATAACAAATTGAAAACACATCAAACAATTTAGGGCTCATTTTAAAATTGTAAAAGGAGATAATCATCATTCTATTCTTTGCGTGCCAATAAAAGTTAAATCTAGACATAGGATACACAATGGTACAAACAAAAAGTGGTCGAATTGAGCATAGACTCGATATCGAGGCCCAAGATCCACCTAGTGCACAACATGATGTAGAACACCCTCAATTAAAAAATCATCTTGGATGTTGTTCAATGAGCATTAGAGGGGATAATTCTACATGAGGGGTTTCCATTGAGAATACCCCAATTAGAGGAAGTACTAGAAATCCCTCTAGACACAAATCAGAGCATAAGACTTCCTTGCATGGGGGTTCTACATATGGTAGTATTTACCATGACTCCATTTTGCGTGGATCCATGGGTTCTATTGAAGAATATGTCATCGAGGGATACATATTGGTATCCCTTTGACCAATATCTAAAGGAGGCTCACGACCTCTATTGTTAGAGCATAGACATGTCCAAGATCTGCCCATTCATGGGTGAACAAAGAGATCTTCTTTCGAGAACAGACCCACACAGACTCCTTATAGGGGTGAACATACCAATTTTACCATAGATATATCCAAAGTGGGAGCAAATGGTACATCGCCTCATGAGCCATGGTGTAGAAAATAGTTGGATGATCTAGACAAGGTCCTAGGGCATTTAGGATATAAGCCTACACATGTACCTTCTTGAACTGTGAGCGTGTGTAGAGGAATCACCATTAGGACCACCCGAGAACATAGAGAGTGCTCCAAGCATTCTCGAGAAATACGTACTCTTGCATTGCATGCAGACATTGAGTATAGAAGGCAACCTAAAATGAATGCTATCTTTACAGATCAAGGCAAAAGTGTGCCAAATCAGTCCATTAGAGGACATACCCATAAAGCCGCTCGACCAGAGTGCACTCCCTCGAGGCCTCAGATGATCGATCATCATGATAGGGCTCATAAACTGATGTTAGAGTAGAGACGTCATATTCTCCAAGATCAATTGGAGGATGTTCATGTAGAGAAAGAGTTCCTCAAAAATGAGAATACTCAGAGGTGGAGGTTCATCAAGAAAAAAATGTATGAACAGTGCATGCGTGAACAATTCATCCTTGATTAGGAGCATGTAGAGAGAGAAGATCGATTGGCTAGCACTGGTTTACATCCTCACAGTGAGATCAGGGAGTGTATCAATAGACGAGTGGCTTCACAACTTGAGTTACACCTTGAGCACATAGACACACATACTCGCCATGCAACTCAACATAGAGATCAACATCCATCGTCTGAACAACATGAGCATAAGAAATATGAGAATGAAGTGGAAGAGGAATTAGAACAAGAATATCCTAAAATATCCCAATTCAAGGAGGAGGGTGAGCCTAGTCCTCCACATCGATTGAGGAAGGATCTGCCTCCGAAGTCGCCTCCAAGGCAATCTTGAGAGGAAGAGTTTCTTTCCTCACAAGTCTACAAGACCTTAGCAGAGAAGGTTCAAGCTATAAAAAAGCAAGGAATAGCTTATCAAAATCCTACCTTGAAATTTTTTTATAATGAATCTCTATGCACGTCAGTGCCTATTCCAGCATATCCTGAGCATTTAAAGATGCCTATGTTGGAAAGGTTTCAAGAAGAGGAAGATGCACAGAAGCATGTGACTAGTTTTCTAAATAAGTACTTTCAGATTGAGAGCAATGATGCTCTGCTCTTTCACACCTTCATCATGATCCTCTTAGGCCCAACTCAAGAGTGGTTCAACAAACTAAAGAGACACAACATCACTAGTTTCAAACAACTAGCTAATGCATTTCTTGAACACTTCTTCTTTAACATCAAGAAGAAGGTAAACTTATCTGACCTGGCCGCTCTAATGCAACATGACGATGAACCAGTAATGAATTATAGAAAATAATGGAGGAATATTATGGCAAAGCTACCATTCTCCATCCCGTCCTTCGAATTAACGTGAATGTTCATGAAGAGTTGTGCCAAGCACATTTTATTATTGCTACAGTTGCAACAATACCAGACATTCAAAAAGGCTTTGGTGCAAGCCAAGGTTATTAAGGACATCAAGTTATAGGAGGGTAAATTGAAGCTTAGAAATAAGGAGGGACACAAGAAAAGCACTTAAAGACATCAGGCCAAGCTGGCCCATGTTAATCAGGTGGTGTTGAACCTTCAAAAGGGAGAAAAAGGATAGCAAAAGAAAATTTATCAGACCCAACCTCCACCTGCACAGTATAAGCAACACAACAATAATAACAAGGATAAAAACAAATAGCAGCACCCGCCTCACATATTCACTCAATTATCAAAGTCATTGGCTTTGATTTTTCATCAGTTATGTGAGGCTAAGGTCATAAAATTTCCCAAAGTAAAATTAATAGACCCTAATCAACCCAAGCCTAAGGGCTATAAAGATGATCATTATTGCATATTTCACCGATTGAAAGGCCATGACATCGAGGTATGTTGGTATTTCAAACATCTTGTGCAAAACATGATCGAAAGAGGTATGCTTCTTGTCAACAACCCAAAAGCGCCTGACAACCAAAATATCAAGATTTAAAAAAATCCTCTACCAAATCATGAGGTACCCAAGAATAATGTTGGCCAGGTCAACCAAGTACGAATCGAACCACCAACTCAGGGGTTCGTCGGTATGGTCAATGTTGTCACAAGGAATGCAAGGTATGAAAGACCCAATCAACCTTCGGTACCTATTAGGATCCAAGCTACAACTCCTCCAAGGCTAGCCCAGTATGTACTTGGTTCACCAATTATACCAGTGGTGACCATCAAAAGTAGGTTGATTCAAAACCTATAGACAACTCCAGTAAATTTTTCGATCTATGAGCTTATTCAATAGTCTCTTAAGCACAAGGAGATGCTTATGGATATTTTAAGGTCCATAGAAGTACAGTCCTAGGATCCTAAAGCATTTACACACTTCGTGGAACATGTGCAACAATGTCAGGAACCGGTCATTCAATTTAATGATCATGAAGTGAAGATGGTTTCCACTATTATAGTAGACCTACCACTGCATATTATTGCTTGTGTGAATCACAAACCGTTCAAGTGCATTTTTATCGACATGGGGTCATCAATCAATATCATAACTACCAAGGCGTTAACTTACCTGAAGTTACCAAAGATGCATATCGTACCTTCTACCTTCACGTTGAGAGCATTTAACGATGCATTGTGCTCGACTATAGGTACTATAATTTTACCTATTCAGGTAGGATTGAAGACCATCCCCATGATGTGTCACGTTATCAAAGGTGCTATGCAATACAACATACTTCTAGGTAGGCCTTGGATAAGAGAAATGCATTGTGTCCCTTCCATTTTTCACCATTGTATCAAATATGTGAATGAGGGACAAGTTCATGTGGTCCTTTCAGACGAGGAACCCTTCAAGTATGTGAAATTAGCAGATTTTCTAGGGGATTTTGTGCTCCCCTCAATGCACTTGGATATTGGACCTGTGTCACCAATCCAAAATACAGGAGGTAAAGTAAAAGAAGTGTGTGTAAAACCAATAATGTCTATATCTCAACGATCGGAGCACACAACAACTACTTGTACTAGATCATCAGTATCCATGATGCATCAGGATAATGAGAAGCTTAAAACAAATATGGGTGAAAAGGAGGTAAATCATGCACCCAAGACAATCATCATTGAAGTACTTACTCCCAAGGAAGTAGATGAAGTTCAAAGAGGAGTCGAAGAGGCACCTCAGCCTGCTTCACCTACGTATTTAGCAGGGTCATCTGCACCATAGGTGACCATCCATTTGGTTAATCCTAGATTAGAAAAATACATTATGCAGAATGTGATGTTCACACCGATCATAGGATCCATTTGGTTAATCCTATTTTGCAATTGATGCATAGGGAAGATCTGATCGTATCGATAGCACATAAAGAGGATCCATTTATACTCATACCACGAGAGCCATATCTTGGGTATGGAAGGTGCACATATGTAGAGTCACATGCACGTGGTCCTTCGGACATGACCCATTCCATCAATATGATCTCCATTGATTTGACCACTCCAATCCATAATCTAGTCGATCCATCCAAACCATTGTGTCTAAATGTAGATGCTATCGATTGGGATCGTGTTGATTCACCTCTAGAGCCTAAAGATTTCTTCCCTAACAAAGAAATGTTGCAACCTTTCCATTTTGTGCCAGGCTATGCACATGATGTATAATATGCTAAGGATGCTTCTAATGTGGAACCTATAAACCTAGCATATGACATCCACTTGATCCCTACGCCTCATCATCTTGAGGAGGTATCCCATATGTCAGTAGAGGAAACCTTCAAATTGGATATCAGTAATGATCCCACCAATCCAAATAAGGTTATATTTGGAGAAATTTTGACTCATTATGAGCATGCCAACATCATCCCTCTACTAAGAGAGAGACCTAATCTCTTCTCTTGGATTTACAAATATATGCTGGGTCTAGATCAGAAATTGGTTACTCATAACCTTTCGCTAGATCTATCGAAGAGGCCAGTCAATCAAAAGCTTAGGAAGATACACCCAATAGTAGACTTAATGGTTAAGGATGAATTATAGAAGCTGTTGGATGTAGAGTTTGTAATATCCATCGACTATCTGGAATGGGTATCCAATATGGTGCCTATATGAAAACCTGATGGAAGGATCCTTATCTGTACGGACTTCATAGACCTAAATAAGGCAACAACAAAGGATTAATTTTCTTTGTTGAATATCTATACTCTTGTAGAAGCAATTGTAGGTCACGAGATGCTCTCCTTAATGGACAATTTTTATGGTTACAATAAAATTTGGATTAAGCCCGAAGACCAGCATAAAACCACGTTTATAACACCATGGGGAAAATTTTGCTATAAAGTTATGCTATTTGGTCTTAAAAATGTTGGTGCCACATATAAACAGGCTATGACATATATCTTTCATGACTATATGCATAAAATCTTAGAAGATTATATTGATGACTTGTTGGCAAAGTCATTATTGCAATCTAAGCATGTAGAGGTCTTGAGGAAGGTCTTCGATCACCTGATAGAGAATAAAGTCAAATTGAATCCTAAGAAGTATGTGTTTGGAGTAACTTCAGGAAATCTCTTAGGATTCATCATTTCAAAATGAGGCATCAAAGTTGACCTAGCAAAGGTCAGGGATATTTTAGAAATGCGTCCTCCCACAAACATAAAAGAATTAAGAAGCCTTCAGGGCAAAGTAGAATCCATAAAGCAATTTATCACCCAATTATCGGATAAATGTTGACCCATGAATTGACTGCTCTACAAGGGGGTCCCATTCAATTGGGATGAGGACTGTCAAGTAGTCTTTGTTGAGATTAAGAAATACCTGGAAACGTCGCCAGTGCTAGCTCCACCAAGGCTATATATGGCATTTTTTCTATATATATCGACAATCGACTTTGCACTAGGGACCATGTTAGCCCAAAATAATGTGCAAGACAAAGAACAGGCCATATATTATATTAGTCAAATCTTGGGGAGCTATGAGCTTAGATATGCATACGTTGAAAAGCTATGTTTAGTAGTAGTGTTCGCTATAAATAAATTGCGACACTATATGTTGAGTCATAAGACGTATGTTATATCGAAATAAAATCCTTTGCAGTATATGATGAGAAAGACATATCATAATACACGTACTACAAAGTGGATCATGCTATTGAAATAATTCGATATGGAATTCATAAGCCAAAAGTACATTAAGGGATAAGTCATAGCAGATCAACTGGTTGAGGCCTCTCAAAAATAGTAGGCCCCTCACCATAGATATTTATGATGACGTAGTATTTGCCTTATCAGAAGCACCCAAACATGAATAATTGAATAGCAAATCCGATATGACCTTGTTCTTCGACGGTTCAAAGTGTGAGCAAGGGGGGGCATAGGAATAGTGTTGTTCACACTGCAAGGTGCTCCAATGCCCTTGTCGTTCAAGTTGGAATTTCCTTGCACCAACAATAATGCTGAATATGAAGCCCTAATTTTGGGTCTCCAAACAATGGTTGCCATGAAGATTAAAAGGTTAAATATATTTGGCAATTCCCTTCTAATTGTGAACCAAGTTAACGGATTATTTTAATATCGATGTTCGATATTGAAATCTTACAAGGATCTTGTTGAAATTTATCTAGCTCGACTAGAATGGTATGACATCAAGGCAATACCTCATTCATACAATAGATTTGCAGAAACAATGGCATCTTTGGGATCTCTAATCCCTCAAAATCTGTCTGCCTATTTCACTACCATCTATGTAAAAATGTTGTCACATTCTACTGTGCAACTCTAAGCATTGGATAACAAAGAGTCAATCAACATGATTCATGTATAACCAAACCATGAGTGGTTCTACAAAGATAGAGACTTTCTCAAGAGAGTGTCCTAGGGGACTTTGATCTCGCAAGATACTATAGGGAGTGGTACTACCATTCACCATAGGGTTGTTTACCAGTCTACATTTACAAATGTAGAACCGTAGGGGGAGAATGCTATCTTGTCGATCGAGGCTGAAGCTTATCATAACTGGACATCACAGATACATGACTTCCTTAAACTTGGTGTAATTCCTCAGGGATTGTCATGTCCACTAATAGTTCCTACATATCGGGTAGGAGGAGGGACATTATGATGCTCAATTTGATTGGCCACCTCTTTACCGTGTTTTGGTAAAGGATGTTGAAATATATCTAATGATTGATTAACATTTTGATTCTGATTTTGGGGAATGTTATTTTGAGCATTATTAGGAGGATTTTGTTTAGGTTGAAAGGCTTGCACCTCCATTTCATTATTATCATCAAGTCTTATATTTTATGTTTTAATATTTTGCAAGAGTTTGTAGCATGTCCAGGTACTCTATGAAAATCACAATGTAAATCAGTTATGTATCCAAGTATAGTTGGATCAGGTTCCCGGATAGCTGGTAATTGAATCAAACCTCTTTCGAGTAATTGGGGTAGAATAGTTGATAATGGTTGATTCAATCTAGTAAACTCTCGAGGTGGTTTATCAGGAGGTTTTAATATAAACTTCTCCGTTGTTTTTGTAGTATTAACATTAGCAATGTTTCTACTATCAGTGACTCCATCACCTACAACTTGTTTGTTTTTATACTAATTTTTGGATGTTTTCTCATCATCTTTCCTTTTGAGCTGACCTCTTCTAATGAGAGCATCTTCCACCCTTCGAGCTAAGTCTATAGCTTGATCGAAGGTGGTTAAGGTAGCAATTGATAATTCATAGGATATTTGTTCTTGCAAATTATTAATAAAAATGTCCAACATTTCCCTATAAGGTAGCACAAAGTGCAGTTTTCCTGTCAACTGCCTCCATATAGCTAAGAAATCAGCAAAACATTCATCTTTGTCTTGTTTTAAGTTGTATAAATCTTTAATGGTCACGTGTCTCTCGATGTAAGCACTAAATTGATGGACAAAATATTCATCCGTTTCTTCAAAATTCCTCAAAGAATGAGTGGGCAATTGATAGTACCACTCTAATGCCATTCCTCCTAAAATTTTTGGGAATATTTTTAGTAATAGCAAGTCATCATGTGATATATCATGACATGCTATCCTAAACATGCGAAGATGCTCTATGGGATCTTCGATTACTTTATATATAGGCAGGACGGGCATGGGAAAGTGCTTAGGGTATGGCTATGCTACAACTATGGGATCCAAAGGCTGACTACACATCTCTCGATAATTATACGAGGGATGGTAGGGATCTATCTGGTCCATGCAGGAAGCTAACTATTTCACCATGGCTTCCAAATTACTGGTTTGCCCACCATATTGGTTCGATAGGGTATTAATATGGTATTTGTGAGCATATGATGGAGGGACATGAAGATTAGATGCTATATTGCTATTGCATAAATTGTTGGTAGGAAGGGTGTTATGAAGAAGTTTTGAAGTTGTATTATGTTGTATCCCATATTGTTGAAAATTGGTGTTTGTCTTCATTTTAGATTTTTGTCGATTTGAAGCATATTGATCAATAGTTTGGCAAAATAAAGCAGTGAATGAAGGTCTCTTTTGTGTGGGAATTATTTTAGGCTCAATAACAGGTTCCTTAGGGGGTTGGGTAACCTGTTGTTTTTGCATGTTCTGAATCATACTGACCATATCTATATTGGATGGTCCAGCTTTATCACTTCTTGATCGACAAAAGACAAAGGATTAGTGTGCACGTTAAACATATGTTCCATGGCTACTTGAGTGTCACTAATTTGTCCTCTATCAATACGAAATGCCATATTAAGAGCACCAATGTTATTACTAAGAAATTTCTAGAAATGATCTATATTATCAAAAGCAACAGTTCCGTCTGGAGCCATTCTAGGGGATGAGGATCCTTCCTCTTTAACATTTTCTTCTTGTTCATCTACAAAAAGCTCATCTTCTGGCTGTTCTAGAGTTCCTCCTTCTGAAATTGAATCCTCAGGAAGGACATTTGGGTTTTTTGTTTTGTTTCCTAGCCAATCTTCTTCTTCTTCTTCTTTAGTTTGTTTACCATTCCTATGTCTAGGCATTGTGCTTAAGTTTAGATTTCAGCAAATATATATACTTATATATATATATATATATATATATATATATATATATTTATTATGCAACAAGATTAAGAGGTATATATTTTAATTATATACCTACTATAGTATTTAAAATAAAATGTTTTGGTTTTGTTATGTTTTTGGTTGTTCTTGTTTTTTTGTTTTTTGTTTTTATAACAATATTATAAAGATAACAAAAAACACACTAAATGCAAGAAATAATAATAATGAAAGCAATGATCTAGTTTTCTATAAATAATTTATAAATATCATTAACAGGCTCAAGTTCTTCGAGAGTCATGAAATGTTCTTCTTCAAATTGAAAATTTTCTTTCAAGAATTTGACAAAAAGTGCTATAGTGATATTATCTGTCTCAGATTCTGGTTGGTAAAAATAAAGTTCATGGCAATACTCTCACTATAACACAGCTCTAGGAATTCTTCTCCACATTTCCCTATCTGTAAGAACAACCTCTTGGTCTTCTACACGACCTAGGAATTGGTGTATAACAGTTGCATTCTTGAGGTATTCCTCAAAGGTGAACAATTCTGAAGACACAAGAGCTCTCCTATAAGCTAACCACCTATGGCAAGCTCTCTGAAGTTCATGATAAAAAATGAGTTGATGAGGATCCAGGATTCTATCTAGGGCAAACCTCTTGATTTGTTTAAGTTGTATTGATCTAGACGAAATAATACCTAGTCTCCTATCAAGTTCATCCCACAAAATTTGGTTTCTATCTGTTTCAGGCACACTAAGCACAAAATTAATTTCTATGGCTGCTAATTGGTTTTCAACATTTATAGTAACAACTAGTCTTTTCTTGGGAGCTACCATCTAAATATGATATGCAATTTAGTAGTTTTCTAATGATTTTAAATGCATCTATGTTTTTTTTTGTTTTCAAAAGGTTTTAGTTTAACGTCGGGTTCACCAAAATGTATCGCTCTAAATTTTTCACACCCTTACCTTCAGGCTATAGGATCCAGCCCGAAAGGGGGATGTGAAAAGGATGGGACAATACCTCAGACTGAGAGGCCATTTGAAGGTCCCACCTCTCAGGGGAGGTGTATAAGGGTGAATTTTTGACGGATGGTGGGTTCACCAGGAAAATTTTGAATGGCAGTTTCCACATTGATATGGAATAAAACTAGCTTAATTAAATTACTAAAATAAAGGGCTAATATAGGCCCAAAAATATAACAAAACCCCTACGAAGGAGCAACAAATTCCCAAATAGGAAATGTCGACACGCTTCCAAAGGAGGTTGACTAATCCATCTAGCTAGCCTAATCTAGAGTGGCTAGCAATTTATTACGTGAGCACAAAGTCTCACCAAAAACAATAAGACCAAGCCCTAACTAAGACTTAGTCTAACTAAGGAATTAACCTTAGTTTACATTAAAAATTGATGCCCTCATCATACCTCCCCACAAAGGAAGCATTGGACTCCAATGCTTGTACAATAGTAGTGGGTAAAGGGTGAGATACTTGAGTTCGTGGAAGCGAAAGCAAAAAATCAGGTGCCGGATGAGGAGGGGCACTGATAAGGTCGAGAAGTCCAAGGGAGGCTGAAGCTGAAGGGCCTCTCCTGGTCAGGACTGGAGGTCCAACTCGAGTGAAAACCTGTGGGTGAGGTTGAGGATGAATCTCTAGTGGCGACGGTTGCAAATGCTGCTGCAAATCAGGAACCTGTGACACGATAGCAGTAGGAGGAGGAACAACTGAAGCAACAGGAGGAGGAGGAGGAGGAGCCTCCTTGTGTGCTATGGAAGCTGGTGTGTCCTTGGGTTTGCGAAAGACCAATGTTGTATGGCGTGGACCTGTATAACTGTATGTGGGCATCGTGGAAGAGATGAGAAACTTCTTGTTCTCATGATGCAATGTATAGATATTATTATATGCATCATATTGAGCCCGTTTGTCAAATTGATAGGGATTTCCAAGAATGAGATCACAACAGTCAATTGGAGTCACATCACAAGTGACTTTGTCCACATAGCGTGGCCCAAATGCAAAAGACACAGTGCATGTTTCTGTAATCATGGAGGAGGTGTCCGCATCCTTCCATGCAAGTGGGTATGGATGAGGATGGGGTTGTACAGGAAGCTTCAAGTGATCGACAATGACTCTAGAAATCAAGTTTGTTTGAGAGCCATTATCAATGATACAATCTACAAAGTAGTTGTGTTTTAGATGGGCACATGTGACAAACAAATGGTCACGACCTCTCTCAATCATGTTGTGTGTCAACAAAGTATGATTGTTAAGCCCTCGAAGCTCTGGATAAGTGCACCTTTCTCCCGTAGCCTCAATAGGCCCTTCGTATTTTTCCTCGGGGGAAGCTTTTACCTCCGGGGAAGCTTCTACAATAAGATTCTTTTTCTTCCTAAAACACTCGGATTCATTATGGCCTCTTTTCTTACAATGATCACAGAATTTCTTAGGATAAAAAGAAGGAGTAGAAGAAGTGTTAGAAGAAGGGGAAGAAGAAGAAGAAGAAGAAGTCTTTGATTGTTGCTTTTGTTTTGAATTTTTGGTGGAGTCAGAAGAGCGAGATCCATCGGCTTGAGCAGCAAGCTTCTCCTCCGCAAGCTATGCTTGATTGTACATGGTATTAAAATCTGTGATAGGAGTATATTTCAACTCCCTAAAAAGTGGTTCCTGCAGTCCACTTTTGAATTTGGTGATAAGCTTAGCAGTAGAATCCTGAATACCATTCAAAATTCTCAATTTGTTGAATAGACCGATGTAGTTTTGGACACTCATGTTGTATCCCTGCCTCAATCGAAGCCATCGATATTCAAGATCATCTCCATAATTCGATGGATAAAAAGTATCCGTCAAAGCCTTCACCAATTCATCCCAACGGGTGATGGGATTCTGATTAACGAAGCGGTCTGTAATCAAAACTTTGGCTATACCAGAAAGTTTCAAAAGGGCAAAAGACACTTGTTCATCTGCTGGTATTTTGCTATAGGAAAACCACGTGTCCATGTCGAGGATCCAATTGTTTAGAACCTCAGGATCACGGGAACCATCATAAATTTTGACTTCACATTTTGCCTTCACTCGTGAGTCACTAGGACCACTTTTAATAGCAATATCATTGAATTTATCGGCCAAGGTACTAATGGCTGTGGTGATGTCAGCCATTTGCTGTGCCAAATCCTGAGCCATTTGGCTTCTGGTATAGGCCAGGAGGACGACAAGAGAGGGATTACAAAAATTATGCAAAAAGGGTGTACAAAAGAAGTGATTTGCCTCAAATAATTGCAAAAATCAAATGATTTAATGCAATTTTACAATGTTGTGAGGGCAAATATATAAAACTAGCATAAAAAAAATAAATAAAATACCCCTTTATAAAATTTTTAATTTTTTTTTTTAACCTAAACTTTAACCATTAACAGATTGATAATAATATAAATTACATACATGGCAATGGTAAAAACCAAACAACAGAGACATCTGCACAGGTCCATTTCTATAAATTTATAATATGAGCCGTTTCCTATAGAAGGGAAAAATCACCAACACTGGTCTGTTTCCCAGTTCCGCCCCACGTGACCAGACGGGACCCCATAACTCCTTGGGCTAGGCACCCTGCTCCATCTCTGGCTCTGCTGCATCACCAGCTTGCGGTCATATTGGGCGCGGTCCTCTGGCTTAGACAGAACAGCATAAGCATTCTAAATCTGCATAAACATCTCACTCCTCAGGCTCTTGGCCTCGGGGAATGATGAGGCTGTTGGGAACTACTCTGGATTGCTATACCATACCGATGACCACGCGCAGATGGGTGCCCTGTGGTGCGGTAACAGGTACCACGTCGGAATGCAACGAACAAAAAATCAGCCGTCGGAGTTTGGTGTACGGGTTTGTCGAAAATCGAAACGTAGCCGAAAACCTAATCGATCGTTGCGCAGGGACTGCGTCCGAGCTGGCCGTGGCGGTGACCGCGTAGGAAAATGTGATGGTTGTCAAAATTTTGCACCAGTCGTCAAAAATGTTTTGCCATGCCTGAAAGAAAAAGTCGCTCGTTTCTGCCGGAATAGCACGTTTGCGTCAATAGAAAACAGTATTCGCTACAATACGTGAAACCACCGAAAGGAATCATGGTAATCGTAGGAAATCACGAAAGATCTCAGGCATGTGGGCCAAAAGAACTGCGATGTCCTACAGTCACGATAGCAGGCTACAAAATCCTGGTGACTGCCTGTGTGTAACAGAAACTTGTTGTAGCGAAGAACAGGCAGCAATCGACTACCAGGCCCAAACGCGGTGAAGGTACTTCAGGCACGGATGATGTCTCCTATTGATGCACATCAAACATTGTGAAGGCAAGCGATCGTAAGTAGATCACAGGTTCTCAGTTTTCGATTCACGTCATAGTAACAAATAAAAATTTGCTAATTGACGCATGTCCGTTTGAAGGGTTCTCACGGTCAATAGCACAGATAGCAATAATGACTTTAGCAAGCGAACGACGAAATGCAATTTGCCGACAGATCTGATAGTGCCTTTTTGTCGACGCACAGTATATCGAGCGCTTGCATTAATGGCAGATTCAACAGATTCAATTAGCAGATTGGCTATAATTTTTTAACAAATCTGTAAGGGCTTTTGCTTATGAAAGTAGGTACTACAAAACTGTTGTTCAAAACAACAATACGCAGCAACAAGAGTTATTGCCAGGAAAACAGTTGAGGTCAGAAATGACCCAAAACCCCAACAAATTCTGTGCTCTGATACCACTGATATGGAATAAAACCAGCTTAATTAAATTACTAAAATAAAGGGCTAATATAGGCCCAAAAATATAACAAAACCCCTACGAAGGAGCAACAAATTCCCAAATAGGAAATGTCGGCACGCTTCCAAAGGAGGTTGACTAATCCATCCAGCTAGCCTAATCTAGAGTGGCTAGCAATTTATTACGTGAGCACAAAGTCTCACCAAAAACAATAAGACCAAGCCCTAACTAAGACTTAGTCTAACTAAGGAATTAACC
The DNA here is from genome assembly GCA_028583015.1 of Wollemia nobilis. Lineage (NCBI taxonomy): Eukaryota > Viridiplantae > Streptophyta > Pinopsida > Araucariales > Araucariaceae > Wollemia > Wollemia nobilis. Next base: position 4,159,042 of record JAQPPZ010000386.1, on the reverse strand, counting down.
TTAGTTTACATTAAAAATTGATGCCCTCATCACACACCTAGGTTGATAGTGTGTTTGATGTGTTCATTTTTATGCTTGATCATCCAAGTCCTAGGTTTGGCCAAATGAATCTAAACTGTTCTATTAGGAAATGCAGATTTAAATGAATACAAAAAATAGAATTAAACAGAAAATACAAAAAATATACTAGATTAGAAAAAACCATACCCGATCCAGGTATCTGATGGAGGTTATGATTTTTGAAGCAGTACAGATCATCTCTGATCTGACAGGATCGTCTAAAATTAGATAGGATCGTCTAAGATCTGACGAATTCGTCGAGACCTACAATCAGAGAAATAGACACAAAACACAAAAAATGCAGCAATACTAACAGAGGAAAACGATGTAAAATGACAATATAGATACTAAAACGATAATTACGAATAGAAATTCAAGTAAATTATAGTATTCTAATGACAAATTATGATCTTATCATGCACTTAAGCTATATGGGTGAACTCCAAAGTGCAGAACAGCAAAAAATAACAATAAACTGATCTAAACGCATAATTAAATAGCAGACGAAAAGATAAAAGTACAAACTTTGGGCACTAATTGCCCCCAATGTTGACTGCAGTCAAAATCGTCTGTAGAGTGCGAAATCATCTCGAATTGGGGCATGATCATCCGAGATTGTACAAGATAATCTACGATGATCTGAGCTTGCTTCGACTAAATAATAACAAAGTTCTTGTAAGAAAACTCGAAAAGGGACAAAGGCAAACAGTAGTCTAAGACATTCTAATGCATGTAAAACTCGAAGTGCAGTAAAATTCAGCCAGGGGAATGTCAAGGGAAGGGCCTAAGATTAAATAGGCACATGAAGGAGGTTGGGAGGTTGGATATCATCCCAATTTGGGAGATCTCCAATGGGGGAAGTCTCTAACCACGCAGACACGCTTTTTCATCGGTTAGAGACGCCGTTGAAACATAAGCTAATTATGAAAAATCAAATTTGGGACAAAATTGTTTGGACGTTCTTCTCCAGACGAATTCGTCCGATCTGAGGTGATATCGTCTGATCGGTGACGATATCGTCCAATGGTCACAAAAAATCCTAAAAATGGCACGAAAAATGAGGAAAGCGGTTTAACAGGTGGTTCAGGGTTAAAATTTAAAATTTGAATTATTACTAAGGTAATTTAATTATTTGCTAAGGTTTACTATGCCAATTTTAGGGTGCTACAGGGGGTAACCCGATGCTAGGAGATGGGTGATGGTAAAGGAGGTACAATTGAGTCATACTATGTGGATGAGTGAGTGGTACAAGAATTTTTAGGTTGGATTGATATCCAAAAAAGTGATATGGAGGCTATGACAGGTTGCCAAGTGTATAGGTGATGGAGAGTATCTGCGATGGGTGAGGTAGGCTAGGTGGGTGGTTAGGAGGTATCAAAGTGAGGCTAAGTATATTCAGTTCTCATGGGTGCTTTGGAAGTTTGGCTTGAGGTAGGGGGTTCTTGATGAGCTAGTGCTCTATAGGAGGCATCGAGAGGATACAGGGTTACCTTGTGTTGAGCCATGGATGGAGGCTTATGAGGATGATAATGAGATAAATCTCCCTGATGTGGATGATATGGGTACTACTATAGAGTACAATGCATGGTTTGTTGCATAGCCACCATGGGAACTGAATTGAATAGTAGTTGGTGGAGATGGGGATGAGACCGAGGTTGAGGAGACCAATGAGGATCCTAAGTGATAGAGGTGCCTTCGATCGGATAGTTGAAGGAGGAGGGATAAGTGTGATAAGGTAAGATCCAGGGAATGGAGGAGATGGTGGATATGGGGATGATGAAGAGGAGACTCCAGATGGGCCTCAAAGTTATAGCAAGGAAAATTGGGTTAGGTTAGAGCAACATGTGGTAGAGCGAGAGGTGATGGTGATGGCTCAGGATGAGAGAATCATGAGGCTCCAAGAAAAAATGCTAGAGAGAGAGTGTCATCATAATGTTTATATAGCAAACCTTTAGTCTCGATAGAGGTATATCGAGTCTTTGGAGGATACATTGATGGAGCATCATATTTTTCTTCTAGATCCTCCTACATTTGTATCTAATACTGCTAGGTATAGTGAGTCTAGGCATAGTTCTAGGTTTAGGGCTCCTAGGTCAAAAGGATCCTCTTGGAGGGCTTAGCTAGTGCTTAGATGCACTTTTTGTGTATGAGCCTTGGTGATCCATTATATGTTGCCTTTTGGAACTCATTGTATATGTGATATTTATACCTATATATATACATGGTTTTTACTTTTTGTGTTATGTGTTTGTGTAAATACTTTTTGTAGAATGCATGTTTATATGGATGATTAATGCATATGATATGTTCTAGATGATTAATGTAATTAGAAATATATGGATGATTAATGGAAGTTATGGAATGCAAATGTTCTAATGATCATTTATAGCTTAGATTTTGCTTGGCCATTTTCTAGCATTGTTGCTTAATCAGGGGCACCAAAATTGGTGGTATATGGGGTGAAAGACTCACGATATGACATGGATATTGACATGGAATAAGATATGGATGTTGATATGGTAGAAGATATGGATGTTGATATGGAAAATTGACTATTTTGCAGATATAGACATACTAGTGGCATCAAGCAAACTCACTAAAACTACCTAATAATTCTAGGACCAAATGTGTGTGTAGTGAATTCATTTACTGAATCAAAAGAATGGTAATAACTCAAGGTAATCATGAACCAATGTGTGTGCAAGTGATTTTATTAACTCATCTTGAGTAAATTGGGTATGACCTATTATGGATGAGACCAAGAAGCTAGATTTTATGTATGTATGGTCAGAGGTCTCTTTAAAAGAGACGTGTCACCCCACATGAGCATCCTCTATTTCTAGTCAAGCATCTATAGCTTTGGTGGAGGCTAACTCCATAGTCCAAGGATTTGATATCTTAAGTTTTGGGGATGACTACCTAACCGTCTAACTAGAAATGTAGTACGATCCTTACAAACCAATGATCAATGGTGTATGATGTAAAATATTTAGAGTTTTTATTAGATATTTTACCCTAATCTTTCTTTTATTTGGGAATTGTGATAGTAGTGAAAACCACTATTTTTGTGGACTATGTTGCATGATGGGACAAGCGAGGATTACCATTTTCACTTCGAGGTTCAAACCAAATATGGTGTTATCCCTCTTTGACACAAGATGTTTTTAAGATGTGAAATTATGGTTGGTTTAAGAATGTTTTGGAGTCAATTCCTAGAACTCAATATTTTCTTAGTGAAGATGTGTAATGGTCCTAAAAAGAACTCGACATGTAGTTGTGGTTTACTTAAAACACTAGGTTTGGCTGAGCGATCGAAAACACCTATAAATTATGGACATATGGAGGCAAATGACAATTTGGCTTGGTGGAATGTTGTGGATGATGTTGTGAAGGTGCCCCTGATTAAGGCAACATGACTCTATTGGACAAATTAAGACCTTGAAATTAATAAATTAGCCTTAATATGAAATGTGAAATGTGAACAAAATTTGTGAAATGCTATTTATATTTAAACGAGATATGTGCAAATGGACTACAATGTTTTTAATGAAATGTGTGCAAATGGAATGCAATATTTTTGAATGAAATGTGTACAAATAGAATGCAATATTTTTGTGTATTAGCCATGTATACATACACATATATAAATCACATTATGCATATAATGCTCTCAAGCGTATAACATTAAGTGGTTCAGGTTATTCCTCTCCCTCTAGACTGGCAAGTCTATAAGTACCTTTGCCCACATTTTGAGTGATAATGTATGGAACCAACCAATTAGCTGTGAATTTATCATGAAGATACGACAATGCATTGGTGTTTTGCTAATTCTCTTTAAGGATAATATCTCCTACTTGGAATTCATGTAGATAAAATTTGGTGTTGTAAGCATGCTTTAGGTGGTCTTGATAAACTTGTAAATGCTCTAAAGCATTGAATCACCTCTCATAAAGAAGTGTGAGTTGGTCAAGATGTGCTTGTATAGCAGTATCATCATCTATGAATTCTTGCAAAGAAATTCATGAGGGGATCTCAAGCTCAAGAGGTATGATTGCTTTGGCTCCATATACCAATGAAAATGGTGTTGCTCCAGTAGGTATGCAAATGCTCATTCGATAAGCCCATGATACAAAGGGAGTTTTGATATGCCAATATTTATGATTTTCATTAACAAGTTTCTTAAGAATAACAATTAAGGTCTTGTTGGTAGCCTTAGCTTATCCATTGGCTTGTGGGTAATAAGGAGTCGAGAAACCATGTTAGATGTTATATTTCTCACAAATTTCTCGAACATCCTTGTTATTGAAATACTTACCATCGTTAGAGATGATTTTTGAGGGGATACAAAAACGACAAATGATGTGGTGAAGTATGAACTCCACAATTATAGGTCTTAACGTACTAGTTAGAGGAATTGCCTCAACCCACTTTATGAAGTATTCTGTGTCTGTGATGATGAATGTATGTTATCCCGAGGAAGGAGGAAAATTTTTACCAATTAAATCTAGATCCCATTTGTGAGATTGGACAAATATTTTGAATAGGTTGTAATGCTTGTGATGGTAAATGAGCTAAATTAGCAAGTTCTTGACATTGCTTACAATGTTTGACATATATGCAACAGTCTTATTCCATGGTGGGCCTATAATAATCCATGCATAGAATATGCTTTACGATGGCCATGCCACTAAAATGACCACCACAAGTGCCATCATGAGCTTTAGTTATGGCTCTTTGTGCTTCATTAGACTCATGAAAATGAAGGACTACATCATAACCACGCTTATACAACACATCACCCAAGAGAACAAAATGAGATACTTTTTTCTTGAAAGTGCATTTTGGAGTTCGAGATATGTTAGATGGGAGTGTTCCAAATAAATGCTACTATATGGCTTGACCAAGGATCATATGGATCCGACTGGATGAAGCAAACATCCTTTTCATATTTACAGTCAACATAGAAAATTGTAGATTTAGAGATCATTGAAATAATAAGGGGCTATACCTCTCCTAAGGAGTCTTTTGGAATCAATGATTCAAGGGAGACCATTGCATCTACAAATCTATTAGTCAAACGTGACAAACTATTGATTTCATACCAATCAAAATAAGAGAGCAATTTCATTGCTACTTCATGGTAAAGTTTAATGGTAGGTTCTTTGGATTGGTTTTCTCCATTGATTTGCTTGAAAACAAGTTGAGAATCACCAAATATCTTAATATGCTTAATGCCCATAGCTATACCTGATTGAAGGCCTAATATTAAGGCTTTGTACTCTACAATGTTGTTTGTACATTGAAAATCAAATTTGAATGATAAAGGGATAGGTACCCCCGAGGGTGTATGAAACACAACTCCAACACCTTGAACTTTTTTGCACTTAGAATCATCAAATAATAGTGTGATATTGATGTCTTCCCCCGGAATGACATCTTCTTCTTGTTCAGTGATAGTGAAGACCGAAGCATCTGGGACCTCAATAATCAAAGGATGATCACTATGTAGTGGAGCTTTCACAAGTTGATCAACTATGAACTACCCTTTAATGGATTTTGGTTGATGAATTCAAGTTCAAATTTAGTAAGAAGCATTATCCATTAAGTGGTGCGGGTGTTATTGTAAGTGTAATATATCATATAACGCAGAGGATTTTCTCTATCTATGACATATGTTGTGTGACTAAGCATGTAATGTCAAAGTTTATTAGTGGAAAAACCACTGCTAAGCACAATTTTTCTACATAAGCATATCTAGTTTCATAGCTTACCAATGTTTGACTAATGTAATAGACAACTTGCTCTTGATTTTCTTCATTCTTTTGTGCAAGCATTGTCCCTAATGGAAAGTCCATTTCTAAAATATAAATATAGAAAGGGACTCCCAGATGAGGAGGAGCTAAGATTGTCAGAGAAGCTAGGTATTAATTAATGTTGTCAAAGACTTTTTGGCACTCATCTATCCAAGAAAATGGCACCCCTTTTGTAGCAAGTGATTGAATGGTCTACATTTATAAAAAAATTGCACAATGAAATGATGGATTGATTGAATCTTTCATTGTAAACTATGCAATTCCTTTAAATTTGTTGGGGAGGCATATCCATGATGATCTTGACCTTGTTTAGGTCTACCTCAATGCCTCTTTTGGAGATAATTAATCCTAGAAGTTTTCCAGAGGTAACACCAAAGACACAGTTATTGGGGTTCAACCTTACATTATGCTCTAGAAGTTGATTAGATACTTTTTCCAATACACCAATGTGCTCTTTTTGAGTTTTAGATTTTTACAAGATATCATCCACATAATATTCAATAATATTATGCATGTAGTTGTGGAAAATTTATGTCATGGCACGTTGATAAGTGGCACCTATATTTTTAAGGCCAAAGAGCATCACCTTGTAACAAAAAGTCCTCCAATGTGTAGTGAATGCTGTTTTGTGTTGGTCATCATAATTTATTTAAATTTGATTGTATCCTAAAAAAACATCCATTAGAGAAAGCATTTCATGACTAGAACAAGTTTCAATAAGAGTATCAATGTTTGGAAGAGGAAAGTCATCCTTAGGACACACTTTTTTAAGATATCAAAAGTCAGTGCAAACACATATCATCCCATTAGGCTTGTGAATGGGTACCATGTTTGAAAGCCACTCAGGATAATCAATGGGTATAATGAAACCCACATCTAATAGCTTTTGGAGCTCTTCTTTGAATAAGAGGGCAATGGTAGGATGCATCCTCCTAAATTTTTGTTTGACCTACTTAGCATCAGGGTGCAAGGTAAGATTGTGGACAACCAAATTAGGGTCTATACTAGGCATGTCCTTGTAGGCCCATGCAAAAACACCCTTATTCTTCTTGAGGAGAGCAATTAATTGCTCTTGTTCATCATTGGATAAGATTTTTCCAAGTTTGAAAATTTATGGGTTGTCTTTATTTGAACTAAGGGCCACATTGGTGGTATCTTAAATGGGCATGTGGGAACCTTCCTCATGTTTATGGGGCATGGGGATTATATGAATGTTTTCTATAAAATCATCAAACTATTATGACTTATCCTAATATACGTATGCCTAGAAAATCTCAATATTCAAAGGTGAAGGTGAAGGTGGAGGGGATGGAGGAATGTAGTTGGTTGAAGCCCTTAACAATTCCTTGGATAAGACAAACTCAGAAAAAAATGGGGGTGAAGAAATCTGATCCATATCAAAGAGACTCATGTCAATTGGAATTGGTTTTGCCACATCGTATGGATTTTAGAGTGGGGTGAATAAGTTGGTAGGATTCATGCTGACTTAAGGGAAAATAGAGGAGGTAAAATGGATGAGATGGATAAGTGGATGAATATTATTGGCTAGAAATGATGATAGGACCTTGGAAAACCTGAATAGCAGCAAACAACATGGATAAATGCTATATATAAAAAATACAATTTTTTTTTGTAGTGGTGAAAACCACTATTTTTGTTTTGTGTTATATACATATATTACAAGTTTGGATTATGAGATGGGTTGATGAGATAGAGGTGGTGGTTCATCGATAGGTGTGGTTCACCCTTGTGGAAGAAGCAAGCGAAATATGGTATAATGGATGGGAAACATTCTAAGATAAAACTCATCCTATTTGGTGTGGGGAATGATGGGATCTAATTCCTCTTTAGATTCATAAAAAATTATTGACATGAGTTTGAATTCTTCATAGATTTCATGATCAGAGTCATCAAGATGGAGAGCTTCTTCTCCTAAATTTAGATTAAGCCTTTGGAAGGCTTGTTCAAGAGAATAGGTGGTAGAAAGTAGAGTGTAACCTAAGTATAAATGGTCATGCATTTCTCGATATGGAACATCGATAATATCATGCATTCCATGTTAATGCAGTCCTAGGCCATGTCCTTGCCAATTAAATATGTGAAAATAACAAGATGGAAATATCGACATATTTTGTATGTTGTAAGGTGTTGGTTCTTTGGGTTCTTCTAGGGGAGTTATATTGGACTAATCATTAATACCCCCTTATATAAAATTTATGTTGTTTGGTATTGAACCCATGTCATACACCCATCCTATAGATAAAGGTGGGTCACATGGGCGATCAAAATATTTAGCAGTTGGATTGGTTAGTGGTATAACTGTGATGTATTGGACCACATATTCACCAATACCAGGATTAGTAAGGTGGACCTCGGTGTGGGATGATGTGGAAGGATCATGGTTGGATAATGGTTTGGAGAATTATGGAGATGAAGACGTCTCACAATTTGTTAACTCAACTTGTAAAACATTAGATGATGGAGATGCATTGGATTAGGAAGGTTGTTGGATGGATGATGATGATGTGGAAGGCAAAGTTGTGGAAGGTAATGATGTTGATGATGTGGATTGAATTTGACCACATGTGCATGTAGTAAATGATGAATATGATGGGGGCATGAAAGATTGGTGATGATTGGTGATAAGGAGCTCCTCAGGAGGAGCTTTGGATAAAGAAATGAGTATAGCGGTGTATTGGTTGATGATGAGAGGAAAAAGTTGGTGGAAGGAAGCATTGACTCATAAGGATTTGAGATAAAATTACAATACTTAAATGGTTTGACATCCACTGGTATGCAATGTACTTATCCCTCATGAATGTATTTTAGGCATTGATGTAGTATGGAAGGGATACATCTCATATCCCTCATACAAGGTCTTCCAAGGAGTACATTATACGCCATGGATCCTTCCAAGATGTGGAACATAGTGTGCAACATTTTGACCTCCACGTCGATGGGAAAAACAATAGTGCCAATTGTGGAACATAAAACATTATTGAATGCTTTTAGAGTGAAAGATGACTTGGTGATATGATATGGAGGAAGGTTAAGATGATGAAAGACATATGTGGTAATGATATTAATGGAGGAGCCGGTGTCAATTAGAACCATTTTGAAAGACTTCCTATCAATTAGAGCCATGATGTGCAATGGAGGATCTACTTATTTCGATGAGATTGGCTTAATATCAAAGTCATAAAATTGTAAAGAAAGGCTCTATGCATGTTTGAATGCTCCCTATAAAGTTTTTGAAGGCATTAGCATATTGAGGTTGTAATTCAATGGATTTCAGAATGTCCATTAATGCCTCATAATGTGGGGGATATTGTTGAATTAGCTCATATATTGAAAATTTTGTGGAAGTCATCTTTAGGCTTGTGGTTAACCGACTACTCAATGAGATGACTGGTCATGGAGGATGATTGATGGGATGAATGGTGAGATTTGGTTGGCTAGGAATATAAATTAGCGATGAAGGATTAGGGAAAATTTGAATGGGAGGTTTTGTGGTAGGTTGTGACACACTTGCCTGATGTTGTTGCCTTGCATTTTGCTGGTTATTTCATTGACCTCTAGTTACCACATGAATAGCATATACAAAACCTTGTAATTTTTGGACATGGTTAACTTGATTAGGAGAAGTTTTGGTGTTAGCCCCTCCCATAGTTGGTTGCACCTCCTCATGATGAGGAAGTGGTGTTTGGAAAATACCAAGATTTTCGTTTTGTTGAGCAAGAAGGTTGTCAAGCTTGATGGCCCTCAAATCAATAAGGTCTTGAACTATGTCTTTGAATACATGGAAATTATTGATGTCATTCCCACTTTGCCTATGGTAAGGATAAAATAAATGTTCCTAAAAATGTTTACCATATTTAGCGGTATCCTGGTCCGATTTTGGGTAAGGTAAGTTTATTTTTGTCATACAACCTTCGAAAGAGGGAATCATAGGACTCAAACAAAGGGGTGTATTGGAAATTTTTTTAGATAGACTATCATCGGGGATGGTTTTCCACAATTTGCACTATGCTTTGTATTGATTGGGATACTAATGGGACCACATGATAAGCACTATGCTATTGCATGGACTTTATTCTAGGGTCTTTCCTAGGAATGTAGAAGCCCTGAATCATCTAATAATTTTGAGAAGGCATGGTAGAAAATATTGTGAGGTAACTAGATGATGTGATTGATGATTATGACTAGGTAAGGTTTATGGGAATTGATGAAGAGGATATTGATGATGAAGAGATGAATAATTTTGGAATGGGTACTATGGCTGGGTTGGCCTATGGGAATGTAATTGGTAAGGTTTATGGGAATGGAATGCATATTGGTATGGTTTAGTGGAATGGAATGGGTATTGGTATAGTTTAGTGGAGGAGTAGGTATGGAAACCATAGAATATTGTGGTGTCCATGATGGAATTTGGTTAATGAGGATGGGCTGAGTAGAAATTGGTAGAGGCTTAGGGTTCACCTGCACTTGCTATTGAGCGTATTGATGCTTCTTAATAAATTTTTTCAAATGTTCCCACCCTTCATGAATTTCTCTATAAAAATTATAAGGTATGGATGTAGATGGCATGGAAGATGTGGCTAAGGGATAAGTTGCACTTGGAATGGTAACTTGGGGGGCAGAAACTTGTGAAGCAACATTTACATGTGCTTCATGCAAGGGGTTGTGTAGACACCTAAAATGCATCATGTCGAGGTGACTACTCATATGGGACATGCTAGAAGACCATATGGAAGACCTTTGGACAAATCCAAGGTATAGCAGTGGTTTTTACCACTCATTTGGGCATCTTTGCCTAGTCAGTTCTAGCCGTTGTTGACACCCATGGTTAGCAGTGCTCACCGCACATGTCATCCGTGGTCAACACTCAAAATCAGTTGGCCTTCATCCGACCCAAAGTTGGTTGCAATGGCCAATTGGTTGTGGATTGGAGCGGTTTGAGCGAGGAAGGTTCTGGATCCTTCCATCCAACAAACTCAACTGCCCAATATTGATCTTGGCTTCATGAGGAAGCCACCCCTAGCCCTTGGAAAATCCTATAAGTACCCCCTCCGAATTGGGGAAAGAGAGAGAGAAGCATTATCAATTGAGTAGCGAAGCCCTATCAAATTGCATACCCATCTACATGCATTGAGAGGAACACTTTTGCTACCCAATTGGAGATCGAATTGCCATGGAGGTCCTAGGAGCCTAGGAGAGCCAAGAAATGCTAATTCGTGCAATCTGTGCACCATATGATCAATTCAACCACCAAACCTATCAGAGGACATAGAGGTGACCCTTGACCATCAATTTTGCAAGGTGGATCAGAGATCAAGCCCTGATTTGGAGGGCAAGCTTACTCAGAGCTCTATCGCGACTGTCAACCATGGTGCATAGTGCCACCCATGCATCAGACCCACGATGAGCAAATAATGATAGATCCCCTTGTGCTCTTTTCTTTAGATTAATTAGTTAGATCATATTATGCTTAATGTAGGTTTAATTTGCATTTTTAGAGATTCTTGACCTGTCGAATTAGACATTGAAGGTAGATTTCCATTCATGTTATCAATTTAGTAATTAGTGCAATTATTGTCATTTCATGTGTTTATGCTTTCCATTTGATAAACTAACCCAATAGATAGATAATACTTGCTTTCTTGCACATGTTTAATGGCAACATTTCATGATTAACATAGGTTTACCATGTTTTATGTATTTTCTTGATTATATTGGCATATTTTTGTGAAATCTCCTCAAAAGGCCTCATCAAGAGAGGCTACCTTTACTTTTGACGTGTTTTTGTTGTTTCTTGATCATAGGGAATAGATATTGAAGGAGACAAAGCATTCCATTCCCTCCAATCATGGAGAAGAGGGCCATCTCCACCCTAGAGCAGTTCATGTCACCCTAGAAGGTATTTTGATTCACATCTACCCTAAAAGGTAATTAGATCTATTGTAATTAAAGTATCAAATGGGTATCCCTAAGAGGGATGAATATGTAACTTGACTCAATTTGGAATTAATAAAGGATTCATTTTATTATTTCATTTCTTTTTGTCAATTGGTGCATGTTTAGTTGTTATCTTTCTTTAATTGCAATAGACGCTATTAGGTGTGAGCCTTTTTGGTGGTTACAGTAATGCGATCACGGTGGAACCCCATAATTTTAGCCATGATTTACTGACTATGGTTTGTGTTTTTGTGGTAGGTACTCACCGTGGTTGACATCCATGGTTAAAAAGTTGGCCCGCGGTTGACAGGTGCGGGCAACAGTTGCAACCGTGCATCAGAGCCATGGTCGGCAACAGACCAATCATAGAGTAGGAGTAAAAAGCTAAATCATATGAGGACCTGAGGTAGGCCCTTCTGACATTTTTTATTTCTATTTTCTGTGTCTGTGTTTTTCCAGAACATCAAAGATGAAACCTAATTAGAATAAGGATAAAAAGAATGGGAAAGTGAATTAGATCCTTAGGGTTTTCATTTGATGCTTCTACTAGTCACTGCTAGGAACAATGGGCCTCTGAGTGTAGCCTACCCTAGTCTCCAGTGGTCTAGGCCATTTGAATGTTAGAGTTTGCTTGCATGAGGCCCAATCAGTGGCCAATTAATCATACTAGTTGCATTCTCTAAACATCAAGTAGTGTAGTGTGCATATATCTCTGAATATCAAACATTATTTATTGCATATCATGTAGGAAATGATCATGTTAATGTTGTATTATGCATCTTTCCTTTATGCAAATTAAAAAGAACACACACACACCATGACACACTTAAACGCTAGTGAGTTGGAAGTCACATCCAACCACTAGTAGGGTTTCAACGATGGTGGAGGTGATTTCCATCCGTTGGCCCAACTCCCACATACCCTATGTTCTAGACCAATATCGGATCCGAGAACCTTTCGTAGCCTAGAAAATTTGCATATACTCCTCTTCGAAGGGTATGACGCTGACTGGGTGAAAATGGGTGAGGATCTGGGAGGACCTGTGCTCCCTACCCGGGTGTGGACTTTCATTGCCACACTTTGGGGGGATTACATGACCTGGAGTTCATAGCCAGGTTGTCGAGCTACGAGCATACAGGTGAAAGCCATTAAACAATTGAGAAAATCATCAACACTTTGCAAAACATGATAAGAGTTACTTTACTGATACAACAAATTGAAAACACATCAAATAGTTTAGGGATCATTTTAAAATTGTAAAAGGAGATAATCATCATTGTATTCTTTGCGTGCTAATAAAAGTTAAATCTAGACATAGGATACACAATGGTGCAAACACGGAGTGGTCAACCCGGGCATAGACCCGAGATCGAGGCCCAAGATCCACCTAGTGCACAACATGATGTAGAACACCCTCAATTATAGAATCCTCCTGGACGTCGTTCAATGAGCATTAGAGGGGATAATTCTACATGAGGGGATTCCATTGAGAATACCCCAATTAGAGGAAGTACTAGACATCCCTCTAGACACATATCAGAGCATGGGACTTCCCAACATGGGGGTTTCGCATATGGTAGCATTTATCATGACCACATTTCATGTGGATCCATGGGTTCTACCAAAGAATATGTCATCGAGGGATCCAGATTGGTACCCCTTCGATCGGTATCTAAGGGAGGCTCATGACCTCCACCGTTAGAGCATAGACATGTCCAAGATCTACCCATTCAGGGGTGAATGGAGAGGGCTACTTTCAAGCACAGGCCCACATAGACTCCCTATAGGGGTGAACATACCAAGTTTACCATAGATATATCCAAAGTGGGAGCAAATGGTATGCCACCTCATGAGCCATGGCGTAGCAAATAGTTGGATGGTCTAGACAAGGTCCTAGGGCATCTAGGATATAAGCCTATGCCTGCACCCTCTCGACCTATGAGCGTGTGTAGCGGAAGCACCATTAGGACCGCCTAAGAACCTGGAGAGTGCTCCAAGAATTCTCAAGACATGCATGCTCCTACATCGCATGTAGACACTGAGTATAGGAGACAACCTGACATGAATGCCATCTTTATAGATCGAGGCAAGAGTGTGGTAAATCAGTCCATTGGAGGACATACCCATAAAGCCGCTCAAATAGAGCGCACTCCCTCGAGGCCTCAGAATACCGATCATCTTGATAGGGCTCATAGACTGATGTTAGAGTAGAGACGATAGATTCTCCAAGATCAATTGGAGGATGTTCATGCAGAGAAAGAGTACCTCAAAAATGAGAATACTCAGAGGTAGAGGTTCATCAGGCAAAAATTGTATGAACAATGCATGCATGAACAATGCATCCTTGATCAGAAGGAGCGTGTAGAGAGAGAGGATTGATTGGCTAGCACTAGTTTACATCCTCATAGTGAGATCAGGGAGCGTATCAATAGACGAGTGGCTTCACAGCTTGAGTTACACCTTGAGCACATAGACACACATACTCACCATGCAACTCAACACAAAGATCGACATCCAGCATCCGAACAACATGAGCATAGGTAGTATGAGAATGAAGTGGGAGAGAAATTAGAACAAGAATATCTTGAAATATCCTAATTCGAGGAGGAGGGCGAGCCTAGTCCCCCACCTCAACCGAGGAAGAATCTACCTCCGAAGCCGCCTCCAAGGCAATCTCGAGAGGAGGAGTTTCTTTCCTCGCAAGCCTACAAGACCTTAGTAGAGAAGGTTCAAGCCATAGAGAAGCAAGGAATGACTTATCAAAAGCCTACCTTGAACAAAATTCATAATGAACCTCTATGCACGTCAGTGCCTATTCCAACATATCCTAAGCATTTCAAGATGCCTAGACTGGAAAGGTTTCAAGGAGAGGAAGATGCATAGGAGCACGTGACTAGTTTCCTAGATATGTGCTTTCAGATTGAGAGCAATGATGCTTTGCTCTTGTGCACCTTCATCATGACCCTCTCAGGCCCAGCTTGAGAGTGGTTCAACCAACTAAAGAGGCACAACATCACTAGTTTCAAACAACTAGCTGATGCATTTCTTGAACGCTTCTCCTTCGACGTCAAGAAGAAGGTAAACTTATCTAACCTGGCCGCTCTAACGCAACATGATGATGAGCCAGTGATGGATTATGGAAAATAATGGAGGAAGATGATGGAAAAGCTACCATTCTCCATCCCATCCTTCGAATTAATATGAATGTTCATGAAGAGTTGTGCCAAGCACATTTCATTATTGCTACAGTTGCAGCAATACCAGACATTCGAAGAGGCTTTGGCGCAAGCCAAGGTGATTGAGGACATCAAGTTACAGGAGGGTAACTTGAAGCTTAGGAATAAGGAGGGGCACAAGAAAAGTATTGAGAGACATCAGGCCAAGCCGGCCCATGTTAATCAGGTGGTGTTGAACCTTCAAAAGGGAGAAAAAGGGTAGCAAAAGCAAAATTATCAAGCCCAACCTCCACCTGTGCAATATGAGCAACACAACAACAATTACAAGGGTAAAAATAAAGAGCAACACCCACCTCACATATTCACTCAGTTATCGAAGTCATTGGCTTTGATTTTTCATCAGTTATGTGAGGCTAAGGCCATAAACTTACTCAAAGTAAAATTAATAGACCCTAATCAACCCAAGCCTAAGGGGTATAAAGATGATCAGTATTGCATATTTCACCGATTGAAGGGCCACGACATCGAGGTATGTTGGTCCTTCAAACATCTTGTGCAAAATATGATCGAGAGAGGTACGCTTCTTGTCGACAACCCACAAGTGCCCGACAACCAAAATATGGGGATTTACAAAAATCCTCTACCAAATCATGAGGTACCCAAGAATAATGTTGGCTAGGTCAACCAAGTATGAATCGAACCACCAACTCAGGGGTTCATCGGTATGGTCAACGTTGTCACAAGGAATGCGAGGTATGAAAGACCCAATCAACCTCCTGTACCTATTAGGGTCCAAGTTGCACCTCCTCCAAGGCCAGCCCAGTATGTGCCTGGCCCACCAACTAGACCGGTGGTGACCATCAAAAGTAGGTTGGTTCAAAACCTACAGACAACTCCAGCAAAGTTGTCAATCTATGAGCTTATTCAGTAGTCTCCTAAGCATAGGGAGATGCTTATGGATATTTTAAGGTCCATAGAAGTACAGTCCTAGGATCCTGAAGCATTTACACACTTTGTGGGACATGTGCAATAGTGTCAGGAGCCGATCATTCAATTTCATGACCATGAAGTCAAGATGGTCTCCACTGTTATAGTAGACCCACCACTACATATTATTGCATGTGTAAACCACAAACTATTCAAGTAGGTTTTGATCGACATGGGGTCATCGATCAATATTATAACTACCAAGGCGTTAACTTACCTGAAGTTACCAAAGATGCATATTATACCTTCTACCTTCACATTGAGAGCATTTAATGATGCATTATGCTCGATTGTAGGTACTATAGTTTTACCTATTTAGGTAGGACTGAAGACCATCCCCGTGATGTGTCATGTTATCGAAGGTGCTATGCAATACAACATACTTCTAGGTAGGCCTTGGATAAGAGAAATGCGTTGTATCCCTTCCATTTTGCACCAATGTATCAAATATGTGCATGAGGGATAAGTTCACGTGGTCCCTTCAGATGAGGAACCCTTCAAGTATGTGAACTTAGCAGATTTTCCAAGGGATTTTGTGCTCCCCTCAATGCACCTGGATATTCGACCTACGTCACCGATCCAAAATCTAGGAGGTAAAGTCAAAGAAGTGTGTGCAAAACCAACAATGTTTGTATCTCAATGATCGGAGCACACAACAACTACTTCTACTAGACCGTCAGCATCCATGATGCATCAGGATAATGAGAAGCTTAAAACAAATATGGGCAAAAAGGAGGTAAATCATGCACCCAAGCCAATCATCATTGAAGCCCCTACTCCCATGGAAGTAGAGGAAGTTCAAGGAGGAGTCAAAGAGGCACCTCAGCCTGCTTCACCTACGTCTTCAGCAGGGTCATCTACACCACAGGTGACCATCCATTTGGTTAATCCTAGATTAGGGGAATACATTGTGTAGAATGTGATGTTCACACCGATCATTGAGATTGCATAGGACATGGGCCGACCATGAGCCCATCGCCTTCTCGTAGGGATGGTGGTACCACTAGGGGTGCCACCTAACCAAACCAACTTCATCTATGGAGGGCTCGATCAGTTAGCTTCTCGCACGCCCATGGATGAATATGATGATGAACCTTTTGCTATAAATGTTCATTATCTTTCCAACCTTGAGTATGCCATGTGATATTTTGACCGTTACCATTGGCATGGTTATGACCTCAGATTATTCGAGTAGGGGCACAGGAGACCTATCAAACCATGATATCAGTTACCTACTGATAGGTTCAATGTAGGGTTTTATAGTGGAGGATAGGATGAACTCCTCGTGGCATCTCTAGACCACTTGTACCTCAGTCTGGGGGGTGAAGTTGATTACAATCCTTATCACCCTATTCCTTCCACTTTTTGAAGGGATAATTGGATGGTGTCTTACATCACCATAGAACCACCTGAGATATATCATGAGGATATCTTGGTGGACACCGGTCTAGATGATATACCAAGAGAAAACTTGGGTCAACAAATCCATGGGACAACTAACGACATAGGCATGTAGGGTCAAGATGTTATCATAGTGATAGATCCCAAGTTGGAAGGGCATTCCAACGAGGACATAGTAGAGTCCATTTTTGAGATAGGTGGACCAAGTTGTAGTGTAGGAGAGGATAGTGATTCCTCACCCAACAATCAATCGAAGGATGAGGCTGAGCTAGTCTATTCAGTAGTATCGTATTTATGGTGTTTGTACCTAATTTTACTAGATAATGATGATAGCGATCATGAGATAACCTATATGGGGCCACATTTTCTAGAGCATCCCATTCCTATGGGGGTGAATGAAGGAATATGGATTTATGATAGTGATGAGGAAGATGAGATAGAGAGGGCCTACCTTGGTCCTCACTATTTATGTCACCATCATCAGCCCATTGATATGGATGAGGTTTATCATCAGCTACATGTTGGTCCTCGCTTAAGGGAGAGACGACTAACCCTGGATCAAATCTATCGATTGGTTAATCTACCTCCTCTGACTTACATGGAGCTCCTTGAGCCAAACAACCCTATTTTGCAATCGATGCATAGGGAAGATCTGATCGTATCGATAGCACATAGAGAGGATCCATTTATACCCGTACCATGAGAGCCAGATCTTGGGTATGGAAGGTGCACATATGTAGAGTCACATGCACATGGTCCTAGAGACATGACCCATTCCATCAATATGATCTCCATTGATTTGACCACTCCACTCCACAATCCAATCGATCCATCCAAACCATTGCATCTAAATGTAGATGCTATCGATTGGGATCACATTGATTCACCTCTAGAGCCTGAAGATTTCTTCCCTAATGAAGAAATGTTGCAACCTTTCCATTTTGCACTAGGTTGTGCACATGATGTCTATCATGCTGAGGATGCTTCCAATGTAGAACCTATAAACCCAGCAGATGACATCCACTTGATCCCTACGCCTCATCAGCTTGAGGAGGGATCCCATATGTCAGTAGAGGAAACCTTTGAAGTGGATATTAGTGATGATCCTATCAATCCAAGGAAGGTTATATTTGGAGAAATTTTGACTCTTGATGAGCATGCCAACCTCATCCCTCTATTGAGAGAGAGACCTAATCTCTTTGCTTGGACTTACAAAGATATGCCAGGTCTAGATCCAAAATTGGTTACTCATAACCTTTCGCTAGATCTATCAAAGAAGCCAGTCAAGAAGAAACTTAGGAAGATGCATCCAATAGTAGCCTTAATGGTTAAGGATGAATTGCAAAAGCTATTGGACGTAGAGTTTGTCATCTCCATCGACTATCTAGAATGGGTATCCAATATGGTGCCTATAGGAAAACCTGATGGAAGGATCCGTATCTGTATAGATTTCAGAGACCTAAATAAGGCAACACCAAAGGATTCATTTCTATTGTCGAATATCTATGCTCTTGTAGATGCAACTACAGGTCATGAGATGCTCTCCTTAATGGATGGTTTTTCTGGTTATAATAAAATTTGGATTAAGCCCGAAGACCAACATAAAACCACATTTATAACGCCATGGGGAACATTTTGCTATAAAGTTATGCCATTCGGTCTTAAAAATGCTGGTGCCACATATCAATGGGCTATGACATACATCTTTCATGACTATATGCATAAAATATTAGAAGATTATATTGATGACTTGTTGGCAAAGTCATTATTGCATTCTGAGCATGCAGAGGTCTTGAGGAAGGTCTTCGATCACTTGATAGAGCATAATGTCAGGTTGAATCCTAAGAAGTGCATGTTTGGCGTAACTTTAGGAAAGCTCTTAGGATTCATCATTTCAAAATGAGGCATCAAAGTTGACCCAGCAAAGGTCAAGGCTATTTTAGAAATGCATCCCCCCATGAACATCAAAGAATTAAGAAGCCTTCAGGGCAAAGTAGCATCCATAAAGTGATTTATCACCCAATTATCAGATAAATGTTGACCCATGAATCGATTGCTACACAAGGGGGTCCCATTCAATTGGGATGAGGACTGTCAAGCAACCTTTGCTGAGATTAAGCAATACCTGGTGATGCCGCCAGTGCTAGCTCCACCAAGGCCAGATGTACCATTTTTCTATATATATCGACAATCGACTTTGCACTAGGGACCATGTTAGCCCAAAATAATGTGCAAGACAAAGAATAGGCCATATATTATATTAGCTAAACCTTGGTGAGCTATGAGCTCGGATATGCATATGTGGAAAAGCTGTGTTTAGCAGTAGTGTTCGCTAAAAAGAAATTGTGACACTATATGTTGAGTCATACGACATATGTCATATCCAAACAAAATCCTTTGCAATATATGATGAGCAAGACATATCATAATACACGTACTACGAAGTGGATCATGCTACTGACAGAATTTAATCTAGAATTCATAAGCCAAAAGTCCATTAAGGGACAAGTCATAGCTGATCAACTAGCTGAGGCACCTCTCGAAAATAGTAGGCCCCTCACCATAGAGCTTCCTGATGATGCAGTATTTGCCTTATCAGAAGCACCCAAACCCGAAGAACCAAACAACAAAGCCGATATGACCTTGTTCTTCGATGGTTCAAAGTGTGAGCAAGGGGGTGGTGCAGGAATAGTGTTGTTCATACCACAAGGTGCTCCAATGCCCTTGTTGTTCAAGTTGGACTTTCCTTGCACTAACAACAATGTTGAATATGAAGCCCTAATTTTGGGTCTCCAAATAGTTGTCGCCATGAAGATAAAAAGGTTAAATATCTTTGGTGATTCCCTTCTCATTGTGAACCAAGTTAAGGGATTATTTCAATGTCGATGTCCAGTATTGAAATCTTACAAGGATCTTGTTGACATTTATCTAGCTCGACTGGAATGGTATGACATCAAGGCAATCCCTCATTTGTCCAATAGATTTGTAGACACAATGGCATATTTGGGATCTCTAATCCCTCAAAATCCATCTACCGATTTCACTACCATCCATGTAAAAATGTTGTCACATTCTGCTGTGCAATACGAAGCATTGGATAACAAAGAGTCAATCAACATGATTCATGTAGAACCAAACCATGAATGGTTCTACAAAGCCATATACTTTCTGAAGAGAGCATCCTAGGGGTCTTTGATCTCACAGGATCTGATAGGGAGTGGTACTACCATTCACCATAGGGTTGTTTTCCAGTCTGCATTTGCAAATGTAGAACCGTAGGGGGAGAATGTTGTCTTGTCGATTGAGGCCGAAGCTTATCATAATTGGACATCACAGATACATGACTTCCTTAAACTTGGTGTAATCCCTCAGGGATTATCGCATGTCGTAAAATGCACATTCAAATAGAAAGTGACAAAGTATGTCTTGTTAGTAGACATCCTATACCATAGAAGCTACGATGGAGTTCTCCTTCATTGTCTTGAGCCCCAAGAGTCATCTTGGGCAATTTTGCAAGCTCACGATGGTACGTGCAGTGGCCATTTTAGCGGCATGGCTATCATCAAGCACATCCTTTGTATGGGTTATTATTGGCCCACTATGGAGAAGGATTGCAATGTGTATGTCAGGAAATGCATTAAATGTCAACATCATGCTAATCTTACGCACCTGCCATCATAGGCCTTACAACCCATTCAAGCGGCTTGGCCATTTGCTTAGTGGGGACTTGATCTCATAGGTAAGATCTCTCCTCCATCATCGGGTTGACATACTTTTATTATCATGGCTACTAAGTATTTCACTAAGTGGGTGGAAGCCATTCCCTTAACAACAACAATTGGAGCACGTATTGTTGAGTTTATACTCACCAATATCATTAGTCATTTTGGGATACCATCCAAGATAATTTTGGATAATGGAACGTCATTTAAGAACAAAACTATGAGAGCTTTGACATCTAAGTATAGAATCAAACATAGTTTTGTGACTCCATATTATCCGCAAGAAAACGGGTAGGCTGAAGCTTCAAATAAGATAGTGGTCTCCATATTGAAAAATACGGTACAAGAGCACCACAAAGATTGGCACATCCAGCTTCCCCTTGCATTATGGGCTTATAGGACTAGTATTCGGATGCCCATTGGGGCAACTCCATTTTCATTAGTATATGGCACTGAGGCCATTATGCCCTTAGAGTTGGAGATTCCAATGCTGCGCATCGCATTGAAAGAGTTCATTGATGATGACACTACATGAAAAGCTCACCTAGATCAATTGATGCTACTTGATGAACATCGCATGAATGCCCTCGAGCACCTCCATGTTTATCAAGAGTACTTAAAACAAGCTTACAATAGCAAAGTCCATCTGAGAGACTTTGAGGTTGGTGATCTTGTGCTGAAAGAGAACCAACAAAACTCAAATTTACCATCAAAAATGTGAGACAAATTTGTGGCTAACTGGTTGGGTCCTTATATGATCTCAAAGAATATTGGACCTGGGACATATCGCTTGACATCACTTGGAGGAGTTGAAGAGCCTGAACCTCTCAATATCCTTCATCTTAAAGTGTTCTATGCCTAAGAACCAGAAAAGGCTCCAAAGGCATCTGTAAGCCCTTTGGTCATTCAAAAAAGGCTCCAAAGGCATCTGTAAGCCCTTTGGTCATTCATAAAAGGCTCCAAGGCATATGTAAGCCCTTTGGTCATTTAGGATAAAGGCTCCAAGGGTTTCTCAAAACCATTTGGTCAATTCAAAAGGCTCCAAGGGTTTCTCAAAACCACTTGGTCAATCCCAAAAGGCTCCAAGGGTTTCTCAAAACCGCTTGGTCAATCCCAAAAGGCTCCAAGGATTTTCAAAAATCCCTTGGTCAAAATGTTAAAATCCATAAAAAAATTAGAAAATATATCAAAAATAAAAAACATGTGCATTTCATTTGCATCATTGCATTGCATTTCATTTTGCATTTCACCATTGCACTATGTAGGCATTTCCATCCCTCACACTACATTAGGTGAGGTTATGTTTACAATCAGACAAATGACACCATGTTTGTGTTTCAAGCATACATCTATGCATTATTATTATCATATGTCACCCTTGTGAGTAAATGTGTTTTTCAACACAATCATGTTGCTATGAAGAATATAATATGGGCTTTCCGGTCACTCAACCATACCTAGTGGTCATCTCATGAGTTTAGTGGAAAGCTTACTTTGCTTCTATGGATGAGGTCTAGTTAGTATAGCCCTTAGCATATCAGAAGCCTATCACTAATCAACAAATTAAACAATCCTAATAAGGACTAGGGGAAGATGAATGCCACGAAGTGGGACCAAGTATCTTGAGGTGAAAATATTTATTCTTGCTTATCCCCCTGTGCGGATGGTTTGGGAAATGTTGGTAATTGGCAAAAGGATAGGCTTATTCCCTACCCAAAATCCCTTGCTTACATTAAAATGAGCAATATCCCGAGATTACATCAATCCTCCAGATTGAAACCCTAGATCGATATCATAGATCGACATCCCAGATTGATATCCCATATTGATATCATAAGATCGATATCCTAGATCGATATCCCAAAAATAGTTCCACAAAGAAAAATCCCCAAAGGAAGTTTCTGAAGCAAATTATCAAATGTAAATCCCAAAAAGTTAGATCAAATGAAGATCAAATTGTACAAAGAGAATAAAATCAGTATCAAATCCCTTGCTCAAAAGAAAGAAAGAGAAAGTACAAAATAAACAGTGATTTTTATCACTATAGTACAAAAATAAACAGTGATTTTTATCACTTTATATGAGCAAGTATCCCAAAAAATTGAAGAAAATAAGGGGGTGAGCTTGAATCCCTAGAATTGTCAACACTACTGTACCTTACGCATGATGATATGTCTGATGCATTAGCATTTCACTTGTGTACAGACCAATGTTTGAATGTGGAAGAGCTAGCTTCAGGTGTCCTGTATCGCCTAGTGGTCTAGTCTAGCTAAAATATAAACCTAGGATTGGGTAAGACATTTGCAGATCCCCAATCTTAGCAATGGGCTGAAAGAATCCCACCTGACATCGAGGTATGCTTATGCCTTATCTTAATATACTCATTTGCACACATAGGGATAATGAACAGTTAGGGCCTATCCTAGCGAAAGCCTTATGTTTTAGAAGTCTAGTATGGTAAGTATGCAACTTTTGATAAGTCAACTAGGGTGTTTGAGTTTCATGGAAAGCCTCAAAAATTCCCAAAAAGCAACAATCAAATTTTCAAATGCAATCATCAAATATCAAATTTTATTTATGAGAGTTTGTTTATTAGAACTATTTGTGATATATGTTAGATACCGTATGGATGTCAAAAATGATATTTAAATGGCCACTGACTATGTTATGCATATCTTTTAATATACAAAAAATTATAAATAGAAACAGTGCATTGCAACTCACATATGAGTGTCAAATCAATAAAAATTCATAACCAAATATAGCAATTATCATGCATGATTGTTATACATTATGTGGTGTCATCCATTAGATTGTTAACCTCATATTGCATTCATACATTATGTTTTAAGTGATTAAAGCATACATGTCCATTTACAATATCATCAAATATACATACAATACAAACATGGCATGAATCATGTCATAAACAACATAAAGTAAATGCATACAAGTGAAGTATATCAAAACTGCATTTAACATTAACACATTGCATTCGTATACATCCAACATAAGTAGTCCATCTACATATGTATATCATTGCATCTACATCATACATTCATCATATAGCTAGTGCATGTCATCCATACATCACATCATATAGCATTAAAACAACATAACAAATAAGCATTGCATCCATATGCATATCATAAAACATAAACAATGAAACACATAAAATCCACACATATAATGAGTCTCAAATGATAGATCATATATATATGTGTGTGTGTGTGTGTACCAAAAATAATAATAATGTGCAGTACATCGACATGGTCAAAAATACCCGCAGGCTACATATGTGTAGGTCCTCGACCTTACACTCAAAAATGGTACAATATCTCTCATATATATGTACTAGATAGGGCCTGCACCCCTAGTCTATGAGGCACCACCATCGCCTCCACCATCCCTATGGGTCCTCTGTGAGCTGGCACCATGAGTCCTCTTAGACCTGTGAGTCCTATGAATTGAACTCACAGATGACTGACCTATCTCTCTGGTCCTGGACCTGCTCCTATGGGTCCCTGTAGTGTGGGTATCCTCTAGAACCTCCCCACCTAGCAATATGATGACACCCTCTAGTTGGGTGTTGCGAGCTACAACTACTATATGGCGATCATTACCCTCCTCCATGAGGGTATGTAGCCTCTTGATCTCTGCCATAGGGTCACAACCTCCTAGCAACAAAGAGGATGGTACTGCATGAGGTGCCATGATAGTCTATGTAGATGAGGGATCTCCTCTTGCTGCCCTAAGTAGATCCCGCTCAGTGGTCACTGCACCTAGTGTCACCTATAGTAGATCACGCTCTCCAGTGATCTTCCCAATCTAGGTCTCTACTATAGTCACATGTGCTTGGAGAGCTTCCCTCTCCTCGTAGCTGTGCCATGTCCTCTAACCATGAGCTAGCTTCACCTCTAGAGTGGTGATGCTAGTGTCCCTATGGCTCTAGAGGTCGGAAATTGGGCTCTCAACTACCCAATATCATTGTCCGGAGGTGCCTCACCCTCCTCTGATGCCTCCTCCTATACCTCTACCTATGGGCCCTCCTCTGTGGTGGCCCCTATGCCCCATGCACCCTCTATCCTCTGGAAGGTCCTATGCCCATGAGGGTCCACCTCTACACCCTATGCACCCTCCGCTACAAATCCACCAGCTGGTCGGCCTAGAGGACCCTCTCCATGCCATTGGAAGTCTGCCCACCATCCATCATAATCAAGAGTAGTGCCTATGTCCGCTAGACCTAACTCTTGAAATTCATCATCAACATCCCCCAGTGGAGTCACCTGGGGCCAGGTCAGGTCCCTCTCTAGGACCAGTCATCTATAGATAGTAGGCATCTCTGGGACATCTTGGTGAATCCCAAACTACCTCAGGATGTGAGAGTAGAGTTGGTACTTGCATATGTTGGCCTTCCAGTCGAAGATCCACCTATCTCTACACACCCAACATAGGTACTGTTGACAATTTTGGCTTTTGTTTTCAAAAGTATTTGTAAGTATTGCAGCAATTTTGGCTTTCAATGCCACCCCCTTGTACATAAAATGGAGAAGAAAAAGCTTCACTACCAAACTGCCAAAGAAGATAGCCTCACCAAAAGAAGAAAAAAGTGTCACGATATCGCGACATGTCACGTTTTCACGGTCGAAAGCAAGGAGGCAGAGCAAGCAATAAAAGTGTCACAATATCGCGACATGTTGCGTTTTTGTGGCCAAAAGCAAGGAGGCAGAGCAAGCAAGAAAAGTTTTGCGATATCACAACATATCGCATTTTCATGGCCGAAAGCAAGGAGGCAGAGCTAGAAAGAAAAGTGT
Organism: Wollemia nobilis; assembly: GCA_028583015.1. Classification (NCBI taxonomy): domain Eukaryota; kingdom Viridiplantae; phylum Streptophyta; class Pinopsida; order Araucariales; family Araucariaceae; genus Wollemia; species Wollemia nobilis. Next base: position 4,133,114 of record JAQPPZ010000386.1, on the reverse strand, counting down.
CGTGATATCGCGACATGTTGCATTTTCAAGGACAAAAGCGACAAGAAAGAGCAAGCAAGGAAAAGTGTCACGATATCGCGACATGTCGCGTTTTCACGGCCAAAAGCAAGGGGCAGAGCCAGAAAGAAAGGTGTCGTGATATCATGACATGTCACATTTTTGCGGCTGAAAGTGACAAGAAAAGACAAGAAGAGAAAAGTGTCACGATATTGTGACATGTCACATTTTTGCGGCTCAAAGCAACAAGAGGAGCAAGAAAGAAGAAGTGTCACGATATCGTGACATGTTGCAGTTTCACGGCTTAGAACGACAAGAAGCGCAAGAAAGAAAAAGTGTCGTGATATCGCGACATGTCGCATTTTCGTGGCCAAAGGCAAGGAGAAAGACCAAAAGAAGAAAAGTGTCACGATATCACGACATGTTGCATCCTCGCGACCAAAAAAGGAAAAGTGTCACGATATCACGACATGTTGCGTTTTCGTGGCCAAAAGCAACAAAAGAGGGCAAAGACATAGAAATGTCGTGATATCGCAACATGTCATATTTTTGCAATGCAAGAAGAAGAACCAAGCTGAAGACATAGAAATGTCACGATATCGTGACATGTTGCTTTTTTGTGAGGGGCACACGCTTCAAGCCAAGTATTTTCTCGAGACAATCAAGTGCCTCATAAATGCATTCTTACTTGCCCAGTAAGCTCGTTGCTCTTTTTTGGCAATTGGAAGTGAAGTATCAGTCCCTAAAAGGAGAGCCCGACAAGCATGGTAACCACTCGAGCATTACACCTAGAAACTAAGGACACTGACTGCTCATCAATGCATGTTTCCAAAGTTGACTGGGTCACAATTGCCAGTTCTGGTAATGGATTTGAAAGCTCGATCTGTTGGCAATTTTGGGTTTGAGATCCTAGCTTCTTGTCTATGAGTTTTCATTGATGTCAAAAGGAAATGGCATTAATGTTAAGAGGATGTGTTGGCTTCAAAGGTGGAAGATTCCAAGAGAATCCGGAGAGATTCCATTGGCAAGGGTTTTTCATTAAAACCAAGTTAAATGGTTTTTATTAAAACCAATGGAGGTTCTCTTTATTATTTATTTAATTATTATTTAAAAACCTTCAAGGTTTTAATTATTTAATTAATTAAGGGAGAAATTATTTTTAATTTATCTTAAGGGTTTTTAAACCCTTTAGAAAGCAATTTTGATTAAATTCGAAATTACTTTTTGAATTCAGCCAACGTGTTTGGAAACGCATCAAAGTGCATATAAAATGAGGCAAATGATTTCATTTATGTTTTGCCAAGAGTTCGAAATTAATCCCTGAGCATTTCATTTTCGACATCGAAGTCCCTGCGCCAGCGAAGGAGGAAGAAAAGTGTTGCGTGGTCAAAGGTGTGACGGGTTGGTCTTGGCACCAAGGAGGAGGCACATGCGGTGATAAGAACGGAGAATTCCCTTCTCCCTCACATGGGCTCTCCTAGCCCACATGGCATGGCCAAAGGACTTAGTAGCATGGTGATCGGTAGTTCGAATTGCTGAAGACCCTTTTGAGGGTAGTGTATGCACTTCGAAATTCATGGGATATTTACCAAAGGTATGCGCTCCAATTTTTTGCAGAAAGAGTGGCGATTAAATTTTAATATTTTGCTTTCTAAGGTTTTATAAAGTTAGCTTTGGGAGGTATAAGGAATGCAAGCTTAATATTTTTGCTATAGTCGGATTGAAAATTAAAGGGGAAATAATTGCCATGGTGGTTGAGTTATTTTGACATGCCAATGTTGGGTTAATAATTTTTAGGGAAGATCAAAATTATTAATTGTGGTAGATTTTCAAGGGCTTATTCATCTTCAAAAAGGGTATGGGCACATTTTTCTTATAAGTATGATTGGTGTATGTTTTTCTGAAATAAGGTTGGAGTGAAAAGGTTTTCAACTAGGTTTCCTTTGGTTGGGTGTAAATCCTATTTTCTGGTTTGTTGAAGACTACTTATGCATTGTTATCCTTAAGGAGAGTTTTGGTGAATGCATAATTTCTGGTTTGAGATAGTGGAAGCTTTGGGCACTAGGGTTTATATTTGTGAGTCTAGCTACTTGCATTGAGTTGGTGGAACCCTTGGTTGGCTGTTTTGAGTTTGATGGTTGAGTTGCTTTCAAAGAGGTTGTTTGTGTTGGCAATTTTGGGTACTTTGGGTACATTGCTTTTACTCAAGTGTATAAGTTGTCATTGATGTCAAAAGGCATTTTTGTGTTGATATCAAAAAGAGTGTGATGCCAAAAATATCTTGAGAAAGCTTCATATTGTTAAAGGGTTTTTATTAAAACCATGGTGACAAGGTTAAAGGTTTTTCTTAAAACCATTTGGACTCATTAAGGGTTTTTATTAAAACCAAGCTTAACTTAATGCAAAGGTTTTTGCTTCTTGAAAAACCTTGAAGGTCCATGTTTATTATTAATAATTAAATTAACTCAAACCTTTGACAAAGGTCTAAGTTTAATTTATTATTAATAAAATAATAATAATAATAATTTTAATTATTATTAAAGGGTCTTTTAACCCTTAAGCGACGTAGATAAAGTTTTCTTTCGTCGACGTGTTTCCATCATTTGAGGAGCGCCGACGTCAAACAGTTAATGAGAATTGGCTATATAAGTGGGGATGATTTTCTAAAGTAAGTGCACCATCGATTATTTGGAGTCTTCGATTTGTGTTTGCTCTGTATCTTTCGAATAGCGCTTGGTGTCTTCGATTTGCGTTTGCTCTGTATCATTCGAATAGCGCTTGGTGTCTTCGATTTGCATTTGCTTTGTATCATTCGAATAGCGCTTGGTGTCTTCAATTTGTGTTTTCTTTGTATCATTCGAATAGCACTTGGTGTATTCAATTTGTGCTTGCTCTGTGTCTTTGAATCTCCAATTGACATCTTTGAAATTGTGCTTGATCTGTGTCTTGGAAACCATGCTTGGCATACTCAAATTTGAGCTTGGGTTGCATCCTTACTTTTATGCTTGACGTTAGTGGTTTGGCAATTGCACCTGAACTGTGTTTTTTCTAGACTGTGCTATGAGATGATTAATGCAAGCATTTAGTGACTTATGTTTTGGATAGTGCTAGGAAAATGAATACGTTTTCCATATCCTACGATCAAGTGAAGATAAAACAAAGGCTAGTTTAATATTTCTTTTTCGGGCACTTGTGCTCCAATGTCGATGGAGTTTGAGTAAAGGTGCTCGCTAGGCAGAGATACAGGTTTCGAATCACGTCGAGTGCATTTTTCCTTTTGTTGCAATGCACGAAGGAGAGCGACTGTGACTGGGCTATGTAAGTAGAGGAGAATGCGCTTTAGCACTTATAGTGGTGGCTCCTCATTTCTCCTAAGGTTGGAGAACTAAGTATTGCCAAGGTAAATATTTTTATTATTGACTTGGGATATTTGAGTTGATTTGATCAAGAATTATTGATGGAGGTATAAGGTTAAGTTGTAACTTTGTTTTGACATTATTATTATTAATGCTTGATGCTTATGTGGAGTAATAAGGTGTAAAGAGATTTTACTTTGTATGTATATTATAATTTTGGTGGTTAATATTAAGTTGGAGTAATAAGGTGTTATTTTGGATCTTTATTATTGTGTATTATTATATAGTTGCTAACTCTAATTGGTGGTAAATTGAGAGTTAATGTTGTGACAATTTTTGAGTTCTCCTTCTTCATCAAAGTAAAGGTATGGGCACATTCTTCCATGGTTGTTATTGATTGATGGTTTTCTGAAAATAAGTGTGGAGGGAAAAGGATTTCTACTTGTTTCCTTTTCTTGTGATGATTGGTTGAATGCTTCAAGGTTGATGTTGAGTTGAATGGTGTTGGTTGACTAAACCTTGTTTGATGAGCATTGTTGTTAAAACCCTAATTGGTTGTGGAAAGAACATGAGTATCATTGTTATATGAGATATTGCATGGTTGGCAATTGTTGGGTTGTGTTTCATGTTCTTGAGAAAAGCATACTACATCAATCTTATTCTGTTGAGATTGAGATTGAGTTGAGATTGATACTTGGAGTTAAGTATAGAACATATTGAGTCTCTAACAATTCTCTTTATGCTTCTATGAGGTTGATGAATCACATTGGGTCTCTAACAATTCTCTTTGTGGTTTCATGCTAAGCAAGTTTTTCTTGGTGAGCTTGTTGAGGTTTTGGACAGGTTTTGATGGGGACTTATGAGTAGGTTTTGGATAGGTTTCGATGGGGACTTGTGAGTAGATTTGGACAGGTCCTAGCAGAGGACTTGTGAGCTGAGTTTGAGAGTTCTATCAGAGAACTTGAGGACAGAGGTGCATTGGTTCTTTGAGAAGAACCTGAGGATAGATTTGGCAAGTCTTTGAGAAGGCTTGTGTGCAGAGGATTGATTTGTTCAAGTGTTGGACAGATCTGACAGACAGAGGAAGACTTGTACTAGACCGACTGACTATGTTTGGTACAGGTTGTTGAGTTGATGTGGATGTGATCATAGAAGGCAGAGGTCTCTTAGGCTAAGCATTGAGGATAGGAGGTCTTCGGTGGAAAGGAGTTCCACGTGCTGGCAAGAGGTAGAGGTAGTTGATCTTCTAAGGGATCATTTCCAGAGCAGAGGGAAGGTATCTCCTTTGAGCAGAGGCTCATAAATTCATATTGGGGGAAGGTATCTCCTTTGAGCAGAGGCTCATAAATTCAGATTGGGGGAAGGTATCTCCTTTGGGCCGAGGCTCATAAACATTGTAATTGGGAAGGTTTCCCAAAGAAATTTGAGATAACTTTTAGAGAAAAGTTTTGTGGACGTAGCCCAGGATTTCTGGGTGAACCACATTAAAATTGGTGTCACTTTGTGGATGATATTGTGCTTTGTTTTGATATTGCTTTGGGTATATTGCTTTACTATTTTGAAGTATAAAGGAAAAAGTAAAAAGAGGTCTTATACTGTTCACCCCCCCCTCTCAGTATAAGCTTGTGTTCTTCAGTTTGATCAAGTTATTGCTTTACTTGATTCATAATATTGGGCTTACTCCATTGAGTTGATTTGAGCAAGTTATTCTTTGCATTTGGTGATATTGTATTGGTGGTTGTTTTGTTCAAATATCTTTGGAGGGAAAATGATTTCTTCTTGTTTCCTTTTTCTTGTGATGATTGGTTGAATGCTTCAAGGTTGATGTTGAATGGTGTTGGTTGACTAAACTTTGTTTGATGAGCATTATTATTGAAACTCTAATTGATGGTGAAAAGAACATGAGTATCATTGTTATGTGATTCTTTGCATAGTTGGCAATTGTTGGGGTTTCATGTTCTTGAAAGAAAACATTCTATCCTATCCATTTCAGATATTGAGTTGAGTTTTCAGATTTGAGATTGAGATTGAGCCGAGTTGATTTGAGTTGAGTTTTGAGATTGGGATTTGAGTATAGAACATATTGAGTCTCTAACAATTCTCTTTATGCTTCTATGAGTTTGAAAAATCACATTGGGTCTCTAACAATTCACTTTGTGATTTCCTACTAAGAAAGTTTTTCTTGGTGAGCTTGCTGAGTTTTTGGACAGGTTCAAATGGGGACTTGTGAGCAGTTTTTGGACAGGTTCCGGTGGGGACTTGTGAGCAGATTTGGGCAGGTCCTAGTAGAGGACTTATGAGCTGAGTTTGATAGTTCTATCAGAGAACTTGAGGACAGAGGTGCATTGGTTCTATGAGAAGAACCTAAGGATAGTTGGCAAGTCTTTGAGAAGGCTTGTATGTAGAGGATTGATTTGTTCAAGAGTTGGACAAATATGATAGATAGAGGAAGACTTGTACTAGACCGACTGACTGTGTTTGGTACATGTTGCTGAGCTGCTATGGACGTGATCATAGAAGGCAGAGGTCTCTTAGGCTAAGCATTGAGGATAGGAGGTCTTCGATGGAAAGGAGTTCCACATGCTATTAAGAGGTAGAGGCAGTTGATCTTCTAAGGGATCATTTCCAGAGCAGAGGGGAAGGTATATCCTTTGAGCAGAGGTTCATAAATTTTGATTGGGGGAAGGTATATCCTTTGGGCCATGGCTCATAAACATTGTAATTGGGAAGGATTCCCAAAGAACTTTGAGATAAATTTTAGAGAAAATTTTTGTGGACGTAGCTCAGACCATTCTGGGTGAACCACGTTAAAATTGGTGTCACTTTGTGGATGATATTGTGCATTGCTTTGATATTTCTTTGGGTATATTGCTTTACTATTTTGAAGTATAAAAGAAAAAGTAAAAAGAGGTCTTATATTGTTCACCCCCCCTCTTAGTATAAGCTTATGTTATTCAATTGGTATCAGAGCAGGTTCCTTCAAAAATTTTAACAGCTTGAAGGAAAAGCTAGTGAAGAACACAATGGATTATTCAAGTGGCAATGCAACACCTATTCTTGATGGGTCAAATTTTTGTCTTTGGAGTGTAAGGATGAAGGTTCATCTAATGGCACTTGGTAATGAGGTATGGGAAGTGATTGAATATGAGTACACTATTCCTGTACATGGTCCATATACTAAAGAAGAAAGGCTCCTACATCACAACAATTCAAAAGCAATGAATGCAATCTTGAAAGGATTACAGAAAGCAGATCTCACCAAAGTGATTCACTGCAAGACAACTAGTGAAATGTGGAAACAGTTGCAGGTGGTTCATACAGGTGATACAAATGTTAGAAAGGCCAAGTTGAGACACTTCAAAGGTATGTTTGAACAACTCAAGATGAATGATGATGAAAATATTAGTGACTACATGCTTCGTATGGATGAGGTTGTTAAATCCATGAAAGACTTAGGTCTTGAGCTTGCTGAAAATGATGTTTGTGATAAGATTTTAAGATCTCTTCCTAATAGATTTAGTGAAAAGATTTTTGCTATTGAGGAAGCTAAAGATTTGGATAAGTTGAAAAAGGATGAGCTCCATAGTATACTTGCGAGCATTTGAGTTGAGAACTCAAGTGAAGGTTGATGTCAAGAAAGAGGCGACTTTCAAGGCTACCAAGAAATCCAAGGGTAAACAAATTTAAGAGAGTGATGAGTCTTCTAGTGATGAAGAGGCATATTACAGCAAGAAAGGCAAGTTCTCTAGAAAGCACAAAAGTATGAAAAATATAAGATGTTTCAATTGTGGAAATTTTGGTCACTATGCTACTGACTGTACTGTTCCAAATAATGAAAGTGATGAAGATAAATAGGATTCTAAGAGCAAGGATTCTAAAAAGCACAAGCATCACAGGAAAAACAAAGATGAGCACAACAATCAAGGAAAGAGGTATTCTCACAAGCACAAGAAGAGTTTCTACCTAGACAAAGCAAGTAAGTGTTCTAGTAGTGATAGTGAAAGTTCTTCAAGTGATAATGAAAATGAGATGTTGTTCATATCAAAAAAAGAGGAAGAACCGAAACATAGATTCATTATCATGAAATGTCTTAGATGTGGAAATTTTGGTCACCTTGAGGATGATTACACAAATAATGATTTGGTTTCTAGTATGTATGAGGATGCTTCAGAAAACTATAAGGAAGATGCATGTATGGTTTTTGAAAAGGGTAGCACCTCTAGTGATAAGAAATCTGAAAAAGGCTTTGATGATTCAAAAATCAAACAAATAAAGGATCTTGAAAGTGAACTTACTAACGCTCTTAGTGTTTTGAAAAAGGAAAGAAATAAGAATGCTAGACTCAAGGATAAGTTAGATGAATGTTGTATGGAGAGAGACGATCTTATAGAAAGTCTTGACTTCTCTATGGCTAAGATACAAGAACTCAAGGATGAGTTAGAGTCTAAGGTTCTTGAGTATAGTGAGTTAGAACAAAAAATGGCCTCTTTGAAAGAGGAAACTAAAGAGTACAAGGATAAGCTTTACAGGTTTCAAGATAGCTCCAAAAATGTTAAGTCACTCATCAAAGGTCAAAGAAAGACAACGGATAAAACAGGCCTTGGTTTTGTTAAGGAACAAGCTGGAGAGTCTAGTAAGAGACTCCAAAAGAAAGAGAGTTCTGATGAGGAAATTATTTCAGATCATGATTTATTGAATGATAGATGCACAGGAATAGAAAATAGAATTCAGAATGAGAAGTTTTCAGAACCTAAGAGGTCAATTAAAGGAAATTTTCAAGGCAGATGTTTTGCTTGTCACAGGTTTGGTCACATGGCTTCACATTGCATGGCTCAAGTGAAGGAGGTAAATGAAAGTTTCAGAAGTGCTAGTTACTTTCAAGGGTATTGCTACTCTTGTCAATATTTTGGGTATAAGGCAGTTCATTGCAAGGAAAATAACAGGAACAGGTTTGGTCAGAACAGGTTTGGCCAGAACAGGTTTGGCTAGAATAGGGTTAGTCAAAATAGGTGGATTCAAAGAACAGGTATGCCTCAAAGAAATAACATTGTTACTTGTTATAAGTGCAATAATGAAGTTCACATAGCTAGATAGTGTAGAGCTGAACTTCCAAGGTATAGGAACAGAAACAATGGTATGAACAGGTCCAAGGATCAAGGCATGGTTAGGAACAGAAATAGGAATATGGAAAAAGAATACAAGAGAAGGCCCGACAAGGAAGTTATAGACGCTGATGATGATCAGTGCCTAATGGGAGTTTTACTCCCACCCAAGAATTAATCACCTCATCAGGAGGTGGGGGAGGGACTAAGCTAAGAGGCTCATTCTTAGTCCCGAGCCCCAAAGGTGACCCTTTGCCATTGATGACAAAGGGGGAGATATTTGAGTAAGGGGGAGAGCCTCAAGACAGGGGGAGTCTGTTTATGTTGAGTTTCTGTGTTGTTGAGAAGCATGGTTTGCCATCAATGACAAAGGGGGAGATTGTTGGCAATTTTGGGTTTGAGATCCTAGCTTCTTGTCTATGAGTTGTCATTGATGTCAAAAGAAAATGGCATTAATGTTAAGAGGATGTGTTGGCTTCAAATGTGGAAGATTCCAAGAGAATCCAAAGAGATTCCATTGGCAAGGGTTTTTCATTAAAACCAAGTTAAATGGTTTTTATTAAAACCAATGGAGGTTCTCTTTATTATTTATTTAATTATTATTTAAAACCCTTCAAGGTTTTAATTATTTAATTAATTAAGGGAGAAATTATTTTTAATTTATCTTAAGGGTTTTTAAACCCTTTAGAAAGCAATTTCGATTAAATTCAAAATTACTTTTTGAATTCAGCCAACGTGTTTGGAAATGCATCAAAGTGCATATAAAATGAGGCAAATGATTTCATTTATGTTTTGCCAAGAGTTCGACATTAATCCCTGAGCATTTCATTTTTGACATCGAAGTCCCTGCACCAGTGAAGGAGGAAGACAAGCATTGCGTGGTCAAAGGTGTGATGGGTTGGTCTTGGCGCCAAGGAGGAGGTGCACACGGTGATAAGAATGGAGAATTCCCTTCTACCTCACGTGGGATCTCCTAGCCCACACAGCATGGCCAAAGGACTTAGTAGCATGGTGATTGGCAGTTTGAATCACTGAAGACCCTTTTGAGGGTAGTGTATGCACTCTGAAATTCGTAGGATATTTACCAAAGGTATGCGCTCCAATTTTTTGCAGAAAGAGTGGCAATTAAATTTTAATATTTTGCTTGCTAAGGTTTTATAAAGTTAGCTTTGGGAGGTATAAGGAATGCAAGCTTAATATTTTTGCTATATTCGGATTGAAAATTAAAGGGGAAATAATTGCCATGGTGGTTGAGTTATTTTGACATGCCAATGTTGGGTTAATAATTTTTAGGGAATATCAAAATTATTAATTGTGGTAGATTTTCAAGGGCTTATTCATCTTCAAAAAGGGTATGGGCACATTTTTCTTATAAGTATGATTGGTGTATGATTTTATGAAATAAGGTTGGAGTGAAAAGGTTTTCAACTAGGTTTCCTTTGGTTGGGTGTAAATCCTATTTTCTGGTTTGTTGAAGACTACTTATGCATTGTTATCCTGAAGGAGAGTTTTGGTGAATGCATAATTTCTGGTTTGAGATAGTGGAATCTTTGTGCACTAGGGTTTATATTTGTGAGTCTAGCTACTTGCATTGAGTTGGTGGAACCCTTGGTTGGCTGTTTTGAGTTTGATGGTTGAGTTGCTTCCAAAGAGGTTGTTTGATCAAGTTATTGCTTTACTTGATTCATAATATTGGGCTTACTCCATTGAGTTGATTTGAGCAAGTTATTCTTTGCATTTGGTGATATTGTATTGGTGGCTATTTTGTATAAATATCTTTGGAAGGAAAAGGATTTCTTCTTGTTTCATTTTTCTTGTGATGATTGGTTGAATGCTTCAAGGTTGATGTTGAATGGTGTTGGTTGAATAAACTTTGTTTGATGAGCATTGTTGTTGAAACCCTAATTGATGGTGAAAAGAACATGAGTATCATTGTTATGTGATTCTTTGCATAGTTGGCAATTGTTAGGGTTTCATGTTCTTGAAAGAAAACATTCTATCCTATCCATTTCAGATATTGAGTTGAGTTTTCAAATTTGAGATTGAGATTGAGCTGAGTTGATTTGAGTTGAGTTTTGAGATTGGGATTTGAGTATAGAACATATTGAGTCTCTAACAATTCTCTTTATGCTTCTATGAGTTTGAAAAATCACATTGGGTATCTAACAATTCACTTTGTGATTTCCTACTAAGAAAGTTTTTCTTGGTGAGCTTGCTGAGTTTTTGGACAAGTTCCAGTGGGGACTTGTGAGCAGATTTGGATAGGTCCTAGCAGAGGACTTATGAGCTAAGTTTGATAGTTCTATCAGAGAACTTGAGGACAAAGGAGAAGAAATTGAGGACAATTAGCAAGTCTTTGAGAAGGCTTGTATGCAGAGGATTGATTTGTTCAAGAGTTGGACAGATCTAACAGATAGAGGAAGACTTGTACTAGACTGACTGACTGTGTTTGGTACAGGTTGCTGAGATGCTCGTGGACATGATAATAGAAGGCGGAGGTCTCTTAGGCTAAGCATTGAGGATATGAGGTCTTCGGTGGAAAGGAGTTCCACGTTCCGGCAAGAGGTAGAGGCGGTTGATCTTCTGAGGGATCATTTCCAGAGCAGAGGGGAAGGGATCTCCTTTGAGCAGAGGCTCTTATATTTTGATTGGGGGAAGGTATCTCCTTTGGGCCGAGGCTCATAAACATTGTAATTGGGAAGGATTACCAAAGAACTTTGAGATAAATTTTAGAGAAAAGTTTTGTGGACGTAGCCTGACCATTCTGGGTGAACCACATTAAAATTGGTGTCACTTTGTGGATGATATTGTGCATTGCTTTGATATTGCTTTGGGTATATTGCTTTACTATTTTGAAGTATAAAAGAAAAAGTAAAAAGAGGTCTTATACTGTTCACCCCCACTCTTAGTATAAGCTTGTGTTCTTCATAGTCACGAGGGTCGCAAGGAGCCAACTTCTCAGATCTCAAGAGTATACATTGCCATTCTATGTATTAATGACTTAGAGGGTCGGGTCCTCTATAAAAACCTAGGCATTGTAATGTAATAGTTTTGGGGGTAACTATATGCTAGAAATCTACTGTAACTTGATGTCCTATGATTAATACTAAAGAGCTTTGGGCTCAATTCCTTTCTTTTATGCTGCCTTCTATGCTTGATTCTTTTGTCTTTCCTCATTTGTATGCTGAGACTCTAATCCATAAATCCGGTGTGTGATTGGGGACTGCACCCTGAAACTCGCCTGAAGGATACATAGGAGAGGAAAAATGCTATATTGGCTTTCTTTTATGCTGCTTGGTGGGTTGTGGTTTCTGTTATATTCACTTGTCCTAATCGTATTTACTCTGAACCTTGAATTTCGATGAAAGGGAGAAGGAGAATCCCTGTGAGCTCACCCAAAGGATACATAGGAAGGTTAATGTTGCATTTATTTCATTTATTCTTGGTGTTCCTTACTACTATTCAAGCTATCAATTAGTGATCATGCTTCCTGTTCTCTCCCACCTTAAATCATCGATCTCTCTTCCCTTACCCCTTTTTATTTCTTTCTCTAACTCTAACTCCTTTATCTCTTTCCTGCATCCCTTATCTCAAAGTACCAAAGTAGATTAGCATAGGAGCTAAAATTTCTCTAGAGATTGGCATGAGGGGCATCTCTTCCATTTAGCCTTTCATTGTTGGTCCAGGTCTAGGGCGCATACATTTACCCAAAATATTTTCCTATGCAGATTTGATGACCAACAATTTTTGGCACGCCCGATGGGACTTGAGGTCCCATATTTTAAGTGCAAATCTCAAACCCATATTCACCAGGGCCAGTAGTTCTAACCATTTCCTAATGTGACCCAGTTAGTCTCACCTTCTGAGTGGTAGTGAGAATCAATGCTCTCATTACCGAAAGACTCCTAGCATATGGTGACTCTGTTCAACCCGAGAATCTCTAAGTCATAGAGACTGATACCTAAACCTGTGTTTTCATGCCAAAAGTCCCCATGTTTTAAGGAAGTATGAGTTGGTGAATCTCTAGCTTGCCTTCATCTAGAAAAATCACCTGGTGACTCTGACTGAGCTGAAGATCTAGATTTCTTGATCGTAGGCACCTTTTAAAGCTGAAAGAAGAACATCCCAAAGGAATAAAGGTTCGGTGAGCAGCCTTGACCTCACAAGAAGAGATAAGAATGTTCACCTGGTGACTTCGACTTAGCAACGATATCTGTGATCTCTACAGACCACTGCTGTAATGGCAGAGGTAAGCTATCCTAGCTGGGATGACCGAGGCCCCTTGAATATCCAAAGTTACCACGAGATTCCTAAAATTTCCTTGGAGACAGTGACAAAATACAATGGCACTAAGGGAATGGCCCAAGAGCACCTTGAAGATATTTCTACTTTAGCACCCCTCCATGACATAATCCATGAAAATTTCATGATCAAACTTCTAGTCCTATCTTTGGAAGAGAGGGCGCTGCAGTGGTACAAACTACTTGGGCATAAAAGCATCTGCTCATGGGATGAATTAGCGGGAGTGCTATTCGGAACATTTGATGGCTCTCAAGACCCCTTCTAGCTTTTCACATACCTCTCCACCATCAAGAGAGCATCTTTGGAGAGCATCATGGACTTCAATGTCCGATTCTATAGAAGTTGGAAGAGAATTCCAGTGGAGATCCAACCGACGCCTACCCAAGCCCACCTCTTCTATATTCGGGACTTTCACCCAGACATAGGCCTCCTCTTACTACGATCAGGTGAGAAAAGATTCCCTCAAATATTTGAGGAAGCAATGCGAGTAGAACAAATTTTGCTCTTATCGAGAAAGTGGCAGTGGGGAGCATCCCCATCACCCTACCCGGTAATTACTGCTCCTATTTATCCAATGTAGTATTCATCATGGCAGACTCCTCATACTAAGCAGAGGCCTGAGATGCAGCCATGTGGAGCTCAAGAGGCAGATTTTGTCCAAGGCCAATGATGGGAATATGCAAGCTTTGCCCCAGTGATGAACAATATGGTCGCTTGCAGTCTCCATCAGGAGATGGGCCAAGAACAAGAGCAGACTCAAGTGGTAGAGCCTGAGAACAAAGAGGGCACATTTTTACACCCTTCTTGTATCCCAGTGGATGGCACGTGGGTGTTAAGCCAGGATCCATTAAGCATGCCTCATCAAGCTAAACCTGAAGAGATCTTGGAAGATTACTCTTTTCCGGAGGAGCCCTGTTACCCTATCAGGAGGATGGAAGAACCTGTACCCAGCCCACAGTTAATAGATTCATCAAAATTCTGGTATTAGTTCTAGCCATCATTACAAACAGTACCCCAAGAGGCCCCTCATGCGATGAACTTCTTTGCCACATCTTTCATCAACAGTACGGGTACTGGCAGGAGCGACAACTCACTGCGTTGCTCCCTGTTTGCAACATGGACAACTTCAAGAAGAAGCCAACCGAACTTCAAATATCAACTGAAGTTCAATCAGATCTGGTCTGGACATTGCAGGTTCACCGTATAGGCACCCGAAGCTAGGTTTATGGTGGTGGCATGCCAATCATGTCACAAAATTTTATGTAAATACTAAAAATAGCCTAGCTAGTAGATAAGTGCCAAAGGTGCCGTTGCTTAGGAGCTTAGGCACAAAAAAAAAATGCTGTCAGTGGATAGTCAGAGAAGAGGACAATGGGAATGACTCTGTTACCCAATGGATAAAGGCCTAAGATCTCTACATTCAGACAAGCTAAATTCCCCGCAAGCCGCCAAGAATGTTGATAATTTTGTCACATTGCATAGAGGGGTAGAAAAAAATAAAAAAATTTCTCTTTGTAAAGTGTTTCTTTTGTTTTCAAAAGTATTTGTAAGTATTGCAGCAATTTTGGCTTTCAATGCCACCCCCTTGTACATAAAATGGAGAAGAAAAAGCTTCGCTGCCAAACTGCCAAAGAAGATAGCCTCGCCAAAAGAAGGAAAAAGTGTCACGATAGCACATGTCACATTTTCATGGCCAAAAACATGGAAGCAGAGCAAGCAAGAAAAGTGTCACGATATCACGACATGTCATGTTTTCATGGTCGAAAGCAAGGAGGTAGAGCAAGCAATAAAAGTGTCTCGATATCGCGACATGTCGCATTTTTGCGGTCGAAAGCAAGGAGGTAGAGCCAGAAAGAAAAGTGTCGTGATATCGTGACATGTCGTATTTTTGTGGCTGAAAGTGACAAGAAAGAGCAAGCAAGGAAAAGTGTCACAATATCGCAACATGTCGTATTTTCATGGCCAAAAGCAAGGAGGCAGAGCCAGAAAGAAAGGTGTCGCGATATCGTGACATGTTGCATTTTTGCAGCTGAAAGCGACAAGAAAAGGCAAGAAGAGAAAAGAGTCGTGATATCGCGACATGTCACATTTTCGTGGCTCAAAGCAACAAGAGGAGAAAAAAAGAAGTGTCACGATATCACGACATGTTGTAGTTTCACAGCTCAGAATGACAAGAAGCACAAGAAAGAAAAAGTGTCGCGATATTGCGACATGTTGCATTTTCGCGGCCAAAGGCAAGGAGAAAGACCAAAAGAAGAAAAGTATCATGATATCGCTACATGTTACATCCTCGTGACAAAAAGAGGAAAAGTGTCACGATATTGTAACATGTTGTGTTTTCATGGCCAAAAGCAACAAAAGAGGGCAAAGACATAGAAATGTCGCAACATCACAACATGTCGTATTTTTGCGATGCAAGAAGAAGAACCAAGCTGAAGGCATAGAAATGTCACGATATCACGACATGTTGCTTTTTCACGAGGGGCACGTGCTTCAAGCTAGGTATTTTCCCATGACAATCAAGTGCCTCATAAATGCATTCTTACTTGTCCAGTAAGATCACTGCTCTTTTTTGGAAATTGGAAGCGGAGTATCAGTCCCTGAAAGGAGAACTCGACAAGCATGGCGGCCACTCGAGCATTGCACCCAAAAACCAAGGACACTCTGACCACTCATAAATGCATGTTTCCAAGGTTGACTAGGTCATAATTGCCATTTCTGGTAATGGATTTGAAAGCTCAATCATGAGGGTTGCAAAGAGCCAACTTCTCAGATCTCAAGAGTATACTTCACCATTCTGTGTAATAATGACTTAGAGGGTCAGGTCCTCTATAAAAACCCAGGCATTGTAATGTAATAGTTTTGGGGGGAACTATCTGCTAGAAAGCTACTGTAACTTGATGTCCTACGATTAATACTAAAGAGCTTTGGTCTCAATTCTTTTCTTTTATACTACCTTCTATGCTTGATTCTTTTGTATTTCCTCATTTGTATGCTGAGACTCTGAACCTTGAATTCGATGTGTGATTGGGGACTGTACCCTGAAACTCACCTGAAGGATACATAGGAGAGGAAAAACACTATATTGGCTTTCTTTTATGCTGCCTGGTGGGTTGTGGTTTTTGTTACATTCACTTTTCCTAATCGTCTTTACTCTGAACCCTGAATTTCGATGAAAGGGAGAAGGAGAATCCCTATGAGCTTACCCAGAGGATACATAGGAAGGTAAATTTTGCGTTTATTTCATTTATTCTTGGTGTTCCTTGCTGCTATTCAAGCTATCAGTTAGTGATCGTGCTTCCTGTTCTCTCCCACCTTAAATCACCAATATCTCTTCCCTTACCCCTTTTTATTTATTTCTCTAACCCTAACTCCTTTATCTCATTCCTGCATCCCTTATCTCAAAGCACCAAAGTAGATTAGCATAGGAGCCAACATTTCTCTGGAGATTGGCATGAGGGGCATCTCTTCCCTTCGGCCTTTCAATGTTGGTCCAGGTCTAGGGCGCATACATTTACCCAAAATCCTTTCCTAGGAAGATTTGATGACCACCAGGTACCTACCTACCTCTATCCAGGCCAGGAAGTCCATGTACAATCACCACTGTATATGTTGTGGGTGAAGCTCTAAAAATATAGAGATGTAGTGGTCCAGGTCTCCTACATGAGACCTAATATTGAAACCCTCCAACTCCTAGGGCCAACAAGTAGCATAACACTGACTATCCTCATAAATATTAATAATATTTAGGGGTAAGTCCATAGGGTGCTTAATCAAGATGTGCTACCAGCCCCAACCTTGTAGGAGGATGCTACAACTAATGCCCACTCTGTTGTGGTGCGTGATCTGATACAACTCATGGTAGAGCTATTCTAGTAGAGTGCTCTCCCATGCCAAAATGAGAGGTTGCACGATCGAGCTCACCATCACCTATCTGGTCCTATCTAGGAAGTAGTAGGGTAACCTCACACATAAAGAGTCTAGGAGGACTATCTGAATGATCAAATGCATAAATACGACCTTTCGTTATGAGAAGAAGTTATCCTGGAACCACTCCTTGATGTGGATACCTCCTTGGTCGATGTGGTCCTAGGCCTTAGTGCTCTAGTCATAGAATATTGTATCAAACACGACCTTCCAAATTGTGGTAGGATAATATATGATGGGATCACCATCAATAGGTAGGTGGAAGATGCAGTAGACATCCTCTAGAGTAACAATCATTTCACCTGTTGGTAGGTGAAATGTGTTGGTTCGTGCATCCCAACAATGGGCCAAGGCAGTTAGGTATAACTGATCGATGCAGATGGTGGGGAGGTCCAAGACATAACCAAACCCCATGGCAGTAAACCAATCCTACTCCCTGAAAATGAGAGTGCAGTGAAGGTTGCAAAGGAGATCAGTCTCCCTCGCTCTATTTGTCAGAGACTAAACACAAGTAATAAAGTAAATAAGAAAAAATAATTAAAAACAACTAAAAAATGACAAAAAAATAAAAAATCCATGAAAACACAAAAAACATGATCACAAATTTCAAAAACTTAAAAAAATCACTTCAATATGACATTAGAACAACAAAAATTACCTCCAAAATCCAAAAAAATTAAAAAATTGATTTTTTTTCTAAAAATTGCGTGCCACGGGTCCAAGCAGTGGTCGGTGCAATGGTAAAAAATATGACCATTGGGATTTAAATCTCGTCGCAGCTGACAGCCATGACCTCCAATTGGTCAATTGGGAGCCCCGTCTACCACCCGCGGCTAAGGAGCATGACCTTTTCAAGGTCATGGCCTCCCCAAAAATAACCCTAAAAACCCTAATAAAAAATTATTAACCCACCCTCTAAGCTAACCTATGCTAAATCTAGCTAGGGTGAGGTTCGTTACTGGCATTTTAATGTGGTTTGTTAACCCATTATTTAGTGTGGTTAATTTTAAACTAGTAATTTGCTTGCGTGTTCTTAGTTTTTGAGTTACCTTAGAGGCACCGACACTTCCACTAGTCGAAGCTTCTAGCTGGTTGACCATCAGTGTAGATAGTAAGAATCAGTAGAGTTTTCTGAAATGTTCCATGACAAAATTTAATTTTTATCTCCTAGAGCTCTCAGTTTTACTAGTAGATGCAGGTAAATAATGAAATTTTACAAAGTGAAAAACCTTATATAATTTTCAAATTTAGGTCGACCAACAGTTGACATCCATGGTCCCCAAATTAGGGTTTTACGCCCATGGTTTTGAACTACGCTTAAGTACTTTTCTCGCTTCTGACAGACGCAGTTAGAAAACTGCATTAAATGCTCCAATTTCCCACCATGGAGAGCCTTAAAAGGTCAAATCAAATATGTCAACTAGACCAGATAATTCAATAAATTGAAAAATCAACAAAAAATCAAATAAATAAAAAGTCAAATGTGCCTCGTATTCAGCCATTTACCCTATACACTTGACAGTTGTAGCGACGTACGATCCATGCAATCCAAAAATACGTGTAAATCACCATAAGGACATTTGGGGAAAATTCATCATTGTGGAATTGTTATGCTTCATTTCAATCCCTAAGAAGGCCCAGGCAGTCAGACTACTCTAGGGGAAAGAGATATTCATGTCAATTCTCCTATGATATTGTCAGTAGATCATCGATAATATGATTCAACACATGCCTAATCAAAATTGCTTTCATCTCAATTTCCTAAGAAGGCCTTCATAGATGGACTGCTCCATGGGATAGAAATAGGTAATTAATATTAACAGTTGTAATAATAGCTGATTAGGCCTTGCCAAGTATTCAAATTCTAAATCTTAATTTATGCAGGATCATTCATAGTGGTGAAGCGACCTCATAACTTCATTTAAATGTCATTACCCTCATCGACTCGTCGCTTGAGGGGGTAGTCATAATATCATAATCATAATAAAAATCAATAGAAGATCCCTTAATTTTATCAAAATTGCACAGTGCCACCCGTGCATCAGACCCACGGTGAGCAAATAATGATAGATCCCCTTGTGTTCTTTTCTTTAGCTTAATTAGTTAGATCATATTATGCTTAGTATAAGTTTAATTTGTATTTTAGAGATTTATAACCTATTGAATTAGGCATTTAAAGTATATTTACCTTCATATTGTCAATTTGATAATTAGTGCAATGGTGGTTATTTCATGTGTTTATGCTTTCCATTTGATAAACTAACCCAATAGATAGAAAATACTTACTTTCTTGCACATGTTTAATGGCAACATTTCATGATTAATATAGGTTTACCATGTTTTATTCATTTTATTGATTACATGCTTGTTATGGCATCTTTTTGTGAAATATCCTCAAAATGCCTCATCAAGAGAGGCTACCTTTGCTTTTGATGTGTTTTTGTTGTTTCTTGACCATAGGGAATAGGTATTAAAGGAGACAAATCTTACCATTCCCTCCGATCGTGGAGAAGAGGGCCATCTCTACCCTAGAGCAGTTCGTGTCACCCTAGAAGGTATTTTGATCGCATCTACCCTTGAGGGGGATTAGACATTATTGTAATTGTTGTATCAAATGGGTATCCCTAAGAGGGACAAATTTGTAACTTGACTTCATTGGAATTAATAAAAGATTCATTGTATTCATTTATTTCTTGTTGTCAATTTATGCATACCTATTTATGTATCTTTCATCAATTGCAATATTTAGATTAGGTGCGAGCCTTTTTGGTGGTTACAGGTTGGTATAGGTGGATATGTATGAATATGGGATAGAAGAACTAAGAGCACTTGAGTATTGGGTAATGGATACATGAGAGGAAGATGCAACTAATGCCTCAAAAAGAGGGTTAGTGTACACTTGGGTAAAGCTGGATGACTAGAAATAAGAAAGTTCTTGCTGTAAAGTAGGATCTTGAATAGGGAAATTACAAATGCGCTCTAAGACATAATTAGCTAATTTGCAGAGAGCCTCTACCTTGGCCATGTCTATATGGGTGATATTATGGTCAATGTATGATGAAGATGATTCAACTTGAGGAAGGGAAGTGTTGGTATACCTTTACGAGACATCAGTAGTCTATACAATGTATGATGGGCCCAAAAACAAATCTATCTGTGTCACACTTGGGGAATCTACCACAGAAGTGGTGGAGAAGGTGGATGAATAGTCCATGGAATTGTTTTGATTTAATGTTTTTTTGATTTCTTGTTAAGACCATAAGGAACTAAACCAAATACAAATTGTGTAGTAAAATGAAATGCAAAATTGAAACTTTACAAAAATCAAATTAAGACAAATCAATGCTAAGTTTGTTCAACAGATGTGTCTTACCTCATTTATTGATTATATCATTTTAGTGTGAATTTATTCCTTTAGATTTTAATTTTGTGTGTTTCAATGTGATAATCTTAATTAAAAATAGGTGAATACTATGGCTTGGATAGGGCAACGAGATTCTTGCTAGTGATGACATCCAAAAAGTTTGTTGGGGGGTAATCTAAGGTGTCTAGGGGCAAAGATTAATGGATGGAGATGAAAGTCACCATCATCAGATCTCAAGAAATGGTTGGTGATGAAATCCAACCATTACTATTTGATATGAAACATGAAGTGTGAGTGAGATTACTTTTAAGGTTATATTTTATATGGTGCATATACAATATTAGAAACAATTGATTTCACTAGTCTAAATTAGAAGCCAATATTAAGAGTATCAATTTATCCAAAGGATGTGAAATGCACCACTTAAATCCCTCTCTAAAAAGTGGGGGGTTCATACACTCCTCTTGGAATCATCCAATGCGGGATACTTTTGACACACCAATGATGTTCTACTTAGACCAATAAAAGGAGAAGTTTCTAACCCTACAATGCAGTCTAATTTAAGCAATTTTAATAATTCACATGCAATCAGAATGCAGGATTTTTAAATTGCAATACACTAGGAAACCAAAAAATTTAAATGGACTGGAAATGTGAATGAATGCAATTACTAATCTAATACCTAGAATGCAAACTATAATGATTATTTTTTAACTAGATTTATTAGTGATGTTTTTTTAATCTAGAAACCTGTAAAAATGTAAGAACATGAAAATACATAAAAACAAAAAGCTCAGGGTTTCTTCTGTAGACTTACAGAGAAGCCTATGAAATCACTGTATCTTCCTGTAAAACACCTCTAGGCACTTTTGAAATGTCCCTTGGAATTTTTGGATGACCCTCGAGTGCCACAGGGTGTTCATGCACCTTCTACAAATTTCTATGAATCTTCAAAAACCCTAATCCAGTGAAAATCGTGCAATCTATGCCTCTAAAAACCTTGCAAGATAAGACAAAAAATAACAAGTTAGTCAAAAAATTAAATCAAAATGAGAAACCCTTAGGGGGTCCCATCGTGATCACCATTTGAAGATGCAAAATGAAACACCAAATATAACAGATAAATGAAACCAAGAGACAATATTGCACAAAAGAGATAATTTTATTGATATGAGGGGGACCCTTAAATCTCCAATGTTACAATAAAGAATATTATTTCTTTTGATACAAAATATTACAATAATAGGGTCCTCCAAAGCCCTAGTGAATAGTGTTGGTGGTGTCTTAAAACTCACTTTTGATCCCAATAGAGGTGAGTGGGCTTCGTGCTATCCAATATAGGACCACTCTAGCTTAAGCAACTATTCAAAAAAAGTGTGGTATCCAAATATGCACATAGAAAAGACAAAAAACTGGTCAGTAGAAACTATGAGGGCTCCACAATGTGAGAACCTAAAAAATAAATACAAACCCTAGCTATGCAATATAAGAAAAGTAAGCAAAATCTGAAAATACATGAAATAAAATAAATCAATGCTAGATTTACCTTTTTCACTTGTTGTTCTCTAATTTGTAGTAGTTTTTGCAAGAAATATGGTGTGATAATGCCCTAGCAACACTCGAGGATTAGTAGGGCTACAAAAATCTATTTTGAAACACTCGTAGGTGCTCAGTGATAGCAAAAAACACCCATGGGTCCTCGAGGATGATAGAAAGTGCCCAGAGGTGCTCGAGAATGGTAGAAAGTGCCCAAAGGTGCTCGAGAATAGTAGGTAGATATTCAGGGTGTGAGGCAAGGTCTAAAGTATATATTATTTGAGTGAGGATGCAATGAGGGATGTGATGGTAGATGCGAAGGTGAGGGTGATGATGGATGAACTCCTTAGGAAGCTCAGGGTAAAAGACTTAGGAAATTCTTAGATTGCTTAGGGCACTCCGAAAACTTAGGTGACTTAGGACCAAAAAATTAGGGGTTGAGCCATCAAAATGACTCCTATTTATAATCTCACCTAGGGCACATTAGGGTTTCAATGACACAATTTGTGCGGTCAAGATTAAAATGTGATGGAGGGTAGAGATTAAATATGGGCATGTGGCATGGATCAAGGTGGATGAATGGCTGGGAATAAAACAAGATGGATGGATGGGAAAAATTTACACATACATATGCATTTATTAAATATATAAAATATAATATTAAATATTAATATATTAAACAAATATACCTAAATATATGTAAATAAATGGGTAAAAATTGTGGGAAGACCTAGATGGATGACAAGTGGCTAGATTTTGGTGTTTACATAGGCTATTCATTATGACTAAACATAGTTGACTAGGATAAATTTTCCTAAGTGATCATGATTATTTTCCTAAAATAAGTCAATCATTTAAATATCTTAGGGAGGTATTCTAAGATTTTACCAGTAATGGGTAAGGTGAGAAGATTTCGATGGTTACTCTTATTTAAATCACTTGCATTGGGGTGGAATGCATTAATTATTGGTTGCAACATGATGCACTAGCTGGTAAAAGGCTATTCATCCTCTATTGATACTAATCTTCACCATGCCCTATTGTTTAACAACATAAGAAATGCATGATAGGAATAGGAGATGCACACATCATAGGGTGGTCAATGGGCTATGTGATAGGTGGATTCAATTTCAGATGACTTGTGTCATGATAGAAAGTCTATCATAATTAGATCTTGCTTTTTTGGTGTGGGAGTGGATCTACACCTTCAAAGGGCACCTTGAAAACCTTTTTAAGTCTCAAAAGCCTTTTTGGGGTACGAAAAGCACAAATTGGTGTGAACAGACCCATCAACATGGATTAGATAGATTCTAGTTAAATGAGATTATATGTGGTGCAGGTAGGGTGTTGATATTTTATGAGATGAATAGTGATTTCTACCCTAGGTGCAAATTAAATATTCAAAAAATGCAAAATTGGGTGTCCCTATTTTACCCCTTTTTTGATGTGTACATTGATATAATGGGTGCATCAAAAATAATTTTGAGTATTCATACCCAAATTTCATAGGAGATATGATCATATCCCTCATGCAAATTAGTTATTACATAAAATAATGGAGCATAATAATTCATAGGGTGTGCCCTCTCAAGTTCTTGAGGTAATAGGAGTTCTAAGATAACTTGAAAAGGAGCATGGAAAAAGGAAATAGAAGGGGACACATGTTAAATGGAAAAGAGGTTGAGAAAAGAGACAAGGAAGATAATAAAATAAAAGGGGTATGGTACAAAATATGAAGGGAAAAAAGAACATCATTAAGTGAAAATTACACGATGGGACCATTAAAATGCACCACTTAAGATGCCGAACATCAATTCACGTGCAGGATGAGATAAAGTACAAGGGAAAATATAAAATTATAGATACATGTGATGCATATGAGTGGAGCTATCCAAAAACAAAGGGAAAAATGATGATGTATGGGGAATAGGGCCTAAACATTGAAAAGGGAGTATAAGGTAATATATAACATATGAACAAAATTGGAGTTGTACATGATGGTATCTAAGGCACACCAATAGGAGCTAACTGACCTATCAGATATGTCAAAGAGTGCAAGGGCACAAACAACACTAGAATGAGTAAGCTTAAAGGGTTTTGATGATGATGTGGTAGCTAAGTTCATGGAGAATTGGCATGATGGCCATTGTTAGGTGCATGAATTGGAGATAAATGCATTTTAAGCCACAATAGCATGGGTGACAATGTTTCAAATAGAAGGGTAGATATATTTTTAGGAAGCATGACCTACACAACAAACCCATGAGGCATTTTTATTACCATAGAAATGCAATCCCTATGAAATATTTGATGATGGAACGACTATGAGGACTTTGTTACTAGAGCCATAAGATGTAGTTGCACTCTATGTGTTGAAATATTTTGTAGGTAATGGGTAATTTTTTGTTGTGATGCATCATCATTTTATTTTTTTATTGCACATAAAATGTAGGGATAAGGGAGAAAAATACTGACTGAATGTGCCATATTATCTATTGTGAGCATCAAAAATCATGAGCATCCAATATAAGCAACATGGTACTATATGAAGTCTATCTTACCAAGGATTGATTAAATTATTGATATTAGATTGACCAAGGGGAATGAGAATGATTTGGGACACATGGTTGGTGGGAGGATGTAGCATGTAGAAAAATCAATGAAGGGAGCTACAAAAATCAACATAGCAAAGTAGAGATTGAGATGAACGATGATATACGAGGAAATGATTGAAGAAGAGAGAAAGAGATGAGATAAGCAAAGAGATACTAGTTGTGGAATAGAGTCTGCATTAGATGGAGATAATAGAGGTGGAATCAAAGAGTTTTAAGGAGCATGGAAGGAGGGTGATAGAAAATAAGGGTAAGAGTAAGGTGCCAAAAGAGGAGGCAAAGTGCAAAAAAACAATTATTGTTAGAAATAGATTATATTACATCATTTGGGTCATGTAAATGTACCTTCCTAGGTACATACTTAGGACATTAGATTACTTTAGGGGGAAGTTATCTAGTTACTTCATGCAATGTAATAAATGCACAAGTGTCAATGTGCAAGTTGTATATGTGCAAGGTGTCCCTTGCACAACTAGGTAGAGTGTTGGCCAAGGAACCTATCTTCCTATATAAAAAGGGCCTCATTGTAACAAGAAGGATATAGAGAAGCTTAGAGCATATTCGTAGGTAGTAGCATAGTGTTGTGTAGATCACCATATATTGGTGATGGGTGCAATGTAGTCCAGTAGCTTTGTTCATGGAGTGTCCATTTCCTCCATAGCTACATTGTATTCATTTTTATCATTTCTATTTATAGCATATTTTAGTCATCTCGTAGATTTACTTTCTTTCATATTATTCTGCATCTTGTGAATGCTATCTCCCATTGCATACTACATCAAAATCTAATAGTGGTATCAGAGCCATGGTAGATCTAGCCATAATAGATCAATAGGAAAACCACCATTATCATTGAGCCTAAGTTTTTTGTCAACCTAATGCACTGTTGGACCAACCACTATCAAAAACTCTCAGAAGAGTCTAGGTGGTAGAATTAGGGAGAGCCACAAGTGAGGACTAAAAGAAATCTCAGTTCCAAAAATACTGAGATTACATTTGGCTAGAGTCTTTCCACAGAGTTGTAGGAAAAACTCGTGAAGACTAGGACTCAACATTCAATCCACTAGATTGACAAATCAACTAGTGAAGATCATTCAGGATATCTAGAATTTGTTAACTATTGCCCAAAGTTTCTTTTGTTGTAGAAAATTAATTCTCAGATGATTGGGACTCCTACAATAGAAATCTAGGAGACTTCAACTTCATTGCCCGAAGGTCAACGTGCCTTCATAGTGCAGATATTAGTTCCTTGTGCAAGAAAAGAATACTATGGAAGAAGACTTTTGGAGAAGAGTCATGGTGAAGTTAGGAGACTAGAGATCTCCATTGCTAGATTGAGAACTTCATAGAAGAAGAAAAGGCCATAGAAGCCTTGATCTAGAAGAAAATGCCATAGAAGCCTTGATCCAGAAGAAAAGGCCATAGAAGCCTTGATCTTGAAGAAAAGGCCATAGAAGCCTTGATCTAGAAAAAGCCATAAAAGCCTTGATATTGAATAAAAGGCCAAGAAGCCTTGATACTTAAGAAAAGGCCATATAAGCCTTGATACTAAGAAAAGGCCATAGAAGCCTTGATACTAAAAAAGGCCACAAAAGCCTTGATCCTAAAGAAGACTCTAGAAGAGAGTATCTGATTTAGAAGTAGATTAAGATTTTAGTACTAATACTTTGTTGTAGGGAAAGGAGATTCAGTGAGTTGGGAAACTTCCTACAAGAAATTTAGGAAGAGTATCTTCTTCAGAATCAATCCAACACCTAAAGAAAAATTGAAGGTAAAGAGATCAGGAGAAGATCTCATTGAAGAACTTCTAGTCTTGGAAGAAGAAGGACTAGGAGAGTCCTACTCGAATCCAGAAGCAGTAGAATCAGAGATCTAGAAGAAGATCTCACCACCAACACTTCCAGGAGTAGAAGGTTGAAGAAAAGGTCTCAAGGAAGACTAGAAGAAGTTGCAAGATCAAAGACCTTGGGGAGGTCTCAATGAGCATCTAGTAAAAGGCTTGGAGAGCCTTACTAAAGAAATCATCAAAGGAGAACTCATTGGAGAAATTCACTACAGAAGATAGTGAAAGATTTGGGATAATTATCACCATCCGACAACAAGCCCAAAAGAAGAAGAAGAATTTGGCAAGGAGTGCCAAATCTCAGAAGACCTCAAGACATTCAAAATCTTGAGAAGAAGATCCTGCTTGAAGTTAGAATTTGACAAGAAGACTTGAAGATAGGAGAAGCCTACCAAATCCAAGAGATTTGAAGATTACCTCTCACAGCAAGAAGGCATTATTTTCTGAGATAAAGACTTCTAAAAATCTATAGCAAAAAGGAGGAGACTACAAGAGGAGAACAAGCCACCAAATCCTAGGCTCATGAAAGAAAGTTTGAGACCATATTTTGGTGAAGAAGGAGTTGTTTAGGATAGCCTACAAAGAGCTGCAAGATCTTACTCAAGGCAGCAACTTGGTGATCTTAGACACCAAGATCCTCTACAAGATCTACATCCTCTATAGAAGCTGCAAAAGAGCTACAAAATTTTTAAAAAAGGTAAGCAACTATTGGTGCAAGTAGATTCATTAATTGGATTACTTATCAGATTCATTGGAGCACCTTATTTGGATTAAAGTTGCAAGAAGGAAAATTGGATTACAGTCTTCAAAAGTGCAAAAAGAGAAAAGTTCCTTTTAAGGTTCATTTGCACATTAGTTAGGAGTTGATTAGATTTCAGAACTACATCTATCAACTACCTATCATCTACTTTGGAAAAGAAAAATAAGACTAAGTCCTACAATATTAATTGTAGTGAAATTGTAGAATAATTATTGAAGGTTCATTTCAAATTATTCTTGATTAGTTGTAGTAAATTGATTAAGTGCATTATTTTGAGAGTTGATTGGAGTGATAAGGTGAAATTTTTAGTGCATTAAAAGTGAAATATTATTAGATTCATTTGCACTATTCTATTACTCTCAAAAATATTATTGTTTGTGTTCTTGAAAAGGGCACAAAATCAGAATTTGACAAAGTGTCTAAAGACACTATTAATGCACAAAAATCTGCAACACATAGTGGCCAAGAGAAGCCACCAAAATAGATTAGAATCCTCCAAAATTTGGAGAAGAAGACAACTAACCAAAATCAGAAATAGAAGCTTCAAATATTGAGACTTGGTGAGTCTCAAATCCAAAGCATTACAGGGTTAGTTGCAAGGAGAAAAGTGCAAAAAATTGCATCAAATAAGGAGCTTCTATCTACTTCTATCTAAGCTTGGATTTGTCATCAAAGTATCCAAGAAAAAATGGGAAGGTGTCTAATCAAAGAGACAACCTCAAAACCCCTACATTGCATTCAAAAATTCTACCACAAAACCATAAATTCAGACCTGCAAAAAGGAGTGCAAAAGAGGGTGCAATAAAGATTATTTTATACACAAATTTGTTACATTGTATTGCACTATCCTAATCTAGTTTATATAGGAAAGAGGGCAGATTTGAAGGTGCCTCAAAGGCACATTATTCTCAAGAAGAGCACAACCGAATACTAGCACACTCCAAGCATAAAGAAGCCTCTCAAAAGGGCTCACATCATGCATGGGTTGGACAGCCATAATAGGTAACCTACAAAGCACAAGAAAGGTGTCACATTGCTCACTAAAGGAGACAAATATAGCAACACATAAGCAAGGGAAATCAAAGCAAGCAAATTGGAATCATACATCCAATCAAGGAGCATTCAATACCATCATTGGAGCATCAAGAAGTCTCCACCAAAGCGCTGCCATTCGAACTCCATTCAAGATCCACCAAAGCTCCTCCAAATCTCCACCATAAGCATTGCTTGGCTGGAACCATCTCAGCACCATCGAAATACAACAAGGAAGAAGGTGGAAAAGTACATTGAAAATCTTGCAAGAAGGCATTGATAAGACTAGGGCATGCAAGTGCCACTTGTCATTCTCCAAAAGAAACCCTAAATGCCCTCAAAGGTACATTGGAATTTCACACATGTGAGGAAAAGTGTTACAACATCTCTTTGGTGCCCATAGTCCATGTGGAAGAGGAGTTACATTCAGCCATAGGCGTTATAGAAGGAAGCCTTATGGACAACACACTATGAAGGAATAAAAATGCTTTAGATGTTACTTAAGCAAGGGTGACACTTGTAACAAACGTCCAAGAACATATTTGAAGCATTGAATGTAACCATTGTGACACTTGTCACTCATCAAAATATTGACCACCTATTAAAGGCACCTTGGACTAGGGAGAACATAACATTTAGAAGCATTTAGAAGCATTCACATTCAACACTTTATAGTCTTCGCACACAAGGTCGAGTTGCAGCGTGGAAGCAAGGTGGAAGAGCCTTTAATGCTCTGGTCAAAGGAAGTCAAAGGTAGAGATTAAAGGTGCCATAGTTGAAGCATTAAATCCAAGATTTCCATTGGAGGGAATGGTCAAGGCAAAGACACTCACATTGCAGCCATCTCACATCCTAAAACAATGCGTATTCGAATATTGCAAGGTGAGATTTATTCCCTACTTTAATGTGCTTTCATTTAAGGGAGTTATAAGGTTGATAAACCAAGGTTAAACTTAGAAGAAATTAACCATATTGAAAGCAAAGCATCAAAGGGAATAATTTATCAAATTAATATAATATTTGCAATATTAACCATAGGAGAAATAAGGATTTCTACTAGAAATTAATTTTTAAATATTTGCAAATATTATTGTGTTCTAATTTTCTATATTTGGGAGCTATAAGGGTTACAACACCAAATTAGGTTATTGAAAATTAGAAACACTAAAATCAAATCCTAAGGGATATTAAAAGAGGTTATTAAGGTTTTTTGCTAAGGTTGGAAATTTATAATATTCTTGTCTCAAAATTTCTCAAAAGGGACAAAAGAAATCCAACATTAAAACCTCTTCAAAATTGGAAAAGTGCTTAGTTCAATAGGAGTAATAAGGTGTTAGAAAAGTTGATTTTTGATATTTACAAAACTTTACAAAATCAACCAAAAATTGAACTACATTTTACAAAAGCACTATATCATATTCCAAAATCACTAGGGAGTCATAAGGCATTCTACAAAACTTGGTAATATCAACATTTATCAAAGATTATCAAGTTGTAAATCCATTGGGAAAATATAAGCTTTCTACAAAACCTAAAATCCCATTAGGTGTATATACTCTTATTACTAGGGATACATAAGGAAGCCTACAAACCTAAGGATTAATATAGGTTTTATCAAATCAAGCTTATATATTAGGGAATTATATCCTACCATATCTAAAACTAGGGAGCTATAAGGATGTCTACTTCTCAAAA
Source organism: Wollemia nobilis (assembly GCA_028583015.1). NCBI lineage: Eukaryota > Viridiplantae > Streptophyta > Pinopsida > Araucariales > Araucariaceae > Wollemia > Wollemia nobilis. The sequence continues at coordinate 4,103,588 of JAQPPZ010000386.1, read as the reverse complement.
CACAACAAACACTAATAATTCCTTCAGAAAAGAGAAGGCCAGTGCCATAAAACTTGGGATCATGAATCTACTCATGAAATATGAAGGAATGTTAGACCTAAATTCAAAGGTAATTCATAGTGAAGCCTTAGAAGATAACTTTGATACTATGGAATGTTATCTTCAAGCCCATCTCAATGAAGCAATTGACAATGGAAAAAGTGACATTTCACTTTCCCTAGACTTTATGAGCATATTATACATGGCATTGCTCACATATAAACACTACAAGGATGAAAATGTAGAACAAAAAGGATTGATAGAACTACTCAAAAGGAAGGCAAAACTTAATGAATCATATCTAGAAAAGCTTTTTCAATCCTCATGCAACATTGGTACTTCAAGTTCTACTAACTCAAGATCTTATCATGATGCCTTAAGTGGTTGTTCAGAAGCTTCTATACAGATTGAAGATAGGAAAGGAGAATCTTCCTTACAAGAACCAAGTAGTAGCACAACCACCTATGAGAGCACAAAAACCAGAATCAAAGGCAAAGAAGAAGATGAAGTAGATAAAGGAGGAATACAATGCAAAGTCAATTGAAAGAACTTTTAGCTACAGCTACAACTTACTCTGCATCATATGAAGACACAAATTACCTGTTGAACCTGATCATAGTAAGCAATGAAGGAGAATACAAATTCCACTATCCAATGGAAGGAGATCCACATTGAAGACTAAAGTCTTCAATACCCAAATAATGTAATACAGGGGGTGTTAGAAATAGATTATATTACATCATTTGGGTCATGTAAATGTACCTTCCTAGGTACATACTTAGGACATTAGATTACTTTAGGGGGAAGTTATCTAGTTACTTCATGCAATGTAATAAATGCACAAGTGTCAATGTGCAAGTTGTATATGTGCAAGGTGTCCCTTGCACAGCTAGGTAGAGTGTTGGCCAAGGAACCTATCTTCCTATATAAAAAGGGCCTCATTGTAACAAGTAGGATATAGAGAAGCTTAGAGCATATTCATAGGTAGTAGCATAGTGTTGTGTAGATCACCATATATTGGTGATGGGTGCAATGTAGTCCAGTAGCTTTGTTCATGGAGTGTCCATTTCCTCCATAGCTACATTGTATTCATTTCCATCATTTCTATTTATAGCATATTTTAGTCATCTCATAGATTTACTTTCTTTCATATTATTTTGCATCTTGTGAATGCTATCTCCCATTGCATACTGCATCAAAAGCTAACAATTATAGGAGTCTCAATGATTTTTTTTTGAACTAGAAGTAGAAGTGAAATGATGGAAGGAAGAGATAGAGTCATGATCAATGGAGAAAATTATGGATCTATTATAGGTTTTGCAAGGAGTGGAAGGTGTTAGAGTATATTCCATCATTTGGGTCATGTAAATGTACCACCTTTGGTACATAACTAGAGTAGGAGTTTACTTTAGAGTAAAGTTAGTTAGTTACTTCAAGTAATGTAATAAATGCACAAGTGTCAAATGTGCAAGTTGTAAATGTACAAGGAGTCCACTTGTACATCAGTTAGATAGGTAGAGTAAGGGGCAAGGAATCTATCTTCCTATATAAAGGCCTCATAGTGAGTGTTTTAGGAGAGCATATGTAGTAGTAGTATAGGGGATCATATGTAGTAGTAGTATAGAGAGTGTGTGGTACAATGTAGTCCTTCATATCCTCTCATGGAGTGTTCATGTCCTCCATTATGTAGCATTGTACTATTTTCATCACTTTCATTAATGACATATTTTTGAGTTATTTGTAGATGTTCATCTTATTATTTTCTTGTATATTATTGTGACATTAGTTTATAGTTATCTCAGATTAGTTATCTTGCATCTTGTGGTTGCATTCCCTACACTACCGTGTTATCAAAAGCTAACAGTGGTATCAGAGCACATGGTAGATCAGTTAGGATCTAGTAAGAGTTCCACGGTAGATCAGTTAGAAAATAGGGAGAGCCACATGTGAGATTGAGAGAAATCCAAAAATCTCATTTACAAAATTTTTGATATTACATTTGGCTAGAGTCTTTCCACAAGGTTGCAGAAAAACTCGTGAAGACTAGGACTCAGCATAAATTCCACTAGATTGACAAATCAACTAGTGAAGATTTGTCATCTCTAGATTTAAAAAATTCTTTCATTCTAGTTTCTAACATCTTGTTGCAGGAAAAGGAGATTCAAAGAAATTTGGGAAGCTTCCTACATAGATCTAGGAAGAATATATTTATCATAATCATTCCAACACTTGCAGCAATAAGTAGAAGACTAAATATTTCAGAAGACCTGAGAAAAGGTCTCATTAGTAGAGATTGTAGACTTGCAAAGTGTAGAAGAGGAAAAGGCCATAACAACCTTACTACTGATTCAAGAGACTCTAGAGAAGAGTCCTCAAAGAATATTGGAGGTTGGTGATCTCCATTAAAGATTGCAGACAACAGATTGAAAAATTAGCCTAAAGAAGTTGAAGAGACTCCAAAGAAGAGTCCAAAAGAATATTGGAGGTTGGTGATCTCCATTAAAGCCTATAGATTGTAGAAGTGAAGAAGGACCAGCAAAGGTCTTGTTCCAGATTCTAGCAACAACAGATTTTAGAGATCCAAAAAGAAGATCTCACTACCAACACTTCCATAGCAGAAGGTTGAAGGAAAGGTCTCACTTGGAAGACCAAAGAAGCTACGAGATTGAAGACCTTGGTGAGGTCTCAAGGAGAAATAAGAAGAAGGCTTGGAGAGCCTTATTCGGAGAAGGCCATTAAAGGAGTTCTTAGAAGAACTCATTGGAGAAATTTACTACCAAGGAGAAGTTCTTAATAGTAAAAGAACTTGGGACAATTGTCACCATTCGACAACAAGCCCAAGAGAAAATATTTGGCAAGGAATTATCCAAACTTCAGAATACCTCAAGACTTTCATATTCTTGAGAAGAAGGCCTAGATTAAAGTGAGAATTCGATAAGGAGACTAAAGGAGAAAGGAGCCAAACATTACTACCAAATCCAGGAGATTTGAAGACTTCCTTAGAAGGCTAGAAGGCTCATTTGGAGATAGGGGTTTGTTGAATCTTTAGCAAAATACTGAAGGGTTCTTGAAGGAAAACTCAGCTACGATTTGGGGGAATTCCCTACCAAATTTTTGAGTTTCAAGAACAACATTTTAGTGTAGAGATTGACTGTGAAAGAGATAACAATCAAGGCAACATTACTAGCTGCAAAAACTTCAGAAGTTACAGAGTCCATCCTAAAGGTTAATCAAGTCACCTACTACAGTTTAAGGGCAGCAAGTTAGAGGGTTTTTGGAGCTGCAAAAAGGTGAGTTAAAGAGTTGTTTCGAAGAATCCAAGAAGAGTTGCAAGTTCATCTAGTTAAAGGCAACAATAAGGTGAGTCTAATCACCTAGCAATCCTTCATCTACAGAGATCATTAAGGTAAGCAACTTGGGTGCAAATAGGTTTATTAGTTGAACTTTAATTTGGGTTATTATCCAGTTCCATTAAGCACCATTTTAAGTTCTTTAAAAGTTGCAAAGAGAAGGTTGCATATTATAGTCTTCAAAGGGAGTGCATAAGGAAGTTCTTTTAAGGTTTATACCTGCACATTAAAATAGGAGTTAGATACATATCATCTTCCTATTATTCAGTTACAACAAAGAAGACTACATTAATTTACAGAAATTATAGTGCATTTAGGAGCAATTACTAGTGCATGACTTAAGATTCATTTGAAGGAGTAATAATGTGAGATCAATATTGCACTATACTAGTTATTCTTAAAAGGTTTTTTAAGATGCACTAAATATATTAAGTTATAGAGATTCAAGGTGCACTAAGTATTTTAAGTTACAGTGAAAATTAGTGCATAGTATGGTTTACTTTGAGGGTTCATCTATAAGAGTAATAAGGAGAAACTATTATTGCACTATATTAGTTATTCAAATTTCACTAAGGATTCTTAGTTAAGGTGAACATTAGTGCAAAGTTAAACCTCTAAAATTAGCTGCATGGTTAAGAGCTTGGATTCATTGGTGTTAAAATTATCCAAGTTAGAGGTTAGTGTTGTCTGAGAAGAAAGGCAACAATACATTGCTCTCAAGGATTAGAGTAAGCAATCACCATATCTAAGAAGCAAAAGAAAATCTTCAGAAATCTATCTTCATTTTTCCTTAGACTATACAACGAGGAGCTACCATATCAAAGGAGAAGAATAGCATAAAAGGGAGACAAAGAACTCTCAAAACTTTTGTGCAAAATAAGGTATCTTATTTATGTTACAATGATGCACCATATCCCTCCTAAAGAGGACGTAATATAGAGTGTCCCAAGACACTAAAGGCAACAAGCATCCTACATCCAAGATCAACTAAAACATAGAAGACAGAGAAGGTGAGCCAACCTAGGGTACACAAGCATCAGTTTGGGGTGTCTAAAGATACCATCTTTAGCATATTATCTAGCACCCATGATTGCATCAACCTGTAGCACAAGTACCTATGTAAGGATAAAGGTAAGGGCAAAGAATAATAAGTGGTATATCGAGGAGAAAAATAAAGGTGCAATACCCAATAAGGAGGTCGAGAAAAAGCACCACATTCTACCACTTAAGCTCCATAGGACTGCCACTCCATCGCCCTTGGTACCTCACAGTTGGAGCCAACCACCATCCTTGAGTAGAATAACTTGCAAGAAGGAAATTGTTCACTATAAAAAGAGTGAAGTAAGCTTGCAAATGGTTGGAATGAAAAAGTAGTGAGAAGGTCTTAAGCATAATATTTTGATACATTGAAGAGAGCATGTATGCAAATGAGATAACTACACTTGTATTGAAATAGGAAGGGATATTGTGCCACTTGGTACAAAGGGATCATTACCCTCTTATCTCCAATGCTCAATAAAGGTGCTAATTCATATAATACTTATCATCATTGTACTAACGTCCAAGGAAATTCAATGCCTAGCAAGGAGAATCTAATCCAGAACCACATGATTTAAAATGCTCCCCAAGATCTAGAATTTCGATTTAGGAAGACACTTAAGTAATGCCTACCACCACCTAGCGCCCACTTCAAGAAATAGAAGTTTACATAGCCACAAAATGAGAATCGCACATAGAGCGAGCAAACGAGCAAGTGAGAAAATGAATGAAAGGAAGCAAATTCGTAGCAAGTATTAAGTGAAGCACATTCAAAGCCTAAATTCAAGGAGTCAAAGGTGCATTTAAGACTATCATAAGAGAACGACCATCGATTCTATCATAAATTATCAAGACACCAACACTCACAATAAATGCTCAGATTCAATACCAGTCAACATGAATTCAAAGGTATATTTGCACTTACTTGCTTTCATTAAAGTTTACCTTAGATACTTGCTTTCATTACTTGATTACTTACTAAGCAATCATATCAATAGTGCATAATCTTAAGGGATAATTCAAGAAAGTATTATATTTGTAAATAATTAAGTAGGGGAAATAAGGGTTTCTAATTAGACATTTAAAAATTATATTGTACTGTGTTGAGGGAGTGGGAGAGGACTCAAGGGGTCCTAGCAAACAATTGGGACAATCAGTGGGGCACAAGAGGTAAAAAAAAAAATTATATTGCAAATATTATTCATTTCTAATATTCCAAAATTATGGAGTTATAAGGTATACTACATAAAACATAAATAATTGGAATTTAGAAATATTGGTTATTAAGGGATATAAAAGGAAGTTCATTATTTACTTAAGGAGTTTGAATTATATATTTACATTTATCTCATATTCATACTAAAGGGACAAAAGAAATCCAACCATAAAACTTCAAATTAAGTGCATAGTTCATTAGGAGAGATAAGGTGAAATAGAAGTTGATTATTGTTACTTACAAAACATTAGAAAATCAACTCAAAAGGTGAACTATTACTTCCAAAGCACTTTATTAAGCTTATAGTTTATTCTAATCACTAGGGAGACATAAGGAATCCTACAAAACCTAATTCTAGAAAGGTTTTATCAAAATTGGTTCTTATACTCTAAACAAGGGAGTCCTAAAGTAGACTACTTAAAAGGATCTATCTAAAGTGTTAAAAGGATCCTATCATACACTACAATGGATAAAATAGAAAGAGAGACATTTCATCATAATACACACTACAAAAGGACTCAAGATCAAAATCCATCCAATATACCATATCAAATATGCAAAATCACTTCAAGATCAAATAATTTCATAGGTCAAAGTGAAAAGGACATTTGGTATATTGATTCAGGGGCAAGCCATCACATGATAGGAAATCTACATTGGTTTGATTGTCTTGAGGTCACTAACAACTACAAGTTGAAAATTGTAGATGGCAATAACTATCATATACATGGATATGGGTGTGTGTCACCTAGTAAATTATTTCCAAAATTTTTGCTACATAATGTGATGTATGTTCCTAGATTAACATCTAATCTCATTTTAGTATCCAAGTTAGTAGAAAGTAAAAGGAAGATTGACTTCAGATACATAAATGGAGCTAACATGTGTCTCATTATACATCAAAATGAGATTGAAGCTATTGGATCAATCCATAGAAATATATATGCTCTAGATTCTACCAAAACTTCACAAGATATTATTGTGTTTCAAAACAATACTAATATATTTTTTGAGAAACATATTGGAGAAAATGAAGAACCTATATATCATAAAAGCATAGGAAGAGATAGAAGGTTCAAAATTAAAAGGATGAGATGACAAATACACTATGCTTTACTTGGTCATCACAACCCAAAGAAGAAGAGGAACCAGATCAAGAAGACATACAATGCAAGGTAAACCAAAGACAATACAAAGGACCAAATCAAGCTAAAGAACATCTAAAGATAGAAGATCCATATTTAAGACTAAAGTCTTCAATACCCAAATAATGTAATACATAGGGGTGTTAGAGTATATTACATCATTTGGATCATGTAAATGTACCACCTTTGGTACATAACTAGAGTAGGAGTTTACTTTAGAGTAAAGTTAGTTAGTTACTTCAAGTAATGTAATAAATGCATAAGTGTCAAATATGCATGTTGTAAATGTACAAGGAGTCCAATTTTACATCATTTAGATGGGTAGAATAAGGGGCAAGTAATCTATATTCCTATATAAATGTCTCATAGTGAGTGTTTTAGGATAGCAGATGTAGTAGCAGTATAGGGGATCATATGTAGTAGTAGTATAGAGAGTGTGTGGTAAAATGTAGTCCTTCATACCCTCTCATGGAGTGTTCATATCCTCCATTATATAGAATTGTACTATTTTCATAACTTTCATTAATGGCATATTTCTGAGTTATTTATAGATATTCATCTTATTATTTTCCTACATATTATTGTGCTATTAGTTTATAGTTATCTCAAAATAGTTATCTTGCATCTTGTGGTTACATTCTATGCACTACCATGTCATCAAAAGATAATAGAAAGAATGCCAAGAAGCAAGGGCAAGTCCTTCAAAAGAGCTAGGAGTAGGGGTGACTACATGGTAAGCATCCTATGGTGTGGCTGTTAGTATAAATTTGGCAAGGATATTGTTGTAACTAGCAGAATTGATGATATAAGCCACCCCAATAGTAGTAGGAAACAAAGAAAAAGAATTAAGGAAAGTAGAAGGGTTGTTGTAAGTGATAATATCAAAGTTAATTATTAAGAATTATAATTTAGAGAAGAAAATAGAGTATATAGAGGAAGAAATAAAAATTTTAAAAGAAAAAAAGCATAAATGTGATCAGGGCTATAACAATTAAAAACATACAAGGAAGTGCTAGGGAAGTTGGTCTTGGATTTGGTGGCTTGTAGGATCCCACCACATGTATATGAATTTATGATCTAGGAGTGATGGATTTGGTTGAGAATATTGAAAGTGCTATTAGATTCTTCTTATGAGATGGATACATCATAGAAGTTCTATGCCTTGTTCTTCAATAGTGTCCCAAAATATTAGGACCTATTGTACAAAATGTATGTGCATAAAGTTAGAAAATATAGAATGGAATACAAATCCTTTCATAGGATATTTCCACTTGAGGGTATTTATGTATGTGATTATAGAAGAAGAACAAGCCAAACACCAATGTTTAGAGTACCAATAAAAAAAACAACAAGTGGGGATAATGGTGCAAGGGGAACAAGATATTCCAAATGTATTCATTATATATTTTTGAGCGATGTGGGAAAAACCTCAGTGCCAAGAGAGGATACAAAAATAATGGGATGGATGTCTATAATGACTCAAGAAAATTATGATGGTACAGGTTCAAAGGGTGGCACAATGATTGGAGGAGACACAAATAAGGTGGATTGGGTTACACTTCCATTTTATGCTCCTATGGTATCCCATGTTAAATTATCAAAATTCATCATGGACATGAAGGATATTGAGGAGGAATTCAAAGACAAGGTGGGACCAGATGGTTACTTGGCATGACATGAGGTAGGTCACATGGAGGCATACAATTTTAGTGAGTCGATGGTAAAAAATTAAGGAATGTAATGAGAAATGATATCAGGCATTCTACAGATGCATAGATGTAAAATAAAAGTTATGATCAATAAAATGATATGAATATTGATGTGTGTATATGTGAATGTGATAAAATTTATTCTATAAATAAAGTAGAATGAATGCCAAGAAAATTGTAATGCGAATGTGAGAGGGTATGTGTGTAATAAATGAAACATTAGATCAAAAGGAAGGAAGAAATCAAATAAAATTAATGTTAAAAGTGAAATAAAAATATTAAGGGCAACTGAATGACAAAGGATCAAAACAAATAAATTCAATGGGAAAATAACAATAAATTGCAAGAAGTAAATATGAAAAATATATTCACAAATTTGAAATAGAATAAATGAACCACAAAATAAATGATAAAAGGGATAAGATGGTGACTGAAGAGCTAATAGAGATAAAAAAAAAGCATACAGAGAACAGGCTTATATTACAAAGTTAGAAAGGTCATGCGAAATAACTAAAAGGAGAAAAGCAATTAAAAATGTGAAAGAAGGTAACTTAGAGTAGTAAGTAAAAAAGGAAAAAATTAAAGGTGATTGAATAGGCGATTTGATGGATTTTTAAGCCTTATACTACCATAAAATATCATATATCCCAAATATAAAATAACCACAATAATAAAGGTCAAATTTAATCTTAAATAACAACATAAAACAAATACTCATAATAAAAAATATCACTTTCTTCTTTCTTGAGAATATCAATAAAGAGAGATACAAATTATGGAGCTTTGTCTCCATGATATAATTTACAAAATGATTTTTCATATTATTGATTGTTCCCTTCCATGTGACCTTTGAATTCATAACTTGCCATTTGCATACAAGACTCAACCTTCTTTCATGACACATGTACATATCAAATAATATAATATCATCTCACATCCCCCATATTACATTATTTGAAATTTTGTGATAGACAGTAGATTCTAAAATATTTGAAATTTGTTTCAACCAAGTGCTTTTGTAAAGATATTTGCAATTAGATCTTCAATAGAAACATGCTTTAACTAAATATGATTATTTTGAATATGATCCCTGAGCTTAAATATGTTTTGTTATTTCATGAATAATTGGATTTTTGATCAAATTAAGTACTCCTTGATTATCATAATTGATTTGTATAGGATTTCTTATGATGCCCATATTTAATATTATATAATGTAACCATAATGCTTCACATACTACATCTTTTGGTGCACAATATTCTATGTATGTATATGAGAGTGCAATTGCATGTTGTTTTTTAATGTGCCATGAAATTGATCCAGAGCCAAGATAGAACACATATCCTGATGTAGATTTTATGTCGTCTATAGATCTTGCATAATCAGAATTTGAATATCCCTGTAAATAAATGTTTCCATCATCCTTTTTATATGTTAGTCCATATTTTGTAGTTTTACTAACATATTGTAGTATTCTTTTATAGCTTTCAAATGTCTTTACCTAGGTTCTTGCATAAATATTGAAATATAATTCACAAAAAAAACTATATCTAGTCTGTTATTTGTCAAATATAGAAGACTTTCAATTAATTGATGATAAATAATGGCTGAGAAAAGAGGTGTCTCATCATATCTGGATAACTGTAATCCTTGTTCAATAGGAGTATATTTGGATTTACATGCTTGCATTCTATATTTCTTAAGTAATATTTTTGCATATTTTGTTTGTGTTATTATGATATTATTCTCATTTTGATGTATTTCTAAACCAAGACAATAATGAAGAAGCCCCAAATATGTCATCTCAAAATACTTTTCAAGGTCATTTTTAACTTCATTTTTTAGACTTTTGAGCTTCCTATAATTACTATATCATCAATATATACCACAAGTATTATTATGTAACCTCCAACCTTTTTTGTATAGAGATATAGATATGATAGACTTATTTTAAAATTATGTTGTAATAAATGATAATTAATCTTTATATACCATGCTTTTGGTGCTTTCTTTAGACATGCAAATATTTGCTCAATTTGTAAACTTTGCGTTCTTGTACTTTAATCATAAATCCTTTTTGGTTGTGATATATATACTTCTTCATGGTCACTATTAAGAAATGCACTTTTTACATCCCTATAATGTAGTTTCCATCCATGATGTGCTACCAAATAACAATTTTTTTGAATAGTAGTCATTCTTGTTGGTGCAAAATTTTATTTATAATTAACTCCTCTTTGATTGTATCCTTTTGCAACTAGTCAAATTTTGTATTTTTCAAGTGAACCATTTGCTTTATATTTGATCTTGTTGATCCATTTACAACTGACTATTTTCTTTCCTAGAGGTAGATCAACTGGATTCCATGTTTTATTTTTTATCAATATTTTGTATTTTGATTCCATATCTACCTTCCATTTTGGATGATTTAATGCATTTAGTGTTGTAGGTTCTACTATAGAACTTATCAATCCCCTATTTATTCTATTTAAACTAGGAGTTTGAGGTATTATCGTAGTAAGATCTAATATTTGCTGTAATTTTGAATCCTTAAGTATATCCCTAAGCCATATTGGTTCTTTTCTTTGTAGGATTGTATTAGTCTTTGTGTTTTCATTCTATTCATTTTGTATATTTGATTCTGAATCTTTGCTTGATGAGTCCTCTTTTGAAAAATTTAGACTAGATTCTGAATTAGCTTTTTGTTCTTTAATAATATTTTTTATTCCTTCATCAAATACTACATCTCTGCTTATGTAGATTTTCTTTGTTATTGGATCAATTATTTTATATCCTATCGACTTATCATCATAACCATGAAATATTTCGCACATAGTTTTCTCATCTAGTTTAGTTCTATCTTGCTTTGGAAAATGCATATATGCTTTACAACCAAATATTCTTAATCGTTCTATTGTAGGTTTTTGTCATGTCCATACTTCTTTAGGAGTGGCATTCTTCAATATTCTTATAGGTGATCTATTTTGTAAATATACAACCATTTTAACTATTTCTACCCAATATTGATGATCAAGATGTGCTTTTAACATATTATGAAACATTTCCATAATTGATCTATTTCTTATTTTGCAATACCATTTTGTTATGGTGACTATGTTATTGTAAGTTGTATATTTATACCAATGGTTTCTAGAAAGAGATTAATTTTTTTTCATAAGAATTCTCCTCCTCTCAAATATTTTTGATTGTTTTACTTGTTTCCTTTTCTACTAGCAATTTGAACTATTTGAAACAACTAAATTATTCAGACTTAAATTTCATAAAATAAACTCATATTTTTCTAGAGTAATCATCAAAAAATAGCTGAAAATATCTATCCTAAAATGTTAGTGACATTCATTGGACCACATAGATCAGTTTACCAATTCCAATGGTTCTTGAGTTCTATGTTGACTGAGTTCAAAAGGAATTCTATGTTGTTTTCCTACTAGACATTATGGACATATAGTAGATTCCCATGATTTTTTAGGCAATCCTTTAAATTTTTGGTGTGTACTCATTTTATTTAGCGAAGATGCACTTATGTGTCCTAGATTTTTGTACCAAATTTCTCTAGTTTTTGAAATCTTCACTGATAGAGCTTTTTTGGACAATGTATATAGAGTGAACAAACTATCCTTTTATGAACTTGAAGCTATAACATTTCCTTGTTTGATAATAAGACATATCTTTTTATCTTTAATAGTATTGATTTCAACTGTGAGATCTTTATCCATAAGCTGAGATACTAAAAGAAGATTAGTAGTCAATCCAAGTGCATATAGTACATCTCTAGTTATTATTGTTTCATTGGATAGATCAATTAAGACATTTCTAACCCCTTTAACCTCATAAGTCATACTATTTGCTATAACAACTAGTTTTTCATATTTTCTTGAAGAGTATTAAACCAATGTTTATTTCTTGTCATGAGCCTACTTGATCTAGAGTTAATGTACCAATAATTCATAAATATTTATTTATATCTTCTAAATAAAAATAAATTTTAACAATTTGATTTCTTTGAAGTAGTAAACCTTATGACTCCCTAGTTTAGAAACTAATATCAATATTAAATTTACAAATTTTTATTTTCCTAATCTTTGATGTTGAAAACCTTTTAGTTCCAAAAATGAATTTGCAAAATTTTAAAAATATTTTAATAAAGTTTCTATTTTATTTTTTTGAAAAATTTGAAAATACTAAATAAAATTTCTATCAAAATAACTTTTAAAAAGTAAAATAATCAAAAAAATTGAGTATTGTAGAAGTCCTTTATCACTCCACACTTTTAAAGTTGAGTATTCCATTTACTATGCACTTATCTTTAGGCCTGATCCACTTGCACTTCTCCTTGGGCCTACTTTGCTTGACCAATGTTAGACTCCTCTAGCCTGCTACTAGACTCTGCTTAGGTATACTTTGCTTGACCAATGTTAGACTTAGATTTTGCTTGAGCTTTACTTGTTATTTGCTATTAAATCTCAGGTATGTAGTTTGAATAAATATGAAAATACTGATGGTGAGAAAACTTAGGCAAAAATCATATGCACACACTTTTACGTATTACTTAGACCGCTTATTCTCATTTACATGTAGCTTAGCTAAATAGGTCTTTTTTTTTCTTATTCTCTATAGGATTATTTTACACTATTTTACTTTTTGATATAACCGTATACTTATTTTTGCACTACTAGAGCTTTTCCTTATCTTCTTGGTTTCTTGTGTCACAACCCTAATTTTCAATCATCTAGATAGTTTTTTTTTTTTTTTAAATAGATTCCCAACTACATGAACCTACCTTGAGATGATAAGAAGTTCACTCAATTTGGTTTGGAGAATAAGCACACCCATATCTAATCTTTTCCATATCCATTTGGTAAGATGTACTGGATGCACAATCTTGGTTTAGCTAGTTATCCTTTCTTGGGTACCCCATGAGCTAGCCCATCTCTTTACATATATTGAAAGAGATTATTAACTCTCCAGCCATCCTTCTCATTCAAATTATTTTGTGAATGAGTTGTCCACCTCTTTACATTCCATCAAAATAGATCATTACTCATCTAACTATCACTCTTGCTTGTCCTTTAGTGAGCTAGTTTACTCCATCCTATCTATCAAAGGAGGACACTCCAACCTCTTCACCATACACCAACCCATCGATGTAGGTGCATTGGGTATGTTATGAGTAACTAACAACTCCTTACTAAGTGAATATGTCTTTCATGGTCCCTTCCATAAGTAAAACCTGGTGTACAAATCCCACGATGCTACACCACAAGGGAGACTTATGGAACACAACTTAAACCTAACTCAAAACACCATTCACTAGGAGGTAATCGATAGTCCCACGACTAAACACATAAAAACAAAATATTATTTATAAACCTGAGGTGAAGGTCAAACCGTTAATGTATACATTAATCTAAGTACCAGTTCTAAGTTTCATTTTGAGGAGACACTAGCCGAGGAAGGTTACTTTCAAAGTAGCTAAAACTACCACATAGGAGTTCTTGGAAGTCTTACTTCACCGAGTGGTTTATGATATGGAAGGTCAATTTTTTGAGATCATTTGTTATGGAGTTTTCATAATTAAAACATACAGTTGCCTTTAAATGACCAACGGATATTTACTATGTTCATCCAATTCTTCATAGATTGCATAAAGAAAACCTTCAATACTTGGAAAATATAAATCCCACGAATTCTAACAATCAGAGCAAATTGGAATCATTTACCAACACAACATTGCTTAATTTATTGATGATATCATTTCATTACACATTCTCCAATCAAAGCATAAGTAGACTTAAAATCAACAAACCCACATACTGTAAATAATGCAATCCATATCTCCTTTAATAATATTCATGAAATGTACAAAGTTTGAACATACACCACGTTTATTTTAGTGATTTAGCCAATAGTTATTTCCAGGGAGATGTAATAGTTTCCCATAAAAACATAATAATATTATAGTAAGTTATCTAAGCAAAACCAGTAAGCAAAACTTAAATTTATTCCATTTTCTCTACTTGTAGTCATCCTTTTAGTTCTCCTCTTTGGCTCCTGCATCACAAATTGCATGAGGTATAATGCATCACAACCTTGATTTTCAATCATCTAGATAGTTTTTAAAAATAAATTTCCAACTACAAAACCCTACCTTGAGAAGACAATAAGTTCACTCAATCTAGTTTGGAGAATAAGCACACCCATATCTACTCTTTTCCATATCCATCTGGTAAGATGTACTAGATGCACAATCTTGGTTTAGCTAGTTATCCTTTCTCGTGTACCCCATGAGATAGCCCATATATTTATAAATGTTAAAAGAGATTATTCACTCTCTAGCCATCCTTCTCATTCATATTATTTTATGAACAAACTGACCACCTCTTTACATTCCATAAAAAGATATCATTCCTTATCTAACTATCACTATCGTTTATCCTTTAGCGAGCTAGTTTACTCCATCCTATCAATTGAAGGAGGACACTCCAACATCTTCACCATACACCAACCTGTTGATGTAGGTTCATTGGGTATATTATGAGTAACTAACAACTCATTACTAAGTGAATGTCTTTCATGGTCCCTTCCATAAGTAAAACCTGGTGCACAAATCCCATGATGCTACACCACAAGGGAGACTTATGGAACACAACTCAAACCTAACTCAAAACACCATTCGCTAGGAGGTAATTGGTAGTCCCACAACTACACACATTTACATTGAATATCATTTTCAAACCTGATGTGAAGGTTAAACCATTAATGTATACATTGGTCTAAGTATTGGTTCTAAGTTCCATTCTAAGGAGACGATAGCCGAGGAAAGTTACTTTTAGAGTAGTTGAAACTACCGTGTAGGAGTCCTTTGAAATCTTACTTCATTGAGTGGTTTATGATATGGAAGGTCAATTTCCTGAGATCATTTTTTATGGATTTTGCCTATTTAAAACCATACAATTACCTTCAAATGGCCAGTGAACATTTACTACATTCATCCAATTCTTCACAGATTGCATAAAGAAAACCTTCAATACTTGGAAAATATAAATCCCATGAATTCTAAAAATTAGAGAAAATTGAAATCATTTACCAACACAACATTGATTAATTTATTGATGATATCATTTCATTACACATTCTCCAATCGAAGCAAGAAGACTTAAAATCAACAAAATTCACATACTGTAAATAATGCAATCCATATCTCCTTCCATGAAATGTATAAATTCTAAACATACACCACATTTCTTTTAGTGATTCAACCAATAGTTCTTTCCAAGGAGACATAACAGTTTCCCATAAAAACATGACAATATTACAGTAAGTTATCTAAGCAATTTTTTTTTATAAAACTCGAATTTCTTCCATTTTCTCTACTTGCAGTCATCCTTTCAGTTCTCCTCTTTGGCTCCTGCATCGCAAATTGTGTGAGGTCTAATGCATACAATAGACTTATAATGAGGTCTACCACTACCACATTATAAGAGCAAAACTCCAACTCTAATCTAAGAACATAAATCTTACCCTCAATATTTCCACAAGGCTTGAGGTTTAAAGCAAGAGTAATAGTTACACATCCACACATTCACATACAATAAAGTTTCCTTTCATTTTCTAGAATAGTTTCTATCTCTAGTCATAATAATTTTCCAAAGCAAGCTGGAATAAAATTCACAAGCTGCATAGAAAACTAAGCACCAATTATTCTTTATAAACATATCAATTTCAAAACAAGTCAATAAATCAAACTAGGTGCCTCCACACTTACACTTCCTACCATAGTAAGAAAACAAACCACCATTTTCATTTAGCACAACCAGCACTACAAAGCTCTATTTACATACATGCTTTACTCAGAGTAAAGAGAAAGGTTTAATGAAAATTTTAAAACTGGGACATCCAAGCAAGAAAGCACTTTTACACTGAATATTGATAAAACATGATCCTCTTCTATGCAACCATTCCTAAAATACTACTACCTATTCGAAGTGTAACTTTTTGGAGTAAACACGACACAAATTTGGTAGTGTAATGATTTCCAAAGCAAAACAACTTTATTTAGGTAGTTTTGTTAGGTCCTACTAATGTTTTACCAGCACAACCACCACTAAAACACCTCCTTGATATCTAAACATATTCCAAGGTAGCCAACCATGAAACTTCTCCTCCACGGTTTAGCATTTCAACAAAGGAAAGCATTCATGCTACAACAAAATGATGATGAAGCTGAAAACTCAAAAGACTACTACTGCACCCCTATGAATCTAATATCATGGGTTCCTAGCCAAGTTGCTGGAAAACCTACACAACTATGGTGAGATGTCTTCAGACAGAGCTATGGTAAAATTTGGAATTATCCAACTATGATCTTACGCAGATGACACGACAAAGGATTAAAGCATAACATTTTACACATTGCTAACTAGGTTCATTTCCAGCATAAGATAAATTTTATTAGTCCAAGTCTTCTAGAGTTGCTTTCTTCTATCTTTCTTAGGAAGATTTGAATGCTTCTCAATTTTTTGCAACTTTTAATTCTTCTATTCTATGCACCTAGAAATTGAAACTCTTATCTATATTCTATAGGAATCTTCTCACACTTTTGTAGCTTAATGTTTGTTGTAACTCTTTATCTAAAAATTTGTAATGTCTTAGGTCGCACCTAAGAAATATATATAATTCTCCTTACTAGATAATATAATATATTATCAAGATGACTTTGAATGTCCCTAAATGATCAGCTATCTTGTGAGTTGATTCTACCTCAACCTTAAAATATAAAAATCATTAAATTATTTTCAGGGTTGGCTATATACCTAAATAACCAACTCTTCTTCAGTTTTTTCAACTATCTATCAGTACAGTTGAGTCCTAGTCTTCACTGGTTATTCTTCAACTATATAAAGAACCTAGCCTTTCTAATCAACATGACCTTTAAAATAGAGTTTGAGTCTCACTATCTTCCAAGTGGAAAAAATCTTAATTGAATTTATCAAACTATATAAAATTAATTTATCCAAACACATTCCAAGGTAGCCGACCATGAAATGTCTCCTCCACAGTTTAGCATTTCAACAAAGGAAAGCATTCATGCTACAACAAAATTATGAGGAAGTTGAAAACTCAAAAGACTACTACTGCATCCCTATGAATAGAATATCATGGGTTCCTAGCCAAGCTGTTGGAAAACCTACACATTTATGGTGAGACGTCTTTGGACAAAGCTATGGTAAACTTTGGAATTATCCAACTATGAACTTACACAGATGACTCGATGAAGGATTAAAGCATAATGTTTTATACATTGCTAATTGGTTCATTTCTAGCATAGGATAAATTTCATTAGTCTAAGTCTTCTAGAGTTGCTTTCTTCTATATTTCTTAGGAAGCTTTGAATGCTTCTCAATTTTTTGCAACTTATAATTCTTCTATTCTCTTCACTTAGAAGTTGTAACTCTTCTCTATATTTTGTAAAAATATTCTCACACTTTTTTAGCTTAATGCTTATTGTAACTCTTTATCTAAAAATTTATAATGTCTTAGGTCACACCTAAGAACTCAATATAATTCTCCTCCTTACTAGATAATATAATATATTATCAAGGTGACTTTGAATGTCCTTGAATGATCAACTATATTGTGAGTTGATTCTACCTCAAGCTTCAAATATGAAAATCTTTAAATTAATGTCAGGGTTGGCCATATCCCTAAATAAACAACTCTTCTTTAGTTTGTTCAACTATCTATCAATATAGTTGAGTCCTACTCTTCACTGGTTATTATTCAACTATGGAAATAACCTAGCCTTTATACTCAATATGACCTTTAAAATAGAGTTTGAGTCTGGCTATTTTCAAAGTGGAAAAACTCTTAATTGAATTTATCAAACTGTATAAAATCAATTAATAATGGTGGCTTCAATAAACTCTATCAATTTGGACAAAGTTTGGTGGTAGCTCTGATACCATTGATGGTTTTTTAAGACTTATATGACCATAATATATCATAGGTTATATTACATAGGTTCCAAATATAAAATAGGCATAATAATAAATATAAAATATAATCTTAAATAACAAGATAAAATAAATATTTAAAAAAAAAAATATCACTTTCTTATTTCTTGAGAATATCAGTAAATATATACAAATTATGGAGCTTTGACTCCATGATATAGTTTTACAAAATGACTTTTCATATTCTTTACTATTCCCTTCCATTTGACCTTTGAGTTCATAACTTGTCACTTGCATAGAAGACTCTTAGCCTTCTTCATGACACATGTACATATCAAATAATGTAATATCATATAATATGATTTGCGATAGGCATGTAATGACATGTACAAATACGACCTACAGAGTGGGTGTAGATCCTAAGGGATATATGAGAAGGACATTATCATAGGATGAGATCAAGAGTAGACAAGTGGGTAAGGGTAATTGTAAATGATAAAAAAGAGTGCTATCAAGGTGACACAAATTGAGAGGAAGGAGGCAAACAACAATGATTATTTAAATGAAGGAAATGTGATAGAGAGAAGATAAATGCAAGAAATGAATAGGAGTGATAGTGAAGAGGAAGAGGACCCTATTGGTTCACCTTTCATGCACACCCTATAAAAAGTAGAAAAGAAACATAAATAACACCTTAATGAGAATAAATACCTCTCACTTTAGGATCTGAATGGATATCCAAGGTGTGAGTTATAATGCTGGGTCGAATACTCTCACTCTTTTCCACTTCTAGAATAGTTTTCAAGGGACTGCCTGTTTTACCTCCAACAGGATCAAACTTCATTTGCTGGTGTTTAGTGGTGTTTTGTTCGCTTATCATATTTGTATTTATAAATAGATATAGATATTTGGATTTTAGAAGATTAAAAAATAACAAAATTTTAAGAACATAAATATAGAAATTTTCAAAAATAAAACAGAGAGGATATCAACAATCTCAACTATCAATTATCTTTCAATTTGGCATATTGTTATGTTCTCTAAGTGGGACAAATAGAATAATAAACCATCCAACTTTCTAAGACAGACTTATTATCTAGCAAAGGGTGAAGCAAGTTTTGGGATAGATCAACCTATTTAAAATATAGTTCTCCCTAGAATTAATAGGATGTGTCTATGGATAGCAAATGCTCATGCACATAGACTAGAGCTATCAGATTCAGATCTTTAAACTAGTTGGTTTAAACACATCCTTAAGATAGTTTAATATTTCTAAAATTCAAATCTTGCTTGGATGATTTTACCAGTAGCTTAGCTCACGTAGCAAAATTAAAGCAAGTAAAATAAGAATTAAATTTTAGAATTCAAACTGCAATGAAGCTCTTTCTTAACACTAACAACATACCAAATTAATCAAACTCATAATAATTTTAATTACATACATCCCAATGAAAATAAGAATAAGGAAATGAGTACCGTTTAAAATTAATAAGCGTATTAAGCACCTAGCTACACCACTTCAGATTAACAACATTGCAAAATATCCAATGTCGACAATAGAGAAATTTTCCAAAAAAGGTAAATTTTCAAAAAAATACTTCTATTATAAATTCTTGCATCCTTTGTTTACATTCAATGGGAGTATATATAGACTCAGGACATGCCTTGATCTTTTAAAAATATATTGCTCCTAAGGACTCAAAACATAATATAAAAATCCCATCGCTCCTAAACAATCATCCAAGCAGCTCGCCATAAATGGTGAAGATGTAACTTGATCTTATCTCTATCAAACGAAAACTACATGTAGATATATCTTTACTTTCTAGCCAGTTGCAGATGTATTTATTTTGTATGCACTACTTGGCCATGCCTCATAAATTCTTTGCACTCCGCAAGTTGGGTTGATCATTAATTTTATTCGTCTTCCATCCTGGAAAGTCGTGCTTGTCCAACTCATATTGAATTTCCATGTTCGACTTCACATTCATCACTACTTTTAACACTAATGCGAGCACCAACAATTTTTTTGCAAAATTTTTAAAAAGGCAAAGGTTAGAACATTAATATTATAATTAATTTGAATTAATTATTTTTCCTAAGGTTTGAACCTTTGATTTTTAAATTATTAATTAATTTCCTAAGGTTTGAGATTTTAATTTTAGAGCAAAATATTATATTCAATATTTAATTCCAAAACCCTTCCTTTTATCAAATTTGTGCTCATGCAAAGAAAATACAAAATGTGCTCTCTTAATAAAAATACAATGAAATTTGAAATTTGCGCTCTTAATATGAAGAAGAATATAAATGCGCGTGATATACTCTACACCTTGGAAATTTCTTTAATTTACCCTTGTCTCGTGATTTGGTGTTTTTTAGCGATTTCTTGTAATCCAACGATCTTGTGCAAGCTTGAATTTTCAATTCTTTCGGGAATATCATGCTATTTACAAAGACTTATGAAAATTTCTTTCATTTCCCTTTCTCCCTCGAATTGGTATTTTTAGCTATTCGCTGTAATCTCAACTTACAAAGAAATGCATGAAACCTCATTTTCTTGCGAAACTTTGTTTTCTCGCGAAATCTTGTTTGCACTTCATTTACAAAGGGGTAAGGAAAACTTAAGAATTTCTCCCGAAACCTCATTTTCTTGTGAAACCTTGTTTTTCAGCGAAATCTAGTTTGCGCTCCATTTACAAAGGGGTAAGGAAAACTTAAGAATTTCTCTCCAAACCTCATTTTCTCGCAAAACCTTGTTTTTCAGTGAAATCTTGTTTGCACTCCATTTACAAATGGGGTAAGGAAAACTTAAGAATTTCTCCTAAAACTTCATTTTCTCACGAAACCTTGTTTTTCAACGAAATCTTATTTGTGCTCCATTTACAAAGGGTAAGGAAAACTTAAGAATTTCTCCCGAAACCTCATTTTCTCATGAAACCTTGTTTTTTAGCGCATTCGAGAATTTTAGCGCAATTGAGAAATATCTACTTTTTCTTTGAATTTGGTGATGAGAAAATTAGGTAAAAATCCAAAGTGCTCAAAATCTCATGAAACTTTCCATGGTTCTAAAATAGCCAAATGGGTACTAAAAACAGTTGAGAAATCTTGAAAATGCTCTATGGAACAAGATAAATTACATTTTAAAGCTTATTGGCTGTAATTGAATATTGCTATTTCTGGAAAGAAAATGATGTCTAAATGTAGCGACCCCGGGATGCACGCACCACTCTCTTTACGCTACTTGCAATGTATTAAAAACCCAATATGAAATGGAAGACAATGAAAATCATATAACACGGAAATAATAAAGATGAATCTCTTTATTCGTATTGAAACCCGGTTACATGTCGGTCCCTCTTAGGGATACCCATTTTGATACAATAAGGTTACAAATAGGTAAAGAGTGTCCCTTTAGTGAAGAGATGGTGCACTTTCAAAAATCTTCTTGGTTTCACACACAAAAATGTATGAGGGCTTATAGATACCTCATTCTCCAAGCCTGTTTCCTAGAGGGATCCCTTTTGCTCTCGTATGTTGCAGACTCCGTTCGATGAACTTGTGGCCCTGTAAGCAATGAAATAACAACACACGCTTAGATATCTGAGAATACCTCCCCGGATGAGGTTGTTAGAAATGGATATAACAAATGAAAGCAAGTGCAAATTAGACTAATGCTATGAATGTGAGTGAATGGAATGATGCTATGCTAATGATATGCAATCAAAATAATGAATCTAATGTCTAAATCCTAAGTTAAGCCTGCGGGCCACTGTCCAAGACAACGGCCACTAAAGTGACTCTCGTCCTCTTTGCTCCAAATCTATGGATCAAATCTTGTATTCGATGTTAAAATAATGGTTGTTATGCTCTCCAATCTATCAGGGCTTCACCATACACGTGATATCCAAGGGAACTCTCCAAGTCTCAAAAGCTCTCCTTAATGATCTATCTTGATAAATTGTTTGGATAAAGATCTCTTAGATAAAATATGTCTCTCCTCTCTTCCAAGATCGATAAAAATATAGATATATCGATCCTTGGTGCTCTTAGGCTTGCACATTTTATAGTGTGAAACCCTAGGTCTATGTCCAAGCCCTAGGAATGAATTTCTCATGTGTAGTGCAAGTTAGCATGAGAAGTTTTTTGTCTTTTATATGTTTGGAGGCCAGTTAACTAAAATAAGACTGCCAACTTGAGTCTCCTATGCGAACTGGTCATTAGCATGATAAGCTTTTGTCCTTTGTTTATGTTTGAAAGCTAGTTAACTAAATTTTAAATGCAAATTCAAGTCTCCTATGTGAACTGGTCGTGAAAGGGAATGCAAAGTTACTCCCGCTCATATTTATTGCATGCATACTACCACTTCTACCCGTGATTAGGCCTATTTTTCAACAAAACTATTTTTAGGGTTTAGCCACTATCATCTACAATGACTAAGATCTGGCCACTGTTGTCTATAGAAGCTAAGGTCGGGCCTCTCTAGGCTTGAGAAGATAGGATCTGGCTGCTCTTGGCTTGAGCGACTAAGCTTGGATGGCTTGAAAATGCCCCAAATGAGTGGTGAGAACCACTGTTGATGATTGGAAAGTCCAATATTATGTCATATGATCTTATGAATATGTATATGTGAGTATCTCCCCTAAGCATGACATGATTTAGGTGTCTACAGATGCCCATTTTTGTGATGCACTATGTGAAAAATACAACATTGAGCAAAAATGTAGACTGATCTATTTGTAGGGTGTATGGTGATCAATGGTATGATCAATGCTAGATGTCCCAATCATGCAAGATGGCGCACATCCCTTGAATCATTGCCTCAACATTTGAAGGACTTAGCTCAGTGGCTTGGGCATGTTAAATTGTACTCATTCCTCAAACTCAATCGGGTAGCTTCAGTTGCTACAACAATTCTGATTGGTAGGACAGCTACAATTAAATATGTCATGTTTTCTTACGTTCCCAAAAAACAAGGGAAATTTGTGATTGTTGTATGCAATTATTCATAGGATGAACACGATTTTGATGTGATCGAGTGATATTTTTTTGATTTTGATTATGATTATGTTGAATTTTTGAACTACTTCCCCACACAATGGATTGGTGAAGAAATAACAATGAATGAAGCAACAAGTCGCTTGACCAATATGACTAATATGGTTCCTTTCTAGCATTTGTTGCTTTTAATGGGCAATCCCACATCCAAGTGTGATTCCAATTGTTTATTTTAATCATCTATCCCAATCCTGAGGAGTGGTCCATCTATCAATAGCTTTATTAGGGAGTTAGGATGAGTGATTCTATTTATGTTCATATTGCATCACTTTGGATTAATGTTTTTGGTATCATAGGGGAATTAGGATGATCCTTTCGCACCCGTGGAGCAGTCCGACCATCTTGGTCTTCTTAGGGATTGAAGGGTGGCACATCGTAATTCCAAAATGAAATGCTTTTGCCCTAAGTGGCCTTATGGTAGCCTACTCATCTCATAAAAATGCATGGAGTGTGAATCACTACAATCGTCGAGTGGATAGAGCAAGTAACTAGGTATGAGGCCTGCTTGAGATTATGATTTTATGTGATTTTTTTGTTATTTTGGTCATTAAGATGACTTCAATTCATCAAAATACATTTATTTAATGTTTTTGTCATCCCCCCATGGAAGGATTTTTCTTGTTTTTATCTATGGAGCAGGCCGCTGTCAGGTCCAATGACCTATGAGTTTCTGCCTGTGGCCACTATCACCTTGAGTGACCATGAAGTTCGGGCCACTAATGTTAGTAGTAGCCAAGGCATAATTTGAAAATATAAAAAATGCATTTTTAGGGTTTTGACCTGTCACTTTTATTTTCTATCAATTCACTTTTCAAAGCTCTGGTGAGACAGCGACAATTACGATTTTTGAAGCTACCTGTGTCGAGGACATGGTTACACAGGGTGAGGCATTGGCTACTGGAGGAGTCGAAGCTTCTCGGGTATTCTTATTTTTTAAACCCTAACCTCTTTTCCTTTTTTGGGTAAAATTGAACCTCACTAAGTAATTGGCAAATGAACCTCACTAAACCTATTGGTAATGAATGAAATCCATAGTTAGGCTTAGTTTAGGTTTTTAAGTGGTGGGTTGGTCCCCATTTTTGTTCATTTTCATTTTTTTTTAAATTTTATGGCCTAGGGTTCACGGGTTTGCCATGTTACCCTTCAGCCATTATCACTTAGAGTGGTGGAAATTTGGTTGATGTCACTCAGAGCGGCTAAGTTTGAACCCCAACGGTAAAAAATTTGACCGTTGGGCTTTGGCCACTACTGTCTCTAGTGGCTAGATTCTAGCCGTTGTAGGTGATAGCGGCTAATCCCCTTAGCCAATTTTGCATAATTTTTTTGCTTTTTATTGGATTTTTGAGATAGTTTTTGATTTATTTATTTTTTTAATTTTTGAACTACTCTTTAGTCTATGTTGCACTGTAGTTATGTTTCACATTTATTTTGCTTTACTTAGATCCTTACTGCTTGGGCTTGGGACCCGAGGCTCATGAGTGACCTTCTACCTCTTCTGAATGACACATATTGGATGTGGCTTAAGGCTTGTGGGCTCCAGTATGTTACCAGACTACCTCACATTATGTCAGACCAGGCTCACTTTATGGCTTTGGCCCTTCGATGGGACCCTCAGACTAATACCTTCCACCTCTTGACCGATGAGATGACCATCATGCTAGAGAATGTGTACAGGATCTTTTGGATCCTTTTTGATGGGGTGGCTATTATTTCTTTGACCACTAATGATCAAGTGGTCATCTTCACTCGGGTTTTCGAAAGGCATTCTGAGGATGAACTCAAGGATAACAAGTCTAGGGAAGTGTCTATCATCCTCTGGTATCGAAAGCATGTTTTCACAGTGAGGCATGCAGTGTGTTGAGCAAGGTGTTGCAAGAAGGTTGTCATTGTTGTCAACACAGGCAGTTAGATTCAAGGATGCAGTGGGTAGACATATCAAGAAGTCATTCAGATGCAGAAGATAGAAAAAATTCGAAGAAAAAGACAAGTTAGAAAACTGTCGCGATATCGCGACATGTTTTCTGTCGCGATTTCGCGACAAGTCGGAGGAGAGAGAAAGCACAGCCGAAAATGTCGCGATATCGCGACAAGTCGGAGGAGAGAGAAGGCGCAATCGAAAATGTCATGATATCGCGACAAGTCGGAGGAGAGAGAAGGCGCAATCAAAAATGTCACGATTTCGCGACAAGTCGGAGGAGAGAGAAGGCGCAATTGAAAATGTCATGATATCGCGACAAGTCGGAAGAGAGAGAAGGCGCAATCAAAAATGTCACGATTTCATGACAAGTCGAAGGAGAGAGAAGGCATAGTTGAAAATGTCATGATTTCGTGACAAGTCGAAAGACAGAGAAGGCGCAAGGCAAACTGTCATGATTTCGTGACATGTCGGAGGCCAAGAAGCTAAGTTGAGAAACTGTAGCGATTTCGCTACATGTTGAATTTTCGCGGGCAGAAGCAGGGAGAAAGTGTTAAGTAAAAAGGATGTAGCGATTTCGCTACGAGTTGCAAAGGCGCAAAGTAAAGGTGTAGCGATTTTGCTACGAGTTGCAAAGGCACAAAGTAAAGGTGTAGCGATTTCGCTACGGGTAAAAGTTGCGCAAAACAAAGGTGTAGCGATTTCGCTACAAGGTGAAAATACTCAACACGAAGGTGTAGCGATTTCGCTACAGGTCTGAAGGGCAGAACTCAAAGGTGCAGCGATTATGCTTCAAGTCGAAAGTGTAAGGCACAAAAGTGTAGCGATTTCGCTACGAGTCAATATTTCATGGGTAAAAGCAAAGTTGAAAGCACAAGGCACTAAGTTGTAGTGATTTCGCTACTGAATGAAGCACAAAATGTATGGAAGCTGAAAGCGTCACGATTTCGTGACAAAGATGAAGATGACGTGGAAAGCTGAAAGTGTCACGATTTCATGACAGGTTGCAAGAAAAGCTGCTGGAAGCCGAAAGCGTCGCGATTTCATGACAAGATTGAGGATGACGTCAGCAACTGATCAAAGTGTCACGATTTCATGACAAGAATGGTAGTGAAGCGTTCAAAGGCCAAAAGGGTCACGATTTCGTGACAACAAGGTCGAGGAGGCGTACGGACACAAAAAGTGTCGCGATATCGCGACGTGTTGCTATTTCACGGAAATAAGCTACAGGAAGGAGAAGAAGGTGGCAGAGGAGTTTGAGGCCGACAAGTTTGAATCGAGGCCGACGGTTTTTAGGGTTTGAAGCCGACATTGTCAAGGGTTTTACAGTGGACGTCGTTAGGGTTTTAAAGCCAACATTTGCTAGGGTTTTACAGCGGACATCCTTAAGGTTTTAAAGCCGACATTTGCTAGGGTTTTACAGCAGACGTCTTTAGGGTTTCAAAGCCGACATTTGCTAGGGTTTTACAGTGGACGTCTTTAGGGTTTCAAAGCCGACATTTGCTAGGGTTTTATGATGGGCATTTTTAGGGTTTGCAGTCGACAATCACAAAGTTTAAGCAGCCAAAAAAATTCTAGGGTTTGATGTTGACATCATTAGGGTTTGCAGCCGACGTCTTTGATTTATAGCCGAATATGTTTGATGTTGAATTCTCTTCTATAAAAAGGGGGCTGTTGCGAGGTTAATTATAGTGAGAAGTGTGAAATGTGCAAAAAAAGTTCGCGTCAAGCAGAGAGCAAGTCGTTTCGATCCAGAGAGTGAGCAAAGTGATAGTTCTTTGGAGTTGCAGTAAAGAGAGCGTAGCAATGAGATAATGTGCGAGTGCGAGGAGCGTGATTGCATGAAGTTCGGTCAAGAAGAATGCAAAGTCGTAACTCGAATCTGTAGATCGTGATTGCATGAAGTTCAGTCGAGTAGAGTGCAAAGTCGTAGTTCGGATCTGTAGATCGTGAATGCATGGATGACAGTGCGAAGAGTTTTACGCAGAAGCAGAATGCAGAAAAATAGCAGACTGTAAGGAATAAAGTTTTATTGTATCATTTTGATTATCTTTATTATTCTCCAAGTTGCAGCTTGGTATAAGGGGTTGGTGCCTCTTTCCAGTAGGTGCTGGAAAAATAGGAGTTGGTGCTCCATTCTATTGAAGCAGATAAAGCTAAGGGGTTGGTGCTCCTTCCAGGTTGGTCTTGGTAAAGGATTATGTAAAGTTGTAGCTTTGCATTGATTGGATTTGGATGGTAGTCCAAGCAGTCTTTTTGAGGAGTAGCCACATTGGTGAACCTCGTTAAAATTGTTGTGTTATGTGTGATGCTTTCTTGATGCGTTTAGTATCTCTTTTATCTGCTTTAAACTACTGTTGGATTTAAAATCATATGTTTTAGAAATTTTAAAGAACACACTGATTCACCCCCCCTCTCAGTGTCATTGTGATTACAACAATTGGTATCAGAGCCAAGTACCTAAACAGGCTTAAACAGCTAAGGTGATCTTGGAAGTTACGCAATGGCAAGTGGTGAAGGTTTCTCCTCGAACAAAGCACCATTGTTTGATGGGACTAACTATGCGTTCTGGAAAATTAGAATGCAGACATATCTCGGTGCTTTGGGTTTTGACATACGGGGTGTGATAGTTAATGGTTACAAAGCTCCTGCCACCGCTCCAACGGACACGAGTGGTAAAAAGGCATTTGAATATGATTCAAAAGCAAAAAATGCCATCATGTGTGGACTAGTGGATAGTGAGCTAGTCAAGGTCATAAATTGTGAATCGGCAAAAGATATATGGGATAAACTAGAGAACATCCATGAAGGAGATGATAGGATCAAGGAGGCCAAGCTTCAAGCACATCGAGCTCAATACGAATCTTTAAAGATGGACAATGATGAGAACATAGAGACCTTCATGCAAAGAGTCAATGGGATCACCAATTCAATCAGAGGTCTCGACGAAGAATTAACCGATGTTGCTATCGTGAAAAAGGTATTAAGATCGCTCCCTCCTAGATTTGATTCTAAAGTCTCTGCCATAGAAGAAGCCAAAGATCTAAATAGTTTTAGTATGGATGAGATGCATGGTTCTTTGACTGCTTTTGAAATGAGAATAGGAAGGTCTAATCCCACAGACAGAGAAGCGGCTTTCAAAGCCCTAAAAGGCAAAAGCACAAAACAAGAGTCGAAGAAGAGGATGCTTCGGATGAAATGGAAGCAAATTTTGTCAGAAAGCTGA
Source organism: Wollemia nobilis (assembly GCA_028583015.1). Taxonomy (NCBI): domain Eukaryota; kingdom Viridiplantae; phylum Streptophyta; class Pinopsida; order Araucariales; family Araucariaceae; genus Wollemia; species Wollemia nobilis. The sequence goes on along the minus strand of JAQPPZ010000386.1, from coordinate 4,074,918 downwards.
GAAAAGGAAAAGGAAAATACAAAGGAAAGCTACCTTTTAAATGTTTCAATTGTGGAGGCATTGGACACTTTGCTATCAAATGTCCTCTCCATGACAAGAACAAAGGTGAAGAAACTCGGCATCAAGAAAGAAGTGAATGGAGGAAGAAAACTAACTTCAGAAAAGGCAATTTCAAAAAGAAAAGCTTTATCTCCCGAAATGCGAGAATCTTCGAGGACAGTTCTAGTGAAGACTACGAAGAAGGAACAGGTGAGGCTCTCTTTATGGCGTTTGAAGTAGAAGAATCGGAAGAGGCGAGAAAACACACAAAAGAGAGAAGGAATGAACTCTGAAGTATCTATTGAAATAGGTGAGGCTGAAGTTGATTTAGAAGGTGAGCTGGTTTCTGCTCTTATAGAATGGAAATATGAGAAAAGAAAGAATAAAAAATTGTTAAGGAAGCTTGAGGATGCAAATGACATTATAGCCAGTCTAAAAACACGAGACGAGAAGAGTACAAGAAAATGTTCGAAGATCTTGAAGTACGGGTAACCATGAAGATAGATTACTGTTGCAAATTGGAAGAAGAAAATGTTAGTCTTCGAATACAGATACAAGAGCTGGATCGAAAAATCAGTTGTCATTTAAAACGTGATGAAAGTTCGATGAAGCTGGACAAAATCCTAAGCAATAAAAGACCCAGAGGTATCAAATTCGGTCTAGGTTTTACTGAAGGAGAATCATCAAGTGGACCAAAGGCAAGCAATGTTGAAAGTGAAAAGAGTAAAGACAAGAAACAAGGTGTGGAAAGAAAAACAAATCGAGGCAAAAGAAAGTCTGTAATGCCGGTCCTGAAATAGCAGTGACATTGATGGCTTCACCAAGGTCACACATCGAGAAGAAAAGAAGATCTAAAGCTCCTGCAACAACTTGGCCAAGACCATCTTTCAGGTTCAATCATTATTTCTATGGTTTCTGTTTTAAATGTAATGGTTATGGGCATAAAATTGTTGATTGCAAGTACAATATAGGTTCAAGAAGTTTCACTAGTAGAAATGCTTTTGCTCCTCTAATGAGTTATGCAGTAGAATGCTTTAAGTGTCACAACTTTGGACATATTGCCGAAAGCTGTCGTAGTATTTCTGTTCCATATCAATCTCAGAAAAGAAGAACTCAACCATATAGGGCAAAACAAAATAGAATTTCTTCGAAGGATATGTGCAAGATTACGAAAAGGGGAAATCCCAGCTAGAACCCAACACCACGGTTAAAACAGAATGGAAACAAAAAGAACATCTCGGGAAAGAACAAGGAATCTTTAATAGTGCGGACGACTTTTAGAGCTCGAGAATAAATATGTACCGTGGATTCTTGACAGTGGTTGCTCAAGTCATATGACAGGTGATAAACAGAAATTTGAAAATCTACAGAAATATGAGGGTGGTTCCGTGAAGTTCGGCAATAATGATGGAGCCAAAATAATGGGTAAAGGATCTGTCAAAATTAGTGAAGGGAAAATCAAGTCAGAAGAAGTTTTATATGTGGATGGTTTGAAACATAACCTTGTTAAGTGTGAGTCAAATCCGTGATAAAGGACATGAAGTGGTTTTCAAGAAGCGAGGGTTGTGAAGTCGAGAAAAATAAACAGCGGGAAATTGATAGCAACCGGCTCAAGGACGTCTGGCAACCTGTACACACTCTCAGAATTTTCAGAAGGTATGTGCTTCATTGGACAAGAAGAAGAGAACTGGTTGTGGCATAAGAGGCTTGGACACATAAGTTTTGATAATTTGGTGAAAATCAACTCTAAACAAGCAGTGAGAGATATTCCAACCATTAAGAAACCTTCAAATAGTGTTTGTGCTTCATGTCAGAAGGGAAAGCAAACCAGGGTTTCATTTAAAACAAAAGAATATCACACTAGCAGGCCTTTGGAACTCATTCATACAGACTTATGTGGACCCATGAGGACTCAAAGCATAAACGGCGACAAATACTTTATGCTGTGTATCGATGATTATTCCAGAATGACATGGATATTCTTCCTAAAAGATAAAACAGAAGCTTTTGAAATGTTCAGAACCTTCAAACAGCTAGTCGAGAATGAAACAGGGAAAAGGATTAAATGCTTGCGATCAGACAGAGGAGGAGAATTCATTTTGAATGAATTTACAGAATACTGTGAAAAATATGGTATCAGGAGACAATATTCAGTAGCCAGAACTCCTCGAGAAAATGGTGTAGTAGAGAGGAAGAACAGAACTATACAGGAAATGGCACGCACCATGCTGGCGAGAAAACAAAATAGCAGATAGATTTCGGAAAGAAGCAGTTCACACAATGAGTATACATTCAAAACAGGTATATGTTAAGAACTCATGAATGCAAAACACCGTATGAGTTGTGGTTTGGTAGAAAAGCAACAACAAAACATCTCAAAGTATTTGGTTGTAAGTGCTACATCAGAAAAACTGATGACAACCTTGGAAAGTTTGAAGATAGAGGCGAGATGAAGGTGTTTTTGTTGGTTATTCTCCACATAGCAAAGCTTACAAATGCTACAACAAGAGACTCAAGAAAATTGTGGACAGTGCAGATGTTAAATTCGATGAAGGGAGGAAACAAATAGTTAATTTTCAAGAAAACTACCCAATCTACGAAGAAGTCATTGAAGGAGATGAAGTACATGGCACAAAAAATACATCTACGGCTGATGCAGATAACTTATCAGATGACTCGGAGGTACAAGAAAACAGAAAATTCAAAACGGGCAGTTGGCAGAAAAATCATCCTAGAGACCAAATAATTGGAGATCCCACAGGTGGCATTCAGACAAGAAAGAAAGTAATAAGTAATTACTCTCTTTTATCCAACATTGAGCCCAAAAACATAGATGAAGCAAGCAAAGATGACAGTTGGATGAAGGCAATAAATGAAGAGTTAGATCAGATTGAAAAGAACAGAACTTGGGAATTAGTACCTAGACCTGCAAACAAGAATGTAATCGGCACCAAATGGATATTTCGAAATAAATTAAATGAAGACGGTCAGGTCATTAGAAATAAAGCAAGACTGGTTTGCAAAGGCTATGCACAGGTCGAAGGCATTGATTTTGAAGAGACTTTCGCACCAGTGGCCAGACTAGAAGCTATTAGAATGTTTATGGCACTAGCGGTTCACAAGAACTTCAGAGTTTATCGAGATGGATGTAAAATCTGCGTTTTTAAATGGGAAACTTGAAGAAGAGGTCTATATTGAACAACCAAGATGGCTTTCAAATCAGTGAAGATCCTAACCTTGTCTGCAAATTAAAGAAAGCACTGTATGGATTAAAACAAGCACCACGGGCATGGTATGCTAGGCTAGATAATTATCTCTCTCAACAGGGATTCAAGAAAGGTTTAGTGGACAGTAATCTATATGTGAAAAGAGAAGGTGGGCATCTCATTGTTCTTGTTGTCTATGTGGATGATATCATATTTGGCGGCAACAAAGATGAATCGTGTAAAGACTTAGCAAACAAGATGCGAGAATGAATTTGAAATGTCAATGATTGGTGAACTGTCTTACTTTACGGGGCTACAAGTTAATCGGAATGAGAAAGGTATATTCATTTCCCAAATCAAATATGTGAAAGAAATGCTAAAGAGGTTCACTATGGAGGGCTATAAGCCGGTCGGCACTCCCATGACAACGAGTGCAAGTTGAGTAAAGAAGACAAATCTCCACCTGTAGATCAAACCATGTATAGATCAATGATAGGAAGCTTACTATATTTAAGCGCAACCGGACACGATATTCTGCAGGCAGTTTGCATGGTAGCCAGATTTCGAGCCAGTCCCAAAGAGACTCATGTAACAGCAGTCAAAAGGATTTTTCGGTATCTCAAAGGCACCATGGAGTATGGGTTGTGGTATCCAAAAGGCAAATATTTCACTCTTATATCATATTCGGATGCAGATTGGGCTGGATGTGTTGATGACGAAAAGAGTACCGGTGGAGGAGCATTCTATTTGGGGGACAGATTGGTTGCATGGCACGGTAAGAAGCAAGAGTCGGTTTCTCTATCTACAGTGAGGCGAGAATATATTGCAGCGGCAACATGTTGCACACAAGTCTTGTGGATGAAACAAACCTTGAAAGATCTAGGTATTAATTTTAGTGAACCAATATCAGTAAAGTGTGACAACACCAGTGCAATCAACATTTCTAAGAATCCGGTAATGCACTCACGGACAAAGCACATAGCTATAAGGTATCATTTCTTGAAAGAAAAAGTTGCAGAAGGAGAAGTTAAATTGGACTATGTCCCAACTACAGAACAGGTAGCAGATATTTTTACAAAACCTTTGCCCAAGGAAGTATTTGAGTATCTTCGAAGCAAATTAGGAGTAGTCACACTTCCTAAGAAGTGACTAGCTACAGGGATCACTTTCTCAGGGGGAGCATTTGAGTATTTGAGGATGGACTCAGGGAGAGTCAAATTGTGCTGAGAAGATTGAGGATGGACACAGGGAGAGTCTGCGGCGGCCCTTTGGTATTATTGACAAAGGGGGAGAAGAGTTACGAGGAATGTATACGAGGTGTTGCCAACAATTCCAAAGGGGAGATTGTTGAGCAAGGTGTTGCAAGAAGGTTGTCATTGTTGTCAACACGGGCGGTTAGATCCAAGGATGCAGTGGGTAGACAGATCAGAAGTCATTCAGATGCAGAAGATAGAAAAAATTCGAAGAAAAAGACAAGTTAGAAAACTGTCGCGATATCGCGACATGTTTTCTGTCGCGATTTCGCGACAAGTCGGAGGAGAGAGAAAGCACAGCCGAAAATGTCGCGATATCGCGACAAGTCGGAGGAGAGAGAAGGCGCAATCGAAAATGTCACGATATCACGACAAGTCGGAGGAGAGAGAAGGCGCAATCAAAAATGTCATGATTTCGTGACAAGTCGGAGGAGAGAGAAGGCACAATTGAAAATGTCGCGATATCGCGACAAGTCGGAAGAGAGAGAAGGCGCAATCAAAAATGTCACGATTTCACGACAAGTCGAAGGAGAGAGAAGGCATAGTTGAAAATGTCATGATTTAAAGTCGAAAGAGAAGGCGCAAGGCAAAGTCATGATTTCGCGACATGTCGGAGGCCAAGAAGCTAAGTTGAGAAACGTAGCGATTTCGCTACATGTTGAATTTTCGTGGGCAGAAGCAGGGAGAAAGTGTTAAGTAAAAAGGATGTAGCGATTTCGCTACGAGTTGCAAAGGCGCAAAGTAAAGGTGTAGCGATTTTGCTACGAGTTGCAAAGGCACAAAGTAAAGGTGTAGCGATTTTGCTACGGGTAAAAGTTGCGCAAAACAAAGGTGTAGCGATTTCGCTACAAGGTGAAAATACTCAACACGAAGGTGTAGCGATTTCGCTACGGTGCGAAGGGCGAGAACTCAAAGGTGCGGCGATTATGCTTCAAGTCGAAAGTGTAAGGCACAAAAGTGTAGCGATTTCGCTAGAGTCAATATTTCACGGGTAAAAGCAAAGTTGAAAGCACAAGGCACTAAGTTGTAGCGATTTCGCTACTGAATGAAGCACAAAATGTACGGAAGCCGAAAGCGTCATGATTTCATGACAAAGATGAAGATGACGTAGTGAAAGCTGAAAGTGTCACGATTTCATGATAGGATTGCAAGAAAAGCTGCTGGAAGCGGAAAGCGTCGCGATTTCGTGACAAGATTGAGGATGACGTCAGCAACTGATCAAAGTGTCACGATTTCGTGACAAGAATGGTAGTGAAGCGTTCAAAGGCCAAAAGGGTCACGATTTCGTGACAACAAGGTCGAGGAGGCGTACGGACACAAAAAGTGTCGCGATATCGCGACGTGTTGCTATTTCATGGAAATAAGCTACAGGAAGGAGAAGAAGGTGGCAGAGGAGTTTGAGGCCGACAAGTTTGAATCGAGGCCGACGGTTTTTAGGGTTTGAAGCCGACATTGTCAAGGGTTTTACAGTGGACGTCTTTAGGGTTTTAAAGCCGACATTTGCTAGGGTTTTACAGTGGACATCCTTAAGGTTTTAAAGCCGACATTTGCTAGGGTTTTACAGTGGACGTCTTTAGGGTTTCAAAGCCGACATTTGCTAGGGTTTTACAGTGGACGTCTTTAGGGTTTCAAAGCCGACATTTGCTAGGGTTTTATGATGGGCATTTTTAGGGTTTGCAGCCGACAATCACAAAGTTTAAGCAGCCAAAAAAATTCTAGGGTTTGATGTTGACATCATTAGGGTTTGCAGCCGACGTCTTTGATTTACAGCCGAATATGTTTGATGTTGAATTCTCTTCTATAAAAAGGGGGCTGTTGCGAGGTTAATATGTGAGAAGTGTGAAATGTGCGAAACAAGTTCGCGTCAAGCAGAGAGCAAGTCGTTTCGATCCAGAGTGAGCAAAGTGATAGTTCTTTGGAGTTGCAGTAAAGAGAGCGTAGCAATGAGATAATGTGCGAGTGCGAGGAGCGTGATTGCATGAAGTTCGGTCAAGAAGAATGCAAAGTCGTAACTCGAATATGTAGATCGTGATTGCATGAAGTTCGGTCGAGTAGAGTGCAAAGTCGTAGTTCGGATCTGCAGATCGTGAATGCATGGATGACAGTGCGAAGAGTTTTACGTAGAAGCAGAATGCAAAAAAATAGCAGACTATAAGGAATAAAGTTTTATTGTATCATTTTGATTATCTTTATTATTCTCCAAGTTGTAGCTTGGTATAAGGGGTTGGTGCCTCTTTCTAGTAGGTGCTAGAAAAATAGGAGTTGGTGCTCCATTCTGTTGAAGCAGATAAAGCTAAGGGGTTGGTGCTCCTTCCAGTTGGTCTTGGTAAAGGATTATGTAAAGTTGTAGCTTTGCATTGGCTTGGATTTGGATGGTAGTCCAAGCGGTATTTTTGAGGAGTAGCCACATTGGTGAACCTCGTTAAAATTGCTATGTTATGTGTGATGCTTTCTTGATGCGTTTAGTATCTCTTTTATCTGCTTTAAACTATTGCTGGATTTAAAATCATATGTTTTAGAAATTTTAAAGAACACCCTGATTCACCCCCCCTCTCAGTGTCATTGTGATTACAACACAGTGCTACTGATGGTCATCACCAATGTTCTTATCCCAGGATTGAGGTTCCCTTGGAATATTCTTGCAATGGTTTAGGACTTGATGGATAGCGATGAGCCTATCAAATATGCGTGGGGTAGGTCTCTACTAGCTCAGTGTTACGATGAGATGTACCACATCCTTTGAAGGGGTTATGTCAGCATTGCCTATAGTTAGCTTTTGTATATTTGGGGATGGGAGCACATTAGGGTAGATCACCCTAAGGGGCTTCCTATTGAGATCATAGCTATGGATAGGAGGATGCAGTGCTATGGTGCTATATGGGCCAAAGAGAGCGAGGAGCACAGGAGCCACACTTTCATAGGAGAGCTGACTCATTACACTAATAATTTTACTGGACTCCAGGATGTAGATGTCATATGGCACCTGTATCTTGAGTGTCCTGCTTGGGATGACCCTGATAGCTTTACTTCTAGGACATAGCACGAGCAATGGCTCATTGGATGCAAGGTCAACATTTGGAACCACTTCTTCTACTCTCAGGTTCTTACTTAGTATGGGTTGTAGTAGGATGTGCCACTAGTACCATTTTTGTATAGGTACATCAGATTAGAGAGAGACATCACTCCTCGATAGGTTACAAAGCTAGCTGATGAGGCAAATTCCCTAGCTATTGATCCTAGAGTGGTTGGTGGAGTTACATATGCATTTGCATGGTGGTGGGGCAACCTAATGTGGTACATTGAGGGTAGTCTGGGCTAAGAGGATGATGTCAGAGATGGGGTAGATCCATCAGGGCACAAGGTTTGCGCTAGGACTGTGGTGTGGGGCTAGCAACTAGATCAGATGGTAGTGGAGGAGTAGGAGGCTCCTAAGGAGGCAAAGGAGGAGTAGGAGGCTCCTGAGGAGGTGGATGAGGAGATGGAACCTAAGGAGAGAGATTATCCTCTTAGGGTACAACTACATGATGTGGAGGCCGAGCTCTAGTCAATCAAGATACAGGTACAACAACATAACACCATTATAGCTCAGAGGGATACTACTATAGCACAACTATAAAAATATATACATGCTTTGCAGGCTGCTATGGGAGGAGCTGTCCAGATGCAAGTTGTTTTTGCCCCTCCTACTCTTGAGGATCCTTTTAGGGTAGCTCTCGAGACTAAGATCCATCATATATTGGGTTTTCTAGATGATAGTGATGTTCATATTGTTGAGGATGCAGCCCAAATTGCCACTCTCTCAAGGCAGATCAGGAGGCTAGGAGCCATCCCTAGGGAGAGAGGGGCTCATAGGATAGCAAGAGCTCTATAGTAGGGTAGTCTTCCATTCAGCTTGGTTATGGGGCCTGGACTCATATGAAGAGACCAGCAGGGTCCAGCTCGCACCATTCTCCTAAAGATCCGTCCATAGGGGGCAGTGTTGTAGGGGGTGCAGGCCAAGTATTCGATTGATGATGCTCTTGGTTTTGATTCATTTTTGAGATTGACTAAAATATATTACTATCATACATGGACATTTTTGTACATCCATGGACTTGACACACATACTTTTATGATATCTTTGCATTATGACTCATTATGTGTATCATTTATTGCTCATGTTTTTGTTGTTATTTTATTTTATGATGTGATGTGATGATGGTGTTATGATGATTTGATGTATATGCTAGATGATAGATGATATTGTAGATGATTATATGGATGTGTAAATGCTTATATAATTTGATGATATGATGTGATGTATTTTGATGGTGAATGATGAATTCATGATTGTATGCAAATAGATATTGCCTATATGTTTTATGATGTGTTCTATGATGCAATGATGGAAGATTAATGAATTGTGTTTGTGGATGCGATGTTATTGTTAAGTGCATGTTTAATTTTTTGCTTTAATTGTATGCATCTAACTTATGTGATGGGATGGTATAAACGAACCTATATGCTCTAATCACTTAAAACATAAGGAATGCATATGACATTGACAATCTTAATGGGTGATACCACAGAAAGTAAAAAAATAATCATGAATTTAAATAATCATTCTTATCATAATAATTGGTTAAGTATTCATATATGCGATGTAATGGTGCGTAATGTATTTTCCTGATAAGTTTCTATAAATTAAAATATATAAAGTAGTCAGTGGCCATCTATATACTATTTCTAATATATGCGGTATCTGTCCTACTATGTTGATACCCCCTAATTTATAGAATCTTATAAAGAAAATTATGGTGTAAATGATTTGTTGCTATGTAAGAATTTTTGGAGCTTTCTAGAGATTCAAACACTCTAGTTACCCTATCAACAACTGTGTACTGACCACTCTAGACTTTTGGAAAGTAAGGCTTTTACCATGGACTTGGATATTCATGATATCTGTGTGTGCAAGTGATTGTATATTTTGAGATAGAACTCAAGAATTTCCTCCGATGTCAAGCGGGATTATTTTAGCCTATTTCTAAGATCAAGGATTCTCAAGTGTTCATATCGTCCTAAGTTGGACTTAGTTGGACTATACCATTAGGAAATATTGGGTTACCTATGGTAGCTCATCCACATTCAAACATTGGTCTACACAAATGCATGAAGCAATTGTGATAGACATATCATCATGCATAAGGATATCTCCTTCCGATTTTGTCCAATGCTGAGAATTCTAGGGATTCAAGTTTTATTCCTTTTTTGGCTTCCTTTTGGCTTTGGATATTTGCTCATATGTAGTGATGAAAATCACTTTTTATTTTTGATTGATTTTTTTCTTTGAGCAAGGATTTTTGTAGTGATGATAATCACTATTTATTTTTCTCATATGTAGTGATGAAAATCATTGTTTATTTTTGATTGATTTTTCTTTGTGTGAGGTTTCTTGCAATTTCTGTGTATCGGATCATTGCTTTGAAATTTGGACTGTATGCTTGGTTTTTTGAATTTGTACTTTGCTTTGGGATTTTTCTTATTTTGATTTAAGCAAGGGTTTTGGATAGGGCAAAGCTTGTCCTTTTGCCAATTCTTAGCACCTTTAAACCAGTTGCACAAGGGGATGAGCAAGGAAAATCCTTTTTGCTTAAGGTAACCTAGACCGCTTTTGTAACTTTCATCTTTTCCTTGTACCAGCTAGGATTTTAGTGTTTCAATTAGTGACGAGATATTGAATATCCAAGGCATTATCACAACTAGACCTTACCTTCTACTAATCAAAGTTTTTTTCCACAAAAGTTGATAAGATCACTAGGTGTGGTTGATTAACTGAAAAACCTTAGTATATTATGTATAGCAACAAATAATGTTTGTGTTGAAAAACACAATTACACACATGTGTTAATGGAGGTAAGGATTTGAATGATTTGTACAACAAAATTTGGTATCACTTTTAAGGCTCTCATGACATATGCAATTGTAATGGTTTTGAAAATGCAATGCAATTATGTGGATGCAAGATATGAAATGTAATTGTTTTTGTATTTTTGATTTTTATGTTGTTTTTGTATTTTTGTTTAATTTTGACCAAAGGGCTTATTATGCCTTTGGGGCTTTTTGATTTTTGACCAAGTAGCATGAAGTACCCTTGGAGCTTTTTTATTTTGACCAAGTGGCATGAAGTACCCTTGGAGCATTTTGATTGAAGTTGACCAAGTGGTTTGTATACCCTTGGAGCTTTTTGAATTTATTTTGACCCAGCGGCTTGAATGTCCTTGGAGCATTTGATTGTATTTTGAAATTTTATGTTTTTATGATTTGTTTTGTGTTTTTGACATATTTGATTTTTTTTGTGTTTTATGACATATTTGAATGTTTTTGTATTTTATGTGTAGAATATCTTTAAGTGAATGATATTGAGAGGTTCAGACCCCTCAATACCATCTAATGATATAAGGCGATATGATCCAGGACCAACTCTCTGTGAAATCATGTATGGGCCTATCTAGTTTGCCACAAACTTATCTCGTAGATGCGGCAGTAGATTCAAATTTTATTGGTTTTATTTGAGCACTAGATCTCCAACCTTGAATTCCCTTAGGTGGACTTTACTATTGTAAGCTCACGCAATGCGATATTGGTAAATGCAAAGACGCTCTAAAGCATTGACTCAACGTTCATAAAGAAGCATTAACTGATCAAGGCGGCCTTGTCGTGCGACATCATCATCTATGAAGTCCTTAAATGTTATGCGTAGAGTTGGAATTTCCAACTCTAGTGGCATGATAGCCTCAGTGCCATATACTAGTAAAAATGGTGTTGCCCCAGTGGGAGTCTGTATACTAGTCCTGTATGCCCATAGTGCAAGAGGCAACTGCATGTGCCAATCCTTGTGATTATCTTACACCGTCTTCCTCAATATGGAGATTATTGTTTTGTTTGAGGCTTCTGCTTACCCGTTTGCTTGTGGATAATAAGGCATTGAAAAATTATGCTGAATATGGTATTTTTTCATTAAAGCATACACATTTTTTTTCTTGAAAGATGGCCCATTATCTGATATTATCTTTGAAGGAACCCCAAAATGACTTACGATATTGTGGAGTATAAACTCCGTAATCCTTGGTCTAGTTGTCGATGTTAAGGGGATTGCTTCCACACATTTAGTGAATGTGTATCAGCCTAAGGATGGGGTGAGATCTTCCCAATAAAGTCTAGTCCCCACTACAAGAATGGCCATGCTGCCTGGATGGGTTGCAAGGCTTATGATGGTAAGTGCGTTAGATTTGCATGATGCTGGAACTTACTGTATTTCTTGACATACTCACAACAATCCTTTTACATGGTGGGCCAATAGTAACCCATTATCAAGATGCACTAAACGGTGGCCATGCCACTGAAATTCCCTCCACATGTACCATTGTGAGCTTGCAAAATTGCCCAAGATGCTTCTTGGGGCTCAAGACAATGGAGTAATACTCCATCATATCCTTTTCTGTAGAGGATTTATCCTAGCAAGATGTATCTTGTTGCTTTCTGTTTGAAAATTTACATTTTAGTATGCAACATACCTTGAGGTACTATTCCAAGCTTTAGGAAGTCTCGCAGTTGGGAAAGCCAATCCTGATAAGCCATGACTTCTATAGAAAATATGGCTTGCTTTTCTTGTATTCCCAAGCTAGTGAACATGGATTGAGGAACAAATCTATGGTGTATGGTTGCACCACACTCCATAGGTCCTTGGGAGATCAAAGACCCCCAAGGTGTCGTTTGCAAGAAATATCTGGCTATGAAGGACCAATCTTGACTTAGTTTAATGTTGATCATGTTGACTGATTTGTGATTGTCAAAAGCTTCACAACATATTGCTGAGTGCGAAAGCATTTTTACATGAACGGTTGTAAAATTAGCAGACGGATTCTGAGGGATTAAGTATAAAGAGGCCATGGTGTCTACAAATCTATTTGATGTACGAGGGATTGCATCAATGTCATACCATTCCAGTTGGGCTAGGTAGATGTCAACAAGTTCCTTGTAAGTCTTCATGAGTGGGCACCTGCATTGAAATAGTCCTTTGACATGGTTTACTATGAGAAAGGAGTCACCAAAGATATTTAGTATTTTAATACCCATTGCTATGGCTATTTGGAATCCCAATATCAATGCAGGTATTTTGTGTTGTTTGTGCACGAGAAGTCTAGTTTGAATGATAAGGGCAATGGAGCACCCTATGGTGTGATAAAGACAATCCTTGCTCCACCCTCTTGTTCACACTTTGAACCATCAAAGAACAATGATATATCTCTTTCTTTCTTAGGTTCTCTGAGTTGTGGCAGATATGATAATGTAAAAACCACATCATTAGGCAATTCTATAGTGAGAGGCTTGTTATCTTGAAGAGGTACCTCTACTAATTGATATGCTATGACTTATCTCTTGATGGACTTTTGTCTTATGAACTCTAGATCAAATTTTGTCAATAGCATGATCCACTTTGCGGTACATGTATTATGATATGTCTTGCTCATCATGTACTACAAAGGATTTTATTTTGATATGATGTAGGTTGTATGGCTCAACATGTAGTGTCACAAATTTTGAGTTGCAAAGACCACTGTTAAACACAATTTTTTGACATACACATATCCTAGCTCATAACTCACCAAGGTGTGACTAATTTAATACATGGCTTGCTATTTGTATTGTGCATTCTTTTGGGCTAACATGGTGCCCAATGCGAAATCAGTAGCTGATATATATAGTAAAAATGGTATGTCTAGCTTTGGTGGAGCCAATAATGGTGGTGTTGCTAGATAAGTTTTGATCTCTACAAAGGCTTGATGGTATTCTTCATCCCAATGAAATGGGACCTCCTTGCATAGCAACCAATTCATATGTTGGTATTTGTATGATAATTATACAATGAATATTTTGATGGATGCTCTATTGCCTTGTAGGCTCCTCAGCTCCCTAATGTTGGTAGGGTCAGCCATTTCCAATATAGTCTTTACCTTTGCAAGATCTACTTCGACGCCTCTCTTGGATATGATGAATCCCAAAAGCTTACCAGAAGTTATGCAAAATATGCACTTATTAGGATTCAATCGGACATTGTGTTCTATGAGGTGATCAAAGACTTGTCTAAGGACTTCAGTGTGCTCTTACCGCAACAAGGACTTGGAAAGTAAGTCATCCATGTAATCCTCTAAGATTTTATGCATATAGTAATGGAATATGTATTTCATGGCCCGCTGATATGTGGCACCAACATTTTTTAGACCAAATGGCATCACTTTGTAATAGAATATTCCCTACGGAGTAATGAAAGCAGTTTTATGTTGATCTTCGGGCTTAATCTGGATCTGGTTGTATTCAAAAAAATCATCCATTAGGGAGAGCATCTCATGAACTACGGTTGCATCTACAAGAGCATCTATTTTTGGCAACAAGAATGAATCCTTCGATGTTGTACTATTTAAATCTCTGAAGTCCATGTAGATATGGACTCTTCCGTCGGGTTCCCCATGGGTACCATGTTTGATACCCACTCAGGGTAGTCTATAGGAACTATGAATACTGCATCTAGTAGTTTTTGTAATTCATTCTTCACCATCAAAGTGACAGTTGGATGCATTTTCCTCAGCTTTTTCTTGACTCGCTTATTTATGGGATCCAATGAAAGGTTGTGAATGACTAACTTTGGATCTATCCCTGGCATGTCCTTGTAAGTCCAAGCAAAAATATTTGGCGTCTCTTTGAGGAGAGGAATTAGGATGGCTTGTTCCTCTAGAGATAGAATTTCTTTGAACTTGACTTTTCTTGGTTGGGTAGGATCATCGTTGATGTCCACCTCGAAAGTCACTTATATAGCCATATGTGACCCATCCTCTAGTTGATGAGGCATGGGTATAAAATGAATGTAATAAATAGGATTTATAGGACCTACTAACTCAAGTTCCAAACCAACATGGAAGACGTCATATGCACAACATGATGCAAAATGGAATGGTTGTAACATATCTTCATTGGGAAAGAGGTATTCAGGCTCAATGGGCAAATTAGCGCGATCCCAATCAATAGCCTCTACATAAAGATGCAATGATTTGATAGGATCTACTGGATTATGAAGTGGAGTGGTCAAATCAATGGAGATCATGTTGATGTATGGGATGAAATCTCCAGGACCACATGGGTGCAATCTTATCTTTGGGGTTTTCCTTCCATACTTATGATGAGGCTCTGGAGGAATGGAAATTTTTGGATCTAGCCCATGAGTAGGGAAGATAATAGGATCATTGGGCTCTAATCGCTCTTTGAATGTAGGTGAAGGGGGATTGACCATTTAATGAATGGCATCTAGGTCAACCGGTCTCCCCAAAAATTGTAGATGAGGATCTATAGCACGGAGTGACACCTCTCTCTCTACTAGCTCATTGACTTGTTGTAAGTGGTGAGGTCCAAGATAAGCCATCTCAATCTCATCCTCAAAGTCATAATCACTTATCCAAAAACTGTTAGCATTGGTATGCAGCCCTAAGACAAGGGGCTCATGTCTTGGCCCTAAGTAGGCCATCTTTGTTTCATATTCATATTCTTTGTCACTTATGAAGAATTTGTTGAGAAGCAACACACCCCCACTGAAAAATGAATTTCCACCCTTTGAAAACTTTGAGCTTTCATTTTTGCAGTAGGGACCCTCTTGATGATTTTCAGGTTTTAATTCCAAATTTTTACTTGCCTCTTTCTTCTTCAAGTTTTGCCTGTGTCAAAGTATCCAAGTATTCTTGCATTCTAGCTTTGTTATCTCAGACTTCACTTTTTACATGCTAGAATCATTCATGGATAAAGAAAATCTTACACCGGTATGAAAAAAATGCAGAAAACAGACAGATAAATTCATTAGAAACCAAAACTTTCCTTTTTTGGAAGTGTCGCGATATCGCGACACTTCCATTTTTGGAAATGTCGCGATATCGCGACAGGTTTCAAGAAAATCGGCTAAGTCTGAAAAGCGTAGCGAAATCGCGACACTTTCCATTTTTGGAAATGTCGCGATATCGCGACACTTCCATTTTTGGAAATGTCGCGATATCGCGACCGATTTGGAGAGAGAAATCCCGATCGTACGAAATGTCATGAAATCGCTACGTTGGAGAGAGAAATTTGGAATGTCATGGAATGTCAGAATCGCGACAAGTTTGGAGAGAGAAGGCGAAGTACAGAACGTCGCGAAATCGTGACATGTCGCATTTTCGCGAATGCGAGGAAGAAAAAGACTAAGGCATGAGAGAGGTCACGATTTCGTGACATGTCGTGAAATCGCGACATGTCGCATTTGCGGCAAGCAAGGTGAAAAAGAAGCTAAGGATGAAAATGGTCGCGATTTCGCGACATGTCGCGTTTTTGTGAAAAAGGAGAAAAGGAAGCAAGGGGAGAAATGGTCGCGATTTCGCGACATGTCGCGATTTCGTGATGTCACGAAATCGTGACAAGTTGACGAAAGGCAAGGAGGAGAGTAAGGAGTAGGATTTCGTGACGTCATGAAATCGTGACATTGGTTCAAAGAGAAGCCTAAGGAAGCAAAGGGAAATCCAAGGCCAGCAAGGCAAAGTCGCAAAAGGAAGAGGCCAAGGCAGCAAAAAAGGAAGCTAAGGCAAGAAGTGGTCGTGATTTCGCGACATGTTGCGAAATCGCGACATGTCGCATTTTCGCGACTGCGAGCGAAGAGTTGTAGAAGTGTGGAAGGGTCACGATTTTGCGACATGTCACGAAATCGCGACATGTCACGTTTTCGCGACATATGTGAGCAGAAGGGCAGCGACAGAGAAGTGTCGCGATTTCGCGACATGTCGCATTTTCGCGACCTTGACAGCAAAGAGCCAGAAATGCAAGACAGCTGGAAATGGACACGTGTCACGATTTTGTGACACGTGTCAAGACACTGCAAGCCACGTATCAGATGATTAGAGCCGCATATACTAAACTTTAGGGCTTCTTTTTAATATTTAAGCTCTTGATTTAATATTTTTAAAATACTAATCCATCTTTTGTCCTTTCATGCAGGATGCCATCTGGCACTTACATGATAGCGGAGAAATGGCCATAAAGGTAAAGTTTAGTGCAAATTAATCAAAGACAGCCATATTGAAAGAAAAGATGTCGGGAATTGCTGTTTCATCCAATTTTTACAGATCTGGCCGCAAAGAGACTTTACGGTGACTAAGCAGCTGCCCTTTTAATGGAATATGTCGAGAATTGGCCGAAAAATGAAAATATCTACACTCAGTTACCGAAATTTCTCGATGGATGCATTTAATGAAAATTTATGGCAGAATTAATAGCTTGCAGAGATTTTCAACTCGGGGATGGCTCTGCGGAGATGAAATGTCAGAGAAGTGGTGATTCATCCAAATTACCCGAGGGCATTAATGAAGACATTTATTCACAGTTGCGGGTGAATGCAAGTGGCATTCGAATTCTATCTTCTCCATTTATGGCAAGTGACTCGCACTGATTTGCAGAGTGGTTAAGTTTTATCCGGACTTTGTTTTAAATGGCTTTATATTGTAAAACCCGGGTCCTAGGGTTTAAGATGATAAGATTTAGGGTTTGAGAAGAAGATATTTCTGAAAAGATCAGGGTCTGTCCTGAGTCTATAAATACTTCTTCTCAATGTAATCGCAGGAGGCGAAAACTTAGAAATAAAAGGCTATTGAAGCAATTTCTTGCAAAGATTGTTAAATACTTTGTTTCTGGACTTGGAGTTGATGTGCTTTTGTTTTCTGTGATAGCATGGCCAGGAGCCTAATCTTTTGCAGATTGTGATAAGTTCATCTTCTTTTGTTATCCGTTTCATTAAAGTTTATTAAATATATGCTGTGAATCTGTGTTATCAAGATTAAATATGTTGTTAGGCTTCAGTTGTTCTATTGTATGCTAGGGAAAATTATAGATTTAAGGTTCAGGTCTGTTCTAATTGCTCTGTCCTCACTGTGCGAGCTAGGCTGCCGGTGAAAGATATCAATTTTAACCGACTTCCCTTCGGTTTATAATTTTCTGTTAGATCTGTTCCATCTCTGCCTTATGCTCTTAGTAGAAAGTGATCTTAGAAAGCTGGACACTTTCTTCTTTGATTTGTTCTGTTGTGAAGTCGATAGTATAAATAAAATTGGTAGTTTTGGTTTTACTGACTAAGTTTGATAAACTTCTCTTCTTGCCTTACCCTACCCTCTTTGTTTTACCGTGAAATGATCCATTTTTATTTTCTTTAATTTGTCCTTTATTTAAATCTACTGACCCATAAGAGCTAGATCAAAGAATTAACTTTAAATCTGATTGTCAACAAGTGACAACTCCTAAACACTATTGAGCAAGTTCAGAGCCCGTTGTAAGGTAACAGGCGATCCATATTGAAGACTATTCCGAAGCGGAAAAGAGTGAATTGACATTCGACCCGACTCCGTAACTCACACCTTGGATAACCAGCTAGATCCTAAAGTGAGTGGGATTTATCCCGTATAAGTGTTATCAGAGTTTCATGCTCATTCTTCATAGGGTGTGTATGAAAGTCGGACCAACATTTAAAAATGGCGCTAGAAGGAGGGCCTGAACTTGCATTCTTAGTGTGCTTGAGTTGAGAAATCTGACTGTATGTGGTACTTGACAAATGTTGTATTTTATCCAAGGTCTGGTAGCCAATTTTCCTTCCTCCTCAGCCTTTAAAATTTTGTTGTTTGAGTTTTTCCTGAACAGCAGAACTTAACACCAACATTTAAAAATGGCAAGCTGGTTAGGTGCCACTGCTTTGAATATTCCGGGTATAGCCCATGACCTGCCCAGAAATCCGGAAAGATATCTCCCCAGATATAAACATGATGGGACAAGGACAAGCAGAGGAACATCTGCTAGCATTCAAGAATGCTTTGAAATTATTAAATATACAGACATGAGGATGTTGCCTGTAGATTGTTCCCGTTCACTCTCCAGGAAGGAGCTTATGACTGGTTTCTAAATCTCACTAGCAATTCTGTTACCAGTTGGGATGACCTAGAGAAAGTTTTTATATCACAATTTGGGGAAGTGATAGACCCCAGTGTGTTATACCAACAATTTTCCAAGCATCAAGAGAGAGTCGGGAGAAACTATCAGGTCTTTCAATATGAGGTTCCAAAGAGCTTACGGTAGAATGACTGGTCATTACATCCCAAATGCAAATCTGGCCTTAGAAATCTATAAGAATGCATTGGATTCAGTGACCTCTATTTTCCTCAAGAGAGACATCAATATCACAACCCTGGCAGGAGCTTATAAAGAGGCTTTAATTCTTGAAAGACAGTTAGGACCTCAAATTCTGAGCAGTCCTTTGATATCCTATGTTACACAGAACATGCCTATTTCGGATCCCATTCCACATCATGAGTTAGTACCAACATGTCATGCTCTACCCAAGGAGACTCCGTTAATCGTAACATCCACTCAAGCATGTGCAAAATATAGAGAAAGGTTCTGACAAGTTCAAAGTGGAAGTGCTTGAAGTAAACATTTGTGATCTAGCATTACCCAAATCTGAAGTTTTTCCTGGTGAGTTAAATTTTCCTAGGAACCAAAGAAATATTGATATTTCTGGTTCATCCAAAAATAGTACAACCAGGGTTTCAAGTTCTTTCACTTTTCCCGAAGAGTCGAAAAGTCTTGTAGAGACTCCTATGGATGAAATGCAAGATTTTCAACGAGTTCAAAAGGGACAGTTATAATTTGAGATGTGAGAGTCCGGAACCTAATAATGATCCTTCCTCATCGGAGGATGATGAAAGTGGGATTCAATATCACTATGCGAAGTAATCGAGGAGAAGGATAACATCATTGAGGATATGAAGGAAATTAAAGTCGACATCACCCTCCATGAATCGGCCAGATTGTTGAACAAAAAGATAACTTGATTGAAGCTTACTCTGGACCACCTATTGAATTTCAAGAAGAGGAGGAAAAGATAGTAAATGTGAATGTGGTCAGCCAACTTGGAATAGGTGAAGAGTCTCAATATAAGCCTATAACTACTGAACATAATATCAAAGAAAAGGTTGTAAACTGTGTTGATGCAGATATTGGATCTTATAATTTGGCAACTGAGAAGGTGAGAATAATTACAGCTCTAATCAATCACAACAATGATGTTTGGACATTACACATTGATGGGGTTAAATCTAAGCAAGTCTCAGGTGAAAAAGCAAATTATGAGAATTCTGCTAGAGGGATAAAAATTGAAGTCTTGGATATTGAAGCAGTACAACAACCACAAAATGTTCAAGTTGTTAAGAACCAGGACATACGGATAAAGTATGATCTCTTTGAGTTGTCACATAAATCTGAAGATGTGGTGGTCTGGGTCTATAAGGGCTTTAAGGTATTTGATCCTGGGGGTTTTTACATTCCGTCCTTTTGAAAGAATTCTGCAAACCCTTCAAGTAGAAGCATAAACATGTTATCATATGATTTGTTATTATATGATTTGTTTAAATTGAAAGAGTTGCAGATTTGTTTTTCAATGGGACAAGATCCATATAAAAAATAAAAAATAAAAAAAAAGGAGAGAGGGAAGACGGTAAACACAAGTTTTTCCCAGGTAACAAAAAATTTGGAAGCATAGTCTGGAGTGCATTTCGTCAACAGGACCCGAAAGGTAATTTTTCTAAATTTACTTGCAAATGGTCAATTTTTTTTTTAAGGCACTAGTTCTCTGCTTTTCCATCTGCTACATATTTTGAGTCACAAAGAAGTTGTAACATGTGTATACATTGTAAATAGCTCTGCAGTTTTTAGTTTATTTATTTTAGTTGTTTTAGTTTTATTTTATTTTAGTTTACTTCTAAATGCCTGTACAGTTTTTAGTTTATTTGCTTTAGTTTAATTCTAAATGTCTGTGTTCTTTTGTTTAGTTTAATTCTAAATGTCTGTGCAGTGTTCTTTTGTTTTGTTTTATTTCTTTTGCTGCCTGTACAGCTGTATTTTATTTCCTTTGTAAATAACCCTGCAGTTTTATTTCCTTTCAGGTCTGTACATTTATGTATTCTATTTCCTTTGCTGTCTGTAGTGTTGTTTTATTTTAAAGTTCTGTATTTTATTTTTATTTAAGGTCTGTGCAGTTTATTTTCTTTGTAAATAGCTCTGCAGTCTTGTTTTATTTCATTTCCTTTAATGCCTGTACAGTTTTATTTTGTTTCCTTTGTAAATAACCCTGCAGTTTTGTTCCCTTTGGTGCATGTACAGTTTCATTTTAAAGTCTGTGCAGTTTTATTTTATTTTGTTCTTAAAGGCCTGTGTTTATCCTTGGAAGTCTGTACAAAATTCTCTGGCTTTTAAAATTCTGTTCTTTAACCTTTGCCTGAGCATCAATGAAAAGTCAGCCTTCTAAAGATTGTTTCATTCTGAGTCCAGATCCAGTGTTCATTATCACAATTGTGAGATAGTCTGTTTGAACTGAACAGTGGAACTATTTTCTTAGTCAGAACAACAGTGGAAGGATGATTGGATTTTGTGTCTTGCTTGCCACAGTTGTTTTAATTATAAAGAAACTGCTATGCTGTTTGGTTGGAGAAACTCCCGAGGAATCCAAGAAAAGTTGGTTATAAGAGGGGACTATGATTCATGTAATTATTTGAGTATCCATAGAGGCTATCAGTGCCTAGGCTGAAGCAGTTCCAGATTGATGAAATATTAAAAGAAAATTGTTATTCTTTCTAAGGCTTTTCAGATGTTGGTGTATTTCAAAAGAAAGAAGATGAAAGTTGAGCAAGACACCATAGAATTGGCACTCTGTTATTTCCAATATATATATAAAAAAAAAAAAAAAGAGATAAAAAAGAAAAAAAGAAAAGAGTTATATAATGAAAGAGGCAGCCAAGATTTCAAAAGATGTTTTTCTTCTACCAAGTTGTAGATTCTACCTTACAGTTGTAAATTTGGGTCGTGTAAATCTAAAGGGTAACTCTGTCGGGGCTGTAAAAGGCTAAACTAGTAAACAGAGCTCTACTCGGTTTCCCCTTTTTACAATCTAGAAAAGCTGATCAATCCAGAGTTCAACATTCGATCCAGTCATTCTTGAAGAAAGTTTTATACGCTTGTAATTGCACATCAGAAATCTTCCTTAAGTAATTCAGCCTAGTATGTCCTTGGGAAATTTTAACAACTATCAGTTAGTAGTCAATTTATTTTGAAGAATATCCGTGGCAAGGCAAGATACATGGTCTATGTTGTTTTGAAACTAGAGTCCTGGGTTCTAAAATAATGCTACTATTTTACCCGCAGATATCGCCATTTGTTGAGAAGCAACACACCCCCACTGAAAAATGAATTTCCACCCTTTGAAAATTTTGAGCTTTCATTTTGCAGTAGGGACCCTCTTGATGATTTTCAGGTTTTAATTCCAAATTTTTACTTGCCTCTTTCTTCTTCAAGTTTTGCCTGTGTCAAAGTATCCAAGTATTCTTGCATTCTAGCTTTGTTATCTCAGACTTCACTTTTTACATGCTAGAATCATTCATGGATAAAGAAAATCTTACACCGGTATGAAAAAAATGCAGAAAACAGATAGATAAATTCATTGAAAATCAAAACTTTCCTTTTTTGGAAGTGTCGCGATATCGCGACACTTCCATTTTTGGAAATGTCGCGATATCGCGACAGGTTTCAAGAAAATCGGCTAAGTATGAAAAGCGTAGCGAAATCGCGACACTTCCATTTTTGGAAATGTCGCGATATCGCGACACTTCCATTTTTGGAAATGTCGGAATCGACGGAAATGTCACGAAATCAGCGACATGTTTGGAGAGAGAAGGCAAGATTGTATGGAACGTCGGATTTGGACATGTCAGGAAATCGTGACATGTCGCATTTGGGAGAGAAGAAAAACGACTAAGGCATGAGAGAGGTCACGATTTCGCGACATGTCACGAAATCGCGACATGTCGCATTTTCGAGGGAAAAAGAAGCTAAGGCATGAAAGCGGGCGCAATTTCGCGACATGTCTTCGGAGAAAAGGAACAAAATGATTGAGATGAAATTTGCGACATGTCGCGAAATCGCGATAGGTCCAAGGCAAAGAGGAAACGAAGAGAAATCAAAGTGAAAAGCTAAGGCAAAAGATGTGAAATCAGAAAAAGTGGAGGTGTGAAATCGCGACAAAGAGAAGTCGAGAGTGATTAAAAAGGAGAAGGGTCGCGATTTCGTGACATGTCACGAAATCGCGACATGTCGCATTTTGCGGCATGATGGAAGAAAAGTGCCAAAGGGGGAAAAGGGTCGCGATTTCGCGACATGTCACATGATGTTTCGGCCGATTTCGTGACATGTGAAATCGCGACCTTGATAGCAAAGAGCCAAAAATGCAAGAAAGCTGGAAATGGACACGTGTCACGATTTTTGCGACACGTGTCAAAACACTACAAGCCACGTATCAAATGAATAAAGCCGCATATACTGAACCTTAGGGCTTCTTTTTAATATTAAAGCTTTGATTTAATATTGTTAAAATACTAATCCATCTTTTGTCCTTTCATGCAGGATGCCATCTGGCACTTACATGATAGCGGAGAAATGGCCATAAAGGTAAAGCTTAGTGCAAATTAATCAAAGACGGCCATATTGAAAGAGAAGATGCCGAGAATTGCTGTTTCATCCAATTTTTATAGATCTGGCCGCAAAGAGACTTTACGGTGACTAAGCAGCTGCCCTTTTAGTGGAATATGTCGAGAATTGGCCGAAAAATGAAAATATCTACACTCCGTTACCGGAATTTGTCGATGAATGCATTTAATGAAAATTTATGGCAGAATTAATAGCTTGCAGAGATTTTCAACTCGGGGATGGCTCTGCGGAGATGAAATGTCAGAGAAGTGGTGATTCATCCAAATTACCCGAGGGCATTAATGAAGACATTTATTCACAGTTGCGGGTGAATGCAAGTGGCATTCGAATTCTATCTTCTCCATTTATGGCAAGTGACTGCACTGATTTGCAGAGTGGTTAAGTTTTATCCGGACTTTGTTTTAAATGGCTTTATATTGTAAAACCCGGGTCCTAGGGTTTAAGATGATAAGATTTAGGGTTGGAGAAGAAGATATTTCTGAAAAGATCAGGGTCTGTCCTGAGTCTATAAATACTTCTTCTCAATGTAATCGTAGGAGGCGGAAACTTAGAAATAAAAGACTATTGAAGCAATTTCTTGCAAAGATTGTTAAATACTTTGTTTCTGGACTTGGAGTTGATGTGCTTTTGTTTTCTGTGATAGCATGGCCAGGAGCCTAATCTTTTGCGGATTGTGATAAGTTCATCTTCTTTTGTTATCCGTTTCATTAAATTTTATTAAATATATGCTGTGAATCTGTGTTATCAAGATTAAATATGTTGTTAGGCTTCAGTTGTTCTATTGTATGCTAGGGAAAATTACAGATTTAAGGTTCAGGTCTGTTCTAATTGCTCTGTCCTCACTGTGCGAGCTAGGCTGTCGGTGAAAGATATCAATTTTAACCGACTTCCCTTCGGTTTATAATTTTTTGTTAGATCTGTTCCATCTCTGCCTTATGCTCTTAGTAGAAAGTGATCTTAGAAAGCTGGACACTTTCTTCTTTGATTTGTTCTATTGTGAAGCTGATAGTATAAATAAAATTGGTAGTTTTGTTTTACAGACTAAGTTTGATAAACTTCTCTTCTCGCCTTACCCTACCCTCTTTGTTTTACCGTGAAATGATCCATTTTTATTTTCTTTAATTTGTCCTTTATTTAAATCTTCTGACCCATAAGAGCTAGATCAAAGAATTAACTTTAAATCTGATTGTCAACAAGTGACAACTCCTAAACACTACTGAGCAAGTTCAGAGCCCGTTGTAAGGTAACAGGCAGTCCATATTGAAGACTATTTCAGAAGCGAAAAAGAGTGAATTGACATTCGACCCGACCCTGTAACTCACACCTTGGATAACCAGCTAGATCCTAAAGTGAGTGGGATTTATCCCATATAAGTGTTATCAGAGTTTCATGCTCATTCTTCACAGGGTGTGTATGAAAGTCGGACCAACATAATCCATTTGTATTTATCTCTTGCCCCAAAGTCAGGGGTTGATGACTCAGGCCTAAGTAGGCTCTTTCTATTGAGTCTTTTGATTCATAGTCACTTTAATTTGATGTATACCCACTCTCATCGTAGATGGACCATATGAATATTTGTAAATAGCGAGGCCCCTGGTAGGCTAAGCCAAGTTGCACCTCATCATCACTTGCTTCATATCAATTCTCCTCATCCCACGAGTTGTACCCTATTGGGGTGGACTCAATTGAGATATTTGGATGATACATTTTTGGTGGTGGTACGTTTACCGTGGCCACTTGTCTGTTGCTCAAATTTCCTATTCTTAGGGGGTGATAAGTAATGAAATCAATGTTTTCTTCCAAACCTAAGCTTAATCTATCCAATGCCACTGCAAGAGAGTCATATTGACCTCCAATATAATAGACTAAGCCAAACCTATCAGAGGGAAGCTGATATTATGGCTTGTATGGCTGCCTGCACCTCTGCTCATATATACCAAGGCCATAGCCATGCCAATGGCAACACTCAAAGTATCTTAGAGCAAAATCATGATTAGAGAGGTAATGAACATTGACCGTGAATAATTCATCACTATACTCTTCTATGTCTATAGAGTTATGGGCACAGTCCAGGTCGATATAGACAAAATTGGTTTGATTGGGAGGGATTCTAAGTGGAACCACTATTCCCACTAGTGGCCTCAAGTCCTTAGGTCTTCCCATGTTTTGTGCAAACTCAATGATAGGCATAAATATAATGTTCTATACAAGGTACTCCCCTATGCCTGTGCTTGCCAAGTGTATTGATGCATGCGATGTGGGTGACCCTACGGATGATACTGGTGAAGCGAGGTGGTAATCACTATCTTCATATTGATCTTGCAGATCTTCTTCTTCCATAGGACTTGGAATTTTAGCAATGGCTATGGTTGGTGCTTCCTTGGACCTTTCTTTTTTGACTAAGGGTACCTTTAGCTTCTAATTATATTTTGGTTTTGATGTTGATGGTACTTTAGAAGCATTGACTATTTTGAGTACACTAGGAGGTGTTGATGTGCATGGGTCTTTTTTACCCTGTTGTCTTCGTTATCCACTTGTGTGGTTGGGATGAAGGCACTACGTATAGGTGGGTAGAAGGGATTATGAATTCTTCTAGAATGTCCACATGATGGATGTATTTAAAAGGCTCTTCATTGGCCAGAACCACATAGACTTTAAATTCATGCACATACTTAACACACTGGTGCAAGATCGAAGGCACACACTTCATGGACCTTATCCAAGGATGCCCTAAGAGGATGTTGTATTGCATAGCTCCTTCCAAGACATGACACATCATAGGGATGGTCTTGTTCCCAAAATTTATGAGTAGGACTATCATTCTCATAGTATTGCATAAAGCATCATTAAAAGCTCTCAATGTGTAAGCTCCTGGAATGATATTGGACATGGGGATTTTGAGGTGCTGTATTGTTGTTTTTGTAATGATGTTTATTGATGAACCTATATCGACCAAGACCCTCTTGAAAGGTAAGTCGTTGATTGCCAGCATAATGTTTAGCGAAGGGTCTATTAAGGCAACATGTACTATCTTTTTTTTTTGGTAGATAAGATACTATAGCATTAATACCAAGTTTTACAGGTTGACCCAAAACCTTTTACAAAAATTAGCCCAGGGCTGTTGATGAACATGTCCTTACTAAGGATCCTATATATGTAAAATCTACATACCGCCAAAGCCATTACATCCGGTAAGGCACATAGCCTATTATCAAAAAGAAACTTCCCATACAACATTTTGGGTATACCCCGATAAAACACACCTGCATCATAATTACAAAAAAAGAAACAAACATAGATCCCTTCCTTGAAACAATGGATAAACAAAATGTTGCAGATATACATAGCAGAGTACTAAAAAAAACTCCCATAAGCTCTGTATTGATAGTTACTCTTAATAATTCTTTGGTAATTTCTTTCTTTCGTATATGACATGCTTTGGGACCACATCCCGTATTGGCCAATCAACCTTGGAGAAGTGAACCTGCTGGCTAGATTTATGGCGGTGGCTATCTGGTGGTCCACGTGGCTCTGGTTTGAAGTCTTATATTGCCATTTCTTTCTTGCCCTATGATTATCAACCAACCTCAAATTACTAAGATGACTAGGATCCATGTTATCTAACATGTGACTATCCCCATTACTTTGTAGTATTTCCAAGAAGCATCCACCAAGACTGACAACTCGAATAATTTTTGTTGTGAGTCCATTTCAAAAAAGAGACAGGAACACTCAGAGCCTTCGAACTTACAATGCCTTCCCTATTGGTAAATTCGACTATCATTCTTGGAATTCTTGTTGAATAAGCTCCTCTACTTTGCTCAGGATACCATGTTCCCATTTGAAAATTCCATCACCATCGACACCCAAATTGGCCAGCTTATCAACAACTTTGTTAGCTTCCCGAAAGACATGTTGGGTTTTTCTATCCTGTCTTCCCTGGAAAAGGATCCTAGCCTCTTCAACAATTGTTTTAATCCTCCAAGGATGTGTTTTCCAATTATTGAGGAGATTTATAACATGCATAAAGTCTCCTTCTACGATCAAATTACCTTCTAAGTATTGAGTCATTTGAAGGCCTCTCCACATAGCTCTAGCTTCAGCTTCATTGTTCGTCCTTGTTCCCAAATATTTGGAAAATGCAAGCATCATATTCCCATTATGATATCACACAATGCCACCAACACCTACTCTTCCAGGATTGTCCTTAGCCACTCCATCAAAATTAAGCTTAAACCAACCCGTAGGAGGTGGGGACCACTTAACATTGGCTCTGGGATTGACTACCCTAGGCACAGACTCATCTAAAAAGGTTAAGCTTAAATATTGAGCAATCGTGGTCTCCTACAGATGAGGTTTAGGGCTATCAAAAGGGATAAGGTTCACATTCTCATTGGCAAAGGATAGGATCTTGGCAATGATAGTTTGATGATCATGGATAGACTCATTAAAGAATCTATGGTTCTTTTCTAACCACACCTACCAAAGATAGTGATTGAGATAAATTTTCCACATGTATCTAAGTCTTTGGATTGAAAAGGGGCAAGGCCACTAGATGAACAAATCAAGTACGATGGCTGGTTTAACCCAAGAAATATTGAAGGCCTGAAAAACCCCACTTAGGGCAGTCAAGGAAAAAGGGCACTCAAGGAAAATGTGATAAATGGTCTCCCAATTAGTCCTACACAAATAACAATGATTAGTGATACAAATACCTTTACGCATCATATTATCAATGGTTAGAATTCTTCCTTGGATAACCAACCATGAAAAGACTACAATTTTTGGAATTAAATTTTTTATCCAAACTAAGTCTGTTTGGAGGACAAAATCCTCCTCATCAAGAAAAATATTGTAAGCTGATTTAACAGTGAAGCTAATGCAACAGGTACTATCTTAATCTCATAATCATAGAATCAAATTACAGGTTCTTGGCATTCTTGTACTTGTCCCACAAAGTGAGTGAATGCATTCACATCTTGTGGTTGGAGCTCAATTGTCCTTAAAATTTCCATTAAAGTATCCATATTCTTTGGGGACTGTTGTATGAGCTCATAGATGGATAACTTAGCTAGATTCATCTATTGGTTTTGCTCCAATATACTCTGAATAGTTACCACAAGTCATGTTGGTGGACCTAGAAGGTTGTCTTACCTCTACCTAGGTGTGGCTGGGATATTCATGGGAGTTTCAAGAGGTTGTGATTGACCATACCACCTAGTCCTTGTTGCTATGTTAACAATCTCAACCATCCCAACGTATCAATGGGTAGGTATATTAGCTCGAACCTGAATAACTTAGGCCCCTTTTTCTCTAGGGACCACATGATTGGAAAATGGGTTTCTGTATATGTATTTGTTATTGGGAGCTAGTGGGTTGTCAACTTTAAGTTCTCCTATATCAATCATGTTTTGCACTTGATGCTTAAAAACAATGCAAGACTCAATGTCATGCCCCAATATCCTGTGATAAGGGCAAAATTGATCTTCCCTATATATTTTTCACTTAGGATGGTTGCGATCTATAAGAGGTATATTAGGAAATCTGATCTTCCTGGCCTCACTCAACTGATTGAAGATTGATTGCATTTATTATGTCAGAGGTGTGAAATAATGAGGTGGCTTGCGTTCCTTGTTTCACCCCTGATTATTCCTTTAGTCGTAATTGGATGGTGGGGGATGTGCTTGATAGTTCTAGGGTTGTTGTGCACCCTCATCCTTGGGTGTAGCCAATACAACTTGATTGACTAGAGCAGGGTTGGCCTGCTTTTGTTTGTACTTGTCATTCTTACCATTCTTGTTCCACTCATTTTTTTTTAGAGTTTAATGGTTCCCTTATCTAATTTTATTTCTTTGATGAGCTTAGCCTATGCCAAAGCTTCCTCAAATGAAGGATACTATTGAAGTTGTAGTAAGAGGGAGATTTGTTTAGAGTAACTCTTGGTGAACATGCGAATGATATCTTTTGTGGGAACAAAGAATGATAATTTTGCCATGACTTTTCTCCATCTATTGGCTCATCATCATACTATTTCAAGTTGGCTAGGTTTGAAAGGTTTACCTTTTTCTTAGAACCAAAGGATAAATGCTTTAGGAATGCATTTACTAGTTGTTCAAAATTTGTTATGCTATGCTTAGGTAGTTGGTTGAACCATTGAGTGGCAACCCCTAAAAATGTCATTATGAATGTTCTTAGCATGAGAGCGTCATTATATTCAAGATGGAAATAGGCATTGATAAAATTGGTGATGTGCTCTTGTGCATCCTATTAACCCTTAGGATATGGAGAGCTAGGGATTTATGGGCACAATGGTTGGTTGTGTATTTTTCTCAAAGTTGGCAAGTTCCTGGATACCTCTTGTTTCTGAAAGGATTTCATATTTTTAGCAATATCTTGAAATGCCTTTGATGCATGGATTTCCTCCTCTTGTAAGCCTACTTGTGGTGGCAATGGAGGTAACTCTCTATCCATTTTATTTGTTCTATTTTCCTCTCTCCTATGAGGGGACTTAGGATTGTGATCATGGTTTGTTATGTTTGGTGTTGGATTTCGTTCATGGTTTAGTGGGGGATTTCATTGTGGCCTATCTTGTCTAGTGCACCTATCCTTAGGTGAGTCAGCACGTCTAGTTATTTGGTGGTCACCACCATTTGTCCATGAATTTTTAGAGCTAGCCTCTTAGCCTAATCTCTTAAGTGCTACTCATGTTGGTGCAAGAGTCTTTCTCTTTGTTTATCCTATTCGAGAGCTTCCACTAGCTCTCGCTCCTTATGTAATGCATTTTCTAACCACCTCATCCAGTTTATTTGTGATGTCATAGAAGACTCATTTTTATCTGACTCTGTTCTTGTTGTATTGAATTAAAAATTCCTCGAGGAGGTTTCTATTGTACCTATACTCTTTCTAGCTAATGTGACTTGTTCAGTGTACTATTGAGTATCCCTACGATTAGACTCTAGGTGTTTACTATGGGGTCAATCTGAGGTACCCCTAGACTGAGAGATGTGTTTAGAAGTCATAGTTCATGAGATTCCAGATGCAAAGTTCTCAGTAGCTATAGTTCTTTGAGTTGGTCATGTAGGAAACCGATCCAACCTGTCTAGCTATCTTGTTTTCCATGGTTAGTCCTGTGGGGTTCCATTCACTCCTATGAGGTCATAGTCTATGAGAATATTTCCTTTTATCTAAAGGGTTTCTTCTATATGATTCCCATGACTAGATGTAGCTCTAGTTTCCTACCCTTCATTGGGTAGACCTATTTCATATGTTTCTTGTGAATCTTGAGGTGTTGTAACTCTTGCTTGCCTTCTTGATGAAGAGGGCTTTGTGGTGACATTTTTTCTCCATGTGGATGGATATGTAGCAGTCTCGCCATACCTATGTGAAGAATGATTTTTAGAACCTTCTTTATGTCCATGTGAGGAGGAAGACCTTGAAGCTTTCTCATGTCTTTGATATGTTTCTATGTGTTTAGAGGAGGCCCTTGAGGTCTCCTTATGTATCCTTGATGAGGATGGATGTGAAGCCTCTTTTGTCTATGTGACTTTATTCCCTGATGTGGTTCCCTACTTGGGGTTTCTCTAAGAGATCCCCCAAGGGTTGAGTTATCACCCCTTAGGCTCATGGAGCTATATCTTATGGTATTACGGGTAGGTCATTCAATGTTACTAAGACTTCACCTATGGGTATGAGTTGCTTCAGTATCTCCCTTGGTATCATACCAAGGGTTTTTACTTCTTTTTTTGACCATGTTGTCTATGAATTGATTTTTTTGAGTTGCAATTTAGGAATAGCCACACAATGCCAAACACATGTTTATCTTGATTACCGATTTAAGTGTGCCCTAAACTATTTGGTGTGTTGTTATTTTGATTTTTGGATTTTGTTCTCATATTAAGAATGAGAAGATTCATCCATAGTGACAATCAAGCATACCCATGCCAAACATGGTTTTCTCAAAATAAACTAGGGTACACCGCTAAAGACGCAGTGGGGGGTTCGCCTAGCTCTTTCACTCTAAACCAATAATTTTTCCAATAGTGGGAGATATTTTGAGCACAAGTAACTTAGTGTCACTATAAGTAAGTTTCTCAATCCATTTCTAGGAAGCTCTAGGGGGTAAACCAGTGGAAGGAGATGAATTCCAACGTCACTGGACTAAGTTGAGGGTTTGTGATGAAATCCAACTCCCCAATATTTAAATGAGATGTGCATGTGTGGTGTTCATTTTAAGCTTGCATAACATAAAGTGCATCATATAGTAGCAATGAGTCTTTCCTATATGCCTAAGTGTAAAAATACATTTCAATATTTAGAAAGATGCATAAACTATTATGATTTGTATGAGCAAACTTTATTTCGTGCAGCTATGGCCTCTAGTAGGGCCTCAAAGAAAGAAAACAACATATAATGTCTAGCATGTTGGATTCTAGGGTGAAATTTTTAGGCATAATCCACTGTTCCTAGCAATGCCTAGTGGAAATTTAAAAGAAGATCTAAGATATGCAAAATGCTTAATTCTTTCTCCTTTTATTCTTTCAATTTCCAAACATAAATGTGCTTTAAGTTTTCTGTTTTAGACACACAGAAGCATATAGAAAGATGTAAAATATCACTGAAACTGTACCAACCTTTGATCCAGCTTAGAGATTCAATGTTTTGACCTCTACTACACTCCAATTTTGGCCTCTATTGACCAAAGCGACTGGTTCTTGGCCACTATTAGTGGAAGCAACTAAAGCTCTATTAGCCATTGTAGCTCAGAGAGGCTATTTTTTTGCTGTTGTAGCTCAAAGCGGCTAGACCTGTACATAAAACTAAGTATTTTGATAAAAAATAAAAAATCAATGGTCGTCCCACTATGATCATCATATGTAGTGACCTCGGGATGCATGCACCACTCTCTTTATGCTACTTGCAATGTATTAAAAAACCAAGATGAAATGAAAGATAATGAAAAGCATATAACATAGAAATAACAAAAATGAATCTCTTTATTTGTATTGAAACTTGGTTACATGTCGGTCCCTCTTAGGGATACCCATTTCGATACAATAAGGTTACAAATAGGAAAAGAGTGCCCCTTTCACGAAGAGGTGGGGCACTTTCAAAAAGCTTCCCGATTTCACACATGAAAATGTATGAGGGCTTACAGATGCCTCCTTCTCTAGGCCTATTTCCTAGAGGGACCCCTTTTGCTCTCGTATGTTGCAGACTCTGTTCGATGAACCTATGGCCCTGTAAGCAATGAAATAACAACACACGCTTAGATGTCCAGGAATACCTCCCTAGATGAGGTTGTTAGCAATGGATATAACAAATGAAAGAAAGTACAAATTAGACTAATGCTATGAATGCGAGCGAATAGAATGATGCTATGCTAATGATATGCTAAAAAAAATAATGAATCTAATGTCTAAACCCTAAGCTAAGCCTACGGGCCACTGTCCAAGACAATAATTGCTAAAGTGACTCTCATCCTCTTTGATCCAAATATATGGATCAAAGATTGTATTCAATGTTTAAATTAAGGTTGCTATGCTCTCAAATTTGTCAGGGCTTCACCATACACGTGATCTCCAAGGGAAATCTCCAAGTCTCGAAAGCTCTCCTTAATGACCTATCCTGATAAATTGTTTGGATAAATATCTCTTAGATAAAAGATATCTCTCCTCTCTTCCAAAATTGATAAAAAGATAGATATATATCGATCCTTGGTGCTCTTAGGCTTGCATCTTTTATAGTGTGAAATCCTAGGTCTATGTCCAAGCCCTAGGAATGAATTTATCATGCATATTTCAAGTTAGCATGAGAATATTTTTGTCTTTTCTATGTTTGGAGGAAAATTAACTGAAATATAACTGCCAACTTGAGTCTCCTATGCGAACTGGTCATTAGCATGAGAAGCTTTTGTCCTTTGTTTATATTTGGAAGCTAGTCAAATAAAGTCTAAATGTAAAATCAAGTCTCCTATGTGAACTGGTCATGAAAGAGAATGCAAAGGTACTACCGATCACCTTTATTGCATGTATATTGTCACTTCTACCCATGATTAGGCTTAGTTGTTGATAAAAATGCTTTTAGGGTTTAGCCACTATCGTCTACAACGACTAAGGTCTGGCCACTCTAGGCTTGAGTGGCCAGGATCTGGCCACTTGTTGGTCACAAATCTACCACAGGAAAGGATTTTATATGTATACACACCCTAGACTTGGCCAACGTTGAAATTATGAGAGAAAGAGAAGTCTCTCGGGCCAATATCTAGAGAGGGCTAGCTCCCAAACTAATCTAAACTGGTTTTGAAGATAAGGATGCAGGAAAGAAATGGGAAAATGTGGAAAGAAAGGGAAATAATGGAAAGGAATGTAAATATGGCTGAAGCTAATCGTTGATGGGGAGAACAACCTCAAACAATAGATAACCTCAAATAGATCTTGAAGCTAAACAACAACTGACTCTTAGAATACGTATACAGAAATTAGATCATGCATTAGCCATGAGTTCGCTTCCAATTGTACTCCAAACGCTTAAATGTGAATACAACCAAATCCAGAATAGCAGAATTTAACTTATATTAACATTGGACTAACAGAAGTGACTTAGACAGAAAGAAAAACATGCACAAAAATTTAGATCACCAACTCCAGAAGACATTAAGAATAGAAGCAAATGCATCTAGGATTTCTGTTTTAATTTCTGCAAAAGGTCCTCCTCTTTTTGCTTGAGTTTTACATTGGTATTTATAGAGGTCCGTCCTCTTCCTTTAATATTACAACATTTAATAAATGAAATAGATTTCGAAGAAACAATCCCTTTAATCTGCCTCAGAGAAATGACAGTCCCTATTTTTAAATGACCATTATCAGGGGAAGCTGGAAGTTGTTAAGAGATCACAAATAGGAGCTTTAAATATTGGAGGCATCTTTAGTTCTGGCGGCATCAAAAACTGCCTCGTGTTCTTCCATCTTGCGCACCTAGGTAATCAGCAACATTTAATCTTTGAGCCTCTTTGACCACGATCTCACAATCCATTGGAGAGCCTTTACTTGATCCTTATCTCCTCCACACGTTCTCCTATGCAATCCTAAAGGAAAATGCAAACAAAATTGTATCGGGCCTTTGTTGTTGCTTCTGTTGCAAAAATGAGATAGGTCACAAAAATGTGACATGTCATGAAATCATGACACTTTTACCTTGATGCCTTCTCTCTCTGCCAACAGTCACGAAAATGCGACATATCATGAAATCGTGACATCCTTTCTTAGTCTAGCTTTGTATTCTTGCAAGGAGAGAAAATGGGACATGTTGTGAAATTGCGACAGTCCGTACTTAGCATTGTCTTTCAAGCTCTTTTATCACAAAAATGCGACATGTCGCGATATCGTGACAATTTTTGTTTGCCTTGTACTTGTCAACTTTCATTCCATGAAAACATGACAGGTCATGAAAATGTGACATGTCACGATATTGCGACGTTTTCTCCGTTTGGCTCTTTCATCTTAAACAAGTCGCGAAAACTCACCATGTTTCGCAGTTGGCTTGATCTTCACAATATGTCGCGAAATCGTGACATTTTCTGTCTTCCTTTACTTTGATGCTTTTAGGCCATGAAAAATCAACATGTCACGATGTCGCGACATTCTGTACAATTTGGTTGCCTCCTTGCTTTGTCCTCGCAAAAACGTGACATGTCACAAAATCGTGACATTTCTTCGCACTTGGTCCTTCCGCCCCAATATGTCGTAAAATCATGACACTTTTTGCCTTCGCCTTCGTTGTCGCTTCCTGTCGTGATATCACGACAAGTTCCTCCTATTTGGCTTCATCTTCAAAAATGTCATGAAATCATGACATATTTCATGCCTTGTGTTTTTCTTTCAGCCCTTTTCGTGATAACGTGACATGTCGCGATATCGTGCCAGTCCATACCATTAGCTCCTTTCTTGCTTTTCTATCGTGATATCGTGACATTTTCTATTGACATTACCCTCTGCTACTTTATGTCACAATATCATGACATTTTATATTGTTATTCTCTGTGGCCATCGTAAGTCACGAAAACGTGACATGTCGCGATATCGTGACAACTTTTCATTTAGTTCTCCCTCACCGCAACAAGTCGCGAAACTCCAACATGCCACGATATCGTGATAGTTTGGCTTATCTGCTTTCATTGACTGTTTTGACCATGATATTGTGATATGTCATGATATCATGACACTTTCTTAACTTAGCTCTTTTCTGCATTTGGCACTGCAAAACTGTGGTAGGTCGCGATATCGCAACATGTCGTGATATCATGACAGTTTCACTTTTACACAAACTTGGTTATTTTGCATGAACAACAACAACAACAAAAAATAATGTGGCAAAAATGCCAAAATTCTTGGCGGCTCACGGGGTATACAGTTCTACTGTATGCATGAACCTCAGGCCTTTATCCATTGGGCAATAGAGTCAAGCAACTAGAGGAGCAGAAAGAACGAGTGCTGGGCGATTCTGGACATCTCTACAGGCTGTTGCAACAAGCTCGTGCTGGTACTCGACTTTAAAAAATAGGACTTTCAACAAAAATTTGTGGAAGAACAAAACTTCCTTTATTTCTTGAGAACAACTACACTTTGCCTAGCTCGGATGAGCTAGGGAAGGACCAGGTGTTGTGCAAGGATCTCCATGGTAGTAGTGAAAAGCACCTGAACTACAAAAAGGGAAATGAAAGGAGTGATGGCCAGCAGATGTGCAGGCCATAGAATAAGAATGATGAATGATGAAATGGTGGAAGATAGAGGAATAGAAGTGGTAGATACAGCAACAGGGTGTTACTGTACTACCAGTTGCTGGGTTTTCATGAAAATAGATATGAAATGGAAGTGGATGGAATGGAGGAGATGGTGGGAAGTGTGGAAAAATGCTCAAAAAACAAAGGATGAGAAGAAAGGGGAAGTGAAGAAACGGGAACATCAGAGAGGGGAGTAGAAACAAAAGTAGTGGCTTTATTATTTGCAGAAGGAGTAAGAGAGTATGGGAATGAAAAGAAGGAAGTGGAAGAAAGAAGTAGAAGAAAGCCATTGTCTGCTAGGAAAGAAAAGAACAAAAGAAAAGAAATAACATACCAGCGGGCTCGTGAAGGAGCCAAAGTTGAAATTTTTTATTTTTTATTTTTTATTAGAAATTTAGTGCCCTCGGCACTTTATTTACTAGCTGGACTATTTACAATATGTACAAAACTTTGTGACATAATTGGCATGTCGCGACCACAAACCTAGCTTCGGGTGTCTATCCGATGAACCTACAGTGTCCAGACCAAATCTGATTGTACTTCAGTTGAGCTTTGAAGTCTGGTTGGCCTCTTGAAATTCTCCATGGCACGAACAGAGTGTGGCATGGTAGGTTGTCATACATGCCAGTACCCACATAGTTGACAAATAATGGAACAAAGAGATTTGCCACATGGAGGGCTCTTTTGGGTACCAGTTGTGGTAATGGCCGAATCCAATACCACCATTTGGGAGAGTCCATCGATTGTGGGCTGAGTACAGGCTCTTCCAACTCCTTGATGTGATAACAGGACATTTGCAGCGATAGACCCTTTTCCAAGATCTCCTCAGGCTCAGCTTCTTGATGAGACATGTTTATTGGGTGTTGGTTGAAAACTTGCATGTTATGGCCCAAGACACAAAAAGAGTGCAAAGATGTGCCCATTTTTCTCTTGGGTTCTGCCACTTGAGCTTGTTCTTCTTCTTCACTCATCTCCTCTTGATCCATCTCCTGATAGAAACTACAAGCAACCATACTACCTATTGTCGGGACAAGGTTTGCCGATTCCCATCGTGGGACTTGGATGAAAGCTGCCTCTTGAGCTCCACACGACTGCATCTCAGGTCTCTGCTCAGTATGAGGGATATTCAATGGTGAATACTGAGCAGGGTAGAAAGGAGTAGCAACTATCAAAGAAAGTGATGGAGTTTCTCCCCACTGCCCCTTTCCTGACAGAAGCAAAAGCTGTTTCGCTCGCACTACTTCCTCAAAAATTTGAGGGAACCTTTGTTCACCTGATTGAAACAAGAGGAGGCTTATTTCTGGGTTAAAGGCACGAACATAGTAGAGGTGCACCTAGGCGGGTGTCAATTGGATCTCCCTTGGAATTCTCTTCCAACTTCTACAAAATTGGACATTGAAGTCTGTGATGCTCTCCAGAGGTGCTCTCGTGATGGTGGAGAAGTGCATCAAGAGCTAGAAGGGATCCTGAGAGCCATTGAATGTTCTAATTAGTGCTCCCACTAAGTCATCCCATGAGCAGATGCTTTTATGCCCAAGCAGTCTGTACCACTGTAATGCATTTCCTTCCAAAGACTAAACCAAAATTCTGATCATGACATATTCATGGATTATGTCATGGATGATTGACAAAGTAGCAACATCTTCAATATGCTCTTGGGCCATTCCCTTGGTGCCATTGTATTTCGTCAATGTCGTCAAAGGGATTTTGGGAATATTATGCCGACTTTGAAGATTCAGGGGGCCAGGATCATTCCAACTAGGACAACTTACACTTGCCATTATGGCAGCAGTCTGTAGAGGTCACGGTTATCGCCACTAAGTCAGAGTCACTAGATGAACTTACAATCTTTGCTTGTGAGGTCAAGGCTGCTCACCAAAACTTGATTCCTTTGGGGTGTCTTCTTTTAGTTTCAAAAGGCATCTACGATCAAGAAATTTAGAACTTTAGCTCAACAGAGTCACCAGATGAACTTACAATCCCCACTTGTGAGGTTAAGATAGTTCATCAAAAAATCTTGATTCCTCCAGGTATGGATCTTTCTGAGATAGAAACAGTCTATCCCACCAGGCATGCCAAAAACTATTGGCACAGGTGGGTTTATCAAGTTGAAATAATGCTTATCCCATCGATTATGGATCTTACAAAGATAGAAACAGTCTGTCCCATTGGGCATGCCAAAAACTGTTGGTCACAAATCTGCCACAGGAAAGTATTTTATATGTATACGCACCCTAGACTTGGCCAACATTGAAATTCTGAGAGAAAGAGAAGTCTCCCGGGACAATCTCCAGAGAGGGCTAGCTCCCAAACTAATCTAAACTGGTTTTGAAGATAAGGATGCAGGAAAGAAATGGGAAAATGCAGAAAGAAAGGGAAATAACAAAAAGGAATGTAAATATGGCCGAAGATGATCGTTGATGGGGAGAACAACCTCGAACAACAGATAACCTCAACTAGATCCTGAAGCTAAACAACAAATGACTCTTAGAATACATATACAAAAATTAGATCATGCATTAGCCATGAGTTCGCTTCCAATTGTACTCCAAACGCTCAAATGCGAATACAACCAAATCCAAAACAACATAATTTAACTTATATTAACACTGGACTAACAGAAGTGACTTAGACAGAAAGCAAAACATGCACAACAATTTAGATCACCAACTCCAGAAGACACTAAGAATAGAAGCAAATGCATCTAGGATTTCTTTTTTAATTTCTGCAAAAGGTCCTCCTCTTTTTGCTTGAGTTTTACATTGGTATTTATAGAGGTCCGTCCTCTTCCTTTCGTATTACAACATTTAATAAATGAAATAGATTTCGAAGAAACAATCCCCTTAATCTGCCTTGGAGAAATGACAGTCCCTATTTTTAAATGACCATTATCAGGGGAAGTTGGAAGTTGTTAAGAGATCACGAACAGGAGCTTTAAATATTGGAGGTGTCTTTAGTTCTGGCAGCATCAAAAACTACCTCATGTTCTTCCATCTTGCGCACCTAGGTAATCAACAACATTTAATATTTGAGCCTCTTTGACCATGATCTCACAATCTGTTGGAGAGCCTTTACTTGATCCTTATCTCCTTTGCATGTTCTCCTATGCAATCCTAAAGGAAAATGCAAACAAAATTGTATCGGGCCTTTGTTGTTGCTTCTGTCACAAAAATGAGACAGGTCACAAAAATGTGACATGTCATGAAATCATGACACTTTTACCTTGCTGCCTTCTCTCTCCACCAACAATCGTGAAAATGTGACATGTTGTGAAATCATGACATCTTTTCTTAGTCTAGCTTTGTCTTCTTGCAAGGAGCGAAAATGGGACATGTCACAAAATCACGACAGTCCGTACTTAGCATTGTCTTTCGAGCTCTTTTATCATGAAAATGCGACATGTCACGATATCACGACAATTTTTGTTTGCCTTTTACTTTTCAACTTTCGTTCTATGAAAACGTGATAGGTCGTGAAAATGTGACATGTTGCGATATCACGACATTTTCTCTGTTTGGCTCTTTCATCTTAAACAAGTCACGAAAACTCACCATGTTTCGCAGTTGTCTTGATCTTCACAATATGTCATGAAATCACGACATTTTCTGTCTTCCTTTACTTTGATGCTTTTAGGCCACAAAAAATCAACATGTCATGACATTTCGTATAATTTGGCTGCCTCCTTGTTTCGTCCTCGCGAAAATGTGACATGTCACGAAATCACGACATTTCTTCGCACTTGGTCCTTCTGCCCCAATATGTCACGAAATCATGACACTTTCCTGCCTTCGCCTTCTTTGCCACTTCCTGTCGCGATATCACGAAAAGTTCCTCCTGTTTGGCTTCGTCTTAAAAAATGTCACAAAATCGCGACATCTTTCATGCCTTGTGTTTTTCTTTCATCCCTTTCTGCGATAACGCGACATGTTGCGATATCGCGCCAGTCCATACCATTAGCTCCTTTTTCACTTTTCTATCGCGATATCACAACATTTTCTATTAACATTGCCCTATGCTACTTTATGTCATGATATCATGACATTTTCTATTGTTCTGCTCTGTGGCCACTGCAAGTCGCAAAAACGCGACATGTCGTAATATCACGACAACTTTTCATTTAGTTCTCCCTCGCCACAACAAGTTGCGAAACTCCAACATGTCGCGATATCACGACAATTTGGCTTCTCTGCTTTCATTGACTATTTTGACCATGATATTGCAACATGTCGTGATATCGTGACACTTTATTGAATTAGCTCTTTTCTGCATTTGGCGCCACAAAACTGCGACAGGTCGTAATATCTCAACATGTTGCAATATCGCGACAGTTTCACTTTTGCACAAACTTGGTTATTTTGCATGAACAAAAACAACAAAAAACAATGTGGCAAAAATTCCAACACCACTCTTAGCTTGAGAGGCTAAGCTTGGATGGCTTGAAAAGATCCCAAATGAGTGGTGAGAACCACTATTGATGCTTGGAAAGTCCAAGATTATGTCATATGATCTTATGAATGTGTCTATGTGAGTAGCTCCCCTAAGCATGACATGATTTAGGTGTCTACACTAAAAATATGCAAATTAGGTACCATTGAAAAGAGGAGCTTGAAATATTTCATCCAGAATTTGAATCACCTAAAACATATTCTTCTACCAAGAGCTATGATGATTCCAAATTTGAAGTAAATTTGTCGACAAGATGAATTTTAAAAGAACCCTAAAAATTAATTTTAATAATTCAAACCTTAGGAAAAACTTTGAAAAATAAAATTTCTGAAACATTGGATTTGAAATAATATCATTGACACATGAATATTTAGAAAAATTCAATTCAAATGCAAGGAATTCTAACACTTTGATGTAGGCAATTTTTCAAAAATGATATGAGCAAAATTCAAAATTAAAAACCCAAAAACATCACGAGGGTCCCCTTGGAAATAAAATTTAATTATCAAAGCTCAAATTTTTTATTTTTAGTGGGGGTGTGTTGCTTCTCAACAAATGGTGACATCTACGGAGAAATAGTAGCACTATTTGGAACCCAAAACTCTAGTTTTAAAATAGTTAAAATTATGTACCACACCTTACCACAAGGATTTTCAAAATATTTTAACTATTATCTACTAGTCTATCAAAATTTCCCAGGGACATACTAGGTTGAATCACTCAAAGAAAAATCTGGTGTGTGATTGAAAGTGTATAAATCCTTCCTCTAAAGAAAACCATGGCTTAGAATTCTTACTAAGGATTAACCATACTATTTGGATTGCATAGGGTTATTTGAGTAGAGCTTCGTTGCTAGTTTAGCCTTTTATAGCCCCAACAGAGTTACTCTTAGATTTATTTTTAAGACCTTGGTTCATAGCCATGGAGCGTCTATAGCCCTAGTGAACATGTCTAAAATTTCTCTTTCAAAAATCTTGACTATCTCCTTTTATTATGGAACTATTTTTTTTTTTTTTTTTATAAAGACTAGATAGTCGAGAAGTCTTACTAGAGGTTTGAAAGTTGCATTTACCCTGATATTTTATCAACCAAATAGTCGATCAACTAACCATTTCAGCTCAAGCACCAATAGCCTCTTTGGAGTAATTAAAGTGATTTTTGTGAATCAGAGTTTTCCTCTCATGACCAACTTTTCTTGGATTCCTTGGGAGTTCTCTAGCTAAACAACATAACAATGCTTTTATAATTAAAATAATGGCAATAGGTGAGGTAAAAAATCTAACTATCTCTCCACTATCATTCTAGAATAACAAGCATTACCACTCTTTCCCTACTTAGAATATATTTTAACCAAAATCACCCTGCTTTGATTCAAAAACCGAGGCAAAGACCCAAAAGAGGAAAGAAAATGAAATCATAGAAAACTAGAACCAACTTAATGCCAATAAAATAGACTAAACACACTTGCTTTATTTCCACAATAATATATACATATGTACAAAGGTCCCTTTAATTACTCAAAAGATGTAGTGGATGGAACAACTGAGAAATAATGCTTCATATATTGACCATTGACAAGCAAGTTTAGAAAATTACCTTCCAGGTCCTATAGATGAAATGCATTATTACCCAAAATTTTTACGATTTGGTATGGCCCTATCCATAAAGGTTGCAACTTGGTGTGTTTACCTTTCTTTTCGTGGGATTTGTCCCATAATAGCACCAGGTCTACAAGTCTGAAGGCCTTCACCTTTGCTCTTTTATCAAACCAACGCTTGACTGTCTCCTGATGGTGACTGAAATGTTCAAAGGCCTGGAGCCTTTCATCTTGTAAATTAATTAAGTCTAGTACAAGGGCTTTCACATCTGCACTATCATTAAAATAATCCAAAGCAAACTGATAGGTGGGTAATTTTAAAGAAATAGGAACAATAGGCTGAGTACCATACAATAAAGCAAATGGGGAAGTTTTAAGAGCTTCTTTGTGTCTTATTCTATCAGCCCAAAGTGCATACTTCAACAATGTATGCCATTGCCTAGGTTTGTCTACACAAAACTTCTTAATGGCATTTATAAAATTTTTATTCATGGATTCAGCCAGTCCATTTCCTTGGGGATAATAGTTGGATGAAAATTTAAGAACTATCCCCTTCTGGTATGCCCACTCTACAAATTCTAGTGACTGAAATGTTGGTCCATTATCACAAACTAAATTCAGAGGAACTCCAAACCTAGTTATGATGTTTGACTCCAAAAACTCAATCACTTCATGAGCTATACTCCTCATTGTGGCTACTATTTCAGCCCACCACGTGTAGTAATCAGTGGTCATTAATACATATTTATGCCCTGTTGATGAATTCAGGTTCATCACTCCCATAAAATCAAGTCCCCACTGTGTGAAAGGTTTATCTATTATAACAGGTTGCAATGGTAGAGCTCGATTAGCTTGCTTGGCTATAAAGATCTAACACTAGTGACAAGTTCTCACATGATGATGCACATATTTAAACAATGTAGGCCAATAGTAGCCTACTCTCAATATTTTGTGCATAGTAGCAGAACCTGAAGGATGTCCTGCTCCTAACTTCTCATGAAAATTAGACATCACTTCATTCACCTCATCTCGAGTAATGCATCTTAAGAATATGCCAACATAATTTTCTCTATACAATTTAAGAATATGCCAACATAATTTTTTCTATACAATTTACCTCCTTTGAGTAGAAAATGAGCAGATTTTAACTTTAGTGCTCTTCTTTGAGTTCTGTTCAGATGGGGTGGGCAATTCCCAAATATTAACAAATGAATGATATCCCCATACCAATCATCCAACCTGGAGTCCAGCTAGTTAATTTCTTCCCCTGTAGGTATTTCAGCGATATGCTGGGATAGACCAAGTCCTCTAATTAATTTAGCAGGCCAAATCTCTAAGTCAAAATCCTACAATTTTGTAACCCAATTGCCTCTTAGTTCACCCAGTTTATTTTGACTTAACAAATACTTGACAGCTAGATCAAGAACTATGGCATGGACTTTACTCCTCAAAATATAATGCCTAAACTATTTAACCGCTTTCACTAAGGCATAGGCTTTCTTATCCAAATGAGAGTAATTCAACTCAACACCCTTTAGATTGGTACTTTTGAAAGCAATGGGGTGCTCCCCTGTTTCTCTTTGTTGGGTTAACACAATGACGAGTGTATGTTCAAAAGCAAAAGAGTACAGGTAAAAATCTACACTAAAGTCTAGACTCACCAAAACTAGGGCTTGTTTGATGGTAGATTTAATCTCTTGAAATACCACTTTGGCTTCTATTGACCAAACAATTTGAGCAGTCTCCTTCAACATGTCATTCAGTGGTTTGACTATTTCAGCAAAGCCAGAAATGAATTTTTGAACAAAATTAATTTTCCCAAAAAATGATTTTAACTCTTTCTTAGAGTTGGGAAAGGGTATCTTTGATATGGATTCTGCCCTCTCAGGATCCATAGAAATGCCATATTTGGTTATTAAGTGACCAAGGAGTTTACCTTCACTCACACCAAAGATACATTTCTTTGGATTCAAAGAAATTTTGAATTCTCTACATTTGTCAAAGATGGACTCCAAGTGCTTGACATGGTCAAATCGAGACTTAGAAAAAATTGTCAGGTCATCCATGTATACAATGATGCACTTACCCATGAGACCTTTGAAGGCATGATCCATTACACGTTGGAAAGTGGATCCAACATTTATCAACCCAAATGACATTCTTTTGTAAGCGAAGGTCCCCCATTTGGTTGTGAA
The DNA here is from genome assembly GCA_028583015.1 of Wollemia nobilis. Lineage (NCBI taxonomy): Eukaryota > Viridiplantae > Streptophyta > Pinopsida > Araucariales > Araucariaceae > Wollemia > Wollemia nobilis. Next base: position 4,030,780 of record JAQPPZ010000386.1, on the reverse strand, counting down.
GGTAGTTTTCATTTTGTCTTCTCTTTCCACCAATATCTAGTTGTACCTAGAAAACCCATCTAAAAAAGATATCATTTCTGAACCATTTACTATCTGCAACACATCATCCATGGAAGGCAAAGGATAATTGTCTTTCTCAAAAGCCTTGTTTAGGTTTCTAAAATCCATGCAAAGGTGAATTTCTCCATTTTTCTTTCTAACTAGGACTAAATTAGCTACCCAGGTAGAATTTTTGATGGAAAAAATAATGGCAACACTCAATAGTTTCTCCACCTCCTTCATAATCATGGGCTCCATTAAAGCATTAATATGCCTATGTTTCTATCTAAAGGGTTTACAAAACTCTTTTAGGGGTATAGTATGTGTGTAAACTTTTAGATAAAAAATCTTAAGGTCTTTATAAGACCAGGCCATAACATCCTTGGACCTATGCAGCAACTCAGTGAGATTCCTTTTGATTATAGGGTCACAGGTTTTAGCCAATTGAACATGCTTGGGATCCTCTTTAGTCCCTACATTCAATTTCTCAGTCTCATTTCCTGTTGCACCAACAAGATTTCCAGAACTTATTCTTTGTTTAATTCGGTCATTGTCAAACAACCTCTCAAGTTCAACCATTCCCCTAGGAATTCTATTATTTTTTAACCTTATTATTCCCTCTTTATCATCAAAATTTTCAAGCATAGTATCCTTTTGACCGTCATCAATTATATTTTTTTCAAATGTATTTGTATTCTGTAAAAAATCTATAATTTGTTGGTCATCAAAAATACCTGAAATGTGTCTATGTTATCCAGAATAGAAGGACAAGGGATTAATTCCACTAAATTATTTTCCATTTAAATTCCTCCAAGGGCTTCATATTTGTAGTTGATGAAGCCAAAACATCTACGGGTGAATTTTTCTCCCTAGGAATATGCATCAGATTGAAAGCATTAAATTCTTCCATGAGATCCCAAGCTCGGTGTTTGTATATTTTTAGGTAAGAGGCCTTGCACTGAAACTTACCTCTAAATTGATTAGCAACCAAATTCGAGTCTATAAAAACTTGGATATTTTTTACATTTTTATCTAAAGCAAATTTCAACCCTAGTATTAGTGCCTCATATTCAGTCAAATTATTTGTGCAGGGAAATTGCAGGTGGTAAGACATGAAATGTGTTTGATTGTGAGGCCCTTTGAGAACAACCCCCATACCAGAACCTTGTTTGGATTTAGCTCCATCAACATGGAGTGTCCAAACGTCATTACTATGACCAATCAAGGCTTTAACCGGTTTCACCTTTTGTGCAGTTGTTAAATTATAAACCCCCATATCTGCATCAACAAAATTAACAATCTCATTCTTGACATTATATTTAGTTATCATGAGCTTATACTGAGGCTCCCTATCAATTCTTAACTAATTTGCTACACCTTTCCAAGGCAACCACATGTGCAAAAAATTTATGGCCAAATACCCATTTAGAGATTTTGACTAGTCTCTGCTCAGGAGCATTCCATACCCCACAGGAATATCTACCACTTGAATGTCAATTCATGTGTTGTGCTCTTGACTCAGATGCTAACTAGATGTGTATACCTTGAAGTTCACCAATCACCTTGACCTTAGTTTTATCTAGCTGAATGACTCTTCTATTAGATTTCACATGAGTTAACCCCAATTGTTGGCAAATGGCTAAAGGCATGACATTAGCTGAAGCACCAAAGTCCACTAAATAGTTATGCATATTTTTTCCAAATATGTGAACTTGCAGTAGGAAAGGTGGAACTTTAGTCTTCTCTTTATAGATTTTCATGTTTGCATTTACCATCTTCTTCCCCTTTTCTTGAGGTTTAGTAGAGGGTCCAAAGTAAGTCTTAATCAAGTTATCCCTCTGTTTAGTAATTTGAGCAAGCTCATGGAGGGTGATGTTAGCCTTGATTTTCTTCATGTCCTCCACTATATTATATCCTTTGTTAAGTGGAGTAACAAATCCATCCTATGCTTTTGGATCTCCTCCCTTGGGTGGAGGTGGATTATTATTTTGGGAAGGATCAAGAGGAATACTATGAGAGTTGTTGGGAGGTGTAGATGTAGTGTTGGGCTTTGGATTTCTATTTTTGAGATTGTAATTATCCCTTTTGAACTGATAAAAATCTTGCACTTCATCCATAGGTATTTCTACAATATTTTTTGACTCATCTAGGAAAGTGAATGAATCCAAAACCATAGCAACACTATGTTTGGATGAACCGGCACCATCAATATTTCTTTGATTCTTAAGAAAAACCAAATCACCGAATAGAGCTTCAAAAGCATTGCAGAACTCTAGACAATCTAATTCCCCATGTTAGGATGTTCCATGAATCCTTCACCAGTTGGGCAAAGCTAAGTCACAAATGTTCACTTCAGGTCCCTTGCCTTTGTTGTAATCCTTATTAGCTTCATATGGAGGTCTAGAGAATCTATTCTATTGGTAAGGAAACTGATTTGAACTTTATCCCGTAGACACTTGCCTCTTAAAACTTAGGAAGTTGTTTACCAACTTTTGGACCATCTTTGAAACTTCCTCAACCACAGTTTTATCTAATTCTTTCTCTGCAGTCTGCACATGCCAAGTGTGTGCTAAAGTCAATGGTTTTTCTATAGGTATATCTTGACATATTGGCAACAAAAATTTATGGAGAATGGGACTTAAAATAGGTGTGTTATGTGTAACAAAGTGTATTAAAGGAGTTCTCAGAGGTTGAGATCCCAACTATCTCTCGAGAACTAGATCTTCCTTGTAAGCTTATGTTAGATTTGTGATGTTGGTGTCTCTCTTAAGAAAAATAGAGGTCACTAGATCCAAGAAATTATTATAAATTTGCAAGGCTAGATATGCACTTGGCATGTAATGACCAATCATTCTACTGTAATATTTTTGAATCTCATATTAAAGGACCTAATAGTTTCACTGTATTCTCTTTTAATGCTGGAAAATTACTGATACAACACATTGGGATCAATCACTTGACCGTATTGGGACACAAATTTTTTTTCTAAATCATCCCAACTGGTGATAGAGTTATTTGTAAGATTCAAAAACCAGTCATAGGGTCCCTCCTAGAGAGTGAATAGGAATAACCTAGAAGCCACATATTCATGCTGCACATTTAACAATTTAAGAGTATTTTTAAAATCTACCAAATGTTATTTCACTATTTTGATTCCATCAAACCTGTAGGTCAAAAGATATCTCTCTAGATTCTTGGGTAAATCATGAGCTACACTAGGGATATTCAAAGTAGTGGAGCCCAACCAATTGGCCATGATTGTCTGATTAATGGTAGGATTCTGAGTCATAGCTTGAGGAACCACTAGCGAAGATAAAACTATGTTGGACAAAGATTTGGCTCTCTTGAGATTGCTTCTCCTTGGGGTTTCCAACTCAGACACAAGGATCTCTCTAGCCCTTGGGTGGGACTTGGTTACTCTAAATGCAGAATCTAACTTCACCCTACCTTCAATTTAATGTTGATAAGAGTTCTTGATGTTTAAAGATAGAGCATGGTAAAAATTGTATTCTAAAATTTAATCAAATGTACAAACACTAGATAAACTATGCAGCCCTCCTTCTAGCACCAATTTAAATGTTGTTTTAAGTTTTATTGCCTAGGAAATACTCAAACAAACAGGATTTGAAAGCTAACAAGAAGAAAAAAACACCAACTAAGGACACAACTGCACATGCCACAAAATATAAAGCATAGCATTCAATTATATTTCTTACTTTAAACACACCATGTTAAACATCAAATAAAATTTTGTGCCCTCCTTCTAGAATCAATTCAAATGTTGGTTCGTACTTCATGCACACCCTATGAAGAGTAGACAAGAAACACAAGTAACACCTTAATGAGAATAAATTCCTCTCACTTTAGGATCTAATTGGATATCCAAGGTGTGAGTTACAGGGTTGGGTCGAATGCTCTCACTCTTTTTCGCTTCTAGAATAGTTTTCAAGGGATTGCCTATTTTACCTCCAATGGGCTCAAACTTCGTTTGCTGTTGTTTAGTGGTGTTTTGTTCATTTATCAGATTTGCATTTATAAATAGATCTAGCTCTTTGGATTTTAGTAGATTAAAAGAATAAAGAATTTTAAAGAACATAAAAATAGAACTTTTCAAAAATAAAATAGAGAGGGTAAGATAGGGTAAAAAAGAGAGTGGGACTCAACAATCTTAACTATCAATTATATTTCAATTCGACATATTGTTATGTTCTCTAAGTGGGGCAAATAGAATAATAAATAGTCTAGCTTTCTAAGATAAACTTATTATCTAGCAAGGAGTGAAACAATTTTTGGTATAGATCAACCTATTTAAAACATAGTTCTTCATAGAATTAATAGGATGTGTCTGTGGATAGCAAATGCTCATGCACATAGGCCAGAGCTATCAGATTTAGATCTTTAAACTAGTTGGTTTGAACACATCCTTAAGATAGTTTAATATTTCTAAAATTAAAATCTTGCGTGGATGGTTTTACCAATAGCTTAGCTCATGCAGAAAAATTAGAGCAAGTAAAATATGAAATAAATTTTAGAATTCAAACTACAATGAAGCTCTTTCTTAACACTAACAACATACCAAAATTAATCAAACTCATAATAATTTTAATTACATACATCCCAATGAAAATAAGAATAAGGAAATGAGCACCGTTCAAACTTAAGAAGTGGATTAAGCACCTGGCTACGCCACTTTAGAGTAACAACACCGCAAAAGATCCCATGTCGACAATAGAGAAATTTTCCAAAAAAGGTAATTTTTAGAAAAAATACTTCTATTATAAATTCTTGCATCCTTTGTTTACATTCAATGGGAGTATATATAGACTCAAGACATGCCCTAATATTTTAAAAATATCTTACTCCCAAGGACTTAAAACATAATATAAAAATCCCACCGCTCCTAAATATTCATCCAAGTATCTTACCATAAATGGTGAAGATACAATTTGATCTTATCTTTGTCAAACAATGATTGTGTGTAGATATATCTTTACTTTCCAGCTAGTTGTAGATGTATTTATTTAATGTGCACCACTTTGACCATGCCTCATAAATTCTTCGTCACTCCACAAGTTGGGTTGATCATTAATTTTATGCGTCTTCCATCCTGCAAAGTCGTGCTTGTCCAGCTCGTATTGAATTTCCATGTTCAACTTCACATTCATCACTACTTTCACCATTAATGTGAGCACCAATAATTTTTTTGTAAAAATTGAAAAAAAGGCAAGGTTAGAACATTAATATTATAATTAATTTGAATTAATTAACTTTACTAAGGTTTGGAACCTTTGATTTTTCAATTATTAATTAATTTGAATTAATTAATTCTTTCAATTTTAAAATATCCCTAAGGTTTGAGATTTTAATTTTAGGGCAAAATATTATATTCAATATTTAATTCCAATGCCCTTCCTTTTACCAAATCTATGCTCATGCAAAGAAAATCTGAAATGCACTCTCTTAATGAAAATACAATGAAATCTCAAATCCGCGCTCTTAATATGAAGAAAAACACAAATGCACGTGATATACTCTACACCTTGGAAATTTCCTTAATTTACCCTTTTCTCACGATTTGGTGTTTTTCAGCGATTTCTTGCAATCCGGTGATTTTGTGCAAGCTTGAATTTTCAACGCTTTCAAAATATCGCGCTATTTACAAAGAGAACTAGAAATTGTGCCATTTACAAAGACTTAGGGAAATTTCCTTCATTTCCCTTTTTCCCCTGAATTGGTGTTTTTCAGCGATTCACTGCAATCTCAACTTACAAAGAAATGCTCGAAATCTCATTTGTGTTCAAAATACAAAGGAATGAAGAAATTCTCTTTTATCTTCTGAAACCTCATTTTTTTGCAAAACCTTGTTTTCTCATGAATTCTTGTTTGCATTCCATTTACAAAGGGGTAAGGAAAACTTAAGAATTTCTCCCAAAACCTCATTTTCTCGTGAAATCTTGTTTTTCAATGCATTCTTGTTTGCGCTCCATTTACAAAGGGGTAAGGAAAACTTAAGAATTTCTCCCGAAACCTCATTTTCTCAACAAAACTTTGTTTTTCAATGAAATCTTGTTTGTGCTCCATTTACAAAGGGGTAAGGAAAACTTAAGAATTTCTCTCAAAATTTCATTTTCTCGCTAAACCTTGTTTTTCAATGAAATCTTGTTTGCGCTCCATTTACAAAGGGGTAAGGAAAACTTAAGAATTTCTCTCAAAACCTCATTTTCTCATGAAACCTTTTTTTTCAGCGCATTTGAGAATTTCAGCGCAATTGAGAAATCTTGGTCTTTTCTTTGAATTTCGTGATGAGAAAATTAGGTAAAAATCCAAAGTGCTCAGAATCTCATGAAAATTTCCATGCTTCTAAAATAGCCAAATGGGTACTCAAAATAGTTGAGAAATCTCAAAAATTCTCTACGGATCAAGAGAAATTATATTTTAAAGCTTGATGGCTGTAATTGGATATTGCTATTTCTGGAAAGAAAATGACATCTAAAAATATGCAAATTAGGTACCATTGAAAAGAGGAGCTCGAGATATTTCATCCAGAATTTGAATCACCTCAAACAAATTCTTCTACCAAGAGCTATGATGATTTGAAATTTGAAGTAAATTTACCGGCAAGATGAATTTTAAAAGAACCCTAAAAATTAATTTTAATATTTCAAACCTTAGGAAAACCTTTGAAAATTAAAATTTCTGAAACATTGGATTTGAAATAATACCATTGACACATGAATATTCAGAAAAAATTAATTCAAATCAATGCTCTCATGCAAGGAATTCTAACACTTTGATGTAGGCAATTTTCCAAAAATGACATGAGCAAAACTCGGAATTAAAAACCAAAAACTTCATGAGGGTCCCCCAATAAAATAAAATTTAATTATCAAAGCTCAATTTTGTTTTTTGATATTTTCAGTGGGGGTGTGTTGCTTCTCAATAGACCCATAGTGTAGGATTATTAGGCAAAAGGAGTGAGAGTGAGAACATGTAAGATAGACCCACAATATCAAAGGCAAGGGGGAAGAAGCAGGGTTATGCATAGCGGCTATTTATCGCCAAATTGGATAAAATTAGGATTTTCAAAATTTGGAATTGGCTAATATTTGGGACCCTTGACTAGGGCCCATTAGCCAAAAAATTTTGGGTGCAATTTTTTTTTGGGATCGATTCGCCCCAATTTTATAATAATTTGACCATTTTAAGTTTAAATTTCCAAAATTACCCCTAATAATAGTGAACCTTCTACATATGTTTGGACACTATTCGCATGGATTTCAAAATTGATTCACCAATTTTTTATAAATATATTTTGGGGCTGACCCCTTACGCATAACCCTAGGAAGAAGTCCCATTGGTAGGGGCCAAACAACACTACCGAGTTGGAGAGATACACAAAAATGTTGAGTCTTCAAGCAGGAGGGATGATGTAGTTCTATCAAAGGCTTAATAGGTATCCAAAGGGGATTATTATAGAATTTATCACAAATATAGAAAATCGATAGACAAATATTCAAGGAGAAGAGGTAATAGTGTCATAAAATACTATTGCAAGGGTTACAAGGTTGTCAAAATATAGGGAGGATTACTTTTAGGATCCACTAAACTTGGATTGAGGGTTGGAGATCCTATTCAAGGATGAAGGTTATAGGGTTTGAGTAGTACATGAAGTGATAAGGGATTCTTTGCCAGTGTCATATGATGCATTAGCCCTATTCTATTTAAAATATTTGACCAATGTCAAGAGATACTTGGTGTTGGTAGGGCATCATATATTATTTTTAATACACCTAAAGAGAGGCATGGAGGGAGAGGAATATAAAATCAACTTACTATACTATCTAACATGATTGTTGGAATATGTGGACAAGCAATTTTATTAAAGTGACTATAAATAAGTGCTATCATATAATGGGTTATGGTATTGTTAGTGAAAAATGTGGTGGGGTAACAAGAACCACAAAGGATTGCATTCATGACATCTGTGAGTAGCCCATTGTGGAATGAAGCATGAAATGATGATGAAATAACACAAGAGAGAGAGAGATAGAATAATCTCAAAGATAAGGTTAGAAAAGTAGTGGAAAGTGAATAAAAGAGGGACGATAGAGGTTCAAGAGGAAGTAAGGGATGCAAGGAAAATAGATCCATTGGAGGTCCTAAGGGAGAATAAAATTGGAGTTGAAAACTATGCAACAGGTGGAGGATGTGAAAATATAGATCATGGAATTATGGATACAAGTGAAAATATTATGAGGAGGGGAGGATGAATAACAAAGAGATAAAGTGTATCAATTGAGTGGGTTCAATGAGGGTGATTAAAAAGGTACACACAACCCGATGGTGGAGAGAGTGGTGACTAGTATAGACATAGGGGCAGAGAATATAGAAGTAGAAGCTAGTCAATAGGGAGGGACATATAGCTCTAGGAAATCACTAGAGAGATGAGAAGGGGCTGCTAGCCACAACACAAAGATACTAGACATAAAAGTCATAGTGTTTTGCAGAGGTCCATTAGAAGAGGGAGAAAAAATGGATGATGAAAGTATAAAGAAGCTTGGGGAAAATGCATAACGAGTTATTTAGAGCATGGAATGGGCTAGGAGCATGTATATAATAAATATGGCTTAGATCATAGAACAAAATTGAAGCAAAAATGTAAAATAGATAACTTAGAGTGTGGAATGGTATTAAAGCATAAATACCCCAAATAAAAAGGGAGGATGGAATAAATGTTAGAGGATAGAAAGTCTTGTGATCTGTTTGAAAGAAGTGGAATCAAATGTTCAACATTCAAAATACTAGAAGGAAAAATATAACAATAAGGATGTGAAGATAGGTGCTAGATCACAAAGGGAAAAGAGATTGGAAAGCACAAAGAAGAACCAAGAAAATGAGAAAGTTTGAAGAAAAAATAGAGGATAGGAGTATATGGATGAATCTTCATGATGGAAAGCAAGGTAGAGGTTAAGATTTGGATCCATTGGATTGGTGATAAGGCAAGGTATTATCATGTCCTAGTTGGCTATTCATGTAGTGGATCATAATACATGAGTTATAACATCATGATATTGAGTGAGGAAAGTGAGAATGACTTAGGGGATGACACAAAGCTTGGTGCAAAGGAATTCAAGGGGAAAATGGAATAAAAATGAGGATGAAGTGACCAATATAGATGAGGCGACTAACCCATAAACATAATATGTAGAAATAGAGGGAGACTATAGAAAAGGAAGTTATAATAAATGCAGAGGATAGATAAGAGACCCTAACTATTTCTTGGAAACAACATGAGAGGATACTACAACAAAAGGAAACTATATGGCTAGGGTGTTTGGGAGAGCTATAGAGGTAAATAGACCAACTTTGGAAGGAATGAAATGAGTTGGTACAATTATTAAAGGATAAGGAGTCAATGATAGATACCTTGCAAGTAAGTAAAAAATAGGCCCAAGAGTGGATGACAACCATACGTGGCTTGGTATTAGAATTGATAGAATGTAGGCCACTAGTGTGGTTGTATTTCCTTACACTTTGGGAATAGTTCATTTTGTAGTAGATGAGCAAAATGATCTTAGGGATACCTTGGATGTTAGAAGGACTAGGAAAGTTTAGGGACACATACTACTCAAGCCTGCTGCATCACCAAGATCTACTATGTGAGTTTATATTCACAACTACACAATGTCATAGATAATGGGATAGATGCCCAACATAATTGTCAATGATGCAAACAAAGATAAACATATCTACATAAGCATAGGTATATAAGGATAAAAAAAATATTTAAGGATCGATGGTACGAGTGGAGCATCCTAATATGAGGGATATGCTCAAATACTATGACGTAATAGTAGAATATGATCAATATGCAATCCAGATGACCAAGTTGATTTCACAATATCTATAGTGTTTCTAGGTAGTAACCAATGAGCTATAGGAAGAAGTATTGAAGAGGAGTCTCAAAAGGTTTGACTAGTTATGAGTATTACAACAAAAAGAGAGCTAATATCAACATCAAACTAGGTAGCAACATGAATGAGGGATGCATGGTTAGTAGTGGATTTGTGAGAGCATGGGTCGGTTTAGATAGGACAAAGGTTTAGATTCCCTTTGTTGTGGTATTTGGTACTTGATTATCAAAAGTATTTTGATGAATATATGAAAGATACATAAGATGATTACCAAAGTAGTACTATGTTCTATGGGTATCACATAAGGGGTAGATGAATATATGACAAAGGCATATGATTTTAGTGATTGTGTGGCCTATTAGTGGTCCAATAGGTATATGATAGGATGAAGTAATAGATGTATATATAATATGAAAAGAAAAATGATGATAAAATTATAGTTGTTATATGAATGGATTTAAATGTGCATAGAATAACTAATATCTTGATACAAGAAATATAAATAAGTGTGCTTAGTGTGTAGACTATAAAAATTTCAATTATTAAATGAAAAATTATCTAAAATATCAAATAAACAATGTAAATTATAATCTCATCCAAATTAATGTTTCAAAGTATGCTCACCCAAATGGGTGTTTTAGAGTATGCTCACCCAAATGGGTGTTTTAGAGTATGCTCACCCAAATGGGTGTTTCAAAGTATGCTCACCCAAATGGGTGTTTCAAAGTATGCTCACCCAAATAGGTGTTTTAGAGTATGCTCATCCAAATGGGTGTTTCATAGTATGCTCATCCAGATAGGTGTTTCAGAGTAAAAGAGAAAAAAAAATCCTATCCCTAGTGGGGTTAGCACAAGGTCATGCTTTGATTAATGAGTTCAAGGAGTAGCCTCATTAAGCCACAAGTTAAACAATAGAGAGGAAGGAACTAATGAAAAGGGTGCTCCCTAAAATAATCAACAAAGCATGATAAGCAAAAATGTGGGGATAAGGTGTGAAAGCAATAATACAAGATTTACATTGGTTGATGTTTTCAAAAAGGGGTGTGTCAAATATAGCAAAGAGAGAAGATATATGTTTGCAAGAAATATACGCTTATGTTAGATCATTATATGTCACACCATTGCCCCTTAAAAGTACCTATAATACAAACATGAAACTAGGTGGAAAATCATAGTATGAAAGAAAGTAAGCTTACACGATGAACAACATAAAGATATGATAAATAATGGTCAAGTAAGCATGAAAAACCATAGATATAATAAAGAACATATGGTAAAATGCAAAATATTCATACTCAATGATGTTAGTATACAATAATTGAATCTTAAATGATAGTGAATAAGTTGTTATGAATTTTTTAGGATAATACCAGTTCCTACACCTTTGGCATTATGAGCATCATCAAAGAATAAGATATAAGTAGTGGGTGAGTCAGCCTCAATGGAGAAGACATAGTCATTCAAAAATTCTATAACCAGAGGATGACTATCCTCCAGAGGAGATTCCACTAATAAATTAATAACTACTTGGTCTTATGGTTTTTTTGATTAATGAACTCAAGAGATCAAATTTGTTAAGAAACAAGACCCATTGAGAAATCTGAAAAAACAAGTGAGGTTTGGACATTAACTACCAAAAGGGATTTGTTTTAGCAATAAAATACATTTTTGGCTAAGCATGCAGTATCATAACTTTTGGCTAGCAAAGATGATAATAAGGCAAAGCTTCTTGAGAGAGGTATAACAGGTTTCATAGCTAACTATAGTTCAACTAATGCAATAAATAGCATATTCTTAACATTGATCTTCATGATATGCCAACATGGTTCCTAAAGCATGAGCAGAAGTGGACATATAGAGTAGGAATGACTTGATGGAGTCAGGTGAAATTAAGACAAGTGGTGACATAAGGCACATATTCAAAGCCACAAATACGACTTGGCATTTGACATCCCAAATAAAAGCACTATTTTTATGTAAAATATTAGAGAATGATTGGCATTTTTTTGTAAGCTGGGAGATGAATCTACTAAGAGCTTGGATATTTCCTTGTAAATTTTGCAACTCAATCAAATTCTTAGGAGTTATTTCAATTATTTTTCTAATTTTGGTTTAGTCAATCTCAATGCCTCAATGAGAGATAATAAATCCTAATAGTTTGCCTAAGGTGGTATCGAAGAAATATTTCTATGGCTTCAAGTGAACATTATAGGCTCTTAGGTGTTCAAAGATGCATCAAGAAGATTAAAAATATTCTTAGATAATTGGCCAAGAAGGTCATCAATGTAATATTTGATGATATCGTGCATCATATCATCAAATATGTAAGTCAACCCATTGATATATGGTATTGATGTTATTAAGACCAAAAGGCATGACATACCAAAAAAACATATCCCAAGGAGTGGTAAAGTTAGTTTTGGCCTGATCTTCAAGAACAATCAAAATATTATTATATCTAGATAATCTATCCATAAGGAAAGCATTCCATAACCAATGATGAATTCTACTATCATGAAAATATTAGAAAAATAAAATTCATCCTTCGAATGTATTAAAGTTAGTGAAACTCATATAACACCTTATTTCTTAATGATAGGTATGATATTATAAATCCAATTAGAATAATCAATTGCCTTGATGAAGTTAAAATCAATAAGCTTTTAAAGCTCATCCTGAACAAGAAGAGCAATCTTAGGGTGTATTTTACATAGCTTTTGTTTGACCGGCTTAGTATGAGGATGAAAAACTAAGTGATGAACAATGAGGGATGGATCCAACCATGGCATGTCAACATAATTCCATTCAAATATGTCATGGAATTCTTGGAGAAGAGTCATATACTCATGGAATTCATTAGGCATTAGAGTAGGACCTAATTTAAGGACCTTAGGGTCAACATAAATTTCTAAGTTAATATCCATGGTGTCTTTGATAAGAATATGAGAGTCATATTAAATCTAAGGAAGGTAAGGCATGACCCTTAAGTCCTCAAGGTCCATTAGATTGACAAGGGATGGCTTATGCATGTGCAAGTTAGGGGAAGTAGTTAGTATGGAAGTGGAATCATCCGCATGCAAACTCGTAGAAGATGAATCAAAAGGGATAGTTGCCATTTTGGATACGCATAAACTAACAACTAATGCAAACAAGACTAGGGCAAAATATTTCATGCTAGCAATATAGGTAAAGTGACAAGCATTAGTCTTAAGAAGGGACTGAAGTTATTTTTCATCCTCCTTAACCCATTATGAACCATGAAGAGAGATATTATCTACACAGAGGGGCTATGAAGAGGTATATTTCATCTATGATAGGGATGGACATCAGGAGGAAAGGTAAAGGTTTAGTCTTACTAGGGATATATCCAATACCATAACAACTAGGCTAAGTGTTAGCTTCTATAGGCTCGTTTATACCTTGTTTGTGTCAACCAAGACCTTTATTGAGGTATCCCATGTTAACAAGAATTTTCTTAGGGATTTTATAATTAGGAGAAAATTAGTAGGAGGTATACTATCTATCGGGTGGAAAGATGTTTCAACCACGTATGTGCTCATCATTGGAGGTACCAATACACACAAAAGAAAAACTTCTAATTTATATGAATGAACCTTTTGTGATGGGTCAACCATAGTCATAGAGTGAAGTAAATGAAGTAGCAAGATATGACATGGGGCCAGGAAGAACATCAACATTATCCATAATATGATGAAGGGTAGTTATCAGCAAGGGAATATAGATGAGAAATAGGTAGGATAGGTTGGTCCAGCAAGGATGCATCTGAGGTTATAGCTTGAGGTATGGATGAAGAGGTAGGTTTTAGGGTTGGGAAAAATGTTTTTGGGAATAAGGTCATATACCAATAAGTAAATGGTTAAGAATTGGCAAGGATGTACATTATTTTATCCTAATACTTGTATTTGAGACACTAATGATAAGTGGAGGGTATGACTCACATAGCATAAATCCATGGTCACCCTAAAATAATATTATAGGAGGTTTCATAGGGAATGACAAATATTAGGGCATCGAGCACACATAAACCAAATTTCAAAGGTAAAACAATAGTACCATAGGCACCTCATTCACCACCATCAAAGACTTGGATGATCAACTCTAATTTTTGTAAATAATATTGTGTCAAGTTAAGATGATGGAGAAATTCCAAATTACAAATATTAAGGTCAAATTTCTTATCCACCAAGATCTATTTAATGTATATTTATTTGATATTATAGGTGATATATAGGGGATGATCACTAGGGAGAGTGAATATGGGAACATAAATTTATTGAAAGGATATAAGGTCATGACCTCCCAAGGTCCAACAATATTAGTGATGTTGTCAAGTGGTAAGTCTTGGGGACCACTCTCTCACTTAGAAGTTGGAGAAGCATTTCACAATGAGAAAAAAAACATCCTGAATAACTCAAGGAGGGAAATTTTAGTAAGCACACTCTCTAGTTGTTAGTGTAAAATAAAAAAAGAGCTAGTGTTCATGGTCGGGATAACAATGGGAGGTCCATATGGTATAGGGTTCTTTTCTTTCTTTTGGAAGACTATGGGAAGTCAAGAATATGGATTTGAGGGTTGAGCCTTTGAATTTTCTAGGTGACCATATGCATGAAGATCATGCCAATAATATTTTGGAAGATCACATTATTAGAGAACACTTAGTTATGATTAGGTAGGGGGTTCTAGAAAATCCCAAGGTCTTTGTTAGAAAAATACCAAGCATTGGAATCATTTATGATAATCTAAACTTCATAAATTTGGTTCTAGATACTATTACACAAGGTAATTCACCTATAAATATTATGACCAACCATGTAATGGAAATTACAATATTCATTAGGATTGTACCACTCAGAAGTGCCTTGAAACAAGTCAATCAATTTTGGTTGTAGAAGATTTATTATATTGGCATTGAGAAGTTGACTTTGGATAGCATATTGAGGCAATGCTAGTATAATAAATTTCCTATTAGGATATTGTTGCTTAGCGAAGATGATATTTGAGTAGCAAGAGTTGTATTCACATTATTAGTCTAGTGGGTATCATGACTTTGTCACCCATAACATGCTTAGTCTTGTATTGGTTCTTGGGATTATCTTCTTCCTTTTGGAGTTTGAGATGACCCCTTTGGATAAGAACATGATGGCTTTTGAAGCCTTAATGTTAATATAAAAACTCATAGGATAAATTCCATAGGATCAAATATAAGATGACCACAATATAGTAAGATCAAGATAATGATGTAAGAAAAATAATATGAGCAATTTAATATGTAAATAAAGGCTTATAATATATCAAATAAAATTCATTAATAAACAACAATATGAATGTAATAGCCTGAATCATACATGTAAGAAGCATGTAGCACAACTTACAATATTAGTTACTCAAATGTATGCAATCCTTTATTACTCCACTTTCCCTTTTAAATGTAGTACTTGACTCTTTGATATTCGATATAGAATGATTATCTATTGAGTACTATATAGCCATAGTAGAATTAATATTTGGATACTTGATTGTTCCTTTCCATATTCCAAGTCTCATGACTCTTGGATTCTCTACTTGACACTTGCATACACATGACTCTATCTTGTATGCACACATAGGCATGTCTCTTCACTTATCACTCTCTAATATAAAGACACTTGTGCACATTTACATAAAAGACACTTGCACACATATAATCACATGATGCTTGTGCATTTTCTACACATACACACTTACATAACACTTGTGCATTTCTTGCATATTATTACATTACATAAAATATTACTCACACTCTAATCTAAGACTTGACCCTAGTATAATATTTACAAGCATGTACCATGAAGGTACCATGGGGGTACATTAACATGTACTAAATAATGTAATATTCTCCAACCCCCTATTGTATTAAATTATTTGGTTATTGAAGACTTTAATCTTAAATCATGATCTTTATATTTCAAGTGATCCTAGAACCCGTTCTTGCTCTATTCTATTTTTTCTTTATTATGATATTTTTTATTTCTTCAATATACTACCTTCTTGTATCTTGATCAAATGAGTGATTAGTATCTTTCAAATTTTGTGAGAAATTAATTGATTATCAATTTTGCTGAAAGGGATTTGAATTCATTTTCTTCAATAGTTTCTTCCAACTCTTGAATTTCATGAATTTCTTGAGCTAGATGTCCTTTTTGATTTCCCTCTCTATATTGTAATTGAGGTTGACTATACTGATACTAAGAAGGATATTGATGTTAAATTTTTTGTTGTTGTGGATTGTATTGAGTTTGATATTGTCTTTACTGTACTGAATTATTTTGACCACTTTGGCTCATTTTATTTCCTTGAGACCGATTCCTTGGATTGTATCTATACACATTTATGCTCTGACCTCTTTTCTTACATATTTAACAATACCTATTATTTTAAATATATATATATATTTTGGTGTTGAAGCAATATTACCTTGTGGATTATCTTTTGAGACTAAGGCATTGTTGGTCATTTCATCTTTGGCAAAATTTTCTACTTCATATTCTTGTAGAATGTTGACTATCTCATCAAATGAAGTATATTTACCTAGAACTTGCAAAGATGTGACTAAATGTTTATAATTTTCTATAAGAGCTCTCAATATCACTTGAACAAGAAGTTTATCTTCTATTTTTTCTCCTAGAGTTAATAGTTTTGCTTTTATATCTACTACCTTTCTAAGAAATAGTTCAATACTTTTACCACTATTAACTCTTAAGGAATATAATTGAGATTGAAGATTGAATATAGTAGCTTTGTTTTTCCCTTCAAATATTAGCTAAAGTATTCCAATATTCTAGATAAGTTTTTGTTGTACTTATATAAGTTTGTATTTCATTGGTTATTGCAAATGTTATTATCATAAGTGATTTGGCTTCACCGTCTTCATATCTTTGAATTTCTCTAACATCTTTAATAGGTTTTGTTTTTTCTCCACTAACTATATCCCAAAGTTTTTCCACTATTAAAATTGATTTCACTTTATTTTTCCATGAAGCATAATTTGGTCCTTTTAGAAGTTGATATTTAGAAAGGAAAAATTTGTTATTTGACATAATAGTACTCATAAGACCTTTTTTGTAGACTACCTTATGTATCCCTAGGTTTAAATAATTTTAAAGTTTCTAAATTAAAAAACCTATGAAGTAGAAATCCTTATATCTCCCAAATATTAGAAACTAAGAAAATATGAATTTTGCAAAATTAACTTTCCTAAGTTTGAGGTTGAATACCTTTTGACTCCCAAATTAATTAATTTTGCAAATAATCTATTATTTCAAAAAATTGATAAAGCAAACCAATTTCAAATTTATCTAAGTATTGAAAAAACTATTAAAAACCTTATAGCTCCAATCTTAAATTATCATCTACTTATCTCTCCATTAACTAAATAATTAATAACAAATTAATTATTTCTCTTTTTCAATTCTAATAAATCACTTATCACTCCTTAATTAAATATAAGCTTTTAAACTTAATAACCCTAAAAATTAAAATCTTATAACTTATCTCTCCTAAGATTTCACTAAACCTTATTACTTTGAAAATAAACTTTAAGAAAACCCTAATTTAAATTTAAGTTTACCTCCACTCTTCGTGCATGCCAATTCTTCCTTGATTTGTTGTAATGTCTTGATTGCCTTCGAAGTAAGTTGAACAAACTCTTTTAACCTGCTCGCTTTAATGCAATGTGGATCTATGAAGTGTTCTACCTTCTAGCAATTGATCGTTCATTTCCAACGTTCACTCTTATAGAAGGTATCAAATATTATACTGGCAATTACCTACATTAATGCTTCTTATGTTACATATTAATGTAACACTCCTTGATGTCACTCAAGTATGCTTAGTGTTGTTCAACATGTATGGCCTTCTAACACTCAAATTCATATGTGAAGAAAACATATATTTCCTTTCTCAAGAATTTGATAATTATTCGTATTTTGAATGCTAGATGTCACCTATTGGCTACTCACATCTTGAGTTTCAAGTGTTACCTATTGGTTGTTCATGTTCCAAGTCCCTTAGGTGATGTTTAGAGTCTCCTTTGGCTTGTAGAATGGCTCATTGTTTGTTCTTTCTGCCTAGTAGCTTGGTGAATGGCTTATTGTATATACACTCTACTTGGTGACTTGGAAGATGGCTCACTAAATATACACTCTTCTTGGTATACTTAGTTCATGATGTCATATACCCTAAATAATAGCACTCCGATCTTGATATCTTCTGCCTTGAAGATAATGCTCTGGTCATTATATCTTCAACCCTAACAATGATTTCTTCTACCTTAATGATATCATATTGTTATCCTCTATTATACCTTGGTTATGATATCTTCTTTAACCAAAATATAGATGCTCTAGGAATCTTCTCACTCTTCATGCAATCAATATCTACTACAAATATCTTAGGTCATACCTAAGAACATAAATCTCAAATATCAAGATGATGTTGATGTCCCTAATTCTTAAATCAATATACAGATGACTTGATTGTACCAAATCCTTCAACTTTTCTCTTGAGTTGATAGAAATCAATGTCAAGGATTATCTATGTCCTTAAAAATTATTATATATGTCAAGGGTTGGCTATTTTCTTGTAATGATCAACTATATTCAAGTTGATTCATCCCCAGTATTTGAGTTCTTGTCTTCAATGGTTATAGCCATGAAAATATATTTTAGATGAGTCCTCATCTTCACTAGTTATTCTACAATCATGGAAAGACTCTATAGTTGAGTCCTAGTCTTCACTAGTTGTTCTTACAATTATGAAAATACTCTAGCCTTTATACTTACTTTGATATTACAATAGAGTATAGGTCTAACTCTCTTTTGTTAGTCTTATAATGGCACTGAGAGGGGGGTGAATCAGTGTAGCTCTTTAATCTTGAATCTACAGCTCTTAAAATAACAACAATTAAAACTTATAAATAGATACAGTAAGAATAGCAACAGAGCATCACACAACACAAGATTTAACGAGGTTCACCAATGTGGCTACTCCTCAAAAATGACTGCTTGGACTACCATCCAAATCCAGCCTTTGCAAAGCAACAACTTTACAAACAATTTTACCAGCACCCACTGGAAGGAGCACCAACCCCTGATTTCTCTGCACCAATAGAAAGGAGCACCAACCCCTGATGCCAAGCACCAACTTGGACTTCAAGTCTGAAACTAGAAGATTGATAATAAGATACCTTTGCTTTTGCTAGACCCTGACTGGTCACCTTTGATTCCTCTGTGCACTCTACTTTTTCTGTGCAAGCACTTCGCACACTCTGCTGCACCTCGCAGTCGTCTTCTCCTTGTTGCGCACTCTGCTTTCTTAGCAAAATTCCACACTTTGAAAGATTCGACATGACTTGCTCTCTGCGCTCAATGACCGTATTTTGCACACTTCGATACACTCAAATTCTCCAAATAGCCCTACTTTTATAACAACATTTTCATGATGAAAAACTCTAATCTTAGTCGGTTGTAACCCTAATCTTAGTCGGTTGCAAACCCTAGTCTTCATCGGCTGCAAACCCTAATCTTCGTCGGCTTACATCGGTCTTCGTCGGCTTCAACTGCCCCTATAACTCTTCTGTTGTTGTTGCCATGAAAACATAACATGTCGCGATATCGTGACACTTTCACCTCCGTACGCTTTCTCTTAGCTTTGGCCCGTGAGAATACAACATGTCGCGATATCGCGACACTTTTGCTCCTTGCGCTTTTTCTTTGCTTCGGCCCACGAAAATACATGTCGCGATATCGCGACACTTTTTCTCCTTGTGCTTTTTCTTTGCTTTGTCTGAAAATACATGTCGCGATATCATGACACTTTTTCTCCTTGCTCTTTCTCTTAGCTTTGGTCGTGAAAATGTACATGTCGCGATATCGCGACACTTTTTCGTCCTTACGCTTTCTCTTGCCTTTGGGTCGTGAAAACTCGACATGTCACGATATCGTGACACTTTTTCTCCTTAGCACTTTTTCTTGCCTTCGGGTCGTGAAAACCTGACATGTCACGATATCGCGACACTTTTTCTCCTTAGCACTTTTTCTTGCCTTCGGGTCATGAAAACCCGACATGTCGCGATATCGCGACACTTTTTCTTTCGAACTCTCTCTCCTGCAATATGTCATGAAATCGTGACACTTTTTCTTCCGTACAAACTCTCTTGCAATATGTCGTGAAATCGCGACACTTTTTCTACTTGTCTTTTTCCCTTCCAACATGTCACGAAATCGCGACAGTTTTTCAACTTGTGTTTTTTCTTTCCAACATGTCATGAAATCGTGACAGTTTTTCTTGCTGTTTCTCTCTCTTCCAACATGTCACGAAATCGTGATAGTTTTTCCACTTGTGTTTTTTCTTTCCAACATGTCACGAAATCATGATAGTTTTTCTTGTTGTTTCTCTCTCTTCCAACATGTCATGAAATCGTGACAGTTTTTCCTATTGTTTCTCTCTCTTCCAACATGTCACGAAATCGTGACAGTTTTTCCACTTGTGTTTTTTCTTTCCAACATGTCACGAAATCGTGATAGTTTTTCCTGCTGTTTCTCTCTCTTCCAACATGTCATGAAATCATGACAGTTTTTCCTCCTTTTTCTCTCTCTTCAAACATGTCACGAAATCATGACAGTTTTTCTTGCCTGCTGTATATGTCGCGATATCGTGACACTTTTCTTACTTGTCTTTTTCTTTGAACTTTTGCAAATGGGCCACTTCGGTCTTCTTGGAAAATCACTGTACATGCTCTGAATAACCTTTGAACTCCTGTCTTCTACATCTGAATAGCTTTTGAACTTCCTGTCCACTGCATCAATAGATCTATCTGACTGTGTTGACAACAATGACAATACTGTTGTTGTACCTTGCTCAACAATCTCCCCCTTTGGAATTGTTGGCAACACATGTGCAATTTCCTGTAACTCTTCTCCCCCTTTGACAATAATACCAAAGGGCTACTGCAGACTCCCCCGAGTCCATGCACAACATTCTCAGACACAATTTATTACACTTAGCAAAAATCATGAACATGAGCACAAAGATAATCAAATACTTAAATGCTCCCCCTGAGAATGTGATCCCTGTAGCTAGTCAATTCTTGGGAAGAGTGACCACTCCCAGTTTATTTTGAAGGTACTCAAAAACTTCCTTTGGCAAAGGTTTCATGAAGATATCTGCTACTTGTTCTGTAGTTGGAACAAAATCCAACTTAACCTCACCTTCTGCAACTTTCTCCTTCAAAAAATGATATCTGATAGCAATGTGCTTTGTGCGTGAATGCATAACTGGATTCTTGGAGATGTTGATGGCACTGGTGTTATCACACTTAACTGATATTGGCTCACTGAAGCTAATACCAAGATCTTTCAAGGTTTGTTTCATCCACAGTACCTGTGTACAACATGTTGTCGCTGCAATATATTCTGCTTCTACGGTCGATAAAGAAACTGACTCTTGTTTCTTACTGTGCCACGCGACTAATCTGTCTCCAAGATAGAATGCACCTCCACTAGTACTCTTTCTGTCATCTACACATCCTGCCCAATCTGCATCTGAATACGAAATAAGGGTGAAGTCTTTACCTTTCGGATACCATAATCCATATTCCATAGTACCCTTGAGATACCGAAGAATCCTTTTCACCATTGTTACATGAGTCTCCTTAGGATTAGCTTGAAATCATGCTACCATGCATACTGCCTATAAAATATCTATTCTGGTAGCTGTCAGGTACAGTAAGCTTCCAATCATGGATCTGTACATGGTTTGATCAACAGGTGGAGATTTGTCATCCTTGCTCAACTTACAGCCTGTCGTCATGGGAGTGCTAACTGGCTTACAGTCCTCCATTGTGAACCTTTTTAGCATCTCTTTTACATATTTAACTTGAGAAATGAATATGCCCTTCCTACTTTGGTTAACTTGCAATCCGAGGAAATATGACAGTTCTCCAATCATTGACATTTCAAATTCTTTCTGCATCTTATTTGCTAAGTCCTTGCATGACTCATCTTTGCTGCTACCAAATATGATATCATCTACATAGACAACAAGAACAATAAGATGCCCATTTTCTATTTTGACATACAGATTACTATCCACCATACCTTTCTTGAACCTTTGTTGAGTGAGATAGTTGTCTAGCCTTGCATACCATGCTCGGGGTGCCTGTTTTAAGCCATATAAAGCTTTCTTCAACTTGCAAACAAGGTTGGGATTATCACCAAGTTGGAAACCATCTGGTTGCTCAATGTAAACTTCTTCTTCAAGTTTCCCATTTAAAAATGCTGATTTCACATCCATTTGATAAACTTTGAAATTCTTGTAGACTGCTAAAGCCAGAAACATTCTGATTGCCTCTAGTCTAGCTACTGGTGCAAAAGTTTCCTCAAAGTCGATGCCTTCAACTTGTGCATAGCCCTTACAAACTAATCTTGCTTTATTTCTGACTACCTGTCCATCTTCATTCAGTTTGTTTCAAAAAATCCATTTGGTTTCGATGATATTTTTATTTACAGGTCTAGGTACTAGCTCCCAAGTGTCATTTTTCTCTATCTGATCTAATTCTTCATTTATTGCCTTCATCCAGCTTTCATCTTTGCTTGCATCATCAATATTTTTGGGCTCAATGCTGGATAGTAGAGAGTAGTTACTTACTGCTCTTCTTCTTGTCTGAACTCCAACTTTGGGATCTCCAATGATTTGCTCTCTAGGATGATTTCTCTGCCAGCTACCTGTTTTGAATTTCTTATTCTCTTCCATTTTTGAAACACAATTTAAATCATCTGAGTCAATTTCTTGTATCTTCTCCACTTTGTTTTCATCATCTCCTTCAATAACCTCTTCATAAATAGGGTAGTTCGTTTCATAGCTAATTACTTGTTCTCTACCTTCATCAAATTTAACATCGACACTGTCCACAATTTTCTTTAGCCTTTTGTTGTAGCATTTGTAAGCTTTGCTTTTTGATGAATATCCGACAAAAATACCTTCATCTGCTCTATCTTCAAACTTACCAAGATTATCTTCAGTTCTTTTGATGTAGCACTTGCTGCCAAAAACTTTGAGATACTTTGTTGTTGCCCTTTTTCTGAACCACAACTCATAAGGAGTTTTGTTTTCATGTGTTCTCAGCATGTACCTATTTTGGATATACACTGCAGTGTGGACTGCTTCTTTCCAAAATCTGTCTGCTACTCTGCTTTCAGCTAGCATAGTCCGTGCCATTTCCTGCACTGTCCTGTTCTTTCTTTCTACCACTCCATTCTGTTGAGGTGTCCTGGCTGCTGAAAACTGTCTCTTAATACCGAACTTCTCACAGTACTCTATAAACTCCTCTGAAATGAATTCTCCTCCTCTATCTGATCTTAGACATTTGATCCTCTTTCCTGTTTCATTCTCTACTAGGTTTTTGAAAATCTTGAACATATCAAAGGCTTCTGATTTATGTTTCAAGAAAAATATCCATGTCATTCTAGAATAATCATCAATGCACAACATAAAATATTTGTCACCATTTATGCTTTGTGTTCTCATGGGACCACATAAATCAGTGTGTATTAGTTCCAGAGGTTTGCTTGTGTAGTACTCTTTGGTTTTGAATGAGACTCTAGTTTGCTTCCCTTTTTGACATGAAGCACAGATGCTATTTGCAGGTTTGCTGATGGTTGGGATATCTCTCACTGCCCTTTTTGAGGTGATCTTTAGAAGATTATCGAAACTGATATGACCGAGTCTCTTGTGCCACAACCAATTTTCTTCTTCCTATCCAATAAAGCAAGTCCCTTTTGAAGTCTCTGAGAGCGTGTACAGGTTACCAGATGTTCTTGACCCTGTTGCTATCAATTTTCCACTATTTGTTTTTTTGACTTCACAACCCTGCTTCATAAAGACTACTTCATGACCTTTATCACAAATCTGACTTACACTCAATAAATTATGTTTCAACCCATCCACAAATAAGACTTCTTCTGATTTAATCCTTCCATCACTGATTTTGATCGAGCCTTTGCCGACTATCTTAGCTCCATCATTATTTCCAAATTTTATTGATCCTCCTTCATATTTCTGTAACTTTTCAAATTTTTGTTTGTCACCTGTCATATGACTGGAGCATCCACTATCTAGTATCCATGGTACATATTTATTCTGTGCTTTGAATGCAGTTTGAACGATTAAGGATTCCTTTTCTTCCTTCAGTCACTCTTTTCCTTTCCACACTGTTTTGATAGTAGTTTTGGGCTCTTGTTTTGCCTTTCCCTTATCAGTAGTTTGAGCATGATTTTTGGGAAGCTTTCTATTTTGACTCATCCTGTATGGTTGAAATTTTCTTCCCTGAAACTGATTTGATGTAAAAGTATTTCTACAGTTTCTTGCAATATGCCCAAAATTATGACAATTATAACATTCTACTGTATAATTCATCAGAGGAGAAAAGACATTTCTACTAGTGAAATTCCTTGGTCTTACATTATATTTGCGATCTGAGATTTTATGCCCATAGCCATTGCATTTAAAATAGAAAACGAGAGAAAGGATAATTGAACCTAGGAGATGGTCTTTGCCATGTTGTCGTAGGAGCCATAGGTCTTCTTCTTCTTTGATGTGAGACATTGGTGAATCCATCATTGTCAGTTTTCCTTTCGTGCCTGGCATTGATGCTTTCTTTTGCATGAGGCATTTTTCCTTGATCAACCTGTCTCTTAGCTTCATTCTTTGTGGATTCTATATTTCTGGCCTTTGATCCACTTGATGATTCTCCTTCGATGAAACCCGGACCAAATTTGATGCCTGCAGGTCTTTGGTCATTTATGATCTTATCCGACTTCATAGAACTTTCTTCACGTTTGTGATAACAACTGATTTTCTTATTCATCTCTTCTAGCTGCATTCTTAAACCAACAATCTCTTCTTCTAACTTGCTGCAAAGATCTATTTTCATAGTTAATTGTACTTCGAGATCTTCGGAGATTTTCTTAGATTCTTCTATCTATACTTTTAAGTTGGTTATGATTCCATTTGTATCCTCAAGCTTTCTTGATAGTTTCTTATTCTTTTTCTTTTCTATCTCCCACTCTTCAAGTGTAGATATCAACTCACCCTCCAAGTCTACTTCAGCCTCGAGATTTTCACCACAAACTTCAGAGGTCACTCCTTTTTCTGATTTAACTTCTTCAAATGCCATAAAAAGAGCTTCATCTCTTTCTTCTTTAGACTCTTCACCGAAGCTATTTTCTGATGAACTAACATTCTTGGATATGAAACTTTTCTTTTTGAAGTTGCCTTTTCTAAAATTTGTTTTCATCTTCCAGTCACTTCTTTCTTGGTGGGATCCTTCATCATTTTTGTTCTTCTCTTTCAGTGGACATTTAGTCGCAAAATGCCCAACGCCTCCACAGTTGAAGCATTTAAATGGAAGCTTCCCTCTGTATTTTCCTTTCCCCTTTTTCAGTTTTCTAACAAAGTTTGCTTCCATTTCATCTGATGTCTCTTCTTCCTCGGACTCTTGTTTTGTGTTTTTATTTTTAAGGGCTTTGAAAGTTGCTTCTCTGTCAGTGGGTTTAGATCTTCCTATCCTCATCTCATATGCAGTTAAAGAACCATACATTTCATCTATACTAAAAAAATTTAGATTTTTAGCTTCTTCTATCGTTGAGACTTTGGAATCAAACCTTTGAGGAAGAGATCTTAATACCTTTTTCATGACAGTAGAGTCATCGATATCCTCGTCGAGTCCTCTGATCGCATTGATGATTCCATTAACTCTCAACATGAATGCCTCAATGTTTTCATCGTCATTCATCTTCAATGCTTCGAACTGAGCTCGATGTGTCTGTAACTTGGCTTCTTTGATCTTATCATCTCCTTCATGAACACTCTTCAGTTTGTCCCATATTTCTTTTGCCGATTTACAGTTCATGACCTTTACTAGTTCACTGTCTGCTAATCCACACAAGATGGCATTCTTTGCTTTCGAATTATTCTCAAATAGTTTCTTTTCATCCACTTCTTTTGGAGGAGTGGTAGGAATTATGTATCCACTAACTACTAAATTCTAGATGTCGTATCCCAAGGCACAGAGATATGTCTGCATCCTGACTCTCTAGAATGCATAGTTAGATCCATCAAATAGTGGTGCTTTGTTTGATGAGAAGCCTTCACCACCTGCCATTGTGTCACTTCCAAGATCACCCTAGCTGGTTAAGCTTGTATAGGGACTTAGCTCTGATACCAATTGTTAGTCTTATAATGGCACTGAGAGGGGGGGTGAATCAGTGTAGCTCTTTAATCTTGAATCTATAGCTCTTAAAATAGCAGCAATTAAAACTTATAAATAGATACAGTAAGAATAGCAATAGAGCATCACACAACACAAGATTTAATGAGGTTCACCAATGTGGCTACTCCTCAAAAATGACTGCTTGGACTACCATCCAAATCCAGCCTTTGCAAAGCAACAACTTTACAAACAATTTTACCAGCACCCACTGGAAGGAGCACCAACCCCTGATTTCTCTACACCAATAGAAAGGAGCACCAACCCCTGATGCCAAGCACCAACTTGGACTTCAAGTCTGAAACTAGAAGATTGATAATAAGATACCTTTGCTTTTGCTAGACCTTGACTGGTCACCTTTGATTCCTCTGTGCACTCTACTTTTTCTGTGCAAGCACTTCACACACTCTGCTGCACCTCGTAGTCGTCTTCTCCTTGTTGCGCACTCTACTTTCTTAGCAAAATTCCACACTTCAAAATATTTGACACGACTTGCTCTCTGTGCTCAGCGATCGTATTTCGCACACTTCGATACACTCAAATTCTCCAAATAGCCCTGCTTTTATAACAACATTTTCATGATGAAAAACTCTAATCTTAGTCGGTTGTAACCCTAATCTTAGTCGGCTGCAAACCCTAGTCTTCGTCGGCTGCAAACCCTAATCTTCGTCGGCTTACATCGGTCTTCGTCGGCTTCAACTGCCCCTGTAACTCTTCTGTTGTTGTTGTCATGAAAACATAACATGTCATGATATCATGACACTTTCGCCTCCGTACGCTTTCTCTTAGCTTTGGCCCATGAGAATACAACATGTCGCGATATCGTGACACTTTTTCTCCTTGTGCTTTTTCTTTGCTTTGGCCCATGAAAATACAACATGTCGCGATATCGTGACACTTTTTCTTCTTGCTCTTTCTCTTAGCTTTGGCCCATGAAAATGCTACATGTCACGATATCGTGACACTTTTTCTCTTCTTTCTCTTAGCTTTGTCGTGAAAATGCGACATGTCACGATATCGTGACACTTTTTCATCCTTATGCTTTCTCTTGCCTTCGGGTCGCGAAAACGCAACATGTCGCGATATCGTGACACTTTTTCTCCTTAGCACTTTTTCTTGCCTTCGGTCATGAAACCGACGACATGTCGCGATATCGTGACACTTTTCTCCTTAGCACTTTTCTTGCTTGGTCCAAAATGTCAGATATCGTGACACTTTTTCTCCTTAGCACTTTTTCTTTCCTTTAGGTCACGAAACGACATGTCGCGATATCGTGACACTTTTTCTTTTGGACTCTCTCTCCTGCAATATGTCATGAAATCGTGACACTTTTTCTTTCGTACAAACTCTCTTGCAATATGTCATGAAATCGTGACACTTTTTCTACTTGTCTTTTTCCCTTCCAACATGTCATGAAATCGTGACAGTTTTTCAACTTGTGTTTTTTCTTTCCAACATGTCACGAAATCGTGACAGTTTTTCCTGTGTTTCTCTCTCTTCCAACATGTCGCGAAATCATGATAGTTTTTCCACTTGTTTTTTTCTTTCCAACATGTCACGAAATCACGACAGTTTTTCCTGCTGTTTCTCTCTCTTCCAACATGTCACGAAATCGCGACAGTTTTTCCACTTGTGTTTTTTCTTTCCAACATGTCATGAAATCATGATAGTTTTTCTTGCTGTTTCTCTCTCTTCCAACATGTCATGAAATCATGACAGTTTTTCCTCTTTTTTCTCTCTCTTCAAACATGTCACGAAATCGTGACAGTTTTTCTTGCCTGTTGTATATGTCGCGATATCACGACACTTTTCTTACTTGTCTTTTTCTTTGAACTTTTGCAAATGGGCCACTTCGGTCTTCTTGGAAAATCACTGTACATGCTCTGAATAACCTTTGAACTCCTGTCTTCTGCATCTGAATAGCTTTTGAACTTCCTGTCCACTGCATCAACAGATCTATCTGATTGTGTTGACAACAATGACAATACTGTTGTTGTACCTTGCTCAACATCTTTAAAGTAGATAAAATCTAAACCAATATTATCAATCTAGAAAAAATTGATTCTATAAGACAACTAAATAAATTTAACCTATGCAAGAAACTACTCATATTAACTTTGATACCACTGATTGATTTTGAAGCCTTAATATTAATATAAAAACTTAGGATAAATTCCTAAAAGCACAAGGATACGAAAACAAAAAGGAATATGCCACAAGAAAGAACATAGAAAAATTGACACAAGATAAAAGCAATATGAAATATGGTAATATCTTTATTGATACACTTTTTAAGTTGTGTTACAATACGTCTCCTTCCTTTTTAGGGGATAGGAGCATCAAATGTGTTTCTTATCACAACATCCATGGATAACAATCCTTCTTCCACGTGCCCACATGTAATATGGGCAGACCAAAACATCACCGCAACTTGTATATATGTGATTCTTTGCTCTTTCCTGCTCCTATGATGTCAGAAACCTACGTTCAAAGAAATAGAAAAGATTAGTAGCACCTGCAGATAGAATAAAGCATGTATTTCCCAAGGCCTACTATCAGTATAAGCATGAAAATATTAAAATGATAATGAAATGACCTCGGATCAACCTAAAAATTTAACAATAGCATAAATACATTAATAGAAGACCACTACAAAAAGAACAATTTGGAAATTCCTCACAGATTTTTATTCACTCCAGGATGGGACGAATAGGCCTACAAGAACTTTTCAGAAAGGAACCTCTTCAATGTCCTATTTAGGAAGCTCCAAATGACCTGCAAAGTTGGGTTTAGCTAATTGGGGGTGTTTTGGGAAGACCCAGATGATCAGATTTTCCCAATTTTTCCCCTAAGACCCAGATTTTTTTGGTGCCATCTACAAGTTGGTGAAGGCGGGAAATGATAGAAACCTGGTCAAAATTACTCAGAATGAAATGAAATTTAAACTGTAACCTATTTAACATATCTAGAATCAAATGCAGAATAAAAATTAGAGAAATCTAGCACATATTTCTATTCATCCTGGGGTGGGGCAAAATTTTCTGTGATAGTTTGGGGAGCGCCCGGGGGCAGGACGCCCACCATTTGAAACACTGTTTCAGCACAAATCCACTTGGGATGGGTCCAAAAATGATTATGGGGTGTTGTCGACAAATTTTGTGGATTTTTGTGGCCAAAAATTAGGTTTTGGGTCTGGATTCGCACTTCCAATAGTCACCCAATAACCTCCCTTTCGAATGAGAGATTAAGGATGTGAAAGCACAAATCGCAAGTAGGTATGTAAATTGGTAGCACTTCGTTGCTCAAATGCTCCTTCTATGTCCATATTTTGGGTGGGAAAAATCCCCAATTTATAGACCTTAGGGTCTCCTTGTTTAAATTGCGCATGCAAGGGTGCCACTTGAGTTAACTGTCCTATTTTCAGAGAAAAGCTAGTTCCCTGATTTAGAATCTCCTTGCATGAGGTCTCTAAAATAAAGATGTTGAGAAGCAACACACCCCCACTGAAAAATGAATTTCCACCCTTTGAAAATTTTGAGCTTTCATTTTGCAGTAAGGACCCTCTTGATGTTTTCCAGGTTTTAATTCCAAATTTGCTTGCCTCCTTTTTTTTAAGTTGTGCTTTTATTTGCATCTGGCTTTGTTTTATTTCAGAATTCATTTTTCAAATGTTAGAATCATTGCTGATTAAAGAAAATCTTTCACCGGTATGAAAAAAATGCAGATTCCAGATAGATAAATTCATTAGAAACCAAAACTTTCCATTTTTGGAAGTGTCGCGATATCGCGACACTTCCATTTTTGGAAATGTCGCGATATCGCGACGGGTTTTGAAAAATCCGCCAAGTCGCAAAAACGTAGCGATATCGCGACACTTCCATTTTTGGAAATGTCGCGAAATCGCTACCGGTTTGGAGAGAGAAAGCAAGATCGTACGGAACGTCGCGAAATCGCGACATGTCACGAAATTGCGACATGTCGCATTTTCGCGGCTGCAAGAGAGAAGCAAGGTGCAAGGGTGAAAAACGTCGCGATATCGTGACACATTTTGGAAGCAAGGTGCAAGGGTGAAAAACGTCGCGATATCGCGACACATTTTGGAAGAAAGCTGCAAGTGTGAAAAACGTCGCGATATCGCGACGGGTTTGGAGAGAGAAAGCAGATGCGTACGGAAGGTCGCGATTTTGTGACATGTCACGAATTCATGACATGTCGCATTTTCACGGCAGCAGGAGCAAAAAAATGGTTAAGGCATGAAAACATCGCGATTTCGCGACATGTCACGAAATCGCGACATGTCACAGTTTCGCGGCGCTAGAAGCAGAAAACGCCCAAGGCCTGAAAACGTCGTGAAATCGCGACATCGCGATTTCGCGACATCGCGAAATCGTGACAAAGTTCGAAAAGCAGGGGCAAGTAAGAAAGGTGTCGTGAAATCGCGACGTCGCGAAATCGCGACAGCCGAAGAAAGAACCAAGTGCAGTCAAAGCAAAGTCCCAAAAGAACAAGGCATGAGAGTGTCACGAAATCGCGACACAATCCAAAGGGGCAGCAGCAATGGAAACAAAGACGGCCAGAGTGCAAGTCAGGGAAGTGTCGCGAAATCGTGACGTCACAATTTCGCGACATCACGAAATCACGACACGAATGAGAGTTGCCAAGGCATGGAAGGGAGGTGTCACGAAATCGCGACGTCGCGAAATCATGACAGCCAAAACAAACGGAGCCCAGGGAGGAGAGGACGTCGCGAAATTGCGATGTCACGATTTTGCAAAGTCGCAAAATCGTGACAGCCAAGCGATGAAGTTGCCGAGGGCAGAAGGAGGGGTCACGAAATCGCGACATGTCGCATTTTCACGGCCATGGAGACAGAGAGTTGCACGACGCTAGGGATGTCGCGATATCGCGACATGTCACGAAATCATGACATGTCGCATTTTCGCGATAGGAAAAGACAAAGAGCCCGAAAGTGAAAAGATAGCTGGAAACGGACACGTGTCACGATTTTGCGACACGTGTCAAAGTAGAGCGGACATGCAAATATACATTGGGGTTTCATTTTAATATTTAAGGTTTTGATTTGATAATTTTAAAGTGCTAATCCTTGTTTGTCTTTCATGCAGGAAGCCATCTGGCACTTACATGATAACGGAGAAATGGCCATAAAGACAAAGTTAAGTGCAAAATAATCGAAGACAACCATATTGAAAAGAAAGGTGCCGAGAATTGCTGTTTCATCCAAATTTTATAGATCTGGCCGCAAAGAGACTTTACGGTGACTAAGCAGCTGCCCATTTAATGGAGTGTGTCGAGAATTGGCCGAAAAATGAAAATATCTATACTCAGTTACCGAAATTTGCCGAGGGATGCATTTAATGAAAATTTATGACAGAATTAATGGCTTGCAAACATTTTCAACTCAGGGATGGCTCTACGGAGATGAAATGTCAGAGAAGTGGTGATTCATCCAAGTTACCCGAGGGCATTAATGAAGACATTTACTCACAGTTGCGGGTGAATGCAAGTGGCATTCGAATTCTGTTTTCTCCATTTATGGCAAGTGACTGCACTGAGTTGCAGAGTGGTTAAGTTTTATCAAGACTTTGTTTTAAATGGCTTTATATTGTAAAACCCGGGTACTAGGGTTTAAGATGATAAGATTTAAGGTTTTAGAAGAAGATATTTCTGAAAAGATCAGGGTCTGTCCTGAGTCTATAAATACTTCTTCTAAATGTAATCACAAGGAGGCGGAGACTTAGAAATAAAAGGCTATTGAAGCAATTTCTTGCAAATCTTGTTAAATACTTTATTTCTGGACTTGGAGTTGATGTGCTTTTGTTCTCTGTGATAGCATGGCCAGGAGCCTAATATTTTGCAGATTGTGATAAGTTCATCTTCTTTTGTTATCCGTTTCTTTAAAGTTTATTAAATATATGTTGTAAATCCGTGTTATCAAGATTAAATATGTTGTTGGGCTTCATTTGTTCTATTGTATGCTAGGGAAAATCATAGATTTAAGGTTCAAGTTTGTTCTAATTGCTCTGTCCTCACTGTGTGAGCTATGCTGCTAGTGAGAAATACCAATTTTAACGGACTTCCCTTTCGTTTATGATTTTCTTTCAGATCTGTTCCATCTCTGCCTTATGCTCTTAGTAGAAAGTGATCTTAGAAAGCCGGACACTTTCTTCTTTGATTTGTTCTATTGTGAAGTCGATAGTATAAATAAAATTTATAGTTTTGTTTTACAGCTAAGTTTGATAAACTTCTCTTTTTGCCCTACCCTACTCTCTTTGTTTTACCGTGAAATGATCCATTTTTATTTTCTTTTAAATTTGTCTTTTATTTAAATCTGCTGACCCATAAGAGCTAGATCAAAGAATTAATTTTAAATCTGATTGTCAACAAGTGACAACTTCTAAACATTACTGAACAAGTTCAGTGAGCCCGTTGTAAGGTAACAAATAGTCCATATTGAAAACTATTCCAGAAGCGAAAAAGAGTGAATAGACATTCGACCCAACTCTGTAACTCACACCTTGGATAACCAGCTAGATCCTAAAGTGAGTGGGATTTATCCCGTATAAGTGTTATCAGAGTTTCATGCTCATTCTTCACAGGGTGTGTATAAAAGTCGGACCAACATTTAAAAATGGCGCTAGAAGGAGGGCCTAATTCGTTTTGTGCGCTTGAGTTGAGAACTGTATGTGGTACTTGACAATGGTATTATCCAAATGTAGCCAATTTTCCCTCCTCCTTCCTTTAAAATTTTGTGTTTGAATTGAACTTAACACCAACATTAAAATAAGGCCCACTGAAATCCGATCAGTATTGTAAATTGTCAGTACAATATTTTAAGATTGCCGAAAAAGAAGACCTCAAGTTCAGTACTCTGTTAAGGATTGTAAGGTTGTAAGTGCTTGTGAAAAGCTGGATTCTACATACAGGGTAACAAGGTCCCACCCCGTAGCCGGAGAGCTCCTTGTGCCCGAATTAGAAACTCCAAGAAGAAGTAGCCTCAGAAGGGCCAAGTCTCTGTCTCAAATAGTTTTATCACCACTGATAGTTACTCCAACCACAACTCAGAATATCACCGTCAACCAAGTAGTAATGGCAAATTGGTTGGGTTCCACTACTTTGAATATTTCGGGTATAGCCCATGACCCGCCCAGAAATCCGAAAAGATATCTCCCCAGATATAAACATGATGGGACAAGGACAGTAGAAGAACATCTGGTTGCATTCAAGAATGCTTTGAAATTATTAAATGTACAACATGAAGATGTTGCTTGCAGACTGTTCCCGTTCACCCTCTAGGAGGGAGCTTATGACTGGTTTCTAAACCTCACTAATGATTTTGTTACTAGCTGGAATGACTTAGAAAAGGTTTTTGTGTCACAGTTCGGGGAGGTAATAGATCCTAGTATATTGTATCAGCAGTTTTCTGGTATCAAAAGAGAATTAAGTGAATCTATCAGATCTTATAATGTTAGATTCCAGAAAGCTTATGGTAGACTTACTGGGTATTATGTACCGAATGCAGACCTGGCATTAGAGATCTTTAGAAATTCCCTAGATCCCATGACCTCTGTCTTCTTGAAAAGAGATCCCACTGTTACTAATTTAACGGAGGCTTATAAAGAAGCTTTGATTCTGGAAAGACAGTTGGGACCCCAACCTTTAAATGCTCAGCAAATTCCTCTGGTTACACAAGCTGCCCCTGTGTTCAATCCCATACCACATCAAATGATGTTGCCAGTTTGTCAGACTCTACCATCAGCAAATCCATTGGCTGTAGCACCTGTTGAGAATGTACAAAACCCAGGCAAAGAGGCTGACAATGCAAGAGTTGAAGAAGTCTCAAAAATAGTTCAGAAGCTGGCCAATGATTTTTTGAGTTTTAAAAGGCAAGTTTCTACTAGGGACAACTCCAACAGGTATTCATATCAACCGAATAGATTCAACCGGCCCCCGTATGAACCTAATAAAGATTACAAGGGTAAAGGCCATGATGTGAATATTTGCGATTTAGCTCGCCTAACTGGTGCAGAATACATGCTACTTCCCAGAGACGGGGAGTTGGATTGTTTGGAATTTTGTAATGCATTTGAAGCTTTGTCTGGGGATTTGATCTCTCCTAAAAATCAAAGAACTGCGGATGGCCCAAGTTCATCCAGCCACAGTGCAGCTATGGTCTTGGATTCTTTCACTTTCCCGGATGAATCTAAGAATGTAGTTGAAATGCCTATGGATGAGGTGCAGGCTTTCCAACAGTACAGGAGGGATAACTACAACCTGAGAAACAGAAATCCGGAGCCTAATACTACATCTACCCCTCCGGACAACTCTCACAATGTTCCTCCAGACCCATCTCCAAGTAATAATCCATCTCCACCCAAGGGAGGAAATCTGAGGGGACCAGATGCTTTTGTCCCTCCACTTAATAAGGGATATAACATAGTGGAGGATATGAAAAAGATCAAGGCCAACATTACTCTTCATGAGTTGGCCCAGATTTCAGAACAGAGGGACAACCTGATAAAAACATACTCTGGCCCTACTACTAAACCTGTGGACAAGGGAAAGAAGATGGCAAACGCCAATGTAGCCATGTACAAAGAAAAAACTGAAGTTCCCCCCTTTTTATTGACTGTTCATATTTTTGGGAAGAACTTACACAATTGTTTGGTAGATTCGGGTGCATCTGCTAATGTTATGCCTTTGGCCATTTGTCAGCAGTTGGGTCTGACCCCAATGAAGTCTGAAAGGAGAGTTGTCCAATTAGACAAATCAGAGGTTAAAGTAGTGGGAGAACTTCAAAATATTCATATCCAATTAGCATCTGAGCCAAGGGCTCAACATAAAATTGAAATTCAGGTTGTGGATATCCCCGTGGGGTACGGGATGCTTTTGAGCAGGGATTGGTCGAGATCTCTGAACGGATACTTGGCAAAAGATTTTTCACACATGTGGTTGCCATGGAAAGGAGTGGCAAATCAATTACGGGTTGAAAGAGAACCCAGGTACAAGCATACAATTACGGAATACAATGCAGAGAATGAGACTGTAAATATTGCGGAGGTAGATATTGGAGTTTACAATTTAACAACGGGACAAAATGAGAAGTTTAATAAAGCCCATCCTGTTCATAGTAATGAAGTCTGGACGCTTCATGTGGATGGGGCTAGATCTAAACAGGGTTCTGGCACAGGGGCAGTCCTTAAAGGGCCTGAAAGTCAGACATATTTTATGTCTTACCGCCTACAGTTCCCTTGTACAAATAATTTAGCAGAGTATGAAGCTCTGGTATTAGGTTTGAAATTTGCTTTGGACAAAGGAGCAAGAAATATTCAAGTTTTTACTGATTTGGAATTGGTGGCTAATCAAGTCAAAGGTAAATTCCAGTGTAAAGCATCTTATTTAAAAGGATACAAACATCGGGCTTGGGATCTTGTAGAAGACTTTGATGCTTTTAATCTGACACACATACCCAGAGAGCAGAATTCCCGTGCAGATGTCTTGGCTTCTTCAGCCGCAAGTTTAAAACCACTGGAAGAATTTAAATGGAATAAGTTTTCAATTGAGTTAGTCCCTTGTCCTTCAGTCCCAAATAATATAGATAATTTTCAGGTTTTCTCTGATGATCAACAGATTGTAAACTTTTTGCAGAGTACTAACACATTTGAAAATGCTATAATCGATGAGGGCCAAAGGGATACTCTACTGGAGCAGTTAGATGATGACAGGGGAATAATGAGGTTGAAAGACAACAGAATTCCAAAAGGGATGGTGGAGCTGGAGCGGCTCTTTGATGTTGACAAAATCAAGCAAAAGGTGAATTCTGAGGATTATGTGGGTGCCACAGACAGTGAGACTGAAAACCTGAACATAGGGACTGAAGAAGATCCCAGGCACATCAAGTTGGCTAAGAACTGTGATCCAAAAATAAAAAGAAGTATGATTGATTTTCTTCACAGGTCCAAGGATGTTATGGCCTGGTCATACAAAGACTTAAAGGTATTTGATCCTAAAGTTTACACTCATATTATACCTTTAAAAGAATTCTGCAAACCTTTTCGGAAAAAATAGAGGCATGTCAACGCTCTGTTAGAGCCCCTCATCCAGAAAGAGGTAGAAAAACTATTGAGTGCCGCCATTATTTTTCCCATCAGGCATTCTACTTGGGTGGCCAATCTGGTGCCAGCTAAAAAGAAAAATGGAGAGATCCGCTCGTGTGTGGATTTTAGAAATTTGAACAAGGCATCCGAGAAAGATAATTATCCGCTGCCTTCTATGGATGAGGTGTTGCAGATTGTCAATGGTTCGGAGATGATGTCTTTCCTGGACGGTTTCTCGGGGTATAATCAGATATTGGTTGAGAAGGAAGACAGAATGAAAACTGCTTTCACAACTAAGTGGGGAACTTTTGCTTACAAGAGGATGCCATTTGGATTAATAAATGTCGGAGCTACATTTCAACGAGCAATGGATCATGCCTTCAAGGGCCTTATGGGTAAATGCATTGTTGTTTACATGGATGATTTAACAGTCTTCTCTAAATCTCGGTTTGACCATGTAAAACACTTGGAGTCTGTGTTTAACAAATGCAGGGAGTTCGGCATTTCTTTGAATCCGAAGAAGTGCATTTTTGGTGTAACAGAAGGAAAGCTCCTTGGGCACTTGGTCACAAAATATGGCATTTCCATGGATCCGGACAGAGTTGAAGCCATATCCGGCATACCATTTCCCAACTCCAAGAAAGAGTTGAGGTCCTTCTTTGGAAAAATTAACTTTGTCAAGAAGTTCATCTCCGGTTTTGCAGAGATAGTCAAGCCAATGAATGACATGCTAAAGAAAACTGCTCAGATTGTCTGGACCACAGAAGCTAAAACAACGTTCCAAGAAATCAAGACCGCCATCAAACAAGCACCAGTTCTGGTAAGCCCAAATTTCAGTGCAGATTTTTATCTGTACACCTTTTCTTTCGAACACACACTTGCTACAGTTCTGACCCAACGGAGAGAAACCGGGGAACATCCAATTGCTTTCAAGAGTACCAATTTAAAGGGGGCTGAGCTGAAATATTCTCGTTTAGACAAACAAGCTTATGCCTTAGTGAGAGCAGTTAAGCAGTTCAGGCACTACATACTAAGAAGCAGAATTCATGCTATAGTTCCAGACCCAGCTGTTAAATACCTACTAAGTCAGAACGAGTTGGGTGAACTAAGAGGTAATTGGGTTACAAGGCTGCAAGAATATGACTTGGAAATTCGGCCTGCAAAATTGATTAGAGGACTTGGTTTGTCCCGGCACATTGTCGAAATACCCGTACGGGAAGAAGTTAATCGCTTAAATTCTGAATCTGATGACTGGTATGGAGATATTATTCATCTGCTGCAATTTGGAGTTTGCCCGTCTCACTTGAATAGAACCCAAAGGAGAGCATTAAAATTGAAAGCTGCTCATTATCTCCTCAAAGCAGGTAATTTGTTCAGAGAAAATTATGCTGGCATTTTCTTGAGATGCATTTCTCGGGGTGAAGTCAATGAAGTCATGTCCAGTTTTCATGAAAAGTTAGGGGCAGGGCATTCATCAGGATCTGCCACTACGCATAAAATATTGAGAGCAGGCTATTATTGGCCTACACTATTTAAAGATGCCCATCAGCATGTGAGAACCTGCCATCAGTGCCAAAATTTTGCAGCCAAAGAGGCCAACTGGGCTCTACCATTGCAACTTGTTGTAATAAATAAACCTTTTATGCAATGGGGACTTGATTTTGTGGGAGTGATTAATCCAAATTCTTAAGCAGGGCATAAGTATGTTCTAACAACTATCGATTACTACACAAGATGGGTCGAAGCAGCAGCCACCACAAGAAGTACAGCTCATGAAGTGATAGAATTTCTAGAGTCAAATGTCATAACCAGGTTTGGGGTTCCTCTGAATTTGGTGTGTGATAATGGACCAGCCTTCCAATCATTGGAGTTTGCGTGAATGGGCATACCAGATGGGGATAGTTATCAGATTTTCATCCAACTATTATCCCCAAGGCAATGGACTGGATGAGTCCACAAACAAGAATTTAATGAATGCCATTAAGAAATCTGCAGCAGACAAACCCAGGCAGTGGCATACATTATTGAAATATGCACTTTGGGCTGACCGGATAAAATATAAAGTGGCTCTTAAAACTTCTCCTTTTGCTTTGTTGTATGGTACCCAGCCAATTGTTCCCATCTCTCTGAAATTACCTACTTACCAATTTGTCTTAGACTATTTTGAGGATCAAGCTGATGCAGAGGCTCGTGTTTTGGATCTAACTAATTTGCAGGATGAAAGACTCCAAGCCTTGGAACACTTCAGTCGGCACCAAGAAACCGTCAAGCGCTGGTTTGACAAGAGGGCCAAAGTGAAAGCTTTCAGACTGGTAGACCTGGTGCTTCTATGGGACAAGGCCCATGAAAAGAAGGGTAAGCATACAAAGTTGCAGCCACTGTGGATAGGCCCGTACCAAATTGCTGAGATTCTGGGTAATAATGCATTCCGTTTACAAGACCTTGATGGTAATTTTTTGGACCTCCCTGTTAATGGTCAATACTTAAAGCATTATTTCTCGGTTGTTCCGTCCAATGTATCATTTGAATGAGTCACAAAGAAGTTGTAACATGTGTATACATTGTAAATAACTCTGCAGTTTTATTTAATTTTTAGCTTTAATTCTAAATGCCTGTACAGTTTTTAGTTTTATTTTATTTTAGTTTTATTTTAAAATGTCTGTACAGTGTTGTTTATTTTAGTTTGTTTTTAAATGTCTGTGCAGTGTTCTTTTGTTTTGTTTAATCCTAATTGTCTGTGCAGTTTTAGTCTATTTTGAAGTTCTGTATTTTATTTCCTTTGTAAATAACCCTGCAGTTTTATTTCCTTTGCTGCCTGTACAGTTTTATTTTATTTCCTTTGTAAATAACCCTTCAGTTTTATTTCCTTTGGTGCCTGTACAGTTTTATTTTGTTTTATTTTGAAGTCTGTGCAGTTCAATTTTATTTTGTTTTATTTAATTTTGTTCTTAAAGGCCTGTGTTTATCCTTGGAAGTCTGTACAAAGTTCTTTAGCTTTTAAAATTCTGTTCTTTAAGTTTTGCCTGAGCATCAATAGAAAAAGTCAGCTTTCTAAAAAATTGTTTTTATTCTGAGTCCAGAATCCAGTGTTCATTATCATAATTGTGAGATAGTCTCGTTTGAACTGAATAGTGGAACTATTTTTTTAGTCGTAACAACAGTGGAAGGATGATTGGATTTTGTGTCTTGCTTGCCACAGTTGTTTTAATTATAAAGAAATCGCTATGTCTGTTTGGCTGGAGAAACTCCTAGGGAATCCAAGAAAAGTTGGTCATAAGAGGGGACTATGATTCATGTAATTATTTGAGCATCCACAGAGGCTATCAGTGCCCAGGCTGAAGCAGTTCCAGATTGATGAAATATTAAAAGAAAATTGTTATTCTTTCTAAGGCTTTTCAGATGTTGATATATTTCAAGAAAGAGAGAAAAGATGAGAGTTGAGCAAGACAACATGAAATTGGCACTCTGTTATTTCCTATATATATATAAAAAAAAAAAAAGTAATGTAATGAAAGAGACAGCCAAGACTTCAAAAGATGTTTTTCTTCTAC
Organism: Wollemia nobilis; assembly: GCA_028583015.1. NCBI lineage: Eukaryota > Viridiplantae > Streptophyta > Pinopsida > Araucariales > Araucariaceae > Wollemia > Wollemia nobilis. The sequence goes on along the minus strand of JAQPPZ010000386.1, from coordinate 3,990,837 downwards.
CAAGTTGTAGATTCTACCTTACAGTTGTGAATCTGGGTCGTGTAAATCTAAAGGGTAACTCTGTCGGGGTTGTAAAAGGCTAAACTAGTAAACAGAGCTCTACTCGGTTTCCCCTTTCACAATCTAGAAAAGCTGATCAATCCAGAGTTCAACATTCGAAGGCCCAGTCATTCTTGAAGAAAGTTTTATACGCTTGTAATTGCACATCAGAAATCTTCCTTAAATGATTCAGCCTAGTATGTCCTTGGGAAATTTTGACAACTATCAGCTAGTAGTTAAATTGTTTTGAAGAATATCTCGTGGCAAGGCATGATACATGGTCTATGTTGTTTTGAAACTAGAGTCCTGGGTTCTAAAATAATGCTACTATTTTACCCGTAGATATCGTCATTTGTTGAGAAGCAACACACCCCCACCAAAAAATGAATTTCCACCCTTTGAAAATTTTGAGCTTTCATTTTGCAGGAAGGACCCTCTTGATGTTTTACAGGTTCTAAGTCCAAATTTGCTTGCCTCCTTTTTCAAGTTGTGCTTTTATTCTTGCATCTGGCTTTGTTTTATTTTAGAATTCATTTTGCAAATGTTAGAATCATTGCTGATTAAAGAAAATCTTTCACCGGTATGAAAAAATGCAGATTCCAGATAGAAAAATTCATTAGAAACCAAAACTTTCCATTTTTGGAAATGTCGCGATATCGCGACGGGTTTTGGAAAATCCGCCAAGTCGCAAAAACGTAGCGATATCGCGACACTTCCATTTTTGGAAATGTCGCGATATCGCGACACTTCCATTTTTGGAAATGTCACAAAATCGCTACCGGTTTGGAGAGAGAAAGCAAGATCGTACGGAACGTCACGAAATCGTGACATGTCGCATTTTCACGGCTGCAAGAGAGAAGCAAGGTGCAAGGGTGAAAAACGTCGCGATATCGCGACACATTTTGGAAGCAAGGTGCAAGGGTGGAAAACGTCGTGATATCGCGACACATTTTGGAAGAAAGCTGCAAGTGTGAAAAACGTCACGATATCACGACGGGTTTGGAGAGAGAAAGCAGATGCATACGGAAGGTCACGATTTTGCGACATGTCACGAATTCGTGACATGTCGCATTTTCGCGGCAGCAGGAGCAAAAAAATGGTTAAGGCATGAAAACGTCACGATTTCGCGACATGTCGTAGTTTCGCGATGCTGGAAGCAGAAAACGCCCAAGGCCTGAAAACGTCGCGAAATCGCGACAAAGTTTGAAAAGTAGGGGCAAGTAAGAAAGGTGTCACGAAATCATGACAACCGAAGAAAGAACCAAGTGCAGTCAAAGCAAAGTCCCAAAAGAACAAGGCATGAGAGTGTCACGAAATCGCGACACAATCCGAAGGGGCAGCAGCAATGGAAACAAAGACGGCCAGAGTGCAAGTCGGGGAAGTGTCACGAAATCGCGACGTCACAAAAACGCGACACGAATGAGAGTTGCCAAGGCATGGAAGGGAGGTGTCACGAAATCGTGACATCAAAAACAAACGGAGCCCAGGGAGGAGAGGACATCGCGAAATCGCGACAGCCAAATGAGAAAGCGATGAAGTTGCCGAGGGCAGAAGGAGGGGTCACGATTTCGTGACATGTCACGAAATCGCGACATGTCGCATTTTCGTGGCCATGGAGACAGAGAGTTGCACGGCACTGGGGATGTCACGATATCGCGACATGTCACGAAATCGTGACATGTCGCATTTTCGCGACAAGAAAAGACAAAGAGCCCGAAAGTGAAAAGATAGCTGGAAACGGACACGTGTCACGATTTTGCGACACGTGTCAAAGTAGAGCGGACATGCAAATATACATTGGGGTTTCATTTTAATATTTAAGGTTTTGATTTGATAATTTTAAAGTGCTAATCCTTGTTTGTCTTTCATGCAGGAAGCCATCTGGCACTTACATGATAACGGAGAAATGGCCATAAAGACAAAGTTAAGTGCAAAATAATCGAAGACAGCCATATTGAAAAGAAAGGTGCCGGGAATTGCTGTTTCATCCAAATTTTACAGATCTGGCCGCAAAGAGACTTTACGGTGACTAAGCAGCTGCCCATTTAATGGAGTGTGTCGAGAATTGGCCGAAAAATGAAAATATCTATACTCAGTTACCGAAATTTGCCGAGGGATGCATTTAATGAAAATTTATGACAGAATTAATGGCTTGCAAACATTTTCAACTCAGGGATGGCTCTGCGGAGATGAAACGTCAGAGAAGTGGTGATTCATCCAAGTTACCCGAGGGCATTAATGAAGACATTTACTCACAGTTGCGGGTGAATGCAAGTGGCATTCGAATTCTATTTTCTCCATTTATGGCAAGTGACTGCACTGAGTTGCAGAGTGGTTAAGTTTTATCAAGACTTTGTTTTAAATGGCTTTATATTGTAAAACCCGGGTACTAGGGTTTAAGATGATAAGATTTAGGGTTTGAGAAGAAGATATTTCTGAAAAGATCAGGGTCTGTCCCGAGTCTATAAATACTTCTTCTAAATGTAATCGCAAGGAGGCAGAGACTTAGAAATAAAAGGCTATTGAAGCAATTTCTTGCAAATCTTGTTAAATACTTTATTTCCGGACTTGGAGTTGATGTGCTTTTGTTCTCTGTGATAGCATGGCCAGGAGCCTAATCTTTTGCAGATTGTGATAAGTTCATCTTCTTTTGTTATCCATTTCTTTAAAGTTTATTAAATATATGTTGTAAATCTGTGTTATCAAGATTAAATATGTTGTTGGGCTTCATTTGTTCTATTGTATGCTAGGGAAAATCATAGATTTAAGGTTCAAGTTTGTTCTAATTGCTCTGTCCTCACTGTGTGAGCTATGTCGCCGGTGAGAAATACCAATTTTAACGGACTTCCCTTCTGTTTATGATTTTCTTTCAGATCTGTTCCATCTTCGCCTTATGCTCTTAGTAGAAAGTGATCTTAGAAAGCCGGACACTTTCTTCTTTGATTTGTTCTGTTGTGAAGTCGATAGTATAAATAAAATTGGTAGTTTTGTTTTACAACTAAGTTTGATAAACTTCTCTTTCTGCCCTACCCTACCCTCTTTGTTTTACCGTGAAATGATCCATTTTTATTTTCTTTTAAATTTGTCTTTTATTTAAATCTACTGACCCATAAGAGCTAGATCAAAGAATTAATTTTAAATCTGATTGTCAACAAGTGACAACTTCTAAACATTATTGAACAAGTTCAGTGAGCCCGTTGTAAGGTAACAGACAGTCCATATTGAAAACTATTCCAGAAGCGGAAAAGAGTGAATAGACATTCGACCCAACTCTATAACTCACACCTTGGATAACCAGCTAGATCCTAAAGTGAGTGGGATTTATCCCGTATAAGTGTTATCAGAGTTTCATGCTCATTCTTCACAGGGTGTGTATAAAAGTCAGACCAACAAAAGACATGCATGACTGAAGTCTCTCTTCTTGAATAAAAGCTATTCCTTGCAATTGCATGGCTTGAAGCCTCAGTTAACTGGTGAAGTTGCTAAGGTTTGACTTTTTTTTTCCAATCAAACCTTCTATTTGCCTCACCCTGGGGCGAATGCTGTTATTCGTCCCTGGGTGGGACGAATGCTAGTTTGTATTCATCCCGGGGTGGGACGAGCAGAGAGCAAGGTGCCAAAAAGGTGCCAAATTGACCTTTGACCTTACAAACTACTTTTGGGAGTGGTTAGGACCACTGTTTAACCTTTGGGGGCTGCCCTAGGGGCTATTTGTGTCAATGCGATCAGCGCTTGTTGTCACATAATTAGATTGGTGATGTTTTGGTGTCTATAGATGCCCCTTTTTGGGAAGCACTGTGCAAGGTGCAGCACCAAGCAAAAATAAATAACAAAAGCACTAATGATTAGGGTTTATCCGTAACCTAACCAACTCTTGATGCCCCAAGTATGGAAAGGGCACGCATTCTTGAATCCTTGTCTTTGATGAGCTAAGGAACTTAATTCAAGTGTTAACCTTGTTCAGTGAGGTGTTACTTGAACTTGGACATTGATCAATCATGAATAGGCAAAGGGCGCAAAATTTTGTCTATGGGAACCTTGAGTTCATGATTCATGAATGCCAAGTGTTTGATCAACTTGTGATAATTGCTTGTTTGCTACCCCAAGCAGGGGCACGATTGTATTTTTCAATGATCCTTTGAATGCGTGTCATTTCCAGGATTGGGTATGTTGTTGTTGATTGGCGACTAAGTGTGACTACCCCCTCAAGCGACGAATTGATGAGGGAATGACGATGAGGGAATGACTACCCCCTCAAGCGACGAATCGATGAGGGAATTGATTGGCGACTAAGTGTGACTACCCCCTCAAGCGACGAATCGATGAGGGAATGACCAACATGAGAAAAGTGATGAGTCACATGACCCAATATGACTGAGGTTAGGGTGCCTTCAGTTGTTTAGCATTACATGAGTGTGCAGTTTTCTGACATTCTGACCTATTTTTGGTGGGTTTGAACCCTTTTTGCGATGCATTTCGGAGCTAAAATTGGCAAAAATTTGGCCTCCCGTGGAGCAGTCCGGATATGGTAGCCTTCTTATGGAGGATGATAGTTATAATTTGTTACCCCAACATCTATTTTGGATGCCAAGAATGTCAGGTGCAAAGGCGCCTTCGTTCGACAATGTTATTGTTTTTTTTGGTTAGGTTTTGGCCCTTTTTGGGATGCCATTTAGGGATGAAATTCTCGAAAATCCGTCCTCCTATGGAGAGGTCTAGATATGGTAGCCTTCTTAGGGAGTAGGATAGTGAGGATTTGTGACCCCGACATCTATTTTGCATGCCTAGAATTTCAAGTGCAAAAGCACTCTCATTGGACAGTTTTATTGCTCTTTTTTGTGCATTTGTTTGCTATTTTTTGAAATGTTTGTTTATGATGATGTATGCATGTGGGATTATGATTGCGATGTTGCTAATTATATGATGTATGCATATGGAATGAATGAAATGATTTGTTGATAACTTGTCGATGGCACCATAGATTGTACAAGATTTACTGGCTTGTTGTACTTATGGGATGATTTTGTGGAATGACGTTGCATGTGACAACTGTGTTTTTGTATTTTGCATTTTTTTTGCTAATGGTGATGTATGGAATGAAATGGACCAGTTGTTTTTTAAAATGTAGTTAAGCTTTTTTGAGATTCAAATATTTTAACTAACTAGCCAAGACTGTACATTTATCTCGTAAGACTTTTGAACAAGGTATAAATCCGACTTGGAGGTTAACCAAGTTATTTCACATCCTTGTGTGTGCAATTGAGTTTGTTTATGTGGTATTTGTCAAGATACCGCCAGTGCCAGATAGGCTATCAACCAAACCTGTACTAAGGATCACCTAACTAGCTCCACTAACTCCGTTGTTGTATTTAGCAAGATTAATCCATGGGACAATCTAAGGTACCATAAGCTAGCTCATCCACATGCAAACATTGGTCTGCTCACACGCAAAGCTAATGTGACAGACATATCGTCATGCGGGTAGGATACCGCCATTGCCAGGTAGGCTATCCACCAAACCCGTAATGAGGATCACCTAGATGGTTTTTGAATGCTGAGAATTCTAGGGATTCAAGTTCAAGATTTTTATTGGCTCAATGGTTTAGGATATTTGCTCGTATACAAAGTGATGAAAATCACTATTTATTTTGTTCTTTCTTTGTTTTTCTTTTGGAGCAAGGATTTTGAATAGTGGTGATAACCACTGTTATTTTATTTGGCTTTTGAGATTTGTAAGGTTAAGCTTGTATGTTTGTGGTGTATGGATGGCCTTGATCCTTTTGGGCCTTGGGGATGACTACCCATCCTTGGCAGGGACGTGTAGTACAAATCCTTACGACTTTGGGAACCAAAGGGGATTATGGAGATGATGAAGTAAGGGCATTGATATTTTAGGCCTTGGGGATGACTACCCATCCTTGGCAAGGACGTGTAGTATGAATCCTTACGACTTTGGAGACCAAAGGTGATTGGGATGATGGCTTGTGGGAATGTTGTTTTTGAATGGTCATTGATCCTTTTAGGCCTTGGGGATGACTACCCATCCTTGGCAGGGACGTGTAGTACTAATCCTTACAACCTTAGGGACCAATGGTGATTGGAATTTTTGGTAATGGTAAAAACCACTATTTATTTAGGGGAATTGATGGGGAAGAACTCGTCCTTTTGTCAATTCTCAACACTCTTGAACCATTCGCACAAGGGGATGAACAGGCTAATATTTCACCTATGGTACCCTAGACTACTTTGTAGGTTTCTCTTGCATTCACACAACTTAGGAATTATTTTATGTGTTTTAACTGGTGTAGGGATGTTACGTAACGAGGAGTGATCCAAGTAAAACTTTCCCTTGTAAAAATCTATTTAACTTTGTACAGTTTTTGGCTAGAAATTTAAAGACAGCTGAATGACGAAAACCCTATATACATTAAGAGACAACTGACTTTGCTACAGATGGGGATGGTGTTATGCTGGATGTATGTGTTTATAAAATGGCTTTGATATGGAAAATGATGGCATTGCCAAGTAATGATAGTCTATGGTGCTTGGGACATGTATGACCAACAAATATGCAATGTATGAATGCGATGCCTAATGCAACCTATATTTTTGTATTTTTGATGTTTTATGAGTATGCATGGAATTGAAATGCAATTTTTTTTTTGATGATTTTATTGTTTTTGTTTGTTTTTGAATATTTGTTTTGACCAAGCGGTTATGGTAACCCTTGGAGCTTTTGATTTGACCAAAGGGTTTATGGATACCTTTGGGGCATTTGTGGGGTTGACCAAGCGATTGCGGGAATCCTTGGAGCTTTTGGTTGGACTATGGCTCTCTAAATGTGGAATGGCCTCAAATGACTGATGTTCAAGGGTTCTAGCTCCTTGATTCCATCAAGAGAGGTGAGCCGGTATGTTCCAGGTCCTATTCGATTGTCAATCACATAAGGACCTAACCAGTTTGCCGCAAACTTGTCCCTGAGATGGGATGACAAATTAGAATTCTTTTGGTTCTCTTTTAAGACAAAATCTCCAACCTAAAAATCCCTTAGGTGAACCTTCATGTTATATGCTCTCTTAAGTCGCTCTTGATAGATACGCAAATGCTCGAGAGCATTGACGCATCGTTCGTCGAGCAACATCAGTTGGTCTAACCGGGCTTGCCATGCAATGTCATCATCGATGAACTCTTGCATTGATATGCACAATAAAGGGATTTCCAACTCAAGAGGCATGACTGCCTCGGAGCCATACACCAAAAAAAATGGAGTTGCCCCTGTGGGCATCCGAATGCTAGTGTGATAAGCCCATAGGGCAAGTGAGATTTGAATGTGCCAATCCTTATGATTATCTACAATAGTATTTTTGAGGATGGCGACTAGCATTTTGTTGGACGCCTCTGCTTGCCCATTTTCCCGCAGATAATAGGGTGTTGAAAAACTGCTGAATTTTGTACTTTGTGGTCAAAGCACGCACATCTTTATTCTTGAAGGGCGTCCCATTATCCGAAAGGATCTTGGATGGAATACCAAAATGACATATGATGTTATGCAAAATAAACTCCGCAATGCGGGATCCAATTGTAGAGGTTAACGGAATTGCTTCCACCCACTTGGTGAAGTACTCTGTGGCCGTTATGATGAACGTGTGATGACCAGACGACGTAGGAGAGATCTTTTTGATTAGATCAAAGCCCCACTATGAAAAAGGCCAAGCCGATTGAATTGGTTACAAGGCCTGAGAAGGTACATGTGTCAAATTGGCATGGTGTTGACACTTCACACACTTCTTCACATATGTGCAACAATCTCGCTCTAAAGATGGCCAATAATAACCCATGCGAAGAATGCGCTTTGCGATGGCCATACCACTAAAGTGGCCACCACATGTACCATCGTGGGCTTGGGTGATCGCCCAAGCGGACTCTTGCTGGTCCAAGCAACGGAGGAGGATTCCTTCATAGCTTCGACGATACAAAATGTCTCCTAACAAGACATGTTTTGCCGCTTTTTGTTTGAATGATATTTTCATGGCTTGTGTCAATCCAAGTGGGAGGGTACCTAGCTTGAGGTAATCCCTAATGGGTGTGTACCAATCCTACTGATCAAAAACCTCGATGGTATGAATGGCCAATCCCTCTTGAAGTTCATCCCTAGCAAAAGTTGAGCGGGAAAGAACTTGTAAAAATAGCGTTGTGTTGCTATTAAGAGGGATCAGGGAGAACAAGGACCCCCAGTTGTCTCGAGTTAGACAATCTTGGAATCGAGAGAACCTATCCAAAGATGGTTCAATCTAGATCAAGTGGATTCCTGGCATGAGGTCAGAGCTTGCACGCTCCATCACGGGTTGTGATAATGTCTTGACCTAAATAGTTGTCATCTCACCGAAAGGGTCTTGCAAGATTAGTGACCCCAAGGAGGCCATAGTATCCGCAAAACGATTTGATGATCGAGGGAGTGCCTCGATGTCATACCATTCAAGTTGTGCCAGAAATTTGTCCACAAGGGCTTTATAGGCCTACAAAACTGGGCATTTACATTGGAATATCCCCTTAACTTGATTGATAATTAATAGCAAATCACCAAAGATGTTTAATCATTTAATGTTCATGGTGACTATTGTTTGAAGACCTATGAGCAAGGCTTCATATTCTGCATTGTTGTTGGTGCACGGGAAGTCTAATTTAAATGACAGAGGCATTGGAGCCCCTTGTGGAGTGAAGAATACAATTCCCATGCCACCTCCTTGCTCACATTTAGAACCATCGAAGAATAGGGTTATGTCAGCCTGTGACTCAGGCTCATCAGAATCTGGCAATTCAAAAACATGGAAGACCCCATCATCTGGTAGTTCTATGGTCAGAGGCTGATCGTCTTCAAGAGGAGCCTCTGCCAGTTGATCGGTGATGACTTGACCTTTTATGGATTTCCATCCAATGAACTCTATGTCAAAATCTGTCAACAACATGATCCATTTTGCCGTGCGGCTACTATGATAAGTACGACTCATCATGTATCGCAATGGATTCTCCTTAGACACAACATACGTCTTGTTGCTCATCATGTAATGGTGTAGCTTCTTGGTAGCAAACACCACTGCCAAGTAGAGCTTCTCGACGTATGCATAGTTAAGTTCATAATTGACCAGGGTGTGGCTAAGATAGTAAGTAGCCTGTTCTTTGTGCAATTCATTGTTTTGGGACAACATGGCACCCAATGCCACCTCAGTAGCTGAGATGTATAAGTAGAACGACACGCCTAGTCTAGGTGGTGCCAATACTGGCGGCGAAGCCAAGTACTATTTAATGTCGTCAAAGGTTGACTGGCACTCGTCATCCCAATGGAAGGCTACCCCCTTGTGCAATAATTTATTCATGGGTCGACACTTGTCAGATAACTGCGCTATGAAGCGTTTGATTGACGCGACCTTTCCCTGTAGACTTTTGAGCTGCTTGATGGTAGTTGGGGGAAGCATTTCAAGGATTGCCTTGAATTTTTTTGGATCCACCTCTATTCCTCGCTTGGAGACTATGAAACCCAAGAGCTTTCCAGATGTGATGCCAAATACGCACTTCTTGGGGTTTAGTCTGACTTTATGCTCAATGAGGCGATCAAGGATCTTGCATAAGTCATCGAGATGATTGGGGTGAAAAAGGGATTTGGCCAACAAATCATCCATGTAATCTTCCAAATTTTTGTGCATGTAATCGTGGAAGATGTACGTCATGGCACGTTGGTAGGTGGCACCAGCATTTTTAAGGCCAAAAGGCATGACCTTATAACAAAATGTCCCCCAAGGCATTGTGAACGCCATTTTTAGTTGGTCCTCGGGATTGATACGAATCTGATTGTATCCCGAGAAACCATCCATGAGGGAAAGCATTTCATGGCCTGCTATAGCGTCTACCAATGCATTGATGCTAGGCAAGGGAAAATCATCCTTAGGACTCGCTTTGTTTAGATCTCAAAAATTGATGCATATGGAAATCCTCCCGTCGAGATTTTTGACGGGCACCATGTTAGACAACCATGGTGGGTAATCCATGCAGATGACAAAATGTGCATCCAACAACTTTTGCAATTCGTATTTGACCATTAAGGCCACTGTTGGATGCATCTTGCATAGTTTTTGCTTTACTAGCTTGATTTTTGGATCTAGCATTAAATTATGTGTGACTAGCTACGGGTCTAGCCCCGACATGTCTTTGTATGACCATGCAAAAACCTCCTTCTTCTCCTTGAGAAGGGCAATGTAATCGGCTTTCTCTTCTAGGGAGAGACTTACCCCTAGCTTGAGAATCCATGGATTCATTAGATCTATGCTGATGTCTAAGTCAGTCATTGCCTCGATCGACATGTGGGATCCGTCCTCCAACTGGTGTGGAGTTGGGATCAGATGGATATCATTTGCTAAATTAAGATCATCGTTAGGAACGTCAGGTTCCTCTTCAGCATGGAAGACATCCTGAGTGTGTCCTGGAGTGAAATGAAACATCCCACCATAAGGCCAGTACTCTGATGGGGATGGTGGTGTGTCAGCACGATCCCAATCTATAGCCTCTATGTCTAGATGCAATGACCGTGTTGGGTCAGCTGGATCATGGATGGGGGCGGTCAAGTCAATGGAGATCATGTTGATGAAATTATTGTAACCTCCATTACCGTAGGTGTGATGACTATGACATTCTGGATGTTCTTGGTGCTTTGGATCTGGCTCTGTAGGCACTGGCACAAATGGATCAGCCCTATGTGTGTATAAGAGGATAGGATATGCCCTAGGCACTGATGGTGCTATAGGGTCTCCAGGTGAAAGATGTTCACTATATACCTAGAGTGGTGGGTGTAGTAATTGCTATAACTGTGCCTGGTTGAGGTGCCACCTATGTCTGGGCCCTATGTGTAAGTGTTCAAACATGTCATCGATGTCCAAGGGATATTGCTGCTGTCGCATCTGATTTTCTTGAGCGGGCATATCCTCCAGTGGAACATCCAAAGGGAACATGGTCAAGAAGCTTTCTTGAGAATCATCCATGGGATGCATTTGGGAATGATTGCTATTCGACTCAAGAGGATCCCAAGGTGTTTCTTCATACTCCAACTCATCTTCAGAAGACCCTTCTTGGTCTTGTCCATACCCTTCATGGGGGTGAGTCCTTGAATTGTCTCCCTGTTCGACCGAAGGGAAAGGGTTGTTATGTTCAACAAGGTTGTTTGTTTGTAAGGGGAAATAATTCCCCAATGTGTAAGTTGTGTTTGGATTGGCATATGGATCTAATGACAACCCATCCTTGTTGCCTATCCCTAGGCCTTGCATGTTTTTGACCAAGATGTCAAGGGGCAAAGGGTGATTAAACCCTACTCCTAACTTGTCATAAGGCATTTGATATCTTGGTTGGCACAAAACACGCACTCCTTGTTCATACCTGCCCAACCCATATCCATGCCAATTGCATTGGCTAAGATATCTCAATGCGAAGTCTGGGTTAGATAGATAATTGACATCCTCAACAAAGGGCTCTTCATCTTCCTCTTCTTGTAGGGAAGGTTCAACGCCATTATCCAGGCCCCCATAAACAAAGTTTGTCTGATTGGGTGGGTAGCCTAAAGGAACCACAGAGCCTATGGGGAGTCGAGGTCTCCCCATGTCTTGCATGGACTCAAGTGTGGGTGTTGCTACAACATTGCACACTATATACTCCCCCATGCCCATGTTGGACATCTCAACGGTGATCGTTGGCGATTGAGAGGGGGCGAATGGGAGTTCTCCCTGAGTCCACTCCATGTGGGGTGAACTAGGCATCTCGACTTCCATTCTACTAGGCTTCTCTTCTGTCGAGATGTTAGAGACTAAAGGTGGTTCCTCTTCCAGGGGTTTCTTTCCCTTGTCCTTTGGTGTGGCCACCGTAGGTGGCATCGTTGTTGGAGGACCAGATGAGGAAGATGGACCTGCCTAGGAATTTGATTGATTTGGTAATGGAGATTCCTGCGTAATCGGACCCCTTTTAGATGGATTTAATTGAAAATCCAAGTGCGTTGATGGAAGGGTCGACTGCGGCATTAGTTGCACTGAATTGCAGTATTTGAAAGGCTCCAAGTCTGCTGGGACTACATGCACCTGTCCTTCAAATGTATACTTCAAGCATTGATGAGCAATTGAAGGGACACACTTCATGTCCCGGATCCAAGGTCGCCCCAGCAAGATATTGTAAGCCATCTCACCTTCTAAAATGTGGCACAATGTATGAATGGTCTTTTGTCCCACTTGGATGGGTAGGACAATTGTGCCAACTATCGAGCATATCGCATCATTGAATGCTCGAAGAGTATAAGTGGAAGGTACGATGTGAGAGGCTAGCAACTTCAAATGTTTTAATGCTACGGTTGTAATAATGTTACTGGATGAACCAATTGTCTACCAACACCCGCTTATATGGAATCCCGTTGACCCATGCAATAACGTGCAGGGGTGGATCCACCACATCACCAGCCACCGATTTTAATTCATCTTCTCTAAAGGTGATGACTGGTTCTATACATTGTTTCACATGGCCCACGAAGTTGTTGAAAGAATTTGCTTCATGGGGATGCAGCTCAATTGCCTTTAATATCTCCATGAGAGCCTCCCGATGGGGCGCTGATTGTTGAATAAGCTCATATATGGAGAGCCTAGCCGATGTGGTCCTTAGACTTTGAGTAAGTCTAGTTCGAATCATGGCCACTGGTCGAGGCGGGGGAAGCTGTGTAGGGTTCTATTGAGGTTGTGACGTTGATGGAACTTCTCTTGTGGCTGCCACGGGGGTAGCTCCTAGGATATCTCTTGTTCCTTGTCACTATGCTTATCATCCCTACATACCCCTCCATGGGGCAATTCTATTGCACCTCATTGACGTGAAGGGGTTTTGCTTGTGCATCATGTGCGGGCAAGGGGTCTCTGAAAACTCCCATTTGTTGGTTGTTGGGTGCTATGGGATTATCCACTGCCAATGTATTGTTGTCAATGAGGTCTTGCACCAAACCTTTGAACTTCCAACAGGCATTAAGGTCATGTCCCTTTCGTCTATGGAACCTACAGTACAAGTCCTCCCTGTACCCCTTAGGCTTTGGCACATTAGGGTCTATGGTTTGAATTTTTGGCAGATTGATCAAGTTCACCGCTGACAAGTGGTCAAACAGGGAGTCCTTGGACTCTATGTAAGGTGTAAATTGTCACCTAGGGTGACGCTGCTGATTTTGTTCCTGCCTTTGGTTTTCTCTATCATAATTGTTTGGAGGCACCGCTTGATAGTTAGCCTTATGAGGCTGTGTTGCTTGGGCAGGCTTAGGGGCATTGATAGCAACTTGATTGACCACGGTGGGTTTCTGTTGCGTAGTCCCTATTTTAGTGCTCTTGTTCCATTATTTTTTCTTAGGCTTGGCGATTTCACCATCCTGTATTTTGATCTCTTCGATGATTCTGGCTTGCACCAGTGCTTCTTCTAAAGTGGCATATTGCTACAGCTGCAATAGCATAGAGATCGATCGCAAACAGCTCTTTGCGAACATTTGGGTCAAGTCAGACATAGGAGGGAGGTAGGGTAGCTTTGAAAGCAACGTCCTCCACCGGTTCCCATATGCCACCATAGATTCCTCCTCATACTGCTTGAGGCTAGCTAGATCGCTTAGTGATGCCTTTTTCTTTGTGTTGAAAGTGAAACATTCTAGGAACGCGTCCACTAGCTGATCTAAGTTACAGATGTTGTGCTTTGGTAATTGAGTAAACCAATCCGAGGTAGGGCCTACGAATGTGGTTATAAATGTTCTTAATAGCAAAGCATCGTTGTCCTGAATGCCAAAGCATTGGCTCAGGAATCGAGTCACATGCTCTTGGGCATCTTCCTCCCCTCTAAAGAGTGCCAACTGGGGTAGCTTAAAGTGTTCGGGGTATGGAGGTGCCGACACTGACGGATGCACAGGATGACTACGGAGTTGGCATAAAGTAGGCTTTTGGGGCCCATAAGTCTTGAGCTCCATAGTCTCTAAGCGCTCTAGCAACGCTTTATATGCATCAGAGGACTTGATCTCCTCCTCCTGGGTTTGCTCCCGCTGTGGGTTATGGGGAACTTGAGGCCTTTGGAGGGGTAGCTGGGTAGCACCCCTTCTGCCTTGATAGGACGTTTTAGCCCGTTCTTCTTCTTGTTCATACTCCTCATAAGCTTCTTGAGGAGTGTCTGGCCTAGGCCTGTAAACATTGATGGGTGCCCACGGAGGGTGCCCATCATGGTTTCGGGGAGTGGCCTCCCGCTCAGGTCTAGGAGGTCTTAGAGGTAGTGCTTGATGAGGTCGTGGAGACCTGTCTCACACTAAGGGGTTGTGCCTCTCATACACTTCTGATTTATGTGTGCGAGGGGTTGGGACCTTCTCAGGCACATTGTTGTGAAGCAATTCAGCTGTCTGACGCTGAATGCGCTCTTGGTTAAGGTGACACAAATGTTCTAATTATTGTTGGTCTTGCTTGAGCCACGTGATTTGCGCTTGGTGGGTGGCTAGTTTGGCAAATGCCAAGTCAATTTGGTCCACCGTCTCTTGTTTAGGAAGCCTAGATGCCTCCCCTACATGTCTTTCTCGGTCATGGTGATCCGAGATCCCTATGGGTTGCTTCCCTCTATCGAGGTTAGCGGCATTTACCTGAGGCTCCGGCCTCAATGGGTGATCTTGATAGATAGCGGGTGTGGAGGTGCATCGTTCCCATGCTGTGTACTACTCTTGAGGAACGTAGTAGTCTTCCTCGCACTCTCTTTCATACGGGTAAAAGGTGTGAGCAGAATTGTCTTGCCCTGTCTGGAGAGCCTGATACTCTGGATATTGCCTAGTGTTTCTAACAATAATACGGGGTAAAGGAGGGATGAAGAAATCATGTGGCCCCTCCTTGTGGACCCTCCGTTGCTCTAACACTTCATCACTAGGCCACTCATAATGAGTGTCTAAGGGAGGTCTCTTGTCTATGTTGAGTGCTACGTGTAGGTTATCCTCTTGAAAGGGCCTATGCTGAGTGGGGGTGCCTCTCAAAGAGGTGCCTTTAGAGTCCTGTGCCTCTATGGTGGCATGATGTGGACTATCTCGTGTGCCATGCCGCCAAGGCGGGATGACCAAGTCCTCAGGACTATATCGGGGGAGATTTGTCCCCCTTTGCACACTTTCTGCAGCGCTTGCCCGTGATTGGGCTTGGCTACGAGTGTACACCATGGTGATGTGCTCCTTAAGATGAGTAGATTTTTATCTCTTTTATGATTCTTTATGCTACACTTAAACAGGAAAGACACACACAATCAATGCAGTGGTTATCTCGTTTAAAGATTAAAAGTGTGCCCTAAATCTGGTTTAGTGTGTTTTGTTGTTTGTTTGAAAGCTTTTTGTGAAGACCGTTTAAATGCAATTATGAAGGCTCTTATGACTCCCAAAATGGTCGCCCCTTCAATATACCATTGCCGGACCGATATACCAACCTCTCTATATACCCGCCCTTACGTGAGGGAGACTATAGGTACGTGAGAGCAGATGATACATGGAACATAGGTGGTACGAAAGGGGAATCACTCTGTTTATGACACCTACCATAGAAGACTTATCCTCATGCATTGGGAATCACCCCAAGCTACACTTGGTCAGCTTTCATCAGGATTTACGTCTAGCAACAGTCGCGATCGGGGTTATGGATGCAATATCTCAAGCCAAGGTGATGATGAAATCCACCATTGGTCTTGCTCAAGGGTTGGGGTTTTACGACCAACTCCTTGGTTTAAATTACCACGTGGTGTGTGGGGTTCTTTTTAAGTTGCAAAATGGAAACAAGCAAGCCTCTAAACTCTCCTATGCAAGCAAAAATTAGAGAACAGAAAATAGAAAATAGAAAATTGACAAAGGGTGTTTAAAACCCCTACCTCTTCTCTGCCTAAATTGGATGTCTCTGAATTTTTGCCTGAAACAGTCTAGCATTTGAAAACTTGGTACCTGTAAGCAAAAAAAAAAGCAAATTTAATCAGAATTTTAATCTTAAAAATCAAGGGACAGAGGTCCCACCGTGATCGCCACTGAAAGCACGAGGATACGGAAACAAAAAGGAATATGCCACAAGAAAGAACAAGAAAGAACATAGACAAATTGACACAAGATAAAAGCAATATGAAATATGGTAATATCTTTATTGATACGCTTTTTAAGTTGTGTTACAATACATCTCCTTCCTTTTTAGGGGATAGGAGCGTCAAATGTGTTTCTTATCACAACATCCATGGATAACAATCCTTCTTCCGCGTGCCCACATGTAAGATGGGCAGACCAAAACGTCGCCACCACTTGTGTATGTGATTCTTTGCTCTTTCCTGCTCCTATGATTTCAGAAACCTGTGTTCAAAGAAACAGAAAATATTAGTAGCACCTGCGGATAGAATAAAGCATGTATTTCCCAAGGCCTACTATCAGTATAAGCATGAAAATATTAAAATGATAATGAAATGACCTCAGATCGACCTAAAAATTTAATAGTAGCATAAATATGTTAACAGAAGACCACTACAAAAAGAACAGTCTAGAAATTCCTCACATATTTTTATTCGCTCCAGGGTGGGACGAATAGGCCTGCAAGAACTTGTCAGAAAGCACCCTCTTCAATGTCCTTATTAGGAAGCTCCAAATGACCTGCAAAGTTGGGGTTAGCTAATTGGGGGTGTTTTGGGAAGACCCAGATGATCATATTTCTCCAATTTGTCCTCTAGGACCCAGATTTTTTTGGTGCCATCTGCAAGTTAGTGAAGGCGAGAAATGATAGAAACCTGGTCAAAATTGCTCAGAATGAAATGAAATTTAAACTATAACCTATTTAACATATCTAGAATAAAATGCAAAAGAAAAATCAGAGAAATATATCACAGATTTCTATTCATCCCAGGGTGGGGCAAATTTTTCTGTGATAGTTTGGGGAGCGCCCGGGGGCAGGACGCCCATCGTTTGAGACACTGTTTTGGCACCAATCCACTTGGGATGGGTCCAAAACTGATTATGGGGTGTTTTCAACAAATTTTGTGGATTTTTGTGGCCAAAAATTGGGTTTTGGGTCTGGATTCGTGCTTCCAATAGTCACCCAATAACCTCCCTTTCGAATGAGAGATTAAGGATGTGAAAGCACAAATCGCAAGTAGGTATGTAAATTGGCAGCACTTCGTTGCTCAAATGCTCCTTCTCTATCCATATTTTGGGTGGGAAAACTCCCCAATTTATAGACCTTAGGGTCTCCTTGTTTAAATTGCGCATGCGAGGGCGCCACTTGAGTTAATTGTCCTATTTTCGAGAAAAGCTAGTTCCCCGATTTAGAATCTCCTTGCATGAGGTCTCTAAAATAAAGACATGCATGACTGAAGTCTCTCTTCTTGAATAAAAGCTATTCCTCGCAATTGCATGGCCTGAAGCCTCAGTTAACTAGCGGAGTTGCCGAGGTTTGACTTTTTTTGCTAGTCAAACCTTCTATTCGCCTCACCTTGGGGCGAATGCTGCTATTCGTCCCTGGGTGGGATGAATGCCAGTTTGTATTCATCCCGGGGTGGGACGAGCAGAGAGCAAGGTGCCAAAAAGGTGCCAAATTGACCTTTGACCTTCCAAAATGCTTTTGGGAGTGGTTAGGACCACTGTTTAACCTCTGGGGCTGCCCTGGGGCTGTTTGTGTCAATGCGATCAGCGCTTGTTGTCACATAATCAGATTGGTGCTGTTTTGGTGTCTACATATGCCCCTTTTTGGGAAGCGCTGTGCAAGGCACAGTGTCGAGAAAAAATAAATAACCAAAGAACTAATGATTAGGGTTTCTTAGTAACCTAACCAATTCCATAGGATCAAATATAATATAGCCAAAATGTAGTAAGATCAACATAATGATGTAAGTAGAATAATATGAGAAATTAATATGTAAATCAAGGCTTATAATATATCAAACAACATTCATTAATAAACAAAAATATGAATGTAATAAATTGAATCATACATGTAAAATTCATGTAGCACAACTTATAATATTAGTTGTTCATCATTACTCCACTTTACCTTACAAATGTAGTACTTGTCTCTTTGATATTCAATATAGAATGCTTCTCTTGGAGTACTATATAGCCATAGTAGAATGATTCTTTGGATACTTGACTGTTCCTTTCCATATGCCAAGTCTCATGACTTTTGGCTTCTCTACTTGAAACTTGCATACACATGACTCTATCTTGTATGTACACATATACGCGACTCTTCACTTAGCACTCTTTGATATAAAGACACTTGTGTACACTTACATATAAGGTAATTGCACACATATAATCACATGACACTTGTGCATTTCCTACACATACATACTTACATAATACTTGTGCATTTCTTACACATTATTACATTACATAAAATATTACTCACACTCTAATCTAAGACTTGACCCTAGTCTAATATTTACAAGCATGTACCATGAAGGTACCATGGGGGTACATTAGCATGTACCAAATAATGTAATATTCTCCAACATAACAAATTTGACCTATTTAGCAAGGTCAATTATCGCCTTGAAGGTGGGGAAATGGTAAGATAATTGTTCATGCATAATATGCACAAAGACCTTTAAAATATCTTTGGATAGAGGAATAAATTAAAGTTTACCTATGAAGGCTCACCATCTAACTAGGAAATCTATAAAAGGCTCATCCTTAGCTTACTTGAGTTGATAGAGGTCATTGATTGAGGCACACTCCTTGATATAGAAAAAATAATATTGGATGAACATATTAGCTAGTTGTCAAAAGGTTTTTTTTTTTGGTAATTAAGGTACACATTCATTACAACCGGGTTTTACAGGTTGACCCAAAACCTTTTACAAAATCAACACAATGCTGAGATGAAACAAAACCTCAATAGGGACAGTCTGTCCTTAGAAATTAGCCTCCTACTGAGGCCACACTACCATAAAAGAGCACCGTCCCTTACACAAAATTACAAATACCTTAGAACACAGGCAGTGGCCCAATGCATTGCTCTCTTGCTACCCAAGCCGCAAAAATGTGACCTGTCACGAAAACGCGACGTCCTGAAGTCTTCTCCTTCACATGCTCTGAAGAGTCGCGAAACGGTAACATGTCACGAAAATGAGACATGTCACGAAATCACGACAGACATCTCCCAATTTGCACTCTTTCTGCTTCCATCCATGAATATGCGACATGTCATGAAATCGTGACATCCTTAAGTCATTTCCATCTTTTACTTTGGATATTCGTGAAAATGCGACCTGTCGCGAAAAAGGGACATGTCACGAAATCGTGACATTCTACCTACGTTCTTCTCCTTTGCCATTGTATGTCACAAAAATGCGACATGTCGCGCCCATGAGACATGTCACGAAATCGTGACATTCGTCTCCCAATCTGCACGCTTGCCGCTTCCAACCATGACCGAGAGACATGTCACGAAATCACGATGCTTCTGCCACTTTGACCTCTTTTGTTGCTTTTGGACAGGAAGGAACAACATGTCACGAAATCGCAACACTTTCACCTCCACGCTCCTTTTCTTGGCTTTTGCCCGTGATAAACCAACATGTCACGAAATCGTGACACTTTCGCCTCCTAACACTTTCTCTTCTCTTTTGTTCATGACAATGCGACATGTCGTGATATCGTGACCATTTTTCTTTCCTCCTCTTTCTCTTCTCTTTTGGTCGCAAAAATGTGACATGTCGCGAAAATGCGACATGTCGCGAAATCGTGACACTTTTCCTTCCTCCTCTTTCTCTTCTCTTTTGGTCATGAAAATACGACATGTCGCGATATCGTGACACTTTTTCCCTCTTGCTCATTCTCTTCACATTTGGTCATGAAGAAATCGACATGTCGCAATATCGCTACACTCTTTTCATATGTCACGAAATCGTGACACTTTCGCCTCCTAACACTTTCTCTTCTCTTTTGGTCACGACAATGCGACATGTCGCGATATCGCGACACTTTTTCTTTCCTCCTCTTTCTCTTCTCTTTTGGTCGCAAAAATGCGACATGTCACGAAATCGTGACACTTTTCCTTCCTGCTCTTTCTCTTCTCTTTTGGTCGTGAAAAAATGACATGTTGCGATATCGCGACACTTTTTCCCTCTTGCTCATTCTCTTCACTTTTGGTCGCGAAAAAATGACATCGCGATATCGCTACACTCTTTCTTTCATTCTTAACATGTCGCGATATCGTGACACATTTTCTTTCCTCCTCTTTCTCTTCTCTTTTGGTCATGAGAATGTGACATGTTGTGATATCGCTGCACTTTTCCATCTTGCTCTTCCTCTTCTCTTTTGGTCGCGAAAGGATGACATGTCATGAAATCGCGACATTTTTTCCTTCTTGCTCTTTCTCTTCTCTTTTGGTCGTGAAAATACGACATGTCGCGATATCATGACACTTTTTCCTTGTTGCTCTTTCTCTTCTCTTTTGGACATGAAAATCCGACATGTCACGAAATCGTGACACTTTTTCATTCATGCTCAACATATCGCCAAAAAGTGACACTAAATCCTTCTTGCTCAACATGTCGCAAAATCGTGACACTCTTTCTTTCTTGCTTAACATGTCGCGATATCGTGACACTTTTTCCTTCTTGCTCTTTCTCTTCTCTTTTGGTCATGAAAATGCGACATGTCGCGATATCGTGACACTTTTTCCTTCTTGCTCTGAATGTCCGAAATCGCGACACTTTTCCTCTTGCTCAACATGTCGCGATATCGCGACACTCTTTCTTTCATGCTCAACATGTCGCGACATCACGACACTTTTTCCTTCCTCCTCTTTCACTTCTCTTTTGGTCGCGAGAATGCGACATGTCGCGATATCATGACACTTTTCCTTCTTGCTCTTAATCTTCTCTTTTGGTCGTGAAAAGACGACATATCGCGAAATCGTGACACTTTTTCTTTCTTGCTCTTTCTCTTCTCTTTGGGTCGTGAAAAAATGACATGTCGCGATATCGTGACACTTTTTCCTTCTTGCTCTTTCTCTTCTTTTTTGGTCGTGAAAATGCGACATGTCGCGATATCGCGACATTTTTCCCTTCATGCTCAACATATCGCCAAAAAGTGACACTTCTTCCTTCTTGCTCAACATGTCACGATATCGTGACACTCTTTCTTTCTTGCTCAACATGTCGTGATATCGCGACACTCTTTCT
Source organism: Wollemia nobilis (assembly GCA_028583015.1). Lineage (NCBI taxonomy): Eukaryota > Viridiplantae > Streptophyta > Pinopsida > Araucariales > Araucariaceae > Wollemia > Wollemia nobilis. Next base: position 3,969,594 of record JAQPPZ010000386.1, on the reverse strand, counting down.
TTCTTGCTCAACATGTCACGATATCGTGACACTTTTTCCTTCTTGCTCTTTCTCTTCTCATTTGATCGTGAAAAAGCGACATGTCGCGATATCGTGACACTTTTTCTTTCTTGCTCAACATGTCGTGATATCGTGACACTCTTTCTTTCTTGCTCAACATGTCGTGACATCGCGACACTTTTCCTTTCTTGCTCTACCTGTCGTGAAATCGTGACACTCTTCCTTTCTTGCTCAACATGTCACGAAATCGTGACCCTTTTTCCTTCTTGCTCAACATGTCACGATATCGCGACACTTTTTCTTTCTTGCTCAACATGTCGTGATATCGCTACACTTTTTCTTTCTTGCTGTAATTTGCTTTTCCTTAGACTCCAACAAGTCATGAAATCATGACATCGGTCCTTGGCCTCTGCCATTGCCCCTAACCCCATAACATGAAGCCACAAATCCACCTGGATCCTTCCCCTATTGCAAAGAGAACTAAAGCCATCACAATAAGGACCGAAGCAATACTAACAGAACAAAAATGAAACTCCTCTCCCTTTTTTTGATCCCCACAGCTTCAACATCATTGGTGATCATTTTGAATAATTTTATCCACATCACTTGGGACCCCATGTTCCCAAGTGACCAGCCCAATGGCTTCCACCCCTATATTGGCCAAGATATCAGCTATTTTATTTGCTTCCCTAAACACGTGCTGGGCCTTCCGATCATTCTTGGCATGGTAAAGGATCCTAGCCTCTTCGATGATAGTCTTAATCTGCCATGGAGGATTTTTCCCATTTCTAAGAAGGTTTATGACCTGCATCGAATCTCCTTCGATAATTAGTTTACCTTCAATCTCCTGAGCCAACTGAAGACCCCTCCATAATGCTCTTGCTTCTGCCTCGTTGTTAGTCCTTGTTCCCAGCTATTCAGAAAATGCCATCACCAACTTGCCTTGATGATCTCTCACTGCTCCTCCAACCCCTGCTTTGCCAGGGTTACCTTTAGAGGCCCCATCGAAGTTGAGCTTGAACCAACCAACCGGGGGCGGTTTCCACTTGACATCTAATCTGGGATTGACCTTGGTAGACACAGGTTTCTCGCCCAAAGTAACATTTAAGGATTGAGCGATCCACCTCTCCCAGGGGGAAGGATTTTGATCTTCATGAGGGATAAGGCTGACATTTTCATGGGTGAAGGTAAGAATATTATTGGTAATGGAGGTAACATCATGGCTCGACTCATGGAAAGCTCTATGGTTTCTTTCTAGCCACACCTGCCAAAGAAAATTATGGAGACAAATATTCCAAAAAAACCTCAGCCTAAGGCTAACAAAGGGATTTGGCCATTGGTGGAAGAGGTCAATGATGGTGGCTGGTCTGACCCAACAAATGCTAAAGGCTTGAAATAACCCATTGAGGACACTCAGAGAGACCGGGCATTCAAGGAAAATATGGTGGGTGGACTCCCAATTAGCCCTGCACAAAGAACATCGGTTAGCAATTATCATACCTTTCCTTAACAAGTTGTCAATCATCAGAATCCTACCTTGGATCACCAGCCACAAGAACATTGCAACTTTAGGAATAAGGTTTTTGACCCACACCACCGAGTCTGGAGTGTGGGGTCCTCGGTATCTAACATTAGCATATATGTAGATTTGATAGAGAACTACCCATTTTTGGTAGCTGCCCATATTACATGATCCTGCTTAGGTCTCATGGAAATGAATTGTTGATGCAGGATGCTTTGGAGTTCTTCTGATTCAGCTTCAAAGCCTTGAATCCTTATCTATTTCCAAATAAGCCTGCCTCTGTCCTGTCTTATGAAATCAGCCACTTTCCTTCCTATGAGATCCTCTGTGATTCTTTTGATCCTTGCAAGGGTAGGAACCTGAGATAAAGCTTCATCCTTGGCCCACTTGTCATCCCATAACGTGATCTTCTACCCGTTACCTAGAACCCATCTTAGGCCTTTCTTTATGACCTCTCTACTAGTTAAGATTGCTTTCCAGAACGTCGAACCTCTACCCTGCACCGTGTCATTTAGGAAATCGATATCTTGAAGATATTTTCTTTTAATTATGGTAGTCCACTCATTCTCCTCATTGTTGATGAGACGCCAAGCTTGTTTGGCAAGCAAGGCAGTGTTTAGGTGAGCAACTCTTCTTAGACCTAGCCCCCCGATTTCTTTCGGCCTACAAACCTTGCCCCAGCCCACAAGGTGGAACCTCTTTTTTTCCTCTGACCCAGACCAGAGAAAATTATTTTGGAGTTGTTCAATTTTTTGGTATACTATGGTTGGGGCCTTAAACACAGATAGAAAATAAACCAGAATGCTCTGTAAGGATGCCTTAGTGAGAGTAAGTTTCCTAGCCTGTGATAAAAGATGTCCTTTCCAACCAACCAGTTTCTTTTGAATTCTTTCTACCACTCTATCCCACATCGATTCTCTCGAAGAACCATAGAAAATGGGAAGGCCTAAATAAGAGGTAGGAAGAGTCGCTATTGAACATCCCAAAATCTTAGCTATTCTGGCTTGTCTCTGGATAGGGGTGTTGAGGAAGTAAAGCTTACTCTTGTTGAAATTCACCTTCTGTCCCGCCGCATCCTCGTAGAGTTGGAGTATGTGCTTAATCCTTCTAGCTTCAACCACTGACGAGTGGGTCAACATCAAAGTGTCATCAACAAATTGTTGGTGAGTAATTGGGTTGGTGAGAGAGGTGGCTTTAATCCCCAAAATTAATCCAGCAAGAGTGCAAGCTACTTTTATAGTTCTACCTAATGCCTCTGCTACTATAATGAACAACATTGGGCTAATCAGATCTCCTTGTCTAAGCCCCCTATGGCTCTGGAAATACCCACCTGTCATGCCATTGACCAATACTGAGAACCAAGGTTTGGATATGCACTCTTTTATCAGCCTGACCCACTGAGGATGAAAGCCGAACTTCAGAAGAACAACCATCAAAAAATCCTAGTTAATGCGGTCAAAGGCTTTATTCATATCAAGCTTTAGAGCAAAGACCTCCTTGTTGGTTTGCCTTGCAGAGTGCAGAGCTTCATGGACTGTGATCACACCATCCAAAGTTGATCTCCCCTGAACTGATCTTCCCTGACCAGGGTCAATAATGATGGGCAATATTTCTTTCATCCTGTTAGCAATGGCTTTAGTTAAGATCTTGTAGGATACGTTACATAAACTAACCGGTTTGAAATCTGCCATTGTCTCCGAAGATGGGCCCTTCGGAATCAGGGCTATAAAGGTGGACTTGAACCCTCTCGGGATATGTTTTGAAGCTTGAAACTCTTTGATAGCAGAAATGACATCCTTTCCCACAATATCCCAAAACACTTGGAAGAACCGAGGAGGGAACCCATCAGGGCCAGGGGCCTTCTCAGGTTCCATACTAAACAAAGCATTTCTGATTTCTTCATCGATGAATGGAGCAAGAAGCTTACCATTCATGGCCTCATCAACCAAGCTAGGAATGAACTGGAGGAGAGTGTCCTTGGCTTCCTCTATACACTAGGATTCATCTCCGAGAAGGGAGCTAAAATAAGCAATTGCTTCCTCTCTGATCTCAATCAGATCCTGGGTTTTGGATCCATCAACTTTGGTCAACTCTTTGATCTTGTTATTACTTATGTTCTTCAATGTAGTGACATGAAAAAACTTTGAGTTCAAGTCACCATCCTTTAGCCATAAAGCCCTTGATTTATGTCTCTAGTATATCTCTTCACGAGCCAAAATATTGTGATATTCTGACAGCTTGGCTTGCTCCTCCTTCCTAGTAGCTTCATCACCGATACCATTTTGTATGGAGTTGTCAATGACCTGCAACCTTTCTCCCACTTGTTTCTTGTTCTCAAACAGGTTCCCAAAAACCTCCTTATTCCAAGTTCTAAGATTATCCTTTACTAATTTCAGCTTTTGAGCAAGTTTGAAACCTGAACTTCCCTGGAAGGGTTGCCGCCACCATCTAGAAATATTTTCTTTTAACTCCAGGTGCCCGATCCACATCGACTGGAATAGAAAAGGTTTTTTGAAGGAGTTTGACTTTGGCACCTCCAAAAGGATGGGATTGTGATCAGAGGAAATTTTGGGAAGAGTTTGCCAAGTCGAGTCACCAAACCCAGCAGTAGCCTCCTTCGATAAGAAAAACCTGTCAAGTCTTTCCTGGATAAGTTGGCTTCCTGCATGCCTGTTGCTCCAAGTATACTTGGCTCCTCTTAGTCTCACATCCATCAGTTGGTTTGAGTTTATGAAGTCATTGAAGTCTTCCATACTTCTGGTTGGGAGCCTTGATCCACCCTTTTTTTTTGATGGGTATAATGGCGTGTTGAAATCGCCAACCACCACCCATGGGATGTCATGGAAAGCATCACCCAGTTTACCTAGGTACTCCCACAAAGAAGCTCTTCCTTGAACATCATTGGGAGCATAGACATTTGAGAATATCCACGATCTATTGTTGTCAATGTCATGGAAAAAAACACTTAGCACCCTGTCATCATCTTGAATAATGTTGCCTTCCACCGCTCGAGGATCCTAGAGAACCATGAGCCCTTTGAAGCTCCTCTAGCCGGTTTGAACACCATGTCCCCTTGGCTCCACATATTTTTTGCTATTGATTTTGACTGGGCTTCGCCTAGTTTTGTTTCTTGCAGCAACACAATTGTTGGATTGTATTGCCTTCTTAACGAGCTAACCACCCTTTGAGTGGGTTGGCCATTGAGGCCTCTCACATTCCATGAGAGAACCTTCATTTGGATTGTTTAGAGTTTTTCCCTTCCCCCTCCCTTGAGGAGGCTTTCCTGATTTGTTATATTCAAGCCCTGGGATAACTTGTTGTATCAATGTTTTCTGTTTGCCACTGGCAATCTCATTGTCAGTCCTCATTCTGTTGTGCTCTGCATTTGACATCCTCCCCTTCTTTCTCTCACTGCCATAGTCAATAGGTGACTTAGTAGTACTCCTAGTCTGCTTGGGGCTAAAAGGTGGATGAACTCTCTATTGTAGAACCAGACTAACACATTCCTCCAAATCATTCATTTCTACCACCTCAATCCTAGATTCTAACTCCTCCATCTGTTTCCTGTATTCTCCTAATTTTTGTATTGAACCTTCTATATGGTTTGATGGGCTCCTTGCTATGATGGTGGGAAGGTCTATTTTTGAAGACTCAATCTCCTCCACCCATTTTTTGTATTCTCTAGGATTTTTCCTTACCCCTCCCTAGGGGCTTGAGGGGTTCTTGGTTATGGGATTTTTCAGACCCGCCCTTGATGGGGAATCTAGGGATTCAAGGATTTCACCTTGCAGGTTTCCTCCATCTAAATCCTCACTCTCCCCTTCTCCCATTAGATCCTCTAAAATTTTGAACTTATTTGAGCTTGGAATTTTAGGGCTTACCTTATTTTCCTGTTCGTCGGAGAGATGTTGCTTGCCTTTGCTCTGACCTTGCCCTGCCCCCTAATTTGTCTTCTCCTGATAAATGTGGTTATTTTTAGATGGCCTAGACACTCCTTTGCCCATGGGGCCTCCATTTGGAGGGAGGTACCTAGGAAGCCCTTTCTCATTTGCTCGTTTGCCTTCCATATTTTGGTTTTCTCTGCTATCTGCAAGATTAGGGCACTGATTTTGCAAATGGCCTTGGGTTTTGCACTCAAGGCAAAAATTTGGCCTATTTTCATATTCCACCACCTATTTTCTTAGGTAGTTGCCATACCCTAGCTCCACAAAATTTGGTAACTCAGATTCTAAATTAGCGTTGATGCATATTCTTGCATGTGTCATCCTTGTCCTAGCCAAGGTTGCATGATCTATGGACACCAGTTCTCCAATCACTCTGGTGATGCCTTGCAGCCAATACTCATTGAAAAACTGAGCTGGTAGGTTAGGAAGACGAACCCAAATAGGGGCAGTATTGATATTCTATTTTTTAGGGTCGAAATCCTCCCCCCACTTCCTGAGGAATAGGCTACGTTTCCCTAAAAACTAGGGTCCTCCAGTTAGAACATGGTTTGCATCCTCCTTGTTATTAAATCTTATGATAAAAAACCCCCAGGACAGGGCAACAACTTCCATACTCCCCACCGATCTCCATTTGGACAGGGCCCAGGATCGAATAGTCTCAATATCTGGCCTTCCACCCAGAAACTTCCCCACAAGCAAAAACTCTTCCATGGATAAAAAAGAACCCATCGAAGTAGTAGGAGCCATTATCCTATTATTCATCGAAATGAGGGGTGGGAGTGAAAGGAAATCACTCAAATGACCCTTAACAGTTTTCGCAAAGGACCGGCCCCCTCTAGGACCCGCAACACCCTTCTGGGTCCCTTTGTCCAGATCTTTTTGAGGAGGGTCGAGCCCACTTTGGACAACCCCAACTGACACCGAAGGCCTCCCTTCCTCTGGATCCTCACCTGATTCCATCTCGATGGTCCTTCCCAAACCCTCTGTGCCTTCTCTGCAGTTCCTGCCTAGAAATTTCAAACTTGGGAAGTTCTTCAATGAGATCTCCTTTTGATCTCCTTTTTGTTTTAGGTACTATATTGATTCTAAAGGTTTTAATAGAGTAACAAGATAAAGAAAAAAACTATTCTAGGGTCCCATCACCAAGGCAATATTAAAATATTGTATATGAAAAATAGGATCATCTAATTATTTATAGATATAGAATCAGGGTGCCTCAATGTTTATTTGGAAGGGTTGACTAGTACATATAGGTCTAAGAAATCATTAGAGAACTCATCAAAGAAATATATTTGAATCAAGGAGGTTCCCTACATTGAATCTAGTTACTTCTTTATTTGCTTTAGTTTTTCCTCTATTCTTGAGTTAGACTAGAATTATTCTAGAGGAGGGATATTTGAAAAAGGTTAAAAAAAATCAGATAGCCTTGGAGGATCTAAGGGAATGAAACTATGGGAGGGATGGAAAAAAATTATATACATTAGAGAGAAAAGGACTAGTGGAAATAACTGGTAGAATAAATGGAGGTACACTCTAAGTGGGGATAGTGCTATGTGATATAGTAGGAGGAATATGTAGTTAGGGAAAGCTGGGTTGGGACACAAATGAGTTATCCTTGAGAAATACAATATCACCATGGATCATGGGTAAGTTATAGTATCAAGTGAAGGGAATGGTTTAGGTTTGGTTAGTGGCTAAAAATACAATGGGAGACATGGTAGAATCAACATACTGAGGGACAATTCTACTGGGACCTATAGTAGCAATGTGGTTCATACTTCCTTAAGTGGGTTGTTGTTATTGTAAATTTGATCATGGGGGTCAACAATAGCATTGGTGGATGTTGAGTGATGATTTTGCTCTTGGGGTAGGCCTTGGTTATTATCTTCATCCTAATGATACCCATGAAGACATAATAGTTCATCTTCATGAACTCATGCAGGTTTTCTACTAAGGTGAATCTCATTCTATTGAGAATATCTTATTTAGGAGGGGTCTGGTTCTCTTTCTCATCTTCATTGAAGATAGGATTATAAAAAGGATTCTCATTCTCATGAATATATTCAAAGGGTAATTAATGAGGATATTATATAGGGGCTTTACTTCATAGAAAATAGGAATGGTTAGCCATAGCTTAGGATTGAGAAAGACTATCGAGGAAATGCTTATAGGTATAACTAAAGAAAATAATTAAGAAGGTTATGAATAAAATTTGTATGTGCTCATGTTGGGTTCACCAAAACGTAAAGATGACAAAGTACCAGGTATCTAAAACTAGCCCTTTGCCTCTCTTTACCTCAATATGTACATAATATACTTACAATAACAAAGAGGGTGTAAACCTTAAGGGTTGTAAACAAGCTTTTATGGCTATCATGGTTTTTGGTTGACCTCTTGGAATTCACAAAAATTACTAAAACAAAGCACAAGAAAATAAAGCAATTAATTATTACAATAAATCCAAACAAATAAATATAAAAAATATATATAGAAATGAAAGCATAAACATTAGGGATTTGGGTAAGAGGATTCAATATACTGATATATCCATATCGAATTATTTAGCTATAGTTCCTTGATATTAACAATGTAAGACCACCACATACATGTAAAAAATGACTTAAATTTCTATAGGAAAATAGTAAATAACATTAGTGTTTATGGGGACTATCAAGATCCAAACATGTGAAGTATATCCTTGACTAGAGGAGTCCCCAATTCCTCTTATGGTGAATAACAAATAAAATGTTAATGATCCAATATGGAAGCATCTACGATAATTTACAAAATAAAATATTAATAATAAATGTTAGAATACATATTCTCATGAGGATAAAGAGCACATAGATGATCTATCAAAAATTTGTTGAGCAAGTTGTCAAATATAAAAAAAATATAAAAATGGTGGGAGTTCATTTTATTAATATTTTTATATGCTTGTTTATGAACTTAGTGAATTGCTCATTACCCACATCTTTCTCAAATGTGATATTTATAGAAAATATTTAAAATATTGTCCATTTAGGACCATTGTAGGGGGTACATCATTAAGTTGAGATGGCACCTACCTTAGATCATGGTTACTGTTACATGGTGGTTGAGGGTGATAGTTGTTTTAGGCTATTTATTATGACTTGGTATGGTTGAATAAGATGGGTTTTCCTAAGTGAACATGATCATTTTTCTAAAACTCATCAATCAAATATTGTTGACTCAAGGAGGTTCCCTAGATGGAATCTAGATACTTTTTTATTCACTCTAATTTGTCCTCTATTTTTTAATTAGGCTAGGATGATTCTAGAGGAAGGATATTTGAAAAAGGTTGAAAAATAATTGGATAGACTTGGAAGATCTAAGGGAATGGAACTATAGGAAGAATGGAAACTAAATTATATCCACTAAAGAGAAAAGGACTGTTGGAAACAATTGGTAGAATAAATGGATATAGGCTTTGAGTGGGGATAGAGCTACGTTATAGAGTAGAAGGAATATGTAGTTAGGAAAAACTAGGTTGGGACACATATGAGTTATACTTGAGAAATAAGATATCTCTATGGATCATGGGTAGGTTATAGTATCAAGTGAAGAGAATGGTTTAGGCTTGGTTAGTGGCTATAAATACAAGTGAGACATGGTAGAATCAACATACTAGGGGATAATTGTACTAGGACCTGTAGCAATGTGGTTCACACTTTTCTTAAGTGGGTTGTTATCACAAAGTCAATCATGAAGGTCAACAATAGCATTGGTGGATGTTGAGTGATTATTTTTCACTTGGTGTAGGCCTTGGTTATTATATTCACCCTGAATGATATCTATGAAAACATAATAGTTCATCTTCATGAACTCATGTAGGTTGTCTATTGAGGTGAAGCTCATTCTATTGAGAATGTCTTCTTTAGGAGGGGTCTGATTCTCTTCCTCATATTCATTGAAGGTAGGATTCTAAAAAGTATTATCATTCTCATGAATATCTTCAAAGGGTAATCAATGAGGAGATTCTATAGGGGTTTTACTTCATAGAAAATAGGAATAATTAGCCATAGCACAGGATTGAGAATTACTATTGGGGAAAAGCTTATAGGTATAAATAAAGAAAATTATTAAGAAGGTTATGAATGACCTATGGAGGTGTTCATTTTGGGTTCACAAAAATGTAAAAATGACAAAATACCAGGTATCTAAAATTGACCCTTTGCCTCACCTCAACATGTACATAATATACTTACAATAACAAAGAGGAGATAAAACTTAAGGGTTGTATACAAGCTTGTATGACTATATTGGATTCTTGTTGACCTCTTGGAATTCACAATAAATTATTAAAACAAAGCACAAGATAATAAACCAATTAACTATTACAATAAAACCTTTAGACATGAAAAATTGACCCACTTTAATGGGCAATATTCCTAGGGAGGTCCCTTAGACTTGTATAAGACAAGGGTAAGGTTACTTTCCATCTGTTTTGCTTATTTCCTCTATCTATGTGAAATCATGCTCAGTACTTAATAGGGTGCAACTTCACATGGTGAAATTGTGATCGAAATTAATGGGGTATGATTTCACCTTTTTAGGGTTTTTCTTAAGGAAATCCTAATTCTTTGGGTTTGGCATGTTTTATGTTGGCCATTCTTGGTTTTCCTACCTTTCTCACCTTTAAATTTGCTATATAAGGATGGTTTGAATTCACTTCTCACACACAACATGATCACATGTTCAGATTGATGATTTTGTTGCTCACTAAAATTTGGTTTCTTGTAAAGTTTTCTTATTCAGTCTGCATCCCTTTTCCTCATGAGCAAGCAAGTTTAATTTGGAGTTTGAATATTGATTGGATTTCTACTACATTGATTGTTGATTGCTTCTACTCACTCTTGGTGGATTGGTGTTGAAGCCCTAAGGAGAGATCAACCATTCGAGAGGTCTCAAACCTTTTGGTATGCTTCCTCACACTTTGCAAAGTGAAAATGTTCTGCTTCATATTTGTTTTCATTCAATACATCTTAGATTTATTATTTTGCTTTAGTCTAAGATGTTTTGTCTCACTTCGATGAAATCGTGTCCGGTCTTCTATGGGGTGTGAATTTTCCTGTGTGTTATCATTCTCACTTATTACGGGGTACGATTTTATCTAAGTAAAATTTGGGGGAAATATGTTGTCCCAAATTTAATTATTGCATTCTAGGTTGCATTTAGGGCTTAATGTCACATTTTGTTTTGTGATTCCATCATTCTATTCTGCTGTATTGTATTATGTTTTTTCTTCCAAAGGTCAATTTTAATTTTATTTATCAAAGGTCAGCTAAAAGTACCTAAGGGGCTTGACTGCTGCACCTCCAAGCACTATTGTACAATGGCCTAAGAAGGACCCCTAACACTAATCCTATTTTCCTAGTGTTTGTCAAGTTGTCTTGCAAAGACATGATTTATTGATAGCTTTAGATAAAGAAATAAAAGCAAGGATAAATCATAGGATAATATAAGTGTTATAATTAGTCTTTAGGTTTTTTTTTGAGTGCTTTATAATTCTATTATAAATCCTAGATATGATTTTATAGAAATATATTTAATTAATTTCTAGGTATTTAAAGATAAACAACATATAGTGTGCACTTAGGGTTAATTCTGTTTGTGCATCTCTTCTTGAGCCCTTGCTTAAAGGTTATCTATTTAGAACCCTAGGTTAGAGAAGCATTCAAATAAAGAATCATTCTAGGTTTTAGCTCTTGTATTCCTACATTATCCTTCATATTTTATAGCATAGATCTAGAAAGGCCAAATCTAGGTGTTTGTATTGAATATAATACATCAAACATTCTTGAAAACTAGAGGACTTGGAGTGAGTTCTTAAACCATTCTTGGTGAACCCTTCCCTCCTAGCACCGAGTGTAGATAAAAACATACCCCTATGGTTCACCCCAAAGGATTCTCTCTTGCAGATCCAAATTTTGGGAATTGTACGTTTTAGGGTAGTTTTCCTCCTCTACATATTCGGTGAACCCGACGTGAACACATCATTTCTTTATAAATTTTTTTAAGAAAGATCATGAATATTTTTTGGGTGGTTGAAAACTTTAATAATAATTTTTAAAATATTTTTGTTTCTGTTGTTAGCATTCTCTTCTATCATTTTGCTTTTCTAATGGCTTCTTTCCTTAGAAGTCAGGGAAAGCAACTTGGGTTTGATTATGTTCCTCTAAAATATGATCAAATTGATAGAGAGGATCCTAACATAGATCCAAAAGAATAATATAATCTGGAAATTGAAATGAATTTTGATCCTTATAAATGCCCTAATGGTGGGTTTGTATTTTTATCATTTGAGCACATTTGGGATTTTATGAAAGCTAGTAGGGACAAGATATTGGAGGGTATGGAGCTAGAAGCTCATCTCGAAAGAGGTGAAACTCCTCCACCTCCTCATCCAATAAGCTCCCCTATGCTTGACAAAAACAACCCCTTGCATAAATAAATTCATCCTAACAATTTGAACCAAGTTGTTGACACTACTACAACCAATAACATTGGGAGGAATCTGCAAGCTCCTCCAATTGGTATTGTTACTCAAAAGTGTTTTCAATTTCTTCCTCAATCTTCTAATATCAACACTTTTGCTTTTGTTCTACCCAATGTTAGTTATCCATTTTCATAAGGTGCCACATATTACAATAATGTCCATGCTTCCAAATTGAATCAAGCATTGGTTCCTCAAAACATATATGGGAATTTTGGAATAACACATAACAATAATACAAAAGTGTAGAATTTGGCAAATGTGGTAAAACAACTAGTTTCCAAATTTGAGATGATTCAGCCTTCAAGTTTTACTTACAGTTATAAGGAAATGTGTAATAAACCATTGGATCCTATTTTTGCTGCTAGGCATTATCCTAAGCATTTTTCTATGCCAATTTTACCTATTTATTGTTGGACATTTTGAGTTAATATTGTTGTCATTGATGTCAAAGGTGCAAAATAGATATATATAATATCAAAAGCAATTTGTGATGAAAGGAAGGCTAAGGTTCATGTGTGACAATATTATAAACATTATATTGTCTAGGCCAAAATATTCTTAAAGACTCCAATTATTTAATATTTAAATTATTTAAGTTAAATAATTTAAAATTAAATAATTAAATATCTAACCTTATCAAAAGGTAAGTGTCGACGTCTTTGTTTAAAAAGGCTACAAGTCCTCATTATGGAAATCAACCTTATCATAAGGTAAGCACCAAATGCTACAACACATATAAAGGGGCAAATAATTTTTTTTAAAATAATGGATCAATTGATATGACTCCAAAAAAAATCGACAATGCGACATTGAAAAACAAGGTGAAAAATCAACTGCACAATTTTTATGGAGGATATGCGACTGATATTATTTGGAGATAAGCTAAAGTTTTTGAGGATAGCCAAAGGAAATCGAAATAGAAAACAAGTGATTGGTTAACAGTGGAACCAGTGAGTGAACAACGAGTTCCCATTGATGAAGCTACGCGAAAATTGAAAACATGCACAAAGGGTCCACATGAAAAATGAGGAGGGGTTTTAAAGCTATGCAGAACATAATGCTCTGGATTACATAAGACAACGAATACGTCTATGATAGATGGTGAAGCAGGAGTAAGTTCATCAGTAATAACAGTGTTCATGATGAGTAGATAGAGTTTTGGATTGCACAAAGTTCGAGGAATATAACTCACAACACGAGGGAGGAATAATCGAGTTTGAAACTTGACACACACAGAACCCTTGTTTACCAGTCTTGCTATTCGCAGTTATCGATAGCAGTTAAAGGAATTAGTGCACCATGTGTCAAGTCTTAAATTTCTATTCAAAGAAGATAAGGGTGACAAACTGTGTTTCCCTTCCCATCCGATAGGTTGGTCGGAGTGGTGTTAGAGTCTTGTGCAAGGTTGAGAACCTTAAGGTCTAAAGTTTGAATCCCTTGGAGATTCATGGGGTGTCGTGGGCGCCAAAGTTTTTGCTGCACAAGGTAAGATAAAAATTATTATTTTACCTTGGGTATATACAAGGGAGTTATAAGGTGTGAGGGTTGTTTTGATTTTTAATATTTTGAATATCTTTTGAAAGGGTATATGTATAAGGGTAGTTTTTGTTTTAAAAATTATTGGGAGTTATAAGGTAAAGGGAAATTAAAATAACTTTATTTAAATATTTTAAGGGTATTAAATATATCTTAAGGTGGAGTGATAAGGTATATTTTTAGTCATCCTTTTGTGTTGTAATTTATTGAGAAAATAAATATCCTCTAACCCTTATTAAGTGTGTCAAAGAAAAAGTGTGAGTGTGGAAGATTTGCAAAGACAACTACACTTAAAAAAAAGGTATGGGAAAAATTCTTCTCTGTTGAGTTAGATGGTTGGCTTGATTGAAAATTAAGTTTGGAGTGAAAAGGATTTGATTAGGGTTTCCTTTTTGAAAGTGGTTGAGTTAATGCTTCAAGGTTTTCTGGATTGAGAGTTGTTATTAAACCTTGTTTTATAAGCATTGTTGTTGAAGCCATTAGTTGTGTAAAAACCTGAGTTAGGGTTGAAGAAGAACATGAGTATCATTGTTATGTGAGATTTGTTGTTGAACATTATTGGAAACATTTTTATTTTGTTGATACATGCTTGGACTAGGGTTTGTGAGAAAGGCTTGTTCATTAAGGTGAATGGTTGAGTTGAATTGATTGAGCCTAGTCAAGTGGATGCATGTGGTTGTTCAATTTCCATGAAATAAACTATTCTATATTCTGAATTGAGTTGAGATTGGATTTGAGTATAGAACATATTGAGTCTCTAAAAATTCTCTTTATGCTTCTATGAGATTGATTTGAGTTGAGATTAGATTTGAGTATGGAACATATTGAGTCTCTAATAATTCTCTTTATGCTTCTATGAGATTGATTTGAGTTGAGATTGGGATTTAAGTATAGAACATATTGAGTCTCTATCAATTCTCTTTATGCTTCTATGAGATTGATTTGATATTTTGATTAAGCATTAAGTATAGAACACATTGAGTCTCTAACAATTCTCTTTGTGATTATATGAGACTAGACAAGTTCAGTATGAGCTTGTTAAGCATATTTAATATAAGTCTTTGAGAAGGCTTCTGGACTGATTTTTTGTAAGCTTTTGTGAAAGCTTTCTATGCAGATTTGAGCAAGTCCTAGAGAGGACTTATTGAGTAGATTTTGAGCAAGTCCTAGAGAGGACTTATCGAGTATATTTGAGCAAGTCCTAGAGAAGACTTATTGAGTAGACTTGAGCAAGTTCTGAGTGAGCCTATTGAGTAGATTTGAGCAAGTTCTGAGTGAGTCTATTGAGCAGATTTGAGCAGGTTCTGAGTGAGCCTATTGAGCAAATTTGAGCAGGTTCTGAGTGAGCTTGTTGAGCAGATTTGAGCAGGTTCTAAATGGAACTGTTGAGCATATTTGAGCAGGTTCTGAGTGGACCTATTGAGCAGATTTGAGAAGGTTTTGAGTGAACCCATTGATAAAGCTTTAGAGGTGACAAAGTATAGAGTATAGAGTCTCAATGGATAGAGATCCAACAACCTATGCAATTGAAGACAAATATGAGTGAGGAGTCTTCAAGTGGAGAGAGATCCACCAGTCAGTGCAGTAGAGAGACAGAGTCTTCTAGAAGATCACTAGCCAAAGCAGAAGGGGAAAGAGTTCTCTTATGGAAGAGATAAATGAACTTGAGATTAGGGGATCAACATCTCCTTTGGACAGAGGTCCATAAATATTGTAATTGGGAAGGATTCCCAAAAATATTGATTGAGAAAATTTTAGTAAAATATTTTCCCTGTGGAGTAGCCCGCATTGGGTGAACCACGTAAAATTGGTGTCTCATGTGTGTGTGATGTTTTGTGCATTGATTTGGTTATTGCTATTGATTATATTGATTAATATTGTTTGGGAAAGAAAAGTAAAAAGTGGTATTATACTATTCACCCCCCCATCTCAGTATAAGCTTGTGTTCTTCATTTATAAGGGTACAAAATATCCAATAGAGCATCTAAGAATATTTAGAACAACTTACCATGATCTCATTTATGATGACATGTTGTTACTCAAAACATTTCCTAAGAGTCTTGTTGGTATGGTATTAGAATGGTATTATCGATTGCCCAATTATTCTTTGAAGAACTTTGAAGAAATAGTAGAATTATTTGTCCAACAATTTGGTGCTTACATTGAAAAGGAGATAACAATGAAATATGTGTATAACTTGAAATAAAATAAAGAGGGAAGCTTTTTTAAATTTTTAGCCCATTGGAGAAGTTTGGTTGGATGTTTGAGATATACTTTACCACCAAAATATATGCTTGAGATATATATTGGTAATTTACAAGATTAGTTTTCTTATGCATTAAAGACTTCTACTATTACATATTTTTATCAAGCAATTGATTTAGAAAGAAACACAGAACATGCCCTTATCAAAAGAGGCCATCTTAAAGTCAGAGAATAAAAACCTACTAATTCTCAACATAAGAACAAGCACATAGGAGGTGATAGTGGAATGGATAGTAGGCCTGTTAATAATGTTACAAACAACCTACAAAATATAGTACTTCAAAAACCTCCACAAAGAAATTTTACAAGGCTTAATATGTCTATGGAAGAATATTTAAAATAAATTTTAGAAGAAAAGGCACTTGAATTACCTCCCATAATGCAATAAGCTACTATAGCTAATTGGTTAAGGCAGCTCAGCATTGTGCATATAATAGAGTGGAAGGTCATTGAACAAATTATTGTAAGAAGTTGAAATATGTGTTTCAGGATTTGATTGATGCAGGATGTATTGATTTAGGCAATTCTCAGACAATGAATAATCAAATACCTACCCAAAAAATTGTAAATACCAATCAAGATATGAGAGAATTTAAAGATCCATTGCCAAATCATATTCAACAAGTAGCAAATCAGGTGGATCATCATAATGAGCCTTCTCCCTATGGCAATATGATTGGCATGGTTGAGGTAACTACAAGAAGACAAGCTCAAACTTAACATCCTCAACAAGGACAAAATTTTATATTACAACCTAGTTTAGTTTTGAAGAATAATCATAAGAAAGTTTTAGAAACTCCGTCTATCATATTGAAATTATAGACTAAGGTTTCATTTGATATTCAAAAGCAATTGGCTAGTATTCCAGCAAAGATATCAGTTATAGATCTCTTGCAAACTTCTCCCAACCATAGAGATGCTTTGATGGAATTTCTAAAGCAAAAATCAGTTCCCTCAGATATTTATCCCAATGCTATAGTTGATGTCGTAGGTTCTCTTGGGATACATCATATCTCATTCTCATATGATGATAAACCTTCCTCAAACCGGTAAGAAGATTCTTCACTTTACATCACTGTACTTAATGGAGATACCTTTATTAAGAGAATTTTAATTGATAATGGTTACTCCCTCAATTTGTGTACATATCAATTATTTCAAAATTTTGGATTAAAAGAGAAAGATTTAACAAAATCTAATATCATTATAAAAGCTTTCAAAAATGAGTCCCAAGAAGTTTGTGGTGTCATATCTCTTTCCATCAAGGTTGGGCCTAAAATATTGGATACTTTGTTTTATGTGGTACATTATTCTTCTTGGACAACCTTGGATTCATGCAATGAAGGCCATACCTTCTACTATTCATCAATTCTTAGAGTTTGAATTCAAAAACCAAGTTATCACCATTCCAGGTGAACCTCAACCATTGAGTTTTGTTCAAATGTAGAGCGAGCTCGATCTGAGTTTAACCTATGTTCTTCTATTTATTCAATGGTTTCTCCACATTCCACATCTCAAATATCAAAATAATTTCAAAATTTATAATTGAGTGAGGAACACATCTTGAATCTCTCATCTCAGGATCAGGATAATCAGTTTCTTCAATCGCCTCTTCTGGATCTAGCCAAGGTACCACCATCACCAAGAACCATGTGTTTACCCCATAAGAAAGGTGATGTTGTACACATTGGCATGTATAATTTTATCTTCGTAGGAACCTCCTTCAAAGAAAATATACATGGTAGAAACCCCTCTCTTTTTGAGCATTCTTTTGATCATTATTACCTTTCCAATGATTACCTACTTTCTAAATAGGTCCTGTTGTGGCTGCTCCACAACGTACCCCAAAATTGGGGACCCACCTTTTTGCATATTTTCCAAGAAGACCGAAGTGGCCCATATGCTAAAGATCAAAGAAAAAGCAAAACACCGCAAGAAAGAAAAAGTGTCGCGATATCGCGACATGTTGCATTTTCGCGGTCCAAAGCAAAGAGAAAAAGCAAGGAGGAAAAAGTGTCACGATATCGCGACATGTTGCATTTTTGCGGCAAAAAGAGAAGAGAAAGAACAAGAAAGAAAAAGTGTCACGATATCACGACATGTTGCATTTTTGCGGTCCAAAGCAAAGAGAAGTTTCGTGATATCGTGACATGTTGCATTTTCATGGCCAAAAGAGAAGAGAAAGAACGAGAAAGAAAAAGTGTCGCGATATCGTGACATGTTGCATTTTCGCGGCCAAAAGAGAAGAGAAAGAACAAGAAAGAAAAAGTGTCGTGATATCGCGACATGTTGCATTTTCGCGGCCAAAAGAGAAGAGAAAGAACAAGAAAGAAAAAGTGTCGCGATATCGTGACATGTTGCATTTTCACGGTCCAAAGCAAAGGAAAAAGTGTCGCGATATCGCGACATGTTGCATTTTCGCGGTCCAAAGCAAAGGAAAAAGTGTCGCGATATCGCGACATGTTGCATTTTCCAAAGAAAGCAGAGAAGAAAAAGTGTCACGATATCGCGACATGTTGCATTTTCACGACTCAAAAAGGGCAAGCAGGCAGAGAAACAAAAGTGTCACGATATCGCGACATGTTGCATTTTCGCGACTCAAAAAGGGCAGGCAGGCAGAGAAACAAAAGTGTCGCGATATCGCGACATGTTGCATTTTCATGACTCAAAAGGGGCAGGAAGGTAGAGAAACAAAAGTGTCGCGATATCGCGACATGTCCGATTTTTGCCAAGGGAACAGAGTAGTGGATAGTGCGTCTGATATTAGTGATGAACACCAGGATAGTGAAACTGAAGACTGCATAATGACGTGGACCTATAAGGAATGAATCGAAGATTGAATAAGGTAATTTTTCACATAAGGACAAAATCCAATGAATAAGACAAAACGTTACATAAGGAATATTTAATGATTTGAAATCATTTAAGATGGTCGTTACACATGGAAGGAAGCGGACGCATGCCCATGTGGAGAAAAGGAAACATTTTTTTTAAATCAAACGAAAAGTGAAGAAAACCAAACAGAGGAAGCCAAACCATGGGAATGAAACGAAGGGCCACAAAATAGAAACGAAAAGCCTTTTTGGAAACCAAAACACATGCATGCACAAGGGAAGGTGAAATGAACAACCATTGGAAAATGAAACAAAAAGCTTCCTAAAAATTTTAAATACGCCAGGCAAGGATGTTTTGAGGGGTTGGAAACTGCTGCAAGCAAAGTTGCAGATTTGAAGGCAAGAGGGCTATTCTGGACTTGTTTGGGGTTGTTTTTCTTCCATGGACTGGTTTGGGAAAACCAGAAATTCTGCTATTGTAAAATGACACATTTTTAATGCAGGAGTTTTCAGAAATTTGCATCTTGTGGGCAAGAAAGAAGGAGATTCTCTTTGCATGCTATGGATTTAATGTCTATTTCTTTCTCTTTTTCATATTTCGAGTTTGTAGATGGAGTTAATGCAAGTTTGCTTGGTTGCTTCATATGAATGCTTGAACCTGAAATTTATTTTAAACCCTAGGAGCCAACACTTAGTCTATGGGGATTGTGCTTGTTTTGCAAGTCCAATAGGTTAGGTTGCATGCATGGAAACCTCACATCTTCGGTTTTGTTGAAATAGGATAGCATCACACTGAATGCATTTTATTTTCAGTTTTCTGCATTTTCTTTCAACTTTTTCTGCATTTTATTTTTCAGAAATTTTAATTTTTTTTAATTTTCAGGCATTAAAATAAACATTTAAAAATTTTCAAAATCCAAAAATAATTTCACCATTGCGTAGGTTATACTTCAGACTTCCAATACGCATTTTGAAATTTCATTTTCGGAGTTTTTTAGTATTTTTAAAAATTCATCGAAGTTGCTGTTTTATTACAGATTTTGAAAAATTCGAAAATAGAAAATTTCCATTTTTGGGCCGAATTTCATTTTTTCAGTTTCATGTTTCATTCATGAGCCTATGATGACATTCCCTTCATGAAAATTCTAATTTCAATGAAGGAGTCGTGTTTTATGGCACTTTGCAAATTACCATTTTGGGAGCAATCAAAGCACTAAATTATTCATCTTGATGAAAATCTGATTTCATTTAAGAAGGATAATTAAAGTGACATTTTGAAGCTACATTTGAAGACCCTATTCTTTTTTTTTCTTCTATTCATCATTGAGGATTTAATGCAAGATAAAATCTACTTTAAAAACCCTCAAGATAAAAGGAATTAAGGCACTACATCGTGGTCATATGAGGGCCAACTCACATTTGCTTTATTTTGGTTCAATGAACAATCACTAAAGTTTCATGGTAAAATAAACCAACATTGCCCCTTGTTTACGGTTACTTGCAATCACTAAGGTGTTCCAAGCATTTAAATTGAATATCTTTATTTGAGATTACTAATACACATATGCAAATGCTAATATAGCGGAGACCTTGGAGAAGTTGGTTGTTTAACTTCTTTGCAAGAGGGGATTTGGAACCCAAATCCTAAGGAAGAGTGTACTTTCACAATTGGGTGAAAATACCACTCAACAGATTGGCGCTAGAAGGAGGGCCTGAATGGGTTTATTTCAGTGTGATTTAAATGCTATAGGGATTTAAATTTTTGAATATTTCATGCCCTATTGATTATTATCTTTAGCCCTCTTTTAACAATACAACCTTGTAGTGTTAAAAGGAGGACATGAATCGCTATGCATTGTTCTAATGCTTTTGATTGTTCATACAAGAATAATGTGTTTTGATTTGATTTTGAAAAATTTTGGTCTTGACTAACGAGGTTGTCTCCATGCAATTACTTTCATTTGATTTTAATGGATACATCTCTTGGTTGATGCTAACATGATTATTAATACGTTACATGTTTGATATTTGCTAGTCATTTCATGCTTATTTGTAAGGAATTATTTTTTGTCTAAAAATGTATTGGTTGTCGGTATTATGCTCTTCACTTGCGTGTAATGCGATCTTGTGAATCAGAAAGCCTACAACACTAGGAGTATGCTCTTCACTTGCGCATATGCGATCTGGTGAATCATAAACTTACATTTTTAGAATACTGCTTTGTCATGGTTCCTTCTTTCATTCACGACTAACAAATTGATTTTGAAGTTATTCTTTGAATCTCATTAATGGCTATAACTGCAGGATTTTCGTTGTGTCGCAGGTTTTCTTTGAGGTATTGAGAGTTCTGTCAGGTTTTTTGTAGGGTAGTTTCATTGGCAAGCTGGACCCACCGCATCGTATCGCAACTAGGTCCAAAACAACTGAGGAAACCATATTCCAAAGCCTTTCACCCACTCATAGGAATCCAAGGAATAAAACCAAGCAAGTTGTGAGCCCACCAGATACCCTTATTACAGAAGATCCTTCTGTTTCAGGTGCATCTAGCGGACCTGCATCGGTGGTGTCAATTGCCACTAGTGTACCAATTATCAGTACCATTTCCACGGTTCTTGTAGGGTTATCCTCATCGATTTTGAATCAAATGGCCCAACCTCCACCAGTTCCTTGGTACGGAGCCCATAATATTCCCTTGAATATTGTAGGGGATATCCATGAGATCCCTAAGAACATAGAGAGATTTTTGCCCAAATACAAACCGGATGGCCCAAGGACCGCAGAAGAACATATTCAGGCCTATAGGGACGTTTTGATAAGATTGCAAGTTCAACATGAAGATGTGGCTTGTAGACTCTTCCCCATGAGCCTAGACCAAGTGGCCTATGAATGGTATATTTGCTTACCTACTGGTTCCATTACGTCATGGATGCAAATGGAGAATGCTTTTGTCAACCAATTCAGGTCACCATTAGATCCCACAATCATCTACAATCAGTTCATTACATGCAAAAGAGGCCAGGGTGAGCCAATTCGAACTTTTAATCAGAGATTTCAGAAGTGCTATAATAGAGCAATTCAGCATTTTTCCATTGATCCCGTAGTAGCTTTGCAAATATATTTTGGGGCATTGGATCCTATGACATCAATGTTTGCAAGGCGAAATCCTCAAGTTACCATGCTCGCTCTAGCCTACAATGAAGCTATGACCATTGAACAACAAATGACACCACAGGGTTATGGGTTTCCCCAGATGCCTATGGTAGGACAATATGGTCCATATGGTCAAGCTCCTATGATGAATCAGATCATGGCACCACAAATGCCAGGCATGAATGCTTTGCCTTATCAACAACCATATTCATCAACACCCGCTTACGCACCCATTCCAATTCAACCAATCACATCCATTCCCCCCATTCCTTCATTTTTGCAAAATAGTCAACAGACTATGCAAGGAGCTAGTCCGGTTAATTCTCAGGCTATAGTTCCTTTCCCCAATCCAATTCCGATTCAAAGTGTGAATCCATACGCAAATCAAGTTGCTCAAAATCCAACTCAAATGTTAAGTCAAGATCTCACCAATTATGCAAACCCTACGGGAACTAACAATAACGTAGCTCAACCAAAAGAGATTTATTCAGAGGTTGAAGAGCTCAAAAATATAGTTCACAAATTGAGTAATGATTTGGTTCAAAAATAGAAGTATGAATCCCATGCCCCTCACCCAAATCGAAATTTCAACAATAGAGGGAGACATTGGAATACGAAGCCAAACAATGGGGGTGTGCCTTCCCCTATTGCTAATCAGATAGATACTTCTACAGGACCAAGTCACTCTAGTTCCATTCTTAATATTTCTGATTTTGCATGGGAAAAGGGGTGCAGATTGCATAATACAAAGGAGCACAATGAAAGGAATTGTCCCGAAATCGCTAGGTATACCCATTGTCTCCAAGCTCAAGTGGATGATTTGGAACTTGTGCCAAATGAGGGTCCACCCCAACATCAACAAGGATATGACAACATTTTGGTGGTGGAAACTCTATATCGTCAAGAAAGTGAGAATGAGGAAGAAGAAGATGAAATTTTGGAACAGGAAGTGCAAGCTTTTAGAGAGTTTAGAAAGGGGAACCATGGATATCATTTGAGGAGTAAGTTCAAAACCCCTAAAACATCCTCAACTCCACCAAACAACTCTATCCTTCCTCCTGATACTAAGGCGGATAATAATCCCCCTCCTCCACCTGGAAGAGAAACGTCTAAGGACATGCAAAAAATAGTGAAACTTGAGAAGTCAACTTATGACATAGTGGAGGATTTAAGGAAGTCCAAGTCTAGCCTTTCATTTTTAGAGGCGGCTAGGTTGCCTGGCCAAAAGGAAGCATTGATAAAGGCTCTGGACTCACCTAGTCAAATACAAAAAGGAAAGGAAGTTGAATCTCACATGATTTTATGAAAGGAAAGACGAGATGTCCCGCATTTTTTATTGACTCTGAGGATTGCTGGCAAAAATTTGCACAATTGTTTGGTGGACACGGGTGCCACAAGTAACCTCATGCCTTCAAAAATTTGTCAAATGCTAGGCCTAGAGCCTGTTTCTTCTAAATGCAAGGTTTTGCAATTGGATCGATCTGAGGTAAATGTGGTAGGGACCCTCTATGATGTTAAGATCCAACTCAATTCTGAACCTAGGGTCCAACAAGTGGTTGATATTTTGGTTGTCAATATCCCAAGTCGATATGGAATGCTACTTGCAAGGGATTGGATGAAAAATTTGAATGGTTATTTCTCCACCGATTGCTCACACATGTGGCTACCCTGGAAGGGGATTGCTAATCAAATCAGAGTGGAAAATGAACCAAGGCTTAAGGAAATCATCACAGAATTCAACAAGCCAAATGAAGTTCAATTTTCTGAACCAGAGTTAGGAGTCTATGCTTTTGATGTTGAAAAAGCTACCGAAGAACCTCAAAAGGAAACATTTTATGGTAGCTCTCTTGAAGAAGATAATCTCGTGTGGTTACTTAGGTTTGATGGATCTAAGTCAAAACAAGGGGCAGGAGCTGGAGTTGAACTCACTTGTCCAGGAAGTAAACCATTGTTTGCTGCCTATAGATTGCAATTTCCTTGCACTAACAACATGGCAGAATATGAAGCTCTTATCTTTGGATTACAACTGGCTTTGAGCAAGAAGGTTAAGTGTTTGAAAGTATTGGGAGATTCGGAGTTGGTGGTCAAACAAGTTAAAGGACAATATACCTACCGCGATAAGAGATTGAGCCTTTATAGAACTAGGGTGAGGGACCTCATTGAGGAATTTGATGCTTTTAATATATCCCTTATTTCTAGGAAAGGAAATCGTATAGTTGATTCTCTTGCAGTTGCTGCAGGCATGCTAAATCCGGTTGACATAAAAAGGTGCAAGAAGTTCTCCATCGAGTTGGTCCCTTGCCCATCGATACCTGATAATGTCAAAAACTTCCAAGTTTTTGAGAATGATAGACACATATTTAAATTTGTCACGAATTCAGGTATTTTTGAGAACCAAGTGATTGATGAAGATCAAAGGTGGCAAGAAGAAACAGAAGGAGAAAGCGAAGCTACATTTCAATCCAACAAAATACCTAAGGACATTGTTTCGTTGGAGAAAATGTTTGATATGGGATATAAAGCTAGAAAAGGAAAAAGGGTTCCACTTCCTAAAGATGCTTGTGACCTAATCAATATAGGGAGTGCAGATAATCCGCGTGAAGTATACATTGCAAAGGCATGTACAGCTGATGAGAGAGAAAATATAATACGTGCATTAAAGTACTACATGGATTGCATTGCTTGGAATTACAATGAGTTGAAAACGTATGATCAAAATGTCATTATGCACACCATCCCTCTAAAACCAGATTCCAAACCTTTCAGACAAAGACAACGACCTGTTAACCCATTACTTGAGCCCTTGATAGAGAAAGAGGTCAAGCGATTGTTGGATGCAAAGATAATCTTTCCCGTTAGGCACTCAACTTGGGTCGCTAATCTTGTTCCGATGAGAAAGAAGAATGGAGAGATAAGGCTATGCATAGATTTTAGAAATCTCAACAAAGCCTCACAAAAGGATAATTACCCACTGCCATCAATTGATGAAATCTTGCAAATGGTGAATGGGTCTGAAATGATGTCTTTTCTCGATGGGTATTCTGGATACAATCAGATTCTTATTCATCCCAATGATAGGATGAAAACGGCCTTCACAACCAAATGGGGAACATTTGCCTATAGAAGAATGCCTTTCGGATTATTAAATGCAAGTGCAACATTTCAACGTGCCATGGATTATGCGTTTAAAGGGCTCATAGGTAAATGTATCATTGTGTATGTGGATGACATTCCTGTGTTTTCAAAGGAAAGAGAAGACCATGTGAAAGATTTGAGGAAAGTTCTCCAAAGGTGTAAAGAGCACAGAATTTCTTTAAATCCAAAAAAATGCATCTTTGGAGTGACAGAAGGAAGATTGCTTGGCCATATCATTTCAAAAGAAGGTATCTCCATTGATCCGGAAAGGATAGAAGCTATCCAAAACTTGCCTCTCCCAGGTAGCAAAAAGGAATTGAGATCTTTCTTCGGGAAAATCAATTTTGTGAGGAAGTTTATTTCTGGCTTCGCTGAGATAGCTAAACCATTGAATGAGATGCTCAAAAAGGATGTGAATGTCAGATGGAATGAAGAAAGTAGGGTTGCCTTTCAAAGCATCAAGGATGCTATTTCTAGAGCCCCTGTCCTTATAAGTCCAGATTATTCTAAACCTTTCTTTATTTATGCTTTCGCATCTGAACACTCTTTTGCGAGTGTCTTGACTCAGAAAGGTGAAGATAACACAGAAAATCCCATAGCTTTTCTAAGTGCTCCTTTGAAGGATGCTCAATTGAGGTATTCCATTCTCGATAAGCAAATGTATGCACTTTTCAAAATAGTAAAAAAATTCAGACATTACATTGTGCATAGTAGGGTCTTTGCCATTGTGCCTGACCCTGCTGTCAAAACCATGTTTGTGCAAAATGAGCTAGGTGAGAGAAGAGGTAAATGGATTTCTACCATTCAAGAATTTGATCTTGAAATTCAACCCATGAAACTAGTTCGTGGACAAGGACTTGTGAAGACAATTGTTGAGAACAATCCCCAAGTCACATGCCAATATTCAAATGTAGAGCACATTTCTAAAGATGACTGGTATGTTGATATTGTGTATTTTCTATTAAATGGTAAGTGTCCATCATATCTTAATTCTACTCAAAGAAGAGCCTTGAGACTTAAATCTGCCAATTATCTGATTAGATCTGGTGTTCTTTACAGGAAAAATCATGAGGGGATTTACCTACGATGCCTAAGTTGAGAAGAAGCTACCAATGTTCTACAAGAGTTTCATGGTAAATACGGAACTGGCCATGGTGCGGCAAATTCAATAGCGCATCAAATCCTAAGAGCAGGATATTATTGGCCCCACATTTTTAAAGATGCACATGCACACGTGCGATCTTGCCATATCTGTCAAGTGGCTGCCAATAGAGAAAGGAATGCAGCTATGCCATTGCAACCTGTAGTTGAGATGAGACCATTTGCACAATGGGGATTAGACTTCATTGGGGTTATTAACCCAAATTCTTTAGATTCCCATAAATTCATACTCATGGCTACAGATTATTGCACAAGGTGGGCAGAAGCAATTCCTACAAAACATTCCACTATGGATGTGGTAATAAAATTCCTTGAAGATCACATCATAACAAGGTTTGGAATGCCCGATTCTATTGTAAGTGATAATGGTAAGGCTTTTGCTTCCACTCAATTTTCAAATTGGGCATATGATAATAAGGTGAGTTTAAAGTTTTCATCTAACTATTACCCTCAAGGCAATGGTTTGGCAGAATCCTCAAATAAAAATTTGTTGACCATCATTAAGAAGTTACTGGAAAAGAATCCTCGGGATTGGCACAACCAATTAAAATTTGCTCTTTGGGCAGATAGGACTAGAGAAAAAGAATCAATAGGGAATACACCCTATCATCTGGTTTATGGGCAAGATCCAATTTTTCCTGCAAATTTGAAGCTTCAAACCCTTCATTTCACACAAGAATACCTGGGAACCGATAATCACATTGAGGCTAGATTAAGTCATCTAATGCACCTTGATGAAAAAAGAGAAGAAGCCATGCTCCACATGAGCAAACATCAAGATGTGGTCAAAATATGGTTTGATAAAGGAGCCAAAATTAAGTCTTTCAGGATCTCGGACTTGGTTTTACTGTGGGATAAAAAACATGAAGAGAAAGGGGATCACAAAAAGTTTGATTGTCTTTGGTTAGGCCCTTATCAAATTTCTGAAATCCTAGGGGAGAATACTTTCAGACTAAGAACTTTGGATGGGAAAGATTTGATGTTACCGGTTAATGGGCAAGTTCTAAAGCACTATTTTAGCCCTTAAGTCATATGAGATTGGTATTATATTTTTTTGGTTTTGGTTTGGGTTTTCAAGTTTCGTTTTTGGGTTTAAGTTGTGTGTTGGTCCTCTGGACATGTTTGGTTTGTCTAAAAAAAAAAAAAAAAATAAAATGAGATGTCAACTTATGCCTAAGATCAAGACTAGAGAATATGAAACATTGGAATTGTATTGTAGAAAGCTCCACAAGTAACACAAACACATTAAATAATATCGTTTGAAACTTGTGATGCATGAAGTTGTCAGTTTTACAAATTATGGCAACGTAGGTGGTATACTCCATCCGCAATTCAGAAAGAGCAATGCATTCATGTTACATTCCACCTTGCATATACATTCCATCTCAGTTGCATCTGCATTTCAAATACAATCATTGAAAAAGTGTCAAATCCTCTTAGGGTTATTATATAACATATATAAAAAATAAAAAAAATCCTAAGGTTGGGAACTGATGCCCGAACTATCTTGAACCAAGCACGTTCTATGCACATTAAAGAGGATCTTGAGAAAAATGATCAAAACCATGCTTGGAAGAAAAGGTGAGGCGAAAGGAGTATTTCGTGTCTGTCCTATCATGCAACATAATCCTTAAAACAGTGGTTTTTACCACTCCCATAAAGCTTAAAGCCTAAAATCGGAGTAGTAAGGATAGGGTTAAATCCTCATCGAACTTAGGTTGAGGATCCAACTCCCCAAAGCTCTGATTTGACCTCCATGGAGTAGTAAGGATAGGGCATAATTCTCATCTCGCTTAGGTTGAGAATCCGATTCCCCAAAGCTTCTATTTTTCTTTTTAATTTTGGTTTCTTCAAGTTCAAGAAATTGAAATGTAAAGCAAATATTTTTCATTTCATCATTAATATTGGATTGGAAGGATCATACTACATGTCCCTTGCAAGGATGGGTAGTCATCCCCAAGGTCCAAGAAATAAAAAATGAAGCCAAATCATGGATTATGGGGTTAATCTCCATCGGGGCTATAGACGCCTGACTGGCAGTGGAGTATGCTCATGCGTGGCAACATGTCTTGTCTAAAAGCAAGACCATTGACTGCTCAAATGGATAGACTAGCCTGACAATTTCATCCATAACAGGTTAAATCATTTTGTTCAAGGTGAGGTAATGAATTCCAGATCAGAGTAGTAAGGATAGTTTTAAATTCCCATCTCGCTTAGGTTGGGAATCCTATTCCCCAAAGCTCTGATTTCACTTACACTTGCACATGGGTTCAAGATGGTAGTGACACATAACCAACTTTGGGATCTAATAAATTAATTCATTATACACGTATTTGATCCTAAGAGGGTTTGACAGTTTTAAAATGTTTGTGTATGATACTAGAAGGTTTGAGCCTTTATAAAGCAGGTTGTTATATCTCTAGCATATTTATCATGCATTAAATCCTACACAAATCATTCATAACCTCACATATGCATTCATGTAAAACTGACAATGGAAAGTTGATCAATTTCAAACGATAGAGAATGGAGCACACTGCACACACCGAGCTGATGCTTAATGATTCTAATGTTTCATGTATTTCTAATCTATTGGCATTCTTTGTATATGTGTTGACGCTTGTATTTAAGTTTGTATATTTCAGGTTGGGTTCTCACCGAAATGCTCAGGAGCATTTCCTAGCAGAGTCACCATTTGTTGTGGCTGCTCCACAATGTACCCCAAAATTGGGGACCCACCTTTTTGCATGCTTTCCAAGAAGACCGAAGTGGCCCATATGCTAAAATATCAAAGAAAAAGCATGAAAGAAAAAGTGTCGTGATATCATGACATGTTGCATTTTTGTAGCTAAGAAAGAAAAAGTGTCGCGATATCGTGACATGTTGCAGTTTTGCGGCTGAGAGCAAAAAAATACAACAAGAATGAAAAAGTGTCATGATATCATGACATGTTGCATTTTCATGGCTAAGAGCAGAAAGATAGAGCAAAATGAAAAAGTGTCGCGATATCGCGACATGTTGCGTTTTTGCGGCTAAGAGCAAGAGAAAAAGAAAGAAAAAGTGTCACGATATCGCGACATGTTGCATTTTCGTGGCTAAAAGAGAAGAGAAAGAGCAAAAGTAAAAGTGTCGTGATATCGTGACATGTTGCATTTTAGAAAGAAAAGAAGAAAGTGTTGTGATATCGCGACATGTTGCATTCTCATGACCCAAAAAGAAAAAGTGTCACGATATCGTGACATGTTGCATTCTCGTGACCAAAAAAGAAAAAGTGTCACGATATCGTGACATGTTGCATTTTCGTGACCAAAAGACATAAATTGTCGTGATATCGCGACATGTTGCATTTTCACGACTCAAAATAGGAGAGAAAAAAAGTGTCACGATATCGTGACATGTTGCATTCTTGCGACTCAAAAAGGGAGAGAAAAAAAATGTCATGATATCGCGACATGTTGCATTTTTGTGACTCAAAAGGGCAAGTAGGCAGAGAGAGACAAAAGTGTCACGATATCGTGACATGTCCGATTTTCGCACTCAAGGGAACAGAGTAGTGGAAAGTGCGTCTGATATTAGTGATGAACACCAGGATAGTGAAACTGAAGACTGCATAATGACGTGGACCTATAAGGAATGAATCGAAGATTGAATAAGGTAATTTGTCACATAAGGACAAAATCCAATGAATAAGACAAAATGTTACATAAGGAATATTTAATGATTTGAAATCATTTAAGATGGTCGTTACACATGGAAGGAAGCGGACGCATGCCCATGTGGAGAAAAGGAAGCATTTTTTTTGAAATCAAACGAAAAGTGAAGAAAACCAAACGAGAGGAAGCCAAACCATGGGAATGAAACGAAGGGCCACAAAATAGAAACGAAAAGCCTTTTTGGAAACCAAAACACATGCATGCACAAGGGAAGGTGAAATGAACAACCATTGGAAAATGAAACAAAAAGCTTCCTAAAAATTTTAAATACGCCAGGCAAGGATGTTTTGAGGGGTTGGAAACTGCTGCGAGCAGAGTTGTAGATTTGAAGGCAAGAGGGCTATTCTGGACTTGTTTGGGGCTGTTTTTCTTCCATGGACTGGTTTGGGAAAACTAGAAATTCTGCTATTGTAAAATGACACATTTTTAATGCAGGAGTTTTCAGAAATTTGCATCTTGTGGGCAAGAAAGAAGGAGATTCTCTTTGCATGCTATGGATTTAATGTCTATTTCTTTCTCTTTTTCAGATTTCGAGTTTGTAGATGGAGTTAATGCAAGTTTGCTTGGTTGCTTCATGTGAATGCTTGAACCTGAAATTTATTTTAAACCCTAGGAGCCAGCACTTAGTCTATGGGGATTGTGCTTGTTTTGCAAGTCCAATAGGTTAGGTTGCATGCATGGAAACCTCACATCTTCGGTTTTGTTGAAATAGGATAGCATCACACTGAATGCATTTTATTTTCAGTTTTCTGCATTTTCTTTCAACTTTTTCTGCATTTTATTTTTCAAAAATTTTAACTTTTTTTTTAATTTTCAGGCATTAAAATAAACATTTAAAAAATTTCAAAATCCAAAAATAATTTCACCATTGCGTAGGTTATACTTCATAATTCCAATACGCATTTTGAAATTTCATTTTCGGAGTTGTTTAGTATTTTTAAAAATTCATCGAAGTTGCTATTTTATTACAGATTTTAAAAAATCCGAAAATAGAAAGTTTCCATTTTTGGGCCGAATTTCATTTTTTCAGTTTCATGTTTCATTCATGAGCCTATGATGACATTCCCTTCATGAAAATTCTAATTTCAATGAAGGAGTCGTGTTTTATGGCACTTTGCAAATTACCATTTTGGGAGCCATCAAAGCACTAAATTATTCATCTTGATGAAAATTTGATTTCATTTAAGAAGGATAATTAAAGTGACATTTTGAAGCTACATTTGAAGACCCTATTCATCATTGAGAAGCATATTGGATTTAATGCAAGATAAAATCTATTTTAAAACCCTCAAGATAAAAGGAATTAAGGCACTACATCGTGGTCATATGAGGGCCAACTCACATTTGCTTTATTTTGGTTCAATGAACAATCACTGAAGTTTCATGGTAAAATAAACCAACATTGCCCCTTGTTTACAGTTACTTGCAATCACTAAGGTGTTCCAAGCATTTAAATTGAATATCTTTATTTGAGATTACTAATACACATGCAAATGCTAATATAGCGGAGACCTTGGAGAAGTTGGTTGTTT
Source organism: Wollemia nobilis (assembly GCA_028583015.1). NCBI lineage: Eukaryota > Viridiplantae > Streptophyta > Pinopsida > Araucariales > Araucariaceae > Wollemia > Wollemia nobilis. The sequence continues at coordinate 3,938,282 of JAQPPZ010000386.1, read as the reverse complement.
AACTTCTTTGCAAGAGGGGATTTGGAACCCAAATCCTAAGGAAGAGTGTACTTTCACAATTGGGTGAAAATACCACTCAACAGGTCCTATCTAGTATAGGATATGAAGGTAAAGGTCTGGGGCTTCAATAGAAGGGCATTCAAGAGCCTTTGGATGTCGAGATATGGATTGGGAGATGTGTCATAGGTTTTATACCTAGTAAAGACCAACCTTTACCATTTGACAATGATGATCATCTTATGACTTATGCCGAATATATGGATTATCAAAAGTTAGGAGTGGATGATGAGGATGATGGTCCCCCTTATTCTTTTGATATCTTATTTTGCAATATTATTGATTCTATATGTTTTAAAAGTAATAATTTTGTTTTGGAAGAGGATTCTAATTCACTGTCCTATCGTGATCTTGCAAATTTAGGAATTACTCCTTATATTAAAAAGAATAGTTATGTTCAAGAGTGCATTGATTATTGTGCTATGGCTACCAAAGAAAGAGCTATGAAGGAGCCTCTTCATAATCCTAACTATTGAGAAGGCTTACATTTTAGAGATTTATTTCATAAAACAGTCCATGGTATGCCTGTTATTTTTGTTAAGAAAGATGACACACTTATATTTTGTGTCGACTTTTGTTCTGCTTGTTTAAACTAATCAATTAAATTAATTAATTATAAAAAAATTGCATCAAATCAACTAATTATCATTTAGCTATGCATTGGCATTTCAATTGCATCCATATGCCTACTCATACTGTATTATTGCTTGTCATCCTTTTGCATTCCTTTCCTAACATTTAATACAACTTGCATGCTTGAATATCATATTTTTCATGATTGCTTATTCATAAATTGCTTGATCATATAGATTTTTGGGGATCTTGCAACAATGGCATGTGATGATACCTAGTTAGGTCATAACTCACATGCTTTATACTCTTTCTAGGGTTATGATGCCTAGTAATATCCCCACCTAGGGTTTTATTCTTCAGTCTTCTTTCTTGCTTTTGTCTGCTTCTCCAAGTTTTATCTTCCTTGGTCTTGGAAGTAGTGAGAGTATCTCTTAGATCAAGGATGATAGTTTGTTAATATTTCCTTGTCATTTTTTCATTGCCTTATTTTTCTTCTTTGGCTTCCTTGTCTTTTGACAAGGAGATACATATGCTTTATTTCTCTAAGTTGTCTTCTTTACACATTTACACACACTTACTATATTGTGTTCAGCTTTAAACCCCTATCAAGGATATCACTCACTTGATATATTTTATCCTTATATATTACACCCCACATGGGATAATCATACATCCTAGTGGGTATCTTATTGAATATGATCTTGTATCAGGTTATATTCCCTTTTGAATCAGTGGGCTCAAAACTCCATTACAGGATAATCTCCTTGGACATTTTTAGTAGGCCTCAACATACATCCTAGCGGGTAATCACCCCATAATAGTTAATTAGTGAAAAACCACCCATAGCGGGTCAGACTTCAACACCTCATCCTTTATAGTGAGTACTATACCCATAGTAGGTTTAGCTCCCTATTTTATGGTACAATTCATAGTATTTAGTCACGTTGGTCCCTTGCAACCTACGCTAATTTAGATACTATGTTTTGTCTATCCTTCATTATTTTAGATGGTTGACCTTTAGATATTCTTCTTCTTTGTCTTCTTCTTCTTCTCTTCTCTCTCTTCTTCTTCTTCTCTTTGTTGGATTTATTTCTTGCTTTATCTTGTGCTTTCTTTCTTCCATCCATTCCATCCATGCATTTCATATAGTTTTTGCATTAAGATAGATTGCATGCATAAAATATCAGAATTAAATAACATCTAAATTTAATCAAATCACATGCACACAATCATACAAAAATATACAAAAGTAGCTATGTAATACTTGATGAGAAAAGAGATATACATTCATGTCTATTTGGTGTACTATAGTCTAGTCCTGATACACTCAACCAATCCCTAGGGATGCATGCCATAATCAAAACTGGCATGTCATCCTGATACCTAGCCCTAGCTCCGATAGCCTATATCCTCTACTCCACCTGGATGAGGAGGTGGTCCAGGTAGCCGCATACCCATGGCTAATGAAGTCAATAATATTTGTGATTAAGACTATGATCTACTAGCTGATTGGAGGGATGGAGGGAGTGTCCCTCTCTTCCCCACTGGTACTGCCTAGTAGTACATGGTATCATAAAAGGTAGCCCATTTAATGGCCACATCCAACCTCTACCCTACTTTATATAGCTCCACTTGTAGAAGGTGAACTTCATCGCTAGCCTGGCTACTCCTAATGATAGTCATCCCCTCTACTCGATACCTCTAGTGATCTATGTCCAGATGACTCACCTCCCCTTGTAGAAAATAAGCATTTGCTCAAACCTCATCTCTCCCTATCTACGATACTCAGTGAGCCTTGTAGTCCCTTAATCCTCTTGGACCTATCCTCATGGAGCATATCCACTTGTCTCTAAAGAGTCACCACCTATGCTCGTAGCACCTCTACCTCCTCCTTTGGATCCCCTCATCCCAAGGTCTAGCCTTAGTTGACTACTATTTATGTGGAGGCCTCTCTCGATCCTCCACATGGTAGTACCCTGGCCTCTATTGGGGAAAATCTAGATACCCATATCTCCTTGGTCCTTGTAGTGTTGGTGTCCTCTATCACCAGCTCAATCCAAACTCAATCCTACCTCTAACTTGGAGATATAGGGCCAAATTGTGCCCTATCTATGGTTCTATGAGATACCTCCTAAAAATCTCACTTTAGGCTTAGACCCATCACCTGACACCTTTATATTAGAATAGGTGATGATACCCTCTAGGGAATGACTCCTCTATACTATCGTCTATAGCTTAAGGCCACTCCTATGTCATCCAACCTAATATCCATGTAAGGAGGATCATCAAAGTCCTCCTCTACCTACCTAGCCAAGTCTGGTATTTCTCCCACTCGTGCTAGGTTCTGGTAGACTCTCTAGTACCAGTAATACCCTAGGTCTAGTATTCCCTAAAAGATCTTGAACTGCCTCAGGACTTAGTCAAACTAAAAGATCTTTGGCTCCCTTCTCTTTGTAGTCAGCCACCTGATCCTCCTAATCCTCTCCAAATCTATCCTATCCTCAACCAATCTTGGGTGTAGACATCAGGGTCACCATATAATATTGGCCTCCCTAAGCTCATATAATACATACCTAACTAGTGGTAGGTGCCCTATGTAGGTCCTCATGACCTACTTTAGGAACTTGGACCATCTATATATTGCTGGTTGCTCTAGGGTGGGCAATGTTCCTGGTAGTGCATTCGGTCTCTACATTACTATGTGATCCTAGTTCCAAACTTGAAGTAAACTTATGCACACTAATTCTGTATGCCACTTGTACATAATATTGTACAATATTCTATACAAGTGGGCTAGCACATATGGACCCCATGCAAATTGAACTCCTTGGTTTTACATGTATGCAACTACACCTGCCATCATCCATGGTAGATACCACCTACTGGTATGGCACATCAACTATCCCACCACCACGTTGTAGAGCACGATCATAAATGGGTACACCACATATCATCCCCTAGGTCATCTATGACTATGGTGCTCTCTCACACTTGGTGGGCCCAGCCTCCTAAAAATTATTGTAAGATCGCTAGTCTCCCTCGTGCTCTATAAACTGTTGTTCCTCTTATAGGGATAAACAAGATTTACCACACATCCTATGATGTGACGGTCATCTCTCCTATGCATAACTAGAAAGTGGATGACTCTAGGTACCATCTCTCTACCAGTACTATTAGTAGGGCCCTGTCTACCTCTACTCGAGGTAGCCTCGCTAGGTTTTCTAGCCCCATTGCCTCCAATGTATCCCTCTCCACATATTTGAGTGCCTCTAGCTCCACCTCCAGGGATTTGGCTCTCCACTCATGACTCTCGAGTACTCTAAGATGCAAAAACAATAGAAAATAAAATTTTCCATCAGTTCAATAAATCAATAAATTAATCTCCTAAATTAATAAATTAATTAAATTATGCCCAAATCATGCATTGATCATTTTTTAGGGTCACGATTTCATTGGAGTGAGATTGTGCCCCACTTTCGTGAAGCACAATCTCATGAAATCATGCCTAGTACTATTCACTAGGTGTTATTTCATCATTACCACCTAGGGTAAAATCATGACCAGGCCACAAAATTGCACTTGGGTCGTACGTAGAAAAACCATCGATTTTGGCGAAAAACCACTCAAACAAAATTACAAAAAATGAACAAAATCAAAATGTAGGTGTGGTTTTCGATCTTACCTATGCTCATTCTATTGTCATGCTAGCCTAACCCCTTATGATCACTGAATGGTGCACCAATAGTGCCTATCCCCTTTTTCCCCAGATCTCCTTTTCTCTCTCTCATGCATGGTAAAAATAAATTAGGGTTTTACCCCTTTTTCACTTTTATATCTGTTTTTCACACATTTTTTCTTTTTTTTTTCTTCTTTGTTTTTTATTCTCCTTCTTTTGAGTCTATATTTTCAAGTTTTTATGAGGGATTTTTTCCTCATAAAACTTGAGGGGGCACTATGGCCTTAGAGGTATTAATGTCCCTAATGCCTCGATTTACATGTAAAACATGAAAGTGTTTAGAATAACACCGTTTTTACACCATCCCTTTCTTCTAAACTATCCACCCTATTTTTTCTTGTCACATTTTATTTGTGTGTGTTTACATATTTTATTTGACACATTTATTAGGCCATAAATGCGTCAAAGAGGGGGTAAAATGTAGACATGAAAAATTAACCCAATTTAGTGGGAAATCTTCCTAAAGCCCTTTGGGAGGCCCCTTAGACTTATCTAAGGTAAGGGTAAGGTTACTTCCCCAATATTTTACCTGTTTCCTCTCTCTATGTGATATCACACTTCATCCTTGATGGGATGTGACTTCACATGGTGAAATCATGGTCGGCCTTGACGAGGCACAATTTAACTTTTTTTAGGATTTTGCTCAAGGAAACCTAATTTTGTAGGTTTGGCATGTTTTACGTTGGTCCTCAGTTTTTCCACCTTTATCACCTTAAAATCCACTATATAAGGAGGGTTTGAATTCACTTCTCACACACGACATGATCACACATTCAGATTGATGATTTTATTACTCACTAATGTTTGGTTTCTTGCAAAGTGTTCTTATTCGGTCTGCATCCCTTTCCTTCATGCACAAGAAAGTTTAATTTGGAGTTTTAAGATTGATTGGATTTCTACTGCATTGGTTGTTGATCGCTTCTACTCACTCTTGGTGGATTGGTGTTGAAGCCATAAGGAGAGATCAACCATTCGGAGGTCTCAAACCTTTTTATCTACTTCCTCGCACTCTACTAGGTGAAAATGTTCTACTGCATACTTGTTTTCATTTCTTACATCTTAGATTTATTATTTTTCTTTAGTCTAAGATGTTTCATCTCACTTCGGTGAAATAATGCCTGGTCTTCTATGGGGTGTGACTTTGCTTTTGCGTTATTACGCTCACCTATTACGAGGTGTAATTTTGCTTGAGCAAAATTTGTGGGTAATCTACTATCCCAAATTTAATCATTGCATTCTAGGTTGCATTTAGGTCTTGATGCCATATTTTATTCTATGATTCCATCATTCTATTATGTTGTATTATATTATGTTTGGTTTCTTCCAAATGTTAATTTCCACTTTTATTTATCAAAGGTCAGCTAAAAGAACCTAGGGGGCTTGACTGCTATGCATCCAAACACTATTATACAATGGCCTAAGAAGACCCCTAATACTAAACCTATTTTCCAAGTGTTTATTAAGGTGTCTTGCAGGAATAGGAGTTATTGATAGCTTTAGACAAAGGAATAAAAGCAAAAATAAATCACCAGATAAGCTAAGTGTTTCGATTAGTCTTTAGGATATTTGTTGAGTGCTTTGTAATTATGTTATAAAACCTAGATATAATTTTATAGAAATATATTTAATTAAGTTCTAGGTATTTAAAGATAAACAACATATAGTGTGCACTTAGGGTTAATTCTATTTGTGCATCTCTTCTTGAGCCCTTGATTAAAGGTTATCTATTTAGAACCCTACATTAGAGAAGCATTCAAATAAATAATCATTCTAGGGTTTACCTCTTGTATTCCTGCATTATCCTTCATATTTTATAACATAGATCTAGAAAGGCCAAATCTAGGTGTTTATCTTGAATATAATACATCAAACATTCTTGAAAACTAGAGGACTTGGAGTGAGTTCTTAAACCATTCCTGGTGAACCCTTCCCTACCTAGCACCAAGTGCAGATAACAACATACATCGTGGTTTACCATAAATGCTTCTCTCTTGTGGATTTAAATTTTGGGAATTGTACATGATAGGGCAGTTTTCTCCCTCTACATCTTTGGTGAACCCAATGTGAACAATTCCTTTCTGTTTAAAATTTATAAGCAAGATCATTAAATTTGTTTGGGTGGTTGAAAAATTTAAAAATAATTTTAAAAATCTTTTTTTTTATGTTTTTAGCATTCTCTTCTATCCTTTCACTTTTCTAATGGCTCCTTTCCTTAGAAGTCAGTGAAATCAACTTGGGTCTAATTATGTTCTTATGAAATATGATTATATTGATAGAGAGGATCCTAAAATAGATCCATAAGAACAAGATAATATGGAAATTGAAATAATTTTTGATCCTTATGAAGGCCCTAATGATGGGTTTGTATTTTCATCATTTGATCACATTTGGGATTTTATGAAAGCTAATCAGAATAAGATATTGGAAGGTATGTAGCAAGAAGCTCATCTTGAAAGAGGTGAAACTCCTCCACCTCCTCCTCCAATAAGCTCCGCTATGATTGACCAAAACAAACCCTTGCCTAAATCAATGCATCCTAACAATTTGAACCAAGTTGTTGACACTACTACAACCACCAACATTGGGAGGAATCTGCAAGCTCCTCCAATTGGTAGTGTTACTCAAAAGTGTTTTCAATTTCTTCCTCAATCTTCCAATATCAATACTTTTGCTTCTATTCTACCCAATGTTAGTTGTCCATTTTCACAAGGTGCCACATATTACAATAATGTCCATGATTCCAACTTGAATCAAGAATTGGTTCCTCAACACACATATGGAAATTTGGGAATGACACATGAAAATAATACAAAAGTGCAAAATTTGGTAAATGTGGTAAAGCAGTTGGTTTCAAAAGTTGAGTTGATTCAGCCTTCAAGTTTTACTTATAATGAAATGTGTAATTAGCCATTGGATCCTATTGTTGCTGCTAGGCCTTATCCTAAGCATTTTCGTATGTCAATTTTACCTATTTATAAGGGTACAGAAGATGCAATAGAGCATCTAAGAAGATTTAGAATAGCTTGCCATGATCTCATTTATGATGACATGTTTTTACTTAAAATATTTCTTACGAGTCTTAATGGCATGACATTAGAATGGTAGTATTAGTTGCCTAATTATTCCTTGAAGAAATTTGAAGAAACAACAAAATTATTTATCCAACAATTTGGTGCTTACATTGAAAAGGAGATAACAATAAAAGATGTGTATAATTTGAAACAAAATAAAGAGGAAAGCTATTTTGAACTTTTGGTTCATTGGAGAATTTTGGTTGGACGTTTGAGATATACTTTACCACCAAAAGATATGCTTGAGATATTTATTGGTAATTTACAAGAACAATTATCTTATGCATTAGAGACTACTACTATTACATCTTTTGATCAAGTAATTTATTTAGCAAGAAAAGTAGAACATGTCCTTATCAGAAGAGGCCAACTCAAATTCAGAGAAGAAAAAAATACTAAGTCTCAACATAAGAACAAGCACATAGGAAGTGATAGTGGAATGGATAGTAGCCCTGTTAATAATATTACAAACAACCTACAAAAGATAATACTTTAGAAACCTCCACAAAGAAATTTTACAAGGCTTAATATGTCTATGGAAATAGCTTTGAAATAAATTTTAGAAGCTAAGGCACTTGAATTACCTCCCATAAGGCAAATAGATACTACAAATCATAGTAGAGAATATTGGAATTTGGTAGTAAATCAGCTGGGGAAAAAATCAGTAAAAAATCAGAATCGACAAAAAATCAGGGAAAAAATCAGAAAAAAAATCGAAGAAAATAATTTTTTTTTTTAGTTTTATTTTTTTTTCTATTACAATGAATTAGCATTATGTAAATCAAATATTACAATAGAAGCACTTCAAGTCAAGATATCATACAAGGCTCATGCTTTAAGTACACATGAAAGTGATAAAAGTTCACAAAACACATCTTGTATTGCTTATTATATGAAAAGGTACAAATTACAAAATGTGTCAAGACTCGTAGGACCACTATCTATTGTATTCCTTTACCCCTTGTCCTAACATAAGACCTAGTATCTTTTTATTTATGTGCACTTGTAGATTATTATGCCACTTCTCATGCTAAGGCCTCTTCTTGGTCCCTTGCTGCCATCTCCTTTGCTAGGGTCTCATAGTTTTATAATTCTTCCATGTTGAATAGAGGCTCTTGCCATACCTAGAAGTTCAAGTTCAACTATATGAGGAAAGGGACAAAAAAAATACTATAAGATATGCTTTTAAACAAATATGAGAGGATAAAAAGGTCCCACCAATATTTGAACTACTACCTACTGCTCTTATGCTTCTACATCTGTGATCCATTCAGATGATGGATCAATGTCACTTAGGTCAATGGGCTGAATATTTATTTTTTCAAAATATTTTTTGTTGAGACGAAGGTTGTAGTGCACAAACACAAGATCATTTAACCTTTCTTGTGTAATTTTGTGCTTCTTATTGGAGTGTATGTGCTCAAACATACTCCAATTGTGCTCACAACCTGAAGAGCTACATGATTGAGATAAGATTCTAACCGCCATGTGCTGCAAATTGGGCGTAAAATCACCAAAGTCATCCCACCATAAATCTAGAAAAAACAACAACAAAAAAAAATTAATATTTCACATGTAACAAATAAAAAGTTTAAATTTTAAAACAAAATCAGAGGACAATAAATAATAATTTGATGAGGTTTATGGTTTAATTGGCCTCATAAACTCAATAAGTTTAATCTTTGCATTACTTAGATGGGAATTAGTGACCGTGGCATGCCTTATAATATTGTATTTTGGCATACATTTTATTGCATAATTGTGGATTCCTTAATAACATGTGGTCAATGCAATCTTGAATGTCAATCTCGACCTCATAATAAGCACAAAATGTGGGATCATAAAAGAATTTGGGGTTCAAATAGTAACTCATTGCATAAAGAGGGCTATGGAGTTGTGATGTCCATCTGTTGTCAATGATGGTCCAAATGGCATCATATTTGGTGTGATTATTTTCATAAAATGTAGCAATGGCCTCTTTCACCCTATCCATAGCCTCATATACAAAACCCATTGGAAATTATTCTCCATCAACAAGACGAAGAATATTCACTAATGGCTCTGAGACCTGAAAAAAAAGAAAAATATAATTTAAAGAAAAATATTTTACAACATAAATAAAATAAAACAAATAAATAAGCGTAGTCTTTTACCTTGATGGCCTCATCCATGGCCATCCAGAAGTCCTCAAAAAAATAAGTATAAACATTTTTCCCCTTATATGATGTGCGGTATCTTGCAACTGCTTCAGAATTCCACTCATCACTCACAAATTTTTTTTTAGTGACCTTATTACATCATAAATACTCTGGAATGTCACAAAGTTTATGGTGAAGCATGTAATGTCAGGTCATACTAACTCCCTCCCATTGGTAAATCACCTCATGAGGCTAAGGACCCATGAATGGTTGTATATGAATTTTGTGATGGCCTTAGCCTTCCCTACAACCTCTGTCACACAAGGTAATTTCATAATGTCCTCGAGGAGCAAATCAAGACAATGGGCTACACATGGGGTCCAAAAAATATTAAGGAATCTCTCCTCAAAAATCCTCCTGGTTGCCTTATATGCTACTACATTGTTCGTGATTATTTGGAAAACATTCTCCTCCCCAACCTCCAAGACAACCTCCTTCAACAACCATGTAAGCATTTCAGTACTCTTAACTTGTGCTGATGCATCTACTGACTTAAGGAATACAGTTCCTTATGCATATGCAACTAAAAAAATTAATTAGGGTTCTTCCCCTCCCATATATCCAACCATCAGACATGATAGTGCAACCCTTGGTTCTCCACACTTGATGTTGGTTGTCAAGCACAACTTGGAGTATAAAAAAAATATTTAGTCATGAAAAATACACATTGCATATTGATTTCATCATATTAATATATATAATTAATCATGCCATATATATAAAAATTTAGTCAAGCATAATGACACGACCTAAATGTCATCCACAAATTCTTGAAAGAGAGGGCCCCTAAGGTCATCAAAATTTGGTGCCTTAAATCCTATTCTGCAACATGCAATGGAATCTATCATGCATCACCAGTATGGAGATCTTGCCACATTGAATGGAATGTCAAAATAAGCATGGATTGTGTCCCTACACCCTCAAGCGTGGATTGTGTCCCTGCCCCTGGCATAGAATGATATACAAAAGAGGACTCTCCCATACCACTAGCTCCTTGTGCACTTGAAGAACTCAAACTACTTTGTGGAAAGAACCACTTAAAGCTACCATGCCCACTAGTATGAGCACCTCGAGAGGGAGGGATGAAATGGCATTGTTATAACTTCTTTTGTTACTAGCATTTTCATCTGCCGTAGAGATCATGGCATTTACTTTATTTTTAACATATTTTGGAACCTTATCACATATTGCTACATTATTTCCTGGTAACCATACCAAATGGAATTTGAGGTGATAAAAACCTCCATTATAACTATTGCCACAAAAATTGCATTTAAAATGATTTTTTGATGGCCCCAGTGGCATTGCATATGCCCATGCTGGATCTAATGGTTTCATTTTTTATATGTTTTCACATGGAAATAAGTTAGTAATAAGAAAGTTATAATCACATGAAAAAAAGGAAAAAAAAACTAAACCCTAAACCAAAAGGCTAGGGTTTAGGCCAAGTCATCTCTATGGGTTTACAATCACATTGTTTAGATTTTAAGTTTTAACATTCAAACAATAAGTATAATTTAAATAGCCCAAGTCATCTCTATGGATAAATAGAGTAATAGTAGTAGTAATAACAACAATAGAAGCAACAATGGCAATAACAACAACAATGTTAACAACAATAACATCAATAACAATAAATTACAATAACAAAAATAGAAGTAGCAATGGTAATAGCAACAACAATGGTAGATAACAACAACAATGTTAACAACAATAACAACAATAGCAGTAGTAATGGTAGATAGCATAAATTAATTGTATAATTTATGTGAATGACTAGTGTGTTATGGTTATGGTTAAAGTTTTTTTTATGGGTTTCTTATGAAAATTCTATTGGGAATCTCATCATTGATGGCTTAGATCTCTTAGCATTAAACATTATTTCTATTGCTCACTAGTTGAAGACACCCTATATATATGGTTCTCTATAATGCACCATGGAGTGAGAAAACTAGAAATGTTTTCTAGGCCATCTACTGTGCATTCACAAAAAAATAATTGGGGCATATTATAAAACTAATTGAAGGGCCAGGATAGGGTCTCAGTATTTTATAATATATTATAATTTATTTTCCTGATTTCTACTTTAGAGTTCACATATAGGGAACAAAGGAGAAGTCTTAGGAGGAATGAACAACACATTACAGATATGATAATTGCAAACACAATTATACACAAAATGGATACACTGGAGTTGGAAAATTCTTTTTGTTAGTCACTTAAATATTATTTTATATGGATCATCATCTTGGTATTGCACAAGGGTTTTAGATGCATAGAGAATATAAACACTTTTGAATGTCATCAGGCACTATATAGAGGCAATGGGTAGGGAAGGTGGAGAGTGTTGGGATGGATCTTTAGTGGTAGATTTCACAACTCCAAAACCAGCTTCATGAGAAGGACATCACCATTTGTTTCCCTAGAGTTCCCTAGGCAGTGCAAGAATGATAGCTTGTACAAGATTATATTGATCTGAAATATGTTTGTATTATATAATTATAAAGTATGGCAGTTGCTAGATATCTTTTATTGTAAGATACTTAATTGTGATGGTTGAATTTAGCATGTAGGCTTGTAACCATAGGAGCCCTCTTGTAGGGTCAAGGGACAACATCCCTTGGGGGGTCGAGGGGCAGCGCCCCTTGTGTGCTCCCTAAATGACAAAGGAGGAGAAAAATAAAACCTAAATGACAAAGGAGGAGGAAAAAATACCCTAAGCCCTAGCCTAATTTCAAAGGAGGAGAAAAAAAAGAAAAAACCCTAAATGGCAAAGGACGAGAAAATAAACCTAAATGACAAAGGAGGAGAAAAAAAAAACCTAAATGACAAAGGACGAGAAAAAAAACCCTAAGCCCTAGCCTAATTTCAAAGGAGGAGAAAAAAATAAAAAACCCTAAACGATAAAGTAGAAGAAAAAAAACCTAATCCCTAGCCCAATTTCAAACAGCCCTAGTCTAATTTAATTTAATTTTTTTTTTTAAATTCTGACCTTGAATGAATCTTCTGGTTGGATGTTGTTGGTTATTGGATTCCTTCACACCGCAATCGATCAATCTCATAATATGCCTTGGCGTAGTTGGTCGGGGTGGTAGCACAATGTGGGAGGGTTTTTTTTTTTCTGTTTGTAAGTGCTTAGAAGAAAGAGTGAAAAAAAATTACTTTTTCCTTTTATCGGCCATAGCCTCTACCCGTGCGGCTATGACCGATTTTTTTAAAAAATCACCGATTTTGATTTTTTGACAATTTTTTGAAAAAATTATCAAAAAATCACTGGACTAGTGATAAGCTTCCGAGTCACTCGTTTCGTGAATGACTCACGATTAACTTGCGATTTTAGCAATTTTTTGTTGATTTTCATAACAGAGCTACAACTCATTGGTATAAGGCAAGTCAACATTATGCATATCATAGAGTGGAAGGTCATTAGAATTGATTGATGTAGGGCATGTTGACTTAGGCAATTATTAGACAATGAATAATCAAATACCTACCCAACAAATTGCAACTACCAATCAAGATATGGGAATATTTAAAGATCCATTACCAAAACATAATCAACAAGTAGCAAATCAAGTGGCTCATTAGAATGAGCTTCCTCCCTATGGAAATATGGTTGGCATGGTTGGTGTAACTAAAATAAGACAAGCTCAGACTCAGCATCCTCAGCAAGGATAAAATTTTGTATTATAGCCTAGTTTAGTGTAGACACCTAAAATGCGTCATGTCGAGGGCGACTACTCATATGGACATGCTACAAGACCATATGGAAGATCTTGGATAGACTCCAAGATAGAGCAATGGTTCTAACCACTCAAGTTGGGCTCCTTGGCCTAATCAGTCTGAACCATAGCCTAGACCTATGGTCTACAGTCTGAACCATGGCTAAGGCCTATGGTTTATAGTCTGAACCATAGCTGCAACCTATGGTCTTAACTAAAGTTCAGTTGGCCTTCATCCGAGCCAAATCGGTTTGAACGACCATTTGTTCTAGAAGAAGGTGGTTAGAGGATGGAAGCTTCCAATCCAACTATCCTAACCACCCCTTCTTGATCTTGGCTTCTCCATGAAGCCACCCCTAGCCCTGGGACATCCTATAAGTACCCCTTAAAATTAGGGAAATAATATAGAACATTTTGATAGCGAAGTGTTGTCGAAAAAAGAGAGAGTGCATTTGGAGATCAAAGCAGCGAAGCCCTATCAAATTGTGGACTCACTTGAGTGCATAGAGAGAGCCTTATTGCCATCCCCATTGCCAATTTGTCAAACATCATGACGAATTAGGCCATGGATGCCCTAAGGACCTAGGAGAGCCAAGAAATGCTAATTCGGGCAAACGAAGGCCCCATTCAATGATTCAACCGCCAAACTTGTCAGAGGACACCGAAGGCGACCCTTGAACATCAATTGGACAAGGAGATCAAGCCCACAACCCTTGAATTTGGAGGGCAAACCACTTGGTTGCTCACCGTGGCTTTCAACCACGGTTTACAGTGCAGACCGCTAATCAGAGCTACGGTTTGCAATAAAGGTGACTTCTCCTTACTGTTTCATTTCTAGTATGCTTAATTAGATTACATTTAGCATTTTAATGGTTTAGTTAGGATTTTAGAGACTTCTGACCAGACATAATTAGTGTTTTTACTAACTTGTCCTCATTATAGTAGAATATGCATTAATGGCTTCTTTTCATGCTTTCATGCTTCATTTCGCATAATTGATCCATTAGATTGATAGTTGTAGTTCTTGTTTACATATTTCAAGCAATATTGATGAATCTTGCATATGTCTAACATCTTTTATTAGCTTTCTTGATTTTAGTTATAATGGCATATACATGTTTATTACCTTCAATGAGCCTCATCATGAGAGGCTGCCTATGTTTTTAACTATCTTCTGTTGTTTCTTGATCATAGGGATCTATATTCAAAGGAGCCTACATTCAAATCCTTCCTCAATGCGAAGAAGAGGGTCTACTCCACCCTAGGGCAGTTTGCGACTATTTGGAAAAGCATTTATAGTGCACCTACCCCATTGGGGGCTTTGGCAATTGTATTAAGAGTATCAACATTCTTGTGACCCTAAGAGGGGCAATATTGTAACTGTATTTCATTGACAAAATATAATAAAAGAAACATGCATTTTCATTGTTACATGCAATCTTGTTATTTTGTCATGCTTTTATGTTGATTTCATTAATGCAATAGCTAGGTGTACGCTTTTTGGGATAGGTCAGAAGGCGATCATGGTGGAACTCCACAATTCATGCGATCTAACTATTGTTTCTTGATTTTTGAAATTGTAGGTATAGACCACAACTATCAGCTATGGGCCAACAATTGAACCATAGGTTCAACACATGGTTTATAGTCTGAACCGTAGACCAGACCTACGGTTTACACCTGACAACACAGACAATAGAAATTAGAGTGCAGATCAACTCAGGACCTGAGGTAGGCCCTATTTTCCACTCTCTGTTTTTTTTTACTCTCTGTGTTTTTACAGAATGCATAAAAGTGAATGAAATTAGGAAAAGCAAATTAAAAAAGGAAAATTAATCATGTCCTAGTTCATTTAGCATTTGCATCTGTAGAAAGGCACTGCTGGGAACATCAGAACTATGATTGCAGTCTGCCCTAGGCTACAACGTGCTTGATAGAAGTGTCTATTTGGTTTGCATGTGTGAGGCCCAATTAGTGGCCATTGTCATCGTAATGTGCATTGTCTCAAAGAGCATCTAGATTAGTTTGCATTTTTTGAATGTAAAACGTTCTTTCATTTGCATAGCATATAGAAAATGAGCATGAGTGCTATATGATGCATTTATTTTATGTACAATAAAATGAACCACACACACCACTTGGCACTTAAACGCTAGTGAGTTGGGCTTGACATCCAACCACTAGTAGGGTTCAACGATGGTGGGCGTAATTTCCATCTACTGGCCCAAATCCTATGCACCCTTTGTTACTAGACCAATACCGGATCCAAGAACCTTTTGTACCTTGGAAAATTTGCATGTATTCTCTTCGGAGGGTATAACGCTGACTGGGGGAAAATGGGTGAGGATCTGGGAGGACCTGTGCTCCCTGACCATGTGTGGGCTTCATTACCACACATTATAGGTTGGATTACGTGACTTGGAGTTCATAGCCAAGTTGTCGAGCTACGAGTATATAGGTGAAAGCCAATTTAAACTGAGAATATCATTCAACGCTTTTCAAAACATGATAAGGAGTTCTATATTGATACAAAAAATTATTGAAACAACATCAAATAGTCTAGGGCTCACTTTTAAAAATTAATACGAGATAAACACCATTGTATACCTTGTTTGCTTAATAAAGAATAAATCTAGACACTAGGTGCACCATGGTGGAGACACGGGGCGGTCGACAAAGGCACAAGCCTGAAGCCCATGACCAAGCCCCAATAGATTCACATCAGCACATGTCGAATCCTCACCCACATGCGCTCCTCGAACATCGTTCGATGAGCATTAGAGGAGATAATTCGACAAGGGGGAACCTATTGAGCATACCCCCAATAGAGGAGCTTCTGTGCATTCCTCTAGATGTAGAATAGAGCATGGAGCCTCTCAACATGAGGGCGTTCCACTCGAAAGCCATTACCAGGATCGCATTGCACGTGCATCCATAGGATCGGCTGAAGAGTATGTTATACAGGGATCCAAATTGGTACCCCTACATCATAGGTCTATAGGAGGATCCATGGCTCCACCTTCGGAGTACAGACATGATCGAGACCCACCCATTCAGGGGCATGCAGATAGGGCCACCATTGAGCATAGGCCTGTGCAGACTCCCACACATGGTGAACATCGAAATATCACTATTGATATGGCTAAGGTGGGAGCCAATGGCACACCACCACATGAGTGGTGGAGATCCAGATAGTTAGATGGATTAGGTAGCATCCTTGAGCAGCTAGGCTATAAGCCTTTGGCTCCACCCACCCATGCTCCGAGTGAGCATAGTGGAGGTTCTATTAGGACTACTCGAGAACATGGAGAGGCTTCTAAGCACCCTCATGTGACACATCCACCATCCATGCATGGTGGCATAGAGCATAGAGCATAGTAGGATGCCCATGTCATCTTTATAGACAAGGGCAAAAGCATCATAAATCAGTCAGATGGGTACAGAACCCATAAGGTCACTCGCATAGAGCATGCATACTAGAGGCCTATCATGGCCAATGACCTTGATAGATCACATAGACTAGTATCTGAGTAGTGACGATAGCTCCTCCAAGATCAATTGGAGGATGCTCACCTAGAAAGGTAGCGCATTGAAGAGGAGAATCTTCAATCGTAGAGGCTCATCAGACAAAGACTATATGAGCAGCGCCTATGGGAAGAATGCATCCTTACCCAAAAGGAGCATGTAGAGTAGGAGGATAGGCTAGCTAGGGTTGGTCTATATACTCATGTCGAGAATAGAGAGTGCACTCAGAGAAAGGCTTTTTCACAAGTCGATGCATAGTAGGAGCGTAGGGATGCTCATACTCATATTAGCGCCCAACAAAGGGAATGACCACCACCATTCGAACATGAGGGGCAACAACAATATGAGGAAGAAGAGGGAGCGGGAAACAATCAAGAATATCCTAAAGAATCCCTAGTCGAGGAGGAGGAGCAATGACCTCCACCTCGATAGAGGAAGAATGTACCTCCGAGACCACCCTCACGTCAGCTTAGGGAGGAGGACTTCTTATCCTCAGAGGCTTATAAAGCCCTAGCTGAGAAGGTAAAAGTGATTGAGAGGCAAGGCATGACACTTCAAAAGCTGACATTAAGAAAGATTCACAATGAGCCTTTGGACCCCTCGATACCTGCTCCAACTTACCCTGAGCATTTCGTTATGCCTAGGTTAGACAAATTTAAAGGTGACGAAGATGCACAGGAGCATGTCACAGGATTTTTGGATGCCTATTTCCAAATTGCTAGCAATAATGCCTTACTTTTGCACACATTTGTTATGACCCTTTTAGGCCCAACCCGAGAGTGGTTCAATCAGCAAAAGAGGCACAACATTACCAGTTTTGAGCAATTGGCTGATGCTTTTCTTGAACACTTTTCTTTTGGCATCAAGAAATAGGTAAACCTTTCCGACTTGGCTACGCTAGCTCAGCATGATGATGAGCCAATTGAACAATATGAAAAGAGGTGGAGAAGATTGATGGTAAAGCTACCATTCCCTATTCCTACTATGGAATTAACTTAAATGTTCACTAGGAGTTGTGCCAAGCACATCTCGCTACTATTGCAACTACAGTAGTATCCGACATTCGAGGAGGCTTTGGCGCAAGCCAAGGTGATTGAAGACATCAAGTTGTAGGAAGGCAATTTGAAGCTTAAGAATAGGAAAGAGGGGCCTAAGAAAAGCTCCATGAAGCAAAAGGGCAAGTAGGCCCACATCAACCAGGTAGTGCTAAACCTCTAGAGAGAGGATAAAGGGTAGCAAAAGCAAAATTATTAGGCCCAACCTCCTCCTACGTAGTATAAAAAGTGCAATAATAACTATAAGGGAAAAAATAAAGAACAATACCCACCTCACCAATTCATACCTCTAATGGAATCATTGACTTCAATATTCCACCAGTTATGTGAGGCTAAGGTGATCAGATTACCCGAGGTTAAGCTAGTCGATCCAAATCAACCCAAGTCAAAGGGATATCAGGATGACTTGTTTTGCATCTACCACCGAGCGAAGGGCCATGACATCGAGGTATGTTGGTCCTTCAAGCATATTGTGCAAAACATGATTGAAAAGGGTGAGCTTGTAATACCAAGTAATCCATAGGTGCTTGACAACCAGAACATGGGGATTTACAAAAATCCACTACCAAACCATGAGGCACCATGCAACAACGTTGGCTAGGTCAACCAAGTGCGAGTCGAACCACCTACCCAAGGGTTCATAGGCATGGTCAATGTTGTTACAAGACATGGGAGATATGAGCAGCTGAATCAACCATGTGCTCCCATAAGAATACAAGCCACATCGAATCAATGGTCGACATAGAATATTCCAGGCCCACCAACGAGACCGGTGGTGACCATACGGAGCAGGTTAGTCCAAAACTTGTAGATAGCTCCTACGAAGTTGTCTATATATGAACTAATATAGTAGTCCCCTAGGCATAGGGAGACTCTTATGGACATTTTAAGGTCTATCAAAGTACAATCTCGGATGCGTAGGCATTTACCAATTTTGTGGGACATGTACAATAGTGCTAGGAACCCATGATCCAATTTTATGATCATGAAATTAAGATGGTTCCTATAGATATGGCTGACCCACCATTGCATATCATTGCATGTGTTAATCATGTACCATTTAAGAGGGTCTTGATCGACACTGGTTCATCGATCAACATAATAATGACCAAGGCATTGAATCATTTGAAGCTACCAAAATCACACATTGTGCCAACCACCTTCACGTTGAGAGCGTTTAATGATGCCCTATGCTCGATGGTTGGCACGATTGTCCTACCTATGCAGGTAGGCCTAAAGACCATCTCTGTGATGTGTCATGTGATCGAGGGGGCCATGCAATACAACATCCTACTCGGGAGGCCTTGGATTCATGAAATGCATTGTGTTCCCTCTATATTACACCAA
Organism: Wollemia nobilis; assembly: GCA_028583015.1. Taxonomy (NCBI): domain Eukaryota; kingdom Viridiplantae; phylum Streptophyta; class Pinopsida; order Araucariales; family Araucariaceae; genus Wollemia; species Wollemia nobilis. The sequence continues at coordinate 3,918,998 of JAQPPZ010000386.1, read as the reverse complement.
TGTGTAAAATATCTGCATGAGGGACGGGTTCACGTAGTGTCATCAGATGAAGAACCTTTTAAGTTTGTGAACCTAGCAGATTTTCCTGGGGGTTTCATACTCCCATCAATGCACCTGGACATCTCCCACATCATCGATTAAAAATCTAGGAGGTAAACCAATAGTACATGCTCAACCATCGATATCTGTGTCTCATAGATCTGAGCGCACTACTACTACTTCATTGAAATCGACTACATCAGTGATGCTTCGGGATGATAGGAAGTTAAAGGTGAATATGGGAAAAAAGAGAAGAAGCAAATGCCCGAACTAGTCACTAAGGAGGCTCCCATCCCCATGGAAGTGGAGGAAGCCCAAGACATAGTCAAGGAGGTACCTCACCTTCCTCCCCATCATCAATAGGGTCATCCACACCATGGGTGATAGTACATCTCACCAACACTAGATTAGGCGAGTACATTGTGCAGAATGTAACCTTCGGACCGATTCTGGAGACTACGCAAGAGATGGGTCGACCGTCCACTCATCGTTACTTGGTTGGATCGGTGGTTCCATTGGGAGAGCCACCTAATCAGACTAATTTCATCTATGTTGGGCTAGATCAGCTTCCAATGTGAGAGCCCATGGATGAAGATCATGATGAACCTTTCACTAGTAAATGTTCATTATTTATCCAACCCAGAGTACTCCATGCATATTTTTGAGTTGTATCATTGGCATGGGTATGGACTTGGTCTATTTGAACAAGGGCGTAGAACTCCGTTCGAGCCATGTTATCAGCTAGCAACTGATAGGTTTGGATTGGGGTTATAGATACAAGGACAAGATGACTTGCTTGTAGCATCCTTAGATCACTTGTACCTGAGTCTAGGGGATGATGTGGACTTCAATCCATATCATCCTAATATTTCTAGCTTTTGGAGGACTAACCCAATGGTATCTGTCATCACTACTGAGCCACTTGAAGAACATCATGAAGGGTTCCTAGAATAGACTGATACAGATCAGAACCCTAGAGGCAACCTGGGTCATCAAATCCATAGTGCAATTGATGACACAGGTGTGCAGGGGCATAACCCCATAGTTTTAGGTGATCTCGAGTCAGGAGATCTTTACAATGATGATGGAGAGGAGTCCACCTCCGAGATAAGTGGACCAAGTTATGATGTCGACAATGAATCCTCAAACAATGATCAATCTGAGGAGGAAGCTGAGGGGGGCTATTTAAGGCCTTTGTATGTGCATCACCTACTGCCTATAGAGTCGGTACATGTTATCAAAGAGATCCTTCCCAACATTGATCATTCAGGGAAGAAGCAGAGCTAGATTTCTTGGTGATGTCACACTTACGGTATAATTATCTAGTTTTTCTAGATAGTGATGATAACAATCAAGAAGTCAGATTCATGGGGCCGCACTTGCTAGAGCCCCATAGGAGTAGGAGCGAATGATGGGTTCTGGTTGTCTAATAGTGATGAAGAAGATGAGTTAGAGAGGGCCTACCTTGGTCCTCCTTATTTGCATTACCATCATCAACCCATCGACATAGATGAGGTCTATCGTCAGTTACGTGTTGGTCCTCATCTGAGAGCAAGACGGTTAAACCTGGATCAAATTTATCGGTTGGTTAATCCCCTTCCATCGACCTACATGGAGCTCCATGAGCCAAATGATCCTATTTTGTATTCAGTGCATAGGGAGGATCTAGTTGTTCATAGTCCTCATAGAGAAGACCCCTTTGTGCCTGTGCCATTAGAGCCAGATCATGGGTATGAGGACTACATCGATTATGTAGAAGTTTGTCCGTGTGGTCCTAGAGATCAATTCCATTCCATAAATATGGTCTCCATTGATTTGACCACTCCACTCCACAATCCAGCAGATCCATCCAAACCATTGTATCTTAACAAAGATGCTATCGACTGGGATCACGTTGATTCACCCATTGAGCCTAAAGATTTCTTCCCTAATGAAGAAATGTTACAACCTTTCCATTTTGTGCCAGGCTGTGCATACGATGTCTATCATGCCAAAAATACTTCCAACATGGAACCTATCAACCCGATTGATGACATCCATTTGATTCCTATGCCTCATCAGCTTGAGGAGGGATCACATATGTCAGTAGAGGAAACCTTTGAGGTGGATATCAGTAATGATCCCACCAATGCAAAGAAGGTTAAATTTGGAGAGAGTCTCACTCCAGATGAGTGGGCCACCCTCATCCCTCTATTGAAAGAGAGACCAAATTTGTTTGCTTGGATGTATAAGGATATGCCAGGTCTAGACCCAAAATTGGTTATGCATAACCTTTCGCTAGATCTGATGAAGAAGTCGATCAAGAAAAATCTTAGAAAGATGCATCCAATAGTAGCCTTAATGGTGAAAGATGAGCTACAAAAGTTGTTGGATGTAGAATTTGTAATCTCCATCGACTATCCAGAATGGGTGTCCAATATGGTACCCATGGGAAAACTTGATGGAAGAATCCATATTTGCATGGATTTTAGAGACCTAAATAAGGCAACACCCAAAGATTCATTTCCGTTGCCCAATATTGATGCTCTCGTAGATGCAACTATAGGTCATGAAATGCTCTCCTTAATGGATGGTTTTTCTGGTTACAATCAAATTCGGATTAAACCCGAAGACCAACATAAAACCATATTTATAATGCCATGGGGAACATTTTGCTATAAAGTTATGCCATTTGGCCTCAAAAATGCTGGTGCCACATATCAATGGGCCATGACATACATTTTTCATGACTATATGCATAAAATTCTAGAAGATTATATCGATGACTTGTTGGCCAAGTCATTGCTATGAGAAGAGCATGCAGAGGTCTTAAGGAAGGTCTTCGATCACCTGATAGAGCATAATGTCAGGTTGAATCCTAAGAAGTGCGTATTTGGCATAACTTCTAGAAAACTACTAGGATTCATCATCTCTAAACAGGCATCGAAGTTGACCTAATGAAGGTCAAGGCTATCTTGGAAATGCATCCTCCCACTAATATTAAAGAGTTAAGGAGCCTTCAGGGCAAGGTAGCATCGATAAAGTGATTCATCACTCAGTTATCGGATAAATGTCGACCCATGAATCGACTGCTACATAAGGGGGTCCCATTCAATTGGGATGAGGACTATCAAGCAACCTTCACTAAAATAAAGCAATACCTAGTGACGCCGCCAGTGCTAGCTCCACCAAGGCTAGAGGTGCCTTTTCTACTATATATATCGGCAACTGACTTTGCATTAGGAACCATGTTAGCCCAAAAGAATGTGCAAGGCAAAGAATAAGCCATATATTATATTAGTCGAACCTTGGTGAGCTATGAGCTCGGGTATGCATATGTGGAAAAATTATGTTTAGCAGTAGTGTTCACTACAAAGAAATTGTGACACTATATGTTAAGTCATACGACATATGTTATATCCAAACAAAATCCTTTGTAGTACATGATGAGTAAGACGTATCATAATACATGTGAAGTGGATCATGCTATTGATAGAATTTGATCTAGAATTCATAAGCTAGAAGTCCATTAAGGGATAAGTCATAGCGGATCAATTAGCTGAGGCACCACTATCAAATAGTAGGCCTCTAACCATAGAGCTTTTGGATGATGCAGTCTTCATCATATCTGAAGCTCTTAAACTCGAAGAACCAGAGAACAATGTTGATATGACTCTGTTCTTCGATGGTTCGAAGTGCGAGCAAGGGGGTGGTGTAGGAATAGTGTTTTTCACACTGCAAGGAGCTCCTATGCCCTTGTCATTTAAACTAGACTTTCCATGCACCAACAATAATGCTGAGTATGAAGCCCTACTGTTGGGCCTCCACACAGCCATCACCATGAATATTAAAATATTAAACATCTTTGGTGACTCCTTGCTCATAGTAAATCAAGTTAAGGGGCTCTTCCAATGTCGATGTCCCATATTGAAAGCTTACAAGGATCTTGTTGCAATATATTTGGCTAAATTGGAATGGTATGACATCGAGGCAATCCCTCGATCATCAAATAGGTTCGTAGACACCATGGCTTCTTTGGGATCCTTAATCCCTCAGAATCTATCTACTGATTTCACTACCATTCATGTTAAAATGCTTTCACACCCGACTACAAAATGCGAAGCCTTTGATAATAGAATGTCAATCAACATGATCAGCGTAGAACCAAAAGCTGAATGGTTCTACAGAGCTGAAGACTTTTTGAAGAAGGCACCTTAGGGGTCATTAACCTCTCAGAGTTCGATGAGGAGTGGTACCACCATTCACCATAAGGTTGTTTCCTAGTCTGCATTTGCAAAAGTAAATATGTAGGGGGAGCAAGTCATCTTAGCAATCAAAGCTGAGGCTTATCAAAATTGGATGTCACAAATCCATGACTTCCTAAAGCTTGGTGTAATCCCAGAGGGATTATCATGTGTATGAAATGCACATTTAAATATAAAGTGGCTAAATATGTCTTAATAGGAGACATCTTGTACCGACGAGGCTATGATGGAGTTCTCCTTCATTTCTTAGAGCCCCAAGAGGCATCATGGGCAATTTTGCAGGCTCATGATGGTACGTGCGATGGCCATTTCAGCGGCATGGCCATCATCAAGCGCATCCTTCGAATGGGCTACTATTGGCCCACTATGGAGAAGGAGTGCAATGTGTATGTCAAGAAATGCATCAAATGTCAGCATCATGCTAATCTTATGCACTTGCCATCATAGGCCTTACAACCCATCCAAGCGGCTTGGCCATTTTCTCAGTGGGGATTAGATCTTATAGGCAAGATCTCTCCTCCATCATCGGGTCGACATACATTTATAATCATGGCTACTGAGTATTTCACAAAGTGGGTGGAAGCAATACCCTTAACAATGACAACTGGAGCTCGTATAGCAGAGTTTATACTGGAGCATATCATAAGTCATTTTGGGATTCCATCCAAAATAATATCGGATAATGGAACATCCTTCAAGAACAAAATTGTGAGAGCTTTGACATCTAAATATAGAATCAAACATAGTTTTATGACTCCATACTATCCGCAAGCAAATGGGTAGGCTGAAGCTTCAAATAAGATAGTGGTGGCCATCTTGAAAAAGATGGTCCAAGAAAACCATAAAGACTGGCATATCCAACTACCCCTTGCATTATGGGCTTATAGGACTAGTATTCGGATGCCCACTAGGGCAACACCATTCTCACTAGTATATGGTGTTGAGGCCATTATGCCCTTGGAATTGGAAATTCCAATGTTGCACGTCACATTGAAAGAGTTCATCGATGATGACACCACGTGACAAGCTCGACTGGATCAACTGACGTTGCTTGATGAACATCACATGAATGCCTTGGAGCATCTCCATGTTTATCAGGAGTGACTAAAATGAGCTTACAATATCAAAGTCCACTAGAGAGACTTTGAAGTTGGGGATCTTGTCTTGAAAGAGAACCAATAGAACTCTAATTTATCGCTAGATATGCGAGACAAATTCATGGCTAATTGGCTAGGACCCTACATCATATCTAAAAATATTGGTCTAGGTACCTATCACCTAACATCGCTAGGAGGTGTTGAAGAGCTTGAACCTCTCAACATCATCCATATTAAGGTATTTTATGCTTGAGAGCATAGTAAAAGGCTTCGAGGGTTGCTTGTAACCGCTCGGTCATCCTAAAAGGCTCCAAACACTCTCATAAGTAGTTTGGTCAATAAAAAGCTCCAAAGGCATCTATAAGCCCTTTGGTCAAATCCAAAAGGCTCCAAGGGTTCCTAAAACTACTTGGTCATGTAAAAGGCTTGAGGGTTTGCTTATAATCGCTCGGTCATCCTAAAAGGCTCCAAGCTCGTCTATGAGTAGTTTGGTCAATCAAAAGGCACCAAGAGTTTCTGAAAAATTGCTTGGTCAACCCAAAAGCTCCAAGGATTCTTAAAAATCACTTGGTCATCCCAAAAAGTCCCAAAGGTGCTCATAAACCCTTTGGTCAAACCCAAAAGCTCTGAGGGTTTTCTTAAAACCACCTGATCATCCTAAAAAGCTCCAAGGATTTTCTAAAAATCGCTTGGTCAATCTAAAGGCTCCAATGATATTTCCACGTTTGGTCACTCCTAAAGGCTCCAAAGGCATGTACTCACCGTTTGGTCAGATATGAGGCTCAAAACTCATAAAAATTATAAAATCAATAAAATCCAAAAAAATTGGTAAAGCATAAAATCCAAAAATATTTGCATTTGCATTTGAATTTTGCATTTTCATTTTGCATTCACTCATGCATCCACTGCATTATTGCATTGCATATAGGCATTCATCATCCATTGCATTCCATAGTAGGAGGGATTATGTTTGTCAGTCTTACAAATGACACCATGTTTGTGTCTAAATCATGCATCTCTGCATTTATCATAAATCCATCATTCATGTGAGTAATTGTGTTTTTCAACACAACCTATTTTGTTGCTATGGAGATATACTAGGGTTTTTTGGTCATTCAACCATACCTAGAGGTCTTATCAAGAGTTGGTAGAAAGCTTGCTTTGCTTTTGTAGCTGAGGTTCAGTTAGTATAGCCCTTAGCATATCAGAATCCTATCACTAATCAATAAATTAAACAATCCTAACAAGGACTAGGGGAAGATGAAAGTCATGAAGCAGGACCAGGTATCCTGAGGTGAAAAGAGTTATTCTTGCTTATCCCTCTATGTGAATGGTATGGGAAATGTTGGTAGTTGGAAAAAGGATAGGTTAGTTCCCTATTCATAATCCCTTGCTTATGATAAAATGAGCAATATCCCATAGTGATATCCCACATCAATCCTCAAGATTGATACCCTAGATCGATATCATAGATCGACTTCCTAGATTGATATCCCATATTGATATCATAAGATCGATATCCTCAATCGATATACCAGAAATAGTTTTCCCAAAGTAAATCCCCCAAAGGAAAGTTTTTGAAGAAAATTATCAAATGTAAATGCTAAAAAGTGAAGATCAAATGAAGATCAAAAAATAGGCTCAAATCAAGTTCAAAGTGAAGATCAAATGAAGATCATAAATCAAAAGTTTGAGTGGAGATCAAATGAAGATCAAAAATCCAGTTCGAAGAGAGATCAAATGAAGATCCAGAGATAGTTCAGAATGAATATGGAATCGACTCCCTTGCTTCACCACATATGAGCAAGTATCCCAAAAATTGAAGGATAGAAAGGAATGAGCCTGAATCCCTAGAATTGTCGGCACTACTGTACCTTACGCATGATGATATGTCTGATACACTTGCATCTCGCTCGTGGGCAGACCAATGTTTGAATGTGGAAGAGCTAGCTTCAGGTGTCCTGCATTGCCTAGTGGCTTAGTCCAACTAAAATCTAAACTTGGGATTGGATAAGACATTTGTGGAACCCCTATCTTAGCAATGGGCTGAAAGAATCTCGCCTGACATCGAGGAACGCTCATGTCTTATCTTAATATACTCATGTGCACACACAGGGATAATGAATAGTTAGGGCCTATCCTAGCAAAAGCCTTGCATTTCAGAAGTCTAGTGTGGTTAGTATGCAACTTTTGATAAGTCTACTAGGGTGTTTGAGTCTCATGGAAAACCTCAAAAATCTCTCTAATAGCAACAAAATACCAAATATCGCAAACCATATAAAATCATCAAATTGCAAAGTATCGAGTCCATGATACATCATCATATAAAGCACAATCAAGATATAGGATAGATACCGGATGGATATTAGAAATAATATTTAGATGACCATTGACTATATTATGCATATTTTTCAAATTTGCAAAGGAAAATAGAATGACACATTATATCATTCGCATCATAACATCGCATACCATTGCATTTCATATATGGGTGATTAATTGATCAAATTCTTATCTTAAGGATTTTCAATTACATTCATGATTTTTATACATTCTATGGTGTCATCCATTAGATTGATAAACATAATTGCATTCATTCCTTATGTTTTAAAGTGATTAAAGCATACAGGTTCATTTACATTAGATTACCATCATGTAAATAATGCATTACATACATCGCACATCTAAGCATCTAGATCATTGCATATCATCATCATCATAAATTAAATAGCTATCTAGTGCATGTCATCCATACATCACATCATATAGCATCAAATTAACATAAGCATTGCATCCATGTGCATCACATAAATAGAAAATTAAACATACACAAGTACACATAATGAGTCATAAATGATCAATCTCATATATATATATGTGTTTTTTGTGTGTGTGTGTGTGTGTGTGTGTGTGTGTCCAACAGAGTACATCAGGAGTACAAAATACCCGTAGGCTACAATCGTGTAGGTCCTAGACCTTACACCAAAAATGGTACATATGCAAAAATGTAGCCTAGATCTAGTAGAGCCCTAGCTCTAGCTTGCTCCCCCTGAACTGGAGCTCTCACCACCTCCCTCAGCCCTATGCTCTAGAGCCTGCTCTGTAGTCGGCTCTAGTGCCTACTGTGTGCCCTATTGAGGGCCCTGTGTGCCACCTAACCCAAAGAGGCCTAGCACATGGGATACTGGTATGTCTATGCGGCTAGACCTATGACTAGAGGTCACACCCATCTCCCTGTGACCCCTGTGAGAGCTACCTCCATGTGTGCTAGAGGACCTATGTGTCCTCTCTGTCCTATGAGTCCACTGGCTGGAGCTCATCATGGACTATCCTGTAGTCCTAGACCTGGTCCTCTGAGACCCCATAGCATGTCTATCCTCTGGCACCTGCAAGCCCCATAATATGATAAAGCCCTCTAGTTAGGAGATGTGAGCTGCCCTCACATCACAAAGGTCATTTCCCTCCTCTATGAGGGAAGTGAGCCACCTAATATCTATCATGGGATCACCACCTCCTAGTAGTATAGCTGATGGTGCTACTGGTGGTGCCATGATAGCTTGAGATGAGGAGGGGTCTCCTCTATGAGCCTAGGACTGAGCCAAGTCCCTCTCTACTATAGTCATAGCTCATTGTGCCTCTGATACCTGTAGTGAGCTAGTCAGCTCTTGAATATGACCCTCTACTATTATGGCATGAGTCATGGCACCTATGAGCTCCTCCTAGATCTACTATCATTGTCTCTCACTATGAGCTAGCTTCACCTCTAACATGGTGATGCTAGTGTCCCTCTATAACATCTGAGTGTGGAACCACCCAACCTGGCTCTGTAGATCTACTACCTAGGCTAGCAGCTGGCCTACCTCACTATCTGGAGGCACCTCACCCTCATCTAGTGCCTCCTCCTTGATATCCATAGGGGGTGCATCTCCTACTATAGCCTCTACCCCCCAGCCACCCTCAGTCTATGGGTGCACATTGCACCCTTGTGGATCAGCCTCAACCTCATCATCAACCCGATCGAGGGGCCCAGATCCCTACCACTATAGTAGCGACCACCAAGCATCATATGTAGGAGTAGTCCCAACCATAGAAACCCTTGACTCCTAGAAATCATCAGTCGCATCACCAAGTGTTGTCGATTGTACCCACTATAAACCTGTCTCTAGAGCTAGCCACCTGTAGATGATCGATAGCTCTGGTATATCCTGCACTAAGCCAAACTATCGTAAGACATGAGAGTAAAAATGGTACTCCTTGATCTCATCCTTGCGGCCTAGGAGCCACCTATCTCGATGAGCCTGATGTAATCGCTCGTCAACCTCTAGACCATGTAGGGCACCCCATGTATGGGTACCACTCTATATCATCGGGCCTCAATCCCATGAATCTACTAAGGTAATGCTCGATGTCCCCTACATGGGACCTACTCTGGAACCCCTCCTCCTCATGGGGCTAGCAAGCTACGTAGCACTGGTGCTCATCATCAATAGAGTCAATCTCAAGTGGTAGCTCTATAGGATGCTCAATGTGGATATGCTACCAACCCTAGATCTATAGTAGTAGGCTATAGTTGATGCCTACCCGACTCCTGCAAGTCACCTGATATAGCTCTCGGTAGAGCTGGCATAATAAAGTGCTCCCCTAGGCTAGGAGTAGTGGTCGATGGATGGTGCTCTGAACAACCCTCCTGATACTGGCAAGAAGGTTCTAGGGGATCCTCATGCTTGAGGAGTCTAGAAGGACTATCTGCATGACCAGGTGCATGAAGACTACCTCTCTGATAGAGAAGATGCGCTCCCCCTACCAGTAGCCGATGTGTACACCTTCATGATCCATCTTCTATTGGGCCTCATCACTTCGATCATCAAATATAGCATCACAAATAACCTTCTTCCTCTGAGAGGAAGAGGAGGTGATGGCCTCACCATCAATAGGGATCCTAAAGATCTGATAGACATCCTCTAGGGTGATGGTCATTTCACCCATCGATAGATGAAATGTGTTGGTCCGGGCATTCCAACTCTAGGCCAACGTGGTCATATATGTTGTATCTACCCTAATCATGGGTAGATCCAAGACATAGCCAAAGCCAATGGCTCTGAACCACTCCCGCTCCCCTATAGTAAGCTATCCATGGAGGGTGCGAAGTATGTCTGGCTCTCGGGCCCTAGAAGTCAATGTCTAGAAATAAACAATGCATAAGAGAAAAATCTAACTAAAAACAAGCAAAAATAGATAAAAAATGACTCTAAAAATGTCAAAAACATCAAGAAAATTCAAAAGGCATCTCATACATGCAATAACTAGCATTAATTGCCAAAAAACCTTAGAAAAGTTAGAAAAATTAGAAATTTTTTCCAAAGTCATCGAACCACGGGTCAACCTTGCGGTCCGACTACGGTCAAATTTGATCGTTGGAAATTTAAATTCTAACCGTAGCTGATAGCTACGGTTCCCAATCTGACAATTGGGAACCATAGGTGCCAGCTGCGGTCTAGGAACGAGACCCATTTTGGGTCCCTTCCTAGCCTAGCTAGCCAAAAAAAAAAATCTAACCTAGCCTAGTCTACGGTGAGGTTCGTTGCCAACAATTTAGTGAAGTTCATTAACCCATTACTTAATGCGGTTTATTTTTAGTTGGTAATGAGTGCGAGGACTCGGTTTTGAGTTACCTTGCCCACACCATGGCCTCTGCTAGTGGATGGTTGTCTCGGGTCCGCCATCGGGGTACGAGTGAAATTTGAGGTCAAGTTTGGCAGCGTTTCGGATCAAGGAATGTCTCTCACCTCTTAGAGCTCTCTGAAATGCAGTTATTTGAATGAGAATAATGAAATTTTCAAAGTGGGAAAACTATTTATAGTTTCCCTAATTTTGATAGACCGTAGCCCCGACTTGCGGTTCCCAAATTGGAAATTTTCAACCGTAGACCCTACCCACGGTTTGCAACCAACATTAAATGCACTCAAACCCCATCGTGGGAAGGTCTAAAATGACAAATTAATGACTCCTAATGGATCAAATTTCAAAAAGAGCAATCAATATTGCAAATTTGGTGATGTTCAAAGCACCAGGATTGATCAATAAATCAAAATTAACAAAAAAATCAAATAATTAAAAACCAAATGCGCCTCGTATTCAGTAATTTACCCTATACACTTGGCGGTTGCAGCGACTTGTGATCCATGCAATTCGACAAGATGAGTAAATTACCATAAGGACATTTGGGGTAAAAATTGTCATCGTTGATCTGATATGCTTCTTTTCAATCCCTAAGAAGGCCTTCGAGGTCGGACTGCTCCATGGGAATGAGGCATTGCATGTCATTTCTCCTATGACATATTTTCAGCAAATCATCGATAATTTGATTCAACACAAATCTAATTGGATTTGTATCATTTTGATTCCCTAAGATGACTATTGCAGCCCGACTGCTCCATGGGATAGAAATGTGCAAATACTATTAATAGTTGGAATCATAAGTTGAACTAGGCCTAGCCAAGGCATTAAAATGCTCAAATCTAAATTTGTTCAGATCATTCATAGTGGTCAAGCGACCTCGTCACTTCAATCATTGTCATTACCCTCATCGACTCATCGCTTGAGGGGGTAGTCATAATATCAAATCATAATCAAAATCAGTAGAAGATCCCGGAGATCGTAGATCCCTTGATCTTGTCAAAATTGCGTTCATCCTTGCGAATCATTGTCAACAACTATCATAAGCTTACCCCTTTGCTTGGGGAAAATAGCAAATATGATAATTTGTTTGTAACTCTCATCCTTTCGGTTATATAGGCCTAACTCCTATTGTAGCACCAAAGCTACTCGAATGTCTGATGATGAGTGCAAACTCTTTCAAGTTTAAGCCTCCAAAGAGTTGGAAGCAATGATTCCAGGATGCACATCCTTTTGCAGGACCTAGGGCATCTAATGTTGATCTGACTAATGATCATCATAGAACCTTCGACATCATTTTAGGAGGTCTATTTTTGCTCAGCGTTGTTCGATCTCACAATGCATCTCAAAAGGGGCATCTGTAGACACCTAAAATGCGTCATGTCGATGGCGACTACTCATATGGACATGCTACAAGACCATATGGAAGATCTTGGATAGACTCCAAGATAGAGTAGTGGTTCTAACCACTCAATTTGGGCTCCTTGGCCTAATCAGTCTGAACCATAGCCCAGACCTATGGTCTATAGTCTGAACCATGGCTAAGGCCTATGGTTTATAGTCTGAACCATAACTGCAACCTACGGTCTTAACTGAAGTTCAGTTGGCCTTCATCCAAGCCAAATCGGTTTGAACGACCATTTGTTCTAGAAGAAGGTGGTTAGAGGATGAAAGCTTCCAATCCAACTATCCTAACCACCCCTTCTTGATCTTGGCTTCTCCATGAAGCCACCCCTAGCCCTGGGACATCCTATAAGTACCCCTTCAAATTAGGGCAAAAGAGAGAGAGTGCATTTGGAGATCAAAGAAGTGAAGCCCTATCGAATTGTGGACTCACTTGAGTGCATAGAGAGAGCCTTGTTGCCATCCCCATTGCCAATTTTTCAAACATCATGACGAATTATGCCATGGATGCCCTAAGGACCTAGGAGAGCCAAGAAATGCTAATTCGGGCAAACGGAGGCCCCATTCAATGATTCAACCACCAAAATTGTCAGAGGACACCGAAGGTGACCCTTGAACATCAATTGGACAAGGAGATCAAGCCCACAACCCTTGAATTTGGAGGGCAAACCACTTGGTTGCTCACCATGGCTTTCAACCATGGTTTACAGTGCAGACCGCTAATCAAAGCTACGGTTTGCAACAGAGGTGACTTCTCCTTACTATTTCATTTCTAGTATGCTTAATTAGATTACATTTAGCATTTTAATGGTTTAGTTAGGATTTTAGAGACTTTTGACCAGCATAATTAGTGTTTTTACTAACTTGTCCTCATTATGGTAGAATATACATTAATGGCTTCTTTTCATGCTTTCATGCTTCATTTCACATAATTGATCCATTAGATTGATAGTTGTAGTTCTTGTTTATATATTTCCATCAATCTTGATGAATCTTGCATATGTCTAACACCTTTTATTAGCTTTTCTTGATTTTAGTTATAATGGTATATACATGTTCATTATCTTTAAAGGGCCTCATCATGAGAGGTTGCCTATGTTTTTAACTATCTTTTGTTGTTTCTTGATCGTAGGGATCTATATTCAAAGGAGCCTACATTCAAATCCTTCCTCAATGCGAAGAAGAGGGTCTACTCCACCCTAGGGTAGTTTGCGACTATTTGAAAAAGCATTTATAGTGCGCCTACCCCATTGGGGGCTTTGGCAATTGTATTAAGAGTATCAACATTCTGGTGACCCTAAGAGGGGCAATATTGTAACCGCATTTCATTGACAAAATTAATAAAAGAAACACGCATTTTCATTGTTACATGCAATCTTGTTATTTTGTCATGCTTTCATGTTGATTTCATTAATGCAATAGCTAGGTGCACGCTTTTTGGGATAGGTCATTTAGTTTTGAAGGGTAATCAGAAGAAAGTTTCAAAAACTCCACCTATTGTATTGAGATTGCAGCCTAAGGTTTCATTTGATCTTCAAAAGCAATTAGCTAGTAATCTAGCAAAGATATCATTTTTAGAGCATTGCAAACTTCTCCCAACCATAGAGATGCTTTGATGGAATTTCTAAATCGGCAATCTATTCCCTTAGATATTTCTCCCAATGCTATAGCTGATGTTGTAGGTTCTCTTGGGATACATCATATCTGAATCTCAGATGATGATAAACTTTCCTCAAGCCCACAAGAAGATTATTCACTTTACATCACTACACTTATTGGGGATACCTCTATTAAGAGAATTTTTATTGATAATGGTTCCTACCTCAATTTGTGTACATATCAATTCCTTCAAAAATTTGGATTTATAGAGGAAGATTTAACAAAATCTAATATCATTATAAAAGCTTTCAACAATGAGTCCTAAGAAGCTTGTGTTGTCATATCTCTTCCCCTCAAGGTTGGGCTTAGAATATTGGATTCTTTCTTTTATGTGGTACATTGTCCTACATCTTTTATTCTTCTTCTTGGATGACCTTGGATTCATGCAATGAAGGCCATCCCTTCTACTCTTCATCAATGCTTAAAGTTTGAATTCAAAAACCAAGTTATCACCATTCCAAGTGACCCTCGACCATTGATTTTTATTCAAATGTAGAGCAAGATCGTTATGAGTTTAACCTATATCCTTCTATTTCTTCAATGTTTTCTCCACGTTCCTCATATCAAATATCTAAACAATTTAAAAATTTAAAAATTAGTGAGCAACACATCTTGAATATCTCACCTCAGGATTAGGATAATCAGTTTATTTAATCGCCTCTTCTGGATCTAGCCAAGCTACCATCATCACCAAGAACCATGGGTTTACCCCATAAGAAATTTCATGTTGTACACATTCGCATGTGTACCTTTATCTTCATAGGAACTACCTTTGAAGAAAATATACGTGGTAGAAAACCCTCTCTTGTTGAGCGTTATTTTACTCATTATTACCTTTCCAATGATTACCCACTTTATAAACAGATCCTTTCTAGTATGGGATATGTAGGTAAAGTTTTGGGGCTACAAAAAAATGGCATTCAAGAGCCTTTGGATGTCGAGATCTAGCTTAGGAGATGTGGCATAGGTTTTATACCTAGTAAAAACCAACCTTTACCATTTGAAAATTATGATCATATTATGACTTGTGTTGAATATATGGATTATCAAAAGTCAGGAGTGGATGATGAGGATGATGGTCTCCCTTATTCTTATGATATCTTGTTTTGTAATATGATTGATTCTATATGTTCTAAGAGTAAGCCTTCTATTTTGGAAGAGGATTATACTTCGTTGTCCTATCATGATATTACAAAGTTAGGAATTGCTCCTCCTTATGTTAAAAAGAATGGTTATGTTCAAGAGTGCATTTATTATCATGTTATGGCTGCCAAAGAAAGAGCTATGAAGAAGCCTCTCTGTAATCCTAATTATCGAGAAGGCTTACCTTTTATAGATTTATTTGATAAAACAGTCCATGGTATGCCTGTTATTTTTTAAGAAAGGTGGCACACTTAGATTTTATGTCGACTTTCATTCTACTTGTTTAAATTAATTAGTTAAAAAAATTGCATCGAATCAATTAATTATCATTTAGCTATGCATTGGTATTTTTTTTGCATCCATTTGCTTGCTCATACTGCATTATTGGTTGTCATCCTTTTGCATTGCTTGCCTAACATTTAATACAACTTACATTCTTGAATGTTATATTTTGCATGATTGCTTGTTCATGAATACTTTATCATATAGATTTTTAGGGATCTTGCAACAATGGCATGTGATGATACCTAGTTAGGTCATAGCTCACATGTATTGCACTCTCTATAGGATTTTTATGCCTAGTAATATCTTCACCTAGGATTTTATTATTTAGTCTTCTTTATTGGTTTTGTTTGCTTCTCCAAGTTTTATCTTCCTTGATCTTGGAAGTAGTGAAAGTATCTCTTAGATCAAGGATGATAGTTTGTTAATATTCCCTTATCACTTTTCCATTGCCTTATTTTTCTTCTTTGGATTCCTTTGCTTTTTTTTAAGCAAAAACCCTTGCAGGGCCACCTTGGTCTGAAAGACCACGAACAGGGGGTTCTATACCATCAAAGTCACCCGGGAGTCACACCCGACCCTGCCCACACCAACATTATAAATTAGATTTTGGATACCAAATTTAGCTTTTTCGTAGGGTGGGATTTGAACCTGGGACCTCCCTTGGAGGATTGCCCTCTCCTCTCCAACTCACCTACAACACCTGGGTGGCTCCCTCTTTTTTGGTACGATTCATAGTATTTAGTCACATTGATCACTTGCGACTGTATCACTCCAAATTTTTCACATCCTTACCTTCAGGTTATAGGATCCGTGCCCGAAATGGGGATGCGAGAAGGATGGGACAATACCTTGGACTGAGAGGCCTTGTGAAGGTCATGCCTCTCGGGGAGGGGGATATAAGGGTGAATTTTTGATAGATGGTGGGTTCACCAGGAAACTTTTGAGTGGCAGTTTCCATGTCTAGGTTGAGAATGGGTTTGATGTGTTCATTTTGTACTTTAATCATTCAATTCCTAGGTTTGGCCAAGATGAATCTAAGTTATTCTATATGCCAATGCTGATTTATGAATACAAAAAACATGAATAAGTGCTAAACACAAAAATTATGCTAAATAAGATAGAATATACCTGATTTCAGATGTCTGATGAAGATTTTAAGGTTTGTAGAAGTCCAAATCGTCTTAAATCGTACATAATCATCTCAAATTGCACAAAATCATCTCAGATCTCAATCGATCGTCTGAGATCAGACAAGATCATCGTCGATCTAACGAATTCATCTACAATCATAGAAACAGATACCAAAAACCAAAAATGCAACTGCAAAAGCAAGGGGAAATGATAGAAATAGTAGTAAATTTGCCTAAATGACAGATCTAGATAACGATTAAAGGAAAATGCATTACTTTAATAATTTATTTTAACTTTAGCATGCATCTATACTAAATGAGGTGAACTCCAAGATGCAAAAATAAAATAAACCAAGTTAATGCATAAGAAAATGAAGAGAAAAGATAAGAAAATGCAAACTTTGGGCTCTGATTACCCCTAATCTAGAATGCAGTCGAGATCACCTCCAATCATATGAGATCATCGCTGATCTACGATAGGATCGTCTGAAATCATTTGGAATCATCTACGATGATATGAGCTTGCTCCGACTGAAAAATAGTAAAATTCCTACAAGAAAACTTGAAATATGCAATGCAAACGAAAGTATGAAGGTGTTCTAATGCACAAAAAGCTAAAGTTGTAGGGAAATCAGTCATCCAGGGGGTTCAGGGGGATAAACTAAGAAAATCCTAGTTTATATAGGATTAGGGAGAGGTTAGGAGGTTGGAGATCATCCCAATTTGGGAGATCTCCAATGGGGGAGACTCTAACTGCGCAGACACGCTTTCTGCCCAAGTTAGAGAAGTTGTTGAAATAGAAGCTAATTATGAAAACTTAGTTTTGGCACAAAATCATCTGGACGTTCTATTCCAGATGAATTCATCAGATCTGGGATGATTTCGTCTGATCAACAACAATATCGTCCAACGGTCAAAACAAATCCTAAAAATGGCACGAAAAATAAGGGGAGCGGGTAACGGGTGGTTTTGGGTTAAAATTCAAATTTTTATCTTTTTACTAAGGTTTAACTGCGCCAATTTTAGGGTGCTATATTTTGCCCCCTCTTTAGCAAATTTTTTTAAGAAAATGCGTTAAAGACGAGTTCTTCCCGTTTTACGAGAAAGCAAAAATTTACTCAATTTTCTAGATGACGATTCTAGGTCAAATCGTACAACTCGTTTGCTATGGTGCCCCCTCCGTGTTTTTACCCAAATCGAACATTTGAGGTAAAAGCACGAAAAAAAAAAATAAAAAAAATGTTGTTTTTAAATAAAATTAAGAAAAATAGGGTAAAACCCTAATTCATTTTTACTGTTCACTTTCACTGTTTGAGAGTTCTGCAGACAAAAATGGTCGAGACAGCACACAGATCGACAGAGGTCTGGTGCAGGCTATGGGTAAGGATCTAAAATTGATGCATTATGCTTTTAATTTGATTTGTGCAATTTTTAATTAAATTTTTGACTAATTTGGGGCATCGCAGTCATTTTTAGGCCGTCGACAACATCGGGACGAAATCATCCCCATTTCATCAAAATCATCCCTAGATCATCGATTTCATCTGAGGGCGAAATCGGTAAACTAGGGGCGATCCCGTCCAACAAGGGGCGATCCCCAAGTTGTGAAATCAAAGACGATTTCATCCTACAAAGGATGATTTTACACAATTTAGGATGATATCATCCAATGGTGGACGATATCATCATTTTTATGAAATTAAGCTTGTTTGAATTGCATTTAATTGATTTTAATAATTGGTTTATTAATGAATTTTATTGTTTGTTTTGCAGAGGGGATTACTAAAGAGTCAAGACTAGAAATACGAGGGGCTGAGAGATGACATGGTCGCGCTCGGCCAGGCGAAGTGAGACCGACTAGCACAGGTTAGACTACAACATGTGGCAGTGATACCACAAGTATCGACAGACATGGGGATACTGACAGCCCTAGCATAGAGATGGTATCTGAGGTCATCTTGCTTTTGATTACCGATAAGGGAGATGGCTCTCACACTAGAGGACATATGGAGGATCTTGAGGATCCCCATACAGGGCCAATCAGGGCTAGGCTATGATGAGGCTGAGCGGAGACCCGAGCTTCACCTTGGAGAAGGGCAGAGTGAACATCGAGTCTCTAAGGCAGATGCCTAGGGCATCTAGGTTGACTCGGGTTTTGGATGGGATAGTGGGTGGCTTGTTGTTGTGCCACTAGAGTGGGTGCAGATTACCCTAGCTCCTATCATATGTGGTCTACAACATGAGAGACCATGGGTACAAATTTTCTTGGGGTAACTTTGTACTATGACGCTTGTATAGGATCTTGCATGGGGTCGTATACAAGGGAGGCTGATGTCTGGTTTTGACATTATTGCTACAGGTATGGTGCTGGGAGCACATCATGGTGCGAAGGTCAATAGGTCTCCCACTAACAAGGGTTGACCGAGAGAGGCCTCAGGTTTTCTATTGGTGGCTATAGAGAGGGTCACAACTATGGATAGATCTTTCGATGTCACGGAGGTTGCTAGACAACCTCATCCCAGACCAGATCACCTAAAGGCCATGGAGGGAGCACCCAAGGTGGGGAGAGGATGGAAAGAATCTGGCTCGCATCAGGAGAGTCTACTAGCTGAGGATGGAGTGGGGAGAGGTAGAGCTCCATCGCTATGATCGAGTTCTATGACAGTTCGGTCTTCAGTAGGGGATCCCTTCTCTTAGGGATTATGAGTACTCCCAAACTATTTGGGATAGTACTACACTAAGTGAAGCTCCAGATATGCAACGATTCTAGAGCCAAGACATAGATGATGCCCCCATACAACTAGTGGATGGAGATGACATTGGGGTCACTAATGGATATGATGCCTGGTACGTAGGCATTCGCCCTCCTCGGATGATGAGGGCATAGGGTCCGGTGCACATGATTGTGCGACGGATGGGGAGGTGGCACCAGGATGCTATTGAGGCAATGCGAGGTCACGGTAGGAGAGGGCAGTGAAAATATCTATAGGAGAGATGCCAGAGGATGCCACAGGCTCCGTAGAGACCATAGCAAACAGGGAGGAGGGAGGAGAGATTCCCTTCTCAACATGGGGAGAGGCCACCATCGCTCGATAAGGGCAAGGGTGTCAAGGTAGGGGAGAGCAACGATACGATGACTCTCCAGGTTGAGGTTGCCCGCCTCTGGGCTTAGGTGCAGACTTTACAAGATGAGGCTACATGGCTCAGGGCTTAGAGCAGAGGGGTGAGCATGCAGGAGATGGTGTGGTCTATGGCTCAGACTACATTCTATTAGGGAGTATACTACCAGCTGGTTCTAGAGGGCTAGAGATTACAGCTGCCAGCTAGCATTGTAGAGTCGATCAAGGTGGGATCATCGAGGACTTCCTCACGATCGATGATGAGGACCCGAGACACTACCCGGACCTCTATGGGACCACCTCCTCCACGTCAGGGTGGGAGAGGAGATGAGGCTAAGAGCTCAAGGGCTTCTCGAGACTAGCTGCACATGGACTGGATTGCATACACTTTTTTTTTTGAGAGGATTGAGTATGCCAGGGTATAGATTGTGGCATACCAATCCAGTTTTGAGATGATGTATAATTTATTGATATATATATATATATATATATATATATATATATATATATATATATTTTTTTTTATATATATATATGGTATTTTTGATGATATGAATTGTGTATATGTTGTATGATGCTTTAATTTTGGATTTGTTTGATTGATTATTCATGTAATTATGTCATTTTGAAATAAATTATAATTTTATGTCATGCCATAAAATTTAAATGAAATAATCTGATGTAAACAAATTGGTTGTTTTGGTGGTGTGTTTTGATGCAAAATAAAAGGGACTTCTAACAATAATTTCAAAGGACATTGTCGCTATTATAGACCATTTCATGGAGTCGTCGCTCGCTAGGTCGTCAAGCTAATCCCAGTATAGAAATATTGTTAAAAGTAAAAAAGTGCTTAAGAGAATGTCTTAAGACTTTGTGTTGTGATGATAAAAAAATGAGCATGGTGATGATTTGTTTTCAGATTTTCATAAAAAAAATATTATGCATGAGATATTAAAATAAATATGATTTTTGCTAGGCATAAATTCCTAAGTGTGATAAAATTTTTGAATAATTCCCTAGGAATTATACCATCATTTGCAAAATTGAATGTTGACATAATGAAATGAAATAGAAAAAAATTGCATTCTTTGTAAAGCATAATTGTGTAACATAATGATGTAAGCCATAAGTTTTTATTAATTATAATGAATGGAAAAATAAAATTAGAACAATGGTTTGTGCTAGGCATAGAATTATAGGTATAGACTAATACCATCATCGTGAAATCCAAAGAAGAAATTGATATTTTAGTTTTATTGTAGACTTGATTTTGGATTTTGAGATAAACATAAAATAATAATATATATAAACATGACTTTATTTACTAGGTTTTTGAAGATGTGAAAGAAAATTTTGGTTTTTGGAAAGAAATATAGTTAATTGTTTTTATGCTGAGCAAATGTTCTTAAATAAGAAGATGAAATGATTCGAAAAGAATTGCAAAGATATTTTAAATTATCTCAAAGACAAAATATAGATTTATAAGGAACCCTCATGTGCAAATGTGAGTTCATTACTGATCTTTATTTATCATAATGATACAAAATCTCTGAAATACAAATGTGTGTGCAATTGTATTGTCATTTACCAATTTTGAGCAAGATAATTTGATACAAGTAATTTGAATTAACCAAATGAGTATTCATTGACCATGATTTATATGTATGTAATCGTACCAGACTACTATGTAAATTAGGTCATCGAGAGCTAGCTGATCCATAAGCAGACATAGGTCTATACAAAATAATATCGCTAATGTGACAAACATATCACCACGCTAGGGATTACCCAAGGCCAAACGGGTTGGGCACAAACCGCCTGTTATGGGGCTTACCTCACAGTTTTTGAATAATTGAGAATTCTAGGGATTCAAGCTCATTCACCCTTATTTTATTTTCAAGGGGTAGGGAAAGGGATTTTATTGCTTTTGGCTTTTTATTTTCTCTTTTTTTTTTTTTGTATTTTTGCTTGGAACTGAGATAATGCTGAAATATTGTTGTGATGGTACAAAATAATATTTTTCTTTTCCTCATTTTCTTTGACTTTTATTTTTCTTCCTATGCTAGGGATACTTGCTCGGATTGGTTGTAGAGCAAGGGGATAATAGGGAGTGGACCAACGATGTTGAATTTTATATTTTTGACATAACTTTTTGATGTCTTTATTTTTGAAACAAGTACCATTATCTGAGATGAGATTTACGAGAATTTTGAACCTACAAATAATTTGATTAAAGATAAATTTGGAGACTTGTGTTGCAGTGCAAGAAGCTAAGGGCATAGCTTCAACCCACTTTGTGAAATACTCAGTAGCAATTATGATAAATATGTGTCCATCAGATGACACAAGGTTGATTTTTCCAATGATGTCTAAGCCCCGTTTTGAAAAGGGCCAAGGGGATGAAATAACCTACAGTTATTGTGCAGGCGCATGGACAAGGTCAGCATGTTTCTGGAACTTGTCGCAATGGCACACATAATAATGTGCATCATTCTCCATGGTAGGCCAAAAATATCATATCCTAAGGAGCTTCTTGGCAATGGCACTACCACTAAAATATCCCCCATAAGATCCATTGTGGGCTTCACTCAAAGCTGATCTAGATTCTTATAGATTCAAAAATCTCAATAGGATGCCTTAAAAATATCTCCTATACAACATATTGCCAATAATTACGAAGCGACTTGCTCATCTATGTAATAATCGGTGCTGGTTGCGGTTACAACCTTTAGGGAAGGTCCCATTTTGAAGAAAGTTAAATATATCAGTATACCAAGGTTCAGGAGTAGTTTCGTTGATTAGAAACACATCCAAAGGTTATAAGCATGATTTATTTGAAGTGGGTTCCTGGAGTCGATGAATAATGATGGTAGCAGATTCATCATCTAACTCCAATGGCAAAAGAGATGCAGTTGTAGCCATAGCATCAACCACATGGTTTCTAGTTCAAGGAATAGCTTCCAAGGTAACTTGATCAAATAGGGATAATAATTGTAGGACATATGCTTTATATGGGCATAATTTATCATCTTTGGTTTGATAAACATCATTGATTTGATTTATGACAAGTTGAGAATCACCAAAAACTAATAAATTTTTAATTTTCAGTGCTAAGGCAGCTTGTAATCCAAGGATTAGAGCCTCATATTCAGCAGTGTTATTAGTGCAAGCAAATATTATTTTGAAGGACAGAGGTATAATATGTTTATGCGGAGATATTAAAATAATACCTGAACTAGCCCCACTCATGCATCGGGCTCTATCAAAGTATAGGGACCATTGCTCTGGATGGTCTGCCTCTAATTTAAGGCATTCATTGGGAAACTCAATGATGAGGGGATGGGTAGACTCTAAGGGTGCAGCAACTAATTGATCTACTATGATTTGACCCTTAACATACTTATGTCCTATAAACATGATTTCAAACTCGCTTAATGCAAGAACCCACTTTGTGGTGCGACCATATAAGTACGGTCGACTCATGAGATACCGCAAAGGATCGAATTTAGCAATAACATACGTTTTCTGACTGAGCATATAATGGCATAGTTTTTGTGTAGAAAATATGACTGCTAGACATAAATTCTCTAATTTTGTATAGCAAGTTTCATAATTGATTAAGGTTCTATTGATATAATAATTAGCACGCTCTTTCTTCTCATCGTCAAGTTGAGCTAACATAACTCCTAAGGCAAGATCTGAAGCATAAATATACAATATAAATGGGCAATCAGATCTAGGTGGTAAAATCATGGGTGGGTTAAGGAGATATTTTTTGAGGAGTTCAAATGCTTCTTGACATTCGTCGTCCCAATGAAAAGAGACATATTTCTTAAGAAGCTTAAGAAAGGGTCCTGTTTTTTCTGCCAACTTATCGACAAAGCGATGAATAGCTTGAAGTTTACCTTGTAGACTTTGTAATTCAGATATATTTGTGGGTGCGGGCATATCAGTGATAGCCATGATCTTGAGAGGGTCAATTTCAATGCCATGTAAAGAAACTATAACCCCCAATAATTTACCGGACTTAACTCCGAATATACATTTAGCTAGATTTAGTCGGATAAAATATTCCCTTAACCGATCAAAGACTTGTCTCAAGTTAGCTAAATGATCATCTTCTTTGATGGAACGAGCTATAATATCATCTACATAATCATGTAGAATATCATGCATCATATCATGAAAGATATAAGTCATGGTTCATTGATATGTTGCACCTGCATTCTTTAAACCGAATGGCATCACTTTCCAACAAAATGTCCCCCAAGGGGTAATAAAGGCTATTTTAGCCTGATCTTTAGGAGCTATCCTGATTTGATTATAACAAAAAAATCCGTCCATTAAGGATATCATTCCACTCCCAGTAGTAAAATCAATGATCTGATCCATGTTGGGAAGAGGAAAATCGTCCTTAGGGCATGCAGCATTGATATCTCTAAAGTCTATGCAAACCCTAAATTTGGTAGCTTCTTTCTTAGTTACTGGAACTACATTCGATATCCATTCAGCATAATCAATGGCTTGTATAAAAATAACCTTCAAGAGTTTTTCTAATTCCCCTTTTACTAGTAAGGCCACTTTAGGATACATTTTTCTAAGTTTCTGTTTAATAGGTTTAGCATCCGGATGGACTACTAGGTGATGCATAACTATGGAAGGGTCTAATCCTGGCATATATTCATATGTCCAAGCAAAAACATCTTCATAGTATTTAAGAAATGCAAAGTATTTATCTTGTTTTTCTTGACTCAATTCTGATCCAATGTTGATTATGTGAGGGTTATCATTGGTTCCAATGTTAATTTTTATAACATTTTCTACTTCCATGTGTAGATCTCTCTCAAAATTAGGTGGGGTGGGTGAAACGCCCAATTATTGTAATTCTTCCAAGGTTAGTTTGGATAATTCATCTTGGGGAGTCGTGGCCTCAAGCTGGGCTAGACTAGGTATAGAGCCATCAAAATAAAATTCGTTATGTAATAATTCCTCAACGAAGACATCATGGAATATATCTCCCTCCAACTCATCATCGAATTCGACGATCATCTGAGGGTAAGCTATGGATAGCATATTACATGTAAATGGCTTATTCATTAAATGCAAGGCATCACGTTTATCCCAATAATCTTGGTAACATATGAGTTGGTCATCATCCTCAAATGGGAAGGGCTGACCCTTACTAGGAAATAGGCCCACACCACATCGGGTGGGCCATGGTTCTACCTCAAAAGGTTCTTTCATACCATTTTGGAAAGGTCCCAAACCTTTCCCTTTATATCCCAATTTAAGCATTATGGTCTTAGCTTTAATAAACTCATTAGTAATATAACATTGAGCATATCCATCATAATGTGTCTCGATGTTTCTAGGTATTTTTCCCCAGTAATATCCCTTATAAATAAAAGCGCAACTCCCAACTTAGTAAATACTTCCCATAGGCTTGGGAGGCCCAAGGTACGAGGAGAGGGTGGCAAATTATTTAAGATACAGGAATCTTGCATAGCAGCGTTCGTTTGTTCTGATATAAAAATTTTAGATAAATCGGGTAAAAGCTCATCAATAAGAGCATAAGAAGTAGAAGAAACATTTCCCATATCTTCTAATGTGGAAAATATGCCTTTAGTGGATGTATATGGTGTAGAAATTTTGATGGACGATTCTATAGGTATGGAAGTTATAGGAGTAAAACAAGAAGCATTGGTTGTGGGTTTAGGATCTTTTGGAAGTCCTAATGTGGTTTGTTCAGAAGATGGTTGAACTATATGTAGAGGTGGAGTTGATGGAAATAAATTAGATGATGTTATCGGTGTGTGTTTCACACGTTTAGATGGATGATGAGAATTAGGATGTGTGGATGACAGAGCAGGGCAAAATTGAACTCCAACAGCCTCAAAGCACACATATCAAAGGGTCTAGGATCACCATGAATGGTAACCAACCGATTTTTAAATTCGAATTTAACAGCAGAGTTGTAAAGTTGAGGGAACCGTTGCAGAAGGGTGATGTAGCACCCTAAAATTGGCGCAGTGAAATTGTAATAATTACATTCACCTTAGTAAATAATTTAAATTCAAATTTTAACCTCCCAAACCACCCGTTAACCGTCGGGTAATCCGTTTCCCCCTTTTTCGTGCCATTTTTAGAGGTTGTTTTGACCGTTTGACGATATCGTCGCCGATCAGACGATATCGCCCCAGATCTGACGATTTCGTCTGGGCTAGGACGTCCAGACGATCTTGTCGCAAAACTGATTTTGCACAATTAGCTTCTGTTCCAACGGGCCTCTAATCCGGGCAGAAGCGTGTCTGCACCGTTAGGGACCCTCCCCCATTGGAGATCTCCCAAATAGGGATGATCTCCAACCTCCTAACTACTCCCCTAAGCCTATTTAATCATTAGGACCTTCCCTTCCCAACCCCTGGCTGAAATTCTCTGTAACTTAACTTCATACACGTTAAATCATCCCAAATTCACACTTGCAGTAGTCCTATATCAATTTTGTTGCAGGTACATTAGTGTTTTTCAGCCGGAGCAAGATTTCATCGTCGTCGACGAACCTGTTCAGATCGGAGGCGATCTTGTCGAATCAGAGACGATTTCGTACCAATGTGGGACGATTTCGACTGCAGTCAACATTGAGGCAATCAGTGCCTGAAGTTTGCATTTCTTCTCCCTTTTTCTGCTGTTTTATGTTGTAATTAGCAATTTTATTCAGTATTTTATGTTATTTTGCATTTGGAGTTCACCCATATAGCTTAAGTTGCATGATAAGATCATAATTTCTCATTCGAATATCATAATTTGTTTGAATTTCTATTCATAACTATTGTTCAGTATTCATACTGTTATTTTGTGTTGTTTCCCTCTGTTATCATAGTTGTATTCTTTGTATTTTGCATCTATTTTTCTGTTTGCAGGTCTCTGATGAATTCGTCTGATGAATTCGTCAGATCTCAGACGATCTTGTCTGATCTCAGATGATTCTGTCGAATTCTAGATGATCCTGACTGCTTCAACATCAGAATCTCCATCAGACATCCGGATCAGGTATTCTTCTTTTAATATTCTGTAATTTCTCTATTTTTTGTCTTTAAATCTATTTTTTGTATTCATTAAATCTGCACTTTCATATAGATTAATTTAGATTCATTTGGCCAAACCTAGGATATGAATGCTTAAGACTAAAAATGAACACATAAAAACACATTCCAAACCTAGGCGTGGAAACGCCATTAAATGTTTCCTGGTGAACCCACCATCCGTCGAAAAATCACCAATATACACCTCCCTTGAGAGGCGGGACCTTCGCAAGTCCTCTCAGTCCGAGGTACCGCGACATCCTTTTCCCATCCTCCTTCCGGGCATGGATCCTATAGCTTGAAGGTAAGGATGCAAAAAATTTGGAGCGATACATTTTGGTGAACCCGACGTGAATGCATTGTAAACCTTTTGAAAACAAAAAAAAAAAAAAAAAAAAATAGAACAACTAAAACATAGATGCATTTTAAATCATTTAAGTTTAATATCATGTTTAGATGGTAGCTCCTAAGAAAAGATTAGCAGTTACTATAAATGTAGAAAACCAATTGGCAGCCATAGAAGTCAATTCTATGCTTAGTGTGCCTGAAACAGATAGAAATCAACTCTTGTGGAACGAACTTGATAGGAGACTTAGTGTCATCTCATCTAGGTCAACACAACTTAAGCAAATCAAGAGGCTAGTCCTAGATAGAATCCTGGATCCTCATCAACTTGTCTTTTATCATGAACTTCAGAGAGCCTGCCATAGATGGTTAGCTTATAGGAGAGCTCTTGTATCTTCAGAATTGTTCACCTTCGAGGAATACCTCGAGAACGCAGCCATTGTACACCAGTTCCTAGGTCTGTGTAGAAGACCAAGAGGTTGTTCTTACGAGATAGGGAAAGATGGAATAGAGTTCCTCGAGTCTGTGTTATATCGAGAGTATTGCCACGAGCTTTACTTCTATCAACCAGCATCTGAGACAGATAATATCACTATAGCTCTTTTCATCAAATTTTTAAAAGAAAACTTTCAATTTGAAGAAGAACACTTCATGACCTCTGAACAACTCGAGCCTATTAATGATATTTATAAATTGTTTATAGAAAACTAGATTATTACTTTCAGTCTTATTTCTTGCATTTATTGTGTTGATTGTCTTTACAATATTATTTCAAAAACAAAGAAAAACTAAAAAAAAAAAAAAAACTAAAAACATAGCAAAAACTTAAACATTTCATTTCAAATATTGTAGTAGGTATATAGTAAATATATACCTCTTAATCTTGTTGCATATATATATATATATATATATATATATATTTTTTTTTATATATATATATATTTGCTGAAATCAAAATTTAGCACCATGCCTAAACTTAGGAATGGTAAAGAAACTTTAGGAGAAGAAGAAGATTGGTTACAAGATACAACTAGAGACCCAAATGTCCTTCCTGAAGATCCAACTTCGGAAGGAAAAACTCTAGCTCAACCAGAAGATGACCTAGGTGAAGATAATGAACAAGAAGGAAGTGTTAAAGAGGATGGACCCTCATCCCCTAGAGTAGCTCCAGATGGAACTATTGCTTTTGACAACATAGATCATTTCAAGAACATTCTTGATGATAATATTGATGCCCTTAATGTGGCTGTTCGTATTGATAAAGGGCAAATTAGTAACACTCAAGCAGCCTTGGAATATATGTATGATGTGCGCACTAATCCCTTGTCTTTCATTGATCAAGAAAGTGATAAGGCTGGGCCATCCAATACAGATATGGTCACTATGATGCAAAACATGTCAAAACAACGAGGCTATCCAACCTCCTAAGGAACCTGTTATTCAACCTAAAATCATTCCCACACAAAAGAAACCTTCCTTCACTACTTTATTATGCCAAACTATTGAGCAATATGCTTCAAGTAAACAAAAACCTAAAACGAAGCCAAATACCAATTTTCAACAATCTGGAATACATCATAATACAACTTCAAAATTCCTTCATAACACTTTTCCTACCAATAATTTACACAATAGTAACATGGCATCTAATCTTCATGTCCCTCCATCATATGCTCATAAAACCCATGTCAATGCCCTACCAAACCAATATGGTGGGCAAACTAGTAATCTGGAAGCCATGGTGAAACAGTTAGCTTCACGTATGGACCAGATAGATCCCTACCGTCCCTCGTATAATTATCGAGAGATATGTAGTCAACCTTTGGATCCCATAGTTGTAGCTCAACCATACCCTAAGCATTTTCCCATGCCCATCTTGCCTATATATAAAGGAACCGAAGATCCCATAGAGCATCTTCGCATGTTTAGGATAGCATGTCATGATATATCACATGATGACTTGCTATTACTAAAAATGTTCCCAAAAAGTTTAGGTGGAATGGCATTAGAGTGGTACTATCAATTGCCCACTCATTCTTTGAGAAACTTTGAAGAAACAACTGAATCATTTGTCCATCAATTTAGTGCCTACATCGAGAGGCATGTAACCATTAAAGATTTATACAATTTAAAACAAGACAAGGATGAATGTTTTGCCGATTTCTTAGCTAGATGGAGGCAATTGACAGGAAAACTGCACTTTGTGCTACCTTATAGGGAAATGTTGGACATTTTTATCAATAATTTACAAGAACAAATATCTTATGAGCTATCAATTGCTACTTTAACTACCTTCGATCAAGCTATAGATTTAGCTCGAAGAGTAGAAGATGCCCTCATTAGGAGAGGCCAACTTAGGAAGAAGGATGATGAGAAAACATCCAGAAATCAATATAAAAACAAACAAGTTGTCGGTGATGGAGTCATTGACAGCAAAAATGTTGCTAATATCAATGCAACGAAGACAACAAAAAAATTTATATTGAAACCTCCTGATAAGCCTCCTCGAGAATTTACTAGATTAAATCAACCCTTATCAACTATTTTACCTCAATTACTCGAAAGAGGTTTGATCCAATTACGAGCTATCCGGGAACCTGATCCAACTATACCCAGATACTGAGTGACTTACACTTGTGATTTCCATAGAGGACCTGGACACTCTACCAATGCTTGTAAAAGGTTGAAACATAAAATACAAGATTTGATTGATAATAATGAAATGGAAGTGCAAGCCTTCCAACCTAAACAAAACCCTCCTAATAATACTCAAAAGACCGTTCCCCAAAATCAAAATCAAAATGCTAATCAAACTTTAGACATATTTCAACACCCTTTACCAAGACATGGTAAAGAGGTAGCCAATCAAATCGAACATCATAATGTTCCCCCTCCTACCCGATATGTAGGAACCATTAGCGGACAATTACCTATTCAGGATCCTCAAATATTTGACACAACCTTATCCCTGGTTATGACCAGGCCCTTACATAATTTTCAAACTTCTGATTCTAGTGATATAGAATCAGATACTGAAAGTGAACTGGACATTACTTCAAACCAATCGAATAGTTCTGAAAATGAATCAGATCCTATTCAACCCGTCATAGATGCTATGGTTCCAGAAGAACCATTTCCTAGAAGAGTTACTACTCGACCTTCTTCTAATATATTCCTTTCTAATGAACAAGCCATAAATGCTAGACCGAGACCAGTTCAACGTCTTCACTATAACATTGTAGGTACCATTGGAGTCGTCACCCGACAACAAGCTCAAAATTCCCAACAAGAACCAAACCAGAATGATGGATCGGCTCCATTCGTTTTGAAAAACCCCAATAAAGGGAATCATGCTCCTAATGTTCAACCTAAACCCCCTTACAATATTAATGAGCAATTATCCAATACTACGGCCAGAATTTCCCTTTTGGATTTATTAAGATCCTCTCCCACCCATAGGGATGAGTTGATGCTTACATTAAGCCAAATGATGGTACCTCAAAACATCCAACCTGAAGCTATGGCCAATACTATCATCACTCGAGAGGTTGATTGTATTGACTTTCGGGATAAAGATATCCCACAACACAGTTTACATAAGGATAATCCCTTATACATTATTGCTCTAATTGGAGATGTAGCTGTCAAACGAGTCTTGATTGATAATGGCTCATCTCTAAACATTTGCACTTTTGACTTCTACCAAAGATTTGGCTTTAGAAGTGATGAAATGAAGAAAACTGATATGATTATCAAAGCTTTCAATGACGAAACACAAGAAACGTGTGGAGTTATTACCCTCCCATTGCAAGTTGGTCCTAGAACCCTAGAAACAACCGTGTTTATTGTACATTGCCCAACATCGTACAATATACTTTTGGGTCGCCCTTGGATCAATGCCATGCGAGCGGTCCCATCAACCTTACACCAATGTGTTAAATTTGAGTTTAAAAATCAGTTGGTCACTATCCATGGTGACCCTAGACCTTTGATATGTGTGCTTTGGCAGAACCCGTTGGAGTGCAATTTTTCCCTGCTCTGTCATCCACACATCCTAGTTCTTATTTTCATCTAAAACTGTGAAACACACACCCATAACTTCACCTATTTCCCCTCCATTAATTTCATCCTCCTATATAGATCAACAATCCTCTAAACAAATCACTCTAGAACCTCAAAAAGATCTTAAATCTACAACCAATCCTTCATGTTCTATCCCTATAAATTCAAAACCTACAGAAACAACTATCATACCTTCCACATCTCAAGATATAGGGAATAAGCCTTCTACATCTTATGCCCTTTACGATGAACTTTTACCGATTTATCCACAACCTTAATATCAGAAAAAACAAATGCTTTCATGCAAGATTCAATTCTTTTAAATAATTTACCGCCATCTCCTCGTACTTTGGGCCTCCCACAACCTATGGGAAGTACTTACCAAGTCGGGAGTTGTGCCTTCATTTATAAAGGATATGACCTAGGGAAGAATCCCTCGAAATATCAAAACTCATCATGAGGGATACGCTCGGTGTTATTTTACCAATGATTATATTAAAGCTAAACCCATGATGCTTAAAATGGGATATAAAGGGAAAGGCTTGGGACCTTTCCAAAATGGCATGAAAGAACCTTTCGAGGTAGAACCGTGGCATGCCTGCTGTGGTGTGGGCCTATTTCCTAGTAAGGGTCAACCCTTTCCTTTTGAAGATGATGATCAACTCATATGTTATCAAGATTATTTGGATAGGCATGTTGATTTGCCTCTTAAAAATCAGTCGTTTTCATGTAACATGCTATCCATAGCTTACCCTGAAATGATTGCTGACCCCGATGAAGAGTTGGAAGGAGATATCTTCCATGATGTCTCTGTTGAAGAGATGTTACACAATGGATTTTATTTTGATGGTTCTATACCAACTATAGCCCAACTTGAGGCCACTAATCCTCAAGATGAATTATCTAAATTAACCTTACAAGAATTACAAGAATTGGGTGTTTCACCCGCCCCACCTAATTTTGAAAGAGATCTACACATGGAGGTAGAAAACGTCATTAAAATTAATATTGGAGCTGAGGATAATCCTCACATAATCAATATTGGATCAGAATTAAGTCAAGAAAAACAAGAACAATACATTGCATTCCTTAAAGAGTATGAAGATGTCTTCGCTTGGACATATGAAGATATGCCGAGGTCTAGACCCTTCTGTAGTCATGCATCATCTAGTGGTCCATCCGGATGCTAAACTTGTTAAACAAAAACTTAGAAAAATGCATCCCAAAGTGGCTCTGCTAGTCAAAGGGGAGTTAGAAAAACTCCTGAATGTTATCTTTATACAAGCTATTGATTATCCTTGAATGGATCTCAAATGTAGTTCCAGTCACCAAGAAAGAAGCTACCAAAGTTAGGGTTTGCACAGATTTTAGAGATATTAACGTTGCATGCCCTAAAGATGACTTTCCTCTTCCAAACATGGATCAAATCATTGACTTTACTTTCGGGAGTGGGATGATGTCCTTAATGGATGGATTCTCCGGTTATAATCGGATCAGGATAGCTCCTGAAGATCAGGCTAAAACAACCTTTATTACCCCCTAGGGTACCTTTTCTTGGAAAGTGATGCCATTTGGCTTAAAGAACGTAGGTGCAACTTATCAACGAGCTATGACCTATATTTTTCATGATATGATGCATGATATCCTACATGATTATGTAGATGATATTATAGCTCGCTCTATTATTGAAGACAATCATTTAGATGATTTGAGAAAAGTTTTTAATCGATTACGAGAATATCTTATTCGATTAAATCCAGCAAAATGCATATTCGGAGTTAAGTCCGGTAAACTATTAGGGGTTTTAGTTTCTTTACGTGGTATTGAAATCGACCCTCTCAAGATTGCGGCCATCACTGATATGCCCGCACCTACTAATATATCTGAGTTACGAAGTTTACAAGGTAAACTTCAAGCTATCCGTCGCTTCATCGATAAGCTGGCGGACAAAACTGGTCCCTTTCTTAAACTCCTTAAGAAGGATGTCCCTTTTAATTGGGACACCGAATGTAGAGAAGCTTTTGAACTTCTCAAACAATACCTCCTTAATCCACCTGTGCTTTCACCACCTAAACTTGATCGCCCATTTCTCCTATATATTTCAGCTTCAGATTATGCCTTAGGAGCTATGTTAGCTCAACTTGATGATGAAAAGAGAGAACGTGCTAATTATTATATTAGCCGAACCTTCATCAGTTATGAAACCCGCTATACGACATTAGAGAAACTATGTCTAGCAGTCGTGTTTGCTACGCAAAAATTACGACACTATATGCTTAGTCGAAAAACTTATGTCATTGCCAAATACGATCCCTTAAGGTATCTCATGAGTCGACCTTATTTATCGGGTCGCACGGCCAAGTGGGTTCTTGCTCTAAGCGAGTTTGATCTCACATTCATAGGACAAAAGTCCGTTAAGGGTCAAATCATAGCGAGATCAATTAGTTGCTGCACCCTTAGAGTCTACCCATCCCCTCATCATCGAGTTTCTGATGAATGCCTTCAATTAGAGGCAGACCATATTGAACAATGGTCCTTATACTTTGATGGAGCCCGATGCATGAGTGGGGCTGGTGCGGGTATTATTTTAATATCCTCGCAAAAACATCTTATTCCTCTGTCCTTCAAATTGACATTTGCTTGCACCAACAATACTGCTTGAGTATGAAGCTCTAATCCTTGGATTACGAGCTGCCTTAGCGCTAAAAATTAAACATCTGTTAGTTTTTGGTGATTCTCAACTGGTTATAAACCAAATTAATGAAGTTTATCAGACCAGAGATGATAAGCTGCGCCCATATAAGGCCTATGTTTTACAATTAATGTCTCTATTTGATCAAGTTACCTTGGAAGCTATTCCTCGAACTAGCAACCGTGCGGTGATGCTATGGCCGTAGTTGCATCTCTCCTGCCCTTGGAGTTAGATGACGAATATGCCACTATCATTATTCATCGACTCCAGGAACCCGCTTCAAATAAGTCATGCTTAGAGCCTTTGGATGTGTTTCTAATCAATGAAACTACTCCTGAACCTTGGTATACGGACATATTTGATTTTCTCCAAAATGGGACTTTCCCTGCCAATTCTAATAGAAACCAGCGTCGGTTATTACGTAGACGAGCAAGTCGATTTGTAATAATTGGCAATACTTTATATAGGAGATCTTTTGAAGGTATCCTATTAAGATGTTTAAACTTAGAAGAGTCTAAATCAGCCTTGAGTGAAGCCCACGATGGATCTTGTGGAGGACACTTTAGTGGTAGCGTCATTGCTAAAAAGCTCCTTCGGATAGGATACTTTTGGCCTACCATGGAAACGGATGCACATGAGTATGTGCGCCATTGCGACAAGTGCCAGAAACATGCTGACCTTGTCCATGCGCCTGCACAAGAGCTACAGGCTATTTCATCTCCTTGGCCCTTTTCTAAATGGGGCTTAGATATTATTGGCAAAATCAATCTTGTGTCATCTGATGGACACAAGTTCATCATAACCGCCATTGAGTATTTCACGAAGTGGGTCGAAGCTATGCCTTTAGCTTCCTGCATTGGCACACAAGTCTCTAAATTTATTTTTAATCAAATCATTTGTAGGTTCGAAATTCTTGCAAATCTCATCTCTGACAATGGAACTTGTTTCAAAAATAAAGATGTTAAAAAATTATGCCAAAAATATAAGATTCAACATCGTTGGTCCACTCCCTATTATCCTCAGGGTAATGGTCAAGCAGAAGCATCTAACAAAACCTTAATCAAAATTCTCAAAATATTGGTCAATAAAGCTGGCCGTGGCGGCACATTCAATATATCCAGCCTTGTGGGCCTATCGAACTAGTGTTCGAACCCCCACTGGAACTTCACCATTTGTTTTGGTTTACGGTGTTGAAGCAGTTTTTCCCTTTGAATTAGAAGTTCCTTCTTTGGCTCTACTACTTCAAGATACCAAAGTAGGAGATGAATATCATCTTTGGCGAGACTCGGTCAGCTGGAACTCCTAGATGAAAAATGCATCAATGCTTTGGAGCATCTCCGTGCCTACCAAAACAAGCTTAAAAGATCATATGCTAAAAAAGTTCGTCATCGATCCTTTGAGATCGGCGACCTTGTTTTAAAAGAAAATCAAAAAAATACAAATGCAACTAAGGACCTTAAAGGTAAATTTGAGCCCAAGCGGCTTGGACCATACATTATTACTTCTAAATTTGAATCGGGAGCATACAAATTATCTACCTTAGATGGTAAAGAACTTAAAGAACCCATGAATATTTTGCATCTTAAACGTTACTATGTATAAATTTGGTCATTTCATCCATGTATATATTTGTTTAAAATTCAAAATCACTATCTTGTATTTCTTTCAAATTTATAAAATCCAAAAACATCAAAAACATTCATAATCATCAAAATCTTCAAAACTATTTGTTGCATTTATTTATGGCACTTGTTAAATTTTTATTCAAAAACAAAAAACAAAAAACAAAATAATGATAAAAATATAAAAACAACAATATGCTTGACTCTTTCGAAACCAAAACAATATAAAGAAGAAAGAGAGAGTCAACATTCTCAAAACTTCTCAAAAGTATTTATATATATTTTCTTACAAATGTTGCAGTTATATGTTTCAAATTATTTTGGATAAATTAGCATTTATTTGGAATCCCTCACTTGCACACTCACAAAAATAAATATCTTGATTTTATATGGCATGATTACTAATCTCTCTTATATCAAAGTCCACAAAATTCAATTAAATAAAGTTTGAGCATAGAGAATTGATCTTGTTATTTACTTAAACCAAGCACATCTTTTCACAATAAAATGATTATATTTGTAATTTCCATGTTTTGCTACATAGTAGAAGTGATTTCTTGAGCGAAAAGTTTCCCCTGCTATCCTATCATGCACATGGTCTAGAATCTTTGAGAATTGGCAAAAGGACAAGCTCACCCCTACCCAGAATAAAAATCCCTTGCTCTACAGCTAATCCGAGCAAGTATCCCTAGCAAAGAAAAAGAAAAGAAAAGTTCAAGAAAAAGAGAAAAGAAAAATGTTATTTTATATCATTACAGCAATATTTCAAGCACTATCTCAAAAATCAAGCAAACAAAAATACAAAAAGAAAAAGAAGCAAAGTTCAAAAGAAAAGCGAGAAAGCAAGAAAGCAATAAAATCCCTTTCCCTACCCTTTGAAAAGAAAAGAAGGGTTGATGAGCTTGAATCCCTGGAATTCTCAATTATTCGAAAGCTGTGAGGTAAGCCCCATAACAGGTGGTTTGTGCCCAATCTGCTTGGCCTTGGGTAACTCCTAGCGTGGTGATATGTCCGTCACATTAGCGACCTTCTTTTGTACGAGACCTATGTCTGCTTATGGATTAGCTAGCTCTTGATAATCCGACCTACATAGTAGTCTAGTATGGTTATATGCATCTACATCATGGTTAATGAACACTTATTTGGTTTCTTCAAATCACTTGTATCATATTATCTTGCTCAAAGCTGGTAAATGCACAAAGCAATTGCACACACATTTGTATTTGAGAGATTTTGTGTATCATTATGATAAATCAAGATCGGAAATGAATTCACATATGCACATGGGATTCCTTATAAATCTAACTTTTGTCTTCAAAATACTTTGAAATATTCTTTTTGCAACTTGTTTGGAATAAATCAAGTACAGTTGTTTAGCATAAAGACAACTATATAATAGAAAAATCAAAAATTTCTTTCAAAACTATACAATCAAAACATATATATCTGGTTGACTTTCGCGACGATGGTATAGTTCCAAAACCAAAATTGGAATTTTATGCCTAGCGCAAGTCCTCATCTTCATATTTTTTGTTTATTAAAAATCAACCATGCAATAAAACTATCTCTTTTTTGATTTTCGCGATGATGGTATAAGTCTATACCTACATATTCTATGCCTAGCGCAAATCATTGTAACAATTTTTATTCCCCATTTATTTAAAAATCATGAAAACCATATGACTTAATTCATTATGTTACACAAATTATGCTTTTAAAAAGCAAACACATTTTCATTATTTCATGTCATTATGTCAACCTTCAATTTTGCAATGATGGTATAATTCCTAAGGAATTATCCAAAAATTTTATCACACTTAGGAATTTATGCCTAGCAAAAATCATTTTAACATTATTTCATGCATACTATTTTTATGAAAATCTGAAAAACAAACCATCATCATCATCATTTGCACCATTGCACCAAAGTCTTAAGGCAGTCTCTTAAGCACTCTTTTACTTTTAACAATATTTCTATCACTGGGACTAGCTTGATGACCGAGTGAGCGGCGACTCCATGAAATGGTCTATAATAGCGACAATGTCCTTTGAAATTATTGTTAGAAGTCTCTTTTTATTTTTATTACATCACATCACAAACAATCAATTTGTTACATCAGATTATTTCATTTAAAATATTACCGCATGACATCAAAATTATAAATTTTCAAAACGACATAATTTCATGAATCCTCAATCCAATTATCAAATCAATCAATCAAACATAAAAGCATCATAAACATACACATAACACAAGTCATATGATCAAAAACATATCATATATATATCAACAGTATATATACATCATCAAAACTGGATTGGTATGCCACAATCTGTACCTCGGCATACTCAATCCTCTATCAAAAAAAAAATAATAATACAATGCTATCATGTCAATCTATACAAATTGTTGCAGTCCTCTAGCCTCGAGAGCCCCTCGAGCTCTCTGCCTCATCTCCTCCCCCACCCTGAGGTGGACGAGGTGGCCCCATCACAGTCTGAGTAGTACTGTGAGTCCTAGTCCTCGATCGGGACGAGGTCCTCGACGACCCGATCCTGATCGGATCTGCGATGTTGGCTGGTAGGGGTAGTCTATCCGCCTCTGGCACCAGTTGATAGTACAAAGTCTGGTAGAAAGTAAGTTGGGCAATAGCCCGTGTCAGCTCCCCAGTGCTCGCCCCTCCGCCCCGTGCCCTGAGGCATGCAATCTCGTCTCGGAGCTGTGTCACCTCAGCTCGGTGGCGTGCAACCTCATCTTGCAATGTCTGCACTTGTGCCTGGAGACGATCTCTCTTCGCTCGGAGAGTAGCGGTCTCGCTACTCTCCCCTGTGTCAACACCCTTGCCCTTATCGGGCGATGGTGGCCTCTCCCTCTATGGAGATGGGGGTCTCGCCTCCCTCCTCTCCCTCTGCCGTGGCCTCTCCTGTGCCTGTGGCCTCCTCGGCTCTCTCTCGCCGTGACCCTGGGCCGCCTCCATAGCCGCCCGGCGCCGCCTCCCTATCCGACGCACGACTGCGTGTATCGGACCCTGAGCCCTCGTCATCCGAGGAGGGCGGATGCCTACGTACCAGGCATCGTAGCCATCGGCTACCCCTGCGTCGTCCCCATCCACTGGCTGAATGGGGGCATCGTCCGTGTCTTGACTCCAGAAGCGTTGCATGTCTGGAGCCCCGCTCACTATGGTGTTATCTCGGATAGTCCAGGAAAACTCATAATCCCTGAGAGATGGGATCCCCTACTGCAGACCGAACTATCGCAAAACTCGGTCATAGCGGTGGAGCTCCACCTCTCCCCTCTCCATCCATAGCCAGCAAACTCGCCTAATGTGAGCCAACTCCTGTCCATCCTCGGCCCACCCTGGATGCTCCCTCCATGGCCTCTAGGTAATCTGGTCTGGGACTAGGTCATCTAGTAGTCTCCGGGACATAGGAAGGTCGATCCACCATTGTGACCCTCTTCGGAGCCACCAGTAGAAGACTCGGGGCCTCTCCCCATCAACCCCTATCAGAGGAAGCCCTATCGGCCTCCGCACTGCAATGTGCTCCCAGCACCAAACCTGTAGGAGCGATGTCATCACCAGACATCGACCGCCCTTGTACATGACCCCATATAGGATCCTGTACAACCGGCATAGTACATAACTGCCCCAAGAGAACCTGTACCCATGGTCCCGCATGTCGTAGATCACATCTGCCAGCATCCACGGCACCCTGCACCCGCTCTGGTGGCACAGCAAAAGTCCACCAACCACTCTAGCTAGAACCCGTGTGAGTCTAGATGCCCCAGGCATCTGACGTAGTGCCTCGATATTAACTCTGCCCTTCTCCAGGGTGAAGCTCGGGTCACCACACAATCGTCCCATAGCATGGCCCTGATTGGCCGTAGGAGTGATCAATCGTCCTTGTATGGGGATTCTTAGAATCCTCCATACATCCTCTAAAGTGGGAGTCATCTCCCCTGTCGGTAGCCAAAAACATGAGGAACCCGGATACCATCTCTCTGCTAGGGCTGTCAGTAGCCCCATATCTGTAGACACTTGTGGCATCTCTGCCACATGCTGTAAGCCGGCCTGTGCCAGCTGATCCTGCTCTGCCTGTGTAAGAGCGGCCAAGTCATCTCTCAAACCTCCATACTTCCATTCCCTGCTCTTTAGCAAACCTCTCTGCAACATAAACAACAAAACAACAAACAATCATTAATAAACAATTCAAGTATTTAATAATGCAAGTAAAATAAGTTCAATTTTATGCAATTGATGATATCGCCCACTATTGGACGATATCGTCCCAAATTTGAGCAGAATCGTCTCCGATTTTGCAAGCCGAAATCGTCTCTAATTTGATGAAATCGTCCCCCTTTCGTCGATTTCGCCCTTAGACGAAATTGAGACGATTTCGTCGAAATCGGGACGATTTCGTCCCGACGACGTCGACGGCCCAAAAATGGCCGCGATGCTCAAAATTCATCTAAAATCTACCTAAAAAGCATGTAAAATCAAATTAAAGCATTCTAGACTAAGTCTAGACTCTTACCCGTAGACCACGCCGGACCTCTGTTGATCTGTGCGTCGTCTCCACCATTTTTGCTTCAGAGCTCTAAAACCAGTAAAAATGAACAGTAAAAATGAATTAGGGTTTTACCCTATTTTTCTTAATTTTATTCAAAAATAATTTTGCTTTTCGCGTTTTTACCTCAAACGTTCGATTTGGGTAAAAACACGGAGGGGGCACCATAGTAAGTTGTCGTACGATTCGACCAAGAATCGTCGCCTAAAAAT
The DNA here is from genome assembly GCA_028583015.1 of Wollemia nobilis. Taxonomy (NCBI): domain Eukaryota; kingdom Viridiplantae; phylum Streptophyta; class Pinopsida; order Araucariales; family Araucariaceae; genus Wollemia; species Wollemia nobilis. The sequence goes on along the minus strand of JAQPPZ010000386.1, from coordinate 3,878,621 downwards.
GGGAATAATTTTTTGCTTTCTCGTAGATCGAGAAGAACTCATCTTTAACGCATTTTCTTCGGAAAATTCGCTAAAGAGGGGGCAAAATGTAGCACCCTAAAATTGGCACAGTGAAATTGTAATAATTACATTCACCTTAGTAAATAATTTAAATTCAAATTTTAACCTCCCAAACCGCCTGTTAACCATCGGGTAATCCGTTTCCCCCTTTTCCGTACCATTTTTAGAGGTTGTTTTGACCGTTTGACGATATCGTCGCCGATCAGACGATATCGCCCCAGATCTGACGATTTCGTCTGGGCTAGGACGTCCAGACGATCTTGTCCCAAAACTGATTTTGCACAATTAGCTTCTGTTCCAACGGGCCTCTAATCCGGGCAGAAGCGTGTCTACGCCGTTAGGGACCCTCCCCATTGGAGATCTCCCAAATAGGGATGATCTCCAACCTCCTAACTACTCCCCTAAGCCTATTTAATCATTAGGACCTTCCCTTCCCAACCCCTGGCTGAAATTCTCTGTAACTTAACTTCATACACGTTAAATCATCCCAAATTCACACTTGCAGTAGTCCTATACCAATTTTGTTGTAGGTACCTTAGTGTTTTTCAGCCGGAGCAAGATTTCATCATCGTCGACGAACCTGTTTCAGATCGGAGGCGATCCTGTCGAATCAGAGACGATTTCGTACCAATGTGGGACGATTTCGACTGCAGTCAACATTGAGGCAATCAGTGCCTGAAGTTTGCATTTCTTCTCCCCTTTTTCTTTGTTTTATGTTGTAATTAGCAATTTTATTCAGTATTTTATGTTATTTTGCATTTGGAGTTCACCCATTTAGCTTAAATTGCATGATAAGATCATAATTTCTCATTAGAATATCATAATTTGTTTGAATTTCTATTCATAACTATTGTTTAGTATTCATATTGTTATTTTGTGTTGTTTCCCTCTGTTATCATAGTTGTATTCTCTGTATTTTGCATCTATTTTTCTGTTTGCAGGTTCTCTGATGAATTCGTCAGATCTCAGACGATCTTGTCGATCAGATGATCTTGTCTGATCTCAGACGATTCTGTCGAATTCTAGACGATCCTGACTGCTTCAAACATCAGAATCTCCATCAGACATCCGGATCAGGTATTCTTCATTTATATTCTGTAATTTCTCTATTTTTTGTCTTTAAATCTATTTTCTGTATTCATTAAATCTGCACTTTCATATAGATTAATTTAGATTCATTTGGCCAAACCTAGGATATGAATGCTTAAGACTAAAAATGAACACATAAAAACACATTCCAAACCTAGGCGTGGAAACTGCCATTAAATGTTTCCTGGTGAACCCACCATCCATCGAAAAATCACCAATATACACCTCCCTTGAGAGGCGGGACCTTCGCAAGTCCTCTCAGTCTGAGGTACCGCGACATCCTTTTCCCATCCTCCTTCCGGGCACGGATCCTATAGCTTGAAGGTAAGGATGCAAAAAATTTGGAGCGATACGAGGTGGGGGGGGGGGGGGGGGGGGGGGGGGAGGATGGAGGGGGGAGGGGTGACCCAAGAGTATATTGTATGATGCAGGGCAATGTACAATAAACATGGTCATGTCTAAGGTTCTTGGACCAACTTGCAATGGGATAGTAATAACTCCACATGTTTCTTGTGTTTCGTCATTGAAGGCTTTTATGATCATATCAGTTCTTTTCATTTCATCACTTCTAAACCCAAATCTTTGGTAGAAGTCAAAAGTGCAAATGTTTAAAGATGAACCATTATCAATCAAGACTCGTTTAACTGCCACATCCCCAATTAGGGTAGTAATATATAAGGGGTTATCCTTATGTAAACTATGTTGCGGTATATCTCTATCTCGAAAGTCAATACAATCGACTTCTCGAGTTATGATAGTATTGGCCATGGCTTCGAGGTTGAATATTTTGTGGTACCATCATTTGGCTTAATGTGAGCATTAATTCATCCCTATGTGTAGGAGAAGATCTTAAAAGGTCCAAAAGGGAAATTCTAGCTGTAGTATTTGATAATTGTTCATTAATATTATAAGGAGGCTTAGGTTGAACATTAGGTGCATGATTCCCTTTATTAGGAAATTTCAAAACAAATGGAGTGATCCATCGTTCTGAGTTTGATCTTGTTGAGAATTTTGAGCTTGTTGTCGAGTAACGACTCCAATGGTACCTACAATATTATTTTGAGGATGATGAATTGGTCTTGGTCTAGCATTTATGGCTTGTTCATTAGAAAGTAATTGGTGAGACGATGGTCGAGTAGTGACTCTTCTTGGAAATGGTTCTTCTGGAACCATAGAACTTGTGATAGGTTGAATAGGATCTGATTCATCTTCAGAGCTATTCGATTGATTTGAGGTGATTTCCATGTCACTTTCAGTCTCATATTCTGTATCACTAAGATCAGGTGTCCGAATGTTATATAGAGGTCTGGTCGTAACCATGGATAAAGTTGTGTCAAATATTTCCAAATCATGAGTAGGTAAATGTCCACTAATAGTTCCTACATATCGGGTAGGAGGGGGAACATTATGATGTTCAATTTGATTAGCCACTTCTTTGCCATGCTTTGGTAAAGGATGTTGAAATATGTCCAATGATTGATTGGCATTCTGATTCTGATTTTGGGGGATGTTCTTTTGAGCATTATTAGGAGGATTTTGTTTAGGTTGAAAGGCTTGCACCTCCATCTCATTGTTATCAATTAAGTCTTGTATTTTATGTTTTAATATTTTACAAGAGTTGGTAGCGTGTCCAGGTCCTCTATGGAAATCACAGTGTAAATCAGCTCTATATCCGGGTATAGTTGGATCAGGTTCCTAGATATTTGGTAATTGGATCAATCCTCATGCTAGTAATTGTGGGAGAATGGTTGATAGAGGTTGATTTAACCTAGTAAATTCTTGAGGTGGTTTATTAGGAGGTTTCAATATAAACTTCTCCATTGTTTTCGTAGTATTAACATTGGCAATGTTTTTGCTATCGGTGACTCCATCACCCACAACTTGTTTATTTTTATATTGATTTTTGGATGTTTTCTCATCATCTTTATTTTTAAGCTGACCTCTCCTAATGAGAGCATCTTCCACTCTTCGAGCTAAGTCTATAGCTTGATCGAAGGTGGTCAAGGTAGCAATTGATAACTCATAGGATAGTTGTTCTTGTAAATTATTGATAAAGATATCCAACATTTCCCGATAAGGTAACACAAAGTGTAATTTTCCTATCAACTGTCTCCATCGAGCTAGGAAATCAAAAAAACATTCATCTTTGTCTTGTTTTAGGTTGTACAAATATTTAATAGTTACATGCCTTTCAATGTAGGCACTAAATTGATGAACAAAAGACTTAGCTGTTTCTTCGAAATTCCTCAAAGAATGAGTGGGTAATTGATAATACCACTCCAATGCCATTCCTCCTAAACTTTTTGGGAACATATTTAGTAATAACAAGTCATCATGTGATATATCATGACATGCTATCCTAAACATACGAAGATGCTCTATGGGATCTTCGATTCCTTTGTATATAGGTAGGACAGGCATAGGAAAGTGTTTAGGATATGGTTGTGCTACAACTATAGGATCTAGAGGTTGACTACACATCTCTCGATAATTGTACAAGGGATGGTAGGGATCTATCTGGTCCATGCGGGAGACTAACTGTTTCACCATGGCTTCCAGATTACTAGTTTGTCCACCATATTGGTTCGGTGGTATGTGAGTATGGGATTTGTGAGCATATGATGGTGTGACATAAGGATTAGATGCTATATTGCTATTATGCAAATGGTTGGTAGGAAGAGTATTATGAAGAAGATTTGTAGTAGCATTATGTTGTATCCTAGATTGTTGGAAATTGGTGTTTGGTTTTGTTTTGGGCTTTTGTTGATTTGAGGTATGTTGATCAATAACTTGGTGAAATAGAGCAGTGAATGAAGGTTTCTTTTGTGTGGGAATAACTCTAGGCTTGGTAATAGGCACTCTAGGTGGTTGGGTAACCTGTTGTTGTTGCATGTTCTGGATTATAGCGGCCATATCCAAATTGGATGGTCCAGCTTGATCACTTTATTGATCAATGAAGGACAAGGGATTAGTGCGTGTGTGATATATTTCTTCTAGGGTTGCTTGAGTGTCACTAATTTGATCCTTGTCCATATGGACTGCTCTATTAAGGGCGCCAATATTAGTATTGAGGAACTTCCAGAAATGTTCCATGTTCTCAAAAGTAATAGCTCCTTTCGGAGACATTTTAGGGGATGAGGATCCTTCCTCTCTAACAGTTTCTCTTTGTTCATTTGCTTCAGCAAACTCTTCTTCTTGTTGGTCTAGTGTTCCTTCTTCCTGAATTGGGTCTTCAGGAAGGACATCTGGTTTATTTTCTTGGTTTTCCTAACCAATCTTCTTCTACTTCAATCTGTTTTCCATTCCTAAGTCTAGTCATTATGCTTAAACTTAGATTTTAGCAAATATATATATTTGAACAAGTTTGGGAGGTATATATTTTAATTATATACCTACTATAATACTTAAAAGAAAACGTTTTGATTTTTGTTATATTTTTGTTTTGTTTTTTGTTTTTTTATGTTTTTATGATAATATTATAAAGACAACAAACAGCATACTAAATGCAAGAAATAATAATAATAAAAGAATGACTTAGTTTTCTATAAATAGTTTATGGATGTCATTGATAGGATCAAGTTCATCAAGAGTCATGAAATTCTCCTCTTCAAATTGGAAATGGTTTTTCAAGAATTTGACAAAGTGTGCTATGGTGATGTTATCTACTTTTGACTCTGACTTGTAAAAATAGAGCTCATGGCAATACTCTCGATATAACATAGCTCTAGGAACTCTATTCCATCTCTTTCTATCCGTAAGAATGACCTCTTGATCCTCTATACGAGATAGAAATTTATGTACTACAACTGCGTTCTCAAGGTATTCCTCAAAGGTGTACAACTCGAAAGACACAAGGGCTCTTTTATCTGCTAACCACCTATGGCAAGCTCTCTGAAGTTCATGGTATAAGGTCACTTGATCAGGATCCAGGATTCTATCTAGGACAAACCTCTTGATTTGCCTAAGTTCGGTTGATCTAGATTCAATGATATTCAATCTCCTATCAAGTTCGTCCCATAAAGGTGGGACTCTATATGTTTGAGATACTCTAAGCAAAGAAGTAATCTCTATGGCTACTAATTGATTTTCAACATTAATGGTGACAACTCGTCTTTTATTATAATCTACCATCTAAATATGATATGCAATCTTAATTGTTTATCTGATGATTCTAAATGCATTTTTTTTTTTTTTTTTAGGATTGTTTTCAAAAGGTTTTAAGTTTTCACGTCGGGTTCACCAAAATGTATCGCTCCAAATTTTTTGCATCCTTACCTTCAGGCTATAGGATCCACGCCCAAAAGGGGGATGCGAGAAGGATGGGACAATACCTCGGACTAAGAGGCCCTTTGAAGGTCGTGCCTCTCGGGGAGGGGGTATAAGGGTGAATTTTTGATGGATGGTGGGTTCACCAGGAAAATTTTGAGTGGCAGTTTCCATGCCTAGGTTGAGAATGGGTTTGATGTGTTCATTTTGTACTTTAATCATTCAATTCCTAGGTTTGGCCAAGATGAATCTAAGCTATTCTATATGCCAATGCTGATTTATATGAATACAAAAAACATGAATAAGTGCTAAACATAGAAAGTATGCTAAATAAGATATAATATACCTGATTTCAGATGTCTGATGAAGATTCTGAGGTTTGTAGAAGTCCAAATCATCTCAAATCATACGTAATCATCTAAAATTGCACAGAATCGTCTCAGATCTCATTCGGTCATCTGAGATCAGACGAGATCATCGTCGATCTGATGAATTCATCAAAAACCTGCAATCACAGAAATAGATACCAAAAACCAAAAATGCAACTACAAAAGCAAGGGGAAATGATAGAACTAGCAGTAAATTTACCTAAATGATAGATCTAGATAACGATTAAAGGAAAATGCATTAATTTAATAATTTATTTTAACTTTATCATGCATCTATACTAAATGAGGTGAACTCCAGGATGCAAAAATAAAATAAACCAAGTTAATGCATAAGAAAATGAAGAGAAAAGATAAGGAAATGCAAACTCCGGGCTCTGATTGCCCCCAATCTGGACTATAGTCGAGATCACCTCCAATCGTATGAGATCATCGTCGATCTGTGATAGGATCGTCCAAAATCATTTGGAATCGTCTGCGACGATCCGAGCTTGCTTCGACTGAAAAATAGTAAAATTCCTGCAAGAAAACTTGAAATACGTAATGCAAACGAAAGTATGAAGGTGTTCTAATGCACAAAAAGCTAAAGTTGTAGGGAAATAAGTCAGCCAGGGGGTTCAGGGGGATAAACTGAGAAAATCCTAGTTTATATAGGATTAGGGAGAGGTTAGGAGGTTGGAGATCATCCCAATTTGGGAGATCTCCAATGAGGGAGACTCTAACTGTGCAGATACGCTTTTTGCCCAAGTTAGAGAAGTTGTTGAAATAGAAGCTAATTATGAAAATTTGGTTTTGGGACGAAATCGTTTGGATGTTCTATTCTAGAAGAATTCGTCAGATCTGGGATGATTTCATCTGATCGGCGATGATATCATCCAACGGTCAAAACAAATCCTAAAAATGGCACGAAAAACAAGGGGAGCGGGTAACAGGCGGTTTTGGGTTAAAATTCAAATTTTTATCTTTTTACTAGGGTTTAACTGTGCCAATTTTAGGGTGCTATAGCGACCTACACTGATTTCAATACTATGTTTCACCTATCCTTCTCTATTTTAGATGGTTAACCTTTGGATCTTCTTCTTCTTTGTCTTTTTCTTCTTCTCTTCTCTCTTCTTCTTCTCTTTGTTGGATTTCTTTCTTGCTTTATCTTGTGCTCTATTTTTTCATCCATTCTATCCATGCATTTCATATAGTTTTTACATTAAGATATATTGCATGCATAAAATATTAGAATTAAAGAATATCTAAATTAAATCAAATCACATGCACACAATCACAAAAAAACATACAAAAGAAACTATGTATTACTCAATAAGAAAAGAGAGATACATTCTTGTCTGGTTGGTGTACCATAGTCTAGTTTTGGTACACTTAACCAATCCCTAGAGATGCATGCCATAATAAAAATTGGTATTTCATCCCAATCCCTAACCCTAGATCTGAAAGCATATCTCCTCTACTCTGCTCTATGGAGAATGTGGTCCAGGTAGTCTCATACCCATGGATGGTGAAGCCAAGAATGTCCGTTATCGAGATCGTGATCTGCTAGCTAATTGGAGGGATGGAGGAAGTGTCGCTCTCTACCCCACTAGTATCACCTAGAATTTATAGTATCATAAAAGGTAGCCCATTGAATGGCCACCTCCAGCCTCTCCCCTACCCTCTATAGCTTCACCTATAGAAGGTAAACTCTATCGCTAGCCTAGCTTCTCCCAATGATAGCAATCCCAATTACTTGAGCCCTCTAGCACTTTGTGTCTAGATGGCTCACCTCCCCATAGAGATGATCAACCTCTACTCAAGCTACATCTCTCTTCCTCTCTATAGTACTCAATGATCCTCGTAGTCCTTCGATCCTGTTATACCTATCCTCTTGAAGCTAGTCCACTTATCTCTATAGAGTCACCACTTGTACTTGTAGTACCTCTACCTCCTCCTTCGGATCCCCTCATCCTGAGGCTTGGCCTTGATTAGCTACTATTGATGTGGAGGCCTCTTCCAATTCTTCATATGGTAGTATCATGGCCTCTATGGGGGCAACTATAGATGCCCCTACCTCCCTAGTCCTTACAACATTGGTGTCCTCTATCACTAGCTCAATTTGACCCTAAGCATACCTCTAACTCAGATATGCAAGGCCCTACTATGCCTTGCTTGTGGATCTATGAGATACATCTTGAAAATCTCACTGTAGACCTAGGTCCATCAATTGATGTCTCTATATCAGAACATGCAGGGAGATCCTCCAGAGCATGACTCCTCTATACCACTGCCTATAGCCGAAGGCCACTCCTGTGTTGTCCATCCTAGGATCCATATAAGGAGTATCATCCAAGTCCTCCTCTACCCACCTAGCCAAGTATGGTTTACCTCCCAATCCTACTGGGTCCTCGTAGACTCTCTGATACCATTAATCCCCCAGGTCCAGGATTCCCTACAAGATCCTAAACTACCTTAGGACTTGATCAAACTGGAAGACTTCTAGCTTATCTCTCTTTGTATTCAACCACCTGATCTTCCTGATCTTCACTAGCACTATCCTATCCTCAACCTAGCCTGGGTGTAGATTCCAAGGTTTCCATATAATCTTGGTCTCCCTTAGCTCATCTACTACCTACCTTGCTAGTGGTAGGTACCCTACATAGGTCCTCACAACCCACTCTAGGGATCTGGACCATCTATATGCTATTGGTCACTCTAGGGTGGGCAATGGTCCTGGCAGTGCATCCAGTATCCACACTGCTATGTGCTCCCAACTCCATACTTAGAGCAAATTCATGCACACTAATCATGTATACCACTTGTACACAACATTGTGTAATGTCCTATACAAGCAAGCCAACACATATGGACCCCATACGAACCAAAATCCTTGGTGTTGCATGTCTACCACTTCACCCACCATCATCCATGGTATATGTTGCCTGCTAGTATGGCACATCAACTATCCCACCACCATCCTACAGATCATGGTCATTAATGGGTCCACCCTATATCGCCCCACCAGGTCATCTATGACTATGGTGCTCTCTCGCATCTGGTGGGTCCAACCTCCTAAAAATTGTTACAAGGTCATCAATCTCCCTCATGCTCTGTAAACTAATGTACCTTTGATAGGGATACACAATATGTATCTCACATCCTCTAATGTGATGGTCATCTCTCCTATGGGTAACTAGAAGGTGTATGACTCTGGGTACCATCTCTCCACCAGTACTGTTAGTAGGGCCCTATCTGCTTCTACTCAAGGCATTCTCTCTAGGTGGTCTAGCCCCACTGCCTCTAGTGTATCCCTCTCTGCATTTTTGAGTGCCTCTAGCTCCACATCCAAGGATTTGGATCTCCACTCATGGCTTTCGAGTACTCTAAGATACAATAACAATAGAAAATAAAATTTTCCATCAGTTCAATAAATAAAAAATTAATCTCCTAAATTAATCAATCAATTAAAATTAATTGCATTAAAATAAAATCATATTTTTTTAAATTTTATTACTAAATTTTAATTTTGCATCTTCCAAGTTAGCTTGCTTGTATATTTCCTTCTTTTTTTTGCTTCTCTCTCTTTCATTCTGTCTTCTTATTTTTTCTTTCTTTTATGCCTTTTTGGTGAATTTGTGCCTGGTTTTTTAGGGTCTTGATTTTGCTAAAGTGAGATCATGCCCCACTTCATGAGGTGTGATATCGTGAAATCATGCCTAGTATTGTTCTCCAGAAATGATTTCATCACTACCACCCAGGGAAAAATCATGATCGGGCTGTGAAATCATGCCTGGATCGTACGCAGCAAAACCATCAATTTTGGTGGAAAACCACTCAAAAATTACAAAAAATAAACAAAATTAAAATGCAGGTGTGGTTTTTGATCTTATCTATTCTTACCCTACTTTTGTGCTAGCATAACCCCTCACGATTATTGAATGGTGCATCAAAAGAACCATATCCCCTTTTTCCCTAGAGCTCCTTTCTCTCTCTCACGCGGTAAAAATGAATTAGGGTTTTATCCCTTTTCACTTTTATCTCTATTTTTTGTGCACTTTATTTTATTTTATTTTTCTTCTTTGTTTTAACTTCTCATTCTTCTAATTTTGTCTTTTCAAGTTTTTATGAGGGATTTATTCCTCATAAAACTTGAGGGGGCACCTTGGCCTTAGAGGTATTAATGTCCCTAATACCTCAATTTACGTGCAAAACATGAAAGTGTTCAAAATAAAACTATTTTTACACCATCCCTTTCTTATAAACCAACCAACCCATTTTTGCTTGTCACATTTTGTTTGTGTGTGTTTACATATTTTCTTTGAAACATTTATTAGGCCATAAATGCATCAAAGAGCGGGTACAATGTAGATAAAAAAAATTGACCCACTTTAGTAGGCAATCTTCCTAGAGCCATTTGGGAGGCCCCTTAGACTTGTCTAAGGTGAGGGTAAGGTTCCTTACTCCCTATTTTTTTGGTTTCCTCTCTCTATGTGAAATCGTACTCTATCTTTAACGTGATGCGAATTTGCATGGCAAAATCACAATCACCCTTAATGGGTGCGATTTCACCTTTTTTGGGGTTTTTCTCAAGGAAACCCTAATTCTTTGGGTTTGGTGTGTTTTACATCGATCCTCCTTGATTTTATTACCTTTCTCACCTTCAAATATGCTATATAATGAGGGTTTGAATTCACTTCTCACACATGATACAATCACATATTCGAATTGATGATTTTATTGCTCACTAACATTTGGTTTCTCATAAAGTGTTCTTATTCAGTCTACATCCATTTTCTTCATGCGCAAGCAAGTTTAATTTGGAGTTTGAAAATTGACTGGATTTCTACTACATTTATTATTGATTACTTTTGCTCACTCTTGGTGGATTGGTGTTGAAGCCCTAAGGAGAGATCAACCATTTGAGAGGTCTCAAACCATTATATTTGCTTCCTCGCACTCTGCTAAGTGAAAAAATTCTATTGCATACTTGTTTTTGTTCACTGTAAGATTTATTATTTCACTTTAGTCTGATATGTTTCATCTCACTTCGATGAAATCATCCCCAGTCTTCTATGGGGTGCAACTTCGCTTGTGCATTATCACACACGCTTATTACAGGTCATCATTTTTCCTGACCAAAATATGGGGGCAATATGATATCCCAAATTTCATTATTGCATTATAGACTACATTTAGGGATTGATTTCATATTCTATTATGTGATTCCATCATTCTATTTTGCTATATTTTATTATGTTTGTTTTCTTCCAAAGGTCAATTTCCACTTTTATTTATCAAAGCTCAACTAAAATGACCTAGGGGACTTGACTGCTATGCCTCCAAGGACTATTGTACAGTGACCTAAGTAGGCTCCCGAGCACTAATCCTATTTTCCAAGTGTTTGTTAAGTTGTCTTGCAGGAATAGGAGTTATTGATAACTCTAGACAAAGGAATAAAAGCAATGATAAATCACCAGATAAGCTAAGTGTTCTGATTAGTATTTAGGTGTTTTGTTAAGTGCTTTATAATTTTGTTATAAATCCTAGATTTGATTTTATAGAAATATATTTAATTAAGTTCTAGGTATTTACAGATAAACAACATATAGTTTGCACTTAGGGTTAGCTTTGTTTGTGCATTTCTTCTTGAGCCCTTGCTTAAAGGTTATCTATTTATAATACTAGGTTAGAGAAGTAGTCAAAGAAAGAATCATTCTAGGACTTAGCTCTTGTATTCTTGCATTATCCTTCATATTTTATAGCATAGATCTAGAAAGGCCAAATCTAGGTGTTTATCTTGAATCTAATACATCAAACATTATTGAAAACCAGAGGACTTGGAGTGAGTCCTTAAACCATTTCTAGTGAACCCTTCCCCCTAGCACTAATTGTAGAGAAAAAATACCCCCGTGGTTCACCCCAAAGGCTTCTCTCTTGTGGATACAAATTTTGGGAATTGTATGTGGGAGGGTAGTTTTCCTCCTATACAAAGCCAAACAAAAAAATATCAAGAAAATATATAGAAATGAAAGCATAAACAATAGGGATTTGGGTAAGAGGATTCAATATACTAATATATCCATGTTATATTTGTTAGCTATAGTTCCTCGATGTCCTTGAAGTATATCCATGTGAAGTATATCCTCGACTAGACAAATAGTCCCCAGTTTCTCTTATGATGAATAATAAATAAAATGTTAATGATCCAATATGGAAGCATCTACTATAATTTAAAAAAGAAAGATAACAATAATCAACGTTAGAATCAATATTCTCATGAGGAATAAAGAGCATATATATGATCGATCAAAAAAGCATTGAACAAGTTGTCAGATATCAACAAAATGTAAAAATGGTGGGAGTTCATTTTATTAATATTTTTGTATGCTTTTCTGTGAACTTAGTGAATTGCTCATTACCCACCTCTTTCTCAAAGGTGTATTTATAGATGAGATTCAAAATATTTTCCATTTAGGACCATTGTAGGGGGTCCATCATTAAGTTGAGATGCCACCTACCTTAGATTATGGTTATTATTACATGGTGGCTGAGGGTGATGATTGTTTTAGGCTATTCATTATGACGTGGTATGGTTGACCAGGATGAGTTTTCCTAAGAGAAAATGATCATTTTTATAAAACTCATAAATCAAATATTTTTGACTCAAGGAGGTTCCCTAGATGGAATATAGACACTTATATATTCACTCCAATTTGTCCTCTATTTTTGAGTTAGACTAGGATGATTCTAGAGGAAGGATATTTGTAAAAGGTTGAAAATTATTGGATAACCTTGGGGGATCTAAGACAATGAAACTATAAGAATAATGAAAACCAAATTCTATCCACTAGAGAGAAAAGGACTGGTGGAAATAACTGGTAGAACAAATGAAGGTACACTCTAAGTGGTGATAGAGCTATGTGATAGAGTAGAAGGGATATGTATTTAGGGAAAGCTGGGTTGGGACACAGATGAGTTATCCTCAAGAAATAAGATATCAACATGGATCATGGATAGGTTATAGTATCAAGTGAAGGTAATGGTTTAGTATTGGTTAATAGCTATAAATACAATGAGAGATATGGTAGAATCAACATACTAGGGGATAAATGTACTAGGACCTATAGTAGCAATGTGGTTCACACTTTCCTTAAGTGGGTTATTGTTATCACAAAGTCGATCATGGGAGTCAAAAATAGCATTGGTGGATGTTGAGTGATGATTTTTCTCTTGGGGTAGGCCTTGGTCATTATATTCATCCTAAATGATATCCATGAAGACATAATAGTTCATCTTCATGAACTCATGTAGGTTGTTTACTGAGGTGAAGCTTATTTTATTAAGAATATCTTCTTTAGGAGGGGTTTGGATCTCTTTCTCATCTTCATTGAAGGTAGGATTCTAAAAAAGATTCTCATTCTCATGAATATATTCAAAGGTAATCAATGAGGAGATTCTATAGGGATTTTACTTCATTGAAAATAGGAATGGTTAGCCATAGCTCAAGATTGAGAAAGACTATTTGGAAAAGACTTACAGGTAAAACTAAAGAAAATAATTAAGAAGGTTATAAATGACCTATGGAGGTGTTCATGTTGGGTTCCCAAAAATGTAAATATGACAAAGTAAAATGTATCTAAAATTGACCCTTTGCATATATTTACCTCAACATGTACATAATATACTTACAATAACAAAGAGGGGGTAAACCTTAAGGGTTGTATACAAGCTTCTATGACTATCTTGGGTTTTGGTTGACCTCTTGGAATTTACAAAAAATTATTAAAACAAAGCACAAAATAATAAACCAATTAACTATTACAATAAATCCAAACAAACAAATATTAAAAAATATATATATAAATGAAAGCATAAACAATAGGGATTTGGGTAAGAGGATTCAATATACCGATATATCTATGTCAGATTAGTTAGATATAGTTCCTCGATATTAAGAATGTAAGACAACCACCTACATGCAAACAAATGACCCAAATATCTATGGTAAAATATTAAATAACATTAGTGTTTATGGGTACTATCAATATCCAAACATGTGAAGTATATCCTCGACTAGACAACTAGTCCCTAATTCCTCTTATGGTGAATAACAAATAAAATGTCAATGATCCAATATGGAAGAATCTAATATAAGTTATAAAATAAAGATAACAATAACCAATGTTAGAATCAGTATTATCATAAGTAATAAAGAGTACACAGATGAATAATAAGAAAAACATTGAGCAAGTTGTCAGATATCAACAAAATATAGAAATAGCAGTTCATTTTATTAATATTTTTGTATGCTTATCTGTAAGTGAACTGATCATTATCCACCTCTTTCTCAAAGGTGGTATTTATAGATAAGATTCAAAATATTACCCATTTAGGACCATTTTAGGGGGTACATCATTAATTTGAGATACCATCTACCTCATATCATGGTTACTATTACATGGTGGCTGAGGGTGATAGTTGTTTTAGGCTATTCATTATGACTTGGTATGATTGGCTAGGATGGGTTTTTCTAAGTGAACATGATAATTTTCCTAATACTCATCAATAAAATATTGTTAAATCAAGGAGGTTCCCTAGATGGAATCTAGATACTTTTTTATTCACTCTAATTTGTCCTCTATTTTTGAGTTTGGCTAGGATGATTCTAGAGGAAGGATATTTTAAAAAGGTTGAAAAATAATTGGATAGCCTTGGGGGATCTAAGGGAATGAAAATATAGGAAGAATGGAAATCAAATTCTATACAATACATAGAAAAGTACTGGTGGAAACAACTGATAGAATAAATGGAGGTAGGCTTTGAGGGGGGATAGAGCTATATGATAGAGCAGAAGAAATATGTAGTTAGGGAAAGATGAGTTGGGACACAGATGAGTTGTCCTTGAGAAATAAGATATAGATATGGATCATGGGAAGGTCATAGTATCAAGTGAAGGGAATGGTTTAGTCTTGGTTAGTGGCTACAAATACAATTGTAGACATGGTAGAATTAACATACTAGGGGATAATTTTACTAGAACTTGTAGTAGCAATGTGGTTCACACTTTACTTAAGTGGGTTGTTGTTATTGAAAAGTCGATCATGGGGTTCAACAATAGCATTGGTGGATGTTGAGTGATTATTTTGCTATTGGGATAGGCCTTGGTAATTATCTTCTTCCTAAATGATATCCATGAAGACATAACAGTTCAATTTCATGAACTCATGTAGGTTGTCTACTAAGGTGAAGCTCATTCTATTAAGAATATCTTATTTAGGAGGGGTTCTGTTCTCTTCCTCATATTCATTGAAGGTAGGAATATAAAAAGGACTCTCATTATAATGAATATATTAAAATGGTAATCAATGAGGATATTCTATTAGGGCTATACTTCATAAAATATAGGAATGATTAACCATAGCTCGAGATTGACAACAACTATTGGGGAAAGGCTTATAGGTATAATTAAAGAAAATAATTAAGATGGTTATGAATGACCTATGGAGGTTTTCATGTTGGGTTTACCAAAATATAAATATGACAAAGTACCAGGTATCTAAAAGTGATCATTTTCCTCTCTTTACCTCAACATGTACATAATATACTTACAATAATAAAAGGGGGGTAAACCTTAAGGGTTGTATACAAGATTATATGACTATCTTGGATTTTGGATGACCTCTTGGAATTCACAATAAATCATTTAACACAAAGGAGAGGATAATAAACCAATGAATTATTTCAATAAATCCAAAAAAACATATATCAAGAAAATATATATAAATGAAAGCATAAACAATAGGGATTTGGGTAAGAGGATTGAATATGCCAATGTCTCCATCTCAGATTAGTTAGCTAAAGTTCCCCAAACTTAACAATGTAATACCACCACCTACATGCAAAAAAATGACTCAAATTTCTATAGAAAAATAGTAACTAACATTAGTTTTTATGGGAACTGTTGAGATCCAAACATGTGAAGTATATCCTCGACTAGACAACCAGCCCTAGTTCCTCTTATAGTGAATAACATACAAAATGTCAATGATCCAATATGGAAGCATCTAAGCAAAGTTATGAAACAAAGATAACAATAATAAATTTTATAATCAATATGCTCATGAGGAATAAAGAGTACATAGATGATCGATCAAAAAAGCCCTAAGCAAGTTGTCAGATGTCAACAAAATATAAAAATCCTTTTGTTAATATTATTCTATGCTTTTTTGTGAACTTAGAGAATTGCTCATTACACATCTCTTTCGCAAAGGTGGTATTTATATATGAGATTTAATATCTTGCCCGTTTAGGACCATTTTAGGGGATACATATTTAAGTTGACATGCCACCTAACTTAAACCGTGGTTATTGTTACATGGTGGCTGAGGGTGATAGTTGTTTCAAGCTATTCATTATGACTCGATATGGTTTACTAGGATGGGTTTTCCTAAGTGATCATGGCAATTTTCCTAAAACAAGTTGATCATTTAAATATATTAGAGAGGCATTATGATATTTTTATCGTAATGGCTAAGGAGGGAAGATTTTTATCAATACTTTTATTTGAACCACTTGCATTGAGGTGGAATGCATTAATTATTAGTTTTGGAATGGTTCATTGAATTTCAAAGGAATTCATCCTTTGCTAATATTGATACTCACCATGCCCTATCATCTAATAACCCAGGAAATGCATGACAAGGATAAGAGATGCACACATCATAAGGTGGTTGATAGGCTATGTGACAAGTAGGTTATGGTTCAGATGGCTTATGTCATGACAATAGGTCAACCATTATGGGATATCACTTGTTTTGTGTGGGAGTGTATCCACACCTCTAGAGGTCAATACATGCCTCAAAAACCATTTTGGTATAGAAAGCACAAATTGGTGTATATGGACACATTAGCATGGATTAGGCAAATGTGGTTTAAATGATATTAAATGTGATGTAGGTAGAGTGTTGAATTTTTGTGAGATGGATAGTGCTTTCTATCCTATGTGTGAATTAAAATTTTAAATGCATAGAATTGGGTGTCCACAATTACATTATTACCACATATGGTATTACAACTTGATAATTATGCATGTATCTCTTGGTAAGATTCAAATAGGTACCTCCTCCTTGAAAGTTGAGGAATTTAACTTGTTGAGATAATGCTATTTAATAGAAACCTAGCACATTTATTCAAATGAAAATATACACATAACAAAACTATGAAGTTAAAGAAGTACCTAAAATATTTTTTAGTTGTAGTTTATTTCTTGGTTTTGTAAATCATATGAATCCATAATGCTAAAAAGAAGCACCACTCATATTTTGACTACATGGCAAATTCAAATCTTTAATGTGAGAGGAAATACATGCTTGTGTTTTTAAGTTAGAAAAAGACTTTAAATTGGCACATATGTCATTTGATACTTCAAGTTGTAATGAAAACAAAGACAATATTGTAGAGAGTAATGATAAATAAGAATATGATATAATTAAGATATATTACATCTAGAGATA
Organism: Wollemia nobilis; assembly: GCA_028583015.1. NCBI lineage: Eukaryota > Viridiplantae > Streptophyta > Pinopsida > Araucariales > Araucariaceae > Wollemia > Wollemia nobilis. The sequence goes on along the minus strand of JAQPPZ010000386.1, from coordinate 3,861,325 downwards.
AAAAATAACAATAAATATTAAAAGAGATGTATAAAGTTGGACTTGTTAGGCACGATGAGTTTTAAAGCTAAAAGAAAAAAAAAAGATTTTTAAGAATCCACAAGATAGAAGCAACCAAGAAATAAATTACCAATGCATTTGAATTTAGCTAGTGATAGATAATATAGAGTACCCATGAATTGAAACTTAAAGATAGTTTATAGCCACAAGGGTAATAAAATAAAATTGTCATAGAATATGATGTATTTGTTGAAATAAGTGCAATTTTGGATGATTTAAAAAATAGAAAATTTACATCCCACTTAACATTGAATTTAAATTCATCTTTACATTGTAGCAGGGAAATCAACACCTATGGAATCACCTATGATAAGGAAAATAATGATAATATAATTATTATATAATATAGAATGAGGTCCATTTCAAACCTTATTTTCCTAGAAAAAAATATCAAATTAACATTTGGTACATATTTTTTGGTTGATAAATCCAAAATTCTAAAAGATGAAAAAATCAAATTCCAAGAAAGTATGTTCTTCATTATTGATGGTATAATGAAAAATTGCTTTAGCTTGAAAGATATGGTAATACAATATAGGTGAGAAAAGGAATAAGAGATATTAAATTCATTCACAAGATGGATTAGACTTCCATAAACTTATTTGTAAAATAATTTAAGCTCATTTACATAATATGCATAATTTAGAAGGAAAACTAGTGATCTCTAATTTTTGAAATAAATATTGATAAATGAAAGGAGAGATTAATAATTATTTGTATTGTGTAGAGTCTTAGAACTTGACTCAAAATCAAATAAGACCAATTTTATCACAAATGATTCATTGCAACTAGCTAGTCCAAGAAAGAATCTATAGAAAGATTTGTTCTTGAAACTCAAACTGACAAGAATACCAAAGCAAACTAGTTGTAAAGCATAATAGATTTAAGGCCTATAGGGTAAACAAATGGAAGTGACCTATATATTAACTTCACAAATATTTGAGTATGTTGGATAGATTGAATCACTTAAAATATGTGGTCTTAACAAAGTCTTAGAAAATCACAATGTGTGGGAATGAAATGACAAGCCAGAATTATTATATCGATATGATAAAAAATATGATAATTATTTTTTATTTTTTATAATTTGTGTGGATTTTATTGGGGGCCACTCCAATTACAAAAATAAAATATTACATTGCTTTCATTACATTTCTAACAAGTTAATCAAAGCATATCCAAATTTACCTTTTGATCAAAGATATTCTTCATTACCTTTTTATCAAATATATTCTCCATATTCCTCAAACTACTAAGTTTCTGCAATAAAATCCTTTTATATCATATGCCTTCTAAAATTTACATCAAATCCTTTTATATTATATGTCTTATAAAATTTAAATTCTACCAAGATAAGGATGGGGGGAAGAAAGTAGAGAGGGGAGGGCTCTGGTCCCTCCCCTGCTCCCCCTCCCATGGCTCCTGGTTCCTGCCCAGTCCCTGGCTCAACCCAGGTCATCCCTCCCGGGAGTGGTTGTTTGCGATGATCTCCCGGGGGAGATCCTTCTCCACTATCTGCGCCCCTCTCGGCCGGCTAGGGTTTCCTTGGTTGTTTTTTCGGACTGGTGCTTCCCATGGATCCATGTTTGGTTGGGGATCCCTTCCCTTTTTCCCTCAGGCTTCCCCCTGGGGTTTTTTGCAGGTTATTCGCGTGGATCTGGTCCCCTGCGTTTCTCGGTGCGGTGGAGGTGACGGTTTAGGGTTTGGACAACGTCCCCCTTTTTCTTGTGAATCCTCGACGGGCTCTGTGCTTGAACGGGATTCTTGGTCCCTGCTGCTGGGATCCTCTTCTGTTTTCCCGGGCCGGGTTCCTTGTGGTACAACTCTTTGGTCACTTCCTGATGGGCTGGATCCTCTCTGTGCTGGCTGTCGACTTCCTACAGGATGGCTCTCGCTGAACGAAATGTTTTCCCGATGGGCGGCTGGTTTCTCCACAGGGCGAGATCCGCCAAATCTACCGGTTTAACCGCGAGGCGGGATCCTTTCTTTTCTACTGGTTTCCCGGATGGCGGGATTTCCCTGTTGCTTCCCGCGAGGCGGGACTGTTTGTGGTGGTTTTGACTGCTTCCCGCGAGGCGGGATTTTAGTGTAATGGTTTTTCTTTGCTTCCTGCTGGGTGGGATCTTCTCGATGGTGGTTTTTGGCTACTCCCCGCTAGACGGGATCTCCAAAACTACTTTCTTTCTTATTTGTTTGTTTCCCGCTGAGAGGGATTGTTTCATGCTTACTGTTATCGCTAGGCGGGATTTCTATTTTGGTGTTCAGTTTCAAGGGATTGATGCCCTAGGCCCATTGCTTATGTAATCAGGTTTTGGGATCCTTGTTAAAACCCGCTGTAAATACAAACACTACTTACCAAAAAAAAATTCTACCAAGATAAAATTCAATATCTCAAATGGCTAAAATATTTGTTACCCAACTTCTATATCTATACATATCTTTTCTATAACAACCTCATAATTTATTAATACCTTTTTTTTGGGTTCTTATCCATTCCCCTAATATTCCAAGATATTTCATTGTTATTTTTATTTTATTTATGGGTTTAGCCCCACTTCTTGTTAGAACTTATGATATTTGATTTTGTTTTTCCATATCAATATCCCTATGGGTCAAGGGTTAATATTTGATTTTGTTTTTCCATATCAATATCCCTATAGAAAGATTTTGTTTTTGCTTCTTGGGTCTTCCTTTTTTTTTCATTCCTAGAAATAATTTCATCTTCATCAATCTCTTCAATATTCTCACATTTCTCATAGTAAGACTTATCATCTTTAGGTTTGCCTTGTTCTGAAGGATCTAAAGTGTAAGGAATAACCTCAAAAGCACAATATTCTTTATGTTGCCTTAGAAACCCTAAAGTGCAAGGATGCTCTTTTATATCAATTACATTCTTATTCTGCTTTTAAAAACATAAATTATTGTGGGTTTTCTCCACCCTCAATTCTATATTATGTTGCTCTTAAAAATTTGAAGTGCAAGGGATAACATCTTCATCCTTTTCACTCTTATTACTTGGAGAGGATTCTATATTAATTGGGAAAAATGAAGATGATTTACCTAGAATAAATTTGACCTATTTTGTTGTCTTTTTTTTAGGATTTCTCTCTATATCTTCTTTTGCACCTTTAATTTATTTTGAACTTGCAAAATGATACTATAGATAGGATTTATTTGCATTTTGTTTTGGAGTGGAATATTCTTGATCCAATATAGCTTCTATTACTATATGATTTCCTTGCTTTATCTTGAATTTTATCTCATGGCTAGAATATTTTATCTCTTTCTTCATAGTTTTCACTTTGCAAACTCTTGCCATGTGTCCGATCCCATAACAATCATGGCAATGAAATGTAATACTTTCATTTTCCACTTCTTGATCCTATTCTCTTGAATTAGATTTAATCTTAATGTATTGTGGCAAGGGTTTTAAAATATCCATAACAACAAAAATTCATGTATTTATAGCATGCTTTTGGTCCTTAATAGTTAGTCCTTCCATTATAATTTCTCTTACGATATTTCCAAAAAATTTCAAAACATCTTTATTGATAAGTTGATATGAAAGTCCAAGAAGCCTAACTAAAACTAAAAGCATCTTAATAGTTTTTTTCTCACTAGAATAAATTTCATTCCATGGTCTTAAATGAAGGGTATCTCTCTTTAAGCCATGGGTTGGTACTTAATATTTTATCCCTAATTTTTGAATTAGAAAACCTAATGAGAAAAAATGTTTAGGAAGAAAATTCATAGAGTAATTTGAATTCAATTCGCACTTCCACTTGATCCAAAACTAAATATCCAAAAATTTAGCCAATATTTATGGAACTTGTATATTAGCCCTATAATTTTGAGAACCATCACATCATTCTCAATCATCACATCCTTCATAGTCAATTCTAGTGTAATATCTCCTACTTACATCAAACTTATCATATATTTATTCTTCAACTTTAGCATCCATACTTCTAGCTAGGGCATCTTGACTTCCCCTTAGGATTTTCAAATTTGACTTTCCTTCCACACTAGCTAATGGGGCTTGCTATTGGCTTGCACTTACTCCCAGATTGCACTCTCTCCTACCTCACACTTACTTCTAGTTTGTGTGTGACCTCGAGAAGCACACACCCTGACTACCCTACTTGCAGTTTGATTTATTCATTATTATTTGCACCAAAATAAAAAAGAATGAAAACGTACATGTAACCCAGAAGTAAAGAAGACAAAATAAATAAGCCTTTTATTAATATTTTCAAAACACGATTACAAGTTTGTACCTCTAAGGGATACCCATCACTTTGATATAAATATTACATGATACAGAGCAATGATTGGATATGTTCCCCACAAGGGAATTTTGCATCTACACAGGCCTCCTGGTGTCACACACAAAACTATATTGGGGATTATAGATGCCCCCTTCTCCAGATCTAGTCTTGAAGGAATCTTTGCACTCTTGTTGCTTCAATATGGTCTTGAGGATCTGTACCTGCACTCATGAAAACAACAAAATATGCTCAAAAGGATGGTCTGCCTCTCCAAACAAGGCCTTTGTTAGCAGATCTAAATACTTGTGATACTAATATCAAAATATGAATAATAATAGAATAATAAATGCAAGGTAAACTATGGAAATACAAAATAAAAGCATGAATGAAATTAGATTTAAACTAGGATCAAGACATACATTAAGCAGTAATAAAGCTAACTAAAATCAAGAAGAAGTAACACTTGTGCCCTAAGATATGCCTATGGTCCATTGTTCGAGAAAATGACCGTGATGTGAAGCTCTCCTCCTTGTGGTCCAGGTATTCATGTGCTACCCTCTTTTCTGAAATTTATGTTCAAGGGTTGTTGAGTGTGTCTCATACACTTATTGGTAGTGGATAATAGTGAATATGACAATGAATTATGTTGGCTTAGCTCAATGACATTCCAATGCTCCTCAAAGTGCTAAAGATTGGTTCTCCATTTTGATAGGGCTTCGCTACTTAACTCTTAAACTTTTGGATTCTTTGCTCTTCGTGGGAGAGTATATATGTAGACTTCCCTCTCAGATTTAGAACTCTAGCTTCCTGGACAAGCTTTAGTCCTAAACGCATACGACTAACCATTCTAGGTGGGAAGCATCAGTTAGACACTAGCATGGAAGGGGTAGTCAAGAGGAACTCAAGGAGTTCCTCACCAAAATCTGCTTGTTATCCATGCAAAGATGCAATTAGACTGCATGATCTAGGCCTGTATTCATGGCTAGATTGAATGTGATGCTAGCCACTATCAAGTTCAGTGGCCAGGTCTAGCCATTGTAGTCTCTAGCAGCCAGATGTGCTAGCCACTCTGCCTAAGAGTGACTAATCTTAGATGGGCTAGAACTAACCTTCCTGAGTGGTTACGACCATTTCTTGTCCTTGGGGAGATCCAATAGGGTTCATATGGCCTATGGATGTATCCATACGAGTAGTCTCCTCAACATTATGCATTTTAGGTGTCTAAAGATGCCCATTTTTGGGATACTCTATGAGCAAAACACAACGTGAAGCAAAAAAATAGATCACCTAGGGCCATATTGTAGGTTGCATGATGGTCATTGATCTGATCAACATAGGATGCCCTAATCATGTAGGAGGGCATGGATCCTAGAATAATTACTTCCAACATAATGGAAGACTTAAATTTGTGGAAGTTTGTACTTGTTCATCGATGATTGGGTAGCTTCAATGCTACTACAAATCCAAAAGGAGGAGAGCTACAAACTAATTGTCATATTTGCTTGTTTTTGCCCCAAAAAAGGGTAAGCTTATGATAGTTGTTGGCAATGATTCATAAGATAAACACAACTCTAACATGATCGAGATGATATTTTTTTGACTTTGAGTATGATTGTTGAAAAATTTTGACTACCCCCTCAAGCGATGAGTCGATTAGGAAAGGATAAAATAAATAAGCGACTAGTCGCTTGACCAAAATGAAAGTTATAGACCTCTTTAGAGGTTTGATATCTTGTTATAGAGTAGTTCCCATCCAGGAATTATTTTAACTCCATTTGATTTTTTTGCACCTTTATCTCATGGGGCGGTTCGACCATAATGGCCTTCTTAGAGAATCAAGGTGATAGCAATTCTACTTTGGCTTGTGCTGACTCATTGATTTGCTATAGGAGAACTGAGATGCGTCCCTGCTCTCATGGGGTGGTCTAGATGTTACAACCTTCTTTGAGTTAGTGAAACATCTCAACTCTACCATAATTGTTTTTCCCCAAGTGGCCTTATGGTTACTTGCTCATATTTCCAATTTGCATGGAGCGCTTGTCGCTGCAATCACCAAGTGTATAGAGAAAATGACTGGGTACGAGGCTCACTTGGGTTTTGTTTGTTATTTGATTTTTAATTTTGATTTTTATGATGTTTTTTTTTTAATTCATATTTTTGAATGATTAGGTGCATTTGTTTATTACTCATGTAGCCTTAGAGTAGTTTTATCATATTTTCATTGTTTAGTATGTTTATTGCATTTGTTTAGCTACAATGCATTGATTTAGGCCTTTATTTTGAAATCTTAGATTTTATCTATTGGGTCTCAGGACCCAAACCTACTTTGTGACATTTTACATGAGGTGACTAATACTGAGTGGGGTTGGCTTAAGGCTCGTGGGCTCTAATATATCACTGGAACACCCATGGTTATGTCTGATCAGGCCTACTTGATGGTCCTGGCCCACCAGTGGGACCATAGGACTAACACCTTCCACCTTCCTACTGATGAGATGACCATTACACCGGAGGATGTTTACAGGATCTTCAAGATCCCCTTCGATGGAGTGCCCATTGTTTCCTCCCCCACTACTACATGACATGCTATATTTGTGAGGGTCTTTGGTGAGCATGTTGATGCTACCTCTAGGGATACTCGCTCGAGGGGAATCTCTATTTCCCGTTGGTACGATGAGGAGGTCTTCACCCGACTGCATGTTGTGTTGCTGATGGTCATCTGCAATAGTCTTATACCCAATTGCTTTGGATTAAGGTTCCCATGGAACCTCTTGGCGATGGTATAGGACCTGATTGATAGTGAGCAGCCCATCATCTATGCTTGGGGGAGTGCACTACTGGCACAGTGTTATGACGAGCTGCATCGTATCCAATGCCACAGATGAGCTAGTATTACTTGTAGCTTGCCCCTTTAGGTCTAGGGCTAGGAGCATATTAGGGTAGACCGCCTTGAAGGAATCCCAATGGATATTACTAATATGGATAGGGATGTCCAGTGTTATAGATCTAGGTGGCCTAGGGTGCTCAAGGACCGCAAGAGTCAATGTCATGTAGGGGAGCTTTCTTACTATAGGGCATCTTTGATAGGGTTACGGGCTGCTAACATCATATGGAGACTTTATCATGAGTGTCCTACCTAGGATGATCTTGCAAGATTTACTATGAGGACTCACCATGATCAATGGTTGATCGGTCACAGGATCGGTATTAGGGAGTTCTTTTACTATTCTAGGGTACTCCGTTAGTTCGAGATCCGATAGGATGTTCCTCTCGAGCTAGTGGTCTATTATCAGATTGTCATCGAGAAGAACCTTCCACCACCCTGTGTTATAGTAGTGCTTGAGGAGGATGATCCTCTCATAGCTTATCCTGGTGTGGCTAATGCTGGAGTGATAGATGCGTACACCCTTTGGTGGGGTACCCGACTATGGCATGGTGGCGACTGCTTGGGACGATCTTTGGATGAAGCTGAGGCTATGGATCCTAACGAGTAGTAGGTGTAGGCTTATACTGATGATTAGGAGCAAGCAGGGTAGCAGGAGCAGGTGGAAAAGGAGTAGGTTGTATGGGAGCAAGTTACCCAGCTTTGAAGGAACAAGATTCTCCCCTCTAGGTTCAGTTGCACCAAGTCGATACTAAGCTGTAGACTACCCAAATATAGGTATAGTAGTAGGATGCTACTATTGTAGAGCTTTAGGGATAGCTTGTACAGGTTACTATTGAGCATGATGAGGCTTGAAGTTAGGTTACCTTAGGTACAGGTGTAGATCTTGGGGCTAAGGTGAGATGTCTGCAGGGGATCATAGAGGAGGATGATGTTCATATGACATCATATGCCACCTACATTTCTACCCTTAGGTCATAGATACGAATTCTAGGTGCTACTCCTCGAGAGAGGCCCATAGTAGGGGGTTCAAAGCACAACACACGGAGCACTTCTAGGCAGTCTTCAACTTGATCGAGCCATAGGACTAGGTCCCGGATAAAGCGTACTAGAGATGCCAGCTCTATGCCGCCTCCCTGAGGGGGTGGTGAGGGTGGTGGCGAGACTAGTGGTGCAGGCCACTCCTGATTTGTTATGGTTCATTTGATACTTGTACTATTTTTTAGTGTAAGGTCAACTGACCTACATAGTTGTAGCCTGGATGGTGGTTTTGTACCTATTGTACTTATTTGACACATGTTTATATGATACTTAGACTTTGAGACTCACCATGTGTATCTTTGTAGGTTTTTATGCGTATGGATGCAGTTATGATTTTATGTGATGTGATGTGTTGATGTTTAGATGGCATGCTTTTAATGATGATGGATGCATACGTAATGCTTATGATTATATGCATTTATTTTTGTTATGTGATGTATTGATGCTTAGATGGCATGCTTTAGATAATGATGATGGATGCATACGTAATGCTTATGGTTATATGCATTGATTTATGTTATGTATTTATATGCCATGATGGATGTATTCTTAGATATCATGATATTAAGATGTATGCGGGCTACTTATGTTGTATGTATATATGGATGCATTGCTTATTGTTATATGCCTATTTTTCTAATGTGATTGTATGCATCTAACCTTATGTTGTTATGGTATGAAAAATGGAATGTTTTATGTTATGATGGTGATCTAATGGAATGAACCTGTATGTTTTAATCACTTAAAACATAAGGTATGCATGTGATATGAGTTTAACAATCTAATGGGTGACACCACAGAATGTAAATTAATCATGAATAAATAATAACTCTTATAATAAGAATTAATCATTTACACCTTTAGATGTTGAGATGATATAATGTGATATGTATCTTTCTTTCGTAAGCTTCCGTAAATTAAAATATATCCCCAAAATAGTACAATGGTCGATCCTAAACATCATCATTACTGACATTCATCTGGTATCTATCCTATTTTAGGAACCCCCTTTAGTGAATAAAACCTCATAAATAAAGTTGATGATGATTTGTTGATGGCATATTTGTTGCTATGGGGGGATTTTTGAGGTTTTCCATGAGACCCAAACACCCTAGTTACTCGATCAAAAGTTGTATACTGACCATACAGAGCTTCTGAAGGATAAAGTTCTTGTTATGAAGACCTAGATACTCATTATCCCTGTGTGTGCAAATGAATATATTAGATAGAACATAAGCATACCCTAGTGCCAGGCGGGATTCATTCAGCCCATTGTTGTATTGGGGATCCTCAAATGTTCATCTTGATCCTAAGCTGGACTTAGTTGGATTAGACCACTAGGAAATACAGGACACCTAAGGCTAGCTCTTCCACATGCAAACATTGGTCTGTACAAAAGCGAGATGCTAATGTGACAGACATATCATCGTGCATAAGGCTCATTCATGCTGAGAATTCCAGGGATTCAAGTTCATACTCCCTTCTTTTCTTCATATTTATTTGGGATACTTGCTCATGATTTAGTGATGAAAATCATTGTTTATTTTGACTTTTTGTTTTTCTTTGAGCAAGGGATTTATGTAGTGATGATAATCACTTGTTTGTTTTGTTTTTGAATTTTTCTTTGTTCAGGATTTTGCTTGTTTTGATTAAAGCAAGGGATTTCTTTGGGTAGGGGTGAACTTGTCCTTTTGCCAATTCTCAGCATTTCTGAACCGGTCGCACAGGGGGATGAGCAAGATAAAATTTTCACCTTAGGATACCTAATACCACTTCGCAGTGTTCATATTTCCCTTGTTTCAACTAGGATTTTAGTGTTTTGATTAGTGATAGGATTCTGAAATATACCAGGTGCTATCAAAACTAAACCTCACCTATCAAAAGTAAAGATAACTTTCTACATAGTTTGATAAAACCACTAGGTATGGCTGAGTGACCAAAAAACCTAGTATATCCCTTATAGCAATAGGAGGGGTTGTGTTGAAAAACACAGTTACACACGTGGGTGATGGATGATGATGGATTTTGAAGATGCATGATTGATGTACAAACATGGTGTCATTTGTAAGATTGCAAACACAAATGTATCTAAATGCAAATGCAATGGATGCAATGCCTATATGCAATGCAACTACATGAATGCAAAGTGTAGAATGCATACTACAAATGTTTTTGTATTTTTGATGCTTTCAATTGTTTTTGAGTTTTTGATTATTTTGAATGTTTTTGATATTTTGATTTTAAATTGTTTTTGTGCTTTTGATTATTTTGGATGTTGACCAAAGGGCTTATGGTGCCTTTGGGGATTTTTGTGATTTGACCAAACGGTGTGAAGATGCCTTTGGAGCCTTTTTATGATTTGACCAAATGACTTGAAGATGCCTTTGGAGCCTTTTGATGATTTGACCAAATGGCTTGAAGATACCTTTGGAGCCTTTTGATGATTTGTTTTGATTTTAATGTTTTCTATTATTTTTGAATATTTTGAAGTTATTTGAATATTTTTTGTATTTTTGTGATTTATGTGTGAAATACCTTTAAATGAATGATATTGAGAGGCTCTGGCTCCTCAATGCCTTCCAACATTGCTAGGCAATATGCCCCAGGTCAAATCTTCTCAGAGATTATATAGGGCCCTATCCAGTTGGCCGTAAATTTATCTCACAGATGTGGTGGTATATTTGAGTTGTGCTAGTTCTTTTTTATCACAAGATCACCGACTTTAAAGTGTTTTAGGTGGACTCTAGCATTGTAAGCTCATGTTAGATGATCCTGGTAGATGTGAAGATGCTCAAGGGTATTGATGCATCATTCATCTAGAAGGGTCAATTGATCCAAGTGAGCTTGCCATGCAATGTCATCATTGATGAACTCTTTCAATGCAATGCATAATGTTGGAATTTCCAACTCTAAAGGCATAATGGCCTTAGTGCCATATACAAGTAAAATGGTGTTGCCCTAATGGGTATCCGTATGCTAGTCTTGTAAGCCCATAATGCTAAGGGTAATTGTAGATGCCAATCCCTATGGTTTTCTTTCACCATATTCTTTAATATGGCTACTATTGTATTGTTCGAGGCCTCTGCTTGCTCGTTTGCCTATGGATAGTATGGTGTCACAAAACTATGTTGAATGTTGTATTTGGTTGTTAAAGCTCGCACATTTTTGTTTTTGAATGACGGTCCATTATCTAATATTATCTTGAAGGGTACCCCAAAATGACAAATGATATTATGAAGTATGAACTCCATAATCCGAGGACCAATTGTTGATGTCAAGGGGACCGCTTCCACCCACTTGGTGAAATACTCAGTGGTCATTAAGATGAACGTGTGTTGGCCTGAGGATGGGGGAGAAATATTTCCAATCAGATCGAAACCCCATTGAGAAAATGGCCAAGCTGCTTGAATGGGTTGTAAGGCCTGAGATGGCAAGTGCATCAGGTTTGCATGATGTTGACATTTAACGCATTTCTTGACATACTCACAACAGTATTTCTCCATGGTGGGCCAGTAATAGCCCATTCATAGAATACATTTGATAATGGCCATGCCATTGAAGTGGCCACCACATGTACCATCATGAGCTTGCAAAATCACCCAAGCTGATTCTTGGGGCTCCAAGCAACGTAGGAGAATTCCATCATAGCTTCGACGATACAATATGCCTCCTAGAAAGACATATCTAGTCACTTTTTGCTTGAATGCTCATCTCTCGGCATGCGACAGTCCCTATGGGACACTTCCAAGCCTAAGGAAGTCTTGTAATTGGGATAGCCAATCCTGATAGGCTACAACCTCAATGGATAAGATGACTTGTGCCTCCTACAATTCGACTTGCACAAATGTATATTGAGACACAACCTTGTGGTGAATAGTGGTACCATTCCCCATAGGACCCTGGGAGATCAAGGACCCCCAAGGTACCTTCTTTAAGAAGTCTTTGGCTTTACAGAACCAGTCATGGTTTGGCTCTATATGGATCATGTTAACTGATTCCTTGTTATCAAAGGCCTCACATTGAATTATTGAATGTGAGAGTGTTTTGACATGAATGGTAGTGAAATCGATAGATGGATTCTGAGGGATCAAGGATCCCAAAGATGCCATGGTGTCTGCAAATCTATTTGATGAATGAGGGATTGCCTCGATGTCGTACCATTCTAGTTTGGCTAGATATGTGTCAACAAGCTCCTTGTAAGCTTTCAGGATTGGATCCCGACATTGAAATAGTCCTTTGACTTGGTTGACTATGAGGAGGGAGTCATCGAAGATATTCAACCTCTTGATGTTCATGGTGATGGTTGTTTGGAGACCCAAGATTAGGGCCTCATATTCGGTGTTGTTATTGGTGCAAGGGAAGTCTAGCTTGAATGACAAGGGCATTGGAGCACCTTGTGGCATGAAAAAGATAATCCCCATGCCACCTCCTTGTTCACACTTCGAACCATCAAAGAACAAAGTCATGTCTGCTTTATTCTTTGGTTCTTCGGGTTTGGGTGCTTCTGATAATGCAAATACCGCATCATCAGGAAGCTCTATGGTAAGGGGCCTACTATTTTGGAGAGGCACCTCATCCAACTGATCAGCTATGACTTGTCCCTTGATGGAATTTTGGCTTATGAATTCTAAATCAAATTCTGTCAATAGCATGATCCACTTTGCAGTGCGTATATTATGATATGTCTTGCTCATCATATACTACAAAGGATTTTGCTTGGATATCACATATGTCATATGGCTCAACATGTAGTGGCACAATTTCTTGGTTGCAAAGACCACCACTAAGCACAACTTCTCTACGTATGCGTATCCAATTTCATAGCTCACCAAGGTGCGACTAATATAATATATCACTTGCTCTTTGTCTTGCACATTCTTTTGAGCCAACATGGTGCCCAATGCAAAATTTGTAGCGGATATATATAACAAAAATGGTACGTCTAGCCTCGGTGGAGCTAGAACTGGTGGCGTTGCTAGGTATTCTTTGATTTCAGCAAAGGCTTGCTGACATTCTTCGTCCCATTGGAAAGGGACCCCCTTGTGTAGTAGTCGATTCATGGGTCGACATTTATCCGATAGTTGTGCGATAAATCATTTTATGGATGCTACTTTGCCCTGTAAGCTTCTCAGTTCTTTGATGTTTGTGGGTGGAGCCATTTCTAGGATAGCCTTTACCTTAGCTGGGTCTACCTCGATGCCTCATTTAGAAATGATGAATCCCAAGAGTTTTCTAGAAGTCACGCCAAAGATGCATTTCTTGGGATTCAACCTGACATTGTGTTCAATCAGGTGATCAAAGACCTTTGTGAGGGTCTCAACATGCTCTTCATGCAGTAATGACTTGGCTAGCAAATCATCGATGTAGTCTTCCAAGATTGTGTGCATGTAGTCATGGAAAATGTATGTCATAGCCCACTGATATGTGGCACCAACATTCTTAAGGCCAAATGACATCACTTTGTAGTAGAATGTCCCCCATGGAGTGGTGAATATGGTTTTATGCTGGTCTTCGGGTTTAATCCAAATCTGATTGTAACCAAAAAAATCATCCATTAGGGAGAGCATCTCATGACCTGTAGTTGCATCTACAAGAGCATCTATGTTGGGCAATGGGAATGAGTCCTTTGGGGTTGCCTTATTGAGATCCCTAAATTATGTACAAATGCGGACTCTTCCATCAGGTTTTCCTATGGGCACCATGTTTGATACCCACTCTGGATAGTCGATGGGGACAATAAAGACTACATCCAATAGTTTTTGCAACTCATTTTTAACCATCAAAGCGATGGTTGGATGCATCTTTCTAAGTTTTTTCTTGATCGACTTCTTTGCGGGGTCTAGCGATAGGTTGTGGACAACCAACTTAGGATCTAACCCCGACATGTCTTTGTAGGTCCAAGCAAAGAGATTTGGTCTCTCTCTCAATAGAGGAATTATGATGGCCTGCTCTTCTGGAGATAGGCTTTCTCCGAACTTGAATTTCTTTGGTTGAGAGGGATCATTGCTGATGTCTACCTCAAAAGTCTCCTCTATTGCCATATGGGACCCATCCTCAAGCTGATGAGGAGTGGGGATTAAATGAATGTCATCTACTAGATTTATAGTTCCTACTGACTCGGGGTCGAGACCAGTGAAATAGACATCATGGGCACAACCTGATGCGAAATGGAATGGTTGCAACATCTCCTCATTAGGGAGGAAATCCTTAGGCTCTAAGGGTGAATTAGCATGATCCCAATCAATAGCATCTAGATTAAGACACAATAGTTTTTCAGGATCTTTTGGGTTATGGAGTGGAGTGGTCAAATCAATGGAGATCATGTTGATGGATGGAATGGGATCTCTAGGACCATGTGGGTGGAACTCTATATCCTGGGTGTGCCTTCCATACTCATGATGAGGCTCTAGGGGTATAGGGATCTCAGGATCTGGTCTATGGATAGATGAGATAATGGGATCATTTGGTAGTAGCTGCTCTCTAAATATTGGTGGTTCTGGGTTGACCATGCGATGGATGGCATCTAAGTTTATTGGTCTCCCTAGGAATCAAATATTGGGGTAAATGGCATGGAGTGCCACTTCCCTTTCCACAAGTAGATCGACTAGTCTTAAGTGTCGAGGTCTAAGATAAGCCATCTCGATCTCATCCTCAAAGTCATCATCACTTATCCAGAAGCCATTGGCATTGGTTTCTGGTCCCAGGATGAGTTGGTGGTTGGCTTGTTGATGCCCCAGATAGGCCATCTCAGTCTCGTCTTCATAGTCATCATCACTTATGAAGAACCCATTGGAATTTATCTCTAGCCCTACTACATGGCTTGAGTGTCTAGGCTGTAGGTAGGCCATCTCTATTGCATCCTCTGACTCATAGCCACTTCCATCAAACATGTATCCACCCTCATCCGAGGTGTATTCACTTTCATTTGATATGTAACCACTTTCTGCGTGGCCCATCCAAGTGTAGTTTTGCACATACCGAGGCCCATGGTAGGCCAGATCGATCCTATCTTCATCCTCACTTGTAACATACTCATACTCCTCCTACTCATAGCCATGAATTGGCTCCTCCTCCCATAGGATGGTTCCTGATGGGGGCACTTCAAGAGAGGATTTAGGGTGATATGCCTTAGGTGGCATGATGTTGACCATGGCTATCCATTCATCACCCCAGAAGTTCCTACTAGGGGGTTGATAGGGGTTCCATTCGATGTCTTCCTCGAACCCAATGCTTAATATATCTAGGGTAGCCTCTAAAGAGTCATCATGGCCCTACATTTGATAGCCCAAACCACTCCTATCAGTGGGTAGTTGGTACTGTGGCTGGAATGGCAACTAGTACCCTTGCTCATATAGGCCTAGGCCATAGCCTTTCTAGTGATACTACTCAAAGTACTTTAGAGTGAACTCCATATTTGATAAGTAATGAATGTTTGTGGTGAAAGGTTCATCCTCGTCCCTTTCTAGATTAGGAGTAGTGTGGGTATAATCCAGACTAGCATATATGAAATTAGTCTAGTTAGGTGGAACCCCCAAGGGAACCACTATCCCTACTAGTAGATTTGGGACTCTTGGCCACCCCATGTCTTGTGTTGATTCAATGATTGGTATGAAAGTCACATTTTGCATAAGATATTCACCTAGTGCTATGTTGGCTAGGTGAATTGTCACCTATTGTAGATGATGTTATTGATAATGTAGGTGAGGTAGGTTGTGGTACCTCCTTAGCTATTTCTTGGGAATGCTCCTCCTCCATGGGAGTAGGGATTCCTGTAGTTGCTATTGTTGAAGTTCCTTGGGCCCTTCCTCCACTA
This sequence comes from Wollemia nobilis, assembly GCA_028583015.1. Taxonomy (NCBI): domain Eukaryota; kingdom Viridiplantae; phylum Streptophyta; class Pinopsida; order Araucariales; family Araucariaceae; genus Wollemia; species Wollemia nobilis. The sequence goes on along the minus strand of JAQPPZ010000386.1, from coordinate 3,845,259 downwards.
GGGGTGCCTTCAACTTCTGTTTGTCCTTTGCCTTATCTATAGAAGGCTTTCTAGAAGTGCCAGTAGCTTTGGATGTAGGAGGTGGTGCCAACATAGATGGGTCACCTCACACTGACTTGTTTTTGCTACCTGGCTGCATGGTTGGGGATGAAGGTCTGATGTACAAGTGCATTGATGGTAGGTCAAAACCTCTCGATAAGTCAACTTGATGCACATACTTGAATGGTTCTTCGTCGGATGGGACCACATGTACTTGTCCCTCATGCACATACTTGATGCATTGGTGTAGGATTGAGGGTACACACTACATGTCCCTAATCTAGGGATGCCCCAATAGGATGTTATACTGCATTGCCCCTTCTAACACATGGCACATCATGGGGATGGTCTTGTGTCCTACTTTCATTGAGAATGATCGTACCCATGGTGGAGCACAATGCATCGTTGAAAGCCTTGAGTGTGTAGGAAGTCGAGATAATGTTGGACTTAGGGATCTTCAAGTGCCCCATAGCCTTGGTGGTGATGATGTTGATCGATGAGCCTATATCGATCAGGACCCCTTGAATGGAATATCATTGATTGATGCAATAATGTGTAAAGGTGGATCTGCTGAGGTAGTAGGGACTACTTTAATTTTATGATCATAAAAATGAATCATGGGCTCTTGGCACTATTGAAATTGCCCCATAAAATGTGTGAATGCATTTGGGTTCTAGGTTGGAGCTCGATTGATCTCAAAATCTCCATTAAAGTCTCCTTGTGCCTAGGGGACTATTGTATGAGCTCATAAATGGATAACTTAGCTGAAGTCATCTATAGATTTTGTTCTAGTCTACTCCGAATAGTCACCATAGGTCTTGTTAGTGGACCTAGAAGATTGTCCTACACCTATCTCTACCAAGGTGCAATCTAGGATATTTATGGGAGCCACTAGAGGTTGTGGTTGCCCATATCTCCGACTCTTGGTCACCACATTGACCAATTCGACCATTTTGATGCATCCTTGAATGGGTGGCTCGACCTAGACTTGGTTAACTTGGGGACCCTGATCTCTAGGGACCTCGTGATTAGGCAATGGGTTCTAGTATATGCCCATATCCCTATTGTCGGGAGCTAGCGGGTTGTCAACTTTGAGCTCTCCCTTTTCAATCATGTCTTGCACCACATTCTTGAATCTGATGCAATTTTTGATATCATGCCCTTGTATCCTATGGTAGGGGTAGTATTGATCTTCCTTGTATCCCCTTGGCTTGGGATGATTAGGGTCCAAAAGTTGTACATCAGGAAACCTTATCCTCTGTGCCTCATTTAGTTGATTAAACACCGATTGCATTGATTCGTTCAGAGGTGTGTAATAATGAGGTGGCCATATTTCTTTGTTTCAGCCCTGGTTGTTCCTCGTATCATAGTTGGTTGGTGAAGGGTGAGCTTGGTAATTCTAGGGTTGTTGTCCATTCCCCTCCTTTGGTGCGACCAATACGACTTGATTAACTTGAGCAGGCTTGGCCTACTTCTACTTGTTCTTATTGTTCTGATTATTTTTACTCCATTCTTTCTTTTTGTGGAGCTTAAGGTCTCCTTCATCGACCTTAATGTCTTCTATGAGCTTGGCTTGAGCCAAGGCTTCTTTGAATGATTTGTATTGCTACAACTATAATAGCAGAGAAATGTGCTTTGTGTAGCTCTTCATGAACATCCAGACAAGCTCCTCTATGGGGATGGAGAATGATAGTTTTGCCATAATATTTCTCCATCTGTCCCCATAGTCCATCATTGGCTCATCATCGTATTGTTTTAGGTTGGCTAGATCAGACAGGTTCACTTTATTTTTAGCTTCGAAGGAGAACCACTCAAGGAATGCATTCTCTAGCTGCTCAAATCCGGTGATGCTATGCTTGGGAAACTAGTTGAACCATTGCATTGTCACACCCGAGAACATCGTGATGAATGTCCTCAACATTAGGGCATCATTTTTCTTGAGGTGAAAGCATGCATTAATGAAGTTGGTCATGTGTTCTTGCGCATCTCCCTCTCCCTTAAATTTATCTAGTCTAGGCATCTCAAAGTGCCTAGGATATGCGGGACTTGGGACTGATGGGCACAAAGGTTGGTTGTGTATCTTGTCTACTATTGGATTTTGTCCACTTGTGTCCTTCTCGAGAGACTTGACTCTCTCGATGAGCGTCTGGTATGCCTTCAAGGAAATAATCTCATGTTCCTAAAGGTTTGCTCATGGTGGTAAAGGAGGTAAACCAATGTTTGCCCCAATCGGGTGTCTATACTCCACTCTTGTGACCATGTTTGGGAGTTCAAGGATGGGTCTGTTCTTGATCCTCCATCCTTGTCTGGTCCTCATCACATTGCATTTTCTCAAGGTCTAGGTGTTGGTGATGTTGTGGAGCTTGTTGGGTGTTCTCCTACCTTGGCCTGGCACCTCTCCCTTGTGGAGAATCAACATGCCATCCATGTTGATACCTTTCACCAGCTATGCATGCATCTATTCGAGCTAGCCTCTCTGCTAGCTCTTCATGCTCCTCTCATTCTTCTCTTGCAAGTTGCTCTTGTAAGCGTAAGCACATTTTCTTATGCTCTTTTTGCTCAAGGTCTTCCATGTGTTCCCGCTCAATGCGTAGCTCTTCTTCCAATCTACGTAGGCGGTTAGAGCGACCTATTATCGAGGGCTCATGTCCTTCTACCTCTGCAAGGAGTTCTAATGTTGTGGCCTCTCAGAGATATTTTTATTGTGTGCCTACCCTTGTCTTCTAGGGTGACTTGCTCTATATATTGCATTAAGGGTTGAGTACGCTCATGATCTGAAGTAGTGTATGTACTATGGGGTCGCTCTGAAGCTCCCCTTGGCCTACTTGTGCATCTAGTGGCTACATTGCATGAACTTCCAAAAGTAGAACATGTGGTAGTGATGCTCCTAGGGGTTGGTCTCGAGGGAACTCGATCCAACCTATCAAGTTGTCGGGTCCTCCATGGTTGATCCTGTGGTGTCCCATTGATGCCAATGAGCTGATGGTCCAAAGGTACACTCCCATATATAGGGAGGCTATAAGATGTTCTGAGCCTATGACTAGGCGTAGCCCTATGGTCTTGCCCCTCAGTGGGTGGATCGGTCCTATGTGTGTCCTATGAAGCTTGGGGTATTGCAACCCCTACAGTCCTACATGATGATGGGGGCTTGGATGCCTCCTCATGCCTATGTGAGGATGAAGGTCTTGAAGCCTCTATAGGTCTATGTGATGAGGGAGGTCATGATGCCTCTACACATCGGTGTGTAGAGGGAGGGCGTGATGCCTCCACTTGCTAGTGTGGTGAGGAAGGCCTTGAGGCTTCCTCGCATCTGCATGATGAAGGAGGTCATGATGCCTCCGTGTGCCTACGTGATGAGAGGCACCATGAGGACCCCTCACTTCTACGTGATGAGGGAGGCCATGAGGCCTTCTCATGTCTATGTGATGGAGAACTAGGAAGTGGCTCTCTCACTAGGGTTTCTCATGGAGTCCCCCAAGAGTTGAATTGTCGCCCCTAAGACTTGCCGAACTTCATCCGGTGACACTATGAGTGGGTGGCTCAACACTTGTGTGATGGTGAGTGTGAGGGTCATTAGTTTCCCCCTCGGTGTTGGACTAGGGGTAGTTGCTACATGTGTACACCATCCTGATTGTGCGTTATCTTGTTAATTAGTTTCCAAACTACTCAACCAAAGCAAGCAAGTATTTATCTCTTTTAAGGATTAAAGTGTTCCCTAAACTGTCTGGTGTGTTTGGATTTGTTGTTGATCTTGACTTCTTGTTTGCACTTTGGACTTGGAATGAGGGAACTCAATCAAAGTGGAGACTATGAACACTAGTGCCAAACATGATTTCTCAAAATAGTCTAGGGTACACCACTTAAATCCTAGTGGGGGGTTCGCCTAGCTCTTCCACTATGACATAGTGGGAGACAGTTTGAACACAAGTGACCAACACCAACTAAAAATGAGTTCTCTATTCCATCTAAGGATAGCTAGGGGGCAAGCCGATGGAAGGAGATGAATTCCAACATCACCGGTCTGAATTGGGGGTTGGTGATGAAATCCAACCTTACCAATGTTATGATGTAACGTGCAAGTGTGTGGTGTTCTTTTTAGCTTTTGAAAAATAAAATGATGCATCAACCAACATTCATGCTTTACATCCCTACATGCCTAAAAGGAACATTTTTATTTTAGAAAGATGCATATCTAATGTAATCTAGATGATTTTCCATGCAATGTATTTCCTACTTTGTGAATGGGCGGCCACTGATTGGGCCACATGCAAGCAAGCGTATCATAGAATGGCCTAGCACATTGGAGACTAGGGCAGACCTTACAAGCAGAGGTCCACTATTCCTAGTAGCGCCTAGAGGAAACTAAAGAAATCTAAGAAACATATCATGCAATTTTCTTTTCGCTTTCTTCATTTTTCCCTACTTAGCTATGTTATTGCTCATTGTTTCTAGAAAATAAATGTAGACAAAAAGTCACAGAGAATCAAAAATGTGTACCAACCTCAATTCCTTACCTGATGATGACTTGGATGATCTCTATCTCTATTCTACTGCTAGCCACTATCGACCAGAGTGGCTGAATCTGGCCATTGATAGCTGTAGTGGCTAAGATCTATTGGCCACTGTCGACCAGAGTGGCTAAACTTGCATAGAGAAAAACACCCAAAACATCAGTGAATCAACCAAAAAACAAAAACCTAGTGGGCGTCCCACCGTGATCACCATCTATGCGACCCCGAGAAGCGCGCACCCTGGCTGCCCTACTTGCAGTTTGATTTATTCATTATTATTTGCACCAAAATGAAAAGAATGAAAGCGCACATGCAACCCAAAAGTAAAGAAGACAAAATAAAGAAGCCTTTTATTAATCTTTCCAGAATGCGGTTACAAGTTCATCCCTCTGAGGGATACCCATCACTTTGATACAAATATTACACAATATGGAGCAACGATCGGATATGTTCCCCACAAGGGAACGGTGCATCTACGTAGGCCTCCTGGTCCCGCACATGAAACTATATGGGGGCTTACAGATGCCCCCTTCTCCAGATCTAGTCCTGAAGGGATATTTGCGCTCCTACTGCTTCAATATGGTCCTGAGGATCTATACCTACGCTCATGAAAACAACAAAACATGCTCAGTAGGATGGGCCACCTCTCTGGACGAGGCCTTTGTTAGTGGATCTGAATACTCATGATACTGATATCAAAATATGCACATGAATAGAATAATAAATGCAAGGTAAGCTATGGAAATACAAAATAAAAGCATGAATGAAACCAGATTTAAACTAGGATCAAGACATACATTAAGTAGTAATAAAGCTAAACTAAAAGCAAGAAGGAATAACACTTATGCCCTAAGATATGCCTATGGGCCACTGTCCGAGACAATGACCATGATGTGAAGCTCTCCTCCTTGTGGTTCAGGGATTTGTGTGCTACCCTCTTTGCCAAAATTGATGTTCAAGGGTCACCGAGTGTGTCTCCTACACTGATTGGCGGTTGGGAATAGTGAATATGACAACGGATTATGTTGGCGTAGCTCAGCCGAATGACGCTCCAATGCTCCTCAAAGTGTTGAAGATCGGTTCTCCATTTCGATAGGGCTTCACTGCTTAACTCTCAAACTTTTTGGATCCTTTGCTTCTTCGTGGGAGAGTCTATATGTAGACTTCCCTCTCAGATTTGGAACTTTGGCTTCTTGGAGAAGCTTCAGTCCCAAATGCATGTGACTAACCATTCTGGGTGGGAAGCATCAGTCACAAACTGGCATGGAAGGGGTAGTTAGGAGGAACTCAGGGAGTTCCTCACCAAAATCCACCCGTTATCCATGCAAAGGTGCAGTCAGACTACGTGATCTGGGCCCGTATTCACGGCCAGACTAAATGTGATGTTGGTCGCTATCAGGTTTAGTGACCAGATCTAGCCATTGTAGTCTCCAGTGGCCAGATGTGCTAGTCGCTCTTCTTGAGAGCGACCGAGCCTAGATGGGCTAGAACTGCCCTGCTTGAGTGGTTAGGACCACTGCTTGCCCTTGGGGAGATCCAAGAGGGTTCATATGGCCTACGGATGTGTCCATATGGGTAGTCTCCTCAACATGACGTGTTTTAGGTGTCTACGATTTACACTCCTATTTGGCTTGCAATAGCCCTTATCTCTTCTTTTTTCTAGTGTTTCTTTGCTTTAGTAATTTTTTGGAAACACTATTTCATGTACTTGTGGTAAGGGTTAAAGCATTGATGCAATATGGATGAAACCACTGCTCTTTCACCATGACTAAATTTTAGGTTGTACTTCCTCTAAGATCATACTTCCTCCTAGATATTACGAGATTTTATTCAACTTGATCACAATTTTCTTTCTACTTCTTTCTCATACTTCTTACTATCGGCTCATGCTCACACTCACTTTTGGATACACTCACTCTTGGCTCATATTTGCACTCGCTTTCAACTACACTCACTCCTAATTTTCACTCACACTCACTATTGCACTCACTCCTAGATCATGCTTACACTCTCAACTCATGCTTGCACTTGCTTCTAGCTACACTCACTCCTGACTCATGCTCACACTTGGTGCTGCACTCACCCTTGACTCATGCTTGGACTCACACTCCTAGTTTGTGCTTGCACTCATTGTTGCACTCACTCCTGGCTTACACTTATACTTCAATGAGTTTATATAGGTTTTTATGAGGGGTCCCAATTTCCTCATATTGAGTGGGGTTTGAACCTTGAACATCTCAAAGAAAGGCCAAAGCCCTTACCATTGCAGTAAGCTTGTAGCTATTAAAATATGACAATTCTTAACCATAAATATTTTAGAATATTTTTAATGACACCTATTAATATTTTTGGATTATTTGACCATTCATGTTTATTATAAAGGGCATAAACAATAACTTAATAATATAATTTTATAAAGGTTTTTCCTTTTAAAGTATGAAAATAATGACACCAATATTAAGGGTGATGGTTTGATTTAATATATCTATATATACATGATAACATAGAGGAATTTAAAAGGGTAACAAGTATTTAAATAAGTGTGAGTTTAGTATGATAACTATATGAATTTTTATGAATTTATAATAGATATAGTATTCAACCTATCATGAGCATGCTTAGCATCATATAGGGTTTTCATAAAAATAAATTGATATTTTTTTATAAAGTGTTCCATTTGGTCAATATATTACATATATTAGTGTTTTTAAAAATGGATGTAAGTCAGGTCCGAGGTGTAGACCAATTGGTTCATCCAAACCCCATAAGGGGGGTGGAGGTCCAAGGTTCAAATCTCGGGCCTCACCAAACTGAACGCTTGTCCCTTTCTTGGTGCTTTCAGTGGCATAAAAGGTTTAAAATGATTGTGGCATGGTGGTTATAGGGGCAAACTGCATGAAGATCTATGTGGCAGATTTTGGGGTGGACAATGTAGAATACTATGGTAGCCATAAAAGCTAGACAACCTACCCGGATTCATGGTGGTTACCGATTCCACCATGTAAATTAAAAAAAAAAAACAATGGATGTAAGTCTTGTACATGAAATGCTCCAACAAACATGTGATAGAAAAAAAAAAAGCAAATTCAAAAAAATCATAAAAATAGGTGCCTATTGCAAGTTGTAAACATATGGGGATATTTTAGTTGGAAAGGTATTTTAAAAAAGGGTATAAACAATAAAGTATGAAGAGATAAAATGTAAATAACAATATTCTTGAATATCTCATCAATGCATGAATTATTTCATAGATATAGAGAGTGAGATACATGTGTCTCTAATATAAAAAGAAATACAACCAACAAATAGTCATCATTGTATTATATAGTTAGCCTAAAAGCAACCCCACCAAATCCATAATCATGCATAGTCTAAGGAAAAAAAATTGATTTTATATAGATTGCAATGAAAACTCAATAGACTTTATCCAAACTTGAATTATTTTTTTCAATTGGTTATATGGGATTGAAATGGGCCCTACCCATATTACATCATCACCACATACTGGTATTACAAAAAAGCTTGAATATTATCCATATATCATTGGGCAAGATTTGAACCTTGATCTTCTTCTTAAATATTGAAGAATCTAACCAGTTGAGCTAAAGCCACTTGATTTTTTAAATGATTTTACACATGTTTTTATGAAGGGTCATGGTCCCCTCATATTGAGTGGGGTTTGAACCTTGAAATCCAAACTTGAATTATTACAAGAACACTTCATTAGGATTTATTGTATTTATTACATATTTAACTATGTATATTATCATAGGGATAAATAGTTCCCAAATATTCCAAGCGTGATCTTGTGCTCTACAAGAAACTATTGAGAATATTGGTTCTTCAAGAGAATCAACTAAGATCTATATAGGGAGGAAAATTCATTGAGACATTATTTATTGTCAATAAATATAAACCTTTACCATGAAGTAAAACACATTATAGAAGAATATTTATTTGGTTCCTTAGTATCCACTTCACTGCCATAGATTCATAGAGGTCTTCCACATATGGTTTCTTATTTCTTATTGTTCTTGAAGAATAATTGAGCTTCTTTTGTTTACAATGCTATTTGTAACCCCCTTGTAAAACAATGTAGTTATAATTAGATGAGTGATAAGGATGACATTAGTATGATAAAAAGCATGTGTGATTAAAATTGGTACCAACATATTTTTTTCCTAGTGAAGAATTTGAATCCTATGTTTATCGTCATAATACTTTTTGGAAAATGTGTGATATTTATAAATTTCAATGGTATATTTGGTCAATTATAGACTTAGACATAAAATAAACCCAAGAAATATAGATTTTTTACTTGTGTTAAGATAATTGTTTTACCATGTGAGAATGGATTTCTAGTTTGCTAATTTTTTTTTGATAGATTGGAGGAGGGGGTTTTGAAAGGGAGCCTAAAATATTTTACACTAGTGGATGCATAAAGATATGGTCTCCAAAGGATCAATAATAATAATAAACCAATGATTCAAATAAACCTAGGAGATCATCTAGGAGCAGCATGAAGGCATCAATAAAAATAGTGGAGGGGCTCTCCTGAAGGCACTACCAAGAAGAATAGGGGAACTCATAGGAAAGAAAAAATAGGGGATGAAATATCCATAAAGGATAAACAAAAATAAACAAACATGAAGAAGGTGGCTACTTAGATTCATGGTATTCATTACTTACATCGTTCTCCTCGCCAGCCACGTTGGTACAAACATCCATCTAAAAATTGAGATATTTGACCATATTTGTAGCCTTTGAAAGAAGATTCCATGCCATTTTGGTTGCATTGGATGTAGAGGTTAGCACCTTAACCAAAACTTTGATAGGGTTAATGGTAGACCTTTGATGAGTTTGATGTCTACTCAAGGAATTTATCTCCTTTAACCAACCTGAGGCTTCTTCAACCTTAGTTTTCTTTGGATTCATAGGAGAATCATTCAAAGCCTCTTGGAATTGCTCTATGGTTATGGGAGTATTTCACTTCATGTTGGGTATTTTGAATATAGAAGAATACCAAAAAGGCTCAACTTTGATTGATTGAGGAGTGTCGCTAGAGTTTGAGCCAAATATTAACTTCCTTCTAGTCTTAGTGGTATCTATTGAGGTTATCTCCATGGCTCCTCCCTCGCTCATGGTGTCCTTACAAGAAATTGCTTGAATCAAAACTAGAACAAAGGGGGGATTAGTAGGGCTATTGATGCATAACATAGTGGCTTTCTAGACCTCTTTCTAGAGAGTGTACCTATAAAGAATCAAGTGTAGACATTGATGAATCAAATGCGTAGAGGTCCCCTTCTTGGAATTATTAACAGAGGGCTCCATTGAACTATACAAATATTTAGGGATATTAATGGCCTTAATATCCCTAATATGATTCAATAAGGCCAAGTGGAAGCTTCACAAGGGAGAATTGATCTTGTCAATAGTGAAGTACTACATTATAGGGATCATCACTCTGTTCTAGGAAACATGGAGGGACTCTATGATGATTCCCCTCTTCTCCCTTCCTACATTCTTACCATTTTCCATGAATAAATTTAACTCCTCTTCTATTGAGTGTTTTTCATGCAAACAACTACTCCATCGATCAGGAGCTCTATCACCTCCACAAGTAAGCACAAATTAATCTTTAATTTGAGGCCATATACAACAACTCACCCATTATACCATGTCTAAGTAACTTCATCAAAAATTCCTGATTAACTCTCACAAAATTTCCTTAACAAGACCATAAATCCATGATTGGTGAGAATTTCCTCAACCATTGCATCAATTTGAAGGGATTCATGCTCTAAAAGTGCCATCTCCAAGAAATGCAACAAAATTGTAGTAGACTCACATCTCAAATAGGAAACTAGGGAGATTTTTTTGTGATGAGAATGACTGATCCTAATGATGGATTTAAAGCATGAAGGGGATACCAAATTATTTAAAGCTTGTAGAGTATACATGCTATTGATTCTAGAGATTGTCACTCTCTAAAATTATTTATGGGCAACATTGTACCTAGTGAGTGATGAGGCCCAGAAATACCTCATTTTTGTTATATTTTGAACATTAAAATACTGCCATAAAAACCAAATATGATATTATTTTATGCCAAATGTGTGATTAGAATGCATTATTTGTTATTGTTTGCATGATTTAATGTGTAGAGCATTGTACCCCTATTTTTAACTATTTTCAGCATTTTATGATTGTTTTTGCATGATTTTTGGTGAATAAAGTAGCATAGAAAAATAGGAGAAAATAAGCATGTTATGGTTTATGGCTAACTCAAGCATATTTGAAGTGTCATCCCACCTTAAAACCAAGTTGTCAAGTTGATTTGGCACCAAAATAGTCTCTGTTGTAAAACAGGGCATTGACAGATTCTGTGCAACATACAAATTCTAGCCAACTAGCATATTAAAGGGAAGCATTGAACTAGTCAAAAGGAGCAAGTAAAAGTGTATGTAATGTGTTGACGAAGACCAAAAAAGAACCCTAATCCACCTAGATGCATTCCCACGTGGTCCAAATGAAAGCAACAAGACACAAAGCAGAAAATACAGGAACAACTAGAAACAACATACAAAAACCAGTTTTGTGCAACTTTAAAGGAAGTCACATACCAGGTCAAAGGAGGCAAGTGTGAATGGTTGGAATATGTCTAAAAGGGTAAGAAAATACTAATTTCACATTTGGAAGCACTCACACTCGATCAGAATTGGTGGCAACAATACACTCCTACAGTTCTACCTTATATTTTGGAGCTCTCCAGAATGAAGGGCAAAAATAAACTATTTCAATATAAAAAGCATAGTTGCATCCATTTCAGGAGGAATGAAGGAGAATAGGGTGAATACAAGTGTAAAAAATGATCCTAAACTATTTTTGACTCATTTCCACCAGTTGGAGGATGCATGGATAAGTTGTTGCAACAGATTGTGTCTTAATATAGACTAAGTCTCCTGCAATAACTTAGGCAAATCATGCATAGACAACACATAGGATTGATTTAGTATTTGCAAGTATTCATGTAGAAAATAATATAAATAGGACACTCCCTCATTGGTTGAGCTAGTCCGAGTAGAAGTCCATAAGTCATAAGCAGAAGAAGTCATTGTAACCATTGTGTTTTGAATTCAAATAAAGTGCAGTTTCTTTACATGTGTGAATTTGTGAGTTTATGAGTGATTAGTTTTTAGTTTTGGAGTGAATATTATTTCCTCTAGACCAAGGAGCAAGGGCCCACTCTGAGGACTAGAAGGAAGGAGCAAAAAGTGTAGGTTTTTGATAAATTCTATTTTGCAACAATTCTATCAAATTCTTGCTTAATTTGTGTAATAAAACTAACCCCTGTTTTAGCATAGTTCATTTGATGTTTTAAAGTGTGATTTGTGTAGAATGTTTATAATCAGTTGACCTCTATTTTGAATGTGTTTTGAATACCCCTATTTTTCTGTAATTTAATTTTTGTAACAACTTTTTGACAAGTTTTACAACAATTTTTTGACAAGTTTTTGTAGCATTTTGTTTTGATAGTTTTTAGCATTGTGAATTTCAGCATGATTAATTGTAGTTGATTTCAATTTAGCATTTTCCATTTCTGCCATTTCAATTAGCAAGAGTAAAATAGGTCTTTCAATTCTGCAATTGTCAATTTCTGCAACTGTAGCTTAAATGTTGAATTTTGCAATTTCAATTATGTAAGTTAAATTAGTTTCCATTTCTACAAATTAGGATTAATGTGACCTTGAAGAACCAAATAAACATCTGTTTCACCGAATAAATCTTGTAAACTAATTTCCTGAACTATAACTTGCCAAAGCCTTCTATCGTAGATAACCTTGGACACCACCCTAGATTTGATAATTATAAAAATTAAATGATGACAATAATGACACTCATCATTTTTGGTACATTATCGAGGAACATAGGTGTTTTTAGGAGATAAAATAGTCCAATAATTGATGCTTATGCCAAGTTGTGACCTGTAGAGAAAATTTTGAAAATAGACCAACTTGCATGAAACATAGTTGTGAAACTAATAAGTTGCAATTCAGAACATTAGAAAACAAGCAGAATGAATGAATAGGTTAAGGGATGAAAAAGGAAGATTTATTAAAACCCCTTTACCTACCACAGGTAGGTGATACTCATGCCAAGGTGGTGAATTACCTGCATTTGAGCTTCTTAACGTATTTGAAAGAAAACCACCATCTCCACCATCAGGAAGTATTGAGTCTCCTAAGAGAGAAATTGTAGAGGAGCAACTTGCTAGTACCTCCTCACCTACTCTTGACAAATCCTCATCATCAGGATAGTTTAAACAAATTTATAACAATATTTGGGAAGATACCATGGCAGAGGGACAAGGAAACCTAGATAGGGGCAGCAATATCCATAATCAAGTAGAAAATCCTACCCCTGCAAGAACTTTTGAATATCCTATTCGATTGAATCCTACACAAAATTCTCCCATGAAAATAATTTCACCTTCAGTACTACCTACCTTTCAGGGGGTTGCATCTGAAGATCCTGATCAATTCTTGTTTGAATTTAAGGTTGTGTGTCAAACATATGATTACATAAATGATAACCAAAAGCTGAAAGTTTTTCCCTCCACACTCAAGGACTCAACTTTGCGTTGGTTCATGAGTCTAGAGCCTGAATCAATCCGAACCTAGGAAGAAATGGAAAGAGTATTTCTAGATAAATACCAGGAATACTATAGGGTGAAAAATAGGAAGGATGAACTCTTTAGAATCAAACAAGAATAAGATGAAACTCTAGAGGATTACTTGGATAGGTTTACCTTTGTACAAAAGAGATGTGGGCCTGTTGAATTAGAAATGTGTAAGGCCATATTTTTATGAGGATTACAAGATGATTCTAGAGAAGTGCTAGACTTAATGGGCAAGGGAGATGTAAGCACCCTTGACATTGATGAAATCCTGGAGTTATGCAAAAATTACTCATGCACAAGGCAACAAAGAAGAAAGAAGAGTCATAATGGTAGTGATCTAAAAGAGCTTATGGAAGAATTTGCCAATATGAAAATTGACATCTTAGTACATCTTAATACCACATTAGGGGAGATGAATGCAAAATCCAACTCTACACCACCCCTAGCTATTTACTATCCAAGATGCAGAAATAAACATGCTCTTCAAGACTATCCTTTGAACAAAACATCCATATATACCATCTACTTTCTAGGACTCAAAAATGTTTTGGAAACACAAATAGAAGAACTCAAGTTTTGGGAAAAATAGGGAGGCAACTTTTCACAATATCAAAATGCCCCATGTTTTCCCACAAATTGGGGATAAAATCATTGGACTATGCCATGGGGTTATTTAAAACCACCACAATAGTCTTGGAATCAACCTCCATGGACAAATCCTCAAGATTGGTCATAATCTGGGTGGACAAATCCATAATGGAATCAACCCCATCCACCTTGGATGCAAGCCCAATCTCATGGATAGAGTTGGGGATAATAATATCCATCATACCAAGGACAACGTAGATATCAAGGACAAAACCAAAATTTGTTGCTTGGTCCTACTCAAAATTTCCCTCAAGGAAGATCCCAACAACAACAACAAATAGGTAAAGCAACCACCACTTTCTGGCCCAACCTGTGGCCAATCCTAATAATACAAGATAGGCAACCCCTATCTATATAGTTGAATCTGATGAAAATATTATAGTAAATGTTATTGACTGTAGCAACATCCAACTACGCTCAGGCAAGACATTACCTGAGCCTATTCCACCCACTATTGAAGAAATAACAAATGAGAAACAAGAATCCTTTAGTCCAAAAACATAGAAATCAGCCCTGGATAAAGGAGAAGAAAAATAGAAAATCTGCACATAGAAAATTCACCTTCTTTAGAGAAAATACCATATCCTGAAAGGTTTAAAAGTTCTGAAAATACTCTTGAATCAGACCTAGTAAGAGAACTCAAAAATTTGACTATTTCACTTCCTTTGTTGCAAGCAATCAAGGATGTGCCTCTAATCAACAAAATTGTTCAGGACTTGTGCATAAAAATATCAGGTAGAAAAAATAAATATTTTCCTAAAACTATGCAAGTAGAAGGAAAGTTGGCTGACCTACTTTCTGGGAAGCTTGTCCCACCAAAGTATAGTGACCCAAGAAGTCCAGTTGTCACCATAACTATTGGATCAATGCAAATTTCTAATGTCTTGGTTGATTTAGGAGCTACTATTAATGTGATGACCAAAGACACAATGCAAAAATTATAGTTAAATAATCTGCATCCTACATCTACTATTCTGGAAATGGTTGATAGATCTATTGCCAAACCAGAAGGGATTATTGAGGATATTCCTATAATAGTTTCCTCATGGGAATACCCTATTGATTTTTTGGTATTGCAGCCTCGCAACTCTATGAATGGTTATCCAATTATCTTGGGTAGGCCTTGGCTTGCTACTGCAACTACTTTCATAGACTGTAGATCAGGGGAGATGACTATTTCTAATGGCATTGATCTGAAAAATATTTCTTTGTATCCACCTGCAAAACCTTCAACAAAATTTTTAGGTCAGTTATGGTATCCTGATTCTGATGAGGAACAAGAAGAAACTATTTCCACACTAGCCATAGTGGTAGTGAAAGAACACATAGAAGAGATAAATTCACATGAGAGAGAGATTTTTGAAAATGAAACTATCCTAGTGGATACACTGCATGAACAAGGACTTGAGGATGAACCAATCACTATTCATCACTTGTTGTGGAATGATGAAGGTCATACATCTGAACACCTTTCATCCATTCCATTGCAGGAAAGTCCCTTCACACTACCACATGGATGGCATCATCACCTTCTTTCCTCTTTTCATTATCCTATGCAAGAGTTGATTCCATCAGGGATTACTATTGATAGGGAGACAAGAGTCTTTCATTCTCTTCAACCACATCACTACCCACTAAACTCTTTAGTCAAAAAATATGAGGGAGTTAATTCTATCCACCTAGGGATAAAACAAATTGAAGTACAACCAAGAAAATTCTTGAACATTAATAGTTGGTTGATTGATGAAGAAGAAGCAAAATTGTTTGTTATTTTGAAACAACATGTTAAAGCCTTTGCTTGGGACTATAAAGATATGTTAGGAATTCATCCTGATGTATGCACTCATAGGATATATACTAAAGATGTCAAACCTATGAGACAACCCCAAAGATGATTAAATCCTGCTCTAAGAGATATTGTCAAGGAAGAAATAGAAAAACTCTTAGAGGTTGGATTCATATATCCAATTTTTGATAGTCGATGGGTCTCTCCATTGGTTATCGTACCAAAGAAGAATGGAAAACTGAGAGTGTGTGTAGATTATCGAGAACTAAACAAAGTCACACATAAGGACCATTTTCCATTGCCATTCATAGATCAAGTGTTAGATACACTCGTAGGAAAGAAGTATTTCTGCTTTCTTGATGGTTTCAGTGGGTATAACTAGATACAGGTTGCACCCAAAGACCAGGAGAAAACAACCTTTACTTGCCCATGGGGAACTTTTGCTTATAGGGTTTTACCCTTTGGTCTGTGTAATGCCCCAACAACTTTCCAACGAGCTGTTTTGGCTATTTTTTTTATTTGACCACTAAAAATGTAGAAATTTATATGGATGATTTTATAGTTTGTGGAGAAACCTTTGATTTTACTTTGGAATATCTTGATAAGGTTTTAAATCACTGTGAAACTTACCATCTATCCTTGAATCTTGATAAATGCTTTATGATGATGGAGGAAGGGATTGTTCTTGGTCACCACATTTCTTCTAATGGGATCAAGGTTGATCCTAAGAAGGTTGAAATCATCAAGAATCTTCCTCCTCCAAAAACCCAAACTGATGTCAGGAGTTTCTTAGGACACATTGGCTTTTATCGTAGATTTATTCTAAATTTTAGTACAATAGCAAATCCTATGTTTGCATTATTGACCAAAGATTCTGAATTTAATTGGACTAAAAAATGCCAAGAATATTTTGATGCTTTAAAGGAAAAGCTAACCACTCCACCTATGTTACGAGGTCCTAATTGGGGATTGCCATTTCATATCCAAATTGATGCCTCCAATACTACAATTGGAGCAGCATTAGGGTAGATAGAATATGGGGAACATTATGCTATCTACTACATAAGCAAAAACCTCACTAGAGCAGAAAAGAATTATACTACTACTGAAAAGGAATTTTTAGCAGTAGTGTATGCCATTAATAAATTCCATCACTATATCATTGGTTATCAAGTATTCATCCATACTGATCATTCAACCATCAAATACTTGATGAACAAACCCATGGTTAGTGCAAGGATCATTCGTTGGTTATTACTATTACAAGAGTTTGATATTACAATAGTAAATAAACCAGGGAAAGCTAATGTAGTAGCAGATTTCCTATCAAGGCTGAATAACACAGGGAAGAGGAATTAGTTGAGGATACCTTTCTAGATGAAAAATTATTTGCTATATCAGTACAATCACCTTGGTTTGCAGATACAACTAACTTTTTGGTAATAGGAAAAATTCCTTCCCATTTCACTTCCAAACAAAAGAAGCAATTGGTAAGACAAAGTTCATCTTTCAAATGGATAAAAGGTCTACTTTTCAAGTGTGGTCCTGACCATATTTTATGTATATGCATTCAAAAGGATGAGGTGTATGATATCCTCCATGCTTGTCATGATGAACCATCAGGAGGACATTATTCAGTAAAAAGCACAGTTCAAAAAATTTTAGGCATTGGTTATTATTGGCCATCTCTTCACAAAGATGTAAAAAGGTATATTCGACATTGTGATGCCTGTCAGAGAATGGGAAAACCCACACACACAAATGAAATACCTCTATAGCCTCAAGTGGTTTTAGAACCATTTGAGAAATGGGGGTTAGATTTTGTGGGACCTATTGACCCACCATATCAAGGAAAGGTGCATATCTTGGTATGCACTGATTATGTGACTAAATGGGCTGAGGTGCATGCTTTTAAGCATGCTCATGAAGAGAAGGTTGTTGATTTCCTTTACACTCAATTTTTTTAGATATTTGGAGCTCCACGATCTATCACCATAGATCATGGGCCCCAATTTGCATCAAAAGTAATTGAAGCTTTTACTGAACTCTATGAAATTAGGCATAGAAAATCATCACCCTATCACCCCCAAGAAAATGGTTAGGTTGAGGTAACCAATAGGGAGTTAGAAATAATTTTGACCAAAATAGTAGACTCACATAGGAGAAATTGGTTAAATAAATTACTAGAAGCAGTTTGGGCATACAACACAACATGGAAATCCACCATGGGTTTCACACCTTATGAATTGGTTTATGGTAAGAAACCTCTTCTTCCTATTGAATTTGAGTTACTAACACTTTGTACATCTTTGGAAATTGGTATTGACTTGTCATAGGCATAGATGGATAGGATTCTACAACTTAATGCATTGGATGAACTTTGGTTGGATGCATTGCATCAAACAGAGGTGATCCAACAATAATGAAAGTTGTGGCATGATAGTCATATTCAACAAAGGAAATTTGAGCAAGGAGATTGGGCTTTGTTGTTTGATTCTCATTATGAGGATTTTCCTAGGAAGTTGTAGACAAGATGGCTTGGGCCATACCTGATTGAAGAAGTGTTTGATAATGGAGTAGTTCATCTTTCTCCCATTGATGATTCAAGGAGAAAGTTAGTGGTAAATGGACATCACCTTCGGGTATACCATGAACCATTGACTAAAGAAGACTTTTTAAAGTAGATCACATAGTTGGAATTACATATATTATAAGAGACACCCTCTTCTAACACAGATTCATAATGATTTGAGAAAAAGTTTGAAAAAAAAAAAAAAAACAAGAAAATAAAAAAAGGAAATAATATTGATTGTGAAATTCCTTCATGGGCACAATCAAGAAAGAAAATATGAAAAAAAGATGAAAAAAAAAAAGAGATGAAAAAAAGAGAGAAAAAGAAAAAATGAAAAAAGAATAATTCAATAGTGAAAACCTTTTCGAAGGTGCTATTGAATTAAGACTTACATGAAAACTGGTTTTCGGTATGTTTGTCTTTTTTATCTATCCATCATTGTTCCACCATTGTATAAATCTCACCAACTGCACATATGCTTTATTTTTTATTTTAGATGCTCAGCTAATGATCATCAAAAGCAGCAATTTGTAAAGTGTATGATAAATTTTCAGGATAGCCAGGTATGTGTTTCTTGCATTTTGTCATAGTAGGCATTTAGCATGTAATGTATGATAATTAAATGTTTGGCATAAATAATTTATAAACCTGGCAAGTAAAAATGGATATTCTCTCCAAAATTTCAAGAAGTGAAGAAGAATACAAAGCTTTTGAATGAAATAAAGCTTTGGAAATGAAATATAATATTGTTGTATATATATATAGAAATACATAGAGCTCTAGAATGAAGTAGAGTCTAGAATGAAATTTCATGTTTTAGTTGTATGTATGCAAAGAAAAATATAGAGCTCTGTAATGACTAAGAGCTCTGGAATGAAGTTTGAAAATTCAAAATTGTAGAACATGAAAATTCAAATCTAGTTGGTGTGCATGTGTGGTAAAAAAAATCCATGTGATGCACCTACCATAACCTTTATGAACTTGGGCATGAGTTTTTAGGTATACGTGGTAGCAATCCAATAGGGCATCATCCAATATGTTTTACAATATTCGATCGTACCTAGTTTTCATCACCCGATCTAGACCCATGTGATCCAGGTACTTTGACACATGTAATCACATGAACCAAGGAGGTGGGCATCCACATTTTTCATGAAATAGATCTAAGTTGGTTAAATCAGACCATCCAAATCAGCTAATAATTTTATGTGCATGCATCATAATCTAGAGATTTATCAGCCCACCATCCTTTATTCATGCATGAAATAAAAAATTCAAACACCTAACAAACCAACGTACGCCACGTGTCTGGTCATTGCATGAAAGTTTTAGTGTGTTTTGCACCACCTTCTGGAGCTAAACCCTGTGTGCCAAAGCCACTCATTACCAAGCTCCATAATCACCGACACTTGTAGAAGATGTCGGATCAAAAAATTGTGACATTTTTGAAGAGTGCATTGTGTTACAAAATTAATTTTCTAGGTGAAACTGATTGAGTGTAGTAACCATAATCTAAGAATTTATAGTAAATCTTGATGCAGGTTGTAGATAACATGGGGTAGAAGAACAAAGTTGAGTTATATTTTTCAATAGGTAGGATTAATGCCATTTCTTGAGAAATTTGATGGCCATTCAGAGAGTTTGGTAGCAGAATTCTCTCGCACTCTCAAAAAATAGGGCAACCATCAACAACATGAGAATAGAGGTAACCCCCTTGGTCTTGAGCCAAATTATTGAATTACCTTTGCAAGGACTAGTAATCATAAGAACTAGTAAAAATGCATTCTCTAAAGTAGTTAGAACATTTTTAAAAGAAGGGGATGTACAACCTATTATGCAAATGAATAACAATGTTTGTAAAGGGGTAAAGAGAGCTAGTATACAAAAACCCTGGGATGAGGTTGCAATCTAGGTAATAAAATTTTTAACCTGTGAGGGGTAGTATGTTGTATTGTCAGGGCATCATATGAAACTCCTCAGTCATTTGAGGTATGGTAACCAATGCCCAAAGGTAAGGGTAAATATTCCTCTATACTTGCATCAAGAACTACATAATATGGCAAAGAGATACCAATAGGGCAAGGGATCCCCTAGGCACCATGGTCTTATAAAGCTCATTTGTAGATACCATTTTAAGGGAAATCCCTAAAGTTTCGATAGATTATTTACCCCTTGGAATGAATAGAATTTTGATTGAAGAAGAACCTAAGAAGAAGAGGAGAGAAGGGAGAGGAAGAAGTTAAGTAGGAAGATGCAGGTAGAGAAAAAACCTATTGATGAAGTTGCAGATAGGGTAGAGATCCCTAAAAATAATGTATATGAGAGGGTTACCCCTAAATCTGAAGGAACCCCTTCATCCCCTCCAGGTCCACCAACTGCCAGGACCAGAGCACAAAGAAAGAGGAAGGTTGAGTCTAAACCTATAGAGCAAAGAAAAACCAAGAAAGTGACTTTCTATGAAGAAGTCATAAAAATTTTTGCTCAGACATCTACACAGTCAGAACCTGAAACAATTGGGTCATTGACTGAAGCAATAGATTCCTTGGAGGAAGATGAACTGGATTCTAATTTTTTAGTAAAGTCTATAGGAAAAACATCTACAGGAACTGAGCAGGCTAAGGAAGAAATAGGGACACAATAGTTAAGGAGGTCTTCCAGATTATAGGGACATTCTGTTATAGAGGAGCTGGTTGAAGAAATAGAGATTGAAATCCCAACTCAACCACCTTCACCCCCTCCTCTAAGAAGGAGCCTCAGAAGGAGACAACAAGGTACAACTACAACCATGGAAACTACACCTCCAACATCATCCAATCATAGGAAAAGGAGAAAATTGATACTCCAGGAGGATGAAGATGAAGTGACTGAAGAAATTCTAGCCTAGGAATAGGAAACTCTAGTTCCAGAATCACTTAATCAGGAAGAGGGACCACTTACAGAAGCTGGAGAGCCAAGTTCACCACCTACTATGGACTTACCTACATATTCTTTAGAAACTAAAGAGTATGAAGAATATGAGCCAGAT
Source organism: Wollemia nobilis (assembly GCA_028583015.1). Classification (NCBI taxonomy): domain Eukaryota; kingdom Viridiplantae; phylum Streptophyta; class Pinopsida; order Araucariales; family Araucariaceae; genus Wollemia; species Wollemia nobilis. The sequence goes on along the minus strand of JAQPPZ010000386.1, from coordinate 3,823,998 downwards.
GACCATGTGAAAGTAGCTAGGGTGATTATCAAGACTCAACAAACCTGGATTGAAAGGGGTGAAGCAACAATTAAAGAGAAATATGAATACATTGACCAATTGTTGCAAGAAATAGAGGAGTTGAGAAGAAGACTGGCACCATTGGAGGCACTACCCACAATTTTAGATTCTAGTAGGGAGGTGGTAGAAATTCTACTTGAATTAGCAGGGTAGGTTCTAGAAGGAGAAATGCAAGTTGATATCCCACAACTACCTCATAGATTTGAGGAGGATAATTTGGAACATGCACCTAAAATTTTCCCTATTTTAATTATTGTTGCAGCAGCACAACAACATACAGAACAAGAAACAACATCTGAACAGAGGGATGGAGAGGGGATTGTTGATGTCATGGAAGGCTCACATACCCTATGTTAGAGTAATATTCCATTCTTTGGGATATTTACCCTTTTACTCCACTAGGTAAAATAGGTAGTATATTGCATTATACTACATAGGTAGATTATTACATTTACTTTTATACTTTCTACCATGTAGATATTTACTGTCTTAAATATCTAATGGTCATTTCCTAAATATCCTAGGTGAAGAGTTCTAATTTAAACTCTCTATCTCTTGGAAGATTGTTTGGTGTGACAATAGTCTATTCAGTTTGATTAGCTATTTTGTAACCTATATAAACTATAGCTCCATAGCTATATGGTTAATGCAATTATTCAATTATCAAATAATTCGGATCTCCTAGTCACATTGGCATAAGAGCTGGAGGGAGCCAGAGGGAGGAAGCACAATGAAACTTCATTCCATTGGACAAGGCAAGGAAGTGCAACGAGACATCTTCGTTGAGCTTTGGTGACTTTAATTTATTTTCCTTTCTTCCTAAAGTTCCTAAGTTCCTAATATTTGATTATTGATTTATTTATCCCACTAATCCTGGAGGCAAGACTAGGTCTGTCATCGACCACAACAGTAGGAGAAGACTTTAACGGAGCCCTCTCAAGGCTACCATCTAGTGGGAGTGTGCCCCCATGCCTCAACCAATCAATAAGCACATCGAGGGCAAGAGCACCCTCATGCTCCCCTATGGCCAAGCCAATCGGGAGTGCATCGAGGGTAGGAGTACCCTCACACTCCTAGCACAATGCTCAAGGTGCTACGTATCGAGGGTAGAGAGCACTCAAGTGCCTGGCCTAGCACTCAACGTGTTGACTAGACACTCAAATTGAGGTAGGATACCTAAATCTATGTGGATCATGAGGTAGACAGCCTCTAACAGGCCCCAAAAATGAGGACACTAAGATCTAGGGCATCACTAACCATCGATACATGGAATTTTGTATGGGATCTCTATCTAACAAACATAGAACCTGAAACCTAGCGAGCACACCTCACGAGGTAGTCATCCGACTTGAACACGTGGTGGACTATTGATCTAGACACATGGCAACAAGACACAAGACTTTGACTAGACAAAATACAAGGTGACACATGGTATACTGGCCACTTGGCACCCGACGTAGATAGGAAATGTGGTGGACACATGGTGGATAGCCACATGTGCCACCAGACATGTGGACCCCTCCAACTGTACCACGTGGTGATAGCAAAAGGGTCTTATGGATTGTGACTGCTTGTAGACAGTCAACACAGGTTGTGTGGATTTTTCAATTTAAGCCACACAGCAGTCGACGTAGAGGTGATGTGGGATAAATCCCATAAGTCTTTCAAAGGCTTAGAGCGCATGCAGATGCATGCACTTAATTTCTTACTGGTGGGTGGGGAAGTGGATAAAAGGGAGAAGTTCTCCCTTCTCTCCCATCTGAGCGTGCAACCTAGACGATCGAGAGCCATCTACTAACACTCCTGATGGGAGGTTGGGAGTTTGACTCTCATCGGGACTAAAAGCTCTTTATTTTGCTAAAGGGTGTAAGAAAAAAAAATAGGAAAGATAAAAATTTTTCATTTCTTTTGTATTTTTTAATTATTATTTTTAAGTGTTTTTTTAATAATTTAATATTTTTTTAGTTTAAAATTATTTTTTTTAAATATTAAAGTGATTTTTAACAAAGAAATTTTTTATTATTAATTAAATTATGCTTAAAGTAATTAAATTATGCTTAAAGTAATTAAATTAATGCAATACAGATTGAAAGCCTATTTTTTTTGCAATCCTTCTTAAAAAGCATGCTTTTGTTTTTCTCTCAAAAGAGGATATCAGACATTTAAGAGCATTTTTTTATTGCAAAATAGAGAGCCTTTAAACTCTTATCAAACTTGTTAATTTAGAATACAAGAAAGGATCAAACTTGAATTATTTTTGCAAATTAGACAACAAGGAGACTGAATTTTTTTTGTAAAATTCAAAAGGCAAAGTGTGCATTTGTTTTCTTTGAGGGGGATATAAGACATAAAATTGCACATTATTTTTTGCAAAATTGAGAAGAAATTGTAACCATGGGCCCATCAAAACCAAGTCATTTGTCGACTGGTCTGGAAGCATTTCAAACATGGGTCGTGTGTCGACTTGTCTTGGAAGGAGTGCTCGATTTGTTAATTTTGAAAAATAAAGGGGGGAAGACAACATTGTACTTCTTTTGTAAAATTGTAAGACAAGGAGGTGACATAATATATCAATTTTTTGCACAACACACATTCATATTTTGTTGCAAAAAATTAAAAGGTGCATTTTCGGTTTTACTCGACACCTTCATTGGCAAATTAGGTGCATTTTCGGTTGTTTTCGACACTTAGGTGATAAGAATTTTGTGGGCATTCTTGTTTTATTATTACATTATTTATTTTGCAATTATAATTCATAGAATCAAGAACACTTCATACCCCAAAATTTCACTAATAATTTGTGTAAATCCTTGCACAGATTTAAAGCCAATTTCACTTGATATTCTCTCCTAAATCAAAATCCCTAATTCACTCTTATTTGTTTGGCTTAATTTCCTCAAACTGATTATTCCTCTTCAAGAGGATTTTCAGCCAGGTGCCATTAAATATGTATTTGAGTGAATTATATTTTGGTACTCTTTTAGGGTATATCAAAAGAAATAACAAGTTTTTGTAAAATAAGGAACCTTGAAAGTAGCAATCTTTTGCACTAAGGGGAATAATTCCTTTCTTCCTTCAAACACAGTTTTTTAACAAGAGGGAAATAAAACTTGTAAAGGCAATCATAAAAGTAGAAGTCATCAAAATTATACCTTTTCTTTTAGGCTTCATAATAGCAACCATGCTTGAAGTACTTGCAATAAGGAAGGATGATTTGGTGATTTTTTTTGATAAAATTGCCTAGGAAACAAAGTTTTGCACAAAATTGTAAAGATGACAACCATGACACCATTCAGTGTTGGTTTCAAAACAAGAAAAACTAAAATGGCAAAGGCACATCACAGAAGCCATGTTTCTGGTGAAGTGTCTCATTCTCATTCTCATTCTAATTCAAAGAGAGCACACAAAGTGCTCATTGCTAAGACAATATTGTAGAGGGAAAACACATGTGTCACCTTGAGCAAAACACCATTTCCTCTCTCTCTTTTTTAGGCTTCATAAATAGCATAAGTTTTTGTTTGAAGTACTTGTAATAAAGGGGTGTTTGTACCTCTTTTAGGCTTCATAAATAGCAAACTCTCATTGTTTGAAGTTCTTGTAACAAAAGGAGGAAATTTTCTGGTGTAAAATTGCCTAGGAGGCAATATTTGTAAAATCCTTCACAAAGCTTCTTAAGTTGCACATCTTTTACAATTAAGAGGGGATATTCATTTATTTTCTTCACAAATTTTTTGTAAAAAGAGAAGGCTTACAAGGGTGCATTTTTGGTAGCGACTGACACCTTAGTAAAACTTCTTTCAAAAATTACAACATGTTTTGCAATAAGGGGGGGAACTTATAAGGGTGCATTTTCAGCAGCGACCGACACCTTAGCTACCTTATATTTTGCAAACTAATTTTGTAACCGAATGAACCTCATATGCAGTGATATATTCTACTACACCTAGCAATTGTAGTGGTTGGTTACCCATGCAATTTGGTTGGATGACAAGATTACAATAAGGAAATTTGTTGATGTGAAGACAAAGTGAGGATAGACCCACTTTTTGCTTAAGAGCAGCTAGAGCACTGTGACAGAACAAGAACTAGCAGATCAACATCTTTTTCATTGTATTGGGGTAGTTATATACATTATCCAAATAATGTAATAAGAGGGGATGTTAGAGTAATATTCCATTCTTTGGGATATTTACCCTTTTACTCACTAGGTAAAATAGGTAGTATATTGCATTATACTACATAGGTAGATTATTACATTTACTTTTCTATTTTCTACCATGTAGATATTTACTTTCTTAAATATCTAATGGTCATTTCCTAAATATCCTAGGTGAAGAGTTCTAATTCAAACTCTCTACCTCTTGGCAAATTGTTTGGCGTGACAATAGTTTATTCAGGTTGATTAGATATTTTGTAACCTGTATAAACTATAGCTCCATAGGGATATGGTTAATGCAATTATTCAATTATAAAATCATTCAGATCTCCTAGTCACACCCTATATATGGGCCCATAATAGAATCTGTAGCAAAATTTTGAAAAGGAGGTCATTTCAGCACTTTTAGACGTAGCTTCAAAAAATCTTGGGACAACTTCAGAACATTCTACAAAAAAATAGTCTCATTCTAGAGAACCTCTGGAACGTCTAATTTTTTTTAGAATACCCTAAAGAAGCTCCAAAATAGTATAAGGAGCAAGGCACATCATATATTGAAGGCCCTGAAGTTAAGACCACCCCACTACAAGTAAGTACATCACCTCAGGTAGATTTAAATAAAATTTTCAAGGTGCATTTGCCTGATAGTATAATAAAGATATTTCAAGGTGGATGTCACACTACCAAACCTTGGTACTATGCATTGCAACATTGAGACCTTTGGAGAAGCAAAATGAAACACAGGCAGTAGAAATTGCAAACTTGTAGGAAAAGGTGCAAATTTATGTCATATTGTAGAAGGGTTAATACAATGCATGAGTCCTGCTAGGTTATACAACCTACTTCTTAGAGAAAGTTTCTTCAGATGATAGGTAATGCACATTTGCTCAAGATTAACTTATGATTTTAATATTACCCCTAATGTTTTGGAGGTATATCTACAGAGCCTTGAGGAGAAAAAAATAGGATGTGTGATTTTTTCTTGCACAAATATGTCATGCCAGAGGATGTGCAGTTTATACCCCATATCTATATAGGGGATCTACAACTCTGGTATTTTATCTCCACTTTGAAAAATTAGTTGTATTGGGATTAGGACAAAAGGAAGAATAAGGGAATATAATTAGAACTTGACCTTCTAAGGCATATTAAACCAAATCACAAAGCGTTAACAAGCCAACATTTCAACATGATGGACAATCTAGAGATCAAATGCACTTATTTACATAATCTAAAGGATATCATGGTTTTTTTAGTAGTTTTACACAGGTAATTTTACAAACGCCTTATCATATTGCAAATTCAAATGGGGAGAATTACCAATTTCCTTGAAGAATATGGAGCCAATGTCACCTTCTAACCTGTTATCATATGAGGGTAGAGGTAGTAATGCAAACAATTTTAGCATTTAAGCATCAATGAATATGTTTTAGATTTAGGCCACCCACTATTATCACTCCTATGCCATTTTACTTTTATTTTGAACCATAGAAGGATGAAGAGTTTTATAAGTGGTTAATAGAGCTAAAACAATGTAGAGGATATTATACAAGAAAATTAACATTTTGGAGAATCTGGTACAAGGATTTGGACCTCGGTGCATCTGTAGCCCAACAAAATGCATGAGGGCATGCATCATATCAAGTTGGGGGGAATTATGAGGTCCAGAAATACCTCATTTTTTCATATTTTGAACATTTAAATACTACCTTAAAAACAAAATATGATATTATTTTATGCCAAATGTGTTATTAGAATGCATTATTTGTTATTTTTTTGCATGATTTAATGTGTAGAGTATTGTACCCCTATTTTTTATTGTTTTTAGCATTTTATGACTATTTTTGCATGGTTTTTGGTGAATAAAGTAGCATAGAAAAATAGGAGCAAATAAACATATTATGGTTTATGGATAAATCAAGCATATTTTAAGTGTCATTCCATCTTAAAACCATTTGTCAAGTGGATTTGGTGCCAAAATAGTCCTTGTTGTAAAATAGGGCATTTATAGGTTTTGTGCAGCATACAAATGTTAGCTAGCTAGCTTAGTAAATGGGAGCATGAAACCAATAAAAAATAGCAAATAAAAGTGGATGAAATATGTTCATAAAGGCCAAAGAAGACCCCTGAACTATTTAGACACATTCCCACATGGTCCAAATAAGAGCAACAAGACACACAGGTGAAAATATAGGAACAATTGTAAACAGCATACAAAAACCAATTTTGTGCAAATTTAAAGGAAGTCCCATACTAGGTCAAAGGAGGAAAATGCAAATGGTTGGAATATTTATAAAAGGAAAAGAGAAGACTAATTTCATAGTTGTAAGTGCCCACACTCGATTGAAATTGGTTGCAACAATACACTCCTACAATTCTGCTTATATATTGGAGTTGCTCTGGAATGAAGGGCAGAATTGAACTGTTTCAATATAAAAAGCATAGCTGCATCCATGCCCATTAGAATAAAGTAGAATAGGGTGAATACATGTGTTAAAAATTATCCTAAGCTATTTTTAACCATTTCTACCATTTGTAGGATGTATAAATAAGTTGCTACAACAGATTGTGTCTTAATATAGACTTAGTCTCCTACAATAATGCAAGCAAATCAGGTATAGCCAACACATAGGATTGATTTAGTATTTGAAAGTATTCATGTGGCTATTAATGAGGTAAGCACAAGTCAGTCTCAAAAAATGATACCATATGACTATTAATTAAATATTCTTAAACATGAGATAACGGGGATAGATGCAAACACAAATAAACGTAAGCAAATAGATATCACACCAGGGAGAACCTTGAATATCAGTGATGAGCTCACAAACATACAAGAATCACAATTAATAGACGTGCTTAATAAATATCAATCAACCTTTACATGGAACTAAAATTATATGAAAGGGATACATTACGCTCCCTCATTGGTTGATCTTGTTTGAATAGAAGTCAAGAATTCAGAAGTAGAAGTCATTGTAATCGTTGATTTTTGAATTCAAATAAAGTGCAGTTTCTTTACATGTGTGAAATTGTGAGTTTATGAGTGATTAGTTTTTAGTTTTGGAGTGAATATTCCTCCCTTTGGACTAAGGATCAAGGGCCCACTCTAAGGACTAGAAGGAAGGAGCAAAAAGTGCAGGTTTTTGATAAAACAAAATTTGCAACAATTCTATCAAATTCTTGCTTAATTTGTATAACAAAACTAACCTCTATTTTAGCATAATTCATTTGATGTTTTAAAGTGTGATTTGTGTGTAATAATTACATCTTGATGATCCCTATTTGGAATTTTTTTTAATACCCCTATTTTTCTGTAATTTAATTTCTCTAGTAATTTTTGACAAGTTTTACAACATTTTTTGGACAAGTTTTTGCAGCATTTTGTTGATAATTTTTAGCATTGTGAATTTCAGCATGGTTAATTATAGTTGGTTTTTATTTAGAATTTTCCATTTCGGCCATTTACGTTAGCAATATTAAAATAGGTCTTTCAAATTCACAATTGTCAATTTCTACAATTGTAGCTTAGAGGTTCAATTTTTGCAATTTCAATTTTGTAAGTAAAATTAGTTCCATTTCTGCAAATTAGGATTAAAGCGACCTTGAAAATCCCTAATAAATATTTGTTTCATCGAATAAATCTTATAACCTAATTTCATGAACTATATTTTCCAAGGCCTCCTATCATAGATAGCCTTGGAAACTACCTTGGATTTGAAAATTTTAAAAATTAAATGATAATAATAATGGCACTCATCAGTGAGCTTAGAATAATGTACCCAACCTGGCTTGAAATATTCAAGACATATGAGGAGGATGAATTTAGAAATAACATTAAGGAATTTGATTATGATACATAGGAAAAAGGTAGTACTAGCCCAAAGGGCCTCTAATGAATAATTACTCTTAGAGGTGCTCAAAAAAATACTAATGACAATGAGGGTAGCATGGGTTATCATACCAATGGGGTGATCATAATAGGACAAGAATCAACTCATGATAAAGTGGGAGATCAATGCCATAGTGGATTTATAATTTATATCACAAAGGTGGGTCCTACACTTGTGCAGGCTCAGGGGTTGAATCTCTAAATAGATGAGCTTAGACTAAGATTTGGAGTTAATGATGTGGATCCTTTCAAGAGATCCACGAAGTCTAGAAAACCAGTTGTGCCATAGGGCATCACTACAATAATGTGGCACCTTTGCTAATGATGATGTCATTGATGGATTGGGGAAAATTTTCCCACCACACATGGATAGTCTCTTCTTCCAAGCCTAGGTTGGTCATAGTATCAACAAATTTGTTACCTTTTCTATACATGTGTTAAGATATTGTTATGGTTGCACAAGAGCCTCTTGGATTCTTTAATGAGGTTGTAAACTCTCCAAGTAGGGATCTAGGACCCCTTGAGGTAGTTTATGATATTCAATGAGTCTCCTTCAATGATTAGGTTGTGAGGATGAAGGTCATCCAAGATGGATAGTCCTTGGTAAAGAGCCTTGTATTTGGCCACATGATTAATTTGGATGCCAATATTTTTAGCAAATGCAAGGGTAATTTTGCCTTTGTCATCTCTGATGATACCATCGCCTCCAAACCTTTTAAGATTACCTTTTTTTTCCCCATAAAATTTGAACTTGATCCATCCAATTTGGGGGAATCCACTTGAAATTAGCTCTATCAACCAAAGGACCACAAGAATGGGAAGGATCCATGGAGAGCTTAAGTGAAGTGGTAAGTCTAGACTCTAGACCTAGTCTAGGGGCTTTGAGAAAAGGAACCAATTGAGAATTTTTAGTAGCAATACATCACACCTACATCCCAACCACTAGAGGATACTTAGAGAATCCAGATAAGGCTATGATATTGTGCTCTACCCACACTTGCCACAAGAAATGAGGAAGGCAAAGGGAACAAAGAGACTTGAGGTATTAATTGATGAAGGGGTATCAAGAATGAAATTAGTTTGGACCCACTTAATACAAAAATATGAGAAAAGGAAACTCAAGACATTGAAGGAGAAGGGGCACTTAAAGAATATGTGATGAGTTGACCCCCAACCAGACCGAAAAAGGAAGCAACAATTCGGGATCATCATACCTCTAGAAATAAGATTATCAATGGTTAAGATTTTATTTTGACCAACAAGCCAAGAGAAAAAACAATTTTTAGAATAATGTGTTTAAGACAAATTAAACTAACCAAAATTTAATATATAGAGGTCTTGTCTTGGATATAATAATCCATTTTAACTAAGAACTTCCCACTTTCATTGATATGCCAAATCAAGGAATCTTGGAAATTCATAATTGGAATGATGTAGGTTATAATAAGGGTGATCAATGTCTTGGTAGCAACCTGGTCTTCCCTAAGGCCATTGAAAGGGATACACTTCTAGACCTGACTTTGAGAGGTGGTACTAATGAAGTTGTAGACTTTATCCTTGAATAGATGATCTATGATAGGTTTCAATATGGCTAGGTTGGGATCATCAAGCAATAGTTGATTAGTCAACCAAGGTTCTTCTATAAATTGATGAGATACCCATTACCAAGATACCATTTGAGCCCTTTTCTAATTATTTGTTTGGATTTGATGACTAATTTTAAAAATGTTGATCCTCTTGGGAGAGGGTCTTCATCCATAAATATGTTGTGTTGAAGATATTTACTTTTGATAATTGCAACCCAGGTAGAATTTGCATTAGGGAAGATTCTCCACCCTTACTTGGTTATGAGGGCCATATTCATTTTAATTACGTTATTGAAGCCCAAACCTCATTAAAAATTTTAGTGTAGATTTTATCCCAAGCTACCAGAGGAAACCTTCTTCGATTCTCATAACTTGACCACATAAATATTTTTTTTATCTACTCTAATTTTTGATAGACTTCAATAGGGGCTTTGAAGATTGACATAAAAAAATTAGAATGCTCTAGAGGTAAGCCTGCACAAGGGTGGATTTGGTATCTTGACTTAGGAGTGCTCCTTTCCAACTGGCAAGTTTTTTAAAAATTCTTTCAATAATACTATTCCACAAGTTTTTAGATGGGTTTCCAAGGAAGAGTGAAAGCCCAAGGTAGATCAAAGGCAAGATGGATATGGTGTAGCTAAGGATTTTAGCAATCTTTGTTTTTCTATCAATGGGTATGTTGAGAAGAAAAATTACTTTTTAATAACTTAACCTTTTACCCCCTAACTTCTTCATAGAAATTAAGGATAACCTTTATAGATTTGGATTCAAGAATGGATGACAAAGTGGCTAAAGTGGTGTCATCGATAAACTATTGGTGAGTTATGGGATTGAGGGTAGAAGAGGCCTTGATAGCTGAAATGGATCCCATGAAACATGTAACTTTGGGTTATATACCAAGAGATTCCACTAGGATGATTAAGAGGAGAGGTTATAGGGTATCACCTTTCCTTAATCCCCTAAAGCTTTTAAAACATCCTACAACCAACCCATTGATGATAACTAAGAACCAAGAAAAAGTAAGGCACTCCTTGATAAGGGTAATCCAATCATCATGGAAACTAAAATTGGAAATAACAACAAAGATGAAATCACAAGAGACTCTATCAATTTCTTTGTTCATATAAATCTTGAGGAAGAGACCAAATTTCTTACTTTTGGAAACAAAGTGGATGAGATCATGGATAGTGATGACTCCATTGGTAATACATCTACCCTAAATAGTGCTTCCTTGGTATGGGTATATGATGAAGGGAAGGGTTTCTTTCATTCTATTAGTCATGAACTTAGTGATGATTTTCTAAATAACATTACATAGACTGACTAGTCTTAATATTGAGAGAGATATGCTAACAGGGGACTTAAAAATGAAAGCAAGGAAGGTTGAGTTGACATATCTAGGAAGAAATTTATTTCTTTGGACTTCTTGGATGGCCTCAATGAGATCTTTACTAACAATAATCCAAAAATATTGAAAGAAGCATGAAGGAAACCCATCTGGGCCAGGGGATTTGTCATCTTGCATGGAAAAGAGGACTTATTTTATTTCATCCTGAGAAAAGGTTTTGAGTAGATGGGTATTAACCTTAGGGGTAGTGAGGTAGGGGATGTTTTGAAGAAGAGAGTTAGAGGTATGGGAATAGCATGGGTGGCAGGGTCCAAGAATATTTCTAAAGTAGGCCACTTCTTTGGCTCTAACCTATAATATATTTTCGGTGATACATCCATCATTCTTTGTCATATCTCTAATTTTATTGAAGCTACAATGCCTGAGAGTTAAAGCATGGAAAAACTTGCTGTTAAAATCCCCTTCTTTCAGCCATAGGACTCTTAATTTATGTCTCTTGAAGACTTCCTCTTTTGTAATAATATCATGGAAATATGACAAAATATTTCTTTCATCACTTTTGTATTGAGGTGATGAGTTTCTAGATTGGACTTGTTCTTCAATATTTTATAGCTAACTTAGAATGTTCTTTTTATTTTCAAATATGTTGCCAAAAACATCCTTGTTCCAATAATGGAGGTTGAATTTTATGAAATACAATTTTTTGGTGATTTGGAATATGAGAGGACCTGAGAAAATTTTACTCCACCATTTTTCTATACAATTTTTGAGTTTCGGGTGTTGGATCCACATGGACTAAAACTTGAAGGGAGTTTTAAAAAAAAAAGTTGGTTGAAGACCTTCAAGAACAAGAGGATTATGGTTTGAGTCTATCTTAGGAAGGGAGGGAGTTGAAACCTCTAGCCAACATCTAGGGTTCATTCAAGAAGATATTTCTCATCTGACCTAGGGTATTCCATAAGATCAACTACTCTGGCAGATTGTAAGGAGCATAAATATTTGATAATACCCATCTTGCTTTGTTGTCTTTATAATAGAAGAGAATATTTGTATTTCTATATAATGAATATAAGAGTCTCCCTTCCACTTTGGTTGGATCCCACAAGCACAATAGCCCACTGTTGAGAAGCAACACACCCCCACTAAAAAAATGAAATTCCATCCTTTGAAAATATTTAGCTTTCATTTTGCCGTAGGGACCCTCTTGATGTTTTCCAGGTTTTAATTCCAAATTTTGCTTGCCTCCTTCTTTTTCAAGTTTTGCATATACCAAAGTATCTAAGTAGTCTTGCATGTGACTTTAATTTCAATTTAGAATTCACTTCTTTAATGTTAGAATCATTCTGAGTAAAAAGATCTTTCATAGATATGTAAAATGCAGAATACAGATGAATGAATTCATTGGAGTCAACCTACAATTTTTAGAAAATTTGCTAAGTAATGAAAACGTCACGATTTCGCGACATTTTCATTTTTGGAAACATCGCGATATCGTGACATTTCCATTTTTGGAAACGTCGCGATATCGCGACATTTCCATTTTTGGAAACGTCGCGATATCGCGACATATTTTGGTTGAAAGCGAGGCTTGTAGAAAACGTCGCGATATCGCGACATATTTGGACTAAAAGAACCAAGTGATGAGAACGTCGCGATATCGCGACAGGTTTGGACCAAAAGGAAAGCTTGTAGAAAACGTCGCGATATCGCGACGTGTTTTCGAAAAAAAGTGCAAGTCTTGGAAGTGTCACGATATCGCGACAGGTTTTGGAAGAAAAGTGCAAGTCTTGGAAGTGTCACGATATCACGACAGGTTTGAGTCAGAAGCCAAGCTTGAAGGGCACGTCACGATTTTGTGACATGTCGCGATATCGCGACATGTCGCGGTTTCATGGCAAAAGTTTGCCAACAAAAGCTAAGTCAAAGGGGACATCATGAAATCACGACATCGCAAAATCATGACGTGTCATGATTTCACGATGAAAGTGCCAACAAAAGCTAATTCAAAGGGGATGTCACAAAATCATGACGTCACGAAATCGCGACGTTGCAAAATCACGATGTGTCACGATTTTGTGACAAAAGTGCCAACAAAAGCTAAGTCAATCGTGATGTCGCAAAATCGTGACATGTCGCGATTTCACGATGAAAGTGCCAACAAAAGCTAAGTTAAAGGGGACGTCACAAAACTGTGATGTCGCAAAATCACGATGTCACGAAATCGTGACGTGTCACGATTTCGTGACGAAGAAACAAAATGCGGGGAGACGTCGCGATTTCGTGACATGTCACGAAATCGCGACATGTCACGGTTTCGCGATAGAAAGTTGAAGCAGAGGCAAGGTGAAGAAAAATGTCACGATTTCATGACACGTGTCAAAAAAATAAAGCCGACATATAATGAACATTAGGGTTTTAAATTAATAATATTAAAATACTAATCCTTGCTTGTCTCTTGCAGAAAGCCAGCTGGCAGTTGCATACTAGCGGAAGTAATGGCGAAAAAGAGACAAAATAAGCACGGATCAAACGAAGGCCGTCAAATGGAAATGTGAGATGCCGAGAATTTTTGGTTCATCCAGATTTTATAGATCTGGCCGCAAAGAGACTTTACGGTGACTAAGCAGCTGCCTCATTTAAAGGAATATGTCGAAAATTAACCGAAAAATGAAAATATCTACACACAGTTATCGAAATTTGTCGATGGACGCATTTAACAGGAGAATTTATGGTGAAAGTAATGGCGTGCAGAGAATTTCAACTCAGAGGCGGCTTTGCGAAGATAAAATGTCAGAGAAACCAGTGACTCATCCGAATTTCTCTGAGGAATTAATGAGACATTCCCGGCAGATGCACCAGTCGGCCAGAAAATGAAGATATTTACTTGCAGTTTCAGATGGATGAGAATAATATCAGATCATGCCTTCTCCATTTATGGCAAGTAACTGCACTAAGATTTGCAGAGTGGTTAGGGTTTATAAAAAACTCTATTTTTAAAGGGCCTTATATTGTAAAACCTGGGTAGTAAGGTTTAGAGGATAAGATTTAGGGTTTGAGAAGAAGATATTTCTAAAAAGATCAGGGTCTGTCCTGAGTCTATAAATACTTCTTCGGAATGTAAATTTCGAGGCGAAAACTTAGAAATAAAAGCTATTGGAGCAATTTCCTGCAAATCTTGTTTGAATGCTTTGTTCTGGACTTAGAGTTGGTGTGACTTCCGTTTTTCGTGATAGCGTGGCCAGGAGCCTAATCTCTTTCAGATTGTGATAAGTTCATCTTCTTTTGTTTTCGTTTCATTAAGGTTTATTTAAATTATGTTGTAGATCTATGTTACCAGGATTGGATATGCTGCTAGGCTTCATTTTCTTTATTGTATGTTAGGGAAAATTACAGATTTAAGGTTCAGGCCTGTTCTAATTGCTCTGTCCTCACTGTGCGAGCTAGGCTGCTGGTGAGAGATACCAATTTTAACCGACTTCCCTTCTGTTTGTGATTTTCTTTCAGATCTGTTGTTGTCTCTGTCTTATGCTCTTAGTGGAAGGTGATCTTAGAAAGCTGGACACTTTCCTCTTTGATTTGTTCTATTGTGAAGCTAACCGGTATAACTAAAATTGGTAGTTTTGGTTTTGCAGCTAAGTTAGATAAACTTCTCTTTCTTGCCCTACCCTACTCTCTCTGTTCCACCATGAAATGATCCATTTTTATCTTTCTTTAAATTTGTCTTTTATTTAAATCTGCTAAAGCATAAAGAGCTAGATCAAAGAACTGATTGTAAATCTGATTATCCACAAAGATAACCAACTCCAAAAACATTACTGAACTAAAGTCCCGAGCCCGTTGTAAGGTAACAGACAGTCCACTTGAAACTATTCCAGAAGCGGAAAAGAGTGAATAGACATTCGACCCAACTCTGTAACTCACACCTTGGATATCCAGAAAGATCCTAAAGTGAGTGGGATTTATCCCTTATAAGTGTTATCGGGTTTTCATGCTCATTCTTCACAGGGTGTGTATAAAAGTCGAACCAACATTTAAAATTGGCGCTAGAAGGAGGGCCGAACTTACGTTCTTAGTGCGCTTGAGTTGAGAAATATGATTGTATGTGGTATTTAACAAATACTATATTTTATCCAGAGTCTGGTAGCCTTTTTCCCTCCTCCTCAGCCTTTTAAAACTTGTTTGTTTGAGTTTTTGCCTAAACAGCGAAACTCAACACCAACATTTAAAATTGGCGCTAGAAGGAGGGCCCTGAACTCTGTTCAGTATTGTAAGTTGTTTGTGCAGAGTCTGGTGTTTTATCTTTTGAATCCTTTTCCCTCCTCTTTAGCTCTTTTTAAACTTGTTTGTTTGAGTTTTTGCCTAAACAGTGGAACTCAACACCAACATTTAAAATTGGCGCTAGAAGGAGGGCCTGAAGTTCAGTAGTTTGTTAAGGATTGTAAGGTTGTAAGTTGCTTGTGAAAAGCTGGATTCTACTTATAGAGTAACAAGGTCCCACTCCAGAGCTGGAGAGCTCCTTGTGCCTGAGTTAGAAACCCCAAGAAGAAGCAGCCTCAGAAGGGCCAAGTCCTTGTCTGGAATAGTTTTGTCACCACTTGTAGTTACTCCAACTACAACTGAAAGTATCATCGTCAATCAAGTAGTAATGGCAAACTGGTTGGGTTCCATTGCCTTAAATATCCCGGGTGCAGCCCATGACCTGCCCAGAAATCCTGAGAGATATCTTCCCAGATACAAGCATGATGGAACTAGGACAGCAGAGGAACACCTAGTAGCATTCAAGAATGCTCTAAAATTGTTAAATGTACAGCATGAAGATGTGGCTTGCAGATTGTTCCCGTTCACTCTCCAGGAGGGAGCTTACGACTGGTTTCTAAATCTCACTAACGATTCTATTACCAGTTGGAATGACTTGGAAAAGGTTTTTGTATCGCAGTTTGGTGAAGTAATAGATCCCGATGTATTATATCAACAGTTTTCTGGTATTAAAAGAGAAATAAATGAATCTATCAGATCTTACAATGTCAGATTTCAGAAGGCTTATGGTAGACTGACTGGTTATTATGTGCCAAATGCAGACCTGGCATTAGAGATTTTTAGGAATTCTCTAGATCCAATGACTTCTATTTTCTTGAAAAGAGATGCCTCTATTACCAATCTAACAGAGGCTTACAAAGAAGCTTTAGTTCTGGAAAGGCAATTGGGGCCTCAACCTTTAAGTGCTCATCAAATTCCTTTGGTCACACAAGGTACCCCTGTCTTCAATCCCATACCACATCAGATGATGCTGCCAGTATGTCAAACTCCACCATCAAGAAATCCATTGGTTGTAACACCTACTGAAAATGTATAGAGTCCGGAGAAAGAATCTGATAACACAAGAGTTGAAGAAGTTTCAAGGGTAGTCCAAAAGTTGGCAAATGACTTTTTGACTTTCAAAAGGCAAGTGTCCACCGACGAAAACCCAAACAGATTTCCTTATCAACAAAACAGATTCACTCGGCCCCCATACGAACCCAATAAGGATTATAAAGGTAAAGGTCATGATGTAAATATTTGTGATTTGGCTTTGCCTAACTGGTGCAGGATACATGCTACTTCTCAGCACGGGGAATTGGATTGTCTGGAATTTTGTAACACCTTTGAAGCTTTATCTGGTGAGTTGATTTCTCCTGAACATCAAAGAACTGCGGATGCTCCAAGTTCATCTAAACATAGTGCAGCTATGGTGTTAGATTCTTTCACTTTCCCAGAAGAATCAGAGAATGTTGTGGAGCTACCCATGGATGAAGTGCAAGCCTTTCAACAGTACAGGAGGGACAACTACAACCTCAAAAATAGAAATCCGGAGCCCAACACTACATCTACCCCTCCGAACAACTCCCACAGTGTTCCTCCAGATCCATCTTCAAGCAATAACCCATCTCCACCCAAGGGAGGAAATCCGAGAGGACCAGATGCATTTGTCCCTCCACTCAATAAGGGATATAATATAGTGGAGGACATGAAGAAGATCAAAGCCAACATCACTCTTCATGAGTTGGCCCAAATTTTAGAACAGAGGGATAACCTGATCAAAACATATTCTGAACCTACTACCAAACCTTTGGAAAAGGGAAAGAAGATGGCAAATGCAAATGTGGCCATGTATAAAGAGAAGACTGAAGTTCCACCTTTTCTATTGACTGTCCGAATATTTGGGAAAAATTTACACAACTGTCTAGTAGATTCAGGTGCTTCAGCTAATGTTATGCCTTTGGCCATTTGTCAATAGTTGGGTTTGACCCCCATGAACTCCGAGATGAGAGTCGTCCAATTGGATAAGTCTGAGGTTAAAGTGGTAGGTGAACTTTAGAATATACACATCCAGCTAGCATCTGAGCTGAGAGCGCAACACAAAATTGATATTCAGGTGGTGGATATTCCTGTAGGATACGGAATGCTTCTGAGCAGGGATTGGTCAAAATCCTTGAATGGGTACTTGGCTACTAATTTTTCGCATATGTGGTTACCCTGGAATGGTTTTGCAAATCAATTAAAAATCAACAGAGAACCAAGATATAAACTCATGATCACAGAATATAATGCCAAAAATGAGACTGTTAATCTTACTGAGGGCTGTTATATCGAGGTTTATAATTTGACAACTACTCAAAAGGAGAAACCGGTTAAAGCTCACCTTGATCACGATAATGAAGTTGGGATACTTCATATTGATGCAGCTAAGTTTGAGCAAGGTTATGGTACAGGGGCTGTTCTTAAAAGACCAAAAAATCAAACCGGTTTTATGTCTTATCGCTTGCAGTTTCCCTGCACGAATAATTTGGCAGAATATGAAGCATTAGTACCAGGATTAAAATTTGCTTTACATTACTTTGATCATGCAGATACGAAAACTCGTATGTTGGACTTGTTTGATTTGCAGGGTGGACGACTTCAAGCTGTGGAGCATTTTAGTCGACACCAAGAGACAGTCAAGCGCTGGCTTGACGAAAAGACCAGGGTGAGCGCTTTCAATCGTGCAGACCTGGTGCTTCTATGGGACAAGGCCCAAGAAAAGAAAGGTAAACACTCAGAGCTGCAACCTTTATGGACAGGGCCATACCAGATTGCCGAGATCCTAGGTAATAATGCATTTCTTCTACAGGACCTAGAGGGTAATTTTTTGAACCTTCCTATTAATGGTCAATATCTAAAGCATTATTTCTCAGCTGTTCCATCCAATACATCGATTGAATAAATCACAAAGACGTTGTAACATGTGTATATATTGTAAAAAATATTTGAAGTAGTTTGTTTTTATTTTATTTTGTTTGATTTTAAAGTTCTATGTTTTATCCTTTGGGGTCTGTACAAAGTAGTTTTATTTTATTTTATTTTGTTTATCCTTTGGGGTCTGTACAAAGTAGTTTGTTTTTATTTTATTTTGTTTGATTTTAAAGTTCTATGTTTTATCCTTTGGGGTCTGTACAAAGTTCTTTTAGCTTTTAAAGCTCTGTTTTTTTTAAGTTTTGCCTGGGCAGTAAAGAAAGAATCAGCCTTTAAAAATTGTTTTTATTCTGAGTTCAAAATCCTGTGTTCATTTTGTTTTATTCTAATTAAGAGATAGTCTGCTTAAACTGAACAGTGGAACTATTTTGTTATTCAGAACAACAGTAGAAAGATAATTGGATTTTGTGTCTTGCTTGCCACAATTATTTTAATTATAAAGAAACTGCTATACTGTTTGGCTGGAGAAACTCCCAGGGAATCCAAGAAAAGTTGATCGTAAGAGGGGACTCTGACTCGTGAAATTATTTGAGTATCCATAGAGGCTATCAGTACCCAGGCTGAAGCAGTTCCAGATCGATGAAATATAAAAAAAAAAAAAATTGTTTTTTAGCAAGGCTTTTTAGATTTCGGTATATTTCAAAAGAGAGAGAGAGAAGGTGAAAGTTGAGCAAGGCAACATAAAACTGGCACTCTTTTATTTCCCACAAAAAAAAAAAGAGAAAAGAAGAAGTTATGTAATGAAAGAGATAGCCAAAGCTCCAGAAGATGTTTTCTTTTACCAAGTTGTAGATACCACCTCACAGTTGTGGATCAGGGTCATGAAAATCTAAAGAGTAACTCTATCGAGGCTGTAAAAGGCTAAACTAGTAAACAGAGCCCTACTCGGTTTCCCCTTTCACAATCTAGAAAAGCTGATCAATCCAGAGTACAACATTCAAAGGCCCAATCATTCTTGAAGAAAGTTTTATACGCTTATAATTGCACATCAGAAATCTTCCTTAAGTGATTCAACCTAGTATGTCCTTGGGAAATTTTAACAACTATCAGGTAGTAGTTAAATTATTTTGAAGAATATTTGTGGCAAAGCATGGTACATGGTCTATATTGTTTTGAAACTAGAGTCCTGGATTCTAAAATAGTGCTACTATTTTCCCCATAGATATCGCCATTTGTTGAGAAGCAACACACCCCCACTAAAAAAATGAAATTCCATCCTTTGAAAATATTTAGCTTTCATTTTGCAGTAGGGACCCTCTTGATGTTTTTCAGGTTTTAATTCCAAATTTTGCTTGCCTCCTTCTTTTTCAAGTTTTGCATATACCAAAGTATCTAAGTAGTCTTGCATGTGACTTTAATTTCAATTTAGAATTCACTTCTTTAATGTTAGAATCATTCTGAGTAAAAATATCTTTCACAGATATGTAAAATGCAGAATACAGATGAATGAATTCATTGGAGTCAACCTACATTTTTTGGAAAATTTGCTAAGTAATGAAAACGTCATGATTTCGTGACATTTCCATTTTTGGAAACGTCACGATTTCGCGACATTTCCATTTTTGGAAACGTCGCGATATCGCGACATTTCCATTTTTGGAAACGTCGCGATATCGCGACATATTTTGGTTGAAAGCGAGGCTTGTAGAAAATGTCACGATATCGCGACATATTTGGACTAAAAGAACCAAGTGATGAGAACGTCGCGATATCGCGACATGTTTGGACCAAAAGGAAAGCTTGTAGAAAACGTCGCGATATCGCGACGTGTTTTCGAAAAAAAGTGCAAGTCTTGGAAGTGTCGCGATATCGCGATAGGTTTTGGAAGAAAAGTGCAATTCTTGTAAGTGTCGCGATATCGCGACAGGTTTGAGTCAAAAGCCAAGCTTGAAGGGCATGTCATGATTTCGCAACATGTCGCGATATCGTGACATGTCGCGATATCGTGACATGTCGCGATATCGTGACATGTCGCGATATCGTGACATGTCGCGATATCGTGACATGTCGCGATATCGTGACATGTCGCGATATCGTGACATGTCGCGATATCGTGACATGTCACGGTTTCATGGTAAAAGCACCAACAAAAGCTAAGTCAAAGGGGATGTCACAAAATTGTGATGTCACAAAATTGCGACGTCGTGAAATCACGATGTCGCGATTTCACGACGAAAGTGCCAATAAAATCTAAGTCAAAGGGGACATCGTGAAATCGCGACGTGTCGCGATTTCATGACGAAAGCACCAACAAAAGCTAAGTCAATCTCGACATCGCAAAATTGTGACATGTCACGATTTCACGACGAAAGCACCAACAAAAGCTAAGTCAAAGGGGACGTCGCAAAATCATGACGTCACAAAATCACGATGTGTCGTGTGAAAGCATGAGATTCCAAAAATAAAAACACTAAGATGCAATAAAAATAGAACTAGATTGATGTATAAAATAACACGGATGGAATTAAATTAAAAACAGGAGCACAACCCTTTTTATTAATGTGATTCCGCTCGGTTACAATACGCCTCTTCAGTTACGTGTTTTCGGTTACAACAGATGAATAATGATCTCTTTCCGCATGCCCACATGTAAAATGGGTGGGCTACAGTGTTGCCGCCGCTTGCGGTGATGAGTCCTTACTTGCTGTTGTTCTTCCTGCAAAAGAAACAGTAAACTGTTAATAGCACCTGCAACAAGAAGACAGAACGTTTGACTGTAGAGAGCAATGAGAAATGCATGTAAAAGGCTGATTAAATGTATGAATAAAACGCTTGTCTTTAAAACATAAACTGCTACTTTAACACGTTCAAAAACAACACAAATTCGAAAAGATAAAACGTAGACTATTGCTTCAATATGTTTGAAAACAGCATAAACAAAACGTAAACTGTTTCAATCCATTCGAAACAGCATGAATTAAATTAACACTACGAACATATGTAGGGTGCCCAAGCGGGCCGCCCTATTAAAATCTGACTTTGACGCCAACCCACTAGGAATTGGCTCAAAATCCAGGATAATGACTTGTCGTCGAATTAGTGGTTTGTCGTATCCACAGTCGGATCGAGAGTGCAGAAGAATGAGTTCAGAAAGACTATAAACGAGTCTCTGGTTTTGCAGCACTTCGTTATGTTTCAGAAAATGCTTCCTCTTTTTTTTACTTCGTATCGAGCTAGTTTTTATAGAGGTTTTCGCCTCTTGGAGCATTAATGTCAAACCCTAAATCCGCAAGGGCCGCTCAGATTTGATCCCTATCCGGTCATTATGAGACATGGCTCGCACTGACATCGGAAGTTATGAGGCGTGGCCTCGGATCGGATTTGTTTTGAAACTGCTTGTCTCATTAAAGTCCGTCGTTCTGCAGATCCACGGGGTCTCTTTGGAGAGGGGCACGTAAGGGTGCCACGTGGCAGTCATTCTTTGGATGCGGCGGCCACGTCAAAGTCCGCCTTTGATTATCGTAAGTATGCCTTTTAAACGTAAAGTGCCGAAGTGTCACGATATCGCGACGTCGCGATATCGCGACACTTCGGCAGAGCCTCCCCTTGGGGCCAAAGGTGTCACGATATCGCGACACCTTTGGTCGAGGCTCCCCTCGGGGCCAAAGGTGTCGCGATATCGTGACGCGTGATATCGCGACACCTTTGGCCGAGGCTCCCCTCGGGGCCAAAGGTGTCGCGATATCGCGACACCTTTGGCCGAGGGGAGCCTCGAGGCCAAAGGTGTCGCGATATCGTGACACCTTTGGCCGAGGCTCCCCTCGGGGCCAAAGGTGTCGCGATATCGTGACACCTTTGGCCGAGGGTAGCCTCGGGGCCAAAGGTGTCGCGATATCGTGACACCTTTGGCCGAGGCTCCCCTCGGGGCCAAAGGTGTCGCGATTTCGTGACACCTTTGGCCGAGGGTAGCCTCGGGGCCAAAGGTGTCGCGATATCGTGACACCTTTGGCCGAGGCTCCCCTCGGGGCCAAAGGTGTCGTGATTTTGTGACGCGCGAAATCGCGACGTCGCGATTTCGTGACGTCTAAGGCTAGGTTCCCTTTTTGTTAAGGCTTGTTTGCTTTTGAAGACTTTGCTTTGGATTGCTTAAGGCTTGAAGTTTGGTGAAGTTTTGAAGGCTGCTTTGGACTAAAGGCTTAAAGTTTGTTAAAGGTTTTGACAAAATGACCAACTTTGCACCGCTCATTTTTTGACCCTCTAAACTGTCGTGTAAGTGGCCAGGACCACTGTTTGACCTCTGAGGGCTGCCCTGAAAGCTGTGTATGTCAATGCGATCAATGTTTGTAGTCACTTAATCGGATTGGTGTTGTTTTGGTGTCTACAGATGCCCCTTTTTGGGAAGCACTACGGGTGACGCAGTGCTGAGCAAAAATATATGACCAAAGCACTAATGATTAGGGTTTCTTGGTAACCTAACCAACTCTTGATGCCCCAAGTATGGAAAGGGCATGCATTCTTGAATCCTTGCTTCTGACGAGCTAAGGAATTTGATTTCAAGTGTTAACCTGTTTTGGTGAGGTGTGACTTGAGCTTGGACATTGATCGGTCATGATTAGGCAAAGGGCGCAACCTTTTATCCATAGGGGAAACCTTGTGTTCATGCTTCGGGAATGCCAAGTATTTGATCAACTTAATGATTGCTTGTTTATTGCCCCAAGCAGGAGCGTGATTGTCTTTGTCAATGATTCTTTGAATGCATGTCATTGCCTTGATTGGGTGTGTGCTTGTTGATTGGTGACTAAGTGTGACTACCCCCTCAAGCGACGAATCGATGAGGGAATGACCTTCGTGAGAAAAGCGACGAGTCGCTTGACCCAAGATGACTTAGGTTAGGGTGCCTTTGGATGTTTTACCATTTGAGCACGTGCAATTTCCCGACATTTGGACCTATTTTTGGTGGGTGTTAACCCTTTTGGTGATGCCATAATGGGGTGAAATCATCAAGAACCCATCTTCCCGTGGAGCGGTCCAGCTATGGTAGCCTTCTTGGGGAAGTAGGAGGGTGACAATTTGGGCCCCGACATCGATTTTCTGTGCCAAGAGGTTAAGTGCAAGAGCACTTGTGTCCGGAAATTTATTGCTTATGTTTTTGTGTTGCTTTTTGTGATGTTTTTGTTGTTTTGATTTTCTTTCTTTGCGTATATGTCATGATTTTATGCACAATGGTTGATGTTGGTGGATGCATGCTACTTTATATTGATGGATGCATATGGTATGATAATTACCGATGTTGTATGTTGATTTATTTTGATGGATGCATGATGGATGCAAATGTTTTTGATTGGCATGTGATATGCAGAAATAAGATGGATGGATGAACTTTGTGATGTTTGACTATGGCACCATAGACTGTTTTAGATCTCCATTATTTTGCTATGTACAAATGTGGTGTTTCTTTTTTGTATTTTCTGGTGGTATTGTAAGGATGAAAAGTAGCGCAGTTGGTTTAGAAATGTAGCAAAGGTTTTCCGAGACTCAGACGGTTTTAACTTACTAGCCATGATTGTATTTTATCTTACAAGACTTTTGAACAAGGTATGAATCGGACTTGTTTTTGACCAAGCTATTTCACATCCCTGTGTGTGCAATTGAGTTCATTTATGTGGTATTTGTCAGGATACCGCCAGTGCCAGATGGGCTTTCAACCGAATCTGTACTGAGGATCACCTAATTAGCTCCACTAACTCCTTTGTTGTATGTAGTTAGATTAATCTGCGGTGTTATCCAGGATACCATAAGCTAGCTCATCCACATGCAAATATTGATCTGTACACAAGTTAATGTGATAGATATATCGTCATGCGAGAAGTTTACCGCCAGTGACCGATAGGCTATCAACCAAACCGATACTGAGGCTTGCCTCATGACCTGTCAGAATGCTGAGAGTTCCAGGGATTCAAGGTCAACTCCCTTCTTTTCTTCAATTGTATTGGGATACTTGCTCTTTATAGTGATAATAATCACTGTTTATTTTGATTTGTTTTTCTTTTCTCTTGAGCAAGGGATTTGGATATGGAGTGACGAGAATCACTATGCTTTGTGCCTTTTGATATGTGCACTGTAGGATGTCAAATTTTGGAGCTTTGACATTTGCAAATTTTTGATGTTTTGCAACTTTGGGATTCTTAGGGAATTGGGTAGGGAGGATGCTTGTCCTTTTGCCAACTCTCAGCATTCTTGGGGTCATTCGCACCGGGGGATGAGCAAGATAACCGTTTCGCTTATGGTAACCTGGATTACTGTGCAGGTTTCATCCTTCGTTCACACAACTCGGGAATTTTTATGTGTTTTAATTTGTGTTGGGATGTTACGTAACAAGGTGTATTGCAAGTGTAACTCTACCTTCGTAAAATCTGTTTGAATTGATACATTACATTGCTAAAAGAGCAAAATGATGACTGAATCACGAAAAACTCTTGATACATTAAAAGACCACTGACTCTAGTGTGGTAAAATGAATGGTGTTTTTGCTGTTTTTGTAAGATGGAACAGTGTGGAACAAGATGGACTAGTAGAATCATGACAACCTATGGTGCCTTTTGACCTATACGACCATGAATGTGCAATGTATGGGTGCGATGCTTGAATGCAGCTATGTATTTTTGTATTTTTGATGGATTGATTTTGGTGAATATGAAGATGAATTGCGAGAAGAACTCTCTATTGATGAATTTGAATATGCCTAGAAATGAGATGCAAATTTTTGTTGTTTTTGATGATTTTTGTTGTTTTTGAATTTTCATGATTTTTGACCAAGTGATTGTGGAAATCCTTGGAGCATTTTGGGATTGACCAAGCGATTGCGAGAATCCTTGGAGCCTTTTGGGATTGACCAAGCGATTGTGATAATCCTTGGAGCATTTTGGTTTGACCAAGCGATTGCAAGAATCCTTGGAGCCTTTTGGGATTGACCAAGCGATTGCGAGAATCCTTGGAGCATTTTGGGATTGACCAAGCGATTGCAAGAATCCTTGGAGCCTTTTGGGATTGACCAAGCGATTGCAAGAATCCTTGGAGCCTTTTGGGATTGACCAAGTGATTGCAGGAATCCTTGGAGCCTTTTGGGATTGACCAAGCGATTGCAGGAATCCTTGGAGCCTTTTGGGATTGACCAAGCGATTGCAGGAATCCTTGGAGCCTTTTGGGATTGACCAAGCGATTGCAGGAATCCTTGGAGCCTTTTGGTTTTGGACTATAGCTCTTCAGGGGATAGAGGTACCCCCAGCTTGATGGTCTTTGCACTCGGGATCTGGCTCCGGAGGGATTGACATGAATGGATCAGCCCTATGCATGGATAGGAGGACAGGGTCTACCCCCAGCATTGATGTTGTTATAAGGTCTCTGGGTTGAAATTGATCTTTGTGTGCCCAAAGCGTCGGATGTAATGCTTGGTCCCACTGCGGTGGGTTAACGCGCCACTCATGCCCTAGTATTATGTTTATCTGCTGACATGCTTCATCGATATTTATAGGGTGTCGATGATGTTGCATGTGATTGTTGTGGGGTGTCTCTGTTTCATCCTCACTTTCGACCAGTGAGTACAGCTCATCATACTCTAGAGATTCTGGGACATGGAGGACTGCATCCTCAGGTAGACCTACGGTTAAAGGTTGATCCTCTTTGAAAAGAGCCTCATGTAAGTTGGGCCTTGGGAGCTCCAAAATCTTGGTCTCTACCGACTCTAAGTGCTCTAGCGCTTTGCATGTATCGGGAGATTTGAGCTCCTCCTCTTTGATTGGTTCTTGTTGAGGAACTTGGGGCTTATGGAGGGGTGGCCAAATGGCACCCCCCATGCCTTGATAGGGCAGTTCATCCCGCTCTTCTTCTTGCTCAGATTCCTTAGAAGCTTCTTGATGAATTTCTAAGGGTGGCTCATAAACCTGGGTGGATGTTTGAGGAAGGCACCCGTCATTGGTTATAGGAGTGGCCTCCCACTCATGTCCTTCAGGAATCGGGAGAGTAGCCTCCCGCTCCTATCTGGGAGGTGTTGGGGGTAGCGTTTGATGAGGTCGCGATGACATGTCTCGCCCCCATGGGTTGTGCCCCTCAAAATGTTTTGTCTTATGTGTGTGATGGGTTGGAGTCTTCTCTTGCACAGTGTGTTGGAACAACTCCTCCTTCTGGTGCTGAAGGTGTTCTTTATTTAGAAGATACCATTGCTCTAACCGTTGTCGTTCTAGCTCAAGTTGCGTGAGTTGCATCCGGTGTGCGAAATGTTTGACAGATTCTAAGATAGTTTGTCTCACCGCCTCATGTCTAGAAGGGTTAGATGCCTCTCCTAGATATCTATCTTGGTCATAGGGATCCAAGATATCTATAGGTAGCCTCCCTCTGTTGGGGGTAGCAGCATTTATCCGAGGCTCTGGCCTCAGTGTGTGACCATGATATTTAGCAGGTGCGGAGGCGTATTGCTCCCGCGATGTATATTGTTTTTGAGGAAGGTAAGGGTTTTCCTCGTGCTCTCTTTCATAAGTGAAAAGGGGATGGGTGGAGATGGCCTGCCCCGCCTGAGAAGCTTTGTGCTCTGGATTTGTCTTTGTAGTCTTGACAACTAGAGGGGGTGAAGGAGGGATAGTGTAATGATGTGGTTTCTCCCGTTGAACCCTATATTGACCTAGCGCTTCATCGCGCGGTGACCGCTCATAGCGAGCATCTAAGGGAGCTCTCCTATGACTGTACCCCTCATGGAGGGGTGTGTGCTGAGTGCTATGCGGAACAGGAATGCTCCTCGAAGAGGTGCCTCTATAGTCCCATTCCATTGGGGTACGGAGGGGACTGCCTTGTGTGTTAGGCCGCCAAGGTGGTATGACCAAATTCTTGGGGCTAAGGCGAAGGCGACCAGCGCCCTCTCTTTGTGCACCTTCCGCAGCGTCCGCCCTTGATCGGTCTTGGCTACGGGTGTACACCATTGTGGTGCTTCTCTACGATCTAAGCAGATTTTATCTCGTTTATGATGATTTGTCTTTTTGTCTACACTAAGCAGAAGTAAACACACACATACACAAAACTATGATTATCTCTTTTAAGGATTAAATAGTGTGTCCTAGACTGGTTTAGTGCATTTTGGTGTTTCGTTTTGTTTTTGCAATTTTGGAAGAATGTTTAAATGCATAATGTTGGCTCATATGACTCCCATAAATGGTCGCCCCTTCAATATACCATTGCCGGACCGATATACCAACCTCTCTATATACCCGCCCTTACGTGAGGGAGACTATAGGTACGTGAGAGCGGATGGTACGTGGAACATAGGCGGTACGGAAGGGGAATCGCTCTGTTTATGACACCTACCATAGAAAACTTATCCTCGCGTGCTGGGAATCACCCCAAGCTACACTCGGTCAGCCTTCGTCAGGATTTACGTCTAGCAATAGTCGCGATCGAGGTAATGGATGCAATATCTCAAGCCAAAGTGATAATGGAATCCACCTTTGGTCTTGCTCAAGGGTTGGGGTTTTACGACCAACGCCTTGGTTTAAAATACCACGTGGTGTGTGGGGTTCATTTTACTTTGCAAAAAATTGAAACAGGCAACTGAAAAAGAAATCTTTCCCTATGCCAGACAGATAATACTAACTGAAAACAGCAAGTAAAAATTTAAAAAGATTTTTTTTTTTTTTTACGGAAAAATTTACGAAAAATTTGCGGAAAGTAAAAAAAATTAAACAAATAAAATACACAGAAATATCATAACCGAAAATGACATGGACAGTTAAAGAAAACCGTTACCTCTTTTTTTCCCTTATTTGCTATTTCTGATCTTCGGTTTAAAAAGGGTACCTGTCAAGCACAAACAAGACAACTCTGATTAATTTCTATGATTTTTAAAAATCGGGGAATGGTCCCACCGTGATCGCCACTAAAAGCATGAGATTCCAGAAATAAAAACACTAAGATGCAATAAAAATAGAACTAGATTGATGTATAAAATAACACGGATGGAATTAAATTAAAAAACAGGAGCATAACCCTTTTTATTAATGTGATTCCGCTCGGTTACAATACGCCTCTTCAGTTACGTGTTTTCGGTTACAACAGATGAATAATGATCTCTTTCCGCATGCCCACATGTAAAATGGGCGGGCTACAGTGTTGCCGCCGCTTGCGGTGATGAGTCCTTACTTGCTGTTGTTCTTCCTCGCAAAAGAAACAAGAACTTGTTAATAGCACCTGCAACAAGAAGACAGAACGTTTGACTGTAGAGAGCAATGAGAAATGCATGTAAAAGGCTGATTAAATGTATGAATAAAACGCTTGTCTTTAAAACATAAACTGCTACTTTAACACGTTCGAAAATAGCACAAATTCGAAAAGATAAAACGTAGACTATTGCTTCAATATGTTTGAAAACAGCATAAACAAAACGTAAACTATTTCAATCCATTCGAAACAGCATGAATTAAATTAACACTACGAACATATGTAGGGTGCCCAAGCGGGCCGCCCCATTAAAATCCGACTTTGACGCCAACTCACTAGGAATTGGCTCAAAATCCAGGATAATGTGTTGTCGGCAAATTGGTGGATTCTTGTGATCCATAGTCGGATCGAGAGTGCAGAAGAATGAGTTCAAAAAGACTATAAATGAGTCTCTAGTTTTGCAGCACTTCGTTATGTTTTAGAAAAATGCTTCGTCTTTTTTTTACTTCGTATCGAGCTAGTTTTTATAGAGGTTTTCACCTCTTGGAGCATTAATGTCAAACCCTAAATCCGCAAGGGCCGCTCAGATTTGATCCCTATCAGGTCATTATGAGACATGGCTCGCACTGACATCGGAAGTTATGAGGCGTGGCCTCGGATCGGATTTGTTTCGAAACTGCTTGTCTCATTAAAGTCCGTCGTTCTGCAGATCCACGGGGTCTCTTTGGAGAGGGGCACGTAAGGGTGCCACGTGGCAGTCATTCTTTGGATGCGGCGGCCACGTCAAAGTCTGCCTTTGATTATCGTAAGTATGCCTTTTAAACGTAAAGTGCCGAAGTGTCGCGATATCGCGACACTTCGGCAGAGCCTCCCCTTGGGGCCAAAGGTGTCGCGATATCGCGACACTTCGGCAGAGCCTCCCCTTGGGGCCAAAGGTGTCGCGATATCGTGACACGCGATATCGCGACACCTTTGGCCGAGGCTCCCCTCGGGGCCAAAGGTGTCGCGATATCGCGACACCTTTGGCCGAGGCTCCCCTTGGGGCCAAAGGTGTCGCGATATCGTGACACCTTTGGCCGAGGGGAGCCTCGGGGCCAAAGGTGTCACGATATCGTGACACCTTTGGCCGAGGCTCCCCTCGGGGCCAAAGGTGTCGCGATATCGCGACACCTTTGGCCGAGGGTAGCCTCGGGGCCAAAGGTGTCGCGATATCGCGACACCTTTGGCCGAGGGGAGCCTCGGGGCCAAAGGTGTCGCGATATCGCGACACCTTTGGCCGAGGCTCCCCTCGGGGCCAAAGGTGTCACGATATCATGACACCTTTGGCCGAGGCTCCCCTCGGGGCCAAAGGTGTCACGATTTCGCGACACGCGAAATCGCGACGTCGCGATTTCGCGACGTCTAAGGCTAGGTTCCCCTTTTTTGTTAAGGCTTGTTTGCTTTTGAAGACTTTGCTTTGGATTGCTTAAGGCTTGAAGTTTGGTGAAGTTTTGAAGGCTGCTTTGGACTAAAGGCTTAAAGTTTGTTAAAGGTTTTGACAAAATGACCAACTCTGCACCGCTCATTTTTTGACCCTCTAAACTGTCGTGTAAGTGGCCAGGACCACTGTTTGACCTCTGAGGGCTGCCCTGAAAGCTGTGTATGTCAATGCGATCAATGTTTGTAGTCACTTAATCGGATTGGTGCTATTTTGGTGTCTACATCATGATTTCGCGGTGAAGAAGCGACGAAGAAACAGAGTGCGGGGAGACGTCACAATTTTGCGACAGAAAGTTGAAGCAGAGGCAAGGTGAAGAATAATGTCATGATTTCGTGACATGTGTCAAAAAAATAAAGCTAACATATAATGAACATTAGGGTTTTAAATTAATAATATTAAAATACTAACCTTGCTTGTCTCTTACAGAAAGCCAGCTGGAAATTGCATACTAGCGAAAGTAATGGCAGAAAAGAGACAAAATAAGCACAGATCAAACGAAGGCCGTCAGATGGAAATGTGAGATGCCAAGAATTTCTGGTTCATCCAGATTTTACAGATCTGGCCGCAAAGAGACTTTACGATGACTAAGCAGCTACCTCACTTAAAGGAATATGTCGAAAATTAACCAAAAAATGAAAATATCTACACACAGTTACCGAAATTTGCCGATGGATGCATTTAACAGGAGAATTTATAGTGAAAGTAATGGCATGTAGAGAATTTCAACCCAGAGGTGGCTTTGCGAAGATAAAATGTCAAAGAAACCAGTGACTCATCTGAATTTCTCTGAGGAATTAATGAGACATTCCTAGTAGATGCACCAATCGGCCAAAAAATGAGGATATTTACTTGCAGTTATAGATATATGAGAATAATATCAGATCATGCCTTCTCCATTTATGGCAAGTAACTACACTAAGATTTGCAGAGTGGTTAGGGTTTATAAAAAAACTCTATTTTTAAAGGGCCTTATATTGTAAAACCCGGGTAGTAAGGTTTAGAGGATAAGATTTAGGGTTTGAGAAGAAGATATTTCTAAAAAAATTAGGGTCTGTCCTGAGTCTATAAATACTTCTTTAGAATGTAAATTCCAGAGGCGAAAACTTAGAAATAAAATCTATTGGAGCAATTTCCTAAAAATCTTGTCTGAATGCTTTGTTTTGGACTTAGAGTTGGTGTGATTTTTGTTTTCTGTGATAGTGTGGCCAGGAGCCTAATCTCTTTCAGATTGTGATAAGTTCATCTTCTTTTGTTTTCATTTCATTAAGTTTTATTTAAATTATTCTATAGATCTGTGTTACCAGGATTGGATATGCTGCTAGGCTTCATTTTTTTTATTGTATGTTAGGGAAAATTACAGATTTAAGGTTCAGGCCTGTTCTAATTGCTCTTTCCTCACTGTGCGAGCTAGGCTGCTGGTGAGAGATACCAATTTTAACTGACTTCCCTTCTGTTTGTGATTTTCTTTTAGATCTATTGTTGTCTTTGTCTTATGCTCTTAGTGGAAGGTGATATTAGAAAGTTGGACACTTTCCTCTTTGATTTGTTCTATTGTGAAGCTAATCGATATAACTAAAATAGGTAGTTTTGGTTTTGCAGCTAAGTTAGATAAATTTCTCTTTCTACCCTACCCTACTCTCTCTATTCCACCATGAAATGATCCATTTTTATCTTTCTTTAAATTTGTCTTTTATTTAAATCTTCTAAAGCATAAAGAGCTAGATCAAAGAACTGATTGTAAATCTAATTATCCACAAAGATAACCAACTCCAAAAACATTACTAAACTAAAGTCCCGAGCCCATTGTAAGGTAATAGACAGTCCACTTGAAACTATTCCAGAAGCAAAAAAGAGTGAATAGACATTTGACCCAACTTTGTAACTCACAACTTGGATATCCAGCAAGATCCTAAAGTGAGTGGGATTTATCCCTTATAACTGTTATCGGGTTTTCATGCTCATTCTTCATAGGGTGTGTATAAAAGTCGAACCAACACCCACCAAAAGTACTTTGGGTTGGACTAGTGACACATTCACTATTTTTCTATATGGATTTAACAATTTTTCCCACACCATCTTCATCAATTTTGGTCTCTTGGAGTAAAAAAATACTTGGTGTAAGATCTTTCCTCATGGATGACATAAATTATTGTTTGATTAGTCCATTGTGGCCTCTCACATTCCATGAGAGGATATTCATCTAAAATTTTTGGAGAAATATTTTTTTCCTCCATTTCCATGAGACAAGGTGGGTTTGGTTCACTTTCTATCATCTTTGGAAAGATTTCCAATGAGAATTTTTGCAAGGGTTGGAAAGAGTGTAGCTTGGGATCCATTGGTAATATCATCCTCCACTTATTTATATCTTCTCTCTTGGTTAGAAGGTCTAACTTTATTTTTATCACTACCTACGTTAGCATATATTTTCTTCTAGTTTCTAGTTACTTGTTTGGATGGGCTAAGAGGTTTGTCTAGATCATTAGGGAAAGGATCACCAAGAGGGGAAAAAGTGAGCTCAACATGAAAAGAGAGGTCATTGAGGGGATCCAATGAAATTTTACCAAGAGGAAGATACGAAAGGTCTGACCTTGATGGGGACTAGGGAGAAAAAAATTGGATGGGACCAAAATCCCAAGGAGAACACTCCAAAGACTCAGGGAAAAAGAAGTCAAGAGGAGTAATACCATGAACAGAACTAAGGGAACTAGATAATATTTTGAAGTGATTAGGGATCATGAAGAAATAACATACTTGGTCAGAATCATCATCAAAGGAAGCAGGGACCATCTATTGAGACCGTCTGCTTACCTTTGGATTCTAGAACACTACCACTATGATCAAAATCAATATGACTCTTCTTATAAACATGGTCATTTTATGAATTTCCTTAGAGTATTTCTTAGCACAAAGCCATTATTTTTTAGAATCCTTTTTGAGAGAGGGGCATTATGCTCTAAGATGGACCTATGTGTGGTATTCAATGTAGAAGGTTGGCTTGTTCTCATATTTTATGGCTTGGTACTTGTGGAGGGACCCAAAGACAAGGTCAAAAAATGTGGGTAATTCTGATTCAAGGTTTGCATTGATGTACAATTGAGCACACACAATTCAATATTTGGCTTTGGTTGCTATATCTAATGCAACAATGTATCCAATAGTTTGAGCAATCCATATTAGAATTTTATCATGCCAAAAATAGATATGTAGGCCTAGAAGCCTAACCCAAATGAGGGCTGAGTTGATGCTTTATATTTTAGGGTTGAAATCCTTACCCCATATTTTGATAAATAGATTATGACGACCAAAGAACCAAGGTCCACCAGTGAGGATGTGACTGGTATCTTCAAGGTTGTTAAGTCTAATAAGGAAGAACCCTTTGGAAAGACCAACCAGGTCCATATTGCCTTAGAGGTGCCATTTGGTGAAGGCCCAATTTTGGATGGACTTGATGTCTGGTCGAGATCCCACGAATTTGTAAATAAGAGAAATAATCCTGTGGAAAAAATGAAGCCATGATGCTAGGTGGAATTACGAGTTCTCTACCAATTGACAAGAGCTTGACAGGGCCATGTTGAGAAGATGTTGGATATGACCCTGCACTTTTTTGGATACGACAAGATTGGGCTTTTGAGGTGGGTCAGGTGGCCCCCCAAAACTTGTTACTTCCACTCCCCTACTTAGACCTTCTTGAGAGCTGAAATCAAGGTTTGCTTCTCCACCATCGCCTCCACCTATGTTCCTACTAGATTGAGATTAAAATTTTGGAGGAGACTTGCCTAAGAAGACCCTTTCACTAGTTCCATATGTCTAATTCATTCTAGTTTGCCAAGATTTGAGTACTACCTTATTTTGTCATATTTGAATTCTTATTTAGGTAGTGATGAACAATGCCACTTCTAAAAAAGGTGATTTTTATATAGATTGAATGTTTTATAGTTGAAAGATAATTATTGATTATATTTTCTTTAGGTTGTATTGGACATTGAACCAAATATTGAATGGTAATGAAGGAAGGATTAAATGGTGGAAATCTACTATTTCAAAATGTATGCATTTTCTAGAGGATCATAGAAATATGATTACAAGGGAAAGGAGGAAATATAAAGGATTATATTCTTAACTTGAGTCTAATAGTAATATACTTTCCAAATGAACAATTAGTGAAGTACTTGAAAAAGAAGTAGAAAAGGAGAAACTCTATAGGTATATTTAAACATATATAGGTTTGGGTGCCTAAGTTTACTCTAGAATTTAATGGATAAATGAAAAGGATAAATGCATCAAGTTCTTTTTAAACTTATTGTAACATAAACATAAATAAAATAAAAATAAATATAATAATGACAACCTTATAACCTATTGAGGGTTGGTTAGAATTCATCTCATGAGTACAAGAATATTTGTAAGATTCATATAATCATGATGATCCAAATTTCAAGGTTATAGCTTCATGCATTCCTTGAAATGTTTTATTTGAATTTGAATTTTTTTTTAAAGATTTATTTTTGTATATGAATTAAAACACACCCCTTTTCCATTGTATTTGGAAATAACCTTGGCAATGATGGAATTCCTACTAAGATAAAAAATGTGGCTTTTTATCTAGATATAATTTTTAAAATATTTACAAATAGCCATAACTTAAAGCCTTATTATGTCCTTTTATAAACAAACAAATCTTTAAGATTATTCCTAAATGATCCAAAACAAATAGTATTTATAGATGGATGTATATTATACTTTTTAATGTATCATATAAGATCATTTCTAAGGGATTAGAAATAAGAATAAGGCCAATCATTCAAGATATTATAAGGGATAAGCAAACTAGATCTTGGAAGAAAGTTATATCTTGTACGATCTTATTCTTACATGAGAGATCATGGAGTGGGCTATGCAATAAAAAAAGGATAATATATTTGTAAATGTTGATTTAATAAATATTATGATACAATTATATGAAATTTTATAATTAAAAGTTTTAGTGTTTAGGATTTGAACAAGAATGATTCATAAAATAAATTGTTTTCTCTAGACTATTCAATCTATTATCTACAAATGGATGTTGTAATATTTTGTATTAGCTACTATAAGACCCAAAATTTTAGAGGTACATACATAATTTTATAAGGTGTATGAATAGTTATAAATTTATGCCAAATTTTGTTGTAAAACACCCCTATTTGAAATATAAGGTTTTCTTTATTGGGTCTATGCGGCTTACTATGGAAAAAAAGAAAAATATCTAGGGTAACATCAACAAACAACAATACAACAAATGCAAAACCACTTGAACTTAGTTAAGATGCAATAATCATAAAAAACCATAAAACCATTTGACTTAGCTACTATGCAAGTGATTTGTAGAATAGGAAGCTAAGTAAATACTCAAGACTGGTAGAAATTTATACATACCAAAATGTTGTTCAATCTTGTGAGTTGGAAATAAATTGCCTTGGATCTGTCAATAAATTCCCTATGACCTGCAACCAATATATTAACTAAAAGGAAAACAAAGTAGAGCATCAATGTTTAGGGGCCTAATGGAGTAAGAAGAAGATATGAACTTCCTTGTTGATATATTAGGCCCTTGCTTTTCTTGTGAATGATGTAAAATGTAAACAATGGAAAGATGTAAACATAACTATTTTGATAATACAATAGCAAAGGATAATAAATTATATGGATGATAGAGCACATGAGTTGATATTAGAGTAGATTATGACAACTTATTTGGCAATATAAGAATACAAGGTGATTTAGACAAATAGAAGAATTAGAGATGCAATCCTTATTTGCTCAAGTTGCAACATGACATAAATGACTTTGGATTATTATAAGATTAGTTAAAGCTAAAATATAATGAATAACTCTAATGACACTTATAATGACTATCTTTGGTTTAGATTCAAAGTGGGTGTGATCAGTTCTTCAGGTGGCTGGTGTAGAGAAAAGTCAAGACATAGACATTATTTAACACAAACAAAGAATATGGTGAGACATTGCTATGTGATTAATATAGAGTTATCTCCTTTGTACATGACCATTATCAAGAAATAGGAAGGTGATGGATGATGTTACAATTATAGAAAACACATGTTAGGCATAAACCAAAAGCTAGATGTAGAATCGTTTTTGTAATAGCTATTTACTGTAGCACCTTAAAAATGACTCACATTAATAAAACATAAGGTAATAAACATTTGAAAAATAAAATTTAACTACCCTTAACCTTCTGCCTCATTTTTTGTACCTGTTATAAGTTTTTTTTAGCACTCTTGCAGAATTGGCAGATTTTATGCAAAATTGGGTCACCCGATTTTGTCCAAAATTGAAAAATGCATGCCTTAGCAAGGTGACAAAATTTGGTTATAAATTATTTATCTCTACCTGGGAAACTGCATGGAGGTTTTAGGATTGATTTGACCAATTTTTTCCAGAATATAGGAGGTTGTAATCCCCCTTCAATTTTAGCCCAACCCCTCGGCTAAACTTTTCCTATTTAATATAGGCTCCTCACTTTGGATTCCCCCTGGAACAGCCATATAATTTCATCCATTATTTTTACTATTTTATTGTGTTTTTGAAGGTTCAAGTTGTACATAATTTGGATTTGGGTGATATCTTTCTTCTTGATTGCGATATCGTTGTGACCGATTTTGATATCGTTCCACCTGATTTTGACAAAATTGCCCGATTTTTTTTGCATCACACATCGTGTTGTTAAGACACCTAGGGGTATCCATACCTCAGTGTTTGCATTCTCTATCCTCTTTTATTCTATTTAAAAATATATTTATTATCTGTTAGCTCATTTTAAATCCATTTTCATTGATATATTAGCTTCTATAATCATATTGCATTGCTTTTTTATAAAATGATCATGTATTTAGCATAGATCTACATTCAGTCATTTAATAATTGTCCTTTTAAGTTTATTTTTAATCATAATTCACTTTAATAAATGCATAATATTCTATATATCTATTGTTTTCTATATCAAATTTGTCAAAC
This sequence comes from Wollemia nobilis, assembly GCA_028583015.1. Classification (NCBI taxonomy): domain Eukaryota; kingdom Viridiplantae; phylum Streptophyta; class Pinopsida; order Araucariales; family Araucariaceae; genus Wollemia; species Wollemia nobilis. The sequence goes on along the minus strand of JAQPPZ010000386.1, from coordinate 3,787,053 downwards.
TGTAACTTTCTACCCTAATCGGGTATATTTCTGCATAATCAAACCACCCGATTAGTAGAATTGGATCACCCGAACTTGCTGGATTTTGACTTATTTTACCTACAAAAAAAAATTAGAAACTACATCAGACTCTTGAATATAGGTCAGAATTTAAAATTCTCTTAAGCACTGCATAGTTCATATAAATTTACTTTTCAGTTGTTTGTTGTCGTCATATAAATAAAATTTGCATATAAGTTTATATAGTTGCATATTGACCAAACTAGGTGTATGCAAGATTTGATAAAAGGAACACATCAAAACAAATCCCAAACCTAGGCATGGAAACCACCATAAAATATTTCTTGGTGAAACCCACCTAATCCATTGAAAAATCACCATAAGAAGGTACGACCAAGTACCTCTCTTTCGAGGTGTAGACCTATTATTCCCACATTCCACTTTGAGGTGTGGATCCATCAGCTTGAAGGAAAGGAGTGTGTGAATTTTAGAACTACATTATTTGGTGAACCTGAAGTGAAAACATTAGGCATATTTCTGATTTATAAAAAAAAACATCAAAATTACAAAATATAGAACAAAACAAAAATTCAAGATCATTAGTTTAAGTCACATAATCTTGCATTTCATAGATGGTAGATTACAACATAAGAAGAACTGTTCAAATTTATGTAAGTATAGTATTGTCAACCCAAGAATTTTCTTCATTAGGTAGTGTGCCATACCCTGATATTTGGAGAAGATTAGAAATTATAAGGATTAAAGAACCTAAACTTAAGAAAATCATAAGGTTTGACTTGTCTAGAATCCTGGATCCCGATAGTGCACCTTTTTACTTTAACCTTCAAAGAGCATGTGATAGGTGGCTAGTGGATAAGAGAGTTGTCATTTACCCAAGTCTTTAATCCTTTGAAGATTATCTTGAGAATGCAATAATGATACATAATTTTTTATCACACATGGAAAATCAAGAAGTTTTCTTAGAAGAGAAGAGAAGATTTAATAAAATTCCTAGGGCTGTGCTTTATCAAGAATATTGCCATGAATTGTACTTTTATATGTCAAGCTGTGAAGTTGATTTTATCACTATAGCTCATTTCATAAAATTCTTAAAATCCAACTTTCATTTTGAAGAAAAACACTATATGACACCTGAGGAATTGGAACCTATTAATGATATCTATAGAATTTTCCAAGAAAATTAAAGTATAATATCTATAATAGTATATTTTCTATTCTATTTGCATTTTTTTTCAATCCAAAAACTACAAAAATCTAAAAACATAATATAATATATTAGTTAGGTATATATATAACATATATACCCCAAGCATTAAGCACATATATATAATTATATATATCTGCAAGATAAAATATTTTAAGAAAAATACCTAAATTAAGAAGTGGAAAACAAGTAGAACATGAGCATATAGGAGAACAAGATCAAGGAAATCCTGAAGATGAAGTTCAAATTGAAGATTATGTATCATCATAATTAGATGAGGAAAACCATGATAAAGAAGAAGAGGTTTTCTATCATAAGCCTCAAGTAGATGAAGAAGGCAATATTAAATTTACCTCCACACAACATTTCATTCAGTTTCTAAAAGACAATATAGATGTCATTAATCATGTCATGCAAACAAAAAATCAACTACCTATGGGAGATTATTCAATGGAGGCTTTCATAGATGTTGCTCTCTGATTGAATGGAAATCCATTAACATACATGAATAAAAATCAAGTTGGTACATGTCAAAATGTAAATCAGAATTTGAATCAGAATGTAGCACAACCACAACCAGTAATAAATTCAAATTCTAAACAAAATCAATCATATTATGCTTCACAAAAAGTAGCACAGAGAATTAAAAAGATGCACCATCTTAGTTAGAATCAGCAAAGAGTTCAATAAAATAAAATTCCCTATCAGCTTCATAATACTCCTCCTAGTAACACTCTATATAATAGTGTTTTAGTTGGGAATCATTATGCAACAACACCAACTAATTATCAAAGGCACAATAATATGGTATAAAACAATCAATTCGATGGACAAAAATAAGGGCTTGAAGCCATGGTTAAATAGTTAGCTTCAATAATAGATTAGATAGATCCCTACCATCCCTCTTATAGTTATAGATAGATGTGTAGCCAACCCTTTGATCCTATTGTGGTTGCTCAACCATATCCTAAGCATTTCCCTATGCATGTCCTACCGATATATAAGGGAACCAAAGATCCTATTGAGCATCTTTGTATGTTTAGGAAAACATGTCATGATATTTATCATGATGACTTGTTGTTAAAGATGTTCCCTAAAAGTCTTAGAGGTATGGGTTTAGAGTGGTATTATCAGTTACATACAAACTCTTTAAGGATTTTTGAAGAAACAATAGAGATGTTTATCCACCAATTCAGTGCTTACATAGAGAGGCATGTGATTATTAAAGATTTGTATAATTTGAAGCAAGGAAAATATGAGAGTTTTTCTTAATTATTGACTAAGTGGAGACAACTCTTAGGCAGATTACATTTTGCTTTACCTCACCGTGAAATGTTGGATATATTCATTGGTAATTTACAAGAACAATTGTCTTATGAGATTTCTATTGCTACAGTAACATCCTTTGATCAACCCTTTGATTTAGAAAGAATTGTAGATGAAGACCTTATTAGAATAGGTCAATTTAAGAAGAAATATGAAGATAAAACTTCTAAAAATCAATATAAAAATAAACAAGTAGTGGGTGACAGGGTTACTGATAGCAGGAATACTCCAATTGTTAATGTTGTAGAAACATTTAAGAATTTTTTATTGAAATTTCCTGATAAGCCACTGAGATAATTTACAAGATTAAATCAACCCTTAAAAATTATTTTGCCTCAACTATTGGAACAAGGCTTGATGCGATTTCCTAAAATAAGACAACCAAAAACTACTGCAGCTAGATATAGGGCTGATTTACATTTTAATTTCCATCAAGTAGATGGAAATTCTACAAATTATTATAAAAGGTTAAAGCACATGATACAATATTTGATTTAAAAAGTAAAAATGGAATTTCAACAATTTCTTGCAAACAATAATACTCAAAATAATACCCAAAAACAAGCAAATCAAAACCTAGATATTTTTCAACATCCTTTACCCAACCATGGTAAATAAGCAGTAAACCAAGTAGATCATCACAATGTTCCTCATCCAACTCGATATGTGGAAACCATTAGTATCTTTTTACCACAACAAGATTTACAAACATCTGTATCTATGGTCACAACTAGACCAATACAATATTTTCAATCATCTTCGAAAGATACTAAAAGCAATACTGAAAGTGACACATAAAGTGAAACTAGTATTGAACTAGAGATTGCTTCAAATAGTTTAGGGTATGAATTGGATCAAGTCACTCTTATTATAGATTTATTAGTTTTATAAGAACCATTTCCAAGAATAATAACTACTAGACCATCATCTCAACAAAGGCTTTCAAATGAACAAGTAGAAAATGCTAAACCCTATTTTGGTAATCCTCGAGATAGAAACATTGTGGGTACCATTGGGGTTGTCACAAGACAACAAGCACAAGTTCAAAATTCTCAACCACCAAGTCAAAATGAAAAATAAGCTCCTTTTGTATTGATAACTCCCACTAAGGAAAATAATGCATTAAGTTCACAACAAAGATCTCCATATGATATTAATGAACAATTAGCTACCATTATAGTGAGAATTTCTATTTTGGACCTTTTAAGAACTTCCTCCATACATAGGGAAGAATTAATGAGAACTTTAAGCAATATGATGGTACCTGAAGATATTGAATCTAATGTTGTGGTGAATGCTGTGACTTTGGATGAAACAAATTTCATAGATTTTCATGACAAAGATATTTCTCTTCAAATTTTATATAGAGATAATCCTTTATACATTACAACATTGATCAGAGATGTAGGAGTCAAAAGAGTTCTAATTGATAATGGATCATCTTTTTTTTTGGTATAAGGTAGAGGTGGTTATAAGGTCCACAAACCTTTTACAAAGTCAAAATGGGTTGGTTCTAGCATCAAGCCCGTATAATCAAAATACAAAATGGATCTTTCTAAGACTCACATTAAGCCATACTTAGAGTCCATAGTCCTATACTTGTCACTTGACTATTCAGGATAAAACAAAAACCAAACAACACCTAGAACTTACTAACACTAGGTTGTTGTACTGTACACTTGTCACCTCCCAGGCCCCAGCAAATGGGATGCCTTTTCCGCCTAATTCCATATGTCGGATTACTCATCATCAGCCCCTTTGATCTCCTCGATGCTCTAACAGGTTTGATCTTAGCTCTTCTCTAGCAACCAACACCAATAGTTCTTGAGGGAAGTTATCCTTCCAAATTTGCATCTCCCCAATAGAAATTGCAATATTTGCCATTAGATCCACCGCTTGGTTCCCTTCTCTGAAGGTGTGTTGGATTCGGGCATTAACAAAATGAGATTTATGAATCTTTGCTTCTAGGATAAGCTCCAATATGGTCCAGCTTGGGGTCTTTATCCTCCTTAATTGCCTTGATTATATTAAGCGAATCCCATTCAAAGATAACTTCCTTATAACCCTCAAGTCTGGAAATTCTCATTGCCTGCATGCAGGCTCGGGCTTCTGCAAAATGATTTGTTTGAGTTCCCAAAGGCTCTACAAAGGCAAGGACCACTTTTCCTTCCTCATTTCTCAAAACTCCTCCTGCTCCTGCAGCCCCCGAATTTCCTTTAGCTGCCCCGTAAAAATTAAACTTAACCCACTTTTGTGTGGGGGTATCCACTTGACACCATCCCGTGGGTTGGTTGTAATGTCTAGGCCTGGAAGTTCCTCTCCCCAGTTCCGCAAAATCTTCCTTTCCATTAGAGACATGGTCTCATTTTTGAAGAAGAAAGTTTTCCAGTTTTCTTTCAAAGCTCTGATTATTTTATTACCACATAACCTGGGATATTTCTTACGTCCTTTAAATAATCTCTTATTTATCTCATTCCATATCCCCCATAAAAAATGGGGTAATCTGAGCTTCTAGAGCCAAGTCAAAAGCTTTGCCCGAAGGGGGAAGCCCACCGTATGCGTAAGTCGGACATGCTATTTGGACGGACCCAATCTATATGAAATTTGGACAGGATCATTTGGAAGATTGTACAAGAAAAATCACAAGTTAGAAATATATGACTTACAGATTCTATTGCTTTCTCACACAAGATACATCGATTGATGAATTGGAAACCTCTCCTTTGCAGATTATCTCGTTGTCGGGATCTTATTTTGAACTCGCCAACCAAAAGAAGAAAGCTATTTTTGGGGTTAAATTATTTAACCAAATAACGAAGTCGGAGTCCGACCATTGAATCCCGAGTGGATTAACTTATAGGCAGCTTTACTGAATAGATCCCACTTGTAGTTTTACCCCAAATCGCCTTGTCTCTTCCTCCCCCAGGAATGATCGAGAACACCCTTAAAGCATCATTGAGTTTGGTTAGGGCCACCTTCTCTTGCTCTAATAGATTATGAACTGTGATTTTCTTCCAAGAAGAAGTTTCCTGTGCTACAGCAATAAAATCCCCTACTTTTCCTCCCATTTCCTTCAAAAGTTTATGTTGGAGGACCTGAAGGTCTAAGTTATCTTTCAGAGGGGCCTCTTCCAACCACGGGTCTTTCCCAAAGTCCACTAGTCTTCCATTACCAATTCTCCATCTGATGCCTTTCCTGACTACCTCCCGAAATTCGAGCAAACAATTCCAAAAATAGGATCCTCTAGGAAGATTATCGACTTTCGGAAGTCCCGATTATTTTTGATATATTTTGCCTTAAGAAGTTTTACCCATCCCAATTGATCATTATTGATAAATCTCCATACCTGTTTTCCAATCAGAGCTTGATTAATTTCTTTCATTCTCTTTAACCCCATGCCCCCCTGATCCTTGCTTGCACACACCCGATTCCATGCTACCAACGAAATTCTCTTTCTCTCCTCTCGAACTCGACCACAAGAAGTTGCGTTGAATTAGCTCCAATGTAGCTTGGACCTTTGCGGGCATTCTAAATAGAGACATGCAAGAAATTGGAATGCTCCGTAAAGTAGTTTTAACTAATAAGGCTTTTCTCGCGGAGTCGAGAAGGCTGCCCTTCCACCATGCTAACTTTTTGGAGATCCTATCAATGATTGAGTTCCAAAAAGTAGCATTCATTATTCCTTCGAACATAGGCATGCCTAGATAAGTTGCTGGTAGAAGCTCCTTTCCACAATCGAAGAGGTTAGCTATTCTTTCCTCCCTCCCACCAGGCGTGTTAAAGAAATAGATGCTACTCTTCTTATAGTTTATGTACTATCCTGCTTCTGTCTCATACTTGGTTAGAATTCTCTTCAGCTTCCTAGCCTGAGGCACCGAGGCTTTGGACACAATGATTGTATCATCCACAAACTGTTGGTGAGACACTGGCTCTCATCGTTGAGGCTGGTTTAAAACCTTCCAATTGACCATCTGCCATCACTGCTGAAATGTTCCTACCCAATGCTTCCGCTAAAATAATAAACAAGTATGGAGACAAAGGATCTCCTTGTCGCAACCCCATTTCACTCTTAAAGTAACCGGAGGGTGACCCATTCACCATGACAAAAAATATTGTAGTAGAGATACAACTAAAAATCAACTTAATCCACTGGGGACAGAAACCAAACTTACCCAAAATCTTGGTGAGGAACTGCCATGAGACCCGGTCGTAGGCTTTATTCATATCAAGCTTTAGTAACATACCTGCTTCCTTACTAGTCACCATTGAATGAATAACCTCATGAATTGTGATGATACCATCCAATATTTGTCGCCCTTTCACAAAGCCACCTTGGTTCATATCAATGATGAAAGGAAGGATAACCTTCAACCTATTGGCGATTGTTTTTGTGAGAATATTCATCAGAGTGTTACATAAACCGATAGGGCAAAACTGGAAAATTCCATTGCTCAACAAAATCTCTAAACTCGTAGATATCAGCAGTTATTCTTTGAGAGCCCCATAATTTATCTATAGGATTAAGGTAGCAATTGAAATCCCCCGCCACAATCCAAGGGTAGTTTGGGACCATCTCCCTCAATTCAGCTAGCTGACTCCAAAGAACCCTTCTCAGTCCCTGTCTAACTGGAGCATATACATTCGTTAAGATCCACTCTTCCTCCGTGGTTTTATCCACACATAAGAGACAAATAAACCAACTAGACATCAGAATCACTCTACTATCAATCACATTTTTGTTCCACATAACCAGTAACCCTCCTGTTGTTCCAGTGGCCTCTTGGCCTACTACTTCAGCTTCTCACCAAGTCCTATTCTTAAAAGGAATAACTCTACTCTCCTCCATTTTAGTTTCTTGCAGTAAAATCATATCCGGTTTGTGTTCTTGTCTAAGAGCATACAAAGGTCTTATTTTTGTAGGATTACTCCCACGAATATTCCATGAAAGAATCTTCATTTATGGGCTTTGGATCCTCGAGCCTTCGCCCCAAATAGCAATACTGCTTGAGTGCCATCAGCCACTCCTCGCTCGCTTCTTTCTCGCCTTAAGGCGGCATTGCTAGGTTTCCCCTCTTCCTACCAAACCATATCCCCATACATCTGCTCTAGGTTGAAGTTCCTTGGGATTCACTTGGATTCTAGTAACCATATTGGGTAGGTCAGTCTTGGTCTTTGGGGTAACAATCTGGATTTCTAGGTTAACTGGTATTTTTGACAGTGGAGATGATTTCGTGCTCTTAGCTTCTTGATTAGTAGATTCTTTTTTCCCTGCTTTGGGGTTACACTGATCTTGGTGGTTCACCTCTTCCTCCTGAGTATCCTTGCTTGTATTATTAGTTTCCTACTCCTTCCTCTAATTTTCTCCTCTAAATCCTTCTCTTGAGTCTCCTCTACCTCAGATTCCACTTCTTGGCTATCCATATGATCTCCCTTCAGATGATTTAATGCATCAAAACTCGTTCTCCATCGGGATGTTGATCTCCTTGGAATTTCTTCCCATAAATTCCTCTGAAGTACATGGGACCACTTCCACCGAGCCTCCATAGGCCTCCCGTATCACCCAATAAAACTTACTTGCCCCAGGGCGTTGATCTATGGGGTTCTTTCCTTTGTGATTTGGCTCTGAGGCTTGTCGTATCATCTTAGGAGCAGAGTTGAGCTTGAGGGTTCCCATCAAAGGGACCAGCTCCCTTGTGAGAGGGTTTCGGGGCATAGGAATTTTTGGGAGGAGGTTTAAAATGTTGCCTCTTGCTTACAATAGGGCGAACAGGGTCTCTGATATTCGGGTTACGAACTCCACATCCTTGAGGCCCAGGTTGGGTAGGAATGGAGATCTACGGGGGAGGGATATTATTCCGGGTTTGAGGATCGGTATTTTGGAGTGGGGGCTAGTTCTTGGAAATGCAGTGGATACCCTGGTGCCCTACCTTCCCACAAACACTACACTTAAAAGACATATTTTCATATTCAAAGACCTAAGTATGAAGGCCAAACATAGACGACAAAATAATGGATTTAGGGAGCTCTTTACTCAGGTCCACCAACACACACATGCGAGCAGACATGAGTCTTGTTTTTCTCAAGGTTGCAGGATCAATAGCTATTAGTTCTCCAATCTCTGTAGCTATCCCAACCAAGATTTGTTCATTCCGAGAAGCGGAGGTAATCCTGGCATCTTAACCCAAATAGGAGCCAAATCCAACACCTGAGTTTGGGGGTTGAAATCAGGGGACCAACACTTTAGATACAAGCCCCTTTTCCCAAAAAACCAAGGACCTCCTTGGAGAGTCCTTTCCATGTCCCGTTCACATTGAAATGTCACCAAAAGAAAACTCTTGGGTAAAGCCTTAATCATCATACCGGCCCTTGGCTGCCATTTTTGGATGGCCCATCTCCTTATGACTTCCATGTCCGGCCTCACCCCCATAAATTTAGCCACCAGAGATGTTCCGCCCTCCATAGCCACATGCTGAGCTAAGGAATCCGGGACGTGCAACCTACCATTGACAGATTTTAGATTAAAACAAGAGTCGGATAATTTTTGATTACCGCGAAGAGCATTAAGATATGAAGGTCTCCAGTTGCCATGTTTCTCTTTGTCTCCTTCTTGGGTCTTCATTTGATCCTGACGCATAGAGTCCTCGGGTCCCCCTCGGAGAAATCTTCAACCGCATCCGCCCAACGCCCTTGGACCGGTTCCAATAGAAATTCCTTGTCCACATCCTCCGCCTGGGGCCTGCTATCTCGCCAGAGCCCCCACCTGCCACGTCTGCTGATCTGCCCTCTGAAGTCCCACACCTAGGGTTTGATGCCCCTAGACCTCTCGCTCCTCCTCCTTGTTGCTCCATCCGTCACAACTTGTTGCCTCCAAAATCTCCCATTTTTTTTTTTTTTTTAGGGCCAAAATTTTTGTGACCGCTACCGTGCACGGACTGCTAAAGTGGCGGCTACTACAGTATGCAGGCTTCTACAGTGTCGGCTGCTACAGTGGTGAATTTGATGGGAGACTGCTGCTCCCCTCTCCGACTGATGGCGGCTACTGCTTCTGCTGCACTATTGCTGCTGTTGTGATAATGGATCATCTTTAAACATCTACACATATGTTTTTTTTCAAATATTTGGGTTTAAAAAAGAAGATATAAAAAGTACTAAAATTATTATTAAAGCATTTAATGATGAAACTCAAGAAACATGTGGAGTAATGACAGTCCCATTACAAGTTGGCCCAAGAATTTTGGATACGACTATATTTTTTGTACCTTATTTTGCATCGTACAATATTCTTCTAGGTTGACCTTGGATCAAGTAGATGGAAATTCTACAAATTATTATAAAAGGTTAAAGCACATGATACAATATTTGATTTAAAAAGTAAAAATGGAATTTCAACAATTTCTTGCAAACAATAATACTCAAAATAATACCCAAAAACAAGCAAATCAAAACCTAGATATTTTTCAACATCCTTTACCCAACCATGGTAAATAAGCAATAAACCAAGTAGATCATCACAATGTTCCTCATCCAACTCGATATGTGGAAACCATTAGTATCTTTTTACCACAACAAGATTTACAAACATCTGTATCTATGGTCACAACTAGACCAATACAATATTTTCAATCATCTTCGAAAGATACTAAAAGCAATACTGAAAGTGACACATAAAGTGAAACTAGTATTGAACTAGAGATTGCTTCAAATAGTTTAGGGTATGAATTGGATCAAGTCACTCTTATTATAGATTTATTAGTTTTATAAGAACCATTTCCAAGAATAATAACTACTAGACCATCATCTCAACAAAGGCTTTCAAATGAACAAGTAGAAAATGCTAAACCCTATTTTGGTAATCCTCGAGATAGAAACATTGTGGGTACCATTGGGGTTGTCACAAGACAACAAGCACAAGTTCAAAATTCTCAACCACCAAGTCAAAATGAAAAATAAGCTCCTTTTGTATTGATAACTCCCACTAAGGAAAATAATGCATTAAGTTCACAACAAAGATCTCCATATGATATTAATGAACAATTAGCTACCATTATAGTGAGAATTTCTATTTTGGACCTTTTAAGAACTTCCTCCATACATAGGGAAGAATTAATGAGAACTTTAAGCAATATGATGGTACCCGAAGATATTGAACCTAATGTTGTGGTGAATGTTGTGACTTTGGATGAAACAAATTTCATAGATTTTCATGACAAAGATATTTCTCTTCAAATTTTATATAGAGATAATCCTTTATACATTACAACATTGATCGGAGATGTAGGAGTCAAAAGAGTTCTAATTGATAATGGATCATCTTTTTTTTTGGTATAAGGTAGAGGTGGTTATAAGGTCCACAAACCTTTTACAAAGTCAAAATGGGTTGGTTCTAGCATCAAGCCCGTATAATCAAAATACAAAATGGATCTTTCTAAGACTCACATTAAGCCATACTTAGAGTCCATAGTCCTATACTTGTCACTTGACTATTCAGGATAAAACAAAAACCAAACAACACCTAGAACTTACTAACACTAGGTTGTTGTACTGTACACTTGTCACCTCCCAGGCCCCAGCAAATGGGATGCCTTTTCCGCCTAATTCCATATGTCGGATTACTCATCATCAGCCCCTTTGATCTCCTGATGCTCTAACAGGTTTGATCTTAGCTCTTCTCTAGCAACCAACACCAATAGTTCTTGAGGGAAGTTATCCTTCCAAATTTGCATCTCCCCAATAGAAATTGCAATATTTGCCATTAGATCCGCCGCCTGGTTCCCTTATCTGAAGGTGTGTTGGATTCGGGCATTAACAAAATGAGATTTATGAATCTTTGCTTCTAGGATAAGCTCCAATATGGTCCAGCTGGGGTCTTTATCCTCCTTAATTGCCTTGATTATATTAAGCGAATCCCATTCAAAGATAACTTCCTTATAACCCTCAAGTCTGGAAATTCTCATTGCCTGCATGCAGGCTCAGGCTTCTGCAAAATGATTTGTTTGAGTTCCCAAAGGCTCTACAAAGGCAAGGACCACTTTTCCTTCCTCATTTCTCAAAACTCCTCCCGCTCCTGCAGCCCCCGAATTTCCTTTAGCTGCCCCGTAAAAATTAAACTTAACCCACTTTTGTGTGGGGGTATCCACTTGACACCATCCCGTGGGTTGGTTGTAATGTCTAGGTCTGGAAGTTCCTCTCCCCAGTTCCGCAAAATCTTCCTTTCCATTAGAGACATGGTCTCATTTTTGAAGAAGAAAGTTTTCCAGCTTTTCTTTCAAAGCTCTGATTATTTTATTACCACATAACCTGGGATATTTCTTACGTCCTTTAAATAATCTCTTATTTATCTCATTCCATATCCCCCATAAAAAATGGGGTAATCTGAGCTTCTAGAGCCAAGTCAAAAGCTTTGCCCGGAAGGGGGAAGCCCACTGTATGCAGAAGTCAGACATGCTATTTGGACAGACCCAATCTATATGAAATTTGGACAGGATCATTTGGAAGATTGTACAAGAAAAATCACAAGTTAGAAATATATGACTTACAGATTCTATTGCTTTCTCACACAAGATACATCGATTGATGAATTGGAAACCTCTCCTTTGCAGATTATCTCGTTGTCGGGATCTTATTTTGAACTCGCCAACCAAAAGAAGAAAGCTATTTTTGGGGTTAAATTATTTAACCAAATAATAGAAGTCGGAGTCCAGCCATTGAATCCCGAGTGGATTAACTTATAGGCATTTTTTACTGAATAGATCCCACTTGTAGTTTTACCCCAAATCACCTTGTCTCTTCCTCCCCCGGGAATGATCGAGAACACCCTTAAAGCATCATTGAGTTTGGTTAGGGCCACCTTCTCTTGCTCTAATAGATTATGAACTGTGATTTTCTTCCAAGAAGAAGTTTCTCGTGCTACTGACAATAAAATCCCCTACTTTTCCTCCCATTTCCTTCAAAAGTTTATGTTGGAGGACCTGAAGGTCTAAGTTATCTTTCAGAGGGGCCTCTTCCAACCACGGGTCTTTCCCAAAGTCCACTAGTCTTCCATTACCAATTCTCCATCTGATGCCTTTCCTGACTACCTCCCGAAATTCGAGCAAACAATTCCAAAAATAGGATCCTCTAGGAAGATTATCAGCTTTCAGGAAGTCCTGATTATTTTTGATATATTTTGCCTTAAGAAGTTTTACCCATCCCAATTGATCATTATTGATAAATCTCCATACCTGTTTTCCAATCAGAGCTTGATTCATTTCTTTCATTCTCTTTAACCCCAGGCCCCCCTGATCCTTGCTTGCACACACCTGATTCCATGCTACCAACGAAATTCTCTTTCTCTCCTCTGAACCTGACCACAAGAAGTTGCGTTGAATTAGCTCCAATGTAGCTCGGACCTTTGCAGGCATTCTAAATAGAGACATGCAGTAAATTGGAATGCTCTGTAAAGTAGTTTTAACTAATAAGGCTTTTCCTGCGGAGCTGAGAAGGCTGCCCTTCCACCATGCTAACTTTTTGGAGATCCTGTCAATGACTGAGTTCCACAAAGTAGCCTTCATTATTCCTTCGAACATAGGCATGCCTAGATAAGTTGTTGGTAGAAGCTCCTTTCCACAACTGAAGAGGTTAGCTATTCTTTCCTCCCTCCCACCAGGCGTGTTAAAGAAATAGATGCTACTCTTCTTATAGTTTATGTACTATCCTGCTTCGTCTCATACTTGGTTAGAATTCTCTTCAACTTCCTAGCTTGAGGCACCGAGGCTTTGGACACAATGATTGTATCATCCACAAACTGTTGGTGAGACACTGGCTCTACTGTTGAGGCTGGTTTAAAACCTTCCAATTGACCATCTGCCATCGCTGCTGAAATGTTCCTACCCAATGCTTCCGCTACAATAATAAACAAGTATGGAGACAAAGGATCTCCTTGTCGCAACCCCATTTCACTCTTAAAGTAACCGGAGGGTGACCCATTCACCATGACAAAAAATATTGTAGTAGAGATACAACTAAAAATCAACTTAATCCACTGGGGACATAAACCAAACTTACCCAAAATCTTGGTGAGGAACTGCCATGAGACTCGGTCGTAGGCTTTATTCATATCAAGCTTTAGTAACATACCCGCTTCCTTACTAGTCACCATTGAATGAATAACCTCATGAATTGTGATGATACCATCCAATATTTGTCGCCCTTTCACAAAGCCACCTTGGTTCATATCAATGATGAAAGGAAGGATAACCTTCAGCCTATTGGCGATTGTTTTTGTGAGAATATTCATCAGAGTGTTACATAAACTGATAGGGCGAAAACTGGAAAATTCCATTGCTCAACAAAATCTCTAAACTCGTAGATATCAGCAGTTATTCTTTGAGAGCCCCATAATTTATCTATAGGATTAAGGTAGCAATTGAAATCCCCCGCCACAATCCAAGGGTAGTTTGGGACCATCTCCCTCAATTCAGCTAGTCGACTCCAAAGAACCCTTCTCGGTCCCTCGTCTAACTGGAGCATATACATTCGTTAAGATCCACTCTTCCTGCGTGGTTTTATCCACACATAAGAGACAAATAAACCAACTAGACATCAGAATCACTCTACTATCAATCACATTTTTGTTCCACATAACCAATAACCCTCCTGTTGTTCCAATGGCCTCTTGGCCTACTACTTCAACTTCTCACCAAGTCCTATTCTTAAAAGGAATAACTCTACTCTCCTCCATTTTAGTTTCTTGCAGTAAAATCATATCCGGTTTGTGTTCTTGTCTAAGAGCATACAAAGGTCTTATTTTTGTAGGATTACTCCCACGAATATTCCATGAAAGAATCTTCATTTATGGGCTTTGGATCCTCGAGCCTTCGCCCCAAATAGCAACATCGCTTGAGTGCCATCAGCCACTCCTCGCTCTGCTTCTTTCTGCCTTAAGGCAGCATTGCTAGGTTTCCCTCTTCCTACCAAACCATATCCCCATACATCTGCTCTAGGTTGAAGTTCCTTGGGATTCACTTGGATTCTAGTAACCATATTGGGTAGGTCAGTCTTGGTCTTTGGGGTAACAATCTGGATTTCTAGGTTAACTGGTATTTTTGACATTGGAGATGATTTCGTGCTCTTAGCTTCTTGATTAGTAGATTCTTTTTTCCCTGCTTTGGGGTTACACTGATCTTGGTGGTTCACCTCTTCCTCCTGAGTATCCTTGCCTGTATTATTAGTTTCCTACTCCTTCCTCTAATTTTCTCCTCTAAATCCTTCTCTTGAGTCTCCTCTACCTCAGATTCCACTTCTTGGCTGTCCATATGATCTCCCTTCAAATGATTTAATGCATCAAAACTGTTCTCCACTGGGATGTTGATCTCCTTGGAATTTCTTCCCATAAATTCCTCTGCCAGTACATGGGACCACTTCCACCGAGCCTCCATAGGCCTCCCGTATCACCCAATCAAACTTACTTGCCCCAGGGCGTTGATCTATGGGGTTCTTTCCTTTGTGATTTGGCTCTGAGGCTTGCTGTATCATCTTAGGAGCAGGTTGAGCTTGAGGGTTCCCATCAAAGGGACCAGCTCCCCTGTGAGAGGGTTTCGGGGCATAGGAATTTTTGGGAGGAGGGTTAAAATGTTGCCTCTTGCTTACAATAGGGCGAACAGGGTCTCTGATATTCGGGTTACGAACTCCACATCCTTGAGGCCCAGGTTGGGTAGGAATGGAGATCTACGGGGGAGGGATATTATTCTGGGTTTGAGGATCAGTATTTTGGAGTGGGGGCTAGTTCTTGGAAATGCAGTGGATACCCTGGTGCCCTACCTTCCCACAAACACTACACTTAAAAGACATATTTTCATATTCAAAGACCTAAGTATGAAGGCCAAACATAGACGACAAAATAATGGATTTAGGGAGCTCTTTACTCAGGTCCACCAACACACACATGCGAGCAGACATGAGTCTTGTTTTTCTCAAGGTTGCAGGATCAATAGCTATTAGTTCTCCAATCTCTGTAGCTATCCCAACCAAGATTTGTTCATTCCAGAAAAGCAGAGGTAATCCCGGCATCTTAACCCAAATAGGAGCCAAATCCAACACCTGAGTTTGGGGGTTGAAATCGGGGGACCAACACTTTAGATACAAGCCCCTTTTCCCAAAAAACCAAGGACCTCCTTGGAGAGTCCTTTCCATGTCCTGTTCACATTGAAATGTCACCAAAAGAAAACTCTTGGGTAAAGCCTTAATCATCATACCGGCCCTTGGCTGCCATTTTTGGATGGCCCATCTCCTTATGACTTCCATGTCCGGCCTCACCCCCATAAATTTAGCCACCAGAGATGTTCCGCCCTCCATAGCCACATGCTGAGCTAAGGAATCCGGGACGTGCAACCTACCATTGACAGATTTTAGATTAAAACAAGAGTCGGATAATTTTTGATTACCGCGAAGAGCATTAAGATATGAAGGTCTCCAGTTGCCGTGGTTTCTCTTTGTCTCCTTCTTGGGTCTTCCTTTGATCCTGACGCATAGAGTCCTGGTCCCCCTCAGAGAAATCTTCAACCGCATCCGCCCAACGCCCTTGGACCGGTTCCAATAGAAATTCCTTGTCCACATCCTCCGCCTGGGGGCCTGCTATCTCGCCAGAGCCCCCACCTGCCACGTCTGCTGATCTGCCCTCTGAAGTCCCACACCTAGGGTTTGATGCCCCTAGACCTCTCGCTCCTCCTCCTTGTTGCTCCATTCGTCACAACTTGTTGCCTCCAAAATCTCCCATTTTTTTTTTTTTTTTTTTTAGGGCCAAAATTTTTGTGACCGCTACCGTGCACGGATCTGCTAAAGTGGCGGCTACTACGGTATGCGGGCTTCTACAGGTGTCGGTCGCTACGAGTGGTGAATTTGATGGGAGACTCGCTGCTCCCCTCTCCGACTCGATGGCGGCTCATCGTCTCGTTGCACTATTGCTCTTCGTTGTGATAATGGATCATCTTTAAACATCTACACATATGATTTTTTTCAAATATTTGGGTTTAAAAAAGAAGATATGAAAAGTACTAAAATTATTATTAAAGCATTTAATGATGAAACTCAAGAAACATGTGGAGTAATGACAGTCCCATTGCAAGTTGGCCCAAGAATTTTGGATACGACTGTATTTTTTGTACCTTGTTTTGCATCGTACAACATTCTTCTAGGTCGACCTTGGATCAATGCAATGAGAGCAGTACCTTCCACATTACATCAATGTGTCAAATTTGAGTTCAAAAATCAATTAGTCACCATCCATGGTGATCCCAGACCATTTGATATGTGTGCTATGGTGGAGCCTATAGGGGTCCCGTTCTGTCCTACTATATCTTCTACTCATCCTAGTCCACCCTCATCATCAATACCATCTAAATCTAAATCATCATCAACTTCTAAACCCATATCATCAAAAGCATGTTCTAAATCACCAACATCAAAAAATTCTAAGTCATTATCATCATCGTCTTCTGATCCCATATCCAATCCATTTTCTAAATCCACATTATCAGATCCACCTCCTGAGTCTACAATGTTTAAATTCACAGCATCTAAAGAACCAGTTAAGGAAGATATTCCATCTACTTCATATGCTCTTTCAAATGAAGTATTACCGGACTTATCTTCAGTCCTTGCAAATATAGAAGTTAATTTTGCTACCCAAGATTCCTTAGTGTTATCTAAGTTACCTCCATCTCCTCGAACCTTGGGCTTGCCAAAGAAGGGAAGCATTTGCCATATTGGGAGTTGTGCCTTTGTGTATGCGGGGTATGATTGGGGTAAAATTTTAGTTGTAAAAGTTACAATTGATCGAGATGGATTTTCTAAGTGTTATTTTTTGATGGATATATAAAATCAAAACCAATGATGTGTAATATGGGTTATAGAGGTAAATATTTAGGACCTCATGAAAATGGTATGAAAGAACCTTTAGAAGTTGAATATTGGCCTGCCCGATGTGGTCTTGGCTATATTCCCACAAAATTAGAACCATTTCCATATGAAGATGATGATCACCTCATAATATATCAATAATATATGGAACAAAAAGAGCTCTTTAAAAGGATACATACATACAATATGTTAATCGTAGCTTATCCAAAAATGATTGCTTCTTTAGATGAATGTTTAGAAGGTGATATATTTCATGATATATCTCTTGATGAAGTTTTAAGGAATAAATTCTTCTTTGATGGATCTATGCCATGTATAGCTCATGTTGAAGCAACTACCCCTCAATAAGAACTAGCCAAATGCACATTAGAAGAGTTACAAGAAATGGGTGTATCACCCACACCACCCAACTTTGAAAGAGACTTAAATATTTTTGTTGGAGATACTTTAAAAGTTAATATTGGAACAGAAGAGAACCCTCGCCTAGTCAAAATTGGATCAGAATTAAGTGAAGAAAAACAAAAACTATATATTGAATTTCTTACAAAATATGTTGATGTTTTCTCTTGGACATACGTAGATATGCCAGGCCTAGATTCTTCTGTAGTTATGCATCATCTAGTAGTGCGCCCTGATGCTAAACCTATAAAGCAAAAACTTAGAAAAATGCATCCTAAAGTAGAATTACTAGTCAAAAGTGAATTAGAAAAGATTTTGAATGTAATTTTTATACAAGCTATTGACTATGTTGAATGGATATCAAACGTTGTTCCAATAACTAAGAAAGAAGCTACTAAGATTAGGGTTTGCACTGATTTTAGAGACATAAATGTTGCATGCCCTAAAGATGATTTTCCCCTCCCTAATATGGATCATATCATAGATTTCATAGCCGAGAGTGGGATGCTCTCCCTCATGGATGGTTTTTTAGGATACAACCAAATCAAAATAGCTCCTGAAGACCAATCTAAAACAACCTTTATTACTCCTTGGGGAACATTTTGTTGGAAAGTAATACCATTTGGATTAAAAAATGCAGGTGCAACATATCAACGAGCTATGACATACATATTTCATGATATGATGTATGATATTCTACATGATTATGTGGATGATATTATAGCTCGTTCAAAAAAAGAAGATGATCACATTAATGATTTAAGAAAAGTGTTCGATAGACTAAGAGAATATCTAATACGATTAAATCCTGACAAGTGTGTATTTGGAGTTAAATCAGGAAAATTATTGGGAGTTATTGTTTCTATGTGAGGTATAGAAGTAGATCCTCTCAAGATTAAGGCTATCCTTGATATGCCACCTCCTAAAAACATATCAGAGTTAAGAAGTTTACAAGGAAAACTTCAATCTATTTGTCGCTTCATCGACAAGTTGGCGGATAAAACAAGACCTTTTCTTAAATTACTTAAGAAGAATATTCCCTTCAATTGGGATAAAGAATGTCAAGAAGCTTTTGAGAGTATTAAATAGTATCTTCTTACTCCTCCAGTGCTTGTTCCTCCTAGACCAGATCATCCATTTATTTTATATATTTTTGCTTTGGAACTTGCACTAGGAGCTATGTTGGCTCAAATTGATGATGAAAAGAAAGAACGAGCCACATACTATATAAGCAAAACTTTAATAAGTTATGAAACCCGATATAATCCATTGGAAAAACTTTGTTTAGTGGTTGTGTTTTCTACGCAAAAGTTGTGTCATTACATGCTTAGTCAGAAAACATATGTTATTGCTAAATCTGATCCATTAAGGTACTTGATGAGTAGACCTTACTTATCAGGATGCACAACTAAGTGGGTTCTTGCTATTAGTGAATTTGAACTCACATTTATCGGCCAAAAATCTATTAAAGGCCAAGTTATAGCTGATCAGTTAGCTGTTGCACCTTTAGAATCTACTCATCCTATGAAAATTGAATTTCCTGATGAGTGCCTTACTCTAGAAGAAGATCATTCTGAGACATGGTCTTTGTATTTTGATGGAGCTAGATGTATGAGTGGTGCAGGTGCTGGTATCATATTGAAATCTCCCCAAAAGCATCTTATACCTTTATCTTTTAAGTTACAATTTGCTTGTACTAATAATACTGTAGAGTATGAGGCTCTAATCCTTGGGTTACGAGCTACTTTAGCTTTAAAAATAAAAGTTTTATTAGTTTTCAGAGATTCTTAGCTTGTGATAAATCAAATCAATGAATTTTATCAAACATGAGATGAGAAACTTCATCCTTATAAAGAATATGTCCTTAAGCTTATATCATTGTTTGAAAAAGTAACTTTAGAAGCTATTCCTAGAACTAGCAACCGTGCTGTCGATGCTATGGCCGCAACTGCTTCTTTGTTGCCTTTGGAGTTGGATGATGAGTATGCTACTATCATAATTCACCAAATCCAAGAACCCACTTCTTCTAAGTCATGTTTAGAACCATTAGATGTGTTTTTGATTGATGAAATTACCCCAGAGCCTTGGTATGTAGATATTTTTAATTTTCTCCAAAAAGGGATTTTCCCTGAAGGACTAGATAGAAACCAACGTAGGCTACTACGTAAGTGAGTCGTTCACTTCATAATTGTTGGTAATACCTTATATAGAAGATCTTTTGAAGGTATTCTATTAAGATGTCTCAACCTAGAAGAGTCTAAGAAAGCCTTAAGTGAAGCCCATGATGGATCCTGTGGAGGACACTTTAGTGGAAGTGCCATTGCCAAAAAGCTCCTTAGAATGGGATATTTTTGGCCTTCCATGGAAAAATATGCTAATGATTATGTGCATCATTGTGATAAGTGTCAAAAGCATGTTGACCTTATCCATGCTCCTACTCAGGAACTTCAAGCCATATCCTCTCCTTGGCCCTTCTCTAAATGGGGTTTAGATATTATTGGTAAAATCAATCCTATTTCATCTGATGGTCATAAATTCATAATAACAACAACAGAATATTTTACAAAGTGGGTTGAAGCTATACCTTTAGCTTCTTGCATAGGAGTTCAAGTTTCTAAATTCATTTTCAATCAAATCATCTATAGATTTGGAATTCCATCTAATCTCATCTCTGATAATGGAACATGTTTTAAGAACAAATATGTTAAGAAATTATGTCAAAAATATAAAATCCAACATAGATGGTCCACTCCTTATTATCCACAAGGTAATGGCCAAGCTGAAGCATCAAATAAAACCTTAATAAAAATCCTAAAAAGATTAGTTAATAAATCTAGTCGTGATTGGCATATACAATTATATCCTACCTTGTGGGCTTATCGAACTAGTGTTCGTACTCCTACAAGCGCTTCACCTTTTGTCTTGGTTTATGGTGCCAAAGTAGTTTTTCCATTTGAATTAGAAGTTCCTTCTTTAGCTCTTCTTCTTCAAGATACTAAAGTAGGAGATGAATATCACATTGCCAGATTTAGTCAGTTGGAACTTCTCGATGAAAAGTGCATCCATGCTTTAGAGCATCTTCGTGCCTACCAAGACAAACTTAAAAGATCATATGCAAAGAAAGTTCATAATCGATCCTTTGAAGTTGGAGATTTAGTCTTAAAAGAAAATAAAAAAAACACTAATGCAAGAAAAGATCTAAAAGGAAAATTTCAACCTAATTGGCTTGGGCCATATGTCATCACTACTAAATTTGGATCATGTGCATATAGATTGGCTTCCTTAGATGGGAAAGATCTCAAGGAACCCATGAATATCATGCATTTAAAGAGATATTATGCATAAAATAAAAAATTTCCATCTCTGTACATAATTGTAAATAAATTTCTTCATCATTTGCAACCCTCATATTATTAAAATAACAAAAAAATAAAAAAATATGAAAATTTCCAAAATATTTCAAAATTGTTAAGTTATTCATTTTGCATCAGTGTGTGTTATCTTCCAAAAATCCAAGTTATATTTTATTGTATTTCAGATAAATTCAAAAGTTATCTTGAACCATGCACTTAATTTACATCTTTCATAATTTTGATTTTGTTGCTTTGATTATAAATCTCTCTTGTATCGAAAAGCACTATTACTTCACTAAATAAATTTTGAGTTTTGGGAAATGATCTTGCTACTTCTTGAACCAAGAACACACTCTCACATCTTAAAAATGATTTGTTGCAAATTTGAAAAGGATACTACATAGTAGTCTTAGTTCCTTAAGCAAAAAGTTTCCCCTGCTATCCTATTATGTGCATGGTCTAGAATACTGAGAATTGGCAAAAGGACAAGCTTCCCCCTACCCGAATAAAATCCCTTGCCCCACGTCTAATCTGGGCAAGTATCCCGAAAAGAAAAAGAAAGAAAAAAAAAGAAAGAAAAAGAAAGAAAAATAAAAAGAAAGAAAAAGAAAGAAAAAGAAAAAGAAAGAAAAAGAAAAAGAAAAATAAATAAAGAGAAAGAAAACGAGAAACAATAAAATCCCCTTGTTCAGAAATGAACAAGAAATCCCTATTCCAAAAATTTGAAGAAAAGAAGGGGGTAGTGAGCTTGAATCCTTGGAATTCCTTAGTTATTTGAAATCCATGAGGTAAGCCCCATAACAGGTGGTTTGTGCCCAACCCGCTTGACCTTGGGTAATCCCTTTCACGTGGCGACATGTCTGTCACATTAGCGACCTTATTTTGTACAGACCAATGTCTACTTGTGGATTAGCTAGCTTTTGGTAACTTGACTTACATAGTAGTTGGTACAATGGCATGCACAAAATCATGGTTAATGAACATTTCACTTGCACACACATTGGTTCATAAAAGTTTGCTTGTATCACTACCTTACCCAAAATCAGTAAATCAATTTCACACGCACACACATTTGATCCCTGAGAGATTTTGTATCATTGTGTCAAATCAAGATGGATAATGAACTCACTTATCACACACTGGTTCTTGATAAATTTGAATTTGTCTTAGAAATAAGTTAAAATATTTCTTTAAAATTTGTTAGACAACATTTTATCATCATTCATTTCTTCAAAATCTCAAAAATAGCTCACTCCAAAAGAACTTGTAGTCCAAAATTATTTATCATACATTACATTTTGACTTCGCGATGATGGTATAATTCCTAGTAACTATTTTCTCAAATTTCACACTAGGAATTCTATGCCTAGCGCAAGTCATCTTTCTCAATTTTTAGGTTTTAATCATTTCATATGGCACAATGACTTGTCATACATTAATTTGCATTTCTACGAACAAACCATTTCATATTATCATGCATCGCATTTTTCTTTGACTTCGCGATGATGGTATAATTCCTAGGAATTATTCTTCTCAAATTTCACACTAGGAATTCTATGCCTAGCGCAAGTCATTTTTCTCAATTTTAAAGTCTAAACCATCCCATATTTATTAATATTCTTAAATATGTGATACAAATGATTTGTTTTATATCAACTTATGTCTTCAAAATAAATAGTTTCACATTATCATGCATTGCATTTTGACTTCGCGATGATGGTATAATTCCTAGAAATTATTCTTCTCAAAATTCACACTAGGAAGTTCATGCCTAGCGCAAGTCATCCTTCCCAAATTTTCATGCTTAAATCACCACCAATAAACTTATAAAAATATTTCTTACAAGTCAAATTGTCTCAAAATCAAAAATCAAACATCTTCTTTTATCACCATAAGCCTCAAGATTATACTTGAGCACCACAAAAACTTTTCTCTTATTAGCAATACAAAACTTCCTCACAACAGGATTCACTTCATGACCTAGTGAGCACCGATCTCCACCAACGGTCATATAACAACACAACATCCTCCGAGGAACATTGCTAATCTATTTATTTCATTATTTTACAAAAACATATTTTCACATCTTTTTCAAAAACATCTTTCAAAAACACATTTACAAAAACTCAAGTCAATTTTCATTTTAAGCATGATCAAAACACTTAAATTAAAAGCATGATTATGAGAAATTTAAACATCATAAAAATTCAATCAAATGCAATCAAATCATATAAAAATCACATAAGACAAGAAGGTTATATATATATATATATATATCTCAAAAGTCCATGTACAAGACAAAGTTAGACTGGTATGCCACAATCCTCAAAAATCGGCATACTCAGTCAATAGATATATGATACAAAATATCTAAGATCACCCCCTAGATCCTCTAGAACTCTGAGCATCATCATCCCCACCAGGGGGTCGTGGTACTCAAAATCCTCCTGCTCCCATGGTAGTAGTTGTCCGGGTAGTCGATCGAGATCTAGAGTGACTCGAAGTCTCCGATATGTCAAGCATCGGAGGCTCTGGCTGCCTCTGCTCCATAGGCACTGCTGCATGATATAAACCCTGATAGAAACCCACCAGCTAAAGTGCTCGAGTCAATATCCTCCCTGAGTCACTCCTCCCTGAGCTCACTGATCGAGAAGATGTAGGAGCTGGATCCCTAGCTCCCTGTCCCACCTATGTCTGAGCCCATGCTTGTGTGAGCTCTACCTCCAGAGTCTGGATCCTAGCTCTCAAACCTACATCTTATACCTCTAGAGACTCAATATTAGTCTTCTAGGAGGCATTATCCTCCCTCATACTAATCACCTCTGCCCATAGAGTGGTTGTCTTGCTGCTCTCTCCCTCCTCCATAACTCTCTTGCCCTTCCTCGACGAGTCAGGTCTCTCCTCCTGCTGAGGAGATGCTCCTCCCTCCTATGGGGGGATACTATCCTCTCCCCCCTCTCTCCCCTAGAATCTCTCTCTCACCTCAGGTTAGTCTAATGACCTCCTCTAGTGCGAGGTCCCCCTCTCCTAGGAGGAGCCTGATCCTGTCTCCTCTACTGCTGCATCTGATCATAGGCCTACTCTACTACAGTCCTCGGCTTGGTAATCCTCGTGGGCCGAATCTGAGCATACCAAACCTGGTAACCATCAGTCACCCCAACATCATCTCTAGTGGCTATAGGGACCATCTCATCATCTGCATCCGGGTCCATAAACTTTGCCATGTCAGGAGCCCCACTAACTGTGGTAGTATCCCGAGTGGACCTAGCAAAGTAAATATCCCTAGTCTGAGGGATGTCCTACTGCAACCCAAACTATCGCATGACTCGGTCAACGTGATGCAGCTCCACGTCACCCTAGTCCATCCTCAACCAAATAACTCACCTCATGTGAGCCAACTGGTATGCATCCTCTGCCCAACCTGGATGATCTCTGTATGGCCTCCATGTGATGCTATCTACTATCAAGTCATCCAAGAATCTCCTAGTCGTGTCCATAGATATCTGACTCCTAGGAGCTCTACGAGGACACCAATAGAAATCCCTAGGTCTCTCTACATCCAACCCCTCTAATGGAAGCCTTATAGGTCTCCATATGGCAATGTGCTCCCATGCCCAAACTTGTAGAAATGAAGTGAGGGGTAGTGCTACAATGCCCTTGTATATGACCTTGAATAGAGTCCTATACAAATGACATAGCATGAAAGACCCCCATGCAAAGACTCTCCCCTGATATCTCATATCAGCCACAACCTCTTCCATATTCCATGGTAGAAGACGATCACTGAATTGGCTTAGAAGTAAGCCACTAATAATCCCACTCAGTACAATCGTGAGCTGAGAAACTCCTAGCCTCTGACTCAGAAGCTTGATCCCAATGCCTCCACTCACCAGAGGGAAATCAGGATCATTAGATAGTCTTTGAAGTTCCTAGATATGGTTTCCAAATGTGGTAACAAACATCCCCCTGACAGGTACTCTCAGTATCCTCCAAATATCCTCTAGTGTAGGGGTCATCTCCCCCATCGATAGCCAAAAATAGGAAGAACCTAGGTACCACCACTCAACCAAAGTAGTCAATAGTCACATATCGACTGGAACCTGTGGCAACTCTACCACATGTAATAACCCCATAGTACCTAAGGTATCTCTCTCTACCACCGTGAGTGCATTCAGGTCCTCCTGCAATGCTCCATAGTGCCACTCCCTATTCTTCAATTCCCTTTTCTATTCAAACAAAGAAAATCAAAATTTCAATCAGTTAATTAATAAACAAGTTTTGTCTAAAATCAGTTAGTTTTTTATGATATCAAACACTTATGTTCGATATCGGTTAGTTTTTTGTGATATCGAACACTTTTGTTTGATATCGGCCATTTTTTCACAATATCGGGTGACTTTGTCCGATATCGATCGATTTTCTATGATATCGGATGATTTCGTACAATATCGATCAAATTTTGTTCAAAATTGATCGATATCACTGAAATCGAGTCGATATCATAGAAATCGACCCGATTTCATTGACGCGGCAAAAAATGGCAACCATGCCCTAAAATCCAAATTAAACATAAATTTAAGCACAAAAAAATCATAAAATATAGCTTAAACTTAGTTTTAGATCCTTACCCGTATCTGGCCAGCCCTTCTGCACACCAGATCTGCTCGATGAGGAACTTCCACCATATTTTCTCTCCAGAGCTCAAAACCAGAACAAATGTATAGTAAAAATGAATTAGGTTTTACCCTAATTCTTTGGTTTTATTAAAATTATTCTAAAAATGGGTAAATTTCAAGTTTTTCACCAAACCTGGAATTTGGTGCCAAAACTCAAAGGGGGTATCATACCTAAAATAGTTTAACAATAAAACTTGAAATCATCAACAAAATGTGCAATAAATTTTTGCTTTCTCGTAAAGCGTGTTGTACTTTTCTTTAACACACTTTCTTTCGAAAATACGCTAAAGAGGGGGCAAAATGTAGCACCTTAAAAATGACTCACATTAATCAAACCTAAGGTAATAAACATTTGAAAAATCAAATTTAACTACCCTCAACCTTTTGCCTCAATTTTCATGCCCATTACAAGTTTGTTTTAGCCCTCTTGCAAAATCAACAGATTTTGCACAAAATCGGGTCACCCGATTTTGTCCAAAACCAAAAAATGCTTACCTTAGCAAGGTGAAAAAATCTGGTTGTAACCTCTTTGTCTCTACCTAGGCAACTGCACGATGGTTGCGGGATCGGTTCGACCGATTTCATCTAGAATAGAGGAGGTTGTAACCCCCCTTCAATTTTAGCCCAACCCCTCAGCTGAACTCTTCCTATTTAATCCAGGCTCCTCGCCTCGGATTCCCCCTGGAACATCCACATAATTTCATCCATTATTTCTACTATTTTTTTGTGTTTTTGCAGGTTCAAGTTGTGCATCGATCGGATTTGGGCGATATCATTCTGCCCGATTGCGATATCATTCTGCCCAATTTTGATATCGTTTCACCCGATTTTGACAAAACTACCCAATTTTATCTGCATCACACATCCATGTTGTTCAGCTTGCTTGGGGGCATCTAGACCTCAGTGTTTGCATTCTCTATCCTCTGTTCTTCTATTTAAAATCATATTTATTATCTGTTAGCTCATTTTAAATCCATTTTCATTGATATATTAGCTTCTATATTCATATTTCATCACTTTTTCATGAATGATCATGTATTTAGCATAGATCTACATTCAATCATTTAATCATTGTCCTTTTAAGTTCATTATTGATCACAATTCACTTCAATAGATGCATACTATTCTATAAATCTACTATTTTCTGTATCAAAGTTGTCAAACTGCAACTTTTTACCCTAATCGGGTAGATTTCTGCATAATCGGACCACCCGATTAGCAGAATCGGATCACCCGATCTTGTTGGATTTTGACCGATTTTACCTACAACAAAGAATCAAAAACTACATCAGACTTCCGGATACAGGTCAGAGTTTAAAATTCTTTTAAGCATTGCATAGTTCATCTAAATTTACTTTTCTGTTGTTTGTTGTCTTCATATAAATCAAAATTGCATATAGGTTAATATAGTTGCATATTGGCCAAACTAGGTGTATGCGAGATTTGATAAAAGGAACACATCAAAACAAATCCCAAACCTAGGCATGGAAACTACCATAAAATATTTCCTGGTGAACCCCACCTAATTCATCAAAAAATCACCATAAGAAGGTATGATCAAGTACCTCTCTTTCGAGGTGTAGACCTATCATTCCCACATTCCCCTTTGAGGCATGGATCCATTAGCCTGAAGGAAAGGAGTGTGTGAATTTTAGACCTAAATTTACAATTACCTCTTTTGTGTGTTTCTATACATTTATATATCTCAGCATAAGTATGTGTGTAAAGAGGTATTCTGATACCCCTTTATAGGTCACTAAAAAGGCAAGGGTGGTAAGTAGAAGAAATCAAGATGTCAACTACCTCCATCGACTAGTATCACAATAACTTAACCATGTGATATAATTATCCCTATTGGTGTTTTGATTATTGACTATACTAAGGCTTTACACATGGTAATTCAACAAGTTTAAAATATATCAGTGTATTAAAGTATGCTTAGATAGTGTAGGGAATTTGGTGCACTTAGATGCACTAGGTTAGTGAAGGGACTTGGAATGCTTAGATGCACTAGGTTTATAGGCAAAGGTTAACTTAGCAAAAAGGGATAATTTTAGTAGGTTTTATTATTTTAAGTCAAATTTAGAGTGGGAAAAATTGGTATCTATATTTGACCCATTTTTATTTATCCACTAATTTAGTTGATGTGTCAACTACAATGGATACCAATTTTATTATAAAGTGATTATGGCATTGATTATGGGATGCTCAAAGAGGTTATTTCCCCTAATTTTGATCCTTGAGTTCTTTAGGGTACCAAAAATGCCTAAGGAAACTCAAAAAAGGGATAAATAAAATTTCCACATGAAAGGGTATGAGGACCACATGGTAGAGAACACATGGAGTAAGGAAATAGGAAGGAGTGAGGTCATGCAAAATAGATAAGATTCATCAAGCCTATTAAAGCAACATAGTTTGGAATGCATGATAAAATAAGTTGGAAGGTGATAGGTAGGCTATCACATAGTGATAATGCACCATGAAGAAAAAAAAAGTAATTTTAGCACATGCATGGAATACCACTCCATTGTGTAGAATAAGGTGATAATAAGGAGATATTGAAAATAAAAAATATAGTATTGAAAATGTAGAGAAAAAATGAGGACTAAGAAGGATAAAAATGAAAGAGACACAAAAAGGAAGCAAAGGCATATGACACAACTAGAAAAAGAGAGATGATAATTATGAGGATAAAAAAAGAAAAGAAATAATAACAAGCAACTACCAGAGTGAGGTGTAGGGGAAAACTAGGACTAGGAGTGTAGGGAAATGGGGGCAAAAAAAGAGAGTGTAACACAAGCCCAACAATGTAAATGAGATGGAGGGGAATACCATAATAAGGTTTATACTAGTAGGGATAGGGTGGCTATTCTAATTCAAATTCCTCCAAGGCTATGACCAAGAGGTGGCATCTTAGTTCATCATCAACTTGCAAATGGACCATAACATAGTGCCCAAAACAAGAGTTAAAGTGTCCAAAGAATCTATCACAACAATTATGGGACTACTCCAAGTTATGAAACTAGTATTTCATAAGCCCTACATAGTAGTAGAGGCTCATTATTCCTTCTATAAATGTAGGGAATGAGAGAGGTTGGAGGTAAAAGTTGTTGGGGAGATCATGTGGACCATCCTACAACATCCTTATAACACTGAATTTTTTATTCTAAAATATTTTATATATGATGATAGGTTTACAATAGTTATGGGGCACTAATTTTGACTATTGGTGCAGTTAAGAAGGGGAAATGAAGGGGAGGAATTATAGGTCAACATAGCTCATTAATTGAATGAATCCCTACAATGCTCAAACAACACATAGCAATGGAAACCATGGGTGGAAGAACTATCACATCATGCTCTCATCAAGATACTAGTGACATATTAGGTATCACAATATGTGTTAGGTCAAAAAAAATGTTTGATGGGAGATAAACCAACTAGAAAAGTGAGGTCAATGTGGTGGGCCATGCGGTAGGTAAAAACAAAAAATTATGTAGAGGTAGAGAGCAACTAGGAGGCTAAGAGATTTTATTGATGACAACATCAATAACGAACACTCCACTAGACAAGGGGAAGAAGGTGGATTTTAATGTTTTTGAGGAAACTAGGTGCAATAGATATTTCAAGCATTGGAAGCAAAAGTCAAGTGTTTGTAATGACAAGTTACTATGTACAAATATTTGGCTGAAGTGGTGACATCACCCTCAAGCATGCTAGGCATTACTAGAGAGGGGTTGTAAACTACACCAACCAAAATGAGAAGGCAAGAAACTAAGGTTTCTAATATGGCATATATTTTGAGTATGTTTGGTGTAATTATGATAGAGGACACAACAAAGATGGAAGAAGATATGAAAGGGGCTTATGAGGGCACAATAGGGGAAAGGAAAGGCACAATAGGGGTAGAATGAGGTATGCTCAGGGTAAAAGGGAGTATGGTAGGAAAAACAAAGAGCATTCCAAAGACAAATAGAGGAATGCCAAGGGTGGTAGAGAGCATGCTAGGGTAGAAGAAGGCACAATAGGGGAAAAGGATATTTTGTTCAAATCAAAGATAAAATAAGTGATTCACAATCTAACTTTGGCTAATTTATCTAGAGTGTTGCCTTTCTAAAGAGTCCCTTTGATGTAGATAGAAAATCCATGTAGGTGCTCATGCCCCTCGTGCAACTTAAGCATGTGGAATTTGAGATGGATAGGAAATGATAGTCTATAAATGGCTATAGATCTAGAATTTGGTCCTTATATAAGAGCATTCATGACTATCATGGGAGGTCATAGAGATGGATGAGAAAATTACCAAGATGGAGGAATAGGTGGGAACTTTAAGAATTGTGCACAAATATGGGAGGACCAAGGATTGATAATTTTTTAGGAACCTACTATTAAAAATAAGCACACCCACACAAATATTGTAAATAAACATAAATCTCACAACACATCTATGAAATATAATTATAGAAAAGAAAAATATCACAAATAGCACATAATCATAGGTCTATTCAAGTGGGAAACCTCCTTCAATGCTTTCATTCAATTATGCAAAAATATACATACAATACTACCCCTCACAATTTTAAGTATTTCATCAACCACCTAACTCCCAAGGTTGTCTTACATAATGCCACCCAATCTAGAATATACTACCTACAAGAAGTTACATTCTTGATAACAATTACATAAAATGGTACCACTTATCTAGGCACTTCTAGATCCACAACTATTACAAAATATTACAAAATATTAACATGGGTGTTCCCCATGTTTAACTAGGACTATTACATCATAGTGTTAGGATGGGGTCCTAACATGCCATTCCCATTTGAAAAGCTTTATCCTCAAAGTTGAAGATGGAGAAACTACTACTAGAGCTATTGAACAAGTTTCCACATTGTGTCTTCTAGTTGTAAGCCATGTTGTTGGACAAAAACATTGGTAATAACATATTAATAAAGGTTACAGAGCAATGGTCTAGAATGAATTCAGGTTCAAGAATGACAAAACCTTTCTCATCCAAATCTAGAAGTGTAGACTACACCTACACATTATTTCCAATAAATTTCTTGAGAGATGAGACATGGAATATTGAATGAAGTCTAAAACCAGCTAGAAGGGCTAGTTTGTATGCTATTGACTTGATCCTTTGCAAAACTTGATAAGGACTATAGTATTTAGCGACAAGTTTCTGACAACTATGAAGCTAGAGAGAGGACTTTTTGTATGGCTACAAGCAGAGAAAACCATATTTCCAATGGAAAAACTATATTTGGGATGGTGTTAATTAGCTTACTACTGCATACAATTTTGAGCCACATTCAGATTGATCTTGAGCTGGTGAAGAAGGGAATCTCACTGGAAAATAGTGGAATCCACAACTTGAACCTTGGAACTGCCAGGTATGTAAGAAGTTGGTGTTGGCAGAGGTTGACCATAGACTACTTTAAATGCAGTCACCTTAGTGGCAGTGTGATATATGGTGTTATACCACCATTTGACCAAAATAAGCCACTTGAACTAATGTGTAGGATTTTCAGAGGTGAAGCATTGAAGGTAGATTTCCAAGCATTTATTCATAATTTTTATTTGGTCATTAGTTTGAGGATGATAGGCCAAACTCATATTGAGTTGTGTTCCCTAAAAATTGAATAATTCTTCCCAAAATTAACTAGTAAATATAAGATCCCTGTCAGAGATAATGGATTTTGGTATTCTATGAAGGTAAAATATAGAATTGAGAAAAAATTAAGCGATAAAGGAGGTGGTATATGGGTGGGATAGGGAACAATAATGAGCATACTTCAAAATATGATCCATTATCACTAGAATAACTTATTTACCACTAGATTTAGGTAACCCTTCAATGAAGCTGATAGAAATATCCATCCAAACTTACTTTAGAATTGGCAAGGGCTAAAGGTTCCAAGGGAACTCACAATTTTACCTTTCATACATTGGCAATGATTACATTCAACCATAAAAGTATGAATATCTTTTTTCTTGCCTCACAAATAAAAGGTACGCTTGTTCCTAGTATAAGTCTTGAGAAACCCTAAATGACTAGATATGGGGGAAGCATGCATTTATTGAATAATAAGGTTCTTTATCTGTGATTGAGTTAGTATGATAATATAGTCATGGTACAGTAAATCATGGCCATACCAAGTATACCTAGGAAATGAATAAGGATCTACTCAAAGTTTGCAAATGAGACTTTTCAAAGAGGAATCCTTGTGTAGTTCCCCACATAGTTGATGAATCCATTGAGGATGAGGTGTGGATATACTTTGGAGCATAACCTGTTCTTTGTGTAATCATGACAAAGCATCCACCACCAAATTTTCCTTACCCTTCTTATATGTGATATCATATTCATATCCAAACAATTTGGAAACCCACTTTTGTTTTTTGGAGTGGCCAACTTCTATTCTAAAAAGTATTTTATATTGATTATTAGTCTTTAGGGAAAAATATCATCCAATAAGATACAATCACCAATGATTTATGACATGTAAAATGGTAAAAATTTATTTCTCATAGGTAGACTTACCCAAATTTTGACCTGATACGACCTTGCTAGTTAAATCCAAGGGTCTACTTTCTTGGATTAGAATGGTCCCAATGCCAATGCTCGAAGCTTTAATTTCAATGATAAAAGGTTTAGATAAATCTAGTATTGCTAACACAAAAGTAGTACTCATGGCATACTTCAATTCAACAAAAACCTTTCAACTGGTTCTATCCACAAAATTTTACTCAACATGGTGGTCAAGGAGGCTACTATATTGCCATAATTCTTAACAAATTTTCTATAATAGCTTGTGAGTGCCAAGAAATCATGAAGGTCCTTTAGGGTGTGAGGTTTAGGCCAATCTTGGACAACCTAAATATTTTGGGATCAAACTAAATTCCATCCTTAGTGATAATATGATCCAAGTATTTAACCTCTTGTTGATAGAAAGAACATTTGGAAATCTTGGCATAAATTTTATGGTCAAACAAAAGTTTAAGTGTTTTATCTAAGTGCTGAAGATGCTCTTCCTATGATTGGCTATAAATTAATATGTCATCAAAAATACTAAAATGAATTTTTGAAGTAAAGATCAAAAAATGGAATTCATCAGAATCTAAAAGGTAGAAGGTGCATTGGTCAACCCAAATGGCATAACAAGAAACTCATAATGCCTTTCATGAGTTCAAAAAGATATTTTTGGAATATCCTCAACCTTGATGCAAATTTGATGATATCTTGAATGCAAATCCAACTTGGAAAAAAATTGGGTCCCATGTAGCTCATTAAGGATTTCATCAATCACAAAAATTAGAAATTTATCCTTGATAATGATTTTATTGAGGTCCTAATAATCCACACACAAGCATCAAGTTCCATCCTTTTTCCTTACAAAATTTCATGCCATGTAAAGTATAACTTCACAAAATCCCATAAAATTAGTCCTAACATGCGCAACCATTGGGCTGCCAAAACTCTATCACACCCCCAAGTGGTAATGCAAACATGTCTATCTTATTATCATAGTCCCCAACTTTAATTTTGACATTATGAAACTTTCCTTTGCATGGGAGGGTTCCACTATTAGCAATCATGACCTCAAAGGAATTACATGTAATAATGTGAAAATTTCCTTATTTGGTTACACATGGATCAATAAAGTTATGTGTACTACCTAAGTAGATAAGAATGATGATCCATTATCCTTTGAATTATCCAATAATATTCATTATTTTGGGAGTGGAAACTATGGCTAAGGCATGCAAAAATATTTTTGGTTAGGAATCCTCTGAATATGCTACTTGATCTGATGTTTCCCCCTCTTGAGGAGCCTCATTGTCCTCTGATGATTATGTGGTTGGTGTTTCATCTAGATTGAGCAAAAATAATTATTTTTGCAGACACTTACACCCCTAAGAATAATTTTTATCATAATTAAAACATAGCCCTTATGCCCTTTTACTCTCCATCTCTTCACACGTCAAAATTTTAATAGTTAGATATTTAGTGGTAGGACTTGTCATTGGCTTGAATGAAAAATATGGTTGAGATTGAGGAAATTTAGAGGGGAACCCTATGCTATTAAAATTTTATTCAACCAATTTAGCCAATTGTATTGCTTGTGGTAATTATTAGGGTCTCAGTCTTTTAACCTTGGCCCTAATGTCATCCTTCAACCCACTCACAAAACAACCTTTGAAAGAGTCAATAGTTAGACCAATAGTACAAGTGGTAAGCTTTCCAAATTGAGTTTGATACTATTGAATAATGGTATTTTGTCTAAGTTTGAAAAGAGCTCCCATAAAATCTTCAAATTCATTAGGACCAAAGTGAGTGAGTAGAAATTGTTCAAAATATTTACCAAGAACATTTTGTTTCAACCTTACTAAGCCATAAAAACCAATGTAGTGCATAAGATTTAAAATTTAAAGAGGTAATGGTCAAACACATGTAGTGTGGGACATTTTGAAGAGTGAAATACTATTTGACCTTACAAATCCACCCCTTAGGATATTTTCCATCAAATTTTGGAAAGTCTAATTTTGGTAATTTATATCCATTATGATTTGGTACATTTTGTTGGTGATGACTTGTACCTGTATCCTATTGATCATGATGACCAATGGTGTCAATACGACTATCCAACTCTACCTTCAATCCTTTATATGCCTTGATAACCACACTCATAGTTTCATGGAAGGTTTTTATTTGTGCCTTTATATCCTCTAAGCTATGGTTGAGTGAGGACCATATTTTGGTACCCATAGCATCCAATTTTTTAGGAATTTGGTTATCTAGTTCTTGTTGCCAAGCACCAGTATCCATGTTCTTAGAGTTATGTCTTGTTGGTGAGATTTACTAAAAATAGAAAGGTGGTTTTAGGGGTTACTATTTTTAGTAAGTAGCTAAAAAAATTATTTGGGTGCTATATATAAAAATTATAAGCTTGAGAAGATGTTCAAAATGTGCTATATACCACAACACTAATTTTGAACACCTCTAAACATTTTTTTTATATTCTATTTTGTCGAGTCTTTTGGTGTGGTTAATTTTCCTTTGAAGTCTTGGTTCAGAAGTTGGGTTCTATGTTGGCCAACATTTTTTGACCTCTGTTATAAATAGATTATATTACATCATTTGGGTCATATAAATGTACCTTCCTTGGTACATACTTAGGACATTATATTACTTTAGGGGGAAATTATCTAGTTACTTAATGCAATGTAATAAATGTACAAGTTTCAATGTGCAAGTTGTATATGTGCAAGGTGTCCCTTGTACAACTAGGTATAGTGTTGGCCAAGGAACCTATCTTACTATATAAAGGGCCATAGGTAGTAGTATGAGATATAGAGAAGGATATTGAGATAGTGCAGTGTGGTAGTGTGAGCTATAAGCTTAGTGCTCATTAGTGAGTAGTAGCTTAGATCATGGAGTGTTCATTTCCTCCATAGCTACTTTGTACTCATTTCCATCATTTTTTTTATAGCATATTTTTAATCATATCATAGATTTAATTTATTTCTTATTATTCTGCATATTATGATTGCTATCTCCTATTACATGTTGTATCAAAAGCTAATAGTGGTATCAGAGCTACCGTAGATCAAGCTACAATAGGTCAATAGGAAAACCACCATTATAATTGATCCTAAGTTTTTTGTCAACCTGACGTGCCATTGGACTAGTCACTGTCAAAATATCTTAGAAGAGTCTAGATGGTAGAATTAGGGAGAGCCACAAGTGAGGACTAAAAGAAATCTTAGTTTCAAAAATACTGAGATTGCATATGGCTAGAGTCTTTCCACAGAGTTATAGGAAAACTCGTAAAGACTAGGACTCAACATTTGATCCACTAGTTTGATGAATCAACTAGTGAAGCTCATCTAAGAAATCAAAAAATTGACCTAAAGTTTCTTTTATTGTAGGGAATTAATTCTTAGATGATTGGGATACCTCCTACAATAGAAATATAGGAGATTTCAACTTTGTTACTTGAAGTTTAGAGTGCCTTCACAGCGCATAGATTAGTTGTTACAAAGAGGAGAATACTTTAGAACAAACTTCTAGAAAAGAATCATGGTGAAGTTAGGAGATAGGATATATCCCTTGCTAAATAAATCATCAAAGGAGAACTGACTGGAGAAATCCACTACCAAGGAGAAGCCCCTGATAGTGAAGGGCTTGGGATAATTATCACCATCTAAAAACAAGCCCAAGAGAAGGAAAATTTGTCAAGGAGTACCAAATATGAGTAGAAGAAGAATCTAGTGAAGACCTTAAGATATTCAAAATCTTGAGAAGAAGATCCTACTTGAAGTCAAAATTCAACAAGAAGACTTGAATATATAAGGAACTCACCAAATCTATGAGATTTGAATATTACCTCTCATAGCAAGAAGGCATCACTTCAGAGACATAAAATTCTCCAAATCTACAACATAAGGAGGATACCACAAGAGGGAAACAAGCCACCAAATCTTAGGCTTGTGAAAGAAAGTTAAAGATCATTTTTTGGTGAAGGATTTGTTAAAAATAGTCTATAAAGAGCTGCAAGATCTTAGTGGGTTCATTTGCACTAATGTATTACTCTCAAAAAGCTTAGTGTTTGTGTTCTTGAGAAAGACACAAAATCAGAATTTTTAAAAGTGTCTAAATAAACTATTGATGCAAAAAAATATGCAACTCATAGTGGCCAAGAGAAGCCACCAAAAGGTTAGAATCCTCTGAAACTTGGAGAAGAAAACAACTAACTGGAATCATAAATAGAAGCTTCAAATATTGAGGCTTGGTGAGTCTCAAATCCAAAGCATTACAGGGTTTAACGTAAGAAAAAAGTGCAGAAAATTGAATAAAATAAAGAGCTTCTATATAAGCTTAGATTTTCCATAAAAGTATCCAAGCAAAAATGGGAAGGTGTCTAAAAAAAAATATAACCTAAAAATCCCTACACTGCATTCAAAATTCTGCCAAAAAAATAGAAATTTAGACCTGCAAAAGGTATGCAAGGAAAGGTTTAATAAAGGCATATTATTTACAAATATTGGTTCATTATATTGCACTTCTCTAATATGTTCTATGCAGGAAGGAGGGCAGATTTGAAGGTTCCATAAAGGCACAACATTCTCAAGAAGAGCGCAATTGAATACGAGCATCAACAAGCCTGTCATAAGGGCTTACATCATCCATGGGTTGGACAACCATAATAGGTGACCTACAAAGCACAAGAGAGGAGGCACGTTGCTCACTAAAGGAAGCCATAGCTAACAACACAAAAGTAATGGAAATCAAAGTATGTAAATTGGAAATGTACGTCCAAGTAAGGATCATTATATACTACCATTGGAGCATCAAGAAGTCTCCTCCATAGCATTTTCGTCCAAGCTAATCCATCGCTCCACCAAATATCATATCTCCACAAAAGCACCACCACAAATATTGCTTGGATGGAACCATCTCAATGCCATCAAAATACAACAAATAAGAAGGTGGAAAAGTACATAGAAAATCTTGCAAGATGTTAATAATAATAAGGCATGCAAGTGATATTTGTCATCCTTTGAAGAAAATCCTAAACACTATCAAACGTACGTTGAATTTTCATGCATGTGAGGAAGAATTATATCAAATATTTGGCACCCATAGACCACGTGGAAGAGGAGTTACATTCATCCATAGGCATTACCTTACAGATATTACAAGAAGGGATAAAATGCTTCAGACGTTACACTTGTAATGGACATCCAAGAAAGTGTTGAATGTAACCGTAGTGACACTTGTCACTAGGTTGACTGCCTATTAAAGGTACCTTGAACCATAAAGAACACAACAACTTAGTGAAGCTTTTCAGCCACATTTACATTCAAGACGTGGAAGTCATCACAACATGGAAGCAAGGAGTAAATCCATCAATGCTATGGTCTTAATAGGTCAAAGGCATAATCTACAAAGGCCATATTTTGAACATTAATACAAGCTAGGTTCTAAGAAGCTCCATTGGAAGGTATAATTAAAGTAGTGACATAAAATATTACATCATTTTAGCATCGATTATTGCTTGATATAAGGTAAGGTTTACTCCCATATTATGTGATTTCATCTCTTTGGAGTTATAAGGTTTTTAAACTTAGGGG
The DNA here is from genome assembly GCA_028583015.1 of Wollemia nobilis. NCBI lineage: Eukaryota > Viridiplantae > Streptophyta > Pinopsida > Araucariales > Araucariaceae > Wollemia > Wollemia nobilis. Next base: position 3,749,035 of record JAQPPZ010000386.1, on the reverse strand, counting down.
AATATAATCATATTGAAAGCCATAACTCAAAGGGAATTATTTATCAAACTAATATAATATTTGAAATATTAAACTTAGGAGTAATAAGGTTTTCTATTGGAAATTAATCTTAAATATTGGTAAATATTATTGTGGTCTAAATTTTACAAAATTAGGGAGTTATAAGGGTTACTACATCAAATTAATTTATTAGAAATTAGATACACTTAAATAAAATACTAAATGGATATTAAAGAGAGTTTTATCAAAGAATTTCAAAGGTTGGAAATTTATAAATATTATTATTTCAAAACTTCTCAAGAGAGACAAAATAAATTCAACATTAAAACGTCTTTAAATTTGGGAAAAGTGCTTAGTTCAATAGGAGCAATAAGGGATAGTAAAAGTTGATTTTTATATTTACAAAATTTTTATAAAATCAACCAAAATTGAACTATAATTACAAAAGTACTTTATATCTTATCCAAAACATACTAGGGAGTCATAAGGCATTCTACAAAACTTGGTAATATCAGAACTTATCAAAAATTATCAAGTTGAAAATCTATTAGAAAAATACAAGCTTTCTACAAAACCTAAAAATCCTTAAGAGTATATACTCTCAATACTAGGGAGACATAAGAAAGCCTACAAAAACCAAGGATTAATAAAGTTTTTTTTTATCAAACCAAGCTTATATACTTCTATTAGGAGCCATATATCCTAATAAGGAGTCATAAGGTAGACTTCAAAGATTCTTGCAAATTCAATTCTAAGAAATAGCAAGAAAAATCTATTATGGATGATATCTTAAAAAATACTTTCAATAATGAAGAACTATTTCATGAAGTATAATGCTACTCTCAAAACTTAATAGATACTCTAGAAAGATACGGGTATCAATCGTCTAGTGATAAATATAAATTCTACTTGTTTCTTAAAGAAGCTAAAGAAGATATCTTTACAATATTGATTAGTTATCTTCATGATATACTCTTCACAACATGGTGGAGATTGGTTATATTTTCACTAGAATAATGTCTTATGGTATATCTATCACTAATTGTGTTTGTACTTACTCAACACAAGGAACAAGATAGCAATAAAGAATAATATTATTGTGATGATAGACTAACTTGTTATGAAGCAGAAACTCCATCAACACCATTGCAGAATCACAAGAGAAGAAGAAGGAAAAGAAAGAAAATGTATGATAAAAATAAGCATGCTATCATGAAGATAGAACCAGTTGAACACATACAAAAGGTAGAAGAATCTTTAGCTACAACTTACTTTGCATCATATAAAAACATAAATTACCTGTTAAACCTGATCACACAAAGCAATGAAGGAGAATACAAATTCCACTATCCATTGGAGGAAGATCTATATTGAAGACTAAAGTCTTCAATACCCAAATATTGTAATACATGGGGGTCTTAGAAATAGATTACATAATTTGGGTCATGTAAATGTACCTTCCTCGGTACATACTTAGGATATTAGATTACTTTAGGGGGAAGTTATCTAGTTACTTCATGCAATGTAATAAATGCACAAGTTTCAATGTGCAAGCTGTATATGTTCAAGGTGTCCCTTGTACAACTAGGTAGATTATTGGCCAAGGAACCTATCTTCCTATATAAAGGGCCATAGGTAGTATGATATGTAGAGAAGGATATTGAGGTAGTGCAATGTCATAGTGTGAGCTATAAGTTCAATGCTCATTCATGAGTAGTAGCTTAGATCATGGAGTGTTTATTTCCTCCATAGCTACTTTGTATTTCATTTCTATTTATAGCATATTTTTAGTCATATCATAGATTTACTTTCTTTCTTATTATTATGCATCTTGTGATTTCTATCTCCCATTACATGTTGTATCAAAATCTACCAAATGACCATTATCTATTCTAACTATTGACAACTCTTGACACTGCATTGCCACCTTCTTGGTCTGACTATAGCATATATATTCCCTATTTGTTTAAATGATCTTGTACTAACTGTTACTGACTACCATAGATATTCCTTATCTATTTTAATTCTATCACAAGTAACTATTCTAGCACTGACAACCTAATGACCCTAAACTGACTTTTCTTGATAGAATTTCCTAATTGTAACTGATATTTATCCCTTTATTTCTTGTTTTTGACTTTGGTGGTTTTTAGCCCACCTGTTATATTCTCTTGTAATATTTATTTTGATTATTTTGCATGCAAGAACTCTGGAATAGGTATGTCTCCTCCTTATACTCAAATTTTATGACAAGGGTATGGTAACAAGTTTGAATTTCATAAAATAGGATGTTTGCTATACTTTAAAATTTTTGATAGAACCAAGGTATACTAGGCAAAGGTGCATTTTATATACATAGGCCCTTTTTTATACCACAATGATAAACGATGGTGCTCAGACCAATATTTTAGACCACTATCCAAGGAGGATTCCATACATACCCTTGAGCACACTACTTGCCTCTCTAATAGTATGAGAGGACAATATTTTTAGATGTTGTTTCTGGTGTCCTATGGATAATACAAGGCCAAAAATATTTCTAGGGATAAAAATTTGTTTAATCCTAGGTGGTCTCCTTAAATACCCAAATATTGGAGCTCAATTTTGTATGCAGGTGATGTCTAAGGCCTAGATATTGGAGCATGATCGCCCTTCATTTGACTAGATGCTTTATGGGCTATCTAGCTTAGCCAATAATTATAGCTCCTCTATAATATTTTAAAATCCTTGGAATAGGGTTTCTAACCTACACAACTATTATAGAAAAGAAAAAAACTACTTTTTTGTTGTTTTTTTAATAAGGAAAAACTAGCAAAAAATAAAAACACAAAAATTTTATACCTAATAGTCAAAATGGTGGAAACTATCATAGTCATAGCATAAAATGAATCTAGAAAGTGCTATGATATAACTTTTTAGGAATCTACTATAAAAAATAAACACACCCACACAAAGATTGCAAATAGACATAAAGCTCACAACACAACTATGAAATATAATTGTAGAAAAGAACAATCTCACAATTAACACATAATCACAGGCCTCTTCGAGGGGACAATATCATTCAATGCTTTCACTAAATTAGGAAAAAATATACATACAATACTACCCCTTTTAAGTATTTCATCAACCACTTAACTCCCAAGATTGGCTTACATGCAAAATGCCACCCAGGCTAGAATTATTAGATTTTGATAATGTGAGCTATGGGAGAATGTAATCATAGGATGCAAAATATGTAAAAATGTAAGATTCTAAAATATGCTATTAATGGAAAGTGACAAAAATGATACAATGTAGTATGGAGGAAATGAACACTCTAGAACTGATGCTAAATAACTACATTGTACTCCCTCACCAATCTATATGGTGATCTACCCAGTATACCTACTACTACCTACAATGATATCTTATCACTCACTATGAGACCCTTTATATAGAAATATGGATTTCTTGACCAACACTCTACCTATATGTACAAGGGGACACCTTGCACATTTACAACTTGCACATAGACACTTGTGCATTTATTATATTACTTGAAGTAACTAGCCAACTACACCCTAAAGTAATCTAGTACTCTAGTTATGTATGAAGGGTGGTACAATTATATGACCCAAATGATGTAATATACTCTAACACCCCCTGTATTACATTATTTGGGTATTGAAGACTTTAGTCTTCAATATGGATCTTCTTCTCTTGAATAGTCGAAATTGTATTCTTCTTCTTTGTTTACAAGAATCTATCCAAGTAAGTAGTTTGTATCTTCACACAAGACTGAGAATGCTTTGGCTAAAGACTCCTCCAATTGATGCAGGAGCATCCTGGGGCACCTGATGCAGAAGCATCTAGTGGCAGGAGGGCCACTTCTAAAGAGTTGGCCAAGGAGGGAAAACATCACAATTTCATGATGTGTCACGAAATCATGACAGAAGAAGCTGAAGGGAGCAAGGAGGAAAGTCTATTGTGATATCACAACAGAAAAAGTGTCACGATATCGCGACATGAAGAGGAGAGAGGAGCAGACGAAGAAAGTTGTCGCGATATCGCGATAGAAAATGTGTCGCAATATCGTGACACAAACGGAGAATGAAGCCAGCTGGATGAAGATGTCACAAAATTATGACATGTCGCAATTTCATGACCCAAGCAGGATGGAGAAGGCTGCTAGCAAAGATGTCATGATTTCTTGACCTAGGAGCAGAAGGAGAGTACGAAAGGAGCAGATGTCGCAATTTCATGACATGTCACGGTTTCACGACCTAAGGGAAAAGAAGGAGCCGAAGGAGCAAGGGACATCGCGATTTCATGATAGGTTGCAGTTTCATGACCAGAAGGCAAATAAGGAGCCAATGAAGAAGGATGTCATGATTTTGTGGCATGTCGCATTTTCACGATGAAGGAGCAAGCAAAGGAGCCGAAGGAGGAAGATGTCGCAATTTCATGACATGTCACGATTTCGTGACCCAATGGAGGAAAGAAGGCAAGGGATCCGAAAAGTCATGATTTCACGACACGAAGACAAGATAAAGAGTGGAAGAGGAAGATGTCGTGATTTTGTGACATGTCGCAGTTTCATGACCCACCAAAGAGAGAGAAGGCACAGAGGAGAAGATGTCACGATTTTGCGACATGTCGTAGTTTCACGACCCGCCAAGGGGAGAGAAAGTTAGGAAGAAGAAGTGTCACGATTTCGCGACATGTCACATTTTCGTGACCAGAAGGCAAAGAAGAAGCCAAGGGAGGAAGATGTCATGATTTCATGACATGTCGCATTTTCACGACCAAGAGGCAAAGAAGGAGCCAACGAAGGAAAATGTCACGATTTTGTGACATTTCATATTTTCGCGACCCGAAGAAGCGAGAGGAAGCCGAGAAGAGAAGATGTCATGATTTCATGATAGGAAGAAGAGAGAGGAGGCCAAAAGAGAAGATGTCGTGATATCGTGACATGTCGTGATTTCACGACAGAAGCAGGAGAAGGAGAACAGAAGGCAAAGAAGTCGTGATATCATGACTTGTCACGGTTTCGTGACATGAAGAAGAAAGAGAAGGCAAAATGGGAAGATGTCACGATTTCATGACATGTCGCGAAATCGCGACCCGAAGGAGCGGAAGGAAGCAGAAAGAGAAGATGTCATGAAATCGTGACATGTCACAATTTTGCGACCCAAAGTGGAGAAGAGGAACGAAGAAGAGAGATGTCGTGATAGCACAACACATCACGATTTTGTGACCGAAAAGGAAAGGGAAGGGCGAGCATAGAAATATGTCATGATATCATGACATGTCACATTATCATGACAAGAAGAGGAGGAAAGAACCAAAGAGGAAAACTATCATGATTTCATGACATGTCGTGTTTTTGCAATGCAAGGGGAAGAGCTGACAGAAGACATAGAAATGTCATGATTTCACGACACGTGGTCCATGACTCGAGAAGAGCAGGTGGATGCAGAGGCTGTTATAGAAGGGCATGTGGTAGCAAGATGCAGGTGATGATAGAGCATGCCATCACTCCAAAAATTATGTCTCAACAGGTCGAGGTGCAGGCGGCTATAGGGCATTCCGCCACTTTATGAAATGATGACCCATGACACATGGCATCTAGACATCGAAAAGAAGATGAAGAGTCACAATGGAAGGGGGACCATAGGGAAAATATAGAGCGTCGGTCAGAGGGTCGCAATGTAATAGGTTAGGGGTTGGGAAATCATAGATTGCAGTATTAGAGAACTGTAGATGAAACCCGTGAAGTTGAGTTGAGGAAGCCGAGGGCAGAGAGCTGGCTTGAGAGCATGATTTCCTTCCAAGGGGTAGGAAAGATTAGGAAATTACATGGAGTGAGTTAGAAATCTGAGCCGTGCACCCGTTTCTATGAACCAAGCTGAGCGCTGGTGATTGTAAATCCTGCAGGCTGTTACGTGTATAGATTTTTTGAAAATGAATGATAAATTTGGAATTTTTGGGTCACAATTTTCTATCCTGCATCAGTGGTATCAGAGCGGGAGTTCTTGAGAATGCAAGCAGATCGTCGGTCATGAGGCAGTTTGTTCCAGGATCTATGGTTGAAGGGTTCTGAGAGAGAGAGTTGGGGTTCTAAGCATGTGAGCAGATCGCCAACAGTGAGGCGGCTGCACCAGGATCCGTTAGGGTTGTAAGAAAAGAAAAAAAAAAATATGCCTCCGAGAAGAACCCCTGTCGGTGGGAGAGGCATGGCAAAAATGGAAGAGGCCCGAGCTTTGCAGAGGCAGATAAAAGTCCTGCAAGAGGAGCTGCTCAGAAGAGACTTGCAGAGGCAAATGAAAGCCTTGCAGAAGGAGCTGCACAGAAGCCGAGAAGAAAAGCTGAACGAAAGAGATGATGGGGTGCGTCGAAAGTTGAAGTCATTGAAGGCTATAGACGAGGAAGTGCACAGAAGTGAAGATCACTTCTCCACTAACCCCGGGTGTTTGATGCAGGAGCATCCTGGGGCACCTGATGCAGAAGCATCCAGTGGTAGGAGGGCCACTTCTGAAGAGTCGGCCAAGGAGGGAAAATGTCATGATTTCGTGACATGTCGTGAAATCACGACAGAAGAAGCTGAAGGGAGCAAGGAGGAAATTCTGTCATGATATCATGATAGAAAAAGTGTCACGATATCGTGACACGAAGATGAGAGAGGAGCAGACAAAGAAATTTGTCGCGATATCGCGATAGAGAATGTGTCGCGATATCATGACACAAACGAAGAACGGAGCCAGCTAGATGAAGATGTCACAAAATCGTGACATGTCACAATTTCATGACCCAAGTAGGAAGGAGAAGGCTGCAAGCAAAGATGTCATGATTTCATGACCCAGGAGCAGAAGGAGAGTATGGAAGGAGTAGATGTCGCGATTTTGCGACATGTCGTAGTTTCGTGACCTAAGGGTGAAGAAGGAGCCGAAGGAGCAGGGGACGTCACGATTTCACGATAGGTCACAGTTTTGTGGCCAGAAGGCAAAGAAGGAGCCAAGGAAGAAGGATGTCATGATTTTTCAACATGTCACATTTTCGTGACGAAGGAGCAAGCGAAGGAGCCGAAGGAGGAAGATGTCACGATTTCGTGACATGTCACGATTTTGTGACCCGATGGAGGAAATAAGGCAAGGGAGCCAAAAAGTCATGATTTCATGACACGAAGACAAGATAAAGAGTGGAAGAGGAAGATGTGATTTCATGACATGTCACAGTTTTGCGACCCACCGAAGAGAGAGAAGGCACAGAGGAGAAGATGTCATGATTTCGTGACATGTCGTAGTTTCGCGACCTGCCAAGGGAAGAGAAAGCCAGGAAGAAGAAGTGTCACGATTTTGTGACATGTCACATTCTTGTGACCAGAAGGCAAAGAAGAATCCAAGGTAGGAAGATGTCACGATTTCGTGACATGTCGCATTTTCGTGACCAGGAGGCGAAGAAGGAGCCAGCGGAGGAAAATGTCACGATTTCATGACATGTCGCATTTTTGCGACCCGAAGAAGTGAGAGGAATCTAAGAAGAGAAGATGTCATGATTTCACGATAGGAAGAAGAAAGAGGAGGCCGAAAGAGAATATGTCGCGATATTGTGACATGTCGCAATTTCACAATAGAAGCAGGAGAAGGAGAACAAAAGGCAAAGAAGTCACGATATCGTGACTTGTCACGGTTTTGCGACATGAAGAAGAAAGAGAAGGCAAAACGGGAAGATGTCACGATTTTGTGACATGTTGCAAAATCATGACCCGAAGGAGCGAAAGGAAGTAGAAAGAGAAGATCTTGCGAAATCACGACATGTCACGATTTCATGACCCAAAGTGGAGAAGAGGAACAAAGAAGAGAGATGTCGCGATAGCACGACATGTCGTGATTTCATGACTGAAAAGGAAAAGGAAGGGTGAGCACAGAAAGATGTCACGATATCACGACATGTCACATTATCACGACAAGAAGAGGAGGAAAGCGCCAAAGAGGAAAACTGTCATGATTTCGCGACATGTCACATTTTCGTGATAAAAGGGGAAGAGCCGATAAAAGACACAAAAATGTCACGATTTCATGACACGTGGTCCACGACTCGAGAAGAGCAGGCAGATGCAGAGGCCATTATAGAAGGGCACGTGGCAGCAAGATGCAGGTGGTGACAGAGCACGCCATCACTCCGAAAATGATGTCTCAATAGGTCGAGGTGCAGGCAGCTACAGGGCATTCCGCCACTTCATGAAATGATGACCCATGACACGTGGCATCCAGACATCAAAAAGAAGATGAAGAGTCACAACGAAAGGGGGACCACAGGGAAAAGACAGAGCGTCGGTCAGAGGGTCGGGGCCTCTATAAAAAAACCAACAATGTAATAGGTTAGGGGTTGGGAAATCACAGATTGCAGTATTAGAGAACTGTAGATGAAACTCACGAAGTCAAGTTGAGGAAGTCGAGGGCAGAGAGCCGGCTTGAGAGCATGATTTCCTTCCAAGGGGTAGGCAGGATTAGGAAATTACGTGGAGTGAGTTAGAAATCTGAGCCGTGCGCCAGTTTCTATGAACCAAGTCGAGCGCTGGTGATTGTAAAGCCTGCGGGCTGTTACGTGTATAGATTTTCAAAAAATGAATGATAAATTTGGAATTTTTGGGTCACAATTTTTTGTCCTGCATCACCAATGCTTGAGTTTGAGTATGTCTATATGGTTCTGTCTTTGTGGTTTATTCTTTGTTCATGTCTTATTTTCTATGTTCTCTCTTAGTGTTTATTTTCTTCCTCTTCCTCCTTCTTCTCCTATGATTCTATATTGGCACTTGTGGAATTTTTGTTTCATGACGAGTTAGTCTATAATAATAGTAATATTGAGTTGTATTGCTAGTTTGTTTCATGTGTTTGGCAAGTACAAAAACAATTAATGATAGATAAATCATCAAAAATTCCTTTGATGTAAAAATGACAAATTTTTATAAATTCCACCATGCTATGAAGAGGAATTCATGAAGATATCCAATTAATGTTGCAAATATGCCCTATTTTACCTCCTTAAGGAATAATAAGAATCTCTCTTTATCGTTAGTAGATAGATACTCATATCCTTAAAGAATATCTATTAGGTTTTGAGAGTAGAATTCTATTTCATGGAATAGTTCTTCATTATTAAAAGAATTTCTTAGTATTTCGTCCATGTTTGATTGATCTAGATATTTGAGAATATTATGAGTAGTCTACCTTATAACTCCCTAGCTTAAGATATGTGAGCCAATTTGATAAACCTTTATAGAGCTTTAGGTTTTGTTGAATTCCTTATATCTCCCTAGTTAAGAGATGTGAACTAATTTGATAAAACCTCTCTTAGATTTAGGTTTTGTAGGCTTCCTTATGTCTCCCTAATAATTAGAATATGCTTAGTTCACCTTCTAAGTTGATTTTGTAATGTTTTGAGAATAATCAACCTTTTAATTTTACCTTATCTTTCCCAATGAAGTATGCTCTAATGGTTGGATTTATTTTTGTCTCCCTAGAATGAGTGTGAGATAATTTTTACCAATTAATTCCAACCCTATATGTAGGCAATTTATTTTCTTCTCTTTCCAATAGATTAAATTTCTAAATTCCAATTGTATGTGTATAGTTTGATGTAGTATGCCTTATATCTCTCTACTTTTTAGATTATTAGAAAATAATGGTATTTGCAATTAAATAATAATTTAATAAAAGTTGACAACTTTATATCTCCTACTTGATTATTCCAAATGTTATATTATGTGTATGCACCTCAATAATTGATTTTTTGAAATACAAACTTGCTTTATTATCTACTAATGCTTGGTTGATTTGTATTATCCAATGCAATAGTAAACTTTATAAAAATCACCTTATAGCTCCTTTTAGATTTTAATAAAATAAAGTAAATAACCTTATTGGTGCATGATATACCTTAGTATAGGCTTCCTTCAATGTACCTTTTGTAGCACTGTATTCATTGTCCAATGCTCCTTGAATGGATGTTGTTATTGCTTGATGATGTTGAGCATTTAATGCTCCTTCATTAATGGATGCTTTATATGAATCTTCCAACTCCTTGTGTGGAATTTTGACCTTGTTGGGTGTCTAATTATGGCATTGAATCTTCATCTCTTGAATGCACTCTTACACAATACTTTCTATGAATGCACTTCCACACCTTACAGATTTGATTGTGTGCCTTGAAATCTGTTGTTGTTCTTGTTGGTGCAAAATCGGCCTATGGTTATGATTGCGCCCACGACCTTACCAACATTGAGTAGACGGACTAAGTGTCAAGAGGTTCCATCTAATATCTAGAGAAGTCTAGTCCCTTGGTGGTTTCTTATAAGAAAAGGGAAGAGAGTTTAATTGAAAGAAATGGAAATATAGCCGTAGCTAGAGCTTTTCTCTTGGTGCAGATTAAACAACAACAAAGATAAATACATATAACTTCAAACTCCAAGCATTTGATATATCTTCACATAGAAATCATAGTTCTTTAATGTGATTTAGATATTAATCTAACACATACATGTATTAAATATTTAACTCCAACAATACTGTTTATATCGTGCATGAGTCCAGATAATAGAACAAATACAACGTATAACTTAGTAATGTAAATAGAAGCATCAAATGTTAATACATACACTTGCACATAGTGAACTAGAAGCCAATAGAAGCCTATCTTATTGCTTGAATCCAGAGTACATACATCCAATCCTGTAAACATCTAAGAGCCGACCCTTATTCAGGGTGCACTCCCTATTATATATACTCTATGATAAGTATCTTTTGACAACTAACAAATATTGACACAAAATCAGTTACTACAAATGCACTACAAAATGCACCAGTATGTTTTGCATGGCTTCTTATTGGTTCAATCAGAGAATCAAATCACCAATGGTAGGAGTTTAGGATTTGATGCTTCAATCATTGTCTATTGTTGGTTTCCAACACATTTTGTTGGTTGCGACACATTCTTATAAAGGCATATCCTTCTATTTCTATTTACGTCTCTATTCCACAAAATTTTGACATATCATAAAATCATGACATTTCTTATGCCTTCTTCATTTTCCACTTTTAGGCTCACGAAACTTCGACATGTCACAAAATCATGACATCTCTTCGCCTTCTTCATTTTTTTCTTTTGGGCTCGTGAAATTTTGACATGTCGTGAAATCGTGACATTTCACATGCCTTCTTCATTTTCTACTTATGGGCTCGTGAAACTCTGTCATGTCACAAAATCATGACATCTTGCCTGCCTTAGTCTTTTTCGCTCTTTATTTCACAAAAATGGAAAACAGGTTCAACTCTCAAAAATCTATGCTATCTTTAGGGTAGTATTTTTAGACTAACATTCTTGGTACCTTTCGAGGAATTTTTCTAGCAAAAATATTAGAATCCAGGACCTTCATCCATTGGGAAATAGAGTCAAAATAATATGGAAGAGGAAGTTTTGGAAAATCAAACAAAAGAATTACTTGAATAAGTAAAGCATTACCTTTCAAAATACCTCTTATGAACTTATGTATACTTTTACTACTGTTACATTAAAATCTCAGTAATTCAAATTTTTGTGAAATTACTCATGGCTGGATGCTAGTCCCACCCTCTATCAACTATCTCTGATCAGTTTGCTTGGAATTTTTCTATGTTTCTATCATCTTGATAACTTCGTTGTAAGTGAGGTAGACTTGTTTCCAAGCTTCATCATTAGGGTTCGATGATTCCATGAACAACTGATATATATATATGCAATTCTTCCACTTTATCATGAGATACTATCTTGTACCTCAAAATTAGCTCCTATAAATAGGACTTAATCTGTGTGAGATTTTGGACCATAGCAAACACCTGTGTTTCTTCTACAGGTTCCTCCCATTCCTCTATTTTAGACTCATCATCAATAAAATATCTTAGGGATGTTGTGAGTGCATCTTCACTTAGAACATTTGAATTTTCATCCCAAAGATATGGAAGTCCACATTTTTTTGCTAGGTTTAAATGCTTTACTAGTCCCTTGGCTTTAGCTTCTAACTCCTGGAGGAGTTTCACCCCTTGGTTTACAAGTTTAAACCTTCTGAAGAAACTTTGAGCTGCAATCTTAGCTTGAGACTAGGCTTCACTTCGGATCTTAGCAGCCATGTTCTCGGGCATATTATCAGATAGGACTTGGATTTTCATTGTAGCATCTGATCTCACCTACAAAAAGCTTACTAAAGATTTTAACTCATCTCTGACTATTTCAAGCACTTCCTTTACTTTGGACAAATATATCAACATAGGCCTTGTTCTCAGACTAAGCAGCAAGATATCTTCAAACATTTCCTTCCTTACCACTTTGGCCTTTTCTTTTGATAGGCCATGTGCTTCGTTCTACTTTTCCTAGACCTGTTACTGAAGTTCTTGTACTTGTAGATTCGGGGATTGAATCTATTCAATCACTTTCTCAAGATTCTTTATATTTGGTTGCCTCACTTCTAGCTTAACTGAATCTATCTTCCCATATTTTAACCTCTAGTTTCAAGGCTTTATCCACCAGTTTATGTTCCTACAAGGTGGATTCACACTCTTTTTTGGCTTCCTGCTCTTTGATGAATTTTTCTTTAAAATATTCTCCATGTAAGTAAATAGTGCCTAGGTGAGCCTGAGCCATTCCCCATTCATCTTGCATATGGAGTTGGGTAATGTCCTCAGTTACACTCTCCGCTTGATAGTCTTCTATCATTATGTCACCCTCAGGCCTTTTTACTTTTGGGGTCAACTTCAGCTTCTTCCTCTGCATAGTGGTAGGATCTAGTGCTATCATTTCCTATGTACGGGTTGGAGCTTTAGAAGCCTCAGCAGAGTGGGATGCCCACCAATCTAAGGTATTTTTGTTTGCCTTCTTTAGATATTTCAATTTGGAAAAATTCGGATGAATTTCAGTAACTGTAGAGGAAGTGGACCTCATAGTTGGGATGCATGCACTAGGGAGAAATGGGGTTGAGACCAATGTGGTACTTCCATCCAAAGGGGCAACTATAGGGTGAGTAAGTAACTCTGGAGATTGACCAGCTTCAGATTGAATCTGTGTAGATGGTGTTGGTTCTGGAGAAAGAAACCGTTGTTTCAAAGGAAACATTATATCTTTCTTTGGAATAGAAATGGAAGGAGATTTAACTTGGGAATGAGTAGAAAGAGAAGAATAAGAGAATAGAGAAGTCATACCTGATCCCATTGGGATTACACACTGGTTTTCATCTTCTACCATGTGATCTTCATTAATCTCATCCGTAGTAGAATTTTCAACTTCATTTTGTTGGGGAGATTTGGTCACTTCTCCTCTTCCACCATATTTCTTTTCTACATATGTGTCTTCTTCTAAGTCTATTATTTCAACATTTAGGGGAATCTCCCCATGTTGGTTCCTGTTATGCTCAACAATTTATTTTTTAACAATCATATTTTTAGAAATGACTATGTTTAGTCCTTCTTGAGTAAAGTAGGTGCTATTATCAACTACTTCATTCTGAGCTTCTTCCTGCACATTGTCATTTCTAGCTATTTCAATGTTCGAAACATCATCTCTCATATTCTGAGTGAGTTGCTCACTTTCTTTGGTGATTTCAACATGTTCAATAGTTTCCTGTTGTTGATCTCTACTTACTGCTATTTCAACTTCTTGACTATTCCTTTGTTGGTCCCTAGCTATAGATTTTAGCTTCCTCTTCTTGTTGAAAATGGGTACTTCATCTAATTCAGTATCTAAAGGGAAAGGGGGAATAAATTTTGGGACTTTTGAAAATATGGCTCTACCTTTCGATGGGTCAACATCGAGTGCCAGATGTTTTCCTCTCTTCTCTGCTTGCAAGGGTTCTATGATTCCTTTCCCATATTTCCCTAGTCCCTTGCCATCGTAACCCATCTTTACCATCATCTGAGTTGCTTTTCCATACATTTTTCTCTATTCTTCTATGAATATGGTTTCAATGGACCTCTTTTTTGATGACCTAAGCCTTGTCTATGCATGGGATTTTTGTTTCTCAACTGCAACTTTCTTGCCTTTACTCTGGTCTACTTTCTTTTTTTAGTAGCTTTAGGGCTTACTTCTTTGCTACCACCAATGCTCAGGGGTACTTTTTTGGTAAAAGTTCTTGACCAGGTAGCTTGATAATGATCATAACAAACTAAAAATTCAAGATCATTGTTAACGGGCCACCTTGAGTCAATCATATTAGTTTGGACCCTCATCATCCACCATTCATGGATTTTTCCTACTATCCATTCTGCCCCTTTCTTCTGCATCTTATTGATAGTTTTATCATCCAGGATGTGCTTGGGATTATTTTTGGGGTCATAATCAACCACATGCTCATAAAAATCATGCCATGGAGGTAGTGGTTGCATTCTCTCTACATGCCATTCTAATGCCTCATCTTCGACATTATTTCTACAATTTTCAATGTCCTGCCTGGGGGACATGTGGTAATTTTTGACAGGGTTTTGTTTAGAATCACTTGCCTCTCTGCAAATCTATTGATGGGGTCATACCTCCATCTTTGTGGCATTTCTATCAACCCTAATTCCTTTAGAGCTTGAGTAATTTGTTCATGTTGCCCTTTCTTTGAAACAATAATACCTTCAAACTAGAATGGCATCGTACAGGTACTAGTCTTACCTATCCCTGTACCGTATCTGAAATTTATTTGTTCAGTTTGCCTAACATATTCTAAAGCAAATAATCTATCAGTGACATAATGTGGAAGCAAAAAGGGTTTTCCAGTAAACCCATATAGTCTAATAACAACCCCTTGAGTGAGGATGAACCAGTCACCCTCCTCTGCATGTTTGTTCTGTAAAATTTTTACAGCTTTTGGGTTTAACCTTCTTATTTCCCCATACATAATATTTAGGGCTGGCCCCAAAAATTCTCTGTTGAAATCATAATATGATTCTATCTTATATAAAATATTAGTCCATTCATATATGGGCAATGTTCTCCCTTTCTCATCTTTATCATTTACAAAAATGAAAGCTAGCTCTTGAGCCATAAAATAAAAGAAAACCCATACTAAATATGAAGAGAATTTGAAAGAAGACTGAGAACCCCTTTTCATTGAAGATAAACCTTCATGAATTTGATGAAAAATGTATCTTGGCCAGTCAAAAAATATGGGCCTGATGCTCCCATCCATAACTGAAGAATCATAATTTTTAGGGTTTGATAGGCAATCGACCAAGGCAATCTGCCACCCATAGACTTTTTCATCGATTTTTAAGCCCACCACCATAGCTAAAATGGAAAATAGCTCTAGATTTTTGAAATTCATCAGAGGAATGGGGGTTTCGGGCATAGTTCCTCCAGTAGGTGGTTTCTTTAATTGCATGCCTAGGAAATTTTTTATCTTCTCAGAGGGAATAAAATATTTTTCTTGGTCTACAGGGTCAAAAGATTTTGGCTCAAGAGCGGGCACATGACCGATGGCAAAAGCATCAATAAAAGCATCAGGGCTCAAGGTGAAAAGGGTTCTGCCCTAGGAGTTCTTAACAGTCTTTTCTTTTGTGTCATAAAAACTAGCAATAGCTTTAATCAATTCGAGATAAGGATGAACAGGAATATACACATACCAGTAGAGTAGAGAGTTGAAAGTGAAAGTAGTAGGAGAAGATGCAGTGATGCCTGTAGCCATTCTCTCCTCGATATCTCTCCAAATTTTCTCTGGAGGTTTCCATGTTATAATAGTATCACCAATTATGGCATCCCTATCGATGAATTTCTTGCCTACTTCATCTTCGCATCTCACTGTTGGGGAAACATAAGATGACGCTACCATTGCTACCTTCTAGGTATTCTTCTTCGGAGCCATAGGAAAACACTCACAGAGATTGTTTGTACTGGTTTCAATCTTGAGAATAAAAATAGAAAGTAAATTGCAGTAGAGAAATTCATTCGATAGTGAATTAGGGTTTTTTACGTCGATTTGAAAGATCATGCATGGATTGCATTAACTACGGTTGGTGAACTCATATTTCTCGAATCTTCTTGGGCGTTGTCTCTGCCACTTTCCCGCATGCTAAATTCTCTGGCCAATCACTGACCACTACATTAAATGAGAAATTATGCTTTTCAAGGTCTCGATCATCCATGAAAGGAGTCCCTTCCCACCAATCGTTGGAAGGCTATGTGGTAGATTTATGAATTTGAACTATTACATCCTAACAAAATGACACTTTTACCCTTTTTCCTTTTTATTTTTTGTCTTTTTGTTTCTTGACCTTCAATAGTCATGAAATTGTGACAAAAATTGTTATAAGCCGAAAAGCTTTGAAATATTTATAAAATACTATATAATATACACAATGTATAGGAAATTCTCTTTGTTTTATTTGAAGTAGAGTTTTAAGTGAAAAGCATTCACTGTTATGGGTAGAATTACACCCCGTTGATCCTTTAGTTGAAATGAATTAAATTGCTTCTCAACAATTATCTCAAAGGGACCCTCCCAAAAGGCATCAAATTTTTGGTGTTGCCCCGGCTTGGCCTTTCTCTCATTCCATTTCAAAACCGAGTCTCCAACTTTAAATTTTCTGAAGGTAGTCTTTTTATCGAACCACCCTTTTGTGTCAGTCACGTGTTTCTGGTGGTGATTATAGGCTTGCTCCCTCTATTCTTCTAGCTATAAGAGCTGCATCAACCTGGCCTCCATTGGTTGACTTCCTTCAACATCAATCTGATTGAGTAACTTTAAAGCTGGTATCTCCATGTGTATGGGTAGAATAGCCTCTTTGCCATAGACCAAGGAATAGGGTGATGTATCAATGGATTTCTTAATTGAAATCCTATCAGCCCATAGTGCTTGGTTTATCAAGGAGTGCCAACTCCTCTTGTTATCTTTCAGAGTTCTCTTCAAAATTCTGAGAAGATTTTTATTTGTAGATTCTGCTAGGCCATTCCCTTGTGGATAGTAGTTGGAGGAAGTCTTCAAATATATACCATATCTACTAGCAAATTCAATCATCTTAGCACCAATGAAGGTTGATCCATTATCTATAACCAATGAATCTGGTATACCAAACCTTGTAATCAAGCTTTCCACAAACTCAATCACGACTTCTTGATCAACTTTCTTAGTGGGAATTGCTTCAACCCACTTAGTAAAATAATCTGTGGTAGTAAGTATATACTTGTGGCAAGCTGATGAATTAGGCTCTATTACCCCAATAAAATCTAACCCCCACTATTGGAAAGGTTCTTCAACTTGGATAGATTTTAGAGGCATAGGGGTATTTCTGTTCCTCCCTACATATCTCTGGCATTGCTCACAACTCTTGGTTATTTTGAAAGTATCAGAGAAAATAGAAGGCCAATAGCAACCTGCTTTGAGTATCTTCAAAGCAGTAGTTCTTCTTGAATAGTGTCCCCTAGAGAGACCTCCATGAAACTCTTTCAACACCTTTTGTTTTTGATCTTCCCTTATGCATTTTAGTAGTACGCCATCTATGTTTTTTTTGTATAACCCTTCTGATAAAAGGGTGTATCTCAATGCTTGGGTTCTGTACCTTCTTCTCTGTGAAGCATTCATATTATCAAGACATCTTCCAGTCTGAAAGTACTCCACGAGATCATCAATCCAGTCAACATTCTCCAGATTTTGATCTGATTCTGCATTCAACATTATGCTTTGGTGAGCCGCATGATCATTCGAAGCCTACTTAGCCAACTCTTGGCATAAGGCTCCTGCCCCTTACTATTTTGGTTGGGTGTATCTCTACATCATATTCTTGTATTTTTGTCACCCAACCAACTCTCTTCTTACCAAGTTCTCCTTGTATTATAAAATTCTTGACATCAGGATGGATCACATAAACAATGATTTTGCTTTGTGATAGGAAGTGTTTGAACTTATTTAGAGACTTCATGACAACATATACTTGTTTCTCAATAAATTTATATCTTTCCTCATGATCATGCATGGTGGCACTTAGGAAAGCTATAGGTCTTTCTTCATTGTTAGCTTCCTTCTGGGTGAGAACCGCATCATAGCTTTTTTGCTCTCTGATAACATATAATATAAAGTTTTTGGAGTAGTCAGGGTTAATAAGCATAGGTGCTTGAGTTATTTTCTCTTTTGTATTTCTAAAAGCATCTTTCCTTGGATCTATCCATTTGAATGGTGCATCCTTCTTTAGCAGTTCTATCATTGGTTTAATAATTTGTGCAAAATCTACGATAAACTTACGTACAAAATTTATCTATCCAAAGAAATATTGCAAGCCTCTCTTGTTTTCTGGTAAGGGGAGTTCTAGGAGTGCTTTTACTCTATCAGGATCTATGGCCAATCTAGATTTTGAGATGACATGACCAAGTAGAATACCTTCTTCTACAACAAATATGGATTTCTTTGGGTTCAAAGATATCCCAAATTCCTTGCATTTTTCAAATACCCTCTCGAGGTGTTCTATATGATCTTCTTTATGGTGAGAAAAAATTATCATATCATCTAAATAGATGACTATGACCTTGTTAGCAAGTTCCCCGAAGGCTACATCCATTACCCTTTGGAAAGTTGCTCCTGCATTAGACAACCCGAAAGGCATCCTTTGATAGGTGAATGTTCCCCACTTGGTGGTGAAGGTAGTTTTATATTGATCTTCATCTCTAACCCATACCTGATTGTAACTAGAGAAACCATCCAACAAGGAAAATCTCTCTGCTCCTGCAACTATGTGTAAAATCTGGTCTATCTACAGAAGTGGGTAATGATCCTTGAGTGAAGCCTTGTTCAGGTTCCTGAAATCGATGCACAGCCTAATGTCCCCATTTTTCTTCCTAACTAGGACTAGATTAGCTACCCAGGTAGAATGTTTAATAGGGTATACTATCTTAGCTTGAAGGAGTTTTAACAACTCTTGCTTCATCAATGCTTCTATCTTTGGATTCACAGGCCTTTGCTTTTGCCTGAAAGGTTTAGCACCTTCCTCTAACTCAATGGTATGTTGTATAACCTCTTTCCTATACACTTTAAGATCATTGTACACCCAAGCAATAATATCTAGAAATTTCTTGCACAATTCCCTGATTTGGTTTAACTCTTCTACTGTACAATTAACTCCAACCTTGATCATTTTTCCCGGTTCTAGTTGAACTTCTTTATACCGGTGTTTATCAACCTTTATTTTATGGCCTACTACTCTATCATTGTTGTCAAAAAGACTCTCAAGGGTGATCAGTCCCTTGGGAATATGATTATTCTTCAATTGAATTAGTCCTTCTTCTTCTTCATCTTCCAGCATTCTACCACTTGAGCAATTCATTTCATAGATTAAAAAATCTAATATTTGCTCATCATTTTCAAAAACTTGCTAGAAAATATTTTTATCTGGCATAGAGGGTCTATATATGAGTCTCACCATCTTAGATTTTTGAATGACGTTGTTGATGGGGTAGAAGTTTGCTCCTACAGATGCCAACAAATTAGCGTGGGTGTTTTGTTCTCTAGGGATAGACTTAATATTTAGAGCCTCGAAGGCTTCTAAAAGGTCCCACACCTTATTTTTGTATACCTTTAAGTAATGTTGTTTACTTGTACATTTTTCTGTGATTTGATTCACGATGAGTTCTGAATCTCCATAAATTTGTAACTGCTTAACTCCCAATTTTTTAGCCTTTCTCAGACCTAGACAAAGTGCTTCATACTCTGCTACATTATTAGTGCAACTCCACGTCATCCTATAAGAGAAAATTCTCTCTTTGCCTATGGGGGAGATTAAGACTATTCCAGCACCAACTTCGTTCTTGCATCTAGATCCATCAAAGAAAAGCTTCCAGAGCTGACTGGTAGGCTCATCTTCTTTGGGAGCAGGAGCCACTTGTTTTTTTTTTTATAATGGAATAACTTCCCATATCGGTTTCTATCATGGTATTGAAATCCTTTAGAGAGAACTGGTCTTCTATTTGGAGCTCTTCCAAGGTCTCTTCCATTAGATCGAGATCTTCCATTTCTTCTATCATCATACTTACAGTACCGACCTCTTCTATATTTTCTATGTGAAAAGTAGATGGTTTTTCATTAAATATCTTGATCCTCCTACCTTTAAAAGGTATTTCCAAATGTGAGTAGTCTAAAGATAGATATCCTCCTATCTTGGCCGTGAACTCTCTAGATAAACACATGCCGAAGTATGGTGCTAAATCCACAA
Source organism: Wollemia nobilis (assembly GCA_028583015.1). NCBI lineage: Eukaryota > Viridiplantae > Streptophyta > Pinopsida > Araucariales > Araucariaceae > Wollemia > Wollemia nobilis. The sequence goes on along the minus strand of JAQPPZ010000386.1, from coordinate 3,728,852 downwards.
CTACCACTTCTTGTATGACCACCATTTGAGGTATCTTATGAAGCTTTATAGGGATGTCTTTAATTACCCCTACAGTCTTGACTGGAGTGCCATCCAACTGTAGAACTCCTGGGTTGCTTCTAGTGTACTCCATTCCCATAATGTCACACACTACTTTTGGTATTACTGTGGTAGCAGCACCTGAGTCTATCATGCAATTATGTACAACCCACCCTTCCATTTGAAGAGATAAATAAAAGGGAGGTGGTCTATTTTTTCCAGTGGTAGATGTTAGATTCGTCTGGACTGTATTTGAGTAGGATGGGTTCCTACCTTTGTTTTTCATTGATCTTAAATATTCTTGCAAGAGATCAATTTGACTAGGAAACTATAAGGCATCATACATGCTTGCTTTTGAGGGGGTCTTCTTCATCTCTTCTACTATGTTAAAAGAAGATGACTCAACATTCCTCTCTCTTTCCTTAGAAAATGTATCATATCTATTTTTGTATCCTTGAGTTGCTTTTGTTCTCTATATTTTAGTCAAAGAAGGAAATCTTAACCTCTCCTTAGCTTGTTCTTGAGTCTCAGCTTCCTTTTGTGAGATAAATTCTTTATGTACTTCTGACCCAAAGCTTTGGGTAGGAACTTGAGACTTCTTTTCATAGGAGGTATCTCTTTTAGGTAGTGCTTTAGGGACTGAGGGAAAAACTTAGAGGTTGGAGTTCTTGAGGATCTACTTGCAGAGGTTTTTTACCTGATCTTGTTAGGACTGCAACTTGTTCAACTAAAGGCATCATGAAATTATGGTTCATTTCTCTGATCATGTTCACATGTCCTTTCAAAGTTTTCTCTACCTTTTCAATAGCTATATTTTGTACATAGTGTTGATGGATCATACATGAACTTTCCCCATGTGGGTCATTGCATGTAGTGCACCAATAATCAAAATTTGTAGGAGGAGCTACAGATTCTTCATCATCATTCGCATAAACCACACTCGACCTTTCTTGACCCCTATTGCTTGATGAAGTTGTATCTCTTGTTACTTGGGGAAACCTTCTCGGTTGAAAACTTCTTTCAGCTTCCCTTCTTTTCATTGACGTAATCTCATTAGTCAAACTTTTCATCGTTGATTGCATGTCTAGTAAGATGAAAAGCTGAGATTCTTGGGCTGACTGAGCAGGTGGTGCAGGTAATGCAAGAACTATAGGAATGGGAGGTAATGCTAGGAAATTTTGAGGCATTTGTATTGCTGGAATGGATGGTTGCCCACTCCATTTTGGAAGGTCTATGCTTGGATAATGAGAAGAACTTGAGGAACTAGCATCGAAATCTTGGGGAATATCTAGGAAAATTGGCATTACTGCTTTTGGTGGATATCTTCCAATGGCAATGAGGTCTTTCTCTACTTTAGATGCTTATTGAAAAATAGCAAGGAAGGTGAATACTCGAGATTGTCGTATGATCATACTAATATCAGAGTCGAAAGCTCTCAAATAATAATACACAACTTGTTCACTAGTTGGTCTCAATCCATCAGGCACCCTTTCCCAAGTGTGACTGAATCGGATGTTGAAATCAACAATTTCCTCTTGAGGATGTTTTCGAATGATGGTAAACTAACTGAGTAGGGAGAAAGGATCTGCATGTTGATTAAATTCATCTACCAACCTGCCAGCAAGTTCAGCCCAACTTGTGATGGATTGAATAGGAAGTGCTCTGTACCAATAGAGCATTTTTCCTTTCAAGGAAATGACCAACAATCTGATCATTACATCTTCTTGAGTAATGTTGTATATAGCTTCCAAAGAGGCAACATCTAAACAATGCTCATAAGCCATTTTTCTTGTTCCATCATATGAAGGCAATGCTTTCAAAGCCATAGTAGGAATCAGATTCTGAGCCATCAAGTTCAACGGACCCGTGTGGTTCCATGTAAGATAAGTTGGAGGAGGAGCAGCCATTGTAGCTACTGTGCTTGCCTATACTGTAGAACTATTGATAGTTGTACTTGAAGATATATTGACAATGGGGTTAGGAAAAACAATAGGTACAAGGGTGGTAATATTGGTAGCAGGTGGGTTTGATCTAGCAGATAAAATTGGATGAACCCTAAGGCTACCAAGGTGTAACTCGAAGAACTCAATGGGCTCTTCAGAGTTTCTTGCTTTAGATCTGGTTATCATATATGTAAATATTTAGGATTTTTAACCAAACAAATAGATAAGGTATTTCTTGGGTCTATACCTTCGGATGGAGTCACCAAGTGATTGATTTAGATCTTATATAGAACAAAGACAAACACCAAACCTTATAAAATACTATGGGATTTAGGGTCCCACTGGGCATGCCAAAAATTGTTGGTGCAAAATCAGCCTATGGTTATGATTACACCCATGACCTTGCCAACATTGAGTAGATGGACTTAGTATTGAGGGGTTCCGTCTAATCTCCAGAGAAGGCTGGTTCCTTGGTGGTTTTTGTGAGAAAAGGGGAGAGAAGGGTTTACTGAAAGAAATGGAAATATAGCTGTAGCTAGAACTTTTCTCGTGGTGCAGATTAAACAACAACAAAGATAAATGCATATAACTTCAAAGTCCAAGCATTTATTATATCTTCACGTAGAAATCATAGTTCTTTAATGTGATTTAGATATTAATCTAACACATACATGTATTAAATATTTAGCTCCAGTAATACTATTTATATCATGCATGAGTCTAGATAATAGAACAAATACAACGTATAACTTAGTAATGTAAATAGAAGCATTGAATGTTAATACATACACTTGCACATAGTGAACTAGAAGCCAATAGAAGCATATCTTATTGCTTGAATCTATAGTACATACATCCAATCCTGTAAACTTCTAAGAGTCGACCCTTATTTAGGGTGCGCTCCCTATTATATATACTCTATGTAAGTATCTTTTGATAGCTAACAAATATTGACACAAAATCAATTACTACAAATGTGCTACAAAATGCACCAATATGTTTTGCATGGCTTCTCATTGGTTCAATCAGAGAATCGAATCACCAATGGTAGGAGTTTAGGATTTGATGCTTCAATCACTTTCTATGTTGCCAACACGTTCTTATAAAGGTATATCCTTCTATTTCTATTTACATCTTTATTCCATAAAATTCTGACATATCACGAAATCATGACATTTCTTATGCCTTCTTCATTTTTTACTTTTTTGCTCGTGAAACTCTGACATGTCGTGAAATCGTGACATCCTTCTCCTGCCTTCTTCATTTTCCACTTTTGGGCTCATGAAACTTTGACATGTCACAAAATCATGACATTTCTCCTGCCTTCTTCATTTTTTGCTTCTGGGCTCGCGAAACTTTGACATGTCATGAAATCATGACATTTCTCATGCCTTCTTCATTTTTCACTTTTGGGCTCATGAAACTCTGTCATGTCATAAAATCGTGAAATCCTGCCTGCCTTAGTATTTTTCGCTCTTTATTTCACAAAAAATGGAAAATGGGTTCAACTCTCAAAAATCTCTGCTATCTTCAGGGTAGTCTTTTTATACTAATAGTTCTCTAGTAATTGGTGCTATTAAATAGTGAATATGCCTTCATCCTTATGGCAAGTGGTGCTTGGCAGTTACACCAAAGGTGAGCACTGAGATATGAACTCTTTTATTGCTCATTTTCCTATGCAATAATGGTTGGGCATTTGTAACCTCCCAATAATGACTAAGCTTAAGTAACCTCCTAGTTTGTAACCAAATATACCTTTCTTAAATATTCTTCTTTGAACGTACGTTGAGCAATATGAGGGAACCAAGAAGGGATGTGTCAAGTGGTGCTTAGGGTTTCTACATGTAAACCTTATCCAACATATTATTTCTTACCTCTTATTTTTCTAGAAAATTCTTTTGATATCTTGTCTCCAACACCTTCTTCCAAGCCATTTCTTGTATAGGTGGCTCCAGCTAAGATAATGAACAATGCTATGATGGAGGTTCTATTGCACTCCAATGGTGGTGTCAAATAGGATGATAAGAAACACTTCTATGGAGGTTTTGAGACACTCAAATGGTGGCTTCAAGCTAGGATGACGAGTAATGCTTCGGTGGAGGTTTTGAGACACTCCAATTGTGGCTTTAAGCTCTCCTTTTGGATGAACATCTATCTCTTGGGTATTGCTCCCTTTGTTTATCCTTATGCTTTAATATTCTCCTACTTTCAAGTTGCTATTTTTTTTTCTTTGTAGATGATAGATCCTTCCCTGTGCTATGCTATGTATATTTGCAGGTTGCTCATTGTGACTATCCAAAACCATGGGTGATGTGAGCTTCTTGAAGGCTCATTTGACCTTTCTTGGATAGTGCTCCTCTATGGTCACTTATGAGATGATCCTTTCTTATGGAGGATATGTCTTTATGATACTTAGAATCTATCCTTTTTTCTATGTAGAACATGCTATTATGGTGCAAAATAATGTAAATATTCTTATAATAGAATACCTTGCTTTTGTACCTCCTTTACAAGCTTCTTCTACCGGTTTTGATGGCAGTTTTTCTGTACCAATCCTTATAGGTAAGGGCTGATTTGACGTTGTATTATTTTATAGAAAACTCTCTCCTTTTCTTGGTTAATTTGGTAATGAATCCAAGCTAATAATCATGTATATAGTATAATTTTGAAAGAGTGATTTTTGCACTAATAGTTTACCTGTAAAGAACTCTTAGTGCACCTCGAATATGAGATTCACCAAGTCTCAATTTGTAGCTTCTATAACTGATTTAATGTATGCCTTATTCTTCTCTACTTCTTGGAGGAATTTCAATCTAATTGGTGGATTCTATAGGCTAAAATATCTCGCAGGTATTGAGTTCTAAATAGTGTCTTTAGAAAATTTTATTATTTGCAGATTTGTGTGCCTTTGATCTTAAAAATCAATACAGAAAATAGCCCTTTGAGAGTAACTAGTTTAATGAAAAACTAGTATAGTGCAATGAACCAATAATATTTCCAAATTAATGCACTTTAATAATCTCACCTTATTGATCCTATTAATAAGCTCTCAAAGTGGTTTCAAATGTACTAATGATCACTACAAATTTCTTAATGTACTCATCTTCTCAATAATTAGATAATAGGAAGAATGTATCTAACTCCTATTAATGTTTAGGTAATGAACCTTAAAAAAAACTATTTTCTGCAATTTCTTTGAGGACTTAAAATGCAACCTTCTATTTTGCAACTTCTAAATTCTAATAAGTTTCTTAATAAAGTCAAGTAGTAATCAGAATTAAGAGTTCAAGTAATGAACCTTTTGCACCTAAGTTGCTTACCTTTTATGATAAATATCTCTACGAGTTGATTTACCAAATTTCTTGTCTAGAATTGTGGTTTCTTGCAGATGTGAATGCTTCTTGTTTGCTACTATGAAAGTATAATAGATGATTTAAACTTCTCCTTCAGGATCTGGCATGGAACTTTGAAATTTTGTAGCTAGTAATGCTATCTTGATTGTTGCCCTTAAGTAGTCAATTTATTTACTAAAATGTGTCTTCTTAGCTATGAAGGATAATATCCAAATCTTATTGGATTTGGTAGGTTTCTTCTATCTAAGTTCTGACTTCAAACAAGGCTTTCTTCTTAAGAATCTAAAAATCTTGATATCTTCATGAATCTTCTCTCTAAAGTTTGAAAATATATTTGCTAAATATTTCTCCTTTGGGCTAGTTGTCAGATGGTGATAATTTTCTCAATACTTTCACTATAGTTTATAGTGAGTTTTTCCAATGAGTTCTCCTAGGAACTTCTTTGATGGATTCTCCAATTTCTAAAATGATGTTCTCCAAGCCTTCTCCTTGTTTCTCCTGGAGGCCTATCCAAGTTATTTAGTCTTGTAGCTTATTTGGTATTTTTGATGAGACATTTTCTTCAAACTTCAACTACAAAATTATTGGCAATGAGATCTTCTTCATGAATCTCTAGAACATGACTTTTGATAGTCCTCTATCTCTTCCAAGGATGGAAGTTCTTCAATGAGACCTTTATGGGTCTCTTTAGCTTCTTCTAGATGAAGTATTCTATAATATAATAAGATAACCAATATCCTATCTATCATAGACTCTTCTCTGGATTCTTCTTTCAGTTCAATGACTCTTCTATGGAGTATTATTTTGGCTCAAGAACTCTTCTCTAGAGTCTTCTTCAGGTTCAAGTCTTCTATGGCCTTTTCTTTTGGATCAAGGTTTCTATGGCATTTTATTTTGGATCAAGGCTTCTATGGCATTTTCTTCTACAACAAGGCTTCTATGGCCTTATTTTAAGCAATGTGTAGGTCTACAATAGGACTCCCTCAGGTTCTTAGAATCTCCTCTTATTTTGTTTTTTTCTTCTAGTGCTGGATTGATTCTAAGAATATATTCTTCCTAGATCTCTTGTAGGAAGCTTACCAACTTTATTAAATATCCTATTCCTACAACAAACTATTAGTATAATGAATCTATAATTTTCAATGATAAATCTTCACTAGTTGATTTGTCAATCTAGTGGAATGAATACTAAGTCCTCTTCATGAGTTTTCTATAACTCAGTGGAAATACTCTAACCAAATGTAATTTCAATAATTTTGGAACTAAGATTTTATTTTCCTCTCTACCTCTCTTGTGATGGCATTTGCATGCATTGACCCACAATGGCAGATCCGGTTTGCAAAGATGCAATAGAGTTTAGGCTTATAATAGCAATAGTGATCCCTTGTGGCTCTCCCTAATCCTATCAATCTACCATGGCTCTGATACCACTATTAGATTTTGATAATGTGAGCTATGGGAGAATGCAATCACAAGATGCATTATATGCAAAAATATAAGATGCTAAAATATACTATTAATGGAAAGTAATAAAAATAATACATTGTAGTGTGGAGGAAATGAACACTCTAAAACTGATGCTAAAGAACTACATTGTACTCCCTCATCAATCTATATGGAGATCTACCTAGTCTACCTATTACTATTTAAAATGATATCTTATCACTCACTATGAGGTCCTTTATAGAGAAAGATGGATTGCTTGGCCAACACTCTACCTAGTTTTACAAGGAGATACCTTGCACATTTACAAATTGCACATAGAAACTTGTGAATTTATTATAATTATTGAAGTAACTAGCTAACTACAACTGAAATTAATATACTACTCTAGTTGTGTACTAAGGGTGGTACATTTACATGACCCAAATTATGTAATATACTCTAACAAAAATCTCCTACCTACAAGTAGTTACATTCTTGATAATAGTTACATAAAATGATGCCACTTGTCTAGGTTCTTCTAGATCAAAAAATATTACAAAACTTTACAAAAAATTAACATGGTATTCCCTATGTTCAACTAGGACTATTACATCATAGTGTTAGGATGAGGTCCTAATAGAATTATGGGACTGATCCCTAAAATACTAGCCTATTGACCATTAGCCTAGGTAAATTCCTACATGCTATAGGAAAGGCCAATTTTGTTGAGAATAGGGGGATATCTTGATGGTTTTCCTTGTTACTTAATCATGTTGAAAGGGTTCTATGGTTCATTCTTATATAGTATTTTGGAGAAACAATATCTACTATGTGAGCATTATTTACACAACCTAACATTACCCAATGTTATAGAATAAAACCTAAACCTATTCATAGGGGAGGTTTAACTACATGCATTTTATTCAATAGTTATATCAAAAGCAATGACATGGGGGATATGACAATATATGGATAGTGGGAGTAGCAAATCAACTTGCATGTGTGAGCATACCACTAGTGTCCAATAGTCCTCATTATAGAATATCAAGAATTTGTAGGGATCCAACAGTGAATTAAAAGATGTAGGATATACAACCAACCTATCATTGATGATGCTAGATAGTGGTGGATCACTACTAAGGAGAGGTATGGAAAGTGGGTGTGATGCACTTTAATGAGTTATCCTTATTCCTAAAGTAGAGAGAGGTACATTCAATAGTAAATTTTCCTACAACATTCATGAGGGCTCATTTTCTATTATTGGAGGTGGAGCAAAAAGGTATAAGATTGATGAGGCAAATATTTTGTCCACTAATGTTGTGTTTTTAGGTCCCCAGTTATGAGGAAGACATACAAGATGATACAAAGGACATACTACTATATATGGCAAAAGGGTTTCTTGATAACAAGTTCTATCACCCAAATGACAAACCTATGAGCATAATGATGGACCTATGTGAGGTAGCTACATGCACCTTTGGAGGAGGATAGACATAATATATAAATTATGGATGGACCTAAGAGGCCAAGAATGAGGAATGTGAACAAAATTTTTAATCAATAGAATTTTTTACTGTTGGTAAATTGTTGAACAAAAAGATAAATTCATGATTAAATACTAGCTAGGATAAGGTGGAAAAGCTTAAACTGAATTGTATGGAAGAGGTGATGGTTATGGGAAAGAACTAGATAATGTTATAGGGCCTATAGTGCTTTGTGGACCTAGAGCACTACATATCCTGTAGTGCCCCTTAGGCTTTGACTTCTACAAGGCTTGTAGCACCCTGTAGGCTTGGAGTGCTACAAGTCTATAGTTGCCTCATAGGTATAGAGGATAATAGTCATGTTGCTTGAGAATTATATATATATATATATATATATATATATATATATATATATGTTTTGAAAATTAAAGATTTATAAATAAAATGTTCACTTTCACATGGAAGTGTTTCAATAAGGTCACCCAAAATGGTGTTTCAAAAAATGAATTTATGATACAAAATATGTAAGAAATAAAATGCTCACCCCAAAACAAGGGTGTTTCAATAGGAGAGATATGCTCACCCATAAAGGTATTTCAAATAGTGCTCATCCATAAAGGTTTTTTAGATAATTCTCACCCATGAAGGTGTGTTAGATAGATGCTCACCCATGAAGGTGTTTAAAAAATGTGCTCACCCATGAAGGTGTTTTAAAAAGTGCTCACTCATGAAGGTATTATAGAAAATTCTCATAAGATATGTTCATCAAAGATCTTGTAAGATGTAATATGTTATTGTAGACACCTAAAATACATCATCTTGAGGATATGCCTAAAAGGCATACTTTCAAATGCACATAATCCACCTTGGATAGCCTCAGGGCTAATTCAATGGTTTTCACCACCAATAGGCACTTTCCACCATGGGAAGCCTAACCATATTGACTCGAGATGGTCTTAGAGTCATGACCATCTCGACTCGAGATGATCACAAAATATCACCAAAAAAAATTGGTAGCCAAAAATACCTATTAACGTCATGCATGATTTCATGCATTGACATTGGATGCCCTGCATGAGGTAAATTCAATTAATCACACAATAATTTAGAGGTATGCATTTGTTTTTTCACGTAGACTACCCCTCTACTTTTTCATGTAGAGTGCCCTCAATTGGTACTAGCTCCATTTAGCCTCTAGCCAAGAGATCAGTAAATTTGCACTCACCCCTTAGTTTTAAAGATCCTACTTTTGAGTTTTCATGTCACAAAGTGCTATGAAAATATATCCTCAACTTTTGAATTTGTGAAACAAAGTGTTACCAAAATCAATCGACCAAGTTTTTTCCATTGCTAAGATGATGTTGCTAGACTATCATATAGGATTGAATGCTTCACTTCCCTACATTGCATAATCAATACCCTAACTCTGATGATTGCTCAAGCCTAATAATTCACATGAGAATCCATCAATAATACTAACTTGTGTATCTCAAACACCGCTCAAATCTAGTCACGTAGAAATGCAGGCCCACAATAGCAATTGTCTTACCCTGAGATAATCTGTATATGAAACTATATTTATCCAAGATGATCTTGGATAGACCACTAGTTTTTCTATTAATTATTTAGTTTAGCATAGATGTATATTTTTTTGTTTCTAAACTAGCTTAGATTTTCATCTATACATGTGTGTGTCTATATTTCATTTTTTTTATAATTTTCATATTCAATACGGGTCCAATTTTGATGAGCCTTTCATATGCTATTGATACACTTTTGTTTTCCTTTTGCATAGGAAACAAGACTTAATACGAGAAAAATATTCAAAGATCCACATCTGATTTAATGCAACAATCCCAAAAAACCTGCTCCCCCACAAATTGCACTAGCACATAGATTTTTTTTATATTGCACCTAGAGACCTCATTTTGATATATTGTAATCATTGTATCATTGGTAGCATCCCTTAAGAGGGGATATTATTGTAAAAATTTTAAAATACAAGTATAAATATATAAAAGGATCCATTTTATCTTATCTTGTTTGATCATTGTGTTTCATTGCTACTTTGCTATTTATGGTGTAAATTTCTAGTTTTTAAATGGTGAAGCACTTAGGAAGTATTTACCTTGCATACACATATTAGCCTGACCTACAACTCCCCTATATCAAGATCAAGAGTACATTCCACAATAAGATAGGGATGCTCAAGTGGCCATAGTTGATTTCTCATGGATGGGCCACAAATATGATCATAACGTGGAGGGAGGGTAATTTTGATGTTCCCTCTACATAATATGCTCAACTATCTAGTCATATACATTGTGTTTTGGTGCCTCCTAGTTACACATAACCTACCCTGTGACATTGATATCAAGTCAATGCTACCTCTCACAACATGATAAAACAAGTTATTGATCTTTCCAAGGTTGAGGTACAAATCACACCTAGTTGTATTACGAATACACATGTGAATCTCCTCACACAACTAATCATGTTAATCAATCTCACCAAGAACCCAAGACAAATCTTGATTATTAATGATAGATGCGACAAATAATGCATTGGAGATTGCCAACACCTATCCATCAAACGTGACCTATCCAACATCAAACACATCACCCACCACCACACCATAATTTTCCACCTCAACCAAATTAGAACCTTCCATGTCACCCACACCCAAATCTGCCTCACATCCAAAATCAAAGAACATCACCCATCCATCATCAAGAATATCATACACCCCAAAAATACCAATATCAATAGGAGGATGAAATCTATGAGGAACGCCAACAATAATATCAAGAACAAATTGATACCTATCCTGAATCAAAATATTGATCACACTTATCACCCACAATGTCAACATCAAAACTTGCTACCTCCATATAATCAAGGATAAAGGCAGACAAATTACATCATCTCATTGGAAGCCTACAAAGTTTTGATTAACCAAATAAATTCATTAGAAAAACAATCCTTGGGCATGGGTTAACAAAAACCCATGTTAATTTATCTTAGTAATTAGCCCCTCCATCCATAGGTCCCTTCACCACAATACCCAATACATTTTGAGATTCCTAAGATCAAAAATTTCAAAGGTGAAGAATATGCACAAGAGCATATTACTAGCTTAATAAATATGTCCTTTTGTCTTCAATAAAATGATCTCTTGATGCTAAGAATATTTTTAATAACACTGGATGGGGGTGCTTTGGAGTGGTACAATCATCTACCATACCACAACATATACACCTTTGATCAATTTACCGATGCATTTCTAGAAAGCTTCACCTTTAGCATTAGGAAAAAGACTACCCTTACTAACTTGTCTAACCTTCACCAATTTGAAGACAAGCTAGTCATGAAATATGGTAACAAGTGGAGAGAAAACATTATAAAATTACCCTTCTATAACCACCAGAAAGGGTCACACCCGATAGCGGCTCCTATTGCGATAAATGGTAAAGATATAACATGCATACAAGAAAACGAAATTGACAACAAATGAAACAAGAAAGAAAACACTTTATTCCATTGTATTCAAAGCCAAAATCCAATTACAAGTACGTCCCTCTTAGGGATATTCATTTTGATACAATATTACAATAGGAGTGCACAATTGTTTTCCCTCTTAAGGGTAGGTGTGATTTACAAATGCCTTTTAGAATGGCACGAATTGCTCTAGGGTGGAGGTGCCCTCTTCTTCGCAATGGGGAAGGAACTTGATGGTTTGCTCTCCTTTGAAACTGTTCCCTGTGGTCAAGAAACAACAAGAATGTCAAAAATATAGGCAACCTCTCATGATGAGGCCCTTTTAGGTAAATTGCATAATGACACCATTAACATGCATAATCAAGAAAACATAAAGAATGCTTCTAAGCTATGCAAAGTGAATCAAGATTCATGTAATAGCGTAAAGGAAAGTAGCAACTACACTATGCATGGATCAGATATGAAAAGTGAAGCATAAACATGCATAAAGAAAGCATTTAAGTCCTAATTGAAGCATAAGCATAAAATGTAAATCTAACCTAGTTCTACGGTCAAAAGTCTTCTAAAATGCTATTAAACCATAAAAACATCTAATCTAACCTAATTAGCTGGACAAAAATAGAAATAGGAAGGCGGTTATACCTCTGCTACAAACCGTAGCTCTAGTGCACGGTCTGCACTGTAAACCATGGCTGACAACCATGGTTAGCACTCTGATAGGCTTACCCTCAATTCCAAGGGTAGTGGGCTTAACCTCCTTGTCCAATTGATGTTCAAGGGTCGCCTTCGATGTCCTTCTGATAGGTTTGGTGGTCAAATCACTGTGATGGGCCTTCGTTTGCCTAGATTTGCATTTCTTGGCTCTCCTAGACTCCTAGGGCATCCATAATGCAATTCATCATGATATAGCAAGTAGGGAAATGAGTATTTTTGTATATTTTAATTACTTCGCTATCAAATCTCTATATCTTTCCCCATTTGAGGGGGTACTTATAGGACTACCCAAGGGCTAGGGGTGGCTTCCTGGAGAAGCCAAGATCAAGAAGGGGTGGTTAGGATAGTTGGAATGGAAGCTTCCACCCTCTAACCACCTTCTTCTAGATCCAATGGTCATTTCAACCGATTTGGCTCGGATTGAAGGCCAACTGAACTTCAGTTAAGACCGTAGGTCACAACTATGGTCTAGACTACAAACCGTAGGTCTCAGCCATGGTTCAGCTATAAACCATAGGTCTGGGCTATGGTTCAGACTGATTAGGCCAAGGAGCCCAAATTGAGTGGTTAGAACCATTGCTCTATCTTGGAGTCTATCCAAGATCTTCCATATGGTCTTGTAGCATGTCCATATGAGTAGTCACCCTCGACATGACACATTTTAGGTGTCTACAGATGCCCCTTTTGAGATGCATTGTGAGATCGAACAATGCTGAGAAAAAATAGACCTCCTAAAATGATGTCAAAGGTTCTATGATGATCATTAGTCAGATCAACATTAGATGCCCCAGGTCCAACAAAAGGATGCGCATCCTGGAATCATTGCTTCCAACTCTTTGGAGGCTTAAACTTGAAAAGCTTGTGCCCTTCTCATCTCATTCGGTGTAGCTGTGCATTCCATAGGTATCTTCTGACCCATAGATCTGAAAGGCAGAGAACAACAAGCAAAATCATATTTGCTATTTACCCCAAGCAAAGGGGTAAGCTTATGATAGTTGTTTACAATGATTCGCAAGGATGAACACAATTTTGACAAGATCAAGGGATCTACGATTTCAGAGATCTTCTGTTGATTTTGATTATGATTTGATATTATGACTACCCCCTCAAGCGATGAGTCGATGAGGGTAATGACAATGTATGAAGCGACGATGTCGCTTGACCACCATGGATGATCTAAACAAATTTAGATTTGAGCAAATTAATGCCTTGGCTAGGCCTAGTTCAACTTTTGATTCCAACTATTAATAGTATTTGCACGCTTCTATCCCATGGAGCATTCGGGCTACAATAGCCATCTTAGGGAATCGAATTGATACAAATCCAATCAGATTTGTGTTGAATCAAATTATCGATGATTTGCTGAAAAAGAGGTCATAGAAGAAATGACATGCAACACCTCGTTCCCGTGGAGCAGTCCAGCCATGAAGGCCTTCTTAGGGATTGAAAAGAAGCATATCAGATCAACGATGACAATTTTTGCCCCAAATGTCCTTATGGTAATTTACTCATCTTGTCGGATTGCATGGATCGCAAGTCGTTGCAACCGCCAAGTGTATAGGGTAAATTACTGAATACGAGGCACATTTGGTGTTTTAATTATTTGATTTTTTTTAATATTTTGAATTATACATTGAACTTATTTATTTTGCTGGGAGGTGTGTCACTCCATGAAAGGATTATCATAGCGATGACCTCGGTTGTACTTTATAATCTCAGCCAGATTTTTAATTTTTTATTGGATCTCGGTGCTTGATTATCACCAAATTTCCAAATTAGCTTGCTTTTATTGAGTTCTGACCCAATGGGAGGCATTAATTGATCTTTTTGGCCCTTCCCATGGTGGGATTTTCTAAAATTGTCTGCCAGTTGCAAACCATGGCTAGGGTCTACGGTTCCCATTTACAAATTTGGGAACCGCGGCTAGGGCCTACGGTCCGCGCTGAATATGAGAAGTCTATAAAAATTCCAAATTTCAAATATCTCTCATTATTCCTTGATAGTGACTTACAACTAGAGCTCTGATAGTGACAACTGACAAAACTGACCTACAACCTACCACACCTTACCCGCACATCGACTTACAACATGATGGCAGGGCACGGGCAAGCGTCTTCTAGCCATGGGGGATGAGGCGAGGGCAAGGTAACTCAAAAACCAAGACCTCACATCCATTACCAGTTAAAATGAACCCAATTAAGAAATTGGTAAATCAATTACACTAAACTATTGGTAATGAACCTCATCTTAGGCTAGGGTAGCTTAGATTTAATTTTTTTGCATTTTTGGCCGTGGTATCGCACCTAGTCGAACTTCAATCGGAGACCGTAGGTACCAGCTGTGGTTCCCAATTGGTCAATTGGGGACCATACTAGCTATGGTCAACATTCAAAATCCCAATGGTCAATTTTGATCGCATGCGGACCGTAGGGTTGACCCACGGTTCACCAACTTTAGGAAAATTTTGTAAAATTTTTAATTTTTCTGAATTTTTAGAGGCAATTAATATCATTTAATGCATTTTTGACTTTCGATTGACAAATTTAATTTGTAGGCCTGCATGATGACATGTTTTTGCAATTTTATCAATTTTTACTATTTTTGATGATTTTTAGGTCATTTTTAAATGTTTTTGCTTGTTTTAGTTAGATTTTTCCTTATATTATGCTATTTATTTTAGATATTGACCTCTAGAGCGTGAGAGCCTGACATTCTAAAGACTCTCTATGGAGAGCTCACTGATGGTGAGCGAGAGTGGTTCAGAGCTGTCGGCTTTGGCTACGTTCTGGATCTACCCACCATTAGGGTAGATCAATCCTATCTGACTACGTTGGCTCGATATTGGAATATGCGGACCAACACGTTTCACCTACCTATAGGTGAAATGATAGTTACACTAGAGGATGTATATAGGATCTTCAGGATCCCCATTGATGGTGAGGCCATCGTATGCTCTACTTCTGGGGCTAAGGAGTCCATATTCGATGCTATCTTTGGTGCTCAGAGCGAGGAGGCTCAGGGTACTATTGACCATGGAGGGGTCCACATCGGCTATTGGTAGGGGAAGAATATCTTCTCCATGTGTGAGGCCATTTTTATGCACCTGGTGGTGCAATATGTGCTTCTAGACTCCTCGGGTGTGAGGATTCCTTGGAACCTTCTAGCTACTATGCGTAGAGTTGTACAGAGCTCTATCCACCAGCCACTGCTCCTAGCCTAGGGGAGCACTCTATTAGCTCAGCTATATCATGAGCTATATCAGATTACTGAGCATAGCCATAAGGGCATCAATTGTAGTCTACTTTTATAGATTTGGGGCTGGCAGCATATCAGGGTAGAGCATCCTGGGGAGCTACCCCTACACATTATAGATATTGATGATGAGCATCAGTGCTATGCTGCCTACTAGCCTTGGGAGGAGGAGGGTTTCCATAGTAGGACTCATGTTGGCGAGACCCAACATTACATTACCTAGTTTGTAGCACTTGGGCCGGATGATATCTAGTGGTGGCCCTACATGGATTGTCTTGACTAGCTTGAGGTCGATGAGAGGCTTCGATGGGCTCATCGGGATAGATGGCTACTCGATAAAAGGTCGAGATTAGAGAGTTTTAATTTTTCTCTCATATCCTATGATAGTTTGGCATGGTGTAGGACATCCTAGAGATCCCATTCACTTACAGGCACCTAGCTTTGGAGAGGGATCTATCATGGATCTAGCCTCCGACTCTAGGTGATGCTCTAGATGACTTCTAGGAGACTAGGGTTGACATAGCGATGACCACTCTAGAGTATGATGGATGGTGGTCTCTATTCTATTGGTATGGGATAGGGCCTCTAGGTCGAGTGGTAGATCAGGCTAGAGTAGAGGTGGATCCTGATGGGCGTAGGGTGCACCAGTGGATAGAGGGTGGCTGGGGCATAGAGGCTACCATTGAGGAGGCTCTCAAGATTGATCTTGATGAGGAGGCTCTAGAGGAGGGTGAGGTCCCTCTTGATAGTGTAGAGGGGCTACTCTTAGCATAGGTGGCTGACTTGCAGAGTCAGCTCGGTGATTCTAGATGTAGTAGAGGGAGCGTGACACTACTATCGCTACTCTATAGGCATAGCTGATAGAGAGAGATCATCGATTGATGTAGGTAGAGTAGGATATTGCTAGCTTGACAGCATGGGTGACCATAGTAGAGACCTAGGTTAGTGAGCTCACTCATGCTCATGACTTGGTAGAGGCATAGAGGGATGTGGCCATAGTAGAGCGAGATCTACTCAGGGCATAGAGGGGGTCCTCCATCCTCTTAGGTGATTATGGGGCATTCGATGGCACCAATAGTAGTACTACCAGGTGGTCGGGATCCTATGATAGAGATTCAATACCTACAGGGTTTACTTATGAGTGCCAATGAGAGGCACGCATCCAGGGTTGCTCGGGTAGACCAGCTGGTTGGATACATTCAGATGTTGGGCATAGAGGTTCCTAAGGATCCATATGTTGTAGAGTCCTAGTGGACTAGATCTCGGACTATAGGATAGTCCACTACTAGCTCTAGCCATCACACCCATCGGAGCGAGAGGACACATAGGTCCTCTAGTACGCATGGTGGTAGTAGTCATACCAGGACTAGGGAGGTAGGGTAGTCTACTATAGCATCCAGTCATAGGTCTCGATGCATAGAGGTGCCCATAGCACAGGGGGTAGTTGGATGAGTGCTAGGCCTCTTCGGGCTAGGCGGTACTCAGGGCTCATAGCAGGATCCATAGCAGTCAGTAGGGCAGTAGGCAGAGCAGGCTCCTGAGCACAATACTAAGGGAGGCGGTGAGAGCTCTGGTACAGGGGGAGCAGATCAGAGCTAGAGCTCTACTATTATAGGACACATTTTTGATATATCTCATTTTTGGTGTAAGGTCGAGGACCTACACATTTGTAGCCTACGGGTATTTTTGTACTCCCGATGTACTCTGAGACACACATTATATATATGATATGATCATTATTATGGCTCATTTATTGTGTACTCATTTATTTTTAATTTTATGTTTATGTGATGCACATGGATGCAATGCTTATGTTATGTTGATGCTATATGATGTGATGTATGGATGACATGCAATAGCTATCTATTTGATTTATGATGATGATATGCAGTGATCTTAGATGCTTAGATGTGCTTTTTTATGGATGCATATGGATGCGATGTTTTTCTCTTAACGCATATTTGATATTGCTTTCTTTTCATGCATTAATGTATGTAATGCTTTATTTACATGATGCTAATCTAATGTAAATGAACCTGTATGCTTTAATCACTTAAAACATAAGGAATGAATGCAAATATGTTTATCAATCTAATGGATGACACCACAGAATGTATAAAAATCATGAATGTAATTGAAAATCCTTAAGATAAGAATTTAATCAATTAATCACCCATATATGAAATGCAATGGTATGCAATGTTTATGATGCGAATGATATAATGTGTCATTCAATTTTCTTTTGCAAATTTGAAAAATGTGCATGATATAGTCAGTGGTCATCTAAATATTATTTCTAATATCCATCCGGTATCTATCCTATATGTTGATTGTGCTTTATATAATGATGTATCATGGGTTTGATACTTTGCAATTTGATGATTTATATGGTTGCAATTTTTGACACTTTGTTGCTATGGGAGAAATTTTTGAGGTTTTCCATGAGACTCAAACACCCTAATAGACTTATCAAAAGTTGCATACTAACCACACTAGACTTTCGAGATAAAAGGCTTTTGCTAGGATAGACCCTAACTGTTCATTATCCCTGTGTGTGCAAATGAATATTTTAAGATAAGACACGAGCGTTCCCCGATGTCAGGTGGGATTCTTTCAGCCCATTGCTAAGATAGGGGTTCCACAAATGTCTTATCCAATCTCAAGTTTAGATTTTAGTTGGACTAAGCCACTAGGCAATGCAGGACACCTGAAGCTAGCTCTTCCACATTCAAACATTGGTCTTGTTCATAAGCGATATGCTAATGCGTCAGACATATCATCATGCGTAAGGTATAGTAGTGTTGACAATTCTAGGGATTCAGGCTCATTCCTTTCTATCCTTCAATTTTTGGGATACTTGCTCATATGTAGTGAAGCAAGGGAGTCGATTCCATCTTCTTTTTGAATTTTCTGGATCTCTTTGAACTGGATTTTGGATCTTCATTTGATCTCTGCTCGAACTTTTGATTTATGATCTTCATTTGATCTTCACTTTGAACTTTGATTTAAGCCTATTTTTTGATCTTCACTTGATCTTCACTTTTTGGCATTTACATTTGATAATCTTCTTCAGAAACTTTCCTTTGGGGAGATTTACTTGGAAAAATTATTTCTGGTATATCGATTGAGAATATCGATCTTATGATATCAATATGGGATATCACTCTAGGGAGTCGATCTATGATATCGATCTAGGGTATCAATCATGAGGATTGATATGGGATATCTCTTTGGGATATGCTCATTTTATCGTAAGCAAGGGATTCTGAATAGGGAACTAACCTATCCTTTTGCCAACTACCAACATTTCCCATACCGTCCGCATAGAGGGATAAGCAAGAATAACTCTTTTCACTTCAGGATACCCGGTCCTGCTTCATGGCTTTCATCTTCCCCTAGTCCTTGTTAGGATTGTTTAAATTTGTTGATTAGTGATAGGCTTCTGATATGCTAAGGGCTATACTAACTGAACCTTAGCTACAAAAGCAAAGCAAGCTTTCTACCAACTCTTGATAAGACTACTAGGTATGGCTGAGTGATCGAAAAACCTAGTATATCTCCATAGCAACATTATAGGTTGTGTTGAAAAACACAATTACTCACATGAATGATGGATTATGATAAATGCAGAGATGCATGATTTAAACACAAACGTGGCATCATTTGTAAGACTGACAAACACAATGCCTTCTATTATGGAATGCAATGGATGATGAATGCCTATATGCAATGCAGTAATGCAGTGAATGCATGTGTAAATGCAAAATAAAAATGAAATTCAAATGCAAATGCAAATGTTTTTGGATTTTATGCTTTACCAATTTTTTTGGATTTTATTGATTTTATAATTTTTATGGGTTTTGAGCCTCATAATTGACCAAATGATGAGTACATGCCTCTGGAGCCTTTAGATTGACCAAGCAATTTTTAGGAATCCTTGGAGCTTTTAGGATTGACCAAAGGGATTATGGGTACCTTTGGGGCATTTTGGGATGACCAAGCGATTTTGAGAATCCTTGGAGCCTTTGGGGTTGACCAAGCAGTTTTTAGAAACTCTTGGTGCCTTTTGCATTTGACCAAAGGGCTTACAGATGCCTTTGGAGCTTTTTAGGATGACCGAGCGATTATAAGAAAATCCTTGAGGCTTTTAACTGACATGACCAAGTGGTTTTAGGGACCCTTGGAGCCTTTTGGGATGATCGAGTGGTTTTGACCAAACCCTCAAAGCTTTTGAGGTTGACCAAAGGGCTTATAGATGCCTTTGGAGCTTTTTGACTTGACCAAACCACTAATGAGAGTGTTTGGAGCTTTTTAGGATGATCGAGCAGTTACAAGCAACTCTCGAAGCCTTTTACTATGCTCTTCAAGCATAAAACACCTTAATATGGATGATGTTGAGAGGTTCAGGCTCTTCAACACCCCCTAGCGATGTTAGGTGATAGGTACCTAGACCAATATTTTTAGATATGATGTAGGGTCCTAGCCAATTAGCCATGAATTTGTCTCGCATATCTAGTGGTAAATTAGAGTTCTGTTGGTTTTCTTTCAAGACAAGATCCCCAACTTCAAAGTCTCTCTGGTGGACTTTGACATTGTAAGCTCATTTTAGTCACTCTTGATAAATGTGGAGATGCTCCAGGGCATTCACGTGATGTTCATCAAGTAGCATCAGTTGATCCAGTCGAGCTTGCTGCATAGTGTCATCATCGATGAACTCTTTCAATGCGACGCGCAACATTGGAATTTCTAATTCCAAGGGCATAATGGCCTCAGCGCCATATACTAGTGAGAATGGTGTTGCCCTAGTGGGCATCCGAATACTAGTCCTGTAAGCCCATAGCGCAAGGGGTAGCTGGATGTGCCAGTATTTGTGGTTTTCTTGTACCATATTTTTCAAGATGGCTACCACTATCTTATTTGAAGCTTCAGCCTACCCATTTGCTTGTGGATAGTATGGAGTCACAAAACTATGTTTGATTCTATATTTAGATGTCAAAGCTCTCATAGTTTTGTTCTTGAAAGACGTTCCATTATCCGATATTATTTTGGATGGAATCCCAAAATGACTTATGATATGCTCCAGTATAAACTCTGCTATACGAGCTCTAGTTGTCATTGTTAAGGGTATTGCTTCCACCCACTTTGTAAAATACTCAGTAGCCATGATTATGAATGTATGTCGACCCGATGATGGAGGAGAGATCTTGCCTATAAGATCTAATCCCCATTGAGCAAATGGCCAAGCCGCTTGAATGGGTTGTAAGGCCTATGATGGCAAGTGCATAAGATTAGCATGATGCTGGCATTTAATGCATTTCTTGACATACGCATTGCACTCCTTCTCCATAGTGGGCCAATAATAACCCATTCGAAGGATGCACTTGATGATGGCCATGCCACTAAAATGGCCATCACACGTACCATCATGGGCTTGCAAAATTGCCCATGATGCCTCTTGGGGCTCTAAGCAATGAAGGAGAACTCCATCATAGCTTCTTCGGTACAAGATGTCTCCTATTAAGACATATTTGGCCACTTTCTATTTAAATGTGCACTTCATGGCACATGGAAATCCCTCTGGGATTATACTAAGCTTTAGGAAGTCTTTAATTTGTGACATCCAATTTTGATAAATCTCAGCTTCGACTGCTAAGATGACTTGCTCCCCCTGCGTATTTACTTTTGCAAATGCAGACTCAAAAACAACCCTATGGTGAATGGTAG
Source organism: Wollemia nobilis (assembly GCA_028583015.1). Lineage (NCBI taxonomy): Eukaryota > Viridiplantae > Streptophyta > Pinopsida > Araucariales > Araucariaceae > Wollemia > Wollemia nobilis. Next base: position 3,707,420 of record JAQPPZ010000386.1, on the reverse strand, counting down.
TACCACTCCCCATGGGACTCTGAGAGGTTAATGACCCCTAGGGTGCCTTCTTAAGAAAGTCTTCAGCTCTATAGAACCATTCAGCTTGTGGTTCTACACTGATCATGTTGATTGATTCTCTATTATCATAGGTTGCACGCTCTACTGCTGGATGAGAGAGCATCTTGACATGGATGGTAGTGAAATCAGTAGATGGATTCTGAGGGATTAAGGATCCCAAAGAAGCCATGGTATCTACAAACCTATTTGATGATCGAGGGATTGCCTCAATGTCATACCATTCTAGTTTGGCCAAATATGTGTCAACTAGATCTTTATAGGCTTTCAGTATGGGACATCGACACTAAAAAATCCCCTTGACTTGATTTACTATGAGCAAGGAATCACCAAAGATGTTCAATCTCTTAATATTCATGGTGATAACTATGTGGAGGCCCAATAGTAGGGCTTCGTACTCAGCGTTGTTGTTGGTGCACAGAAAATCCAACTTGAATGACAAGGGCATTGGAGCTCCTTGCGGTGTGAAGAACACTATTCCGGCACCACCCCCTTGTTCGCACTTTGAACCATCAAAGAATAGAGTCATATCAGCATTGTTCTCTAGTTCTTCGAGTTTGGGAGCTTCAGATATGATGAAGACTACATCGTCTAGAAGCTCAATTGTTAGAGGCCTATTATTTGATAGTGGCACCTCAGCTAATTGATCTGCTATGACCTATCCCTTAATGGACTTCTGGCTTATGAATTCTAGATCAAATTCTATCAAAAGCATGATCCACTTTGTAGTACGTGTATTGTGATAAGTCTTACTCATCATGTACTACAAAGGATTTTGTTTGGATATAACATACGTCGTATGACTTAACATATAGTGTCACAATTTCTTTATAGCGAACACTACTGCTAAACACAATTTTTCCATGTATGCATACCCAAGCTCATAGCTCACCAAAGTTTGACTAATGTAATATATGGCCTGTTCTTTGCCTTGCACGTTCTTTTGGGCCAACATGGTTCCCAATGCAAAGTCAGTTGCCGATATATATAGTAGAAAAGGCACCTCTAGCCTTGGTGGAGCTAGCACTAGCGATGTCTCCAGGTATTGCTTTATCTCAGTGAAGGCTACCTTGCAGTCCTCATCCCAGTTGAATGGGACACCCTTATGTAGCAGTCGATTCATGGGTCGACATTTATCCGATAGTTGGGTGATAAATCACTTTATCGAGGCTACCTTGCCCTGAAGGCTCCTTAATTCCTTAATATTGGTGGGAGGACGCATTTCCAAAATGGCCTTGACCTTCGTTGGGTCTACTTCGATGCCTCTCTTGGAGATGATGAACCCTAGTAATTTTCTAGAAGTTATGCCAAATACGCACTTCTTAGGATTCAGCTTGACATTGTGCTCTATCAAGTGATCGAAGACTTTCCTTAAGACCTCTGCATGCTCTTCTCGTAGCAATGACTTGGCTAACAAATCATCGATATAATATTCAAGAATTTTGTGCATATAGTCATGAAAAATGTATGTCATGGCCCTTGATATGTGGCACTAGTATTTTTGAGGCTGAATGGCATAACTTTATAGCAAAATGTTCCCCATGGCGTTATAAATATGGTTTTGTGTTGGTCTTCGGGTTTAATTTGAATTTGATTGTAACCAAAAAAATCATCCATTAAGGAGAGCATTTTGTGACCTATAGTTGCATCTATGAGAGCATCAATATTGGGCAATAAAAATGAATCTTTGGGTGTTGCCTTATTTAGGTCTCTGAAATCCATGCAAATATGGATTCTTCCATCGGGTTTTCCCATGGGTACCATATTGGACACCCATTCTGGATAATCGATGGAAATCACAAATTCCACATCCAACAACTTTTATAGCTCATATTTCACCATTAAGGCTACTGTTGGGTGCATTTTCCTAAGCTTTTTCTTGATCGACTTCTTCGTCAAATCTAGCGAAAGGTTATGAGTAACCAATTTTGGGTCTAGACCTGGCATATCCTTATATGACCAAGCAAACAAATTTGGTCTCTCTTTCAGTAGAGGGATGAGGGTGGCCCACTCATCTGGAGTGAGACTCTCTCCAAATTTAACCTTCTTTGCATTGGTGGGATCATCACTGATATCCACCTCAAAGGTTTCCTCTATCGACATATGTGATCCCTCCTCAAGCTGGTGAGGCGTAGGAATCAGATGAATGTCATCAGTCGGGTTGAGTGGTTCCAGTTGGAAGCATTTTTGGCATGATAAACATCATATGCATAGCCTGGTGCAAAATGGAAAGGTTGCAACATTTCTTCATTGGGGAAGAAATCCTCAGGCTCAATGGGTGAATCAGTGTGATCCCAATCGATAACATCTTTGTTAAGATACAATGGTTTAGACGGATCTTTTGGATTGTGGAGTGGAGTGGTCAAATCAATGGAGACCATGTTTATGGAATGGAATTGATCTCTAGGACCACATGGATTGACCTCTACAAAATCTGCATAGTCCTCATACCCATGATCTGGCTCTAATGGCATAGGCACAAAAGGGTCTTCCCTATGAGGACTATGAATAATTGGATCCTCCCTATGCACTGAATGCAAAATAGGATCATTCGGCTCATGGAGCTGCATGTAGGTCGATGGAAGGGGATTAACCAACCGATGGATTTGATCCAAGTTTAACCATCTTGCTCTCAGACGTGGACCAACATGTAGCTGCCTATAGACCTCATCGATGTCGATGGGTTGATGGTGGTGATGCAAATAAGGAGGACCAAGGTAGGCCCTCTCTAGCTCATCTTCTTCATCACTATCATAATAGAATCCTTCATTCACCCCCACTCTTGGAGGGTGCTCCTCTAAGTGAGGCCCCATGAATCTCACTTCTTGCATACTATCATCGCTATCCAGAAAAATTGGATAATTATACCTCATGTACGATGCTATCAAGAAAACTGGCTCGGTCTCTTCCCCTGGATGATCAATGTTGGGAAGGATCTCTTCGGTATCCTATACCGATTCCATAGGCAATAAATGATGCGCATACAAAGGCCTTACATAAGCGCCTTCGACTTCATCCCCAGATCCATCATCATTTGAGGAATCCTCATCTGCATCATAGCCTGGTCCACTCATATCGGAGGTGGACTCTGCTCCATCTTCATTACAAAGATCTCCTAACTCGAGATCACTTGCAGTAATGGGGTTGCACCCCTGCATGTCTGTGTCATCGACTGCCTCATGGGTTTGGTGTCCCAGTTGATCTCTGGGGTTCATCTCTGCCTCAGTCTGCTCAAGGAGCCCTTCATGATGATCTTCGAGTGGCTCAATGGTGATGGTAGATATCATAGGGTGATTCCTCTAGAATTTGGAAGGATCTGGATGATATGGATTAAAATCCACATCATCCACCATGTTGAGGTATAGATGATCTAGGGATGCTATGAGCAAATCATCCTACCCATGTATCTATAACCCTAGACTGAATCTATCAGTGACTAACTGATAATGAGGTTCCAGTGGAGTCCTCCATCCTTGTTCAAAGAGACCAAGGTCGTATCCATGCCAATGATATAGCTCAAAAATATGCATGGCATACTCCGGATTAGACAAATAATGAACGTTTACCATGAAAGGTTCCTCATCATCTTCATCCATGGGCTCTCATGTTGGAAGCTGATCTAGCCCCACATAGATGAAGTTAGTTTGGTTAGGTGGCTCTCCCAATGGAACCATCGATCCAACTGGATAATGATGAGTGGATGGTCTGCCCATCTCTTGCGTAGTCTTTAGAATTGGTTTGAAGGTCACATTTTGCACAAGGTACTCACCTAATCTAGTATTAGCGAGATGTACCATCACCCATGGTGTGGATGACCCTATTGAAGATGCAGGTGAGGTAGGCTGAGGTGCCTCCTCGACTTTGTCTTGGGGTTCCTCAACTTCCATGGGAATGGGAACGTCCTCGATGATTGGCTCGGGCTCATGCTCTTTCTCTTTTTTCCCATCTTCACCTTTAATTTCTTATCATCTCGATGCATGACTGATGTCGATGGTTTCAAGGAAGTGGTAGTGGTATGCTCCGATCTGTGTGACATAGATGGCATTGGTTGAACATGCACTATCGGTTTACCTCTTGGTTTCCTTATTGGTGATGATGACCGAACATCCAGGTGCATTGATGGGAGTATGAAACCCCTAGGCAAATCTGCTAGGTTCACAAACTTAAATGGCTCCTCATCCGATGCCACTACGTGAACCAGTCCCTCATGAATATATTTCATGCATTGATGTAGTATCGAGGGGACACAATGCATTTCATGAATCCAAGGCCTATCGAGTAAAATGTTGTACTGCATGGCCCCTTCTATCACGTGACACATTACTAAAATGGTCTTCAGACCTACCTGTATGGGTAGGATAATTGTGTCGACAGTCGAACATAGTGCATCGTTAAATGCTCTCAATGTAAATGTAGTTGGCACAATATGTGATTTAGGTAGCTTCAAATGACTCAGTGCCTTGGTCGTTATTATGTTGATCGATGAGCTAGTATCGATCAAGACCCTTTTAAATGGCATGTGATTCACACACACAATTATATGCAATGGTGGGTCAGTCATAGTTGTAGAAACCATCCTTATCTCATGATCATAAAATTGGATCATCGGTTCTTGACACTATTGTACATGTCCCATAAAATTTGTGAATGCCTACGCATCCTGGGCCTATACTTCAATGGACCTTAAAATGTCCATAAGAGTCTCCCTGTGCCTCGAGGACTATTGAATTAATTCATATATTGACAACTTCGTAGGAGTTATCTACAGGTTTTGGACCAACCTGCTCCTTAGGGTCACCATCGGTCTTGTTGGTGGGCCTAGAATATTCTGTGTCGATCACTGATTCGGCATGGCTTGTATCTGGATAGGAGCATGAGGTTGATTTTGTTGTTCGTATCTCCCATGCCTAGTAACAACATTGACCATGCCTATGAACCCCTGGGTAGGTGGTTCGACTCGTACCTGGTTAACTTGACCAACGTTGTTTCGAGGCGCCTCATGATTCGGTAAGGGGTTCTTGTAAATCCCCATATTTTGATTTTCTGGCGCCTATGGGTTGTGAGGCACTACAAGCTCACCCTTGTCGATCATATTTTGCACTAGGTGTTTGAAAGACCAACACACCTCGATGTCATGACCTTTCATTCTATGAAAGATGCAAAATAGATCATCTTGAAACCCCTTTGGTTTGGGTTGATTGGGGTCTATCATCTTGACTTCGGGTAATCTGATTGCCTTGGCCTCACATAACTGATGGAAAATCACCATCAATGATTCCTTCAATGGTGTGAACTAGTGAGGTGGGCGTTGCTCTTTGTTTTTGCCCTTGTAGTTGTTGCGCTTGTCATACTACGTAGGGGGAGGTTGGGCCTGATAGTTCTACTTCTGTTGCCCCTTGTCCTCCCATTGGAGATTCAATACCACTTGATTTACATGGGCCTGCTTGCCCTATTGCTTTGTGGTACTCTTCTTTTGTCCCTCTCTCCTATTTTTGAGCTTCAAGTTGCCTTCCTGCAACTTGATATCCTCAATCACCTTGGCTTGCACCAAAGCCTCTTCGAATGTAGGATACTATTGTAGCTATAGTAGTAATGAGATGTGCTTGGCACAACTCTTCATAAACATCTGAGTTAATTCTATGGTAGGAATGGGGAATGGCAACTTCACCATTAATCTCCTCCATCTCTTTTCGTATTGTTCTATCGGCTCATCGTCGCGCTGAGCTAGCATAGCTAGATCGAAAATATTGGCCTATTTCTTGATGCCAAAGGAATAGCATTCAAGAAAGGCATCATCTAATTACTCAAAACTTGTTATACTATGTTTCTTTAGCTGATTAAACCACTCTCGGGTAGGCCCTAAAAGTGTCATGATGAACGTGCACAACAATAATGCATCATTGCTTGCTATCTAAAAACAAGCATCCAGAAAGCTCGTTACATGTTCTTGTGCATCTTCATCACCCTTGAACTTATCTAACCTGGGCATATCAAAATGCTCAGGGTAAGCTAGAGTAGGCACTAAAGGATCCAAAGGCTCGTTATGGATTTTCCTTAGAGTCAACTTTTGAATAGTCGTGCCTTGTCTCTCAATGGCTTTAATTTTCTCGGCTAAGGCCTTATAGGCCTCTAAAGATAGAAATTCCTCCTCCCTAAGTTGATGTGTAGGTGGCTTAGGAGGTACTATCTTCCTTGCATGAGATGGAGGTCTTTGCTCTTCCTCCTCTTCAGCTCGGGAGCTTTCAGGATATTCTTGCTCGTATCCATCTCCCACTGCTACTTCATGTTGTCTCTACCTTTGATTATTGAGCGGTGGTAGCCACTCCCTTTGTTCGGTAGTAACATGAGTATGAGCATCTCTATGCTCTTGATGCATCTTGGCTTGTGAGAAAGCCTTCCTATGTGTATGCTCTCGATGCTCATCTTGAGGATATAGGCCAGCCCTAGCTAGCCGATCCTCCTACTCCACGTGTTCCTTTTGGGCAAGGATACGCTCTTCGTGCATGCACTGCTCATATAACCTCTATCTTATGAGCCTTTGCACTTGAATATTTTCATCTTCGATATGTTGCCTCTCTAGGTGAGCATCCTCCAATTGGTCTTGGAGGAGTTGGCATTTTTCTCTGATGCCAGTCGATGTGATCTATCGATCTGGTCGGTCGTGGGAGGCCTTTGATACCCTTGCTCTGTACGAGCGACTTTGTGGGTTCTGTACCCATCAGACTGATGTGTTGTGCCTTTGCCTCTATCTATGAAGATGGCATTGGCCTCCTGTTGTGTCCTATATTGTGACCCACCATGCGTAGATAGTGGGTGTGTGACATGAGGGTGCTTAGAAGCCTCCCCATGTTCTCTAGTAGTGTGGATGACACTCCCACTATGCTCACTCAGGGCTCGAGTGGGTGGAGCAGAAGGCTTGTAGCCTAGCTACTCTAGAACACTACCTAGACCTTCTAGCTACCTAGACCACCATCGCTCATGCGGTGGTGTACCATTATCTCCCACCTTTGATATGTCAATGGTGATCTTGCATGGTGGACCACGCATGGGAGTATGGTTAGTTCTATGCTCGATAGTGAGCCTATCTACCTACCCCTGAATGGGTGGGTCTCTAGTCCTTCTATACTCAGAAGGTGGAGCCATAGATCCTCTAGTGGACTTAGTATGTAGGGGCACCAATCTGGTCCCCTACATAATAAACTCTTCGGTCGATCCCATGGATGCGCATGCATTGCGGTCTCGATAATGGCTCTCAAGTGGAACACCCTCATGCTGGAAGGTTTCTTATTCTACTCTATGCCTAGAGGAGTGTACTAAAGCTCCTCTATTTGGGGTTTGCTCTATTGGCTCCCCTCGTGTCGAGTTGTCTCCTCGAATGCTAGCCGAATGACGTTCGGTTCGCTCATGTGGTTGAGGATTCGACATGTATTGTTGTGAACTAGTTAGGGGTTGGTCATCGATATTGGATTTGGACCTTTTTCGACCACCCCGTGTGTCCACCATTGTGTACCTAGAGTCTAAATGTATTATTATTAAGCAAACAAGGTATACAATAATGATTATCTCATTTTAAGTTTTAAAAGTGAGTCCTAAACTGTTTGATGTGTTTTCAATATGTGTTGTATCAGTTGTAGAAACTCTTATCATATTTTGCAAAACTTGTTGGATTTTATTCTTGGTTTAATGGATTTCACCTATACTCGTAGCTCGACAACTTGGCTATGAACTCCAAGTCACGTAAATCCCCCGTGTGTGGTAATGAAGCCCACACCCGACAAGGAGCATAGGTCCTCCTAGATCCTCACCCATTTTCACCCAGTCAATGTTATACCCTTCGAAGAGGAGTACATGCAAATTTTTTAGGCTACGAATGGTTCTTGGATCTGGTATTGGTCTATATATCAAGGGTTCATAGGATTTGGGCCAATGGATGGAAGTTACGCCCACCGTCGTTGAACCCTACTAGTGGTTGGATGTCAAGCCCAACTCACTAGCGTTTAAGTGTTTCATGGTGTGTGTGGTTCCTTTTAATGTACATAAAATAAATGCATCATATAGCACACATGCTCATTTTCTAAATGCTATGCATATGAAAGACGTTTCAAATTCAGAAAATGCAAGCTACTCTAGATGCTCTTTAAGACTATGCACATTATGATGCTAAATGGCCACTAATCGGGCCTCACACATGCAAACCATCAACACATATCTATCAAGCATGTTGTAGCCTAGGGTAGACTACAATCAGAGGTCCGTTGTTCCCAATAGCACCTTTCTATTGAAAGCAAAGTACGAAAGCAAACTAGGACAATTGATTTACCATTTTTTTTAGTTCTTTTCCTAATTTGCATTCGAATTTGACCTACTATAAAAACATAGAGAACAAAAAAGTGATAGAGGTCTAGAAAAAGGACCTACCTCATGTCCTACACTATCTAAAATTCTAAAATTGGTTGTCTGTGTTGTCAGTAGGAAACCGTAGGTCTGACCTACGGTTCTGACTATGAACCATGCCTTGTACCTACGGTTCAGTTGTTGGGCCATAGTTGATAGTTGTGGTCTGTACCTACAAATACAAAAGCCAACAAAGCATAGTCAGATCCTAAAAATATGGGGTGCCATCATGATCACCTCTGTAACCACTAGAAAGGGTCACACCCGATGGCGGCTCCTATTGTGATAAATGGTAAAGATATAACATGCATACAAGAAAATGAAATTGACAACAAATGAAACAAGAAAGAAAACACTTTATTCCATTGTATTCAAAGCCAAAATCCAATTACAAGTACGTCCCTCTTAGGGATATTCATTTTGATACAATATTACAATAGGAGTGCACAATTGTTTTCCCTCTTAAGGGTAGGTGTGATTTCCAAATGCCTTTCAGAATGGCACGAACTGCTCTAGGGTGGAGGTGCCCTCTTCTTCGCAATGGGGAAGGAACTTGATGGTTTGCTCTCCTTTGAAACTGTTCCCTGCGGTCAAGAAACAACACAAGAATGTCAAAAATATAGGCAGCCTCTCATGATGAGGCCCTTTTAGGTAAATTGCATAATGACACCATTAACATGCATAATCAAGAAAATATAAAGAATGCTTCTAAGCTATGCAAAGTGAATCAAGATTCATGTAATAGCGTAAAGGAAAGTAGCAGCTACACTATGCATGGATCAGATATAGAAAATGAAGCATAAACATGCATAAAGAAAGCATTTAAGTCCTAATTGAAGCATAAGCATAAAATGTAAATCTAACCTAGTTCTACAGTCAGAAGTCTTCTAAAATGCTATTAAACCATAAAAACAACTAATCTAACCTAATTAGCTAGACAAAAATGGAAATAGGAAGGCGGTTATACCTCTACTACAAACCGTAGCTCTAGTGCATGGTCTGCACTATAAACCATGGCTGACAACCATGGTTAGCACTCTGATAGGCTTACCCTCAATTCCAAGGGTAGTGGGCTTAACCTCCTTGTCCAATTGATGTTCAAGGGTCGCCTTCGATGTCCTTCTGATAGGTTTGGTGGTCAAATCACTATGATGGGCCTTCGTTTGCCTGGATTTGCATTTCTTGATCCTCCTAGGCTCCTAGGGCTTCCATGGCAAACTGATCATTGGATGAATAGCAATATTTGAATGCACAAATTCAATATGCAATCCGATAGGGCTTCAATGCTCACTTGATCACTTCACACTCACTCGATAATTCGTTAGCGCTTCGCTATACAAATCATCTATATCTTCTCCCCATTTGGAGGGGGTATTTATAGGATGCCCTAGGACTTGGGGTGGCTTCCTGGAGAAGCCAAGATCAAGAAGGGGTGGTTAGGATAGTTGGAATGGAAGCTTCCACCCTCTAACCACCTTCTTCTAGATCCAATGGCCGTTTCAACCGATTTGGCTCGGATTGAAGGCCAACTGAACTTCAGTTAAGACCGTAGGTCACAACTATGGTCTAGACTACAAACCGTAGGTCTCAGCCATGGTTCAGCTGTAAACCATAGGTCTGGGCTATGGTTCAGACTGATTAGGCCAAGGAGCCCAAATTGAGTGGTTAGAACCACTGCTCTATCTTGGAGTCTATCCAAGATCTTCCATATGGTCTTGTAGCATGTCCATATGAGTAGTCACCCTCGACATGACGTGTTTTAGGTGTCTACACCTTCACCTTACACATCATGGAGCTAACTCCCTTGTTCATTATAAGTTGCTCAAAAATATATATCACTCTTGCAACTTCAATAATATTAGACTTTTAAGGAAGCTCTAGCCCAAGACAAGGTAATTGAGGACATTAAGGTCCAAGAAGAAGATATTAAGCTCCAAAATAAAGAATAACCTGATAAAAATACTAAGGGTAATCAAACCCAAAAACATATAGCTCTAGTAAACCAAGTCATTTTGAGTGTCCCTAAGTCCTCAAATAAAACCCCATATCAAGTACCAAATTATTAGGCCCAACTACCACCCTCAAAAATCATAAAATCAACCACCAATGCAACAACAACGTCCACCTCACCAATACACTCTATTACCAAAACCTTTGGTGAACATATTTCATTGGTTGTGTGAGGTGCAATCAACCACTCTCCTTGAGATTCCTCTATTGGACCCAAATCATCCTAAACCTAATAATTATAGGGAATATCAGTATTACATCTAACATAGATAGAAATATCATGACATTCAATTACGCATTGCCTTAGTGTAGGATATGATCAAGAGGTAAGAAATTCAAATAGAAAATCCTCTTTCCATGAATAATTAGAACATGGGGGTCTATCAAGATCCTCTACCTCAATGTAGACCAAATATAGCACCTACCATTACAGCAAAACAATCAAAATAGGTCAATCAGGTCCATGTTGCCCCACCTAACCAAGGTTTTGTGGGGATGATTAACATAGTGACAAGGAATAGAAGGTACCCAATGCAACCCACACAAATTGTGGACCCCTCCAATATTCCTTCAATGTCACAAGCATCACTGCAACCAATACCAATCATACCTCATCCACTTCACCAAGTGCTAACACTAAGAAATAGACTCACCCAAAGTCTTAAAATAACCTTAATTAAGCTCTTCTTCTATGAGCTCATACAACAATCACTACCACATCAAGAAGCTCTAATGGATATTTTGAAATCAATTGAATTGCAACCCCAAGATCCCAATGCTTTTGCCAATTTTATGGGATAAATTCAATATTACAAAGATCCTGCAATAAATTTCCATGATCATGAGATCAAGACCATACCTATTGAGATTATTGATCCACCACTACACATCATGGCTAGTGTGGATGGGATAACTTATAAACATGTCCTGATTGACACAAGCTCATCCATTAACATCATCACCTCCACAGTGCTTAAACACCTCAACCTACCATCATCGCATATCGCCACATCCACATTCACCCTCAAATCCTTCAACGATGCATTGTGTTCCACTATTAGGATAGTGGTCCTTCCCATTAAGGTTTGACTAAATATCATTCACACAGTTTACAATGTATTGGAAGGGGCTATGCAATATAACTTGTTGCTTGGTCGACCATGGATAAGAGACATGAAGTGTGTACCTTCTATATTACACCAAAGCATAAAATATGTGCATGAAGATCAAGTCCACTATGTCCTAGTAGATTTGGAACCCTTTAAGTTTTACCACATGGTGACACATCCTCATGAGTCCACCTTACCATCAACTCATTTGGATATCCAACCTAACCATCCTAACCAATGATCCAATCATCCATCCAAAGCCTCCATGCCCTCATCATCACCATCACCATTGCAACCACAATCATCAACCTCCATGGGAATCCCCCTTGACCTATCATAACCTCCCATGAGGAACCTAGGAAAGGCACCCATGATGTCCCCACCGCATGAGCCCCTATCACCAATCACATCCACATCCAATTCAGCCAACCCACCTCCCACACATCAATATCTACCATCTCCACCACATCCACCCATATCGATCCCATGCCTGAGGAACCATCATCCATCACCCATAGCCCATCACCATCCACCCCTCCATCCTCAGCTACCCATCCATTGTAGGTGAAAATTCACATGACTAATCCAAACCTGGAGAAATATTTAGTACAATATGTTACCTTTAACCCCTTTATTGAGTAAATAAGAGACTTTGGTAGGCCTCACAATGCACAACTACCTATAGGTACCATCATCCCTCTTATATCCTTTCTAAATCAAACCAATTTCATCTATGAAGGTATTGATGCCTCTATAGATGCACCTCTTATACCAAAAGAGGAAGAGTTATTTCTTGCTAATATTGATTATCTATCAAATACATCCTTTGCTCTATGATACTTGTATCGCTACCATTGGCATCAATAATATCTTGGGGCACTACGAGTAGGGTCCTTGAACCCTACTAGAACTGAAATATCAACTACCAATAAACAAGTCAAGATTAGGATACCACATATACATGTTTGATGAACTTCTAGCAAATTCTCTTCAATGCCTTAACCTAGGCCTTGAGGGAGACATTGATGGCAATGAGTATGCTAATCCTAGAAATACTCACTTGTTTAGCGATCATTTACAAATTTCTACGTTAGTTATTGATGATTTTTACTCATCAGATGAGGAATCAGAGGATAATTGGGAGGCATTATCTATTGCCTCATTTAGCTCGAAAGAAGAATCCACCCCCATTGAGCCTCTCAAATATCTAGATAAATTCTATATTCATCTATTCCCTAGGTAGCAACTCATTTGGAGACAACTTCTCCCACCCAAGGGTCCAATCATCCCAGTTCCACCTAGGGCACATCCCATCATCCTGATTCCACCTTAACCACCCCCTATGCAATTGCGACCACCTATTTTTAACTGCTTATTTCCACCCAAGAATGGAGTTCATCCATCATCCATCAATATGATCTCCATTGACCTAGCCATGCCACTCATCTATCTTGGTAACCCCTCATGATATTTACCCCTTGATCTTGAGGCTATTGATTTTGATCGTATTGCTATCCCACCTTTGCTCGATGAGTTCCTGCCCTCTAAGAACATGCTACAATCATATCATATCACATCACAACCAACCTTAGCAGTTCTCCAAGTTGAGATAGATTCAAATGATGCATCCAACTCTTTCAATCTAGATGATGATATTCATCTGATCTTGAATCCTCATCAATTGAAAGAGGGATCCCATATGTTAATAGAAGAGATAATCGACATTGACATCAGCACTGATCCTAAAAATCCTCAAATTATTAAATTGGGAAAAATTCTCTTAGAGATAGAATGTGCTGCTTTCACCGCTCTTCTAAAAGAAAAAAGAAAAGTTTTTACATGGACATACAAGGATATGCCTAGTCTGGACCCAAACCTAGTGGTCCATAATTTGATGCTTGATCCAACGATCAAACTAGTTAAGCAAAAAATTTACAAGCTACATCCAAAAATTGCCCTAATGATAAAATATGAATTACAAAAATTGTTGGATGCAGGCTTCATCCAACCCATTGACTATCCTGAATGGATCTCCAATATGATACCCATCAGGAAGTTGAATGGGAGGGTTTGCATATGCACCAATTTTTGAGATCTCAACAAAGCGAGCCCTAAGGATGAATTTCTACTCTCGAGCATTGATACGCTCATAGACATAATTGTAGGTCATGAAATGATTTCCCTCATGGATGGTTTCTCAAGCTATAATCAAATTCATGTCAATCTTGATGATCAACCCAAAATAGCCTTTACCACACCATGGGGGACATTTTGCTACAAATTCATATCATTTGGTCTAAAGAATGCTAGTGCCACTTATCAATGGGCCATGACATACATTTTTCATGACTATATACACAATATTGTCGAATATTATATCGATGATATGCTAGCCAAGTATTTATTGTGTGGTGATCATGTCGATGTTCTACGAAAGGTCTTTGATCGCCTACTAGAGCATAATGTGTGATTGAATCCTAAAAAGTGTGTTTTTAGAGTAACATATAGAAATCTTTTAGGCTTCATCATGTCTAAGTGAGGTATTGAAGTAGACCCAAGCAAGGTCAAAGCAATCATAAACATGCCTCCCCCACCAACCTTAAGTAGCTCTATAACTTACAAGGGAAGATATAGGTCATTCGATATTTCATAGCACAACTATCAGATAAATGTCAGCCATTCAACCATCTTCTACAAAAGGAGGTGACATTCAATTGGGATCAATATTACCAAAATGCCTTCGAGGACATAAAGCAATACTTGGTTTCTACACCAGTATTGTCTCCTCTGCGACCTGGTGTGTCGTTTCTACTATATATTTTTGCAACTGACTTTGCCTTAGGGACTATGTTGGCCCAAAATAATGAGGTAAATAAGGATCAAGCCATCTATTACATCAATTGCACCTTTGTATCATATGAAATCAAATATGCTTATGTCAAGAAGCTCTACTTAGCAGTGGTCTTTACCACCAAGAAACTACATCATTACATGATAAATCAAACAATGTATGTTATCTCCAAGGAAAATCCTTTATGATATATGATGAGTCAAACATATCATAATAGTCACACTACAAAGTGGATCATGCTATTGATGGAGTTCGACCTTGAATTCATTAATTAAAAATCTATCAAAGGTTAGGTCATCATAGACCATCTAGCGAAAGCACCTCTTCTCGATGATAAGCCTATGATAATTGAGCTACCTGATGATGCAATATTTGCATTATCTAGCTTGAAAGAGCTAGAAGAACCAGAGAAAAAAGTTGATCTTACACTATTATTTTATGGTTCTAAGTGTGAGCAAGGGAGTGGTGTTAAAATAATGTTTTTCACACTACAAGGGGCTCATATTCCCCTTTCATTCAAACTCAAATTTTCCATGCACCAATAACAATGATGAGTATGAAGCCCTCATTTTAGGACTTCAAATGGCTCTAGCCATGAACATCAAGTACCTAAGCATATTTGGTGACTCCTTTCTCATTTTTAACCAAGTAAAAGAGATCTATCAGTGCAAGTGCTCAGTCTTGAAATCATACAAGACCCTTGTGGATAAATTGCTTGTTAATTTTGAGTGGTATGATATCGAGGCAATTCCTCATTCCTCCAACCATTTTGTGGATACAATGGCTTCCTTGGGAGCCCTAATTCCACAAAATCCTTCAGATGATATCACCACCATTCATGTCAAAATTCTCTCTCAATCCACAATTTTGTGAGACAATTCTAAAGAAGAGCAAAGCATTCACATGGTATATATTGAACCATACCAAGATTGGTTCTCTCAAATTCAAGACTTCTTGAACCTTGCTTCTTGGGGATCCTTGATCCCGCAAGGCCCTTATGATAATGTCACAACCATTTATCTTAAGGTCCTCTCTCAATAAAATTTCCTATGAAATATTTCTAGAGAGGGGAAGATGTTCATCTGGTCCAAGTAGAGTCTTATCAAGACTAGTTCGTGCAAATTCAAGATTTTCTAAAGCTTGGTAATCTCCCCTCAGGATTGTTGCATGTCACCAAACGTACATTTAAGAAAAAATTACTAAATATATCTTTCTAGGAGATATATTATACCATCAAAGTTATGATGGTCTCCTTCTTCGATGCTTAGAGCCCCAAGAATCTACTTGGGTCATTTCTCAAGCTCATGATGGTACTTGTGGTGGCCATTTTAGTGGTATGGCTATCACAAAGTGCATCCTTTTAATGGGCTATTATTGACCCACAATGGAGTGAGACTGTTGCGCTTATGTCAAAAGGTGCATCAAGTGTTAGCATCATGCTAATCTATCACATATACCTTCATAGGCTCTACAACTGATACATTCATTGTGGCCTTTTTTTATAATGGGGCTTAGATCTAATTGAAAAAATATCACCCCCATATTTAGGCTAACACACGTTCATTCTAATAGCCATAGAATACTTCACAAAGTGGGTAGAAGCTATTCCCCTCACCACTATGATAGGATCATTCATTATGAGTTCATACTGCATAATATCATATATCATTTTGGTATTCCATCAAATATCATCTTGGATAATGGAACACCATTTAAAAATAAGTATGTTCAAGATTTGTGCAACAAATATCATATCCAACATAGCTTTTCAACTCCTTATTATCCATAGACTAATGGTCAAGCTGAGGCATTGAACAAAATGATTATCACCATCCTCAAGAAAATCATTAACAATCATCACAAGGATTGGCATATTCAATTACCTCTAGCACTTTGGGCTTATAGGATGAGTATTAGAACACCAACTAGGGTAACTCCATTTTCTCTAGTATATGGTGTTGAGGCCATCATGCCCTTGGAACTTGAAATCCCCTCATTACGCATCTCATTACAAGAGTTCATCGATGATGATACTACATGATAGGATTGCCTAGATCAACTCACTCTTCTTGATGAATGATGCATTAATGCTCTTGAGCATCTTCATGTTTATCAAGATTGTATTAAGCAAGCCTACGATACAAAGGTTCATCCTAGGGAATTTTGGGTTGGTGATCTTGTGCTAAAGGAGAACCAATAGAATTCTAACATCCCTAGCCATTTGCATGACAAATTTGCTACAAATTGGTTAGGCCCATTCATTATAAAATAAAATCTGGGATTGGGAACTTATCAGTTAGCTACACTTGAGGGTGTTGAGGAACCTAAACCACTTAATATTCTAAAAAATTTAAAAAATAAAAAACAAAAAAAAAATAATAGACAAAATATTAAAAATATAAAAAATTGCATACTACCATCCACCACCATTTTCATTGCACATCATTATATATAATCATGTAGTACACTCTGCATTTTATCATCATTGCATTTTGCTAGTTGCATGATTAGTTACATTGCATTAGGTATTTTGTTCGACATAGTTGCATTCATCTTGCATTGAGTGTTTCATGTAGCATCATGTTTGTAGGAGAGTCACTTGTCTTGATGTAACCTCCTTTATCTTGGGCATACACCCCATTTCATGGGTCATACACATTCACATTTCCATATTATCTACCCATTTCTTGCTTGTTCCCAAGTAGTTGTTATAAGGTGTCCAATAGGGTCTTTCAGTTGTTAAACTATTTCTAGTTGGTCTTTCAAATATAATTTCTAATCATCTTGATATTTGGAAATAGAATTTTTCTTTGGGCATACTTTTATTATCTCAAAATTCCAACACATGCTCACAATCTTAATTACGATTTTGTACAAGGAAATATGACACTACAAAGTATGTCTTACCTCAAAAGTAAAAAAGTTTTCCTTTGCTCTTCCTATCATGCGCATGGTCTAAAAAAGTTGAGAATTGACAAAAGGACAAGCTCATCCTCCCCAAAAAAAATCCCTTTGCTCCTCCACAAAATGAACAAAAATTCCCATAAAATCAAATCATCAAAATCCCAAAGAAAAAGAAGAAAAAAGCTTGAATCCCTAGAATTTTTAGTTTTTGACAACCATGGGGTGATCTCCATCGCCAGCAATAGGCTATAGATTCTTGCTTGGTAGTGGAGTAGCCTTATGCGTGGTGACACATCTGTCACATTAGCAACCTTATTTTGTATAGACCAATATTAGCTTGTGGTTGAGCTAGCTTATGATGGCTTGCATTCAGAGTAGTTAAATCCAATCGAGTCCAAAGTTGGGGTAATGAACTTCACTATGCACACATAGGGATATTGAATATCTTGGTCTTCCTAGCAAATTTTTATCTTTCAGATTCTTGTATGGTTAGTACATGAATTTTGATTGGTCAACTAGGGTGTTTGAGTCTCATGAAAACCTTATTGTTCCCTTGTGACCTCTCGTTGTTTGTGATACATTATCATTATGCTTATCCATTGCATATAATTTTTTCATGGATTCCATAATAGTGTATACCCTTGATGAAACAATTTACATCTTGATGTGTGTCTCTCATACATTTTGTAGTGCCCATACTTAGTTTGTTATTGCATTATAGAATCATCCACTATGTTTCATTAGTTACACATACATTAATTAAGTTATAATGTGTCATAAATACATCATAGGTATACCTAGTTCTATGCATACATAATAGCTCAAATAATATAAAAAATATTCATTCATATAACATTAATGCATCATCATATCTACAAATATAGGAATACATCTATAAGCATCTATCATTACATCCATACATCCATAATTACACATAAATTTCCATAAATACACAACATATTAAGCATCAATAAAATGACCATCTCATATATATCAAAAGTAATTATGTACATAAAAATTCCTATAGGCTAAAATATGGTGGATCCTCAAACCTCACATCCAAAAATAAGCTAGTACATAAGGACCCTACTCAGGCTAGCCTTGCTCCACCACTATTCCCACTTCCCTCTACCTCATCTCTATGAGGCTACCTAGACCCACTAGTCCCTAACATCTAAGATGAGAATGGTGATGAAAATTAAGGAATATGAATGAAGGATCTCTTTATGCTCGACTTTGTTAGCTCTACTAAGACTAAGAGGAAGATGGACATGATGAAAATACTCGATCAAGTCTATACACTACATATTCCAATGATCCCACATAGTCTCACTCAGTCTGATATTGAGCATGATATGTGGCCACCATAGCTCACAATTGGGTCACCTCATCTATGGCCTATCCACCTAATTATGCTTAAACCTGCTCAATAGTAGAACCTACTATCTACGTATGTAGAGCATCTCACTATAATATGAGTCTCTATCGCTCCTCCCATCACCACCATCACTCCTCATAGGATTCTTTGAAACCTTAGTGGGTACCTATGCTAATCCTCCCACATACCTCTCCACTTGATGATGAACTCACTGCTATGAAATATTCTTTGTTGCACCACTGACCCCTACCTTTATAGTCATTATCCCTCCCTAAAAAAGTTAGGCTAAAATCTAGGCATCATAATCAATTGTGGTTCTTGAATCCTTTACATCAGCATTTGACAAAGGAGCATCTGCATCATCACCCATAGCATTAGGTTGTGGCCATGCTAGTTGTGTCTCACTAGTGCACTACCTATACACCATTAGATCATCTGGTACATCCTACCTTAGCCTAAGTTGGTGGATCACCTGTGAGTATTGAAAGTACTCATGCACTATCTTGCGGTGACCAGTTAGCCATCTATCACATTGCACCCACCTTAGATGCTTGACCTCATCATCCTAGATTGAAGCTCCCCTTCAATGCCTCCATGTCACCTACCCCAACCACATTCCAATCCATGAGCTTGCATAGTGATCAATAATACCCTATAATGGGTGACTCTTACCCCACTCTCACTCATGCAGCCATCACATCGCATAAGGAATATCAATATCAACCAATTCTCTACGTGCAACCCATGACAATCCCATAGGTCTATCAACACTAAAGTGCTTCCATCCCCATACTTATAGGATGAACATGCATCCCAAGCCTAAGTGGCCTCTCTACAATATCTCATAAAGCTCCTTGTAGAGATATCCCAATAATGTAGTCCTCCACACCATAATCCTTGATTGCTCCACTAAGTCTTGAAAAAGGCCCAACAGGTTCCAAGGGAACATCATACCTAAAGAGTCTAGTATGATTAAGTTCAACATCAGTGACATAAGTATTGCATGTCTCACTATCAACAAGCTGGTCTCATACCCAATTTTTACTCTCACCCCACCATTATTTGTGTCATAGTCCACATGTCACCACTGATATCCATATACTTAGTCTAATACTACCTCTCACTGGCTCATTAGTGTAGTAACAATGGGCTCTCCCTCAATTAGAATCTACAAAATATGGTAAGCATCCTCCAAGGTTACTGTAATATCACTAGAAGGAAGGTCAAGTATATTGGTATGGATAGCCTACCAATTGATCAAGGCCATTAGGTATGTCTGATCCACATGGATGGACTCTAGTCAAACTATATGCTGAAGACCAAGGTCCTTCAGCCACACCTAGTCCTCTCTATACAACACAACATGAGAAATTCTATAAAAGTTTATGAAGTGGTGTCAAGATCTAATAAGTTGCTGCAAGCACAAGCACTTCATCAACATAAAGCAAAAAAAACAAATAAAATAGCAAAAAAATTCCAAGCTCAATCGTCTTGGGATGATACGGTCCCCAAATGCAATCATCTCAACCTGATATGGTCACATCATGAGATCATCTTGAGTTGATATGGTCCCCAAATTAGGTTGTCTCAGGTGATATGTTCACAAAATGGAACCATCTCAACCTGATATGATCCCCATTACACAACCAATAAATAATATATATATATATAGAGATATATATATATCAAACACACACACACATAAAGAGAGAGAAGGGAAGGAAAAAGCAATAAATACTAACTACCCATCAACCACCCCATTTTAAATTCACCTAAAGCTACCCATTTCACCCATCCCACCCATTAATTACCATTTAATTTTAGTGTGGGTTCATTTTATTAATAAAGTCAAGATTCAAATTTTCATCCTTACTCTTCTAGTACTAGCTCCTCTACTCATAGAGGCACTTGATGGGTCTAACATATTGATAGGGTGCTTTTCCAGTAGCATTTCACTTCACCAAATACCTCTCCTCCTCCTCATCTCACTCGTTTCTCATCTTGCATGGTGAAAATAAATCCACTTCCAATATTTTTTACTATTTATAGCTTTTCACCAACACAACCATCTAATATGATTGTGGTACATGATGTGACTATTCTGGATGATCACGTTTTTACAAAAATAAAAAATAAAACAAAAAAATAGAAAACCTAGTTAAATTGCAACCATCTTGGGTCGATATGATCGTTGAATTTCACTATTTCCTAGGGTACCCAAGTTAATCACCTCATTCTAATCAAGCGACTTGTTGCTATCATCATTTTACATCTCCTCCATTGAATTGTCACTTGAGGGAGTAGTCAATAAATATAAAATTCATGTTTCAAAATCAAGTCAATAATCAAACACTCAAAAGTGTAAATCACATTCATTCAAGAATCATTGCCAAAAATAATCATACACCCTCCTTGCTAGGGCAAAAGCAAAATAATCTCAATCAGACACTTGGTATACCTAAAGCCTATAGACTAATAATATCTATCATTGGTTGAAAGGTTACCAAGATCAGATAAATGGTGTACCTAAAGCCTAAGGCCTATAAACTAATAAATGTCTACCCACGATTGAAAAATCACCAAGATCAAACCTAATTCCATCAATGTGTTGGAAGCAATGACTCAAAGGCATGCACCCTTTCCATAATTAGGGTATATCATATTGAATTTTTCAAGAAACATCATCCATAATCAATTCAACCATTTTAGATCATCTATTTTTGCTCTGCATTGTGCTTACACACAAAGCATCCCAAAAAGGGGCATCTATAGACACCTAAAATGTATCATCTTGAGGATACTCCCATAAGGCCTCATTTATAGCTCACATAATCCACCTTGGGTAACCTTAGGGATAATTCAGTTGTTTTCACCACTAATAGGCACTTTTCTCCCATGGAAAGCCTAACTGTCTCGACCCGATATGGTCTCAGGATCATAACCATCACAAAAAATCACACAAAAAAATTGGCATCTAAAATTGCCTGTTAACACTACACATAATTTTGTGCACCAACATTGGATGCCCTGCATGAGGTAAATTCAATTAATCACATGCAATCATTTAGAGCCATGCATGCCCCTCTAATTTTTCATCCAAAGTACCCATAATTTGCACTAGCTCCATTTAGCATATATCCAAGAGGTATATAAATTGGCACCCACCCATCAATTTTAAAATCCTACTTTCAAGTTTTTGTTCCATGAAGTGTTGCAAAAATATATCCCCAAATTTTGAATTTGTACAATGAAGTACTATAAAAATCAATCCATTAGGTTTTTCCTACTGTTGAACTGCCATATAGGATTGAACACTATACTTCCTTACCTTGCATAACCAATACCCTCACTTCGATGACTGCTAAAGCCCACTAATTTTCCTCCCCACCATGAGAATCTATCGATAATACCAACCTACATATCTCAAAAATCACCTAAACTTGATCATGTAGAAACATAGGCCCATGACAAAAATCATATTGCCCTGAGATGGTATACAAATGAAATCATATTGACCCAACAGAGTCTTGGATAGACCACTGGTTTTTCTATTTTCTATTCATTTTAGCATAAATTTATGTTTTCCGGTTTATACACTAGCTTAGATTTCCATTTATACATGCATGTGTTTGTCTTTCATTTTGTTTATCATTTTCACATTCAATACAGGTCCAAATTTTGTGGGTCTTTCATATGCTATTGATATGCTTTTTTTTTCTTTGTGTGTAGACAACATGACCCAATGAGAGCAATATATTTTAATATCCAGATCTGATTCAATGTGTTGGTCATAGAAAACCTGCTCTCCCATGAACTATGCTAGCACGAAGATTTTTTCTAATATTACACTTGGAGACCTAATTTTGATATATTGTAATCATTGTATCATTAGTAGCATCCCCTAAGATGGTATTTTATTGTTACACTTTGGAAAGACGAGTATAAATATATAAAAGGATCCATTTCATTTTATCTTGTTTGATCATTGTGTTTCATTGTTGCTTTGCTTTTTATGGTGCAAATTTCTAGATTTTAGTTATGAAAACATGTGCATACCCTAGCATAAGGGGAAATTATTTTCTTGATTTTGTTATAGGAAGAGATAACTATTATAGGCTAAATAAATGACTCTAAGAGGAATTGTTACCTTAGATGCCTAGTACAAGTGAGATATTCATGACTGGAATCGTCATGGGTCATAGTAGTCCTCTTGAATAATCAATTAGACATAATACAATAGTAAGCACCCATGCATTGATCAAATATTTAAAACCAATGAGTGCTACTAGAAATAATGCATTCTTGTAGGCTTCATAAAAGGTAAATTATATAATATAATGGATGGTCATGATATGCAATGAACCATCCATAAAGAATAATAATTCCACTAGCATCAATGACTTATTTTAAATGCAATGCATGTGAGTCAAACTAAATATGGTTATCATATCATCCCGATGAATCTTCTTATGTAATATAAGGAAAACATACCAAGAAATTGAAATAAAGGGCACTTATGCAACAAATGTTATCAATCGATTATCTAAATAGACAATAAATAAGGTAGGAAAGACTAGTGGATCCACTACCTCAACCACCTAACCAAATACAATGAATAAGCTATTCTAAATAAGATCATAATTGGATCTCATTATACCCCCTAACATAATATGAATTAGGAAAACTAGGTAAGCACAAGCACATGCACACATGTAATGACGATGTCAACCAATTATGCAAACAAACAACAAATGTAGTCATACATATGAGTAGGTAATTAATGCAAATAAACAAGATATAAGTAAGCATAATAAAATTTAATATTTATAATGTTATGGGTTATTTAAAAACTTATACCATAAAGCATGGCTAAATTATATGTTCCTAATACATACTTAGAAGTAACTACAAATAGGCCTAGCTAGTTTAGCTCAAACTTTCCTTTAAGATCATATTTGGAATTACTGTTATTTTGATTTTCTTTAAGGACCAAATCACCAACTTCAAAATATTATGATTGTACTTTCTTATCATAAGATCATCAAATCCTATATTTATAAACTCTCAAGTGCTCCAAGACGTGGATTTGCTTTTCATCAAGAAATTCTAATTGAGAAAGATGACCTATATGGTTTTTATCCCCAATAGAGGAATCTTACAGTAAGACTCACAATGAGGGAACTTCAAGCTCAAATGGAAAAATGACCTTAGTTCCATAGACTAAGGCATAGGGGGTGGATCCTATAATATTTTGCACACTAGTGTGATAAGACCATAAAGCTATATATAGCTACAAGTGTCAGTCATGAATTATTTTGTTAACTAGCTTCTTAAGTATTTTAACTAAAGTTTTATTAGAAAATTCAACTTGAATTTTATCTTGAGGGTAGTATGACGCAAACCATTTATGCTAAATATTGAAATTGGCACAAACCTTTTGAACATCCATATTTTCAAAAAGTATCTCATTGTCTATGACTAAGATAGAAGGGATGTTGTACCAACAAAGGATTTGGTCAAAGATAAAATTTGGAGGCTTGCATTACCATTGTAGTAGATAACAACATAGCTTCAATCCACTTGGTATAGTATTCAATGGTTGTGATGATGAAATTATGTCTATAATATATTTTTGGGTTAATATTTCCAATGATATCCAAATCCCACATGGATCATGGGCATGGGGATGTTATGGGTTGAAGCACTTGAGTTGGGGTATGAATTAGGTTATAATTTTTTTGGTATTGATATGAATGCATAATATAGTCGTAGAATTATTTTTTGATTGAGGGTCAATAATAGCCCATGCTAAGATATTTTAAATAATGGAGACACCACTAAAATGACCTCCACAAGATCCATCATGGGCTTCTCCAATAACTACTTAAACCTCATTTGAGTTCAAGAATCATAGTAAGATGCCATCAAGGGAGTGATGATAAATAATATCTCCAATAATAACATAGTAAAAAGATGCTTGAAATGCTTATGCTCACTATGACTTAACCCTACATACAAAGTACCAACCTTAAGGAAAGCATAGGTATCTTTATACCAAGGATTAGGTAAAGTGATGGCAATGAAGAAGACATATGATGGTAGCTGACTAGCATCCAGGCTAGCAAGTTCTTGCATTTGCCCAATGGTGATTATAGTTTTCTCATTTTCAATATTAAAGGGACTAAGGTATGCAAATATGTCCAAGGAATCCATGTGATAGTTTTTGACCAAGGAATGGCTTCAATGGTCACTTTATCAAAAGAAGTTGATAATTTATTAATAATATATTTATATGGATTTAGATTTTCATCCCATATCTAATAAAAACCAATAATTTGGTTGAATACAAGTTTTGAATCACCAAATATAGTGAGGGTTTTGACTTTGAGTGCTAAGGCAACATGAAGTCCTAAGATGAGTGCTTCATACTTTGCGATGTTGTTTGTGCAAATGAATTAAATATTGAAAAATAAAGAAATAGGCTATTATTTGGGGCCAACCAACATGACACCAGCCCTAGTTTCCCCAAGATAGCTAGAACCATAAAATATAGAGTCCAAGAATTGGGTTGGTCAATTTTTACAGCAAGGATTGATTCATATGGAAACTCAACAATGAGAGGGATGAGAGGGGCAACAACTAGCTAATCGGCAATAACTGGATCCTTTATGGATTTTTGATTAATAAATTGAAGGTCAAATTTTCTAAGGGCTATAACCCACTTAGTGGTTTTCCCTCACATGTGTGGCTTGGACATGAGATACCATAAAGGATCAACTTTGGCTATGATAATGGTTTTAAAATTTAAGCATATAATGCATTAATTTCTATGAAGTGAAGACCACTAATAGGCACAATGTTTCTAAGGGATTATAGAAAGTTTCATAACTAAGATTTTGCTAATGTAATAAATGACCCATTCTCTATATTGGTCATTGTGTTGTGCTAGCATAACTCCTATGGTGTAAAAAAATGCTAAAATGTATAGCAAAAAGGTCTTGGATTGATTAGGGGACACAAGGATAAGTGGGGATGACAAGTACAATTTTAGAGCATCAAAAGCAACTTGATATTCAACATCCCAACTATACTTGTTATATTTACAAATAATATTAGAGAAATATAAAAATTTATCAAGAAGTTAGGAAATAAAGTGTCTTATGACCTGAAGCTTACCTTGAAGGCTTTGAAGCTTAATTATATTATAGGAAGTTATATTGAAAATAGAAAAAATCATGTTTGGGTCAACTTTAATTCCTCTCCAATACAATATGAATCCTAGCAACTTGCTAGAGTTTACTCCAAAAATACACTCAGAAGGCTTAAGGTGGACCTTATATGCTCTTAATAATTCAAATATGTGCCTAAAATCCGTAACACAATCCTTACACTTGAGGGACCATCCTAGGATATCATCTAAGTAATATTTCACAATAGTATGTACCATGTCATGGAATATGTAGGTCATGACTCATTGGTAAATTGCTCTGGCATTATTAAGGCCAAAAGGCATGACTTTCTAGAAAAAGGTAACCCAAAAGGTTATGAAGAAAGTCTTAGCTTGATCTTTGAGATAAATTTTAATTTGATTATATTCCAAAAATTCATTCTTGAGGGATGACATTTCACAACCACCAATAAATTCTACAATCATATCAATGTTAGCGAGATGAAATTCATCCTTAGGATAATATTTGTTGATATCTCTAAAGTTGGTACAAAAACAAACATTTCCCTCTTTCTTAATGATAGGAATAATGTTGGAAATCCAATCAAATAGTTAATGAATTTTATGAAACCTATAGTGAGGAGTTGTGGGTGTAATTTTACCCCTTTCACCCACTCTCCCCTTAAGGAAGTGACTTACTTTATTCAAAAAGAGTCCACTAAATTTTGAAGATATTACTGGGCAGACATAAGGCATCATGTGGTAGTGACAATAGTCACGAGTGGACCAAAGTGTTGGGAGGATGGCAGAATAAAGCAGGGTGGACCATAGAATGGGAAAACTTTTTCCCTGAGATTTTTGGTGGAACATTCTCAAAAACCCACCCAAATTATTGGGCGGATGTTCTAAGAAACCAAAAAGGGTGGAAAAATCATTCAATCCCACCCTTGAGGACAAGAAGAACTCAGACCCATCCTGGGTGGGGAAATAAGAGTACTAGTCGGGCTAAACATATGAAGAACACTCGTGTTCTATCCTAGGAGCCTATGTGGGTGGAAGTAAGTACAAATAAAGAACTCGCTAGATACAAAAGGTCCTTGCAATCACACAAAATTCAAAGGAAGACCTGCTCGTTGCTACAGTACTCGATGTCGTACATGAATGTGACTTATTTTTAGTGTGATGCTCTTGAGGTAATTCAATATCTATTACCTACTACATAGTCATAGGATCACCAGTCAAGGAGAGGGATGAGGTAGTAGAGCAATAATGAGCTAAGAAAAATATCGAAGGGTCTAGATTGATCCATAAGCACCTACAACTCTTCTAGAAGGTCATCACTTCCCAGTAGAGCAGTGTACCAAGGTAGTGCTTTTTAGCTACAAAAGCCATATTCCTTCCTTCCACCATTAATATCTAGATTTTAAAATTGATGTAAATATAAATAATGGAATTCTAATCATTCCTAAGGGTGACTTTTTAGCCATTATAATTCTTATGTAAGGTTTCCCCTCTGTAAATACAAATTATGCATTGTTTGGTCTCTAGCTACATCCTCTTGTTCTTTATTGAATGTATGAATATTCAATTCTTTAGTCACTTAAGTCATCCTGTGTTATTCTACTATCTAGATTCCATGGGGTGTGCCTGAGTGACTAAGGGGGAGCATATTCATTATATGGTTTGGGGGTTTATTTTTGCTAACACTATCCGAATAGGAGCACTATGATTTTGCATCCTGGATCTCATGCACTTGTTCATCAGTATTGGAATAAACCTCCCACTTGCCATTGATAGAGAGCTAGGACAAAGATACCATTGGGTGATCTGTTAGGTGCAGGGTTTGTGTTTCTAATGGGGTATTGCACCTGCATAGGTCTTTATGCAGCTATACCCATCCTTGTGAGTTCTAGCTATGGCATTTTTATTTATTTCTTTTTGCTTTTCCTTTTACTCTATTTTGTGATGTAGAGTAGTTGGAATCACCCTACAGTAATTGACCTTATCTGAATATTTTCTACCCCATACTTTTGATGCAATAGCCATTCTACATAGTTTGGCTCTAATCCGTCTACCCTACCCTATGTGTGGTGCTAGATTGTTGACCAATAGGAGTTTCTATAATTCTTCTTTAACTAGGAGGAAAATCTTAGGATGCATTTTTTATAACTTTTGTTTGACAAGTTTAGCATCTGGTTGCATAACACGATGATGAACCACCAAAGAGGGATCTAAGATAGGCATTCACATAGGACCACATGAATATTTCACTAAATTCCATTAGGAGCTCAACATACTCTTTGCACTATTAGGAAGTTAATAATTTTTAAAGCTTTAGGATCCTAGGGTTATTATTAGAGCCCACATTAATGTCTATTACCTCCTCAATTAGAATTTGAGACTCATTCTCCAAATGGCAAGGTGTGGGCAGGATTCCTAGGTGTATCCATGGAATTTTGACCCATTTCAAAATTCCTAACCCCCCTAGAAAATTTTAACTTCACCTCTCATATGCCTACCTTTTTTTTTGCACCCTCCTAACCATTTTCTAACTTCCATGAGTTTTTTTGTCATTTTTAGCTAATTTAGAACTGATAAGAACAACTACCAAATTCGCTAAAATAGGGAACCAACCTGTGTCAGTGGGTGACCATTTGGATTTTGTCTAAACATGGTTTGCATCGAAGTTCCATGAATTTGGAGTCTCTAAAATAAGGTGCTAAATTAACATAACTTGGTAGTTTTCTTGATTTACCCTAACTGACTTGATGTGATTCCCTTTTACCCTACAATTCTAGTTTACCCCATATTTAAAAACAATAATCCATCTCTTGAAAAAAGGCTAATGATGAGTTGTGGGTATATGTGTTGAATATTGAGAGCTTGAATTGATAAATTTTTATTGTAGGTTGGGTACTATTAACTACTTTCTTGTAGGTAAAAGAATTGTCTTGAATCTTATACTATAGTTAAGGATTTTTAGGCTCTTTCGACCCATGCAAGATCAAATAAAAATTTCATTACCACCATCATTCCAATAGCATAAGATGATCAGATTCAGTGTATAATCACTGTGACCATTTTAATTCGATCATTTTAGCATTTTATATATTGTTCCTGCATCTGTAATTTAGTATTTTTAGATATCTAGCAAATTTAAAATCTGATCTTTGAATCTACTTTCAGTGTTAAATTTGTTAGCTAGTTTCAAATTCACATAGGATTAAGTTGGGTGTAAATAATTGCTTCTAGGTTTCTTATTACATCATGTTTTCTACATATTGATCATCCATATAGCAATTACACTTTGCATAGGCATTGTTTCATTATTTTCTATCAATATTTCATATATTTGTAATAAATATGTAATTTCCTTATCTTCATGCAAGGTTTTCTAAAAAATACTAGGGGGTATGACTGCCACACCATCAAGGTCCATTTGATAGTAGCCTAAGTAGATTCCCAATCACTGATAACAAATTTGTAGTGCCTTGTGTGATTAGTTGTAGATCTTTCATTATTTTGGCATTGACGGGAACTACTAC
The DNA here is from genome assembly GCA_028583015.1 of Wollemia nobilis. Lineage (NCBI taxonomy): Eukaryota > Viridiplantae > Streptophyta > Pinopsida > Araucariales > Araucariaceae > Wollemia > Wollemia nobilis. Next base: position 3,678,004 of record JAQPPZ010000386.1, on the reverse strand, counting down.
CAAATTTGCTTATTGCTACCAAATTCATTTATTATTTTTGAATTTGAAAAAGCTCTAAACTTGCCTACAAAAATCATCTACTTTAGGTAAGTGCATCCATATAATTTATTTTAGGCTCTGATTCCCATTTTTTTTGTTATTGATCTATTTTTGTTTTAATTTCTACATAGGAATATAAAATATCAATAAAAAAAATAAAAATAAAAAAGATAATGAATTGCATTTAACTTAGAAGTTTTATTCCTATTGTGTGCTATTTTCAAATAAATCTAAATTACATATATATTAGGTTACTAGCTACAATATATCCTAAACATAGGTGCATGTTGAATAAAGAATACATCAAACACTTCCCATTGCATAGAGGTATAAACCATCTCTAAAAGTTTCTTGGTGAAACCACCTAATTTATCGACAATCACCAAAGGAGGAACAACTCTAGGTGCACCTCACATCAAAGTGTGGACCCTTGATTTCCCATCCCCCTTCGAGGCCCAAATCCATTAGCTTGAAGGAAATGGGTGTAAAATTTTTGGTCCACATTCTTTGGTGAACTTGATTTGAATCACCACACTTTTCTTCTATTTCATTTAAAAAAAATCTAAATAAAATCACTTTTATTAGATTAGAAAATATAAAAAGAAAATATTAAAATTTGTTTGATTCGCATTTTATTTTTATAACATCCCTAAAAATAACAACATATGACATCTTATTCTGTAGTTGAGTCTCATGACAAGATGCCATTTTGGTGGTGGGAAATATGCATTAAAGGTCCTATGAGGTAAAGCTGATCTAGAAATAATGCAAATACACAATAAAGGGGGTTAGCCATACCCATGAACCTTTAAAAAAGTATTATCCTTTCACATATGCTCAAAAAACTAAAAATATTTAATCAAGATTAAAATTTAGCTAGTCCAACAACTGTTATAGCTATGGAATAGAGCACATATTTCTCTTCGAAGGGTATATCACTGACCATGGTGAACTAGGTGAGGACTAGTAATACTTGGGGTCCATCACAACTTGGATTTCATCAGCAAGTTATTGTATGTAGTTATCCAGGTGAAGGCCCTAATTTAATACAAGTCAACTATACCTCCAACTTTTTCCCACAATTTGTGATTTGTGATTGATAGAGTGAAGAAATTCTTCTTGTGTGATGCATTTATTAAAAAAAAAACAAATAAATGATGGATAATTTTATTAGAGAGTCTACATTCATAGACATTAGAATAACATTTCTAGAATAGGAACTCAATCTTCTTTATAGACAATACCTAAATCTACCTTGGAAACAGTGGACTCAATTGTAGGAAAGCCTTAATATTATTAAGATAAGGTCCAAAGAGTTAAGAAAAACTAAGAGGATCAACATAGCTAAGGCCTTAGGTGTGAAATATAATTCACCCTACTTTGAAATCAATAGAAATTGTGAGCATTGGTTGGCATATTAAAGGGCAAGTGTCCTCTCAATAATATATCCTTGGGAGAGTTACTTTGAAGATTCCCTTACTATCCATAAGTTTTTTGTAGGCATACAAAGCAAAGAGATGACTTTGGAATATAATAGAAGATACAACAAAGCACCTAGGGTTATAATTTTTAGAGAATTGTGCTACGTTCTATAGTTTGAAAATGCTAGCACTATTCAAGGATAATTCTTTGTTATCCAAATGGTTACTCTTCTGAAAAAGGATTTTACATTTGAAGAAGAAAAATACATGGTTTGGGGCCAATTAATGATATTTATAAACTATTAAAGGAATATTAAGTGATGTGCTCAAGATTTTTACAAAAGAATTAGGAATTTGAAAATTTATAATTTGATCTAAGAAGTTAAAAAAAAATCCTAGAGTATTTTGTAAGAATCTTGATATTATTGAAATAATAGAGGGATCGTCAAGAGATAAACATGCATTTAAGAGATGGTAAGGATATTTTAGGACCTCTTGAGGATGAAATTGATACTAAAAATCCTAATTAGGAAAACATTGAAGCAGAATAAGAGAACCAAGAGAGCAAGGAGGAACAAACTAAGCAAATTATACATATTAGATGATTTTACTTTGAACCTCAGATAGAACCTATCGGAGGTATTCATTTTCATGCCATGGAATATATTTGGGGCTTCACAAAGGCTAATCATGCTACCCTTATGCAAGCATTTATGGAATCATACCACCTAGAAAGGGATGAGACTTTGGCTGAAGCATCTTTGGGTGAGATTTCTCAACCTCCCCTAACCTCCTCTCACACTCTTGAAATATCTTTTTGTGATATTTCAATTGATTCCACTCAATCCGCACAAGTGGAATATGTTTACTCACAAATTCATACCTGGAATGTATTACAATAAAATCCAGTCTATACTGTCAATACAACCGTCAATGTTGGATAAATACCATAGGTTTCTTTGATTTATCAATCTTACAATCCATATGCACAAACTTCCACATCACAATTAAATATCTAATTTCAACCAATAATTCATAAATAATCCAATCGACCCTATGAAAATCACAACAAGTTCCACATTCATCTTATACTCCACATTCATCTTATATCCCATATTATTCTCACATCCCACATGCTTCATATAACATACACATCTACATAGACAAGCTAATACTTCTTTCTCAAATTCTCTATGTAATAGTATCACTTTTCCTTCTATAAGTTCTTATCAAGTCACATAATCTAACTACTATCCTCCTCATGGAAATTTAGTGGCACCAAGTGTTCATAATGCACAAACGCATCATCTTGAGACTATAGTCAAAAAATTGGCTTCATGATTGGATCACATGGACCCATATCATCCTACATATAGTTATAAAAAAATGTGTAATCAACCTTTGGATCCTGTAGTTGCAAGTAGACCATACCCAAAATATTTTTCTATGCTAGTTCTCCCCATCTACAAGGGAACTGAAGACCCTATTGAGCATCTTCAAATGTTTATAATAGCATACCATGACATCGCCTATGATGAAATGTTGTTATTGAAGATGTTCCCTAAGAGTCTTAGGGTTATGGCTCTAGAGTGGTACTACAAGTTGCCAATATATTCTTTAAGAAATTTTGAAGAGATAGTTGAACTATTTGTACATCATTTTGGAGCTTATATCGAAAGACATATGACTATTAAGGACCTATACAATTTGAAACAAGGAAAAGAGGAAAGCTTTACCAAATTTTTGGCATGATGGAGGAAAGTTGTAGGCAAGTTACACTTCACCTTACCTCCTAGAGAAATATTGGAAATATTTATTGGAAATTTACAAGAGCAACTCTCTTATGAGTTGGCCACTACCACTTTAACCTCCTTTGATCAAGCCATTGATTTAGCAAGGACAGTAGAAGAGGTCCTTATCAGAAGAGGGCATTTAAAGAGAAAATAAGAGGATAAACCACCCAAAAATTAATTTGAGAATAAACATGTGGTAGGAGATGGAGTCACAGATAATAGGCCTCCTATGAACGTAAATGTGGCTAATATTTTGAAAAATATGGTGTTGAAGGCACTCGAGAAACCTTGTCTACATAATTTCATGAGACTAAATCAACCATTGTCCATGGTTCTACCACAATTGTTAGAAAGAGTTATGATAGAGTTGCATGATATTTGATAACCCGATACCAACACCAAATGGTATGAGCTTGCAAAACACTATGACTTTCATAGAGTCGATGGGTATGTGATAAATGCATGTAAGAAATTGAATTACTTAGTGTAGGATTTAACTGACAATGGTTTATTAGAGGTATAAGAAGATCCCATAGATCCTAATCCTCCATTGACCACACAACATCCTATATAGTAGGCATAGAATACTAACCAAAATTTATATATTTTCCAAAATCCATTATCTAATCATGGTAAATAGGCGATGAATCAAATTTACTATCAAAATACGCCATCGCCAGAATGATATGTGTGAAGAACACAAGCCTATACTGAGATGGGGGTGAACAGTATAAGACCAAATTTTACTTTTTCTTTCTCAAATAATATTAGCCAATATATCAATGGCAATATCAATAGCAGTAATTAAAGCAATGCATAAATCATCACACACAATAGAGACACCAATTTAATGTGGTTCACCCAATGTGGGCTACTCCATGAAGAAAATATTTCACTAAAATTTTCTCAAAAAATCTCTTGGGAATCCTTCCCTATTACAATATTTATGGACCTATATCCAAATGAGACACCAATTCCCTAATCAAGTTCATGGATCTCTATCCACAGGAGAACTCCTTCTCCTCTACTAGTTTGTGGATCTCTATCCATAGGAGAACTTATCATTTGCTCTAGCTGGTGATCTTCTAGAAGACTACTACCTCCACTACATTGGCTTGTGGATCTCTCTCCATTGAATAACTCTATAGTCACTCAGAATACCTTTATCCTTACTACCCTGGCTAATGGATATCTATCCACTAGAGACTAATAACCTCAACCCTATCACCTCCAAATTTTGATCTCAGCTCTGCTCAATATCTATCTCAAATATGCACTAAACACTATCCTCAATCTAGCACAAATCTGATCACAAGTCTGTCTCTAGTATGGTACAAATTTTCCCTCAAATCTACACCAAAATCTATCTTCAAATCTATCCTCAAGCCTTAACACAAAGCTTGATCCAATCACAAATAAACTCTGCTTAGATCTGCTCCAAGTCTTAACCCAAAGCTTGAACAAATCAATCAATCAACTCTACTCTCAAGTCTTCTCAAACATTTTCCTCAAATCTATCCATAATTCCTCTCAAGAACTTTCTCAATCTACTCAAAAAATATTCACCAAGACTTACCTCAAATATGCTCAACAAGTCCTCTCTAGAACTTGTCCAATATGCTCAACAAGTATTCACCAAGACTTACCTCAAATCTACTCAACAAGTCCTCTCTAGAACTTGTCCAATCTACTCAACAAGTCTTCACCAAGACTTACCTCAAATCTACTCAACAAGTCCTCTCTAGAACTTTTCCAATCTGCTTACCAAGTCTTCCCTAAGACTTACCTCACATCTGCTTGAAATCTTTCACAAAAGTTCACACAAATATGTCCTTAAGCTTTCACAAAAGCTTACTCAACTCTTTCCTTAAGTCCCCTCTAGGACTTACTCAAATCTACCCACAATATTTCACAAAATCTTGCTTAATTCTGTCCTTAATCTTTCACAAAAGCTTACTCAAATCACTGCAAATGTTGCATACAAAAATCAACTTAATCTATTTCAGAAAACCTCTTCAACAACACAAACAAGTTTCACTCAGAATCTTGTTTAAGCATAGGAAAATATAGAGAATGATTAGAGACTCAATATATTTTATACTTACTAGATTTTGTACTCAACAAAACACTCTATCACTTACAAACTCTCTTTAAAATAAATTTATAATAAAGTATAATTTGTTTCACAAAACTTGATCTATCACTCCAATGCTTTGACTCAATTATGCTCAACTAACTTCACTCAATCATACACTCAATGAAACCAAACTTACTTGCAAATCCTAACCAAGTGTTTCACTATACTTTCAACAACTCACACTATGGATCTCAAACCTTGACCCAAGATAATTCCAATGTCATATAACAATGATACTCATGTTCTTTCACAAACCCTAGCTCAAGATAGTTCTCAATATCACATAACAATGATACTCATGATCTTTCAACATCCACAAATCATGCACATGAAAACTCACTCAACATTTCCAACAATACTCATCAATCCTTTTCACTCCAACTTTGCATTTCACAACATTCAAACCAACAAACTTTCACTCACAAGGAAGATGTACCTATACCTTTTGTTTTATGGAGATATATCTTCAAAACCTATCTCAATCACAATCAAATTCTCTTTGCCAATTTCAAGGTTAGATAACAACAACCTATCTCAAAATATCCACAAAATTATTCTCCCCAATAATTAATTCACCATACAAAAATATCAACTCTCAAGTACACCTTATAATCTCCAAAATTCTTAAAATAATATTCAAAGCATAAACAATCAAACTCTTTTGATAACACCTCATAAACTTCTAGCTTAAAAAACTAGAAAAATAAAATTTGATTCCTTTGTTTAACACTTTTAACTCCAATCTTCACACAATAATATTCAATACAATTAATTCCCTTTCTAACCCTTATATCTCTAATCTTTATTTATAATTCTACTTAAAAATTAAAATATTAAATAACCTTATGACTCCCTATATTTTTACCTTAGCAAAAATAAACACGTGGCCTCAAGCGCCTTCAAAACTATCACGTGGCCTCTAGAACTATTAAAAAAACCTTGGTAAAAATTAATTCAAGTGCTTACCTTATGTGATGGCCCACGTCAAAAATTAGCACCCTCAAAGACTAAGTCCAACTCAAACCCACGACCAACTGTCACCTTGGTGCCTAAGCCCTAAGGCTCGGTTGTTTTTGGGCCACACGCCCAAGATAAAACCTAAAGTGCAAGATGCACCCTTTATCCCTTGCTTTCGACGATTTCAAAATTAATCAAAATCCTTTGTTGCATTCAAATTTAAGGGGACGTGAATCGAACCCCTAACTTACCTTGAACGAACATCTTAACCACCCTCTACCCACCAATTGCGCTACACAATGCTTTGGAATTTGTTTTGCGCTCCACTTGGATTTATCACGAAGTCTACCTTTTAAACCTTAAAATACATGCAAATTCATTTATCTTCTCTTTTCACTTTGGGCATACAAATTGCATGGATAATTTTAAAATGAAAACATTGCCCCCCTTTTATACCTTTTACTTTGCACTCCAACACATCGGCGTTGCAAAATCGAATTTTAAACTTAAACCTTTTGGTGCATTTAATATTTATTTAAATTAAAATTTTAAGCTATGGTTAAAATATTATAATTTAAATAAATTAAATAATAACCTTTAAAATCTGCTCAATGGGTCTTTTCAAAGATTAATTTTTTTAATGATTCCTTGGACCTCATTTTTCTTCACCTCAAAATTTTGCCCAAAATATTATAATATTAAATATTTTAATATTATTATTTCCTTTTAAACCTGCTTCTCCTTACTTGGGTCTTCAATATTTTAGGCCTCTTTAGGCATATAATATTTAAAATAAATATTATATCCTATTTATTTTAACCACTTCCTTGCCTTTTGGAAAAACCACCTGATGACATTAATGATGACAAAACTTGGACATCAACCTCTTGACATCAATGACAACAAAACTTACTCAAATTTCCAACAATATCCCCCTTTTTCATTGATGGAAACCCATTTTATTTTACCTTTTTCAGTTCTACTCCCCCTGAGAAACTGCTCTCCCTAACTGAATGCTCTCCCCCTAACTCAAATCTCTCTCCCTTTGAGATCAATGTAAAATGGCCACCTTTGGGGCTTGGGGCTAAATATAAGACCCTTATATTAGCCCCCTCCCCACCTCCTCTCTTTGAGGTGGCTAATTTTGGGGTGGTAGTATCTCTACTCCCAGCATACACTAACCTTTTTCTTTGTCCACCTTATTCCTCAACTGATCCTTTTGATTCCTCTCAATGTTCCTATTCCTGCTTGTCTCTATAATTTTTTCTCTACACCACTTAGCCATATTCCCAACGTTATTGTACTTATAACACTTAATGGTGTGGTTCCTTGAAGGTGTAAATGTCTTGAAGTTCCTCCTAGTGAAGTCATATCCTTTCCTGTCATGAAACCTACAATCAATTGCATTATTACCAAACTGATTACAAGAGTAGCAATACCCTTGAAAGAGATGCCCATTTCTAAAATTTCTATTGGTGAAACCATAACCCTATCTTTTATGTGTCTTGCACTATGTAGCCTTGTGACCAAACCTATGACATGAGAAGCATCTCCCATTGAAGAAACCTTGCCTTCACCCCATTGGTATATTAGTCTCTTCTTCCCTGTGATGTTTCCTATTCCATTTGTTCCTCATCTATGCACTATTCCTTTCCTTGTTGAACTTTCTATTTTCAAAATTATCCTCAGAAGTCTCACTCTCTCTTACACTCTCTTCTTCTAAAGCTTCTTCTTCTTTTGATATTGAGATTGATTCCTCTCCTTGTTCTCTATGTTCCTGTTCAAAACCAAGTCTTGTCTTGTTTTATGAAGATCTTTGTACCTTGATAATCTTATCCAAGGTCTTTGAGCTTCTCCCAAACCTGTGTATTTTTTTTTAGAATATTTTACTTTATTCCTTAGTGAAGCTACCTCATGCTCTAATATTTCACATTCTAATACATTTTCTTCTAACCTTTCTTTAAATTTCCTTATCTTAGCTATTGAGTTGGTTAGATATTCTATAAGCTTTCCTTTCTCTTCATCACATTATTGAAATTGAAGCTTGATTTTTAAGTTTTGCTTTATTACCTTTTAATTCCTTAAGAGTAGAAATAAGCTCACCCTCAAGATCAACTTCTCCTTCCTCTGATTCTGATTCTTTGTCTTTTAGATCATCCTCATTATTTTTTGATTCATCTTCAATAGGAGAATTTCCTTCTTATTCTATTGCCAAAAGTAGACTTTCTTCTTATAAACCTTCAAGTGCATATTCATATTCATCTTCACTGAAACTGAACCCATTCCTTGTGCAATTATCTTAAAGGTGATCAAAGTTACCACACCTAAAACACTTGAGAATTATTGGTTCTCTTTTTACCTTTTTATTAACATCTTCCTTTTATGGGGTCCAAGAAACCATGAATCACAACCAATATCCCTTCAACTTAGATTTATCTAATATTACAAGCTTTAGGTAGTCCTTCATACCTCAAGATCTTATGAGAAAGGGAGAGATTCTATGACCTTCTTTATGTTGGGTCGCTTCAAACAACCCCAATATTTTCTTTAATTTGGTCACCCAAGAATTTAGAGTAAAGCTAGGCCATGGGTCACCTCAATTGGATGGAGGACCAATCCATGAATCCTAGATTTGATAGAGCCAATTTGAAAGTAGTGGCCTATTAGTTACCGCCAAAAATTCTTCAGGTTCATTGCTTTCATTGAAAATCTTCTTAGCTACAATAAAAAAGGTTTAATAACCAGTTATGAATTGGTCCAATGGTTTAGCTAGGATGTGTGGTGAAGGGATATTTAGGCTCATCATAAGTTGGAAATGGGGGTTCCTTTTTTGCTACATATCAGATGGTCTTCTAAATTTGGCTACATTGTAAGTAGCAAGGATGTTGTGTCCCTTCATTTTGGCTTTCAAGTAGGTGCTTTGGTCACAATCACCCTTGGAAGTAGGATTTTCCTATTATAGTGAGTCTTCACTATAGTTTTGACAACTCACAAGGGAAAATCTTGCTAGTAGGATTTAAGTAACCTATACAATGGTGCCTTACCCATTGGACATGAATTTTGACATAGGAAAATCTTGTGGTTGCTACAATAATGGCATGTGATTGAAGAGAGGAGGTTTTGAGAGTAGCTTCACTCAAGACTTTGTGAAGATCAAGGTGAGGAGTATGCTAATTTATAGGCCATGTAACTTGGATGGATCCTAATATTCACCTCCATTCTTCTAGTCAGATAACGTTAGGTTCTCATAAGAAGACTTGTTCCCTCGTACCTAGGATTTGGGAACATCATCTTCTTTCAAGTTTCCCAATAATTAGGTATGATGGATATCCTTATATTGATTCAAAGGGGTCTCATTAATCTTGAGGGATTTTTAGACATGTATTGATCCCAACTACTTTTTCCTTTAGGCTCATGCAACTTCAATTCTATTATTGCATATCTAAATTCACTTGTGTCCTACATCAACTTCTTGTAAGTAAAAAATCCCATTAGAGCTAGTGGATCTTCCTTGGCATTGGGAATTTATCTCTTGCTAGTCATTCAAAAACTATCATCGGATCAGCCTCCCAAGATTCCATATTGCATCACCTCTTTTTATGGATTGAGTGCCTTATCTATTGAATTTGGATCCTTATTTCTTCCTCCACAAGGATCTTGAGGGTGGTCCCCACTTTATCCTTACTATTTTTTGCTCTCTAGGGATAGGTCCCCGCTTTAAATTTGGTCTACAAATATTCTAGAGCTTATTCATCCCTTCAGTCTTCTTTCAATATTTTATGAGGACTTTGGGTGAAGTTGTAGTGGTATTGCAATGGGAGGTCGACTACGAGGCTAGGTCATTCACCCACTTGATTATCAAAATACCAAGTTGTCTTTAATGCTTGATATATCGCTCTAAAAAAAGGATGAGATAGGAATTGCACCTCTCTAGCACCTCTAGAATGACTTCCCTACATAACTTAAGGTTAGGTGGAAGGGCTTCATTCCCATCCATATAGGTTATTCTATATTCCCTTCCTCCTATTTTTGGTCCTTCTTGACCATGTATTTTGGTTGTGGTCGAAAGCTTCCCAAGGAAACTTCAATATTGGCACCAATATTATCTGGTAGATCCAAAAAAAAAAAATTTGATGCTTCTACAATAGTCGACACCTCTTCTACCTTAGCTTATATGCTTCCCCTGAAACCTTTGTTATATCAAGTTTCGATTCCTAGTTGGGGATTTGGTTACCTCTATTTTTGTGATTCTTATTTTTTCTCATCCTCCATAAATTAATATCTAGAGTGAGCCTCCAAAACTAGGTAGTAGCACATCATTGGGTCCTCTTTGGGTAGAATTTTTACTACAAAGAGTGGGGTTTTTAGGGCTTTAAATAGAAAGGGTAAGGGAGTTAGATTGGAATAAGAGGAGAAAGGCTTTTTTTGGAGATTTAAGGGAAATCATCCCATAAAAATGAGATCATATTATAATTCAAGGGTGATTTTATAGGCAATGAGGAAAAGCTTCCCCCTAGACTTTAATTATTAAGGAAATATCTAGATATAAAACTTTGAGATAAAATATGAGTGCCATACCTAGGGAAGGTTTGATCTTGTCTGGTATTCTTTGTCAGGTCTTATGGAATCGAGCATTGAAGTCCTCCATGCTTTGAAAAAATATTACTTGATTTTTATTAGGTAATCTAGTAGTAGGGATCCTTCCTCCTTGAAATGATTAATAAGCTAGATGGCTAGCAAATTCCAATCCCTTATTGAATATGTGGGTACAAATATGTACCATCTCCAAGCCTTCCCTTTAAAATATGCCACTAGTAGCATGAGGGCTATATCCTAATTTGTTATGTTGTGCTTTGTGTAGTGTGTAACCATATGTTGCAATTGCTCCAACATGATGACCATACTTTCTTTGATGAATTTTGATAAGGAATCTAGAGTTTTTATAGGAATTAGATTCCAAGAATGAGAGGGGATTGAAACAACCAAGTGGCTTTGATTCTACCATGTTGAAATACTTTCAGCCATGCCTTTGCTTGATTTCTTTGTTTTAATCGATCGACTAGGGAGGAGATGCTTTTACTAGGACCTTGACTCTACAATTTCTTGGTGGTTTCTTTGGTCTCTTCTTTCTTGTAGTAGAGCTACTAGGTGGGGAACATTTTTGGCCAGATGGAGGTTCCCCTTGCAACCTTGATATAGGTATGGTGGATTCTTTTGTATTCTTCTTTAGTAGTGGAGTCACTAGGTGAATTTGTAGACTACTTCATAAGGTTGATGACCGTGGCATTTATAAAAATCATGGCTAATACAAATGGCCTCCATCAAAACCATGACCTAACTTCTTGATCAAGGGATGGATGTTTTTAAGTTTAGGTCTCATCGGGTATGCCAATCTAAAATGTTGAGGATTGAATGTGACTCGTATGCCTCCTCAAGTGCCACAACCTTTTGTAATTATGGTCTTTGATCCTTAGGTCTCCCTTTGAGTGGGTGCATATAGTGTCTTGTACCTCATATGGGGGGTACCAGTATTGGAATTTCTAAGAGAGTGTGGGACATAGCTCCCATTGGAAAACCTCTAGGGTTTTTTTTTATCTAAGTATAAATCCTTATGTTTGGATATGTTCTTTGGTGCTTGTATTCTTCTAGCCCTACTCTATGGGGCAAAGGAAAAGGAATAAAATAACTAAAGATAGGAAACATAAATTATTATAGGAAATGATAAGAAAATTAAATGTAGAAATGGAAAAGCCTATTTAGCCTATCTAAAGGTGGTGATGTGCTAAAGAAAATAATAAGAACCTCTCACATCATGACATATCTAGTGAACACATGCATAGTGGCTAAAAATGCATAAGGAATATGAGTCCCTCTAAGAACATACAACAAATCAAAACACCCACACAAAAACCAAGATAGGGATTTCACAAGTAGTCATAGAGTCTTATTAATTTGATATTTAAGTTACATACATGTAGAGAGAGAAGAAATTCAAAAACTACGTGGTTAGTCAGACAAGGCTCATGCTAGATTAAGATGCAAGAGGGAATGAAAGAAAGCACCCCTTAAAATATGGATGACTTTTGATAGTTACAATGAGAATAAGATAAATATTTATAAGAAGAAATAGGAAGGAAAAATCCCTCCAAAATCCATGCAAGAATTCAAAATTGTCTTGGGCTAGCCAACATCAATAATGAATGATTTAGAGGCTTTGGAGGAACATAACTAGATGGTGCAAAAAATATTCATGATTAGAACTTCATAATCATTCATCATTAATGTCTTGAACATGTGTTGCCCTTTAGGTTGTCCTCCTTGTTGATGCTTTAATGCTTCTACTATAGCCTAGGGAACTACATCTAGTTGTAGTATGTTAGGACCAAGACTGGATTATCATTACTTTACTTTACATTTGGTCACTTTGGGTTGATCCAAGGTTTTGATGTCCAATTCCTGGCTCATCCATATCCAAAGTAGGTTCCCTTGGTGAAGGTGTCTTTTGATGCATCTGGTAGAGGTAACAGTGCTACATTTTACCTAAGGGGAGATGGTTCTTGAATTTGGGAGGTCTTCTCCTCTTGTGCCTTATGTTGTCTCCTTACCATGTTCTTTAGGTTGGACCTTACAAGGACCAAGAAACCATGAAGCACAACCAAGATCCCTCCAACTTGAATTTCTCCAAGGTGGTAGGCTTTAGTAAATCCTTCAAGTCTCAAACTCTTTCGATAAGAGGAGAGCTTCTATGAACTTCTTCCCATGATATCACTTTGAACAATCCTAGTTTTTCCTCTAATTCAATCACCCAATAATTTAGAGGAAATTCAGACCATGGGTCTCCCTTAACTGAATGGAGGAGCAATCTATAGATCCTATATTAGGTAGAGCCTCTTTGAAAGAAGTGGCCTATTATTTTCCATTGAAAAGGCTCTAGGCTCATTTATTTCATTGAAACTCTTCTCAACTACCACCAAAAAGGCTTAACAATTGGTTATGAATTGGTTTGGTGGTTTAGCTAGGGCACGTGGTGAAGGGAGCTTTAGTCTCATCATCAGTTGGTAGTGATAATTTCTCTTTGGCTACATCTTGGATGATCTTTTGGACTTGGCTACATCATGAGTAGTAGGGATTTTGGGTCCCTTCATTTTGGATTTCAGGTTGGTACTTTGGTCAAAATTACCTTTAGAAGCACGAATTTCCCACTATAGTTTTTTTATTTGGTAAAATAAGGGGTTTTTAAAGGGTCCCCAAACATTTTACAAAGGGTTTTTTTAAGGTTCCCCACACCTAAACAAAAATAAAATATTCAATGAGCACTAGAGAAGAATAGAGCCAATACAACATCCAACAAAAGAATCCAGTAATTTAGATCATGTGGATCCTGCAATCTTGCTTGATTTCTAAAATGAAATTCAAATTTGAAACTAAGCTCTCAAAAAATAACTAGCTGGTGGATCACCAAGGGTACTTGAATAAAATAAAAAGAATCCAAATTAGGCCTTCCCACCTAATAAAAACAATTAAAAATGAAAAAACGTGGATCCTACAATGCTATGAGTTTAACATTCAAATTTGAATTTGAGCACCAAAATAGAAGAGAGCAATGAATTTCTAGGCACTCAAGGAGATTGAGGAAAATTCAAAAAATGTACTTCCCACCTAATATTTTGAAATCCGACAATCCTACCCAATAAGAATATCAGCAATAGATATTGTCCTTCTTGCATCCTACAACCAACCAACAACAAGTAGCAACCAAGGAACATGATGAAATAACCGGATATAAAGGATTTAGATCTTATATACACTATAGTGAGTCTTCACTACAACACCCTTTTTGAAATATTTCCATCATAGTTTCCCTTTGCAAAAATACTCATACATGTGACAACCAACAAGAGACAAAGAATATTATTTTACTAAAGTTTTTTATGCTATACTTGGCTTATAGAACCTTGGGAAATAAATTATCCAAGAGATGGAAAGAAGAATCAAAGGATATAATCAAAAAATTTGCATGCTCCATACCTGCTCTGATGCTATATCAGAATTCACAATATTTTTTAGAAACAAATAGAAGAAATCCATCCACTCAAATCTTATATAGAAAGCATAAAAAATGATGAAAGATAAAAGGATATGGTGGGTGCTTGTAGGCACTATAAATAACCACTATTCATAGATATTATTGCACAACACTTTGATAATCAAATAAGAAGTGTGAGGGGGGTATTTATAGCAACATCAAAACCCCTAATTACATCATAAGGTTTAACCTAAGCCATCATAACAAGTGGGATTTAGGTAAATTACAAATATTAAATAACTTTTAACCATAAAAAGGTTATCCATGACCCATTGGATTTACTTAATAACATATTAAAAAATAATAGATACATTGCACAATGAAATACCCTTAGGCCTATCCAATACAATGTACAATGTCAACTCTTTACCATGAATCAGATTACAAATTCAACAAAATACAATATCATAGACCTCTTAAGTGTACCCTATATGAGAAGGATCTAAAAAAATCATATTAATTTCTTCTTTATTATCCCTTTACTTACAACACTTGATGTTGTTTTTCAAAACTATGAGAATATATTGGGTAGCTCCATTAATATTGAAAGAGTTGACAGAATGTTGGATTAATTATTTCAAAGCCAAACCATTAGGATTTGTCCTACCATTATATATTTGAATTTATGACTTAAAAATAATAATAGTATTTTTAGAAATAATTTTTAAAATCATCATGAGAAGTCTCAAGTATGAAAAAAGAGGTGTTAGCTTCTTGTTTGTATTATTTGAATATACATGGAAGGATCATCTACGATAATAGAGTTAATATAAGGGGTTTGCTCCAATCTATGGTAAAATTGAAATATCTAGAAATTGAGTATATTAAAATTAATTTTGATAGTCCTTCCAAAGGAAATCCAAGAGAAACGGGTGGATGTAATGTTTTTTTGAAATAATGAAGGCAAAATTCTCCTCACTCAAAATCATATGGAACTTCAACTAACAATTATACAAAGGCTAAGATACTTCTTATAGGGACCAAAATTATAATTGAAAAAGTATAGAAATATATTTTAGATGAAAAGGATTCATAAATTATATTAATGATATCAACAAAAATAAATTTTTAATTAAATAAAAATATTACTGTTAATAGGAGTAGTGGTACTCCTGGCCCCAGAACTCAGGGAGAGTTAAGCTTCTCAAAACAAGGGCATAAATTTTGGGTTTTTAAGAATCAGCTTCTTTCAACCCCAAGAGCTAACTTCTCCCCTGCCCTGGCTGGTGGTAAAGATCAGAGTGTTCCATCTCCTTTAGGTGAGGGAGTTCGACCTGATACAGGTGTTGAGGCTGAGTCCTTGGGCGGGGAGGCTAAAGGGGCCCAAGAATGACCGACTGTGGACACTCTGTTGGCCCCAGTGCAACTTTTTGATGATTCCCTAGCTTCAGATGGCGTCCTAGTGAAGTCCTTCACTATTTTAGATCCTCTTCAGTTGGGTCATAATTATTTTCTCCCCTCTCCAGGTTATATAGTGATTGTCCTGCATGAAAGCCCTTTAGCTGGGGTCTATATGATGGCATCTGCACCAAAGGAGGTTTTTGTACCCATGCTATCTTCGGTCAGGAGATGTCTGGACCTTTCTCTGGAGGAGGTAAGCCCTAATGGTCTGGTTCTATTCAATTCTTTTGAAAAGCTTAATTTGGATGAACCAGTCCTACAAGATTTGTTGTTAGCTTCAGGAAAAAAACCTTTGTCTCCTAATCCTCTCAAGCGTGGCTCCTCTGGCCCTAAAACAAGGAGCTATTGCAAAATATTGGATGTGGGTGTAGAGAGAAAGGTTGGTAAACCCTCAAATTCTTCTCGAAGAAAAAAGGATATTGAGTTTGATATTGCCAATGGATCTCAGACCTAGCTCAAGGTTGATTCTGGGGCAGAATCGGGGGGAAAGCAATTAAAAATGGAGGCTTTCACCCACCCTTCTCAGCCGTTGTTGGCTGATAAAAAACCCAAATCCCGCAAATGAAGTTTTTATGCTGGAACATAAGAGGACTGAATGGTCCCTCAAAAAGGTGGATTTTATCTTCTCTCAGGAAGGATTTGTCTCCGGATATCATCTTCATTCAAGAATCCAAAACTGAGAGCAACAATTTTGACTGTGTGCATAAGTCTATTTGGAATGGGGTGGGTTTTACAATGAGTTCTGCCACTGGGGCCTCTGGTGGTCTTTGCTATTTTTGGGACAAAAAGAAATTTGATGGCTTTGTAATTTCTTCCTCTGATCGTATTATCAATTTGCTATTATTTTGCAAAAAGACTAACCTAAGATGGGTTATGACCAATGTATATGCCCCTAATTCTAGTCAGAGCAGGAAAGCCCTTTGGTCGTCCCTCCTTCAGATGAGGGAGTGCTTTAAGGAGGAAGCCTGGATTTTGGCAGGCGATTTTAATACTCCGCTATTCTCGTATGATAAAAAAGGTGGTAATGAGCCCTGTGAAAGGAGTATGGAGGACTTTTTTGATTTTATCAGTAACAGTGAGATGATGGATTTAGATCTGAAAGGAGCTCGGTTTACGTGGAGCAATCACCGCATAGGAAATCAACTGATTCTTTCCAGATTAGATAGGGTTTTTTTGTCTAAGCAGGCTTTACCTCTATTTGGTGATGCTTTGCTCTCTGCTTTGCTGAAGGTGGGCTCTGACCATAGCCCTTTGTGGTTAGAATCCTCCCATCAGGGCATGTTCTTCCCAAGACCCTTCCATTTTGAGGCTATGTGGTGTTCACATGCTGATCTCGAACAACAAATCATGGAATGGTGGTCTTCTGAGGTTCTTGGTGTGGGGATGCAGCGTGTGGCTCTTAAACTCAAGCTTATAAAAGGAAAGCTTAAATCTTGGAATAAACATGTTTTTGGAAATATTTTTCAAAGAAAATAGGATTTAAAAAGTCAGTTATTGGATATGCAAGCTGAAATTGAAGAAAAGGGCTTCTCAAGTGAGCTAAGCAATAAGGAAAAATTGGTCCTGTCCGATCTCCATAACACTCTGGCCCAAGAAGAAATCTTGTGGAAGCAGAAGTCTTGGGCCTTATGGCTGAAGGAAGGTGATAGAAACACAAAAAAAATTCACGTTTCTACTTTAAGACACAGAAGTGCCAACCATATCCAAGAAATTGTCAAGGAGGATGGGTCCAAATTGTCAGATATCCAAGAGATTCAGAATGAAGCTATTTCTTTTTTTAGCTCTCTGTTAGGTTCAAAATATGCAAGGGATGTGGAGGCAGAAAATTTCTTGCTGCAGTCAATTCCCTCAGTTATGATGCCTGACATGAACAATTTTCTTGAAGCTCCCTTCCAGGATTCAGAAATTAAAGAAGTTGTATTTGCGATGGGTGCTTTGAAAGCTCCAGGTCCAGATGGCTTTCCTCCATTGTTCTTTCAGTGCTTTTGGCACATAGTGGGGGGTGACATTTGTGAGGCTGTCAGATATGCCCAATGCTCTAAATCTCTTCCCTATGGAGTGAATGCTACTTTTCTGGCCTTAATCCCAAAGTCTGCCAAGGCTATCAGCTTCAAAGACTTCAGGCCAATCAGTCTCTGCAATACACTTTATAAAATCCTATCCAAATCAGTGACTAACCACCTGAAGAAGTTTATGCCCAAGTTAATTGATAAAGCTCAATCTGGTTTTGTTCTGGGTAGGCAGATCCTGGATGGCGTTATCGTGGTTCATGAAACACTGCATTCCACTCAGAAGAGCGGTAGAGCAGGTATGTTTTTAAAATTAGATATGAATAAGGCTTACGACCGTGTTTCATGGGATTTTTTGTTTGCAGTGCTTGCCAAATTTGGTTTCAGCCACTGTTGGATTGAGCTCATCAAAACATGCATCACTTCGGCTAAATTTTTTGTTCTCATTAATGGTGCTCCGGCTGGATTTTTTTGAACCTTAGGGGTTTGAGATAGGGTGACCCAATCTCCCCATATTTGTTTATCCTTATGGCTGAAGCGTTGGGAAGAACTTTTATCCACAACCCTGTTATCAAAGGCATTAATCCTGCTCTAGCGGTTGATCCGTTGTCCCACCATCAGTTTGTAGATGATACCTTCCTTTCACTTCTTGCTTCACTGGAGTAGGCTTAAGAGATGAAAGTCATATTATCTATTTATGAAAGGGTGGCTGGGCAGAAAATTAATTTATTGAAGAGCCTTCTATTTTTCTTGAACACCCCAGAGCACCGATAGAAGAAAATTGTTGATATTCTTGGATGCAAGATAGCTTCCCTCCCTAACTCCTACTTGGGCCTACCTTTGTTCATTGGTCGTATGAAAAATAATCTTTGGGACCCGATGGTAGAAATATTACAGCGTCGCTTGGCCAGCTGGAAAGGCACTCTCTTAAGTCAGGCTAGGAAAATTCTGCTGGTGAAGACGGTGTTGCAAAGTATTCCGGTTTACTTTATGTCTCTGTTCAAACTACCCGTAAAAGTCCTATCTAAATTGGAAAAAATTCAAAAAACTTTCTTATGGATAGGCCCTCAAGACCACAAAAAGTTCCATTTGGTTTCTTGGGATCAAGCTTGTGCGAGGAAAGACAATGGAGGTCTTGGGCTATGGAATATCAGGTTAATGAATGAAGCGTTGATTCTCAAACAGGGTTGGAAGGTGCTTAGGAATCAGGGGCCTGATTGGATCAAGATCATAAAAGAGAAGTATCTTCCGCATAATGGAAATTTGTTGGCTGAGAACGTTACCCAGGAAGGTTCTATGTTCTGGCAGAGCTTGAGAAAACTCAGAATGAAGCTGCTCCTAGGTGCAAGGTGGGTGGTGGGAAATGGCTCTATCATTAATTTTTGGGAGGACACCTGGCTTCTTGATAGCCCACTTATCCTCAATACAGCTCTAGCCCCTATTGTTGCTCTTACCCGTAGACTGGGTTGGTCCAAAGTTGAATATTTCATTGAGTGGGAAGGGAACAGGAGGTGCTGGAAACAAATTCCTCAAAGAGTATTTGAAAATAGGGAGGAAGCGTTAGCCTGGGGGACCATTTATAATCGTCTTAGACTCTATAGTCTTGCGAGCCAGGAGATGGAGGACTCTCTCATTTGGAAAGCCGAAAGTGAAGGTTGTTACTCTGTTAGATCAGCCTACCACCTTTTTGATGTAGATCCTCAGCGTTGGTTTTTACCCAAAAAAGTTTGGCTTAAAAACCTGACTTCGAAAGTAAATATTTTTTATTGGTTGGCTATTCAAAATAAATGTTTAACAGTAGAAAATATTTGCAAGAGGGGGATGGCTCTGATCAATAGATGCTACCTATGTGAAGCTTTAGAGGAAACTTGTCAGCATATTTTTTTCTAGTGCCCCTTCTCGGTTTTAGTAGTTTCTCAGGTGTTGTCCACTCTGGATGTCAGTTGGGTTTTGCCAAACACTATCTCTGATATGTGCCTGTAGTGGACTTCTCCTTTCAAGTCCCCTCGATTGGAAAAACTTTGGTCTTTCTTGCTCCCACATTTGTTTTGGAGCATCTGGTGGGAATGCAATCAGAGAGCTTTCAAGAATTCAAGGCATGATCCAGATCGGGTTTCTTCTAGAGCTCTTGGAGCTGTTGTGGAGAATGTATCTCATTGTTTCCTGGATCTCAAAGTGGGTTATTTGGATGAAAGCCTTGTGGAGGCTAAAATTGGCTTTCCAACTTCTTGCAAGTCATCTAAACTGCCTGCTACCTCGATGCGCTCAACCACCTCATGGTGCCCTCCTCCTGAGGGATGGGTCAAATTGAATTTTGATGGTGCCTCGAAAGGAAATCCGGGCCCTGCGACTGTTGGTGGGGTAATTAGAAATTCTAAGGGTGAGCTCATTGGTGCATACACAGAGAATATTTCTATCCAAACCTCTCATTTTGTTGAAGCTAGGGGTCTCCTTCAAGGGCTACTATTGGTAGAAACACTTAAATATCAAAAAATCATTGTAGAAGGGGACTCTTTAAATCTAGTAAATATTGCCAATTCTATTAGCAAGCCTCACTGGAGCATTTCAAATATTCTAGCAGAGGTGTTTAGAATTTTGAAATCAAGAGAGGAGTTCAAAGTTCAGCATATTTATCGGGAAGGCAATAAGGTGGCGGATTATATGGCCAACTTGGGTCTTTCTCAACAAGGCCTGAGGGTCTGGTTGGATAATTTCCCCCAAGACCTTGAATCTCTTGTTTTCGATGATCACGGTTAGTTGTTGGTTGTGCGTGAGGCTTGGTATGGGAGTTCACTCTGTGGACTCTTTGCTAGATGTTTTATTTTATGCTTGATTGGGTGGGCCATCTTAATTGGTGATCTTCACAAGTCCCCTAACCTTTTTTAGCTGACTATCATCGGTTGGGCATCTTTGTGTGGATGTTGGTCAGAATTTTCTTGGCCTCGGTCCCGATGGTGTCCTCATTGTATGCTCTTCTGGCGATATGGTGATGTTTTCTGCTCTTGTGGTGATGTGTTTATCTATTCTGGAGGAAAAGCACTCTGCTCTTCTGGGTACATTGCAGGTTGTGGTCTCCTTTGTCAATGAGATTCGGGACATGGTTAACAAGCAGATGGATATGGCAACCCCAAACTAGCTCTGCTATGATGTTCTTTTAGCAGTTGATATCAGGTTATATTTTATGTTGGTTGTATGGGGCCCTCTCTATTTTGTTTTACTGAGAGAGGCCTGGTTCCTTTAGTTGTTGTTACCCAGCTTTTATGGTATGTTGTTTGTATGGGGCCCTCTCTATTTTGCCTTGTTGAGGGTGGCCTGTTATTCCTGCCCCTTGGCTGGTTTTGATTTAGTGTTGTAGTTTAGTGCATTCTCATGCCCTATCTCAGCCTATTGTAATAGGTTTGGGGACCTCAAAACCCCTTCGTTTACCAAATAAAAAAAATATTCTTCAAATATTATTAAAAACGATCTC
Organism: Wollemia nobilis; assembly: GCA_028583015.1. Classification (NCBI taxonomy): domain Eukaryota; kingdom Viridiplantae; phylum Streptophyta; class Pinopsida; order Araucariales; family Araucariaceae; genus Wollemia; species Wollemia nobilis. The sequence continues at coordinate 3,656,692 of JAQPPZ010000386.1, read as the reverse complement.
TCTTAAAATATAAATATATGTATAAAAAATATCAAATAATATATATTTAATTAATAATTATTTTGACAAAAATTAAACTTTAAAAAATAACTAATCAAATAAAATTTTATTTTAATAAAAATCATACTACAAATTTAATTGTAAAAATATACTAAAATAAACATTTTAAAATACAATTTAGTTGAAGACTTGAAAGATTATGACTAACAAATAGAACTTATCGGAGTAAATAATTTTGACTGTTGGCAAGCAAAATTCCTTCTTTATACTGTATGGTTGGATGGGTTTGCTTCACATTATTAAATTTGTTTATAAAAATCAAGATGTGGAAAAATAAAACACGTGTAATATGCTTGACCTCCTTACTCAGTATTAATAATTGATGGATTCAATTAAAGTAAAAGGTACACAGAACTCATTATGATTAATGGCCAACCAAAAGAATAATGGAGAATAAAGGTCGGTCGTTGGTGGACCATTAAAATATACTCTCGGTGCATTTCACAACTAAGAGGTTATAAAGGTGAAGTTTGACTTTAAAGTTTGGAAGTGAACTCATTCTTATTTGATAAAGATATTAATAATATTTTTATTTTAAAAGATAGGTTAGTTAGTTGAGTGTTTGTTAGTAAGTCGTCCTAATTTTTTGGATGGTTTAAGTTTTATTGGTTTTGTAGGTTAGTTGGACTAAAATTTATAGTAATAATATTTAAAAAAATGTTATTAAAAAAATAAAAATAAATAAATAAATAAATTTATATATAAATAAAAATAAAATAAAATATAATTATTAACAACAATAATGAGGGACCTTTGAAAAATATGCTCTGGGTGCTTTTCACATCTAATAGGTTATAAAGGTAAAGTTTGACTTCAAAGTTTGAAATTGAACTCATTCTCCACTTGAAATTGGACTCATTCTCCACTACTATGGTGTTTATATCATGCCAGTCAATCATTCTAATAAAGCTTTCAATGTAAGTAAGAAAATTTGACAAAATAGAGACATAGACATAAACAATATGCTTTCAATGTAAGTAAGATAAAATATAATTTACCCTAACATTATTTTCTAAAGTACTTATGATAGAATATAATTTACAAACATTTTCTATTAATTAAATTAAACTAGTTTTATTTTTATTTTATCTTTGGTTTTATAATTACATTACTAAAATATATTTTAAAAGTTTTAATTTTTAATTATTTTATGTTTTGTTATTAAATATAAATATTAAAGTTTGTTTATAGAATTGAAAGTGTAAAATAACTTTTAAACTTTAATAACATTATTTTTTTAAATTAAGAATATATATTTTAAAAGAATATAAAAATGATATAATTTTTAAAAATTTAATATTTTAATTTAGAAAATAGTGTAAAAAATAATATTATTTATAATATAGATAATGAAAAAATAAAAAAATTATAGTGCAAGCCAAGAGTAAGTAGAAAGTATGAATAGGAAGTAGAAAGCAAAGTGTGATAAAAAAGTATGTGTTATTTTTTGTTCTAAATTTTAAGAGAAACTTAAAAGCTTAAGGATTTATGTAAAGAAAATACAAGTAATAAGTAACATGGCAGGATAGTCATTTTTGAGAGTCCTTACTGAAAACAAGAATACCCTAGCTAGAAATATGGATGCCCTAGTTAGCAATAAGAGGACGAGTGAATCTATGGCAAACCTTGTCCAGGTAGTAGATACTACACCAAAAGTGATTATTAAGGATGAGATGATTGAGCATGATTTAATGGTTCTTAAAACTAGAGGGTTAATATGTAAATTCCATGGATAATGGTAAGGTTTTTATGAGATTAAAAAATGGATCAAGTGGAAGTGGGAATTAAAATCAAATTACTTGAATTTTCTTTTGAAAGGATTTTTTCTCATTATCTTCTCTAGTTCATAAATAAGGGATAAAATAAAAGATTGGGGTCCTTGGTTTAGGAGCAAAGATGCATTTTTTTTAAGACCATAGAGTGAGAAATTTTTATGAAGATAGAGACTAAAGCCTTTCAATGTCAATTAGGATTTTTGGACTTCCTTATCAACTCATCAATAAGGAGGTTTTGAAGAATATTGGTAATACTTTAGGTGATTTTATCTAGAAGGGACCAACTACTAAGGAGAGAAGACATGTTATATACACTTGAATATGTGTTGTCATAGATATTTCAAAAACATTTATTGTAGTCCATTAGAATGGGATCAACAAATGGATTATGAAAACATTGCATTTCAATGTCATAAATATCATGAAACTGGACATATGGCAAGAGACTACAAAGTGAAAATGATAGAAAATTTTGGGCATGAGGGTAACTGATATGAAACAAGGAGATCATATCATAGGAGAAGCTAGGTCAAATCAAGGATTTTGCACTCCTAAGAAAGTAGCAAGAAAAATTTATCTACATCATTAGATGGAAAAGGAATTTACAATTCACTCAAATAAACCATTAAAAAAATGACATGATGGATGAGGAAGTACAATGTGCAATTTAAAAAAAATAAGGATTTAAATGTGTGAAGGAATATGGGAAGGCAAATTTTAAAGTAAAGGAATATGGGAACACAAATTTTAAAGAAAATGAGGTAAAGAAGGTTAAGCTTAATCTAAGTAAACCATATTCATTTTCCTTAAGTAACATACAATATCCTCCTTATAATAAAAATGAAAGTAGTGCAAATTTTATTCATTGCACTTTAGGTTTTTAAGAGTAGCACAATAAAGAAAACTATATGGAGGATATTCAAGGAACTTTTGTGTTTCTAGGCCAACATAAGAAAGTAATGACTATGGAGGATCATCAGTGTACTTAGAGTTTTTAGAGAAACAAGAAGAAAGTATTAATGAGGTTATTCATTGCATTTTAGATTCTTTGGGGTAACATAAATATTTATAAGATAAGTCTCATTATGAACAATATGGAAAAATATAAAATATTGATGAAGATATGAGTGTTGGTAGGAATGGAAAAAAGGAGAGGAAGTCTATCAAAGCATGAACAAAGAGAAAAAGAAACTCAAAGGGATATCAATTTGGGAATACAAATAAAAATATCACAAGTGTCAACAAGAAGTTGGGCTAAGGCCACTAATAAAAGTAAAAAGTGATAGTAATAAAAATGATATCATTGAATATTGGGGTATGAATAAGACCCCTGAAAAAAAAATATTAACGAATTCGTAGTTGTTATAGTCTTGAGTTTATTTTAATACAAAATATAAAATTAAGTAGTGAGGAATTTAAAGATGCTTTTAAGAATATTTAGAAGATGGGTGATTTTCTAGTAGTTTCTTTTATAGGAGCATTAGGCTGCATTGCAATAATATAGGATAAATGTGAATGAGGTGAACAATTATTAGAAGCAAAATGTAACTGGTGTGTTGGACTAGTTTACAAAAATAGAAAACATCAAGGTTGGGGTTATAAATGTATATTCTCTAACTATAGTTACTCCTTGTAAAATATGTTGAAAGGACCTGAGCATATTTTTTAAAATACAATGATGACTAATTATGACCTATGAATTCTTGGGGGTGATTTCAACACTATTCGATCTCATTTGGAAAAGAAGTGTGGTATTCTAGGATGGTCTAAATCAATACAATATTTTACTTCATTTATCAATTTAAATGATCTTTGTGATGTTAGTACTTCAAGTTCTCAATATACATGGGATAATAGACACATTGGGAAATCTCATATAGCAGAAAGACTAGATGGATTCTTGTTATCAATAAATAATAACAAAAAAAGTATACAATCTCTTCATATATTTTATTGCAAGCAAGATCAAATCACAAACCCATTCTTTTGACTTGTAATTTACCCAATTGTGGTCATCCAAATTCATTTCACTTATAGTCTATGTAGCTCCAAGATCTTGATATTTTTTAGATGGTTATGCTATGGTGGGATGTGTTAGAGTTAGAGTATATTACATCATTTGGGTCATGTAAATGTACCACCTTAGGTACATAGTTAGGATAGGAGATTACTTTAGGGGGAAGTTATCTAGTTACTTCAAGCAATGTAATAAATGCACAAGTGGCATGTGCAAGTTGTAATGTGCAAGGTGTCCCCTTGTACAACTAGGTAGAGTGTTGGCCAAGGAATCTATCTTCCTATATAAAGGGTCTCATAGTAGTAGATCATAGAGATCATAGCATCATATCATCATCTCTCAAGTACTCCTATATGGAGTACAATGTAGCTCTTTAGCTCATATCAATGGAGTGACCATTTCCTCCATATAGCATTGTATTTTCATCATTTCTATTTATAGCATATTTCAATCATATTGTTGTTTCACTTTCTTTCATATTTCTTGTATTTCATTGGGACCTGTGTTAGATCTCTCCATAGCATATATCCTCAAAATATAATAGTGGTATCAAAGCCATGGTGCTTCGAGATAGGAGGACCTACATCCATCATAAGAGAAGTCTAGTAGATCAAGAGGAATAGGGAGAGTCACCATTACTACTATTGACCTACATATTTGCAAACCGGATCTACCATTGAGTGTCACTGCATGCAAAAGCTACCATTAGGATTAATTGATAGAAAAAGCCATAGTAGTCAACAAGATTAGAAAAGTGAGGACTGAAATAAATCTCAGTTGCAAAAATATTGAGATTACATTTGGCTAGGGTCTTTCCATAGAGTTGCAAAAAAAACCATGTGAAGACTAGGACTCAACATTCATTCCACTAGTTTGATGGATCAACTAGTGAAGACCCTCTAAGAGATCTAGAATTTGTTAACTATTGCCCGAAGTTTCTTTTGTTGCAGAAAATTAATTCTCATATGATTGGGACACCTCCTACAATAGAAAGTTAGGAGATTTCAACTTTGTTGCCTGAAATTTGACATGCTTTCCTCGTGCAGAGATTAGTTCCTTGTGCAAGAAAAGAACATTGTGGAAGAAGACTCTTGAAGAAGAGTCATGGTGAAGTTAGGAGACTGGAGATCTCCATTGCTAGATTGAGAACTTCACAGAAGAAAAGGCCATAGTAGCCTTAATCCAGTAGAATATTCTAGATAAGGGTTCTTGAATCGAAAAGAGACTCCAAAAGTTGAGTCATAGGAGGAGATAGGAGATTGGTGATCTCCATTCAAGATCAATACCTGCATAGTGCAAAAGAAGAAAAGGCCAAAGAAGCTTGAAGAAGAAAAGGCCAAAGAAGCCTAGAAGAAGAATAGGCCAAAGAAGCCTAGAAGAAGAATAGGCCAGAGAAGCCTAGAAGAAGAATATGCCAAAGAAGCCTAGAAGAAGAATAGGCCATAGAAGCCTTAATTCTGAAGAAAAATTTAGAGAAGAATTCTTGTTTTAGAAGGAAAATTCCTGATTCATAAGTAAGACTCCAAAGAAGAGTCCAAGAAATAGGAGATTGGTGATCTCCATCAGAGCCTACAAATTGTAGAAGAAAGAGAAAGGACCAGCGAAGTCCTATTCTAGAATTTAGAAGCAATAGAATCAGAGATCCTAGAAGATCTCATCACCAACACTTCTAGAAGTAGAAGGTTGAAGAAAAGGTCTCAGGTAGAAGACCAGAGGAGCTGCAAGATAGAAGACCTTGGAGAGGTCTCAAGGAGGAAAAATAAGAAGGCTTGGAGAGCCTTGTTGCAGAGCTCGTAGAAGCATCATCAAAAGAGTTCCTAGGAGAACTCATTGGAGAATTCCACTACCAAGGAGAAGTTCCTGATAGTGAAGGACTTGGGACAATTGTCGCCATCCGACAACAAGCCCAAGAGAAGAAGAATTTGGCAAGGAGTGCCAAATACCCGAAAGAAGAATCTAGTGAAGACCTCAAGAAAATTAGAATCTTGATAAGAAGATCTTGTTTGAAGTTAGAATTTGACAAGAAGCTTGAAGGAAGATTCAGATAGAAGAAGCCTACCAAATCTAGGAGATTTGGAGATTACCTCTCATAGCAAGAAGGCACAATTTAGAGAAAGGAGTTCTCTGAATCTACAGCAGAAAGTAGATGATCACTGGAAGGATTAAGCCACCAAATCCAAGGCTCAAGATAGAAATTTTGAGGCTAGATATTGGTGAAGGAGAAAGTTGTTTAGGATAGCCAACAAAGAAGTTGCGTATCCATATACTACAAGGCAACAACTTGGTGAATCAGAAGCACCAAGATCTACATCATCTACTTTAGAAGCCATAAAAAAGGTAAGCAACTAAGGTGCAACTAGTTGAACTTCAGATTAGGGTTCATTATCAAATTCCATTAAGCACCATATTTGGATTAAAAGTTGCAGAAGAATAGATTGCATTATAGTCTTCAAGAAAGTGCAAAAAGGGAGAGTTCATTTTAAGGATTATTTGCACATTAATTTGGAGTTGAATAGATTTTAGAATTACAACTATCTATCAACTACCTATCATCTACTTTGGAAAAATAAAAGAAGACTAGATCCTACAACTTTGTTTGTAGTGAAAATTTGCAGAATACTTATTAAGGGTTCATTACAAATTACTCTTAAAAGTTGCAGAGATTATTAAGTGCATCTGAAATTATTTTGAGATTTTATTGGAGTGATAAGGTGAGATTTTTAGTGCATTAAATTAGTAGTATTATTAAGATCATTTGCACTACACTAATTACTCTCAAAAAGGTTAGTTTGTGTTTGTTGATTGTTAAGGATCAAGAGCACAAAAACCAGCAGATTAATCAAAGTGTCTAGAGACACTATTTGGTGCATAGAACCTGCAGCATTTTATGGCCCAAAGAAGCCACCAAAATCATATCATATTCCTCCAAGGAGTGGAGAAGAAATCCACCATTAAAATCAGCAAGAGAAGCTTCAAATCGAGACTTGGTGAGTCTCAAGATTCAAAGTGCACCAAAAAGGGGTGCAAAAATTACTTCTACAAAAAAATGAAAGCTTCTATCTACGTGGTTACAAGCTTGGGTTCATTAGAAAAATATCCAAGAAAAAATGGGAAAGGTGTCTAATCAAAATACAACCTCAAAATCCCCCATTGCCTTCAAGAAAGCTGCCATAAAAATTAGGAAAAACAGATCTGCAAAAGGAGTGCAAAAGGAATGCAATAAGGGTATTCTTATATACAAAATATATTACATATTGGTGCACTAGTCTAATAGAATTAGGGTAGAGTTTAAAGTGCCTCAAAGGCACACTATTCACAAGGTGCAACAACCAAAGGCAACCAAACATTAGCACACTCTGAGAAAAGCAAAGAAGCCTCTCGAAAGGCTCATATCCTCTACATCTTGGACAACCAAATCTGCAAGCAAAATACAACATATTACAAGGGTGAAAAGGAGAGTATAACAGGTTGAAGCAATATCAAATCTAAATGCATCTTATACCATTATTGGAGGTTCACCAAAGCATCACTCTTCACTCTAGTTGGAACCAACTCATAAGAAAGTGCCATCGAACAAAGGAAGAGCTAAGAATATTACAACATTTAAAGGTGCTCCAAAGGTACGTTAAAGAAGCGTTAGAGAAAGAGCCCATGCATAAGGAGGAAGTGACACTTGTCACTTGAAAAGAAATCCTAACGTTCACTACATGAGTGCCCATATTTCACACGTTCGAGCAAAGGAATGTTACTAGCAAGAAAGGTGGTACATTAGAACAAGGGAGACACTTGTCTTCAAAGGAAATAAGCGCTCCTCCAAGGTTGTAATGCCCAGATGTTACAAGCATCTTCATTCCCTCCAAGTGCTCAAGAAGTAACCGGTGTGACACTTGTCACATAGCACAAGAACTCTCTTCTATTAAAAGGTGCCAAAGACCAAGGAAGTCGATATATTCAATATTCCAGCATTTACTCACAACACAAGCTGAATTACAATGTGGAAGAAAGGTGAAATAGCATTAAAAGCTCTGGTCAAGGAGGTCAAATAAGTCCAACGTTGAAGCCAAGGGAAAATCAATGCACATCATTCTCCATAAGCATTCAAAGGAAAGGCAAATAAGTGGACTATCATATACGTCCAAGATCTATGATAGAAACATAGAGAATACAACATCAAAGGTAAGGTCTCTACTTTATTAATATTTGCTTTCATTAACCGGGAGTTATAAGGTATAACATTAGGTTGAAATACTAAAGGAAATCAACCATATTTGAAAGCAATATAAAAAGGAGAAATACATATTAAATAGCCTAATATTTGCAATATTATAACATAGGAGAAATAAGGAATTCTACTTGGAAATCAAAATTTCTATTATTGCAAATAATTGTTTTCTAATATTCCACATTAGGGAGTTATAAGGAATACTACATCAAAGTAGGAAATTGGAAATTAGAAACAATAAACATCAAATTATTAAAGGCTATAAAAAGAGGTTTATAAAAGAATATTAAGAGTTGGAAATTAATTGGTATATTTGTCTCAAAATATATTAAAGGGATAAAAGGAATCCAAAAAGGAATCCAACTATTAAAACCTCATCAAATTAGAAAGTGCTTAAAGTTCAATAGGAGTAATAAGGTGTAAAAGAAGTTGATTTTTGCTATTCTCAAAACTTTACAAAATCAACCCAAAATTGAACTATCATTCTCAAAAGCACTTTATCTATCATATAGCATTTTCCAAAATCACTAGGGAGACATAAGGCATTCTACAAAACTTGATAACAATAGCATTCATCAAATATTATCAAGTACTAAGGTCTCTACAAAGTCTACAAGGACTCTACTAAATCAAAATCACTAGGGAGATATAAGAAAACCTACAAAAATTAAATCTCTACAAAGGCTTTATTAAATCAAGCTCATAACTAAGGAGTTATAAAGTAGACCACTTAGTATATTCCATTTCAATCAAAGAATTTTTTCAATAAAAGCTATAAGATATCTATTCCAAGGAATACAACAAACAAACACATTAATAATATCTCTAGAAAGGAAAAATAATGTGCCATAAAAATTGGAATCATGAATCTACTTGTAAAATGTGAAGCATATTTAGACCTTACTTCAAAAATGATTCATAGTGAAGCCTTAGATGATGACTTTGATACCATGGAATAATATCTACAAGCTCAAATCAAAGAAAAATTTGAGAATAGAAGTGATAACATTTCATTTTATCTATATTTCATAAGCGTTTTGTATATGGTATTACTTACATACAAATGATACAAGGATGAAAATGCAAATACACAAAGTTTAATATAAGCTCATGAAATGAAATCTGAATTAAATGAATCATACTTAAGAAGGATATTTCAATCCTCATGTAGTATTGACACTTCAAGATCCACTAATCCAAGATCTTATCTTGATGTCTTGAAAAAGGTTTCTATACAGAGTAAGCACAAAGAAGGAGAACCATCCTTGCAGGGATCTAGCAGCAATACTACCACCTACAGGAAAGTGAAAATTACAGTCAAAGGAAAACTAAAGAAGAAGAAGGTTTATATACAGAAGGACTCCAAAGCAAAAATCAATTGATGAAAGTACCTAATCAAATCAAAGACCATACTGAAGATAAAGATCCATATTGAAGATTGAAATCTTCAATACCCAAATAATGTAATATAGGGGGTGTTAGAGTTAGAGTATATTACATTATTTGGGTCATGTAAATGTATCACCTTAGGTACATAGTTAGGATAGGATATTACTTTAGGGGGAAGTTATCTAGTTACTTCAAGAAATGTAATAAATGCACAAGTGGCATGTGCAAGTTGTAATGTGCAAGGTGTCCCCTTGTACAACTAGGTAGAGTGTTGGCCAAGGAATCTATCTTCCTATATAAAGGGCCTCATAATAGTAGGATAATCAATCAATCAATCACAACATCAATCTCAAGTACTCCTATATGGAGTACAATGTAGCTCTTTAGCTTATATTAATGGAGTGACCATTTCCTCCATATTGCATTGTATTTTTGTCATTTCTATTTATAGCATATTTCAATCATATTGTTGTTTCACTTTATTTCATATTTCATGTATTTCATTGGGACCTGTGTTAGATCTCTCCATAGCATATATCCTCAAAAGCTAACAGGATGAAGCAAAATTCAAAAGATCATGTATGTACAAGTTTTTTCAAAGGATGAAATATTTAAAGGAGCAAATGAAGATTTAGAATGCCAATTATTTTTGTAACATTTTTACAAAAATAAAGTAATTGAATCCAAGCTCAAAAATTTATAAGAGATAGTATAAACTAATGGAATGGATTAGGATTCTTATGTGAAAGAAAAATATTTACTTTTTAATTATCATAATGCATTGAAAAAGGAGTCATATTGGTTCCAAAAATATAGCAAGGAATGGCTTAAGAAAGGATATAGAAATACAATTTTTTCATGCTACAATAAAAATAATTGTTTTTGTCACATCAAAAATATTTTACTCTAGACGGAAGAAATATTAAGGATGAAGAAGATAAAAGGAAGGAAGCAATTATTTATTTTAAAAATATTTTATCAAATATCAAGCAATATAAGGAGACATAAGATAAGCTTTTGTAAAATATTCCATCAATTATGACATAGGAACTCCAAGGTTCAAACTACAATAATTGGTTGTGTTTTAATTCCTTATTGATAAGTGTAGCTCTCGGCTTTGTGAGGGGTCATGGTAGGGAGGAGACTGCTCAACCCTATGCGTTGGTCATAGGGGTTTATCACACTACCCAATAAATTTTTCTCCCAAGATCTAGGTGGATTGGTGATTATTTGTCTGGATAGACATTTACCAAGAAGAGACCTAGGTTAAAACCTTGGGGTCATACATGTTGTAAAGGTAGTATTTTGATTTGAATCCTCTGAGTGTACATGAGATCAATGATGATGGTACGAATCCCAAGTGACCAGTGTTCCCCCTCATGTTGGATCACAAAAAATGAGGTGGTATAGGCTTTTTAGGAGTAGCCCTTATGGTTTAAACCCAGCACTTGGAAGTTACTAAAAATAGTGTGGATGTAACCAACTCCCCTATGTATAAAAAAAATTATCACATAGGAACAAAATTAAAGCTTGATGAAAAAGATATCTATGGAGAATCTACATGAAGCAATTTTATCTTTCCATCCTAACAAGGCACCTAGCCTCGATGGATTTCTTGCAATTTTCTTTTAAAAAATAAGATTTATTGAAGAATGTTATGTTAGTTGTGGTTGAAGAGACCCAAAAATGAAGACTATAAAAAGTGAGATCAATGTCACTTTTATTACATTGGTTCCCAAGAAAGACGAGACAAAATATTTTTATTATTTTTGTCCAAGAAACCTTTGTAATATGACTCATAATATCATTTCAAAAATTATAGCAAACAGATTGAAAAGTATTCTAGGTTGTGTTATCTCAAAGGAATAAGGTGGTTTTGTTTGTGGTAGATAAATACTTGATGGTATAATCATTCCATATGAGGGCATACATTCTCTTCATTCCATGAAAAAACTAGATTTGCATATGAAATTAGATATGAAAAAAGTATATGATAGAGTTTTTTGGAATTTTCTATATGATATTCTCAAAAATTTTGACTTTGATTATAGTTGGTGTGAATGGATTAAATGATGTTATAACATTGTGAAATATTCTATTTTTATCAATGGTTCTCTTGTTGGTTACTTCAAGTCATATAGTGAACTTCATTAAGGTGATCCATTATCTCCTTATCTATTCATTATTCTTGCGGAAGCATTAGGGAGAGTTTTATCAAAGGCAAAAATGGAAGAAAAAAATTATATTATCATGCTAGGAGAAGTCTAGTGAACATTTGGTTAATACTACAAAATCTAGGATTTTCATTAACATAATCTTATATTTACAATAAATTAGTGTGAATATTTAGGGTTTAAAAGTAAAAAATTTCCATCAACCTACTTGAGTTTTCCTTTGTCTCATAAAGAAAATAAAAGAGAGGTTTGGGTCTTTTTTTTGGATAGATTGAAATATTTTTTAGTATGTTGAAAAGGTAAGTATGTAATCATGTTGGGAAGGCTACAACTCATAATGACTATATGACAATCCATATCTATTTATATGATGTCACTTTCAATATTACAAGCAGGTATAGCATCATAAATTGATAAAACTCAAAGACTTTATTTGGAAATATTGTGAGGAAAAATTTAGATTTCCTCTTTGTGAGTGGGACAGGGTTTGTAAAGGAAAGAATGTTGGAGGAGCAGGCTTGCAGAATTACAAACTTATGATTTTGGAAATAGGGCCAAAGCTTAGGTGGAGACTATTTATAGATCAAGGAAAGAATTGGGTAAAAATATTAATACATGTTTTTTCTTGATGGAATGAAATTATTTAGTAAAATAACCCTACCTAAAGGATCATCAACATGAAACTTTATATCAAATAGTGTGTAATTGATAAAGAAACATATTATATAGTTAGCCAATGAGGGGAATTATCAAAATTTTTGGTTTGATGCTTGGTTTAAGCCTTGTCCACTTATCTATGACTTAAACTTGCAACCATTGGCTCAAGCATACCTAGCTTGTAAAGGTCCAATGGTCAAAGACTATATTAATATAATCAACAACTCCAAATCATGGATTTCTTATAGTAACTTGGTTGAAGAAGAGGAACTCAAACAAAGTGCGGATGAACTTCAAAAGATGCTTCAAGAGTTTTATTTACCAATTTTTACATGAAAGGATGAGTTGGTTTGGAATCTATCAAAGGATGGTGGATACTCGGTCAAGTTGGGATATGAGGATTTAGAGCAATCAAAATTTCCTACTCCCAAATATTTTTCTTGGAAGAATGTTTTGTCATTAGAAGCTTTTCCTAAGGCTTCAACATTCCTTTGATTAGTAGTTCAAAGTATGATTCTTACATGAGAGAGTCTATAAAGAAAAGGATATCATGGACCTTTTAGATGTGCCTTAGTGAGAAGGTTTTAAAAACATCAAACCATTTACTTCTTAATTTTTCCTTTGCTCACAACATTTGGGGTTACTTTTTAAAAAATATAAAAATATATTGGGTAGCTCCATCAACATTGAAAGAGTTAACGAAATGTTGGATTAATTATTTTAAAACTAAAGCATTATGTATTTTTTGGAGTATTGAACCTACCATTACTTGTTGGAATTTATGGCTTGAAAAGAATAATAAAATTTTTAAAGGTATATATCAAAATCATGCCCAAATTTGGTACCATATTATTGCCTCTTGTAGAATTTCTATAAATATGATGATCATCATGGGAAGTCTCAAGTGCAAAAAAAGAGGTGGTAACAACTTGGCAATAGGATTTAAACATACATGGAAGAGTCATCTATGATAATGGAATTAAAACAAAGGATCTATTTTGATCTAGGGTAAAATAGAATTGTCCAAAAATTGGGTTCATAAAAAATAATTTCGATGGTGCTTCTAAATAAAATCTAGGAAAATATGGTGGAAGTGGTGTTTTTAAAAATAATGAAGGCAAAATTCTCTTTACTCAAAATCATGTGGAACTTCAACTAACAATTATGTAGAGGCTAGGGCACTACTTATAAGGATTAAAATTGCAATAGAAAAGGTATGGAATTATATTTTAATTGAGGAGGATTCACAAATTATCATCAATGCTATCAACACAAATGGATGTGGGGATTGAATAAAAAGTAAAATTATTGTTGATGGTCATCACCTATTAATGGAGGTAATCTCTAGGAATTATGAGTATATTTGTAGAGAAGGAAATTGAGTAGTAGATAATTTAGCTAATCGTAGTGTTCATTTTCATCTTGGTGATATTCAAATTTCAAAATACAATTGGCCAAATGAGATTTTATCTCTTAATCAAAATTATTTCAAGGAGTTGATTGTTGAAACATATCACTTCAATGAAGTTGAATATATATTTAATAGAAGCAAAAATAAAAATTATTTGTGATAAAAAGGCATGTCGTTTTAGTAGACCTAACAACAAATATAATATTTTGGTATTTTTATGGGAGTGGCCCCAATAAAAGCCACATATAACTTATTAAAAATATATATTACAAGAAAAATTATTATTGTTTCTTTGAAAAATTATATTAAAACATCATTATTTACAAGTCAGGATGATACTCCTCCCATACTTAGCCAAAAAGAACTATTGTTTCTTCCTTTCAACTTTCCAACAAAATTCCATAACTATAAACCCCATGATACTAAGAACTAAACACTTTTGATTACAACACTACAAGGAGATCTGAATTTGAGCCAAATATTATAAACCATATGCCTATAATGGCTTTCCAAATTAGCTAAACACTATAATTGCTCATCAACCTACCTAATCCTCTCATCCTAAATAGCCATGTCATCGTGCCACTAAACCCCTACCTCCTTCTCAATACCATATTAGCTAGGAAGTTTGGCACTTTATTCAAAGCTCTACCCATATAAATTGGAATCACATCATATAATTCCCTCCAAAAATCCATAATTTGGGTGTCAAGAATCCTCAACCTCCATGTCTCCAAAGCAAATTTTCTCATGCAATCCAAAGCTCCTACCAAGATTTGAGAATTTGATTCTATGATTATCCTCTTATAACCTTGTCTTATCGCAAAGATAGAAGTAGATTTAATAGCTAAGAATTTTGCTTCATTTTCCATAGCCCTTTCCAAGCCCTATAGTTCCCAATAGAGCATTTCCCCAATATGATTTATGTAGACCACTCCAATTCCATCTCTACTTAGATTACCTTTTTTTGCTCCATTAGTATTAATTTTAATCTAGCCTTCTAGGTATTTTTTTCAACTAGCTCTATCCTACCCCTCTTGTACTTCAACTTCCTTCTCCATCATCGTATATAGGCCTAAGTTTTCTCTTTAGCATATGATGCCACAGTTGCATGACTTTGCTCCAAATGGCCTACCAAATGCCATCCAAGGATGAAAATTTTCTCTAAAATATTTATCTTGAAGAGCACTTTAGATTTCTTATCATTGATAACTTGGTTTGTGGCCCTAAGGTAAACATTAAGAGTATCTCTAGTCATTCTTTTTTCCTTGAGGTTGTCCACTCCCATCAATCTTGTGTCATCCAAAATTGTAGGTGAGTCAAAACCTCCTCACCCACCTTGATACCTATTAGTAAACCTTATCTTATCCTCAATATGATTCTACCCATACCTTCGACCAATATGAGAAAAAGATAAGAGGAACAAGGATCTCCCTAACAAAGGACTTGAGTGGTTCTAAATGGTTGTAATGGAAGGCCTTTGATTAACATTGAGTATGTTAGAGTAAATATGCAACTCATGATCCATTCTATCCAATCCTAAGAGAAACCAAAGGTTGTCATCATCCTTGACAAGAAGCTCCACTCCACCCTATCATAAGCCTTTGACATATCCAATTTTTATGAAAGTTCCTCTATTGCTATATTTTTTATTGAGTGGATTACCTCCTAAGTTAGAACCATACCATCCAAGATCTACCTGACCTCTATAAAACCCCCTTGCTTCAAGGAGCTAATGTTATCTATGAGAGGTTTTAGCTACTTAACCATTACCTTCATGATTATTTTATATGTGATATTGCATAAGACAATAGATCTGTAATATAAAATATGCATCCCCTCCTCCCCTTTCATAATTAAGAAAATTAATGTATGATATAATGCTTTAAGTATTTTTTTACTACCTCTAGACTCCTCTAAAATAGCCATTACATTCTCCTCCAAGATTCCCAATAAGGTCTAGAAAAACATGATTGGGAATCCATTTGGGCCTGGTATCTTTCCCATACTCATTCCTAAGAATATCTTCTTCAACTCCTCTCTATCAATGGGTTTAAGCAGAGCCTAATTTTCTTCTTTAGATATAATAGAGGGTATGAAAACAAGAACTTCTTTCTGAGCCTCTTCATATTGCACCATACCTTCCTTAAAAAATTTAGCAAAATAATCCATTGAATGGAAATGCATACCTAGGATTGTATCAAAGGAGTTTCCATTATCATCTTGAAGAGATTCCATCTTGTTAATTTGTCTCCTAGCAAAAGCATCCCAATGGAAAAATTTGGTGTTTCTATCACCTTACAATAACCAAGTGGTTCTTGCTCTTAGTTTCGAATAGATATCTTGGTTGTCAATGTCCTCGACCGCTTTAAGCAACACATCATCCTCTTATTTGAGTTGCTCTATAATTATTCCTTTCTTAAAGTATTTTTGTCCCTCATCCTATCTAGCCACCAATGGAGATCTTTGGGATTAGAAGTTTATCTTGTTAGCTCACCTCCATTGTTTTAGTTGATCTTTAACATAATGAAGCTACTTGTGGAATCTAAACATTGTTGTCCCATATGTCGGTCATTCCTTTTTCTACCACTATGGGATTTTCTTTTGAAGTTCCTTATTTTATAAAAAAAAGTTTTCAAATTTGAATGGTTTGCAATGCTTCCCTATATTGATATCCTCTTCCAATAGAATGGGAAAGTGATCCAAAACTATACCCTTAAAAATCTAAGATTTTAGATTCCATTTCACAAATGCATCCTCTAAAATCAAAAAATAGTCTAACTTTACCTTATTGCTATGTGGATCCCTCCTCTTATTAGTCCAAGTATAGTTGGTTCCAAGACATTTAATATCCACCAAGTGTAATGCATGGACCTGGGCAATCATAAGGCAATACCCTAGGTCCAAAATTGGGGTTCCCCCTTTCTGATCTATGGATGATAATTTACATTAAAATCCCCAAAAATTCAGTATAACTTCTACCTTAATACTCTCGTATTATGTACCACTTTCATTGATTAATCTCACCATCTAGGTTTTAAGCCCTATAACAATTTGTGATTAAAACCTGCTTAGCTATCACATTAGTTCTAAAATTCTATGTGAGGACACCCCTCCAAGCAATATGTTCTATTGTCATCCATTCAAGAGAGTTTCAAAAGGTAACTATCCCCCTTGAGGCTCCTTTGGTAGCCACTTACATATGACAAAAACCTCTCCAAAGTCTATTTATAATTTTATACATGAGATCCAACAACATTTTTGTCTCCTAGATTATCAAAATTATTACTTTTTTATAATAGTCTTCAAATAATAATTGATGGGTTCTACTATTTAAACCCCTAATATTCCATGATTGTATAATCATTGGTTAC
This sequence comes from Wollemia nobilis, assembly GCA_028583015.1. NCBI lineage: Eukaryota > Viridiplantae > Streptophyta > Pinopsida > Araucariales > Araucariaceae > Wollemia > Wollemia nobilis. Next base: position 3,639,613 of record JAQPPZ010000386.1, on the reverse strand, counting down.
CTTGAACTAGTAAGAGTATATTAGCCTCACTCATTCACTCATCCCCTAGTGATCAAATTGTTTTGTTGAGATGCTATCAATATATTATTTGATTTTCTACCCATTCCTTGAGAGCTAATATTCTTTGATCTCTTCTTCATTTCTCTTATCCTTAGAGTTGGATTTTCTCTATTCTCTTTTGCCACACCCATGATGACATATTTTATTACTGGTTACTCTTGGTTATATAATATCAATACCCCTACCATATTTGATTATGGTAACTCACTGCACTCTATTACCTACTTTGGGATAGGAGGAGCCAAAATATGAGCTTGAACATGACAATTATTATTTTAATTATTCCCATCCACTCCTTCCATGAATTGTTCATCTTCTTGCTCCATTAGTGTCTTAAATATCACATACCTATTTGAGGGCTTGAAATAGGTTTTCTCTTTACCATATTTTTTCTTTTGCCTTCTCATTCCTTTGGACTATTCAAAACCATATCCTTGTGCTTATCCACACTAATAAATGTTGGCTACTTTTTTGTTTATTTTTGAATTACCCTCCCTATGAAGATTCAACATTCCTAGAGGAGCCTCCATTTTTGTGTTCATATTGTTTGGGAAAGACTGAGCCAAATGCTCATTTTTTTTGGTAAACTCTACACCTGAAGGGCAACACCTTATAATCTAGCTACTAAATCTAAGATAATCCTACAATTTTGAGTTTCACCTCTATCAGCAAAGGCTAGTTTAGATCTATTTCCATGCATAATCTAGCACAAATGACTGTGTTTTCTTCCATTGTGTTTCAAGAACACCACAATATTTTCCAAGGGAATTGTTAATTATATCTAATGCCTCCTCACTCCATGACTCCATTAAGATTGCATACAAATAGACCCAACCCAAGATAGCAGTAGATTCAATTTAGGGATCAAATCCCACTATCCAAAGCTAAACAAATAATCCTATTGGACTATGATTCCTCTTTTTTTATATAAAATCCCTATTTCTATCAACAAATGAAGAAAAAATAATGATAAAATATCAATTACTAATAAACCACAAAGAATACTCACCAAGAGGTTCTAAGTTCTGCCAAACCCACGAATACAAAAAATTCAAGGTAGGGTGAATACCCATGAATTTACAAATTTAGGTCATGATTGGCTCTATATAAGATTTTTTCTTCTATTATAATATACTTAATAAAAATATTTGGCCTCAATTCTAACTATCACAAGCATCCATTGACTTTTTGAGATGTTGATATTTTTCTAGCAACCTTAAAGAGCATTTTAAGCACATTTTTTTGTGTTTCAATCTTTGTTGGAGATTTTTTCTTCAACAAGTCTGCAAACAAACTTTGTCTATCTAAGAGAGTACCTGAAGGCATCCTCGTTAGGCCCTCTTGGGGTGGTAATCTTGTCTTCAATTCCACAAAAACCAAAAAATACTTCATCTACCCGGTTGATGCCCTAGTTTTTGCTTCCAAAGCTCTCGTGCAAATCACTAGTAACAATTTTCAACAAAAAATAAAAATTATTATTTAACATAACATATCTTAAGAAATTAAAAAATTTAACATTAAAAATTATAAATCTAAAACATTCTCTATAATATATAAAACATCTCTATAAATATTTTTCAATGCCTAATACCAACCATTTTAAGGTATTATAACACATCAATTGCTTAGGTTTAAATATTGGAAATACTTTTTCATTTAAAATATGTAAAAATATATACCTCTCACTTTCAACAACTACTACAACCTCCTTAAAATTTGAGAAATATAATTGCTTGAGCTAATTCCACTGATAGTTTAAGATATAGTATTATCTTCATTTTATTTAATTTTAATTGATACTAGTTTATAAATTAAATATTTTTTTCAATGGGTATTATGAGATTGAAATGACTTACCTGTATTACATCATCACCACGTAGTGGAATTATAACAACTTGGATATTATCCATGTCTTTCTTGAAAATATTTGAACCTCAATCTCATCTATAAATATTGAGGAATCTAACCTCTCTAGTTAATGCCATTTGGTATCATCTCAACCAAGTATATTCATTAAATGTTTAGGAGGAGACATAGGTTTGAATCTTGTCAAAGGATACATTCATAATTGTCAAACTATTATAAGACCACTATATGGTCATTGATGTAATAAGTGTTGGATGTGTTGTATCCTTTGCATAAAAAAATGTAAGGTCTTATTTTTGGATCGGTCTCCCTAATTAGTGGATATGTGTGGTGTTAGTCCATGGTCTTATTTTTTGGGTTGTCTCCTTAATTAGCAAGTATGGGTGGTTTTAGCCCATGGACTTATTGTTAGAGTATATTACATTATTTGGTATATGTCAATGTACCACCATGGGTACATGTTTAGATTAGGAGTTTGTCTTAGATTAGTATTTAACTATTTACTTTATGCAAAGGAAATACACAAGTATGTGTAATGATGTAAATGTCCATGTAGTCCACATGTACATGAGTCCTTTAGAATAGGAAGAACAAGTTAAGTGTGCATGCGCACAAGTGTATATCATGCAAAATGCACATGTGTCTTTAGGTTAGAAAATTGAAGAGTCACATACTAATATATATTTGTGACTAAGCATTGTAATTAGAAATGAAGCATGCATTGCTCATAGCATCTAAGTTCATATTTTTTGAGTTTATGTCAATGGCTATTTCTTGAGCATTTTCAGAATTTTCTCATGCTATTTACTTGCTTATTAGATTGCCATTAACATAGTCATAACATTGGATGCTTATTTCATTACTTGTGGTTGCATTTCCTTTAAGTTTATAGCTTCAAAAGCTAATAGTGGTATCAGAGCACATGGTAGATTAATAGGAAATAGAAAGAGCCACAAGAGAGAAGATTGAAGGAGACTCAAGAAGATCTCCATTGAAGAGTAGAAGAGAAGCTGCAGGATTTGAAGGCCCCAGGAGAATACCTTAAGATACTTGAAAGGAGAAAGAAGGAGAAGGCTAAGAAAGCCTTATTGAAAACTTGAATAAGGCCATTGGAGAATTTCCTAATAATGAAGAATTTGGGATAATTATTTCCATTCGACAACAAACACAAGGGACAAGGATTTGGCAAGGAGTTTGCTAAATTTTGGAGGAGAAATTAACTACGGTATAATCTAAAAATTTTAGATTTGAGGATAGCGAGAGAGCTGTATTTGGATAGCAAAGAAGTGCTACAATTTCATCAAGCACAGGGAAGCATTTAGGTGATCCAAATCATCAAGAAAACTTTCATCTTACCAAGGTCAAAAAGTTATGCAACTTAGGTGTAAAAGGTTCATCATTTGAAAACTTATATTTGGTTCATTATTAAGTTTATCAAGCACCAAATTCAAGGTTTAAAAGTTGCATGAGAAAGTTTCAATTTTAAAGTCTTCAAGAAAGTGCAAAATATAGTTTCTACAAGATTCAAACCTGCACATTTATAATCAAGCAATCATATATTGCTTAGAGAAGAAGTCATAAAAAATGAGAAAGCAAAATATTGTTTCAAACTACTCAAGTTATGTATTCATCAAAGGACTATTGAGCTTCAATAAGAGAACTCATTAAAAAAAATTAAAGACATCAAGAAGGTGCATCTAGCATTGAAGACCCTTTGGTGAAGGTAAGGTAAATAAGGATAGTGAATACTACCTCAAGAAATCCAGCACGCTTGCACCATTGGAGAGAGGAGAAGACACATTAGTTTTAGATCTAAAATCATCATTATCTTAGCTTACAAAATGGAGAGGCACCACCACCATCTCATAAGTTTCAAAGAAGAAGAGTGAAAGCACAAAGGGGCTACCATTGAACATCTTGAAAACATGTCATAGCTAAAGAAGAATATTATTTTAGTGTGTTAGGAAGAGAAGTTTCCAGGAGGTTAAGTGTTTAAATGAGCAACAACATGAGCAAAGTGGAACATTTCATATGCACATATTGTAACATCTCATTTGGTAGTGAAGGAAGGAAAATAAGAGGTGACAAATTCATATCTGATGCTTGAAAAATAGTTTACTCCTACTCATTGTGAAGAGACAACAATCTCACTACCATGTCTCTAAGAACTCCATATATTCTGCTCTCTTTCATCATGAAGATATAGTAGCGGTCCCTTTGCTCTTGTGTGTGAGGTGTATATTCTCTTTTTTTAGAATATAGGAGAACAAGAGGTATGTTATAGCATAGACTACATAGTAAGTGCAAAGAAGACTCATGTAAGCACATATGTTACAGTGTAGAAAGATTCAATAGCCATGGTGGAGGCCAATTAAAAGTGAATATTGTAAAGGAATTCTCAACACATCATTTTATAAAACCATAACGAGTAATAAATAGTGCGAAGTTTATTTTTGGGGGTATTCACAAAAATCCAATGGTATACATTAAAGATAACCAAATATATCAAGCATACATTGAAGTCCTTAGAAACCTTATTAACCGTTGCTCTACTACTGGGACCCACATGGCCAATAATCATTACAAGACTGAGTGTCATTGAAGTCAAAGATTATAAGCACTACCAAATGATGCATCATAGCTATTATACACACACATCAGAAGAAACATCATTGAGAATGGAAGGAGCACTATTGAGAATTTTAGCAGTTGGAGCCTATCATAAATTTAGCATTTTAGTCTTAAAGAATATCCTAATTGATCAAAATATGTGGATGTGGTAACATTCTAAAAAGGGTAGTGAAGGATTTTTTTTTTGGTAGGAAGTAAGTTCCATAGAAGAAAAGGTTAAATTCAAAATTGAAGTAGTTAAATATTGCATGCCAGCTTGGAAGGCATTCATTGAATGTTGGAGACCATAATGCATGCCAGAATAATTGTTAGGGTTTAAGAAGCTTAACCATCATTTGAATGCCAAGTTTATTACATAACTCACATCCAACGTCCACTAAGTTGAGCGATATGATATTGGTGGAAAGCAATTTACTAGCACCCACATCAGAATATTCAAAACCCTAATAATAATTTACAAGGTTACATACATTTCAAGAGGAATATGTTTAAATTGAAGTTATTACATTTGTGTGAAAGAGCCATTACCAAAATTGAAATAATCATGCCAATATTGTGTGTGCAGTCCACACATGGATATCGAGCAAAGAGGACATTCAATCACATCATTTTTAAGGCCTTGACATTCATAGGAAGAGTTTCACTAGAGAATGCATGAAATATCACACTCATTGGAGCCATTACATTCACACGCGTAGGAAGAATCAAAGTGTTTAGAGGACCATTTCATTGTAGGTGACACCAAAGAAGCCATAAGTTGTTGATAGAATTTGGTGGGAATGAGCCATTACTTGTCATACTAAGGAGTCATATCACCTAAATCAACTACAATGTGAAGGATCCCACATGGTTGTCATCATACATCAAAGGGTATGACCATTTTATCTAATTCTCTAGAGGAGAGTGTTGATTTAAAGGAGTCAACAAAGCCATTATACTTCTAGTACTCTCATTAGAGAAAACACACACACAAGAAAGATTAAAAATAGTGCTTGACTAAGGTGAAGGTGCCAACACAACATTAAAAGAAGAGGAAGACCCAAATAATAAAGATCTAGGTTTAAGAGGTCATAGTTTACCAAATTCACCTACAATAAAATAATAAAGGAGATATCACATCAGGGAGCAACCATCACTGCATAGACGTTACAAGATCAATAGGAGAATCATTAAATTTAGTACAAATGTTTAAACTGAAGCTTTGAAGCTAACGAGGTAGAAGGACTCAATCAAGTATTTGATAGTCATTATCATAGAGTGAAGGTGCAAGTAAAATTGACATTCAAAGAAATCACCAATACATAGTGAGAAAATTGGTGAGAAAAATTATGTTATGAAAACAATCATTTCTTTTCCATTAATTATCAATCTGGTAGTTCGTAGACTTGTGAGTACTAGTGCAAAGTATATGCCTACAGTAGACTAGAGATGAGTCCTATGTGTCACTTTGGTTTGGGGGGGTGGTTGTTGGTGTAGTTGGAGTTCAGCCAAACCAACAGAATTAAATTGCAGGAAAGTAAATTCTACAGGAAATTGTAGGAAAACTAATTTAAACTATCAAACACATGATTGAAAGGAAATGTGCAAAAAAGTAAATTGCAAGAAAGCAAAACACACTTGCAGAATTTAAATAAAGTAGGGAAATGCAGAATTAAAACACTATGTGTAGAAATAAATAAAAATAGGAAAAACACACTTGCAAAAAATAAATGACAGAAACTAATTAATGAAAGCAGAATGAAATAGGGGAGGAATACTTCCTGGAGTGGGCCTAGGCTCCTATAGACATCCGCCCGGTTAATTCACGTGATCACTCTTCGAACACAATGAAATAATCAAACACTCGAGATTTTATTATGCAGTACCAATTTTACAAAGCAAGTTCGGATCCTTTCTTCAGGGGTGGCCTACGTTTTTATACAGAACATGGTCGTCCCCTGTTACAAATTTAGATGCTACCAATTTTATCCATTCTAACATGATTTGCTATGGTGGGCACGCATAAAATAATTAGATGCCTAATAAAAGAGAAGTCATGCTAAAATTAACCCTTACGGGATAATCATAGTGTTTCCTATGTTTCCTTAACAAAATACATCTAATTTTATACATGGTCTTCAATATTTACAATCAACATGTACATTTTTATTCTATTAGGTATACACGTTGTTCAACCCATCACTGGAAAATAGGCACCTTTTCAGCCTATCATCGGGATAAAGGCACCGTATTTAGCCTTCTCTTGTTCTCTGAAGATCATCATTATTTTTTGGGCATCGAATAGTGAGCACTTTATTCTATCATCGAGAGATAGGCATCATCCAACCTATTGTTGGGAGATAGTGTCATCCTATGTACTGGGAGATAGGTGTCATCTAGCCTATTGTTGGGAGACATGCATTATCATGTGTACTGGGAGATAGGTGCTTCCTCTTCATTGGGAGATAGGCACCTTCCGACCTATGGTCGGGAGATAGGCATTGTACCTTAGCATGTTTTGGAATACCTTACTCCTTTGCCACTATCATCGTTTAATCACCAACCATTCCTTAATCGTGTTATGAAAGTATCAAATGCTAGGTCCGCATGGGACCTTGACTAAAAGGTGCAAAAAAGACATAAGGTACTGCATCTACACACAATTTTCACTCAAAACACACATTAGGCATAATACGTCATTTTCCATTAAATGTATACAAAAATCTCATAAAAAATGTATTTCTAATATAATAATGCCGCACATTTATGTTATTAAAGCATACAAAAAATGAGCATTTTTGGTGCTCATCATCCCCCCATACCTAATTGTTGCCACATCCTTATGGCACCTATTGCTGATAATCCCCTATTTTATCAACGACCTGCTAGTATTCCCTATTCCAACACTTTCTCTCCTTGGTTGTGGCTCTATCTCATTCCTTGTTGTTTTTGTTTGCCACACTATTTTGGTTGAGTGGGACCTACTTCTATCTCAGGTACTTTCTAGTATTTACTGCACTATAAGGGTTGGTTGGGCCCTACCCCTGTATTCGGCTTTGTTCTTCTCCACCCCTTCTTACTTGCAACTTCCTCCATGTAGAACCCTGTGAATGTAGTGGCATCCTTTTGGAATGCAGGCTCAACTTGCTTCCAGTATTGATGGTTTGGGGGAAGTTGATCTACCACTAGGAATTTAGGCTTGTCCCAAGGTGGATAATGGGATGTATCATGTACCTAGGCCTTTGGCAATTTTACCTCCTCTGGGTTGAGTGTTGTGTCCTCTATGTCATTCTCCTCTACATCTTCAGGTGGTAGAGACTCGAGTGCTTAAATTAGTGATGGCATCATTGGTTCTTTGTTAAATATGCCCATCTTCTATAGATATTCCTACATCCTTGAGGGATTGCCATTAGTTGAACCATACAAGTTCTAGAATTATTTTAGTTGGGTAGGATTGATAGAAATACTTAGCTCTCTAGCCATTCTTTTGTGAGCCTTTCGCTCCTTCTTAGCCTCCTTCAGGTTCTTCTTGAGCTCTTAGAACTACTCTTTCTGGTTGGTGAAGGCTTTCATGGATGCAACCCATTCTTCATCTAAGTTTGGGTCTAGCTGCACCTTCAACTTTTGTTGGGGTGCTTTCTACTTTTTCTGGGTTGCTACTCTGGCCCTTGTCTTTCACCTTCTCTATGATGCTCTCTCTGCTTTTCATTTGGGCCATAATTTCTTGGTTGGTCTGGGTGTTGTTGCATCAGCTATGGATGTTGAGGGACCAACCTCCTCTACCTTCTATGGAGGTGGTATTTCCTAGACCTTGAAAGACTCTATTTCTTGCATATCCTGGTCCACTAGTGTGTTCCCAATTGGTTCAACCATGGTCTACCCATCAAACTAACTAGTCATGGTTTGGTCAATTGATGGCTGACTAACTGATTGTACAACCTCTATGGGATCGATTGACTCTTGTGGGTGGTCCACCTCATGTTCTTGATCTTACCCTACTTCTAACTAGATAGTAGGGTTAGATATATGTATGTCATCAATAGGTTGAGTGGCATCCAGTTGTGCCTTAGACTCCCCTAGTTGATTGGGTAGTTCCTGCTTGGTCATCTGGTGGTTGACCATCTGATTGGGTAGCAACATGTGTTCTAGCTGACTCCTCAGCCTCACTATCATTGATTTCTATTATAGGGGGTTCCTGTTGCACAACAGGGCTCCCCTATTCCTAGGAAGTAGTCTTCATAGGGGCCTCTGATTGGTCCCCTATTTTGATCTTTTGGCTGCCTGATGCCCTTCTAGCATTAGAGTGAAATGCCCCTGTGGATGCAATTTTCTCCTTTGAGTCCACGAAAGAAAATGTTGCATCCATTGCCCAGTCTATTTGTATGGTAGCATCGACCTTATCTGGTTTGGTGGCCTATAGCTGTTGGACCCTATTTTCCAACTATCGCACCATTTCTCGTAGCTACCATAGAGCATCATTCGCTTCTTGTTGCCTTGCTATAGTAGCCCATCGAGATTCCTAAAATTTGCCTACTCTTTTATATTTTTCCTCCCAATTGGAGGCTTGTTCTTTCATGTTCTACAGTTGGCTCTGCAGGTCTTCTTCCTGAGTGTTCTAATAGAATGTCTCACCATTAGCCATGCCATGCAACACTTGAGCAACCAGTTCATCCTCTGCATCTTCTTCTTTGGATGAACTGTAATCAACCAGGTGCTCCTTCTATGCTCTACTTCTGGTTGTTGGTGGTGACGAAGCCCAAAATGGGCTTGAAATAGTTTGGTCTACCTCCCAATTTGAATTTTGGGAGATAAGTGATGATATTGCCTATGATGAACTCTATTCAGCTTGTCCTACCTCCCCTGTAGAATGGCTATGTTGGGAGGTAGGTGAAGAAGGGCCTGATTCTGCTTACTCTATTATTTTTGTAGCTTGGTGGCTATGGGAGTCAAGCACCTCTTCTTCATCTTCTACATCTCCCTATTGCTCTTCAATTGTGTCTGCTATATTGTCTTCATCCTCTACATCCCTATGTGCCTTGACATATCGAACTAGGGCTGAAATCAGCCCATGATGTGCTAATACTGTTACTATTCCTGCCTGGTACCGATTGGATTCATCTTTTAGGGCACACATTAAGTAGTAGGGAATATTGATTTTATCCCCATGCAATAGATGATTGAGAAATCTGAAATGGTTGGCATTCAACTAGGAATACTTGCCAGTGCAAGTGAAAAATTGAGCCACTTGCTCGAACACATTCCTCCAAAGGTCTGGTATATGCTATTTTGGAAACCCTTGGCATGTTGTCTACATTGATGGCTGCCCAAAAAATTATTGTATGCATCACGCTATACTATCCTCCTTATATGTCTGGTCCCCTATGCATGGAAGACCAATCACCTCTACAATATATGCTTCTATGATTGGTATGACTAGTCCATGCATCCGTACGACACCATCATCCATTGAGGCTACAAATTTGCATGTCGCCTCAGGGTCTTGATCTTGGCTAACCAGGCGGTAATACTCCATCCATCCCGCAACCTCAAACTAGTTTCTGACATCTCTAGTTATGCTCAAAAGATCTTGGGGCTCATTCTTCTTCAATGCATGATTAGTTGAAGTTTTTCCCATGGTGGTTATTGGCTTTATTCTCTGGATTTCTTTGTGTTTGCAAAATAGGCACTATTTTTGGTTTATAACATGCTAAAGCATGTGACTGTATCCGTGCATACAGGGCACCTATCTCCCCATAATCAATAGTAATTACGAGTAATATACATAATTAAATCTAAAATTATGTGCCAGATTTTAGATAGGTATCATTACAACCACTTCCTTCCATCCGATTGGCACCATGTGGCATAGTACATATTTGGGGCTTGTATGATTGGATATGAGTTTCATGGGACATGTGCTAGCACATTATACAAAAATATTTTCTTTATGAAAATCATGCACACACATAATAGAAAGTTTAGTACATACCTGGATGGTGTTTCATGATTTATCATATGCAAATGTCGGTGATGCAATTTGATTGGTCGATGCATGACAATAGTGTCTCCAGGACAAATGAATGGTGTGCATTTTTTCATGCAAAAATCATATCAAATTGAATCATCATTGGGTACTACAATTTTATTAATCTCGAGGTCTTATGCAAAAAAACTGAAGAAAACATGGAATTTTTATTTTACCATGGGATGACACACATCCCCTCCTTGGAAGTTGTTTTATTTGCCTTGGGAGCATGCATGGGTCACCGATAAAAAATCATGAACTCCTTTGATCAACAATCGAGAAGTAAATAGATTTTATTGATAAAAATATAAACAAATATACTTTTATCTATGAAAAGTTTGACTTTGATTGCACATGGATTTCGGTGCCAACGTGGCTCTGATCGCTTCTCCGATGTCAAATATAGGAGTCATCATTATGTTGGAATACATGCACCTTTATTTGTATGGGAGATAGGTGCCCTTCACTGTATTATGGAGATAGACACCCGTTTGCTAGGAGACAGGTGCCCTTCACTGTATTGTCAAAGATAGACACTCGTTTGTTGGGAGACATGCACCCTTTGCTATATTACAGAGATAGATACCCATTTACTGTGAGACAAGTGCCTTACTCCAAATTACTATAGATAGATATCATTTGTTATTGTGAATAGAAACACCTTTATTGGATATACTGGTACCTGTAATTTTTTTTCACCTACTATATATGGGAGATAGGTACCTTTGTGAATATAGGTGCCTTCAAAATGTTATGGATGTAGGCATTTTGCTATATGTGGGAGATAGGCACCTTCTCTTGGCTAGATAGTCAACGTCCACTGAGTTGACCCATAGTCAGGTGCATTTCATCGATCTGAATACAGGTACTTCTCCTTGGTGATAAAGTCAACATCCACCGCCTTGACCCGTATATAGGTATTTTCTTCCCTAAGGAAGTAGACACTTGTATACATGTCCAGCTATAAGTACCCCCCTCTTGGTAGGTATTGGTACTTCTTTCATTCATTTATCCTCCTAGAAAGCTAAAAATATGTAGGGCATTATGGATCCTGTGCTTGATAGGCCTAGGTTTCCTAGGATACCTACAGATTGCATTCAAGGCATGGTTTCCTACAAAATAATAAATGCACATGTAAAACATAAAATAGGAATCATGGATCCTATGCCTGATAGGCCTAGGTTTCCTAAGATGCCTACAGATTGCATTCAGGGCATGATTTCCTACAAAGTAGTAAATAAAACAAAACTAAAAAATTCTAAATTTAATATTTATTTTTTTGTGGATGCACACACATCCATCAACTACTAGAGAAGAATTTTTATTATGATGGGGTCTCCCCCATGCCTGCTTTGGATTCAATCGCATGGACTAGTGGTGTATGATATAGCCACAATCGATGGTCATTGACTATCAACACAATGTCACTTTTATCTATGGTTTGGATGTGCACAACACCATTGTTGATAATTTCAACCACTTCGTACGGTCCCATCCAATATTGCATAAGATTTCCCTTTCACTCCTAGAATCTAGAGTCATACAACAATGCCCAATCTCCCACTTTGAACTATTTTGGCCGTATGTGGTGGTCATGCCATTGAGCCCTCTATTTTTGCATGATTTTTATTCACTACAAAGCATCCTATTGGTACTCATCCAGTTGGTTGAGTTATTGAATATGATCTTTCTATGCAACATCCAGATTTAAATTTAATTCTACAATAGTCCATAGGGTTTTGATTTTGAATTCAATGGGCATCATGGCATTTTTTTGTACACCAATTGGAATGGTGTAAATCTAGTGGTAGTTTTCTAGGTAGTGCGATATGCCCACACTACCTTCGGTAAATGAGTTGCCCAATATTTTGGTGTTGTTGTACCATCTTAGTAAGAATATTTTCTAGCTCTCGATTTGTGACTTCCACTTGCCCATTTGCTTGTGGATGATAGGGGTAGTTTTGTTGTGCCAAATTCGATACTACTGCATCAACTCTTGAATCACTTTCAAGGTGAATTGAGGTCCCTGATCAGTGGTAATTTCTCTAGGAACCCCAAATCAGGTGAAAATGGATTCATATAGGAAATTGGCTATAATATTCTCCTTTGAATCTCGTAGTGCCTGCACTTCAACCCATTTAGTCACATAGTTAGTACAAACTAGAATATACCTTTTTTCTCCTGACTATGGATTGATGGGACCCATAAATTCCATCCCCCATTTATCGAAAGGTTCAATGTGCACATGGGGCTGAAGTGGCATCTCATCTCGGAGAGTTGGTCTACCCATTCGTTGGCATTGATCGCATTGGTTAACATGTTTGACTACATATTTAAATAAAGAAGGCCAGAAATATCCATCCTACAAAACTTTAAATGCAGTCCTTTTTCCTACAAAATGACCACCACATGGTTCATCATGGCAAGCCTTGAGGATTTTTGTGGTTTCATTTTCTACAACACACCTTCGCATGATTTGATCGGGCCCGATTCTAAATAGGCATCCATCAATCCATGAGAAGGTTGCACTCTTTTCTATCAAAGTTTGAGCTTCTCAGGGTGAGAGTGTAGGAGATACTTTATCGGTGGCTAAGTAATTAGCCATATCCGCATACCATGGAATATGTTCATCTAGAGCAAAAATATGCTCATCTAGAAATTGATCCTCAGTGGTTGTATGGTCCTGAGATATTAACCTGGAGAGAAAATCTGCAACAACATTATCCCTACTGGGTTTGTCAACAATGGTTACATCAAATTCTTGCAATAGTAAAAGCCACCTAATAATTCTACCACTCACTGTAGGTTTATTCATCAGGTACCTGATGGTTGTATGATCTGTATGCACAAAAATATTATAACCTATAATGTAATGGTAAAATTTATTAATAGCGTGCACTACTGCAAGGAATTCTTTCTTCATGATAGTATAGTTGAACTCAGCACCTGTAAGATGTTTATTGACATAGTAGATGGCGTAAAACTCATCTCCATATTTTTTTCCTAATGCAGCCCCTATCACATTGTTAGATGCATCAACGTAAATGTGAAAGGGGAGGGTCCAATTTGGACCTCTCAGCATAAGAGCTAGTGGTCAGTCTTTCTTTTAAAATCTGAAATGCTTGTTCACACTCATTGGTCTAGACAAACTCAATATTTTTAGACAATAATGTATGTAGAGGTTTGGTAGTCTTGCTAAAGTCTTGGATAAACCACCTATAGTATCCAATAGAACCTAGAAAACTATGGACATCTCTTTGTGTTTGGGGAGTAGGTAGATTTTTAATTACTTCAATTTTTTATTTATCTACTTTAATCCCCTCCATAGATATATGATGTCCTAACACTATCCCTTCTTGCATTAGCATAAAACACTTTTCGTTACTAAGGGACAAGTTTATCTCTTGACACTGTTGGAGTACTTTCTCCAGATTGGTTGTAGCTTCTTCAAAAGTTTCATCATAAATAGTGAAATCATCCATGTACACTTCTACAGTTTCTCCAACCATGTTTGAAAAGATACTAAGCACCACCCTTTGAAAGGTGGTAGGTGTGTTACACAACCCAAATGGTAAGACCCGATAAGCAAAAGTCCCCCATGGACAAGTAAACATGGTTTTGTCCTAGTCTTCTTCCCCTATTTGAATTTGATTGTATCCACTAAACCCATCTAGGAATAAAAAATATTTTCGTCCTGCCAAGGTGTCGAGGACTTGGTCAATAAAGGGTAAGGGGAAATGGTCTTTCCTAGTGGCTTTATTGAGCATCTTGTAATCAACACAAATGCACCACTTGCCATTTTTCTTAGGCACCACCACTAAAGGTGATACCCATTGACTATCCGATATTGGATAAATAAACCCAATTGATAAAAGTTTTTGTAATTCAGCTTTGATAATTTCTTTCATGGTTGGATTCATTCTTCTTTGGGGTTGTCTTACTGGTCTCACATCATCTTCCAAATATATCCTGTGAGTGCAGACTTTGGGTGCAATCCCCCTCATGTCTGTGTAATCCCATGCAAAAGTAGTTTGATGTTTGACTAGTATTTCCTTTAATTTGTCCTCTTGAATAATTGACAACTCATTATCAATATTCAATACTCTGTCAGGTGCTACCTCTATTTGTTTGACATGGTTATCTTTGCTACCTACAAGTGGGGATTCTAGAGGAGGATGGGAAGATTCCCCTTGGAAAAAGTGTGTTATGACTTGTTCTTCATCAGTGTCATCCTCAATCTCATCTAGAGCCATTATAGGTTGAAGCATCGACAAGGCATCATTATTTAAGACTTCATAATTTGGTTCTCCCAACAAATTAGTGGACTGTGTAGGTGGATAAATGATCAAGTTTTTGATATTTTATCCATCTGAGATCATCATTTGTCCTGTCCTACAACTTATATAAGCATCAGTTATGGCCAACCAAGGTCTACCTAATATAAGTGGATAACCACCCAATCCAGATCTAGATTGCAACACTAGAAAATCTGTCGGATACTCCCATGCATCCATTGTGACAACATCTTCTAGTATTCCCTCCGGGAGTACTATGGATCGGTCAACCAATTGAAGGATAATTTTAGTTGGCCTCATATCTGTGAGTTGTAGTTTTTGCATGGTTTCTTGGGGCATGACGTTTATGGTAGCCCCTAGATCTACTAATGTGTTGGGTAATTGGAAGCCTACAATTTTAATTGTTAGCACTAGGCTTCCTAGATCAGAGTATTTAGGATGGTAGGTATTGCCTAACATGAGATCAACCAATTGTCCTACCATACTTACTACTTTTGATGGTTTTCTTCCTATTTTTTTCAAACATAATTCTCTTATGGCCTTCGTGTAGATGGGAACATCTCTAATGGCCTGAAAAAGGGGAATCATGACTGTCAGGTTTTTTAAGCCTTCCATAATGTCAAATTTTGGTTGTATTGGCTTCTTGGGTTCCTGTAATATTTTTAGAAAATGTGGAACCCCTTCATTTTTGTGTTTCTCAATAGTTTATTTTTCTTCCACCTCTTCTACCAAAGGTGGTTCTTCTACTTCTAACTCTACATCCTCTTCCTCCACTATAGGAGGAGTTGGTTCTACTCCTAATTGTCTACCTGATCTAAGTTGTACAGGGTTGCAATCTACTCTAATATGATACATTGGAAACATCTCTGTGTCTACCTGATAGGTGGGTTGATTTATCTTATTGTTCAGATTTGGAGTTGGTTGTGCAGGTAGCTGAATTGGTCTTGAAGTAGGAGGTGCAGGCAAGCTAGGTTGCGGTGGGGTTTGAGTTGTATTTTATGGAGGTGAAGTCCACACATTGTAATTCCTCCATTATGGTCTAGTTTTTTGATAAGGCATCCATGGATATGGGTTGTAAGGAGTAGACCCTTGGGTGGCATTCATCCAAGGAGGTTGACCCCACCATCCCATGTTGGGTGGTTGAGTCTGACCTTGGTTCATATAGTTATTTCCCCCATAAGGTGGCACTCCTCCTGGCATACTATTTCCCATAGGAAATTGTTGCTAGTTTCTCCTATTACCCATGAAATAGGTTTCTGCTACTTCAGGTTCCTCTTTGACATTTTCTATTCATGGACACAACCTAGTTTTATGATCCCTTTGATAGATCGCACACACTCTAACTTTGTTTTTTGGACACTCATTTTTAGGATGTTTTCTCCTACATTTTGGGTAAAAGTAGGCTAGTGCTGCTTCAGTTTCTTCTTCTTTTTCTGAAGCAAGAGTGTATCCAGTTGAAGTGCGAGAGATGAGAGCATCTCACTCTTCATATCATCCAACATGTTGCCTATTTCAGCCTTAGTTACTGAGGCTGTAGTTTTTGTGACTCGGGTGGTTGGTTTACCTTTTCTGCGAGAATAATTTTGACATAATTATCGGATGTCTATCATTTGATGTTGGTAAATATCCCCTCCCGATATCAAATTCAAAGCTTCTAGAGACTCATTTGTGAGACCCCTCAAGAATATGCTTCTTAAGGACTTCTCACCCAACTTTGCATGGGGTGATCTTTGCAAATTAAAGCTAAATCTGTCCCAATAGTCTTCCAATGATTCTTCCTCTTTTTGAGTCATATCCAAGACTTCTTCCCTGACATCTCGTGCCCTCCCAAAGTTTTGGTATTGGTCTAGGAAGATCCTTTTCATATCTTCCCAGGTTGCAATGTGTTTGTTTCCCATATTGATGAACCAACATAGTGTTGAATCATCTAAAGTGGAGGGAAATAATTTTAGCTTTTGGGCATCTGATTTATAATCCACTGACCTGCATAATACATCAAATTTAAAAAGGAACAGGTTAGGGTCTTCAGTTGGAAGTCCCCTAAAGGTAGGAATATGAGTGGGAGATATGTGTTTCATCTTAGTTTCTCCCCTTGCTTCTTCAATTGGGAAGTCAAATTTGGTTGAAGCTTCTTCAATTTCAGCCATATTTTTAGGTAATGTAGGTTCTACACCTACTGCTTCCAGGGTATATTTCAAGGCTTCACACTCATTTTGTTTATCCTCTAAAAGTATTCCTAGGTCAACATTTGAAATGGTTCCTTCTTCAACTACTTTCCACCATTGAATATTCAATAAATCTTCCTCAGATTGAGTTCTTTCAAATAGATGTCCTAAACCAAAGTTTGAAACTAGTCCTTCATCAAAATATGTTTGTCTTAATTGGTGAGAAGAGCTTTGTTCAAATATTGGGTGACTACGCCAATGTACTACTGGAGGAGATGGTAATTCAGTTTTAGGATTTGTTTTAGATGTTTCAAAAGGAATTTTAGAAGGTTTTTTAGGTACTTGTGAAGTAATATCTTTGCTTTTCAAAAAATGACCATCCGATCCTCTTAATCTTGGTGGACTCATACAATATCAGGTAGAAAATCTATGGGTAAGCTAATATGAACTATAAGTTTTAGGGTTGACTGACCTATAGATTTGAATACTATAGTTGGCACTCCCCAACAATGGTGCCAAAATGGTGAGCAAAAATTATGTTATGAAAATAGTCATTTCCTTTCCATTTAATTTTATCAATTTGGTAGTTCATAGACTTGTGAGTACTAGTGCAAAGTATATGCCTGTAGTAGACTAGAGATGAGTCCTATGTGTCACTTTGGTTTGGGGGGTGGTTGTTGGTGTAGTTGGAGTTCAACCAAACTAGCAAAATTAAATTTATAGGAAATTGTAGGAAAACTAATTTAAACTATCAAACACATGATTGAAAGGAAATGTGCAGAAAAGTAAATTGCAAGAAAGCAAAACACACTTGTAAAATTTAAATAAAGCAGGGAAATGCAGAATTAAAACACTTTGTGCAAAAATAAATAAAAATAGGAAAAACACACTTGCAAAAAATTAATGACAGAAACTAATTAATGAAAGTATAATGAAATAGGGGAGGAATACTGCCTAGAGTGGGCCTAGGCTCCTGTAGACATCCACCCAGTTAATTCACGTGATCACTCTCCGAACACAATGAAAATAATCAAACACTCAAGATTTTATTATGCAGTACCAATTTTACAAAGCAGGTTTGAGATCCTTTCTTCAGGGGTGGCCTGCATTTTTATACAGAATGCGGTCATCCCCTATTACAAATTTAGATGCTACCAATTTTATCCATTCTAACGTGATTTGCTACGGTGGGCGTGCATAAAATAATTAGACGCCTAATAAAAGAGAAGTCATGCTAAAATTAACCCTTACGGGATAATCATAGCGTTTCCTATGTTTCCTTAACAAAATGCATCTAATTTTATACATGGTATTCAATCTTTATAGTCAACGTGCACATTTTTACACTATCAAGTATATGCATTGTTTGACCCATTATTGGAAAATAGGTGCCTTTTTAGCCTATTTCTAGGATAAAGGTATTGTATTTAGCCTTCTCTTATTCGTTGAAAATTATCGTTGGATTTTGGGCATCGAATAGTGTGCACTTTTATTCTATCATCGAGAGATAGGTGTTGTCCAGCCTGTCATCAAGATACAGGTATTGTCCTGTGTACTGGGAGACAGACATCATCCAACCTATTATCGGGAGACAGGCACCATCTTGTATACTAGGAGATAGGCGCTTCCTTTTCACTGGGAGATAGGCACCTTCCAGCCTATGGTTGGGAGACAGGTGTCGTACCTTAGCGTGTTTTGGAATGCCTTACTCCTTTGCCACTATCATCGTTTAATCACCAACCATTCCTTAATCGCGTTATGAAAGTATCAAATGCCAGGTCCGCATGGGACCTTGACTAAAAGGTGCAAAAAAGTACATCTACACACAATTTTCACTCAAAACACACATTAGGCATAATACATCATTTTCCATTAAATGTATACAAAAATCTCATAAAAATGCATTTCTAATATAATAATGTTGCACATTTATGTTATTAAAGCATACAAAAAATGAGCATTTTTGGTGCTCACCAAAAACAAAACCAGTAAGAGTGCACATTGGAGGTCTACATTGAGCTTCCACATGTCAAAGAAGCATACTTAGTGAATATAGTAGAGCACAACGAAGAAGAAATTAGTGCATATTCGAGGAGCCAAGATATAAGTGAAGCATCAAAAAGATTAAGGTCTAAACATTGCATAGAAGGGAAGAGAAACCCCTAATAAAAGAATTAAAGACTGATCACAAAGATCAGTGAATACGTTGTCATGAAAGTGAGCATCATAAGAACATAGGATGTGCAACGTTGAGTAAGCCATTGGAGTGCCATTATAAGAGGTAATAAATATTAATCTTACCTATAATATTTGCAAAGGATTCTAGGTAGATTATTGAAGGTAAATTAATTATTGAGTTATACCTAAGGTTTTATAATAAAAAATATAAATAAGGATTGCTATACAACCTTAGTAGTATTATAAGTTGCCTTAGAAGTGATTGAAGGAAGGAACATTTAAAAAAGATTATAAAGTTACCTCATTCAAATTACATTGAAATAAATTTACAAATAGTTAATTGGAGATATAAGGATTTAGTACAACCTTAGATGCATTAATTAGAGTTTTGAATGCATTTTATAAATATTATAAGGTTTAATTAAAATTATTTGACTTTACTTTATACAAGCATTAAGATTATTTGCAAATACTTACTTTGGAGGTAAATGGAATTCTACATTTACTTTGGAACATTAAATTTGCAAATAACCATAGTTTCTAAATTTCATTAATAGGGAGATATAAGGAGTTCTACATCAAATTTAGACCATTGAAATTTAGAAAATCAAACTTTAGAGAATTGAAGAAGCTTTTATAGCATTGATATAAAGTTGGAAAATTGCATTAGAAATCCAACTAAAAGGTCTTGAAACAAAGAACCTTATCAAAACTTGAAGGTGTATTATCAAATTATCTTTAGATTTCTATTTATTAATTCATAGGGATAAATAATATGAAAATTCAAGTTGAACATTAGGGAGATAAAAGGGATTCAACTCAAACTAAGAAATCTAGGCATACTATCAAATTCATAGTACTTTCAAACTCTTTTAAAATAGAAGACATTCATAAAATCATATCACATTCAAAATCATTTAGTAGATCCAAGTACTTTACAAAACTTGAAGAATATAAAATATCTTATCAAACTTGACCTTTTACTAAAATACTTGGGAGTTAAAAGGTATTCTACCTAGATACTAAAAAATTAAATTCTATATTCCGCTGTGCATTTGAAAGGATGCTAAAAAAATATGGTAGGCAGAGCATGTGGAGTAGGCAGAGCAGGTGAGCCAGGAGGGCTAGGTGGTTCAAGCAGAGTAGGAATCTTGGAAGGCAGCGCTACATGTCAACTAAGCACTAACGGTGAGGTCTCGAAGGCCACTAAGGACATTGAGGGTTTCCAGGCGTCGGTCCCTGTTGACAAGCATTGGGATAAGGACCCACCTGATAAAGACCCAGATAAATGGACCCAGGCTAAGGCCACCTTTAGGAGATTTTCCTTTGCTCAAACCCTTAAAGGTAAGGAGAACATTTTTTCAAAAACTTTCCCTCCTCTCATCCCAGACAAGAACACGCTCAGGGTTTCTGTCTCTACCATGGAAGATTTTCTATCCCTTGAAACCTCGTCCCTCATCGATAAGTTTTTGGGTGGTAGACCAGACATAGAAACCATAAGAGCTTTGGATTTCTCCAAATGGCACCTAGCAGGAAGCATGGAGATTGTGGCATTGACGAAAGGTTTTTTCATGATCTAGCTCTAGAACAAGGAGGATGTAAATTGAACCTTATCGGGTGGGCTGTGGTTCCTGGGTAGGCGAAGCCTCTTCATCAGGCCATGGGGAGAGGACTTCGATCTTGAAAGCCAAAGCATAAACTTAGCTCCCATCTGGGTTAGTATTACCAACCTTTTAGCCTAGTTCTTCCATGAGTACTTCCTGAGAGGCATCGCCAAAGCCATTGGGGATCTGGTCATCATTTACAACCCCACCTTAGCTAGATCTCGCATGATGCATGCAAGGATGTGTATCACAGCGAGTTTGGAGTTCAAGCTCCCATCCTTCATAGATCTGGAATACGGGGACTACTCAAGAAGGCAATCCATTGAATATGAAAATAAGTCGATGTTTTGCTTAGAATGCAAAACTCAAGGACACCTGAGGAACCAATGCCTAGATCTGGTTGCCATCAAGGAAGCACCAAATAGGAATATCCCAAAAGGCCCTAATTTAAATGGATAGAGGAGGCCCCTCCGACCCTGGTCCAGACCCACCAAAGCTGCTCATAAAGGCATTTACCAACAAAAATTGCAAGAAGACTCTGTTCATCAGAAAGGAAAAGGAAATAGCATATGGATCCTGACCAGGCTACTCAGGTTAGTCCTTCCTTTTCTGAACCTAATTCCTTTGAAATCCTTTTCGAGACTGCCATTGAAATGGTTAAATCTACTGAAGAAGGACCAGTTTCGAGGCTCCCCAAGACTCTTGTATCCCCTCCTCATTCCCCTTGTAGATCCTCTCCTTACCCACCTCCAAACTGTCCCTACGGCTTGCCCTAGGATGCTGAGGAGATTAGTAAGAGCTTGGAAGAAGAGCAACCAGGGGCATACCCAC
The DNA here is from genome assembly GCA_028583015.1 of Wollemia nobilis. Taxonomy (NCBI): domain Eukaryota; kingdom Viridiplantae; phylum Streptophyta; class Pinopsida; order Araucariales; family Araucariaceae; genus Wollemia; species Wollemia nobilis. Next base: position 3,617,979 of record JAQPPZ010000386.1, on the reverse strand, counting down.
CAGTCATAGGCGGTGTAGGTTCTAGACCGACCCAGCAGCAAAACCCTCCCCCAAAGTTTAGCTCGAAGCAGACTCGTAGTTCAACTAATTCTATAGAATTTGGCAAAAAAAAGAGGAGGGGAAGAATCCCAGATGTAGAACATTACAAGATGAAAATAGCAAATGGAAAACAAAGAACTTTAGTTCTTCAAGATATGGCCCTCTTCAAGGCTAACACGTCCAACAAACCTCCCCAACCCCAAGGATGGGGAAGAGGGAGGAATTTAAAGCAGTCTAAATGAAGGTCCTCTCCTGGAATGTGAGAGGCATTAATGGCCTGCCCAGGCAGAGAGCAGTCAAGGCATTAAGGAAATAGACTACCCCTCAGTTCTTATGCTCCAATAAAAGAAAACAGATGAAGCTTGGTCAAAGATTTTTGCTAACAAAATTTGGAAACAAGGGGATATGGTTTTCAAGCAAGCAAGAGGCACCTCTAGGGGCCTTATGGTCCTATGGGACCCCAAAAAAGTGGAAGGTAGCATCATTCAGGCTGATGATAGTGTCCTAACCATCCTTTTTTATGATATAGCCAGAAACAAGTCTTGGATCCTATAAAATGTCTATGCGCCCAACACCGTGCAAGGAAGAGGCAAACTGTGGGAGCACCTAAGTCATATTAGCAAGGCTTTCCAGGACATCTCGTGGATAATTACTGGTGACTTTAACACTCCCCTATTTTTGTCTGATAAGAGGGGGGGAACAGGGCTCCTAACTAGGAGCATGGAGGATTTTAGTGATTTTTTCCACTCAAATGAACTGATGGACGTCAAACTTAAGGATGCAAAGTACACTTGGAGCAACAGGCATCTGGGCAGCAACCTCATTCAAGAATAGCTGGATCGGGTCCTGCTCTCGTAGGAATCCATCCAAGTCTTTGGTGAGTCCTCTCTGTACTCCCTTCCCAAGGTTGGGTCTGATCATAACCCCATCTTGTTGGATGTTCCTCAAACCTCCAAATCTAGTGGCAATCATCCCTTTCGATTTGAGGCAATGTGGGTCAAGCACTCAGACCTGAAAAACATGATCATCCAATGGTGGCAACTGCCAGTTCAGGGTAGTCCCTCTTACAAAATTTCCCAAAAGCTCAAAGTGGTCAAGAACAACCTCAATGTTTGGAACAAAGAAGTGTTCAGAAAAATTTTTGAAAAAAAAAATATTGTGAGTGAAAAATTGAAAGCCATCGACAACAAGATCCAATCTGGAGTGCTAGATGAAGAGACTAGGTTCGAAGAGAGAAAAATTCTGGTAGAATATCACAACATTTTGGCTAGTGAGGAGAATTTTTGGAGGCAAAATTCTAGGGCTTTATGGCTTAAATATGGTGACACCAACTCCAAGTTCTTCCATGTCACCACGCTCAGAAATAGGAGCAACAACCGTATTAAAGAGATCATTAAAATGGATGGCTCCAGTACCCGAGACATCAATGACATTAAGCTCGAAGTCATGTCCTACTTCAGTTCTCTCCTTGGTGAGAAACCTTTTTGTCAAGCAATAGCCAGGGATTCCTTGCTCCAATTCATCCCCTGAAAGATCAAGGATGATGCCAATCAAAATCTCACAACTCCATTTTCTGACCAAGAAATCAAGGAGGCTCTTTTCTCCATGAACCCCGACAAGGCCCCTAGCCCCAATGGATTCCCTCCCAGGTTCTTTCAAATGTACTGGGACATCCTAGGAAATTATGTGTGTTCCATCATCTGAGAATTCCAAGCCTCTAAGTATATCCCTCGAAGCTACAATTCTACATTTTTAGCCCTGATCCCGAAAGGGCCAGCTCCTAAGTTCATGATTGACTTTAAACCAATCAGCCTTTGCAATGTGTTATACAAAATCCTCACTAAAGTCATAGCAAATTGCATTAAAGGGATTTTGCCTCAGATTATTGATTCCTACCAAGGTAGTTCTATCCAAGGAAGGTCGATTTTGTATGGAATTATCATTGTCCATGAAGATCTTCAATCTGCTTCCCAGACCAAGAAGGTTGCCTTTGCCTTAAAGGTTGACATGAATAAGGCCTTTGAGCATGTCAACTGGGACTTTGTGAATGCCATATTATTGAAATTTGGGTTTCATCCTGAATGGATCAGTCTTATCAACTGCTGCATATTCTCACCTTGGTTCTTCATCTTGGTCAATGGGTCTTCGTTAGGGTTCTTCCAGAGCCAGAGGGGGCTCAGGCAAGGTGATCCTATTAGCCCTATGTTTTTTATCATAGTGGCTTAAGCCTTAGGAAGATCAATCAAAGTTGCCCATGCTTTAGGGTTAATCTCAGGTATTAAAGCTACTTCCCTCATGGATCCGGTTTCCCATCAACAATTCATGGACGACACCTTAATGTTGACTATGGCGTCGATGGTAGAGGCCAAGAACATCAGGCATATCCTTAAACTTTATGAAGATGCGACAGGGCAAAAATTCAATTTCAACAAAAGCAAGGTGTTTTTTCTTAACACCCCCCTTCCTAGGAAAATTAAAATTGCTAGAATCTTAGAGTGCTCCATCTCCACTCTCCCTACGTCTTACCTTGGTCTTCCCCTCTTCACTGGGGTCCCGACTATTTCTATGTGGAACATTTTCCTAGAGAGGATCCAAAAGAAGCTTGTCGGGTGGAAGAGCCACTTGCTGTCCCAAGTAGGTAAGGCCACCTTAACCTTGACTTCCCTCCAAAGTATTCTGGTCTACTTCTTATTGGTGTTCAAAGCTCCTTCTAGAGTCTTCTAGTTGATTGAACATCACAAAAATAATTTCCTTTGGTCTGGATCAAAAGAAAAGCAGTGAATACACCTATTTGGATGGGACAAGGTGTGTAGACCTAAGGATATCGGAGGGCTAGGCCTGAGGAAAGTCTCTCACCTCAACTTAGCTTTAATTACAAAACAAGCCTGGTGGTTGGTTTCCAATATAAGGAATGAGTGGACTACCATCATCAACCGCAAGTATCTCCAAGGCACTGAGTTCCTTAGGAATACCATCCCATCTCATGGATCCTCATTCTAGAAAGTAATCCTATCTTACAGGGATGTGTTAAGAAAATGCATGAGGTGGATCCTCGGCAACGGGTGCAAAATTGACTTCTAGGAGGATAGGTGGGTTGGTGCTGAAGCCCTTAGTAGTGATCCCACTTTGGCCCAACTAAAAACCCTCACCATGTATAGGTTTGGGTCTAAGGTGGCTGACTTCCTCAGACAGGACAGGGGTAGTCTTAGATGGAAGCCCATAGTCTTTCAAGGGATGAAGACAGCAACTCAAAAACTCAATAGCTTCCTACAACATTAGTTTGTTCCCACAACATTGAGTGAAGACCATATGAGATGGATAGCAACTGACAGCGGAATTTTCATAGTCAAATTTACCCACAATCTACTTATCCATCATGATACTCCTAGGTTCTAGACTCAGTTAGTTTGTATTAAGGGACTGATCCCCAAAATATCCTTTTTTGCGTGGTTGGTCGTCCAAAGGAAAATTCTTACTATTGACAACATGATGCTAAGAGGGTTGTCCATTCCTAACAGGTGTTTCTTATGCAGGGCAGACTGGAAGTCCATCCAACACCTATAGATTGAATACCCCATTGGTTCTTCAATCCTAAATAACCTCCTTCAAGCCTTCAACATAACCTGGATTAGACTCGGTTCTATCAATGACTTCTTCCAACAATGGCCAAAACCTTTCATCAGTTCCCAGTTGAGTTTCATGTGGAAGATCAGTTTCCACCATTTCTTGTGGTATGTCTAGCTTGAAAGGAACCATAGAGCTTTCAATGAGTCTTCCAGGGATACTGGATCAATCACTAATAAAATCCTTGCCTTTGCTAGAGAAAACTCCTTGTCGTGTTCTGTTAAAGCCCATTCTGTCCCTCCTGGAAAAAATCTTCTTGCCCAATCCCTGGGTCTTCCCTAGCAAGACGGTCATGGCAAGACTAATCCTAGATGAGAGGCCAGTTGGATCCCTCCCCCAACAAATTGCCTAAAGTTGATTTTTTATGGTGCAACCAAGGGCAATCCAGGTTGGGCGAGGACTGGTGGGACTGTTTGAAACCATCAGGGTCACCTTGTTTTAGCCTTTGCAGAACCCCTGGGCTTCTCAACCAATAATGTGTCTGAGGCGAGATTCATGTCGCACGGATTGCACCTTATTCAGAATGTCCAAGAGTGGCTAATTGTGGAAGGAGATTCCCAAGTCATCATCAATCTCCTCAACAATGATAAGGATCCTCCATGGAAATTTGAGTCTTGTTTAAGGGAATCGAGGACCCTATTAAAAAATAGAATTGATAGCGTGGCCCATCACATCTTTCATGAAGCCAACAAGGCGGTAGACAAGCTTGCAAATATAGGTGTTGACACTGATAGATTGATCACTTGGACGCACAACCTTTCGTTGAACATGGAAGGGATTGTCCCAGAAGAGTTGCGACATGGTGCCTGATGAGGAACTCAATTTGTTCTTTCTTGCGATGCAAGATAGGTTTCTATGGGAAATTGGACATGGGGTGGCAAAATTGGTGTCTTCAAGGGGTCAGAGTGGCCAAGGCATTTTTCCCAAATTACCATGAGTATAGGCAGAGATATCGTTGGTGCCTCGATTACCTGCTAGTTAGACTCTCGAGGATCGACATTCCCACGCAGGTCAAGCCTTGGGCTGATAGCTTTTTTTTCTTCTCGATCGATGAGGTGGTGTGGGACCCTTCCAACATCCCCATATGTGCATGCCCTCTGACACCCTTCATTCTTGCTCAGAGCGATCCTTACCTTATCCAAACTAAGGGTGATGAGGCTCCTATTCCCCAAGCCAAGTCGAACTTGCAGCATGGCACACACGTGGCTGGTATGTGGTGGTTTGTCCTTAGACAGTATGAGCCTCATGACAAGGGTCCAAACTACATCATCTATGATGTGGAAGCATGGGAAAATCCACTCATTAGTATGGGATACATGAGCCCTTGGCTCCCCAAGATTACCACTAAGAGCAATCCTTATTCTCTCCAGAAGAAGGACGATAAGGCCTTTTCTTCCCAAGCCAAAATGGACATGCGGTATGGCATCTAGGTGGTTGTTAGGTGGTGGATGGAATTTAGTGGTGGCATCCCCCCAAATGATGTGGTTATTTTAAGGTAGATGAAGGTTGTTATCATCTACCACCTTCTCCCTCAGCTTGTGCTTGAGAGTACATCGTCCCCTTGCTTGGTCATTCAAGAGCCAAAAGTTAACCGGGGCAAAATCACCATGACTTACATTGAGCCCAGCTTGGTGGTTATGGAGCCTGCTATGCAAGCCATCCTTACTAAGAGAAGGTTTACATAGTTTTTTGACATGTTATATGGTCCTGATGATAGCATTACTATCGAGGTTATGGATTCCTAGGATGAGGGCAGGATAGTGGTCCACGGGAGTGAAATTACGATAGATATTAACTTGTTGGTGACCATAACTGGGTAGATGGCTAGGGGTAGTTCGATCCACAGGAAAAAGCATAACTGGGAGGTCGATCTGCGTGAATTCAAGGACAATCTAAATATTTTCAAAGAGGCAAAGAATGGCTTAACAAGGGTTGATCTCCCTGCCCCCTGGAATTTTGTCATGAAAAATGTCATGGAATTCATTACTGCTGATGATCCAGGTAAGGTCCTCCTAAGCTTTAACTATGCTTTCATCAACTTTTTATGTGACATTAACCCTATTAGAATCCCTCAATTTCTTCTGAATTCCATTAATTACACTATAAATTCGTGTCGTAGTAAGAAAGGTTTAGCAATGCCCATGCACCAAAGCATGTTTAAGGTTATTTACAAGTTTGTCCTTGCTACTTCACCCCAACCTGATCCTCTAGCCTTTCTGCCCTCTATGACCCCCCTTACTGAAAGCTCCAGGGCCTGTTTTCCCAAGCCCTACATGGGGTCCCTTGCTCAGAAATGTGACTTTGAAGCGGCCACCAGAGGAGGCACGGCTAGAAAGAAGCTGAAGATTGACAAACCAGGAGGAACCAAAAGATCCTCTGCTAGGTTAAGGAACAATCTTGGACAGGGGAGCTCTAAAGCCATCAACTTAGACTCAGAGGATGAGGGGCCTGAACTCAACATCATGGTTCTCAAACATTTTGTTTTGACTTCCTTAGTGACTATGGCCAATCAGACCCAAGAGATCCTTGATGCCCTCACCAAAGTCTTTTTCAATGAGGGCTTCCAAAGTGCTAAAGGGGCATCCGTAGAGACCGAGGACCAGAAGGACGACAAGGGAGATGAGCAGAATGAGGTGGATGAAGAGGAGGAGTGATGTGGACCCTCCTAGGATATTTTTGAGGTAGGCAAACCAGAATTCCTGTGGTTAGTGGTTTTGGTCTATGAATCCTGGTTTTCTCTCGCTTATTTTTGCATTTTTCATCTTTGTTGTTTCTGATTCTTGTGTTGTCGTTGGTCTTTCTGACCTGAGAATTCATGTTTTTTTTGTAAGTCATGCTTGGCTGGTTATGTTAAGAAGATGGAGGATCCTCTGCTGTTGTCTTGTTTTGCTACACAGCGTCACGCTGTTATTGTACAAAGGTTTTGGGTCAACCTGAAAAACCCGTTTGATATATAATCTTTTACTTATCAAAAAAAAAGAAAAATCCTATCAAAATTAGTGATTGAACATTAATATTCTCAAGGTATTCTACAAATTTGAGAATTAAAGAAGTTTGTTAAGTTTGAACTCAACACACTAGGGAGTCATAAGGTAGACAACTTAAAGGTTTTGAAAGTTAAAATATTCTATCAAAAACTATTCTCAATATATAACATTAGGGAGCTATAAGGATGTCTACTTCAAAGAACACATTAAATAATGATATGGAAAATATAATTAGAAAAGTAGAAAGAAAAATAACAATATGACTTGAAAGCATGATTGCAAATTCGGAGAATTCAATGGATAATAATATGGAAGGTATGATTAGAAAATAATAACCAATATGGCTTAGAAAGACTTTTGAGAAATCACAAATTTATAGTTTGACAATAATAGACTCTATAAGAACATCATATAACAATAAAGTAGAGTGTTCAATTGTTGAAATACAGGAAGGGAAAACATTTTACAAAATGTTTAGAAAATAAGGAAAAGAAAAATGGATCAATTGTGATCCAAATTTATCTTCCATATTCATACACCAAAAGCTTAAGCAGGTTGTGAACCAAATAATGAAGAATCAAAGAATGGAGATGATGAAGCAAAATTTTCTATATAGAAAAAGAAAGGATAATATGACTCTGAGAATAAAGATAAAAAAAAAATTCTTATACAAGAATTTGATGACTATGAAAGAGCTCAAGAAACTTGTAATATTGAAGCCACAAATATTGAAATATACTAACCATTCATTTGATCAAGTATATAGGAAGGTAGTAGATTGGAGAAAGTAGAAAAGACACATGAGCTCCAAGAATAAATTGAAGACTGAACCAGATCAAGTTGAAGAACATCTTAAAGATGAAGACCATATTGAAGACTAAAGTCTTCAATACCCAAATAATGTAATACAGGGTGGTGTTAGAATATATTGCATTATTTGGTAAATTTCAATGTACCACTATGGGTACATGTTTAGATTAGGAGTTTGTCTTATATTAGGATTTATGTATTTACTTTATGCAAAGGAATAAATGCACAAGTATGCACAATGATGTAAATGTGCATGTAGTCCACATGTACATAAGTCCTTTCTTAGGAAGAACAAGTATCATTAGTTAGGTGTGCATGTGCACAAGTGTCTATCATGCAGAATGCACATGTGTCCTTAGGGTAGGAAAGTGAAGAGTCACATACTAGTATATATTTGTGACTAAGCATTGTAATTAGAAATGAAGCATGCACTAGTAGATATCCAAGTTCATATTTTTGTGAGTTTACATTAATGGCTATTTCTTGAGTATTTTCAGAAGTTTCTCATGCTATTTACTTGCTTATTAGATTACCATTAACATAGTCATAACATTGGATGCTTATTTCATTACTTGTGGTTGCATTTCCTTTAAGTTTATAGCTTCAAAAGCTAACACTTAATTTTGGTGCAGTATCTTTAATTAGCAAGTATGAATGGTTTCATCCTGTGGTGTTATTTTTGGGGTAGTCTCATTAATTAGCAAGTATGGGTGGTTTTATCCCATGGTATTATTTTTGGGCAGTCTCCTTAATTAGCAAGTATGGTTGGTTTTAGCCCATGGTCTTATTTTTGGGGCAGTCTTATTTTATCCCATTGTATTCTAATACCACTTGGTGGTTTGAAGTTTTTTTTATATATATATATATTTATATATATATATATATATATATATATATATATATATATATATATATATATATATATATATATATATATATTGTAATTTATTTGTTAAAAGTGCATAATAAATAAAAACAAGATGTCTAGCTTTGATTTTTTGTTGGTTTTCCTGGTCAAGGATTTCTAGGATAAATATTCATGTTTATTGTATATGCATGTTATATTTCCTTCTCTTTTACGATTCTATTTGCATTAGTATATCTAGAATAGGTTTACCAATATCTTCATTTGATATCTGAGCATGGTTATTGGCTTTAGAGAGACACCTTTTTTGTTAGGATTTACCTTGATTTGAGAAGAGAAAGGGTATCTTGGGTCTGTGATAAAACCTATTTTTCAGTGGGAAATTTGTGTAGGTGAATCCAGTGTGAAGTAAAATGGCTAGTAATACAAGGATCAAAATTGACAAGTTTAACGACAAGAGATTTGAGTTATGGAAGCTAAAGATGGAAGATTTTCTTGTGTATAGATATCAATGGATTATTGTATCAAGAAAAAAATCTATGGATATGTTGCAAGACAATTAGGAGAATTTGGAAAAGAAGGTGAAGAGTAGTATCTGGTTGTGCCTTGAAAATTTAGTGCTAATCAATTTATTTAAAGAAAATAGTGTTAAGGAGCTATGGAAGAAATTTGGGGCTTTATATCAATCAAATTCCCTAGTAAACAAATTATTCCTTTGGATGAATTATAGGGACTTTATGACAGAACATATCAATGATTTTAATACTATGATAAGTTAATTAATCTCTATTGATATTAAAATGATTGAATAAGATAAGTCTATTATTTTATTATATTCTTTTCTAGATTCATGGGATAAACTAGTTGTGGACATTTGGAGTACTACTACAACTACTTTAAGGTTTGAAGACGTGGTTGCATCCTTTTTATTAGAAGAAATGAGGCAAAAATCCATGGAGATATCATCCAAGGATGGCTTGTTTGTAAGGGTCCATTCACAATATAAAACCAAGCATAACGTTGGATATAGGTCGAAGTCAAGAGGGAGATTTAAATCTCCTAGAAAATTTATATGAAAATGTTAGAAAAGACTATAGATCCAAAAATATTGATAAAAGTAAGGTATATAACGATGCTTCTTCTATAAAATTGAAGACCTCCATAGAAGGAGGGAATGGATACTTAGAATTTTCAAGTACACATTTAGATCGTTATGCATGGTTGATTGATTTAGGGGTATCTTTTCATATTACTCCTTATAGAGAATGGCTTTGTGAATATGAAAAGTATAATGGAGGTGATGTCTTCCTAGGAGATGAATCGACAACCAAAATCATAGGACATGAAAGGGTTAAACTGTTATTGAAATATAGAAGGGTTAAAACCATATCTAGTGTTCTCTATATTCCAAGGTTGACCAGTAACTTAATATCTATGAGTAGAATGAGTGATGGAGGTGTGCAAACAATATTTGAAAATAATACCTATAGGATGGTTCAATGAGAAATGGTGTTGGAAAGAGGAGTTTAGATCAAAATAATATAAAAACTATTGGGAAGAATTGTGACTAATGGGTGTAATAGTTCTATTATTCTAGAAAAGTAAACAAACAAAACCCCTACTCTTCTTGTAGAGGATACAATCCTTGGCATAAAAGAATGGGATATGTTGGAGGAAAGGACCTTCTATATTTGCATACTAAATGTATTTTGACCTTTCTTTAGATATGGATTTTTGTTAACTTTATATATGGTAAACAAAAAACAAGTATAGTTTCCATATAGTACTACAAGAGAAAATGGATTATCGAGCTTATACACAATGATTTGTTTGTATTTGTACCTATTACACCACTTGGAAAATCATTGTACTATGTTTTACTTATAGATAATTTTTCAAGGTATGCATGGATATATTTCATCTAAAAGAAATCTAATGTCTTCATAAAAATCAAATATTTTAAGGCTCTTGTAGAAAATCAAATTGAGAAAATTATAGAGGTATTATAGACAAATAATGGAGAGTTCTACAATAATGAATTTGAGGAGTTATATAAGTGGTGCAACATAGCAAGGAAAATATTTAATGGCTAGAGCTTTGATTTATGGAATCTAAATATGGAATATTTTCTTATATATAGAGATCAATGGATTGTTGTGTTAGGAAAAAAACCCATGGATATATTGCAATATTATTAGGAGAATCTGGACATGAAGGTGAAAAGTACTATTTGGTTGTGCCTTGTAGATTTAGAGTTGATCAATATCTACAAATAAAATTATGCTAAGGAGCTATGGAAGAAATTAGGGGCTTTATATTACTCAGAGTCCATGGTAAACAAATTGTTCCTTTGGATGAATGATGGGGATTTTATGGCAAAACAACTCATTGCATTTAACAAGATGGTAAGTTAGTTAATATCTATTGATATTAAAATGACTAAAGAAGATAAGTGTATTGCTTTGTTATATTCTTTGCTAGATTCATGGGATAAACTGGTTGCATCCATTGAGAGTACTACTACAACTGATTTAAGGTTTGAAGATGTGGTTGCATCCTTGTTATTAGAAGAAATGAGGTAAAAATCCATGGAGATCTCATCCAATGATGCCTTGTTTTTAAGGGGCCATTTCCAAGATAAAAATAAGCATAACTCTAAGGAGAGGTCAAAGTCAATAGGGATATCTAAATATCCTAGAAAATTTATATGAAAATGCTAGAAAAGACTATAGATCCAAAAATATTGATAAAAGTAAGGGATATGATGGTGCTTCTTCCCTAGAAGCAAAGAACTCCATAGAAGAAGGAGGATATGTATAGAATCTTTGAGTACACATTCAGATAATGATGCATGGTTGATCAATTTAGGGGCTTCTTTTCATATGATTCCCCATAGAGAATGGTTTTGTGAATATGAAAAGTATAATAGAGACGTCTTCCTAGGATTTTACTCGACAACCAAAATCATAGGATGTGGAAGGGTTAAAACCCTCCCTGGTGTTCTCCATATTTGAAGGTTGACTAGAAACTTATTATCTATAAGTAGAATGAGTGATGGAGGTGTGCAAATAGTATTTTGAAAGGATACCTATAGTATGGTTCAAGGAGAAATGGTTTTGGTGAGAGGAGTTTATATTGGAACATTATAAAATCTATTGGAAAACATTGTGAGTAATGGGTGTAATAGTTCTATTATTCCTAAAAATAAAATAGACAAAACCTCTACTCTTCCTATAGAGAAGACAATGCTTTGGCATCAAAGAATAGGACATATTGGAGAAAAGGGACTTTGATATTTGTATATTAAAGGTATTATTGACCTTTATTTATATATTGACTTTTTTCACATTATATATATGGTAAACAAAACTAGGTAAAGTTTCCATATAGTGTTGCATGAGCAAAAGGGATTTTGCAGATGATACACAATTATTTGTTTGGATTTGTGCCTATTTAATTGTACTATGTTTTATTTATAGATAATTTTTCAAGGTATGCATGGATATATTTCCTCTAAAAGAAATCTAATGTCTTCATAAAATTCAAAGAGTTTAAGGCTCTTGTAGAAAATAAAATTGAGAAAAATATAGAGGTTTTGTAGAAAAATAATGGAGGAGATTTCTACAACAATGAATTTGAGGAGTTCTATAAGTGGTGCAACATAGCAAGGAAAATGTTTAATGGCTAGAGCTTTGAGTTATGGAATCTAAAGATGGACTATTTGCTTGTGGATAGATATCAATGGATTGTTGTTTCAAGATAAAAACCCATGGATATGATGTAAGAGGATTAGGAGAAGCTAGATAGGAAGGTGAAGAGTACTATTTGGTTATGTCTTGTAGATTTAGTGTTGATCAATATATTCAAATAAAATAGTGCTAAAGAGCTATGGAATAAATTAGGGGCTTTATATCAGTGAAAGTCCTTGGTAAACAAATTGTTCTTTTAGAAGTTGTATATCCTTTGGATGAATGATAGGGATTTTATTACAGAACATCTCAATGCATTTAACATTGTAGTAAGTTAATCTCTATTGATATTAAAATTATTGAAGACAATAAGTGTATTACTTTGTTCTATTCTTTGCTATATTCATGGGGTAAACTGGTTGTGGCCATTGAGAGTACTACTACAACTACTTTAAGGTTTGAAGATGTGGTGCCATCCTTGTTATTAGAAGAGGTGAGGCAAAAATCCATGGAGAGCTTATCCAAGGATGCCTTGTTTGTAAAGGGCCATTTCCAAGATAATAATAAGCATAAATTTAGAGACAATTCGAAGTCAAGAGGGAGTCTAAATATCCTAGAAAAATTATACACAAATGCTAGAAGATATTGTAGATCCAAAAATGTTTATAAAAGTAAGGGATATGGTGATGCTTCTTCCATAGAACCAAATACCTCTATAGAAGGAGGGTATTTATACTTAGAATCATCAAGTACACATTAAAATCATGATGCATGGTTTATTGATTTAAGGGCTTCTTTTCATATGACTCCTAATAGAGAATGGTTTTATGAATATGAAAAGTATAATGGAGGCTATGGCTCAACAATCAAAATCATAGGATGTGGAATGGTTAAAACCCTCTCTCATGTTCTCCTTATTCCAAGGTTCTATAAGCAGTGCATAGTAGCAAGAAAAAAGTTTAATGATAAGAGCTTTGAGTTATGGAATCTAAATATGGAATATCTACTTGTGGATGGAGATCAATGGATTATTGTGTCAAGAAAAAAACCCATGGATATATTCTATAAGCAGTGCAAAATAGTAAGAAAAATTTTTAATGGCAAAAGCTTTGCGTTATGGAAGTTAAATATGAAATATTTGCTTGTCGATAGGGATCAATGGATTGTTGTGTTAAGAAAAAATCCACGGATATGTTGCAAGAAGATTGGGAGAAGCTGGATAGGAAGGTTAAGAGGACTATTGGAACTGATTCTTGCATCCATAGGAAATCAATTGTCATGCTACAAGAACCCATTTGAAACCAATGAGCTATTACAGGCTTTGGTTGACTTGCCTCATGTTCTATTAAACCCAAATATTGCTATAAAAGACGGCAGAACGGGTAAGGAAACCCTAGTGGCAATTCTACAATTAAAATTCTAATTTGTATGCTCCAAATTTATATTAAACTATAGTATTCTTATTAAAATGACCAAGCATGAAAACAACCAATTGTTATGCCTTATGTAGACCGGTGCCTAGATTCATTGGGCTATTATAGCAATTTAACAACTACTTTAATCATGAAAATAAACAAGGGGAGAAGGAAATTAGTGTTCTTGCTTTCATTCAAATATCGTAACAAAATCAAGAGTTAACTAACGAAAGAAACATGTATAATGCATTCAAATAATGTAACCCATTATACAGATACACACAATACTGAGACAAAGAAATGACAGGAATAAGATTTAGAATTGTATTGATTCATGGAAAAATTACATGCAGAGTGGGCAGAATGCATTTTAACTATGTTTTTCTCAAAATAATACAACAATACAATAGAGAAGACTCTATTCAAATGATGTAACAGGTCCCTCCTATTCTTCTTATTCCAATCTGGTAACAGAAGAATCTCTTAATCCTAAGCTCAATAGACTGGAAATATTCTCAGCTTCTCGGGCACTTTTCTATCATACGGTCCTACAAAAGGGGAGGAAGAAAGAGTGAATAAGAGAAAATAGACACAAAGAAATATAATAGCACAACTAACAGGGCACTCTATTACCAAAAATGCTATTCTCTAATTGCTTGATGCAGAATCAGAACCTGTCTGCTTCTACTTATAGCCTTGGGTTCTTGATTCTATTATTTTTGGTTGAATTTTGACTATACACTTGTCAGCATCTGATTGAGGAGAGGGGAGAACTTTCTATTATCAGCTAACCAAATTTTCCTTGCCTTTGTCCATAGCTATTCCCATGGAGGTTGATCCTGTAACTGACTCATTAGCCAGTTTCTTAATTTTCTCTATGTCATCAGCTATGGCCCCCACTAATTCAACAATATGAAGCCATACTTCCATGTGGATGATTCTTTGTTGAGAGATCCTATCCAGCATTTTTGAAGCCTTGATTCTATTTTATTTCAAGATCGAGGCTTTTTATTGAAATAAACAGACTTGACTGTGTATGTGTCTAGATTTAGAAAAGAACTGGGCCACCAACTTGTCATCATCTTGCTCATCAAAGTTGACTTCTTTTAGATGTTTTATAATGGTCTGGATGAAAACACCTTGGCCCATTAATGTGGTTGGATCAATTCTTGACTGTCTCACTGTGGCTATTAGCTATTGTTCAGAATTTTCTAGTTCTTTAATCATCAACTTATATTTGGATCTCTCATTGACGTAGTTGGTGATTTTTTCATGTTCATCCAAGCAGCTTCAGCTTTGGCCATCTATAGTTATTACTTCCTTAGTCCTAATCTTATCGTATCCAATTTTACACAAATCATATATGGGAAGTATAATGGCCATCTTCTTATCAAGGTCTGCTATCAAAGGCCTTATTTTCTTGTTAGCTGATATCAACTCCCTAGCCTCTTTGCAACAACCATTTATTATCTCTGTGTTATCATTGATCAAAGTGATAGCCTTTTCTTTGTATTTTTTAATCAAGGTCTCCTTGGACCCTGTGGTGCTAGAGGCTATCACCTGTACCGGAGCTGAAGTAGCAACAAATTTTAGCTTCTCATTTTCTACCTATAGATTTGCAACCTTGTCTTTCCAAGTGGATATTTCTGATATTGCATCTTTCGTAGTTTGAGAGTGAATGTTCACTCCTTGTTTTAACATGGCGATGGTATCTCCTATCACTTCTAATTTTTTGGTCTTTAGATCAATCTACCGATAAGTGATCCCTTGGATCGATAAAGAGATGGTCTTTTGGCCACCTTCTTGTGTTTGGACTTCAGGGAACTTCTCCACCCTTCTCCCTTCATCGATGGCGTCCAACTTAGCTTCTTGAGCCAAAGTGAATTTTTGTACTTTATCTCTTTTGACAAAATGAAGGCTTAATGTGCCTTCAACTCCTGTTTCAATCCGTGGCTTCTTAGCAAGTGGTGTCTCATCATCATCCATATCTTTCACCTGATAATTTCAGAATATTTCTACCAATCCACCACTCTCTTCTGAATTGACCCATTATCAGGTGGATCAAAAAGGAATAGTGAGAGAACCGAGGCATTATATCTTTATCCTATTTTAAAGCCTCTTGGAGTTGCTTCAACTCCTTATCCATGGTGTTGCTCATTACTTCCTCCCATTGATAGTGAGGAAAGCATCATTTATTGCATTGAGCAATAACATACGTAACTGGCAAGCTCAACCAGTTAAGGTCCTCTATGCCTAAGGTGATCTGAATCATGTCTGAGTAATATTTTGCCCACCATTGCAGCAAGGACTTTGGGATAGGGAAATCAGTTGATACTAGCCCTTTGAACAAACCGGCATAGAAAGAAGACCCCAACATGTGCTGAGCCTATAGTGTTACCACCTTTTCATCATATAGTAAATCTCCCTTGGTTAACTCAAACACCATTCGAATCCGGTCAGGTGTGAGGCGGTAGAGAGCCTTTCCCCTCTCATTCACAATGGAATGACTCCATGGATCGTAAGAGATTGTGAGCCACGATAATAAGTCTGGAGAGAAATGAACCCGAGGACACAACAACTTCGCCAAATTGGTGTTCCAACGGTTGCTGGCAACACCCTTTTTATCTTTTGCCTCATAAGCCCTCAAAAAGACTATCTTTAATACATGATGGGGTCAGCTTCGATCTTCCATGCTGGCCTAAAAATAGAATTCAGCTAGCTCCTCTTCATTCTAGACTTGGTCCCCGGGCTTCCTGGCCATCACCTTTTTAAATGACACTCTCTCTTCAAAAGCCTCAATTTTTCCTTTCTTAGCACTTGAACTCGAAGATGCCATTGCTCTCACTTACGTAAATTCTATCCTTCTAAGCTCTCAGAAAAACCCTCGGCTCTCGCACACTGCTCAATCACTGAACACTTCTATAAATACACTGGTGATGGTTTTCTTTTGGAAATAGAGGGGGTTTTATAACCTTTCTTTGAGTCGAGGTCATTTAATGAGGGGAGCTGGTTGGTTTTTTATGACCATCCTGGGCTCACCACCTTTTTGGTCTTTCGCACATTCTATTTGAATGATGTGCCATTGGTTTCTTTCGAGTGAACGTGCCTGCATGGATCCGAGGATGATCCTTATGTGTCTCGGCTCATCATGATTGGATGAGAGCTCTACCATCGAGATTTGCTCTTCGACGTAGATGCCTTGTCATTTTTACTCATTTTGAGACCACCTTGGTTAGTGGTCTGACTAAGCATTCTGCTAGAGGCCAACTAGAACCCAAATTTAGGCATGTGTAGCCATTTATTGCTCTCGACCAATTATTTTGGCTTCTCTCTGATTCATGCTAGCCGATGGCAGCAAATCCTCGATCGATCGGCCTCATAAAGTTGCCTACACAAGAAACCACTAATCAACAAGGTTAAATTAATTTGGTGGGATGGTTAGGCATACCTCATGCTTGGTTCACATGCCAAGCTAATTTTTTGCATGATGGCTCCGCTTATCGAGGCATCGATTGTCAGAATTCTCTAATCGATCGACTACTTTCTTTCTTAAGTCGATCGATCATCGATCTGGGAAGCTCGATCGAGTGATGTGTCGAAGGAGCCGATCGACTTCTATTTATCACTTATTTATCGATCGGTTTTGGCTCATAGATAACTCACGGGAGCCGATCGACTTTCTCTTGTAATGCGTCAGTCGATGATATTTTTGGTGAGTGTTCAAAATTTTGGCCCATCCTTGTTACTTGGGAGCCGATCGGTTCCTTTCTTTTTTTGCCAGTCGAGAAGGCTTCCTCCTTCGTCGGCTTATATTTTAAATCTAGGAGTCGATCGATCGGCTAGTTAATCAAACAAGTCGATCGATCGATGGACCCTTCAAGTTAACCGAATAGTTGATGGTCTTTTCATCATCGATGGATCGGTTGACTAGTTGTAATCGATGATCGATTAGCTGGCCAGCGTTGGTCGGGAGCTGATCGGTCGGTTAGTGTAGTCTAAGAGCCGATCGGTCGGCTAGTGTTCAAAGGTGGCTGAAAATATCTATCGATTGGATTTTAGCATTTGTGAGCTGATCGGCTAACTTTCTTTGGCCCTGAGCTAATTTTTAGTCTTATTCTTTGGTTCGATCTTATTAACGTGCAATCGTCCGATTTCTTTGGATCGAGTGTGACCCTTAGATTAATTTTGAGGTGTTCGACTGTTAACTTGGTGGGGTGCATGCCCTTAGGTTTTAATTAATTATCATTTTCTTTAACCTTAGGCTTTCAGACTTTGAGACCATGGTGAATGCTTTAACCGACTTATGATTAAGGGATTTTATTAATCGGTTTTAGGCTTCAAGGAAAATATTATGAAGGTTAAACTTTGACTTGGGGAGTAAATCAAAATTTTTTGCCCTTACCACTTGAGGCATTTTTGAAAAATGAAGCCCACATTATTAAAGCTAAGGTTTAGACTTTATCAACCAACCAATGAAAAATTGAATTACTCACAACAACTTTTTTTTTTTAGGCAAAGACCAACAACACTAACAATTTGATTGAAACCAAAAAATTTAAATTTGGGGGTTTCAAAGTTGAGTCAATTTTGGCTCCAACATAGGCTCTGACTGGGACAAAGTGTTGAAAACATGAAGCACTTGAGAACCACAGAATCTCCTGGTTTATAAGCAATTTTTGGACAAAAATTTATACTACCAAAAATGATGATCAAAGCTTTAAAAACAAAGAAAAATGACAATTTAATTTGAAAATTGTACATGCAATAGGATATCAAAGTAACAGAGTATATCAAAACTGAAAATCCTTTTATTCACTTTGGAGACAAGAGTTAGATTCTTAGAAACATATGAGTTTTTGAATAATTTGTAATGCTTGTTTTAGCCGAGTCATAGGATATGTTTACACAAGAATTTTTACAGAGCTATTTAGCTTTATCATGTTCAAGCCCATGTGTGTGTTTGTGCATTCTTTTTTATTTCTAAATATTTCAAAACTTTGCCATATCTGAGCAAAATAGATAAGCTTAATATGTGATTTCACTCTTTAAAAATTTTCACCATTCTGTAGGGCTCCACTGCCAGTCAAGCGTCTATAGCCCCGATGGAGTTGCTTCTAATCCCATCTTGTTTTACTCTACTGCTAGTCAAGCGTCTATAGCCCCGGTAGAGATTTTGCAAGATATCTCAGGCAGTGACTCAATTTTACTTTATTGAGATTTTTCTTCTTTGTGAGAGAAGTATTTGATATAAGAAAATTGTGCAACAAGTATGCTTGAGTTGAGGATTAGTTTCTGGCTAAAAAGGATGAGTGTAATGATTTTTAGCTTAACTACCCTCTCAAAGATAACTAGGTTCTTAGGACTCTTGAAATTACTTTAAGTATCATTAATATTGTGAGGCTTTAACATGATATTTTAATCTACTCTGTTTTTATTCTATTTTATCTCATATCAAATGACTACTGCATAAACACTCATATTTGAAAAATTGTAAACCTCATCAGAGTCTAAAATAAATCTCTTTCTTCTTATTGCTTTTGGAGGAATTCACAGTAATGCATACTCATCAAACTAAGAACATCCTGGATACAGTGAACTCAAAATTTTAAACAAACAGAAATGAAAAACTTGAAATAAAACACTCTATTTTTGGGGTTTTTTGCTTTTCTAATTTTTTTTTGTTGACCTTTAACAAGGATTGTACATTTTCAGGTGTTGGCCATTAATAGGAATAGCCATTATTTCACCCTGCAAGGTCTGCAACTTGTATGTATTCTGACTGATAACATGGGCTATTTGATATGGGCCAATCCATTTAGGTTCAAATTTACCTTTTTCACCATGCTTATCATTTTTAGGATCCCAATAGATGACTATATCTCCTTGGGAAAAAGGAGTACCCTTAGCTTTCTTATTAAACAATTTAATGGTTTTCTGTGTTTGTTCCATCATTCTATTAAGGGTCTCTCTTCTTTGTTCTTCTAATAGGACAATTTGATCAAGCCTCCTCTGAATGGGATTAGGATCTTCATGGTCTTGTAATAGGAGGGAAAGTGCCAATTTTTCTATTCTTGGTGGTAATAGGGCTTTCTCTCCATATACCATCTCATAGGGGGTTCTTCCTGTATTTCTTTTAATAGACAACCTATCAGCCCATAAAGCAAATTTAAGTTCATTGTCCCATCCTCTTTTATTCTTTCCTAATGACCTCTTCATTCTTGTTATTAAGTTCTTATTTGATGACTCAGCAAGACCATTTCCTTGAGGGTAATAATTGGCAGAATGAGATAATTCAATTCCATATTCAGCACAAAAACCTACCATTTCATATGAAACAAAATATTGTGCATTGTCAGTAACCAATTTTTGAGGAACTCCAAACCTGGTCAAGATGTTTTCTTCTAGGAATCTGATGATTGTGGCACTTGTAGATGTTCTCAAAGGTGCAACTTCTACCCACTTTGTGAAGTAATCTATTGCAGTTATGATCCACTTGTGTTGGCCAGATGAATTGGGCTTAATCTCTCCAATCAATTCAATGCCCCATTGGGTGAATGGTGCTTCAATGATTACTGGCTTAAGGGGCATAGCTGCCAGATGCTTCTTTCCTACAAAAACTTGATAGTTATGGCAATTCCTAACATGTTTATATACATATTTAAAAATGGAAGGCCAATAATATCTTGCCCTCATAATTTTATTAGTTGTAGCTCTCGGAGCAAAATGTCCTCCATAGAATCCATCATGAAATTCATTGATTATTTTTGGGACTTCACTTTCATATAAACAGACTAATAAAATTCCATCAGGGTGTTTCCAATATAGCACACCATCCTGTATATAGTATTTTTGAGCTTGCAACTTGATTGACCTCATTCTGTTTGTTGACATGTCTCTGGGAAATGACAGAGATTGTAAATATGACAATATTTCCTCATACCATTTGCATTCAGTATTATTGATTCTTCTGATATCATATTCCTCATTGATTGTGAGCACATTTTCAAATCCTTCTTCCTCTTTCTTGGCCAATAATTTTGCTAAACCCTGTCCTTTGACAGTTTTAACAATTTTGAACTCAACATCATATTGAAGAAGTTTTACCATCCATCTAGTTGGTCTTCCTAATGGCTCTGATTGGGAAAAAATATATTTTATTGCTATGAAAGGAATACAACAGTAAACCTTATTTGAACCAAATATACCTTTAAAGTGTTCTAAATATTGTATGACTGCATAAGCATATTTTTCTAATAAGGTGTATTTGATTTGTGCTCCATTTAGACCTGAACTCATAAAGGCTATTGGCCTTTCATTATTTTCGTCATATTTCTATGAAAGAACTGCAACAATAGACTGTTCAGATGCATAAGAATAGATATTAAAGTCTTTTGTATAATTAGGGCAACTTAAGGCTGGTGTGGTTGATATGGCTTCTTTGATTTTGTTAAATGCTTCCATATTTTCCACTGTCCATTTTATTTCTCCTATTTTCTTGACCATGTCATTTATGGGTTTAGTCATCTCTACAAAATTTGGGACAAATATTCTGATAAAATTTATTTTTCCAAAGAATGACCTGACTCCTTTTATGTTCTTGGGAGGGGGAATTTTGGAAATAGCTTCTATCCTTTCTGGATCAATACTTATCCCTTTTTCTGAAACTATGTGTCCTAGCAACTTCCCTTGTGTAGTTCCAAATATACATTTCTTAGGGTTCAAAGAAATTCCAAATTCCTTGCATCGGGTAAAAACTATAATCGGATGCTCTAAATGATCTTCTAGATTTTTAGAAAAAACTATGATATCATCTAGATACACAACTACAATTTTAAACATTAATCCTTTAAAGGCAAAGTCCATAGCTCTTTGAAAGGTAGCCCCTGCATTCATCAGTCCAAAAGGTATTCTTAAATATTCAAATGTGCCCCAAGGTGTAGTGAATGTTGCTTTGTGTCTATCCTCTGGATTTATCTGAATCTGATTGTACCCTAAAAATCCATCTAACAAAGACAATCTCATTGAACCTACCACTGCTTGCAGTAGTTGTTCCATGTTAGGCAATGGGTAATTATCTTTTAATGAACTCTTGTTTAGGTTTCTGAAGTCTACACAGAGTCTAATGTCCCCATTCTTTTTCTTGACTGGAACTAAATTGGATATCCATGAAGAAAATCTTACCTTTCTTATTATCTTGGAATCCAACAATTTTTGTACTTCTTTTTGCATTAATGGGTGCAAGGTTGGATTGTACTTTCTTTGTTTTTTCTTGAATGGTTTGGAGTCCTTTTTTAGAGGTATTATGTGAGTTATTACATCTATTTTGAAATTTTTAAGGTCTTCATAGGTCCAAGCAAAATTTTCTTTATTCTTTTTTAGGAAACTGATATAACCAATTTTTTCTTTAGCAGGTAATGTTGTATCTACCTTCACTATTCTGGGTTCCCTCATTGAACCAATGTTTATATCTTCATATATTACTTCTCTGTGTATAGGCTTATAAGCTTTGTCAAAATCATCAAATAGGATTTCAAGAGACACTAATCCTTTGGGTATTCTATTAGTTTTTAATTGGATTACTTCTACTGGTTCTCCTATTTGATATTTTAGCTTTTCTTCATCTTTTTCATCATAGATTATATCTGCATATTGATTTTGCAGAGTCATAAAATCTTTAATATCTATGTCATCTTGAAAAACTTGTAGATATACTATATTATCTGGCACAGAAGGTTTAAAAACTGAGATAGTTGGGAATCTGTCCATGTATTCTGTAGTTATTTTTGGGTGGTCTAGACCTGAGGCATTTACTACTAAAATATCTGCAATATGATTCTTTTCTCTTGGAATATATGAAATATTGAAAGCCAAGAATTTATCAATTTCTTCCAATACTGCATTTCTATATTGCTTAAGCCTTGGGTGTTTAGTCTGGTATTTACCTTTAATTTGTTGTATGATCAGTTCTGCATCACCTATTACAGACAAGTAACTGATACCTAATTCTTTTGCTTTTCTTAACCCTAACAGTAAAGCTTCATACTCAACAACATTGTTTGTACAAGGGAATTCTAGTCTATAAGGAATACCAAGGTAATTTCCTTTTATGTCAATCAGATTAACACCTGCTCCAGCTCTAGACTGAGATTTAGCTCCATCAAAAGACATGGTCCACATTTCTTGAGTTAAAATTCTATCTAACTCAGCATCTATAATTTTCATGAGTTCTGGATCCATGTTCTTTGCCTCTGGTACTTCAACCAGGAATGGGTTATGCCATATAGAGTAAACTCCCATCCCTTTTTCTTCCATAGAGTTCACTAAATTAATCATAGTTTCATCAGTTTGAATTAACTCTACAGAGTGTTTATTGAATGGTTCCCTTCTCAAAATTATGTTCTCCTTATCTGATATTGGGATTGTAGCATATGACCAGTCCAATTGGATTGAACCTCCTAATTGTTCTGCCTAGTGCCTACTGAGTAAAAGAGAGAAGAACGGGTCAACATCAACTACTGCTACATCCATGACTATGCCCTTCTTGGGGTGTTGATCTAAGTAAACCAATAATCCAGTTATCACCCCTACACAAGGGATTTGTCTACTATCCATGATAGAAATAGGAGCAGAATCTCTAGTACATATTAATCCCATTTGGTCAGCTATTAATTTGGGCATGATGTTATGTGAAGCTCCACTATCTAACATACAGTTATGAATGACATATCTTTCCCCTTCATGTGAGTTATACCTTAATGATACATAGAAGGGTCTGACAGAAGATGGTGATCTTGTATCATGTTGATTTTGTCTAGCTGTATGGCAAATGGGATCTTCTTTTTGTTCCTTTAGTCCAAATGCTTTGCAGACCTGCTCTCTGTATTGTTGAACTTTCATAAGTTCTCCAAATGTGATATTGACCTTTTGTTTACTAAGTTCTGACCCAACATCAAATTCTATCTTTTTAATATCCAATACCTTGTTAGTTTCTTCTTTAGGAATTTCTTCCTCTGCTTCAATCACTTCAGGGATAATATTTTTGAAGTTTCTATCAGTTTTCTCATTACTGATATTCTTATTAATGTAGGTTTGTTTTCTTGGTTCACTTGTAGAGGCTTTCTCTATTTTATCAGGGACAACTCTATTCCTCAGGTTAAGGACATGGACAACTTCTAATTCTTCAACTTCTTGAGTAGTGGGGATTATTTTTCCTTGCTTCATCCTATCATATCTTGACTCATGTGTCTTTTGCAAGATCTTAGTCCCCTCTGTTACTAAAATTTGAGGATGATGATTTGAAGCATATTTGTCCATATCCTCTTCAAACAACCTTTCTCTAGATTCATCTTCAATAGACCAACAAGCATTGATTCTTATATTTTCCTCTGATTCAACATGTAAATCTACATTGCGCTGATCACTTAGGTGAATACCACATGCATCAGGGTTATGAGGTGCATCACAGGTAGAGAAAAAATAGGGAAAACCTTCTGATATGTTAACAGTTGGCATGGGATTAGGAACATTATTCTGATCTCTATCAGGATCTCTGTTTTTCCAGGTGTTGTTCCCATTACCTCTATTTCTATTTCCTTCATCAAAACCATTGTTGTTTCCCCAATTCTTGTTGAAATTTTTCTTAAAAGGAGGATGGTTGTCAACATGTGGTCACTCTATTTGTGAAGTTTCACCATTGTTTCCATTTCTTTCAATTCTTGCTAACCTGTTATTCACATTGTTTAGCATCTCTGTCATTTGACTAGCCAATTTTTCCACTGGATCAATTTCAACTCTTCTTTGTATATCAAATGCTACTTTTTTAGGCTTTCTTTCTGGCATGTTAACTTCTAAAGAGTAAGGCTTCATCTTACCACTGTCAAGCATATTTCTTTCTATATCCATTGCCCTTTCCATGCAATCATCAATAGTAGTGGATTGTTCTTGTCTTAGCTCATAGTTAAACTCTCCTTGAAAAGCATTTTTATAAAAACAAATAGACTGAATGTCACTTGGCCTAAGGTTGGCAGGGATTTTGTTTCTGGTTTTTGAAAATCTTCTATTAAAATCACTGACATCCTCATTTTATTTTTTCTTCATGGTGGCTAATTCGGTTAACAAAGATTGTTCATTTTTCCTTTCACCATATTTCTTCAGGAAGATAGTTTCCATTTTGGTGAAGTTTGGAATATCATTATTAGGAAGAGAATTAAACCATTCCCTAGCATCCTTTTCTAAGGTCTGTAAAAATAGCCTTAATACTACATCTTCATGCTCAACTTCTAAACTATCCATAGCATACAAGAAACTCTTGATATGATCTTCCCTAGTTATTGCACTATTTCCAAAGAATTTAGGGAGATATTTATGAGCTTTAGTAGGTAAGGTATTAAGATTTTCTGGTAAAGCAAAAGGCCTATACCTGTTAGTCCTCCATAAATGAACATTAGGTTGGGCCATAGTTACCGTATGATTTAAATTCATAGTGGCACCACCTACAGGGATATTATTCTGGGTAGCCTGAGTATAATCTAATTGGTTATCTACCATAGTATTACTATTAATCTGATGGGGTGAATAATTGCATATATCTTCTACTACAGGATTTAAACATTCATCTACAAAAACAACAACAGTAATAATATCTTGATTTTTCTTAACGTACTACTTCTTGCTAGAATTAGATTTACTGTAATATGATGAATTCTTGAAAAAGGGAGATTTTTGGGTATGTATAAATACCTCTGGATCTTCAAGTTCTAGAAATAGCTCCTTACCGCTTCTCCTGGTGTTTTCCAGAATGTTCTGTTCTCTCCTTTTTTAATTTTTTCTTCTGGGTTTGTCCAGTAGAGTCGCCAACACCATTGTGCAGAAAGAATAGAGTATACTCTTATCAAGAATACTTGATATTATCACTCATCCTCACAGGAGTGGGTTCTTGGAGAAATTCAAGAAAATCAAGAAACAAGAATTCAAGAAAATCAAGAAACGAGAATTACGTAAAGAAAGTAAAAAAACATGGGAAAAATAAAGAATGTAAAAATAGTGAACATTAAACCCAATGTTATTTTAATTTAAACTAGCCACCCATTGTTTAAAATAATGTCATTGAAGAAAACTCTCTAAGAAGATAATTGAATCTTTCTTAATAAGTCCTCCCCGACAACGATGCCAAAAAATTATTGGAACCGATTCTTGCATCCGTAGGAAATCAATTGTCACGCTACAAGAACCCGTTTGAAACCAATGAGCTATTACAAGCTCTGGTCGACCTGCCTCATGTTCTGTTAAACCTGAATATTGCTATAAAAGATGGTAGAACGGGTAAGGAAACCCCAACGACAATTCTACAATTAAACTTCTAATTTGCACGCTCCAGATTTATATTAAACTATAGTATTCTTATTAAAATGACCAAGCATGAAAACAACCAACTGTTATGCCTTATGTAGACCGGTGCCTAGATTCATTGGGTTGTTATAGCAATTTAACAACTACTTTAATCATGAACAGAAAGAAGGGGAGAAGGAAATTAGCATTCTTGCTTTCATTCGAATATCGTAACAAAATCAAGAGTTAACTAATGAAAGAAACGTGTATAATGCATTCAAATAATGTAACCCATTATACAGATACACACAATACTGAGACAAAGAAATGATAGGAATAAGATTCAGAATTGTATTGATTCATGGAAAAATTACATGCAGAGTGGGCAGAATGCCTTTTAACTCTATTTTTCTCAAAATAATACAACAATACAATAGAGAAGACTCTGTTCAAATGATGTAATAGGTCCCTCCTATTCTTCTTGTTCCAATATGGTAACATAAGAATCTCTGAATCCTAAGCTCAATAGACTGGAAATATTCTCAGCTTCTCGGGCACTTTCCTATCATACGATCCTGCACAACAAGGGGAGGAAGAAAGAGTGAATAAGAGAAAATAGACACAAAGAAATACAACAACACAACTAACAGGGCACTCAAGTATACCTCTTAGCAAAAATGCTATTCTCTAATTGCTTGATGCAGAATCTGAACCTGTCTGCTTCTACTTATAGCCTTGGGTTCTTGATTCTATTATTTTTGGTTGAATTTTGACTGTACACTTGTCAGCATCTGATTGAGGAGAGGGGAGAACTATCTATTATCAGCTAACCAAATTTTCCTTGCCTTTGTCCATAGTTGTTCCCATGGAGGTTGATCCTGTAACTGACTCATTAGCCAGTTTCTTAATTTTCTCTATGTCATCAGCTGTGGCCCCCACCAATTCAGCAATACGAAGCCATACTTCCATGTGGATGATTCTTTGCCGAGAGACCCTATCCAACATTCGTGAAGCCTTGATTCTATTTTATTTCAAGGTCGAGGCTTTGTCTTGAAAGAAATAGACCTGACTGTGTACGTGTCCGACTTCAGAAAAGAACTGGGCCGCCAACTTGTCATCGTCTTGCTCATCAAAGTTGACTTCTTTCAGATGTTTTATAATGGTCTGGCTGAAAACACCTTGGCCCATTAATGTGGCTGGATCAATTCTTGACTGTCTCACTATGGTTGTCAGTTGTTGTTCGACATTTTCTAGTTCTTTAATCATCAACTTATATTTGGATCTCTCATTGACGTAGTTGGTGATTTTTTCATGTTCATCCAAGCAGCTTCGGCTTTGGCCATCTGTAGTTATTACTTCCTCGGTCCTAATCTTATCATATCCAATTTTACACAAATCATATATGGGAAGTATAATGGCCATCTTCTTATCAAGGTCTGCTATCAAAGGCCTTATTTTCTTGTTAGCTGATATCAACTCCCTAGCCTCTTTGCAACAACCATTTATTATCTCTGCGTTGTCATTGATCAAAGTGATAGCCTTTTCTCTGTATTTTTCAATCAAGGTCTCCTTGGACCCTATGGTGCTAGAGGCTATCGCCTGTACTGGAGCTGAAGTAGCGATAACTTTCAGCTTCTCATTTTCTGCCTATAGTTCTACGGCCTTGGCTTTCCAAGTGGATATTTTTGATATTGCGGCTTTCATAGTCTGAGAGTGAATGTTCACTCCTTGTTTTAACATGGTGATGGTATCTCCTATCGCTTCTACTATTTTGGTCTTTGGATCAATCTATAGAGAAGTGATCCCTTGGGTCGACAAAGAGATGGTCATTTGGCCACCTTCCTATGTTTGGACTTCAGGGAGCTTCTCCACCCTTCTCCCTTCATCGATGGCATCCAACTCGACTTCTTGAGCTGGAGTGAATTTTGGTACTTCATCTCTTTTGACCAAATGAAGGCTTACTATGCCTTCGACTCCTATTTCAATCCATGGCTTCTTGGCAGGTGGTGTCTCATCATCATCCATATCTTTCACCTGATAATTTTGGAATATTTTTGCCAATCCACCACTCTCTTCTAAATTGACCCATTATCAGGTGGATCAAAAATGAATAGTGAGAGAACCGAGGCATTATATCTTTATCATATTTTAAAGCCTCTTGGAGTTGCTTCAACTCCTTATCCATGGTGTTGCTCATTACTTCCTTCCATTGATAGAGAGGAAAGTGTCATTTATTACAATGAGCAATAACATACGTAACTAGTAAGCTTAACCAGTTAAGGTCCTCTATGCCTAAGGTGATCTGAATCATGTCTGAGTAATCTTTTACCCACCATTGTAGCAAGGACTTTGGGATAGGGAAATTAGTTGATACTAGCCCTTTGAACAAACCAACATAGAAAGAAGACCTCGACATGTGATGAGCCTACAATGCTACCACCTTTTCATCATACAGTAAATATCCCTTGGTTAACTCAAACACCATTCGAATCCGGTTAGGTGTGAGGTGGTAGAGAGCCTTTCCCTTCTCATTCACAATGGAACGACTTTGTGGATCGTAAGATATTACGAGCCATGATAATAAGTAAGGAGAGAAATGAACCCGAGGACACAACAACTTCACCAAATTGGTGTTCCAACAATTGTTGGCAACACCCTTTTTATCCTTTGCCTCGTAAGCCCTCAAAAATACTATCTTTAATACATGATGGGGTCGACTTCGATCTTCCATGCTGGCCTAAAACTAGAATTCAGCTAGCTCCTCTTCATTCCAGACTTGGTCCCTGGGCTTCCTAGTCGTCACCTTTTTAAACGACACTCTCTCTTCAAAAGCCTCAATTTTTCCTTTCTTAGCACTTGAACTCGAAGATGCCATTGCTCTCACTCATGTAAATTCTATCCTTCTAAGCTCTTAGAAAAAACCTTGGCTCTCGCACATTGCTCAATCACTGAACACTTTTGTAAATACACCGATGATGGTTTTATTTTGGAAATAGAGGGGGTTTTATAACCTTTATTTGAGTCGAGGTCATTTAATGAGAGGAATTGATTAGTTTTTTACAACCATCCTGGGCTCGCCACCTTTTTGGTCTTTCACACATTCTATTTGAACGATGTGTCATTGGTTTCTTTTGAGCAAACATGCCTGCATGGATACAAGGATTATCCTTACGTGTCTCAACTCACTGTGATTGGATGAGAGCTCTGTCATCATGATTTGCTCTTTGGCGTAGATGCCTTGTCATTTTTACTCATTTTGAGACCACCTTAGTTAGTGGTCTGACTAAGCGTTCTGCTATGTCCTTTTAGGCATGGAGGTCAATCGGTGCCCAAATTTTGGTATGTGTAGTTGTTTATGGCTCTCGACCAATTATTTTAGCTTCTCTCTGATTCGTTCTAGTCGATGGAAGCAAATCCTCGACCGATTGGCCTCATATAGTTGACTGCATAATACACCACTAATCAACAAGGTTAAATTAATTCAGTAGGATGGTTAGGCATACCTCATGCTTGGTTCATGTGCCAAGCTAATTTTTTGCATGATGGCTCCGCTTATCGAGGCATCGGTTATCAAAATTCTTCGACCGGTCGATTGCTTTCTTTCCCGATTCAATTGGTCACCGATCTGGGAAGCTCAACCAAGTAATGTGTTGAAGGAGTCGATAGGCTTCTATTTGTCATTTATTTACCTATCAGTTTTGGCTTGTAGATAACTTACGTAGCCAATCGAATTTCTCTTGTAATGCGTCAATCGATGATATTTTCAATGATTTTTCAAACTTTTGGCCTATCCTTGTTACTCGAGATCCGATTAGTTCATTTCTTGTTTTTGCTAGCCAAGAAGGTTTCCTCCTTCATCGGCTTATCTTTTAAATTTGGGAGTCGATTGATCGACTAGTTAATCAAACAAGTCGATCAGTCGGTTTGGGAGTCGATCGATCGGTGGACCCTTCAAGTTAACAGAATCATTGATGGTCTTTTCATCATCGATGGATCGGTAGACTAGTTATAATCGACAGTCGATTGCCTGGCCAACACTGGTTAGGAGCTGATCCTTCGGTTAGTGTAGTCTAAGAGCCGATCGGTTGGCTGGCCAGCACTGGTCAGGAGCTGATCCGTCGGTTAGTGTAGTCTAAGAGTCAATCGGTCGACTAGTGTTCAAAAGTGGCTGAAAAGATCTGTCGATTGGATTTTAGCATTTGTGAGTCGATCGGCTAACTTGCATTGGCCCTAAGATTTTTTTTAGTCTTATTCTTTGATTTGATCTTATTAACACACAATCTTCCAATTTCTCTGGATCAAGCGCAACCCTTAGATTAATTCTGAGGTGTTCGACTGTTAACTTGATAGGGTGCATGCCCTTAGGTTTTAATTAATTATCATTTTATTTAACCTTAGGCTTTTGGACTTTGAGACCATGGTGAATACTTTAAATGACTTATGATTAAGGGACTCTATTAATCGATTTTAGGCTTCAAGGAAAATATTATGAAGGTTAAACTTTGACTTGGGGAGTAAATCAAAATTTTCTACCCTTACCACTTGAGGCATTTTTGAAAAATGAAGCCCACATTATTAAAGCTAAGGTTTAGACTTTATCAACCAACCAATGAAAAATTGAATTACTCACAACAACTTCTTTTTTTTTTAGGCAAAGACCAGCAACATTAACAATTTGATTAAAACCAAAAAATTTAAATTTGGGCGTTTCAAAGTTGAGTCAATTTTGGCTCCAACAAGTACTATCTAGTTGTGACTTGAAGATTTAGTGTTGATCAATATCTTCAAATAAAATAATGCTAAGGAGATATGGAATAAATTAAGGGATTTATATCAATCAAAGTATCTGGTAAACAAATTGTTTCTTTGGAAGTTGTATCTTCTTTGGATGAGTGGTAGAGATTTTGTCGCAAAACATCTCAATGCATTTAATACTTTGGTAAGCTAGTTAATCTCCATTGATATTAAATTTGCTAATGAAGATAGATATATTACTTTGTTATATTCTTTGCTATATTCATGGGATAAACTAGTTGTGGCCATTAGGAGTACTATTACAACTACTTTAAGGTTTGAAGATATGGTTGCATCCTTGTTATTAGTAAAATGAGGAAAAAATCCATAGAGAGATCATCCAAGGATTCCTTGTTTGTAAGGGGCTACTCCTATCATGATCCTCCCATATAGACCTTTCGACATGGAAAATAATGTATTAATTTATGGTGCTTTAAAACTCAATTTTGTGCAATTAAGCAGCTATGCAATATTAGTTGATATTGAAGAACATGACACTACTAACAAATTGCTAATGTGTAGGATCAGGTACACTCAAAAGTGGAAGAAGTTGAGTCATCCACTGAAGGCGAGGGTACTTGAGGTTGAGGAAATGATGATAAGACAAATTGAAGGTAACAAGGATGGATACCTTCATATAGGTATGCATTTAGTTAAGGGATAATCATCAATAGCTAGCCACCTTGAGCCCTAGATTGATAGCCTAGTAGTTATCATAAGTTCTAGAGGCTGAGATAGGTGACTAGATTGATGGAAATATTCCATCTTTGTTTGTTGCACAAGCTTGATTGTCTTTTACTTCAACACTATTGCCTCAATAACTTGGGAAGTGTGAATGGATAGGTTATCTTCATAATTCCTTGTGTGTTTAGGCAGATAAAGTGATAAAGTAAATACTTTGTTAAATGATAGTAAGTTCATTTAAAATTTATAAAAATATTTATTTTAAATGATAGCAAGTTTCATTTAAATATTTATAAATACTTAATTTTAAATGATAGTGTGTTTCATTTAAAATCTATAAATGTTTTATTTAAAATTCAAAAATGTTTCATTTTAAATGATGAAAAAAGGTTTCATTTAAAAGTAAGTAAATATTTAATTTTAAATAAGGAAGAATTTCATTTCAAATTACAATTAAAAAAATTGTATTAATGAAATTCTACTAAGAATAACCTTACCATTTTAAAAAAAATATATGGTATTAATGAATTTCCATCTCGAAAATCCCCCTTATGACCACTAGATCTTTGAATAATAAGGTGGATAAGACCCGCCATAAGTTTGAACGCTAGAAAATATATGTTCGATATGGGAACGCCTATGAACCTTGACAAAGTGGAGCTCCATTTATGATGCTTAAGCAAATATATGGGGTGAGTGACCTACTACTGACTTGCCACCAATGAGAATGGACAAAGAGTGATGGCGGACGATGAGTGCAATAGTCAAGGAGATAAGAGGGACACCACACTATGAAGGAAGGGAGAGAGATGTCGGTTGTAGGATATCGATTGGAATATGAGAACATAAGCAAAGACAGAGAGAGATGAGGGAAGCTCTGGGAAAAGCACTAAAGTAATGTTGTTGGAGCCACCTCCAGAAAAACAACAAGGATTCAGGTTGAATTCAAATCTATTGCTTATGACCCAGGTGTTGTAGGTGAGTTGGAGAGGAGAGGGCAATCCTCCAAGGGAGGTCCCAGGTTCAAATCTCTACCCTACCAAAAAGCTGAATTGGGTATCCAAAATCCAATTGATAATGTTGGTGCGGGTAGGGTCGGGTGCGACTCCCGGGTGACTTTGACGGTTTAGAACCCCCTATTCATGGTCTCTCAGACCAAGGCGGTCCCAAAAGGGATTTTTTGCTTTAAAAAAAAAAATCTATTGCTTATGTTAATTAAATTTGTTCTGTGGTTGATCACCACCATGGTTTAGCTTTGGCTACCATTGTGCTTGTTGTTATATTTGTCATGTATTAAGCTCACTATGTAAGCTTACTATTGGAAGGCTTGCCATCATGGCTATTGTGTATTGTGCTCACTGTGTAAGCTTATTGTTGGAAGGCTTTCCATCATGGCTATTGTGTATTGTGCTCGCTATGTAAGATTATTGTCAGAAGGCTTGCCATCATGGCTACCATGTATTATGCTCATTGTGTAAGCTTGTTTTTGGATGGCTTGCCATCATGGCTATCATGTATTATGCTCGATGTGTAATCTTGTTGTTGGAAGGCTTGCCATCATGGTTTTCATATATTGTGGTAGCTGTGTAAGCTTGTTGTTGGAGGGATTTCCACCGTGGCTATCATGTATTGTGCTCATTATGTAAGCTTGTTGTTGAAAGGCTTTCCATAGTGATTGTCATGTATTGTACTTGTTGTCATACTTGTCATGTATTATGCTTGCTATCATGCTTATTATATATTGAGCTTGTTGTCATGCTTGTTTTTGTAAAGTCTACCATAGTGGCTACCATGTGTAGCTACCATCATCTGGTTGAGTAAGAGGTTTACCCTCATGGTTGTCTCATGTATATGGCCTACTACATTATTGGTGACTTGTGTGGTTGGGTACCCTTTAAAAGGTAGCCCATACATTGGGGAAGTGCTTCTACCCCCACTATCCCCATTTCCTTAGACCTATGACCATAAGGCACCACTACCTTGGTGAGGGAGGTGATGTTCACCATCGTAGGTAACCCATCCTCCTCCTGTCGTAGCTTGGACCATGGAGGCGGGGCTATTCCTAGATCATAGAGGATGTTTGTCACTACGATGAACTACTCACCTATGAAGAGCATCATGTTTGACACAAGATACCAAAGTGTCTCTGAGTATGAGTCCTCGAAGACTTTATTTAAGTTAAGGCCATCTCTAATATTCCAAGGCTTGGCTATTTATTAAAATGATCTATGAACTATTTAATGAGTAGAGTTAGAGAACTTTATATATATATATATATATATATATATATATATTAAACCGGTTCATGAATTGTTAATAAGTTCGAGTTTGAGAACTTTTCTTATATCAGGAAAATGGGTTTATTTGTGAATTAAAGTAGTTGAATTTAATTTAATGAATAAATATGAAAAATGGTTTATTTTGTAAATTAAAGGTATGGGACTTTAATTTATGAAATGAAAGGAAAATGGGTTTATTTTTGAATTAAAGTAGTTGACTTTAATTTAATGAATAAATATGGAAAATGGTTTGTTTTGTAAATTAAGGGTATGGAACTTTAATTTATGAAATGGAAGGAAAAAGGGTATCTGTGAATTAAAGTAGTTGACTTTAATTTGATGAATAAATATGGAAAATGGTTTTTTTTGTAAATTAAGGGTATGGAACTTTAATTTATGAAATGAAAGGAAAAAAGATTTATTTGTGAATTAAAGTAGTTGACTTTAATTTGATGAATAAATATGGAAATATGGTTTTTTTTGTAAATTAAAGGTATGGGACTTTAGTTTATGAATTGAATAAGAAGGAATTTATTTATTGATTAAAGTAGTTGGCATTTAATTTGATGAATAAATATGGAAAATGGTTTGTTTTATAAATTAATGGTATGGAACTTTAATTTATGAAATGAAAGGAAAAAAGGTTTATTTTTTAATTAAAGTAGTTGAATTTAATTTGATGAATAAATATGGAAATATGGTTTGTTTTGTAAATTAAAGGTATGGGACCTTAGTTTATGAAATGAAAAATAAGGAATTTATTTATGGATTAAAGTAGTTGACTTTATTGATAAATAAATATGAACCTAGATTGTTTGGCAATTAAGGGTATGGGACTTTAATTGTT
The DNA here is from genome assembly GCA_028583015.1 of Wollemia nobilis. NCBI lineage: Eukaryota > Viridiplantae > Streptophyta > Pinopsida > Araucariales > Araucariaceae > Wollemia > Wollemia nobilis. Next base: position 3,583,619 of record JAQPPZ010000386.1, on the reverse strand, counting down.
GTTAGGAAACGAACCAAATTGTATTATTGTCGGGTGAGTTTAAATAACACAGTAGCACAAACGGACTTCTTGGATTAGCCCGAAATGGGCGCATCTCAACAGGATGCCGCTGCAACTAAAATAACTAGTTGCTAAGTTAATTTAACAAACTAACAAAATATTAAAGTACGCTAACATCCCCCCTTATTACATTATTTGGTAATGTAATAACTAATAGCTGTACTAAAATACTAGCTATACTAACATCCCCCCTTATTACATCATTTTGCAATACAAAGAGAGCTGTGAAACAATTCAAATTTGACACGTGCAAGTGCCTTAGTGAAAATTTCTGCAACTTGAGCATCGGTGGGAATGTGCTGAAGCTGAATTCGGTGCTTTGAAACTTCATCTCGAATGAAATGACATTGTGTGTCAATGTTCTTTGTTCTTTCATGATGGATTGGATTCTTGACAAGGTTCAGAACACCCTGATTGTCGCAAAACAAGTGTATTGGAGATTTTGATGGATGGCCCATACTTGTCAGAATGCGACACAACCATATCACTTCGCACACAGCTTCACGTGTGGCGTGATACTCTGCCTCTGTTGATGAAATAGCAACCACCTATTGCTTCTTGCTATGCCAAGAGACAAGACCGGATCCCAGATGAAAAATGTATCCAGAAGTTGACTTGCGATCATCAAATGATCCGGCATAGTCGGAGTCCGTGTATCCTTGCAAGAAGAATTTGTTGTTCCTCTTGTATTCTAGGCCATATTCTATTGTGCCATGGACATAGTGAAGAACATGTTTTGTTGCTTTCCAATGAGTGGTCTTAGGCTCCTACATGAACCTCGAAAGATAGTTGACAGCAAATACGAGATCTGGCCTAGTATTGGTCAGATATATGAGACTCCCAATCAACTGTCGATAGAGAGTACCATCTACCTAAGGTGAATCATCATATCACGATAACTGAAGTCCAGTCTCCATCGTAGTTGCCATTGGATTGCAATCAGTCATGCGATATTTTTCTAGCAATGTCTTGGCATATTTTTTCTGAGACACTTTGATGGAGTGCTCCTTCTGGCTGAATTCCAGACCAAGACAGTAATGGAGAAGTTCGAGATCTGTCATCTCAAAAGATTTACACAAGTTTCTTTTGACAATAGAGATCATAGTTTCTGAACTCCCTGTAATGAGCAGATCATCAACATAGAGTACAAGCAACACTATCTCGTAACCCTGTTTCTTGAAATAGAGGTTTGCATTTGACTGGACATCTCTTAAATCCATGCTGCATAAGGTGATTGTCCATTTTTATATACCAAGCTCGAGGAGCTTGTTTCAGACCATATAAGGATTTGACCAATTTGCAAACCTTCTGCTCTTGGCCTTCCACTTCAAATCCTTCTGGCTGAGTCATGTAGACTTCTTCTTGGAGATCACCATTTAGAAAGGCACTTTTGACATCCATCTGGTGAACTTTCCACCCATATTGTGCTGCCATAGCACACACAACTCGAATTGTGGTCATCCGAGCAGTAGGTGCAAAAGTTTCCTCGTAGTCAATGCCTTCCTTTTGAGCATAGCCCTTTGCAACAAGACGGGCCTTATGCTTATCAATTGTTCCATCTGCCTTGTACTTGACTTTATATACCCATTTGCAGCCAATGGGTTTCTTTCCATGCGACAGATCAACAAGCTTCCAAGTTTTATTTTTCATCAAAGACTCATACTCTGTATCCATAGCGGCCTTCCACTGAGGCTCACTAAGAGCATCTTGCACTGATGTAGGTTCAAGATTGTCTATGGTAGACATGAATGCCCTGTCATCATCAATATCCATATCCTCTACTTCTGTACGTGGAGTTACAAAAAGTTCCTCAAAATATTGACAAAGATCATCAACCTCACCAGTTTCTTTGGCTTCTTTTTCCTTTTGAGCCATACTACATGTACGAGGTCTATCCAAGTTCAAATTGGGAGGAGTGGATAAATTTGCATCTCTGATTGTATTTGTACACCATTTTGGATTCTTCTTCGGTGGTGTTGAAGAAGATGTATAAGGACCTCCTGTATGTTTTGATGAAGGAATCTTCTCTTCCTTAGATTCCACAAGATCTAGGTGTACTTTAGATGTGCTTTGTGATGTGAAAGCTTCATCAAAGACAACATCTCTGCTGACATGAATTTTCTTGGTCAAAGGATCTATCAAACGATATCCTTTAGAGTGCTCATCATAACCAAGAAAAATACATCTCAGTGTTTTCTCATCTAGCTTCTTCCTTTTCTCTTTTGGTATGTGCATGAAAGCGTGACATCTAAAAATACGTAGATGAGATATGGAGGGTTTTCAACCACTCCATGCTTCCTGTGGAGTCATTCCTTTTAGGGCCTTTGTGGGTGCCCTATTCAACAGATATACTACAGTGGTGACAGCTTCTGCCCAATATTGTTGCCCAAGAGTAGCTCTTGTGAACATACAACGAACCATTTCCATGATAGAATGGTTCCTTCTCTCAGCAACTCCATTTTTCTGAGGAGTATAGGCAGTTGTTAATTGTCTCTTGATACCATGCTTATCTAAGAATGCAAAAAATTCTTTAGAGGTAAACTCCCCCCCTCGATCTGAGCGGAGGGTTTTAATAGAAGCTCCTGACTCCTTCTCAATGGATTTCTTGAACTGTTGGAAGAATGCGAAAGCTTTGGATTTCAGTTGGAGAAAGAAAACCCACATCTTTCGTGAGTAGTCATCTATGAATAACTGAAAGTACCTCTTCCCTCCACAACTATTGGGTGTGAAAGGACCGCACAGATTGGTGTGAATTAACTCTAGAGGTTTTTGTGCTCTTGTTGAGCTCTTCTCAAATGGTACTCTATGTCGCTTTCTTGCTAAGCGATCGAGCACACTGGCAATGTGGCATAAAGGGAAGGAATACCCTTTACCATCTCATACTTACTGAGCTCAAGTAAGTAGCTAGAACTAAGATGCCCATATCTCTTGTGCCATAGGGAAGTTGCCTCCTTGGTAGAGACAGTCATGGCAACATGTGGAGTAGAGATAGCATTTAGGGCAAATAAGCCATGCTTATATGAATCTGTTGCAATCTACTTACCCTTCCTGGTAATAGTACAAAACTTCTTGCCATTCTCAACACGAAAGTTGACAACCATATTTCTATCTAGGATTTGTGTGACTGACAACAAATTGTTAGCCAATCCCGAAACATAGAGGACTTTGTCAATCTGACACTTGCCATCAGGAAGAGTGACTGAAACTGTACCTTCTCCCTGAACCCTATAGGTTTTATCATCAGCAATGGTGACAGGTTTGCCCTCTTTGGCCACGAATGATTCAAACCATGATCTGTCGCTAGTCATATGTTTGCTAGCTCTAGAATCGACATACCAAATAGGATCCCTTTGTGTGGAATCTGTGGTAGTCATGAGCACCTTGTGTGCCCATTCAGAATCTGAGTCAGATTCTTCAACAGCAACATTCACCTAGGGTTGTTTGTTTTTATTTTGTGGTTTGTTTTGGCCTCTCTCGCTTGTTCTTATGCCAACACCTGTTGGTGTCATGGTTGTCTTTCTCACAGATCTTGCACCACCTCTTCTTCTGTTGAGGTTGTTTTCCTTTTCCTTTCATATCCTGTTGAGAATTTCCTCATTTTTGAAATTTGCCTCCTTTTTGCCCATTACCTTTCTTCCTAGAACCTTGCCTGTTGGTGTATAGGGCTGTATTGGAAGAATCATCCTTTTGAAGTTCACGTGCCTCCTGTTTTTGAAGCAGATTGACCAACTCGATGTGGGTAATTTTTCGTTGAGACACCTGGATGGAGGTGATCAACATATCAAATAAAGAAGGCAAAGCTCTCATCATAATTGAAATGAGAAGCTTTTCATCTATAGGATCTCCCAAATAATTCAATCTCTCTTTCAATTCAGACACTCTGCACAGAAAGAGTTCAACTGTTTCACCCTGTCTCAAACTCAGGTTATGAAGTTGTTGTTGAAGATGAAGAATGGTGGAATCATTCTTTCCCTCATAGATGGTTTTAAGGGCATCCCATGCCTCTTTACCACTTGCTTTGTTAGCTATATGAGGTTGCACTTCATCTGAAACAACAAACAAAATGAGCACCTTTGCTCGACTGTCTTTCTTGTCAAAAGCTATCTGATCAGCAGTAGGAGCTGTGGATCCTGATGCTGGTGAAGGCCTAGGTGTTACTCCAATAACAATATCCCATAAATATTCCATTTGGATAATTGCCTTCATCTTATGTTTCCATGGTGTATAATTTGGACCTTTCAATAACTGATGAGGATCAGTCATCAACTTTGCAACAGCGGCCATAGTGAAGGTTCCTTATATCACCAATTGGTCCCCCTTTCAATATACCTTTTGCTAGGCCATTATACCATACAAAATACCCGCCCTTACATGAGGGAAACTATAGGTATTCAGAAAGATCAACAAAAATCACCCGCCCTTACGTGAGGGAAACTATAGGTGAGTTTTAGAGATCATACGATATGTGGAACATAAGCAGTACTGAAATTGAATCGCCTTGTTGATGGCACCTACCATAGAATATTCTTCTCATGCGTGGGGCATAACTTCCCCTAAACACTATGAAGAATACTTCGTCAGGATTTACGCCTAAACACAAGAGCGATTAAGGGTAGTGGATGGAGTAAAAAAATGCAAAAATGGCAAACTTATCTCTCCCCAACAATTTATAGAGAACAAGCTCAGATGTCGTTGTAGCAGCTATATTAGGTGGTGGATACAGTAGCGCAATCACGATAGCTTTACCTGTAAGTGCTGGCCAGAGGTATCACAAATACTGAATGCTGTAGTGCAATAAATTGCACGGATGGGTTTTAATTATTCCGGGGACTTAGGGAGTGAATTTGATTTTAATTTTTAATGTTATAGTGCAAAAGAAAAATATGCAACATACAACAAAAAAAATGCCCACAGGAATAACCCACTAGGTGTCGGGCTCTGCCGAAAATGCACCTTTACAACAATGCCAAAATTGCTTTTTTTGAAAAAATTACTTGATATCCCCCATGTGATGAAAATGAAAAATCCCAGATTGCTTCAGAAATTACCCCCCTTTTTTTTTAATATTTTTACAGCTAAGGTTAATAAAAAATTAATTTTCACTATAGTAAAATTTTTTTTTTTTTTTTTTTTTAAATTTTTACTATAGTAAAAAATAATTAATTTTTTTTTTAATATTAACCTTAGGTAAAAAAAATAAAAAAAATAATTAAAATTTACCTTAGGGGAGTGTGAGAGATTTGATCTCCTGACTGCTGGGTTCCCGGAACCCACCACGCGGCTCACTTGCCAGTGAGCCCGTGGGCTGATCTGGGAGGATAAACCCGGATCACTCTGAAAAACACCTCCGAGGCTGCACCCTGTCCATCAACTGCTTTCTCTGATGCACGTCCTGGGCAAAATACGGCTGCCCGCAATGTTCCCATGCTGTGCATGCCGCGCACTGGGCTAGCTGCGTAGGCAGCGTGTTGCACAGGCAGCTCGGGCTGCGTGCAACAATGTGCACTTAGAGGTATGAATGTTTATTATTTAATTATTGATCCTTTGCATGTTTAATGAATTATGTTTTGTTAGATTTAGTATCTAGATTTATCTTTTATTTTCTTGTTTGAATAACTTTTTATAAAAATTCAGTAGTAAGTTCTAGGGTGAACTTAGAGGTAACCTAAGGGCTTGAGACCCCCTTAGGGAGAATGGTAACTAGGTTTATAGAAGATCGTACCTGAGTTAAGATAGCTTTTCAGAGGATAATATTGATAGCTTAACTCATAGTACACGTAGCATACCTATGCATAATGGCTTGCGTAGAATATGGAGATGCATGTACACCTTCTAATGATTGAAGGTGATAAGTCTAGCTCATCAAGGATGATGAGATGGATGGACTTATGTGCATAACATGAGATATGCCTATGCAGAAGGGACTTGTGTGAGGGGAATATTGTGTGGTATAGTTCTTGAGAAACTTAGGGTTTGTTAAACATTAAGTCGATCTAAGGTTGGTTAGGGGTTTATGAATCCCTCTCCTTAGTCAAAAAAATTCTTTCTATTTTTGTGTGTTTTCTTATTTCTTGATTTTAGGGTCATTACATTTGGTATCAAAGCTCTAGGTACGAGGGTATAGAGCTTCTTATGTGCTAAAAGAGATTTGGAAGTCTCCAATGAAGGCTTGCTTAAGTTTAAGCTAAAATATGGGATGACCTAGAGTCTCTGCTTATTAGAATCTAATGGAGTTGATCCCAAGGGTAGATGAATGTTACGATACCTCAGTATGGGCTTTGGTATTAATGATACATCATAATATTGGAATATTATCCTAGTTAGATTACTAATGTTTTGGCAAGGAGAACTCTATAATGTGGTTTGAATTAGTGGTTCAGTTTAAGATGAAGTTGTAACCTAATTCTTTTCTTGGTTGAAACCAGGTCAAGATGCCACCTAAGGCCAGAAGAGAGAGGCCTACACCTAGGCAGACTCGACAAAGTAATGTCAAAGAAGGGATCTAGAATGAGGATCCAAAAACTCCCAATAGGGGAATGGAAGATCTCATTGCTACAATTGTCGCCATGCAAGGACAGATAAAGCAGCAAGGGGAACTAATAGACCAGTAGAGAGAGCAATTGAATCAGTGTAAACTGATGAATGAATACTTTTTGGCAAGTCTACCAAAAGAGAGCCAACCACCCCAAAGAAAAAGGGTAAGTGATGGTTTCCTAAAGTGGAAAATCCAATGTAAGGATCGGGTGAGCCAACCAAAACTAGCCATCGATGTTGGCCTAAGGAAATGGAAATCACCTCAGCATACCTTCGAGAAAATTCAAAAACAACCAAGGACACCCTAAGTGGGGCAAATCAGGAGATAGACTCAGAAACCCCATAGGGTTCCTTTTGAAGGTTGTTATGTATGTGGGGGATCACATTATGCAGTCAATTGCCCAAGTAGAAAAGGACTAAGCCTCTACTCCAAGGAGATAAGTCTTGGGGCACAAGTGATAGGAGGGAGCCATCAACGGAATGGGACACCCCTACCATGAATTTGGGAATGTAAGTTTTCTACCTCTCATTGAGCAACTTAAAAAGGGGAAAATTTTAGTAAGGATTGTTTCCTTGTTTATATATATGTAATAATAAAATTAGCCAAAGATATGCCAAAAAGGCCAGGATATTTGGCTCATGGATGGAAGGTCGAGTATGGTTCTGGATAGACCTACTCTATAAACCAATGTTTTCCTATGATGGAAATTGCTTTAGCTAGTGGAACCATGGAAGGTTGCTTATATGTAGCTCCACTTCATGCCTTCGATGTGATCCTAGGGATGGATTGGTTACAGGCCCATAAATCCGTAATCAATTTCCAAGATAGATGGATCGAATATTCTAAAGAAGATAAGGAAAGGCTACAAATTCATAGCGAATAGGGGGTATTCAAACCCCAGATGTTGTCAGCTATGCAGTTGAAGAAAGCCCTTAGGAAAGGAGGGATAGTCTATGTAATAAAGCTAAATGAAGTTGGAGAAGACCAAAAGAAAGAGGTGTTGGAAACACACCCAATTTTACAGGATTTCAAGGATGTATTTCCTAAGGATTTACCTGGACTCCCTCCTATGCGGGAATTTGATTTCACTATTGATATTATGCCAGGAGTGAAACCAATTCATAGATCTTCATATAGGATGACACCTATCGAGATGCAGGAATTAAAGGTACAATTGCAAGGGTTATTAGAAAAGGGGTTGATAAAACCAAGTGTGTCACCTTGGGGTGCACCTATTTTATTTGTGAAAAATAAAGATGACTCTTTAAGATTGTGTATTGATTATAGGATGTTGAATAAAGCTACAATCAAGAACCGGTATCCCCTACCTAGAATCAAAGATTTATTCGATCAACTAAGAGATGCCATGGTGTTTACTAAGATAGATCTGAGGTCAAGGTATCACCAGTTAAGAATACGTGAGGAGGATACTCACAAGATGACATTTAAGACTAGGTATGGACACTATGAGTTTATAGTCCTACCCTTTGGATTAACTAATGCCCCAGCCACCTTCATGAATTTAATGAACAATGTGTTCAGAAGGCACCTGGACCAGTTTGTCCTTGTATTTCTAGATGATATCCTAATATACTCTCGAAACAAGGAAGAACACGATAAGCATCTCAAGATCATGTTAGAGTTACTAAGGGAAAATCAACTCTACAAAAATCTAGCCAAGAGTGATTTCTATGTTTTAGAGGTATGATATTTAGGGCATATCATATCAGTAGAAGGAATTGTTGTGGATCCGGAGAAGATCAAAGCCATACTAAATTGGCCACCCCCTACTAATATTACTGAAGTAAGAAGCTTCATGGGGTTAATGGGCTATTATAGACGTTATATAAAGGATTTCTCAAATATTGCTTCGGCAATAACTAACCTTCAGAAGAAAGGGAAGGAATTCAAATGGACGAAAAAGTGTGAAACTACCTTTGCTTTGTTGAAGTAGAAAGCTCACTACCGCACCAATATTGAAGATTCCAGATCCTCAAGGAGATTTTTTAGTATGCACTGATGCATCGCTGGAAGGGTTAGGAGGAGTACTCATGCAAGAAGAGTTAGTAGTAGCTTATACTTCAAGAAAGCTTAAAAAGCATGAAGTCAATTATGCTACTCATGATTTAGAGCTAGCCATTGTGGTGCATGCTCTAAAGGTCTAGCACCACTATCTAGTGGGGAGACCTTTCGAGTTAAAATTTGACCATCAAAGTCTAAGGTACATATTTACCCAACCAATACTCAATGCGAGACAAAGAAGGTGGATCGAGTTTCTCGTTGAGTATGACTTTGAAATTGAGTACATAAAGGGAAAAGAGAATAAGGTTGTTGATGCCTTGAGTAGAAGGAGACACATAGCAGCCATAACCAGGAGTCACATAAATCTCATGGATCAAGTGAGGTAGGAGCAATATCAGGATGAATATTGCCAGGAAATTCGAGCTAGAATAGATAGAGACCCTGAGGGCAATAAGGAGTTTGGGGTGATAGATAACCTTTTGTGCTACAAAGGTAGAATCATCATACCAAAATCGGGTGATTTAAGAAAGCTAATAATGCAAGAAGCCCATAGATCTCCTTATTCAGCTCACCCCGGAGGGGTAAATATGAGGGAAAACATGAAAAGAACCTTCTTCTAGGTAGGAATGAAGAAGGATATTACCAATTTTGTCGCTCGATGCCTTGAATGTCAGAAGGTTAAGGTAAAATGCAAGCATCCCATAGGATAGTTGTATCCACATAGTATACCTACACAGAAATGGTAGGTCATATCTATGGATTTTATAGTAGGTTTACCTAAGACCAGGTACCAACATGATGCAATCCTAGTAGTAGTCAAAAAATTGACTAAGGTTGCACATTTTATACCTAGGAGCACCAAGGATGATGCTCAGGTGGTGGCTAATAGATTTGCCAAGGAAGTGTTCCGATTGCATGGATTTCTTGAGGTAATCATCTCATATAGGGATTCCAAGTTCACTTCTAAGTTTTGGAAAGCCCTTCATCAAGCAATAGGTACAAAGCTGAACATGAGTTCGGCATACCACCCTAAGACAGATGGTCAAATAGAGTAGGTAAACCAAGTACTAGAAGACATGCTCTGCATGTATTGCATGGATCACAAGTCTCACTAGGAAGACTACCTACCTTTGGTAGAGTTCACCTATAATAATGGGTATCACTCATCTCTGGGAATGGCACCTTTCGATGCCTTGTATGGATGAAAGTGTAGAACACCACTATCATGGGATAACCTAGAGGATAGGGTTGTGATTGGACCAAAAATGGTCAGAGAAATGGAAGAGCAATTGAAGGTAATCAGGCAAAGACTCAAGGAAGCTGCTGATAGGTAGAAGAGTTATGTTGATTTAAAGAGAACTCCAAGGGAGTACTCGGTAGGAGACAAAGTGTTCCTAAGGGTCAAACCAATGAAAAGTGTGATCAAATCCACAAAATTGGATCCACGGTTTGTAGGGCCCTTTGAGATCACTGAAAAGATTAGTTTGGTTGCATACCGACTTGCTCTACCTCCTAATCTATCAAAAATCCATGACACTTTCCACATATCTTTTCTTAGAAAATATATTGCTGACCCTGAACATGTGTGGGATGTTTCTAATTTGCAGATGGCAAATCCAGAGGCAATTGAAGTAATGCTAGTAAATATTCTCGAGTTCCATTCTAAGACTATGCGGAATCAGACTCTTGAGCAATGTAAGGTCTAGTGGGACCGTTTCTCTGAAAGGAATGCCACTTGGGAGAAAGTGGCAGATATGCAAAAATATTTTCCTTTTTTGTTTGATGATCTCTAAAATGTAATAATTTACTTTTTGCTTGTGGTTGTGATTGTGTAAAACTGAGAAACATCGGGATGGTGTTTAGTCCTAGTGGGGGAGGATGTCATGACCCTCCCAGATGGACCTTTTGACATGGAAAACAATGTATTAATTGATGGTGCTTTAATACTCGATTTTGTGCAATTAAGCAGCTATGCGATGTTAGTAGATATTGAAGAGCATGATACTGCTAACAAATTGCCAATGTGTAGGATCAGGTACACTCGTAAGTGGAATAAGTTGAGTCATCCACCGAAGGTGAGGGTACTTGAGGTTGGGGAAATGATGATAAGGCAACTCGAAGGTAACATGGATGGATACCTTCATATAGGCATGCATTCGGTTAGGGATAATCGTCAATAGCTAGCCACCTTGAGCCCCAGATTGATAGCCTAGTAGCTATCATAAGTTCTAGAGGTTGAGACAGGTGACTAAATTGATGGAAAGATTCCCTCTTTGTTTATTGCACATGCTTGATTATCTTTTACTTCAGCACTATTTGCCTCAATAATTTGGGAAGTATGAATGGATAGGTTATCTTCATAACTCCTTGTGTGTTTAGGTAGATAGAGTGATAAAGTAAATACTTTGTTAAATGATAGTAAGTTTCATTTAAAATTTATAAATATTTTATTTTAAATGATAGTAAGTTTCATTTAAAGATTTATAAATGCTTAATTTTAAATGATAGTGTGTTTCATTTAAAATCTATAAATATTTTATTTAAAATTTCAAAAATATTTCATTTTAAATGATGAAAAAGGTTTCATTTAAAAGTAAGTAAATATTTTATTTTAAATAAATAAGGAAGAATTTCATTTCAAGTTAGCATTTAAAAAAAAAATGTATTAATGAAATTCTACTAAGAATAGCCTTACCATTAAAAAAAAAAATAAAAATAAAAGAGATGGTATTAATGAACTTCCATCTCGAAAACCCCCCTTAAGGCCACTAAATATTTGAATAATAAGGTGGATAAGACCTGCCATAAGTTCGAATGTTGGGAAATATACATTCGATATGGGAGCACCTGCCAACCTTGAAAAAGTGGAGCTCCATTTATGACACCTGAGCAAAGGGATGGGGTGGGCGACCTGCTACCGACTTGCCACCGATGAGAATGGATAGGGAGTGATGGTGGACGATGAGTGCAACAGTCAAGGAGATAAGAGGGACACTGTGATATGAAGGAAGGGAGAGAGATGTTGGTTGGAGGACATTGGTTGGAAGAGGAGAACATAGGCAAAGATAAAGAGAGACGAGGGGAGCTATGAGAAAAACACTAAAGCAATGTTGTTCGAACCACCTCTAGGAAAACAACAAGGATTCAATTTGGATTTAAATATATTTCTTGTGTTAATTAATTTTTGTTGTGTGGTTGATTGTCGCCATGGTTTAGCTTCGGCTAACATTGTACTTTTTGTCATGTTTATTATGTATTGAGCTTTCTATGTAAGCTTACTATTGTAAGGCTTGCCATCATGGCTATCATGTATTGTGCTTGCTATGTAAGCTTGATGTTGGAAGGCTTGCCATCATGGTTGTCATGTATTGTGCTTGTTGTGTAATCTTAGTGTTGGAAGGCTTTCCATCATGGTTGTCATCTATTATGCTCACTATGTAAGCTTGTTGTTGAAAGGTTTGCCATCATGGTTGTTGTGTATTGTGCTCATTGTGTAAGCTTGTTGTTGGAAGGCTCTTTGGCAAAACAATATTCTTTTTTGTCTCTTGTTGGTTATCACATGAGGGAAAATTTTGAATTCCAAATTTTAAAAAGAGTTTCATCACCTCGCTTCCCTCCATTTTGTCTTCTTTCTCATAGGAAAATTTAATTAAGCACATAAATCCACTATGTGGATGGTATTTTTTTGGAGTTATCAACTCCACAAAGTTGAATGCAACTACCTTAATTTGGGTGGGTCTAAAAGAGATGTCTTTGTTGAATATTCTATACCTTAAACATAGACCTGTAGATCAATTCTCACATAAAAATAGATGTGTCAATCTCAAGGTAAATTTGGTTGGCCATTACAATGAAATATTGGTATCATCTACCTTGCTTGGTGAGGTGGATGGTATGAAAATGCATAAGACATTGCTCAAAGGAGATAGGGGATCAATATCCTCTCCCTTCACCTTTTTAGTAAAGTTTTTCTTTTTATTTGTCTTGATTTCTATCATAGGTGGTTGTCTTCATAGAGGCACTAGGCTAGCATTACTATTTAGATCTCCTAGTCTAGTTGCATAAGTTCTTTGGAAAAGGTCATTAGAAACAAAAGGTCGTTGATGAGTCCCAAAAATGTACATTTTTATACACTATTAAGGGGCATCATTACTGGTTTAATTAGCATGTGAGATGCATTTTTATATAACTTATGCATATAATTGATAGAAAATCTGGTATTATGCTTGATTGGTGTTTTTAGTGGGAAATGTGTATAAATGCAGGTTTTATTACTAATATGGTGTTTTCCAGTCTACATCCACTTGGACCTGGCATACTTCTGCTTTCAGAGACTAAGGCAAGAGAGCAGGTGCCTTCCTCTTCAAGGAAGGTGCCCAATAGAAGTAGGCGCCTTCCTCTTCAAGGAAGGTGCCCAACAGAAGTAGGCACCTTCCTCTTCAAGGAAGGCGCCCAACAGAAGTAGGCGCCTTCCTCTTCAAGGAAGGCGCCCAATAGAAGTAGGCACCTTCCTTATAAGGAAGGCACCCAACAAAAGTAGGTGCCTTCCTTATGAAGAAGGCGCCCAACAAAAGTAGGTGCCTTCCTCATGAAGAACGTGCCTCCATGCGAAGTGGGACCATGTTGACCGTTGACTTCACGTCATATGCACCAAGTTGGGATAGCTACCAAATCACGTGAAGAAGAAGGGGGAGATATTTTGTGTATTATTATTAAACTAAATAAAGCACCTCTATTATTAAGTGATTGGCCGGTTCAACTTTGCAAGGTGAGGATTATTTTCTCACGAACAAAACAGAGCGACAATTATCTGGCGAATCGATGTGCGTGAACAAGACAATGCAATTATCTAGCAAATCAATGTGCGTGAACAGACAATGTGACAAATCAGGAAAATAATCTATTTTGCATTGGCAACTAAGATGGACAAACATGTGAATGGATTTATTACTGATATCATACCTGTTCTGATAAAAATAGAATACGCCTGATTTATCCTACGGGTAAAATTAGTGTGTGACTGTTATTATTAGTGCATGATTGTTAGGATTGTCTGGTTGGAATGTTTACAACATATCTATTGTAACTGCAAGTCTGAAATAGACTTGCCTAAATTTGTAACAGAGGAAGGTTGTGCATTGTATAAATGCACAGGTCTTCCCTGATGGAAGGGACGATCAATTTTATAGAGGAGCTGATTTATTTTACTTCTTGTCAAATTTATTAAGAGTGCAATTCCTCTTATTTGAGCAAGCTCTACGCAGCTAGCTGGGCGGACTATCTGTGGGAGCTTGGGCCCACTCCCTGCAGAAGTCCTCCCCTGTTTAATTTCTGTATTTGTTTTCTGTAGATTAGTTTATTGCTTTCTTTCCTGCTTTAATTAATTTAGTTGTGTGTTTATTTTATCGCATTTTATTTCCGTACATTTATTTTCAGCACTTTAATTTAGTTGTTTAATTTTCTGCACTTAGTTTATTTAGTTTGGCTGAAATCAAAATGCATACACATCCCCCACCAAACTAAATAAGGTACATAAGGAATTCATTCCCCAACACTGCATGCATATACTGTGCGTGACACTCATAAGTTTACGGACTTACCGGATTGATAATTTATGGAAGAGAAATGAATGTTTTTCGGGACATGAATTTCTGCTCACCATTTTGGCGTCGTTGTCGGGGAGTGTCTAAACTGTAGTGTTATGATTTACAGGTCAGATAAAAATCCTATTTAAAATTACCTGTAGATATTTTACCTGAGAAGTGTGAGTCCACCAAGGGCCTTTTTATAAGGCCAAAAATAGTTGTCGGCATAGTCAGAGCCAAATCCCATAGGCAACTGTTTGCATTTTCTAGCTTCTCAAGTAAACGTGGGAATGAACCTGATGTACCAAATTAAGTGTAGAAGTAGGAATAAAACGTGTTGTTGAAAAAATTTAGAAAAATCTGGCATTGAAGGATTTTCCTCATATTTTCAATGGTTTCAAGAAATCAACGAAATAGCACAACCCAGGTCTGATAGTTGAAAATATTTAGGGAAGTGTTTTTACATAGAAACCATTGAAAAATTGTGCCTCTAGAAGCTTGGTTTTAAATTAAAATTTTTTATAGGCTTGAACTTTTTGCAACGTATTGGTAAATGTTTTTTAATGATGAAATTAATAGCAAGAAAAATGACAGAGCAAAATTTTTAAAGAACATCTTGTTTTGGAGTATGCTCTTCACTTGCGCTTAAGGCGACCTGGTGAATCAGAAACTAGCATGTGTTTTTTAAATATTGCTATGCCATGTTTTCTCCAAGTTGCCAACCACAGATAGTCATTTCCTAGCCTGCACGTTTTACCATTATGTTGAAAAATTTTTGTTTTTGAGGCCAGGGGGATAAAATGCTCTTCTCATGCTATGACGTATCAAACTAGTTGATAATGAATGAGATGATTTTTAGAAGACTAGTTTAGATGTAGGCATGGGGGAGACCCCACCTTCATCATTGCCACCAACAACACAATAAACATTGTCTAAAAAAAAGAGAAAAATATATCTTCTACTGAAAAGGCTCCAAGTTAAGAGCAAAATAGAGTTTTATTTTGCTACTTGTTGGAAGAGAGTATCCTCTTTCCCGAGGACCAGCTTGGTCCAGAAGGGAAATGAGAAATCTCCAACCGGTAGCTAAATAAAGCAACAAATAAAAAAATAGAAGCTTTATTTTTGTTACTTGTTGGAAGAAAGTATCCTCTTTCCCTAGGACCAGTTTGGTCCAGAAGGGAAATGAGAAATCTCCAACCGGTCGCTAAATAAAGCAAGCGAGGAGCCCAAAAGTAATCAGAAGATGAAAAAAAACAATGAAAAAAAAATTAGTTAGTTAGAATTTTATTTTAATGTCTTTAGTTTAGATTTTTCTTTTATGTTTTGCAGGACAACGTGAAGTGCGAAGTAGAAAAATAAGGAGGTGTCTGTGAAGATCTCATGAATTGAGATTCATACGTG
This sequence comes from Wollemia nobilis, assembly GCA_028583015.1. Taxonomy (NCBI): domain Eukaryota; kingdom Viridiplantae; phylum Streptophyta; class Pinopsida; order Araucariales; family Araucariaceae; genus Wollemia; species Wollemia nobilis. The sequence goes on along the minus strand of JAQPPZ010000386.1, from coordinate 3,568,016 downwards.
GAGTTCGTAATAGCACTATACGAACTGTCTCGTGTACATGATCGTGTAGCATCCAATCTAACAGGTGAAAGCTAGCGGAGTTTTGCCTTGGAAACATTGGCACTTGAAGGTAGGCTAAGTAACCCTGATCAAGCGAAAGGCTTCCAGCCCAAGGTGCTTGTGGAATTTGGGGGAAAATTTTGTTGCAAGGTGCATGACTATTATAGCCTGGATGATAAACAGAGTCAGTGATGCTACACCAAGTGCAAGGGAAGAGTGTCGAGACAATGTTTGAGTAACGGTCAACGAGCTCCATTAACAATCACCTCACATTTGCGAGAGTGGATTAGACATCGGCATGGGGGAGACCCCATACCATACCAGTAGCTTGGACGAATGTTCAATCATTCGTTAAAAAAAAAGAAGAAAAAAAAAAGAAAAAAAAAAGAGAGAAAAAAAGGAGAGGATACATGAAAAAAAAATGATAAAGTGAAAGACGCCTTGATCATCAAGAAGGCGCCTTCCACATGAAGAAGGTGCCATACAATGGAGGCGCCTTCCGCATGAGGAAGGCACCATACATTGGAGGCACCTTCCGCATGAGGAAGGCACCATACATTGGAGGCGCCTTCCGCATGAGGAAGGCGCCATACATTGGAGGCGCCTTCCACATCAAGAAGGTGCCATACATTGAAGGCACCTTCCACAGCAAGAAGGCACCTTCCACAACAAGCAGGCGCCTTGACATCTAGGGTGCCTTGATCCATTTCCCACACTTGGGTGGTTCGATGGCACAAGGGAAAAAAAATAGAGGAATAAGTGACGAGGTGCCTTGATGGCATACAGTAGAGGTGCCTTGATAAAAAAAAAAAATATGTGAATCCTCCCAATGAAAAAAAAATGCATAGAACATGTCCTGCTTAGCATAAAAATTGCTTTCTTATTGCTTTGCAGGAAATCATGAACCGAATTGCAAGTTGCAGGCATCCTGAGAGCCAGGGCCTAACAGGCACGGAGTCATGACTCCTGTTTTATTGCTTTCGTGTGTGCAGGTAATCATGCCCGATGAGTGCAATCTGAAGGTATCCTAAGAGCTAGGGCCTCAAGCATAGGCCATGATTCCTATTTTCTAGTTTTTGTAGGTGTAGTTTCGTAGGACACAACCATGAGCATGATCTGTAGGTGGAGCCGGCTTAAACTAGGCCTAACAGATGTGACATTTTGTGCCCTACAATTAGGAGAGCGACGAAGCGGAGAAGGCACTTGCTTCCCACCAGGAAGAGAGTGCCTACAATCAGTCCAGTACAGTAGTGCCTTTTTCCACCTGGAGGAAGGCACCAATAAGTATTTTTCTTCTCCCTTAGATGAGGGTACCTGTTGTTCAGTGTGGGACCTGACGTTCGAAGGGTTGCAGACCTGTTGCGTAGAGGGACCTATTGCTGGCGATAAGGGCCTCACTAATTTAAGTGGGGGAGAATATAAAAAATGGTAAATAATGGTTGCGATGTTGAAGTTGTTAAATTCACACCAATAGAAGAAGGAAGAACAACAACGATTAATGGTGTGGAGGAAGAAGGCAGCCAAAAAAAATAATAAATAAAGAAATAAATAAAATCTCCCGGAGCACCAACGTGAAGATGTCTCACACCACCCGCATCATATACATCAGGTTCTACGAAATTCACCCGGGTATGTACTGATTTTCCTGTTAATTATGTGTATAGTTATTTTAAAATCATTTCTATGCTAATACCAGCCGATGCCCCTATAGTTTTTCAAAATCTCCCATGACATGCCTCGGATATAAGAAAAAAAAGGGCTATGGCATCTACGTGAATAAATTTGGCATCATTTTCATTGCCGCCTCATGACAATGGCAACCGACTTGAGCGAACACATATAAATGATGCTACTCTATACCACAAAGGAGGTTCTGGAGATGTCAAATACATTTCAGATGTGGGTAAAAGTAGCAGCTGGTGACTGCACTTATTTTAAACCAATTTGGGCTCACTAAATATGACCAATGTGCAACATTGGAAAATGCCAGCATTTATATAAAAAAAAGTGCAGTGGTCATTTGCCCTGAATAGTGTGGTCACAATTTAACTATTTGTTCGCAATGATTAGTCAGGATGTGTTTCTAACTTCTTTGGTGCCACAATGCTCTATGGATGAAGAATAGCAACACTCAATGAAAAAAATGCAGTGCTGAATAAAAAAATAGTACTGAGAAAAAAACACAACAGTGCTGAATAAAAAAAATAGCAGCTCAGCGGTAGAAAAATAAAGATGTTGAAGGCCATTGAAAAAAAAAAAAGAAGAAAAAATATATATATATTACTATCCCGGGGGCTGTTGTCAAGAGAACATGACAATTTTTAGGCATGGTCAGCCTACGAGAGGGATAATTTCAGCTTTTGGTGCCACGAGGGCGTGGCACATGTTAGGCATGGGGGATGATGAGTCCCAAAAATGTACATTTTTATACACTATTAAGGGGCATCATTACTGGTTTAATTAGCATGTGAGATGCATTTTTATATAACTTATGCATATAATTGATAGAAAATCCGGTATTATGCTTGATTGGTGTTTTTAGTGGGAATTGTGTATAAATGCAGGTTTTATTACTAATATGGTGTTTTCCAGTCTACATCCACTTGGACCTAGCATACTTCTACTTTCAGAGACTAAGGCAAGAGAGCAGGTGCCTTCCTCTTCAAGGAAGGTGCCCAATAGAAGTAGGCACCTTCCTCTTCAAGGAAGGCGCCCAACAAAAGTAGGCGCCTTCCTCTTCAAGGAAGGCGCCCAGCAGAAGTAGGCACCTTCCTTATAAGGAAGGCACCCAGTAGAAGTAGGCACCTTCCTTATAAGGAAGGCACCCAACAAAAGTAGGCGCCTTCCTCATGAAGAAGGCGCCTCCACGCCTCCATACTTTGCAAATATTTGACCAAGCAAGCAAGTGGGACCATGTTGACCGTTGACTCCACGTCATATGCACCAAGTTGGGATAGCTACCAAATCACGTGAAGAAAAAGGGGGAGATATTTTGTGCATTGTTATTAAACTAAATAAAGCACCTCTATTATTAAGTGATTGGTCGGTTAAACTTTGCAAGGTGAGGATTATTTTCTCACGAACAGAACAGAGCGACAATTATCCGGTGAATCGATGTGCGTGAACAAGACAATGCAATTATCTGGCAAATCAATGTGCGTGAACAGACAATGTGACAAATCAGGAAAATAATCTATTTTGCATTGGCAACTAAGATGGACAAACACGTGAATGGATTTATTACTGATATCAAAATAGAATACGCCTGATTTATCCTACGGGTAAAATTAGTGTGTGACTATTATTATTAGTGCATGATTGTTAGGATTGTCTGGCTGGAATGTTTACAACATATCTATTGTAACTACAAGTCTGAAATAGACTTGCCTAAATTTGTAACAGAGGAAGGTTGTGCATTGTATAAATGCACAGGTCTTCCCTGATGGAAGGGACGATCAATTTTATAGAGGAGCTGATTTATTTTACTTCTTGTCAAATTTATTAAGAGTGCAATTCCTCTTATTTGAGCAAGCTCTACGCAGCTAGCTGGGCGGACTATCTGCGGGAGCTTGGGCCCACTCCCTGCAGAAGTCCTCCCCTGTTTAATTTTTGTATTTGCTTTCTGTAGATTAGTTTACTGCTTTCTTTCCTGCTTTTTAGGTGTGTGTTTATTTTATCGCATTTTATTTCCGTACATTTATTTTCAGCACTTTAATTTAGTTGTTTAATTTTCTGCACTTAGTTTATTTAGTTTGGCTGAAATCAAAATGCATACACATCCCCCACCAAACTAAATAAGGTACATAAGGAATTCATTCCCCAACACTGCAGGCATATACTGTGCGTGACACTCATAAGTTTATGGACTTACCGGATTGATAATTTATGGAAGAGAAATGAATGTTTTTCGGGACATGAATTTCTGCTCACCAGTCAGGTTTAAGAATCATTACATGGATTTTTTTGTTGGACTTTAGTTCATCTAAGAATATTCTTAATAAGGTGTTCCTTTAATTATCCCATTGGTGACCATTAACATAGTCATATATGGGATTTAGCAAATAATAAGTGTCAACTTTAGGGTTTGAAAACTTATTTTTCATTATAGAAAGGTATGTTCATCTTAATGTATGAGTGGGGTACTTTCATCCCATAGTTGATGTGGAAAAGTGGTTAGACCATTCTACCTAAGTTGTTTTCCTATTAGAGGTTTGTTGTTTGATCTCTCTCCCTATGATTTTGTGCATATTTATCTCTTATTACCTAATAGTTAGTTGAAGTAAATGCCAATGTGGCTTCTAATCAAAACAAATATATATTTTTCCCCTGTATATTCAATCTCAACCAACTACAAGAAGGCAAGTATCAAAATTCTAGTGTGCTAGTGGAGCCTAGGTGGAAAAAAATGAGTGAATATCACCAAAAAATGAGTAAATGACATGTGGTAGGCTAATATTCAACACCTTATTTCTAAGTTTTGGGGCTTTAATTTTTCAAGTTTTGAGAATTATTAGAGCAAAACTTTTGGAGGCCATAATTTTCATATATATAAGTGTTTTGATCCTTTTTTTTTTAATTGCAATTTTTTTTTAACACTATGCATTAGCAACATTAGTCTATGGACTTGTTTTATTGTTTAGATCCAAATTGTGTGGAATAGACCTCAAATCCTATCACCCTAATTTGAATGGGTAGATTTACTTTATTTTGTGTAATTAATGTATTTGACCTAATTTTTTAGGAGATATAGATGAATTTGTTATAGTTGAAATGGATTTTGAGTCTTTTGGAGGTTTGTAGGAAATGGATTCATGACATGCTTTAGTTAATTCCTCTTCCTCCTTTAGAAAATTGATTAAACTTATTCATAAATATCTAATCTTTCATGATCTCTTTCTTCTTCTATTATTTTTCTAGGTACTCTTGGAAGTTTGTTACAACTCTTATTTTAAGCAAGTTCATGCAAAGCCTCTTTTTATAATTGTTATGATATGGCCCACATGTAAGAGAAGTCTTCAGATAAAGTAATGCATATCATGAATGAGAAAGTTATACCTTCAAGAAATACCTTATGTGATAATGGAAGATTTAAAGAGATTGTCTTGTAAAGAGGTGGTGATTTTGACTTCCCTTCTTCATTTAGAGTCTTAGCATAAGTGTTTTTTGGATATGTGTGGGGATGTCTAATAGTGGTAGTGTTTGCTTTTTAAGATTTTCTACCACAAAATATAACAAAATATCTCAAGGACCCAATATAAAGTAACCACAATATTAAAGGTAAAAATAATCTTATAATGAGTAGAATGATATATGAGTAAATTAATATGTATATCAAGGCTTATATAAATAAAATAACATTCATTTCTATACTGAAATATGAATATAAATAGCCCGAATCATTCATGAACTATGCATAAAGAAAACTTATAATATTAATTTCTCAAAATGTATACAAGTTGTATTACTCCACTTCCTCTTACAATGAGATATATGAATTGCATATGATTTTGATTGATTTTCTATGGAGCATTGTCTCCATAATATAGCAATAGTAATGTGATTCTTCAAGTACTTGACTATTGCTCTTCATATGCCAAGTCTCATGACTCTTGGCTTATCAACTTTCCACTTGCATACTTGATGGACACTTGACTCTACAATACTTGCACACATCTACATGACTCTTGGACTCCTACATGCACTCCTAATCTAGGACACTTGTGCACATATTTACATTACATATTTGCACTCTTACATACAAGACACTTGTGTACATTCTCACTTACATGACACTTGTGCATTTCTTACACATTGACACTTATATAAAAGGGGAAATATAAATCACATTCTAAACTATAGACTCAACTCTAATCTACTATTTACAAATATACCATGAAGATACCATGGGGGTACATGAGCATGTACCAAATAATGTAATATATCTCAATAGGTAGTGGTGGCTACAATCAAACCTAAGGAGACTCTTGTGTAGGAAACTTTTTTTGGTAGGAAATTCTAGATAATGAAGGGGATCCATATGAGTCTACCTCAAAATGTAGAGGCCCACTATAACATCCATCATGGGGGATTATTATTACTAATGTCACCTGTTCTTGACCCTCAATTCCAATTATGTGCGGATGCTAAATTTTTACTTAATTCATGGTCAAGAGCCAACATTGTATGATGTATTGGATAGGACTATGGATTTTTCATTGTACAATATATTTATTATTTTGTAATATTTTATTATGTAAGCTCAATAGGTCATGGTTAACCCTGTTATGATTAAATTTTATTTAATATTTATAATTAACCTAAGGCCCACATATGTTGGTTTAGGTTAAACCTTATGATGTAATTAGGTATTTTGGTATTGCTATAAAATACCCCCTCATAGTCTTCATTTGATTATCAAAGTCTATGCAATAATATCTATGGATAGTTATTATTTATGGTGCCTAGCTGCACCAACCATATATTTTTCTCTTTCATCAATTTTATGTTTTTTGTATGTGATTTGAGTGGATGGATTGAATCTATTTGTTTCTAAAAAATATTATTATTTTTGACACTTTTTTTGTAGACTCTCTCTCCTATAATAATATGGATTTGGACTATCAACCAAAGGAATATTGAGGCCTTAGGAAAGGCCTATAGTGACCAAACATTCTTCCAAGGGAAACCATTAGAAGTAGGAAATTTTGATTGCTTTAAATCCTTATATCCCAACTTGGCCTAGTCTCCACCATATTTTTTTAGATTCCAAACCAACTAATCCTTCTATATTAAAATAAGAAAATAGAACTACTAAAGCGAATTTTGAAGCTCATCTACTATTTGTTTGAATTCCTCTCCTTCAATCAAAGTAATAATAAAAAATCATGATCTAGAGTTGTTTCTTGCATTAATGTAATATTTAACCTTTGGACCTTTACAACCTAGGCATGGCTAATACAAATGTTCGAATTTAAAATAAAAATAAGAGGATAAGACTTTAACCAAGCACTAGATCAAAAATTTGTAGAATCCCCCTTACCAACTAACCATCTAATATGTTTCTTGATCAAATATAAACTATCTGATTTGTAGTTTTGTATTGGCAATCCTTTAGGGAGGGTATACTTTCATTAAATAAAAAATTACCTATATATCTTTAACTAATATTTATTCCCAACTCTTTTCATGATATTTAAATAATCTCCATCCAAGTTTTACCCCTAAGGCTAAACTCATAATTCTACAATTCCACAAGTCTACCCTTTCAATATTCTTTCCTTTGTAAACCCAATACCATTTACAAAGATAAAACCTAAAATTTCCTCACATCCTTTTAAAGAAAATCTCTTTAAATTATGTTAAATTTGAATGCTATACATACTAGAAACCTTGAAAGTGACATCATATATAGGGATGGATTACAATGGATTTTTATGAGTTGTAGTCTTCAAACCATGGTTGAGAATGTACCTTTTCAACCTACTAAAAAAAATTTATTCTATCTTAAATTGAGTCCCAAATATTTTCATTTTTTCCTTTATGAACAAAGGAAAACCCATATATATTGAAGGAAATTTTCGATTTTTAAACCCCAAAATCTTTATAATAATCTATTGTAAATATAAGGTAGTGTTATCCTATATTTTGTAGTATTAACCAATTGTCCAACTACCTTTTCAAAATATGATAATATTGATTTGAACTCTATGTACTCATTAATTGAGGGATGGCCCAGAAGAAAAGCATCATAAAAAAATTAGAGATGAAATTAGGATGGATCATTTGTTGCAACCTAAATACCTTTGATTTTTTCCTTCAATTTTTTCCTTTGAAAAAACTCTCCCTAATTCCTTGGAAAGAATAATAAATAGGTAAGGAGTTAGTGGGTTACCTTGGAAAAGTCTACAAGATGACTCAAAGTATACAATAGGGTATCTATTAATCGAAATAGAATATTTTCAAGTGCTATAACATCTAATCCATTCACACCAACCTTGATCAAAACCATTTATTTTAAGAATATCATGTAGAGAACTCTAGGAAACCCTATCATATGCTTTGTTCATATCTAATTTCATAGCTATTCTAGATTTTTATGGAATAAAGAGAATTATTAGACTCTTATTAAATGATTACACTGTTATGAATTTGTTTATCATGAACAAAACCCACCTTATTCATTTGAAACAACACAATCTAGAATGTTATTTAATCTATTTTTCATAGTTTATGAAATGATCTTGCAAATAATATTACAAAGGATTATTAGATAAAATTTATCAAAATGTTCTTTCTCATATTTCTTAGGAACCAATAAAGTAAAGGTAGAATTGATATCACTTATTGTAGCATTCTTTTTTGGGCATATTTAATCATAGCCAACATATCACTCTTCAATAAATCCCAAAAGTTCTAAAAGGAAATTATAGGAAATTCATCAAGGCCAAGTGCATTATTAGGATGGAAAATAAATATGTATCATGTCTCCATGGAGATATTCCTTCATTTTATCCCTATGTGATAAAATCCTTCATTATTCCTTCATTTATTTATTGTAAACGCATAACTTATTGATAAAATCCATGTGTTGGATAATAATAATCTATCCTATCTTTCTGGTATATGAGTTTGTCTAGTGTGTCTTTTATCCCATGTATATTAAATCCTTGAAGGAATAACATCCCAAAAGCTAGTTGAATTGAAAAATGAAGAAAAATATTGTATTAATTTAGACCATTTATGAGTGCTACTCTTCTTTCCTAAAGGATATAGAAAAGTGTGAAATTTCTCCAGTCGGGAATCCATATATCACAATTATGAATCATCATTATGTTTAACAAAAATATATTAAGGTCCTTCCAGTATTTTTCACGAGTAACTAAAGTTGGAGCATATACAATTATAACCCGAACTCTAATGTTTTCATATTTCCTACAAAATAGATGAGCAACCAAGTTACATTTTACTTCTAGCAATTTTCCATCCCATTTACATGTGTTCCATATTGTTTCCATACATATGAAAGCTCATATAGAAGAAACTGCTAAAAAAATTTCCATATTCCAAATCTATTTGAGTGTATCCTTACATTTCTCAATATCTAATTTTATTTCTTGTATTAAAACAAATTTAGGAATATAAAAATATATTTATTCCTTAATAAATATTTTTTTAGGGGTCTTATTCATACCCATCATATTCCATGATATCATTTTCATCATCACCTATTATTTTTATTTATGAGGTTACCCTCACTTTTTTGTTAACACCTATGATATTTATTTTTTATTTCCTAAATCAATATCCCTTTGAGTTTCCTTTTCTCTTTGTTCTTGCTTTGAGGGTCTTCCTCTTCTTTTTCTATTCCTATAAACACTTTTATTTTCATCATTCTCTAATGAGACTTATCTTTTGAGGATTTATGCTACCCTAGAAAATATGAAATACAAGTAAACTCACAAACACTTCCTTTTTTTTGTTTCCATAAATTTTTAAAGTACAAGGATGATACTTCATAGTAAGTACTTACTTATGCTACTCTAAAACCCCTAAATATTTCTCTAGATTCCCTAAAGTATAAGAATGACACTCCATGATAGTTACTTTCATATACTATCCTAGAAACCCTAAATTTCCATGGACATCCTCTAGACCCATTTCTTTATTATGCTACTCTTGAAATCCTAAAGCTCAAGGGATACACTCTATACCACTTTAATTTTTATTGCAAGCATACGATTTTATACAAGAGAAAAATGAAGATTTTTTAGCTAAATTAATATTGACCACTTTTACCTCCTCCTCTTCAAAGCTCTCAATATTCCTTTATGTTTTTAACTCCTCAATTTGTACTTGTGCATTGTACTTACCTCATCCCTTATGTTTTTTTGTTTCTTATGATGTTTGATCAAGCAAACCATAATGGACTTTTCCATTTGATGATAAAGAGGTACTTTATTTACCACTTTCATGGGAGTGGAAAATCATTAATCTAAGCCAACTTCTACTATAGTATCATCTCCTTGCTTGATTTTTAGGTTTGTCACATGACCAAAAGTTTTTCTCTTTCTTCATCATTTTTACTTTAAAATATCTTACCGTTTCTCTAGTATCATAATATTTTAAGCAATATAATTTAATGTTTTTATAATCCACTTATTAATACCATTCTCTTGATAATTTTTTTAACTTATTGGATTCTGATAAAGGTTTTGATATATCCATGGCATCACATATGTGGGTGTACACACCATTCCTTCTCTTCTTAGTAGTTGGTTCATCCTATATGAATTCCCATAGATAAATTTGAATATTCTTTAAGCTAATATAAATGTCCAAAAGTCCTAATACACACTAGAAGACTTTAGTAGTTTCTATCTCCACAAAAAAATTCTCATTTCATGGTATTAAAAAAAACCCATCTCTCCTCATAAACCATGGTTTATCAACCATTATTTTATCCCTAATTTTCAAACTAGAGAATATGATGAAGAAAAATATTTTCAAAAGAAAATATATGGAGCAATTTTAATTCAATACCTACTTCCACTTGATCCAATTTTGAATATTTGAAATGTCGGGTCCCTATCTATGAAACTTATATATTAACCCTCTAATTTTAAAAACACTATATCATTATCAATCATCTCATCCTTGATAATCATTTATAATGTAATATGCTACCTAGACAAGGTTTCCCATAGATTCATTCTCCCGCTTATTCCTAACTAGGACATCCATACTTCCAACTAGGTTATCCTTATTTCTGGTTAGGACTTTCAAAAATTACTTTCCTACCATGCTAACTATATCTTCTTCATAATATATTTTTTTTTAATTTTCCAAATATTTGGAACAATAAAAGGTAACACTCACTTCTTTCTCACACTTGATTTATGTTCATGCTTATTTCCTACTTGTACTCACAACATTTGTTTGCTTTCTAAAATAAGAAAATATGAGGATCACTCCTACCTTGTGCTTGATCCCAAAAAATGTTATCTAATATTATATTTTTTATTTTTTACTTGGTTATATGGGATTCAAATGATCCCAAATCACACTACATAATAAACATATAGTGGTATTACAATAGCTTAGAAATTATACATATATTATTTGACAAGATTCAAACCTAGGTGTCCTTGAAAGTCAAGGAATTTAACCAATTGAACTCATGAAATTTGATCTAATTTTATATTTTTATTGATTACACTTTTTATAATTTGTTATATAAATTTTAATAAATGATATATAGATCAAGGAAAAATATCATATATAATTTGATACATATATTGAGCAATTGTATACTCACACTTAGTACTATTCTTCCATCCAAAATAGTCATTATCTTGGGACCAAGATATAGATCTCATATGAAGGGTGCATTGGATATAATTTCTTTGCCTTTCTAGAATTTTAATAGGCCAATCCTCAACAAGTATCTAATGTCTACCAACCTCTAAATTACCAGTCTAGTACCAATAGTAATTAGTTACCTTTATCCAGTTAGCTTGGTGTAACTCCTCTATCTAGGACCTCCAACCAGGGAATTGAGTTATCAAAGGTTGGTGACCATCCTAAGAATCTGTTAAAAAAGTCACTTTTTGACCATTATGAATGATCTAGAATAAATTCTTATTTATCAAATCCTCACCATTCCTAAGAACCACCAAAATAGGAGAATCTCTACTAGGCAATTGATATCAAACAAGGTCTTTAGGACTTTTGTTTTCAACATATTTAACACAAATATTTTTGGCCCATAGAGCATTGGGATTATTTAAAATCCTCTAATACAACTTTGTATCTAAAGCCCTATTGTTTTTAATAATATATTATAATCCCAACCCTCCTTCATGCTTGGGAAGGCATAAAGTATCCCATTTCACCAAGACCCATTTCTTTTCACCTTAGCACCACTCCATAGAAATTTATGATTGATTTGGTCCAATTCTTGAAGAACTACCTTTGGTATATTCAACATAGCATAAACATAAATAGGTATAGCTTGAAGGACTTATTTTACCAAGGTAATTATGCCCCCAGATGAAGGCCACCTATTGGTCCACTTTTCAATTTTCCTCTTTACTTTATCCAACAACCAATTCTAGTCTTTTTTTTTATCTTTGGATATTGATAGGAATAACTAAATAAGTTATCAAAAGGGAGGCCTTATTATATCTTAATTTATCCAAAACCATGGATTCTTATCTAAGAGAGCAGTGAAAAAATGACTTTTAATTTATCTTCATTGATCAGTTGCCCTGTAGCCTTAGAGAAACAACTAATTATTTGTTTGACTCTATAAGATTCCTTAACCCTAGCTTTACCTAATAGAGTAGAGTCACCAATAAACTGAATATGAGATATTTCCATGGCTCCATGAGTAATGGCAAATCCTTACGGGTTCTATTTTCTCTATGTTTGGTCATAGTCTTGCCCAAGCATTCAACAAGAATGATGAATAAATAAGAGGAGAGAGGGTCACCCTGCCTAGGGTTATGCGTAAGGGGTTGGCCCTAAAATGTATTTATAAAAATAGGGTGAATTAGTTTTGAAATCCAAAATTCTTTATAATTTCAAGGTGAAAAGGTCCCCTATTATTAGCATTCAAAAATTTCTTTGGCCTTCCTAGCTTCTTCCACCACCTCTAATAAATCAACATGTAGAATATCCCAAAATTCTTAATAAAATTTGATGGGAAAACCATCAGGACCTGGGATCTTCCCTTTTTGTATTTTAAAAACCACTTTTTGAAGTTCATTGATAGTAATTGGAGTAGTAAAAACAAAGTTCTCTTCAAAAGTGATAAGAGAAGGGATCACTTGAAGGAAATTTTGTTGAGAATATGAGTCAAGAGATGCAATAGCGAACAATTTGGAGAAGTAGTTGACAACGATAGACTTCATGCCATCCCAAGTGTGGACGGAGTCCTGAGAATATGATTTTAGGGAAAAAATAAAGTTGTGCAATCTATAGGCTAAAAGAGATTTGTGGAAGAAATTTGTGTCTCGATATTCTTCTTTGAGCCATTGTATCTTAGATTTATGCTTCTATAAGAGCTCTTATATTTTTTCCCATTCCTCCAACTGAGTTGTGAGTCTAATTTCATTTATACTTCTACTCTCTTTTTTTGATAAGTAGCAATATATTTACAGCGGGTTTTTTAAAGAAGGATCCCAAAACCTTAGTTACATAGAAAGCCGAGGCTGAAATTAAGATTAAAAATCGGGGCTGCGCCCTTGGGCAACGATCCGGGGCCCGGGGCCCTGGTGCCTACAAAAATCAGGCCAACTAAGAAACAGAACAACAAAATTTGGCCTGTGGCCACCAAAACAAGGAAAAGCCATAAAACGACAAACGCCAATATCGCAAAAACTACACGCCGTCACTCCGGGAGGCCCTGCAGCCGGGCCTGGCCTGGACGGGGCCCACCCTGTCAGATCAGCTCCACTCCCTATCAGGGCCATCGCCCAGCCTACGTCGAAGTTCGGCCAGGGCATTGGCCGCTGAGGAAGCCGCTTTGGCGGACGCGGTCAGGGAGCCAATCGTAGTGTCAAGAAGGGCCCTGATTGCCAAGTTCTGCAGCCTACTGTCGGAGTCAGAGCTGACTTCGATGGGCTCCGGGGCCTCCACCTTGGCCTTCTTGGTGCTGCCAGCAGCCCTGCTGCTGCCTGGGGGCGGGCCTTTACGACTGGCACCAGGAGGCGGGGCCCCGCCTGGGCCCTGGGCTGGAGTTCTGCACTTTCGGGTGGGCCTGCGCCGCTTCGGGGAAGGGGAGGCTTCAGGGGAGGGGGTCTCCTTGGATTTAGAAGCTGCAGGAGAAGCACCGAGGGAGTGAGCCGCTTCAGGGGGGACAGTGGACAGGGGAGGGATGCAGTGAAGCTACGGCTGGTTAGCTAGGGCATGCCTATACAGGACAGCCATGAGGCCTTGGTGGGAGGGCCGGGAGTGGCTCCTGCGAGCTCGATCGATGGAAAGGCTCAGGGAGTATAGAAGGAACCGAGGGGTGCTGACCAGCGTGGCTCCACGGAGGTGGTTGAAGTAGCTAAGGTGGAAACTATACAGCCGTTGGTCCGGATCATCGTAGGTGATGTACTGCATCATCGAGACGATGGCCTCGTCGAAGGGGGCCGGGAGGTTGGTGCAAAAAATATTGGCCTTATCCCACTGCTGCTCCGGGAAGCGGGACAACTCCTCCTCCCAATTGTGCTTATCCCATCTGACGACTCTGCCTTTCTCCTCATGATGCAGGCCTGTAACCTCCGTCAAAAACTCTTTGGTCACTTTGAAGTGGAGACCCTTCACTTTGACCTCACCATCATTCCAGGTATCCAAAAAACTTTGGGTAATATCTTCGTCGGCCCCTACGAATTTGCTGAAGAAAGGGGTATATTTCTTGGCATTGGAAAATAGCCTGGCCGACTCGCTCAATTCAAGCGAGGAAGGCTCGAGGAAGACGACTTTGGCAGCCATGAGGAGCGAACTGACAGCCCAGGGGCAGGGGAAACAGGGGTGGCCTGACCAGAGACGCGGGGACAGGGGGAGGGGGAAGCAGACAAGAATGCGGGAGAACTCTGCGCGCGACAGGTTTAAAAACTTGCAGGGGGGCACGGAGGAGGGGAAGGGCCACCGACGTCGGGAAGGAGCGCTAGGGGCAGGGGCGACACGAGGTGGGAGGGGCTGAGGGGGCGGCTGACGGCTGCCACGCGGGGCAGGGGAGAAGGGCCAATGCCAGCGCTCTAGATGGCGCAATCTGAGCGGGGGATCAACTTGAGGGGACCTCATGGGATAGAGTCATGGGCGAACTGACGCAGCATGGGAATCCGATGGCGCGACGTCCAAGGCGGGAAGGTCGGAATGGGCCATCGCGCACTCTGACTTGGACTTGCCAAATCTGCCAGCGGAGCTTCACAAATCTAGGCCGGGATGAACCGATCGTCTGACGTGGCCGATGACACTTGGCACCGTGAGGGGGATCTTGATGACCGCCTCACGAGCAAGAGGAGGACAGGGGCCAGTCGACGTGGCGGAGCAGACAGGTGATTCCCCTGGCCACTAGGGGGCACGACAGTGAAACTTTGGGGCCCCGACTCGGGCGGGCTAAGCACCAGGGCCCTCATCGTTGCTAGGATAGTCTTGCGAAGCTATTTGGACCAGAGCTTCAGGGAAGTTCATGGTCCAGGTGGTGAAGTCTTCAGCTGAGATGGCTTGATTTGCCATGAAATCGATAGCCCTGTTGCCTTCTCTGTACACATGCCGAAAGGCATGGTCGAGGAGTCCTTGGAGAATGGTGAGGACTTCCCGGATGGAGTTGTGAATGCGCCAAGAGCAGTTTCTCGGGCTACGGGCGGCTTTGATAATAACTTGGGAATCACCCTCAATGATGACTTTTGAGGAGGACTCCCTGAGGGCGGTCACCCACTGAGGAGAGCTGCTGCTTCGGTGAAGTTGTTAGTCTGGATGCCAAGCGGTGCAGCGTACGCCACGATCAGGGCCCCGTGATAGTCTCTGATGACCCCGCCCACTCTAGAGGGCCCGGGATTCCCTTTAGAAGCTCCGTCAAAGTTAAGTTTGACCCATCCAGGGGGGCAGTCCACCTCGTCATAGATCGATGGGAGGGGGCGGGGGGACCAGGGGGGAAGCTGAACTCTGAGGGAGGATAGGAGGGTGGCCTCGCCCAGCCGTCGGGGCGCCTCGGTCAAGGGGATGGAGCGAGAATTCTCAAGGGCGAAGGACACCGCCTTGGTCGCTATCCACTAGGGGGAACGGGCCGGGGAGGAGAAGGCTCTACTGTTGCGCTCAAGCCAGAGTTGCCAAAGCAGATGAGGAAGGCAGGAGCCCCAGAGGAAGCGGATGAAAGGATGGGCAAAGGGGTTGGGCCACTGAGATAGGAGGTCAGAGATGGAGTTGGGGGCCACCCACTGAATAGAGAATTGGGAAAGGATGAGGCCCAGGACTTCAGAAGAGAAGGGACATCTGATAAAGAGGTGATTAGTGGACTCCCAGGCAGCACAACAGAGGAAGCATCTATTCGGGATCTGAAAGCCCCTCCTGATCAGGTTCTCGATAGTCAGGATCTTGTTTTGGATGGCCGCCCAGATGAAGTGGCTGATTTTGGGGATCAGCTTCTTGGCCCACACCTATCGGGCTGGAAAGGGGGCCTCGTCAGGGACTCTTTGAAGGTTGTAGGCAGATTTGATAGAAAAGACACCACTAGGAGTGCCATGCCAAACACATCTATCGTTTCCTCCGGAGGACGGAATAACAGTCACCTTGAGGAGGCGCTGAAGCCTGGAAGCTTGGAGCGGGTGCCTGGGGTTCAGGATGGGTTTCCAAGTAACCCGCCCCTGGTTCTAGGAAAGATAGGCTGAAACTCTGGGCCCTCTATCTACCAGCCCTGGTTTGAGGATGAGGAGATCTCTGTCAGCAGTCAGGGCCTCATCATGGATCCACCTGTCTTCCTAGAAGTCGATCTTGGCTCCGTCCTCGAGGATCCATCTGGTCCCTTTTCGAATAATGTCTTTGGTGGAGATCAGGGATTTCCAGAAGGTTGATCCATCTCGAGGCTGAGATTCACTGAGGAAGGGGTGATGATGGTAGTATTTCCTATGCACGATGCTGACCCACTCATCAGGGGCATTGGTGAACACCTTCCAGGCGTGCTTGGACAAGAGGGCCTTGTTCATGAGGGTCACCCGCCTGAGACCGATCCCTCCCTCGCCTTTGGGGCGACAGACCAAGGGCCAGGAGACCAGGGGAATCCTCTTCTTATCTTCGCTACCCGACCAGAGAAAGCATTTCTAAATTTGTTCGATGTGGGCTGCAATGGAGGCCGAGATTCTGAAGACTGACATGAAATATATCGAAATGCTTTGAAGGACCGCCGCCAAGAGGGTGGCTCTGCCAGCCTGAGAGAGGAGGTGACCTTTCCAGGGGGCCAACTTCCTCTGAATCCACTCTATCATCCCGCCCCATAGGGCCTTGGAGGATGCACCTGTAAATAGGGGAAGCCCGAGGTAAGAGGAGGGAAGGGAACCAGGGGTACAACCCAGAATCCGCCCAATTCTGATTTGCCTAGCCAAGGGAGTATGGATGAAGAAAATCTTGCTTTTTTGGAGGTTAATTTTCTTCCCGGCCGCCTCCTCGTATAGGGTCAAGATTTTCTTGAGGGCCTTGGCTTGAGGGATCGAAGCTGAGGTGGCGAGGATGGTGTCGTCCATGAACTGCTGATGGGACACAAGGGGTAGGCCCGACGTAGGCCTGATGCCCAAAATGAGTCTACGGGAAACAACACTCGAGATGGTACATCCTAGGGCCTCAGCCAGGATAATGAAGAGGATCGGGGATAGGGGGTCACCTTGTCGAAGGCCTCTAGAACTGGGGAAGAACCCGATAGGGGATCCGTTGATGAGGATAGAGAACCAGGGGGAGGACACACAGTTGCTGATGAGCCTGACCCAGGAGGGGTGGAACCCAAACTTAAGGAGGACCTTGGAAAGGAACTCCCAGTCGACTCTATCAAAGGCCTTGTTCATATCCAGCTTGAGCAGAAAGGAGGCCTTTTTGGAAAGGAAGGCCGAGTGGATGGCCTCGTGCATGATTATAACTCCGTCTGTGATCAGTCTGCCTTTGACCGAGCTTCCCTGGCAGGGGGCAATGATCAGGGGAAGGATATCCTTGAGGCGGGAGGCCATGGATTTAGTCAAGATTTTGTACAGGACATTGCACAAGCTAATGGGGTGAAAATTCGAGAGGGATCTGGCTGCCTGGGACTTGGGGATCAAGGCAATGAAGGTGGAGTTAATACCTCTGGGGATGGAGCTGGCAGTCTGGAGGTCTCGGATGGCAGCACACACTTCTTGCCCAATGATGTCCCAAAAGGATTGGAAGAATCAGGGGGAAACCCATCCGGGCCCGGGGCCGCCTCAGCCTTCATGGAAAAGGTGGCAGCATGGATTTCAGAGTCAGACAGGGGCTGCACAAGCATCTCATTTGCCATGGCCGAGACTGAAGTAGGGATATGTTCCAGAAGGGAGTCTGCCACTTCTGAGGACATGGGGGGCTATCGCCAAGGAGCTCCTGGAAGAAGTTGGTGGCTTCAGTCTGAATGTCCTCTTCTTCCTTGATAATTCTGCCATCACTGCCCACCAACTCAACAATTCTGTTAGAGCCCCTGTTCCTGAGAGTCGACGTGTGGAAGAACTTCGTGTTAGCATCACCATCTTGGAGCCACAGGGCTCTCGACTTCTGCCTCCAAAATGTTTCTTCCCTGGCCAGGATGTTATGATACTCGCTGAGGGCTAGGCATTCCTCTTCCCTATTCCCCGGGTCTTGGGAGCCTGCCTAAAATCTGAGCTCAAGGTCTTCGAGTTTTTTCTTAACTGTCGCTTTGTTTTCAAAGATGTTACCGAACACCTCTCTATTCCATACCTTGAGTTGCTCTTTGAGGCATCTCAGCTTGTGGTAGACTTGTTCAGCGGGGCGCCCAGGGACTGGGGGAGCCCACCAATGGCCTACCTGGGCCCTGAAGTTGGGATGATGTAGCCACATGGACTCGAACCGAAAGGGCCGCTTGGGGGAGGAGCGATGATCGATTTCGAGGAGGAGGGGGCTGTGGTCAGACCCGATTTTAGGGAGGGCCAACAAGGTTGCATCAGCAAACAGGGGAAGGGCTTCCTTGGATAGGAACACTCTATCCAACCTGACCTGGATATGGCTTGCTCCCACTCTTCTGTTTGACCAGGTGAACCTGGCTCCTTTCAGGCTGACGTCCATGAGCTCGTTGAGGATGGTGAAGGCTCCAAAGTCCCCCATGCTTTTTCTCGGAGCCGTTGAGCCCCCACTTTTGTCAGAAAGGAACAGGGGACTGTTGAAGTCCCCTACCAGGATCCAGGGGAGGGGGGCAAAGGCTTCTCTCATCGAGCTGATTTCCTTCCATAAGCCCGCTTTCTCAATAGGGTTGTTAGGGGCGTAGACGTTGGACAGAATCCACGAGCGCCTTGACTTCACGCAATGGACCAGAATGTTGATTATTCTGGGAGAAGATGATATGAGCCTCCCCTCATAAGACCGAGGATCCCACATGCATAGCAGACCCTCGACTGAGCCAACCGTAGGGGTAGACAGGGACTCGCAGTTGCGCCAGGTAGCTTGGGCTACTCGTCGGGCAACATCGTCATCTATTTTGGTTTCTTGGAGAAGGAGGAAGGACGGGCGGTGATCCCTACGGAGTTGGTCGAGGATCCTTTTCTTGGGGGCACCATTGAGCCCCCTGACATTCCAGGTGATGAGCTTCATTTGACACCCTTGTGGGGTCTCTTGCCCCCCTTCCCGGCCTGAGCGGGGGGTTTGGGTCGAAGGGCATCCATCTTGGAGAAGCTCATGACAACGTCGAAAAGAGTTGCCTGGGAGCCATTGGCTATGTCATCTTCAGTGATCCTTGTTCGTTGGTCACCCAGGGTGGGCCGACCTCTCTTGAGTTTGCTGCCAAAGTCTATGGTGAAAGTCCTACTTCGGGTCATCTTGGGGCTGACTTCATCGGGCCCGGATGGAGAACTACCTTCAACCTCTTCGTCTGACCTCTCGGATCCACACTCCAAGGGGGGAAGCCCAGCAGAGACCACCAGGAGGGCCGAGAGGGGGTCGAGGGGGGATAGCGGGGGTGGGGGGAGGAGGGAACCCCGACAGAGGAAGACGGGAAGGTGGGAGCCGACGGGGAAAAGAGCCCGGGCGGCTCGCAGACCTAGGGGGCGCAAGCAGGGGCCTACGAGGAGGGATTCGCATCGAGCGGGGAGGGAGAACCTAGGATCGGGGCCCCGAAAGATGACCCAGGGGAGGGAGCAACAGAAGGGGAAACCTGGGGAAGACCGTCCTCCAGGCCAGGGCCCACTTGGGAATCCTTTGGGACAGAAGGGGAGGCCTCCTTGGTGGTCCAGGCCTAGGATCTATGGCCGTCGTGAGGGGGCCCTCGGGACGGGGCCCGGCCTGATCGGGAAGGGAGTTTGGGGAGAGGGCCATCAGCCTTTTTGGATACAGGGCATTGGTGGGGGAGGTGACCCTGAGTGCAGCAGAGGGGGCAGAAAGCAGGTTTATTTTTGTAAATCAGGGATTGGCGCCAAAAGAAGGACCCAGAAGAGATGGTCACAGAAGAGGGAAGTTCGGATTCGAGATTTGCATTGACGCAAAATCTGGCATGAACCATTCGGGATCCTGCCTTGGTAGCGGGGTCGAAGGCCACCAGGTCCCCGATCGACTGAGCAATAAGTCTTAGGACGTCTTCGTGCCACAGGTGGAAGGGAAGGTCTGGGAGCCGGACCCAGACCGGGGCGAAGTTGATGCTTTGGGTGCTGGGGTGGAAGTCAGCTCCATATCGCCTGAGGAAGAGGCTTTTGCATCCCAAAAACTAGGGCCCGCCCGACAGGATCTTTTTGGCGTCATCGTTGTTATTTAGTTTGATGATGAAGAATCCCTTGGTAAGGGCAACCAACTGAATATGCCCGAAAACCTTCCATTTGGAAGTCGCCCATCTACGGACGGTTTCCATGTCTGGTCGCCCTCCCAGGAATTTCCCAACCAGGGAGACAGAGGATCCAACGACAAAGGAGGAGTAGACCTCCTCTTGAATAGAAATGTGAGTGCCCTCGAGGGAAAGCCCTAGACCCAGGGCCCGAGGATGGGCCCTGGTGCCAGCCAAGATCTGTTGATAGGAGGGTTTGGGCCCGCCCGGGACAGAACCCTACCCAGGATCTGGAGGCTTTTTCCCTAGGCCTACGCTCGCATCGAGGCTGGCCTGAGGGCCCGGGCCCAAGATGTCGTCCCCACCCTGGCCACCATTCTGCTCAGTCTCTGAGCCCTCCTCTAGGCCCGTCGAGGGCCATGCAGGCCCGGGTCCGGGCCCTGACGTGCCCGATCCCGATCTCGATCCCGCTCCCGCCCAAAAACCTGCACCAGTCTCTGAACCTGTTCCCAGTCCTGCTCCCGCTCCCGCTCCCGCCATCCTGGCCATCTGAGGTTTTTTGAAGAGTCCTAATTGAACCTCATCTATACTTCTACTCTTTGTGAGGCCGTCTAAATGGATTTGTTCATTCAAATATTCAAGCTAGGAAATTGCTTCTTGTTTCTTATACCTGACATCTCCAAACTCCTCCCAATTCTAAATCTTGATTTTGGATTTGATGTATTGCAACATTTTGGTGAAATAGAAAATCTTAGTCCCATACCTTAGTTTACCTTTCCATCATCGTTGCTACACTTAGGGTCTAAAGGAACTACATCTAAACCATATTAAATAAAACCATAAGGGCAAGAAATTGATATTGGTTTTTCACATTTCAACCATGACTAACCAGTGATCTAAACCAACATTGTTAAGAGTTTTCACCTTAGGAATGTGTCCATGGATTAAGAAAATATGAGAGAACAAGAACCTATCCAATCTCTCCATGATGCAAGTTTAGACTTGCCTTTTGCTAGGCCAAGTCATGAGGCCATTATCTAGCTAGATGTCCATGAGGTGAAGGTTGCAATATATTCATTCATGAGGTCTATGCTCTCATCTAGATTCCTATTTTCCCCCATATTCTTATCTAGAGAGATAATGGTGTTGAAGTTTTCTTCAATCAAGACCTAAGCTTTAGGGAAATAGGAGATGATATAAGTTATATCCTTTCATTGCCTCCACTTTTCCTCCAAAGTAGTCTAAGTGTAAATAGCCAAGCAAAACATAATTTGGTTAGATTGTCTACTTTGAGCAACCATAACCAAAATACCCTAGCTACCAATCATATGGTGAATAACAATCTCTTTTAGGTCCCAAAGGCAAACAATCTAGATAGAAGCCCCATGGGAGCTGAGGGAAACCACTTTTCTAACTAACTAGATTTTAATTGCAATTGACTCTATTTCCTCTATTGACATCTGTGTCTCCTAAAAGAAAATAAGATGTCATTGGTTTATCTAAATCATTCTTCTAATTTTGTTTTGTTTTGAAAGAATCCCTTTAAGTCCTCTAATATTCCAAGTGATGAACTTCATTAATAACATGGCTAAATATGTTGGTAAGGGCATTAATATTATCTTTCTCTATAATTTTTTACCTTCTTTTACCATATGATGCTAGTTAGTCTCGCGGCCTACCTTTTGGTTAGTGTCCATCTTAATTTTTTTTCTCCATTTATTATCTTATCCCAATTGAATTTGGGATAGCTTCTAACCCTGAAATATGTGAATACGAAAACAAAGCATTATTGGAAGCTTCAACAAATTTTGTCTTGGGGTTTGAATTATTTGAACTTTCAACATTTAAAAGATTGTTCTTATTGTCTATATTTTCTCCCTTTTTTTTATATTGAAAATATTTGATTTTTTGGGTTGTCTTTGAGTCCTTCCCTACATATTTAAATTGTGTTTCTAAGATTTTTGTCTCAATTATATCCTCTTCCTCACCCAAGAGGTCATTTATGAAAATAATTCCAAACATATTAGTTGACAACATCGCTTGACCCTTCATAACTATTTTTTCTAGTATTCTTCTTCTTAGGCATTTGGAAACTTGCTAAGTTTGTATCCTCTTTATTTTGATCTAGAATCTTATTTGGATAAACACTAGCCAAATGACCATATTCATGCTAAATTTTACAATGGAAAGTAATGTTCTCGTAGTCTACCACCTGCTTTTAAGTATTCTTCTCAAATTGTAATGAGATATTTTTTAGAAGAGGTTCGTAAAAATCTATTAAGACACAAATTTGAGCATAAATAATGTGTTCAAATTTGTGTGTATAGTCAACAATCATCATGAAAGTTCCTAGGGAGTTTCTGATTGTAGAAAATACAATTGGATTCTAGAACTCAACTGGGAGACCAATGATTCTAACCCACATAGGTCTTGTAGAAGGTATCTCTTCTTTGGCTTTAAATTTAGTGTGCCAAGGCTTCATGAAAAGCCCCGCCCTTCCAAAGAACCAAGGACTCCCTTGAAATATTTTCTCTATGTCTTAATCATTAGAAAATATAAAAAGAAAATAACCATTGGGATACATAAATATTTGTATCTCATCTTTTATTTTCCAGTGTTTTATAGCCTAAAAAGTGAAAGTATATAGGCTTGAACAAAAACCTAAGAAATGACAAATCAATCATCTTCTATATAGATCTTCTATGCCATCCTAAATGTCACCCATTTTTATCTTAACTATTGGGGTTCCATTAGTTGCTCTTAGACATCCCAACTCAATTTTTTTGGGATCAATCTTAGGCATTCTTAGAGGTCTATGAGAAGCCTTAATATTAATGTTAGCATTAGGCTAGGATTGTCAACCATGGAGGGCATCCTAAAATTCATTTTTTGGGTCAAATCCCAACATCCTTACCCTTGAAAGGGGTTTCCATAGTGGATCTATTTTGGGGGTGTTCCTTAATGTCGGTTTTGCTTGAGCTCTAAACCATTTTTTATTTTCCTAAGGAGGCTTTTCTTATTTGGTTTGTAACTTGAAATTTGTTTTTAGGTCTTGTTAATCCATGCCTTGGACACCGAGGAAAGGTGTAATTTTTACTTTTTTTTTGGCAGTAAATTGGAAGCAGTTGTCAATCAAGTCTATAGCATGAAGATTTGCTAAATGATAGATTCCTAACCCATTGTAGGTCCCTTGCAACATATCCCATGTTTATCTTGAGCAAAAATAACAAAAAAGTTGGTTGTTAGGGCCCGTAGGTCCTGAAATACAACCTTTGCAACCATTTGCACTCGACACACAAATGAAACCCTCGCATAGTTACCACTGAAAACCCTCCTTATCTATATGATTCACTTTATCTCATTTTATTAGATTTTAATTATGCTTAAAATACTTTAATTCTCAATATAAGCTTCTATCAACACATTTTTATCTATAGATATAAGATAAGATGCAAAGTCTCTTCTTTAGATCAAATATCATCGTAATCTCCCACCCATACCTTATTAATATGGATATAGATGGAGATATAACTACTTATAATTAGGCTAAGATATTCCCTAAATGGAAAGGAATTATGTAGATGGAATACAACTCTCTCATGAAGAATCATACTTAGGAGTTGGTTGTCTTACATAAGGGTAATAATATTGTTGGATGCAAATGGTTCTATAAGTAAAGTGAGAAGCATAAAGCTCAAATAAATATTTCTATTATAGAGAAGAAGTTGATTACAATGGGAATTTTGACCTTGTTGCTTACATTGACTCCATTTTTATGGTTCTTTCATTATTTCTTAACAAAATTGGAAAGTTCATCAAATAGATATCAAGAGTTTTTCTTCATGGGAAAACTCAAAAGGAGATCTATATACAATAATTACCATGTTTTGCATAGGATGGTCCTTCACCCCTAGTTTGAAAACTCGATAAATCTTTGTGTTTTTAAAAAAGCACCTTTTGCTTAGCATGAGAAGATTAATGACTTTTTTTTACTATGGATTTTTTCTAATAATGTGGAGTTAGATGTTTATATCAAGCATTAGGATGCTAAGATGTTGATTGTTATGATTTAAGTTGATTATATGGTCACTACGATGAGTTATTATTTCATGATTTAGGATTTAAAGGTATAATTTCATAGTCATTTGAAATGACAAGTTTTGATCTATTTTATTTTTGGGCATTTAAATTACTTAGTCTTCTTCAAGTATTTCTACTTATTAGGTTTAATGCACCTTGGAGTTACTATAGTGGTTTCAAATAAGATCCTAATAATTTTGGCTCAAGGATTAAGCTTGAACTAATTATCCTTCTCCTCTATATATACTTCATCAATCATTAATAGTTAGTCTTCTCTATCTTATTGACTAGGTCAATCATCTCCTTTATTTATTTATTTTTATTTATATTTATTGAGGTTAGTGTGAGAAACCCCTACGATCGATGCTAAGGGTTGGACACCCCCATCCCAACCATGACCTCTGATAAGGGTGAGAGGTAAGCTTATCAATAGGGGTCTAACATCTCCTTTATTATTATCATGCATTTCAAGTTTCTTATAAAAACTTATGAGAGTTATTTAAATTATAATAAATAAAATAGTTTATTTTTTCAATTGGTTATATGGGATTAAAATGGGCCCCACATCTTCTTGGAATGTCCCTATGCTTTAAACATTTTCTAGCTCCTCATCAGTAGGATAAGAATCTCTTGGGTGATGCCTTCTAATATGGTTTTGTGGTTACAATAGTGGGAGAACCCCTTTTTTCAGTTCTCATCTTAATGTAATTTGGAACCTGATTCTATTTCATTTTGTGTGGGGAGTATGGTTAGAGATGAATAGGAGAATATTTAGAGGGAAAAAGGTTAGTAGTGAGAAGTTTTGGAAGTATCACCCATTTTTAGAGGAGAATGTTAAATCTATCAAGTACCCTATCAAGCTAGAGAATATTGAAGAGACTATGATAGCTAAGGCATGGAATTTGGAACCCATTAGTGGTGGAGAGGCAAATGCTCTAGTTAGAACTGATATAAAATGGAAACCACCCTGAGATGAATGGTTGAAGTTAAATGTTGATGGCACATCCAAAGGTAACCCAGGTAAGGCTAGAGCAGGAGCAATTTTGAGGGACAATCAGGGTAGATTGGTGGGGGTAGCCTACAAGTTTTTGGGAATTATTACTAGTCATAAAGCTGAAGTTAATGTTTTACATCTGGGTGCAGAGCTAGCTAAGGATCTAGGTGCTAAAAAAATTATCTTTGAAGGAGACTCCTTGAATATTATCAATCTTTTAAAAAATGAGAGAGAAGCTAATTGGCAAATTGATTACATCGTGCAAGATACTAGAGAGATTATAAAGCATTTTTAAGAAGTTGACTATATTCATGTCTTTAGAGAAAGTAACAAAACAGTAGACTGGATGACAAACTTTGGTGCTATTAAAGAAGAGGATAGGAGATGGATCCCCCTAGGGGTGGTCCATGAAAACTTAGAAAAGTTCACGAGGTAGGACTGCAGCTAATTAGGGTCCAAGATAAATAATATTTGTCTTGTATCCAGAGGATTTTTGACTACTTGTCCTTGATAGTTGTGCAATTGATAAACTAACTTTGTGTTGTAAAAAGGTTCAGACCCTTTCAAAATCCTATTTTTACCTTAATAAAAAATGTAAGCCCCGTCCGTATAACATTATCACCACATAACAATATTATAATAACTTAAATATTTATCCATATATCACTTAACAAGATTTAAACTTAAATCTCTTCTTTAAATATTAAAAAATCTAATCAAGTAACTAATATTATTTAATAATAAATTAAAAAAATTATTATAAATAAAAAAACTTAAAATTATAAAAAAAAAATTACACACTTTATTTTATTTTTAATTAGAATTCAAACAACTTGAACTTGTTTGTACAAACAAACCTACTCGCACAGAATGAATCAAAACTAAACTACATATCATCCTTAAATGTAAATATGCTCATGTATTATGGATGATCTTTCTTTTTTCCTCCTATAATTTTCTAATAAAATTATTGTTCAAACACTAGGAGTTTACTTAAACCTACCCGCACAAAATGAATCAAAACTAAATTACATATTATCCTTAAATGTAAATATGCTCATGGATTATGGATGATCTTTCCTTTATTTCCCTCTTATAATTTTCTAATAAAATTATTGTCAAAACACTGGGTAGTTTACTTAAGCCTAACCTAAACCTACAAGGTTAAGAATTTAACATGGTACTTTTTTAATTGAAATTTTAAAATAAAATTATTTTTATTTTAAGATTTCTTTCAAATCAATTTGATTATGTTAAATTATTTAGTATCGTTAAAATTTGATTTTAATGCAGATTACATCAATTATTTATACTAACAATTAAACTAAAAACCTATTTAAAATATAAAAATTCATTCCATTATAATTGTTTTTTTCTAAGATTTTTCTAAACATATTTTCATTATACAAATAAAATGTTTTTATATTGATAATATAAATAAAATATTAAATTATGTTTAAATATTTTTATTTAATAGTATACATTCACATTTTATTAAATAATAATATATAATATTATAGTGTACTTGGAGGTGCAGTTTAACGGTTTGAGCTTTGGCTCTTCTTCGAGAGGTCCAAGGTTTAAACCGTGACGTGAGAAGTGTATGAGGGTGTGGGTGTGTGGTGGCTTTGTGTTAAATTCCCTATTGATAAGTATAGCTCTCAATTTTAGGAGGGTTCATAGTTGGGAGGAGACTGCTCGGGGATCATGATTGGGAGGAGATTGCTCAACCTTATACCTCGGTCACAAAAGTTAAAATAAAATTTTATATAATATAATATAATATAATATAATAGTATATTTATGATTTAGTACATGTTAAATTTATTCAATTCATATAGAAGTGTGTTATGATTTTAAAAATCATTTTGATTGTTTTTTTACGTTTTTTATTGGTACATATTAATGTGTAATGGTTAGAAAGATTTTAAAGATTTTTTTTAAATTAATTATAATTAAAAAAATTATTGATTATAAATTTGGTAATATTTATTTTTATAATTATTAAAATGTTAGTTTTTTTTATGTTTTTTCAATTGATTATATAGAATTGAAATAGGTTTCATTATTTGCTTCATAATTATAGTTAATGGTAATAGTGATAATTATGATATATTATCTAGCAAAATTTAAATTTGAGTCTTTATCTTAAAAGTTCATATATCTAATCATTATTTATTTATTTTTATTTGTTTATTTTTTATTTTTTTAAACATCCGCGAGACCAAATATGGTCTATGAGACCTTAAATATGGAAGTATAACTACTCAAATCATGTCATATGATTTTTAATATCTTTGAGAAGGTTGTTCCTTCTCTTGTTGATTTGGGTTAGCAATTCCCCAACTTTTTTATTTTACTATCTTCAAATAGTTTTGCCATAGACCCGTTTTCAAGTGTTTCTTTGTATTTACCACGAATATTTGAAAAACTCGGGCATTTATAGATGAAGTGTTCCTCTGTCTCTACTACCCCTGTGTTACATAGAGTGCATATCTTTTTTTCCCATTGTTCTTTGGGTGTTTTCCATCTCCCTGTTTCACATCTAAGCCTACGAGAGCTAGTCCTTATATGAGCAATAAGGATTTTTTTCTTCCACTTGATTTCAACACCTATATACGCCTTTTCCTTGTGGTCATACGTTGGGTTAAACTTTGCAATATAATATTGTCTTTTCCTGATTGCATTTTTCCACATTCCACTTCTAAACTTTTCATTCACATAATTTTTTGTCTTTGTTAACATTTGGGTATTCATTTATGTTGATTTCCCAACGTCTCATCCATTTTTTATTTTTTTTCATTCATGTATTCTTTCGCCTATACAACTCTTCGTCCCTAGCTGCCCTAGGCGATATGTCGTTTTTCATGTTTTTGGTTTTTTTCAAGTAACATAACAATTTGGTCATAGCAATTGCTTCTAAAGGGAACATTTCGTTTTCAGCTAGAATAATTTCACAAGGGTTTGTGGCCTTAATTTTGAGAAAATTTGTGATTATATATTTTTGAATCCTTTCTATTTGCCTTCATTTTGCATTTGTTGTGCCACTAGCCCACACCTTGCAACCATACAACAAAATCGGTGTAACAAGTAGGCCAAATAAGACCTTGGTGGTCTTCCAGTCCCATAACTCGACATTCCTACACCTGTTTTGAAGTGCATATAGTGCTCTCCAACCACTTTAAGTTCTTTTCATCCTACATGTATTCCAATTAAGTTTGTTATGAAAGTCTATGCCAAAGTATTTGTATTCTACTACTACCTCAAGCGGTTCTCTTGCAAACTGAAATTCGAGTTGTTGCTTCTTTTTTGCTAAAAAATCATAATTTTTGTTTTTCTCGTGTTCACCTGCATCCCAACTTCCTTACAAAATATTTATAGAGCTCAAAGGTGATTTTCTAGATATTTGGCTATTTTTGCCACAAGAATTACATCGTCCTCATACATGAGGAGTTTTACCACATAGTTGGCTAAGTGCAGACCCTCTCCCCCAAATTTGTTTATCCATTCTTCTAACTTGTCAATGTACAACTCAAATAAGGTTAGAGATAGAGGGCAACCTTGTTTGACACCTATGTTACTACAAAAATATTCAGATAACCCTTCATGTGTTCTGATTCTAGCCTTTACATGCTCATATAGTTTGTGAACAGCTGCCCTATAGTGAATTGGAACCTCTAGCTCTTTCATTCTACTCCATAATTTTTTCCTTGGCACTGTGTCAAATGCCTTTTTGAAATCTACAAAACAACAAAAAGCCTCCTCTTTTTTATCCCATTTTTTCCACTGTGTTTTAGCATGATACAGTGATCAATAGTTGAGTTCTTGAGCCTAAATCCTTCTTGCCCCTTTGCTCTCTTTCCCTTTTTTTCTGCTCATATGTTGATCCTACGCTCTATCATGCTCCCAAACAACTTTGCAAAGAGATGTTTGATCATGATAGTTCGATAGTTTGAAGTATTATTTACATATCTACTTTTAAACAAATGAATGGTCAAGCTAGTTATCCACTCGGTAGGGAAGCCATTTTGTATGACCTCATTGAAAATTTATTTGATCTGCGATGCCAAAATATCTACCCCCATTTTATATGCTCTTCCTGAAGATTGTCTATGTCACAAGCTTTACCAGTTGCTAACTTTTTTATCTCTTGAATAATGTCTTCATTTGTGAAAAGTTATTTCTTAATAATGATAGTAGGGGGTACCTCCTGCTGGTTACTACACTGATACAATTGTTTTGAATACTCCAACCAATGATTAATTGTTATGCTATTTTTAGTTTGCATCCTTTTAACACTTACTTCCTTAAAAAATTTCTTTGGTTCAAGCTTCCCTAAGTAAATCAATTATTTCCTCCTTGTTCTAGAGTATTCTTCTTTTTTTGCCCTTACCAGTTTCTCATATGCTTTTCTATTTGCTCTTATTTTACCCATTGGTTCCTTTAGTAATCTTTACACTTTTTTACAATATTCATCAAGCCATGGGTTGGTTGGAAGATATTCCTTTATTTATTTTTAGGTTTAGATCTCTTGCATTTGTTTAGAGCCTCTTGAATAATGTGCATTAACCATTCACTCTTACTGTAATCTCCGCTACTGTGAGGTAGTTCTTCCCTTTCCTATAACTTGTTATTTAATGCTACTCTAAAATTCTGTCGATTTTCATCTGTTAAGAGAATGTTTCCTTTGTGACGATATTTATTTTGATTGCCTTGCAAGTGTTTTTCCCTTGGTTTGTCTCCATGCATTCGAAGTTTCATAACAATTGGGTTGTGATCCGACTTAAGTTCCACTCGGAGAATCTTCCACTTCTAGCTCCTCTATTTTTGGTATGTAATTTTGTGAACATATTACATAGTCTATTACACTTTATCCCTTATATTTTTTGCATGTATACTTTCCTGAATTTTTCCATTTGTTCATTCCATTACAAATAATCTAGTTGTGTATGCTACAGAGGCCTAACAACTCTTCTCCATATTGCGTGATAACCCCATGCTCATCTTCTGAAGTCCTGGTCCACTACTAATTTTCCTCTTCTGGCATCCAAAGAGGATTAAACCTTCTAGAATGTTAGCTTGCTTATTTGTTGTCCTTGCATTGAAATATCCAATTAATATAATCTCCCCCAACTTATTGTATATCGAAGTGTCTCTTTTTAGGAAGGAGTATGGGTCTTCTCTGTTAAGATCATATTTTTTATAGAATTTAGAATTCTTGGGAGCAAAATAACATGTTGCTATGCTAAATACTCAATTATTTTCTAGGATCTTTATCCATATGTACTATTTGTTTTCATCTCGTTTTTCAATTTTAATGACCCTATCCATTCCTCTTTTATTAAAACCATAATAACCCCATGTCCTTTGCCATTTTTTATTGTTTTATTCCATATTACTATTTTTTTGTATCCCACAATTCTGGAGTTCTACATCCATCGTGTTCATGTGTTTTTTTTAGTATGATTATATCTTTGTCTCTAGCAATGGGCCCTAACCCGGGTCCTCTTCTCCAAGGGTAACCTCTACAATTCCAACTTACCATCGTAAGATGTTCCTGGGTGGGCCATACTCCCTATTTTTTTTGGGTTTATTTAGATGTAATGTATATCTTTCCATTTCTTAAATATTCTCGTTTCCCTTCATACCTTGTTGCCCTCACATTTTCCCATTCCTTATTTTGTTCTTCCTGCTATAAAAATGTTAGGTCGTTATCTAATTAGAATTGTGACCCTCTTAGCATACCTCTATTTTTTAGTAACCTTGTTTTATCCTCGTAGCTCATCAATGTGACCCGAATATGCCTATCTCTACCTCCTCTCAGCTTTGCAATTCTGCTTGTTTTTTTATCTAACCTTTCCATTGTAATCGATCTGACAAGAAGTCCCTAGTTAAACGATTTGTGTCTTCCCTATCCCCATAATCTTTCAACCCTTTGATGATTATATTTGATAACTTCTCATGTCTTTCTTTCTCTTCTATTATTTGAATTTTTACTTGCTTCTCTATCAACTATTTTTGTTGATTGACTGGTTCTTTTACTACTTGAGACCATGTCTTTGCCTTTGCTAATTCATTTCATAGCTCGTTTGAAACTATACATTTAAACATATTTTTTTTTTTTAATTAATGAATTATATGATTTTAAATGGATCTACATTATTACATCATTATCACATAGTGGTATTACAACAATTTGACAATTATACATGTATAGTTAATAAGATTCAAACATAGGTTTCCTTAAAAATTGAGAAGTTTGATAATTATGTATGTAAAGTTTGACAAGATTCAAACCAAAGTCTCCTCCTCGAAAATTGAGAAATATTTTTATTGAGCTAAATACCAAATGACATTAGTTCAATGGATTAGATTTCTCAACATTCATATAATATACATTGAATCTTGTCATAACCAATTGAAAAAAAATTAGTTTACTTTGAA
The DNA here is from genome assembly GCA_028583015.1 of Wollemia nobilis. Lineage (NCBI taxonomy): Eukaryota > Viridiplantae > Streptophyta > Pinopsida > Araucariales > Araucariaceae > Wollemia > Wollemia nobilis. Next base: position 3,535,998 of record JAQPPZ010000386.1, on the reverse strand, counting down.
TATAACTATTATCAATTAAAATGAACTACAAGCTTATTAGAGTGGTAAGGATTGGGGCCTCTGTTTGAAAGGTCCAAGGTTCAAACCCCACTCAATATAAAAAAAAGACTGGAACCCCTCGTAAAAACCTATGTAAACTCATTGAAAAATGAAAAAAAATTATTATCAATTAAAATTAAAAATTAACATGAATATAATATTGTATCTTAAAATGTCTCAGGGGACAGTGCAACGGTTTGATATTTGGCTCTTCTTCGAGAGGTCCAAGGTTCAAACTGCGACGTGGGTGAGTGTGTGAAGGGGTGGGTGTGTGGTGGATATATGTTAAATTTCCTATTGATAAGCATAGCTCTCGGCTTTACGAGAGATCATGGTTGGGAGGAGACTGCTCAACCCTATGTGTTGATCGTAAGGGTTTCTCACACTAACCAAATAAAAATAATAATATTATATCCTAAAATATCAATGACATTAACTCAAGCGAGTGTATCTTGCTCAACCCTATGTCTTGATCGTAAGGGTTTCTCGCACTAACCAAATAAAAATAATAATATTGTATCCTAAAATATCAATGGCATTAACTCAAGCGAGTGTATTAAACTATAAGGAAGAGACTTTTAAAGAGAAAATCTAAATTAAATTCTTGCAAACAATACATACACAACTACCACATAATTACCAAATTGTTATAATAATAAAGGTATATAATTTTGGATATTTTAAATGAAAAAAATAAAAACAAATTCTAATACTTGAACCTAAGCAATTGATGGGTTATGCTGCCTTAAAATGGTTGGTATTAAGCATTGGAAAAAATATGTATATTACTATTTTTTTAAAGAAAACAATTATAAAATCAAATATATGATAAAAATAGTTTGAATTCCTTTATAACTAATTAATTTTAATTATATTTTATTTACTTATATTTTGAAAAAGATATTTGATATATATATTGTTTTTTAAAATAGGGGAATTGTAATACTTTTGCTTGATGTGAGGTATGACTTCGATCGATTTAAACAACACCAACACCATTATAAATTTTAGTTCACTCAGTAAAGACGAAATCAACAAAGCCTAAACCGTCCAAAAAAATCAAAAAAATTAAAAAAAATCAGATAAATCAGATAATCTACCATCTCTTTAAAATATAAAGATATTATTTATGCCTTTGTCAATTTTTCTTTAATGGAGTGAGTTCACTTCCAAACTTTGAAGTCAAACTTTGCCTTTATAACCTGTTAACCTGTTAGATGTGAAAAGCACCTAAAGCATATTTTAATGGTCCACCATCTGCCCACCTTTTATCCTCCATTATTCTTTTGGTTGGCCATTCATCATAATGAGTTATATGTTCCTTTTACTTTAGTTGAATCGAACAATTATTGATACTTAGTTAATGGGTCAAGCATATTAGACGTGAGCTTGTAAAGGTTAGCTTTTTCAGAAGCAATTCTATTCCAACCATAAAATAGAAAAGAAGGAATTTTGCATGTCAAAAAGTTTATTAAGACTTTATTGTTGGATAAGAATACTTAACATGTGCTTTTGAAAGAAGTTTGGTGGTTGTAATTTGTTAGTATTTTTCAAAGTCTTCACATAATTTGATACTTATTAAAACTTAAATGTATTTTTAAATGTTTATTTTATTATAATTTTATAATTATTTTTTTATTATATTTATTAGATAAAAATTTATTTAAAAAATTATTTTTAAAGATTAAATTTTGTTAAAACAAAATTAATATTATGATTGGTTAAATATATATATATTCACATTTCAAAGAGATTGCATTCAATAATATTTAAAGAATATTGTTTTTCATAGGTGGATTGGTAAGTGCTTGTCTAGTCAAACACTTACCAAGAAGACACCTTGGTTCATAACTCGTTGCAGCATGTTTGCAAAGGTAGTAGTTTGACCTGAATCCTTTGAGTATGTGTTAGACACACGATAACAGTACAAATCCCTTTCATGTCAGGTCAACAATAATGAGGTATAATAGATTTGGTGGTAGCAGCCCCTGTGGTTTGAACTTTGACAGTACAAATCCCTTTCATGTCAGGTCAACAATAATGAGGTATAATAGGTTTGGTGGTAGCAGCCCCTGTGGTTTGAACTTTGTGTTTGTCGCATTACTAAAAATAATGTGGTTGTGACCAACTCTCCTATGTAACCAAAAAAACAAATATTTAAATAATATCAGCAATAATGCTATTTTTATCCAATTATAAATCCATTTTTGTTGATAGCATTGATATAATTTATAAATCCATCAAAATTAATTTTAATAAACTCAATTTCTAGATATTTTAATTTCACCATAGATTGAAGTAGTTTCCTCATGTTAACTCTAAATGACCCTTTCATGTATATTCAAGTACTACAAACAAGAACCTAACACCTCTTTTTCACAATTTTTGGCCACCAATAAAAAATCCCAAATTGGCCTTACTAGTCTCTTTTTCCAATACAAGTTTCCCATATGTATGCATCATGCCATCTCTTTGTTTATTAAGGGTCATATTCCTCTAAACCCTAATGAAAGTTTTACATTTTTGGTATATTTTCAAGATGATATAAAGAATAATGGAAATATTGCATGTTCATGCAAAAGCTATTTTAAAACCTAAGGGTGGGATTGAAAATCTAAAGAATAGATAGTAAAAATCCTTCAAGAAAAAGCATCAAAAACCTTTTAAAAAAATCAACTTATTTATGGGTATAGTAAGTTTAGATAGTTTTTGTTGTAATAACTCTATTTCTTAACTCCAAAATATTGAGGTAAAATTTAATAAGGTTGGTTTGGATGACAGTCTTCTAGACACTTCTCATGACATATAGTGTGACCATAATAATGGTGCACATTATTTTATCCACTTAGCTTATTGTTCTTATTTTTCCTCTTAATGATCGATTATAGATTCTGGAGCCACTAGGTATATGATAAGCATCACCATATTCTCTTTGATTTTTTTTTTGGTTACATAGATGAATTGGTTACAATCATAATTTTTAGCAACTGCCAACGTAGCTGGCAGGGTTTAAACTATCATCGAAGGCTTCCAAATCATCCATCGTCTCGTTAATGGTAACCCGATGTGAGATGGGGACCATCGAACGCACAAGGTTCGCATCATCTTCGTCAATCTGGTTCAACATGTGGCATGAAGGGGACCGTCGGACAAGCAGGAAACATATCACCATCATCAGTCAAGTGCAACACACAGAGGAGTCAAATTGGGCTATTGGCTATGCATGGGCACGCCCGTGGGATTGGAACCTAGGTCTCCTCTCGATAAGCGCCCCAACTTACCAATCAACCTAGACCCACGACATATTCTCTTTGATTATAGCCACTTATACAATATTGAGAGAGTTGTTATGGGTGATGATTTGGTCTTATAGTTTTAAGTTGTGATAAAACCACTTTTGGTGTTTTTGAATTTAGAGAGGTTCTTTATGTTATATGATTTGGACCTAATATTTTTTCTATGTATCACATCATTGACACCAATAAGAATATAGATTTTTGGATAGATCATTGGGTTTTTAAGCACATGGGCAATGATTTTAGATTTGCATTAGGTTATTATGATGAGAATGATCATATGGATAAAATATATTTTTTCTCATCTTTCTTTAGATCAAACTAGTTTTGTTTCCATGGTGGATAAGGTCAATACAATGAGTAAGAATCAGCATTAGTTTCTAAGGTATACTATTTTTTAATCCTTGAGGCACATGTTTTGTCTTCATATGGTTTATATTATTCCATTAATGAATCCCCTTTTAGGATTTTCTTAGGGATGTGTTAGAGAAAACTGATTTGGATTCATTTTCTAAGAATAAAGCTAGTTTACTCTATTAGCTTTGAAGATGATGAATACAAATATTCTTGGTTTTATGGCTATTAAGTGTCTTACAAGTAACATTCTAATTCTTACATGTATTAGTGACTTTACCATGGCATTTTAGGTTTGTATGCCAACAAGTCCAAGGCTAAATCCTTTGTCAAGTTCAAGAAATTTAAATCTCTAGCGTAAAATTATAGAGAGGAAGATAAGATGATTAAAAATTGACCATGGTAGAGAGTTTGTTAGTAATAAGCTTAAGTACCTTTTGAATTCCCATGGAATTTTTTGACCATGTATTATTGGGTATACACCCTAATAAAATGGGATTATTAATAAAAAAGATCCATCCAATATGGATATGGTTCATTGTATGATCCACACTCATTAGGTGGACTTAGGATTTGAATAGATGTTTAATTTGTAATATATATCATCAATAGGAAGCTTTTCATGTTAGTAAGGGTATGATTCATTTTAAGAGATGAAAAGGGGAGAAGCATTCAATATTGTATATCATAGTGTTTGATTCAATTGCTTGAAATCATATTTTTCTGTTGAGTTAGAAAATAAAATTCAATTAGAGCGCCAAAAACATATCATTTGGGATGTGATATTAGGTCAAAGGGATATCAAATTTATAACACATAACCTATGAGGTTAACCAAGCATGAAGTCAATTTTTATGAGTCATCTCATGACATGCTTTAAGGACCCCTTCTAATTTTGTATGACTCTTTATTTTATTTTACCAGCATTGTTATTTTCTCTTAATCATCTTTTGATAATCCAACATCATTTTTCAATTATAGTTACATAAATATTTCAAATGACTTTATTCATGAGACTCCTTATCCTAGTTATTTCTAATGGAAGTTGTCCCTTCTCTATATTATTCACTTCATCTCATATCATTAGATTTTTATGATGCTTAAAATCCTTCAATTCCCAATATTAGCTTCTATTAGCACATTTTTATCTATTGAGTATTATCCTTCAATAGAATGTCTCATGTCCAATATGGCTAGGAGTGATATATAATATGGAAAGCCTCTTCTTTAGATAGAACATCATCATAATTTCTCATCCATGCCTTACTTAGTAAGGTGTATATAGATGAAGATACAACTACTTACAATTAGGCTAAGGTATTTCCTAAATGGGAAGGAATTATGTCGATGGAATACAACTCTCTCATGAAGAATCATACTTAAGAGTTGGTTCCCTTACCTATGGTTAGATTGAGAAGCATAAAGATCGAATAAATGTTTCTATCATAGAGAAGAATTGATTACAATGAGAAGTTTGTCCTTGTTGCTAATATTGACTCCATTTCTATGGTCCTTTTATCATTGTTTAACAAAATTGAAAAGTTCACCAAATAGATGTCAAGAATTTTTCTTCATGGGAAAATTCAAATGGAGATCTATATGCAATAACTATAATGTTTTTCTTAGGATGACCTTTACCTCTAGTTTGCAAATATGATAAATCTTTGTGTTATTAAAAAAATACCTTTTTGTAGCATGAGAATATTCGCAAACTTTTTTTTTACTATAGATTTCTTATAATAAAGTGGACTATGATGTTTATATCAAGCATTAGGATGTTAAAATGATGATTGTTATGATTTATGTTGATGATTTGGTCACTACGAGGAGTTATTATTTTATGATTTAAGATTTAAAGCTATAATTTCATAGTCATATGAAATGATAAGTTTAGATCTATTTTATTATTATTTTTATGATTTAAATTACTTAGTCTTTTTCAAGTATTTCTATTAGGCTCAATTCACCTTATAGTTATTATAGTGGTTTCAAATGAGATCCTAACCCTTTTGGTTTTAATCTTGAGCTAATTATCCTTCTCTAATATATACTTCACTTCATTATTCATTTTTTTGGTACATAGGTGAATTGGTTACAATCACAATTTGTAGTAACTGCCAAGGCAAGGTTCCAACCATCAGTGATTGCATCCAACAAACCCATTCGTCTCGTTGATGGTAACCCGACGTGAGATGGGGACCATTGGATGCATAGGGTTCATACCATCGTTGTTAGTCTGATTCAACAAGCGGCAGAAGATGGGGACCACTAGACATGTAGGGAACGAACCGTCGTTGTCAATCGGACACAACAAGCAGAGGATTCAAATCAGACTACTGGCTATGCATGGGCATGCCCGTGAGATTGGAACCTAGGTCTCCTCTTGATAAGTGCCCCAACTTACCAATGCACCTCGCCTCAAGGACTTTCACTTTATTAATCATTAACAATTAGTCTTCTCTATTATATTTACTAGGTCAAACATCTTCTTTATTGTTAACATGTATTCTAAATTTATATAAACAACTTATAAAAGTTATTAAATTACAATAAATAAAATAATTTATTATAAATAATAAAACTTATAATTAAAAAAAATATTTTTAAATATTTTTTATATTATTTTAATAAAAAATAAAAGACTTAAGCTTCTTGTGCAAATGAACTTACCCTGCATAAAATGAATAAAAAACTAAATTACATTGTGATGTAACCTAGATGATCTTTCCTCTTCTACTCAAACTAAATATGCTCAAAGATTATGTAAATATGCTCATGGATGAAAATATCGTCAAAAACTGGATAATTTACTTAAGTCTATTCAAACTAAACTTACACAGTTAAGAATGTAACATGGCAGTATTTTCTCACCTTTTTCATTAAAAATCTCTAAATAATATTATTAAAAACATGGAGAGAGTCATTCCATTACAAGGGTAATAATATAATGCTTTTGTATTATAAACATTAAAAAAATACATATAAATTAATAATATAAATAAAATAAAAAATTGTAAGCTTATTATAGTGGTGAAGGTTTTTTTTTTAAAGGTTCAAGGTTTAAATGAGGGGACTAGGACCCCTTATAAAAACTTGTGTAAACTCGTGAGAAAGCTGCAAGCTTATTGCAGTGGTAAAAGATTTGGCCTTTCTTTGAGAGGCCCCAGGTTCAAACCCCACTCAATATGAAAGGACAAAGACCCCTCATAAAAATTGGGAGTTGACCTCTTTTAAAAATATTTGACCTCTTTTTGAGAGGGGTCAGGTTCAAACCTCACTCAATATGATAGGACTAGGATCCCTCGTAAAAAACGTGAGTTGACCTCTCTTGTGTAGACTCATTCAAAACATATATAAAATAATAAACTATATTTAAATACTTTTGTTTAATGATTTTTTTATACATAGGGGAGTTGGTTACAACCAACACTATTTTTAGTAGCCAACAAGCGCATAGGGTTTCAAACCACAAGGGTTGCTCCCAACAAGCCTATTCCATCTCGTTGTTGTTGACCTAGTGTGAGATTAAAACCATCGATCGTAGGGTTTCAAACCACAAGGGCTGCTCCCAACAAGCTTATTCCATCTCATTTTTGTTGACCCAGTGTAAGAGTAAAACCATTGGTCGCTCAGGGTTTGTACCGTCATCGTCAATTTGGTGCGCACTTAGAGGATTCATAACATACTATTACCTTTGCAAATTGGCACTCCCAAGGTTTGAACCTAAATCTCTTCTTGATAGATGCCTAACCAGACAAGCAATTACCAATCCACCTAATCCTTGAAAGTTTGTTTAATGATTTTCATTATCATTATTATTATTATGTGTTTTAATAATATACTTAAAAATATAGTATAAGTAAATCATGTTTTCGTATATTTCATTTTATATAACAATCTCATCTATTTAACAAGTGTGTTATGATTATATATATAATAGGCAGATATAAATATAATTGTTAGAAAGATTTAGCATGAATATTTTAAAGAAAAAAATTTAATTATATTTCTTAAATTTTTTATCTATCATAAATTTGATATTATTTTCAAATAATTGAAATGCTAGTTTTTTATATTTTTAAAATTGAGTATATTGAATTGAAATAGGTTCTATCATTTATATTATGATTATATTAGATAAATAATGGTATTAGTGATAATTATGACATATTATCTAGTAGATTTTAAATTTAAGTCTTATCTTAAGGGTTTACATGTCTAATCATTTGAAACCATACTATTTAATAGTTTTTACATGACATTTGATCATTGTTTTATAAATAATTATCAAATTTTTTTTGAAGTATTATTTTTAATGGATTATATAGAACTCACACGAGTCTTGTTTTTATTACATCATTATCATATACTCGTATTATAACTGTTTGACAATTATACATGTATCCTTTGACAAGATTCAAACCTACATTTTCTCCTTAAAAATTAAGGATATATTAGATAAATAATGGTAGTCAGTGCAACTGGAAGTGAGTGTAGCCAAAAAAGAGTATGAGTGCAAGCGCAAACTGGAAGTGAGTACAAGCATGAGCCAAAAGCAAGAAGGAACTATGGGCAACAAGTAGGAAGTAGAAAGCAAAGTGTGATCAAGAAACACATGCTACTACTTGTTCCAGATCAGGGTTATGCATAGCGGCAAAAATTTACCATTTGGACGAAAAATAGCATTTTTGAAAATTCAAATTTGCAAAATTTTGGGGACCCGGATGTCGGCCATTTAGCCAAAATTTTTTGAGAAAAATAAATTTTAGGTGTCGGTTCGCCGTGCTTTGATGAGAGTATCATTATTATTTTGAAAAATTTGCAAGCAATCCCACCTAAATAGAGTACCCTTTTCACCATAAAATTTTAAAATTTATAAATTATCCCGCCCAACTCGCCAAGTATACCTCTATGTATAATTAACACCACAGGGATACAAATTCATTTTCAGACCTTGCTCTACATCTGATAAATGTATCGACCCAGTTCTATAACCGTCCGACACTAGTTCTATACCCATCTGACACTAGTTCTATAACCGTCCGACACCAATTCTACAACTGATCGAAACCATTTTGCAAACGAACCCTATTCTGAAATCGACAGAACCAATCGGAACCACACTGTAGTCGGAACCTATACTGCAACCAGGAGAAACCATTTGCAAGCGAAACCTGTACTGCATCTGTCCAAAACCACTTTTGCATCTAGAACCACTTTTGTATCTGTTCGAAACCACTTTTGCATTTGGAACCTAATCTGCAACCTATCGAAACAGTTTCTACAACCAGAACCTTTACTGCTACCGGCTCTTGTTCTGCATCAAGTGGATTTTCAGAACATGTTCTGCATCTGAACCTCATTCTACACCAAATTCTCTATCACTGCTCTGTTTGTCATGTTTTTCTCTATTTTTCCATGCTCTGCATGTTATCCCCTGTTTTCTCTCTTTCTATTAAAATTCTTTGATTCTTTAAGAATATGTGAACTGAAGACATTGTGATTCTTTGTTTCTAGTCCACTTTGTATCATAATATTATATTTTTATACATGTATCTTTAATGATTTTCTATTTCTTCGAAGATATTTTGATTCTTTGTTTCTATCTCATTTTGTGTTATACGTATCTCTAGTTATTTTTTGCATAATTTTTTTTTTTTTTATAAAATGATTTCAATTTGAATATTTTTTGCTTTCAAGAGAAAAATAACCAATGGCATAAACTGATAAAATCACAATAAAGCATGGCAGGAAATAAGTATGTATAATCTACCACCCCACTATTTGTTTATTTTATTTACAATATTATCTTAAGGCCTAGCGAAAGTACACCCTCTTCAACATTTTATTACTCTATTAAATTGAAAAACAATTTTCTTACAAGTAAAATGTCACCCAGTGATGGAAATGAGGCCAAATATTCTGTTGAAAAGAGTATCCTTAAATATTTTAGCCAAACTTCGAAATGCAATGAGGCAATGACATCCGTGCAAATTCAAGTTACAAATGATTTTTGACTTCCTAGTATGTGCTTGATTGATGATATGAATATTTTTTCTGTATATTTTTTTTAATCCAAGAATGATAAAAATATTATGGTATGCTGGTATGCATAATACCCTATCGATCTTGATATGCCTCCACTTAAAGATATTACCCAACAAGAGATACCTTCTAATAAAAATCCCCTTGACAATGACATCCAACAAACACTTTAAGACAACCCTCAAAATGACATTACAATTGAAAATGAAAGTGATAAATCAAAATCATTACAAGCTTCATATGAATCTTCAAGCAAAAATTCTAAAAAAGAAAAGCATCTAACTGGATACTTGGAAGGGGATTTAAGAATGAATGGGCAAAAATATTTCCCTGGCTTGAGCCTATCCTGAATGAGGATAACCAAATCGATGAAAAATAATGTAGATGCAAAATTTGTAGTTGGAGACTTGGTAAGGATCACAGGCTGCAAAATAAGATTGATACAATTGAAAAACATGCTGGCAAAGTTTATGTAAAAGTTATAAAAAGTAATGGTGAAGTTAGTAAAGAAGTTAAGTGGAAGGATGCATCATAATGTATGCATTTAAGATATGCTATAGAATATGAAAATCACTTAAAGCAACAACAATATCTTGTTGAGAAAGGTGGGACAATTGTAGCCCAATTTCATAAAATTCAAAAGACCATATTAGCTTCAAAAAGTATGTAGTTTGCTGTTATTTTTAATATTCTCAAGAAAGATAGACCAATATCCAATTTTATGGATTATAAGCAATTATTACACCTATCTAATGTGCAAAACCTTCCTAATTTCCATTGGTAAGATCAAAGTGGTTGGGAAATGGTAAAATTTCTATCTTTGGTTGAGAAGGAAGACCTAAGGGAACAAGTAAAACTTGCCAAATTCATTTCAATCTCTATTGATGAGGTAACGACTGTGTATAATGTACACCCCGATCTGACGAACAGATTGCACAGTGGTCTGATCTGTTTTATTTCAGTTTGCTTTCTGATCTGATTTTTTTTATTTCTGAGGGTTTAATGTTGGTTTTGCTCGTGTTTCATATTGAGGGTTTATAAAGATAAATGGACTGAAAATAGAATGTAAAAACACAACAATCAAATAATACTGACAGAAACTGATTTTTTATTTATTCTGACCTGAAATCAACAAATTACAAAATTCGTCCGTGGCTCTGGGTGTGCCTGGATGATAAGCTGAAATAGTGAATCACTGATATCTTCACCGTCTGGTGTCCGAATCACATGTCGTCTGATGCTAACTGCTCTTGGAGGCTAGGCGCACCTTTTCCAACTGATAAACTACAGGTTGAAACCCCCAACAATTTTGGCATGCTTCCCAATGCACTTGTACGACCTGATCTGCAAATCACTGAAACCCTTCAGATATGTGAAATCTGACTCCTGCCCAGGTGGAATATGGCCAAAATACGAAGACCCAGATGCTCCGTTTCTCGACCCAAAAAACTTCAATTTTTGGCAAACCCTTGTCTGCCCCGTGAATGCTCAGATGAACTCTCTGATGCGAAAGCTCCAATCCCGATCAGCTAGAGGTGATCTCTCACACCTGAAACTGACAAATTCCTACTGAGATAGCTCCCAACAAGCCCTGTGATCTTCTGGTGAAAATCCCTACGAAAAGCTCCACAAAAAAAAATATCTTCCTCCTTGTCAAATGAGGCCCAACTCCAAAATATAAAGGTACAATTAGGGTTTGGGTGCCCTAATTAGGGTTGCACATACTTATTTTTTTATTTTTAATATCTTTAATTTATGTCCCTTTACATCATAAAGAGGGCCACGTCCCCCCCCTTGGCCTAGGCATACCACTTTAAGTTGTTTTTTAAGTTATAACTTAACGTTATAACATTATATTATAAAGTGGCCCCTTTCACATCCATAAAGTGATTTCATAATATAAAGTCATTAAATAATAAATCACTTTAATGGAATATAACTTCACCCATTAAAATACTGGACCTTTGCTCCTCAAAGCAACAATCCGTGAATGGTTCCGGATACCCATTTCACCGAAGAATAATACTGTGTTGAAGTCGTCATCCGAAACCCTAAAAATGGACACTGCTAAAAATAGCAAGTCCAATCAAATGATCTCCAAATAAGCCCAAACGATCGGTAAACATGAGCTCTCTGTAAGCTGATGAAGATAATAACCTCTCCAGATGGCTCCCCAACAACTGACTTAGCCTATGGGAGCTCGTGTATAGGCTAATCTCCTCGGTACACTGACTGCCTAGAAGAGGGGACATTACAGTCCGCCCTTCCCAAATATTGCTTGTCCTCAAGCAATGCCCAAACATAACCCAGTCAGTGGTCTGCATCCCAGATGAGGCCGCATAGAATACCTGGATCCCATAACAACCTCAGAAAGTACCCATCGAGCTGACGCTGCACCACACTGCTCCACACTGCTCCTCTAACAAGATGGAATTGCAGAAGTCCCAACTGCAATAGCCTGATGTAATCTCTCTCGAGTTTGGCACCAACATGCCTGACTAAACTGGATCGAAATATCTCATACCACAACATAACCAAGAGATCAACATCACGTGCCACTACCAAACCAACACTAGGAGCGCCTCCATAACCATCACCTACCCAACTCAGCTCAACACACGTACTCCAGAAGTGACCTGGATGATCCCATGCCACCCAATCAACTGCAGAAGACCAAACACCCTCGAGGAAGATGTCGTCCATCATCAAACTCAGCCAAGTTGGGTGTAAACTAATCTGTATGACATCCGAAGAATCATCCACATCCCACTCCTGCAACTCAACAAGAAACTCAGCCTCATAGACTAAACTGGTATGCCCATAAAGTCTGAGCTCTGCCCTAGGTGACATCTCCGACACGAGTGACTCAATCCAGTCCACTCCTGCACTCCCACTGATCATAATAGAACTGAGCCCCTGAGAAAACATTATGCTCAATACAGAAGCAGGATACTCAGTGAATCTCATCGGATAATGCCAACCCAAATGGTGACCAATCTCTGCTATGCAACCAACAGGGTCAGAGATAGCAAGGGTAGAACTATAACTGGCCACCCAAAAAATGTATCGACCACAAGAAACTGAATAATCCATAGTGATACTCTGACTCCCTGAGTCAAATAGGACATCCCATGAGTACCAGTGCTCCCCAAACATCAACAAGTCCACCAGTCTCCAAGCTAGGCTCAGTACCTCTCTCCAATCCACTTGTATAAGCACAAATGGATAAATGTCATGGTTGCTCAAGGAGTGAACGACAGCATACCACTCCAACCCGTAATCAACCCTCACCCAAAACATGGTCCTACCATCATCCTCGAAGCTCATAGATACAAGCATACGATCCTGGGTGAGTGAACTCAACTCCAAAGTGGCCCTATCACCCTGAAACTGCACCCGACCACAAATGGTCTGAACGTCAACTGGATAGAAGTCAGGAATGCATGTCCGTATAACACACGACCACTCCACCTCAGCCTCTATTGAGCCACCCAATGTCTCCTCTCCCTGCGATGTATCCACAAGGCCAAACTCATAGTCATCATGCTCAATCTGAGGGTAGCATGAATCTCTAGGCCCCAACAAAGAGTCCTCATGGAGTTCCTCAATGCCCTCCACCAACTACTGAATCTCTATGCATCTCACCTCTGCTACCTGCCCCCTATCTATGGCTGCCTCTGAAGACTGATTCTCAGCTTGGAACAGTGAATAGTGAGCCAAACTGAGATCCAAACATAGTCTATCCACCTCGTCCTCTTTCTCATGGAAAGCGTCCAAGGTGACATCTGCAACTTTGATAGTTGTATCCCTGTCATGTATTACCTGCAAGTACGCTGATTTGATTTCCTCCAGTGCACCTTTGATGTGTTTCAAATCAGCGAGGGAAACCACCTGTTCATATTGGTTCCTAGGGGCCTTATGAATGATGTCCTCGAGCATCCTCTTAGTGTCATTAGTGGTGGACAACACGTGCACTTCATCTTCAGCAGACATTGTGAGTTGGTTCTTCCAATTCTTATCCAAATTGTCATGGTCATAAATATTATGTTGACTGCTACTACAATTCAGACAAAAATTAGAACTAACCTCATGAATTTCAGTAGTGTCTTCCAAGATTTTCCAAGCTTCATGTGCCTCCCTGTGTCCATCCTCATCAAACTCATCATTCACACAATCTGAATATGAACTACAATCAGCGTTAGACCCATCATTCGTCAAGTCTTCTTGGTTGTCCTGATGAGGTGAACCATCATGATAATCTGATCTATGATCAGCAACAAACTCAACTATGTTATGATTGGAAAAATCAAGTATAGGCTCATCGAAAAAGGCTGCTATGAAACCTGTAACATCACCATCATGTGCATTATGCCTGTCTGATCCTAACTGCAAATCACTTTGCGGATCACCCAAGAATATGTATCTCTCGGGTGCATACATCATAATGGGTTGGGTTTGAGAATACAACCCGTGTTCACCTGTACTACCATCACCAAGATGTGATGGGTGAATGTCAGCTGGTGCTGATCTGGTGTCCTCATGAAGTACAATCTCATCATCTGTATGTGCAGCCCTGTCTACTGGATCAACCTATGAATTTTCCACACCTACCTCATGTGAATTTTTTGATTTTGGCTCTTCTTCTTCCCAACTCTCCTCGCTGTCCAGGTAGACTCTCAGCTTCTTCTTACACCTTCTTACAACAATGTCAACCAATCTATGTGTTGTAGAAGAATAAACCTTGTCCTACCTCCAAACGGCTAATAACAAGGTTAACAGAGGCTACGGAATGGAGTCATATTCATCAATGATTAAGGACATGATGTCCTCCATGTCACAACAAACGAACTCGTCATGTTCCTCACCAATAGAAGATATGAAATAATAACACATACGAAAGATATCACTGTCACAACCCAAGTCAATCAGCAGATTACTGGAACGAAGACTGGCCATCAACTCCAAATTCTTTACCTTCTTACCAAACAATGGGCTTCTGATATCACTCAATCCCTGGAAGCTGTCAACAATCGTATGCATAATTTCCTTCATTTTTGTATCCTCATATGGTGCCTCTGGAGCTGTGATCCGTGTGAGTTCACTTAAACAACAAGTAACAACGAGTCTTATCCTGTCATCTGAATGTGTCATCCATTTATCCTGGCTCAAGGTATCTAGTGTAGGAAGTATGGCAACCTACCACTCCACTGAAGGTTGTTGTTCCACCATGGCCAAACATTCCTCTATTTCATTTAGGATGACAATAACATCATCATCTGACGGTAATAATTGTTCAAATTTTTTACCTACAAACGATAGTTTCCAGTGCCATTTTTTCCGTCACTGACTAGAGCCATAGTTCAATACCCGAACAGGCTGGCAGGGCTGAACTTGAGCTCTGATACCACTATAATGTACACCCTGATCTGACGAACAGATTGCACACTGGTCTGATCTATTTTATTTTAGTTTGCTTTCTGATCTGATTTTTTTATTTCTGAGGGTTTAATGTTGGTTTTGCTCGTGTTTCATATTGAGGGTTTATAAAGATAAATGGATTGAAAATAGAATGTAAAAACACAACAATCAAATAATACTAATAGAAACTAATTTTTTATTTATTTTGACCTGAAATCAGCAAATTACAAAATTCGTCCGTGGCTCTGGGTGTGCCTAGATGATAAGCTGAAATAGTGAATCACTGATATCTTCACCGTCTGGTGTCCGAATCACGTGTCGTCTGATGCTAACTGCTCCTGGAGGCTAGGCGCACCTTTTCCAACTGATAAACTATAGGTTGAAACCCCCAACAATTTTGGCATGCTTCCCAATGCACTTGTATGACCTGATCTGCAAATCACTGAAACCCTTCAGATCTGTGAAATCTGACTCCTACCTAGGTGGAATATGGCCAAAATATGAAGACCCAGATGCTCCGTTTCTCGACCCAAAAAACTTCAATTTTTGGCAAACCCTTGTCTGCCCCGTGAATGCTCAGATGAACTCTCTGATGCGAAAGCTCCAATCCCGATCAGCTAGAGGTGATCTCTCACACCTGAAACTGACAAATTCCTGCTGAGATAGCTCCCAACAAGCCCTGTGATCTTCTAGTGAAAATCCCTGCGAAAAGCTCCACAAAAAAACAATATCTTCCTCCTTGTCAAATGAGGCCCAACTCCAAAATATAAAGGTACAATTAGGGTTTGGGTGCCCTAATTAGGGTTGCACATACTTATTTTTTTTTATTTTTAATATCTTTAATTTATGTCCCTTTACATCATAAAGAGGGCCACGTCCCCCCCCTTGGCCTAGGCATACCACTTTAAGTTGTTTTTTAAGTTATAACTTAACGTTATAACATTATATTATAAAGTGGCCCCTTTCACATCCATAAAGTGATTTCATAATATAAAGTCATTAAATAATAAATCACTTTAATGGAATATAACTTCACCCATTAAAATATTGGACCTCTGCTCCTCAAAGCAACAATCCGTGAATGGTTCCGGATACCCATTTCATCGAAGAATAATACTGTGTTGAAGTCGTCATCCGAAACCCTAAAAATGGACATTGCTAAAAATAGCAAGTCCAATCAAATGATCTCCAAATAAGCCCAAACGACCGACAAACATGAGCTCTTTGTAAGCTGATGAAGATAATAACCTCTCCAGATGGCTCCCCAACAACTGACTTAGCCTACGGGAGCTCGTGTATAGGCTAATCTCCCCGGTACACTGACTGCCTAGAAGAGGGGACATTACACTATAGATAACACATCTTGGATTTGCATGCATGTGTACACATTTCAAAATAATATAAGCCCAATTTTATTGGGAATACATAAGATGTTGAAAAGTTCAAATGTAGAAAACATTTATAATGTTGTTATCAATAGTTTAAATAATATTGTGAGAATGAATGATATAGACATAGCAACAAAGTTAATTTGTGTTGGAGTTGATGATGATGCTATTATGTAAGGTCATAGGTCTGGTCTTTGTGTTCGACTCCAAACCATAGTTGCCCCATATATGATTCCCATTCATTGTATGGCTCATAGAGTGAATCTTGCATATAAAATCATGAGCATATTTGCAAATGTTTCTAGAGTGGAAGACCTTATTCGTAAAATTCATTCTTATTTCTCATTCATCCCAAAGAGGTTTGCAGAGTTTCAACAGTTTGCACTAGGATTTATAGAAGGAAAAAAATTGTTAAAAGTTGTGGATACAAGATGGATTTCACTGTATCAACCTACTCGGAGAGTTTTTGTAGAATATCAACCTTTAACAGGGTTTATGCATGCAAATCGTAGGATAGTTGATAAGGCAAAAGATATGTTATTCCATTTGACTGACTTAGAGACACTTTTGACCTTATGTGGTATTCTTCCAATGTTACAAGAAATGAATAGATTAATTAAAATTGCACAAGAGAAATCCATATATATCATTTATTTCATTAGGATGAGAAAACAAATACGTGTGCTTATTGATACATTATATGTATCTAAAGCAGATTTTTCAAAAATCTTTGTTTGATAGTTAGAATACATTAATAAACATGAACAATTTAAAAATATTTTTGAAGTTTGACATCAATGATCATCTTTGTATTAATGTTCATGGAAATATGGTACCACTTTATTGTTTTGAAAGGCAATCAAGTATAGTTGTGGATTATTTTGAAGAAATTCTTGTAACACACAATTGATTTCATGTTATTTGTTAAAAATAACAAAATCTTTGACAGGTGAGATAAGAGAATGGTTTTAGAGAGATGAGTTGCTTGAGGCTATTGGTGTGGTTAACCCCATGTTTTGAGGTCCTTGTACTGAATAAAATTTTGCAAATGAGTTGTTTATTAAATATATGGGTAATCTCATTGACCATTTTAGTAAGACCATGGAAGTCAATGGTGTTGAAATTAAAGCTATACTCAATAGTGATCTTCTGAAATAATAGTCATCACATTTTGGAAGAACAATGGTTGTGCAAACATCACTTATGACAAGTGTCCATGAGATTGGTTCCACTACACATTTGTGGTAAAAATTGTATCCAAGTACAATATTACAAGATACACTAAGTGAATACTTTCATTTATATGAATTATGTGAAACAATTATTTTGGGATCAGTCAAAGATGAAAGAGTTTTCAATGCACTTTCTTTTGTTAAATCTAAGATCCGTAATAGAATCGACAAAAATTTAGAAAATTGTTTAAGAATTTATGTGTCTATGTATCAGTTGGATAAATTTTCGTTTGATAGATCTTTGGTACATCGGAGTTCCTTGGTAGACAGAAGAGGTACGACGAATACGATCGATAACTACGATGATGATGCTTTCAGTGATCAAATGGTGGAGACACATTTCTATTATGTTTCATAATGATTCTGGACAAGCTGATATGTTTTAGCTACCTTAATGATAATTATTCCATGATTTCATTGATAATGATAAACACAAATTGATTTGATAGTAGATTTCTAAATATTGTTCTAGATTTATATGATTTCAAAGAATTGTTGTTTTATATCACATTATTGTTTTAAAATTACATGTCTTATATCTTTTTTTGTAGTTTTTAAAACTATATGTTTATGTCTTAATGTCTCAACTCTCATCATTGATAAATATTAAACTTTCATGTTTTAAATCTTATTATTGGTATATTAATGTTGATCTATAATGTTATCTATAATGCTTATTTTGTTTGAGATGAACATAGTGAACAATATTAGCCAGAAATAAACTAAAATTGCAACACAAATTTATAAATGCAAACAAACTATGAATGATGGAAAACACAAAATGAGAAAATTTCATTTTCATTAGTTCAAATAGACATATATTACATCGTACAAAATTTTTGACTACAGTCAACTTAATAGCATATTACATTTTCAAACATTTTATTGGTGCTTATATGCTTCACTAGTGGTTGGAGTTGTCATTTCTTTTCCTTTATCAGCTTTTGTGACACTCTCTTTTGGCAGTGCTCTAGCTCTAACAAGGTTTTCACATACTTTCACAATACTTGACACCAATACTGCTTCTTATTTGTTTGGATCTTCAAGTATTATTGGAAGTGACTCTTTCGTTTTCTCAAGCACCTTATCCGAATCTTCTTTGATCCTCTCCTTGATGTATTTTTTTAAACGATTGTTTTCTAATATTTTTGTCTGCATTTTATTTTTCATTTCCATTGCATTATTCAAAAATGTCTTCACTCTATGAATATTAACGTCCATGCTCTGAACCTGTTGTTTCAAATTTTCAAAATTTGATTGCAAAAACAAATTGAAAACATAATTCAAAAGGGTTATATTGAAATTATTACATATTTTGAAGAAATATAAAAAATTAACTGCAATAGAAAATTGAAATACAAAAAACTTTTCTTACCTCAAACATTTCTCTTGTAGCCTCAGTAACTACAACCTTGTCCTAATCGGAATACCATTGGTTGTAAAATACTTGGGCTTCAGTATTAATATTCTATCAACAGCAAAATTTAACACATTATCATAAATAAAATCAGATTTAACTGATCCCAGTGTAGCTTGTTTTAGCAGGCCATCAAGCTTTTCTGGTTCAAATTTGAACCAAAGAATAAAGAGAATCTCTTTTTTCATAATTTTTATATTGAGTATTAATTTACCTGATAAGGACCTTTGCCCGATATTCTTATTCTTTCATCTCCTGCAAATATCTAAGCACAACATGTTTAATTTTTGCTTCGGTATTTTTAGACATTAAAACATTTTCATTAAAATTTACAATATAATCCTCAGTTTGAGGACCCTAAGGATGAGGGATGTCTCTTTGAGATGATGGCACTGATGTTTGCTCAACTGCAAGGGTTTCTTATTCTTCTGCTATATCTCTAAGCACATCTATTGCCTTGAAGCCTATAATGTTTCCTTGCAAAATAAAATTATCATCAAGATGAATATTGTCCAATATCATGGTTGAAACTTCAGGTGCTTGTGAATTTGTTAAAAATGTAAACTGTGACCATCCATGGCCAAAACTTGGTGATGGCATGTGTGGTCTTTGTGTGTGTGAAAACCCACACCCAAAAATTTGTGCGGTCCCCTGTGATCTCTGTGCAAACAATTATTTTCCAATATAGATTTGCCCTCACATTGGTGTAGGTTGTGGCTGTGGCTGATGTGGTGTAAGCGATGGGTGTGATGCAACCGATGGATGTGATGGAGGCGATGGTGGCATATGACCTCTCACTTGTCTATTTTGAGAATCAACTGAAAATAGTCAAAAATATTTTGTTACAATTTTTTTAGAAAATAAAATACATATTATTAATTTAAATTAACTACACATATATTTACCTGAAGATGATGAAACATGTTGAATTTATGTTCTAATGGGGGAGGAATTGGCCACACTAGATTTATCCTATAGATTTTATGCATATCTAGGTGTACGAGAAACCCCAGGAGTAGTGTCTTTCCTGGAACATTTATATGGCCTCTGCAACGGTGTTGCCTTTGAGCCTTTGTATTCAGAATCTCTAGTTTGTTCCAGCTTGTGACCCCTATTGGTAACATCATTTTTAATCTTTGTATTATCTGCCTTATCCTGCATATAGATGAAAAGAAATATTAAAAAAAGAAATGTGATAAAATATAAAATAGTATGTCAAGGTCAAAGATGCAGTTATTACCTTCAATTCTTCAATTGACATAACAATGGCCTGTAGTGTTGCATGCACTACAGTTGGTACAGGAGTAGTTTGAAAATTGTGAAAACACTCATAATAGAGTTCTAAAAGAAAATTAACTATGCCCACAATAGGCTGTGTCTTTCTGGTTTCCATTTGAACAGAGTGTAACTCAGACCTAATTCGATCCAAAATATATGTGCACTAATCGAACCTCTAACTATGCTCAGACTGAACAATATAAGCAAGTGCCCAAAATGGAATTTATGATATTCCCATCGGAATGTGTCTGGCCTAGAAGAAATCGATAATGAACTTCAAATTTTGATTGTTATCATCGTTGATTGATAATCCTCTTTTGGACTTGGTGGTAGAAGCTGCAAAAACAAAATTATATTACAAATTTCCAAAATTGAAACTTTGAACATTAACAAAATATAATTAATAAGATTCATACCTACCAAATATTCTGATGATAGATCGTACTTTCTTTGAAGGTGTGCTTTGTCATTTGGAAACAACTGCAACCTCGTGGAAAAAAAATTATATTATAAATTTCCAAAATTGAAACTTTGAACATTAACAGAATATAATTAATAAGATTCATAACTGCCAAATATTTTGATGATAGACCGTACTTGCTTTTGAGGTGTGCTTTGTCATCTGGAGATAGCTGCAACCTCATGGACACTTGAGGAAAATAAATCAGTTAATGTCTACAGGGGTGATGGTGAGAAGTAGATTTATATTGTGCACTTTAATTTTTATCGTAGCCCTATCATGGTCATAACATACAATTATATGTTGCGGGAGGACTTTATCTATTATGAATTATAGCATTGAAACTAGGGTTATCAAACCCACATTATTGAGCCAAGCAAAGTCCATACCAGGGGTTGTCATTAAATTTGAAATCATCGATCAAGAAATATTCTTGAATTTTGGTGCAGGGGGTGGCCATTGTGAGAAGTTGGAAGCCAAAGAAAAAGATTGGGAGTTGAAAGGTTTTTTGGAAAGGTTAGCTCTGGTTGTTGTAGTCACAGAAACAAAATGGAAAAAAATGATAGTTGATGCCATTTTATAGACTAAAGAAACAGGGTTGATATGTGGCATCATTGTATTGGACATGCAATGTTGCTAAATGAATGTGTGACACATGGCTACCAAATATTTATTTGCATAATGATCATATTCCGCATGAGGCCCAAAAACCAGACCTTATTTTGCTTCCAATGTAGGATTAGATCTTATTTTGTATCCGATCAAAGACCAGATCATATTGTGCACCCGATCCAAGATAGGATCATAATATGCATCAGCATCGATATCGATCCAAATATTGCATTCGATTCAATATTGAACCATAATATGCATCCGGTCTCAGATCTGATCACATTATGTACCTAGTATTGGATCAGATTCTTTTTTGCATCTAGTCACTGAACGGACCATGTTGTGCACCCAACCCAAGATCAGATCAATTTTTGCATCTGTTTTGAAACCAAATTATATTTTTCATCTGGTCGGTGATCAGAGCATATTATGCACCTGGTCGGTGATCAAATCATATTATGCTTCCAATTCAAAATTGAACTATACATGCATCCGTTCGATTACTGGATTCTATTCTACATATGATCGATGACCAGATCATGTTATGCATCTGATCTATGACTGGATTATGTTATACATCCGGTCTATGATTAGATAATATTTTGATTTCGATCCCAGATTGGATCATGATTTGTAACCTTGCTGGCATCGCTGAAACTCCTTTTCACCTAGTCCGGTCAGAACTTTGAAATTCACCATTTTTTGCCAATTTTTTTTGAAAAATTAAGGTCATTCGCCATGCCATCATACATGTAGTTGGCCAGGATTCACCAAGTTTTTGCAACAAATTCACCATTTTTTTACAAGTACCTTTTGGGTCATACCCCTTATGCATAATCATGTTCTAGATATTAGAAGAATTTAAAGGATTTAATTGAAGAAAACTAGGTAGAATGGAAAGAAAGTTATTTTTAAAAGTCCTTATTGAAAGTAAGAATGACCTAGGTGGAAGTATGAATGTCATAGCTAGCAATAATATGAAGAGCAAATCTATATAAAACCTTGTCCAGGTAGTAAATACTACACCAAAAGTGATTATCAAGGATGAGATGATTGAGCATGATTTAATGGTTCTTAAAACTAGATGGTTAATATGTAAGTTCTATGTATGCTAGCAAGGTTTTTCTAAGATTAAAAATTGGATCAAGTTGAAGTGGGGATTGAATTCAAATTACTCCATGACTTTTCTTCCAAAAGGATTTTCCCTCATTATTTTTGTAGTTCAGAAATAAGGGATAAATAATAGATGGAGGCCCATAGTTTAGGGGTAAATATGCATTATATTTAAGACCTTGGAATGAGAATTTTTCTATGGATGTACAAACTATTAAAATTATTTTGGTATGGATTAGGATTTTTGGACTTCCTTATCAACTCATCAATAAGGAGGTTTTGAAGAATATTGGTAATAATCTAGGTGAAGTCATCCAAGAGGGATCAACTACTAAGGAGATAAGGCATGTTGTATACACTAGAATAAGTGTTGCCATAGATATTTCAAAACCTTTACCACAATTAATTAATATTAAATCTAAATCAAGAGAATGATATCAACAAGTAGATTATGAAAACATTGCATTATGATGTCACAAATATCCTAAAATCGGGTACATGGAAAGAGATTGCAAGATGAAAATGATGGAGGAAGAGATGAAAATTTTGGGCATGACGGTAGCTTCAATTTGAAATAAGATCATATCATAGGAGAAGATAGGTCAAATCAAGGATTTTCCACTCCTAAGAAAGTGGCAAGAAAAACCCCTCTACATAATCAAATGGCAAAGGCTATTATAGTTCACTTGAATCAACTATTAGAAGAAAAAATGATATGAGGGATGAGGAAGTACAATGTGCAAGTTCAAATATAGAAGGATCTAAATGTGCAAAGGAAAAGAGGAAGGCATATTTTAAAGCAAAGAAATATGGGAAGGTGAATTTTAAAGCAAATGAGATGAAGGAGGTCAAGCTTAATCCAGGTAAATCACCTTTATTTTCCTCAAGTAGCATAACATATTATTACAATAAAAATGAAAGTAGTGTGGAGTGTTTTCCTTGCACTTTAGGGTTTTAAGAGCAGTATAATAAATAAAATATTATGGAGGATATACAAGGAAATTTAGGGTTTTTAGGCCAACATAAGAAAGTAATGACTATGGAGGATCATTTATGCAGTTTAGAGTTTTCAGGGCAATATAAAGAAGAAAATGCTAATGATGCTATTCCTTGCACTTTCTATTCTTTAGGGCAGCATAAATATTTAGAAGATAAGTCTCATTATGAACAATATGAAAAAGCAAAAAAAATATAAGAGATTGATGAAGATGAGAGTGTTGACACGAATGGAAGGAGAGGAAAGCCATCAAAGTAGGAACAAAGGGAAAAATAAACTCAAAAGGATATTGACTTGGAAAGCCATATAAAAATATCACAGGTGTTAAGAAGAAGTGGGGCTAAGCCCACTAATAAAAATAAAAAGCATTGATGATGAAAATGATATCATGGAATATTAGGGGTATGAATAAAACCCCTAAAAAAAAAGTTATAAAGGAATTAATAGGTTGTTATAGTCCTAAGTTTATTTTAATAAAAGAAATAAAATTAAGCAGTGAGGAATGTAAGGATGCTTTTAAGAAGATTTGGAAGAAGGGTGATTGTTTAGCGATTTCTTCTAAAATATCTTTAGGTGGTATTACAATATTATGAGACAAATGCAAATAGGATGGAAAATTATTAGAAGAAAAAAGTAATTGGGTTGTTGGATTATTTTGAAGGAAAGAGGAAAAAATCAAAGTTATAAATGTATATGCTTCAACTATAGTTACTCCTTGTGAAATATGTTGGAAGGACCTTAGCATATTTTTGTCAAATACAATGATGATTCATTGTGATCTATGGATTCTTAGGGGTGATTTTAACATTGTTCTATATCCTTTGGAAAAATAAGGGTTGTATTCCAAGATGGTATAAATCAATGAAATGTTTTGCTTTATATGTTAATTCAAATTACCTTTGGGATGTTAGTCCCTCAAGCTTTTAATATACATGGGATAATAGATGCATTGGGCAAAACCATATTGTAGAAAGATAGGATAGCTTCTTGTTATCAAATAAATAGTTGCAAATAAAGTATACAATCTCTTTAGATATTTTATGGTGAGTAGGATTAGATCACAAACCCATTCTTTTGAATTTTGAGTTACCTAATAATGGTCTTCCAAAGCCATTTCACTTAGTCTATGTGGTTCCAATACCCTGATTTTTTTAGATGGTTATGTTATGGTGGGATGAATCAAAACTTGAAGGATCATGTATGTTAATGTTTGTTCAAAAGTTGAAATATTTAAAGGAGCAAATGAATATTTGGAATATCAAATATTTTCGTAACATTTTTAAATAAAATAAAGAAATTGAATCCAATCTAAAAAATTTACAAGAGATAGTAGAAATTAATGGAATGGATTAAGATTCTTATGTGAAAGAAAAATAATTACTTTTTTATTATCATAATGCATTGAAAAAAAGAGAAGTCCTATAGGTTCCAAAAATCTATAGAGAAATGGCTCAAGGAGGGAGATAAAATACAAAAAAAAAAAAATCAGGCTACAACAAAAAAATTTATTTTCATCACATCAAAAATATTAAAAATCTATATGGAAAAAATATTAAGGACAAAGAAGATATAAGGAAGGAAGCAATCAATTATTTCAAAAATATTTTATTAGATACAAGGCAAGATAAGGAGGCACAATATAAAAACTTCTACAAAATATTCCATCAATTATCACTCAGGGACAAAATTAAATCTTGATGAAGATGACATCTATGGAGGAGCTCCATGAAGTAGGTTTATCTTTTCATACTAAGAAGGCACCTGGCCTCGATGGATTTCTTACAATTTTTTTTTTAACAAATTGGGATTTATTGAAGAGTGATATGTTAGTTGTATTGAATAGGCCTAAAAAATGGAAGGCTATAATAGATGAGATCAATGATAATTTTATTACCTTGGTTCCCAAGAAAGGTGATAAAATATTTTGATAATTTTCGTCTAATAAGCCTTTGTAATATGGTTTATAAGATCATATAAAAAATTATGGTAAATAGGCTGAAGGACATTCTAGGTTGTCTTATCTCAAAAGAACAAGGTGGCTTTGTTCATGGTAAACAAATTCTTGATGGTATAATTATTGCACAAGAGTCCATATATTCTCTTCATCCCATAAGAAAACCAAGTATGCTTTTGAAATTAGATATGAGAAAAGCGTATGATAGGATTTTCTAGAATTTTCTACATGCTATTCTTAAAAAAATTGGTTTGATTATAGTTGGTGTGAGTGGATTAAATGTTGTTATAGAACTGCAAAATTTTCTATTTTGATCAATGGTTCTCTTGGTGGTTAGTCGTCTTGTGGAATTTATCAAGGTGATCTACTTTATCCTTATATATTCATTATTGTTATGGGAAGACCCTTTTAAAAGAAAAAATGGAAAGAAAAATCAAAGGTATTCAATTTGCAAAAAATGGTCCCTCCGAATCTCATCTCTAATTTGTTGATGATACTTTTATTTTGGGTCATCCCTCAATTAGTGAGGCCATGGATTTTAAATCAATATTATCATGCTATGAGAAGGCTACTGGAAAGTTGGTAAATACTACAAAATCTAGGATTTTTTTCATTAATATTGCCCTAGATTTACAACAAATTATTATGAATATTTTAGGGTTTAAAATTGAAAAATTTCCATCAACCTACTTGGGTATTCCTTTGTATGATAAAGGAAATAAAAAGGATCTTTGGATCTATTTTTTGAATAGAACAAAAGCTTGCTTGAAATTTTGGAAAGGTAAGTTCTTAACCATGGTAGGAATGCTA
This sequence comes from Wollemia nobilis, assembly GCA_028583015.1. Classification (NCBI taxonomy): domain Eukaryota; kingdom Viridiplantae; phylum Streptophyta; class Pinopsida; order Araucariales; family Araucariaceae; genus Wollemia; species Wollemia nobilis. Next base: position 3,509,585 of record JAQPPZ010000386.1, on the reverse strand, counting down.
CGACTCATAAAGACTACATTGTAATCTATTCCTATTTATATGATGTCACTTTCAAGACTACCAACAGGTATTACATAAGAAATTGAAAAAATTAAAAGAGACATTTTATGAAAATATTATGAGGAAAAAATTAAGTTTCCTCTTTGTAAGTGGGATAGGGTTTGCAAAGGAAAGAATATTGGAGGAGAAGACTTGTGGAATTCCATACTTATAAATTTGGCATTAGGAGCAAAGCTTGGGTGGAGATTATTTCAAGATCAAGGAAAGAATTAGGTAAAAATATTACTTCAAAAATATATAGGTTATCTTGATGAAATGAAATTATTTCGGAAAAGAACTCTATCAAAAGGATCACCAACATGGATATTCATATCAAAGAGTTTGCAATTGATTAAGAAGCATATTAGATATTCAATCAATGAGAGGAATTATGCCAAATTTTTGGTCTAATGCTTGGCTGAAGTCTTAGCCTCTTATCTTTGACTCAAAATGGAAACCATTTGCTCAAGCATGCCTAGAATGTAAAGTTTCAAAGGTCAAATATTTTATTATTATGAGAAAAAACTCCAGATCATGAATTTATTTTAGTAACTTGGTTGAAGGAGAGGAACTCAAAAAAAGTGTAGATGAAATTCAAAAGATGCTTCATGACTTTTATTTGAATGTTTTTACATGAAAGGATGAGTTGGTTTGAAATTTATCAAAGGATGGTAAATTCTTGATCAAGTTGGGATATGAGAATTTAGAACAATCAAAATTTCCTCCCAAGGATTTCCTTGGAAGAATATTTGATCATTAGAGGCTCTTCCTAAGGTATTAGCATTCCTTTGGTTAGCAGTTCAAAGTAATATTCTTACAAGAGAGAGTCTACAAAGAAAAGGATATTATGGGCCCTTTAGACATGCCTTGTGTGACAATTATTTAGAAAAATTAGACCATTTGCTTCTTCATTGTTTATTTGTTCATACCATTTGGGGTTATTTTTTTAAAATATGATATTATATTGGGTAGCTTCGTCAACATTGAAAGAGTTGATGAAATCTTGGATTAATTATTCCAAAGCTAAAGCATTATGTATTCTTTAGAGGATTGTCCCTACCATTATTTGTTGGAATTTATGGCTTGAAAGGAATAGCATAATTTAAAAAAAATGTCAAAATCATGCCCAAGTTTAAAACCATATTATTGCCTCTCTTGTAGAATATCTACAAATATGATGCTCATAATGGGAAGTCTCAATTATAGAAAAATAGGTGCTACTAACTTGGCTACCATATTTGAACATACATGGAAGAATCACCTATGATAATGAAATTAAAACAAAGGATCTACTTCGACCTATGGTAATATGGAAATATTCAAAAATTGGGTTTATCAAAATTAATTTTGATGGTGCTTCTAAAGGAAATATAGGAAACATTTGTGGAGGTAGTGGTTTTAAAAATAGTTAAGGAAAAATTCTCCTCCCTAATTTAAAATCATATGGAAATTCAACTAACAAATATGCAAAGGCTAGGGCACTTCTTATAAGGATTAAAAATGTAGTAGAAAAATGATAGAAATATATTTTATTTGAGGGGGATTCACAAATTATCATCAATGCTATTAACAAAAATGTATGTGGAGACTGGATAAAAAATAATCTATTTTTTGGCTAGAAAAGGATTTATATTACAAAATTCAAATAGAAGAGATACATTATCTATCTTTCCACAAACACAGGCTTTTGATCTAGGATTTAGTAGAAGATGTAATGTTACATTCTCTATCAACTAATCTACTATAGTAACCCATGTATAAAAGGAACAACCTAATACAATGAATTACAACACTAAATACATCTAATGCTACTACCATCAAGAGATAGGATAGAGAGAATATCTTCCCTAGTCCGTGTTGCCCACCATCTAGGGGGATAACCATAACAAGTGAGGTTGTATTTGTCTAGAGCCCAATTGGCCATCATATTTGCAACTTTATTTTATTCTTTAGGGATGTGATTGTATTCCATAGATAAAAAGCTTGTCAATATCATCTAAATATTCTCTATAATTCTCCTTAGTCTCTAGTCAAGCTTCTTATTCTCCATTGGATTCTTTAGATGGTTGATCATGACTTGTGAGTGTGATTCTATCTAGACTTCTTCCACCCTACCTTAACTACCTCATGGAGCCCTCTAAGGATACCATAACACTTTGCTAGGTTGTTTGAAAGAATGCCAATGCTCTTTGTAAAGGTGAAAATTAGGATCTCGTTATATCTTCCTATTCTTTCCACAATAACTCCTGAATTCCCTCATGATGCTTCATATGTGTTAACTTTTCCCCAATACTTTGAGGGAGGCTACCAATTTTCCTTTATAACTAATTTCAAGTGCCCTATGGTTGCTATTTTTTGATTAGCAATCTTAGGAATAATTTTTAATCTGCTCATGATCTAGTCCAATTTTTGATGGGGTTCTTGGGGATACTTCAATGTGTGTTGGACTATATCTATTATGTTGGTTGTGGTATTTTTACAAATATAGTGGATGTCCTTAGAATCTTGTTTGAATATGTGGTTGTTCCTTTCCTTCCATATGTTCCAAAGTAGGAGAGTAGTTCCTACCCATACTATTTGCCTAACATACTAGTCTACTCCATCTTGTGTAGTCCATTCTCTCCACATATGCTCTAGGGTGGTAAAGCTAGAATAATTAATATCAAATAATATATCCACTATCTTCCACAACTTTGAGGCTACAAGATATTAAATAAATAAGTGGTAGAGGATTTTGAGGTTCTCCCCACACATCTCATAATTGCAAAGACCATGGTAGCCTCTTTTCAGAAGTTGTTCCCCTATTAGTACCCTTTTATGTAGAATAATCCAAAAGAAAAATCTCACCTTAGGCCATTACTTCTATGACCATTTTTGTTTGAATAAGTATTAAAGCGGGTTAGGAGTACTTTGGCATAGAACTACATATCCACTTGTTACTGTGTAATCCCCCTGACTTGTGTTGCTCCATCCAAGGGAATCCTCTACTTGAGACCAAGAAAGTGATCTCATTTGTAGAGTTTTTTGGATGTTGATATTCTACCTCTTTAGAATTTGAATTGGCCATTTGGTTGTGGGGACCCAGTTTCTCCAAACTTTAGAATTTCTAGTCTAGTACCTGCAATTCTTTTCTACTTTTATCCAATTTGATCTATGTAGCTATTCCATGATAGGTATCCACTTTGGAATTTGAGCCACCAAAGGTTAGTGCACATCCCAAGAGTCTGTCCAAAATTTTACATGTTGACCATTGTGAATTGTCCAAAAGAACTTATTTATCAACTCCTCTCATATCCTCAAATTTGTTAAGATGGGGGATCATTTTATTTGTATTTAGTGTCAAATAATGGTTGTAAATATTTTATTTTCTATATATTTAGCTATCATACTTTGGGCCCATAGTGTATTGGGATTGTTCAACATCCTCCAATACAACTTAGCTGCTAGTGCCTTGTTCTTCTTGACTGTTAATCTGAATCCTAGTCCTCCTTCATGTTTGTGAAGGCATAAAGTTTTCCAATGCACTAGTGTCCATTTAATTTCATCCTTAGTGCCCCTCTAGAGTAATTTATGATTTATTTAAACCAACTCTCTTAGAACTACCTTGAAAATTTCCAAACTATGGAGACATAAATAGGTATAGATTGAAGGATTTATTTAACTAGGGTTATTCTTCCCGTTGATGATAGCCATATATTAGTCCATTTTATATATTCCTTTTTACTCTGTCCACTAGCTAGGTCCAATCCTTCTTTTTTTCTCCCTATTTTAAGAGGAATTTATAATTAGGTGATGGGAAGGGAGGTCTTATAGTATCTTAGTTTATCAAGAACCATGATATCTTGTATGGGTGAGTAGTGGAAGAAAATGACTTTGGAATTTTCCTCATTGATTTGTTGCCCTATGGCTCTTGAGAAACAAATTATAATATATTTGATTCTTGAGGCTTCCTTCACCGTTGCTTTCCCTAATAGAGTAATGTCATAAAAAAAATAGAGATGAGTGATTGGTTTGGATCCATTTACAATAGTGATTCCTATTGATGTTTGGTTTTCCCTAAATTTTGCCATTGTCCTTCCAAAGAATTTAGCCAAAATGATAAATGAATATGGGGAAAGGAGATCTCCCTACCTAATACTCTGAATGCAGTGAACAATTATGAAGGGCAACCATTAATCAAAATTTATTAGGACACTAATGAAATGCATCCCTTCTTAAGAGAAGAAAAATTGACCTTTTACTTTGAGGAGGAAAGCCCAATCCATCCTATCATATGCTTTGGATAAGTCTAATATGATGAACATGGATGAGGATTTTTGTGCTTCCATGGAGTGACTAGCCTCTTGAGCTAAAACTATCTCATCCACTATCTGTCTACCTTCCATGAAACCACCTTGTTCCAGTGAGATAATATTATGCAAAAGTGGTTTGAGCCTCTCTACCATTACCTTGGTGATTATTTTGAGTAAGATATTACATAAATTTATTGGTCTAAACTCAATAATATTATCTGCATCTTGTGCCTTTGAGATCAATACTATTTATGATTTATCAATTTTCTTCAACACATATTTAGCTTTCCTAACTTCCTCAACCACATCCAAAGGATCCTCATGTATGATATCCCAAAATTCTTGGTAAAATTCAATGGGGAATCCATCTGGTCCAGGAGTCTTGCCATTTTGCATTTTGAAAACCACATGTTGTAACTCTTTGGTAGTAACTAGTGCAATCAAAACTAAATCCTCCTCCTCTATTATTAGTGCAGTTATCTCTTGTAACACTTATTTTTGGGATAGGTCCTAGGTGTAGACCAATTGGTTACCCCAAACCCCATAAGGGGGATAAATGTCCAAGGTTAAAATATTGGGCCTTTTCAAACTAAACATTTATCCCTTTCTTGGTGCTTTCAGCACCGTAAAAGGTTTTAAATGATCATGGCATGGTGGTTATAGGGGAATACTACGTGAAGATTTGTGTGGTGGCTTTCAATGTGGACATCGTAGAATACTATGGTGGCTATTAAAAGCTAGATAGCCTACCCAGATTCATGGTGGCTATCGATTCCACCATGTTAAAAAACACTTCATGTTGGGCTTCCATATCCAAATGTTTTATTATGAATAGACTCACAAAATAGTTTATTGCAATAGACCTCATACCTTTCCATGTGTGGATAATATATCCTATTTTTGTTCTCAAGGAGGGTATGGAGTTGTGTGATCTATATACTAGAAGATACTTGTGGAAGAATTATATGTTTTTATCCCCCTCTTAGAGCCATTGGATTCTAGATTTTTTCTTCCATAATAACTCTTCCTTTTTCATTCCTCTAGCCAGGATGTAAGTATGATCTCTAGAATACTTAGACCCTCCATGATACCATCCATGCATATTTTTATATTCAAATATTCAAGTTGTGCTAGTACTTCCAAATTTTTCTTCTTGACATCTCCAAACTCTTCCTAGTTCTAGGTCCTTATCTTGGATCTGATATATTGAAGAATCCTCACAAAGCAGTACATCTTGGTTCTATGTTGAGGTTTGCCTTTCTTCCACCATTGTTGCACTCTAGACCTAAAAATTTTATCTCTAAACCACATTAGTTGGAATCTAAATGGTGAGTGTTTGGTCTTAGATTTCCATAATTTTGTCATGATTGGCCAATGATTTGAGCTTGCATTATTTAGGATCTTTGCCCTAGGAATGTGCCCATGAATAAAAAAATTGTCTGATAGTAGGAATATATCTAATATTTCTAAAATATAGGCAAATCCTTACCTCCTATTAGACTAGGTCATTAGACCATTGTTTGGTCTAGCATCCATAAGATGAAGGCTTTTGATGTATTCCTTCATGAGGTATGTGCTCTCATTTAAGCTATCGTTTCCTCCCAACTTATCTTCCAAGGATAGGATGGTATTGAAATACCATCTTATTAGGGTCCATTCTTGAGGGAATTGGGTAATAATGTAGTTTATGTTCTTCAATTGTCTATGTTTCACCTCTAGGCTAGAAGGTGCATAAACATTCATGCAGAGTATAACTTGATATGATTGTCTACTATGAGCTACTACTACCAAGAGACCCCAACTACCCACCACCTAGTGGATAACTACCTCTTTAGGGTCTCAAAGTTATGCAATACCTTCTAATTCCTCTTAGGAGTTGAGGGATTCTATTCTTCCAACATGACATACTTTCTTTGAAATTGTCTCCATCTCTTCCATTGATGCCCTCATCTCCTAAAGGAAGACAAGTTTTGGTTGATTTGTCTATATCATTCTTCTAATTTTATTTTATTTTGAGGGACTCCCCTTGAGTTATTTAAGTTTCCAAAAAATGATTTTCATTAGTATTAAGGGCTAAATATGTAAGGGAATTTACCTTACCTTCTTCTATTAGATTTTCTCCTTTTTTTTATAGGGTGTTGAATATTTTTGTGTCCTACATTTTGATTGGTGTCCATTTTATTATTCTGACTTATATCCTAACTCACCCCTCCTAATTATGGAATAACATCCAATCCTAGTGTATGTGTGTACAACACTAGGGTATTGTTGGTAGATCTAGTGAGGTCTTCCCTAGGCTCTAGGTTTTTTATCGTGTCTACCTTTAATAGATTGTTACTCTTATTTTTATTTTCCTCATTTTTTTTGTTGGTAGTCTATTGGTTGGTTTGCTACTTCCTATATGTTGCTTTACACGACTAGGGTGGTGTCAGGGGTGTTATTTTCCTCTTTAGACATATATTACTTTCTCCTACCATGGAACTATACCTCTAAGAATTTTATCTCCATTGTATCCTTCTTATCATTCAAAAGGTGATCAATGGAGAGATTGCCAAACATATTGTCTGACACCACTTCCTAATTCCTCATTGCTAATTTCTATTGGATATTCTTTTTTTGGGATATTGAAACCCTTAAGGTTTGTTTCCTCTCTTACATGCTCTGGGATATTATGTGGGTATTCTCTTGCTAAATGGTCATATTCATGGTATATTCTACAATGAAAATGTATGTTCTCATAATCCACCTCCTACTCCCATGTTTCCTCCCCAAACTATAGAGTGATATTTTTTGGGAGGGGTTTATTAAAATCTATTAGGAAACATATATGAGCATAAATAATTTGCTTAAATTTATATGTACTATCAACAACCATCATGAGTGTTCCTAGGGTATTCCCAATTGCTAAAAAAATTATTGTATTCTAAAATTCTATTGGTAGGCCAAACAACCTCACCCAAACTAGTATTGTGGATGGTATCTCTTCCTTTTCTTTGAATTTAGTATTCTAAGGTTTCATAAAGAAGTCTGACCTTCCAAAAAACCATGGCCCCCCTTGGAATATTTGTTCCCTATCTCCCTCAAAAGCAAAAATATCAAGAAAAAAACCATTAGGGTATGCAGGGATTTGGAACTTACCTTTTGTTCACCATTAATAAGCAACACATAGTTTAAATTCTGAAAGGGTTGGTTTGAACCCCATAAATTGACATATAAAACCTCTTCTTTCCATGTCTTCTATTCCATTCTAAATTTCCTCCATATAACCTTTACTATCAGGGAACCATCCACCACCTTTAAACACCCTATCACAGTTTTCCTAGGATCCATATTTGGCATCCTCAAAGGTCTTCATGGCATCCTCAGGTTATTTATCACATTTGAATGAAGATGTTCTCTACAAATGGAATCCCTAAAATTAATTTTTTTGGTACCTCCCTTGACTTTTTCCCCATATTGGATATTGGTATAATCAACCTCTTTTGGTAGTTTTCCCTCGAAATAGTCTTGCTTATGTTTTGGACCATATCCATTTTCTCCGCTTCAGGTTCTTTGATCTAGTCTATGTCATGAAATTTGTTTATGGTTCTCTTCAACCCTTGTCCTCATTTTTGTTGAATATTGTGATCTCCCATATCTTTTTCAATTGTGAACTAAAAGTGCTTGTTTCTTTTTCCTTCGCTTTGTGTGGCTTGTAAAAATTGGTTGTCTACTATATTTTGAATTCATTGCATATCCTCAAACTATACCTTTTCCTTACCACAATCATCCTTGTCAAAAACAATTGTTGGCCATTAGGGCGGATAAGTCATGTTCTCTGTATTTTATCTACAATTTTTTCTAAAACCCTCATCCTAGCTCTCGCCTCCTCAAATCAAATTCTATAAAAGTCCTATCCTTTAGGATTTTGCATTTTTTTAATGAAAAATTGTTAGGGTAAAAATAATATTATTACTAATGTTCATCATCTATTACTAGAGGTAATCTCCTTAAAAGTGTGGGCATATTTATAGAGAAGAAAATCACATATAAGATAAATTAGTGAATTGTGGTGTTCATCTTCATCCCGATGAAATTTAAATCTAGCCAAGTGAGATTTTATCTCAATCAAAATGATGTCAAGAAGCTGATTGTGAAAACATAGAATATCAAGGAAGTTGAAGAATATATTTAAGATGAAAAGAAATGAAAAAATTGTGATAAAAAAGTATGTTGCAACAAATGTAATATTTTGCTATTTTGATGGGAATAGCCCCAATGGAAGCCACATTTAACTAATTAATTAATTTTTTACATATCTAACCAGTTGAAACCATGCCATTTAATAGTTTGTACATGACATTTAATTATTATTTTATAAATATTTATTAAATTATTTTTTTTGGAAGTATTTGTTTTAATGGATTATGTGGAACTGAAATGAATCTTGTCTTTATTACATCATGGTCATATAGTGGTATTATAACAATTTGTCAATTATGCATGTATCCTTTGATAAGATTCAAACCTACATCTTCTTTTTAAAAATTGAGGAATATAACTAGTTGAAAAGGAAAAAAAGAAAGGGAAAAATAGCATGCATACACAATAAACATGAATATTTATCCTAGATACCCTTGAGCGGGAAAACTAAAAAAAACTCAAAGCCACACCTCTTGCTTTTATTTATTATTATTCACTTTTAACAAAGCAATTACAATATATATATATAGGTATCTTGCAATACCAAAAAACCCTAAACCACCAAGTAGTATTAGAATACAATGGGCTAAAATAAGACGATGGGATAAAAACACCCATACTTGCTAATTAAGGAGACTACCCTCAAAATAAGACCATGGACTAAACTACCCATACCTTCTAATTAAGGAGACTACCCTGAAAATAAGACCATGGGCTAAAACCACCCATACCTGCTAATGAAGGATATTACCCCAAAAATAATACCATGGGTTAAAAACACCCATACCCACTAATTAAGGAGATTGCACCAAAAATAAGACCATGGGTTAAAAACACCTATACCTGCTAATTAAGGAGACTACTCAAAAAATAAGACCATGGGCCAAAACAACCCATGCCTTCTAATTAATGATACTCTTCTAGAATAATACCATGGGGTAAAACCACTCATACCCACTAATTAAGATGATTGTCTCAAAAATAAGACCATGGGCTAAAACTACCCATATTTGCTAATTAAGGGGACCTGCCTACAAAATAAGACCTCATATTTTTTTCATGCAAAGGATACAACACATCCAAAAATATCCTACTTGTTGAATACTTTGTAGTGGGGCCTATACAAATCATAAATTTAGCTACTTAAGGCAACCAAACCCACTGTCTCCCTCAACCAATAAAACTTCATAGTATTCATAGGCTTAATGCATCTACATCAATTTTGAGAGTATCAATTTTCTCTAGCAACACCTTCTTATCTTCAGCCATGTCTCTAATAAAATGGTATTGTACTACAATATGATTTGTTTTAGAATGATAAGCAGTGTTCTTTGCTAATTATATTATACTTTACTATCATAATTTATCCTTATAGCTCCCTGTAAGAACCCAAAACCAACACATAGTCTTTGTAAACATACTTCTTCCTTACTTGAATGAGTGGCTTCATGTACTTAACTTTTATTGTTGAAAGTGCCACTACAACTTGCCTCTTGCTCATCTAGCTAATTGATCCACTAAACAAGCAAAATACATAGCCACTAGTGAATCCTTGATGATCAATATCTCTAGCCTAGTATGGATCAAAAAAACCTTATATATTCAATATCTTTTTTTGTTTAGGAATTCCTTGATAGCAGATTCCATAATCTATTATGCTACACAAGTATTTTAAAAGTCACTTTACAAAAATCCAATATTGTTTTCCTAGTTTTGACATATATATGCTCAAAAATCCCATTTCATGGGCAATGTATGATATGGTATATACCATGACATACATCAAACTCTTGACAACACTTGCATAAGGAACAAAAGATATTTTCTCTTCCCATTCTTGTGTCTTTAGACACTATTTTACAGATAGCTTTATACCCAAAGGAATGGGAGTCTTGACTACAATCATGCATATTAAATCTCTTTAATATTGTCTCAATATAATTTCTTAGATTCAACTAAAGTGTCTTATTTGATCGATCCCTCTTAATCTGCATGTCCAAGATGAAATTGTAGGAACAAGATCCTTCATATTAAACTTATATGACAAGTGAATTTAAAAATTCTATATGATTACCTATCATTTCCAATTAACAACATATCATCAACATACAATGCCATAATAATAAAGTGATCATCAACTTGTTTGGTGTACACACAATGATTAATTTTGCTTCATAAAAAAGTAAGTCCTAATACATAAGTATCAAAATTTTGATACCACATCCTAGGTGATTGTTTTAGACCATACCAAGATTTCTTCAACCTGCATACTAAGTCTTCTTGGATACCCATTTGCTACCAATTGGTTTTCTTCTAGCAAGCAATTTTGAAAAATCCCATGTCTTATTTTTGTCTAAATATTTTATCTCATAAACCATGGCCTTATAGAATTTACCATCCTTTACATTAATTGCCTCCCTAACAATTCTAGGATCATCATCAATAATAGATAAAATAAAAGTAGAATGAAAATCAGGTGAACTATACATTTTTGGTTTCCTTCTTTCTCAAGTCGATCTTCTCAAGACTAGAGTTTGAGGATCTAGTTCATCATATTTTGTTGAGTCAAATTGTTCATCCATGAACTCAAATTACACCTCTTTTGTTCTTCCTCTCCGAGTTGTTCTTCCTTCTTTAGGGTGCTTTTAAATTCTTTGAATATTACATCTCGACTATAAGAAATTGTCCTATTTTTTGGGTTCTAAAGTTTGTAGCCTTTTACACCATATTTATAATCAATAAAGGTACACTTATTTGATTTATTATATTACTCATTTTTTCCTTTGGAATATGCACATAAGCATCACAACCAAAAGCTCTAAGATGTTCAAGATAGGGTTTCTTACCAGTCCATGCCCCATATAAACTTTTATCAACCAATGCTAATGTAGGTGATCGATTTACTAGGTAACATACAATGTTCCACAACCTTTGCTTAGAATTCCTATGCTAATCCTATACCATTGAGCATACTCCTTCCCTTTTCCATAAATATCTTATTCATTATTTCTACAAATATATTTTTATTGAGGATTGTAAAAGGTCATATTTTTCCTTGTTATTCTGCACTCCTTACAGAACTCCTCAAATTCATTGTTGTAGAACTCTCCTCCATTATTTATCTACAACACCATTATATTTTTCTTAGTTTATTTTTCTACAAGAGCCTTAAACTCTTTGAATTTTATGAAGATATTAGATTTCTTTCAGAAGAAATATATCCATGCCTACCTTAATAAATTATCTATAAATAAAACATAGTACAATGATTTTCCAAGTGATGGAATAGGTGCAAATTCAAAAAAACCACTATGCATCAGCTCAAAAATCCCTTTTTCTCTTGTATTACCAGATGGAAAATTTCCATAATTCTATTTACCATATACACAATATTAAAAAAAATCAATATCTCAAGAAAGATAAAAATACCTTTAGTATGCAAATATCAAAAACTTTGTCTTCTCTATAGGAAGAATAGAGGTTTCATTTGTTTTGTTTTTAGGAACAATAGAACTATTACACCCATTAGTCACAGTGATTCGCAATAGCTTGTATAGTGTTCTAATATAAAATCCTCTTTCCAACACCATTGCTCCTCGAACCATCCCATAGGTATCCTTTCCAAATACTATTTGCACATCTCCATCACTCATTCTACCCATAGATATCAAGTTTCTAGTCAACATTGGAATATGAAGAACATAAGAGAGGGTTTTAACCCTTTCATATTTCAATAATAGTTTAACCCTTGCATGTCCTATTATTCTAGTTGTCGAGTCATCTCCTAGAAAGACATCACTTCCATTATACTTTTCATATTCAAAAAATCATTCTCTATGAGGAATCATATGAAAAGAAGATCCCAAATTGATCAATCGTGTATCATGATATAAATGTGTACTTAAATATTCCATGTATATATCCCCTTCTTCTATAGAGATCTTTGCTTCTATAGAAGAAGCATCATCAAATACTTTACTTTTATCAATATTTTTAGATCTAGTATTTTCCAACATTTTCGTATAATTTTTCTAGGAGATTTAGATATCCCTATTGAATTTGAATTGTCCCCAAAGTTATGCTTATTTTTATCTTGGGAGTTGTAATGACCCTAAAATTGAGAAATAATAAAACACACAGAAATAGAAAGCATTTTTTTTTACTAAGGAGAGGGATTCATAAATACCTACCCAAACTTAGACCAACTTAATGTTTATCAAACTCTAAGTTTCTCAAGAACTATACCACACAAGATTCCCCTCACACAAGTCCCTTATGTGTAGGCATATCTCATGTTATGCACATAAGTCCATCCATCTCATCTTCCTTGATGAGCTAGACTTATCACCTTCAATCATTAGAAGGTGTACACACATATCCATATTCTACGTAAGCCATTATGTGTAGGTATGCTATGTGTAATGTGAGTTAAGCTATCAATATTGTCTTCTAACAAGCTATCTTAACTAATATATGATCTTGTATAAACCTAGTTACTAGTTCTCCCTAAGGGGGTCTCAAGCCCTTAGGTTACCTCTAAGTTCACCCTAGAACTTACTACTAAGTTTTTATGAAAGTTATTCAACAAGAAAATAAAGATAATTCTAGATACTAAATCTAACAAAACATAACTCATTAAACAAGCAAAGGAACAATAATTAAAGAATAAACATGCATAAGAAAGGATTAAATACATTCATATTAAATCAACTAGAATACAAAGGTGCATCAGCCATATTGTTCATTTATTACATAAGCATGTATGGTATAACCTCCATACCTTTAAAAAATACATTACATCAATATCATTGGGGAAATATCCCCACAAATCTAATCTATTTGCATAAATAAATAAGATGTAAAGTAGAGAGAAAACTTGTGGATTGGTCCATATGTAACTTTGGTCCTCCAGCTCTTCAATCAATAAAGTGAGGATAGTAGGGGATCAGGACACTCATAGTTCAGGATAGACATGCTTCTAAATGTATTTACTCCTTTCATTTCCAAATTGAAACTATACAAATAACCCAAGTAATTCAACTATCTAATTCATAGTTGATATCATAGAAACTACTCTTTCTACACCTTTCCTTTCATCCTCCTATGAGAGTCTTTCAACAATGCATCTAGATCATGGGCTATGTAGACACCAAAACCTATGCATCCATAAAATAATATTTGGCACCCCACATCACATCCTCCATACTAAAAGTATATACCTAAGTTTAGACTTAGGTGTATGGAATCCTGTACATTAATCCATTTTCCAAATTTATTAAATATAGAAAATTATCGTAGGATACCCTGCCTAGCCACTAGACTTTTATCATAGCCACCTCACTACCCCACATTTCCACATCTCATACACCATTGTCCCATTTTTCCATTCACATGAAACAACCCTTACAACTCACTCCACTTGCATCCACATCACCCCAGTTAAGTGAGACACCCTGGGTGACTCACTCTAACTACCCCCCTCCATTTGGCAGCCTTGGATGGCCACTTGGCAATCTTGGCTTGCCACATCTCATTTCCCTCCAAAATCCTAAGGAGACTATAAAGGCACCTTCACCCCATAAACCACATAAGGTTGAGCATTTTTACTATTAGGATACTAGAATAGTACCAAGAGATTGCACTCATACCGAGAGAACCTAAGATCTAAATCCTGAAGCTATCTTTTGGAGCAAATTTTTCCCTCGGTCTAAATTACCCATCCATGGTTATGCAGTCAAAACCATACTTGCATGGTTCCTACACCACCTTTGCATAGTTCACTAGCCCCCACTGTGCATCTATGGTTTCTCAAAATTGAAAGAAGACACAACTCATCACGATTAGTAAGTTTTATTTGTAGCAAGACAATTGGCTCATGTTTCTCTATTTTATATAACTTATTAGCTAAGGGTTTTATTGTATGCTTTCTATTTTTGTATACAAGTGCTACTAAAACCCCATTAGCTTCTTCATGTGTGTGCAGGAAGTAGGTATCTTGGAGTAGCTATTGAAGCTAGAGTAGTCTTTGCATCGGATACTAGAAGCCCACTCACCCCTTAGAGATGCAATTGAAGAACGAAGAATGCATGTCCCTATGGAATATTTGGAAGACCCCCATTCTATCACCAAAGCATTGTATATCACAGAGATAAATAGCATTGTAACATTACCCCTAACACACTTGAGGTAGTTCAAAAGTCATTGTAATATTGTATCAAACTATTAATACAAAGAGTAATTTTGGCAATTTTCTTTCTCTGTGTACATTTTTGTTTGCATTTAGTTATTTTTCTATAGAAAATGGTGATCACGGTGGGACCCTATAAGGGTATTATTTATTTTGTCCTAACATAAAATTGATTATTGATATGTGTTTCTGTGATTACAGGTTTTCGGAGTTCAAGCGCGTGAGAATTTGAAATCAGGATTGATGGATATGGAACCTATGTTCATTTGGCACTGTGACTAGATCAATTAAAGTCCCATATCCTTTTTACTTTCATTTCATAAATTAAATTTCCATACCCTTAATTTAAAAAATAAACCATTTCCTATATTTATTCATTAAATTAAATTCAACTACTTTAATTCACAAATAAATCATTTTTCCTTTCATTTCATAAATTAAAGTCCCATACCCTTAATTTACAAAACAAACCATTTTCCATATTTATTCATTAAATTAAATTCAACTACTTTAATTCACAAATAAACCCTTTTTCCTTTCATTTTATAAATTAAAGTCTCATACCCTTAATTTACAAAATAAACCATTTTCCATATTTATTCATTAAATTAAAGTCAACGACTTTAATTCACAGATAAACCCTTTTTCCTTTCATTTCATAAATTAAAGTCTCATACCCTTAATTTACAAAATAAACCATTTTCCATATTTATTCATTAAATTAAAGTCAACTACTTTAATTCACAAATAAACCCTTTTTCCTTTCATTTCATAAATTAAAGTCCCATACCCTTAATTTACAAAATAAACCATTTTCCATATTTATTCATTAAATTAAAGTCAACTACTTTAATTCACAAATAAACCCTTTTTCCTTTCATTTCATAAATTAAAGTTCCATACCCTTAATTTACAAAACAAACCATTTTCCATATTTATTCATTAAATTAAAGTCAACTACTTTAATTCACAAATAAACCCTTTTCCTTTAATTTCATAAATTAAAGTCCCATACCCTTAATTTACAAAACAAACCATTTTCCATATTTATTCATTAAATTAAAGTCAACTAATTTAATTCACAAATAAACCCTTTTTCCTTTCATTTTATAAATTAAAGTCCCATACCCTTAATTTAAAAAATAAACCATTTTCCATATTTATTCATTAAATTAAATTCAACTACTTTAATTCACAAATAAACCCTTTTTCTTGATATAAGCAAAGTTCTCTAACTCTACTTATTAACAATTCATGAACCGGTTTAATATATATATAAAGTTCTCTAACTCTACTCATTAAACAATTCATAGATAATTTTAATAAAAAACCAAGCCTTGGAATATTAGAGATGGACTTAATTTAAATAAGGTCTCCAAGGACTCAGACTTAGAGACACTTCGGCAACTCAGTGTTAAGCATGACGCTCTTCGTAGGTGAATAGTTCATTGCAGTAATGAACATCCTCTATGGTCTGTGAATAGTCATACCTCTGTTGTCCAAGCTATGATAAGAAGAGGATGGGTTACCTATGAAAATGAACATCACCTCTCTCACCAAGGTAGCAGTGTCTTCTAGTCACAAGTTTGAGGAAATGGGGATAGTGAGGGTAAAAGTGCTTCCCTAATATATGGGATACCTTTTAAAGGGTACCCAACCACACAAATCACCAATAACATAGTAGGCCATATACACGGGCAACCATGAGGGTAAACCTCTTACTCATCCAGATGATGGTAGCTACACATGGTAGCCACTATGGCATACTTTCCAACAACAAGCATGACAACAAGCTCAATACACGAATAGCATGATAAAAATCACAATATATGACAAGAATGGAAACAAGCATAATACATGGCAACCACAATTGAAAGCCTTCCAACAACAAGCTTACATAGTGAGCACAATACATGACAACCACGATGGCAAGCTCTACAGTAGCAATCTTACACAACAAGCACAATACACGATAGCCACGATTTTATGTTGTACCTAGCATATAAAACCTTAGGAAATAAATTGTCTAAGAGATCGAAAGACGAATCAAAGAATCTATTCAAAAAATTTGCATGATCAAGTAGTGCCACTCCATACCCGCTTGGATGTCATGTCAGAATTTACAATATTTTATAAAAATAAATAAAAGCAATCCATCCAGTTATAGTCAAACTTTATACAAAAAGCGTAAAAAGGACAAAAGAGAAAAAGATATGGTGGGTGTCTGTAGGCACTATAGATAATCAATATCCGCAGATATTATTACACAACACTTCGATAATAAAATGAGAAGTGTAAGGAGGGTATTTATAGCAATAGCAAACCCCCTAATTACATAATAAGGATTAACATAAACCATCATAACAAGTGAGCTTTAGGTTATTTACAAATATTAAATAAGGTTTAACTACAACAAGGTTAGCCATGGCCCATTGGATTTACATAATAAAATATTAAACAATAACGTGCACTTTAAAATACCCTAAGGCCTATACAATACATCACATATGCCTAATCCTGGCCATGAATCAAATTACAAATACAACAAAAGATAATATTATAGACCTTTTAAGTGTACCCTGTATGAGAAGGATCTAGAAACATCATATTAATTACTTCTTCATTATCCATTTGCTTACAACATTTGGTGTTTTTTTAAAACTATGAGGATATATTGGGTAGCTCCATTAACATTGAAACAGTTGGTAGAATATTGGATTACTTATTTCAAAGTTAAACCATTATGTATTCTATGGAGGATTGGTCCTACAATTATTAGTTGGAATTGATGACTTGAAAGAAATAATATTATTTTTAAAAATAAATCTTAAAATCATCATAGGAAGCCTCAAGTGTGAAAAATAGGTGTTAGATTATTTTTTGTAGTATTCAAGGATACATGAAATGGTTATCTACAACAATAGAGTTAGCATAAGGTATTTTCTTCAATCTAGGTTAAAATTCAAATGTCTATAACTTGAGTTTATCAAAATTAATTTTGATGTGATGCAGAAGCCTATATTTTGGAGGGCATGAATTTTGATTCGACCATTGGATTGGTTTGAAATTTTATGGGGAGTTGTATAACAAGGTGGAAAATATCATGGAAATGTTTCTGTAGAATTCTTGAAGATTTTTCAGTGTGTTATCGTGCCCTAATTCTTTTATCTAGTGCCCCAAAAATGGGATTTAGTTTTTTTTTTTTAATTTGGAAGGGAGCATATTTGAGATAACTTATTATTTAAGCATGTATAGGTGTTGAGATTTTTTAGGAGGCTTAATATGGGAAAACCAATAATGTGTATTAATTCAGATGGATGTCCGAGATTTTTTTGGCTGACACTAAAAGACGAAATAGCCAAAAAAATTAATAAAATATTATAATTTCTCATGTTTAGGATTTGTTTTAGGGTTTCTTTTGGTATCTATATATTCCCTTGTATTGCATTATAAAAGGTGGTGAAATCTAGGAATGAGAGAAATAAAGCATTTGTTGGTTTATTTCCATCTATTGTGGTTTTTATGTGATTGGGAACTTTTTTACTTTGTTTTATTTTCATCATAGTTTTATGTGATTGGAGGTTCTTGTTCTGAACTCTTGCAGATGGATTTACATAATTTAGTATCAGAGCAAGTTGGATCTTACTAGGAAGAGAAGGTAATCTTGTTGATTACAATTATTTTGCTATTCTTATTTTTTTATTTGGGATAACACAAATCATATTAGCATGAGGAGAGGAAGAGGAGGTTATGCCCAACTCAATAGGAATATGCAAGAGCTACAGACACAAGTTGCTCAATTAACTAGAATTATGGTTCGTATGAGGGACATATATCCCTCAGAATTTGCATATTTGGATTCTGATAGTGAGACTATGGAAGGAAACAACAAGCCAGAGGTTCATGATGAGGAAGAATTGGAGGAGAAGCTATAGGAGAAATAATTTGAGAATAGGATAATTAGGACCTTGGAAGTAAATAAATATGGTTGATAGATTGGTTGAATAGCATGGATAAGTTCTTTGAGTTGAAAGGCCTTTCAGAGGAAAAGAAAGTTAAGCTTGTATGCATAAAGTTGAAAGAGCATGTGTTGATTTGGTGGGATCATCTACAGAAGGAGAGGCAAAAAAAAATAAAGGAAAATATTAGGGTCTGGTGTAAAATGGAAAATAAATTGAAGGAGAAATTCTTTCCAAAGATTATGCCCAAACATTGTTTCGTAGACTTTATAACCTTAGACAAAAGGATCAAATCATCGAGGTCTACATCAACGAATTCTACAAGTTATCAATTTGGGTGGGTCTTGAAGAGTTAGAAGAACATAATGCTACAAGGTATGTGAATGGATTAAGCTATACCATACAAGATGAATTGAGTATGCTTCAAATCCATAGTGTAGAGGATGCATATTAGTTAGCATTAAAAGCAAAAGAGAAAAATAAGAGGAGTAATTTTAAAAAAGGAGTGAAGAAAGGACCATCATCACCTTTAGTCAGAGGGTATCCTTCAAAGGGAGAATCTTCCAGTACAAAGAAACAAGAAGAGTCTAGGCAGGGTCAAGATAACCACCATAGAGGTGGAGGATCTTAGAGAGGAAGAGGCTATGGTGGAGGATGAAATTGGGATGGCCCATGAAGGTAATATACTTGTTATAGATGTAGTGAGGAAGGGCACAAAGCTTTTGAGTGTCCGTACTATCTTGCACAAGAAAGAAGACAAGGAGAACAAGCTAGAGTCAATCTAGTTGATGTTGAAGAGTAATATAAGGCAGAAGTTGTGGCAAAAGTGGGGGAAAAACTCATGATAAGAAGGATAATGATCGTCCCAAGGAAGGAGAAAGCACAAGATAATGATGGTGGTGATTCATGGTTGCGTACGAGTATCTTTCAAACAAGATGCGTATCTGGAGGAAAGTTATGTAAGATGATTATTGACAACAATACTTTTGAAAATATGGTTTCCACTAAAATGGTTGAGAAGCTTAACTTAAAGTGTGAGAAGAACCCGTATCCCTATCGCATATTGTGGTTCAAGAAATGAAATGAGGTAACTGTAGATAAGAGGTGTCTGGTTAAGTTTTCAATTGGGAACACCTACAAGGATGAAGTGTGGTGTGATGTAATTCCAATGGATGCATGTCACTTACTATTGAGGAGGCCTTCACAATATGACATACAGGCTACCCATGATGGGGGAAGGAATACTTACACATTCTGGAAGGATGGATTAAAAGTGGTCTTATTGCCACATAAGTAAGAGGGGCAAAGTGAAATCCTATTGGCAACTAAGAAATTTATCACAGGGATGAAAGAAGTTGAGGTTTTTTATGTGTTTATAGCAAAGAAGGTGGTAACTAAGGATGTTGATATACCACTTGCAACAAGGTTGCTAAAAGAGTATGCATATGTCATACTAGAGGAGTTACCAGATGGATTACCTCCAAAAATGGATATTCAACATCATATTGATCTAATTCCATGATCGGCTCTTCCAAAATAGGTAACCTATAGGATGAGTCTTATGTAGAATAAGGAGTTGAACAAGCAAGTGATAGAATTGATAAAGAAGGTAGTTGTTAGAGAAATTATGAGTCCATGTATGAATCTTGCACTATTGACACCAAAGGAAGATGATACATGGTGGATGTGTGTGGATATTAGGTGAGAAACAATGGTGAAATTGTTCTATTGATCAACAATGCATTACATAGTTTTATAGTTCTTGAAAGAACTAAAAATAGACACGGTGGTTGAGAGAAATCCTCTCAAACTTATTACAACAAACTAACTTAAAGATAGCTCTTATCTTAACAACATTCTAATCTTGGACTATGGTCAAACATTGACCAACCAAGCCAAAACCTCAACGTATGCTAATAAAATTAACTAGAAATATGTAAATCAAAACATTAAACTAAAACTAAATACTAGGACTTAATATTTAGGACTAAGGAGGCAATGTTGAAAATATTCCAACATTCTCCCCCTTGATGCTAAAGACACTCATGCAAGAGTTCTTTAAACATCATAGAGTTGGAAGAAAATTTTTCTCTTACGTTTCCTCCAATCTTGAATCAAGAAATCAGAATTTGCAAAATACTTATGGTGGCACTCTTTCCACTCTTCATGTGGAATTTTCTGCAAATGCTTGAGTGCTTTCTTTTGTTGATTAGCTCCCCCTTCAACAAAATTATCTCCTCTTGTGGTTTTCAGCAACCACTCTCTTACATCTTTATCATTATGGTCTTTAAACCATGCTCTCACAAATTGATCTTCTTTTACATCTTTAACACTAAACAATACTCCACATGAGTATTTACAATTAATCATCTCACATAGATGATTATACCATACAACTCTTTCACATATTTCCACACAAAAAATCACAACAAATATGGCCATATAATGACCAACTACATATGCAACATAAAGTTGCTCCTCACACAAATATTCTCTCAAAAAAATGACTTTACAAGAATCCTTCTCCCAAGGAATTTTGAACACATCATTTTGATCCATGTGACCCAAGTTCTCCATCACTGTCTTCTCTCCAAGAAGACTCTTTGTAAAAGTTGTATCAATGAGACAATCTCTTTTCAATAATGTCTTTGGAAAACATTCTACTTTCTTTTCATTCCTACTCGAAAAAAAACAAATCATTAATCATAAAAACATTACCTTTAGTATGAGTAGATTTGGTGCTTCCCATAAAACTATTTTGTAGTTCTCCTTCATTGTATGGTGCTTCAATATCAACCATCAACTCTACACTAAGAGTTCTCCTCCTTTGTTCAATCCATGTTGGTGTGTTGAAACACCATTCATTCAAGCAATCATACATTGTTGCCTTTTCAAGAAAACTCTCTTTCTGCAATGTAGTCACTCCAAGTGAGTGATCTTCATCCATAAGTGATGTTTCCTTTGCCATTATGACAAGAAAATCAGCAATCTTATTTCCATTTTCTGTTTCTATCCCATTTGCCCTCTCACTTTCCATATACCAAATGAGAGAGTCTTGTGTGTTCTTTTCTTCACACAACACATCCTTCACCCTTGATGAGTGATCTTCAAACAAGAAGCCTATCGCTTCCATCTCCTCTTCATAAAACTTTTCTTGTGGATCATCATCCCACATTACTTTATTTGTTCTTTCAAGAGAGCACACATCCATTCCAAGTGAATGGTCTTCAACAAAAATAAGCCAATAGTCTTCCATGAACATTGCTTTTCCATCATCATATTCTTTATTCTCCTCCATGAGAATTGTAGATGCATTCTCCATGAAGTATTCTTCAACAAATAGCTGATTCGGTGTCTTCTCCATAAGACACTCTTCTTCATATGTCTCCTTCATGAGACATTCTTCATCATACATCTCACCTTGGTGATCTTCAAGCAAGGAACACTCCAATGTGAGTGTTTCTCTTCCTTTATCTTCAAATTCTTATTCCTCTTTGCTATCAATGTGAATGCTTTCAAAGCATACCATTCCTGCAAAAACTTCTTTAGTACAATTTTTCTTTTCATATTTTTCTCCTCCTAAAAGAAATAATTGACTATTACAATTTTCCATGCCATTACAAGACATGTCTTCAATGATTTGTGTCTCACAATGACTCTCTCCAAGGAAAGTTGTACAAGGCTCTTCCTCTTTCTTATCCTCTTCTCCATTAAGGGATTCTTTTCTCTCTTTCACACAAGGCTCTTCTTCAAGTATGTCTTGCTCTTCAAGAAAGAATTCTCCATTATAAGAATGTATGTATTCTACAAAAGACATACCTTCATATGAGTCTTCACAAGACTCTTCAAAGGCTCCTTCAAAAGGATCTAATTCAGAAACTTCTTCAAGGAAGCAAGGCTCTTCCTTGCTTAAACAATCTTCATGATTGTCACACATGGCTTTAGGGGTGTCCTCATCAAACCCATAAGCATCCTTCAACACTTTCCATGCCATTGTAGCTTATCTACAATTGGCTATGAGAGGAAAAACATTATTTTCCATTCCTCTCCTCAAATCCATAAGAGCTAAGCAATTTGCATATTGCTGCTCCTTCTTCTCTTTTCTCTCCTCGCCTTGTAGCTTGCTCCAAGTGGGTTCCTCATAGCCTTCTTGAACTATATCCCATAAGTCTTAAGCCTTCAAGAAGGTCTTCATCATTATGCTCCAAATAGCATAATTATCTCCATCAAATTTTGGTACAGCCAAGTCTGCATACATGGCTTCCTTTTATTTACCAAAGTCTCAAGCACCCAATTTATCATAAATCGGCCAATACTGATTGAAACAAACTAAATTTTTTCTTGTAGACTTCTGATATACTTATCTGAAAATCCACTAAATTTCAGATCCAAATTCACACAAATGAGAAATATGTGATCAATTTACTTTTGCCCTTTCTAGATCTTAGAGTGTTTTTGAGACAACCTCAATGTTCTTCACATAAATCAATCAATACAAATCCAAATGACCTGAAATTTTTTTTGAATTATGATTTTATCTAAATAATATTTCTCCCAAAGTTTGAGAAGCAAATACCTTGTATTCCACCTTATACAACCATTTTATTGAAAAACTCAAAATGCTAATAAAATCAGCAAATTAGCTCCAAATCACCTGAAATTTTGACTGCATCCTCTTGATACAATTATCTAACAACCCTCAAAATTTCATAATCAAATACCTCAGAATGCGTGAGATATTAATGATTTACTCGAGCTCTTCCTTGAAAATCTGTTGAGTGCTGGCCACTTGAGTTTCTCTAACAAAGTGTGTGCTTAAGATCTCTTCACGCCACTCTCCACAGGTTTTGATCCATCTGAGCAAACCTGCTCTGATACAAAATGATAAAATGAGAACCAGGTGGGACAAAAAACAAAAAATTAATTTAAATAAATCTCCTTGTTTTATTGATTTTCGTAGTGCCCATACAACTCAATACAAACTATATAATAGTTTATATAGAAAATGGTGGACGATAAGGGATTATGGTGGGAATATAGGAAATAAGTGGAGGAGCGACAAAACTATGAGAGAATTTAGGAGAGAGAGAGAGAGAGAGAGAGAGAGAGAGAGAGAGAGAGAGAGAGAGAGAGTAAGATTTAAAAACAATTTGCCGACACAATTTTGTCGACCTTTACAATCATTTTCACACTGCAACAAGTAAACCAAACATTTCTAAGCCTCGTTGTTCAATACCCTCTTCACATTTGTAACATTAGGTTAATTAATTAAATTACAATCAAGTATTGATTCTCAATTCCAAGAGTAGTTGATATGATGGATGTGCTTGTCAGAGCATGGTGCTTTAGTAAAATTGACCTACATAGTGGATACTATCAGATTCGAATTCGGAAAGGAGATGAATGGAAGACTACTTTCAAGATAAAATATGGGTTGTACGAATGGATGGTGATGTCATTTGGATTATCCAATGCACCTAGTATATTTATGAGGATGATGAACATAGTATTGCGAGAATATATTGGTAAGTTTGTAGTTGTGTATTTTGATGATATTCTGATATTTAGTAGGAATGAAGAACACTTGTTGCATTTGAAATTAGTGTTAGAGTTGTTAAGGAAGGAGAAGTTGTATGTCAATCTAAAGAAGTGTAGATTCCTTTAGAATATTCTAGTGTTCTTGGGATTTGTAATCTCAAAATATGGAGTGAGGATGGACAAAGAGAAGGTGAAGGTAATTTTGGAATGACCCATTCCAAGGAATGTGACAGAGGTGAGGAGTTTCCATGGCTTGGTAACTTTCTATAGAAAGTTAATTAGGAATTTTAGTAGCATTGTTGCACCTATAATAGAGTGTATGAAGGGAAGAGAATTTTTATGGATAAAGACAACAACAAAGAGTTTTGAATTATTTAAGAAGGTGATAAAAGCACTTGTTTTGATATTTCCAAATTTTAGCAAGTTGTTTGAGGTTGATTGTGATGCCTCCCACATGGGAATTGGATCCGCATTGAGTCAATAAGGGTGGCCTGTAGCATTCTTTAGTAAAAATTTGAATGATGTAAGGAAGAAATATTCTACTTATGATGTGGAATTCTATGCTATTGTGCAGGTATTGATACATTGGAGACATTATTTAGTGTCTAAAGAGTTTATGTTATTTACTAATCATGAAGCATTGAGGTATGTAAATACCCAAAAGAAATTAAATAGTAGGTATGCAAAGTGGGTATCATTCTTGCAAGAGTATACATTTGTTTTGAAGCATAAGTCAGGTAAGCAAAATCAAGTTGTTGATGCTTTGAGTAGGCGTGTAGTATTATTGACTACTATGGAGCATGAAGTAGTCGGATTTGAGGCAATTAAGAAAATGTATGAATATGATCCAAATTTTGGTAAAATTATGAAGCAGTGTAAGAATCCAGTGATAAGATAAGTTGGTAGTGATGTGTGTGATTATTTGATGCAAAATAGTTATTTTTTTAAAGGGAAGTAGTTGTGCATTCATGTTGGTTCAATGAGGGAGAACATTATTAGAGAGCTGCACAACAAAGGTTTGGTTGGACACTTTGGAGTGAGCAAGATGATTTCTCTTATAGAGGATAAGTATTATTGGCCGAAGCTAAAGAGGGACATAACTAGGTTTGTGTTAAGATTCAGAGTGTGCCAAATGGCTAAAGGCCATGCGTAGACTACAGGGCTTTATATACCTTTGCCAGTTCCTATAGGACCATAGATAGATTTGAGCATGGATTTTGTGTTGGGGTTGTCTAACACAACGGAGTAAGGATTTAATTTTTTTTGTAGTAGATAGTTTTTCTAATATGGCACATTTCATTGCTTACCAAAAAACCAATGATGCTACTAGAGTTGCAGATTTATTTTTTAGGGAAGTTGTTAGACTACATGGTGTTCCAAAAATGATCACCTCAGATCGGGACATAAGGTTTCTGAGTCACTTTTGGAGGACTATATGGGTGAATATGGGGATAAAGCTACAATTTAGTAGTGCATATCACCCCTAGACTGATGGGTAGACAAAAGTAGTAAACCAAAGTTTGGGAAATCTTCTAAGATGTATTGTTGGAGAAAAACCAAAACAATGGGACTTAGCCTTACCACAAGTTGAGTTTGCATATAATAGTTTAGTCAACAGGTCAACAGGAAAATCTCCTTTTCAAATTGTTTATGATAAGAATCCCAATGGTGTGTTAGATCTAATTGACCTACCAATTTAGGGTAAAATTAGTGATGATGCAAAAGCATTTGCAGAGCACATACAAGAATTGCAGGAAGGTGTCAGAAAGAAGTTGCAAGATAGTAATGAAAGGTATAAGGTAGTAGCATATGCAAGCAGGATATTGAAAGTCTTTGTGGTGGGAGACATGGTGATGGTTCACCTTAGGAAGGAGAGGTTTCCCAAGGGTACATATAACAAATTGAAGTATAAGAATATTGGACCATGTAGAATTTTTAAGAAGATGAATGATAATGCCTATAAAGTGGAGTTGCCTACTGATTTTGATATTTCACTAGTTTTTAATGTTACATATTTGTATGAATTTCATGGGGATGAAGATGAAGTTGAATCAGAAGAGGACATAAACTGGGAGTAGTAGATACCTAAGAAGAAAGAGAAAAATTATGCAAGTACTTGATAAGAAGATAATCAGTACCAGGCAAGGAAGCTACAATAAATACTTGGGATAATGGGAAGGTTTACAATAGGAAGATAATACTTGGATTTCAGAGTGAGAACTAAAAAATATTGATAGCAGAAAGTTGCAGGAGTTTGATCAAAGGAACTCGCAGGAGCTGAGTTCTTTTCAACCAGAGGAGAATGACGTAGAAGCCTATCTTTCAGAGGGCATAACTTTTGATCCGACCATTGGATCAGTTTGAAATTTTACGAGGAGCTGGATAACAAGGTGGACAATATCATGGTAAGGTTTTTATAGAAGCCTTGAGATTTTTTAGTGTGTTATCAAGCCCTAATTCTTTCATCTAGTGCCTCGAAAATAGGATTTAGTGTTTTTTTGAAAATATAGAAGGAAGCATATTTGATATAACTTCTTATCTAAGCATGTGTAGGTGTTGAGATTTTCTAGGATGCTTAATATGGGGAAACCAATAATGTGTATTAATTTAGAGGGCTATCCGAGCTTTTTTTGGTCAGCACTAAAACATAAAATAGTCAAATAAATAAATAAATTAAATTAAATATTGTAATTTCTCATCTTTAGGTTTTTAAGATTTAGGGTTTCTTTTGGGATCTATATATTCCCTTGTATCACATTGTAAAAGGTGGTGAAATCCAGGAATGAGAGAATAAAGAATTTGTTGGTTTATTTCCATCTCTTGTGCTTTTTATGCGATTGAGATTTTTTTTGCTTTGTTTTCTTTTCGTCATAGTTTTATGTGATTGGAGGTTCTTGTTTTGACCTCTTGCATCCGGATTTACATCATGATGATTCTTTCAAAGAAAATATAGAAAAAACTAGTGGATGTGGTGTTTATTTTATTATAATAGAGGCAAAATTCTCCTCACTCATAATCATATGGAACTTCAACCGACAACTAGTTTACAATTGGATGTGGTGTTTACAATTGAATATATATATATATATATATATATTAATATTATATATATATATATATATATATATATATATATATATATATATATATATTAATATTATATTAGAGGAGTAGGTTTTGCAAGGATCCCAAAACCTTATATACATTCAGATCAACAAAAAAACTAGGTTAGCAAATCTACAACACACAAAAACAAACATTGGGTTCATAGAGGTAATCCCATCATACAAAAGGGAACCAATGGGTGGTTTCAGTATGGAGAAACAAACGTGGAACAACAAACATAAAGGAAGGACTCAATCCTAGGTTGAATCATTATTTATTGCAGTAGTTTCATCACTGGCCTTATGATGATCTCTGAGATGGCTATAGATATCATCCAACACCTTGGTGGCTTGGTTGTACAAAGTCCAAGCAGCTTTGGATGCATTAGTAGCAATTAAAAGCATTGCCACAGTGTTGGCGAAGGGACCAAGAATAGTATTCTGAAACAAGCTGATCACGGAATCACCTTTGGAGTCAGACACCTTTGCACTGGCAAGATTATCATTATATATCACCTTCAGAGGGGAGCCCTCGAACTTCACCTGCTTTGGTCGGGTGGAATCCCGAACAACTTTTGGACTGAACTTGCATTTACTCCCAACTTTTTTGCTCTTGAGGAAGTGGCATCGAAGCACAAAATCGCTAGACTAGGAAGAATCTTCCTAAGGAGGGTCTGGGATAGGATTTTTGCTCGACATAGAAGAATCGAGAGACCCAATCTCCACTTCATCATCATCACGGAAGTGCCAATAATAGGGGAATCATAGCTCGAGCTTTGATCATTGGATGAATTGGGGGCCTGATGGTGCAGGCGATAACTTTTTGGACTATTTTTTGTTGTACAGGATTAAATGCAAGCCTTGGTGGAGCGGGTGGGAAGAATTTCCTTTCCTAACGATGTCAATGGATATTGCCATGGATATAAACAAATAATCGGGAACATTAATTACTTTGACATCCCTAAGATGGTTTAGGAACGCAAGGTGGAAACTATGTAGGGGAACATCAATTTTATTGACGGTGAAGTAAATCATCACGGGGATCATAACTCTATCCCAGGGGTCGGGAGAGACATCCTTACAATCCCACATTTCTCCCTTATGATCTTATTTCCATAGTCGATGAAATGGTCAATCTCTGCTACCATAGAGTGTCTGTCTCGATGAATAACACACCCGTCATTCAGAAGCTCAGTAACTTCAGCTAACAGCTAGACACTAACTTTGAATGGCAGCCCGTAAATGATGATGCATCCCTGATTCCATGTCTTTACAAAGGCATTAGATATCTTCGCATCACTTTCATTAAATTTCTTCATAAAGAAAAGAAATTTATGGCTGCCAAGAATATCCTCCACAATTGGATCAATCTGTAATATTTCGGATTCGAGCAAGGCCATTGTTGCAGGGACTCTTCAAGAATGAAAATGCTCTTTAGACTTAAATAAAGGAGAGGTCTCAGGGATTGGCTTTGCCTAAGATTATCTCTGTACTCCTATATATAGATTTTCAAAGAGGGAATTCCTTCATAGGCTTGCACTGGACGCATGTCTAGAGTTCTGGAATTAAGACACTACTAGAGCCATTGATGCACATGATCGTTGTGGATTATTGTAGCATGTGCCCAATCACACAGGATGATCCCAACGTGGGAAAGGAACCATCGGAAAGGCTTCTTGGAAATAATTATACGATCTAGATCATATATGAAGGCGGTGGAGCTATCCATAAGATCACCGCAGATCATTGTAGCATGTGCTCAATCACGTTGGATGATCGTAGCGTGGGAAAGAAACCATCGAAAAGGCATCTTGAAAATAATTAAATAATCTTGAGCACTTATGAAGGCGATGCAGCTATAGCACATATATTTTAATTGAGAGATTCATAAATTATATTAATACTATCATAAAAATGGAATGGATTTACAATTAGATTAAAATAGCATTATTGTTGATATTTTTAAATATTATTGGAGATAATTTTTTTAAAATTTAAGCATATACATTAATTTGAGGGGATTAAAACCTTAAAAAAATCTTTGTAAATTCATTGAAAAAAATATAAACATATAGATAGTAATGTTGATCTTATTTTAACAAAATTTAACTTTAAAAAATAATTAATCAAATAAATTTTTATCTTAATAAAAATAAATTCATAATGAATTTAACTTTAACTTGTAAATTCATTGAAAAAAATATAAACATATGCATAAAAAAATATTAAATAATAAATAATTTAATTGATAGTAATGTTGATCTTATTTTAACAAAATTTAACTTTAAAAAATAATTAATCAAATAAATTTTTATCTTAATAAAAATAACACCAAAAGGTACCTTGGGTGTAGTGTAACGTTTTGGGCTTTGGCTCTTCCTCAGGAGGTTTTGGGCTTTGGCTCTTCCTCAGGAGGTCCCAGGTTCAAACCGCGGCATGGATGAGTGTGTGAGGGGGTAAGTTTGTGTTAAATTCCCTATTGATAAGTATAGCTCTCAACTTTAAGAGGGGTCATGGTTGGGAGGAGAGTGCTCAACCCTGTACATCCATCATAGAAGATTTCTCACAATAACCAAATTCAAAAAAAATAAAAATCCGCCCATGTGGGGGAGTTGGAGAGAAGTGGGTAGTTGAAACTCTCGTGTTGGAGAGGCCCCAGGTTCAAATCTCTCCATCTCATATGTTTGCGGATATGCTATGTAATAGTTACTAGGGACCCTACTGGTGGTGTGTTTATCCACCCGCTTGATGTAATAATGAGTTTTAATGAAAGATCGACCAACATTTAAAAAAAATAATAATATCAAAATTTCAATTTTAAAAATATAATAAAAAAATATTTAAAAATAAATTATGTTTTTAATAAGTAAACTACGAAAGATTATGACTAGCAAATTGAACTTATTGAAGTAAATGATTTTGACTTTGATGACCGTACAACCACCAAACTTCTTTCAAAAGCACATGTAAAGTATTCTTATCCAACGTGAAAGTCTTAATGAACTTTGGTTAGATATTTATGGATTGATCATTTTAATTTTTTTTTTAAGATTAAAGATTTTAATAATTTAAATTTACTTAATAAATTAAAATTTATAATATTATGAAGTATTACTAATTTTTTATATATAAAAAATTATTTATAAAAATTAATTAAAAAAACCTTTCTAAGCTTACCTGTAATACGCTTTCTTAACTAAATATTAATAATTCCAAGATTACGTGTAATATGCTTAACCTTTTAACTAAATATTAATAATTGTTGGATTCAATTAAAGGAAAAGGAGCATATAACCCATTATGTTTAGTGGCCAACCAAAAGAATAATAGAGGATAAAAGTTAGGTATTGGTGGACGTTTGAGAAATATACTCTGGGTGTGCTTTCCACATCAAAGAGGTTATATACTTTGGGTGCTTTCCACATCTAAGAGGTTATAAAGGTAAAGTTTGACTTCAAAGTTTGTAAGTGAACTCATTCTTCAATATTATGCTATTTTTTTTAAATAATACTTCTTATTCATAAAAAATCAAAGAATACAACGTGAAAGACCAAAGCATTACACAAGTTTGCGAAATAAAAGCAAGCAATCAGATCGTAGAGCTTTATCTATTTTAAGGCAATCTTTTAAGATACTATCCCTAAAGGCCTGTAACTGATCCAAAATAATCCTTTGAGCTAAACTAACAGTATGATCAACCTCAACCAGATCCTCCTGAAAAACTATATGGCACCTATCCTTCCACAGAGCAAAAAGCACACCAATCCTGACAACATGCCAAAAGATCCTGAGATGTCGAGCCCACTTAGGAGCATCTCCAAATATAACAAGCTGCCACCATAAAGGATCCATAATAATATCAGAGTAGATAGACTGAATCCTCCTCCAAACACGTTGAGCTCTTGGGCAGTCCCAAAAAATATGTTTGATAGTCTCACTCTTCCGGCAAACCGAGCAACTATCTGAAGAGAGGAGCCACTTGGATAGCCTTGCCTTACTCTGGAGACCCTGCATAAGCACAAGCCATGAAAACACCCGAAGCTGCATAGAAACTCTGAACTGCCACACCTTGGAAAGTCGCTTCCTCCATTTGTTAGCAGAATAAGAGGTCGTCCACCTAGTATTGAGCACCTCTCTGAAAGCTACCGAAGGCACCAATTGCAAGTAGAGCTTAGATGAATTGAAACACCAAATTGGTTTATTATAAAACCATCTCCAATCATGCCAAATAGGGCCAGAAAGACCATAAGAGAGCTTGTGCACCTGTTCACCGAGAAGCAAACCCTGAATCTGCTGGACCGCAAATCTATCTGAGGCCTTGAGCTTAAATTTAACCACTAGCTGCTGCCATGAGAACCACTGCTCCAAATTGTCATCCCATAAATCAGCCCAACAGAAAATACCTTTCTTGGATAATATTTTGCACTGGAGAGCAGGCATATCCGAAGCATAAACACCATTCTCCTTCCAAAGACAAATGGCCTTGGAGGCAAGAGACCAGCCCCTTCTGTTCTCCAAATAATGCCACTGCAAAAGATGAGACACCTCTTTCCAGGCATCCCAAATTCTTCTAACAAGAATACCACCTCGAATTTTGAATTTATCAGGATGACCCACGATATCCTCCAAAGAAAAGGGTCCTCGAAGACCATCAGAATGCTGTGATGACTGGATACGATATCTAAGAAGACGTTGCCAACATAAATCTCCTTCCAAGCAACGAACAACCCATTTAGAAGCCAACACTTTGCCTTGAGTGAGAATATCCAGCAGACCCAAACCCCCCTGAGATTTAGGAGCAACACAATATTTCCAAGCTACCAACGGGACTCCTTTAGATCCATCAACATTGGACCACAGAAAGCTCCTGATACACATCTCCAAACTCTTGTAATGTGAAATATTAGGCAACCAGCAAAAAGAATAATACATATGGCAAACCTGAAGAATTCTGCTCACCATTGTAAGCTTCCCCGCAAAAGAAAGAAGCCGAGACTTCCAGGCCCGAATTTTCTTTTCAAATTTTGCCATACACCAGTCCCACATCGCCTTAGGTGAGACCCTTCTGCCAAAAGGAATACCCAAATAACAAACAATCTCGCCATCAGAAATCTTCCTCCACCCTACCTGAAGAGAAGAGGGTAAAGAGTCTGCGCCAACCAACCAATAATCTGACTTTGCCTCACTCACAATGGCTCCTGAAGCCACACAAAACTGATGAAGACAGTCTTGCATGTGAGTAATGGAGCTCAAATCCAACTGCACTAAAAGGAAAGAATCATCAGCAAAATGGCTATTCGTCAACTGGCCCTCTGGAAGAGAGATTCCCCAAATTAAACCATGCCTCATATTATCCTCCAGAAGATACCCCAAAGCATCTGCAGAAAGAACAAAAAGAAGAGGGGCAACAGGACATCCCTGCCGAATGGATCTAAACGACTGAATAGAATTAGTCAAATGACCATTCACTACTATGTTATTTATAAATGCTAATCAATCATTCTAATAGTTTTGTTTTTTTTAAATGTAGATATAAACGAACTCATTCTCCACTACTATGTTATTTATAAATTCTAATCAATCATTCTAATATTTTTGTTTTTTAATAAAATGCAGATATAAACAATATCCTTTTTGGTGGAAAATAAACAATATCCTTTTATCAAAAGATATAGGTTTTGTTGATAGCAGTCAATTGTTTATAGGTAAATTATTTTAGTTTTATTTTCTATCATGTCAAAGTATTATTGACATGTTCTTTACCAATAGACTAGGATTTATAATAATGTGTCCAAATTCAATTCAAAAAAAAAAAAAAAACATTACTAAAGAAGACAGTGGGTGTGTTGGAAGCCTTCATTGATAGTTTTAACCCTGCTAGCTGCGTTGATAGTTACTACAAATTGTGATTGTAACCAATTTATCTATGTGACAAGAAAAAAACATTACCAATTCTCTTATACTTTTAATATATTAAAAAAAATCTTTCAGTGTAAAGCAATATAGAATATAATTTAATGTGACATTGTTTGTTTCTTATGATAGAATGTAACTAATATTTTCTTCTAAGAAATAAAGCTATTTTTTTTAGAAGGGTGTTGAAAGGTTTTCAAATCTTCTATAATGAAAACAGAGCTAAGCTTACAATATTGTCAAAAGGGATAAGAAATTAAAGCAATTCATGTAGGAACTTAACACCATCAAACCTACTAGGGCATAATAAGAACAACCCAAAAACAAATCATGAATCTAGACAGAAGAATGTAGAGATCCCCAATATAAAAAACTTACAATTATCAGTGAGAAATATCAAATAAACAATTATGAGAAAATTGTCCCTCCAAATAGAGAGATTATTCTAGCTTAGCCCTAAATTAGCTAATAAGTCAGCACTCTTGTTACCGTCTCTAAAGATGTGTCTGACTTGAATTATCTCTAAATTATGACATAATCTCTTAGCTTCCTTAATTAAGTTGAATATGTTCCAACTAGGATTTTGGTCATCGAAAAAGGCCTTAACCACATTTGAGGAGTCCTCTTTAGTAATGTTTTTTTACAATTCAAAGATTTCATTAACGCAATGCCTTGATACAACATCCTTGCTTCTCCAAAATGACAAGTTTGAGGTCCCAAGTTTTTCGCAAAGGCAAGGAGAATCTCCCCATTGTGATTTCTAAAGAGACCACTGCCCCCACAAGCCTCGGATTCCCTTTTGACACTTCGTCAGAATTAAATTTAATCCAATCCTGAGGTGGGGGTTGCCATTTAACATAGGTTCTTATAGCACTGATTGAAAAATCCAATTCTTTCAAGAGAGTAATCTCTACTGCCCCTCCATGGGTGGGAATAGAATTTAGATTCCCCACATTTTCAACAATTATAGTTAATGCTCTAAGCCAGACTAATTCAACATTTCTCTCCATACTTTTGAAAACTCTTCTATTTCTCTCCTTTCAAACACACCAAAGAGATGTGGGAGGCTGAAGGACCAAAAGGAGTATAAGATAGGGTTGAAAAATGGAGAGGCCCACTGCTCAATGACATCCTGTAACAAACTAGGGGACACCAACGAAACTCCCAAAAATTCCATCAGGAGAGAAAACACTTCCCTCGAAAAAGGTATTGTAAAAACAAATGAGTGGTGGATTCATCAGAATTTTTACAAAGAGAACACCAATTTGTAATTATCATACATCTTCTTTGCAGATTGTCCACTATAAGAATTTTATCTTGAGATGCCAACCAAAAGAAAAAATTCACTTTTGACAAGACCTTTAACCCAAATTATCCTGAAAATAGGATCTTTCTCCGAGGCATCAGAAACATGAAAATAACTCATTACTTTCATTCTTCCAAATTAAATTGTAGTTATCTTCCATATTATTTATAACTTGAAACCTTAATAAATCTTCATACTATATCTTGATTTTATAATTATATTATTTTTAAAATAATAATATAAAATTATGTTTTAAAAGTTTTAATTTTTAAATACTTTATATTATATTATTAAATATAAATGTCAAAGTTTATTTATAGAATTGAAAGTTTATAATATAGTTCTTGCTTTGAACTTATAAACCTGCAGCAACATTTTTTTTTGAATTTAGCGAAAAACCCCTTACGGGACTGCCTTGGTCTGAGAAACAGGGGGTTCTACACCATCAAAATCATCCGAGAGTCGCGCTCGGCCTTGATCGCACCTGCATAATCAACTGGATTTTGGGTACTCGATGTGCATTTTGATAGGGTGAAGATTCGAACCAGGAACCTCCCTTGAAGGATTGCCCTACCCTCTCCAACTCACCTACAACATGTGGATATAAACTTGTAACAATATTACTTTTAAACTAAAAAAATAATTTAAAAAAAAACATAAAAATTATATATATATATATATATATATATATATATATATATATATAATTCCTCAACCTATATATATTTTAAAAGCAATAATATAATTTAGAAAATATACTTTGAAAAATAAATATATTTATAACAAAAAATAAAAAAATTTAACATTACAAGAAAAATTATTAATGTTTTTATTTTTATTTTACATGGTGGAATCGGTAGGCACCACAGTGATCCGGGTACGTTAGCCGTCACGATGATCCGGTTACGCTGCCCGTATTTTATGGTTGTCACATTATTTTGCATTGTCCACCTCAAAAGCCACCACGCTATACTTGCGTAATCCGCCCTTATAACCACCATGCCACAATCATTTTAAACATTTTACGTCATTGAAAGCACCAAGAAAGGAACAAGTGTTCAATCCGATGAGGCCCGAGATTTGAACCTTGGACCTCCGCCCCCTTACGAGGTTTGGAAGAACCAATTGATCTACACCTCGGACTTAAAAAATTATTATTGTTAACCTAACATATTAATTTAAAAAAATAATACTAATTATAAATATAAAATCTTCTATTTAATATATAAAATATTTTTATAATTATTTCTTCGAGTATCTAATACCAACCATTGTAAGGTATCATAACCCATAAATTGATTAGGTTTAAATATAAGAAATATAATTGTTGTAGTAGTTGTTAAAATAAAAAAGTATATAGTTTTGGATATTATAGATAGATAGATAATATTCAAAATTATATACCTTTTGACTTTTAATAATTATTACAATAATTTGACAATTATATATGTATAGTTTGCAAGATATTAACCTTGGTCTCTTCTTTTAGAGTTGAATATAATTACTTGAGTTAATGCCATTTATATATATATATATATATATATATATATATATATATATATATATATATATATATATATATATATATATATATATATAATTTAGAGGAAGGGCTTTTGAAAGGGTTCCCAAACCTTTTACATTACAAGACAACAAAGGAGACAGTTCTTAGGGAACAAAATAGGAGCAAGCATAGACTTAAGGGAGGAAGTCTCCAAGAGAAACCACCCTGAGAAACAAAATCAATTAATAGAACCAGAAGACCCAACCAGAGGTCAAAGCAAACAAAATTAAACTAGCCCAGGAGCCAAAAAGATTCGAACTAGATTATATCCCTAGGGGTCTCTTGATCATCATGATTTAATTTCCCACGACATTCATTCTAATTTTTGAGATCGTCCAGAGTGATCACAACTTGCTGAAGCGAAGGAACTAATCATTTTAGCGGTTCTGAATATAGAATTAATCAAATCCTCGAGGTCTTGAATGTGGCACTTATTGAAGGAAGGAAGACACAACCTCTGCTAAATATGGCTCAAGGGCTTGGAGGATCCACTCTGAGGGGCAGTTCACTTTGGAGAAGAAGATTGATCCAAGACATCTTCTGTCTTTGTTTTCTTCAACAACATGGTAGAATCTTTCAACTTTTTTTGTTCTTGTTCGATGATGATTGGTGACTTTCACTTCCCAACTTGGGACTTGCAATGAGAAGAGCAAATTCAGGTCTCCAACTTCACAGTGGGAGGGGTATCTCCAAAATTGGAGCCAAATTTTAGCTTTCTACTAGTTTTAGAAAAGGTAGTCTTCAGGGTTGCATCTTTGTCCATGGTTTGAGGGTGGGGAATCTCTTGGCTAGAATCAAGCACTTGAGGGCACACATGGGGGCTACCAACACAGGAAATAATAGCCTTTTGGGATTCTTTTTGAAGGGCATGCCTATAGAGGATGAGATGAACTCCTTGGTGGGCAGGGTTAGTAGAGGTCCCTTTTTTGACATTGAACACCAAACGCTTAGTGGACCTGAACAAGTAATTTAGAATGTTAATGGATTTGTTATCATAAAGGTGGTTCAAAAACACCAGGTGGAAACTCCTTAGGATATAATTGATCTCATCAACCATGAAGTACTAGAGGATTGGCAACATGACTTTATTCTAAGGTTTGAAAAGGGATTCTTTTATTATTCCTTCTTTTTCCCTCCATAGCTTATTATCTTTGTCTCTAAAGTAGGCCAATTCATAAACCAATGGATGCTTCTCATGTTGCACAATGTCCCCATCATTACAGAGGTTAGTCACTTTGGACAACAAATGAATGTTGATGGTGAAGCTAAGATCACGAACTAGAACCCTTCCATCATCCCACAATTGGACCAGCTTGAACGAAAGATCCAAATCACTGTCATTAAATTTTTGAAGAAATATGATGAACCCATAGACATTGAGAATTTCCTCCATGATGGGGTCAAACTGAAGAACTTATGGCTCCAAAAATGTCATTGTTAGAAATTGCAAACATACAACAAACCAACGAGCACCTCTCACAAAGAATAGGCTTCACTGACTAGAGCAACACTGGTGGAAACTATGACCTTGGTCTTGCTTAAAATGATCAAGGTCGAGGGCGAGAGGGAGAATTGAGGCATCATGATTAAGCATGTCAAAGCTTATGGATACAATAATATCCCAACATTGTTGATGATTAACATCATGCTAAAAAATCATCCAATTCATTGACTCGTGTGCCAAGAGGGACTTGGCAATACCACGTCCAATGAGGGATAAGACTGGCTTAGCTCGATTTCTCATAATTTGAACAAGATCATATGGGTTGGAGAAATAAAAGAGCCAAGTGATGACTTGGAAATTATTGACGTGAAACATGGTCCAAGTATTGACAAAATACCCTAAAAAGTGACAATGGATTTCAAAATACCAAACCATGATAACAAAGTCAGGGTTGACATGGAGAGACTTGGGAAACCCGTGATGAGGATAACTATGAGACCATTTCCTAGGGAAAGGTCAACCTTTCTAATCTAGAGAGAGGCCCTTAGGAGATACATTAAAGGAATGAACTCAGGGCGATTGACAATGGAGTTTAATAAGAAAGAAGGAAAGACAAGGGTCCCACTTAAAGACCAAAGCGACACTACCTTAAACCAAGACCATAAGAAGGCATTAAAGGAAGGAAACACAACCTTGAGTGTTAGTTGTGAAAGGTGAGTGTGGATGAAAAATTGGTAAATTGCATTAACAATAAAACTTGGGTTACATAGATTAAATAAACAGTAAATAACCTATTTGAGAGAAAAAGGGGGGAAAGGAGAAATTGGGGGAAAAGAAAGATGACTTGAATTCTCTTGCCGCCCAAATGTTGCCGTCCACTGCCGTCCAGGTAAGGTAAAAGGTAAGTTACCTTTACCCAAGGTAAAATCAAATTTTTAACCTTTTTACTAATGGTAATATTCCAACATTCTCCCCCTTAAAGTTGAGAGGACTGACTATATAGTCTCTCAGCTTTATAAATTGAGCTTTAGCCATGCCTTTGGTGAAGATGTCTGCTAGATTATCCAAAGTGCTACAATATTGAAGCTCAACTGTCCTGTTGTTCCACCATATCTCTTATGAAGTGATACTTCATATCAAAATGTTTTGACCTTTTGTGGTGGATCGGATTATATGCCAACTGTATGGCACTGATATTATCACAATTCAGTTTGGTTGGAAAATTTTGTTTTTTGCCAATCTCTTCAAGGATTTTCCTCAACCAGAGGATCTGAGTACTGGCATGAGTAATGGCTATGTACTCAGCTTCTATAGATGATAATGCTACAACAGATTGCTTCTTGGAACTCCAAGTTATTAGTCCTGAACCTAGACTAAAACAATTCCCTGATGTAGATTTTCTTTCATCTATATTACTGCCCCAATCACTATCACTATAACCAAATAACTTCACAAAGTTAGACTTGTGGTAATGGATTCCAAAATCCAATGTACCTTTTACATATCGTAAAATTCGTTTGGTTGCTTGAAGATGCAACTCGGATGGGCATGCCATAAACCATGATACAAGAGAAACAACATACTGTATATCTGGCCTAGTGTTGGTGAGAAACATTAAACTCCCAACCATGCTTCTGAAATTGGTCAAGTCAAATTTTGGTGCTCCATCTTCTTTGCTTAGCTGGATTCCATGTCCAGTTGGTGTTGCAATGTGATTTGCACTGCTCGCATAGCAAATTTCTTGATCATGTCATGAGCATATTTCCGTTGACATATGAAGATCCCATACTTTGATTGATGTACTTCCATTCCTAGGAAGTATCTCATTAATCCGAGATCCTTCATCTCAAATTGATTCATCATGGAGTTTTTGAACTCCATATTCATTTTATTATTACTACCCATAAATATTAGATCATCCACATATAAACAAACTATGAGGATATCTACTCCATTCTTCAGGTAGTATAGAGTTGGTTCACTCTTGCTTTTTGTGAAACCATATTTTTTTAAATAGCCATCAATTCATGAGTACCATGCTCATGGTGCTTGCTTGAGGCCATAAAGTGCTTTTTTCAATTTATAAACAAGGTTTTCTTTTCCTGGTTCTTGGAAACCTTGATGTTGTTGAACATACACCTCTTCTATCAGGTATCCATTTAAAAATGCACTTTTCACATCCATGTGTTGAATGTTCCATCCTTTATGGGCTGCCAAGGAAAGAACAATTCTGATTGTTTCTTGTCGAGCAACTGGAGCAAAGGTTTCCTCATAATCTATTCCATATTTTTGAGTAAAACCCTTAGCTACTAATCTTTCCTTGTGCCTTTCAATGCTTCCATCAGCATTGAATTTGGTATTATAGACCCATTTACATCCAACACATTTTTTTCCCTTGGGAAGCTTCACAAGCTCCCAAGTATCATTCTTTTTAATTGAGGATATTTCCTCTTCCATGGCATCTTGCCATATATTTTCAGTGCAAGCTTTTTCATAGCTAGATGGTTCTAGCTGTGCAGCAGCCAACAAAGCATAATTGACTACATCACCCCTTGGTTCATGAGACTCATCATCCCCTGACATTTGAAGATTTTCAAGTCTTGAAAAAATGTCATCCATCTTAGTAGCTTGACTCCTAGTGTATCTTTGTTGGAAATTCCTATCCAACATTTGAGAAGATGGATGACTCTGTAGTATGCTCTTTCCTCTATTTGTGTCTTTCCTTTGAGAAACTGAATCAATATCCACCGGACTTGGAGCGCTTACAGATATTTGAAATCGTTTTGGAGAATTTGGGGGTGCCAACAAGGAAGTCCCTCTTGGACTTGGTGTACCACTTGATGTACTTGATGAAGTTTCCTGATGTGGAATTTGTGAAGGAGGACTTTTTCCACTGCTTTTCTTGGGTTGTACCAATGTGGTAGGTACTAATGTGGAATTGTCCGAATTAGAGTCAAAATCAACAAATTTTTTATGACCCCATTCTCCCCCTTCATCAAAAATTACATCCCCGGAGATAATGATTTTATGTGTCTTGGGATTGTACAATCTATACCCTTTGGTTGAATCACAATACCCTACAAAAACACATGCTTGACTCTTTGGATCAAGCTTCTTTCTCTTCTCCTCAGGAATGTGTGCATAAGCTAAAGAACCAAATACTCCGAAATGTTTGACATTTGGTTTCTTATCGTACCATCCTTCATAAGGAGTGATACCATCTAAACTAGAATTTGGACTTCTATTTAGAATATATGCACTAGTTCTCACTGCATCTGCCCAATAGCTGTTTGTGAGATGTTTTGCCCGAAGCATTGTTTGTGCCATTTCAACAAGGGTGCGGTTCTTTCTCTCGGCCACACCATTCTGTTGTGGGGTATAGGCAGAGGTGAACTGCCTTTTTATCCCATTTTGCTTACAATAATGAAGAAATTCATTTGAGGAGTACTCTCCTCCTTTATCAATGCGAAGACATTTGACATAGTAGTCACTTTGCTTTTCTACATTATTTCTGAATTCTATGAAGCAATCAAATGCTTCATCTTTGCGTTTCAGAAAATAGATCCAACACATTCTAGAATAATCATCTATGAATGTTAGAAAATAAGAATTATTTCCAAGGCTTTTTGTTTGCATTGGACCACAAATGTCCGAATGTACTAGCTGAAGAGGATAGCTTGCTCTCCACGCTCGGCCTCTTGGAAACTTCATTCTGGAGTGCTTTCCCAAAGCACATGCTTCGCATACCTTTTTATGTTTTGGAATTTTTGGTAGTCCTGTCACCATAGCTTGTGATGTTAACATTTTCAAGCTAGCGAAATTGAGGTGACCATATCTCAAGTGCCACAATTCACTTGGATTTGTAATAGCAATGTTTGCAAGTTGAGCTCCCCCTGGCTCACCAAATTTTAAAGGGAACAACCTATTCTTTGTCATAGGTACTTCTGTGATGACCCGGTTACAATTGTTTTTATCAAAGATTGTACATTTTCTTTCATCAAAAACTAATTTGTAATGCTTCTCCATCATTTGGCCAAAACTTAACAAATTGTGTTGTAGCTGTGGAGTATAGTATATGTCATTCACATTTTTAAGGCCTTCTTTTGTGGGAACTTCCATAGCTCCTATGCCTTCAACTTGCAAGGATTTATTATCCCCTAACTTAACATGAGATTTGTAATTTGAATCTAATGTAGCAAAGAGATTTTCTTTGCCACTCATGTGGTTGGAGCAACCAGTATCTAAAATCCATGTATCATTTAGATTTTGATCTGGCTGTCCATAAGAGAGAAAAAGGTTTGGTGGACCTTCTTCTTCTCCGTAGAATGAGCCATATTGACTTCTTTGATCTTTTGAAGACTTTGACCAGTAGTCATGAGCGAAGTGTCCTTGTTTCCCACAATTGAAACAAGTTTTTTTAGGTTTATTACTTCCTCGTCCTTGATTTCCACGGCCTGCATTGCCTCTTTGGTTCTGATTGGCTCCTCTATTTTGATTTCCACCTCTGTTTTGATTTCCTCATATGTAGGAGTTGCTTTGGCCTTTGCCTCTTTGTTGTTGTCCTCTGCCTCGGCCTCTTCCTTGTCCTCGTCTTGCAGTTTCATTCAAAGTGAAGGCTTTGTCATCACCTCCATAGCTTGTTGAAGGTGCTCCTTGAAGTCGCTCTTCATGTGATGTTAATGATCCAATCAAACTATCAAATGTAAAAGTAAAAAGGTATTTGGATTCTTCAATTATGATAGCAATGTGATTCCACTTAGGAAGAAGTGTTTGCAACACTTTCTTCACAATTGTTTCATTTTTTGTGTCTTCACCTAAAGTTTGCATCATATCAACTACCGCTTTGACTCGTACACGTAGTCTCCGACTCTTTCATTTTCCTTCATTCTAAGATTTTCAAAATCTCTTTTCAAGGTCTGAAGCCTGACTTGCTTTACTTTATCACTTCCTTGAAATCCTTCTTTCAAGGCATTCCATGCATCTCAGTAGCGATTAAGTAAGATGCAATTCTAGGAAAGATACTTGGATCTAATGCTGATTGAAGATGGTATAAGGAAAAATAATTATTTTTTTGTGCATCTTTGTAGATCTTCTTATCATTTGCACTTAAAGTAGTCCAATCTGTTGGAGCAATGTATTCGTATTCAATAATATCCCATAGTCCTTTTCCGATGAGTAATGTCCTCATTTTGATGGACCAGTACTCATAATTATCCCCATTGAATTCGGGAATTGGTAGATTATTATGTGATCCCATTATTATCTACTAAAACAAGAAACCTCTATTTTATAGTCTTATTGCAAAAAAAGACTTTACAAACTATCAAGCCCTGCTTGATTTACAATCATAAACAACTCATTCTTGTTGTTCAGTAATTACAAAATTGTCAGCGACTTGTTCACCATCGTCACTGATCAATATTATTTCAGGAGAAGGAGGTTGTAGGATTTCAACTGAATTACTATAATGAGTATATTCAGATCCTTGTGAAGCAATTGCCACTGTGTCAGATTGTTCAAACCTACTGCCAAAAGAGTTATCTTTTGAATCTGTTTCGTATCCTTGATCAGGATTTCTCTGGTGTGCAATAATCGCGTTTTGCAACTGTGAAAAAATTGTATTAAGTCCTAGTGTTTTCACGTGCCTATCAAAGTTTTCAGCGTTTGTTCTCAGTAACAACTTGCAGAGGGCATGATAACATCCTTCCGATCTTATCATTTAAGAAAATTTCCTAGAAATTTTCTTTTACAAAGATTTCCTCTTAGGAAATAATAATAAAAAAAATTTAACTTTCAAAGTTTAAAAAAAAAAAAAAAAACTTTACAATTATTTCCTCTCAGGAAATTTCTATTATCAACTTTGAAATTTTTTTTTTTTAAAACAATTGAACAGATATTTCCTCTTAGGAAATTACAATTTTTTTTTTTTTTTTAAATTTAAACAATTTCCTTATAGTTTTTTTTTAATTTTTTTTTTAAGAAACTATTGACCCCGCCGAGGATCAATCCTACGACCTCGCGAGCGTCAGGGCAGAGGGTAGCCGCTATGCTACCGGGAAGATCAAGGAGCTAAGCGAGCTCCCTTCCTTATAGCTTTCGCGTCGAGCGCGAAGCTAATATTGGCTTCACGCTTCGATGTGAAGCTTTGGTATTACTTGGGACTTTAGTCCCACATCGCCCGTGAGGCGATGTATTAGCTCTTTAAAAAGAGCAAAGCACTTACAGTGCTTTGACTGCCTGCGGGTAGTCACTAACACCGCAAATTACTTTTGCCTCCGATGCGCGCGTGGATCGCCACGTTGCTACACCTTGGGCTACGTGCCAGTCACATGTCGCCATGCCACACATCACGCCACATCAATCCCATGCCTCGGGCCACGCACCAGTCACATGTTGCCACACCACACGTCACGCCACGTCACGTTACCAGTGCCTCGAGCTACGTGCTGTAGGTCACCACGTCACATCGCCAGTGCCTCGAGAATCATGCCGATCTGCTGCTCCTATGGGCCATCTCGTCCAGCTCCACCAGCACCTCGAGAAACGTGCTGATCTGCTCCTACGGGCCGCCTCGGGATCCATGTCGCCTCGGCTCCTACGGGCTGCCTGAGGATCTATGCCGTCGCCTCGAACTATGGGCCCCATCGCCTTGGGAATCACGTCGCTATGATACCAAATGTGAAAGGTGAGTGTGGACGAAATATTGGTAAATTGCATTAACAATAAAACTTGGGTTACATAGATTAAATAAACAGTAAATAACCTATTCGAGAGAAAAAGGGGGGAAAGGAGAAATTGGGGGAAAAGAAAGATGACTTGAATTCTCTTGCCGCCCAAATGCTGCCGTCCACTGCCGTCCAGGTAAGGTAAAAGGTAAGTTACCTTTACCCAAGGTAAAATCAAATTTTTAACCTTTTTACTAATGGTAATATTCCAACATTAGTCTCATAGAGTGATTGAGGAAAATTAGTATGCCACACATGAAGAGATTCTTGGGATAGGCCCAAGTTGGCCAGAACATCCACAACTTT
Organism: Wollemia nobilis; assembly: GCA_028583015.1. Lineage (NCBI taxonomy): Eukaryota > Viridiplantae > Streptophyta > Pinopsida > Araucariales > Araucariaceae > Wollemia > Wollemia nobilis. Next base: position 3,465,026 of record JAQPPZ010000386.1, on the reverse strand, counting down.
GTTGCCTTCCTTGTAAACATATTGAATAATGTGGTTGTTGAGGTTTTATAAAGATGTTGCCTTCATTGATATTTTAATATACAATATTATATTCATTTTAATTTTTAATTTTAGTTGGTAATAGTTATATTTAAATTAAACTAGTTATTTTCACTTGATTTTATGAAATTAAAATAACTCATCCATATTACATCATCACCACATAGTGATATTATAATAGTTTGGATATTATCTATGTATTGATTGACAAGTAAACATATCGAATAGCGTGGTTGTTGAGGTTTTATAAAGATGCTGCCTTCATTGATATTTTAATATACAATATTATATTCATTTGTTGGTAATAGTTATATTTAAATTAAACTAGTAATTTTTAAGTTGATTTTATGAGATTAAAATAACTCATCCATATTACATCATCACCACATAGTGATATTATAATAGTTTGGATATTATCTATGTATTGATTGACAAGATTCAATGTCTCTTATACAAATATTAAGAAATATAACCCATTGAGTTGATGTCATTTGGTATTAGCTCAACCCATTATGTTCCTCAATTTTTAAAGAGACCTAAGTTCAAATCTTTTCAAACTATTGCATAATTACCAAACTTATAAATTTTCAAGAAGGAAACCTAAGTTCAAATCTTGTTAAACTATACATGTATAATTTCCAAACTATTATAATACCATTATGAAATAATATGATGCAATAATGTAGAAACCATTTCAATTCCATATAACCCATTAAAAAATATACTTCCAAAAAAATTAATTTGATAGATATTTATAAAACAATGTTTAAATGTACTTAAAAACTATTAAATGACATTGTTTCAAATGACTAGATATGTGAACTTTCAAGATAGTAACTCAAATTTAAATTCTAGCAATGGAACCTGTTTCAATTCTATATAATCAATTTAAAAAAATAATTCTTTTAAAAAAAATCCAGCATACATACGGTTTATGATATTTTGTTCCAAGATAAACCTTATTTTTTAATGTTGTAATAAAAAGTGGTTAGTTCTTAAGATTTTGGGCTTTAGAGTTATGAAATTTTAGAGTCACGAAAGTTTGTTGACAAGTTAAAAGGGGAAAACAAGTACTCTTATTGAGTTCCTAACGTGTAAATAATTTATTTTAATATATTTTTTTCAATTTAAAAAAAAAACATTATTTTTATTGAGATTAGTATGAGAAACCCCTACAACTAATGCTCAGGGTTAGACATCCCCATCCCAACCATGACCTCTCATACGGGTGAGAGTTAAGCTTATCAATAGAGGCTAAACACACGGCCATACACACATCCACCTCCTCACATACTCACCCACAGCTCAATTTAAACCTTAAACCTCCAAAAAAAAAAAAAAAACCCAAACCACAGTTACACTGTCTCCTAAAAAAATTAAAAAATCAAATTTATAATCTCTAATTTTTTTCCTTTAAATTTTTTCTAACCATTAAATAGTTATATCTACCTATAGAAAATACATGTCTTTTTTTTTAACAACACCCTTCTTAAATATATGAGTTTTTTTTTTTTTTTTAATATTAAGAGATGGGGGTTTTGACCAGGAATCCCCCAACCTGATTCCAACCTGTTACAACAACTCCACCAAGGAGACACACACCCACCCCCTCACACACTCACCCATGCCAAAATATATTTAATAACACCCGCCCCCTCACCCACTCACCCATGCCAAAATTTATCTAATATTAAGAAGTAGGGGTTTTGACCAGGAATCCCCCAACCTGTTCCAACAACTCCACCAGGAAGTTTTTCTTTGGGTTTTAATCCAACCGTATATCCCCTTTTGTATCACCTAGATTCGAACATGCTACAATGGTTATAATCAACCATTTGTGCTACAAAGGCCGATAAATATATGAATTTGTTATGTAATATAAAATATATGAAAATATGTTTTATTTATACTATATTTTTAAATAGTTATAAGAAATTGAATATGTACTAAATTATAAATATATTATTATATTATTTAAGTAAAACATATAATAATAGTATATATTATTTAATAAAATTTAAATATATATAATTAGATAAAAAAATTAAAATACAATTTAATATTTTCATATTATTAATATAATTATTTGTATAAATAAATAAGTATTAACGTAAACGAAATTCCAATCATAAAATATACTATTAAATTTGTATAAATTAATTTTATAATTAAAAAACATTATGTTTTTAATATGATACCTATTTAGGAAAAACTTTGAAAAAAACCACTTTTAGTGAAATGAATCTCCATATATTTTTTTTAATCTCCATATTTTTAGTAATATTATTTTAAAAAAATTAATGAAAAAGAGGGAAAATACTACCATGTTAAATTCTTAACCTTGCAGGTTTAGTTTGGGTAGGCTTAAGTAAACTACCATGTGTTTTTACTAAATTTTCATTATGAAATTATAGGAGAAAAAGGAAAGATCATCCATAATACATAAACATATTTATAACGAGGGATGAAATGCAATTTAGTTTTGATTCATATTGTGGAAGTAGGTTTATTTGTACAAAGAAGCTTAAATATGTTAGTTGGTTATATATATAATTTAAATTTTTTATAAATTTTACTTCGTTAGGTAAAGATAAAGTTGTCAGATTTTAAATTATTATTTTTCGATATTGAGTGGAAGAATAGGGTTTTGAAAGAGGCTTTTATCTTTTTACAAGAGAGGCTTGATTATATTGGAAAATAAAAATCAAAGGCCAACAAAAGAGATTCTAGCAAAAATCATACACCTTTTCTTCTAGGAATGAATGATGTTAAAAATATACTAACAAAAAAATGAATTACAAAGATACTACCCAAATAGACTAGACTCATATTAAGCATTGTATTTTAGCTCAATGACCTTGATAGAAACTAACAACCCACTTCAATCAATTTTTGATATTATTCAATCTAACATGCTACCTTCAGCTTCCAATACAACTATTCTTTGTAATGGCAATGGAAAGTTGTCATCCCAAATTCTGTTTTGACCACTATCCACCCCCATATTGGCCATAACATCAGCAACATGATTACCTTCTCTATAGATATGATCATTTACACCATCACTCATCTCTTTTAGTATCATTTAAGTGTCATTTATAATGTTAAGTATAAACCTATTATTTGTTTCTCCTGATTTCAAATCTCTAATAATGTTTAGAGAGTCCCCTTGGACCATAAATTTTCTATAACCTCTATCATATAACTATTGAAATCCTAAAAAAAGAGCTTTGGCTTTTGCCATATGGTTGGTCTAAACTCCATAATCCTCTGCATAAGCCCATAAAATTTGACCTTTATCATTTCTAATCACTCTGCCCCCTCCTGCTCTTCCTGGATTTCCTTTGGCTGACTCATCAAAGCTAAGTATTATCCAACCTTGTATTGGTTTCATCCATCTTGTGTTTATTCTTTTTTGGGCTAAGTCCATTATGCATGGTTTGGATTGTATTACCTTCCACCCTTCAACAATCATTATTTCTTCTCTTTTGTCATACTCTTTAACCTCTAGGAGAATGGACAAATCATATTCAATAACAACTTTGATTATTTTGAATATATATACTTCATCCTTCTTCTCATTCCTAAATATGCGTCTATTCCTTTCCCACCATATACCCCATATATAGTGAGGGAGAATTAGGCTCCATAATCTTGCCAAACTCTCACTTACAAAGGGAGATCTCCATTGGTTAAACAAATCTCTAAAGGTTTGTGGCATGCTCCACTTGACTAAAAGAGAGTTCATTATAGCATAGAAAACTTTATTTGAACCCTCACAATGGTTGAATAAGTGGTCTAATGACTCAGCATCCTTATGGCATAAAGAACATATATTTGTCATTTGAAACCCTCTTTTGCATAAATTATCTATAGTTAAAATCTTATTCTAGAAGGCATAACGAAAGAAAGCAAGAAATCTTTGGCACAAGGATCAGGGGACCAAATCCATAAAATCAGGGGACCAAACCTTCTTCACTGGATAATCTCCTCCTCTAGGGATAATATGAGCTTCATCGGCTGATGTGACAAAGAAGATTCCTTTCAAAGAATGGTTCCATAGCAAATAATCATCCTTGTTGATTTGGATATGTGGAAGCTCCTAATCAACTTATTTAAATTCAGGATACCTTGTTGAATATGAACATCATTTGAATCTAAAGAAATATGTTTCCATTTATTTCTACCATGAGGACATTTGATGTAATCCTTGACTTTTTCTCCATATTTAGCTACCAGTGGAACCCAAAACTCCTGAAAATCCTATTTATTTATTTGAAGTTCCTGAAGGATCCAAGAATATTTCCAAAAGAAAACTTCCTCCCCTTCTCCTACTTGCCATCTTATATTGCTCCTTAAGAAACTTCTCCTTTTTAGCATTGCATTCCATATGGCTGATCCTCTAGGAGAAATTGCACTTCTAAAAAAGGGAATGTGATTTTCTAAGTAATTCGCTTTCATAATTTTTTGCCACGACAAACTTCCTTCTGTGCAAAGTCTCCATGCAGTTTTTGAGATTAAGGCTTTGTTAAATATCTATAAATTTTTTAGGCCTAACCCACCAAGTTTCTTCGAAGTGCAAACTCTATCCCAAGCCACTAAAGGAAGTCTTTGCTTGTATTCAATCCTAGTCCATAGGAATATTTTAAATATCTTCTCCATCCTCCTTCTAACCTTGGAGGACATTTTAAATAGAGACATAAAGTAAATTGTCATGCTCTGTAAGGTTGCTTGAAGTAATTGTATTTTTTCTGCTTGGCTAAGGAGGTTGCCTTTCCACCCAGCCAAATTCCTTTGAATCCTATCAGGAAAAACTTTTTTTTGGATTCCAAATTATTAACAAGTTTATCTTTTTGGTGTTTAAAATTTTAGAGTAAAAGCATTGGTTTTTGAAAGGGGTTGCGGTCGACTTGTATGGGGTTTGAACTTTGGTTTCCTAAATAAAATTCCAAAGACATATTATTAAAATATCTTGAACTTTGATTTCCTAGATAAAAATCCAAAGGCATACCACTATGATATCTCTCATAGGGCAAATTTTTTTAAGGTAAAGCACAGGTTTCTAAAAAGGGCCCCAATCCTCTTATACCGAGGTTTGAAGTTGGGTCTCCTAGATGAAAATCCAAAGACATACCAGTACAATATTCATCACAAGACAATTTTTTAGGGTAAAACACAAGGTTTTAAAAAGGGTCCCACTCCCTTCATACCTGAATTTGAACTTAAGTCTCAAAATTGAAAACCAAAAGACATACCACTACGATACCCCTCATGGGACATCTTTTTAAGTCTTTTCACTTTTAATTGAAAAGAAAGTAAGAAATATTTCTTTTATTAATTTTTAATTGTAAATTTTTGATAATAAATTATTTTATTTACCTTAAAATTGTATTACTTTAACCGATTAGATTTGTTAACATTTAAGAGACCCCAGTTCAAATATTTCCAAATAATAAATGGATAAATATCCAAAGTTGTTATAATACCACTAAGTGGTGGTGATGTAATACGAGTGAGCCTATAACCAATTGAGAAAATAAATTATTTTATTTATTATAATTTTAATAACTCTCATGAAGCTTGTTGGAGGAGTAAGGGCTTTGGTCTCTCTTTGAGAGGTCCAACGTTTAAACCCCACTCAATATGAGGGGACCAATACCTCTCATAAAAACTTGTGTAGAATCATTGAAAAAATTTAATCTCTCGTAATTTTTTATATAAATTTGGAATACATGATAATATTAAAGGAGATGTATAACCTAGTAAATGAGATAGAGAAGACTGATTACTAATGATTAATGAAGTATATATTAGAGGATAAGGATAATTAATTCAAGCTTAAGCCTAGATCCAAAATGGTTAGGATCTTATTTAAAACCACTACAATAACTCCAAGGTGCATTAAGCCTAATACATAGAAATACTTTAAGAAGACTAAGTAATTTAAATTTTCAAAAAATAATGAAATAGATCCAAACTTATCATTTCATATAATTATGCAATTATAAATCCTAAATCATGAAAAAATAACTCATAGTGACCATATCATCAACATAAATCATAATAATCAACATGTTAACATCTTAATTCTTGATATAAGCATCATAGTCCACCTTATTAGAAGAAATACATAGTAAAAAAAATGTTGTGAATCTTCTAATGCTGAGCAAAATGCGCTTTTTAAAAAACACACAAATATTTATGGAATTTTCAAACTATGGGTTAAGGTTCATCCTATGCAAAACATGGTAATTATTACATATAGATCTCCTTTTGAATTTTTCCATGAAGAAAAACTCTTGGCATCTATATAGTGAACTTTCTAATTTTGTTAATAAAAAATAAGAGGACCATAGAAATGAAGTCAATGTAAGCAATAAGGTCAAAATTCTCATTATAATCAACTTCTTCTCTATGTTAGAAAAATTTATGTGAGATTTATGCTTTTTAATTTAACCATCAACACCATACATGTCCTTATAGAACCATTTGCCTCCAACAAGATTATTAGCCTTATGTAAGGGAACTAAATCCTAAGTATGACTCTTCATGAGAGAGTCTTTTTTCATCTTCATAACTCCTTCCCATTTAGGGAATCCCTTAGCCTAATTATAATTAGTTATATCTCCATCTATATCCACCTTACTAAGTAAGGCATGGGTGAGAGATTATGATGATATTCCATCTAAAGAAGAGGATTTACCTCTTATATATCACTTCCAGCCATCTTGGACATTGGACATTCTATAGAAGGATAATTTTCAATAGATAAAATTGTGTCAATAGAAGCTTATATTTAGAATTAAAGTGTTTTAAGCATAATCAAAATATAATGAAATGAGGTGAAGTGAATCATATAGAGAAGAGGGAACACTTTGCACTAGGAAATAAATAGAATAAGGAGGTTCATGAATAAAGTCATTTGAAATATTTATGTAACTAAAAATGAAAATATAGGCTACACCATCAAATAATTATTAAAAGAAAACATCAATGCACATAGATTAAGACGAAGAGGAGTTATAAAAAGTCAAAAAGGATCCTCAAAGCATATCATGAGATGACTCGCAAAAATAAACATTATGCTTGGTAACAACCTCACAACTAATGGGATCATAAATTTGATATCCCTTTGACCTCATATCATATGCCAAATGATATGTTTTTATCACTTTGAATGAAGTTTATTTTTGAACTCAATAGAAAAAAATGATCCCAAGCAATTCAATCAAATACTATGATTTACAATATTGAATACTTCTTCCATTTTCATCTCTTAAAATGAATCATACCTTTAATAACATGGAAAGCTTCCTATTGATGATATAAATTACACATTGAACATCTTTTCAAATCGTAATTCCACCTAATAAGTGTGGATCATACAATGAACCATATCCATACTAGATAGATCTTTTTGATTAATAATCCCATTTTATTGGGGTGTATACCCAATAATACATGGTAAAAAAATATCATGAGAATTTAAAAAATAGTTAAGCTTATTACTAACAAACCCTCCACCTTGTCAATCTATAAGCAGTTTATCTTCCTCTATAATTTTACACTAGAGATTTAAATTCCATGAACTTGACAAAGGTTTTATCCTTGGATTTGTTTGTGTATAAACCTAAAACACCTTCGTAAAATCATCAATAAATGTAAGAATTTAAATGTTACTTGTAAGACATTGAATAGCCATAAAACCACAAATATTACTATGCAACATATTTGAAAGGCTAATTGAATTACCTATATTTATCCTTACGAAAGGAATCCAAATTGTGTTTCTCTAACACACATCCCTAAGAAAATTCTAAAGGTGTATTTATCCATAGAAGAATATGAAACATATGAAGACAAACCATGTGCCTTAAGGATTAAAACATGGTATGCATTAGAAACTAATGTTGAATCTTACTCATTGTATTGATCTTAGCCACCATGGAAACAAAACCATTTAGATCTAAAGAAGATGAGGAAATTTTTATTTTATTTTTATGGTCATTCTCATCATAATAACCTAATGAACAACTCTAAGATCATTTTCCATGTGCTTAACAACCGAGTGATCTATCCAAAAAAATATCTTATTATTGGTGTCAATGATGTGATATATAGAAGAAAAATATTAGGTCCAAATCATATAACATGAAGAACCTCACTAAATTCAACACCAATAGTGATGTCATAACACCTTAAAACTATAAAACCAAATCATCACCAATAACAACTCTTCAAACATTGTATAGATGGCTATAATCAAATAGAATATGGTGATGCTTAATCATATGCGTAGTGGCTCCAAAATCTATAATTCGTCATTAAAAGGAAGATTAAAAACAATAAGCTAAGTGGATAAAAAATGTGCACCATTGTTATGGTCACCCTAAATGTCATGAGATGTGTCTATAGGAATATAATCCAAACCAATCTTATTAAATTTTACCTCATTATTTTGGAGTTTAAAAATGAAATTATTACACCCAGGTGTTGTAGGTGAGTTGGAGAGAGGGCAATCCTCCAAGGGAGGTCCCAAATTCGAATCTCCATCCTACCAAAAAGCTGAATTGGGTACCCAAAATCCAATTGATAATGTTGGTGCGGGCAGGGCTGGGTGCAACTCCCAGGTGACTTTGACGGTGTAGAACCCCTGTTCATGGTCTCTCAGACCAAGGCGGCCCCGTAAGGGGTTTTTTGCTAAAAAAAAAAAAAATGAAATTATTATACTAAAAACTATCTAAACTTATTATATCCACAAATAATTTGCTTCTTCTTGAAAGTTTTTGACTCTCTATTCTTCATATTTTCAATCCTACCCTCCTTAGATTTTAAAATAGGTTTTTCATGAACATGGAATATTTCCATTATTCTTTAAATCAGCTACAAAAGATGCCAAAAATATAAAAAATTTATAAGGGATAGTGGAATATGACTCTTAATAAACGAAGGGATGACATGACACATACATTTGAGCAGCTTGTATTTGGAAGAGAGACTAGCAAGGATTATTTGGATCAATTTGGTATTATTTATTAAAGGTCAAAAAGTCACGATATATATGTTCATAGGCTAAAATTAGCAATATGGTCCTAAATGGTAGTCAAATCCCTCAAATGAAGAGTATAATGCTCCCTATTTGAATGATTGACCTCTATAGTATTTACTTCCCCAATTATATTCTATAATATAGACCATATAGAAGTGGTATCCATTCAATATTTAATTTGAAAAAGCAAATTTGGCTTAACTAGTAGAGAGAAGAGGCCTAGATATTGATATTGCTTAACAAGAAGTTTTTATCGTTAAGGTTCAATGTTATTTTCCTATCAAAAATATTCTATGGACTTTTAATTTATGATAAACCAACAATTTAGGTAGATACTACAACTCCTTCCATTCAAATGGGTAACATAATGCTTGAAGTCTATCATGGTCCTATAAAACTTCATATCCACATATATAAAATAGCCAAAAATTAATACCACTACTATATAGAACATAAAAAAACCATGCAATATAAAAATAATTGGCTCAAAATACTTCCATATCACAAAGTCATGATTTTCAATGTATTTCCCTATAAATAAACCATAAAAGAAAAAACTTGAAAATCCAAATATTAAGGTTCTCTCCAAATTTTAAATATGTCATGTTGTATCCCTTATTTGGTTGGGATAAAATAGTATGCTCTACGATCAATTGACTGAATACATAGGATAAAGAAACCTTGAGGGGTTTGAAGTAGGTGAATACACACACAAAGAGAGAGAGAGATAGAGATAGAGAGAGAGAGAGAACGAGATTTTTTGAAAGATACTTGAGTTACACATCAACCAAGTTGAGAATAGAAGTAATAGCTATATAAGATACAAACTCTTTTGGAATATACTATAGATTTTTTTTGGATGATATTTTAGCTTTAACTTCAAGAACCCTCATCAAATCAAAATGAAATAATCTAACGAGAGATCCTGAAGCTAGAGCTGAAACAACATCCAAAAATTAATCTACATTATATTCCAAAATATTTGTATTTTATAAATGTGTCTAGTTAAAATTTCATATCTTTAATAAAATATATAGTAAAATCATGGGAATATGCTAGAATTTGACCTCTTAACCCTCACTTCACAGGCGGAATGATATAGTTAGGCTAACCATGAACCTATAACTCTACTCATGTTAACTATTGGATCATCCATTATTAGAGCGGGATATGCCAACACACTGATGGATTATTGGTTGGGCCTCAAAATGGGATATGGATTTAAAATTATGCCTTGCAAATAAAATATCCAATATACCTCAACATGTATTTGAAAGGAAATATAATGGGTTTTGTTAAGAAGTAACTTTATAATTTTGGTTCCCTTGAATGGTTCCCCAACAGATACATGTCAAATACATGATTACACTCCACAAAACAGAGGGGAAGAAGTGCCAAAGAGAGGAAAATTTTACATCAAAATCCAAATTTTAAAAGTTCAAAATATAAATAAATGCTTATTTGTTTGGGGAACCAACAAAAACATTGAACTAGGACCATATAATTTTTTGAAAAAAAATTGAGACTTCTTCTAGAATGAATCCTTATAGTTTATGCAAAAATACCATTTATTAGATTTTTTATTATAGTTGCCCTTTCATTGGTTGAAGTTGTATGAAAATGGAACCTATGGGTCATTCTTTATTTTCTTATAGCCTAATATTGAGGTCATTATCTAAGGTGTTGAAAGGATTTTCCAGGAACTTGCCAATACATTAAGGCTATCCATAAGTGTGCTAAATATTCCAAGTGGTTTTCTAGAAGATAAAATTTCCATCATGACCCTTAGTAAAGAGTACCAAATAAAGTCCAAAAAATAAACTGAACAAAACCACCCTAACTTCTTGCTACTTACCCTAGGGCACAAATTCAACATGAATAAGCTTATGAGTCAATATATGATATAACCGAAAGATTTTATAAGAACACTAAAATGCTTGTATTAAAGTAATATTACAACTATCATTTCAAAAAGAGACTCCAAAATAATTTCTATAAAAAATTATCAAATGCAAACAAAATAATCATGTAATGGCTCTGATTTATACCCACTTTAATACTATATAGAAATTAATAATATTTAGATGGAAACTAATAGAATATATTTGTTACACATATTACTAGATAGAAGCGATAAAAGAGAAATGTATACATGAAAGATGGGAAAATTTCCCATAAACACCACTTACATTCTTCATTAACAATTTTCTAATCAATACAATAGATTTTTGGGGGATGGAGTATAAATAATATTTTAATATAATAACACATTTCAATAGATGTCAAATTGACATACTATTGATTAATAAAATATCATATGGATCACATTAAAGGTATTAAATTGGTTGATAGGCTTATAAATTTTATTCCAATATATAATGTTGACCATATCCTAAATATTACAAATTTTAATACATTGTTACCTAGATTATGTTTGTACTCCAAGTCATTGTGACATCATTATAATCTAAGGAGTAGAATTCCTCAGTCAAACGATAACATTCATCATTTGAAATTTATCCTTATTCAAATTACATCCTTCATAATTCAAATAGTATTCTCCTTAATTGTGTGGCCTAAACCTTTATCCTTAAAGAACTACATGTCTATATGATATTCTCCAATAATCAGATTCTATTTTTCCTTTAGTTTTTTCTTAAAGTAGGTTTTTTATTTTATTTTTATGTCATCCTCTATTTACAAGTAGAAACAACCAAAATATTCATAGTTTTCTAAGATTTCTATTTCTACATTGCATAATCCAAGTTTGAATTGGAGGTACATGCCTTTTATTATGATTTCATTGAAATTATATCTACAAAATTTATTCATATGGTCACTATATCCTTGATTTCAACTATGAGTAGGTTGACATTTGGGATTCAACTATCCTTATGATTATTAATTGTCTATATATAAATAGATCAATTTGACTCATAATATTTTGATATTATCACATAAAGTTCGCACATATATAATTTATGATATTTCATAATAATCATACCCTTAGTATTATGCTTCATTTAATTCTTCTCCTTCCTTGGTGGTTGTTATAAAACCTGACATTATGACATCTCTTGTTGGAAGTCTTCCCTATGTAAGATGCACTTGTTTGGTGTTATTCAAATTAAAGGAACATTACTTTCTTGAATGTTCTTTATATTGATAATTATACAAAAAATATATACTTATTAAAATTATTTGTAAGATATATATATTTTTTATTCTTTAGTTAATCAAACATATACATTATTTTCTCATAGAGAGTGTTCATAAATGTTCCTTATCTATCACTATCATTCTTTAGGTTGTTGAACCTCACAATATTATTTTGTGAGGACAAAAGTAATCATAACTTAAATATTATAAAAACATAAATAAAGATAAAAAGGAAGAGTGTTAACACATAAGATGTGATAGGAGTTGCAATATTACTACAATGACAAGGGCTTTGGCCTCTCTTTGATAGGTCCAAGGTTCAAATCCCACTCAGTATGAAGGGACCATGATCCCTCATAAAAACTTGTGTAAACTCAATGAAAGAACACATAAGAGGTGATAGGATGCCTTTAGGCACCCACATAAAATGGTAAATATAAATATCATACTAATTTAATGGATCAAGTGAGAGATGTGTATAACTATTAATTTTTTTTTTTTATAAATTTCATAACCCTTAACCAACATAACATTAGGTTTTTTCTTAAATCATTTTATATGGTATTGAAATGCTTGAACGATATTAAATTATGACCACATAGTGGAATTATAATAATATGCTTGGTAATTATGTATTTATCACCTAGCAAGATTTAGATCTAAGTCTCATCCTTGGAAGTTAAGGTTTTTAATTAGTTGTGATCATGTCATTTGATAAAATTTTAAGGTTCACCCCTGGGTTTTGAACCTTGGTTTAGGATGTGAAACTTCTCCTTGCCAACCAATTTCTCAAAATCTCATGGAAAACATAACATTAAAGTTATGACATAATAAGGCTACTTATTACAATGTTCAATCATGGGCTCATAGATTAAATATATATGTCCTCATTGAGCATTATATAATGCTTACCCATAAACATACATAAGTGACTATACCATTCAATATCATCCTTGGACAAATAAATCCATATTACATATTTCAAAATATATCACCAGTGTCCTCTAAGTGATTCTTATTCTTGAAGTTATATCTTATCTTTAAGTTTCTAAATTCTCCATCCCACTAACAAGATGATGTATTCAAATTAATTTCTAAGTTTATGGCCTATGGCAAGTCCTCTTTGCATGATGTTAGAGGGGCCATTAAGATCTTCCTATATATAGATATAAGTCCCTCAATAGATAATCTGTTATTTATTCTATTTAACCTCTCCTTCTCAAATTGATTGACCAATACTTTATAGTACCAAACCTATTTTACCTAATTTTCTCTATTTTATAGATATTTACAATAACTTCATTGATTGTATAAAAACATGGATTCATTTTTAAAGTTTTTTTTTAAATTATTATCAGGTCTATACTTTCCCTCTAGTAATTCTATGCATCAATATACTATGGTTTAAAAGAGTTTAATAAGAAACAACCTCATCCATCTATCCATTAACCTTCTAAATCATGTAAGTTTTTTAAAGTTTATCTAGGTCCTCTATTTTATCACCATGAAACCTAGGATAGTTTTACGCCACCTCAACAATGGTCCTTGTTTGGAATAGTTGGTTAATGGCATGCAATGGTTATTATTGTTGATAGGGATTAATATTTAATTATTAATACTATCCCTATTCACACGGATCACACTGTATAACATTTAATGCTCACATGGATTGGGTGCATTAAATGTCACTTTTGTAAAGGTAGACATGCATGTAAAAATATTTTTGGTGTGAACGCAAAACTCAGTTTTTCATCATGCAATTATTGTGCTTGATCTCAAGTGTTTATTCCGTATTAGTGGTATCGGAGTTGAGCATTGGATTGGTGAGTATCCTCTTCCTCTAGGCCAGTCTGGTTCAAAAGAGAAACGAGAAAACCACCAGTGGATCTTGGCTTGGAAGGAGCACTCTTTCCCTTGCAAAAGCCTTCAAGCTCTTTGTTTTCAAAAAATTTTCATTAGGGTCCTCCTAATCATCGACATAGCTAGCCAGGATCCCTCTGACTCCGAACCTTGGCTCTTGATCCAAGCTCTCACACTTGGATTTGTCTTCCATTAATATTTTAATACCGACCCTTGCATCTTCTGAGCCTTTACTTGTGCATCAAATATTTTTTGATTGTCATTCCATTTTGACATTCTAGGCAAGAGAAAGAGCATATATACTCCCTAAGAAGCAATCACCACTGTTGTTACCCGAATAATAGTGAATGATAACCCTAAAATTCCATGGTGTTTTCATCGTTTGGATCTACTTAGAAGAATACATCTAGTGAGTGGAGTATTGTTGTATTATTTTAAAGCAAGAACGTGAAGTTTCGATGGCATTTGGTGTTTGGAAAAAAATTACAATAATTCCTAGGGGCGATATCCAACCGTAAGCACCAAAAATACCTCAAATATACCCTTGAAGATGTGATTATTTTCGACATCACAGAGTTGCTACATTTTCTAGCAACTCCAAAATTTTGGCAAGTCAAAAAAAATGTTATTTCCCTAAGTTATCGATTAGTAAAATTTTTCAGCAATGATTTTCATTTGGTGATGGTAGGTTAAGTTTTTTTGTCATGGGAAGTTTCTTCTTTATCCCATATTGTCTCTCCAATTTCCAATCACAATGTTTTTTAGCACCTTCACTCCCATAATAAGGTAGTCGGTATACACTGGCTACCAAAACCTTCCTATTGGCCTCCCTCCTCCTAAGTAGCCACATGTTATCACTAGTTTATGTAGTATCTGGTTTTCAATCCATCATTTGTCTATGTCATTTCTTCCAACAATATTATCGTGCTTTGTGCCACCTTACATCACCTGTCAGGTCAAACATGTTCTTCTAATTTCTATGCATCCTTGTGGTCATATTAGCTATTGTCACTGATGTTAGAATAGTCAAATAATTGTAGTCATGGTGGTCTTAGCTGGCATCAGATGCTAACCATTGAGATTCTTGTGGGTTATCATGCACTAGCTATTGGAATTTTCATGGTTTAACTTGGGCTAGCCATTGGAGTTGTTGGTCATTGAGTCAAGTGGTATTTAAAGACGTTAGGTGCTAGCCATGGTAGCATTGACTTGGGCTAGCCATTGGTCTTCGAAGATGTTAGATACTAGTCATTGGGATTCATTTATGGTGCTCATTAATTCTCCTCATAAATTTCCCTTCGTAATTACTGACCAAACTAGGCCAATAGGAGAGGGAGGGCCCATTCACAGTTGACAACCATATTTTTGTTGCTAGCCAATTTAATTTTTGTTTGAGTGCACTGGAACCTACTAAACATTTGTCCACTCCTATTAGACCAATGGAAGCTAGCATGGTCCTACCAGAGAAATTGTTTGAAATCACTATAGAGCATAATGAAAAGATGGCTGAAATCACTGCAACCCAGCATGAATTAGCAGCCATAATGCAATCACTCCAAACTTCTTCCTCGTCCTCACCACACCCTAATGTTTGATGTGAAGTCCAAATCTATGAAGGTTCTCGAGATCTTGATGTCTTAAATAGTTGGATACTTGACATGGAGACTTGGTTTGAGTTTAGTAATACTCCTGATGCCCAAAAATTTCCCTTTGCCAAACTCAAACTTTCCAATCTTTCCAAGGTGCTCATCTCCAATCGCCAACAAGGCCAAAACCCAATTACAACATGGGAGGAGCTAGTCAAAGCCTTAAAGGCTTCCTTCTATCCATCCAACTATGAGGATGACTTACTCAATCAATGGCTAAGACTTCACCAAGGAAAAATACAATCTATGCAAGATTTTATTCACCACTTTAACCTCCTCTGAGTGTTACTTGCAATTGTTGATCTTGTTGCGGTGTTGATTGTAAAATTTAAGAGTGGTCTACTTGCACATATTTACAGAGAGCTAAAATATTATGCTTGCACTACGTTGGATGATGCATTCAACTTTGCATAGCTTGTAGAGGATAAGTTTCATTACATAGCATAAGGGGTCTCATTTTTTTGCAAATAGCTCGATCGCCAACGTGTCCATGGAGCAACATGGCCGAAGAAGATATTCTAATACTTCTTTCATTAATCCCACTTCTCATCAATCCCTTTCTTCTAAAACTTCTTTCTCTTCTTCTTCTCCTTCTTATTCATCTTCTTTTTCTCAAAATGAGAAGTTCTGTAACTATTGTAAAAATAAAGGGCATGACAAAAATCAATGTCCTAACTTACAAAGGAAGAAGAATTTGTTTGTACAGTCTGATGAGGGCTCAAGTGATAACCCCATCAAGGCTACTGGTGGTGAAGAAGTGTATGAGGATTTGAGAGGGCAATTGAATAATGTCACACTCATGAATCAAAATTCTCAAGGTGGTGACCGTGACCATTTGTTTGTCACTAGAGCTCACCTCCTTCACAACTTTGTAGTAGATTGTATAATCGACAATGGTTTGCAAAAGAATCTCATCGTGAAGTCCATTATTGATAGGCTAAAGCTTCATACAGTCAAACATCCTCACCCATACTCTCTTGGGTGGAAGGATAGCAACAATACCTCACATATCACATACACTTGCACAATTGGATTTGCATTTGGGCCAAATTTTAAGGATAAGGTGACTTGTGATGTCACCCCAATGGATTGTTGTGGATTGCTTCTAGGTAAACCATACCAATATGATAGACGTGCTACTTATGATGCATTTAACAACACATATACATTACAAAATGATCACAAGCATTATCTCATTGAAGCAACAAAGCAAATAAAGCAAACATCTAATCTTCTGCTCTCTTGTAGACAAGCTAGAAAAGCCACTAATAATGCTCAAGCACTAGCACTAATTTTCATTCGACAACAAGAGCACGTAAAAGAAAAAGGGCATAGAAACAACATGAAATCAAAGAATGAACAAGTGGATAAAATATTGCATAAGTATGAAAATGTATTTCAGGAGCCCACTACTTTACCACCAGAAAGAGCAATTAATCATACAATTGAGATAATTCTAGCAACACCTCTTCCAAATGTTCCAATGTATAGGTAATCCATTCTACAGTATGATGAAATCAAGAAATAATTACAAGAATTATTGGATAAGGGTTTCATCAAACCCAACACTTCTCCTTGTGCTTCACCAATTTTACTTGTTCTAAAAAAATGGTACTTGGAGATTTTGTATTGATTTCAGGGCACTCAATAAAATAACAATAAAAAATAGGTATCCACTTCCTCGCATTGATGACTTGTTAGATCAACTCCAAGGGGTAAAATTCTTCAGCAAACTTGATCTTAAGAGTGGCTATCATCAAGTTAGAATACAAGCAGAGGATACATGGAAAACAACTTTCAAGACAAATATGGGATTGTTTGAATGGTTGGTTATGCCCTTTGGCCTCACCAATGCTCTATCTCCTTTTATGAGGCTCATGAATGAGGTGTTTTGTGAGTGCCTCGATGAATATGTAATCATTTATGTGGATGATATCTTGATATTTTCAAATACCTAGCCAACACATTTACAAAATCTTGAGCATGTCCTTGCCATCCTTCAAAAGAATTAGTTATATGCCAATATACAAAAGTGCTCCTTTGGCCAAACATCCATCTCATACCTTGGTTTCATAATTAATGCTAAAGGTATTAAAGTTGATCCTACCAAAGTCAAAGTTCTTCTCAAATGGCCTACTCCAACCACCATCACTAAACTACGGAGTTTTCTTGGCCTTGCTAACTTCTACCACAAATTCATTCTAGGCTACTCCACAATTGTTGCTCCATTGCATTCCTTGACTAAGGCCAAATCTATTTTTCATTGGACAAATGCCCATACACAAGATTTTACTACTCTCAAAGATAATATTTGCTCAGCTCCTATCTTAGCCATTCCTGACCTTCGATAACCTTTTGAAATAGAAACTGATGCCTCTCAGTTTACCCTTGGTGTTGTTCTCAAACAAAATGGCCACCCCATAGCTTATCATTCTGAGTCCTTTTCCACAACAAAATAGAATTACTCCATGTATGATAAGGAACTTTATGCCTTAGTCCAAGCTATAAAATATTGGCATCACTACCTTCTAGGTAAAGAAACTATTGTCCACATAGATCATTTGCCCTTGTAGTTTCTTCAATCCCAAACAAATATCCAAGAAGCATGCCACATGAAATGGGCCTCCTATCTTTAGCAGTTTCACTTAGTCATCAAATACAAGAAGGGAAGTCAAAATTCTATTATCGATTATCTCTCCCACCCTCCGTCTTCTCAAGATTTAACCATAGTCACTACCTCTCATTTAGCCTTCCAATATTGGCCTTCTAAGTATCCTAATGATCTTGACTTTGCCATAGTTTATCAAAAATTACAACATCCATCCTCCTCTAATTTAAGTCCCTTTTAGGATTTCCATCTCAAGGAGGGGTTGCTTTACCATCTAGATAAAATTTGTGTTCCCACTGAAAGTAGACCATCCCTTCTGAGAGAGGCCCATTCCACCCTCTATGGTGGTCATTTTGGTAAACATAAGATCCTTCACCATCTACAAATATTCTTCTATTGGCCACACATGCAACGAGATGTTCTCAAGTACTTAAAATAGTGTGTCCCATGTAGTCGGTCTAAGTCATCCAATCGTAAGCTTGGTCTTAGTATGACTTTACCCATTGCATCACATCCTTGGGAGAGTATATCTATGGATCTTGTTAGTGGTTTTCCCATGACTATCCATCAACATGATTGTGTCTTTGTCATAGTCGATCATTTTAGCAAGATGGCTAAGTTCATTCCATGTCAAAAAATAAGTTCTACTGCCGACTTAGCCCAACTGTTCTTTGATGTTGTCTGGAGTTCATTTGGTCTTCCCACAAGAATTGTGTTCGATCATGATTCCCATTTTGTTGGTCATTTATGGAGGTCTTTGTGGAAATTATTAGGTGTGTCCCTTAATTTTTCCATAGCTTTTCATCCACAGTCTGATGGTCAAACAGAAGTCATCAATCGCACACTTGTCTAGAGTCTTCGAGTCTACCACCATGCATCACTTGCCAAGTGGGATCTCAGTCTAACTCATATTGAGCATGCATACAATAGGGTTGTCCATTCTTCCATAGGTCATAGTCCTTTTGAGGTTTGTCTAGGGTTTCAACCTATCGCTCCATATGAGTTACCCTTGGCACTTCCATCTCCACTCATAGTCCACATGCAAAAGGAATAGGATAAAGCACAGTCATTCATACAACACCTACAATAGCTCCAATACAAGGTTGTTCACATCCTGTAGAAGACACAATAGTAGCAAAAATAGGCCATGGATCAACATCGTGTTCCACATTCCTTTCAGACTAGTGATCGTGTTTGGTTGTACCTTGATCATAAGAGATTTCTAGATAAGGCACATAGCAAGATCAAACCTCTCCGCTATGGGCCTTACACCATCATTCAATAGCTATCTAAGAATGCATTTCGATTGGACCTTCTAGCACACTTGGGTATTCATGATGTTTTCAATGTTGATCTACTCCATCCATATCATGAGTCAACATTAGAGAGCCCACCAACCATCAATCATCCTATCGATATTGTTCCAGATTTCTAGTTTCCATTGGAGGAGGATCATTTGTTCGACACCAGGACTCTACACACTCACCAAGGTTCATACTCTTTATATCTGGTTGCACAACATGGAGAGCTTCCTCACCAGGCTAAGTGGATCACTTTAGCACAACTAGCTCGTGATTTTCCCTCTCTTTTGGATGTATTGGAGCCCAATGCTTCTATGGTGGGGAGGAATGATAGGGATTAATATTTAATTCTTAATATTATCCCTATTCACATGGATCACATTGTACAACATTTAATGCTCACACGGATTGGGTGCATTAAATGCCACTTTTGTAAAGGTAGACATGCCTATAAAAATATTTTTGGTGTGAATGCAAAACTCAGTTTTTCATCATGTAATTCTTGTGCTTGCTCTCGAGTGTTCATTCCATATCAATTGTGGTGGAAACTTATCCAAAGCAACATCAAATATCCTATATTGTATTTTTTATTATGCCATAATCCTATTATGCACACCATTATATGTACAACCCTATGATTGCTACAATATCAAATTATTATTAAGTAGAGGATCCTATATTGGACTTCCATCTTACACACTATCTAATGCATAACCAACATAAAGTTAATATCAAATAATAAGTCTTTATTGTCCAATCAAGTTTTAGTCATCTTTACATGACCCTTGATTGATATCAATAACTAAATCTATATTAGTATTAGCTTAGGGTATCATGTTTACTCATAATGAGAAGGAAAAGAATGATTCTAATGCTTATCAACTATGCTTTGATCTTTCTATTGTTGATACTTTTTATTTTTTAAATTGATATTCACATTGAATCTCCATGCAACAAGTTGTAACCCAACTTTGTACAAGCAATGATGTCATTTATAGGGCATAGGAGTAGTTCAATTATACATGAAATAATGCAATGCATGATACCATAATATGATTGCATTATATATCGATAAGTACAATATAAAGGACATAATTCATAGATACATAGACACCTAAAACACACATGTATTTATTCTTTATTTCTAATTCTTTGTAATTACATCATGGTTTGGTAGGGCATACAACATAGTTCATGCATATTGATATTGACTATCCAACACTTTGAGAAAATAGAAAATAAACACATATGACAAATATAAATGTCAAACATATGTGCATCATGTGAACTAGTAGGTTATTGGAGACTGCTCTACCTACCTAACTGCAATCATAAAAATTTAAAACATACATCATAACAGATTACATGGTATTTATTTTTATAAAAAATATGGCATACAACATGACTATATACAACTCATTGTATGCTTTATATGATTGTGAGAATCATGTATTTATGCATCAACTCATATGTGTCTACTTACCATTGTATAAGATGAATAAAAAATATAACATTTATTTCTTTCTAAATACACCCTATACTTGAGCATTGTAAAATACCATATTTTTGTTGCATGGTAAATATGAGACAATATATGCATAAATAATTATATATTGCTTTATAGTATTTAAGATAATCATTCATGTCTACATTTGAAACAAGGATCAAATCATAACCAACATATTTATGGCTTACACATATCTTGTTTTAACCTTCATAAATTCAAAATATGAAATTAAATATTATCCATATGCCAAAAACGACTCATGGTTTTCAATATTATACTAACAATTTGGTTATTTAAATTATTCTAAGAAGGTTTATAATCATATAACTAAAACAAAATAGTGAACTAATATCTTATACTTGTCTAGGAAAATGAGGCTTCCAACTTCAAAAGTATAACTCAATTAATTTTTTATAATTAGTTATGGGATTGAGATAGGTCCCACCCATATCACATTATGATCACATAGTGGTATTACAACAAAATTATAAATTATGCATGCATCACTTGAAAAGTTTTAAACCTTGGTCTCCTTAAAAATTGAGGAATACAACTAGTTGAGCTAATGCCATTTGATAAAACTCAAAAAAAATATTAACATATATAGAAAGAGAGAATAATTTTTTTTTATTCCTAGATAAATCCATTTATATTGATCACACTACAAATATAATCAACACATGCTACAATTATGCATCCTAACTATGAAAGAAATACAACTAATCCTTTATTCAACCATATATAGGATAAGTATGGAAAGCATACAAATAATACTTGTTATAACCTTTCATGTTGATTATTCAAGGTATACAATCAATATATTTTTCAACAACATAGGGTAATTATGAAAGCTATATAATCAATGTCTATCACAATCATGTAGGATAATCAACACATGTTATAATTATATAGGAAGATTATGAAAGGTACACAATAACACATGTTATAATTATATAGGAAGATTATTAAAGGTATACAAAGATGCATAGTATAGCCTTATAAGGTAGTTATGAAAGTAATACAATAAATTTATGTTCTATCTAACTAGATAAATTATAAATAACATATGGTAAATGTATGTTACAACCATATAGATTGATTATAAATGCATACAATTAGTTCATATTACAATCACATAGTTTTATCATAAAAATGTATATGATGAATCCAAGTTAATTCCATATAGATCAATTATGAAAGGAATACAATCAATGCATGTTACAATTGCACACACTAATTATGAAATGTATAGAATAAATGCATGATACAACTACAAGATGATTACAAAATAATATAAAATTAAATATTATCCCACTAGTTGCCATGACCCTCCCTTGGCAAGATTTTTATTTGGATGGTTCTATGTTTTGCTATCGCTTCTTTTGTTTGGATGATGGACTATTTATTATTTTATCTTGCAAAACATGTATTTTGGTGAAAATATGTATAGTGAAATGATTGACCATTTCATGTGAAAGTTTCTGTTAAGTCTAAATTTTATGAAAGAATAAGATGTTGCTAATGGAACTTTACTTTTGCAGGAATGAGTTGCAATGGTTGGCAAAAAGAATTGGTCACCAAGAAAGAGAATGTCCAAGGGAAATGATGTGATGGGTTATTTGACAAAGTATTCGAAAGCAACACGAATGAGTGCTTCTTTCATGAAGATGCATAACATGATTTGCATAAAAAGAAAAACTAATCATATTGATATTTAGCTAAAGATTGCTTATTTTTATAGTAACTTGCTTGTGGTTGTAATTATGGAAGTTGTGGAAATGCTTGTTTGTTGATGATCCTCTAGGAAGAAGGAAGCATAAGTTTAAGAACAACATCTCTAGAGTAGGATCTAGAAAGGAATGATTTTCTAGAAGAAATAAAGACAATAATGTTTAATATGAATTTCTTGTTTCTAGCTTTAAAAAGGTTTGAACTTTGCATAATTGCTATTGTAATTATTTCGTTCTGTAGTTGCTTTGACGTCAAATATATCTTGATGAAAACATAAGTTTTGCTCAACTATATTTTGGCTTGGTTGATAGAGCAAGCAATAATTAGAATTTGTGAAGTGTTGTCTCCACCACCTTCATGTTAAAAAGGATTTAACTAATGATCTAGACTATCGATGAAGAAATCGGATTGTGTTGTTCAAGTGGAGTAATGATTTTGGTAGTGGGAAACTCAAAGAAGACGAAAGGGATTGGTATGCAAAGGGGAAGGCTTTTGTGGAGTTCATTTGTGTATGTGTGCATGGAGAAGAAGGAGGAGAAGTATGTGGGAAGAGAGTCCTCATGGTGAAGAAGAAAACGAAGATGCATAGGGAAGAAGGATTGGATAAACTTACGGTGAGCAACAGGTAGAACTCTTAAAGGAAACATGATAGAATATTTTGTTGTGTGAATTTTGCTTTGTAGGAGTAAGTTTATCATTGGTCAGTCAATGTAATCCTTGGAAAGAGAACCCAAAGCATCGGCTAAGAATAAAAATATTAAGTTATATGGTTTTTATTATATCTTTAATTGTAGTAGATAGCTCGTGCTCTAACCATATTTCCAGGAGTCTTAGTGACTGTAACTGAAAAACTTACCTTGCATGTCATGACCGTATAGTTGGACTGTGTTCTTTTGGAGGTCATGTTTAATGGAATTTTAGAGATGTTTTTCTTGAGGGAAGGTTTTGTAATCGAGTTGTTTGAGAGATGGAGTTCCCTACTCCTCATGAGATTTTTGTTCTAGAGTAAAACTTGTTTTCTAGAAGAGTGGATGGTTTGGGTAAAAATTTACCATCAAGTTTTTAGAGAGCATGTCATATGTCAGAGTCTTTTTGCTTAGAAATTATAGAACTGTGTGCTTTTGGTAAATGATTTAGAGCTTTACACAACTATAGATAGGTGGTAGAGTGATTTGGGTTGTGGAAAGAAAACTTGTAGGATGTTACTTTTTTAAGAAAAGAGCTACTCCGATGTTTTTGAGAAGAAATAAAATTTTTATGTTTGAGTTCTTGTATGTTGAAGCTCACGTATTTAATTCTTCTAGATGATAGCTGAAGGAAGATAGTAATTTGAAGAAAAATAGTTTTTCATATGAATGGATTGTGCTTTTAGTGAAAGGAAAAATAGAATTCATATGAATTAAAGGATGAAATTGCTTAATGTTATATATGTGCTTGCCATTTGTATGAGTAAAATGAATAATGACTGTGATAAGGGAAATTCCATGTGTTGTTATTATTAAATGCTTCAATAGAATGAAGTAGAGAATATGAAATGAGGCATGTTTTATGTATGTTTGATGCATGCATAGCTTTTCTTTTGAGTAATTACAAATATTTGAGTGTCTTGGGTGCCATCTCTGATCTCGATGAGTGGACATTCTCTTTTTGGCGATCGGGAGAGTTCTTGTGCAAGAGATGTACCACAACAGGTATGGCTATTGGAGAACATGGTAATGGAAGATTGATCGACACTTTAATATGAGACTCATGCCAGAGAAGCGAAAGGGTGTTTTTACCCATGGGAAAGAAAGCTTTTTATCTTTATGCAACATTTAGGCCAGATAGTCTTCTTGACGTTGGTAGATCCTCGATGTAAACATATTGATGAGAACTATAATATTTAGATGTACTCAAGCTTTAGATGGAATTATCTTTTATGTATGGAATAGAGGTTGTTCTAGAACCTCTTAGTTTGTAAGTTGTAATTGTGAGCTTATGGTTAAGTCAAAGCCAAGCTATTTATGATATTATATGATCAATATTTTGCATCATTTCCTTATGTGGGTATACCTTTAGTAGAGAATGGTTTATTTTTGTTGACGTCAAGTATTTATGATCTTTCTTTCCATAGTCTGAGTTGTCCATATATTTATGAGAATGAATGAGTTTCTAGGAAAGAATTCTCTTATACTTTCAAAGATCATAATGAAATGATGTTAATCACTCTTAAGGAAATGGGATGATTTATTAACTACGTTAGGTGTCCGATGTATCACATATAGATGTACGTATGTAATAGGCTTTCATAAGCACTTCACCATTACTTCATAAGTAGAGTATAAAGTTTGATGTGGTCAAACTTTTAGTGACATGACCAAATTCAGAATGAAGTTTTGTTTAAACTGGTGATTACTTTGTGCTTCGAAATATGGAATGTGGAATCCTTGTGAATTGGATGCTCCTAAAGGTTGTGTAGACCTATGGTTGGGTTGTCTTGTTAGACCATATGATGATTTTGGGAGGTAGACCAAAATTTAATTTAGCTTTGTATACTCATTCTTATGAGTCATGAGGATATCTTTTCATTGAGGAAGAGGAAGCTTAGACATAGAAGCACCTTAGACCTTCGGGTCAGTTGCGATAAAATAATTCTAGTCCCATTTCTAAAAAATTTATGTAATGAATGATTGCTACCAAGTAGACCAGACCCACGTTAGGTAAAGGAAAAACTTGCCATCATGTGCATAGTGCATCTTCATAGACTGGCCTATGAAGCTAGCAGGGATTTGCACAGACCCTTTCAAGAGAAAGAAAAGGGAGACTGCTACACTAAAAGGCTTGTGTAGTATGATGAGTTGGGTGTTTCTTTTTGAGGGATGGAAAAGAATGGAATTCCTACATAGAAAGACTTATGTAGTGAGCTGGTTCTTCCACCATACCTTTCAAAGGAGTGAAAGGGAGGAGGGTGGTAAACTGAATATCATCAAGAAAGAAATGGTAGACTTGTTAAGTGTATTAACCATGCAACTACTTTCAAACCTTCTATGTGTGAAATGGATAGTGGAGGATCAGAGTTGGTTCTTAAGTGGTGCTTGACTCTAGGCTTTCAAAAAAAATGAAGTTGGATTTTTGGGTTGTTACATTTGGTATCAGAGCATGGTTCAAAGGGGAATCGACTCATTATGCAAACTTAGTTGGGAATGATTAGAAGTAATTATACCTTGTGAGGAGTTTACCTAGTTTTATTTTAGGGTAAACTCAATTGTCTAGCATAGGAGTTAGTTGGTAGGAGAAACTACCCAAATATGAAATGGAAACTGACTTCTATTATCTCTTTGTGTGTGGTCAGGGGATGATGCCACCAAAAATAAGAAGAGGAGGTGCTACCCCAACAACAAGGCAGACACGAGGAACCAATGCAGAGAATAGAGCACCTGATGTTGGTTCAGAAAACCCCAATGAAAGAGAGAATATTACAAAAATAGTGGCTCTCCTACGTGAATAGGTGGAGACCCAAAAATAGTTGTTGGATGTTGTGCTAAGTTGAGAAACACAATCTGGTAACCTGAGAGGGGAACAGGCAAATGAACCTCTTACAGAGGCACAATTGGCAAGAGTTCGACTAGAGGCTGAACTGGGCAAGGAAATGAAATATCTAAAATCTTCTAAGTTTAATGGAGAGGAAGATGGGGATAAGGTCGAGGCTTGGTTGAAGGAGATAGAGACATATTGTAACATGAAGAACTTTTCCTCGGGCACTCGAACATCTTATGCTACATTACATTTGCAAGGAGATGGTTTAGCTTGGTGAGAAACCCTTAGTGAGGAGCGAAAGCTAGCGGTTGTAGTTGATCTAAAATGGGAAGAATTTGTAAAATCTTTCAAAGAAATATTTCTCATGGAATACTTTTATTCCTAAAAATTTGATGAATTCACCAAACTTCATCAGGGAATTAGAATAGTGGAGAAATATTACCAAAAATTTGTTAAGTTGGTGAAATATGTGTCCACCTACATTGAGAAAATGAAGGTCCACAAGTTCATACATGGAGTAGATCCTAGGATAGGATAGGAAGTGGACATGCGAGAACCTGAAACTTTGCAAAAGGCCTATGAGTTAGCAAGGAAAGCTGAAACATATCTTAAACCTTTCTTTGACTATGAGGGGTTAGATGATCAAGGTAAAGAGGCACTAAGGAAGAGAAATAGTTTGGGTTTCATGAATTGGGAATGTGAACAATCAACTAAAAGTGTTCCTAGATAGGATGGAAAAGAAGATAGAAAGCAAGGAAAATTCAAAAGAAGGTTTCGAGGAAGGAATCGTAGATGCTATAATCATGGCAATGGTGGCAATAGATCACCACAAAGATAGATTAACCTACCAAAAGAAGGAGCAATAGGAGAACTAAAATGAAAAGAGCATCCTGGACCAAAAGAAGGATGTTATATTTGTAAAGGATCACATTATGCCACCAACTATCCACAGAGAGTAGGGATGGGTTCAAAAGGAAAGGAACTAATGAACAAAGAAACTGCACCTAAGGAACCAACACACAAGATTTACGTAGCTACAAGAAACCAGAATCTGGATGGACATGCTACTCTATTGGTGATAAAAGGTAAAATATTTGGTAGAAGTGTTAAAATTTTATTTGATAGTGGAGCTACTAATAACTTTATTTCCACTAGTTTAGTTAAATATATAACAGAAATATCGAGAATCTTGGCACATGGGTGGAAGGTGGAGTATGGTTCAGGATAAACCTACTCTGTAAACTAGTGTTATCCTATGGCAAAAATTGCCTTGCCTAGTGGAATGACTATAGGGTGCCTATATGTTGCACCATTGCATGCCTTTGACATAGTGATAGGGATGGATTGGCTGCAAGCACATAAAGTAGTGATTAATTTTCAAGATCGATGGATCAAATATACATATGTTGATGGGCTTGTTCATAGAGTGAATAGCTAGCAAGGGGCTTTCCAACCCCAAATCCTTTCGGCTATGCAACTCAAGAAAGCCATAAAAAATAAAGGAATGGTATATATTGTTAAGATAAATGAGTTAGAGGAAGAAAAGAAGGAAGAGGTGTTTGGTAAACACCCTATTCTTCGAGATTTTAGAGATGTTTTTTTAGAAGATTTACCTAGAATACCTCCTAGAAGAGAATTTGACTTCACTATTGAACTTCAACCTAGAACAAAGCCTATCCATAGGGCTCCTTATAGAATGAATCCTATAGAAATGCAGGAACTAAAAGTGCAACTTCAAGGATTGTTGGAGAAAGGACTAATTAGACCAAGTGTGTCACCATGGGGTGCACCAGTGTTGTTTGTTAAAAAGAAATATGGGTCCTTAAGATTATGCATTGACTATCGAATGTTGAATAAGGCAACTATTAAAAATAGATATCCTTTACCTAGAATCAAAGATCTCTTCGATCAACTCAAGGATACCACAATATTTTCAAAAATTGATCTGAAATCAGGTTATCATCAACTGAGGATCTATGAGAAGGATACTCACAAGACAACTTTTAAAACCTGGTATGGGCATTATGAATTTACTATTTTGCCTTTTGGTCTAACGAATGCACCAACAACATTCATGAATTTGATGAATAGCATTTTTAGGAAGCATTTGGACAAGTTTGTTTTGGTGTTCTTGGATGACATATTGATATATTCTTGAAATAAAGTAGAACATGATAAACATCTAGGAATTGTGTTGGATCTATTAAGGAAAAATTAGTTGTTTGGGAATTTGTCCAAGTGTGAATTCTATGTGACAAGAGTGCAATATTTGGGTCATATTGTGTCTATAGAAGGGATCATGGTAGATCCTAAGAAAATAGAGGCTATTATGAATTGGCCGCCACCTACCAATGTGATAGAAGTCAAAAGTTTCATGGGCTTAACTGGATATTATAGGTGGTATGTTAGGGATTATGCCAAAATTATTGCACCAATAACTAACCTACAGAGGAAAGGAAGGGAGTTTAGATGGACTGATAGTTGTGAAGTAGCTTTTGAACTGCTTAAGCAAAAGCTCACTACACCCCCTATATTAAAGATACCTAACCCTCAAGGAAGTTTTTCTGTATGCACTGATGCATCATTGGAAGGCTTGGGAGGAGTACTTCCAAAAGAAGGAGTAGTAGTTGCCTATGGATCTAGGAAATTGAAAAGACATGAGGTTAACTATGCGACCCATGATTTGGAGTTGGTAGTTGTAGTGTTTGCTCTCAAGAGTTGGTGACACTATCTCGTAGGTAGACCTTTTGAGCTAAGGATAGATCATCAGAGTCTGCAATATATCTTTACTCAACCTTTACTCAATGCTAGATAGAGAATATGGATGGAGTTCCTCATGGAATACGATTTTGGTATTGAGTATATAAAAGGAAAAGAGAATAGAGTCATAGATGCCTTGAGTAGGAGAAGACATATTGCTATTTTAACTCGTATTCATTTCGACTTGATGGAACAAGTCAAAGAGTTTCAAAAATAGGACACTTATTGCAAGAAAATTTGGAAAGGAATGGAAGAGAAACCAGATGAAAATAAATATTTCAGCATCAAGGATGGTTTCCTATGTTTTAAGGATAGAGTGGTTATTCCTAAAGTTGGAAATTTGAGGAAGATGATTTTAAATGAAGCTCATAGATCCCCATATTCTGCTCACCTTGGTGGAGCAAAAATGAGGGAGAACATGAAGAAAACTTTCTTCTAGTCAGGAATGAAGAGGGACATAAATGAATTTATCGCTCAATGTCTTGAATGTTAGAAAGTAAAGGTTGAACATAGACATCCTATGGGATTGTTAAATCCGCATGTCATACCTTTGCAAAAGTGGCAAGTAATCTCAATGGATTTCATTGTAGGGCTACCTAAAAATAGGTTTCAACATGATGCAATCCTAGTAGTGGTCGATAGATTGACCAAGGTTGCACATTTTATACCTAGAAGCACCAAGGATGATGTCGTGGTTGTGGCCAACAGATTTTCCAAAGAAATATTTTGGCTTCATGGTTTCCCAATAGTTATCATATCAGATAGAGACTCGAGATTTACCTCTGAGTTTTGGCAAGCTTTACATCGTTCCATTGGAACTAAATTGAATATTAGTTCTGCTTATCACCTAGAAACTGATGGGCAAATAGAAAGAGTAAACCAAGTATTAGAAGATATGCTTCACATGTATTGTATGGATCAAAAAACCCATTGGGAAGATTACCTACACTTGGTGGAATTTGCATACAATAATGGACATCATTCAACCATAGGAATGGCACCTTTTGAAGTGTTGTATGGAAGAAAGTGTAGAACACCATTATCATGGGATAATCCAGAGGACCAGATTGTGTTGGGACCCGATATGGTCAGAGAAATGGAGCAATAATTAAGATCAATCAGGGAATGAATGAAAGAAGTTGTAGATCGACAAAAGAGTTTTGCCGATCTAAAGAGATCACCACGAGAGTTTGCAATGGGTGATAGGGTGTTTCTAAGGGTAAATCCAAGAAAGAGTGCAATCAAATCCACAAAGCTTGATCCTCGCTATGTCAGACCCTTTGGAATCATGGAGAAGATCAGTCCTATGGCATATCAACTTGCCTTACCACCCAATCTGTCTAAGATTCACAACACCTTTCACATTTCATTACTTAGAAAATACATTGCTAATCCTGAGCATGTGTGGGACTTCTCTAATTTGTAGATGGTGAACCTAGAGGCTATAAAGGTTCAACCAGTACATATCCTTGAGTTTTGATCCAAATCGATGAGGAAGGGAATTTTGGAGCAGTGTAAAGTTTAGTGGGACCGATATTCTGAGAAGAACGCTACTTGGGAGAAAGTAGCTGACATGCAGAACCACTTCCCATATTTGTTTGAAAATGATTTGTAAATATTATATTTTTTTTTAAACTTGGAAAACACACATAGAGGACTGTGTTAAGCTTAAGGGGGGAGTATGTCATGACCCTCCCTTGGAAAGCTTTTTATTTGGATGGTTCTATGTTTTGCTATCGCTTCTTTTGTTTGGATGATGGACTATTTACTATTTTATCTTGCAAAATATGTATTTTTGGTGAAAAGTTGTATAGTGAAATGATTGACCATTTCATGTGAAAGTTTCTGTTAAGTCTAAATTTTATGAAAGAATAAGATGTTGCTAATGGAACTTTACTTTTGCAGGAATGAGTTGCAATTGTTGGCAAAAAGAATTGGTCACCAAGAAAGAGAATGTCCAAGGGAAATGATGTGATGGGTTATTTGACGAAGTATTCAGAAGCAACATGAATGAGTGCTTCTTTCATGAAGATGCATAACATGATTTGCATAAAAATAAAAACTAATCATATTGATCTTTAGCTAAAGATTGCTTATTTTCATAGTAACTTGCTTGTGGTTGTAATTATGGAAGTTGTGGAAATGCTTGTTTGATTGATGATCCTCTAGGAAGAAGGAAGCATAAGTTTATGAACAACATATCTAGAGTAGGATCTAGAAAGGAATGATTTTCTAGAAGAAATGGAGATAATAATGTTTAATATGAATTTCTTGTTTCTAGCTTTAAAAAGGTTTGAACTTTGCATAATTGCTATTGTAGTTAATTCATTCCATAGTTGCTTTGACATCAAATATATCTTGATGAAAACATAAGTTTTGCTCAACTATATTTTGGCCTGGTTGATAGAGCAAGCAATCATTAGAATTTGTGAAGTGTTGTCTCCACCACCTTCATGTTAAAAAGAATTTAATTAATGACCTTGACTATCGATGAAGAAACCAGATCGTGTCGTTCAAGTGGAGTAATGATTTTGGTAGTGGGAAACTTATAGAAGGTGGAAGGGATCGGTATGCGAAGGGGAAGGCTTTTGTGGAGTTCATTGTGTGTGTGTTTGTGTGCATGGGAAAAAAGAGGAAAAGTATGTGGGAAGAGAGTCCTCATGGTGAAGAATAAAATGAAGATGTGTTGGAAAGAAGGATTGGATAAACCTGCGATGAGCAATAGGTAGTACTCTTAAAGGAAACATGATAGAATGTTTGTTGTGTGAATTTTTCTTTGAAGAAATAAGTTTATTGTTAGTCAATCAATGTAATCCTTGGGAAGAGAACCCAGAGCATCGTCTAAGAAGGAAAAGATTAAGTTATATGGTTTTTCTTATATCTTTAATTGTAGTAGATAGCTCGTGCTCTGACCATATTTCTAGGAGTCTTAGTGATTGTAACTAAAAAACTTACCTTGCATGTCATGACTATATAGTTGGACTATGTTCTTTTTGGAAGTCATGTTTAATGGAATTTTAGAGATGTTTTTCTTGAGGGAAGGTTTTGTAATTGAGTTGTTTGAGAGATGAAGTTCTCTACTCCACATGAGCTTTCTGTTCTAGATTAAAACTTATTTTCTAGAAGAGTGGATGGTTGGGTAATTTTGCCATCAAGTTTTTAGAGAGCATGTCATACGTTAGAGTCTTTTTGCTCAGAAATTCTATAACTATGTGCTTTCAGTAAATGGTTTAGAGCTTCACCCCAACTATAGATAGGTGGTGGAGTGAGTTGGGTTGTTGAAAGAAAACATGTAGGATGTTTTTTCTAAAGGAGCTACTCTGAGTTTCTGAAAGGAAACATAAATTATGTTTGAGTTTTTGTGTGTTGAGGTTCATGTATTTAATTCTCCTAGATGTTTGCTGAAGGAAGATAGTAACTTGAAGGAAACTCAATTATATATGAATGGCCTTGTGCTTTCTATTAAAGTATAAATAGAATTCATATGAATTAAAGGATGAAATTGCTTTATGTTATATATGTGCTTGCCATTCGTATGTGTATAATGAATGATGATTGTGATAAGAGAAATTCCATGTGTTGTTATTATTAAATGCTTCAATAGAACAAAGTAGAGAATGCGATATGAGGCATGTTTCATGTATGTTTGATGCATGCATAGTTTTTCTTTTGAGTAATTGCAAATATTTGAGTGTCTTGGGTGCCATCTCTGATCCCGATGAGTGGACATTCTCTTTCTGGTGATCGAGAGAGTTCTTGTGCAAGAGAGGTACCACAATAGGTATGGCTATCGGAGAACATGATAATGGAAGATTGATCGACACTTTAATATGAGACTCATGCCAGAGAAGCGAAAGGGTGTTTTCGCCAATGGGAAAGAATTTTTTTTATCTTTATGCAACATTCTAGGCCAGATAGTCTTCTTGACACTGGCAGATCCTCGATGTAAAATTGCTGATGAGAACTATAATATTTAGATGTACTCAAGATTTAGATGGAATTATCTTTCATGTATGGAATAGAGGTTGTTTAGAACCTTCCAGTTTATAAGTTGTAAATGTGATCTTATGGTTAAGCTAAACCCAAGCTATTTTTGATATTACTTTGATCAATATTTTGCATCATTTCCTTATGTGGGTATAATTTTTAGCAGATAATGGTTTATTTTTGTTGACATCAAGTATTTATGATCTTTCTTTCCATAGTCTGAGTTGTCCATATATTTAAGAGAATGAATGAGTCTCTAGGAAAGAATTATCCTTATACTTTCAAAGATCTTAACGAAATGATGTTAATCACTCTAAAGGAAATGGGTTGATTTATAATCTACGTTAGACATCCGATGTGATCGTGTCTAGATGTACGTATGTACTAGGATTTTGGAAGCACTTCACCATTACTTCGTAAGCAGAGTATAAAGTTTGATGTGGTCAAACTTTTAGTGACATGACCAAATTCAGAAAGAGCTTTGTTTAAATGGGTGATTACTTTGTGCTTCGAAATATGGAATGTGGAATCCTTGAGAATTGAATGCTCCTAAATGTTGTGTAGTACTAAGAATGGATTGTCTTGTTGGACCACATGGTGAATTTAGGAGGTAGACCATTTTATTAAAAACTTTAGCTTATGTAAACTCGATTCTTATGAATCACAAGGATATCCCTTCATTGAGGAAGAGGAAGCTTAGACATAGAAGCACCTTAGACCTTCGGGTCAATTGTGATAAAAGAATTCCAGTCCCATTTCTAAAAAAAATCATGTAATGAATGGTTGCTGCCAAGTAGACTAGACCCACGTTAGGTAAAGGAAAATCCTACCATCATGTGCATAGTGCATCTTCATAGACTGGCCTATGAAGCTAGTAGGGATTTGCATAGACCCTTTCAAGAGAAAGAAAAGGGAGACTGCTACACTAAAAGGCTTGTGTAGTGTGATGAGTTGGGTGTTTCTTTTTGAGGGATGAAAAAGAATGGAATTCCTACATAGAAAGACTTATGTAGGGAACTGGTTCTTCTACCATACCTTTCAAAGGAGTGAAAGGGGAGGAGGGTGGTAAATTGAATATCATCAAAAAAAGAAATGGTAGACATGTTAAGTGTTATTAACCACATAACTTCTTATATATGTGTGAAATTGATAGTGGAGGAACCGAGTTGGTTCTTAAATGGTGCTTGGATTTAGGATTTCAAAAAAAAGTTGGAGTTTTGGGTTGTGACACTAGTGTCTAACTCATATAAAGTATACACTTGTACAAGACCTCCAATATCCATTCATAAAAAATGCAAAGTGAATTATGTTAATCATTGAAATAAGATAGTAGTATACAAATATACAAATCCAATTTGGATACATACATAGGAGGATTTAAAATAAGCAATTTTCATCTTACAATAGAATAATGTTTGTAATAATCATTAATATGTATATGACATGATTATTTATCATTTTTGAAATTACGATATTCAAATCATATCACACATGTTTTACTTCATGAATTATCAACTACAAATCACCTAGAATATCTATGATAGCCAAAATACATAATATAAGAATATAAATTGGATACATGCATAATTTTAAAGTGCCACACATTGATCAATAATATCCAAATATAAATTTCTAGGTAATTTCTTCCTTAAAAGAAAAAATCACTAAAAAAAATTGCCTTGTCAGCTTGCTGTCAATCTTGTCCTCTAAAAGAAACCCTTATAATTGTAAAATATTTAAGGAATCTAAATCCAAAACTTCTAAAGTAATTGAAGGATATCAATTCCCGTTATTTTACCATAAACAATTTAATAATATAAGCATGAACGAATTGAATGGAACCATTTCAATATTCAAATTTATAATTATCAAAATAAAACATAAAAAATATAATATATGGTTTGATATATTAAAACACTAGTAATAAAGACTAAATAAGAAAAAAATTATATAGTAGATTATACAATGATTTATGATTTCGTAAGCGGATCGATGGTGATCTTGTAGATAGCAAAATTATGCACCATGCAATACATAAAATGAAAAGCGAAGCAGTGAATGATATTAATTTTGATAAATATTGTGCTTCCTTACTATTACAATATGATACTCGTGTAGGGGTTTTACAATAAAAATAGGGAGTGTATCCCATATAAAAAATGACAATGGTGCTTTGGTACTTCTAATGCTACAACATGGATGAGGCGAGTTTTT
Organism: Wollemia nobilis; assembly: GCA_028583015.1. Taxonomy (NCBI): domain Eukaryota; kingdom Viridiplantae; phylum Streptophyta; class Pinopsida; order Araucariales; family Araucariaceae; genus Wollemia; species Wollemia nobilis. Next base: position 3,429,649 of record JAQPPZ010000386.1, on the reverse strand, counting down.
GGTGAACACCACTAGATTGAATGCTGATTGGGACCAAGTATAGTGCCTCTAGATCGATGTGTGGGCCCACGAATACCAGATCTAGAGCATGTGTATCTCTAGATGGCAACCATCTGTAGGCAGACAATCATGGCTGGCAACCATCTGTTAGTGTATGGTCGCACTATACATATTTTTACAATTGAGGAATGACAGGTCCATGGACTCAGGCAACTTCTAGTTACTATTTGGTTCCACTTCGGATCCATTTTTTGTACCTGTGAGACTAGTGTACTTGTAACCATGCAGAGAGTTAATAGTATGTGATGGGCCTCTCGAGGTGAGGCCCAAATTCAAGGAGATATAAAAAGTATAAAAATAATGAAAGGAAAGACATGCGAAAGGAAATTAAAATGAGCTTGTGTTTACCTTTCTATTGCATCCTTACTACTATTATCGATGTTGCTGCATTGCACGTGAATTGCGGTTGCTTCGTAACTATACCGTGTTGCATCGGGTAGCTTCCTGCATAGGCTGGGAGTTGACCATTTAAGGTTGAATGACCATGGTTTGAGACCATATAGGGTGGGATAGTCATGACCTATAGCATTTGAAAGGTATTCAAAAGTGGATCTAGACCTATGAAAGGATGCAAACGGGTTTCAAATAGGACGAGGATGGCAAAATACTGAGATCTCGAGGATATGATCACTATGGTTGCTCGAGAGTTCATCAAGGCTTCGCTAGGCTATCCATCCTCATGCTCCAAAGGGAGGGTGAGGCTCAATTTATAATTTTCTCAATGGGAAAGGATAAGGAATTAGCTCATCCAGTTAAGTGCATGTAACTAGGAGCTTTTTCCTTGCATTGGATTTGTCACTAGAGGTGCATGTGGGTGAGATTGCCTCATAATTATCACCAATGGATGAGTGTGTGTGCAAATTCATGGTGAGTGCACACTTTGGATTTTCCATCCAATGTGCATGCTCAGTTAAGTGGATGTGTGTGTTTATTTTGATTTTTATATTTAAATTAAATATATCTATTTAATTTAAATATGTATGCATAGCTTTTTAACTGGTTTTGTTGATTGTGTGCATGTTTAGTTAACTGACTTAGTTAATTGAGTGCATGATGTGATTGAGTGTGCATATCTGAGTTAATTGATTTAGTTAACTAGGTGCATGATTATCCTCCCTTTGTGGCTTAGAGGTGGAACTACTAGTAACTTTGAGTTTGCTTTGTGGAAGGTCTTTTTCGTGCACATGATCGATTTGGATGGTGAGAGGTGGAACTGCTAGTGCCATGGATGATGTGGAGGGGTGCCTATGAGGGTCAATGCATCTGCGAAGAGGGGTGCAAGGTTGTGCAATCCTAAGCAATAATTAATTAATTATTTAATAAATAAATAAATAAATAATTAATACTTAGGAGATTTATTGCTTATTTAATATTAATTAGATTTAATTAATATTAAATGCATTAATTAATTATGACTAATTAATTAATATTTATTATGCTAGATTTAGGTGTCTATAGATGCCCCTTTTTGTATCACATTGTGTGAAAACACAATGTGATGCAAAAATAAATGACACCCATGGATGATGGATGAATGGCATGATGACTCTTGTGCTTGAAGGGGTTCTAATGTTTGATTGTCCCTAATTTGAGATCGATGTGAGATGCCCTAGTGATGGAGGCAACAAATGCCTTTGAATCTTGTCATTGAACTAACAACTAACTAAACTACTGAGGCATAGGCTTACTGTCATTGTGCCAATATGTTGTGTCGGTGGGATTTTTGTGACCACCATTGTTGAACTAAATTTATGGGAATCTATGACAAGATTCTTGGACATTTGTCAAATCCATACTGGGTGTGTTGTGTACCGATCATAATCGAGGTAAAAAGTTGGTATCATCTACCCCCTCAAGTGTCGAGTCGGTAAAAGTCAACATGAATGAGGTCGATGAGGTCATTGACCTCATCAATTGATGAATTAATGTACCTGGATGCAAATTATGGTGGTTTATTTATTTGTTCTCTTTTATCTTTTTTCATTTTTTAAAATTTCTTGACCATCCAATATGGTCACATCACAACCGTCTAGGATGATTGAGCCGTGATCATCATGGATGGTCACATCGTGAAGGCTATAAATAGCTAGATAGCAGTGTGACTCCTCATTTTTACTATCACTCATGGTGAACGAGTTGGAGAGGAGTGTAGTGAGGAAATTGACCTGGAGGGCTACCATTTTAGAGTGACAAATGGAGTGCATGGCATGAGTTGGCATTGCAGTTGGTGGTGCAGGACTGGTATTTAGCATGTACCCTTACTTTATCATTTATTTATAAATAAAGCGAACCTTTTTTATAATGTTTTTTTTTTTTTACTTTTGAGTGGTTTTTGAATTTTTATTTTGGCTTTTTTATTTGTAATTTGTTTCATTTTTATTTTTGTGCTTTATTTTTTTATTTGCTTTGACATAACATGGTTGCAAAATTGGAGTGTTTTTTTTTGTATGTCATTGCATTTTTCTTTGTTTTTAGGGTAATTGTCCATTGGCAGACTATTTCTTTGCATGATCATCCATTGGTGGATGGTTGCTTTATATGTTTGATTTTTTTTAGCTTGTATTGTGTATGCTTTTGAGACCGTCCATGGATGGATGATCATGTTGCTAGACCGTCTTCTAGTTGTATGGTTAGATTTTACAAATGTCTAGGGATGGAGGATTGTGAATTATTTTTTGGATCATTAGACTTAATGATGTAGGTTTTGATGCTTTATTTATGATACCAATATGCTAATAATATTTTATGATGATATTTTGTGTATGCAGTGCAAACTAGTGAGACCAAAGCATCAGTTCAAGAACCTATTTTATAGGGTTTGACATCAATTGACTAAGGAATATTGGAATTGGATAGAGTTCATCAAGCTATGGCATGTAGTCAAGCTTGAGAAGGTTCATGTGAACCATGTGTGCCTCATAGCCCTTATAGACAGGTGGGACCAAGATACCTATGCCTTTCACCTACAGAGGGGAGGGATGACAATCACTCTCAAGGATGTGTGGAGGATTTTCAAGATACCCATGGAGGGTGAGAGGATCATGATGACATCCACTCATCATAGGGACACCCTTATTTAGTGTATTTATGGGAAAAATTCTAGGTTAGTGATAGTTGAAAATTTTGGGGTGGATGTGGAGAGCCACATGAGATTGAGATGGATCTTAGCCAGACATACCATTTTTATGATGTTGATTTCTAACATCATTCTACTAGATTCCTCAAGTGTTCGGTTCCCATGGAACCTTCTTAGTTTTTTATAGGACTTGATTGATAAGCCCAAGATGATGGTATGGGATATCCATTTATTGGCACATTTATATTAAGAGTTTTACTAGATACAATGTCAAAACAGGGTAGGATTGGATTGCAGTTTACTGCTACAAATTTGAGCTTGGGAGTACATTAGCATTGAGTGCCTAGTAGGTCTTCCTTACTACTCCAAGTAGGAGCTAGAGGACTCTAGGCCCTATATGATGAGATAGCATAAGAATCAGGATGATGGTAGGAGTTGGCTATTTGCAGGATCATGGTATCACTATACCATAAATTTTGATAAGTTGCAATAAAATCAGGCAGTGTGGAGACCTTGGAGGGGTGATCTAACATGGCTCAAGGATGTAGAGAACCTAAGTAGAGTGTGACAGGGGAGGTGGGTGGTAGGCCACCATGGCATGGAGTATGAGTATTTCCTATACTCTCGTGTGCTAAAATAGTTTGGGATGCCCTAGGAAGTTCCACTGCCTCCTATAGTATACATGTGATGCTAGAGTGAGGTAGTGATAAACCTTATCTATGAGCTAATGGGTGCAGATGTGGACATTGTGGTACTAGAGATAGATGTGGAAAACATACGGACTACAACCATGTGGATTGGTTTATTGGAAAGATTTCTTAGGTAGGGGTACAGGGTGTTATGGGTGGTAGTGGGGAGGAGTCTCCTAGGGATCCATTTGGGCAATAGGTTCAATAGAGGATATACCCACAGATGGTAGGATCTTCCTGGGATGTCAAGAAGACGATGGTAGAGGAGAGCTCTAAGAGGGAGGCTAGCTAGGGTAGCAATGACTCTAGATCATAGTACAATGCTATAGTCAACTAGGTTCAATTTTTGGAGAGGTAGAAGGCCTCACTAGAGATATCGTTGGTGTAGGAGTAGAGTGAGAGGGATATTGAGCACCAAAAATGGTGCAACTAGGAGGAGCATTAGAGTATGTTGCAGGCTCAGGTGTAGATTTTGCAAGATGTGGGGGCTAGGTTTATGATAAAGTGAGATGCACTATAGGCAGAGCATAACCTACTATAAGCAGAGTGGGATGCTGCTAGGGTAAAGCATGATGACCTTCAAGATCAGGGTGGGGGGAGAAGCTAGGTTGTGACATTGATTATGGTGCAACTGGAGTAGGAGAGGGATCATGTGGAGCGGTAGCAGGAGTGGTTTATGACCCTAGATAATGTACTACTATTGATAGGTATTCCACTATTAGCTAGACCTTCATCCTCCTCTTCATTCTATCAAAGTCATAAGAGTAGAGCATTAGGTGCTCCTTCAAGTGTTCCTCTTGTACCATGGTTTCTTGAGGGGTCGATACCTTAGGCTTTAGGAGCAGGATATTCTTAAATATCAGGGTTCCACTAGGGGAGCCACAGTTAGTAGGCTCGAGGAGAGCCTACCAATGGTAGTAGGGATAGCGGTGAAGGCGGATAGTGATGGGTGTTGAAATCTTTATCATTTTTGATATGCCTTGTATTATTTTTGTGCTTATGATGATGAGCTTGAGAGCTCAATGTATGTAGCCTATGGGTGAGGTTGTATGATGTATTTTTGATATGATATATATAATTATACATCATTTATTTATGTTTTGCATTCATGTTTTTGTGTTGATGCTTTGTAGAATGTGTGATTAGATGAATCTCTTTTTGATTATGCATCTCAATGTGTTTATGTTGTAATGCGATGTTTTATTTGTGATGTAATGAATCACTTTATTTGATGATTATATGCAATGTTTGATGAATGTAATGAATGTATGCATATACTTTTTGGTTATCATTCACAAGTGCTTTAGACATGTTTCATTATTCATGACTTTAATCAATTAATCAAGGGCATCAACCCAATAATACTGACATATATATGGCATGGATGTAAATGAATGTAATGTAATGAATGTGATGAGGCGATGTGCTACTATGGATGCTAAGATGACATGACTTGTTCTTTCACTTGTCTTAGGGAAGAGTAATCTGAAAGTGCTTTCATGATGCTCAAACACCCTAGTGACCTCAATCAAACTCATCTACTAATCAAGTAGGCACTTGATGATACTAAGACCAACCAGGTTATTCAAGTTTCACAAAGACCAACTATGTGTGCAGTGAATGTTCATTGTCAATTTTGGGTAAGGTTAGACTCATCATTTGTAACTTATGCCAATAAGCTAGCTCATCCGAGAGCATACATAGATCTATACAAAATAAGGTCACTAATATAACAGATATGTCACCACGCGTAAGGCTACTCCATTGCCAAGCCAATGTTTATAGCCCATTGTTGTAATGAAGATCACCCCATGGTTGTCAAAAATTGAGAATTCCAGGGATTCAAGCTCTTTACCCCTTGTTTTTTTTTGGGGGTGGGGGTTTTGGGGGTACTTGCTCATTTTGTGGAAGAGCAAGGGATTTTATTGCTTTGTGGGGCTTGCTCATTTTGTAGAGGAGCAAGGGGATTTTATTGCTTTTGCTTTTTTTTTTGGGATACTTGCTCATTTTGTGGAGGAGCAAGGGATTTGTAATTTTTGCTTTTGGGGGCTTGCTCATTTTGTGGTAGAGCAAGGGGATTTTTTTTGAAGGGGGGAGCTTGTCCTTTTGTCAATTCTCAATCTTCTAGACCATGCACATAATTGGATGAGTAGGGGAAACCATTCGCTTTATGGCAATAGTGACTCATGATTTTGTCTTTCCTAGACACCAAAATTTGATTTAATGTGTGATATTTGTGTGTGATCTAAGCAAAAAATTAAGGTCACCAAGGAAGACCTATAGTACTCAAGGACTTATTGACGTTCAATGTAGGTTGAAAGAGACACTAGGTATGGTTGAACGACCAAAAGTACCTAAATATTTGTCAAACCATAGACTTGGGAAAGACAAACTATCATAGGGTTTCTTTTCTTTTTGTATTTTTCTCATCTCTTCTTCTATTGTTTGGATGGATGGTTGATGTAACTGACATGCCTATAATGAGGGAAATGTGAGATACAAACCCTAAGGAAGACACCCTTGATTAATGTGATAAAATCACTTATGATAAATGAATAAAAGCATGTATTGAATTATAACCAAAGTTTAATTGGTCATGATGAAATTTTATTGCTTTGTTGTTTTTGATGATTTTGTAATATTTTTGTACATCTTTGGGTTTTGTATTGTTTATGGATTTTTGATGTTATCAAGAAGTCCCTCTTCATTTTCATCCAACCATTCTTTCACATCTTGCAATATCATGTTTGTATGATGTTGTGTTTTTTGTAGGCTTGTTGGAATATGTGGAGGGATGGTTCGATGAAAATGAAAACTTTATTCTTGTTGTTTTTGTTTTGTTTTTGTATTTTTGATTTTTGTATTGTTTTTGCATTTTGTGTGTTTTTTGATGTTTTTGAATTTTGTGTGATTAATTTTTTTTAGGCTAGCTATGAGCTAGGCATAGAAAGCACGCAAATGAAGGATATTTATGGGTTCTAGCTCCTCAACTCCATCAAGGGTTGTAAGCTTGTAGGCTCCTATTCTAAATTTCTACTTGACTACGAATGGATCGAGCCAATTGGCTACAAATTTATCGTGTAGATGCGGTGGTAAACTTGAGTTTTGTTGATTCTCCTTGAGAACCAAATCGCCTACTTGATATTCTTGAGGATGCACTCTGTTGTTATATGCATGTTTAACTCTCTCTTAATAGACTCAAAGATGCTCTAAAGCATTGATTCATCATTCATCAAGGAGATTCAATTGATCTAGGTATGATTTCCGTGCGGTGTCATCATCAATGAATTCTTGCAATGATATTCACAATGATGGGATCTCAAGCTCAAGAGGTATGACTGCTTTGACACCATAAACTAATGAAAATGATGTTGCCCCAGTTGGCATGTGAATGCTTGTACGATAAGCCCATAGTGCCAAGGGGAGTTGCAAATGCCAATATTTATGGTTTTCCTTAATGGTTTTCTTTAGGATGGCAATGATAGTTTTATTGGTTGCCTCAACTTGTCCATTACTCTATGGATAGTAAGGAGTCGAGAAACTATGTTTAATGTTGTACTTTGTGCATAGTGCATGAACATCCTTATTTTTGAATGGAGGGCCATTATTGGATATGATATTCGATGGTATGCCAAAATGATAGATGATATGGTGGAGTATAAACTTCATAATCTGAGGTCCTATCATACTTGTCATAGGAATTGCTTCAACCCATTTCGTAAAATACTCTATGGCCATTATGATGAATGTATGGTGTCCCAAAAAAGGAGGAGATATTTTTCCTACTAAATTGAGACCCCATTGTGAAAAAGGCCACAAAGCTTGAATCGGCTGTAACGCTTGCAATGGAATATGAGTTAAATTGGCATGATGTTGGTATTTTGGACACTTCTTGATGTATGCACAACAATCACATTCCATGGTGGGCCAATAGTAACCCATGTGTAGAATGCACTTTGTGATGGCCATTCCACTAAAATGACCACCACAAGTACCATCGTGGGCTTGAGAAATAACCCATTGTACCTCTTGAGGTTCAAGGTAGTGAAGGAGGATACCATCGTAGTTGTGATGATAGAGAATATCCCCCAAAAGCGTATAACAAGCCACTTTTTGCTTAAATGTAGATAGCAAAAGTACACATCATGAAATATATAAAATGAAAAACAAAGCAGTGAATGGTATTAACTTTGATAAATGTTGTGCTTCCTTTCTATTATAATATAATACCTACGTAGGGGTTTTACAATAAGAATAGAGAGTGTATCCTGTATACAAAATGGTAATGGTGCTTCAGCACTCTTGATTCTACAACAATGAATAAGGTAGGTTTTTGATGATTGGAACTGGGTTGAATGTTGATTGGGTCTAAGTATGGTGCCTCTGGATTGATGTGTAGGCTTATAGATACCAGATCTAAAGCAGGCAATTTTTTGGATAGTAATCATCTGTAGGTGGATGGTCATGCTATGTGTATTACTATGACCTAGCAATGATAGGTACATAGGCTCAAGTGACTTATAGTTACTATTTAGTTCCACTTTGGATCTATTTTTGTACCTGTGAAACTTACACACATGCAACCTTGTTGAGAGTTTATAGTATGTGACAGGCCTCCCGAGGTGAAACCCAAATTCAATGAGATATAAAAACCTATAAAAATAATGAAAGAAAATATATATGAAAGGAAATTAAAATAATCTCGTGTTTACCTTTCTAATGCATCCTTACTGTTATTATTGGTGTTGTTCCATTATGTGTGAGTTGCAGTTGCTTTTTAACTAGACTATGTTGCATTGGGAAGCATCCTGCATAGGTTGGGAGTGGATCGTTCGAGGTCGGACAACCATGGGTTGAGACCATTCGAGGTGGGATAGTCGTGACATGTATCATCCAAAAGGTATTTAAAAGTAGACTTGGATCTGTAGGAGGATGCAAATAGGTTTTTCATGGTATGGGAAAGGTAGAATACTGAGATCTTGAGAATATGGTCACTATGGTTGCTCGAGAGTTCATCAAGGCTTTTCTAGGCTATCCATCCTCATGTTACAAATGGAGGGTGAGGTTAAATTTATAATTTTTTCAATGGGAAATGATAAGGAACTAGCTCATCCAGTTAAGTGCATGTAACTAGGAGTGTTTTCCTTGCATTGTATTTGTTGCTAGAGGTGCATATGGATGAGATTACCTCGTAATTATCACCAATGGATGAGTGTACATGCAAATCCATGGTGAGTGCACACTTTGAATTTTCTATCCAATGTGCACGTTCAATTAAGTGGATGTGTGTGCTTGTTTTAATTTTAATATTTAAATTAAATATATCTATTTAATTTTAATATCTATGCATAACTTTTTAACTGTTTTTGTGGATTGAGTACATGTTTAGTTAACTAGATTAGTTAACTGAGTGCATGATGTGATTGAGTATGCATATCTAAGTTAACTGATTCAATTAACTAGGTACCTGATAGGGTTATTTAAAGTAGTGAATATTTGCAAACTGGGCAAATAATAGGATTTCTAAAATTGGAAATTGTTGAATATGAGGACCCTCGACATCAACCCATTCGCTTGAAATTTTTAGGGCCAATGTTTTCTTAGGGTCAATTCACCATAATATATATCCAAAAATAGGTATATTTGTACTCGTTGGAAAACTCTTTTCGATCCTGATATAATAGTGGTATTTTTATGAAGTTATAAAATTATTTAATAGATCACAATTTATCCCAAATATGACCTTAATTTTTAGGACTTCAAATGCCCCAAATTTTGATGTGAAGATGATTGACTTGATTTTATTAGGATTGATATAGATTCACCTTGATTTCGATTAGGATTCACCATTTTTTGCAAGTACATTTCAAGTCTAACCCCTTATGCATAACCCTAGTGCCTGATTATCCTCCCTTTGTGGCTTAGAGGTGGGACTGCCAGTAACTCTAAGTTTGCTTTGTGAAAGGTCTTTTTCGTGCATGTGATTGATTTGGATGGTGAGAGGTGGAATTGTTAGTGCTATGGATGATATGAAGGGGTATATGTGAGGGTCAATGTGTTCACGAAGAAGGGTGCAAGGTTGTGCAATCCTAAAAAATAACTAATTAATTAATTAATTCATTAATATATAAATAATTACTTAGGAGGTTTATTGCATATTTAATATTAATTGAATTTAATTAATATTAAATGAATTAATTAATTATAACTAATTAATTAATATTTATTATGTTAGGTTTAGGTGTCTACAATAGCCTTATAAGGTAGTTATGAATGCAAGACGATCAATTTATGTTCTATCTAACTAGATCAATTATGAAGAACATATGGTAAATGTATGTTACAACCATATATATTGATTATAAATACATACAATTAGTGCATATTACAATAACATAGGTTTATTATAAAAATGTATATGACGAATTCAAGTTAATTCCATATAGATCAATTATGAAAGGCATAAAATCAATGCATGTTACAATTTCACACACTAATTATGAAATGTATAGAATCAATGCATGATACAACTACAAGATGATTACAAAATGTTAATATAAAATTAAATAGTATCCCACCACTATCTTACTCATATAAAGTATACACTTGTACAAGGACTCCAATATCCATTCAAAAAAAAATGTAAAGTGAATTATGTTAATCATTGAAATAATATAGTAGTTTACAAACATACAAATCCAATTTGGATACATACATAGGAGGATATAAAATAAATAATTTTCATATTATAATAGATTAATATTTGTAATAATCATTAATATGTATATGACATGATTATTTATCATTTTTGAAATTATGATATTCAAATCATATCACACACTATAAAAACCTCATGAAACTAACTTGGGCATATTTTACTTCATGAATTATCAATTACAAATCACCTAGAATGTTTATGATAGACAAAATACATAATATAAGAATACAAATTGGATTAATGCATAATTTTAAAGTGCCACACATTAATAAATAATATCCAAATATAAATGTCTAGGCAAGTTCTTCTTTAAAAGGAAAAAAAATCACCAAAAAATTTCACCTTGTTAGAAAATGAAATAACTTCCTATTATTGAATGAAAGGAGCCTTGCTTAAATAGCAAATGCATACAATCTAATCCATTGGATCATAACTAACTGAGCTAATCTCAGCCACATAAATTATCCTAGTAACAACTTAGGATATAATTTATTATTCTAACACCCCCCTTAAGTGGTACTAGGATATTCTAACACCCCCCCTTAAGTGATACTAGGAGGTAGTGAAAAAGAACAAAAAAAACAAGTGGCATATCCACAAGTATGAGTCTCAACAACAAGGCCTGATAAGGTACTCATGTACAATATGTGATCAAAAAATATCTGTTGAAAGATGATGAAAAACCTCAAGGGAGAAAACCACCTGCCAGAATAGAAAGAAGAAGAAGAAGGAAGATGTGCATGGAGGATGGAGAGGAAGGAAGATGTCTTGTTAAACCCCCTTAGGAAAACTTCCATCAAGATTCAAAGGATCCATCAGATGTCTCAAAAAAATGTAGAGACTCGATGATACCGAAAGAATTGAACCATACTCCTAGACTGGTGCTTGTGACACAAATCAAGGGTTTGAGCCATGAAAAAGGTCAGTAAAAAAACCCTTGAAACCAAAGTGTCTCACAAAAAGAATATTGTGAAGATAGGAACCACAAGGATCGCAAGGGATATCCAAATTGACTCCACAAGCATAATTAGCGGTTTCCACCTATATGAACACTTTGGGATGATAACAAGGTCCAAAACTTATGGACAAATAATAAAATAAGGGAATACAAATGAAGGGCACCAATACAACTGACTACCACCTGGATGAAATCAGCAGAACTAATAAACAATAGACCATCGCACATGCAAATCATGAACAAAAAAATAAAAAAAATATGATCGGTATGAGCCTCTAATACTATTGCTACATAGGTCTGCTGATCCCTTCTCCAACACATTTCTTCTAAAATGAATAGAATCAACCATTGATCCATTCAAAACAATAGATGATTCTAAATATGTTATGTTTAGCCAAACCTTCAACAGTAACTAGATGGTGATGGTTCACAATGGGGGCATTGGTGTTGTTGTAGATGTGAATATTACTCTACTCGATACATAAGTCATCGTATTTGCATACAATTAATCATAGTTCAATGATATCTCATCAGGAATCATAAGTGTTCATCCCACCTACCATCCAAGTTTTACTCCATTACCAGCAGTTGTTGATATTGAACTTTAGAATCTCATAAACTCTGTTGAACTGGGATTTGGTTGTTATTCAATGGTTCATCTGCAGCACAATGCAAACTCTCCAAGAGTTCATAATGTCTTCTCATGTTAAATATGAAGGAGAATTTTAGGCACCCGACAATTGATGATCTCCATCTCTGCTTAGTTCAATGGTCTGGATGAACTGCGCACTTCGATCTGTTACTGAGGGCTATGATGACTTTTCCACTCACTGTTGACGTGATGGTGAAAATCATGATATGCAGTATTCTCAACTGCAAAGCAAGAAATTTTTTTGGTGTGCCGATCTAAGTCACTCAAATTTTGAGCTTCCAACATCATCATAAAAAATAGGACAATGAGTAACCACAGTGTAAGGGACCGTCAAACGATCTGGTTTCTAATCCATCAAAGGATGGAGAGCATACTCCCTAGGTAAAAAAATTGATAGGAAGAAAAAAAAATGAAAGAAAAAAATGGGGAGAATTTCCATGAGGGAAATCCCCCATGAGGAAAAGCTCCTTAGGCTCATAGGGCAGGGAAAGCCTACTCTGATACCATGTTAGAAAATAAAATAACTTGATATTATTGAATGAAAGGAGCCTTGCTTAAATAGCAAAGGCATACAATCTGATCCATTGGATCATAACTAACTGAGCTAATATCAGCCACATAAATTATCCTAGTAACAACTTAGGATATAATTTATTATTCTAACACTTGTCACTTTACCTTCAATATTGTCCTCTAAGAGAATCCCTTATAATTGTAAAATATTTAAAAAATCTAAATCCAAATCTTCTAAACTAATTGGAGGAGGTCCATACCCATTATGGTACCATAAAAATTTTCATAATATAAGCATGAACGAATTTAATGGAACCAATTCAATATCCAAATTCATAATAATCAAAATAACACATAAAAAAAAATAAGATATGGCTTGATATATTAAAACACTAGTAATAAAGACTAAATAAAAAAAATTATATAGTAGATTATACAATGATTTATGAGTGGATATAGCTACACTCTTCATGATACATTTCATGGGTCTTAATAACATTACATCTCATTATATTATTGGTCTATTCATTGTTACAAGGAGCAATATCTAAAATTTTAATTATAGATATGTATATATTTTATATAAATGATAAATATTACATATATCATTCTTATGGTCATGAGTGAAAATTACACATCTCAATAAAAACACATCATATTTTTTTGATTAAATTAAAGGAGTGTTGAAAGGTTCCCAAAACTTGTACAAAAATTTCAAGACAGGGTTTTGACACATAGGCGAAGATTCCAAGACAACAAGAGACTGAAAAGGGTAAACAAAAAGAAAATAAAAAAGAATAACCTACCCATAGGAGATTACATGATTCTAGAACAATTGAAAGCAAAGACAAGACCAAGTAGTTAATAAACCACCAAGAGCCCTCGAGAAGCATCCATAACCGACCTAATAATCAATATTCCTTGAAACAATCCATCAAGACATAACCTAATAGTTTTGAAATATCGCCCACTTCATGTATTTCTCCACTTCCAATATTTTCCTAGGTTGCCACCTAAAAATTAGATATTATTGTTAAAAACTAAGAACAAAATTGATAAAAAGGAGGAATCTATCTTGCTCTATCTAGGTATTCCGCTCTAGGATAATTTGAATCAAACCAAACATCAAAGTTAGATTTTAGCCTACAAGAGCTTGGTGTTTCATCACTTCTAATAGCCTGCAATAACCTTATATCATGCTTATGTCCAAGTTAAGAATTAATAATATCCCATCCCAATATCTTGGTAGAAATCACTTCTCCACACTTTAAGACTATTCTAATGGACTCTAAGGTTGGTAAGGCCATCAAAAACCCTATTTCCCTCCCTATAGGTGTGAGCTATTTGAATCTCCTCCATTGATTGGTACAATATTTTAGCCTCTATTATCATGTTTAATATTTTCTATTTGGGTTGAGTCAGATATTTGAGAGTATTTATTATGAATAGAGAGTCCCCCTTAATAATCAGCTTTTGAAAATTCACATTTTCTAGTAATAACATCCCTTGATATAAAGCTCTAGCCTCAACAAAATTGCAAGTTTGGTCTTTAAGATTTTTTGCAAAGGTAAGGAGAATTGAGCCCTTATCATCTCTGAATAGTCCTCCAACACTTGCAACACCTAGGTTGCCTTTGGAAGCACCATCAAAATTGAATTTAATCTGACTAGAAGGTGGGGGAACCCACTTAGTTTACGATCTCAACTTAGGTTGAATTAAATTAGGCCCTTTAGGCCTCAATTTAAAACCAATTTTTAGTTCAATCTCCTCTTCCTTCTTATCCTCTACCATCAAGTCCAAAGGGAGCTTTGAGATGTTTTCTACCACCATAGAAATAGCTTTTGAAAACATTGTGACTACATCTTGTTTTATATTTTTAAAAGCATTGTTGTTTCTTTCTTTCCAAATTCTCCACATGAGATGGTGTAAGCAAAAATACTAGACCAGTTTCAACCTTGAGCTCAGAAATGGTGAAGACCATTGAAGGCTCATGTCAATCACATAGCATGGAGCGACCCAACTAACTCCTAAGACCTGCAGAAAGTTATTTAAAATAATAGACAAAAAAAGGTATTGAAAGAAGAGATGGCCTGAGGATTCAACCCATGATCCATAGAGAAAGCACTTGTTTGTTAAATACATTCCTCTTTTTTGAAGATTTTCAATGGTAAGTACTTTATTATGAAGAACTAAAGTAATTTGCATGAAGATTAAACTTTGCATTGAATCAACTTTGAATATATACAATGGGAGTTGGTTGAGGTGGTTAACAAACCACCCGAACTACCCCTTAATTGGAGAAGCGCTTAGGCGCTTATTTTGCCTAATGGTGTAATATAAAACCATGCTTTATAAACTATGCTCTATGCTAACATCCCCCCTTATTACATTATTGGCAAATACAAAGAGCATTGCGAAATAATTCAAATTTGACACGTGCAAGTGCCTTGGTGAAAATATCTGCAACTTGCTCATTAGTGGGAATGTATTGAAGTTGTATATGGTGCTTTGGAACTTCATCTCGAATGAAATGACATCGAGTATCAATGTGTTTGGTGCGCTCATGAAATATTGGATTCTTGACAAGATTCAAAACACCTTGATTGTCGTAAAACAAATGAAGAGGAAGATTCTTTGGAAGACCCATGTTTGTAAGAATGCGACTTAACCACATTATCTCACAGACTGCTTCACTGGCTACACGATATTCTGCCTCTGTAGAAGATAAAGCAACCACATGCTGCTTCTTACTATGCCATGAGACAGGTCCAGATCCAAGATGGAAAACATATCCAGAAGTTGACTTACGATCATCAATGGATCCGACATAGTCTGAGTTCGTGTATCCTTGTAAGAAAAACTTGTCATTCTTCTTGTACTCCAGGCCATAGTCTGTACTACCACGGACATAATGAAGAACTCTCTTTGTTGCTTTCCAATGACTCACCTTAGGTTCCTGCATGAACCTTGAAAGATAACCCACAACAAAACTAAGATCTGGCCTGGTATTCATCAGATATATGAGACTCCCAATCAATTGTCGATAGAGAGTACCATCTACCTGAGGTGATTCATCATATCATGATAACTTAAGTCCTTGCTCCATTGGAGTGGCTTTAGACTTACAGTTAGTCATTCGATATTTTTCGACTAATGTCTTGGCATACTTCTTTTGTGTTACTCTGATATGATGCTTTTTCTGAGTCACTTCCAAACCAAGACAATAGTGAAGAAGTCCTAGATCTGTCATTTCAAAAGATTATTTCAAATCATCTTTCACTGCATCAATCATTTTCTTTGAACTCCTTGTTATGATCAGATCATCTACATATAACACCAAAATCACTATATCAGAACCATTGTTCTTAATATAGAGATTTGCATCTGAAGGACTTCTTTTGAATCCATGCTGCACTAGGTGATTGTCTATCTTGATGTACCAAGCTCGAGGAGCTTGTTTGAGCCCATACAAGGATTTGATTAACTTGCAAACTTTCTGTTCTTGCCCTTCAACCATGAATCCTTCTAGTTGGGTCATGTACACTTCTTCTTGTAGGTCACCATTCAAGAAGGCACTTTTAACATCCATCTGATGTAACTTCCACCCAAACTGAGCTGCCATGGCACAAAGTACTCGAATGGTAGTCATATTTGCAGTAGGGGCAAAAGTCTCTTCATAGTCTATGCCTTCTTTCTGAGCATAGCCCTTTGCAACAAGATGGGCTTTATGCTTATCAATAGTACCATCTACCTTATACTTCACTTTGAACACCCATTTGCAGCCAATGGGCTTCTTTCCTGTAGGCAGATTAACTAGCTTCCATGTATGATTCTTCATGAGGGATGTATGTTCTGCTTCCATAGCAACCTTCCACTGAGGCTCACTAAGTGCATCTTGAACTATTGCAGGTTCATTTGCATCCAATGCTATCATATAAACCCGTTCATCATCATCCACATCTGTTTCTCTGTCTTCCTCTGCATCTATAGATAGTTCATCAAACTGTTGGTAAAGTTCATCAACCTCTGAAGATGATGCCTCTGCTCTTCTCTGTTGTGTCATACTCCGAGTGCAAGGTCGATCTTGAGTTAGATCTGGAAGTGAATTCAACTTAGAATCTCTCAATGTACTAGTATACCACTTTGGAACCTTCTTCTTTGGGGGAGTACTTTCTTTCTTAGGTTCTTCTTCTTCTTCAAGGTATACATCTGTAGATGTGATATCGGATGTGGAAGCTTCATCAAATACCACGTCTCTACTAGTGTGTGTTTTCTTGGTTATTGGCTCTATCAATCGATATCCTTTTGAATGCTCATCGTAACCAAGAAAAATGCATTTCAGGGTTTTCTCATCTAATTTCTTCCGCTTTTGTTTTGGTATGTGCATGAAAGCTTTACATCCAAAAACCCTTAGATGAGAAATGGAGGGTTTCCTACCACTCCATGCTTCTTGTGGGGTCTTTCCCTGTAGAGCCTTTGTGGGAGCTCTATTTAGGAGATACACTATTGTGTTCACTGCTTCTGCCCAAAACTGCTGCTCAAGATGTGCTCCTGAAATCATACAATGACTCATTTCCATGATGGAATGGTTCCTCCTCTCAGCAACTCCATTTTTTTGGGGAGTATAGGTTGTAGTCAGCTATCGCTTAATCCCATGTTATTTTAGAAATGATGAAAATTCATTGGAGGTATATTCCCCCCTCGATCTGAGCGGAGGGTCTTGATGAAACACCCTGACTCCTTCTCAACAAGCTTCTTGAACTACTGAAAGTACAAAAATACCTCAGACTTCAATTGAAGAAAGAAAACCCACATCTTTCATGAGTGATCATCAACAAACAACTGAAAATACCTCTTTCCACCATAGTTGTTTGGCATAGGACCGCACAGATCAATGTGTACCAACTCCAATGGTTTCTTAGCTCTTGAAGAGCTAGCTTCAAAAGGTACTCGGTGTTGCTTCCCTACTAAGCAATCCGAGCAAACTAGCAATGTGGATGAAAGGTGGGGAAGTCCTTTCACCATCTCATATTTGCTCAACTCGAGCAAATATCCTGAACTTAGATGCCCATATCTCTTGTGCCATAGAGAAGTAGCCTCCTTTGTAGTTGCTTCCAAGGCAACATGAGGCGTTGAAACGACATCTAAAATGAACAAGCCATGCTTGTATGATCCGGTTGCTACATGTTTTCCTTTTCTGGTTATAAAACATCTCTTTTTGCCTTTCACAATATGGAATACAACATCCATATCTCGATCCAACATCTGAGGGACTGACAACAAATTATTAGCCAATCCAGGAACATAGAGTACCTTTTCAATCTGACATTTGCCATCTGGAAGAGTGACAGAAACATCACCTTCACCCATCACTTGGTAGACTTGATTGTCAGTAATTGTTACTGGCTTACCTTCTTTCTCCTCAAATATCTCAAACCATGATTTATCTGCCATTCATTTGCTTACTAGCACCTGAATCAATATACCATACAACATCTATCTGTGGAGATGAAGTATGAGTCATGAGCACCTTGTGTGCTCTCTCAGATTCTGAGTCCGAGTCTGATTCTATAGAATCTGAGTCTGAATTTGATTCGACATAAGCAACATGCCCCTTGGGTTGCTTATTATTTTTTTGTGGTTTGTATTTCCCTTTTTTCTTCTTCTTATGATCTTGGTCATTCTGTTGCTTGTTCTTAAACCAACACCTATTGGTGTCATGGTTATTCATATCACAAATCTTGCAATATTGTTTGTCATTCTACTGATGTTGTTTCCCTTTTCCCTTTGATGAAGATCCTCCTTTTTGAAACTGACCTTATTTCTTACCCCTTTGTTTGGTGTAAAGGGCATTATCTGGCACATCATCCTTCTGAAACTGATTTGCCTCCTCAGTTTGAAGCAAATTCACCAATTCCACAAAAGATACTTGTCGTCCAGATACATTAAGAGAGGTTATCAACACCTTATAGGACTCGGGCAATGCTCTCAAGATGACAGAGGTCAAGAGAGTATCATCCACTGGTTGTCCCATAGTATTCAATTTGGCTTTCAATTCTACCACTCTGCATAGGAATAGATCAACGGTCTCACCAGAGTTCATACTGAGTGTATGAAGTTGAGTTTGAAGGTGTAGAATAGTGGACCGATTCTTACCTTCATAAATAGTAATCAAAGCATCCCAAGCTTCCTTACTAGTTTTGGCATCACAGATATGAGGTTGGATCTCATCTGTAGTAGCAAGCAGGATAAACATGAGATATATTTTGTCCTTCTTATCAAACTCTTCTTGATCTGCTCCTACTGTTGTAGGGCATTTTGTAGTGCCAGTCACTACATCCCACAAATCTTCCACTTGAAGAATAACACGCATCTTATTCTTCCATGGTGTGAAGTTAGAACCTTTCAACAACTGTGAATCTGAGAGATATTTGTGAACAGAGGCCATTGTGAAGGTTCCTTATAACACCAAATGGTCCCCCTTTCTTTATACCTGCCAGGCCTTTATACCGAAACTTCTCTATATATACCCGCCCTTACGTGAGGGAGACTATAAGTATATATGAGTAGAATGATACATGGAACTTAGGCGATACTAAAAGGGAATTCAATTTTATTTATGACACCTACCATAGAAGGTCTTTCCTCATGCATGGGGTGTAACTTCCCCTAAACACTTCGGAAATCACTTCGTCAGGATTTACGTCTAACAACAATAATGATTAGGGTATAAATAAATGGAGTGAATATCAAAACTGGTTTGCCTTATTTCTCCTCGATGATTGATAGAGAACAAGCTCAGACGTCATTGTTGCAGCTATATTAGGCATTAGATACAGTAGTCCAAAGCACGACAACATTACCTGTAAGTGTGGACCAGAGGTATCGTAGATACTAAATCTCGTTGTGCAATAAATTGCACAAATAGGTGTATAAATTTGGGGTCTTTTATTTGCTTTGATATTTCTTTATGATTGTTAATGCAAGAAAACAGGAAATTTAAATGCAAAATACAATCACAAATGCCCACAAATTTAACTACTTTAGGTGTCAGTTTCCACCAAAAATGCACCTATTACAATGCCAATTTTTCAAAAAAATATTCACTTTTCCACAAAGCAACAATTTTTATTCCCCCCTTTGTCTTAGAATTTTGCAAAAAGAAATGCTGAAGATCCCCCCTTTTTGTTGCAAAATAAACAAGGATGAAAAATTGCATGTGGACCTTTCCTAATTCCAAATAAAAACAACTTATCCCTCCAAAAAATATGCTTTGAAAGGAAGAAATCAAAGTATGGAAGAATACCTCGAAAATGAGTATCTCCTCTATCTTGTGGCAAAAAAAAACTCCTGTGCCCTTCTTTGACCCCCCAAAAAAATGCTCCTGGTTGACAAGAAAATGACCTTCCGAGGCAAAAATGAGGTTAACCAAAAAGTGCAAAAAATGACAAAAAATAATTGACAAAAAATTGCTTAAGATGTCAATTTTTGTTTCTATGGCATCAAATTTTGCTACTTGGGTGTCAACTAGTCGTGCAGGGCATCAAACAGTGCATAGGGCATAAAATAGCATGTGCATGGCATCAACGGTGCATGATGGACATCAATGGTGCTGACGGGGGGGGGGGGCAGAATAAAATAATTGATTTGAAATCCCTCTATGGGATTAGAACTTGGATCACCCCGATGCAAGCGGCTTCACAACTATCGCACAACCAGTACCGCCACTTCAGCTGATGAAACTACCAAGGCACCTAGTGCCTATTATGATTCTCTGTAGTGTTTTATTGAAAAAAAAACCTGCACCTCTTTTGAACCCAAACTGCCGGTACATGGTGGCTGTCAGATCCAAGCCACTCTCCTGTCTCCAATGGGTGTTCGTAGTGTCTGCAGGTGAGTATGCAGTATTTCTCCAAAAAACAACAACTAACGACATATTCTCAGGAGAAATTGTAGTTGAACAATTAACGACATCTTCTTAGCCATCAATTTCACGTCTGTAAATTTCCATTCATGAAAATCATCAAAATGTATCTGATAAAATCTTGCATGTGTCTATGTTCAAGATACACTACAACAAAAATTCATGCTGTTTGCTATCATATTTACACAAAGGTTTTGTATCAATCTTGGAGTGATTGCTTTCATCAATTATAGAGGTGATGGAATGGTTGAAACAAATGTTAAATCTTATTACCCTAACACTTAATCACATTGCCCAAGATCATCAATTGCTATGATACCATAAAGTAATTTGCACGAAGATTAAACTTTGCATTGAATCAAATTTGAATATATACATCGAGATTTGGTTGAGGTGGTTAAAAAACCACCCAAACTACCCCTTAATTGGAGAAGCACTTAGGTGCGTATTTTGCCTAATGGTGTAATATAAAACCATGCTATATAAACTATGCTCTATTCTAACAAGAACCAACCAATTAAATATGTTGATCTTAGGAGTAAGGCCTTTTAGCCAAAATTTTAAGGGAGGGGGAGGAATCAGGTTGGCCGAATCTAGTATCAAATATGCCAATTTCATCGAGAAAATCCCATTCTTCTTCCATTTCCATAGAAAAGTATCTTCCTCATATTGAGATTTTAACACTTGAAACTTCAAATTTTCTATAACACAAAACCAAGACTCCTTCATAGGAGGACTTAGATTATCAGTTCTTAGACTCTTACATTTTTTTATTCCTACCACAACTTCCACAAAGTCAGCAACTTTTGGATCAAACAACAAAGAGAAAAGGGGTTTTACTAGACCTAACAATGGAATTTGAGATAAAGCAGTATCTAACACCCAGGGATCCTCCCAAAAATTGATCTTGTTACCATATCCTAGATTCCATATTACACCTTTCTAAATTAACTCTCTTGACAACACGAGACTCTTCCAAAACTCAGAACCATTTTTAGGGAGAATACCATTTAAGAAGTCCTTGTTTTGGTTTAGGTACTTAGACAAAACAATGTGTACACATTCCATGTTCAATTGATCAGTTAAGGCCTTGGATTGTTTATCTAATAGAGCCTTATTCATAAGATTCACTTTTTAAAAACCCAGCTTCCCAAAGATTTTTCTTCTGCAAACCTGTTCCCAAGAAACCAGGTGGAATATCTTCTTCTCCTTCGAGCCAGACCATAAAAATAATTTTTGTAATTGTTCAATTTTTAGCTGAATTTTTTTAGGGATCCTAAAAAGAGATATGTAATAAATGGGAATGCTCTGAAGTGAGGATTTAACTAGCATTGATTTTCCTGCTTGGTTGAGCAATGCTCCTCTCCATCCAGATAGCTTATTTTGGATTCTGAAAAAATAATAGGTTCCCATAAGGAAGATTTTAATCTGCCTTTAAACAATGACATTCCCAAATGAATCGAAGGCAAAGAAGCTATTTTACAATCCAAAATCTTGGCAATATTGATTTATCTTTCCTAGGGAGTATTCAAAAAGAAAATCATACTCTTAAGGTAATTTATTCTTTGGACAATCACCTTTTTAAAAGAAGAAAGAATATATTTTAACACTTTGGCTTGAGGCACTAACACTAAGAGGAAAATGAGCGTGTCATCTATGAACTAAATATGTGAGGTCAACGTTTTGTGTAGGCTAAATTCCTTCGATCATCGGGTCTACCTTGATTGACCTACTTAAGGCATCTACCGCTAAAATAAATAAATATACGGTGACAGAGTATCTCCTTGACGAATACGTCTGGAACTAGAAAAACACATCATATTCTCTTAAACTAAAAATTTACATATCACAAATTTTTAATATTAATAGATTCAATATTCAGATATTTTACCTATAAATACAAATTTTCACTACTCTACATCTATTAATTTTTCACAATAATTATAGTTATGAGAATATTGGAAAATATCTAATAAAAATGATTAAATACATATATTAAGGTTCAAGAACATTGTGATTAGGAAAGGAAGAAAAATGCTCATTATAAAAATAAAGGTTACTCCCCAAGTTTATGGTTTGTGAAAAGTTTAGAAAATAAAAACACCTATCAAAACCATAGTCAATACAATGAACATCAACTTATGAATGAATATATTTTTTAGAAAACAAAGCTCAAGGCACTACCTAGAAACATCCTTTTAAGGAATCTCTATGTTTCATAAGTTTCACCAAACACCAAATACTCAATTAGCAATATGTCATTATTTTTTTTGCTAGAGAATAAAGGGTTGTACTTGGGTCCCTCACCCTTGACAAACCATGACTCTCTTCTTTATAGCTTGAGATTTTACAAATAGATTAAATTATAATCTCAATTAAGTTGCTATAGCTAGAAACCTACATCATTTTACATAAAATGTCTGAATTTTAATTTTAATTTTTTAGATATTTTTCAATTTTTTATGTGAATACAAATATTCCATAATTAAACATCCTTCTTGATATTTTACTATAGTAGCCTTCACAATACCAAGAATTCACTTCTACTATCTATGTTTTACATCTTAGTAGAGTAATATTTTCAAAACATCGCATTTTCATAGTTGACTTTAATAGATCTGGTTTGTTAGTTTCATTTCTAAAGCACACATGCAACCATAAAAATTGTAATAAATAGCATATATAAAAACATTCTAATGTTATAAAATAAAGTAGACATTACCAATGGAAAACATTAAAGTATATCTTAATCATTATTTAAATTAGGCAATCAACATTTTCTTGTCAGCTTCAAGTAAACTTACTACTTCCTCTAACCATGGAAAAGAGAATTTAACTTCATGATACTTAATTAAAACCCCTCTATTGTCTAGCCTATCTATACATTTATTTTCTTCTGTCAATGTATGTATAAACCTTATTTCTCAAAACTCTATAACAAGGTCTTGAATTTCTACAATTATCTCTTTTTTATTCCATGGAGCCTTTGCCTTCCTCAAAATTGCATTTATTACTATGAGTGAATCACCTTCTATCCACACTTTATTCCATTTCATTTTTTTTGCATATTTTTAATCCTTCTAAAGCTTCCCAAGATTTAGCTCATTATTTGTCTTAAATCCACTATTGAAAGCATAATGAGACAAAATATCTCCTATATTATTTCTAAATATTCCTCCTTCTATTGGTCCTATATTTACTTTAAATGCTTCATCAAAATTTAGTTTGACCAACTCCACATTTGGTGGTTTCCACTGTATATTATTAGCCTTCTTTTTTGTTTCTCCTATACCCAACATCATAATTTAATTTTATGACTTGACTCCATCTATCAAGGCTCAATCTGCTTACAAATTAGGGATTGGGTGAGTTGATAGGGTTGGTTTGGACTCCTCTATGTCTAAAAAAATATTGCTTTTCATTATCTATAAATTCATTTTCTTTTCTTTAAATATTCTTCTATTCCTTTCTAGCCACACAATCCAAAGTATTGTATCTTTTGATATATCCGAGATTATTTGTAAAGCATCACTTTTAAAAGTGCTCTACAATTGCTTTAACCATTCTTCAATTTTACCATTCATTGCCATGCATTTAAAAAACATATTAAGAATCTACTGCTATGGTTTCTAGACTATTGAGCAATATCCCATGAGATGGTCTATACTCTTCTCCTCTATCTTACAAAGAAGGGGCCATAAAAACCCCTTTTCGTAAGGTTATCCCAATATGAAATTCTTCTATTACCTACTAGCCAAAAAAATATTTTAAATTTAGGAATGCTTAGGCTATCCAAAATATATTTCTATATTCTTGTGATATTCATATTTTATCATTGCTTTACATCATATGCACTTTTTGTTGTGTATTCTCCTAATCTATTCAACTCCAAAATCAACTTATCCTTGGCTCCCCTCAAAATATTAACTTTTATTATCTTTCTACTCAATTTCCTCCTAACATCAAGTCTTGTATACTTGTAAAATAATCTTCTTTCCATTTGTATCTTCATTTCTGATCCTTGCACAAAATATTTAAAACCCTATCACCATATTTATCTTGAATTAATATCATCCATGGTTTCAAAATTGAATCTAAATTAAGTGGTTTTTTATCACACCAATTATCCATGCATAGAATTTTTTTTCTCTAGTTACCACCACCCATATTAAACCTTTAATCACTAGATCAATTAATTTTTTAAAACCGATCCATAGTGCAGAACCATGTGGTAGAGAGAATGCAATAAATACTAATCTTAGGTAATTGGGCTCAACATACTTAGAGCAATTCTTATCCATTATCTTTGACCCTCTTTGTATAGTCTCCAAATTACTTTTCCCCTAAGAGCTAAGTTTTTATCTCTTCAATTGAGGCCTACTTTATTTTTATCATCACACATCATGCTCCAAAAGAAAATTTCCCTTTATCATGTAATCCTAACTACAAAAATGACCGCAAAATATAGATTAAACTTTTTTCTAGATTTTGGCATAGTATACAAGGACATATAATATGTTTTTTCAATGAGTTTACATAGATTTTTATGAGGGATCATGGTCCCCTCACACTGAGGGGAGTTTGAACCTTGGACCTCTCAAAGAGAGTCCAAATACCTTACCACTGTAGTAAGCTTACAACTTTTATTTTTCAACAAGTTTACATAGGTTTTTATGAGGGGTCCCAATCTAAGGATATAGGTGTTGTAAGAATAATTTAACTAGCTACACTCTTGATGCTAATTATAACCATCTACCTTACCGATAGTGTATTCTAGACTTTAATTATAACTAGATTTCATAATTTTATCCTCATTCTCCCCTTCAATGAAGGAATCCCTAGATAAGTTGCTAGCAAATTTGCCTCCTCAATTGAAATAACCTACATATCCTTGCTTTGATTCTAGCTAGGGTGTTTAGGAAGTAAATTTTAGGTTTTATGCTATTAAATTTTGTCATGATGCTCTTTCATATTCCTTTAATTAGTTATTCAAATATTTAGCTTTGTTTATCCTTGCCATCCCAAAAAGAGTTGTATCATCTACAAATTGTTGATGGGTGATGTTGTTGATGTTATTCATAGCCATAAGTCCACTTATAAGCCCATATTTGTTAGCCATATTCATGTTCTTACCAAAAATATTTGCCATAATAATGAACAAATATGTTAATAAAGGATCTCCCTGCCTAAGAGCTCTCTTGGCTTTAAATGACCAACATTGAATATAAAAATGTAAAGACATAAGCTTTAATCCATCTAACCCATTTCTTTCTGAATCCAAACTTTTCTAATATTGCAAAAAAAAACACTATTTAACCCTATCATAGGCTTTACTCATATCAAGTTTTAAAATCATTGCTATATCTTTTCTTGAAGTTGTTGAATGCATAACTTCATGAGCTACTATGATCTCATCCAAAATTTGTCTCCCTTTCACAAATCCTCCTTTCTCTTCTAAAATGATTTTATCTAACAATGCTCTTAATTTATTCACCATCACTTTGGATATAATATTATATGTCATATTATATAGGCTTATGGGTCTAAATGAATCAAACAATTATGCATCCTTCTTTTTTGGAATTAAGGATATGTTGCATTTATTTTATAAGGTATGTATTTTTTTACCCTAGACTGTTCCACTACCACAAATAAAGAATCCTTCACTATACACCAATTATGTTGATATATTATTGTATAAATACCATCCAAACCTAGGGATGTATCCTTATTAAAAGAGAAAAGAGCTAAACAAACTTCTATTAGAGTAATAAGCTCCATCAATTTCCTATTGTCTTCATCTGTTATAACTAAAGGTACTTCTTGTAGAATTTTATCATTAAGAACTTCAAATTCCTATAATCCTAGAATATTATGATAAAAATACCTTACCTCCTTTTTTATTTCACTTTGGTCTTCAATCCAAACCCCTTCTACTGATTTAATTCTACTAATTTTGGATGTTGATCTCTATACTATAGCCATCCTATGAAAAAACTTTGTATTTTTTTTCTCCTTTTCTAATGAAGTCTGTCTCGAATTTAATCTCCAAAAATTCTCTTCCTTACTCAAAATATTATGATATTCACTAAGCAACTCCCTCTCCTCTGATATTGGATTATTTATGATCACCTTTTTAGTATTTTGAAAGTTTATCTTTTAGTTACGTTTTCTTCTTAAACATATTTCCAAAAATATTCTTGTTCCATTGTTTTAATATAGATGTCATTGATTTAGTTTGTTTTGGAAGTGTATACAACCCACCATTTCTTGAAGAATTCCATGTTTATGCTATCATATCAAACAATTAAGGATGGTCTTCCCACATCTGCTCATATTTAAAATATGATATTTTTTGAATTCATTTACCACCATATTAACTCTTATTGGCCAGTTATCTGAACCAATCCTTGTAAATGTATTAATTATAGCACAAGTCCCTTCATCTAGCCAATGATATGAGAGTATGCATATGTCTTATTTTTTTAATTATATTATGGCCTCTCTTGTTGTTGGTCCATATATAGTTGTCTTCTTCAAGTTCAATCTCACATAGATTATTATTTTGAATAAAAACTAAGAAGTATCATATTTTGAGTTAATTTCCTAATTCCCAAAATTTTCCATCCATATTGGTTATGGCATTAAAATATCCTATGATCATGAATTGGGTTTCTTGGTCTTTACTTCTCATAAAGGACTCAATACCACTCTAAACTTCTAATTTTCTTGACTGATTTGTAAGTCCATAGACATTGATAATTGTAAAGTAGCATGTGACTAAAGACGATATGCAATGCCTAGTTTTATGAATGGTTACATAGGAGGTTTTAATAGGATTCCAACAAGTTAGAATTTCCCCTTCCACTCCAAAATCCATAGCATCCCATTCATATCTCCCCATACTACTTTCATAGTTTTAGAAACTTCTTATTTCGTCATTTTAGTTTCTTGAAAACAAAGAATATCAAATTTGTGACTTAAAAATAGCTAGGAAAAAACCTTTGGGAAGAAAGGATAGACTCACTCTTAGAGACTTCCAAATCCTATCAATCTATTTTATCAAGGTTGAATCCCCTAGCTAATACCTATTAAACATACCAAAAACTACCCTATATTTGAGAAACAAGGATCAATCCTCTATGGTGTGCTCACTAACATCTACTATTAGATATAATTCTAAGGATTTAGCTATAAATCGATCCATGAGAAGGAAACAAAAACTCAAAATCTGCTAAAATATACTAGAATATCCTATAGCAAATATAATATTTGATAAAAAAAATTATAATAAGTTGCATGAAAAGTTTCTAAGATAAAGAAGGGAAAAATAAACTTAGCTAAAACTAGATAAAATTTCTTGCCTCACTAAAACCCTAGCCCTCCATTGCTCCTCCCATCATCTGAACCCTAACTAGAAAATATTTGCAATTTCATTTTTCATGACTTGAAAAATTGCCACTAACCCTTTTTTCGGATGGCTAACTTCACAGGGTTGTATCTCCTTCCATATTGCTTGGATTCCTTCATATGACCACTCATTTTAAAGCTCTTCAAGTTCCACACAAATTGATCTAATAATCAGTTGAATCGGATAACCCTTTGCGAGAATATAGCTCCTAAAATATGATATATTTAAAAAAAATACCCTAATCCTTCATGAAGATAACAATAATATCTTATTATAGATTTTTATGTTCTTTCTCTTTAAAATAAGCCCTATTAGTTAATCAATTCTAGTCATTAAAAAAACAAAGCTAGTAAAAGTGACATTAAGATCAATATTTCTTAATTTCTAATAAAAATATTATGCACAAACATAAGAAATGGCAATGGATTCTTCATTATCCATAATTGTTGTCAATAACTCCATAAAACAAATCTAACAAAATACACTAATTCTTTTTCATTAGAACTTAATTAGTAAAAAATAACATGTAAATGATATTATTATTGATTGAAAAAATAGGAAACAAATCATAAGAAACTTAGTCTTGCCTGAAAGCACGAGATTCCGAACGAAAGAAACACTAATTGCCATGTATCCAAAATCAAACACGCTTAAGTCCTAAAAATGTAGAATGCATGAAATGAAAGAGACAAATTGAATGGAGATACAAGAAAATGGAGAAACCATAGCCCTTTTATTTAACTCTTTTGATCTCGGTTACAAAGACGCCTCCTCCCTTTTTAGGGGTTAGGAGCGTTAAATGAATTTGGTTACAATCAAGACTTAAGGTTCTTCCTTCCGTGTGCCCACATTTGAAATGGGCGGGCCAAAACGTTGCCGTCGCTGATGTTGATGAGTCCTTAACCTCTGCTGCTCCTCCTATGAACAAAGAGACAACAAAGATGTCAGTAGCACTTGCTGCAAATAAGAAACGTTTGTTCTCTAAAATTAATGAAAGACGCATGTAAAAGATTAGCCAAATCAATAAATAAGATGATTCCCAAATAACCTGCAAACTCGACAGAGACCAGAAAACATTACCATAGGGCCGCTGCCATCGAAACAGTCAGCCAATTCACATTAAACTGCAATTCGTCCTCGGGTAGGATGAATCCTACTGTAATTCGTCCTCGGGTAGGACGAATCCGACTGTAATTCATCCTCGGGTAGGACGAATTTGACTGTGATGAAAAGCCGAGTTGATGTCGTCCAAATGTCACGTCTTGAGATCTCCAAATGACCTGCAAACAGAGGGGTTAGCTAATTGGGGGCATTTTGGGACGACCCAGATGGTCGGATTATCCCAATTTGACCTCCATCAGTGAGAATTTGGCATCACTACTTGCAAGTTAGTGGGACAACAAAAGCGACGATAACATGATGACATCTGATCAAAACATTGTGAGATTGAGTACATAAACTATCTAATCAACAGAGAATAAAATGAAGGATGAACAAATGATAGAAAAATGAATTAGAATGAAACTCAAAAGGTGCAGGGCACCCAAGTGGGCCGCCCATCGTTGGCACTTGATTTTGGCACCAATCCACTTGGGATGGGCCAAAAATCTCTTAGGATGGGGTTGTCAGCAAATTGGTGGATTACAGTAGTCAAATGTCAAGTTTTTGGGTGCAAATTTATACTTCCAATAGCCACCCAATAACCTCTCTTGTAAAAGATATTAAGGATGTGGAAAATGTAAATCAAGAGGGCAAAGGCGTGATATCAAATTGGCAGCACTTCATTGCTTGAAAATGCCTCCTCCTTGTTGTTTTGGGTGGGAAAAGTCCACCATTTTATAGACCCAGGGGGGTCTCTTTGGAGAGGCAAGCAAAAGTGCCATGTGGTGGTCATAGGTGCCATGTGGTGGTCATGTATTCCCATGAGGGAGGAAAGTACTCCATGACTCGGGCTTTCATAACTGCCCTTGTGACAGTCCTCCAACGACCCATATGCCCACCTATACATGCGTGCGAGGCAGGAGTCATCAATTGACTGTCTCTGGCTACCACTTGGCGCCATTCTTATTTTTGCCCGTTAAACCTAGAATTTGTCCTGATCAAAGACGAATTCAGAATTTGTCCCTGGGTGAGACGAATCCCATTTTGAATTCATCCCTGGGTGAGACGAATACTGAGCAAAGTGTCTAAATGTGCCAAATTACCTTTTGACCTTACAAAATTGCTATAAAAGTGGTTAGGACCATTGTTTAACCTCTGGGGGCTGCCCTGGGGGCTGTGTGTGTGTCAAAGCGATCAGTTTTTGTAGTCACATAATCGGATTGGTGCTATTTTGGTGTCTACAGATGCCCCTTTTTGGGATGCGCTATGCATGGTGCAGCGCCGAGCAAAAATAGATAACCAAAGCACTAATGATTAGGGTTTCTTGGTAACCTAACCAACTTTTGATGCCCCAAGCATGGAAAGGGCATGCATTCTTGAATATTTGCTTTTGACGAGCTAAGGAATTTGATTTCAAGTATTAACCTGTTTTGGTGAGGTGTGACTTGAGCTTGGACATTGACCAATCATGAATAGGCAAAGGGCGCAACATTTTGTCCACGGGGGGAAACCTTGTGTTCATGATTCGAGAATGCCAAGTGTTTGATCAATTTGTGATTATTGCTTGTTTGTTGCCCCAAGCAGGAGCGTGATTGTTTTTGTCAATGATTATTTGAATGAATTTCATTGCTTTGATTGGGTGTGTGTTTGTTGATTGGTGACTAAGTGTGACTACCCCCTCAAGCAATGAATCGATGAGGGAATGACCTTCGTGAGAAAAGCGACGAGTCGCTTGACCCAATATGACTTGTGCAAAGATGCCTTTAGATGGTTTATCGTTAAGCATGTGAAATTTTTTTGACATTTAGACCTTTTTTTGGTGGGTGGTAACCCTTTTTGCAACTCTTTTTGGAGCTGAAATTGGCAAAAATCCGTCTTCCCGTGGAGCGGTCCGGCTAAAATAACCTTCTTGGGGAGTAGGATAGTGACAATTTGTGACTCCAACGTCTATTTTGTATGCCTGGGATGTGAAGTGCAACAGCACTCACATCGGGCAAATTTATTATCGGTTTTTGTGCATTTTATTTCATTTTTTTTGATGTTTTTGAAGGGGTGGCCTGAATTCGTCCCATGGTGGGACGAATTCCATATTTAGAATTCGTCCCTGGGTGGGACGAGCGCTAACCAGAGCGCTCGTCCCAGTAAAGGATGAATTCTAGCTGAACAGGCTTATTTAAGGCAAAAATCTAGGGTTTTGGCTCATTTTCATTTGATTTTTCTTGCGATTTGGAGCTCTGGGGAGGAGGAATTTAATTCTGTGAAGCGAAGCACTGTCGAGATTTTCCCTGCCATCATGAGTGCACAAATCGGATCGAGCGACAGAGCCAAAGCGAGACCAGTAAGTGCTCCATTTTATTAAAAATTGCAATTGTTTTTGTTTAATTGTTTTTGTGATGTTATTCTTCAATATTGTTTTAAAACTTAAACCCTGAAACTGAGCTTAATACAACTTGACTTAGCTCAAAATATAGGTAAAGAATTTTTCTTCAACTAAACCCTAGGATAAATTGAATGTGAACCCTAAGACTCAATGTTTGTATTTTTGAATTTTTGTTTTGTTTTTGAATTAATCAGTTAGTATTAGAAACCCTAAGTCTGAAAAATTAGTTTTTTATTTTGTTTCGCTTTATTATATTTTTTTTGGAACTTATCAGTTAGGATTAGGAGCCCTAGAACTGAGAATTTAATTTTTGTTGTATTTTTGTGTTTTGGTTTAAATCAATCAGTTAGGATTATAAACCCTAGAACTGAAAATTTTGAATTTTTTGAATTTTTGTTTTTAAATTAATCAATTAGGATTAAAAACCCTAGAACTGAAAATTTAATTTTTGTCTGAATTTTTGTTTGTTTTTGTTTTAAATTTATTAGTTAGGATTAAAAACCCTAGAACTGAAAATTTAATTTTTGTCTAAATTTTTTTTGTTTGTTTTTGTTTTAAATTTATCAATTAGGATTAAAAACCCTAGAACTGAAAATTTAATTTTTGTCTAATTTTTTTGTTTGTTTGTTTTTGTTTTAATTGATCAGTTAGGATTGAGAACCCTAGAACTGAAAATTTAATTTAATTTTTATTTTTTTGTTTGTTTTTGTTTTAATTTAGATGTGTTTTGATAGGTAATGTTTTCTTTGCATGTTATTGCTTTACAATTCTTTTCTATGATTTTAATTTTTTGAATTGTTTTCTTTCGCAGGTTGTTAGGAGCCAGTACCGTGCACCCACTGCTTTTACTGAGGCACGGGGGGCGCTGACTGAGGCTGATTGGGAGTGGCTTGATGCCCTTGGGCTCAAGCAGGTGGCTCGACTGGAGCCTGTGGTCGCGGATCAATCCTATTTGACGGCCCTGATCAATATTTGGGATCCACGGACCAATACCTTCCATCTCCCAACAGGGGAGATGACTGTGACTCTGGAGGATATCTATCGGCTTCTTAGGATTCTGATAGATGGACTATCCATCAGGACATCACCGCGTGATCAACGAATGGCTATACTAACGAGATGCTTTAGGCATG
The DNA here is from genome assembly GCA_028583015.1 of Wollemia nobilis. NCBI lineage: Eukaryota > Viridiplantae > Streptophyta > Pinopsida > Araucariales > Araucariaceae > Wollemia > Wollemia nobilis. The sequence goes on along the minus strand of JAQPPZ010000386.1, from coordinate 3,397,034 downwards.
GGGAGCGGTTGGGCGTAGAGAGCCCAGTGGAGATGGTCGAGGTGGACTGCCAGGTTGGTAGGATTTTGGTTGGATGGTGGCAGGAGAGGGGGGTGTTGGGAGTGAGGCACGCATTCCTTATGGGCCTCATTTCCAACATGCTATTACCTGACTCGTTAGGCACGAGGTTCCCATGGAACCTGCTAGATTTGGTGTGGTAGTTGGTAGAGTGCCCAATAGAGGCACCTTTGATTATGATATGGGGACAGACACTATTGGCACAACTCTATGGGGAGCTATATGGGGTTCACTACCGACAGCGAAAGGGGATCAGCTATAGTTATCTGTTGTAGTGCTGGGGTTGGCAGCACATAGCAGTTGAGAGGCCAATCGGGTTACCATGGACGACTCGGGTGGCGATGGAGGATAAGGAGATAGGGTATGCAGTTTTGTGGTGACAGTTCGAAGAGCAGGGGCAAAGTCAACGATGGGAAAATGTCGTAGGGCACTATGCTGATGCCTTCTCTCGGTTCACTCCAGGGGATGTGGTTTAGCACCCTTATCGGGACTGTCCAGCTTGGACGGATGCTGGAGAGTGGCTTGGGCAGCATGGGGCCGAGCATGAGTCCTCATATAGCCGGGTTACACGATAGTTTGGGGTGTGTTAGGGGTTGCCTGGTGAGCCCATGGTCTATCGAAACTAGGGAGATGAGAGGACTCTAGACCGACCGATCATCGCACCACTGGGCGAGGATTCGAATGCGGTTATTGTTGTCCCTGACATTGATGACGTCGGGACTACTGCAGAGTATGACCAGTGGTGGGTACTACGGTGATGGCAGGGAGAGGGGCCATTGGGAGGTGTGGAGGCGGTAGCGACGGGTGGGGAGGGTGCTGAGGCACCAGGGGATGATTGGGGAGCTCCTTTGGAGGATATGGTGGAGGTGGAGGGTGTTGATGTGGATTTGGGGGCTCTGGATCAACCGAAGATTCAGGACATGGCAGAGTAGTTGGAGCCAGAGTAGGTTGCTATTTCAGAGAGTCCCATGCCTCAGGTGGGTGCGGAGGAGATGGATTTTGGGGTACGCACTGAGAATGCACGTTTGGTAGAGCTGTTGCAAAGGCGATACCAGGAGCTGGGGGATGCGCTGCGAGAGAGGGATCTCCTGCGGGATCAGCTAGCAGAGTGGGATAGGGTTTTGGCACAACATGACGATGCATTAGCTTACTACCGTTGATGGGAGGCAGAGTGGGATCGACGAGAATCAGATTGGTGATGACATCGACTAGAGATGGAGGGAGAGATTATCTGCCTTGATGGGTGGCTACCTGAGCTTTCGGGAGGTGGATATTCATGTCAGACGAGAGATAGTGGTACTGAGTAGTCAGCATCATCTCGTCGCAGGCAATTGGATGAGGGAGGGGGTAGCAAGCGTGATGTGGGGGCTAGCAGTAGCTGCTATGAGGGGTCCTAGAGGACCCACACCATGGGGGGTAGTTCCCATAACATTGATCCTGCATGATCATGGCGGCCGATGCCTTAGGTTGGGTGGTTTTTTTAGATGATTGCGGGGTCAGATGACCAGTTTTGTAGCCTACGGGCATTTTTTTGATGATGATATATATATATATATATCGACTTTATTTTGTTGATGCACATGTGATGATTTGATTTTATGCATGATGGTTGATGAATATGGATGTATGCATGTTAATTTATTTTGATGGATGCACATGTTATGATGAATGCAAATGTTTTTGCTTTATTTGTGATATGCTAAATGTAATGGATGAAATTAATTTGTGTTGGTTGGTTAGGGCACCATAGACTGTTTGAGACTTTGTGATTTTGCTTTTAGGCGATTGCTGCGGTGAATGACTTGATATGTATACATGTGGTTTTCCTTTTTGTGTATTTTTTTGATGGTGTTGTAAGGATGATAAGTAGCGCAGTTGGTTTAGAAATGTAGCTAAGGTTTTCTGAGACTCAGACGGTTTTAACTCACTAGCCATGACTATATTTTTTGTTACAAGACTTTTGAACAAGGTATGAATTGGACTTGTTTTTGACCAAGTTATTTCACATCCCCGTGTGTGCAATTGAGTTTATTTATGTGGTATTTATTAGGATACCGCCAGTGCCAGATGGGCTTTCAATCGAACCTGTAATGAGGATCACCTAATTAGCTCCACTAACTCCTTTATTATATATTTTTAGATTAATCTGTTGTGTTTTCTCGGATACCATAAGCTAGCTCATCCACATGCAAACATTGATATGTACACAAGTTAATGTGATGGATATATCATCATGCAGGAGGTTTACCGCCAGTGACCAAGAGGCTGTCAACCAAACCGGTACTAAGGCTTACCTCATGACCTGTCGAAATGCTGAGAGTTCTAGGGATTCAAGTTTGACTCCCTTCTTTTCTTCAATTGTATTGGGATACTTGCTCCTTTGTAGTGATAAAATCACTGTTTATTTTCATATATTTTTCTTTCGAGCAAGGGATTTGGGATTTAGTGATAAGAGTCACTATTGTATGTGCTTTTTGATGTGTGCACTGTGGGATGTCAAATTTTTGAGTTTTGACGTTTGCAATTTTGGGATTCTTGGGGAATTGGGTAGGGAGGATGCTTGTCCTTTTGCCAACTCTCAACATTTTTTTGGGTCATTTACACAGGGGGATAAGCAAGATAACCGTTTCGCTTATGGTGACCTAGATTACTATGCAGGTTTCATCTTTCGTTCACACAACTTAGGAATTGTTTTATGTGGTTTAGTTTGTGATGGGATGTTACATAACAAGGCGTATTTCAAGTGGAACTCTACCTTCATAAAATCTCTCTAACTTGGTACAGTACGTGGCTAGAAAGCAAAATGACGACTGAAAGATGAAAACTCTTGATACATTATAAGACCACTGACTTTATTATGGTAAACAACTGTAAATGGCGTGGTAAACAACTGTAAATGGACTAGCAGAATAATTATAGTCTATGGTGCCTTTGACCTGTACGACCACAAATATGTAATGTATGGGTGTGATGCTTAATGTAGCTACAAATGGCCAATAATAGCCCATGCGAAGAATGCGCTTTGCAATGGCCATACCACTGAAGTGGCCACCACATGTACCATCATGCGCTTGGGCAACTGCCCAAGTGGACTCTTGCTGGTCCAAGCAACGAAGGAGGATCCCTTCATAGCTTTGACGATACAAAATGTCTCCTATCAAGACATACTTAGCCGCTTTCTGCTTGAATGTTCGTTTTGTGGCATGCGTCAATCCAAGCGGGAGATTACCTAACTTGAGGTAGTCTCTGATGGGTAAATACTAGTCCTGTTGATCAGAAACCTCGACAGTATGAACAACCAATCCCTCTTGAAGTTCATCCCTAACAAATGCTGAGTGGGATAGAACTTGTAATAATAGTGTTGTGTTGCTATTGATGGGAGTAGGGGAGAACAAGGACCCCCAGTTGGCATGTTTTAGACGATCACGGATTCGAGAGAACTTATTCGGGGATGGTTCAATCTGGATCATGTGGATTCCTGACGTCAAGTCAGAGCTTGCATGCTCCATCATGGATTGCGATAAGGTTTTGACTTGAATGGTTGTCATATCACCGAAAAGGTCTTGCGGGATTAGTGACCCCAAGGAGGCCATTGTGTCCACAAAACGATTCGATGATCGAGGGAGTGCCTCGATGTCGTACCATTCAAGTTTTGCCAAGAATTTGTCCACAAGGGCTTTATAAGCTTGCAGAACTAGGCATTTGCATTGGTATACCCCTTTGACTTGATTGACGATTAACAACGAATCACAAAATATGTTTAGTCGTTTGATTTTCATGGTGATTGTTGTCTAAAGACCTATGAGCAAGGCTTCATACTCTGCATTATTGTTGGTGCATGGGAAATTTAATTTAAATGACAGGGGCATTGGAGCACCCTGCGGTGTGAAGAATACTATTCCCACACCACCACCTTGCTCACACTTAGAACCATCAAAAAATAATGTTATGTCGGCCTGTGACTCAGGCTCATCAGAATCTGGCGATTCTGAGACATGGAAGACCCCATAATCAGGTAGTTCTATGACTAGAGGCTGATCGTCTTCAAGAGGAGCCTCCGTTAGTTGATCGACTATGACCTGTCCTTTGATAGATTTTTGTCCAATAAACTCTATGTCAAATTTCGTCAACAACATGATCCATTTCGTTGTGCGACTACTATGATAAGTACGACTCATCATGTATCGCAATGGATTCTCCTTAGACACAACATACGTAGTGTTGCTCAGCATGTAGTGGCATAGCTTCTTGGTAGCAAACACCACTGCCAAGCAGAGTTTCTCAACGTATGCATAGTTAAGTTCGTAACTGACCAGGGTGCATCTAAGATAGTAAGTAGACTATTATTTATGAAGTTCATTCTTCTGGGCCAACATGGCACCCAGTGCCACCTCAACAGCTGAGATGTATAAGTAGAACGACACTCCTGGTCTAGGTGGTGCCAATACTGGCGACGAAGCCAAGTATTGTTTGATTTCATCAAAGGCTGATTGGCACTCGTCATCCCAATGAAATGTAACCCCCTTGTGCAATAATTTGTTCATGGGTTGACACTTGTCAGATAACTGTGCTATGAAGCGCTTAATCAATGCGACCTTTCCTTGCAGACTTTTGAGCTGCTTAATAGTAGTTGGGGGAGCCATTTCAAGGATTGCCTTGACTTTCTTTGGGTCCACCTCGATGCCTCGCTTTGAGACTATAAAACCCAAGAGTTTTCCAGATGTGACGTCGAATACGCACTTCTTGGGAATTAGTCTGACCTTATGCTTTATGAGGCGATCGAGAATCTTGCTTAAGTCATCGAGATGATCTAAGCGCAAAAGAGACTTGGCTAACAAATCATCCATGTAATCTTCCAAAGTTTTATGCATGTAATCATGGAAGATGTACGTCATGGCACGTTGGTAGGTGGCACCAACATTTTTAAGGCCAAAAGGCATGACCTTATAACAAAATGTCCCCCAAGGCATTGTGAATGTTGTTTTGAGTTGATCCTTAGGATTGATACAAATCTGATTGTATCCCGAGAAACCATCCATGAGGGATAGCATTTCATGACCTGCTGTAGTGTCTACTAATGTTTCGATGCTTGGTAATGGAAAATCATCCTTAAGACTCGCTTTGTTTAGATCTCAAAAATTAGTGCATATGCGAATCCTCCTGTCGGGATTTTTGACGGGCACCATGTTGGACAGCCATGGCGGATAATCCATGCAGATGAAAAATTATGCATCCAACAACTTTTGTAATTCATTTTTGACCATCAAGGCCACTATTGGGTGCATCTTACGTAGTTTTTGCTTTACGGGCTTGATTGTCGGATCAAGCGTTAAATTATGCGTGACTAGCTATGGGTCTAGTACTGGCATATCCTTGTATGACCATGCAAAAATTTCCTTCTTCTCTTTGAGAAGGGGAATGTATTCGGCTTGCTCTTCATGGGATAAGCTTACCCCCAGCTTGATAATTTGTGGATTCATTGGATCTAAGCCGATGTCTATGTCAGTTGTCTCCTCGACTGACATGTGGGATCCGTCCTCCAACTAATGTGGAGTCGGGATCAAATGGATATCATTAGCTGAGTTTAAATCTATGTTTGGAACCTCGAGTCCCTCTTTAGATTGAAAAATATCCTGAGTTGTCCCTGAGGTAAAATTAGGCATTTCATCGAAAGGCCAATACTTTGATGGGGAGAGCGATGAATTGACGTGATCCCAGTCGATGGCATCTATGTCTAGATGCAATGACCATGCTGGATTGGCCGGATTGTGGATGGGTGTGATCAAATCAATGGAGATCATGTGGATGAAATGAATTTTATCTCCATTACCGTGGGTGTGATAAATCGAACATTTTGGATGCTCCCTATGCTCTGGATCTGGCTCTGTAGGGACGGGCAAGAACGGATCGACCCTATGTGTTGATAGGAAGATAGGGTCTTCCATCGGCACTAATGTCATTATAGGGTCTCAGGGTGGATGATGCTCGTTGTGAACTTGGAGCCATTGATCCAACACATGGTCCCACCATGCTAGGTTTATGTACCATTCATGCCCTAACCATATGCCTAGTTGTGCCATCAGTTCTTCATGGGTTATAGGGTGATTGTGTCGTCGTGCATGTTTAAGATATTCCATCTCAGTTTCGTCTATGTAATCATTGTCGGTGATCCAAAGGCCCTCATTGGCCCTGATAGTTGTCTGTGCCATATTATGCTCATCTTGTTTGAGCAAATTAAATTGATCCCATTGCGTTTGTTCTGCACTCAGTGGGGGGACATGATTCGCTTGACATTGCATTGGTTCAATTGGAACCTCTAAAGGGAACAATTTCAAAAAGATATCTGGACACTATTTATGTTCTTCTTGGAAGTTAGTGTCCGAACTCTCACCTCTCTCTATCAACGGAGAAGGGTTATTGTTGTTACCAAGGGTGGTTTTTGACCATGGGAGTTAATCTCCCAATGTGTACGTTGTGTTTGGGTTGGCATAAGGATCTGATGCCAATCCACCCTTGTTGCCTATTCCTAGGCCTTGCATGTTTTCCACCAAGATGTCTAAGGGCAGGGGGTGGTTGAACCCTACTCCCGAATTATCATAAGGCATTTGATATCTTGGCTGGCAAAGGACACGCACCCCTTGCTCATGCCTACCTAACCTGTATCTGTGCCAATTGCATTGGCCTAGATATCTCAGATCGAAGTCTGGGTTCGACAGATAATTGACATTTTTGGCAAAAGGCTCTTCGTCCTCGTCCTTTTGCTTGCATGGTTCAACACCATGATCAAGGCCCCCATACACAAAATTTGTCTAGTTTGGTGGGTAACCTAAAGGAACAACTATCCCTATGGGAAGGCGAGGTCTCCCCATGTCCTGCACTGATTCTAGCACGGGCGTTGCTACAACATTCTGCACTAGATATTCTCCCAGGCCCGTACTGGTCATTTCAACAGTAATTGTTGATGATTGAGAGGGAGGAAATGGAAGGCCTTCCTGAGTCCATTCCATGTTGGGTGGATTAGGAGCCTCAGCTTCCATTGTGCTAGGTATTTCTTCTGTTGAGACAGTTGATATCGTTGGTGAAAGCACGAGATTCCGGAAGCAAAAGGAAAACTATAACTATGCAATATAAGACGAAATGTAACACTTTAATCCTATGCACAAAAACAAGGAAAGGAGATAAATTGGAGACGAAAGAAAAGATGTAAGGAAATCACAGCCCTCTTTATTCAAATTTCTTATCCTCGGTTACATAGACGTCTCCTCCCTTTTTAGGGGCTAGGAGCGTTAAATTGGTCTTTGTTACAATTTGTGACTTAGTCTTCCTCCTTCCGCATGCCCACGTTTGGAATGGGCGGGCCAAATGTTGCCGCCACTTGCGTTGGTAAGGTAGATTCCTTGCTGCTCCTCTAATGCTGCAACTCTGCACTCAAAGAAACAAACAAGAGAGTCAGTAGCACCTGTGTATGAAAAATAAAAGATGAATCTAACGATGGTTAAAATGAATCTAAATGAAATGAAAAACTTGACAAAAGCATAAACATGAAACTAAAAGAAATACCATGATTATGAAAGCACAAATCGCAAGTAAGTGAATTAGCAGCACTTCGTCCTTCAAAATTCTCCTTCTCTGTATATTTTGGGTAAGGAAACTCACCATTTTATAGACCCAAGGGGTCTCTTTGAATTAACATGCAAAAGTGTTTCTTTGCATGAATGCTTTTGTTTGTGAAGAGAAGACTTCTTCTTGATCAAGGGCTTCTTAACTGCCTCTGTGCATGTCTTTGCATGTTTTAGCAAAGCTCACTCTCATTCCCATGCAATGAAGGGAAAGTCAATTGGCAGATATGAGTTGTCATGCGCTGAGGTCTGACTTTTTGCTGGTCAAACCTGGCATTCGTCCCACCCCGGAGTGAGCGCTAATAATCGTCTCTGGGTGAGACGAGTATAAATTCACACTCGTCCCTGGGTAGGACGAGTACAAATCCGCACTCGTCCCTGGGTGGGATGAATAAGCAATAAAGTGTCTAAAAGGTGCCAAATTGATCCCTGACTTGCAAAACTACTGTGTAAGTGGTTAGAACCACTGTTTAACCTCTGGGGGCTACCCTGGGGGCTGTGTGTGTTAATGTGATCAGTGTTTGTAGTCACATAATCATATTGGTGCTGTTTTGGTGTCTACAGATGCCCCTTTTTGGGAAGCGTTGTGCAAGGCGCAGCACCGAGCAAAAATAGATAACCAAAGCACTGATGATTAGGGTTTCTCAGTAACCTAACCAACTCTTGATGCCCCAAGTATGAAAAGGGCATGCATTCTTGAATCCTTGCTTCTGACGAGCTAAGGAATTTGATTTCAAGTATTAACCTGTTTTGGTGAGGTGTGACTTGAGCTTGGACATTGATCGATCATGAATAGGCAAAGGGCACAACCTTTTATCCATGGGGGAACCTTGTGTTCATGTTTCGGGAATGCCAAGTGTTTAATCAGTTTGTGATAATTGCTTGTTTGCTGCCCCAAGCAGGAGCGTGATTGTCTTTGTCAATGATTCTTTGAATGCATGCTATTGCCGTGATTGGGTGTATCAAAAGTTGGTTGGTGACTTAAGTGTGACTACCCCCTCAAGCGACGAAGCGATGAAGGAATGACTGCCATGAGAAAAGCGACGAGTTGCTTGACCCAAGATGACTTAAGTGAGGGTGCCTTCAGATGTTTTCCGATGCATGCTCGAGCAGTTTCTCGATTTTTTTGACCTATTTTTGGTGGGTGTGAACCCATTTTGGGATGCCATTTGGGGTTAACATTAGCAAAAATCCGTCTTCCCGTGGAGCGGTCCGGCTATGGTAGCCTTCTTAGGGAATAGGATAACGACAAGGTAGACCCCGACATCAGTTTTCTTATGCCAAGAGGTTAAGTGCAAGAACACTTTTGTCCGACAATTTTTAGTGTTTTTGTTGGCATTTGTCATTTTTATATTTTGGTTGTTTTGTTGTGTTTGTTTTTTTTTTTTTTTTTTTTTTTTTGTGGCGTGTTTTTATGTATGTGTTTGATGTATGCAGAGGCGATTATGAATGTGATGTTTCTAATTTGTATGATGTATGTATAGGGAATGAATGAAATGAGGTGTTGATGATGTGTTGATGCACCATAGACTGTACAAGATTTGACTGAATTGCTATACTAATGGGATGACTTTGTGAAATGACTTTGCATGTGAAAACTTTGTTTTTGTATTTTGCATATATTTTGATGGTGATGTATGGAATAAAATGTGACAGTTGTTTTTAAAATGTAGTTAAGATTTTCTGAGATTTAGATATTTTAACTAACTAGCCAAGACTGTACATTTATCTCGCAAGACTTTTGAACAAGGTATAAATTTGACTTGAATTTAACCAAGTTATTTCACATCCCTGTGTGTGCAATTGAGTTCGTTTATGTGTTATTCATCAGGATACCGCCAGTGCCAGATGGGCTTTCAACCGAACCTGTACTAAGGATCACCTAATTAGCTCCACTAACTCCTTGATTGTGTTTAGTTAGATTAATATGCGATGTTATCTAGGATACCATAAGCTAGCTCATCCACATGCAAATATTGATCTATACACAAGTTAATGTGACAGATATATCGTCATGCGGGAGGTTTACTATCAGTGACTGATAGGCTATCAACCAAACCGGTACTGAAGCTTGCCTCATGACCTGTCGAAATGCTGAGAATTCCAGGGATTCAAGGTCGACTCCCTTCTTTTTTTTAATGGTATTGGGATACTTGCTCTTTATAGTGATGAAATCACTGTTTATTTTTATGATAGTACTCGTCTTGTTTTTTTTTTTTTTTTTTTTTTTGAGCAAGGGATTTGAATATGGAGTGATGATAATCACTATTATTTGTGCCTTTTGATGTGTGCACTGTAGGATGTCAAATTTTAGTGTTTTGACGTTTGCAAATGTTTGATGTTTTTTTGCAACTTTTGAGAACTTGGGATTCATGGGGAATTGGGTAGGGAGGAAGCTTGTCCTTTTGCCAACTCTCAGCATTTCTAGGGTCATTCGCACAGGGGGATAAGCAAGATAGTCGTTTTGTTTATGGTAACCGGGATTACGGTGCAGGTTTCATCTTTCGTCCACACAACTTAGGAATTTTTATGTGTGTTAATTTGTGTTGGGACGTGACATAACAAGGTGTGATCCAAGTAAAACTTTCCCGTGTAAAATCTGTTTAACTGTGTACAGTTTTGGCTAGAAATTTAAAGACATCTGAATGACGAAAACCCTATATACATTAGGAAACAATCGACTATGCTAAAATAAAAAGGTGATATGCTTGGATGTATGCGTTTATGGAAATGGATTTGAGGTGGAAATGATGGAATTGCCAAGTAATGACGGCCTATGGTGCTTTTGACTTGTATGACCTATCGAAGTATGCAAGGGATGGATGCAATGTTTAATGCAACCTATATTTTTGTATTTTTATTTTTATGAAAATGCATGCAAATGTTTTGGTGATTTCGTTTTTTTTTTTTTTTTTATGAGAATGTATGGAAAATGCAAATGTTTTTGTGATTTTGTTTTTTTATGAGAATGCATGTAATCGAAATGCAATTGTTTTTGTGATTTTGATTTTTGTTTTGTTTTTTTTTTTAAGCAAGGGATTTGAATATGGAGTGATGATAATCACTATTATTTGTGCCTTTTGTTGTGTGCACTGTAGGATGTCAAATTTTAGTGTTTTGACATTTGCAAATGTTTGATGTTTTTTTGCAACTTTTGAGAACTTGGGACTCATTCCCTAGTCTTATGCCTAGTTGGGCCATTAGTTCGTCATGGGTGACAGGGTGATTGTGCCGTTGTGCATGATTGAGATAAGCCATCTTAGTTTCATCTTCATAATCATTTTCAGTGATCCAAAGGCCCTCGTTGGCCTCGATAGCTGTCTGCGACATGTTAAGCTCTTCTTGTTCGAGCAGATTGATGTGGTCCTCATGGAGTTGTTTTGCGCTTTGCGGGGGGACCTGATTTTTTGGCAATGGCACGGGCTCAATGGGAGCCTCCAAAGGGAATAATGTTAGGAGAATTTTGTGATGCTCATCCATGGGGACCACCTATGAATTAATGTTGTCGGACATGAACGGGTCCCATGGCGCTATTGCATATGCTGACTCGTCTTTGGCGAGAGAGTCAGGCTCATCAAAATCTGGTGATTTTGAGATATGGAAGACCTCGTCATCAGGTAGCTCTACAACCAGGGGTTGATCCTCTATGAGAGGAGTTTCATGTAAGTTGGGCTTTTGGGGCCCCAAAATCTTGGTATCTACCGATGCTAAGTGCTCTGGCAGCGCATTGCTTGTATCAGGGGATTTGAGCTCCTCCTCTTTGATTTGTTCTCGTTGAAGGTTGTGGGGAACTTGGGGCCTATGGAAGGGTGACAGGATAGCACCCCCCATGCCTTGGTATGGCATTTCATACTGCTCTTCTTCTCACTCAAGTTCCTCAGAGGCTTCTTGAAGAATTTTTGGGGGTGGCCCATGAACCTGGGTGGGTGCCTGAAGAAGGCACCTATCATTGGTCTTAGGATTGGCCTCCCGCTCAAGTCTAGGAGGCATCGAAGGCAATGTTTGATAAGGTCATAGAGACCTGTATTGCACCTAGTTGTGTCTCTCATAATGTTCTATCTTATGTGTGTGAGGGGTTGGAGTCTTCACCTGCATAGTGTGTTGTAACAACTCATCCTCCTGGCACTGAAGGCACTCTTGATTTAAAAGATATTGTTGCTCTAACTGTTGTTGTTCTAGCTCAAGTAGTGTGAGTTGCATCCGGCGTGCAATATGCTTGGAAGATTCTAAGATAGTTGGTCCTACCATCTCATGTCTAGAAGGTCTAGATGTCTCTCCTAGATATCTATCCCGGTCATGGTGATCCGAGATCTCTATAGGCCGCCTCCCTCTGTTGGGGGTAACAACATTCCCCCGAGGCTTTGGCCTCAGTAGGTAATCCTGATAGCTCAAAATTGCAGAGGCATGTTGCTCCTGCAATGTATATTGTTCTGGAGGAATTTAAGGGTTTTCCTCGTGCTCTCTTTTGTAAGTGAAAGAGGAACGGGAAGAGTTGGCTCGCCCTGCCTGAGGAGCCTTGTGCTCTATATTTGTCCGTGTAGTCCTGACAACTAGAGGGGTTGAAGGAGGGATAGTGTAATCATGTGGTTCCTCCCATCGAACCCTATGTTGACCTAGCACTTCATCATGCGGTGACCACTCATAGCAAGCATCTAAGGGAGCTCTCCTACGGATATACCTCTCGTGGGAGGGTGTGTGTTGGGTGCTATGCTGAACAGGAGTGCCCCTAGAAGAGGCGCCCCTATAGTCCCTTTCAGGGAAGGTGTGGAGGGGACTGCCTTGTGTGCCAGGTTGCCAAGGTGGTATGACAAAATCTTGGGGACTATACTAAAGGCGACTTGTGCCTCCTTGGATATTCCCCACAACATTTGCCCATGATTGGGCTTGGCTGTGGGTGAGCACCATGACGATGTCTCTCTAAAAACCCTAAAATTGAAAATGAGTCAAATGGGGCCCAAAATTGGTGTGCGCATCCCTCTTACCATAGATAAGACAAAAATGAAGTTTCAAGTCCTAAATATAACTACATTAGGAGATATTAGCCTTCGAACAGCTCAAAAAGCACAAAAAATTAGGTAAGCAATTTTAAAACCTAATTTCGGGGCACTAGATGATGGAATTTGGCCCCGAAAACTGAAATTTTTGAACAAATACAACTCAAGAGAGTTATATTTGTTTAAAACTCTCCCAACTAACTCCCTATAAAATTTCAAGTCAATCGGAGCTACGGTTGAGAAGTTATGGCCCCGACAAGATGCACTAAGATTTAGAGAAAAATATAAAATTTCCCATATTTTGTTGGATGCTCCTGCATCACTTATGGGCACCTTCAGGGTGCTTTTGGCTTGACCAAAGGGTTCATGGACACCTTTGGAGCATTTTGGGGTGACCAAGCGATTGCGGGAATCCTTGGAGCTTTTGGAGCGAGTGACAAAATGCGTAGATTTTTATCTTTGTTTATGATTTTTTTGATTTTTGATTTTTTTTGTCTAAACAGAAAATAGCATACACACACAAGCAATGCTTATCTCTTTTAAAGATTAATAGTGTGCCCTAAATCGGGTTTAGTGTGTTTTTGTTGTTTTGTTTTGTTTTTGTAGGTTTTGAAGAACGTTTAAATGCATTATGACGGCTCATATAACTCCCAAAATGGTCGCCCCTTCAATATACCAGCCAGGCCGATATACCAACCTCTCTATATACCCGCCCTTACGAGAGGGAGACTATAGGTATGTGAGAGCAGATGGTACGTGGTACGTAGGCGGTACGAAAGGGGGATTGTCTTGTTAATGGCACCTACCATAGAAGACTTATCCTCGCGTGCATGGGAATCACCCCAGCGACACTCGGTCAGATTTCATCAGGATTTATGCCTAACAACAGTTGATAATTGGGGAATGGATGCAAAGCTAAGCCAAGGTGGTGATGAACCCACCGTTGGTCTTGCTCAAGGGTTGGGGTCTTACGACCAACGCCTTGGTTTAAAATGTAACGTGATGTGTGGGGTTCGTTTTAATTTTGTGAAATTGAAACAAGCAAACGAAAAGAAATATTTCCCTAAGCCATTCAAACTGAAAACCAAAAACAAAAAAATAGAAATTTAATAGAAGCTATAAAAAACAACCCCTACCTCTTCTCTGCCTAATCGGAAATTTTTGATTTGCTCTGAAAATTTGCACAGATCTATAATCGTCCCTGGGTGAGGCGAATAACATAACCGTAATCATCACAGGGTGGAATGAATAGTTTATTCATCCTAGGGTGAGACGAGTAACAATTCTGTAATCGTCACTTGCAGAGACGAATAACAGTCCGATTGTTGAAAAATAGGTACCTGTAAAAAAAAAAAAAAAAAAACAAACAAGCAATTTTAGATCAGTAATTTAACCTAAAAAAAAAAATAGAGGACAGAGGTCCCACCGTGATCACCATTGAAAGCACAAGATTCCGGAAGCAAAAGGAAAACTATAACTATGCAATATAAGACGAAATGTAACGCTTTAATCCTATGCACAAAAACAAGGAAAGGAGATAAATTGGAGACGAAAGAAAAGATGTAAGGAAATCACGACCCTCTTTATTCAAATTTCTTATCCTCGGTTACATAGACGTCTCCTCCCTTTTTAGGGGCTAGGAGCGTTAAATTGGTCTTTGTTACAATTTGTGACTTAGTATTCCTCCTTCCGCATGCCCACGTTTGGAATGGGCAGGCCAAATGTTGCCACCGCTTGCGTTGGTAAGGTAGATTCCTTGCTGCTCCTCTAATGCTGCAAATCTGCACTCAAAGAAACAAACAAGAGAGTCAGTAGCACCTGTGTATGAAAAATAAAAGATGAATCTAACAATGGTTAAAATGAATCTAAATGAAATGAAAAACTTGACAAAAGCATAAACATGAAACTAAAAGAAATATCATGATTATGAAAGCACAAATTGCAAGTAAGTGAATTAGCAGCACTTCATCGCTCAAAATGCTCCTTCTCTGTATATTTTGGGTGAGGAAACTCACCATTTTATAGACCCAAGGGGTCTCTTTGAATTAACATGGCAAAGTGTTTCTTTGCATGAATGCTTTTGTTTGTGAAGAGAAGACTTCTTCTTGATCAAGGGCTTCTTAACTGCCTCTGTGCATGTCTTTGCATGTTTTAGCAAAGCTCACTCTCATTCCCATGCAGTGAAGGGAAAGTCAATTGGCAGATATGAGTTGTCATGCGCTGAGGTCTGACTTTTTGCTGGTCAAACCTGGCATTCGTCCCACCCCGGAGCGAGCGCTAATAATCGTCTCTGGGTGAGACGAGTATAAATTCACACTCGTCCCTGGGTAGGACGAGTACAAATCCGCACTCGTCCCTGGGTGGGACGAATAAGCAATAAAGTGTCTAAAAGGTGCCAAATTGATCCCTGACTTGCAAAACTGCTGTGTAAGTGGTTAGAACCACTGTTTAACCTCTGGGGGCTACCCTGGGGGCTGTGTGTGTTAATGTGATCAGTGTTTGTAGTCACATAATCAGATTGGTGCTGTTTTGGTGTCTACAGTTGGCAATACCTCTTCTAGGGGTTGAGCCTCTTCCAAGATCTGTATTCCTTTGTCCTTCTATTTAGCCATGACAGGTGGCGTTGGTGGTGAAGGAGCAGATGATGAAGATGCACCTAGCTGGGGTTTTGATGGATTAGTCACCAGTGGTGCCCGCGGCATCGAACCCTGTCTAGATGGATTTAAATGAAAATCCAAGTGCGTCGACGAGAGGGTTGATTGCGGCATCAATTGTACTGCATTGCAATATTTGAAGGGTTCTAAGTCCATCGGGACTACATGTACTTCTCCTTCAAATGCATATTTCAGACACTGGTGAGCTATCGAAGGGACACACTTCATGTCCCTGATCCATGGTTGCCCTAGCAATATGTTGTATGCCATCTCGCCTTCCAAAATATGGCACAATGTGGGTATCGTCTTTTGTCCTACCTGGATAGGTAGAACAATTGTGCCGACTATCGAGCATATTGCATCATTGAATGCTCACAGTGTGTATGTTGAAGCCATGATATGAGAGGCTGGTAGCTTTAGATGTTTTAATGTTGTAGTGGTAATGATGTTACTGGACGAGCCAGTATCTACCAACACTCTCTTGTATGGGATCCCGTTGACTCGCGCGATAACGTGCAGGGGTGGATCTGCCATGTCACTCGATATTGTTTTAACTTCATCCTATATAAAGGTAATGACTGGATTCGTACATCGTTTTACATTTCCTACGAAGTTATTGAAGGAATTTGCTTCGTGAGGCTATAACTCGATGGCTTTCAAAATTTCCATGAGAGCTTCTCGATGGGGCATTGACTATTGTATAAGCTCATAAATGGAAAGCCTAGCCGATGTGGTCCGCAAACTCTGCGTGAGTTTGGTCCGTATCGTGACCTTGGGTCTAGGCGAAGGCAATTGCACAGTGTGTTGTTGAGGTTGCGACGTTGAAAGAACTTCTCTTGTAGCTGCCTCCGGGGCAGCTCCTGGGTATTTCTTGTTCTTGGTTACTATGCTGATCATTCCCACATACCCTTGAATGGAGAGATTCTGTCATACCTCATTGACATGAAGAGGTTTTGCCTGTGCCCCATGGGTAGGCAAAGGGTCCTTGAATGCCCCCATCTATT
Organism: Wollemia nobilis; assembly: GCA_028583015.1. Classification (NCBI taxonomy): domain Eukaryota; kingdom Viridiplantae; phylum Streptophyta; class Pinopsida; order Araucariales; family Araucariaceae; genus Wollemia; species Wollemia nobilis. The sequence goes on along the minus strand of JAQPPZ010000386.1, from coordinate 3,380,706 downwards.
GATTATTTAGCGCTATGGGGTTGTCCATTTCCAATGTTTGATTATCAATCAAATCTTGTATCAATCCCTTGAATTTCCAACATGTATTTAGGTCATGTCCCCTTTGCCTGTGGAACCTACAATACAAATCCTCCCTGTATCCCTTAGGCTTGGGAGCATTAGGATCTATGTTTTGGATTTCTAGAAGGGTGATTAGATTTTCCGCTGACAAGCGGTCAAATAAGGAGTCCTTGGACTCCGTATAAGGGGTGAATTGTTGCCTAGGGTGATGCTACTAATTTTGCTCCTATCTTTTATTTTCTCTTTCATAATTAGGAGGCACTGCCTAATAATTAGCCTTTTGAGGTTGTATTTCTTGCATAGGCTTGGGAACATTTATCGCAACTTGATTAACTGCAACAGGTTTTGGTTGCATATTCCTAGTCTTAGTGTTTTTGTTCCACTTTTTCTTTTTAGGCTTGGTGATTTTGCATTCCTGTATTTTGATCTCTTCAATAACTCTGGCTTACGCCAAAGCTTCTTCTAGGCTGGCATATTGCTGCAGCTGCAATAGCCTAGAGATCAATCTTAGACAACTCCGTGAAAACATTTGTATGAGGTCAGACATAGGGGGAAGGTAAGGTAGCTTAGAAAGTAGAGCCCTCCATCAATTCCCGTAAGCCACCATTGTATCTTCCTCATATTGCCTGAGGCTGGCCAGATCACTCAATGACACCTTCTTCTTGGTGTTGAATGCAAAGTGTTCTAGAAATGCATCTACTAATTGATCCAAGTTATTTATGCTGTGCTTCGATAGCTGTGTGAACCAATCCGAGGCAGGACCTACGAATGTGGTTATGAATCTCCTTAGCAATAGCGCATCATTATCCTGAATGCCAAAGCATTGGCTCAGGAATCTTGTTACGTGCTCTTGAGCATCCTCTTCACCCTTAAAGACTACCAACTGAGGCAACTTGAAATGTTTGAGATAAAGAGGTGTGGGCACTGACGAATGCATCGGATGACTACGAAGCTGTCGTAATGTGGGCTTTTGGTGCCCAGAAGCTTTAGTCTCTACAGACTCCAAACGCTCTAATAGCACTTTGTATGCATCGAAAGATTTTATCTCTTCCTCTTTTGTTTGCTTCTGTTGTGAGTTGTGGGAGACTAGAGGCCTATGGGGGGGTGGCTGAATGGCAACCCTCCCGCCTTGATAGGGCATTTTTGCCCATTCTTCTTCTGGTTTATACTCCTCATAAACTTCCTGAGGAGTCTCTGGGCGAGACCTATGACCCTGATTGAGTCCCCACTGAGGGTACCCATCATTGTTTCAGGGAGTGGCCTCCCTCTCAAGTCTATGGGGTCTCGGAGGAAAATCTTGGCGAGGTCGCGGAGACCTATCTTGTACCAAGGGATTATACCTCTCATATTGTTCTGCTTTTTGAGTGCGAGGGGTTGGCACCCTCTCAGGTAGCTTTTAAAGTAGCTCGTCTGCTTCACGCTGAATGCGCTCTTTGTTAAGATGGTATAAGTGCTCTAACTGCTGATGATCTTGCTCAAGCCGCATGGTCTGGGCTTGACGGGTGGCATGTCTGGTGACTACCAGTTCAATTTGATCTGCCATCTTGGTCTTAGGAGGCCTGTATGCCTCTCCTATGTATTTGCCTTGGTCGTGATGATCCAATATTTTAATGGGTCGCTTCCCTCTGTCGAGGTTGGCAACATTTACTTGAGGTTCTAGCCTTAATGTTTGATCATGATATCTAGCAGGGGCGGAAGCACAAGGCTCCCGTGCTGTATGTTGCTCTCGAGGAATGCGGTGATCTTCCTCATACTCCCTTTCATGGGTGTGAAAGGGGCGAGAAGAGTTAGCTTGCCCTGTGTGGAGAGCCCTGCACTCTGGTTTTTGTCTTTTAGTTCTAACAATGATGGGAGGCAAAGGAGAGATGTCATAATCATGTTGTCTCTCTTCATTGACACTGTGCCTCTCTAGCACTTCGTTGCATGGTGGCCACTCATATCTACCCTCAAAAGGTGGTCTTCTATTTGCGTTGAGTGTCACACGTAAAGGTTCTTCTCGAAAGGGGCTATTCTGAATGGGCATATCCCCCAAAGGGGTGTCCCTATAATTCCACCTAGACATGGAATGATGTGGATTCTCTTGTGGCCTAGACCACCAAGGCGGTATGACCAAGTCTTCAGGGCTAAAGCGAAGGCGACTTGTGCCTGCTTCTTGTGTACCTTCCAGAGCTTCTGCCCTTGATTGGGCTTGGCTATGGGTGTACACCATTGTGGTACCTTTCTACTAGCTAAGCAGATTTTTATCTTTTCGTTTATGATTTTTGATTTTTTTTGTTACACTAAGCAGAAATGAACACACACATACACAAACAGTGATTATCTCTTTTAAATATTAATGGTGTGTCCTAAACTGGTTTTAGTGTGTTTTGATGATTTTGTTTTGTTTTTGAAAGTTTTGAAGAATGTTTAAATGCGTAATGAAGGCTCATATAACTCCCATTAATGGTCGCCCCTTTGATATACCAACCAGGACGATATACCAACCTCTCTATATACCCGCCCTTACGAGAGGGAGACTATAGGTACGTGAGAGCAGATGGTACATGGTATGTAGGCGGTACGAAAGGGGGATTGTCCTGTTAATGACACCTACCATAGAAGACTTATCCTCGCACGCTGGGAATCACCCCAGTGACACTCGGTCAGCTTTTGTCAGGATTTACGCCTAACAATAGTGATAATCGAGGAAATGGATGCAAAATCAAGCCAAGGTGGTGATGAAATCCACCAATGGTCTTGATCAAGGGCTGGGGTTTTACGACCAGCTCCTTGGTTTAAAAAATGTTGCATGAAGTGTGTGTGGTTATTTTTATTAAAAATTGAAATAGGCAGAAACAACTTTCCCTAAGAAGGCAAAATTAATAGAAAATAGAAACAAAAAATAGAAAATAATAGGAACAGTTTAAAAAAACCCTTACCTTTCTCTGCCTAAACCTACTGTTTCTGATCCTAGGCTCTGAAAATCCACAGAAAAAAATTTGTCCCCCTGCGAGACGAATTACAGAACCGAATTCGTCCCTGCCAGAGACGAATTCGAATTCGTCTCAGGGTCAGACGAATTGCAGTAAAGTAATCGCCACCATCAAAGACGAATAACAGTTTGCTTTTGAAGAATGGTACCTATGAAGCACAAAACACAAAAATCTGATCAGTTTCTTGATCTTAAAAATAGGGGACAGAGTCCCACCATGATCGCCACTGAAAGCACGAGATTCCGGATGAAAGAAACACTAATTGCGATGTATCCAAAATCAAACACGCTTAAGTCCTAAAAATGTAGAATGCATGAAATGAAAGAGACGAATTGAACGGAGATACAAGAAAATGGAGAAACCACAGCCCTTTTATTTAACTCTTTTGATCTCGGTTACAAAGACGCCTCCTCCCTTTTTAGGGGTTAGGAGCGTTAAATGAATTTGGTTACAATCAAGACTTAAGGTTCTTCCTTTCGCGTGCCCACATTTGAAATGGGCGGGCCAAAACGTTGCCGCCGCTGATGTTGATGAGTCCTTAACCTCTGTTGCTCCTCCTATGAACAAAGAGACAACAAAGATGTCAGTAGCACCTACTGCAAATAAGAAACGTTTGTTCTCTAAAATTAATGAAAGACGCATGTAAAAGATTAGCCAAATCGATAAATAAGATGATTCCCAAATAACCTGCAAACTCGACAGAGACCAGAAAACATTACCATAGGGCCGTTGCCATCGAAACAGTCGGCCAATTCACGTTAAACTGCAATTCGTCCTCGGGTAGGACGAATCCTACTGTAATTCGTCCTCAGGTATGACGAATCTAACTGTAATTCATCCTCGGGTAGGACGAATTCGACTGTGATGAAAAGCCAAGCTGATGCCGTCCAAATGTCACATCTCGAGATATCCAAACGACCTGCAAACAGAGGGGTTAGCTAATTGGGGGCGTTTTGGGATGACCCAGATGGTCAGATTCTCCCAATTTGACCTCCATCAGCGAGAATTTGGCATCGCTACCTGCAAGTTAGTGGGACAACAAAAGCGACAAGAACATGATGAAATCTGATAAAAACATTGTGAGATTGAGTACATAAACTATCTAATCAGTAGAGAATAAAATGAAGGATGAACAAATGACAGAAAAATGAATTAGAATGAAACTCAAAAGGTGCGGGGCACCTAAGTGGGCCACCCATCTTTGGCACTTGATTTTGGCACCAATCCACTTGGGATGGGCCCAAAATCTCTTAGGATGGGGTTGTCAGCAAATTGGTGGATTACAGTGGTCAAATGTCAGGTTTTTGGGTCCGAATTTACACTTCCAATAACCACCCAATAACCTCTCTTGTGAAAGATATTAAGGATGTGGAAAATGTAAATCAAGAGGGCAAAGGCGTGATATCAAATCGGTAGCACTTCGTTGCTTGAAAATGCCTCCTTGTTGTTTTGGGTGCGAAAATTCCACCATTTTATAGACCCAAGGGGTCTCTTTGGAGAGGCAAGCAAAAGCGCCATGTGGTGGTCATAGGTGCCATGTGGAGGTCATGTCTTCCCATGAGGGAGGAAAGTCCTCCATGACTTGGGCTTTCATAACTGCCCTTGTGACAGTCCTCCAACGGCCCATATGCCCACCTACACGTGCGTGCGAGGCAGGAGTCATCAATTGACTGTCTCTGGCTGCCACTTGGCGCCATTCTTCTTTTTGCCCGTTAAACCTAGAATTCGTCCTGATCAAAGACGAATTCAGAATTCGTCCTTGGGTGAGACGAATCCCAGTTTGAATTCATCCCTGGGTGAGACGAATACTGAGCAAAGTGTCTAAATGTGCCAAATTACCTTTTGACCTTACAAAATTGCTATAAAAGTGGTTAGGACCACTGTTTAACCTTTGGGGGCTGCCCTGGGGGCTGTGTGTGTGTCAAAGCGATCAGTGTTTGTAGTCACATAATCGAATTGGTGCTGTTTTGATGTCTACATTGCCCATATGAATTCCCAATCAAAACATATTAAATTCCAAAGGATAAAAATAGTATGTTATCTTCCTTTTATTAATATCTTATTCAAAATACTATAACAAGATTTATCCAAAATAAATAAATAAATACCATTCAAAATTAATATTAGGGAAGACTCATACCTTCTTCCTCTTAAAACTAGGGGTCACTCTAATTTTATATATTAATACTATTAGAATATCAATATTATAGACTTACCAATGTCTTAAGAGGGTCTGGTTACTAAAAACACCAAACTCAATGTTAAGATTTTAAAAATACTTGTAAATGGCATAAAAATATAAAATAGAGTTAAAATATAAATAAATTTTTAATATTAAATAGTATTAGTTTAATTGATTATATTTTTTAATTTTTAAAAAATTTAAAATTCAAATTTTAATATATAATATATAAAATGAATTTTCTAGTAAAGTTAAAAGAATCATTAAAATATGCATATAGATAACTTTATTATAGAGATAAAATTTAGAAATAAAGTTTTTTATTAAAAAATGACTGCATAACAAAATTGAGGTATGGAGATAGATCCTTAATTTCCAGCATTTGAATTTGACAATCCTTTTCCTATGAAGTCTTTTTGAAGTCTTTTATGCTTTTATTTTTTTCTATGTTCCTCATTCTTTGCTTCCATGTTAAGGTACTTAGGGTTCTATTAGTCCATGATGTTTTTATTAGTGTATGTTTTATCTTAACTGTATTTACTAGGTTAGTAATAGTTTTATTTTGGCTTTGATTGTGGTGTTAAATAAACTTTAATTTATTTAAAAATTTAAAATTAATATATTTGAATTATTTATCAATCTAAATATTATAATCACATTTATAATATAAATGGAAGACTTTTGGGGTATTGTGGTGGTATTTTTTAAGGTTTTTATTCAAAGATTCAAGTTTAAACCTGATCCATATACTTTATTCAAAGATTAAGTTTAAAAAAATCCGTACTTTATTTTAAAGTTTTAAGTCCTTGAGAAATATTATTGTGGTATGTTATTGGGATTTTATCAAGAGACGCAAGTTCAAACCCTTCATACAAAGGAACCAAGACCCTTTCAAAAACCCATGTTTTACCTTCAAAATTTTAATCTTTAGTGATATGTCTTTGGGTTTTCATTTAGGAGACCCAAGTTCAAACCACTGCACAAAGGACTAGGACCCTTTTGAAACCCAAGTTTTATTTAAAAAAAAAAAAAAATTGTTTGGTAGTGGCCAAGTACTTTCCAATAGGCTTGGTAAAAGGATGCTAAGACCCCTTTCAAAACCCTATAGTTTACCCTACAAAAATTAATCTTTTTAAAAATACCATAGTGGTATGTCTTTGGATTTTCATTTATGAGACTAAAATTCAAAAACTGCACAAGGAATCTGGGACCAAAACCCTTTAGAAAAACTATTGCACAAGGGACGAGGCTTGACCCTAGAAAAACTATTACACAAGGGGCCCAACCTCTTTTAAAAACCCATGCTTTATCTATGGAAGGTATTGGTTGGTTAGTAGTAGCTAAGTGCTTGCCTGAAGGCTATGTTGGTTCAATTTTCTAGATGATCGGGTCTTGTTGACTTCATCTTTATCCAACAAGCTATATTCCTTAAAAAAAGAAATTGAAGACTTTTTTTTAATAGGTTATATGTGGTCATTGGGGGCCACTCCCATCACAATACCAAAATATTACATTTACTGTAGCATTTATTTTTATCATGGTTTTTTTTATTTTTTCTTCTCTTAAATATATTTTTCAACTTCCTTGAAGTGTTATGTTTCCACAATCAACTCCTTAATGATAAAATCCCACTTGACCAATTGCCTTCTAAAATTTGAATTTCATCAGGATGTCGACACCACAATTTGCTAATTTATTTTCTACTCAATTTCCTTCTCTATAAATATACTCACACTGCTAGAAGATTACCTCTAGTAAAAGATGATGAACATTAACAATAATATTATTTTGTATCCTATCTTCACATCCATTTTTGTTAATAACATTTATGATAATTTGTGAGTCCCCTTCAATCGAAATATATTTCCATCATTTTTTTGTTGCAATTTTAATCTCTATAAGAAGTGCCCTAGCCTCAAAAACCACCTCCACCAGTTTTTTCAGGATTTTTTTAAAAGCATCATCAAAATAATTTTGATAAACCCAATTTTTTGGACATTTCCATTTTACCATAGATCAAAGTAGATCATTAAATTTAAATTTGTTGTCGCAAATGACTCTTCTATGTATGTTCAAATCCTATAACCAAGTTATTAGCACCTCTTTTTTTACAATTGAGACTTCCTATGATGAGCACCACATTTGTAGACATTTTGCAAGGGAGGCACTAATACGGTTCGAAATTTGGGCATGATTTTGATATTTATTTTTAAAAATTCTATTATTCCTTTCAAGTCATAAATTCCCCGGCAAGGTCCCTTCCCTTTGTAAGTCATCGTTCGTCCAGGTGATGGAGGGTTCCAAAGAGGCTAAATTAGAGGTTATGTGTGACATCTCCCTTTATTCACATCAAATTATTATTTTTGATGACCTTCTCAATTGCATCATTGAGGGTGAAGCCTGTAACCTAGTCAAGAAATTTCAAGGGGTCAAGCTTGAGTTAGAAAAGTTGAGAAGATGGGCACTAGATATGGAGGCTTTTGGGTTCCATCGAGTTGGTGGCTATCCCAAAGGGCTTCTTCTTAATCAGGTTGAGTTGTGTAGATGATTCTAAAAGAATTTTGGAAGGAGGCCCTTGTTTATTTATAAAGAGAGGGCTATTTTTGAGAAGATGGGGCTCGGATTTCAATCGCCATTCTCAGCGGGTGAATATGGTATAAGAATATTTTTCAAGCGGTGGCCAAGAACATTGGTGACCTGATTTCTATTGACGAGAATACTAGATCCAAGTCTTGTCTGATGTTTTCCAGAATATGTGTTATGGTTGATATTGACAAAGACCTCCCAAACTCAGTAGAGCTTATTTCTAGTCACGATTCTTAGAACCAGTATATTATTTATGAGAGTAAACCCCAAGAAAAGGTCAACCATCAGAAGATTGTTTGCCCTTGAAGACAGGATCCTCCAATGAACCTCAAGAGGACCAGGGAGGGCAAGTGGATGCCAAAAAAGGAGGATAAAAAAAATATGAAAAATAAAGTGTCTTCCCCTATTTATTCAGTTGAAGACACCTCCCATGAGGCTAGCGGGGATGCAAATGCTCAAGTTGGGCTTAGTGTCAAACCACAGGAGGAAGAAAATGCTCAAGTTGGGCTTAGTGTCGAATCTCAGGAGGAAACCCTTATTCTAGCAAACATACTTGATGAATATGGGGGGTTAAATAGGATTCTTGTGGAGAAAATGGAGGCAAGCCCTAGAGTTGGGAAGTTTGTTCAAATTTCCAAGGTGGGGGATTGTGGACAAGAGATAAGTACCCTTGGTCTTATCCTTCAAAACTCCTTTGACTATATTGACATGGATGATTTGACTCCTCGTCAATTAATGGAAAGCCCTCTACCCTCGATGCTAGAGATAGGCTCTCCAAGTATGAAGACCAAAAGTCACACGAAAGCTTGTATTGATGTAGGGGTTGAAAGGAAAGTGAGAAGAACTAGTAGTAGGGCATGCAGGAAAAAGGAAGATTGAATCTGATATTAATGACGAAGTTCAACCCTTTCTAACGGATTACCTGCAATTTTTGCATATTATAGAGAAGGGGGATGTTCCAATTGAGGAGGCCTGGGATGGTCTGAAAAAAAGGATTTCTTGTTGAGATAAAAAAAATGTTGGCAGGCCTCCAAAGACCTTGTTTAGAAAAACTTCCAGCAAATGATTTTAGTCTTTCTGGTTCAGTTATGTCAGGACCAAATGGTTTTTTTAACATTCGGGGTGATATCATATTTGTAGCTTGGTCTCTATCATAGGGTTTCTAGTGTTGAGGTCTTTCATGGTTTCAGTAATGGAGGCTTGATTCATGGATTTAGGGCCCCAACAATGAGAGGAATTTCAAATTTTTATTCGTTGAAAGCGTTTGCAGTTCTTGGCGAGATTTTCAAATTTAAAATTTAAATCTTGTATTTAAATGTATTTATGGGCGCCCGTTTCTCCTTTGTTGGCCTTTGTTGCCAGTTATCTGTTTTCAATTTTTACAACCTTTGCTAGGAGGTTGTTTCATTATATCCTAGATTTTTTCCTCCAAGTAAAGTTGGTGTGGTCTTTTGGGCTTGTTCATGGAATCTAGCCTAGTCCTTCTAGGTGCTTTTGTTATATCCAAGGTTGGGAGCCTTTCAAAACCCTACTTGTAATAGGTTTAGGGACCGTCTACTATCAATAAAAAAAAAATTCTAATAAATAATGGCAGGGCCAATCCTCTAAAGAATACATAATGCTTTAGCTGTAAAATAATTTTTCCAACATTTTATCAACTCTTTTAATGTTGATGGAGATACCTAATATAATTTCATATTTTTTAAAAAATAACTCCAAATGGTGTGAGCAAATGGACAATGAAGAAGTAAACGGTCTGACATTTCTAGATCCTTCTCAAAAAAGACACATCTTAAGGGTCCATAATATCCTCTTCTCTGTAGACTCTTTCCCATAAGAATCTTACTTTGAATTGCTAAGAAAAGAAATGTTGAAGCCTTAGAGAGAGCCTCTAATGAAAACATGTTCTTCCAATGAAAATCTTCAAAAAAATGAAATTTTGATTGTTCTAAATCTTCATATCCCAACTTGATCAAATATCATAAATTCCAAACAAACTCATCCTTTAGTGTAAAGAAATTGAAGACTGTTAATTACAATAAAGGTTAGTATTATCATTATTTAATTACATTAATATATATTATATTTTAAGGTAATTATATTTTTAATTTTTAGAAAAATTATGTATGTTTAAAATAAAAATATTATAAAATAAAATGTACTTTAATTTATAATAAATTATTTATTAAATAATTTTAATTTAATCATGTATTTATAATTACTATGTTATTATAATAATATTAAGTGACTATGATATAATACACTTGAAACCATTTCAATCTCAGGATTAAAAAATATTATATTAAATATCCAAATTTAATTTAATTGATTTGATTAAAAATTTTATATATAAAAATTTGAGATTAATTATATATACAAAATAATTAATAATGTTCTCGTCAACTCTATACAAGTAATTAAAATAATTACAAATTATATATATATATATATATATATATATTTTACCCCTGATAAATAATTTTCTATGATTATTACTATTTTATCATAAAGATAAAGGCATCTAGTATTGAAAGGACATTTTTTTTGGTCTACTATATAAACTATAATAATAAGGGGAGAGACCAGATCCAACACTCATTTGAGATAGAATGGAATAATTCTACTATCAATAAGATTGATCGTGAAGGGATACTCCAAATTGAAAATAAGAAAATAAACATTTATTTGGTTATCAAAAAAGCTTGCCCATAAAGTTTGCTATGATTTTATCTGATTAGACTTTAGTGGAATGTATGTTTTTATTTAAACAAGCTCATATACATATCATCATAATATGAATTTAAGTTAAAAAATAAAATCTTAAACTCGAGCCGTTATCATGTCTTACATGATGGAGACAAATTTTATATTTGTCCATTCATTCAACTTGAATGAATTTGTTTTCTTGAATGATGTTAAAAGTGTTCCAAATATATTATAAGACAAGCATGTGAGAAATACAATTTAATGGTGAAAGGTGATATTCCATCTCTTTAAGCTTTGACTACCTCTTGAGTCATCTAAATGATGATCGCAAGGAAAAAGAGAAAGGTATGGAGGAATATATCCATGCATTGAATATTGCTTCTCAGTATGTTAAAAGTGACATGAAAACTTTATGATATTCTTCTCTCTCCTTATGGGCATAGGTTAGCTGTAATTTTTTAATTTATTTTGTTCGGTGTTTGTTGTAATTTTGGTATATAATTTGTTCTTATAATCGATTTAAAAATATAGTCAACTTATGGACAACGTAGAATGATGCACACGCATTATTAAGGTGTAATGATGGAGAAAAACAGTGTGTGCCCCTCCATTTTTTTAATAATGTTGTTGACACAACGTCTAATCCGTTGTTTATAGGGTGAAAACTTTTTAAAGTGATACTCGGCCCTTTCGGTTGTGGGGGTAAGAAGAATTTTTGAACTTTTATGCAACGAAATAAAAATGATTTGGATGGGTTATATCAGATTATAAGGGTTCCAAGTGTATCATGATGCGGTATTATAATAATTATGCATTTTTTTTTGTTAAGATAGTGTGAGAAATCTTTACGACCGACGTTCAGGTTAGGTATTCACATCTCAACCATGACCCCTCGTCAGGTCGAGAGCTAAGCTTATCAATAGGGGCTAAACACAACCATACACACATCCACCCTCTCACACTTGCCCACAATATGGTTTAAACCTTAGACCTCTCAAAGAAGAGCCAAAGCCCGAACAATTGCGTTGTTTCTCTAGGGCATAATTATGCATGTTATGATCATTATGGTATAGCAATAGTTTGGTAAGTATGCATGTATTGTTTGGTAAGATTAGAACATGGGTCTTCTTCTTGAAGATTAGAATATAGTTCTCTATTAAGATGCCCTAGCTAGAAGTATGATGTCTAAGTTGGAGATAGGCAAAAGAGTGAATATATAACAAGTTTGATTTAGGTAGTAGATATTACCCCATAAGTGATTATCAAGTATGAGATAATCAAACATGATATGATAGTTCTTATAAGTAGAGGGTTGATATGTAAGTTTTATAGGTATTGTCAATGCTTTTGGAGATCCAAAAGTGGAAGTGGAGAATGAATTCCAATTACTTTGTGACTTTTCTTCCTAAAGATTTTTTTTCATTATCTTTTCAAGTTCAGAAATTAGGAATAAAATAATGGGTGGTGGCCCATGGTTTAGGGGGAAGATGCCCTTTATTTAAAACCATGGAGTGATTTTTTTGTCAAGACAAAAACTACTAAAAAGCTTGTGGCTATGGATATTTCAAAACCTTTGACACAATATATTGAGATTAAATCTGAATCAAGAGTATGAGATCAACAAGTGGATTATATAAATATTGCATTTCAATGTCACACTTGTTATGATTTTGGACACACAATAAGAGATTGCAAAGTGAAAACTCTGAAGAAAGGGATAGAAAATTTTGGTCATGAAATAAACTTCAAGACAAAGCAAGGAAATGATATCGTAATAAAATCTAGATTAGATCAAGGATATTCCACTCCAAAAGAAGAGGTAAATAAAGCTTATCATGTGACAATGACCACTATAGCTCACTTGGATCAACATTAGAAGAAACAAAGGATATAAGGGATGAGAAAGTACAATGTGCATGTTCAAGTTTGGAAGGAATTAAAGGCACAAAGGTAGATGTTGAGGAAAATTCTAAAATAAGAAGATAAAATAGGTCAAGTTAATTTGACCTTGATGGATTTTCAAGCCTTACTACTACCACAAATATCATAGGATTGAATATAATATAGCCACAATACAATAAGGTCAAATATAATGATATGAGTAGAATAATATAAGAAAATTAATATGTAAATAAAGGCTTATAATAATTCAAATAACATTCAATAATAAGCAACAATATGAATGCAATGACCTGAATAATACATGTACAAAGCATGTAATACAACTTACAATATTAATTGCTCAAAATGTATGTAATCTTTATTACTCCTCTTTCTCTTACAAATATGATAGTAATGACCATGACTCGTTGTGATGTGATGCTTATGGAGTATTATCTCCATAATATAGCCATAGTAATATGACTCTTTGGATACTTGATTATTCTTTTCCATATGCCAAGTCTCATGACTCTTGGCTTCTCTACTTGACATTTGCATACTTGATGAACACTTAACTCTATGTTGTATGTACACCTATATATGACACTTACACTTCCATAACTTGAAAACTCTAACCTAAGACACTTGTGCACATATTTACATTACATATTTATGCTCTTACATATAATACACTTGTGCATATAGACTCAACTTACACTTGCACACTAACTCACATGACACTTGTGAATTTCCTACACATTACATATTTATATGACACTTGTGCATATCCTGCAAATTCACACTTACATAAAGGGAAGTATTACTCACACTCTAAACTATGACTCAACCCTAATCTATTAATTACAAATATACTATGAAGGTACCATGGGAGTACATTAGCATGTACCAAATAATGTAATTTACTCCAACAGTCCTTGTTTCTTTTGTACCAAAATCCATTTGTGCAATTGGTTTTTTGGGATATGGTTAATCTTCTAACACTATATTCCAAAGTTTTTCTACCACAATAATAGTACTCATTTTATTCTTCCATGGAATGAAGTTTACACCTTTTTTGTTATTAGATTAATTAAGGGGTTTTGAAAGGTTCTTCGAACCTTTTAGAAGGGTCCCCAAGCCTAAGCAAGTCCATAAAATATTCAATGAGCACCAGAGAAGTACAAAGTCAATCCAACATTTGATAAAATAATCCTATAATTTAGATTTTACGAATCTTGCAATCCTACATAATTCCTAAATTGAAATTTGAATAAAAAATTGAGCGTCCAAATTTGAACTAGCCGAAGAAACCTCAAGGGTGCTCGAAGATCAAAGAGGAATCAAAATAGGCTTTCCTGCCTAAACCTATAAACCAAATATTTTACACCCAATGAGAAATCAAAACCAAGGAGCCCATCCTTCCTATGACCCATGACCAACCAATAGTCTGTCAAATAGGCTAAAATGAACATGAATCAAGGATGAACTAGAAAGAATAAGATGATCAAAAACATATTGCAACTAGTGACCACTAGTAGAAGAGCCTTCCTACCCATGACATGAAGTAGAGAACATGGTCATTCAAAGAGAATCCAAACAACAAGCAACTCCCCGAAACTAGAATCAAGATAGAATCTGAACCCACAAGGGGTTTTGAAAGGATCCCCTAAACTTTTATAGGGGATTTTGAGAGGCTCCCCCAACCTTGAAATAAGTTTTTGAAAGGCTCCAAAAACCTTAAACAAGAAGAACAGGTCCCACCCAAAGGACCATAGGATTTTAAAAGGATCCTAAAACCTAAAATCTCTTATGATAAAGAGAAAATCTTGAGAGACGCTCTTAGGTGGTTGACAGTGTCATCCCATCCAAGTATACCACTGTCTAGAGGGAAGCAACAAGAGATTTTTTTTTGTGTCCCCCTTCGCATTGTAGAGGTCTAAACCATGGACCTCCTGTTAAACAGGGCAAGGCTCACCTTCTCCACTTGCGCTACAAAGGCAGACAAAACTTTTAGGTTAGAAAGAAATATTGAGAGCCACTCTTAGGTGGTCAAAAATGTCATCCCATCTAGGTATACCACTATCTAGAGGGAAGCCACAAAATATTTTTTTGTGTCCCCCTTCACATCGCAAAGGTTCAAACCATAGACCTCTCGTTCGATAGGGCCATGCTCACCAAGTTTGGACCTTTTAATTCTTGTGATTTTGAAAGAAATAGTTTAGGAGTAGTTTTTTTTTTTTAATTTATAATTCCCTATTTAATATGATTTTTAGAAAACTTCTCTCAACTACCTTATAACTCCCCATTTATTTCCTTATAATGACTTTTTTTAACCAATAGAGTATAATTCTTAAAAAAAATCTCAACTTTATAAAGGTCTTTTGAATCGTATATCATTATAACTCCCAAATAATGCAATATGATATTTTTAAAATATCAAATTTATAAAAGTATTTTCCTTATAAAATGTATTTTTCTAAAGTATTGTTAACTATAGAAACAAATTAAGAGTATTTAAAAAATATACTTTTTAATAATTCTTCAATTAAGAACTTTAACCTTTATCATCTCTATAAAGATAAATATACTTTTAAAGAAAATTTGTACCCAAATTTTGAAATATTTTTAGGTACTCACATAGTCTTTTATCGAATACAAGGCACACATAGTCTTTATCAAACACATGCCTCTAATTTGCCTTTCTATAAACTAGACACATGACTCTAATTTGCCTTGCTATGAACCACCTTTTAAATGATCTTTGCTATTTAACAAATGCTATGTTTATATATGATTTCTTCAAACACCCTCACACTTCAAATAGGTGCTTGCATATTTGCAAATGAATTATTTAGACTAGTTTCTTAGGCATCCATATGCTATGCTAATGAATTGTTTAGTTGTTTATCTCAGGCATCCACATGTTATCATGAGCTTTCTTTTTTTTAATTATTTTTGTGAACTCTCTCCTCTCAGATCGTCTACACACTCACAGAATGGTATCCCTATGAACTATCTCCTCTCAAATGTCCATGCACTTAAACAATGTTATCTCTAAAAACTATCTCCTCTTAGATGTTTGTAACCTTAGACAATAGTCTCCCTATGAACTTTCTTCTCTCAAACATTTGATTAAATTCACAATGATCTCCTCTCAAGAGAAATTTTATTTGACTTTTACAAATAGTATTTTCTTAGACATTCACTAAATATGTTAAATATTGAATGCTTTCACAATCTCATATTGTATTTTCTTCTAATCAAATGGCACAATTTTTTCTCATGGAAAGATTAACTTCTCTCTGGGTCTTTGAGAAAAATTCCAAATGACAATGCTTTATTTTTTATACATGCCTCTCAGTTTTTTGTAAGTTCTTCGAAATAGTGCCTTCTTTAAAAAAATTAGAAATGTAAATTCTTCACAATGTGCTTCCTTAAGGAATTCTCCATCAAAGCACAAACTCTCTAGCTAGCCACGGCTCATGCTTGCTCTAATACCACATGTTGGTAAAAGACACCAATACAATATATATATACAAGTATATAGCACTTTTACATGATATGCCCATAGAAAATAATCTTGTAGAAACTATTAATTTAATGGGATAAAAAAAAACCTAACTAGAAACTAGAAATCTAGTTTTTTAAATACAAACCATGGTTTGGGAAAAACCATAAGCCCAAACCCATTTATTTTATTTAAATACCAGTAGGAAAGTGCATTATTAAATGTGATATAATCCTTATCCAAAATAATCCTTATAATAATGGATAAGCTAACATTGGTTTTTAGCCTAGAATAGTTAGGAATAGTACAAGAATTAATTTTCTTAGAAATAGAAAAACTAATAGGACTTCTTCATAGAAGTTTTAAAAGTGATAAATTTTGGTATTTTTTAAATGCATATGCAAAGAGATAATATTTTTTTCACTTAAATTGTTTAAATTTCCTTTGGTAGATATAACAACAACATTCCTATGAAGAACACAAGCTTATGCTTGAGAGGGGTGGGGGTGAACAGTATAAGACCACTTTTTACTTTTCTTTCCCAAACAATATTAATCAATATAATCAATGGCAATATCAATAGCAATAACCAAAGCAATGCACCAATCATCACACACAATAGAGACACCACAATTTACGTGGTTCACCCAATGCGGGCTACTCCACGAAGAAAATATTTTACTAAAAATTTCTCAATAAATCTCTTGGGAATCCCTTCCCTATTACAATGTTTATGGACCTCTGTCCAAAGGATATGTTGATCCCCTAATCTCAAGTTCGTGGATCTCTTCCACAGGAGAACTCTTTCCCCTTCTGCTCTAGCTAGTGATCTTCTAGAAGACTTTGTATCTCTACTGCACTGACTTGTGGATCTCTCTCCACTTGAAGACTCCTCACTCAGATCTATCTTCAATTGTCCTAGCTGTTGGATCTCTATCCACTGAGACTTTATCCTCTATACTCTATCACCTCCAAATATCTATCAATAGGTTCACTCAAAACCTCCTCAAATATGCTCAATAGGCTCACTCAGAACCTGCTCAAATCTGCTCAATAGGCTCACTCAGAACCTGCTCAAATCTGCTCAATAGGCTCACTCAGAACCTGCTCAAATCTTCTCAATAGGCTCACTTAGAACCTGCTCAAATCTACTCAATAGGCTCACTCATAACCTGCTCAAATCTGCTCAATAGGCTCACTCAGAACCTGCTCAAATTTGCTCAATAGGATCACTCAAAACCTGCTCAAATATGCTCAACAGGTCCTCTCTAGGACTTGCTCAAATCTGCTCAATAATTCCTATCTAGGACTTACTCAAATATTCATAGCAATCAATCCACAAGCCTTCTCAAAGACTTATCTCAAATCTGCTTAACAAGCCTTCTCAAAGACTTGCCTCAATCACATAGAATCATAAAGAGAATTGTTAGAGACTCAATATGTTCTATACTCAATGCTCAATCAATATCTCAACTCAATATCATAGAAGCATAAAGAGAATTGTTAGAGACTCAATATGTTCTATACTCAAATCCCAATCTCAACTCAAATCAATCTCATAGAAGCATAAAGAGAATTGTTAGAGACTCAATATGTTCTATACTCAAATCCCAATCTCAACTCAAATCAATCTCATAGAAGCATAAAGAGAATTGTTAGAGACTCAATATGTTCTATTCTCAAATTCCAATCTCAACTCAAATCAATCTCAACTCAATTTAGAATATAGAATAGTTTGTTTCATGGAACTTGAACAACCACTTCATGCAACCACTTGACTAGGCTCAATCAACTCTACTCAACCAATCACTTCAAGGAACAACCCTTTCTCACAAACCCTAGTCCAAGCATGAATCAACTAACTCAAAATGTTTCCAACAATGCTCAACAACAAATCTTACATAACAATGATACTCATGTTCTTATCTAACTCAAGTTCAAGTTCTTTGCATCACCCATTGGTTTCAACAACAATGCTAATAAGATCAAGGTTCTAATCACATAACACTCATACTCAAACATCTTCCAAAGCATAAACTCAAAGTATTTCACACAACCAATGGCTTCAACAACAATGCTTATCAAACAAGGTTTAATCACAACTTACAATCCAGAAAACCTTGAAGCATTAACTCAACCACTTTCGAAAAGGAAACCACAATCAATCCTTTTCACTCCAATGATAATTTTTAGTCAAGCCAATCACCTAACTCAACAAAGAATAATTTTACCCATACCTTTTCTTGAAGAGTAGTTGTCCTTACAAATCTGCCACACTCACAATTACCTCTTTGCTAAACTCAACAAGGGTTAGAGGATAATTTTCTTCAACACAATATATTACAATATAATACCAAAAACAACCCTTATTACTCCAACTTTAATAATAGTCAATATCCTCACAATAATTAAAAACCCCTTTAATTAAAATAACCCACAAACTCTTATTTTTCAATATTCCACAATGGCAAATTTAAGACTTTAACCTTAACCCACTATACTCCTTATAACTCCTAAAATGTTTTTCAACAACCAACCTTTAACACAATGCAAAGACTTTAACCACTAAATTCCTTATACCTCCCAACTAACCTTAGTAACAACCATAAGCAAATAAAAATTAAAATTTAATTTTCATCCCCTTTCGCAGATTTCGGAAACCATGCATACCTCTCAAGTCGTGCGAAAAGGGGGCATGGTGAATAGAACCGTCATCTCCTCTTGGCCAACACCTTTGGCCTAGCCGTGTGGGCTACCAAAACCCATGTGAGGAAAGCGCAAGGCCTTCCCTCAACACCATGTGCCAAAACCTCTCACCGTGGCAGGTGCATCAAGTCCTCCTCATTGACTGGCACGAACAACGAACACTTTGCACTCCAAACAGAAACAATGAATATTGTGGGCGCTAAAGATCGAATTGCTTCCTCTACCTTTTAACATTAAAGGCTCCTCCTTTAATATGTAATAAATATATTTCAAAAATGTCGGCGCCATTCGATTTTCAAATAATAAAGTTTATAAAAATAAACTTTATAAACCCTTCTTAGGGTTATAAATAAAATTAATTAATTTATAATTAATTAAATAAATTAATCAATAATTAATTTAATTAACTTAGGAAGTTAATAAATTAATATTAAATTAATTTAAAAATTAATTAATAATTGAATTAAAATTATTTATCTACCACCGGTTTTTATAAAAACCTTTAAAATTAAATTTCTCCATCACCGGGGCACCTTTTTTGATGAAACGAAAAGCCAACTTGGGTTTTAAGAAAAACCCATTTCAAATCTGCCATCCATGGTTTTAAATAAAACCTTTTACTAAGCTTCCCTTGAAGCTCCTTTTGGAACCAAATGCCATGTATCCCTTCTTGAACCTTTGATCAAAAACATTTGCTTCTCATGAGGCTCTTTGTGAAACAAAAACATAGTGCTTACTTACATAGATCCTTTTGACATCAATGACAACTCTTAGCTTAGGGACTCAAAATGTCCAACAATATCCCCCTTTGTCATTGATGGCAACCCATATCCTTTTACTGAAATCGAACCTTCTTTTCTGCTCCCCCTGGGACTTTGCTCCCCGGCTCAAAGCTTTCTCAAATATCAAATATCTCCCCATATCAAATCTCTCCCCAATACAAAAAATCTCTCCCCCTTTGACATCAATGGCAAAGGGTCACCTTTGGGGCTCGGGGCTAAGAATGAGCCTCTTAGCTTAGCCCCTCCCCCACCTCCACATGAGGTGGTTAATTCTGGGGTGGGAGTATTTCTACTCCCCGAAAGCATAGATCTGTGCCTTTATCTTTCTCTCTTCTTTTGTGAGTCTTCTGAATCCTCTCACTATTTCTTTCCAAGTTATCATCCATGTTCCTGTTCTTGTTCTCATCCATGTTTCTGTTCTTATTCTTTTCTGAGTCTCTATTCATTTTCATATTCTTGTTCTTGTTCATGTTCATGTTCCTATTCCTATGCCTACTTTTGGAATATTTTCTCTACACCATATTGCTATGTGACCATCATTATTGCACTTATAACACTTAATGTTATTATTCCTTGGAGGTGCAACTGTCTTAGGACTTCTCCTAGTGAAGCCATATCCTCTTCTGTCATGAACCCTGCAATTCATTGCCTTGTGACCAAACTCATTGCATGAGTAGCAATACCCATGAAAATGTTGTCCATTTCCATATTCCTGTCTTCCCCATGTGTAGCACTGTGAAGCCATGTGTCCAAACCTGTGACAAGAGAAGCATTTTCCATTGAAGAAACCTTGCCTAGACCCCATTGGTCTCTTAGTATCTTCTACCTGTTTCTTGTTCCATTTATTCCTTACTTGTGCATTGTTCCTTTCCTTGTTGAAATTTCTATTGTCCAACTTAGTCTCACTCTCTCTTTTACTTAATTCTTTTGACACTTCTTCTTTTCTAGTGTTTGAGATTGATTCTCCTTTTTCTGCCTCCTGTTTCCTTTGTCCTTCTTTAGAACTAAGTCTTGTTTTGATGATTGATGACTTTTGTGCATTGATAATTTTGTCCAAAGTCTTTGGATTCTCCTCAAACTTGTGCAACTTTTCCTTAGAGCCTTTTACTTCCATCCTTAGTGAAACTATCTCATGCTCTAATTTTTCACACTCTAGATCTTTTGTCTTTAATTTTTTGGTCATACCTTCTTCAATTTTTCTTGCCTCTTCAACCTTGATTTTGAAGTGGGTGAGTTCTTGTAGAAAATTTTCCTTTGCTTTCTCATATTCTTGAGCTTGAACCCTTAATCCTGAGTTCTCCCTTTTTAATTCTTCAAGAGTAATCATAAGCCTTTCACATTCTATCTCTTTTACCTTTGACTGTTCAATCATACCTTCTTCAACTCTTCTTGCTTTTTCAACCTTATCTCTCAAGTCAGAGATATCCTGTAGAAGCTTTGTCTTACATTTCTCATCTTCTTGTATTTGAGCCTTCAATTCTAAATTCTCTCTTTTCAATTCACCAAGTTCCTTAAGAGTGGCTTCCTCCTTTTATTTTTTTGAATCTTCCTCTTCTTCAATTTCTTCTATTATCCAAAGTGGAGTTTCTTCTTGATACCTGCTTTGACTATTCCTGTTACCTTTTTTGACTCATTATTTAGAACTTCAAATTTGAGAGAATCATCTTCATCTTCACTACTATCAAACCCATTGCAATAACTTGCATCATGATCGAGTTGACCACAAACAAAACATTCTTGTGGACAATAAGCTGCATGGTGACCTGTGTTCCCACATCTAGTACAAAACTTTATCAGTCTAGATATTTCTCCATTACTTGATTCATCTCTTGAATCTATTTCCATTTGTCCTCCCAACACAACAATATTAAACTCATATTCCTTTTCTTTCATGACCATAGGTGTTCTTTTCTTCTTGTGTCTCATGCTTCTACTCTTGCCTTTCTTTGCCATTTGTGTTCTTGTAGGATCTTCCTTCAAGTTGTTAAACTTTTTTTGAAGGAACCGGCTCTGATACCAATTGAAGAACATAAGCTTATATTGAGAGGGGGGTGAACAGTATAAGACCACTTTTTACTTTTCTTTCCCAAATAATATTAATCAATATAATCAATGGCAATATCAATAGCAATAACCAAAGTAATGCACCAATCATCACACACAATAGAGACACCACAATTTACGTGGTTCACCCAATGTGGGCTACTCCACGGAGAAAATATTTTACTAAAAATTTCTCAATCAATCTCTTGGGAATCCTTCCCAATTACAATGTTTATGGACCTCTGTCCAAAGGAGATGTTGATCCCCTAATCTCAAGTTCGTGGATCTCTTCCATAGGAGAACTCTTTCCCCTTCTGCTCTGGCTAGTGATCTTCTAGAAGACTTTGTCTCTCTACTACACTGATTGGTGGATCTCTCTCCACTTGAAGACTCCTCACTCAGATCTATCTTCAATTGTCTTGGCTGTTGGATCTCTATCCACTAAGACTCTGTCCTTTGTACTCTATCACCTCCAAAGCTCTATCAATAGGTTCACTCAGAACCTCTTTAAATATGCTCAATAGACTCACTCAGAACCTGCTCAAATATTCTCAATAGGCTCACTCATAACCTTCTCAAATCTGCTCAATAGGATCACTCAAAACCTGCTCAAATCTGCTCAATAGGCTCACTCAGAACCTACTCAAATCTACTCAATAGGCTCACTCAGAACCTACTCAAATATGCTCAATAGGCTCACTCAAAACCTGCTCAAATCTGCTCAATAGGTTCCTCTCTAGGACTTGCTCAAATATGCTCAATAAGTCCTCTCTAGGACTTGCTCAAATATTGCATAACAGCTCACAAAGACTTACTCAAATCTAGTCCACAAGCCTTCTCAAAGACTTGTCCCAAATCTGCTCTAACAATCTCTCACAGAACTTGCTCCAATCTGCATAGAAGCTTTGTCACAAAGAGAATTGTTAGAGACTCAATATGTTCTACACTTAATGCTCAATCAATATCTCAACTCAATCTCATAGAATCATAAAGAGAATTGTTAGAGACTCAATATGTTCTATACTCAAATCCCAATCTCAACTCAACTCAATCTCATAGAAGCATAAAGAGAATTGTTAGAGACTCAATATGTTCTATACTCAAATCCCAATCTCAACTCAAATCAATCTCATAGAAGCATAAAGAGAATTGTTAGAGACTCAATATGTTCTATACTCAAATCCCAATCTCAACTCAAATCAATCTCATAGAAGCACGTAAAGAGAATTGTTAGAGACTCAATATGTTCTATTCTCAAATCCATCAATCTCAACTCAATTCAGAATATAGAATAGTTTGTTTCATGGAACTTGAACAACCACTTCATGCAACCACTTGACTAGGCTCAATCAACTCTACTCAACCAATCACTTCAAGAAATAACTCTTTCTCACAAACCCTAGTCCAAGCATGAATCAACTAACTCAAAATGTTTCCAACAATGCTCAACAACAAATCTTACATAACAATGATACTCATGTTCTTATCTAACTCAAGTTCAAGTTCTTTGCATCACCCATTGGTTTCAACAACAATGCTAATAAGACAAGGTTTTAATCACAACTCTCAATTCAAAAACCTATGTTCTTCAAACCATAAACTCAAAGTATTTCACTCAACCAATGGTCTAAACAACAATGCTTATCAAACAAGGTTTAATCACAACTTACAATCTAGAAAACCTTGAAGCATTAACTCAACCACTTTCGAAAAGGAAACCACAATCAATCCTTTTCACTCCAATGATAATTTTCAGTCAAGCCAATCACCTAACTCAACAAAGAAGAATTTTGCCCATACCTTTTCTTGAAGAGTAGTTGTCCTTACAAATCTGCCACACTCACAATTACCTCTTTGCTAAACTCAACAAGGGTTAGAGGATAATTTTCTTCAACACAATATATTACAATATAATACCAAAAACAACCCTTATTACTCCAACTTTAATAATAGTCAATATCCTCACAATAATTAAAAACCCCTTTAATTAAAATAACCCACAAACTCTTATTTTTCAATATTCCACAATGGCAAATTTAAGACTTTAACCTTAACCCACTATACTCCTTATAACTCCTAAAATGTTTTTCAACAACCAACCTTTAACACAATGCAAATACTTTAACCACTAAATTCCTTATACCTCCCAACTAACCTTAGTAACAACCATAAGCAAACAAAAATTAAAATTTAATTTTCATCCCCTTTCGTAGATTTCGGAAACCATGCATACCTCTCAAGTTGTGCGAAAAGGGGGGCACGATGAATAGAACCGTCGTCTCCTCTTGGCCAACACCTTTGGCCTAGCCGTGTGGGCTACCAAAACCCACGTGAGGAAAGAGCAAGACCTTCCCTCAACACCATGCGCCAAAACCTCTCACCATGGCAGGTGCATCAAGTCCTCCTCATTGACTGGCATGAACAACGAACACTTTGCACTCCAAACGGAAACAACGAATATTGTGGGCACTAAATATCGAATTGCTTCCTCTACATTTTAACATTAAAGGCTCCTCCTTTAATATGTAATAAAGATATTTCGAAAACATCGGTGCCATTCGATTTTCGAATAATAAAGTTTATAAAAATAAACTTTATAAACCCTTCTTAGGGTTATAAATAAAATTAATTAATTTATAATTAATTAAATAAATTAATCAATAATTAATTTAATTAACTTAGGAAGTTAATAAATTAATATTAAATTAATTTAAAAATTAATTAATAATTGAATTAAAATTATTTATCTACCACTGGTTTTTATAAAAACCTTTAAAATTAAATTTCTCCATCATCGGGGCACCTTTTTCGATGAAACGAAAAGCCAACTTGGGTTTTAAGAAAAACCCATTTCAAATCTGCCATCCATGGTTTTAAATAAAACCTTTTACTAAGCTTCCCTTGAAGCTCCTTTTGGAACCAAATGCCATGTATCCCTTCTTGAACCTTTGATCAAAAACATTTGCTTCTCATGAGGCTCTTTGTGAAACACAAACATAGTGCTTACTTACATAGATCCTTTTGACATCAATGACAACTCTTAGCTTAGGGACTCAAAATGTCCAACATACTATGCCTATATAGATTAGTTTTATAGATGTCACATTCATCATTTCTATGCATATAGTAAGCAAACAAATTACTACTATCTATTAACACTTTATAAAATAATACTTTATCTATTAACGCTTTATCTAGTAAGCAAATTAACACTTTATCATCATAGGTAAATTAACACTTGACAAATAGAGGAAGCTATGGATTTCATCTTACTAGTATAAGGTATACCTACTAACACATTATAATTGATATTAAAATCAAACACCATAAAATTCACTCTTATTTATTTAGTCCCAACTTAAATTGATAGACAAATTCAAACCATAGGATCTTGGGGATGACCATTATAAGCATATCAATAGTTTCTCATGGATAAGACATTCTGTCTAGGGATATTTAGCTTATCTACCAAGGTCAATAATATAACACATTTACCATTCCCTTCATCAACCAAATCCCTAAAAATATCCATAGCATTATATACTACTATGATCATTAATGTTGGATCATCGACCCTTTCCAAATAATTAACAATAATTATTTTTTCAAAGAAAAAATGATAATCAAATCAAGAGTAGCATGTCCATCAATACAAAGACTTTCTTTATGTGATTGAATACACTACACTTCATAATACCATGGAATGGTAGGAATTATATTGGAAAACATAGGTTTGGCCATCTTCATCTCATCCAATAATTCTCTTAATCACTATCATTGATCGTAAAGGTAAAATGTAAAGTAGTTTTTAATTTTCATAAGGTTATAGGTCATATGGGATGATCCTGATGAAGAATGTTGTTTACCCAAAATATGGTTATCTAGCCATACTCCAATTACTAAAGCATGGTGTACAACCCCACCCCAATGAAATTTGAACCTTGGGCCTTTTATTTAGGTTCCATAGTCTTCACCATTAGTCCCACTCAAATTGTACTATCCTAATCATTTACAAGTATGAGACCCTATAGGGGATTTTATGCAACTCTTTAACTATGTCCCATGGTTCTATTTTGATCACAATTGCTTTAAATAGTGACTCTTTGGGATGGGTAAGATCTTGGTGTTTTTTTATTATGGGATCTAGGATCATCACTTCAAGTGGTAATCTCAGTATTTTAGCATTTAAGCAATGGAAGAATTTGTATGTATGATTGAGGCCTTCCCAAGAACATTTTCTCTATTATTAGATATTTTTGCATTTCTAGTAGGTTCCATGTTGACCAAATTAGGGTTTAAAATTTTATCACTTATGGTTGGATTAATTGTTGCCTAGATAGGTTATTTAGTCTTATTCTCTTTTTCATCCTTAGAAAGTTGATTCTTTTCATATTTGGGTGCACTCCTAGTAAAGGAAAAAATTAATAATTCCAAAGATGAAATGGTTTCTCTTTGCAACTCCAAAATATTAACATAATGGTTCATATTTGGTTGAATATAAGTGTGTTCTCCATTTGTACCAAGTTGGACACAAAATTGATTGACTTGAGGAGAATTTTAGAAATTGATAGGTCCACGATTTTGGTTTTGGAGATGAGATCCAATATAATTTTGGTCACTTAAACCCCCTTCTTGGATATGCCTTTGGTTTCATTGAACAAGATTATATCCTTGGTTTTGATAATTTTGATGATCCCCCCAATTGAACCCTTGACCTTGATTATGATCACTTCCTATTGTAGATTATGATTGAGAGGTTGTTGGTCAAGGTTAGGGAATGGAGTGTTATATATACCTAACCTATGATTGTGATGATGATTATTATTTTTCTAGATACTCTTAGTATTTTCAAGAAACCAACTAATACTATCATTATTGAATTTATCAATGATAAAATCAAGATCAAAGGTTTATTTATAGAAAACATTGTGCAACTATAAGTATGTAGTGTGTTCATGTCCATATGTCCCATACTAAATGTAGAATTTTTTGGGGTAATACCACTTAAGTGCTTCAAACCATACTTTTTAATGATAATTCTTTATCCAAGGTGGTGGAAAAACTATGAGAATATCTTTGAGCCCATTTGTGGTACCATATTCTTAGATTTTGGGTCACGTTAAAATTTAGTCAACATGTGCACAAGGGTTCCGACTATTTCTATCCCATGAGATCTATCTTGGATAGATATTACAAATAACATACTATACAACATTCTTATTGTGTTTCTTGTATTTTAAGGATTTTGACTATCTTTCTTTCTAATTTTCAAGGAATTTAACAAATTATCTAACCTCTTTTAGGGAGGGCAAACCAAATGAGTTATGATCTTAGAACTTAGCCTAAAAATTTTGATTAAAATTATTTAAAAATATTATTGTGGCTATGTATTTAGTTAGAATCATATTAAAATTATATTTAAACCTTTCCTATATCATGAAATTCAATCACATATTCATTAGGTCATTTTTTGACATTTACAAACACTTTCACTGCTTTTGCTACTATCATGTATCACACAATTCTTGTTCTAAATTATTTATAAAAGTATTTGGGTATTCAATAAAGTATTTAGACAAAGATGTAAATCAATCAAGAGCATTTACTACTAATCCCCTGGTCATTAATTTTAACAAAGCCTTTTCATTATGCAACTAGTACCTTATAATATGTAGTAAACTTATCAATAATTGTTTACTCTTTATTTATTACACCATAAACACATTTAAGAAAATATCTAGATAATTTTATGGATTCAACATTAAGGGATAGATATTAGATTTGATAATATCTCAATGTAGGGTCAATAGACAAAGACAATCATCCCAAGGTTGGTTGATAAGGTGGAGGAGCACTAGGGTATAGGACTAAAAGAGGGATAACAACATGCACTATAAGGGAATCATTGAAACTCATGATCTAAGTAATTTTATTTATCATATTTTGAAAAATATCCAACTATTTTCCAATATTTATCTAATGGCCTCTACTTGTTTCTTATTATCCCTCCTATGACTGCCTAGATGATAAGTAAGAGATTCCTTAAGGGTAGTCATGTATTTATCTAATTTTTCATATTGAGTCTAGAGAAGGATTGATATGTTTAGGAGAACTATCCTACATTTGTGTTGGAGATATTAAATTATTTGGTACTATGTTAATGTACCTCGATGGTACATTTGTAAATATTAGACTAGGGAGTGATTTATTATATTAGGGAGTGTGATTTATATTTCTCTCTAGTATATGTCAATGTGTGAGAAGAGTCCAAGTATCATGTAATAAAGTGTGCAAGTGTGTAGAGTGTGCAAAGTGTCATGTAATAAAGTGTGCAAGTGTGTAAAGTGTGAGAGTGTATAATGTATCATGTAAGTCAAGAGTCATAGGTAGATGTCAAGTATACAAGTGAAGAGACACATGATATGTGGCAAAATGTAAAGTCAAGATTCATGAGAGTTTTGTCATATGTGAGGAATAGGAAAGGATGCATCTCTTAGATGTGTGAGGAGAGAAATAGTCAAGTATTGAAGAGTCATATTCTAAGGTTATATTATGGAGACAAAGCTCCATGTATTGTATCATCATAATCTAAAAAAAATTAATAGAGATCGTGTATATTTGATCAATAATAGTGTGAGTTTTATTATTAAATTATTATTATTATTTCATGAATTTTATATCTATAGACAATGAAAACCTAGCCACTTGTCATCCATCCTGGTCTTCCCGCTATTTTTCCCATTTATTTATATATATTTAGGAATATTTGTTAAATTTCTATTTAATATTAATATTTTAATAT
The DNA here is from genome assembly GCA_028583015.1 of Wollemia nobilis. NCBI lineage: Eukaryota > Viridiplantae > Streptophyta > Pinopsida > Araucariales > Araucariaceae > Wollemia > Wollemia nobilis. The sequence goes on along the minus strand of JAQPPZ010000386.1, from coordinate 3,352,478 downwards.
TATGTTTTATATATTTAATAAATATATATTATATATGTGAATAAATCCCAACTATCCGATTTCACTTAATCCTATCCATCCATCCACACCAATCCATGCCACACACCCAAAATTAATATCCACCCTCCGTTATGTTTTAATCTGAGCCACACAATTCGTGTTGCTCAAACCCTAACATACCCTAATGTGGATTATTAATAGAAGCCATTTTGATGGCTCAACCCCTAAGTTTTCCTTGAATTTAAGTTTTCCTAAAGTTTCCTAAGCAATCCAAGTATCCTTACATTCTCCATCTGTCCTTGCTTACTCCCACATCCATCATCACCCCTCTTGCCCAACCATATTGCTTCTACATATCTTCACCTCAAATCTTGAACACCTTCATGTGCTCTTTGCCACTGTCGAGTACCTTTGGGTACTTCTCATCCACCATCGAGCACCTATAGGTGTCCTCTGCCATTCTTGAGCACCCACAAGAATTTTTTTCTATCATCGAGCGCTTGCAGGCATCTTACACCAGAGCTCTACAGCCCTACTAGCCCTTGGGTGATGCTAGGGTATCGCCACACCTATTTCCTGCAACAAATATCACAAATCAAAGAAAAACAAGCGTCACAAGGTAAATCTTTCATTTTGGTTATTATTTTAATATTCTTCATATTTGCATGCAGTTTCATTATTGGATAGCTAGGGTTTTATTAATTTTTGAGGGTCTCACACAGTGGAGCCCTCATAGTTATTACTAACCCTTTGTTATTATTTTTTGTGTGCAGGTTTGGAGATACACAAGCGTTGTGTAGTTGTTTAAGTTAGAGTGACCTAGTATTGGATAACATGAAGCCCACTCACATATGTTGGGAGCAAGGACACATTCTGAAGACACCACCAATATTGTAGCTAGGGTTTCGAAGAACCCTAACATTGTGTATATTTGTATCAAATATTTCAAAGGTTATTTATTGTAACAATGGATTTTTGGGGCTCCCCCTATTAATAAAAATCATTCATTGTGCAATATTATCTTTTTGAGTTCAATTTATATCTTGTTATTTGGTGAAAGCATTGAACCAAAACACCACATTCCATGTTCACACATTCCACATTCAGAATTCCATGTTCCACATTCCACATTCAATATTCCATATTCCATATTCCATATTCAACAGTCCATGTTCGCACATTCCACATTCACCATTCCATGTTTAATATTCCATGTTCACACATTCCACATTCACCATTTCATATTCCACATTCAATATTCCATATTCCACATTCCATGTTCAACATTCCATGTTCACACATTCCATATTCCATATTTAATATTCCATGTTCACACATTCCATGTTCCACATTCCATATTCCACATTCCATGTTCACACATTCCATATTCCACATTCCATGCACAACATACACTTGAGAGTATTCTATGCATAATCCCTTTTATATATATGTATATATACATGGCTAATACACAAAAACATTACATTTACACCTTACATTTCACATTGCATTATACACATTCCATTTCACAAATTGCACATCATACATCTCATCCACATTTCATATTAGGGATCATTTATTCAGTTCAAGATATTAATTGGTCCAATAAATTCATGTTGCCTTAATCAGGGGCACCTTCAAAACATTATCCACACCATTCCACCAAGTCAAAATTATCCTATTTCCACAAAGCTTTCCTAGGTATTTTCAATCACTCAGCCACTCCTAGTGTTTTAAGCAACCTCAAAATACATGTTGATTTCCTTTTAGGACCATTACACATCTACACTAAGAAAATATTGAGTTTTAGGAATTGACTCCAAAATATTCTTGAACCAAACACAATTTCACATCTTAAAAATGTATTTTGTCAAAGAGGGATAACAACATACTTGGTTTGAACCTCAAAGTGAAAAGGGTAATCCTCGCATGTCCCATCATGCAACATAGTCCACAAAAATAGTGGTTTTCACCACTATCACAGTTACTTCCAAATTCAAAAAATAGAGTAGTAAGGATAGGGTACAATTATCATCACACTTAGGTTGAGAATCTGATTCCCCAAAGCTCTAAATATTTCATCACACACCATTGATCATTGGGTTGTAAGGATCATACTACATTTCCAGTTAGATGGTTAAGTAGTCATCCCCAAAATCTAAGAGATCAAATCCTTGGAATATGGAGTTAGCCTCCACCAAAGCTATAGAAGCTTGAATTATAGTGGAGTATGCTTATGTGTGGTGACACATCTCTTTTAAATATACCTTTGATCACCCATAAGGACAAGCTAGCTTCTTTGTCTCATCCATAATAGGTCACACCCAATTTACTCAAGATGGGTTAATGAATTCACTTGCACACACATTGGTTCTTGATTGCATCAATTCATTACCATGCTCATGATTCAATAAATGAATTCATTGCACAAACATTTGGTCCTAGAGGAATTAGGTAATTTTAGTGACTTTGTTTGATGGCACTAGTATGTTTGAGCCTCTGCAAAATAGTCAGTTCTCCATATCAACATACATATCTTCTTCCATGTTAGCATCCATGTAATTTCATGAGTCTTTCACCCCACATACCACCCATTTTGGTGCCCCTGATTAAACAACAATGCTAAAACATGGCCAATAAAATTCTAAAACTATGAATGATAATTAGAACATTTGCATTCCATTATCACTTGCATTAATAATCCATATACATTTGCATCCACAAAAGAATTTCCACAATGAGCACTCACACATAAGCATAACACAAAAGTAAAATCCACACACACACACACACACACACACACACACACACACACACACACACACACACATATATATAAATATGTATGTGTGTGTGTGTGTATAACTCACATATGCAAAGATCGCTAGAAAGTTCAAACAACATCACAACTTGGGGGTGTTCAAGGTATCACACCTTCCCCCCAATCAAGCAAACAATCACACAACTTGGGGGTGTTCAAGGTATCACACCTTCCCCCTAATAAAGCAAACAAGCATACAACTTGGGGGTGCTCAAGGTATCACACCCTCCCCCACCAATTCAACAAACAATTCAATCATCATCCTCATCAATTGTGAAGCAAAATTGCATTAACCAAAATACATACAATCCACAGAAAAAGAGAAAATGCCAAAAAAAATTTATATTCCTTGCTGAGGAGAATTGAGGTTACAGAGACCAATGCCATACAAATTCGAAATTCCCCCTAAAATACCTTGTTTCCCCTTTTCCCGCCTACAACAATCTATTTGAAATTTGAATTTCAAGGGCAAACTTCCCAAGGTCATAACTCATCGCTCGTTGCTCGAAATGACTATTGGTGCATGTTTTCAGAAATCTCTCGAAGGGGTTTGCAGCATAATAATGTCCTAGTGTAAATTACAGCCATATTTCTACCCTTAAAAAGGCCTATAAGGCCTTAAAAATTTACCTCCAAGTTTTACTAGCAGGATTTTACTAGTTTTGACAGGGTAGAAGACCTTAAAATTTACATATCTCCCAAATCACTCAGGATATTGGGATGATTATTTCAGCATTGGGTCTATTTATCCATCCTATAAAAAACTAAACAAAATTTAGAACAAAATGAAATAAATACAAATTTGGGTGATGCAAGATCACTCTTACACCACTGGATGCTCCTGCATCAAATTGCTAGGTTCAAAAGATTACGTTCTTTTGTCAAAGGTTGCACCCTTTGCCTTACATTGATTCATTATCAAAAAACCCTTCATCTATTATGGAAAATAATAGAAACAATCATCACAATTTACCATTTTAAAAATCCCTTCATCTTTTGGGGCAAATAACAAACACAAGTACAATTGAACCTTGTATTTAGTGGTTTATCCTGTTAACTTGGTGGTTGTAGTGACTAGTTATCCATGAAATCTGGTAGGATGGAAAAATTACCATAAGGAGAATTGCATATCAAAAGCCCCTTCATCTATTATGGCAAAGAACAAACACAATCATTGCATTTTCACAATCATTGTATTTTCCCATGTCAAAAAACCCTTCATCTATTGGGGCAAAGAACAGACACAACCATTGCATTCAACATCATCAAATTCCTTGGCACTTTACAAGTGAACCTTGTATTTAGTGGTTTATCCTATTTAACCTGGTGGTTGTAGTGATTGGTTATCCATGCAATCCGGTAGGATGGGTAAATCACCATAAGGACACTTACATTATAAAAAACCCCTTCATATATTAGGGCAAAGAATAGACACAATTATTTCATCACATTTTTTCCATTTCAAAAACCCCTTCATCTGTTAGGGCAAAGAATAGACACAATCATCACATTTTCCCCATTTCAAAAATCCCTTCATCTATTGGGGCAAAAAAAAGGCACAATCATTTCATCACATTTTCCCCATTTCAAAAATCCCTTCACCTGTTAGGGCAAAAATAGACATAGTCATTGCATGTTCCCCATTTCAAAAACCCTTCATTTGTTAGGGAAAAAATAGATACATTCATCACATTTTTTTATTTCATAAATATTTTCATCTATTAGGACAAAGAACAAACACATTCATCGCATTTTACTCATTTCAAAAACCCCTTCGTCTGTTAGGGCAAAAACAAACACAATCAATGCATTTTCCCCATTTCAAAAACCCTTCATCTGTTGGGACAAAGAATAGACAAAAAGTACAAGTGAACCTTGTATTTAGTGGTTTATCCTATTCACTTGGCGGTTGCAGTGACTGGTTATCTATGCAATTCAGTAGGATGGGTAAATCACAATAAGGACACTTATATATCAAAAATCCCTTCATATGATAGGTCAAAGCACAAACATATTCATTGTGTTTTTCCCCATTTCATAAATCCCTTCATCTATTGGGGTAAATAATAGACAATAATTTCATCATATTTTTCCCATTTCAAAAATCCCTTCATCTATTGGGGTAAAGAACAGACACAATAATTTCATCATATTTTTCCTATTTCAAAAACCCTTCATTTGTTAGGGCAAAGAACATACACAAGTACAAGTAAACCTCATATTTAGTGGTTTATCATATTAACTTGGTGGTTGCAGCGACTGGTTATCCATGCAATCCGGTAGGATGGATAGATCACCATAAGTATACTTACATTATCAAAACCCATTCTCTATTAGGATAAAAATATAATCAATCATACACATATCAAAAAAACCCTTTCATCTATTGGGGCAAAAATAGATTCAATCACTTACATCCATATATTAAAAAATGTAGCTTACCTCCACAAAATAACTCCACATTGCATCCATCAATACATTTCTTATCATCACATATCCATGTCATCATAAAATACATCAACAATTGCATTTAAATTCAATATTTGTCAAGTTCACCTACAATTTCAAGTGAACCTCATATCTAGTGGTTTATTCTATCTCCTTGGCGATTGCAGTGATTTGTCCATGCAATTTGGTAAGATGAATAAATCACCATAAGGATACTTGGCCATCTTCATCATCAAATATCCCATTGTTTGAAAACAAATCACTTTTGGTACTTCACCTTTCGAGTGAGACTATACCAAGACTAATTTTCTTAAAAACTATCATTGATGGTCTTATTTGTGGGGCTTGAAAAATGAAAAATCATAACTTTCATCATTTCCTTTACAATTACACCAGTATCTGAGGATATAGTCCAGGTAAAGTGATTAAGAAATTGTTTAGGGATTTAATGTAGGAATTGCTACAATCATGAGTGGCTCTGAGGATAGCCTATTTTTATTTTATTTTTGCATTTGCATAATTGCATATCAATAACATCAGAAGACACATTATTCAACAACATCGAATCACCCCAAATTTGGGGCAACACCATTTGGTTTTGAATTTCCCACAATGGGATACATCTTACATGATCATGGTATATACACTTGGCAAAAATCCCTTCATCTGTTGGGGCAAAAACATAAACATTTTTATCACATTTTTCAAAAAACCTTTCATCTATTGGGGCAAAAATAGATGCATCATTTCACATTTTTCACCAATCCCCTTCTCATCATTGGGAAAAATGATATCACATTTATATCATTCATATCATCCACCATTCATTTGCACATTTTTTTCAATTAGCTCGTGAGATTCATCCGTAAAATCACTCACCAATTGAGGGGGAAGCTACGCAAATCCAATTTCTTTAATTCTTTTGTCTTCGAGTGCATTTTTCATCCCAAGAGAAAGTTGCTACTACATAAATCTAGAACAAGTGTCTCATATTTTTGCATTGCATTGTGTTTCATGCAATGCAGTACAAAAAGGGGCATTTGTAGACACCAAAACCTAGCAACTTGTCATCCATCCTGGTCTTCCTACCATTTTTCCCATTTATTTATATAATTAGAAATATTTGTTAAATATTTGTTTAATATTAATATTTTAATATTATATTATATATATTTAATAAATATAAATATTATATATGTGAATAAATCCTAGCCATTCGATTTAACTTTCCTAGCCATCTATCTACATCAATCCATGGCACACACCCGAAATTAATATCCACCCCTTGTTATGTTTTAATCTAAGCCACACAATTCATGTCACTCAAACCCTAACATACCCTAATGTGGATTATTAATAGGAGCAATTTTGATGGCTCAACCCTTGAGTTTTCCCTGAGTTGAAGTTTTCCTAAAGTTTCCTAAGCAATCCAAGTATCCTTGCATTCTCCATACATCCTCGCTCGCCCCCATATCCATTGCTGCCCCTCTTGCCTAGCCAGATTTGCTTTTGTAGATATTCACTTCAAATCTTGAATGCCTTTGGGTGCTCTCTGCCACTACCAAGCACCTTTGGATGCTTCTCATCTGCCGTCGAGCACCTCTGGGCATCCTCCACCGTTCTTGAGCACCTGTGGGTATTTTTTGCTATCGTTGAGCACCCATGGGCATATTACACCAGAGCTTTACAGCCCTACTAGCCCTTGAGTGATGCTAGGGTATCACCACACCTATTTCTTGCAATAAATATCATAGATCAGATAACAACAAGTGTCACACAGTAATTATTTTATTTTAGTTATTAGTTAAATATTCTTCATATTTGCATATCGTTTCATTATTGGATGGCTAGGGTTTTATTAATTTCTAAGGGTATCACACAATGGAGCCCTCACAGTTATTACTAACCCTTTGTTATTATTTTTTATGTGCAGTTTTGGAGATACACAAGCGTTGTGCAACTGTTTAAGTTGAAGTGGTCCAGTATTGGATAACATGAAGCCCACTCACATCTGTTGGGAGCAAGGATGCATTCTAAAGACACCACCAACATTGTAGCTAGGGTTTCGGAGAACCCTAGCATTGTGTATATTTGTATCAAAGAGTTCAAAGATTCTTTATTATAACAATGGAGTTTTGAGGCTCCCCCCATTAATAAAAATCATTTATTGTGTAATATTGTCTTTTTGAGTTCAATTTATATCTTATTATTTGGTATTGCATTTTTATCTTCAAAATATTCATTGATATTGATCAGATAATTGTATGCTCTATTATTGTGATTAATTAATATCTTACTAAAGGAACCTATGATTAAATTTAGCAGAATTTCCATTAGTGCTATTAGAGCTAAACTCTAACCAAATTGTGATTTGAATATTGAGGAGGAATTTTGAGAAAGTTGAAGAGCTAGTAGTTTATATTGTGATTAATTGACGTGTTGATGCTAGAAGAGAATTTAGAGAATAGAGCTGGTGGTTCAAATTAATTGGATGATTGCAAATTTATTATTGGAGAAGATTTAATTCCAAACACTTGACAAGTGAAGCTGGATAAGATTTGATTGCTAAAAAATTGAAGTAATTTAAAGAGAAGTTTGATTGAACACCTCTATGAGTATATGTTGATGTTGTATCTTGGTGGGCACACACATAGAAACATATTTTTGTATACATAACCTAACGTATAAATAATATAGAATGAAGAGTTGATTAGGAGTTTCCAAAGAGTCATCAGAGAGAAAATAAGAATTCTTATGTGAACAAAAGGACAACTAAAAGAAAAGGAGAATTCCAAAGAGTGAAGGAGAATGCCTAAAGAGTGAATAAGAATGCATGAAGAGTAAAGGAGAATGACTAATGAGTGAAGGAGAATACCTAAATAGTGAAAGAGAACACCTAATGAGTGAATGTGAATGTCTAAAGAGAGAAAGAATACCTAAGATTAAAGTGGAACATCTATGAAAAATGAATACATAGTAAGTGAAGGAATATGCATAGACAACATTCAGTCTGGATTTGGTTAGTGATCAAATAATCTAAAGTAAAAGGAGGCTTCAAAATTATAATGCATTTATGGAACATAACATCCCAAGACTAGAGACGTGGCACAAAGGAATTATGACATCAAAGAGTAGTGCAAATCAAGGTAAAAGTTTACCTATTTGCATATTAATTTTTTGAGTGCCTTATTTATTTATTTGGAGATATAAGGTTGAAAATATTTGATTTTATAAAGTTTAACTTTAGGAGAAATAAGGAGATATTATTTGAAATTGAAATATTGATTGGGGAGTTTTAAGTAGGGAATTTAGAATTTGAAATGGAATGAATTAAATTGGGAGATACAAGAAGATAAATATTCAATTGAATTGGAGAGATAATAAGTGAGTTAAATGAATGAAAAACATGTGATTAAATTATTGATGAATTTGTGATTTTATGATTGTTGAATTTGAAGAACTTAAAAATTGATCGATTGCTTTTCCAAATTGAAGAATTCGGCATTAGAATTTAATTTTTTTTAAGAAATTAGAATTTGGGAGGAACAAGGAATTCAACATCAAAGAAATTGACTTGTGAAAATCATCATGGAATGAATTACTCGAAATGTTTCTCTAGAAGATAGTCGAGAAATGCTAGAAAATTTAAATATTTGCATGAAAATCATGATATACAATGCTAAAAAATAAAAATATGTAAAATTGAAAAAGGTATTTCAGACAATTTTTAAAGAAGCTAAAAATGGACAGTTTGGAATTCTTGAAAATTGTGTCAGAACAAAATTAACAAAAGAAAATGAAGATTCCAAAAATTCCACGTAGTATGTATTGATATAATTATAATAGTATTTATGATATTACTTTCATTAGAAGTTTGATTTCATAAAAATGAAAAAGAATTGCCAAATATCAAGGATTTGAATATTGAAGGAAAATATGACATGAAATCATCAAATAAGAATCATGATACATAATTTGTTGATAAATAATATGAAAATGGTTAATATTTGTATCCTACATTAGATAGCAAATCAATATTGAAGAAGGATATGAATCATATTACTATGATGATTTGTTGAGAAGTGTAATAGGAATAGGAAAAAACTCAAATAAATAGAAGAAAAAGATCAAGACCAAGAAAAAGAAGAACAAAGCAAAGAATCAAAGAAAAAAGAACAAAATATGAATATTGAAGACTAAAAGTCTTCAAAAACCAAATAATGTAATATAGGGGGTATTGAATATATTTCATTATTTGGTACTATGTTACAGTACCCCCTTGGTACATTTGTAAATATTATATTAGGGAGTGATTTATTAGAGTAGGGAGTGTGATTTATATTTCTCTAAAGTATTTGTCAATGTGTGATAAGATTCCAAGTGTAATAAAGTGTGCAAGTGTATAGAGTGTGATAGCATGCAAAGTTTCAAGTAATAAAGTGTGCAAGTATGAGAGTGTGCAATGTGTCATGTAAGGAAGTCAAGAGTCATATGTAGGTCTCAAGGATACAAGTGAAGAGAAATGATATATGTAAAAATGTAAAGTCAAGAGTCATGAGAGTTTTGTCATATGTGAGGAATAGGAAAGGATGCATATCTTAAATGTGTGAGGAGAGAAATATTCAAGTATTTAAGGGTCATATTCTAAGGTTATATTATGGATATAAATATCCATGAATTGTATCATCATAATCTAAACAAATATAATAGAGATCTTGTATATTTGATCAATAATATTGTGATTTTTATTGTTGAAATATTGTTATTATTTAATGAATGTTATATTAATTGATATTGATAAGATAGTTGTATGATTTAATATTGTAATTTACTAAGATCCTAGTAAAGGGACCTATAATTACATCTAGTGGAATTACCATTAGTCTTCTCTTTGCATTCACACTTGATTTATCACAATAATCATATTAAGAGGTGATCATGGTAAAGTGCAATCATCATAATCATTAATGAATGCAGAAGATATTTGGATATCTTGGACCTATGGTAGAATAATAGAGCTCATGATTATCCTTATTTGGATCCCTATCATCATTATAATATGAGTATCCTTTTCATTTGGTCAAATATTCAATTTAAATATCATTATCATGACCAAAAGCAAAAATATGGAAAACATAGTTTTATGGAGGAAATAAGTGATCCAAATCCTCTTCTATTTCTTGGATTTGTTTCTTTCTAGAACTAGTAGTTATTCAAACTCCTTGGGCAGAAGTATGGGTGGCCATAAGAGAAAGCATAAATCTACTCAGGGTAGCTAGGGTTGTGACAAAGTTTCTATCCTCAAGAAAATAACAAAGAAACAAACTAGCAAAAACCCTCACCATAGAACAAGATTGATTTTTAGAAATAAGCCCTAAGAGAAAGTGAAAATCTATAGTAATACCTAGTTAGATTATAGAAAAAAGTTGTAGCTAACATAGAACCTATGAAGCAAGCCCACTAAACCCTACGGGTTAAAAAATGGAAGGTGAATGCCTCAAAATATGGTTTCAAGTTAGGTTCATCAAGTTAGGGGTTGTCTTGATTTAACTATTTATATATCTTGCAGTGATTTTTGTAATTGTATGAGACATCCCATTTTAATATAAATTGTTTTGTGAACCCAATATGAATCTACTGAGACATTCACCTTCTATTTTCAGCCCCTTGAATTTAGTAGGTTTGTTGTTATAGGGTCTATGTTGGCTATTCCTTATTTTTGTGAGCTAATTAGGTATTTTCATATTCTTCCTACTTATATTATGGATTATTTTAAAATATATATATGTTATATTGTAATTATTTTTGGTAGTTTTGTTACTCAATTCTTTTCTTGAGGATATAGACTTTGTCAAAATATTAGTAGTCTTTGAGTAGTTTTCTACTTTTCCTTATAGCCCCTCCTGCTTCTTCCCTAGGTGTTGTAATGACTACTAGGTCTAAGAGGAATCAAATATAATAGGATATATACTATCTCATTCCTCCATAAAACTATATTTTCCATCCTTTTGCTTATGGTCATAACAATGATGTTCTTATTGAATATTTGACTAATAGAGAAGGAGATTTAAATTTTGATGGTGATAGGGACCCAAATAAGGATTATGATGAACTATATTAGTCTAAAATAGGATCACAAGATGTTCATATAGCATCTTTATTCATTAATAATAATAAAAATTACACTTTACTATGATTACTACTTAATATGGTGATTGTGATAAATCAAGCATGAACAAAAAGAGTGAATGCAGGATAGTTCTGTCAAATGTATAAATTATTTTCCAAGATTTAAGATAAAAAGTACATGAATATATTCCTATCCTTAAGGAATATCCTACTTATGAGCTACATGATCATAGGAAGATACTAAGGATAAAATTAAGGCCACTAGGAGAGGGACAACCAAACAATTGTAGGATAATGTTCAAAATATGATGAATAACCTTACTCAAATCATGATTATCAATAAGGATATTGTAGTACAAGTTATCATTTCTTCTTAAATACTAAACCTTAATGCTCCTCCTCCACCTCCCCTAGATAACCCTAGGGTGAACATGCATATGTCTGCCATTCTTGAGCACCCATGGACATTTTTTGCTACCGTTGAGCACCCGTGGGCATCATACACCAGAGCTTTGCAGCCCTACTAGCCCTCGGGTGATGCTAGGATATCACCACACCTATTTATTGCAACAAATATCATAGATCAGATAACAACAAGCATCACACGGTAATTCTTTTATTTTAGTTATTAGTTAAATATTATTCATATTTGCATATCGTTTCATTATTGGATGGCTAGGGTTTTATTAATTTCTAAGGGTATCACACAATGGAGCCCTCACAATTATTACTAACCTTTTGTTATTATTTTTTATGTGCAATTTTGGAGATACACAAGTGTTGTGCAACTATTTAAGTTAAAGTGGTCCAGTATTGGATAACATGAAGCCCACTCACATCTGTTGGGAGCAAGGACCCATTCTAAAGACACCACTAACATTGTAGCTAGGGTTTCAGAGAACCCTAGCATTGTGTATATTTGTATCAAAGAGTTCAAAGATTATTTATTGTAACAATGGAGTTTTGAGGCTCCCCCCATTAATAAAAATTATTCATTGTGCAATATTGTATTTTTGAGTTCAATTTATATCTTATTATTTGGTATTGCATTTTTGTCTTCACAATATTCATTGATATTGATCATATAATTGTATTCTCTAATATTGTGATTAATTAATATCTTAGTAAAGGAACCTATGATTAAATTTAGTAGAATTTCCATTAGTGGTATTAGAGCTAAACTCTAACCAAATTGTGATTTGAAGATTGAGGAGGAATTTTGAGAAAGTTGAAGAGCTAGTGGTTTATATTGTGATTAATTGATGTGTTGATGCTAGAAGAGAATTTAGATAATAGAGTTGGTGGTTCAAATTAATTGGATGATTGCAAATTTATTATTGAATATTTAATTCCAAAAACTTGACAAGTGAAGCTGGATAAGATTTGATTGCTAAAAAATTGAAGTAATTTAAAGAGAAGTTTGATTGAACACCTCTATGAGTATATGTTGATGTTGTATCTTGGTGGGCACACACAGAGAAACATATTTTTGTATACATAACCTAACATATAAATAATATAGAATGAAGAGTTGATTAGGAGTTTCCAAAGAGTCATCAGAGAGAAAATAAGAATTCTTATGTGAACAAAAGGACAACTAAAAGAAAAGGAGAATGCCAAAGAGTGAAGGAGAATGCCTAAAGAGTGAATAAGAATGCATGAAGAGTAAAGGATAATGACTAAAGAGTGAAGGAGAATACCTAAATAGTGAAAGATAACACCTAATGAGTGAAGGTGAATGTCTAAAGAGTGAAATAATACCTAATATTAAAGTGGAACATCTATGAAAAATGAATACATAGTAAGTGAAGGAATATGCATAGACAACATTCAGTCTAGATTTGGTTAGTGATCAAATAATCTAAAGTAAAAGGAGGCATCAAAATTATAATGCATTTATGGAACATAACATCCCAAGACTAGAGATGTGGCACAAAGGAATTATGACATAAAAGAGTAATGCAAATCAAGGTAAAAGTTTACCTATTTGCATATTAATTTTTTGAGTGCCTTATTTATTTATTTGGAGATATAAGGTTGAAAATATTTGATTTTATAAAGTTTAAATTTAGGAGAAATAAGGAGATATTATTTGAAATTGAAATATTGATTGGGGAGTTTTAAGTAGACAATTTTTAAAGAAGCTAAAAATGGACAGTTTGGAATTCTTGGAAATTGTGTAAGCACAAAATTAACAAAAGCAAATGAAGATTCCAAAAATTCCACATAGTATCTATTGATATAATTATAATAGTATCTATGATATTACTTTCATTAGAAGTTTTATTTCATAAAAATAAAAAATAATTAACAAATATCAAGGATTTGAATATTGAAGGAAAATATGACATGAAATCATCAAATAAGAATCATGCTACATAATTTGTTGATAAATAATATGAAAATGGTGAATATTTATATCCTACATTAGATAGCAAATCAATATTGAATAAGGATATGAATCATATTACTATGATGATTTGTTGAGAAGTGTAATAGGAACAGGAAAAAACTCAAATAAATAGAAGAAAAAGATCAAGACCAAGAAAATGAAGAACAAAGCAAAGAATCAAAGAAAAAAGAACAAAAGATGAATATTGAAGACTAAAAGTCTTCAAAAACCAAATAATGTAATACATGGGGTGTTTGATATATTTTATTATTTGGTACTATGTTACAGTACCTCCTTGGTAGATTTGTAAATGTTAGACTAGGGAGTGATTTATTAGAGTAGGGAGTGTGATTTATATTTCCCTAAAGTATTTGTCAATGTGTGATAAGATTCCAAGTTTAATAAAGTGTGCAAGTGTATAGAGTGTGAGATCATGCAAAGTTTCAAGTAATAAAGTTTGCAAGTATGAGAGTGTGCAATGTGTCATGTGAGGAAGTCAAGAGTCATATGTAGGTCTCAAGGATACAAGTGAAGAGACAAATGATATATGTAAAAATGTAAAGTCAAGAGTCATGAGAGTTTTGTCATATGTGAGGAATAGGAAAGGATGCATATCTTAAATATGTGATGAGAGAAATATTCAAGTATTTAAGGGTCATATTATAAGGTTATATTATGGAGATAAATCTCCATGCATTGTATCATCATAATCTAAACAAATATAATAGAGATCTTGTATATTTGATCAATAATATTGTGATTTTTATTGTTGAAATATTGTTATTATTTAATGAATGTTATATTCATTGATATTGATCAGATAGTTGTATGATTTAATATTGTAATTTACTAAGATCCTAGTAAAGGGACCTATAATTACATCTAGTGGAATTACAATCATTTTGCTCTTTGCATTCACACTTGATTTATCATAATAATCATATTAAGAGGTGATCATGGTAAAGTGCAATCATCATAATCGTTAATGAATGTAGAATATATTTGGATATCTTGGACCTATGGTAGACTAATAGAGCTCATTATTATCCTTATTTGGATCCCTATAATCATTATAATATGAGTATCCTTTTCTATTGGTCAAATATTCAATTGAAATATCATTATCATGACTAAAAGCGAAAAGATGAAAAACATAGTTTTATGGAGGAAAGAAATGATCCAAATCCTTTTCTATTTCTTGGATTTGTTTCTTTCTAGAACTAGTAGTTATTCTAACTCCTTGGGTAGACGTATGGGTGGCCATAAGAGAAAGAATAAATCTACTCAGGGTAGCTAGGGTTGTGAAAAAGTTTCTATCCTCAAGAAAATAACAAAGAAAACAAACTAGCAAAAACACTCACCATAGAAAAAGATTGTTTTTTAGAAATAATCCCTAAGAGAAAGTGAAAAGCTATAGTAAGACCTAGTTAGATTATAGAAAAAAATGGTAGCTAACATTGAACCTATGAAGCAAGCCCACTAAACCCTAGGGGTTAAAAAATGGAAGGTGAATGCCTCAAAATATGGTTTCAAGTTAGGTTCATCAAAATATTTATAGGAAAAGGGGGTATCTTATACTATTACATGAACTAATACAAGATATTCCTAAAATATTAAACCAAGACAAAAAAACAATAATCATGTAATAAATAAGCTAAAACTATCCTAATAAAAGCAAAAATTAATGGAGAAAGAGAGAGAGTTGCATGCCACGATAGTATTAGAGGTAGTAAATGTAAGTTTAAAGAAGTGTTAGTAGTAATAAATTTTATCAGGAAATATATGGTGATATAGTGAGGAGATAAAATGTGAATGAGATAACTTTTCTCTTTGAGACCAATGACTAGATTACATTCCTATCAGGGCTTTAAAATCATAACCATTGATCAAAACAACATGTCATTTTAATCCTAGGTATAAAAACATGCTAGGATCATGACCATACATTAAAAACCCTAAAAGTTGATTAATGACTATGATATCTAGTTAAAGAAGTGATCACAACACTATTGATCTTTAAAATGGGTAATTTGGTAGACATGTGTAAACATATCCCTTAATTATGCCTCTATCCTTATGTTAGAGTTTTGAATAGGTTATTGAGTGGAAAAGAATAGAAAATATGACATAAAAGTGATAATTGGGTGAAGAAAGGGAACCAAAACCATTGACAAAAATGGCTTGAAATTTTCCTACCCAAGGACTAACAAATATAGTCCATCCATGTCCCATATTAGAAGTATGAGTCTCTCCATCCTACTAAGTCAATTGTTAGTGTTATTTTTATAACAAACGACTTTGCAGGTGGTGGAGAGTCTTGTATTCCTAATATGGGAGAGTATTTTCTTCCTAATATGGGAGACAAGTGGATTAATTTTGTCAGTCCTTGGGTACGATGATAACAAGCCATGTTGGTTGATGGTTTTATTTTCCTTCACCTTGTAGTCACCTTTCTACCATATTTTCTTATCATTTCCAGTTCTTAAATTTTCCAAAACTCTAAACTAAAGGTCGAGGTATGATTAAGGGATATTTTTACATGTGTCCTCCAAAGCACACATCCTAAATATCAATGGTGTTATTATTTCCACTATAAATAGTTATCTTAGTCATTGATCGATTTTTAATTTTTTCAATGTACAATCATGATACTAGTACATTTTTATACCTAGGGTTAAGACAATGCATATGTATTTATAAAAAGTGCACTAATGGATAAATTTATGGGTGGTAGAGAGTCTTGTACTCCTACATATGGGATAAGGGTAAACTAGATTTGTTAGTCCTTGGGTAGAACAAAGGTAAGCCACATTGGATAATGATTTTTTATTTCATTTCTTCACCTGATTGCTACCTTCCTACCATATTTTCTTATCATTTATGATTTCTAAATTTTGTAAAAAATATAAAAATAAGTAAAGAGGTATGGTTTAGGGATATTTAAACGTCTATAAAATAATACTTCCTAAAGATCAATGGTATCATGATTACAACTATAAGTCGTGATTGTGGTTTTTGAATGATATTTTTTATTTTTGATGTATAGTCATGATCCTAGCATGTTTTCATAATCAAGGTTGAGACAATGCATAATTTGGACCAATGGTTGCAATTTGATAGCTTCAACAAGAGTGTAGTCTAGTTGTTAGCCTCAAAGGGGAAATTTATATCCTTAATTTTCTATAAATACTTATTTCATATTATCACCATATATTTAGCATACAATTATCATCCAAATTCTTATGATCTTTCTAACACTTCTTTCAGCTTACATTTGTTATCTCTGCTACTACCACCACATGTGATATTTTTGCTCTTTTCTCTCTTTCTTGTCCTTTTAGATATGAACATATCCATTGACCACTAGTTCATTAAATTTTACATAGGAGGACATAATACTCCACCATGATTTATAGTTAAAGGTCAAAGATGCTGCTCAAAGACCAATTTCCAAGGCACTTCAAGTCCCTTATGTTGATCCCATATGTTGTCTATCCTTGGTATAATGGTGATATTGTAAGTAATATAGTATATCATTAAGTATTTTATTAAGCTAATTTATGGATGGTATGGTACTTTATACCCTAGGTTGTCAAGTATTTATTTATTACATTAGGCTTTAGCATTGCCTATATATTTTGTATATGATCTTAGTGTAGCATGTTCTTGGATATTATTAATTAAGTTTTGCTTTGATCAGAATAGTTTTAGCTTAGTAATTATATGGTGGTTGCTTTGTTGTCTTGATTTAACTATTTATATATCTTGCAGTAATTTTTGTAATTGTATGAGACATCCCATTTTACTATAATTGTTTTGTGAACACAATATGAATCTACTGAGACATTCACCTTCTATTTTCAGCCCCTTGAATTTAGTAGGTTTGTTGTTATAAGGTGTATGTTGGCTATTCCTTCTTGTTGTGAGCTAATTAGGTATTTTCATATTCTTCCTACTTATTGTTGGCAATTTTGGGTACTTTGGGTACATTGCTTTTGCTCAAGTGTATAAGTTGTCATTGATGTCAAAAGGCATTTTTGTGTTGATATCAAAAAGAGTGTGATGTCAAAAATATATTTAGAAAGCTTCATTTTGTTAAAGGGTTTTTATTAAAACCATGGTGACAAGGTTAAAGGTTTTTCTTAAAACCATTTGGACTCATTAAGGGTTTTTATTAAAACCAAGCTTAACTTAATGCAAAGGTTTTTACTTCTTGAAAAACCTTGAAGGTCCATGTTTATTATTAATAATTAAATTAACTCAAACCTTTGACGAAGGTCTAAGTTTAATTTATTATTAATAAAATAATAATAATAATTATTTTAATTATTATTAAAGGGTCTTTTAACCCTTAAGCGACGCAGATAAAGTTTTATTTCGCCGACGTGTTGCCATCGTTGGAGAAGCGCCGACGTCAAACAGTTAAGGAGAAATGGCTATATAAGTGGGGATGATTTTCTAAAGTAAGAGCACCACCGATTAATTGGAGTCTTCGATTTGTGTTTGCTCTGTATCATTCGAATAGTGCTTGGTGTCTTCGATTTGTGTTTGCTCTGTATCATTCGAATAGCGCTTGGTGTCTTCGATTTGCGTTTGCTCTGTATCATTCGAATAGCGCTTGGTGTCTTCGATTTGCGTTTGCTCTGTATCATTTGAATAGCACTTGGTGTCTTCAATTTGTGCTTGCTCTGTGTCTTCGAATATCCAATTGACGTCTTTGAAATCGTGCTTGATCTGTGTCTTGGAAACCATGCTTGGCATACTCGGATTTGAGCTTGGGCTGCATCCTTACTTTTTTGCTTGACGTTAGTGGATTGGCAATTACACCTGAACTATGTTTTTCCAGACTGTGCTATGAGATGATTAATGCAAGCATTCAGTGACTTATGTTTTGGACAGTGCTAGGAAAACGAATACGTTTTCCATATCCTACGATCAAGTGAAGATAAAACAAAGGATAGTTTAATTTTTCTTTGTCGGGCACTTGTGCTCCAACGACGATGGAGTTTGAGAAAACGTGCTTGCTAGGCAGAGATACAGGTTTCGAATCACGTCGAGTGCATTTTTCCTTTTGTTGCGATGCATGAAGGAGAGCGGCTGTGATTGGGCTACATAAGTAGAGGAGAATGCACTTTAGCGCTTATAGTGGTGTCTCCTCATTTATCCTAAGGTTGGAGAACTAAGTATTGCCAAGGTAAATCCTTTTATTGTTGACTTGGGATATTTGAGTTGATTTGATCAAGAATTATTGATGGTGGTATAAGGTTAAGTTGTAATATTTGTTTTGACATTGTTATTATTAATGCTTGATGCTTATGTGGAGTAATAAGGTGTAAAGAGATTTTACTTTGTATGTATATTATATTTTTGGTGGTTAATATTAAGTTGGAGTAATAAGGTGTTATTTTGGATCTTTATTATTGTATAGTTGCTAACTCTAATTGGTGGTAAATTGAGAGTTAATGTTGTGACAATTTTTGAGTTCTCCTTCTTCATCAAAGTAAAGGTATGGGCACATTCTTCCATGGTTGTTATTGATTGATGGTTTTTTGAAAATAAGTGTGGAGGGAAAAGGATTTCTACTTGTTTCCTTTTCTTGTGATGATTGGTTGAATGCTTCAAGGTTGATGTTGAGTTGAATGGTGTTGGTTGACTAAACCTTGTTTGATGAGCATTGTTGTTAAAACCCTAATTGGTTGTGGAAAGAACATGAGTATCATTGTTATATGAGATATTGCATGGTTGGCAATTGTTGGGTTGTGTTTCATGTTCTTGAGAAAATCATACTACATCTATCTTATTCTGTTGAGATTGAGATTGAGTTGAGATTGATACTGGGAGTTAAGTATAGAACATATTGAGTCTCTAACAATTCTCTTTATGCTTCTATGAGGTTGATGAATCACATTGGGTCTCTAACAATTCTCTTTGTGGGTTCATGCTAAGCAAGTTTTTCTTGGTGAGCTTGTTGAGGTTTTGGACAGGTTTCGATGGGGACTTGTGAGTAGGTTTTGGATAGGTTCCAGTGGGGACTTGTGAGTAGGTTTTGGACAGGTTTCGGTGGGGACTTGTGAGCAGATTTGGATAGGTCCTAGTAGAGGACTTGTGAGCTGAGTTTGAGAGTTCTATCAAAGAACTTGAGGATAGAGGTGCATTGGTTCTTTGAGAAGAACCTGAGGATAGATTTGGCAAGTCTTTGAGAAGGCTTGTATGTAGAGGATTGATTTGTTCAAGAGTTGGACAGATCTGATAGACAGAGGAATACTTGTACTAGATCAACCGACTGTTTTTGGTACAGGTTGCTGAGCTACTATGGACGTGATCATAGAAGGCACAGGTCTCTTAGGCTAAGCATTAAAGACAGGAGGTCTTCGGTGGAAAGGAGTTCCACATGCTGGCAAGAGGTAGAGGTAGTTGATCTTCTGAGGGATCATTTCCAAAGTAGAGGGGAAGATATCTTCTTTGAGCAGAGGCTCATAAATTTAGATAGAGGGGAAGGTATCTCCTTTAAGAAGAGGCTCATAAATTCTAATTGGGGGAAGGTATCTCCTTTGGGCCAAGGCTCATAAACATTGTAATTGGGAAGGATTCCCAAAGAACTTTGAGATAAATTTTAGAGAAAATTTTTGTGGACGTAGCCCAGCCATTCTAGGTGAACCACATTAAAATTGGTGTCACTTTGTGGATGATATTGTGCATTGTTTTGATATTGCTTTGGGTATATTGCTTTACTATTTTGAAGTATAAAGGAAAAATTAAAAAAAGGTCTTATACTGTTCACCCCCCCTCTCAGTATAAGCTTGTGTTCTTCAATTGGTATCAGAGTAGATGCCTTCGAAAAGTTTAACAACTTGAAGGAAAAGCTAGTAAAGAACACAATGGATCATTCAAGTGGCAATGCAACACCTATTCTTGATGGGTCATATTTTGGTCTTTGGAGTGCAAGGATGAAGGTTCATCTAATGGCACTTGGGAATGAGGTTTGGGAAGTGATTGAAGATGAGTACACTATTCCTGAACATGGTCCTAATACTAAAGAAGAAAGGCTCCTACATCACAAGCAATTCAAAAGCAATGAATGCAATCCCGAAAGGCTTACGTAAAGCAGATCTCACTAAAGTGATTCACCTGCAAGACAGCTAGTGAAATGTGGAAACAGATTGAAGGTGGTTCATACAGGTGATACAAATGTCGAAAGGCCAAGTTGAGACACTTCAAAGGTATGTTTGAACAACTCAAGATGAATGATGATGAAAATATTAGTGACTACATACTTCGTATGGATGAGGTTGTTAACTCCATGAAAGAATTAGGTCTTGAGCTTGCTGAAAATGATGTTTGTGATAAGATTTTAAGATCTCTTCCTAATAGATTTAGTGAAAATATTTCTGCTATTGAGAAAGCTAAAGATTTAGATAAGTTGAAAAAGGATGAGCTCCATAGTATACTTGTAGCATTTGAGTTGAGAACTCAAGTGAAGGTTGATGTCAAGAAAGAGGCAGCTTTCAAGGCTACTAAGAAATCCAAGGGTAAATAGCTTCAAGAGAGTGATGAGTCTTCTAGTGATGAAGAGGCATATTACAACAAGAAAGGCAAGTTCTCTAGAAAGCACAAAAGTATGAAAAATGTAAGATGTTTCAATTGTGGAAAGTTTGGTCATTATGCTACTAACTGTACTATTCCCAAGAATGAAAGTGATGAAGATAAACAGGATTCTAAGAGCAAGGATTCTGAAAAGCACAAGCATCACAGGAAGAACAAAGATGAGCACAACAATCAAGGAAAGAGGTATTCTCACAAGCACAAGAAGAGTTTATACCTAGACAAAGCAAGTAAGTGTTCTAGTAGTGATAGTGAAATCTCTTCAAGTGATAATGAAAATGAGATGTTGTTCATATCAAAAAAGGAGGAAGAACCAAAACATAGATTCATTATCATGAAATGTCTTAGATGTGGAAATTTTGGTCACCTTGAGGATGATTGCACAAATAATGATTTGGTTTCTAGTATGTATGAGGATGCTTCAAAAAACTATAAGGAAGATGCATGTATGGTTTTTGAAAAGGGTAGCACCTCTAGTGATAAGAAATCTGAAAAATGCTTTGATGATTCAAAAAGAAAACATATAGAGGAAGGTGAAGTAGATCTTAAAGGTGAACTTATTAGTGCTCTTAGTGCTTTGAAAAATGAAAGAAAGAAGAATGCTAGACTCAAGGATAAGTTAGATGAATGTTGTATGGAGAGAGATGATCTTATAGAAAGTCTTGACTTCTCTATAGCTAAGACACAAGAACTCAAGGATGAGTTAGAGTCTAAGGTTCTTGAGTATAGTGAGTTAGAACAGAAAATGGCTTCTTTGAAAGAGGAAACTAAAGAGTACAAGGATAAGATTCACAGGTTTCAAGATAACTCCAAAAAGGTTAAGTCACTCATCAAAGGTTAAAGAAATACAACAGATAAAATAGGCCTTGGTTTTGTTAACCCACACAAGGAACAAGCTGGAGAGTCTAGTAAGAGACTCCAAAAGGAAGAGAGTTCTGATGAGAAAAGTATTTCAGATCATGAATCCTTGAATGATAGATGCACAGAAATAGAAAATAGGAAACATAAAAAAGGGAGAAAG
Organism: Wollemia nobilis; assembly: GCA_028583015.1. Taxonomy (NCBI): domain Eukaryota; kingdom Viridiplantae; phylum Streptophyta; class Pinopsida; order Araucariales; family Araucariaceae; genus Wollemia; species Wollemia nobilis. The sequence continues at coordinate 3,330,065 of JAQPPZ010000386.1, read as the reverse complement.
TTTACAGGACCTAGAAAGCCATTTACAGGAAAGTTTAATGGTAGATGTTTTGCTTGTCACAGGTTTGGTCACATGGCTTCACATTACATGACTCAAGTAAGGAATGTAAATGATAGTTTCAGAGGTGGTAATTTCTTTCAAGGGTATTGCTACTCTTGTAAACAGTTTGGGCACAAGGCAGTTTATTGCAAGGAAAATATCAGGAACAGGTTTGATCAGAACAGGTTTGGTCAGAATAGGTTTGGTCAGAATAGGTTTGGTCAGAACAGGTTTGGTCAGAATAGGTTTGGTCAGAATAGGTTTGGTCAGAATAGGTTTAGTCAAAACAGGTGGATTCAAAGAACAGGTATGCCTAAAAGAAATAACATTGTTACTTGTTATAAATGCAACAATGAAGGTCACACAGCTAGACAGTGTAGAGCTGAACTTCCAAGGAACAAGAACAAGAACAGTGACAAGAACAGGAATATGGACAAAGAGTTCAAGAGAAGGCCCGACAAGGAAGTTATAGACGCTGATGATGATCAGTGCCTAATGGGAGTTTTACTCCCACCCCAGAATTAATCACCTCATCAGGAGGTGGGGGAGGGACTAAGCTAAGAGGCTCCTTCTTAGTCCCGAGCCCCAAAGGTGGCCCTTTGCCATTGATGACAAAGGGGGAGAGCTTCAAAGTGAAGAGGAAAGCTTCAAGTCAGGGGGAGCAAAACTTCAAAGGAAGATTCTCAGTTGTGGGCACAGTTGGTCAGTTTTTAGCACAGTTGGTTTTAGTTTTGGCTCTTGAGAAGTGTTTTCAGTAAAGGTTTGCCATCAATGACAAAGGGGGAGATTTTTGGCAATTTTGGGTACTTTGTGTACATTGTTTTTGCTTAAGTGTATAAGTTGTCATTGATGTCAAAAGGCATTTTTGTGTTGATATCAAAAAGAGTGTGATGTCAAAAATATCTTGAGAAAGCTTCATTTTGTTAAAGGGTTTTTATTAAAACCATGGTGACAAGTTTAAAGGTTTTTCTTAAAACCATTTGGACTCATTAAGGGTTTATATTAAAACCAAGCTTAACTTAATGCAAAGGTTTTTACTTCTTGAAAAACCTTGAAGGTCCATGTTTATTATTAATAATTAAATTAACTCAAACCTTTGACAAAGGTCTAAGTTTAATTTATTATTAATAAAATAATAATAATTATTATTTTAATTATTATTAAAGGGTCTTTTAACCCTTAAGTGATGCAGATAAAATTTTCTTTCGCCGACATGTTGCCATCGTTGGAGAAGCGCCGATGTCAAACAGTTAAGGAGAAATGGCTATATAACTAGGGATGATTTTCTAAAGTAAGAGCACCACCGATTAATTGGAGTCTTCAATTTGCGTTTGCTCTGTATCATTCGAATAGCGCTTGGTGTCTTTGATTTGTGTTTGCTTTGTATCATTCGAATAGCACTTGGTGTCTTCGATTTGCGTTTGCTCTGTATCATTCGAATAGCGCTTGGTGTCTTCGATTTGCATTTGCTCTATATCATTCGAATAGTGCTTGGTGTCTTCGATTTGTGCTTGCTCTGTGTCTTCGAATCTCGAATTGACGTCTTTGAAATTGTGCTTGATATATGTCTTGGAAACCATGCTTGGCATACTCGAATTTGAGCTTGGGTTGCATCCTTACTTTTTTGCTTGACGTTAGTGGATTGGCAATTGCACCTGAACTATGTTTTTCCAGACTGTGCTGTGAGATGATAATGCAAGCATTCAGTGACTTATGTTTTGGATAGTTCTAGGAAAACGAATACTTTTTCCATATCCTATGATCAAGTCAAGATAAAAAAAAGGATAGTTTAATATTTCTTTGTCAGGAAATTATGCTCCAACGATGATGGAGTTTGAGTAAAGGTGCTCGCTAGGCAGAGATACAGGTTTCGAATCACGTTGAGTGCATTTTTCCTTTTGTTGCGATGCACGAAGGAGAGTGACTATGATTGGGCTACGTAAGTAGAGGAGAATGCGCTTTAGCACTTATAGTGGTGGCTCCTCATTTCTCCTAAGGTTGAGTATTGCCAAGGTAAATCCTTTTATTGTTGATTTGGGATATTTGAGTTGATTTGATCAAGAATTATTGATGGTGGTATAAGGTTAAGTTGTAATATTTGTTTTGACATTGTTATTATTAATGCTTGTGGAGTAATAAGGTGTAAAGAGATTTTACTTTGTATGTATATTATATTTTTGGTGGTTAATATTAATTTGGAGTAATAAGGTGTTATTTTGGATCTTTATTATTGTATAGTTGCTAACTCTAATTTGTGGTAAATTGAGAGTTAATGTTGTGACAGTTTTTGAGTTCTCCTTCTTCATCAAAGTAAAGGTATGGGCACATTCTTCCATGGTTGTTATTGATTGATGGTTTTCTGAAAATAAGTGTGGAGGGAAAAGGATTTCTACTTGTTTCCTTTTCTTGTGATGATTGGTTGAATGCTTCAAGGTTGATGTTGAGTTGAATGGTGTTGGTTGACTAAACCTTGTTCGATGAGCAATGTTGTTGAAACCCTAATTGGTTGTGGAAAGAACATGAGTATCATTGTTATATGAGATATTGCATGGTTGGCAATTGTTGGGTTGTGTTTCATGTTCTTGAGAAAAGCATACTACATCTATCTTATTCTGTTGAGATTGAGATTGAGTTGAGATTGATATTGGGAGTTAAGTATAGAACATATTGAGTCTCTAACAATTCTCTTTATGCTTCTATGAGGTTTATGAATCACATTGGGTCTCTAACAATTCTCTTTGTGGGTTCATGCTAAGCAAGTTTTTCTTGGTGAGCTTGCCGAGGTTTTGGACAGGTTTCGGTGGGGACTTGTGAGCAGGTTTTGGACAGGTTTCGATGGGGACTTGTGAGCAGGTTTTGGATAGGTTTCAGTGGGGACTTGTGAGCAGATTTGGATAGGTCCTAGTAGAGGACTTGTAAGTTGAGTTTGAGAGTTCTATCAGAGAACTTGAGGACATAGGTGCATTGGTTCTTTGATAAGAACCTGAGGATAGATTTGGCAAGTCTTTGAGAAGGCTTGTATGTAGAGGATTGATTTGTTCAAGAGTTGGACAGATCTGACAGAAAGAGGAAGACTTGTACTGGATCGATTGACTATGTTTAGTACAAAGTTGTCGAGCTCGCTGTGGACGTGATCATAGAAGGCGAGAGGTCTCTTAGGCTAAGCATTGAGGATAGGAGGTCTTCAGTGGAAAGGAGTTCCACGTGCTGGAAAGAGGTAGAGGCGGTTGATCTTCTGAGGGATCATTTCCAGAGTAGAGGGGAAGGTATCTCCTTTGAGCAGAGGCTCATAAATTCAGATAGAGGGGAAGATATCTCCTTTGAGCAGAGGCTCATAAATTTTGAATAGGGGAAGGTATCTCCTTTGGGCCGAGGCTCATAAACATTGTAATTGGGAAGGATTCCCAAAGAAATTTGAGATAACTTTTAGAGAAAATTTTTGTGGACGTAGCCCAACCATTCTGGGTGAACCACATTAAAATTGGTGTCACTTTGTGGATGATATTGTGCTTTGTTTTGATATTGCTTTGGGTATATTGCTTTACTGTTTTGAAGTATAAAGGAAAAAGTAAAAAGAGGTCTTATACTGTTCACACCCACCTCTCAGTATAAGGTTGTGTTCTTCACTTATCTTATGGATTATTTTAAAAACTATATATGTTCTATTGTAATGATTTTTGGTAGTTTTGTTACTCAATGCTTTGCTTGAGGATATAGACTTTGTCAAAATACTAGTATTCTTTGAGTAGTTTTCTACTTTTCCTTATAGCCCCTCCTACTTTTTCCCTAGGTGTTGTAATGACTAGTAGGTCTAAGAGGAATCAAATATAATAGGATATATACTATATCATTCCTCCATAAAACTATATTTTCCATACTTTTGCTTATGGTCATAACAATGATGTTCTTACTGAATATTTAACTAATAGAGAAGGAGATTTAAATTCTGATGGTGATAGGGACCCAAATAAGGATTATGATGAACTATATTAGTCTAAAATAGGATCACAAGATGTTCATATAGCATCTTTATTCATTAATAATAAAAAAAATTACACTTTACTATGATTACTACTTAATATGGTGATTGTGATAAATCAAGCATGAACAAAAAGAGTGAATGCAGGATAGTTCTGTCAAATGTATAAATTATTTTCCAAGATTTAAGATAAAAGTACATGAATATATTACTATCCTTAAGGAATATCCTACTTATGAGCTACATGATCATAGGAAGATACTAAGAATAGAATTAAGGCCACTAGGAGAGGGACAACCACACAATTGTAGTATAATGTTCAAAATATGATGAATAACCTTACTCAGATCATGATTATCAATAGGGATCTTGTAGTACAAGTTGTCATTTCTTCTTAAATACTAAACCTTAATGCTCCTCCTCCACCTCTCCTAGATAACCCTAGGGTGAACATGCATATGTCTACCAACTCTACATTGAGAAATTATCAAAGTAAATCTCTAGCCCCTAATGTGGAAGCTATAGACTTGTTTAAGTATATATCCCTAAATAATTTATGATGAAAAAATAAAGCCCAAAAAATTGTTGATAAATTTATTTCATATTATAGGGGCTAGGTGTATAATAAAAATGTTTTATTGAAATTAATAACTATCTTTGGTAGGAAATATTCTTGATTAATTTATAACTTTGTCTAAACACTCTATTGAATTAGATATATATATTTTTGGATATATTAGAGGAGGGGTTTCGAAAGGGACCCCAAAACCTTTTATGTTAGTGGATGCAAAAGAGATGGTATCCATGGGACTGATAACAACCAAAACCTAGCTATACATATAAATCCAAGATATCATCCTGGACCAGCATGAAGGCACATCAAAAATATGGAAGGGGCTCTCCTAAAGATACTAATAAAAGGAGCAGGGGAAATAGAAAAACATAGAAACAGAGGAAGAAAGACCCATAGAGGACACCCAAAAATAATCAACTAAGGAGGAAGAGGCTTTTTAAACTTGTGGTATTTATTACTTGCATCAAGCTCCTCATTGGTCACCTAGGTACAAATGTCCATCTAACACTTGAGATCAACCAACTTTGCAGCCTCTTGGAGAAGACTCTAGGTTATTTTGGATGCATTGGATGTAGAGGTTAACATATTAACTAGAACCTTCAAGGGGTTAGTGGTAGACCTCTTATGGGTGTGAGGACCACTTGGAGACTATACCTCCTTTGATTGAATCGGGGCTTCTTCAACCTTAATTTTCTTTGGCTTTGTGGGAGAATATTTCAGAGCCTCTTGGTCTTTCTCAGTGGTTATGGGAGTCTTTCACTCCCATAATGGGGTTTTTCCTTTGGAATAATACTAGTGAGGCTAAAAATTTATTGATTGGGGAGTGTCACCAGAGTTTGAGCTGAAGATCATCTTCCTTCTAGACTTTGTGGTATGAATAGAGGAAATCTCCACGGCTCCTCCCTCACTCATGGTTTTCTTCTGAGGGATTTCCTAGCTTAGAACCGAAACATAGGGGGATAGATGAGACTATGATACATAAAATAGTGGCTTTCTAGACCTCTTTCTATAGAACATGCTTGTAAAGAATTAGGTGCAAGCCTTGATGGATCGAATGCATGGAGGTCCCCTTCCTAACATTATCAACAAAAAGCTCCATTAAAATGTATAAATAATCTAGGATGTTAATGACATTAATATCCCTTATATGGTTTATGAAGGCTAGGTGGAAGCTTCATATGGGAGAATCAATCTTGTCAATAGTGAATTACTACATTATAGGAGTCATAAATCTATTTGAAGAAGCTGGGAGGGACTCTCTAATGGTTCCCCCATTTTTCTTTCCTAAATTATTACCCTTGTCCATGAAGTAATTTAAATCCTATACCATTGAATCATAATCTCCATTATGGGTATTCCCTTTTCAACATCATACCCTAGTATCACAATACCCATTACAAATCCCAATTCCACAAATACCTTCTTAACTCATAACTTAGGGATCAATCATACCCCTCCAATTACAACATCTAACCAAGATACTTCATATTTTATGACCCTACCTTTTCTCTCACAAATCCCTTTGAATTTACCTACCCCACTAAATCTTCGACCTAAACATTTCCAAAATATCAATGCCAAACTAGAACACCTTGAAAGAAAGACTCCAAGTTTGAAGAGCTTGAATGTCAAATTGCTTCTCTTCAAGGGTCATAAAAAAAAATTACTCTTTTGAAGAGTTCTATAATGAACCATTAGACCCCATAATAGTCAATCATCCTTTTCCAAATAACTTTGAAACTCCTATGTTTCAAATGTACAATGGAAAACAAGATCCCATTAACCACTTAAGGTTGTTTCAAATAGCATGTAGTGATATCAATAATGACAAGAAGTTACTTCTTATTGTAGGTCAATTTTGACCACATTGCAGGAATAAGAGAAGGTGCATACAGAAGGGGAAACATTGCTAAGTGGTCAATTGAAGGTCCAAAAATATTGATTTTCTTAAAACTATACTCATTAAATCAAGAAAAGCTAAAACCTTCAAGAGAATGAAGTCGCGAGTCATTTCTCTTAAAATAATAATTTTCCATGAATTTGCAACAAATTACGCCATATCAAAGTTTACTTTATCACGTGGCCATGATATTTATTTTATAAGCGATGTAGTTGAGAGAAGCCTAAAGGAGGAAGCCAAAATCTGCTAAAATACCCCATTCTATGGTAAGAAGATGAAAAGTGGGTCAAACATGACTTCCTAGCATGGCCACTAGTTATTATTTATTAATGATGCGGTAGCAAGAAGAGCGCTTGGAAGCGAGAGCATGATGGAGCAGCTCAAAGATTCTAAAATGCACTAATCCATAAAAGAGTTTATTAAAATAGACTCAATTACAAAATGGAGTGCGACTGACGAAGAATGATTATAGTGCCACGATAAGGAGCAAATATTAAGTGTAAGCCCTAATCCGTCGATTTTCTTAAATTTGCAACCAATAGGGTCAAGTTTGGCCAAAAGTTATAACAACACATGGTGAGAAGGTTTTATTTCAATGATTGCATAGAAATAAGGAGGCCCTTCACATAATGCAATTAATGTGCAACCATAGGTTAGCTTTCCCTACCAATAGGAAGAAGTGCCCAAAACTATGGATTTCCTCATTGTAAATGTTAAATCAGGAAAAAGGCTCCAATTCAAAAAATTGCATGTGATTTCAAGGAACCAAATATTTTCTTATAGCTATGAGTTAGACAAGAAAGATCTAAAAAACCATGATTTTCCCCTTTTTCATGCCTAGTTTTGTCAAAATCTACCAAGGGTGAAAATGAAGTGTAGTTTTGTGAGAAATTGAACCATGGCCATGAGCCAAGATGCACTAATCAATCATGGTCATCCAATTCAAGATCAATGATGGATGTCGAATTTATTTAATATTTCAAATTCAAACTAGATACTCACATGATTTTGTGACTAAAGAACTTAGGAGATTGAACCTTGATACCATGGACATAAAACCATTATAGAATATGAAACGACACATCCAAATGCTTTTAGAAAGTATGCTTCAATAATATTTAGTTGCAGATATTCGATGATGACTGTGTTGCAAGAACAAGGAATGGCCAAGATTGATATTTATTTGGTTCATTGATACTATTTCAAGAAGTCTAGCTGGAGGCCACTAGACTCAAAGAAAGTTGTAAAGTTTCAAATGGTTTGTTAAACTCTTTGTAATGCTCATAAGCAAAATGAATATAAAATTATAAATAGAGGTTGAACCCTCATTTTAAAGGGTTGAATCTAAAGTTTTTGCTTGCACTACTATTGTATACTCTCTACAAATTAATAGGAGCATTACTTGGATTTTTTCCTGAAACTTGTATCTTCTTTTTTTTGTATTACCAACCCTTGAAGTCATTTCTACTATTATTTCTATGGTTAGTCTATTCTGCTAATTTGGATTGCTAACTTAAAGCAAATTGGAATGATTAATATTTGAATGTATGCTTGGAAAGGATTCTATTTTTTTTTAGTTAGAGTACTAATATAATTCTACTAATTTAGATTCTTGACACCTTAGATGTTTGGGATAATTCTTGAAGCATGCATATGTTCTTAATGATGAAGATTACTAAGTTTTGAATGCTATTAGTTACAAGTATTGTTATCTAGAAATAAATTTGTCAGAGGTTATTTATGGATGTCTATTGTGTTAGATTTATTTATCCACATTTAATTCATTCACTTCGTAACCTTTTCATTCCTATCCCTAACCTTTTATTGTTTGAGATTTAAAAATTCAACTTTTAGTAAGTTGACAAGGTATACCAACCTACTCTTAAGATTGGTTTAAAGTATTTTAACCCTTCCAATGTGTGGTTTGAGATATTCTTAGTGGGTGCTCACCTTTCAAATCATTGTAGATGATATTCATGGTTTAATTTCACATTTGTGACAAACCAAGCCACAACAGTTTTTGGCGTGCCCGATGGGATCCTACTGGTCCCACTTTTTGGGATGAATCAGGTTTTGGTGATAACCCATTTTAATATATTTTCCCTTAATCACCTGGTGACTCTACAAATATTAAACCCAGATCAATGATAAGTCATATTTTCTATTGCCCTTCACTTTTCTTGAAGGAATCAAGATTTAGTGATTTGTCTTGACCTCACTAAGCAGTGAAAGTAATTTTATTTGATGAATCTATTAGGGATAAATAACCTAAAATCCTTGTTCATATTTTATATTTTGAGCTAACATTTGAGATTTATTTGGATGCCCTAGTCAAGGAACTATATATTGATTTCCCATCCTTGTGTTTGAAAACCATAATTCCTAAAAATATCATATGCCACTTGAAAATGATATAGATATGGTCTTATGGCTCCCCAAAACTATCCTCCATGGTATGATACTATCCCTCTCAATATCCCAATCCTTCATGAAATACCTAATATTGCTCTAAAAAATATACCCAACTACGAGGGAAAATAAAAACCTACAATTGAGCATTGTCAAGATATTGCTTCTTTGTATTCTATTTATAACATTGTATTTGAATATGTCATGCTTACATTGCTTGTTCTATCATTCAAAGGTAAAATGCTATTGTGGTACAAGTATTTGGAATATAGGAGTATCTATACTTGGGTTGGCCTAGCTGAAACTCTTATTGATAAATTTGATGATCCTAGAGATCCTTTTTTACTACTTACTCAATTCTCATTCATCAAGAAATCTTCTCATGAAAGTCATCCTGATTTTAATATTTAATTTAAGAGAATGTGGAAGAGGATTCCCCAAGAATACCAACCCTCTCACCCCAAGAATACCTTTATTACATCCATGCTTTTCATTCAGATTTAAGTATCCTCATTCAATAGTCTAAATAAAATATATTCCCACAAATCTTCCAAGAAGCCATTTGGACTGAGAATATGTTAATCATCATAGGAAAAATCCCTCTTAGAGAAACTAACCCCTCTTTTGATATTCCTCCTAGCCCACCCCACAATAGATATCCAGGGAAAGAAACGTTGTGGTCATTACAAAAAATTAGAGATGGGGTTGCTCATTATAATTGGGATAATCAATTTCAAAGAGACCTAGGATTAAGAATGGTGGTTCAATACACTACACAAAATATAAAGAAAGAAAGATTACTTTCCTTGCAAGATGAATGGAAGAAATTCAATGATGTTTAGTTCTAGTGGCAATAAGTCCATACAAGTAATAGGTCACAACTCATTGAGAATAGTTTGGATGGGAAAGGAGAAACATAATAGAATAAAGAGTATGGCCAAGGAGAAAATGGTGGTAGACTTGTTATATCCCCAATTTTACCACACGGTTACATTCTGGTAGAAAGTTCATGTTGAAGGAGTGTCAAAGATATGGTGGCTTTCAACATGATAGCCAGTCATCAGGAAGGATATTATGATGAATATATTTGTCTCCTCAATTAAAAGAGAAGGAAAAAGAAAATCAAATGGATATTCAAGAATAGGTCTTAATAGTGAAAACTTTGAATCAGAGAAATGTTGAAGCTTATAAAAAATTGTATTTCCTAGCTATGACTCTAGAAGAGAGGAAGGGGAGAATAGTGCATTTCAAAGTCTTATTTAAATATTCTTCTCATTTGAAACAAGATCTAAAGGAATATTTGTTGGTATATTCAAAGGTGAATCTGATTGATCTCTCCTTGAAAAAATTGTTGGGAAAGGGAAATATAACTTTAAGAGGTAAATCCTTGAGCTTCAAAAAATAGAATTTGTATCCATTCTATTTACCATTTTTTGGAGAAATATGTGTTAGACAATTGTGTAATATATAAGCCTGCTCTTATATCCGAAGTGTTCCATCAATGGCCTCAACCCTTTGTTAGCCTAAAACTTAAGTACCTATGGAAAATCTGTTGGCATCATTTTCTCTGGCATATTTGGCTAGAAAGGAACCATAGAGCCTTTAAGGATACCATTCACAACCCAAAAACCATCCTCAATAGGATTATTGTCTTTGCAAAAGAAAATATTAGCACCTTAGTGGATGAGAACCACTCAATTCTTCCCCAAGAAAAATAATTAGCTCGGGCCTTAGGTATTGAGGACAAACCTTCCATTCCTTTGACCAACCCCAGAAATGGGATTTCTTGGGAGCCACCCCCCCAGGGTTGGTTTAAACTAAATTTTGATGGTGCATCCAAGGATAACCTAGGAAGAGCTAGAGATGGAGGAATAATCAGGGATCATCAAGAAAATATGGTCAAGGCCTTCGCTGAACCATTGGGAATCAAAACTAATAATGAAACAGAAGCTAGAGCCCTTTGGAGAGGGTTGCAAGTAGCCCAAACAACTCAAGGTAACTTGATTATTGAAGGTGATTCTATGAACATCATCAACCTATTAACCAATGGCAAAAAACCTCCATGGAGAATCGAGGGAGTCATCCATGAAGTGAGGATCCTTTTTACGACAAGACAAAATAGGAGGGCTCATCACGTGTACCGTGAGGCCAACAGGTCAGCTGAAAAATTAGCCAACATAGGTGTTGATGTTGGTAGTTTGGTGACATGGACATAAGGTGTGCCACGTGAAGTGGAAAACATTATTAGTCATGAAAAGAAACCTACCCATTAAGGAGAAATATGAATGGGTGTTCTTTCCCCATGGAGCTGGTAATAACTATGGGGTTTCCCTCTAAATCATACCAAATTGGAAATGTAGGTACTAGGGTGTAAGCCTTGGAAGATTTTGACAGAAAATAGAAAATGGGCAAGCAACATGTTTCACAAGTGCAAAGTTCCAAACTTCAATTCCTGTCAATGTAAGTAATGTTTACAGTTATGTTTAGGTATGGGTGTGCTTTGTTAGTAAGGTGTTGTAGGGGATTCAACATAATTTTTGGTAAGAAAGTTTCAAGGATGACTAGGATCTACAATCTCAGTAGAAGGTTGGATATTGTAATAGGTTTTGGGTTAACCTGCAAAACCCGGTAATTAATGAAGACTTTTATTTACCAAAAGAAAAAAATATATATCCAAGAGCTAATATCTCATTAATGCCACTTCAGATATGTAAGAGTTTGGGGCTGATTATGAGTGAAATAGAACCAAATTAGATGCAATTTAAAGGATGGACTATAAATAAAATGGGCATCTTGAAATAGTTTATAAGGATGTTATGGGGGCATTCAAATTTAGTTGTCATACAAGATGTAATGGTTGTAGATGTTACTCCATTATTTAACATATGTCTATCTGAATATTTCCTCAGATAGTCTAGGATTTATCTCAATCTAGAGTTGAATCAGATAAATATCTTTGAAGCAAATATTGTAGTTAATATATCTAGCCAACACCTACATCCTTTCCTTATAGAATAATACCAAAAAAGTTGGCTAAAGGAATTTGGTTTTGGGATAGTTCTAGAGAGAAGTGTTTCTTTAGAATATTGGAGTCATAATTTTTAGAAAATGGCTACGATCATACGCCTCTATTACTAGAAGATAGAAAATCTTGATTTCCCCTATGTCTATTCAAATAATAAAAAAGAATTGTCAAAATTAAGAAATAATGTTGAGGAATTACATCAAGCGTTTTTCTACATAAATCAATATTTGTAGGAGGTTTAAAAAATCACGGTGCTTTATTGGAGAACACTTGTTGATAACTTAGATGTCATGGTATTGATAGAATTTTAGAACAAAAGGTATTTATGAATGAGCAAGGAGAAATATGAATTCAAAAATAACTCGAATAATGATGAGCTATAAAAAATTAAATATAGAGAAAAGCTTAAGTTTGGTACTATTTAATTCGACCATTGTAGATTCAGAGGATAAGCACATAAAATATTTTGAAGCCAAGTGTGGGCATCCATGCCACATTTTTGTGTACATAGCCAAAAAGTAAATAATGTGGTTGACTACAGTCATGATGAAAAAGTAGGATAAGTGTTGGAAATATTGATTTGTCATTGATGTCAAAGGGTGCATGATATTTAAGGCAAGGTATATCTCAAAGCAAAGGATTATAATATTTAAATATCAAAATTAAATATTATAGAGAGAAGGATAAAATATTTTGGAAGGTTATATTTAATAAATTTAAATATATATTGCATGGTCCAACATCCCTTGGGCACACCATACAAAGTTAAGGTTTAAATTTCAAAATTTAAATATGAAAGCCAACCTTGTTGAGTGCCAAAGTCAAAAGCCTATTAAAAGGCTATCAAATCACTATGCTAAGTGTGAAAAAAATTTGAAAATCCTTTGCGTGGAGTTTGTGCAGTGGGCAGATGACAAGGGAGAGAAGAGCACACATTTTGGAGGTAGAAATCGAAAGGAGATCTTAAGTTAATAATTATGTACCTTGGTTTTTGTTTGGGTGGCTAGCTCAGATGGTAGCCTAGCCCTGTGTAGAACACTGCTTGGTAGGAGGTCGAGGTGTTGAATCCCATCGATGTCAACTTTTTGTTGGAAGTAGAAATAAAGTTATGAAGTAGTCAAAACAATTTTTGTGCCATTCTAATATCACGTGTTGCGTTAGTGCAGGTGGATACAAGCATTTGGGAAAGTGCTACAATTATTGAGGTCAGTGGATTGATTCACGACAGTGCAAGGTATTAATTTTTGTTTTATTAAAATTGATAAAGGTGGATAGGAGAAATAAGGGTCATTGATATAAGTTTAAGGTTATAAGTTTTACATGTGAATAAAAGGGTGAAATAATATTTTTAAGTTAGTATGAGACTTCATTGTTGGAAAAAATTACGAGTTATAAGAGTTTTATGTTAGTGTGATATTTCATTGTTGAAAATAAATAGGAGTTATAAGGGTTTTTATGTTAGTGTGAGATTTTATTGTTGGAAATTAATAAAAGGAGTTATAAGGGTTTGAGTTTTCTTAATAAAGCTTTATATTGTGAGGGAGGTATAAGATATTATTTTTAAGCTTTATTGTGCATATTTTTGATAAGGGTTTTTAATGTGATTTATTTGTTATCTTATCAAGAAAAGAAAAAGAGATATGCTAACCTATTTTTGAGTGGCAAAAGAAAGGAAAATTAATTTTGGTAAGACAGGTTTTAAGAGAAAATTTTGTGAGCAAGTTTTGTGAGTAGATTTGAGCAAAGCTGTGAGTGAGATTGAGCAGAATTTGTGAGTAGGATTGAGCAGGTTTTGAGCAGGTTTTGTGAGCATATATGAGCAATTTTTTATGAGAAGATTTGAGCAAAATTATGAGCAGTTTTGGAGTAGATTTGAGCAGATTTGTGAGCAAGATTTGGAGTGGACCAAAGTAGAGGGGATTGGTGTCTCTTGTGGATTGGGGTCCATAAACTTGTGAGAGGGGATAGGTGTCTCCTATGGATAGAGTTCCACAAACATTGTAATAGGGAATTGGTTCCCACAAAATTTGTTGAGAAATTTATAAGCAATATTTCTCCATGGATGTAGCCCACATTGGGTGAACCATGTTAAATCTGTGTCTCTCATTTGTGTGATGATTTATGCATTGTTTTATTTACTACATTGATATTATTACTATTATCATTTGGATTGAAAATTGAAAAGTTTTATCTTATACTGTTCACCCCCCTCTCAGTATAAACTTGTGTTCTTCAATTGGTATCAAAGTGGGTTCCTTCGTGAAAGTCTAACAATTTTAAGGAAGATATTACAAGAACACACATGGCTATTGAAGTGATAGAATATGATCCGATGGTTGAAATCAACAAGAGATATCCTAAAAATGAAGAAGAAACCATGGTTAACATAGAGGATGAATTTTATTGCTTCTCTTGGAGAATTGAAAAGGGCTAGAAAGAATAATTCAGGATTGAAGGCTCAAGTTCAAGAGGATGAGGAAATAAAGACAAAGCTTCTACAATATCTCATAGAATTAAAAGTGAAGGTTGAATAGGCAAAGAGAATTGAAGAATTTATGGTTGAGAAATTAAAGGTAAAATAATTGGAATGTGAAAACTTGGAACATGAAGTTATCTCTCTAAGAAAGGAATTAGAAAAGTCTAAGTATAAGTTACAACAAAATATAAGGTTAGAGAAACATAAATAGGAGTCAAGCTCAAAAGGAACAAAGACATAAAATAAAGTAATTAAAGAAGAGCCCATGACTTATGCTGATGTATTGAAGGGTAAAAGCAACAAGGAGGAAGAAAACATATAATCATCATGGATAGAAGTCAATCATAGGAACATAAATGAAATAACCATGCGATCATATCATCCAAGATAATCAAACAAGTTTAAATATTTATTCTATGGTTATTGTTTTTCATGTAATAAATATGATCATAAAGCTATACATTGCATGGTCTATGTGAAAAATAATGTTGGCATCATCAATAGAAATTATAATTCTTTTTGCACCTCTCATGAATAACAATGTCATGTTACAAATGTAATACTTTTGGGCACAAATCTAGATGGTGTAAAAAATTATTTCCTAAAATTCCTAAATCAAGCAAGAAAGAGGAAGGTCAAGTAGTTCAGAAGGAGATGTCCTCAAAAGTTTGGAAAAAGAAAAAGAAAAAGAAAATGAAAAGTTTGTGTTGGTACAAACAACTCTTCATGTGCAAAATGAAGGAAATCAGTGGTATATTGGTAGTGGTTGTTCAATCCATATGATAGGTGACAAAAGTAGATTTCTTTCTCAAGAAAATAAATGGAGAAAAAGAGAAATTTGGTGATAATGCTTCTACCAAAATTATTGAAAAAGGGATTTTGAACTTGGATAATGGAAGATCAAGAATAGAAAAATGTGTTATATGTTGAAGGATTGAAGCAAAATCTACTAAGTGTAATTCAACTATGTGATTAGGGGCACATAGTCTCATTTCATCCAAATGGATGTGAGATCAGGAAATCCAAAATATGAAAGCTTATTACAAATTTCGGTAGAACTGCAAATAATCTCTACATGGTGTGCGAGATTAAAGGAGAATTTTTTTCTATCACAAGAGGATGAAAGCTAGTGATGGTATAGAAGAATGGGTCACTAAAATTTGGAAACACAATAAAAATAAGAAAAAAATAGGTAGTCAAATATTTTCCCAAGATAGCAAACCCCCAAACATGGTTTGTGCACAATGCCATCATGGTAAGAAAATAAGAACAATTTTCAAATCAAAGGAGTTTTATTCATCCAAGCCTTTGGAGCTAGTTCATACTAATCTATGTGGGTCTACAAGGACAAAGAGTTTACAAGGTGATAGTTACTTCATGTTATTTATTTATGATTTCTCTAGAATGACTTGGGTAACATTCTTAAAGGAAAAATCAGAAGCATTTGAAAAGTTCAATGTATTCAAGGCACTAGTAGAAAATGAAACAAAAAAAAATATCAAGTATCTAAGATCAGATAGAGGAGGAGATAGAGGAGGATAATTCAATTTAGGTAAATTTTTAGAATTATGTAAATAGCATAGAATCAAGAGACAATACTCTGCAACAATAACTCCACAACAAAATGGAGTAGTTAAAGGCCAGGGCTATGTTAAATGAATCTAAGATTTCTTATGTGTTTTGGAAAGAGGTAATTCATACAACTATTTATATTATAAAAAGAGCTCAAGTAAGAGTAAATCACCACAAAAACCCATATTAGCTTTGGAAGGGAAGACTAGCTACAGTGAAGTACTTCAAAAATTTTGGAAGCAAATGCTATATTATATGAGAAGATACAAATTTGGGTAAGTTTGATTCCAAGTGTGATGAGGGTATCTTACTTGCTTATTCTAGTAAGAGCAAGCCTATATATTCTATAATGAAAGATCACATACAATTGTGGAAAGTACAAATGTAAGAGTTTATGAAGAAATAGATGTAAGATAACCAGCTCAAGATATTGTGTATCAAGAAGAAGAAAGTTTGCAAAGAAGATGGTGAAGAAACTGAATAATATGAGACATAAAGGGAACCACCTATAATACCATCTAGGTATGTGCAAAAGAATCATCCAAGAGAACTGATTATTGGGAATCCATAAGAGAGACAAACAAGGAGGAAGATAATAAGAATAGGTGAACATGCAAATTTTTCTTTGCTATCTAAAGTTGATCCCAAGGATTTTAATGAAGTAAGTGAATACAAGTATTGGATTAAGGTAATTAAAGAAGAGTTAGACCAAATAGAAAAGAGTAAGACTTGGTAAATTGTCCCACGTACAAAAGATAAGAATGTAATTGGCACCAAATGGGTCTACAAAAATAAGTTGAATGAATATGGTTAGTTTTTCAAAAATAAAGTAATAATTGCATGCAAAGGCTATGCACAAGTTGAGAGGATTGAATTTGAAGAGACATTTTATCCCATTGGACATCTTGAAACCATAAGAATATTATTGAATTTCTCAAGCTTCAAGAACTTCAAGGTGTATCAAATGGATGTAAAATCAATATTTCTCAATGGTTACTTAGAGGAAGAGGTCTACATAGAGCAACCTAATGGTTTTAGCCTAACAGATAATCCAGACTATGTATAAAAATTAAATAAGGATCTCTATGGACTAAAGAAAGCCCCTAGGGCTTGGTACTCAAGGTTGTATAAGTATCTCCAAGAACAGGGTTTCAGAAAATGTATAGTTAATAATAATCTAAAAATAAAAAATGAATAAAAAAACTTGTTGATTGTAGTGGTCTATGTGGATGATATCATTTTTGGAGGCAGTAATGATAAGATGTGTCAAAATTTTTCCAAGTGTATGCAAAATGAATTTGAGATGTCTATGCTTGGTGAGTTATCCTTCTTTCTTAGGTTGCAAATTTCACAATCAAATAAAGGTATATTTCTCTTCTAGAAAAAGTATGTGAAAGAAATATTAAAAAATTTCAGGATGGAGGATTGCAATCCTATGAGTACCCCCATGGTTACAGGATGTAAGTTAAGTAAATATGATGAGTCTCCTAAAGCAAATCAAACATTGTATAGATCCATGATTAGAATTCTACTATATGTCACAACTATTAGACCAGATATAATGTAGGCAGTCGGATTGGTAGCAAGATTTCAAGCTACACCAAAATAAACACATGTATAGGCAGTAAAGAGAATATTTAAGTATTTGAAAGGAACTATGAGTTTTGGACTGTGGTACCCCAAATGCAATAATTTCACACTCACTACATATGCAAATACGGATTGGGAAGACAGTGTTTATGGCAAAAAAAGCACAAGTGGAGGAGCATTATTTCTTGGAGACTGTTTAGTCTTTTGGCTAAGCAAGAAACAAACATCAATATCCTTATCCATTGTAGAGGTAGAGTACATTGTAATAATTGCTTGTTATACACAGGTTTTATGGATGAAGTAGACTTTAAGTGATTCCAAAATAGAACATGATCATCCTATCCCCATAATGTGTGATATTAATCCAGTGATGCATTCAAGGACCAAGCACGTTTTGATTAAAAATCATTTTTTGAGAGAGTAAGTGAGTGATCAACAAGTCAAATTGGAATACATTGCTACAAAGGAACAGATTGCTGACATCTTTACCAAGACACTTCCAAAGGAAAATTTTGATTATCTGAAAGGAAATTTGGGAGTAACTTCACTCCCATCCCAAAATTGATCACCTCAAGTAAAGGAGGTGGTGAGGGGGCTATGCTAAGTGTATTAATTTTTCCCCAAGGAGCCCTTTGCAATTTTTTTCAAAGGGGAAGAATTTAGTGAGGGGGAGCATCTTGTTAGGAGGAGCATATTGGGAATCCAGTTGCAATAAAATAATTTTTTGTGAAGGATTTCCATCAATGAAAAAGGGGAATATTATTGGAAATATTGAGTTGTCATTGATGTCAGAAGGTGCATGATACTCAAGGTAAGGTATATCTCAAAACAAAGGATTATAATATTTAAATATCAAAATTAAATATTATAGAGAGAAGGATAAAAGGTTTTGGAAGGTTATATTTAATAAATTTAAATATATATTGCATGGGCCAACATCCCTTGGGTGCACCATACAAAGGTAAGGTTTAAATTTCAAAATTTAAATATGACAACCAACCTCGTTGAGCACCAAAGTCAAAAGCCTATTAAAAGGCTATCAAATCACTATGCTAAGTGTGAAAAAAATTGAAAATCCTTCACGTGGAGTTCGTGCAGTGGGAAGACGACAAGGGAGAGAAGAGCACACATTTTGGAGGTAGAAATCGAAAGGAGATCTTAAGTTAATAATTGTGCACCTTGGTTTTCATTTGGGTGGCTAGCTTAGATGGTAGCCTAGCCCTACGTAGAACACTGCTTGGCAGGAGGTCGAGGTGTTGAATCCCATTGAAGTCAAATTTTTGTTGGAAGTGGAAATCAAGTTACGAAGGAGTCAATTTTTTTTTTGCCATTCTAATATCACGTGCTACATCAGCACAACTGGTTATAATCACTTGGGAAAGCACTTCAATTATTGAGGTCAGTGGATCAATTCGTAGTGGTGCAAGGTATTAATTTTTGTTTTATTAAAATTGATAAAGGTGGATAGGAGAAATAAGGGTCATTGGTATAAGTTTAAGGTTATAATTTTTGCATGTGAATAAAAGGGTGAAATAAGATTTTTAAGTTAGTGTGAGACTTCATTGTTGGAAATAAATAGGAGTTATAAGGGTTTTATGTTAGTGTGATATTTCATTGTTGAAAATAAATAGGAGTTATAAGGGTTTTTATGTTAGTGTGAGATTTTATTGTTGGAAATTAATAAAAGGAGTTATAAGGGTTTGAGTTTTCTTAATAAATCTTTATATTGTGAGGGAGGTATAAGATATTATTTTTAAGCTTTATTGTGCATATATTTGATAAGGGTTTTTAATGTGATTTATTTGTTATCTTATCAAGAAAAGAAAAAAAGATATGCTAACTTGTTTTTGAGTGGCAAAAGAAAGGAAAATTAATTTTGGTAAGACAGGTTTGGAAACCACATGCAAAAGAAGATTATAATTATTGTGGTAGATTTAAATATTTGAGCAATTTTTGTGAGCATATTTGAGCAAAGTTGTGAGTAAGATTGAGCAGAATTTGTGAGCATGATTGAGCAGGTTTTGGCAGGATTTGTAAGCATATTTGAGTAGGTTTTGTGAGCATATTTAAGTAGGTTTTTATGAGTAAACTTGAGCAAATTTGTGAGCATATTTGATCAAAGTTATGAGAAAGTTTGGAGCATATTTTAGTAGAGCTATGAGCAGGCTTTAGAGCAGACTAGAGTAGATGGGATTGGTGTCTCTTGTGGATTGGATCCATGAACTTGTGAGAGGGGACAAGTGTCTCCTATGGATAGAGTTCCACAAACATTGTAATAGGGAATTGGTTCCCATGAAATTTGTTGAGAAATTTATAAGAAATATTTCTTCGTGGATGTAGCCCACATTGGGTGAACCACGTTAAATTTGTGTCTCTCATTTGTGTGATGATTTATGCATTGTTTCATTTACTGCATTGATATTATTGTTGTTATCATTTGGATTGAAAAGTGAAAAGTTTTATATTATACTATTCACCCCCCCTCTTAATATAAGATTGTGTTCTTTAGCAAGCTCATGTAAGAATGTATGCCTTACATCACATTTTACATATACTTAATATAAATAAAAAGAGATGTAGAGAATTGATTGAGCAAACCATGATATATTATAGAGATGATAAAGACCTATAATGAGTCAAATGGTTTATTGGTCTTAGCCATCAAAATTACATTACACAACACCTTCTTCTAATTTTTTGTCTTCTCAGCAAATTTTCTTTCTTCTCTCCTCTACCTTCTTCTTCATTAATATTTTCCAAACTCTATAGCCCAATGGATAAATACAAGCTATATTCAAATGACATTAGGTATACCCAAAAATATAGGGGTAGGATCACTAAAATTTGTGCAAGTGAGGAGAAGCATCACGTCTTGTGCAATATGATTTCACTCGAATGCAGAAGCAACACAAGTAAAGGACTCAGCTGAAGGTAGAGATAAACAACTTAAGTGAGTCTACAAAATCTAAGAAATATGATTCTATAGTTGTCAACTGATGAAATTTTTTCTCTTAGCACAACCCTATATAATGAGAGACATCCATGAAGAATCAAAGGATGAAATTTTTAGCATAAGAAATGGGCTTGGTACTAAAGATAGAGAATCATAGAGAGGAATATGAGTGACTGAATAAATTCTTGTTTGCATGTGCTAAAAGATGAAATAAACATAGAAGTGATAGAAGATCACCCAAATTATAACAATCTATCTATCCTTTAAGTGGCTCTAAACTATGATAGAGTATGCATATAGGGGTATGTTTTTGTTGGATGTTTCCTTAGTTTGTGTAACTCCAATTATTATGTATAGTTTTCTATTTTACCTATCTTTGATACTATGTTGCTCCTTCATCATGCCCATTCATAAAATACTCCACAATCTCCATAGTTTTTCAGCACATATATCACCTATCACCACCATTTCATATGCAATATGAGGTTTTTTGTATCCCTACCCTTTGTACCTCCCTATAATTAACCATTTTATTTTATTTCATTTCATCTAGCATCTTCCTTCATGTTGTACCCATTAGTATGTTTATTTCTTCGTGCATAGTCTCTTCTTCCTCCTCCAATTTACTATTTAGACTCCTTTTTGTTCTTTAGAAGATGTTGGCTCCAATATAAGGCTTTTTGAGTTCTATAACTTTGCAAGACAAAGTCTCTCGAGAGGCACCAAATATGTAGGTCAATTTTTTACCATATTGTAGGAATAAGAGAAGGGGCAAATAGAAGGGGTAACATTGCATAAGTAAGATGTCAAATATTTTTTAAAAAATAGCTAAGTGGTAATTTGAAGGCCCAAAATAATCAATTTTATTAAAACCATGCTCATTACGATAAGAAATTTTGAAACCTTTAGAAGAATGCAACCGTGAGTAACTTCTCTCAAAATCATGATTTTCCATGAATCCGCAACACATTAAGCCAAATCAGAGTTTACTTTATCATGCAACTACAATATTTCATTTATAAGTGATGCAAATGAGAGAATTTTTAAGGA
The DNA here is from genome assembly GCA_028583015.1 of Wollemia nobilis. NCBI lineage: Eukaryota > Viridiplantae > Streptophyta > Pinopsida > Araucariales > Araucariaceae > Wollemia > Wollemia nobilis. The sequence continues at coordinate 3,308,498 of JAQPPZ010000386.1, read as the reverse complement.
GGAAGCTAAAATCTACTAAAATACCCCATTTCATGGTAAGAAGGTGAAAAGTGGGTCAAACATGACTTCCTAGCATGACCGCCAGTTATTCTTTGTTAACGGTGTGATAGCAAGAAGATCACTTGGAAGTAGGAGCACAATGATTGGAGCAGCTCAAAGCCACTAAAACATGCCAATTCATAGAAAAATTTGTTAAAGTGGGATCAATTATAAAATAAAGTGTGGCTGATGAAGCATTGTTGTGGCATTGCGACTAGGATCAAAAAGTGTAAGCTATAATTTGTTGATTTTCATAAATCTACAACCAATAGGATCAAGTTTGACCAAAATTTATAACAATGCACAGTAAGATGGTTTACTTTTAGTGATTGCATGGAAATGAGGAGGCCCTTCACATAATGTAATTAATGCACGATCGTGGGTTAGCTTTCCCAAACAATAGGAACAAGTGCCCGAAACTATGGATTTTCTCATTATCGGGGTCATATTAGGCAAAAGGCTCAAAGTTACAAAATTATGCATGGTTTCAAGGAACCAAATATTTTCTCATATCCATGAGTTAGACAAGAAAGATCTTAAAACTACGATTTCCTCCTTTTTTATGCCTAATTTTATCAAAAGCTACCAAGGGTGAAAATAGGGTGTAGTTTTGAGGGAAGAAAAACCATGGTTGCGAGTCAAGATACACTAATCAATCATGGTAATCCAAGTCAATATAAATGGTGCATATTGAATTTGTTTAATATTTCAAATTTAAACTAGATACTTGCGTGGTTGTGTGACTAAAGAACTTAGGAGATTGAACTAGGTACCATGGAAGTTAAATTGTGAGAGAATATGAAACAATACATCCAAATGCTTCTAGAAAGGATGCTTCAACAAGATTCAGTTGTAGATATTTGGTGATGATTATGTTGCAAGAACAAGTAGTGGTTAGGATTAATATTAATTTGGTTCATTAAAATAATTTCAAGAAGTCTAGCTGGAGGTCACCAGACTCAAATCAAGTTGAAGATTTTCAAATGCTTTGTTAAACTCCTTATAATGCTCATAAGCAAAATGAATGTAAATTATAAATAAAGTCTAAACCCTCATTTTTAAGGGTTAACTATAAAGTTTTTGCTTGTGCTACTATTGTATACTCTCTACAAACTAATAGGAGGAGCATTACTTGGATGTTTGCCTCAAACTTGTATTTTTTTTTTTTGGATTACCAATCCTTGAAGTCATTTCTGCTACTGCTGCTATGGTTAGTCTATTCTACTAATTTGGATTGCTAACTTAGAGAAAATTGAAATGATTCATACATGAATGTATGTTTGGAAAGAATTATATTTCTATTAGTCAGAGTATCAATCTAATTTTTCTAATTTAGATTATTAGATACCTTAGATGTTTGGAATAATTATTGAAACATGCATATGTTCTTAATGTTGAATATTATTGAGTTTTGAATGCTATTAGTCACAAGTATTATTATATAGAAATAAATTTGTCAAAGGTTCTTTGTGGAAGTCTTGCTATTAGCTTTATCTGTCCACCATTAATTAATTCACTTCTTAACCCTTTCATTCCTATCCCTAACCTTTTAGTGTTTGAGATTTAAAGAGTCAACATTTAGTAAGTTGATAATGTATACCAACCTACTATAGAGGTTGGATTAAATTATTTTAACCCTTTCAATATGTGGTTTTTGTTGTTATTAATGGGTGCTTGCCTTTCAAATCATTGTAGATGATAGTCATGGTTCAAGTTCAACTTTGTGATAAACCAAGCCACAATACTTATGTTATTTCTTAAAAACCTTAGTGGTTTAGCCTTAGAATGATATTTTCAAATACCTCATCATTCCATTAAAAATTTCAAGGAACTTATGGAAGCCTTTTTCAAGCAATTTTTAGTCTACATAGAAGAAAATGTCACTATAGATGATCTATACCAACTCAAACAATCCAAGACTAAACATTTCTCATATTTCTTGGCTAAATAGATGGCCTTGGTGGGAAAACTTAAATACATTCCTCCTCCTAAGGAACTCTTACACATGTTCATAATAAACCTTCATGAACAACTATCATAACCTTTAGAAATGAAAAACTTAACCTCTTTTGAAGAAGCTATAGACATGACCAAAAGAGTAGAAGCCTTCCTCCTAAGATGAGGTAAAATTAGCTATAATAAATAGGAAGAGAAATATTTCAAAAAGTGTCAATACAAAAACAAACATGTCTTAGGATACGGTGTAATATATTATTTTTAAAACAACAATGAAAATGGGTGATGCTTATGGGCCTCTAAATTATGGTAAATTTGGGTTTTAGGAGAATTGTTCTCGAGGGGGATTCTAAGAATATTATAACTTCCCTTCAAAAAGGGGAGATCAATAATTATAGCATTTTCCAAATAATTAGAGATGTAAGGACTATTTTGGGAAACCTAGAATAAAGTCAAATTAAAAATATTTATAGAGAGGGAAACAAAGTTGCTAATAAAATGGTGAATATGGTAGTTAGATTTAAGAATTTCAATGTCTAGTCATATGCTCCCATGGAATTAAAAGATATTATAGGAATTGATAATGAAGCTAGCAAATAAAGAGGGTATAGAAAAGTAGAATACTTATTGGCATCATGCGATGAAGGATTTAAGCACACTAAATTACATTATTGTTAGCGGTTTATTTATCAATTATGTAAAGCATTCAGCACTGCATAAGCCTTGTAAAATAGAAGGATAGCAAAAGGGATATTATTTCAACTTCTTCATGAGCAGGTTTAGCCCAAGTTTGTTTGTTTTACTAATATAGGGCTATATTGTATTTTTCTGATCTTATCTTGTTGTTTTCCTATACATATCTTAAGATATTTATAAAGGGTTGAGGCCCTTCAACACCCTTTTTTATCAATACAAAAAAAACACTCCTCAATAGCTAGTAGTGCCAAGACAAGACAAATCCAAATAATAATACATAAATACTAGACAAAGCCAAGCCACCATGTTAAAATTTATTCTTGATTCAAAGATGATATATCTCCCACCTATCCAACCTTGGGATACTACCAAAGAGTTACCCAATTGGTACAAACATGATGAACATTGTGATTATCACCGCACATAATGGTATACAACAAAGAAGTAAATTACCTTAAGGAATCTTATTCAAGATATTATAGAGGAAGGAAAGATAGTTTTCAAACAACAACATACTCCTAAAAAAACTTAGGCATATTTCAGAAAACCCCTTGCCAACACATGATAAAAAGTCTACCAAATTCATAGGTACTATGCATCTATCAAAGCCATATTATGCAGTAACTAGATAACAAGCCTAGAATCAATCCTTTGAGCAACCATCCTTAGTCATCCCTTGCAATACCAGAGTAAATATCCCTAACACATTGCCCTTGGTTCTTACACCTCCTAAAGAAACCTTACACTTTTTTTATCTTTGAAAATAATTAGAAAACATACCCACATAGATCTCCCTTATATAAGTGCTAAGGACATCACCTTCTCATAAATAAATACTACTTCTAAGTAAGCAAGAAGTTCCTTAAGACATATCTCCTAACGACATCGCCAACATAGAGGGATTCTCTACAATAAACAGTGTCATTTTAGTTTTCCACAAGATAGATACACCTCTTGAGACATATAGATAGATTCACCTCTTTATATTATAGCCCAAATAGGGGATAAACATATCAAGAGAGTCCTAGTAGATAACAAGTCAAACCTAAATATTTGTAGTGTGAAATTTTTATAAAATTTTAATTTAGGTTTTTTTTTTTGAAAAATATGACCTTGATATTAGATCATTTGAAAATGAAGAAATAGATGTGATAGGCACCATAACCTTACCTTTAAAATTAGGCCCATGCATCCTTAACATCCTCTTTTATGTTATATCATGTGATGTCACATACAACATGCTCCTTGGGAGGCCTTGGATACATGCCATGAAAGTGGTACTTTCCACCTTAAATAAATGTTTTAAATATGAATATCAAGGAAGTATTATCCATATAATTAGAGATATAGAGCCTTTTGCCTTATGCAACTCATTAGAAATTCAAAAAAAAGAGTTTAACCTTTACCCCTCACTTCAACCAATGTTAAGACAAATAAAGAGAAATAAATTTTGAAAAAATCCCTTATAAACTTAGGGGATGACCCCAAATTTATTCCAAAGATCAAATCAACTTGATTCATCCAAATCCATATCCCTTCTCAGAATTGGTTAGTCAATGAACATACACATCATGTTACATGTCACCCATATTTTTTGTATTAAAAAATATAGTCAACATGGGTTACCAAGGCAAAGGCTTAGGTCATTTTGAACAAGGTATCAAAGAACCTTTAGAGGTTGAACCTTGGATAGGAAAATGTGGTATTGGATACATCCCCAACAAGAATGAACCTATAGACACCTAAAATATGTCATTTTTAGGAGACTACTCATATGGGCATATCAAAAGACCATATGAATGATCTTGGACCTTTACAAGAGCCAAAAGTGGTCCTAACAACTCAAAAAGGGCAATTCTAGCCCATTCAGGCTTAGCCGCTATCAATCAGAGTGGACACCAACACTAGCAACTAAAGCTAAGAGTGGCCACACCTACCCGTTGCTTTGGACAATGAATAGCACTGAAACATAGTCTAGCCATGAGTATGAGCCCAAATCACATAGTTTGACTACACTTGCATTTCTTGCGAGTGGTTTTGGTGTGGAACTCCTAGAGATCCTCTTGACTACCCCTTAAATGTAAATTTGTGACTAATCCTTCCCCTTGGGATAGTTAGTTGCATGCATATCTAGATCTTGGCTTCTATAGGAAGCTAAGATCTATATCTAGATCTGAATCTAGGAGGTCTACATATGAAATCTCCCAAGCAAAGCAAATGATCCGTGAATATAAAAATTTATGTAGCAAAGCTCTAGAATATTGGAGAGAGATTTTATACCCCTTGGAGGAGTAGCAGAGCTCTTCCAAATTTAGTGACAATTTCTAACCATACAACCATTCATATTGAATGTTCTTCATTGCCAATCAGTGTACAGACATAGAGGTGACCCTTGGACATCAATTTATATGATAAATCTAGTGTTACAGCCCCTTGGTTCACAAGAAACAAGGTTTCATTTCATAGTCATTGTCCTTGACAATGGCCTATTTACGGGGACCGAAAAACACACTTCTTCAAACCCTACTTTTCATTAAAATATGCTGGAAAAATACATCAGATAAACACAGCCCACAGGCTTTTACAAAGACCAGCGCTTGGCTTTGGTCTTCTCTTCTCACTTCTACGCTCTCAGTGCGTTCTTCGATCCACCCCGACTAATACATCAAACCGGGTTTTTATAGAGGCCCCGATCCTCTGAGACAACTTACACATAAATGGGTTCACCAACCCGATTAATTACAAAGACATGAAAACCAGGACACCAACCCGATTTAAGACCCCTCTCCGCATGGTTCCTATCACCATTGAATCCGTTAGATTCTCTGCATGACCCATCCTCTTCGTCTCCCATGCTCCTGGGTAACCACCCGCTTTAACTGCACCTTGTGCCACGTGTCGTTTTTGAATGGCCCCCAAAAATACCACCTATCACGGTTTTCTTGCCATCTCCTTCTCCTTCTCTGCCTTCTTCTCTCTCCGCCACGATAGCGTGACATGTCATGATATCATGACGTTCTGGCCTCCCTGTGCTTCCTGGAACTTTTGGTCACGATATCGTGACAGTCACGATATCGTGACCTTTCCACCCCCGTGCCTTCATTTCTAATTCTTGTTGTGATATCGCGACGTCCTCGCTTCCCTGCCTTCTCGCTGATTTTTTGTCATGACATTGCGACGTCATGATATCACGATTGATTTTTTGTGGCAACATCGTGACGTCACGATATCATGACGTCGCAATATCATGACCTCTCCACTGCTCCCTTAGATTGCTTCTTCGCTGTCACAATTTCACGACGTCGCGATATCATGATGTCGCAATTTTGTGACCTCCCTGCTTCTCTGCTGTAACGCCCAATTTGTGTCATGATTTCGTGATGTCGTGAAATCGTGACGTTCTTCTTCCTCTGCCTTAGAAAAAAATTTCTTGCCTTCTTCTTCTTCTTCCTGAGTCGACTCTTCCGAAGTGGCCCTCCCGCAACTGGATGCTTCTGCTGTAGGTGCTGCTAGATGCTCCTGCATCAGACACCCGGGGTAAGTGGAGAAGTGATCTTCACTTTTGCATGGTCTGGTTGCTGCCTCTTGCAACACCTCCAAACATTCTTCTGACCCTACAGCCTGTTCCAACTCTGTCTCCTGGCCAGATAAACTTCTGTCTTCTATCGGACAGATTTTATTGCTGCATACTTCTTCATCTATAGCCTTCTTCAGCTTTAGCTTCTGATGCACTCCCGCATCTTTCTTTTTCTATCTTTCTTCATGCCTTCTACGTCGCTCCTCTTGCTCCCATAATTTTATGCTGAGCCACTCCTCCTGTAGGGCTTGAAACTGCCACTGCAATGCTAAGAACTCTTCTTCTGGCACCATATCTTCCTTGCTGTCCCGGCTTCTTTGGGGATGCATTTTTTTTTTTCTCAGCTTTTCTCACAAATCTTTATCGATGCTGGTGTAGCTACCTCACTGTCGGCAATCTGCTAACATGCTTTGGGATCTTAACTCTATCTCTCTCTCAGAACCCTACCACAAATCTTGGTGTAACTGCCTCACGTCCGACGATCTATTACACACTCAAGAACATTAGCTCTGATACCACTGACAGGGGACCAAAAAACACACTTCTACCAAACCCTACTTTTCATTAAAATATGTTGGAAAAAAAAAATACATCAGATAAACACAGCCCGCAGTATTTTACAAAGACTAGTGCTTGACTTTGGTCTTCTCTTCTCACTTCTATGCTCTTAGTGCATTCTCTGATCCACCTTGAATAATACATCAAACTGAGTTTTTATAGATGCCCCGACCCTCTGAGACAACTTACGCATAAATGGGTTCACCAACCCGATTAATTACAAAGACGTGAAAACCGGGACACCAACCCGATTTAAGACCCCTCTCCGCACGATTCCTGTCACCACTGAATCCGTCAGATTCTCTGCATGACCCATCCTCTTCGTCTCTCGTGCTCCTGGGTAACCAACCACTTTAACTACACCTTGTGCCACATGTCATTTTTGAATGGCCCCCAAAAATACCGCCTGTCACAGTTTTCCCGCCATCTCCTTCTCCTTCTTCGCCTTCTTCTCTCTCCACCGTGATATCGTGACATGTTGCGATATTGCGACGTTCTGGCCTCCCTGCACTTCCTGGAACTTTTGGTCACGATATCATGACAGGTCACGATATCGTGACCTTTCCACCCCCGTGCCTTTATTTCTAATTCTTGTCGCGATATCGCGACGTCCTCGCTTCCCTGCCTTCTCGCTGATTTTTCATTGTGACATCGCGACGTCGTGATATCATGACCTTTTCGCTACTCCCTTAGACTGCCTTCACTATCACGACGTCGCGATTTCATGACCTCCCTGCTTCTCCGCTGTAACGCCCAGTTTGCGTCATGATTTTGCGACATCGCAAAATCGCGACGTTCTTCTTCCTCTGCCTTAGAAAAAAATTTCTTGCCTTCTTCTTCTTCTTCCTGAGCTGACTCTTTCGAAGTGGCCCTCCTGCAACTGGATGCTTCTGCTGCAGGTGCTGCTAGATGCTCCTGCATCACCTATAGGCATAGCCTAGGGTTTCAAATATTATTTTCCAAGTTTTAGCTTAGATTTGTCATTGCTTTTTGCTTTGTTAATTAGTTTTAGCATAGATCTAGTTTCCTTAATGTATTTGCATTGTTATTTCCTAAGTTATCCATGCATTTATCATTCAATTTTTGTTGCATTTTGATCTTATTATTCTTACATATAATGATTCATATATTTTCTAAAAAATCCTCTTTACGAGGGGCTACCCATGCTACTCATCTCCTACTATTATTTCTTGTACTTAGGATACAATTTTTAAGGCTAAACCCAAGTGTTTAAAGCATCATATACCTCCAGAAAAGAAGGAGGAGGAATATATAAGCCCTCATACAAGTTTGTGTGTAAGATCAAGAGGCCTGCAAAGTTCACCATCCCCTTGCAGATGATACCATTACTTCTACTTGTATTTCATTGTATCAAACTAGGTATCCCTAAGAGGGACTAATATGTAATAGGAGTTTCACATGAATAAATACAAGATATTTATTGCATTTGTCACTTCCATGTTATTTATGCTTTTATTATATTTTATTTTTATATAGTAGACTAAGGGTGCACAAATTCTTGAGGTCATACAAATGGCGATCACGGTGGGATGTCCACCTAGTTTTTTGTTTTCAGCTATTTTGATAATGTTTTTATGCTTTTTATGTGTGTAGGTCTAGTTGCTCTAGTCGATAGAAACTAAAATATAGAAACCACTTTTGAATTCAGTGGCTAGAAGCAACCACTATGGTCGACAATAGCCAGTAGCAACTGCTCTGGTCGGCAACGACCAAAAGAAAGTTAGCAACAAAGGTCAGCCTGTGCTTCACTAGATGTGGATTTCAGGTTAGGGTAACTCTACTACTTTTACTTTCTTTGTTTGTGTTTTCTATCAGAATACAGTAGGGAAATTTTCATTTAATTAAGAGAACATAGAAAAATACTAAAAGCAAAATCTATTGAATATTTCTAGTTTTCTTAGTTTCTTCCAGTCACTACTAGGAATAGTAGACCCATGTTTTCAAGGTCTGCACTAGTCTCCAATGGTCTAAGTTTTTGTTTGATAAGCTTGCTTGCATGGGGCCCAACTAGTGGCCATTATTTCATGAAGTAGTAAAATGCATTCTCTAAAGGTCATTGAAATATTTAGACATGCATTTTTTTGAATAAAAACGTTCTTTTCTTAGGCATGTAGGAGAAAAATCATGAGTGCTTATTGATGCATTATTTTCCTTTATGCAAAAATCTAAAAATAACCCCACACATCATGTATTACTTTAACATCAATGGAATTGGGCTCTCACATCCAACCCTTTGATTGAGACCAACAGTGGATGTCATTACCACTTGGTTGGCTCACTTGACATTGTATCATCGGGACCCATCCGTGGCCAAGGCTGACCTAAGAACTATCCTATCCATGCAAAATAGCACACACTCCTCTTTGGAGGGGTGTATCACTATGCACGATGTACTTGGGTGAGGGTTGGTAGTACCTATGCTACCTCGTTGAGTATGGACTTCACTACCATATTCGACTTGTGTGAGTATATAGGTGAAATCCTTTAAACAATATGAGTATTACATCAACGAATTCAAAACACGATGAGAGTTTTCTTGCATATTCAAAAAATAAAAAACACACTACACAATTTTTAGGACACAAATCTAATTCTTAAATGATATAATCATATTGTCTACTTTGTGTGTTTATTTATTGTTTGGGTAAGCAACCTAAGATCCTTGATCTAGGATCAAACCCTAACCCTAATTTTTCAAATAAATTTATTGAAAAAGAAAAAAAAATTATTTCAAAACCCTAAGCTATTTTTTGATTCTGCATCCAATGGATCGAGAACCATGCAAAATGGAGCTATAACAAAAAAATTATTTTGGTTTTATGATTACTCTATATTTAAAGTTGAAAATAGGGAAAAATTGTACTAAAATAGTCATAAAATGGGCTAGAAAACTCCAATAATTTCCAAATTTATTTTGTTGTATTAGTTAGCCCCTTGTACATCTCTCACATAATTTTTGAGTTCTAACTCATCATGCTTCAAAATTTTCCAAAAATTACTAAAAGTGGGCATTTCCCCACGAGCCCTCGATTGGAAAATTATTTCAAAAATACAAAATTTTGACCCGAAAGTCATTTTTTGGAGTCATAGCCCATTGCGATTAGCTCATCGCATTGATATTTTTGGTATATAACATCCAAAACCTTTTCAAAAGTAAAAAATTGTCTTTACTGTGGGTTTCCTTCAGGGTTTTCCTAGTCAACACATCATGACAACTATGCATAGCCAAGCTCAATCACGAGCCAACAAAGTAGAAAACTTATGGAGAGGCCTTGAATGCCTCTGATATTCTCCTAAGGATGTCACCATTCCTACATGACACCTTGGTAGTCATCATACCCACTATTCTCCTAAGGATCTCGTCATTCCCATACGATAACCATATAGTCATCACGAAGCCACTTCCTCATATAGGGGATCTACCCATCAAAGTGATAGGGTTGCCATGTGCATGACAGGATATGACATAGTTGAAACCCCTTATAGAGATAAGGAAGATCATTGGTATTACATAAGAGATCAATCATATCAAGAACCTAGGCCTCACGCAGTTCAAAGAGAGTGATTACTCCAAGATCAATTGGAGGACCTGCATGTTGAGAATGATTGTCTAGAGTAAGAATACATGGAATAATTTGACTACGTGTGTAGGTTAAATGAAGCACTGTGTATAGATCAAGATCACCTAAACACCCTCAAACAAGATAAGGCATGAGCATAAGAGAGACGATGATGACGTGTGTATGAACAAATCCTAAGGGATCATCATACCTTGGAACAAAGAAAACATGAAGAACAATCATGTGGGGTAATTCCTAAAGAGGTATCCATATTTGGCATACATAGGCAACAAATCAACATGAGGTACCCTGCGCATCATCAAGAGTTGCCTCCTAGGCAGGTAGATAGTCGTTCTCCTAAACAAGTAGACAAAACCCTTGCTATCAATAATCAACAAAATGATATATCTAGAGATCCCTTACCTAGTATTGAGGTCAAGGAAGATCAAATAAAGTAGGTGAATGAGGTGTGCATAGCCTCACCTAATGAGGATATTATCAGCATGGTCAAGGTCACAACAGGGAAGGAGGAACTCCCTAACTAGTTTGTACCATTGCTGAACCAAATCAACACCAATCATACATCACAATCCTCATATCAATTGAATTCCATTACACCATGCGAGGACCCTGTAATTACATTCCATAAATAGGAAGTTAAACCAGTCCTTGTTAATAAATCTGATCCATATTTGTAAATTATAGCTAGCATTAATTAGATTTCATACAAGTGAGTGTTGGTTGATACTGGTTCATCCATCAATATCATCACTACCACTACATTTAGACATCTCAACATTATGTCTTCCCACATCAGAGCATCTACCTTTATTTTTTAGGTCTTTAATGATGTGGAGTCTCCCATAGTAGGCACAATAGTCCTTCCCATTGAGGTGGGACAAAAGACTATTTCTATATTGTGCTACATCTTAGAGGGTCCAAGACAATATAACATACTACTAGAAAGGCCTTGGCTAAGAGCCATGGAGTACTTACCATCTGTAATGCATCAGTGCATTAAGTAAATTCATGCAAATAAGGTCCATGTAGTGGAGGCTGACATAGATCCCTTTAAGTATTATAAATTGGTAGACCATCTGTAGGAGCCTGTTGTGTCACCCACACATCTAAAAATTGAACCTAGTGATGTTATCTAGAGTCCAGATGTAACCCCATGGCTTGTTGTGAATTTTGTTTCACCATCACCATCACTTGTGGTTTTTCCCATTACACCTCCATCTTCAATTTATCTAAGCAATGAGAAATTGACAAGGACAACCATAGAGATCTCATAGCTATCTCGAACATGTCATTAGAGGACTCTCTTACTCCTATGAAAGGGGAAAATCTTATTATGGTTACAATTGAATCAAGTCACATCATACCAACTTCATCCACCATGTTGTAGGTCACATATAATTTGGATGAAATTGAATTCAAATAACATAGAGGTAAACACTACGTTTACGCCTATCAGTGAGTCCATTGAGGATTTTGGTCAACCACTTTTCGAGTCACTACTTGTTGATATCATTCCTAATTCTTCACTTGAGCATGATGAAATACTAGTTACCACACTGGAAATAAAACAACTTCAACAAGTTGAGAAGCCACCCACAACCCATCCAAATGAACAAGTTCCTTTGCACAAGTTTGTGGGTATGGTTGATATTAAGTTGAAAGACCAACTGACTCTAAAATAGATAAAACAAGATATGGTGCAACCCAAAGATTCCATATCAAAGGGGTCAAAACCATTGGTATTAGTCACCCCTGACTCACTTCTCATGGTGCCTCCTCAAGAGCAAAAACAAGTGTTCCCCCACATCAGAATGGGGATATTCAAGTTGGCATAGTTAGAAATTACAAAGTGAAATAGAAACATGAACTGAGTCACAAATGTGGGGATATTTTTATCTCTATCATCGAATAGAGGGCCATGGCATTCGCAATTGTTATGGATTAAGGAATGTTGTTCAAGATCTCATAGATAGTGGGTATTTTCCCATATATAGTTCATCCATAGTGCCTCAAGCTTCCAAAATAGAGGCTACATCATCCCAGTTGAGACCCCAAGATCAATCGCAGCCTCGTAGGCCCAACAAGCCAACTCATTGAGTAGTTTCATTTTAGATGAGTACCACAACCTTATTTCAAAATATTTATAAGGTAAATGCATTCACATTACCAGAAGTCAAACAAAAAGCACCTAAGCTTGGGTCACCTGATGAAAGCCTCTATTGTGTCTACCATCGTATACAGGGGCATGACATCCGTAGCTACCATTCATTCAAGAAGGTGTTTCAAGACCTATTAGAATGACATGAGCTCCTTGCAGACAGTTTGATCATTTCTCCCCACAAAGACATGGGCAACCCATAGATGTTCGTACCCCAATTGGGAGAGTTGATTTCTATCACTCTTCCCAAGCAAGCTGATTACATTGTAGTAGACAACATACGCAATGGGGGTCCTAAAGGTAGCATACCTTCCCCACCATCCACATCAAGTTCAATTAAGCAAAGTAATACTTCTAAAGGTATCACACCTTCCTCACTTTTATTTAGTGGCACACACATTGGGGGTACCTAAGGTAGCATACCTTCCCCATTTTAAAAATAATAAAATTTCAAAAAAAATTAAAAAATCAAAAATTTCAAAAATAATGGAAAACATAAAAATCCAAAAAAATAAGAAATAATCAAAATCAAAAGGCTCCAAAGGCATCATAAGTCCTTTGGTCAACTCACAAATGGCTCCAAAGGCATCATAAGATATTTGGTCACCATCACAAAATTCCCCAAATGTGTCATAAGCCCTTTGGTCAAACTCACAAAAGGCCCCAAAGGCATCACAAGCCCTTTGGTCAACTCACAAAAAGCTCCAAAGGCATATTAAGTCCTTTGGTCAATTCACAAAATTCTCCAAAGGCATCACAAGCCCTTTGGTCAACTCACAAAAGGATCCAAAGGTATAATAAGCCCTTTGGTCACCATCACAAAATGCCCCAAAGACGTCATAAGCCCTTTGGTTAAACTCATAAAAGGTCCAAAAGGCATCACAAGCCCTTTGGTCAACTCACAAAAATATTTAAAGGCATCATAAGCCCTTTGGTCAATTCACAAAATGCTCCAAAGGCATCGCAAGCCCTTTGGTCAACTCACAAAAGGCTCCAAAGGTATCATAAGCCCTTTGGTCACCATCACAAAAGGCCCCAAAGGCATCACAAGCCCTTTGGTCAAACTCAAAAAATTCTCCAAAGGTATCACAAGCCCTTTGGTCAAACTCACAAAATGCTCCAAAGGCATCGTAAGCCCTTTGGTCAAACTCACAAAAGGCCCCAAAGGCATCACAAGCCCTTTGGTCAACTCACAAAAGGCTCCAAAGGCATCATAAGCCCTTTGGTCACCATCACAAATTTCCCAAAAGGTGTCATAAACACTTTGGTCAACTCACAAAAGGCTCCAAAGGCAGCATAGCACCTTTGGTCAAATCATGAAAATATCTAAATGCATATTAAAGCGCTTTGGTAAAATCACAAAAAGATCCAAAGGCGTTTTAAAGCCCTTTGGTCAAATCACAAAAGGCTTCAAAGGCATCCAAAAGCCCTTTGGTCAACTCACAAAATACTCCAAGGGTAGCATAGCCCCTTGGTCAAATCAAAAAAGGATCCAAAGGCATCATAATCCCTTTGGTCAAATCACAAAAGGCTCCAAAGGTATTTAACCCCTTTGGTCAGAAAAAAAACATAAAAACACAAAAATAATTTAAAATGAAAAGTCCAAAAACATTGGAAAATATCAAAAATCAAAAAGCAATAAACTCAAAAACATTGTAAAAATACAAAAATAGTTGCATTTGGTATTTGCATCCATTAGTTGCATTGCATTTAGGCATTTCCATCCATTGCACTTGCATTAGGATAGATTGTGTTCATAATCTCACAAATGACACCACATTTGTACCTCAATCATGCATCTTCAAAATCCATCATCATCCATAACCCATGTGAGTAACTGTGTTTTTTAACACAACCTCTCCTGTTGCTATAAGGAATATACTAGGGCTTTTCGGTCACTCAGCCATACCTAGTGATTTTATCAAACTTTGTAGAAAACCATCTTCACTAGCAGAAGATGAGGTCTAGGTGTGATAGCACTTGGTATATTTTAGGATCCCATCACTAATCAAAACACTAAAATCCTAGTTGGAACAAGGTAAATATGAACACTACAAAGTGGTACTAGGCATCCTAAGCAAAAAAATTTTACTTTCTCACCTTGCAATGCACATGGTCTAGGATTTTGATCATTGGCAAAAGGACAAGCTCCCCCCTACCCAAAGAAATACCTTATGTTCATCAAAACAAGAAAAAATCCTAAAACAAAGCAAAAGTCAAAAGTAAAATAAATAGTGATTATCATCACTACAAAAATCTCTTGGTCAAAAGAAAATAAATTCAAAATAAATAGTGATTTTCATCACTAAGCATGAGCAAGTATCCCAAATAAATGTGAAGAAAAGAAGGGGGTGAAGAGCTTGAATCCTTGGAATGGTCATTCTCCATAAACTATTGAGTGATCCCTAATACATAAATGGGTTGCATGAATCCCGCATGGCATTAGGGTAAGCTCTAAATAATTTGCAAAAAAGGGCTAGCTTTAGGTGTCCTATATCGCCTAGTGGTCTAATCTAACTATCCAACTTAGGATCAGGATGAACATTTGAGGATCCCCAATACAACAATGGGCTGCATGAATCCTTCCTGGCACTGGGGTATGCTTATGTTTTATCTAATATATTCATTTTTACACATAGGGATAATGAGTATCTAGGTCTTCATAACAAAAACCTTATCCTTTAGGAGTCCTGTATGGTTAGTATACAACTTTTTATGGAGTAACTAGGGTGTTTGAGTCTCATGGAAAACCTCAAAAATCCCCTAATAGCAACAAATCATGTCACTAATAAAATCATAAAATTTCTTTAGGAGGTTTTATTCATTGAATGGTGTGCATGAAAAGGATAGATACCAGATAAATATCAGTAATGTATTTAGATGGCCACTGACTCTTTTTTATAGTTCTTTTAATTTACAGAAGCTTATAAAGAAAGCACATACATATCACATCATATCATCTCATATTTGAATGCTTAAATGATTAATTATTATGCTAAGAGTTATTATTTACATTCATCATGGTTATACATATTGTGGTGTCGCCCATTAGATTGTTGAACTCATATCACATGCATTCCTTATGTTTTAAGTGATTAAATCATACAGGTTCATTTACATTAGATCATCATCATATAACTAATGCATGTAAACACATTTTATTTACCATATCATAACAACATAAGTTAGATGCATACAATTATATAAAAAATTAAGCATACATTTAACAATAACACTGCATCCATATATGCATACATCACAAGTAGTCCATCTACACATATAGATCACATCATCTAAATCACACATCCATCACCTAGCTAGAGCATGTAAATCAATACATCACATCATATAACATAAGATCATAATACTGCATCACATAAACATAAAAACAAAAAAATATAAATACACATAATGAGTCTCAAAATGCTAATATCATATATATATGTGTGTTAAATAAGTACATAAGGGTATAAAACTGCCCACAAGCTATAACTGTGTAGGTCATATGACCTTACACTCAAAAATCAAGCCAAAACCATCAAAGTCATCAGACTACGCCTGCACCTCCTGGATTGCCTCCACCCTCAATTCCATCCTTATGAGTATAGTGGGAGCTAGTACCTGTAGTCTACTTTGTACAAAAATATTCCTCTAGCTAGGTCAAATCAATGAATGCTCTAACATGCTCTACTGTGACCGCCCTACTGTAGATCTCTCCTGAGGAGTGGTGCTTAACATTTGAATCTGCATATTTAGAGATGCAATGTATGTAGTATCTCCCTAATATGAGCATCATAGTCCTCCAAGAGATCCCGTAGGTACCTGACCTCTACACCTAGATCCAAACATGTTGGTCCCTATACAATGGGAGTAATTAATACCACCTATATTTATGCAACATCTCTCTCAAAAGTTAGCTACTCTATCTTGAGCTGTACTAAGTCAATATATGTCTGGAGGGTGGTCCTCTCCCCCTCAAAGCTCCTGACCTATGTCTGGAGGGCAGTAATAGTAGATTCCCACTGTAATACCTGAGTATGAGCTACCTAAAGCTCGGTATCTACAATGTGCAATTGATCCCAAATAGGAGACTCCTCCTCTGGAGCTAACTCCTTCTCCTCTAGAGCCACCTGCTCCTCTACCACATATTGCTCTAATGCCTACCCCTAGTACTCTATCCAGGCTCACACTCGACACCCATCAGGATCCTCTACAAATACCTTATCCCAATACTGAACTAAGCTATCGTCGCCCTACCATAGCTGTGTGACCTACCATTGGGTATATGCCTCTGTAACCTCGACGTATGCTATACCAAAATCCACTACTAGAGGGTCATCATACCTTGTAACTACTGCAATGCAAGGTGGTGGAAGATCCCTCTTTGTGGTAACCCACCTATATAAAACGAGCTCTAGAGGTAAATCATGATGAATACCAAATTTTTTGAGCATCGAGGAATAATGGAAGAACTCCCTGATGTCGCCCTTATGATTGATAACCCATCGATCATGCCTATTTTGAGCCATAATTTTTTCTACCTCTTCCCAGGTGGGGTACTCATGATAGGACCTCCATATAATATCCTTGGCCTGCAGGCCATTCAGAGTCACTGCATAATGATAAAGATCCTCTGTATGGCACTGAATCTTGTGCTTCTCATGCTCTCAGGACCACTTGCCTCTATAACACTGAGAAACATCTGTTATAGCAGTAATATCAATAGGAAATCCTCCTGGGTGGTCCACCCTGATGTGCTCCCACCCCCATATCTAGAGGAGTAGGCTACAAGAGACACTGGCTTATCCACATCATTGAATCCTGTAGAGCTCATCATAGCATTGGGCCAACAGTGCACTCCCCCAAGCCATGATGATGGGTGCCTCGTTGTCCATAAAATACTGAATCATATCTAGGAGGTTCTAAGGGAACCTCACTCCAGAGCAGTCAAGTAAAAGCATGTTACATATAACCTGCATCAAAATAGCATGCCATCATGGGAAGACATACTCCCAATACCATCGATCCATAGAGATCTCACCATGATGACAATCACCAAATGCTATAGCTGCATGATCCCTAAAAACCCTCACAAAGACATCTCTAGCATCGATAGGAGAGGACACAATAGGGACTTCATCAAAAGGGATATAAAATATCCTGTATATGTCCTCTGATGTAATAGTCGTCTCACCAGTAGGGATAAGGAAGGTGTTAGTCCTGGAATCCCACCTATGTACCAGGTCAATAAGGTAGGCCTGGTATGAGATGATCGTCAGCAACCTGGTGACATACTAAAGCCTGTGGGTATCAAACCAATACCAATATGCATCATCCATCTGGGACAAAAACCACACAAGCAAAGTAGAGTCCCTAACCCACGCAGACAAGAGATAAAAGTGCAAAGCAAATGCCTAAATTAAATGCACTCAAAAATTGAAAAGGCCAATAAAATGTAAAATGGTGTAAAATAAATCTAAGATAGCCTAAGGCTATAAGCATAATGGTTAAATGCACCTAAACATTCTAAAAATCAAATGCACCCTTATAAAATGCCAAAAAAATCAATTAATCATGCAAAAAATAAAAATAAAAATTAAAAAATTTCTCAAAGGTTGCTCGATTGCTCATGCCAGGAGCGGCCACACAGTAGCCACTAAAGCTGATAGCAGCCAACCGCCAACGGTCAAAAAATTGACTATTGGGATTCAAGCTGGTTGTTGATGGTGATAGCGGCCCCTCTTTGGCCATTTAGGGGTTGCTCTGAGCATCAGAAGCCACGAGGCGACACACCAACGACGTTCGCCCTCATCCAAAAATATTAAAAGTTTTGAAAAAATCTAAAAACAAAGCTAAACCCACCTAAAAAAATCCTAAGCTAAGCCTATTTACTGGTTTGGTTTATTTCCAATAGGTTTAGTTTGGTTCTTTTACCAATTAATTAATGAGGTTCATTTTATTGGTTAATTAAACAAAGAAAGCTAGGGTTTGAGAGATACCCGTGAGTCATCAGCTCCTCCACTTGTCAATACCTCACCCTGCTTTGCCATGGTGTCTGAATTTAGTAGTGTCCTAGGTCACAATCACTCTCTCTCACCTCAGATATCAAAAGTGCAAATTAAAAACTAGAAAATGATAAAATTCAAAACCCTAATTTTTTTTTTTATATTTTTAATTTATGCCTCGATAGCTATTGGTGTCAGCAGCCCACACTTTTTGGCCACTGACACTGATAGCGGCCATAAAATGGAAATTATGGGTCACTTCTACTGATAGCTACTACAAGAAAAAAATAAAGGGACTCAATTTCTCATCATAAGGAACCTCAAAATAGGCAATTAAACATACTTATCAATCCAGAATAATAAAAAATTGCATAAATACAAAAACAAATCACACAAATCAAAATACAAAAACAATATAAAATTCAAATTAAAAAAAATCAAATAACATCAAAATCTTGGAGCCTCGTATTCTATTATTTTCTCTATACACTTGGTGGTTGCAGCGATTGGTGCTCCATGCAATTCGACAAGATGAGTAAATCACCATAAGGCCATTTGGGATAAATTAGTTATGGCTAAATTGAGACACTTCACTTCAATCCCAAAGAAGGCCATGGTGGCTAGACTACTCCATGGGAAAGAGGATGTATCTCAATTCTTCTATGATATTTTTCAACAAATAATTGAATGTAGCAATTTAATACAAGCTTGAATGCAATTGCTATCATCTTGATTCTCTAAGAAGGCCATTGCGGTCGGACTGCTCTATGCGATAGAGATGTAAAATAACTAAAAATGGTTGAGATAATGCCTCAAATAGGATCTAGCAATAACAAAACAAACCTCTTGAAAAGATCCAAATCATTCATCTTGGTCAAGCGACTCATCATTTTATTCATTGTCCTTCCTCATCGACTCATCTTTTGAGGGGGTAGTCATAATATCAATAATCATAATCAAAATTAACAAAGGATCTCTTGATCATGTCAAACTATGTTCATATTATGAATCATTACCAACAACTATCATAAGCTTACCCTTTGATGGGGAAAAAATCAAATATGATAGTTAAGCTTGTAGCTCTCCTCCTTTCGTAACTATAGTAGAACTGAAGTTACCCGATTGCTTGATGGATGTGTGTAAGATTTTTCAAAATTAAGCCTTCCATATTTTTGGAAGCAATGATTCTAGGATTTGTGCCTTTTCTCATGTCTGGGGCATCCAATGCTGATCAGATCAATGATCATCACACACCCTACAATGTGGCCCTAGGTGGTCTATTTTTGCTTCGCGTTGTGTTTTCCCACAACACATCCCAAAAAGGGGTATCTGTAGACACCTAAAATACATCATGTTTAGGAGACTACTCATATGGGCACATCCAAAGGCCATATGACTAATCTTGGACCTTTCCAAGAGACTAAAATGGTCCTAACCACTCAAAATGGGTAGTTATAGCCCATTCAGGCTTAGCTAGTATCAATTAGAGTGATTGCCAACACTGGCCACTAAAGCTGAGAGTGGCCACACCTAGCCAATCATAGTTTGGCTATAAATACAGGCCCATATCATGCAATATGACTACACTTGAATTGATTATGGGTAATTTTTGGTGTGGAACTCCCAGAGATCCTCCTGATTGCCCCTTCAATGAAAATTTATGACTGATCCTTCCCCTTGGGATAGTCAATTACATGCAGATCTGGATCTTGGCTTCTCCGAAGCCAAGATCCAGATCTGCATGTAATTGACCATCCCAAGGGGAAGGATCAGTCATAAATTTTCTTTGAAGGGGCAGTCAGGAGGATCTCTGGCTTCTCCAGAAGCCAAGATCCAGATCTAGATCTAAATTTGGGAGGTCTACATATGGACCCTCCCAAGCAAAGCAAATGATCCATGAATATCAAAATTTTGTGCAACAAAGCTCTAGCATATTGGAGAGAGATTCCATACCCCTTGGAGGAGTAGCGGAGCTCTACCCAATTTAGCGATGATTTCCAGCCATACAACCATTCAGATTGAACATTCTTCATTGCCAATCAGTGTATGGACATAGAGGCGATCCTTGGACATCAATTTAGATGAGGAATCTAGTGTTACAACCCCTTGGTTCATGAGAAAGAAGGTTCCATTTCATAGTCGCTATCCTTGACAATGGCCTGCAGGCACAACCTAGGGTTTTAGATATTATTTTCCAAGTTTTAGCTTAGATCTATCATTTATTTTTGCTTTGTTAATTAGTTTTAGCATAGATCTAGTTTCCTTAATGCATTTGCACTATTATTTCTTGAGTTATCCATGCATTTATCATTCATTTTTGCTGCATTTTGATCTTATTATGCTTACATATCATGCTTCACAAATTTGCTAATAAAGCCTCTTCATGAGAGGCTACCCATGCTACTGATATCCTACTATTATTTCTTGTACATAGGATACAATTTTTAGGGCTAAACCCAAGTGTTTAAAATATCAGATCCCTCTAGAAAATAAGGAGAAGGAGGCATCTATAAGCCCTCATAAAAGTTTATTTGCGATATCGGGAGGCTTGTAGAGTGCACCATCCACTTGTGGGGGACACCATTACTTTTGCTTGTATTTCATTGTATCAAACTAGATATCCCTAAGAGGGACCAATATGTAACAGGAGTTTCACATAAATAAATAAAATATATTTCTTGCATTTTTCACTTTCGTGTTATTTATGCTTTTATGCTATTTTCTTTTGATATAATGTTGCAAGTAGACTAAGGGTGCACAACTTCTCGGGGTCGTACAAAACCATCACCTTTATTAGAAGAAGATGAAGAAAATTAACCCAAGTCTTTACATGGATCTCAATGGGGTGATGAATATGAGAAATAACTATGGTCACTTCTCAATGAAACACCTCACAAAACCATATGTTTTACTAGTATTAACATGTTAATAATTTTCCATCCTAAATCAATAACATATCAAAAGGAAAACAACATTAAATAATCTTGTGATAAACATCACATTGAAGAATATCTTAAATAAATCTTCAATTTAGATTCTACGCAACTACCTAAATCTAAACAAACATTAATACACAATAACTAAAAAACTTATGGATATTAGTTGTCTCTCCTCACTTTGAATATGAATCACAAACCTTGATCAAATAAACAATAGACATCAACATTGGTACCAAAAAATATCCTTGATTCTTTAAACTAGGAAAAATACTAACCCAAGATGAGCAAATAGGATACATGAACCTTTTAAAATAATTCCATGATATATTTTCTTGGATGTATGATGATATTCCTAGGCTTGATCCCTCACTACTAGTGTACCATCTTATCATGCATCCAAATGCTAAATATATCAAGCAAAATTTAAGAAAATTGCATCCCAAAATTGTTCTTTTAGTTAAGTATGAAATCCAAAAACTATTATATGTGGGTTTCATAAAGTCCATAGACTATCTGGATTGGATATCCAACATTGTTTCTATTTCCAAGAATGAATGATCCATTCAAATTTGTATAGACTTTAGAGACATAAATAGTGCATGTACCAAAGATGACTTCCCTCTACCAAACATAGACATGATAGTAGACTTCACTGTAGGATTTAAAATGTTGTCTTTGATGGATGGATATTTAGGCTACAATCAAATAAATATCACTCTTGAATATCAATCCAAAATGGACTTCACAACCCCTTGGGGAACCTTTTGCTATCAAGTCATGCATTTTGGCCTAACAAATGCAAGATCAACATATCAAAGAGCCATGACATATATCTTCCATGACCTTATGCATGAAATTGTAGAAGACTACGTAGATGACCTTTAATATCACTCAAATAAAAGGTAAAATCATGTTCAAGACTTAAGATGCATCTTTGAGAGATTACAAGAATACAAAGTAAGGCTAAATTCCCAAAAATGCATCTTTGGGGTAACACCAGGAAAGTTACTAGGGTTTATAGTATCCCATCATGGAATCAAAGTAGATAATTCTAAATCATAGCAACAACAAACATACCACCACCAACAAATTTGACTGAACTATGTAGCCTCTAAGAAAAATTGCAAGCCATTCAAAGATTCATATCACAATTAGCAGATAAATATCAGCCCTTCTCTAGGTTACTTAAGAAAGATACAAAGTTTGAATGGGATAGTGAATTTCAAAATGATTTTGAATCCATATAAACTTATCTCTTGATGCCACCTATCTTAATACCAGCTGGTCCAACCTAACCATTGTTGTTATACATAGCTACTACTAAACATACCCTTGAAGTCTTACTAGCTCAATATGATGATAAACATTGAGAGAGGGCCATCTACTATATAAGTTGAACTTTGGTGAATTACAAAACTCATTATACACCATTAGAAAGCTATGCCTAACATTTGTTTTTTTCTCTCTCAAATTAAAAAATTACATTCTTACCCAAAAGACCTATATTGTAACAACCAACTCAACCCAAGGAAGAGAGAAATTTATTTTCTTTCACAAGTAAGGATTCACAAAGAAGGCTCAATTTTTTTCCAGCATTATAATGCATAACCATATTTTAAGTTTAATGTCACTACAGACAACACTCAAGTGGATAAGAGTGGCCAACATCCCATATTCCTAAGGTTCACCTTTCTAAACCTCACCACTTAGAAAGGATCTAAATAGTGGTTCCCCCACCTTTCCTACACCCTCACCAGTATAGGACAACTTGACCATGGTGTAGAGATTATCCTTTAAGCCCCATAACACTTAAAGGAGGATGCCTTTTTCCAAACCCTACATAAGTTTATCTATGTGTAATTATTTTGGTGTAATGTCTTAGTGCTTAGTTACCACACCTCTGTAGGCTAAATAAGGCCATTACCACTCACTTGGCAATGAGCATGGTCACTTGATCCTCATCATTCAAGGTACCACCACTAAACTATCTTGTGAATGATTCCAAAGACCCCACCACTTTGGGACACCTAATCCTCATTGTTCAAGGTGTATAAATCACAAATATCTGGCTATTGCATCACTACAACTCATTCTAGATTTATGAATACCTAGTTATTGTATCATCGCAACTCCTACTAGGTTTTGAGATACTTCTTCACTCAAGTATACTAATATGGCTCTAGATTCATGCCCAAGAACCCCCACCAAACCCAAGAGTCTAAACATATCAAATAATAACATCTCTCCAATAAAGTGCTACATCAAAGCATACTTAAATATAAAACATTAAAAATCTAGCATCATAATTATTTCCATAACACATTTACTAGCATGTAGCACTTCCATTATCTCAATATTGAAAAGAATGAAACATTATAAAATGATTTATAATCCATAACCATGAATTAAAATATAATATATTCTTTCCATTTTCTCATAACCAAATATTCCAATCACTTTACATAAGACCTAATAACAATAAATCTTCCATTCTTTGTTTAAGTTTCGAATATAACAAGAGTAATTACAAGACATATTTTCTCTAAATTACTTCACTCTCAACTTTATAATAACTTGACAAAGAATATCACTTTTCTTGTCATCATCTAATACATTATTATAATTCCATCCTGAGCATCATTTTCTTCCCATGATCCTCTTCATGAAGGAAAATCTCCCACAAACTTGAAAAGAAGCTTAGGGATGAGGACAACTCATGATAATGCATATGCAACTTAGCATGCATAATGCAAAACACATACATCCATGCAAGATGTAATTCATGGAATCAAAGAGAATCCCATACTTATATAAATAATGAATTTCTTATCTAATTAAGCCTCAAGAACTCATTATTAAAAATAAATACAACTTCATAAATTTATTCTTATATTTTGAACCACATAAAGCTTTTATATCGTTGCAATTTACCAAAATGCTACAATCAAATAATAAATTCTAATGCATTTATTTTTCTTATAAAAAAAACCCTACAATCCAAATTCCCCATCCATTCACACCTTTTATGCATTCAATCATTTCTTCCCTAATGAATAATTTTCATATTAACAACTAACTAGCATCATATTAGATAAATAAAATCCATAAAGTCAAAAGAAAATTTCAATATAATTATAGATCACATAATTAATATTGGCAATTACCCAATGAGTTTCAAGTCTAGACTTAATAGCAACATAAGTATAGGAAATAGGTTCTATTGGTATCCGAATTGACATCAAGAAATCTTGAAACTGTGACTCTTATATTCCAGCTTTTTGATTAGGCATGCACCTGTCAATCCCAGTCCAGATATCAATTTTAGATGGATTAAATATTGCTCTAATCCAACCTCTATAGTATTTTGATATTCCTTGTCAACTGATAGGGTGTTGAATTATTTAAGAATAGTTAAATTTTTAAATATAGGGATAGAAATGGATTTTGGGTTAGGAAGTAGTGATTAAACAGTGGTCGGATAAAGCTAACAACATAGGCATCTAAATGAAAACCTTATGACAAACAATTTCCAATGTCCCACACTTGTGATGAACAAAATTTGAAATAGATAGTCTTCATAAATTAAGCAAACAGAGATATACTTCAAGAATTCATTTCAACATCAAAGATACTAATAATCCAATATAGTAGAATAAGATTAGTACCAATATTTAACATAAAATAAATTCTTACAATTATAGATTCAATCATGAAAGATTTCAAAATACTCTAATATAGCAATCCAATATTAGTAGAATAGACTAACCATAGCAGCAATAGCAGAAAAGTATTTCATAGCTTGAATCTCTCAAAGATTACAGAAGACACCAGTCTGAGGCAAACATCCAAGTAATGTTTTTTCTATTGATTTGCAAAAAGTATTTACACAGTAGAACAAACACTCTAGAGCTGACCCTAAAAATGAGGGGTCAACCTCTATTTAGACATGCTTGTAAAAATAAAAAATATGGAACATTACAAGGAAAATTAAATGCTAGATAAACCAGGTTCTAAGGTGGTAGCTTCTTATTTTTACTTGATGAAAGAAGAAAATGCACAATCTTGTGCTTCTTTGCAATTTGAATTTTGCAAATTTTTGGTATTTCATGGTGTTTTGGATCCAGGTTGTCAAAAATACAATCCATTCCATACATCATTTTTGTAGACACTATCCAGCCATATATCTACAACTACCTATATTTTGGTTCTTGATCTCTTCGATGCTTCACCTACTGGTTCACCTTGATTAATCACTTTCACATTATAGAAGTTCTACTTTTATGTGCTTGGAGATCATTAAAATGAGTCAACCATTGATCCACTTATGAATAGCTAAGATCAAAGCTTGAACATTACTGGTAGCCCACTCCTCAAAATAGCTTTCTATATTCGTTGACCATTTTGATCGTGGGTTGGAGCAAATAATTCTTTGATCTAAAACATACGCCTTGAGACACGCAGGATAGAGCATTGTGCTGGCCCACTAATTTTATTATTTGAGTTACTTTATCTTGCTTTGAATTCATAGCACAGAACCAATTCTAGACCGTGTTGTAGCCCATACCTTGAATCTCACAAATATAAGGTTTGACCATTGCTAACAATAGGATAGAAAATTTCTCTGGACCACGTGGGATATAACATAAAATTGTGTGATATGGAACCTTGAGATGTCCTGCTCCCTTGCAATCCTCCTTTACAAATGTTAACCTCTTTGACCACAGGTTGGAACCATGTGTGCTGCACCTCTACAGTAAGAAATAATCTTGAGCTTGTGCAGGGTGGAGTGATGTGTTGTAGATCAAAATTCAGAGAGCGGTGATGTCACATTTTATTGATGTTGACCATGGGCTAGAACCATATTCTATGTCACATGGGATGGAGCATGTTGCAAACTGCTAAAATTTATTAAAACCAAAAATGTGTTGTGGTCTACAATATTTGAAATGACTGTGTAAACTTTAACCACTTTGACCATGGGGTAGAACATCTTGTGCTGAGCCACTGCGTGGGATAGAGCAAGCTTCTTCATGCCTTAGAAAATTTTACAAAATTTTCCTAAGGATATGGCCATTTTAGGCCTACATTCTAGCACCTCCTAGGGGATTTTGCTCATAAAGCCTAAGAAATTCGAGTCTTATCCATTGGGTATTAGGATTCAAAAAAAATGAAAAGATCCTTAAAAGGAAAAATGTATGAAGTAGAAATAAATGGAAGCATATGAAATGGGAAAATAGAGGAGGTTTAAGGAACGCTAAACTTCAATATTTAATGGATTATGCTTCATATAATAACTTCTATGTGACCATAACTCTCTAGAACATTTGTGAAGATACTCAGAGAGTAACATTTCACATGGAAATCATGCTGGAAACAACAAACTTTACAAATACTTCCATGAATGCAGCCTCAGTCTGGCTATATAAAACTATGTTCTCCTTTTATAATTCCAGTCAGATCAAACAAAATAATTCTTCATGGTTTCCTCATATTTTTCTATAGGCTTCATGCTTTATGACTATTCTAATAGTATTAGGATTAGAAACAATATACAAAAATATACACATGAATACAAAATGATTAAGCCCAATTCCACTACAAGGCTGTTTTACTCTTATTCATTCTCTTATTGATTCTACCCCTTGATATGCTCATCTTGTATCTCTTTAGTGTCTTTAAGAACTTTTTTCTGATTATTCTTCCTCTTGGTGAGATTTCTCTTCAATGGTTTCTTGTTTCTCTTCTTCATTGTCATCTTCTTGGTCTTCTTTAGCCTCTTCTTCTTCTTGGAAAGTCTCATACTTATATTTAGGGTTTGGAATATTCCAAACAACTTTACCATTTGCTTCATGGTCTGTAGTGCTTGGTTCCAAGATGATTAAGTAGGATTGGTTATTTCTTTGAGCCACTTATGAATATACTCCAACTTATAAGTCTCATTATAAGTCATGAAATTACCCTTGTTCACAAAATCCTCCATTAGATATTTAAGCCTAGTCAAGCCTTTGATCATCTGAGAGACTTGATCTTGATCAGTTGAATCTTCCCAAGCATCTATTTCAGATTCATCATGGATGATTGAGGCTACATTATTTTTGATATCTTCTTCTAATAACAAGGCATTATTTTCAATCCAAAGACCTCAAAAATCGTACTGCATCATCTCTTGATTAATATCTACAATATCTTCGAGTGTGCCCTCAATATTTTTTGATAGTAACCAACCATTATGAAGTAACTTATTATTATCAAATATAATTCTAATGGTAATACTAGAAGTATGCATACCTTTGTAGGGATAGGCTTTGCAGCTTCACTAAATCTAATTTTAGATAGCTTGAAAATCTATTCTATTGGAATCACCATGGGCTGAAGCTCCCATTAGGATCCTATTCTAACACCATTTTGTAATTCTTATTTACTTATGTAATGACCCACTTCCAATGTGGGGGGTCCCATTATGATATTATCTTGTAATACTTTGTAATGTATGTGGCAAGTAGGATTCCTAGCCAAGTGGCACCATCTCATGTATCATTTTTATCAAGATTGTAACCGATGGTAGGTAAGAGATTCTAGCTCGAGTGGTATTTTTCATGTAAGTCAACTCTTGAGCCTTTAGGTAGGGTTGCATGAAGTTTTTATTTAAAATATATGAAGCCATGTATGAATTCATCCTTTTGCAAGCTAATGAAATATTGAAGGAGGTTGCCCCCTCGAAGAGGCCTGCGATTTTGTGTTATTGTGAGATTGTTCCATTTTTGCATTTGATTTTTGCATAGTGTTATTGAGTTATTTTTAGTATTTTGTATGAGTGCTTATTTTTAATAGTTATATCCTAACAAGTGGTATCAGAGTGCTTTCCAGGGCTGAGTTTTGCTCTAACTGAGATGATTTTTGCCAACCATTTCGCCTGTTAGGTATAAATTTTTGTGTGATTTTTCGTTTCTATTTTTCCTTTATTAAAAAAATCCAAAAAAAAATAGTCTTTTTTTCAACCAAAAATCCAGAAAACACAAAAAATATAGTCTCTGTTTTAGTATTTATGTAGGTTAAAAACATTGTGCTAAGGGTTTTAAAATATCATGAAGGAGCTATCATTATTGGCTAAGCTAGATAGCCAATAAAGGATCTAGTGAAGTGAGGGACGATCAGACTCCAATACCTAGGTCTTAGACAACACTCGTGCACAAATTTGAGCTCCCACACATCTTCAGGTGTATCAGGAGACAATCTAGATTTAAACAAAATTCTATCCATTAGGAAGCTTTTTAGTATTGTATTATCCATAGTCCATGGGACAAAACATCTTGAACGATCACCCTCCTATAATTTAAAAGGGGTAGATAGTGTGCTCAAGAGTATGTGTGAAATCCTCCTTGGATAGTGGCTTTTGGTTTGAGCACTATTGTTTGTCACTACGATACAATATAGGGCCTATGGGTATTACATACTCCCTTACTTAACATACCCTGGTTCTATAAAACATAACTTCCACCTGCAAATCAATACCATCCCTATTTTTCTAACCTGCATTCACAACCCCAAAAGTGAGCATACGAAGAAGACATTACTTATCACATAAAACAAATTTTCATGCACCAATAGTCAGGATAGATTTTGCAAGTGTTTGCAATAGCCTGTAGTTAGAAACATAATAATCAGGACAATGATAGAAACAGTCTGGTCAGTAACAGAGATAGTCAGGTCGACAATAACAACCCTCTATAAAAGTCTAGAATTACAAACTTCTAGTGTAAAAAATAGTACCATCAATGTCAGAGAATACCTAGGTTTAGTGACAAAAATAGTGTCAATAACCACAATACAGGTGACATAGGAAGAAACAGGATAGTGACAGGGTGGTTAGGGTGTAGAATACAGGTCAGAGATAGTTGATCCCAGACCCCAAATTTTGAAATATAACTCCAAATCAGAAACTAACAACACTAGCAACACAAAAAAATAAATGAAATCTTATTAAAATAGGGATATCTGTTCACACAGAGCTTATATTGACTTACAAATTTAGTAGATAATTCTACACTCTATTTTAGAAAAAATTATCCTTGGCAGACCCTGGTTAAATTTTGCACCAATTTTTCAAAAATAGCAATTTTTGATTTTTCTTGCTAAGGCCATAACTTTTCAACGGTCAATCAAATTGATCCAAATTTTTAGGAATAAAAGTTACTTGTTATTATGCACCAAAGACCCTCAAGGAATCACTGGTGAAATTTTAAGTCCAAGTGGAAGAAATTACCTTGACATCAACTTGCAACCAACAAGAGATCACAAAAAGTCAAGAAATTCAGTATATCTCCTCATTGAATGCTCAGATCAAACATCCACCGAAGTGGACCCTATCCTAAAATCAGTGTTGCAACCCATTTTCAAAATTAAATTTTGGACCCTTACTAAAAATAGTAACTCCTGAAATCCCACATCTATTTTTAGTAACTAAGTAAAAGAGGGCCTATAATGGTGAGCGGTACTTGTAGACAAAAGAAGTTAGAAATTGCCACAATATTGGCCGATATGCAAAAATACCTTGACTACTTAACCACTACAAACCACACCATAAGAGAATATATTTGAGAGCTCCGAATGGATCAAGATACCACTAGAATATACTTAGAAAAACAACTTAAAAAGGTGAAGACACAATTTCAAGGTACTCTCACATCTGAACATCAAGCTGAAAACTCTGAATGAGGTCAAAGAAGGTTAAAAAAATACTGAAGAATGAGAACCGAAGACACTCACTATGACCGTGATCCGACCTTCAATATGCCTAAATTGGATTTTCCTATGATTAGTGGAAAGGATGTCGATGGGTGGTTATATTGAGTCGATCAATTCTATAGACTATAATTTCCCTATATATCATCGAGTTCATATGGCTTCCTTCAAATTAGAATATGAAGCCTTACATTGGTTCCAATGGCTACAAGTCACTATCCCTAATCTATCTTGGGAGGACTTTGAGTCCCAACTACTCACTCGATTTGGCCCTAATGACTATGAATACTTTACAGAAGCATTGACAAAGCCAAAAAAACTACCACAGTTCATGATTACTAGATACAATTTAAGAAATTGGCTAATAAAATAAGGGTCTTGAATGAGGGATTTTTTTATGAGTTGTTTCATGAGTGGATTGAAAGATGATATCTAGGCTAAAGTCAAGATGTTTAAACCACAAACCATAATGGAGGCCATAAGTTTAGCCTAATTGGCCAAATCTAAACTCTCAAATCAACGATGGACACCATGATTTTCTCAAGCTCGACCTCCCTTTCCTCCTTGGTTCTAAAATAATACTGATAATAAAAATTCTACTCCTAAGTGACTAATTATAGCTGAAATGGATGCGGGTTGCACCCAAGAGCTATGTTATAATTGTGATGAAAAATTTGTGAAGGGGTATAGATGTGCAAATAAGATATTTTTCTTAATAGATGTAGAGGAACCCAATAGTAGTGACCATAGTGATGAGGAGAGTGACACAGCTAAAGCATCAACTCAATAGGAAGAGGAAACCCAAGACCCTCAAGAAGAAATTTTCATCCATGTTCTTGCCAGGGTTACCACTCCACAAACCATGAAAGTTATGGGTTTTTTCAAATGCCAACACCTTACTATTCTTATTGATTTAGGTAGTACACAACTTTATTGATCCTTAAGTTGCTAAGCAGGCCAATTGCTATATACACACATTCAATTCCTTTGAAGTCATGGTGGCAAATGGAGGCACTTTACCTTGTAAAGGTAAATGTCACAATATTAAAATAAATATGGTAGATTATGAACTCAAGCAAGACATGTTTACCCTCCAATTGGGAGGATGTGACATTGTGTTGGGATCCCAATGGTTGAGCACCTTGGGCACTATCAACTAGAACTTTGCAAAACTATGGATGCAATTTTCACAACATGGACAAACACACACCCTCCATGGTGCCAAAATAGGTCCATCCAAAATTGTCAGTTCCAATTTTATGGAGAAATTATTGAAAAAGTCATTCCGTGGGGTCATTGCACAAATATTTTCAATTCAACCAAGCACTTCCATATTGGATCAAATTCCAGCAGATTTGCAACTTGTTCTGACCAAGCACAATGGCTTTTTTTTAAAACCAACTACCCTGTCACCTTGTTGCTCACATGACCATGCTATTCCACTACTACTAGGTAATGCACCACCCAACATTAGATCGTATCGGTATCCTGATGCTTTCAAGTCTAAAATCAAGCAGTTGGTACAAGAATTACTCAAAACTGGTGTCATTCGATTGAGTACCAACCCTTATTCTTCTCTAGTTTTAATAGTTCGTAAGAAGGATGGCTCGTGGCGATTGTGTATAGACTACCGTGAGCTCAACAAAATTACCATCAAGGATAAATTCCCCATTTCGGTAGTGGATGAATTATTGGATGAATTACATGGAGCTATGTACTTCTCCAAGTTAGACCTTCATTTTGGCTACCATAAAATCAGGCTCAAGGATGAGGATATCTCCAAAACTGTATTTTGTACTCATGAAGGTCACTATGAGTTCTTGGTAATGCCATTTGGTCTGAAAATGCTCCTTCCACATTTCAAATCCTGATGAACAACATATTTTACCCTCTCCTACGGAAGTTCATCCTAGTTTTCTTTGATGATATCTTGGTTTATAGCCACTCGTGGGAAGAACACCTTATCCATGTGGATCAGACAAGATAATTTTTGGTATAACATGAACTTTTTCTAAGTGGTCCAAGTGTTCCTTTGGTCTAAATGAAGTGGAGTATCTAGGACACATTATCTCCAAAGATGGCATCAAGGTTGATCCCAAGAAGATTCAAGCAGTTCAAGAGTGGCCAAAACCTCACACTCTCAAGGGTATTTGGGATTCTTAGGGCTTATAGGTTACTACCACAAATTTGTTCATAATTATGGTAAAATAGCAGCCCCCCTCACATCCATGTTAAAGGACTCTTTTACTTGGATAGGGCCCGTTGACCAAGCCTTCCTAAAATTGAAGCATGCTATGACCACAACACCAATTTTAGCCATACTAGACTTTTCCAAGCCTTTCATCATTGAAAGTGATGCTTTTGGTCGTGGCATCGAGGTTGTGTTGATGCAGGAAGGGAGACCCTTGGCTTTCACTAGTAAGGCACTCTCTGATCATAACTTGGGAAAATCTACATATGCCAAGGAGATGTTGGCCATCTTACATGTCATAAACCATTGGCAATCATATATCATTGGGTGCTATTTATCCATTAAAATATACCATTAGAGTCTCAAATACTTCTTGGAACAACGAGTTGCTACCCTAGAACAACAAAAATGGGTTTCTAAACTCATGGGATATGATTATGATATCACCTATAAAAATGGTAAAGATAATCTTGTGGCTGATGATCTCTCTCACCAATTTGAGACCCTTAGTATGTTATGTGTCATTTCCTCACTTGTTCCTCAATGGATAGATTCCTTATGATAGGAGGTACTTTAGGATGCAGAATTGAAAGCTTTGATGGCATTGCTTCGTGATGATCCTACTTCATTCCCAGGCTAGAATTGGGATGACCATGACCTACATTATTGCCAACACCTTGTTCTTCCTCGCACATCCCCACTTCATGAACTTTTCATGAAGGAACTACATATTTCTCCCTCTTCAAGTCATTCAAGATTTCTTAAAACATATGAATGCCTCAAGCACACATTCTTCTAGAAAGGTATGAAATAGGACATCTGTGATTTTTTAGCAGCTTGTGATACCTGCCAATGGATGAAAGGTGAAATGGTACATTCTCCAGGTACTTATTGTGGTTGCTCCACAACGTACCCCAAAGCTTGGGGCTGTTGGTCCGACTTTTATACACACCCTATGAAGAATGAGCATGAAACTCTGATAACACTTATACGGGATAAATCCCACTCACTTTAGGATCTAGCTGGTTATCCAAGGTGCGAGTTACAGAGTTGGGTCGAATGTCTATTCACTCTTTTCCGCTTCTGGAATAGTTTTCAATATGGACTGTCTGTTACCTTACAACGGGCTCTGAACTTGTTCAGTAATGTTTAGAAGTTGTCACTTGTTGACAATCAGATTTAAAATTAGTTCTTTGATCTAGCTCTTATGGGTCAGTAGATTTAAATAAAAGACAAATTTAAAAGAAAATAAAAATGGATCATTTCACGGTAAAACAAAGAGAGTAGGGTAGGGCAGAAAGAGAAGTCTATCAAACTTAGCTGTAAAACCTAAACTACCAATTTTATTTATACTATCAGCTTCACAATAGAACAAATCAAAGAAGAAAGTGTCCAGCTTTCTAAGATCACTTTCTACTAAGAGCATAAGGCAGAGATGGAACAGATCTGAAAGAAAATCATAAACAGAAGGGAAGTCCGTTAAAATTGGTATTTCTCACCAGCAGCATAGCTCACACAGTGAGGACAGAGCAATTAGAACAAACTTGAACCTTAAATCTATGATTTTCCCTAGCATACAATAGAACAAATGAAGCCCAACAACATATTTAATCTTGATAACACAGATTTACAGCATATATTTAATAAACTTTAAAGAAACGGATAACAAAAGAAGATGAACTTATCACAATCTGCAAAAGATTAGGCTCCTGGCCATGCTATCACAGAAAACAAAAGCACATCAACTCCAAGTCCAGAAATAAAGTATTTAACAAGATTTGCAAGAAATTGCTTCAATAGCCTTTTATTTCTAAGTCTCCGCCTCTTGCGATTACATTGAGAAGAAGTATTTATAGACTCAGGACAGACCCTGATCTTTTTAGAAATATCTTCTTCTCAAACCCTAAATCTTATCATCTTAAACCCTAGTACCTGGGTTTTACAATATAAAGCCATTTAAAACAAAGTCTTGATAAAACTTAACCATTCTGCAAATCAGTGCAGTCACTTGCCATAAATGGAGAAGATAGAATTCGAATGCCACTTGCATTCACCCGCAACTGTGAGTAAATGCCTTCATTAATGCCCTCGGGTAATTTGGATGAGTCACCACTTCTCTGACATTTCATCTCCGCAGAGCCATCCCTGAGTTGAAAATGCCTGCAAGCCATTAATTCTGCCATAAATTTTCATTAAATGCATCCATCGGCAAATTTCGGTAACTGTGTGTAGATATTTTCATTTTTCGGCCAATTCTCGACATACTCCATTAAATGGGCAGCTGCTTAGTCACCGTAAAGTCTCTTTGCGGCCAGATCTGTAAAATTTGGATGAAACAACAATTTTCGGCATCTCTCATTTCAATATGGCTGTCTTCGATTAATTTGCACTTAACTTTGTCTTTATGGCCATTTCTCCGTTATCATGTAAGTGCCAGATGGCTTCCTGCATGAAAGACAAACAAGGATTAGCATTTTAAAATTATTAAATCAAAACCTTAAATATTAAAATGAAACCCTAAAGTTCATTATACGTGGCTTGCTATTGTCTTGACACGTGTCACAAAAATCGTGACACGTGTCCATTTCCAGCTGTTTTCCACTTTCGGGCCTTTTTCTGCCAGGGCCGCGAAAATGCGACATGTCACGATTTCGTGACATGTCACAAAATCGCGACATCCCCCTCATGCACTTTTCGCTCCTTCCACCGCGAAAACGCGACATGTCGCGATTTCGTGACATGTCGCGAAATCGCGACCCTTCTTCGCTCTTCGCTTCCGGCTCCGACTGCGTCTCACGATTTCGTGACACCTACCTTCCTTGCACTTCTTTTCTACCCTGCCGCGAAAACATGACATGTCATGATTTCGTGACATGTCATGAAATCGCGACATCCCCCCTTCCTTGGTTGCCTTCTGCCAACTGTGTCGCGATTTCGCGACGTCACGAAATCGTGACGTCGCGATTTCGCGACACTCCTTTGCCTTGTTCTTTTTTTTGGACTTTGCTTTGAATTAGACATGTCACGATTTTGCGACATGTCATGAAATCACGACGGTCCGTACGTCTCTGAGCCCTTCTTCGGATTGTGTCGCGATTTCGCGACATCTTCATGCCTTATGACATTTTCCTCAAATCGTTTTGATTTCATGACATGTTTAATGCCTTAGCATTTTTCATTCGATTTCTCTTTCGTTTGCTTCCTTTCTTGGACATGTCGTCGATTTCGCGACATGTCACGAAATCGCGACGGTCCGTACGCCTCGGATCCCTTCTTCGAAAAATGTCACGATTTCGTGACGTCGCGATTTCGTGACCTGTTTTCGACTTGCTTTCTTTTTGCCTCCACCTGTCGCAAAAACGTGACATGTCACGATTTTGTGACATGTCATGAAATCGCGACCTCTTTCATGCCTTAGCAACTTTCTCCTTCACTGTGACATGTCACTGATTTCAGCACTTTTCGGATTCTTCCGTTACCGATCTTGCTTTCTCTCTCGGTAGCGATTTCGGCGAGATTTCCAAAGAAAATGTTGTGACATTTCAAAATAAAATGGAAGTGTCGCGATTTCGCTACGTTTTTGCGACTTGGCGGATTTTCTCGAAACCTGTCGCGATTTCGTGACATTTCCAAAAATGGAAGTGTCGCGATATCGCTACTTTGCCAAAAATGGAAAGTTTTGATTTTCAATGAATTTATCTGTCTGGAATCTGCATTTTTTCATACCGGTGAAAGATTTTCTTTAATCAGCAATGATTCTAACATTTGAAAAATGAATTCTGGAATAAAACAAAGCCAGATGCAAATAAAAGCACAACTTGGAAAAGGAGGCAAGCAAATTTGGAATTAAAACCCTGAAAAACATCAAGAGGGTCCCTACTTGCAAAAATGAAAGCTCAAAATTTTCAAAGGGTGGAAATTCATTTTTCGGTGGGGGTGTGTTGCTTCTCAACAAATGGCGATATCTGCGGGTAAAATAGTAGCATTATTTTAGAACCCAGGACTCTAGTTTCAAAACAACATAGACCATGCATCAAGCCTTGCCACGAGATATTCTTCAAAATAAATTGACTACTAACCGATAGTTGTTAAAATTTCCCAAGGACATACTAGGCTGAATCATTTAAGGAAGATTTCTGATGTGCAATTACAAGCGTATAAAACTTTCTTCAAGAATGACTGGGCCTTCGAATGTTGAACTCTGGATTGATCAGCTTTTCTAGATTGTAAAAAGGGGAAACCGAGTAGAGCTCTGTTTACTAGTTTAGCCTTTTACAACCTCGACAGAGTTACCCTTTAGATTTACACGACCCAGATTTACAACTGTAAGGTAGAATCTACAACTTGGTAGAAGAAAAACATCTTTTGAAGTCTTGGCTGCCTCTTTCATTATATAACTCTTTTTTTTTCTTTTTATCTCTTTTTTATATATATATATATATATTGGAAATAACAGAGTGCCAATTTCATGCTGCCTGCTCAACTTTCATCTCTTTCTTTTGAAATATATCAACATCTGAAAAGCCTTAGAAAGAATAACAATTTTCTTTTAATATTTCATCAATCTAGAACTGCTTCAGCCTAGGCACTGATAGCCTCTGTGGATACTCAAATAATTACATGAATCATAGTCCCCTCTTATGACCAACTTTTCTTGGATTCCCTAGGAGTTTCTCCAACCAAACAGCATAGCAGTTTCTTTATAATTAAAACAACTATGGCAAGCAAGACACAAAATCCAATCATCCTTCCACTGTTGTTCTGACTAAAAAAATAGTTCCACTGTTCAGTTCAAACAGACTATCTCACAATTATGATAATGAACACTGGATTCTGGACTCAGAATAAAACAATCTTTAGAAGGCTGACTTTTTTTATTGATGCTCAGGCAAAGGTTAAAGAACAAATTTTTAAAAGCTAGAGAACTTTGTACAGACTTCCAAGGATAAACACAGACCTTTAAAAACAAAATTAAACAAAATAAAATTGTACAGGCACCAAAGGAAATAAAACTGAAGGTTATTTACAAAGGAAATAAAATAAAACTGTACAAGCAGCAAAGGAAATAAAACTACAGGGTTATTTACAAAGGAAATAAAATAAAACTGTACAAGCAGCAAAGGAAATAAAACTGTAGGGACAATTAGGATTAAAAACAAACTAAAATAAACAACACTGTACTGACACTTTAAAATAAAACTAAAAACCACTGTACAGACAACTAAGAAGTTATTTACAATGTATACACATGTTACAACTTCTTTGTGACTCATTCAAATGATACATTGGATGGAACAGCCGAGAAATAATGTTTTAAGTATTGACCATTAACAGGGAGGTCCAAAAAATTACCATCAAGGTCTTGTAAATGGAATGCATTATTACCCAGAATCTCAGCAATCTGGTACGGGCCTATCCACAGTGGCTGCAACTTTGTATGCTTACCCTTCTTTTCATGGGCCTTGTCCCATAGAAGCACCAGGTCTGCCAGTCTGAAAGCTTTCACTTTGGCCCTCTTGTCAAACCCTTAACGTGTTTCTTGGTGCGAGAAGTGTTCCGAGGCTTGGAGTCTTTCATCCTGCAAATTAGTTAGATCTAAAACACGAGCTTCGCATCTGCTTGATCCTCAAAATAGTCTAAGACAAATTGGTAAGTAGGTAATTTCAGAGAGATGGGAACAATTGGCTGGGTACCATACAACAAAGCAAAAGGGGAAGTTTTAAGAGCCACTTTATATTTTATCCGGTCAGCCCAAAGTGCATATTTCAATAATGTATGCCACTGCCTAGGTTTGTCTACTGCAGATTTCTTAATGGCATTCATTAAATTCTTATTTGTGGACTCAGCCAGTCCATTGCCTTGGGGATAATAGTTGGATGAAAATCTGATAACTATCCCCATCTGGTATGCCCATTCTGCAAACTCCAATGATTGGAAGGCTGGCCCATTATCACACACCAAATTCAGAGGAACCCCAAACCTAGTTATGACATTTGACTCTAGAAATTCAATCACTTCATGAGCTGTACTTCTTGTGGTGGCTGCTGCTTCGACCCATCTTGTGCAGTAATCAGTAGCTGTTAGAACATACTTATGCCCTGCTGAAGAATTTGGATTAATCACTCCCACAAAATCAAGTCCCCATTGCATAAAAGGTTTATTTATTACAACAGGTTGCAATGGTAGAGCCCGGTTGGCCTCTTTGGCTGCAAAAGTTTGGCACTGATGGCGAGGTTCTCACATCTCGATGGGCATCTTTAAATAGTGTAGGCCGATGATAGCCTGCTCTCAATATTTTATGCGCAGTAGCAGATCCTGATGAATGCCCTGCCCCTAACTTTTCATGAAAACTGGACATGACTTCATTGACTTCACTCGGAGAAATGCATCTTAAGAAAATGCCAGCATAATTTTCTCTGAACAAATTACCTGCTTTGAGGAGATAATGAGCAGCTTTCAGTTTTAATGCTCTCCTTTGGGTTCTATTCAAGTGAGACGGGCAAACTCCAAATTGCAGCAAATGAATAATATCTCCATACCAGCCATCAGATTCAGAATTTAACTGATTAACTTCTTCCCGTACAGGTACTTCGGCAATGTGTCGGGACAAACCAAGTCCTCTGATCAATTTTGCAGGCCGAATCTCTAAGTCATATTCTTGCAGCCTTGTAACCCAATTACCTCTTAGTTCACCCAACTCATTCTGACTTAATAGGTACTTAACAGCTGGGTCTGGAACTATAGCATGAATTCTGCTTCTTAGTATGTAGTGCCTGAACTGCTTAACTGCTCTCACCAAGGCATAAGCTTGTTTGTCTAAACGAGAATATTTCAGCTCAGCCCCTTTTAAATTGGTACTCTTGAAAGCAATTGGATGTTCCCCCGTTTCTCTCCGTTGGGTCGAAACTGCAGCAAGTGTGTGTTCGAAAGAAAAGGTGTACAGATAAAAATCTGCACTGAAATCTGGGCTTACCAGAACTGGTGCTTGTTTGATGGCGGTCTTGATTTCTTGGAAAGTTGTTTTAGCTTCTATGGTCCAGACAATCTGAGCAGTTTGCTTTAGCATGTCATTGAGTGGCTTGACTATCTCTGCAAAACCGGAGATGAACTTCCTGACAAAGTTAATTTTTCCAAAGAAGGACCTCAACTCTTTCTTGGAGTTGGGAAATGGTATGCCGGATATGGCTTCAACTCTGTCCGGATCCATGGAAATGCCATCTTTTGTGACCAAGTGCCCAAGGAGCTTTCCTTCTGTTACACCAAAAATGCACTTCTTCGGATTCAAAGAAATGCCGAACTCCCTGCATTTGTTAAACACAGACTCCAAGTGTTTTACATGGTCAAACCGAGATTTAGAGAAGACTGTTAAATCATCCATGTAAACAACAATGCATTTACCCATAAGGCCCTTGAAGGCATGATCCATTGCTCGTTGAAATGTAGCTCCGACATTTATTAATCCAAATGGCATCCTCTTGT
Source organism: Wollemia nobilis (assembly GCA_028583015.1). Lineage (NCBI taxonomy): Eukaryota > Viridiplantae > Streptophyta > Pinopsida > Araucariales > Araucariaceae > Wollemia > Wollemia nobilis. The sequence goes on along the minus strand of JAQPPZ010000386.1, from coordinate 3,268,556 downwards.
AAGCAAAAGTTCCCCACTTAGTTGTAAAAGCAGTTTTCATTCTGTCTTCCTTCTCAACCAATATCTGATTATACCCTGAGAAACCGTCCAGGAAAGACATCATCTCCGAACCATTGACAATCTGCAGCACCTCATCCATGGAAGGCAGAGGGTAATTATCTTTTTTAGATGCCTTGTTTAAATTTCTAAAATCCACACACAGGCGGATCTCTCCATTTTTCTTTCTGACTGGCACCAGATTGGCCACCCAAGTAGAATGCCTGATGGGAAAAATAATGGCGGCACTCAATAGTTTTTCTACCTCTTTCTGGATGAGGGGCTCTAACAGAGCGTTGACATGCCTCTATTTTTGCCGAAAAGGTTTGCAGAATTCTTTTAAAGGTATAATATGAGTGTAAACTTTAGGATCAAATACCTTTAAGTCTTTGTATGACCAGGCCATAACATCCTTGGACCTGTGAAGAAAATCAATCATACTTCTTTTTATTTTTGGATCACAGTTCTTAGCCAACTTGATGTGCTTGGGATCTTCTTCAGTTCCTATGTTCAGGTTTTCAGTCTCACTGTCTGTGGCACCCACATAATCCTCAGAATTCACCTTTTGCTTGATTTTGTCAACATCAAAGAGCCGCTCTAGCTCCACCATCCCTTTTGGAATTCTGTTGTCTTTCAACCTCATTATTCCCCTGTCATCATCTAACTGCTCCAACAGAGTATCCCTTTGGCCCTCATCAATTATAGCATTTTCAAATGTGTTAGTACTCTGCAAAAAGTTTACAATCTGTTGATCATCAGAGAAAACCTGAAAATTATCTATATTATTTGGGACTGAAGGACAAGGGACTAACTCAATTGAAAACTTATTCCATTTAAATTCTTCCAGTGGTTTTAAACTTGCGGCTGAAGAAGCCAAGACATCTGCATGAGAATTCTGCTCTCTGGGTATGTGTGTCAGATTGAAAGCATCAAAGTCTTCTACAAGATCCCAAGCCCGATGTTTGTATCCTTTTAAATAAGATGCTTTACACTGGAATTTACCCTTGACTTGATTAGCCACCAATTTCGAATCAGTAAAAACTTGAATATTTCTTGCTCCTTTGTCCAAAGCAAATTTCAAACCTAATACCAGAGCTTCATACTCTGCTAAATTATTTGTACAAGGGAACTGTAGGCGGTAAGACATAAAATATGTCTGACTTTCAGGCCCTTTAAGGACTGCCCCTGTGCCAGAACCCTGCTTAGACCTAGCCCCATCCACATGAAGCGTCCAGACTTCATTACTATGAACAGGATGGGCTTTATTAAACTTCTCATTTTGTCCCGTTGTTAAATTGTAAACTCCAATATCTACCTCCGCAATATTTACAGTCTCATTCTCTGCATTGTATTCAGTAATTGTATGCTTGTACCTGGGTTCTCTTTCAACCCGTAATTGATTTGCCACTCCTTTCCACGGCAACCACATGTGTGAAAAATCTGTTGCCAAGTATCCGTTCAGAGATCTCGACCAATCCCTGCTCAAAAGCATCCCGTACCCCACGGGGATATCCACAACCTGGATTTCAATTTTATGTTGAGCCCTTGGCTCAGATGCTAATTGGATATGAATATTTTGAAGTTCTCCCACTACTTTAACCTCTGATTTGTCCAATTGGACAACTCTCCTTTCAGACTTCATTGGGGTCAGACCCAACTGTTGACAAATGGCCAAAGGCATAACATTAGCAGATGCACCCGAATCTACCAAACAATTGTGTAAGTTCTTCCCAAAAATACGAACAGTCAGTAAAAAGGGGGGAACTTCAGTTTTCTCTTTGTACATGGCTACATTGGCGTTTGCCATCTTCTTTCCTTTGTCCACAGGTTTAGTAGTAGGGCCAGAGTATGTTTTTATCAGGTTGTCCCTCTGCTCTGAAATTTGGGCCAACTCATGAAGAGTAATGTTGGCCTTGATCTTTTTCATGTCCTCCACTATGTTATATCCTTTATTAAGTGGAGGGACAAAAGCATCTGGTCCTCTCAGATTTCCTCCCTTGGGTGGAGATGGATTATTACTTGGAGAGGGGTCTGGAGGAACATTGTGAGAGTTGTCCGGAGGGGTTGATGTAGTATTAGGCTCCGGATTCCTGTTTCTCAGGTTGTAGTTATCCCTTCTGTATTGTTGGAAAGCCTGTACCTCATCCATAGGCATTTCAACTACATTCTCAGATTCATCCGGGAAAGTGAAAGAATCCAAGACCATAGGCTGCACTTGTGGTTGGATGAACTTGGGCCATCGACGAGTTCTTTGATTTTCAGGAGAGATCAAATCCCCAGACAAAGCTTCAAATGCATTACAAAATTCCAGACAATCCAACTCCCCATGCTGAGAAGTAGCATGTATTCTACACCAGTTAGGCAGAGCTAAATCGCAAATATTCACATCATGAGCTTTACCCTTGTAATATTTATTAGGTTCATATGGGGGCCGGTTGAATCTGTTCGGTTGATATGAATACCTGTTTGAGTTGTCCCCAGTAGAAACTTGCCTTTTAAAACTCAAAAAATCATTGGCCAGCTTCTGAACTATTTTTGAGACTTCTTCAACTCTTGCATTGTCAGCCTCTTTGCCTGGGTTCTGTACATTCTCAACAGGTGCTACAGCCAATGGATTTGTTGATGGTAGAGTCTGACAAACTGGCAACATCATTTGATGGGGTATGGGATTGAACACAGGGGCAGCTTGTGTAACCAGAGGAATTTGCTGAGCATTTAAAGGTTGGGGTCCCAGCTGTCTTTCCAGAATCAAAGCTTCTTTATAAGCTTCTGTCAAATTAGTAATAGTGGGATCTCTCTTCAAGAAGACAGAGGTCATTGGATCCAGAGAGTTTCTAAAGATCTCTAATGCCAGGTCTGCATTCGGTACATAATACCCAGTAAGTCTACCATAAGCTTTCTGGAATCTAACATTATAAGATCTGATAGATTCACTTAATTCTCTTTTGATACCAGAAAACTGCTGGTACAATATACTAGGATCTATCACTTCACCGAACTGTGACACAAAAACCTTTTCTAAGTCATTCCAGCTGGTGACAGAATCATTAGTAAGATTTAGAAACCAGTCATAAGCTCCCTCCTGGAGAGTGAACGGGAACAATCTGCAAGCAACATCCTCATGCTGTACATTTAATAATTTCAAAGCATTCTTGAATGCAACCAGATGTTCTTCTGCTGTCCTTGTCCCATCATGTTTATATCTGGGAAGATATCTTTCCAGATTTCTGGGCAGGTCATGGGCTATACCCGAAATATTCAAAGCAGTGGAACCCAACCAATTTGCCATTACTACTTGGTTGACAGTGATATTCTGAGTTGTGGTTGGAGTAACTATCAGCGGTGATAAAACTGTTTTAGACAGAGACTTGGCCCTTCTGAGGCTACTTCTTCTGGAGTTTCTAATTCAGGCACAAGGAGCTCTCCAGCTCTGGGGTGGGACCTTGTTACCCTGTATGTAGAATCCAGCTTTTCACAAGCACTTACAAACTTACAATCCTTAACAGAGTACTGAACTTGAGGTCTTCTTTTCTGGCAATTTTAAAATATTGTACTGACAACTTACAATACTGATCGGATTTCAGTGGGCCTTTTAAATGTTGGTGTTAAGTTCCGCTGTTCAGGCAAAAAATTCAAACAACAAAATTTTAAAGGCAGAGGAGGAGGGAAAATTGGCTACCAGACTTTGGATAAAATACAGCATTTGTCAAGTACCACATACAGTCAGATTTCTCAACTCAAGCGCACTAAGAACGTAAGTTCGGCCCTCCTTCTAGCGCCATTTTTAAATGTTGGTCCGACTTTTATACACACCCTGTGAAGAATGAGCATGAAACTCTGATAACACTTATACGGGATAAATCCCACTCACTTTAGGATCTAGCTGGTTATCCAAGGTGCGAGTTACAGAGTTGGGTCGAATGTCTATTCACTCTTTTCCGCTTCTGGAATAGTTTTCAATATGGACTGTCTGTTACCTTACAACGGGCTCTGAACTTGTTCAGTAATGTTTAGAAGTTGTCACTTGTTGACAATCAGATTTAAAATTAGTTCTTTGATCTAGCTCTTATGGGTCAGCAGATTTAAATAAAAGACAAATTTAAAAGAAAATAAAAATGGATCATTTCACGGTAAAACAAAGAGAGTAGGGTAGGGCAGAAAGAGAAGTCTATCAAACTTAGCTGTAAAACCTAAACTACCAATTTTATTTATACTATCAGCTTCACAACAGAACAAATCAAAGAAGAAAGTGTCCAACTTTCTAAGATCACTTTCTACTAAGAGCATAAGGCGAGAGATGGAACAGATCTGAAAGAAAATCATAAACAAAAGGGAAGTCCGTTAAAATTGGTATTTCTCACCAGCAGCATAGCTCACACAGTGAGGACAGAGCAATTAGAACAAACTTGAACCTTAAATCTATGATTTTCCCTAGCATACAATAGAACAAATGAAGCCTAACAACATATTTAATCTTGATAACACAGATTTACAGCATATATTTAATAAACTTTAAAGAAACGGATAACAAAAGAAGATGAACTTATCACAATCTGCAAAAGATTAGGCTCCTGGCCATGCTATCACAGAAAACAAAAGCACATCAACTCCAAGTCCAGAAATAAAGTATTTAACAAGATTTGCAAGAAATTGCTTCAATAGCCTTTTATTTCTAAGTCTCCGCCTCCTGCGATTACATTGAGAAGAAGTATTTATAGACTCAGGACAGACCCTGATCTTTTTAGAAATATCTTCTTCTCAAACCTTAAATCTTATCATCTTAAACCCTAGTACCCGGGTTTTACAATATAAAGCCATTTAAAACAAAGTCTTGATAAAACTTAACCATTCTGCAAATCAGTGTAGTCACTTGCCATAAATGGAGAAGATAGAATTCGAATGCCACTTGCATTCACCCGCAACTGTGAGTAAATGCCTTCATTAATGCCCTCGGGTAATTTGGATGAGTCACCACTTCTCTGACATTTCATCTCCGCAGAGCCATCCCTGAGTTGAAAATGCCTGCAAGCTATTAATTCTGCCATAAATTTTCATTAAATGCATCCATCGGCAAATTTCGATAACTATGTGTAGATATTTTCATTTTTCGGCCAATTCTCGACATACTCCATTAAATGGGCAGTTGCTTAGTCACCGTAAAGTCTCTTTGCGGCCAGATCTGTAAAATTTGGATGAAACAACAATTTTCGGCATCTCTCATTTCAATATGGTTGTCTTCGATTAATTTGCACTTAACTTTGTCTTTATGGCCATTTCTCCGTTATCATGTAAGTGCCAGATGGCTTCCTGCATGAAAGACAAACAAGGATTAGCATTTTAAAATTATTAAATCAAAACCTTAAATATTAAAATGAAACCCTAAAGTTCATTTGCATGGCTCTAATTATCTGATACGTGGCTTGCATTGTCTTGACACGTGTCACAAAAATCATGACACGTGTCCATTTCCAGTTGTTTTCCACTTTCGGGCCTTTTTCTGCTAAGGTCGCGAAAATGCGACATGTCACGATTTCGTGACATGTCACGAAATCGTGACATCCCCAGTCGTGCAACTTTTCGCTCCTTCCACACGCGACATGTCACGATTTCGTGACATGTCGCGAAATCGTGACCCTTCTTCGCTCTTCGCTTTCGACTGTGTCACGATTTTGTGATGTCATGATTTCGCGACACCTACCTTCCTTGCACTTCTTTTCGCCTCCTGTGTCGTGATTTCGCGACATGTCACGAAATCGTGACATCCCCTTCCTTGCCTTCGCGTCGCGATTTCACGATGTGAAATCCGACGTCGCGATTTGCGACTCCTTTGCCTTGTTCTTTTTTTCTTCTTTTCTTGCGATTTCGTGACATGTTCAGTCCTCTCTACCCTTCTTATTGTCGTGATTTCGTGACACCTTCATGCCTTGGCCCTTTTCCTCCAAATTGTCGCGATTTGCGACGTCGCGATTTCGTGACATTTTCAATGCCTTAGACATTTTTCTTTGATTCCTCTTCTGTTTCTCTCTTTGCCTTGGACCTGTCATGATTTCGTGACATGTCACGAAATCGTGACGGTCCGTACGCCTCGGGTCCCTTCTTCGAAAAACGTCACGATTTCGCGACATGTCACGAAATCGCGACCTGTTTTCGACTTGCTTTCTTTTCCTCCACTCCTAAAGTGACATGTCACGATTTCGTGACATGTCGCGAAATTCGACCTCTTTCATCCTTGATTTTCCTTTTCATGCCTTAGCTTCTTCTTCACTCCTACTGCCACGAAAATGCGACATGTCACGATTTCGTGACATGTCGCGAAATCGCGACGTTCCGTACGATCTTGCTTTCTCTCTCCAGACTGGTAGCGATTTCGTGACATTTCCAAAAATGGAAAGTGTCGCGATATCGCGACATTTCCAAAAATGGAAGTGTCGCGATATCGCTACGTTTTTGCGACTTGGCGGATTTTCCTGAAACCTGTCGCGATTTCGCGACATTTCCAAAAATGGAAGTGTCGCGATATCGCGACTTTGCCAAAAATGGAAAGTTTTGGTTCCTCATGAATTTTTCTGTCTGGAATCTACATTTTTTCGTACCGGTGAAAGATTTTCTTTAATCAGCAATGATTCTAACATGTGAAAAATGAATTCTGGAATAAATCAAAGCCAGATGCAAATAAAAGCACAACTTGGAAAAGGAGGCAAGCAAATTTGGAATTAAAACCTGAAAAACATCAAGAGGGTCCCTACTGCAAAAATGAAAGTTCAAAATTTTCAAAGGGTGGAAATTCATTTTTCAGTGGGGGTGTGTTGCTTCTCAATAGGGACCCACCTTTTTGAAATTTTTATTGTGAGTGATTTTGTTGTCTTAGGAGCGATATTGTTCAATATATCTCATCCTCAATATTTGCAATTTAATTCCATTGTTACTTATTGTGTTTGGGTGCTTCTAGTTTTGTCACGAGTGTCGAATGTTTTTCTTAGTTTTGGGTTTGCAATTTTTGCTTATTTCTTGATGATGAATTTTTTTCGTCAATTTTCTTGTCGATGATATTTATTTTCGATGACTTTTTTGTCTTCAATTTGTTGTCGATGACTTTTATTGTTATTTTGTTACTGATGATATTTTTTGTCAAATTTTGTGTTAGTAATTTTGTTGTTAAATTTTTCTTGGTAACAGTTAGTTTATTCCAATTTTGTGTTCATTCATATATGTCTCAATAAATTTTTAAAAGAATAAAAAAATAAAAAAAAAGGAAATAATAAAATATTATTATTATTTTTTACATGGTGGAATTGGTAGCCACCACGAATCTGTGCAGGTTGTCCAAATTTTGTGGCCGCCATAGTATTCTGCACTATCCACCCCAAAAGTCGCCACATGGATCTTCGCATAGTTCGTCCCTATAACCGCCATGCCACAATCATTTTAAAACTTTTACACCACTAAAAGAACCAGGAAAGAGACAAGCGTTTAGTCCGATGAGGCCCGATATTTGAACCTTGGACCTCCAGATTTTATGTGTTTTGGAGCCTACAAATATTCAATGGTGACCAAGGTGCCATAACAGACATCACATCATATACGAGGGCACCAAAATTGGGATGGTGGGATGTCATTTCCGGATATTAGCATCGTAAAAATTCAGAGTCAAAAGCACAGAGGAGTTGGTGGCGGATATCCATTCCAAAAGAATTTAAGAAATATAATATTCATGTAAGGTTTGACATCCGAATCAGTGAGAAAGAGATGGATGCCACGTAGGACGTAGTTGGACTAGGAGGTTTTTTACATGCATCCATTCCTGGCTTGTATTGCACTAACGAACAACAAAGTAAATAGTCAAACACTACATAGAAAAGGTGCAGGCCAATGAGATAGACAACGGCTACTTGAAATCAATGATGATGTGAGTGGTTCTATTTTTGACATAGCAGTAGTTTTTCATAGTGGGAAGCGACAGTCTAGCGGGTGTTGTCAAGGGCGTCTGACAAAGATGGATAACATTTAGTCTCAAAAATTATCATATGGGGCAGAGAAGAACCATTCGAGACAACAAAAGGAACACTGTAAATAAACAATGCATGGAAGAATCACTTTTGGTCTATATGGGTTGCCAAATTTATCAAGTAACGGTCAGTGGCATATTGGATACGAATTAATGCAACAACCGCAGAGGAGTTAGTAATGATCGATTGTCCTCACCTAACACCTGATAGGTGATTGGGTTGACAACTCCATTAGGGTTGAAGATGTCAGAGATAGAGGATGTCATGTTGACCCATCTACGAAACCCTAATTTTTATTTTTTTAATCCATGCTTCTACTTTATAATCACACAAAGACAAATAATGGAAGGTTGAAAGATTCATGCTCGAGGATCGAATAACAAAATAAACCCTCAACTCGGGTAACAAAAGGTATCCATGGAAGCGTAGATTGTAGGATGGGCAGTGTATTGAAATAAACAAATTAGCGATGCTCTAGACTCTAGTTTATTTTAAGTAGAGGGATCCTGAGCAGAAAATGCTAGTCACTGCCAGTGGCTAACAAAGATTTTTGAGATGCCACGAAGTCTTAAGGTATGGGTGGCCAAAGCACGTCAAAGGAAGGGTGCGGTTGCAGTCGGGTAGGAGTGACCAAGTTTTATGGTTAATTATTTTATACCCTATTCTTTCATTGTTATTTAGACTCATGCACACAATGTTTTAATGATTGATTGCATAAAGGTGGACCATAAGACTTTCACCATAGTCTTGTGGTAACCTCTACTAAAATTTCATATACATTGTCTAGGGGAGACATAGGGAAGTTTAAGGCTTTAAAAATTTCATTTCTTTTATAATATAAATAATGGGAGCCATAAGGGGAGTTTTAGCTTTTTTTATAAGTTTTATTTATATTATAATATAAGTAGTGGGAGCTATAAGGGGAGTTTTATTGCTAAAATTGGTTTTATCTATTTATAATGCATAAGACCAAGTGGTTTGTAAAAAAAAAATTACTTTGCATTGGGTTTTAATGTTGTAAATAAATGGAAGTTGAAACGAGTAGACATTTTGAATGCCTTAAATACCCAAGGAGGGCATTGTACAAGGGCTGGAAATTTTTGTAAACAAGACTATTCTGAAAATAAAATGCTTCCATTTTGGCAAGAACAAACCTTGTGAGAAAAACCAAAAGGAGATTACGTCTAAGACTACTGCATTTATTGTTTATCTTTATTGCATTTCTTTTCGATTTGTATCTATGTGTTTATGCCATTGAAGGGTTACACTAGGTGAATGTTGAATAGAATGCAACAATGTTTTATCCTTTGAGTCTTGCACTTGGTCTAATCTGATTGTGTTTTGTTTTGTAGGTCTTTTAGATCAAGTTGTCTTTAGATTTATCTCACAACTTGGGGTTTTGCAGGGAGGGGATTGTGACACCAAAATCTGATGTCATTTCTATGTTTTCTAGCTATTTTGTGAATATTTTCTGTTGTTTTATTTTTTGTACTTAGATTAATCTATTTTCATTTTTGTCGTTGATTTCTTTTACATTCTGGTCATTTCTAGAATTTTTGCACATAGCTTACTTTCTATTCTGGTCATTTCCAAAAATTTTGTATTTGTTTTCTTTCCATTCTGGTCTCTCCAGAATTTTTGCACTTAACTTTAGTCTTTATTCTGGTCCATTTTCCAGAATTTCATTTTTGCATTTTTGTTCATTTACTTCCATTCTGGTCCTTATCCAGAATTTTTGCACCTCCTAATTGCACTAAATTAATTTTCAGATAAAATTGATCTTAGGAGGGGGTTACTAACGCCAAATTTACATTAATGGTAGATAAAACAAATGAACACTAACATGCTAACATGCTAACCATTACTAACACCAAATTCTAACTTAGTGGTAGTAGAATGCTCATAATGAAGATAAAATGAATCTACTAACTGTAAAATGAACCTCACATTAAAGGTATGGAATTTAAAATGAAGTGGACTATTCCACACACTCTTACATTTTTACACCTTTAATTTGAAGTTAAAAGGAGCTTACTAACTGGGATTCAGGGTAGATCAGATTAACTTCAAGAGCACTAAAAAGAATCACTTTCACATTTGCTAAGTTCACATGCACTTTGAAGATTAAAGGATCATGATCACTAAGCATTGTATGAATAGAATCATTAAGGCCCCTTGTTAACTGTCACTTGCATACTTTGAGTTATTCTGGTATTTTGATATTCTGTTTTAATTATTATCAGTTATATGTATGCATGGAATGTTTGCTTACCAAAACCTTGGAGAAATGTGTGTTTTCATCTAATTTCTTTGCAAGAGGGAGTTTTCAGTTTAATACTCTGATTGTGGTGATTATTTTGCAATAGGGTAAAATATTCACTCAACATTTTGGTGCTAGAAGGAGGGCCTTCTTTCATAGCTTTGTGATTTAGATCTTTGTTTTCTAACAGTTAATGTGGGTAGTTTTGTTTCCACCTTATTGTGCTTGCAGGTACATTATTATTTAGGTTTTATTATGAGTGATTTGTGAGAAGCCTTTTAGAGCATTAATTTTTCCAAGCTGGCCCAACCTGAGTACATAGCTACTAGGTCTAAAACCACTGGGGAAACTATTTTCCAAAGTCTTTCTCCCAATTCTAGGAGGCCAAGAAACAAAACTCAAGAGATCGAAATCCCACCCAACATACTTGATCTAGGGTCATATTTAGACTCAAGTACATCTAGTGGGCCTACACCCACTATTTCCATTGTGGTAGCTACATCAAGTGTATCTATCCCTATCACTTTGATGGTTTCTATCATTCCCGTAGGGTCATTACCATTGAATAACATGGCCCAACAACTAGTTCCCTGGTATGGTGCACAAAGCTCTCCCTTGAATATACCCGGGGATGTCCATGACATACCTAGGCATATTGAAAGGTTGCTACCCAAGTTCATACATGATGGTCCCATTACAATTGAGGAGCATGTCCAAATTTACAAATATTATATGATTAGACAAGGAGTTAATCATGAAGATGTCGCTTGTCGAGTTTTTCCTAACAGTTTGGACCATATGGCTCATGAGTGGTATAGGAATCTCCCCGTAGGGTCCATTACTTCATGGGCCCAATTGGAAGTAGCCTTCATTAACCAATTTTGGTTGTTGTTAGATCCTTCCATCATCTATAATCAATTTGTGTCCTGTAAAAGGTTACCCAATGAGCCTATTAGGATGTTCAATGCTAGGTTCCAAAAGCTTTACATGAATGTAACTCACCATTTTGTGGTGGATGCCACTGTGGCTCTTCAATTATATTTTGGAGCCCTAGACCCTTTAACATCCTTGTTTTCTAGAAGAAATCCTCAGGTTACAACCCTTGCCCTAGCTTACGTAGAGACCATGACCCTTGAACAACAAATGACATCGCCAGGCGGGGGGTTGTCTCAATTGTCTAGGATGGGACAATATGGTCCATACAGTCAGTTCGCCATGATGAATCAGATGATGGCATCACAAGTGCCAATGATGAACAACTTACCATATCAACAACCATACCCATTCATGCCCATGTATTCACCATTTCCCACTTATCCTAACGCATCCATTCTACCATCCACAACCATGTTGGCAAACAATCATATGACCATGCCTAGGTTTAGTATGATCAACAATCAGTTAGCCATGCCTAGATTCAGTGATCAATACCCAAAGCCCAATGACCTATCCATTGGTCACACCTCTTCAAAGTGTGAACCCTGGGTGGAACAAAAACACTCAGAATCAAGCCATCATACCCAGTCTAGAGGTTGCCAATGTAGGAAATGCTAGTGGATCTGGCACTGTGATGCCCCAACCACAAGGATCTAATTCTAAATTGGAAGAATTAAGAAGAATCACTATCAAACAAGGCAATGACTTAGTCCACCTAAAGAAACAAGTTGCCCAAGTCTCGATACCCAATAAGAATCATAACCATAGAGGAAAGGACCATACAATACTCACCCCAATAATGGATGCGTACCCAACCCTGTAGCCAATCAGGTAGATACTTTGGAATATTATGGTGAGTTAGAGCCTTGTGATGAGGAATTACCCCATTGTTGCCAAGGAAAATAGGATGCTTTGGTGACTGAAGTTGTCCACATTCAAGAGAGTGAGGAAGAGGAGGACACTGAGGTATTAGGAGAAGAAGATGATGAAACTTTGGAAGTCCAAGCCATTAGACATTTTGGGAAAGGAAATCATGGGTATTACACAAGAAGTTCTAAGGATCCCAAAACTTCCTCTACTCCTCCAAACAACCCCCTACTTCCTCCGGATACAAAAGGTGATACTAATCCACCTCCTCCTCCGGTTATTGAAGCATCCAAAACAACGCAAAAGATGCCAAATTCTGAAAAGTCCACTTATGACTTAGAAGAGGATATGAAAAAGACTAAGGCTAACATCTCAATGTTTGAGGTCGCTAAACTGTTGGGACAAGAGAAATTCTTGGGGAAAATGTTGAATCCACCTAATCAAATTCATGAGGTTAAAGGCATTGAGTCCCAATTAGTTTTGAGAAGAGAAAAATGAGAAGTGCCTCCTTTTCTCATAACCATTAGGATTGCAGGCAAAAACCTACATAATTGTTTGATAGATTTGGGTGCCTCGGGTAACATCATGCCCCTCGAGATATGCCAAAAGTTAGGATTCATGCCAATTGCCTCTAAGAGTAAAGTCGTACAATTGGATAGATCGATGATGGATGTGGTTGGAACTTTAAATGATGTCCTTATCCAGATCAATTCAGAACCTAGAGTTCAACATCATGTGGACATACTTGTGCTTAATATTCCCACTAAATACGACATGGTATTGGGAAGAGATTGGAGTAAGAACCTAAATGGGTACATTGTTACAGATTCTTCCCATATGTGGTTACCTTGGAGAGGAGTAGCAAACCAAATCCGGGTGGATAGTGAGCCAAGGCTCAAGGAGATGATAACAGAGTATAATAGGCCCAACGAAATTCAATTTGCTAAAACTAAGTTAGGGGCCTACACATTTGACATAGAAGAAGCTATCGAAGAACCTCAAAAAGAAAATCTTTCTTGTAACACTTCGGAAGAGGATAATTTGGTTTGGACTCTAAGATTTGATGGATCTAGGTCAAAACAAGGTGCTGGAGCTGGTATCGAACTTACATGTCCCGGTAGCAAGCCTATGCTTGCTGCCTATAGATTATAGTTTCTAGCCACCAATAATGTGGTAGAATATGAAGTGCTTATTTTTGGACTTCAATTGGCCCTAAGGAAGAAAGTTAAGTGTCTCAAAGTGTTGGGAGATTCGGAGTTGGTGGTTAAACAAGTTAAAGGGAAATATACTTGTCGGGATAAAATATTAAGCCTTTACAAAACTAGAGTTAGGGATTTGGTAGATGAGTTTGATGCCTTCAATATATCCCTTATCTCTAGGAAAAATAATCGAATGGCAGATTCTTTAGCCATAGCCACAAGCATGCTCAAACCTGTGGACCATAAAAAATGCAAGAAATTTTCAATTGAATTAGTGCCTTGCCCCTCGATACCAGACAATGTTACCAATTTCCAAGTATTCGATAGTGATAGACATGTTTTCAACTTCATCACTAATTCTGGTATTTTTGAAAATTAGGTGATAGATGAAGATAAGAGAGGGCAAGAAGAAACAGAGTTGCAATGTGAAGCAACCCAAGTGAGGAATAATATGCCAAATGATATGGCTTCTCTAGAAAAGATATTTGATATCGGATATCAAGCAAAAAGAGGCAAAAAGGTACCACCCCCTAAAGAAGCATGTGATCTAATCAATTTAGGGAGTGCAAAAAATCCATGAGAGGTATTCATTGCTAAGGCATGTACAAGACAAGAAAGGGAGTCTATCACTCATGCATTAAAGGAATATGTTGATTGCATAGCATGGAGTTATAAGGATTTGAAAACTTATGATCAAAATGTGATAATGCATACGATTCCATTAAAACCTGACTCCAAGCCTTTTAGACAGAGACAAAGAACGATCAACCCAATTTTAGAACCCCTAATAGAGAAAGAGGTGAAGATATTGCTAGAAGAAAAAATCATCTTTCCTATTAGACATTCCACATGGGTTGCCAATCTTGTCCCGGTGAGAAAGAAGAATGGAGAGATAAGGTTGTGTATTGACTTCAGGAATTTAAACAAGGCTTGCCAAAAGGATAATTACCCATTGCCTACTATTGATGAGATTCTTCAAAAGGTTAATGGGTCAGAAATGATGTCATTTCTAGATGGTTATTTAGGGTATAATCAGATTCTTATCCATCCAAATGACAGAATGAAGATGACCTTCACAACGAAATGGGGTACATTCGCATATAGAAGAATGCCTTTCGGATTATTGAATGCGGGTGCAACCTTCCAACGAGCCATGGATTTTGTGTTCAAAGGGCTTATTGGTAAGTGTATCATTGTTTACGTAGATGACATCCCTATTTTTTCTAAGAAAAGAGAAAATCATGTCAGGGATTTGAGGAAAGTACTCCAGAGATGTAGGGAACATGGGATCTCCCTCAATCCAAAAAAATGCATTTTTGGAGTAACGGAAGGTAAGCTATTGGGCCATGTCATTTCGAAGGATGGGATTGCTATTGATCTAGAAAGAATAGCCACTATACTAGCCATTCCTCCACCCAATAGCAAGAAAGAGTTAAGATCCTTCTTCGGTAAAATCAACTTTGTAAGGAAATTTATTTTAGGATTTGCCGAGATTGCCAAGCCTTTGAATGACATGTTAAAAAAGGATGTTCAGATCAAATGGACAAATGAAAATAGGGATGCTTTCAAAAGCATCAAAGATGCTATCTCTAGAGCCCCTATTTTAATTAGTCCAGATTATGCTAAACCTTTTTATGTCTATACATTTGCTTTAGATCATTCTTTTGCGAGCGTCCTAACTCAGAAGAGCGAAGGTAACATTGAAAATCCCATAGCTTTCTTGAGTGCTCCTTTGAAGGATGCAAAACTGAGATATTCTATTCTGGATAAACAAATGTATGCATTGTTCAAGACCATCAAGAAATTTAGACATTACATAGTTCATAGTAAGGTCTTTGTTGTAGTCCCTGACCCTGCTGTTAAGTCTATGTTTTTGCAAAATGAACTAGGTGAAAGATGGGGAAAATGGATTTCGACCCTCCAAGAATTTGATCTAGAAATCCAACCTATGAAAATAGTTCATGGACAAGGTTTGGTCAAGTCAATCATAGAAATCGATCCGTTGATATCATGTCAACATTATGAGGTAGATGACATAACCAAAGATGAGTGGTATGTTGATATTGTATATTTCTTGTTGCATGGTAAGTGCCCATCGCATCTCAATTCCACTCAATGTAGAGCTTTGCATTTGAAATATGCAAATTTTCTAATTAAGTCTGGTGTTTTGTATAGGAGGAACCACGAAGGAATTTACCTTCATTGTGTTGATCAAGAAGAGGCGACCCAAGTACTTAAGGATTTCCATGGTAAGTATGGAACTGGACACGGGTCAGCCAATGCAATGACACATAAAATCCTTAGGGTTGGATACTATTGGCCCCATTTGTTCAAATATGCACATGCTCATGTGAGATCATGCCACACATGTCAAGTGGCAGCCAATAGAGAAAGAAATGTTGCAATGCCATTACAGTCTGTGGTAGAGGCAAGGCATTTTGCACAATGGGGATTGGATTTTGTTGGGATCATCAATCCTAACTCATCTGATTCTCATAAATATATCCTTACTACCATAGATTACTGCACAAGGTGGACCGAAGCCATTCCCACTAAGCACGCTACTTCAGAGGTTGTTATTAAGTTTTTAGAGGATAATATTGTGACTCATTTTGGAATGCCCAACGTGATTGTAAGTGATAATGGCTCTGCCTTTTCTTCTTTGGAATTTGCAACTTGGGCATATGATAATATGGTAAGCTTGAAATTCTCCTCAAATTATTACCCACAAGGTAATGGTTTAGCGAAATCCTCTAATAAAAATTTGCTATGTGTAATCAAAAAATTACTTGAAAAGAATCCTAGGGATTGGCATAGCAAGCTAAAATTCGCCCTTTGGGCTGATAGGATTAGAACAAAAGAATCAATAGGAACATCTCCGTATCACTTAGTTTATGGACAAGATCCTATTTTTCCCACAAATTTAAGATTACAAACATTGCATTTCATGAAGGAATATATTGGAACTAATGATAAACTTGAAACTAGATTGACACATTTAATGCATCTTGATGAGAAAAGAGATGAGGCTATGCTTCATTTCAGCAAACATCAAGATGTAGTGAAAATATGGTTTGATAAGAGGTCTAAAATCAAAACATTTAAAGTTTTAGACCTAGTATTATTGTGGGATAAAAGGCATGAAAAGAAAGGAGATCATGAAAAATTTGATTGTTTGTGGTTGGGTCCGTACCAAGTGTCTGAAGTCCTAGGTGAGAATAGTTTTAGACTAAAAACCTTGGATGGGAAAGATTTGGCTTTACCCGTTAATGGGCTGCATCTAAAGCACTATTTCCAGGCTTGAAAGGGGTAGAGTCTTGTATTATATGTAAATATATTCATGTCTTGATGTTTTTGAGTTTGATTGTATGTTTTGTATTCATTCGCTTCCAAGAATTCATTGATTTCTAGTGTTGTGTATATAGGTTGGATGTGTTGGTATTTATTTGGTTTTGGTTATGTTTGTGTGTGTGTTGTTTTTCATTTATTTTCAAGTTTTGTGTTTATTGCTAGTTCTCGTTAAGAGTGTGGTCTATTCATTTTGTGTTGTGAGTTGTTCCCTGGTTTTGGGGTAATATTTTGTAGTCTCTAACTTTTGGTCTTTGGCCTATGTTGGTTTGCCTTTGTTTAGTAGGTTGGAGTACATGAGCTGAAAATAGTTTATGACAGAGAAAAAGCAAAAGAAAAACTTTAGATAAGCTCTATTGGGACTTTGACCCTGTTGTTGTTATGTTTCTTTGCTTAGTAGGTTTGAGCACCTGATCTGAAACATTGGTGAACCCGAGAAAAGGGGGATGAGTCATTTGGTGATCATGCTCGGATTTTGGGGACCAAAATGGTGGAAAGTGGAACGATGAAAAGTTAGCCAAAGCTCCACATGGGACTCACACACACATTAAATAGTATTTCTAGAATTAAGAAGGATGAAGTTGTCTTGATTATGCAACCCTAGGCGAAAATCTAAAATGCTCTACTTTGGCTTTCTAACCTAGTGAGACTTGATGCTTTTGCAAGAGTTCATTAGTACAAGTGATGCAACAGATCTCTTGAGATCTGTCATCTAGTTCAGGAAAACTCCATCGGGGCTATAGACGCCTGACTAGTTGTGGGGCCCTGGCTAGGCAAAGTTTGATACTTAGAAAGAGAAAAAAAGAGAAAAAAAGAAAGAAAAAAAAAGAGAGAAAAAGAAAAAAAGAGTGAGCATTGAAAGTCTAGACACACCTAGGATAGATGGACTTTGCAAAGCATTAAGTGAACACACGGGTGAGTTAGATAAACCTCACCGAGGCTATAGATGCCTGACTGGAAGTGGGGCTCTATCTGTAAAAGTCTTCACTTCATGAGCTATACTTCATAGCCTAATGCAGAAAGGGATGATGGAATCTGGAGGACTTTCAAAAATGTAGGAATGAATCACTTTTGCACACATTGAGCAAAGGCAAATGGATTAGTTGTTTTCATTCTAAAGTTGTTTACCCCCATCTTCTTGAGACGTTGCTAAATGATTTTCGTTTCGCTAATCTTGTGTGTTTTCATTTCAGGTTGGGTTCTTACCAAAATGCTCAGGAGCATTTTCCAGCAAAGTCACCATTTGTTGTGGTTGCTCCACAACGTACCCCAAAATTGGGGACCCACCTTTTTGATATTTTTATTGTGAGTGATTTTTCTGTCCTTGGAGCGATATTGTTCGATATATCCCATCCTCGATATTTGCAATTTAATTCCAATGTTCCTTGTTGTGTTTGGGTGCTTTTGGTTTTGTCGTGAGTGTCGAATATTTCACTCAGTTTTGGGTTTGTAGTTTTTGCTTATTTCTTGTCGATGAATTTTTGTCATCAATTTTCTTGTCGATGATATTTATTGCCGATGACTTTTCTTTTCGATGAATTTTTTGTCGTCAATTTTTTGTCGACGACTTTTAGCATTATTTTGTTGTTGATGATATTTTTCGTCAAATTTTGTGTTAGTAATTTTGTTGTTAATTTTTTGTTGATAATAGTTAGTTTGTTCCAATTTTATGTTCTTTCATATATGTCTCAATAAAGTTTTAAAAGAATAAAAAAATAATAAAAAAGGAAATAATAAAATATTATTATTATTATTATATTTTATATAATAATAATAATTTACACAGAAACATATTTGAAAAAAAATAAAAAAAATGAAAAATGAATAAAATGTACATGTATATGTATATACCTATATTACTATATAATATACATATATATGCAACTATAATTAAAATAAAAAGCCATATAGGCTTCATTGGTTGTTAAATCCAATATGACTTTTAAAATTATTGTTTTATTGTTCATTTGTGCTTACGTTAGTTTTGGGTTGGCGTGTACAGGTAATGTGTCACTAGAGGACTACGGTGAAAGCTTGGCAGCATTGACGACCGGTGGAATAAAAAACAATGATGTGGACCCACCATAGGCCTATGAACAACATTGTTTGGATGCAAGGGTTTTCTAAGCTAACGAGTATTAATCCATAGCAATGGATTAATGGTGATGTGGGTGAAATGGGTTGGTAAATAAGCCAACAAGATGCTAGGATAGATCTGGTCAAACGAATGACACCAAGGAAGGACCTCCCATAGACAACCAAGGATGTAAAGGGTGCAATGTAATTAGAGATGAGTTCAGGCCAATGATTTTGCGAAACCATAGGTAGAGTTTGATAGTGGTCTGGTTATGGGAGCTTGACAAATGGATGACTCAGTATTAGTCATTGGCATGGAGTGCAAACTCAACATTAATCGTCGATGTGGACAAGATTTATGTTGAGGGAAGTCTACGGCCAAAGTGGACGTGAGGAATTTGAGGTGGCATACACCCTAATACACAACCAGTAACCAATGAGGCATCATATGAGAGTTAAGTAGACAATTCCAAACTAGGTGCGAAGAATGATGTCAGTTGGGTGACATTAAGATTTTATGTGTTTCATAGCCTGAAGGTATTCAATGGCAACCAAGATGCCACAATAAATGGCACATCAGATACAAGGGTACCAACAACCATGATGGAGGGATGTCATTGCTAGATATGAGAAGCATAAATAGTCAGAGTCGAAAGCATAGAGGAGTTGGTGGTGAATATCCATTCCAAAAGCATTTAAGAAATAAAATGTTCATGCAAGGTTTGATGTCTAAATCAATGATACAAAGATGGATGCCATGTAGGACGTAGCTGAACTAGGAGGTTTTTGATGTGCATCTATTCTCAGCTTGGATTGCATTGATATACAATAGAGTAAATAGCCAAACACTACATAGAAAATGTGTAAGCCAATGAGATAGACATCAGCTATGTGGAATCAATGATGATACGGGTGGTTCTATTTTTGGCATAGAAGTAGTTTTCTACAATGGGCAGCAACATTGTAGAAGGCGCTATCAAGGGCATCTAACAAATATGGATAATGTTTAGTCATAGAAATTGTCATACGGGGCAGAGAAGAACCATTCAAGGCAACAAAAGGAACACCAAAAATAAACAGTGCATGGAAGGATCACTTTTGGTCTATGTGGGTTGCCAAATTTATCAAGTAACGATCAGTGGTAGATTGGATACAAATTAATACAGTGGTCATAGAGGAGTTAGTAATGATGGATTGTCCTCACCTAGAACCTGATAGGTGACTGGATTGACAACACCATTAGGGCTGAAGACATTAGAGGTAGAGGATGTCATGTTGACCCATCTACGAAACCCTAATTTTTATTTTTTTTAACACATGCTTCTGCTTTATAATCACACAAAGATAGAGAATGGAAGGTTGAAATATTCATGCTCGAGGATCGAATAACAAAATAATACCTCAGCTCGGGTAACGAAAGGTATCCATGGAAGCGTAGATCGTAGGATGGGTGGTGTATTGAAATGAGCAAAGTAGCGATGCTCTCGAACTTAGTTCATTTTAAGCATAGGGCTCCCAAGCAGAAAAGACCAGTCACTTCCAGTTGCTAATAGAGATTGTTGAGATGCCATGAAGTCTCAAGGCATGGGTGGCCAGAGCACATCGAAGGAAGGTTGCAGTTGTAGTCAGGTAGGAGTGACCAAGTTTTATGGTTAATTATTTTATAACCTATTATTTCATTGTTATTTAGACTTATGCATGCCATGTTTTAATGATTGATTGTATAAAGGTGGACCATAGGACTTTCACCATAGCCTTGTGGTAACCTCTATTAAAAATTTCACATACATTGGCTAGGGGAGACATAAGGGAAGTTTAAGGCTTTACAAATTTTATTTATATTATAATATAAATAATGGGAGCCATAAGGGGAGTTTTAGTTTTTTTATAAGTTTTATTTATATTATAATATAAGTAGTGGGAGCTATAAGGGGAGTTTTATTGCTAAAATTGGTTTTATCTATTTATAATGCATAAGACCAAGTGGTTTGTAATTTTTTTTTTTACTTTGCATTGGGTTTTAATGTTGTAAAGAAAAGGGAAGTTGAAATGAAAAGAAATTTTGAATGCCTTAAATACTCGAGGAGGGCATGGTACAAGGGCTGGAAATTTTTGTAAACAAGCTTATTTTGAAGAATCAAATGCTTCCATTTTGGCAAGAACAAACCTTGTGAGCAAAACCAAAAGGATATTACGTCTAAGACTACTACATTTATTGTTTATATTTATTGCATTTCTTTTCGATTTGTATCTATGTGTTTATGCCATTGAAGGGTTACACTAGGTGAATGTTGAATAGAATGCAATAGTGTTTTATCCTTTGAGTCTCGCACTTGGTCTAATCTGATTGTGTTTGTTTTGTAGGTATTTTAGATCAAGTTGTCTTTAGATTTATCTCACAACTTGGGGTTTTTTAGGGAGGGGATTGTGACATCAAAATCTGATGTTATTTCACTGTTTTCTAGCTATTTTGTGAATAATTTCTATTATTTTTATTTTCTATATTTAGATTAATCTATTTTCATTTTTTTGTTGATTTATTTTGCATTCCGGTCATTTTTAGAATTTTTGTATTTGTTTTCTTTCCATTTTGGTCATTTCTAAAATTTATGTATTTGTTTCCTTTCCATTCTAGTCTCTCCAAAATTTCTGCACTTAAATTCAATTTTTATTATGGTCCATTTTCTAGAATTTCTTTTCATTTACTTTCATTCTGGTCCTCATCCAGAATTTTTGTACCTCCAAATTGTACTAAGTTAATCTTCAAGATAAAATCAATCTTAGGATGGGGTTACTAATGCCAAATTGACATTAAGGGAAGATAAAGTAAATGAAAACTAACATGCTAACTTACTAACCATTACTAACACCAAATTCTAACTTAGTAATAGTAGAATGCTCATAATGAAGATAAAATTAATCTACTAACTATAAAATGAACCTCACATTAAAGGTATGGAATTTAAAATGAAGTGGACTATTCCACACACTCTTACATTTTACACCTTTAATTCAAATATAAAAGGAGATTACTAACTTAGGATTCAGGGAAATCAGATTAACGTTAAGAGCACTAAAAGGAATCAACTTCACACTTGCTAAATTCATATGCACTTTTAGTATTAAAGGATCATGATTGCTAAGCATTGTATGAATTGGATCATCAAGGCCCCTTGTTAACTGCCACTTGCATACTTTGAGTTTATTCTAGTATATTTATATTCCATTTTACTCATTATTGATGATATGTATGTATGGAATGTTTGCTTACCAGAACCTTGAAGAAATGTGTGTTTTCATCTAATTTCTTTGTAAGAGGGAGTTTTCAGTTTAATACTCTGATTTTGGTGATTATTTTGCAATAGGGAAAAATATTCACTCAACAGTACTGTTCAACCCTTGCCCATTCTAGATCAGGTTTGGATTGATATTTCCATGGATTTTATAGAAGGGTTACCTAAATCTAATGGTAATTATATTATTCTCATGGTGGTGGCTCGCATTTCAAAGTATGCTCATTTTTGTTCCCTTGGCCATGTTTACATAGCCTCCACCATTGCCCAAATATTTTTGGATTCTATTTTTTGCCTTCATGGTATGCCCACCTCCATTGTGTTCGATCGAGACCCAACCTTCACTAGTCATTTCTGGCAAGAATTGTTTAAGTTGCAGGGAACTTAGCTTAAAATTATTTTAGCCTATCATCCACAAACGGATGGTCAAACTAAGATTATCAACAAATTTTTAGAGACCTATCTTCGTTTCTTTGCATCAGATCATCCTAATCAATGGGTGAAGTGGCTTACTTTGGTTGAATGGTGGTACAAAACTTCCTATCATACAACAACCAAACTCACCCATTTTGAGGCCATTTATGGGCACCCTCCATTCATGCCTTCTTCATACATCCCAGGCAGCTCCAAGGTCCAAGTAGTCGACACTACTCTCAACCAAAATACTGATGTTATCCATCAGTTGAAGCAAAATTTGGACATGGCACAAAATTGGATGTGATAATAGGCTAACCAACATCATTCTAAGCATATATTTGATGTGGGGTACATGGTCTTCCATTGCTTGCAACTGTACAAACAATAATCTCTACAACTCCGTCGATACCAAAAACTTGCTATAAAATACTATGGACCCTACAAAGTTCTTTAATGGATTGGTTCCACTACTTACAAATTGGCTCTTCCACCCACCTCCAAGCTTGATCCTATTTTCCATGTTTCCTCTCTCAAAAATGTTGTGGGTACACAGGTATAGGTTCAATCAGCATTACCAGAATTAGATGAAGAAAGGTCCATATTACTCAAACCTAAATAATTGTTGGATCATCGAACCTACACTCTCCATGATCATACCATCATAGAAGTTCTTGTTCAGTGGTGCGGGCTCCATCTAGAATATGCTACATGGGAGTCTCTCCATCATATCCAGCACCAGTTCCCTTATTTTCAAATTTGAGGACAAAGCTTTTTGAAGGGGAAGGACATGTTAGGATCCTATCCTAACACCATTTTGTAATTATCATTTACTTATGTAATGACCCACTTCCAACATGGGGGATCCCATTATGATATTAATTTTTAATACTTTGTAATGTATGTGGCAAGTAGGATTCCTATCCAAGTGGATCCATCTCATGTAACTATTTTTATCAGGATTGTAACCGATGGTAGGTAGGAGATTCTAGCTTGAGTGAAATTTTGCATGTAAGACAACTCTTGAGCCTTTAGGTAGGATTGCATGAAGTTTTTCTTTATAAGATATGAAGCCATGTACGAATTCATCCTTTTGTAATATAATGAAATATTGAAGGAGGTTGCCCCCTCATAGAGGACTACGATTTTATATTAATGTGAGATTGTTCCATTTCTGCATTTGATATCTGCATAGTTTTATTGAGTTGTTTTATGTATATGAGTTATTTTTCAGTATTTTGTGTGAGTGTGCTTATTTTTAATAGTGATATCCTAACAAATACTTTGTGAATATATCCATATATTCTTTGGTAGCTTGCAGCAAATGATTTGCATAATCCATATAGTCAATTATAGGTTGTATATCTGAACATTTCTCAAGGATTTCAAACCATATCTCTTTTCTAACTTTCTTCACTCCTTTTGAAAAACTTGTAGCCTTGTCCTTCTCAATCTAAAGCTAGTGCTTTAAATCTTGTATTTCTTTAGCCTCAACTTCACTCTTTCTATTTTTCTCTTCAACTTGATCCTTGAGCTTTATGGCCTCCTAATACTTGTTCTTCCATATCTTGACTTCATTTCTCATAGCTTACTCTACCTTTTTCTGAATGTTGACTGTATTTTATAGTTTTTTAAAAAATTCCTCCATATTTCCACATTGCTCCTTAAAAAATGTCAATTTTGACATAGAAAGTTTCAAGGTGGGATTTTTCTATGACCAACTCATTCTCCACCTACAATTGATCAATATCTTTTTTATATTCCTCTAGATGATAATATTTTACAATCTTATCTTCCTCAGGTTTACTCATAAGAGGGGTGATGGATCTAGTTGTTATTTGCCTTGTAACTGGATCAACAGTCATTTTATTTCTCCATTTAGCCATCTGCTTTGAAGGTTTAGAAAGTTTCTCAGCCCAAAAATATTGAATATTTTGTGAAACATATTTTCCTTTATACAAAGAGGCTAATGTGGGATTATTTTTAGGGGTTGGAGAAGTTATAAGATAAGGGATAAAAGACTCAAATAATTATGGAAGGGGAGTGGTTGTGGTGATAGTGGAGTTAGTGTTTATGGTAGCAGTTATGACTAGGAAATTCACTAGGGTGGAAGTCAAAACCTTGGAATGAATCAGGGGAGATGGAAGAGATTGTCCTTCTGATGTTATTTAAGGTAATGGTATTGAGGGTGGAGATGTATGGATAGGCGATGATGTTATTGGAATTTTAGATAAATATGGAGGAGATGAATTAGTGTGACCCTCTGTAATAGCTAATGAAGTAGGTGATGAATTATGAGGGGAAGAGGGTACCTTCTGTTCCAATATTTCTTGAGAATGAGAAGGGATTTATTTTGGGGAAGAAGGAGAAGAAGATATAGAATTTATACCTTCACCTATAGAAGGAGGGAGTTCAAGAATGTCTTCCGCACTTTGGTGTTGTTTCTGCTACACTTGTGGCTCTGCATATGATATAGGGCCTTGTTGAACCTTTTTCCCTTGATCCATTTTCAATTTCTTGTAGATATGCTTTTGAGTTTCTTCTACTGTATTCTTAGCCTTTCTCTTGAAAATCTTAGATATTGTAGGCTTTTTCATTCTTTGTATTCTCCTCAGATTGTACCTCCTATAATGCAACTTCAACACTCGAGATCGACTTTACTATAGCTATTTTGGTGAAACTCATAGGGGTGAATACAAAACTATCATCCTTTTCCTTCCAATTTATATCAGTTAGAGGAGGCTCTCTACCCAGGGCTATGAACTTGAGCCTTATTTTTGCTTGAATGCTTTCTGTATTTCTTGCTCCACCACCTGAGTAATACATTTTGCTCATAATTTGGGCCCCCATAGAATATTTCTGTAATTGATCTTATGAAGATTCAAATACCTTTGAGGCTTCTTTAGTTGTTGAAGGAGCATTTATCTCTATTTCTTGTACTTATTATTTTAAGGGTGGAGAAGGGGAATTTGGTGCTACCTAGGTTTTCTCTTTTTCTTATGTTTAAGCTTTCCTATAACTCAACACCAAATTCTTGGTATTTTTAGCCTTCTAGGTCTTAATATGCTTCTCATACAGCTCAGAGAAATTAGTGTTTGTTTGTTGATCCAATCTAGCCTTTTTTGCACCTATTTCCACTCTCATATACCACCAATCTATAATTTTACCAATGTCCCACCCCTTTTTCTTCTCAACTTATTTAATTTTAGACTTTCAACCAGTGGTCTTTGTTATTATCGGGGTCATAATCGACTATCTATTCATAAAAGTCCCTACATGGAGGTAATTGTTCCATTTGTAATGACATTCAATTCCAGTGGAGCATTTTACTTATTATTTCTACCTTCTTCCACATGAGACCTCAAATTTTTTCAAATTTGAGGGCTATTTCTCCATTTAGGACAATATTCATTTTCAAGAACTTGTCATCAGGGTCATACCTCCATGGTTGTGGAATGTACAACAGTCCTAG
This sequence comes from Wollemia nobilis, assembly GCA_028583015.1. Classification (NCBI taxonomy): domain Eukaryota; kingdom Viridiplantae; phylum Streptophyta; class Pinopsida; order Araucariales; family Araucariaceae; genus Wollemia; species Wollemia nobilis. The sequence goes on along the minus strand of JAQPPZ010000386.1, from coordinate 3,242,649 downwards.
TCTCTCCAAATATTGAGTAATTTGCTAGTATTGATCTCTTATGGTTATTTTTATGTCATCTATGTTGTGAGAGTAAATCACCAGTCCTTTTCTTCCTTTACTAGTATCAAAATTGATGTTGATAAAGTCATCATGCCTTAAATATTACAGAGCCAACATCCTGCTAGTAATAAAATGAGGCAGTAGAAAAGGTTTACCAATAAAGCCATAGAGTCTAATGATGTTACACTCTATTAGTATGTACCAGTATTCTTATCCAACATCCTCTATTTGTAACAAATATTTAGCCAAATATGGCAATCTAGGGCATTTTCCATAATGACCTTTAGAACTGGCCCTAAAACATCCAAGTTAAACCTATAGTATGACTCTAAACTCCTAAAATGGTTGGTCCAATGATAAACTGGAATAGGGTCTCCATTATCATTCATGTCCCTAGTTGGAATCTAGGGCATCATGTGATTTACTATGGCATAAAACATCTATATCAAGTTAGAATAATGCCGGAATGAGGGGTTCTCTGGATCCTTTTTCATCCCAACCAACTACTCATGCATCCTTTTAGAGAGATAGGCTAGCCAGTAAAAATAAATTAGCTTGATGCCTTCTTCCTTTGCTTTAGGTCTATACATTTTCTCATTGGAAATGCAATATATAGTCTCTATTTGCAAATCTCTTACATGTCGATCATAGTTAAGACCCTTTAGGTAGGCCAGTATGGTGAAAAGCTATGTGTTAGCAAAATGTTCAAGGTTAATTGGGGATTTTGGAAAATATTTTCTAGACTTGATGGTTTTGAATTGGCTATAGACCCATTTCCTAAAAGGCTCTCCTTCATGAGCACATCCGTACAGGGAGTAATATCTAGATTTTTTAGTTGTTTCAAAAGGTTTAGGCCTAGCTGGGGAATCTACACCTATGGCAAACAAATATAGGTAGGCCTTAGTAGTTATGTTAAACAATATTTTGCCCTTGGTGGTCTTTACCACTTTTGTTTCTAGATCATAATATTTTGCTATTGCAAAAAATAATTTGGGGCAATGATGAACTGAATCATAGATGTAAAATGATAGGAAGAAGTTTATAGCAATCATACCTTGGAAAGAAATTGGCAGCCCCTCAAAGTACTTATAGTCAATCTCTCTTCTAAGATTAGTTCTTCTTATCCATGTCATCCCAGTATCAACCACTACTTTTGCTTTGTCAATATAGTGTTCCAAATCAACAATCTCCTCTTGTACGACTTTCTGAGCTATTTTTGAGGCCATTTTATGAGAAAAACCATTGGATATTTACTCTTTTTTGTACTTTCTAGCTTTGTCTCACCACTTTATTAAATTTATCTAGTAAGTAGATATTGTTTTTTAAATTACTAGTGATTGAAAATTGTATTTTAAATACTACTGCATGCATACCTTCCTCCATTAATGTGATCAGTAGAAAAACTACTTGTTGCACACTTCTCAATTCAAAATATGGGTGGCTTGGTGGAAGAAAAAATATTATGTTATTCATTGATTGGTTGTTGTGTAGCACATTTTTAGAACTTGCAGTGCTTTTATATCTCATTATTTTAAGAGCGACGTGGAGAACATGTCATAGCCCATGACCATATTTAATTATTTGAGTGCAGCATGGAGCACATGCCATAGCCCATGACCATATTTAACCTTTGGTAATCTAGCCCTTTAGTTAATAGATTATTATGAACCATTGAACTACCTTTTATCTCTCTTTTTTTTTGTTTACCTTTGTACAAAAAACTTTACAAAATAAAACAACAATATAATACAAATATATACATATGTTACAAGAAAGGTTACTCTTAATCAAAGTAGAGTTTTAGATGGAATCCATTAACCAATGTCGGCTGAATGTTTCCCTCTAAGTCTTCAAGCTAGAAATAGTTGCTTTCTTTAACCCCAACTATCTTGAAAGGGCCATCCTAGAAAGAGTCAAATTTTTAATGATGACCTGGCTTAGCTCTCTCCATATTCCACCTTAGAACAGAGTCATCTATTTTGAAATTTATGAATTTGACCTTCTTGTCAAACCAGCCCTTAATGTTGAATGAGTATTTTTGGAAATCCTTATATGCTTGAGTCCTTTTCTCTTCTAACTAAAGTAGATGCATCAATTTGGTTTCAGCTGACTCTGTTCAGGACCTTCTTCTATGTTTACCAACCGAAGAGCTGGTATTTCCAAGTGAATAGGTAGGACTACTTATTTTCCATACACCAAAGCATAGGGAGAGGTTTTAATAGATTTATTGATGGTAATCCTATCTTCCCATAGATCTTGTTCTAAAAGTAGGTGCCAACTTCTTTTGTTATCCTCTAGTGATCTCTTTATAATTCTAAGTAGATTTTTGTTAGTTGACTCTACTAATCCATTCCCTTGAGGATAGAAGTTGAAGATGTTTTTAATGGTTATACCATGCTTGCTAGAAAACTTAATTTATTTAGCTCCTATGAAAGCTGGACCATTGTCACTTACTATAGCTTCAAGGATAACAAACCTTGTGATCAAACTCTATATAAAATAAATTACCACTTCCCGATCTAATTTTTTTGTGGGAATGGCTTCTACCCATATGGTAAGGTAATCCATGGAAGTTAGGATATACTTATGTCTTATTGAGGAGTTGGAATTTATTGTTCCAATGAAGTTTAGTCCCCACTTTTGAAAATACTCTTCTACTTGAATGGGCTTGAGGGGAAATGATTCATTTTTTGTTCTTCCCACAAACCTTTGGTATTCATCATATGATCTTGTTACCTTGAAAGTGTTAGCAAAAATAGTAGGCCAGTAATAGCCTACCTTGCCAATTTTCAAAGTTGTAACACTTCCTGAGAAATGTCCTCCAGATAACCCTCCATGAAAATCTTTAATGACCTTTCGTTTCTACTCATATTTCAAGCATCTTAGGAGAACTTCATCAATATTTCTTCTATATAATCCTTCTGATAGTAGGACATATTTCAAGGCTTGAAGCCTATATATCCTCCTTTATGATGGGTTAAGATCTTGAGAGAAAATACTTGTTTGAAATTATCTGATCATTCGATCAGCCCAATATGAACTTTCTAATTGAGAACATTAAGTATGATCTTCTATTGGTGGTTGACAAGCTGAAATTTGTTCTGCAACTATCTTTTCTGTCAAAACTTGGCATAATGCTCTACCTCTGACCAAATTGGTAGGATGGATTTCCACATCATACTCCTAGATTTTGGTAATCTAGCTAGCTCTTTTATCTCCTAGTTCACCTTGTAAAATAAAACTTCTTACATCTGGGTGAACCACATATATCAGAGTTTTACTTTGAGCCAACTATTGCCTAAACTTCAATAAATTCATTGCTGCAAATAATTTCTTCTCAATAAAGTTGTATTTGATCTAGTATTTATGGAGAGTTTGACTCTATAAAAATATGGGGTGCTTTTCCCCATTATCAGTCTTTGAGTAAGCACAAATGCATAACTCTCTTTAGCTCCATAAGTGTACAGAATAAAATTCTTATTGAAATCAGGATTTACCAGAATTGAAAAAGTGGAAATATATTGTTTAATGATCTCAAAAGCCTGTTTTCTTGCTTCTGTCCACTTGAAGCCCACATTTTTCTTCAGTAACTCTGAGATAGGTTTCACCTTTTGAGAAAAATCAAATATGAACTTCTTAATAAAGTTAATCTGACCAAATAAATATTATAGAGCTTTCTTGTTCATAGGTAAGAGAATGTAACATCCCTCCAAATTTAACTATCGGTTTGCTTACTTCTTTTGCTTGGATAAGATACTATTAATAGTATTTGTGATTGCAAGAATATGTGCTCGTAGCTTGACAGGCTAAAATATGATGAGAAGATTATAAATCCTTCCTCTAGACTACCAGGAGAGGTGACCTAGAGAGAGGAATAGGTTACAGTATTTAGGTGAGTAGACCAGTGATACTTGTTGCTCACTTATAGGTATAAATATAGGGGTGTCCGCAAGAGGTAAGGTAGGGCATGATGCATACAATGGTATTTGAATACATGAAAGCTCATAGAGGGAAATTTCATATAGGGCATCATGTTTGTTGCATCATGTGCATGTTTTCCTATCAAAGCTCTATTAATTTTTACATATAGTGGATTGAAGAACTCATTTTAGTTGCTAGTTGGATGCATTTGTTTTGTTTCTTTAATTATATATAAATATAAAGAAAAATAATAAATAATAAAAATAGTAATATAACAAACAATCTCACTCATGAGCATAGAATATTAATATAAGTGGAAATAAAATAAAATTTAAAGCTTAAGGATGCCACTCAACAATCCTTTTTTGCAGGTCCGAGGTGTAGACCAATTGGTTCATCCAAACCCCATAAGGGGGCGGAGGTCTAAGGTTCAAATCTCGAGCCTCACCGAACTGAACGCTTGTCCCTTTCCTAGTGCTTTTAGTGGCATAAAAGGTTTAAAATGATTGTGGCATGGCGGTTATAGGGATGGACTGCACGAATATCTATGTGGTGGCTTCTAGGGCGGACAATGCAGAATACTATGGCGACCATAAAATCTGGACAACATGCCCGGATTCATGGCGGCTACCGATTCCACCATGTTAAAAAAAAAAAAATCATTTTTTGCCTAATTTCTTGCATGATAAACTAGAGTGGCAATTGGTAAACACTTTCCCTATGTTATTTATGCATGCAATGAGGTAGTTTTCTAGGGAATCTATGGGAGTATGGTGGATGAACAAAAGGTTTTCTACCATGAGGATCGAAATAGCAAGTTGTTGTCTAGATGATTCCAGGTCATTTCTCTTATGAATTATCTATGAGTAATGTGTGCTTGTTTATAGTGGTATGCTGTTACTATTTGCGGGGTAAACCTAAAACTGTTTTGTATGATTTAGGGGTCAAATATCATGAAAAGAACTTCCTTGGTTGGATGTTTCATTGAATGTTATGGAATTAATTAAATATTGTTTTTAATAGTTAGTTTTGTTTAAACGATATATCATATAGAAATAAATTCTTAAAGTATAGTTATAGTGATTTATATTTAAAATATATATATTAGCAGTATAGTTGATTATTACAATATGTTTGCATACAATTATTTAGTAATCCCTTAATTTGAGACAAAGAATAACATTTGAAGGATCTCTTTAAAAGTAATACTTATGGTTGATAAGCATTATATTTCTATTTTAGAGATTATTTATAAATGGTCTTAGATGGATATAGAATGCTATTATGATATAGTTTGTTTACAAAGTGAGTTATGGTAGCTATATTTAGTTTAGTATATATATACTTAGAAGTTAGTATTAAATCATGGATAGTGGATATGAAACCAAATAACTTCTTATCTTAGGTTTAAGTAAGAAATATCATTTCATTTGATATTAGAAAGTGATATTTAGATATAGTGGTATATCCTTTAAACTAAGCTTTTATGATGTGGAAAAATAAAAGGATTCCTTCTAAACATTTCTTTTATAAAATACTAAAAATGGTAGTATACTCATAAATAAAAAGTGTAAATTATATTTGGGAAGGATGGTAGTATATCTATACTTAATATTGTGGGTAGGACAATCATCATCCAATTTCAAATATTGTAGGAAGGACAATTCATTCGAAACTTAGGAATAGTTGTACTCCTGATAGGAAGGATCAAGATGAGAGGTAAAAGAGGATGAAATGGGCATTGCTCTTAGGTTGCCACATGAAAAGTACTATGAGGGGGCACTTTAATCTTGAAAATTTTGGAATTTACTCAAACAACGAGATGGAATGGGACATCTGATCATCAATCATGCCAAGTAAAGTATTAATTGGTCCCAAGCTAGGGTATTGGCGGACCCTAGAAGATTTCCATAGAAGGTGGAAATTCTTCTAGCACAAGGCATGTACATGCTACTCCTTGCATGAATATGCACACTAAGGAAAGGGTAAATTAAGCGTCTAACCTCTAGGTGAAATGGGCCCTAGAGGATAAACCCTTAACATGAACTTGAAACTTAGGACAAGAGGTTAAGTTCATTAAAAGACACCAATTTTTGAGAACTGGACAATATCGACCCCAATGGGTGATCTTCTGCAATGATCTAAGATCCCATACATGGATACATTTACATACCTAGTACTAATGGAAGTTGATTGATCATTTAAAATAAAAAATTTTACGTACTCGAAAGTCTAGATTGGACAACCAAGTGGGTAGGACTTGGGTTGTTACAGTTGGTATCAAAGCCTAGGTTACAAAGCCCTAGGCATAAAACCCTTAAGTTGTAGGAATATTTTTGCTAACCTTAAAAGCTTGAGAAAATATAAACCAAACAGATAATATAGCTCTTGGAATCAAAATTAAGGGAAAGTTCATCAAATAACCCTATAGAAGATTTGCAGGAAGGGTAAGTTGTTAGTCCAAGGAAGAGAACTCTACAAATTAATGTAATTAAAAGATATCGAATGAGAAGACCAGTGAATGAGAACAATGGGCTGCATGCTAGCAAACCTGTCGGGAAGGATAGGAACTACATCAAGGTCAAATGGATTAATAGAGGGAACATATGGAGCAACAAGGAGTCCAGATAGCTCAACAACATGAATTGATAGTCCAATAGTAGAAATTGAAAGAAAAGACAATTGTAGAATCTAAGAGGACCAACCGAAAATAAGTATGGGCTAAGTTGATCAAGGATATGAAAATTATAAAATCAGTAAAATTGATGGTAGAAGATAAAAAATCTAATTGAAGAAATGATGTAAGAATGGTTTCAATCAGATTCCTAAAAAAAATTAATGCACAACAAAGGAACATTGAGTGAATTCTTTGAGAAAGGCTGAGTTTTCATATGGAAAACTACCTATACATGGTAGAACTTATTTGCAACAATAGCCCAGGTATGGCTCCATTTTAAGGCCTATACAGGAAGGGTACATAACTCCTCTATCATGGGATACTTTGAAAGATTGTATAATGATCGAAATAGATATTGTTAGGATGATAGAGGAACAAAAGCCTCACAGAAGCCTCAGATCATCAAAGAGCCATGTTGATAAAAGGACATCGAAAGAACTCACTGAAAATGATAAAGTTTTCTTAAGAATGAAATCTTCAAAAAATATCTAACTATTTTTCCAAGCTTGACCTTAGAATAGTGGGACCCTTTGAGTTTGATGACAAAAATTAGTCTTGTAGACTAAAATTTGGCCTTACCACTCAATATGTTAAAATTCCTAACATCTTTCGTGTGTCTTTTTTAGATGATATGCTGACATTTCTATTTGGAATATTTTTCATTATATTTTAAATGATACTCATTTGTAGATGTTAGGTTAACACAAGTTATGAATTTATAAAAAAAATTGACATAGCGCTTTTGTAATCAGGAGAAATGGATGAGCTCATAACCATAATTAAATCATTCTAATGGCAGATGAAACAACTAGTGTTAATAATTAAGCTACTAACAGAGAAAATAGAGAAATAACAGAAGATGATAGAAGCCCACCCACACATGACTGGAAACCACAATAATTAAGGATTGAACCAGATATGATCTTTTCTAGTGGAATATCATCCAGTCCAAGATTTTGTATACCAAAAAGGATACTAGTTAGTATAAGATCTAATGCTACATATTTCCCTTATATTTTTGAAATTTAACTAAACACAGAGAGAACTATGATTAAGACTAGGGGAGAGAATGTAATGACCATCCCTCAAACTCTTTATGATATTTCTAATGATGATATATGATATCGTTACTTATAGATAGCAATGTTAATGCTTTACTGAATGAAGAGCATTTGTGAATCTACTACTTGATGGTTATCTATGATATTGCTATGTTGATTTTTGCCTCATCTAATGTAAATTAATGGATGAATACAAATTTTTTTGATATACTATGATGATGAGAATATGTTATGCTGTAATATGCCAAACCAACTAGATGAGAAAAAAGCAAATAGTTTAGTGTTAGGTCCAGTAGGACCAACATTATAAAAATAATATGTCATTAAGAAACAATCTCCATTTTTGTTTGAATAGTGATATATTTTGTTTTGCCTAACAAATGAATATGAATTTTTTTTGGTATACCAAGATGATACATACATGTTTTGTTATAATATGTATATTATTTGAGCATGCAAAGAAAATACAAGGATTGTGTTTAATCTTAGAGGGGGAGAATATGACATCCCTCTAAATTCAGCTATCAGTTTGCTAACTTCTTTTGCCTAGATAAGATAATGCTAATAGCATTTGTGATTGTAGGAATAAGTTCTCATAGCTTGAAAGGCTGAAATATGATGAGAATATTATAAACCTTTCCTCCAAATTGCCAGGAAAGGTGACTGAGAGGGAGGAACATGTTATAGTCTTTAGGCGAGTAGACCAGTGATACTTGTTCCTCATCTATAGGTGGAAAGATAGGGGTGTCTGCAAGAGGTAAGGTGGGGCATGATGCACATAACATCCTGTGAGTACATGAAATCTCACAGAGGGAAATTTTATATTGGGCATCATGTTTACTGCATCATGTGCATGTTTGCCTGTCAAAGCTCTGTTACATTTTTCATACAGTGGATTGAAGAACTCATTTCAATTTCTTTATGGATGTATTTATTTTGTTTCTTTAATTATATATAAAAATATAAAGCAAAATAATAAAAAATATAAATAATAAAAATAGTAATATAATGAACAATCTCACTCATGAGCATAGTAAAATTTTAATATAAGTGGAAATAAAATAAAATTTTAAAGCTTAAGTATGCCACTCGGAAATCCTTTTCCACCTTCCGCATGATAAACTAGTGTGGCAATTGGTAAACACTTTCCCTACACTATTTATGCATGCAAGGAGGTATTTTTTTGGGGAATCTATGGGAGTATGGTGGATGAGTAAAAGGTGTTCTACCATAAGGATCAAAATAACAAGTTGTTTTCTAGATGATTGTAGGTCATTTCTCTTCTAAATTATCTATGAGTAATGTGTGCTTGTTTATAGTGGTATGTTGTTATTGTTTGTGGGGTAAACCTAAAATTGGTTTCTATGTTTTTTCATCGAATGGTTAATTTAGGGGTCAAATATCATGAAAAGAACTTCCTTGGTTGGATTTTTCATTGAAAGTTATGGACTTAATTAAATATTGTTTTTAATAGTTAGTTTTGATTAAATGATACATAATATAGAAATAAATTCTTCAAGTATAGTTATAGTGATTTATATTTAAAAATATATATTAGCAATATAGTTTATTATTATAATATCTTTGCACACAATTATTTAGTAATCCCTTAATTTTGGATATAAAGAATAACATTTAAAGGATCTCTTTAAAAGTAATACTTATGGTTGATAAGCATTATATTACTATTTTAGATATTCTTTATAAATGGTCTTATATGGATATAGAATGCTATTATGATATAGTTTGTTTACAAAGTGAGTTATGGTAGCTATATTTAGTTTAGTATATATATACTTAGAAGTTAGTATTAAATCATGGATAGTGGATATGGAACCAAATAACTTCTTATCTTAGGTTTAAGTAAGAAATATCATTTCATTTGATATTAGAAAGTGATATTTATATATAGTGGTATATCCTTTAAACTAAGATTTTATGATGTGGAAAAATAAAAGGATTCCTTCTAAATATTTCTTTTATAAAATACTAAAAATGCTAGTATACTCATAAATAAAAGGTATAAATTATCATCGGGAAGTATGGTAGTATATCCATACTTAAGATTTTGGGTAGGACAATCATCATCCAATTTTGAAGATTGTAGGAAGGACAATTAATTCAAAACTCAAGAATAACTGTACTCCTGATAGGAAGGATCAATATGGGAGGTAAAAGAGGATGAAATGGGCATCGCTCTTAGGTTGCCACCAGAAAAGTACTGTGAGGGGGCACTTGAATATTAAATTTTTGGGAGTTTACTCAAACGACGAGATGGAATAGGACATATCATTGTTAATCATGCCAAGTCAAGTATTACCTGGTCCCAAGCTAGGGTATTGGTGGACCCTATAAGGTTTCCAAGGAAGGTGGAAATTCTTCTAGTGTAAGGCATGTACATGCTACTCCTTGCATGAATATGCACACTAAGGAAAGGGATAATTAAGCATCTAACCTCTAGGTGAAATGGGCCCTAAAGGAGAAACCCCTGCCATGAACTTGAAACTCAGGATGAGAGGTTAAGTTCATTAAAAGGCACCAATTTTTTAGAATTGGCCAATATCAAACTTGATGGGTGATTGCCTGCAACGATCTAAGATCCCATACGTGGATAAATTTGCGTGCCTAGTACTAATGGAAGTTTATTGATCATTCAAAATAATTTTTTTTGCGTACTAGAAAGTCTATTTTGGAAAACCAAGTGGGTAGGACTTGGGTTGTTATAGAAGAGAGCAAGAATTAACTTCACCCTATATGAGTTAATTGAAATTACTTCTTTAGAAACCACATGGCCCAATAGCTTCCCTTCATGGACTACAAAAAATGATTTCTTTGGATTAAGCGAGTTGCCAAATTATCTACATTTCTAAAATACTTGCTCTAAATGTTCTATATGGTCTTGTTTTTTATGAGAGAACATAGTCATATCATCTAAGTATATGAGGATAACCTTATTGATTAGTTCTCCAAAATATTAATCCATAGCCCTCTAGAAGGTGGCTCCTCCATTTGATAGACTGGAGGGTATCTTTTGATAAGTAAAAGTTCCTCATTTGGTGGTAAATATTGTTTTGAATTGATCCTCATATTTTATCCATATCTGATTATACCTAAAGAAACCATCCAACAATGAGAACCTTTCTGCTCCTACAACAATCTACATAATTTTGTCAATCTGAGGTAGAGGGTAGTGATCCTTCAATGATGCTTGATTGAGATTCCTGAAATCTACACACAGACAAATATCTCCATTTTTCTTTCTTACAGGAACCAAGTTAGCCACCCATGTGGAGTGCTTAATTGAATAGATAATTTTAGCCTTTAGTAGTTTGAGAAAATTGTCTCTCATTATGGATTTAATTCTAGGATTCACAGGTCTTTGCTTCTGTCTGAAAGGTTTTGTATCTGGTTCAAGCTCAATAGTATGTTGGATCTACTTTTTGTCATATACCTTCAGATATTCATATGAACAGGCCACAATGTCTTGGTATTTAGGCACAAGGATTTCATCTATACCTCTTTTGGAGAATAGTGGATACCAACTTTGAGCTTATTTTCTTTCTCAATCTCGACCTCCTTATAGAAATTTTCATTGATCTCCATAGCTTTGGTTTTCTTCCTATCTTCATTATCAAAGAGGCTTTCTAAGGTGACCAAACCTCTAGTGATATGATTGTTTTTTAATTGGATAACATATTTTGGTCTATATAATTTGGGACTTCCTATTGAAAAGTAGATAAACAAGCCTCCCTTACCAAGAAATCAATTATTTATTCATCACTTTCAAAGACCTACTAGAAAATCTATCTATTTGGAACTGTACGCCTGAAAACCATTTTTATCCTTTTATCCTTAGCAACTCCCATATACACAGAAGAAATAAAATTAGATCCTTTAAATACCAAGGAGGTAGCCAATATATTCTATTTTTTAGGAACAAAATGAATTTTTAGGGCATCAAAATATTCCATCAAATCCCATATCCTATTTTTGTATGCCCTCAAGTAATGATTCTTATTGCTACATCTATCTCTTAACTGATTGACTATCAGCTCAAAATCACCATGTATATTTAGTATCTTGATACCCATGTTCTTTGCTTGTATTAGAACTAAGCACAAAGCTTCATATTCTACATCATTGTTAGTGCAAGACCATTTCAGTATATATGCAAAACTCTTTACACCTTTTGATGGAGACTGTAAACCTACATAGTAATTGGCTTCATTCTACATCTTGCACCATCAAAATGCATGGTCCAAGTCTCATTTTCCCTTAAGTATTGATTGGATATAGTAGGGATCCTTTTCTCTACTTTTGAAGAAATGTTGTATGTGCCCATTCCTATCCCAAACTGACTGTAATCCTCTCTAAATGGTAATTCATCCTTAACCTCTAAGTATTTAAAATTTTCTACTAGTTCAAAATCATCTAGGGGTGTGAAGTTGCACATGTCTTCTTCTATCTTATTAATGTGGTAGGACACAAAATTATTATGTGTTATCCTTATTCTATTTCCTTTGAAAGGTATTACCATGCTAAAGTAATCCAAGTACATACATCCTCCAACTTGGTAGTAAATTCTCTAGAAAGGCATAGGCTAAAACAAGGCTCAAGGTCTACCACTAAAATTTCTTGCACAATGGTCACTTCTGGGGCTATATGCAGTCTTATCAGTACATATTTTGTTACTCCAAATGTATTTACTGGTGTCCCATCTAATTTTAAATCTCTAGGACAAGATCTGGTATACACCATACCCATATCTTCGTAGACTGCTTTGGAAATAATTGTGGTAGAGGCCCTTGAATCAATCATACAGTTGTGGAATATCCAACCCTCCATCGTCAAAGAAATGTAGAAGGGAGGGGGTTGTTCTTTAAAGTAGCAGGAGACATCTTATCTTTCCCAAGAGGCACACTAAGGATGGTAGTAGTCTACTTTTCTTGGGGATTCTTAATTACGGAAGCTTTAAGAAGATCTATTTGACTAGGAATGAAGAGATTATCATAGAGGCTAGCCTTGAAGGGGATTCCTTTCATATCTTCCATAATGTTATACTCTAATTTCCCTGGAGGGTGTAGCACCCTAAAATTGGCACAATAAAACCTTAGCAAATAATTAAAATTACCTTAGTAATAATTCAAATTTGAATTTTAACCCCAAATCGCCCCTTAACCGCCTGTTAAACCGCTCCCCTTGTTTTTCGTGCCATTTTTAGGATTTGTTGTGACCGTTGGACGATATCATCGCCGATCAGACGATATCACCTCAGATCGGACGAATTCGTCTAGAGAAGAACGTCCAGACGATTTCGTCCCAAAACTAATTTTTCATAATTAGCTTATGTTTCAACGACGTCTCTAACTGGGGCAAAAGCGTGTCTGCACGGTTAGAGACCTCCCCCATTGGAGATCTCCCAAATTGGGATGATCTCCAACCTCCCAACCTCCTTCCTATGCCTATTTAATCTTAGGCCCTCCCCTTGACATTCCCCTGGCTGAATTTTACTGCACTTCGAGTTTTACATGCATTAGAATGTCTTAGACTACTATTTGCCTTTGTCCCTTTTCAAATTTTCTTGCAGGAACTTTGTCATTCTTTAGTCGGAGCAAGCTCAGATCATCGCAGACGATCTTGTACGATCTCGGACGATCACGCCACAATTCAAGATGATTATGTATTTTGTAGACGATTTCGACTGCAGCCAACGTTGGGGGCAAATCCATGCCCTGAGTTTGCATTCTCTATCCATTATCTACTATTTTGCTTTGCATTAGTTAGATTTATTTCTATTTTGCATCTTGGAGTTCACCTCATGTAGCATAGATGCATGATAGAGTCAAAGTTAGTCATTAAAACAATGCATTTTACTTAATTTGTTATCTAAAGTTGTCATTCTAACATTCATACTTTCATTTCTATCATTTTCCCTTGCTTTTGCAATTGTATTTTTTGTTCTTGGTATCCATTTCTGTAGTTGCAGGTCTCTGACGAAATCGTCAGACTATTTCATCAGATTAGAGACGATATCGTCAGATTAGAGACGATTTCATCAGATTAGAGACGATCTTGTCAGATTAGAGACGATCTTGTCAGATCAGTAGATCAGGGATGATCCTGTCAGATCAGAGACGATCCTATCAAATTCTAGATGATCTGGACTGCTTCAAAAATTAGAACCTCCATCAGACATCCGGATCAGGTATGGCTTTTCTAATCTAGTATATTTCTTGTATTTTCTATTTAATTCTATTTTCTGTATTCATATAATCTGCATTTCATATAGAACAGCTTAGATTCATTTGGCCAAACCTAGGACTTGAATGATCAAGCATAAAAATGAACACATCAAACACATTCCCAACCTAGGCGTGGAAACTGCCATTCAAAAGTTTCCTGGTGAACCCACCATCCATCGAAAATTCACCCTTATACACCTCCCCCGAGAGGCGGGACCTTCAAAGGGCCTCTCAGTCCGAGGTATTGTCCCATCCTTTTCACATCCCCCTTCCGGGCACGGATCCTATAGCCTGAAGGTAAGGGTGCAAAAAATTTGGAGCGATACATTTTGGTGAACCCGACGTGAATAACATAGGCATCTTTCTGATTCAAAAATATAAAAAAACAAAATTATATATATATATATGTATACAAAAAAAAAAGTAGCAAAATCATCATTTCAAGTTTGTATGTTTTAGATTCAATTCTAAATAGTAGATACTAAATATTACTTTTAGAAGTACTAAAGAAACCATGAGTTTTTACTCAAATCAATATGAGCCCATCAGTAATGTTGGAAGAATTCAGCTAAATACATTTGTTGATTATGACCAACCTCATCCCTATTCAACACCACCTCCATCACACTTTTCTCATTTTTCATCCTTACCCCAACAGGACAATCCCTTTGCCAATCCTCTTCATAATGATATTATCTATTCTCCCATATATCCATATTATGTCTATCGATCCACATACAATCCTCCTCCACCATTTCAATATTCTTCTTTCAATACAACACATTCATTTCAACAAGAAAATACTTATTCTTCCAATTCTACCATGCACTCACCTCATACTTCGCAATCTTCCTGTCATCATTCTACCCATAATAAAGAAAGTAGAGGTGAGAAACCATTAGGCCCTTTTATGACTGAATTCCTAAGGCACGTATCAAAAACCTCTCGAAAACCTTCATCACGTAAATTTACTAAGCTCAATCAACCAATGGATATAATTCTCAAGCATTTACTTGATACAAATAGGATTGAACTCCCTTCCATAAGACAACTTGATACCACAACAGATTGGTTTAAACCTGAGCTACATTGTGAATATCATAGAGTGGATGGACATATGACACAAAATTGTAAAGATTTAAGATGTGCAATTCAAGATTTGATTGATGAGGGTCTTTTTAATATAAAGGAATTACAATCTACAACTGATTATAAATCTCCAAGTAAACAATCAAACTCCTACACAACAAATACCAATAATCAATCAAGACATGGGGATCTCCCAAGAACCCCTATTCAATTATCAACAACAAGAAACCAATCAAATATTGCATGTTAATGTGTCCCATCATGATGATATTATTAATATTGTAACAAAAACTACAAATGAGCAACCTCAAGTTCAATCAACTCAATCTGATATTCAAGATATGGATTCCTCATTTGACCAACCTTCAAAACTATCTTTGGCTCTAGAGAATGATCCAAAATGGAATGTAAGCATAGAAAGCTCATCTTTAGAATCAAAATCTCAATTTGAAGTCCACTTTGATAACCAACAACAAGTGATTAACCCTCAAGCAAAGATATCCCTTTTAGAAGTATCACAAAGTTCTCATAAGGAAACGTTGTTCAAAACATCTAGCCAACAATTTGTTCCTCATGATATTTTCCCTAAGGACATAATTAATGGTGTAAACCCTCTTGAGGTTAATCATATTTCATTCTATGATGAGGATATTCCTTCCTCTACTCCACAAGAAGACTCATCTCTTTACATTACAGGATCTAATAAAGAAATACTTGTTAAAACTATCATGGTAGATAATGGCTCCTCTCTTAATTTATGCACTTATCAATTATTCCAAAAACTCAAAATAAAGGAAGAAGATCTTAATGAATCAAATGTTATTATAAAATCTTTTAACAATGAAATTCAAGAAACATCAAGGTCTATACATTCTCCATTGTCACAATTACCTTCTATTTCTCACTTTTCTTCATCCATATATGATCATCCTTGTTTACCAAATAACACTCATGCATATCTTTCACATATACTTTCTCCATCTTATCAAGACTTGGATTATAGTAATAAGAATGAAGAACTTTCTTATCCTTCTGATATTTTATTTTGTAATATGATCAATTTCATACATATAAAAGTCAAATCTTTTGCTACATTATTCTACATTATAACAAAGCTTTTGTTATCACTACCTTTTATTCATCACCTTTTGTTCTTACCTTCAACACAACCAAATTATCCTTCAAAACCTCCTTTGATTTTGAAGCAACCTTAGACATGCTATACTCAAATAACCTTGTATAATGTATATAGATCATCTTGTATATACCACCAATTCCATCATCTAAAAATTCATATAAAAATATAAAAGTTTCAAAAAAAAAACAATCACATTGTATTTCTTTCAATTCATCAACTTAAAATCAAATACAAAAACATCCAAATCATCAAAATCTTCAAAAACATCTTTTATCTTTGTACCTCTCAATTTATGAAGTATTGCAGTTATATTTTCAATTATTTTGGATAAATTAGTATTTATTTGGAATCCCGCACTTTCACATTCACATGAATAAATATCTTGATTTTATTTGTTATGATTATTAATCTCTCTTATATCAAAGTCCACAATTGGCATTAAATAAAGTTTTGAGCATAGAGAACTGATCTTGTTATTTACTTGAACCAAGTATATCTCTTCACATTAAAATGATTTCATTTGCACATTCGATATGATGCTACATAGTAGAAATGGTTTCTTGAGCGAAAAGTTTCCCCTGCTATCCTATCATGCACATGGTCTAGAATCTTTGAGAATTGACAAAAGGACAAGCTCACCCCTACCCAGAATAAAAATCCCTTGCTCTACAACTAATCCGAGCAAGTATCCCTAGCATAGGAAGAAAAGAAAAGTTCAAGAAAAAGAGAAAAAGAAAAAGGTTATTTTGAATCATCACAACAATATTTCAGCATTATCTCAAATATCAAGCAAAAATACAAAAGTACAAAAAAAAAAAAAAAAGAGAAAAGCAAAAGCAAAATACAATAAACTCCTTTCCCTACCCCTTGAAAAGAAAAGAAGGGTGAATGAGCTTGAATCCCTGGAATTCTCAATTATTCGAAAACTGTGAGGTAAGCCCCATAACAAGTGGTTTGTGCCCAACCCGCTTGGCCTTGGGTAAATCCTAGCATGGTGATATGTCTGTCACATTAGCGACCTTCTTTTGTATAGACCTCTGTCAGCTTATGGATTAGCTAGCTCTTGATAACCTAACTTACATAGTAGTCTGGTACGGTTACATGCATATAAATCATGGTCAATGAACATTTATTTGGTCAAGGCAAATTACTTGTATCAAATTATCTTGCTCAAAATTGGTAAATGAACAATACAATCGCACACACATTTGTATTTGAGAGATTTTGTATCATTATGATAAATCAAGATTGGTAATGAACTCACATTTGCACATGAGGATTCCTTATAAATCTACATTTCTCTTTGAGATAATTTAAAATATCTCTGTAACTCTTTTCGGAATAATTTTATCCTTTTATTTCAGAATTCTTGTTTTGTATAAAAGCAATTACATACATCTTCTCATAAAATCTCAAAAATAATTTCAAACAAAATTTTCATATTATTATTTTTCTATTTATCAAAAGTCAAAAATGCATCTTGCAATAAAACCAACAATCTATTTTCTTCTTTGGATTTCGCGATGATGGTATAAGTCTATACCT
The DNA here is from genome assembly GCA_028583015.1 of Wollemia nobilis. Lineage (NCBI taxonomy): Eukaryota > Viridiplantae > Streptophyta > Pinopsida > Araucariales > Araucariaceae > Wollemia > Wollemia nobilis. The sequence goes on along the minus strand of JAQPPZ010000386.1, from coordinate 3,224,934 downwards.
ATAATTCTATGCCTAGCGCAAACCATCATTCTAATTTTCTTTTCCATTTATTTTAAAACAAAATTCATCAAAACATGTGACTTGCATCATTATGTTACACAATTATGCTTTACAAACAAACAAACACTTATTCTATTTCATGACATTATGTTCAAATTCAATTTTTGCAACCATGGTATAAATTCTAAGGAATTGTTCAAAATTTTATCACACTTAGGAATTTATGCCTAGCAAAATCATATTTTTTGTATTTCATGCATACTATTTTTATGAAAATCTGAAAACAAATCATCAAACCATCATTATCTCCATCATTACAACACCAAGTCTTAAGACAGTCTCTTAAGCACTCTTTTACTTTTAACAATATTTCTATATTGGGATTAGCTTGACGACCGAGTGAGCGGTGACTCCATGAAATGGTCTATAATAGCGACAATGTCCTTTGAAATTATTGTTAGAAGTCCCTTTTATTTTTTATCAAATCACACCACAACAACCAATTGTTTACATCAGATTATTTCATTTAAAATCTTACAACATGACATCAAAATTATAATATTTCAAAATGACATAATTATATGAATCCTCAATCCAATAAGCAAACAATTCAAAACATTAAAGCATCATAAAACATATACACAAGTCATATCATCAAAAATATCATCAGAGAAAATGAATAGTAAAAATGAATTAGGGTTTTACCCTATTTTCTTAATTTTATTCAAAACAATTAACAACATTTTTAAATTTTGCTTTTTCGCGTTTTTACCTCAAACGTTCGATTTGGGTAAAAACACGGAGGGGGCACCATAGTAAGTTGTCGTACGATTCGACCTAGAATCGTCGCCTAAAAATGGGAATAAATTTTTGCTTTCTCGTAAATCGAGAAGAACTCGTCTTTAACGCATTTTCTTCAGAAAATTCGCTAAAGAGGGGGCAAAATGTAGCACCCTAAAATTGGCACAGTAAAACCTTAAATAATTAAAATTACCTTAGTAATAATTCAAATTTAAATTTCAACCCCAAATCGCCCTTAAACCGCCTGTTAAACCGCTTTCCTCATTTTTCATGCCATTTTTAGGATTTGTTGTGACCGTTGGACGATATCGTCGCCGATCAGACGATATCACCTCAGATCGGACGAATTCATCTGGAGAAGAACGTCCAGACGATTTCGTCCCAAAACTAATTTTTCATAATTAGCTTCTGTTTCAACGACGTCTCTAACCGGGGCAGAAGCGTGTCTGCACGGTTAGAGACCTCCCCCGTTGGAGATCTCCCAAATTGGGATGATCTCCAACCTCCCAACCTCCTTCCTATGCCTATTTAATCTTAGGCCCTCCCCTTGACATTCCCCTGGCTGAATTTTACTGCACTTCGAGTTTTACATGCATTAGAATGTCTTAGACTACTGTTTGCCTTTGTCCCTTTTCGAATTTTCTTGCAGGAACTTTGTCATTCTTCAGCCGGAGCAAGCTCAGATCGTCGCAGACGATCCTGTACGATCTCGAACGATCACGCCACAATTCAAGATGATTATGTATTTTGTAGACGATTTCGACTACAACCAACGTTGGGGGCAAATCCATGCCCTGAGTTTGCATTCTCTATCCATTATCTACTGTTTTGCTTTGCATTAGTTAGATTTATTTCTATTTTGCATCTTGGAGTTCACCTCACGTAGCATAGATGCATGATAGAGTCAAATTTAGTCATTAAAACAATGCATTTTACTTAATTTGTTATCTAAAGTTGTCATTCTAACATTCATACTTTCATTTCTATCATTTTCCCTTGCTTTTGCAATTGTATTTTTTGTTCTTGGTATCCATTTCTGTAGTTGCAGGTCTCTGATGAAATCGTCAGACGATTTCGTCAGATTAGAGATGATTTTGTCAGATTAGAGACGATTTCGTCAGATTAGAGACGATCTTGTCATATTAGAGATGATCTTGTCAGATCAGTAGATCGGGACGATCCTGTCAGATCAGAGACGATCCTGTCAAATTCCAGACGATCTGGACTGCTTCAAAAATTAGAACCTCCATCAGACATCCGGATCAGGTATGGCTTTTCTAATCTAGTATATTTCCTATATTTTCTGTTTAATTCTATTTTCTGTATTCATTTAAATCTGCATTTCATATAGAACAGCTTAGATTCATTTGGCCAAACCTAGGACTTGAATGATCAAGCATAAAAATGAACACATCAAACACATTCCCAACCTAGGCATGGAAACTGCCATTCAAAAGTTTCCTGGTGAACCCACCATCCATCAAAAATTCACCCTTATACACCTCCCCCGAGAGGCGGGACCTTCAAAGGGCCTCTCAGTCCGAGGTATTGTCCCATCCTTTTCACATCCCCCTTCCGGGCACGGATCCTATAGCCTGAAGGTAAGGGTGCAAAAAATTTGGAGCGATACAGAGGGAAATTCTTAGACTTCTTTTCAGGTTCACCATAGTTTCTCTTGTATTGTTGTGTGGCTTCGATCCTTTGTATTTTAGTTATGGAGGGAAACCTTAGTTTTTCTTGTGCTTCATTTTTGGATCTCATCCTTTCTTTGTCATTTTATTTGTCATATATCCTAGGTAAATTGACCTCCTTTTCTTGGATTTTACGAACCGTATCCCTCTTTTCAGTTTCTTTGGGAATGGGAAATTAGTCACTACTTTGTATAGGGAGATATTTCTTCTTTTGAGAAGGGATCTAAAACTGACCCATCTTCTGTGGATCAACGTACAATGTCTTCTTTCCTAATCTTGTCATGACAAAAATAGGTCCTTATTCATCAAGATATTGCCCAACCATGATCTGATCTGGTTGCCAAATGATGTTAACTCTACCTTTATGGTTCTTCTCTACCTTTTCCATGGCTTGATGCACATGATGTTGATACATAATGCATGAATTTGAATCATGAGGATAATTACATGCAAGGCACCATACATTCAAAATATTGGTTTTAGAAGAATATTCTTGATCTTCTTGAATTGCATTAACTCTAATTCTTGTATTATTGTTGGTACTAGGTCTTTGATCTCTATTGACATAGGGAAATATCCTTTTTTGAGATCTCTCTATCTAGATTTTCTCCATTGAATTCATATTATTACTGAGTGTTTTCAAAGTATTCTGAATATCAAGAAGCATAGTGGATTCCTAGGGTGCTTGAGATGGAAAAGGAATTGAAGTAGATGGTACTTTGGGGGGAGGTATGGGAGCCATTTGAGAAATTTGGGATGAAAAATAAAGAGGGTCCATGTAAGAAGATGTAACTTCCTGACTTTGTACATTGGAAATTTCAGAGCAGTAGGGCATCACAGTTTTTGGGGGTAATCTTCCTACAGTTTATGAGGATATTTTCAGCTTGCACAACTACATTGTAAACCTACGAGAAAGTGTATACTCTTTATTGTTAGTTTGTAAAACTAGCTCTGATCCAAGGTCTTTTATATAATACATAAAATCAAGGATTATAGCTAGTCTAGATTCAAGTGGGATCCTTTTCCAGGTTCTACTAAATATTAAATTGAAGTCTGAAAATGACTATTGCTAATGCTTTTTCATGAATGTAAATTGATTTAGAAGAGAAAAGGGACCAATAGACTCATTGAACTCTTCTACAAATGGTTCTGCTAATGTTGCCCATGAATTAATGATATTGTCTTCTAAATTCTTGAACTAATGTAAGATTTTTCCTCTAAAATATAGGTCCAAGATTTTGACAATGACATCTTTGTTTTTTATGTTATGAATAGCTACTAGATTTATGATATCTTGGCAATGCTCTTAAGTAGTTTTACCTAATCCATCATAAGTAGGTATGGATTTGGATACAACTTGGGGAATATCATGCATATGGGCAAGTATCAAAGGACCAATTGTACTCCAACTAGGGTATTTATGTAGGGGCTGATTTGGAGCCGTATTTATGTTTTGAGCCATATTTCCAGTTGTTCTTGCTAGAGGTGGCATTGGAGGCACTTTAGGGGGTGGTTTTGGAGGAGTCTCATCTGATTGGAAATATGGGTTCAAATTTATTATGATGGTGGATCCTCTCAAAGGGAGCTCATAATAGATGAAATAATTTGTATTATTATTTGTAGATGACCTAGTATTCATTAAAAATTATGAGCTATCAGAATGGATTTTTGGTTTCTTGCATTCAAGGAGTCACTAAGTGAATTTACTGTTCACCGCTTAACAAGGTCAAGATAATCCACCAAATCTTGATTCCTCTAGGAAAAGATAAAATTAGAATGGGTGGGTTAGCTAAAGTTCTTGTAAACATGTCCCACCGGGCGTGCCAAAACTATTGGTATCCAAATTAACATCAAACAAAGCTTGAAAAAATGACTCTTATATTCTAGCTTTCTGATTAGGCATGCACCTGATGGTCATAGTATAGATATCAACATTGAATGGATTAAAATTGCTCTAATCCAACCTCCAGAGTAGGTTAGTATTCCTTATCAACTGATAGGGTGTTGAATAATTTAAGCATAGTTAAATATTTAAAATATAGGGATAGAAATGGATTTAGGATTAGGAAGTAGTGATTAAACAGTGGTTGAATAAAGCTAACAACATAGGCATCTACAGGAAAACCTTATGATAAATAATTTCCAGTGTCCCACACTTGTGATTAATAGCATTCGAAACAAATAGTCTTCATCAATTAAACGAATAGAGATATACTTCAAGAAGTCATTTCAACATCAAATATACTAATAATCCAATATAGCAAGATAAGATCAGTACCAAGATTTAACAAAAAATAACTTCTTACAAGTATAAATTCAATCATGAAAGATTTCAAAATACTCTAAGCTAGAAATCCAATATTAGCATAATATACTAACCATAGCAGCAATAGCAGAAAAGCATTTCACAACTTGAATCTCTCAAATATTACATAAGACACTAGTTTGAGGCAAACATCCAAGTAATGTTCCTTCTATTGATTTACATAAATTATTTACATAGTAGGGCAAGCAAAAACTCTAGAGCTGACCCAAAAAAATAAGGGTTCAACCTCTATTTATACACGCTTGGAAAAATAAAAAAGGTGGAACATTACAAGAAAAATGAAATTCTAGATAAGCCAAGTGGTGACGTGGAAATATCTTATTTGTACTTGATGAAAGAAGAAAATGTGTGATCTTGCATTTATCTGCAATTCGGGTTTTACAACTTGTTGGTATTTCATGGTGCTTTAGCTCTAGGTTATAAAAAATGCAATCTAGACCATCTATCATTCTTGTAGACACTATCCAACCATAGATCTAGAACTACCTACATCTTGGTTCTTGATCTCTTCAACGCTTCACCCCAAATTAACATCAAACAAATCTTGAAAAAATGACTCTTATCTTCCAGCTTTCTGATTAGGCATGCACCTGATGGTCATAGTATAGATATCAACATTGGATGGATTAAAATTGCTCTAATCCAACCTCCAGAGTAGGTTAGTATTCCTTATCAACTGATAGGGTGTTGACTAATTTAAGCATAGTTAAATATTTAAAATATAGGGATAGAAATGGATTTAGGATTAGGAAGTAGTGATTAAACAGTGGTTGGATAAAGCTAACAACATAGGCATCTATAGGAAAACCTTATGATAAATAATTTCCAATGTCCCACACTTGTGATTAATAGCATTCTAAACAAATAGTCTTCATCAATTAAACGAGTAGAGATATACTTCAAGAAGTCATTTCAACATCAAATATAATAATAATCCAATATAGCAGGATAAGATCAGTACCAAGATTTAACAAAAAATAACTTCTTACAAATATAATTTCAATCATGAAAGATTTCAAAATACTCTAAGCTAGAAATCCAATATTAGCATAATATACTAACCATAGCAGCAATAGCAGAAAAGCATTTCACAACTTGAATCTCTCAAATATTATAGAAGACACTAGTCTGAGGCAAACATCCAAGTAATGTTCCTTCTATTGCTTTACATAAATTATTTACATAGTAGGGCAAGCAAAAACTCTAGAGCTGACCCAAAAAAATAAGGGTTCAACCTCTATTTATACACGCTTGGAAAAATAAAAAAGGTGGAACATTACAAGAAAAATGAAATGCCAGATAAGCCAGGTGGTGAGGTGGAAACATCTTATTTGTACTTGATGAAAGAAGAAAATGTGTGATCTTGCATTTCTCTGCAATTCGTCTTTTACAACTTGTTGGTCTTTCATGGTGCTTTAGCTCTAGGTTATAAAAAATGCAATCTAGACCATCTATCATTCTTGTAGACACTATCCAACCATATATCTAGAACGACCTACATCTTGGTTCTTGATCTCTTCAACGCTTCACCTACTAGTTCACCTCGATTAACTACTTTTGTATTATAGAAGTTTTGCTTTTATTTTCTTGGAGATCATTAAAATGAGCCAATCATTGATCCACTTATGAATGGTTGATATCAAATCTTGAATATTACTGGTAGCTCCATGGTGTAGAAAATTTTGTAGCCCACTCCTCAGAACAACTTTCCATAATTTTTTGACCATTTTGACCATGGGTTGGAGCAAATAATACTTTGATCTAAAAAATACGCCTTGAGCCACATGGGATAGAGCATTTTTCTAGCCCACTTGTTTTATTATTCGAGTTACTTTACCTTGCTTTGCATTCATAATGTAGAAAAAATTCTAGATCGTGTTGTAGCTTGTACCTCAAATCTCACAAATACAAGGTTTGACAATTGTTGATCATAGGGTAGAATATTATTCTGGCCCATGTGGGATATATCATAAAACTATGCGATATGGAACCTTGCACTAGCCCACTCGCTTGCAATCATCCTTTACAAATATTAACCTCTTTGATCATAGGCTCGAACCATGTGTGTTGTGCCACTATGGTAAGAAATACTCTTGAGCTTGCACGGGATGGAGTGATGTGTTGTAGACCGCAATTTGTAGAGCAGTGATGTCACATTTGACTGATGTTGACCATGGGGTAGAACCATGTTCTATGCTGCATGGGCTGGAGCATGCAACAAACCACTAAACTTTATTAAAACTAAAAATATGCTATAGCCCGAGATGTTTAAAATGACTAAGTGTAAACTTTGATTGCTTTGACCACAAGGTAGAACATCTTGTGCTGAGCCGCTACACGAGATAGAGCAAGTTTCTTCATGCCTTAGAAAATTTTACAAAATTTTCTAAGGGATGTGGCCATTTTGGCCCTACAGGTTCTCTTTAATTACTAACTTCATTCCAAACAACCATATAAGCTATTGAATAATCAAATATGATTAATACAAATTATTTACTCAAGGATAACTTCTATCAAAAACTAAATTTGAATTAGCAAACAGGGGAGACGAAAGATGACACTAAGCACATGCCACAAAAAGTAAGATTAAATTTTCATCCACCTGAAACTAAAAAACCGAAAGGGTAATTCCTTCCCTAGAACTCCAAAACATAGAGATGATTGACATATCTACCAACCTTAGAAAAAATAAAATTTAAATATAAATAGAACAACAAGAATGAACATTACCTCTAAATATCTAAGCCAACATAGAAAACTTAGGCTTTTAAACTTCAAACAATAATAAAGTTTCCTAATCTACTCTCTACAAATTCCTGAACCTCTAAGTGAGAGAATTGAATGGACTTCCTTCTTATAATGAACCTCCTTGGCATAATTTTTCTTAATATTGATTTATGTATTGATGTGCAGATATGTAATGCATAATCTCATTTTGTGTTACCATTATATGTTGGTAATTTGTAGCAACCCAAAACTACCAACCCAAAAAATATTTAAAATACTAATTACAAGCAAAGGTTCACCAGGAAAAACCCTTATTTTATCTTTTCAACATACAAGGCTTCACCATATTTGAGTTCCAATTCATTATAGATGACACTCAGTGGATAAGAGTGGCCAAATCCCATACTTTTTTGAGGTTCACCTTACTTAACCTACACATTTATAAGGACACCAAAAGTGGCCTCCCAACCTTTCCCATACCCTCACCAATATAGGACAATGTGACCATGATGTAGGGATTATCCTTTAAGGCCCATAATATTTAAATGGGGATGCTTATTCTCTAACCTTACTCTAATCCCATATAGGTAGGTTAATCAACATAGAGCCTTGGTGATTAGTTACCACACTTTTGTGGGCTAACTAAGGTCATTACCACTTTATTGATAATGAAGATGACCACAACTCTTAGTTGAAATACACCTGATCCTACTCGTTCAAGGTGCAATGATTCATAAGAAACCTAACTATTGTATTCACACAACTCCTTCTAGGTTCATGAGTTCTTAGCTATTGCATTCTCGCAACTCCTTCTAAGACTCATATCTACCTAGTTATTGCATTCATGCAACTCCTCCTAGGATTGAGCTTAATTTTTTATGTAGGTCCACAAGATATTTTAACCACCCTAAGATAACTTATCTTAAATATAACTTGAATTTTAACATTCTTCTAAAGTAAAGAAACATACATCACATAAAAAACATACATCACATAATATTCAAAGGTATTATAAACAAATTATAATATTTAGAATTTGAAATGCTATAATAGATAAATAAAAATTACCTCTTAAATAATAGCCACATTTTTCTTGACTCAAATTCTTGATGTAAAGCTTCAAAGGATGCATTTATTTAACTTAAACGTAAAAACATAGATGAACCAAATATTCAACAGAAGGTGCATTTCCACATTTGATAGAGCTCGATACTATCTACACAAATAAAATATTGCTATATCACCCTAATGTACAAAACACAAGGTAACCTTAAAGCAACATAATATTTTATTTTGTACAATAATCAAGTTTACAAACTCATATAACAAAATATTCTTTACAAAGACTTTGTTTTTCCATATCATCTATACATTCCAAGCTCTATTAAGGCATCCATCGAGGATCTTCAAGACATCTAGAAAATCTACCAACTTCTTCATGATAGGGAACCCACCATAGCTTATGAGGAGCACTTAGGGATTAGGATAGCCCTAAATGTAGTGCAACATAATCATGCTTTTTCTACTATGCAAGCCACCATGCATAAAATTCAATAAAAACAAATGCCATAAGAATATAATCCCATAATTATCTTTATAATGATCCCTTAACCTGCATAAGTCTCAATAATCATTATAATAGTTTCTCTTTCAAAACCAACATACAAAAATCCATCTTATAAAAGAGAATCCCATACTTCTCTTTATAATGATCCCTTAACTCACAAAAGTCTCAAGAATTATTATAATAATTTCTCTTTCAAAACCAATATACAATAATCATATTATAAAGATAATCCCATACTTCTCTTTATATAGATCTCTTAACCCATATAAGTCTTAGGAATCATTATAATAATTTCTCTTTCAAAACCAATATACAAAAATACATCTTATACAAGAGAATCCTATAGTTCTCAACTCACATAAGTCTCAGGAATAATTATAATGGTTTCTATTTTATAATCAATATACAATAATAATATTGTAAAGAGAATACCATACTCTTTATAATGATCCCTTAACCCACATAAGTCTTAGGTATCATTATAATAGTTTCTCTTTCAAAACCAATATACAATAATCAGCTTATAAAAGAGACTAACCATTACCATAGAATAATCACTCCTAATAACAAAGCATAAAACTTAGAGAGTACTTATTTTTTATATAATTTCCAACTATCAATTTTCATTCAAAAACATTTACATTAAAAAGCAAATACTCTCATATTTATTTTCAAAACTATAACGGAACTATAGCATAAGCAATTAAATAGTAATTAATTTAAAGCCACATTTTCTGATGAGGATCATTAGGACATATGTTGTACTAGACTAGGTTTTATCTTTAATTATTTCTATTTAAGTATTAAGTCCTAAGTCTAGGTTTGATTTATTAAAAATCTTATTCCAACTTGTAAATGTCGACACATTTGGATGGCATAGTCTTTGGGTAAGATTTGTTGTCTTTTGAGAGTTAACTAGTTGTTAATATCTTGCTTAACTTATATTTTGGTTAAGCATATTCCTATTTTAGGATTTATGGTTGTATTATGGTTGTATTATGCTTATTTAAGCACACATTATCAATGTAAATTCTAGCTTCTCTTTAATTCCAGTTCATTGGTATCAGAGCCTTTGATCAGTCGTGGGTGGGAGAGACTACCTGGTTTAGATCTGGCTTAGTTGGGAGTCCATTTGTTAGTGCAACTCTTGAGAAGTTCACTTGAGTGCTAGGATTGATTGTTTAAGTCCTAGAAATTTTATCACAAAATTCTAAGGTTAGGTTCCTCTCAGATCTTCCCTTAGTTGTCTTCAAGTTGAGAATGATACAGAGATTGTTTTAGTGCAAGTTGTTGTTTACTCCAAGTTCTAGTTTTACCCCTTTGCATTAAAAGAAAATTTAATTAATATTAATATTATTAATATTAATATTAATTAAAATATTGTTTTTTTATTTTTCCAATTTCATTTTTCCCAATTTGGGAAAGAGCGGGCGACAATTTTACCTGATTAAGTGTTTGTCCACAACTACTTCCACCGTTGCCTATAGTTATAGATGAAGGTTATTTTTTCTATCGATGGCATCCCATAAATAATAAACCTTGATGATGTCCACCATTTTGACACCTATTATCGATGTTATTCACCAGAGTTTCATTTTCCAGATGACCAACCCCGACGGTGGCCACCTTCAACTGATGGCCCTAGTACTGGATATTTTCCATCCTACTATAGTCAATGCTAGTTCTTTGAAGTTCCTTGTAGGTGACAAAAACACCCTCCATTAGTGATGCTAATTTAATCCAACATGCTTTGGAAGCCTGTGACCTAGCTACAAAATATCTGACCACTGGTGTTCATTTCTAATCATCGATGATCATACAACAACACAACACCTTCGTCGATTCGACATCGCTCTGGCCAATTATAGACATCATGAAATAACAATTACATGCTACTATTGGATAATCCCACATGATTTGTGGGATTGGTATCTATAAATTTTAAATAGTGCACAATGCACTAGTTGAAATAGCTAGAAGCGGAGGCTGGCTAGCGACTCCCACTCGTGGACCCATTGAATTTCCCTTGTGTTGACTTACAGATGGTGGATCCCACGTTGATCCTGTAGATTTTAGTTGACTTTGTACATCTCATATGATTTACAGTGGTTCAATGGATTTTCCTATCGTGAAGGTGAAACAATTTTTTTTTTTTGCTTACCCTTCAAAAAAATAGTTCAAATTTTTGCTCCCCCTATACCATTTTTTAAAATTTAATTATTGCTCCTTATTTCCCTATTTTTCTGCATCAATGGGAAGAGCAATTTGATTAAATTTTTTAAGGAGCATAAAATTGTAACTAGCTAAGAAAAATTGTTACATTTTATAAGTCTTCATAGTTTCATTTTTTTGAAGACATATTATAGCATTTTTAAGATAGTCTGGCTTACACTAGAACACAAATGGCATCAGACTTAGCTGACCAAATGTTTGCATTGGCGCAAACTATTGGTACTTTGGTCAACAAAGTAGATGATATTGCTATCAATTATACTCCTGAAGTGAAGGCCTCTAAGGAGGCCAAAGCCCATACCAAATGTGAAGTTAAGATCTATGATGGATCTCGGAATCCTAAAATTTTAAATAGTTGGATCATGGACATGGAAACCTGGTTTCCATATACAGAAGTTCCTATCAATGATCAAGTTCCTTTTGCTAAACTCAAATTGAGTGGGTTAGCAAAACTAGTCATCATGGATAGGCAAACTGACCAAAATCCCATTACCATTTGGGAAGAATTGGTACAAGCCTTGAAGGATTCTTTCTATCCTTCTGATTATGCAAGAGAATTGAGAGTAAAATGGTTTAGATTGTACCAAGGTTATAATATGTCTGTGCAGGATTATGTTTCTTCTTTCAACAGGTTATGGATTTTGCTTCACATCAAAGATCCTGTAGAAGAGTTGATTGTTAAATTTACAAGTGGCCTTCATGAGCACTTGTATAGGGAGCTCAAATACACTCTCTTGGATACAATAGATGCAGCATTCAACCATGCACAATTGGCAGAGGAGAAGTTTTTTTCTCAATCGAGAGGATCTCGACCTTCCACACCAAACAGGTCTTCAAATCAACAACAACAAGTGAAGACAAGCAATTATCCTTCTCCCTCTTCTTCTTCCTCCTCTTCTTCATCCAATTCTTCTAAGAAAGGGAAAGCCCCATCTTCTTCTAATTCCCCTTCTTATCAACAAAAATATTGTAGTTTTTGTAAGAAGAATGGACATTGGAGGAATCAATGTAATGATTTACAAAAGCAAAAACAAAAATCTTTAGTTGTAAAGCCTACTAATGAGGTTCCCCAAAAAGGACCCATAGAGGCTAAGGGATAGGGTAAGACATATCAAGAGATGAAGGGAAAATTGAATAATTTGACTCTTATGCATCATAGTTCTACTGTGTCAGGGCGTGATCAATTGTTCATCACCAAGGCCCATTTGACACATGATTTCTTCACAGATTGTATTATGGACAACGACTTGCAGAAGAATCTAATTGCGAGGTCTATTGTTGACAGGTTGAAACTTCCTTTGGATCCACATCCTCGTCCTTACTTTTTGGGATGGAAGGATAGTGCGAGTACTGAAGAAGTTACACACACATGCACACTCTCATTTGCATTTGGTCCAAAGTTTGTGGATAAAGTTACGTGTGATGTAACTTCTATGGATTGTTGTGGTTTGTTGTTAGGCAAACCCTATCAATTTGATAGGGATGCCACTTATCATGCTACTCCTAACACTTATACTTTGCACTTGGATAATCAAGAATACCTCATTCGCTCTACACAACCCACTAACAATTTGTTTTTGAGTTGTCGCCAAGCATGCAAACAAGTGAATCAAGCACAAGAGTTAGCACTAATCTTCATAAGGCCTCACAATGAAGACATTAAAGCAACACATCCCACTTCAGTTTCAAACGGAGCACTTAATAAACTCTTGCAATCCCATTCACAACTGTTCAAGGAACCTTCTTGTCTTCCACCTGTCAGAGATATTAATCATAGCATTGATCTTCTTCCTGGAGTATCTCTTCCAAATGCTCCTATGTATCGACAATCAGTGCCTCAAATGGAAGAAGTAAAAATGCAAATTCAAGATTTGATAGCTAAAGGCTTCATTAAACCAAGTACCTCTCCATGTGCTTCACCCATTTTGTTGGTCCTTAAGAAAGATGGTACTTGGCACCTTTGTATTGATTTTCGGGCTTTGAATAAAATTACTATCAAAAATAGGTATCCACTCCCTAGGATTGATGATCTTCTTGATCAACTCCAAGGGGCAAAGTTCTTCTCAAATATAGATCTAAAAAGTGGTTATCATCAGGTCTGAGTACAAGCAGAGGACACATGGAAAACAACCTTTAAGACCAAACTAGGGTTATTTGAGTGGCTTGTAATACCTTTTGGTCTTACCAATGCACCAACTACATTCATGAGGCTCATGAATGAAGTATTCAGGGACAACATGGATAAATATATGATCATCTATCTTGATGATATCCTATTTTTTTACAACACTTGGAAGGCTCATCTAGATCATCTAGAACAAGTTCTTCAGAAACTTCAACAAAATCAATTATTTGTTAATCTTCCAAAGTGTGATTTTGCTCAAAACTCCATTACTTATCTTGGTTTCATTATTAATGATAAAGGTATTCATGTGGATCCCATGAAGGTTGAAGTCCTTCTTCATTGGCCTCCTCCTTCTATAGACACATATTTGATGAGCTTATTAGGACTTGCCAATTTCTACCGCAAGTTTATTGCTGGGTTTTCCACTATTGCCTTGCCTTTGTATCATTTGACCAAGACTAAAGTCATGTTTCAATGGACCAAAGACCATCTTCAAGCCTTTGATACATTGAAATGCAAATTGTGTTCAACACCTATTCTTGTGCTTCCTAATCTATCTCTACCTTTTGAGATTGAAACAGATGCCTCATAGTTTGCTCTTGGAGCAGTCTTGAAGCAGAATGACCATCTAGTGGCCTACCATTCAGAAACTTTCTCAGCTACCAAAAAAAATTATTCAACTTATGATAAAGAGCTTTATGCTTTAGTGCAGGCTATAAAATATTGGAGACACTATCTTCTTGGAAAAGAAACCATAGTACATACTGATCACTTGCCTCTCAAGTTCCTTTAATCTCAGTCAAATATTGAAGAGAGTAGACATATGAAATGGGCTTCATATTTGCAACAATTCCACTTAGTGATCAAGTATAAAAAAGAAAGTAGTAACCATGTAGCAGATTGTTTGAGTCGACCACCTACAACTTCCGCATTGATAGTGGCAACTACTTCACATTTTGGGTTTCAGACTTGGCCTACACAATATCCTATAGATTCAGATTTTGGTACAGTTTACCAACATCTTTTACATCCTTCTTCTTCTAATCTTGGTCCTTATCAATATTTTCACTTGAAGGATGGGTTGTTGTATAAGTTGGATAAACTTTGTGTTCCCCATGAGCATCGCTCCTCACTTCTTCGAGAAGCACATTCTACACTCTATGGAGGACATTTCGAAAAACACAAGACTCTTCACCACTTGCAGTGGTTTTTCTACTGGCCTCATATGCAACGAGATGTTTTGAAGTATTTGAGACAATGTGTTGTTTGTTGTCGCTCCAAGCCAGGAAATAGGAAGTTGGGATTGAGTGTTCCTTTACCTATTTCCTCTCGTCCTTGGGAAAGCATTTCCATGGACTTGTTGAGTGGATTTCCGATGACTGTCAGGTAGCATGATTGTGTTTTTGTGGTTGTGGATCGGTTCAGTAAGATGGCAAAATTCATTCCTTGCCGTAAAACTAGTTCAACACAGGATCTTGCTCAACTTTTCTTTGAAACAATTTGGCGATCTTTTGGTTTACCTACTAGCATAATTTCTGATAGAGATTCATGATTTGTGGGTCATTTTTGGAGGTCTTTGTGGAAGATTTTGGGAGTTTCCCTTAACTTTTCCATGGCTTTTCATCCTCAGTCAGATGGGCAGATAGAGGTCATCAATCGCACACTTGTTCAAAGTTTACGTATTTATCATCACACTTCTCCAACAAAATGGGATTTGAGTCTCACACATATTGAGCATGCCTATAACCGAGTGGTCCACACCTCTACTGGGCATTCCCCCTTTGAGGTTTGCCTTGGGTTCCAACCCTTGGCCCCATATGAGTTGCCTTTATCTTTGCCTTCTCCATCCATAGTTCATCTTCAGTGAGAGCAAGATAAGGCAAGTGTTTTCATCCAGAACTTGCAACAACTTCAGTCTAGAGTGGTTCAGATTTTGCAGAAAACTAGGCAGTAGTAGAAGTAGGCTATGGATAAGCATCATGTTCCTCATCCTTTTCATATTGGTGATAGAGTTTGGCTCTATTTAGACAAGCATCACTTTTCAGAGAAGGCACATAGTAAAATCAAACCTTTGTGCTATGGGCCTTATACTATTTTGTAGCAGGTATCTGAGAATGCTTTTCGACTGGATCTTCCAGCTCATTTAGGCATTCATGACGTTGTCAATGTGGATATTTTGAAACCTTACCATGAGTCCACTTTGGAGATAGCTCCAGTTATCAGTCATCCTGTAGATGTGGTTCCAGATTTTTAGCTTCCATTGGATACAAACCGAGTATTCGACACGAAGACTCATCATACATGATAGGGCTCTACTACTTCTTACCTTGTCGCTCACCATGGTCAGCTTCCACATCAGGCCCATTGGCTCTCTCAACATCAGCTGGCTCGAGACTTCCCTTCCCTTTTGAAAGCATTGGAGTCCAATGCTTCTATGGTGGAGAGGGATGATGAGGATCATTAGGACATATGTTGTACTAGACTAGGTGTTAGCTTTACTTATTTTTATTTAAGTATTAAGTCCTAAGTCTAGGTTTGATTTATTAAAAGATCTTATTCCAACTTGTAAATGTTGACACATTTGGATGACATAGTCTTTGGGTAAGATTTGTTGTCTTTTGAGAGTTGTCAAGATTAAAGTTGTTAATATCTTTGCTTAACTATAGCTTTTGGTTAAGCATATTCCTATTTTAGGATTTATGGTCATATTATGGTTGTATTATGCTTATTTAAGCACACATTATCAATGTAAATTCTAGATTCTCTTAATTCCAGTTCATTTTCCTTAGAAAAAATAATAAAAGAAAGATCTATCTATTCTAAAAGATATATCTTCTCCAAACCAAGGGCCAATACCATTAAAATAAAAAAATACTCATATATTTCAATAAAAAAGGAGATCCCACCATCCTTATAAAATATTTAAATAAGAGCCTCATACCAAAGAGCTTAACACAACTAAGCTATGACACTACCCAACCAAAAAAACCTACATCTACAGACCTAAACACAAGCCAACACTCGAACATAGGGTAGATGGATCCAAGCATCTTAAGAAAGAGTGACTCATACTGATATTCCATGGATAGAAACTTGATTTGTAGGGTTTCAACACAAAAATTCACTGACCAAGAAAAATGGAGGTGTTCAATTGAGATAGTGTTGTCCGACATGATATCCAGAAGGAATAGGAAGAATTAAAGGTGGATAACCACTACCCACTTAAAAAAGGTAACAATAAGCAAAACAATATCTACCACTAGCCACATGATTTTTAAGCTTAACAAAGAAGAACAAAAGGAGTTGAAACAACATTCAAGAAGTCCTCCAAGCAAAATATAGGCTTAACTCACTAGCACAAGAGGATAAAAAGACCAAAAAAGTAAGAACACTTTCCACCTAAGGGAAGATCAAGCTATAGTAGAGTGAATAATAACCAAACATTAAATAATACACCTAAAAAATCAACTATCCAATGTCCCTTGGTTCATAATTGTGTTGTCTAGAATACTCCTCCACCTTCAATCCTTACTTTTCTTTTTCCAAAAATTGAATCCCCCTTCCATGCATACCACCATTTTTTCAAAAAGAATAAGGTACCCTCTTTGCATAAATAAAGAGGTATTTATTAAGCTCAATAAGACATTACCTTCAACACCACCTTTATGCTAATAAAGGTACCACCCAAGATCAAAAATAAAAAAGGAAAATATCTGAATCTAAATTGCAAGCCATTTAATTTAATCCAAACCTTGGAGGAGTAAAGTAATGATAAGATTTTTTCCAAGAACTAAATAAATAATTTACTTATTAATTTCAATTACTAATATTATATTTTGGCATTGACATTATTATTATTTTTTTTCTTTCTAAATTATTAATGTCACCAATTTAATTAATACTTTACTAGTCAAAAGTATTAAAGCTATCATTAAATTAATACTTAATAATTCTAAAGTATTAATGTTACTTAATGTAGACACCAAAATAATACCAATCTGATTATGTGACTACAAGCACTGATCGAATTGGCATACATACCCCCTAGGGCAGCCTCCAGAGGTTTAATAGTGGTCCTAACCACTCTCAAATTAGTTTTGAAAGGTCAGAGGTCAATTTGGCACCTTTTAAGAACTTTTTTCCCTATTTGTCCCACCCTGGGATGATTAGAATCCTATTCGCCCCACCCCAGGATGATTAGCAGCAATCACTCCAGGTTGGGACGATTAGCAGGTTTTATTGGCAAAAAGTCAAGCCTTGACAAATGGTAGCCCAGATCCGCCACCCAATTTCTCCTTCAAGGCATGCAATTATGAGGAAAAGTTTCAAATCAGAGAGAGGAACTTCAGTAAAGCATGCCTTGATCATGGAGGCCCTAAATCAGGGAGGAATATTCTCTCCCCTAAAAGGGCATAGTGAGCCAAGTGGCGCCCTCGCATGCGCATGCAAAGGAGACATTGAGGTCTATAAAAAGGTGAGCCTCCTCACTCCAAAGGAAGAATAGAGCTAGAGAATTTGGAGCAATGGAGTGCTACCAAATTATATCCCCATTCCTCTTTGTGCTTCCTACATCCCTAATTTCTATTTTGGAAGAGAGGTTATTGGGTGGACACTAGGAATGCAATATAGATCCAAAACCTGAGAAATCGGCCATAATCCTACACTAAATTTGTCAACACAACCCCCTAGGATGTTTTGGACCCATCCCACTTGGATTGGTGTCAAAACCAACCCCCAAACGATGGGCGTCCTACCCCTAGGTGCCCCCCGCATTGTTGCAGTCCTAATCGCCCCACCCCGGAGCGATTAGAAATCTATATTAGAAATATATGCTTGATTTCTCTACTATTATTTTTGCATTATGTTGTATTTGATTCACTTATGCTGTTGTTCAAGTTTCATTGCATTCTGACCTGTTTTGACCTTGTTTTTATCATTTTTATGCGTTTACTAACCTACAGGGAGCGCCTTCGGATACAGGATGACCTAGGTAGAATTTTCCAAATATGACCTTCCGGGTCATCTCAAAATGCCCCCTTTTTTCTAACCCCAATTTTTCAAGAATTTTGGAGGCCTCTAGACAGGACATTTGCAAGGTCACCTATGCACATTTTGTGATAGTCCCCAACATCCCACCCCAAAGAGATTAGAAATCCATGTATGATTTCCGGATTGTTATTTTTGCAATGTGTCCCTGATGATTTATTAATTCTTCTATAAAATTTTAAGTTCATTATGACATGTTTTGACCATCATTTTACTATTTTATGTATTCACTAGGCGGAGGCCTTGGGGATTGCACGTTTCCTCCTATCCGCACATGCTATTAACTATTTGCTATTTTTTTGTGCATAGGATCTCAACACCAGGGACACCAAGAGGGCATCAAGGAATGACAAACACATAGACACAAGCGGTGGTAACTTTTTTGCCTACCCATTTCGAATGTGGGCATGCAGAAGACACTGGAAGCGTACCATCTATTGATGTAATGAAATGTATCAAACGTTCTGAGCCCTATAGGGGGGACGCATTATAACCATATTAAAATCAAACATTAATAAAAGAGGACCCACTTTATTTTTCTTACATTTCATTTATGCGTCATTTCCTTCATGCATCGCTTCTCGCATTCGCAGGACTTAGAATTTGTATCCATTTTTTGTTTGCATCATAATATGGTACATTGTCACTCTGCATTCAAATTTCAATGGCGACCATGGTGGGACCTTGTCCCCTGCTATTAAGGTCAAGTTTTTTATTCAAATTTTGTGGTTTCTTTGCAGGTGTTACTCATTTGGGCGTTGGACTGCTACTCGTGCCACCCTATGACGAATATAGACCTGGCATTCATTCCACCCCAGGACGAATATGTATTCGTCCCACCCTGTGATGAATGCAGACCTACTATTCATCTCACCCAGGGATGATTAGAGATCTGTGCATTTTTTGAGCAAAAAATCAGAGGCATCTTGTTTGGACAGAGAAGAGGTAGGCCTTTTGAACATCCTCTATGTTTTTCTACTTTTTGTTTCTGTAGATTTTTGCTTTCTTTGCTTTATTTTCAGACACTTGCATAGAAAGGTTGAGTAGTTTGTTTTTATTTCTTGCAATAAAAGCAAAAAAACATAGAGTAAATCAAATAAAAGGAATTTGATTAGGAATGCATTTTTCTTTGGTTTGCTTGCATGATACTTGCACAAATGGCAAGTCCTCATTCTAGGCTTTTGTTCTAGTTAGGTTGTGTGATTTCCTTTTGCTAATAATGGTTTTTGAAAGATAAAATGTACTCTAAAACATTGCATTAGTTAAAATCATCTTTCACTGTATGTTTTCTTTCTTTACACAATTAAAAGGAACCACACACACCACCTAATAAAATTAACATCAAGGAGTTGGTCTTAATACCCAAACACTTGATCAAGACCAATGGTGGATTTCATCACCACCTTGGCTTGGATTTTGCATACATATACCCTGATCGTGACTGTTGCTAGACGTAAATCCTGATGAAAGTTGACTAAGTGTAACGGGGGTGATTCCATGTGCATGAGGATAAGTATTCTATGGTAGGTGTCAAAAATAGAGCGATCCCCCTTTCGTACCACCTATGTTCCATGTACTATTCTGCTCTCGCGTACCAATAGTTTCCCTCACGTAAGGGTGGGTATATTGAGAGGTTCGGTATAACATCCTGGCAATGGTATATTGAAGGGGCGACCATTTTGGAGATACAAGAGCCCTCATTTTGCATGAATAACAAAGTTTCCTTTACAATATTCGCATAACAAAAATCAAACACATTAGACCAGATCTAGGGCACACATTTAATTTGTAAATGAGATAATCATTTCTTTGCGTGTGTGGTCCCCGTTTGTTTGGTATAGCATAAAAAATTGTAAAGGAGATAAAAATATAAGTATATTTTTAGAGAAAATACCACCATGGTGTATACCCGTAGCCAAGCCCAATCACGGGAAAAAGTTGTGGAAAGTATACAAGGAGGCACAAGTCATCTCCGTTATAGCCCCAAGGACTTGGTTATACCACCTTGGCAGCCTGACCCACAATGTAGTCCACACTATGCCACTACAGAAAAGGACTATAGAGGCACCCCTTTTAGGGGCACTCCTGGTCAACATAGACCCTCTTAGGAGGAGTACACACATGGTAAGGCCCCCTTAGACACTCATAATGAGTGACCACTACACGATGAAGCACTAGAGAAACATAGGGTTCATAAGGAGGGACCACATGATTATATCATTCTTCCTCCACCCCTCATTACTATTAGAACTAATAGACCAAATATAGAGTGCAAGGCTCTTCAGACAGGGTGAGCCAACTCCACTCGTCCCTTTCACATGTACGAAATGGAGCACGAGGAAAACCAGTATATTTCTCAAGAGCAATACACCGCACGGGAGCAATGCGCCTCCACACCTATTAATTATCAAGATCACCTATTGAGGCCAGAGCCTCGGGTGAATGTTGCTAACCTCGATAGAGGAAAGTGACCCATAGAGATATCGGATCACCATGACTAAGATAGATATGTAGGGGAGGCATCTAGGCCTCCTAGACCTAGGACGATAGAACAAATTGACTTGGCATTTGCCAAATAGGCCACCCACCAAGCGCAAATCACGTAGCTTAGGCAAGATCAACAGCAGTTAGAGCAACTATATCATCTTAACAAAGAGCGCATTCAGCACTAGACATATGAGTTGCTCTAGAACACTATGCATGAGAGGATTCCAACCCCTCGCATGCATAGGAAATAAATTTATGAAATGCACAACCCCTTAGTACGAGACAGGTCTCCATGACCTTATCAAGCGTTGCCTCCAAGACCTCTGAGACCTGAGCGAGAGGCCACCCTGAGAACCAATGATGGGCACCTTCCTCGAGAACCTGTCCATGTTTATAGGTCATGCATAGAAACTCCTCAAGCATCCTATGAGGAATTTGAGTGAGAAAAAGAGTGGGCAAAAACACCCTACCAAGGCAGGGGGGCGCTACTCGACTACCCCTCCATAGGCCTCAAGTTCCTCATAATTCACAATGAGAACAAACCAAAGAAGAGGAAATAAAAGCCTCTGATGCATACAAAGCATTGTTAGAATGCTTAGAGTTTGTGGAGACTAAGACTTCGGGGCCCCAAAAGCCCACTTTATGCCAGCTCCATAGTCACCCTGTGCATCCTTTAGTTCTGGCACCCCTATACCTCGACCACTTCAAAATGCCTCAATTGGAAATTTTCAGAGGGGATGAGGATGCCCAAGAGCACATAACAAGGTTCTTGAGTCAATGCTTTGGCATTTAGGACAATGATGCATTGCTTTTGAGAACATTTATAACCACGTTTGTAGGTCCTGCCTCGGATTGGTTTACCCAATTGTCGAAGCATAGCATCAACAATCTAGACCAGCTAGTGGATGCATTCCTTGAACATTTTTCTTTCAAAACAAAGAAGAAGGCATCCTTAAGTGACCTAGCTGGCCTTAAGCAGTATGATGATGAGACCATAGCCGCTTATGGGAATCGGTGGAGGACACTACTTTCAAAGCTGCCTTACCTCCCTCCCATGACATGACCCAAATATTTTCAAAGAGTTGCATAAGGTCAATCTCTATGCTATTGCAGCTATAGCAATATGCCACCCTAGAAGAAGCCCTGGTGCAAGCCAAGATAATTAAGGAGATCAAAATTCAAGACGGTGAGATTTCCAAGCCACACAAGAAAGAGCGGACCAAAAATGCTAAAACTGAGCCCACGCAACCGAAACCCATCGTGGTCAATCAGGTTGCCATAAATATACCAAAGCCTACATAAATGACACAACCCCTAAACGCTAATTATTAGGAAATTCCTCTTGATAACTATGAAAAGGAAAATCACAAAAAAGAGCAAAATAAACAACTTCACCCTAAGCAATACAATCCACAGAGTCTAGAGACTCCTTGTTTGATCGCTTGTTTGTGGTAAACCTGATAAAATTACCAAAAAGTCAACCCATAGACCCCAACATGCCAAAACCCAAGGTCTATAGGGAAGATTTATATTTTATATTCCACCGATAGAAGGGACACAACATCTTCACTTGTTGGAAATTCAAAAACTTGGTGCAGGACTTGATAGACAACAAAACACTCACGGTGGATAATCCCGTAGCGCTAAGAAACCAATAGATGGAGGTCTTCAAATACCCCCTGCCTACCCATGACGCACAGGCAAAAACTTTACAAGTGAATGAGGTAACACAAAACTACCCCATGCAAGGATACATGGAGATGATAAGCATCATGACACGGAACAAAAGATACCCAAACATGACTGCACCCGTTGTAGCTACAAGATATGTTCCATCAACGTCACAACCTCCACAAAACCCTATACAACCTCCCCCACCTAGACCAGTGGCCACAATTCGAACTAAGATTACTCAAAGTTTAAGGACCAGTCGGCTAGTCTCTCTATTTATGAGCTCATCCAACAATCACCACCCCATCGGGAGGCTCTGATGGAGATACTCAAAGCCATTGAGCTATAGCCCCATGAACCCAATGATGAGCACCAGAAATGCTCATATTTTGTACATATTTCTTTGATCAATATGCGGCTGTATAATAAGGATTGCGTACTTTTATGAATGATTATATAGATATTTGATATAATTATGCGTGTTATCTAATTTGTGTGCTTTTAGTATGTTTTGTGGAATTGCAGTTGATTTAGTTAGATTTGGAACAGTCGAGGTCCTTTTGATGGACCTGGCACTTTATTTCATTGAGGGTCAATGTAGAGAACATAGGCGCCTCCCTACAATCGAAAGGCGCCAAGGGAACAAGCGCCTCCCTATAGTCGAAAGGCGCCAAACCAAAGACGAGTGCCTCCCTAAGGCCCAACGAATCCTCCTAAGGCCAACCAAATGAGCGCCTCCTTAGTCGAAAGGCGCCAACGAATACGAGCGCCTCCCTATAGGTCGAAAGGTGCCAAGAATAAGCACCTCCTCTGAAGGCGCCAACGAATAAGTGCCTCCCTAGGTGGAAGGTGCCAATCGAATGTGAGCACCTCCCTACAGTCGAAAGGCACCAACTAAAGACAAGTGCCTCCCTCGAGAAGGTGCTAATGAATGCAAGCGCCTCTCCATAGTCAGAAGGTACTAATCGAATGCAAGCACCTCCCTACAATCGGAAGGCACCACTGATTCTTTGCCCGTTGACTAGATTCGAATGACGTGGACGGTAGCAGCTGGTGCAGTTCCAGCTCTGCATCATGCAGAGCTAAATTGGAGATAGCACCAACGTATCAAAATGTCTTACTGATGCCAGGCAAAGCATGAACCAAAATGAACATGCCACCATCAAAATAGAATGCCAGACGTCGATTGCATTCGCTAGACTATTCTAATTTAGTCTGGGAAGAATCGACTATTGTAACCACTTCTGTAATAGAAGTTCTATGGGTGTGTTATATAAACACACGCAGATCATTCTGAAGATATAGAGATATAGATAATAAGAAAAGATATAGAGAGATATATAGAAATTCCATTTAGAGTTACATTGTAATGCGTTGATAAATATATTACAGTTACAGAAGTTCTAAAGCGCGTGTTCGATCGGGAAGAAGCTGCTGGAGCCTGGGCCCACTCCAAGCCAGTATTTCTTCCCCATTTCCTTCTTGTTTATTTATTTTAATTAGTTTATTGCTTTCATAGGAATGTTCATTGGTTTGCTAGTTCCAGTATTTGCAGTAGATTTATTTTCAGGAATATGTACATGATTTATTTCTGTAGATTTAAATTATGTTCTTCTTACGTAATTTATTGAGGAGTGCGGGAATGATTGACAACCATCTCAAGAACACCCCCCAAATGTAGGATTAGCAGATTCACCTCCAGTGGTATTGTAGTAACCTAATTCCGACTCTTCGCAAGTTTACGAAGCTCCCTGGGTTGATAATTAAATGCACGGGCATGTGACAAAAATAGGAAACCATTCACCTTGTTTGGCCCACAACATTTTGGCACCGTTGTCGGGGAAGCGTCTTAATTAGATTACTTACAATACCCTGAAACCTTCCATCTGACCTTGTATGAGTTCTTCGAGAAGAAGAGGACCTGACGGTCGCTTTATAAGAACTAATCCATCAGGACCTGAGTCAGCCGAGCATTTTGGATTTGAGTTAGACTCGCCCGACCTACCAGTAGTCCATTGGAGTGAGGAACCGCACTTTGTGCAAAGTGCCGCCTCATCCCATCAACAAGGGGATGAACGAATCATCATAAATCCCCTGTTTAATAGGACTCCTCTAGAGGAAGCCCTATTGTGGAAGGCTATGGAGGATCAGACGATCTCGCCAGACAACCTTAGAGCATTGACTCAAAAAGTTTTAAATGATCGAAAGGCCATAAACGCTGCATTAGAAACCACATTTCCTAAAAAAATGGTAGATAACGATGAAGTCTCATCTGGCTTTAGTTTCCCAATAGAGGAGGGAGTAGGAGATACCAAAATGAAAAACATATCCCCTGCTCACCTTTCGTCCTTCAAAGGACACCCGACTGAGGACCCTGACCTATTTTTATTCAAGTTTGATGTTTTGTGCAGGTCTGTGGATTACAAATCAAACACGCAGAAGTTGAAATTATTTCCTTCTACATTAGACGATGCAGCTCTACGATGGTTCATCGGTCCGGGAGACAAACACATCACCACCTGGGACCAGATGAAGAAGCTCTTTCTAGAGCAATATCAAGATTTCGGGAGAGCAAGAGACTCCAGGGAGGAGGTCCTGAGCATGACACAAAGAGAAGATGAGTCTCTCGAGGAGTATTGGGAGAGATTCAGCTTTAATCTTCAATGGTCCCCTCACTCGAAGCTATCCGATAAGTCCCTCAAAAGCATCTTCTTGAGGGGACTTACCAATGAGTCACTGGAGGCTCTCAACATGATCTTTGGAGGTGATGTCTATCAGCATGCTATGGATGACATCCAGAAATTATGCCAGAACTACTCGAGAAGGCGAGGCAAAATCATCGCCAGGACCATGAAGGCGACTGCTTCAGTCACCAAAATAGAAATAGGCAACATGCTGGAGGATTTGAAGAGCGAAATGCTCTCATCTCTAGCACTACAGATGGATACGCTGTTGTTAGAAAAGAAGAAACAAGAAAATGATGCAGCATTAGCCTATTTCTGCCCAAAATGCAGAGGAAGGCATGCAAAGAATGCATGTCCAAAAAACAAGGTCAGAGTATGCGCAGTTTGTAGGCTGAATCATAAAACTCGATTGTGCCCACAACTGCCCAGTAACCAGGAAGCGGTTGAGAGCACGGAGGCCTACTTCATAGGCAATAGGAAGAGTTGGCCACAGCCCCCCATGGGGAATATACCAACCGGGATGCCATCATATGGGGGAGGGTCATACATGCACCAAGGACCCCCTCAACCACCTAATATGGGGTGGTGGGGACCGTCACCCTGGACGAACGCACCCCCAGCAGCATTCCCGAATCAGCAGCCATGGATGCCATATCCATATCCTGGGCAGCAGTGGAGAGGCCACAATGCATGGAATCAGACTCCACAGAGTGCAGCGCCTGCTCACATCCAACAGAACTTACCAACATTGCCAGCAGTGAGACCTGCATAGCTACCAGCACAACCGACAACAAACCCGAACAACAGAGTAAATCAGCCGGCATACAACGTAGAAGGTGAGATGTATCATATGTACAATATTCAGCTTAGATCAGGTAGGCAGCTAGGAGTAGAGACACCACCTCTGGTAGAAGAGGAGGAAGAAATAGTAGAGACACCTCCACTGGTAGAAGAGGAGGAAGAAATAGAGGAGACACCTCTGGTAGAAGGAGGAAAAGCACTTGAGAGAGCGGAGGCTCCATTTCCTAGCCGGTTGTAGGAACAAAGAAAAACAACACAGCCAAAATTTGACATCTTGTCGAGCTTGAAGAATCTCACGGTGACAATCCCATTATTTCAAGCAATTCGAGATGTCCCCATTTACACCAAGGCAATTAGAGAAATGTGTCTAAGGAGACCGGGATGAAAAGCTACCCAGACTATCAATGTCGTGGGTAAACTGGCAGATCTAATGATGGGTAGAACACGTCATCCGAAGTATGCAGATCCAGGCAGCCCAGTGCTGACCATAAAAATTGGAGGACATTTCCTGTCCAACACATTGGTTGACCTCGGGGCAGCCATCAACGTGATGCCTCAAGAGACCATGCAGAGGCTGCGGCTCACGAACTTGAAGCCAACCATGACAGTGCTTCGTAGTTAGCCGATCGATCAACCGTGTCGCCGAAAGGGATGCTGGAAGATGTGATCGTAACGATCAGTGCATGGGAATATCCAGCCAATTTTCTAGTTTTGCAAACCAAGACCAGGCTAGGCGGTTACCCGCTCATTTTGGGGAGGCCATGGCTGGCAACAGCTGATGCTTACATCAGCTACCGGGATGGGCTAATGACCATCTCCAATGGGCAAAATGTCAAAAGGCTGACCATTTCACCGCCAGCTCAGTCTATGGACTTGGCAGAAGAACCCAGGATCATCGAGCATGGAACTACGGAGTTGTCCATAATCCAGCCGGTGATGACCTTGGAGGAGGTGGTAGAAGAGGACGAGGATGGTGCTATCATGGAGTTTCTCCATGGAGAATCGTCCACCCCCACACCTGGATCATCGTTGACTGGCGCCCAAGATCAGCACATCCGACAAATACACGTTGGGCCAGGGAGGATATTAAACGTCAACAACGAGGTTGACGCCCACACAGACTAGAAAAATTGGAAGAGCTTCTGGTAAAACACCAGCAAGCATTTGCATGGGACTACGTAGATATGCATGACATCAGCCCAAAAATATGTACCCATCGGATTTATTTAGATGACCAGGCAACTCCTAGTCGGCAGCCAGAGAGAAGGATGAACCCAGCAATGAAAGACATTGTCAGAGAAGAACTGCACAAACTTCTGGCTGCCGAACTCATATATCCGATTTTTGACAGTGAATGGGTATCACCATTAGTGGTGGTCCCCAAGAAGAATGGGAAATGGCGGATCTGCGTGGACTACCGGGCGTTGAACAAGGCGACTAAGAAAGACCACTTCCCGCTCCCGTTCATCGATCAGGTCTTGGACACACTCTCAGGAAGAAAATACTTCTCCTTTCTGGATGGATTCAGTGGTTACAACCAGATCCAGATAGGGGAAGAAGATCAAGATAAAACAACGTTCACCTGTCCATGGGGAACGTTTGCCTATAAGGTATTGCCTTTTGGACTATGCAACGCACCGACCACCTTTCAAAGGGTGGTGCTTAGCATATTCTCTGATATGATAGGAGACGGGGTGGAAGTATACATGGACGACTTCACCGCCTATGGAGAAACCTTCGAAGATGCAATGACAAATCTGGAAAGAGTGCTCGACAGGAGCAAGGAAAATCATTTGTCCCTAAGTAATGAAAAATGTTTTATGATGATGCAGGAAGGCATCGTGTTGGGACACCACCTCTCTATGGAAGGAATAAAAGTAGACAAGAGGAAGATCGAGGTCATCAGAGACCTACCTAGCCCCAGAATGCAGAAGGAGGTAAGAAGTTTCCTTGGATCAGCCGGGTACTACCGACGATTTATCATCGAATTTAGTAAGATTGCCAAACCATTGCACACCTTACTTTCTAAGGACGTAGAGTTCAATTGGATGGGAGACTACGAAGAAGCGTTCCAATTGCTGAAAGAAAAATTGATATCTGCACCGGTCTTGAGAGGACCGAATTGGGCCATACCATTCCATATTTACTGCGATGCATCTAACGGTGCGATCGGAGCAGTCCTCGGGCAGAAAGATGATGAAGAATTTTATGCCATCTATTATGTCAGTAAAAACTTGGCGGGAGCAGAGCTCAACTATACAGTGACAGAAAAAGAATTCCTCGCAGTTGTCCATGCAATAAACAAATTCTGCCACTATATAATGGGATACAAGGTCTTCGTCCATACGGACCACGCGGCTATCAGGTATCTGATGAGCAAGCCGGCCATTGGTGGCAGAATTATCAGATGGTTGTTGCTATTGCAGGAATTCGACATCACTATAGTCGATAAACCGGGCAAGGACAACGTCATGGTAGATTTTCTATCCAGATTGATACCGACAGATCATCAAGCAGTGGAAGATCAGTTTTTGGATGAACATCTGTTCGCTATTAGTGAACAAACTCCGTGGTATGCGAGACATAGCCAATTACTTGGCCATCGGAAGGACCTCACCTGCTCTCTCCTACCGAGAAAAGCAGGCGGTCATAGAGAAGAGCGCATCATTCCTTTGGATGGATGGTCTCCTATTTAAAATAGGATGGGACCAAATAATAAGAAGATGCATAGCAGAACAGGAGTTTTCAAAAGTGCTCAAGGCATGTCACGATGAGCCATGCGGAGGACACTTTGCAGGGAAATGAACTGCCTACAAAATCCTGCAGGCTGGGTATTTTTGGCCCACTCTGTTCAAGGACGCGACAGCGTATACCAGCAAGTGTGACGAGTGCCAGAGGATGGGTAGACCAACCCACCGAGATGAAATGCCCCTGCAGCCCCAGGTACACCTGGAACCTTTCGATAAATGGGGCATGGACTTCGTGGGACCATTCAATCCACCTTCGATGGGAAGGAGGTTTATTCTGGTCTGCACGGATTACGTCACCAAATGGGTGGAAGTGCAGGCATTAAGGGACTCAAAGGAAAGAACGGTCGCCGATTTCTTATTTGCCCATATTTTCACATGATTTGGGGTTCCTCGGGAGATAACAATAGACCAAGGGCCCCAATTCACCTCCAAATTGATTGAGGAGCTGATGGAGCAGTATAGAGTTTGGCACAATAAAACCATGCCCTACCATCCATAGGCGAACGGGCAAGTAGAAGTGACAAACAGGGAGATAGAAAACATCCTGACCAAAACCGTGCAGCAACACAAGAAATATTGGGCCACACGGTTGCCGGAGGCGGTTTGGGCATACAACACCACGTGGAAATCCACCACAGGATGCACACCTTTCCAACTGGTCTATGGGAAAAATGCGATGATGCCCATCGAGTTCGAAATCAAAACTCTGAGGATGGCTTCAGAATTAAATTTGAGCTTGGATGAAGCTCAAAAATAGAGGATTCGCCAGCTAGATCAGCTGGACGAAATCCGACTGGATGCTTTGCAGAGGACAGAGATTATACAGAAACCAGAGAAAGAAGTGGCATGATAACCACATCAAGTTGAAGAAGTTCCAGGTAGGGGAATGGGTACTTGTTGTACGATTCTCGGTTCCAAGAAAGGAAGGGCAAACTTATGCAGAGGTGGATGGGGCCGTATGAGGTGGCAGAGCTCATTAGGAATGGGGCGGTGCACGTTAAGACAATTGACGACAGCAACACCATGTTCACAGTCAATGGCCACCGACTACGCCCCTATAATACGTCCGAAACATTACAGGTGGAATCCAGAGTAGGCATGGGGGAGACCCCATCTTGCTAGATCTGGACCGAACTCTCACAGGTGAAATGGTGGGCACGAAAGTGCTCACCCAAATTTTTTAGTTAATATAGTTTTTTTTGTAATGTGTGTTTTTGCAGGGACGACGCCCGCATGCAAGCTGCAGGCATCCTAATCCAGGGCCTAACAGGCATGAAACGCGTCTAACTGCCTTTATTTTCCTTTCTTTTTTGGTTGCTTTTTGTAGGTGGAGGACCTGACAGCACGAGGGATAGGTATCTGGGAAACCAGGCCTGATTCGGCTCAGCATTTTGACACCGGCTCGTAGGTAGAATCTGGGCAGCATGAAAAACTAGGAAGGCTTGATCACCCTTTTTCCAGTCAAATCGCCATCCAGAAGAAGGCACCTTACTGCATCTAGAAGGCGCCAAGTCCAAAAGAAGGCGCCTTACTATAGTCAGAAGGTGCCAAGTCCAAAAGAAGGCGCCTTACTACATCCAAAAGGTGCCAATTTAGAAGAAGGCGCCTTACTGCATCTAGAAGGTGCCAAGTCCAGAAGAAGGTGCCTTACTACATCCGAAAGGCACCCATCTAGAAGAAGGCACCTTACTGCATCCGAAAGGTGCCAAATCGAGGAAGCTACCAAAAAAAAAAAAAAGCCAGCGAAGGCGCCTTCCAACATCAGGAAGGCACATTCATCCAGAAGGCGCCTTCCAACATCAGGAAGGCGCATTCATCAAGACGAACGCCTTCCAACATCGGGAAGGCACGAACCAGAAGGAGGTGCCTCCCACATTGGGAAGACGCATGCAGGCAAAAGTGCCTCCCACCAATCAGAGGCACCTCCTAGCATCGGAAGGCGCATTCGTTCGACGAAGAGCACCGACAACGTTGGAAAGGTGCTACAAGGGCAATCCACATGGGGAAGGTACCAAAGAACGCCTTTCACATTTACATCTATCGGACGCCTCGGGCAGAATGAAGCATCGCACGAATCAGCGACATCAAATGACCATACCCCTCCCTCGTGTCACAAGTCAGCAAATCAGTGGCTACCATGACAACTGGAATGCCGAATCAGGTACGCGCATACTAAATCAAATCGTTTATATAATTATTTATAAATACGTAGTACCAAAAAAATACCGTCGTCATAGAGATCATATCCCCCCATAGCCGAAACCACGTGCCAATGAGAGGGCACCTTCCATAACTGCTAGGGTTAGGCATATTTTCTATAAGAAGGCGCCTTCCTACAGAAGGAAGGACAAAAAAATATACAGCACCGAAAGGCGCCATGGGAGGAAGGTCCAAGAACCACGCGATCAAGAAGAATGAACCCAGTGATACTGATGGAATCAGAGGGGCAGTGAAGACCCAATTCGAAGCCGAGGGGTGGCTCGAATACTGCACCCTGGTCAGTCAGGGCCAGGATGTGGAGGCAGCTAGAGAATTCGCCACCTCTTTGAGGGGCGATGCGGCCCAAGTACGAGGGGTGGAAATTCCAGTCACCCCTGAGTTCATCTCACAGGCGACTGGATTGCCTCTCACGGGGGAATGTGCATACAAGGGCGGAGTGTTAAAACTATACGCCAAAATACTGCTGCCAGGAGGAAATGTGCAGATAGACAGGGAGGGGTTACTCAAAAATAGTCTCCCCATGAATATGCGAAAGATGTTCGAGCAGATTGCTCGATTCTTCACATGCACAAGGAAGTATACCCATCTGAACATTAATCATGTGCACTTCCTCAATCACCTAGTGCATGGGAGGAAATTAAATATACCTTTCTACCTAGTGACTGCTCTGAAAGATGAAGCGGCTCGGTACCAGAAGGGGGCACCGTCCGCCTTAGCCCACCATGGGCTGATATCGGCATTGGTCCACCACGCAGAAGCACAAAGATAGAACCACGATGCAGAGGGAGATGGCGGCCAAATAGAGCAACACAATGCGGTTGCCGAATTAGGGCAAGGTGAAGCATCCCCTACAGAGGAGATAGCAAACATCGAGCAATTGGCATCGCCCTATTTTCTAGGAAGGGCAGAGCAGTCACCGGTGCCCGAAGACATAGAGGACAGAGGGCATTCCCTAGTGCCCGAGTATGAGGAGGAAGGAGCGCCACTCGCTGGTGGTGAGGATGAACCAATCCCCAAGAGGAAATGTCTACGATGATTCCTCTCGATAGAGGAAGGATAGAGTGACCCGAAGATAGACGTTGCCACCCAAACCCTCCAAGAATTAACGAACCAGAGCCCACGGAATGAAGGAACTTCTAGGAGTAACGACCAGATCGATGCGGCCTTGGAGGAGGCGCTCGAATGGCAAACCGATTGTTGGATGGCATAGCAGACTCTGGAAGATTGCCAGAACTAGCATAAAAGGGAATTGGAGGAAAGGGATAGATGAATCGCTCAGCTCGAGCAGCTGGTCCAGCAGTTGCAGGAGGAAAATCAAATGCTCCAGGACAGAGGAACAACAAGACAGGAGGCGGCCACTCAGACTGATTGGGCAGAAGAAGTGCCGATGAACTCTCCCACATCCATCGAATGAGTATTCTCTTCAGGGGAGATTCGATCGGATGCCCGACAGAGCAGCCCAGAGGCAGGGGAGGATTCCTCTATTTTTAGGGGTGAAAAGGAAAGAAGTCCTAAGATGCCCCCTATCATTGTCCTGAGTGACACAGAGCAGGACGAAGGTCTCCAGCAATAGATAAGACCAGAGGATAAGGAGGACCTCCCTAGGCCTGAAGAAGGAGAAGAGCCTGAGGGGTCGACACCAGGTAGACAGGAGAATGTAGGATCACCCCCAAAGGAGAAAGAAGAGACCCCGGTCCGAGCCACCACATTTCCTGTAGAGGCCAAGGCAAAGAGGCCTAGGACGGCTCGACAGAAGGTGAAAGTGACCTTCGTCGAGTCAGAGGAGGACGAATGGGACATGCAGCTATTCGTCGAAAGGCAAAAATATTTTGAGTAGCTGCGCAACGAAATGAAAGCAGCCAAGGAGGCCAGGAAGGCATCCTCGAGGGTAAAAGGAGATTCTGGCATCTGCGTCAATCCGATAGAAGACAGCCAGTTTTGGGACATCTATGGTTCATCCCGAGGGCGGCCTTCCATGATGAGGAGGTACTTGGAATGGTGGGGAGTATATGGCCCACAATTGGAGGCCGCTGCAATTGCAAAGGAGAATGCGAGGGCTTACCCCTGAAGTGGCCGGATTATACAAGGCCCAAGTAGTGCCTTCCAGAGAGGATAACTCGGATATCCCTCCGGCAGTGGTCAAACCTCCAGACGTCGACCTCTGGCAAGCTGTCGAAGCTGCATTTCAATCGGCAAGAACAACGTTGGCTAGACCACCACCAGTAGCGGCCAGAACAAGAAGGGGACAATTGACAGCCGTAGTTTCCCATAGGCAAAGGCGAACCACACCTTCAAATGCCGGCACAAAAAGACAGACTCGGGCCGCAGGGGCAGCCGAATCCTCCAAGAGATGGCGACGATGAAAAGTCAAAGGGCTACCTACAGTTTGGATGCCACGAGGGCATGGCATATGTTAGGCGTGGGGGGATGATGAGCACCAAAAATGCTCATATTTTGTACATATTTCTTTGATCAATATGCGGTTGTATAATAAGGATTGCATACTTTTATGAATGATTATATAGATATTTGATATAATTATGCGTGTTATCTAATTTGTGTGCTTTTAGTATGTTTTGTGGAATTGCAGTTGATTTAGTTAGATTTGGAACAGTCGAGGTCCTTTTGATGGACCTGGCACTTTATTTCATTGAGGGTCAATGTAGAGAACATAGGCGCCTCCCTACAACCGAAAGGCGCCAAGGGAACAAGCGCCTCCCTGCAGTCGAAAGGCGCCAAACCAAATACGAGCGCCTCCCTACAGTCAGAAGGCGCCAACTGAATACCAGTGCCTCCCTAGCTGAAGGCGCCAAACCGAAGACGAGCGCCTCCCTAAGGTCGAAGGCGCCAACTGAATACGAGCGCCTCCCTACGGTCAGAAGGCGCCAACTGAATGAGAGCGCCTCCCTACAGTCGAAAGGCGCCAACTGAATACCAGCGCCTCCCTGCAGTGGAAGGTGCCAACTGAATGCGAGTGCCTCCCTGTAGTCGAAAGGCGCCAACTAAATGCGAGCGCCTCCCTGCAGTCGAAAGGCGCCAATAGAAGGCAAGCGCCTCCCCACAGCCGAAAGGCACTAATAGAAGGCAAGCGCCTCCCTACAACCAGAAGGCGCCACTGATTCTTTGCCCGTTGACCAGACTCGAAGGACGTGGACGACAGCGGCTGGTGCAGTTCCAGCTCTACGTCATGCAAAGCTAAATTGGAGATAGCACCAACGTATCAAAATGTCTTACGGATGCCAGGCAAAGCATGAACCAAAATGAACACGCCGCCATCAAAACAGAATGCCAGACGTCGATTGCATTCGCCAGACTGTTCTAATTTAGTCTAGGAAGAATCGACTATTGTAACCACTTCTGTAACAGAAGTTCTACGGGTGTGTTATATAAACACACGCAGATCGTTCTGAAAGATATATAGAGATAATAAGGAAAGATATAGAGAGATATATAGAAATTCCATTTAGAGTTACATTGTAATGCGTTGATAAATATATTACAGTTATAGAAGTTCTAAAGCGCGTGTTCGATCGGGAAGAAGCTGCTGGAGCCTGGGCCCACTCCAAGCCAGTATTTCTTCCCCATTTCCTTCTTGTTTATTTATTTTAATTAGTTTATTGCTTTCATAGGAATGTTCATTGGTTTGCTAGTTCCAGTATTTGCAGTAGATTTATTTTCAGGAATATGTACATGATTTATTTCTGTAGATTTAAATTATGTTCTTCTTACGTAATTTATTGAGGAGTGCGGGAATGATTGACAACCATCTCAAGAACACCCCCAAAGCGTAGGATTAGCAGATTCACCTCCAGTGGTATTGTAGTAACCTAATTCTGACTCTTCGCAAGTTTACGAAGCTCCCTGGGTTGATAATTAAATGCACGGGCATGTGACAAAAATAGGAAACCATTCACCTTGTTTGACCCGCAACACCTAATTCTTTCAACAACTTTGTGGGACATGTGAGATGATGCACATAACCAGTTATAACCTTTAAGGAAGATGAATTGAAATTGGTGACTAGTGATATGGTGGATCCACCCCTGCATGTCATCACGTGGGTCAACAGGATTCCCTTCAAGAAGGTGTTGGTGGACACTGGCTCCTCCAACAACATAATCATGACAGTGGCGTTAAAAAAACTTAACCTACCAGCATCTCACATTGTGGCATCCACTTACACTCTTCGACCATTCAACAACGCGTTATGCTCAACGGTTGGCACAATTGTCCTACCCATCCAAGTAGGACAAAAAACCATTCCTATGTTGTGTCACATCCTTGAGGGTGAGATGGCCTACAATATCTTGCTAGGTCATCCTTGGATCAGGGACATGCAGTGTGTCCCTTCGATAGCCCATCAATGCCTCAAATACACCTATGAAGAGCAAGTACATGTAGTCCCATCGGACATAGAACCCTTTAAGTTTTGCAATGCGGTGCAGCTAATGCCACAATCAACCCTCCCATCGACACATTTGGACTTTCAATTGAATCCATCCACGTAGGGTCCAATTCCACCTACATCCCCGTTGTTGAGTCCCTCAACTAACCGACCTGGCCCATATTCGTTATTTTTCCCTTCACCAACAATGCCACCTATGGTGGCCACATCGAAGGACAATGGGAAGAAGCCCCTAGAGGAGGCACCACCATTAGTCTCAACCATCTCTACCGAGGAGGTGCCCAGCCTAATGGAAGTCGAGACACCTAGTTCACCCAACATGGAGTGGACTCAGGGAGAACTCCCATTCCCTCCCCCTCAACCATCGACGATTATCGTTGAAATGGCCAATACGGGCCTGGGGGAGTACCTAGTGCGGAACATTGTGGCAACGCCCATGCTTGAATCCATGCAAGACATGGGGAGACCTCACTTCCCCATTGGAACTATCGTCCCTTTAGGATACCTGCCAAATCAGACCAAATTTGTATATGGGGGCCTCGATAACGGCATTGAAACCTACCTACAAGAGGAAGAGGACGAAGAGCCATTTTTTGAGACTATTGACTATCTGTCCAACCCGAACTTCGCCTTTAAGTACCTAGACCAATGTAATTGGCATGGATATGGATTGGGCAGATATGAACAAGGAATGCACATTCTTTTTCAACTAAGATAATAGATTCCATATGATAAATCAGGAGTAGGGTTCAACCACCCTTTACCCCTTGACATATTGGTAGAAACCATGCAAGGCTTAGGTCTAGGCAACATGGATAGATTGGCACAAGATCCATATGCCAATCCCAACACTACATACACAACAAACCTTGTTGACCTCAACATCTCCCCCCTTTGATCGAGGAAGGGGAAAGTTCAAGAGGTAACCTCCAAGAAGGATATGAACAAAAACAAGAGAGCTCTTTGGAAGAGTCTGATTATGAGGTAGCACCTTGGGACCCTTTTGAGTCCGATGGCAATCACTCGCAGGTGATTCCCATTGACGACTATCAGGAGGACTTCATGGCAATGTTCCCCTTTAATGTTCCAATTAGGAAATTGCCACCTCAAAAAAATCTAGCCCTTCCACAGAGAGCAGAAAAACCCAGAAGGGACAAAATCAACATGCTCAAACAAAATGAGCCTCCCAGGCCAGCCATAAGGCCAAGTGATCAAGAAACGCCTAGTGGGAGGCTATACCAGCTAGAGGGGCACATAGTTGTAGTAGCCAATGAAGGCCTATGGATCTTCGATAGCGACTATAAGGATGAGACTGAGATGGCATATATCAACCATATGAGGCAACAAGAATACCCCATAGACATTGATAATATGTTTGAACATTTAAATATGGGACCAAGGAATAGGTGGCATTTAAACCAAGTATAGTTAAACCAAGTGCTTCATCCACCACTTCGGGCATATAGAGAGCACCTCCCACCTAGAGACCCTATAGGGCCACCAGTGCCAAGGGCGGACCCCATCCTTCTATCCACACATAGGTTCGATCCTTTTGTGCCAGTACCCATAGAGCCAGATTCGAGGCACAAGGATCACCAAGAATGTCTGAATCAACACCTGCACGATAATGGAGACCAAAATAAGTCCATCAACATGATCTCTATTGATTTAACCACCCCCATTTGCAATATAGCCTATCCAACATGACCATTATATCTAGACCTAGATGCCATAGACTGGGATCGCGCTGACTCACCGCCATCCCCATCAGAGTACTGGACTTGCGGTGAGATGTTTCATTTTTCCCCAGGAAAAACTCAGGATATCTTCCATGCTAAAGAGGAACCCGACATTCCCAACGTAGATCTAAATTTAGTGAATTATATCTACCTGATCCCAACTCCACACTAGTTGGAGGATAGATCCCACATGTTAGTCAAAGAAACGATTGACATAGACATTGGTTCTGATCCAATGAACCCACAAATCATCAAGTTGGGGGTAAGTCTATCCCCCAAAGAGCAAGCTAATTACATTGCCCTTCTCAAAGAGAAGAAGGAGGTTTTTGCATGGTCCTACAAAGACATGTTGGGGCTAGACCCGCAACTAGTCATGCATAATATAACACTTGATCCGACAGTCAAGCCAGTCAAGCAAAAGCTATGTAAGATGCACCCAATAGTGGCCTTAATGGTTAAAGATGAGCTAAAAAAGTTGTTGGATGCACAATTTGTCATCTACGTGGATTACCCACCATGGTTGTCCAACATGGTACCCATCAAAAATCCTGATGGGAGGATTTGCATATGCATCGATTTTCAAGATCTAAACAAAGCAAGTCCCAAGGATGATTTCCCCTTGCCTAGCATCGATGCATTGGTAGATGCTATAGCAAGCCATGAAATGCTTTCCCTCATGGATGGTTTCTTAGGATACAACCAGATTCGTATCAATCTCGATGATCAACTAAAAACAACGTTCACGATGCCTTGGGGGACATTTTGTTATAAGGTCATGCCCTTTGGCCTTAAAAATGGTGGTGCCACCTACCAACGCACTATGAAATACATATTCCATGATCACATGCATAAAAATTTGGAATATTAAATGGATGATTTGTTGACAAAATCTCTTTTACGCCAAAATCATATTGATGACTTATACAAGATCCTTGATCGCCTCATCAAACACAAGGTTAGGCTAAACCCCAAGAAGTGCGTATTTGGCATCACATATAGAAAACTCTTGGGTTTCATAGTCTCAAAATGAGGCATTGAGATAGATCCAAATAAATTCAAGGCAATCCTTGAGATGCTTCCCCCAACCACCATCAGGCAGCTCAGAAGCTTGCAGGGGAAGGTCACGTCAATCAAGCACTTCATAGTGCAGTTATCTGACAAGTGCCGACCCATGAATAAATTATTACACAAGGGAGTAGCATTTCATTGGGATGACGAGTGCCAGTCAGCCTTCGATGACATCAAACAATACTTGGCTTCACCACCAGTATTGGCACCACCTAGACCAGGAGTGTTGTTCTACTTATACATCTCAGCTACTGAGGTGGCATTGGATGCCATGCTAGCCTAGAAAAATGAATTACATAAAGAATAGACTAATTATTATCTTAGCCGCACCCTGGTCAGTTATGAACTTAACTATGCATACGTTGAGAAGCTATGCTTGGTAGTGGTATTTTCCACCAAAAAGCTATGCCATTACATGTTGAGCAATATGACGTATGTTGTGTCTAAGGAGAATCCATTGCGGTACATGATGAGTCGTACTTATCATAGTAGTCGCACGGCAAAATGGAT
Organism: Wollemia nobilis; assembly: GCA_028583015.1. Classification (NCBI taxonomy): domain Eukaryota; kingdom Viridiplantae; phylum Streptophyta; class Pinopsida; order Araucariales; family Araucariaceae; genus Wollemia; species Wollemia nobilis. Next base: position 3,186,084 of record JAQPPZ010000386.1, on the reverse strand, counting down.
CATGTTGTTGACGGAGTTTGACATCGAATTCATTGGACAAAAGTCCATAAAATTTCAAGTCATTGCCAATCAACTAGAAGAGGTGCCTCTCAAAGACGATCAACCTCTGACAGTAGAGCTACTCGATGATGGGGTCTTCCATGTCTCAGAATCGCCAGATTTTGATGATCCTGAGTCCCAGGTCGACATAACCTTATTTTTTTATGGTTCTAATTGTGAGCAAGGGGGTGGCATGGGAATTGTATTTTTCACACCGCAAGGGGCTCCAATGCATTTATCATTTAAACTTGATTTTCCATGCACCAATAATAACGTTGAATACGAAGCCTTGCTCATAGGTCTTCAGACAACCATCGCCATGAACATAAAACACTTAAATATCGTTGGTGATTCATTGTTAATTGTCAACCAAGTGAAAGGGGTATTCCAATGCAAATGCCCAGTTCTGCAGGCCTATAAAGCCCTTGTGGATACATTCCTAGCAAAGCTCGAATGGTACGACATCGAGGCACTCCCTCGATCATCGAATCATTTTGTAGACACTATGGCCTCCTTGGGGTCACTAATCCCGCAAGACCCTTCTGGTGAGATGACAACCATTCAAGTCAAAATGTTATCACAATTCATGATGGAGCGTGCAAGCTCTGACATAATGCCAAGAATCCACCTGATCCAGATTGAACCATCTTAGGATAGGTTCTCCCAAATCCATGATAGTCTGAATCATACCAACTTGGGGTCTTTGGTCTCTCCAACCCCTCTTAATAGCAACACAACGCTATTTCTACAAGTTCTTTCTCGCTCAGCTTTTGCTAGGGATGAACTTCAAGAGGGATCGGCCATTCATACCATCAAGGTTTTTGATTAGTAGGATTGGTACACACCCATAAGAGACTATCTCAAGTTAGGTAGCCTCCCACTTGGATTGTTGCACACCTCAAAAATATCATTCAAATAGAAAGCGGCAAAACATGTCTTGCTAGGAGACATTTTGTATATTCAGAGCTACGAAGGGATCCTCCTCCATTGCTTGGACCAGCAAGAGTCCACTTGGGTGATCACCCAAGCGCACGATGGTACGTGCGGTGGCCACTTTAGCGGTATGGCCATCGCCAAGCGCATTCTTCACATGGGCTATTATTGGCCATCTTTAAAGTGATATTATTGCGCATATGTGCGGAAGTGCATGAAGTGTCAACACCATGCTAACTTGACACACGTACCTTCTCAGGCCTTACAGCTGATCCAATCAGCTTGGCCATTTTTGCAATGGGGCTTAGATCTCATCAGAAAGATCTCCCCTGCGTCGTCAGGTCATCACATTTTTATCATAACGGCCACATAGTACTTCACTAAGTGGGTGGAAGTAATTCCTCTTAACTCTACAACTGGGCCTCGCATTGTATATTTTATTTTACATAACATCATATGTCGTTTTGGTATTCCATCCAAGATCATCTCGGATAATGGGATGTCATTTAAGAACAAAGATGTGCGTGCTTTGACAACAAAGTACAAAATTTAGCACAGTTTTTCAACACCCTATTATCCGTAGGCAAATGGGCAAGTAGAGGCGTCAAACAAAATGCTAGTTGCCATCCTTAAAAATATGGTCACATATAATCATAAGGATTGGCACATCCAAATACCACTTTCCCTATGGGCTTATCGCACTAGCATTTGGACGCCCACTGGGGCAGCTCCATTTTTGCTAGTGTATGGCTCTGAGGCAATCATACCTCTCGAGTTGGAAATACCCTCCCTATGCATATCAATGCAAGAGTTCATCAACGATGACACTACTCGGTAGGCCCGGTTATACCAGCTTATGTTTCTCAATGAATGACACGTCAATGCTCTCGAGCATATACGTGTCTATCAAGAGCGACTTAAGAAAGCATACAACATGAAATTTCACCTGAGGGACTTTTAGGTTGGTGACTTGGTCTTAAAAGAGAACCAACAAAATTCTAACTTACCGCCCCATTTAAGGGACAAGTTCATGGCAAATTGGTTAGGTCCTTATGTAATCGATAGTAAAATAGGACCTGGAACATACTGGCTCGCCTCTCTTGAAGGAATCAAGGAATTAGAACCCTTGAACATTAGTAATTTGAGGCCATTCAACATTTAGAGAGCCATCGCCCACTCCAAAAGCTCCAAGGGTTCCCACAATCGCTTGGTCAACCAAAATTCCCCAAAGGTATCCATAATCCTTTTGGTCAAACCAAAATCTCCAAGGGTTCCCACAATCGCTTGGTCACCCAAAATGCCCCAAAGGTATCCACAATCCCTTTGGTCAAACCAAAAGCTTCAAGTGTTACCACAATTTCTTGGTCAAACCAAAATTCCCCAAAGGTATCCATGATCCCTTTGGTCAAACAAAAAGCTCCAAGGATTCCCACAATCGCTTGGTCACCCATAACATCCCAAAGGTATCCATAATCCCTTTGGTCAAACCAAAAGCCCCAAGGGTTCCCACAATCGCTTGGTCACCCAAAAGTGCCCCAAAGGTATCCATGATCCCTTTGGTCAAACAAAAAGCCCCAAGGGTTCTCATAATCGCTTGGTCACCCCAAAATGCCCCAAAGGTATCCACAATCTCTTTGTTCAAACCAAAATTCCAAGGGTTACCACAATCGCTTGGTCAAACCAAAACACCCCAAAGGTATCCATGATCCCTTTGGTCAAACCAAAAGCTTCAAGGATTCTTGCAATCGCTTGGTCACCCTAAAATGCCCCAAAGGTATCCATAATCCCTTTGGTCAAACCAAAAGCCCCAAGGGTTCCCGCAATCACTTGGTCACCTAAAAATACCCCAAAGGTATCCATGATCCCTTTGGTCAAACCAAAAGCCCCAAGGGTTCCCGCAATCGCTTGGTCACCCAAAAAAGCCCCAAAGGTATCCATGATCCCTTTGGTCAAACAAAAATCCCCAAGGGTTCCTGCAATCCCTTGGTCACCCAAAAATGCCCTAAAGGTATCCATGATCTCTTTGGTCAAACCAAAAGCTCCAAGGGTTCCCCTAATCGCTTGGTCACTCAAAACTCCCCAAAGGTATCCATAATCCCTTTGGTCAAACCAAAAGCTCCAAGGGTTCCCACAATCGCTTGGTCACCCAAAACTCCCCAAAGATATCTATAATCCCTTTGGTCAAAAACTCTAAGGATCCGTAAGAATCACTTGGTCCACACCCATTCGGGTTAAACCACCATAACGAATATTCAAAAATAATAGATAATCAAAAATAACAAAAAAATTACATCTCACTTTCATGCATATTCTTAAAAATCAAAACACAAAAAAGAAAAGAAAAGCTGCATTAGGCATCGCATACATACATTACATATTTGCTGGTCATACATGTCAAAAGCAACAAAGATTGTAATTACTCGGCCATTCCATCATTTTCCAAATTCAGTCCATTTTCCATCAAGGATAACGCCCTTCGCATTTTCACCATATCATAGTCAGTTGTCTTCTAATGTCTTTAGGGTTTTCGTCATTCGTCTGTCTTTAGATTTCTAGTCAAATGTTGTACAAAGTCAAACCAATTTTTACAAGGTAGAGTTTTACTTGGATCACGCCTTGTTACATAGCATCCCAACACAAGCTTAAAACACATAAAAATTCCCAAGTTGTGTGAACGAAAGATGAAACCTACAAAGCAGTCTAGGGTACCTTAAGCAAAAATTTTATCCTGCTCATCCCCCTATGTGAATGGTTCAAGAATGCTGAGAATTGACAAAAGGACAAGCTCCTCCCCATCCAATTCCCCACAATAAATAGTGGTTTTCACCACTATCAAAAATCCCAAACACCTTTGGTCCCCAAAGTCGTAAGGATTCATACTACATGCCCTTGAGAAGGATGGGTAGTCATCCCCAAGGCCTAAAATATCAATACCATTCATGAAGCAAGATCCCAAAAGCTCACCATAAAAAATCCTAAACACCTTTGGTTCCCAAATTCGTAAGGATTCGTACTACATGCCCCTGAGAAGGATGGATAGCCATCCCCAAGGCCTAAAGGATCAATGCCATTCATGAAGAAAGATCCCAAAAGCTCACCATCAAAAATCCCAAACACCTTTGGTCCCCAAAGTCGTAAGGATTCATACTACACATCCCTGAGAAGGATGGGTAGTCATCCCCAAGGCCCAAAAGGACCAATACCATTCACAAGCCAAAATCCCACAAGCTCAGCTTTGAAATCAAAATTCAAAATCTAAATCCTCAACAAGGCATCGATAAAAAATAAATAAATAATAGTGGTTATCACCACTACCCAAACCCTTTGCTCAAGAAAAAAAGAGAAAAATAAACAGTGATTTTCATCACTATATGTGGGAGCAAGTATCTCAACAAATTGAACAACTAAAATACGCCTGAGCTTGAATCCCTGGAATTCTCAGCATTTGAAAAACCATTTAGGTGATCCTCATTATAGATTTGGTGGATAGCTTACCTGGCAATGGCTGTAGCCTAAACACATGATGATATGTCTATCACATCAGCTTTGTGTGTGTGTAGACCAATGTTTGCATGTGGATGAGCTAGCTTATGGTATCCTAGATTGCCCCATAGGTTAATCTTACTAAATGCAACAAAGGAATTAGTGGAGCTAATTAGGTGATCCTCAGTACAGGTTTGGTGGACAACCTACCTGGCACTGGCGGTATCCTTATGAATACCACATCAATGAACTCAATCACACACACAGGGATGTGAAATAACTTGGTCAAACTCAAGTCTAAATCCATACCTTGTTTGAAATTCTTGTAAGATAATGTACAGTCTTGACTAGTTAGTTAAAGCATATGAGTCTCATAAAAACCTTAACTACATTCTAAAAACAATTGTTGTACATTTCATTACTTGCATCACCATCAAAAAATACAAAACAAAAATTACAAATGCAAAGTTATTCCATAAAGCAATCAAATAGTACAGAAAGCCAGTAAATATTGTACATTCTATGGTGCCATCGCCTATTTACCAACAAATTATTCCATCCATTCTATATGCATACATCTAAATCAAATAGCTAACATCTTCCATAGTCATAATAGTATATGCATACATCAACATAAATAAACATGCATAAAGAACAATAAATCATGACAAGCATATCATCAAACCAAAAATGAGTCATGTATATATATCAAGTCAAAATGTCCTCAGGCTACAATAAGCAGGTCCTTTGACCTCACAAAAACCAAAAAATCCCCAAAGCCTAGTGAGTCGGCCATCATGATCATGCAGGATCGGTGTGACTAGAACTACCCCCAGTAGTATGGGTCCTATGGGACCTCTCAGGGTGGCTGCTACCAGCCCGCACACCCTGTCCACCAATGCTACCCTCATCCAGTTGCCTATGATGAGAGGATGCAAACTGCTCTATCTCACTGCCTCTCGTACAATGTGATGAACCACCTCGATCGAGCTCAGGTAACTGTCCATCAAGATGGACAACCTCTATCTCTAACTCCACCCGGTACCATCCCCACTCCACATCTCGTCGATGATACATAGCCAATGCGTTGTCCCACTATGCTAACTGATCCCGTAGGAGATCCCTCTCCTGTAAAACATCTCTATACTCCTCCTCCCATATCCGTAAGAGACCCTCCAATCATGCTATCTCAGCATGAAACCCAACCTCCACATCCCTTAAGATAGCCTGAGGCATGGGCACCTCTAGGATGGCTTGCTGCTCTGGTACCCACTGCTCTTGGACGTACTGTACATCCGACTACTCCAAAACCCCCACATCCTCTCCATTGCTAGTGAATTCATCAACTCCACCATGTTTGCATCATCAAATGAAGTCCCCCAACCCTCCATCGGTGCCTCTACACCCCCACCTCCTGCTACTACCGTATCCACACCTCCTAAAGGCCCCTCACCCTGCCATCGCTGCATAGTCCACCACCAGTCATACTATGCAGTTACCGCGACATCGTCCACGTTGGGTACATCAATCACTATATCAGACCCCTCACCCAGTGGATCAATGATCAGTCATACTAGGGTCCTCTCATCCCTACACCACTGATAGATCAAGGGATCACCAGACAATCCCTGGCGCACCCCAAACTACTGTGTCACCCAGACGTATGGAAAGTACTTCTACTCTGTCCCATACCACCCAATCAGGCATCTACCCCTACACACACACTGGAGCCACTCTCCAACCTTAGGCTAGGCTGGATAGTCCCAGTACGACTGCTAGAACACCTACCCTGGCATTAGACGAGAGAAGGCATCAGTGTAGTTCCCTACGTCACCTACCCTCCATCGACTCTGTCCATTCTCCTCTGACCGCTGCCATAAATTGGCATACCCAATCTCTCGATCCACCATCTCACCTTGGGTGGTCCAAGGCAAACCCTGCGGTCACTTCGTAGCTATGTGCTACCACCCCTACCACTGCAAGAGATAGCTGCACCCAATCCCCTTCTACCTATAGAAGCGGACCTTGTACAACTCATGATACAACTATGCCAACAATGTCTGACTCCATCTCATAATAAGTGGAGCTGATGTAGGACACTCCACCAATGTGAAAACCAAATCCAATAGGTTCCAAGGGAACCTCGCACCTGAGGAATCAGGAAGTAGCATATTGGAAATGAGGGCCATGAGTAAAGCATGCCTCACCCCTAATATGCCCTTCTCTAGCCACCACCGCACCAGAGTACCACCTATCTAGCAATCAACATCTACCATCTCCATAGCCTTCTCCACCCCCATATCCCTTGCCCAACCAAAACATCGTGTCAGTACTGCTATCCGTTGGTCTCGGTGGATCGTCCGGATAGGAAGTCCATCTATCAAAATCTGTAGAATCCGATACACATCCTCTAGAGTCACAGTCATCTCCCTTGTTGGAAGATGAAAAGTGTTGGTGCAAGGATCCCATAGATTGATTAGGGTAGTCAAATATGCCCGATCCCCCACCACAGGATCTAGGCGCATCACATTCTTGAGACCAAGGGCATCAAGCCACTCCCAATCCCCAACTATCAAGGCATCCCGGGCATCAGAGAAAATAGTTAGCTGGCGGTACCGACTCTTCACAACCTAAAAAACAATAAAACAAACAAAATATATTAAGTACATACTTAATATAAACAAAAAAAATACAATAAAATTATACAGAAGACCAATAAAGTACAGGAAAACAATTGTACAACAAAAGTATAGAAAAAAAGTACAAAAAAACAAAGTACAACAAACATACAGAAAAACAAAGTATAGCAAAAGTACAACAACATTAACAACAAACTGTACAACAATGACAGTAGATATAAAAATAACTGTACAAAAACAAAAACAAAATAAAACACGAATAAAACAAAAGCATAGTAGGGTTTTAGCCTTAATGTAACAACAAAAAAAAAAAACAAAACAAAAACAAAATCATACTAGGGTTTCAGCCTTAATGTGAATACAAAAAAATGACAAACATTAATATTAGGGTTTCAACCTTACTATTAACACAAAAACAATTTAAAAATATAAAAATTAATGTTAGGGTTTCAACCTTAATATTAACGCAAAACAAAACAAAAAAATAATAAACAAAAAATCATATATTAATTTTTCAACTTGATATACGGATAAAAACAAAATATCGCAAACACACATTTATATGTAAGTTTTTAACTTCATATAAAACAAAAATGAATAATAGGCAGGGAGAAGGAACATCATACCGGTCTCACCTCGACTCCTCCACTTGAAGATCCAATTCTCGCACTCATGATGTCCACAAAATTTCAGCAGTGCTCCGCTACACACACTCGCACTCCTCCTCACTCACTGCTCCAAATTGCCAAGAAAAAAATGTTGCAAATGAGCCCAAAACATATTTTTTGTCCTTTTATAGGATTTTAGGCCTGTAATCGTTCCACCCTGGGATGAGCGCTCTAGTTAGCACTCGTCCCACCCTAGGACGATTACAGAGCAAGAAATAAAGCAACAAAAACTACATCCAAAAAATGCACCAAAAATAGCAATAAATCTGCCGAACAAAGGTGCCTTTGCACCTGACATTCATGGCATGAAAAACTGCCATCGGGGTCACAAATACTCACTATCCTACTCTCTAATAATGCTAGCATATCCGGACCACTCCACGAGAAGGAGGATTTTCGATAATTTCTACCCCAATCGACGTAAACAAAAGGGTAAAAACCCACCAAAAATAGGTTCGATGGTTGGAAAACTGCATAAGAGTTCAATCGAAAACAACTGAAGGTACCCTTAAAAATGTCATCTTGGGTCAAGAAACTCGTTGCTTTTCTCATTTTGGTCATTCCCTCATCGATTCGTCGCTTGAGGGGGTAGTCACACTTAGTCACCAAATCAACGAATACACACCCAATCAAGAAAATGGCATGCATTCAAAGAATCATTGACAAAGACAATCACGCTCCTGCTTGGGGCAGCAAACAAGAAATAATCACAAGCTAAACAAACACTTGGCATTATAGAAACATGAAGACAAGGTTCCTCAGACAAAAGGTTGCGCCCTTTGCCTATTCATGATTGAACAATGTCCAAGATCAAGTACACCTCATCGAAAAAGATTACACTTGACTTAAGCTCCTTAGCTCGTCAGAAGCAAGGATTCAAGAATGCGTACCCTTTCCATACTTGGGGTATTAAAATTTGGTTAGGTTACTAAGAATGCATACCCTTTCCATACTTGGGGTATCAAAATTTGGGTCATCTATTTTTTCTCAGCACTATGCCACACACAACACATCCCAAAAAGGGGCATCTGTAGACACCAAAATAGTACCAATCCGATTATGTGACTACAAGCACTGATCGAATTGGTATACATACCCCCTAGGGCAGCCTCTAGAGGTTAAAAAGTGGTCCTAACCACTCCCAAATCAGTTTTGGAAGGTCAGAGGTCAATTTGGCACCTTTTAAGCACTTTTCTCCCTATTCGTCCCACCTTGGGATGATTAGAATCCTATTCACCCCACCCCGAGACGATTAGCAGCAATTGCTCCACGGTGGGACGATTAGCAGGTTTGAATGGAAAAATGTCAAGCCTTGACAAATGGAAGCCTAGATCCACCACCCAACTTTGCCTTCAAGGCATGCAATTGCGAGGAACGGTTTCAAATCAGAGAGAGGGACTTCAGTCAAGCATACCTTGATCATGGAGGCCCTAAATCAGGGAGGAATCTTCTCTCCCCTAAAAGGGCATAGTGAGCCAAGTGGCACCCTTGTATGCGCATGCAAAGGAGAACCTAAGGTCTATAAAAAGGTGAGCTTCCTCACCCCAAAGTAAGAACAGAGCTGGAGCATTTGGAGCAACGGAGTGCTACCAAATTATATTCCCATTACTCTTTGTGCTTCCTACATCCCTAATTTCTCTTTTGGAAGAGAGGTTATCGGGTGGACACTAGGAATGCAATCTAGACCCAAAACCCGAGCAATCGACCATAATCCCACATAAAATTCATCGACACAACCCCCTAGGAGGTTTTGGACCCATCCCACTTGGATTGGTGTCAAAACCAAGCCCTAAATGGTGGGCGTCCTGCCCCCGGGCGCCCCCCGCACTGTTGTAGTCCTAATCGCCCCACATCAGAGCGATTAGAAATCTATGCCTAATTTCTCTACTATTATTTTTGCATTATGTTGTATCTAATTCACTTATGCTGCTATTCAAGTTTCATTGTATTCTAACCTGTTTTGACCTTGTTTTTATCATTTTTATGCGTTTACTAACCTACAGGGAGCACATTCATATACAGGATGATCTAGGTAGAATCTGCCAAATCTGACCTTTTGGGTCATCTCAAAATGCTCCCTTTTGTCTAACCCCAATTTTGCAAGATTTTTGGAGGCCTATGGATAGGACATTTGCAAGGTCACCTATGCACGTTTTATGACAGTCCCCAACGTCCCACCCCAGAGCGATTAGAAATACATGCATGATTTCCTGAATGTTCTTTTTGCAATGTGTCCCTAATGATGTCTTAATGCTTCTATCAAAGTTTGAGTTCATTATGACATGTTTTGACCATCGTTTTTCTATTTTATGTATTCACTAGCTGGAGGCCTTGGGGATTGCACGTTTTCTCCTATCTGAACATGCTATTAACTATTTGCTATTTTTTTGTGCATAGGATCTCAACACCAGGGACACCAAGAGGGAATCAAGGAATGACGAACACATAGACACAAGCGGTGGTAACTTTTTGGCCTACCCATTTCGAATGTGGGCATGCGAAAGACACTGGAAGTGTACCATCCATTGATGTAACGAACTGTTTCAAACATTCTGAGCCCTATAGGGGGAACGTATTGTAACTAGATTAAAAGCAAACATTAATAAAATAGGCCCCACTTTATTTTTCTTACATCTCATTTATGCGTCATTTCCTTCATGCATCGCTTCTCGCATTCGTAGGACTTAGCATTTGTATCCATTTTTTGTTTGCATCATAATCTGGTACACCGTCACTCTGCATTAGACTTTCAATTAATAATTATTATCCAATAGAAATCTATGCATAGCACAAATAACATATATTCATACCAATAATGTTACACGCCATTGTTTTATCCTTAAGTAGGTGGTCTCCTTTAATATAGTCTAGTGCTATCACCAACCTATTAAGAAGACTCATTGCAAAAGCAACTTCCTGGCCTAATGGTGTGAAAATAAAAATAAGAAAAATGCAAATGCATATACATGAAGGATATTTTATTACCCTGAGTTTTTGATGAGCAAGTCATCACCATAATTTCTCAAAAATATCTCTCATTGTAGGCAGTTCACCCAAATGTTCACAGCAAAGAGAGAGTACTTGGTATTGCACCCATATATATCTATAGTACCATGTTCCAAGACCAAAATAATTCAATCATTGCTTCATATAGACATCATGAAATGAAACTATGTAATTACGCATTCACATCAGTACATAGTTCATTGTCAATAAAAACTTTTTCCAAGGAGAATTGTTACATACTTCTCTTGGACTAAATATAGTCCCTTGTGTTTCTTGCAAGTGAGTGAAATAATTATTTTCAATCAAACAAGTATGGAAATTGTTGCCTCATTTCTTCAGCATTTTTCTATGTGGCATAATTATCAAAATACTAGTCCCACTGGACCTTACATTGATCCAACACTTATTTCCTCAACATATTGAAACAAAATCCTAGAATCTTTATTGGTCGCACCTCAGTGGTTGAGGTATCTACCATCTACAATTTAGAAACATTCCACACATGAGTAGGATAAATAACATATTTCCTAACAAGGGATATGTGGAAAGTATCTTGGATCTTTGATAGGTTGGGAGGCAAATAAATCCTATAGGCTATTGGACTAATCTTATCAATTATCTAAAAGGGCATAACAAAGTGAGGATCCAATTTGGTTGACTTCATAACACTTTCCATGGGTCTTACCATCAAGAAAAATATATCCCCTATAGAGAATTATCTTGGTGATATTTTTAGATTAGCATAGCTCTTTTGGAGATCAGCTACTTCCTTGAGCCTAAGAAAAATTGCTTTAAGTTTTTCCTTTATCTCTCAAATAGTGTTTAGTTTGATCATCACTTGATCCTTCATATTATCCTACGATAGAGGTATTATGCATCTTTTTCCATACAAGGCTTCAAATGGAGCCATCCCTAAAGATGCATGATACCCATTATTATGTGCAAATTCAACAAGATGTAAAAAATATTCCCACTTTGACTTTTGGTCCATGCAATACATGTGTAGCATGTCTTTTAAAACCTACTTTACCCTCTTGATTTGACCATCTATTTTAGGATGATATGCATAAGTAATATTTAGCATAGTTCCTACTCCATGATGTAGAGCCTACCAAAATTTTAATATGAACTAGAGTCCCTATCTGATATGATCACCTCATAAAACCCATATAACCTAAAAAATTATTTGGCAAACTTATTTGCCACCACTGGTGCATCTCCTTGATGTTTCTCAATATAAAGTGTGCAACCTTGGTCAACTTATCAATCACTACCAATATCACATTATGTTGGTACATAGTCTTAGATAAACCCATAATAAAATCCATATAGATTACCTACCATTTATGCATAGGTACATAATGTGGGTACAATTTACCTATTGGGTTTCAATGTTCTACCTTCATCTTCTAGAATTCTAAACATATTGCAAAGAAGCTAGTGATATCTTGCTTCATTTTTGCCCAATAGAAGATCTTTTTCATGTTTTTCCTTTTTTACCCTCTCGAATGAGTAGAATAAGGAGAATTATGTGCCTTTTATACAATCAATCATCATAGATCACCAGTTTTGGGTAGAACTACCCTATCCATCAAATCTATATGGCTTTGGGTCAATGCAACTATGTGCCTTCTCCTACTCAAGGCATCTACAACCTTATTCTATTTTCCTTTGATATACTCAATACCAAAGTTGTATTCTACTAAGAACTCTATCCATCTTCTTTGTATTGCATTCAACATAGGTTGGGTAAATATATACCTCAGACTTTGATGGTCTATTCTTAGCTCAAATGGATTTCCAAACAAACAATATCTCTAGAACTTTAAAGCATGCACCACTACTGCTAAATCTGGATCATGTGTAGCATAATTAACCTCATGTTTCTTGATATTCCTATATTAATATGCTATTGTGTCCTCCTCTTCAGTTAACACTCTACCCAAGCCTTCCAAGGAAGCATTTGTACACACTATAAAATTCTCAAGAGGGCCTAGTATCTTGATAATTGGTGCCATAGTCAATTTCTTCTTTAGGGCTTCAAAGGCAACCTCACATATATCTGTCCATTTGAACTCCTTTCCATTCCTCTGAATGTTGGTGATTGAATAAGCAACTTTAGAATAATATTTCATAAAGAACCTATAATAGCCAGTGCGTCTCATAAAAATCTTGATCTTTGACACATTTTTTGGTGTGGGCCAACTTAATATAGCCTCAATTTTATTTGGGTCTATAACAATCCATTCGACTGAGATGATGTGACCTCGATACTATACTTGCAAAGTATAAAATTCACACTTGGAAAATTTAACATGTAATTGATTCTTCCTCAGTACTTCCAACACTAATTGGAGATGATGTTCGTGTTCCTCCTTAGTATGAGAACATATTAGAATATCATCCAGGAATACCAAGAAAAACTAGTCTAGATATTTTTTTAACACATTATTTATTATATTCATAAATTTTTTTGGCACAATTGTTAGCCCAAACAACATCACTGTGAACTCATAGTGCCCATATCTGGTCTTAAAGTTTATCTTATGAGTATCCTCTTCCTAAATCCCTAACTGATGATACCATAATCTTAAATCTATTTTTAAAAATATGGTAGCATCCTTTAGCTAATAAAAAAGGTCATCTATCCTTGGTAGAGGATACTTATTCTTAATGATTACCTTATTCAACATTCTATAATCTATACATAATCTCAAGGAACCATCTTTCTTTTTTACAAATAGCACTGGAGCACCCCAAGGTGACACACTTGGTTTGATCATACCCTTTTACCAAAAATCTTAGAGTTATACCTTTAGTTCTATCATGACCCTCCCTGGTGGGCTTTTGGCACAAAGAAATAATGTATTAATATATGATGCTTTAATACTTAATTTTGAGCAATTGAACCAACTATGTGATGTTAGTTGATATGAAGAGCATGGTACTGCTGACATATTACCAAAATGTTTAGGACCAGGTACACTCGTATGTGGAATAAATTTGAGTCATCCACCAAAAGTGGGGGTATTTGAGGATGGTGAAATGATGATTAAGGCAACTTGGGTGTAACATTGATGGATGCCTTCATATAGGTATGCATTTAGTTAGGGATAATCATCAAAAGCTAGCTATCTTGAGCCCCATATTGATAACCTAGTAGCTATCATAAATTCTTGAGCTGAGATAGGTGACTAGGTTTATGGAAAGATTCCCTCTTTGTTTGTTGCATATGCTTGGTTTATCTTTTACTTCATCACTATTTGCATTAATGGTTTGGAAAACATGCATAATTTAGAAAGTCCTAAAACTCCTTGTATGGTTTGAATCCATTGGCATGATGAAAATGTGCAAAATAAGAACCCCTGCTTATATTTGAATTTAATTGAAAATAAATGCATGATTTGTTTTTAATTGATAAAATAATCTCATTGGAAAATAAACAACTAATTTATTTCTAATTGATAAAATAATTTCATTAGAAAATAAATAATTGGTTTATTTTTAATTGAAAAAAGAATTTCATCTGAAAATAAACAATTGATTAATTTCTAATTGATAAAATAATTTCATTAGGAAATAAATAATTGATTTATTCTTAATAGATAAAAGAATTTCATTGGATAGTAAAAAGATATTTTATTTTTAATTGATAAAAGAGTTTCAGTTGGAAATAATGGAGGTTTATTTATTTTTATTGATAAAAGAACTTTTAAAATTAATAGATGTTATATTTTAAAGAGCGATAAGACTCCATGTAAATATATTTGTTTAAATGACATTTCAGTTTCATTTAGATAAATTTTATGATTAAAATAAAGGAAAGACCTTGTTCCAATTATATTAAGAATTATTTTAGCAATAGAGATCTTTTAAAAATATTGAGGTTAGAGGCTCTGCCAACCTCGAAAGGAGTAAGCAAAGACTTCATTGATGGGGAAGCTTCAAATTTGCACAAGGACTTATTTTATGGAAATTCTTGCTCGATCGGTTTAAGGGATAAGGGTGAGTTGATGTCGAGTAGGTAAGGGTGGTAGGTGAACTAATGAATCATGAAAAAAGAGATGCACTCCCTCCTAAATGAGAAGGAATGAGAGGTGTAAATGACATTATCGTTGTGAGGTGGGCAAAATGCAAAAGGAGAAGGGTGGAGGTTTGAGAGCTCCCTGTAACACTAGGAAGACAAATTATTGTTGAAGAAATCTATGGGAGAAAAAACCAGATCTACCTCTATGTTTGTGAAACCATCACGCGAAGACTTTAGGTTGGTTTACGAATACACCATATTTTTGTTAATCCTTGTGAAGTAAATATGGTTTTGTATCCTTAGCCTCGTGTCCCTTGCTGGTTTCATTTGTTGTTTAGACATTGGATGTGGTTATATATTACTAGTCCCTTACATTTTCCTAGCTTGCTACCTACCAATGATGCAAGAGTTGTTCAACTCTTTGGCTATATGCCCTGTAGGCATTGCCACTTTTGGAAACATAACTCCTTTTCTCTATGGGAATAGTGTGATGTTAGACTAGGCCCTTTGTTGCTAGTTTATCCTCATCGTTGTTTTTACCTATGATGACTAGTTAGTTAAACCTTATGTGTTGGTCTTATGAGAGCTATTGGTGGGGCATCTCATCTCTTCATTGCCTTCCAAGTCTTGTAAGTGCTAGTTCATAGAGGTTTCTTTGTGATACCTCTCACATATGATAGGTTGGGGGTCAATAGACCCTTGAGTGGCCTTTCACCTCCTATTGATTCTTGCCATGATGGTGTTTATGGACTTCTATAGTCGGTGGTGTAGGTGAAACCCATAGCTCATCTTTATTTCTTGGTTCATCTGGTCAGTTTCATGAAGGGGGTTTGTCGACTGTGAAGTGTGTAGTAAAGTTTTAGAAGAGCCTTTATGAGTGTTGTTGTTCTTAGTGGGCTTTTTACATTAGTAGGTTGGCTAAATTTGATTGCCGCTTTAGATATTTCTTGTGGTCTTTAAAATTTGAGAATCACCTATTTAATTAATGAGGGTTGTGAAACAATAGTTAACTTAATATAGAGCTGGTTTATGATTCAGTCATTTCTCTAAGAATATAAAACCCTTGGGCAAATTGCTCGGCAGCTGATTATTTCTTTGGAAGAGAAAGGATTGGGCTTATTTTTGTTAATTAAAGATATGAGGTTTTAATTAGTGAAAGTAAGGGGGACTATGTTGTATTTTGTTAATTAAATATATGGGGCTTTAATTAGTGAAAGTAAATGGATTTGTATTTATTTTATTAATTAGAGGTATGGGAATATTTTTGGTAAAGTAAATGAATTATGTTTTATTTTTGTTAATTAAATATATGGGGATTTAATTAGTGAAAGTAAATGGATTTGGATTTATTTATTAATTAGAGGTATGGGACTCTTTTTGGTAAAGTAAATGAATTATGTTGTATTTTTTTTAATTAAAGATATGGGGCTTTAATTAGCAAAAGTAAATGGATTTGGATTTATTTTATTAATTAGAGGTATGGGACTCTTTTTGGTAAAGTAAATGAATTATGTTTTATTTTTGTTAATTAAATATATGGGGCTTTAATTAGTGAAAGTAAATGGATTTGGATTTATTTTATTAATTAGAGGTATGGGACTCTTTTTGGTAAAGTAAATGGATTATGTTGTATTTTTTTTAATTAAAGATATGGGGCTTTAATTAGCGAAAGTAAATGGATTTGGATTTATTTTATTAATTAGAGGTATGGGACTCTTTTTGGTAAAGTAAATGAATTATGTTTTATTTTTTTTAATTAAAGATATGGGGCTTTAATTAGTGAAAGTAAAAGAACCTAGCTATTTGGGGATTAAAGGTATGGGACTTTAATTTGTCAAATAAGGGTTGGAAAGGAATTGATTAAAGTAGAACTTGTGATCTAGTTGTGTTTGGTGAAAGAATCTTTTGGGATAATGAGAGGGGAAATAAAAATGGTGATTTTTATGATGTCAACTATAAAATAGATGGATAGATACTTTGATTTGATTGTATAGTTGCAATTTGGCAATAAAGCATAGTAGATGCATTTACAAGTGTTTTTATCATGGAATCATGAGTGCCTTGATCCCCTACTATTTTCAAATGATTGTTGGAGGCTGAGGAGGACCATGGAGGTAGTTGGGACCATTGAATTAGTTTGATTCTAACTTTAAAAATTTACTTATGCTTAAATAGATATGAATTACGGGGAGATTACCTGATGAAATTAATGTAATGAATTATTCCTTGAGGGTATGAAGGATTTATTATACTTTCTTAGTTGTAATAATTGCTTAAAGGTTGGATGATGCACTTTAAATTAATTATGTTTTGCATTTATATTCCTTTCTATTAATGTTTACCTTATTTAGAATGTTGCTTTCTTTCTAGTATATTTATGCCTTGCGATTATGATTTTGTTAGATTTAGTATTTGTTCTTGCTTTCTTGCTAAATCAACATAAACCTAAGTATGAAGTTCTAGGGTGAACTTAGTGGTGACCTAAGGGAATTAAGACCCCCTTAGGGTGAACATAGGAGACCTAAGGGACTTGAGATCCCCCTTAGGGAAATTGGAACTAAGTTGTGAAAAGACTACATTTAATTTAAGATAACTCATCAAGTAGACAAGATGGATAGCTTAACTCGCAATACACGTATCATACCTACATAGAATGATTTGTGTATGGTATAATATGAGCATATAACTTCAGTGGATTTAAGGTGATAATTTTAGGTTATCAAGAATGATGAGAAGGATAAAATTATTTGTGATAACACATAGTATGCCTACACAGATGGATTTGTGTGAGGGTACTTCTTGAGGTGTAGTTCTTTGTAAAACTTAGGAGACTTTATCAATAAAACAATTAGCAATTGGTTAGGGGTTTATGAATCCCTCACCTTAGTAAAAAAAAAAATTTCTTTTTGTGTGTTTTCTTGTAGCTAAATTTGGGTCATCACATTTGGTATTAGATCTCTAGGTATGAAGGTATAGAGCTTCTTGTGTGCTAAAGAAATTTGGATGTTTCCCATGAAGTCTTGCTTTGAGATAAGTAAAAGCTAGGATGGCCTAGAATATCTACTTGCTAGAATATAATGGGGATTACTCCCAAGGGTGAATGAATGTTATGATACCTTAGTATAGGCTTTAGTATTAATGTCACATCATAAACTAGGAATATCCTCCTAATTAGATAATTTATGCTTATAGCAATATAACTCTGTATTATGTTTAGAATTAGTGATATAGTTTGAGTGAAGCTATAACCTAATACTTTTCTTGGTTGTAACTAGATTAAATATTCCACCTAAGACTAGAAAAGAGAGGCCTACATATAGATGAACTCAATAACATAATATCAAAGAGAGGACTCAAGATGAAGGTTCAAGGAATTTAAGTAAAGAGGTGAAAACTCTTATCACTGTCACTACGATATTACAAGGTCAAATAAAATAATAAGGGCAACTAATAGACCAATAGAGAGAAAAATTAAATTAATATAAGCATTACCCAAGTGTTGTAGGTGAGTTTGAGAGGAGAGGGAAATCCTCCAGGAGAGGTCCCAAGTTCAAATCTCCACCCTACCAAAAAGTTGAATTGGGTATCTAAAATCCAATTGATAATGTTAGTGCGGGTAGGGTCGGGTGCGACTCCCGGGTGACTTTGATGGTGTAGAATCCCCTGTTCATGGTCTCTTAGACCAAGGTGGCCTCGCAAAGGGTTTTTCGCTTAAAAAATAATAATAATAGAAGCATCTAAATGAATTCTTATTGGAAAATCACCCAAATGTGAATCTATGATCCAAAATGGAAGGATAAGTAGTGGCTTCCTAAAGTGGAAAAGCCAATGTAAGGAGTAGATAAGCCAATCCCAACCAACCATTGATATTGACTTAAGGAAATGGAGATCACCTCAACTTATCTACAAAGAGATTCAAGGACAACCAAAGGTACCCCAAAAAAGGCAAATTAGGAAATAGACTCAGTGAAATTATAAAGGCTCTTCTAGAGGTTTTTACATGTGTGGAGGATCTCATTATACTATCAAATAACCAAGAAAAAATATACCAAACATCTGAACCAAGGAGATAAGCCTTGGGGCATAGATGGTAGGGAGAAGTCGGTGTTGGAATAGAACACTCATACGATGAATTTGGGAATGTAAGTTCTCTTTTTCATAAATTTATTTTCTTATTTTTATTTCTTTTAAGTATAGCAAGGACTATGATAGAAATGCCAAGATATTTGGCCCATGGTTGGAAGGTCGAGTATGGTTATGGGTAAACCTACTTAGTAAACTAGTGTTATATGATGGTAGAGATTACTTTAGCTAGTGGCACCACCGAAGGTTGTTTATATGTAGCTCTACTTCATGCCTTTGATATGATCCTAGGGATGGATTGGTTATAGGTCCATAAAGCCTTGATCAATTTCTAAGATAGATGGATCAAATATTCAGATAAATGCAAGGGAAGACTAAGAATTCATAGTGAGCAAGGGGCGTTCAAACCCCATATGCTATCTGCTATGCAATTGAAGAAATCCCTCAAGAAAGGAGGGATAGTGTATGTTGTAAAAATCAATGAAGTGAGTGATGATCAGAAGAGATAGGTGTTAGAGAAACACCTAATCTTATAGGATTTTTAGGATGTGTTCCCAAAGGATTTACCTAGACTTCCTCTTATGCGGGAATTTTATTTCATAATTGACCTTACACCAGGAGCAAAACCTATTCATATATCTCCATATAGGATGAATTATATTGAGATTTAGGAACTAAAGGTTCAACTACAGGGGCTATTAGAAAAGGGTTTGATAAAACCAAGTGTATCACCTTGGGGTGCACTAGTTTTATTCATGAAAAAAAAAGATGGTTCTTTGAGATTGTGTATTGATTACAGGATGCTAAATAAAGCTACAATCAAGAACTGATATTCCCTACCTAAAATAAAATATTTGTTCGATCAATTGAGAGATGTCATAGTATTCACTAAGATCGCTCTAATATCGGTATATCACCAATTAAGAATACATGAGGAGGATACTCACAAAATAGCTTTTAAAACTAGATACGAGCATTATGAGTTTACAGTCCTACCCTTTGGACTGACTAACACCTTAGCTGCATTCATGAATCTAATGAACAGTGTATTCATAAGGTACTTGGACCAGTTTGTCCTTTTATTCTTAGATGATATCCTAATATACTCTCAGAACAAATAAGAGCATAATAAGCATCTCAAGATCATGTTGGAGTTGCTAAGAGAAAACTAACTCTATGGGATTCTAGCCAAGAGTGATTTCTACGTTTCAAAGGTACAATATATTGGACACATCATATTAGCAGAAGGAATTGCTATGGATCCAAAGAAAATTGAGGTCATCCTAAATTGGCCACCCCTACTAATGTAATTGAAGTTTGAAGTTTCATGGGTTAACAGGATACTATAGGTGTTACATAAGGTATTTCTCCAGGATTATTGTAGCAATAACTAACCTTCAGAAGAAAGGGGAGGAATTCAAGTGGTTGGAAAAGTGTGAAGTTGCCTTCACTTTTCTGAAATATAAACTCACTACTGCACCAATACTAAATATTCCTAACCCTCAAGGGGACTTTTTAGTGTGCATAGATGCATCATTGGAAGGACTAGGAGGATTACTCTCTCAAGAGGATTTAGTAGTAGTGTATACTTCAAGGAAGCTCAAAAAATATGAAATTAACTATGCTACACATTAGTTAGAGTTAGCTGCAGTAGTGCATGCTCTAAATTCCCGATGCCACTATTTGGTGGGAAAGCCATTAGAGTTAAGAACTGACCATCAAATTTTGAGGTACATATTTACCCAACCTATACTCAGTGTGAGAAAAATAAGATGGGTTGAGTTCCTTACTAAGTATGACTTTGAAATTGAGTACATAAAAGGGAAAGAGAATAAGGTTGTTGATGCCCTGAGTAGAAGGAAACACATAGCAACCATAACTAAAATTCACATAGATATGATGGATCAGGTGAGGCAAGAACAATCTCAGGATGAGTATTGCCAGGAAATTTGAGCTAAGATGAATAGGTACCTTGAGGATAATAAGGAATTTGACATAAAATATGACCTTTTGTGCTACAAAGGTAGAGTCATCACACTGAAAATGGGTGATTTAAGGAAGCTAATAATGCAAGAGTCCCATAGATCTCCTTATTATGCTCATCCTAGAGGAACAAAAATGCAGGAAACACATGAAAATAATCCTCTTATGGGTAGGAATGAAGAAGGGTATTACCAATTTTGTTGCCTAATGTCTCAAATTTTAGAAAGTTAAGGTAGAACACAAGCATCCTACAAGATAATTATATCCACATGATGTAACCACATAGAAAATGGTAGGTCATATCTATAGATTTTATAATAGGATTACCCAAGGCCAGCTATTAACATGATGTGATCCTTGTAATAGTCGATAAATTGACTAAGGTTGTACATTTTAAGGATGATGCTCAGGTGGTGGCTAAATTTTTTTTCAAAGAAATATTTTGATTACACAGATTTCTTGAGGTGATAATTTTAGATAGAGATTCTAAGTTTACTTTTAAGTTTTGGAAATCCCTACATCGTGCAGTAGACACAAAATTGAATATGATCTTAGCATACCACCCTAAAACAAATGGTCAAATTGAATGGCTAAACCAAGTACTAGAGGATATGCTTCACATGTACTACATGATCACAAGATGCATTGGGAAGACTACCTATACCTTGTAGAGTTTACCTATAATAATGGACACCACTCCTCTCTAGTAATATCTCTTTTTGGAGTTGTAGAGTTTACCTGTTAAATCTGCCTACTACAGCCAAGAAGCTCCCAGTGATGGTCGTGACTCCACTAATCTGGTCTGGGTTCCCAAGATCATTCCCAAGGTTAAATTCTTCTACTGTTTGGCCATCCAAAATAGAATCCTCACCACTGACAATCTGATAAACAGAGGGCTTCTCATCCTCAATTGGTCCATCCTATGTAAAAATGCCTGTGAGTCTACTGGGCATGTTTTTCTGGAATGTCCCTTCTCCCTTGCAGTGTTCAACCAGGTTTTCAAAACTTTTGCCATATCTGTAGCCCTCCCTCATTCCATTCCCCTCATTTTTCAACAGTGGCCCCGGACCTTCAAAAGCAGTCAACTCAAATTCATGTGGCAAGCGTGCCTTCACATTTTCCTATGGCAGATTTGGCTTGAGAGAAATGCTAGAATTTTTCAAAACCTTGCCAAGGATAAGAAGATTGTTGTTGCCAAAATATTGGCCCTTGCTGCGGAGAATGCCTCTCTTGTCTCATCGTCCAAACCTCCCCCTCCTAGAGTTGAATTGGATCTAGAAAATCATTTCAATCTTCTCAATTTTTCTGCAACACCCCGCACTTCTGTTGATAGGTCTATTATCAAGTGGGTCTTTCCTCCTTCTGGGTGGCTCAAGCTCAATTTCGATGGCGCAGCCAAAGGCAACCCTGGAGCGGCGAGCGGAGGTGGAATTCTCAAAAATCACAGAGGAGAAATTATTTTGGCCTTTGCTCAGAACTTAGGAATTCGGTCCAACAATATGGCCGAGGCTCGGGCCTTGTTCCAAAGCTTGATTCTCTTGGAAGGCTTGTCTATCAATAAACTCATCATAGAAGGAGACTCATTGCATTGCATCAACTAGCTCAAAGGAACCTCTGTGCCTCCCTGGGCCCTTGTTTCCATCTTCGACGAATGCAAGACACTAATTGGTGTCTATCCAAAATTAATCATTCAACATCAATATCGGGAAGGAAACAAAGCTACGGACTGGCTTGCTAATAAGGGAGTTGACACAACAGACATTCAGGTCTGGAGATATTCCTTTCCAATCGGTCTAAGGGATGTTTCTTCAAGTTCCAATGTTTGCACAATGTGAGTGGGTTACTGGTCTTCAAGTTTTTCGACGGTGTTTTGGCATCTTTGGGGCGCTTTCGCGTCATTTTTCTAAGTTGGTTGCAAAATCTCAGCTTGCTGCGTTATCCTTTTTTCTCAGGCCGTGAGGTTGCTTTTTGTCGCGATATCGCGACACTTTTCTCTCCCTCTGGCGCGGTCTTCCAACTTGTCGCGATATCGCGACACCTTTTCTCTCCGGGTGCTTTTTTGCAAACTTGTCGTGATATCGCGACACCTTTTCCCTTCGGGTTCTTTTTCGCAAACTTGTCGCGATATCGCGACACCTTTTCCCTTCGGGTGCTTTTTCACAAACTTGTCGCGATATCATGACACTTTTGGCCTTCAGGCGCGGTCTTGATTTTTGTCGCGATATCACGACACCTTTTCTCTCCAACGACGGTCTTCCATTCGGTCGCGATATCGCGACGGGTTTTCTCTCCAACGACGGTCTTCCATTCTGTCGTGATATCACGACACTTTTTCTCTCCGGGTGCCTTTGCACAAAATTGTCACGATATCGTGACACTTTTTCTCTCCGGGTGCCTTTGCGCAAACTTGTCACGATATCGCGAAATTTTTTCTCTCCAAGGCGGTCTTCATTTTTGTTGCGATTTCGCGACGTTTTTTCTCTCTCCAAAGGTGGGCTTCCAGGTTGTCACGATATTGCGACCTTTTTTCTCTCCAACGGCGGGATTCCAGGTTGTCGCGATATCGCGACCTTTTTTCTCTCCAACGGTGGACTCTCATCCTTGTCGCGATATCGCGACCTTTTTTCTCTCCAATGGAGGTCTTCCTTTTTGTCGTGATTTCGTGACACCTTTTATTCTTGGTAGCAGGCTTCCACTTTCGACGCGATTTTGGGGCTCATTTTTTATTTCGGCTACGGTCTGCATTCTTGTTGTGATTTTGCGACACCTTTTCTCTTCGGCAGCATTTTCAATTCTTGTAGCGATTTTGTGACTTCTTTTTCTTGTCGCGATTTCGTGACTCTTCTTCTCGACCGGCTCCAACCCTGCAACTTGTCGCGATATCGTGACACTTTGCAACATGTCGCGATATCGTGACTTCTTTCCTTCTTCGGCTCCGATGGCAATTCTTGTTGCGTTTTCGTGACTTCTTTTCTTCCTTCGGCTTCTACGGCGCTTCTTGTCACGATTTCACGACATCACCATTTTGGTCGTGATTTCGCGACACCTTCCCTAGGGTGGAGGTTTGCCAACTTTCTATTCCTCTCTTCTTGGACCACCTCGGTCAATTTGGATTTATTGTAATCTCTCTTGTACAAGGTTCAGGGACCTTTCAAAACCCTTTCTACCAATCAAAAAAAAATATCTCTTTTTGATGCCTTGTATGGGCAAAAGTGTAGAAAACCATTGTCTTGGAACAACCTAGAAGACTGAGTTGTGATTGATCCAGATATGGTCAAAGAAATGGAAGATCAGTTAAAGGTAATTAGGCAAAGACTTATAGAAGATACCAATAGGTAGAAAATTTATGATGATCTGAAGAGGACTCCAAGAGAGTAATCAGTTGGAGATAAAGTGTTTTAAAGGGTTAAACCAATGAAGAGTGCTATCAAATTCATGAAGTTGGATCCTTAGTTTGTGTAACCTTTTGAGATCACTTAAAAGATCAGTTTGGTTGCATACCAACTCACCTTACCACCTAACCTATGAAATATCTATGACACCTTCCACATATCCTTTCTTAGAAAATATGTTTCTAACCCTGAACATGTGTGAGATGTTTCAAATTATAGATGGTAAATCCAAAGGCAATTGAAGTAATGTCAATGAATATTCTTGAGTTTCATTCTAAGACTATGCAAAACTAAACTTTTGAGCAATGGAAGGTCCATTGGGATTAGTTTTCTGAAAGAAGTGCCACTTGGGAGAAAGTGGATGACAAGCAAAAATATTTTCCATTCTTGTTTGAAAATATATAATGTAATAATTAATTTTTTGTGAAAATTGGAAACACCCAAGATGGTGTTTAGTCCCAAGAGATAGGATGTAATGACCCTCCCTATTGGGTTTTTAGCACAAAGAAAAAATGTATTAATCTATGATTCTTTAATACTTAATTTTGAGAAATTAAATCAACTATGTGATGCTAGTTGATATTAAGAGCATGGTACTACTGACATATTGCTAAAATATACAAGATCAGGTACACTCATAGGTGGAATAAATTTGAATCATCCACCAGAAGTGGGGGTACTTGAGGATGGATAAATTATGATTAAGGTAAATTAGGCATAACATTTATGGATACCTTCATATTGACATGCATTCAGTTAGGGATAGTCATCAAAAGCTAACCACCTTGATACCCAGATTGATAACCTAGTAGATATTATAAATTCTTGGGCTGAGATAGGTGACTAGGTTGATGGAAATATTCCCTCTTTGTCTTTTGCATATGCTTGGTTTATCTTTTACTTCATCACTATTTGCATTAATGGTTTGGAAAACATGTATAATTTGGGAAGTCTTGAAACTCCTTGTATGGCTTGAATCCATTGGCATGATAATAGTGTTCAAAAGAAGAACCCCTGCTTATGTTTGAATTTAATTGAAAATAAATGGATGATTTATTTTTAATTGATAAAAGAATTTCATTAGAAAATAAACAACTAATTTATTTCTAATTGATAATTTCATTAGAAAATAAATAACTGAATTGTTTTTATATGACAAATAATTTCATTTGAAAATAAACAATTGATTTATTTCTAATTGATAAAATAATTTCATTAGAAAATAAATAATTGATTTATTCTTAATAGATAAAAGAATTTCATTTGAAAATAAAAAGATGTTTTATTTTTAATTGATAAAAGAGTTTCATTTGGAAATAATGGAGGTTTATTCTTTCTGATTGATAAAAGAACTTTTAAAATTAATCGATGTTATATTTTAAAGAGTGATAAGACTCTATTTATAGATATTTGTTTAAATAACATTTCGGTTTCATTTAGATAAATTTATGATTAAAATAAAGGAAAGACCTTGTTCTAATTATATTAATAATTCTTTTACCAATAGATATCTTTTAAAAAAATTAAGGTTTGAGTCTTTTCTAACCTCGAAAAGAGTAAGCAAAGACTTCATTGTTGGAGAAGCTTAGAATGGAAATCGTTACTTTGCCAGTTAAGGTATAATGGTGAGTTGATGTCGAGTAGATAAGGATGGTAGGCAAACTAATGAATCATGAAAAAAGATATGCACTTCCTCTTACGTGAGAAGGAATGGGAGGATGAGACAACATTATCATTGTGATGTGGGCAAAATACAAAAGGAGAAGGGTTGAAGTTTGAGATCTCCTTGTAATGCTGGGAAGACAAACAATTGCTGGAGAACTCAGTGGGAGAAAGAAATCAGATTTACCTCTACATTTGTGAAACCATTGTGCAGAGACATCAGGTTGGTTTATGAATACATATTTCTGTTAATCCTTGCAAAGTAATATGGTTTTGCATCCTTAGCCTTGTGCATCTTGTTGGTTTTATTTATTGTTTGTATATTGGATGTGGTTATGTGTTACCAATCCCGTATGTTTTCCTAGCTTGCTACCTACCAACGAAGCAAGAGTCATCTGACTCTTTGTTAGATACCCTATAGGCATTACCACTTTTGGAAACTTAACTCCTTTCCTCTATGTAGATAGCACGATGTTAGACTAGGCCCTCTATTGTTAGTTTGTCCTTACTATTATTTTTTCTTGTGATGGCTGATTAGTTAAACCCTCTATGCTGGTCCTATGAGAGCTATTTTTGGGCTATCTCATCTCTTCATCGTCCTCCAAGTCTTGTAAGTGCTAGTTCATAGATGTTTCTCTATGATACCTCTTGTAGCTGATAGGTTGGGGGTCAATAGACCCTTGAGTGACCTTTCACCTCCTATTGAGTCTTGTCATAGCGGTGTTTGTGGACTTTCTTAGACAAAAAAGTACATGAAACCCGTAGCTCGTCTCTCTCTCTTGGTCCACTTGGTCAATTTCATGAAGGGGGTTGGTTTACTGTGAAGCGTGCAGTCAAGTTTTAGAAGAGCTTTTGTGAGTGTTGTTATTCTTAGTAGGATTTCCATGTTAGTAGGTTGGCCGAATTTGATCATCACTTTAGATATCTCTTGTGGTCTTTAAAAGTTGAGCAATCACCTATTAAATTAATGAGGGTTGTGAAACGATAGTTAATTTAATATAGGGCTGGTTGATGATTCAATAATTTCTCTAAGAATATAAAACCCTTGGGAAAATTGCTTGGTAGTTGATTATTTCTTTGGAAGAGAAAGGATTGGGATTATTTTTGTTAATTAAAGATACGGGAATTTAATTAGTGAAATTAAGGGAGACTATGTTATATTTTTGTTAATTAAAGATATGGGGCTTTAATTAGTGAAAGTAAATGGATTTGGATTTATTTTATTAATTAGAGGTATGCGAATCTTTTTGGTAAAGTAAATGGATTATGTTGTATTTTTTTAATTAAAGATATAGGGCTTTAATTAGCGAAAGTAAATGGATTTGGATTTATTTTATTAATTAGAGGTATGGGAATATTTGGTAAAGTAAATGAATTATGTTGTATTTTTTTTAATTAAATATATGGGGCTTTAATTAGTGAAAGTAAATGGATTTGGATTTATTTTATTAAATAGAGGTATGGGACTCTTTTTGGTAAAGTAAATGAATTATGTTGTATTTTGTTTAATTAAAGATATGGGGCTTTAATTAGCAAAAGTAAATGTATTTGGATTTATTTTATTAATTAGAGGTATGGGATTCTTTTTGGTAAAGTAAATGGACTATGTTGTGTTTTTGTTAATTACAGATATGGGGCTTTAATTAGTGAAAGTAATAGATTTGGATTTATTTTATTAATTAGAGGTATGCAAATATTTTTGGTAAAGTAAATGGATTATGTTGTATTTTTGTTAATTAAATATATGGGGCTTTAATTAGAGAAAGTAAATGGATTTGGATTTATTTTATTAATTAGAGGTATTTTTGGTAAAGTAAACGAACTATATTGTATTTTTGTTAATTAAATATATGAGGCTTTAAATAGTGAAAGTAAAAGAACCTAACTATTTGGGAATTAAATGTATGGGATTTTAATTTGTCAAATAAGGGTTGGAAAGGAATTGATTAAAGTAGAACCTGTGATCTAGTTGTATTTTTTGAAAGAATATCATGGTATAATAAGAGGGGAAATAAAAATGGTGATTTTTATAATGTCAACTATGCAATAGATGGTTAGATACTTTTATTTGATTGTATAGTTGCAATTAAAAGCATGTCTATCATGGAACCATGATTACCCTGATCCCCTAATATCCTCAAATGATTGTTGGAGATTGAGGATGACCATGGAGGTAGTTGGGACCAATGAATTAGTTTGATTCTAACTTTAAATATTTACTTATGCTTAAATGGATATGAATTGTGGGGAGATTCCCTAATGAAATTAATGTAATGAATTATTTTTTGAGGGTATGAAGGATTTTCCATACTTGCTTAGTTTTAATAATTGCTTAATAGTTATATGATGTACTTTAAATTACTTATGTTTTGCATTTAGATTCCTTTATATTAATTTTTATTGTATTCTTAATGTTACTTTCTTTCTAGTATCTTTCTGCCTTGCGATTATGCTTTTATCATATTTAATATTTGTTATTGGTTTCTTTATAAATCAATATAAACCTAAGTATGAATTTATAGGGTGAACTTAGTGGTGACCTAAGGGAATTAAGACCCCCTAAGAGTGAACATAGGAGACCTAAGGGACATGAGACCCCCCTTAGGGATATTGGAACTAAGTTGTGAAAAGACTACATCTGAGTTAAGATAGCTCGTTAGGTAGATGAGATGGATAGCTTAACTCACAATACATGTAGCATACCTACATAGAATGATTTGTGTATGGTATGGATATGGGCGTATATCTTCGATGAATTGAAGGTGATAATTTTAGCTCATCAAGAATTATGAGAGGGATAAACTTGTGTGGTAACACATAGTATGCCTACATAGATGGATTTGTGTGAGGGTACTTCTTGAGGTGTAGTTCTTTGTAAAACTTAGGATACTGTATCAATAAAATAATTAGTGGTCAGTTCGGGGTTTATGAATCCCTTGAATTAGTAAAATAATATTTTCTTTCTGTATGCTTTCTTGTAGCTAAATTTGGGTCACTACAAGTTCTTACAACTCAATTGGGGTCATTTTGTAAGGTGTCTTGGAAATGTGTTCATCCCTAAGTATTACCTCAATAGAGAATTCAAATTCCCATTGAGGGGCTAGAACTAGAATATTTTTAGGAATAAAATATCAGAACTCATGGAGAATTATATGTTTCTTGAATACTTCTTCATCTCTCTTTTCTACAATATTTCCATTGATCTTTACTACATATAGCATATCATCTCTTTTAATGGATTTTTTTAACTACATATTTGAAAGAAAGTGAGATTGAAAAGAACCTTGTATACTTTGTACTATCACTCTCCTCTTATCCATATCAGTGTAATCCACCCACATATCTTGAAAGTTGATTAAGGCTTCATGAGCCTTCAAAAAATCCATCCCTAGGATAATATCAAAGGTATGGAGGGGTGCTACATATAAGTGTCATATAGTGGAACTATGGGGTAGATTTATCTCTATTGTAAGCAAATATTGATCCACTAAGTAGGTTTAACTAGAACCATACTCAACTTTCCATCCATGAGCTAAAAATATAAGTCTTTTCGACATATCCCTAATAATACTAGTGGAAAAAATATCAGTGGCTCTACTATATTTAAACAAGTTACCACTTAATAACATTAGAGTTTCTTGTCCACTCAGATTCCTGGTAGTCATGTAACCTTGATGACACTGCTCTTCTATCCTATTGCTTGGCTAAAAACATTGAGAGTATTTTTTAGCATAGTGAGGACCTCTATAGGTATAGCATCCTATCTTGGGCAATTAAGTTTTTTTTACCCTTCTTACTGGTCTTAGGCCCTTCTTTTGAATTTTCCCTATTGCAGCCTTGTTCGATAATTATTTCTAGCATTACTGATATTGACTCATTTGGTCTTGTAGTGACCTCACTAATAACCCTAATTGTTTTATTTATCCTTTAAGTACCTCAAGAAGAGAAGTATCAGTGGTTGTACCCTCATCTAATTTCTTTATCTTTCCAATGTCTTTATGGGATCCCTCTACTTTTCCAATTGTTTTACAGATATCCATGGCTCTTCCCTTCTTCTTTCCTGAGTCCTTTTTTCCTCTTGGATTTCTTGGGGAGATTACTACAGTTTTCTTTTGTATATCCCACCCCACATTTTTGGATAATCTCAATACATGTTCCATCTCATTTAAAAAAAAAAAGTTAGATAAGTTACATTTCTCCCTAAATTGAACTTACAATCTATTAGCTTCATTCTCCTCATGAACTAACATAAATATTATCACTCAATTGATAATGATCAGGGTCACACTTACCTTCCTACAAGGTGCCAAACCCAAATTTGCACATCAATTCAAGGCTCAACCTAGGCACACTCCACGAAAGCTTCTAGCCCTATGACCTAGAGCTCTGATACCATCTGTAACAATCCAAAACTACCAATATTTTTTTAAATATTTATTACAAGAAAAGGTTCACAAGAAAAAACCCTTCTTTTATCTTTTCAACATACAAGGTTTCACCACATTTGAGTTTTAAGTCACTATAGATGACACTTAGTAGACAGGAGTAACCAACTATCATGGTTTTTTGGGGTTCTCCTTACTAAATCTACATTTTAGAAGGACACCAAAAGTGGTCCCCCTACCTTTCCCATACCCTTATTGATATAGGACAATGTGACCATGATGTAGGTATTATCCTTTAAGTCCCATATAACTTAAAGGGGGATGTCTATTCCCTAACCTTACTCTATGTACATCTAGGTAGATTAATCGACCTAGAGCCTTGGTGCTTAGTTACCATATTTTCATGGGTTAACTAAGGTCATTACTAATTTGCTAGTAATGAACATGATCACCCGATCCTACACATTTAAGGGATCACCACCATTATCTTGTTGGTTCCACATATCTTAGTTGAAATACACCCAATCCTAATAATTCAAGGTGCAACAATTCACAAGAAACCCGACTATTTTATTCATACAACTCCTTCCAAATTCATGAGTTATTAGCTATTGCATTCTCACAACTCCTTCTAAGACTCATCATACCTAGTTATTACATTCATGCAACTGCTCCTAGGATTGGGATTAATTTTTATTTGGATCCATAAGAAATCTTAACCACCCCAAGATAACTTATCCCAAATAAAACTTGCATTTTAACATTCTTCTAAAGTAAAGCAACATACACCACATAATGTTTAAAGGAATTCTAAATAAATCATAATATTTATAATCTAAAATGCTATAATAGATAAATAATTATTACCTCTTAAATAAAAATCCATATTTTGCTTGACTAAAATGCTTGACATAAATCTTCAAAGGATGCATTTCTTTAACTTAAATGAAAAACATAGATGAACCAAATATTCAACATAAGTTGCATTTCCACATTTGATAGAGTTCAATTCTATTTACACAAATAAAATATTGTTATATCACCCTAATGTACAAAACCCAAGGTAACCTTAAAGTAACATAATATTTCAGTTTGTACAATAATCAAGTTTACAAACTCATTTAACAAAATATTCTTTACAAAGTCTTTATTTTTTCATATCATCTATACATTCCAAGCTCTATGAAGCCATCCATCGAGGATCTTCAAAACACCTAGAAAATCTGTCAATTTCTTCATGATAGGGAACTCACCATAGCTTATGAGTACTTAGGTATTAAGACAACCCTAAATGCAATGCAACATAATCATGCTTTTTCTACTATGCAAGCCACCATGCATAAAATTCAATAAAAACACATGCCACAAGAAGATAATCCCATACTTCTCTTTATAATGATCCCTTAACCCACATAAGTCTCAAGAATCATTATAATAGTTTCTCTTTCAAAACCAACATACAAAAATTCATCTTATACAATAGAATCCCATACTTCTCTTTATAATTATACCTTAACTCAAATAAGTCTCAATAATTATTAAAATGGTTTCTCTTTTAAAATTAATAGACAATAATCATATTATAAAGAGAATCCCATAATTCTCTTTATAATGATCCCTTACCCCAAATAAGTCTCATGAATCATTATAATAGTTTCTCTTTCAAAACCAATATACAAAAATCTATCTTATGCATGATAATTCCATACTTCTCTTTATAATGATCCCTTAACTCACATAAGTCTCAGAAATATGTATAATTATTTCTCTTTCAAAACCAATATACAATAATCATCTTATAAATAAAATCTTGTACTTCTATTTATAATGATTCGTTAACCCACATAAGTCTTAGGAGTCATTATAATAGTTTCTCTTTCAAAACCAATATACAATAATCATGTTATAAAAGAGACTAACCATTACCATAGAAGAATCACTCCTAATAACAAAGCATAAAACTTAGAGAGTACTTTTCTTTAATAATTTCCAACTATCAATTTGCATTCAACAATATTTTTATTACTAAGGAAATACTCTCATATTTCTTTTCAAGATTATAGCAAAACTATAGCATAAGCAATTAAATAGTAACTAATTTAAAGCCACATCTTCCTTAGAAAAAATAATCAAAGAAAAATCTCTCTATTCTAAAAGCTAATCTTCTCCAAAACAAGGTCCAATACCATTAAAATAAAAATACTCATAGCTTTCAATCAAAAATGATATTCCACCATTCTTATAAAATATTTAAATAAGAGCCTCATACCAAAGAGCTTAACACAACTAAGATATGGCACTAACACTACCCAACCAACAAAACCTACGTCTACAAACCTAAACGCAAGCCAACACTCAAACATAGGATAGATGGGTCTAGGTATCTTAAGAAAGAGTGACTCATGTCGATGTCCCATGACTAGAAACAAGGTTTACAGGGTTTAAACTCAAGACTTCATACAAGCCATGAAAAATGTATGCACTCGATTGAGATAATGCTATTTAATGCGACAACAAGAAGGAATAGACAGAACAAAAGGTGGATAACCACTACCCACTTAATAAAGATAACAATAAGAAAAACAATACCTACGATCAGACACACAATGTCTAAGCACAATAGAGAAGAACAAGAGTGGAGACAAAATTTAGAAAATCCTCCAAGTAAAACATAGGCTTAACTCGGTAGCACAAGAGGATAAAAAGACAACAACAAAGCAAGAACACTATCCACCTAAGGGAAGATCAAGCTATAGAAAAGTGAATAACAACCAAAAATTAAAGAATGCACCTAAAATCCCAGCTATCCAACATCCCCTAATTCATCATCACACTCCCAAAAATACTCCTTCTCCTCTACCTTTGATCCTTCCTTTGCTTTTCCCATAAACTAAATTCCCCCTTCCATGCATACCACCCCTTTTTAAAAAATAATAAGGCACCCTATTTGTATGTAGGAAGAGGCATTTCTCAAGATCAATAAAATGTTACCTTCAATGCCACCTTTTTGCCAATAAAGGAACCATCCAAGATTAAAAATAAAAAAGGACAAAGTTTGAATCTAAATTGCAAGCCATATAATTTATGCCAAAGCTTAGAGGAGTAAAGAAATGACATGAGTTTTTTCAAGAATTAACTTAATAATTTGCTTATTAATTTCAATTACTAATATTATATTTTGGTATTTACATTATTAATTTCTTTCTTTCTAAAATATTAATGTCACCAATCTAATAAATACTTTACTAGTCTAAAGTATCTTTAAATTAATAGTTAATAATTCCAAAGTATTAATGTTAATTAATAATTATTTTCCAACAAAAATTTATACATACCAAAAACAATATAGATTCACACCAATAATGTTACATACCATTTTTTATCCTTAAGTAGGTGGTCTCCTTTAAAATAGTCTACAACTATTGCCAAGCTATTAAGAAGACTCATTGCACAAGAAATTTTCTGGCCCAATGGTGTAAACATGAAAACAAGCAAATTATAAAATGCATCCACATGAAGGGTATTTTGTTACCCTTAGAAATCAATGAGCAAGTCATCACCATCATTTTTTCAAAATATATCTCATTGTAGGTGGTTCACCTAAATGTTTCCACCAGAGAGAGCACCTAGTCCTACACCCATAAATATATCAGTAGTACCATATTACAAGACCAAAATAATGCAATCATTCCATCATATAGACATCATAAAATGAAACTATGCAATTAAAAATTCACACCAGTACATAGTTCATTATCAATAAAGAGTTCTACCAAGGAGGGCTATTATATAATTGCACTTTATGCTTTCTTTAGAATATGGTACTACTAATGAATCTATTGTTACAAGACTAGGTACTCTCACTAATCTATTGGCATGGGACAACCACCAGATATGAGAGATAAATTTGTGAAATAATGGTGATGACTTTTTCATCGGTAGCTCAAGGGTAAAAGGATACCCTTCATGTAGCTACATTTTGTATATATATATGTTTGATGTTAAGAACACCATTGGGCTATGAGATTGCTTTGTCAAAGAAGTCATACTTAGTATGATGGAGATAAAAATTCGATTCTCTTAAAAAGCTATTTACTCAAGTCTAAGAAGGTGGTGCATATGGTTGTATTACTTTTGGATGCTTTTTGAGATGTAAAATCTTAATTTTCAGATGATATTTGTAATGCTAAGATTTCAAAATCAATTTTAGTGATTAATATTAACATCCAATATTGAATAGAATTTGATCCTATGGTTAATAACATAGAAAATATTAAAATGTGTTGATTTATGATTTAAGTATATTGTTAGCCTATAAAACTTTAGCAGTCTTTTTAATATAATTATTTCTAGAAAAGAATGCATTCAACTTTGTGAAATTGAAAATGAGATAATGGAAATCACCTTTGTAACACTCTTTGGTGGGCTATGTAATAAATTCTTGTAATGTTAAGTGGAGATATTATGAGTTGCATGAAATAAAGTTGGCTTCTTAGTTTCCTTTGTCATACTCTTAAATGCTTTTATGGTAGGAGAAATTGCTTTGGTTTTTGGATTGAAAAAACCATGGAAGCATGGATGCTGAAGGAGGGAGTATCATCTGAGGAGTAACATTGTTTAATATTTCATAACAAAGGTACTTGCACTAGTAGGCTTAATATAATAAATACTTGTATTGAATTTAAACACATTTTTTTTTGCTTTAATTTATGCTTACATCATTCATATAACTTGATTTGGGCTTTTGTGTTGTGCTCTTTAGTGGTTTTGATTTTTTGTCTATTTGTTGTCTTTAGGATCCAAATAGGGTTGGTGTAGGTGTGTTGGTTTTTTTTGTCTACCTTAATTTTCCTTGCATTGTACCTATGCATGTTTAGCTTTCCTAAAGCCACAAATGGTCACTATGGGAGTTTTTGTTCATTGAGCATTGGTCAGTCCTATTTTTTTGTTGTTGATTGGATCGAGCTAGTTAGTAGTCGATGCTATTTAATTATATTTGGTCTATGGATTAGTGTTTTGTAAGTTTATCTTGTTGTGCTTAGTTTTGAGGTGATAAAGCATTAGGTGGTATGCTTAGGTTTAAGCAAGGCCCATTCCTTAGGCAATGTTAGATAAGTGCAATGTTAGGATTTTGTTCTGGTGTTCGATGCTCCTAGTTCTCCCTTAAGTTGTTGTTGTGGGGGAGGGTTTATTGGTCCTCTTTGGCATGCGGTGGTGAGCACCTTTTTCTATCCCTATTGTATTATTTATTTTATATGAGAGTTGTTGGTTGATCTCATTATTCATATGATTTTAATATAAGGTTTTTAATTTTTTTAAATTGCTCTTCAACTAGAATATGGTAACCCTAAATTTACTAAATCTTTCATTCAAGTAGATTTTTGTTTAATTAAAAGCTAAGGAATATTGTTGTGATGTTCTAAAAATGTAATATACTTTATTATATGATGTTTTCATAAAAAAAAGAGTAGTAATATTTTTATGCATGAATTTATCAAGTTCTGAAAAAGAGAAATTGTATAGGATGTACTTTTATTTCTTGAAAAGGGGTAGAAATTTTATGGCAAGATCTAGTTTTTAGAAATGAGTATTAGTGATTTATGTGTCTATTTTTAATAAGGATGCATTATTTCAATGAAATCCTAGTGGGATGGGTTTTTTATTTTTACAAAATAAAAAAGGAGTTTTGGTTTCATCAAAACAATTATAATGATTTCATGAGACTTGAGTAGGTAGGGAAATAATTATAAAGAGGAGTATGGGATTATTTCTGTGTTTGTTGAAAATTTGTTATGCATGGTAGATTGCATCTATTTTTAGAGCATGTTAAGTTGCATTGCATTAAGAGTTATCCTAATTCCTAAGATTTCTTAAATTCTATTGGAGATTCCTTTCATGAAGAAGATTGTGAAAAGAATATGGTGTAGAGGACATTTGGATGGACTTGCTATAATGTATTTGGGAAGGAAAAATAATTATGTAAATGGAAATTTTAGAGTGTGATTATTGGTTATTTTATTTCAATTAATGATAAGGCTTGGAAGAATTTTGTAAGTGCATTAACATATTTTAATTTTTGTGTAATGAATAAATGAAATAATGGATTATTTTTTAATCTCCTTTAATGATGCTTTTCATTGTGGAAAGAAAGGAAAAAAATTATATGCTAGCATTAATCTAATTGAGGTTGTTTAAACTAAGTAAACGTTTTATGCTAGCATTATGTTATAATTTAGCATTATGACTACTTTAATCATGTTTTTATTCTAACAAGATGTTTCTTCTATACTAGCTTTGTATTGATGTGTATGATCTATTTTATCCTAGATCTAGCATTTTTTTATAGCTAAGAATAACACTTCATTGCGTAATTAAAAGAGATATGTTAATTATTATTTTAGCATAAATATTGAGAGGGGTTCTTTGGTATTGATCTATAACCTTTAGGACCCTTGAGTCAAATAATTAACCCAATTCTAGGAACAGTTGTAGTGATGCAATACCCATATTCTCATGATAGATACATCTTGAATGGTAAGGATAAGAAATTCCACAACTATGTATTTAATGGAATCAATTATGAGACAACCATGGTGGAACCATAAATAGTGAGGTTTAGGTAACCATGCTCATCACCAGGTTATTTGTGATGAACTTAGCTTGTGGAGGTGTGGTAACTAAGCACCAAGGCTTTATGCTAAAATAACCTACATAAATGAACTTATAGATGGGTTAGGGAATATATGTACCCCTTTAAGTTTTATGGGCCTTAAAGGATAATCCTTACATCATGGTTGAATTATCCTATACCGATGAGGGTATAGGAAAGGTAGGAGGATCACATTGGTGTCCTTTTAAATGATGAGGTTTAGTAATATGAACCCTAGAAATATGGGATGTTGGCCACTCCTATCCACTTGAGTGTCATCTATAGTAACATTAAACTCAGATGTGGTGAAGCCTTAATCATGCTAGAAAATTATATTGGGACTCCCTTCTGAAACTACTTGTCAATATATATATATATATATATATCAGATTGGTTTGGGGCTAAGTAGATCTATCCAAAACCATACTCAACTTTCCACCCTTGTGCCAAAATTCTAGGTATTTCTAGTATATCCCTGATAGTACTAGTCGAAATAAAACTATATATAGCCCCACTATCCATTTAAACATTAACATCCTTGTCAAAACACTTACCATTTAGTAGCATATGTGTTACTTGATCATCTAGGTTATGATTATCAATAGTGGTATAGATTTTGTGCAGTTGCTCCTTTGTCTTCATATTCTTTTTTGATCGTTAGGGGCATTTATTGGCATAGTGAGGTCCCCCATAGGTAAAGCATTTTGTCTTGGGTAGTTGAGATTTTTATTGGTTCTTTTTTCTAATTTTAGGTCCCTCTCCTAAGTTTCCTTTGCCCTTTCCATTTTTTCATCCCTGCTCAGCAATCATCTCTAGCTTTTCTTGTTGGTGTTCCATTTGGTCTTGTAGTGACCTGAATAATGATGTAAGTTACCTTATTTTCTCTTATAACAACTCAAATAGGGAAATAATATTTTTCATTCTTCCATTGGAATCCTTGTTGCCTCTTGTAACAACTCAAATAGGGAAATAAAATCTATCATGCTTCCATTGGAATCCTTTGTTCTCCCAACTTCCTTGTTGGAGCCCATTACTCTCCCAGTTTTCTTACTAGAGTCCATTTTTCTTCCTATTTTCTTGTCAAAGTCATTTTTTCTTCCAAACTTTCTTGAGAAACCTAATACAACTTCCTTCTACATAATTGACCCCATACTCTTAGATGATATTAGTACAAGGACCATTTCCTATCCACATAAATGAGTTGATTTAATTACAATTTCCTTCAATTGTACTTACCATTAGTTTATTTCATTTTCCCATGAACTAACTTAGACCAATATTATTATTTGATAATGGTCTCACTTGACTGTCATCCCTAATAATTCCATTATCACTTACCATATGAATATCATGGTCATTATTACCTACCTATAAGATTCCACTTATTATAATACCATTATCACTCACTTAATAATGATCATTGCCACTCTTTCCTACCCATAAGGTGTCATCCCCAATAAGAAATTTTACTCTTTAGGATTTTTTACTTCTTGGTCTGACTGGTCTATTCAATGTGTAATACCTGCATTATCCTAGATCATATTAAGGTTCCTAGTAGATTAAGTATTCCCAAATTAGCACATCAAGTCAAGGCTCATCCTAGGCACACTCCATGGAAACTTCTAGTCCTATGACCTAGAGCTTTGATACCAACTAAAAAACCCACCATTTAAACAGGGTCTTCTGACACCTTCTTCTTCAAGAGTTCAAAACTCTTTGTTGCTACCATAGGCCATACAAAAAACCTAGGAAGATAAAGTTATGTTTTTAATAGAGGTCTATCTAGAACCATACTAAGCTTTGCACCCTCATGCTAAAATCTAGGTCTTTTTGTTATATCCCTAATAATACTAGTGGAAATAAAACTATTTGTAGCCCCACTATCTATTTAAAATTTAATATCCTTATCAAACAACTTACCATTTAGAAACATAGTTTGTAGCTTGACCATCCTGGTTCTAATTCTTGATAGTGGCATAGATTTAGTGTGGTTGATCCTCTACTCTATTACTCGACTCTGGTCATTTGGGATACTTGTTGGCATAATGAGGATCTCCACATATATAGCAACATATCCTAGGTTCTTGAGATCTTTCCTACTTTTTTTTCCTATTCCCTCTTTTT
Organism: Wollemia nobilis; assembly: GCA_028583015.1. Classification (NCBI taxonomy): domain Eukaryota; kingdom Viridiplantae; phylum Streptophyta; class Pinopsida; order Araucariales; family Araucariaceae; genus Wollemia; species Wollemia nobilis. The sequence goes on along the minus strand of JAQPPZ010000386.1, from coordinate 3,147,011 downwards.
GTATTGAATAATTTTGCTTCTATGGTGGAGGGTTAGAACTATCCTTTTTCTAAACTTTCTTCTATATTTACCTTGGGTTCCCTTTGTCTTTCTTGTTTTGCTCCTTATAACATTTCATAAACCCTTGAATCTTTGTTTTCTTAAGCTCCTATCTCTCTGCCTTTATCAACCTTGAATAGTTGAAGGACTTTTTGGTTTGAAATTGATCTCTTCTTATCTGGACAAATCACATGCCTTTTGCAGAGTTTTGGGTTTGAGAAAATCGATTACAATACTAATCTTAGGATCCACCCCTGAGATGAACTTATGCAACTTTAGTTGCTCAATGTTCTCATACTCTAGAACATACTTCAAAATTTTTACATATATTTGAAAGTATATTTGTATCAAAAGTGAACCCTATTGAAGTGTAGAGAATTCCTCAAACTTCTCTACATAAAATTGATCAAAAATAAATATTTTCTTGAAAGCCTTGATGAAACTATCCCATTTAAGATCCATATCTTGGATATTTTTTCCTATCCTAAATGTGTTCCACTATTCTGGGGCTATGTCCTAAAGATGAAGGGTAGCCTACAAAGTATCTTTACCAAATATTATTTCCTTATTTGATTTGTTACAAGAGGAAATACGAATTCAAATAGAAACATGACATACATTATTTCCCTATTTTAGTTGTTACTAGAGGAAATAAATAAACTTACATCATTAGTTAGGTTGTTATAGGACAATCTGGAACAACAACAATAAAATATATAGATGATTGTTGAGCAAGGATGAAAAAATGAAAAGGGCAAAGGAAACTCAAGAGAGATGCCTAAAATTAGAAATATGAACAAATCAAAATCTCATCCAAGACAATATGTTTTACCTATGGGGGCCTCACTATGCCAATAAATACCCTCTATGGTCAAAAAATAATATCATGACAGAGGTGCAGTCGCACCAAATATATGCCACTACCAGAGTCAAAACCTAGATGGTCAAGAAATACCTATATTGCTAAATGGTAAATTGTTTGATAAGGATGTTAAAGTTTTAAGAGATAATGGGGATACAAATAGTTTTATTTCCACTAGTAGTATTAGAGATATGCCATAAAGACTTGGGTTTGTGGCACAAAGGTGGAAAATTGAGTATGGTTCTAGATAGACCTACTCAACACAAAACCAACCCAAGAGAGATTCTTTTTCTTCACAAGTAGTTTCACAAGGTAATCCCAATATAATTGTCTAACATGGTCAAGGCTTCACCAAATTTGGGTTTAATGTTGCTATAAATGACACTCAAGTGGATGGAAGTTACCAAAATCTCATATTTTTGGGGTTCACCTTACTAAACCTCACCATTTAGAAGGACACCAAAGTGGTCCCTCCACCTTTCTTATACCCTCATCGATATAGGACAATTCAAAAATAGCATAGGTATTATCCTTTTAAGGCCCATAATACTTAAAAGGGTACACCTATTCTTTAACCTATTCATAAGTTCATCTATGTAGGTTATTTTGGCATAAATACTTGGTGCTTAGTTACCACACCTCCATAGGCTAACTAAGGTCATCACCACTCACCTGGTAATGAGCATGGTTACCTAAACCTCATTATTTATGGTACCACCACAACTATCTCATAATTGATTCCATTAACTACATAGTTGTGGAATACCTGATCCTCATTATTCAAGGTGTATCAATCACGAGAATCTGGCTATTGCATCACTGCAAATCCTTTCATATTTGTAAGTGCCTAGCTATTGCATCATTGCAACTACTTCTAGGACTCACATTTACTTGGTTATTGCATCTCTACAACTCCTCCTAGGATTGGGTTAATTATTTGACTCAAGGGTCCTAAAGGTTCTAGATCAATGCCCAAGAACCCCTCCCAAGATTTATGCTAAGACAATAATTTACATCTCTCTTTTAATTACATAATGAAGTGATATGCTTAGCTATAATACAATGCTAGATCTAGGATAAAATAGATCATACACATCAACATAAAGCTAGTATGGAAGAAACATCTTGCTAGAATAAAAATATTATTAAAGTAGTCATAATGCTAACTTCTAACATAATGCTAGCATAAAACATCTACTTATTTTAAGCAACCTCAATTAGATCAATGCTAGCATATAATTTTTCCTTTCTTTCCACAATGAAAAACATAATTAAAGGAGATAAAAAACTAACCCGTTATTTCATTTATTCATTACACAAAAATCAAAATATGTTCATGCACTTACAAAAGGCTTTCAAGCTTTATCACTGATAGAAATAAAAACCAAGAATGACTCTCTAAAATTTCCATTTACATAACCATTTTTCCTTCCCAAATACATTAGAGCAAGTCCACCGAGATTTTTTCTACACCGTCCTTATTTTCATAGTCTTCTTCATGAAAGGAATCTCTCAAGAACTTCAATAAATCTTAGGGATGAGGACAACTCTTAATGCAATGCAACTTAATATGCTCTAAAAATTTATGCAATCTACCATGCACAATATATTTTTAATAAACACAAAGATAATTCCATACTCCTCTCTATAATGATTTCCCTACCTACTCAAGTCTCAGGAAATCATTATAATTGTTTTGAAAAAACCAAAACTCCTTTTTATTTTGTAAAAAATAAAAACCGATACCACTAGGATTTGGTTCAAATAATACATCCTTATTCAAATTAGACACATAAATCACTAATATTCATTTCTAAAAACTAGATTTTACCATAAAATTTCTATCCATTTTCAAGAAATAAAAGTACATCCTATACAATTTCTCTTTTTAAGAACTTGATAATTTCATGCATAAAAATATTACTACTCTTTATTTTATGAGAACGTCATATACTAAAGGATATTAAATTTGTCTAAACATCACAAGAATATTCCTTAGCTTTTAATTAAATCAATCAAAAGCTACTTGAATGAAATATCTAGTAACAATGAAGAGTTATCATCATCTATTTGAAGAGCAATTTAAATGAATTAGAAACCTTAGATTAAAATCATATGAATAAGGATATCAACCAAAAAATATCATATTAAATAAATAACATAATAGGGAGCTAATAATGTGCTCACCAACGCATTCTAGAGAGGACCAACAAACTAGGAGCATCAAACACCTGAACAAAAGCTTAACACTGCATTGCCCTAACATTACCTAAGGACTAGTTCTAGCTTAAACTTGAGTGTGCCACAATATGCTTGACCACCATATAACTAATAATAGTAATATATAACTACAAAACACCAAGCCACAAACCAAAATATAATAAAAGGGAACCAATAAATAACTAGCTCGATCCAATCAATAACAACAAAATAAGACTGACCATTTCTCAATGAATAAGTGCTCCTATAGTGGCCTTTTATGGCTTTAGGTAAGCTAAAAATGCACAAGTCCAAAGCAAGGAAACTTAATATGGACAAAAGAAACCAACACACCTACACCAGCTCTATTTGGATCCTAAAGACAAAGACCTAGCAAAAAATTCAAACCACTAAAGAGCGTAATGCAAAATACCAAAACCAACTCAGACAAATGGTGCAAGCATACATTAAAGCAAATATAGAGCTAATTAAATTTAGTGCAATAATTTATTCCACTAAGCCTACTGGTGCAAGTACTTTTGTTATGAAATATTAACAAATAGAATTGCTCCTCGAACGATGCTCCCTCCTTTGATCTTTGTGTTTCTAAGGTTTCTTCAACCAAAAACCAAAGTAATTCCTCTTGCTATAAAAGCATGTTAGAGTCCAATGAATTCAATTGAGGGGATAAATTTATTTCATGCAACTCATAATATATCCAATAAATATTACAATAACACCTTATGTATCCCACCAAAAAATTTTACAAAGGTGATTGCCATTATCTCATTTTCAATTTAATAAAGTTAAATGCATTCTTTTCTAAAAATAATTATATTAACAAGCCTATTAAAGTTTATTAGGCTAACAATCTACTTAAATCATAAATCAACACATTTTAATATTTCCTATGTTATTAACCATAGGATAAAATGCTATTCAATATCGGGTGTTAATATTAACCACTAACACCAATTTTGAAATCTTAGCATTATTAATATCATCTTAAAATTAAGATTTTGCATCTCAAAAAGCATCCAAAAGCAATACAATCATATGCACCACCATCTTGTCCTTGAGTAAATGAATTTTTAATATAATTAAAGTGTTATCCCCATCATACTAAGGATGAATTCTTTTCCAAAGCAATCTCATAGCCCAATGGTATTAACATAAAACACACACACACACACACATATATCGATAGTGTTATCCATGTAGTTGCATTTCATTCATATATATATATATATATATATATATATATATATATATATATATATATATATATATGAATGCAATGCAACTACATGAAGGGTATCCTTTTACCCTTGAGTTGTCAATGAACAAGTCATCACCATCATTTTCTAAATTTATCTCTCATCTCTGGTGGTTTTCCCCTACCAATCCATTAGTGAAAGTACTTGGTATTGCAACCACATATTCATTAACAATACCATATTCTAAAAAAAGCATAAAGTGCAATTACCAACACATAATGGTAACACAAAATGAGATTATGCATTAGATATCCACACATCAATACATAAATCAATGTTAATAAAAATTTTGCCAATGAGGGTCATTAAATACTCCCTCCTTGGACTAAACACAATCCTCTGTGTTTCCTAAAATTAAGCATAACTAGATATTTCATTCAAAAAAATATAGGAATTGCTTTCTCATTTCTTCAATATCTTCCCAAGTGGCATAGTTTTTAGAATATTGGTCCCATTAGAACTTAAATTGATCGAAGGTTTGTTTCCTCAATACCTTGGGATAAACCCTAAAATCCTTACTAATATCACCTCAATTGTTGAGGGATATACCATCTACAATCTAGAAATATTTTAAACATGATTAGGATTAGCAACATATTTCCTAAGCAAGGATATGTGGAAAGTATCTTGGATCTTTGACAAGTTGGGTAGTAAGGTAAGCCTATAAGCTACTAGACTAATCTCATCAATGATATCAAAAGGTCCAACATGGTGAGTATCCAACTTAGTTGACTTAATGGCACTTTTCATGGGTCTTACCCTCAAGAAACCTTTGTCTCCCATAGATAATTCTCTTGGTTATATTTTTAGATCAACATAGATCTCCTGGTGATAGATAGCTTTCTTGAGCCTTTATTGAATCCCTTAGAGCTACTCCTCCATCTCTTTGATAGTGTTTGGTATAATAACGACCCAATCCTCTATATTGTCCCATGATAGAGGTGTTATGCATCTCTTACCATACAAGGCTTCAAAGGAGGTCATTCCTAAATATGCATAGTATCCATTATTATATGCAAATTTTACTAGATGAAAAAAGTATTCCCACTTATAATTTTGATCTATGTAGTACATGTATAGTATGTCCTCTAAAATTTGGTTCACCCTATCTATTTGACTGTTTGTTTTTAGATGATATATAGAACTAATGTTTAGCTTAGTGCCCACTGCATGGTAAAGAGCCTACCAAAATTTTGAAGTGAACCTAGAACCCGTATATGATATGATCACCTCAGGAAATCCATGTAACCTAAAAATTTCTTTGGAAAAAATATTTTCCACTACTGGTGCATCATCCTTGATGTTCCCTAGTATAAAATGTGCAACCTTGGTAAACTTATCAACCACCATCAATATTGCATCATGCTAGTACCTAGTCTTAGGTAAACCCACAATAAAATCCATAGATATTACCTATCATTTCTATGTAGGTATGTCATGTGGGTATAATTTCCCTGTTGGGTGTCAATGTTCTACCTTAACCTTCTAGCACTCTAAACATCTTACAATAAAACCAATCATATCCTATTTCATTCTTGCTCAATATAAGGCATTTTTCATGTTTTATCTCATCTTAAACCCTCCTAGATGAGTAGAGTATGGAGAAATATGTGCCTCTTGCATAATCGTTCTCCTCAAATCACAATCTTTGGGTATGACAACCCTATTCCTGAAGCATAAAAATTCCATCTTTTATGTTGAAATCCTAATTTTCTTCAAGATTTTTTTGAATTTCCATGCAATATTGATCCTGTAGTTTCATTTATATGAATTTATTCATCAAGTCTCTATAATTCTAGGTTAATGTTGCTATGTGCCTTCTCCTACTTAAGGCATATACAACCTTATTTTCTTTCCCTTTGATATACTTAATACCAAAGTCGTATTCTGCTAAGAACTCTATCCATCTTCTCTGTCTTGCATTCAACATAGGTTAGGTAAAAATATACCTTAGAATTTGATGGTATGTCCTTAGCTCAAATATTTTAACAAATAAATAGTGCCTCTAGACCTTTAGTGCATGCATGAATACTACCAATTCTAGGTTGTGTGTAGCATAATTTAAATCATGCTTCTTGAGTTTTCTAGACCCAAACCTTCTAAGGAAGAATATGTACACACTATACAATTTACAAAAGGATCTAATATCTTGAGAATTTATGCCATAGCTTATTATTCAAGTTTTGAAAAGTGGTCTCACATTTATCTAACCATTTTAAATCTTTTTTCTTTATTTGAAGGTTAGTGATAGATAAGGTAATATTTGAGTAATCCTTTACAAACCACCTATAATAACCAATGAGCCCCATTAATATTCTCACCTTAGACACATTTTTCATTATAGGTCAACTTAATATAGCCTCAATATTTTTAGGGTCTATGACAATTCCTTCTATCAAGATGACATGTTCCAAATACTCATATTTAGATAAATTTCCATAGAGTTGGTTTTTCCTCAGCACATCTAACACTAACATTAAATGTTTGTCATGTTCCTCTTTGGTGTGAGAATATATTAGTATATCATCTAAAATACCAAAACAAACCAATCTAGATATTTCTTGAACACATTTTTTCATCAAATTCATAAAAGTTTCTAGTGCATTTTTCACCCCAAATGGCAACACTGTGAACTCATAGTGTCCATATCTAGTCTTAAAGGTTGTTTTATGAGTATCCTCCTCTTGAATCCTTAATTAATGATACCTAGATCTCAAATCAATCTTTGAAAATATGGTGGCATACTTTAGATGATCAAAGAGGTCATCAATCCTAGGAAAATGATACCTATTTTTTATGGTCACCTTATTCAAAATCCTATAATCAATGTATAATCTCAAGGAACCATCCTTATTTTTCATAAATAATACTGGAGAACCCCAAGATGACACACTAGGTTTGGTCAAACCCTTTTCTAAAAAAACTTGAAGCTACACCTTTAACTCTTGTAACTCAATCAAGGTTATTATGTAAGGTGTTCATGTAATGGGTTCTACCCCAGGCGTTAACTCAATGGTGAAATTGAATTCACATAGAGGTGGTAGGCCTCAGAGATATTTTGGAAACACATCTCTAAATTCATGCAAAATGGAATATTTCTTAAATATTTTCTCATCCCCTTTAACACATGTCTTGCCATTAATATTGACTACATACAACATACCATATCTTTTAATAACCTTCTTTAGCTTCATAGCTGATAATAGATGTGGTTGAAAATACCCTTGCCTACTTTGAACTCTCACTCTCTTACTATCTAGCCAAATCATAATCCTTTTGTAAAGTTTTGGGTTTGAGAAAATTTATTATAGTCCTAATCTTGGGATCCGCCCATAAGATGAATTTATGTATCTTTAGTTGCTCATCGTTCTCATAATCTAGAACATAATTCAAAAGTTTTACATATCTTTGAAAGTATACCTCTACCAATAGTGAACCCTATTGAAGTGTAGAGAATTACTCAAACTTCTCTACATAAAATTGATTAGAAATAAATATTTTCTTAAAATCCCTAATAAAAATATCCCATTTAAGATCTATAGCTTGGATATTTTTGCCTATCTTAAATGTGTTCTGCCATTCTAGGCTACATCCTAAATATTATGGGTAGCCCACATAGTTTGGGTTTCAAAAGAGTATTTTTCATAAAAAATAAGGTTTTTAACTCATTCAACCATGAATTTTTTGCATCTCCTCCTTCCTTACCATTAAATTTATCTACCTTAACATTATTAATATCTTTATCTAGCTCATCCTCTATTCAGGACTTTCCCTCCTAGCTTCTTCTAATAGGATTCTCTTCATGTCTACCTCTAAATCCTTGGAACTAGTTTCCTTATTGACCAAAGTTTATAAAAAAATTTGTTGTTGTTCCATCTATTCCTAAAGCTACTTAACTATGGAATAAATATCTTCCACCCTCTCACTATAACCTATTATTCCTCCAATTTTTTTATTAGATTTTTTTGTCCTTCCAAACTTTCTACTAGGGTCCATTGTTCTCCTAGCTCTCTTATCAGAGTCCATTGTTCATCTAGTATTCTTTTGTGGATGCACTACGATTTCCTCTTATGCAGTCAACCCCACTTTCTTGGATGATCCTCCTCTTAAAATAGGTGCCATATTCTATCCACACAAGGATATATGTAAGTTACAATTCCCTCAATTATACTTATACTTAGTTTCATTCCCCATGAACTAACTTAGACCATTATAACATAACTAATAATGGTCATGATAACTCTTACCTACCCATAAAGTGTCATTACCAATAATAAACCATAATCTCTAGGATGTTTACTCCTTGGTATGACTAGTATAGTCAACATGCAATGCCTATCTTATCCCAGATCACATTAAGGTCACTAGTAGAGCAAGTCTCCCCAAAGTAGCACATAAATTCAAGGCTCATCCTAGGAACACTCCATGGAATATTCGAGTCCTACAAGTAAGAGAGTAAAACTGACTAAGAACCACTACCTTCTTACTATGATTTAAACCATTACACTCGATTCAAACCAAACACTTAGGGTAAAAGCAATCTAAGAAATAAAACCAAACTATGCAAACCTAACAACAACACCTACAAATCCAAATACCAAAATAAAATCATGTGCTAGCAATAGATAGCATACAACTTTCCCCTACAAGGAATAGGGCTAAATGTGTCTAAACAAAAGATAACAACATAAATAGTACTACAACAAAGCACAAGGTATATAGTTACATATGTTGTTATCAAGAAAAATATTGAAAAGCCATCATTCAATCAACATATAGCATCTTAAACATGCATGCATAAAAAATAAACCAAGGATATAGTACCTTCTCTACAATAGCAATCCAAAATATTCCTCCTGTCTATGTAAACCTTCCTTTATCTCTTCATTCTTTTTTTTAATCCCCAAGCTTGGTATTCCTTTTTCATCCTAGATATATCAAAAGAAATATTAACATACAACTCATGTCATAATTATGCACAAATGTAGCATATAGGAGCTATGTTACAAGATACTGGCTAATGTTGCCCACTAAAACAACATTACCAAGAATTACCTCTTTTCTCTAATTCATATTCTAACCTTAACTGGATTTGGAGATTATATTAATTGAAGTTCTGTTTTCATAATACAACTTTAGAAAGGAATTAATTTATCTACCTTTACAAGGATATCATTTTCCTATTCTAATATTATTAATTACCATCAATAATTCCAATACTAAGGTAATTAAATTAATTACTCATCTAATTAATTTAATTAACATTGACTATTAATATTAACCATTAACATTGATATTCAATTATTCTTAGGTATTAATTAACTTACTTATTAATACCAACTTATAAATCAATAATTCCTATGCTTAAAACACAAGCATAATTGCATCCCAAAGCACTCAATAATATACAAAATTATTTTTCCTTAAGTAGGTGGATTTTAAGATAACTAAAATGTTATCACCTACCTTCTACACAACATTGATTTTCCTTAAGTAGGTAGATTTTAAGATAACCAAAACATTACCATATGCCTTCTAAGGATGTCTCTTTTTCTAATAGCAACCTCCTTGCCCAATGTGTATTCAAACAACAAACACATGCAATGCATCTATATGAAGGGTATTATTTTAACCTTGAGTTGTTTATGAGAATGCCCATAATTTCCCTTTTCTCTCAACTCTAGTGGTTTTCCTATACCAATCCACCCATGAGAGTACCTAATCTTGCAATCACAAATTTTATCAATGGTACCATATTCCAAAATTAGTATAATCAAAACATAAAAAACATCTTGATAACATAAAATGATATTATGCATTAGATATCCACACATCAATACATAAATCAAGTATCAAGAACAAGTCTTAACAAGGAGGGCCATTACATACATCATAGCAAGATTTAATCCCCTACGATACCTCATGTTAAAACTTTACTTATTAGGGATAATTGCCAAATGGGTCATAGCCCTTAGTGAATTTGATCTTGAGTTCATTAACCAAAGGTCATTGAAGGGTAAGTTATAGTTGATCAACTTGATGCTACACCTTTAGAGTTAAAACATCCCATAAACAACCTTTCTTGATGAAATAATTCTAGCTATAGAAACCTAAAATTCTAAATATTAGATCTTATACTTTAACAAATCTTGATGCATCAAAGATACAAGAGTAGGGATTGTTTTAGTCACATCACAAAACCAACTTATACCATTATCCGTTAAACTATAATTCTCATGTACAAACAACACAACAGAATATGAGGTATTTATTTTAGGTCTTAGAGTTTTATTGAAGCTTGAAATTAAAATCCTAATAGTATGTGGCCACTCACAATTGGTGATTAACCAAGTCCATGATGTTTGTTAAACCTAAAATGACAAACTTAAACCTTACAAAGATATCATAGACAAATTAATAACTTGTTTTATTGAAGTCAACATAGAAGATATCCCATGATCTATCAATCAAAACATTTATGCTATGGCCATGGTAGCATCCCTCATTCCCTTAGAACTAGAATATGAAGAAGCTTCTATTGTCATAAATTCAATAAAAGGACCCTCAACATTAAAATATTTCCTACAACCCCTAAATATTTGTGCCATTTAATCAACCTCACCACAAGAACCTTTGTATCAAGACAAACTTAAAGTCCTCAAAGAAGAAACATACCCTAAAGGGTTCAATAATAAAAAATACAAATAATTTATACTAAAATATTACAAATATGTCATCATTGAGAAATCTTATATCAACACTCTTTTGAGGGCATACTTCTTAGATGCATAAATGTAGAGGAAGCCCAAACAATCATCAAAGAATCCCATGATGGATCATGTGGTGGATATTTTAGTGGGTTAGCCATAGCTAAAAAAATCCTTAGGATGGGTTACTATTGGCCATCCATGGAGAAAGACACCTATAGCTATGTTAGAAGATGTGACAAATATCAACAACATGATAATCTTATCCATGCTCCTTCTCAAGAACTACAACCAATTACATCACCTTGGCCTTTATCCACTTGGGAATTAGAAATTATATTCAAAATCAACCCTCATTCATTAGATGGCCATAAATTCATCATCACTACCATAGAATACTCTACCAAGTAGGTCGAGGATATACCCCTATCCTCTACAGCAATAATTCAAGTTTCTAAATTTATCATTAACCAAATTATTAGTCATTATGGGATCCCTTATATCCTAATTATGGATAATGACACACCATTAAAAAATAATAAAGTCACAAAGATATGTACCAAATATAAAATTAAGTAGAAATGGTCAACACCATATACCCTCAAGGAAACGTATCAGCAAAATCTTCTAATAAAATATTACTCAAAATTCTCAAGAAATTAATCAACAAAATGGTCGATATTGGTATTTACAACTCTATCCTACCTTGTGGGTGTATCATAAAAGTGTATGGACTCCTATTGGAGTGGTACCTTATGCTTTATTTGATGGCACAAAGGGAGTTTTCCCTTTTGAACTTGAGATCCCCTCGCTAAGAGTATTGTAACAAGACTCTTCAGTCAAATATGAGTACTACTTAGGTTCTCTACAATAATTAGATATTTTATAAAATGTGTATAAATTCCATGGAATATCTGAGAACATACCACAATAGGCTTCAACATGCCTATCACAAGAAAGTATGCCCAAGATCCTTTGAGATTGGGGATCTAGTCCTCAAATAAAACCAAAAGAATACCAATACCAAAGATGAACTCAAAGGAAATTTCAAGCCCAACTGGCTAGGACCTTTCATCATCACTACTAAATTTGGTTTTGGATCCTACCACCTAGCCACATTATATGGAAAATAACATAAGGAACCAATCAACATCATGCACCTTAAAAGATATTATGCATAAACATTTCATGACTTGTTTGCTGATATGACTAATTGCTTAATAGTCTAAAATAATACACTTCCAAAATATTACCCTACTTGCATGAATTCTTGTTATTAAAGCAAAATATTACATTGCATTCACATAAGAAATCCCATGTTGAGAAATCTTTCCATTCTAACATTTTGCTTTCCTTTCTTCTCTTATCATACTTTCTTCTATCTTCCATTTCTTGTCTATCACATTTATTCTTTTCTTCTCTCGAGTTATGTTATCTATGGCATGATCATCTATGACCTTGATGACCCAAACTCATCCATTTCTTTTATCCCAATTTTGGGACACTCAACATTATTAATGACCAACTACACATATTTTCATCTATCTTTCTTTTTCTTATATATCACTTTTCTTCTCTTCTTCTCTCTCTCTAGGGTTAAGTGATGTGTGACATGATCATCCATGGACATAATGACCCAGCCTCACCCATTTCTTCTATCCCAATTTTGGGACATCCAATACTATCAACAACCAACTACACCTAATTTTTTCAATTCATGCATTGGCCAAGATGTCTATGACCTAGACCATGAAGGTGGTGGGGTTTTTCAATGTCCAAGAACTTATCATCCTCATTGATTTTGTAAGTACCCATAATTTTAATGATCATTGGGTATCTAAACAAGTGGCCTATTACATTTATTCTTACAATTCATTTGAAATCTACTATACAAAAAAATATAGAAATATAAAGGTGTAAATGGGAGACTACAACCTCAATATGGACATGTTTTTTCTTCCTTTGTAGGGTTACAACATTGTGTTAGAAACTCAATGGATTTGGACCCTAGACCCAATAGTATGGGATATTTCTAATCTATGGATGGAATTAATAGAAAATGGAAATAAATGCACTCTCTAAGGCATGAACATAGGTATTACCTAACTAATTAGCTCATATTGTATGCAAAAACTTCTAAATAAATTTTCTCAAGGGGTAGTGGCACAAGTGTTTGCACTACATACCTTGAATACTGATGATATAGTTCAGTCAACTGAATTACACGAAAGTATGGATAAATATGCACCTGTATTTATAGAACCACAAGGTTTACCATCGCAATGCTCCCATGATCATACCGTTAAGCTTATTCCTAGAATATTACATTGAACACTTGTCCCTACCAGTACTCTTATATGTATAAGACTAAAATTAAGAATATGGTATAGGAGTTATTAGTAGAAAGGGTCATTTGATTGAGTGTCAGTCCATATTCTTCCCTAGTACTTTATTTTTGTAAGAAATATGGGTCTTGGTGGTTATGTGTGGATTTTCAAGAACTCAACAAAATTACAATCAAGCACAAATTTCCCATTTCCATCATTCATGAGTTATTGAATGAACTCCATGGTGCTCACTTTTTAAAGTTGAATCTTTGTTCATGTTAACATTATATTAGATTTTAGACACTCATGAAGTGCATTACAAATTCCTCTTCATGTCATTTGGTCTTATCAAAATATTGTCCACCTTTTAGATTCTTATGAATGTAATATTTTGACCATTTCTACAAAAAGTTATTTTGGTCTTTTTGATTATATTTTGGTTTATAGTCATACACAGGTAAAATATTTACAATATTTAGATTATACCCTACAATTCTTGGATAATAATAAACTATATCAAATTATCCAAATATTATTTTAGGATGCAAGAAGTGGAATACTAGACCATATAGTTTCAAGTAAAGGGGTCAAGGTGGACCCTAAAAATATTGCATCCAAACAAGTATAGTCCAAACCATAAAATATCAAATATTTTTGGGTTTTAGTAGGTCTCATTGGCTATTATAAAATAATTGTTCATAATAATGGGAAGATTACATCCTCTTTTACTTCTATGTTGTGGAAGAACTTGTGTATCTATTGATTAAAACCCATTGAACATGTATTTTTTCCACAAAATAAAGCTATGCTCTCTACTCTCATCCTTGATATGTCTGATTTATCTAGGTTATTTATGATTGAAATTTATATCATAGGAAGTGTAATGGTGTAGTGATTATACAATAAGTATGGTCATTGACTTTTACTAGTAAGGTACTATCACACAAAAACCTAGGAAAGTTGATGTACAAGAAGGATATGATGATGATCGTACATGTTGTAAACCAATGGAGGCCTTATCTTATTGGGTGATATTTTTCCATCAAATTGGACCACCAAATTCTTAATTAATTTCTTGAACAATGCATATCTATGCTTGAACAACAAAAATAGATTATCAAACTACTGGGGTATGATTATGAGATCATTTATAATAAGGGTAAGAAAAATATTGTCATTGATGTACCATCCCACCAATATGAGAATTAGGGTCTATTATGTGACATATCTACTCCACTTAGTTAATGGATTCACCAAATTCAAGGAGAAGTGACGTAATATCCTCCCTTGCAATAAATAATTTAACAACTTCAAATTAATTATGACTCTCACATAGGATATACATGGGATGGAAAATATATCTAATACTAGGGTCACTTCATTCTCCTTGAAAATTTACCACTATATGAGTCCATATTATAGGAAATGCATTCTTCTTTGATATCAATACATACGGGCTTCTTAAAAAATATATGAATGGGTTAAATACACTTTTTTTGGGTAGGCATGAAAAATGATATCTAGACCTTTTTTGTAGAATGTTACACTTATCAATACATTAAGGGAAAACTATTCAAACACTAGGTACACTCTAGCCACTTATAATTGTAGAGACCATTTGGATGAATATTTTTATGGATTTTACTAAAGGTATTCTAAATTCTAGAGGTAAAATAGTCATTTTTGTGGTGATGGATTGTCTCTCTAAGTATTCTCATCTATATCCTCTAGCCCACCCTTACAAGGCCTCAATTATTTCCCAAATATTGCTTGATTCCATTTTTTGCCTTCATGGCAATACCCTAGTCCATCATATCCAAATGTGACCCCACATTCACTAGTCATTTATGGTATGAACTATTCAAGTTGCATGTGAAACAACTCAATATGATCTTAATATACCATCCATAAATTGATGGGAAAACTTAAATTTTCAACTTATACTTAGTGATTTATCTACTTTTCTTTACATCAATGGGTCAAATGGATTCCTTTGGCTAAGTGGTGGTAAAATATTTCCTATAACTCCACCAAGATGAAACTATATGAAGTAGCTTATATAAAACTACCACCATCACTCTTTTCATACATTCTAGGTATTTCCAAGGTTAAAGTAATAGATTCTACTCTCATGGAACATGCATAACTACTCCAAAATATAAAAGATAATTTGGTCATGGCATATAACCATATGTGATAATAAGTAGATCAAAACCATTTCAAGTATAGTTTTAACATCAAGAATATGGTTTTCCTATGCATGTAACCCTACAAGTAGTGATTGTTGAAACTCCATGGTAGTTAAAAGATAGCACCAAAATTCCATGGACTATATAAAGTACTCCAATAGGTTGGCCCTATGGCCTACAAGTTATTATTATCATTTTATTTCACCATATATTTCCACATCTCATATTTAAAGATCCTTGGAAATTGTATATAAGTTCATTCCACACTCCCCTAGTTGTATGAAGAAGACTCAATCATCTTAGAACTAAAGAATATTTTGGATTGGTGTACATGACACTTCACAACCTCACTTTGACTAGTGTTCTAGTATAGTGGTTTGGACTGTAGCTAGAATATTCTACCTAGGATCCACTCCATCAACTATAACACTAGTTTCCTTACTTCAAGCTTCAAGGACAAAGTTTCTTGAAGGTGGGTATGTTAGGATTCTATCCCAAATTAACCAGTATGTTAGGATCCTATCTTAAAACAACTAGTATGTCTGATTCTATCCTAACACAACTATGTACTTATCTAGTATTGGTTTATGTTTGCACCATGGGTACCTAAAGCCATGAGCCCATTATGATGTAACCTTTCCTTTAATTATTAGTATGAGTTAGTAGCTTGGGTCCTTTCTTTCGTGTGGTCTAGCCCTCGAGTATTAGAATTAGGGTAAATAAGATTCTATATAAGGACATGGGTTTGGAGTAGAATACATCTCATATTTTTCTCATTTTGTATTAGAGATCTACTTACAAGGATGTTTCCCCATCGAAGAGGCCTACAATATATATTATGCTTCATCAATATAATTTTATTGTTATTTTCATCCAATTATTTTTGTAAGCACTTATGTTATTTTAATTTTCATGGTAATTTAGTTTGTGAGCATTTTCATTAATTCCTATATTTCTACTTTGGTTATGCTTAATTTTATATGAAGGTTCCTAGGAGAAGAGGATCCTTTCTAGAAATAACTATGGTGTCTATGTTAAAACTATGAAATATTAATATGTGTTTTTTCAAATATCCCTATGGTTTACAAAATTAATCTTATTAGTGTTAGTAATTTCAAATTGAATTAAAGGTGGACATTTTGGCCAAGGCAGATATTCCCTCGTGATGAAGATTTTGTATCATAGGTCTTCTCCCAAAGTTTGTTGATATATTGTCTTCAGCTATTATTCTATTTTAATGTATTTCAAGATCAAGATTTCTAGGACTGTCCACGTCTTCTGGGGCCCTCGGGCATTTTGTATTTCCTTGTATTTTTTACGAACTGCTCTATTTACCCAGCCATCCGGCATGAAATATCTTTTAGCAAGGCTGATTTTGTACATAAGGTTTTGGGATCCTTTATAAAAACCCACAATTAATCTATTATTATAATTAACAAAAAAAAAAAATTCAAATTGAATTGAAACAAATTCTCAAAATTAGAAAAATATATCATAATTTTAATGATCTTCAAATAAATCAACATCTAAATCTTGTGGAACCACACCTTTCTAATAGTTTGTGACATGGAGAGGATCCCTTTATAAAACTTCTAAGGATATGGTATCTTATATTGAGTAATAGATTCTACCAAAGCCTTAGCAACTATCATTTTTAAGCAATATCATGACAAATATCACAAACTATAAATACTATGAAACTCATTATTTTTACCATTTATAGACTAATATGTAATATCAAACTAGATAGTGGAAACTTTGGATTTAAATTTAGAATTTAAACTATACATAAGAGTGGATACATTAAACCTAATTAAAGGAAACTAGGATCCATCCTAAAATGGAATTTTATTACTAATTTTTGCCTCAACAAATAATATTTTATAAATACCTAAGAAGGATTAACATACACTAGGGAATCTACACTAGATAGTTTTTGATGGGAATGCACCCTATGGTCTCCATTTATCACCATTAAATAATTAAGTTATAAATAATATCCTCTTTTATCATCATAATAGTAGAACTAATATTTAATAGAGTTTATATAATGAACATTAGTTATATCAAAAAAATATGAAGCCTCAAACTTACAATTTCATTGTTCTTGTGGAATTTTTGCTTCAACATTAGCAAGTACATGTAAAGGATTGGATATATTGATACCTCCATTATAACATAACTAGATTCAATTTAGGATGTGTTGTAGTATGTGATCTAATCTACACATGTAGAAATGATTGAATTTTGTATTATATCTATTGTATAACCCGTTGGGCCTTTGTACACCTTGTATTAGTGGTTTTATTGTTAAAATTTTTAAAATAAACCTTAAGGTTTGTTTTTTAACCATGACCTACGGTCACATGTAATTGGGTATTTATAACCCTTGAGACCAACCATTTTTTTATTGATTAAAATTATTATTCTTTTCTATAGTTAGAAAGCATTGGTGTCTATAGACACCTTTTATATTGCATTGTCTTTCTAGGAAATGTTCATTTATTCTAGGTAATGTGATGATTATGTTTGTTTTTGGAAGGTATTATTAAATATAAAAAGGTATCAGAATGGGTGTGAATATTCGTTACTTAACTTCAATTTTTTTGCAAAATTCTCTTCTATAATAGTTTTAGAAGGTAGTGTGGTTTTTTGGAGATAGTTGTGGAAGCCATGTGTGTTGTCAGTAGTGTTTTTAAGGGTCTTGTGTCAAAATATTAGGTGGACTTGGATTATGACGTATGTCATAATATGTGTTGTACTGTGTGATTTAATCTACACATGTGGCAATGTTTGAAGTTTGTATTATATCTATTTTATAACCCGATGTGCCCTTGTACACCTTGTATAAGTGGTTTTATTGTTAAAAAAAAAAAAAAAACCTTAAGGTTGGTTTTTTAACCATGACCTAAGGTCACATGTAATTGGGTATTTATAACCCTTGAGACCAACCATTTTTTTATTGATTTCAATTATTATTATTTTCTTTAGTTAGAAAGTGTTGATGTCTATAACATATTTTATATTGCATTGTCTTTCTAGGAAATGTTCATTTATTATAGGTAATGTGATGATTATATTTATTTTTGGAAGGTATTATTAAATATAAAAAGGAATTATAATGGGTGTGAATATTCGTTACTTAACCTCAATTTTTTTACAAATTTCTCTTCTATAATAGTTTCAAAAGGTAGTGTAGATTTTTTAAGATAGTTGTGGAAGCCATGTGTGTTGTCAGTAGTGTTTTTAAGGGTCTTGTGTCAAAATATTAGGTGGACTTGGATCATGATGGTATCACTATGTCATAATATTTTTTTGCTTTAGGGAAAATATTCATTGTCAAGTTTCTCTTTCCTCTTTTAACATCCAATCCAATTCATTGTTTCTTGACCAAATGGATGACCTAACTATTGGATTGAATTTTTTAACGATTTTTTAAACTCTTATTTGTTTTTTATGTGTATTGTTAAATTAATTTCCTTCTCTAATTTAAAATTTTCAATATCAAAGTAGGATATATTAGAGAAAATTTTATGGGATTATCAAAGGATAGAAGATATCAATCGTTCTTCAACCCCTGAAGATGCCATACAAGTCATGGGTAAACTTTTATACATGGAAAAATCCTTTGAGCAACTTGAAAACATTGTAAAAATGGTCTAATAATTTTTCTACCACATTGGCAATAAAGTATGGATTAATTGGTTATATTTAATTAAAATATTATATACATAAAACCATGGTAGACATGGATAAAACATTAATATTTCTAGATGTTTGTGAAAGATTTTATTTTTTACCTCCAAAATTTAAAAAGATCAATTTTATAGATGGAATATTTTAGCAATTATGTTGTTGTTTGAGCATAAATTCATGGTAGGTACATGATATTGGTAGGCACTTAGTTTGGATATGGGTTTGAGAATTGATATGGTATAGCTCCATATTCAATGGATATTATGATTAGATGGCTATATTGTACCTTACCTAGATTTTAGCACCTCCATCATGGGCTCGAGCTATTATGTGAGGGAACAAGGTATATCTTTTTACATGCTCATACCTTTGGATGATTTCAAACACTTAAGATTTTTATTCTCCAATTATAAGCTTGTGGTGGTTAGGAAGCATTGTGTTAAGGCATTCCTTCCTTTAGGTCATGGATCCAAATCCCATCCCTTTTATTTTACCTTGGGAAATGTTATGTTTAAAATGGTCAATGTCCTCTTGTATAATAAAAATGATTTGGATCCATTGTGCATTAGTGGCTTGATGCCTTAAAGGTCCTTGGTTAGAATCCCTTGCATACCTATTTGGATGGATTCAAATTTTTGTGGTGGTATGGTGACAAACATGACATGACTGGTCAATGTGGCAATAAGAAAGTGGTGCCCAAAATTCTTTTTGATTATAAAATTAATATCAACCAATCAATTGATAGTATCTCACAATACAAGTTGTATTTACCTTCAACCATTCATAAATATACTTATGCATGTGGTTTTTCTCTTTCTAGAATGCAACAAATTATAGTTTATGGGTTACCAATACCCTATCTAGTGGTCTTCATAATCAGCATCTAAATGATACCCTTTGCTTAATTTAGTATACTTGGTGATAGATGGTTTTATTGTTTACATATCATAAGAAGATTTTATATTTTGGTATTCAAAGCTCAAAATTTGAAGTTTAGAGTTTGGAAGTTCAAAGTTAAATTATTTGGCTACTATAAGTAGAGTTTGGAGTTTAGAGTTCAAAGCTTGGAATTTAGGATTAGTCCAATGTTTAGATTGATTGTTCAATGATTGCAAGTGGAGTTCAAAGTTAAATTGGAGTTTAGAGTTCATTTTCTTGGTGATACCAAGGACTTTGGATAGTGGCATCTTATTTTATGAAAGTACTTTTAATTTTTACTTGATTTGAAAGGTTTTGGTCACATTTTATATGATTTTTAGTCTAAAATTTTGAGGGTTATAACTTTTGCATACAAAAATATTTTGATCTTATTTTTTGAAATTGTATAATTTTTTTATGTCTTTACACTAACACTATAATTTCTAGTCACAAATATGTGTAAAATACTATTTATATATAGATTAAATGTATTAGATTATTGCTTTCTCAATGGACCTAATTATGTGACCTAGAAAATCAAGATTGAAGCTCTACTACAAAGGGACTTCTAAAAATACATGAATGAGGACCCTAACAACACTAATTATAAGGAGACAAAGTAGTTTTATAGGAATAATAAAGAGGAATATCATGGTGTCATTTCCCTACATATTGGAAAAAACTTATGATAATTACATTAACAACATCTTGGAATAAAAGGATCTACTACATAATTTCCAACAAATGTGCAACAACATTGACTCTACCCAAATTAGTATATTGGATGTACAAATTACTACTTTAGACATAGAATTTTAGAAGAATTGATGAGCACACTAGTAGGTTCAAAACATTATAAGAATACATATGCATTGCCAAGGGAGGTATTATTGGAAAATCAAAACTTTATCTTATCAACATTATGTTCTACAATTTTTCTAAGATATATCAAATAGTTTCCATTATATTTTGAGATGCTTCAAGCATACTTTTAAAGAGTGCTACCCCACCTCTTATTTATGTGTTCAAATACTTTATTCATCACAAATATTGGTGGTATTGATATAAGAATCATAATCTTAGTATTTAGGCTCATGCAAGGAAGTGGCTAAATCGGATATTGAGGGAAAGTTGAGGCAAGAATAGAAGAAATCCAAGACTTTAAGAAGCCAATTTTCATTTTTTTCAATAATGAAGGACATAAGCCAAAGTTTTCACTTGTGTATTAAGAATATTGGAGAGGCATCCAAAAAGGGAGGTGTTTTTGTTATTCTCTTCTTTGTCTAATATGAGAATTACCCTGATGGTTAGACCTCATATGCTCATGTAGTTGTTCACTCAACATATTAAAAATTCATCTCTTATAAAGAGTGGAATGCATACTATGGGAAACTTGGTACATGACTAAGCATCACCATATATTGCATTACCATAGTGGATAATATTATAGAGAGAATGTAGTTATTAGTGATGGCTCTTCATTAAAAGTATTTGAATATAGTGAGGTAATAGTCAATTATTTATAATTTGATGAAGATTTTGTATTCTAGGCATGGAACCTAACATTCTTTCTAGTATCACAGACTCATATGAATAAGAAGGTTGAGTTTTGGTTGATCTATGGGTGATCTAAGATATTGATAATGGTTTTAATATGGATTAATATATTGTGATTATTCTAATATTATATAAAATATTGGTGATAATTTGTATCCATATTCCTCTAAGAATAAATACTTTATTGTTATGGTAGCATGGTTATATCACACTACCAAGTGATGGCATCACAAGCTTGGGCATTGACTATGGATCCTGGAAGCACATGAGTTGGAATCAGTTAGATCTTGGTCATCCTCCTATCCCTCTTCCTAGTGGCATTTGTGAGTGATGCATCTTAGGGAAGCATAATCAAGAGGAAAACATAGGAAATCTACACATCCCTTAGATATCATTTATAATGATATTTATAATCCCATGGGATCTCCATATCTCTAAAGGAATAAGTATTTTCTCATATTTATTGATGATTTGTCTAGGTATGTCTAGTTGTACATAATTTGCACCAAAGATGAAGCTTTTTGAAAGTTCAAGGACTTTAAGGATATTTTGGAGAATAATTTTGAAAGGAAGATCAAGTTATTAAGAACTAATAGAGGAGATGAGTAAGTTATTCATATATTTTATGACTTAATATTTATGGCATTTATTTTTAAAGGACTATTCAATAAATTCTAGAGAAGAATGTGATGGCTAAGAAAAATAATAAATTTATCATGGAGATGGTTAGTTGCATATTGCATGTCAAATAGATGAATTCAAAGTTCTAGGATGAATCAATAGCTTATAAATCTTGTATCAACAACTAATTTATAACTTGGGTTATTTAGTATTGATGTGGAACAATTTCCAACTTACTATTTTATTCATTTTCCAAACTTATATAGTCATAAAGTATATCAATATTAAATTAGGAGCTTATATTTCATATATCCACGAAGTCATAAACTAATATAATATGCTAAAAAAACTATTATCTTAAGCTTAACTACCTAACAACTTAATAGCTAACTAAAATAAGCTTTCTAGAAGCTAACAACTAAGATCTAGAAGCCTATGTTTTACATAGGAAATAGTAAAATAAAAGAAACAATTTAAATCCTATGCTAAAGTTTATAATACCTATTCCTATCCTTAAAATTCCTTCCAACAATAAAAATATTGGACTTCAATGCTTGTACAAAGAAAGTAGGAGAAAAATTTTGAGTGCTCAAAAATGCAATCCTCAATTTGATGAAGAAGTATTTTCATATCTTAAGGTTCTAATCACTAAAAAATATCATATAGTTTCCTATTAAGGATTTTCTCTAGAGAGCATACAATCACCTCAAAGGAATGGAGAAGTGACTACTACTCCTACAAAGGGAGTACCCAAAAGCAAACAATGCTAAAAAGGGCCATGGTAGTAAATGTCTTCAATATTCTTTACAAAACATTGTTTTCTCCTCACATAATTCATACTTCAAAACTAGAAGCATGTGTCTTAGACTAATAGTTGATTTCCTTTCCTGCCAAGTAGGCACCTTGGAACTATAGTCGAGTCACTATTAGGAAGATGTGCAATAAAGAGAGGATAAAGTAATAAAGAGAATAAATCCTCATGATCCAATACGTGGCATAAATCCTTGTGACTATGTATGACCTACCTCATGCCATGGAACCCACTAATTCCAATATACTCAAGGTTTAAGTCAATTAATTGTATAAAGATGAGGTAAATGATATCATAGGAAGGAAGAACATCTTTTCAAGGCACCCAACATTGCTGAAGCACTTGAAGCTGAAGTTAAAGTAACCATATGATGATAAGACAAATATGCTTGATGGTAATACAGAAGGTGGAAGAGACTTACAAGGTGCTTGTTGAATTTTTGGAATAAGGCATTGCTTGAAGTGATATGTAAATCCTTTGAAAATTCATAATGGTGGAGACGTGACTTCAACTCCAACTAAGGGAGCATAAAAATTTCCAAATGATATATAAGTGGATTGAAACAATATAATGGGGTGTTGGGTACCATTGATCTTTCACTACATAATATAAATCCATAAATTATAATACTTTCAAGTGTACAAAGAAGGTTTCAACAACCAAAACTAGAGGATTGAAAAGACAGTGTAAATCCTCAAATACTTTAGTTGATCCAAGGGATCATATTACAAATCCACAATGACAAGTGGATAACAATTCTTACAAAGGCTTCAAACGATCCAATTGGATTGGAATACAAATCCACAAGTATAAGTGGATATAAATGCTTAAGCAACATAATAAAATAATTTTGCACCTTAAGATAAAGTTTGTGAAAGGAATTAATTAGTTATTGCAAAATAATTAATTAATTATAAGGTGCATTAACATAATAGTAATAGAAGTAATTATTTAATTAATTTTATGCTAAATAATTAATTAATTAAATTAATCAAACTAATTGTAATCTTAGCCCTTGCTAAAGTAAATTAATAGCCAAATTTGTTGGCCAAAAAATAACAATACTGGGTGTTATCTAGATTGTCAACACCACTCTATCGGTCCTAAGGTAGAAAATACTATAGTCAATAAGAGCATTTTTAATAGCTAAATGATGCTTTCCACATGGTGCATTCTAGTAAAAATTTTCATGCTTAACTTGTTGTAATCTAGTGTGGATCTAGTCTATGTATAGACACCTAAAAGTCACACATTGCTATTTCTACATATCTATAGGTGATTCCAGACATCCCTAGGCTATTGTAGACTATTGTAGTCATGCGTAGACATGCGTAGACATGCGTAGACTTCCATAAGTTCACCATAGTAATGTGTAGACTTCCACAAATGGCTTTTAGGTACAAACCCCTAATAAGCCCTCAAAACCACATCTTATGCATTAATATACCTTCAGACGACAACCCAAGGCGATGCATAGCCCATTTACACTCAATTGACAGCCCCACGAGGTATTAATTGGTGAAATACTTAGATGAGCAAGGTAACAAATATTATTGAATAAAGTAGGATTATATACAACATGATAGGCTATAGTTAGCCTAAACAATAATAACCTAGTAACAATAATAAGCCATCAAATAATATACGCTAACAGTTATTGTTAGCGTAACTAACCTAGGATAGAAACTAACCTAGGGTAGGAAATACTAACCAAATGAGGTAATAATAGATTTACCATACAATGGTAACTCTAACATCCCCCCTTATTACATTATTTGGGTAATACATACATATCCCCTATACAACAATATTTGGGTAAAGTATATAACTGCCCCAATACAGTGAAAACGATGTTGATCTGCTGGTTCTTTGCTCTGTCACAGTGCTCTGGCTGCTCCTAAGCAAAATATGGGTCATTCCTCGCTTTGTCTTCACGTCAACAAATGTCCTTATGGTGATCACATCATCCAACCGAATTTGCATGGGTAACCAGTCGCTGCAATCGCTAGGTGTAGTAGAATAGATCACTTCATACAAGGTTCATTCATCTACAATATGATTTTGCAAAAGATAAGGTAGCTAAGGTGTCGGACACTGCCGAAAATGCACCCTTATAAGTTCCCCCCTTCTTGTTGCAAAACATAGTGTAATTAATTTCTGAAGGAAGTGTGACTAAGGTGTCGGTCAAAGCCGAAAATGCACCCTTATAAGTCATCTTCCCTATTTACAAAAATCGGTGAAGAAAAGAAATGGATATCCCCCTCAATTGCAAAAAGTATGCAACTCAAGAGTGTTGAGAAGGATTTTACAAATATTGCCTCCTAGACAATTTTACATCACAAAAAATCTCTCCTCTTGTTACAAGTACTTCAAACACCTAGATTTTGCTATTTATGAAGCCTAAAAGAGGTACAAGCACCCCTTATTGTAAGGTCTTCAAACAAAATACTTATGCTATTTATGAAGCACGGAAAAAGAGAGAGAGAGAGAAGGTGGTGTGGTTGCCCAAGGGACACATGTATTTTCCCTCTACAAAACCGTTTTAGCAATTTTAGCACTCCTAGTGCTATCTTTGAACCAGAAACAGAATCATAAATAGTCCTTGGGTATGAAATTTTTTTTTTTTTTTTTTTTAATTTAGTAAATTTTTTTTTTTAATTAAATTAATAAAATAATATTTTGAGTCTTTTTTTTTTTTTTTTAAACCATTTTTAATAAAAAAAAATGATTAAAAAAAAGAAACAAAAAAAATATTATTAAATTAAGAATAAGAATTAAAAAAAAATACTAAAAGAAATAAAAAATAAAAAAAATTTACCTTCGGAGCCCGACGGGAGTCGAACTCCCGACCTCCCGTCAGGCAGTGCTAAGGCGCTGGACCCCCCCGCCAGTCGGGCTAGCCGGCCCGACGTGAAGGGAAGGGAAAGATTTTCCCTTTCCCTTCACCCCTCGCGCGGGCGGGGAAAAAATGTGGGATTTATCCCACATTCCCCGCGCGGGGGAAGGCAGAGGGGTATGAAAGGGCTGACAGGCCCTTTCATTGTTGACTGCCTGCGGGCAGTCCCCCTTCCTTTTGGTCGCGGTCGGTCCCAGTCGGGTGACACGTGGTAGTTCGCCATGTGTCACCCACGTGTCAGTCTGTGACACGTGGCTAGTCCGCCACGTGTCGCGTCCGTCGTATCTGGGTCTTGTCCAGTGGCAGTCCGCCACGTGTCCCGAGTCTGCCACGTGTCACATCCAAGTCCAGTGGCTGTTCGCCATGTCAGCACCTCGGGATCTACACCTGGGGTCACGTCTGGTTGCCACGTGTCACGATCTAAGTCAGTGCCTAGGGATCTATGCCCGAGCGCACGTGGGTGCCGTCTGGTTTGCGTGTCAGGGTATGAATCTGAGCCTCAGGATCTGTGCCCGAGAGTCTGCTTGTCAGGTCTAATCAGATCCAGTGGAGGGCGCACCTGCCCTCGCTGAATGGTCCAAACCGTCTGGAGCTGACGGGTGTTTGTCAGACCTGAGGGCGCTTCTGCCCTCGGGTTTGGGTTCGATCCCTACCTGGGAGGGCGCGCCTGCCCTCCCGGATGTGCGGCAGACCCACAGGGGTAGCCGGTCGCGGTCGCCGGGGTTGGAAGCCACGCCTGTCAGGTCTGATAGGTCTGACAGCCGCTGTCGGACCTGCGGGGAGACCGTCGCGGTTGGCCTGTCAGGTCTGACAGGGTCAGACCTACGGGCCGCCTTACGACGGGAGATACCGTGCCTGCGGGCCGTCTCCCGTGGCGGCCTCGTGGTGAGGTCCCGCCTAGGGATCCATGCAGGCCTATGGGCTATCTCCCGTTGCCACCTCGTGGCAAGGGCCTGCCTCATGATCCGTGTAGGTCTTGAGGGCCAACAGGGCCCTCGAAGACCGTGCCACGAATTCCTGCGGGCCTTCTCCCAAGCTCTGATACCAGCTTAGATGAGCAAGGTAACAAATATTATTGAATAAAGTAGGATTATATACAACATGATAGGCTATAGTTAGCCTAAACAATAATAACCTACTAACAATAATAAGCCATCAAATAATATACGCTAACAGTTATTGTTAGCGTAACTAACCTAGGATAGAAACTAACCTAGGGTAGGAAATACTAACCAAATGAGGTAATAATAGATTTACCATACAATGGTAACTCTAACAGAAATCAATTAAAAGTCAATTATCAAATTCTAATTTAATGTTGACTTCACTTAAGCCCCTTTTTAGGGAAAAATTAGATTAACTCTTAATTCATAATTAGTGTTAATAAAATCCTCCCACATGTGCCAATTTAGGGTTTCCTAGGTTTTCTTTTAATCCTCCTCTAAACATGCTTAAGGCCTAATTAGGATTAGCACTAATCCTTCCTCACACGTGTGAGGATAGGATATTTCCTACTTAGAATGTGATGTTGCCACATAGCATTTCTTAACCTAACCCTAGTTAGAATCAAACCTAGGTTTAGTCTATCTAACTCCCCCCTACACCTTGCCTTTGCCTATAAATAATGGGTCCTAAACCCCTAATTAAGTCTGATTTCCATATTCAACAAAGTACAGTTACTCTGCAAAAATGGAGATCCAATAGCACACAGTTCATTACCGATGCATACATACAAATTCTGACAGCATACAGAGGCACCCTAACTGCCTTAGGATCGATCTACCAAAGATATTTTACCAGAAGATCATCACAACTCAATTTGCAACTTGCCATATGAATCTGGCTCTAATTAGCGACCCGGGTCACAAATTGCATTTGCAAGCCCCAAATCACTCCAAATTCAGAAGGTAATCTCTATTTTAGCATATTATTACCTTCTACATATTTTATTTTAGTTTATATTACAGTTTATAGTCATTTAATCTTCCTAAATATGGGGCCTGACTAAGGCAAGCCCCCAATGTATTGACCCTTTCTTGCAAGTTTCTTTCAGGTTATTTAGTAGATTTGAAGGAAATGAACACCAACAAACAACAACCCAATGGTGGCCCACATACAATGAAGCCCACCTACACTGAGGGACATCAGAAGGAGGCATCAGGCCTATATTCCTTATTTGTGAAAATAAATAAAAGGGGAAACTCTCCCTATTTGTAACCTATACAAAATTGATAATGAATAAAGCATATGTTTATGAATGACTTGTGTTATTACTTGTTGTTAGATCAAATGTCAACTTTTGGTCATTTCACTATGAAACACATGCAAAAGTAGCATAGTTTAGTCCTTTCCATTAAATAGACTACTTCATAGTCACTTGATTATTGTTCAATCCATATCAAACACCTAAGGTTTGATTCTGAAGAATTTATGACTAAGCTTGGTGATATTGACCGTGGCAGTGAAGACAAAAAAATATTGTATATTGCTCCCATAAATAATGGGCAAACACTAGCTATGTCATTGTCTTTGTCCATTCTATAAAGTTTATCAACAATATAAAAATTCCATTTTGGTGTCCAATATAGCCTTAATATTTAGTATAAAAAATCATCTAAGCTAGAAAGAAGTTGGCTTGGTTGTTTTGACATCAAAACAGGGAAACATAGGCTAGAAAAATGATGAACTTGCCATCATGAATTGACAACGAGCATGGTCTTCCAAGAATAATTTATGGAAAATCAATGAGTGAGAGATTGATGGGTGATATGTACTCCTTATTAGGGTTGAAGTGGTGCTACACCATGAAAATCCCCATCATTTTCATCAAGATTAGTTTTTTTCCAAAAAAAAATTAAATGAAATTTTGTGTCATGTGCCAATAGTCACTATCCAAGTGATCCATTGGTCAAATTAAACTGTAGTACATGTTGGTGTATTCAATAATATACACTCAATAGCCAATCTATAATCAACACACTACAACTATGGTAGAGTATTATTCACATATTTTTTATGATGAAGTTGAATCTAGGATATCATTTTGGTGTCAAACATAGGCTTTGTCATTACCAACAACACCATTTTGTGGATTTGAACAAAAGTGAAAAATTAGATTTAAAATATATACATCATCTACATCCTTCACCATGAGGCCATGACATTATTTTAGGCTAATTAAGTAGGAAATTCAACTAGGCATATGTCATGACCCTCCCTAGCTGACTTTAAGGCACAAGAAAACAATGTATGGACCGATGATGTGGTGATACTTAGTTTGAACATTTGAACCAGCTATGTGATGTTTAGTTGATTTATAAGGGCATGTTATTGCTAACATATTTCCAAGTGTGCAGGATCAGGTACACTCGTAGGTGGAACAGGTAAAGTTACCCACCAAAAATGAGGGTACCAAAGATCAGGGGAAATGATGATTAAGGTACTCGAAGGTAACATGGATAGATACCTTCATATAGGCATGCATTGATGGAAGGGATAATCATCGATGGCTGATCACCTTGAGCTTTAGTTGATAGCCTAGAAGCTATCATAAAATCTCTGGCTAAGATAGGTGATTGGGTTGATGGAAATATTCCCTCTTTGTTGATTATGTAAATGTGTTTGCTCTTTACTGCATCATGGTTTGAGTAGTTGATGTTGAGTTTCTATATAAGAACCACTGCAAGATGCATATAGATGCATAGGGTAAACTATCATATTCAAAGTAAAGATAAAGCATACTCCTTGTGAAAGAAAGTAAACTAAATTTATATGTTGAATTTAGATTCTTTAAATTAATTAATGAGGTTTAAGAAAATAATGTTTGGCTCATTGGAGCTCATTAGTAAATTCATTTGCAATTAATAAATGGGTTTTCATTTGAATTAATTAAAAGTGTTCTTTTAATGTTAATAGGGTATTCATTGAAAGGCTTTAATTAATTAAATAAAAGAGAATTCATTTTTTTAAAAAAAAGAGATATATGAAGATATATAATAGATATCTTTATTAAAAAAAAAAATAATAAACAAAGGGGCAATAATGAAATTGGGCAAATAAAAAGTAATGTATTTTAATGTAAATAAATATCTTAAGAATGATATTTTAATTAAAAGGCCATTCTTTAGTTTAAAAAAAAAAAGGTAATGAAATGTAATCATCCCGTTCCTAAACGATGAAACCTAGGAGATATCCTACGACGCTGCTAAGTTTCCAAATGTGGGAAATATGGGAGGAGCATGTAGAGGATAGGGGATGGTGCATTGAAGAATGGAGGTGGATGATGGAGCTCGGGGTTCGAGAAGATGGTGGATGGGCACGTTAGGGAAGAAGGAAGGAAAAGTGAGAAAATGGGAGAACAGAGCATACGGGAGGATACGAAGAGGCAAGGAGGAGAAACAGAGATGCAGAGAAGAGATGGGCATAGCGGGAGGAACGTGCCAGAGGCTGAGAGGAGAGCCTACCAGATGATGCCATATTTCCAATCTCCGTAGGAGTTAAGGTTGGGTTGTTCTGAATTTAATCCCGATTTTAAATTTACGTGGGATTATGCTATGTAAGCTTGTGTTTTTGGTGGTATGTTTGTGGAAAAAATCTCCCATGTTGCTTGTAGAAGTTCTTGTGGAACTACATGTGCTTTGTTTGGTTGAAATTGATGCTATGGAAAATTGCTTTGTTTGGTGGAAATAAAACTCCCCATGTTGCTTGTAGAAGCGTTGTGCGCTACGTTGCTTTGTTTGGTGGAAAGAAAACTCCCCATGTTGCTTTGTAGAAGCACTGTGTGCTACGTTGCCTTGCTTTATGGGAAAGAAACCCTCTGTGTTGCAAGTGAGCGTCGTGCGCTATGTTTAATGAAGAAACCTGTAAATGCCTTATGTGTGTGTGGCTTTAAAAGTAATCCACCTTACACCGGGTGAGTGTTGTGTGGGTGTGTAATCACCCTAGGCTGCGTTGAGAGCTATGCACAAGGTTTAGGAAGGAAACCATCTCTTGTTTGAAAGTGCTGTGTGCTATGAAAAGCCATGAGCTCTAGTGAGCGCTTAGGAGAGAACCTTAGCGAGCATTTTAGAGAGAGTAAACACTAAGGAAACTAGTGGGCATCGGCAAGGAATGTTGTGCATGTCCGAAGGTCATGCCACATCGAAGGGAACACTATGAGTGTTGTCGGGTCTAGTTTGTATAGAGGCTAGGAATACCGTGGTTGCCTAGTATCCATTTACCTTTAGTTGTAAACTCCTACTGTAGAAAAGGTGTTGTGTAACGTGATCAAAATAAAGATAGAAACCTTGTTCTTTGGAAAAAGTGAAGGGTTGAATTGGAAGGAAGACCTTAGTCTCCTAAAATATATTGAAGGCTTTTATTTAAAAGGAACCTTAGATTTTATGAAATGCATTTAGGGTTTTTAATTAAAAGGAACCTTTGATATTTATGAGATTTATTTAAGGTTTTTAATTAAAAGGAACCTTAGATTTTATGAAATGTATTTAGGGTTTTTAATTAAAAGGAACCTTTGATATTTATGAGATTTATTTAAGGTTTTTAATTAAAAGGAACCTTAGATTTTATGAAATGTATTTAGGGTTTTTAATTAAAAGGAACCTTTGATATTTATGAGATTTATTTAAGGTTTTTAATTAAAAGGAACCTTAGATTTTATGAAATATATTTAGGGTTTCAATTAAAAGGAACCTTTGATTTATAAGAGTTTTATTTAAGGTTTTAAATAATAGGGAACCTTTAGATTCTTATGAAATGTATTTAAGGGCTTTAATTTAAAGAGAGAACCCCTTTGATTAAGGTTGAATATCTTAGGAGTTTTAAATTAAAGAAATGTGGATTTATTCATGAATTGAAGTTATGGGGCTTCAATTTAGGGAATGAATGAATGTTGTTTTAAAGGTTAAAGGTATATGACTTTAATGCTTTAGAAAGTGATTGATTGATTGGAAATGGTGAATTAAAAAGGATGTAGTTTTATTCTTTGAATTAAAGTTATGGGGCTTTGATTTAGGGAATGAAAAAGAAAGGGATTGTTTTAAAGGTTAAGGGTATGGGACTTTAATGCTTTAAAACATGAATGAATTTAATTTAAGTTAGACCTTTATCTAAGTTGTATATGTGGGATGACTCTCTAAGGGAACTTGAGAGGTGAAAATAAAAGTAAAGGTTCTTTTATGATATCCATTGTGCATTAGATGGTTAGAAACTTAAATGAATTTTGTATAGTTGCAATTTGGCAAAGTAAATGAATAGATGCATTTAAAAGGTATGCCTATCCTGAACCATGAGTATCCTGATCCCCTACTACCCTCAAAGTACCAATGGGAAGCAAGGAGAAGCAAGGAGTTCCATGGAAATGAAGAATAGGTAATTGTATCTTGCATTGATTTACTTATGATCAAATAGAACTAGAAATGTGGGGAGATATCCCCAATGCAGATAAGATGAGATTCTTAAGAGTAAGAAGGATTTGTCATGTAAGAATTAATGAGATAATTGCTTAATGGTTTAGTGAAGGTACTTTCCTTTATTTTTGTATTTAGTTATATTATGTAATTGATTCTCTTTAGTGTAAACTTGCTTTATTTTCCCTTTCTGTTTGATTGCTCCTTGATGTTATAGTAACTAGATGTATCATTGTTTGGTTGTTTGATGATAGAAATCTAGAGTAGAGTTCTAGGGTGAACTCAGAGGTGACCTAAGGGAATTAAGAACCCCTTAGGGTGAACATAGGTAACCTAAGGGAATTGAGAACCCCTTAGGGTGAACATAGGAGACCTAAGGGAATTGAGATCCCCTTAGGGAGATAAAGGACTAAGTGGTGAAGAGATTACATCTGAGTTAAGATAGCTCATCGTGGAGATGAGATAGATAGCTTAACTCATAATACTCATAGCATACCTACACATAAGGATTTGTGTATGGTATGGAGATGCATGTATACCTTTGATGGACTGAGGGTGATAGGTCTAGCTCATCAAGGATGATGGGATAGATGGACTTATCTATAGTAACACACATTATGCCTACACAGATAGACTTGTGATAGGGTACTTCATGAGATGTAACTTCCAGGGAAACTTAGGTGATTGAAACTTTAGGTTACACTAGTTAGGTTAGGGGTTCATGAAGGGTTCATGTACCTCTCTCCTTAGTAAAAAAAAAAAACTTTTCTATTTTTGTATTTTTCTGTTTGTGTGTTTTTGGGTCATTACATTTGGTATCATAGCTCTAGGTATGAGGGTATAGAGCTTCTATGTGTGCTAAATGGAAATTAGATGCATCCAATGAAGGCTCGCTTATGGCATAGGCTAAAGCTAGGATGATCTAGGATACCCCAATTGTTAGAATCTAACGAGAATTAGCCCAAGGGAGTGTGGAGTGTCAGGATGCCTTAGTATGGGCTTTGGTATCGGTGATGCATCCCAACCTAGGGTATTGCCCTAGTTAGGTTGATGATGCATATAGCAAGAGAACTTTGTATTATGGCTTGATTAGAGATACAACTTAAGATGAAACTATAATCTAATCCCCTTGCTTGGATGGAATCAGGTTAAGATGCCACCTAAAACCAGAAGAGGGAGGCCTACACCTAGAAAAACTCGACAAAGTGAGGTGGAAGAAGAAAATCAAGATGAGGAACCAACCAACCCCAATAGGGAGGTGGAAGACCTCACCACTACGGTCACTGCTATGCAGGATCAGATAAGACAATTGCTTGAAATGACTGCAAATCAAAATTCGCAAGTTTGAGGCTCATAGGTTGGCCTAGATGGTGGATTAACTACAGAACAAGTACAAGCCAGAGCCTTAGCAGAAAAATAAATAGCTAGGGACATGAAAAACATCAACATCTCAAATTTTTATGGAGAAGGTGATGGGGATGCAACGGAAGCATGGCTGAGAGAGGTAGAGGTTCATTTTATGGTAAAAGGTTACTCATCTGGAACCCAAACACTATGGGCTATGATTAACCTAGAAGGAGCTACTCTAGAATGGTGGGAAACCCACTATGAGGAAACCAATATTGAACCCATTGATACTCCATGGGAAGAATTTATAAACATCTTCAAAAAGATATTTCTAACAGAGCATTTCTATGCCCTAAAATTTGAAGAATTTGCTAGTCTTAGACAAGGAACCAACATAGTGGAAGTGTACTATAAGAATCTGGTAAGACTATTCAAATATGTGCCTATTTATAATGAGAAAATGTGAGTTCATAAGTTCACCCTTGGATTGGAATCTAGGTTAAGGCACGATGTGGAGATGCAGGAGCCCAAATCATTGCAAAAGGTATATGACCTAGCAAAGAAAGCAGAGTCACACTTCTATTATAAGTATGACGCTCTACCCGAGCAAGCGCGACAAGAACTTAAGAAGAGGAATAGTAATGGGTTTGTAAAATGGGAGGTTGAGCAAGAGCGAAAAGCCAAGAATCCCCAAAATCTTGAGAAGAAACCCTATGGGAATTGGAGTAAGTTCAAGAAGAACTTTTGGAAGAAGGATAACAAGCCCAACAATATGAAACCTCAATCGTAGAAGTCGCATACTCCAACTCCAACAACTAAGAATGGGAATGAGAAGTTTGAGAAATAGCAAGGACCCAAGGAAGGGTGCTACAATTGCTGAGGACCTCATTACTATAATCAGTGTCCATATCGAGTAGGGACTAGCTCGATGGGTGTGAAAGGGAAGGAACTAGAACATCGGATCTATGCCACAATCGAGAAGCAGAAGCTAGAGGGACAAGCCACCCCATTACTTGTGAAAGGTAAGGTTTTCAATAAGCAAGTAAACATTTTAATAGATAGTGGAGCCACTTACAGTTTTATTTCATCTAGTCTAGCAAGGACTATGTCGAAAAGGCCTAGGTATTTGGCTCAAGGGTGGAAGGTAGAGTAAGATTCTGGGTAAACCTACTCGGTAAACCAATGTTACCCTATGGCAGAAGTTACTCTATCTGAAGGGACTACATAATATTGTTTATATGTAGCTCCCCTACACGCCTTTGATGTGATTCTTGGGATGGATTGGCTACAGACTCATAGAGCCTTAGTCAATTTCCAAGACCGTTGGATTGAGTATTCAAAGAAAGGCAGAGAAAGACTAAGAGTTCATAGCGATCAAGAGGCTTTTGAACCTCAAATGTTGTCCGCTATGCAAGTGAAAAAGGCCCTCAAGAGAGGAGGAATAGTGTATGTGGTAAAACTCAATGAGGTGGGAGACCAAGAGAAAGGAAAAATACTAGGACGACATCCAATCCTACAGGATTTTTAGGACGTATTCCCAGAGGACCTACCTGGATTACCTCCTGTATGGGAATTCAATTTTACAATTGAACTTATGATGGGAACTGAACCTATTCATAGATCCCCGTATAGAATGAATCCTACTGAAATGCATGAACTGAAGGTTCAATTGCAAGGATTATTGGAGAAGGGTTTGATAAAACCAAGTGTGTCACCATGGGGTGCACCGGTTCTATTCATGAAAAATAAGGATGGTTCACTAAGATTGTGTATTGATTACAGAATGCTAAATAAGGCTACAATCAAGAATCGATATCCTTTACCTAGGATCGAAGATTTATTCGATCAACTAAAATATGCCAAGGTGTTTACCAAAATTGATCTGAGGTTAGGGTATCACCAGTTGAGAATTCATGAGGAAGATACTCACAAAATGACATTTAAGACTAGGTATGGGCATTATGAGTTTACGG
Organism: Wollemia nobilis; assembly: GCA_028583015.1. Lineage (NCBI taxonomy): Eukaryota > Viridiplantae > Streptophyta > Pinopsida > Araucariales > Araucariaceae > Wollemia > Wollemia nobilis. The sequence goes on along the minus strand of JAQPPZ010000386.1, from coordinate 3,111,188 downwards.
TCCTACCCTTTGGATTGACTAATGCCCCAACCACTTTCATGAACCTAATGAACAACGTGTTCCGAAGACATTTGGACCAATTTGTTCTGGTATTCCTGGATGATATCCTTATATACTCTCGAGATAAAGTAGAGCACGATAAGCATCTTAGGATCATGTTGGAATTGTTGAGAAAGAATCAGCTTTATGGAAATATGGCTAAGAGTGAATTCTATGTTCCAGAGGTAAGATACCTTGGACACGTTATATCGAAAAAGGGGATTGTTGTGGATCCAGAAAAGATAGAGGCTATTCTGAATTGGCCACCCCCGACTAATGTCACTGAAGTGCGAAGTTTCATGGGGTTAACGGGCTATTATAGACGTTATATAAAGGACTACTCTAAGATTGTTGGACCCATAACGAACCTTCAGAAGAAAGGAAAAGAATTCAATTGGTCAGAGAAGTGTGAAGCTGCCTTTGAGCTATTAAAGCATAATCTTACTACTGCACCGGTACTAAAGGTTCTCGATCCTCAAGGGGACTTTTTAGTGTGCACAGATGCATCAATAGATGGGTTGGGTGGGGTACTCTCACAAGAGGATTCAGTAGTGGCATATACTTCAAGGAAACTTAAGAAGCATGAAGTTAATTATGCTACGCATGATTTGGAGTTGGCTGTAGTGGTGCATGCTCTAAAGGTTTGGTGCCACTACTTGGTGGGAAGGCCCTTTGAATTGAAAATAGACCATCAGAGTCTACGGTATATATTCACCCAACCAATACTTAATGCAAGGTAGAGAAGATGGGTAGAATTCCTCGTTGAGTATGATTTTGAGATTGAGTACATAAAAGGAAAGGAGAATAAAGTGGTTGATGCTTTAAGTAGAAGGAGATATATAGCAACCATCACTAGAGCTCACATGGATCTGATGGATCAAGTGAGATAGAGGTAATCTCAGGATGAGTATTGTCAAGGAATTCGAGTCAATATGGACAGAGATCCTGAAGGAAATAAGGAGTTTAGTGTGAAATATGACCTTCTGTGCTATAAGGGAAGGGTCATTATACCAAAGATAGGTAATTTGAGGAACTTAATCATGCGAGAAGCTCATAGATATCCTTATTCTGCTCATCTCGAGAGGAGCCAAAATGTGAGAAAACATGAAAAGAGCCTTCTTTTGGGTAGGAATGAAGAAGGATATCATAGATTTTGTTGCTCGATGCCTCGAATGTCAGAAGGTTAAGGTAGAATGCCAACATCCTATAAGAAAACTTCATCCGCATGAGGTACCTATGCAAAAATGGTAGGTCATATCCATGGATTTTATTATGGGGTTACCCAAGACTCGGTACCAACATGATGCCATCTTTGTAGTGGTCGACAAGTTGACTAAGGTTACCCACTTCATACCAGGAAATACCAAGGATGATGCTCAGGTAGTAGCTAGCAGATTCATCAAAGAGGTATTCCGATTGCATGGGTTTCTAGAGGTAATCATCTTAGATAGAGACTCCAAATTCACTTCTAAATTTTGGAAATCCCTTCATAGTGCAGTTGGTACAAAATTGAATATGAGTTCAGCATACCATCCTGAGATCGATGGAAAAACAGAGTGGGTAAACCAAGTTCTAGAAGACATGCTCTGCATGTACTGCATGGATCATAAATCTCAGTGGGAAGACTATCTACCTTTGGTAGAATTTGCCTACAATAATGGATATCACTCCTCGCTAGGAATGGCACCTTTTGATGCCTTGTATGGGTGAAAGTGCAGAACACCATTGTCATGGGATAACCTAGAGGATCGAAGTTGTGATTGGACCAGAGATGGTCAGGGTAATGGAAGAGCAGCTAAAAGAAATTAGGCAAAGGCTTAAGGAAGCTATGGATAGGCAGAAGAGTTATGCAGATCTAAAAAGGACTCCCAGAGAGTATTCTATTGGAGATAAGGTGTTCTTAAGGGTTAAGCCAAAGAAAAGTGCTATCAAATCCATGAAGTTGGATCCACGTTTTGTGGGGCCCTTTGAGATCATAGAAAATATCAGTCTGATTGCTTATCGACTTGCATTACCACCTAATCTATCCAAAATCCATGACACCTTCCACATATCCTTGCTTAGGAAATATGTTGCTGACCCTGAACATGTGTGGGATGTTTCTAAATTGCATATGGCAAATCCAAAGGCCATTGAAGTACTGTCAATGAATATTCTTGAGTTTTGATCCAAATATCTACAAAATCGGACTCTTGATCAATGTAAGGTCCAGTGGGACCAGTTCTCTGAGAAGAATGCCACTTGGGAGAAAGTGGAGGTTATGCGAAAACATTTTCCCTTTTTGTTTGAATATTATATGATGTAATAATTTTATTTTCTACTGAACCACAAAAGGAAAACTGGAAACACCGAGGATGATGTTTAATCCTAGTGGGGGAGGATGTCATGACCCTCCCTAGCTGACTTTAAGGCACAAGAAAACAATGTATGGACCGATGATGTGGTGATACTTAGTTTGAACATTTGAACCAACTATGTGATGTTTAGTTGATTTATAAGGGGCATGTTATTTCTAACATATTTCCAAGTGTGCAGGATCAGGTACACTCGTAGGTGGAACAGGTAAAGTTACCCACCAGAAATGAGGGTACCAAAGATCAAGGGAAATGATGATTAAGGTACTCAAAGGTAACATGGATAGATACCTTCATATAGGCATGCATTGATGGAAGGGATAATCATCGATGGCTGATCACCTTGAGCTTTAGTTGATAGCCTAGCAGCTATCGTAAAATCTCTGGCTAAGATAGGTGATTGGGTTGATGGAAAGATTCCCTCTTTGTTGATTATGTAAATGTGTTTGCTCTTTACTGCATCATGGTTTGAGTAGTTGATGTTGAGTTTCTATATAAGAACCACTACAAGATGCATATAGATGCATAGGGTAAACTATCATATTCAAAGTAAAGATAAAGCATACTCCTTGTGAAAGAAAGCAAACTAAATTTATATGTTGAATTTAGATTCTTTAAATTAATTAATGAGGTTTAAGAAAATAATGTTTGGCTCGTTGGAGCTCATTAGTAAATTCATTTGCAATTAATAAATGGGTTTTCATTTGAATTAATTAAAAGTGTTCTTTTAATGTTAATAGGGTATTCATTGAAAGGCTTTAATTAATTAAATAAAAGAGAATTCATTTAAAAAAAAAGAGATATATGAAGATATATAATAGATATCTTTATTAAAAAAAATAAAAAATAAACAAAGGGGCAATAATGAAATTGGGCAAATAAAAAGTAATGTATTTTAATGTAAATAAATATCTTAAGAATGATATTTTAATTAAAAGGCCATTCTTTAGTTTAAAAAAAAAAAGGTAATGAAATGTAATCATCCCGTTCCTAAACGATGAAACCTAGGAGATATCCTACGACGTTGCTAAGTTTCCAAATGTGGGAAATATGGGAGGAGCGCATAGAGGATAGGGGACGATGCATTGAAGAATGGAGGCGGATGATGAAGCTCGGGGTTTGAGAAGATGATGGATGGGCACGTTAGGGAAGAAGGAAGGAAAAGTGAGAAAAAGGGGAGAACAGAGCATACGAGAGGATACGAAGAGGCAAGGAGGAGAAACAAAGATGCAGAGAAGAGATGGGCATAGCGGGAGGAACGCGCTAGAGGCTGAGAGGAGAGCCTACTAGACGATGCCATCTTTCCAATCTCCATAGGAGTTAAGGTTGGGTTGTTCTAAATTTAATCCCGATTTTAAATTTACGTGGGATTATGCTATGTAAGTGTTGTAGCAATGTGGACTATGTTGTTATTGTTTTGTGGAAAGAAAACTCCCATGTATGCTATGTAGAAGCGATTGTGCGCTACGATTGCTTTGTTTGGTGGAAAGGAAACTCCCCATGTTGCTTGTAGAAGCGTTGTGCTCTACATTGCTTTGTTTGGTGGAAATAAAACTCCCCATGTTGCTTGTAGAAGTGGTGTTGTGGTGGGATATGTTTTTTTGGTTGGATGTTTTGTTGGTGTGTTTGTTTGGTGGGTTGTGGGCTCTAGTTGCTTTGTTTGGTGGAAAGAAAACTCCCCATGTTGCTTTGTAGAAGCACTGTGCGCTACGTTGCCTTGCTTTATGGGAAAGAAACCCTCTGTGTTGCAAGTGAGTATCGTGCACTATGTTTAATGAAGAAACCTGTAAACACCTTATGTGTGTGTGGCTTTAAAAGTAATCCACCTTACATCGGGTGAGTGTTGTGTGGGTGTGTAATCACCCTAGGCTGCGTTGAGAGCTATGCATGAGGTTTAGGAAGGAAACCATCTCTTGTTTGAAAGCATTGTGCACTGTGAAAAGTCATGAGCTCTAGTGAGCGCTTAGGAGAGAACCTTAGCGAGCATTTCAGAGAGAGTAAACACTAAGGAAACTAGTGGGCATCGACAAGGAATGTTGTGCATGTCCGAAGGTCACGCCATGCCGAAGGGAACACTATGAGTGTTTCCGGGTCTAGTTTGTATAGAGGCTAGGAATACCATGGTTGCCCAGTATCCATTTACCTTTAGTTGTAAACTCTCGCTATAGAAAAGGTGTTGTGTAACATGATCAAAATAAAGATAGAAACCTTGTTCTTTGGAAAAAATGAAGGGTTGAATTGGAAGGAAGACCTTAGTCTCCTGAAATATATTGAAGGCTTTTATTTAAAAGGAACCTTAGATTTTATGAAATGTATTTAGGATTTTTAATTAAAAGGAACCTTTATTTTGAGATTTATTTTTAGGTTTTTAATTAAAAGGAACCTTAGATTTTATGAAATGTATTTAGGGTTTTTAATTAAAAGGAACCTTTGATATTTATGAGATTTATTTAAGGTTTTTAATTAAAAGGAACCTTAGATTTTATGAAATGTATTTAGGTTTTTTAATTAAAAGGAACCTTTGATATTTATGAGATTTATTTAAGGTTTTTAATTAAAAGGAACCTTAGATTTTATGAAATATATTTAGGGTTTCAATTAAAAGGAACCTTTGATTTATAAGAGTTTTATTTAAGGTTTTAAATAATAGGGAACCTTTAGATTCTTATGAAATGTATTTAAGGGCTTTAATTTAAAGAGAGAACCCCTTTGATTAAGGTTGAATATCTTAGGAGTTTTAAATTAAAGAAATGTGGATTTATTCGTGAATTGAAGTTATGGGGCTTCAATTTAGGGAATGAATGAATGTTGTTTTAAAGGTTGAAGGTATATGACTTTAATGCTTTAGAAAGTGATTGATTGATTGGAAATGGTGAATTAAAAAGGATGTAGTTTTATTCTTTGAATTAAAGTTATGGGGCTTTGATTTAGGGAATGAAAAGAAAGGGATTGTTTTAAAGGTTAAGGGTATGGGACTTTAATGCTTTAAAACATGAACGAATTTAATTTAAGTTAGACCTTTATCTAAGTTGTATATGTGGGATGACTCTCTAAGGGAACTTGAGAGGTGAAAATAAAAGTAAAGGTTCTTTTATGATATCCATTGTGCATTAGATGGTTAGAAACTTAAATGAATTTTGTATAGTTACAATTTGGCAAAGTAAATGAATAGATGCATTTAAAAGGTATGCCTATCCTGAACCATGAGTATCCTGATCCCCTACTACCCTCAAAGTACCAATGGGAAGCAAGGAGAAGCAAGGAGTTCCATGGAAACGAAGAATAGGTAATTGTATCTTGCATTGATTTACTTATGATCAAATAGAACTAGAAATATGGGGAGATATCCCCAATGCAGATAAGATGAGATTCTTAAGAGTAAGAAGGATTTGTCATGTAAGAATTAATGAGATAATTGCTTAATGGTTTAGTGAAGGTACTTTCCTTTATTTTTGTATTTAGTTATATTATGTAATTGATTCTCTTTAGTGTAAACTTGCTTTATTTTCCCTTTCTGTTTGATTGCTCCTTGATGTTATAGTAACTAGATGTATCATTGTTTGGTTGTTTGATGATAGAAATCTAGAGTAGAGTTCTAGGGTGAACTCAGAGGTGACCTAAGGGAATTAAGAACCCCTTAGGGTGAACATAGGTAACCTAAGGGAATTGAGAACCCCTTAGGGTGAACATAGGAGACCTAAGGGAATTGAGATCCCCTTAGGGAGATAAAGGACTAAGTGGTGAAGAGATTACATCTGAGTTAAGATAGCTCATCGTGGAGATGAGATAGATAGCTTAACTCACATACTCATAGCATACCTACACATAAGGATTTGTGTATGGTATGGAGATGCATGTATACCTTCGATGGACTGAGGGTGATAGGTCTAGCTCATCAAGGATGATGGGACAGATGGACTTATCTATAGTAACACACATTATGCCTGCACAAATAGACTTGTGATAGGGTACTTCATGAGATGTAACTTCCAGGGAAACTTAGGTGATTGAAACTTTAGGTTACACTAGTTAGGTTAGGGGTTCATGAAGGGTTCATGTACCTCTCTCCTTAGTAAAAAAAAAACTTTTATATTTTTGTATTTTTTTGTTTGTGTGTTTTTGGGTGATGATGACTTACAAATAGTGCAAGTGACCATGGCAGGAGGAATGGAAGAAGATATGATCAAATTACTATCTAATGTTGGTTTTAATTTTGATTAGGAATTCCCATAAGACCAAAACATATATCTAGGAATTGTAACTTAGAAACAAATATGACTTAGTTTCCTTGAGGTAAAAACAACATCTCAAGACTAGTAAGATAACAACTAGTTAGGCATTAACAAATAGATAACATAAAGTAAATTAAAAATAAGTGGTCCTGAAACCAGTGGAGGCTTTACAAAAGCAATGAAACTATAATTAATACAATGGAAGGGTAATTATGGAGAGGGAATTTCCAACAAGTATTTTCCCCCTCATAAGAAACCAGATTGAATTGCTTTGATACTAATTAATATAGAGCAATTTCCAACTTACTATTTTATTCATTTGTCAAATTTATATAGGCATCAAGGATGCCAATATTACATCAAGAGCCTATCTTTCATATCTCCATGAAGTCATAAACAAATATAATATGATAAAAAATAGTTATATTAAGCTTAACTCCCTAACAAATTAATAGCTAACTAACATAAGCTATATAGAAGCTAAAAAATTAGATCTAGAAGCCCATGTTTCACATAGAAAATAGTAAACTAAAAGAAATAATTTAAATCCTATGCTAATGTTTATAATTACTATGCCTATCCTTATCAAGTATGGATTCTCTTGAGAGATATATAGGTGATAAATCTAATATTGTTAAGTTATATATATATTGTAAAGTTCATATTCATAATGATACATAGAATAAGGTGGATGCCAAAATCCAATATTTTTTGTTGTGGTATATTTTGATACCTCCAAGACTTATCACTTATATGATATCATGAGTAGGATGCTATTATCTAAATAATGTAATCTTTGGATACCCCTGCCTCCTTGGGTCTTACCCAAAAGTGGCATCCCTTTTGGGATGTTTTCCACACAAAAAAAAGAATGTAATCTTTGATGAGGTGTTTCCACTAAGTCCTAGACTAATTTCTATCATTTTGGCCAATGATTCTCTTCTCAAGTCTCCTCCATTATTCTCTATTGTCTCCTTTGAGATTATCATTTATTCAATTCCAATTATTTTAGTTTTTATAGCAATAAAAATAGTAATCCAATAATGCACAATGAACAATATCCAATGATAATGATAACTCAAATCAAATTACTAGAATTTCAAATATGCAATAATCAAATTCTAAATTTTAATCAATACAAATCCTTAGCCACTTAAAGAGGGAAAAGTCTCATAGCCACTTGGAGAGGGAAAAATCTCATATGAATAATAGATATGACTAAGATTCAAATATGAAAGGTGATTTCAATTACCATATAACTCTTTCTATATTTAGACTAAATAAACATTAACCCTAACCCTAATTCTCAAGAGAAAACTATTTAAAATTAGGGCCTAAGCTGCTAAAAATAAAGATAGATGACATGGTTATATTGGAGTCATTACATAGATCCCCCCTTTAGAAATACTTGTCCTCAAAGGTAGAAAAGAATAGAAAATGCTTTAAGGATCCCACATATAATCCTTTTCTAGAAGGCCCTACCACTTGATAATAAACTCGTAAACCTATCGAGACCATAGAAAATGAACTCAAAATTACTTTTGGTGGGAGAGTTATTCATCCTTCATCAAGTACTAGAAGTTCTATCTGAAATTGCACCTTCTAGTCAATAATGTTTTTTGAGAAATGATACATGAAATGTGGGATGGATGTGGGAATATGGTGGAATATCCAACTAATATGTTTGTTCATCAATGCAATGAATGATATTATAAGGCCCATAAAATATAGGATCCAAATTTTTATTGGACTCAGTATTCAAGGATAATTACTTATATGGCTACAGGTAAAAAAATACCATATCCCCCATGGTAAATTATCCTTTATAATGGTGCAAATACCAATGCTACTTCATATGGTTATGGGACTTGGTTAAGTTATATTTAAGAAGCTAAAGCAAAAAATATTTTTGTTGTAATAAATTATCTACCTAGGAAACCTTGGAGGATTATGGAACATAGTCTACCAAGGATGGAGGATTCTAACCATACAATTCTTCAAATGAGAACATCTTGAGGGAAGAATAGTAAGAAGAATTACACCATCATTCATCTAATGAGATCTAATGAATCCAATGATATTGCTTATATCAAGAAAACAATGAAGGTAAGTACCTAAATATTTGTTAACAATCTCTATCATGTGATCTTATTGAAGATGATAAGAAGAGGACATACTCAACTTAGTATAACTAAGAACTAATAATTATTTCCAAAAGTAATTGGTGAATACAAGGTCATGATCACTAATAATGGACTTAGACATATCGTGCAATTTAAAAATAAAATTGAGAAATACCTTAGCCATCTTACTTGTTGAATAGGGATGTTATAATGCATAAAGGTAAGTGTACTTGGAAAGACAATCCATTACCACAAATATTATAGTTTTTTCTCTCAAATTTAGGAAGCCCCTCAATAAAATCCAAGGTTGTGTGCTCCCATTGATAGTCAAACATAGGTAGGGGTTTCAATAATCCAAGAGATTTAACTATTTCTCCCTTGTTATTCTAACACACCTTGTATTCAACCATAAAATTTCTAACATAATCCTTTCCAAGAAAAATACTACTTCACGTGCTGATACATTTTCAAGAATCCATAATGTCTTTCCAAATGAGATGCATGCAATTCTTGTAGGGCACTTGTATTAATAGCCAAGGACTAAGGAATATAAATGTAATCCATTTTGCAAAGAAATCCATCATCATAGGAGAAACATAAAGGCAATAATGAGCTAGCATATAATTCTTGAATGATCCAACTAGTCTTTGGATAAGAAAGCCAATCCTCCCAAAGTTGAGAATTCCATTATGGAAAAGGACTAGAGATGGAACTAAAAACAAAAGCATCCTAATGTTTGTGATACAAAGCATCAATCACTACTTTATTCTTTTCCTTCTTATATTAAATTAAAAATCATACCCCAAGATTTTGGTTAACCATTTATTCTATTGAAGTAAAGAGACATTTTTCTAAGAAATGCTTGAGGTTGTTATGATCAGTCCTGATTATAAAGTGATGTCCAAAAAAATAAGGCCTTAATCTCTCTATGGCATATAGAATAGCTAACATTTACTTCTCATAAGTGGATCCTCCCATATTCTTGCTAGAAATATACTTACTTTTAAATACCAATGGGTGCCCATATTGCATCAAAACAACTCTAATACCTATGCCAGAAGTATCATACCCAATGATAAATATTTTTAGACCAAAATAGGAGTGGTACGCATAGCATCCTTTATGAATTTAAAGGGTTGGGAAGCATTTTTAGACCAAATAAAGGCACCCTTCTTAGTGTGGGTAGTGAGAGGAGTATAGTTATGAATAAATTTCTTGTAGTAGCCTATGAGTCTTAAAAATACTTGGAGTTGTTTAAGGAATTTGTGCAAGGGATAGGCTTGCATATATTTTATCTTGTTAGGATCTACCTTGAATCCTTCCTGAGTTACTATATATCCCAATTATTCAACCTCCTATACCCCAAAGTAATTTGGATTTGGAAGAGTTTTTCCCTTTGTAATAGGTGAAGAACTTTGTCCACATGAACTAGATGATCCTCCTAGGACTTGCTATAAATTAAGATATAATTAAATAAAATGGGTTAAAAATGCAAATAAAATGATAAAATACGTAGTTTAAAGACTTTGGAAAGTGGAAGGAACATTAGTGAGACCAAAGGCATGACTAGGAACTCATAATTTCTCTCATGTGTATGAAAAGTAGCATTGGGTGTTGGCACTAAATTCCTATTTAATCACATATTTTTAATATGGGTCAAAGTCCAAGGATGAGGTGTCAATGTGTATGTAAGGATGAGGTGTCACCTTTCATGCATATGTGAGTTAGCAATAATGGAATGCTAGGGTTTGCATTGTAGAATATGTAATGCAGTATTTATTTGAGATTGCTAATAAAAAAAGTGGTATGTATGGACATCCACCAAGGGGGGTTTCCCTTTTTATTCTCTTATTTTGTGTTTACATATTTATTTTGGTGCTCCTTATTTTGTTTAGGTATCTTCATTTAGTATCAATTTCATATTCAGATTTAACATTTGGTATCAAAGCTAGGTTTTGAACTTGGGTAGTTTATGGCATTGTATGAAGAGATATAAGGGTTTATGACTTGCGATAGATATGGTGAGCTTTGATAGTAGTAAATTTATTGACCTTCAAAAATGGTAGATCTGGTCATATTAGGGTTTGATATTTAAATATTGGTGAGCTTCTACAATGACAGTTCTGGTGAGCTTCAACAATAGCAAATCTAGTGAGCTTTGATAATGGTAGATCTAGTGAGCTTCAACAATGGTAGATCTAGTGAGCTTCATTAGTAGTAGATTTGGTGAGCTTTATCAGTGGTAGATCTAGTGATATTTGGTAGTGGTAGACCTAGAGAGCTTCAATAGCAACACTTTTTTTTATCTATATTTATATGTTTATTTTCCATGAGTGTGAGATTCGACAATGGTAGATCTAGTGAGCTTTGGTAGTGGTAAATTTGGTGAGCTTTAATAGTGATAGACCAGGTAAGATTCAGTAATGGCACTATATTTTATCTATACTCAGATGCTTATTTTTTGTGAGTGTGAGCTTCGATAATAGTAGATCTGGTGAAATTTGATAGTGGTAGACCTGGTGAGCTTTGGTGATGGAAATATGTTTTATCTGTATTTAGATGTTTATTTTCTAAATATATTTTGGAGTTTAAGGTTGGAAATGCCTATTCTAGTAATTTTATTGTGCAGGTTGCAGAGATGTCCATATATGAGGTTTCATTTTGTAGTTGGTATTCTTCCTATTTTAGTGTGTTGTGTAGATCTAAAACCTTAGATTTGTGTTTTGCAAAGTTGTTGAAGAATTTTTTAGATGGTTTATTGGTTGTACCACAAGTTTTGGGTAAGTATTAACTACTATAAATGGTGTAGATTATACCTAAATAAGCTCCTATGACTAGTGTAGTTTGATTATTGGCTATTGTAATTGGTGTAGCTTGTAGGGCTATTAATGCTACTATAACTAGTGTAGTTGTGCCCAAAAGAGACTAGCTCTAATAATATTTGTAATGTTTTAAAAGTGTTTTTTTGAACTTTTTGTTACCTTGTTGGTATATGGTTGAGGGTAATAGGTGAAGCTAATGTGTTTAGAAGGTTAGAGGTAGCTTGTAGGGTGGCTAGGTCTTGGAACAACTGGATATAGTTGGTGGAAGTTATAGGCCTAGAGGTTGGTAGTAACCAAGTTAAGGCTACTTGTCTTCTAAAGGACTAGTTTTAGCTTGTGCCCATGAAGGGTTGTGTCAAAAATTATTATTTATACTAGAAAATTACAAATATGCCATTGAGGGAATGTCGACATTAAATGTGTATGTAATCACAAATTTGTAATATGGGTCAACGTCCAAGGATGAGGTGTCAATATGTATGTAATTATGAGGTGTCATATTGCATGCACATATGAATTGGAAGTGCTAGATGCTAGGGTTTTCCTTGTATAATATTTAATGTAGTATTTATTTGAGATTACTAATGGAAAAAAATGGTATTTTTGGACATCTCCCAAGGGAGGATTTCTCTTGTTGTTCTCTTGTTTTGTGTTTGCATATTTATTTTATTGCTTCTTGTTTTGTTTAGGTATCTTCATTTAGTATCAATGTCATGTTCAGATTTAACATTGGGGTTATATTCTTATCTAACCCTAATTTGATGAAATCTAGAATGCAAACCTAGTTTTTAAATTATCTAGCACCATGTAATTCATCCAATAAATCATATATAATAGGTATAAGAAACTTATATTTGATGGTGATCTTATTTAGAGGTAAAAAATCAAGACACATACACCAATAATTTCTCTTGCATCGTACCATCACCACCAAACAGGGGTAAGGACTGATGCTTCATCGGATGATTTATTTCTCTAATATTTTCTAAAATAGCTTCTCAAATCTAGAATTATAGGTCTAATGATAATGATAAGGGAACATATTAAGAGGATGAAATACTAGAACAAGGTGGATGGCATGATCATATGTATGCTTAGAAGGAATATCCATGGGATCACCAATGACCTCCTTGTATAAATCCATAGTGTTTTAAAATTTCAATAGAATAGCTAGAATAAGTGACTCCAAATATTGAACTTCCATATAATTAACTTGGACCAAGAATATATTACCACCTTTTTTCAATATCTTTTTCAAGCTATGAAAACTAATCATATTAGAGGGGGGGTATTGGATTCCTTGAAGTCAAATGAGCCTTCCATTATCCACCCACTTGAAATATAATATTTACAAATAAATAGTAACATCACCAAATTGAGATAGCCATTGTGTTCCCAAGATGATATCTGCACTATCTAGATTCATAGCACTGAGATTTCCCAACCAAGTATAATATCCCATTTGGATGTTAACCTTAGTAATTTGACCCACATATTGAGTAGTATTCCCATTTCCAATTAAGACTTGAAAATTATCTTGATTCAAAGAATTGATATATAATCCCAAAGAATTTATTGTCTTACTATCTATAAAGTTATGTGTGCTATCTAGATTTATCAATACATTGACACATTGTTATTTGATGAATCCTTAGACCTTGATAGTATGGTTATATTGGAGTATTATAAGAGTATGATAAGAGAGTTATGGTATCATCCTCATGTTATGCCTCATATACTTTCATTGGTCACTCTTGTTGCAATGAATATTCTTCTTCTAATACTGCTATGTCTTCACCTTCCACTTAAAAGTTATGACATCCTTTACAAGCCTAATCTTGAGGATGGTAATAATTATATTTAAAATAAAAAAATCCCTAAGAGTGCTCATTATTGTAGTTATTGAATTAAGGGCATTGATTTAATTCATGTCTATATTAGAACTTGGATCTTGGAGATTTTGTTCTACTATCAAAGTTATACATTGAGCATCATCAAGAGTATAAGGGTCAAACATATCAAATTCCCATAAAATTTTATCCTTAATACAATGGTGAAAGGTTGAGACCACCATTATTGGATTTAATTGATTGGTGTAGGTGAGAAGACTTATAAACTCTATGCAATACTCATCAACCATTCTTATTTGATCTATTTGAACTAGATAGACCATATAATATGGAATATCCTTTGTCAAATTTTCAAAGTAATTAATATTTGAAGTCACACCACAAAAGAGGATCCCTTGGTTGGTAAAGATCCCATAACAACCATTAATTAACATGGATTCCCAACTTAGTATCTACTAATGTGACATAACCTTATTCAAGAACATGGTGCAAATAGATAATGTTATCTATCTTGGTTGGCCACCCACATGGATCAACATCCTCAAACATGGGTATGACAATATGTGGAAAAATAACATCATGAGGCATGTTAAATAAATTAGAAGCATATCCTATAGAGGAATATATATCAAAAGTAAAGACTAATTTATAAACACCCATACCTTGAGGAGTACCTTGGGTGGCATAGAGAGCTAAGTGACTTTCATAGGAAATTTGAGGACTACGATCAAATGGTAGTTGTGGAAGAATGCTAGTGTACCTTGTGTTTGGTTCTTAATGAATGATAATAGGTCATTTCTAAATGATGTGATACCCATGGACAATATGATGTGTAGTAGAGGATATTTCTAGGATGCATTAGATTTTAGCTAAGGATTTTATAATGGAAGTAATCATATTTTCTTGATTCTAAAGATATACATACAAGATCAATAGTATCATATACAATATTACCAATTTAAGGGGTAGAAGTAGGAGTGATAAGAGGAGGTTATTGGAAAAGGAGAGGAAGGAGGAAAATCCATGGTTTTTAAGAAAGAAAATGTTGGTCTCAACTATTGATATTTGGGGTAGTGTTGTTATGCTTACCAAGAGTTTTGGGTTGGTGCTTTGTTTTTATCATATAAACATCCTCTAAAAAATGTATTGTAATTGAATATTGACTCATGATCAACTAGTAGTGATAGAAGGCTCATTTATATACTAGGGGAAATTGAAAAACCCAGAAACTCCTTAGAATGCTACTAAAAAATACTATGTTAAAAACATCTTACTTTGATCATCTTGAAGAGATGCTTGCAAAGAGATAGTTCTTCTACAAGGGTCTCAACAAAATTTCCAAAAAATCTTGTTGGAAACACCCCTTTTTTTGACCATCTTAAGGAGATAATCATAATAGGATATGCCTCTTAAAAAAAATTGATGACACCCAATAAATGTTTTAATCGAGTTTGAGAAAAGAAACAACAAACTCATAATATTCTAGAAGATAAATGTATTAGAAGATAATATCAAAACAAATATGAAAATGTTATTGGAAAATAGGAAGCAATACTATTTAGAAAAAGGTCTAGAATGGTTCATTCTACGTTCTACTATAAATTTGTACCTCCACATAGAGTCGGTATTGAAGTTATGATACCACTTGTAATGAAATAACTTCATGATTTATATAAATAGTAGTAGATATCCAATAATGCACAATGAATAATATCCAATGATAATAATAATTAAAATCCAATTACCAAAAAATCAAATATGTAATAATCAAATTATAGATTCAAATCAATACAAATATTTAGCTACACAAAGAAGCTAAAGTCTCATAGCCACTTAAAGAGGTGAAACCTTATATGCACAATAGATGCAACTAATATTCAACTATGAAAAATGATTTTAACTACCACATCATTTTCCTATGTATAGACTAAATCAACATTAACCCTACCCCTAATGCTCAAGGGTTGGCTATCTAAACCTAGGGCCTGAGTTTACAAAAACAAAGATAGATAGAATGATTATATTAGAGTCGTTATAGCTTCTTAACCTCATAGCATGATTCCATTAGTAGATTATATTGATATGACTCATATTTTAGATCCTTCTCTACAAATTCCTTCATATTTTGATCCTATAACATATGAGCTTGATCTTATCTTATCTTATGTAAAAATACTGGATGTTGAGATGGATGATGAACTTGGGATTGATATTGTAGCATTTAATTCTAATGTTTCTTCTATGTAAGGTGTACCACAATATTCCATAGATAACTTGATGCTCAAGTGGGTCTTTATTCTCCTTCAATATGCTCAACACATTATCTCTCAAAAACACCATTAAAAGGCCCCATATTGTGCTTTAGTTACAAGAATTAATGATTCTAGAGACCCTCTTACTTTTTCTTAGGCCAAGCATTGTATAATGTGGAAGGATGGTATGCTTTTCAAGTATGATTCATTGATTAATAATTAGACATAAAATCTTGTTCCTCTTCTTAAAGGGAAGAGTATTATTGGCTATAATTTATCTATAAGACTAAGTACAATTTCAATGGCTACATGGATAATCACAAGGTATTTTTGGTTGCTAAGGGATCCTCTCACGAGGAGGGTGTTTACTATTTATTTATCTTTGCCCTAGTTGTAAGGATGGAATCTATTTGGATGATTATCTCTATTACTTCTTATATATAATAGGTACATTATATGGAAGGGATGAGTTTCTTTCTTCATGAAGAGATTCTAGAGGAGATTTATATGAGATAACCACCTAGTTTTGAGCTTGATAGGCCCACTTCTTTGATGTGTAAGCTAAATAAGTCCTCTCATGGGTTTAAGAAATATCCTTGTGATTGGTATGAGAAGATTATTTATTTATTTCTTAGTTGTAGGTTTTAGAAATGGGAAAGTATGATGTCTAAACATTAATATGGTTAGATTTTTATGATTGTGTCATATTTTGATGATATTTTTATCACAAGAATGTCACATCCTTGATCTAGGATATTAAGTCATAACTTCATAAAACTTTTGAGATGATAGGTTTAGGCCTCTATTATCTTTTGAAGATTCATATTGACCAGTCACCCTTTAGGATCATCATTTATCATCTTGAGTATGCATTGGAAATTTTACAATAGTATTGCATGAAGGATTATAAAATTTCTTAGACTCTCTTTGATTTTGGTTTTAAGTTACAAGGTGATTGCACTACTCCTTTAGTGGATACCATTTTTTATTGATAACTTGGTAGGGATATTCTCTATCTCACTCGCACTTGGCCAAGCATTGCATTGTTGTCAATTATTGTTGTAGCTATGTGAAATCACTTTATGAGAATATTTAGGTAATGGCCAAGTGGACATTTGATATATGAAAATTACATAGTAGATGGTTTTTCACTACCTAGTTGGAGTACCTTTAATTTTGACAAGATTTTATTATGAAAATTAGGTCAATTATTTGGACTAGTGATGCTCCACCACTAGGTTTGTCTTTTATTTTGGTTTTAGATTTGTATCTTAGTGTTTTAGAAATTAGTCCATAAAATCTTAATATTCTATAGAATTTTAATATTGTGTTGCTAATGAGTCTTATAAACACCTTTAATGGATGTTCATAACTTTGAATCAATTGTGTATTCCTCAATAGTTTTTTTATCACCCTTAATTATGATAATCAAAGAGTTCCATCAAGTTTTTTACAATCCAATATTTTATAAATGTACTAAGCACATCAAGGTTTGGTTGAATTATGTTCAATGGATTTATGCCCATAGGATTCTTGATATAGTCTATGTTCCATTAGTAGAATAGACAACAAATATCCTAACCAAGATCATAACTATGGTTCCTTTTATACAATTGTGGGAGCATCTTGGAACAAGAGAGTTCCCCTTAAAGAATATGATTGATAAGGTCTCCCTTCATGTCCCCTATTTTGATTAAGAGGAATGCTGGAATATGTGGTGTTAAGCTTAACTTGAGGCTATGACTAACTTTATATTATTATTTTTTTATAGCTCTATGGACCCTTGTACACCTTGTATAGGTGTGTTTATTGTAATATTTTAAAATAAACCGTAAGGTTGGATATTTATCCTTGACCTAGGGTCATATCTAACTTCGTATTTATACCCATTGAGACTAATAATTTATTTATTAAATGGAGTAATTAGTCTTTCCTTTAGTGAGTCTCCTTTGGTGTCTATGGACACTCTTTATATTGCATTTTTTTATGTGAGTTTCTTATTATTTTGGATAATGTGTTGATTTATTTCCTTTTTGGAAAGTATTGTAAATCAAAAAGATAATGGATCATTTAAAAAAAAAAATCTCTAAAATATTATTTGTAATAAAGAAATAAATTATAAATAATTGATAATACTAGTATGGAGTTGGAACATTATCATTTTCTAGAGGGAAATCATTTGAATCATATAATGCCAAATATTCTATGAACCAACCCTATGTTTATTTTGAGTACTTTGAATACATAAATAAGGATTTGAATTTATTTATGTATTCACTTCAAAAAATTATTATCTAATCTATAAGCTAAACAAAAAAAAAAAATTCTATATATCAAATGGTAAACTTCTTTAGATTTCAACACTATCTTGTCCTATTAAATCACATACAAAAGGGGGGATTTGATCATATTTTTGATTATGTTGTGTCATTAGGAATAATTTTACTATCCTTATAAATATACTATAGCTATATAGTTAAAAATCACTACACTCAAATATTACCTTAAAAAAATCTTAAGAGGAAGGGAAATAGACAAGAAGCAAAAAATAAAGTATTGGACAAAGTGTGAATAAAAGTTCCGATCAACAATTAGAATGCAAAATATCCTAAAAGGAACAAGTAAGTGGAGTGTCCAAAATTTGAAATTCTATAAAGGTCAAAATAAAAGGAAAGATTTTTTTTGTTGAAAATCTACAAAGCACATAAGGTCCAAAGGTCAAAAATTTTAAAAGTTTCAAAAGGAAAAAAGTAGAAAAGTTTATTCTTCAATATTTTAGGAGACCAAAATTTTATTTTGGGGATCTCACCCTCAAATACCTTTATGGAGAGCTATTGGTCCCATACCCCCTACCAGTATCATGACCTTAGAACCTACACATTATGATGAGATGTATAGTCTTATGAGATAAACAATCCTCTTCCTACAAGAGAGGCATGGCACCCCAAGAAATTTATTGATGCATTAAAGGTAGAATATATGGGAGCCATACTAGGAGAAATCCATGAGCCATATGACATTAATTTCCTATGCTCAGACTCTAGGAATCCCTAGAAAGGGTAGAGGGAAATAACTAAGGTAGTTGAACATCTAAGGAACTAGAAAACCCAACATTAATGATGCTAGATCTAAAACAACTTAGGATACAATGAATTCAATAAATACATGAGCCAACATGTAGAAAAATAGTTATTCTTAAAATATCTACACAGTTTTGGAGGGAAACTCTCCCATAGTGTAACCTATATATAGTAGTAGTTGTAACATTGTAAAGCATTGACAAGTTTGTAAAGCTTTTCTTATTTTTCTCTCTATATAGAAATATATGTATCTCTAGGCAGTGTTGTGGGAAAATGAACCCCTACTGGCATAACCTTTTGTAATAATTTTTGCATTCATATATATATTGGAGGTCGACATGTCTACTTTGAGTCCATATGTGGATCTCATGCCTTAACTCATCTCTTTTATGTGTGTTGTTTACATTTTGATATTTCTATACTTATTTATGTTGAGGAGAGGAAGTGTTCTTGTCGATAAATTATGGCTAGAGCTATTGTGCAGGGGGGTCTTATTTGATCTTTGGTACATCACAACCTTTTTAGATTAATTTTTTTCTTTCATTGTTTTCTTTTTTCTCTTACCTTTTTCATCTAAGCTGTTAGAGTAGGAAAAGTGCACAAAATATCTCATCCTATAAATGATTTGGACTTTGTCAAAATATTCAAGGCCCTTGACTGAGTGAAACACTATGTTATCAAGATAGGCTTTGTTGTGTCACTTTGCACGAGGTATGATCTCTCTCATTTTCCTGGTCCACACCATGTCTGATAGTAGGGACAATTAGAGAGGACATGAAGTTATTGATGCAATTCAATAGGATATGCACATATGTTTAACATATTACTAATTCAATAGAATTTTCCTCTCCCTTTTCTTGTTATTAACTTGTTAATACCATATTTATAAATCAAAATAAGAGAAATATATTTTTTAAGGACTCCAACTTAGGCTACAATTTGCATAATAATAAAATAAAATATGACTTCCTTAAGGAATTCAATCATCTTCCTATCCATTAAAATTATGGATGACAAAGAAGTCATATACACTTTGTGGATGTAATATACCAAAGGATAGAAAATTATCTATCTCAATGTCATTAAAGATGTTTGTTTATATATCAATCCAAGAGCTAAATCTATTAGTGAGAACCTCAACAAATAGATAAGATAGAACCCCATGTAAATTCTATAAGGAGGCACTAACAAAACTATGATAAAAAATGCTTCCACATTAAAAACTTAGTAGTTAAAGGGTTTGAGACCATTTTTTTGTAAAAAATATAAATGGTAATCCTTTTCCCGATAAGCAACCACCTAAAACATGTATTTTTTTATCAATAATTAGGGACCATAATAGTTCAATTACTAAAACATCGATATTTTGTTAAGACACCTATATACCTTCTTTAATTAAATGAAATGTAAAAGGAAAGACAAGCATATTATAAATGTCTTTGTCATTAATGTCAAAAAAGAAAATTATACCATCCCATTTCAAATTAGAAAATCTAACTCCTAATATAGAGAAACATCAATAGGGATACAAAACCAAATATTTTTAATCAATTAATAAGTTATTTTCCCATGTTTAGACAATCTATAATTAGCTTTTAATTCATGTCAATCCAAGAGGTAGCCTTGTTTGACCAATATATATAAGTTTTCCAAACCTTTAATGTACTAACCTTGAGCTAAATAACCTATTATTAAAGTTAAGGGTTTATTACCAAGAAACAAGTTCCACAAAATAGTTCTAAACATTGATAATTCTTACCCAAACATAAAAAAAAGAAAAATATGCAATAAAAGGATTAATTGTATTTAAAACCTTTCATATATAGTATAATATATGAGATTCAATTGGTTGCATAGTGAATCCTTCAAGAAGCTTATCAACAATGTGAATCTAAAAGTGGTTTCTTTATCCTTTTGGAAAAGTATACCAATGTGATCTCTAATAGTAACTTCTAGGGGAATATCCTTCCAAATCCATTATAATCCATTTAGTTATTAAACTAATGCCTTGCAAATTTAAGTTTTTTGTTCAAACCCAACAAACTTCTTGGAGAAGGCACAAAATTTTCAACATGCCTCTTAGTGAACATTTTTTCCACACCAAAGGAAACTTCTAGTTATCTTGCTTGAAGCCTTAAATTCATAATTCTTAAAAGACCAACAATAAGATAAATAAATGTTTTAGGAGGAGAATATATTTTGACAAACTTACAATCTTCCAACCAATTTAATAAAATTATTATATTATTTGTTTAAATTGCAAGAATTTTTTTCAATAAATAATTATTATATCTATTTCAAATTGGTTTTTAAAATAAATTTAATATATAGAATTATTTTAATATTGTAAGTATAAATTTTCCTTTTTTGTATTATAGTTCACTAAGAAATATCTAAGTTCCAAGATAATTTTAAAAAAATGCACAAATTTGAACCTAATGTAGAGCACAAAATGCTAAGTTTATTATTTATGCAAGTAAAAATATATTCCAAAAAATATGTAAATATATTAGTATCCTTTACAAATAGAAATTCAAGTAGTGTATTTATGATAAATTTCCTAGGCTTACCAATAGATGAATCAAATATCAATCAATGCATGGCTTTTAACAAATAAGGAGGGTCCAAAAGAAAAATACTTTCCTAATGGATATCTATAGAGGAATATGGTCTGATAGGTTATTATTAACATCATAACAATAATGACATAGCTAAAGGGAGTATGCACCATCCATACATATTTTTGTCCTTAAACCACAACCTTCATCAAAAGGTCTATAAAAATATAGTCGATTTTGTCAATTTTTTCTCAAATCCATGACAAACATATAACTATTCTCTCATAAATATTTTCGTAAAGCATTTCTTTCCATTTGGCCAAAATATTATTCACTATAAAATTTACTTCAACAAATCCTAACTAATAAGACAACCTATTTTAGATGGAACATTGTTCAACTTAATGTTTAGTAGCTTAGCTTGATTCTTATAAGATACACATTATAAAAATTATGAGTATTTCATTTTTAACTATGATGGGGATCAACATATTTTAGGATCAATTTTATAGCCCATTATTTATGTTTTCTTCTAATATAGAGATAAATTAATATTTTTTACCTTTAATATTGCTTTCTTAGCTTGATTCTTAAAAGATGGACATTATAAAGTAATGAGTATTTGGTTTTTAACTATGATGGGGATCAACAAATTTTTGGATAAATTTTATAGCCCACTATTTATCTTTTGTTATAATATGCTAACCTTAAAATCCACATTATATGAAAGCAAATATTAGAGGCAAAAAATATCAAGTTAGATATATAGAATTCAACTAGGAATCTGTCTAATCTAGTATATCTATTATTTTTCAAAGTAATGATAATATTAATAATTTTTTCCTCTTGGATAGTCTTGTATATATACAAAGTTTTTTTATCATCATTTTTTCTAAGAATAATATAAATATAGAGGTTACTTCATTCTCTTCCTATGATGTAAAAATATCCTCATAGAATGAATTAAAGAATTTTCCATTCTCCTCTTGAAATTCTATAACAATACACTCTTGGTTATTTTTGCTTGTAAATTGTTCATGATGTTTGTTTTTCATATAATTAAAGAAACATTATATAATTTTATCTTTCTCTTTAGGCCAAGTCAACCTAGATCTGATATTATTTTCTTGAGCCATACATTGTTGGTGAGATATGACTTTTTTGTTAATATCTTCCACAATTCATGCTAAAATTTCATTGGATGGGTATTGTTGAAGGTCAATTCAATACTTAAAAAATATTTTTTTATCCAAATCAAGTTGTTTTCTTCTAGATGGATTTTGAAAGGAACAATGAAAAAATGCAAAACATTGAACCAATCCACAAGGATTAAATTGTTGAAGAAACACCACATTAACCAAAATAGAGAGATTGAAAAATAGAAACAATATAATGGAAGCTAACAAAAAAATTGTAATATCATATCATATATTAGAATTGATTATAAGTACAATGGATAAGCCTTGCTTAAATAGGCAAGGAAGATACACCATCGCCATAGGATCAACAATGAGATAAGGATCAATACCCACCATACAAATAAGGAGGTGTGATATGATCCATGGAGAAAAAATCTCAAACCTCCAAATGAAATCAATGAGTGTAATGCCCTAGGAATGCCAAATATCCCCTTAATATCTAAATAAGATAAAAATAAATTTCCACACTTCAAGTGGGTGGGGAAAAATAAACCAAACTAATATAAAAATAAAGTACCTAGGTGAGAATGAGCTAGAGTCTAAATGCCTACTCTAACACCCCCCTCAAGCAAAGCTAGGGTTCAAAAATAAGTGACATATCCACAGTATGAGTCTTTACAACAAGGCCTAATCAGGTACTCATGTACAATGTGTATCCAAAAATATCAAACCAAAAGGAGGGAAAACCATGTGGGAAAAACCATCCAACTAGAAATAGAGAAGAAGAAGAAAGGAATGTGGCCTCATCCACACCCCCCAAGAAAAAATTCATTCACCCCAAGCATATCTCACAACAAATGAAAATTAGGATATGGGAAGGGTTTAGTGAAGATGTTGGCAATATTTTGTTGAGTGGGAATATAGTCCAAGCTGATCACTACATCCTAGATAAGTTGTTGAATGAAGTGCATATGAATATCAATGTGCTTGGTCATCTAGTGCCCAATAGTATGCAATACTCATCATACATGGCATCATACTACTCCTAAATGCCATGGCCCTCATCAAACCTCTATGGATCAACAAAAAATGCCTGACAAAGAAGACCCATGTTGAAAGTAGAAGTATGCCTTGAAGGTGGGAGTCCTTCAATGAAAGGTGTTGCCTCCTCCAGTTTAGTCTAAAACCATCTAGGCATGGGCACAACATGTTCAAGAACCTCTACAACTATATCAACAATGTCTTGATCCTCACTATGATCATCATCAAAATAACCATATTCAAAGTGAAAAGGAGATAAGAATGGAGAATAAGGAGTAGAAAGAGTGGGCTCAGTTGGAGAATAATGCTCATCAAACTAGACATGAGTTCAAAAAATAACTTCATGTGTATCTGGATCCAATAATCTATAAGCCCTCATATACTCACAATAGCCAAAAAAAATGAGTGGCTTGCTCTTTCTATCCAAAGTTGTCCTTTTCTTATTTGGAACATGAGCCCATGCTTGACTCCCAAAAACTAAAAAATGGGAAACATTAGGCTTGGTCCCTGCCCAAGCCTCCTCTATAGTAATTTTCTCAAGAGCTCAATGAGGTGTAAATTTTTTAATGTAATTTACACAATTTATTACCTCATACCAAAACTTGGGAGGTAAATCTCATGAGTGCATAATACAATTTTCCATTTTCTTAAGTATTCTATTTTTACTCTTAGCTACACCATTATACTGTGGTGTATGTGGAACATAGTGTTGATGTAGAATCCCATGAAGGGCCAAAAAATCTAAAACTCCTTGCTAAAATACTCCCTCCATTATCTGTGCAAAGCTTCTTGATGAAACTCAAAGATTGATTCTCAAAAAAATCCTTAAAGACTTTGAATCTAGAAAAAAATTCACTCTTGAACCTAAGAAAATATACCCAAGTTCTCCTTGATAAATCATAAATAAAGGTGAGTTAATACTTAGCTCCTAAAAAAAGAGTGGTAAAAACCATCAAGTCACTATGCACCAACTCAAGATGGGAAGAAGCTCTCTTGGACTTACCTTTGGGAAAAGGATCTTGATGGTGTGTACCAAATACACAACCTAGAAAAAATCCATCAATACAAGAGACCTTAGGTAATCCAATGACCATATCATGAGTGCTTAAATCCTTCAAATATTTGTAATTGAGATGGCCAAATATCTCATTCTAGATCTTGCTTTTTGAATCTACATGATCCACCAAACAAGTACCTCCAAGTGAAAAATCAAAATCCTCAAAGTGATAAATATGTGATCTATGGTCATCAAATACTTGTGCAACAATAGACTGTGGTTCACTCAAATATCTAATCTCAACTTCTTGAGGTATAAACATTACAATTACCCCCCCAGAATGATAAATTTGGTACATGGATAGAAAATTGGTGGAAATGTTTGGAATATAAAGAACATTCTTAATGCATCCACCACCAACCTGTATGTCATCTTTTACCTTAACCAAAATGGAAGAAGAATATCCAACCTCAATACAAGATGTAGAAGTAGAACACAAGGTGGCAAATGACTCCCTGGATGAAGTCATGTGATGAGTTGCTCCAGAATCCAAAATCCAATCCTCAAAAATAGCCTTAGATGATTTTCCAAAAGCATTTAAAGTGTTACCCTTATATTTTTAAGGAGTGAAGGATAATTTTTTATTCCTAAAGGCTTCCTCTAAGTCTTGTAAATTTTTCCAACACTTGTCATTAGAATGACTATTGAATGCACAATATGAAAAGGTAATATTTGATCTATTTTTGGTTTCGAACTGCTTAGGTTTATGATTGGACTCTTTGGAGGATGACTCTTTTTATGTGACTCTTTGGGATTTTTATGAAATGAAGGAGAAGGGGAAGGATTAGGTTAGGATTTAGACTTGGAATTTCCCTTGCCTTTGGAAGTGGAAGTATAGGATGCAAAAAATACCTTATGTGAGGAGGTGTAATGATTGAAGTTAAGAACTTTGGATTCTTCCATAAAATAATTGGCACACAACTTCTCAAAAGTAGGCATTTTGTGAACAGAACCCATGGAATCCATATTGGCAAAAAATGTGGAGGAAAACATATGAAATGGATCCCTAAGTTTTAACGATATCATGAAAATACATTCTTCATCCATTTTAGTTTTTCACTACCCTTTAAAAGTGTGAGCAAGGATTGAAACTTAGTGAGAAAATCACCCATAGATGGAAAATCATCTGGATTGAGAGCACTAAGTTCAACATCAAGATGTAAAACTCTCAAAGTGTCCACTTGCCTAAATAGTTTTTCAATATTCTCCTAAATTTGAAAATGAGTGTCACAATTATTAAGATGAAACAATAAATTGTCACTCACATGCATCCCAATTAATCCCTTGCATTCATGCATTTTTCAATCACGTAAAAACTTATGATACTCTTTTGTAACTTGAGGTATCTCTTCTTGCTTTAATCTTGATAACCCTTTATATTGAATAAGTGTCATCATGTGTGGCTTCCATATGTGATAATTATGTGAGTTAAGTGGCTCAAAATCCTCTAAATCCATTTTTCAATCACAAGAAATAAAATGCAAGATCCACAAATATGGTGTTCAAATTGATACTAAGACACCCCACCCAAAATATTTTTATTCAATGCTAGAGTCTAAAAAACTACTCTAATATATTTAGTTCTATAATATAATATTAAAAATTTCCTATTATAAATATATAGAATAATATCATGTATCAAAATATGGGAGGAATATCAATTAATAATTATCATCATTTTAAGAAATTAATAGAAACCATGCATTCATGATTTCTCAAATAGGAAATATTTAGTTTGTAAATATATTTAAACATTAGAGGGGGCTTGAAAACATGTTTTCCAACTAAAAATGCATCTCAATAGGATGACCATACTAGAGGTTAAATGATAAAATTTTATTAAGTCCTAATTATACTTTGAAGAAAGCATGAAAGCCTACATGTTTCAATAACTCTTTTCCATCCTAGAGTATACTCTAGATTTTTTTTTTAACAAAAGTTATACCATGTATACCAAACTCATTTACTTTATTAGCATTAATAAATTGAAGTATATGCAATCCATTAAACTTGCTCTCAAAAATATCTCATTTCCCTTTCATTCAGAAGACAACCCATATACTTTGAATTCTTGACTTCATGTCATGTTAAAGTCTCCTCCAATTATTTAAGGAACATTCTTTAATTTAGAAGCCAACCAATTTCAAATATTAGTTATTTTTTCCTAAATATTATGAACATTTGAAGATGCTATACCAAAATTTTCAATGAAGTCATTCAAAATTTCTTAGGTTACTCTACTTTAAGGTGAGCACCTAATTTTTTAGGATTTTTTTTATTCTCATTTTTATAGAAAAAATAATAGACTCATTTCCTTGATAATGGTAAAAAACTAAAAACACTACCTCTAGAAAAATAAAATTTAATACACAATATAATTTGAACCCAATATATTGAACTTCTTGTGATAAAAAAAAAATCAAGATCCTTTATGAAATTTCCAAAGGTTTTAACCACATCCTTTTTGTTAGCAGGTTCAAGTCTTCTAAGTTTCCAAACAATACCTTTTATTTTCTATTAAGAGTAGGCTAGTACATGTAATAATTATAATAATAAACCAAGGGGTTCTATCTTATTTACTCTCTTTAACATCATTATTACTGAAACAGGATATTTTTCCTTTCTCTTTTTGATTCAACAGGTTCTTAAAATTCATCCTTTTTAGGATTGGGATCTATAAGACTATCAATAGAAGCTTGACAAAAATTAGTAATAGGAAGATAGCAGTATGAATAAGAACACACTTCTCCATCCATCATTTTTTATCTAAGTACTCAAGTAGAGAGTTATAAATCTTCTTGCTTTAGATTTTCTAAATGAAGGTATAATTAATAAGTATCTATCCCAACTTCAATAATTTATCTATGTAATATAAAATGTTTGGTATTCCAACAATTTTCTCCTACATGCATCATTATAGGTTTTTAATCTCATGTTGCTATAAAAAATTTAAGAGAAGTATGGCTTTGTATTTGAAACAACAAAATCAAATTGATTTATTTGATTAATGTCATTGGGGATACCCACTATTACATTAGAATAATCAAAGAGGAGTTAGGATTTTAATATTCATTTTATGCACAAGAAGTTTCCCTTGAAAGCAATTAGGGTCCCATATATAAGATAATGGGATAATAAGGAAGCATTGGAAAGCATATTGCCTACCTAGTTTGGATCATTAATTGAAACATGCTATTACATATCTAAATTTAAACTTAGACTAGGAACAAGACAAGTAGGAGAGAGAAAACTATACAACAAAAAATGAGGCTAACTAAAGGCCTAGGAAACTAGTTCCATTGTGACTAAAGTAGATGGTAATTGAAAATAAAAGAGAATGGTGTTAAGAAGCTTTAATATTGGATAATTTGCTACATTTTTAGGTGATCTCCCTATTTTTTCTTTAATTCATAAAAATATTTATTTAATTATTTACCTCGATAAATCAGTGTTAGATGCAAAACTTGGTGGTCTCATCTTCATTATGTGACTTTTCCATAAAAATAATTATTAATATATTTATTTAAGATTATAATAACTATACTTTATAAATTAATATTTAAAAATATAGTATACTTTTAAAATGGAAGATTTATATTAGAGATTTTATCGTGAGGGAGGAGGGAGTTGAAATAGTCTTATATGTAATAATAGGTATTTGAATACAAGTGGGAGTATCCATCACAATATGAATATTTGTATATGGATCACGCTTATATGATATTTATTTATTTATTTACTTTTGGAGGTGAGGAAGATATTGTGCAATCATAAGAGAACATGAGACCATGAGGGACATTGTTGAGTATAAAGGGACTTGAACTCTTTATCTCTTAATAGAAAACACCTTCTTCTTACCATTTAGTAGTGCCAAGTATAAAGAGGACTTGAAATCTTGACCTCTTAATAGTAAACATCATCCTCTTACCATTTAGCAAAGATCACATGGTCCATTTTTTATTAGTTATTTTGACCAAATAAAAATAACTTATAGATATTTAATTTTAAAATTATTTTATTCATTATAAAAGAGAGGAGGATATTTACTTTAAAAAGTGATTTAGTTGTCAATATAGAAAATTATTACCCCATGATGTTGGTAGAATAATATTATAATGTGTAGAAAAAAATTATAGGTGAAGAAAATTTTAAAACTACCTATTCATTGAATGGATTTTGTTTCTGAGAGAAACCCAGATGAGCATGTGGAAAAATAAAGGAACCTATTGTAAAAACCCAAGCATAACTCACCTGGTTGTCCCCATCTAGTCTTTCTCTCTAAAATTACAAAGACAAAATTTTCAATCCATCACGAGTTAAAGTCACTGTTACACTATTACTCACCTAAAATTTAAATCAACACGTAGACATAGTTACTCGCTTCAATATTTTTGACCACTGCAGATCGTCTCTCGAGTGGTCGAGATTGGCTAGATCCCATAAAAGGTGCCATATTGTGAACACATTCTTCTCCTTTACTAGAGATCTATGTTCATGATAGGGGGTTTTCCTTCTAGGGACCATAAAACCTAGAAGTGTGGATGCATAGTTCCCCATCCACAACATGGAGTACATAGGTATCATGGACCTATGATCTATCCTTAGTTTTTCATAACTACTACTATAGTGCTTGAACCATACTAGGATTTAGTGTTAGTATGTCTAGTTCCTAGTTATAACCACCACCTTATGGAGACAACTAGGACCCACCATTTCTCTCGCTCGGGTCTAGGTATCTCAGGTCATGTTTGCAATTAACGATGAGACGTCTCATATCATTTCACCACTGTACCTTCTAGCCTCGAAGTATAGAAACTTCTAGATCTAGCTTACTGCTAGACATTCCCCAGTTGAACAATGTATGTGAGAACCCTAACGATACTATTGGTTGAATAGCCTAGAATGACATCCCATTCTACCATTTATTATATGTTCATAGTAGAGGGACCACTTATCTTGTACATATTTGCTAGGAAATGGCTATTCTTGATTTGTGATAGTGGCCACTTGCAAAATATCGATGTTGGGTGGATGTTCATCCATGTTGACAAATCATGAATGTAGTATCACCCGAATTGGTGAAATATATAAAACTTATTGTTGATTGTTCGAGGTATCTATCCCAAGATAGTTTTTTTGTTAAATAGGAAGCTTTTATATTGTTGGTAGGGTTTTTAAGGATCCCTTAACCTAATTATAAAAACAACCATTATAGCTATACCATGATAAAGGATAAACTATTGGCCCTTAACAAGGCTTTGACTGACAGAAACCATATACGAGGACGCAGCCTCAGACTTGAAAACCCAAATATTATATCTAAAGCCAAAGAGTGAGGACACAACCTTAGGCTTGAGGACTCCAAAAAAAAAAAACTATAACTAGAGACATAAGGGCTTCCACGTAGGGAAGGCAAGAAACAAAAAAAGATCATATAATCTGAAGTAAAATAGGCTCCATGCATGGTAGTCACAATAGAACAAGATAAGAGGAAATCAGTCCTCAGTCGAGGTTTTCTCCTCTTCCTTAGTGTCATTATTCTCGATGTCCTAGGGCTAATATTCCTTAGGTTAAATCTTCATAGTAACCTTATCCACTTCAAAATCTCCATCAAATTCCTGGATAGCCTTGCCAACATAGAATAGTTTCTGAAGTCCTTCCCTGATGTCTATGATGGAATTAACCATCGCATTCATCATAGCCATGGAGAAAATGATGAAATCATTGAGTTGTTTGTTTTCATCCTGTATTTCCTCTTTGTTATTCTTTATTTTGATAACTTTGCACCTGGTGGATAGGTTTTGAAGCCTAGCTGAATTCCTCATAGGATCTTCTACACTATTGAAACTTATGCTCTTTCTTGCCCTCAATTTTGTGACGTCCACCATGGATATTTTCTTCTTCTCAACAAGGGACATGCAGACCGAGGAGGAACGAGGTTTAGCAGAACTAGCACCGGCAGGGTTAAGTTTGATAGGATTAGGACTGTTGGCAAAAACATAGGTGTAGATAACCTTAAACATGCCCTGATGGCGGAGAAGGTCATGATTTTTCTTGTCTCTGTAGGATGAAATGGATTTGTTTATGTAATTAAGGAAAAACAGGGGATATTGAGAGGATTACTATCTCTAAAATGGTTTACAAAGGCCAAGTGATAGGTTTTGAGGGCTTTCTCAGGGTTATCAACGGTGATGAACTCCATGATGGGCTTCATCATAGAGTCCTAGGGAGAATTGAGGTCGCTTCTAAATATTTTGGGAGGCTTAGCTTTTTTTAGGATTTTTCATTCCCTTTAAACGACCTCCCAATTATGCTTGTGTCTATGAATGGAATGACCCTTAGGGTTTTGACCAGTGATGGAGGCTAAGAGATGGACATCAACTATGAAATTTCTCCCATGCATAGAGACAGACCCATTGTCCCACAACTCAAGGAAGGTCATCGTAATATCAAGCTCATCACCGGAGAACATATGGAGGAAAGGGAATAAATTTCTATCCTAGATAATTTTTTCTATCGTGGAGTCACATATGATAGATTTTGGCTCAATGAAATCGCTCGACATGGTGGGGGTGGGAGGGGGACTAGTGATGGGGTGGCCTAGAAGACAAGGAAAGGTGGAGAAGCACAAACAAGGGGAAGTGTTCGTGTGAATAAGGGCATATTAGGATAGGGTGATGGCTATAAAAATGTCAAGGACAAGGGGAAGGAGCCAAGAAAGGTGGGGGGTTCTAAAAAATTGAATCGAGCATGGCGAGGATAGGGAAACCTAGGTGTGAGAGCAATGGGAAAAATGAGGCTCACACATAGGAAAGGCCTACCAACTCATGCGAGGACATGCATCATGACAATAGGTAGGCATTGGAAAAATACCTTTGTCAAGAAAATCAACAGGGATTTGTCTAGAAAAATTAAAGGTAAAGGGCGCATTTCCCAGCTTTCTTGGAGTAATAAATTTCAAGGATCGTAACTCCAGATTAGCATAACCATTAGCCAAGGTGGACTCCTCCATACTATGCCATTTCTACATGCTATAATAGTGGGTAATGAATGCGGCTCAAGTTTCTATAGTGGGCTGGTAATTGGAAATATTCTAGTACTGTATCTGGTGCAAAGGTTTGAAAAATTGAGGTGCTTTGAACATATTCATGCTTTCAGCATTGAAAACCACATTTTGGGACCTGTAGAGGTTGGACAAATAGTGCCAATAAATGACAAATATGTTAGCGTACATTCCAACAAAAATGGCCCAATGAGGGATAACCGAATGGTGGAAGGTGACGATATTGAGGTGGTGGAAGGATTGAAGGTAGTGGAGGATGATGTGGGAAGACAAGTGGGTGTTTAGGCATCCGTGAATGGGGGTAATAGAAAAATGCATGTGGACACTTAACTGGCAGTCATGAAAAAGGATGCAAAAGGATGTGTAGATAAAGACATACCAAACGAATGGGGGAGCCTTCCACTTACCATGATGAGTGGGAATGATCACGTGAAGCATGACAATTCCTAAAAAACTAGTGGTACCAAACATGAGGATAAGCTTGGTCATCCTAGGGAAGGACATCCTATCGAGGAAGGTTAATTTTATGTCTCTCTTGATCTGCAATGGCCTGAATATCCTCTAGGATGTCATTATACCAAATATAGGAATTCACCATGTTGACCCCAATGTTAGCTAACTTGTCAACAACCCCATTGGATTATCTGAAGGTATGCTAAAATATGACTTCTTGTAATTCGAGGATGAAGGTCCTTGCTTCCTCAATATAATCTTTGACTCTCCAAGAAGGTTTGCAATTTTTGTTTTTGAGGTAATTGATAATGTTGAGGGAGTCACCTTCAACTATCAGTTTGGTGGTAAGGTTCTTAGAAATGCAAAAACCTCTCCACATGCTTTTGGCTTTAGCAACATGGTTAGTCTGTTCACCTAGCCCTTCAATAAAAGTAAGGATGATATCTCCTTGATGATTTCTCAAAACACCTCCAACCCCAACCTTTCCTAGATTACCTTTTTTGCTTCATAAAAATTAATTTTGTACCATCCCAATGAATGGGGAGTCCAAGATGACTCAAGATGGATGTTGGAAGGAGGGCGTAAATCCTCTAAGGATAGACCCAACTCTTTGCCAAGATCGGATTCGAACTTGGAGGGTGGCTTGGAAGAGGGAGGAATGAGGAAAGAATTTTCCAAAGCAAAGGCCAATATTTTAGAAGAAATGAGCTTTGGGACCTTAGGCTTAAGGTAGAACACTCTACTATTTCTTTCAAGCTAGAATTTCCAGAGGAAATTGTGGAAGGAAATATTCCAGAAGAACTTGAGGTGGGGGTCATGGAAAGGGAAAATCCAATGGATGAAAATGTCCCCTATGGAGCAGGGTTTAACCCACTGGATATGGAAGGAATGAAAAATAGAAGTAAGAATGGATGAGGAAAAAGGACAGTTGAGGAAGAGGTGAGACGTGGATTCCCAAGCATTATGGCAGAGATAGCATCTATTGGGGATAGGTATGCCTTTTTTGATGAGATTATCAATGGTAAGGATTTTCTCTTGGATGGAAAACCATGAAAAGAAAGAAATATTAGGGATGATATGCTTGATCCAAACACGATCAAAGGGAAAAAAAAGATCTTTGTTATCAAGGAGGAGGAGATAGGCCAATTTGATAGAGAATTTTTCATTTTTAGTATATTTCCAAATGATATGATCAAAAGTATTAGTTAAGGGAATGATAGTGGAAGAAAGGAGGGAATTCAATAGGTTAGATTCAAAAGGAAAGGTAGGACTAGAAATGGACATCCAATTGGGAACCCTATTTTGAGTGTTAAGGAAATTAGAAACCTTATGTCTTATCCTGATGTCAGTAAAAGGTTTGATTTTTGATAGAATAGGGTCATTTAGGCCCGATTCTTGAGTGATCCATTTGTCATTCTAGAAATCAATATTTCCTCTATCTCCCATTTTCCACCTTATTCATTTTTTGATGAGGGGCTTAGTGCTAATGATGAAATTCTAGAAAGTTGACCCTCTGTTTGGAATATCCTCACTAAGAAAATCACCATTTTGAAGATACTTCCTTTTGGCAATGGAAATACACTCATTGCTATCTCCTTATACCAATATCCAAGCTTGATTGGAAATCAAAGTAGTGATGAGGGAATGAATCCTTCTTAGTCCTATTACTCATTTTTCTTTGGGTTTGCAAACTTTGTCCTAGGCTACAAGGTGAATTATTTGTTTGTTTTCAGCTCCAATCGATAGAAATTTTTTCTGAATTTTCTTTATCCTTAATGAAACTATAACTGGAGCCTTGAGAAAAGAAAAGAAGTAGACAGGTATACTTTTAAGAACAACAGTAGTAAGAGTACATTTAGCTTATTGGGACAAAAGGCTTCCTTTACATCTTGCAAGCCTTTTTTGAATACGCTCTATAACATTTTTCCACATAGAAATTGTAGGTTACCCATAGAAAAGAGGTAGACCAAGGTAAGTGGTCGAGAGGTCAACTATAGAGCATTCTAGGATCCTTGCAATATTGATCTGTCTCTACATGGGAGTATTGAGGAAGTACAATTTGCTTTTATTGAAGTTAACTTTTTGACCAATAGTTGCTTCATAAATCTTAAGGATGAATTTGATTAATTTAGCTTCAAAAATAGATGCGCTTATTGACAGGATGGTGTCATACACAAATTGTTCATGACAGACTAGAGTATTCTGGGAAGAGATCTTAATCCCTAACAGCAATCTCATTCTACACGCAACCTGAATGGTCCTGCCTAGAGCTTCAGCTATGATAATGAATAATAAAGGAGAAATGGGATCTCCCTGCCTAAGACCTCTGATGCTCTTAAAATAACCTTCTGGGGAGCCATTAATGAGAATGCAAAACCAAGGGGAGGATATGCAGTTTTTGATGAGTTCGAACCATTCGGGATGGAATCCAAACTTATGCAGGATAACTAAGAGGAATTTATAGTTAACTCTATCATAAGCTCTATCCCAAGATAGTTTTAATAAGTTTATGGTCACAAGTTTTATTCTTCAACTACTTTTTATTCATAAATAAAAACACCAAAATATTGTAAATGAGGTTATCTTAAAAGTAATATTTCATATTTCCTTCATATAACTTTTACTCTCTATGGTATTCTTTTAAAATAAACCTTTTAACAATTAATAATGCTAGTCTAAATGAAAGTATTTTATTAAACTAAAGATGAAGAGTCTATTCATTAATTTTAAGCATTTATAATAATATCATAAGACTTGTCTACTACAAGGAAAATATGGGAAGAAAATCCTTTTTACAATATAATTTAAATTTTCTATGATGCATCTATTATCTATGCATCTGTAAAAAAAAATTATAATGCTAGTTTATTACAAAATAAAATAAAAGAATCTTATACATTTTCCTTTTTTTTTTTTTTTGCCAAAATTAAACTCTTTTATTTCAGTGTATCTAATATTAAGTTTAAAAGTCCTAATGTTATGCATATATTAAGTTCATAAGATTAATTGATTTGATTTCTCAACGTGAAAGACAATCTAATCTTGTAAATCAATAAAACCAGTTATGTAGTTCCTCAAATATTTTAAAAACAAAGTAATATTTAATCAAAAAATAATGGAATTTTTAAAAGAATTTTTTAAATACAAGTATAGACAATTTGAAATACATCATTAAATAAAGTTTGTTCCTTTAATTTACCCTATATTCAACTAATGTATTTGATATACCAAAGTATTTACTTAACTATGCAACACTTCAATTTTTTTTACAACCCATAAATTATTAAACTAATACTACACATGAAGTGTTATCAAAAATTTCTTCTTTGAGGTAATTTATAACTGTATTTCTTCAGGAAAAGTAAACAAATGCAAAAAGGCGAGTGAACAAATCAATGCGTAAATCAAGGTCAATTCCACTTCCCTAAGTTGCTTGCATAAATTTCATCAGAGATGCCATAAAATCGGTGCAGTTAATAAGGCTAACATCATGTTTAACTCATAAACTTTTGTGAAGGAAATGAATCCATTTTTTATGAAAAAATATTTTTTTTAAGCATAAGACAGAGCACAACACCACCCTAACCACTAAATGGTTCAAACAGAGGAACTTAAACAACTTGCACAATCTAAGTCTCATCTATACAAGATTTAATAATGGATGGGTAGATGACACAAGATAGAGGTATCATGTATTCTAACAAAGGTTGCAACATTATTTCTTTTAATTAACAAAGGTAAAATTTCTCAAGGAACCGAATGTAAATAGCAAAAGAAAGAAATCTATTTCAATAATGAATAGAAACCATTTTGAATCTTTATAAAAACCATTTGGTATCGTGGTCAGTGAACACATGAGTTACAAGAGTTCCTTCCTTAAATCACATAATTTTTCATTAACTTCAAAAAGGCTTTCATCAAAAAATTAAATAACATCTCGTAAAATTTACAATTCTAAATAAATCATGTTGTATTATACCAATTATTTAACAGCTAAACATATATTTGCTAAAGAGGGAGAGAGGGAGTTACTTCGAATTACTTTTATGAAAAGCAAAGTAAAAATTTGACACTATATTGATTTATTTGATAGAAAGAAAAGTTTAAGTCTCGAATATTTTAATGACTCCTTAAATTATACTGCAGCATTGCAACTATTATAACCTTACTCAACTGAAGCAAATATAAATGGAAATTTATTTCAATCATCGCCAATTGCATTCAAAAACTTCCTTACAGTAGTGTATAACATAATTTAGTACAGTTTATAGGATAACATATACCTATCTGGTTCCAGCTTGATATAAACAACATATGCTTCACAAACTCAGATAAGAAAAATTTATTGAAATGGTAATAATTAGCACATTAGATTACAATTTTAAGTCATGTCGAACTCAATATTTTTAACAATTTGATGTCCAAAAGAGTCCACTTTCTTTAGGAAATTAGTTATCCCAACTATGAGTTATTCACCATCTTCACTGATTTGTCTCCTTCAAGACAACGATCTCGTCACGATGATCTCCCTCATGGTAGGGCAGAAATATATTAGTGAGTAAAAATGGATTAGCATGGCCATGATGAATACAGTCTACTAATACAAACAACATGCAGGCACACAAATATGCAGTGCAACCATTACGTAGGCATACACACCCCCATATATATATACATATATATACATATATATATTATACACATATATATATATATATATATATATATATATATATATATATATATGTCATAGAATTATGTCAATTCCTATACACTTCAACAACCACACCGAATATCACAACAATGCTAGTTAATTAACGCTAATCTATTTTTTTCAGCAAGTGCATAAAATAACATAGCATTACCAGTTAATTAACTTTAATCTATTTTCTTATTTTTTTTTTTTTTAAGGTGATGCACAAGAATAACATAGCATTCCTCAATATTGGTTTAGAATAAATTTTGGTTTTACAGGATAGAATAGAATGCTTATAGAAATACCATAACAGTAAATTAAAATTACAGAAGGTCAATTTCCTTTATTTTAATTCACCATGTGATTAGTTTGACATAATTTAAGTACTTAATCCAGTATGGGTTTAGTAACATGTAGTAGAGAAATCATTTTATTTCCAAAAAGTAAAACAAAAAATATTATAAAAATGAGATGACCTTGAGTTTAGCTAGTTGCAAATCATAGGCAAGAATCCACACATGAAGAAAGTACCTTCACCCTCAACCACCCTCGTGCCTCCCTTAATGCAATGGTCACCGTGCTATTATATCATAACGGAGGTACAGATTGAATGCCATGTATGTGATCATGCAAAAGAGATATTTTGAAATATTATCAGATGGCAAAAGGGCTTCAAAGTACCTTTATTAACAAGGTAATTTTATGGAAACATTTGGTTAATTACATTATATACATACGTGTGTATATATATATATATATATATATATATATATATATATATATATATATATTTTACTTATTTAGGATTTATTATTATTTATTTAAATAAGTAATACTTTATAATACTCATTCATTTCCATTTTTAGTAAATGTAAATATTTAAATTATTTTTTTATACTTATATATATAACCACACAACTGCAAAACTAGGTTCAAACTATAGGTAGCTAGAAATGAATTTAAAAAAATAATATGTGCAAAATGTAGAAAAACTTCATCAAGCATACATGCATATAATGCAGCAACCCATATGCCCCTATATGAAATTTCTCTTAGTGAGCTTTCATGTACTCATAGGCCATTGTGTGCATCATATCCCACCTTACCTTTTGCAAAAACCACTATATTTTTTCCTAAAGGTGGGCAACAAGAGCTACTAATTTGTTCTATTTTGTAGTGAATCATGTTCATGCATACACAGAATTTCATCAGCAGTATTTGATTCTCAATAATATTAACAAGCTGACAAATGATAAATTGGATGGGATATCACATACTCCTTTACTAAGAATATACACAGTCCCCTATGTTAGTATCACAAAAATGAAAGAGTGTACCATGCACTATCAGATCAAAAACATGTATTCATAACATATTATTAGATCAAAGACACATAATCATAACATACTATATCCAAAAATTGTTCATCAAAATTTAAACCCAAAATATACATGCATATATATATCTATATATATATATAGATATATTCCAATGTTCAATAAAATAAAAATAAGAATTGTTCTTTCATGATGGCCACATCTTCCCATGTGGTATTTCTATCTGAATAGTGATCCCACTGGACCCTACATTGATCTACAATCCTTTTTTGAGTTGTTTGGATCTGAACCCAAGAATTTCAACTGGGTATACTTCAATGAGGTGCGAGTCCAAAATCTGCAATTGAGAAACATCCCACACATATGATGTATCTACTACATACTTTCTAAGGAGGGATGCATGGAAAGTGTCATTGATATTAGATAAATTAGGTGGTAAGGCCAATTTGTAGGCTACTGGACTGATTTTATTGATGATCTCAAATGGCCCTACAAACCTAGGACTGAGCTTGGTGGATTTTATCAAAATTTTGGAGGGTTTTACTCCAAGGAAAACTTTGTCACCTATAGTAAATTCTCTAGGGGTTTTCTTAAGATCTACATAGCTCTTCTGGTGATCTATGGCTTCCTTGAGCCATCAACAAATTTCTTTTAATTGTTCCTTTATTTATTTTATAGTATCTGGTCTGATCATTGCTCACTCTTTCATATTATTCCAAGATAGGGATGTTCTACACCTACACCCATATAGGGCTTCAAATTGTGCCATGTCCAATGTGGCATGATAGCTATTGTTATAAATAAATTATATCAAAAATAGATAGTCCTCCCACTTGCTTTGGTGATCCATACAATACATTCACATCATATCCTCTAGTACTTGGTTAACTATTTTAGTTTACCCATCAGTTTTAGGATGATATGTGATGCTAATGTTGAGTTTTTTTCCCCAATATCGATGCAATGCTTACCAAAATTTGGATGTAAATCAGGAGTCTCTTTTTGAGATGATCACTGCAGGAAACCCATGCAGATGCACTAATTATCTGGCAAATTTTTGAGATATTGCAGGTGGATCATCATGAAAATTCCTAGATATGAAGTGATCTATCTTGGTCAAATTATCTACTACAACCAGAATGGTGTCATGCCTAAACTATGTTTGAGGCAGATCAACTATGAAGTCCATGGAGATGACTTGATATTTTTGAGTAGGAATTTCATATGGGTATAATCTTCCTCCTGGATATTGGTGCTCAACCTTAACTCTATGTTATTCCAAAAAAAATTCCATAAAATTTATTGTCCTTTTTCATCCCAGGCCAATATTAGTCCTTCCTCAAGTTCTCATTCATCTTTGCCACTCTCGGATGTACGAAATATGGAGCACAATGTGCTTATTGCAAAATATTTTTCTCACTCCTTCATTATTTGGAAAAATTATTCTATTTTTGAAATATAACAGGTCTTCCTTTACCTTAAAATCCTTGTTTTTATTAGATCCTTGCTCAACCTAACCTTTGCATTGAATACATAATTCATCAAACTTTTGTAGTTTTTTAATTTTCCCTGCTAGCCCATACTAATACTATATCATGGTAGTTATATTCCTTCTTCTACTGAGTGCATCTACCAACTTGTTCTCTTTCCCTTTTATATACTCAATTCCAAAGTCATACTCAGCCAAAAAATCTGCCCATCGCCATTGTATGGAATTTAACAATGGTTGAGTAAATATGTATTTTAAACTTTGGTGGTCTATTTTTAGCTCAAAAGGTTTACCAAGAAAATAATATAAAAAGATGTTAAGAGCATGAACTACAAAGGTAATTATAAATCATGGGTGGTATAGTTAACTTCATGTTTCTTTAATTTTTTGGATTCATAAGCAACTACTGCTTATTATTGCATAAGGACACCTATCAATCCTTCTATGTAAGCATCAGTACATACTATAAATAATTTACTTGGATCAGGTATCTGGAGGATAGGTATTGTTTCTAACTTCTCTTTGAGAATTCTAAATGCTTCTTCACATTGGGTTGTCCACTTAAAAGTTTTTCCTTTTCTTTTAAGATTGGTTATGGGAGACGCAATTTTTGAAAACCCTTTTACAAATTGTCGGTAGTACCCTACCATTCACATAAAGCTTCTTACTTGTATAATTTTGGTGGGGTTATCCATTCTATAATGAATTCAATATTTTTGGGATCTATGGCTATTCCTTCAACTAAGATTATATGTCCTAAATATTGTACTTGAGGAATATAGAATTCGCACTTTGATAACTTGTCATATAATTGATTCCTTTTAAGGATTTCTAGAAAAACTTTCATGTGTTGATCGTGCTCCTCT
Organism: Wollemia nobilis; assembly: GCA_028583015.1. Taxonomy (NCBI): domain Eukaryota; kingdom Viridiplantae; phylum Streptophyta; class Pinopsida; order Araucariales; family Araucariaceae; genus Wollemia; species Wollemia nobilis. The sequence goes on along the minus strand of JAQPPZ010000386.1, from coordinate 3,070,737 downwards.
TTGGTCCGAGAGTACATCATAATATCGTCTAGGAATACTAATACAAATTGATCTAACTCTTCTCAAAATACATTATTCATTAAATTCAAAAATGCGATAGGAAAATTCATTAAGCCAAAGGGTAATACAGTAAATTCATAATGGTCATATCTAGTTTGAAAAGTTGTCTTGTAGGTGTCCTCTTCTTTGATTTTCAATTGGTGATAACCAGACCTAAGATCAATTTTTGAAAATATGGTGGCCCATTTTAGTTGATCAAAAAGGTCATCAATTCTTGGTAGGGAATACTTATTTTTGACTGTCATCTTATTGAGCATCTGGTAGTAAATAGATAATCTTAAAGACCCATATTTCTTCTTAACAAAGAGAACTGGAGCATCCCATAGTGATACACTAGGTTTTATGTGTCCTTTTTCTAATAATTCTTGAAGTTGAGCTTTGAGTTCTTATAATTCTATGGGGGTCATTCTATAGGGAGTTCGATCAATAGATGCTGCTCCCAGTAAGAGTTCTATGGAGAAATCAAATTCTCTCTAAGGTGGGAGACCTAGAAATTCTTTAGGGAATACATTCTTTAATTCATTTAACATGGGATATTGTTGAAAAAGACCTGAAAAAGACTCAATTTCTTTCTTTTTATTCATTTTGACTACATAAATTTTACACACTTTTCTTAAGGCTCTTTTATCCTACATGGTTGATAGAAGGCGGGCTTCCAGAGTGTCTTGACCATAGTGGACTCAAATTTTTTTCTTGGAGTCATTTGTATAGTCTAACCATATTTCTTCAAAGTTTAGTAAAGCTTTGTGTACCTTAAGCTAATCTACACCTAATACAATGTCATAGGGGAGCTACGTAAATGTGCCAACTAGTTTTTCCTTGAGGTAAAGTGATTTGGGAGTCAAATAAGCATTGATTTAATAAGTAAGTTTATCCAAACCCATACTTGACCTTCCACCCATTTTCCATAAACCCAGGCCTTTACAGAATATCCCTCAAAATACTAGTATATATAAAACTATCGGTAGTCCCACTATCAATTAAAATTCGTACTTCCCTATCACATATTTTCTCTTTCAAGAGAAATGGTGTAGCTTGTCCTCAAAGATTAGAGTTGCCTGTAGCTGCATATATCTTATTTGTATATTCTTTTGTTGGCTTTCTCCTATCAGTCCTTTGTGGATATTGACTGGAATAATGACCTCTAGAACATATGTAACAACCATTTGGTGGTACTTTTTTTCCAACTATCCTCATTCTTGCTCTGGTTAGTAGTCCATTTTCTTGAATCTTGATTTTCGGTCCTCTGTTTGTTCCTACCTATGAATCTTCTCTTCTCTTGCCTACCCTCATTGTTCTAGAATCTACCCCTATCTCTATTTATGTTATCACTTTTATACCGGTCACCATTCTTGGGCCTTTTGTACTGATCCTTACCCCATCATACTAGTCCTTAGTTATTCCTCTTCTTAGTATCATCTCTATCTTTTTCTATATTCTGATAATAGGTCTTTGTTTTTCTGGCTTAAATCTTCATATCTCTCTAAATCATATGCCTCAAACAAATCCTTAGGTTTTAGTATTCCAATCAGAGAACCAATCCTTAAGTGCAATCCCATGATAAATTTTTGTACCTTAAATTCTTCTCTTCGATCGTATTCAAGTACATACTTCAGTAGTTGCACAAACCTTTGGTAATATTCTATAATTGACATGTTCTCTTGGTGTAAATTTGTGAACTCAACCAATTTTTCTACATAAAATTATCAAGTTTGAAAGATATCCTTAAATTCCTTTAGGAATGTGTTCTAAGGTACATCAATAGCCTCAAATTGTTTTTTTCTCTTGTATGTTATCTACCAGTATATTGTAGGTCCTACCAGATGAGCCAATGTCCATGATGTTTTAGATTCTAATGAGAGAGGTATAATAACAAAGTAACCTTCAACCTCACTTAGCCATTTTTTAGCTGCCTCTCCATCACCTTTGCCATAAAATTTAGAAATATCTATTTTTCTTATTTCCTTGATTAATTCTGCTCCAACTTCCTTTTTTCTTGATCCCTTGGGTAGATCATCTTGACGGTTTTTAGTTCTTTACTCAATCAATTTTTAATTACTTTTTACTACTGAGTTATTATTTCCTATTTTTGGGCTAGTTAAGCCTTCTATTATTCCATGTGTTCACTCATTTGTGCTTGTTGTAGTTCCATATGTTCTTTTTGTTGATTCATTTTTTCTTGCATTAACCAAATCATTTTAGCCATATTTTTTTCTTTTTGTGTAGGTTATTTTTCCTTTATGATGAGTCATCAAGGATTTTCTACAACTCTTTCCCCATATGACTCTCTAACTATCCTTCTTAGTCCCTTTCTTGGACCATATACAAGCCCTTCTTACATATTGGTAGTTGTTATTTTGGAGGTTCCTACTATTTAACCTTAATGCAAAAGAGCTATGTCATTTGGGGTTATCATAGACATAAGTTTTAATACAAAGTTTATGACCCAGGGTTTTGCAACCTAGGTATCTGATACCAACTGTAACAACCCCAGAATAACTCATCTAGTTGTCCTCTTCTAGTATTTCTCTCTAAAATCACAAAGATAAAATTTTAATCCATCATGGGTTAAAGTCACAGTTACACTATTACTCACCCAACATTTAAATCAGTGCATAGGCATAGTTACTCGCTCCAAAAATTTTGACCATTGCAGATGATCTCTCAAGTGGCCGAGATTGGCCAAATCATGTAAAAGGTACCATATTGTGAATACATTCTTCTCCTTTACTAGAGATCTATGTTCACGATAGAGGGTTGTCCTTATAGGGCCCATAACACCTAGAAGAGTGGATGCATAGTTACCCATCCATAGTATGGAGGACATAGGTCTCACGAACCTCTAATCTATCCTTATTTTTCCATAACTACTATTATAGTTCTTGAACCATACTAGGATTTAATATTAGTATGTCTAGTACCTAGTTGTAACAATCACCTTATAGAGATAACTAGGGCCCATAATTTCTCTAGCTCGGGTCTAGGTATCTCATGTCATGTTTACAACTAACAGTGAGACATCACCATTTCATCACTTGACCTTCTAGCCCCAAAGTCTAGCAACTTCTAGAGTCGACTTACTGCTAGCCATTCCCTAGTTGAACAATGTACGTGAGAACCCTCATGGTACTTCTGGTTGAATAGCCTATAATGACATCCCATTTTTCCATTTATTACATGTTCATAGTAGAGGGATCACTTATCTTGTACAAATCTTCTAGGAAATGGCTATTCCCAATTCGTGATAGTAGTCACTTGCAAACTATCGATGTTGGGTTGATGTTCGTTCGACTTGACGAATCATGAATGTAGTATCACCTGACTTGGTGAAATATATAAAACTTATTGTTGATTCTTTGAGGTATCTACCCCAAGCTATTTTTTATAAGTTTATGGTCACAAGTTTTATTCTTCAACTCCTTTTTATTCGTAAATGAAAATACCAAAATCTTTTAAATGAGGTTATCTAAAAAGTAATATTTCATATTTCCTTCATATAAATTTTACTCTTTATGGTATGCTTTTAAAAGAAACTTTTTAACAATTAATAATGCTAGTCTAAATGGAAGTCTTTTATTAAACCAAATATGAAGAGTTTATTCATTAATTTTAAGCATTTATAATAATATCACAAGACTTGTCTACTGCAAGGAAAATATGGGAAGAAAATCCTTTTTACAATATAATTTAACTTTTCTATGATGAGTCTATTCTATATGCATATGTAAAAAAAATCATAATGCTAGTTTATTACAAAATAAACTAAAATAATCTTATACATTTTCCTTATTTTGTTTTTGCCAAAATTAAACTCTTTAATTTCAGTGTATCTAATATTAAGTGTAAAAGTCCTAACGTTATGCATATATTAAGTTTATAAGATTAATTAATTTGATTTCTCAATGTGAAAGACTAAATCTAATCTTGTAAATCAATAAAACCAGTTATGTAGTTCCTCAAATATTTTAAAAACAAAGTAATATTTAATCAACAAATAATGGACTTTTTAAAAGAATATTTTAAATACATGTATAGACTATTTGAAATACATAATTAAATAGAATTTTTTCCTTTAATTTACCCTATATTCAAGTAATGTATTTGATTTAGACATAATACCAAAGTATTTATGGAACTATGCAACACTTCAATTTTTTTTTACAACCCATAAATTATTAAACTAATCCTAACACATGAAGTGCTATCAAACATTTCTTCTTTGAGGTAATTTATAACTTTATTTCTTCAGGAAAAGTAAACAAATGCAAAAAGGCAAGTGAACAGATCAATGCGCAAATCAAGGTCAATTCCACTTCCCTAAGTTGCTTTCATAAATGTCATCAGAGGTGCCATAAAATCAGCGTGGTTAACAAGGCTAACATCATGTTTAACTCATAAACTTTTGTGAAGGAAATGAATCCATTGTTTATGAAATATATATATATATATATATATATATATATATATATATATTTATATAAAGCATAAGAGAAAGCACAACACCACCCTGACCACTGAATGGTTTAAACAGAGGACCTTAAATAATTTACACAACCTAAGTTTCATCTATACAAGATTTAATAATGGATGGGAAGATGACACAATATAGAAGCATCATGTATTCTAACGAAGGTTGCAGCATTGTTTCTTTTAATTAACAAAGGTAAAATTTCTCAAGAAACATAATGTAAATAGCAAAATAAAAAATCTATTTAAATTATGAATAGCCACCATTTTTAATCTTTATAAAAACCATTCAGTACCACAGTCAGTGAACACACCAAGATTCCTTCCTTAACTCACACAATTTTTCATTAACTTTAGAAAGGCTTTAATTGGAAAACAAAAAAAACATCTCGTAAAATTTGAAATTCTAAATAAATCATTTTGTACTTATGACAATTATCTAATAGCTAAACATATATTTTTTGAGGAAGAGAGGGAGTTACTTAAAATTATTTTTATGAAATACAAAGTAAAACTTTGACACTGTATTATTTTATTTGATAGAAAGAAAAGTTTAAGTCTCGAATATTTTAATTACTCCTTAAATGCTACTGTAGCACTGCAATGCTTATAACCTTACTCAACTGAAGCAAATATAAATGGATATTAATTTTGAAGTAGGGGAAAAATGGTGCACCTAATGTAGCTAAACAATATGCATCTATCGCTAATGAGTGATGAGCATCAAAATGGAAGCATTCAAGTAAGCATGGAAAGACAACCAAAATGCACGAAATGAAGTGAAATGAAGATTTCTTATATTATTTTGATGGATCAAAACCATGGTTACATAAGTGTCCCCTTGAGGGCTCTGGATTGATACAATTGTTTACAAAATGGGGTGCCCAAAGGATCAAGTCCTTTCAAAGAAGCTCGTGTGCACTTCCAATGTTCTTCCTCGTACCCACAATTGAGGTGGGCGAACCTATGATGCCACCACTTTGTTCTAGATGTTCTGATATTGTATTCCTTCCTTCTGCACTGTAATACCTGCACCTGCACACAAGGAAACCATATTTGTTAAATAGCAAGTGCGTATATTGAAAACATGCAAACCCCATAGGCACTAAAAGACTAGAAAATATGAATATGCAATACGCCTATCTAAAACAACTCCAAATGACTTGAAATTGCAGATGTATGTAAAATAGATGGTTTTGGGAAGATATCACTAAAAATAGAACAGAAATTGCATCCGATGATGTGGCATTTCCATAGTGCACTTCTCAAACCTACAAAACCCAAAACAAGCAATTTATGGCCCTAAACATATCCAAAATACATGAAACTTGGAAAGAATACATAAAATGATATTTTAAGAGAACCCATATGGTTATATTTGCAAAATAAATAATATTTTTATGTGCATCTTCATATGGTCCTTGAGAGTGTGCAAAACACTAAAAATGCAATATCTCACTCAATATAACTCCAAAATGCATGAAATTTGGATAGGAGATTCATATGATACTCTAGAATATGCCTAAAAAATAATAGTAAAGAAATAATGCATAGATATACCACCATCCCTGGGTAGGACGGTGGTGACTATCATAGAATGGGGACCATCCTAGGGTGGGATGACCACCAATTCTGCACTTATTTTATCACCAATTCCTCTGTGAATTGGTTAGGAACCTCCTAAATAGTGTTTTCATCAAATTTGGTGGTGAAATTCACTCATATGATTTGGTTTTGCAAACAAATTGTGCCTCCTAGATCACTCGCAAACCTCCTTCGCTAGGTAGAGATTTCGAGGGAAAAAGGCACAAAAGGGTGAGGGGAAATCTTGGCAGCACTCCATTGCTATGTCTCAAAACTCCTCTCTATATTTTGTGTGGAAAATGGATCCACTTTATAGCCAAAGGAGGCCTTTGGGAAAATGGGCATGCAAGGGCATGCAGGGCAAGAGGTGCCACTTGTCAAAAATTGAGCATGCATTGGAGGGGGAAGAGAATCTCCCATTTTGGCCTCCATTCTATAGCATGTCATAAGGATTCTGCACCCTTAGGTCTTGCATGCTCACATAGGTGGGATAAATGGTAGTTTTTGGGTGCCATTTGTCCAAATTTGACTTTTTGGGAGTCAAACCTTGTGGTCGTCCCACCCAGGGATGACCACTTTGCCACCATCCTTGGGTGGGACGACCATAAACTGTGACCATCCCAGGGTGGGACGATCATGCCTATGTGGCCCAAAAGCTCCCAAAAGTGGGGTAGAGCCTTCCAAGAGTGGTTAGGACCACTATTAAACCTTTGAGGGTTGCCCAAGGGGGCCATATGGTGTCAATTAGACCTTGTGCTTTTGGTTGCCTAATCGGATTGACCTGATTTTAGTGTCTATAGATGCCCCTTTTTGAGATGCATTGTGTGCAACACAACGCTGAGAAAAAATAGATGACTAAAATATTGAATGATTAGGGTTATTCAATAACCTAACCAACTTTAGATGCCCCAATCATGGAAAGAGCATGCGTTCTTGAATCCTTGCTTCTGACTCGATAAAGAAATTGGTCTTGGTTTCTCTTCAGCTTCTAGGTATGCTCGGGGGACTTATAACCCTAGGCGTTAGAGAATACCAAGTATTTTGGTAACTTTTGAGGTGTACCAATAGGTAGGTTCATCTATCCTGTTATGTGCTTAGTTGAAATATTTTCTTGTTTGTTGCCCCAAGCAGGGGCGTGATTGTCTTTGTCAAAGATTCGTTGAATGAACGCAATTTGCATGATTGAGTGTTTGATTGTTGATTTTGATTATGAATTTGTTAAGTATGACTACCCCCTCAAGCGATGAGTTGATGAGGGAATGACAAGTGATAAAAATGATGAGTCACTTGACACATATGACTTTATTGGGGTTCCTTCAATTTTACCCATTGAAAAATGGAGCATTTTTTAGAGGATTTTGGTGATTTTGTTGATGCTTCATGGAAGAAAGGAGTTAAAAACTTCATTCCCATGGGGTGGTCTGGCCACAATGGCCTTCTTAGGGATTGAATTAGTAACTTTTCCATTTCATCCATGAGAAATTTGGGTTCCATCTTGATCTTGAGTGAATTCCATCAGATTTGACTTGTTTTTGGTGGGTTTTGGACCCTTTTTGGTGCCTTTTTGGGCTGCTTTGGGGGTGTGAGGTCTAAGGACCCACTTTATTGTAGCCTATGGGTAGTTCAAGGATTATGATGTATCTTTTTACCCCATACATATATACATATATATATGAGCTTTTATGTTTATCATCATGTGTTTCCTTATTACTTTATGAGATGTATGCAATGTATTGATTTGCTTTATGATATATTGATGGATGCTTATAATGTATGCATATGTTGTGATTTGATTTGATTTGATGATATGTATATGCATGGATGCATAATGAGATGGATGATTGATTGATCTAGATGATGAAATGTGTATACTATATGACATACTATGTTAGCACCATAGACTGTATAGAATTCATCAATTCATGTGTAATGTTGTCATGAGACTATGTAATGGATTTGTGATAAAATGGTATGAAATGGAATGTGGTAAAAATGGAATGAATGAAATGAATGTTATAGGATGTCTTTGAGGTTTTCATGAGACTCAAACACTCTAGTCAACTGATCAAAAGTTATATACTAACCATGCAAGACTTTTTGACAAGGTATGAATCTGCTAGGATGACCCAGATACTCAATATCCCTGTGTGTGCAAGTGAGTTCATTGTTGTGATACACATAAAGTTATCCCAGTGCCAAACAGGATTGATGCAACCCATCTGTACTGAAGATCACCCTATGAGTAGCATGATCCTAGGTTTTGTACTTAGTTGGATTAGACCACTAGGTAGTATAGGCTACCAAAAGCTAGCTCATCCACATGCAAACATTGGTCTGCACACATGCAAAAGCTAATGTGATAGACATATCATCATGCGTAAGGATACCACCATTGCTAGGAAGGCTTGATGCCACCAAACCTATAATGAGGATCACCTAATGGTTTGTCAAATGCTGAGAATTCCAGGGATTCAAGTTCAATACTCCCTTCTTTTCTTTTATTTGATTTCAGGGATATTTGCTCATACTTAGTGATGAAAATCACTATTTATTTTTGTATTTTGTTTTCTTTGAGCAAGGGATTTGGGGAGTGGTGATAACCACTATTTATTTTGCTTTTGATTTTTTCTTTTGTGGGATTTTGATGTTGATAGTGGTGAAAACCACTATTTATTTTGGGGAATTGGGTAAGGAGGAGCTTGTCCTTTTTTCAATTCTTAGCATTCTTGAACCATCCACATAGGGGGATGAGCAGGATAAACTTTTCACTTAAGGTAACCTAGACCACTTCGTAGGTTTCATATTTCCTTGTGCAAAACTTGGATTTATTAGTGTAAAAATGTGTTGGGATTTTGATGTATACAAGGTACAATCTAAGAAAGACTCTACCTCCTAAAAATCAGGATAGCTTTCTACAAAATCTGAAAAGAAAACTAGAGATGGTTGAGTGACTAAAAACCCTAATGACATTCTAGAACAAATGGCTAGGTGAAGGGAATGGACACAAATATGAAAAGTGGGAAATGTAGGTGGAAATGATAAGTGAAATATGAAATGATGTGAATGATGACTTGAACAACATTGATTTTGAATGATGACTAGTGTACAGTCTTAGTGCTAGACATGTATGAGCAACTCTAAAATGCAAAGTGCAATGATGAGTATGCCTAATGCAAGTGATTATAAAATGCAATGGTATGCAATGTGATGTGATGCAATATTTTTGTATTTTTGATGTTTTGATAATGTTTTTGGATTTTTGATATATATGTATATACAGGTTGACCAATGGGCTTAGGGAATGCCATTGGGGTATTTTGGGTGACCAAAGGGCTTATATATGCCTTTGGGGAGAGGGGGGGGAAAGGTAGGATACCTTGGAGCATTTTGGGGTGACCTAGATGGTCATAGATTACCTAGGGGTATTTTGGGTTGACCAAGTGGTATGTAGATACCCTTGGAGCATTTTGGGGTGACCTAGATGGTCATAGACCACCTAGGAGTGTTTTGGGTTGACCAAGTGGTATGTAGATACCCTTGGAGCATTTTGGGGTGACCTAGATGGTCATAGACCACCTAGGAGGGTTTTGGGTTGACCAAGCGGTATGTAGATACCCTTGGAGCATTTTGGGGTGACCTAGATGGTCATAGACCACCTAGGAGGTTTTGGGTTGACCAAGTGGTATGTAGATACCCTTGGAGCATTTTGGGGTGACCTAGATGGTCATAGACCACCTAGGAGGGTTTTGGGTTGACCAAGTGGTATGTAGATACCCTTGGAGCATTTTGGGGTGACCTAGATGGTCATAGACCACCTAGGAGGGTTTTGGGTTGACCAAGTGGTATGTAGATACCCTTGGAGCCTTTTGGGGTGACCTAGATGGTCATAGACTACCTAGGAGTATTTTGGGTTGACCAAGTGGTATGTAGATACCCTTGGAGCTTTTGGGACCTAAATTTTGGGGTGACCTAGATGGTCATAGACCACCTAGGAGTTTTGGGTTGACCAAGTGGTTGTAGATACCCTTGGAGCATTTTGGGGTGACCTAGATGGTCATAGACACCTAGGAGTGTTTTGGGTTGACCAAGTAGTATGTAGATACCCTTGGAGCCTTTTGGGGTGACCTAGATGATCATGTCACCTAGGGGTTTGGGTTGACCAAGCAGTATGTAGATAACCTTGGAGCATTTTGGGGTGACCTAGATTGTCATAGACTACCTAGGAGGATTTTGGGTTGACCAAGTGGTATGTAGATACCCTTGGAGCCTTTTGGGGTGACCTAGATGGTCATAGACCACCTAGGAGTATTTTGGGTTGACCAAGCGGTATGTAGATACCCTTGGAGCCTTTTGTAACTTTGATCATTTTATGATTTTAGGGGGAAAGTGTGGTACCTTGTGTACCCCCAACATTTGTGGTGATCAAAGGAAGTGAGGAAGGTGCGATACCTTTAGGATCCCCAATTTGCTTCATGTCTTGTGATGTAAATAGTGGGGAAGGTGTGACACCTTGGATACCCCCAATATGTACTATGATTGATGCAATGTTATTGGCTTGGCTAGGAGGAGTGATAGAAATTGACTCCCCCTATTTTGGTGAGGAATTCTAGGTAATGCCAATGTCTCGATGGGGTAGAATGAGTGCCCCACTTATGGATAAAGCTTCCTTATAAATAAGATCTTGGACCACATGTCTAAAAATATGACAATTGCTAATGTCATGCCCTCTCATTTGATGATAGAGGTAAGAATGATCCTCCTTGTATTGTTTAGGTCTAGGCCTATTTGGGTTGAATAGGGGTATGTCTGGCAAGATGATTGTCTTTGTTTCTTGCAGGTTGTGAAATATGGTTGACATGGGCTCAGATAATGGAGTCCAGGTATGATGTTGATGTCTTAAATGAGGTGAACATGGTCGACTCATTTTATGAGACCGTAGGGTTGTATGCATCTCAATCACCTATTTAGGTTGCTCTTCTTGACTCCCATCTATAGGTAACAGATCTTGAACTATGTCAATTTGTTGATTGTTGATTGCAATAGGATTATCGATCTAAGGATCATTCCTATCGATCATATATTATACTAGGTGTTTGAACTTGAAGCACATATACACGTCATGCCCATTTTGCCTATGGTACTTGCAGTATAGGTCTTCATCTAATATCCTTTGGGCTTTGGTGCATTTGGATCAATAGGTCGACTCTCAGGAAGATTGATTGCCTTAGCTGCATAGAGGTGCTCAAATAGAGAGTCCATGGACTCAAAAATGGGTGTAAATTATCGCTTAGGGTGATGTTGTTGGTTTTGCCCTTGATTTATTTGAGACTTAACATTGGACTACATACGAGTGGGTTGGTCCTGACAATCAAGGGGTTGAGGTTTTGGATTACTCAACTGTAACTCAATGCTTGTGAGTCGATTCATGATCTTTTGTAAATCATTGTGTTGGTGACTCACTTGTAACTCCACATTGGCTAGCCTATCCAAGATATGTTGTGAAAATAGTGGAGGTGATGACTGGATGGCTATTGAGGAAGTTGGATGGCAACTAATAGGTGGTGGAGGTGAACTAGGTGTGGGAGCCAGGAGATAATTGAGTAGAGGTGGATCAAAAGTCCTCAATGTCTGAGTAGATGTGGATGCTTCATGATGATTGGAGCTAGTGAGTATATCCACATGTTCTTGTTCTTGATTTAGCTCATGCTCATGTTCCAAATTAGAGTGTTCAACTATGGTAGTTGGATTACCCCCACTTTGGTGTAGGGGGTACACCTGCTCTTGATTTTGTGGAGATGTTGAGTGAGATGGAGTAGGTGTGACCGAATCCATCAATGGTATCTCTTGTGGTATGGATGGAATGTTGGATGGAGTCGCAAGTGGCATAGGTGGATTCAGAGGACTTTGGTTCTCTGTCATCACATTGATCATTCCCACAAACTCATGAGAAGATGCATTTGCATTTGGACAAGTCATGGCTACCTCATCAACTTGTCCAAGGTGATCTGCTTGGCCCCCATGTTTAGGGGGTGCATCAGGAATGCTATCAATGGGTGGTGACTTGGCAAGAGGATGACCTAGATCCTTGATCGACTTGATGATAGGCGTGAATGTAACATTGGGTACTATGCACTCATCAAGTTTTGGGTGGGTCAATTGAATTGTGTCCTCAAGCATGATATGATTTGATTCATCCGTATCAACTATGGGTTCCTCCTCCTTTTTGGTAGGAGTGGGAAGATCTTCTATAGATGTATTGATGATAGTTGTGGGAGCTTCTGTAGCTGGCTCTTCTGACTCTTCCTCACTTGAAGAAATAGAGGATGGTACTAGCGGTGGTGAAGGTAGCTTCACGACTAACCATGGGGTTGAATCTAGACTCTGGATAAGGTCATTGGGTTTAGTGTCCAAGTGCATGGGTGATATAGTAGGCTCCTGTGGATGATCCACCTATTTATAATACTTGAAGGGGTTTGGGTCAACATCAACCACATGGACCTTACCTTCATCAATGTATTTAATGCATTGATGCACTATGGATGGAACACATTCCATGTCTCTTATCCATGGCCTTCCAAGTAGTATGTTGTACTATCTTGCACCCTCCAAGATGTAGAACAATGTAGGCATAGTATTTTGTCCAACTTCAACAAGTAGGATTATCATGCCCATAGTGGAGGATAAAGCATCATTGAATGCTTGCAAGGTGAACTTGGATGGTACAATGCACGAGGATGGAAGGTTGAGATGTTTTAGTGAAGTTGTGGTAATAATATTTATTGAGGAACCTGTGTCAACCAATACTCGCTTATAGGGGAGCCTATTGATACTCGCGATGATGTGCAAAGTAGGATCTGGTGAATTGGTAGGCATGGGTTTGACCTCATGATTCTAAAAGGATATAATAGGATTCTTGTGCATTTGTATGTATTCCACAAAGTTGGTGAAAGCATCAGAGTCATGAGGTTGTACCTCAATGGAATCCAAGATCCTCATGAAAGGTTCCCAATGCTTGGAGGACTGTAGTAGAAGCTCGCTCATGGTCATATTGGTTGATGGTGCATGCGAACTTCATACAGGCCTACTCTGGGTTGCTAACACTTGTTGGATGGGAGTTCTAGGTGGTGAAGACCATGATGTAGAGGGAGTGTAGACCTCCCTACTAGGCCCCTTGGAAGGCTGATTATATCTGGTTTGGGACTAGAATCGATGTTGGCTAACCAAATAATCCACTTGATCATGTGGATAACCCATTGATGTTCTCCTAGTAGAGGTACTTTGGTGGTCGGGTCCTCTGAGTGAGGAGTTGACCTCACGATGACTTTCAGGGCATCATGCAGGAATGATGAGATCCTCAGGAGAATAGCGAAGGTGACTACTATCAGGGTACTATCGTGTAGGAATGAGGAGATCCTCATATGGATTAGCTTCGTGATGACTATCAAAGCATCATGCAAGAATGATGAGATCCTTAGGAGAATAGCGAAGGTGACTACTATTAGGGCACTATGTAGGAATGAGGATATCCTCATACCTATAATGACGATGCTCAAGGCTTCTCCTAAAGTTATCTACTTCACTAGTTGTAGACACCTAAAACATGCCATGGTCAGGAAGACTACTTACATGGGTACACCCATAGGTCATGTGACTAAACCTTGGGACCTTCCAAGTGTCAAAAGTGGTTTCTACCACTCATTTGGGGCATTTTCAGCCCATCCAAGCCTAGTCGTTGTAGACCAGAGCGGCCAAAATCCAACCGCTGTAGCTCAGAGTGGCCAAACCTTAGCCACTGTAGATGACAATGACTAAGCTTTAAATACATTTTTCCACCCATCCAACCTAATATTGGGTGGAAGTGGCAGTCTACATGCAATAAGGATGAGCGGGGATAACTTTGCATCCCTCCTCACAGCCAGTCTACATGGAAGACTCAAAGTCCAGATTTAGACTTCAGTTAAACATAGAAAAACAAAGAGCTTCTCATGCTAACACCTAGTACGCATGAGGGATTCAGTCCTAGGGTTGAACATTGACCTAGGGCTTCAAAAAACTTTATAAGGAGTAAACCTAAAAGCACTAGGGGACTTTCCTGGACCTTCTTTTGATCAATTAGGAGATATAGAGCTTCTTGGACATTCTTGGACCTTCTTTCAATCAGAGAGAGGGAGAGCATCATACATCAGAACTTTGAACAAGTTGGATCATTGAGGAGAGCTTCTAGAGACTTGGAGAGCTTCCCTTGGAGATCGATTCTTGTAGCGGAGCCCTGTCGGATTAGAGGGAAAATCTGAACACATAAGGTAATCATTTTTAACATTATAAGTGGACTTGAGCCCATAGCCTTTGGATCAAGAGAGAGATTTCACCTTAGCGACCGCTGTCCTGGATAGTGGCCCACAACCTAGCCTAGGGTTTAGTTTCTTTTATTCTGCTTTATCTCTCATTTCAGTAGCATAAGCTTTATTTCAGTTATTTGCTTGCATAGTACTAGTTTCATTGCATTTATTGAGATTATTCATTGCTAACAACCTCATCCAGGGAGGCAATCTCGGACATCTAAGCGTGTGTTGTTGTTTCATTGATTTCAGGGCTACAGGTTCAATCGAGCAAATCTACAACATACGAGTGCAAGAAGATCCCTCTAGCATTCAGACCTAGAGAAGGAGGCATCTGTAAGCCCTCATACATTTTTGTGTGTCACCATCGAGAAGCCTTATAAAGTGCACCCCCTATGTGAGGGGATATTTCATACACCTGCTGCCCTCTTTTGTGTGTAAAATCATGTATCAAATGAAGGGTATCCCTTAGAGGGATTCATTTGTAACCTAATCTGGAGAATATCAATAATAAAAGCATTCATTCATTTACTTCTTCGCATTCTAGTTATATCTACTTTGTACCTTTCATTTGTTGCATATTTAATATCAAAGGATTCAATCGAATCGCAAGTAGAGTAGTCTGGTGGACGGTGCACCGCTTCCCTGGGGTCGCTATAGATGGTGATCACGGTGGGACCCCTACCCATTTCTTTAGCTTATTTGCATTTTCTTCCCCTTTACTGACTTAGGTTTTGTATACAGGTGCAGCCGCTCTGATCTACAATGGCCAGTAGTCAGCCACTCTGGTCTACAATGGCCAGAGGTCAATCACTCTGGTCAACAACGACCAGAGCTAGAGTGCAATAGAGGTCAAAACACTGACTCTCTGAGCTGGATTAAAGGTTGGTACAACTTCTCTAACACTTTATGGCTCTCTGTCTATTTTTATTCCATTAAAATCAGTGATCATTAAGAAATATTTCAATTTGGAAAACTGAAAGAATGAAAGAGAAAGAACTTGTATCTTGCACATCCTAGGTTTCTTTTTAGATTTTCCACTAGGCGTTGCTAGGAACAATGGCTTCTATCTATAAATTTCACCCTAGAATCCAATGTGCTAGACACTGTGTGATTGGTTTGCTTGTTTTGGGGCCTTTCTAAAGGCCATACTTGCACCTAATAGAGTGCATTCATTAATCTCATAGTAGCTATGCACCTTTCTAAAATTGAAACACATTTTGCATTAGGCATATAGGGAAAGTTCATTGCTGCTATATGATGCATTCTTATTCATGCAAAACTTAAAATGAACCACACACACGCACATTTATTTTAAACATTGGGGAGTTGGATTTCATCACCAACCCTCAATTCAGTCCGGTGACATTGGCATTCATCTCCTTCCACCGGTTTTCCCCCTAGAGCTTCATAGAAATGGATTGAAGAACTTACTTATAGTGACACTAAGGTATTTGTGTTCAAACTATCTCCCACTATTGGAACAATCAATTGGTTCAGAGTGGAAGAGCTAGGCGAACCCCCCACTAGGATTTAAGTGGTGTACCCTAGCCTCTTTTGAGAAATCATGTTTGGCATGAGTGTTCTTGATTATCACTATGGATGAGTCTCCTCATTCCAAATCCAAAGCAACAACAAGAAATGAGAAACAACCAAACATCAAAAATACATCAAATAGTTTAGGGCACACTTAAATTTGTAATCAAGATAAACATTTGTGTGATATTGTTTGGTCATATTTAAGTGCAACACAAAAACTAAAGTCCTAAAACAAAATGGTCAAAACAAGAAGTAAACACCCTCGATCTGATATCGAAGGGGAATCTGAAGCAACTCATACCCTTAGGTGAAGTCGTAGTAACATTGAAAGACCCACTCGAAAGACCGTAAGATGCAGTTCTACGAGTCTAAGGGGTGATAACTCAACCCTTGGAGGATCTCCTCGAGAAACCCCAAATAGGGAACCAAATCTAGGAACTACATCACATCAACACAAAGAGGCCTCATGACCATCATCATCAAGGAGACATGAGGAAACCTCAAGGGCTTCCTCTAAACACACAAAAACTTCTCAGAGACATGAGGAGGCTTCAAGGGCTTCCTCCTCACATAGACATAAAGAGGGTTCTAGACCCCGTTCTTCACATAGGGATGATGAGGTTTCCCCATATCCATCCTCATGGAGGGTAGAGAGGGCCATAAAACCTTCATCACCAAAAGGGCACACAAGAGTCCCAACATCCCAACATTCACATGAGACACTTAGAATAGATCAGCCCACTGAGGGGCAGGAAACTAGAAATACCTCCAGTCATAGACAACAAATAGAAGATATCCTTCAAACAAGAGGGAGGATTCCATTAGACTATGACCTTATCAGAGTAAATGGCACCCCATGGGATCAGCCATGGAAAACAAGATAGTTGGATGAGTTGGATCGGTTGCATCCGAGGCCACCTCCCAGAATGGTAGCCATAGAGAATTCTGCATCTGGAAGTTCATGAACCATGACTTCTAAGCCCACTTCTCAAATTGGGGGTGCCTCAAGGTGACCCCATAGTAAGCATACAGATTCTAGTCATAGAGACACTCAACAATATACTGAACAAGTCACATTAGCTAGCGAAAGCAAAGAAACAATAGAAACCTCTTCGAGAAATCTATGAATCAAAACCACTAGGATAGGGTCAGATAAGCATGAGTCCTCTATGACTACGCAAGTTAACCATGTGTGATGGTTAGAAAATACCTTGCACAAAGAGTGAGAGCTTGTGGATACTCTTGAACATGATAAATAGAGAGAATGGTTGTTGCACCAACATGAGCAACATTTAAGAGAGCAAGTGAGCAGCTAGCTCAAAGCAACCAATAAATAAATGGAAATGATCATCAAAGAGATCAACGCGCTAACTCACCAAGAGAGGAGCACACTAGACAAGAAGGAAACCCACAATAAAATCACCCTCCAAATCATGAGCAGAATCCAACTAGGGGGGAAATGGTAGACTTAATAAATTAGGATCAGGCGTATCCTGGATCCCCTCGTAGGAGGGAAGAAAATGGAGTAAATCAAATGGATAGAGTGTTACCTCCACCACCACCATGGGGGTCTACAAGAGGAAGAGCTCCTCACCTCAAAGGCTTTCCAAGAACTCGCTAAAAATATGAAGTCCTTTGAAAAACAAGAGATGACTGGTAGCCAACCAACATTGAGCAAGATACACAATCAACCATTATGTCTATCCGTCCCTAGCCCCGCATACCCTAAGCATTTTGAGATGCCTAGGTTGGAAAATTTTAAGGGTGAAGAGGATGCGCAAGAGCATGTTACTAATTTCATCAATGCATGTTTTCATCTTGAAGACAATGATGCTCTCATGCTTAGGACATTCATTATGACATTTGTGGGCGTCGCCACCCAATGGTTCAACTAGCTGCCCAAGCATAGCATAGCCAATTTTGAACAACTAGTGAATGCTTTCTTGAAGCATTTCTCTTTTGGTGCTAAGAGGAAAGTGAACCTTTCAGACCTGGCCAATCTGAAACATTATGATGATGAGCTAGTAATGGATTATGGGAATAGATGGAGGAGAGTCATGGCAAAATTATCATTCTCCATCCCCATAGAAGAGATCATCCGGATGTTCACCAAGAGTTGTTCCAAACACATTTCCCTCTTGCTACAACTCCAACAGTACCCCTCCTTTGAAGAAGCTTTGGCATAGGCCAAACTCATTGAGGATATAAAAGTGGATGAGGGAACTATAAAACTCTGAACCAAGAAGGAGTGGAACAAAAATGACAAAAATGGTAAATACAAGTAGAAGTAGGCAAACCCTGCTCTAGTTAATCAAGTGGTATTGGCTATGCCTAAGGATGGGGCTGTGCACCAACCCTATAATTATCAAGCATAGCCCCCACCAGCCAACTATGATCAAAAGAACAATCAGGGGTAGAACAAAGAGCGCAAACCCCCTCACTATTTCACACCATTGATAGAATCAATGCAATCAATCTTCAACCAACTGAGTGAGGTAGGAAATATCAGGTTCCCTGATATACCTCTTATAGATCCCAACCATCCTAAGCCAAAAGGATATAGGGAAGATCAATTTTACCCTTATCATAGGATACCGGGGCATAATATTGAGGTTTGTGTTGGTTTCAAGCACCAAGTGCAAAACATGATTGAGGCGGGAGAACTTAAAGTGGACAACCCACTGGCCCTTGACAATCGAGATATGGGCATCTACAAAAACCTATTGCCAAACCATGAGGTCCCTAGAGGGCAAGGTGCATAAGTCAATCAGGTCCGAATTGATACACCTACCCATGGGTGTGTTGGGATGGTTGAAATTGTCAATATAGCAACCAGGACTAGATGGTATGGTCAACCGCAACCTCCTACAGCTCCCATTAATGTCCCAGCTGCACCTAGGTAGAGGTAGGGGCAAGACAACCTTCCAGGTCCACCAACCCGACCTGTGGTAACCATTCGGAGTAGACTCAAGCAAAATTTACAAATGACTCCGGCTAAGCTATCAATCTATGAGCTCATACAATAGTCCCCAAAGCATAGGGAGACCTTGATGGAGATTTTAAGGTCAATTGAGCTCCAACCACAAGATCCAAATGCATTCACCCATTTTTTGGGACAAGTACAAGAATGCCAGGAGCCTGTAATTTGATTCTATGATCATGAAATTAAGATAGTATCTACTACCTTACCAGACCCTCCATTGCACATCATGGCATCAGTTAATGATTTACCATTTAAGTGGGTCTTGATCGATATAGGCTCATCAATCAACATCATCACAACAATAACAATAGAACATCTTAAGATCCCCAAGTCCAATATCATTCCAGGAGCCTATACATTAAGGGCTTTCAATGATGCTTTATGCAATACTATGGGAATGATAGTCCTACCTATCAAGGTGGGGCATAAGACCATCCCCATGATGTGTCACATCTTGG
Organism: Wollemia nobilis; assembly: GCA_028583015.1. Classification (NCBI taxonomy): domain Eukaryota; kingdom Viridiplantae; phylum Streptophyta; class Pinopsida; order Araucariales; family Araucariaceae; genus Wollemia; species Wollemia nobilis. Next base: position 3,051,307 of record JAQPPZ010000386.1, on the reverse strand, counting down.
AAGGAGCCATGCAATACAACATCCTCCTAGGGAGACCTTGGATAAGGGACATGAGATGTGTTCCTTCGATCTTACACCAATGTGTTAAGTATGTGCATGATAACAAAGTCTACATGGTGTTGGCCGATGAAGAGCCATTCAAGTATGTCCATCAGGTGGATTGTCTAGGAGAATTTGTAATTCCTTCTACCCACTTGTCTGTAGGACCATCATCTCCAACTACTCAACTGGATAACAAAGACAAAGGGGCATGAAAGGACCCATCTGCATCAACACCTCATCTTGCACACAAAGTAACTAATGCTTCTAATAGACCATCAACATCTAAACCAAAAGATAATCAGAAGCTAAAGGCACCCATGGTTGAGAAAATAGAGCCCAAGGAAGTGCTAATCATAAACATTAATAAGATTCCAACTCCCATGGAGGAGGAAGATCTCCAAGATCAAGCTGAGGAGATACTAGAACCCGCTTCGCCAGTGTCATCTGTAGGATCATCCACATCACATGCGACAATACACTTGGCAAGTATGGGAATAGGAGAGTATCTTGTGTAGAACATAACATTTACACCCATCATAGAGTCTACACAAGACATGGGACGTCCAAAGGATCTAAGACCACCAGTAGGAATGGTGGTTCCGCTTGGAATCCCTCCCAACCAGACAAATTTCATCTACGTTGGCTTGGACTGCACCCATAAATCTATGGATATAGAAGAAGATAATGATGAGCTATTCATAGTCAATGTTCATTACCTCTCTAATCTTGAGTTTGCTCTAACCTATTTTGAGCATTGCCATTGGCATGGTTATGGTCTTGGTAGATATGAGCAGGGATGAAGGTGGCCATTCGAGCCACAATACCAGCTCCCATATGACATATTTGGGTTAGGCTATCACATCAGAGGTCGAGATGACTCTCTAGTAGCAGCATTAGATAGATTAACCTTGGGGTTAGGAGAAGACATCAATTTTATTCCTTATCACCCACCAAGTGCAAGACATCCGAGCAATAGACAAGTGGCTATGGCAAGCATACCACCTCCCGAGACTTATCATCCAAGATCCACAATTGATGCCACCCCAATAGGCTACAACTCATGGGATGATGAGCAAGAAGAAAATGGATATGTGGTAAGTGATGATGAAGCACAAGTGGGCTTGGCCTATCATGGGCCTCACTATTTACATAGGTTTACCTGGTCCATCCACAATGAGAGTGGATTCATATCGAATGAAAGTGGCTATGAGTCAGAGGACTCAATAGAGAGAGCCTACCTAGGAATAAGGCAATGGCCCCATGACTTGGGGCAACATACTAATGCAAATGGCATCTTCATAAGTGATGAAGAATATGAGGATGAGACAGATATGGCCTACTTAGGACCAAGAGATGTGCCCCTTACTTTGGGGCCGCATACCAATGCCAATGGTTTTTGGATAAGTGATGATGATTTTGAGGATGAAACTGAGATGGCTTATCTCGGACCTCACCACTTGCGGCAAGTCGACATGTTGGTAGAAAGAGAAGTGGTACTTCATGCCATAGACCCTGGTTTGCAGTTTTTGGGGAGACCTATCGACTTGAATGTCATTCATCGCATGGTTAATCCCCCTCCGCCTACATTCAGGGAACTCTTAGAGCCCAATGATCCTATTATCCGACCAGCTCATGGGCCGGATCCAGAGATTCCTTTTCCTCCAGAGCCTCATCATGAGTATAGGAAGGAAACCTCTGAGACAAGATTTCAACCATGTGGTCCTAGAGATTTCATTCCATCCATCAACATGATCTCCATTGATTTGACCACTCCACTTCATAACCCAATAGATCCCACTAAACCTTTGTGTCTCGATACGTAGGCCATTGATTGGGATCATGTTGATTCACCCATAGAGCCTGGAGATCTCTTCTCTAATGAAGAGATGTTACAACCATTCCATTTTGCATCAGGTTGTGCATATGATGTGTTCCATGCTGGTCTGGATCCTAAGTCAGTAGGACCTGTAAATCCCATCGATGACATTCACTTGATACCTATGCCTCACCAATTGGAGGATGGGTCGCATATGGCTATAGAAGTGACTTTCGAGGTGGACATCAGCGATGATCCTACTCAACCAAAGAAATTCAAGTTTGGAGAAATTCTGTCTCCAGAGGAACAAGCCATCATAATCCCTCTCCTTAAAGAGAGGCCAAATCTATTTTCTTGGACTTACAAAGACATGCCAGGTATTGATCCAAAGTTAGTTGTTCACAACCTTTCATTGGATCCCCTAAAGAAGCCAATCAAGAAAAAATTGAGGAAGATGCATCCAACCATCGCTTTGATGGTGAAGAACGAGTTACAAAAGCTATTGGAAGCAATCTTCATAGTTCCCATCGACTATCCTGAATGGGTCTCGAACATGGTACCCATAGGAAAACCAGATGGAAGAGTCCAAATTTGCACAGATTTTAGGGACTTAAATAGGGCAACTCCGAAGGATTCATTCCCATTGCCAAACATAGATGCTCTTGTAGATGCCACTACAGGTCATGAGATGCTATCCCTAATGGATGGGTTTTTTGGATACAATCAAATCCGAATAAAACCCGAAGACCAACATAAGACTACTTTCATTACTCCATGGGGAACTTTCTGTTACAAAGTGATGCCATTCAGCCTAAAGAATGTTGGTGCCACATACCAGTGGGCCATGACATACATATTTCATGACTACATGCACACAATCTTGGAAGACTACATGGATGACTTGCTGGCCAAATATTTGGTACGACAAGAGCACGCTGACATCCTTACGAAAGTCTTTGATCGCCTCATAGAGCACAACGTCAGATTGAATCCTAAGAAGTGCATGTTTGGCATAACTTCTGGTAAGCTCTTAGGTTTCATTATTTCCATGAGAGGCATTGAGGTCGATCCTACAAAAGTAGAAGCTATAACGGAGATGGCAGCCCCTACCAACATTAGGGAATTAAGAAGCCTACAAGGCAAGGTAGCATCCATCAAATGGTTCATCATGTAATTATCAGACAAGTGTCGACCCATGAACCGGTTGCTATGCAAGGATGTCCCATTTCATTGGGATGAAGAGTGCCAACAAGCCTTTGCAGAGATCAAAACATACCTGGAGATGTCACCAGTGTTGGCTCCACCAAGGCCAGACATACCATTTTTGCTATACATATCGGCTACTAATTTTGCTTTGGGCACCATGTTGGCCCAAAAGAATGTGCAAGACAAAGAGCAAGTCGTATATTACATAAGTCACACCTTGGTAAGCTATGAGCTAGGATATGCGTATGTAGAAAAGTTATGCTTAGCAGTGGTATTTGCAACCAAAAATTTGTGACACTACATGTTGAGCCATACGACTTACGTCATATCAAAACAAAATCCTTTGTAGTATATGATGAACAAGACATATCACAATACACGTACTACAAAGTGGATCATGCTATTGATAGAATTTGATCTAGAATTCATAAGCCAAAAGTCCATCAAGGGACAAGTCATAGCGGATCAATTAGCAGAGGCACCTCTTCAGGATAGCAAGCCTCTCACTATAGAATTTCTTGATGATGCAGTCTTCGCATTATCAGATCCACCAGAACTCGAAGAACCTGAGAAGCAAAGAGACATGGCATTGTTCTTCGATGGTTCAAAGTGCGAGCAAGGGGCAGAGCAGGGATAGTCTTTATCACACCGTAGGGTGCTCCATTGCCCTTATCATTCAAGCTAGACTTCCCATGCACAAACAATAACATAGAGTATGAAGCCTTGATCTTGGGACTCCAAACAACAGTTGCAATGGGCATTAAAAGATTGAATATCTTTGGTGACTCCTTGCTCATAGTAAACCAAGTCAAAGGATTGTTCCAATGCAGGTGCCCACTCTTGAAAGCTTACAAGGAGCTTGTTGACACTTACCTAACCCGGCTGGAATGGTATGACATCGAGGCAATCCCTCGTACGTCAAACAGATTTGTAGACACCATGGCATATTTGGGATCCTTAATCCCTCAGAATCCATCTACTGATTTCACAACCATTCATGTGAAAGTGCTCACATTTTCTATGATACAGCATGAGGTTATTGACAACCTAGAGTCAGTCAACATGATCCAAATCGAGCCAAATCAGGATTGGTCATTCAAAGTTAGAGCCTTCTTGCAAATAGCCCCTTGGGAATATTTGATCTCTCAAGGTCCTACGGAATGTGGAACAACCATTCATCATAGGGTTGTTTCCCAATCAGTGTTCACAAATGCTGGATCACAAGAAGAGCATGCCATTTTATCCATAGAAGCAATGACTTATCAGGATTGGCTTTCCCAATTACGGGACTTCCTGAAGCTTGGAATAGTACCGCAAGGCCTGTCGCATGCTAAAAAGTGAACGTTTAAACAAAATGTGACTAGATACATTTTTCTAGGAGAGATCCTTTATAGACGAGGTTACGATGGAATGCTCCTTCATTGTCTTGAGCCCTAGGAAGCATCTTGGGCAATTTTGCAAGCTCATGATGGTACGTGTGGCGGTCACTTTAGTGGCATGGCCATCGTTAAGCGTATTTTGAGGATGGGTTACTATTGGCCCACTATGGAAAAATAATGTTGTGAGTATGTCAAGAAGTGCATCAAGTGTCAGCATCATGCAAACCTCACTCACTTGCCATCACAAGCCTTGCAACCCATCCAGGCAGCATGGCCCTTTTCGTAGTGGGGGTTAGACTTGATTGGGAAGATATCTCCCCCATATTCGGGATGACACACATTTATCATAATGACCACTGAGTATTTCACCAAATGGGTCAAAGCGATCCCCTTAGCATCGACAACTGGACCAAGGATTATGGAGTTTATACTCCACAATATCATAAGTCATTTTGGGGTCCCTTCAAATATTATATCGGATAATGGACCATCCTTCAAGAACAAAAATGTGCATGCTTTAATGAAAAAATATCACATCCAACACAATTTTTCAACACCCTATTATCCACAAGCAAATGGGCAAGCAGAAGCCTCAAACAAAATAATTATCTCCATCTTGAGGAAAATAGTGAGAGATAATCATAGGGACTGGCATTTGCAGTTACCTCTAGCATTATGGGCATATAGGACTAGTGTGCGGATGCCCACTGGGGCAACACCATTTTCACTTGTATATGGCACTGAGGCCATCATGCCCCTAGAACTGGAAATCCCAACCTTGTGCGTAGCATTAAAGGACTTCATCGATGATGACGCCATGACAAGGCCACCTAGATCAGTTAATGCTTCTTGATGAACGATAGGTTAATGCCTTGGAGCATCTCCATGTTTATCAGAATCACCTTGCAAGAGCATACAATAGTAAAGTCCATTTGAGAGAATTCAAATTTGGGGATCTTGTGCTCAAAGAAAATCAGTAGAACTCAAATCTATCATCGCATTTGCGAGACAAATTTGTAGCAAATTGGATAGGACCCTACATAGTTTCAGAGAAGGTTGGTCCTGGAGCATACCGCCTCACATATTTGGATGGTGTTGAAGAGCCTGAACCTCTCAATATCATTCATTTGAAGGCATTTCATACATAAAAATAAAAAACATTCAAATATGTCATAAAAATAAAAAACATTCAAATATGTCATAAAATAAAAAATAAAAAAAAATCAAATATGTCATAAAAATAAAAAAATTCAAATATGTCATAAAAATAAAAAATCAAATATGTCAAAAATAAAAAAATTATGTCAAGAAAATAAAATCATAAAAATGCTCCAAGGGTACCCAAGCTGCTTGGTCAAAATCAAATAAAAATCTCCAAAGGCACCTTAAAGCCCTTTGGTCAAGTCAAGATCAAAAATCATAAAATGCTCCAAGGGTACCCAAGCCGCTTGGTCAAAATCAAATCAAAAAGCTCCAAAGGCACCTTAAAGCCCTTTGGTCAAGTCAAGATCAAAAATCATAAAATGCTCCAAGGGTACCCAAGTCGCTTGGTCAAAATCAAACAAAAATCCCCAAAGGCATCTTAAAGCCCTTTGGTCAAATCAAAAGCACAAAAACAATACAAAAAAAAGCAAAAATACAAAAACATTTGCATCTTGCATCCACATCCACATAGCTGCATACAAATACATATCCATTGCATTCGCACATGTTATGATCATATTTTTTACAAATGATATCATAGTTTGTATCTCAATCACAATACACAAGTTCATCCTCATCCATGCATCCATGTGTGTAAATGTGTTTTTCAACACAACCAAATAATGTTGCTATACGAAATAAACAAAGATTTCCTATTATTTCAACCATGTCTAGTGGTCTTATCAACTTTTATAGAAAGCCACCTTGATTAGTAGAGAGCAAGGTCTAGTTGTAATAATACCATGGATATTCAGGATCTCATCACTAATTGAAACACTAAAATCCTAGTTGGTACAAGGGAAAGATGAAAACAACAAAGTAGTCTAGGTTACCTTAAGCGAAAAGGATCTTCCTTGCTTATCCCCCTGTGCAACCGGTTTAAAGGTGCTGAGAATTGGCAAAAGGACAAGTTCCACCCTACCCAAAAATGAGTGATTATCATCACTACATAAATCCCTTGCTTTCACTATAACAAGCAAAAATCCCAAAACAAAATACAAATTCAAAATTACAGTCTCAAAAGTCATAAGTCATAGTTCAAAAACAAAGCAAATAGTGATTATCATCACTACAAAGATCCCTTGCTCAAAAGAAAAAATCAATCAAAATAAATAGTGATTTTCATCACTAGGTATGAGCAAGTATCCCAAAAAGAATGAAGAAAAAAAGGGAATAAAGCTTGAATCCTTGGAATTCTCAGCATTGCACAAAACTGGAAGGAGAAATCCTTATGCATGATGATATGTCTACCACAAAATCTTCTGGAATTTGTATAGACCAATGTTTGAATGTGGATGAGCTAGCTTAGGTAACCCAATACTGCCTAGTGGTATAGTCCAACTAAGTCCAACATAAGGATGAGAGAAAACACTTGAGAATCCCTGATCTTAGCAATGGGCTGAAAGAATCCCACCTGACATCGGAGGAAATGCTTTTGTTTAAATCTCAAAATATATTCATTTGCACACACAGAGAGAATGAATATCCAGGTACAGAGTGAAAAACTTGCTTTTCAAAAGTCTTGTATGGCAAGTACATAGTTGTTGATAGGGTAACTAGAGTGTTTGAAGTCTCAGGAAAAACCCACAAATAAATTTCCAACATAGCAACAAATCACATCATCAACTTTCTCTATAAGCTTCTATAAATTAGGGGGTATTAATAAAATAATATTAAAATAGATACTGGATATATGTCAGAAATGATATCTAGACGACCACTAACTATTTTACATCTCTTAAATTATAGAAGCTTATCCATAAACACATAGTTCATAAATCATTCATTTGCATCAAAGATCACATCATTGCATTCATCCATACAAAGAATCATAAATCCATCATCAAATCAACTCAAGATACACCACATCATGTCACAATAATCAAATCATGAAAGCATCTACATAAACACATACATAAGCATCCATCTCAAATCCATATCATCATAAATATCATCTATCATCTAACACATATATATCAACTCATCATAATTCCATCATAACATCACATAAATAAAATAAAAAAAACATAAGCAATAAATGGCACACGTAATGAAGCATAAATGCAAAATCTCATATAAATATGCCTATCTCAAAATATGTCTCAGAATGTGTATCTCAAAGTGCATGGATATACAAAATCACCCGTAGGCTACAAAGTCATATAGGTCAAGCAGACCTCAAAAAATTAATAGAGTCTAAGTGCATCATCAATCAAACACAGGGCCTGCACCCCCAACATCACCTCCCCCTATGGTCGTGTCATGCGTGGAGTGATGTGACCCTACTGGTCTCTCTATGCAAGTCCGAGTCCTCTAGCTAGGATGAGCGAAGGACTACCTAGAGGTGGATCGCCTACTGACCTATGAACCACCTACACTTGCTACCTCTTGAGGGACAATCCCATGCCTCCTAAGCTACATCTGGAGAGAGGCTATATGGGAGACATGCCCCTTGATCTACTCCTCATACTCATCCAGCAACACCTGTAAGCATAGAACCTCTGCCTTTGTGTCTACCTCAGGATCTACTCTGGTATCACCCTATGGTGTAGGAGGGGGAACCACAAATTGCATCCTAGCAGCACCACCCTCGATAGTAGCCTATAAATCCTAGATCTATAGCGTGAGCTACTCTATGGTGGCATCCCATTGTACTATGGTAGCATCTCACTACTATCTTGGCGAAGGAGCTCGGAGCCTCGATCTTGTGCAACTGTGCTCTCAATAAAGAATCTCTCTCCTCAAGCTCTAGCTCCTCCTCATCCTCCTTAGGAGCCTCCTGCTCCTCCACTGCCACCTACTCTACTGGTTGGCCCCATACCTGAGTCCTGGCTCGGACTCTATGCCCTACTGGATCTGCACCATCACCTCCGCCATCATCCTCGTGACCTAAGCTACCATCACCATGCCACATCCGATCCCCTCACCACTGAGAAAACGCCTCTGTAACTCCCCCAAAAACTCTTGGGGCAACTATTGGGGCATCCTCCTCATTGGATAGCTCTGTGATCTATGGTAGGGGAAGATCTCCCTCTGTTGTGATGCACCTGTATACAAATGGAACAAGAGGCACATCCTATTGCAGCCCATGATGAAGAACTCGAGAGTAGAAGAAATGCTCCTGGATGCCAACCTTGCGGTCGATGAGCCACCGCTCATGCCACATCCTAGCCGTGAAACTAGTAGGATCATCCCAAATAGGGCACTCGTGATATGGCCACCAGATGACATCTCCGGCCTGTAGCCCAGTGAAAGTATCAGTGTAGTGGGAAAGCTCCCCTGCATGAGGATGGCTCTTGCACCCCTCACACCATCGAGCCCATCTAGTAGCATAGCACTGCATCCACTCCTCTATGACTATAATCTCGGTAGGAAGCCCTCTAGGGTGATCTACCTTGATGTGCTCCCATCCCCAAACCTGTAAGAGCAAGCTGCAAGCAATGTCGACATGACCTCATCGGTGGATGTGGTACAACTCATCATAGCACTAAGCCAACAGGGACCTTCCCCATGCATAGATGATGGGTGCCTCACTGTCCATCAGGTCTTGAACCATCACAAGGAGGTTCCATGGGAACCTCAAACCTAAGCAGTCTGGGATCAAGACGTTGTTGATAACCATCAGCAACACTGCATGCCTCATCGTGAAGACCTCTGCCTCATACCACTGTGAGATAGACACCCCTCTAGACTTGGTGTCCCTGAAGGCCTCTGTAGAGCACCCTCGGAACACCCAAAGAAAGACATCATCATGATCCTTAGTGGTCGATGAGGTAATGGCCACTCCATCAAAAGGGAGCCAAAAAATCCTATACACATCCTTCGACGTAATAGTCATCTCGTCGGTAGGAAGGTGGAAGGTATTGGTCCGAGGGTCCCATCGGTGGACCAAAGCCATAAGGTAGGCCTGATATGACATGATGTGAGGCAACCTAGTGACATACTGAAGCCCATAGGACTTGGAGCCAGGACTAGTCCATGTCATCCAATAGGGGTAGAAGGTCATTCATGAGCTTCGGGTCACGAGCCCGAGCATCGAGAATCTAAGAGCAAAAGAGAAAGCAAAACATAACTACAATGCATCTAAGGCATGGATCATAATAAAGCATGAAAATGGTGCAAATAATGATGGGCTACTCTAAGTCCAAACAAAAGAGTAATAATGCACCTAATTATGCAAAAAATTCAAAAACAAGTCACAAAAATTCAAAAATTCAAAAAAAAATCACTTAATCATGCAAGAAAATTCAAAACTTTACTAAGGGTTCTTGGCCATTGTCGCCTACAACGGCCAAAAATTGGCCATTGAAGCTGAGAGTGGCCAAGCCCCAATGGTCAAAATTTTGATCGTTGGAATTCAAACCTAGCCACTCTGAGTGACAGTGGCCAAGCCAGAGGCCGAGCTAGCCGCTCTGAGCCACAACGACCAATGGGCGACGCAGCAAAAGCATCTACCCTAGGCCAAAAATAACAAAAAAATTGAAAACAAGCAAAAAGGTGGCTAACCCACCACATAAAATCCTAATCTAAGCCTAAGCTATGGGTTTAATTCATTTCCAACAAGTTTAATGAGGTTCATTTACCCGTTAATTAGTGAGGTTCATTTTACCCAAAAAAATGAGACTGACATGGTCAAGGTTTGAGAGAATACCCGAGAAGCTCTAGCTCCTCCTATATCGCTCCAAATTTTTTGCATCCTTACCTTCAGGCTATAGTATCCGTGCTCGGAAGGAGGATGGGAAAAGGATGGCACGGTACCTCGAACTGAGAGGCCTTGCGAAGGTCCCGCCTCTCGGGGGAGGTGTATTATGGTGATTTTTCAACGGATGGTGGGTTCACCAGGAAACGTTTGAATGGCAGTTTCCACGCCTATGTTGGGAATGTGTTTAATGTGTTCAGTTTTATCTTTAAACATTCAAGTCCTAGGTTTGGCCAAATGAATCTAAGTTGTTCTATTATGAAAATGCAGACTAAATGAAATACAGCAAATAGATTTGAACAGAAAATAGAGAGAAAAAGCTAAATTACAGAGCCATACCTGATCCGGATGTCTAATGAAGATTTTGATTCTTGAAGCAGTCAGGATCGCCTCTGATTTGACAAGATCATCTGCTATCAGAAAAGATTGTCTAAGATTTGACGAATTCGTCAGAGACCTGCAATCAGAGAAGTAGACACAAAATGCAAAAAAAGCAATTATTCTAACAAAGGGCAATGATATAGAATAATAGTAATAACATTAAAATTATGATAATAAACAAAACACAAGTGCACTACAATGATTTGATGACAATTGGTGACTTTATTATGCATTTAAAGCTACATGGGTGAACTCCAAAATGCAAAGTAATAAGAAATAAACTTAGATTTAACTAAATGCAAAACAATGTATAAAATAAAAGTATGAAGAAACACAAACTCTGGGCACTAATTGCCTCAATATTGACTACAGTCGAAATCGTATTGCATTGGTATGAAATCGTCTCGAATCGAACAGAATCGTCCAAGACGAACTGAGCTTGCTCCGGCTAAAAAATACTAAGGTTCTTGCAACAAAATTTGGATAGGACTGGTGCAAATAGTAATTTAGGATGTCTTAGTGCGTATAAAGTCAAGTTACAGGAAATATCAGCTAGGGGGATGCCAAGGGGAGGGCCTAGGATTAAATAGGCTTAGGAGGGAGGTTAGGAGGTTGGAGATCATCCCAATTTGGGAGATCTCCAACGGGGAGGGTTTCTAAAGGCGCAGACACACTTCTACCCGGATTAGAGACATCGTTGGAACAGAGTCCAACTATGCACAAGTCAGTTTGTGACAAGATCGTCTGGATGTTCTGCTCCAGACGAAATCGTCCGATCTGAGGCGATATCGTCTGATCGGTGATGATATCGTCAAACGGACAAAATAAACTCTAAAAATGGCATAGAAAAGGAGGAAACGGGTTAAACGACGGTTTGGGAATAGTTTTGGGGTTAAAATTTTGAATTTGAATTATTACTAAGGTAATTTTTAATTATTTAAGGTTTACTGCACGAATTTTAGGGTGCTACATTTTGACCCCTCTTTAGCGAATTTTCCAAAGAAAATGCGTTAAAGATGAGTTCTTCTCGATCTACGAGAAAGCAAAAATTTATTCCCATTTTTAGGTGACGATTCTTGGTCGAATCGTACGACAGCTTACTATGGTGCCCCCTCCGTGTTTTTACCCAAACCGAACGTTTGAGGTAAAAACGCGAAAAAGCAAAAATTTTGAAATGTTTTTAATTTTTTTTTTAATAAACTTAAGAAAAGTAGGGAAAAACCTTAATTCATTTTTACTGTTCATTTTTTTAGTTTTCTGGTTTCTAGAGATCTGTAGACAAAATGGTCGAGGCAGCGCACAGATCGATAGATGTCCGACGCGGGCTACGGGTAAGGGTCTAAACTTAGTTTAGAATGCTTTAATTTAGAATTTCATGCTTTTTAGATTAATTTTTGATTGATTTTTGAGCATCGCGGCCGTTTTTGGGCCGTCGACATCATCGAGACGAAATCGTCTTGATTTTGTCGAAATCGTCTCGATATCTCCGATTTCGTCTAAGGGCGAAATCGACGAAATGAGGACGATTTTGTCAAAAAAGGGACAATTTCGACTCGCGACATCGAAGATGAATTTTCTCAAATTTGGACGATATCGTACAATAGTGGATGATATCATCATTTATGAAATTGAACTTGTTTTACTTTTATTTGTAATTAATGATTTATTAATGATTTTTAATATTTTGTTTTTTATGTTGCAGAGAGGATTACTAAAGAGCAGAGAGTGGAAATACGATGGGCTGAGGGATGACTTAGCCACTCTATCATATGCAGAGCGGGATCAGCTGGCTCAGGTTGGCTTACAGCATGTGGCAGAGATGCCACAGGTTGCTATAGATATGGGGCTTTTGACAACCCTAGCAGAGAGGTGGTATCCGGGTTCTTCATGTTTTCGGTTACCAATAGGGGAGATGACTCCCACACTGGAGGATGTATGGAGGATATTGAGGATCCCCATACAAGGACGGTTGATCACTCCTGCATCCAACTAGGGTCGTGCTATGATGCAGTTGTGTGGTGATCCGAGCTTCGCCCTGGAGAAGGGCGGAGTGAATATCGAGTCACTGCGCCAGATGCCTGGGGCATCTAGCCTCACACGAGCTTTGGTCGAAGTGGTAGGTGGACTTCTATTATGCCACCAGAGCAGATGTAGGGTACCATGGGTACTGGCATATGTGGTCTGTGACATGAGATACCATGAATATATGTTTGCTTGGGGGAGCTTTGTTCTATTCCGATTGTACATGATCCTGTATGGGGTCGTATACAAGGGCAACCGATGTCTGGTTATGACATCTCTACTATAGGTTTGGTGCTAGGAGCACATCACGATGTGGAGGCCGATAGGGCTTCCACTGATAGGGATTGACAGGGAGAGGCCCCGAGTTTTCTACTGGTGGCTCCGAAGAGGATCATAGTGGCGGATAGATCTGCTAGCGTCCCGAAGATACTAGACGACCTTGTCTCCGACCAGATCACCTAGAGGCCTTGGAGAGATCATCCAGGGTGGGCCGAGGACGGACAGGAGCTGGCTCACATCAAGTGAGTCTGTTTGCTAAGGATGGAGAGGGGAGAGGTGGAGCTCCATTGGTATGACCGATTTTTGAGGCAGTTTGGTCTACAGCAGGGGATCCCATATCTCAAAGACTACAAGTTTTCTCGGACTATCCGGGATAACACTACAGTTAGCGAGGCTTCAGATATGCAGCGCTTCTAGAGCAAGGATGCAGATGATGCCCCCATTCAGCTAGTGGATGGGGATGACGTAGGGGTAGTCGATGGCTATGATGCCTGGTACACAGGCATCCGCCCTCCTCAGATGACAAGGGCTCAGGGTTTGATTCATGCAGTTGTGCGTCAGATGGGGAGGCGACGCCAGGCAGCCATTAAGGCAACACAAGGTCATGACAGGAGAGAGCAGAGGAAACCACAGGCTCAGCATAGGCCATGGCAACGAGAGAGGAGGGAGGAGAGACCCCATTCTCCATAGAGAGAGAGACCACCATAACTTGATAAGGGCAAGGGTGTTGACACTGGGGAGAGCAGTGAGACAGTGACTCTCTGAGCTGAGGTTGCCTGCCTGCGAGCTTAGGTGCAGACATTGCAGGATGAGGCTACATGACTTAGAGCTCTGGGCAGAGGAGTGAGCACTTAGGATTTAGCATGCACTATTTCCCAGGTTACATTCTATCAGGCTCTATATTACTAGGCGGTGCCAGCAGAGCAAAGGGTGCCATTACCAGCTCATATTGTAGAGCCTATCATGATGGGGTCATCTAGGACATCATCATGATCGGCATCTAGGACTCATGGCACCACACGGACTATGATGGGGCCACCTCCTCCACCTCAGGGTGGGGGAGGAGATGAGGCTAAGAGCTCGAGGGGTTCTCGAGGTGAGGCTACTGCACTACACAGATATTGTATATTTGATTGAGAGGATTGAGTATGCCAAGATGTAGATTGTGGCATACCAATCTATTTTTGATATGATGTACATATATTTGATATATATATATAGATGAGATATATATATTTTTTTGATCATATGACTTGTCTTATGCGTTTGTATGATGCTTTTAATGTTTTGGTGTGATTAATTTGATGATTCATGTAATTATGTCATTTGGAAATATTATGGTTTGAATGTCATGCTTTTAAAATTTAAATGAAATAATCCGATGTAAACAAATTGGTTGTTTGTGGGATAATTTGATAAAAATAAAAGGGGACTTTTAACAATAATTTCAAAGGACATTATCGCTATTATAGACCATTTCATGGAGTCGTCGCTCACTCGGTCGTCAAGCTAATCCCAGTATAGAAATATTGTTAAAAAGTAAAAGAAGTGCTTAAGAGACTGTCTTAAGACTTTGGTGTGATGATGCAAATGATGATGATGATGATTTTGTTTTCAGATTTTTCATGAAAATATTATGCATGAAATATTTTATTTTTGCTAGGCATAAATTCCTAAGAGTGATGAAATTTTTGGATAATTCCCTAGGAATTATACCATCATTGCAAAATTGAAGTTTTGACATAATGACATGAAATAGAATATATGTTTGTTTTTAAAGCATAATTGTAGAACATAATGATTTAAGTCATATGGTTTTTATGATTTTTAAATGAATGGGGAATAAAATTGGTACAATGCTTTGCACTAGGCATAGAATATTTAGGTATAAAATTATACATTATCACGAAATCCAAAGAAAAAAATGATATAATAGTTGCATTGTATGGTTGATTTTTAATTTTTGAAAATAAATAGAAAATATGAAGAGGAGGACTTGCGCTAGGCATAAAATTTCCACTTTTAGTTCTAGAACTATACCATCGTCGCGAAAGTCAAAAATATATATATGATTTGAGATAAATTTGGATTTGTTTGATAATGCATGTAGTTGTCTTTATACTAAACAACTGTACTTTAAAGAAGAAAATGAATTTATTCCAAACAATTTTGTAGAAATATTTCAAAGTATCTTAAAGACAAAAATTAGATTTATAAGGAATCCCATGTGCATATGTGAGTTTATTTCCAATCTTGATTTATCATAATGATACACAAAATCTCTCAAATACAAAATGTGTGTGCAATTGCATTGTTCATTTACCAGTTTTGAGCAAGATAATTTGATACAAGTGATTTGAATGAACCAAATAAGTGTTCATTAACCATGATTTAAATGCATATAACCATACCAGACTACTATGTAAGTCATATTATCAAGAGCTAGCTAATCCATAAGCAGACATAGGTCTGTACAAAATAAGGTCGCTAATGTGACAGACATATCGCCACGCTAGGGATTACCCAAGGCCAAGCGGGTTGGGCACAAACCACCTGTTATGGGGCTTACATCACAGTTTTTGAATAATTGAGAATTCCAGGGATTCAAGCTCATCAACCCTTATTTTATTTTCAATGGGTAGGGAAAGGGATTTTATTGCTTTTGCTTTTGCTTTTTTTTTTCTTCTTCTTTTGTTTTTCTCTTTGCTTTTTGTATTTTTGCTTTTGTATTTGAGATAATGCTGAAATAACTTCTTTCTCTTTTCTCTTTTTCTTGAAATTTTTCATTTCTTTATATGCTAGGGATACTTGCTCGGATTAGCTGTAGAGCAAGGGATTTTTATTCTGGGTAGGGGTGAGCTTGTCCTTTTTCCAATTCTCAAAGATTCTAGACCATGTGCATGATAGGATAGCAGGGGAAACTTTTCACTCAAGAAACCACTTCTACTATGTAACATAGCATGGAAATTACAAATGTAATCATTTTATTGTGAAAGGATATGCTTGGTTTAAGTAAATAACAAGATCAATTCTCTATGTTCAAACTTTATTTAATTGAATTTTGTGGACTTTGATATAAGAGAGATTAGTAATCATGCCAGATAAAATCAAGATATTTATTTTTGTGTTTGTGATAGTACGGGATTCCAAATAAATGCTAATTTATCCAAAATAATTTGAAATATATAACTGCAACATTTGTAAGAAGAAATATATACAAATATATATATATATATATATTTTGAGAATTTTGAGAATGTTGACTCTCTCTTTCTTCTTTATTTTGTTTTGGTTTCAAAAGAGTCAATAATATTGCTATGTTGACTTTTTATTATTTTTATTTGTTTTTGTTTAAAGAGTTTTATATATATTTTGTTTTTTTTTTTTTTGAAAATGAGACAACATACAAAATATGTACAAATAATGAAATGAACAAATTTTATGCGTAATATCGCTTAAGATGCAAAATATTCATAGGTTCTTTTAAATATTTACCATCTAAGGTAGCTAATTTGTATGCTCCTGATTCAAATTTAGCAGTAATGATATATGGTCCAAGCCAGTTGGGCTCAAATTTACCTTTTAGGTCTTTAGTTGCATTAGTATTTTTTTTATTTTCTTTTAAAACAAGGTCACCAATCTCAAAGGATCGATGACGAACTTTCTTAGCATATGATCTTTTAAGATTGTTTTGGTAGGCACGAAGGTGCTCCAATGCATTGATGCACTTTTCATCTAGGAGTTCCAGCTGACTGAGTCTGCCAGCTTGATATTCATCTCCTACTTTGGTATCTTGAAGTAGTAGATCCAAAGAAGGAACTTCTAATTCAAAAGGAAAAACAGCTTCAGTGCCATAAACCAAGACAAAATATGAAGTTCCAGTGGGAGTGCGAACGCTAGTTCGATAGGCCCACAAGGCTGGATATTATTGAATATGCCAGTCGCGGCTAGATTTATTGACCAATATTTTGAGAATTTTGATTAAGGTTTTGTTAGATGCTTCTGCTTGACCATTACCCTGAGGATAATAGGGAGTGGACCAGCGATGTTGAATCTTATATTTTTGGCATAATTTTTTAACATATTTATTTTTGAAACAAGTGCCATTATCTGAGATGAGATTTGTAGGAATTCCAAACCTACAAATAATTTGATTAAAAATAAATTTAGAGACTTGTGTTCCAGTGCAGGAAGCTAATGGCATAGCTTCAACCCACTTCATGAAATACTCAGTGGCGGTTATGATGAATTTGTGTCCATCAGATGACATAGGGTTAATTTTGCCAATAATGTCTAAGCCCCATTTTGAAAAGGGCCAAGGAGATGAAATAGCCTACAACTCTTGTGCAGGTGCATGGACAAGGTCAGCATGTTTCTGGCACTTGTCGTAATGGCGCACATACTCATGTGCATCCTTTTCCATGGTAGGCCAAAAGTAGCCTATCCTAAGGAGCTTTTTAGCAATGACACTACCACTGAAGTGTCCTCCACAAGATCCATCCTGGGCTTCACTCAAGGCTGATTTGGATTCTTCTAAATTCAAAAATCTTAATAAGATACCTTCAAAATATCTCCTATATAAAGTATTTCCAATTATTACAAATCGACTTGCTCGTCTACGTAATAACCGACGTTGGTTTCTATTAGAATTGGCAGGGAAAGTCCCATTTTGAAGAAAATCAAATATATCTGTATACCAACGCTCAGGAGTAGTTTCATTGATTAGAAACACATCCAAAGGTTCTAAGCATGACTTATTTGAAGCAGGTTCTTGGAGTCGACGAATAATTATGGTGGCGTATTCGTCATCTAACTCCAAGGGCAGAAGAGATGCAGCGGCGGCCATAGCTTCGGCTGCATGGTTGCTATTTCATGGAATAGCTTCCAAAGTAAATTTATCAAAAAAGGATAACAATTGCAAAACATATGCTTTATATGGGCACAATTTATCATCTCTGGTTTGATAAACTTCATTAATTTGGTTTATAACAAGTTGAGAATCACCAAAAACTAGCAGATGTTTGATTTTTAGCGCCAAGGCAGCTCGTAATCCAAGGATTAGAGCCTCATATTCGACAGTATTATTAGTGCAAGCAAATGTTAATTTGAAGGATAGAGGAATAAGATGTTTTTGTGGGGATATTAAAATAATGCCCGCACCAGCCCCACTCATGCATCGGGCTCCATCAAAGTATAAGGACCATTGTGCGACATGATCTGCCTCTAATTGAAGGCATTCATCAGGAAACTCGATGATGAGGGGATGGGTAGACTCTAAGGGTGCAACAACTAATTGATCTGCTATGATTTGACCCTTAACAAACTTCTGTCCTATGAACGTGAGGTCAAACTTGCTTAGAGCAAGAACCCACTTGGCTGTGCCACCAGATAAATAAGGTCGACTTATGAGATACCTCAAGGGATCATATTTAGCAATGACATACGTTTTTTGATTGAGCATATAATGTCATAATTTTTGCATAGAAAATACGACTGCTAGACATAATTTTTCTAATGTTGTATAACGGGTTTCATAACTGACTAAAGTTCGGCTAATATAATAGTTAGCACGTTCTCTTTTATCATCATCAAGTTGAGCTAACATAGCTCCTAAAGCAAAATCGAAAGCTGAAATATACAGGATAAACGGGCGATCAGGTCTAGGCGGTGAAAGCACAGGTGGTTTAAGGAGGTATTGTTTGAGAAGTTCAAAAGCTGCCTTACATTCATCATCCCAATCAAAAAGGACATCCTTCTTCAGGAGCTTAAGAAAGGGAGTGGTTTTGTCTACCAACTTATCGATGAAGCGACGGATAGCTTGAAGCTTACCTTGTAAACTTCGTAACTCAGATATATTAGTAGGTGCGGGCATATCAGTGATAGCCGCAATCTTGAGAGGGTCGATTTCAATACCATGTAAAGAAACTAAAACCCCTAATAGTTTATCGAACTTTACTCCGAATATGCATTTGGCTGGATTTAATCGAATAAGATATTCTCTTAACCGATTAAATACTTTTCTCAAATCATCTAAATGATCATATTATTTAATAGAGTGAGCTATAATATCGTCTACATAATCATGTAGGATATCATGCATCATATCATGAAAGATATAATTCATAGCTCATTGATATGTTGCACCTACATTCTTTAAGCCAAATGGCATCACTTTCCAACAAAAGGTACCCCAAGGGGTAATAAAGGCTATTTTAGCCTGATCTTCAGGAGCTATCCTGATTTGATTATATCCAAAAAATCTGTCCATTAGGGACATCATTCCACTTCTGACAGTAAATTCAATGATTTGATCCATGTTTGGAAGAGGAAAATCATCCTTAGGGCATGCAACATTAATATCTCTAAAGTCTGTGCAAACCCTAACTTTGGTAGCTTCTTTCTTGGTGACTGGAACTACATTTGAGATCCATTCAGCATAATCAATAGCTTGTATAAAAAAAACATTTAGGAGTTTTTCTAACTCCCCTTTGACTAGCAGGGCCACTTTGGGATGCATTTTTCTAAGTTTTTGTTTAACAGGTTTAGCATCCGGATGGACTACTAGATGATGCATGACTACAGAAGGGTATAAACCTGTCATATCTTCATATGTCCAAGTGAAGACATCTCCATACTCTTTAAGGAGTGCAATGTATTGCTCTTGTTTTTCTTGACTTAATTTTGATCCAATATTGATTATGTGAGGATTATCCTCAGTTCCAATGTTAACTTTAATGATGTTTTCTACTTCCATGTGTAGATCTCGTTCAAAATTAGGCGGGGTAGGTGAGACGCCCAATTCTTGTAATTCTTTTAAGGTTAAGTTGGATAATTCATCTTGAGGAGTGGTGGCCTCAAGTTGGGCTATAGTTGGTATAGAACCATCAAAATAAAAACCATTGTGTAACAACTCTTAAACGGAGACATCATGGAAGATATCTCCTTCCAACTCATCGTCAGAGTCGACAATCATTTCAGGGTAAGCAATGGATAGCATATTACATGTAAATGGCTGATTCGTTGGACACAAAGAATCTTTTTTATCTAGATAATATTGATAACATATGAGTTGATCATTATCTTCAAAAGGGAAGGGTTGACCCTTACTAGAAAACAGGCCCACACCACATCGGGCGGGCCATGGTTCTACCTCAATAGGTTCTTTCATACCATTTTGGAAAGGTCCCAAGCCTTTCTCTTGATAGACCATTTTAAGCATTATGGGTTTAGCTTTAATATATTCATTAGTAAAATAACATCGGGCATATCCCTCATGATGAGTTTTGATATTTCGGGGTATTTTTCCCCAATCATATCCTTTATAAATAAAAGCACAACTCCCGACTTGGTAAGTACTTCCCATAGGTTGTGGGAGGCCCAAAGTACGAGGATATGGTGGCAAGTTATTGAAAATAATTGAATCTTGTATAAAAGCATTTGTTTTTTCTGATATTAAGATTGTGGATAAATCCGATAAAAGTTCATCAGAAAGAGCATACGATGTAGAAGGATCATTCCCTATATATTTAGATGTGGAAGGTATGATAGATGTAGATGATGTGGAGGTGTTAATGAATGGGTCTATAGGTTTTGAGATTATAGGGATGGAACATGAAGAATTGGTTGTAGATTTAAGATCTTTTTGAGGTTCTAGTGTGATTTGTTCAGAAGATGGTTGAGTTAAATGTATAGGTGTAGTTGATGGGGTGGATGATGTTATGTGTGTGTGTTTCACACGTTTAGATGAAAAATAAGAACTAGGATGTGTGGATGACAGAGCGGGGCAAAATTGCACTCCAACAGGTTTTGCCAAAGCACACATATCAAAGGGTCTAGGGTCACCATGGATAGTGACCAACTGGTTTTTAAATTCAAATTTGACACACTGATGTAAAGTTTATGGAATCGCTCGCATCGCATTGATCCAAGGGCGACCCAAAATTATATTGTATGATGCTGGGCAATGTACAATAAACACGGTTGTATCTAGGGTTCTAGGACCAACTTGCAAGGGTATAGTAATGACTCCACACGTTTCTTGTGTCTCATCATTGAAAGCTTTGATAATCATGTCAGTTTTCTTCATTTCATCACTTCTAAATCCAAATATTTGGTAGAAGTCAAAAGTGCAAATGTTTAGAGATGAGCCATTATCAATCAAGACTCGTTTAACGGCTACATCTCCAATTAAAGCAGTAATATATAAGGGATTATCCTTATGTAAACTATGTTGTGGGATATCTTTATCCCAAAAATAAATACAATCGACTTCTCGAGTGATGATAGTATTGGACATGGCTTCAGGTTGAATATTTTGTGGCACCATCATTTGGCTTAGTGTAAGCATTAACTCGTCCCTATGTGTGGGAGAAGATCTTAACAAATCTAAAAGAGAAATTATGGCTGTAGTATTGGATAATTGTTCATTAATATTGTAAGGAGGTTTTGGTTGAACATTAGACATATGATTTCCTTTATTAGGATTTTTCAAAATAAATGGAGTTGATCCATCATTCTGAGTTTGATCCTGTTGAGAATTTTGAGCCTGTTTTCTGGTAACAACTCTGATGGTACCTACAATGTTATATTGAAGATGCTGAACTGGTCTCGGTTGAGCGTTTATGGCTTGTTCATCAGGGAGGAATTGATTAAAATAGGGTCAAGTAGTAACTCGTCTAGGAAATGGTTCTTCTGGAACCATAGCATCTGTGATAGGTTGAATAGGATCTGATTTGTTTTTAGAGCTATTCGATTGGTTTGAGGTGATGTCTAGTTCACTTTCAGTATCTGATTCTACATCACTAGGATCTGGAGTTTGAATACTATATAGGGGCCTGGTCGTGACTATGGATAAAGTTGTGCCAAATATTTAAGGATCCTAAATAGGTAATTGCCCGCTAATAGTCCCTACATATCGGGTAGGAGGAGGGACATTATGATGCTCAATTTGATTAGCCACTTCTTTACCATGGTTTGGTAAAGGATGTTGAAATATATCTAATGATTGGTTAGCATTTTGATTTTGATTTTGGAGAATGGTCTTTTGGACGTTATTAGGAGCATTTTGTTTAGGTTGGAAGGCTTGCACCTCCATTTCATTATTATCAATCAAATCTTGTATTTTATGTTTCAATATTTTGCAAGAGTTTGTAGCATGTCCAGGTCCTCTATGAAAGTCATAGTGTAGATCGGCTCTGTATCCGAGTATAGTTGGATCAGGTTCCCGGATAGCTGGTAATTGAATCAAGCCTCGTGCTAGTAATTGAGGAAGAATGGTTGATAAAGGTTGATTCAATCTAGTAAATTCTCGAGGAGGTTTATCAGGAGGTTTTAATATAAATTTTTCTGTTGTCTTCGTTGCATTGATATTAGCAACGTTTCGGCTGTCAGTGACTTCGTCACCTACAACTTGTTTTTTTTTATACTGATTTATGGATGTTTTCTCATCCTCTTTCTTTTTGAGGTGACCTCTCCTAATGAGAGCATCTTCTACCCTTCGAGCTAAGTCTATAGCTTGATCGAAGGTGGTTAAGGTAGCAGTTGATAACTCATAGGATATTTGTTCTTGTAAATTATTGATAAAAATGTCCAACATTTCCCTATAAGGTAGCACAAAGTGTAGTTTTCCTGTCAACTGCCTCCATCTAGCTAAGAAATCAGAAAAAAATTCATCTTTGTCTTGTTTTAAGTTGTATAAATATTTAATGGTAACATGCCTCTCGATGTAGGCACTAAATTGATGGACAAAATATTCAACTGTTTCTTCAAAGTTTCTCAAAGAATGAGTGGGAAATTGATAGTACCACTCTAATGCCATTCCTCCTAAACTTTTTAGGAACATTTTTAGTAATAGCAAGTCATCATGTGATATGTCATGACATGCTATCCTAAACATGCAAAGATGCTCTATGGGATCTTCGGTTCCTTTATATATAGGCAAGACGGGCATGGGAAAGTGTTTAGGGTATGGTTGTGCTACAACTATGGGATCCAAAGGTTGACTACATATCTCTCAATAATTATACGAGGGACGATAGGGATCTATCTGGTCCATGCGCGAAGCTAACTGTTTCACCATGGCTTCCAGATTACTGGTTTGCCCACCATATTGGTTCGGTAAGGCATTAATATGGGATTTGTGAACATATGATGGAGGGACATGAAGATTAGATGCTATGTTTCTATTGTGTAAATTGTTGGTAGGAAGGGTGTTATGAAGAACTTTTGAAGTTATATTATGTTGTATCCCAGATTGTTGAAAATTGGTGTTTGGCTTCATTTTAGGTTTTTGTCGATTTGAAGCATATTGATCAATAGTTTGGCAAAGTAAAGTACTGAAGGAAGTTTTATTTTGTGTGGGAATAATCTTAGGCTCAATAACAGGTTCCTTAGAGGGTTGGGTAACCTGTTGTTTTGGCATGTTCTAAATCATAGTGACCATATCTCTATTGGATGGTCCAGCCTTATCACTTTCTTGATCAACAAAGGACAAGGGATTAGTGTGTATGTCAAATATATGTTCCATAGCTACTTTAGTGTCACTAATTTGCCCTTTATCAATATGAACTGCCATATTAAGAGCGCCAATGTTATTATTGAAAAATTTCCAGAAATAATCTAAGTTATCAAAAGCAATAGTTCCATCTGGAGCTATTCTAGGGGATGAGGATCCATCCTCTTTAACATTTTCTTCTTGTTCATCTTCAGCAAGATCATCTTCTTGCTAGCCTAGAGTTTCTCCTTCCGGAATTGACTCCTCAGGAAGGACATTTGGGTTTGTTGTTTTATCTCCCATCCAATCTTCTACTTCTTCTGCAGTTTCTTTACCATTCCTAAGTTTAGGCATTGTGCTTAAATTTAGATTTCAGCAAATATATATATACTTGTATATATATATATGCAACAAGCTTAAGAGGTATATATTTTAATTATATACCTACTATAGTATTTAAAATGAAATGTTTTGGTTTTTGTTATGTTTTTTAGTTTTTCTTGTTTTTTTTTATAACAATATTATAAAGATAACCAACAGCACACTGCATGCAAGAAATAAAAATACTGAAAGCAATGATCTAGTTTTCTATAAACAATTTATAAATATCATTAACGAGCTCAAGTTCTTCGGGAGTCATGAAGTGTTCTTCTTCAAATTGGAAATTTTCTTTCAAAAATTTTATGAAGAGTGCTATGGTGATATTATCTATCTCAGATTCTGGTTGATAGAAGTAAAGCTCGTGGTAATACTCTCGATATAACACAGCTCGAGGAACTCTATTCCATATTTCCCTATCTGTAAGAATGACCTCTTGGTCTTCTACACGACCTAGGAACTGGTATATAGTGGCTGCGTTCTCGAGGTATTCCTCGAAGGTGAACAATTATGAAGACATAAGAGCTCTCCTATAAGTTAACCATCTATGGCAGGCTCTCTGAAGTTCATGATAAAATATGAGTTGATGAGGATCCAGGATTCTATCTAGGACAAGCCTCTTGATTTGTTTAAGCTCTGTTGACCTAGATGAAATGATACCTAGTCTTCTATCAAGTTCTTTCCACAAAAGTTGGTTTCTATTTGTTTCAAGTATGCTAAGCACATAATTAACTTCTATGGTAGCCAATTGGTTTTCAACATTTATAATAACTGCTAATATTTTCTTAGGAGCTACCATCTAAACATGATATGCAACTTAGTATTTTTCTAATGATTTTTAAATGCACCTATGTTTTTTGTTTTTATTGTTTTCAAAAGGTTTTAGTTTCACGTCGAGTTCACCAAAATATATCACTCCAAAATTTTTGTATCCTTACCTTCAGGCTATAGGATTCGTGCCCAGAAGGAGGATGGGAAAAGGATGGCACGGTACCTCGAACTGAGAGGCCTTGCGAAGGTCCCGCCTCTCGGGAGAGGTGTATTATGGTGATTTTTTGATGGATGGTGGGTTCACTAGGAAACGTTTGAATGAAAATTTCCATGCCTAGGTTGGGAATGTGTTTAATGTGTTCAGTTTTATCTTTAAACATTCAAGTCCTAGGTTTGTCCAAATGAATCTAAGTTGTTCTATTATGAAAATGTAGACTAAATGAAATACAACAAACAGATTTGAACAGAAAACAAAGAGAAAAAGCTAAATTACAGAGCCATACCTGATCCGGATGTCTGATGAAGATTTTGATTCTTGAAGCAGTCAGGATCACCTCTGATTTGACAGGATCGTCTGCTATCAGACAAGATCATCTGAGATTTGACGAATTCATCAGATGAATTCGTCAGAGACCTGCAATCAGAGAAGTAGACACAAAATGTAGAAAAAGCAACTATTCTAACAGAGGGCAATGATGTAGAATAATAGTAATAACATTAAAATTATGATAATAAACAAAACACGAGTGCACTACAATGATTTGATGACAATTGGTGACTTTATTATGCATTTAAAGCTACATGGGTGAACTCCAAAATGCAAAGTAATAAGAAATAAACTTAGATTTAACTAAATGCAGAACAATGTATAAAATAAAAGGATGAAGAAACGCAAACTCTGGGCACTGATTGCCTCAATATTGACTGTAGTCGAAATCGTCTTGCATTGGTACAAAATCATCTAGAATCGAACAGGATCGTCCAAGACGAACTGAGCTTGCTCCGGCTGAAAAATACTAAGGTTCTTGCAACAAAATTTGGATAGGACTAGTGCAAATAGTAATTTAGGATGTCTTAGTGCGTATAAAGTCAAGTTACAAGAAATATCAGCCAGGGGGATGCCAAGGGGAGGGCCTAGGATTAAATAGGCTTAGGAGGGAGGTTAGGAGGTTGGAGATCATCCTAATTTGGGAGATCTCCAATGAGGAGGGTCTCTAACGGTGCAGACACACTTCTGCACAGATTAGAGATGTCGTTGGAACAGAGTCCAACTATGCACAAGTCAGTTTGGGACAAGATCGTCTGGACGTTCTTCTCCAGATGAAATCGTTTGATCTAAGGCGATATCGTCTTATCGACGATGATATCGTCAAAAATACAAAACAAACTCTAAAAATGGCACAGAAAAGGAGGAAACGGGTTAAACAGCAGTTTGGGAGCAATTTTGGGGTTAAAATTTTGAATTTTATTTATTACTAAGGTAATTTGTAATTATTTAAGGTTTACTGCACCAATTTTAGGGTGCTACACCTCCACTTGCAGATGTCTCTCCGTGCACAGCCATGGTCTCCAACGCAACAGCACTCCAAGATGTAAAATTCACTTTTGTAAACATAGCTCTGACACAAATTGATAGCTGGTGAAAGTGAAAGGTCAAACCCTAGGGTTAATTTTTATTTTCCTAAATTATGGCTCACTATCATGAGTGGCCCAATTTTCTTTGCCACTCAAGGCAAAAGCAACCACAAGTAGGAAGTTTGCGGTCGCTGGATCTGATAGCAACCAACATCCTAAGAAAATATAGGAGGAATTCCCTCCATGAGAAGCAACAAAAACATCAAATAAACACATTTTGGTGACCCATGGTCATCATAATGATCAAAATAACAAAAAATTGCATAAAAACAAATCCCAAGTAAGCCTCCTATCAAGTTACTTATTATATCAACTTGGCGATTGCAACGATTTGCACTCCATGCAACTCGATAAGATGAGTAAGTTACCATGAGGTTACTTGGGGTAAACCATTCATTTTGGGATTATGATGTGCCTCCTTAAATATTGAAGAAGACCAAGAAGGTCGGACTACTCCACGGGTATGAAGGAATCATCCTAATTCTCCTATGACACCAAAAACACTAAGCCAAGTGATGTAGTACAAGCACAAATAGAATCACTCATCCTAGCTCCCTAAGAAGGTTGTTTATGGTTGGACCGCTCCTCGAGATAGGGATGAATGATTATCATAAACAATTGAAATCACACTTGGATGGGGGTTTACCCATTAAAGAGAACAAACATTATAAAGGAACCAAAACCAATCATATTTGGTCAAGCAACTCGTTGCTTCATTCATTGCCCTTCCCTCACCAATTCATTGTGTGAGGGGGTAGTTTGGAACATCAAATCATCATAATCAAAATCAACAAAAGATCACTCGATCATGTCAAAATTGTGTTCATCCTATGAATCATTGCACTCAAATCTTATAAAATTTTTCCCATTTGTTGGGGTCATAAGCAAAAATGACATCTTCAATTTGTAGCTCTTCTCCTGTCGATTATGTTGTAGAAACATAAGCTACCCGATTATGTTTGAGGAATAAGTGCAAGTGGACATGTGCAAGCTCTATGTTAGATTAAGCCTTCAATCAGGTTGAAGCAATTATTCAAGGATGCATGCCATCTTGCATTATTAGGCCATCCAAAATTGATTAGATCAATGATCATCGTACACCCTGCTAACATAGCGATCTATGTTTTTGCCTCGCGCTGTGTCTATTACTCAGTGTATCGCAAAAAGGGGCATCTATAGACACCTAAAACATGCCATGGTCAAGAATACTACTTACATGGATACACCCATAGGTCATGTGACTAAACCTTGGGACCTTCCAAGTGTCAAAATTGGTTTTTACCACTCATTTGGGGTATTTTCAGCCCATCCAAGCCTGGTAACTGTAGACCATAGCAGCCAAAACTCAGTTGTTGTAGCTTAGATTGGTCAAACCTTAGCCGTTGTAGATGACAACGAATAAGATTTAAATGAATTTTTCCACCCATCCAGCCTAATATTGGGCGGAAGTGGCAGTCTGCATGCAATAAGGGTGAGCAAGGACAACTTTACATCCCTCCTCACAACCAGTCTACATGGAAGACTCAAAGTCCAGATTTAGACTTTAGTTAAACATAGAAAAACAAAGAGCTTCTTATGCTAACACCTAGTATGCATGAGGGATTCATTCTTAGGGTTGAACATTGACCTAGGGCTTCAAAACACTTTATAAGGAGTAAACCTAAAAGCACTAGGGAACTTTCGTAGACCTTCTTTTGATCAATTAAGGGATATAGACTTTTCTTGGACCTTCGTTTAATAAATTAGGAGATATAGAGCTTCTTGGGAATTATTTGACTTTATTTTAATTAGATATAGGGGGAGAGCATCATACATCAAAACTTTGAACAAGTTGGATCATTGAGGAGAGATTTTAGAGACTTGGAGAGCTTCCCTTGGAGATTGATTCTTGTAGCGGAGCCCTATCAGATTAGAGGGCAAATATGAACACATAAGGTAATCATTTTTAACATTATAAGTGGACTTGAGCCCATAGCATTTGGATCAAGAGAGAGATTTAACCTTAGTGACCGTTGTCCTGGACAGTGGCCCGCAACTTAGCCTAGGGTTTAGCTTATTTTATTTTTCTTTATCTCTCATTTCAGTAGCATAAGATTTATTTCAGTTATTTGCTTGCATAGTACTAGTTTCATTGCATTTATTGAGATTATTCATTTCTAAAAGCCTCATCCAAAGAGGCAATCTCAGAAATATAAGCGTGTGTTGTTGTTTCATTGATTTCAAGGCTACAAGTTCAATCGGGAAAATCTGCAACATACGAGTGCAATAATATCCCTCTAGCATTCAGACCTAGAGAAGGAGGCATCTGTAAGCCCTCATACATTTTCGTGTGCATCACCGAGAAGCCTTATAAAGTGCACCCCCTATGCAAGGGGATATTTCATACACCTGTCGCCTTCTTTTATGTGTAAAATCATGTATCAAATGAAGGGTATCCCTCAAAGGGATTCATTTGTAACCTAATCTAGAGAATATCAATAATAAAAGCATTTTTTCATTTATTTCTTTGCATTTTAGTTATATTTTATTTGTACCTTTCATTTGTTGCATATTTAGTATCAAAGGATTCAATCAAAATACAAGTAGATTAGTTTGGTGGATAGCACACCGCTTCCCCAGGGTCGCTACACTAGCTTGTGATCGAGCTCGGCTATGCATAGTTGTCATAATGTTTTGGTTAGGCAAACCCTGAAGGAAACCCACACTAAAGAAAATTTTGACTTCCAAAAATGGTTATGGGTGCTATATACCAAAATTATCAGCATGACGAGCTGATCGTAATTGGCTAAGATTCCAAAATTTGACTTCTAGGTCAAAATTTGTATTTTTGGAATATTTGGCCAACCGGGGCTCATGGGGAGATGCCCACTTTTAAGAATTTTTGGAAAATTTTAAAGCATGAAGAGTTAGGACTCAAAATTTTTGTAAGAGGTGCAAAAGGAGCTAACTAAGACAACAAAATAAATTTGGCAAATTTTGGGGTTGTTTAGAGCTTTCTATGACCGTTTTAGTGTAGTTTTTCCTTATTTTTGGCTTCAAAAATAGAGTAATCATAAAACCAACATAAATTTTTTGTTATAGCTCCAATTTGCATGATTTTCAATCTGTTGGATGCATAATCAAAAAGTAGTTTTTTTTAGAAAAATTAGGGTTTCCTCCTAGATTATAGGATCTTACATTGATTACATAAAAAATAAAGAAACACATAAATTAGATAATATGATTATTTCTTTTAAGTATTAGATGTGTATGTATCTCTTTTAAAAATCTTAGAAACACACAATCAAATGATCAATGAAACACACAAGAAAACAATGTGAATATCTCCTTTAAGTTTTAGATGTGAATCCCTGAGCTATTTTGTGTGTTTAGATTTGTTGTTGCTTTTACTTTCTTGTTCGTTTTTTGGACTTAGAATGAGGTAACTCAACCAAAGTGGTGACTAGGAACACTAGTTCCAAACATGAGGTTCTCAAAAGAGTCTAGGGTACACCACTTAAAACCCACAATGAGTGGAGGGTTCTCCTAGCTCTTCCACTCTAAAATGACAAGCGTTTCCAATAGTAGGAAGGATTTTGAACACAATTGACCTATTCCATCTTAAGAGAGTGCCCTATTCTATCTAAGGTGTCGAATGGACAAGTTGGTGGAAGGAGGTGAAATCCAACGTCACCAATCTGAATTGGAGGTTGGTGATGAAATCTAACCTTACCAATGTTATTGTGATACATGCAAGTGTGTGTGGTTCCTTTTAAGCTTAAATAAAGTAAACAATGAAGCACTCAATGATATTTCACTAAATGCAAGGAAATGATGTTTTACTTTCATAAAAGCTAGATAAAAAGCAACCTACAAAATGCATTCCCTAAATGATAACCTACCCATTAGGTAGGCTACAAGAAATAAAACCATAGAGGTGCATTTCTACTTAATTTATTTTCAGTTTTTCTTCTTATTTTTTTTGTTTTCTCAGTTATAGAAAAGCAAATCTAACTTCTACTTTTCAAGAAATCAAAAAAGGTAAGAAAAAATAGATTTTAGCAGTTCTAAATAGCAAAAATGAAAATAGAGGGTTTTTATACCTACATAAGCCTGATTTTGTTGGATGTTTGAGCAAAAAATATCCTATTTTGTGACCATCCTAGGGTGGTATGGTGGCTAGTTTTATGGCCATCCCAGGGTGAGATGGTTGTGTGGCCAACCCAGGGTGGGATGGTCAACAGTCCAGAGGTCGTTTTAGGCCAAAACGGCCAGTACCTGCAATAGAAAGTAAGAAAAAATAGGGTTAAACCTTTAATTAAAGCAATAGGGATAGGGTCCCACTATGATCACCACTGAAGTAGAGGAAAAATGGTGCACCTAAGAGTGTTAAACAATATGCATCTATATTTGTATTAATGAAGCATTACAAAAGGACAGATTTAAGCAACCATAGAAGCCAAATAAGTGCAAGAAAAGGTGTTTCTCTTTATTTCATTTGGTAAATAAGAACAATGGTTATATATATGTCCCATTTAGGGCTCTATATTGATACAATTGTTACAAAATTGGGTGCCCAAAGGATCAAGTCCTTTCAAAGAAGCTCGTGTGCACTTCCAATGTTCTTCCTCGTACCCATAATTGAGGTTGGCAAACCTATGATGCTGCCACTTTGTTCTTCAATGTTCCAATATTTTATTCCTTCCTTATACACTTTAAGACCTGCACCTACACACAAGGAAACCAAATTTTTTAAATAGCAAGTGCGTATATTGAAAACATGTAAACCCCACAAGCACTAAAAGGCTAGAAAACATGAATATGCAATACACCTATCTAAAACAACTCCAAATAACTTGAAATTATAGAGGTATGTAAAATATATGGTTTTGGGAATATTTCACCAAAAATAGAATAGAAATTGCATCCGATGATGTGGCATTTTTGCAGTGCGCTTCTCAAACCTGTAAAACCTAAAACAAATAATTTTTGGGTCTAAAAATATCCAAAATAAATTCAAATTGGAGAGAATACATAAAATGATATTTTAAGATAACCCATATAGCCATATTTACAAAATAAATTTTAGTTTCATGTGCATATTTAGATGGTCCCCGAAAGCCTATAAAACACTAAAAATGCAATATCTCGCTCAATATGACTCCAAAATGCATGAAATTTGTATAGGAGATTCATATGATACTCTAGAATATTCATAAGAAACAAAATTAGAAAAATAATGCACTATTATGCCACCATACCTAGGTAGTATGGTGGTGACTATCATAGATTGAGGACTGTCCTGGGGTGTGATGGCCACCAATTTTGCACTTATTTTATCAAAAATTCCCATATGAATTGGTTAGGAACCTCTTAAATAGTATTTTAATCAAATTTAATGGTGAAATTCACTCAATTGATCTAATTTTGCAAACAAATTATGCCTCCTAGATCACTCGTAAACCTCCTTCACTAGGTAGAGATTCTGAGGGAAAAATACACAAACGGGTGAGGGGAAATCTGGGAAATCTTGGAAGCACTCATTGCTATGTATTAAAACTCCTCTTTATATCTTGTGTGGAAAATGGATCCACTTTATAGCTAAATGGAGCCTTTGGAAAAATGGGCATGCAAGAGCATGTAGGACAAGAGGTACCACTTGTCTAAAACTGAACATGCATTGGAGGGGGAAGAGAATATCCCGTTTTGGCCTCCATTATATAGAATTTCATAAGGATTATGCACCCTTAGTTCATGAATGCTTGATATACACAAAAAAAACTTCACAAACTCATACAAGAAAAAGTTATTGATGTGGTAATAATTAGCAAATTATATTACAATTTTAAGTCATGTCGAACTCAACATTTTTAAAAATTTGACATCCAAAAGGGTCCACTTTCTCTAGGAAACCATTTATCCCAACTATGAGTCATTCTCCAACTTCATCAACTTCTCTCCTTCAACACAACAATCTCATCATGATGGTATCCCTCAAGGTAGGGCAAAAAGATATTGGTGAGTAAAAATGGAACAGAGACAGCCATGATGAATGCAGTCTACTAATGCAAACAACATGCAAACACACAAATATGTAGTGCAACCATTACGCATGCATACACACCCTCATATATATTTATATATATATATATATATATATATATATATATATATATATATATATATATATATATATATATATATATATATCAATTTTATAGAATTATATCAATTCTTATACACTTCAGCAACCACACTAGAATATCATAGAAATGCCAGTTAATTAATGTTAATCTATTTTCTTTTTCAAAAAACACATAAAATAACACAACATTACTATTAATCTATTTTCTTCTTTTTTTTAAGGCAATGCACAAGAATAACACACGATTCCTCAATAGTGATTTAGACTAAATTATGGTTTTATAGGATAGAAGAGAATTCTTATAGAAATACCATAACATCAAATCAAAGATGCAAAAGATCAATTTCCTTTCTTAAAATTCACCAACATGTGATTAGTTCAACATAATTTAAGTACTTAAGCCAGTCTTGGTTTAACAACTCGTAGCAAGAAATCATTTCATTTCCAAAAATTAAAACAAAAAATGTTATAAGAAAGGAGATGACCTTGAGTTTAGTTGGTTGTGGATCACAGGCAAGAATCCACGCATGAAGAAAGTACCTTCATCCTCAACCACCATGATTCCCTCCTTAACGCAGTGACCACCATGCCCTTATATCATAATGGAGGTACAAATTGAATGACATGTATGGATTCTTTGTTTGTTTTTAGCTCCAATCCATAGAAATTTTTTCTGAATTTGCTCTATCCTTAATGAAACTGTAGCTGGAGCCTTGAAAAAATATAAGAAGTAGATAGATATACTTTGAATAACAGTAGTAGTAAGAGTACATTTAGTTGCTTGGGACAAAAGGTTTCCTTTACATCGTGTAAGCCTTTTTTGAATATGTTCTATAACATTGTTCCACATAGAAACTGCAGGTTGCCCATAGAAAAGAGGCAGACCAAGATAAATGGCCGAGAGGTCAGCTATAGAGAATTCTAGGATCCTTGCAATCTTGATCTATCTCTACATGGGAGTATTGAGGAAGTACAATTTGCTTTTATTGAAGTTAAATTTCTGACCAACAGTTGCTTCATAAATCTGAAGGATGTATTTGATTACTTTAGCTTCAAAAATAGATGCGCTTGTCGACAAGATGGTGTCATCCACAAATTATTGGTGAGAGACTGGAGTATTATGAGAGGAGGCCTTAATCCCTGATAGCAAGCCAGTTCTACATGCAGCTTGAATGGTCCTGCCTAGAGCTTCAACTATGATAATGAATAATAAAGGAGAAATGGGATCTCCCTGCCTGAGACCTCTGATGCTCTTAAAATAACTTTCTGGGGAGCCATTAATTAGAATGCAAAACCAAGGGGAGAATATGTAGTCTTTGAGGAGGTCGAACCATTCGGGATAGAATCCAAACTTGTGCAGGATAGCTAAGAGGAATTTCTAGTTAACTCTATCATAAGCTCTATCCCAAGCTAGTTTTAATAAGTTTATGGTCACAAGTTTTATTCTTCAAATACTTTTTATTTATAAATAAAAACACCAAAAACTTGTAAATGAGGTTATCTTAAAAGTAATATTTCATATTTCCTTCATATAACTTTTAATCTCTATGGTATTCTTTTAAAAGAAACCTTTTAACAATGAATAATGCTAGTCTAAATGAAAGTCTTTTATTAAACCAAAGATGAAGAGTCTATTCATTCATTTTAAGCATTTATAATAATATCATAATACTAGTCTACTGCAAGGAAAATATGGGAAGAAAATCCTTTTTACAATATAATTTAACTTTTCTATAATGCATCTATTCTCTATGCATCTGTAAAAAAAAATCATAATGCTAGTTTATTACAAAATAAAATAAAATAATCTTATACATTTTCCTTATTTATTTTTTGCCAAAATTAAACTCTTTTATTTCAATGTTTATAATATTAAGTTTAAAATTCCTAATGTTATGCATATATTAAGTTCATAAGATTAATTAATTTGATTTCTCAACGTGAAAGACTAAATCTAATCTTGTAAATCAATAGTAGTTATGTAGTTCCTCAAATATTTTAAAAACAAAGTAATATTTAATCAACAAATAATGGACTTTTTAAAAGAATTTTTTAAATACAAGTATAGACAATTTGAAATACATCATTAAATAAAGTTTATTCCTTTAATTTACCCTATATTCAACTAATGTATTTGATATACCAAAGTATTTACTTAAGTATGCAACACTTTAATTTTTTTTTACAGCCCATAAATTATTAAACTAATACTGACACATGAAGTGTTATCAAAAAAAAATTCTCTGAGGTAATTTATAACTTTATTTCTTCAGGAAAAGTAAACAAACGCAAAAAGGCGAGTGAATATATCAATGCACAAATCAAGATCAATTCCACTTCCCTAAGTTGCTTGCATAAATTTCATCAGAGATGCCATAAAATCGGTGTGGTTAATAAGGCTAACATCATGTTTAACTCATAAAATTTTGTGAAGGAAATGAATCCATTGTTTATGAAAAAAAAAAAAAATTTTAAGCATAAGACAGAGCGCAACACCACCCTAACCACTGAATGGTTCAAAGGGAGGAACTTAAACAACTTAAACAATCTAAGTTTCATCTATACAAGATTTGATAATAGATGGGTAGATGACACAAGACAGAGGTATCCTGTATTCTAACAAAGGTTGCAACATTATTTCTTTTAATTAAGAAAGGTAAAATTTCTCAAGGAACCGAATGTAAATAGCAAAAGAAATAAATATATTTCAATAATGAATAGAAACCATTTTGAATCTTTATAAAAATAATTTGGTACCATGGTCAGTCAACATATGAGTTACAAGAGTTCCTTCCTTAACTCACATAATTTTTCATTAACTTCAAAAAGGCTTTCATCAAAAAATAAAAATAACATCTCGTAAAATTTAAAATTCTAAATAAATCATGTTGTATTATACCAATTCTCTAACAGCTAAACATATATTTGCTAAAGAGGGAGAGAGGGAGTTACTTCGAATTACTTTTATGAAAATAAAAGTAAAACTTTGACACTATATTGATTTATTTGATAGAAAGAAAAGTTTAAGTCTCAAATATTTTAATGACTCCTTAAATGCTACTATAGCATTGCAACGCTTATAACCTTACTCAACTGAATCAAAGATAAATGGAAATTTATTTCAATCATCGCCAATTGCATTCAACAACTTCCTTATAGTAGTGTATAACATAATTTAGTGCAGTTTATAGGATAACATATACCTATCTGGTTCCAGCTTGATATAAAAAACATATGCTTCACAAACTTAGATAAGAAAAATATATTGACATGGTCATAATTAGCACATTAGATTACAATTTTAAGTCATGTCAAACTCAATATTTTTAACAATTTGATGTCCAAAAGAGTCCACTTTCTTTAGGAAACCATTTATCCCAACTATGAGTCATTCACCAGCTTCACCGATTTCTCTCCTTCAACACAATGATCTCGTCACGACAATATCCCTCATGGTAGGGCGGAAAGATATTAGTGAGTAAAAATGGATCAGTATGACCATGATGAATGCAGTCTACTAATACAAACAACATGCAGGCACACAAATATGCAGTGCAACCATTACGTAGGCATACACACCCCCATAAATATATATATATATATATATATATATATATATATATATATATATATATATATATGTCATACAATTATGTCAATTCTTATACACTTCAACAACCACACCAGAATATCACAACAATGCTAGTTAATTAACGCTAACTTATTTTTTTTTAGAAAATGCATAAAATAACATAGAATTACCAGTTAATTAACTTTAATCTATTTTCTTCTTCTTCTTTTTTAAGGTCATGCACAAGAATAACATAGCATTCCTCAATAGTGGTTTAGACTAAATTTTGGTTTTACAGAATAGAATAGAATGCTTATAGAAATACCATAATAGTAAATTAAAATTACAGAAGGTCAATTTCCTTTCTTAAAATTCACCATGTGATTAGTTCAACATAATTTAAGTACTTAATCCAGTCTTAGTTTAGCAACGTGTAGTAGATAAATCATTTTATTTCCAAAAAAAAAATTATTATAAGAAAGGAGGCAACCTTGAGTTTAGCTAGTTGCAAATCATAGGCAAGAATCCACACATGAAGAAAGTACCTTAACCCTCAACCACCCTCGTTCCCCCTTAATGCAATGGTCACCATTCTCTTATATCATAACGGAGGTACAGACTGAATGCCATGTATGTGATCATGCAAAAGAGATATTTTGAAATATTATCGAGTGGCAAAAGAGCTTAGAAGTACCTTAATTAACAAGGTAATTTTATGCAAACCTTTGGTTAATTAAATTATATATATATATATATATATATATATATATATATATATATACACATACATGTATATATTTTTATTTATTATTATTTATTTAAATAAGTAATACTTTATAATACTCATTCATTTTCATTTTTAGTAAATGTAAATATTTAAAAATAAATTATACTTATATATAACCACACAATTGGAAAAATTGGGTTCAAACTATAGGTAGCCAGAAATGAATTTACAAAACTAATATGTGCAAAAATGCAAAAAAACTTCATCAAGCAAACATGCATATAATGTAGCAACCCAAATGCCCCTATATGAAATTTCTCTCAGTGAGCTTCAATGTACTCACAGGATGTTGTGCACATCATTTCCCACCTTACCTCTTGTAGACACCACTATATTTTCACCTGAAGGTGGGCAATAGGAGCTACTAATCTATTCTATTTTGTAGTGAATCCTATTCATGCATATAAAAAATTTCATTAGCAGTATCTAATTCTCAATAATATTAGCAAACTGACAAATGATAAATTGGGTGGGATGTCACACCTATGGTTTCTATTTTCAAAATGCCCTTTAACATGTGGTTTTTCAATAGAGAGAGAAAACAAGGGTTTTCAATTCTAGGGAAAATCAACTTAATTTTGTAGCATCCAATACATGTGGGTGAGTAGGAAATAAAAGGGGTAATAAGTGCCTATAAGTTTGGGGTATTTTGCATCTAAAATTCATCAGTATTCTTTCCAAAATCATAGGGCTTTTTTTTTGTTAGTTATTTATCTCAGGTAAGTTCTTTTCTTTTTCCAATCAACATTTTTATTTTGGTAAATTTCGTGGTCTATTTTTAAATTACAAGTGAATAAAATTTTATAGCTACCAATCCACTCAATGGATTTTGATTTTGAGAGAAACCTAGTTGAACATGTGGAAAATATGGGAACTCATGATTTTTATTTTTTGAAAGACACCCCAACATGTGGTTTTCAATAGAGGGAGAAAATAAGGGTTTTTAATTCCAAGGAAAATCAACTTAATTTGGGAGCAATCAACACATATGTATGAGTACAAAATAGAAGTGTAAATAATTGACAACAAATTGCAAAGAAGAAATTTTTAGAGAAAGTTGAAAATAAAATTACAAGTGAAGCAAATTTTACAATTTTGAATCTGTTTAACGGATTTTGATTATGAGAGAAACCCGATTTAGCATGTGGATAAATAGAGAAACCCATTATTTCTATTTTTTTAAAGGTACCCCTAGTGAGTGGTTTTTCAATAGAGGGAGAAAACAAGGGTTTTCAATTCCATGGAAAATCAACTAAACTTAGGAGTAGACAATACATCTAGGTGAGTACAAAATAGAAGGGGATATAGTTAATGACAAATTATAGAGATTTTTTTTTGACAAAGTTGCAAATAAAACTATAGGTGAAGAAAATTTTACAACTACCAATTTGTTGAATATATTTTTATTATGAGAGAAATATAGTTGAGCATGTGGAAAAATAGAGGAACCCATGGTTTCTATTTTTCAAAAGGCTCCCCTACCATGTGGTTTTCCAATAGAGGGAGAAAACAAGGGTTTTTAATTCTAAGGAAAATTAACCTAATTTAGGAGCAACCAATGCATATGGGTGAGTAGGAAATAGGAGTGAAAGTTACTATCAAGTTTGGGGTAATAGTTACCACAAATATGAAGAGAGAGGTAAATTTGGAATAGCATGTGACTAAAGCATTTGTAGCTCTCTTAAGAATTCAGAAAGAAATAGCAAAACCTATTATTGCTAAGGATGGAAAACATGGATTCAATGATGCTTGAGCTCCATCAAACCCATCCCCATTGATACTAAAGGAGAAGAACCCAAAACTATTGTGAGTAGAAACCTAAACAAGGATAATAGAACATGGGTATAATGGTTGAAGGGGAAGATAAGTGGTGAGGAATATTAGCTTTTGGAGCCTTAAACATAAAGGAAATGCATTCACAAGTATTGAAAAAAGCATGCAATGATATAACTATGATAATAGGAAGTAAACAAGCATGAAAATATGATAGAAGACTTGATACAAAGCTCTAGAAATGCTCATATAAGAAAGCTCATAAAAATTACAATGCTCCTCTCATGGAGTTTGCAACTCCTCCATGATAGCAAAATGGAGCTACATTGTGCCTACTACTACTCTCACCTATGCACTACTCAACTTCTCACACAATCACTCACAATGAGGCCTTTATATAGAAATATAGATTACTTACCTCTCACTCAACCCTAAGACTCATGTACATGTGGACTACATGCACATTTACATCATTGCACATTCTAACACTTGTGCATTTATTGAATAACTCTAATAAACTATTTATCTCCTAATATAATCCTAACCTAAATATGTACCCATGAAGGTACATTAGTAAATAACCAAATGATGTAATAGCCATATTTTCCAACACCCCCTGTATTACATTATTTGGTTTTGAAGACTTTAGTCTTCAATATGGATCTTTGACTCTTAAGTAGTCTTCATTTTTTATGAGGTTCCTTTTTGTTATTTTAGTTTACCTTGCGTTGTATTCCTCATTTTTCTGATGCCTCATCTTCTTATTCTTATTTCTTATATTTGGTTTCAGTTATGGTACTTTCATATGTGGTTGCACTATCACCTAATTCCTACAATAGTATTTTTCTTTTGCCTTTGTCCTTTTCGCTACTATTCTTGTTGTGTATAGAAACTTCTGAACAAGCATCATGATAAACTTTTGTATTAGTAAAACTTGAAGTATTAGTACTACATGATGCTTGAAACACTTTCTCTAGTAATGATTCCTCTATCTTTATTTTTACTTTGAGTAGCTCAATTAGTTCTTTTTGCTTTGCAACCACTTCTTTGTGACTTTGAAGTGAAAGTAATGCCATGTATAGAAATCTCCCATGCTCTAAAGGTACTGAAATATCTTTCTTTTCATTATCAAATGCTTCAGTAAGCCTAGCATGAAGATAATATTCCAAAGTAGTGAAATCTTCTTTTAACACCTCGCTATAGATTAATCTTGAACCAAGATCTAAGTTTTTGGTTTTACTCAGTAGATTCTTGATTCCTGATTTAATAACATTAATATTTTCCCTTCTAATGGTGTTGTTTGTATCATTGTTTATTTCACTCTTTGAGGTTGACATATTTATCTTTCCTTTGGTTTGGATCTTATAGAATTAACCTTTGTAGTTGTATACCTTATAACTCCCTAGTAATGCTATATCACTTACAATCAGCTATTTGTAGAGGACTTTTGGGATGTAAATTCAAGTGTTAACCTTCAATATTCTTAGTTGGGTTGTCTATGTTTCTTCCTTGATCTTCCAACTAATATAAATGTAAGCAATAATATTCAACTATGTTTTAATGCTATTGCAAAAATTCTAAACTTCTTTAATGTAAATTTGGTGTAGGATACCTTATGTCTCCCAAATTAGAAGTTTTGAGAAATATTAAATATTTGCAAACTAAATTTTGTTTACTACTCCTTATATCTCCCTATGTTAAGAGTTTGCAACTATACTTTTGAAGCAATGGAAATGATATAAATGCTTCTAGTTTTACTCAACATTTTCTATATAACCAATATCCTTTTCTAGAGATCCTTTCAACACCTTATTACTCCTTATTAAATAAACTTTGATATCAAACTTGCAATATAATAAATATTTCTCACCTTCTTAGTTCTGATTTGCAAGTTGGTTGTATGCGGTTTGCAAGGACTATTTTTCACTTGTTTTCCTTCACCTTGCTTGTCAATGTATTCCTCTTTGTATATGGATTATTTTTCCTTCCTCTCTTCAACCGAATGCTGGATAGATACGTGCACTGTATGAGGCTTGAACTCCTTTTCAAATATGATCTTTCATTGGTATGTAGCTATCACT
This sequence comes from Wollemia nobilis, assembly GCA_028583015.1. Classification (NCBI taxonomy): domain Eukaryota; kingdom Viridiplantae; phylum Streptophyta; class Pinopsida; order Araucariales; family Araucariaceae; genus Wollemia; species Wollemia nobilis. The sequence goes on along the minus strand of JAQPPZ010000386.1, from coordinate 3,010,668 downwards.
TTGATGTTGGTTTCTATGTACTCTTTAAAATAGCAACCTTTCACTTGCTTTCAACACTACTTCAGCTCTCCTCCTTTTCATTTATGTATGTTGGGCGACTTCTTAACTGGAAGTAAAATGAGATGGGAGTGCCAAGTGGCACTTGTCTTCTTGAAAATGTTCCTCCTATGCCTTCGTGTAGCGCATATGACATGTGGTGCTTGTATTCTACTCACTTCTTGGAAATGTTTATCGTAGTTCCTTCCTTTAACACCTATGACAAGTGTTGCTCAATTTCTTACATCTTGGTGGCTGATAATTTCTTTTACCTTCTACCTCCACGTTGGGCACTCGTATATGGAGGATTCTTCAACATTGTTTTTTCTTTTCCACCTATGTTGGGTGCTCATCTTAACCTTGTAATGTGGAATGTTACACTATGATGCTTGGCACTACTGGATTTTGAGATGTTATATTGTATTATTGTATGTTTATCTCCCCTTACCTCTTCAATGTGGTACTTTGCATGGAATAATCTTCTACCATGTGGCAACTAGGTTTCTCACTCTTCTTTGAACCTCTTTAGTGCTTTCCAATACTCAACTCATGTTGTCTACATTTTTTCTTAGTAGAATGAATAAACTATCTTCCAAGGCTCTGTTGGATGTGCAGACATGTTGATTTCTAGCTAGCACCAATGGTAATGGTACCTCCATTGTTATGATAGAAGACTTGCACTATGACTTCAATGTTTATGCTTGTATTTTCACCTTTTTTTTTTTAGGTTTGATTTTATCCTCTATGTAGCAACTTCGATGATCATGGTGCTCCATTGGGTGTATTTTACCACCTCAAATACCTGATGTTTAGACCTCATGAATGGTACTTTATTTTGCCTTTCGAAGGCACTCTAATACCTATATTTTCTAGTTCTTATGGAGTCCATTAAATGACTCTCCAATGTAGATTACAACTACCTCCTTGTGCTTGAAAATTTTATCTTTATTCTACTTGAAATGTGGGCTTCAAATTTTTGATATGGCTATTTGATTATATGGTCCAATATTGCTCTCAAAAACTATTTTTAATCTTCTCCAAGACTATTCGCAAAGTATGTTTGGATATGTGCACTTAAAACTAGGAATTCCTTCTTCCTTTCAAGCTCTTTTCCTAACTATAATATGTTGGCTTCTCTTCTCCATATTTTGGAGGTATTGCTATCCTTTTTGGTGGCTATTCCTTGCCACAAAATTCTGCCATTTACTTCTTCAAAAGAGCTCTCAATAAACCTACCTTTGATCACTGGTTTGGCTGAAATAGAATATTACCTTTAACTCTTGATAATATCTTCCTTGCTTGGCTATTCTTCACTTATAAATCCAAGCTATTCAATGTAATACTTTGCACTCTATCTTATGCAAGTATGTAGTCTTCTTTTCTTTATAATGAGCAATAGAATGTTGATATGTTTCTTTCTCTTGAAATATACCTAACTTCTATTTTCTTCTATGTGCAGGTTTGCTCCTTGTAAACTATAACTTCTGCACTATTTTGAAGACTTGAAATGAAACTATTCTATGCAACTCTTTGATCCTTTGAAAATGGTGCTTGATAAACCTTAATATGAAACCAAATATAAAAGCTCAACTAATGAACTTTTGCACCTTATTGTTGCATACCTTTTTCTCTCGTAGATGATGAAGATAGTGGTGATCCAAGTCACCTCAATGGCTGCCTTTTGTGGATGATTTTGCAGCTCTCCTATGCTGTCCAAAAATAGCTCTTTGCTCACCTTTTTGCAGCTTCAATACCTTATCAACTTGCTGCTCTAAACTCTGATTTGGTGGCTCCAAAACTTCTTCAGAATGTGCTTCTAGAATCTGATTTTTAGTAGTCACTAACGCTGCCCAAACTTTCTAAAATTTTTAGCACTAAGTAATCTTAACTATTGCTTCTAATTCCTTTGATTTTTTGCCCTTTTTACTGTCCATGAACTCTATATTTTGCAGCTTTGAGTGTTGTTTAATGTGCTACCCTTTCTTTATCTTCAAATATGAAAATTTTCTAGATTGTAAGGCAATCAATACCATCACTAAAATGTTGTCCTTGAATCCCAAAAATTTGGTAGGATTCTCCCCAAATCATAGCTGAGATGTTGCTCAAGAACCTCCTTCAATGATGGCCCCCAAATCTCACAGATTTGGTGGTTCTTCTATCTCTTTTCTCTTGTCAAATTCTATCTTCAAAGTAGATCTCCTCCTCAAAAAATCTATCAATCTTGAGATCTATTCAATACTACCTTTTTTATTTGACAAACTTCTTGCCAAACTTTCTCCTTTGGGCTTGTTGTCGGATGGTGACAATTGTCCCAATTCCTTAGCTTCTTCTTTGGTAGTAATTTCTTCAATGAGTCCTTCTATGAACTCCTTCAATGAGGCTCACCAAGCCTTCTTCTTGTTTCTCCTTGAGACCTCTCCAAGGTTCTCAATCTTGCAACTTCAAAATCTTCAATGAGACCTTCCTTGGCCTCTTCAATCTTCAACTATGGATATGAGATATTCTTCTAGGATCTCCTAAATCTATTGCTACTAAAATATCTTCTTCAATAGGGCCTTCAATGGACCTCTTCTTCAATAGAGTCTTCAATGGATATCTTCTTCAATAGGGCCTTCAATGGACCTCTTCTTCAATCGGGCCTTCAATGGACCTCTTCTTCAATCAAAAGTTTTCAATCTTCAATGGAGATCACCAATCTCCAATATTTTGCTAGGACTCTTCTCCTTGAGTCTCTTCGATCTTCAATGGGGTCTTCTTTCTAGGACCTCCTTCCTAGATTTGCAATCTTCAATGTGGCTTCCATGGCCACTAAATCTCTCCTTGATCTATCAACTAGGAGTCTTCAATCTGCAAATATTTCAATGGGACCTTTCTCCTTAGGCCTCCAAATATTCAATCCTCATTTTTCTACAACAAAGAATCAATCCCTGCATGAGGAAAGTAACTTTAACTTTTAGGCAATGAAGATGAAGTTCTTCTCTATCTTTTGTAGGAAGCTTCCCACCTTTTGAGAGTTAATTTTCTACAACAAGAAAAACTTAGATGATAGTAACCCAATGGTTCTCCTGAAAACTTATTTTCTCTCTTGCAATGAAATGTTAGAGATAATAAAAATTCCTATGACTCTATGAAAAATAAACTTCACTAGTTGGATTGCCAATCTAGTGGATACAATGTTGAGTTCTAGTCTTCACAAGCGTTACAACTCTTGTGGAAAAACTCTAGCTAAATCTATCATGTGGCTTTCTCTATTTTCTATTCTTCTACCTAGAGCTACTTCTATCAAAAAATCTATTGTGATGGTATTTGCATGCAACGACGCACTATGGCTGATCCGGTTTGCAAATACTCAATAATAGTAATGGTGATCACTTGTGGCTTTCCTTTGATCCACCGTGGCTCTGATACCATTGTTAGCTTTTGGAGCCTTAAACATAAAGGAAATGCATTCACAAGTATAGAAAAAAGCATGCAATGATATAACTATGATAATAGGAAGTAAACATGCATGAAAATATGATAGAAGACTTGATACAAAGCTCTAGAAATGCTCATATAAGAAAGCTCACGAAAATTACAATGCTCCTCTCATGGAGTTTGCAACTCCTCCATGATAGCAAAATGGAGCTACATTGTGCCTACTACTACTCTCACCTATGCACTACTCAACTTCTCACACAATCACTCACAATGAGGCCTTTATATAGAAATATAGATTACTTGCCTCTCACTCAACCCTAAGACTCATGTACATGTGGACTACATGCACATTTACATCATTGCACATTCTAACACTTGTGCATTTATTGAATAACTCTAATAAACTATTTATCTCCTAATATAATCCTAACCTAAATATGTACCCATGAAGGTACATTAGTAAATAACCAAATGATGTAATAGCCATATTTTCCAACAAGGAAAACAACGAAAAATAGATTTGAATCTCCTCTAAAAATAAGGAAAGGGGGTTGTATTTGAATATTCCTGATAAAGTCTATGAAAGAGATTAGAATAAACTTAATAATACTTTAATAGAAAATTTCATAGGCTCAAGACCAATAAGGTATCAGATTAGAAAGTGGATAGATAATCACTAGAAAATTAAAGGACATGTGGAATTTTTCTTTCTACCAAAAGTTTTTTTCCTTGTCTCTTTTAACAATGAGGAATATTGTCATAGGGATCTTATGGGAGGCCCATGGTTTATGGATAGATCTAGCCTATATCTCAAGAAATGGGCTCTTGGATTCAAACTTAACACAAAGAGGATAAATGTGGCCCTAGTATGGGTAAGGATCCTTTTTTAACCTCTAGAATTATAGGAGAAAGGTTTTGAAAGTGTAGCAAACTCCTTTGGGTGCTTTCTCATAATGGATTTTGTTACCAAATAAAGAAAAAGGGTTTTTTTTTCTAGAATGTGTGTCATGGTTGAATCAAGATAGAAACTACCTGAGGAGATCAAACTAGTCTTGAGATAGAGGGTGTGGAATCAAAGCATAATATGTGAGAGCATATAATTTAGCTATAGAATCTATGCCAAAATCAGTCATATAACAAAGGATTGCCTAAACATATAGAGGGGGAATTACATAGAAAGTCAAAGTAAGAATATTGGTAGGAAAAAAAGACTAATATGGAAGAAAAAGAAGCAAATATTTGAGGAGAAGGCTAAAGAGATTCAAATTAAAAAAGTAAAGGAGAGGAGGGAGCCAAAATTGAATAAGAAATAAATGGATAAAGTTGGTATTTGTGAAGGTAAGAAAAACTCTTAGAAGTAAATGAAGAGGGAAGAAGGTGAAATTATAATCCTAAGAGAAGGAACTAAAAATGTAGAAAGCTAGGACACTCCACAAAGGATAATATCTCCAATACCATGAGATGAGGTGACTACAAAGGATAAAGAAAATATGGATTGAATGGAAGAAAAGGAAAAGGAAATGGTAGGGGAAATGGAGGTCCATGGATAATTGGATCTAGAAATTGTGATGTATACATTTAATCAAGAAGTGGTTGAAAGGACTTCAAGGAAAGTTTTGTATCTAAGGATAATGAAGAGTGCTATGAATTTATTGGATGTAGGAGTAGAGGAGGTAGAGAAGGTGGGAAGTACAACTTTGAAGGGAAAATGCTTAAAAGAAACAAAGAAGAATTTGAAATATGGGTAGCAAATGACCATAGACTTGAGTGGGTAGAAGCCCACTACAAGAAGTAAAAAATAAAAGTCATAGCATAGAATTTTAGGGGAATTAATGCCCCTAACAAAAATAGAATGGTGAAATCCATGATGAAAGACCACCAACCTATTATAGTATTATTACAAGAAACTAAATTGACTTATGCAAGTTGGGAACACATTTAAAGTAGAATATGGAAGAAGGTTAGGAATTGCCAGGTGGGAGCCAAGGGATCTTTACGAGGATTGTTAACTTTATGGAACTCTGACATCTATGAGGGATAATTCATATCTAAAAGTGAAAATTAGTTGACTATTCTTATTTTGGCCAAGTCTTCAAAGATGGATTTCCTTGTTACAAATGTCTATGCTCCAAATATAAGTAGATTGAGAAAGGATTTTTTAAAATATCTAGAAGAGATGGGAAAGTAGGTCAAGGGGATAATATGGATAGTGGTAGGAGACTTCAACACTCCATTCAGAATAGTTGAGAAGAAAGGGGGGTCTCAGGGATCCACAAAGAGTATGGAGGACCTTAGACATTTCAAATCAACATTAATTCTTTATGATGCTGATTTGAGTGGCAATGCATTCACATGGACTAATAGGAGGTTATGGGTGGACTTGATATAGGTGATATGGGATAGTTGTATCGCTCCAAATTTTTCACACCCTTATCTTCAGGCTATAGGATCTGTGCCCGAAAGAGGGATGTGAAAAGGATGACATGGTACCTCGGACTGAGAGGCCTTGCGAAGGTCCCACCTCTCGGGGGAGGTGTATTATGGTGATTTTTTGATGGATGGTGGGTTCACCAGGAAACATTTGAATGGCAGTTTCCACGCCTAGGTTGGGAATGTGTTTGATGTGTTTAGTTTTAGCTTTAATCATCCAAGTCCTAGGTTTGGCCAAAATGCATCTAAGCTATTCTATATGAAATGCAGATTTAAATGAAGACAAAAATAGATTTGGAAAAAACAACAGAAAGAACAAGATGGATTAAAGACCCATACCTGATCCGGATGTCTGATGAAGGTTCTGATTTTTGAAGTAGTCAAAATCATCTGGAATTTGACAGGATCGTCTCCTATCTAGCAAGATCGTCTGAGATCTGATGAATTCATCAGACAAATTCGTCAGAGACATGCAAACAGAAAAACAGATGCAAAATACAGAGAATGCAACTATGATAACAGAGGGTAATGAAGTAAAATGACAGTAAGAACATTAAAATGATGATAATAAGCAAAAACATGAATGCATTATAACGATCTAATGACAATTTATTCTTTTATTATGCATTAAAGCTACATGGGTGAACTCCAAGATGCAGAATAATAAAGAATAACATAGAATTAACTGAATGCAGAATAATACAATGAGAAAAAGGATGAAGAAATGCAAACTCTGGGCACTGATTGCCCCCAATGTGAACTGTAGTCTAAATCGTCTCGAATTGGGTCAAGATCGTCCGAGATTGTATGAGATCATCTGAGACGAACTAAGCTTGCTCCGACTAAAAAACAATGAAGTTACTGCAAACAAACTTGAAAAAATGTGAATGCAAACAGTGTTTTAAGATGGTCTAGTGCGTGTAGAATTCGAGTTACAGGGAATTTCAGCCAGGGGAATGCTAAGGGGAGGGCCTAGGATTAAATAGGCTTATGATAGAGGTTGGGAGGTTGGAGATCATCCCAATTTGGGAGATCTCCAATGGGGGAGGTCTCTAACGACGCAGACATGCTTCTGCTCGGATTAGAGACGTCGTTGGAACAGAAGCTAATTGTGAAAAATCAATTTTGGGACAAGATCGTCTGGACATCCTAGTCCAGACGAAATCATCTGATTTGAGGCGATATCGTCTGATAGGTGACGATATCATCAAATGGTCAAAACAAACTCTAAAAATGGCATGGGAAACGAGGAAACGGATTAAGCAGCAGTTTGGGAGCGGTTTTGGAGGTTAAAATTTGAATTTGAATTATTTACTAGAGTAAGTGTAATTATTAAGGTTTTATTGTGCCAATTTTAGGGTGCTACATTTTGCCCCCTCTTTAGTGAATTTTCCAAAAAAAAAGCGTTAAATATGAGTTCTTCTCGATCTACGAAAAAGCAAAAATTATTCCCATTTTTAGGCGACGATTCTAGGTCGAATCGTACGACAGCTTACTATGGTGCCCCCTCCGTGTTTTTAACCAAATCGAACATTTGAGGTAAAAATGCGGAAAAGCAAAATTTTTAAATGTTTTTAGTTGTTTTTGAATAAAATTAAGAAAAATAGGGTAAAACCCTAATTCATTGTTACTATTCATTTTTCTAGTTTTTTAGAGCTCTGGAGACAAAATGGTCGAGACAACGCACAGATCGACAGAGGTCCGACGCGGGCTATGGGTAAGAGTCTAAACTTAGTTTAGAATGATTTAATTTGAATTTACATGCTTTTTAGATTTATTTTAAATAAATTTTGAGCATCACGGCCGTTTTTGGGCCGTCGACATCGTCGGGAGGAAATCGTCCCGATTTCAACGAAATCGTCTCAAGTTCGCCGATTTCGGCGAAAGGGGGACGATTTTGTCAAATAAGGGACGATTTCGGCTTGCAAAATACAGAGAATGAAACTATGATAACAGAGGGTAATGAAGTAAAATGACAGTAAGAACATTAAAATGATGATAATAAGCAAAAACACGAATGCATTATAACGATCTAATGACAATTTATGCTTTTATTATGCATTAAAGCTACATGGGTGAACTCCAAGATGTAGAATAATAAAGAATAACCATATAATTAACTAAATGCAGAATAATACAGTAGAAAAAGGATGAAGAAATGCAAACTCTGGGCACTGATTGCGCCTAATGTGAACTGCAGTCGAAATCGTCTCAAATTGGGTCAAGATCGTCCAAGATTGTATGAGATCGTCTGAGAGGAACTGAGCTTGCTCCGGCTGAAAAACAATGAAGTTCCTACAAACAAAATTGAAAAAATGCGAATGCAAACAGTGTTTGAAGATGGTCTAGTGCGTGTAGAATTCGAGTTACAGGGAATTTCAGCCAGGGGAATGCTAAGGAGAGGGCCTAGGATTAAATAGGCTTAGGATAGAGGTTGGGAGGTTGGAGATCATCCCAATTTGGGAGATCTCCAACGTTGGAGGTCTCTAATGGCATAGACACGCTTCTGCCCAGATTAGAGACATCGTTGGAATAGAAGCTAATTGTGAAAAATCAGTTTTGGGACAAGATCGTCTGGACGTCCTAGTCCAGACGAAATCGTCCGATTTGAGGCGATATCGTCTGATAGGCGATGATATCATCAAACGGTCAAAACAAACTCTAAAAATGGCATGGAAAATGAGGAAACGGATTAAGCGGCGGTTTGGGAGCGGTTTTGGAGGTTAAAATTTGAATTTGAATTATTTACTAGAGTAAGTGTAATTATTAAGGTTTTACTGTGCCAATTTTAGGGTGATACACTAGTATTATGCTATCCTTAGATTGGTTTGAGAAAAATTATAAGCATACATTGGCACTATTGTCAAGAATAGATTCAAATCATAACCCTCTTGTATTTTGGTGTAGTTTAGAGGATACAAAGAAAAATAGCCCCTTAAAATTTTAGATCATGTGGTTGTAACACCCAAACACTTATGAGGAAATGGAAATATGGTGGGTGCATCTGATCCAAGGATCTAAAATGTATGTGGTTTCTAGGAAATTGAAACATGTAAATAGGTAAGTAAAAAAATGGAACAAGGTATTTAGAATCATCTTCTTGCAAAAGGAGTGGTTAAGGCAAGAACTAGATCAACTTTAAGAGGAAATAAATAGAAGCGGGATGGATCAAGTCATTTTTAGTAGAGATATAATTATCTTGTTGGAATTCCATACAATAATATCAAGGGAGAAGACGTATTTGAGATAAAATTCAAGGAACCAATGGTTAATAGAAGGATATAGGAACTCAATATTATTTCATGTCTCTTCCACAAGACATAAAAGTTAGCAAACATAACTAAAATTCAAAAAGAGGACAGATAAGTAATAAGATATGAAGATAAAATTAGACAATGGGTAGTGGAATTCTTCATATTGTTGCTAACAAAGGATAGGGAGGATGATTAGGAAGGTATGGAGGAAATAATTCAACATATCCCAAGGATTATATCTAGATATATGAATGCAAAACTAGTCAAAGAGGTGAGTGAGAAGGTTAGGGAAGCATTCTTCTCATTGGGAAAAGATAAAACTATAGGTCCTAATAGATTTCAAGTGGGTTTCTTCCAAGATTTCTAGAACACAATAAGGATGTAATATCAATAGTAAGAGTCACATCACTCAGGCAAAGTGTTAAGAGTATACAATAATACATTCCTAGTGGTTATTCAAAAGAAGCCTAGGTTGAAGGGATATAAATATTTCAAGCAAATTAAAGTGATTACTTTAATAATTTTAGATTAGCAAAGGGGATTTGTGAAGGGTAGGTATATTTTTAATGGAGTAATCACACTCCATGAGACCATGCATTCAATTCAAATCAATAAAAGAGAGGGAATGGTGTTAAAGCTTGGCATGAATAAAGCCTATGATTGGATCTCATGGCATTTCCTGGATAGAGTCCTAGAGAAGTTTTGCTTCAATATAAATATTGGAGAAGGTGGGTGAATGGTTATTATGGAGGACCTAAATTCTTGACTATAGTGAATAATTCTTTAGTTGAATTCTTTAGAAGCGGCAAGGGCTTAAGGCAAGGGGACCCATTGTTCTCGTATATCTTCATAATAATGGCGTAAGTTTTGGGAATGTGTATTGGATAAACAAGCAAGTGGAATCATTAAGTGGGTTGAAACCATATATATCCATAGAAGGTATTACTCACTAAAAACTTGTGGATGGCACAATTTTATTAGGGAGAACATACATATTTAAGTCAAAGGAATTTAGGAAGATATTAAATCTCTATGAAAATGCATCCCAACAAATGATAAATATGGATAAAAGTAAGGTGTTTTTTATACACTATAGAGAACCAACAAAGAAGAATATCAACAAAACATGGGTGTAGTATTTCAACTCTCCCTTATATGTACTTAGGAATTCTAATGTTCATGGGGGAATGCAAGCTTCAAATGTGGGATGTGTTGATTGATAAGTTCTAGAGTAAATTAGATAGATGCAAGGGAATTTGTTGAGTCAAAAAGGTAAGTTATAGTTTCTTAAGAGTACTCTCGAAGCAATCCTTGTATATTTATTATTAGTGTTTAAGATCCCACTTAAAGCAGATAACACAATAGAAAATATTCAGAGAATATTCTTGTGGTAAATACCAGAGGAAAATAGTAGAATTTTTCTTGTAGCATGGGAGAGAGTGTGCAATTATAGATCAATTGGATAAATTGGGATTAGAATAATAAAGGATATGAACAAGGCTTTGAAAACAAATGTAGGATAAAGGCTAGTGAAGAAGGATCATGCCTTATGGGAAATAATTATAAGATACAAATACCTTGACAACCAAGAGGATAGTATATTTTTAACCACACTAGAGACCTACGAGGGATATTAAACAAGGATTTGGATAGTAAAGGGTACAAATATGTTATGGAAATGCATCCTATGGAAGGTAGGGAGTGGTAAATTTATCCACTTCTTGGAAGATATGTGGCTAGAGTGGTACCCGTTAGTGAAGGATGAGGGGTTAACAAGAATTAGAGTAGAGTCAAAACAAAATTATGGGAATATGGTAAGTGATTATTTATATTTAGGAGGAGAGGTAATATGGAAGAGATGAGAACCTATAATATGAGGAAGAGCTACAAAATCTAACAACTAAATTGAAAGTATATTATGTAAGCTCTATTTTAGCTAAGGATACAATAGTATGGGGAGCTACTCAAGAAGGTTCATGTAGCATAGCATTGTAGTATTCCTAGTGGGGAGGTGGTTTTAAAGGGCTTATAATGATCAATTTTCTATTCCCAATCGATGGACCAAATCATACAATCGTACAGTCTTTACAACTATCAATTTGCGATAATAGAACAGTTTATACATAATCCAAATTATACCACTGTACGATCCCAAACCATACAGTGATGTAGCTTGTATGATTTCACACTCAACTAATATTTTAGATTCAATTTTTCAAGATGTCATACATAGTTTTGTAACTAAATTGTTCGATTTCCCAATGCTACCAAATCGGGTAAGTTTTCCTCAATCACATAAACTACCAAATCAGGTAAGTTTCTTTTGTACGATTTGTAAGAGCTCTGGTGTATAATTTATATGAAACAAAAGTACAAAAAAGTGCCAAATTGGATATTATTATGGACCAATCTCTCTCAACTAAAATTTGTAAAGGTTTAACATGGAAATTAATCCATTTTTTCCAACATGCAAGTTACATCATTAGGGTCTGGGAGAGTTATCTCCAATGGCAACATCCAAAAATCATACAACAGCCTTCAATACACATTTCTTGATATCATCCTAATAATAGATCATTCATCAGGTTCACACCAGTGCTGGTCTAATCTAATTCTTCTATAGCAATGCATTAAATATCAATAACAACCAAAAAGAAGTATATGCAATAGAGATAAACTACAAAAAACTATTCTACCATTCCAGGATGATACACTACATGAGAGAAAACTATGAATTGTGATTCTTATTTATTACTTGTCAACAATACCATACAATCACTAAAAGGCACTCATAATGCATCAATACTTCATATTATCTAGACCAAAACATAGCCAAAACTCACAAGCATTCCCCAGACTAACCAGACCATCAAAAATAAAAAGGGCACCTTATATAATGTTGCCTAGGCCATTCCAAAGTGGTTCCTAAGGCAATTCATTATTCACAACTATCCTTGCATAACGAAATGCATAATTATGACTTTTACTAAGTCTAAACACATCATTTATCAAATTCATGCACAATTACAACTCAAATTACATTTCCCTTGCATTTCATTTTATTTCATTACACATTGTATAGTTTGGCTTTCAGTTTGTACAATTTACCGCTTGCTTGTATGATTTGCTCCTACCTATACATTTTACAAAAACTTATCAAAATTATCAAACTGGGCAAATTCTCTTATCACTTCTTCTTCTGGGAGGTGGATTTGCTGCCCACATATGCCCTCCCCTTTACTTTGGTTGGTGTCCTTGCCAAATCATATTTTTATTTCAGCTATGTCTCATGATCTTTGACTATAACTTCTAGGTCTTCCATCTAAGTGTGAATAATTACACGTTGGTTCTTCAAATTGGCTATGTAGTTTCCCATTTCAACTACTTTCATCCCATGCTAATTGGATTTTTATTTGGCAGTCTTCAAGAGTTCCCTCAATTTTTTTTCGTACCTAGTGGCACTGTTCTTTAGCTTCTCCTACAAATGTGTTTCTATTCAAGCTGCTACTTTTAATTCCTCATTATTATATATAATGGTTTGTATATGGTGATTAATATCTATCTCTAAAGCACAAATAGTATCTTCCTTAACACTCAATTGCACTTGCTTATATAGGACCATCTCATTATATATTTTATTGTCCTGTGTGAGCTCTTCTACCTTATTAGCTTACATTTCTAGTTGGTCATATTTCTTGGCTAACTACATTCTCAGTTGTTCATCCTTTACTCTGAGTTGAGCTTCCAACTTCTTAATTTTATCTTCTACCATTTGTGAGACCTATCGCTTCTCCTCTTCAAGCAAACTAATTATGACCTCAAAATAAACCCTGTTACTTAGCATTTCTTCTTCCAATTTCTTTAATTTATCTTCTATCGCAACCTTACTCTTCTGCAATTATTCCTCCATTACAATCATTTCCTTTTGAGTGGCCTCTATCTCCTCTTTTTTATCTTCCTTGAGTTGATATATTTGCTCCAATCCTATTCTCAACCACTCTATTGAATGTGTTAGGAGGTTCAAATTCCTCAAAGTGATAGCCAATCCTGTAGTGACCCTCTTGTGTTCCAACTCCACTGTATTCATGGGATAAGTCGGATTATTGGATCTATCTAGGTACAACCTCGAATGCTACCTATAATTGGTTCTCACTCCATCTAGCAAGTCGTCTCTTCCCAACATCATTGTTACCTCTTCCTTGGGTAACTTCCATGGGTGCTATACATGAATATCCATAATTTTCTTTGTACGCTCCTCACTACTAACCCATTCCATTATCTTCTCCAACTTGATAAACACTTGTTCCCATAGTTTCAACTCTCCCACGCATCCAGTACAAAACTATAATTTGGTACTAGCAATGGCATTGCCTATTTGAGAGAAGAAATTGTTAGGGTAAAATGTAGTATAGTACATTTACTACTATATTATTACATTTACTTTTACTTTTTACCTCGAAGATATTCACTATTTGGAATATCTTGTGGTAACTAGGTAAGTGGGTGACTATAGTCAACTTGACTATGTTAACCTACCTAACTATTAGTTGTTAGGTGCTTAATTCTCTAAGTGTGTTTGTTAGCGACATTATAGGAGATATTATTTCCTAAATATCTATCCTAATGTCTAATGTATTATTTACGCAAATATTTGATTAATTCTAAGGTTAATTTGTTTTCCTACTCTAACATTGGTATCAGAGCGGGAGATTTTACCTGGACATTCTCGAGCATCTTTGGGTAAGGCAGGAGGTCATCTCGTTCCAGCTGGACCAAGGGGCTCAAATCTTGAGAAGCGAGATCACTTGGATAGGCATATTTTTTGAGGCTTCTATTCCAATCAACAAAGGTAAGGTCTTTGGTGTATTTTGATTGGACAATAACATTTCTTTGTCTCCATTAATCTACAGGAATTTTGCTTATTCTTTGGTGTTTATTTTCCTTAATTTATGGTTACTTGGGTTGATTCTCCTCCATTTTTTCCCTTTGACCCACATTCCACCCACGTGAGGTAGGTGGCCCATGTGGACATGCATACCACCCACATCCATGATAAGAGGCAAGTAGCCCATCGTATCGGCCACCAAACCACCACTTCTAGTGATCGACTATTAGGATCCTCAATCCTAACATTATTAGTTAGTATTATTTAGTATTATTAATCATTTAATTATTATATTATTAAATTATAAAGTGAACCATCACAACCCTTCATAACGTGAACCATCACGTCTCTTCATACGTGAACCATCATGTCTCTTCACCAATGTAGCTTTAGGGTAGATATATATATTAGGTTGGCCATCCATATCAAATCATCAAAGAAGAAGAATAATAAGCATATATTCTAAGGAGGGAGCCCCCTATGGTGGCAAAGCGATTACAAGGGAGCCCCCTTTGAGTGGCCTGCGATTATATTTACATTAATTTGTTAATAATTTTATAGTAAGACCTTGGGGTATTACCATTTGGTATCAGAGCCATGTGGGACCCAATCATGTGGTAATTGCTCAAATATCTTCATCAAATCACTTATGTGCATGAGTATCAAACTCGGTTTGAGGATATCACCAAACATAACACAATATTGGATGAATCAATTCTCATCAATGGCTTCATTAGGGGATAAAAATAGGAAATTAGAATGGAGGTGACAAGGTTCAATCCCTATACCATGATGCAGACCTATGAATTGACAAAATTAGCTGAAGATAAAATCAATGCACAAAAACGATTAAAGAAATCACTTATGGAAAAATCATTGACCACTTACATCGCTCCCAAACCTATGCATAATGGAAGGGCACAAAGCACTTACACAACCCCCAAATCTAATCAAAATTTATAAATTAAACATCTTAGCTTTGAGGAGATGAAGGAACAACAAGCAAAATGACTCTGTGATAATTGTGATGAACAATTTAGACCCTACCATAAATGTGCTACACTAACATTGTATTTATTGAAGGAAGTTGATCCCTGTCTCTCCATAGAGCAAGCAGATGAGGTAGTTGTGTCCGAAGCGACCAATGCACCTACTCACCATAATGAAGACAATGAGGTTGATGTGCAAGAAGTGATTGATGTACCAATCAAGGATGAGGTAGACATACCCAAAGTGATCAATGCTAGCTAAACATGCACTCTACAAGACCTACACATACCTTCCTCACCAATAGTGAGTTCTTGCCATATGACCAAACCTATTCGGAACCAACGCAGAGTGACTACACACTCCTTCTCTGTTAGCTCTACAAAGGAACCAAAAAAGGATATGAAATCATTACCATCACTTTTGATGCATCATTATAAAGTATTTGAGGAACCCCAAGGGTTGCCCTCCCATCGTCATCATGATTTTCCTAAAGAATATTATGCTATTGTTCTTGGCAACCCCCCGCTAATGCTTCATCCTTCTCAATATCCCTGCCTACGAAAGGATGCCATTAAAAGAGTCCAAGAACTTACACAAATCCTTATTGGAAAACAAAGGACAAAGCTTCTCACTTTGATATTTGAGGACAAAGCTCTTTTTAAGGAGGGTGGCATGTTAGGATCCTCAATCCTAACATTATTAGTTAGTATTATTTAGTATTATTAATCATTTAATTATTATATTATTAACTTATAAAGTGAACCATCACAACCCTTCATAATGTGAACCATCACGTCTCTTCATACGTGAACCATCATGTCTCTTCACCAACGTAGCTTTAGGGTAGATATATATATTAGGTTGGCCATCCATATCAAATCATCAAAGAAGAATAATAATCATAGATTCTAAGGAGGGAGCCCCCTATAGTGGCAAAGCGATTACAAGGGACCCCCATTTGAATGGCCTGCAATTATATTTACATTAATTTGTTAATAATTTTATAGTAAGACCTTGGGGTCTTACCATCGACCCACTGCAAGCGGCCCATCGAACTGGCCATCGAACCACCATTTTCGACGATCAGCCCATTACAGGCGGCTTGACCTCCAATACATAAGTGGATGATTGACCCCAATATTTATGTGATCGATGGCCCTTATCGATGGTATCAGGATCTCTTTATCTGTAGCCACCTATATTTCTCAACGGTAGTAGGCTCTCTCGATCTATAGCCACCTAGATTTCTCGACAGTGACTTACAATATGATCTTGCATGATTTCCAATATCCTTTGCATGCATCCCAAGAAATAGGTGACCCCTCCATCTTGACACGTGGTGGGCTTGACTTATGAGATGTGATAGTTGGCATCGATGTGGAAGCAACAGACATGGCATCTCCTAAAATACGAGGTATCAACTGATTGGTCGAGCACCTAACAAGTGGTGAGCAACGATTCATCCATTTGGGTACGTGTGGTGAGTGACTATTTGTTTTTGATGGTGGAAAAATACTAGTTGGCACCTCCGAATTACCCTAAGGCAATCAATAACATAGGGGGGAATCTTGTTTTTAAAGTAGTTTTGAAGCACCTTCGTGGTGCATGTGGGATATTGAATCCCAAAGCCTTCACAAGGCCTTTTTTTTCGTCTCCAACCACCTGATGAAAAAAAAAGCACAACCATGCCTTCATAGACCTTTCATTTGGTCTATATTAGATGATCAGATGCTCGTGGTTAGAGCGTTGTCGCCCACTCGACCAAGTTTCGACTCCCGACGAGGGTTAAACAAAGTTTTTTGCACTAAAAACATTGAACTTTTTCTCAATAAGGTAAACTTTTTATTTTTTTTGTATTTTTTATTCTTTTTAGCTTTTTTTTAATAATTTAATATATTTTTTATATATAAAATCATTTTTTTAATACATCAAGTGATTTTTTTCTATGAAAAGTATTTTATTATTAAAATTATGCTAGAAATTTAATAAAATTATGCATTAAAATTGAAATTCAAAGGCAATTTTTTTTTGCAAAATATAAAAATTGATGTTTTTTTGTTTTCTCCAAATCAAAGGGGGATAAGAGACAAAAATCAAAGCACAATTTCTTTTGCAACAAATTGAGATTTCTAACACTTTGCTCCAAATTTTTCTAATCATTTTTTGAGAGTATAAGTTTTGTCTCATGAAGAAGAGGCCTTGGATCCAAAAATCTCTTCGTCGTCTAAGAGTCATTCGAAAGAGAAACGAACTCCATCGTCAAACCACAAGATCCAATTTTTGGCGGATGCTTAGAAGACACAGAAAGAGTTTACCCCGTTTCAATACTTACATAGATCCTTGGAAGGGTTTGGATCGAAGCTATGGTCCCATGAGGATTAGAGAACCTTTTAATCTTGATGCACCTCCAATTTTTGAGTATTGAAGCATTAAGGGTCCACTAAAACCAAGTCGTGTGTCGACTGGTTCTGGAAAGCCTTTCAAAAGCTTGTCGTGTGTCGACTTGTCTTGAAAGGTGTGCTACTTTGTTATTTTTGCAAAACAAAGGGGGATAATTGATAATTGATAATTGTCCTTTTGCAAAAATTGTAACACAAAGGGGGGAGAATTTGAAAATCAAATTTATTTTTTTTGCAAAACACAAATCAATATTTTGTTGCAAAAACTTGTAATTAGGTGCATTTTCTATATTACTCGACACCTTTATTAAAAATTGGCATTGCTAAATTAGGTGCATTTTTGGTTGCATCCGACACCTATGTGATAAAAATTTTGTGGGCACTCTTTGATTGATTATTGCATTTAATTTCTTGTTTTTTGCAATTATAAGTCATCAAAATCAAGAGCACTCAAAACCCCAAAATTTCACAATAATTTGTGTAAACTCATTGCACAGGTATAAAGCCAATTTTTCTTGATATTCTCTCCTAAATCAAAATCCCTAATTCACTCTTCTTTGTTTGGCTTAATTCCCTCAAACTAACTATCCTTCTTCAGGAGGATTTTTAGGCAGGTGCCATTAAATATCAATAAGAGTGAATTATCTCTCATTTCTTCTTGTTTGGCTTAAATATCCTCAAACTGATAATCCTTCTTCAAGGGTTTTCAGGCAGGTGCCATTAAATATCAAGTAGAGAGAAAGAGAGACCATCTTGGAACCATTCTAGAACCTTCATCATGGCAACTATCAACAAATACCTAAATGATACACAATTGCTTAAAGGTTCTAATTTTTCTGCATGGAAAACCAAGATGAAGGTCATTCTTACTATTGAGGAAATGTGGGATATAGTGGATGGCACTATTCAAAAACCCACTACAGCAGGAGCAGATCAAATTGCATGGGATAAAAAGAACAATAGACTTCTCATGTTGATTTTGCTCGCCACTACTGATGAAATCCAACCTCACATAAGTGAAGCTAAAAATGGTAAAGATGCATGGGATGCATTATGTACCATTTTTGAAGGTAAGAATCAATCGACTATTCTAAACCTTCAAACTCAACTTCATACACTCCATATGAAGTCAGGAGAATCAGTAGAGCTATTCCTTTGCAGAGTGGTAGAACTGAAGTCAAAGTTGAATGCTTTAGGAGCAAAAGTAGAAGATACTATTCTAACTTCAGTAATATTGAGGGCTCTTCCAGAATCCTACAAGATGTTAATAACATCCCTTAATGTATCTCAAAGAATAGTAACCTTTGTGGAGTTAGTCAATTTGCTTCAAACCGAGGAAGCAAATCAGCTCCAAAGTGATGAAGTGTCAAACAATGCACTTTACACAAACAAACAGGGTGGAAAGAAGAAAGGTAACTTTCAAAAGGGAGGATCATCTTCAAGAGATAAGGGCAAGCAACCTCAATCACAAGGGAAGTATTGCACGAATTGCAAAATGGACAACCATGACACCAATCGGTGTTGGTTTAAGAACAAACAAGACAAGAAGGGCAAAAACAAGCCACAAAAGAAAAATAGACAACAACGAGGACATGTTGCTATTGAAAATTCTGATTCTGATTCAGAAAGAGCACACAAAGTGCTCATGACCCATACAACTTCTACATAAAAGGATTCTGTTTGGTACATTGATTCAAGTGCCAACAAACACATGACTGGCGACAAGTAGTGGTTTGAGACATTTGTGGCAAGAGAAGGCAAACCAGTAACAATTGTTGATAATAAGACCTATCGTGTCTAGGGAGAAGGCAGTGTATCTGTTTCCCTTCTAGATGGAAAGTGTCACATTCAAAATGTCCTTTATGTTCTAGGATTGACAAACAACTTGTTGTCAGTTCCACAAATCTTGGATAAAAACATGGTTGTCAACTTCAAAGTGGAAAATGGACTGAAATGTTGCTATATCACCAAGCAGGGTAAACACATAGCAACCGGTTCTTACAAGCATGGCTTGTTTACACTAGATGTTGTTTCAACACCTCATGTTGCCATGGTAGTCAACACAAAGGAGGCCACTTCTCTTTGGCATAAGAGATTTGGGCATCTTAGTACTGGGTATTTACTTGAGCTAAGTAAATCTCAAATGGTGAAGGGACTTCCCACCCTTTCATCTACATTGCCAATCTGCTCGGATTGCTTAGCAGGGAAGCAATATCGAGCACCATTCGAAGCTAGCTCTTCTAGAGCTAAGAGACCATTGGAGTTAGTGCACACTGATTTGTGCGGTCCCATGCCACCAAGTTTTGGAGGAAAGAGGTATTATCAGTTGTTTGTGGATGATCACTCATGGAAGATGTGGGTCTTCTTCCTCCAACTGAAATCAGAAGCATTTTCCTACTTTCAGCAGTTCAAGAAACTGGTTGAAAAGGAATCAGGGTGCTACATAAAGACCCTCCACTCAGATCGAGGGGGAATATACCTCAAATGAATTCTCTTCATTTCTAAAATCACATGGGATCAAAAGGTAGCTAACCACAACCTATTCTCCATAGCAAAATGGAGTTGCTGAAAGGAGGAATCATTCCATCATGGAAACGGTTCGCAGTATGCTTAAGGGAGCAAATCTTGAGCAACGCTATTGGGCAGAAGCTGTCACAATGATAATATATCTTTTGAATAGGGCACCCACAAAGGCCCTTAAAGATATAACTCCACAGGAAGCATGGAGCGGCAGGAAGCCCTCCATCTCTCATCTAAGAGTCTTTGGGTGTAAGGCATTTATGCATATACCTAAAGAAAAGAGAAAGAAACTAGATGAGAAAACCTTACAGTGCATTTTCCTTGGATATGATGAATATTCTAAAGGGTATCGATTGTTTGACCCTAGAACAAAGAAAATACACATAAGTAGAGATGTGGTGTTCGATGAGGCTTTCACACCTGACATCACATCCTCTGTATACCTGGAAGATGAGGAGCCATAGAAACAAACTCCTCCACCTCAGCAAAAGGTGCCAAAATGGTATACAAGTATGGTGAGAGATTCAAAGTTGACCTCACCTCCTGATCTTACTCTGAATCATCCTCGAACTCGCAATATGTCTCGATAGAAGAGAGCAGAAGCATCACCAATAGTTGATGACCTTTGCCAACATTTCGAAGAGCTTTCTGTAGACAGAGAGATTGATAGTGGAGAAGAGATGGAGATTGATGATGAGAGGGTTTATATGTCTTCATATGATGAACATGAACCCACCACGGTCAAAGAAGCACTTAGTGAGCCATAGTGGAAGGCAGCTATGGATGCTGAATATAAATCTCTCATTAAGAACAATACATGGAAGTTGGTTAATTTACCTTCAGGTAAGAAACCCATAGGCTGTAAATGGGTTTACAAAATGAAATACAAGGCATATGGAACCATTGACAAGCATAAGGCCCACCTTGTGGCAAAGGGCTATGCTCAAAAGGAAGGCATCGATTACGAAGAGACCTTTGCACCCACTGCAAGGATGACCACCATTCATGTTCTTTGTGCTATGGCAGCACAATACAGATGGAAACTTCATCAAATGGATGTAAAGAGCACCTTCCTGAATGGTGATTTGAATGAGGAAGTATACATGACTCAACCACAAGGATTTGTTGAGGAAGGCCATGAGCAACAAGTTTGCAAACTAGTTAAATCCTTGTATGGGTTGAAACAAGCCCCTAGAGCATGGTATATAAAGATAGACAATCACCTTCTACAACATGGATTTAAGAGAAGTCCTTCAGATGCAAATCTCTATGTTAAGAACATTGGTTCTGAGATAGTGATACTTGTACTCTATGTGGATGATTTGATCATAACCGACAACTCAGAGACATTGATAGACATCATGAAGAATGACTTGAGAGAGTCATTTGATATGATAGATTTGGGACTTCTCCACTATTGTCTTGGTCTGGAGATTGAATAGAAAAAGAATTACCTAAGGGTGACTCAAAAGAAGTACGCCAAGACACTGATCAAAAAGTATCGTATGACTGATTGCAAGCCAAAAGCAACACCGATGGAACAAGGGCTTCAGTTGTCACGATACGATGATTCACCTCAGGTAGATGGCACTCTTTATCATCAGATGATTGGGAGCCTTATATACCTGACAAACACTAGACCAGATATCACATTTGTTATGAATTATCTTTCTCGGTTCATGCAAGAACCAAAAGTTACTCACTGGAAAGCAACAAAGCGTGTTCTCCACTATATCCGTGGTAGTGTGGAGTATGGTTTAGAGTATAGGAAGAATGACAAATTCTTCTTACAGGGTTTCACGGACTCTGACTATGCTGGATCAGTAGATGACCGAAAGTCAACATCTGGATATGTTTTTCATCTAGGATCCGGACCTGTCTCATGGCACAACAAGAAGCAATAGGTGGTTGCTATATCTTCAATAGAGGTAGAGTATCACGCAGCACGAGGAGCAGTGTGTGAAGCGATATGGTTGAGTCGCATTATGGCAAGTATGGGTTTACCCAAGAAACTTCCAATTCACTTGTACTACGACAACCAGGGTGTTTTGAACTTAGTGAAGAATCCAGTTCACCATGAGCACACCAAACATATTGACACACAGTGTCATTTCATTCGTGATGAAGTTCCTAAACACAACATCAAGCTCCAATACATTCCCACTGACGAACAGGTTGCAGACATCTTCACAAAGGCACTTGGACGTGTCAAATTTGAGTTGTTCAAAAACACTCTTTGTATATCAAAGTAAAATGTAATAAAGGGGGGATGTTAGGGTAAAATGTAGTTTAGTACTTTTACCATTAGATTATTACCTTTATTTTACTTTTTACCTAGAAGATATTCACTATTTGGAATATCTTATGGTAACTAGGTAAGTGGGTGACTATAGTCATCTTGACTACATTAACCTACCTAGTTGTTAGTTGTTAGGTGCTTAATTATCTAAGCATGTTTGTTGGAAATATGTTGAATATTTTCCATGTTATTTAGGTTCGGGCTATTTTTAGACAAGCTATTTATAGACATGCTATTTATAGACAAGCTATTTATAGGCATGTACTAGACACTCCAAATTTTTTTAGGGTTTAAGCTATTTTTAGATAGACTATTTTTAGCTGTGCTATTTTTAGACCCATATGGGATTTTAGGGTTACTATAGTTGAACCCTTGCATTATTCACCCATGATATTGTAAAAATCCATGCATGTGCTTTTGTTATATATATCGCACTTGCATGAGGATTTAATAGAGATAAAAGGAGAATATTATTGCATTGGAAACAGTCAAGTTAATGCAATAATAATATAATACTATGATATTGTAAAAATTCATGCATGTGTTTTTGTTATATATATCGCACTTGCATGAGGATTTAAAGGAGATAAAAGGAGAATATTATTGCATTGGAAACAGTCAAGTTAATGCAATAATAAAATAATACCATGATATTGTAAAAATCCATGCATGTGCTTTTGTTATATATATTGCACTTGCATGAGGATTTAATAGAGATAAAAGGAGAATATTATTGCATTGGAGATGGTCAAGTTAATGCAATAATAAAATAATACCATGATATTGTGAAATTCCATGCATGTGCTTTTATTATATATATTGCACTTGCATAAGGGTTTGAAAGGGAGATGGACAAAGAGAATATTATTGTATTGGAGATGGTGAAGTTAATACAATAATAATACTATGTTGGTTTTTCTCGGTTGAGGGTTTCCAAGATAAATATTGTGTAATGTGTGAATCTGTTATCTTCTTCTTTTAATTATGTTATTACTATTTTTTAGTTTTAATTTTATTGGGTATGTTAATTTCTCTTCAAGTTGTTAGGCTCTTAATTATCTAAGCATATTTGTTAGCAACATTATAGGAGATTTTATTTCCTAAATATCTATCCTAATGCCTAATGTATTATTTAAGTAAATCTTTAATTAATGCTAAGGTTAATTTGTTTCCCTACTCTAAAAAAAAATTTCCACCTAGTCTTCTACCTTTTTCGCATCCTCCTTAGTTTTATCTTTTGCGAACTGTGGTACCTCCAAGAGGTATCTTGTTTGCATTCTTCGTAGTTCTTCCTCTATAGGAGTTTGCTCTTCCTCTTCTTCCAAGTGGTGACTAGAGCTTCCCCCAAGCTCTATTAGTGTTCTTTCTGTGTTTATCTTTTCTTGTGGTGGAGTCTGTTCCCCAGTCCTCTCCACCTCCACACCTTCCACATTCACAATCTCTTGATGATATTATTGATATCCTATTGATTCTTGGGCTTCTTTTTGTTCAGTTAAGCCCACCTATTGTTCTTCTATCACCTACTCTTCTTCCTAATTCTGTTGTGTTTTCATTGTTGTGACTTTTTCAAAAAAGGATCTTCTTGTTCTTGTGATGCCTTTGTCTCTTCTTGTGCATCACTTTGATTATTTTGATTCGTACCTTCTCCCATCATGAATTTGAAGCGAGGCTTCTTATTTTCTATAGACTCTTCCTCTGAGGCTTCCACTCTCGCCTTGACTTTATTTTTTTCCTCCTAAGTAGTGGCTACTACTTGTGCTATTTGCCTCACTTCTCTATCATCCAACATTTTTTAAGAGTCCAAAATTTCAAATTCATGTTGGAAAATCTGTGGGGATTCCACCATCTCCTCTTCTCCTATCCAATTCCAATCATGTAAATCAAACTTCTCTGAGTTCGATTGTTCTTCTTCGTGATTCTTCTGTATAGGATCAACTTGTTTTTCTATAATAGGATTATTTGCCATTTTTTCCCGTTGTCTTCTTGTTATTACTCGTACTGGGATGGATTGCCTCCCCACAATTTCCTCCCTTTCTTGAATTGACAACTACTCTTGTTGTCGTTGTTGAAGTGCTTGTTGTTCTAGTTATGGTTCCATCTATATAGGCCTCTTTCTTTGAGGGTGTACATCCTCATCCGAAGAAGTATCCTCATGTAATATAGTGGCCTATTGTGATTTATTTGTATGAAACTTATCTAGAGTCTCTTTCTAAATTGGTACTAACTTTGCCCACCTCAAAATGGTTAGATGTCCTGCCTCAACGTTCCTAGGTTCTGTCAAACCTAGAAAGTGGATTTGCATCTCTGTAATAGTATTTAATAACAATCCAATAGCATGGAAAGTCATCCCAAAATTATTATACCTCTTTCTTCATGCATATTTTTCTCTAGATAGGTACCCTAATCATACTGTATTCCTTTCGTGATACCCTCCATATACTGAGCCATCTAGATTGGCATATTCATGACTCATGTTTCTCTTGACAGTGGAGTGAAGTATGGAAAATGGTGCACCTAATTATAAATATGAATTGCATCTATCCCCTATGTCTAATGAGCATCAAATCGAAAGCATGAAAGTAAGATGGAAAGATACCAAATAACAAGAAATGAAGTAAATTAAATTGTTTTCTTATTAATAAAATGGATCAAATCTAGGTTACAAATATGTCCCCTCGAGGGCTAGAATGGATGATACAACTATTACAAATTTATGGTGCCCAAGGATCAAATCATTCAAAGAACTTTAGTGCACATCCAGTGTCTTTTCTCGTAACCACAATTGAAATGGGCGAGCCAAGGTTGTCATTTCTTGGGTATCTAATTATTTAAGGTCCTATGCTGATCCCAAATGCACTGTATAGCCTACACCTACACATAAGGAAATAAAAAATGTCAAATAGCAAGTGTGTTGATCTAAAACATGTAATCCCCACAGGTAATAAAAGAGCATATATAGCACACCTATACTGTATGAACTCCAAATACTATAATAGAGATAAGAAAAATAAGAGGCTTTGGGAAGATATCACTAGAAATTGCACTAAAATCGCACCCATAGGTGTGGCATAATCACAGTGCACTTTTCGAATCTGCAAAACCCAAAGCAAGCAATTTCTAACCTAAACATATCCAAAATGCATAAAAATTTGACAAAGTGCATAAAATAACATTTTAAGAGAACCCATATGGTTTTATTTTAGAAATAAGGCTTGGATATTGATGCATACTCTATTAGGTCCCGTAAGCCTACAAAAACTTCAAAATGCAATATCTCAGCCAATATAACTCAGAAAGACATGAAATTTGAACTAAAACATCATATGATAATACAAAAAACACTTATTTAAAAATAGTCATAAAATTTTTGACATATTTGTATTCGTTCTAGGGTGGGACGAATAGGACTATCATAAATTGAGGGGTGCCCGGGTGGGATGCCCACTGATTTTACCTAAATTTTACCACCAATTCCACTTGGGAATGGTCCAAAACACTAATTGGGGTATTTTTGTCATATTTGGGGTGAAAATTCATTGTATTGATAGGTCTATGTAAACAAATTGCGTCTCTTTGAGTCACTTGATAACCTCCTTCACTAAGAAGAGATATTGAGGGAAAGAGAGCACAATCAGGTGAGGGGAAATCTCAAAAAATGTTATATTGCTTAAACATTAAAAACTCCTCTCTTCTTGTGTGGAAAATACATCCACTTTATAGCCACAGGGGGATCATGTGCAAAATGGCATGCCAGGGCATGCAAGGCAAGAGGTGCCACTTAACCATCGGGGTGGCATGCATTGGAGGGGGAAGAGAATCTCCCAATTTGTCCTCCATTATGGAGTAAGGCATAAATATGCTACATTATTTGACTTGTAGGTATGAGTAGGAAGGATAAATGACCGTTACCATGCACCATTTGTTTAGATTTAACTTTTTTGTAGTAAAACCTACTATTCATTTCACCCTGGGATGAATGCTGCTATTCGCTCCAAGGTGGGATAAATAGGAATAGGGTGCCAAAAGGTCCCAAAATTGTCCTAGAACCTTCCAAAACCTTGCACAAAATGGTTAGAACCATTGTATACCTTCTAAGGGCTGCCCTAGGTGCCTTGGTATGTCAATTTAGTCATTGCTTTTGGTAGCATAATCGGATTGACAAGATTTTAGTGTTATAAAGATGCCTCTTTTTGGGATGTGTTGTGTGCAACACAAAGGTAAGAAAAAATATGACTAAAATGTTCAATGATTAAGGTTTTTCAGTAACCTAACCAACTTTAGATACCCCAATCCTGGAAAGAGCATGTATTCTTGAATCCTTGCTTTCGACAAGCTAAGGAATTTGCTTGACCTTGGACATTTTTCTATTATAAAGAGACAAGACCTATGATTCCATGATGCCAATAATTTCAAGTGATTTAATTGATATTTTGTGCTTGTTTGTTACCCCAAGCAGGAGCATGATTATCTTTGTCAATGATTCTTTAAACAAACTCAATTTCCTTGATTGAGTGTGTGCTTGTTGATTTGGAATTGAGTATGACTACCCCCTCAAGTGATGATTCGATGAGGGAATGACCAGTGAGAAAAGTGATGAGTTTATTGACCAAATGAATTTTGGTGAGGTTGCATTCAATTATACTCATTAATAATTGGAGCGGTTTTGGAAGGAATTTGATGATGTTAATGATGTTGCATGGAGTAATAGAGTTGTGAAACCTCATTCCTGTGGGGCGGTCTAGCCATCATGGCCTTCTTAGGGATTAAGTTAGTAACTCTTCCACATATCCATGGCAAATTTTGGGTTCCATATTGATCTTGAGTGGATTCCCTTGAACTTGACTTGTTTTTGGTGGGTTTTGAACCCTTTTGTTTTTGGCGCCTTTTGGAGAGGAAAGAAGGGGAAAACCTCATTTTCGTGAAGTGGTCTGGCTATACTAG
The DNA here is from genome assembly GCA_028583015.1 of Wollemia nobilis. Lineage (NCBI taxonomy): Eukaryota > Viridiplantae > Streptophyta > Pinopsida > Araucariales > Araucariaceae > Wollemia > Wollemia nobilis. The sequence continues at coordinate 2,983,494 of JAQPPZ010000386.1, read as the reverse complement.
CCTTATTAGGGAGTGAAGTGATTTACTTTCTAGGTCATGATGGTGGTTTATTTTAATTCTTGAATTATGTGAAAATTTGACAAAAATTGAGCTATTTTTGTAGGTTTTGGAACCCATTTTGTTGCATTTTAAGTTGTTTTAATTTAAAAAATTTGTGTTTGTCCTAGGAGAAAATACAAATTTTGTATTTGTACCAGGGTGGGATAAATGTCCAAAAGTATGTTCATCCCACCCTGGGACGAATGCGCACGCAACAAGTCTATATAAACCTAAAATACGAGTTTTGGGATCATTATTGCATGTTTTATTTTGTGATTCGAGATGTGAGTAGGAGGAGAGTGATTTTTTATAGCGAAGCACTGCCTAACTCATCCCACGATCACTATGAGTCAGCAAGCCAAGGCATCCAATGGAGGAGCCAGTGCGAGGTGGGTATGTGCTATCTCGACTATCTCGTTATGTTTGTTTTAAACTTGCAATTTTAGTTGGCTGTTATTTGATTTTTTTGTTATTTGTTTATTTTTAAGCATATCACATTACATAATAGGTAATTAAACCTAATGTAGCTGGAATATACTGTATTTTAATTTGTTTGTGTATGTTTATGTGCAATTATATTGCTTTTGTAGATGATTTTTCATTATTTTTAGATATATCTCATTACATAATAGGTAATTATACCTAATGTAGCTGGAATATACCATATTTTTTGTTTTGTATATATTTTTGTGAAATTAGATTGCTTTTGTAGATGAGTTTTTCATTTTTTTAGGCCTTTTGAAGGCCATTGTGAAGCATGGTTAATGTCTGCTTATTGCTTTTTGTATCTTTACTAGGTGGTGAAGAGTCGGTATTGAAAACCAAAACTCTTCGAGACCACTCGAGATGCCTTGATCGAGGCTAATTGGGAATGGCTTGACGCCATGGGGCTCAAGCAGGTTACCCGGTTGGAGCCTATGATAGACGATCATGCCTACTTTACCACTTGATTAGCTTGTGGGACTCATGCACCAACACCTTCCACCTACTTACGGGGGAGATTATAGTGATGCTAGAGGACATATATTGGATTGTACAAATTCTGATAGAGGGGCGACCAATCCACTCTATGCACCGTGACTTGAGAGGTGCAGTGTTGACGAGGTACTTTGGTGAGTATACTGATGCGACAGAGGTAGACTACTATAATGGAGGGATATTTGTGGGGTTTTAGCATGAGGAGAGGGTATTTGGGGTGAGGCATTTATTACTAATGACCCTCATCTCTAATATGCTTCTCCTAGATTCCTCAGGAGCCAAGTTCTCGTGGAATCTGTTGGAGCTGGTATATGCCTTAGTGGGGTGCACCAAGGAGAAGCCACTAGTGATGGCCTGGGGGACTACACTACTGGCATAGATCTATGATGAGTTGTACAAGATCCATTGCCATCGATGGAAAGGACTGGGGTGCATATTTTTACTATAGTGCTGGGGATGGTAGCACATAACTATGGGGTGACCTCATGGACTATCGTGGATGACTTGGGTACAACTAGAAGATAGGAAGATAGGCTATGGTATCATATGTAAAAGGGATCAAGAGAGAGGGCATATTTGCCATCATGCATGAAATGAGGAGCACTATGTTGATGCATTCTTGTGACTAGCACTAGGGCATGTGGTATGGTGACCCTACAAGGACTATCCAGGTTGGGATGATGTTGGAGAGCAGCTCTGATGGGTGAGATGAGGTAGGTGGCTGATTTCAAGGCATGGGATCAAGCGGGAGTAATTCCATTTTGCTCAGGTCATGCGACATTTTGGGTTATGTGAAGGACTACCTAGGGATCCAGTGATATACCAACATCGTGAGGATGAGAGGATAGTGTGCTAGCCGATAGTGGAGGAGGTGTGAGAGGAGGCATATCCTACAGTAGATGTTTCTAATGTGGATAATTCCAAGACTATAGAGGAGTATGATATATGGTGGGTGATGCACTAGTGGCGAGGTGCAGGAGCCCTTAGGGGTGAGGTGATTGAGGTAGCATATGAGGCTATGCAGGATGCCCCTGAGGAGGACCATGCAGAGGTGAGCGAACCCCATGGGTATCACTAGCAGATAGATGAGTAGGTGGACCTCATAGACTTGGGATATCAATATGAATATATGGATGTAGAGGATCATGGGGGATAGGCCCTACAAAATATGTAGGATGATCGATACCTGGAGCTGTAAGCTAAGCTGGGCAGGGTTAGATAGGAGAGAAATTTCCTTCGAGCATAGGCATAGGAGGATCAAGCTAAGATAGCCTCACTGTGAACATAATTGATATCATAGGGTTCGATGTAGGAGGGATCCAGTGGTGAGGAGGTGGATGGGATGCAGGCGAATATTCTACGATTGTAGTCAAAGGTGGAGACTTACCAGGTATGGGGACAACGGAGACAGACCTATGTGGATCAATTAGAGATGGAGGTAGTGTGCCTTGGAGGGCATCTTCATGATGATGGAGATACTAGTGGATCACACTAGACTAGATAGAGTGAGACAATACATTCTTATTCTAGGCAAAGGACTGATAGGGCTAGTGGCAATAGGCATGGGGGATCACAGCGGACTCAGACTACAGGTGATAGTGGGTCATAGTACCGATCCTACATGACCATGGCGGTGGAGACTCTTAGGACTCTTTTTGGAGTGTAACTTTTTTTTGGTATTGGTGAGGTTAAAGGACCTAGTGTATTGTAGCCTACGGGTATTTTTGGAAACTATGATGTATATTTTTACCCCATATATATATATGAGATTTTTTTATGGTCATCATGTGTCTCTTTTATTATTTTATGAAATGGATGTAATGTTTGTATTTGTTTTTTTATTATATGTTAAATACTTATGATGTATGCATATGGACGCTTTTGTGATATGATGGCATATTTATGGATGTTTATTATGTATGCATATGTGTTAATATGGTTTAATTTGATGTTGTGTATATGTGTGGATGTACAATGAGATGGGTGACTTGAGTGCTTTGATATGATTAACTGTGACTAATGATTTTACACACTATGTTAGCACCATAGAATGTAAAAAAAAATGCATTACTTCCGTATTTTTATTTTTTTGGTACTGTTTTTGTGTAATGGATATATGGAAATGTATTACAATGTGATAAAATAGAATAAATGAAGTGATATGTTAAAGAATGTATATGAGGTTTTCCTGAGACTCAATCACTCTAGCTAACTTGATCAGAGATGACTATGCAAGACTTTTTGATAAGGTATGAATCTACTAGGATGACCAAGATACTTCATATCCTTATGTGTACAAGTGAGTTCATTCCTGTGAGATGCATAAAGATACTGCCATTTCCATATAGGCTATCCACCAGACCTGTAATGAGGATCACCCTATGAATATCATGATCCTAGGTTTTGTAGTTAGTAGGATTAGACCACTAGGTAGTATAGGCTACCAAAATCTAGCTCATCTACATACAAACATTGGTATGTACACAAGTAAAATGCTAATGTGACAAAAATATCGTCATGCATAAGGATACCACCATTTCCAAGTAGGTTCTCCACTATCACCTTATGGTTTGTCGAATGCTGAGAATTCTAGGGATTCAATTTTATCTCCCTTATTTTCTTCAATTTTATTGGGATACTTTCTCATATGTAGTGATGAAAATCATTGTTTATTTTGTATTTTGTTTTCTTTGAGCAAGGGATTTGGGAAGTGGTGATGACCACTATTTATTTTACTTTTGATTTTGCTCTGTGAGGATTTTGATATTGACTTTTAGGATTTTGATTTTTGAACTTTTGGGATTTTTGGGAATTGGGAATTTTGATAGTGGTGAAAAACACTTTATTTTGGGGAATTGGGTAGGGAAGAGATTGTCCTTTTGTCAATTCCAAACATTCTTGAACCATTCACACAGGGGGATGGGCAGGATAATATTTTCATTTAAAGCAACCTAGACCACTTTGTAGGTTTCATATTTCCTTGCGCAAAAATTGGATTTATTAGTGTGAAAATATGTTGGTATTTGATGTATACAAGGTACAATCTAAGCAATATCCTACCTCCTAAAAATCATGATAGCTTTCTACTAAATCTGAAAAGAAAACTAGAGATGGATGAGTGACTGAAAATCCTAATGACATTCTAGAACAAATGGCTAGGTGAATGGAATGAACACAAATATGATAAAGGGGAAGTGTAGGTGGAAATGATAAGTGAAACATTGAACTATACGCGTAATTAAAAAATTGATTGTGAATGATGATTAGTATACAATCATAGTGCTAAACATGTATGAGCAACTCTAAAATACGAAGTGCAATGATGAGTATGCCTAATACAAGTGATGACAAAATGCAAAGATATGTAATGTGATGCGATGTGATGTAATGTGGTGCAATACAATATTTTTGTACTTTTAATATTTTGATGATGTTTTTGGATTTTTAATTGATATATATGTATATACATGTGACCAACGGGCTTATTGGGGGTCATTGGGGCTTTTTGGGTGACCAAAGGGCTTACATATGTCTTTGGGGTATTTTGGGTTGACCAAGCGGGTTATAGACACCCTTGGAGCATTTTAGGTTGACCAAGCGGGTTAAAGGCACCCTTGGAGCATTTTGGGGTGACCTAGATAGTCGTAAACTACCTAGGAGCATTTTGGGTTGACCAAGCAGGTTATAGGCACCTTGGAGCATTTTAGGGTGACCTAGACAGTCATAGACCACCTATGAGCATTTTAGGTTGACCAAGCAGGTTATAGGCACCCTTGAAGCATTTTGGGGTGACCTAAATTATCATGGACTACCTAGGAGTGTTTTAGGTTTGACCAAGCAGGTTATAGGCACCCTTGGAGCATTTTGGGATGAGCCGCAACACTCTAGACATGGAAATTCTACAAATTAAGGATGTTGAAGGGTTCGAGATCCTTGGTTCCATCAAGGGAGGCTAGGCGGTAAGTTTTGGGTCCAATATGACTAGTGATGACAAAAGGATCTAACCAATTTATCGTAAACTTATCCCTTAGGTGGGGCAGAAAATTAGAATTTTGTTGGTTCTCTTTCAGAATGAGGTCCCCAACCTGAAAAATATCTAATATGGACTTTCATACTATAGGCTCTCTTAAGTCACTCCTAATAAACACGTAGATGCTCAAGGGCATTAACACAATGTTCATAAAGCAATGTAAGATGATCTAGGTGAGCCTGCCATGCAGTGTCATCATCGATGAACTCCTACATGGATATGCGCAACAATAGGATTTCTAGCTCTAGAGGTATGATTGCCTCTGCACCATACACTAGTGAAAATGGGGTAGCCCTAGTGAGCATCTGAATGCTAGTACGATATTACCATAGAGCAAGGGGTATTTGCGTGTGCCAATCGACATGATTCTCTCTGACAATTTTCTTGAGAATGGAAATCAATGTTTTGTTGGAAGCCTCTGCTTGCCCATTTTCTTGTGGATAGTAGGGTGTCAAAATATGTGTTGGATATTATACTTTGCTATCAAAGAACGCACATATTTATTCTTAAACAATGTCCCATTATCTGAAATGATATTGGATGGAATACCAAAACGATAAATGATATTGTGCAATATGAACTCCACGATGTGGGATCCTATCGTGGAGGTAAGGTAAACTACTTCCATCCACTTTATAAAATACTCGATAGCTGTAATGATAAACATGTGATGGCCTGATGATGCAGGGGAGATTTTCTTGATTAAATACAACCCCCATTGTGATAACGACCAAGCTGATTGAATTGGCTACAAGGCTTGAGAAGGTATGTGTGTCAAGTTAGCATGGTGTTAACACTTCATGCACTTCCTCACATATGTGCAACAATATTGCTCTAAATTTGGCAAATAATATCCCATGAAAAGAATACACTTTACGATGGCCATGCCACTGAAATGGCCACCACATGTACCATTGTTTTCTTGGGCAATTGCCCAAAGTGACTCTTGATGCTCTAAGAAATGAAGGAGGATCCCTTCATAGTTCTGACGATACAGAATATCTCCTAGAAAGACATATTTTTCCACCTTCTGTTTGAATGTCCTTTTAGCAGCGTGTGACAATCCAGGAGGAAGATTACCAAGCTTTAGATACTCCCTAATTTTTTTGGACCGGTCATATTGTTGGCAAGCCTTGATTGCATGAATTTTCTGTCCCTCTTAAAATTTGTCTCGAGCAAATTTTGATTGGGAAATAACTTATAAGATTAGAGTTGTACTACTATCAAAAGGGTCTTGAGGAAATAGAGTCCCCCAATCGACATGATTCGGATGCTTGTGAATGTGCGAGAATCTCTCTTGATGAGGTTCAATTTGAATCAAGTGGACTTACAACATGGCTTGAGTGTTCTCACACTCAACCGTATATTACGATAGCATTTTGATATGAATGGTTGTCATCTCATCGATAGGGTTCTACGGGATCAAGGACCCTAGGGAGGCCATTGTATTTGAAAAACAATTAGATGATCGAGGGAGTGCCTCAATGTCATACCATTTGAATTTTACCAGGAATTTATCCACAAGGGATTTATAGGCTTTTAGAACTTGGTACTTGCATTGGTAGATCCCTTTTAACTATTTAACAATGAGCAAGGAATCATCAAAAATGTTAAGCTTGGTTATTTTCATGGCGATAGCTCTTTGAAGACCTATGAGTAGGGCTTCATACTCAACATTGTTGTTGGTGCATAGGAAATTGAGTTTAAATGATAGGGGTATGGGAGCCCCATGTAGTGTGAAAAACATGATCCCTGTGCCACCCTCTTACTCGCATTTGGATCCATCGAATAATAGAGTCATATCTGCCTGTGACTCAGGCTCGTCAGAATCAGGTGATTCTGATATTTGGAATACTCCGTCATCGGATAGCTCCATGCTAAGAGGCTGATCATCCTAAAGAGGAGCCTCTTCTAGTTGATCAATGATGACCTAACTCTTAATTGATTTTTGTTCGATAAATTCTAGGTCAAACTCTATCAACAACATGATCCATTTCACCGTGTGACTATTGTGATAAGTGCAACTCATCATGTATCGCAATGGATTCTATTTAGATACAACATACGTGGTATGGCTAAGCATGTAATATCATAGCTTCTTGGTGGAAAAAACCACTGCTAGGCATAACTTCTCAATGTATGCATACTTGATCTCATAGCAAACTAGGGTATAGCTGAGATAGTAAGTAGCTTGTTCCTTATGTAGTTCATTATTCTATGCTAACATAGCACCCATTGCAATATCAGTGGCTAAGATGTATAAGGGAAATGACACTCCTAGTCTAGGCAAATCCAATACTAGCGGTGAAGCCAGATACTATTTTATTGTATCAAAGGCATCCTAACATGGATCATCCCAATGGAATGCGACCCCTTTGTGTAATACCTTGTTCATGGATCGACACTTGTCTGAAAATTGTGCTATGAAGTGTTTGATGGATGCGATATTACCCTACAAATTTTGAATTTGCTTGATGGTATCCAAGGGAGGCATCTCAAGGATTACCTTGACCTTGTTGGGGTCCACATCAATGCCTCATTTAGAAACTATAAATCCCAAGATTTTTCCATATGTGATGTCAAAGACGCACTTCTTGGGGTTCAGTCTCACGTTATACTCAATAAAGCAATCAAGAACTTTGTGCAGGACATCGAGATGCTCATGGCATAAAAAATATTTAGCTGGTAAGTCATCCATGTAATCTTCCAAAATATTGTGCATGTAGTCATGGAAGATGTACGTCATGGCACATTGGTAGGTGGCACTAGAATTTTTAAGGCCAAAAGGCATGACCTTATAGCAAAATTTTCCCCAAGGCGTTGTGAACACCGTTTTGAGCTGGTCTTCTAGATTGATACGAATCTGATTGTACCCAAAGAAACCATCCTTGAGGAATAACATTTTGTGGTCCACTATTGCATCTATTAGAGCATTGATGCTTGTCAAAGTAAAATCATCCTTAGGACTCGCTTTTTTAGGTATCAAAAATTGGTGCAAATGTGAATCCTCCTGTCAAGATTTTTTACAGGAACCATGTTGGACAACCATGGTGGATAGTCTACAAAAATGATAAAGCTAGCATCCAATAACTTTTATAGCTCATATTTTACCATTAGGGCCACTATTGGATGTATCTTTCTCATATTTTGCTTGACAGGCTTAGCCTTGGGGTCAAGCGTCAGATTGTGGGTGACTAGATTAGGATCTAGTCCTGACATGTCTTTGTAGGACCATGCAAAAGCCTCCTTCTTTTCTATGATAAGGGCTATGTAATCAGCTTGCTCATCGGGGGATAGGCTTTCCCCTATCTTGATACATTGCAAATTCTTAGGATATGAGTTGATATCTTTATCAATTGTAGGCTTTATTGGCATATGTGACCCCTCCTCCAATTGGTGGGGGGTAGGGATCAAATGGATATCATCAGCTAGATTTAGATCATCAATGGGAACCTCGGGTCCCTCATAAGCATGGAAGACATCATGAGTTGGCCTTGGAAAGAAATTAAATTGTTTTAGCATCTCATCACAAGGCCAGTACTCAATAGGTGATGGGGGTGAATCTCCCATATCAAAGTCAATTTCCCCTAAGTTAAGGTGCAACGACTTCAATGGGTTATTTGGATCTCACAGGGGCTTGAACAGATCTATGAAAATAATATTTATGGATGGATGATTTCCCCTAGGTGTTTGATGGTGTCCATGGACCTTTGGATATCGCAATACCTGAGGAGGTGGCTACAAAGGTGGCATAATGACTGAAGGTGGTTGGTGTGGCTATGGGTGACCATGCTCTTCTAAAGGTAGAAGTTATCACCAAATGGAATGGTGTAATGGGAACATGTGTAGATAGAACTCATCCTCATCATCCATAGGGATGACTCGCAGAACTTCACCATTGAACTATCAAATTTCATAGGTGCTATCTCATAATCTGACTCATCATCTGATGTCCACTCATAAGGAGACCCCTGATATTATTCCTCACTATCATGGGGAAGGGTGCATGAACCTTCACTTCTCTCATAGGATCCGATATCATCGTGAGGTGAGTCATCATCTCCTAAGGGCATAAGGAAGTAGTCCCTCAGTGAGTAGACATGATTGGAGTTGGTGAAAGGATCTTGCATGAGTTCATCTCTACAGTCTAGAGTCATGCACTTTAAACTATCTATGAGGATGTCTATGGACACAGGTTTATTGAGTCCTAAGCCAAACTTATCATAAGGCATTTGATACTATGACTGGTAAGGGACACGAGTGCCCTGCTCATACAGGCCCAACCCATAATTGTGCCAATTAGAGAGGTGGAGATACCTCATGGTGAACTCAGGGTTGGACATGTAGTTTATGTCCTCAAAAAAGGGATCTTCATCCTTCTCCTATTTTTGGTAAGGCTCGATTCCATAATCAAGGCACCCATAGATGAAATTCATTTGATTAGGGTGGATATAGAGATGTATGATAGTGCCTATGGGAAGACGAGGTCGACCCATGTCATGCACCGACTCTAAAGTAGGGGTAATTGTAATGTACCTAACCATGTACTCCCCTAATCTAGTAGAAGTCAGGTGCACTATGACCTGAGCCTACGAATAGAAAAGGGATGAGAGTGAGACCTAATTTGATTTATCATTTGCCTCATGTGGTAGCTCCTCATCTACTTGGCTAGGGATCTCCTTGGTGGAGATGGTGGAGATGGTTGGTTGCACCTCATCAACAGGTCACTTTCTCGGGTTCCTAGTCAAATGATCCATAGGTGTAATGGGCATCTGGGAAGGTGTGGATGATGTGGATGGTACAACATGAGACAACAATGGATTACTTGACAGTGATGGTAGCGAAGTCAAATATTGGCTAAATTTATTCAGTTGAAAATCCATATGAGTTGATGGTAAGGTTGACTCAAGGAGTTGTTGCACCATATTGCAATACTTGAAAGGCTCTAGGTCAGAAGAGATGACATGCACTTGACCTTCATGAGTGTACTTGAGGCACTGGTGATTGATGGAAAGAACACACTTTATGTCCTTGATTCATGGTCTACCTAATAGGATATTGTATGCCATATCACCCTCCAGGATATGGCATAGCATCAGGATGGTATTTTCTCCCACCTGGATAGGCAATATGATCATACCAACCATCTAACATATGGTACCTTTGAATGCTTAGAGATGTATGTAGATGTAAAAATATGGGATGCTGAGAGCTTCAAGTGCTTAAGAGATGTTGTAGTGATGATGTTTCTAGAAGACCCAGTGTCTATCAATACTCTCTAGTATGGCATCCCATTTATGCATACGATGTTGTGCAAGGGAGGATCCACCATATCATTTGAAACTGGTTTAAGTTCATCTTCTCAAAATGTAATCACCTGTCTTATGCATTGTCGCACGTGCCCCATAAAGTTTTTGAAGGAGTTAGAATCCTAAGGCTGAAACTTTATTGCATTAAGGATCCCCATCAAGGCTTCTCTATGAGGTGGCAATTTTTGAATGAGCTCATAGATGGAGATCCAGTTAGATGTCATTCTTAATATCTAAGTGAGTTTACTCTTAATTGTGACCACAAGCCTAGGGGGGAGGCTCGACACAAGAGGTGGTAAAGGCTACGACGTCGAAGGGACATCACTATGAGTTGCAAGTGGTGCAACTATACCTGGGTATCACCCATTCCTCATCACAATGCTAATCATGCCGACATACCCTTGCTTAAGGGGGGCATGGTGAACCTCATTCACCTAGGGCACTGGCTTGGCTTGCTCCGCATGGGTAGGCAAGGGGTCTTTGAAGACCTTCATCTATTGGTTTTTTGGAGCGATAGGGTTGTCCACCTAAAGGGTGTTCTTATCGATTAGGTCTTGCACCAAGTTCTTGAACTTGTAGCATATTTGCACATCATGCCCATTTTACCTATGAAAATTGCAATATAGGTCTTCTCTATACCCTTTGGTCTTTGGTGCATTTGGGTCGATAGGTCAACTCTCGGGTAGATTGATCAAATTAGCCGCTAAGAGGTGCTCAAAAAATGAGTCCATAGACTCTACAATGGGCATGAACTATCACTTGGGGTGATGCTATTGATTTTTCCCTTGATTATTATGTTTGTCCTTAGCATAGTTCCTAGGAGTGGCCTGATAATTAGGCTTTTGAGGCAGTGCAGCTTGCGCTGGCCTCGAGATACTAATGGCAATATGATTCACTGCTGCTAGCTTAGGCTACACTGGGGTGTTCTTACCATTCTTGTTCCACTCCTTGTGAGGCTTCACAATTTCTCCTCTTGAATATTAATGTCTTTAATGATCCTAGCCTTTGCTAGGGCATATTCAAGAGTCGAATATTATTGTAGGTACAAAAATAAGGAGATCGGCTTCAGGCAGCTCTTGGAAAACATATGAGTCAAATCCAACATGGGGAGTAAATAAGGTATCTTGGCAAGCAAGGCTCACCACCTATTGCCATAATTTGCTATTGACTCATCGTCATACTATTTCAACCTAGTGAGATCAACCAATGTCACATTCCTCTTAGTGTTTAAGGTGAAGTGTTCTAGAAACACATCTACAAGTTGATCCAAATTATGGATGTTATGCTTTGAGAGTTGGGTGAACCAATCTAAGGCTGGGCCAGAGAGGTTAGTCACAAATATTCATAAAAGCAAAGCATCGTTGTCTTGAATGCCAAAGCATTGACTCAGGAATTTAGTGATATGTTCCTGAGCATCTTCCTCTCCCTTAAAGGTAGCCAACTGAAGCAACTTAAATTTCTCTAAATAGGGAGGGGTAGGAACTAAAGGATTAATGGGCTAACTATGTAACTAGAACAAAGTAAGATTTTGAGATCCATACCCATAGGTCATGTTCTATACTAACTCTAGGTTCTCTAGAAATGCTCGATATGTGCCTAAGGATTTAATCTCCTCGTCCTTACTCACATCCTACGATGAAGGTCTAGGATCATCCAATATATTATGGGATGGTGGCATGTCACCCCCTGCCCTGATAAGGTGTCTCTAAGTACTCTACCTTTGGCTCATGCTCAGTGTAGGTCCCATAGGGCATCTTTCGAGTCAATCTATAAAGAGGGGTATCTGCCTATTTTGGGTACCCTATGTTTGTCCTGGGAGGCAAGTCTCGATCTAGCCTAGGAGGTCATGGAGGTAACATTGGGTAAGGTCTAGGAGACCTATCTTGAATGAGTGTGGGTTACCTTGGGTGGAATTTTTGTCTATGTGTCTTAGGGGTAGATATCCTCTCTCATAGAGTCCTCTGGAACAACTCGGTGGCTTGTCATTCGTTTCTTTCTTTCTCAAGTTGATGCAAGCGGTCTAGTTGTTCTTTGTCTTACTGAAGTTGTTTGAACTAAGCTTGGTGTTCCACATATCTTGCAAATTATTTCTTGATTTGTTCCACTATGCGTGGCCTAGAGGGCCTAGGAATATCACCCTAAGTCTGACCTCGTTCAATATAATCAGTGATATCTATCAGGTGCTTCCCTCGATTAAGGGCCATCACATTGACTTGAGGTTCAGGCCTGAGCATATGCTCATTGTACTCAGCAGGTGAAGAGGCATATTAGGCATACATGGAATACTATTCTTGAGGATAATTAGGGATTTTATCATGTCTTCCTTCATGAATAAGGAAGGGAAAGGCAGATTTAGCTCATCTTGAGCGACGAGTGTCATACCCATCAGGTTGCCTGGGCTGCTAGACCCTATCAAGGTGACATATAGGTAATGCTGGATCAACCTCCTCTACCCAATGTGTGAATTCATGCTCTGGCCTACGAATAGGCATGTTAGACCTAACAAGTATGTGGATGTGTGGTACCACTCTATCTACTAGCACCTCAGTGTGTTGTTTCCTTTCATCAAAGAAGGTGTGTGATGTGTCTAAATACCAGGAACACTCTCCTAGGTAAGTTTCATCACTTATAGGGGTATCCCACATAGGTATCCCTTGTAAGTGTGGTTCTCACCTTGCTGTTTAGGGACTGGGGTGATTAGAGGCTTGTCAGGGAGGTATGACCAAGTCCCTAGGGCTATAGCGGAGACGACTCATGTCTGCCAATCAACTCTTCGTAGCTTCTACCTATGATTGGGCTTGGTTGCAGGTGCACATCATTGTAACTCTCTACCAAACCCTAGATGATTATATCTTTTACAAATTCTTAATAAAACAATAAACAAGAAAAGGAAACACTCAATAAGATAAATGATTCTCTTTTAAGTTTTATATGTGAATCCCTAAACTATTTTGTGTGTTTCAGATGTGTTGTTGGTAAAAGAGGACCTTGTGTCACGTGTTTTAAATCTTGTTGAATGATAAGATTATGTTTAATTGGATTTAACATGTATACTCGTATCTCAACAACCTGGCTAGGAACTGCAGGTCATGTTATCCTAGTTATAATGTGTGGTGATGAGGTCCACACATGGCCAAGGAGCATAGGTCCTACCATTTCCTCACCCAATTCACCCGTAGTCTATGATATACCTCTTCGAAGAGAGATATGTGCTATAACCCATGAGCTATGATGGATCTTGGAACAATACTTGGCAAAGAACAAGGTTCATGGGATTTGAGACAATGGGTGGAGATGAAAGCCACCTCGTTGAACTCTACTAGCGGATGGTGATAAAATCCACCTCACTAGCGTTTAAGTGAATCGTGGTGTGTGTGGTTCTTTTTAATCCAAGAAAACAAAAAATAGAGCACTCAATGATCATTCAATAAATGCACACAAAAGGTACATTTTACTTTCAAAAATTTAGGATAAAAGGAACCTATAGATGTAAATTATAAATGCAAACCTAAGTGCTAACCTACCCATTGGGTAGGCCATAAGCAATCAGTCCACAGAGATGCATTGCTACTTTTATTTTATTTGATTTTTCTTCTTTTTGTTATTTTACTATATGGGAAAAGTAAATCACTTTTAATCTTTTTAAGCAAACAAAATGATGTGAGAAAAACCAAATAAACAACTTTTGAAACTGAAAAATGAAAACAAAGGGTTTAGGTACCTACCTCATCACTCCTGAAACCTGTCATCTCTGGAACTCTGATAAGAAATATCTCTGGTTTCTATTTGCTCTAGGGAGGAATGAATAGAAGGTCTACATTCATTCCAGGGTGGTACAAATTTGCATTCATCCCAAGGTGGCATGAATAGTAGGTCAGTGTTCGTTTCAGTCTAGAACGACTAGCACCTGCAACATAAAAATATGAAAAATGAGCTTCAAAATTCACCTAACAAAAAATGGAGTAAGTCCCACCATGATCACCACTAAAGTAGGGAAAAACGGTGCACCTAATGATAAATAATGAATTGCATTTATCCCCTATGTCTAATGAGCATCAAATCGGAAGCATGCAAGTAATATGGAAAGATACCAAATAACAATAAATGAAGCAAAGTAAATTGTTTTCTTATTAATAAAATGGATCAAATCTAGGTTAAAAATATGTCCCCTCAAGGGCTCAAATGGATGATACAACTATTACAAATTTATGGTTTCCAAGGATCAAATCCTTCAAAGAACTCCGGTGCACATCCAATGTCTTTCCTCATACCCACAATTGAAATGGGTAAGCCAAGGTTATTGTCACTTGGGTATTTGATTCTCTAAGTTCCTATGCTACTACCCAATGCACTGTATAGCTTGCACTTGCACACAAGGAAATAGAAAATGTCAAATAGCAAGTGTATATGATCTAAAATATGTAATCCCCACAGGTAATAAAAGAGGATATATAGCACACCTATACCGAATGAACTCTAAATGCTATGAAATTATAGAGATAAGAAAAATAAGAGGTTTTTGGAAGATATCACCAAAAATTGCACCAAAATCGCACTCGTAGGCATGGCGTAATCGCAGTGCACTTTCCTAATCTGCAAAATCCAAAGTAAACAATTTCCCAACCTAAACATATCCAAAACACATGAAAATTGGAAAGAGTGCATAAAATAATATTTTAGGATAACCCATATGGTTATATTTCATAAATCTGGCTCGAATCCTGGTGCATACTCCAGTATGTCCCGTAAGCCTGCAAAAACTTCAAAATGCAATATCTCGACCAATATAACTTAGAAATACATGAAATTTGAACTGTAATATCATATGATAATATAGAAAAAAACTATGTAAAAATAGTCATAAAATTATTGAAGTATTTGTATTCATTATAGGGTGGGACGAATAGGACTATCACTCTATTGATAGGTTTGTGTAAACAAATTGCATCTATTTGAGTCACTCGATAACCTCCTTCGCTAAGAAGAGATCTCAAGGGAAAGAGATCATAATTAGGTGAGGGGAAATATTGGTAGTGCTTTGTTGCTTAAACCTTAAAAAATCATCTCTTATTATGTGGAAAATACATCCACTTTATAGCCACAAGGTGCTCATGTGAAAAATGGCATGCAAGGGCATGCGAGGCAAGAGGCGCCACTTGGCCACCGGGGTAGCATGCATTGGAGGGGGAAGAGAATCTCCCAATTTGGCCTCCCTTATGGAGCAAGGCATAAATATGTTGTGTGCTCTAACTTATAGGTATGGATAGGCAGGATAAATGACCATTACTAGGTGCCATTTTTCCAGATTTGACTTTTTGCTAGTCAAACCTGCTATTCGTCCCACCTTGGGATGAATGCTGCTATTCAATCCAAGGTGGGGTGAATAGGATCTGTATTCATTGTAGGGTGGTATAAATAGGAATAGGGTGCCAAAAGGTCCTCAAATTGTCTTGGAACCTTCCAAAAACTTGCACAAAGTGGCTAGAACCACTGTATACATTTTGAGGGCTGCCCTAGGGGCCTTGGTATTTCAATTTAGCCGTTGCTTTTGGTAGCATAATCATATTGACCAGATTTTAGTATCTACATGGAGCCATCACAATATTCATGGCGTATGGCTAATATTTCCTTCTCAATTGGGTTTGTTTAATTCCTTGAGTCCCTGCACCCGAGATATTTGCTTTGATCGATGATTTCATAATGGTGAGTGAAGTGATGATGCAATGTGTTTCAATCGAATCAAGTAACTTCTTCACTACCTCAGTGTCATATGTTGGCAACCCAAATATTTTCTTGAATGCCTCTACTATGACTTCTATATTCACTGACCACTTGTCCATATTGACATAGGTAAGTCTGGTTGCAGGATTATATGCCTGAACCATCTACACTAGATAATTATAGAAGGTCTTCTGGTGTGGTGGCACTTGTGCTATTACAGCTACACCAGCCTCCCTAAACAGTTTTCTCCATGGGTGGTTCTTGTTTTCTTTGTTACTCCACCACTTCCTGCATGTATCTCCTCCATGATGTACAAATTATATACTCATTATCTCAACTTAGATCTCCTCAGGTTCACTACTTAAATCCTCATCTAGATCTAGGTAATGGACTTCATTGCATAATTCCCTCCTTGAAATCCTATCCTATGCCATTTCCTCCTCTTGGAATCTTGGTGGTGTCCTTCAATCAGCCTTCCAATACCTCTACCATCTCCATGACCTGTATTCTCCTCCCCTCTAAGGATGAGTACCATGCAAACCATGGGACTAAAACTATCACCCTTCCTATTACCGTGGATGTGACTCTCTCTCGTATAGGGATTCTGGTGACCATTCCACTCTATTGGCTATAATTTTTTGTAATCGATATCCAAAATCTTTGGCTAAAATAATTTTCCCACCATTCCTTCAGTTAGATTTCTACTTGGACATCACCTATATTGCAATTAGAAGTACCTCAAAATCATACATTCTACTCTAAATTGTACAGTACACCCTTCAAGTTGCTTTGTACAGTTTCCAGATCAATAGCCACCTCCAGATCGTATAATCTCCTTAAATGCTTCAAATTTTTCAATCTTCTACAAATCATACATTTTCTACACCAAAATGTATAGGGTATGTACCACTCCATACAATTTTCTTTTACAACTGTTACCCTTCATCGATTCTATATACTTTCATACGATTCCATACAGTTTGCTCAAAAAGCTTAAACAACCTCAAATTTTCTTGAAATCACACATTATTTTCCTGAGATCGTATAATCTGCCCTCCAAATTGTACAATATGTCCTTTGAAACATGTTCACTTGAAACTCATGTATTTCACTTCTTCTCCATGATTTCTCTCTAACCTAGTTTCTTAAATATCCCGATCTATCTTTTCAGTGCCATTTCAGAGCAATTCTTCAAATTTTCATCGCTTGGTGCAATTTACCCCTAAAAATGAAATTTTTTGACTATAATGCAGGGTTGTAAAATCTTCTCCTTTCTTTCCTCTGCCTTCTCCAGTTTTTTTCTAGCTTCTTTTAGTAGATTAGGGCTTGTAACCTTCTTTCTCTTGCAATTTCTTTACTCTAGCTCCAATCCTCAACTTCTTCAAACCTTGGTGTACATTTTTCCATAAACTGGTTCGTGCTTGGATGCCCTCTACTACAAAACCTCATTTTCCTTCAGCTGAACTTGAAATCTACTTTTAATGGAATCGAAACCCTTGCTTTTCTTATTCAGTTTGATTTTCTTGAATGCGAAAAGTCTTCTTGGTGTAAATTTAGAAATGTATCATGCAATATTTTAGTTCACTGATGAATTTTAATGCCCATGCAGTAGATTTTGTTTAGTTGCACGCTTTTCACCTTCGTTCTCCTAAAACATTTGAATTACTCCTTGTACGATTTATAAAATTGCTAAGGCTAGCTCTATATTTAAATTTTTATCAAACCCTAACCACTCAAATCTTAAAATTGTTCCACTTTACATGTATTTTCATATTCCTTGTCCATATGATTGACAACTCATCCCTTTCCCATGTGATTTTATTTTTTTCTACCTTTTTTTGACAATACATCATTCCACACATGCAAACATTAAATGCGATGGTTGAAAATTATACAACTATGCCTAAAATCATACACTGTACGATCTAAATCATACAACACGCTTCCTTGTATGATTATACATGTACTTTTTCCATTTTTCTTGTACGATCTCCCACTTGTGTTTTTTTTAGCTTTAAAATTGACTTGTATGATCTATCACTTAGAGAAATTTTTCCATTTTCTCTCTCTTGAAGAGGTCATCGTTTTCGGTTTTCAACCCACTTCCTTCTTAATTGTGTCCCAAGGGATTTTCACAACTAAGGTATTATTATTATTATTATTATTTATTTTTTTTCTCTTTATAAGGGGTTGACATTGTTGGTTTTCAACCCACTTATGAATAACTTACTGGTATCACTTATCACGTTCCTTTCTCTTTCACCTATTCCATAATTCTGCTACCACTGACATCTCTTCAATCTGGATCTCATACCACCTTGTGGCCTTGAACGCAATCAAGATGAATAACATCATCATCATTATGGGAAATGTCCATCACCACCTGTGATAGGGGTCAAGGGGGCGGGAGCCACCTTGCAGGGTCAAGGGACATCGTCCCTTATAGGGTCATGGGATAACGTCCCTTGCATGCTCCCACCTCAACAGAAAAATTTCTAAGACCTTCACTATCAAAATAAAAAATTTCTCTTCATCAACACCTTGGTGGTCTCTACTTACCCCACTTAAATAGCTCATCGTCAACTTCATTTTACCCTGTCTTAACCACTGATGGAACACATTATACGGTTTTGATTTGTACGATTTCATCTTGTATGAATTCACATTGTACAATCTCAAATTTTATGATTTGAATTGAAATCGTACAATCTCTACCAATTGACGATTTCACCCAGCAAATGTACAGTTCCCTCTTGCAAAATTATACAATCCCATTCTTCCTTAGGTAATTTTGATTGTATGATGGGTTGTTCTATTTGGGAAACATCTTCTATAACAACATCTTCCATGTCAACATATTCCATGTCAACACCTTCCATGACAACATCTTCTATGTCAACATCTTCCATATCATACCATATTCTACCTCTTTTATTACTGTGAGGAGTGTCACAAACTGCATCACTAGTGACAACCTTCATATTTATGGCATTTGACCTCCAAATGGTTATATAGGTTCCTATATGTCTTGTAGGGTCTTCCTTAACCTCACTTGTAAAGGGTGGACATCTCTTCTTGGTTGCCTTATTAGCTATATTTGGAGAATTGTCCTCATCACTTGAGGTATCCCATGGAATCTCTGTTTGATTCCTCCTTGGGGTGTTTTACTACACTCATTGTTAGAAGTTGTTATCCAAGGTATCTTATTTTGTCCCACCAATCGTTGACCAAACTCATGTGCATCTTCACTATATGAATTTCTTCACTGATGTGAGGGAGATGGTCTTGGTCCTTCTTCTTGAGACCTCGTGCCCTGTTTCCCTAGTGCCTAACTCTCGTCCTCTACACTCTCTTACAACCCTTCTGTCGCTTTCTCAGGTGTCACCATCCACTCTCCTTCTTCGTGCACTACTTCTCTGTCAACATCTACATTAGGTTATTCTAGTACCTCCTCTTGTCTCTCTATCAATAGCACTTCAAAATATCCTTCTTCAGATGCCCAAATTTGCTCTATTTTTGGTTCATGTGTACTATGGTCTGAGTTACTTTCATTCTCTCTTCGAGAAATTCTTGTGCTCCTTCTTACTGGAATTTCTCTCATACTTCCCATATCCTACACCTTTGCACATTGGTGTTTGTCATTCACCTCCAGTTTTGTAATATTCTTACTTGTCAATTTGACCTATTTTAACAAAAATACCAAGTTCAATAAGGCAATGACGCCAAATGTAGCACACTTTGGCACAACCTATCAAATGGCAATGGGTCCATACAACTATGACAATGGTTGCAAATGTAGCATAGGGGTGCAGTATTCTCAATGGAGATGTGATTTTCAAGGGCTTAGAATGATCAATTTTCTATTCTCAATCTATGGACCAAATTGCACAATCGTACTGTCTTTACAACTATCAATTTGTGACAACATAACAACTTGTATGGAACCCAAATCATACCACTGTATGATCCAAAATTGTACAGTGATAGAGCTTGTATGATTTCACACTCAGCCAATATTTTATATTTGGTTTTACAAGCTTCCGTATACAATTTTGTAACTAAACTGTTTGATTTCCCAATGCTACTAAATCGGGTAAGTTTTCCTCAATTGCATAAACTACCAAATCGGGTAAGTTTCTTTTGTACGATTTGTAAGAGCTCTGGTGTACGATTTGTATGAATGAAAGTACAAAAAAGTTCCAAATTGAATATTCTTCTGGACCAATCTCTCTTAACTAAGTTTTGTGAAGGTTTAACATGGCAAGTAATCTATTTTTGCCAACATGCAAGTTACATCTTCAAGGTATGAGAGAGTTATATCCAATGGAAACGTCTAAAAATCATAAAAAAAACTTTGATACACATTTCTTGATATCATCCTCATCATAGATCATTCATCAGGTTCACATTAGTGTTGGTCTAATCCAATTCTTCCATAGCAATGTATATCAATAAAAACTAAAAAGAAGTACATGCAACAGAGATAAACTGTAAAACACTATTCTACCATTCCAAGATCGTACAGTATGTGAGAGAAAACTATGAATTATTATTCTTCTCTATTACTTATCAACAATGCCATACAATCACTAAAAGGTACTCACAATGCATCAATACTTCATATTATTCAGACCAAAATATAGCCAAAACTCACAAGCATTCCCCAGACTAACCAAACCATCAAAAATGAAAAGGAGGCCTTATATAACATTACCCAGACCGTTCCAAAGTAGTTCTTGAGTCAAATCAATATTCACAATTGCCCATGCATAACGGAATGCATAGTTATGACTTTTACCAAGTTTAAACACATTATTTATCAAGTTCATGTGCAATTACAACTCGGATTGTATTTTCCTTGCATTTCATTTCATTTCATTGCACATTGTATGGTTTGCCCTTTAGTTTGTATGATTTAACTCCTGGTTGTACGGTTTGCTCCTACCTTTACGGTTTACAAATACTTGTCAAAATTTTCAAACTGGGAAAATCCTCTTGTCACTTTTTCTTCTTTTGGAAGATGGATTTGCTACCTATAGGTCATTCACTATTAAATTAGTCTATGATCCTTTACTTGTAGTACCTGGGAGGCTTTCAATGGGATCATTTATGGGGAAGGAAAGCAATACCAAAGTTTAAAAAATTTCAATGGCTAGCAATCAAAAATAAGATTTTAATAATAGATAACTTGCATAAGAGGGGTTTTCAATTCCCTAATAGATGTTACCTTTGTGAAGCTCATGAGGAATTTTTGAGTCACATCATACTGGAATGTAAATACTCCCTCAAAATATTATATGATATAATAAAGAAGATGGAGGTGGTGTGGATGTTGCCTAATAACATGGAAGATTTGATAAACCAATGAGAGATGTCATTTAAGAGCCCAATATGGAATCAGATTTGGAATTTGATTCTCTTTCATTATGCATGGAGAGTTTGGTTGGAGAGAAATATAAGGATTTTTAAAGGGGAGAAGAGATCTACAACCAGGAATAGAAAACACATCATAGTAGACATAATGGAGAATCTTGAAGCACTAAAAGTGCATGAAATTCCAAATTCAAAGTCCAAAGTCATTGGAGAAGGTAAAATTAAGTGAACATTGAAACCTAAGTCCAATTAGGGTGAATGAAAATCCCTAAGGAGACTTGAGGAGCATGACTAAGTGGCAACCACCCAAACAAGGATGGTTGAAACTAAATTTTGATGGGGCTTCTAAAGGCAACCCGAGGAAGGCTAGAGAAGGAGTAGTGTTAAGTGATAGCCAAGGAATGTTGATCATAGTGATGAGTGAGTACTTGGGCATTATGACCAAACATCAGGTTGAAGCTTGAGTGACCTTGGCAAGAGTAAATATGGTGGTTCAATTGGACGCTAGGAAACTTGTAATTGATGGAGATTCAATGAATATTGTTAATTGCCTCAATAAAAGTGCGATGGCGAGTTGGAGAGTATCAGATACACTAAGATCCTTAAATTCATTGGAAGAATTTGAGGCAGTACGTGTATAGAGAAGAAAATGGGGTGGTAGATTGGCTAGTCAATGGGGGACCTCTTGGAGAGAAAGATAAAATATGGATATTATCATATGGGATCCATCCAAATGTACTTCAATTAGTGGTGAAGAAAGAAGAAAATATAGAAAGTCAATTCACTTGGTAAAGTTACAAACAAGACTAATTAAGGACCAATTAAGGACTCATCAAAAGTATAAATGTAAATAAACTTGAAATGTTTGTAAATCTATAAAGTTTTGAAACAAGGTAGTACAATATTTTAAATGTTCTATAGCCTTCAAAGACGAGACATTTTGATTGTTAAAACTGAATAGATTAATCTAAGAATATAAAAGGGTTCAAACCCTTTCAAAAACCCAAATTTTACTCTAATAAAAAAATTGATTTAGTTAAAAAATTATTCAAACTATAATATTAACCAAAAGATGGATCATAGCTTAATCTTTTTCAAATTTTAATTCAATAAGAAACTTATATTTAATAAATACAAACTAGCTCAATGACATTTCTTTAAAATATATATAATGTAATTTTTATGTAGTTAATAATATATAGTGTAATTCAACCATGTATATTCTTTGCACGTCTTTATATAAATTATTTATTTTTTAAATAAAATTATTATTTATTTTTAACTTTTTTTTTAACAAATAATCATTTAAAAAATGAAATCGAAACAGTCTATCAATAAGACTATAAGACAGCCCCATAAGAAGGCCTATGGAAACATAAGACTATAAGGGGCTATTTTCACAGAGCCGCCCACTCTGCACTGGTCTAGACCTAGACCGCATGATTATTAAAAAATGTTTCATAGATTTTCCTCTCTAAGAAGACCATGATGGCTATCGGTTGTAAAATACTTTTGAATTTTTCTTTGTTAAATAAATATGCTTTACCCCTATGAGAGATGATCCTTCTTTTTTATGGGGTGGTATGGTAGCTGCTCTAATCTTAAGATTTAAAATATATATATATATATTTTTTTGATATATAGAAGCAATGGTTACAATCACGATTTTTAGTAACTACCAGCACAGCTGGTAGGGTTCAAACTATCTACGAAGGCTCCCAGGACTTCCACCGTCTCGGTATATGGTAATCCGGCGTGAGATGAGATGGGGACCGCCGGACGCACAGGGGTTGCACCGTCGTCATCAATCTGGCGCACCACTCAGAGGAATCGGATCTGGGCTACTGTCTGTGCAAGCCCGTGGGATTGGAACCTAGATTTAAAATATTTTAACCTTTGTTCAATAATGGTTATATAATTTAATAAATTTATTAAATGGAAAAATGACTCATAGTTATATCCTTGGTTGCTGTTGTGAGACTGAAAAATAAATTATAAAACCAGTTTATAAAATAAAATTAAATGATATGTTTTTTTTATAATTTGTTATTGTCTCAAACTATGTGAACATGTGGTTCGTTCTTTAGGAGTTTTAGAATTAAAGGATCGTATTTATTAAAGGTGCAGTAAAACTCTTGATTTCACTCACCATGATGAAAATTAAATGAATAATTCGTCCAAAAAGCATTATATATTATGATTCTCCATATATACGTCATGGTGCTAAGATTTTCTTGGATTTCCTATGAGCACCTTTATATATGATTAGGTATCATATACATTTGAGTGCCTACTTTTAGGTTCACTGTGTTCATAAATTTATTTTCTGTTGATTTAAGCCTTTTAATTTATTTGAAACATCATTTGGTGTAAATACTATCCAAAGGATTTTGGATGTAAGGATGGAAAGCTGAAGAATGTGGTCAACTTCTTAACAAATTTTGCTGTTCAATCACATGCAAGTGCCCTATTTGTTCCACTTTTCAGTAATTGAAGTTGCATATCATTGTCAATGCACTTTGGAATTCTCCAGCCTCTCCTTTTACAATTATAGACAAGCATGACTTGGTGTTTTTGCCATGCCTAAGGTTGGCTACTGACGTTGTATCACACCACTTTGGTTCTAACCTGATTATGATTCTTCTTTAGTACAATTTTTGGTATGCTGCAAAGCTGAAAAAGTGGGTCATAAGAAGGCTTTGGACCCATGCCTCGGTTCAGATTCTCTGCAGCTACTCCATACATTTTTGACTTATCAGCAAAAACAATATCATAAAAGCAAAGGGCCACTAACTCCTTTTGAAAAGCCATTACTCTTCCATGTTTGACAAATTCTATTCACTATTTGCAGAACCCAATACTTTAATAGCATAGTTCAATAATGCACTAAATTTGATTCAAATATAAGCAACTCTCAATATAAGAAATTTATAGTAATATTCTCTCCTGTTCTGTCAAACAAGAAATCTATGGAATTCCTGTTGCATATGATGATTCTGTGGGCATTCTTTATATTTGATTATATGTACATGATGGAAGCTCACAATAAGAAGCAGGATCTGCCATTATAGTGTAGCAGCTCAAAGTCTAGATAATATCAAGAAACCATGAAATGGCACTCGTGGTTCTGATTCAATAACTATTTACTGACTATTCAAGGTTTATATCATATATGGATGCTAGCAATTTTTTACATATGCCACTATAACAAACCTCATTCACTCCACCCATAAGCAGTTGGAAGCTATACTCATTCAAAATTATCATTCAAGCCCAATTCTTCAGTCAGCTGGGGAGCTTTGTTAAAGTTTGCTCAATGGCTGAATTGCTAGTCAATAAGAGAAAATTCATATAATCCACTCATAACCATTCACCATTCAGATCAAGCTCCCTGCAGTTGGAGGCTATACTTGCATCACCATTAGCATTCAAATCTAATGCTGCAGTCAGCTTAGAAATTTTGTTAAAGCTTGATGAAGGGCTTCCATCTTCATCCCTACGAAGCCCAACCATCTCACCCATTTGGCAAATTTGTTGCACAGACAGACTTCTACACACACCTGCACTTTTAACTGTATGTGGTTCTAAACTTGATCCTTTCAGTTCCCTCTCTTTTTTCCTTGCATCGGCCATGCCAAAGTCATGTTCTTCACCCTTTAGCCTGAAACTTGTACTTCTGTCCCTGAAAATCTCCTTGGTTGAAATTGAATTTCTCTCTGAATCTTTAGGATTGGATGATGAGGATGAAAGTTTCTCGTCCTCTTTTATATTTTCTTCCCAAGTTAAGTGTGTGGCATCTAGTTCTTGAAAACAAGCATCTACTCTGGTCTCACTTTGCCAAAAGGGTAGACCTTTGTCCTCAAATTGTCTCAATCTTTTCTTACCAACATTTTGCATTTGCTGATCAAAGTTCTTTTCAGAACTCTCATTTGATGTCAGGCAGCTCTCTGTTGAACAATCTGCAACTTGAGACTGCTGATTACGGCTCTGGACAGCCTGAACCATATGGTGCTGTCCTTCACAATATCCTTGCATTTCAGGCAGGCTAGAAAATGCAGAGTTGAGGCATTCAGTGGACACCTTTGAAGCCAACTCCGAAAGTTCTGCACGGGCAGCTTCTAGCCCAACTGAACCCAAGTTGTGGCCAGCAAGAGTTTGTCTGGCTTTCTCCAGAACAGACTGTAGATACTTTCTCTGGGCTTCAATACGGAGCTGCAAATGGCGTTGCACCTGTTTCAACCAAAGTACATCAGGGGAAGAAATAGATAAAGAGAGCTGGTGTTTTCCATTTTTAAATGAACTTGAAGGGAACTATTGATCTAGAAGCTCACGAAAGCACAGCTTGAACACAAAAATAAAACCTTTTCTTTTACATTAGATAACAATCTGAAATAGAAATTCATAATGAGACTTCCCTGGACTGCATAGCCCCAACAAAACTAATAGGAGCGCAGATTTTGCAAGCTCTAGGAAATTTCAAGTATCAAATGCTGAAAGCCCAAGCTCCAAAGGCCTAAGAAGCTTCTCGATTAGACCTGCTTCCTATTGATTATAAATTACCATCTAATGGTTTTTTAAGTCAATCACACAATTATACACACTACAGCTACGTTAACAGAACCTCAACAACGAAAGAAACGAAGTTGTCAAAGTTACACCATAAAAAATGGATTTTTGTATATACATATCAAAATATATATAACTAATGACAAATATTGCAATCAAGAATACCTCAAATTGCATTATATTAAAATATACACAAAGATAAACCACAAGGATACCCACAATGACTGTTGTGATACCTAACAAAACAACCAAAATGCTCACAATTATACCTTTTAATATTTTGGGTGTTCTTGCTTAAAACATTGTAGAGACTTTGCGATGAAACAAAAAAAGGATTTCTTTCAAGAAACAGGTTGCATTCACTAAAAACGCATAACGAGGTCCATAGGTCACGTTTCTTGCAACATAGCACTACGGAGACTAATTCTTATGCAGACAGAACTGAAATTGGGAAACAAATCTCTCAATGACCTCAAGCTTTTGGCCTAGTGAAAATCCTTTCCTTTAACTTTCTCAGTTAATGTTTTGCCATAAATTTCGACAATGAAGAATCTAAAAAGATACAAACGTAAGATTACCTCTAGCTGTTCATGCAGTCCCCTCTGAACCTCAATCTGCATCCGGAGAGCTTCATTAATATGCAAACCACTGCGATACAAGTGAATGATATCAGATACAGTGTCCAAATCTTATCAAGAAACGAAGATAATCATCTAGATTTGACTCTTACTCCGTCATGATAGGTCTCATCATGTTTGTTGCAGTATTGCTGGCACCTTGGATCTCAGATGTCCTACAAGCTGCTGCAGAGCAACCTACAACAGATCCTCCATGAGAATTTGCTGCCAGGAAACTTCAAATAATTCCGATTCCATCCCGTATAATGGTGTTACCCTCCGTATTTTTGTACAAACAAGGGAAATGGAGGAACACAGAAGAAAGAAGAAAAACCACTTGAACTTTCAAGGATGCATGTGATCGTCCTTATTATAGTCAAGTTTAAATGTGGAGATGCTTACCAAGCCTATATTTCTGCAAAGAAAAAAGGGGTATGTATCAGTTACTGATCGATAGAAAAAGGCAATATGAAACATTTTTATTTACATCATATACTTGAAATATTCGCAAGGAAAAAAAATGAAATAGCCTTTTTTGCAATGAATTATGCACACACTGTCTATTTGAAACAATACTGACTACAAACACCAACTGCATGTATAGGATAGTCTAATCCGTAATAACAACTCAAAATCTGATGATACCTGGAGATGACTCTTCAGGTGGTAAAGAGTAAGTCCTTTGACACCCATAACTCTCATCACAGATTTCGGTGTAGCCTCTACAAACAAGAAGAAAATTTCAATTTTTCTGCAATTGATTGGCAATAAAAATGACTTCACCACAAGATCATTCTGAGTTTCAGCATTGTATATAGTCATTGAATTGAAAAATCACCCTAGTTGATTGCATCATTCTGCACAATCCCAACCAGAACTAATTCCCTCAATGCATTTCCCTATAGATTACCAGCCAAGAAATCAACCTTGTGCAGATTTTAGAATTGCAAGAACACTAGGGTATAGATACTCACTATCTGGACCTCCAAGCTGAGAGACCGCATCTACAAAGCGTTCATGAAGTTCTGGAGTCCATTTCAGCCTTGGCTTAGGATCGGTGGACAGAACCAATCCCATTTCTCCTGAAACAGTGCCTCCTTGCAATAATATGGATTTCTCAGAGTGAGAAGACATGGAACCATTTGAGGAGATGGGATTCTTAACCTGATACATCTGTTCAAAAGTGCAAGCCCATTGAATCAGGTCGAATGCCTAGTACACAAAAGCCATAGACTATACTCGAAAAGTCAATCAACTAATATAAAAAACTGTACTATAAACAAATTTAGATATAAACATATATTGGGTGCCACTGTAATATATCCAAAAACAAAAAGAATACCTCTGTCCCAAAAAAGCCACTATATTTGTTGAAAAACTAGATGGACTGATGGGACTTAGTTTCTGTGAGAGCTTGCTCAAGTGGGTGCTATGGAAAAACCACAGTAGGGATGAAAATTCTGCAATCTCCTCGCCCAAGTTTGCATGGAATCAAAATTTGAAATTTTGTATCTGGTCTAGACTAGAAAATTCTATAACTAATGGGAGTAAACTAAAATGTAGGAAACACATCCACCAAAAAATCCATGCGCGTATCTAAATATCTTCTTCTAATATGGATATATGACACAAGCTTCTTAGATACAGAAACGAAATGCACTTCAGTTTTCCCTAATCCCCAAGAAAGAATCCTTTCACAGGAATGGAGAAGATTAAAATTGCATGGTCTTGCTGCCCGTTGCCCAACACACTCATATAAGGTATGTGGAAAGCATCTTTGAGAAAATAAAGGGGAAGTTGAACTCAATCCAATCTTTATAGAGACTAAAAAAGATATCATGCTTCCTTCCACCTGCTTTTGTTATATCTGGCACCACCACAGCACTCCCCTCTCCCTCTCTCAACAGTTCTCTTTCACTCACCGATTATTCTTCCAGGTGCCAACCCCGGACCCCACCAACCCCACCACCACCACCATTTAAAAAGGAATTATTCACTTCTACTTTCGCTTTGTTTCAGACCAACCCACATCAAATGTTATGCTTCATCAAAGGCAAAATCCAAATCAAAATCCCATGGGAACCCCAAAAAGTATACTTGAGATGCTTAATTGCCCATCAAGAATACGAGAGAGCATAGAAAGGAAGCAGCATGTCAAAGAGCTAGACAGCAAAATCCCACTTGTGAAATAAACAAATGAGTAAAACTAAAGTGGGGGCAATGTTGGGAAGATTGGACTGGTGCATGGAACAAGAGGAAAATGCTCATACGATGCCCTTCAACTGGTCACGGAAGGAAAAAAACATATGCCATTCCCATGGGTTTGAATACAAGTTTATAGGATGCCCTTCAAAACATACGCCATTCCCGTGGGTTTGAATACAAGTTTTTATATATAAAAACATGTACTCCTGACTTTCTATGTATGCCTACCTATAAATCAAAAGTTCTTTCAATAGTCATGGAGGGCTAGTCTTCATGGCTGTCAAGGAATATTTTTGTCAAAGTTGGCGATAATTTTAAATTGTTCGCTAGTTTTTAATTGGAAGACTTGCAATAACCTTGGATCTCGTTGACGTCAAAGCAGATAACATCTCTTGGACAAGGGCAACGGTAAAATAATATTCCATTTTTAAATCAAAGTTTTTTCTAATATATTAGATGCAAGTTTATTGTATTGATAAGGGTTTTGGGTTTTTTAGAGGTTCAAAGTTTAAATCTTATTTCAGTATGAGAGATCAGGACTCCTCATAAAAACTTGTGCAAACTCATTTAAATATATATATATATATATATATATATATATATATATATATATATATATATATAAAAAACAACTTAGATCTTATCACAATTAGTACCCTTCAGTCCATTAAAAATCTGCGACCTTTTCAATTGGTTGTATGGGATTCAATTGGTTGTATGGGATTGACACATGTTTTATTTGTATTATATCATCACCATATAATGGTATTATAACAGTTTGGATATTATATTATATCATCACCATATAATCATATAGAGGTATTATAACAGCTTGCTAAGATTTGAACTTGGGTCTCCTTAAATTTTGAGGTTAAACTAAGACTATTGGATAAATCCATGTCCACGTATTTATATGGGGACTCTTCGTAAAAACTTGTGCAAACTCATTGAATTTTTTTTTTTTAAATATTAAAAAACAACTTAGATCTCATCACAATTAGTATCCTTCATTCCATCAAAACTTTGCAATCTTTTCAATTGGTTGTATGGGATTGACACAGGTTTTATCTATATTATATCATCACCATAAAATCATATAGTGGTATTATAACAGTTTGGATATTATATTATATCATATTATATTATATTATATTATATTATATCATCACCATATAATCATATAGTGGTATTATAACATTTTGGATATTATTTATGCAATGCTTACTAAGATTTGAACTTGGGTCTCCTTAAATTTTGAGGTTCAGCTAAGACCATTGGATAAGTCCATGTCCATGTATCTATTTTCATGTGATAATTTTTTTTAACATAATAAAAATAATATATAATTATAAATGTATATATAATTTAAGTGGAAGCCACTAGAAGTGGAATTAGCTAAATTGAATTTTGATGGAGCATTTAAAGGATATTTAGGACCAGTAGGAGGAGTAATAAAAAATAATAGGAGAGAGATTTTGTCTCGTTATACTTTCAATAGCAGATAATGAAGCTAAAGCTTGGGCAACTCTAAAAGGGTTGAAAATATGCGATGAAATGAAATGAAATAAAATATAGATGGAAGATGATTAACTAATAGTAATAAATGTAATTTTGAGGGAAGCTAAAGGTGCATGGAATATACAAGAGATAATTGTGGAAATACAAGACCTTGTTACAAAGTATGAAGATATTAGGTCTACACTAATATTAAGGGAAGGAAACAAATGTGTATATAGGCTAGCAATAGAGGGGTTTTAATTGAGAATTGTGAAGATAAATTTTCTATTCTATAGTTAGAGGAAGTAGTAAGTTTAGTTAAAGTTGATAAGAAAATGTTGACTACCTAAATTAAATAATGATTAAGATTTACTTTAATGTTTTTCATTGGTAATATTTATTTTATTTTATAATATTAATGTGTTTTCATATAAATTATTTATTACAATTTTGTGGTTGCATTTATGCTTTAGGAAAAAAACTAGCAATCCAAATCTTGTAAAGCAGACTATGATAGTACAAAGTTTTGGAAATATTACTCTACTAAGATGCAATGCTTAGATAATAGAGGTGGGGACCATTGGATAAATCCATGTCCATGTATCTATTTTTATGTGATAATTTTTTTAACGTAATAAAAATAATATATAATTATAAATGTATATATAATTTAAGTGGAAGCCACTAGAAGTGGAATTGGCTAAATTGAATTTTGATGGAGCATTTAAAGGATATTTCGGACCAGTAGAAGGATGAATAATGAAAAGTAATAGGATAGAGATTTTGTCTCATTATACTTTCAATAGTGGATTAAAGATAAATAATGAAGCTAAAGCTTGGGCACCTCTAAAAGGGTTAATAATATGCAAACGAATGGAATGAAACAAAGTATGGATGGAAGATGATTCAATAATAGTAATAAATGTAATTTTGAGGGAAGCCAAAGGTCCATGGAATATACAAGAGATAATTGTGGAAATACAAGACCTTGTTACAAAGTTTGAAGAAATTAGGTTTACACATATGTTAAGGGAAGGAAACAAATGTGTAGATAGGCTAGCCAATAGAGGGGTTTTAATTGAGAATCGTGAAGTTAAATTCTCTATTCCATGGTTAGAGGAAGTAGTAAGTTTAGCTAAAGCTGACAAGAAAATTTTGACTACCTAAATTAAATAATAATTAAGATTTACTTTAATGTTTTTCATTGGTAATATTTGTTTTATTTTATAATATTTATGTGTTTCCATATAAACTATTTATTATAATTTTTATGGTTGCATTTATGCTTTAGGAAACAAACTAGCAATCCAAATATGGTAAAACAGACTATGATAGTACAAAGTTTTGGAAATATTGCTCTACTAAGATGCAATGCATAGACAATAGAGGTGGGGTTTTGGTATTGTGAAGGTTGTTGTAGAAAATATCAAGAAGGGTGTTGAATTTTAGAATATTTGTATTCAAATAGAAAATGAATGATCCAAAAAATGAAAATCAAGAATTCAGACTTTTTATAAAAAATGATGTAGGTGTCTAGTTATAGTCAATTGAGATGAGAATTGAATATGCTTGTAAAATCTCAAGCTCTAAAGGAGAGAGTTGTGGTTTGTCAAGGTGGGGCACCCAAATAAAATCCCTTGTTCTCCAAAAATAAATAAATGTATATATAATTAATTAATAATAATATTTTGTTGAAATTTTATACATGTTAGATAAATAATTAATAAAATAATATTTTATTTGGAATATAATAAATCAAACATAACAAATACTTATTGTTAACAATATACAATGTGTTGCTCTTATTTGGGAGGTACAAGGTTCAAACCACAACGTGGGTGGTGGGTGTGTGGTGGTTGTCTGGTAAATTCCCTGTTGATAAGTGTAGCTCTCGGCTTTACGAGGGGTCATGGTTGGGAGGAGACTGCTCAGCCCTATGTATCGATCGTAATTTCTCACACTACCCAAATTTAATATATATATATATATATACACAATATGTTGAATATTATAATTGTAAAAAATAATAAAGTAATGCTACAATAGTAATTGTAATAAACCAACATGCAATAGTAATTTTTAAAAAAATGTGTAAATAAAGAAAGCACTTCACTAAATCACGACAATGTTAATGATTGATATATGACAAAGCAACCAATTTTAGTAAAGAAAACAAGTCAAATATCCAAGGTACTAGTGAAAGTACCTATGCTAAAAATTTTAGTAAAGGAAACTATGTAACTTGGATCTTGAAAGCAAAATTCAATAAGATGTTTATTGAGCAACATGTAAGTGTTTAATGAAGCCCCCCAACATTTAATTGAATAGGATCAAAACCTTACTAAAATTGGGGGGCTTCATTAAACACTTACATGTTGCTCAATAAACATCTCATTGAATTTTGCTTTCAAGATCGAAGTAACATAGTTTCCTTTACTAAAATTTTTAGCATAGGTACTTTCACTAGTACCTTGGATATTTGACTTGTTTTCTTTACTAAAATTGGTTGCTTTGTCAGATTGATAAAATTGAAATGAGACCATGTAGATGCAATATGAATGTATTTTGAACAATGGAAATAGCATTTTGACCAAGAGATATATGGAAAGGGCACAAAATATCCTCATAAAAATGACATATCTCTAAGAAGAATCCAAATTTAGAACCAAATGCAAACTATACCATTGAATGCCTTTCTAAAACATGATCAAAATGATACCATTTAATAACATAAAAGGTTTTGATCCTCTTCAATTAATGGTAACAAAATTATCGTTGTAGTGATGAATTAATGGGAATTTGTAATATATTCAAGAACAAATAAAATCAAGCACATTACTCAATATAACAAGCATATCACTTCTAAACAAGAACATAGATATGAAAGGTGTCATTAGACATTGTTAATCTCAATAATGAATAACAAGTCATCTCCAACCAATGAAGAAATAGTTGGAGAAGTGGGGTATAAATACCAACTCATAATACAACTTACCCAATTTTAGGTGTAAAGATTGACCATTGAGTACTAATACAATTATAAAAAAATCACCTTAACAAGATGCACATGAGCCATAGTATAATTATAATAATCATAATACAAAGGTTGGTTGTGGCCTTACATAAATATTAACACTTATTTCAATATACCCCTTAAGTTAAATGGAGACAAAAAGGGAGATTCTTATGAATTATCCCTCCTTAGTGGATGCTCTTCCACCTCCCACACCAAGATGATCTCAAACTCTAATGGATCCACTTAAGGAATGACCTTAGTCATGATATCTATTGATTGCTTTTCTCAAGGAATACAGATTAGCTCAATCATCTAATGTGAATGAAGAAATTAAATATAGTGCATCTATACCTCAATATGCTTAGTCTATTAATGCAACATTATAATGTAAACAAGCTTAATTTTACTCTAGCTATCACAAAAAAAAAAAATTGACATGGATTTTATGAGGATACATAGACTATTGAAGAATTAATGACATCTATTGAATGTGTTTGCTATCCTCATTAACACTATAATATTCAAATCTTGTGAAAGATACATTAAATACCATAGAAAACACAAAGCTAACAATGGACTAATTCTCATCAAGCCCACCATCCCAATCTATACCAAATTATCCCTATAATAGAATAGGAGCTTATATAATATAGTGGATGCTCATCTACTAAGTGCCTTTAATGTAGCTAAAATTTGTTTGGCCATAATTTAATGAATCTCATAGGATGCTTACATGTACCTTGAGAAATAATTGAAAATAAGATCAATGTCTAGTCAATCATAGGTAAGATATAAGAGATCTCTAACAAGAGATTGATAAAGAGTAACATCAATCAATCTTCAATTTGGATACAAAAGGATATAAATTGGATTACCCTCTATCTTGAAATGTTATAAAGGTCAAAGGTATGCTAAGGCTATGACAAATAAATCCTTCAATATGGATACTTAATCTAAGTTGATCTAAGCATATAACATTTTTGTAGCATGATTTGATGCTAAAAAAGACTTGAAAATCTATGTTTTTAATCCTAATCTCATTGTTAGGAGCATAAATTTATCCTCAAGACTTTTATTTAATCCATTAAAAAATCATTAAAAATATTAGAGAGAGAATATACTTTTTAGCAAGCAACTCTGTCGTAGATAGAGCTATGGATAAATTTTTGGGAAAAAGCTCAAGGGGTCCTTAAAAATGCAAAATAAAAGACTTACTAAAAATAGTACATATCTATTTTTAGATTTTTGTAGCCAAAGTGAATCTCTAGCTATGTTGACACATTAGTAGAATATAAAACACATAAGGAAAATTCGTATGCATGTAACTTTAATTTGATATATAGTTTGTAACTCATGGAAGATGAATCACCATATTTCCATATGGACGACCTTCTAACTCATAAAGGGTGAACCACCACATTTTCATATGGATGACATTCCATATTCAATACAATGGATTTCCAACACACTAATTTTTGTATAAAGAGATATTTGTCCTTGACTATAAAAAACATGAGTAATGGATGCAATGTTATAGCTTCATATCTCTTCTCAAAGATTGCTTGCATTATACTCTATTTTTTTAGCAATAAAATCATTCTATATTTTTTCTTATATATATATATATGTTCTGATTTGTTATACTTTATTATTTTTGAATTACACTTTTTTATGATCTTCCTTAACTTGAAATTCTAAGTTTTGGATCAATTAAAATTCTAAGTTTTAGATCAATGGCATCAAAGCGATATATTTGTTGAGTGTATATCCATAAACATGAGATAAGGATATAAAAATTTTGGATATCATATGCAAGATCTCTTTGATTACCTCCCTTGTTATTCCAAACAATCTCAAGTGTGAACTAGAATGGACAACATTAAAAAAATTGATCCTTTCAAGGAGATGTTGAATGAAGCCCTCATGAAATGGAGGAATGAGATGATAGAATTTCTAAAATTCATCAACTCCCTCTTAAAAATTATACAACCTCCTCTGCACAACCTTTGACTATCCTAGCACTGCTTGGCCAACAATTTTCTTAATATGTATCATACGACCTAGACTGCAACCAAGATTGGATGACTTTGATTTACTTTTGAGTCAACCCCTATAAAAGGTTGATTTTTTGTTTACTAACATAAATAAATTACTAAATATAGAGATTCAAGGGTGAGAGAGAGAGAGGGAAAGGATATAAATTATTTAAAATAGTGGTTGGATACCAAGCAAAAGCAATGAAGTTCACTTATTTACATGCTATGCAACTTAATTTAAACAATGACTAATAGACTAACTACTAAAGAAAGTATATAAAAATCCTTAATTAACTCAAGCAATGCATTATCTAATATTCCAAGAACTTTGTAGAAGGAAATCCAAACAACAATACAAAGCTGGCAGAATTTGCTTAACAAAATTTACCAACTATAAAGAATAAATAGAAATGCATGGAAATATAAAGATCACATACACAATATCACCCTAGAAATCCATTTATAGAATCCAAACAACACTTGTTCTCATTAGTAGTAGAGCAAAAATTTATATAATTTACAAAAGGAAAATTTTAAAATCGTCAACCCTCATTCTAAGAAAGTTTAAGCTATTTATAACTTTTTACAATGGATTATGTTAGTTTAATCATTAAATTGATAGCCTATTATAGGTCTGACATGAGTAGGTATAGTCGGTTCAAACATGGTTGAGGAGCGTGGATGTCACTTTCCTAATCTACCATTGTTAGAATCATTATCTTGGTTTAACTATTTTGATTCTAGTCTAATGATGTGGTCAATCTTGATCCCAAAATCCTTGTGTTCTTAGCATACTTGGGCATATTTAGCATGCTCAACCTTTTTACCATTATTCTAGTTCATTAAAGTTATAGAATCAGTCTAATTGATTTGATTTAGATGGCTAAGTAGTGGTTGGGTGGTTTAGGCTTTTGACACCCATAATCTATGCTAAAAGGGATTTCTCTATGGGATTTTTATATTTTTGTAATTATATACTAAGTGTATTTGCTACTGTCGAGGCCTTAAAGACCTAGCTAGGACTTTTTTCTTGTTGTTAGGGCCTCAAAGAGTTAGCTAAGAATTTTTTCATGCTTTTTTTGACATTATCACTTGAAAACCTCAACTAACCTTGCTTTAGACTATAGAATGACTAGAACCTCAACCATTATTGGAAAGCATGTCTACTTTCATTTACTAGGTTGCTTTTGATTGTTGAGTCCTTTTAGACTTGGTTGGGACTTTGATAAACCTAGCCACTTTTGGTCTCTATGCCTTGGACTAGCTGAGTCTTTTGAAGACCTTACTTACATCAAATTTTTAGAAACCTTTACCACTCCTTATTGCAGACTTATAACTTGCCAAGATTTTGGAATTTTTTTCTAATATCATCTTTTGAAATTCTTGGCTACTAGACTCTCTAGTCAATAGACTGGCCAAGATTTTTAGAAACTTTGGATGACATCACATTTTTAGAAACCATGACCACTTCTTATTGTAGATTTATAACTTGCTAGGATTTTGAAGAAAATATTGTTGACATCATCTTTTGAAATCCTGGACTACTAGAGTCTTTGATTAATAGACTAACCAAGAGTTTTGGGAACTCTAGCTGACATCACCTTTGAGAATCCATGGCTACTATTTTTCTAGGATTTGGACCTATTAAGATTTAGAATTTTGGATTAAATCATCTTTTAGAAACCCCAACCACTCTTTGTTACAAACTTATAACTTGCCAAAAATTTGAAAAGCTTTGGTTGACGTTATCACTTGGGAGTCCCAAACACTATGCTTTGTTAATGAAGAGATTGAAGAAGACATGGATATACTTCTTTTTCTTAGTATAATTTTCACTCTGATTAGTCATATATGAAAAATGACAAGCCTAACGAGGTGTTCAAACTTTGGCCTTGGCAAATTTTTTAGAAAAATGATAGTTCGACACCATTTTTAAGTGATTATATATGTGGATAATTGCATTGACCCACATTATTTGGAACCTCTCGGGGACTTCTACTTGTAGAAATAGAGAACCTAGATTGCTTTATCCATTGGGCAGAGAGTATAGGACTAGGGGTAAGAAAAATAAAATAAAATATTAAGATATGAAGAAGATGAGCACTTGGGGGTTTGAATGGATATGAATTTATCAGCTCTAATAGGGATTTCAAAGGATGCATTAGAAGATGCCCCCTATTAGGACACATCTCATTGTTCAAAAAAATATGGGATTCTCTGCAAGAAGAGGAGGAAAATAACAATAGGAGGTAGAGAATAATGAGAAGCTACTTTGGGAGTGGAGTAGCAAAAGTGGGTGGTCAAGAGAAGTAGAAAGGTAAATTATTTAATAGATAATCCATGGTGAGGAGAAGAGAAGAAGAAAACAAAAGGTACTGGTAAAAGGAGGAGGAAGATACATAAAGAGGAAAGGAAAGAAAATAAAATAGAGATGCCTATCTAGTGGTACCTTTTGTAGAATTGGATTCCTCCTAAGAATAATTAATAATAACTCACACCAACTTTGGACAAGAATAGAATGCCTTAGAAATTGGCAACCTCCTCCTAAGGATTTTGGAAAAGTCAATACTGATGGAGCCTCTAGAGGGAACCCTAGAAAAGCTAGTGTGGGAGGAATTGGTAGACTTTTAGATGGCTCCCTGGTTTTTACTTTTACTGATAATTTGAGTATTCTTTCCAATAACCTTGCTGAGGGGTATGGTAATCTCAAAGGCCTTCAGGAGGCTACTAAGGTTGGATGGGAAAAGGTGTTAGTTGAGTCTAACTCTCAACTTATGATTAATCTCTTGAAGACTCCTAAGAATCATAAGGTGGATTGGAGAATAAAAAGAATTATTGAGAAGATTCAATTAATCTAGATGGGATTTTTGAAAGTTTATTACAATCATGTGGTCAGAGATCAAAACAAGAGTGCTAATGCTTTAGATAATTGGGCTTTGGACAAAGGTGATCTTACTTGTTATGGCCACCCTCCTAGATGGTGGGCTTCTCAAATTAGGGAAGCTCTTCTTTCTATCATTTCTTTGGATGGCTCCAGTTTTGAAGGTACCTAGTTTCTTCTTGTTTTTTTTTTTGCTTCTCTTTGGTTCATTCAATTTTTTTTAGTTCCCTAGCTCATTCTATTCTTTCTTTAGTTTCCTCTATTGATTCTTGCCTTAATAGTCTTCTGGTCTAGATAGGTCATTGTTATGTTCCATTTTTTTTTATTTCTTTTTTGTTATTTTTTTTAAGGTGGGTGGGTTTTTTTGTTTTGTTTTGTTTTTGTGTTGTTTTTTGTTGTTCTTGTGTTTTTGTTGTTTTGTATTTTTTTTTTTTTATGTTTTTTGTTATTGTTCTTGTGTTTTTTTCGTTCTTGTTCTTGGTTTTCTCTTTGTTTGTGTTAATTCGTGTTTTTATGTGTGAGTGTTTTCTATGTTTTTTGTTTTTGTTTATTGTCTGTTGTTGGTTTTTTTTATTTTTACTTTTTAGGTTTTGGTTGTGTTTATTTTTCATGTTTTTTTTTGGGTTATGTCTTTGTAGTGTTTTGTTGTGTTTTTCTTGTTTGTGTTTTGTTATGTGGTTCTTGTGTTTTTCTATGTGGTTTGTGTTGTGGTTTCTTTTATCTTATTGTGCGTGTTTGGTTGTGCTTTTGTTTTTGACACACTCAAGGAGCATGTTTTTTATTTTATTTTATTATTTTTGTTGTTATTTTCTTATTTATTTACTTATTTTTAATTTGGTTTTGTGTGTTTGTTTGCTCCTTGAGTATGTCAAAGGTGGTAGGCCAGGTCCGAGTCCTGGGTGTTTTTTGCGGAATGGATACCCCTACCTCCTTGGGTCTTACTCGAAAGTGGCATCCCTTTTGGGATGTTTTCCACAAATAATAATAAAAAAATAGAATAGAATGCCTTAGGTAAATATTCCCAATTCTTGAAGCTTGGTGCATTTTATGGCTTCCATTGTCTTCTTCCTTATGATATTACATAGGTAATCTTCTTCAATATTGCAGATAGTTATAATGCGTTGAGGTTTTTCTTAGATATGCATAATTGCTTTGTTATCCAAATCACTCCAATCCATTGCTATGTTACTAAAGAAAACTTATTTGCATTGTTACAGGCTTGCATATCCTTTTATAACCTTTACTAATGACTATGAAGGCTAGTATTTCCAATTATTACAAATATCGTGTACAAATAGTTTGTTTACATGCCTTTCTTTTCTCAAAACCAATGGCATTTTGATAGTGTAGTTCTTGTTCTCCTTTTAGTTGTTTATTTTATTGAATTGCCTCATGCTTGCTTTATGATTATAATAATGAGACAAAAATTTCATACTAAGGACTCAAAGCATCATGTATTGTACTTTTCCCACATTTGTTTGCTAGTTAGAACATCTGGAAGGGTCAAGTTCTCAAAATTTTAGCAATTTTGCCTTGCTCCTCTAGCCTTTGTTCTTCTGTAGTTGAGTTGTTTCTTGATCATCCTTACTTATGCCATGATCATTTGAGGATTCCCTTCTGTAGACACAAAATCCTAGCCATTTGCCTTCCATATTTTCCTTCCTGTCATTTTCGATCATTATTCACATTTATTTTTATATATATTTAGATATAATATTTTATATAATATTTTAATATATTTAATAAATATGTATTTATTTAAGTGAATTAATCCCAGCTATCCAATTTCATTTAATCCTGACCATCCATTTACATCAATCCGTGCCACACCCTAGATTTATTATCAACCCTTGGATATGCTTTAATATCAACCACACAATTAGTGTCATTGAAACCCTAGTATGTCTTAGGGTAGATTATAAATAAGAGCCATTTTGATGGCTCAACCCCTGGATTTTTGATGCCCTAAGTTCTTGATTCTTGATTCTAAGTTCCCTAAGTGCTTGAGTCTTATATCAAGCCTTTGGTGCCCTAACCCCATTCCATTTGTCGTATTTCACCTCCTTCGCTTGCCATATATGCTGCTGCTACCTGTACCCTTACTCGACTACTTCTGTAGAATTTCCCATCAGCCACCAGGCATCCACGGGCACCTCCTCATCACCCTAGGTGCCCACAAGAATTTCCTGTAGTTTTCAGGTGCTCACATGTGTTTTAATATCACATTATTGAAGTCCCCATAGCCTTCGAGTGATGCTAGGGCATCACTGCACTAGCCACCTACATCAAACATCATGCATCAGAAGATGATAAGAAGTTAAAATAGATCAACCCTAAATTTATTTATTTCATTACATATATTTCTATTTCTATCCATTTTATTTACAACATTTAGTTAGTGTTTTATTATTGCATATAAAGGGCCTCACACTGTGGAGCCCTCACATATACTACTAACTATTTTTAGTGTCATTGTGTACAGATCTGGAGCATTACATCAACATCTAGAGTGGCATAACCCTAGATATTTGAAAAGCCCACTCAACCTTGTCGGAATCAAGATGTGATTGAAGACACCACAACCTTGCTTCTTAGGGTTTCTAAGAATCCTAAATTATTGTATCATTGTATAAAAAATGATTCAAGGATCCAAGCTTGTAACAATGGAGTTTCTAGGCTCCCCCCATCAATGAAGAATTTATTTTGTTGTGCAAACTTGTGTTATCTTGCATTCTATTTTTTTCAAAGCATTGTTTGTAGTGTTGCATTTTGCATCTTTCACCTTCTAAGCCCTAGTACTTGACAAGTTTTTTTTGTTAGAAATATTGAGTTGTCATTGATGTCAAAGGCAGAAATATCTTCAAGGATGAAATATTGAGTTGTCATTAATGTATGTTGAGTTGTCATTAATGTTCAAGGCAGATATCTTCAAAGGTGATTTTATATGCTTTAATATTTAAATGAAATATTTAAATATTAAAGAGGGAGGTTTATATTTAAATCAAAGGATTTAAATATAATTTAAATATATAAAATTTTAAATAAAGTGGAAGGTTTATATTTTAAAAGGTTAAAAATTAAATCTGCATGGGCTAACCTCCTTGAGCGCACCATACAAAATAAAGTTTGAAAATTCAAATATTCAAAATAATGGACCAACTTCTTTGGGTGTGGAAGACAAAATCATATTAATAAGGCCATTAATTCACTTTGGCTAAGAGAATGCAATTCGATTATCCTTCGGGTGATAGAGCGAGTATAAGATGGAGGAGGAGAGGAGTGCAAATTTGATGACAAAAATATGATGAAGGATCCATATATTTAGTTGTGCTTCTTTAGTTTCATCTGTAGGGGTAGCCCAGTCGTTTGCCTAGCTCGTGTGGAGCATTGTTGTGTAGATGGTACAAGGGTCGAATCCCCTCGATGCTTGTTTTGCTATGTTTTTTGTTGTTCGAGGTAGCACAAAGATGAAGTCAAATATTATATCATGCCTCGTTGGTTTTATCCACTAGGGTAGCCCAGTCGGTTGCCTAGCTTGCATGGAGCATTGCAGTGCAGAAGGTTAAAGGATCGAATCTCTTCTATGCCTATTTTGTTGAAGAGTTTGAGATAGTGCAATGAAGGAGTTAAATATTTTATTATGCCTTTTGGTTTCACCTGCTATGGTAGCTTAGTTGGCCATGAGCCCATGTTAGGGCACTGTGCTTCTAGAGGTCAGGGGATCGAATCTCATTTGCGATTGTGCAAGGTAATTATAAAGTTTAATTTTTATTAAATTTAATAAAAGGGGAGATATAAGGGTTATGGTGTTAGTATAAAGCTTCATTTTTTTCAATTTAATAAAAGGGAGATATAAGGGTCATGATGTTAGTATAAAGTTGTAATTTTTGCAAATTAATAAAAGGGAGATATAAGGGTCATGTTGTTAGAATAAAGCTTTATTTTGTAAGTTTTAAAAGGGAGATATAAGGAGTTATTTTTAAGCTTTATAAGGAGTTATTTTATAAATTATAAGGGTTTAAAGTGATTGATTTGATATTTAAATCAATAAGGGAAAAAGAGAATTATTGTCTAGATTTGAAAAGCACATGCAAGAGGAAGATCATCATTATTGAGGTATATTTGGAGGGTACAGATTTGGAACAAGTCAAGGTGTCAAAGAATATTAAGTGCACATATTCACCCAAGCATTCAATTAACAAGGAAGGACAATTCAATCATTTCAAGAAGGAAAGGTACACATGATAGTGGAATAAGAGCAAGGTATTATCATCTCCAAGTCAACACACAAGTAAGTTATCTAAGCTAGACTTGAGCTACCTTTAAAATGTAATAAATGTGAGATATGTGGAAGCGACAGACTTAATAAATGTGAAGAATATATTAGCCATTTGAAGCTTACTACATAAGTGCATATCATTCTCTATATGTTCATAAAGATAAAAGAATTTTGGGTAGAATATGCCTGAATTGCTTTTAGTAGTGGAAAGAAAACTGAGGAAATAATGAAGAACTTGATGCCATTATCAAGTAGGATTTGGAGTATATTTGAACAGGTTTTGTGAGTAGATTTTGGAGCAAATTTTAGTAGGTTTTAGAGAAAATTTGAGAAGGTTTTGTAAGTAGGTTTGGAGCAAATTTGAGCAGGTTTTGTGAGAAAATTTTGGAGCAGATTTGAGAAGGTTTTGTAAGTAGATTTTGGAGCAGATTTGAGTAGTTTTTGTGAAAAAGTGTTTGAGAAAGGGGATTGGTGTCTCCTGTGGATTTGTGTCCAAAAACTTGAGTAATGGGATTTGTGTCTCCTATGGATTGGTATCCATAAAATTGAGTAAGGGGATTAGTGTCCACAAATATGAGAAAGGGGATTGGTGTCTCCTATGGGTTGGTGTTGCAGTCCAAACATAGCAGCGTCGGCTATGTTTCTCCAAGAGATAGATATTTAGTATATATATTCACCGTAGTTGGTTTAAATAAAAAATCATCATATCTTTTACATTTTTTCATCTGCTGCTTCTGCGCAAGGGTGTGCCCACCTTAAGTGGCCATTGTTTTATTTTTATTCGTTCGTCGTAACTTCCTTATTCCTTATTCGTTCGTCCTCTGTCTGCATATTATTTGTTTATTTGTAATTCATTCTGCCAGAGATAGAAATATCTCCGCAAGTGGTATCAGATTTCCATCTTACGAAAACTCGGGACCTCCATTGTCGCTTCTTCTTCGCACGTATCCAGGCGCCGGGGCAAGCGACGTCTTCACGAAAGGGAATTGACGTCCACTGGTTTGCGTTCTGTTTCGCCAGTCTCCACAGCGTTCGAACAGCAGGCATACATCCCACATTCTCCAAACAAATCGGCCAGCTCGCATTTCACGTTCTTTTCGATCTCACGCCGCGGCCTGTGACGCCATTGCAGCCTGCAAACACAGCCGAAACAGACATTCGTCGGGGAAAACGCGTCGTCCAATCAGAATCAAGGAAAAATTTATAATTAACGTTTCGCCTAAGGTTAA
This sequence comes from Wollemia nobilis, assembly GCA_028583015.1. Classification (NCBI taxonomy): domain Eukaryota; kingdom Viridiplantae; phylum Streptophyta; class Pinopsida; order Araucariales; family Araucariaceae; genus Wollemia; species Wollemia nobilis. The sequence continues at coordinate 2,939,718 of JAQPPZ010000386.1, read as the reverse complement.
GCTAATTGCTGACGTCAGCGGTTATTTGTGTCGCGGGTGGGCTTAATTTATTTATCCCACATTCAACGCAGTTTCTAGGTGTAACGGTTTAAAAGGTGAAAATCACACCTTCCATAGTGTGACTTCGGTCACACGGTGGGTTACTCCGCGCCTAGTTTGGTCCTTTCTCCAGTCGCCAGTTGTCTAGGTAGCGTGTGTCGTGTTCTTTCGTTCGGTCGCGTGTGTCGTGTTCTTTCATCTCGGTCGCGTGTTATTCGTCTCAGTGTTCTTTCGTCTCGGTCGCGTGTTATTCGTCTCAGTCGTGTGTCGTTTAGAGTTCCGTCCGTTCGTTGGGGTGCTCGTCCGGGTCTTGTCCGATTCTGTCGTTTCCTAGTGTCGCCGTGTCGTTTCGAGTTCCGTCCGTTCGTTGGGATGCTCGTCCGGGTCTTGTCCGATTCTGTCGTTTCCTAGTGTCGGGTCACCGTGTCGTTTAAAGTTCTGTCCGTTCGTTGGGTTGCTCGTCCGGGTCTTGTCCGATTCTGTCGTTTCCTAGTGTCGAGTCGCCGTGGTCATTGGTTGGTTCTTGCAGTCGTTTCCTAGTGTCGGGTCGCCGTGTGTCATTGGTTAGTTCTTGCAGTCATTGGTCCCTGTGTCTAAATCAAGTCGCGTTGTATCTGATCTGAAGTGTTCTCACGGAGCCCACAACATCCTCTTCCGCGCCACAGTTGGAGTGGCAATAAGGCGGACAACAAATTTTTGCAAAAATTTTGAAGATCAAGAGCTAACCAGCAAACAAATTTTGAGCGGTGCATGAACAAAAGTTGGATCAAAGGTCCTAACGGTCGATTATCAAGCTCAGAAACGACCAATACCTACATAAGAAGAGCTAACCGCAGCCCGTGTACTAAAAATTCTCCTTCTCCTTTTAAAATTGGTAGTTATAATCCACATCATCCCCTAGTAGATCCTATGGCTACTAATCCTTCCCCAACTCATGAAAACATCACACAAGGAGACTCAAGTAATTCAGCCATGTCCGATAAGGAGTCTCTTCACAACATACTAGAGAGTCTTCACGACATGGGTCTCACCCTAAAAGAACTTGTGCAAGCACAAAAACAACCTAATCCCAATACTAATCCCCAAAATCACTCCCATGCCCAACAGAATGTAGAAATTGTCGATCCTAATGATGATTGGCAACAACAACGAGGTGATGCAAATAATTACAGGGATCCCTATCAAAGACAACGGTATAACCAAAATCAAGAAAGGGACACGGGTTATCACCAACCAAGAGGCCCTAATATTAACTTTCCACGAATTGATATGCCCACTTTTGAAGGTCATGATCCTCGTGGTTGGTTAGCCAAAATGGAAGGCAGCCTTGACTTATATCAAATCAGGGAAATTGATAGAGTTCCTTTTGCTGCCTCAAAATTAGGCACTGAGGCCTACCAATGGTTTGTATGGCTTAAACAAGAGAATGGAGCCATTATTACTTGGCAAAAATTTGCTACCTCTTTTTTAGAAAGATTTGATGACGGAGCTACATCATCCTACACAGTAAGATTGTTATCTCTTAAACAAAAAGGGTCAGTTAGTGAATTTGTTTCGGAGTTTACCAGTTTACTACCATACACTTCAGACCTTAGTCCCGACACAGTGGTAGGTGCCTTTCGCAATGGGTTGAAAGAAAGTATTCGAGTAGAGGTAGACATGCACGATCCAACCTTGTTAAACAGTTGTATAAGAATAGCCAAGTTGGCCGAGAAGAGACACCAGTTGTCTGCACAGCGGGAAACATATAATCGTCCTTCATACCGCAACAATTCCTTTCATAGAAATGATCAACCATCAAGATATTTTTGTTATAAATGTCGTACTAATCACCCCAGGGAACAAGCTTGTGCCCAAAAACAAAACTTTCATATTGAAGGTGATCAAGGTGAAGGGGAAGAGGATGAACCTTACCAATCAGAAGAACCTATGCCAGAAGACCTACCAAGTACTATAGACGAAAAAGAAGAGGATACAATGGCGATTTCAGTGCATGCTCTCATGGGTTTAACCGCCCACCATACCATCAAGGTACCAGGTTTTCTCCGCCAGAAAAAGGTGAATGTGCTAATTGATTCGGGTAGCACCCACAATTTTATCGACATCAAAACAGACAAAAGCCTTGAATTTATTCATTAACTCTTCCAACAAAGACAAATTCCAGGTTTTAGTGGCCAACGGGGTGAACGCACAATGCGTGGGTCGCACATCTCAAGTTTCCATAAAGATGGGAACTTATACCTGGTTAGGTTCCCTTTTTGTCATGAATTTGGGAAATTCTGATGTCATTTTGGGGGTGGAATGGTTGGAAACATTAGACACAGTTAGCTTCAACTTCAAAAAATTATTTGTGGAATGGAAGGAAAATGGACGAGTCATTCACTTACAAGGCATTACTACTCCTCCAACACAAATGGTGAGCTCTCATAGTATGGAAAAGATGTTAAAAAAGGGTGGATATGGGTTTATAGCTCAAATTAATTGTTTGGAAAAACAATCGGCAGCAACTTCGGATATTATTGCACCTGAGTTACAAGATATCATCACACATTACGACGAGGTTTTCCAAGAACCTCAAGGATTACCACCTAAACGATCTCATGATCATGCCATCCATTTGATGCCAGGAAGTGTCCCACCTAACAATCGTCCTTATCGCTATCCTCAGCCACAAAAGACAGAAATTGAACAGATCGTTCAGGATTTGTTGGATCATGGAGTCATTCGTCACAACACTAGTCCTTATTCCTCACCTGTAGTCCCGGCTAGACGAAAAGATAACTCTTGGCGTATGTGTCCTGACTTTCGTTCTCTCAATAAACTCACTATCAAGGACAAATTTCCTATCCCTGTCATAGATGACCTATTAGATGAGTTGCATGGTGCAAATTTTTTTACAAAATTAGACCTTCGCTCTGGCTTTCACCAAATCCGTGTTAGAGAAGAAGATATTCCCAAAACAGCCTTTCGTACTCATGAGGGTCATTACGAATTTTTGGTCATGCCTTTTGGTCTCACTAATGCACCATCCACATTCCAAAGTCTCATGAACCAAGTGTTTCGTCCACTCCTCCGTAAGTTTGTGTTAGTTTTTTTTGATGATATTCTCATATACAGCAAAACTTGGGCGGACCATTTACATCATGTGGATAAAGCCCTTCACATCCTACACAAAGAAAAATTATTTGTTAAACGCTCCAAATGCTCATTTGGTGTTCAAGAAGTCGAGTATCTTGGTCATATAGTTTCACATGAGGGTGTCAAAGTCGATCCCAATAAGATTAAGGCAATTCAAGAGTGGCCTTTACCTAAAACCATCAAGAAACTTCGTGGTTTTTTGGGTCTCACAGAGCTACTATCGCAAGTTTGTACAGTAATTATGGTAAGATTGTAGCACCTCTCACAAGACTCACAAAAAAGGATGCTTTTCGTTGGTCGGAAGAGGCTACTGTAGCTTTTGAAGCTCTTAAGCGAGCCATGTGTACAACTCCGGTCTTAGCAACTCCCAACTTTCACAAACCATTTATTATCGAATGTGATGCATCAGGAACAGGAATTGGGGCTATATTAATGCAAGAAGGTCATCCTTTGGCATTTGAAAGTAAACAGCTTTCCGAAAAAATTTGGGAAGATCAACATATGAAAAAGAAATGTTGGCTATTCTTCATGCAATAGAAAAATGGAGACACTACCTAATCAATAGCCGCTTCATTATCAAAACAGATCATAGTAGCCTCAAGCATTTTTTGGAGCAAAGGTTTTCTTATCCAGAATAGAATAAGTGGTTAACCAAACTTCTAGGCTATGATTTCGTTATTGAATATAAGAAAGGGAAGGAAAATATAGCTGCCGATGCACTGTCCAGAAAATATGAAGATGAAGTAGTCATCAATGCTATTTCAGGTCCTTGTTCCCAATGGGTGACTCAATTACAAATTGAATGGCTGTCCAATAGTGAAACTGCCCAGATAATTCATGAATTATCTATAGGGTCTTCCAAACACCCTGGGTTCTCTTATGAAGATAACATCCTCCGGAAGAAGAACCGCATTTACATTCCACATAATTCAGAACTCAAATAAAAAATCCTCGACGAATCACACGCTTCTCCATCAACAGGACATTCAGGATTTTTGAAGACATATTTAAGGGTCAAACAATCATTTTGTTGGAAAGGATTAAAAGCGGAAGTCAAACAATGGGTAGCAGAATGTGAAGTTTGCCAACGCAATAAAGGAGAAACAGTCAAATCACCAGGATTATTACAACCATTACCCATCCCTGAATGACGGTGGGAACATATATCCATGGATTTCATTGAAGGTCTTCCAAAATAGAAGGCAGGACAGTAATCTTCGTCGTCGTAGACCGGTTATCCAAATATGCTCACTTTCAGGCTTTACAACATCCATTTTCCGCAAGCAAGGTGGCAAAGGTATTTATGGATTCAATTTTCAAATTACATGGTATGCCAAAGAATATTGTAAGTGATAGAGATCCCATTTTCACTAGTAACTTTTGGCGGGAATTATTTCGACTTAGTGGTACCAAATTGAACATGTCTTCAACCATACCATCCACAAACAGATGGTCAAACAGAAGTAGTTAACAAATGTTTGGGTACATACTTAAGATGTTTTGCTCAAGATAAACAATACCAATGGAGCCATTGGTTGGCATTAGCGGAATGGTGGTACAACACTTCTTACCATTACTCAATTAAGATGTCTCCATTCGAAGCATTGTATGGCACCAAACCTCCAAAAGTTGCAGATTACGTACAGGGATCATCTAAAGTAGCTAAAGTGGATGATTGGTTCCAACAAAGGCAGTCTACGCTTACCATCCTCAAAGAGAATTTGGCCCAAGCACAAAATCGTATGAAACAACAACAAGACTTGCACCGATCAGAGAGAACTTTTAATATAGGAGATTGGGTGTTCCTCAAGTTGCAACCTTACAAACAAGCCTCATTAAAGATAAAGTCCAGCCAGAAGTTGGCCCCACGATTCTATGGTCCCTACAAAATTGTGCGCCGCATTGGAGAAGTAGCCTATCAATTAGAGCTACCGACATCTTCACGAATACACCCGGTATTTCATGTTTCTTGTCTCAAAAAAGTAATTGGTCAGAAAGTACAAAGTCAATCAGAATTACCAGTGCTCGATGAGGAAGGACGCATACATCTCCAACCAGAAGATATACTACAACATAGAGTCCGCAAACTGAGATCACGTCAGATTCATGAATTTCTCATTAAATGGCAAGATTTATCAGAGGAAGATGCAACATGGGAACCTGAAAGTATCTTCCAGACATTTCCAGCTTTGAGGACAAAGCTTTCCGAGGAGGGGAGTCATGTTGCAGTCCAAACATAGCAGCGTCGGCTATGTTTCTCCAAGAGATAGATATTTAGTATATATATTCACCGTAGTTGGTTTAAATAAAAATCATCATCTTATCTTTTACATTTTTTCATCTGCGTCTGCGCAAGGGTGTGCCCACCTTAAGTGGCCATTGTTTTATTTTTATTCGTTCGTCGTAACTTCCTTATTCCTTATTCGTTCGTCCTCTGTCTGCATATTATTTGTTTATTTGTAATTCATTCTGCCAGAGATAGAAATATCTCCGCAGTTGGTGCCCATGAAATTTATTGAATAAATATATAAGCAATATTTTTCCATGGTTTCCTTTCGAGAGGGTGTTTCCATGTAAAATATTTGTCTCTTATGTGTATGGTTATTTGTGCATTATTTCATTATTGCATTGATATTATTTGAGGTTATTGCTTTGGAAAGAAAAGAGAAAAGTTTTATCTCATACTGGTCACCCCCCCTCTTAGTATAAGTTTGTGTTCTTCAGTTTTCCAAGCTTGTCTTGATGGGAGCTTGAATATTTTGATCTTCTTGTGGATACCTTTTAGTTGATAGGCCTTTTTGTAGGAGGGATCCATATATCTCTTTGCTAAATTTTTTACTTTGGCATATATAATAGCTAGCCTTCTAAAAAAATTAAAAATAATTTCTTCCCTAGCAAGTTTCGACCACTGATTGAATTTGTCCTCACTGCTACCCATGAATTCAAATTGTGGTTTCAACTACTCCATTGTATAGAAGGTTCCATTTTTATCCTAAATAGGAGGAAACCCAAGGCTAATGATTTATCTTAATGACATATCTATTCTATCTAATTTTATGTTTAATAAACTAGATAACTTCCATCCTTGTTGCACTAGTTGATACCATTCAATGTGTTCATTAGCCATCTCTTTTTCTTCACCTTTTTTCTAGATTTTAAATGATATAAGATGTAGCTTAGAATTTTCCTTCAATGCCTTGATGACATTTTCTACTGCTAAAACATTATACCCATTATAATTTATATTAACCTAAAGTCTATTTAGGCTACCTTAAATACCTATAAACTAAAATTTAATAATTCTAAAGACAAAAGAAATTTCCTGGTTGCTTAAAAAATATTGTTCTAGTTGTCTTTATTTATGTGTGCCAATGTTTCCCTAGAAAAATGAGAAACTTGTGTCTTTTTATTTTCTTCCTCTAGATCCAAATGTAGATTCCTCACTTTTTATTCCAAAGATTGAATATTTTTATATTTTTATTGCAATTGGATAGGAGTTGGAACTTCCTTGATTCTCTACTATAACCTTTCAACTTGAATTTGTAAGACCTTCTTCTTAGTTCTCTCTTCATCTAAAATATTAGCTAGGTATTATACCTTGCACTTCTACCTGTGATACTTTACTTCCACCTAGACTACCTTATAATGTAGCCCATTAAATTGGGAGTGAGGTACTTCAACTCATAATCTATTGGGACCTTGGCAACATCTATCTCTTGTACCACCACATTATAATCTACTATTGTCAATTCAAAGGTAGCTTATCCACCATGGAAGTGGAGGTTGCTATTGTATGCTTTATTTTAATTAGGTCTGCAAAATCCATCATTATTGGTGATGCCTTCTTTGAATCCTTTTTAGGAGATAACTCCTCTATCCACTTTTGTATATTAACCTAAGCTTGCTGAAACTAGATCAAAATATCTAGAGTTGGGTGAGTAGAAAGGGGCATAGTGGGAAAGTAGGTTTGAAGAAGAGGGAATAGAGAAAGGGAAGATTTATAGGTTATAGAAGTTACACCTTCACAATTTGGAAGAATTGAGCTTCTATAGACTTGATCATTTCTTGGGAAGGAATGGAAGTAATATTTTTTGTAGGTGATTATATTTGAGTGATTTCTTATGGAATTGGTATGAGGGAAGAAGAGGGTGGTGACAATGAACTTGAGGAAATGAAAATAGGATTAAGAGAGGGCATACTTGAGCCTTTCACCTGGGTCTACTCTTGAGTTGTTGTATCTGTAGTACCCTAAAATTGGCACGGTTAAAACCTTAGTAAAAAGATAAAATATTAAAATTTGAATTTCAACCCCAAACTGCCCGTTAAATCGCCTTTTACCTGCTTTCCCTGTTTTTCATGCCATTTTTAGGATTTGTTTTGACCATTGGATGATATCGTCGCAGATTAGATGAAATCATCCTCGATCTAACGAATTCGTCTGGAATAGAATGTCCAGACGATTTCGTCCCAAAACTGAATTTTCATAATTAGCTTCTATTTCAACGACCTCTCCAACTCGGGCAGAAGTGTGTCTGCACAGTTGGAGATTTCCCTGTTAGAGATCTCCCAGATTGGGATGATCCCCAACCTCCCAAATATCTTTTTAATCCTATATAAACTAGGATTTTTCTAGTTTATCCCCCTACCTCCCTGCCTAATTCTTGTTGATTCTCCCTAAACCCCCAACCCCTTTGTTGACAGGATTTCATTGTAGAGTTAGCTTCTTATTCCCTCGCATTATTGCTTGTGTTTTGGTATTTTGCATTATTTTTATTGTAGGAATTCTACTATTTTTCAGTCGAAGCTAGCTTGGATCATCGCAGACGATCTCAGACAATTGCGAACGATTTCATATGATTGGAGGCGATCCTTACTGTAGTCCATATTGGGGGCAGTTTGAGTTTAGAGTTCGCATTTTCTTAAGCTTTTCTACATTTTCCATAACATATTTTTGCACTATTTTAAGTTATTATGTTTTATGCATCTTGGAGTTCACCTCATTTAGCATAATTGCATGATAAAGGTAAAATCAATCATTAAATTTACTGCATTTCCTCATTTGTTATTAGACACTATTATTTAGGCATGTTTGTTGTTACTTCTATCATTATCCCTTGCTTCTGCATTTGCATATTTGGTATTTTGTGTCTGCTTTTGTGATTGCAGGTTTTTGACGGATTCGTCTGACGAATTCATCAGATTTCAGGCGATTCTGTCCTATTTTAGATGACCTTCTATGATTTGAGATGATCCCAAGAAATATCAGATGATAATGTGCAAACTGATATGATTTGAACTGCTACAAGACTCAAAATCTCCATCAGACATCCAGAATCAGGTATGAATTCTTTTGGTTAGCATATTCTTTGTAATTTACATCTATTTCTATTTTTTGTATTCTTTGAAATCTGCATTGGTATATAGAATAGTTTAGATTCATATCGGACAAACCTAGGACTTGAATGATCAAGCATAAAAATGAACACATCAAACACACTATCAACCTAGGCGTGGAAACTGCCATTCAAAAGTTTCCTGGTGAACCCACCATCCATCAAAAATTCACCCTTATACACCTCCCCCAAGATGCGGGACCTTCAAAGGGCCTCTCAGTCCGAGGTATTGTCCCATCCTTTTCACATCCCCCTTCCGAGAACAGATCCTATAGCCTGAAGGTAAGGGTACAAAAAATTTGGAGCGATACATTTTGGTGAACCCGACGTGAAAACTAAAAACCTTTTGAAAACAATTCAATCCAAAAACAAAAAAACAAAACATAAATGCATTTAGAATCAAAGATTGCATGTCATATTTAGATGGTAGATTATAATAAAAGATGAGTTGTCACCATTAATGTTGAAAATAAATTAGCAACTATAGAGATTACTTATGTACTTAGCATACCTCAAACAAATAGGGTTCAACCTTTGTGGGACAAACTTAATAGGAGATTAGATCTCATTTCATCTAGAGCAACTGAACTTAGGCAAATCAAGAGGTTTGTCCTAGATAGAATCCTGGATCCCGATCAAGTGACTTTGTATCATGAGCTTCAGAGAGCTTGTCATAGGTGGTTAGTAGATAAAGAGCCCTTGTGTCTTCTGAGTTGTATACCTTTGAGGAATACCTCGATAATGTAGCTATAGTACATAAATTTTTGTCTTGTATAGAAGATCAAGAGGTCGTTCTTACAGATAGACAAAGATGGTATAGAGTTCCTAGAGCTATGTTATATCGAGAGTATTGCCATGAAATCTATTTTTACAAATCAGAGTCAAAAGTAGATAATATCACTATAGCACACTTCATTAAGTTCTTGAAAAACCATTTCCAATTTGAAGAGGAGCATTTTATGACTCCTGATGAACTTGATCCTATCAATGACATCTATAAACTATTTATAGAAAACTAAGTTATTATTTTATTATTGCTATTTCTTGTATTTAGTGTGATGTTTATTGTCTTTATAAAAACAAAAACAAAAACAAAAACAAAATAAAATTATCATAAAAAAAAATCAATCAAAACATTTTCTTTTAAGTATTATAGTAGGTATATAATTAAAATATATACCTCCCAAGATCTGTTGCAAATATATTAATATATATTTGCTAAAACCTAAATTTAGACACAATGAATAGAATCAAGAATGGAAAACAAATTGAAGTAGAAGAAGATTGGTTAGGAAAAACCAATAAACCATATGCCCTTCTTGAAGAACCAATTCAAGAAGAAGTAACCTTAAACCAACAAGAAGAAGAATTTGTGGACGCAAATGAACAAAAAGAAAATGATAGAGAGGAAGGATCCTCATCTCCTAAAATAACTCCAGGAGCTATTACTTTTGAGAACATGGACCATTTTTGGAAATTTCTCAATAATAATATTGGCACTCTTAATAGAGCAGTCCATATGGATAAAGATCAAATTAGTGATACTCAAGCAACCCTAGAAGATATATATCACACATGCACTAATCCTTTGTCATTTCTTGATCAAGAGAGTGATCAAGTTGGACCGTCCAATTTGGACATGGCTGCTATAATCCAAAACATGCAACAAAAACAGGTTACCCAACCACCTAGAGTGCTTGTTACCAAACCAAGGGTTATTCCTACACAAAAGAAACCTTCATTCACTACTCTATTTTGCCAAGCTATCGACCAATATACCTCAAATCAACAAAATCCTAAAACAAAACCAAATGTTAATTTCCAACAATCTGGGATACAACATAATGCTACCACAAATCTTCTTCATAATACTCTTCCTACCAATCATTTGCATAATAGTAACATAGCATCAAATCCTTCTGTTTCACATTCTTACGCTCAAAAATCCCATACTCATGTACCACCAAACCAATATGGTGGACAAACTGGCAATCTGGAAGCCATGGTGAAATAGTTAACCTCCCATATGGACCAAATAGATCCCTACTGTCCCTCATAAAATTACCGAGAGATGTGTAGTCAACCTCTAGATCCTATAGTTGTAGCACAACCATATCCCAAACACTTTCCTATGGCTGTCCTACCTATATATAAAGGAACCGAAGATCCCATAGAGCATCTTCATATGTTTAGGATAGCCTGTCATGACATATCACATGATTATTTGCTATTACTAAAAATGTTCTCGAAAAGCTTAGGGGGGATGGCATTGGAGTGGTATTATCAACTACCCGCTCATTCTTTGAGAAATTTTGAAGAGACCGCTAAGTCTTTTGTGCATCAATTTAGTGTCTATATCAAAATGCATGTAACCATTAAAGATTTGTACAACCTAAAACAAGACAAAGATGAGTGTTTTGCTGACTTCTTAGCTCGATGGAGACAGTTGATAGGAAAACTACACTTTGTGTTACCTTATCGGGAGATGTTGGATATTTTTATCAATAATTTACAAGAACAACTATCCTATGAATTATCAACTGCTACCTTGACCACATTTGATCAAGCTATAGACTTAACTCAAAGGGTGGAAGATGATCTCATTAGAAGAGGTCAGATAAAAAAGAAAGATGATGAGAAAACATCCAGAAATCAGTATAAAAATAAACAAGTTGTGGGTGATGGAGTCACTGATAGTAGAAACATTGCTAATATTAATACTACAAAAACAACAAAGAAGTTTATATTGAAACCTCCTGATAAACCACCTCGAGAATTTACTAGGTTAAATCAACCTTTATCAACCATTCTCCCGCAATTACTAGCACGAGGCTTGATCCAATTACCAACTATTCGGGAACCTGATCCAACTATACCCGGATACAGAGCTGATTTACATTGTGATTTTCATAGAGAACCTGGACATGCTACCAACTCTTGCAAAATATTAAAACATAAAATACAAGATTTAATTGATAACAATGAGATGGAGGTGCAAGCCTTCCAACCTAAACAAAATCCTTCTAATAATGCCCAAAAGAGTATTCCTCAAAGTCAGAATCAGAATGCCAATCAATCATTGGACATATTTCAACATCCTTTACCAAAGCATGGTAAAGAGGTGGCTAATAAAATTGAACATCATAATGTTCCCCCTCCTACCCGATATGTAGGGACTATTAGTGGACAATTACCCGTTCCTGATCCTCAAATCTTTGACACAATTTTATCCATAGTTACATCCAGACCCCTATATAATACTCAAACACCAGATCTTAGTGATGTAGAATCGGATACTAAAAGTGAAATAAAAATCACCTCAAATCAATCAAATAGTTTTGAAAACGAATCAGATCCTATTCAACCTATCACAGATTCTATGGTTTTGGAAGAACCATTTCCTAGAAGAGTTACTACTCGACCCTCTTCTCATTAGTTCCTTCCTAATGAACAAGCCATAAACGCTAGACCGAGACCAATTCATCGTCCTAAAAATAACATTGTAGGTACCATCGGAGTCATTACCAGACAACGGGCTCAAAATTCTCATTAGGATCAAACTCAGAATTATGGATTAGCTCCATTTATTTTGAAAAATCCCAATAAAGGGAATCATATGTCTAATGTTCAACCTAAGCCTCCGTATAATATTAATGAACAATTATCCAACACTACAGCTAGAATTTCCCTTTTGGATCTTTTAATATCTTCTCCTACCCATAGGGATGAATTAATGCTCACATTAAGCCAAATGATGGTACCACAAAATATTCAGCCTGAAGCCATGACCAATACTATCATCAGTCGAGAAGTCAATTGTATTGACTTTTGAGATAGAGATATACCACAACATAGTTTACATAAGGATAATCCCTTATATATTACTACCCTAATTGGAGATGTAGTCGTTAAACGAGTCTTGATTGATAATGGTTCATCTTTAAACATCTGCACTTTTGACTTCTACCAATGATTTGGGTTTAGAAGTGAGGAAATGAAAAGAATGGATATGATTATCAAAGCCTTCAATGATGAGACACAAGAAACATGTGGAGTCATTACTATACCCTTGCAAGTTGGTCCCATAAACCTAGATATGATCGTGTTTATTGTACATTGCCCTGCATCGTACAATATACTTTTGGGTCGCCCTTGGATCAATGTGATGCGAGCGATTCCCTCCACTTTACATCAGTGTGTTAAATTTGAATTTAAAAACTAGTTGGTTACCATTCATGGTGATCCTAGACCCTTTGATATGTGTGCTTTGGCAGAACCTATTGGAGTGCAATTTTGCCCCGCCCTGTCATCCACACATCCTAATTCTCATCATCCGCCCAAACATGTGAAACACACACCCATAACTTCATCTACTCCTTCAACTACACCTATACATATAGCTCAACCATCTTCTGAAAAAACCACATTAGGACCTTGAAAAGAGCCTAAACCTACACCCAATGCTTCCTGCTTCATTCCTATATCTTCCATACCTCTAGATTCACTCGTCAATATACCTATGACATCTACATCCACTATAGGCATTCTTTCCACATCTAAAGATCAAGAAAATGTTCCTTCTACCTCTTATGCTCTCACTGATGAGCTCTTACCTGATTTATCTAAAATTATTATATCAGAAGAGATCAACACTGCTATGCAAACTTCCCTCATTTTAAATAAACTCCCACCCTATCCTCGTACCTTGGGCCTCCCACAACCTATGGGAAGTATCTACCAAGTCGGGAGTTGTGCTTTTATTTATAAAGGATATGATTGGGGAAGAATACCCAAAAACATTAAGACACATTGTGATGGATATGCTAGATGCTATTTTGCTAATGATTATATTAAAGCTAAACCCATAATGCTTAAATTGGGTTATAAAGGGAAATGTTTGGGACCTTTCCAAAATGGTATGAAAGAACCTTTCGAGGTAGAACCATGGTCTGCCCGCTGTGGTGTGGGCCTATTTTCTAGTAAAGGTCAGCCCTTTCCATTTGAGGATGATGACCATCTCGTATGTTATCAATATTATCTAGATAAACAAGATTCTTTGTGTCCAAAGAATAATTCTTCTACCTACAATATGCTATCCATAGCCTATCCTAAAATGATTGCCAAATCCGACAACAAGTTGGAGGGAGATATCTTTCATGATATTTCCATTGAGGAATTTTTATATAATGAATTTTATTTTGATGGCTCTATACCTAGTATAGCCCAGCTTGAGGCCTCGACTCCTCAAGATGAATTATCCAAGCTAACCTTGGAAGAATTACAAGAATTGGGTGTTTCACCCACCCCACCTAATTTTGAGAGAGATTTACATATGGAAGTTGAGAACGTTATAAGAGTTAACATTGGAACCAAACATAACCCTCACATCATTAATATTGGATCAGAATTGAGTCAAGAAAAACAAGATAAATACATTTCATTTCTTAAATACTATGAAGATGTCTTTGCTTGGACATATGAAGACATGCCAAGTTTGGACCCTTCCATAGTTATGCATCATCTAGTAGTCCATCTAGATGCTAAACCTATTAAAAAAAAACTTCAAAAAATGCATCCCAAAGTGGCCTTACTAGTCAAAGGAGAACTAGAAACACTGTTGAAAGTCATTTTTATACAAGCCATTGAATATGCTGAATGGATCTCAAATGTAGTTCCAGTAACTAAGAAAGAAGCCACTAAAGTTAGGGTTTGCATTGATTTTAGAGACATTAATGCTACATGCCCTAAAGATGATTTTCCTCTTCCCAACATGGATCAAATCATTGACTTTATTGCTGGAAGTGGAATTATATCCTTAATGGATGGATTTTCCGATTATAATCAGATCAGGATAGCTCCTGAAGATCAGGCCAAAACAACCTTTATTACCCCTTGGGGAACTTTTTGTTGGAAAGTGATGCCATTTGGCTTAAAGAATGCAGGTGCAACCTATCAACGAGCTATGACTTATATTTTTCACAACATGATGCATGATATCCTACATGATTATGTAGATGATATCATAGCTCGTTCCATCAAAGAAGATGATCATTTAAATGACTTAAGGAAAGTATTTGATCGGTTAAGGGAATATCTTATCCGACTAAATCTTGCTAAATGCATATTCGGAGTTAAGTTCGATAAATTATTAGGGGTTATAGTTTCTTTACGTGGCATTGAAATTGACCCTCTCAAGATCATGGCTATCACATATATGCCCACACCCACAAATATATTAGAATTACGAAGTTTACAAGGTAAGCTTCAAGCTATTCGCCACTTCATCGACAAGTTGGCAGACAAAACTAGACCCTTTCTTAAGCTTCTTAAGAAAGATGTCTCTTTTCATTGGGACGAAGAATTCCAAGAAGCATTTGAACTCCTTAAGCAATATCTCCTCAAACCACCAGTGCTTTCCCCACCTAGATCTGATCGTCCTTTTATCTTATACATTTTTGCTTCTGATTCTACCTTAGGAGCTATGTTAGCTCAGCTTGACGATGAGAAAAAAGAACATGCTAATTCTTACATTAGCAGAACCTTAATCAGTTATGAAACTCGCTATACCATATTAGAGAAGTTATGTCTTGCAGTCGTATTTTCTACATAGAAACTACGACATTATATGCTCAGTCAAAAAACGTATGTTATTGCCAAATTTGACCCTTTGTGATATCTCATGAGTCGACCGTATTTATCTAGTCGCATAGCCAAGTGGGTTCTTGCGCTAAGCGAATTTGAACTCACCTTCATAGGACAAAAGTCTGTTAAAGGTCAAATCATAGCAGATCAATTAGTTGTTGCACCCTTAGAATCTACTCATCCCCTCATCATTGAGTTTCCTGATGAATGCCTTAAACTAGAGGCAGACCATTCAGAGCAATGGTCCCTATACTTTGACGGAGCCCGATGCATGAGTGGGGCTGGTGTGGGTATTATTTTAATATCTCTACAAAAACATCTTATTCCTCTATCCTTCAAATTAACATTTGCTTGCACCAATAACACTGTTGAATATGAAGCTCTTATCCTTGGATTACGAGCTGCCTTGGCATTGAAAATCAAAATTTTATTGGTTTTCGATGACTCCCAACTTGTCATAAATCAAATCAATGATGTTTATCAGACTAGAGATGATAAATTATGCCCATATAAAGCATATGTTTTGCAGTTGTTATCCTTGTTTGATAAAGTTACTTTGGAAGCTATTCCTTGAACTAGCAATCGTGCGACTGATGCTATGGCTATGGCTGCATCTCTTTTACCCTTGGAGTTAGACGATGAATATGCTACCATCATTATTCGTCGACTCTAGGAACCCATTTCAATCAAATCATGTTTAGAACCTTTGGATGTGTTTCTCATTAACGAAACAACTCCTGAACCATGGTATACTGATATATTTAATTTTTTACAGAAAGGAACCTTCCCTGATGGTTGCACTAGCAACCAGCGTAGGTTATTACGTATACAAGCAAGTCACTTTGTGATTATTGGTAATACCTTGTACAAAAGATCTTTTGAATGCATCTTATTGAGATGTTTGAATCTAGAAGAATCTAGAGCAGCTTTGAATGAAACCCACAATGGATCTTGTGGGGGACATTTTAGTGGTAGCGCCATTACTAAGAAACTCCTTTGAATAGGATATTTTTGGCCTACCATGGAAATTGATGCACATAATTATGTGCGACATTGCGAAAAGTGCCAAAAACATGCTGACATTGCGACAAGTGCCAGAAATAGGCTATTTCATCTCCTTGGCCCTTTTCAAAATGGGGCCTAGACATCATTGGAAAAATTAACCCTATGTCATCTGATGGACACAAATTCATCATAACTGCCACTGAGTATTTCACGAAGTGGGTTGAAGCTATGCCATTAGCTTCTTGCATGGGAACACAAGTTTCCAAGTTTGTTTTTAATCAAATTATTTGTAGGTTTGGAATTCCTGCTAATCTCATTTCTGATAATGAAACTTGTTTCAAAAATAAATATGTCAAGAAATTATGTCAAAAATATAAAATCCAACATCGTTGGTCCACTCCCTATTATCCTCAGGGTAATGGTCAAGTAGAAGCATCTAATAAAAACTTAATCAAAATTCTCAAAAAATTGGTCAATAAAACCAGTTGAGACTGGCACATTCAGTTACATCCTACTTTGTGGGCCTATCAAACTAGTGTTTGAACCCCCATTGGAACTTCACCTTTTGTCTTGGTTTATGGTGCTAAAGCCGTTTTTCCCTTTGAATTAGAAGTTCCTTATTTAGCTCTACTACTTCAAGATACTGAAGTAGGGGATGAATATCGTGCTGGCAGATTTAGTCAGCTAGAAATTCTAGATGAAAAGCGCATCAATGCTTTGGAGCATCTTTGCACCTACCAAAACAAGCTTAAGAGAGCATATCTTAAGAAAGTTCATCCTCGATCCTTTGAGATCGGTGACCTTGTCTTAAAAGAAAATAAAAAAAATACTAATGCAACTACAAACCTTAAAGGTAAATTTGAGCCCAATTGGCTTGGACCATATGTCATCAATGCTAAATTTGGATCAGGAGCATACAAATTATCTACCTTAGATGGTAAAGAACTTAAAGAACCTATGAACATTATGCATCTTAAATGTTACTATGCATAAAAATTGGTCATTTCATCATTGTATATATTTGTTTAAAATATTTCAAAAAACCACTATCTTGTATTTCTTTCAATTCATACACTTAAAATATAAAAACACCAAAAACATCCAAATCATCAAAATCTTCAAAACCGTCTTCTATCTTTGTACCTCTCAATTTGTGAAGTATTGCAGTTATATTTTCAGTTATTTTGGATAAATTAGTATTTATTTGGAATCCCGCACTTTCACATTCACATGAATAAATCTCTTGATTTTATTTGTTATGATTATTCATATCTCTTATATCAAAGCCCACAGTTGAATTAAATAAAGTTTTGAGCATAGAGAACTGATCTTGTTATTTACTTGAACCAAGTATATCTCTTCACATTAAAATGATTTCATTGCACATTCGATATGATGCTACCTAGTATAAATGGTTTCCTGAGCAAAAAGTTTCCCCTACTATCCTATCATGCACATGGTCTAGAATCTTTGAGAATTGACAAAAGGACAAGCTCACCCCTATCCAGAATAAAAATCCCTTGCTCTACAGCTAATTCGAGCAAGTATCCCTAGCATAGGAAGAAAATAAAATTTCAAGCAACAAATAAAAAGAAAAAGGTTATTTGAATCATCACAACAATATTTCAGCATTATCTCAAATATCAAGCAAAAATACAAAAGTACAAAAAAAAAAAAAAAAAAAAAAAAAAAGAGAAGCAAAAGTGAAAATCCAAAGAAAAATGCAATAAAATCCTTTCCCTACCCCTTGAAAAGAAAAGAAGGGTGAATGAGCTTGAATCCCTGGAATTCTCAATTATTTGAAAACCGTGAGGTAAGCCCCATAACAGGTGGTTTGTGCCCAACCCGCTTGGCCTTGGGTAATCCCTAGCATGGTGATATGTCTGTCACATTAGCGACCTTATTTTGTACAGACCTCTGTTAGCTTATGGATTAGCTAGCTCTTGATAACCTAACTTACATAGTAGTCTGGTATGATTACATGCATATAAATCATGGTCAACAAACATTTATTTGGTTACGGAAAATTACTTGTATCAAATTATCTTGCTCAAAATTGGTTAATGAACAATACAATCACACACACATTTGTATTTGAGAGATTTTGTATCATTATGATAAATCAATATTGGTAATGAACTCACATTTGCACATGAGGATTCCTTATAAATCTACATTTCTCTTTGAGATAATTTAAAATATCTCTGTAACTCTTTTCGGAATAATTTTATCCTTTTATTTCAGAATTTTTGTTTTGTATAAAAGCAATTACATACATCTTCTCATAAAATCTCAAAAATAATTTCAAACAAAATTTTCATATTATTATTTTTTTGTTTATCAAAATTCAAAAATGCATCTTGCAATAAAACTAACAATCTATTTTTTTCTTTGGATTTCATGATGATGGTATAAGTTTATACCTATAATTCTATGCCTAGCACAAACCATCGTTCTAATTTTCTTTTCCATTTATTTTAAAACAAAATTCATAAAAACGTGTGACTTGCATCATTATGTTACACAATTATGCTTTACAAACAAACAAACACCTATTCTATTTCATGACATTATGTTCAAAATTCAATATTGCATCCATGGTATAAATTCTAAAGGAATTGTTCACAATTTTATCACACTTAGAAATTTATGCCTAGCAACATCATATTTTCATGCATACTATTTTTATGAAAATCTGAAAACAAATCATCAAACCATCATTATATCCATCATTACAACACAAAGTCTTAAGACAGTCTCTTAAGCACTCTTTTACTTTTAACAATATTTCTATACTGGGATTAGCTTGACGACCGAGTGAGCAGTGACTCCATGAAATGGTCTATAATAGCGACAATGTCCTTTAAAATTATTGTTAGAAGTCCCTTTTATTTTTTATCAAATCACACCACAACCACCAATTGTTTACATCAGATTATTTCATTTAAAATATTATAGCATGACATCAAAATTATAATATTTCAAAACGACATAATTATATGAATCCTCAATCCAATAAACAAACAATTCAAACATTAAAGCATCATAAAAACATATGAACAATTCATATCATCAGAAACAAGATCATATATATATATCCAAAAATTATTTACATCATATCAAAACTGGATTGGTATGCCACAATCTATACCCTGGCATACTCAATCCTCTCAACAATCTCTAGAAAATATATAGTCCATAGACACCTAGTCTCGAGAAGCCCTCGAGCTCTCAGCCTCATCTCCTCCCCCACCCTGATGTGGAGGAGGTGGTCCCATAGAGGTCCAAGATGTATCTTGGGTCATCGTTGTTGATCAGGAGGATGTCCTCATCGATCCCAGCCTGATTGGTTCTGCAATGTTTGCTGGCAGCTGTACCCTCTGGCCCTCTAGAACTAACTAGAAGTATACCCCCTGGTAGAATGTGGTCTACATCATAGACCGCACTAGCTCATACCTGCTCGCCCCTCCACTTCATGCCCTGAGCCATGTAGTCTCTTCCTACAGTGTCTATACCTGCATCCTCAATTGAGTGGCCTCATCCTGTAGTGACTGCACCTGAGCCCAGAGGTGGGCAGCCTCAGCTCAGAGAGCCATCGTCTCACTGCTCTCCCCTACATACACACCCTTGCACTTATCGGGCAATGGTGGTCTCTCCCCCTGCTATTAAGGGAGTCTCTCCTCCCTTCACCCTATCTCCCATGGCATCTATGGAGCCTGTGCCATCCTCTAGCGTCTCTCCTATGGGATTTGTCGTTGCTCTCTCCCTCTGTGACCCCATGCTGCCTTAATAGTAGCATGTTGTCACCTCCCCATATGGCACACTATAGCATGCATTGGACCCTATGCCCTCATCATCCGAGGAGGGTGGATGCCTACATACCAGGCATTGTACCCATCTGCAACCCCGATGTTGTCACCATCCACTAGCTGGATGGGGGCATCATTCGCATCCTGAATCTAGAATTGTTGCATATCTAGAGCCCCGCTCAGTGTAGTATTATCCCAAATAGTTCGAGAGTACTTGTAATCCCTGATAGACGAGATCCCCTACTGTAGACCGAAATACTATAGTACTCGATCGTAGTGGTGGAGCTCTACCTCTCCTCGCTCCATCCTCAACCAGCAGACTCGCCTAATGCGAGATAGCTCTTACCCATCCTCTACCCACCTGGGGTGCTCTCGCCATGGCATCTAGGTGATCTGGTCTAGGACGAGATCATCTAGCAACCTTCGTGACATCGGCAGATCTATCCACCATTGTGACCCTCTCTGTAGCCACAAATAGAAAACTCGAGGTCTCTCCTGATCAACACTTGTCAATGGGAGCCCTACCGACCTTCGCACCGCAATGTTCTCCCAGCACCAAACCTACAATAGTGATGTCAAAACTAGACATTGACCTTCCTTGTATACGACCCTGTGTAGGATCCTATACAAGCGATAAAGAACAAAGCTGCCCCATGAAAATTTGTACCCATGGTCTCTCATATCATAGACTATGTCTGAGAGCACCCATGGTAGTCTGCATCCACTCTGGTGGCACAGCAATAAGCCATCGATAACTCCTACCAAAACCTGAGTCAGCCTAGATGCCCCAGGCATCTGCCATAACGACTCAATGTTCACTTTGCCCTTCTCCAGGGTGAAGCTAGGGTCTCTAGTGAGCCTCATCATTTCCTGGCCTTGATTGGCCATAAGCATCATCAGCCATCCCTGTATGGGGATCCTCATGATCTTCCATACGTCCTCTAGAGTGGGAGCCATCTCCCCTATCGGTAACTAGAAGCAGGATGACCCCAGATACCACCTCTTTGTTAGGGCTATCAGTAGCCCCATGTCAGTTGGCACTTATGGCATCTCTGCCACATGTTGTAGGCCAACCAGCCCTAGTCGGTCATGCTCTGCCTAGTCAAGTGCGGCTATATCATCCCTTAGCCCACCGTATTTCCATTCTCAACTCTTTAGTAATCCCTTCTACAAAACAAACAATAAAACATCAAAATCATTAATAAACCAATCATTAACATCAACTTAAAAAACTTAAAATCAAGTTTAAAATGATATCATCCACCATTGGATGATATCGTCCCCAATTAGGCAAAATCATCTTTTGTGAGGATGAAATATTCTCCTATTTTGCAACTTTGGAATCGCCCCTTGTTGGACGAAATCGCCCCTACTTCACCGATTTTGCCGTTAGAAAAAATTGACGATCTAGGGACGATTTCGATGAAATCAAGACAATTTTGTCCCGATGACATTGACGGCCTAAAAACGGTCATGATGCCCCAAACAATCAAATTTAAATCAAAACAACTTGCATAAAGTTCCATTAAACCTAATCTACTAGGATTAAATCCTTACCCGTAGCCCGCGCCGGATCTCTGTCGCTCTGTGCGCTGTCTCCATCATTTTTCTCTCTGCTGAACTTTGGAACAGTAAAAGTGAATAGTAAAAATGAATTAGGGTTTTACCCTATTTTCTTAATTTTATTTTAAAAAAAAATCAGCATTTTAAATTTTGCTTTTCCACGTTTTTACCTCAAACGTTTGATTTGGGTAAAAACACGGAGGGGGCACCATAGTCAGTATTCATACGATTCGACCAAGAATCGTTGTCTAAAAAATTGAGTATATTTTTGCTTTCTCGTAAAACAAGAAAAACATGTCTTTAACGCATTTTATTTGAAAAATCCGCTAAAGAGGGGGAAAAATGTAGCACCCTAAAATTGGCACGGTTAAAACCTTAGTAAAAAGATAAAATATTAAAATTTGAATTTCAACCCCAAACTGCTTGTTAAACCGTCTTTTATCCGCTTTCCCCATTTTCCATGCCATTTTTAGGATTTGTTTTGACAGTTGGACGATATCGTCGCATATTAGACGAAATCATCCCAGATCTGACAAATTCAATGCTGGAATAGAACGTCCAGACGATTTCATCCCAAAATTGAATTTTCATAATTAGCTTTTGTTTCAATAGCCTCTCCAACTTGGCCAGAAGCGTGTCTGCACAGTTGGAGATTTCTCTATTGGAGATCTCCCAGATTGGGATGATCCCAAACCTCCCAAACCTCTTTTTAATCCTATATAAACTAGGATTTTTCTAGTTTAACCCCCTGCTTCCCTGCCTAATTCTTGCTGATTCTCCCTGAACCCCCAACCCCTTTGTTGACAGGATTTCATTGCAGAGTTAGCTTCTTATTCCCTCGCATTATTGCTTGTATTTTGGTATTTTGCATTGTTTTTATTGTAGGAATTCTACTGTTTTTCAGTAGAAGCTATCTTGGATCATCGTAGACGATCTCGGACGATTACGGATGATTTCGTATGATTGGAGGCGATCTTGACTGTAGTCTAGATTGGGGGTAGTTTGAGTTTAGAGTTCGCATTTTCTTAAGCTTTTCTGCATTTTCCATAATATATTTTTGCACTATTTTAAGTTATTATGTTTTATGCATCTTGGAGTTCACCTCATTTAGCATAATTGCATGATAAAGGTAAAATCAATCATTAAATTTACTGCATTTCCTCATTTGTTATTAGACACTATTATTTAGGCATGTTTGTTGTTACTTCTATCATTATCCCTTACTTCTGCATTTGCATATTTGGTATTTTGTGTCTGTTTCTGTGATTGCAGGTTTTTAACGGATTCGTCTGACGAATTCATCAGATTTTAGGCAATTCTATCCTATTTCATATGACCTTCTATGATTTGAGATGATCCCGAGAAATATCAGACGATAATGTGCAAACTAAGACGATCTGAACTGCTACAAGACTCAAAATCTCTATCAGACATCCAGAATCAGGTATGAATTCTTCTGGTTAGCATATTCTCTGTAATTTGCATCTATTTCTATTTTTTGTATTATTTGAAATCCACATTGGTATATAGAATAGTTTAGATTCATATCGGCCAAACCTAGGACTTGAATGATCAAGCATAAAAATGAACACATCAAACACACTATCAACCTCGGCATGGAAACTGCCATTCAAAATTTTCCTGGTGAACCCACCATCCGTCAAAAATTCACCCTTATACACCTCCCCCGAGAGGCGGGACCTTCAAAGGGCCTCTCAGTCCGAGGTATTGTCCCATCCTTTTCACATCCCCCTTTCGGGCACGGATCCTATAGCCTAAAGGTAAGGGTGTGAAAATTTTGGAGCGATCAGTATCTATGTACTAAGCTACCAAAATGTGTTGAGTATTTATCTTCTTTACCCTCTTTTCTTGTTGAATTGTTGGGTATATTTTTTATACTTTCCTCCAACCTCTAGTTGGTTTGAGGGTTCAAAATATTCAAGAATAAAATGGAGATAATCCTTCTTATTTGGTTGGTTAGAACTGGATCCAAGTGCTAGTTGGAATTCCCTTTGTTCCAATTGGAGGGGCTCATGCATGTCTAATGACATTTTCCCAAGCCCTCCTCATATGTAGCCCATTTTTTCTATGATTTTAACACCCATTGAGTATATATACTGTAAATCTTGTGGTAAGGGTGCTTAATGATCTTGTTTCTAAGTTAAGACTTTTTCCAGCTACTTTTGCTCATATAGACTTGTTTCTTCTAGACTCCCCACCTATAGTCTATCCTCTTATGATTTTTCTATAGCTTGGTCCTCCTCTATATCTATTTGCTCACCATATTGTAGGAAATCAACCTCAACCTCCTTTTCCTCTTTTGAGTAATATTCTTTATCACATTATTCCTAGGCAATGTCTTCTTCATCTTCATCCATCCAGGTTTCAAAAATTTTATCATAGAAGTCTAAAAAATATTTATCCATGCTAAGCCCAAAGTTATTTATTTGCATGTCGTGTTCACATCTAAAAATTGACTATTCCTAAATTTTCTTCTTTGATCATTTTTATTTATCTACCATTTATTATTGTTTTTGTTCATTTAAAATGTGTTCTTTATTATTATTCAGGTCATATGGCACTACCACATCATAAAAATATCTCCAAGGTGGCCTTTTCTTAAATTTGATCATGGCTATACCTACTTCTTCCTCTTTTACATTGTTTCAAAATGATTCTAAGTCTAGTCTTAGGATGTATTTGTAGGTTGGAGGTTATTTTTTACCTTTTTTTGGCTTGGTCTTAAAATTTTAATCTTGGTCATACCTCCATTTATTTGGCACCACTTTAAGCTTGAGGCTCTTGAGTTTCACTTCTAAAGCTTTATTTTTCCTTCAGGCCCTCAAGGTAATTGGCCCAAATTTTAAGGGTAGGTTATATGTGATGACCTTATTGAATATTATCCCAAAAATTTCATTTGTGTAATATACCTACCAAGAAAATTCCATCCCAAATACCTAATATGTTACATAATACAAGAGCAAAAAGGGATCCTTATTGAAGCCATATACTCTTATCACTATGCCATTATTCAAAAAGTACCAGTACCTAGTCTCTTGGTTGGGGGTGTGAAGTTGATCCATTGCCCTTTATGTCAATCAAGGAGTCTTTCCATATATGCAAGCTAAAGCAAGGCCTAGAAAATACTTTTTGAACTCCTTGTAAGAATTTGAATCCCTAAGTGCTGATGTCTAGTCTATAATTAGCAGAACCTTACCTTATAGGGTGTGCTTGCTTATATTCAAACCTATAAAATTATTTTTCCTAAAATATATAAACAACCATGCTAAGTGTGAAGGATATCTAAACATACAATATTCATTTTTTTGAAATTGTAATAGTTGGGCATGCATATTTGAACTTAGGTATTGGGCCCAATCAAAATAAATAGGATAGAGATTGGTGATGACATATACCATAGCTATTTGGTAGATATATACATGTTTATCACTATCCATTCCAAAAATTATGTCTAGCATGGAATATGTTTCTTGTAAATACTTAAAATCAGCAAGGTCAAATGTATATTCTAGAAGCTTAGGATGTGGTGGTATAGTTAGTTTTTAATCCATTTGAATAAATTATAATCATAGTATGATTTTTTACTTTCACTATTAAAATATTTAAGGGGTTTTCATGGTGCACACTAGCTACAAATGTGATTGTGAAATATTTAGGTCTAAGAGAAAATAATACCTAGACTTTAGCATCACACACTATCCTGGTATTGTGATTGTAATTGTTTTACCATCACTTTTACCAGCTCTAGGCAAGGGTCCATGGGCCTAGGCATATATAATGCTAATAGAGAATTTCATGTAGCTATAAGTAGGGTATCCCTCTCAAGTTTACTAGCTCTTTTCTTAGCTCAATCTCTAAAACTTCTCAACTTAGCCTTAATAGGAAGCACTAGGTCATGGATATCAACCATATGGTCCCAAATATTATAGGTTTTGGAGGTCATGGATGCTTAGCTTAATTTAAGGCACCAACTATAATTTTTCCTATAGATTGTAACTAATTGAAGCTCTCTTATAAAATTATTTTGTGCCTTCACTCCTAGATACTCTAATCTCTAAATAATGGATTACAATGTACAAATTAATTTGTGGGATTTTTATTTTATAATTGAAAACTAATAGCTAGCATGATTAATGTTGAATGATGATTTTGATCCACTTTATACCAAAATAACCCTAACAATGTGGTTGGTACATGTGAGCACCTTGATTGTATTTCCACATTTAATGTAATTGTTTTTTAAGCTAATAGTCACACTCCAATTAAAAATCAATTACTTTCCAAGAACATTCTAAATTACCACATTTCTACACCTATCTATGCATAATTTATATTTATATTATGATACAAATTGGCATGTATTTTACTTATGCAAAGTGTTTCATAAAATGGTTGTTGACTAGTATTGGCAGGATTTACCTGTTAGATGTGACCAATTTGAATTCATTACATTCATGCTTCCCTACAATTTGGTAAGGTTTGGACCATAGGGAGTCAAATATTTAATGTTTTTCTATCTTGGCCCTTTCCTCATCCCACTTCAAAACCAAATTTCCAATCTATAACTCTTGAGGAGAAGCTTTTTTGTCAAACTTATGCTTCACAACTTCTTGGTGCTACTGAAAGTAATTATAAGCTTTTTATCTTTGCTCTTCCAAAAAGAGAAATTCTACCATTCTTTCCTCCATTGGATTTTCTAGAACCCTAAAATTGGCGCAGTTAAACCTTAGTAAAAAGATAAAAATTTGAATTTTAACCCAAAACCGCCCGTTAACCGCTTGTTACCCGCTTTCCTTGTTTTCCATGCCATTTTTAGGATTTGTTTTGACTGTTGGACAATATCGTCTAAAATAAGATGAAATCATCCTAGATCTGACAAATTCATCTGGAACAGAATGTCCAGATGATTTTTTCCCAAAACCAAATTTTCATAATTAGCTTCTGTTTCAACAGCTTCTCTAACTTGGGCAGAAAGCATGTCTACGCAGTTAGAGTCTCACCCATTGGAGATCTCCCAAATTGGGATGATCTCCAACCTCCTAACCTCTCCCTAATCCTACATAAACTAGGATTTTCTTAGTTTATCCCCCTGAACCCCCTAGCTGACTGATTTCCCTACAAATTTAGTTCCTTATGCATTAGAGCATCCTCACATCATCATTTGCATTTTGTATTTCAAGTTTTCTTGCAGGAATCTTACTATTTTTCAGTTGGATTAAGCTTGGATCATCGTAGGCAATTCCAAATGATTTCAGATGATCCTATCGCAGATCGACGATGATATCATATGATTGGAGGTGATCTCAACTGTAGTCCATATTGGGGGCAATCAGAGCCTAGAGTTTGCATTTTCTTATCATTTCTCTACATTTCTTTATGCATTATCTTAGTTTATTATATTTATGCATCTTGGAGTTCACCTCATTTAGTATAGATGCATGATAAAGTCAAAATAAATTGCCAAATTGATGCATTTCCTTTTAATTGCTATCTAGATTTATTATTTAGGTAAATTTACTATTATTTATATCATTTCCCCTTGCTTTTGTAGTTGCAAATTTGGTATTTTGTATCTATTTCTATGATTGCAGGTTTCTAACGAATTCGTTTGACAAATTCGTTAGATCACGGATGATCCAGTTTGATCTTAGATGATCGTCTGTGATATGAGATGATTCTATGCAATAGCATATGATTACATATGATTTGAGATGATTTGGACTTCTACAAAACTCAGAATCTTCATCAAACATCCGAAATCAGGTATGTTCTATTTTATTTAGTCTACTTTCTGTGTTTAGCATTTATGCATTTTTTTGTATTCATAAAAATCAGCATTGGCATATAGAATAGCTTAGATTCATCTTGGCCAAACCTAGGAATTGAATGATTAAAGCACAAAATGAACACATCAAACCTACTATCAACCTAGGCGTGGAAACTACCATTCAATTTTTTTTTGGTGAACCCACCATTCGTCAAAAATTCACCCTTATACCCCTCCCCCGAGAGGCGAGACCTTCAAAGGGCCTCTCAGTCCGAGGTATTGTCCCATCCTTCTCGCATCCCCCTTTCGGGTGCAGATCCTATAGCCTGAAGGTAAGGCTGCAAAAAATTTGGAGCAATACATTTTGGTGAACCCGACGTGAAAACTAAAAACCTTTTGAAAAAAATCCAAAAAATAAAACATAAATGCATTTAGAATCATCAGATAAATAAGTAAGATTGCATATCATATTTAGATGGTAGATTATAAGAAAAGACGAGCTGTCACCATTAATGTTGAGAACCAATTAGAAACCATAGAGATTACTTCTTTGCTTAGAGTATCTCAAACATATAGAGTCCCACATTTATGGGACGAACTTAATAGGAGATTGAATCTTATTTCATTTAGATCAACATAACTTAGTCAAATCAAGAGGTTTGTCCTAGATAGAATCTTGGATCCTGATCAAGTGACCTTATATCATGAGCTTCAGAGAGTTTGCCATAGGTGGTTAGTAGATAAAATATCCCTTGTGTCTTCCGAGTTGTACACCTTTGAGGAATACCTCAACAATGCAGTTGTAGTACATAAATTTTTGTCTCGTATAGAGGATCAAGCAGTCGTCCTTACGGATAGAAAGAGATGGAATAAAGTTCCTAGAGCTATGTTATATCGAGAGTATTTCAATGAGTCTATTTTTACAAGTCAGATTCAGAAGTAGATAACATCACGATAGCACACTTTGTCAAATTCATGAAAAATCATTTCCAATTTGAAGAGGAGAATTTCATGACTCCAGATGAACTTGATCCCATCAATGACATCTATAAACTATTTATAGAAAAATAAGCCATTCTTTTATTATTTCTTGCATTTAGTGTGTTGTTTGTTGTCTTTATAATCATAAAAACAAAAATAATAATAATAAAAAAACATAACAAAAATCAAAACATTTTCTCTTAAGTATTATAGTAGGTATATAATTAAAATATATACCTCCCAAACTTGTTGCAAACAAATATATATAAATATATATTTGCTAAAATCTAAGTTTAAGCATAATGACTAGACTTAGGAATGGAAAACAGACTGAAGTAGAAGAAGATTGGTTAGGAAAACTAGTAAATAAACCAGATGTACTTCCTGAAGACCCAATTCAGGAGGAAGGAACACTAGACCAACAAGAAGAAGAGTTTGTTGAAGAAAATGAACAAAGAGAAATTGTTAGAGAGGAAGGATCCTCATCCCCTAAAATGATTCCAAAAGGAGCCGTTACTTTTGAGAACATGGAACATTTCTGGAAGTTCCTCAATACTAATATTGGCACTCTTAATCGAGTAATCCATATGGACAAGGATCAAATTAGTGACACTCAAGCAACCCTAGAAGAAATATATCACACATGCACTAATCCCTTGTCCTTCGTTGATCACAAAAGTGATCAATATGGACCATCCAATTTGGATATGGTTGCTATAATCCAAAACATGCAACAACAATAGGTTACCCAACCACCTAGAGTGCCTGTTACCAAGCCTAGGGTTATTCCCACACAAAAGAAACCGTCATTCACTGCCCTATTTTGCCAAGTTATTGATCAACATACCTCAAATCAATAGAAGCCTAAAACCAAACCAAACACCAATTTACAAAAATGTGGGATACAACATAATGCTACAACAAATATTCTTCATAACACTCTTCCTACCAACCATTTGCATAACAACAATATAGCATCCAATCCTTGCGTCATGCCATCACATGCTCAAATACCACCGAACCAACATGGTGGACAAACTAGTAATCTGGAAGCCATGGTGAAACAGTTAGTCTCCCGCATGGACGAGATAGATCCCTACCGTCCCTTTTATAATTATCAAGAGATGTGCAGTCAGCCTCTAGATCCTATAGTTGTAGCACAACCATATCCTAAGAACTTCCCTATGCCTATCCTACCTATATACAAAGGAACTGAAGATCCCATAGAGCATTTTTGTATGTTTAGGATAGCCTGTCATGACATATCACATGATGACTTGTTATTACTAAAGATGTTCCTAAAAAGTTTAGGAGGAATGGCATTAGAATGGTATTATCAACTACCCACTCATTCTTTGAGGAATTTTGAAGAGACAGCTATGTCTTTTGTGCATCAATTTAGAGCCTTTATTGAAAGGCATGTAACCATTAAATATTTTTACAACCTAAAACAAGACAAAGATGAATGTTTTGCTGATTTCTTAGCTCGATGGAGATAGTTGATAGGAAAATTGCACTTTGTGTTACCTTATCGGGAAATGCTAGATATCTTTATCAATAATTTACAAGAACAACTATCCTATGAGTTATCAACTACTACCTTGACCACCTTCGATCAGGATATAGACTTAGCCCAAAGAGTGGAAGATGCTCTCATTAGGAGAGGTCAGCTTAAAAAGAAAGATGATGAGAAAACATCCATAAATCAATATAAAAATAAACAAGTTGTGGGTGATGGAGTCACCGATAGCAAAAATGTTGGCAATGTTAATACTGTGAAAACAACATAGAAATTTATACTGAAACCTCCTGATAAACCACCTTGAGAATTTACTAGGTTAAATCAACCTTTATCAACCATTCTCCCGTAATTACTAGCATGAGGTTTGATCCAATTACCAAATATTCGGGAACTGATCCAACTATACCCGGATACAGAGCTGATTTACACTGTGATTTCCATAGAGGACCTGGACACGCTACCAAATTTTGTAAAAGATTAAAACATAAAATATAAGACCCGATTGATAACAATGAGATGGAGGTGCAAGCCTTTCAACCTAAACAAAATCCTCCTAATAATGCTCAAAAGAATATTTCCCAAAATTAGAATAAGAATGCCAATCAATCATTGGACATATTTCAACATCCTTTACCAAAGTATGGTAAAGAAGTGGCTAATCAAATTGAGCACCATAATGTTCCCCCTCCTACCCGATATGTAGGAACTATTAGTGGATAGTTACCTACTCATGATTTGGAAATATTTGACACAAATTTATCCATGGTTACGACCAGACCTCTATATAATACTCCGATACCTGATCTTAGTGATGTAGAATATGAGATTGAAAGTGACATGGAAATTACCTCAAATCAATCGAATAGTTCTAAAGATGAATCAGATCCTATTTAACCTATCACAAGTTCTATGGTTCCAGAAGAACCATTTCCAAGAAGAGTCACTACTAGACCATCTTATCACCAATTAATTTCTAATGAACAAGCCATAAACACTAGACCAAGACCTATTCATCATCTACAAAATAATATTGTCGGTACCATCAGAGCTGTTACTAGACAACAGGACAAAAATTCTCAACAAGATCAAGCTCAGAACGATGGATCAACTCCATTTGTTTTGAAAATTCCTAATAAAGGGAATCATGCACCTAATGTTCAACCTAAACCTCCTTATAATATTAAGGAACAATTATCAAATACTATAGGTAGAATTTCCCTTTTGGACCTTTTAAGATCTTCTTCTACACATAGGGATGAATTAATGCTCACATTAAGCCAAATGATGGTACCACATAATATTCAACCTGAAGCCATGGCCAATACTATAATAAATCATGAAGTCGATTATATTGACTTTCGGGATAGAGATATACCACAACATAGTTTACATAAGGATAACCCCTTATATATTACTTTCCTAATTGGAGATGTAGCAGTTAAATGAGTCTTGATTTATAATGGTTCATCTTTAAACATTTGAACTTTTGACTTCTACCAAATATTTGGGTTTAGAAGTGATGAAATGAAAAGAACTGATATGATCATAAAAGCCTTCAATGAAGAAACACAAGAAACATGTGGAGTTATCACTATCCCATTGCAAGTTGGTCCAAGAACCTTAGACACAATCGTATTTATTGTACATTGCCCTGCATCATACAATATACTTTTGGGTCACCCGTGGATCAACACAATGCGAGATGTTCCCTCAACTTTACATCAATGTGTTAAATTTGAATTTAAAAATCAGTTGGTTACCATTCATGGTGATTCCAAACCCTTTGATATGTGTGCTTTGGCAGAACCTGTTGGAGTTCAATTTTGCCCTACTTTATCATCCACACATCCTAATTCTCATCAACCGTCTAAACATGTGAAACATACACCCATAACATCATCTACTTTTTCCCCACCAACTACACCTCTACATATAGTTCAACCGTCTTCCAAACAAACCACATTAGGACCTCAAAAAGATCCTAAACCCACAACCAATGCTTCTTATTTTACTCCTATAACTTCCATACCTATAAAATATTCATCCATCAAAATCCCTATAACATCTACATCCACTAAAGGCATACTTTTCGCATCCAATGATGTAGGGAATGTTCCTTCTACCTCTTATGCTCTTACTGACGAGCTTTTACCCAATTTATCTAAAATTCTTATATCAGAAAAAACAAACGTTGCTATGCAATATTCTCTTATTTTATATAAATTTTTGCCCTCTCCTCGCACCTTGGGTCTCCCACAGCCCATGGGAAGTATTTACCAATTTGGGAGTTGCACTTTTATTTATAAGGGATATGACTGGGGAAGAATACCTAGAAACATCATGGCTCATTATGATGGATATGCTCGTTGTTATTTTACTAATGAGTATATTAAAGCTAAGCCAATAATGCTTAAATTGGGATATAAAGGGA
This sequence comes from Wollemia nobilis, assembly GCA_028583015.1. Lineage (NCBI taxonomy): Eukaryota > Viridiplantae > Streptophyta > Pinopsida > Araucariales > Araucariaceae > Wollemia > Wollemia nobilis. The sequence continues at coordinate 2,907,407 of JAQPPZ010000386.1, read as the reverse complement.
AAGGTTTGGGACCTTTCCAGAATGGTATGAAAGAACCTTTTGAGGGGTAGAACCATGGCCTACCCGATGTGGTGTGGACCTATTTCCTAGTAAAGGTCAGCCCTTCCCATTCGAGGATGATGACCATCTCATATCTTACCAAGATTATTTGGATGAACGCGATCCTTTGCATTTAATAAATAAGTCATTTACATGTAATATGCTCTCCATAGCTTACCCTTAGATGATTGCTAAATTCGACGATGAGTTGGAGGGAGATATTTTCCATGATGTCTTCGTTGAGGAATTATTACATAATGGATTTTATTTCGATGGCTCTATACCTAGTATAGCCTAGCTTGAGGCCACAACTCCTCAAGATGAATTATCCAAGCTAACCTTGGAAGAATTACAAAAATTAGGTGTTTCACCTGCCCTGCCTAATTTTGAGAGAGATCTACACATGGAAGTAGAAAATGTCATAAAAATTAACATTGGAACCGAAGATAACCCTCACATAATCAACATTGGATCAGAATTGAGTCAAGAAAAACAAGATAAATACATTGCATTTCTTAAACAATATGAAGACGTCTTTGCTTGGACATATGAAGATATGCCAGGATTAGACCCTTCCGTAGTTATGCATCACCTAGTAGTCCATCCGGATGCTAAACCTGTTAAACAAAAACTTAGAAAAATGCATCCTAAAGTGGCCTTACTAATGAAATGGGAATTATAAAATCTCTTGAAGGTTATTTTTATACAGACATTGATTATGCTGAATGGATCTCAAATGTAGTTCCAGTAACTAAGAAAGAAGCTACCAAAGTTAGGGTTTGCACAGACTTTAGAGATATTAATGCTGCATACCCTAAAGATGATTTTCCTCTTCCCAACATGGATCGGATCATTGATTTTACTGCTGGGAGTGGAATGATATCCTTAATGGATGGATTTTCTAGTTATAATCAGATCAGGATAGCTCCTGAAGATCAGGCTAAAATAACCTTTATTACCCCTTGGGGGACCTTTTGTTGGAAAGTGATGACATTCGATTTGAAGAATGCAGGTGCAACTTATCAACAAGCCATGAATTATATCTTTCATGATATGATGCATGATATTCTACATGATTATGTAGATGATATTATAGCTCATTCCACTAAAGAAGATGATCATTTAGATGACTTGAGAAAAGTCTTTGATCGGTTAAGGGAATATCTTATCCGATTGAATCTAGCTAAATGTATATTCGGAGTTAAGTCCGGTAAATTATTGGGGGTTATAGTTTCTTTACGTGGCATTAAAATTGACCCTCTCAAGATCACGGCTATCACTGATATGCCCACACCCACAAATATATCTGAATTACGAAGTCTACAAGGTAAAATTCAAGCTATTCATCACTTTGTCGATAAGTTGGCAGAAAAAACATGACCCTTTCTTAAGCTTCTTAAGAAATATGTCTCTTTTCATTGGGATGACAAATTTCAGGAAGCATGTGAACTCCTCAAACAATATCTTCTTAAACCATCGATGCTTTCACCACCTATATCTGATCACCCGTTTATCTTGTACATTTTTGCTTTAGATTTTTCCTTAAGAGCTATGTTAGCTCAACTTGACAATGAGAAGAAAGAACATGCTAATTATTACATTAGTAGAACCTTAATCAGTTATGAAACTTGCTATACGATATTAGAGAAGTTATGTCTCACAGTCGTATTTTCTACATAGAAACTACGCCATTATATGCTCAGTCAAAAAATGTATGTTATTGCTAAATTCGACCCTTTGCAATATCTCATGAGTCGATCGTACTTATCTGGTCACACAGCAAAGTGGGTTCTTGCACTAAGAGAGTTTGAACTCATGTTTATAAGACAAAAGTTTTTTAAGGGTCAAGTCATAGCAGATCAATTAGCTGTTGCACCCTTAGAGTCTACCCATCCCCTCATCATTGAGTTTCCTGATGAATGCCTTAAACTAGAGGCAAACCATCCAGAGCAATGGTCCCTATACTTTGATGAAGCCCGATGTATGAGTGGGGCTGGTGTAGGTATTATTTTAATATATCCATAGAAACATCTTATACCTCTATCCTTTAAATTAACATTTGCTTGCACTAAAAATTAAAAATCTATTGGTTTTTGGTGATTCTTAACTTGTCATAAATCAAATTAATGATGTTTATCATACCAAAGATGATAAATTGTATCCATACAAAGCATATGTCTTACAATTATTATCTTTGTTTGATCAAGTTACCTTGGAAGCTATTCCTCGAACTAGCAACCGTGCGGCTGATGCTATGGCTACAGTTGCATCTCTTTTGCCCTTGGAGTTAGATGACGAATATGCTACCATTATTATTCATCGACTCCAGGAACCCACTTCAAATAAATCATGCTTAGAACCTTTGGATGTGTTTCTAATCAATGAAACTACTCTTGAACCATGGTACATTGATATATTTAATTTTCTTCAAAATGGGACCTTTCCTGAAGGTTGTAATAGCAACCAGCATCGGTTGTTACGTAGATGAGCAAGTCGCTTCATGATTATTGGTAATACCTTGTATAGGAGATCTTTTGAAGGCATCTTACTAAGATGTCTGAATCTAGAAGAATCTAGATTAGCTTTGAGTGAAGCCCACAATGGATCTTGTGGGGGACATTTTAGTGGTAGCACCATTGCTAAAAAACTCCTTAGGATAGGATATTTTTGGCCTACCATGGAAAATGATGCACATGATTATGTGTGCCATTGCGACAAGTTCCAGAAACATGCTAACCTTGTCCATGTGCCTGCACAAGAACTGTAGGCTATTTCATCTCCTTGGCCCTTTTCAAAATGGGGCTTAGACATCATTGGAAAAATCAACCCTGTGTCATCTAATGGACACAAATTTATCATAACCACCACTGAGTATTTCACGAAGTGGGTTGAAGCTATGCCCTTAGCTTCTTACACTAGAACCCAAGTTTCCAAGTTTATTTTTAATCAAATTATTTGTAGGTTTAGAATTCCTGCAAATCTTATCTTAGATAATGGAACTTGTTTCAAAAATAAAGATGTCAAAAAATTATGTCAAAAATATAAAATTCGACATCGTTGGTCCACTCCCTATTATCCTCAGGGTAATGGCCAAGCAGAAGCATCTAATAAAACATTAATCAAAATACTCAAAATACTGGTCAATAAATCTGGCCGAGATTGGCACATTCAATTATATCTTGCTTTGTGGGCTTATTGAACTAGCATTCGCACCCCCATAGGTACTTCACCTTTTGTTTTGGTTTATGGCGCTAAAGCTATTTTTCCCTTTGAATTAGAAGTTCCTTCTTTGGATCTACTACTTCAAGATACTGAAGTAGGAGATGAATATCATGTTGGCAGACTTAGTCAATTGGAACTCCTAGATGAGAAGCGCATCAATGCTTTGGAACATCTTCGTGCCTACCAAAACAAGCTTAAACGAGCATACCTCAAGAAAGTTCATCATCGATCCTTTGAGATCGATGACCTTGTCTTAAAAGAAAATAAAAAAAATACTAATGCAACTAAAGATCTTAAAGGTAAATTTGAACCTAACTGGCTTGGGCCATATGTCATCACTGCTAAATTTGGCTCAGGAGCATACATATTATCTACCTTAGATGGTAAAGATCTTAAATAACCTATGAACATTATGCATCTTAAGCACTATTATGCATAAAATCTGGTCAGTTCATCATTTTATATATTCTTCTTTTGCATATTGTTTTATTGTCATCATCCATATAAAAATTAAAAAAAAAAATAGTAATAGTATTTATTCTTTCCATTCATAAATTAAAATCAAAATATAAAAACACTTCAAAATCATCAAAATCTTTAAAAACATCTTTTATATTCGCACCTATCAATTCTTGAAGTATTGCAGTTATATTTTTAGTTATTTTGGATAAATTAACATTTATTTGGAATCTCGCACTTTCACACTCACATGAATAAATATCTTGATTTTATTTGGCATGATTATTAATCTCTCTTATATCAAAATCCATAGTTGAATTAAATAAAGTTTTGAGCATAGAGAACTGATCTTGTTATTTACTTGAACCAAGTATATCTCTTCACATTAAAATGATTTCATTGCAAATTTGATATGATGCTACATAGTAGAAATGGTTTCTTGAGTGAAAAGTTTCCCCTACTATCCTATCATGCACATGGTCTAGAATATTTGAGAATTGACAAAAGGACAAGCTCACCCCTATCCAGAATAAAATCCCTTGCTCTACAGCCAATTCGAGCAAGTATCTCTAGCATAGGAAGAAAAAGAAAAGTCAAAGCAAATGAGAAAAAGAAAAATATTATTTTGTACCATCGCAACAATATTTCAGCATTATCTTAGTTCCAAGAAAAAATACAAAAAAAAAATAGAAGAGAAAGAGAAAAGAAAAAGTAAAATGCAATAAATCCCTTTCCATACCCCTTGAAAAGAAAAGAAGGGTGAATGAGCTTGAATCCTTGGAATTCTCAATTATTTGAAAACTGTGAGGTAAGCCCCATAACAGGTGGTTTGTGCCCAACCCACTTGGCCTTGGGTAATCCCTAGCGTGGTGATATGTCTGTCACATTAGTGACCTTATTTTGTACAGACCTATGTCGCTTATGGATTAGCTAGCTCTTGATGACCTAACTTACATAGTAGTCTAGTACGGTTACATGCATATAAATCATGGTCAACGAACACTTATTTGGTTAATTCAAATTACTTGTATCAAATTATCTTGCTCAAAATTGGTAAATGAACAATACAATTGCACACACATTTGTATTTGAGAGATTTTTATATCATTATGATAAATTAAGATCGGCAATGAACTCACATATGCACATGAGGGTTCCTTATAAATCTACATTTGTCTTTGAGATAATTTAAAATATTTTTGCAACTCTTTTGGAATAATTTTTTCTTCTTATTTCAGAACATCTATTTAGTATAAAAACAATTACATACATTATTTTCAAAAATCCCAAAATTTTCTTTCACATCTTCAAAATCTAGTAAATAAAGTTAAGTTTATATATTATTATTTTCTGTTTATCTCAAAATCAAAACTCAATCATGCAATAAAACTAAAATATCAATTTCTTCTTTGGATTTTGCGATGATGGTATAAGTCTATACCTATAATTCTATGCCTAGCCCAAACCATTGTTCTAATTTTATTTTTCCATTCATCTTAAAAATATATGGCTTACATCATTATGTTACACAATTGAGCTTTAAAAAGAACGAACACATTTTTTTTTTTTCATTATGTCAACATTCCATTTTTGCAACCATGGTATAATCTCTAAGGAATTATTCAAAAAATTTATCACACTTACGAATTTTATGCCTAGCAAAAAATCACATTTTTAATATTTCATGCATAATATTTTTATGAAAATCTGAAAACAAATCATCACCATCATCATTTTCATCATCACAACACCAAGTCTTAAGACAGTATCTTAAGTACTCTTTTACTTTTAACAATATTTCTATACTGGGATTAGCTTGACGACCTAGCGAGTGGTGACTCCATGAAATGGTCTATAACAGTGACAATGTCCTTTGAAATTATTGTTAAAATTCCCTTTTATTTTTCATCAAATCACCTCAACAAAACAACCAATTTATCCACATTAGATTATTTCATTTACAATTTTATGGCATGACATAAAAATTATAATTTATTTCCAAACAACATAATTACATGAATCATCAATCAACAAATCCAAAATTAAAGCATCATACACCATTTACACAAGTCATATCATCAAAAACAAGACCATCTATATATATATCAAATTATGTACATCATATCTGGATTGGTATGCCACAATCTATACCCTGGCATACTCAATCCTCTCAAAAATCTATACAATCTCTGTGTAGTCTATAGTCAGCTAGTATCGAGAAGACCTCGAGCTCTCAGCCTCATCTCCTCTCCCACATTGGCATGGAGGAGGTGGTCCCATAGAGGTTCGTGCTATGTCTTGGGTCCTCACTGTCGATCGTGAGGATGTCCTCGTCGATCCCATCCTGATTGGTTCAGCAATGTTGACTGGCAGTTGTACCCTCTGGCCCTCTAGAACTAGCTAGAAGTATACCCCCTAGTAGAACATAGTCTACATCATAGACCGCACCAGCTCCTCCATGATCACCCCTCCACTCTGAGCCCTAAGATGTGTAGCCTCATCCTGAAGTGTTTGCACCTGAGCCCAGAGGTGGGCATTCTCAGCTCGAAGAGCCACCATCTCGCTGCTCTCCCCCACCTTGACATCCTTGCCCTTATTGGGCGATGATGGCCTCTCCCCCTATTGAGAAGGGAATCTCTCCTCCCTCATCCCTATCTGCTATGACCTTTGTGGAGCTTGTGCCATCCTTTGGCATATCTCCTATGGAGACAGTCACTGCTCTCTCTCGCCATGACCCTGCACTACCTCAATAGCAGCTTGACATTGCCTCCCCATCTGTTGCACTACAGTGTGCATCAGAACCTATGCCCTCATCATCCGAGGAGGGTGGATGCCTGCATACCGGTCATCGTATCCATTGGCAACCCCAGCGTCATCACCATCCACTGGTTGGATGGGGGCATCATTCGTGTCTTGACTCCAAAATCATTGCATGTATGGAGCCTCACTTAGTGTAATACTATCCCAAATAGTCTAAGAGTACTCGTAATCCCTAAGAGAAGGGATCCCCTGTTGAAGACGAAACTACGACAAAACTCGATTGTAGCGGTGGAGCTCTACCTCTCCCCGCTCCATCCTCATCTAGCAGACTCACCTGATGCGAGTCAACTCTTGCCCATCCTTTGCCCACCTTGGATGCTCTCTCCATGGCCTCCAGGTGATCTAGTCTAGGATGAGGTCATCTAGCAACCTCCATGACATTGGAAGATCTATCCATCATTGTGACCCTCTCTAGAGCCACCAATAGAAAACCCGGGGCCTCTCCCGGTCAACCCCTATCAGTGGGAGCCCTACCGGCCTCCACATCATGATGTGCTCCCAGCACCAAACCTACAGTAGTGATTTCAAGACCATACATTGGCCTTCCTTGTATACAACCCCATGTAGGATCCTATACAAGTGACATAGTACAAAACTACCCCATGCAAACCTATATCCGTGGTCTCTCATGTCATAGACCACATCTGATAGGTGCTAGGGTAATATGCACCCACTTTGGTGGCACAGTAGTAAGCCACCTACTACCCCTACCAAAACCTGAGTCAGCCTAGATGCCCCAGACATATGCCTTAGAGACTCGATGTTCACTCCACCCTTCTCTAGGGTGAAGCTCGGGTCTCCACTCAGCCTCATCATATCCTGGCCCTGATTTACCACAAGAGTCTAGCCATCCCTGTATGGGGATCCTCAAGATCCTCTATACGTCCTCTAGTGTGGGATCCATCTCCCCTGTCGATAACCGAAAGCAGGATGACCCCGGATACCACCTCTCTGCTAGGGCTGTCAATAGCCCCATGTCCATCAATACTTGTGGCATCTCTGCCACATGTCGCAAACTGACCTGTGCTAGTCGATCATGCTCTGCCTGGTCGAGCACGGCTATGTCATCTCTTAGCCCCCTGTATTTCCACTCTTGACTCTTTAGTAATCCCCTCTACAAAACAAACAATGAAACAATAAAATTTATTAATAAACCAATTATTAAAATCAATTAAATGCAATTCAAACAAACTTAAAATTCATCAAATGATGATATCGTCCACTATTGGATGATATCGTCCTAAATTGGGCAAAATCATCCTATGCAGGATGAAATTGTTTCCTATTTCACAACTTTGGGATTGCCCCTTGTTGGATGAGATCGCCCCTAGTTCACCGACTTCATCCTCAGACGAAATTGACGATCTAGAGACGATATCAATGAAATAAGGACGATTTCATCCTGACATTGTCGACGACCTAAAAATGACCGCGATGCCCCAAATAGTCAAAATTTAAAACAAAAAATTGCACAAATTAAATCCAAACATCATTCACTAGGATTAGATCCTTACCCATAGCCCACGCCGGACCTCTGTCGATCGGTGCACTGTCTCAACCATTTTTTTTGCAGAGCTCTAAAAACAGTAAAAATGAATAGTAAAAATGAATTAAGGTTTTACTCTATTTTATTTTTATTTTAAATCAACAACTTTTTTTTAATTTTGCTTTTCCATGCTTTTACCTCAAACATTTGATTTGGGTAAAATCACAGAGGGGGAACCATAGTCAGCAGTCGAATGATTCGACCAAGAATCGTCACCTAGAAAATTGTGTAAATTTTTTCTTTCTCATAAAATAGGAAGAACTCGTCTTTAACACATTTTATTCAGAAAATTCTCTAAAGAGGGGGCAAAATGTAGCACCCTAAAATTGGCGCAGTTAAACCTTAGTAAAAAGATAAAAATTTGAATTTTAACCCAAAACTACCCGTAAATTGCTTGTTACCCGCTTTCCTTGTTTTTTGTGCCATTTTTAGGATTTGTTTTGACCGTTGGACAATATCGTCTAAAATCAGACAAAATCATCCCAGATCTAATGAATTCGTCTAGAACATAACGTTCAGACGATTTCATCCCAAAACCAAATTTTCATAATTAGCTTCTGTTTCAACAACTTCTCTAACTTGGGCAGAAAGCATGTCTACGCAGTTAGAGTCTCCCCCGTTGGAGATCTCCCAAATTGGGATGATCTCCAACCTCCTAACCTCTCCCTAATCCTATATAAACTGGTATTTTCTTAGTTTATCCCCCTGAACCCCCTAGCTGACTGATTTTCCTATAAATTTAGTTCCTCATGTAGTAGAGCATCCTCGCATCATCGTTTGCATTCTGTATTTCAAGTTTTCTTGCAAGAATCTTATTGTTTTTCAGCTGGAGCAAGCTTGGATCATTGTAGGCGATTCCAGATGATTTCGGAAGATCCTATCGTAGATCGATGATGATATCATATGATTGGAGGTGATCTCTACTATAGTCCAGATTGGGGGAAATCAAAGCCCAGAGTTTGTATTTTCTTATCGTTTCTCTGCATTTATTTATGCATTATCTTAGTTTATTATATTTATGCATCCTAGAGTTCACCTAATTTAGTATAGATGCATGATAAAGTCAAAATAAATTGTCAAATTGATGCATTTCCTTTTAATTGCTATCTGGATTTATCATTTAGGCAAGTTTACTGTTATTTCTATCATTTCCCCTTGCTTTTGTAGTTGCATTTTTGGTATTTTGTATCTATTTTTGTGATTGCAGGTTTTTGATGAATTCGTCTGACGAATTCATCATATTGCGGATGATCCGGTCTGATCTCAGACGTCCGTCTATGATATGAGATGATTTTATGTAATAACAGATGATTACGTATGATTTGAGATGATTTGGACTTCTACAAAACTCAAAATCTTCATCAGACATCCGAAATCAGGTATGTTCTATTTTATTTAGCCTACTTTCTGTGTTTAGCACTTACGCATGTTTTTTGTATTCATAAAAATCAGAATTGGCATATAGAATAGCTTAGATTCATCTTGGCCAAACCTAGGAATTGAATGATTAAAGCACAAAATGAACACATCAAACCTACTCTCAACCTAGGCGTGGAAACTGCCACTCAAAATTTTCTTGGTGAACCCACCATCCGTCAAAAATTCACCCTTATACCCCTCCCCCGAGAGGCGGGACCTTCAAAGGGCCTCTCATTCCAAGGTATTTTCCCATCCTTCTCACATCCCCCTTTCGGGCGCGGATCCTATAGCCTGAAGGTAAGGATGCGAAAAATTTGGAGCAATATAGATTTATATCTAGAAATTCCATTTTCTTATCAACCTCATTATAGAAAACTCTAAATGTAAAGACAACACAACTTCCTTGCCATAAACCAAAGAGTATAGAGAAGTCTTAAATACATTATTCATTGTAATCTAGTTAGTCCATAAGGCCTTGTCTAGAAATAGGTGCCAACTTATCTGGGTTTTTTTTTTATTGGTAAAGAAAATTTGCATTAATATAAGGATTTTGGAAGGGATCCCAAAACCTTAATACATCCAAAGTGAAACTGAAGTACATCAGGCTTAATAGCCAACACAGTAAAATCTATCAAAAATGGTGAGCAACCCAAAAAATAAAAATTGGAGGACCTACAAGATAGAAGGGATGATCCCATCCCAAATTCCAAGCCCATCCTAAAGAGGGACCCCACATTCCGGGCCAAGCATTAAATTAGCATTAGGGGTGGTTTAGATCTCCTATGCATCCTTAAAGATGATATTGAGTTGCACATGGGTGGCACCAAGGTCATTCGTCACATTTTGGAGGACTATCCACTAGGATTATCAATTTTAGTAGTCATAGAGAGTATGGCCGTAGATTTGGCTAGGTGAATGAGAACTACATTGTAGAGATTACCCTTGTCATCAATAGCATTTTTTAGTCTTGAAGTACCAATAATATCAGTCTTCATATCCACTTGAGTAGAAGTTTTTTCTACTTTGTTAGACTTAGCTAGAGAAGAGGTAGTTTTTTTGCCTAGCTCGCTATTTTTAGTAAGGGGTGCTAAGTCAATTTTAAACTTCTTCAGCTATGAAGAGACATGCATGTGGGAAGGGCTAGGATTTTGGAGAAAATTGAATGTAGAACACTTCACCACTCTTGGTTTATGCTCATATTATTCCCAGGCCTTGTATTTGATCAAAGGAGCATTAGGGGAGGGAAAATAAGGGTATGAGTCATCGCTAGGGACCTCTTGGATTTGGGTTTCACTACTAGATATACTAATGGACTTGGCAGGTGTGGGGTATTTGGGAGGATAATATAGAAAAGGCAAAGGGATAGGTATTGGGGGGCTGAGGGGGGCAGGTTGAGAGGGACCAGAGGCACACTAAGAGGGACCAAGGGTGGATTGAGAAGGTCTAAGGGAAGCATGGTTAGAGGGATTGGAGGGGCAAGGGATGTGGAGGGGGTGAGGGAGGAGGAGGGGATAGTGGATATAAAAAATATTATAGAAAAAGCATCGAGGGTATGCTTGTAAAGGATGTAGTGCAGGCCTTGGTGGATAGTATAGTGGGCTTTCCCAATACGTATATTTTTGATGGACAATTTAATGGATCTAAAAAGGTAATCAGGGATGTTGATTTTTCAGTTACCTCTAAAATTATTCTTAAAGGTAGTATGGAAGCTATGTAAAGTTAAGTTAATTTTATCAATAGTAAAAAATTGAAGTATGAGAATCATTACTCGGTCCCAAGAACCAGGGAGCTTAGTTATTTCAATGCCCTCATCAGTGGTGAGGAGATATTTACTTTTCTTAGAGAAGAATTCGAGCTCTGCTTCCATCGAATCTTTATCTCTATGAATGATCCTCCCATCCATAGGGAGACCCATCACCACTGCCAATAGTTGCACATAAATGGTAAACTCAAGGTCAAGAACGAAGATACAACCATCCTCCCATGTCAACTTATCTGGTTTTCTCCAGCTACCCTTTTGATAATTCTTAGTAGATTCTTGTTTTTGGATTCTACCACCTCACTGTGTTGTAGATAGTAGTTGGATAAATTTTTTAGGTAGTTGCCATATTTAATTGCAAAATATAAGACATTGGCACCTATGGAGGTGGGCTCATTATCTAATGTTATGGTTGTTAGGATGCCAAATCTAGTTATTAGTTTCTCCAAAAATTTGATTATTGTGTCTTGGTATATCCTTTTGATTGCTACTACTTCAGACCACCTAATGAAGTAGTTAGCTACCATTAAAAAAACTTGTGTCCAATTTAGGATTTTAGGTTTATTATCCCAATTAAGTCTATTCCCCATTTTTGAGATAGTTCTTTTGCCATCATCGACTATAAGGGGAGTTTCACATTTCTTCATTTTCCCATGAGTTTCTAGTAGTTTTCATAGGTTTTTGGCCATTTTGAAAGAATATACAAATAAAGTAGGCCTATATTATTTGACTCTCAAAAAAATTTCATGATATTATGACCAAAATAGTGATCCCAGAGAAGCCTTAATGGAATTCCTTCAATATATTTTATGCCTCTTCTAGCTAGATGCAATGAAGAAGAATTTTGTCAAAGTTCTTTATAAATAGACCCTTTGTTAGTAAAACATAATTTAAGGTCTACAACCTATATCTCCTCCTTTGGCATTCAGACTATCTAGACATTTATTCATAAGGAAATATCTAATCAAGTATACCATCCAATCATCCCTTTTGCTCAAATCATCCTTTATATACTCTACTTCAAGGAAATATTCAATAAATAATATGTGTTTTTCTTCCACTACACATGTTAGTTTCTCATATAGAGATTTCCCTTGTACCAAATTTGTTGGCTTGATATCCACATCATACTCTTGTATATTTATGATTCATCCGACTCTCTTCTCACCTAATTATCCTTGTAAGACAAAGTTCCTAACATCTAGATATACCACATAGACAAGGTTTTTACTTTTTGAAATATAATATCTTAGCTTTTTGAGGGATTTTATGAGAGAAAATATTTGTCTCTTTATGAAGTTGTATTTCTTATGATATGTGTAAAATGTATAGCTTATGAAAGTGACTTCTTGATTATTGCCCTTCTATTTCAAAACATCAACAAAACTATCTTATGCCCCATAAACATAAGTACAAAGTCCTTATAGTTTGGATTTACCATGATGGGTGTCTGAGCTATTTCTTTTTTAATATTTTAAAAGGCTTATATTCTTTTTGACATCCATATAAATGACACTTTGTTCTTCAAAATCTTAGTTATGGGCTTGATTGCTTGAGAAACGTTAGATATAAAATTTTGAATAAAATTGATTTATCTAAGGAATGTAGAGATTTCTTGTTCTCGAGAATTGGTAAGGTTAGGATTACTTTAATTTTATCTAGATCAATAGATAAACCTAATTTGAATAATATGTCCTAAAAACTTACCTTCATGTACTACAAAAAATGATTTCTTAGGGTTGAGAGAGATCCAAAATTCCTAGTATTTCTAGAAGACCTTTCTTAGATGATCTAGGTGCTAATCCTTATGATGTGAAAATATTGTCATGTCATCTAGATATATCAAGAATACTCTATTCACTAGCTCTCCAAAGGTGAGGTCCATGGCCCTTTACAATGTTTCCCCTATATTAGATAAATCAAAAGGTATTCTCTAGTATGCAAATGTGCCTCATTTTATGGTAAATGCAGTTTTATATTTATCCTTATCCCTTACCCATATCTGATTGAAGCTAGAGAATCCATCTAGTAGAGAGAACCTCTCAACTATAGTAATAATTGACAATATTTTATCTATTTGGTATAATGGATAGTGGTCTTTCAAGGAGGCCTTGCTTAGGTTCCAAAATTCTACATAGAGTCAGATGTCTCCATTATTTTTTTGATCGGGATCAAGTTAGCCATCCATGTGGAGTGTTTGATGGGATAAATTATTTTTGCATTAAGCAACTTTAATAGATCATGCTTCATTAGGGATTCAATATTTAAGTTTACTGGCCTCTAATTTTACCTAAATGGATTGGCATTGGGTAACAACTCTATTGTGTGTTGTATGATGTTCTTGCTATAGATCTTGAGGTCATCATAGCTCCATGCTATTATGTTCCATATTATCAACATAATGCAATGAGTTCATTTATCTCTTTCTTTGTACATCATACTTCAACTTTCAAGTTCTTTCTAGGCTCAATATAAACCTCTTAACATTCTTACTCATTAATTCTCATCCTTTGGCTAGTCATCTAGTCACAATTATCAAAGAGGCTTTATAGGATTATTATCCCTTTGTGAATACAATTATTTTTAAATGTATTATCACTTCTTGATAAATGAAATTTAGTATTTTCTTTGAATATGATGCATATACTTATATTGTTAATAAGCTAACTATTTTCTCATCATTGTCAAACACCTGCTAAAAACTTGTTTAGGACCAATGGTCAAAAAACTAGTTTGATTGCTTTCAATTTCTTCCAAGAATCATAAGCTAGATTAAAGTTTCCTCCCTATAGGGCAAATGCATCAGCTATAATATTTTTATTTCTAGGTACTAATTTTTATAGTTAAATCTTCAAAGCTTTCCATATGGTCCCAATTCCTATTTTAGTAAGCTTTTAGGTAATGATGGTTGTTGTTGCACTTCACTATCACTTGATTGACCACTAGCTCTGAATCACCAAATAATGAGAATATTTTTATTCATATATTTTCCACTTTCATTAGGAATAAGCATAGAGCTTAATATTATGTAGCATTATTAGTATAGCTTGAAGTTAGACCATATGATTTTTTAATATTTATTTAGAATGTAAAACCAAGATAATCCTATATTTGGCTCCATTCCTGCATCTAGCTCCATCAAAGTAGAGCTTCCAAATTTTTATCCTTCAAAGTTTTTGATTTGGTATGACTAGGAACTTTTGACTTTATAATCCTATTATGTTGTCTATCCCTAGCCCAATATCTATTACTACATTAAAATCCTTGAGGGAGAACTCATCCTCCATCTATAGTTATATAGTGACCATCTCCAAGTGATCCAAATCTTCCTCTATCAAGTTAACACTATCATATTCAACCTTTTCAATTTGGAATAGACATGACTTCTCCACATAAATTTTTATGTTCCTTCCTTTGTGGGGAATGAATATATGTGACTAATATAGAGATAAGTATCCATCCAATTTTGTAGTAAATTCCATTAAAATGTAGAGGCCAAAGTACGGATGGAGGTCAACTACTATCAATTCTTGAATTACTATAAATTTTGGTACCATATACAACACCATCAATATATATTGTATTACCATAACTATTTGGACTAGGGTACCATCTAACTATAATAATGTAGGGCTTGAATATGTGTACTCCATTCCCATTTCTTCACATACTATATTTGGCAAGATAGTGGTTGCGACTCCAGAATCAACCATGCAATTTTCCACAAACCACCCTTACATATGTAGAGACATGTAGAAAGATGGTGGATGGTTCTTACTAATTCCTAGGGTTAGTTGACCTTGATATAAATTTAGATCTAGGCATATAAATCCTTCTAAAGTGATATTTTTAATGAAACCTTGAGTAGATCAATTTGTTCGAGAATTAGAAAAGCATCATACATTCTTGAATATGAAGGAGTTTTCTTTAGTTACTCAACTATATTGAACTCACATGATTTCAACTACTTTTTCCCTTCTAGTTAGGTTCATCAAGCTTCTTCCAATATTTCTTAGTTTCTTCTAGCACCTACCATTTGGTAACTAATGGATACCCCAGCTTCTTC
This sequence comes from Wollemia nobilis, assembly GCA_028583015.1. NCBI lineage: Eukaryota > Viridiplantae > Streptophyta > Pinopsida > Araucariales > Araucariaceae > Wollemia > Wollemia nobilis. Next base: position 2,892,077 of record JAQPPZ010000386.1, on the reverse strand, counting down.
AATGCTTATTCTATAGATATTTCTTGGCTTACCTTTGCTTTATTTGGACTTGGTTGCTCTTTTTTTTGGTTGACCATGTGTGAAAGCTTATTTCTAGATCTTATAAACACTTGAATGCACTCATCCTTTGAGGGTTATTTAGCTAGAATAATTTGGTATGGATCCATCAACATATTTATCATACTTTTTTGTGTTTTTTTTACTTTTCTATCATTTCTATTTTGGATTGGTGTTGATAAATCATGCAAGTATTTGTATTATGAGGATCATTAGAGACCAAGCACTAATAATTTTCCTAATATGAGGAAGTGGATGACCCATCTTCTTTATTATTATAGATATAATTTATTTTTCCTTCCACATTATTGGTAGAGGCCCCTTATATCTTGTGATATAGGGGAATATACTAAGCTAATAGCCTTAAAATATCCTATCACCATTTTTCCTTTCCATGAAATTGAGTTTTTTACTTAATTTCTTCACAATGTTTCTTAGTTCTTGCATCTATGAAGATTCTTTAGGTTTAGGATAAGACAATGGAGGTAGATTTGGTACAAGAGGTTGAGGTAAAGCCTTAGACATAGGAATAAGAGCCACTAGAGGTGTTAATGTGGATGGGGCTAGTGTTTGTTGGATAGGTTGAGCTATCTTTGGGAAATATGGTATGATGACCCTAGGAGGAAATTTTCCAAAAAATATTAAGGTATTTTTTGTGGCTATTGCATCTTGGTAGACTTGTGGAAATATCTTTTCATTGGATAGCCAAAATTTGAAACTTAAATATAAAGTAAAAGTTGTAGATACCTAAAGCTAGTATAATAAATATTAATTAATTAATCATGATTAATTAATACATTTAATATTAATTAAAGCTAATTAATATTAAATAAGAATTCATCACCTAAGTATTGATTAATTTATTTATTTATTCAATCAAAAATAATTAATTAGTTCTTAGGTTGCACAACCATGCACCCCTCCCTACAGGCACATTCATCCTCACATTCCACCCTCCACGTCATCCAAATCACTTGTAGTTCCACCTCCCATCACCTAGACTAGTCATGCATAAGGAGAAATCCTTATCTACAAGTGAACTCAAGTCACTAGCAGTTGCACCTCCAAGCCACAAAGGAAGATTAATCATGCACTCAGTTAACTAAATCAATTAACTCAACATGCACAATATGCACACACTTAACAAAGTTAGTTAACTAATATGCACAACATGCACATTTAGTTAAAAAGCATATGCACATTCAATCCATCCATGCACAACTAGTTAACTATCCATGCACATTGAATAAAAAATCAAAGAATGCACACATCATGAATTTGCACACACAAGATTAATTATTGATAATTATGAGGTAATCTTATCTGTATGTACTCCCCATAATGAAATCAATTCAAGGATAAGACTCTCAGTTATAATAGTTAATTGGATGAGCCACCTCCTTATCCCTTCCCTTTGAGAAATTTATAAATTAAACCTCTCCTCCTTTATAGAGCATGAGGATGGAAATTACATCAAAGCTCTGATAAAACTTTGAGAATTCATAGCATTCAAATCACTTGATATTTCACTTTCTGCCATCCCTATCCCATGTATAATCCTAACTATACCATTTCATAGGCTCAAATATGCTCATAGATAGCTTTTAAATGCCAAAGTCACAACCTTCCCACCTTGGATGGTCTTGGTCCACAGTTGTCAAACCCCTAGATGGTCAGCTCCCAGCTTGCTTAGAGGCCTCCCAATGTGGTACGATGCAACCACAACAATAGTTTCATCCAGAACACAACACAACAACATCAACTACAACAATAAGGACACACAAAAAAGGTAAAAATAAATCTATTTTAATTTCTTCTACATGTTCCTACTTTTTGCTATTTGCATTGGTTTTAATATTTATTGAATCTGAGCTTCACTTTAGGAGGCCCAACATGTATTACTTATCCAATACATTATTGCCTTGTGTGCAAGTTTATAGGTGTAAACTAGAGTAAAGCTAGAGATAGATAGTGATCTGAAGCCTCTCAAGCCCATAGACCATACTTCCTATGACTACAACAATTCATACCACACAACCATTTGATCCCATACGATCACCAACCACAATCATCCAGATCGAATATGGTCTCAGACCATGACCATATGACCCCAAATGGTAACCATCTAGATAATAGCCTATTGTAGATCTGATAGGCATGGACACACATCATCACACATAAGCACCATACATGGCTTCAACACATTCGATGAAGTGGTGGTCATTATAAAACCCACCCACAATTTTTTTGTAGTGATGAAGGCACATTGATAATTTTAAAAGGGAATCGCTCCCTCAATACTTGTACACCCCTACACGGGTAGATATTGTAATCGAAGGACAAAAAGGTAATACAATACAATACATTTTACTAATTTTACTTACATGCTTTTATGGTGTGTACTTTTATCATCTACAAGATGGTGATCATGGTGGCTCCATTCTAGTTTGCTTTGATTTGTGTAATATTCTAAGTTACTATTAATTTTATAATCCATTTTAGATTTTGTTACAATTTATAGGTTTTTGATAATTGTTACTTTTCAAGTTTTGTAGGTTGTAGACATAACACACAAAAATAGGACCATTTGACTCTGGATGATCTCAGACCACAACCATCTACACTTGGATGGTATCAGATAGAAATTGCCTAACCCTATATTATCATAGTATATAGTCATCACCTACCTCTAGTCTTCGACATAGCGCAGGATCACAGGTAGGAACTGTAGACACCAAAACCTAGCCACTTGTCCTTCATCTATGCTTTACCATAATTTTTTCCCAATATTCATATATATTTATTTTACATATATTTAAATATTAATATTTTATATATTATATTTTATATATATATAATAAATATATATTTATATAAGTGAATTAATCCCAGCCATCCGATTTCACTTAATCCTATCCATTCATCCATATCAATCCATGCCACACCCTAGATTTAATATCCACCCTTCGATATGCTTTTATCTCAGCCACACGATTAGTGTCGTTGAAACCCTAGCATGCCCTAGGTTGGATTATTAATAGGAGCCATTTTGATGGCTCAACCCCTAAGTATTTCCTAAGACTTTTTGAGCCCTAATATTCCTAACAATATTTGGTTTCTCCCTCACATCCTCACCTTTGCTTTCACTCATTGTCGCTTTCACATTTGTCACCGCCCACCTTGTGCAAACCAGATATGGTTCTACTACATTCCTTGTAACCCCCTCGAGTGCCCAGAGCATTTCCAATTTTACTTGAGTGTCCATAGGAATTTCTTGAGCACCCATAGGAATTTCGCATTCTACCAAGTTCCCATGGTCATTTCCTGAGCACCCATGGGCATTTTAAGCTGCTATTGAGTTCCCACAGGTATTTCCCTGAGTGCCCACAAGCATTTCCTACTGCTATCGAGCACCTGTGAGCATTTCAATCCTAGATATGTTATCCTACTATCCCTCGAGTGATGCTAGGGTATTGCTGCACCGATTTCCTATAATAGATACATCAAACCAAAAAACAACAAGCATCGCAAGGTAAACCTTTCACTTTGATTATTATTTTTAGTAGTTTCATTTTTTACATGTAGTTTTATTACTGGATAGCTAGGGTTTCATTAATTTTTGAGGGTCTCACATAGTGGAGCCCTCACAGTTTCTAACTCTTTTTTATCATATTATGTGTATAGATATGGAGATACACAATATTTGAGCAGTTGTTTAAGATGGAGTGGCCCAGTATTGGATAGCACAAAGCCCACTCACTTCTGTTGGGAGCAGAGATGCATTTTGAGACACCACCAACATTGTAGCTAGGGTTTTAGAGAACCCTAGCATTATGTATATTTGTATCAAAGGATTCAAAGATCCTTATTGTAACAATGGATTTTTGAGGCTCCCCCATTAATATAAAATCATTCATTGTGCAATATTGTTCTTTGAGTTCTACTTTATATCTTGTTATTTGGTGTTGCATTTTTGTCTCTTCAAATGGCGATCATGGTGGGACCCCCTAAGGGTTTCTTTTTATGATTTTCTTTGCTAATTTATTTTCTATTTTTTGTCATCTTGCAGGGTTTTCAGAAGCATAGATTTCATAGTTTTTGTTAGATCTAGGGTTTTTGGAAATTTACAAAAGGTTGCAGAAGGTGCACGAACACTCGATAACTCTTGAGGGCTATCCAAAAATGCCTAGGTGCATTTCAAAAATTCCTAGAGGTATTTTACAAAGAGTTGGAGCAAAAGCGTAGGCTGTTTTGTAAGTTTATAGCTAAAACCCTAACTTTTCTGTTTATGTATTCTAGCAATCTTATGTTTTTTTTAGATTTTTAAGCTAAAAAGAACATCATTAATTAATCTGGGAAAAACATTCATACTAGCTTGCATATTAGGTTTCAGATTAGTCATTTGCATCCATCCACACTTTCTATTTGAAGTTTTTGATTTTTTGTTGTATTCACAAATTGAAAATAATATATTGCATTCTGATTTCATGTGAATTGAAAATTTGCATAATTAGTTTGCATTATAGGGTTAGGGATTCCTATTTTTGTAGGTCTAAGTAGGAACATTATTCAGATACCAAAATTATCCCTGTACTTGGGTGATTCCATATGGAGGAGTAGACGAACCCCCTAGTTGTCTAGAGCGGGTCTTAAGTGGTGTACTCTACATCCTTTGGAAAAATTGGTATTCTGAGTAGTGGCTTATGATTTAGACTATCAAAAGTAGTTATCTTTCTAACATTGTATGTACACAATAGCAAATCAAAAATTTTAAAAAGAATCACACACTTCACACTTCACATTTAACAGTAGTGGTTGGATTTCATCACCAGCCATTGCTTGAGATTTGGTGATGGTGGCTTTCATCTCCATCCACCAATATCTACCCTTAGAAACCTTAGGTCACCCCCAAGCAAACTTGTTGGATTTCATCACCAACAAGAATCTCGTTGCCCCAACTTAGCCATAGTTTTTACCTTTCTTTGGATTAATTTATATTAGCACATTTGAAACACACAAGATCAAAACCTAAGGAAATGAATTCACATTAAAAGGAGATAATCAATGAATGAGGTAAGACACACGTGTTAAACAAACTTAGCATTGATTGTTTATTTTTCTTGTGAAATTTAAATTTTGTGTTTCATTTTATTGTATAATCTGTATTTTGGTTTAATTGCTTATGGTATTAACTAGAAAACAAAAGAAAGCATTAAATCAAGATAATTCAATGGAACCTTCATCCACCTTCCCCACCACTTCTGTGGTAGATTCCCTAAATGTGACACAAGCAGATTTGTCTGCAGGTCCCTCACATTCCTTGCCACCCATAACCTTTCATATGGCTGTTCCCCAAGTAGAGTCAACCTCACCAACCATTGATCACCACATTACCCACATAGACATGGCACGAGTAGAAGCTCTTATGAAGTCTTCTAACTATGTCTTAGAGTCAGTCCCCAACTCACCTAGACAAGATCCTACTTTATAGCAGGAACTTGTTTATTCCCAACCACCATCCAGCTTCACCCAGGTGTACACCAACCCTCTCTTGGAGGCATCAGTTGCACCTTCCCACCATTTCTCCATTCCCCAATCATCATGTGCTCCTAGCACTTCATACACATCTACCTATACCAACCCCTGGTATGAAGCACAAATCAATGTTGCTTCACAAGTACCCATTCCATCCAATCAAGTTGCAATTCCTATTTCCACTTGTCCCCCATCCACATTAGCCATTCCATCTTCATCCATGCCTTCCAATGATGATGTGGAAATTAATGAAGCATGGGTACATTTGAACAAATTGCTTAAGAAGTGGCAAACAACTCAACAAGTTCAAGTGAACCCTAAGCCTCAACCAATTTCCACTCAACCCACCTTCATCACCCAAATTCCATCATGGGCACCACAATATTCTATGGTTTCCATTCCCATACCTCCATCAACCTATTCCATTCCCATGAGTCAACCCATCCATAGTCCTCATACATCATATCCTTTTCTTCATTCACAATCATTTCTTCACCAACCTCATCATCATAAAATTCACTCCATGCCCCCAATTCATCACACCTCCAACAACACACTCAATCTCATCCATTCATCAATCCATTCACCACATCTCAATTCACTCAACAAGCAAACCAAGGCTTACAAACAAATTGTCAACACACTAAAATTTTACAACAAATTTTAACTCGACTCACTAACATTGAGTTGTAGTTGAGTCATCATCAATGTCATCATCATTCATGTCAACAACCACAACAATTGCAACATTCAGTTCCACAATCCACATCTCAGGTTACAATACCTATACCACAATTTCAAAATCCAACACAATTGGACAAATGCACCAAGCATCCCACAAAGCCCCATCGAGATTACACAATGCTTTCAGAATCTTATTCAACCATTTTTTGAAGGCTTTATGAAGCACAAGAGATTGTACTTCCAAAAATCAAATCAAGTGATCTTAACAAGCCACATGGAAATAATTATAAGAAGCACTTGTACTATCCTTATCATCAACAAGTGGGCCATGACATCAACAATTATCATGTATTTAAAGATGTTGTCCAAGATCTTATTGATTTGAAAGTCTTTCCCACAAATGGTCTATCCAACCCATCTGATCAGGACATTGGTACCAACTCAATCATCAAGCATACTAGGGATTCTCAGGATATCACATCCTCCTAGTCACTCACATCATCAATCATCAAAAATATTGAGGATTCTTAAGATATCACATCATCCATCATCAAGAAAATTGGGGATTCTCAGGATAGCACATCCTCCTAGTCACTCACATATCAATTTTAAAAATCTCCAAAGGTACTTAATTCCTTTGGTCACATCTCAATTTCAAAAATCCTTAAAGGTACTTAACTCTTTGGTCACATCTCAATTTCAAAAATCTCCAAAGGCACTTAAGCCCTTTGGTCACATATCAATTTTAAAAAGCTCCAAATGTACTTAATCCCTTTGGTCACATATCAATTTCAAAAATCTCCAAAGGTACTTAACCCCTTTGGTCATATCTCAATTTCAAAAATCTCCAAAGGTACTTAATCCCTTTGGTCACATATCAATTTCAAAAGTCTCCAAAGGTACTTAATCCCTTTGGTCACATATCAATTTTCAAAAGTCCCCAAAGGTACTTAACCCCTTTGGTCACATCTCAATTTTCAAAAATCTCCAAAGGTACTTAATCCCTTTGGTCACATCTCAATTTCAAAAAGCCCCAAAGGTACTTAACCCCTTTGGTCACATCTCAATTTCAAAAAGCTCCAAAGGCACTTAATCCCTTTGGTCACATCTCAATTTTCAAAAAGCCCCAAAGGTACTTAATCCCTTTGGTCACATCTCAATTTTCAAAAATCTCCAAAGGTACTTAATCCCTTTGGTCACATATCAATTTCAAAAATTCCCAAAGGCACCTAAGCCCTTTGGTCACATCTCAATTTCAAAAGGTCCCAAAGGCACTTAATCCCTTTGGTCACATATCAATTTCAAAAATACCCAAAGGCACCTAAGCCCTTTGGTCACATCTCAATTTCAAAAAGCTCCAAAGGCACTTAATCCCTTTGGTCACATATCAATTTCAAAAATCCCCAAAGGTACCTAAGCCCTTTGGTCACATCTCAATTTCAAAAATCTCCAAAGGTACTTAATCCCTTTGGTCACATATAAATTTTCAAAAATCTCCAAAGGTACTTAAGCCCTTTGGTCACATATCAATTTTCAAAAAGCTCCAAAGGTACTTAATCCCTTTGGTCACATATCAATTTTAAAAAGCTCCAAAAGTACTTAATCCCTTTTGTCACATCTCAATTTCAAAAATACCCAAAGGCACTTAAGTCCTTTGGTCACATTTCAATTTTAAAAAGCTCCAAAGGTACTTAATCCCTTTGGTCATAAGCTTACCAGGCTAGGGGAGTAGAAGAACCTGAGCCACTTGACATCATACACTCGAAAGCATTCCATGCTTAATGTGATTTATATATATGTATATATACATGGCTAATACACAAAAACATTGCACTTCATTTGCACACATTTCATTTAAAGACAATTGCATTCACACATTTCATTTTAAAAAAAATGCATTCATACACTACATTTCACAAATTGCATTTCATTCATACCATCCACATTTCCATTTCATATTAGGGATCATTTATTCAGTTCAAGGTCTTAATTGGTCCAATAAATTCATGTTGCCTTAATCAGGGGCACCTTCACAACATCATCCACACCATTCCACCAAGCCAAATTGTCATTTGCAAAGCCACATTTCCATAATTCCTAGGTGTTTTCGGTCACTCAGCCACTCCTAGTGTTTTAAGAAACCTCCAAAATACATGTCAAGTTCTCTTTAGGACCATCACACATCTTCACTAAGAAAATATTGAGTTTTAGAAATTGACTCCAAAACATTCTTGAACCAAACACAATTTCACATCTTAAAAACATCTTGTGTCAAAGAGGGATAACACCATACTTGGTTTGAACCTCAAAGTGAAAAGGGTCATCCTTGCTAGTCCCATCATGCAACATAGTCCACAAAAATAGTGGTTTTCACCACTATCATAGTTGCTTCCAAATCCAAAATATGGAGTAGTAAGGATAGGGTACAATTCTCATCACACTTAGGTTGAGAATCTGATTCCCCAAAGCTCTAAATATTTTACATCACACACCACTGATCATTGGGTTGTAAGGATCGTACTACATTTCCAGTCAGACGGTTAGGTAGTCATCCCTAAAATTTAAGAGATCAAATACTTGGACTATGGAGTTAGCCTCCACTGGAGCTATAGATGCTTGACTAGCAGTGGAGTACGCTCATGCATGGTGACACATCTCTTTCAAAGAGACCTCTGACCGCACATAAGGACAAGCTAGCTTCTTGGTCTCATCCATAACAGGTCACACCTAATTTACTCAAGATGAGTTAATGAACTCACTTGCACACACATTGGTTCTTGATTACCTCGAGTCATTACCATGCTCTTGATTTGGTAAATGAATTCACTATACACACATTTGGTCCTAGAGGGATTAGGCAGTTTTAGTGAGTTTGTTTGATGCCACTAGTATGTCTGAGTCTCTATAAAATAGTCAGTTTTCCATATCAACATCCATATCTTCTTCCATATCAACATCCATATCTTCTTCCATTTCAACATCCATGTCATTTCATGAGTCTTTTCACCCCACATACCACCAAGTTTGGTGCCCCTGATTAAACAACAATGCTAAATATGGTCAAGAAAAATCTAAACTATGAATGATCATTAGAAAATTAGTTCATTTTCATCCATATACATTAATCATCCATAACACATTATCATTTGCATTAATCATCCATATACACTTGCATCCACAAAAACATTCACACAAAAGCATAACACAAAAGTAAAATCCATGTATATAATTGCATATGCAAATATTTCTAGAAAGTTCAAACAACATCACAACTTGAGGGTGTTCAAGGTATCACACCTTCCCCCCAATAAATAAAACAAGCATCACAACTTGGGGGTGCTCAAGGTATCACACCTTTTCCCACCAATTCAACAAACAATTCAATCATGCATACACATTACATCATCAACAAATCAATTGCTAGGTTCAAAAGGTTGCATGTTTTTTTCAAAGGTTGTGCCCTTTACCTTGCATTCATGCATTTTCAAAAACCCCTTGATCTATTAGGGAAAAAATAGACATCGTCCCATTTAAAAAACCTCCTCATCTATTGGGGAGAAAATAGATCACATTCACAGTTTACATTCAACATCATCCATTTCATTCATTGTTACACCTTCATTCATTTGCAAATACAAGTGAACCTTGTATTTTGTGGTTTATCCTAGTCACTTGGTGGTTGCAGTGATTCGTTATCCATGCAATCTAGTAGGATGGATAGATCACCATAAGGAAACTTACATTTTCATAAAACCCCTTCATCTGTTAGGGCAAATAATAGACACATTCATTGCATTTTCCCCATTTCATAAACCCCTTCATCTGTTAGGGCAAATAATAGACACATTCATCACATTTTACCCATTTCATAAACCCCTTCATATGTTAGGGAAAAGAACAGACACATTCATCACATTTTCCCCATTTCAAAAACCCCTTCATCTGTTAGGGCAAATAACATACACATTCATTGCATTTTTTCCATTTCAAAAACCCCTTCATCTGTTAGGAAAAATAATAGACACATTCATCACATTTTTTCTATTTCAAAAATCCCTTCATCTATTTGGGAAAAGAACATACACAATCATTACATTTTTCATAGTCATTTAATTTTTCCTTTATAAAAATCCCTTCATATTTTGGGGCAAAGAATATACACAAGTACAAGTGAACCTTGTATTTAGTGGTTTATCCTATTAACCTGGTGGTTGTAGCGACTGGTTATCCATGCAATCTGGTAGGATGGATAAATCACCATAAGGACACTTACATGTTCAAAATCTATTGGGGCAAATAATAGACACAATCATTGCATTGCATTTTTCCATGTCAAAATCCCTTCATCTTTTGGGGCAAATAACATACACAATCATTGCATTTTTCACAATTATTGCATCATACACATGTCAAAAACCCCTTTCATCTATTGGGGCAAAAATAGACTCAGTCACTTGAATCCATATATTCAAAAATGTAGCTTACCTCCACAAAATCACTCCATATTGCATCCATCAATACATTTCTCATCATCACATCTTCATGTCAACATCAAATCCATCAACAATTGCATTTACATTCAATATTTGCCAAGTTCATATACAATTTCAAGTGAACCTCGTATCTAGTGGTCTATTCTATCTCCTTGGTGATTGCAGTGATTTGCATCCATGCAATTTGGTAAGATGAATAAATCACCATAAGGACACTTGGCCATTTTCATCATCCACTATCTCCTTGTTCGAAAACAAAATCAATTTTGGTACCTCATCTTTAGAGTGAGACTATGCCAAGACCAATTTGCTCAAAAAGCTATCATTGATGGCCTTGTTCGTGGGGCTTGAAACATGAACAAAATCATAACTTTTCATCATCTCCTTTGCAATTACACCAGTCTCTGAGGATGCAGGTCGGGTAAAGTGATTGAGCAACTATTTAGGGATTCCGTGTAGGAATTGTTGCAATCATGAGTGGCCCCGAGGATAGACTATTTTTATTTTCTTTTTGCATTTGCATACTTGCATTTCAATGATGCCATAAGGTATATTCTTCAACAACATCGAATCACCCCAAATTTGGGGCAACCACATTTGGTTTTGACTTTCCCACAATGGGATACATCTTACATGATCATGGCATCTACACTTGGAAAAAATCCCTTCATATGTTGGGGCAAAAATAGACACATTTTCATCACATTTTCCACAAATTCCTTCATCTATTGGGGAAAAAATAGACACATATTTCATCACATTTTCCATAAAATGCTTCATCTGTTGGGGCAAAAATAGATGCATCATCTCACATTTTTTCACCAATCCCCTTCCTACCGTTGGGGTAAAAATGGTATCACATTTACACCATTTATTTGCACAAGATTTTTCAATTGGCTCGTGAGATTCATTCGCAAACTCACTCACCAATTGAGGGGGTAAGCTACACAAAATTCAAATTCTTTCATTCTTTTGTCTTCAAGCTCACATTTCACATCTCAAGAGAAAGTTGCTTCTGCACCTAGCCAAAAATAGGTGTCTTGTATTTTTGCACTACATTGTGTTTCACGCAATGCAGTACAAAAAGGGGCATCTATAGACACCAAAACCTAGCCACTTGTCCTCCATCCTATGCTTTCCCACCATTTCCACCCACTATTCATATATATTTATATATTTGTTTTTATATATATTTAAATATTAATATTTTATATATTATATTTTATATATTTAATAAATATATATTTATATAAGTGAATTAATCCCAACCATCCGATTTCACTTAATCCTATCCATTCATCCATATCAATCCATGCCACACCCCAAATTTAATATCCACCCTTCGATATGCTTTTATCTCAACCACACGATTAGTGTCATTGAAACCCTAGCATGCCCTAGGTTGGATTATTAATAGGAGCCATTTTGATGGCTCAACCCCTAAGATTTTCTAACACTTTTTGAGCCCTAATATTCCTAACAATATTTGGATTCTCCCTCGCATCCTCACCTTCACTTTCGCTCACCATCGCTTTTGCATTCATCATTGCCCACCTTGCATGAACCAGATCTATTTCTATTGCATTCTCTAGAACCCCCCTGAGCACCCACAGGTGTTTCCCATTTTCCTTGAGTACCCACAGGTATTTCCTGAGTGTCCATAGGAATTTCCTATTCTACCAAGTTCCCACGGGTATTTCTTGAGCATCCATTGGTATTTCCTACTATTTTTGAGTGCCCATGGGCATTTCCTTGAGTTCCCATAGGAATTTCCTATTGCTACCGAGTGCTCGTAGGTATTCTAGTCCTAGATCTATTATCCTACTAGACCTCGAGTGATGCTAAGGCATCACCACATTGATTTTCTACAACAGTTACATCAAACCAAAAAAATAGCAAGCATCACAAGGTAAATCTTTCACTTTGATTATTATTTTTTAGTATTTTCATATTTGCATGTAGTTTTATTATTGGATAGCTAGGGTTTCATTAATTTTTGAGGGTCTCACATAGTGGAGCCCTCACAGTTATTACTAACTCTTTGTTATCATATTATATGTGCAGATCTAGAGATACATAGGCATTGAGCAGTTGTTTAAGCTAGAGTGGCCTAGTATTGGATAGCACGAAGCCCACTCACTTTTATTGGGAGTAAAGATGCATTTTGAGACACCACCAACATTGTAGCTAGGGTTTCGAAGAACCCTAGCATTGTGTATATTTGTATCAAAGAATTCAAGGATTCTTATTGTAACAATGGAGTTTTGAGGCTCCCCCCATTAATAAAAATCATTCATTGTGCAATATTGTTCTTTGAGTTCTACTTTATATCTTGTTATTTGGTGTTGCATTTTTGTCTCTTTAGGAACATCTAATTTATTTCTATTATGATTTGGATTTAGTTATAGTTGTAGTTAGTTAAGATTAATTAGTTAGGATTATATAGCATGTTAGGAAAACTTTTTTCAATAGTGTAGTTGCATTTGTGTGATAAAATAAAAATATCATGTTAGATTTTATTTCCTTGCATTAAAAGAGATTGCATTAGGCATTTTAGATAGAAAGAAAAATGAAAAAACCTAAAAATATAAGAATTTACACCACACACTACATGACTTATGTAAACATCAACAAGTTGGATTTCATCACCAACCATTGATTGAGGCTAATGATGATGGAATTCATATCCATCCGTTGGCTCGCACCCTAGAAACCATAGTGGCCACTGTGAGTGGTTTTTTGGATTTCATCACCAAAAATCTCTATACTTTTGGATGCATCCTGAAGTAGGACAAGTTTAGACACCCTTCATTATTTGGATACATAATTTATGGAACATTAGCTATCGTTTATACCTAATCTCACATTAGGGTGAAGTGAAAGCCTAGATGTACTAGTAGCAAGGCACTAGATAGTGTGGCTTCTTCCAAGGGTATTTAATTCTCATAAGGATACCATAAACCATATCCATTTAAGAATCCATTTTTATCCATCATTGTGCCACTTCCATCAAAGTGGTGGACATTAAAACACCCAATTACTTTGCATTTCATCATCCCATCAATAGTTTTAGGTTAAGTTGCATAAAAAAAACAAAACTCCAAAAAATAAAAAATGTTCTAAAATCCAAAATAAATTAAAAAACACACAAAAACAAAAAAATAGTCTCAACAATCTCACAAGGACATCAATCAAACTTTGGCAGATTAAAAATGAAGAAAATCAAAATTGTTGTTTGCTTTGTTTGTTTGTGTAGATAGATAAAAAAAGAGAAAAATACAAAAAGAGGTTCACTAAAAGCCACCACACCTTCACATCCATATCCTGTACATTTCCTAGCTTATGATATTGACAAAAAGTCAAGCCCAATATCAAGACACTACTCAAGCTACCATGGACCCATTCGATCAGGTCTCCCACCCATCCACCACTCCTTTGAATCAGTAGGAGGCAGCCTCCTAACCACCCTTGGGTGGTTTTTCTAGCTACATACAACATCTTACTTCCCTATTGTCCAAGTTTTAAAACTCGAGCACCACCTACCATCATGTCCTCACCCTAGAACCTGAGCCCACTAGTTTGGGGATCCCTAGGTCCTTAGACCATGTCACCTTAATTTCTATTGATGCTACACTAGCACCCCAAGGTGGTTTTATTTCCTTGCCAGATTCACCACATCCATCCCTATCACCATTAACCATTCCACCTTGGTCAGTCTCTCCCACACCCTAAGAACATGTCTTGCTGACCCAAATGCTTAGTTTGGCATGCCTACAAAATTATTTCCACTGGGTATTTGAACCCCAAACCAATGTAGACTATATATACATAGTTGTAGATCCAAACCAACCTTTCTATGTCCATGTTAATATGTCATCTCACTTGTCTGAATCCATTCAGCCCACCTCATCCCATCAATCATATCCATCGCCACAAAGGCTAAACCCCTCACCTCCCACATATGTGTAATATAACTTTGTGTAGTCTCCATTATAATTAACTCGATCACCCACCATTCAGGTGCTAACGCCCCTACAACCATTAGATCCCTCTTATAATTTATTCCAACCACCATTAAGCCAACCCCCACTTCTAATAAGATACTACCAAACCTCACTTGCCACCATCCAACCATCGCTAGAGGCTAAGGCCTTGTCAGCCCCCAAAAATATTAGCCCCTTTTTTTTATGTTTCCTTGGTCTTGTTTCCCTCTTCCCTTTAAGGGCACACAAGGTGGTATACCCAAGTCTAACATCGTGTGCTCCACTGAAGAGTGGAGTGCACAAAGAACCCAATGGCACACCAACTCATGCACCCCAATTCAGGCCCATGCACTCCACTAGGAGAGTGTGCAAGAATCCCTTTGGATGCACGAAGCCATGCACCCAACCTAAGCTTGTGCATCCCATTGGATAATGGGGTGCACAAGAGTCCTTAAGGGGTATACAACTCTATGCACCTCAATCTAAGTCTGTGTGCTCAATGGGAGTGTGGAGCATACAAGGTCCCCAAAGGGCACATAAACTTGTGCACCCCAAAAGAGTTCATAGGCTCCCCCACAATGGAGCACATGAAGGTCCAAACGGGTGTGCAAGTTCACATGCTCATCTAAAGTCCATGCACTCCAATATAGAATAGAGCACACAAAGTCTGCCAAGGGCATGCACCTTTGTGCACCCTATTTCTACCTGTGTGATCCATACCAATGGAGTCCGCAAGAGCCTTTAGGGCACATGAAGTTGTACGCACAAATCTCAGCCCATGCGCTTCACTCTCTAGTGAAGCACACAAAGTCCTAAGTAGCACACAAGCCCGTGCATCCCATACAATTTTTGTGTGTTACACTCTCTTAGAGTGCATGAGGGTCTAGCTGGGTACACAAAGTCATGCACCCACCTTCAGGTTCGTGCACTCCATTGTGGAGTGCACAAAGGTGTTAAGGGCACATGGCCTCATGTGCCCCACTATGGTTCATGCACTCCACTCCCTTAGATCACATGAAGTTTTTGTAGATGCACAAGTTCATGCACCCATCCTGAGGTTCGTGCACTCCACTTCCCAAATGGAGTGCATAATTTTTTTCTAGGCATGTGAATTCATGCGCCCAGGCCTACTCAAGGTGTGCGAAGATTTAATGTGGTGCAATTTTCATGCGCTTTCCTTGAAAGTCATGCACCTTACTTGAGTGAGCCCTACTTGGGCTAATAAGAAGCCACCACATGTCCCAAAGTTATAATTTAATCAAGTGGGAGTAAAAGTGCAAGATGATGTGGTGTGCCAAACCTCATGGCACAGCTAGTCATAAAATGTCAACCAATGATAAAACATGCACCTACCTACGTGAATTAATTGCCTAAAACACTAACCAACCCACCATAACCTAACAGGAATATAACAATAGAATAATAGAAAAATAGAGGGAGAGCCTAGGATCCTAAAATATTGACCAACCCACCAAAACATAACATGAATATAACAATAGAACAATAAAGGGAGGTTGAGGGTGCCACTAGTTACAACTTTGACCTGATCGAAGAAGATAACCAACACCACCTGACACTATTGAGAAGTTTGTTCATGTGGGCATAGCAGGATAGCACCATACTAGCCTAGATCTACAACAAATGGGGCACCAATTTGGGCTAATTAACCTAACCAAAGGTCCACCACTACTCAAACCTCTTGGTATGGCTATAAGTAGCCTACGACCCAAAGAATAGGACCATTTGTGATCACTAAAATTAGGCCATAGCCTGACTGATAGTAGACCAAATAAGGCAAATATTCGAGCTCACATCGGTGTTGTGGGTCTTGGACTTCAAGACATTCGCCCTCCAAGACAATTTCATGCTCAACACCACATTCCTAGATATGTTTCTAAAGAGGAAGAAGTGAAAATATTTAGGTTTCCCTATTTGAAAGTTCCTACTATGTCCCTGGGTGCAGGACTATGCATACATGATTAACCTAGTATTGGGCATCAAATATTTTGAGCTAATCACAAAGGAGGTTATATTATTAATCATTCAATGCAATATAATAGATAGGATGTCTCTCTATCGATGGGAGGATGTGATAAGTGATAACATGAATGAGGAGTTGACAAAGTTGTAGAAGGCCATATTGGTAGACAAGGAAGAACTTCCCCCTTTTTCATATTATTTATTTTTAATTCATTTGTTTATAGCACAATTGAGCAAACCTTTGGTTGCTTAGATAGGAGGAGTGATCGCCACTGTCCTTCAAGATCAATTGTTGTGCATCCAGGAGGGGTGCTCTAGTTACAAGGTCTTCTTTGAAAAGGTCCTCCTAGTAGTGCACACTCGAATGTGTGGCGAGGAACCTGATAGGTTTGGAGTTGGGGTAAGAAAATTTTTGCATGAGGCAAAAGCAAGAGCTTTCTTATATGCAAAATAATTCTCCTACATTAGAATATATGGTTCCAAATTACCCCCAAAGGTGTTTTTGAAACACTGCCCGACCTCCATAGCCATCCTGGAGATAACCTGACATATTATCGAGGAGGTAAAAATTAGATATCTTAGGAAAAATGGTAGTGTGCCATGGTTGCCTATTCCTTGCTCGATGGGAGCTTACACTTATTTAGGCCATTTTGCAATGTTGTGGGCCATATGGAATATGGATACATACTACTTTCCTAAGGTCACATGGAGACCCTATGATCTCGATGGCCACCATATAACCGATGTTGCTAATAAGCTTGCTCTCTTGCAAGTTACTCACAGGAAGGATGACTTTGAGGATGATATGCAAAAGGCCATCAGGGCAGGGCAGTCATTAGAATATGTATAGAAAATGAGCAATAGGTCTTACAACAAAATAGAAGCAGTTGGAGATTATGGCTCTGATTTGAGGTTGCATAGGGAATTATTGGTGGATAATATGGTGCCACTAGTCCCAACTGCTCCCTTAAAGGAGTTCAAGGACCTCACTTTCCATATTATCTAGCAAGATACTAACCTTTTTGAGGTCATGATGAAAATAGTGGGTGAGGCACAACAAGAGTAGGCCAAACTCCCCTCTTCTTCCAGTTCCCTAACTGCCACCTCAAAAGGGAAAGAGTTGGTCTCCTCATCTCAAAGTACCACATCATCAACTTTAACATTGATGTGTCCATCTGAGAGAACCAATGTGGTGGTGGGCCAACCTTCATTATTCTCTACCACCTTAGTGATTAATCAAGAAGAACGTCCCATCCCCCCAAGGCCTTAAATAAAATAACCGAAGTTGGGAGATTGTCCAATATACTTAGAGAATATGAGGTATGAGAGGAGAGTCCCATGTAGTCACCTGCTAGGAAGAAATCTATAACTGAGTCTTCTACTAAGGGCATCGAGAGTCTTACACTAGCAAGGGTAAGGGACACACTCTAGTTCACTATCGA
Organism: Wollemia nobilis; assembly: GCA_028583015.1. Taxonomy (NCBI): domain Eukaryota; kingdom Viridiplantae; phylum Streptophyta; class Pinopsida; order Araucariales; family Araucariaceae; genus Wollemia; species Wollemia nobilis. The sequence goes on along the minus strand of JAQPPZ010000386.1, from coordinate 2,873,903 downwards.
TGAAGAGGACCAGATACAATATATGGAAGAGCAGAGGTCCCCAAGCAAAGGAGTAAGTAGGCCCCAAAGGATATCAAGGCAAGAGGCAGGTGAAGTATCCACTACCACATTTGATATCCCTTTGCCACCAAGTCTAAAGGAGGCCACCATTGACATTAGTAAAGGTGTTATGTGGGTAGAGGCTGCACCCATCAAAATGATGAAATCCCAAGTGGCCATCCAAGCACAAGTGGCAACAATAGTGGAGAAAGAGATAGAATATTTAAAGGCCAAGGCTACAGAGGTGGGGAAACTCTAGCTCAAAGTATAATAGCTCTGGATCAAGGTTGATCGATTAAGAATGCCAGCTCCTTCCTAGGATAGTAATCAGTTTGGGTATGTGGAAGAATTTAAATAGGAAATGAAAGAAAATATGATGGAGAAAATGGAAGACCTTGAGTCCATATTTTATGACATTTATGCCACTGGGCATGCTGTAGGTCTCTTGTGAGATCAACTATAGCAAGAATATCATAGGGTGAATTCTATATTCCCCATATAAAATATATTCATGGATAACTACATGACAATTACCGATATGACAGATACATTGGCAAATGGTTCCATCTACTTCTTTGTCGAGGAATATGCCAAATTTTTTGTCTTCCTATAGAACAGATAAAATTGGCTCTTGTGGAACCAAGAGGTGGTCAACGCTGAACAAGAGGTCGAAGATGAGCTAAGGTATTGTGGTTTCAAACTTTATGAGTTTATTCAAGCTCCTGACATCAAAGAGTTCATGCTCCACAAAATATAAAATTTTGAATTTGGTCCCAACAAAAAATTGTCAAAGAAATTTGCAACTTTGGTACAAATGGTGGATCGCCTATGTGTCTTCACTGATTACATAGTGGATTGGTATAGAGAAAGGGTAAAAAAAGCCATGCAATACCTAAAATTATTATTATTTACTTTAACATTCCATGATGAGCCATGGAACTATATTGACCAAAGTTTGCAAGACCTCAGAAGAGGAAGGGTGGGACTCGGTTCACCAGGAGCACACGAGCCAGTTACAACATAGTCGCCAACCTAGGGAAATGGGGGAGACAATATACAACAACTAGCATAGGGTGGTAGGAGAGATGATGCATAGTCGCAACAACCACCTGCTTAGATAGAGAAATGTGGGCTATGTACCTATTTTTTATTACATATTACTAGAGGAGACAGTTACAGCCCCACCTGAGTGCTTTATAAGAGAGACTACCATAGCTATAGTTTTTATCAAACCTTTGAGAGAGAAAACCCAAGTATAAGTATATATTTGTTTAGGAGTTACTCATATTTTTTTGTGTGTCTTTATATATTTATTATCTTACCCTTCCTTCTACCATTTTCCAAGGACTTCTAGGAAGCGTTGTTCATTGAGATCATTTCTTATGGAAAGCACCAAAGTTGGATACTCTTACATCACTATAATCAGGATGAAGAGGAACAACCCCATGTTATGATATTCAAACTAGGGTCTATTGTAATCATTATCATATAGGACCCGAGCACTCTTTTGGGCCTGTTATATGTAAATATTTTTCATATAAATATAAATCCAACTCTACTTTTGGTAATCTTCTATATTTATGGTCTATGTTTGCTCTTTTATGTATTACAATAATATAAATATATGAAATATGCCTTTTGTCACTAGTTTAATCATTTTCATGCATTACATTATTTGAATGAATTAAAACAAACTAGTTCTCCTCTCTCTTTCTTTTCTAAGTCATTTAATATGAATATGCTATGACTACCCAATGTATATAACACCGTCTGGTCTTGATACACTCTATTAATGCTAGGTTTGGTCATAAAAAATTAAAATAACATAATATAATTTTATTTTGTAGTGAATGGGTGATTGAACTATAATAGTAAATACTTACACCCATTGTCTGGGGTTTCCTTATTCGACTTGATATGTTTAGAGTCAACCTGGTAATATATTCCTTGGTCAAAGAGGTAGATCCACCAGAGTCTGCAATACTCGTTGTGAGCTTCGAGATTCCTGTGACATGACAAAGCTTAAAAAGGTAAGCAAGAATCCCCACAATAGGCCTAGGATCAATAATCTCTACCACAAAAATACCAATAACATCAACCCCCTCAACAACAATACCAACAACACTAACAACCACCACAACAACAATACTATTAGCAACCACTGCTACAACAATACTATCAGCAACAACAACCACCTACACCTCAACATTAACAACCAAAATAATAGTACTATAAAAAACCATTACTATAGTAGTACTCCCAACAACAATAACCACCTACACCCCAAAAACAACAATAGTTGTCCAATCAACAACACTTTTTATAGCAACAACAACATCATCATCAATAAACCTTTCAACATCAGCAAGTTGCTCAAAAAAACTATCAACATCAAGCCATTCCACATCAACAAGTCATCCAAAAATGACATCAAAAACCACCCCTTCAATATCATCATCAATAAAAACAACAACAATCACACCAAACCTATCAACAACTCTTCACCCAAAATCAACCGTCCAACACATACATAAACCATTAGTTCACCCAACAACATCAATAATCCCAATTAGGATTTTAGGTTGGCACATCGCATGTAGCCCCCTAAGTCACTTAAAATCCATTTCAATGGTTGGTTTATTAGATCCACACTTTAAAAATGCAAGTTACTGGTATGGGGTATCAAAAACCAACACTTGACCAGTTACAAAACTTTCATATCCATCCATCAGTGCCATCACCACCATATCTTCCTCTATTTGAAATTCCAAAATTTGAGGGAAATGAGGACCCTTGAGAGTGCATGAGAAATTTATCAAATCATGTTATATCCTCAATTATATTGATGCTCTCATGCTTTGCACCTTTCCATTGTACCTTGGGAGAGGAGCTTTGGACTGATATAACCATTTTCCTAGACATAGCCTCTATAACTTTGAGCAATTGGACAACCTCTTTCTGGAATGCTTCTCTCTAAATGTCAAGAAGCAAAAAAAATTGATAGAATTATATAATATTTGATAATTTGATGATAATCCTATCTTAGATTATGGTTATAGATGGAGAGATATGATAATAGAGTTACCCTTTTCTCTCCCCATCAAAAATATTATTCGAATGTTTACAAGTAGTTGTTCCAAACTAATATCGCTATTATTACAACTCCAACAATATCACACACTCAAAGAAGATCTAGCATAGTCTAAGATGATCGAGGACATAAATATCCAATAGAGAGAGATAAAACTCAAGAAGAAAGAGTGGTCGAACAAAACTTCTAAAGGCACCTCTACTAATTAGTCTAAACCCAACCAAGTTAATCAGGTGGTATTGAGCATCTTGATCAATTCCAATCAACAAAAACATCAAATACCACCTCAAAAACCCCCACAAATTCAATAACCACCCCAACACCCTACATACCATGCCACACCACCTCTCGTGCAACTTTTGAATCAAATACAACTAGACAACTGAAATAGGCATCTTGGTAGGCACCCTTGTAGTTACATGCCACTTTTGGAACATTATTCAGCCATATTTTTAAAGGATATATGAGGCACAGGAAATCATATTACCAAAAGTGAAACTAGAAGATCTGAATAAGACTAAACCCAAGTCTTATAAATAATATCAATATTGTATTTACCACAATCATAAGAAGCAATACATCAATGATTGCATCACATTCAAAAATCTGGTTCAAGATCTTTTTGAGAAAGGGGATATTGCCATTGAAAATCCTTTGGCTCCACAAAATCAAAACCTTGGCATCTACCAAGACCCTTTAACATAACATAACTAACAATCCACTATACCTACAAATGTTGTTACACCACCTAACCAGGTAAACCATATTAATAGTGTGCAAAAAAATTAAAACTTTATAGGGATGATACATATAGTTACTCGAAACCAATTCTACCTTGAGCAATCAATGCAACTAAGTATTGCACCCAATATACCTTCATCCTTTACATTTCCACCTCTACCAATGTAGGTCGTACCTCATACTCTATGATCAATCATATAATTAACTAATTGCCTCACCTAGAGCCTTAAAATAGCATCGACCAAGCTTTAAATTTATGAGCTCATCCAAAAATCACCCCCACATCATGAGGTATTAATAAATTTTTTGAAATCCATTGAATTTCAAACACAATATCCAAATATATTCATAAATTTTATTGGCAACATCAGAACGTGCACAGAGCCATCCATTGCCTTTTATCACCATGAGATAAAAACCTTACCAATAGAGATACTAGATCCTCCATTGCACATCATAGCTCATATAGACAACAAGACCTTCAAGTGATTTTTGATCTAAACTTGATTGTCTATCAACATCATTACCTCTACCACACTTCAATATTTAAACTTGCCATTGTCACACATAGTTGCATCTGTGTTCATCATACATGCCTTCAAAAATACCTTTTTCTCAACATTGGTAACAATTGTTTTACCTATTCACATAGGTGTAAAAACCATCCATAAACTATTCCACCTCATTGAAGCAGAAATGCAATACAATGTCTTGCTTGAAAGACCATGGATTTGGGATATGTGATGCATCCCCTCAACACTACACCATTACCTCAAGTATATTCATGAGGATCATGTGCATTGCATCCCTGCAAATGAGGAATATTTCAAGTATTGCAACATGATTTTTAACCCATATGAACCTCCCATACCATCCATACACCTATATCTCACCACAAAATTTCTCAAAACAACCCCTCAGCCAATCATATCACACACCTGACCTCATCCATTGTGAAGTCCCAACCCACTTTCACACCCATATTTACCACCAATATCATTGCACCCAACTCACTACACAAACCTAACTACTTCATAGAGTCTCGATTATCCATCAACCACATCCATACAACCCCAACATACATGGAAAAACCCTCCACATCCTAGACAACCCTTGTCTACATAAGGTCTCCCCTTCTACTCACACATTCCACACATACCTTCCACTAACCCACCACTCTAGCCAACCACATCCATTACCACACCACCTCCATCCATAGTGGCCCAGGTCACTACCACACCTCCATTACCCATATTCGCCACATCTACCTACATGGTGGAGTCTTGAAACACTCTACCTACCACAATGATAGACCTGTTAACCCCACCCAACAAAGAGTAAGCTATCACAACTTCCTTTCCACCATCCACCAATACCTCATCCATTGCAACACCCCTAGCCAATTCATCCTCTACACAACCTGAAACTCCACCTCCATCAAACTTATCCAATGCGATTTCATCCATACCAATTTCCACCCTAGTTTCATCCATGATAGTACCTCAACTAGAAGAAAATGTTGCAACTTCTCTTGCATCTAATTCCTATTATACATAGATTGCAGTTCACATAATGAGTCTATGAATATGTGAGTACTTAGTGCACAATATCACATTTATACCTCCTATTATCGAATCAATAAGGGAATTTTTGTTGCCCATGCATAGGCACCATTGTTACCATGGGTCCTACCTTCAATTCAAATTTTTTTATCTATGTTAGAGTTGATACTTAATCTAATGTACCTCTTGAGGAGCGACCTAAATCACCATTTTATAGTGATGTTAATTTATTATTCAATCCCTCCTTTACATTAAAATACTTTTGACATTGACATTGGATAGGATTTGTCCTAGGTCATCATGAAAAGAGAATTTTTCATCTTATCAAACCACATTACCAACTCATTGAAGAAGATTTTGGACTAGGGTATCACCACCATCAACTAGTTGAATTCTTCGAGGAGATTTTTCAATGTCTTACCCTTGGATCCGAGGAGGATAATGATAATGAATACCCTGATCATAAAAAAAACTCTTTTCAAGTTACTCAAAACCTTATAAGATGAAATAAATAAGTTTATTGAGACACTTTCTATTGCCTCTAATAGCTCTAAAGAATACTCTTCCACCATTGTCCCCCTCACATATTTTTTAGATGATGGTGATATTTACCTACATCTATTTCCCATGCCACTCCCCATTTTTCCCATGCTCCTTTCATTAGAATGCCAAAACATGCCAGTCCATCCACCACCTTTCTCACCTCAACCACCTCGAGCCAACCAAACCCAAATCCACTAATATTGGACTATATTTTTCCTTACGAGCATATCCTAGTGTGTTCAACCCCTTACCATCTAGGCCCCTCCATCCCACAAATAATCATGGTAGCCATTGACCTATCCACACCCTTCCACAATTGAAGTGATCCATTAAATCCCATCCATGTTGATCCAAGTCTCATTGTATTTGATTGCATATCCCCCATGTCATCCCCCAATGATTTCCTTCCATCTAGATAATTACTTCATCAAGAAAACATCTACATACCACCAACACTATCACCTATCTCTTCTACTATCCATCACATCGATACAAATGACACTGAATCACCTATTTTGAAAAATACAGTCGATGACATCCATATCATACCCACTCCTCATAAATTAGAGGAGGGTTACCATATGCTTGTTGAGGAGACCAACGATGTCGATATTAGTGCAGATCTCAACAACTTGCAAATCATCAAAATTGGAAAGATCCTTTCCTTTGTAGAACATGAAGCACTAGTTGCTTTTCTTATGAACACAAGCACACTTTTGCATGGTCATACAAAGACATACCAGGATTGGACCCTAATTAAGTGGTTCATAATCTCATCTTGAGACCTATTGTAAAAGTTGTAAATCAAATGCTACAGAAGATTCATCCTACCATAGCCCTTATGGTTAAATAAGAGTTACAAAAATTGGTAGATGTGGGTTTTATCCAACCCACAGAGTACCCAGAATGGATCTCAAACATGGTATCCGTTAGCAAACCTAATGGGGGGATACATATTTGCATAGATTTTTTTTATATTTTGATGGTGTATAGGAATACAATTACATGATATAAAATATAAAGAAATATAAGATGCTGAAATATGCTATTAATGTAAAATGATGAAAATGATACAATGTAATATGGAGGAAATGAACACTTCAGAACTAATACTAAAGAACTACATTGTACCTCATCACCAATCTATATAATGATCCACACAATATACCTACTACTACCTACAATGATATATAATCACTCACTATGAGGCACTTTATATAGAAAGATGGATTGCTTGGCCAACACTCTACCTAGTTGTACAAGGGAACACCTTGTACATTTACAACTTGCACATAGACACTTGTGCATTTTTTTTATTCCTTGAATTATCTAGCTAACTACCCCTTAAAGTAATCTCCTACTCTAGTTATGTACTAAGAGTGGTGCATTTACATGACCCAAATGATGTAATATACTCTAACACCCCTCTATATTACATTATTTAGGTATTGAAGATTTTAGTCTTCAATATGGATCTTCTTCTTCAAACATCCTTTAGCTTGATCTAGTTCTTTGCATTTTTTTTTTAATTCTCATTGCATTGTATGCCTCCTTGGTTTGATTCTTTCTCTTCTTCTCTATCCTTTGCTTTAGATTTTATTTTTGTACTTTCATAAGTGATTCCTGTAAAGATAATTTTCCTTCTTTGTCCTTGCTATGTATAGAGACTTCTGAAAAAACACCCAAAGCATCATTATAAGATCTTGAATTAATAGAACTTGAAGTACCAATATTTCATGAGGATTAAAATATTTTTTCTAAGTATGATTCACTCAATTCAGTTTTCCTTTTAAGAGCTTCTATCAATCCTTTTTGTTCTGCATTCTCATTCTTGTAACATTTGTATGTAAGTAATGCCATATACAATATGCTTACAAAATCTATAGGAAGTAGAATGTTATCCTTTCCATTTCCAATTGCTTAATTGATTTGATCTTGTAGATAACATTCCATGGTATCAAATTCATCATCTAAAGCTTCACTATGAATCATTTTTGAAGTAAGATATAAATATGCTTCACCATTTATAAGTAGATTCATGATTCCAATTTTTATGGCACTTGTTTTTTCCTTTCTAAAAGGGTTATTCAAATTATTTTTAGTTGTATTCTTAGAGGTATACATCCTTATAACTCCCTAGATTAGATTTTGAAGTGCTTTGATAGTGCCTAAATTTTGTTTCTCTTTTAGTGTTATGAGATAAGATATTCTGAGTAGTCTACCTTGTAACTCCCTAGTTAAGAGTATATGAGTTAATTTTATAAAGTTATTCAAGTCTTAGCTTTTGTAGAATTACTTATATCTCCCTAGTTAAGAGATGTGAACTAATTTGATAAAAACCTTTTTAGAATTAGGTTTTGTAGGATTCCTTATATCTCCCTAATAATTAAAATATGCTTAGTTCACATTCTAAGTTAATTTTGTAATGTTTTGAGAATAATCAACTTATTAATTTTACCTTATCTATTCCAATGAAGTATGTTTTAATAGTAGGATTTATTTTATCTCCTTAGAATGAGTATGAGATAATTTTGACCAATTATTTCCAACTCTATATGAAGGCAATTATTTTATTCTCTTTCCAATAGATTAATTTTCTAAATTTCAATTATATATTTAGTTTGAAGTAGTATGTCTTAGATCTACCTACTTTTTATAATATTAGAAAATAATGATATTTGTAAATTAATATTGATTAATCAAATTTGACAACCTTATGTCTCCTACTTGATTAATTGCAAATATGAATATTTAATATCTTGAAATAAGCTTGCTTGATAATCACTAATGCTTGTTAGGTTTATTCCAATGTAATATATCACCTTTTAACAATGCAATAGTCTATATCACCTTATAACTCTAATTTTAATTAAAGCAAGCAATTTTAATTGTTACCTTTGTAAGGCTTGATGCTCTACGTATCTTCGAGTAGCTCCACGTACTTCAATGATTGATTGGTATGTATCTCAATGTTGTATTGATGTTGCTTTGACCTCGTTGTTCAATGAATGGCATGTGTATTCTTCCTTTGAGCTCTGCACTTTTACAGTACCTATTTTAGCTTGGTATCCTCCTTAATGATCACTTATCACCACAAGAATTGAATTTTGGTTTATGATAGTCCTCACCACATATTTTGACTCTGATTTTAGTGTGCTCTTACTCACTCACATGTTGTAATTTCTCCTCTTCCACTTCATCTTCATTGTACATCTACACCTTGGAGTTGAATTTTTATGTAGCTATGTGGAATATGTGTATTTATTAATATTTGATATATTTTTAATCCTTCTTTAAATTATGTCCAAGTGGCCTTTGATCTCCAACGTGCATATGGATTTTTTTGTAATGCTTATGGATGATCCTAACACTTTCTCCAAATGGTTTATGAGCTCCAATCGTGAATGGAGATGTTGTAACGTTCCTTCCTATTAAATATGATTTTATAACTCCCTTCACTCTAATGTTCAATAATAATATAATTATATGGGCTAATCACTTCTTATCAGTGATGACAAATAGTTGATTGCATGTATTTTCCCTCCAATGCTTCTCTTATTCTATATATTCCACTTGCCAACATAAATCCAGCCATTTCTTGTTCCTCAATGCTTCTTCCAAGTGAGTATGAGTTGGCTGTTGATTTGATGGAGGTGTTAGGATCTTAGATATGGTTCTATGGTGGTCCAAGAGCTTATTTGATCACTCTTTCATTGGACATATTCTTTGAGAAAGGTCTTGGGTATTTCTCTATGCTTTTCCTTTAAATTTGTTGGTTTGAATTATCATTTATCAACTATGCTTTTCTTTACAATATGTTGGTTTTAATGATCCATTTGCAACTATGCTTTTCCTGTCAGTATGTTGATTCAAATTCTCTCTTTGTTATGTTCAATATATTATAGCTAATGTAAATATATAATGAACCTTTTTTGATATTTTGTGCTTTAGATTTTTTGCTAGGAATAACTACTTTCATGGTTGTAAGAGCATCTTTAATGAAAGCTCTTTGTTAGCTCTTCTCTCTTGCTTCAGATAGTGCTCATCTATGTCCACTTGTATGATATTACTCTATTGTGGAGGATGTGTATTTAATACACTTAAGTTCTATACTTTATCCTATGTAGGATAATATGTTATCGTGCATAATAATGTAAATAGAATTATAATAGATAACCTTGATTTACACCTTCTCTTTTGCAAGATTCTTTTATTTATTTTAATGGTTGCTTATTCGTACTATTTCTTGTAGGTGAGGGCTGATTGATGTTGTCTTCTTTGATATATAAATCTATCCTTTGCTTGGTTAATATTGTAATGAACTCAAGCTAATAATAATGTAGATAATGTGCCCTTGAAGGAGTAATTGTTGCACTATTATTTTACCTGTAATGAGCTCTTAGTGCACCTTTAATCTGAGAGTCACCAAGTCTCAATTTTTAGCTTATATAACTGATTTAGTTGTTTTCTTCTTCTTCTCCACTCCTTGGAGGAATATCACTCTTCTTGGCGGATTCTATAGGCCACACTACCTTGTAGGTACTGAGTTCTAAATAGTGTCTTTAGACACTTTGATTATTTGTAGATTTTTGTGCCCTTTATCTTAACAATCAATACACGAAATAATATTTTGATAGAAACTATTTTAATGAACAACTAATATATTTCAATGAACCAATAATATTTCCAACTTAATGCACTTTAATAATCTCACCTTATTTATCCTATTAATAATATCTCAAAATAGTTTTAAATGCACTTAATAATCTCTACAAATTCTTTAATGTAGTCCTTTTCTCAATAATTAGATAATAGGAAGAATGTATCTAACTCCTATGAATGTGGAGGTAATGAAACTTAGTAGAAAACATCTTCTACAATTTTTGTGAGGGCTTAGAATTTAACCTTCTATTTTACAACTTTCAAATTCTAATAAGGTGCTCAATGAAGTTAAGTAGTAATCTGGATAAGTGTTCAAGTAATGAACCTTTTACACCTAAGTTGCTTACCTTTGATGATTAATATCTTGATGAGTTTATTCACCAAGTTTCTCATCTAGAATGATGGTTACTTACAGTTGTGAATGATTCTAGTCTACTTCTCTAAAATTATAGTAGATGATTTTCAACTTCTCCTTCAAGTTCTGGCTTGGAACTCCAAAGTCTTGTAGCTAGTAATGCTATCTTGATTGCTATCCTTTAGTAGTCAATATATTCACTAAAATATTGTCCTTCTATAACCCTTTTAGTAGTTTACTATGAATCCAAAAAATCTCTATATATGCCTTCTTTAGCTATGAAGGACAATCTCCAAATCTTGTTGGATTTGGTAGGTTTCTTCTATTTGAGTTCTTCAACCTCTTTGTTGAGTTCTAAATTCAAATAGGATTTTCTTCTCAAGATTCTGAACGTCTTGAGGTCTTCAATATTCTTCTTTTATATTTGGTACTCCTTATCAAATTCTCTCCTCTTGGGCTTGTTGTCAAATGGCAACAATTGTCCCAAATATTTCACTATCTTTTGTAGTGAATTTTTCTAGTGAGTTCTCCTAGGAATTTATTTGATAGCTTCTACAATTATTGCAATGATACTCTCAAAGACTTCTCCTTTTTTCTTGATACCTCTCCAAGGTATTTAATATTGTAGATTATCTAGTCTTCTTGATGAGACCTTTCCTTCAACCTTCAACTATGGAAGTGTTGGAAATGATATCTTCTTCATGGATATCTGGAACAAGAATTTTGATAGTCCTTATCTATATCTTATAATAATGGAAGTTATTCAATGAGATGTTTTCTAAGTCTCTTTAGATTCTTCTGGAACAAATATTAAATTTGTTATTTCTAATGGGATATTTTCTTAGACCTCTTTAACTTCACTAGTTATTATTGAAACTAGTGGTATGTATTATGTGTTGAGTCCTGGTCTTCACTATCTTGTGGAAATACTCTAGCTAATATGCAATTTGTAGTCTTCAATGGAGATCACCAATATCCTATATTATTGGACTCTTCTTTGGAGTCTCTTTTGGTTCAAGGCTTCTATGGCATTTTCTTCTACAATAAGTTTGTTGTGGCCTTTTCTTTTGCAATAGGGCTTCCTTTAGTTTCCTTTTCCTACAATAATATATTAGTAAGATGATATCTAAATCTTATTAATGGTGAATATTCACTAGTTGATTTGTCAATCTAGTGGAATTAATGTTGAGTCCTAGTCTTCACGAGTTTTCTATAACTCTATGGAAAGACTCTAGCCAAATGTAATCTAAAAAAATTGGAACTAACATTTGCTTCTCCTCTTAATATTTCTTGTGGCTTTCCTATTCCTAATAACCTACAGTAGTAATGATGCTCTCTTTTGGCTCTCCCTATCTACCATAGCTTTGATACTACTATTAGATTTGTATGGTGTATGCCAAGGGAGAATACAATCTTAGGATATGAAATATACAAAAATGTAAGATGCTGAAATATGCTATTAATGGAAAGTGACGAAAATGATATAATGCAATATGAAGGAAATAAAAAATCTAGAACTAATACTAAAAAACTACATTGTACCCCATCACCAGTCTATATGGTGATCCACATAGTATATCTACTACTACCTACAATGATATATAATCACTCACTATGATGCCATTTATATGGAAATATGGATTGCTTGGCCAACACTCTACCTAGATGTACAAGGGGTTACCTTGCACATTTACAAATTGCACATAGACACTTATGCATTTATTATATTCCTTGAAGTAACTAGGTAACTATCCCCTAAAGCAATCTCCTACTCTAGTTATGTACCAAGGGTGGTACATTTACATGATCCAAATGATGTAATATACTCTAACGATTTTTGTGACCTCAAAAAAGTGTGTCGTAAGGATGACTTACCCCTCCCAAATATTAATACACTCATGGACTCTATTACTGGCCATGAAATAATCTCCCTAATGGATGGTTTTTTAGGATACAATTAGATTCAAATAAATCCTAATGACCAACACAAAATGAATTTTACAACACCCTAGAGGATATTTTACTGTAAAGTAATGCCATTTGGACTTAAGAATGTAGGCGCTACATTTCAGCGTGCCATGAATTACATCTTCCATGATCAAATACAAAACATAGTTGAAGACTTTATGGATGATAGTTTGGCCAAAGCAAAGTTCCATCATGAGCATATCGATGTTTTACACCAAGTTTTCAAGTGATTACTTGAGCACAATATGAGACTTAACCCGAAGAAGTGTGTCTTTAGCATTACATCAAGAAAAATTTTAGGTTTTATGGTCTCTAAACAAGGCATTGAATTCAACCCAAATAAAGTTAAAGCAGTCATTGACATGCCACTCCCTACAAATCTCAAAGAATTACATAGCTTGCAAGATAAAATACAAGTGATCCATAACTTTATAGAATAATTATCAAATAAATGCAAGCCTTTCAATAATTTATTGAAAAAGGGGCTCACTTTTAAGTGGAATCAAGAGTGTCAAGATGCATTTGATGCCATAAAAGAATATCTTGCATCACCACTTGTGTTGACACCACCTCGACTAGGTGTACCATTCCATGTATTCATATCCACCACAAATTTTGCATTAGGAATGATGGTAGCATAGAAGAACATATCAAACAAAGAGCAGGCTATATATTACATTAGTCACACATTTGTAAGCTATGAAACTAAATATGCATATGTCAAAAAGCTATGCTTAGCAATTTTCTTTGCAACTAAAAAGCTTCAATATTACATGATCGATCATCTATGTATGTCATTGTAAAAAAGAACCCTTTGTTCTATATGATGAGTTGTACCTATACGAATAGTAGGACATCCAAATGGATAATTATTTTAATGGAATTCAATCTAGAGTTCATTATTCAAAAATCCATAAAAGGTTAGGTAATTATGGATCAAATTGTCAAAGCTTTGCTATCAAATGACACACCACTCATAATCGAGCTACCTAATGATTCTATGTTCAACATAACTGAGCAAGAAGAATCCATCAAGCCAGAAGAGGATGTTGATGTTGTCCTTTTCTTTGATGGTTCTAAATACGAATAAGGAGGTGTAGACACTAAAATCATGTAAATCAGATAAGACTACCAAGGTGCCACTTTTATCGACATCATATGGCCCCATTGGGAAACCCTCAAGGGTTAATTATGGGTTCCAACCACTTTTGGGAAGGTTTATGCCACTTTTTGGAGGTTTTGGGCCATGTAGCCATGGTCTTCCCACCCCAGGATGGCCACAGTTCATGGTCATCCCACCCAGATATGGCCACAAGTAATCATTCTCATGTGGGACAACCCTTAAAAATCAAAGGGTGAAGCAAATGGCAATAAATTTCTGCCATTTATCCCACCCAATCACTCATGATAGATTAGGATGTTTTCATGGCCACTAGGGACTTCAAATTTAAGGTCCAAATGGGAAGACTCGTCCACACTATGCATGGCAAAGACATTTCCAAGTGGTAGAACCTTCCTTGCATGCCCAAAATTGCCCCTTTGCCTCCTTTTCTCTCTTGGGCTATAAATTGGAGTGTTTACACTCATTTTCAGAGAGACTTCTACAATTATTAACCATGAAGTGCTACTAATATTTACCCTCACCTTTTGCCCTCATATTTGCCCTTGGAAACCTCATCAATTGAAAGTATTTTCAAGGTATCCCAAAATATGCTCATCCTTTTCAAAACCTATCAATTAAATTGAGTTAATTTACCAAATTTTATGAAAACACCCCTAGGAGGATTCTAGACCAAATCCAAGTAGAATTGGTGGTAAAAACCACCCTATTTTGTGGCCATCCCCACCAAGGATGGTTAAAAATACCAGTTGGAACTCTCAAGGATGGCCATGAATTGGACCATAATTTTGATCCAATTTTAGTATATATCAATTTAATAGCATTATATTAGCATCATATTCAATTTTGGTGAAGTTTGGAGTGGTTTTGATTTGGTAATTATGATTTTTGTGATTATAGTCCTAGTTGGCCCTCTCAGGGATGGCCACATTTTTTGTTCATAATATCACTTAAATTTCTACTTAGATATTTACAAATTAATATTATATACATCATACTAATTTTTCATATCGTTTGGAGTATTTTAGATATATTGATTACACTTTTTACATTCAATATTGCATGCATTTAATAGATTTTATCATCATACGCATATGTTATTAACATATTTTAATTCCTTGTGTGTAGGTACAAATATTATAGTGCATGAGGGAGGATATAAATAATACAATAAATATATCTCAAAGCACCAATAGCACAATCCATCTCTTCATCATGAGTGCAAAAAGAACAATGAAAGCACGCCATAGGTTCATGGAGAGATTGGATCCTTCAAACTTTGTAACAAATGTATCAAATTGAAAGCCCTCAAGGGGATGTATTGTAATATATTATTTGAAATATTAATAAATATAAGGAGAAAGCCTCCATTTCTTAACTTATTTGTCATTTACTTGTTTACACTATCGTCTCTTTTGCATTCTTGTTTAGAACATTAGATGCATTTCAATTCCTATTGTTAGGCGAGTCATTTTTCATGCTCTTCAAGGGAAGATGTTGGAGTTGTGTTCACACCTTAAGAGGCTCCCATGTCGCTTTCCTTCAAATTCAACTTCCCCTATACCAACAAAAATGTAAAATATGAATCCCTAATTTTAGGACTTCAGACTGCTATTACATTAGGCATCAAGTGACTAAACATTTTTGGTGATTCTGAGCTCATCATTAAATAATTCAAAGGGATCTACTGATGTAGAGATCCAATTTTTAGAATCACAAACTAATTGTTGACAAACTACTTAAGCGATTTTATTGGTACAAAATTTATAATGTACCTCGATCATCCAATTGGTTCATCAATACAATGGCCTCTCTTGGATCTCATTTTCTATATAATCCATTCGATAGCAACACATTTACAAAATAGCCATACTTTCATAGTCTACTATAGAATGAGATTCTACTTAGATAGTAAAAAGTGTCAACATCATCCAAACAAATCCATATAATGAAGGTTTCCTACAAATTAAGAATTTTATAAAGACAAGTACTCTCCTCGTAGAGTTGTCCTTAATAGCAAGATAAAATTTTAAACAAAAATTAACTCACTATACTCTCTTGGGGTATATTCTCTATTATTATGACTATGATGGTATTATCCTTCACTATCTTGAACCCCAAGAAACAACATGGGTAATATCTCAAGCCTATAATGGTACTTATGGTGGCCATTTTAGTGGGATGGCCATTGCAAAGTGCATCTTGCACATGGGTTATTATTGGCCCACTATGGAATATTATTGTTGTGCATACATCAAGAAATATCCAAAATACCAACATCATGCCAATCTAACCCATGTCCTATCATAAACGTTGCATCCAATTCAAGCTTTGTGGCCTTTTTCATAATGGGAACTCGATATAATAGGAAAAATATCTCCTCCTTATTTGGGGAACCATACATTCATCATTACAACCAAAAAATATTTTACAAAATGAGTTGAGATTATTCCTCTCTCCAATACAATAGGACCTTGTATTGCAGAGTTTATACTCCATCATATCATTTGTTATTTTGGAATATCATCAAAGGTTATATCTAATGATGACACCCCATTCAAAAATAAGGATGTTCGAGCACTTTGCAACAAGTACAATATTCAACATAGTTTCTCATCTCTTTATTATTTGTAAAGTAATGGGTAATTCGAGGCCACAAGAAAAACTATAATTGTCATTCTAAAGAAAATAGTTAAGGAAAATCACAAATATTGGAATTTATAAATCCCCTTGGTGTTATGGGCTCATCTAAAAAGTCTACATATGCCAATTAGGAAAACACATTTTCACTAGTTTATGATGTCAAGGTAATCATACCTCTTGAACTCAAAATTCTATCATTGTGCATATCATTGCAAGAATTTATTAATGATGACACCACAAGACAAGCGTACCTAGACCAATTACTTTATGAATGATGAATCAATGCATTAGAGCATATTTGTGTCTATCAACAAAGGGTAAAATATACCTACAACAATAAAATCCATCCTCAAAAATTTTGAGTGGGTGATTTGGTTCTCACGAAGAATCAACAAAAATTAAGCTTATTGCCTCATTTGCACAAAACATGTGTGGCCAATTGGCTTGGTCCATTCATCATAACACAAAATTTGGCATAGGAGTCTATAAACTTGTTACCTTTGAGGGAATTGAGGAATCAGAACCAATCAATATCCTCAATTTGCATGCCTTCTATGCCTAGCTCATAGCTAGCATTACACACAAAAACAATCAATCAAAAACATCCATAAAAATTCAAAAACACAAGCAACAAAAACAACAAGAATATAATTTTTTTTTCATCTAACCATTTCTCCCCATATTCCAATAGCAATACACACAACAAGCCTACAAATACAAAATCATACACTCATGATACTGCAAGATTCAAAATAATGGTTGGATGAAAAGGAATACTGAATTCTTGCTAAAAAAAACATCAAAAAACACAACAAAAATACAACATAAAAAACAATACAAAATCAAAATTTAAAAACAATACAAAATAAAAAATACAAAAACAACAAAGCAAATAAATTTCATCATAACAAATAAAACTTTAGTTAACATTAAATACATGATTTTATTCATTTTTCATAAGTGATTTTATCACATTAATCAAGGGTGTCTTCTTTATGGTATGTGTCTTGCATTTTCCCGCATTATAGGCATATCAGCTATATCAACCCTTAACTTTTTTTCATCCATAAAATACAAAATAAAAATAGAGAAAAAATAAATAAGAAACCCTATGATAGTTTATCTTTCCTAAGTCCATGGTTTGATAAATATTTAGGTACTTTCAATCGTTTAGCCATACCTAGTGTCTCTTTCAACCTACATCAAACATAATTAAGTCCTTGAGTGCTATAGGTCTTCTTGGTAACTTTAAGTTTCTTTGAGACCACACACAAATATCACACATTAAATCAAATTTTGGTGTTTAGGAAGGAAAAAATCATGAGTAGATATCACCATAAAGCAAATAATTTCCCCTACTCATCCTATCATGCACATGGTTTAATCCTGAGAATTGGAAAAAGGACAAGCTTCCCCCTTCAAAAAAATCTCCTTGTTCCTCTACAAAATGAGCAAGCCCCATAAAGCAATAAAATCCTTTGATCTTCTACAAAATGATCAAGTATCCCAAAAATTAGAAGTAAAAGCAATAAAATCCCCTTGTTCCTCTACAAAATGAGCAAGCCCCACAAAAACACAAATTTCCTTGCTCTTCTACAAAATGAGCAAGTATCCCCAAATCCCATCACAAAAAAAACAAGGTATGAAGAGCTTGAATCCTTTGATTTCTTAGGTCTTTAGATCATGGTATTAACCTCCATCGAGGCTATAGACACCTGAATGACAATGGAGTACACCCTGCATGGTGACACATCTATCATGTTAGTGACATTATTTTGTACAAATATATGTATGCTTTCAGATGAGCTAGATCATTGGCATAAGGCACAAATGAGAAGTCCAAACTCATCCAAAATTGACAATAAAAATTCATTTCACACATAGTTGATATTTGAGATACTTTAACAACTTGGTTGGTCTTAGTATCTTCAAGTACCTACATGATCAGTACATGAGTTTTATTGAGAACATCAGGGTTTTTGAGTCTCCTGAAAGCATTTTCAGATTCATCTCCCCTAATATAAGTGAGAAAACAAGTCATGTCATCTTGACATTCATAGTAGCACATCACCTGACAATTATTACATTGCATTCACTTACATCCATTCCCCATGTATGTTAGTACCATTGGGTTGATTCCCTTGATTAAGTGATTAAAGTAATGAATAATGAAACATATCTAAAGCATTTTTGTGAAAAATAATCACAAATGTATGCATCCAATCATTGCATTCATCAAACATTACATACACTCATCACATTAAAAAAATGAACACAACATAGCATTAAATAATACACACCATACACACATAAGATAAATAATAATGCATCATATATAGTCATTAATACAAGTACATAATGAATTATTGCATGTAGGATACATATGTCGAGATCTCAAGCTCCTAATTATAATCAATAATACAAAAAGATACAAGGCATCACCAAAACTAGTATAGTGCTTAGCACTTGTATTTCAATGACTACCCCCACCACTATCCCTACTACCCTTGATTTATCTCCTTGGACATACCCATTGTTGCTCCTTGATGGTGGATCACTCCACACGAAGTCCCTACCCTAGAATTTTGTAAGGTTGATCTCTGCAAACCAAGACACATATGGGGTAACTGAAGAAGCACTTTATTCTCCACTCCTATAACTTTGGTAGGACAACAAAGAAGATGATATTAAATCTATAATTGGGATACCTCTCAAGAGTAATATGTTCTCTAGTACCCTCAACCTATCCCTATATCACTCCACATGATATCTCTCTCACTTTAGCTGAGCTAGGATCACCATAGCAACTTGGTTGCTCCCTAAACCTTGTGCTTGTAGAGCATTGTGTTTTACCCTTGTGGCATCACACTCTACTCATAGCAAGTTGCAATTAGTTTTAGTGTTTCTCACTCTACCATAAACCTAGCATCTTCCTCTTATAGAATTTTCACTTGAGCCTATAATATATCTTGCTACTCCTAACCATGCCACCTTTGGTGCTTCCCATCCCACTAACTAGGCTCCTGGGCAATGGCAATATTAAGCTCTACCTTTTTCCTCTCCAACAATTGTACTTAATATAATAGCATAGATATCTATACTACTGAGTCTATACTACTATTGCACCTCTCACCACTAGAGATCCCCTCTACCACTACCTTCCTACCCCCCAGTATGATATTGCTATCCTTAGGTTTTTCCATCATCATACCTGCTACCTCACTAACTCCTAAGGAGCCTCCTCTCCATTGCTTTCTACTATTCCATTTGGCCCTAACTAAAAATCCTACCTAATAAACCAAACATCATAGTCGAGCATGGTCCCTACATCCACTACATCTATCTCTAGCCCAACCACATCCACATCAGTCCCTACTAGCTCATATGCTAGGTCAAAAGCTATCTCACTCTATCATTGCATGTATACTACAGGAGGTGGAGGAGCACCCTAAGGTAAACCAAACTATCACAACACATGGGTATATTGGAAGTACTTATACTTCATCACATGGTGGCTTACCACCCATCTCCCCCACTACACCCTTACGAGGTGTTCGTCATCCTTGGGCCATGTCAGACCACCCCTCCAAGGCCTCCACACTACATGCTTAGGATGCAAATGGGCAAATATTTCATCATAGTGTAGCTATATACCAATGAATGGATGGCTCCTACCCTCCTCTTGATTCTTATGCCATATCATGGTGTAAGGCATCTTATTATCCAACTCTTGCAGGGTCAAGCATGGCATACCCATGGGGTGCTCAATACTGAAGTGTTCTCATACCCAAACTTGTAGTAGAAAATTGTAGCCCAATATTGACATATTCTAGCATTGTATCTCGTAAAAATCTTGGTATATTTGTGCCAAAAAGAAAGGATCCCATACCATCATATTGGGCTCTTCAATCAAATCATGCACCAACCCTAGAAGGTTCCAAGGAAACTATGTGCCTGATGAATCTAGTAGAATGACATTGGATATCAACATCAACAAGATAACATCCTAGATATGATCCATTGTAGCTAAATGTGGCTCTCCATGTCTGCACCCCCACTTTTGACATTAATTACTCACCAGTTACCCTTGTATACCCACTCTAGTAGGGCCTCTCTTTTGTGAGTTGATGCAGTTGCAATCCATTCACCCTCCACTAGTAGCTAGAATATCTGATATATATCCTCCAGTGTGATGGTAATATCACCTATGGTTATATGGAAGGTATAGGTGTCAATATCCCATATAACAACTAAATTTTTTAGGTAAGCACGATCAACATGCACCTTCTTTGGTTTGGCTACATGCCATAACCCAATGTATGCCAATCACTGTCAGTATTCCTTTGAAAATATACATTGAGCCTTGTAAAAAAGCACTTGAACCAATGCCTTGGTCTTAGAAATTTCTATTGCATACACAAATACATCATAACACATTATTAGCATAATTATATCCATAATAAAGCATAACATATACATCATAATGAATCATTAGCCTAATGATATCTTGAAAAACAAATAAATTATGACCATCCATCCACTGGATGGTTGTAAATATTCACCATCCATGAGATAGAAAATTGAGGTGGCCAATCATATAGCCCTAGATGGTCATGACACAAAATATTATCATTCAAAAAATAAGAAGAAATAACAAACCTCAAGAAACTGACCTTTTGAAACTCAGACGTTTTGGTCACATAACCGTACACCCATGTACGATCACACAACACAATAAAAAAATACAAAAAAAAATAACCACAAAATGGTCATTCATCAACTGGATGACTAGACAACATAACTGTCCGACCACATATGGTCACAAAATGCACACAACTGCAAACTAAAAAAGAAAACCAATGCAAAAATCACAAGCCAACAATGCATACAAAAAAAAATATAACTCAACATGCAAGCATAAAAAAGGGTTTATTTTTATCCAAATTGAAATGAAAAAAGGGTATTTGTTGCTTATAGGTCTCACATTGCCAACTACTCCACCACCTATCACCATTCAATCTACTTCCCATATAAATTTTCTATCCCTCCGAGTCAATTTTGCAATCGTACATCATGCTCTCCCTTCATTCCTCATTAGCGATAGTACAAATAAACTCCTACACACCACAAATTGCTATTTATAGCCTACAACATGTGACCATCTGGGATAGTTGTATTATGACCATCACAAATGATCCTAGTTTTGTGATCGTCCTAGATGGTCACATTTAAAAAAAGTCAACCAAACAACTACCAACACAAAGACATCAATTCATCATTTTGATGTGGTTAATCACCTCATCACCAATATTAATATTATCTTCCATCGACTCATTTCTTGAGGGGGTAGACATTACCAACAATAATAGAATATCTTAAATAATATCAATACATAAAAACCAATTTTTGGACTCAACATATGTCTAAGAACCTTTTCTATGACTAATGATACACCTTATTTTACTGGATCTAAATACATACACTCTAATAAAATTCAAATGGCTAATGCATCAGGTTGATGCCTAGTAAGGGTACATGCCAATGTTATAATAAAGGTAATGATGTAAGACTCACCACCTATAAGAAATTATAGCACATGGGACCACTTACCATATGACTAGTTTGTTCACCAAAACCAAAGCACTCATCAATTTGTCAAAGACAATATTCAAAGATATTTATTGCCTCCATCACTGGGGCATCCCACATTGATCCCAAATTAGGATAATTAAGTGCCAAACCTCTTCAAGCACAAGAGTCATCACATTACTAGTTCGTTGATTATCCACGTGTCATTTATTTTTGTGTCGCATCATGTTTTCATACAACAAGATACAAAAGGAGCATCTATAGACACCTAAATCTAGCTTAGTAGAAATTAATTAATTAATCATGATTAATTAATACATTTAATATTAATTAAAACTAATTAATATTAAATAAGCATTCATCACCTAAGTATTGATTAATTAATTAATTAATTCATTAAATAATTAATTAATTAGTGCTTAGGTTGCACAAACATGCACCCCTCCCTATGGGTACATTCACCCTCACATTTCCCCCTCTACGTCATCCACCTCATTTATAGTTCCACCATCCATCACCCATAAGAAAAATTCCTTATACACAAATGAACTCAAGTCACTAGTAGTTGCACCTCCAAGCCACAAAGGAAGATTAATTATGCACTCAATTAACTAAATCAGTTAACTCAACATGCACAATATGCACACACTTAACAAATTTTGTTAACTGATATGTACAACATACACATTTAGTTAAAAAGCATATGCACATTCAATCCATCCATGCACAACCAGTTAACTGTCCATGCACATTGAATAAAAGAATCAAAGAATGCATACATTAAAAATTTGCATGCACAAGATTTATTATTGATAATTACGAGGCAATATTATCTAGATATACTCTCCATAATGAAATTAGTGCAAGGAGAATACTCCTGGTTACAACAGTTAACTGGCTGAGCCATATCCTTATCCCTTCCCTTTGGTAAATCTATAAATTAAACCTCTCCTTCATTCTAGAGCATGAGGATTGAAATTACATGAAATATTTGATAAAATGAGTATCCATAGCATTCAAATTTCTCAAGCTTTCACTCTCTTCCATCCTCATACCATGTAGAATCTTGACCACACCCTTATACATGCATATATCTGCTCCCAAACAACTTTTGGATGTCACAGGTCGTGATTGTTCCACCCTAGATGGTCTCAATTCATGATTATCAAACCCTCAAATAGTCTGCTTCCAACCCACATAGAGGTCTCTTAATATGACATGGTGCAACCATGATGATAGTAACATCTAGAACACAATGTAATGACATCAACTACAACAATAGGGACACACAAAAAAAGAAAAAAGAAAATATATTTTAATACCTTTTGCATGTTCTTGCTTTTCACTATTTGCATTGGTTTTTAATACTTATTAAATTTGGGCTTCACTTTGGGAGGCCCAACATATATTATTTAACTAGTATATTATTGACTTATGTGTAGGTTTACAGGTACAAACCAGAGTAAACCCAGAGCTAGATAGTGACCTGAAGCCTCCTAAGCCCATAGACCAGATTTTCTATGGCCACAACAGTCCATATCACATGATCGTTCAATCCTAGACTATCACCAACCACATCCTTCCAGATAAAATATGATCTTATACCATGATTGTTTAACCCTAAATAGTTATCATCTAGATAGCAGCCTATTGCAGATCTAATAGACATGAACATACATCATCACACAAAATCACCATACATGATCCCATCATATTTGATGAAGTGGTGGTCACCGCAAAACCTACCTACACATTTGTTGTAGCAATGAAAGAACATTTTACCATTGATCATTTATAAAAGGAATATTTTCCTCAATACTTGTACACTATTGCATAGGTAGATATTGTAATCAAAGGACAAAAAGGCAATACAATATAATACATTTTAATGCTTTTACTTACATGCTTTTATGGTGCATACTTTTATTATCTACAAAAGTATAGAGTTAGTAGATGTAATCTTGGGGATATGATTTTATTATATATAGGGAAATTTTTCTTCAAGTTCTACTAAATTGGATATTAAAGTTTATGATATTTTCCTATGGATACCTTTGGACAGAAGTAAACTATGTAAATAATGAAAAAGAGATCCACTAACTGATTGAATTCTAATATTAATGGCTAAGCTAATTGTTCCCATAAACTAATAATTGTTTCTTCAAGGGATTGGTACCAATTCAATACCTTCCCTTGAAATGATAATGCTAGGAGTATCACCATGAGATCCTTATAGTGATGTTGTGAATAATAGCTAAGGTAGCCACATCTTGATAGTGTTCATATATTTTTTTACAATATCATCATATGTTGGCAAAGATTTGAGAGCCACTTGGGAAATATTATGGGGGTCTTCTAGGTTAAGAGTTCTAGTGCTATTCCATCCAAGACAAATTTGTTTGACCATGATTTTTGAGCAAGAATTAACAAAAAATTCTTGAGTACAATTTCACAAAGAAATAGAACTTTTAATATGGGAAAAATAGATAGTAAACAAAGGATTATCTCATCTAGATCTATAAGCTAGTAGCTCAAAAAATTGTAATTGTTCGTAGAGCTTTTTAGCTATTGATATTGTGATCATAAGATTCTAAATAGAATGACAAAAAGGTCCTTTCAAAATTTGATTCAAAAGAGGCATATCAAACCAAGTGCTTCACCATGTGAAAACCCAATAATATTATCTCCAAAGAAAGATAATAGGTCTAAATAGAATGACAACAAGGTCCTTACCAGGTGATTTAACTTGTTAATCATAGATAGCAAAAATTCATTTGTATTCTACTCAATTAGGATATAATTTTTTTAATCAAAACAAGTGATATGTGTCCCACTAGGCATGCAAAAAACTCTTAGTTAACAATTAGCCTAATATGTATCATGCGACCTAGACTACAACCAATATTGTATGAATCTGAATTACTTTTTATTCAACCTTTAGAGAAGGTAATTCCTTGTTTATTGATAGAAATATACTGATAAAATACTAGAGATAGATATGCAAGGGTGAGAGAGGGAGAGGGAAGGGATATAATTTTTTTTAAATAGTGGTTGGATACTAGGCAACAATTCACTTATGCAGATGTCTTGCAACTTAACTAAAAAATCTAATAGAATAACTACTAAGGAAAGTATCAAATAATCCTTAATTAACTCAAGCTATGGTTTATCCAACATTCTAAAAACTTTACAAATGGAAATCCAAATAATAATCCAAAGTTGATAGAATTTACTTATCAAAATTTACCAACTATAGAGAATAAATAGAAATGCATGGAAATGCAAATATCACATAAGCAGTATCATTTGAGACATATCCATTTGTAGAAGATAAATAACTATTGTTCTGATTAGTAGTAGAGCAAAACTTTACATAGTTTATAACAAGCAATTCCTTAAATTATTGATCCTCATTCTAAGAAAGTTTAAGATATTTATAGTTTTTTTATAATGGATTCTATTAATTTAAACATTATATTTATAGCATGTTGTAGGTATGGCATGAGTAGGTATAGTCAGTTTAGTATGCTTGAGGAGAATGGATGTCACTTTCCTACTCTACCACTATTAGAGCCATCATCTTAGCTTAATTATTTTGATTTTGGTTTGATGACATGGCCAATCCTAATCCTAGAATCCTTGTATTCTTAAAAGACTTACAAATATTTATCATGCTCATCCTTTTTACCATTATTCCAACTTGTTATAATTAAATAATTGGCCTAATTAATTTTATTTGGATGGATAAGGAATATCCGGGTGGTTTAGAATTCTAACATCCATAATCTATGTTTAAAGGGATCTATCCAAGGAATTGTTTTATTTTTTTCATTATTTGCTTAATGGATTTGCTATTGTCTAGGCCTCAAATACTTGGTCAAGACTTTTTGCTTATTTCCAAGGCCTTAGAGACCTGGACAAAATATTTTGCTTGCTTTATCTAGAATCATCACTTGAAAATATTGACTACCCTTGATTTAGAGTATAGACTAACTAGAACCTCAACCATCATTAGAAACCCTCACTACTTTCACTTATGAAGTTTATTCTACTTATTGAGTCTTTTTAGACTTGGCTGAGACTCTAATAAATCCTACCACTTTTGGTCTTTGGGCCTTAGAATGACTAGGTATTTTGAAGACCTTACATCACCCTTTTAGAAATCTTGACCACTCCTTGCTACGAACTTATAACTTGCAAAGATTTTAAATTTTTTTTGTTAATATCATATTTTAAAATTCTTGGCTACTAGAATCTCCATTCAATAGATAAGCTGAGAGTTCTAGGAACTTTGAATGGTGTCACCTTTTTAGAAACCTTGACCACTGCTTATTGTAGACTTATAACTTGATAAGATTTTGAAAATATTTTGTTGACATAATATTTTGATATCCTCAACTACTAAATCCTCTGGTTAATAGATTGGTTAGGAGTTTTGGAAACTCTAGTTGACATCACATTTGAGAATCCCTGACTAGTCTTATTCTAGGCTTTGGGTCTACTCAAAATTTTTGGAATTTTGGCTTACATCATCATTTTAGAAACCTTGACCACTCTTTGTTGTGGACTTATAACTTGTTGGGATTTTAAAAATATTTTGTGGATGTCATCATTTGGGAGTCCTGGCCACTATGCTTTGATAATGAAGGGATTCATAAATATGTGTCCAAGCATCAGCAAAATTTTCTCTCTAGGTCAATCATATATGAAAGGTGACAAGCTCAATGAGGTATCCAAACTTTTTTCTTAGCAAAATTTTTAGGAAAATGAGAGTTTAACACCATTATTAAGTACTTATATATGTGGAAAATTACATTGACCCACAACACAATTCAATGCTCCCACAACTTTTAAGGTGTAGGGAAATTTTGATATTCCTAATTTTAAAGGAAAATTAATGTTGATGTCTTAGAAAAATTGTTGGATCAATTATATTCATACTTCTCTATAAATGAATTTATTGATAATTAGAGAATTACTTTTGTACTTTTTAAAATTTTATTACCTATTCAAAATTGGTAGAAAGTGTATTGTAATAGGGTTATAAAATATAATAAATATGATGTAATGTTCACATGGTAAATTTTTATGGAGGCCATCAAGGAAGGATATTATCCCATGGGAGCCTATGAAGACCAATACATGTGATGGAAACAATTGCATTACGGTAAACACCAATCTATTCAAGATTATACTTATGCTTTCCACTCTATGGCAAAAATAAATAGGTATTAAAAATATCAAAAGGCATAAAATATTCAAGTACAACAATGGGATTTAATGGTACATTCTTCAAATTCAAGATGATGGGATAGGCATATAAATTTTTTGTTGAATTGGAGCAAAAGCATGAAAATAAAAATAGAAAAGGAAGAGGAGCAAATAACAAAAAGCATAACACTAATGGCCAATTAAAAAATATGATAGTGACTCTCCAAATAATCAAGATAAAGGGGGTCATCCCAAAATCATAATTGGAAGTAGAAAAAAAATTCCAAGAAAAAATCCCTTGAAGGTCAAGAGTGGCAAGTGGTATGATTACCAAAAGAACAACCAATATTCAAGGGAGGAGTATTAAGCAATTTATTCATTGTTTTCTAAGTCACAACCCTCTTAATATACTATGCCACCACCTCCACATACATAGGCTAAGGGTTTGGATAATATTTTTCTAGAAACAAACAACAACCACCCATCCACTCAAATATTATACAAAAAGATTAAAAGGATAAAAGAAAGAAAAAGAGACACAAATATTTGGGACACCCATAAGCATCATAATTATTCATTGTATTATCTATAGATAATATTCACTACATTGATAATAAAAGGAATAGTAGTAGGGGGTATTTATACTAATACTAAATTCCAAAATACATAAATGAACCTAACCTTAAACTTACATAACAATAAATGATTTAAGGTTAATAACAAGTTTATAATGCACATTTAACCATAATAAGGTTATTTGTGATCCATAGAGCTTACATACTAAGATATTACAATAAATTTAATACATTATACAATAAATTATGTTAGGCATATCTAATATTATATCATAAAATGTTGATATTGGCTATGAATTAGATTACACTTTTAACACCTCCTCATAATATAAATTGAGGGGCCAAGAAGAAAATACATCAATGAAAATAATATCTCCCCCATAATGGATGTTCTAGTGGGCCTCTGCATTTTGAGGTAGATGCATCTGAATCCCCATCATCACCTAAAATATATTGTTGGAAATATTCTTCTTACATAAGAGTCTCCTTAGGTTAGACCATACTCATCACTACCACTATTACATATTCTTGCACACATCCAAAAAATACTTCCACTAGGGATCCAAATAAAAAAATAGAAGTTGAGATCACCTCCTCCTCTAAAAAAAGCTCCTTCAATCTTCCATAGTTGCATAAGGTATGACTTAAAGGCATAGGTTTTCCTCTTATAATATACATGACCCTATTTAAAGACGTCCTCTTGCCCTTATACCATGTATTTTGAGTTATTATAGGAGGTTTTACACAAACTTTCTCAAAAGAAGAGTTATAATAAACTTCCATGAGTACCTAGACAAGAAATAGAAGAAGAAAGAGATCA
Organism: Wollemia nobilis; assembly: GCA_028583015.1. NCBI lineage: Eukaryota > Viridiplantae > Streptophyta > Pinopsida > Araucariales > Araucariaceae > Wollemia > Wollemia nobilis. Next base: position 2,844,984 of record JAQPPZ010000386.1, on the reverse strand, counting down.
TAAATGATAAGATATTTATGAATAATTTGAGTCAATATCCCAAAGGAATAAGAAGGATTGACTTAATTATTAAAAAAATAAGAGGGATTGACTAAAGCACATCTTAAATCCTTTTCCTATAAGCCTTCAAAGGATTCAAAATCTATGACAACTATCACAAATCCATCTATATCTCCCAAAAAAATTGGCTAAATATTTTTATTATGTAGAAGATGATAAATTTTCCCTTTCAAAATAGGGTGATAGGGATTGAAAACTATTTCACACAATTTAGCTCCTAAAATTGGAATAGATCCATGAAATAATATCACCAATTTGTACAACTCAAAAAACTATATGATTTGAAAAAATGGCTCAAAATTATTTCATAATGCAAAAGTTATGGCCTCTAGCAGTTTACCCTCTAAAAATACCCCAAAGTGATATTTTTGAAAGCATCAATTTTTATAAAATTTGTTCTAATTTTTTCAAGGAAAACAAAATCTAGAGTAAGCATAAATTCTCTAAAATAATTGGATAAAGAAAAAAAGGTCTTCCTTTTGCCTCTTTTGTTGAAGGTGCTTATGAAGCTTTAAGAAATAATTCATCCTAGAAGTTGGAAGAAATATTAGAGACTCCAAATACAATTTCTTCATGACCAAGTGATGAAGCTCTATACTCACCCTGATACCTTTGAAGAATATTTTAACCATTTCATAGGGATTAACCCTATCTCGTTCTATTGATAAGGGATGCTAATTTACCGAGTAGTCTCATTCAATATCCAGTAGTACATGGGCATAGAAATTCTATAGTTTTACCCACTACACCATGTGTAAAACTATCATGCTTAATTAATCCACCTCCTTGATGTTTTAATTGACATCCCTCACCTAATCGCCCAATAGTCATTTGGGCATTCCAAAGACTATCACACCAAATTCCATCCCTAATAGGTTTTTCCAAAAGTCTATCAAGGTTCCTATTATTATCATCTGCATGAAATCTCTCACATAGATACCTCATAATCCATCAGGGTTCCATCACCTAAATCTAGTTACAATGGAATCTAGACCTCCATGAATAGAAATTTAGACACCTAAAATGCATCATGTTTAGGATACTACCCATATGGACATATTCATAGACCATATGAATCCTCTTGGACCTCTCCAAGAGTTAGCAGTGGTCCTAACCACTCAAAAAGGGTAGTTCTAGCCCATTCAGGCTTATCCACTCTCAAGTAGAGTGACTGCCATCTCTAGTCGCTAAAGCTAACAATGACCACACCTAGCCACTGCTCTTGATAGTGGCTAGAAATATGCATAGTTTGGTCATGAATACAGGCCTATATCATGCAGTCTAATTGTGCCTTGCATTGTTTATGGGTGGATTTTGGCATGGAACTCCTAGAGTTCCTCCTAACTGCCCCTTTAATGCAGAATTATGACTAATGATTTCCACTTGGGATGGTCAGTTGCATGTAAATTTGGGGCTTGGCTTCTCCAGGAAGCCAATATCCAAATTTCATATCTAAAAGAGAGGGAAGTTTACATAGGGACTCTCCCAAGAAAAACAAAAAAAATGAGAGAAATTATGTGCAATGGAGCCCTATCAAAATGGAGAGCCAATATACGCCCCTTGGAGGAGCATTGGAGCACCATCCAACTGAGCCACATCCATGCATTAGTATTCATATCCATCATTCCCCACTACCCATCAGTGTACCAGACACAATAGGTGACCCTTGAACATAAATTGGAGCAAGGAAGATAGTGCTACAACCCCTGATTCATGAGGAGAAGAGCTTTGTATCATAGTCGTTGTCTCGAACAGTGGTCTATAAGCATATTTTAGGGTATTAAATATTATTTCTCTTTATTCTAGCTTAGATCCATTACTGCTTGATTTATGAATTAGTTGTAGCTCAGGTCTGATTTATTAAATACATTTACATTGTATTTCCAAGCTTTCTATGCATTTATTATTTGGTTTATGCTTGCATTTCATTATTATCATGATTATTTATATTATTTATTAGATTTTCTAATAAGAGCCTCCTTTAGAGAGGTAGCCTATACAACTTATTGTGCTTTGTTTTTTCCATACCCATAGATACAGGTTCACAGGATCAATTCAAAGTATCTAGAGCATAAGATCCCTCCAGGATGAATTTTGGTGTGTGAGATTGGGAGACCTGTGAAGGTGCACCATCCCCTTGTGGGGGATACATTCACCATTATCCCAATTGTAATATGTTGTATCAAAATGAGTATCCCTCAGAGGGATGTACATGTAACTAAGATCTGGAAGCATTAATAAAATAACATTTCATTGCTTGTTATTTTTACTTTATGTATGCTTCTTCATTTTAATTTGATATAATAACATTGTAAGTAGGGTAAGTGTGGTGCATGATTCCTAGGGTCACACATATGGTGATCACGGTGGGACCCCTACCAGGTTTTTATTTTTTCAATTTACTAATATTTATGAGTTTTTTAAGTGTAGGTTCGACCGCTTTGGTGGACAGTGACCAGTAGGTTTGGTCACTCTAGTCGATAGTGACCAGTAGATCTTAGTTGCTCCTGTATTCAGTGGATAGTAGCAGTCACTCTAGTCAATAGTGGCCAATAGAAAATTTTTAGTAGAGGGTATAATTTCCATCATCAGACCAGGATTTGAGGTTGGTAACATTCTCTACTTCTCTGTGTTTTTTTGTTTGCAACTATTTCCAGAAAACCATAACTTAAATCACATTTTTTTATTAAGGAAAATATAAATAAAAATGGAAAAATAAAATGCATTTGAGATTTCTTAGATTTTTCTTTAGTTTCCTCTAGGAAATGTCAGGAACAACATGCCTCTATTTGTAAGGTCTGCCCTAGTCTCCAACATGCTAAGCTTCTATGTGTTTAATTTTCTTGCATGTGGCCCAACTAGTGGCCATTAATTCATGAAGTAGGAATGCATTCTATGAAGTTCATATAAGCTGAATATATGCATCTTTATGAAATGAAATATCTTTTATATTTGGCATATAGGAAATATCATGTTTGATTGGTGATGCATTTTGTTTACATGCAAAATCTAAAAAGAACCCCATACACCACATGTCACTTTAAATTCTAGTGAGTTGGAATTCATGACCAACCACTAGTAGAGATCTAGTGAGGTGGCTTTCATATCCATACGCTACCTCAAATACCATGTATCCTTTGTTATTAGTCAATACCAGATCCAAAAACCATCATAACCTATGGAAAATATGTATGTATCTCTCTTTGAAGAGGTATATCGTTGATTGTGAGTGAATTGGGTGAGGATCGGGAGGTCCTATGCTCGTTGACCATGTGTGGAAGTTATTATCACATATTATAGGTTGGATTATGTAGGATGAATTTCATCACTAGGTTGTCGAGTTGTGAGTGTACATGTGAAATCCCTTAAATAATGTAAGTATACCATCTAAAAAAAGTGCAAAACACAATGAGAGTTAGCTTATATATTCAACAAATAAAAATATAAAAAATAGTTTAGGGAACACACATAAATCCTTAAACTAAACATTTTCTTGCTTTGCTTGTGTGATTTGGAATTTACTTAAGAAGATAAATCATAGTCATCATGATATACACATGGAGCAACTGCCCTCGATCAAATACTGAGGCATGAACTAATGCTCCCCATAGTCACAATCACACTAATATTGAGCTACCCACCCATAGTGTCACTGGATGAAGTTCAACAAGTCTTAGGGATGACAACTCAACCTTTGAGGGGACTCCTTGAGAAACCCCAATGAGAGATCCACATCTTGGTTTCTCATTGCATAGAAATGAGGAGGCCTCAAGGCCTCATTCATCATACAAACATAAGGATACCTCATAGCCTCTCTCATCACTCAAACATACAGAGGTATTGTGACCTCCCTCATCACACAGATATGAGGAGGCCTCAAGGCCTTCCTCATCATATAGAAATACGGAGGCATCACAACCTCCCTCATCACATAGACATGCAAAGGTATCATGACCTCCCTTGTCACACAAATATGTGAATGTGTCAAGGACTCCATCATCATGTAAACATGAGGAGGTAGCAAGACCTCCATAATTAGATAGGCATGCAGGGATTGCAATATCCCAAGCTTCACATGATACACTAAGGATATATCAACCCACTTAGGGGCAAGACATTAGGGCTACGCCCAGTTTTATACCTAGGACATCCTATAGCCTCCTTGCAGATGGGAGGGTACCCCTAGATTATCATCTCATTGGTGCCAATAGGAATCCATGGGATCAACCATGGAGAACAAAAAAACTTGATGAGTTGGATGGATTTCCCTTGAGACCAACCCCAAGAAGCTCATTTAGCATAACTACTAGGCACACCAATGAACTAGTGGAAGCTTCAAAGTAGCACAAAAGCACCTACACTACCTCTAACCATGGGGGTATACAATACATATCATAACACATATAATAGGTCACCTTGATAGACAAGGGCAAGAATACAATAGGAGCCTCCCTAAGGGGCCTAAAAATTAGAATTCCTCACACAAAGTTAGAAAGGCATGAACTTTCAGTAGTAGATCGGTCCGACCATATACATAGGTTACAGGAAGCACTACGTATCGAGCGAGAGAGTGTGGAAACTCTTGAGCAAGAAGGGTAAAGGAAGAGGTGTCTATGCCTATAGGAGCAATGCTCGAGAGAGGAAAGGGATAAGCATGAAGAGTTAGTAGATAGGCTAGCTCAAGCTGATGTACACATAGGTGGTGAGAAATATCAACATGATAGACATGTTGATTCTTAGTAGGAGAAAAGCACTAGACAAATAAATGAGCGTACTCACAATGCTTCATAGCATCAACAATACATGGATCTCAAAAAAATACAATTCAATGAGGAATAAATAGGGATGGAAGATCAAGAACAAACATATCTTGAAACTCCATCCATGGTTATGGAGGATGAGTATAGACACCCAAATCAAGTAAACACAAGATTACCTCCCTTACCATGATGAGTGAACCTTCAATAACAGGAGATTATTTCTTTGAAGGCATATCATATACTCACTAAGAGGGTCAAATATCTTGAAAAATAAGACACAGGTGGGGAGAAGCCAACATTGAGCAAGATACACAACTAACTTCTATGCCCCCAAGTCCCGAGTCCTACATATCGTAGGCACTTTGATATTCCTAGGCTATACAAGTTTAAGGGAGAGGAATATGCGTAAGAACACATTACCAATTTCATGAACACATACTTCCATATTGAGTAGAATGATGCCCTAATGCTAAGAACATTCATTATGATGTTATCGGGTGCAACAACTCAATGGTTCAATCAACTACCCAAGCATAGCATCATAAAATTTGAGCAACTGATGAATGCATTCCTTGAACACTTCTCCTTCAGTGCCAAGAATAAGGTGAACCTATCCTATCTGGCCAACCTCAAGCAATACGATGATGAGCTAGTTATGGATTATGGGAATAGGTAGATGAAAACAATGGTAAAATTACCATTCTCTATTCCAACATAAGACCTCACCCGAATGTTCACAAAGAGCTACACAAAACACATCTCTCGATTATTACAAATGTAGTAGTATGAATCATTTAAAGAAGCCTTGGCTCAAGCTAAGCTTATTTAGGACATAAAGTTTTATGAAGGAGACCTCAAACTCTAAAACAAGGAGTGGAATAATGTAAACCACAACAAAAATCAACATAATCAGACCAAGATTTCTCAAGTCAACCAGTTCATTTTAAGTATGCCAAAGGGAAGCAATGGCTAGCAACAAAAAAACTATCAGGTTCATACCCCACCGGCTAGTTACAACCCAAAGAAAAACCAAGGTCAAAATAGGGAGCATCGACTGCCTCACTATTACATGCCTCTGATTGAATTGATGTAATCAATATTTAATCAGTTGAGCGGGGCACAAAGAATTTAATTTCCTGATGCACAAGTTCTTGACCCTAATCATCCCAAGCCCAAGGGATATAGGGAAGATCTATACTGCCCATATCATAGAATACATGGGCATGGCATCAAGACATGTATTGGATTCAAGAATGTTGTGAAAAAAATGATTGATAAGGGTGAGCTAAAAGTTGACAACCCATTAGAACCTGATAATAGAGATATAGGTATATTCAGGATCCCATTGCCAAATCGTAAGGCCCTTAGAGAATAAGGTACCCAAGTAAAACAGGTTCGAGTCGAGCCACCCATTCAGGGATACATCATAATTGTTGAGATAGTCAACATGGCAACTAGGAGTCAGTGATATGGTCAACCATAGCCTCCAATGGCACCTATTCATATCTCGGCTACACCTCGACATATAAAGGTGTAAAATAAACCTCTAGGTCCAACAATGCAACTTGTGGTAACTTTTCAGAGTAGACTAGAACAAAACCTACAAATGACTCTAGCCAAGTTGTCAGTTTATGAGCTCATACAACAATCTCCTAGGCACAAGGAGAATTTGATAGATATTTTGAGATCAATCGAGCTCTATCCCCATAACCCATATGTGTTCATACAGTTTGTGGGGCAAGTGCAACAGTTCCAAGAGCCTGTGATCTATTTTTACGATCACAAAATTAAGGTAGTTCCTACTACCTTAGCAGACCCACCTCTGCATATCATCGTATTAATCAATGACATACCATTCAAGCAGGTTCTAATCGACATGGGCTCATTGATAAACATTATCACTATAAAGGCTATAGGGCACCTGAAGATCCCTAAGTCCAACATTATCCTGATCTCATACACATTAAGGGCTTTCAATGATGTGTTGTGCTCCACAGTGGGTATAGTCATTTTTCCTATAAAGGTAGGACATAAGACCATCCTCATGATGTGTCATGTGTTGGAAGGGATGATGTAATACAACATCCTTCTAGGGCATCCCTAGATAAGGGATATCTAGTGTGTGCCCTCAATCTTGTACCAATGCATCAAGTATGTGCATGAGGGACAAGTTCATGTGGTTCCATATTATGAAGAGCCATTCAAGTACATGCATTAGGTTAACTTGTCAGGGGACTTTGTCCTTCTATAAACACATCTATACATCAAGCTTTCATCCCTAACCATACATCTAGAAAATAAGAGCAAATTAGTGCGAGGTGACCCATCTACATTGGCACCACCTCTTGCATCTAAGACTACTGGCGCTTATGAAAAGCATTCAACATATAGAGCAAAAGATAATCAGAAGTTTAAAGTACCCCTAGTGAGGGAAGAACCTAAGGAGCTTCAAACTATAGCATCTACAAAAATTGTAAATCCCATGGAGGAGGAATATTCCTAGGACATAACCGAGGAGGTACCTCAACCTGCCTTTCATGCATCATAAAAAATATCATTTGTGCCATAGGTGAAATTACACTTAGCCAACATAGGGTTAGGTGAATATTTTATGCAGAACGTGACTTTCACGCCTATTATTGAGTCTGCACAAGACATGGGATAACCAAGAGTCCCAAGTTTTCCAATGGGTATAGTAGTTCCATTTGTTGGCAATTTTGGGTACTTTGGGTACATTGCCCTTGCTCAAGTGCATTAGTTATTGATTTCAAGAAGCTCTTGAAGGAATTTGATTTGATGTCAAATAACTTGTTTTGATAAAGGTTACGACATGATAGTTTCAAAGGTCTTTTATAAACCCCAAGTTGGCAGGTTTAAAGATTATAGGTGGATGCATTAGTTTTAATGCATTTGGGTCCAGGAGGAAGTATTTATTTAAATAATTAAAAACATTGTTAAGGTTCCTTTTAATTATTTTTAAATAAATATTTGTTTGCATTGGGTTCTCCTAACCCATGGCGCAAATTTCTTAGCTTTGATGGCGCTATGTTCTAAGTTTGTGGGCGCTATCCAAGACCTCCACCGTCGTGTTAAACTCCTCCGTCGACGTGTTAAACTCCTCGCAGACATCAAGAGTTTATGAGAAATATGCATATAAAACTCCCATGGTGAAGATCAAATTTGATCCCATCCGCATTTTCAAAAAGTATTGCTCGTTGTGCATTCACAATCTGGTGTTCATTTTCTTTGCAATGATTTCTATATCCACTGTTCAATTTCGGATATTCGTCGTTCTTTTTTTGTATCTGCTATAAGATTTCATCGTCGTCATTCACGTCAGAAGACAGGGAGGACTATTGTTTACTTTAGCCCTGGTGCAGAAGGTACAAGGGAAATAGAGTGAGGTTCAAACTTCATTGGACACCTTTGGCACACCGATAGCGGCTAGGCTGTTGGCACGCTACCCGAACGAGAGGTTTCATGTTTGAATAACGTGAAAGGGTTTTTCTTCATTGAGGTGGACGTAGTGGGTGATGTTAGAGTTCATGCGCAATTTCTCCATAGTGCAATTTTTGGTGTTGGCTAAGGTATTTTCGAAATAAATTTTTTCTAGTGTATTTTGCGGATGGAGGAAGCTTATTAGAGAGAAAAACAGCTTAGGAGTTATAAGGAGTTTGATGCTTACATTATTTTGATAAAATATTCTTTTGAAAGTGTTGGTTGCATTATCTTATTGCATTCTTATGAGAGATAAAGTTTATTGTTGATAAGAGTATAAGGGAGAAATAAGGTGTATAAGGGATAAATATTTCTTGTAATGTTGAGAGTGTTTTTGGTTGATTATGGAAATGAAAGCATGATGTTTTAAGGTTAGAATTTCTTCTTGTGTGAAGTTGTGAAACCTTAAGTGGGCAGCTTTGAGATTGACATTAGCTTTCATTAAATTGGTTATAATCAAGCTATTATTTACTTGGTTAAAGTGTTGGGCTTACTCCTTTGTTGATGATTTGAAAAGCTGTTTTGTACTTGAGATTTGAGTTGGTGGATTCTTTTTGTTCAAACAATATTGGAGAGAAAAGGAGTTCTACTTGTTTCCTTTTCTGATGTTGATTGTGAAATGCTTCAAGGTTGTGTTTTGAGTTGAATGGTGTTGATTAAACCTTGTTTGATGAGCATTGTTGTTGAAACCCTAAATGATGGTGAAAAAAGCATGAGTATCATTGTTATGTGATTATTTGCATAGTTGGCAATTGTTGGGGTTTCATGTTATTGAAAGAAAGCATACTATCCTATCCATTTCAGATATTGAGTTGAGTTTTCAGATTTGAGATTGAGATTGAGCTGAGTTGATTTGAGTTGAGTTTTGAGATTGGGATTTGAGTATAGAACATATTGAGTCTCTAAAAATTCTCTTTATGCTTTTATGAGGTTGAAAAATCACATTGGGTCTCTAACAATTCACTTTGTGATTTCCTACTAAGAAAGCTTTTCTTGGTGAGCTTGCTGAGTTTTTGGACAGGTTCCGGTGGGGACTTGTGAGCAGTTTTTGGATAGGTTCCGGTGGGGACTTGTGAGTAGTTTTTGGACAGGTTCCAGTGGGGAATTGTGAGCAGTTTTTGGACAGGTTTCGGTGGGGACTTGTGAGCAGTTTTTGGACAAGTTTCGGTGGGGACTTGTGAGCAATTTTTGGACAAGTTTCGATGGGGACTTGTGAGAAAATTTGGATAGGTCCTAACAGAGGACTTGTGAGCTAAGTTTGATAGTTCTATTAGAGAACTTGAGGACATAGGTGCATTGGTTCTATGAGAAGAACCTGAGGACAGATTTGGCAAGTCTTTGAGAAGGCTTGTATGTAGAGGATTGATTTGTTCAAGAGTTGGACAGATTTGACAGACAAAGGAAGACTTGTACTATATCGACTGATTGTGTTTGGTACAGGTTGTTGAGCTGTTGTGGACATGATCATAGAATACAGAGATCTCTTAGGCTAAGCATTGAGGACAAGAGGTCTTCAGTGGAAATGAGTTCCACATGCTAGCAAGAGGTAGAGGTAGTTAATATTCCGAGGGATCATTTCTAGAGCAGAGGAGAAGGTATATCCTTTGAGCAAAGGCTCATAAATTCTAATTGGGGGAAGATATCTCCTTTGAGAAGAGGCTCATAAATTTTGAATGGGGGAAGGTATCTCCTTTGGGCCGAGGCTCATAAACATTGTAATTTGGAAGGATTCCCAAAGAACTTTGAGATAACTTTTAGAGAAAAGTTTTATGGACGTAGCCCAACCATTCTGGGTGAACCACGTTAAAATTGGTGTCACTTTGTGGATGATATTGTGCATTGCTTTGTTATTTCTTTGGGTATATTGCTTTACTATTTTTAATTATAAACGAAAAAGTAAAAAGGGGTCTTATACTATTCACCCCCCCCTCTCAGTATAAGCTTGTGTTCTTCACCATTAGGGGCTCCCCCAAACCAAACCAACTTCATATATGATGGTTTGGACTATGTCCATAATATTTTTGATATTGAAGAGGATGAGGATGAACCATTCACCACAAATATTTATTACTTGTCAAATCCTGAGTTTGCTCTAAGGTACTTTGAGTAGTGTCATTGGCATATCTATAGCCTAGGTCTGCACAAGCAAAGGTGTTGACTTCCATTCCAAACATAGTACCAATTACCTACTGATAGGTGTGGTCTATGGTATCAAATACATATCCATGATGATTATTTGGTAGCCACCCTAGATAGGCCAAGCTTAGGATTCAGGGAGGACATTGACTAGAATCTCTATCAACCCCCTAGTAGAAACTACTTGGGTGATGGTTGGGTATCTATGGTTAATATCACACCACCTAATGAGTATCACCATGAATCCTCTATTAAATTTCACCCATCAAGAGTTATCCTATGGGAGGATAAGCCAATACATGGATATAAGAGAGAGGAGTATGATTATGTCTCAAGTGAGGACAAAGATAAAGTTGGCCTAGCCTACCATAGGCCTCTGTATGTAAACCTTGCTTGGATGGGCAAAGTAGAGAGTGGATACATATTTGATGAGAGTGGATACATCTCGCATGAGAATGTATACATGTCAAATGAGAGTGCCTATGATTTAGAAGAATCAATAGAGATTGTCTACTTGGGACCTAGATATGCAAGCCACATCATTGGGCCAACAATAAATACCAATGGATTCTTCATGAGTGACAATGATTATGAAGATAAAACTAAAATGGCCTATATTAGGCATCAAAAGGTAAGCCACCACCCAATTCCAATAGGTAGAAATGAGGGTTTCTTCATAAGTGATGATGAATTTGAGGATGAGACTGAGATGGCTTATCATGGGCATCATAATTTACGTCAAGTCAATCAGCTTGTTGAGAGAGAGGTAATACTTCGTTCCCTAGATCCTGATCTTTGCTTCCTAGGAAGACCACCAAATACAAACATCATATATCACATGGTCTCCTTGGATCCACCAATATTTAGAGAGCTACTGCAACCTCATGATCCCATTGTCTCCTCTATTCATAGACTAGATCCTAAGATCCCCATATGCCTAGAGCCACATCTTGGGTATGGAACACATATCATTAATAAAGAGTTTCACCCATGTGGTCGTGGAGATTTCATTCCATCCATAAACATGATATCCATTGATTTAGCCACTCCACTTCACAACCCATCAGATCCTTCAAAAACATTGTGTCTTAACTTAGATGCAATTTATTGGGATCACTCTGATTCACCCCTAGAGCCTGAAGATTTCTTTCCTAATGAAGAGATGCTACAACCATTTTGCACCAGACTACACACATGATGTCTATCATGTTGGTCTTGATTATGATTCAATGGGACCTATAAATCCAGAAGATGACATTCACTTAATCCCCACTCCTCACCAGCTTGAGGAGGGGTCACATATGGCAATAGAGGATAATTTTGAGGTGGACATCAACGATGATCCTTATCAACAAAATAAATTCAATTTCAAAGAAATATTATCTCTAGAATAACAAGCCATCATTATTCCTCTATTGCAAGAGAGACCAAATATCTTTTCTTGGACCTACAAAGACATGTTGAGACTTGATTTGAAATTGGTTGTCGACAACCTTTTGCTAGACCCCACAAAGAAATCGGTCAAGTAGAAGCTCAAAAAATATATATTCAACCATCACTTTGATGGTTAAGAATGAGTTGTTGAAACTGTTGGATGTAGTATTTATTGTTCCCATTGACTATCCAAAGTGGGTATCAAACATGGTACCTATAGGAAAACCTAATGGAATAATCTACATTTGCACGGATTTTAGGGATCTCAATAAAGAAACACCAAAGGATTCATTCTTGTTACCCAACATAGATGCTCTTGTAGATGCAACTACATGTCATGAGATGCTCTCCCTAATGGATGGTTTTTTTGTTATAATTAGATTCATATTAAACCCGAAGACCAACATAAAACCACATTCACCACTCCATAGGGAAAATTCTGCTACAAAGTAATGCCATTTGGTCTTAAAAATGCTGGTGCCATATATCAATGGGCAATGCCATACATTTTCCATGACTACATACACAAGATCTTAGAAGAATACATCAATGATTTACGGGCCAAGTCATTGCTGCATGAAGAGCATGTTGAGACCCTCAAAAAGGTCTTTGATTGCTTGATTGAGCATAATGTCAGGTTCAATCCCAAGAAATGTGTCTTTGACGTGACTTCTAGAAAACTCTTGGGATTTATCATTTCCAAATGAGGCATCGAGGTAGACCTAACAAAGGTAAAGACTATCCTAGAAATGGCCTCACCCATGAACATTAAAGAGTTGAGAAGCCCATAGGGCAAATTAGCATCCATAAAGTGATTCATCACACAACTATCGAATAAATATTGACACATGAATTGAATTCTACAAAAGGGCGTCCCATTCCAGTGGGATGAAGAATGTTAGCAAGCCTTTATTGAAATCAAGAAGTACCTATAAACACTACCAGTTCTAGCCCCACCAAGGCTATACGTGCCATTCCTACTATATTATCCACTAGCGATTTTGCTTTGGACACCATGTTGGCTCAAAATAATGCACAAGATAAAGAACAAGTGATATATTACATCAGTTGCACCTTGGTGAGATACAAGATAGGATATTTATACATAGAAAATCTATGCCTAGCAGTGGTCTTTGCAACCAAGAAATTGCACCACTAATGTTGATCCATATGATGTATGTAATATCCAAATAAAATCCTTTGCAGTATATGATGAGTAAGACATCATAATACACGTACTGCAAAGTGGATCATGCTATTGAAAAAATTTTTACTTGGAATTCATAACCTAAAATTCTATCAAGGGACAAGTCATAGCTGATCATTTGGCTAAGGCACATATTCAGAATAGTAGATCCCTTACCATAGAATTTCCTGATGATGTAGTCTTCACATTATCAGAAGCACCCAAACCTGAAGAACCTAAAAATAAAGCTAACATAAATTTGTTCTTTGATGGTTCAAAGTGTGAGCAAGGAGGCGATGCAAGGAATGTTTTTTTCATGCCATAAGGTGCTTCAATGCCCTTGTCATTTAAGCTAGAATTCCCTTGCAAAAATAACAACACCAAATATGAGGCCCTAATCTTAGGTCTCCAAATAGCCATCGCCATGAAAATCAAGAGGCTAAATATCTTCGATGACTCCCTCCTCATAGTCAACCAAGTCAAGGGACTATTTCAATGCAAGGATCCAATACTGAAAGCTTAGAAAGAGCTTGTTGACACCTATCTAGACCAACTAGAATGAAATGACATCAAGGCAATCCCTTGTTCATCAAACATATTTGTAGACACCATGGCATCTTTGGGATCCTTGACCCCTCAGAATCCATCTGCTGATTTCACTACCATTCATGTGAAAACGCTCTCACACTTAGAAATGTAGTGTGAGGCTTTTGATAACAAATAATTAGTCAACATGATTCATATAGATCCAAACCATGATTGGTTCTATAAATACAAATACATTTTAAAGAAGGCACCTTGGGGGTACTTTATCTCATAGGGTCCTATGGAGAATGGTACCACTATTCACCACAAGGTTGTTTCTCAATATATATTTGTGCAAATCGAATTATAGGAGGAACAAGTCATCTTATCTGTTGAGGTTGTAGCCTATTAGGATTAGCTATCCTAGTTACAAGATTTCCTTAGGCTTAAAATTGTCCCACAGGGACTATCGCATGCTAAAATATGAGAATTCAAGAAAAAAGTGATAAGATATGTCTTTCTAGCAGGTATATTGTATCATCGAAGCTATGATGGAGTCCTCCTTCATTTCTTAGAGCCTCAAGAATCCACTTGGGTGATTTTGCAAGCTCACAATGGTACATGAGATGGCCACTTCAGAGGCATGGCCATCGTCAAGTGCGTCCTTCAAATGGATTATTACTGGCCCACCATGGATAAGGATTATTGTGAGTATATTAGGAAATGCATTAAATATCAACAACATGCAAATCTAATGCATTTGAAATTTCAGGCCTTATAGCCCATTCAGGTGGCATGGCCATTTTCTTAGTGGGGTTTCGATTTGATTGGAAATATTTCTCCTCCATCTTCATACTGACACACTTTTATCTTAATGGCAACTAAGTACTTCACCAAATGGGTGGAAGTGGTCCCCTTAACCTCAACGATTGGACCTCGAATTGAGGAGTTAATACTTCATAATATCATCTATCGTTTTGGGGTCCCCTTCAAGATAATCTTAGATAATGGTCTATCATTAAAAAACAAAAATGTGTGACCTTTAACGACAAAATACAACATTCAAAATATTTTTATGATACCATACTATTCATAGGAAAATGGGTAAGCAGAAGCCTCTAACAAGACAATATTAGCCATATTAAATAAGACAGTGAAATAAAATATTAAGGATTGGCATCTGCAATTATCCCTAGCATTATGGGCTTACAGGACTAGCATGCAGATGCCCACTGGGGCAACACTATTTTCACTTGTATATGGCATTGAGGTCATTATACCCTTAGAGTTGGAAATTCTGACATTACGCATCGCATTGAAAGATATCATAAATGCCAACACTATGTGGAAAGCTCACTTGGATCAGTTGATCCTTCTAGATGAACGTCGCATCAATGCTCTTGAGCATCTTTACATCTACCAAGATTGTCTAACATGAGCTTACAACAATAAATTTCATTTGAGAGACTTTAATATTGGGGATCTTGTGCTTAAATAAAACCAATAGAACTCAAATCTACCTCCGCACCTATAAGATAAATTTACTACCAATTGGATAGGTCCCTACATAATATTTGAGAATATTAGACCTAGGGAATATCGCCTAACATCTCTAGAAGGTTTTGAGGATCCAAAGCCTCTCAAAGTTATTCATCTAAATGTGTTTCACACATAAGCACAACAAAATATCAAAAACATTCAAATAAATTTCAAAATCACAAAAATAATAGAAAAATTCAAAATCAAATGGTCCAAAAGGCATCTTAAAGCCCTTTGGTCAATTTAAAAAAGGCTCCAAAGGCATATTAAAGCCCTTTGGTCAAATCACAAAAAGCTCCAAAGGCATCTTAAAGCCCTTTGGTCAAATCACAAAAAGCTCCAAAAGCATCTTAAAGCCCTTTGGTCAAATCACAAAAATCTCCAAAGGCATCTATAGGCCTAAAATTTTTGCACTCCTTTCCTCTAAGATGATGGATCCGTGCCTCAAAGGGGAATGGAAAATGACAGAGCTACACCTCAAAAGATAGGCACTTGATTGTGCCTTCTTGTGGTGATTTTTCGATGAATTTTGGGTTCACTAGGAAACTTTTGATGGCAATTTCTGCACCTAGGTTGAGATTGAGGTTTAATATGTTCGTTTTCGGATCACTCATACAAACACCTAAGGTTGGCCTTTGAAATACAACTAACCTATCTATGATGTAATTTTTTTTACTTTTTTGATGAAAACAACAGACAAGAATAGAAATGACAAATGTAGTTGCTAATTATATGCTTAAAAGAAATTTAAAACATACCTGAATCAAGATTTATGATGAATATTTTTATTTTTTGATGCAGAGTGGAAGGCAATGCCTTCTCTAATCTTCTAAAAATTATAATTGACTAGCTCAAGACAAATTAAACCAGATAAGCAAATAGACAAAGAGCACACAACGATAATTGAAAAACAATAATAAGAATATGATTCACCACTTAAGGTGGGCTCACCCTCGTCGTATAGGTAGAATGCAAATATTGCAAATGAAATTTGATAAAAAAGATGATAATTTATTTACTCTACACTTGGATAAATAATGATTAAATGTAATGCTTCATAATATAGCCGACACTATATTATTTTAGGTATGTAACATGACTCCCCTCCTCGAAAATATTTGTCCTCAAAGCTGGAAATGACTGGAAAATACTTTCAGATTCCCAGGTTGCATCTTCATCTAGTAGGCATTGCCATTTGATGAGAAATTCTTGGATGTGACGAGAGCTCCGTATGCATGTTCTGCTTTGTAGAATTGCTTCTGGCTGGAGATATATACGCCCTTCTGCATCTAGTATTGGTAATTTTGACTGAGATTTCACTTTTTGGCCGATCACCTTGGCATGGTCATGGGATCTTTGGGGAGGTGGTCCCTTTGGTTCTTGGAAGACCTCTGTGTAATGTGCTACGATGTCCTATAAATCTGGAGCAAAAATACCCGAAGTTGCTCGAGATTGCTTTTTCAAACAATTAATTTGATCTATGAATCCGTATCCAACCTATTTTAATGTTTTCTCCATACTATGAGAGCTCACCATCTGTGATGGGGGAGTAGTAATACCTTGTAAGTGAATGACCCATACGTTTTCCTTCCATTCCACAAATAATTTTTTGAAATTGAAGCTGACCATGTCTAATGTTTCCAACCATTCAACTCCCAAAATAACATCAGAGTTCCCTAAATTCATTACGAAAAGAGATCCAAACTAGGTATAAGTTCCCATTTTAATGGAGACTTGAGATGTTCTCCAAAAACATTGAGCGTTCACCTCGTTGGCTACTAGAACCTGGAATTTGTATTTGTTGGAAGAATTAATGAATAAATTCAAAGCTTTTGCTGTTTTGATGTCGATAAAATTGTGGGTACTGCCTGAATCAATTAGCACATTTACCTTTTTCTGGTGGAGAAATCCTATTACCTTGATTGTATGGTGGGCTATTAATCCCATGAGGGCATGCATGGAAATAGCCATTGTATCCTCTTCCTTATCTTCTAGAACAATCGATAGTTCTTCTTGAATAGGTTCATCCTGGTGGTATGCTTCTTCCTCTTCTCCTTCATATTGAGCGCATTCAATATGAAAGTTTTGTTTTTGTGCACATGCTTGTTCTCTGGGATGGTGATTGTGAAATTTATAATAGAAGTATCTTGATGGTTGATCATTTTTGTGAAAAGATTTTTTGCCATACGAAGGATGACTATAAGTTTCATGCTGTGTATACAATTGAATTCTCTTCTCAGCTAGCTTGGCTAGTCTTATGCAATCATTCAACAAGGTTGGATTTTGAATGTCCACCTCCACCTTAATATTTTCTTTCAAACCATTGTGAAAAGCTCCTACCACTGTGTCTGGACTAAGGTGTAATGCATACGATAGTAAACTGGTGAATTCGGAGATGAACTCACTAACTGATCTTTCTTGTTTAAGAGATAATAGTCTTACTGTGTATGATGATGTAGCTCCATAAAATCTTTCTAAAAAATAGGTAGTGAAATTATTCCAGCAAATAGTAGCTCCTTTCTCGCGTTTAAGCCATACGAACCATTGGTAAGCCTCAGTGCCTAATTTTGATGCAACGAAAGGGACTTTATCAAAATCCTTAATTTGGTATAAGTCGATAATGCCTTCCATTTTGGCTATCCAACCACGAGGATCATGACCCTCAAAAGTGGGCATATCAATGCATGGAAAATTATTAGGGCCTCTCAGTCGGTGATAACTCATATCCCTATCCTGATCGTGGTTATATCACTGTCTATGATAGAGATTCCCATAATTATTCGGATTGCCTCTTTGCTGCTCCCAATTGTCATCCTGGTCGTCCTTTTCTTCATGCATTTGTTCATGGGAGTGATTTTGGGGATTAGTATTGGGATTAGGTTGGTTTTGTGCATTCAATAGTTTAGTTAGGGTGACATTAATTTTGCGCATACCACCTAGTAATTCTCGAAGAGCTTCATCAATGTTAATGGTAGAGTTGCCTGATTCTCCTTGTGTGATGTTGTCGTGATTTGGGGAAAGGTTAGTGGCCATGGGGTCAACCAGTGGATGATTCGAATTATAACTACCAATTTTGAAAGGAGAAGGAGAATTATTTGTACCTTGGCTTCGATGAGGTCTTCTTGTGTTGTTATTGGTCATCTCCGAGCTTGATAGTCGACCGTCAGGTCCTTTGATCCAACTTCTACTCATGCACTATTCAAAATTTCTTGCTTAGTAATCCTTGAGCTTCGATTTTTGTGATAATTCGGTTGAATTTGGCAAAAAAATTTGTGTTCCGCTTCAACTGTCACTCCCACTGCGATGCGGATTTGAATTTTGTTGGCTCACCTCCTTAACAGCCACTTTTGACAGCTTTTAGCAATTTTGAAAATGTTGGAAAACTTTCAGCAATTTTGACAACTTCTTGATGACTTTGGACAACTTTAGCAAGCTTGGACAATTGCTAAGACACAACAGTGACTAGACCAAGACACGACGCAACACGAGGGACACCACACGACACCAGATGTGACACATAGATAGGACACGAAATAGACACTAGACAAGAAATCGATAAGGACGATGGACCAGACAACAAACTATGGATAGGACATGAAACAGACAGTGAGACAAGGGATGGGAAGTGACAAGACAGCTAGAGAAGGGACAGAAAGCAACAGGATGACTTGACAAGGGACGAAGCAGTTAGACCACCCACAAATTGACAGCACATCAACCGAGACCGCCGGGGAAAGGGTACAAGGTTTCACGAGAAAGGAGCCGCTGTGTGACCGAAGTCACACCTTTGCTACTGCGCCCTCCACGTTATAAACTCCCTTGCTGTCGTTACACACCCAATGTGGGATATTTGTCCCAAATGCAAAATAAAAAAGTAATGCGCACTTTTTGTACCTTAGGTTTAGCTTTAATTTTTTGCTTTTCCTGTCGTTTGATTGGTCGCCGAAACTATTCGAGATTTGTTGCGTGTTGTGCATGAGTTAATGGAAATTTTGGGCCGAGTGTGATCCGAAAGCTAGATGGTGGTGGCATGTATACTGACAACTATTCCCAGCTACTCCAAAATTTATGGCTCGTATACTAATCACCTCTGTTTAGTAATCCTCGATCCTTGCGATTGGTTTGAATTAAAAGAATCACCGCAAAGTTTTCTTCCTTTGTGTCTTCAGTAAAGACTTGCCTTCACTCGAATTGACTCCTGAATTTCTTACGTTAAGCAGTGGTCTATTTACTGTGATGCAAAGTAATTATCTTCGCCAACCTTGCATGTATTGCCTTCGGCACTTCAGTATCGTCTGTTGCATCTACTATTGTAAATCATGAAATCGCTCCACAGAGTGTGGGAGTGATTTGAAATGGCGGTTGCGTAGATTTATTTTAGTTCGGAATACTCCTAAAAACCATGTGAAGCGCCCAGTATTAGGGTTTCCATGAAGACGTCCGTCTTGCTTGGAAGAAGAATATGACTGTAATTAAAACTATGTCTTTCGTTAATGCACATGCAGTTGTTAGGTCAGGACCTGGTAATGTCGTGTTTAATTAAAAATGATGAAGGTATGCTCGCACCACGCCCGATCGATGAATCTGATACCACTTGGAAGGCAACGCCTTCTCTGATCTTCTAACAATTATAATTGACTAGCTCAAGACGAATTAAACCAGATAAGCAAATAGACAAAGAGCACGTAGCGATAATTGAAAAACAATAATAATAATATGATTCACCACTTAAGGTGGGCTCACCCTCGCCGTATAGGCAGAATGCGAATATCGCAAATGACGTTTGATAAAAAATATGATAATTTATTTACTCTACACTTGGATAAATAATGATTAAATGTAATGCTTCATAATATAGCCAATGCTATATTATTTTAGGTATGTAACACAGAGTAGGATCATTGCTATTTTGGAAGAATCACTGTTGTTCCAGGAAAAATCGCTCAACAATTTTTTGAAATCGCAAGCAATTTCGCTGCAATTTTATAGCAACAAAACACAAGACACAAAATGGTTTTCTGGCACAAATATGATTCAAACTTTGATATGTTTCCTATTTAAGTATTCCTTTTCAACTAAATGAAATATAGAAAAGGTTTGTAATATATGTAAGTAGAAGAGTCTAAATGTTCATGAATTTTATGTAAGCAAAATGCAGATTTAAATTAAAAATTGATTAACATGATGGTGAATACCCGAGATGCATTGCTGAATTAATGAAAATATAATTAAATAACTAAATAAAATGGAAGAGAAGGAAGAAGAACAAACAGAATAAAGGTTTTTACCCCTAGATGATCTGTGAGAAAAATCGCTACCAAGTCAGCAGGATCGCTGCTATTTTCTACGAAATCGCACACCTACTCCGCCTGCTCATAGCACGATTCTGTCGATTGTTTTGTGATTTCGCCATTCGCTGTGCGATTTTGACTGCAACCTGCAAGTGAAAATTTGCTAAAGAGGGTAATGGGACAATGATGGATTTTAGGCAAATACGAACAAATTGAAGATGGGAAGATTATACTAATGGCTTCTCAATTCTGTTATTTGCTCAGGGGATCACTTAGCACTCTTTGCAATCAGGGAGTCAGGGTGAAAAAATGAATTAGAGGGGGATTAAATAGGATTAGGGGTAAATATAGGAAATCAGGAGGTTAGGCCAAAATAGGGAGGGAGTTGGGATCCCTCCTATGTTTTCCCCCTGCCTAATCTCACCAGAATCCATCGTTACAACCTCTTTCCAAACTCAGAAACGTGGTTTGAAATGGATTTTTGGCATTTTGTAAACTTGGGAAAATTTTGTTTTTGAGGAAAATCGCTTGAAAATTTTTCTATCCGCTCAAGCGATTTTGCTTAAAGTCAGGCTATTTTGCCCAATGGTCAAAACAACATTGGTTTGAGGGCACAAAAATCGAGGCAAATGGATTTTTGCTAATTTTGAATGATTTTCGGGTAGACTTAGGTAAATTTGATGTTTTTATCAATTTTAATGTTTTTACTGAGTTAATCAATTTAAGTGCATCAAATTTAAGGTGCTACATTTTGCCCCCTCTTTAGCGACTTTTTGAAAAAGTCGTTAAAGATGAAATGGCACATTTTTTGAGGTAGCAGAAAAAAAATTGTATGCATTTTTAGTTCATTGTTTTAACTTTGTTATTTTGACGTCTTATTATGTTGCCCCCTTCGATTTTTGCATTAATTCGACAAATTAATGAAAATTTGAAAAAAAAGAAATTTTCAGGTTGACTTAACTAGAGAATCAAGTAAGAAATTTCATTTTCATTTTTACTGTTCACTTTCTAGAGAGAAAAAGAGCTCTGAGTGCATGATGGCAGGATTGACACATAGAGTGGATCTAGTGCACGGAGGAGAGAGGGTAAGCATTAATTTTCATGCTTTTTATGATTTTCTTTGAATTTTAATTTGGACTTTAAATTTGGGTATGCCGTAATTTTTGGCACGAGGTGAAATTGCCTCTGTTTCGATGAAATTGCCTCGAGATCGCAAAATCGCACATACCCAGGATTTCTCCTCTGACATCGATATTGTCAGGAGTAGTTGGTGGCTTGTTGTTGTGCCACCAGAGCAACTGTAGATTGCCTTGGTTGCTTGCAAGGGTAGTGGCCGATATGCGGGACCATCGGATTCGATTTGCATGGGGTCCTTTTTTCTTGTGTCGCTTGTATAGGACACTATACAAGATTGTCTATAGGGAGGGGGTGGCTCTGGTGCTTACCTCTTTTTTATAGGTCTGGTGTTGGGAGCACATCATAGTGCGGAGGCCTGAGGGGCTACCGGTAGTAGCAACAAGAGGCAAGGAGGCCTCGAGTTTACTACTGGGTAGTTTGGGTAGGAGGAGTTCGGAGGATTAGCCTGGATGATGCCAGGAAACTTTTTGATGAGCTGACGGGGGATGCCATCACCTGGAGACCATGGAGGGGCCACCCAAGATGGGCCGAGGATAGGGTAGAGCTGGCTCATGTCAGATGAGCTATCTGGTTGTAGATGCATGATGGGGAGATGGAGCCCCATCGAGCGGACTGGGTGCTTTGATAGTTTGGCTTACAATAGGGGATCCCTATTGTTAGATATTTTTACTATGCTCGGACCACCAGGGATCCGACCTCTATCAATGGTGCACCTGACATGAGGCACTTCCTAGATATAGCTCCAGATGATGCCCCTATTGTTACAACCACTGGAGATGACGCAGGGGTTATAGCGGACTACACGACATGGTATGCCTCAGTATACCCTCTAAGACTAACAACACAGAGGGGGCCAATGCACAGGGACGTGGAGCGGGTGCTCCAACATCACAGAGCGACTAGTAAGTAGGCCAGTGCAGAGTTTGTGACTCGAGGCAGAGGTGCAAGGACCAGGGGCGGTCACTTGCATGGCAGAGGGAGGATGCCAGATCCTCATACTATAGGACTACGAGGCCATGGTGGGCCTCCGCTAAGACCATTGAGGGTCCCACAGACCCGAGGGAGAGATGAGATGGAGGTACCCTCTCCTTAGGAGCCTAGACCAGATTCCCCTAGGAAGGGGATAGCCACGGAGGAGGAGGGTGAGAGCAGTACGATGGCTACTCTCCGGGTGGAGAATGCCATGCTACGGGATACTAATGCCTCCCAGAGGATGCACATTGAGATGCTAGAGGTAGAGTTAGCCCAGGCGAGGGTGCAGGCACAGAGAGGAGTGGGAGGGATAGCGGATATGCTCTCCAGGGCTTCTGGGTGAGCTGCTTTCTACCAGGCGATGTACTTCATGACCATCCTAGAGGGATAGAGAGTACCTCTCCTAGCGATGTACGAGCCACCGACTCGGGCAAGTCGGAGATCCCAGTCTTCCACTCGAGAGACTACTGTGGCTCAGGCTCCTCCACCTCCTGGAGGTGACGATGCACAGAGCACCAGGGGTGTTGGACAATCGTGAGGATTGGACTTTTGATGATGTATTGATGATGTATTTTTGGATGACTGAGTATGCCGATGATGGCTATTGTGGCATACCAATCTACTATTGTATATATATACTTTTTCGATGATATATATAGATTTTGATCTTTTGCCTTATGTGTCAATGTGTTTGATGATTAATTTTGCATTTTGATTTTAAAGAGTTGTATTTTAAATTTGATAAAATGATTTGATGTAAAATTGCATTAAGATGTGTAAAATGGTTTTGTTGTTTCTGAAAATAGGAAATGTGAATTTAGCAATAAACCTCGAAGGATGTGGCATTGTTATGTGACTATTGTGGAGATCTAAGCTCGTTAAGTCATGAAGTTGATCCTGTTATGAGGTGTATTTTGATATTGCTAAATGAAATGGTTGGGTGCTTAAGAAAATTCTTAAGGCTTTTTGATAGGATGAGATGTATTGATTGTTGATCAAAAAGATGTAAGTTTGGGCATACAAACGTCGAACGATGGCTTTTTCTAAGCAAGGAATCACTAATTACTTAGGAATAATACTATCATCGCAAAAAGTCATCATGAAAATGCAGGATAAAAAATATTTTTGTAAAATGCAAAATTAATGTTGTGTAAATCATTGTATCACATATGCAAAAGGTTTTATAGATGCTTACGATGAATTTTTGGGCATGAAAAATTAGAAGGATGGTTTTCGCTAGGTAAGGAATTCCTAATCGCTTAGGAATAATACCATCATCGTAATAAAACCAAAATGCAATGCAGGATGAATATGTAACTTTAGATATAATATTTTTGAGTTATTTGGAATATTTTGTTAACATGACAAATTTATGAAGATGGTTTTCACTAGGCAAGGAATCCCTAATTGCTTAGGAATAATACCATCATTGCGAAAAAGATATATATTTTTTGAATTTTTGTAATTTTAAGTTTGATATGTAGAAATTTAATAAAATATCAATGCAATATTTTAATTTATCTCAAAAAAAATAAATTCAAATTTATCTAGAACCCTTGTGTGTGAAGTGCATTTATTTCCATTTTGATGCTATCATAATGATACAAAATCTCTCAAATAGCAAATGTGTGTGCCTTTTGTAAAGTTCGTTTACTGATTTTAAGTAGATAAATGATGGAGCAAACTTAATGAAACCAATGTGTGTGCAAGTGAAATGTTCTTTAACCATGATTTTGTGCATGCATTAGGAATGAACTGCTATGTGAGTCAAATTACCATAAAGCTAGCTAATCCACAAGCGGACATTGGTCTGTACAAAATAAGGTCGCTAATGTGACAGACATGTCACCACGCGAAAAGGAATTACCCAATGTCAAGCAAGTTGGGCACAAATCACCTGTTATGGGGCTTACCTTCATGATTTTTGACTGAATGAGAAATTCCAAGGATTCAAGTTCCGTATTCCTTCTTTTCTTCACTTTCAGGGGGTAGGGATTTTGTTCATTTTGTTTTGAACAAGGGGATTTTATTACTTTTTTTTTCTCTTTTCATTCTCTTTTTTATTTTTCTTTCTTTCTTTTTCTTTTGATTTTTGACTTTTTCTTTTCTTGATTTTTCTTTTGGGATACTTGCTCAGCTTAGATGTGGAGCAAGGGATTTTTATTTGGGTAGGATGGAATCTTGTCCTTTTGCCAATTTCTCATTCATTCTAGATCATGCACATGAGAGGATAGCAGGGAAAACTTTTCGCTTAAAGCATTAAAACTCACTATGCAGTACCATTATTCGAAGATTGCAATAAATCATCTTTAATGTGTAACGTGTGGGTCTTGGTTCCAAAAAGTAGCAACATCATTCATAAACAGAAAATTTATTTAGTGAAAATAGTGTTCTTTGATATAAGAGAGATTTATAATCAAAATGATAGATATCAAAAATTATTTAATTTTATGAATTTCTAAGTGCGTGGTTCAAGATAACTTCTGAATTTAATCCTAGATAAAGGAAAATATTACTTGCTATTTTAGCAAAATTTGATTAAAGCTTTTGGGAATATTTTTGTATTTTTCTTATTTTGTAATTTGTTTGGCTATTTTGAGGAACATTTTTGAAAGTGCATGATAAACCTATTTACAAATATGTACAAATATGAAGATTTGGATCTATGCATAATATCGTTTGAGGTGCATAATATTCATGGGTTCCTTGAGATATTTTCCTTCCAAGGTAGCCAATCTATATGCACCTAACCCAAATTTAGCAGTGATGATAAATGGTCCCAGCCAGTTGGGCTGGAATTTTCCTTTAAGGTATTTTCTTGCATTAGTATTCCTCTGATTTTCTTTTAAAACTAAATCTCCAATTTCAAATGATCTGTTATGAACTTTTTTAGCATATGATCTTTTAAGTTTGTCTTGGTAAGCACGAAGGTGCTCTAAAGCATGAATGCATTTTTCATCCAGAAGTTCTAGTTGACTGAGTCTGCTAGCACGATATTCATCTCCTACTTCAGCATCTTGAAGTAAAAGTGATAGGGATGGAACTTCTAATTGAAAGGGAAAAATTGCTTCAGCACCATATACCAAGACAAAAGGTGTAGCACCAGTGGGAGTACGAACGCTAGTTCGATAAGCCCACAAAGCAGGATATAATTGGATGTGCCAGTCACGGCCTATTTTATTAACCATTATTTTTAAGATTTTGATTAAGGTTTTGTTAGATGCTTCGGCTTGGCCATTTCCTTGTGGATAGTAAGGAGTGGACCATCTATGTTGGATTTTATACTTTTGACACAATTTCTTAATATCTTTATTTTTAAAACATGTTCCATTATCAAAAATAAGATTAGATGGAATTCCAAATCTGTAGATGATTTGATTAAATATGAATTTTGAGACTTGGATTCCTGTGCAAGAAGCTAAAGGCATAGCTTCGACCCACTTTGTAAAATATTCAGTTGCAGTTATGATGAACTTGTGACCATCGGATGAAACAGGGTTGATTTTACCAATAATGTCTAAACCCCATTTAGAGAAAGGCCAAGGGGATGCTATGGTTTGGAGTTCTTGGGCAGGAGCATGGACAAGGTCAGAATGCCTTTGGCATTTGTCACATTGATGCACATAATCATTTGCATCTTTCTCCATTGAAGGCCATAAATAACCTATTCTAAGAAGTTTTCTAGAAATAGCACTTCCACTAAAATGTCCTCCACAAGACCCATCATGAGCTTCACTTAGGGCTTTCTTAGACTCTTCAAAATTTAGACACCTTAATAAGATACCTTCGAAGGATCTCCTATAAAGGGTATTACCAATTATTACGAAGTGAACAACTCACTTGCATAACAATCTACGTTGGTTTCTATCAAATCCTTCAGGGAAGGTTCCATTTTGTAAGAAATTAAAAATGTCTATGTACCACGGTTCTGGGGTAACTTCATTAATCAAAAAAACATCTAATGGTTCCATACACGACTTAGTAGAAGTAGGTTCCTAGAGTTTTTTGATGATAATAGTAGCATATTCATCATCCAACTCCAAAGGCAACAAAGAAGCCACCGCAGCCATAGCATCGACAACACGGTTACTAGTTCTAGGAACAACTTCTAAAGTTACTTTATTAAACAATGATATAAGTTTTAACACATATTCCTTATAAGGACGAAGTTTCTCATCTCATGTTTGATAAAATTCATTAATTTGATTTATGATGAGCTGAGAATCTCCAAAAACTAATAATGTTTTTACCTTTAGTGCTAAAGCGGCTCGTAATCCAAGGATTAGAGCTTCATATTCTGCAATGTTATTAGTACAAGCAAATTGTAATTTAAAGGATAAAGGGATTAGGTGCTTTTGAGGAGATTTTAATATAATACCTGCACCTACTCCACTCATACATCTAGCTCCATCAAAAAATAATGTCCAAGTTTCCGAGTGATCCTCTTCCAAGTTGAGGCATTCATCAGGAAATTCGATGCTCATAGGCTGAGTAGATTCCATAGGAGCAACAACTAATTGATCTGCTATAACTTGGCCTTTTATAGATTTTTGGCCGATAAATATGAGTTCAAACTCACTAAGAGCAAGAACCCATTTAGCTGTGCATCTTGACAGATATGGTCTACTCATTAAATATCTTAATGGATCAGATTTAGCAATGACATATGTCGTTTGACTTAACATATAATGGCACAATTTTTGCATTGAAAATACTACTGCTAAACATAATTTTTCCAATGGAGTATACCTTGTCTCATAATTTATTAAAGTCCTACTTATATAATATGTTGCTCGTTCTTTCTTTTCTTTATCAATTTGAGCTAACATAGCTCCAAGTGCAAGTTCTGAAGCCGAAATATACAAAATAAAAGGTTGGTCTGGTTTAGGCAGAACAAGCACTGGAGGATTAAGAAGGTATTGCTTAATGCTGTCAAAAGCTTCTTGACACTCTTTATCCCACTGAAAGGATACATTCTTCTTAAGCAATTTAAGGAAAGGTTCTATCCTATCCGCCAACTTATCTATGAAGCGATGAATAGCTTGTAATTTTCCTTGCAAACTTCTTAATTCTGATATATTCTTAGGAGATGGCATATCATGAATAGCTTTAATTTTTAGAGGGTCTATTTCTATACCTCTTATAGAAATGATAACTCCTAATAACTTGCTAGATTTCACCCCAAATACACATTTATCTGGATTTAAGCGTATTAGATACTTTCTTAGTCTATCAAATACTTTCCTTAAATCTCTAATGTGATCATCTTCTTCATTGGATCTAGCTATGATGTCATCAACATAATCATGTAGAATATCATACATCATATCATGAAAGATATACGTCATGGCTCTTTGATATGTTGCTCCAACATTCTTTAAACCAAAAGGCATAACTTTCCAACAGAAAGTTCCCCAAGGTGTGATGAAAGCCATTTTTGCTTGGTCTTCAGGAGCAATTCTGATTTGGTTGTATCCTGAAAAACCATCCATAAGAGATAACATTCCACTCCCAACTATAAATTCTATGATTTGATCCATATTAGGGAGAGGAAAATCATCTTTAGGGCATGCCACATTAATATCTCTAAAGTCTGTGCAAACCCTAATTTTTGTGGCTTCTTTCTTAGTGACTGGAACAACATTAGAAATCCATTCTGCATAATCAATTGCTTGTATGAAAATGATGTTTAAGAGCTTTTCTAATTCACCTTTGACTAATAGTGTGACTTTAGGATGCATCTTTCTTAATTTTTGCTTTACTGGTTTAGCATCAGGGTGCACTACTAGATGATGCATGACTACAGAAGGATCTAAGCCAGGCATATCTGCATATGTCCATGCAAAGACATCTGAATATTCTATGAGAAATTCTATGTATAATATTTGTTTTTCTTCACTCAATTCGGATCCAGTTTTGACCATATGAGGATTTTCTTCTGTACCAATGTTAACTTTTAGAAAATTGTCTACAACAATGTTCAAGTCTCTTTCAAAATTTGGTGGTGCAGGAGATACACCCATTTCTTGTAATTCTTCCAAAGTGCATTTAGCTAATTCCTCTTGAGGATTACATTCTTCTATATGGGCTATGCATGGCATGGATCCATCAAAGAAATATTGGTTTTGAAAAATTTCTTCTAAAGACACATCATGATATATGTCCCCTTCTAAACATTCATCCATAGAAGCAATCATGTCCGGATATACTAATGTTAACATGTTACATGTATGCACTTTTCTAGACATTGCTTTTAATTCTATGTATTCTTGATATGTCATGAGATTGTCATCATCCTTGTATGGAAATGGCTCAGTTTTTGTGGGGATGAGTCCAAGACCACATCGGGCTGGCCATTCAATAACTTCTAAAGGTTCTCTTATACCCTTTTGATAAGGTCCTAAGCCTTTACCTCTATATCCCAAATTGCACATTATTTCTTTTGGTATTACATATTTATCAAAAAAATAGCATTTGGCAAATTCATTTTGATCAATTGAAATTTGTAATATTGAATACTTTCCAAAATCATATCCCGTAGATATAAATATAGAGCTCCCAATATGACAAATGCTCCCTTTCTTAGGTACTCCAAAAGTGCGAGGAGATGAGGAAGACTCAGATAATATCTTAGAATCTTGCGTAGCTAGATTAACTTCTTCAATTGGTGCCAAAATTGAGGATAAATCCGCTAATCCTTCATCTGAAACTGCATATGAGGTAGATGGCTTATGTTCTTTATCATTTTCCTTAGATGTTGAAAATTTAAACTCTGTAGGGTCTATAGGTAATTCAGTCACTACAGGTTTAGGAAAAGGATTAGATATTCCTTTAGAAGGGGATGGTTCTTTTATTTTTATTGATACTTTATCACATGCTTTAGGTGATGGTGATTTAGAATGTGATTTAGGCTTATAGTGCTTTATGGGTGTATTTGGATTCTGAGGGATAGAAGTCATGGCTGGACAAAATGGAACTCCTATGGGTTCTGCCAGAGCACACATGTCAAAAGGTCTAGGGTCTCCATGGATGATAACCAATTGATTTTTAAATTCAAATTTTACACATTGATGTAATGTGGAAGGAACTGCTCTCATTGCATTGATCCAAGGTCGACCCAAAAGAATGTTGTACGATGCAAAGCAGGGTACAACAAACACAGTCGTATCCAAAATCCATGGACCAACTTGCAATGGGATTTTCATTACTCCACACGTTTCTTGAGTCTCATCATTAAATGCCTTAATAAGCATCTCAGTTTTTTGCATGTCTTCTTTCTTAAACCCAAATATTTGAAAAAAATCATAAGTGCATATATTCAGTGAAGATCCATTGTCTATTAGAACTCTTTTAACTCCTACATCTCCAATCATTGTTGTAATATATAAAGGATTATCTCCAAACATACTTTGAGGAGGTATTTCCTTATCTTTGAAATCTATGAAGTTTACTTCATTTAAAGTTACAACATTTACTATAGCGTTTGGTTCAATATCTTCTGGAACCATCATTTTGTTTAGAGTTTTCATTAATTCATCTCTATGAGTGGGAGAAGTTCTCAAAAGGTCTAGAAGAGAAATTCTCATTGTAATGGTAGATAATTGTTCATTAATATCATAGGGTGTTCTCTGTTGCGAACCAAACACATTATTTCCTTTGTTAGGAGTTTTTAGAATAAATGGGTTTGCTTTATCACTTTGGTCTTGTGAATTCTGGTTTTGGGCCTGTTGCCTTGTAACCACTCCTATAGTCCCCACAAAATTGCTACGAGGTCTTGCATTTTGTGCTTGTTCATTTGAGAGCCACTGTTGTGACGATGGTCTAGTGGTCACTCTTCTTGGAAATGGTTCTTCTGGAACCATCTGATCTGTAATAGGAGTGATTGCTTCAGATTCATCTTCTAAACTATTTGAATTATTTGAAGTGATATCCATTTCACTTTCATCATCACTTCCTTCACTATTCCCTTCATTACTCTCTACAGTTGTTATTTGACAATCTCTTAAGGGTCTGACAGTCATCTGAGATGCCGTAGTAGCATATGGCTTTTGTAAATTTTGATGAGGCATAAAACCACTAATAGTTCCCACATATCTAGTTGGATGGGGAACATTATGTTGTTCTACTTGATTTATAGCTTCTTTACCATGTTTTGGTAAAGGATGTTGAAAAATATCCAGATTTTGATTTGCATTCTATTTTTGGGGTTGTTTTTTAGCATCATTTTGGACATTTCTAGGAGGAAATTTCTCTACCTCCATATCTCCTTTATCAATTAAATCTTGAATCATATGCTTTAACCTTTTACATGAATTTTTTGAATGTCCATCAACTCTATGAAAATTACAGTGCAAATCAGCTCTAAACCCCGCTACAGTTGTATCGGGTTGTCTTATTTCAGGCAACCGAATTAAGCCTTGTTCTAATAACTGAGGTAAAATCATATGTAATGGTTGATTTAATCTGGTAAACTCTCTTGGAGGTTTATCAGGAGCTTTTAGTATGAACTTCTTCACAACTTCAGTAAGGTTGATATTCTGATTATTCCTACTATCGGTAACTCCGTCATCGACTACTTGCTTGTTCTTATACTGATTTTTAGAATTCTTATCTTCATATTTCTTTTTATATTGACCTCTTCTAATAAGGGCGCTCTCTACCCTTCTCCCTAGGTCAATAGCTTGGTCAAAATATGTTATAGTAGCCGTGGAAAGTTCATAGGACAATTGTTCTTGCAAATTATTTATGAATATGTCTAGCATTTCTCTTTGTGGTAATGCAAAATGCAACTTGCTTAAAAGTTGTCTCCACTTAGTTAGGAATTCTGCAAAACTTTCATCTTTACCTTGCTTAAGATTGTACAAATATTTAATAGTCACATGCCTCTCTATGTAGGCACTAAATTGATGTACAAACATCTCAGCTGTTTCTTCAAAATTCCTTAAGGAGTTGTTAGGAATTTGATAGTACCATTCCAAGGCTATGCCTCCTAAAATTTTAGGAAACATCTTAAGCATCAGTAAATCATCATGCGAGACATCATGACATGCTATTCTAAACATGCGTAAATGCTCGATGGGATCTTCAGTTCCCTTATATATAGTGAACACCGGCATAGGGAAATGCTTAGGGTAAGGTTGAGCTATTACGATGGGATCCAAGGGTTGACTACACATCTCTTGATAGTTGTATGAGGGATGGTAAGGATCTATTTGGTCTAAGCGGGAAGCCAATTGCTTTACCATTGCTTCCAACCCTTGATGTCCACCAAACTGGTTTGGTTGCATCGTATCATTATATCCTTGATAATAATTAGGTGCAACTGTATTAGGATTTCCCATTGAGATAGTGTTATGCAAAGTATTTCTTGGTGGAACTATCTTTTGATAATTATTCTTTTGCACTTGTTTGCCCTTCCATTGTTGATTAAGGGCTTGGGAAAGTATAGAAGCAAAGGTCTGTTGCTTAGCATTTGTTCTAACATTATTAAGAGGAATCTTAGAGGCTTGAGTTGTTTGTTTTTGAGGCCTCTGATTTATATGTATCATATTTTGTCTTGGTGTTTCATCTTGATCCTCACTAGATTCTATGTAATGTAAGGGGTTGGTATGCACTTTAAGTGTGGTTGTAAAAGCATCTGCTAGGTTTCCTTTTCCTTGCTTCTCTACTTCTATTGCTTGATTAAGATCATCCATATTATCTCTCATAAAAGATATAAAATTTTCAACGGATTCAAACTTAAGATTACCTTTAGAATTTAATTTAGGTTGATTAAGTTCTACATCCTCACTGTCATTGTCATGATCTGAAGAAACATATTCTTCTTCAGACCGAGTTTCTTCATTATTATTTTGTTCTCGGTATGGTTCTCGTTCTTGCTCTAGTTTTTGATCTTCTATTTCATTCTCAGTTTCTTTACCATTCCTTAATTTAGGCATTTTGAATTAAGTTGATTTCGTAGATATATATGTTATATATATATATATATATATATATATATATATATATATATATATATATGTTCTAGGTTTTGGGGTATATATATATTATTTATATATACCTAACTAATTAAATTAAATTACTATTTTTAGATTGATTTTTTTTTTTTATCTAGGACACGTAGAGCAAGCAATTAAACACACAAATAATCACACGCTAGGTAATAGTAGATTTTAATCTTCTTGAAATAATTTATGTATATCATTAATGGGCTCCAATTGATCAGGTGTCATGTAATGCTCTTCTTCAAATGTGAAGTTGTCTTGTAGGAACCTTATGAATTGTGCTAAGGTAATGCAATCTACTTCTAGGTTAGACCTATAAAAATATAGCTCGTGACAATACTCTCTATAGAATACAGCTCTAGGGATGGTATTAAGCCTTCTCTTATCATCTAGGATTATTTCTTGACTTTCTACGTGAGCTAAAAACTTATGTGTCGCTACGGCGTCGTCTAGGTAGGTTTCAAAGGAGTAGAAATTAGGTGAAATCAAGGCTCTCTTATTAGTCAACCACCTTTCGCAAGATCTTTGAAGGTCAAAATAGGCAGGTTCTCTATAAGGATCCAGGATTCTAGCCAAGTCTATCCTACGGATTTGTTTAAGTTCTTCTTGTCTACTTTCAATAATGTCTAGTCTTCTATCTAATTCAATCCAGGACTCTCCAGATGTTATATTTTCACTTTCATTAAAGTATGAGACTTCTTGAATTGCTAATATTGTAGTAACATTAAGATGAATAGCTCTCCTATAATTATAATCTACCATCTAAAATGCAAATGCAATTTAACTATTGTTTTTTTTTTTTGATTTTGTTTTTTTGATTTTGATTTTAATATTTAATTTAAGAATCAGAAGATAATCTAATGTTTCACGTCGGGTTCACCAAAGAATGTAGGCCTAAAATTTTTGCACTCCTTTCCTCTAGGCTGATGGATCCACGCCTCATAGGGGAATGGAAAATGATAGAGCTACACCTCGAAAGAGAGGCACTTGATCGTGCCTTCTTGTGGTGATTTTTCGATGAATTGTGGGTTCACCAGGAAAATTTTGATGGCAGTTTCCACACCTAGGTTGAGAATGAGGTTTAATATGTTCATTTTTGGATCACTCATACAAACACCTAAGGTTGGCCTTTGAAATGCAACTAACCTATCTATGATGCGATTTTTTTTTACTTTTTTGATGAAAACAACAGACAGGAATAGAAATGACAAATGCAATTGCTAATTCTATGCTTAAAAGAAATTCAAAACATACCTGAATCGAGATGTCTGATGAAGATTCTAATTTTTTTATGCAGAGCAAGATCACTGCTATTTTGGCATAATCATTGTTGTTCCAGGCAAAATCGCTCAACAATTTGCTGAAATCGCAAGCGATTTCGCTGCAATTTTGTAGCAACAAAACACAAGACACAAAATGGTTTTCTGGCACAAATATGATTCAAACTTTGATATGTTTCCTATTTAAGCATTCCTTTTCAACTAAATGAAATATAGAAAAGGTTTGTAATAGATGTAAGTACAAGAGTCTAAATGTTCATGAATTTTATGTAAGCAAAATGCAGATTTAAATTAAAAATTGATTAACATGATGGTGAATACCCGAGATGCATTGCTGAATTAATGAAAATATAATTAAATAACTAAATAAAATGGAAGAGAAGGAAGAAGAACAAATAGAATAAAGGTTTTTGCCCCCAGATGATCTGTGAGCAAAATCGCTACCAAGTCAGCAGGATCGCTGCTATTTTCTGCGAAATCGCACACCTACTCCGCCTGCTCGTAGCACGATTCTGTCGATTGTTCTACGATTTCGCCGTTCATTGTGCGATTTTGACTGCAACCTGCAAGTGAAAATTTTCTAAAGAGGGTAATGGGACAATGATGGATTTTAGGCAAATATGAGCAAATTGAATATGGGAAGATTATACTAATGGCTTCTCAATTCTACTATCTGCTCAGGGGATCACTTAGCACGCTTTGCAATCAGGGAGTCAGCCTCAAAAAATGAATTAGAGGGGGGATTAAATAGGATTAGGGGTAAATCTGGGAAATCAGGAGGTTAGGCCAAAATAGGGAGGGAGTTGGGATCCCTCCTATGTTTGCCCCCTGCCTAATCTCGCCAGAATCCATCGTTACAACCTCTTTCCAAACTCAAAAACGCGGTTTGAAATAGATTTTTGGCATTTTGCAAACTTGGGAAAATTTTGTTTTTGAGCAAAATCGCTTGACAATTTTGCTAGCCGCTCAAGCGATTTTGCTGAAAGTTAGGCGATTTTGCCCAACGGTCAAAACAACATTGGTTTGAGGGCACAAAAATCGAGGCAAATGGATTTTTGCTAATTTTGAATGATTTTCGGGTAGACTTAGGTAAATTTGATGTTTTTATCAATTTTAATGTTTTTACCGAGTTAATCAATTTAAGTGCATCAAAGTTTAAGGTGCTACAACATCTTAAAACCCTTTGGTCAAATCACAAAAATATCCAAAGACATCTTAAAGCCCTTTGGTCAAATCACAAAAAGCTCCAAAGGCATCTTAAAGGCCTTGGGTCAAATCATAAAAAGCTCCAAAGGCATATTAAAGCCCTTTGGTTAAATCACAAAAGGCTCCAAATGCATCTTAAATCCCTTTAGTCAAACCACAAAAAGCTCTGAAGGTATCTTAAAGCCCTTTGGTCGACTCACAAAAATCCCCAAAGGCATCATAATCCCTTTGGTCAACTCCCAAAAAGCTCCAAAGGCACCATAAGTCCTTTGGTCAAAAGCAAAACATAAAACCACAAAAATAGTTTAAAATCAAAAAGTTGAAAAACATTCAGAATAATCAAAACTCAAAAACAATTAAAAGCATAAAAAATACAAAAAAAAACAATTACATTATGCATCAACACTTTCATCCATATAGTTGCATTCCATTAGGCACGTTGCATCCATTACATTTACATTAGGTAGGGTGCATTCACAATATTACAAAAGACACCATGTTTGTACCTCAATCATGCATCTTCAAAATCCACCATCATCCATAACCCATGTGTGTAACTATGTTTTTCAACACAACCCTTATTATTGCTATAAGGAATATACCAGGGATTTTTGGTCACTTAGCTATACCTAGTAGTTTTATCAAACTTTATAAAAAGTTGTCTTTGCTTTTAATAGGTGAGGTTTGGTTTTGATAGCACCTGGTATATCTCAAAATCCTATCACTAATCAAAATACTAAAATCCTAGTTGGAAAAATGGAAAGATGAATGCTGTGAAGCGATACTAGGTATCCTAAGGTAAAATTTTTATCTTACTCATCCCCCTATGTGACCGTTTCAAAAATGTTGAGAATTGGTAAAAGGACAAGTTTTGCCTACCCAAAGAAGTCCCTTGCTTTAATCAAAACAAAGCAAAAATCCTGAACAAAGAAAAATTTAAAAATAAAATAAATAGTGATTATCATCACTACATAAATCCCTTGCTCAAAAGAAAACAAAAATTCACAATAAACAATGATTTTCATCACCAAGTATGAGAAAGTATCCCAAACAAATATGAAGAAAATAAAGGAGTATTGAACTTGAATCCTTGGAATTCTTAGCATGGATGAATCGTAAGGTATCCTTATGCACGATGATATGTCTATCACATTAGCATCTTGATTTTGTACAGACCAATGTTTGCATGTGGAAGGTCTAGATTTAGGTGTCCTGTATCACCTAGTGGTCTAATCCAACTGAGTCCAACTTAGGATCATGATAAATATTTGAGGATCCCAAATACAACAATGGGCTTGTTGTGGCTGATCCACAACGTACCCCAAAATTGGGGACCCACCTTTTTTGCATGTGTTCCAAGAAGACCGAAGTGGCCCATAGGCTAAAGATCAAAGAAAAAAGCAAAAACACCACAAGGAGAAAAAGTGTCGCGATATCGCGACATGTTGCATTTTCACGGTCCAAAGCAAAGGGAGAGGCCAAAAGAGAAAAAGTGTCACGATATCGCGACATGTTGCACCATCGCGGCCAAAAGAGAAAAAGTGTCGCGATATCGCGACATGTTGCACCATCACGGCCAAAAGAGAAAAAGTGTCGCGATATCGCGACATGTTGCACCATCGCGGCCAAAAGGGAAAAAGTGTCACGATATCACGACATGTTGCACCATCACGGCCAAAAAGAAAAAGTGTCACGATATCACGACATGTTGCACCATCACGACCAAAAGAGAAAAAGTGTCACGATATCGCGACATGTTGCACCATCACAGCCAAAAGAGAAAAAGTGTCACGATATCACGACATGTTGCACCATCACGGCCAAAAGAGAAAAAGTGTCACGATATCGCGACATGTTGCACCATCATGGCCAAAAAAGAAAAAGTGTCACGATATCGCGACATGTTGCACCATCGCAGCCCAAAAAGAAAAAGTGTCGCGATATCGCGACATGTTGCATCATCGCGGCCAAAAGCAAAAAAGTGTCACGATATCGTGACATGTTGCATCATCACGGCCAAAAGAGAAAAAGTGTCGCGATATCGCGACATGTTGCATCTTCGCGGCCAAAAGAGAAAAAGTGTCACGATATCGCGACATGTTGCATCTTCGTGGCCAAAAAGAAAAAGTGTCGCGATATCGCGACATGTTGCATCTTCGTGGCTAAGAGAGGAAAAGTGTCGCGATATCGTGACATGTTGCATCATCACACAAAAAGGGAAAATATGTCATGATATCGCGACATGTTACATTTTCATGATTCAAAAGGGGTAGGTAAGCAGAGAAGAAAAGTGTCACGATATCGCGACATGTTCCATTTTTGCCAAGGTAACAGACCTGCATAGTGACGTGGACATAAGGACAAAATCCAGTGAATAAGACAAGCGTTACATAAGGAATCTTTAATGATTTGAAATCATTTAAGATGGTCATTACACATGAAGGGAAATGGATGCAAGCCCATGTGGAGAAAATGAAACGAAGGGCCACAAAATGGAAACCAAAGCACACGCATACAAGG
Source organism: Wollemia nobilis (assembly GCA_028583015.1). NCBI lineage: Eukaryota > Viridiplantae > Streptophyta > Pinopsida > Araucariales > Araucariaceae > Wollemia > Wollemia nobilis. Next base: position 2,807,436 of record JAQPPZ010000386.1, on the reverse strand, counting down.
GAAGGTGAAACGAACAACCATTGGAAAATGAAACGAACCGTCATGGAAGGAGAAACAATTTTTTTAGAAGTTTAAATACGCCATTCAAAGAGGCCAGAAAGGGGGTGGAAAACTGCTGCAAGTAGCGTTGTAGGTTTGAAGGCGAGATAGCCATTCTGGACCTAGTTGGGCTGTTTTTCTTTCGTAGACTGGTTTTTCTTCTTCATGGACATGGGTTGGAAATTGCTGCGAGTAGAGTTGCAGACTTGAAGGCGATAAGGCCATTCTGGACCTGTTTGAGTCATTTTTCTTCCATGGACTGGTTTGGGAAAACCAAAAATTCTGCTATTGTAAAATGACATATTTTTAATGCAGAAGTTTTCAAAAATTTGCATCTTGTGGGCAAGAAAGAAGGAGATTTTCTTTGCATGCTATGGATTTAATGTTTATTCTTTCATTTTTTCAGATTTCGAATTTATAGATAATGTTAATGCCATTTTTTTGGGTTACATTAGGCGAATATTTGAAATCTGAATTTTATTTCGTACCCTAGGAACCAACACTTAGTCTATGGGGATTGTGCTTGTTTTGCAAGTCCAATAGGTTAGGTTGCATGCATGGAGACCTCACATCTTCGGTTTTGTCGAAATAGGATAGCATCATACTGAATGCATTTTATTTTCAGCTTTTCGCATTTCATTTTCATTTTTCGCATTTTATTTTTAATTTTTTTTTTAGGCATTAAAATAAACATTTAAAAAATTTCAAAATCCAAAAAAAAACAATGAACAATCACTAAAGTTTCATGGTGAAATAAACCAACATTGCCCCTTGTTTACAGTTACTTGCAATCACTAAGGTGTTCCAAGCATTTAAATTGAATATCTTTATTTGAGATTACTAATACACATATGCAAATGCTAATACAACGGAGACCTTGGAGAAGTTGTTTGTTTAACTTCTTTGCAAGAGGGGATTTGGAACCCAAATCCTAAAGGAGAGTGTACTTTCACAATTGGGTGAAAATACCACTCAATAGATTGGCGCTAGAAGGAGGGCCTGAATTGTTTTATTTCAGTGTGATTTAAATGCTATAGGGATTTAAATTTTGAATATTTCATGCCCTATTGATTATTATCTTTAGCCCTCTTTTAACAATACAACCTTGTAGTGTTAAAAGGAGGACATGAATTGCTATGCATTGTTCTAACACTTTTGATTGTTCATACAGGAATAATGTGTTTTGATTTGATTTAAAAAAAAAAAAAATTTCTTGACTAACGAGGTTGTCTCCATGCAATTACTTTCATTTGATTTTAATGGATACATCTCTTGGTTGATGCTAACATGATTATTCATACGTTACATGTTTGATATTTGCTAGTCATTTCATGCTTATTTGTAAGGAATTATTTTGTCTAAAAATGTATTTGTTGTCGGTATTATGCTCTTCACCTGCGCGTAATGCGATCTTGTGAATCAGAAAGCCTACAACACTAGGAGTATGCTCTTCACTTGCGCATATGCGATCTGGTGAATCAGAAACTAATTTACATTTTTAGAATACTGCTTTGTCAAGGTTCCTTCTTTCATGACTAACAAATTGATTTTGAGGTTATTCTTTGAATTTCATTAATTGCAGGATTTTCTGTGTGTCGCAGGTTTTCTTTGAGGTACTGAGAGTTTTGTCAAGTTCTTGTAGGGTTATCATCATCGATTTTGAATCAAATGGCCCAACCTCCACCACCTCCTTGGTACGGAGCCAATAACATTCCTTTGAATATTGCAGGGGATATTCACGAGATCCCTAAGAATATAGAGAGATTTTTGCCCAAATACAAACCGGATGGCCCAAGGACCATAGAAGAACATATTCAGGCCTATAGGGATGTTTTGATAAGATTGCAAGTTCAACATGAAGATGTGGCTTGTAGACTCTTCCCCATGAGCCTAGACCCAGTGGCCTACGAATGGTATATTTGCTTACCTACTGGTTCCATTACGTCATGGACGCAAATGGAGAATGCTTTTGTCAACCAATTCAGGTCACCATTAGATCCCACAATCATCTATAATCAGTTCATTACATGCAAAAGAGGCCAGGGTGAGCCAATCCGAACTTTTAATCAGAGATTTCAGAAGTGCTATAATAGAGCAATTCGGCATTTTGCCATTGATCCCGTAGTAGCTTTGCAAATATATTTTGGGGCATTGGATCCTATGACGACAATGTTTGCAAGGCGAAATCCTCAAGTTACCACGCTTGCTCTAGCCTACAATGAAGCTATGACCATTGAACAACAAATGACACCACAGGGTTATGGGTTTTCCCAGATGCCTATGGTAGGACAATATGGTCCATATGGTCAAGCTCCTATGATGAATCGGATCATGGCACCACAAATATCGGGCATAAATGCTTTGCCTTATCAACAACCATATTCATCAACACCCGCTTACGCACCCAATCCAATTCCGATTCAAAGTGTGAATCCCTACGCAAATCAAGTGGCTCAAAATCCAACTCAAATGTTAAGTCAAGATCTCACCAATTACGCAAATCCTATTGGAACTAGCAATAACATAGCTCAACCAAAAGAGATTTATTCGAGAGGTTGAAGAACTCAAAAATATGGTTCACAAATTGAGTAATGATTTGGTTCAAAAATAGAAGTATGAATCCCATGCCCCTCACCCAAATCAAAATTTCAACAATAGAGGGAGACAGTGGAATACGAAGCCAAACAATGGGGGTGTGCCTTCCCCTATTGCTAATCGAGATAGATACTTCACGAGGACCAAGTCACTCTAGTTCCATTCTTAATATTTCTGATTTTGCATGGGAAAAGGGGTGTAGATTGCATAATACAAAGGAGCATAATGAAAGGAATTGTCCCAAAATTGCTATGTATACCCATTGTCTCCAAGCTCAAGTGGATGATTTGGAACTTGTGCCAAATAAGGGTCCACCCCAACATCGACAAGGAGAGGACAACATTTTGGTGGTGGAAACTCTATATCGTCAAGAGAGTGATGACCAAGAGGATCCACACCTTCCAAATTGTGATAAAATTGAATCATGGGTTACAAATTTGGATTATGATAGCTTTACCAATTTGAATTCAAGAAATAACCCACTTTTGGAAATAACTGGACCATCTAAGGAAGGTGAAGATGAATTGGATGAGAAACATGTTGATGAATCAGAAGATGAAGAAGAAGTGCTTGAGCGTCACGACTTGAACTTGGAAGATGATTACTATGATTCGTGGAAGAAATGGGAAGAATATTATCAATCTGAATCTTCTAACAAACTTGTTGCGTCAAATAATATGCAGGATAACTCAATTGCTTCCTCGCATGAGGATACTATAAATCTTGTACAATTTGAGAAAGTTTTGGAAGAGGAATTCGAATCTCATCAAATTTTGGAACATGATAAGGATTCTACAACCATGAATCAAGAAAGAGAGTCATTTGCTTTAGATTCCTTTGAAGGAAAAGAAATTGAAAATCTTGATCCACTTACTTGTGCTACAATGATTATGCCATTTCAAAATGAGAAAATTACAAAACCTGAATCATTTGGGTTTGATATCATTGATGATCCAATTGAAAATCTCACGTTACCCAAAACAACCCAAGTGATTGATCACGGAAATGTGTTAGTCAACCCACCCCTAGATAGACAAGACTTATGGTTTGAAAGGGATGGGCATATTTTCAATTGGGTACCTAAGTTTGGTGCCTTTGATAAACGAGTCATGGAGAAAGAACAAGTGCTACATGATGATGAATGTCATGAGAGAAAAGAGGAATTTTCAAATCCTCTTCAAGTAAGGTCAAATGAAAACATGCCAAAGGTAAAATCTCATCTTTTTGGTTTCACCATGCAAAATTCGAATGAAGGTTTGCCTAATGAATGGTTTGATTCAAATATTATTAATGTTATGGCTTTATTGAATGAAAATGAAAGCTTATTTCTACACCATGAATCAAAGTGCGGAATGGACATCTTAAAGAATAGACATAAAGGAATTGAATATCAATCATTGTCTAATCAATTTGAAAATTTGAAACTCCACCATAGGATTATTAATGAAACTAAATCAAATTGGTATGGTGAGAGGGGCAAGTGGAAGTTTGTTTCTTTGTTTGGTTTGATCTTGTTTTTGTTGGATTCCTGCAAAACTGGGTATGCGTATCACGTCATATGTCTTTTAAAGAATTCTAATCAGGTTTGGGATCCGGGAAAATGATAATCCAAACTTTTTGTACAGTTGTATATACTTTTGGTTTTCGTGTTTCGGTTTTGGATTGGATCTCATTTTGGTTTTAAGTTTTGTGTGTTGGTCCTTTGGACATTTTTGGTTTGTTAACTTAGATCCTTATGAATGTTGACTAAGACTAGGAGAATATGAAACATCGAAATTGTATTGCAGAAAGCTCCACGAATATCGCAAACACATTAAAGAGTATCGTTTGGAACTTGTGATGCATGAAGTTGTCGGTTTTATAAATTATGGCAAAGTAGGTGGTATACTCCATCCACATTTCAAAAGGAGCAATGCATTCATATCTCATGTACATTCCACATTGCATATACATTTCATCTCAGTTGCATCTTCATTTCATGTGCAATCATTGAAAAGGTGTCGAATCCTCTTAGGGTTATTACATAACATATATTAAAAGGATCCTAAGGTTGGGAACTGATGCCCGAACTATCTTGAACCAAGCACGTTCTACATATTTAAAAAAAAGGATCTTGAGCAAAATGGTCAAAACCATACTTGGAAGAAAAGGTGAGGCGAAAGGAGTATTTCGTGTCTATCCTATTATGCAACATAATCCTTAAAATAGTGGTTTTCACCACTCCCATAGTGCTTAAAGCCTAAAATCGGAGTAGTAAGGATAGGGTTAAATCCTCATCGAACTTAGGTTGAGGATCCAACTCCCCAAAGCTCTAATTTGACCTTCATGGAGTAGTAAGGATAGGGTCTAATTCTCATCTCGCTTAGGTTGAGAATCCGATTCCCCAAAGCTTCTATTTTGCCCACTCAAGAACTTGAAATTCCAAAGCAAATATTTTTCATTTCATCATTAATATTGGATTGGAAGGATCGTACTACATGTCCCTTGCAAGGATGGGTAGTCATCCCCAAGGTCCAAGAAATCAAAAGTAAAGCCAAACCATGGATTATGGGGTTAATCTCCACCGGGGCTATAGACGCCTGGTTGGCAGTGGAGTATGCTCATGCGTGGCAACATGTCTTGTCTAAAAGCAAGACCACTGACTGCTCAGACGGACAGGCTAGCCTGACAATTTCATCCATAACAGGTTAAATCATTTTGTTCAAGATGAGGTAATGAACTCCGGATCGGAGTAGTAAGGATAGGGTTAAATTCCCATCTCGCTTAGGTTGGGAATCCGATTCCCCAAAGCTCGATTTCACTTACACTTGCACATGGGTTCAAGATGGTAGTGACACATAACCAACTTTGGGATCTAGTAAATTAATTCAGTATACATATATTTTGTCCTAAGAGGGTTTGACGAGTTTTAATATGTTTGTTCATGATACTAGAAGGTCTGAGCCTTTGCAAAGCAGGTTGTTATATCTCTAACATAGTTGTCATACGTCAAATCCTGCACAAATCATTCATAGCCTTGCATACGAATCATAAGTGAAACTGACAATGGAAAGTTGAACGAGTTTCAAACGATAGGGAATGAAGCACATTGCACACACCGAGCTGATGCTTAATAATTCTAATGCTTCATGTATTTCTCATCTAGTTTCATTCTTGAGATATTTGCTAACGCTTGTATTTGAGTCTATGTGTTTTCCAGGTTGAGTTCTCACCGAAATGCTCAGGAGCATTTCCCAATAAAGTCACCATTTGTTGTGGCTGCTCCACAACGTACCCCAAAATTGGGGACCCACCTTTTTTGCATGTGTTCCAAGAAGACCGAAGTGGCCCATAGGCTAAAGATCAAAGAAAAAAGCAAAACACCACAAGGAGAAAAAGTGTCACGATATCGCGACATGTTGCATTTTCATGGTCCAAAGCAAAGGGAGAGGCCAAAAGAGAAAAAGTGTCGTGATATCGCGACATGTTGCACCATCGCGGCCAAAATAGAAAAAGTGTCGCGATATCGCGACATGTTGCACCATCGCGGCCAAAAGAGAAAAAGTGTCACGATATCGCGACATGTTGCACCATCATGGCCAAAATAGAAAAAGTGTCACGATATCGCGACATGTTGCACTGATCATGGCCAAAAAAGAAAAAGTGTCACGATATCATGACATGTTGCACCATCGCGGCCAAAAGAGAAAAAGTGTCGCGATATCGCGACATGTTGCACCATCATGGCCAAAAGAGAAAAAGTGTCACGATATCGCGACATGTTGCACCATCGCGGCCAAAAGAGAAAAAGTGTCGCGATATCGCGACATGTTGCACCATCGCGGCCAAAAGAAAAAAGTGTCACGATATCGCGACATGTTGCATCATCGCAGACAAAAGAGAAAAAGTGTCACGATATCACGACATGTTGCATCATCGCGGCTAAAAGAGAAAAAGTGTCGCGATATCGCGACATGTTGCATCGTCGCGGCCAAAAGAGAAAAAGTGTCACGATATCGCGACATGTTGCACCATCGCGGCCAAGAGAGAAAAAGTGTCACGATATCGTGACATGTTGCATCTTCGCGGCCAAAATGGAAAAGATGTCACGATATCGCGACATGTTGCATTTTCATGATTCAAAAGGGGCAGACAAGAGAAGCAAGAAGTGTCGCGATATCGCGACATGTTCCATTTTTGCCAAGGTAACGGACTTGCATAGTGACGTGGACATAAGGACAAAATCTAGTGAATAAGACAAGCGTTACATAAGGAATATTTAATGATTTGAAATCATTTAAGATGGTCGTTACACATGAAGGGAAACGGACGCAAGCCCATGTGGAGAAAATGCAGTGAAGGGCCACAAAATGGAAACCAAAGCACACGCATACAAGGGAAGGTGAAACGAATAGTCAGGGAAGGTGAAACGAATAGCCATCGGAAAATGAAACGAACTATCATGGAAGGAGAAACAATTTTTTTTAGAAGTTTAAATACGCCATTCAAAGAGGCCAGAAGGGGTGGAAAACTGTTGCAAGTAGCGTTGCAGGTTTGAAGGCAAGATAGCCATTCTGGACCTAGTTGGGCTGTTTTTCTTTCGTAGACTGGTTTTTCTTCTTCATGGACATGGGTTGGAAATTGCTATGAGCAGAGTTGCAGACTTGAAGGCGAGAGGGCCATTCTGGACCTGTTTGAGTCATTTTTCTTCCATGGACTGGTTTGGGAAAACCAAAAATTCTGCTATTGTAAAATGACATATTTTTAATGCAGAAGTTTTCAAAAATTTGCATCTTGTGGGCAAGAAAGAAGGAGATTTTCTTTGCATGCTATGGATTTAATGTTTATTCTTTCATTTTTTCAGATTTCGAATTTATAGATAATGTTAATGCCATTTTTTTGGGTTACATTAGGCGAATATTTGAAATCTGAATTTTATTTCGTACCCTAGGAACCAACACTTAGTCTATGGGGATTGTGCTTGTTTTGCAAGTCCAATAGGTTAGGTTGCATGCACGGAGACCTCACATCTTCGGTTTTGTCGAAATAGGATAGCATCATACTGAATGCATTTTATTTTCAGCTTTCTGCATTTCATTTTCATTTTCTGCATTTTATTTAGGCATTAAAATAAACATTTAAAAAATTTCAAAATCCAAAAAAAACAATGAACAATCACTAAAGTTTCATGGTGAAATAAACCAACATTGCCCCTTGTTTACAGTTACTTGCAATCACTAAGGTGTTCCAAGCATTTAAATTGAATATCTTTATTTGAGATTACTAATACACATATGCAAATGCTAATACAACGGAGACCTTGGAGAAGTCGTTTGTTTAACTTCTTTGCAAGAGGGGATTTGGAACCCAAATCCTAAAGGAGAGTGTACTTTCACAACTGGGTGAAAATACCACTCAACTGTGAGCTTGTCTATCCTGGTTTGCACCAAGTCTATCTGAATCTAGAGAGTGGTCCTCTCCTAGTCAAAGACCCTAACTCATGCCTGAAGTGTAGAAATGGTAGAATCCCTCTGCAGAATATATATCTAAGATGATTGAAGCTCAGAATCCATGCAATGTAGCTGAGACCAAAGAGGGGACTCTTGCTTCTTGGGAGCTAACTCCTCCTCCTCAAGGGCAACCTACTCCTCTACCACCTACTACTCTACATACACCCAATTATTTATTTTAGCCCACACTTAGTGCCCATTAGGATCCTCAGTATATGCATCATCCATGGACTACCTCAAGTGGCCATCACTATGCCACAATCATCTTACCTACCATCAGGTATATGCCTTAGTAACCTTGGCATCAGTAATTCTCACATAAACTATAGGAGGGCCATCCTCCCTTGAGGCTATTGTAACTTGAGGTGACGACAAATTCTTATATACTGTAATCCATATGTACACAACTGGATTGATAGAAACATCATGTTGTATGCCAAACTATCAAAGCACCCAAGAATAGTAGAATAACTCCCTGATGTTGTCCTTACAACCGATAACCCATCGGTTGTACTGATTCTGAGCTATGAATATATCTACCTCTGTCTAGGCATGGCACTCATGGTAAGGCTTCTAGATAATGTCCTTGGCCTATAGGCTACTCAAAGATGTTGTATAGTGAGAAAGCTCCCCAATGAAGTGTTGAATCTTGCACTCTTCGCACCCTTAGGGCCATTGGCTACTGTAAAACTGAGCCATATATACTATGTCAGTAAACTTGAAAGGTAGTCCTCCTGGATGGTCCACCCTGATGTGCTCCCATCCCCAGATCTAGAGTAGTAAGCTACAAGTAATACTAGCTTGACCGTGGTATTGAATTTGATAGAGCTCATCATAGTATTGAGCCAAAAGTGCACTGCCCCAAGCCATGATGATAGGTGCCTCACTATCAATCAAGTCTTGAACCATCACCAAGAGGTTCCATGGGAACTTCACACTAGAGCAATCAGGTAGAAGGATATTATAGATGACCATCAGTAGGATAATATATCTCTAAGAAAATACATCCTTTTGGTACCATTGAGCCATGGAAATCCCTCTAGACTAGGTGTCCAAGAATGTAGTAGTGGCATGTGCTCCAAAGACTCTCGCAAACATGATCTCTTTGGAATTAGTAGGGGAAGACATAATGGGTACTCCATAAAAAGGGATCCAAAATATCTTGTAGATATCCTATGGTGTGACGGTCATCTTGCCCATTGAGAGATGAAAAGTATTAGTCCTAGAATCCCACCTATGGGCTAGAGTAGTGAGGTAGGCCTGGTCTAACATGATCATCAAAATTCTAGTGATGTACTGGAGCCTACGAGTATTGATCCAATGTCAGTCTGTATCATCCATGTCAGGCAAGATATCCACAAGCAATTTTGGGTCTCGAGCCTACGCAGATAGGATCTAAGAGTGTAAATTTTAAGCCTAAATTAAATACACTTACAACTAAAAGCAATAATAAAACCAAAACAATGAAAATTAAAACTAAGATAGCCTAAATATACAAGCATAATGGCTAAATGCACCTAAACATTCAAAAAAATCAAAATATACACTTCAAAAATGTAAAAAATCAATTAAATTGCTTAAAAATTCAAAATTCCAAATTAAAGCCTAAATTCACCTAGTCGCTAACACCTGGAGTGGCCATACAGTGGCTGCTAAAGCTGACAGTGGCCACCACCAGTGGTCAAAAATTTGATCGTTGGGATTCAGGCTAGTTGCTGATGGTAATAGCGGCCCCTCTTGGGACATCTAAGCTACTCTGAGCATCAGCGACCATGGGGTGACATGCCAATGGCATTTCCCCTAGACCAAAAACTACAAAAAAATAAAAAAATACTAAAATAAAGGAAAACTCACTTGAATTTAGCCTAAACTAAGCCTACCTATGGGTTCGGTTCGTTTCCAATAGGTTTAATGAGGTTCCTTTACCAAATTAATTTATTAGGTTCATTTTACCAAATTAAATAAATAAACCAGGGTTTGATAAAGTACCCATTAAGCTTTGACTCCTTTACTCATAGATTCTTTCCCATGCTCAGCCATGGCATCCAAGTTAGTAGCAAATTCGGTAGCACTTCGTATCACAATTGCACTTTTACCTCAGAGCTCAAAAGTACAATTGATAGATGGTAATAATGAAAATTCAAAACCCTAAAATTTGCTTTTATATTTTCAATTTATGCCTCAATCATTATTGGCATCAACAACCTACACTTCCTGGCCGTTGGACTTGACAGTGGCCATGAAGAGGTAATTAGGGGTCGTTGGACCTAATAGCAGCCAAAAAATAGAGAGGAATTGACCCAATTGCTCACCATGAGACACCTAAAAATGGGCCTTTAGACATACCTATCGATCCAAAATAGTCAAAAATTGCATAAATACAAAAAAATCACATATATAAAAAATCCAAAAATATCATAAAATGTAAATAACAAAATCTCAATTGAGCCTCGTATTCAATTATTTACACTATACACTTAGTGATTGCAGTGACTAGCGCTCTATGCAATTCGGTAAGATGAGTAAATTACCACAAGGCCACTTGGGAAAAATTGGTCACTTCAATTCAAAGAAGGCCATGGCGATCGAACTACTCCATAGGATTGAGAATTCATCTCCTTCTATAACATTATTAGAAAATCATTGAGCATAGTGATTTAACATAGGCTTAAATAGAATTACTGTCATCTTAATTCCCTAAGAAGACCATTGTGGCTAGACCACCCCATGGTATAGGGATGTGCAATTACTATAAATTGTTAGAACCACACCTGTTATGGGACCCTCACTATAACAATAAAGCAACCCTCTAAAAAGGTCCAAATCATTCATCTTGGTCAAGCGACTTTTTGATTTATTAATGATCCTTTCCTCATTGATTCGTCGTTTGAGGGGGTAGTCATAGTATCAAAAATTATAATCAAAATCAACAAAATATCACTCGATCATGACAGATTGCATTTATCTAATGAATCATTGCCAACAACTATCATAAGCTTACCCTTTTCTAGGGCAAATTGCAAACATGACAGTTAATTTTTTAACTCTCCTCCTTTTGGACCTATAGTAGTACTAAAGCTACCCGATTTCTTGATGAATGAGTGCAAGCTTTTAAAAATTTAAGCCTTCCACCCTGTTGGAAGCAATGATTCTAGGATTCGTACCCTTTCTCATGACTTGGGTATCCAACATTTATCATATTAATTATCATCACACAACCTACAATGTGACCCTAGGTGGTCTATTTTTGCTCTACGCTGTGTTTTCCCCATAGCACATCCCAAAAAGAGGTATCTATAGACACCTAAAATACATCATGTTTAGGAGACTACCCATATGGGCACATTCATAGACCATATGAATCCTCTTAGACCTCTCCAAGAGTTAGTAGTGGTCCTAACCACTCAAAAAGGGTAGTTCTAGCCCATTTAGGCTTAGTCGCTCTCAAGTAGAGCAACTACCATCTCTGGCCACTGAAGCTGATAGAGGCCACACCTAGCCATTGTTCTTGATAGTTTCTAGAACCATGCATAGTATGGCCATGAATATAGTCCCAAATCATGCATTCTGACTGCACCTTGCATTGTCTATGGGCAAATTTTGGCATGGAACTCCCATAGTTCCTCCTAATCGCCCTAATGTAGATAACTCAATGTGAAGCTATTTTATTATTAAAATGTAATGTAATATATATTAATACAATAGAACCTCATGTGGTTAAGTGGTTGCAACAATATACCAAACATGGCCAACCACTTAACTAATAGCTAACCAAATGCTAACTATGGATGACAACAAACTGCTAGAAGACAAACAAGATCTCTAACAGTTAACTAACACCCAAACCACTTAACAACCTATTTCTAACATGGGCATACTATGCCTCATGTGAATACAAAGTGCAAGAAATAGGAAATGCATATAATAATAAATAATAAAATGTGCACTTAGGCTTAAGTGTATAAGCCTAAGTATCCTCAACACTCATCCCAACCATATAAACATTGGACCCCAATGCTCTCAAAAAATGTGGAAATTCATGGGCCATCTCATGGTGAGGAATCCAAAAAGTAATGTGTGGAAAGTGACTACAATAAGTGACAAGGTAAGTAGTGGAAGAACCCTATCTAGTGTGATGAGTCTTCATCTCAAAAACTCTATCTGAAATGAGTGAAAGCCAATGATCAGGTGCCACTGCTACTGTAGGGCTGAAAATAGGATTAGGTACCAAAAGAGGATCCTGAAATGGTGTCTATAGAAAGCGGTGCTTATCCAAAAAACCCAAAATCTATCTCCAACCTATGATGAGGGAGGATTGTGATGCTTACGCACCACTTCCTGTGGAATCTCTTACAAGTCTTATGGTATCTTGCCTATAAGGCTCTATTGGTTCTTAGTGAATGAAGTAATCTTAGCTTGCTCCTCCATGTGTACAATGGTGGGAGTGGGCAAAGCCAAAGGTAGCTTCTATAGAACAAGTGGTTTTGTAGCTAGAGGTGTACCTGAAATGATACCAATGGACTGAATCACTTATTTCTCATGAGTGAGAATGGTAGTTTCCTTAACCACTTGCTCTTATGATTATTCATTAGGTGGGAGTGAAACTTATTCTTTTTATTTATATGGTGCGTGTTCTTCATTTTATGTGGAACTAATTCTAGTAGGAGCCAAAATCAGTGCTTGACTTAGTGGCTTCCTTACTTACCTACAACTTAACATCAAATTGGAAGTAGGTGTAGTGATTTGTATCAAGTAGTTTTTATCATGCAACTCCAATGTGTAGGTGTTATTTTTAGCATGATAAATAGCATTTCTTTCAAATTTATAGGGTTTACCTAGCAATAGCCCACAAAAATCCATCTTTGTGACATCACACCTAACTTTGTCCACAAACTTATCACTAAAAGTGAAGGTCAAGGTGCAAGTGTAGGTGATGTTTGATGTGGAGTCTACATATTTCCACCCAAGTGCATATGGTTGGTGATGTGGTTTTATGGGAAGTTTCAACTTCTCTACAATGGACTTTGCAATGAGGTTCTTTTGTGATTTGTTATCTATGATACAATCAACATAGTAATCTTGTGTAAGGTGGGATATAGTGACAAAAAATGGTCATGACCCCCTTGAGAAAATATATTTGACATAAGGGTAACTTTGTTTAGTTTACCCTTTAAAGTAGGATACTCTTCCTTTGTCCCTATAGCCAAAATGGGACCATCATGTAGTTCCTCATGTGTAGGTTGTACAAATAGGGATTTATTATTCTTAAATTTTTTAAAAGTAAAGTATTTGGATTTTACATGACCATGATTTGTGCCAAATTCCTCCACTCTTCCTCCATCGACTACAGTTACAAGATACTTGCTTGGTAGGATCGTTGTACTAAGTTATAGCAAGTATCTTGTAACTATATTCAGTGGAGGAAGAGTGGAGGAATTTGGCACAAAGCATGGGGATGCAAAACAAGCATATAATGGAGTGTCAAGTACCATCGAACTACACTACTTATTACAAAAGCATAAAATTGAGAAGAAGTCTCCAAAGTGTCAAAATCTATGTAGTCTTTGGAGTTGTGGAAGTGATACTGATGTGGTGCTACTCAAAAATCCACTATGATACAAGCCACTAAGGGTGAAGACTACTCCAATGTATGGAGTTCCCATGTGATTTCCATGATCACATAACAAGGGTCATTTATCTTCTGAAGGAGAAGGTACTCCAAAAAGTCTCAAAAAAATGATGGTGGATTTAAGGAGTGTCAGGTTCTATCGAGAATGCACTCCATATTTAACAATTTTGGGTATGAAAGCAAGTTTTATCATCCTAAATATTGTAGCACCATAAGGTCAATAATACCTTTACAAAATGGTAAAATAATAGTCTTATTGGAAATAGATCGAAAAGAGCTTTTCAACGACTATATATATGCCTATGTTTACGATAATATCAAGCCACTAACACTGTGAAAAACAATGAGCTTTCTATCAGCAAAAATAAAAGAATTAAAATGGTTCATTAGGAAAAATTGAAAATGAATATTATTTACCATAGGGAATCTTCTCAAAATTTTTGGTTTTTATCCCATGCAATATTGGGTCAATGGTAGAAATGTGCACCAAGTCAACCACAAGAAATGTGGGATAGAAACCACTTTTAGCACACGAAAAAAAATCTACACCACTTTGGGAGGTTGCCATGTGGTAAATAGAACCCACATAAATTATGTGAATGGATCATTGAATGATGCCATTGCTCACACGAAATGATACCTCAAATTACGTGTTGATATTCATGTTTAACCTCTATGATGGCCATAACAGATGTGCTTGATTTGCATTTTTTGTGGCCACCAATGTGATTTAAGCCAGATATAAGACATGGTAATTTTGACCATCAAGTTCAATGATAATTCTTCCACATGGTACAAATTGGCTTACAAGCCATCCTTTGACATGAATTCCCTGTATCGATCCTAGGGAGTTTGAATTCTACACACAAGGTCACGGGGCATTGTCTATTGTGGAAGTAAGGTGGACGAGGGCTACAATGGGCCATCATGGTCTTCAAAACAGGTGTGGGAGAGCAAGTGTTTGTAAAAACCATCAAAAATTGGTGGAAAATATCATAATGTCATGCCCTGGCAGAAAATCACCTTCGCTCTAACCGTACACATCATATTCATGGAGATAGGGTTTCCATAACTATGGAATGATCAATTTGCCTTCATTGAATATAAGGTTTTATCGGTGGTGAGATCAATGTTTTATCACTAATAGGAGCATAGTGGATGTATGTTGACATAATAATGTAGTGTATCGATAGTTGTGCTCTAATATTGGCCTATAGCAGGGAGGGTGAGTGCCATCATGACCTGCAACAAAAATTTTTGTTGCTACTGAGCTTAAAATCATTCACAGGGCCTTTGTGTAAGCCATAAGTGGAAGCACTAGTCAGATCCTTGACTCCTAGGCATCACCATCATCAGAGGATAAAACAACCCCTTATATTATTATATTTGAGCTATATCGATGTTAGGATGGTGTATAGCTATTGAAGACATTCAATGAGATAAAAAAGGCTACAATTCATTTGGTATCAAAAAACCTGAATGTATTTGTAGAGAGGCAGGGGTGTCATAGAAAAATGACATATGCTAGCCAAAAGTCTTCAACAGTTGCAATGTCACGAACAATATCGCAATATAGATTTTGTTTTTTATAAATATATACTAATGCTTTGATTGATCAGGCCATTATGATGAGAAGTCACTTATTATAGCGTTTAAATGGAGGCTACACTACATGTTTGCATAGTTTGTACCCATGCATACTGGTAAAAGGGCCCGAAAAGGAGGTCGGTTGCCAAAACCAATAGATGGTGCATAGAGTAGCCCATAACAATCATGATAGGTACATGTATTGATCTCCTTAGTGACTATCCAGATTGGTAGAATGCATAAGAAATAATGCACAATAGGGGGAATAAAACCCATTATCCCAAAATAATATCTCAAAACAGAGATATTAAACCAAAAAAAAACAAGAGGTAAAAATGCAAAAGAAGGGGAGGGGGAATTTCCACTAGGGAAATTCCCCCTCACCAGTAGGAATTTCCTGCTCTGATACCAATGATGTAGATAACTCAATGTGAATCTATTTTATTACTCAAATGCAATGCAATATATAGCAATACAATAGAATCTCACATGGTTAAGTGGTTGCAACAATCTACCAAACATGGCCAACCACTTAACTAATAGCTAACCAAATGCTAACTATGGATGACAACAAACTGCTAGAAGACAAACAAGATCTCTAATAGTTAACTAACACCCAAACCACTTAACAACCTATTTCTAACATGGGCATACTATGCCTCACGTGAATACAAAGTGCAAGAAATAGGAAATGCATATAATAATAATAAATAATAAAATGTGCACTTAGGCTTAAGTGGATAAGCCTAAGTATCCTCAACATGCCCCTTTAATGCAAAATTGTGACTGATGTTTTCCACCCAGGATGGTCATTTGCATGTAAATTTAGGACTTGTCTTCTACAAGAATCCAAGATCCAAATTTTATATCTGAAAGATACGGAAGTCTACATAGGGACTCTCTTAAGCAAAGCAAAAAAAAGGGAGAGAATTAAAATTGTGTGCAACGAAGCCCTGTTGAAATGGAGAGCCAATCTATGCCTCTTGGAGGAGCATTGGAGCATCATCCGGCTAAGCCACATCCATGCATCAATATTCATATCCATCATTCCCCACCATCCATTAGTGTACCAGACACAATAGGTGACCCTTGAACATCAATTGGAGCAAGGAATATAGTGTTATAGCCCCTGATTCAAGAGGAGAAGAGCTTTGTATCATGACCGTTGTCTTGGACAGAGGCCTGTAGGCATACTTTAGGATATTAGAAATTATTTTCCTTTGTTTTATCTTAGATCCATTACTTCTTGATTTTTTAATTAGTTTTAGATCATATTTGATTTCTTAAACACATTTACATTGTATTTCCAATCTTTTTATGTATTTATTATTCATTTTATGCTTGTATTTCATTATTATCATGGTCATTTATCTTATTTATCATATTTGCTAACAAGAGACTCCTTCATAAAGGTGGCCCGTATTAGTTATTATACTCTATTATTTCCATACCTGTAGATACAGGTTCACATGATCAATTCAAAGTGTCCAAAGCACAAGATCCTTCCAATATGAAATCAAAATAAGGAGGCATCTATAAGCCCTTGAATAGTTTGGTATGAGAGATTGAGAGGCTTACAAAGGCACACCATCCTCTTGTATGAGATACATTCACCATTATCCCACTTGTAATTTGTTGTATCAAAATGAGTATCCCTTAGAGGGATGTACATGTAACTGAGATCTAGAAGCATTAATAAAAGAATATTTCATTGCTTGTTATTTTCACATTATATGTTCTTGTGTGCTTCTTCATTTTCATTTTATATAATAGCATTGCAAGTAGGGTAAGTGCAGTGCATGCTGCCCAAGGTTACAAAAGAAGAGATGATTCATGTTTCATTATATAAAATTTTCCCAAGGATTGTCCTTGTCCTTAAGCTCACTTCGATGGTCCATTACTGAAGCACCCATTATAACCCTAAGATATTGCTACACCATAATTCCCTTAACTCTAGTACTATCCTTTAGGGTATAATTAGGCTAGTTTCCTATGGATGAAACATCATAAGGAAATCCTTATACCTTAAATTAAGTGAAACACTAGCTTTATCTCTCTCCCTTATTTACTAAATTTACATAGTCCTTAGTCTACTGCAAGTCTAACTACAACTGCTCAAAACCATATACAAGATCCATAAATAAGCATACCATATTGAGAGTGATACTTTATAAAACAAAGCATCAATACTAATAAATATCACTTTCTAATCATCTAATATTCAAGATATAAAATGCATTTATTGATTCCAAAGCAAGATCAATAGATGAAGATAATCGATATACACACAACACATCATATATCTTGGTAAACCTTTACGAAAAAAACACAAATTTGAAACATCCATTTTAGTACATAATTTTATCGGTCTCCAATTAAAACTATGTAGAGGAATTCCATTATACTTTTCCCCAACACATCATTTGAAATTTAAAAGCTTAAGAATCCCATAACTTCTAAATTTCCAATACAATATGAATTGCTATTCATATTACAAAAACCAATGAGGGAACCCTATAATTCCCTTGAAAGAATTCTACATTCATTATTCTAATTATAGATAGTTATAAACTGCCATAAGCATATTCACATATATAATATTAGAACCTCTATAAGTTCCAATTTATTGGACGTCACACCCAATATTTAATACATATATTTCATAAATTAAAGAACTTTATTAAGCCATCAAGATACTTGAACGTATCTTACAAAAATCCATTCTATAAATTATACACAAGTATTCAATAATTATTCTATTCTTTTAAAAACAATTATTCAATAACCATAATTACTATTTCTTTCTAAAAATAAATATAAATAACACAATTAAATATGTTTTATATTACAAAATATTTATATAAAACATTTCTCTATTTCATCACAGTTCTTATATTTTTATGTTGGAATATATTACATTATTTGGTACATGCCAATGTACCACCTTGGGTACATATTTATATTAGGAGTTTGTCTTAGATTAGGATTTGAGTATTTACTTTATGCAATGTAATAAATGCACAAGTGTTAGAATGTGCAAAGTACTTGATGATGTAAATGTGCATGTAGTCCACATGTACATAATAGGAAGATGAAGAGTCATAGGTAGGTGAAAGGCCAAGAGACATATCTCTTATATATAGGCCTTTGATAGATGTTTGAGAAAGAAGAGAAGATAGAGAGAAGCATAAGATAGACTAGAGTAGATACAATGTAGAACTTGTATGAAGCATGGAGTATTCAAGATCTCCACTTTTTGTATGAAGTTACTATTTTCGTGAGCTTTCATTAATGGCTATTTTATGAGTTATTGCAGAAGTTTCTTATAAGTTTTTCCTACTTATTATATTGTCATTATCATAGATATAATATTGCATGCTTATTTTAGTTCTTGTGGTTGCATTCCCTTAAATATATAGCATCAAAAGATAACAATGGTATCAGAGCATAAGGTAGATTGATAGGAGATAGGGAGATCCACAAGAGAGATTGAGAGGAGATAGGAAATCTCATTTTCAAAAATTCTAAAATTGCATTTTGGCTAGAGTCTTTCCATAGAGTTGCAAAAAAACTCATGAAGACTAGGACTCAACATTGATTCCACTAGATTGACAAATCAACTAGTGAAGTTCATTTTCTTTAGATTTAAAGAAATTTCCATTATCATTTTCTAATACTTTGTTGTAGAGAAGAGTTGATTCAAAGAAATTTGAGAAGCTTCCTACAATAGCTAGGAAGAATATCTTCTTTGGAATTGATCCAATACCTAAAGCAACAAATTGAAGATTGAATATTGGAGGTAGAATATTGAAGACTCCATATTGAAGAAAGAAGAGACTCAAGAGAAGAAGTTCTCATTTTAGATTGAATATTGAGAAGAGAGAAAGAGGCCAAAGGAGCCTATTGAAGATTGAAGGAAGAGGAGACTCAAGAAAGAGATCTCCATAGAATATTGAATATTGAGGAGAACCAAGAAGGAGGTCCTCATAGAAGTTTGAAGATTGAAGAACTTCCATATTTGGAAGATTAAAGAAAGAAAAGGACTAGAAAAGGTCCTATTGCAGATTTGAAGAAGTAGTAGAATTTGGAGATCCAAGAAAGAGATCTCATTGTAGAACTTCCATAGTTGGAATATTGGAGAGATCAAGGAAATATCTCATTGAATTTTTGAGGAGTTGCAGATTTTGAAGGCCCAAGAGAAGAAGACCTCAAGAAAACTTGAAAGGAGAAAGAAGGAGAAGGCTAGGAAAGCCTCATTGAAGAGATTGAAGAAGTGATCATTGGAGGAGACTTGAAGAAAGCTCAAGAGAGAAGATTGCTAGCAAGGAGAAGTTCCTGATAAATAAGAATTTGGGATAATTGTTACCATCCGACAACAAGCCCAAAAGGAAGAAGGATTTGAAAAGAATTTTGCCAAATTTTGGAAAGGATTTTAGAAGATCTCAAGATATTCAGATTCTTGAGAAAGAAGGCCACTAAATAGGCCAAGGTTGAAGTCAGAATTGACAAGGATATTGAAGGAGAAATAAACTAGAAGAAGCCACCATATTTAAGAACTTTAAGGACAGCCACAAAGGATTTGAAGGCTGATTTGCAAAAGAGAAGATTATTGTTTTTTGTAGCAAAATTTGAAGGATTCTAGGATAGCATATTGAAGAAGGATTTGGAAGCATTTGGTCAAGGAAATATGCTACAAATTTTAGAAGTTAAGGGAAGTGTATTAGACAACATTGGAAGCGACAAAATAGAACAGTTTAAGATAGCAAGAGGACAACAATAATAGCTATAACATTTCAAAATTCAAGAGACCAAATTGGAGGAGAATTGAAGACCTTTTGGAAAACAAACCAAAGGCTAAAATATAGAGAGAATTGGGAAGTATTATAGCTATAAAATTATACATTCTTGGACAACAAGATAGAGCTACAAGATAGACAAGTCTAGGGCAGCAAAGCATAAAGGAGTTGAAGCTGTGAAGTTTACAAATCCAAGGTAGCAAATAGGTGAACCAAATCACCAAGAAATATTGCTACAAAGGAGGCCAAAATAAGGTTTGAAAATTGGTGTTATTAAAGTTTTTATTCAAGTATTATTTAAGTTTCTTGAAAACACCATATTAGAGTTATTAAAGGTAGCAAAAGGAGTTTAATTTTAAAAGTCTTCAAGTCAATAAAGGAGGTAGCATTATCATCTTGAAACCTACAAAATACATCAACACAAGATAGTGTTAAAAAGTTGCTTGAAAGGAGTAATAAGAAGAAGTTGATAGTACTTATTGCATGTTAGTTTTGAGAACTATCAAAGTGCAATATTATCAAGCAAGGGGATAAAAAATAGTGCACAAGAACAAGGTTGAGTTAGAGTGTCCAAAGACACCATAAAGCATAGGTAAAAGCAGCAACAAGTCTCGGTGAAGAGGAACCACCAAGAGAAAGAGGAGGTGCCATCATATTAAAGCAAAATCCAGTTGATAAAGACTAGAAGGCAAGCTACAAAAAGAGACTAAATAGGTCTCAAAATTTTGGTGCAATAAAGGTATTTTATCTTAGTCTACAACAGATTCATTTCTAGTTTATAAAAGCACCATATTTGTCATTTCTAAAGTAGCAAAAGAAGGACAAGAGTTGAAGTGTCTAAAGACACCAAAGAGGCACAAAAGTTGTAGCCATTAGTGGTAGAATCATCAAGTTGAAAAGGAGAAGCCATAGAGTGAAAAATAAAGAGTCGAATAAGGGCTCAAAGTTAACATATTCAAGGTGTCTAAAGACACCAAATAGGGTGCCAAAACTCCAAGAAGGCATCGCCCATGTTGGATCAAAACCTACAAAAAAAAATATAAATACAAAATTAGGACAGAGCTACAACAAGGACAAAGGTGGAAGTATTAAGGTAGAAAAATAAATCAAGTAGCAAGGTTTTACCTAAGCAAAAGAGGTTGAATATTGGGTAGAATAACATTGAAATAGTCACCAAGGAAAGAAGCATTGAAGTGCCACCAAAGGAGGAGCCACCACCATTGAAGAGGAGCATTCATCGAAGGAGAAGAGCCACCACCATACGTTGGAAATAAAGAAGCACTCGACAATTGCAAAAGGAAGATAAAACAACTTGCAAAGAGTTGGCAAAGAATGTTAAGAAAAAGAAAGGAACATTGAGCACTAAGGATAGGTTACATGCAAGAGAAAGGAGCCACCACTTGTCATGGTGGACAAAGAAACCATATGCCACTTGGCACAAAAGAGAAGAGCACCAACAATATTTAATAACACCTGCACCACCTAACAAAGAAGAGCAACATCCAAATATTGAAGTAACACCTGCACCACCTAACAGAGAAGAGCAACATCCAAAGATTGAAGTAATGCCTACATGGTAATAAGTAACACTTGTGCCACCTAACAGTGAAGAGCAACATCCAAAGGTTATGTTAAATGCCATGTGGTACATAATGCAAAGGATATAGCCAAGTATTAATAGCCCAAACCTAAAGAGAGCATGTATACCAAGCATCTGAGGTTAGATAACATCGAAGAGGATAAGGAGGATAGTCAAAAGTAGAAGAGTGCACCATAAAAAGGAGGAGAAATTAATGCAATGGAAGAATACTACCATACCTTGAGGACTAAGAAGAAAAAAATATCAAAATAGTATGGAAATTATAGTCAAAGTAGAAGCTAATAAATATGTAGCACCCCACCTCAAAATAAAGGTATATTAATATGCAATTATCATTTGCATTCCATCAAGTTTAAGGAGGTATAAGGTCTATTATTTCTAATTTTAAGTTGTTAGAGTTAATGTATATTACGTAATTTGGGTTATGTAAATGTACCAAGTTAGGTACATAGTTAGAGTAGGAGATTACTTTAGGGGGAAGATAGCTAGTTACTTCAAGCAATGAAATAAATGCACAATTGACAATGTGCAAGTTGTAATGTGCAAGGTGTCCCCTTGTACAACTAGGTAGAGTGTTGGCCAAGAAATCTATCTTCCTATATAAAGGGCCTCATAGATCAAGTAGTATGAATTCAAGTTATTATATAGTCTAGTGTAGTAGATAGTGGTGCTCCTGTATATATCACAATATAGCTCTTTAGCTCATAGTAATGGAGTGACCATTTCTTCCATACTACATTGTAATTTCATCATTTCTATTTATAGTATATTTTAGTCATATTGTAAACTCACTTTCTTTCATATTTATTGCATCTTATTAGGACCTATGTTATATATCTTCCATTGTGTATATCCTCAAAATCTAACATTGGTATTATAGCCATGGTGAATCAAGATAGGAGGGATTACATCCATCATAAGAGAAGTCTAATAGGTCAAGAGGAATAGAGATAGAATCACAAGTGAGGACTGAAATAAATCTTAGTTGTAAAAATTTTGAGATTATATTTGGCTAGAGTCTTTCCACAGAGTTGCAAAATTTTTTATGAAGACTAGGATACAACATTCAAACCACTAGATTGAAAAATCAACTAGTGAAGATTATTATCTCTAGATTTATAAGTTCTTCCATTCTAGTTTCTAACAACTTGTTATAGGAAAATGAGATTCAACAAAAGGTTGGGAAGCTTCCTATAAGAGAGTTAGGAAGAATATATTCTTATAATCATTCCAACACTTGCAACAACAAGGATAAGACTAAATATTTCAAATGCATCAAGAAAGGTCTCATTAAAAGAGCTACAATACTAAAAATTGCTGAAGTAAAGAAAAGGCCACAATAGCCTTATAGCAGACTCAAGGAAGAATAGACTCCAGAAGTTGAGTCATAGAAGGAGATAGGATATTGGTGATCTCCATTCAATATTGATACTTTCAGAGTGTAGAAGAAGAAAAGGTCAAATAAGCCTAGAATAAGAATAGGCTAGAGAATCCGAGAAGAAGAATAGGCCAAAGAAGCCTAAAGGAAGAATAGTCCAAAGAATCCTAGAAGAAAAATAGGCCAAATAAGCCTTAAAGAAGAAAAAGCTAGAGAATCCTTGAAGCAAAAAAGGTCATAGAAGCCTTGATCAAGAAGAGGGCCATTAAATCCTTAATTGTAAATAAATTTTTAGAGAAACCTTCTTTATTCAAGAGATAAATTCTTGATTCATAAGAAGACTCTAAAGAAGATAACTTTGAAGAAAATTCTAGAAGAAATTATTGATTTAGAAGATAGATTCTTGATTCAGAAGAATACTCTAAAAGTTCCTAAAGATATCCTGATTCATAAGAAAAATCCATAAAGGATTTCCTGAAGAAGACTCCTAAGAAGAGTCTAAGAAATAGGAGATTGGTGATCTTCTTTACTGATTAAAGACTTATTTTAGAATAGGTTAAAGAGATCAAAAATATATCTCATTTAAGAACTTCCATTCTTGTAAGAAATATAAGGACTAGGAGATTATTATTCAAATCCAGAAGAAACATAATCGAAGATCCAAGAAGTAGATCTCATCACAAACACTTCCAAAAGTAGAAGGTTGGAGAAAAGGTCTCAGTTGGAAGACCAAAGAAGCTACAAGATAGAAGACCTTGTAGAGGTCTCAAGGAGAAAAAATAAGAAGGCTTGGAGAGCCTTTTTGTAGAGCTCATAAAAGCATCATCAAAGAGTTCCTAGGATAACTCTTTGGATAAATCAAATACCAAGGAGAAAACTCCTGATATTGAAGGACTTGGGACAATTTTTGTTATCCAAAAAAAATCCCAAGAGAAGAAGAATTTGGCAAGGAGTGCCAAATCCTAGAAGAAGAATTTTGCAAGGAGTGCCAAATCCTATAAGAAGAATTTGGAAAGGAATGCCAAATAAAGAAGAATAATCCAATGAAGACCTCAAGATATTCAAAATATTGAGAAGAAGAAGATCCTGTTTGAAGTTAGAATTTGACAAGAAGCTTGAAGGAAAATTCAGATAGAAGAAGCCTACCAAATATAGGAGATTTGGATATTACCTCTCATATTAAGGAGGTATAGTTTAAAGAAAGGATTTCTATAATTCTAAAATAGAAAAACAAATATCACTAGAAGGATCAAGCCACCAAATCCAGGGCTCAAGACAAAAATTTCAAGGCTATAGTTTGGTAAAGCAGGAAGCTATTTTGGATAGCCAAAAAGAAGCTATGAATTCAACCATTACAAGGGAGCAAATTGGTGAATCAAAAATACCAATATCTACATCTAATTCAGAAGCCAATCAAAGAGGTAAGTAACTAGGGTGCAATTATTTGAACTTCAAATTAGGGTTCATTATCAAATTCTATTAAGCATCATATTTGGATTAAAAGTTGCAGAAAGATAGATTGCATTATAGTCTTCAAGTGCAAAAATGGAAATTCATTTTTAGTATTATTTGCACATTAATTAAGAGTTGGATAGAAGGAAAGAAAATTATCATCTACCTATTTACTATCTAGAAAGTAATAAGACTATATCCTACAATATTTATTGTAGTGAAAAATTCTAGAATATTCATTAAGGGTAAATTATAGATTACTCTTAAAATTTGAAGAGATTATTAAGTGCATCTAAAATTATTTTGAGATTTTATTTACTAGAGAAATAATGTGAGATCGTTATTACCATTAAAAGTGCATTGGAACTATTCTAGTTGATATCTAACTAGTTACTCTCAAACTGGTTAGTTGTATTTTTTGATTAAATATCAAGGACACAAAAACCAATAGATTATCAAAGTGTCTAGAGACACTATTTTGTGCACAGAACTTGCAATATTTTGTGGCCCAAATAAACCACAAAAATTAGATCAGATTCCTCCAAGTAGCGGAGAAGAAAGCCACCATAAAAATAGAAAATGAGCTAAAAATAGAGACTTGGAGAGTCTCAGATTTAAAGTGCACTTAGGTTTTCATTAAAAGAATAAGTGCAAAATTTTCTACTTCAAAAGGGTGTATATTATGTACAAGTTATTAGCTTGGTTTTACTCTTACTAATTTTTCCAAGCAAAAGGAATTACTAAAGGCAAGGAACTACCTCATCAAAAGGAAAATGAGCATTTTAGAAAGAGGCATTCAACCCATCATATTGGTGCAAAATCTATCTAAGACAAGCACCATTATTTTCCACTCAATAAGGACAAAGGGTCTTATAATACAAGAAAGAGAATAATCATTAAAAGAATAAGTGCAAAATTTTCTACTTCAAAAGGGTGTATATTATGTACAAGTTATTAGCTTGGTCTTACTCTTACTAATTTTTCCAAGCAAAAGGAATTACTAAAGGCAATGAACTACCTCATCAAAAGGAAAATGAGCATTTTAGAAAGAGGCACATTCAACCCATCATATTGGTGCAAAATCTATCGAAGACAAGCACCATTATTGTCCACTCAATAAGGAAAAAAGGTCTTATAATACAAGAAAGAGAATAATCATTAAAAGAATAAGTGCAAAATTTTCTACTTCAAAAGGGTGTATATTATGTACAAGTTATTAGCTTGGTTTTACTCTTACTAATTTTTCCAAGAAAAAGGAATTACTAAAGGCAAGGAACTACCTCATCAAAATGAAAATGAGAATTTTAGAAAGAGGCATTCAACCCATCATATTGGTGCAAAATCTATCTAAGACAAGCACCATTATTGTCCACTCAATAAGGACAAAATGTCTTATAATACAAGAAATAGAATAATCATTAAAAGAATAAGTGCAAAATTTTCTACTACAAAAGGGTGTATATTATGTACAAGTTATTAGCTTGGTTTTACTCTTACTAATTTTTCCAAGCAAAAGGAATTACTAAAGGCAAGGAACTACCTCATCAAAAGGAAAATGAGCATTTTAGAAAGAGGCATTCAACCCATCATATTGGTGCAAAATCTATCTAAGACAAGCACCATTATTGTCCACTCAATAAGGACAAAAGGTCTTATAATACAAGAAAGAGAATAATCATTAAAGAATAAGTGCAAAATTTTCTACTTCAAAAGGGTGTATATTATGTACAAGTTATTAGCTTGGTTTTACTCTTACTAATTTTTCCAAGCAAAAGGAATTACTAAAGGCAAGGAACTACCTCATCAAAAGGAAAATGAGCATTTTAGAAAGAGGCATTCAACCCATCATATTGGTGCAAAATCTATCTAAGACAAGCACCATTATTGTCCACTCAATAAGGACAAAAGGTCTTATAATACAAGAAAGAGAATAATCATTAAAAGAATAAGTACAAAATTTTCTACTTCAAAATGGTGTATATTATGTACAAGTTATTAGCTTGGTTTTACTCTTACTAATTTTTCCAAGCAAAAGGAATTACTAAAGGCAAGGAACTACCTCATCAAAAGGAAAATGAGCATTTTAGAAAGAGGCACATTCAACCCATCATATTGGTGCAAAATCTATCTAAGACAAGCACCATTATTGTCCACTCAATAAGGACAAAAGGTCTTATAATACAAGAAAGAGAATAACCATTAAAAGAATAAGTGCAAAATTTTCTACTTCAAAAGGGTGTATATTATGTACAAGTTATTAGCTTGGTTTTACTCTTACTAATTTTTCCAAGCAAAAGGAATTACTAAAGGCAAGGAACTACCTCATCAAAAGGAAAATGAGAATTTTAGAAAGAGGCATTCAACCCATCATATTGGTGCAAAATCTATCTAAGACAAGCACCATTATTGTCCACTCAATAAGGACAAAAGGTCTTATAATACAAGAGAGAGAATAATCATCATCTAAGTAGGTATAAGGGTAGGTTTCAACAAAGAAGAGAAATTTTATAAGGAGCACATATTGCTCAATATTTAAGGTTTCAAAAGACACCATTGCTCCATGTCAAAGCATTCGAAAGAAAGCATTCACCTGCAATATCAAATCCTATTATCAATCTACATATACATGGAAAAAAAGGATAACATAAAGATCCATATTAAAGGGTGCTCATCTATGTAAAAAGGCATCAAAATCTACTTCTATCAATGTGGAATGAGGCTATTACAAAGGACTATATACACTACAAAGGAGCACACAAATAACACATTGAAATCATAGATAATAAGAGAAAAATGTGATACATCCATGGTCTAAAACTTACCAATATCACCATTCAGATCTTCATAGAACTAAGAAGCATCACAACTAGCGCCATCCAACATCATCATCAAAATGCCTACAAAAGAAAAAGGTTGTTTACTGTCCAATAAATGAAGCAAGCCAAGAAATAAGTATACAAAAGGGCAAGAGGAGTTATAATATTATTTCTAGATAATTATAGTAAATATCTACATGTAAATACCTTGAGTGCCACTTGGCACAAATATTCTAAGGTTCTATCCCAACTCTTAATGCTCAAGAAATTTCAAGCACCTAATTAAGAGGAGTTACAAGGAATATTGAGGAGATTACATATATTATCTTTGCATGAGCACTGAAAGAATTATAATTTGCAACTCCCATTCACCACTTGTCCAAAAGGAGGAAGATTCCATTCTATTTAGAAGTTTCCATATTGGAGAAAACATTAGAATGAAGTCAAAGCAAAACCAAGAATTGAAGGCTGATTTTATAGCATCATTAGAAAATGAGCTTGTGGTAGAATTACATAGTAGTGTTGGCATCATAGTAGCAATAGGAAAAGAGCATTGAATGCTCCTATTCAAAGTGATAAAACATGAAGAATCCATTATCCAAGTAGTTTCATAAAATAAACTAGACACCATCCAAGTTTAAAAGAAGCTAAATCCTATACACATACATTGGAGATAATGATCAAAAGAGCACTAAACAATGTAGACACCAAAATCTGGTCAATCTGATTAAGCGACCAAGACAAGGTCCAATTGACACCTTATGGCCCCCTTGGGCAAGCCTCAGAGGTTTTATAGTGGTCCTAACCACTTTTTGGAGCTTTTTCCCCACTTTTGGGAAGTTTTGGGGCCTATAGGCATGGTCATCCCACCCTGGGATGACCATAGTTCATGGTCGTCCCACCCAGGGATGGCCATGTGTGGTCATCCCTGGGTGGGACGACCATGAGCTTTGACCCCCAAAAAGTCAAACGATGGACAAATGGCACCCAAAAAATGCCATTTGCCCTACCTTTCGACCATGCAAAGTTAGAGGGCACAGAATTCTATGACATGCCTCATAAAGGAGGCCAAATTGGGAGATCCTCTTCCCCCTCCAATGCATGCCACCCCGGTGGCCAAGTGGCACCTCCTGCCCTGCATGCCCTTGCATGCCTATTTGCCCAAAGGCCTCCTTTGGCTATAAAGTGGATCAGTTTTCCACACAAAAGAGAGAGAGGAGTTTTAGGACAAAGCAACGGAGTGCTGCTAAGATTTCCTTCCAACCTTTTGTGCTTTCTTTTCCCTCAAAATCTCTACCTAGCGAAGGAGGTTTGCGAGTGAACTAGGAGGCGCATTTCGATCCCAAAACCAAATCATTTGAGTGATTTTTCACACCAAATTCGATGAAAAAACTACCTAGGAGGTTCTTAACCAATTATTGGAGGAATTGGAGGTAAAATAAGTGCAGAACTGGTGGTCGTCCCACCCCAGGACGACCCCTAGCATGTGATAGTCTTGGTCATCCCACCCTATGACGATAAATATGTGCATGTTTTTTCTTCTATTATTATTTTTTATATTCTATATTGTCATATGATTCTTCTATCAAAATTTCATGCAATTTGGATCTATATTGAAGGAGATATCACATTTTTAGTGTTTTTTAGGGTCTCACGTAGGCCTACGGTGGTCATTTGGTGAAACACCTACAACTGTTGTTTATATTGCAAATATAACCATATGGGTTGTCTTATAATGTCCTTTTATGTATTCTGACCAAGTTTCATTTGATTTGGAGGTGTTTTGGTTTGGAAATTGCTTGCTTTGGGTTTTGTAGGTGGAGGATGGTCATTGCGATTACGACATGCCATCGGACACAATTTTTGCTATATTTCTGGTGATATCTATCCAAAACCTTCTATTTTACATCCCTCTACAATTTCAAGTCATTTGGAGTTGATTTGATGCATATTCTCATTACTAGATTTTTGGTGCCTGTGGGGATTGCATGTTTTCCATCATACACACTTGCTACTTGACATTTTTGCTTTCCTTGTGTGTAGGTGCAGGCTATACAATACATTGGGAAGGAGTAATAGGACATCATATATCAAAGACACAAGTGGTGGCAGCCTTGGCCCGCCCACCTCGATTGTGGGTACGAGGAAAGACATTGGATGTGCACCCGAATCTCTTGAAGGATTTGATCCTTGGGCACCCAAAATTTGTAATAGTTGTATCAATAATTTGAGCCCTCAAGGGGATACTTTGTAACCTAGATTTGATCCACTTAATTAATAAGAAATCGATTCACTTTGCTTCATTTCTTGTTATTTGCTTATCTTTTCCATCTTACTTGCATGCTTCCGATTTGATGCTCATTAGACATAGGAGATAGGTACATATATTGTTATTCATAATTAGGTGCACTATTTTTCCCTAATTCAGTGGTGATCATGGTGGGACCCTATCCCTATTGCTAATTTGAAGGTTTAACCTCATTTTTTGCTTGTTTTCTGTTGCAGCTGCTCCTCGGCTCGCCCTGGGATGGCCCCTGAACTGCTCCTTGGCTCACCTAGATATGGCCACACAGCCATCCCACCCTAGGATGGCCACAAAATAGAGCATTTTCTTCTCAGAAGCTAGAAACAATGGGTTTCCCGGGTGATAAGGTAAGTGCCTGAAACTCTGGTTTTCTGTTTACACAGACAACATCTGCTAAAGTTTGATTTTTCCCACATCATTTGTGTGCCTAGAAAGGTTAGAAGTTAGATTTACTTTTCTCATAACACAAAATAACAAAACAAAAAAGGAGAAAAATCAAAGAAACTCATAATAGCGATGCATCTCTATGGTTTGATTGCTTGATAGCCTACCCAATGGGTAGGTCAACATTTAGGGCTGCATTTATTAGTTTCATTTGTAGTGTTCTTTTATCCTAGATTTCTGAAAGTAAAATGCACCTTTTTGCATGCATTTAGTGAATGGTCATTGGATGCTTCTTTGTTTACTTTCTTTGGATTAAAAAGAACCACACACACCATGATCCGCTTAAATGCTAGTGAGGTGGATTTCATCACCATCCACTAGTAGAGTTCAACGAGGTGGCTTTCATCTCCACCCATTGTCTCAAATCCCATGAACCTTGTTCTTTGCCAAGGCCGGTTCCAAGATCCATCATAGCCCATGGGTTATAGCACGTATCTCTCTTCGAAGAGGTATATCATAGACTACGGGTGAACTGGGTGAGGAACTGGTAGGACTTGTGCTCCCTGGCCATGTGTGGACCTCATCACCACACATTATAGGTGGGATAACATGACCTGGAGTTCATATCCAGGTTGTCAAGCTATGAGTATATAGGTGAAAGCCAATTTAACACAAGATTATCATTCAACAATATTTCAAACATGTGACACAAGGTCATTCTTTACAAACAACACATCTGAAACACACAAAATAGTTTAGGGATTCACATTTAAAACTTAAAAGAGATAATCATCTATCTTATTGAGTGTTTCCTTTTCTATTTGCTATTTCATTAAGAATTTGTAAAGAAGATAATCATCTAGGGTTTAGTAGAGAGTTACGATGGTGTGCACCCATAGCCAAGCCCAATCATGGGTGGAAGCTATGAAGAGTGGACTAGGAGACATGAGTCATCTCCGCTATAGCCCTAGGGACCTGGTCATACCTCCCTAGCGAGCCTCTACTCACCCTAGCCCCAAGATAGTGGGGCATGAGCCACACCTATGAGGGAGCCCTATGCGGGACACCCCTAGGGATGATGGACTTTACTTGGGAGAGTGTTCTCGATACTTAGATACATCACACGCCTTCTTGAATGAAAGGCAAAAATGCATTGAGGTACTAGTAGATAGAGCGATGCCATGCATCCACATACCTATTAGGGCTGACACACCTATTCATGGGCTAGAGTTCGACTTCACACACTGGGCAAGGCAGGTTGGTATGACCTTGCCTACACGTCACCTTGATAGGGTACAATAGATTAGGCAAACTAATGGGTATGATACTCATCGCTCAAGGCGAGCTAACTCCGCCCTGCCCTTCCTCATCCAGGAAGGAAGGCATGAGGAGATCCTAGAATTTCCTCAGGAGTAGTATTCTATGCATGCACGATGTGCCTCTATGCCCACTGAGTATAATGAGCATATGCCCCGACCCGAACCTCAAGTTAATGCGGTGACTCTCGATCGAGGGAAGCATGTGATGGATATCATAGATTATCTTGAATGAGGTCGGCCTCAGGGTGAGACTCCTAGACCTCCTAGGCCCCACATAGTGGAGCAAATTAATCAAGTAGTTGCAAAGTATGCAAAATGCCAAGCTCAGTTCAAGCAGCTTCGGTGAGACAAAGAGCAATTAGACCACTTGCATCAGCTTGAGAAGGAGAGAATCGAATGATAGACCAATGAGCTATTCCAAAAGACTTTACGTGAGAGGGTTCCTACCCCTAAGACACATAGGTAGGAAGTCCACCCGAGGCAACCCATGCTCATTCGAGATAGGTCTCCCAGGCCTTATCCAATGTTGCCTCCATGACCTCCTAGGCTAGATCGAGATGTGCCTCCCAGGCCAAACATAGGGCACCCACAACGGGCAGATACCCCTCTTTATAGACCAGCTTGAGAGACGCCCTACGGGGCCTACAATGAGCATGAGCTAGAAGTAGAGTATTTGGAGATGCCTTACCAGGGTAGGGGGTGACATGCCACCACCCCGCAATAGGTTGGAGGATCCTAGACCTCCACCATAGGATGTGAGCAAGGATGAGGAGATCAAATCCTCAGGCCCGTATAAAGCATTGCTAGAGCACCTAGAGTCAGTAGAGAACAAGACCTCTGGGTCTGGATCTCAAAAGCCCACTATGCACCAATTGCGTAGTCAACCCATCCATCCTTCGGTTCCTGCACCTCCTTATCTAGAGCAATTTAAGTTGCCTCAGTTGGCTACATTTAAAGGAGAGGAAGATGCACAGGAACATGTCACTAGATTCTTGGGCCAATGCTTTGGCATTCATGATGATGATGCTTTGATTTTGAGGACATTCATGACTACCCTCTCTAGCCCTACCTCAGAGTGGTTTTACCAACTCCCTAAGCATAGCATCCACACCTTGGACCAACTTGCAGATGCATTCCTAGAATGCTTCACCTTCAATACCAAGAGGAAGGTGACGTTGGCCGACTTAGTTGGGTTGAAACAGTATGACGATGAGTCAATAACAAACTATGGCAATAGATGGTGAACCTTGCTCGCCAAGCTACCTTATCTCCTCCCCATGTCGGAGTTGACTCATATGTTCTCCAAGAGCTGCCTGAAGCCTATCTCCTTGTTGTTGTAGCTACAATAATATCCTACTCTTGAAGATGCCCTAGCATAGGCTAGGATCATCGAAGAAATCAAGATTCAAGAGGGTGAAATTGTGAAGCCTCACAAGGAGTGGAACAAGAATTCTAAGAACACCCCAATGCAACCTAAGCCAACAATAGTGAATCAGGTTGCCATTAGTGTCCCAAGGCCAGTACAAGTCGTACCACCTCAAAAGCCTAATTATCAGGCCACGCCCAGGAACTATGCCAAGGACAACCAGAATAGTCAAGGGCAAAATCAATAGTATCACCCCAAGCGACAATTCATGCCCATTGCAGAGTCTATGGACTCATTGTTTGACCACCTCTTAGCGGCTAATGTGATCCACCTACCTGAGAGTCGACCTATCGACCCAAATGCATCGAAGCCCAAAGGATACAGAGAAGACCTATATTGCAAATTTCATAGGCAAAATGGGCATGATGTGCACATGTGCTACAAGTTTAAACACTTGGTGCAAGACATGATCGATAGGAATGCCCTCTAGGTAGACAACCCTATCATGCCAAACAACCAATAGATGGAGGTCTTCAAGGACCCCTTGCCTGCCCATGCAGAGTAGGCCAAACCAGTGCCCTAGGTAAATGAGGTTCACCATGCCCCCCTAAGCAAGGGTATGTCGGCATGATCAACATCATCACAAGAAATAGGTGGTACCCAAGTCCAGCCACACCACCCATGGCTCAGAGCGATGTCCCCTCGACATCATAGCCTATACCGCCTCCTGTGTCGAACCTCCCACCTAGGCCTATGGTCACCATTAAGAGTAAGCTCGCTCAGAGCTTAAGAACAACATCTACCTAGCTCTCCATCTATGAGCTCATCCAACAATCACAACCTCATAGAGAAGCCTTGATGGAGATCCTTAAGGCAATTGAGCTTCAGCCCCAGGAGTCTAACTCCTTCAACAACTTTGTGGGGCATGTGCGACAATGCATGAAATCGATGATTACCTTTTGAGAAGATGAACTTAAACTGGTTCCACATGATATGGTAGATCCCCCTTTGCACATCATCACATCTATGAATGGAACACCATACAAGAGAGTGTTGATAGACACTAGGTCTTCTAGCAACATCATAACTACAACAGCTCTCAAGCATTTGAAGCTCCCAGCATCACACATTGTCGCATCTACCTACACCCTCCGAGCCTTCAATGATGCCATATGCTCAATGGTTGGTATGATCATCCTACCTATTCAGGTAGGGGAAAATACCATCCCGACATTGTGCCACATCCTGGAGGGTGATATGGCATACAATATCCTATTAGGTAGACCATGGATCAGGGATATGAAGTGTGTCCCTTCCATCACTCACCAGTGCCTTAAGTACACTCATGAAGGGCAAGTTCATGTCATCCCTATGGACCTAGAGCCCTTCAAATATTGCAATATGGTGTAGCAGCTACCCGAGTCAACCTTACCATCGACTCATCTGGATTTTCAATCAAATAAATCTAGCCAAGGTTTGACTCCATCACCATCATAGGCCATACCCTCCACATCATTGACACCCCCACAGATGTCTAGTGTACCTGTGGATCCTTTGCCTAGGAACCTAGGGAAGCGGCCTATTGAGGAGGCCCAACCAACCATATCCACCATCTCCACTGAGGAGGTTCCTAGCCAAGTAGATGAGGAGCTACCGCATGAGACAAATGATGAATCAGATCAGGTCTCACTCTCATCCCTCTTCTATCTATAGCCTCAGGTCACTGTGCACCTGGCTTCCACCGGATTGGGGGAATACATGGTTAGGAATGTTACAACCACCCCTGCTATAGAGTCAGTGCAAGACATGGGTCGACCCCATATTCCCATAGGCACCATCGTGCCTCTCGGATTCCCCCTAATCAAATGAATTTCATCTATGGGGGCCTTGACTATGGCATCGAACCTTATCAGTAGCAGGAAGAATATGAAGAGCCCTTTGGAGAAGATGTTAATTACTTGTCTAACCCTAACTTCACCCTGAAGTACCTTGACCTATGCAATTGGCATAGTTTTGGGTTAGGCCTATATGAGCAGGGCACTCGAGTCCCCTACCAGCCATAGTATCAAATGCCTTATGACAAGTCTGGCTTGGGATGCAACATGCCTTTGCCCCTTGACATCTTGGTAGATAACTTGGAGTGCATGACACTCAACTTTCGATATGAGCTCATGCGAGATCCTTTCACCAACCCCAATCACGTCTACTCACTAGGGGATTACTTCCCTATGCCCTTGGGAGATGATGAACCACCTCACGATGATATTTGATCTTATGAGAGAGGTGAAGGTTCGTGTACTCTTCCCCATGATAGTGAGGAGGAAGATCCAGGGTCCCCTTATGAGTGGACGTCAGATGATGAGTCAGATTATGGAGTCACACCCATTGACTCTGGTAGTTCAGATGGAGAAGGCCCTCGAGTCATCCCTATCGATGATGAGGATGAGTTCTATCTATGCATGTTCCCATTACATCATCCCATCTGGTGATAACTTCTACCTCTAGAGGAGCACACTCACCCATAGCCACACCGACCACCGCCGATCATTCCACCACCCCCATAACCACCTCCTCAAGTCTTGCAACATTCGGAGGTCCATGGACACCATCAACCACATAGGGGAAATCATCCATCCATAAATATGATTTCCATAGATCTATTCGAACCCCTGCGAGATCCGAATAACCCATTGAAGCCATTGCACCTCGACTTGGGGGTAATCAACTTTGATCAAGGAGATTCATCACCCTCACCTTCTGAGTACTGGCCTTGTGATGAGATGCTACAACCATTTAATTTCTCTATAGGGCCAACTCATGATGTCTTCCATGCTGAGGAGGAACCTAAGGTTCCCATTGATGATTTAAACCCAGCTGATGACATCCATTTGATCCCTACTCCCCACCAGTTGGAGGAAGGATCGCATATGTCAATCGAGCCTATGATTGACAAAGATATCAGCTCAGATCCTGAAAACCCACAATGTATCAAGCTAGGGGAAAGTCTCTCCCCCGAAGAGCAAGCCGATTACATAGCCCTTCTCACAGAGAAGAAGGCAACTTTTGCATGGTCTTACAAAGACATGCCGGGACTGGATCCAAATCTAGTCACCCACAATCTGATGCTTGATCCCAAGGCCAAGCCTGTCAAGCAAAAGCTGAGAAAGATGCATCCAAAAGTGGCCTTAATGGTCAAATATGAGCTACAAAAGTTGTTGGATGCCAAGTTTGTCATTTCTGTAGACTATCCACCATGGTTGTCCAACATGGTTCCCATCAAGAAGCCTGATGGGAGGATTCACATTTGCACCAATTTTTGAGACCTAAACAAAGCGAGTCCTAAGGATGATTTTCCTTTGCCAAGCATCGATGCCCTGGTAGATGCCACAGTGGGCCATGAAATGTTATCCCTTATGGATGGCTTCTCTGGGTACAATCATATTCGTATCAACCTGGAGGACCAGCTCAAAATGGTGTTCACAATGCCCTGGGGAACATTTTGCTATAAGGTCATGCCCTTTGGCCTTAAAAATATCGGTGCCACCTACCAGCATGCCATGACATACATCTTCCATGACTACATGCATAAGATTTTGGAAGATTACATGGATGACTTACTAGCTAAATCTTTGTTATGCCATGAGCATCTCGATGTCTTGCGCAAAGTCCTCGATCGCCTTATCGAACATAATGTGAGACTGAACCCCAAGAAGTGCATCTTTGGCATCACATATGGAAAGCTCTTGGGATTTATAGTTTCTAAATGAGGCATCGAAGTAGACCCCAACAAGGTCAAGGCTATCCTCGAGATGCCTCCCCCGACTACCATCAAGCAGCTCCAAAGTCTGTAGGGCAAGATCGCATCCATCAAATGCTTCATAGCATAGTTGTCGGACAAGTGTCGACCCATGAACAAATTATTGCACAAGGGGGTCACATTCCATTGGGATGATGAGTGTCAGGAGGCCTTTGATGCAATAAAATAATACCTGGCTTCACCGCCAGTGTTGGCTCCACCTCGACCAGGAGTGTCATTCTGATTATACATCTCAGCCATTGAGATCGCATTGGGTGCCATGTTAGCCCAGAACAATGAACTGCATAAGGAACAGGCTACTTACTATCTCAGCCACACCCTGGTCAGCTATGAGATCAAGTATGCATACATTGAGAAGTTATGCCTAGCGGTGGTTTTCACCACCAAGAAGCTATGACATTACATGCTTAGCCATACCACGTATGTTGTATCTAAAGAGAATCCATTGCGATACATGATGAGTCACACTTATCATAATAGTCACATGGAAAAATGGATCATGTTGTTGATGGAGTTCGACCTAGAATTTATTGGAAAAAAATCAATCAAGGGTCAGGTCATCACCGATCAACTCGCAGAGGCTCCTCTCCAGGATGATCAGCCTCTTAGCATGGAGCTTCCCGATGATGGAGTCTTCCAAATATCAGAATCACCTAATTCTGATGAGCTTGAGTCATAGGCCGATATGACTTTGTTCTTCGATGGCTCCAAATGTGAGCAATGATGAGTGTCGTTGTTCATTCATCATTTAATCATTATGTGTGTCAATCCAGGGCGGTGTCCAAGGCTATATACGAAAGAAGGCTCCAATAGGTTAAAGATTAGTTCATTCAGAAAATAGGCTTTATTGATGGATCAGTTAATGTTTTTGGGGGTTTTGTGTGTTTTCTAACTCTTAGTACTGAAAATCCAATTGCAGAAGATAAAAACTAAACTAAAACTGCAGTAAATGGAAATTGCAGAATTTGAAAGAATAGAAAATGAAATGTTGCTATAGAATTGACAGAAAACAAATTACAGAAAAGCATACACAGTTGCTGAAGAATAAATCAACTACAATTTCTCTGAGCATGTTATAAATCCATAAAATCAAATTAACACCTATTTGCAAACTGGAACTGTCATAAATCTGGAAATTGCAGTAAATTACAGAAAACTGGAAATTGCTGCAAATCTAAAAAATAACAGGAAATCTGAAATTGCTGCAAAGCTGAAACATAAATACTAAATTTGCATGGAAGTATGAAAAATAATGTCAAATGTTGAAATCTGAATTTAAAGCTGCTAAAGAAATGAAAATACTGACAAAACTTCTGCTAATCTGCTGCAGCAAAAATCAGTAAGATTTTCTGTCAGAAGTTGCCTTCCTCTGGTCCTGCAAGTGGCCCTTGCTTCCAGAACCAGATGAAGGTGAAGAGTTATGCCAAAAGAATTTAAATGCCAATCATCAACTTAATCATGCTAATTTATAACTAAAAAAACTGCACCTTTATTAAATCTGGAAATGCATTACAGTAAATGCAGGAAAAACCTGCAGATTACTGTTCTGCTACAGAAGTAATTGCACTCTATTGCCTATTTCTCTCCTATATGCCTAAATGCCTATATCACTATATGCTCAACCGTGCTGGGAGATTTATTATTTATAATGCAGTACTGATATGCTTGGTTGCTGATTTGCAGGGATTTACAACTGTTTGCACAACTACTTCCTGAAATGCAGCAATTGGCTTTGTCAAAACTTTATCCAGTCAACCTTATTGAGCTGCATTTGTTGAGGAAATCAGTTAAGATGAGTTGGGACAACTTCCTGGTCAACTGCAAATTATTTCCTCCACTGATTTGTCGCTTTTGACCACTTTTTGTTGTTCCTGCGCTATTCCTTGTTCCTGCACCAGATTTCTTGCATTTTAGCCTTTTGACTTGTTGCTTCCATTTGCATCACGTGGAAGTGTTGTCAGGTGGAGAAATAGTCATGCCTATTCTCCCTCAACTATTTCCAAGCATTTACCTCTTCTTTATTTGAAAAATTCCATGCATTCCTTCAAAGTGACAGGTGGCTGGAATTTGTATGGATCGTGACTCGTTGTTTCCAACTGCCAAAACATGCCCAAATGCCTTTTTGGAGTGATCATAACTTGTTCATCGTAACTCCATTTTTTACCAAATTATGTCCACATGTTCTTGGTTATATGAACAACATTGGGTTAAATTTTCAACTCTTAGTTCCTCATAAATTACTCCCTGCATCGCTGTCAAGTTGGAATTTAACACAGATTTTTACCAAGCATTTCCAGCAGTCAAAAAGTGTGAAACTGCCATTTTGCAGGCCCCATAACTTCCAGGTTACTTATCCATATGCCCTAAAATTTTGGCTATGTTTGCTCTATATTATGAAGTACCATTGGTATGAATTTGGTACCTTAACTCACTAAGGATCATTCCCAGTAGATCCGCCAATGTGCCCTTTAACGCAGATTTGCACCTGTTAACAGCTCCAGAAAAGACTAAGGCATGAACAGTGAGCGCAGGAATGAACAATGAGAGCAAGAACGATGTAACCTTCATAAATTTTTATTTATAGCTCGGATTGAATTGTTTCAAAAAGAAAAGTTGTAGTTCTTGATGAGAGGAATCTATTCATGCCATCATAATGTAATTGCAATACATATTTTATTTACTACCTAATCAACTGAAACAGTACATAAAATGTTGAAAACAGTAAAAACAGAGGTATAATGTTCCAAACATGAAATCATGCAAACATGTAACAAATAACATATTCTAATCACTATTTGGCACTTTAACTTTGTCATATTTAATATTATGGCAGTTTTTATATGTCAACAATAGTGTAATAATGAGGCATTTCTAGGCCTCATCATTCCCCCCAGCTTGAACTAATGCATGTCCTCATGCATCCTAGTAGGCCCTAGTAAGATGAACAACATAATTTTGCCACCTACTACCCGATAAAGTTCTTCTTACTGCACTACACCAAGCATTGTAGTTCCTGCAATTTTTTTTTTTTCTTTTTTTTTCCTTTTTTTTTTTCTTTTTTTTCTTTTCTTCCTTTTTTTTTCCATGCTATTTTTTTTTTGTCTGTTACTGTTTTATTGCAGTAGTAGTAAAACAGAATTTTCTTGCAGTAGTAGTAAAACAGAATTTTCAGGTGCATTTCGTCCTTCTCAGATTTATGATGTATTGGTGGGACATTTTATTCTGAAATCTGCCCTACTAATAAAGATAAAATGGCTGTCATATTTGTCCCAAAATCAGGTTTTTCACAATTTTGAATTTCCCATGCAACTAAGGGCAGAAGGGGGGTGTTTCTTGACATTTTTAACATGTTCCATTTTTTTAACTTGCCAACATTGTATGAACAGTTTATGCCAAATATTGATTATCATATACTAAATGCTAAATGCTTACCATGACTAAATGCAAGAAACACATACCTTAATCGTCTCTAAAATTTATCATCCACCTTACAAGCTGCTTCTGATGATGATAGTTTTATGAAATAAGAACATAGGTGTAGTAGGTGAGATTTGTACAATGGTAGAACAATGATGGATGGATCAACAAGGCAATGCATGCCAAAAAACCGGTTTTCATGCAAGCCAACTTAGCAGCGCCTTCGAGAAGGTTTTCACTACTGAATTATTCATTTTTTTTCATTCATTTTTTTCATTTCATTTTTTTTTTTTCATTTTTTTTTTTATCAGAAGAGGCTGCCATTTCTGGTTTTCAACCAACTTCTGTTTTTTTTTTTTTTTCAAGGCTAAAAAAAATGTGATCATTTGGAAACCTTGTTAGAAGAGGAATCCTCTTCTATCATATGCAAATGTGACTGTGTGAAATATTGAGAAAATTCCTTCTTTGTGAGTGGTTTATGGTACAACTGTAAAAGATTTCCATTCACCACTAATGTCCTTCTTGAATCATCAAGTGAAAAAAGTTGAACAACTCCATTCGCAAACTCTTCTGGTTCATCCTTGTTGCTCTTAATGTGATCATCATGCCACATTTTCCATTTCTGTTGAATGAACTAGTACACCTACCAAAACTTAAAAAGGTATGATATAAGGTTGAAACATTAAGATAAATAAACTAGATTTGAAAGCAATATTAAAAAGGAATATATATTAAATAGCCTAATATTTTCAATCTAAAGCATAGGAGAAATAAGGATTTCTACCTAGATAAATTAATTATCTACAATTGCAAATATAATTGTTTTCTAAAATTCCATATTAGGGAGTTATAAGGAATACTACACCAAAATAGGTAGTTGGAATTTAGAAATATTAAATATCAAATTATCAAAGGCTATAAAAGAAGGTTCTATAAGGAAAATCAAGAGTTGGAAACTAATTACTATACTTTTCTTAAAATTACATTAAAGGGACAAAAGAATTCCAACAAAAAAAACCTCATCAAAATAGAAAGTACTGAAGTTCAATAGGAGAAATAAGGTGTAAAAGAAGTTGATTTTTGGTATTCATAAAACTTTACAAAATCAACTCAAAATTGAACTATTATTCCCAAAAGCACTTTATCAATAATTCAACATATGCAATATTACTAGGGAGACATAAGGCATTCTAAAAAACTTGATAATAAAAATATTCAGTCAAAATTTATCAAGTATTCAATCCATTTGGGATTCATAAGGTGTCTACAAATCTTACAAGTATTTCTCGGAAATAATCTTGTGGAAAAATGTGGTATTGCGAGGCTTGCAGGACAAGTGTTTGACAGAATGCTTAAAAGAACTAGGGACGTCATCCCTTCCTTCACACTATGTTTAGTTTGAGAGAACTAGGGTCGTCGTCCCTTCCTTCATGCCCAGCACTATTCTATGGCCATTTCCACTACTGCTCGCACCCGGCCTGGACCACCATTCCATTGAGGGATTGCATATCCATTCTCGTTTCCTGAGGGTTTGCTACCCAGAATCGTTGTTGGCTCACAATTAGGATATCCAGTTGCCCTCGCTCAGAACACAGACATATTTCTCAGTTGCCTACCTATTTTCGTCGTGGATGATTGCAATATTCAATTTAGAAATCTACCAACATATCCTGAAGTCTAAGTCTTTTTTTCTCCCATATCATTTTTCATTTTGATTTACAGGTGTTTGTCTTTCTGGACAAAATGTGGACAAGTGTTTGACAGAATACCTGATAGAAAGGTGTTTTCAATGGGTAAAGATGAAACGATATGTGGATTAACAAGATGAGGCTCTTGAGCAAGGTAGGTCCATGTTCATTTTATCAAGGCAGGATTGATGTCTGATTCTTGGGGAGTGGGAGCCCAGTTATTACCTTGTGAGAAATAGTCGACAAAAGTCTCTCTTGGAAATAAACTTGTGGATAAGTCTATGAATTGTGGTGAGGTGGAGTATGCAGGACAAGTGTTTGATAGAAATCCTGAAAGAAATGTGGGAGCAGATGAGACAATGTCATGTAAATTCCAAAAGCATCGAGGAGATGAGACAATGTCATGTCAATTCCAAAAGCACTGAGGATGCTCGTCAGAGATTTGGATGTGAAATCTTAGGTGGAGGTTTCTATGGTCCATGAACAATTAATTAAAAGTGGAGCTTGGTTGGATACACTTTTTGGGAAATCATCTTACAACAATGTCTCACAAGCAGGGTTCTCCAACAAAATACAGGGTTCTCAACACAATACAGTGTAGAATTTAGAGCTGGGTATGATTGTGTTCTTGTCCCCCCTTCAGCTAATAATGAGAGTAGAACTGTTACAGTACACTCATGGAGCAGCTCAT
Source organism: Wollemia nobilis (assembly GCA_028583015.1). NCBI lineage: Eukaryota > Viridiplantae > Streptophyta > Pinopsida > Araucariales > Araucariaceae > Wollemia > Wollemia nobilis. The sequence goes on along the minus strand of JAQPPZ010000386.1, from coordinate 2,765,068 downwards.
CCTATGGTTGTACACTTGATGCAGCTATCAACCTAGGCAATAGTGGGGGGTCTACAATCATGGATGACAAGTTTGTTGGTGTTACTTTTCAGTAAGTTGAACATGCAATAGTGGATTTTTTCTGTAGTTATGGATGGACAGAATGGGATGAGAGAGGGGTATGATAAAAATTGGATTTGAATCCAAAGTAGTAGAATTTTTTCAACAGATACTAATATAGCCAGCAAAATCCAAACTGACTGCCAGCTCAAGTGGCATTCCAGACTGTGCATGTTAGTATCCACTGAGAAGGGGTCAAAAGATTTCGTTATCTGATCTTTTTTTTCTTAGACTCCTTTGCAGATTTTCTGTTTGAATCAGGCTCCATTTTTACAGAGTCGGGGTTGAGGAGATCTAACAGGTGCTAAGGATTTAAAATTAGAAATCCTGCATTTTGGTTTAAAAAAGCTTCAGATGCGTAGATTCAGGTGAGGGGAAGTAGCAAAAACATCAGGGATTAACTGGAGGAAATACCAAGCCCAGGAACTGTTAAGGATTACAAGGATCGGGAGTGATTGAGGGTAGGGTTAGCATGATGGAGGATATGGCAGAATTGGTGGACTATTCCCCAGATCCAATGAAAGACGTACCTATTTTCCCTGCAGAAGATTTTTTGATAGCTAAGTGGAAGTCACAGAGGGAGAATGGCCATTTAATTGAATCTAACTTTAGTCAGGGATCAAAAAGTAACTCAAATGAGGACCTTTCTCTAGATGGGACAGAGAACCTCTCTCAGCTGTACGATGGTGATTCAGGCTTTATGGCAGTCCGATCTTGGGAGGTCTCCTCGAAGAAAAGCTCCCAGGACATAGGTGATGGTAAGTTCGACCCTTTTCTAGATATCGGCCTCTTGGAAGGGATCATGGCAGGAAAAAAATGTCCAGGTAGGGAAAATGAGGAGGAACCACTAATTACAAACAAACTAAACAATACCAATAAAAGGCAGAAAAAGTGTGTTAAGACTAAAAAGGAGAAAGTAAATTTGGTTCTAGGCGAGGATATACTGCTGGACAGGGTTCTGGAAATGGAAGGAAAAACTCTAACAGGACGATTCTATGGAAGATTATACTCGAAAAAAACTCTAGCTCAGTGGGTAGAAAGGGAATGGAGTCCAGCAATAGGATACTCTCCAAGTTTCTATATTCTGGTAAGAGGATGGTTAGCTTTTTCATTCAGATCAAAAGAGGATGCAGATAAAATATTGCAGAGAAGATGGTTTTGGGACTCATATGCTCTGTCTTTAAAATGGTGGTCCCCTTGTTTTGACCCAAGAAGTGAGTCCAAATCAATTCAGCCTATATGGGTCAAGTTACCAGGTTTACCATTGGAGTTGTGGACATGTAGGATATTGAAGGAAATAGGTAATCAGCTAGGATCATGTGTGGACATTGATCAAGGGTGCCTGAGTGGCTCCTCTCGAACTATTGCAAGGATACTAGTGGAGCTGGACCTTCGGGAAGGTCTCCCGGAGACAATTGAGATCAGAATTGGGAAGTGGCATTATGACCAAATTCTTGATTATGTGAAGATACCTTTACGTTGTGCTAGATGTCATGTCTATGGTCATTTAGTAGCAGAATGTGGACTAAAATTCACAGAAAGGGAGGGGGGAAGAGTTTTAAAGAAAATCACAACCCTGGAGGGAGAGTGGATGGTTTAGACATTCACTTGGAGGGATTCAATAGTAGACATTTAGGTCGGATTCAAACTCCTGTAGATGAAAATGGTGGTCAGGAGAATGGTATAAGCAATGTTGAAGATGATCCCCATCTCTCCAATGCTCAGAACAAAGGAGATAGAAGAGACTCAATCTTAGATCAGAGGGAGGAAACACATGTTCAGGCAAACACAAGAGAGGCAAATACCTCATTGAGACCACAGGTGGCAACCCAATTACACAGCAGTTCTCCCAGTTTTATAAATTATAACTCTGAGTTAAGAACAAACCTTGTTGAAGAGCTATTACCCCCTTCCAGGACAGGTCTACGGGGTCTGATAAACAAAAGGTTTCTGCAAAGAGAAGTGGTATCTGGAAAGAAGATATGAATATCCAACATCCTAGTAATAAGGGGCCTCTCAGCATTCCAATATTTTCTTCATTAACAAAGTCCACATCTCTACTTTCATCTTCTTCTGAAGGCAGAGAGTCTTTAAAGGGGTCTCACAATTATTTTCTCAGATCACACAAATCAGCAGCTTTCTTTGAGAAGGGAGAAATTGCAGGAGGACTTAGCTTGGATGTGGTTAACTCACAAGCCTTAGGGAGGAAATCAAACATTCAACTGGCAAAGGATCAAGCTTTGAGGGAAGTAAAGACAGGGAAACAAAAATCAATAATAGGGGCACTTAGAGCAGGCAAAACCCCAGAACCAGTTAAATAATGTTAATCCTCTCTCAAAATATTCGGGGTCTGGGCAGCGCCTCAAAAAAGACTGCACTAAGGAGGTTAATGCAACTTCATCTTCCAGATATTCTATTTCTTCAAGAGACTATGGGAGTGGGTGTGAAAGTGGAAAGCATTCTCCACACCCTTATAAAGGACTGGGAATTCCTCTCTTTGGACTCCGAGGGCAGATCAGGTGGCCTTGTTCTGGGGTGGAAGAAGAGGAATTTCAGGTTTATAAAATCTGCTTTTCTTACATCAGGAATAGGAGTGGAGCTCTTCTCTATGGAATTGGGGAAATATTTTGTGTTGGTAAACATTTATGGCCCTTATGAAAATAAAATTCATTACTGGGATACCCTATTTGCCAATAACTTTCTGCAGCATGGGAATCTTATCCTAGGGGGTGATCTAAATTTCACTCTGAATAGAGCTGAGATATGGGGGACAGCAGCAAGAAGTGACCCACAAGCTGGGTTTTTTAAACATAAATTTGAAATGGCAGACTTGGTTGATGTAGAACCAATCAAAATTACTCCTACATGGAGCAACAATAGAGCAGGTGAGGATTATGTGGCAAAAATATTGGATCGTTTCTATGTCTCCGATTCCCTGCTGATGGATGGGGAGAAAATCAGAACCTGGGTGGACCCTTGTGGCATCTCAGACCATTTCCCTATTTTGCTCCAAATAGGCAACCCGGATAGGAAACCTCCAAGCCCTTTCAAATTCAATTCAACTTGGCTACAGGACAAAGATTTTCAGAATCTGGTTAAAGAAGAATGGAACTCTTATGATGAAAACTTGGGAAGTTCAGCCTGCTCTCAAATGACAAAAATCCTGAAGAAAGTTAAAATGGTTGTTTCTAAATGGGCTCATAACAAGTATAGGCAGCAAATGCAGGAACTCCTTCTATTAGAACAACAGATTGTTGTTTTTTATGAGAGAGTGAATGAGGTCGGTCTTTCAGAGGATTCCAAATCGGCCATCAGAGCATTGGAAGGAAAAAAGAGTAATATCTTGCTTGCTCAAGAAGCCCAATGGAGGCTTAAGAGTAGAGCTCTTTGGCTGGAATTAGGGGACGAAAACACCAAATTCTTTCAAAATTATGCAAATCACAGGAAAAATATTAACACCATCTGGGAATTGCCCAATGGAGAGGGGTCCAAAGCTAGGTCCTTCAAAGACCTCGCAGCTCTTGGCATAAAACATTTCAAGTCCTTGTTTAAAGATCCCAAAAGAGTAAACTTGGCTGAGATCTTAAAACATACAACCTTCTTTCCAAGTTTTGCTGATGAGGCTACTAATGAAATGATTCTTGAGAAAGTGTCATTGGAGGAATTAAAAGAAGTGCTTTCATCCTTTCAGAAGGACAAAAGTCCTGGGCCTGATGGTTGGGGGGTTGAATTCTTCTTGGGTTTCTTTGACTTAATTGGGGAAGACCTGATTAGAGTTATTGAAGAAACTAAAGCTTCAGGGAAGATCCCATTGGATTTCAACTCAACCTTCATCGCTTTGATTCCAAAGAAGGACTCTCCAACTTCTTTCGATGACTTCAGACCTATTTCCTTGTGCAACTGCCTCTATAAAATTATTGCCAAAATTATTGCCTTGAGGTTAAAAAGAGTTTTTTCTGATTCCATCTCCAGCGAGCAATTCGGGTTTCTAAATGGGAGGCAAATCCACGACGCTGTAGGAGTGGCCCAAGAAGGGCTGCATACTATAAAAACAAAAAGACTTCCTGCTATAGTCGTAAAACTGGATCTTTCCAAAGCTTTTGACAGGGTTAATTGGTTGTATCTGAGGATCATGCTTCTTCACATTGGGTTCAACCTCCGAGTTGTTAATTGGATCATGGGATGTGTGACCTCTGTCTCCTTCGTTGTTCTTATAAATGGTTCTGCTTCTAATTTCTTTTCCTCTGAGCGTGGCATTAGGCAAGGTTGTCCCTTATCTCCCTTTTTATTTCTTTTGGTGGCTGAAGGTTTGAGCAGGGCAATCAAAGAAGCTAAGAGAACAGGGCAGTTTAGAGGAATTCAAATGAGTACATCTTTCTCTCTAACACATCTCTTATTTGTTGATGATATTATTTTGTTTAGTGTTGGTTCTTTTAGGGACATAAGCAAGCTTAATGATATTCTAAGGAGCTATTGCCTTGCCACTGGTATGGAAATCAATATGGGAAAGTCTACAATGTCGTGTTTTGGCCTGGAGGAAGAGGAGGAAATTTTTTTCAGAGAATTCTTTCTTTTCCCAAGACTGATTTCCAATCAGGAATAAAATATCTGGGATTTTGTTTGAAGCCAAATAACTATGGCATAAGAGATTGGGATTGGCTGGTGGGAAAGATAGACAAAAGGATTTCTATGTGGTGTAATAGGTGGTTATCAATAGGAGGCAGATTAACTCTTGTAAAATCAGTCCTGGAGGCAATCCCTGTCTACTGGTATGGCATGGCTTTCATTCCAGTAGGGGTTCTTGAAAAAATCAGAAAAAGGTGCTTCAAATTTCTGTGGAATGGAAAAAGGGACAAAGCAGCCATTGTTTTAGCCAAATGGAAATCAATAGCAAAGCCAAAGGACGAAGGAGGTTGGGGTATTAAAAATATCCATCTTTTTGGTAAAGCACTGGCTGCAAAAAGCTTATGGAGGCTGCTTACTCAAGAAAACCTATGGAGCAAAGTCATCAAGGCAAAATATATCGAACCTCTTTCTATGGAAGAGTGGATAAGGAAACCTGACAAGTCCATCAGAAAGGTGTCCAACTTTTGGAAAGCTGCTATTCAGGCCTTTCCACTTCTGGGAAATTGGTTGGCTTGGAATATTGGAAATGGTGAAAAAGTGAGAATTGGGGAAGATCCTTGGGTTGGTTGTGGCAATGAGCATAGACTTACTGAGGACCTCTTACTTTCTCTCCACAATGCAGGTTTTTATACTCTTTCTCAGGTGGCAGACCAAGACACTACTACCATATGGCAGCAAGGTTGGATGAGTGTGCAACATCTGGGTCTTGAAGGCAGGAAGGCTGAGTCATGGCAAGCTTATGTGAAGGCACTTCTCATCAGTCATACTAGGATCAGACCAACAGTGGATGATGAGCTGGTTTGGACAAAAAATACTAAGAGGGGTGTTTATACTGCTAGGATGGGATATAAGGACTTGTTTGCTCATGATAGGCAGGGGGACAATATTTGGTGGTGGAAAGCGATTTGGAAGGTTAAGACGCCTTTAAAAACCAAAATTTTCTTATGGCTGGCCCTCAATAACATAATTTTAACTTGGGATGTTTTAATGAAGAGGGGGTTTCAAGGTCCTGGAAGGTGTACACTCTGTCATAAGGAGCTTGAAACTATCAACCATTTATTGGTTGGCTGTGTTTTCACAAAGTATGTATGGAAGGAGATTGAGGTGATTACTGGGAGCACAGGTACTTGGCAAGGAGACACATTGGAACATTGTTTGCAGCAGTGGTTTGATTCTAAAGATCTGAAGTCCTACAGGGCCCTCCCTTTCGTGGTGGCATGGGGAGTTTGGCTTGCAAGAAACTCAGATATTTTCCAAGCCTCCTCTCAACCTGCCTTTCAAATTGCTACTCAGATCCGTTCTTTCATTGCTGATATTGTGAAACCTACTGTGCAAAAAGGCCCAAGAAAAATGAAAGCTGCCAATGTCAACAAAACAGCTCCCTGGGGTTTTTTTGATGGTGCTTGTCAAGGCACCCCTCTTATGTGTGGGGCAGGGGGAATCCTCTTTCTTAAGGATTCTCATTTCATTCAGTTTAAGGCTGGCCTAGGAGGGGGCACAAATAATTATGCCGAATTAATTGCTTTGAAGCTACTCTTGAAAATTGCTCTGGACCACCATGTTCAACAGCTCCAAGTTTTAGGAGACTCCTTGTTGGTCATCAATTGGATGAAGAAAATGTTCAGAATGGAGAACTTAACTTTGCAGCCAATTTTTCAATAGGTAAACATTTTGGCAGATGTCGTAAACCCCATATCCTATACTCATATCTACAGAGAACTCAACTCTGGGGCGGATGCTTTGTCAAAGGAAGGTCTGTAGCTAGCGCAAGGAAGATGGGAGCTGGTGGAAATAAAGGATGGTGTGACTATCCAAGAGACAACGATTTCTTTGCTCGATAATTAAAAAAAAAAAAAAAATCCGGGAGGTTGTTTCTCGAACGCTTTTCCTTTCCTTTCTGGTTTTTCTCTTGTAGACAAAGTAGTTGAGCATTATAGACACCTTTGTGTAGAGGTCTTATGGGAAATTTTTAACTCTTAGCCCTTCCTTGATGGTACGAAGAAAATTTAGGTGGGGACAACCTGTGTGTTCCTGCCTGGTTATTCCAGCTTGCCTTGGGCAACTTCACAATGTAATTTTCTTTTTCTGGTGAAATAGAAATTATGATTTTTTTTCGGGGAAAAAAAAAAAAATAAAATAACATCTTACAAGTATTCTACTAAATCAAATCTCTTGACTAGGGAGATATAAGGAAGCCTATAAAATCTAAGCTCTACAAAGGTTCTATCAAATCAAATTCACATACTCTAAACTAGGGAGTCATAAGATAGATTACTTCAAAGATTCAATTCAGAGTATTCAAAGGACTACTATCAAATCCATATTTACAATTCTAAGGATTAACAAGAAACACTATCTCAAAAACTATCAAGAAGGAATATGGATGAAATAATAAGAAATTTATTTATCATTAAATAATTATTTCATGAAATGGAATTGTATTCTCAAAACTTGATAGATACCCTTGAAGGATATGAGAATCTATCAACTAGTGATAAGGATAAATTATCCTTATTTCTTAAAGAAGCAAAATAGGGTAGATTTGAAGCATTAATTGGTTATCTTCATGAAAACCTCTTCAGGGCATGGTGGAATTCATAAAAGATAGTTATATTAACATTTGAGGATTGTTTGATGATTTACCTATCATTAATTGTGTTTGTACTCACTCAATATATGAAGCAAGCTAGAAATATAAATCAATATTATTATGATGATAGACTAACTCCTCATGAAGTAGAAATTCCACTAGTATCAATGCAAAATCATAGGAGAAGAAGGAAAATGAATAAAATACATGCTAAAATAGATCTTAGCAAAGAAGACATGAATATAAAATATATTATAAAGACTGAAAAACCCTCAACTACAACTCTCTTTGCATCATATGAAGACACTAACTACTTTCTTGATTAGATTACAGTAAGCAATGAAGGAGAATACAAGTTCCAGTTTTGACTCCAATAAAGAAGAAGAAGAAAAAGAACAAATGCAAGAAGGCATATAATGCAATGTGAATTAAAGAGAACCAGATCAAGATAAAGAACATATAAATACAAAGGTCCATATTGAATATTGAAATATTGAATACCCAAATAATGTAATAGAGGGGGGCATTAGAGTTAGAGTATATTACATCATTTGGGTTTGTAAAGAAGCAAAAACCATGCGTCTAACTATTTAACATGTAATCAATTGACGAAAAATATTAAGTAACCACATTGACATAAAAATAAGGAAAGGAGGATGCTCTTCTCATTAATAATTTAGAAAATGGTTACAATAGATCCTTCTTAGGGATTCCCCAATGATACATTATTATAATATGATACCCAAAATGGGAAAGATGCAATCCATAGATTTCTTTATCTTCCAAAATTGATAATGGAGGGTTTCTTTAGTGACCTATGATTTATTATACCAAGAAGATGGTCTCGATGATGATTAGCTCCTGATTATACCTGTAACCTGCATACAAAGAAACTACAAAGACATCAATAGCAATGAAAGCCTCTCAATATGAGGCCTATTTCTTGAAAATGCAAACTATGAAGCAAATGCATAAAGCCATAGGGAAATGCATGAAAATAGTAAAATAAAGTGTGAAATACTGATAAATATAATGCTAAAGAATTATAAAATAAGAATAAAGAAACTAAATCTAATTCTAATGTCTAAAACAAAAGAAAATAAACATCACAACAAGATTTTTGCTAATCTAAATGGCAAGCTCTATTGATCATCGTTAGCTTCGATGGTGGTGCCTATGAGTCAATATTGAAAATAGTGACCACAAGATAGAGACTCTGTTCTCTACACTCAATTCTTGGTGATGCTCAATTTGAATATGGAATTGATGTGCAAGGGTTGTTATGTCTTGAAACATAGTTGGGTCACAAAATTGGCTTGAAGTCGATGGTGAATTGATGAAGAAAAACAATGTAATTGGTACTTCAAGCTCTTCAAAACTCCATGGATGCAAGAGATAGCTTCATGTCACAATTTTGACAACATCATGACGCTTATGAGATATTACACTCTCTAATAATAAAAGGGTAGCACTTCATTGTGTTTGATTGGGGATCAATTATCTATATTCTCTCTTGTTTTTGGGCACCTTAAATAGACTTCCCAAATTGGGATCCTAGCTTGCTGAGGAAGCCAAGAATCAAGATTCGATTAGGCTCAAGGAGGTTAGGCAACATTTATAGAAACTTGTCAAAACAAGATCATTGCATATTGGTTGCATTGTAACTAATTTTACTTAGCTGGAGAAGCACGATTTTGTTACATATGAGGCCATATTCAATCAAAATGGTTGGCTCTACGTCCATCATCGATGCTAGCAGCCATGAGGCCATCACTAGAGGGGATAGTAACATATACTGAAAAGGACTACTTACCCCTATTTTAGTGGTTAGAACCACTGTTAGGTCTTAGAAAGTTCCAATATTAATAATATGGCCTGAAAAGGTGTCCACATGAGTAGCCTCCTCAACATGACATGTTTTAGGTATCTATAGATACCCCTTTTTGGGATGCATTATATGAAAGAATAACACTGAGAAAAAATAGACAACCTAACATCACATTTCACATTGATTTATGTTCATTGATATGGTCAACATTAGATGCCCCAATCATAAAAGGGCATGCATCGTTGAATCATTACCTCCGACGAGTTTAAGAACTTGATTTTTGTAATCCTTGGGGTATTGGAATACAAGCTTAATTTTAATCCTAGGCTTAGTGGAAATTAGTAGATAAGCTTAAGTCCAATCCTAGCCTTTAGTGGTGATTAGGAGATAATATTAAGTCAAATCCTAGCCTTAGTAGTGATTAGGAGATAAGCTTAAGTCAAAATCCTAAACTTAATGGTGATTAGGAGATAAGCTTAAGTCAAAATCCTAGCCTTAGCGATGATTAGGAGATAAGGTTAAGTCAAAATCCTAGCCTTAGCGATGATTAGGAGATAAGTTTAAGTCAAAATCCTAGCCTTAATGAAAATTAGGAGATAAGCTTAAGTCAAATCCTAGCCTTAGCAGTGATTAGGAGATAAGCTTAATTCAAAATCCTAGCCTTAGTGGTAATTAGGAGATAATATTAAGTCAAAATCCTAGCCTTAGCAGTTATTAGGAGATAATATTAATTCAAAATCCTAGCCTTTGTGATAATTAGGAGACAAGCTACTTGATTTGTTTGAATTTGTTTTTGATATTTTTTTATTTGCCCCAAGCAATGAGGGTGCATGTTTATCTTCAATAATGATTCTTGAATGAAAGCACTTAGCAATGATTGAGTTTTTTATTATTGACTTTGATTATGAATTTTGTGATATATGACTACCCCCTCAAGCAACAAGTCGATGAGGAAATGGCAAGTGATGAAAGAGACGAGTCACTTGACAAAGATGACTGATTTGGACATTGCAAGATGATAACCTTTGTAAAGGAAAATTCCTATTACAAATGTGATTTCAACTATTATAAGTAATTATATAGCTCTATCCTATGGAGTAATCCAGCCACATGGATTTCTTAGGGAATCAAGATGATAGCAATTCAATTTAAATATGTAGTGAATCACTATGTTTTATGAATTGATGAAAATGTCTTAGAAGAATGAAATGAATACCTCATTCCCCTGGAGTAGTCCAATTGCAATGGCCTTCTTCAAGATTGAAGTGAAGACATTTCGATTCATTAATGGATGATTTGGTTCAAATGGCCTTATGGTAATTTACTCATCTTACCAGATTGCATAAATAGCAAGTCGCTACAACTACCAAGTGTATAGGGTAAATTTCTAGGTACGAGGTACCTTTAAACTTTTGTTTATTTGATTTTTTTGTTAATTTTACAATTTTTTATGAATATGGACTGATATATGTGATTAAATGTCCAATTTAAGATGCTTGATTTGTCATGATATCTTTACGATTTATTTATCATTTTTGAGTGTAAGGTCTCAGGACCTACACAGTTGTAGCCTGCAGGCAATTTGCACCACTATGTGCTCTGACATATTCACACACACACACATATATATGATACCTTATTTTATGTCTCATTATGTGTTTTGGTTTTGTTTATGTTCATGGATGCATTAAATGATTTAATGCCTATATGATTATGTGATTTTTAATATATGCTATGTGCTAATGACTCTCAATATGTATATTATTGATTAGATGTTGTGATATAGATGTGTATATGTATTACTATGTATGCATATATGGATGCAGTAGTTAATGTTAAATTCATGTTTAAATTTGTTTAATTGATTATGCATTTAGTCCATTTTTATATGATATGGTGGATGTAATGCATTAATATCACATTGATGTTCTTGTAGACACAAAAAATTGACCCACTTCAGTGGGAAATATTACCTAACCCCTCTAGGGGGACCCCTTAGACTTACCTAAGGCAAGTACAAGGCTTCCCCCCCATGTTTTTCCTATTTTCTATCTTTATGCAAAATAGCACCTGGTCCTTTATGGGGTGCAACTTCGTATTGTGATATAGTGATCATCTCGGATAGGGGCGTGATTTTACATTTTTAGGGTTTGATGCATTAAAATCCTATTTTTTTAGGGTTGGCATATTTTATGTCAGCCCTCCGTAGTTTTCCCACTCTTTTCACCTTCAAATACATTATATAAGGAGGGTTTGATTTCACTTTTTACACACAAACACACGATAACACACAAGTTAACATGCGGTCATTTTATTCAGCACTTAATGATTTTATTACTTGCATTTTATTTCTTGCGAAGTGTTTTGTTCATTCTGCATATTTTTCTTCTTCTCTTGTAAGAAAATTTGGAGTTTGGAGTTTTATTATCTATTGCACTTTTCTTCTTCGCTCTTGGTGGATTATTGTTGGATACCTAAGGTGAGATTGACCATCTGGGAGATCTAAAACCCTTATATTTTTCTTCTACACTCTCTGTCAGGTAATTTACTCTTCTGCATGTACATTTAGGTTTTTTGAGTGATGTAATTGAGCTTTTGCATTCATATCTTATTTTTTGCATAGTTCATGTGAAATCACACCCAGTCCTTGATGGGACGTGACTTCACCTGGCATTATCACTGTTGCCAATTACGGGATATGATTTCACTTGAGATAAAACTGGGAGTAATCTATTGTCCCTATTTTATCCATTGCATTCTAATTTGCATCTAGAGCATAGAGGCATATTTTATTCTGTGGTTTTTACATTTATTTTTGGTGTATTGCATTAATGCCTATTTTACTCCAAAGGTCAATTTCTACTTTTAATTATCAAATGTTAGCTAAAAGGACCTAGTGGGCTTGACTACTATTCCTCCAAGCACTGTTGTAAAATGGCCTAAGTACGCTCCCTAATGCTAATTCCATTTTCAAGTGTTTGTTGAGTTATCTTGCAGGAACAAATATTATTGATAACATTGGATAAAGAGATGAGATAAAGGATAAATCAATGGATAAGCTAAGTATTCCGATTAGGATTTTAGGCTTATTATTTAGTGCATTTTATTTAATGTTATAAACCCTAGATATGATCTTATTAAGTATATTTAATTATAATTCTAGGCATCGAAAGGAAAACAACACATAATGTGCATTTAGGGTTAATTTTGTTTGTGCATATTTTCTTGAGCCCTTGGCTAAATGTTACTTAGAACCCTAGGGTTAGAAAAGCATTCAAGGGAATAATAATTATAGGGTTAGATCTTGTATTTTTGCATTTCTTTATTTTTGCATTGTCATTTATATTTTATAGCATAGATCTAGAAAGGCCAAATCTAGGTGTTTTGTCTTTAATCGAATACATCAAACATTCCTAAAATTATTGTGGACTTGGAGTGAGTCATTAAAGCTATTCCTAGTGAACCCTTCCCCCTAGAATCAAGTGTAGAGAACAATGCAAATCCCATAGTTCAACCTATTAAGGCTTTATATCTTTATAGATCCAGTCTTATTTTAGGAATTGTACACAGCAGGGCAGTTTTCCCCCTCTACATATTTGGTAAACCTAACATTTACACCTCCTTTATTTTTAAAAAAATTAAGCAATATCATTAAATATTTTTGTGTGGTTGGATAATATTAATAATATATTTAATATATTTATTTCTCTTGTTAGCATTCTCTTCTATCCTTTCACTTATCTAATGGCTCCTATCCTTAGAAGTCAGTGAAAGCATATTGAGTTTGATTGTATTCCTCCAAAAGATAATCATATTGATAGAGAAGATCCTAACATAGATCCAGAAGAACAACACAACATGGACTCTGAGATGAGTTTTGATCCTTATGATGTACCTAATGGTAGCTTTGTATTTTCATAATTTGAGCATATTTGGAGTTTTATGAAATCTAATAGGGACAGAATATTGGGATGCATGGAGCAACAAGCTCACCTTGACAGAAATGAAACTCCTCCTCCAATAAGATCTACTATGGTTAACCAAGAAAACTCCTTACCTAAATCAGTACATCTTGATAAGTTGAAATCAACTATTGATACTACTACAACCATCAACATTGGATAGAATATACAAGCTCCTCTAGTTAGTAGTGTCAATCAAAATTATTCTCAATTTATTTCTCAATATTCTAATATCAACACTTTTGCTTCTATTATTCTCAATGTTAGTTTTCCACTTTCATAAGGTGCCACATATAACAAAAATATCCATATTTCCAACTTGAATCAAGCATTGGTACCCCAACACACTTATGATAATATGGGAATAATATATAACAGTAATCCAGAAATATAAAATTTAGAAAATATGGTGAAAATTTTGGTTTTGAAAGTTGATATGATCCAACCTTCAATTTTTACTTACAGTTATAAGAAAATGTGTAATCAACCATTGGATCCTATTGTTGATTCTAGGCCTTATCCTAAGTATTTTTCTATGCCATTTTTGCCTATATATAAGGGTACGAAAGATCCAATAGAGCATTTAAGAATATTTAGAATATCTTACCATGATATCATCTATGATGATATGTTGTTACTTAAAAAATTTCCTAAGAGTCTTGGTGGAATGGCATTAAAATGGTATTATCAATTGCCCAACTATTCTTTGAAGACTTTTGAAGAAACAACAAAATTATTTTTTCAGCAATTTGGTGCTTACATTGAGAAAGAAGTGACAATGAAAGATGTTTATAATTTAAAAAAATTAAAGAAGAAAGCTTTTCAAAATTCTTGTCTTTTTGGAGAAGCTTAGTTGGATTTTTGAGATATACTTTACCTCGTAAAGATATTCTTGAGAGATTTATTTGTAATTTACAAGAATATTTATATTATGCATTAGAGACTACTACTATTTCATATTTTTATCAAACAATTGATTTAGCGAGAAACATAGAATAGACTCTCATCAGGAGAGGCCAAATCAAATTTAATTAATAGAAACCTACTAAGTTTCAACACAAGAATTAGCACATAGGAGGTGACAATGGAATAGCTAGTAGGTATGTTAACAATGTTACTAACAACCTATAAAATATAGTACTTCAAAAACCTCCACAAAGGAATTTTACAAGGCTTAATATATCTATGGAAGCAGTTTTGAAACAACTTTTAGAAGCTAAAGCAATCAAGTTACCTCCTATTAGACAACTGAATACTACCACTCATTGGTATAATGCGGGTTAGCATTGTTCATATCATAGAGTAGAAGGACATTGGATGAACTCTTGTAAAAATTTTAAACATGTGGTTAAGGATCTGATTGATGTAGGACTTATTGAATTAAGAAATTTTCAAATAGTAAAAAATTAAGCACTTGTCCAAAAAAATGTGACTACAAATCAAGATATGGGAATATTTAAAGATCCATTGACAAAACATAATCAACAAGTAGCAAATTAGGTGGCCCATCAGAATGAGCCCCCTCCCTATGGTAATATGGTTAGCATAGTTGGGGTAACTACAATAAGACAAGCTCAAACTTAGCATCCTCAACAAGGACTAAATTTTATGTTACAACCCAGTTCAATTTTGAAGAATAATTAAGGAAAAGCTTTAGATACAAGGGTTCCACCTGTTGTGTTGAGACCACAACCTAATATTTCATTTGATCTCCAAAAATAGGTGGCTAGCACTCCTACAAAGATATCAATTTTAGAGATCCTTCAAACCTCTCCCAATCATAGAGATGCTTTGATGGAATTTTTAAAGTAACAAGCGGTTCCCTAAGATATTTTACCCAATGTTATAGTTGATATCGTAGGTTCTCTTGGGATACACCATATCTCATTTTTAGATGATGATAAATCTTCCTCAAACTTGCAAGAATATTCTTCACTTTACATCACTGCACTTATTAAGGATACCTTTATTAAGATAATTTTGATTGATAATGGTTCTTTCCTCAATTTTTGTACATATCAATTCTTCCAAAATTTTGAATTAAAATAGGAAGACTTAACAAAATTTGAAATAATTATAAAAGCTTTCAACAATAAGTCCCAAGAAGCTTGTGGTGTTATATCTCTTCCTCTCAAAGTTGGGCCTAAAATATTGGATACTTTGTTTTATGTGGTACATTGTCCATATTTGAATCTTCTTCTTGGATGACCTTGGATCCATGCAATTAAGGTCATCCCTTTTACTCTTCATCAATATCTCAAGTTTGAGTTTAAGAATCAAGTTATCACCATTTCGGGTGACCCTTGATCGTTTGAATTTTGTTCAAATGTAGAGTAAGATCGATCTAATTTTCACCAATGTTCCTCAATCTCTTCAATGGTTTCTCCATGTTCCTCATATTAGATATCAGAGTAATTTCAAAATTTAAAAATAAGCGAGGAACGTATCTTAAATTCTTCATCTTAGGATCATGGTAATCAATTTCTTCAATCACCTCTTCTAGATCTAGCCAAGCTACCATCATTACCAAGAGCCATGGGTTTACCCCATGAGAAGGGTGATGTTGTACACTTTGGCACATGTACTTTTTTATTTTTAGGGACTACCTTCAAGTATAAAATACACGGTAGCAACCCATCGCTTGTTGAGCATTATTTTTCTCATTTTTATCTTTCCAATGACTACCCACTTCCTAAATAGATTTTATCTAGTATGGGACATGTAGGTAAATTTTTGGGGCCATAAAATAAGGGCATTCAAGAGCCTTTGGATGTTGAAATCTGGCCTAGGAGATGTGGCATAGGTTTTATACCTAGTAAATAACAACCTTTACCATTTGACAATGATGATCATATTATGACTTATGCTGAATATATGGTGTAGCGACCCCGGGGAAGCGGCTGCACCGTTCGCTCACTTTATTTGTGATTATTATTGATGTTTACCACATATTAAATGAAAAGGAATAGAAGAAAGGCATAACCGAAGTGTGAAGAAATAAATGAATAAATGCTTTATATTGATATTTCCAAGATTTGGTTGCATATAAATCCCTCTACAGGATACCCTTTATTTGATACATGATTTTACACAAAGAGGGTAGTAGATGTATAAAATTCCCCTAGAAAGGGGTGATGCACCTTTACTTGATGATGCACATAGAAATGTATGAGGGCTTATAGATGCCTCCTTCTCCAGTTTTGATTCCTAGAGGGATTTTGTGGATTCGTTCGATGAACCTATAGCCCTATAATCAATGAAACAACAACACACACTTAGATGTCCAAGATTGCCTCCCCAGATGAGGTTGCTAGCAATGAATATGCTCGATGAAAACAAATTCAATGTTACTAGTACTATGAACACAAATAACTAAAATAAAGCCTATGCTAATGAAATGAAAGAGGAAGCATAATAAAAGAAACTATCACCTAAACCTTAGACTAGGTTGCGGGCCACTGTCCGGGACAGTGACCACTAAGGTAAAATCTCTCTCTATTGATCCAAAGGCTATGGGCTCAAGTCTACTACTAATGTTAAGATGATTACCATATATTTTTAGATTTTCCCTCCAATCCGAAAGAGATTTGCTACAAAAATTGATCTCTAAGGGAAGCTCTCCAAGTATCTAGAAGTTCTCCTCAATGATCCAACCTATTTAAAATTCTGATGTGTGATGTTCTCTCTTCTTCTGATTGATAAAAGAAGGTCCCCTAGTGCTTTTAGGTTTACTCCTTATAAAGTGTTTGAATCCCTAGGTCAATTTTCAAACACTAGGACTGAATCCCTCATGCACACTTGATGTTAGCATGAGGGGTAGTTAACTGATGTCTAAATCTGGACTTGAGTCTTTCATGTAGACTAGCTATGAGGAGGAATGCAAAGTTATCCCCGTTTGTCTTTATTGCATGCAAACTACCACTTCCACTCGATATTAGGCTAAATGGGTAGAAAAATACATTTAAAGTTTAGTTGTTATCATCTATAGAAGCTAAGGTTTGGCCACTCTGATCTACAGCAGCCATAATCCAACCACTTTGGTGGACATCA
Source organism: Wollemia nobilis (assembly GCA_028583015.1). Lineage (NCBI taxonomy): Eukaryota > Viridiplantae > Streptophyta > Pinopsida > Araucariales > Araucariaceae > Wollemia > Wollemia nobilis. Next base: position 2,747,913 of record JAQPPZ010000386.1, on the reverse strand, counting down.
TCCAGGATTGGATGGGTTTAAAATGCTCCAAATGAGTGGCAAAAACCACTTATGAAACTTGGAAGGTCCCAAGGTTTAGTCACATGACCTATGAGTGTGCCTATGTGAGTAGTATCCCTGAACATGACATGTTTTAGGTTTCTATAGATGCCCCTTTTTGTGATGTGCTGAGTGAAAGACACAACACAGAGTGAAAATGTAGACTGCTATGTTTACAGGGTGTATGATGATCATTGATCTAATCAATGTTGGATGGACCAATCATGCAAGATGACACACATACTTGAATCATTTCTTCAACCTAATTGAAGGCTTAATTTAGCATAGGGCTTACACATGTCCACTGGCACTCATTCCTCAAACACAATCGGGTAGCTTATGTCACTACAATGTGATTCAACTGGAGGAGAGCTACAAATTGAAAATATCAAATTTGATTATGAACCTAGCAAATGGGGGAAAGTTTTGTAATAGTTGTGTGCAATGATTCATAGAATGAACATAATTTTGATATGATCGAGTGATCTTTGGTTGAATTTGATTATGATTATTTGAATATTTAAACTACCCCCTCACACAAATTAATTGGTGAGGGAAAGACAATGAATGAAGTGATAAGTCACTTATGTAGACACCTAAATCATGTCATGATTAGGGGAGCTGCTCACATAGACACACTCATAAGATCATAAGACATAATATTGGACTTTCCAAGCATCAAAAGTGGTTCTCACCACTCATTTGGGGCCTTTTCAAGCCATCCAAGTCTAGTCGCTCAAGCCAAGAGCAACCATATCTTAACCGCTCAAGCCTATAGTGGCCAGACCTTAGCCACTGCAGATGATAGCGACTAGATCTTAGCTACTACAGATGATAACAACTAATCCATAAGAAGTATTTTATCAAAAAATAGTCCTAATATCGGGTAGAAGTGACAGTCTGCATGCAATAAAGGTGAGCGGGAGTGACTTTGCATTCATTTTCATGACCATTTCACATAGGAGGCTTGGGTTTACATTTAAAATTTAGTTAACTAACCTCTAAGGATAAACAAATGAAAAAATATTCTCATGCTAACAATCAGTTCGCATAGGAGACTCAAGTGGGCAGTTATATTTCAATTAACGGGCCTTCAAACATAGACAAAAGACATAAAAACTCTCATGCTAACTTGCACTACACATGAGAAATTCATTTCTAGGGCTTGGACATAGACCTAGGGTTTCACACTATAAAAGTTGCAAGCCTAAGAGCACCAAGGGATTAGATATTCTAGCATCAAGATATATTTTATTGAGGAGAGCTTTCGAGACTTGGAGAGTTCTCTTTGAGATCACATGTACGGCAAAACCCTGACTAATTGAAGAGCATAACACCTCTTATTTCAACATAAAATACATGCTTTGATCCATAACTTTTGGGCAAAGAGATCAAGGTTTACCTTAGCGGCTGCTATCTTAGATAGTGGCCTGTAGGCTTAGCTTAGATTTTAGACATAGCTTCTTTTATTTTGTTTCTTCATGTTTCCATATCATTAGCATATATTTACATGATTTCATGGCATACTTTCAGTATATTTTTGTTAAAATTCTTTTATCACTAACAACCTCATCTGAGGAGGCAGTATCGGACATCTAAGTGTGTTTTTTTATTTCAGTGATCACAGGACTACAGGTTCATCAGACATATTAGCAACATACACGAGCAAAGGGATCCCTCTAGGAATAGACCTGGATAAGGAGGCATTTGTATGCCCTCATACATTTCCATGTGTAGAACCAGGAAGCCTTTTATAAGTGCACCACCTCTTCATGAAAGGGGCACTCTCTACCTATTTGTAATTTATTGTATCGAAATGGGTATCCCTAAGAGGGACCGACATGTAGTTGGATTTCAATATTAATAAAAAGGATCTATATTTTTTGATTTATACATTATATGCTTTCTTTGGTCTTTTTATTTTGTCTTCAATACAATACTACAAGTAGAGTAGAGTGGTGTGTGCGTTCCCAAGGTCGCTAAAGATGGCGATCACAGTGGGACCACCACTAATTTTTCATTTACTACCAGAATAATAACTTAGTTTTATGTGCAGGTCTAGCCACTCTGAGCTACAGTGGCAAAAAATTATCTGCTCTAAGCCACAGTGGCCAACAGAGACTTAGCCTCTCTTGCTAACAACAACCAGGAACTAGCCACTCTGGTTGACAACGACCAATAGTGGAGTGTAGCAGAGGTCAAAACAATGACTCTCTGAGATGGATCAAAGGTTGGTATAGCTTCTTTGATATTTTATAGCTTTTTGTTTTCTTCTATGTGCTTAAAATAGAGAACTTAAAACACCTTTACATTCAGAAATTGAAAGAATAAAAGAAGAAGGAATCAAGCATTTTGCATATCTTAGATCTTATTTTAAAATTTAACACTAGGCATTGCTAGGAACAACGGATTATGCCTAAAAATTTTGCCCTAGAATCCAACATGCTAGACATTGTATGTTGTTTGCTTGCCTTGAGGCCTTGCAAGGAGGCCATAGTTGCACAAAATAAAGTGCATTCATACAAATCATAGTAAGTTTATGCATCTTTATGAAGTATTGAAACGTATTTTTGCACTTAGGCATATAGGAAAGACTCATTTCTGCTATATGATGCACTTTATATTATGCAAGCTTAAAATGAACACCACACATGCACATCTCATTTAAACATTGGAGAGTTGGATTTCATCACCAACCTTCAATTCAATCCGATGATGTTGGAATTCATCTCCTTCCACCGGTTTGCCCCCTAGATTCTCCTAGAAATGGATTGAAGAACTCTTTCATAGTGGCATTAAGATACTTATGTTCAAACTGTCTTCCACCATTGGAACAATCCTATTCAGGGTGGAGAAGCTAGGAAAACCCGCCACTGGGATTTCAGCGGTGTACCCTAGCTTCTTTTGAGAAAAATCATGTTTGGCATGGGTTTTTTTTATTTCCACTATGAATGAGTCTCCTCTTTCTAAATCCAATCAAAATAAGAAAGCAAAGAACAAAACATCAAAATACAACAAACAGTATAGGGTGCACATAATCTGTTAATCAAGATAAACATCTGCATGATATTTTTTGGGTAACTCTGAATGTGCAATCTAAAAAGACTAAGTCACAAGCAAAATGGTTAAAAAAAGAAGCAAACACACTTGTTCTGACACCAAAGGGGAATCTAAGGCAACTCATACCCTTAGGTGAAGCTATAGTAACACTAAAAGACATACCCATAAGACCGTGAGATGCAAGTCTGTGAGTTTGAGGGGTGATATCTCAACCATTGGGGCTTCTCCTCAAGAGAATCCAAGTAGGGAACTACACCATGGAACAAAGTCACACAAACAAAAAGAAACATCACAACCATCCTCCTCAAGGAGACATGAGGAGGCCTCAAGGGCCTCCTCTAAAAACATAGAAATATCTCAAAGACAAGAGGAAGCTTCAATGGATTCTTCCTCATATAGACACAAAGAAGGCTCTAAAACACACTATTCACATAGATATGAGGAGGTTGCTACATCTCCATCTTCATGGAGAAAATATGACACCACAAAACCTTCATCATCAAGAAAGCAAACAAGAGTTGAAACATCTCAACATTCACATGAAACACTTAGAACATATTAGCCCACTGAGGGACAAGAAACTAGAGACACATCCAATAATAGGCATAAAATAGAAGATATCCTTCAAACAAGAGGAAGGATTCCATTAGACTATGACCTCATTGGAGTGAATGGAACCCCTAGGGATAAGCCACAGAAAACAAGACAATTGGATGAGTTGGATCGGTTGCATCCGAGGCCACCTCCTAGAACCATAGCCATAGAGAATTTTGCATCTAGAATCTCACAAACTGTGACTTCTAATCCTAATTCTTAGACTAGGGGTACCTCAATATGACCCCACAACAAACACACAAAATTTGATCACAAAGACACTCAATAATACACCGAATAAGTCACATTGGCTAGCGAGAGCGAAGAAACAATAGAAACCTCTAAGAGAGATCTGTGAATCAAAATAGCTAGGATAAGGTCAAATAAGCAAGATTCCTATATGAACATGTAAGTTAATCACATAATACGGTTAGATAATGCCTTGCACAGAGAGTGAGATATTGTAGATGCTCTTGAACAAGATAAAAAGAGAGAACGGTTGTGCCAACATGAGCAACGTTTAAGAGAGCAAGCTGAGTAGTTAGCTCGCAACAAAAAACAAACAAGTGGAAGTGACCATCAAAGAAATCAATGTGTTAACTCTCCAGGAGAGGAACACATTAGACAAGAAAATGGCTTGCAACAAAGCCCCCCTCAAAATCATGAGAGGAACTCAACTAGGGAGGAAAGGACAAACTTAATAGACTCAGATCATACACATCTTGAATCCCCTCGTAGAAGGGAAGAAAGTGGAGTCAATAAAATGGATAGAGTGTTACCTCCACCACCATCATGAGTAGGCCTACACGAGGAGGAAATCCGTGTATCAAAGGCATTTCAAGAGATTTCCAAAAAAAATAAAACCTTTGAAAAACAAGAGGCAGCTAGGAACTTACCAACATTGAGAAAAATACACAACCAACCATTGTGTCCATCAGTTCCTAGCCATCCCTATCCTAAGAACTTTGAGATGCCTAGACTAGAGACTTTTAAAGGTGAATAATATACACAAGATCATGTCACCAAATTCATCAATGCATATTTTCATCTTGAAGAACATGACGCTCTTATGCTAAGTACATTCATCATGACATTTTTGGGCACAACCACCCAATGGTTCAATCAGCTACCCAAACATAGCATAGCAAGCTTCGAACAACTAGTGAACACTTTTCTAAAGCATTTCTCTTTTGGTGCTAAGAGGAAAGTGAACCTTTCAGACCTGGCCAATCCAAAATAGTATGATGACAAGCCGATAATGGATTATGGGAATAGATGTGAAGAACACAAGCTTATACTGAGAGGGGGGGTGAACAGTATAAGACCACTTTTTACTTTTGCTTCAAAACAACTTTCAAATCAGTATTATGCAGTGTATAGATAGCAGTATTAAAAGAAGTAATCAAAGCAATGCACAAAACACCATCCACAAAAGAGACACAACAATTTACGTGGTTCACCCAATGCGGGCTACTCCACGGATAAAATTTCTCTCTAAATTTTATCAACTCACAATCTGGGAATACCTTTCCCGATTACAATATTTATGGGCATCAACCCAAAGGAGATACCTTCCCCTAGCTCTGCTCTTTAGTGGTGATCCTCTAGAAGACCTCTACCTCCTTCGCCCTTAGCAAGTGGAACTCTATCCACAGAAGACACCTGTCTTCCCTGCTCTGGCTGGAGATCTCTCGTCCTCAACTCTATCACCGCAAAGCTGGTCCTCGAATATGCACCAAACACAGTCCTTCGGTCTAGCACAAATGTCCTCTATCTTTTTCTCTTATCTACACCAAACATAGTCCTTCGGTCTGGCACAAGTCTATCCTCTTCCTCTTTTTCTATTCTGTTACAGCGCACTTGGTCGAAACCAACTTTTGCACTGAATGCGCAAACACAACAACACTCGATCGAACATCAACTTATGCACCTCTATGCAATCACAGTAGCATAGTCTTCGCACACTCTACTTCTCGACGATCGAACTTCTCCCCGCACTCTATCTACGAATATCACACTTCGAACGCACACTTCGATCGATTCGACACGACTGCTCTTTGTGCATCGTGGACTTAACTTGCGCAATTTTGATACACATTCAATACTTTCAAACTCGAAACAACCCTCCTTTTATAGTATAAATTTCAAGATCAAAACACTCAATCTTGGTCTACTGTAACCCTATACTCCGTCGACTGCACAACCCTAAACATCATCGGCTCAAAGTTAACTCTGTCGGCTTCAACCACCTCTGCAACTCTCCTATAGCTTCTGCCATGAAACTACAACATGTCATGATATCATGACATTTTTGCAGCCGTACACTTTCGTTTGGCTATTGTCACGATATCATGACACTTTTGCTTTTGTCTGCCTTGACAACGTCCTTGTCATGAAATCATGACACTTCTGACTTTTGCTGACGTCATCTTCACTCCTGTCATGAAATCATGACACTTTAGTCTTCATTGCCTTCTTCTCTACTTTTGTCATGAAATCATGACACATCTACTTCTGTTGATGTCATCTTCAACTCTGTCATGAAATCATGACCCTTTTGACTTCATGGCCTTCTTCTCTGCTTGCACTAGCGAAAATGGAACATGTCACAAAATCGTGACACTTTCGCCTTCGAGCTCTTCCTTCTTGAATTCATCATGAAATCATGACGCTTCTTCTGTTGAAGACTTGCTAACTATTTCTATCATGAAATCATGACACTTTCTCCAACTGAATGCTGCCATCTCAACCTATCATGAAATCATGACACTTTCTGCATTCGCAAGCTTTCTCTTCAACCTGTCATGAAATCGTGACACTTTCTGCATCCGTACAACTTCTTTGTAGCCTGTCATGAAATCATGACGCTTCTCATTTCAGACTCTTCCTTTTGTTGCGTGTCATGAAATCATGACAGTTCTCTCTTCGAGCTTTTTAGCATGTCACAAAATCATGACAGTCCTCACCTCGACCTCTATAGCATGTCGCGAAATCGTGACATTTTTCATGTAACTTTCTCTCTCTTCTAACTTGTCACGAAATCGTGACAGTTCACACTGCGGACTCTCTTTTCTGCATTATGTCATGAAATCGTGACACCTTTTCATCCGTACAACTTTCCTGGCAATGTGTCATGAAATCGTGACACTTTTCCTTCTCTGCCTTCCTGCACTTTTCGAGTCGCAAAAATGCGACATGTCATGAAATCGTGACACTTTCCATCTTGCTCTCCTTCTCTACCAACATGTCACGAAATCGTGACAGTTTTGCTAGAACTTTCTCTCTCCTCAAACATGTCACGAAATCATGACAGTTTTGCTAGCACTTTCTCTCTCCTCAAACATGTCATGAAATTGTGATAGTTTTTCCAACACTTTCTCTCTCCTCAAACATGTCACGAAATCGTGACAGTTTTTCCAGTCGGCATACTTTTTCTTACTTGTCTTTTTCTTGATCTTTTGCAAATGGGCTACTAAGAACTTCTTGGAAACTCACTGATCATGCTCTGAATAACCTTCAACAAAACAAATTCCTTGACATCAAATCAAATTGCTTCAAGAACTTCTTGACATCAATGACAACATCTACACTTGAGCAAAGGCAATGTACCCAAGGTACCCAAAATTGCCAACAATCTCCCCCTTTGTCATTGATGGCAAACCTTTACTGAAACACATCTTAGGAGCCAAAACTGAAACCAATTGTGCCAACAACTGAGAATCTCCTTTTGAAGTTTTGCTCCCCCTGACTTGAAGCTTTCCTCTTCACATTGAAGCTCTCCCCCTTACTCATATCTCTCCCCCTTACTCAAATCTCTCCCCCTTTGTCATCAATGGCAAAGGGTCACCTTTGGGGCTCGGGACTAAGAATGAGCTTCTTAGCTTAGTCCCTCCCCCACCTCCTCATGAGGAGATTAAAACTGGGGTGGGAGTAAAACTCCCATTAGGCACTGATCATCATCGTTGTCTATAATTTCCTTGCCCGGCCTTTTCTTGAACTTTTTGCCCATATTCCTATTTTTGTCACTGTTCTTGTTCTTGTTCTCATCCCTGTCCTTTTTCATGCCTTGATCCTTGGACCTGATCATGCCACTGTTCCTGTTCCTATTCCTTGGAAGATCAGCTCTACACTGTCTAGCTGTGTGACCTTCATTGTTGCACTTATAACAAGTAACACTGTTATTTCTGTTCGGCATACCTGTTCTTTGAATCCACCTGTTATGACTAACCGTGTTCCTGTAATTAGTCATGCAAAAAATTGCCTTATGCCCAAACTGTTTACAAGAGTAGCAATACCCTTGAAAGAAATTACGACCCCTAAAACTGTCATTTACCTTCCTCACTTGAGTCATGCAATGTACAGCCATGTGACCAAACCTGTGACACGCAAAACATCTGCCATGAAATTTTCCTTTGTATGACCTCTTGGGTCCCGAAAACTTCTTCTTCGCATTCTGAATTTTGTTTTCTGTTTCTGCGCATCTATCACTCATGGACTCATGATCTGAAGTACTTTCTTCATCAGAACTCTCTTCCTTTCAAAATCTCTTACTAGATTCCCCAACCTCGTTCTTTGTGCGGCTCAACAAAACCAAGACCTGTTTTATCTGTTGGATTTCTTTGACCTTTGATGAGAGACTTAACCCTTTTGGAGCTATCTTGAAACCGGTACAGCTTATCCTTGTACTCTTTAGTTTCCACTTCCAGAGAAGCCATTTTCTGTTCCAACTCATTATACTCAAGAATCTTAGACTCTAACTCATCCTTGAGTTCCCGTGTTTTAGCTATAGAGAAGTCAAGACTTTCTATAAGATCGTCTCTCTCCATACAACATTCATCTAACTTATCCTTGAGTCTATCATTCTTCTTTCTTTCCTTTTTCAAAACACTAAGAGCATTATTAAGTTCACTTTCAAGATCTTTTATTTGTTTGCTTTCTGAATCCTCAAGGCCTTTTCCTGATTTCTTATCACTAGAGGTGCTACCTTTTTCAAAAACCATACAAGCATCTTCTTGATAGTTTTCTGAAGCATCCTTATACATACTGGAAACCAAATCATTATTTGTACAATCATCCTCAAGGTGACCAAAATTTCCACATCTAAGACATTTCATAATAATGAATCTATGTTTCGGTTCTTCCTCCTTTTCTGATATGAACAACATCTCATTTTCCTCATCACTTGAAGAGCTTTCACTATCACTGCTAGAACACTTACTTGCTTTGTCTAGGTAGAAACTCTTCTTGTTCTTGTGTGAATACCTCTTTCCTTGATTGTTGTGCTCATCTTTGTTCTTTCCGTAATACCCGTGCTTTTCGGAATCCTTGCTCTTAACATCCTGTATCTCTTCATCACTTTCATTCTTGGAAACAGTACAATCAGTAGCATAATGACCAAACTTTCCACAATTGAAACATCTTATATTTTTCATGCTTTTGTGCTTTCTAGAGAACTTGCCTTTCTTGTTGTAATATGCCTCTTCATCACTAGAAGACTCATCACTCTCTTGAATCTGTTTGCCCTTTGATTTCTTGGTAGCTTTGAAAGCCGCCTCTTTCTTGACATCAACTTTCACTTGAGTTCTCAACTCAAATGCTGCAAGTATACTATGGAGCTCATCCTTTTTCAACTTATCTAAATCTTTAGCTTCCTCAATAGCAGAAATATTTTCACTAAATCTATTAGGAAGAGATCTTAAAATCTTATCACACACATCATTTTCAGCAAGCTCAAGACCTAAGTCTTTCATGGAGTTAACAACCTCATCCATACGAAGCATGTAGTCACTAATATTTTCATCATCATTCATCTTGAGTTGTTCAAACATACCTTTGAAGTGTCTCAACTTGGCCTTTCGGACATTTACATCACCTGTGTGAACCACCTATAGTTGTTTCCACATTTCACTAGTTGTCTTGCAGTGAATCACCTTGGTAAGATCTGCCTTCTGTAAACCCTTCAGGATTGCATTCATTGCTTTTGAATTGCTGTGATGTAGGAGCCTGTCTTCTTTAGTATAAGGACCATTTTTAGGAATAGTGTACCCATCTTCAATCACTTCCCAAACCTCATTACCAAGTGCCATTAGATAAACCTTCATTCTTGCACTCCACGGACCAAAATCTGATCCATCAAGAATAGGTGCCTGCATTGCCACTTGAATAATCCATTGTGTTCTTAACCAGTTCTTCCTTCAAGTTGTTAAACCTTTTCGAAGGAACCCGCTCTGATACCAATTGAAGAACACAAGCTTATACTGAGAGGGGGGGTGAACAGTATAAGACCACTTTTTACTTTTGCTTCAAAACAACTTTCAAATCAGTATTATGCAGTGTATAGATAGCAGTATTAAAAGCAGTAATCAAAGCAATGCACAAAACACCATCCACAAAAGAGACACAACAATTTACGTGGTTCACCCAATGCGGGCTACTCCACGGATAAAATTTCTCTCTAAATTTTATCAACTCACAATCTGGGAATACCTTTCCCGATTACAATATTTATGGGCATCAACCCAAAGGAGATACCTTCCCCTAGCTCTGCTCTTTAGTGGTGATCCTCTAGAAGACCTCTACCTCCTTCGCCCTTAGCAAGTGGAACTCTATCCATAGAAGACACCTGTCTTCCCCGCTCCGTCGGAGATCTCTCGTCCTCAACTCTATCACCGCAAAGCTGGTCCTCGAATATGCACTAAACATAGTCCTTCGGTCTAGCACAAATGTCCTTTATATTTTTCTCTGATCTACACCAAACATAGTCCTTCGATCTAGCACAAGTCTGTCCTCTTCCTCTTTTTTTGTTCTATTATAGCCGCACTTGGTCGAAACCAACTTTTGCATTGAATGCGCAAACACAGTAGCACTCGATCGAACATCAACTTATGCACCTCTGTGCAATCACAATAGCACAGTCTTCGCACACTCTACTTCTCGATGATCGAACTTCTCCCCGCACTCTATCTATGAATATCACACTTCGAACGCACACTTCGATCGATTCGACACGACTGCTCTTTGCGCATCATGGACTTAACTTGCACAATTTTGATACACATTCAATCCTTTCAAACTCGAAACAGCCCTCCTTTTATAGTATAAATTTCAAGATCAAAACACTCAATCTTGGTCGGCTGTAACCCTATACTCCGTCGGCTGCACAACCCTAAACATCGTCGGCTCAAAGTTAACTCTGTCGGCTTCAACCGCCTCTACAACTCTCCTGTAGCTTCTGTCATGAAACTACAACATGTCATGATATCATGACATTTTTGTAGCCGTACACTTTCGTTTGGCTATTGTCACGATATCGTGACACTTTTGCTTTTGTCTGCCTTGACAACGTCCTTGTCATGAAATCGTGACACTTCTGACTTTTGTTGACGTCATCTTCACTCCTATCATGAAATCATGACACTTTAGTCTTCATTGCCTTCTTCTCTACTTTTGTCATGAAATCATGACACATCTGCTTCTGCTGATGTCATCTTCAACTCTGTCATGAAATCGTGACCCTTTTGACTTCATGGCCTTCTTCTCTACTTGCACTAGCAAAAATGAAACATGTCACGAAATCGTGACACTTTCGCCTTCGAGCTCTTCCTTCTTGAATTCATCATGAAATCATGACGCTTCTTCTGTTGAAGACTTGCTAACTATTTCTGTCATGAAATCATGACACTTTCTCCAACTGAATGCTGCCATCTCAACCTATCACGAAATCGTGACACTTTCTGCATTCGCAAGCTTTCTCTTCAACTTGTCATGAAATCGCGACACTTTCTGCATCCGTACAACTTCTTTGTAGCCTGTCGCGAAATCGTGACGCTTCTCATTTCAGACTCTTCCTTTTGTTGCATGTCACGAAATCATGACAGTTCTCTCTTCGAGCTTTTTAGCATGTCACGAAATCATGACAGTCCTCACCTCGACCTCTATAGCATGTCACGAAATCATGACATTTTTCATGTAACTTTCTCTCTCTTCTAACTTGTCATGAAATCATGACAGTTCACATTACGGACTCTCTTTTCTGCATTATGTCATGAAATCGTGACACCTTTTCGTCCGTACAACTTTCCTGGCAATGTGTCACGAAATCGTGACACTTTTCCTTCTCTGCCTTCCTGCACTTTTCGAGTCACGAAAATGCGACATGTCATGAAATCGTGACACTTTCCATCTTGCTCTCCTTCTCTGCCAACATGTCGCGAAATCGCGACAGTTTTGCCAAAACTTTCTCTCTCCTCAAACATGTCACGAAATCATGACAGTTTTGCCAGCACTTTCTCTCTCCTCAAACATGTCATGAAATCATGACGGTTTTCAGCACTTTCTCTCTCCTCAAACATGTCGCGAAATCGCGACAGTTTTTCCAATCGATGGCATACTTTTTCTTACTTGTCTTTTTCTTGATCTTTTGCAAATGGGCTACTAAGAACTTCCTGGAAACTCACTGATCATGCTCTGAATAACCTTCAACAAAACAAATTCCTTGACATCAAATCAAATTGCTTCAAGAACTTCTTGACATCAATGACAACATCTACACTTGAGCAAAGGCAATGTACCCAAGGTACCCAAAATTGCCAACAAGATGGAGAAAAATCATGGCAAAATTATCATTCTCCATTCCCACAGAAGAAATTGTTTGAATGTTCACAAAAAGTTGTTCTAAACACATCTCCCTCTTGCTACAACTACAACAATATCCTTCATTTGAGGAAGCTTTGGCACAAGCCAAGCTCATTGAGGAGATAAAAGTAGATGAGGGAACTATAAAACTCTGAACCAAGAAGGAGTGGAACAAGAATGACAAGAATGGCAAGTACAAATAGAAGCAGGTGAGCCCTGCTCCAGTTAATCAAGTAGTGTTGGCTACACCTAAGGATGGGGGTGCACAACAACCATAGAATTATCAAGCACATCCCCCACCAACCAATTATGATCAAAAGAATAATCAGGGCCAAAACAAAGAATGCAAGCCCCCTCGCTATTTTACACCATTGACAGAATCAATGCAATCAATCTTCAATCAATTGAGCGAGGCAGGAAAAATTAGATTCCCTGAAATACCTCTTATAGATCCCAACCATCCTAAGCCAAAAGGATATAGGGAAGATCAATTATGCCCATACCATAGGATACCTGGGCATAACATTGAAGTCTATGTTGGCTTCAAACATCAGGTCCAAAACATGATCGAGGTGGGAGAACTAAAAGTGGACAACCCACTAGCCCCAGACAACAGAGATATGGGCATCTACAAAAACCCACTACCAAACCATGAAGCCCCTAGAGGGCAAGGAGCACAAGTTAATCAAGTCCAAATTGAGACACCCACCCATGGGTGTGTTGGGATGGTTGATATTGTCAATATAGCAACCAGGACTAGACGGTATGGTCAACCACAACCTCCTGTAGCTCCCATCAATGTCCCAGCTGCACCTAGGTAGAGGCAGGGGCAAGACAACCTTCCAGGTCCACCAACCCGACCTGTGGTAAACATCCGAAGTAGACTTGAGAAAAATTTACAAATGACTCCGGCTAAGCTATCAATTTATGAGCTCATACAGCAATCCCCAAAGCATAGGGAGACTTTGATGGAGATCTTAAGGTCAATTGAGCTTCAACCGCAAGATCCAAATGCATTCACCCATTTTGTGGGGCAAGTACAAGAATGCCAAGAACCTATAATTCGATTCTATGATTATGAGATAAAGACAGTATCTACTGCCTTACCAGACCCTCCATTGCACATTGTGGCATCAGTTAATGATTTTCCATTTAAATGGGTCTTGATCGATACAGGTTCATCAATCAACATCATCACAACAACAACAATAGAACACCTCAAAATCCCCAAGTCCAATATCATTCTGGGAGCCTACACATTAAGAGATTTCAATGATGCTTTATGCAATACTATGGGAATGATAGTCCTACCCATCAAGGTGGGGCATAAGACCATCCCTGTGATGTGTCATGTCTTGGAAGGGGCCATGCAATACAACATCCTCCTAGGGAGACCTTGGATCAGGGACATGAGATGTGTCCCTTCGATCTTACACCAATGTGTCAAGTATGTGCATGATAACAAAGTCTACATGGTAATGGTCGATGAGGAGCCATTCAAGTATGTTCACCAGGTGGATTACCCAGGAGAATTTGTGATTCCATCAGCCCACCTGTCGGTAGGGCCTTCATCTCCGAATGTTCAAATGGAGAGCAAAGACAAAGGGGCACAAAAGGACCCATCTGCATCAATGCCACATCTTGCACACAAAGCCATTAATGCTTCTAGTAAACCATTAATGCCTAAACCAAAGAATGATCAAAAGCTAAAGGCACCTATGGTTGAGAAAAACGAGCTCAAGGAAACACTAACCATAGATATTGAAGAGAGTCCAATTCCCATGGAAGAAGAAGATCATCAAGACCAAGTCGAAGATGATGACTATCATCCCGCTTCACCAGTGTCATCCATGGGGTCATCCACCTCACATGCAACTATACACTTGGCAAGCACAGGGATAGGAGAGTATCTTGTGTAGAATATAACTTTTACGCCTATCATAGAGTCTGCACAGGACATGGGATGACCGAAAGATCTAAGACCACTAGTGGGAACAGTGGTTCCACTTGGAATCCCTCCCAACTAGACAAACTTCATCTACGCTGGCTTGGATTGTGCCCACAAATCTACGGATGTAGACGAGGATGATGATGGGCTATTTACTATCAATGTTCACTATCTCTCTAATCCCGAGTTTTCTCTAACCTATTTTGAGAATTGCCATTGGCATGGTTATGGTCTTGGTAGATATGAGCAGGGGTGAAGGCGGCCATTCGAGCCACAATACCAACTCCCATATGATAGATTTGGGTTAGGATATCACATCAGAGGTTGAGATGACCTTCTAGCAGCAACATTAGATAGATTGACCTTAGGGTTAGGAGAAGACATCGATTTTATTCCTTATCACCCACCAAGTATAAGATATCTGAGCAACAAAAGGTGGCCATAGTGAACATACCACCTCCCAAAACTTATCATCCAAGATCCACAATTGATGTCACCCCAACAGGTTACAATTCATGGGATGATGAGCAAGAAGAAAATGCAGTTAAGGCAAATGATGATGAAGCACTAGAGGGCTTGTCTGATCATGGGCCTCACTATTTACAAAGATTCACATGGTCCATCCATGATGAGAGTGGGTATACATCAAATGAAAGTGACTATGAATCAGAAGACTCAATAGAGAGAGCCTACTTAGGCCTAAGCCATCAACCCATGACTTTGGGGCAAGAGACAAATGCAAATGGATTCTTCATAAGTGACGAAGAATATGAGGATGAAACAGAGATGGCCTACTTAGGACCAAGACATGAGCCCCTTATCTTAGGGCCACATACTAATGCTAATGGTTTCTGGATAAGTGATGATGACTTTGAGGATGAGACCGAGATGGCTTATCTTGGGCCTCACCACTTGCGACAAGTCAATGAGCTAGTAGAGAGAGAAGCGGTACTCCGTGCCATAGACCCTCAGTTTGCAATTTTTGGGGAGACCTATTGACTTGGATGCCATTCATCGGATGGTCAATCCCCCTCCGCCTACATTCAGAGAGCAATTAGAGCCCAATGATCCTATTTTCCTCCCTGCTCATGGGCCAGATCCAGAAATTCCCATTCCTCTAGAGCCTCATCATGAGCATGGAAGGGAAACCCCTGAGACAATATTACACCCATGTGGTCCTGGAGATTTCATCCCATCCATCAATATGATCTCCATTGATTTGACCACTCCACTTCATAACCCAGTAGATCCCAATAAACCTTTGTGTCTCGACACACAGGCTATAGATTGGGATCACGCTGATTCACAAATAGAGCCTGAAGATATTTTCCCTAGCGAAGAGATATTGCAACCATTCCATTTTGCATCAGGTTGTGCATATGACGTGTTCCATACCGGTTTGGATCCTGAGACAGTAGGACCTATGAATCCCATCGATGACATTCACTTGATACCCATGCCTCACCAGTTGGAGGATGGGTCACATATGGCTATAGAAGCAACTTTTGAGGTGGACATCAGTGATGATCCTACCCAACCAAGGAAAGTCAAGTTCGAAGAAAGTCTATCTCCATAGGAACAAGCCATCTTGATTCCTCTCCTCAAAGAGAGGCCAAATATCTTTGCTTGGACTTACAAAGACATGCTAGGGATAGATCCAAAGTTAGTTGTTCACAACCTTTCGTTGGATCCCGCAAAGAAGCCAATCAAGCAAAAATTGAGAAAAATGCATCCAACCGTCGCTCTGATGGTGAAGAATGAATTGCAAAAACTACTTGAGGTAGTGTTCATAGTTCCTATCGACTACCCTAAATGGGTGTCAAACATGGTACCCATGGGAAAACCTGATGGAAGAGTCCGTATCTATACAAACTTTAGAGATCTAAATAGGGCAACACCAAAGGATTCATTCCCATTGCCAAACATAGATGCTCTTGTAGATGCAACCGCAGGTCATGAAATGCTCTCCCTAATGGATGGTTTTTTGGATACAACCAAATTTGGATCAAGCCTGAAGATCAGCATAAAACTACTTTCATTACTCCATGGGGAACATTCTATTACAAAGTAATGCCATTTGGTCTCAAAAATGTTGGTGCCACATATCAATGGGCCATGACATACATATTCCATGACTATATGCATAAGATCTTAGAGGATTACATGGATGACCTACTGGCCAAGTCCCTATTGTGGCAAGAGCATGCCGAAGTCCTTAGACAAATATTTGACCACCTCATTGAGCACAATGTCCGATTGAATCCTAAGAAGTGCATATTTGGCATAACTTCTGGCAAGCTTTTGGGATTCATCGTATCCAAGAGAGGCATTGAGGTCGATCCTACAAAGGTAAAGGCTATACTAGAAATGGCTACCCCTACTAATATTAGGGAGTTGAGGAGCCTACAAGGCAAGATAGCATCCATCAAAATATTCATCATGCAATTATCAGACAAATGCAGACCTATGAATCGGTTGCTATGCAAAGAGGTTCCCTTTCATTGGGATGAAGAATGCCATCAAGCCTTTGCAGAGATCAAAACTTATCTAGCAATGCCACTAGTTTTGGCTCCACCAAGGCCAGACACACCATTTTTATTATATATATCAGCTACTAATTTTGCATTAGGCACCATGTTAGCCCAAAAGAATGAACAAGACAAAGAGCAAGCCATATATTACATTAGCCGCACCTTGGTGAGTTATGAGCTAGGATATGCGTATGTAGAAAAGTTGTGTTTAGCAGTGGTCTTTGCAACTCGAAAGTTGTGACACTACATGTTGAGCCATATGACCTATGTCATATCAAAACAAAATCCTTTGCAGTACATGATGAGTAAGACATATCACAGTACACGTACCACAAAATGGATCATGCTATTGATAGAATTTGACCTAGAGTTCATAAGCCAAAAGTCCATCAAGGGACAAGTCATAGCAGATCAATTGGCAGAGGCGCCTCTTCAGGATGACAAGCCTCTCACCATAGAATTACCTGATGATGCGGTCTTTGCATTATCAGATCCGCCAAAACTCGAAGAACCTAAGAAAGAAAGAGACATGTCATTGTTCTTCGATGGTTCAAAGTGTGAACAAGGGGGTGGAGCAGGGATTGTCTTTATCACACCACAGGGTGCTCCATTGCCCTTATCATTCAAACTAGACTTCCCTTGCACAAACAACAACACAGAGTATGAAGCCCTGATCTTGGGACTCCAAACAGTAGTTGCAATGGGCATTAAAATATTGAATATCTTTGGTGACTCCTTGCTCATAGTAAACCAAGTCAAAGGACTATTTCAATGCAGGTGCCCACTCCTGAAGGCTTACAAGGAACTTGTTGACACCTACCTAGCCCGGCTGGAATGGTATGACATCAAGGCAATCCCTCGTACGTCAAATAGATTTGTAGACACCATGGCCTCTTTGGGATCCTTAATCCCTCAGAATCCATCTACTAATTTTACAACCATCCATGTGAAAGTGCTTTCACACTCAGCAATACATCGTGAGGCTTTTGACAATCAAGAATCAGTCAACATGGTCAACATCGAACAAAATTAGGATTGGTCCTTCGTAGCAAGAGATTTCTTGCAAACAACACCTTGGGGGTCTCTGATCTCCCAAGGGCATATAGAGTGTGGTGCAACCATACACCATAGAGTTGTTCCTCAATCCATGTTCACCAGTTCAAAAAAGCAAGAAGAGCAAGTTGTGTTTTCCATAGAAGCCATAGCTTATCAGGATTGGCTTTCCCAACTGAGGGATTTCTTGAAACTTGGAATAATACCTCAAGATCTATCGCATACTGAAAGGCGAACATTCAAATAGAAAGCAACAAGATACATCTTTCTAGGAGAAATTCTCTACAGACGAGGATATGATGGAGTGTTACTTCGTTGTCTTGAGCCCCAGGAAGCATCTTGGGAAATTTTGCAAGCTCATGATGGTACATGTGGTGGTCACTTCAGTGGCATGGCCATCGTTAAGCGCATCTTGAGAATGGGCTACTATTGGCCAACAATGGAAAAGGACTATTGCGAGTATGTCAAGAAGTGCACTAAGTTCCAGCATCATGCAAACCTAACGCACTTACCATCGCAAGCCTTGCAACCCATCCAGGCAGCATGGCCATTCTCGCAATGGGGACTAGATTTGATTGGGAAGATCTCACCCCCATCCTCAGGCCGACATACATTCATCATAATGGCCATAGAGTATTTCACTAAATGGGTCGAAGTGATCCCCTTAACATCAACAACTGGACAAAGGATTGTGGAGTTCATACTCCACAATATCATAAGTCATTTTGGGGTCCCTTCGAAGATAATATCGGATAATGGGCCATATTTCAAAAAAAAAAATGTAAGTGCTTTGATGAAAAAATATCATATTCAACATAGTTTTTCAACACCTTATTATCCTCAAGCAAATGGGCAAGCAGAAGCCTCAAACAAAACAATAGTCTCCATCTTGAGGAAGACAGTGCAAGATAATCACAAGGATTGGCATATTCAGTTGCCACTTGCACTATGGGCATACAGGACTAGTATACGGATGCCCACTAGGGCAACACCATTTTCATTAGTATATGGCACTAAGGCCATCATGCCGCTAGAGTTAGAAATTCCAACTCTACGCATAGCATTAAAAGACTTCATAGATGATGAGGCCACGCGGCAAGGCCACCTTGATCAGTTGATGCTTCTTGATGAATGTCGAGTCAATGCTTTAGAGCATCTTCACGTTTACCAAGGTCACCTTGCATGAGCTTACAATAGTAAAGTCCATTTAAGGGAATTAAGGGTTGGAGATTTAGTGCTCAAGGAAAATCAATAGAATTCGAATATACCGCCGCATCTGCGAGATAAATTCATGGTAAACTGGATAGGTCCATACATGATTTCATAGAGAGTTGGGCCTGGAGCATATCACCTTATATCATTAGATGGTGTTGAAGAGCAAGAACCTCTCAATATCATTCACCTAAAGGCATTTTACACATAAAATACAAAAACATTCAAATATGTCATAAAATCAAAAACATTCAAATATGTCAAAAAAAAAAATTCAAATATGTCATAAAAAAAAAACATTCAAATATGTCATAAAAAAACACAAAAACATTCAAATATTTCATAAAATACAAAAACATTCAAATATGTCAAAAAACACAAACAAATCATAAAAACATAAAATTTCAAAAATACAATCAAAGGCTCCAAGGGTAATTCATACCGCTTGGTCAACAATCAAATAAAAGGCTCCAAGGGTAATTCAAACCACTTGGTCAAAAATCAATAAAAAGGCTCCAAGGGTAATTCATACCGCTTGGTCAAACATCAAATCAAAAGGCTCCAAGGGTAATTCAAACCGCTTGGTCAAAATCAATCAAAGGCTCCAAGGGTAATTCAAGTCACTTGTCAAAATACAATCAAAGGCTCCAAGGGTAATTCATACCGCTTGGTCAAAATCAATTCAAAAAGGCTCCAAGGGTAATTCAAACCACTTGGTCAAATCCCATCAAATCAAAATCTCCAAGGGTAATTCAAACCGCTTGGTCAAAATCAATAACAAAAGCCCCAAAGGCATAATAAGCCCTTTGGTCAAATTAATCAAAAATACAAAAACAACATAAAATAAAAAATACAAAAACAATTGCATCTCACATCTTGCATCCACATCATTGCATTGCATTTTCATATCCACTACAATTGCATATGACATGAGAGCCTTAAAAGTGATACCACAGTTTGTCGCACAAGTCATTCATATCCATACCTCCATCCACATGTGTGTAATTGTGTTTTTCAACACAACCATTATTTGTTGCTATACATAATATACTAAGGTTTTTTGGTTAATCAACCACACCTAGTGATCTTATCAACTTTTGAGGAAAACAACTTTGATTAGTAGAAGGTAAGGTCTAGCTGTGATAAAGCCTTGGATATTCAAGATCCCGTCACTAATTGAAACACTAAAATCCTAGCTGGTACAAGGAAAAGATGAAAGTTGCAAAGCGGTCTAGGTTACCTTAAGTGAAAAGGATCTTCCTTGCTTATCCCCCTATGCAACCGGTTTAAAGGTGCTGAGAATTGGCAAAAGGACAAGCTTTACCCTATCCAAATCCCTTGCTTAAATCAAAATAAGCAAAAATTCCAAAGCAAAGTACATATTCAAAAGGCCAAGCATACAGTCCAGATTTCAAAGCAATAATCCGATACACAAATCATATATTCAAAATTAAAAAAAAATCAAGCTCAAAAAAATCAATAAAAAATAAACAGTGATTTTCATCACTACATATGAGCAAAATAAACAGTGATTATCATCACTACAAAAATCCCCGCTCAAAGAAAAAAATCAATCAAAAATAAAAAGTGATTTTCATCACTACATATGAGCAAATATCCAAAGCCAAAAAGAAGCCAAAAAGAAGGGAATAAAGCTTGAATCCCTGGAATTCTTAGCATTGTACAAAATTGGAAGGAGAAATCCTTACGCATGACGATATGTCTATTACAATTGCTTCATGCATTTGTGTAGACCAATGTTTGAATGTGGATGAGCTAGCTTAGGTAACCAAATATTGCCTAGTGGTATAGTCCAACTAAGTCCAACATAAGGATGAGATGAACACTTGAGGATCCCTGATCTTAGCAATGGGCTGAAAGAATCCCGCCCGACATCGGAGGAAATGCTTGAGTTCTATCTCAAAATATACAATCACATGCACACACAGAGATCATGAAAAACCAGGTCCATGGTAAAAGCCTTACTTTTCAAAAGTCTAAGTGGTAAGTAGACAGTTGTTGATAGGGTAACTAGAGTGTTTGAATCTCCGAAAAGCCCCAAAAATTCTTACATAGCAACAAATCATAACATCATTCACACCATCACTTTCTTTATAAGATTCTATAAATTAGGGGGTATCAACATAGTAGGACAGATACCACATATATATTAGAAATAGTATATAGATGGCCACTGACTACTTTATATCTTTTAATTTATAGAAACTTATTAAGAAAATACATTACACACCATTACATCTCATATATGAATACTTAATCAATTCTTATGATAAGAGTGATTATTTAAATTCATGATTATTTTTTTACTTTCTGTGGTATCACCCATTAAGATTGTCAATGTCATATGCATTCCATTATGTTCTAAGTAATTAAAACATACAAGTTCATTCACATTTACTATCATTACCATTCCATCACATAAGTTAGATGCATACAAATAAAGCAAAAATTAAACATGCATTTAACAAAAACATTTGCATCCACAAACACAAATCATGAATCATCCATAAACCACATCATAAAACATGTAAGCCAATATACATTTGCATACAATCATAAATTCATCATTTATCATCAAAATACATCGCATCATATCATCAAATCATATAAGCATCTACACATCCATCTAAGCATCTTCAATACCATCTATCATCTAACATATCCATCAAAACATCATAATACCATCATCACATCATATCATAAAATAAAATAACAACAAAAACATAAGCAATAAACGATACACATAATGAGTCATAAAAAGCAAATATATCATAAGAGTATGTGTGTCAAGTCCATGGATATACAAAAATGCCCGTGGGCTATAGTCATATAGGTCAGTCGACCTCAAAAATGGATCAAGGACCAAGTAGAGCATCAATCAAAAATTAGGCCTGAGCCCCTTGCATCTCCTCCTCCAGTGCCACCTCCCCCTATGGCGGTGTCGTGAGTCAAATGATGCGAGCCTATAGGTCTCTCTATCCGAGTCTGGGTCTGCTGGCTAGGATGGGTGGAAGACTGCCCCGAGGTGGAGCGCCCACTGACCTACGAACCACCCACACCTACTGGCTCCTTAGGGACAATCCCATGCCTCTTGAGCTGCATCTGAAGGATGGTGACATGATCCACAAGTCCCCGGATCCGCTCCTCATGCTCATCCAGCAAATACTGAAGTCATCCCACATCTGCCCCTAAACCTGCCATTAGAACCTCCTATGGTGTAGAAGGAGGAACAACAAACTACATCCTGACATCACCACCCCCAATAGTAGCCTATAGAGCCTGTATCTATGCTGAGAGCTGCTCAATGGTAGCATCTCACCATTGTACCTAGATCTTAGTGGCCTGAAGCTCAGCCTCGACCTCATGTAGCTGTGCTCTCAGAGGAGAGTCTCTCTCCTCGGGCTCTAACTCCTCCTCCTCCTCAGGAACATCAGGATCCTCTACTACCACCTGCTCTGCTGGTTGGCCCCATACCTCGGTCCTGGCTCGGACCCTACGTCCTACCGGATCTACTCCATCACCCCCACCATCATCCTCGTGCCCTAGGCTACCGATGCCATGCCACATATGATCACCCCACCACTAAGAGTAGGCCTCTATAACTCCCCCAACCACTATGGGGTCAATAGCTAGGGGCATCCTCCTCATCTGAAAGCTCTATGATCTATCATGGAGGTAGGTCCTTCTCTACTATGAGGTGCCTGTATAGAAATGGTACCAAGGGCACATCCTGCTGCAACCCGTACTGACGAAGAACCCATGAGTAGAAGAAATACTCTTGGATGGTAATCTTATGGCCAATGAGCCATCGCTCATGTCGTGTCCTAGCAGTAAAGCTAGTTGGATCATCCCAAGAAGGACACTCATAGTAAGGCCACCACACAACATCTTCGACCAATAGTCTGGTAAAAGCATCAATGTAGTGGGATAACTCCCCTATGAAAGTGTGGCTCTTATGCTCCTCATGCTCTCGAGCCCATCTGGCAGCATAGCACTATGTTCGAGCATCAATCATTATGATCTCAGCTAGGAGCCCCTTAGGGTGATCTACTATAATGTGCTCCCATCCCCAAACCTGTAGGAGCAAGCTGTAGGCAATGTTGACACGTCCCCATCGATGGATGTGGTACAACTCATCATAGCACTGAGCCAATAGCGATCTACCCCATGCATAGATGATAGGCTCCTCTCTATCCAATAGGTATTGCACCATCGCCAAAAGGTTCCACGGGAACCTCAAACCCAAGTAGCACGGGATAAGAACATTGTTGATCACCATCAGCAATATGACATGCCTCATCGTAAAGATGCCCTCCCCATGCCAATGACTAATAGACACTCCTCTAGACTTGGTGTCCTTGAGAGCATCTATAGAGTGCCCTCTAAACACCTGAGTGAAGACAACCACCTGATCATTAGTGTTTGAGGAGGTAATGGCCACCCCATCAAAATGGAATCTAAAAGATCCTATACACATCCTCCGGTGTGATGGTCATATTGTCAATCGGGAGGTGGAAGGTATTAGTCCATGGGTCCCAATGATGGGCTAGAGCCGTAAGGTAGGCCTGATCTGCCATGATGTAAGGCAGCCTGATGACATACTACAACCCATGGGCCTTGAACCAGGCCTAGTCCATGTCATCAAAGCTAGGAAGCAAGTCAAGCAGGAGCTTTGGGTCTCGAGCTTGAGCAGTAAGGATCTAAGCAAAGTAGAAGAAAGATAAAATATAACTATAGTGCATCTAAGGCATAATTCACAATAAACATGAAAATGATGCAAAATAGTATGAGTTACTCTAAATCTAAGCAAAAGAAGAATAATATTGCACCTAATCAAACAAAGCAAAATTCAAAAATTCCAAAAAATTCAAAAAAGTCATAAAAAATTCAACAAAATACAAAAAAAAAAAAAAACAAGGCTCAAGCTTTAGCCACTGTCGCCTACAATGGGCAAAACCTGACCGTTGGAGGCAATAATGGCCAAGACCCAATGGTCAAATTTTTGACCATTGGGATTCAAGCTTGGCCGCTCTAAGTGACAGTGGCTCAGAGCTGGCCACTCTGAGCGACAGTGGCCAAGGGGCGGCACGGCAAACCCATGAACCCTTGGCCAAAAAATAAAAAAAATTGCAAAACTAACAAAATAATTTCAAAAAAATAACATAGGGAGGGAAAACAAACAAATTAGAAAGTAAAATTTCCCATACAAGCATCAAAACTAAGCTAAGTTCAAAACACCCAAAATGGTGGCAGCAGGTGAATAATTGAAAAATTCAAAAAAACCCTAAGCTAAAACCACTAGCAGAAAGCAAAATCGGGGACTAACCCACCATAGCAAAGGGGAACCTAAGCCTAATTACAGAGTTTGTTCATTGCCAACAGATTTAGTGAGGTTCATTTTACCCATTACTTAGTGAGGTTCAGTTTTACTTAGACAAAAGAAAAGAGAGCTAGGGTTTTGAAGAGAGAAATACCCAAGAAGCTCCGGCTCCTCCAGTAGCTGATGTCTCGCCCTGCATAGCCATGTCCTCAGCACCAGCAAGATCCAAAGTCGCAACCATCGCCATCACACCAGAGCTCTAAAAATGAATCTTCAATAGTGAAAATGATAGGTCAAACCCTAGAAATTGCAAATTTTATATTTCCTTAATTATGCCTTGGCCGTTGCTGACGTCAGTAGCCCAAACTTCTTGGCCGCTCAAGGCGACAGCGACCATAGGCAGGAACTCAGAGGCCACTGGACCTGACAGCGGCCAGGTCCACAGATCAAAGTAAAGCAGTTCCTTCCATGAGGGAATAACAAAAACAACAAATAAACACACTTTGATGGTTTAGGACCCTCAGAGTGTTCAAAATAAAACAAAAATCACATAAAAGCACAAATCTCAGGTAGGCCTCATACCTAGTTACTTACTCTATCAACTCAGTGATTGCAGCGATTCGCACTCCATGTATTTCGGTGAGATGAGTAGATAACCATAAGGCCACTTGGGGCAAAAGCATTTCATTTTGGAATTACGATGTGCCACCCTTCAAACCCGAAGAAGATCAAGATGGTCGGACTACTCCATGGGTGCGAAGGGATCATCCTAATTCCCCTATGACATCAAAAACATTAAGTCAAAGTGATACAATCTAAACATAAATAGAATCACTCATCCTAACTCCCTAAGAAGGCTATTGATAGCCGGACCGCTCCTTGGGATAAGGATGGATGATCATCATAAGCAATTGGAATCACACTTGGATGTGGGATTGCCCATTAAAAGCAAAAAATGCTAGAAAGGAACCAGATTAGTCATATTGGTCAAGCGACTTGTCGCTTCATTCATTGTCATTTCTTCACCAATTCATTGTGTGAAGAGGTAGTTCAAAACTTCAACTTAATCATAATCAAAATCAACAAAATATCACTTGATCATAACAAAATCGTGTTCGTCCTACGAATCATTGCATACAACAATCACAAATTTCCCTTGTTTTTTGGGAATGTAAGTAGACATGACATCTTCAATTGTAGCTCTCCTACCGGTCGAAATTGTTGTAGCAGTTGAAGCTACCCGATTGAGTTTGAGGAATGAGTGCAATTTAACATGCAAAAGCCACTGAGCTAAGTCCTCTAAATATTGAGGCAATGATTCAAGGGATGCGTACCATCTTGCATGATTGGGCCATCTAGCGTTGATCAGACCATTGATCACCATACACCCTACAAATAGATCAGTCTACATTTTTGCTCAGCGTTGTGTTTTCCACACAGTGCATCACAAAAAGGGGCATCTGTAGACACCTAAATCATGTCATGCTTAGGGGATATACTTACATAGACACACTCATAAGATCATGAGACATAATATTGGACTTTCCAAGCATCAATAGTGGTTCTCACCACTCATTTGGGGCCTTTTCAAGCCATCCAAGTCTAGCCGCTCAAGCCAAGAGTGGCCAGATCCTAGCCTCTCAAGCCTAGAGCGGCCAGACCTTAGCCACTATAGATGATAGTGGCCAGATCTTAGCCACTATAGATGATAGTGGCTAAGCCATAAGAAGCAGTTTACCGACAAACAGGCCTAATCTCAGGTGGAAGTGGTAGTCTGCATGCAATAAAGGTGAGCGGGAGTGACTTTGCATTCCTTTTCATGACCAGTTCACATAGGAGGCTTGATTTTGCATTTAAAATTTAGTTAACTAACCTCCAAGCATAAACAAAGGACAAAAGCTTCTCATGCTAACAATCAGTTCGCATAGGAGACTCAAGTGGGCAGTTAGATTTTAGTTAACTGGCCTTCAAACATAGACAATGGACATAAAGCCTCTCATGCTAACTTACACTACGCATGAGAAATTCATTTCTAGGGCTTGGACATAGACCTAGGGTTTCACACTATAAAAGGTGCAAGCCTAAGAGCACCAAAGGATCAGATCTTCTAGCATCAAGATATCTTTTATTGAGGAGAGCTTTCGAGACTTGGAGAGTTCTCTTTGAGATCACGTGTATGATGAAGCCCTGATGAATTGAAGAGCATAACACCTCTTATTTCAACATCAAATACAGGCTTTGACCCATAGCTTTGGGGCAAAGAGAGCAAGGTTTACCTTAGCGGTCGTTGTCTTGGACAGTGGCCCGCAAGCTTAGCTTAGATTTTAGACATAGCTTCTTTTATTTTGTTTCTTCATGTTTCCATATCATTAGCATAGATTTACATGATTTCATGGCATAGTTTCAGTATATTTCCATTAAATTATTTTATCACTAACAACCTCATCCGGGGAGGCAGTCCCGGACATCTAAGTGTGTTTTGTTATTTCAGTGATCACAGGACTACAGGTTCATCAGACAGATTAGCAACATACACGAGCAAAGGGATCCCTCTAGGAAACAGACCTGGAGAAGGAGGCATCTATAAGCCCTCATACATTTTCGTGTGTGGAACCGGGAAGCCTTTTATAAGCGCACCACCTCTTCGTGAAAGGGGCACTCTCTGCCTATTTGTAACTTATTGTATCGAAATGGGTATCCCTAAGAGGGATCGACATGTAGCTGGATTTCAATATTAATAAAAAGGATCTATCTTTTGTGATTTCTATGTTATATGCTTTCTCTTTTTTTTCCTTTTTTTAAAGCTCAGGTTTAGCGCGGTTAGGTTGATGAGGCTTGGAAATGCCTCAATCATAACATGTTTTGAACACTAAAAATGCCTATAAACTCTTATGTTTTATCTGATATGTTAGTTAAGTTGATTCAATATGTTGTATATTAACCATTTTGCATGATCAATGTATTTGGAATATTATATGCTGATTTTATAGCTTTTTGCATAGTTTTGTGTTCTTTTTGCTATGATTTGCTAAAATGGGATATGCTTAGAATAATAGCAGCATTTCACTAATCATGTTTTGATTTGTCTCAAGCAATTATTTCACCTAAATCTAGCAACAGTGCAAGCAAACTATTGCTGTGCAGCAAAAATTGGTCTTTTCCATGTAAATTCCAGCCAGCTTTCCATAAATAGCAAGGCTTGGAATTCACATGTGGAAAAAGATGAAGACCATTGGAATTTTATCTTAGGAGATAACCCACCTGAGAAATGCAGAAGAAATCACTGGGAAAGCACACATTTGTTCATTTCGAAGTATCTTTAGAATGAATAGATATCTTCGGAATGAGAGAACACAGCATCTTTGGAATGAGCGGATCTTCAGAATGAAGAATGCATTATCTTCGAAATGAAGTATTGTAGTATCTTCGGAATGAAGGATTGCAGTATCTTCAGAATGAAGGATTGCAGTATCTTAAAAATGAGTGATCTTCGGAATGAGAATTGCATTGTCTTCGGAATGAAGCCACTTATCTTCGGAATGAAAACATAATGTACTTTTTGAATTTTTGACCGATTTTTGAAGCCAGAAAAAGTGAAATAAAGGTTGGAAAATGTAAAGGAAAAGATATTCCATCTGTATTTGTCGTCATTGCCGACCAAAGCCATCATTAAGGGAAAGATCAAGTTTTAATCTTCTTCTAGGATAAAACCAGAATTTGTTGCAACATTGTAGGATTAGATCTTTTGAGATATTCTTTGTTTGTAATTAGACCTTAGGACATCTATAAATAGTGCTCCCATTCAGGTTGAGCTATAGAGGGATATAGTAGCAGTAGGAAGTAGAAAGTAAGGAAGCTAGGAAGAAGCAGAAAATAGGTAGAATTTGATTGTTATAGTCCTGTAACAGGTTTTCAGTAGAATTATTGTAATCATGTTCTTTAATCAATAAAGTGCACCAGTTCTATTTCATATTTCTTGTAAATGAGTGTGATTAAGATCTAAAGAGAGAGAGAGACTTATACATTCTTCTGGACAATGAGGATGGCCACTTCCAGACCTAGGAGGAGGACTAATAAGCAGGTTTTTATTTTGATTTTGCTGCAACAGAATGAGTTGTAGAACTTGTTATTTCAATTGCTTGTAAACAGCTGAAAATATTTGTAGTCTTAGTTTATTTATGATTAGATTAATCTTGTGCTTAATGTTTTAGTTGTAATATTTACCTTTAGCAAAGCTTCCACTTTATTTCAGACTGTTATTTCTAGAATTTACTATTTTTCAGTAATTTCTTGCATTTTATGTTTTGCTGTCAAATCCTACATAGAAGATTGACAGCCTTCTGTTATAGAACCTTGAAAATTTTCATTTTCATGTTAGAATTAGACTTTCATTGCTACAAAATTAATTAGATTTCCTTTCTGCAATTAGGATTAGACTTTCAATTCTGCAACTGTTATTTATGCAACATAATTAGGTCTTATTCTACAATTGTAATTAGGACTTCATTTCTATAGTTAATGATTAGTTTCCAATTCTGCAACTTAGATTAATATTTAATTCATGTAATTTAGATATAGGAATGTCTCAAAACCCCCACACAACCGGTTCCACCAATAAGACCTGTTGCTCTAGATTGACCTAAGTTATAGTTGTTTCACTTCTTCTTCCGTAGATAGCCTTGTACACTGCCTTGGATTGACAAATTCATTGAGAATTAATGATGGTATAACTATGCATCATTTTGGTGATGTTTCCGAGGAATAGTGTTGCCAGAAGAAGACAAACAGTCCAATAGCTGTAATTAGACTAAGCTATAAAAATTTAGGTTAAAATATGAATACAACAGCTGAGTAAGATACCAACTATTGACTTAATTTATGTCATTTAAGAGTAAACATGAATGAGTATGTCTAGGGATGAAAAAGGTAGAACTACCCCAAAGGATCCCTGGCTTGTTCCATTAAGGAGATCTTCACGCTTAAGGGGTGAATCACCTATGTTTGAACTACTAGAAATATTGATAGAAAAATCACCAGTCTCACCATCATTAGAACATTTTGAGAAAGGAAAATAACCAATTTTATCATCATCAGAATATATTAAGGAAGAAAATTCATCAGACTCATCATCAACAGAGAGGCTTGGACCTCTTGAGAGAACAATTTGGAAAGCTTTAACTTCTCCTAGGAAACAAGAAACTATGGTAGGAGGCAATATAGATGGCCAACATGGCTATGTCCATAATGAAGGAGATGATCAGGATATGCCCCAACCTTCTAGAACATTTGAATATCCTATTTGTTTGAATCCAACACAAAACTCTCCCATGAAGACCATTTCACCTTCAGTACTTCCAACCTTTCGAGGTGTTGTATCTGAAGATCCTGATCAGTTTTTGTTTGAATTCGAGGTAGTGTGTCAGACCTATGATTATATAAATGACAATAAGAAACTTAAGGTTTTTCCCTCAACACTCAAGGATTCAACATTACACTGGTTCATGAGCTTAGATCCTAATTCCATAAGAACCTGGGATCAAATGGAAACTGTCTTTTTAGACAAATATTAGGAATATTGTTGTGTAAGGAATAGGAAAGTTGAGTTATTCAGAATCAAGCAAGAATATGATGAGACATTGGAAGATTATCTTGATAGGTTCTCCTTTGTTCAAAGGATATGTGGACTTGTAGAACCAGAATTATGGAAAACCATATTTTTGAGAGGATTGCAAGATGAATCCAGAGAAGTTTTGGATTTTATGGAAAAAGGAGATGTAACCACTATCAGTAATGATGAAATTATGGATCTCTACAGGAATTACTCTCGCACTAAACAGAGAAGAAGAAAAATTTGCACAAATGGCACTGATGTGAAGGACCTGATAGAGGAACTTGCAAATTTTAAAACTGATATTCTAGTGCACCTAAACACTACTTTTGGGGAAATATCTACAAAAGCAAAAAACACAAAACCTTTGGCAATTTATTTCCCAAGATGTAGAAATAAACATGCTTTGCAGGAATGTCCTTTGAATAAAACATCTATCTCAACCATTTGTAGTATCTGTTCAAAAAGGCATTCAACTAATCAATGCCACCTGCTACCACAACTCAAAACTATGTTAGAAAATCGGATCGAGGAACTCAACTATATTGGACCAAAACAAGGGGGAAATTTCTCTCAATACCAAAATCCTCCTCATTTTCCTACAAATTGGGGGCATAATCCTAGTACTATGCCTTGGGGACAATCAGAACCACCCCAACGTCCTTGGAATTATCCTCAATGGACAAATTCCCAAGAATGGCCACAAGCAAATTGGAGTAACCCAGCCTAGAATCAAAATCAAAACCACCCCTCATGGAATCAAAACAACCCATCTTGAAACCAAAACAATCCAGCTTGGAATCAAAATCAGACTAATCCACATTGGATGCGAAACCAACCATAGTGGAATCAGCAATACCAGTCCTATCCAAGGCAGTAAAGGAATCAAGGTCAAACTCAGCATTTGTTGCCTGCACCTAATCAAAATTTTCAAAAAAAATAGCAGCAAACATAGCAAGTGAAACAACCTCAATTGCCAGCTCAACCAGTCACTAATCCAAATAGTGTGAGATAGACACCTCCTGTCTATGTGGCTAAAGCTGAAGAAAATGTTGAAATTAATGTTCTTGATTGTAGTAACATCCAACTTCGTTCAAGAAAAGTTGTACCTAACCCAGTTTCAAATGAAATCAAAGAAAATGAAGAGCAAGAATCATTGGAACCAGAGAAATTCCAACCAACAATGGAGACAGAAGAAAAATTGGAAACAAAAAAAATCCAACCAACAATAGAGAAAGAGAAAAAACCACGGGCAGAACAATTACCAAGGATAATTCCATATCTTGAAAGATTCAATGCAATACCAAAAAATTCTGAGTCAAAATTGGTCAAAGAACTCAAAAATTTGACTATATCATTGCCCTTATTGCAAGCTATTAAGGAAATACCAGAGATTAATAGTACTATCTAAAATTTGTGCATTAAAAGAGCAGGAAGAAAAAAGAAGGCATTTCCCAAAACTATGCAGGTTGAAGGGAAGATAGCTGATCTCTTATCTGGAAAACTAGTACCTCCAAAGTATAGTGATCTAGGAAGCCCAGTTATCATAGTCACCATAGGTTCAGTACCAATATCAAATGTCTTAGTAGATCTAGGAGCTGCAATAAATGTCATGACCAAGGATACAATGGAACAATTACAGCTCAAACATCTCAGCCCCACATTTATAGTTTTAGAAATGGCTGATAGGTTAGTTGCAAAACCTGAAGGTATCATTGAAGATGTCCCTATAGAAGTTTCTTCTTAAGAATTCCCTGTAGATTTCTTGGTTTTACTGCCAAGAAATTTAGCACATGGATATCCCATTATTTTGGGAAGACCTTGGCTTGCAACTACAGCAGCCTTCATAGACTACAGATCTAGAAATATGACTATTTCAAATGGTATTGATCTGAAATAGATTTCTTTATATCCTCCTGCAAAACCATCTAGAAAATTTTTAGGTCAATTATGGTTTTTTGACTCAGAGGAAGAACCAGAAGAGGTCATTTCTACACTAGCTACCTTAGTAGTAAGAGAACACACAGAAGACCTCAGTGACACAAAAAATTTAGAAAATGAAACAATCCTGATGAATGTTCTGCATGAACAAGGTTTAGAAGGGGAAGCAACAAATATCCAATAGTTAAGTAATGGGGAGAATCAAAAATCTGAAGATGAACCATATGTACTATCATAGGGAAACTCTGTTTCACTACCACATGGATGGCACCATCATCTGATTTTTCCTTCTCACTATTCCATACAAGATATGCTTCCCTCAAGCAGCAATAAAATAGAAACTACTTCTTTTCTCCCATCTCAACAATGTCCTCTTAATCCCTTAATCACCAAGTATGAAGGAGTGAATTCAGTCCTAAATACAAAACAAATAGAATTCTAGCTAGGCAAATTTTTGAACATTTACAGCCAGCTTGCTAGGGAAGAGGAAGAAAAATTTATAGTTGTCTTGCAGAAGCATGTTCATGCTTTTGCTTGGAACTACAAAGATATGTTAGGAGTTCATCCTGATATATGTACCCACAAAATCTATACTGAAGAAGTCAAGCCAGTTAGACAACCCCAAAGGAGATTGAATCCTGCCTTAAGAGATATTGTGAAAGAAGAAATTGAAAAACTTTTGGAAGTAGGATTCATTTACCCAATTTCTGATAGCCAATGTGTCTCTCCATTGGTTATAGTTCCTAAGAAAAATTAAAAAATGAGAGTATGTGTAGACTATAGAGAGTTTAATAAGGTGACATACAAAGACCATTCTCCATTACCTTTCATAGATCAAGTGTTAGATACTCTTGCTGGAAAAAGATACTTTTGTTTTCTTGATGGATTTAGTGGATATAATCAAATTCAGATTACACCTGAAGATCAAGAGAAAACAACTTTTACATGTCCATGGGGAACATTTGCCTATAGGGTTTTACCTTTTGGTTTGTGTAATTCCCCAACAACTTTTCAATGAGTAGTCCTAGAAATTTTTGCTGATCTGACCACCAAAAGTGTTGAAATATACATGGATGATTTCACAGTATGTGGACAAACTTTTGATTTTACATTGGAAAATCTTGACAAAGTCTTAACTCACTGTGAAACATACCAGTTATCCTTGAATCTAGAAAAATACTTCATGATGATGAAGGAAGGGATAGTTCTTGGTCATCACATCTCTCTTAAAGGGATCCAAGTTGATCCAAAGAAGGTGGAAATTATCAAGAATCTCCTTCCTCCTAAAACTCAGACTAATGTCAGAAGTTTCCTAGAACACATTGGTTTTTACTGCAGGTTTATTCCCAACTTTAGTACAATAGCCAGTCCTATGTTTTCCCTATTGACTAAAGATTTTGAATTCTCCTGGACTGCAAAGTTTCAGGAATCATTTGAAGCTCTGAAAGAGAAATTAATAACTCCACATGTGCTCAGAGGACCTAATTGGACATTACCATTTCACATACAAACTGATGCCTCCAATATAGCAATTGGAGTAGCATTAGGGCAAATTGACAATGGTGAACACTATACCATCTACAACATTAGCAAGAACTTGACAAGAGCCAAGAAAAATTATACAACCACTGAGAAGGAATTCCTAGTAGTAATTTATGCCATCAACAAATTCAGGCATTACATCACAGGTTATCAAATATTTATTCATACAGATCATACAACCATTAAGTATTTGATGAATAAACCTATGGTAAGTGCAAGAATTATTTGTTGGTTGCTATTGCTACAAGAATTTGATATCACTATAACCAACAAACTAGGAAAAGCTAATGTTGTGGCAGATTTCTTGTCCAGGTTGCAGAACACAGATGAAGGGGAATTAGTTTATGACACTTTTCCTAATGAAAAACTATTTGCTATATCAGTTCAATCACATTGTTTTGTAGATATAGCCAATTATTTGGTCATAGGGAAAGTTCCTCCACATTTCACTTCAAAATAGAAAAAACAATTGATCAAACAGAGTTCTTCTTTTGAATGGATTAAGGGTATGCTTTTTAAGTGCAGTCCTAACCATGTGTTACGTAGATGCATCCAAAAGTATGAAGTGTATGATATTCTTAGAGCTTGTCATGATGAACCCTCAGGTGGACACTATTCTATAAAAAGCATAGTTAGGAAAATCCTAGGGATAGGATATTATTGGCCATCTCTTCACAAGGATGTGAAAAAAGTACATCAGGCATTGTGATGCATGCCAAAGAATGGGGAAACCCACTCATACAAATGAGATGCCACTATAGCCTCAATTGGTTTTAGAACCATTTGAGATGTGGGGGCTTGATTTTGTAGGACCTATTGATCCACCTTCTCAAGGAAAGGTGCATATTCTAGTATGCACTGATTACCTGACAAAGTGGGTAGAGGTGTGTGCTTTCAAACATGCTTGTGAAGAGGTCGTTGATTTCTTGTATACTCAGATTTTTTAGAGATTTGGAGCTCCACGGTCTATCACCATAGACCAAGGACCCCAATTTGCATCCAAATTCATAAATCCATTTACATAATTGTATGAAATCAAACATAGGAAATCATCACCTTACCACCCACAAGAAAATGGCCAGGTTGAGGTAACAAATAGGGAATTAGAACGCATCTTGACAAAAATAGTAGCTTTTCATAGGAGAAATTGGCTAGATAAATTACCCAGAGCGGTTTGGGCCTACAATACTACTTGGAAGTCCACTACTGGATTCACACATTATGAACTAGTCTTTGGTAAAAAGCCTCTCTTGCCTATTGAATTTGAGCTACTAACATTGCGCACAGCACTGGAAATTGGAATTGAATTGTCACATGCATAGATAGACATGATTTTATAGCTGAATGCATTGGATGAACTTAGATTGGATGCTCTGCACCAAACTGAGGTAATTCAGGAGTAGAGGAAGCTGTGGCATGACAGTCACATTCAGCAGAGGAAACTTCAACAAATATAGTGGGCTTTACTGTTTGATTCTTGCTATGAAGACTTTCCTGGAAAATAGAGAACTAGATGGTTGGGACCTTACTGGATTAAGGAGGTATTTGATAATGGAGCAGCTCGTCTATCCCCTATTGATGGATCACAAAGAAAGTTGGTAGTGAATGGACATCACCTCAGAGTGTACCATACACCTCTGACTAAAGAAGAATTATTGCAACAACTTAATAGTTTGGATACACAACAGGTGGAAGAGATTCTCTCTTTCACTTCAAAACAATCAACATGATCATGGATTTCAAGAAAAAATAGAAAATACAGAGAAATTAGAAAAAATAGAAAACAAAAAGATGAATAAATTCTGAGTATGAATTCCTTCATAGGCATGGTTTCAGGGGAAATCATGAGATTCCTTCATGGGCATAGTCAGGATCAATAAAAAAAAAATAGAAAAAGAGAGGTAAAAAAAAAAAGGAAAAATCAAGAAAAAAAGAAGAGAGAAAAATGAATAACTCAACAGTGAAAACCTTTTCTTAAGGCACTACTGGGTTGGTAGGCATGAAAACCAGTTTTCTGGCATGCATAACCTTGAGAAATTTCTGAACCATCATTGTACAAATTCACCAAGTGCACTTGTTTTGAAATGTTGCAAAAAATTTCAGCAGAACATCAACAAAGGCAGTCATTCTTCAAAATCGGCATTAACTATTTTTATCAGGTATATATTTCTTACATTTCTTCATTGTAAAATGATTGGTGTATAGTATATGACAATTAACCATTAGCATGAAAGGTATTCATAAGATTTGGCATACTTAAAACATATTTTGAAAATGAAAATATTGATTTCTGCCTAATCTTCGAAACAAGAATGCCAAAAACAGTGCCTACTATATTATCTTCAGATTGAAATTGTCTTCGGAATAACAAAAAAATGAATGTTGCACTTTGTATTTAGAAAGAAACTTTGTCTTCGGAATGACAATTTGTCTTCAAAATGAAACTTGATCTTCGGAATGATAACTTGCTGCATCATCTTCGAATGAAGATCTGTCTTCGGAATGACGATTTACCTTTGCAATATAGCCTGATCTTCGGAATGAGGATTGATCTTCGGAATGAGGATTAATCTTCGAAATGAAGATTTAAATTTGCAAAGAGGATTTGTCTTCGGAATGAAGACTCATCTTCAAAATGAAGTCATAATCTTTGGAATGAAGTTTTGTTTGCACAATAAGTTATAATCTTCGGAAAGAGCATTTCCATGTGGCATCCAAGAAGACAAGGTACGACAAAATCAAACTCTTTTAGTTGCATATGATAAAGGAACACATTTCAGTAAGCACATGGTTTGTTTTTGCACCCATTGGAAAGTACCAAAATTATGGAGGACATGACCAACCATATGCCACCAATTTTTAATGCCAATAAACATGCACGTGAGAATCTGCAGACTGAACAAAAAAATTAAAACCAAATGAGGTGGATCTGACGACAAGGACGTCCAAGCAATCATTGACGGACAGGTGTTCGATGCAACAGTAGAAATGTGTGCCACCTTTCTTTTTGAAGATGTGTTTGCAAAGTATAGTGCTCAGGTTACGGTTCATTCCAAAGAAGCAGACGAGAAACAGGGCAACGAAGGTTTCAAACTAAAACTCTACAAATCTACAACATAAAAAAAAAACCAGAGATCTAGCAGAGAAATAGCAGCAGTAGTGAATAGAAAAGATGGGGTGAAAGATCAAAATAGAACCTGCAGATACCACCTACCTCCGAGAAAATCTGGCAGTCGTGCAGATTTTTGAAGATGGAGGGTTTATGCCATTTTTGGATAAGTTTAATGGGTCTTCTGAAGATTTGGCTGGCATGTTCACCCATACATTCAAAAACAACCAAGCACATGTAAACGGCATGACTATTGAGGTAACCCCTAAAATTTTAAGTCAGATTACTGAGCTGCCATTAGAAGGGATTTCAATTTCTAGATTTGGCAAGAATACATTTGCAAATGTAGTTAATCAGTTTGTAGAAGAAAATGATAGAGATCCAGAGTACTTAACCCATAACAACACATGCAAAGGGTTAAAAAGGGCCAGCCTATAGGAACCCTGGGATGAAGTAGCCACTTGGGTAATAAAATTTCTAACCTATGAATGGCAGTATGTGTTGTTGTCAGGGCATCATCTACGAATTTTGAACCATCTCAGACATGGTGAGCAGCAACCAAAATTTAGGGTAAACCTTCCCCTGTATCTGTATCAATAATTAAAAAACATGGCAAATAGATATCAGGAGGTCAAAGGAAGTCTTTACCACCATGGTCTTATCAAACTAGTTTTCCAGCATCATTTTAGAGGAAACCCTAGGAATTTTGATAGGTTTTACTCTACCCTAAATGATGTCATTTTTAGGGATGAAGATGAGAAAGAAGAGACAAATACTGCTGATGTTGTTGCAGAAGAATAAACAGCTACTACAAAAAATGTTGCAGAAGATGCTATAGAGGAAACTGAAGAAGGTGCCCCTGAAGCTGTTATAGAACCACACCTAGCAGTAGTAGTAGAAAACCTTGCTCCTGAACCCTCAACTTCATGAACCAAGAAACAAAAGATAAGAGGATCTATAACTGGCAGCAGAGCAAAAAAACAAAAGAAGGTTCATTTTTTTGGAGTGACCATTGATTTAACAAAACAGAGAAGTGAAGCACTTAACCAAACAAAGGAAAAAATAACAAGGGAAATAGAGGCATCTGAAACTGACCCCATAACCCCTGCTATCACTAGAAAAAGAGGAAAAAGAAGAAGTTTGCATCTAGAACTAGGAGGTCTACAAGAATCCATTTGAAAGAAATAGCAGAATAGGTTATGGAGGAAGAAGATAGACCAAGCAACCCAGATGTCATAGAGATACAACCAGCCTCTGAAAACTTTCTAGAATTCCCTGAATAGATAGCTGAGACAGAAACTGGGTAGGATGGTTTGGAGGAGGCTACAATTCATCAGGCTATAGATATGGTAGATGCCCTTATAGACAGTTTTATAGAGCCTCCTGAACAAGAACAAATTATTGCAAAAGAAGAGATATTGGTTGAGCAGCCAACTACAGCTGATTTATCTACATTAGCTTTTGAAGTAGAAACAGAAATGGAAGACATCACAGAGCAGCTGAAAGTAGCAAGAAGTGTTGTTAGAACATAAACCAAGTGGATTGAGGAGAAAGAAAGCATCATTGAGATACAGGAAAGAAAAATTGCAGAGCTTCAATAGGAAGTGGCAGAATTGAGAAAAATGTTGTCACAATCTGAAAAACAGCTAGCTGTATCCATTGATGAAAACAATTTGGCTCAATTACTTCTGGGTCTATCAAGGGCAGATGACTCTATTGAGACAAACATGGGTGTTCATTCTGAAGTAGCACTCCATTCTGAAGAAGTGCCTGTTCATTCTGAAGCAAAACCATCTCATTCTGAAGCATTGTTTTTTTATTCTAAAGATGCTTCAAAAATGATAAAGAGCATAGCAGAGGATGTTGAAGATGAGCCACCAACATAGGAATAGTCCCAGCAGTAAGAAAAAGTTTCAAGTAAGTACTATTGAGGTCCCTGCATTTCAAACTGTTACACTTTTAGTAGAAACAACAGATAAGGGGGTACAAGTGGAATTACTATCTGATGACAACCCCATAGAAATAGCAAATAAGGAGGTATAGGTAGAATTATTGATAGATGATCAACCAGTAGAAGTGGCAAAAAAAGGAGTTCAAGTTGATCTGCTACCTAGGATTCCACCTATAGTCAGACCACCTAATACTGTGTCTCTAGAGCAGTATAATGTAGACATAGCTAGCTGGATGATTAGATATGAGCAGCTTGCCACTAAAACTAAAAAGTTCAAATTGGAAGCAAAACAACTAGAAGCCAAGGAAAAAAAAATTCAAGCATTGAAAGAAAAGGTGTCTGACTTATGCCAAATTGCTGAATTTTTAGTCCAATTTAGACGACCAGCCAGATTTTACAGCCTTATTTTGAAGGAAAAATACCTCAGATGGCAGGTCATGAGGATTAGTTCAAACCTCCCATATAAATTGGACACAACTGCAGATTTCCTGGAAGCATATTTTGATAGCCCTTTTGAGCAGAAAAATCTCCTATGTGAACTATTTTTACACAGTTTCTTCATTCTAGAGGAAGTTGAGTCTCATCCTCAAATCTACATTGGAGATGTTCAATTGAGAGCATTTATGTCTACTTTGTAGAATCAGATTTACTGGGATCAAGAGAAAAAGCAGAACAAAGAAATTGAAACAAGGGCTGAGTTGTTAGTCAGAGCAATCCAGCCAAATCACCTAGTTATCACCAGGTAGCACTTCTCAATGATGAACAAGGATGATATAAAGAGGATGTACTTGAACAACTTAAGGGACTGTGTGGCCAGGTTCAATAATTTTTGTGATCACAATTTTTTCCTAGCATTTTTAGTGTGCAGAGATAGATGGGCTAAACTTTCCATGTCTTTGAGGAAAGAGAACCCATCTCCCCCATCAACTTAGAATGGTCCAAAAGAAGAGTAGAAGGTGTAATCCAGCTGATTCAAATCATGCAACATAACTATATAGGTCTCAGGTTTAGGCCTCCAACCATCATTACTCTAGTTCCATTCTACTTTGAGGAAGATGCCCAACCTGATGAACAATTTGAATACTGGCTCAGAAACATTCAGGAAAACTACAGGTCATGGAATCTAAACATGGACATATGTGATTCCATAGCCCAACAGAATGCATGAGGGCATGCATTAATATAAGTTGAGGGGAAAATGATGAGGCCTAGAAATGTCTCAATCATAACATGTTTTGAACACTAAAAATTCCTATAAACTCTTATGTTTTATCTGATATGTTAGTTAAGTTGATTCAATATGCTGTATATTAACCATTTTGCATGATCAATGTATTTGGAATATTATATGCTGATTTTACAGCTTTTTGCATAGTTTTGTGTTCTTTTTGCTATGATTTGCTAAAATGGGATATGCTTAGAATAATAGAAGCATTTCACTAATCATGTTTTGATTTGTCTCAAGCAATTATTTCACCTAAATCTGGCAACAGTGCAAGCAAACTGTTGCTATGCAGCAAAAACTAGTCTTTCCCATGTAAATTCTAGCCAGCTATCCATAAATAGCAAGGCTTGGAATTCACATGTGGAAAAATATGAAGACCATTGGAATTTGATCTTATGATATAACCCACCTAAGATATGTAGAAGAAATAACTGGAAAAGCACACATTTTTTCATTTTGAAGTATCTTCGGAATGAACAGATATCTTCGGAATGAGAGAACACAGCGTCTTCGAAATGAGCGGATCTTTGGAATGAAGAATGCATTATCTTCGGAATGAAGGATTGCAGTATCTTTGGAATGAAGGATTGTAGTATCTTTGGAATGAAGGATTGCAGTATCTTCAGAATGAGAATTGCAGTATCTTCGAAATGAGCGATCTTCGGAATGAGAATTGCATTGTCTTCGGAATGAAGCCACTTATCTTCGAAATGAAAATAGAATGTACTTTTTGACTTTTTGACCGATTTTTGAAGTCAAAAAAAGGGAAATAAAGGTTGGAAAAGGTAAAGGAAAAGATCTTCCATCTATCTCTGCCGTCATTTCCAACCAAAGCCATCATTAAGGGAAAGATCAAGTTTTAATCTTCTTCTAGGATAAAACCAAAATTTGTTGCAGCATTGTAGGATTAGATCTTTTGAGATATTCTTTGTTTGTAATCAGACCTTAGGACATCTATAAATAGTGCTCCTTTTTAGGTTGAGATAGAGAGGGATATAGTAGTAGTAGGAAGTAGAAAGTAAGGAAGATAAGAAGAAGCAAAAAATAGATAGAATTTGACTGTTACAGTCCTGTAACAGGTTTTTAGCAGAATTATTGTAATCATGTTCTTTAATCAATAAAGTGCACCAGTTCTATTTCATATTGCTTGTAAATAAGTGTGATTAAGATCTAGAGAGATAGAGAGACTTATACCTTCTTCTGGACAAGGAGGCTGGCCACTTCTAGACCTAGGAGGAGGACTAACAAGCAGGTTTTTATTCTGATTTTGTTGCAGCAGAATGAGTTGTAGAACTTGTTATTTCAATTGCTTGTAAACAGTTGACAATATTTGCAGTCTTAGTTTATTTATACTTAGATTAATCTTGTGCTTAATGTTTTAGTTGTAATATTTACCTTCAACAAAGCTTCCCCTTTATTTCAGACTGTTATTCCCAAAATTTACTATTTTTCAGCAATTTCCTGCATTTTATGTTTTGCTGTCAAATCCTACACAAAAGATTGACAACCTTCTGTTACAGAACCTTGATAGTTTTCATTTTCATGTTAGAATTAGACTTTCATTGCTGCAAAAGTAATTAGATTTCCTTTCTACAATTAGGATCAAACTTTCAATTCTACAACTGTTATTTCTGCAACATAATTAGGTCTTATTCTGCAATTGTAATTAGGACTTCATTTCTGCAGTTAAGGATTAGTTTCCAATTCTGCAACTTAGATTAAGATTTAATTCATGCAATTTAGAGATAGGAATGTCCCAAAACCCCCACACAACGGGTTCCACCAATAAGACCTGTTACTCTAGATTGACCTAAGTTATAGTTGTTTCACTTCTTCTTTCGCAGATAGCCTTGTACACTACCCTAGATTGACAAATTCATTGAGAATTAATGATGGTATAACGACTACGCATCATTTGCTTTATGTGGTATTTTTATTTCATCTTCAATACAATACTGGAAGTAGAGTAGAGCAGTGCGTGCATTCCTGGGGTCACTACAGCTTGACCTCTTCGACTAGCTTTGGTTCCTTTCTAGTTGTTTGTTCTTTTAATGGGCAAACCCCCATACAAATGTGATTTCAATTGTTTATGATGACCACTCATCCCTATCTCGAGGAGTGGTCTAACCATAAATAGCCTTCTTAGGGAGTTAGGATGAGCGATTCTATTTATTCTTGTACCATATCACTTGGCTCAGTATTTTTGGTGTCATAGGAGAATTAAGATGATTCCCTCGTGCCTGTGGAGTGATCTGACCATATTGGTCTTCTTCAATGTTGAGGTGTTGCATCATAATTCCATAATGAATAATTTGCCCCGAGTAACTCTTTGGTAACTTACTCATCTCACCAATTTACATGGAGTACAAATCATTACAACCATCGAGTTGATAGAGTAAGTAATTGAATACGAGGCGTACTCAAGATTTGTTTTTATGTGATTTTTTTGTTATTTTGATCATTTTGATGATCAAGAACCATCAAAATATGCTTATTTTATTTTTCTACTATCCTTCTTGGAAGAAATCTATCTGGTTTTCTCTATGCCTCCGGCTGCTGTCAGGTCCAATGACCACTAAGTCCTAGCTTGTGGCCGCTCTCGCCTTGAGCGACCAAGAAGTTCGGGTCATTGATGTTAGCAGTGACCAAAGCATGATTTGAGGATTACAAAATGAATCTAGGGTTTTAACTTTTCATTTTTATAGTTGTCATTTTTATTTCTAGAGCTCTAACAATAAAGTGACATTTTCATCTTGAAGTGTTGTTGCATTGGAGACCATGGTTGCACAAGGAGAGACATCTATAGTAGTGGATCTAGAGCTTCTCGGGTATTCTTTCAAACCTTAACCTTGTTTTCTCTTTGGGTAAAATTAAACCTCACTAATTAATCGATAAATGAACTTCACTAAACCTGCTGATAATGAATCGAATCCGTAGATAGGTTTAGGTTAGGTTTTGCTCTGGTGGGTTTGCCCCAATTTTTTATTTTTTTTCATTTTCAGCCTAGGGCACATATGTCTGTAGTATCACCCATCATTTGATGCTGCTTAGAGTGACCAACTCGAATTGTGGTTTGGTTGTTGTCGCTCAAAGTGGCCAGCTTTGAATTCCAATGGTCAAAAATTTGACCATTGGGGTTTTGCCGTTGCTATCCTCAATGGCCAATTTCTAGCCACTATAGGCAAAAACGACCAAATACCTTAGTTAAATTTTGTAAATTTTTGGATTTTCCAAGGTGATTATGCTAATTTTTTTAAAATTTTGAGCTGCTTCCTTGCACTGTGCTACATGATTAAGTGCATTTACTTCTCTTTTGCTTAGAATTAGGATAGTTTATCATTATGTGCATGATTTTTCATGTTTTATTTATGATTCATGCCTTATATGAATTGTAATTATACCTTTGATTTTTGCTCTTATATTCTCACTGCTCGGGCTCAGGATCCAAAAATCCTTAATGACCTTATCCCACTACTTGATGCTACAAACTGAGCTTGGTTTAAGGCTCGTGGCCTCCAGTATGTCATTCGTCTACCCCAGATCATGTCGGAACAGGCCTACCTCACTACCCTGGTTCATTGATGGGACCCTAGGACAAATACTTTCCATATTCCTACTAGTGAGATGACTATCACATAAAAGAACATATACAAGATTTTTTGAATCCCATTTGATGGAGTGGCCATCGTCTCTTCAGCCACTTCAACCACTAATGATCATGCTGCTATTTTTGCCAAGGTGTTTGGTGATCATGTAGTGGCTACCTTTGAGGATACCAAGTCTAGTGGTATTTTTGTTATACGTTGGTACAAGGAGCACGTCTTCTTGACAAGGCACATAGTATTGCTGATGGTCATCAACAACATTATAATTTTAGATTTCTCAGGTTTGAGGTTCCCATAGAACCTCCTTGTGATGGTTCAGTATTTGATGGATAGCGAGCATGCCATTATCTATGCATGGGGTAGGTCTCTGCTAGCATAGTGTTATGATGAACTGTATCACATCTGCCAGTGGGGCCGCATCAGCATTGGTTACAACTTTCTTCTCTAGGTATGGGGATGGGAGCATATCACTGTCGATCATCCCTGAGGATTCCCTGCTAAGATCACATTTATTGATTCTAGGATATAGTGCTATGCTGCCAGGTGGGTTCAGGAGCATGAAGAGCACAAGAGTTGCACTCATGTGGGGGAGTTCCCCCACTATACTGCTACTTTCACTAGGCTGTAGGTTGGATCCATCATGTGGCACCCATATTATGAGTGCCCATCTTGGGATGATCCACCCAGATTTATAGCTAGGACACGACATGAACGGTGGCTTATTGGTCGTAAGGTTAGCATCAAGGAGTATTTATTCTACTCTCAAGTTCTTTGTCAATACGGTTTTTAGTAGGATGTGCCACTTGTCCCATTATTGTACAGGTGCATCAGAGCAGAGAGAGACCTTCCTCACCCACATATCATAGAGTTGGTCTATGAGGAGGATGCCCTAATAGTTGACCCATAATTTGCTAGGGAAGTTACAGATGTGTTTGCACAGTGGTGGGGTGACTGGATGTGGCATGGTGATGGCATTCTATTTTGTAAGGATGATGCCAAATATGGGGTAGATCTAGCAAGGCATAGAGTCTGAGCTAGGACTGAGGTATAGGGCCAGCTGACAGAGTAGGTGGTAGTGGAGGAG
Source organism: Wollemia nobilis (assembly GCA_028583015.1). Lineage (NCBI taxonomy): Eukaryota > Viridiplantae > Streptophyta > Pinopsida > Araucariales > Araucariaceae > Wollemia > Wollemia nobilis. The sequence goes on along the minus strand of JAQPPZ010000386.1, from coordinate 2,703,436 downwards.
CAGGAGGCTCCTGAGGAGGAGGATGAGGAGTTGGATGTCAAGGAGAGAGATTCTCCTTTGAGGGAATAGTTGCATGAAATAGAGGTCAAGCTCCAATTGGCCAAGATCCAGGTACAGTAGTGTGTTGCTATCATTTCCCAGTGGGATGCTACTATAGTACAATGGGATGCTACTATAGAGCAACTTACTGCTCATATACAGGCTCTACAAGCTACTATCAGGGGCGGTGCTCCTAGGATGTAGGTGGTTTTTAAATCTTACACACCTCGAGGCTCTACAGGAATAGATCCAGGGATAAAGATCAGGTAGATGCAAGGTTTTCTATATGAGTATGAGAGGATGATTTCTAGTCATGTGGGACATATTTCTTATCTCAAGATGTAGATAAGGAGGCTAGGAGCCACTCCTAGGGAGAGGACAGGTGCAGGTGGATCATAGGCTAGCAAGAGCTCTACCTTAGTGCAGTCTTTCGTTTGACCTAACTAGAGGACCCTGAATCGCATAGAGATGCTAGCAGGCTCACACCGTTCCACTTGAGATCCATCCATAGGGAGTGGTGCTACAGGGGAAACTGACCCAGTATTTGATTGATGATGTTGTAGGATTTTATTTTTGAGTTTAGATGACTTATTATGACTGTAGCCTTCGGGTAATTTTGTATATCAATGCACTCTAAGATACACATTCTGAGACATTTTTTGAGACACATATATTTATATGAGACTTAGCATTATGTTTCATTACGTGTGTAATTTATTTATATATTTTTGTTTTATTTATGTGATGTGATGATGGCATTATGATTATATATGATAGATGATATTTATGATGATATGAATTTGATATGGATGCTTATGTATGTGTTTATGTAAATGCTTATATGATTTGATGATTGTGACATGATGTGATGTATCATGAGTTGATTTGATGATGGATTTATGATTCTATGTATGGGTGAATGCAACAATGTGTTCTTATATATGGATGGATGATTTATTATATTGTGTATTTATGGATGCAATGTTTTTGTTAGATGCATGTTTAATTTTGATTTAAATGTATGCATATAAATTGTGTTGTAATATGGTAAATGCAATGTGCCATGCACTATTTACATGATGCTCAATCTAATGTGAATGAAACTGTATGCTTTAATCACTTAAAACAGAAGGAATGCATATGATATGATTTCAACAATCTAGATGGGTGATACCATAGAAAGTATAACAATCTTGAATGTCAATAACCATTCTTATCACAAGAACTAATTTATTTGGGCATTCATATGTGAAATGGATTGGTGTGTATGTATGTAATTTCTTGATAACACTTATGCTAAAAAGGTTCAAAATAGTCAGTGGTTGTGTAGACATTATTTCTAACATTTATCCAATATCTAGCCTACTTTGTTTATAATCCTTAATTTGCAACTTTCAGAAAGGAAATTGATGATGTGATGAATGATGTGATTTTTTGCTATGTAGGACTTTTGAGGCTTTTATTGTGACTCAAACACTCTAGTTACACTATCAATAGTTGCATACTGACCATACTAGACTTTTGAAGAAGCAAGGCTTTCATCATGGACCTATAGATTCATTATCATTGTGTGTGCAAATTAATATATTTAGATAGAACTCAAGCATTTCCTCCAATGGCAGGTGAGATTCTTTCAGTCCATTGCTAAGACCGTGGATCCTCAATTGTTCATCTTATCCTGTGTTGGACTTAGTTGGATTATACCACTAGATGGCTTTATGTTACTTAAAGCTAGCTCATCCACATGCAAACATTGGTCTACACAAAAGCAAAATGCTATTGTGATAGACATATTGTCATGCGTAAGGATACTGCCATTGCCAGGCATGGATGCATACCAAACCTGTAATGGGGATCACCTTCTGGTTTTGTGCAATGTTGAGAATTCCAGGGATTCAAGTTCCATTCCCTTTTTTTCTTCATTTCATTTGGGATACTTGCTCATACTTACTGACAAAAATCACTATTTATTTTTTACTAATTTTTTTCTCTATTTTTCTCTTGAGCAAGGGATTTATGTAAGGATGAAATTCACTTGTTTGTTTTGACTTTGATTGTTTCTTGATTTTTGGATTTTGAATTATGACTTTGGAAACTGGAATTTTGGATTTGTGCTTTGTTTTAGGATTTTTACATATTTTAATGAAAGCAAGAGATTTATGTAGTGATGATAATCACTCATTTCTGTGTAGGGTAGAATTTGTCCTTTTGCCAACTCCCAGCACCTTTGAACCGGTCACATAGGGGGATATGCAAGGAAGATCCTTTTTGCTTAAGGTAACCTAGACCACTTTATGCAACTTTTTTTTTCCCTTGTATCAAATAGGAATTTAGTGTTTTTCAATTAGTGACAAGATCCTGAATATCTGAGGTATTCATGACTAGACCTTACTCTCTACTAATCAAGATGGATTTTCACAAAAACTGATAATACCACTAGATATGGTTGAATTACCGAAAAATCTTAGCCTATTCCTTATAGCAACATGACATGATTGTGTTGAAAAACATAGTTACACACATGGATGCATGGATGAAGGTGGACTTGTGTATTTGTGATTGCGATACAAATTGTGGCATCATTTGTAAGAGTGATCATAACATATGCAGATGCAATAGATATGTATGTTTAATGTAATGCAACTATATGGATGTAGATGTGAGATGCAACTGTTTTTGTATTTTTTATTTTTATATTTTTTTTGTATATTTTGATTGTATTTTGACCAAAGGTTTTATTGTGCCTTTGGAACTTTTTGATTTTGACCAAGCGGCGTGAAGCCATCTTTGGAGCATTTTTTATTGAACTTTGACCAAGTTGTGTAAAGATAACCTTGGATCTTTTTTGATTGAATTGTGACCAAGCGGTGTGAGGATACTGTTGGAGCTTTTGGAATTGTATTTTGACCAAGCGGTGTGAAGATACCCTTGGAGATTTTGGAATTGAAATTTTGACCAAGCGGTGTGAAGATACCCTTGGAAATTTTTTGAATTGAATTTTGACCAAGTGGTGTGAAAATACCCTTGGAGATTTTTGAATTGAATTTTTGACCAAGCGGTGTGAAGATACCCTTGGAGCTTTTTGAATTTTTAACTTTGACCAAGTGGTGTGAGAATACCCTTGGAGCTTTTTGAATTGAATTTTTGACCAAGCACTGTGAAGATACCCTTGGAGGTTTTTTTATTTAATTTTTGACCAAGCGGTGTTAAAATACCTTTGGAGATTTTTGAATTGAATTTTTGACCAAGCGGTGTGAATATACCCTTGGAGCTTTTAGAATTTTGAACTTTGACCAAGCAGTGTGAGAATACCCTTGGAGCTTTTTGAATTGAATTTTTTACAAAGTGGTATGAAGATACCCTTGGAGCTTTTTGATTGAATTTTTGACCAAGTGGTGTAAAAATACCTTTGGAGCTTTTTGAATTAAATTTTTGACCAAGCGGTGTGAAGATACCCTTGGAGATTTTTGAATTTTGAACTTTGACCAAGCGGTGTGAAGATACTCTTGGAGATTTTTTAATTTTAAACTTTGACCAAGTGGTGTGAAGATACCCTTGGAGCTTTTTGAATTGAATTTTTGACCAAGCAGTGTGAAGATACCCTTAGAGATTTTTTGATTGATTTTTTGACCAAGTGGTGTAAATATACCCTTGGATATTTTTGAATTTTGAACTTTTTATGTTTTTTGAATTTGTTTGCATTTTTAGTTTTAATGTTTTTGTATTTTTGACATATTTGATTATTTTTTTATACTTTGTGTAAAATATATTTATATGAATGATATTAAGAGGCTCAGGATCTTCAACACCATCCAATGATGTGAGGCAATATGCCCTAGGCCAAACTCTTTCTGAAATCATATAGGGGCCTATCCAGTTTGTTGTAAATTTATCTCATAGATGTGATGGCAGATTTGAGTTCTACTAGATTTCTTTGAGCACAAGATCCCCAAATTTGAATTCTCTCAAGTGGAATTTATTATTGTAAGCTCGCGCAAGGCAATCTTGATAAACATGGAGATGCTCCAAGGTATTGACTTGACGTTCATCAAGAAGTGTCAACTGATCAAGGTGGCCTTGCCACACGATGTCATCATCTATGAAGTCCTTCAATGCTATGCACAGAGTTAGAATTTCCAACTCTAGGGGAATGATGGCCTTAGTGCCATATACAAGTAAAAATAATGTTTCCCTAGTGGGCATCCGTACACTAGTCCTGTATGCCCACAATGCCAAAGGTAATTGTAGATGCTAGTCCTTATGCTTATCTTTCACTATTTTCCTTAAGATGGAGACTATATTTTTGTTTGACGCTTCTACTTGCCCATTTTCTTGTGAATAATAAGGTGTTGAAAAATGGTGTTGAATGTGATATTTGTTCATTAAAGCATGCACATTTTTGTTCTTTAAATATGGCCCATTATCTGATTATCTTCTAAGGGACCCCAAAATGACTTATGATATTGTGGAGTATAAACTTTGTAATCCTTGGTACAATTATCAATGTTAAGGGGATCACTTTGAACCATTTGGTAAAGTACTCATTGGATGTTATGATAAATGTGTATTGACCTAAGGATGGGGTGAAATATTCCCCACTAAGTCTAGTCTCCACTACGATAAGGGCCATACTTCTTGGATGGGTTGCAAGGCTTGTGATGGCAAGTGAGTGAGGTTTGCATGATGCTGGCACTTAACACATTTCTTGACATAATTGCAATAGTCTTTTTTCTTAGTGGGCCAATTGTAACCCATTCTCAAGATGCACTTAACGATGGCCATGCCACTGAAGTGACCGCCACATGTACCATCATGGGCTTGTGATATTTCCCAAGATACTTCCTGGAGCTCAAGACAATGAAGGAGCATTCCATCATAGCCTCATCTATAAAGGATCTCTCCTAGCAAGATATATCTCATCACATTCTATTTAAATGCTTGTATTTCAACATGTGATAGGCCTTATGGTACTATTCCAATCTTTAGGAAGTCCCATAATTGGGAAAACCAATCCTGATAAGTCATAACTTCTATGGATAAAATGGTATGTTCCTCCTGTGATCCAAAATTTGTGAAAACAGATTGAGAAATCATCCTATGGTGAATGGTTGTACCACACTCTGTAGGACCTTAGGAGATCAAATATCCCCAAGGTACCATTTATAATAAAGATCTAGCTCTAAAGGACCAATCTTGGTTTGGTTTGGTCTAGATCATGTTGATTGAATCTAGGTTGCCAATAGCCTCACATTGTATCACTGAATTTGCAAGAACTTTAACATGAATGGTTGTGAAATCAGTAGATAGATTCTAAGGGATTAAGGATCCTAAAGATATCATGGTGTCTATAAATCTATTTTATGTACGAGGGATTGCCTTGATGTCAGACCATTCAAGTCAGACTAGGTAAGTTTCAACAAGTTCCTTGTAAGCTTTCAGGAGTGGGCACTTGCATTGGAACAATCCTTTGACTTGATTGACTATGAGAAAAGAGTCACCAAATATATTCACTCTTTTAATGCCCATTGCAATGGTTGTTTGGAGTACTATTGGTCACGAATCCGTAGTCATATAAAATGCACCCTAGACCCGGCCAACATTGAAAGGCCAAGAGAAAGAGAAGTCTCCCGGGCCAATATCCAGAGAGGGTTGGCTCCCAAACTAATCTAAACTTGTTTGAAGATAAGGGTGTGGGAAATAAATGGAAAATTTAGAAAGAAAGGGAAATAACAAAAAGATATGGAAATATGGCCAAAGTCGATAGGTAATAGGTAGAACAACCTCAGACAACAAATAACCTCAATTAGCAACTAATTCTTAGAATACTCATACAGAAATTGGATCAAACATTGACCATATGTTTGCCTTCAATTATACTTCAAATGTTCAAATGAAAACACAGCCAAATTCAGAACAACATAATTCAACTTATATTTTAACACTGGACTAAGCAAAAGTGAATCACACAGAAAGCATCACATGAACAACAGTTTGGATTACCAACTCAAAAGACACTAAGAATAGAGAAAAATGCATCTAGGATTTCTACTTCAATTTTTGCAAGAAGGTCCTCTATTTTCTTTGAGATATACATAAGTATTTATAGAGGTTTTTCCTCTTCCTTTCGAATCACAACATTTAAAACATAAAACAAATTTTGAAGAGGCGATCCACAAAATATGCACTTGAAAAGAGAAACAATCCCCCTTAATCTGCCTTGGAGAAATGACATTCCCTGTTTTTATGGATCAAAACTAAAAATTAAATAGAAACAAGGGACCATATTTCTTCATTAAATGGCTATTCTCGGGGCATGCTTGAAGTTTTTAGGAAATCATGAACAAGAGCTTTTAATACCGAAGGCATATTTAATTTTGGTGGCATCAAAAACTACATGATTTAACACGTTCTCCCATCTTGCGCACATAGGTAGATAGCAAAACATTTAATCTTGGAGCCTCTCTGACCTCAATCTCAAAATTAGTTGGAGATCTTTTAAAACATTACTTTGTTTGATCCTTATCTTCTCCTCGCGTTCTCCTATGCAATTTTGAAGGAAAATGCGAACAAAAATTTATCGGGCCTTTGTTGTTGCTTCTATCGTGAAAATGTGATAGGTCACGAAATCGTGACAATATACCTTCATTTTGTTTTATCCCCATGACATGTCATGAAATCATGACATTCTCCTCTATTTTGGATTTTTTGTTGCTTCTTGTCGCAAAAATGTAACCTGTTGCAAAATCGTGACACCTTTCTCTTGGCGCTGTCTTGTCCACTTTCTCACCACGAAATCATGACATGTCGTGAAATTGTGACAATTTCTTCCTTTTGGTTCCTTTTCTGCTTTATACCCACAAAAACGTGACAATTCATGAAATCATGACAATTTTCACTCACTTGGCCCCTGTCTTCATTATTTTCATGAAAACGTGACGTGTTGCAAAATCGTGACATCCTCCACTTTGTTGGCTTTCATCTTCTTGCAAGTGGTAAAAATGTGACATGTCACAAAATCATGATAATTTCTGACTTGGTACTGTCCTTCCCGCTTTTGCCTTGAGAAAATGTGACATGTCATGAAATCGTGACATGTTTCCTTCTGCCTTGTACTTTTCAGCTTTCGTTCCACGAAAATGCGATAGGTCACGAAAATGCGACATGTTGCGATATCGTGACATTTTTCTCCATTTTGTTCTTTCGTCTTCAATAAGTCATGAAATCACATGTTTCTATCTTCCCCTTTGTTTCTGATTTTGCCCCATGAAAATGTGACATATCGTGAAATCGCGACGTCCTTCTTCGTTTGGCTTTGTCTCCACGATATGTCATGAAATCATGACATCTTCCTTCGTTTGGATTCTTTCAGCTATCTCCACGCAAAAATGTGACATGTCACAATATCACGACATTTCGTACCATCTTGCTCCTTCCTCACTTTCCTATCGCGATATCGTGACATTTTTCCTTGGCGCTCCCCTTTGTTGTTGTATGTCATGATATCACGACATTTTCTTACTATTTTGCTTTGTTGCCACTGCAAGTCATGAAAATGCGACATGTCACGATATCACAACTTTCACTTTACTGCTCCCTCATCGCAACAAGTCATGAAAATGCGACATGTCACGATGTCGTGACAATTTTGCCATTACTACTTCCTTTGCTTTTTTTTTAGCGTGAAAACATGACAGGTCACGATATCGTGACATTTTCTGTTCTTAGCTATTTTTTGCATGGGATGCCATGAAACTACAATAGGTCGCGATAGCACGACATGTCACGATATCGCGACATCTTACACTTACTTTACTTTAACACAAAACTTGTAGAGATTTTTGTATTTTCCCTTTCAAAGTGCTTGGAGGGACAAATAGAGGAGTATCTCCATAATTTGTGCATTCTTTTGCATGAACAGTAACAACAAAAACAATGTGGCAAAAATACCAACATTATTGGCAGCTCTCGGGGTATACAGTTCTGTTGTATGCATGAACCTCAGGCCTTTATCCATTGGGAAACAGAGTCAAGAAGTTAGAGGAGCAGAAGAAGTGAGTGAGTTCTGGTTGATACTGGATGTTTCTATGGGCTGCTACAAAAAGCTCTTGTTGGCGCTCGACACTCAAAATAGGACCTTCAGCAAAAATTTGAAGAATAGCAGAACTTCCCTTATTCCTTGAACTACTGCATTTTTCCTAGCTCGATTGAGATGGGTAATCACTAGGTGCTATATCTTTGGAGTGCTAAAAAGAAACACACACAAACTAAATAGAAAACTATACCTAAGCTCCTAAGCAACACTGAGTGCCCTTGGCACTTTATTTACTAGCTAGGCTATTTATAGTATTTACACAAAAGTTTATGACATGATTGGCATGCCGCCACCACAAACCCAGCTTCGGGTGTCTATCCGGTGAACCTGCAGTGTCCAGACCAGATCTGATCATACTTGAGTCGGTCCTTGAAGTTTGGATGACCTCTCAAAGTTCTCCATGTTGCGAACAGGGTGCAATGTGGCAAGTTATCATGTATGACAGTACCCATACAATTGACAAATAATATGGCAAAGAGGTTTACCACATTGGGGCCTTCTTCGGGTATCAGTTGTAGTGATGGCTAGAGCCAATACCACCACTTTAAAGAGTCCACTGGCTATGGGCTGAGTACAGGCTCCTCCAACCCCTTGATGCGATAATAGGACTTTTTCGGTGATAGGCATTTTTCCAGGATCTCCTCAGGCTCAGCCTCTTGGTGAGGCTTGCTTATTGGGTTCTGTCTGAATACTTGCATGTTATTCCCTAGGACACAAAAAGGGTGCAAAAATGTGCCCTCTTTGCTCTTAGGTTCTACCACTTGAGCCTATTCCCCTTCTTGGCCCATCTCCTGATGGAGACTGCAAGCAACCATATTATCTATTGCCAGGACAAAGCTTGCATATTCCCATTGTTGGACTTGGATGAAATCTGCCTCTTACACTCCACACAGTTGCATCTCAGGTCTCTACTCAGTATGAGGAATATTCCATGGTGAATAATGCACAAGGTAGATAGGAGCAGTGACTGCCAGAGAAAGTGATGGATTTTCTCCCCATTGCCACTTTCCTGATAGGAGCAAAAGTTGTTCCGCTCGCACTGCTTCCTCAAATATTTGAGGGAATCTATGTTCACTTGATTGCAGTAAGAGGAGGCTTATGTTCAGGTGGAAATACTGAACATAGAAGATGTGGGCCTGGGTGGGTCTCGATTGGATCTCCCATGGAATTCTCTTCCAACTTCTATAGAATTGTACATTGAAGTTTGTGATGCTCTCCAGAGGTGTTTTTGTGATGGTGAAGTGCATTAAAATCTAAAAGGGATCATGAGAGCCGTTGAATGTTCTGATTAGTGCTCCCACTAAGTCATCCAATGAGCATATGCTTTTATGCATGAGCAGTCTGTACCACTGCAATGCCCTTCCTTCCAAAGATAGAACCAGAAGTCTGATCATGACATCTTCATGGATTATGTTATGGAGGATTACAAAGAAACAACATCTTCAAGGTGCTCTTGGGCCATTCCCTTAGTGCCATTGTATTTTGTCAATGTCTTCAAGGCAATTTTGGGAATTTCATGGTAACTTTGAAGATTCAGGGGGCCAAGATCATCCTAGCTAGGATACCTTACATTTGCCATTATAGCAGTGGTCTGCAGAGATTACGGTTATCACCACTAAGTCGGAGTCACCAGGTGAACATTCTTTTCTCCGCTTGTGAGGTCAAGGCTACTCACCAAACCTTGATTCCTATGAGGTGTCTTATTTTAGCTTTAAAAGGCATCTACGATTAAGAAATTTGGATCTTCAGCTCAACAAAGTCACCAGGTGATTTTTCCAGATGAAGACAAGCCAGAGATTCACCAAACTCGGGCTTCCTTAAAATATGGATACTGTTCATCCCACCGGGCATGCCAAAAATTGTTGGTCACGAATCTACCTAGTCATATAAAATGCACCCTGGACCCAACCAACATTTAAAGGCCGAGAGAAAGAGAAGTCTCCCGGGCAAATCTCCAGAGAGGGCAGGCTCCCAAACTAATCTAAACTTGTTTGAAGATAAGGGTGCGGGAAAGAAATTGAAAATGCAGAAAGAAAAGGAAATAATAGAAAGAGATGAAAATATGGCCGAAGCTGATAGTTAATAGGGATAACAACCTCAGAGAACAAATAACCTCAACTAGATCCTAAAGATAAGCAGCAACTAATTCTTAGAATACTCATACAGAAACTGGATCAAGCATTGACCATATGTTTACCTTCAATTATACTTCAAATGTTCAAATGAAAACATAGCCAAATTCAAAATAGCAGAATTCAACTTATATTTTAACATTGGACTAAGAAAAAGTGAATCACATAGAAAGCATCACATGAACAATAGTTTGGATTACCAACTCAAAAGACACTAAGAATAGAGCAAAATGCATCTAGGATTTCTGCTTCAATTTTTGCAAGAAGGTCCTCTCTTTTCTTTGAGATATACATAAGTATTTATAGAGGTTTTTCCTCTTCCTTTCGAATCACAGCATTTAAAACATAAAATAGATTTTGAAGAGGCGATCCGCAAAATATGCAATTAAGAAGAGAAAAAATCCCCCTTAATCTGCCTCAGAGAAATGACATTCCCTATTTTTATGGATCAAAACTAAAAATTAAACAGAAACAAGGGACCATATTTCTTCATTAAATGGCTGTTCTCGGGGTATGCTTGAAGTTTTTAGGAAATCATGAACAAGATATTTTAATACCTGAGGCATCTTTAATTTTTGTGGCGTTAAAAACTGCATGATTTAACATGTTCTCCCATATTGCACACATAGGTAGACAACAAAACATTTAATATTGGAGCCTCTTTGACCTCGATCTCAAAATCAGTTGGAGAGATTTTAAAACATTACTTTGTTTGATCCTTATCTTCTCCTCACGTTCTCTTATGCAATTTTGAAGGAAAATGCGGACAGAACTTTATCAGGCCTTTGTTGTTGCTTCTGTCGTGAAAATGTGATAGTTCACAAAATTGTGACAATCTGCCTTCATTTTGTTTTGTCCCCATGACATGTCGCGAAATCATGACATTCTCCTCTGTTTTGGATTTTTCACTGCTTCTTATCGCAAAAATGTAACCTGTCGTGAAATCACGACACCTTTCTCTTGGCGTTGTCTTGTCTGCTTTCTCACCACAAAATCATGACAATTTATTCCTTCTGGTTCCTTTTCTGCTTGTTGTGAAATCGCGACAATTTTCACTCACTTGGCCCCTGTCTTCATTATTTCTATGAAAATGCGACATGTCATGAAATCGTGACATCCTCCACTTTGTTGGATTTCATCTTCTTGCAAGTGGCAAAAATGTGACATGTGAAATTGCAACAATTTCTTACTTGGCACTGTCCTTCCCTCTTTTGCCCCGTGAAAATGCAACATGTTGCAAAATCATGACATGTTTCCTTCTGCCTTGTACTTTTTAGCTTTTATTTTGTGAAAACGCGACAGGTCACGAAAATGCGACATGTTGCGATATCTTGACATTTTTATCCATTTTGTTCTTTCGTCTTCAACAAGTCACGCAATTGCGACATGTTTCTATCTTCCCCTTTGTTTCTGCTTTTGCCCCGTAAAAATGTGACATGTTGCAAAATCATGACGTCCTTCTCCATTTGGCTTTGTATCCATGATATGTCATGAAATTGTGACATCTTCCTTCGTTTGGCTTCTTTTAGCTGTCTCCATGTGAAAACGTGACATGTCATGATATTGCGACATTTCGTACCATCTGGCTCCTTCCTCTCTTTCCCGTCATGATATCGCAATATTTTTCATTGGCACTCCCCTTTGCTAATGTATGTCACGATATCACGACATTTTCTTACCATTTTTTCTTTATTGCCACTGCAAGTCACGAAAATGCGACATGTCGCGATATCGCAACAAATTTCACTTTACTGCTCCCTCATTGCAACAAGTCACAAAAATACGACATGTCGCGATGTCGCGACAATTTTTCCATTACTGCTTCCTTTGCTTTTTTTTAGCGTGAAAATGTGATAGGTCACGAAAATGTGACATGTCGCGATATCACGACATTTTCTATGCTTAGCTATTTTTTGCATCGGACACTGCGAAACTGCAACAGGTTGCGATAGTGGGACATGTCGCAATATCGCAACATCTTACACTTTACTTTAACACAAAAATTGTAGAGATTTTTGTATTTTCCCTTTCGAAGTCCTTGGAGGGACAAATAGAGGAGTGAGTATCTCCACAATTTGTGCTTTCTTTTGTATGAAAAGTAACAACAAAAACAATGTGGCAAAAATGCCAACAAGTCCCAAGATCAAGGTCTCATACTCTGTGTTATTGTTTGTGCATGGGAAGTCTAAGTTAAATGATAAGGTAAATGGAGCATCCTATGGTGTGATAAAGACTATCCCTGCTCCACCCCCTTGCTCGTACTTTGAACCATCGAAGAACAATTCTATGTCTCTTTCCTTTTCAGGATCTTTGGGTTTGGGTGGATCTAATAATGCGAAGACTGCATCATCAGGCAGTTCTATGGTGAGAAGCTTGTTATCTTGAAGAGGTGCCTTTGCTAATTGATCTGCTATGACTTGGCCCTTGATGGAATTTTTGCTTATGAACTCTAGATCAAATTCTATCAATAGCATGATCCACTTTGCAGTATGTGTATTATGATAGGTCTTGTTCATCATATACTGCAAAGGATTTTGTTTTGATATAACGTAAGTCGTATGGCTCAACATGTAGTGTCACAATTTTTTGGTTGCAAAGACCACTACTAAGCACAACTTTTCTACATACGCATATCCTATCTCATAACTTACCAAGGTGCGACTGATGTAATATACGACTTGCTCTTTTTCTTGTGTGTTATTTTGAGCCAACATGGTTCCCAAAGCAAAGTTAGTAGCCAATATGTATAGTAAAATTGCATGTCTAGCCTTGGTGGAGTCAATACTGGCGGTGTTTCTAGGTAATTTTTTATCTTTGCAAAGGCTTGTTGGCACTCTTCATCCCAATGAAATGGGACATATTTGTGTAGCAACCGGTTCATGGGTCGACACTTGTATGATAATTGTGCAATGAACCATTTGATGGATGCTACCTTGCCTTGTAGGCTTCTTAACTCCCTAATGTTGGTAGGGGCATCCATTTCCATTATAGCTTCTACCTTTATAGGGTCAAATTCAATACCTCTCTTATAAATGATGAAACCTAAGAGCTTACTAGAAGTTACACCAAACATGCACTTCTTAGGTTTCAATTTGACGTTGTACTCAATGAGGCAATCAAAGAATTTCATAAGGATTTTAGTGTGTTATTGTTGTACTAAATATTTGGCCAATAAGTCATCCATGTAGTATTCTAATATTGTGTGCATGTAGTCATGAAATATGTATGTCATGGCATGTTGATACATGGCACCAACATTATTTAGGCCAAATAGCATCACCTTGTAACATAATGTTCCCCATGGGGTAATGAAAGTGGTTTTATGCTGGTCTTCAGGTTTGATTTAGATTTGATTGCATCTAAAAAACCCATCCATTAGGGAGAGCATATCATGACCTACAGTGGCATCAACAAGAGAATCTATGTTTGGAAATGGGAATGAATCCTTCATAGTTACCCTATTCAAGTCTCTGAAATTTATGCAAATGTGGAATCTTCCATCCGGTTTTCCCATGGGAACCACGTTTGAAATTCACTCGAGATAATCGATGGGCATTATGAAAATCACATCCAATAGTTTTGTAACTCATTATTCACCATCAAAGTGACGGTTGGATGCATTTTACTCAAATTTTGCTTGACTGGTTTCTTCATGGGATCCAATTAAAGGTTGTGAATAACTAAATTTGGATCAATACCTAGCATGTCTTTGTAAGTCCTAGAAAAAATATTTGGCCTCTCTTTAAGGAGAGCAATTATGATGGCTTTTTCCTCTGGAGACAGAATTTCTCTAAACTTGACTTTCTTTGGTTGAGTAGGACCATCATTAATGTCCATATCAAAAGTCGCTTCTATGGCCATATGTGATCCATACTCCAGCTGGTGAGACATGGGTATCAAATGAATGTCATTAGCAATATTTATAGGTCCTACTGACTTAGAATCCAAGTCGACATGGAATACATCATATGCACATCCTGATGCAAAATGAAATGGTTTCCACACCTCTTTGCTAGGAAAAAGGTCTTCAATATATATGGGTGAATCAACGTGATCCCAATCAATAGCCTTTGTATTAAGACATAGTGTTTTAGTAGGATGTGTTGGGTTATGAAGTGGAGTGGTCAAATCAATGGAGATTGTATTAATGGATGGAATGAAATCTCCAGGACCATGTGGGTGAAATCTTGTCTCAGAGGCTTCTCATCCATTCTTGCGATGAGGCTCCAGAGGAAAATGAATCTTTGTATCTGGCCCATGAGAAGGCTAGATAATAGGATTATTAGGTTTTAAGAGCTCCATGAATGTAGGTATATGGGGATTGACCATGCGATGAATGACATTTAAGTCGATCGGTTTCCCCAAAAAACATAATCTAGGGTCTATGGCACAAATTACCACTTCTCTTTCTACCAGTATGTTGACCTGCCATAGGTGGTGAGCTCCAATATAAGCCATATCAATCTCATTATCAAATTTTTCATCACTTATCCAAAAACTATTAGCATTGGTATGTGGCCCCAAGGTAACAGGCACATCTCTTGGCCCTAAGTAGGCCACATCTATCTCATCCTCATATTCTTCATCACTTATGAAGATGCCATTTGTATTAGTATGTTGCTCCAAGTCATGGGACCATTGCCTTGCCCCTAGGTAGGCTCTCTCTGTTGAGTCCTCTGACTCATAGACACTTTCATCTGATATGTACCCACTCTTATTGTGGCTGGACCAGGTATGGTTTTGTAAATAGTGAGGCCCATGATAGGCTAATATTGTCTACACTTCATAATTATTTGCCTCATATCCATTTCCTTATCATTCCTCATCCCACAAGTCACAACCTATTGGGATGGCCTCAATTGTGGAGCTTGGATGATAAGTCTTAGGAGGTGGTATGTTTACCACAACCACTTATCGATTGCTCAGATATCTTGTACTTTATGGATGATAGGGAATAAAATCCATGTCTTCTCCTAACCCCAAGCTTAATCTATCCAATGTTACTGCTAGAGAGTCATCTCGACCTCTGATGTGATAGCCTAACATAAACCTGTCATATGGAAGCTGGTATTATGGTTCGAATGGCTACCTACACCCCTGCTCATATATACCAATACTGTAACCATACCAATGGCAACATCCAAAATAGTTTAGAGAAAAATCAATATTAGAGAGGTAATGAAAATTAACTATGAATAGTTCATCATTGTCCTCTTTTATGACTATAGACTTATAGGTGCAGTCTAGGCTAGCATAGATAAAATTTGTCTGGTTGGGAGGGATTCCAAGCAGAATCATTGTTCCCACTGATGGTCTTAGGTCTTTTGGCCATCCCATATCCTATGTAGACTCTATGATGGGCATAAATATTATGTTCTGCACAAGATAATCTCCTATCCCTGTACTTGCCAAGTGTATTGTCACATGTGATGTGGATGATCTTATAGATGACACTGGAAAAGTGGGTTCTAGTATCTCCTGACTTGATCTTGGAGATATTATTCTTCCATGGGACTTGGAATTTTCTCAATGCCTATGGTCAACACTTCCTTGGGATTTCCTTCCTCAACTATGGGTCCCTTTAGCTTCTGATTGTCTTTTGGTTTAGACGATGGTCTATTAGAAGCATTAGTCATTTTGGGTGCAAGATGAGGTGTTGATGTGTCTGGGTTTCTAGATACCCCTTTTCCTTTGTTATCTAGTTGTGTAGTTGGATATGAAAATCCTACATACAAGTGGGTAGATGGAATTACAAATTCTTCCAAAAAATCCACCTAATGGACATATTTGAATGGCTCTTCATCAGCCAACACTACATAGACTTTGTCATCATGCACATACTTGACACATTGGTGTAAAATCGAAGGAACACACTTCATATCTCTTATCCAAGGGCACCCTAGGAGGATGTTGTATTGCATGGAACCTTACAAGACACAACACATCATAGGGATGGTATTATGACCTACCTTTATGGGTAAGAATATCATTTCAACAATTGCATAAAGCATCATTGAAAGCTCTTAATGTGTAAGCTCCCAGAATTATATTTGACTTGGGGATCATAAGATGTTCTATTGTTGTTGTTGTGATGATGTTGATTGAAGAACCCGTATCAACCAAGACCTGCTTAAAAGGTAAATCATTGACTGATACAACAATGTGCAGTGGAGAGTCTCGTAAGGTAGTAGACACTATCTTGATTTCATGATCATAAAACTGGATTACAGGTTCTTGAAATTCTTGCACTTGTTTGAAAAAACAAGTTAATGCATTTGGATCTTTTGGTTGGAGCTCAATTGATCTCAAAATCTCCATCAAAGTCTCCCTATGCTTTGGGAACTATTGTATAAGCTCATAGATAGATAGCTTAGCTAGATTCATTTGTAAATTTTTCTCTAGTCTACTCTGAACAGTTACCACAGGTCGATTTGGTGGACCTAGAAGGTTGTTCTACCCTTGCCTCTGCCTAGGTGCAGCTGGGACATTAATAGGAGCTACAAAAGGTTGTGGTTGACCATATCATCTAGTCTTGGTAGCTATATTGAAAATTTCAACCATCCCAATGCACCCATTAGTAGGTGTATCAATTCAGACATGATTGACTTGGGAACCTTGCCCTCTAGGGACCTCATGGTTGGGCAACGAGTTCATGTATATGCCCATATCTCTATTATTGGGAGCCAATGGGTTGTCAACTTTAATTTTTACCACCTCAATAATTTTGTGTACTTGAAACCAATGAAAACTTCAATAATATGCCCTGGTATCTTGTGATAGGGTAAAATTGATCTTCCCTATATCCTTTTTGCTTAGGATAGTTTGGATCTATAAGAGGTACATCTAGAAATCTAATCTTCCTAGCCTTGCTCAATTGGTTGAAAATTGATTGCATTGACTCTGATAGAGGTGTAAAATAGCGAGGTGGCTTACGTTCTCTATTTCACCCCTAATTGTTCTTTTGATCATAGTTGGTTGGTGGGGGTTGTGCTTGATAATTTTTGGGTTGCTACATAGCCCCATACTTAGGTGCAACCAATACTACTTGGTTGACTAGAGCAAGGTTTTCTTGCTTCTACTTGTATTTGTCATTTTTGCCATTCTTGTTCCATTCCTTGTTTCAGAGCTTGATGGTTCCCTCATATACTTTTATGGCTTTAATGAGTTTGGAATGTGCCAAGGATTCCTCAAATGAAGGATATTATTGAAGCTATAGCAAGAGGAAAATATGTTTAAAATAACTCTTGGTGAACATGTAGACAATTTCTTCTATGGGGACGGAGAATGATAACTTTGCCATGACTTTTCTCCATCTATCCTCATATTCCATTACTGGATCATTGTCATAATATTTTAGGTTGGCCAAGTCTAAAATGTTCACTTTTATTTTATAACCAAAGGAGAAACACTTTAGGAATGCATTTTTTAGTTGCTCAAAACTGGATATGTTGTGCTTGGGCAGTTGGTTGAACCATTGAGTGGCAGCACCCAAAAATGTCATAATGAAATTCCTTAGCATAAGAGCATCATTGTCTTCAAGATGAAAACATGCATTGATAAAATTGGTAATATGATCTTGTGCATCCTCTTCTCCATTAAAATTTTCTAACCTAGGCATCTCAAAATTCTTAGGATATATAGGGCTAGGGACTGATGGACATAATGGCTAGTTGTGTATTTTTCTCAATGTCGATTCGTTGTCTGCCATTTCTTGTTTCTCAAAGGACTTCATATTTTTAGTGAGTGCCTTGAATGCCTTTGAGGCAAGGATTTCCTCCTCTTGTAGGCCCCCTAATGGTTGTAATGGAGGTCACTCTATATGCCTTTTACTTTCTCCTACAAGGGGGTTCATGATGCGCTTGATATTGATTTATCTATCTACCCTTTCTCCACCAGTTTGATGTTGTTCATAATTTGAGTGGTAGTTTTGTTGTGTACTTTCTTATTGTCTTTTGCATCCCTCTCTTAGTGATTCAGCATGTTTATCTCTTTGATTATCTTTTCTATTGGCTCATAATTTGATGCGAGCTAGTTGCTCAGCTTGTTCTCTAAGACACTGCTCATGTTGGTGCAAAATCCTTTCTATTTGTTTATCATGTTCGAGAGCTTCCACTAGCTCTCACTCTTTATGCAATGTATTTTATAACCGTTGCATGTGGTAAAATTACGCTATTGAATAAGACTCAAGTCTATCTGATTATACTCTTGTGGTTTTGATTAGCAGATTCCTCAAAGAGGTCTTTGTTGTTTCTTAGATTTTGCTTGCTACTGTAATCTGTTCCATGTGTTGGTAAGTGTCTCTACGATCAGACTCTACATGAGACTTGTGGAGTCATTCTAAAGCATCCCCAGGTTGAGAGGTACATTTAGAAGTAACAATTCATGAACTTCCAGATGTAGAATTTTCTATGACTATGGTTTTGGGGGGTGGCCTCGGATGCAACCGATCCAACTCATATAACTATCTTGTTTTCCATGGTTGATCCCTTGGGTTGCCATTTTCTCCAATGAGGTCATAATCTATTGGAATCCTTCCTCTTGTATGAAGGGTATCTTCTATTTGATGCCTATGACTGGATGTAGCTCTAGTTTCTTGCCCTTTGATGGGTAAACCTATTCTCAATGTCTCATGTGAAGTTTGAGATGTTGTGACTCTTGTGTGTATTTTTGGTTATGAGGGATTTGTGGCCCTATATACCCTCCATGAGGATGGATATGGAGAAACCTCATCATATCTATGTGAATAATGGGGTCAAGAACCTCCTTATGTCCATATGAAGAGGAAGCTCTTGAAGCTTCCTCATGTCTCTGAGAAGTTTATGTGTGTTTAGAGGAAGACCTTGAGGTTTCCTCGTGTCTTCTTGATGAAGATGGTCATGAGGCTTCTTTGTATTTTTGTGATTTTGTTCCATGATTTGAATCCCTATTTGGTATTTCTCGATGAGATCCCCCAAGGGTTGAATTATCACCCTGTAGACTCGTAGAACTATGTCTCACGATCTTATGAGCATATGGTTCAATGTTACTATGACTTCGCCTATGGGTATGTATTACTTCATATTCTCCTTAGATATTGGACCGAGGGTGTTTACTTTTGGTTTTTACCATTGTGCTTGTGAATTAATTTTTTTGGATTGCAATTTAGATGTGGCCAAACAATATCAAGCTAGTGTTTATCTTGATTACCAATTTATGTGTGCCCTAAACTATTTTATGTGTCTTTGATATGTTGTTGCTCTTTTTTCTTGCTCTTGTTTTGGATTTAGAATAAGGAGACTCATTCATATTGGGAATCAAGAACACCCATGCCAAACATGATTTTCTTAAAAAGAGACTAGGGTACACCATTGAAGTCCCAGTGGGGGGTTCGCCTAGATCTTCCAGTCTGAACCAATTGTTCCAATATTGAGATATAGTTTGAACATGAATAACTTAGTACCACTTTGAGGAAGTTCCCAATTATGTTCTAAGAAGATCTAAGGGACAATCCAGTGGAAGGATATGAATGCCAACATCACCGTATTGAATTGAAGGTTGGTGATGAAATCCAACTCTCCAATGTTTAAAACATGTGTATGTGTGTGTGGTTCATTTTAAGTTTACATAAAGTAAAATGCATCATACAGTAGTAATGACTCTTTCCTATATGCCTGATTTGAATGATGTTTCACTTTTCAGAAAAGATGCATAACTAGCATGAGACTCATGAATGTATTCTACTTTGTGCAAATATGGCCTCTAGCAGGGCCTCAAGGCAAGCAAACCAAAACATAATTCCTAGCATGCTATATTCTAGGGTAGAATTTACAAGCATAAGTTGATGTTACTAGCAACGCCCAGTGAAAACCTAAAAAGCTCTAAGATGCACTAGATGAAAATTCTTTCCTTTCTTTCCTTAATTTTCCAAATTAAAATGTGGTTTAATGTTCACTATTTTTTAGGAAAACAAAAGCAGATAAAAGAACATAAATCATCACAGAAGTTGTACCAACCTAAAATCCAGCTCAAAGGAGCAATATTTTGATTTTTTTTGCACTCAAGCTTTGGCCACTATTGACCAAAGTGGTTGATTCTTGGCCACTGTAGACCATAGCGGTTGACTCTTGGCCGTTGTAGACTAGAGCGGCTGATTCTTGGCCACTATAGACCAGAGCGGCTAGAACTGCACACAAAAATATAGATCAGTAGAGTGGAAGAAAATAAAAACTAGGAAGGGGTCCCACCGTGATCACCATCTGTAGAGATCTTGAGGAAGAGGTTGCACTATCTGATCACTCTATTTGTGATTATTATTGAAATTTACCATATATTAAATGAAAAAACATACAATAAAGGCATAACCGAAGTGTGAAGAAATAAATGAATGAATACTTTGTATTGATATTTATAATATTTGGTTACATATAAATCCCTCTATGATATACCCTTCATTTGATACATGATTTTACACAAAGAGGGTAGCAGATGTATAAAATATCCACTAGAAAGGGGTGATGCATCTTTACAGGATTTTTGGTGATGCACACAAAACTATATGAGGGCTTATAAATGCCTCCTTCTCTAGGTTTTATTCCTATAGGGATCCTCTTGCTTTCATATGTTATGGATTCGTTCGATGAACCTGTAGTCCTATAATAAATGAAAAAACAACACACGCTTATATTTTTGAGAATGCCTCCCCAAATGAGTCTATTAGAAATGAATATGCTCAATGAAAACAAATGCAATGAAACTAGTACTATGAATGCAAATAATTGAAATAAAGCCTATGCTAATGAAATGAAAGAGGAAGCAGAATAAAATAAACTATCACCTAAACCCTACACTAGGTTGCGGGACACTATCCGGGATAGTTGTCGCTAAGGTGAAATATATCTCTATTGATCCAAAGGCTATGGGTTCAAATCTACTACTAATTTTAAGATAATTACCATATATGTTCATATTTGCCCTCCAATCCGATAGATCTTTGCTACAAAAATTGATCTCCAAGGAAAGCTCTCCAAGTCTCTAGAAGCTCTCCTCAATGATCCAACTTGTTCAAAATTATGATGTGCAATGTTCTCTCTCCTTTCGATTGATAAAAGAAGGTCCCCTAGTGCTTTTAGGTTTTCTCCTTATAAATTTTTTGAAGCCTTAGGTCAGTGTTCAAACCCTAGGACTGAATCCTTTATGCACACTTTATGTTAGCATGAGAATTTAAGATTTCGTCTACCCTTGAGGGGCAGTTAACTGATGTTTAAATTTGGACTTGAGTCTTTCATGTAGATTGGCTATGAGGAGGAATGCAATGTTATCCCTGCTCATATTTATTGCATGCAAACTACCAATTCCACCCGATATTAGTCTAAATGGGTGGCAAAATACATTTAAATTCTAGCTTCTATCATCTACAGCAGCTAAGGTTTGGCCGCTCTAAGCTATAGTGGCCAAAATATAGCCACTCTGGTCCATAGAAACCAGGCTTGGATGGGCTGAAAATGCCTCAAATGAGTGGTAAAAACCACTTTTGACACTTGGAAGGTCCCAAGGTTTAGTCACATGACCTATGAGTGTGCCTATGTGAGTAGTCTCCCTGAACATGACATGTTTTAGGTGTCTACATATGGATTATCAAAATTTAGGAGTGGGTGATGAGGATGATGGTCCCCCTTATTCGTGTGATGTCTTGTTTTATAATATGATTGGTTCTATGTGTTCTAAAATTAAACCTTCTATTTTAGCAAAGGATCCTACTTTTCTATCCTATAGTGATATTACAAAGTTAGGAATTGCTCCTCCTTATTTTAAAAAGAATGGTTATGTTCATGAGTGCATTGATTATTGTGCTATCGCTACCAAAGAAAGATCTATGAAGGAGCCTCTCCATAATTCTAATTATCGAGAAGGCTTTACCTTTTAGGGGTTTCTTTGACAAAACAAACCATGGCATGCCCATTATTTTTTTTAAGAAAAGTGGCACACTTAGATGTGTCAACTTTCATTTTGCTTGCTTAAATTAATTTATTCAAATTACTTAATAATAAAAACTTAAAAATAAAAATATTTTTCAATTAATCATCATTTAGTTATGCATTTGCATTTCCATTGCATCCATCTGCTTGTTCATATTGCATTGTTGCTTGTCCTCCTTTTGCATTATTTGCCTAACATTTAATTCAACTTGCATGCCTGAATGTCATATTTTGCATGATTGCTTGTTCATGACTACTTGATCATATAGATTTCTAGGGATCTTGCAAAAATGGCATGTGATGATACCTAGTTAGGTCATAGCTCACATGCATTGCACTCTCTAGGATTCTGATGCCTAGTAATATCCCCACCTAGGGCTTTCTTCTTTAGTTTTCTTTCTTTATTTCTTGCCTATTCAAGTTTTTATCTTCCTTTATATTGGAAATAGTTAAGTGTATCTCTTAGATCAAGGGTGATCACTTGTCAATATTTCCTTTTCACTTTTTCATTGCATTATTTTTTTATTTGTATTTCTTTGCTTTAAAAAAGGAAATACATATGCTTTATTTATTTCTTTTTAAAGTCATCCTTTGACACAATTGCACACACTCACTAGTTTGTTTTCTACTCTAAACCCCTATAGGGGGTAGCACTCACCTAATATATATATTGTATCCTTATATTACACCCCACATGAGATAGATATACATCCTAGTAGGTATCTTATAAAATATGATCTTCTATTGGGTTATACTCCATTTTGACTCATCAGGATCAACACCCCATTATAGGATAAGCTCCTTGGCCATTTTTAATAGGCCTTGGTATACATCCTAGTGGGTAATAACCCCATAGAAATCAATAAGTAAGAAAACACCCCTAGTGGTTCAAACTCCAACATGTCATCCCTCTTAACGAGCACTACACCCATAGGGGGTTTAGCTCCTATTTTTTTTGGTATGATTCATAGTATCTAATCGCATTGGTCCCTTATGACCTACGCTAATTTTAATACTATGTTTCACCCATCCTTCTCTATTTTATATGGTTGACCTTTGGATTGTTTTCTTCTTTGTATTCTTATTAATCTTCCTCTTCTTTGAATCATATTTCTTTCTTCCATCCATTTCATCCATTTTCATCCATGCATTTTATATAGCATTACATTTAATATAGATTGCATTCATAAAACATTAAATTAAAGAACATATAAGATAATAATCACATGCACACATTGACAACACATAAAAGATAAAGCAGCTATATATTACTCAATGAAAAGAGAGAGATACAATCGTGTTTGGTTGGTGTGCCATAGCCCAATCCTAGTACACTCAATCAATCCCTAGGGGTGCATTCCACAATAAAAATTGGCATGTCATTATGATCTCTAGACTAGCCTAGCCTAGCTTTGAGAGTCTGACTCCTCTACTCCACCTAAAGGAGGAGATGGTCTAGGTAGCTGCATACCCATGGATGGTGATTTTGATAATATCCATTACCAAGACCATGACCTGCTAGCTAGCTAGAGGGATGAAGGGAGTGTCACTCTCTACTTCACTGGTACTACCTAGTAGTACATGGTATTATAAAAGGTAGGCCACTGAATGGCCACCTCCACCCTCTACCCTACCCTTTGTAGATCCACATGTAGAAGGCAGATCCTATCGCTAGCCTAGCTGCTATTGAAAGTAGCCATCCCCTTTGCTTGAGCTCTCTGGCACTCTATGTTTAGTTGGCTCACCTCTCCTCGAAGATGATCAAACTCTACTAAAACCACATATATCTCCCTCTCTATAGTGCTCAACAAACCTTGTAGTCCCTTAGTACTCTTATACCTATCCTCTTAGAGCAGGTCCACTTACCTCTATAGAGTCACCACCTATACCTATAGTGCATGTACCTCCTCCCTTAGATCTCCTCATTTGGGAGCCTGACCTCGACTAGCTAGTACTAATGTGGAGGCCTCTCTCGATCCTCCACCTGGTAGTACCCTAGCCTCTATGGGAAAAACTATAGATGCCCTTGCCTCCATGGTCCTGGTAGAATTGGTATCCTCCATCACCAACTCAATATTAACTCGAGCCTACCTCTATATCAAAGCTATTGGTTCCTATTGAGCCCTCTTTATTGTCCTATGAGTAACCTCTCAAAATTCTTGTTGCATTCCCAGGCCCATCACCTAGTACCTCTATATCAAAATTGGTTGGGAGACCCTACAGGGCATGATTCCTCTGTACCACCACTAGTAGTCAAATGTCACTCTTGCATTATCTGTCCTAGGATCCATGTAAGAAGGATTGCCTAGGTACTCCTCAACCCACCTAGTTAGATCAGGCTTACCTCCCACCCATACTAGGTCCTGGTAGACTCTCTAGTACCAATAATCCCCCAGGTCCAAGATGCCCTACAAGATCCTAATATGCCTTAGGACTCGATCAAATCTAAATATCTTTGGATCTCCCTTCTCTATAGTCAACCACCTAATCCTCTGATCCTTGCCAGATCCATCCCATCATCATCCTATCCTAGGTGTAGACACTTGGGTCACTATATTATCTTGACCTCCCTCAGCTTGTCTACTATCTACCTTGCTAGTGGAAAATGTTTGATATAGGTCCTTGCAACTTGCTCTAAGGATATGGACCACTTGAATGCTATTGGTCACTCTAAACTAGGTAATGGACTTGGAAGTGCATTTGATATCTGCACCACTATGTACTCCAAGCTCCATACCTAGAGCAACATCATACATGCTCTCCCTATATGCTACTTGTACATGATGTTGTACAATATCTTGTACAAGTAGGCTAGCACATATGGACCCCATACAAATCTAGCCCTCTGGTCTCATATGTCTACTAGTACACTCACCATCACCCATGGTAGATATCACCTACTAGTGTGGCACATTAGCATACCCGCAACCACCCCATAGAGCATGGTCATCGATGGGTTTGCCCCATATTGCCCCACTAGGTTGTCCATGACTATGCTGCTCTCCCGCGCCTGGTGGGTCCAGCCTCCTAAAAATCATTTCAAGGTAGCTAGAATCCCTCCCACTCTATAAACTAGTCTCCCCCTAATATGAATGCACAATATGCACCATGCATCCTCTAATGTGATTGTCATCTCTCTTGTAGGTAATTGAAAGGTAGATGACTCTGGGTACCACCTCTTTTCCAATGTTGTTAGTAAATTTGTATCTGCCTCTACCCAAGGTAGTTTGGCTAGGTGGTCTTGCCCCACCGCTGCTAAAGTATCCCTCTTTGCCTACTTGAATACCTCTAGATCCACCTCCAAGGATCCTGCTCTTCACTCACGGATCTCGAGTACCCTAAGATGGAATAACAACAAAATAAACTTTTACCATTAATAAGTTTAATCAAAATTTTAATACATTAATATTAATTAATTAATTAATTAATTAATTTAAAATCAATATAAATTCGTAGCACAATAGAATTCAATATCTTTAAAGTTTTTTTCTTGCCTCTTTTTCCCTTTTTATTTCTTCCCTTTTCTTTTCTCTCTTTTCTTTTCCTTTTTCTCTTGTTTTTACCTTTTTTGACGAAATTGCGCTCTCTAGGCGTGTTTTCAAAAAATCGCACCTATTTGATTTTTTCTAGGTGCAATAATGCCATTGTTGAATAGGTAAAAATCATGACTGGACTATGAGATCGTGCTCAGGTCGTATGCAGAAAAACCACCAATTTTGGTAGAAAACCACTAAAAAATGCATGCAAAAATTGAAAAAAATGACATGCAAATAATGGTTTTCGATCCTATGTATGCCTCCTCGACCTTCATGCTGGCTTTGCCCCACCATCTCCTCTATTTCTCTAAAGCCTATTTCTTCTTCCTTGCATGGTTAAAATGAATTAGGTTTTTGCCCCCTTTTCACTTTTTAACCTTGTTTTTTGCATGAATTTTTCTCTTTTTGTTTTTTCTTGCTTTTTTTCTTTTGAGTCTACCTTTTTGAGTTTTTATGAGGATAGTTTCCCTCATAAAACTTGAGGGGGAACCCTGGACTTAGAGTAATTAATATCCTTAATACCTTTATTTACATGTAAAATTGGAAAGTGTTTGGAGTAACACCATTTTTGCACCATCCCTTTCTTCTAAACCAACCACCCCATTTTTTCTTGTCATTTTTTTTTGTAGGTGTTTACATCTCTTCTTTGACACATTTATTAGGCCATAAATGCATCAAAGAGGGGGTAAAATGTAGACACAAAAAATTGACCTACTTTAGTGGGTAATATTCCTTAACCCGTCTAGGGGGACCACTTAGATTTTCCTAAGGCAAGTACAAGGCTTCCCCCCTCTGTTTTACCTATTTTCCCTCTTCATGTGAAATCGCACCCAGTCCTTGATGGGGCATGACTTTAGATTGCAATATCATGGTCAACCCAAATAGGGCTGTGATTTTACCTTTTTAGGATTTGATGCATTAAAACCCTAATTTTTTAGGGTTGGCATGTTTTACATCGGCCCTCCTTGGTTTTCCTACTCTTTTTACATTCAAATTTGTTATATAAGGAGGGTTTGATTTCACTTTTCACACACGGACATATGATAACACACAAGTTAACACACACTCATTTTATTTAGCACTTAATAATTTTATTATTCACATTTGATTTCTTGCAAAGTGTTTTGTTCGGTTTACATCTTCTTCTTCTTCTCTCACAAGCGACTTTGGAGTTTGGAGTTTGATTGTTTGCTGCATTGTTCTTCTTCGCTCTTGGTGAATTGTTGTTGGAGCCCTAAGGAGAGATTGACCATATTAGAGATATAAAACCCTTATGTTTTGCTTCTATACTGTCTGTTAGGTGAATTCGTTCTTATGCATGTACATTTAGGTTTTTTGAGTGACATAATAGAGCTTCTGCATTCATATCTTATTTTTTGCATAGTTCATGCAAAATCACACGCAGTCCTTAATGAGGCATGACTTCACCTAGCATTATCATGATCACCCATTACAAGATGTTATTTCACCTAAGACAAAAATTGGGGTAATATGTTATCCCTATTTTATCCATTGCATTCTAATTTGCATCTAGAGCATAGTGGCATATTCTGTTCTATGATTTTTACATTTATTTTTGGTGTATTGTATTAATGCCTATTTTTCTTCAAAGGTCAATTTATTCTTTTAATCATCAAAGGTCAGCTAAAAGTACATAGGGATATTTACTGTTGCACCTTTAAGCACTATTGTACAATGGCCTAAGTAGGCCCCTTAACGCTAATTCCATTTTCAAGTGTTTGTTGATTTATCATGCAAGAACACGTGTTATTGATAGCATTGGATAAAGAGATAAGAGCAAGGATAAATCATTGGATATGCTAAGTATTTTGATTAGTATTTTAGGCTTATTTTTAATTACCTTCTATTTTTTGTTATAAATCCTATATATGATCTTATTAAGTATATTTAATTATAATTCTAGGCATTGAAAGGAAAACAACATATAGTGTGCATTTAGGATTAATTTTATTTGTGCATATTTTCTTGATCCCTTGCTTAAAGGTTACTTAGAACCCTAGGGTTAGAAAAGCATTCAAGGGAAGAATCATTCTAGGGTTAGCTCTTGTATTTTTGCATTTTCCTTTATATTTTATAGCATAGATCTAGAAATACTAAATCTAGGCATTTTATCTTTAATCAAATACATCAAACATTCCTAAAATCCCCATGGACTTGGAGCGAGTCCTTAAAGCCATTCTTGGTGAACCCTTCCCCCCTAACACCTAGTGTAGATAATAATGTAGTCCCCATGGTTCACCCCATTAAGGCTTTCTATATTTATGAATCCAACCTTATTTTGGGAATTGTATGGTAGTTTTTCCCATCTACATTTATAATGCAAATGAAATTGTATGCTTTAATCACCTAAAACATAATGAATGAATCTAATATGTGTTAAATAAACTAATGGTAGACACCATAGTATAAAAATTATGAATGAAAATGTTAACTCTTATCATAATAATTAATCATTTATACATCCATATGTGAGATGAAATGATGTGATATGTAGGGGCTTTCCCTATAAGATTCTACAAACTAAAATATATGCATAAAATAGTTAGTGGCCATCTAAATATCATTTTTGATATCCATCTAGTATCTATCCTATTCTATGAACATCCCTTAATAAAAAAAAGTTCATAAGGAAAATTGTGATTGTTTGATGAGATGATTTGTTGCTATAAAGGAATTTTTGAGGTTTTCCATGAGATTCAAACACCCTAGTTGATTGATCAAAAGTTGTATAATGACTACAAAAGACTCTTGAAAGATACAAGCCTATTAAGAAGACCAAGATATTCATTATCCCTGTGTGTACAAAGTGAATATATTATATGAGGAATAAGATTACCTCATTTCCAGGAAGGTTTTATTCAACCCATTATTGTAATGAGGATCACCATATGGTTATCATGATCCTGAGTTTGGATATAGTTAGACTAGAATACTAGGAAATGTAAGCCACCTAAAGCTAACTCATCCAAAATCTGACATTGATCTATATAAAATAAGGTCACTAATGTGATAGACATATCATCATGCGTAAGGCTACTCCATTGCCAAGTGGGTTTCATTCAACCCATTATTGTAATGGAGATCACCCCATGGTGTTTGAATACTGATAATTCCAAGAATTCAATCTCATTACCCCCTTATTTTATTTTGATTGCTTGGGATACTTCCTCATGCTTAGTGATGAAAATCACTATTTATTTTGCATGTTTGTTTTCTTTTTTAGCAAGGAATTTTGTTTAGTGATGAAAATCACTATTTATTTTGATTTTCTTTGGGAATTTTTACTCATTTTCATGGAGCAAGGGATTATTTGGGTAGGGGGGCTTGTCATTTTATCAATAATCAGCATTCTAGACCATGCACAAAATAAGATGAGCAAGAAATTTTTTTTGCCTAAGGTGACTAGGACCACTTCATAGTGTCATATTTCATTGATCAAACTAGGATTGTTAATGTGTAAAATTGTGTTGGAATTTTGATAGATGCAAGGTACTATCAGAACTAGACCTTACCTCCAAAATCTAAGACAACTTTCTACAAAATCTGAAAAGATAACTAGGAATGGCTAAATGATCGAAAAACCCTAGTATACACCTTATAACAACTGATTAGGTGTGTTGAAAAATACAATTACTCACAATGGAAATGTGAATGATAAGTATAAGGATTCATGATTACCATAAAAACATGGTGTTATTCGTAAGGATGTAGACACAACCTATCCTAATGTAAGTGAAATAGATGAAGATGCCTAATGCAATGCAACTAATAAATACATATAATGAAATGCATAATGTAATTGTTTTTGTATTTTAATATTTTGTATTGTTTTTATGTTTTTTGATATTTTTGATAATTTTTATTATTTTTGTGATTTTTTATTTTTAAATGGGGAAGGTGTGATACCTTATGCACCTCCAGTATGTGTGGTGATCAATGAAAGTGGAGAAGGTGTGATAATTTCAAAATCACCAACTTGCTTCATCACTTGTGATGTGGATGGTGGGGAAGGTGTGCCACCTTGAAGACCCCCAGTGTGTATTTTGATTGCTGTAATGTGATTGGCTTGGTTAGGACTAGTAGAAACTGACCCCCCGATGAGATGAGATGAACAAATATGAAACATTGAACAAATCCACACATTGTGTAGATAAATTTTGATATTCCTGGTCCTCTATTACAACACTAATCATTCCCATAAACTCTTGGGGAGGTTGATTGATATGCACCTAATTAGGTTGCTTGACTTGATTGGTAGGTGTTGTGTTTGCTTCGTGTGTGGGTAAGGGGTCTTGGAAGACTCCTATTGGTTGGTTGTTTGGAGCAAGAGGATTTCCCATATGAAGCTCTTGCTTCTCGATCATATCTTGTACTAAATATCTAAAGGGATAACATTTC
This sequence comes from Wollemia nobilis, assembly GCA_028583015.1. Taxonomy (NCBI): domain Eukaryota; kingdom Viridiplantae; phylum Streptophyta; class Pinopsida; order Araucariales; family Araucariaceae; genus Wollemia; species Wollemia nobilis. The sequence goes on along the minus strand of JAQPPZ010000386.1, from coordinate 2,673,264 downwards.
TAGATGTCATGATTTATAATTCGATGGTAAACACAGTATAATTTTTCCCTATGCCCCTTTGATCTTCACTTATTAGGTTTCAATGGTTGAATCTTGAAAAGAGTGATTGCTTGTACCTCACAAAATTGATTGAATATTGATTATAATATCTCTATAAAATGAGTATATTTCCATGGTGAATGATGTTTTTGGCCTTGTATTTGATGTTGTTGCATATGATTTTGGGCTAGTGGAGGTTGAGCCTGGTAATTAGGCTACATTGGTAGTTGAGGTGATGCAATCTGGTTTGAGGATCTAAGGATACTCAAAACAAATTGATTGATTGGAGACACCTTTTGTTGTATGTTTCCACCTTTAATATTCATGTTTGGCCATTCCCTTTTGTGGAGTTGAATATCACCCTCCTGGACCTTGATGTCCTCAATGACCTTAGTCTATGCTAAGGCCTCCTCGAATGTTTGATACTATTGTAATTGTAATAAGAGTGATATCTACTTCAAACAACTTCTAGTAAACATTTAGGTGAGATTCTATTGTGGGTAGGGTGAAAGGTAATTTTGACATCACCTTCCTCCATCTATTGCCATATTCCATGACTAGCTCATCATCAAATTGATGAAGGCTAGACAAGTCAATCAAGTTTACCATTTTCTTAGTACTAAAGGCAAAATTTTCCAAAAATGCATTGGCTAATTTCTCATAGGTGTATATGTTATGACATGGTAGATGATTATACCATTCTAATGCACCCCCAACTAATGTTATAAGGAAAATTCTCAACATCAAGGGGTCATTGTCTTGAAGATGAAAGCACATATTGATGAAACTTGTCACATGCTCTTGTGCATCTTCATCACCTTTGAAATTTTCAAGTTTAGGCATCTTGAAATTCGATGGGTATGGTGGTGATGGCACTGATGGATGTAAATGCTGATTGCTAAGATACTTTAGTGTGGGTTTTTGATAAACTAAACTTTGAGATTATTTTTCTAATGAATTTAGTCGATCAGTTAGCACTTTGTATACCCCTAGTGAAATGATATGATCTATCCTATTGTCACCCTTGATTAGATAGAGGGGGTCAATTTTGATATTGAGGTGGGTGATAAGTATGATCATTAGGTACCTCATCATAAATGGATTTAGGATAGGTATCTACTTTTTCCTGATGTTCCCATTGGGACTCTTCATATGATTCCTCCTCGTGTTGATCTTGGTACTTTTGAGGAGTATGAGATTCTTGATGATAACCAGGTAATGGCCTTTGATGTTGAACATGATTTTGGCATGGTTGAGGGGGAATATTTTGAGATTGTATTGGGTGCCTTACGTGTTGTTGCATCCTTTGGGTGCTAGGTGTAAGCACCACTTCATGCAATGCATTTTGTACTTGCTCTTGTTGTATATTTTTTTGTTCTTGTATCTTTTGTTGATACGACCTTTGTAGGTGTGATCATTGTGGGTCCACCCATTGTTGATTTAATTGTTATTAATCCAATTGGATTTGATCCATATGTTGTTGTTGGTTAAGATGTGGTCTAAGTGCCTAATGTGTATGCTATCATTGCTCAATTGTATGGGGTCTATGTACCCTCGTATTTGAAATATAGATGGGTTTATCATGTCTTTCCCCCTAGTAGGATCTATTACTTATTTTCCATGATCCCTAAAGGTTGTATTGACCTGATACTCTGGTTTATGAATGGGCTCTGTATAGTCTAGTGATGTAGAGATGCAACATGGTTGCACCAAGTACTCTTCATAAGGAGTAGGAGGATGACTTGGGTCCTCTTCCTCATTTATGAGGAATGAATGATATTTAGGCTTAGATGTAAGCTCTATATATTTAGGTTGCATAGAAGTGCAATATGCACATGTAGAGTGCTCTCTATGAGGAGTAGGGGGTGACTTGCTCGATCAAATGGGGTGGTTTGCTCATCTAGGCTAGGCCATGGTGTATGCTCATGTTCATGTTCTGATTGATGTATAGAGCAAGCTAGGATGTGAACCTGTGGCATTGACCTACTAGGCCCCTTAGTGGGTAGATTATTCATTATATAGAATTCTATCAAGGTGTCCAAGTTAGGAAGGTTTCTTGGAGGACCTATGGGTGCTTCCTTAATAGGGATATCTTGAAGGTTTGACCCCCTATGGATGGTATTGGTGTTATGATAAAACCTAGGATGCCATTCAGGGATGGACATGTCCTTTGGACTGATTTGGAGATGTTCATTGGTTGTGGAACCTAATTCTCTCTCTAATTTAAAGGTCTTGTTCGTCGTGGGGGTCCCCCGACCATTTTTTTTAGAAAATTTTGACTTTCAAAAAAAACTTGTGGGTGTTATATATCAAAATGATTAGTACAATGAGCTGATCACAATGAGCTAAGATTCAAAAAAGTTTTTTCGGGAGCAAAATTTGTATTTTTGGAATATTTGGCCAACCGGGGCTAGTGGAAAAATGATGAATTTGAGGAATTTTGAGAAAATAAGGAGTTAGGCCTCAAAAAATCTATGAGAGGTGTAGGAGGGGCTAACTAAGACAAAAAAAAAACAAATTTGGTGATTTTTGGGGTTGTCTAGGGATTTTTATGACTGTTTTAGTGTTTTTTTCCCTATTTTTGGTTTAAAAATTACTCAAAATAGAGTAATGATAAAACCAACATAACTTCTTTGTTATAGCTCCGATTTGCACGATTTTTGATTTGTTGGATGTAGAATAAAAAAGTAGCAATTTTTTTAGGGTTTGGTCCTAGATCAGATGGTAGGATTTTATGTTGATTACATAAACAATAATAAAACACACAAAGTAGACAAAATGAATCTCTTTTAAGAATTATTGGTGTTTTCTACAACTGGCTTGTGTGTTATGATTCATTGAAAATATTTAAATTTCCCTTGTTAAAGTTTGAAATAGTTGATGTAATTCTCAATGTTTAAGGGTTTTCATGTGTACACTCTCACACACTAACCCGATGATGAATTTTGTACTGTGAAACCCACTAGGATATGGATATGAAGCCCATATCTGATGAGGGAGTATAGGTCCTATCGACCCTCACCCATTTCACCGTGATCAATGATACACCTTTAAAATAAGAGTACATGTAATTTTTCATGGCTATGACGGATATTAGAGCTAGCCTTGACCAATAATAGGGTTCAAAAAATCCACAACACAAGCCAAACAGGTCATGATGAAGGCCACCGTTGGTATTGATCAAGTGGTTCGATATCACTTCCAACTCCATTGATATTAAATTTGCAATGTGAAGTGTGTGTGTGTTTTGTTTTAATTAAGATACATGTGATGACTTTTACTAATGCATAAGGTATGTTTTAAATTTACAAATATGAAATAAAAAACATTTTATTTTTTAAAAATTAATTGTGCAGAGTTAAATGAAAGAACATTTAAGTATGCCATAGGTAGGCAAACCCTAACACAAATTATTCAGAGGTCATCTATGTGAACTATGATATACATTAGAGGTTGTTATACACAGATTCGATTAAAAATATGGGCTGCTAGATTCGGGGGTGATGAGTAGTGGAGGCTGTTATTCCCAGCAATGGTTACCAGTAAACAAATAGAGACTTAAAAATTTACCTTTAAATTTCTCTATGTTATCTGATTAAAATTCTAATCTGTATTTTCAAGGAAAAACACAACAAAAAACAAGGAAATATCCACTTAAAGGTGAATTCCTCATCTAATGAAGATGTTCCAAAATGGTTTTCTATGTTCTATTTTGAGGCCATTAGAGATCAAAGCGATGGACACTATTAGCCACACCTGATTAGAACAACATTACCTACAATGCAAAAATAACAAGAAAAATCAAGTTAGCAATAATTTTGGGAAATTGTGGGAAAGAGTCCCACACATGATCGCCACTATAAAGTAGCAAAAACCATGCATCTAACTATGTAACATGTAATCAATTGACAAAAAATATTAAGTAACCATATTGACACAAAAATAAAGAAAGTAGGATGCTCTTCTCATTAATAATTTGGAAAATGGTTAAAATTCATCCTTCTTAGGGTTTCTCCAATTATACATTACTACAATATGATATTCCAAAAGACGAAAATATGCAATCCACTGAGTTATTGCTCTTCCAAAAATTATAATGGAGGGTTTCTTTAGTGACCTCCACTTTCTGATGCCAAGAATATGATCTTGATTATGATCAGCTCCTGATTATACCTATAACCTACACACAAAGAAATTGCAAAGACATCAATAGCAATGAAAACCTCTCAAGATGAGGCCTATTTCTTGAAAATGCAAACTATGAAGCAAATGCATAAAGCAATAGGGAAATGCATGAAAAAAGTAAAATAATGCATGAAAGACTGATAAAGATAATGCTAAAGAATGGTAAAAACAATATTAAAGCAACTAAAACTAATTCTAATGGCTAAAACAGAAGAAAATGAACATCACAACAAGGTCATTGTTGATCAAAATGGTGAGCTCTACTGATCATCATCAGGTCTGATAATGGTGCCTACGGGTCACTTTTGAAAATAGCAACCACTAAATAGAGACTATGTTCTCTACGCTCAATATTTGATGATACTCAATTCGATTGTGGAATTTATTTGCAAGGGTCGTGACGTATTGAAACATAGTTGGGTTACAAAATTGTCTTAGATTCGATGGCAAATTTATGAAGAACAATGGTATAATTGGTTCTTCAAGATCTTCAAAGCTCCATGGATGCAAGATATAGCTTCATGTCATAATTTTGGTAGCACAATGATGCTTATGAGAGATTGTACTCTCATTTCTAAAAAAGGTAGCACTTCATTATGTTCAATTGGGGATCAATTCTCTATATTCTCTCTTGTTTTTGGGCACCTTAAATAGACTTCCCAAATTGGGATCCTAGCTTGTTGAGGAAGCCAAGAATCAAGATTCAATTAGGTTCAAGGAGGTTAGGCAATGTTTCTAGAAGCTTCTCAAACCAAGACCATTATAGATTGGTTGCACTATAGCTAATTTTACTTAGCTCAGGAATCATGAGTTTGTTACAGACGAGGCCATCTTCGATCAAAATGGTTGGCTCTACGGTCATCATCGATGCTAGTAGCCATGAGGCCATCACTAGAGGGGATAGTGGCATAATATAAAAAGGACTTCTTACCCTTGTTTGAGTGGTTAGAACCAATGTTAGGTCTTGGAAAAGCCCAAGATTAGTCATATGCCCTAAAAATGTGTCCACATGAGTAGCCTCCTCAACATGACATGTTTTAGGTGTCTACAAAGTCATGTAAATATACCACCTTAGGTACACATTTAGAGTAGGAGATTAATTTAGGGGGAGGCAATCTAGTTACTTCAAGCAATGTAATAAATGCACAAGTGGTAATGTGTAAATTTTAATGTACAAGGTGTTCCTTTGTACAACTAGGTAGAGTGTTGGCCAATGAATCTATCTTCCTATATAAAGGGCCTCATATATCAAGTAGAATGAAGTCAACTTCTTATCTAGTCTAGTGTAGTAGATAGTGGTGCTTCTGTATGGAGCATAATATAGATCTTTAGATCATATTAATGGAGTGACCATTTCCTCCATATTGCATTGTAATTTCATCATTTCTATTTATAGTATATTTTAGTCATATTGTAGACTCACTTTATTTCATATTTATTACATCTTATTAGGACCTATGTTAGATCTCTTCCATTGCATATATCCTCAAAAGCTAATATAAGTTTATTTATTTAATGCATGGATATATAAGGAAAGTACAACCTTAGATAATTTATTGATGGATTAGAAAAGCTATTGAAGTAAAGAGATTATAAGTTGAGAGGTTTTTGAAAATTACATTATTTGAAATTCAAGTATTGAAATATTTGCAAATAATTTAATTAGGAGGAATAAGGTCTTCTATATTGAAATTGAAGTATTATTTTTGTAAATACCATTTTTTTCTAAATTTCTAATTAGGGAGATATAAGGAGTTCAACACCAAATTAAATATCTTGAAATTTGGAAACCATATCATTGAGAATTAAAGGATATAGGAAATAAAACATGAAGTTGGGAAAATAAATTAGAATTAGTCTCTTACTCAATTTAATGAGACATAAGGAATCCAACTTAAAAGTTTTATAAAATAAAGAATTCTATCAATTGAAATTGTATTAAAATTATCTTTAGCTTTGTATTCATAAATAGGGATAAATAAGGTGAAAAATAATAGTTAAACATTAAGGAGATAAAAGGGATTCAACTCAAAGGAAATCTAAAGAAATCTAAGCACTTTATAAAGACCATAGTACATTCAAAATACTTGGGAGATATAAGGGGTTCTACAAAACTGAGAATTAAAAAGAGTTCATTGAATTTGATCTCTAAACTAGGGAGTCATAAGGTAGTCAACCTCAAAGTTTTTGAAAGTTAAAAGACTCCATCAAAACCTATTTTTAAATATTTAAAACTAAGGAGGAAGAAGGATATCTACTTCAAATAATTCAATGGATAATGATATGGAAAACATCATTAGAAAGGAAAGAGCAAATTTCATAAAATTTGGAATCAAGAATTTACTTTCAAAGACTGAAGGATACTTAAATATTACTTCAAAAGTGATCTATAGTGAAGCATTAGAAGAAAAAAATTTGGAATATTATCTACATGCTAGAATCATTGAAGCAATTGATAATGGAAAATATGATATTCTAATCCCTTTAGACATTGGTAGCATATTATATATAGCATTATTTATAGATAAATATTACAGAGAAGAAAATATGAAGCAGAAGGAATTGACTGAATCACTTAAAGAGAAAACAAAAATAGATTAATCCTTCTTAGAGAAGATATTTCATTCTTCATGCAATATTGATACTTAAAGTTCTTCTAACTCAAGATCTTATCATGATGCTTTAAGTAATTTCTTAGAAGATTATATACTATAAGAAGGACAAAGGCAAAGAGAAAATATTTTTGTAGGAATCTAGTGATAGCATGACAACTCATGAAAGCACAAAAATTGACTCCAAATATAAAGATAAAGAAGAAGAAAAAGAGGAATCTAACCAAGGAGGCATACAGTGCAAAGTAAATTTAAGATAATACAAATAACCTGATCAAGCTAAAGAACATTCAAAATATGAAGACCATATTGAAGACTAAAGTATTTAATAACCAAATAATGTAATACAGGGGGTGTTGGAATATATTACATTATTTGGTACATGCCAATGTACCACCTTGGGTACATATTTAGATTAGGATTTTATCTTAGATTAGTATTTGAGTATTTACTTTATGCAATGTAATAAATGCATAAGTGTTTAAATGTTCAAAGTACTTGATGACATAAATGTGCATGTAGTCCATATGTACATAATAGGAATATGAAGAGTCATAGGTAGGTGAAGACATATCTCTTATATATAGGCCTTTTATAGAAGTTTGAGAAAGGAGAGAATATATATATAAGTAGAAGATATACTAGAGTAGGTACAATGTAGAACTTGTATGAAGCATGGAGTATTCAAGATCTCCACTTTTTGTATGAAATTACTATTTTTGTGAGCTTTCATTAATGGTTATTTTATGAGTTATTGCAAAAGTTTCTTATAAGTTTTGTATGCTTATTATATTGCCATTATCATAGATATAATATTGCATGCTTATTTTAGTCCTTGTGGTTCCATTCCATTAAATATATAGCATCAATATTCTAAATGACACTTCTAGCATAAACATTCTTTTAAATCCCAATACAAAAATACCACTATTTTTTTTGGTATAAGGTAGAGGTGGTTATAAGGTCCACAAACCTTTTACAAAGTCAAAATGGGCTGGTTCTAGCATCAAGCCCGTATAATCAAAATACAAAATGGATCTTTCTAAGACTCACATTAAGCCATACTTAGAGTCCACAGTCCTATACTTGTCGCTTGACTATTCAGGATAAAACAAAAACCAAACAACACCTAGCACTTACTAACACTAGGTTGTTGTACTGTACACTTGTCACCTCCCAGGCCCCGACAAATGGGATGCCTTTTCTGCCTAATTCCATCTGTCGGATTACTCATCATCAGCCCCTCTGATCTCCTGATGCTCTAACGGGTTTGATCTTAGCTCTTCTCTAGCAACCAACACCAATAGTTCTTGAGGGAAGTTATCCTTCCAAATTTGCATCTCCCCAACAGAAACCGCAATATTTGCCATTAGATCCGTCGCTCTGGTTCCCTTCTCTGAAGGTGTGTTGGATTCAGGCATTAACCAAATGAGATTTATGAATCTTTGCTTCTAGGATAAGCTCCAATATGGTCTAGCTGGGGTCTTTATCCTCCTTAATTGCCTTGATTATATTAAGCGAATCCCCTTCAAATATAACTTCCTTATAACCCTCAAGTCTGGCAATTCTCATTGCCTGCATGCAGGCTCGGGCTTTTGCAAAATGATTTGTTTGAGTTCCCAAAGGCTCTGCAAAGGCAAGGACCACTTTTCCTTCCTCATTTCTCAAAACTCCTCCTGCTCCTACAGCCCCCGGATTTCCTTTAGTTGCCCCGTCAAAATTAAACTTAACCCACTTTTGTGTGGGGGGTATCCACTTGACACCATCCCGTGGGTTGGTTGTAATGTCTAGGTCTGGAAGTTCCTCTCCCCAGTTCCGCAAAATCCTCCTTTCCCTTAGAGACATGGTCTCATTTTTGAAGAAGAAAGTTTTCTAGTTTTCTTTCAAAGCTACGATTATTTTATTACCACATAATCTGGGATCTTTCTTACGTCCTTTAAATACTCTCTTATTTCTCTCATTCCATATCCCCCATAAAAAATGGGGTAGGCTGAGCTTCAGAGCCAAGTCAAAAGCTTTGCCCGGAAGGGGGAAGCCCACCGTATGCGGAAGTCGGACATGCTATTTGGACGGACCCAATCTATATGAAATTTGGACGGGATCATTTGGAAGACCCGTACAAGAAAAATCACAAGTTAGAAATATATGACTTACAGATTCTATTGCTTTCTCACACAAGATACATCGATTGATGAATTGGAAACCTCTCCTTTGCAGATTATCCGTTGTCGGGATCTTATTTTGAACTCGCCAACCAAAAGAAGAAAGCTATTTTTGGGGTTAAATTATTTAACCAAATAACAAGTCGAAGTCCGACCATTGAATCCTGAGTGGATTAACTTATAGGCGCTTTTTCCTGAATAGATCCCACTTGTAGTTTTGCCCCAAATCGCCTTGTCTCTTCCTCCCCCAGGAATGATCGGGAACACCCTTAAAGCATCATTGAGTTTGGTTAGGGCCACATTCTCTTGCTCTAACATATTATGAACTGTGATTTTCTTCCAAGAAGAAGTTTCCTGTGCTACAGCAATAAAATCCCCTACTTTTCCTCCCATTTCCTTTGAAAGTTTATGTTGGAGGACCTGAAGGTCTAAGTTATCTTTCAGAGGGGCCTCTTCCAACCACGGGTCTTTCCAAAAGTCCACTTGTCTTCCATTACCAATTCTCCATCTGATGCCTTTCCCACTACCTCCCGACATTCGAGCAAACAATTCCAAAAATAGGATCCTCCGGGAAGATTATCGGCTTTCGGAAGTCCCGATTATTTCGATATATTTTGCCTTAAGAAGTTTTACCCATCCCAATTGATCATTATTGATAAATCTCCATACCTATTTTCCAATCGGAGCTTGATTCATTTCTTTCATTCTCTTTAACCCCAGGCCCCCCCGATCCTTGCTTGCACACACCCGATTCCATGCTACCAACGAAATTCTCTTTCTCTCCTCCCGAACCTGACCACAAGAAGTTGCGTTGAATTAGCTCCAATGTAGCTTGGACCTTTGCGGGCATTCTAAATAGAGACATGCAATGAAATTGGAATGCTCCGTAAAGTAGTTTGAACTAATAAGGCTTTTCTGCAGAGCTGAGAAGGTTGCCCTTCCACCCTGCTAACTTTTTGGAGATCCTGTCAATGACTGAGTTCCACAAAGTAGCCTTCATTCTTCCTTCGAACATAGGCATGCCTAGATAAGTTGCTGGTAGAAGCTCCTTTCCACAACCGAAGAGGTTAGCTATTATTTCCTCCCTCCCACCAGGTGTGTTAAAGAAATAGATGCTACTCTTCTTATAGTTTATGTCTCGTCTCTGTCTGTCTCATACTTGGTTAGAATTCTCTTCAACTTCCTATCTTGAGGCACCGAGGCTTTGGACACAATGATTGTATCATCCACAAACTGTTGGTGAGACACTGGATCTGTTGTTGAGGTTGGTTTAAAACCTTCCAATTGACCATCTGCCACCGCTGCTGAAATGTTCCTACCCAATGCTTTTGCTAAAATAATAAACAAGTATGGAGACAAAGGATCTCCTTATCGCAACCCCCTTTCACTCTTAAAGTAACCGGAGGGTGACCCATTCACCATGACAGAAAATCTTGTAGTATAGATACAACTAAAAATCAACTTAATCCACTGGGGAGAGAAACCAAACTTACCCAAAATCTTGGTGAGGAACCGCCATGAGACCCGGTCGTAGGCTTTATTCATATCAAGCTTTAGTAACATACCTGCTTCCTTACTAGTCACCATTGAATGAATAACCTCATGAATTGTGATGATACCATCCAATATTTGTCGCCCTTTCACAAAGCCACCTTGGTTCATATCAATGATGAAATGAAGGATAACCTTCGACCTATTGGCGATTGTTTTTGTGAGAATCTTCATCAGAGTGTTACATAAACTGATAGGGCGAAAACTAGAAAATTCCATTGCTCCCACTAGTTTAGGGATGAGGACTAAAAAAGTAGCATTAACTCCTTCTGGGATTTCCATGTCCTTTTGAGCCTCAATTATAGCTTCCACTACATCATTGCCTAGGATATCCCAAAACTTCTGGAAGAAAGCTGAGGGAAGCCATCCGATCTGGGGAGCTGTTACCATCCATGTCAAAAATGACCTTCTTGATTTCCTCCTTTGTGAAAGGACTAAGTAAGAATCCATTAAGATTATCAGTTACAAGGGGTGGAATGGTTGCCAACAGAGAGTCCTCTTCTTCAATAGTCGGATTTACATCTTCTAGCAATGATTTAAAGTACTCAACCGCTTCCCTCCTTATGTCTTCCATATCTTTGGTGTTAGACCCATCGGCCATCTTGATCTCCTTAATTTTGTTAGTACTCCTATGGCGAAGAGTAGAGACATGGAAGAACTTTGTATTTTTGTCACCCTCCTTTAACCAACGCAGTCTGGATTTCTGCCTCCAAAAGGTTTCTTCAAATCCTAGCATCATGTGGTATTCGGCTAACAGCTCCCTCTCCTAGTTTCTCAGATCCTCTGTAAGCTGCTCTGACTTCAACTTCTCCTCGTAGTTCATTGATCTTGTCTTTTAGTTCTACCTTTTTAACAAAAATATTGCCAAAGGAAGTTTTGTTCCACTCTCTAATGTTAGCCTTCACATTCCTTAGTTTACATGCCACTTGGGCGAGTTTCGAACCATTATACTTTTTGTCCCACCATTGGGCAACCAGATCCTTGAGATCCTAATTTTGGAACCACATAAGTTCGAATCGAAAGGGTCTGATGTATCTTTTCTTAGAGTCCTCCCCTGTTTCCCACAAAATTGGGTTGTGATCAGACCCGATTCTTGGGAGTGCCGTTAATGAAGAGTCCCCAAACCTCTCCAGGCATTCTTGAGAAAGAAGAAACCTATCTAATCTTATCTGAATTTGGTTTTCCTTCAATATTTTGTTAGACCATGTATAGGAGAATCTACGTAGGTCCACATCCATCGACTCATGTTGCTCAACAAAATCTCTAAACTCGTAGATATCAGCAGTTATTCTTTGAGAGCCCCCCAATTTATCTACGGGATTAAGGTAGCAATTGAAATCCCCCGCCACAATCCAAGGGTAGTTGGGGACCGTCTCCCTCAATTCAGCTAGCTGACTCCAAAGAACCCTTCTCGGTCCTCGTCTAACTAGAGCATATACATTCGTTAAGATCCACTCTTCCTGCGTGGTTTTATCCACACATAAGAGACAAATAAACCAACTAGACATCAGAATCACTCTACTATCAATCACCTTTTTGTTCCACATAACCAGTAACCCTCCTACTATTACAGTGGCCTCTTGGCCTACTACTTCAGCTTCTCGCCAAGTCCTATTCTTAAAAGGAATAACTCTACTCTCCTCCATTTTAGTTTCTTATAGTAAAATCATATCCGGTTTGTGTTCTTGTCTAAGAGCATACAAAGCTCTTATTTTTGTAGGATTACTCCCATGAATATTCCATGAAAGAATCTTCATTTATGGGCTTTGGATCCTCGAGCCTTTGCCCCAAAGAGCAATACTGCTTGAGTGCCATCGACCACTCCTCACTCGCTTCTTTCTGCCTTAAGGCAGCATTGCTAGGTTTCCCTCTTCCTATCGAACCATATCCCCATACATCCGCTCTAGGTTGAAGTTCCTTGGGATTCACTTGGCTTCTAGTAACCATCTTGGGTAGGTTAGTCTTGGTATTTGGGGTAACAATCGGCTTTCCAGAGTTAACCGGTCTTTTTGACGAGTGGAGATGATTCCGTGCTCTTAGCTTCTTGATTAGTAGATTCTTTTTTCCCTCGCTTTGGGGTTACACCGATCTTGGTGGTTCACTGTTCCTCCCGAGTATCCTTGCACCGTATTATTAGTTTCCTGCTCCTTCCTCTAATTTTTCTCCTCTAAATCCTTCTCTTGAGTCTCCTCTACCTCGGATTCCACTTCTTGGTCTGTCCATCTGATCTCCCTTCAAATGATTTAATGCATCAAAATTGTTCTCCACTGGGATGTTGATCTCCTTGGAATTTCTTCCCATAAATTCCTCTGTAGTACATGGGACCACTTCCACCGAGCCTCCATAGGCCTCCCGTATCACCCAATCAAACTTACTTGCCCCAGGGCGTTGATCTATGGGGTTCTTTCCTTTGTGATTTGGCTCTGAGGCTTGCTGTATCATCTTAGGAGCAGGTTGAGCTTGAGGGTTCCCATCAAAGGGACCAGCTCCCCTGTGAGAGGGTTTTGGGGCATAGGAATTTTTGGGAGGAGGGTTAAAATGTTGCCTCTTGCTTACAATAGGGCGAACAGGGTCTCTCGATATTCGGATTTCGAGCTCCACGTCCTTGAGGCCCGGGTTGGGTAGGAATGGAGATCTGCGGGGAGGGATATTATTCCGGGTTTGAGGATCGGTATTTTGGAGTGGGGGCTGGTTCTTGGAAATGCAGTGGATACCCTGGTGCCCTACCTTCCCACAAACACTACACTTAAAAGACATATTTTCATATTCAAAGACCTGAGTATGAAGGCCAAACATAGATGACAAAATAATGGATTTAGGGAGCTATTTACTCAGGTCCGCCAACACACACATGCGAGCAGATAGGAGTCTTGTTTTGCTCAAGGTTGCAGGATCAATAGCTATTAGTTCTCCAATCTCTGTAGCTATCCCAACCAAGATTTGTTCGTTCCAAAAAAGCAGAAGTAATCCTAGCATCTTAACCCAAATAGGATCTAAATCCAACACCTGAGTCTGGGGTTGAAATCGAGGGACCAACGCTTCAGATACAAGCCCCTTTTCCCAAAAAACCAAGGACCTCCTTGGAGAGTCCTTTCCATGTCCTGTTCACATTGAAATGTCACCAAAAGAAAACTCTTGGGTAAAGCCTTAATCATCATACCGGCCCTTGGCTGCCATTTTTGGATGGCCCATCTCCTTATGACTTCCATGTCTGGCCTCACCCCCATAAATTTAGCCACCAAAGATGTTCCGCCCTCCATAGCCACATGTCGAGCTAAGGAATTCGGGACGTGCAACCTACCATTGACAGATTTTAGATTAAAACAAGAGTCGGATAATTTTTTCTTACCACGAAGAGCATTAAGATATGAAGGTCTCCAGTTGCCAAGTTTCTCTTTGTCTCCTTCTTGGGTCTTCCTTTGATCCTGACACATAGAGTCTTGGTCCCCCTCAGAGAAATCTTCAACCGCATCCGCCCAACGCCCTTGGACCGGTTCCAATAGAACTTCCTTGTCCACATCCTCTGCCTGGGGGCCTGCTATCTCGCCAGAGCCCCCACCTGCCACGTCTACTGATCTGCCCTCTGAAGTCCCACACCTAGGGTTTGATGCCCCTAGACCTCTCGCTCCTCCTCCTTGCTGCTCCATCCGTCACAACTTCATTAAACCCACCAAAATACCACTATTTTCATTTCTAAAATAAATTCGGGTTTCATCAAACCAAAATTATTTTATTTCCATATTTATTTTATGATAGGATGAAATTAAATAAAGCAAAACTTTCCTTTCTATTCCATATATACAAACAACTCTTTTATTTTATCATCTAAAAATATGGATTACTAAAAAAAGATATCATCCCCCTTCATAGGTAATGAATTATTAATTTAGTAATACAAAAATCCTTTTGTAAAATTACTCCTACAATTCAAAAATATCTTTTGACATTTGTAACTTGCCGAATACCTTATTATTCAATTAGTATTGGAATTCAATCTGCAGCAATATTACGTATGCTATGAAAATTCAACCAAATTCAACTATAATTCAACCTTTATTAAAGCCTAAGTTCCCATTTAAAATCACAATATCCTTTGTTATTTATTAAAGGACTAAGTAGCAAGTAATTTCATTCTCTACTTTGGAAAGGAGTCTATTTAAGGTGTAAAGTGCCTATTTTGTCAACATCTAATCAACATAGCCTCATAAAACCCAAAACCACCCCTAGAAATATAAATAAAAAAACAAAGATATCATAAATGATAAGATTTTTATGAATAATATGAATCAATCTCCCAAAATAATAATAAGGATTTACTTTCTTATTAAAAAATAAGAGGGATTGACTAAAGCACATCCTAAATTATTTTCCTATAAGCCTTCAAAAGACTCAAAATCTATGACAACTATCACAAATCCATATATCTCCCTAAACATTTGGCTAAATATTCTGATTACATAGAAGATGAAAAAATTTCCCTTTTAAAATAGGGTAATAGGGTTTGATAACTATTTCACACAATTTAGCCCCTAAAATTGGAATAGATCCATGAACTAATGTCACCAATATGCACAACTCAAAAAACTATATGATTTGGCTCAAAAATTCTTTTGTATGCAAAATTTATGACCTCTAGAAGTTTACCCTCTAAAAAGACCCTAAAGTGATATTTTTAAAAGCATCAATTTTTATAAAATTTATTCTAATTTTTTCAAGGAAAACAAAACCTAGAGTAGGAATAAATTCTCCAAAATAATTAGAATAATTGGAGAGAAAAAAATTGATCTTCCTTTTGCCTCTTTTGTTGAAGGTGCTTATGAAGCTTCAAGAAATAATTCATCCTAGAAGTTGGAAGAAATATTAGACTCCAAATAAACTTTATTCATGACCAAGTGATGAAGCTCTATACCCACTCTAATACCATATTGGAATTCACAATATTTTCCATTAATGAATAGAAGCAATCCATCCAATCAAATATTATATAAAAAAAGCATAAAAAGACAAAGGAAAGGAAAATATACACAAAGATTTGGAGGCACCCATAGGGAAAATAAATATTCACTATATTTCCCTTAGATAATATTCACTGCACTCTAATTACAATGAGTGGTGGTGGGTATTTATATCAATACCAAATCCCAAAATACATAAATAAAATTAATCTTACGTTGACATAATAAGAAAGGCTTTAAGGTTAATTACAAGTGTATGAGGTGGGTTTAAGCATAACAAGGTTAATCACAACCCATATGGATTTCACAATAAGATATTACAATAAATTTAATACATTGAACAATGAATTACCTTAGGTCTATAGAATATTACATTGTACAATATTGGTCGTGGCCATGATTACACTTTCAACAAGGATAGAGGGAAGTGAATAATGGAAGTACAACTAAATGTGACCATTTCCACCATACATGCTATACTAGAGGAGTCACAAGAGGATAAACATATATTTCACTCATAAATATAGGTCAATGTTAAACCATTATATTGATCCTAAGAAGATTTAGATAATTAGATATTGGCCTACCCTAAATACTAACAAATCTTCATAGGTATTTTCAATTTCTATCAAAAATTGTATAGGGGTTCTCACACATTGCTTGTCCACTACAACAAGTGACCAAAGGAGGTGCCAAATCCAATTTCCATTAGGGGGATACATGTTAGAGAGTATTTGAAATCTTGAAGGACCAATTATGTTTAGCTCCTATACTTTCCCTACCATATTTGCATCAACATTTTGAGGTAATGATTGATACATCAAAGTATGTATTGGGAACTATTCTCACACAACATGGGAATCCAATTGCCTATCATAGTAAAAAATTCAATGAAGTAGTTTGAAAATATATCATACATAATAAAGATCTCCATGCCATTGTCCAAGCATGCAAATAGTGTAAGCACTACATCTTGGGCAAGAAAACCATCATCCACATAGATTACAAAGCTACAAACTTCATTCAGATGTAGAGTAAGCTAAGTAATGAAATACATCAAAAGTGGTCCACATATCTGTAATAGTTTTATTTGATCATAAAGCATAATAAATAGGGCTAACAAAACAACAAATTATCTAAGTTGACCTCCAATCGCAATATGCACTACAATTCTTGTTTCTTATGGGTATGACACTTCTAATTGGTCCACCTTATATGAATTAGATTATAATTTTGCTAATGCATATCGATATCTTAGTGTGGGTAAGCATTTTTATAATTTATATTTGTAAGATAGACTCCTTTTACACATGGTATATGATTATGTACCAACTAGTGAGTGCTTAAATATAATTTGGGAAGCATGTTTCAACAAAGTTGCAAATCACTTTGGGATGAAAAACTATTGTTCATATTTTAAAAGCACTTCTATTAACCCAAGATGAGGAATAATATCAAGAGGTACATCAAGTCATGTACCACTACACTATGCCAAACCAACCAACAAAAATTAAGGACTATATACACCATTGCTAGTGCTTTTCAAGCCTTTGGAATTTATCTCCATGGATTTCCTCTTAGGTTTTCCACATCTATGCATTGTATTTATTGTGTTTTTGTACAAGTTAATCATTTTTCAAAAATAACTATCATGATTCCTTGTAAGAAATTCCTTTTAGCTAAGGATACTACTAGAATTTATTTTAGTCACGTGTGGCTCAACTTTGGCTTTCCATAGTCCATTGTATATGATAGGAATAGTATATTTTTGAGTATTTTTTTCCACTCTATGGAGCATTATGGACACCATGTTGACCACATCCATATCCTTCCATCAACATATGATAAAATTTGTAAATCAACTAATTGTACATCTTCTTTGAATGTATAATTCTAAGCATCCCTACACATGGGATGAAATCCTTCCCTTCATTGAGGATGGGTACAATTGATTTATGAACAAATATACCAAACATAGCCCATTTCATGTCTATTTTAGGATCTAACCCCTGGAACTTGAAGAAAATAAGCTTATACTAAGAGAGGGGATGAACAGTATAAGATCAAACTTTTACTTTTCTTTCAATATGATAACAACAATAATATCAATGTAGTAAATTAAACAATGTAAAAATCATCACACACATGAGAGACACATATTTAACATGGTTCACCCAATGTGGGATACATCCACAGAGAAAATATTTATAAATTTTCTCAACCAATATCTTAGGAACCAATTCCCTATTACAATGTTTATGGGCACCAACCCAAAGGAGACACAAATCACCTCTAGAGTTTGTGGACACCACTCCATAGGAGACACCAATTTCCTTAGCTCTAGTTTAGTGGATACCACTCTATAGGAGACACCAATATCCTTTGATTTAGGTTTTGTGGACACCACTCCATAGGAGACACCAATCCCCTCTACTTCAAGTTTTGTGGATACCACTCCATAGGAGACACTAATATCCTATGCTTCAAGTTTTGTAGACACCACTCCGCAGGAGACACAAATCTCCTCTACTTCTAGTTTTATGGACACCACTCCATAGGAGACACTAATCCCCTCTACTTCATGTTTTGTAGACACCACTCCATAGGAGACACCAATCCCCTCTACTTCTAGTTTTGTGGATCTCTAACCATAGAAGAACTCTATTCTTACGTATCTAGTTTGTAGACCTCTATCCATAGGAGAACTCTATCCTCTCTACTTTAGTTTGTGGACCTCTATCCATAGGAGAACTCTATCCCCTCTGATCTAGTTCATGGATATTTATCCATAGGAGAACTCTATCCCATATGCTCTGGTTCATGGACCTCTATCCATAGGATAACTCTATCCCCTCTACTTTGGTGTCTATCCATAGGATAAATCTATCCCTTCTACTCTGGTTTGTGGACCTCTATCCATAGGATAACTCTATCCCCTATGCTTCAATTAGACAATTCATATATATTCTACTCAAAATTCTTTCAAGAAAATATAAATAATAATATGCAATGCAAATTCTCAATATGTTCTCTTCACATTCATTAAGTTTGTCACTTTCACATATCTCACATTCATCAAATTAGATCTCTACTTCTTGCAAATTCCTTTTAAATCAAATCAAGCTAGTGTATAACTTTACTTCACAAAACTGGTTTATGTTCCTTGTAAATTTTCTCTCAAAGATCAAACATAATAATGCACAAATTTGCTTCACAAAATTGGTCTCTAACACTTGCCCATTCACATTCAATATCACTCAAATCAATGCCCAAATGCTTCACAAATTCATTCAACAATGTTGCACAATTTGTTCTCAAACCCTAGCACATGTGGTTCCAATTTCACTAATCAATGATGCACAATTTTTTCACAAACCTTAGCACAAGTGTTTCCAATCTCATTCAACAATGAAGCCCAATCTTATTCTCAAAATATAGCACTTATATTTCCAAAAATACACATATATAATCCTTATTTCTCCACCTTATCATTCAAAAATATTTTCTCAACCAAACATATTAAATAAGGAATAATATCACCATACCTCTTAACTTACTTTGATGAAGATGTGCCCTCAAAGACCTGTCTCAAAAGAATTTTCATTTCAAAGTGCCACTTTAAAACTAGTTAGTAAATAATCCACATTAAATTTCTTCCTCAAAATATGTGCACAATAGGATCTGAAAATAATATTTTAAGACTCTCTTTTTATCTTCACAATATAAAGCTCTAACAATGATCAAAACCTCTCAAATATTTTGTTTCATAATACCACAAATACAATAAAAAATTAAACCACAATAACATCTTATAACTTCTACTTTCACAAGAAATAATTCTCAAATATAGCAAGAGAGCACTGACACTGAGAGGGGGGTGAATCAGTGTGGTCTTTTAAATTTTGAATATATAGCTTTAAATCTAGCAGTAGTTTAAAAATAATAAAAGATATATCAAATACAGCAAGAGAGCATGACACACAACACAGTAATTTAACGAGGTTCACCAATGTGGCTACTCCTCAAAATGACTGCTTGGACTACCATCCAAATCCAGCCAATGCAAAGCTACAACTTTACAATATCTTTTACCAGCACCAACTGGAAGGAGCACCAACCCCTTAGATTTTTCTGTACCAAATAGAATGGAGCACCAACTCCTGATTTACCAGCACCTACTGGAAAGAAGCACCAACCCCTTATGCCAAGCTGCAACTTGGAAATCAATAAAGATAATGAAAATTATAGAATAATACTTTCACCTTATTTCTCACAGTCTGTAGTTCCTATGCATTCTGCTGCTTCTACGCAAACGCTTCGCACTATCCGACTGCTTCTATGAATTTCTTCGCACTCTCTGCTGCAACCAGATGATCGATCACTTCTGCTATCTGCGCGCTATCACTTCGCACTTAGAACTCAACCTCTGCACCCCGTGCTCTTAATTCATGCAATCATGATACGCACACTTCGCTTCGACTCAAATGAACTACGACTTCGCACTCAGCTCGAATCGATATGACTCAACATCTGCACCCCGTGCACTTCATTCGCACAAGTTCGATACGACTCGCTCTCTGCTCGACACGGACTTCACTTGCGCAAACACTATACTCGCATTCACACCTTATCTTCACACTTCGTTCTTTCAAACTCGAAGTAGCCCTCCTTTTATAGATGAAATTTTAGGAACAAACCCTAAAGAACGTCGACTGAGAAACCCTAAATTTAGTCGGCTGCAAACCCTAGAATGTCGGCTTCAAAACCCTAATAAATGTCGGCTCAAAAACCCTAATGAATGTCGGCCCAGATTTAACTCTGTCGGCTTCAACCGTTTCTCTGGTTCTATAGCTTTCCTCGCGAAACTCCAACATGTCGCGATATCGCGACACCTTTTACATCCGTACGCCTTCTTGTCCTTGCTGTCACGAAATCGTGACACTTTTGGCCTTTGTTAGCTTTGCCACCTTTCTTGTCGCAAAATCGTGACACTTCTATCTTTCGTTGACGTCATTCTCACTCTTGTCACGAAATCGTGACCCTTTTTGCTTCTAGGCCTTCTTCTCCATTTTTGTCATGAAATCACGACATTTCTGGCACCGTACAGTCTCTCTCCTCCTAGAGTCGCGAAACCGTGACATGTCACGAAAATGCGACATCTTCATCCTGCTAGCTACTTCACTGCTGCCTGTCGCGAAATCGTGACACTTTTTCCATCCGTACATTTTCCTTTCATCCTATCGCGAAATCGTGACGCTTTCAGCTTTCGACGGCTTTTCTTGCAACCTGTCGCGAAATCGTGACACTTTTGGCTTCCGTACGCTTTTCTTCTCAGCTACCAGCGAAAACGGAACATGTCACGAAATCGTGACACTTTCACTGCCTTGGCTTCTTTTCTGACTTTCGCCCGCGAAAACATAACATGTCACGAAATCGTGACATACTCGCCTTCGTACATTCTCTCTCCTCTTCGGGTCGCGAAAACCCGACATGTCACGAAATCGTGACACTTTTCTTCCTTGGAGCTTTTTCTCCGAACATGTCATGAAATCGCGACAGTTTTCTTCCTTAGCACTTTTCTTCCGAACATGTCGCGAAATCGCGATAGTTTTTTGCCTTAGCGCTTTTCTTCTGAACATGTCGCGAAATCGTGATGTCCTGCAAATCGCGACAGTTTTCCTTGCGTCTTCTCTCTCCTCGGCCATGTCGCGAAATCGTGACAATTTTGTTTGCACTTTCTCTCTCCTAGTCCATGTCACGAAATCATGACAATTTTCTTTGCGCCTTCTCTCTCCTCCGACATGTCACGAAATCGTGACAGAAAACATGTCGCGATATCGCGACAGTTTTCTTACTTGTCTTTTTCTTTGATTTTCTGCAAAAAGGCAACTATGGTCTTCTGGGAAACTCACTGTCCATGTTCTGAATAACCTTTGAACTTCTGTCCTCTACATCTGAATGACTTCTGAACTGCCTGTCCACTGCATCATTGGATCTAACTGACTGTGTTGACAACAATGACAAAACTCTTGCAACACCTTGCTCAACAATCTCCCCCTTTGGAATTGTTGGCAACACCTGTGTAAATTCCTGGAACTCTTCTCCCCCTTTGTCAATAATACCAAAGGGCTGCTGCAGACTCCCCCTGAGTCCATACATACAATTCTCAGGCACAATTTGTTGCACTTAGCACAAATTATGATCATGAGCAAAGGAATAGGCAAATATTCAAATGCTCCCCCTGAGAAAGTGATCCCTGTAGCTAGTCACTTCTTGGGAAGTGTGACTACTCCTAATTTGCTTCGAAGGTACTCAAACACTTCCTTGGGCAATGGTTTTGTAAAAATATCTGCTACTTGTTCTGTGGTTGGGACAAAATCCAATTTAACTTCTCCTTCTGCAACTTTCTCCTTCAAGAAATGATACCTTATAGCAATGTGTTTTGTCCGTGAGTGCATTACTTGGATTCTTGGAGATGTTAATTGCACTGGTGTTATCACACTTAACTGATATTGGTTCACTAAAATTAATACCAAGATCTTTCAAAGTTTGTTTCATCCACAAAACTTGTGTACAACAAGTTGTTGCTGCAATATATTCTGCCTCAGCTGTTGATAAAGACACTGACTCTTGTTTCTTGTTGTGCCAAGCAACCAACCTGTCACCAAGATAAAAAGCACCTCCACTTGTACTCTTCCTATCATCAACACAACCTGCCCAATCTGCATCTGAATATGATATAAGAGTGAAGTCTTTGCCTTTTGGATACCACAACCCATACTCCATGGTGCCTTTGAGATACCGAAGAATCCTTTTTATGGCTGTTACATGAGTCTCTTTGGGACTGGCCTGAAATCTTGCTACCATGCAAACTGCCTGTAGAATATCAGGTCTGGTAGCTGTTAAATATAGTAAGCTTCCTATCATTGATCTATACATGGTTTGATCTACAGGTGGAGATTTGTCTTCTTTACTCAACTTGCAGCCTGTTGTCATGGGAGTGCTAACTGGCTTACAATCCTCCATTGTGAACCTTTTTAGCATCTCTTTCACATATTTGATTTGGGAAATGAAAATGCCTTTCTCATTTTGATTAACTTGTAGCCCAAGAAAATAAGACAGTTCACCAATCATAGACATTTCAAATTCATTCTGCATCTTATGTGCTAAGTCTTTACAAGATTCATCTTTGTTGCTGCTAAATATGATATCATCGACATAGACAACAAGAACTATGAGATGCCCACATTCTATTTTCACATACGATTCATTGTCGACCAACCCTTTCTTGAATCCCTGTTGAGAGAGATAGTTGTCTAGCCTTGCATACCATGCCCGTGGTGCTTGTTTTAATCCATATAATGCTTTCTTTAATTTGCAGACAAGGTTAGGATCTTCACTAATTTGAAAGCCATCCGGTTGTTCAATATAGACCTCTTCTTCGAGTTTCCCATTTAAAAAGGTAGATTTTACATCCATCTGATAAACTCTGAAGTTCTTGTGGACTGCTAAGGCCAGAAACATTCTAATTGCTTCTAATCTGGCCACTGGTGCAAAAGTCTCTTCAAAATCAATGCCTTCGACCTGTGCATATCCTTTACAAACCAGTCTTGCTTTGTTCCTAATGACCTGTCCGTCTTCATTTAATTTGTTTCGAAATATCCATTTGGTGTCGATTACATTCTTATTCGTAGGTCTAGGTACTAATTCCCAAGTTCTGTTCTTTTCAATCTGATCTAACTCTTCATTTATTGCCTTCATCCAGCTATCATCTTTGCTTGCTTCATCTATGTTTTTGGGCTCAATGTTGGATAAAAGAGAGTAATTACTTATTACTTTCCTTCTTGTCTGAATACCAGCTATGGGATCTCCAATTATTTGGTCTCTTGGATGATTTTTCTGCCAGCTGCCTGTTTTGAATTTCTTGTTTTCTTGCACCTCTGAGTCATCGATTAATTCATCTGAATCAAACGTAGATTTATTTTCTGTTTCATTCACCTCATCTCCTTCAAAGACTTCTTCATAGATTGGGTAGTTTTCCTCAAAGTCAACTAATCGTTTCCCACCTTCATCGAATTTAACATCTGCACTGTCCACAATTTTCTTGAGTCTCTTGTTGTAGCATTTGTAAGCTTTGCTTTTTGATGAATACCCAACAAAAACACCTTCATCTGCTCTATCTTCAAACTTCCCAAGGTTGTCATCAGTTTTTCTGATGTAGCACCTACAGCCAAATACTTTGAGATGTTTTGTTGTTGCTTTTCTACCAAACCACAACTCATAAGGTGTTTTGCATTCATGAGTTCTTAACATATATCTGTTTTGGATGTATACTGTAGTGTGAACTGCTTCTTTCCAGAATCTGTCTGCTATTTTGTTTTTTGCCAGCATGGTGCGTGCCATTTCCTGTATAGTTCTGTTCTTTCTTTCTACTACACCATTCTACTGGGGAGTTCTAGCTGCTGAATATTGTCTCCTGATACCATGTTTTTCATAGTATTCTATAAATTCATTCGAAATGAATTCTCCTCCTCTATCTGATCGTAAACATTTGATCCTTTTTCCTGTTTCATTCTCAACTAGATGTTTGAAGGATCTGAACATTTCAAAAGCTTCTGTTTTATCTTTTAAGAAAAATATCCATGTCATTCTGGAATAATCATCGATACACAACATAAAGTATTTGTCTCCATTTATGCTTTGAGTTCTCATGGGTCCACATAAGTCCGTATGAATAAGTTCCAAAGGCCTGCTAGTGTGGTACTCTTTTGTTTTGAATGAGACTCTGGTTTGCTTTCCCTTCTGACATGAAGCACAAACATTGTTTGAAGGTTTTTTAATGGTTGGAATATCTCTCATTGCTTGTTTCGAGCTGATTTTCACCAAATTATCAAAACTTATGTGTCCAAGCCTCTTGTGCCACAACCAGTTCTCTTCTTCTTGTCCAATGAAACACGTACCTTCTAAAGTTTTTGAGAGTGTGTACAAATTTCCAGACGTCCTTGAACCAGTTGCTATCAATTTCCCACTATTTATTTTTTTGACTTCACAACCCTGCTTCTTGAAGACTACTTCATGTCCTTTATCACAGATTTGACTGACACTTAACAGGTTGTGTTTCAAACCATCCACAAATAAAACTTCTTCTGACTTGATTTTCCCTTCACTAATTTTGACAGATCCTTTTCCTATTATTTTGGCTCCATCATTATTTCCAAACTTCACAGAGCCACCCTCATATTTTTGTAGTTTTTCAAATTTTTGTTTATCACCTGTCATATGACTTGAGCAACCACTATCAAGAATCCATGGTACACATTTATTCTGAGCCTTGAAAGCTGTCTGCACTATTAAAGATTCCTTTTCTTCCCTGAGCTGTTCTTTCTGTTTCCACTCTGTTTTGACTATGGTATTGGGCTCTAGCTTGGATTTTCCCTTTTCAATATTTTGAGCATAACTTTCAGAGAGATTTCTATTTTGATTTGCCCTATATGGTTGAACTCTTCTTTTCTGAGGTTGATTTGAAACAGAGGTACTATGACAATTTCTAGCAATATGCCCAAAGTTGTGACAATTAAAGCATTCTACTGCATAATTTATTAGAGGAGCAAAAGAATTTCTACTAGTGAAACTTCTTGGTCCTACATTATACTTGCAGTCTGCAATTTTATGTCCATAACCATTACATTTGAAACAGAAACCATAAAAGTAATGATTGAACCTAAAAGATGGTCTTTGCCAAGTTGTTGCAGGAGCCATAGATCTTCTCTTCTTCTGATGTGTGACCTTGGTAAAGCCATCATTGTCTGTTCTCCTTTCGGTTCTGGCATTACTGCTTTTCTTTGCCTGATTTGTTTTTCCTATATCAACCTGTTTCTTATCTTCACTTCTTACAGATTCAACATTTTTGGCTTTTGGTCCGTTTGATGATTCTCCTTCAATAAATCCCAGGCCAAACTTGATGCCTGTAGGTCTTTGATCACTTAAGATTTTATCCAGCTTCATTGAACTTTCTTCACGTTTGTAATGGCAACTAATTTTTCGATCCAGCTCTTGTATCTGCATTCGAAGACCAACATTTTCTTCTTCTAGTTTGCAGCAATGATCTATCTTCGTGGTTACCTGAATTTCTAGATCTTCGAACATTTTCTTGTATTCTTCTGTCTGTATTTTTAAACTGGTTATAATGTCATTTGCATCCTCAAGCTTTCTTGAAAGTTTTTTATTCTTTCTTTTCTCAGATTTCCATTCTTCAAGAGCAGAAACTAGCTCACCTTCTAAATCAACTTCAGCCTCAGCTTTTTCAATAGACACTTTAGAGTTCATACCTTCTCTCTTCTCTGAGATTTCTGCCTCTTCTGATTTTTCTACTTCAAATGCCATAAAGAGAGCTTCACCTGTTCCTTCTTCAGAGTCTTCACTAGAGCTGTCCTCTGAAGAATCTGCATTTCGGGAGATAAAACTTTTCTTTTTGAAATTCCCTTTTCTGAAGTTTGATTTCTTCCTCCATTCACTTCTTTCTTGATGCGGAGTTTCTTCACCTTTGTTCTTGTCATTGAGAGGACATTTGGTAGCAAAGTGTCCAATGCCTCCATAGTTGAAACATTTAAAAGGTAGCTTTCCTCTGTATTTTCCTTTTCCTTTTCTCAGTTTTTTGACAAAATTTGCTTCCATTTCATCTGATACATCCTCTTCTTCAGACTCTTGTTTTGTGTCTTTGCCTTTTAGAGCTTTGAAAGCTGCTTCTCTATCTGTGGGATTAGACCTTCCTATTCTCATTTCAAAAGCAGTCAAAGAACCATGCATCTCATCCATACTAAAGTGATTTAGATCTTTAGCTTCTTCTATGGCTGAGACTTTCGAATCAAACCTTGGAGGGAGAGATCTTAATACCTTTTTCATAATCGTAGCATCATCCATATCTTCTTCGAGACCTCTGATTGAATTAGTGATTCCGTTGACTCTTAGCATGAAAGCCTCTATGTTCTCATCATTGTCCATCTTTAAGGATTCGAATTGAGCTCGATGTGTTTGAAGCTTGGCCTCCTTGATCCTATCATCTCCTTCATGAATGTTCTCTAGTTTATCCCATACATCTTTTGCGGATTCACAGTTTATGATTTTGACTAGCTCACTGTCCACTAATCCACACATGATGGCATTTTTTGCTTTCGAATCATTTTCAAATGCCTTCTTACCGGTAGTGTCTGTTGGAGCAGTGGCGGGAGCTTTGTAACCATTAACTACTGCACCCCAGATGTCAAAACCCAAAGCACGGAGATATGTCTGCATCCTTATTTTCTAGAAAGCATAGTTAGTTCCATCAAACAATGGTGCTTTGTTTGAGGAGAAACCCTCACCACTTGCCATTGCATCACTTCCAAGATCACCCTAGCTGATTGAGCCTGTTCAGGAACTTGGCTCTGATACCAATTGTTGTAATCACAATGACACTGAGAGGGGGGTGAATCAGTGTGATCTTTTAAATTTTGAATATATAGCTTTAAATCCAGTAATAGTTTAAAAATAATAAAAGATATATCAAATACAGCAAGAGAGCATGACACACAACATAGTAATTTAATGAGGTTCACCAATGTGGCTACTCCTCAAAATGACTGCTTGGACTACCATCCAAATCCAGCCAATGCAAAGCTACAACTTTACAATATCTTTTACCAGCACCAACTGGAAGGAGCACCAACCCCTCAGATTTTTTTGTACCAAACAGAATGGAGCACCAACTCCTAATTTACCAGCACCTACTGGAAAGAAGCACCAACCCCTTATGCCAAGCTGCAACTTGGAAATCAATAAAGATAATGAAAATTATAGAATAATACTTTCACCTTATTTCTCATAGTCTGCAGTTCCTATGCATTCTGCTGCTTCTATGCAAACGCTTCGCACTATCCGACTGCTTCTATGAATTTCTTCGCACTCTCTGCTACAACCAGATGATCGATCACTTTTGCTATCTATGCGCTATCACTTCGCACTTAGAACTCAACCTCTGCACCCCGTGCTCTTAATTCATGCAATCACGATACGCACACTTCGCTTCGACTCAAATGAACTACGACTTCGCACTCAGCTCGAATCGATATGACTCAACATCTGCACCCCATGCACTTCATTCGCACAAGTTCGATACGACTCGCTCTCTGCTCGACGCGGACTTCACTTGCGCAAACACTATACTCGCATTCACACATTATCTTCACACTTCAGTCTTTCAAACTCGAAGTAGCCCTCCTTTTATAGATGAAATTTTAGGAACAAACCCTAAAGAACGTCGACTGAGAAACCCTAAATTTAGTCGGCTACAAACCCTAGAAGGTCGGCTTCAAAACCCTAATAAATGTCGGCTCAAAAACCCTAATGAATGTCGGCCCAGATTTAACTCTGTCGGCTTCAACCGTTTCTCTGGTTCTGTAGCTTTCCTCGTGAAACTCCAACATGTCACGATATCGTGACACCTTTTACATCCGTACGCCTTCTTGTCCTTGTTGTCGTGAAATCGTGACACTTTTGGCCTTTGTTAGCTTTGCCACCTTTCTTGTCATGAAATCGTGACACTTCTATCTTTCGCTGACGTCATTCTCACTCTTGTCGCGAAATCGTGACCCTTTTTGCTTCTAGGCCTTCTTCTCCATTTTTGTCATGAAATCGTGACATTTCTGGCACCGTACAGTCTCTCTCCTCCTAGAGTCGCGAAACCGTGACATGTCACGAAAATGCGACATCTTCGTCCTGCTAGCTACTTCACTGCTGCCTGTCGTGAAATCGTGACACTTTTTCCATCCGTACATTTTCCTTTCATCCTGTCGCGAAATCGTGACGCTTTCAGCTTTCGACGGCTTTTCTTGCAACCTGTCGCGAAATCGTGACACTTTTGGCTTCCGTACGCTTTTCTTCTCAGCTACCAGCGAAAACGGAACATGTCGCGAAATCGTGACACTTTCACTGCCTTGGCTTCTTTTTTGACTTTCGCCCGTGAAAACATAACATGTCGCGAAATCGCGACATACTTGCCTTCGTACATTCTCTCTCCTCTTCGGGTCGCGAAAACCCGACATGTCACGAAATCGTGACACTTTTCTTCCTTGGAGCTTTTTCTCCGAACATGTCGCGAAATCGCGACAGTTTTCTTCCTTAGCACACATTTTCTCCGAAACATGTCACGAAATCGCGACAGTTTTCTTCCTTAGCACTTTTCTTCCGAACATGTCAAATCATGACAGTTTTTGCCTTAGCGCTTTTCTCCGAACATGTCACGCGAAATCGCGACAGTTTTCCTTGCGTCTTCTCTCTCCTCGGCCATGTCACGAAATCGTGACAATTTTGTTTGCACTTTCTCTCTCCTAGTCCATGTCGCGAAATCGTGACAATTTTCTTTGCGCCTTCTCTCTCCTCCGACATGTCGCGAAATCGCGACAGAAAACATGTCGCGATATCGCGACAGTTTTCTTACTTGTCTTTTTCTTTGATTTTTTGCAAAAAGGCAACTATGGTCTTCTAGGAAACTCACTGTCCATGTTCTGAATAACCTTTGAACTTCTGTCCTCTGCATCTGAATGACTTCTGAACTGCCTGTCCACTGCATCATTGGATCTAACTGACTGTGTTGACAACAATGACAAAACTCTTGCAACACCTTGCTCAACATTATAACCTCTACTTTCACAAGAAATAATTCTCAACACACCACAATGTTTCTTATAGCACTTAACAACCCAAGGCACAACTTACAATATGAAATTAACCACATACACCTTATACCTCCTTACTAAAATAAAATTATTTTCAATGCACTCAATATCTCAATAACAAATCTATCACATGCACCTTATACAACTCATAAAGATCTAAATTTAATTGTTCACACTATCCTTTGATCCCAAATGATAATGCAAAAATTAACCTTATGACTCCCTAATGCAGACAAATTGAACACATACCTTATACCTTAGGAATAATTTTAATTAAAAAAAATTACCATTTTCGATGCAGCCATCGTGATTCAAAACTACTACCTCTTGCTAGCTCATGCCCTAGGGCAATCTAGGCTACTGCGTGCACTAGCTATCCATACAAAAATCAAAGCACAAAAAATTCTATGTCAACTACCTCTGTGATGCAACTTCCTTCTAAAAAAAAACCTTCAAAAAAATTCCCCGTTTTGCCTTGAACCTATGACCTCTTCTCTGTAGGGACTCCATGTCATTTAGGCTAGCTTCCTAGATGAAACTTCCACCACGTGCACTCCCTTTTGAATTGTGAATTCATCCTTTAAAAACATGTGCCTTTGTCCTTTCTCTCCTCTCTACCTCCATGAATGAAATGTGAATGAAATATTTTGAATGGCGCTTGCACTCCACCTTAGCCTTTGCAAATAATTTATGCTCCATATATATATGTCCTTGCCCTTCAATTTCATGACGTTGGCGCTAGAATTTTGAAATAATAATTTTTTATTTTGCTTCTTTGTCGCCCTTTTTTTAACTTTTATTTAATTATAATAATTTAAATCTAAAAGATTTAAATATTATAATTTAAACTTTTAACCTTTGGGCCTTTGTAATTAAAACTTTTTCTAACCAAATAAAACCTTGTCTTTTTCTTGCAAACACAACCATGGAGAATCTTTTTGTCTTGACAACTTTTGTACCTTTGACACGGTATCATGTACACTTTGAAGATATTTGCCTTGCACTTTAATATTTCAACCTTGAATATAATTCTCAACCATTTAACCTTTGACATAAATGACAACTCAATATGCACAATATTTCCACCAATCTCCCCCTTTGTCATTAATGGAAACCAAAATTGCTCCCCCTAAGAGGCTTCTCCCTATTACTGAAATCTCTTCCCCTTAATAAATTCTCTCCCCCTTTGAAATCAATAGAAAAGGGCTCCATGGGGCTAAAAAATAAGATATTTTAGCATAGCCCCCTCACCACCTCCTCTTCTTGAGGTGATTAAGTTTGGGATGGGAGTAAACCTACTCCCAACTTACAATGCTCTTCTTCTTTTTTAATCTTCTTTTTCCACACCTTTGTGGTCATACCCTTTTGAATATTTTGATCATCCCTATTCTTTCTTGTCTTTGGAAGTTCCTAAAATTTTGTTCTACACCACTTTGCATTATGCCCAAAATTATTGTAATTGTAACATCTAATGTTGTAATTCTTGGAAGGTGCATATGACTTGAAATTTCTCTTGGTGAAGCCATAATACTATTTTCCATGAACCTTGCAATTTATATCTTTATGACCAAAATGATTACATGAGTAACAATAACCTTGGAAGTAGTATTCATTTTGTCTTAGAGGATACGATCACATACTTTCTTATTGGATTTTATTGTGATGGTCTATGTTCCTTGATTGTGCATTATTTTCTTCCTTATTTATGTTTCCATTTCTCAACTCATCAACATGGGTCTTAGGTTCTTCTTCAATATCTTCCTCTGAGACTTCCTTTTCTTTTGAGCTTGACTCCCCTTTTTGTACTTCTTCATAGCCTAGTCTTGTTTTGATAAATAAAGTTATTTTTTTTTTATAATGTTATCCAAAGCTTTTGAACTTTTCCTAAACCTTCATAGATTATCCTTAGAATATTTTACTTCCATCCTTGGAGAAACAACTTCATGTTCTAATATTTCACATGCTAACTCTTTTACCTCTAACTTTTCAACCATAACTTCTTCAACTTGTCTTGCCTCTTCAACCTTAACTCTTAAATAAGTGAGATCTTATAGAAGCTTTACATTTGTTTCCTCATCCTCTTATCTTTGAACCTTCAATATTAATTTATTATTTCTAACTCTTTTCAACTCTTTAAGAGCAATAATATGTTCCTCTTTTAGGTCAATTTGGTTTCTTCTTCTTTTTATTAACCTTCCTCTAGGTCTTAAACAATAGGAGCATCTTATTTTTCTTATACTTGGTCAGGAATATCTTCTACTTGGTATTCAATAGGAGTGTCCTCTTCCTCTTCTATTTCTAGAAATAGAATCTCTTATTTTTCACTATCTGAGAAAATTTTATCACTGTCACTTGAAGCACAACTTGCTTCTTCAACATAGAAACTCTTCTTGTACCTTTGAAAAATCTTCTTCTCATGCTTGCCTTGACCATATCTATTTTTCTTTTCATACTTGAATTTTCTTTCTTCCTTCTTATGATCTTGTTTATCTTCACTGCTATTACTTCTATCTTATGAACAATTAGATGCATAGTGACCAAACTAAACATGATTAAAACATTTCACAATATTCATATTTTTGTGTTTTCTTAATCCCTTATTATTTCTTCTCATGAAGTTAGCTTCTTCATCATTACTTTCATCACTTGATTTTGGTTCTTTATCCTTTGCCTTCTTTGAATATTTGAATGTGTAGACACCAAAACAACACCAATCCGATTATGCGACTACAAGCACTGATCGAGTTGGCATACATAGCCCCTAGGGCAGCCCCCAGAGGTTAAAAAATGGTCCTAACCACTCCCAAATCAGTTTTGGAAGGTCAGAGGTCAATTTGGCACCTTTTAAGCACTTTTCTCCCTACTCGTCCCACCCTGGGATGATTAGAATCCTATTAGAATCCTATTCGTCCCACCCTGGGACGATTAGCAGCAATCGTCCCAGGGTGGGACGAGTAGCAGGTTTGACTGGAAAAAAGTCAAACCTCGACAGGTCCGCCACTTAACTGTGCCTTCAGGGCATGCAATTGTGAGGAACGACTTCAAATCAGAGAGAGGGACTTCAGTCAAGCATGCCCTGATCATGGAGGCCTCATGCAAGGAGACTCTAAATCAGGGAGGAATCTTCTCTCCCAAAAAAGGCATGGCAAGCCAAGTGGCGCCCTCGCATGCGCATTCAAAGAGAGAGACCCTAGGTCTATAAAAGGGTGAGCATCCTCACCCCAAAAAAGAGTAGAGCTGGAGCATTTGGAGCAATGGAGTGCTGCCAAATTGTACCCCCATTCCCCTTTGTGCTTCCTACATCCCTAATTTCTCTTTTGGAAGAGAGGTTATCGGGTGAACACTAGGAACGCAATCCCGACCCAAAACCCAAGAAATCAGCCACAATCCCACACCAAATTCATTGACACAACCCCCTAGGAGGTTTTGGACCCATCCCAAGTGGATTGGTGTCAAAACCAGACCCCAAACGACGGGCGTCCTGCCCTCGGGCGCCCCCCAAACTATCGCAGTCCTAATCGGCTCACCCCAGAGTGATTAGAAATCCATGAATAATTTCTCTACTATTATTTTTGCATTATGTTCTATTTGGTTTACTTATGTTGTTGTTCAAGTTTCATGTTATTCTGACTTGATTTGACTGTGTTTTTATCATTTTATGCGTTTACTAACATATAGGGAGCGCTTTCGGATATGGGACAATATGGGTAGAATATGCCAAATATGACCTTCTGGGTCATCCCAAAATGCCCCTTTTAGCCTAACCCCAAGTTTTTAGGAGTTTTGGAGGCCTCTGGGTTGGACATTTGGAAGGTTGCTTTTGCATGTTTTGTGATAGTCCTAATCGTCCCACCTGAGCGATTAGAAATCCATGCATGATTTCCTGACTGTTCTTTTTGCAATGTGTCTCTGATGATGTTTTTATGCTTCTATCAAATTTTGGGTTCATTATGACATGTTTTGACCATCGTTTTGCTATTTTATATACTAACTAGCCGGAGGCCCTAGGGATTGCATGTTTTCCCTCTATCCGCATATGCTATTAACTGTTTGCTGTTTCTCTGAGTATAGGATCTCACCACTAGGAACATCGAAGGGGCAGCAAGGAACACATGAACACATGGATGCAAGCGGTGGCAACCTTTGGCCCGCCCATTTCGAATGTGAGGCATGCGGAAGACATTGGAAGCGTACCATCCGTTGATGTAACGAATTGTATCAAATGTTCTGAGCCCTAGAGGGGGAGATGTATTGTAACCAGATTGAAAGCAAAATTAATAAAAAGAGGCCCTACTTTGTCTTTTTTTCTTACATCTCGTTCATATGCGTCGTTTCCTTCATGCATTGCTTTCTCGCATTCGTAGGACTTAGCATTGTTTTATATCAATTTCGTTTGCACCATCTGGTCTAGCACGCCGTCACCCTGCATTCGGATTTCAGTGGTGATCATGGTGGGACCCTATCCCCTACTATTGGGATCAAGTTTTTGATCAAAATTTTGTGTTTTTCTTTGCAGGTGTTACTCATTCGGGCACTGGACTGCTACTCGTGCCACCCTGTGACGAATACAGACTTGGAATTCATGCCACCCCGGGATGAATACAAATTCGTCTCACCCTAGGATGAATACAGACCTGCTATTCATCCCACCCTAGGATGATTAGATCTCTGTGCATTTTCTGAGCAGAAACTCAGAGGCATCTGGTTGGGACAGAGAAGAGGTAGGTTTTCTGGACATCCTCTGTGTTTTTTTGTTTCTGTCTCTGCAATTTTTCTATTTTCTTTGCTTGCATAGGGAATTTTGCTGCATGTTTTCTTTCTTTGCGCAAGTAAAA
The DNA here is from genome assembly GCA_028583015.1 of Wollemia nobilis. NCBI lineage: Eukaryota > Viridiplantae > Streptophyta > Pinopsida > Araucariales > Araucariaceae > Wollemia > Wollemia nobilis. Next base: position 2,639,213 of record JAQPPZ010000386.1, on the reverse strand, counting down.
GGAACCACACACACCACGTAATAATATTAACATCAAGGAGTTGGTCGTAAAACCCCAACACTTGATCAAGACCAACGGTGGATTTCATCACCACCTTGGCTTGGATTTTGCATACATAACCCTGATCGCGACTGTTGCTAGACGTAAATCCTGATGAAAGCTGACCAAGTGTAGTGGGGGTGATTCCCAGTGCATGAGGATAAGTCTTCTATGGTAGGTGTCAAAAATAGAGCGATTCCCCTTTCGTACCGCCTATGTTCCACGTATTGTTCTGCTCTCGCGTACCAATAGTTTCCCTCACGTAAGGGCGGGTATATTGAGAGGTTCGGTATAACGGCCTGGCAGTGGTATATTGAAGGGGCGACCATTTTGGAGATATAAGAGCCCTCATCATGCATGAATAACAAAATTTTCTTTACACGGTTTGCACAACAAAAATCAAAACACACTGAACCAGATTTAGGACACACATTTAATCTATAAACGAGATAATCATTTCTTTGTTTGTGTGGTCCCTTTTGTTTGGTGTAGCATAAAAAATCGTAAAGGAGATAAAAACATACATATCTTGTAGAGAACCACCACCATGGTGTATACCCGTAGCCAAGCCCAATCATGGGTAGAAGCTATGAAAAGTGTACAAGGAGGCACAAGTCGCCTCCGTTATAGCCCCAAGGACTTGGTTATACCACCTTGGCAGCCTGACCCACAACGTGGTCCACACTATGCCACTACAGAAAAGGACTATAGAGGCACCCCTTTGGGGGGCACTCCCATTCAACACAGACCCTTTCAGGAGGAGTACATACATGGGAAGGCTCCCTTAGATGCTCATTATGAGTGGCCACTACGCGATGAAGCGCTAGAGCAGCATAGGGTTCACAAGGAGGGACCACATGATTATATCATCCCCCCTCTACCCCTCATTACTGTTAGAACTAATAGACCAAATCTAGAGCGCAAGGCTCTTCAGACAGGGTGAGCCAACTCCGCCCGTCCCTTTCACATGTATGAAAGGGAGCACGAGGAAGACCAGTATATTCCTCAAGAGCAATACACCGCATGGGAGCAATGCGCCTCCGCACTTGCTAATTATCAAGATCACCTATTGAGGCCAGAGCCTCAGGTGAATGCCGCTAACCTCGATAGAGGAAAGTGACCCATAGAGATCTCGGATCACCACGACCGAGATAGACATGTAGGGGAGGCATCTAGGCCTCCTAAACATAGGACGACGGAACAAATTGACTTGGCATTTGCCAAACATGCCACCCGCCAAGCGCAAATCACGTAGCTTAGGCAAGATCAGCAGTAGTTAGAGCAACTGTATCATCTTAACAAAGAGCGCATTCGGTGCCAGATAGATGAATTGCTCCAGAACAATATGCATGAGAGGATTCCAACCCCTCGCATGCATAGGACAGAGATTTATGAGAGGCACAACCCCTTAGTGCGAGACAGGTCTCCACGACCTTATCAAGTGTTGCCTCCAAGACCTCCGAGACCTGAGCGGGAGGCCACCCCTAGAACCAATGATGGGCACCTTCCTCGGGCACCCATCCATGTTTATAGGTCATGCCCAAAAACTCCTCAAGAAGCCTATGAGGAATTTGAGCAAGAAGAAGAGCGGGCTGAAACACCCTACCAAGGCAAGGGGGCGCTACCCGGCTACCCCTCCATAGGCCTCAAGTTCCTCGCAATGCACAATGGGAACAAACCAAAGAAGAGGAAATCAAATCCTCTGATGCATACAAAGCACTATTAGAACGCTTAGAGTCTATGGAGACTAAGACTTCAGGGCCCCAAAAGCCCACCTTACGCCAACTCCGCAGTCACCCTGTGCATCCTTCAGTTTCGGCACCCCCATACCCCGACCACTTCAAAATGCCTCAATTGGCAATTTTTAGAGGGGATGAGGATGCCCAAGAGCACGTAACAAGATTCCTGAGTCAATGCTTTGGCATTCAGGACAATGATGCATTGCTTCTAAGAACGTTTATAACCACGTTCGTAGGCCCTGCCTCGGATTGGTTTACCCAATTGCCGAAGCATAGCATCAACAATCTAGACCAGCTAGTGGACGCGTTCCTTGAATGTTTTGCCTTCAACACCAAGAAGAAGGCATCCTTAAGTGACCTAGCTGGCCTTAAGTAGTATGATGATGAGACCATAGCCACTTATGGGAATCGATGGAGGACATTGCTTTCAAAGCTACCCTACCTCCCTCCTATGGCCGACATGACTCAGATGTTTTCAAAGAGTTGCATAAGGTCGATCTCTGTGCTATTGTAGCTGCAACAATATGCCACCCTAGAAGAAGCCCTGGTGCAAGCCAGGATAATTGAGGAGATCAAAATTCAAGATGGCGAGATTGCCAAGCCATGCAAGAAAGAGTGGACCAAAAATGCCAAAATTGGGCCCACGCAACCGAAACCCGCCATGGTCAATCAAGTTGCCATAACTGTACCACCACCTACACAAATGACACAGCCCCCAAAGGCTAATTATCAGGCAGTTCCTCTTGCTAACTATGAAAAGGAAAACCATAAGCAAGAGCAAAATCAGCAGTGTCGCCCTAAGCGACAATTCACACAATTCACGGAGTCTAGAGACTCCTTGTTTGACCGCTTGTTCATGGCAAACCTGATAAACTTGCCGAAAACTCGACCCATAGACCCCAACGTGCCAAAACCCAAGGGCTATAGGGAAGATTTATATTGTAGATTCCATCGACAGAAAGGACATGACATCTTCAGTTGTTGGAAATTCAAAAACTTGGTGCAAGACTTGATAGACAACAAAACGCTCGCGGTGGATAATCCCGTAGCACTGAGCAACCAACAGATGGACGTCTTCAAAGACCCCTTGCCTACCCATGATGCATAGGAAAAGACTATACAAGTGAATGAGGTGACACAAAACTGCCCCATGCAAGGGTACGTAGGGATGATAAGCATCGTGACATGGAACAAAAGATACCCAAATACGACCGCACCCACTGCAGCTACAGGAGATGTTCCATCAATGTCACAACCCCCACAACACCCTACACAACCTCCCTCACCTAGACCAATGGCCACGATTCGGACTAAGCTTACTCAGAGTTTAAGGACCACGTCGGCTAGGCTCTCCATCTATGAGCTCATCCAACAATCACCGCCCCATCGGGAGGCTCTGATGGAGATACTCAAAGCCATTGAGCTACAGCCCCAAGAACCCAATTCTTTCAACAACTTTGTGGGACATGTGAGACAATGCACCGAACCGGTCATAACCTTCAGGGAAGATGAACTAAAATTGGTGACTAGTGATATGGTGGATCCACCCCTGCACGTCATCGCATGGGTCAACGGGATTCCATTCAAGAGGGTGTTGGTGGACACTGGCTCGTCCAACAATATAATCATGACTACGGCATTAAAACATCTTAAGTTGCCAGCATCCCACATTGTGGCATCCACCTACACTCTTCGAGCATTCAACGATGCGTTATGCTCGATGGTTGGCACAATTGTCCTACCCATCCAAGTAGGACAAAAGACCATTCCTACGTTGTGTCACATCCTTGAGGGTGAGATGGCCTATAATATCTTGCTAGGCCGGCCTTGGATCAGGGACATGAAGTGTGTCCCTTCGATAGCCCATCAATGCCTCAAGTACACATATGAAGGGCAAGTACATGTAGTCCCAACAGACTTAGAGCCCTTCAAGTTTTGCAATGCGGTGCAGCTGATGCCACAATCGACCCTCCCATCGACACATTTGGACTTTCAATTGAATCCGTCCACTCAGGGTCCGATTCCGCCTACATCCCCATTGTTGAGTCCCTCAAGTAACCGACCTAGCCCATCTTCATCGTCTGTCCCTTCACCAACAATGCCACCTATGGTGGCCACACCGAAGGACAACGGGAAGAAGCCCCTAGAGGAGGTACCACCATTAGTCTCAACCATCTCTACCGAAGAGGTGCCTAGCCGAATGGAAGTCGAGACACCTGATTCACCCAACATGGAGTGGACTCAGGGAGAACTCCCATTCCCTCCCCCTCAACCACCGACGATTACCATTGAAATGGCCAATACGGGCCTAGGGGAGTACCTAGTGTAGAACATAGTGGCAACACCCACACTCGAATCCATGCAAGACATGGGGAGACCTCGCCTCCCCATCGACACTATCTTCCCTTTAGGTTACCCACCAAATCAGACAAACTTTGTATATGGGGGCCTCGAGAATGGCCTGGAACCCTACCTACAAGAGGAAGAGGACGAAGAGCCATTTGCTGAGAATGTTGACTATCTATCCAACCCAGAATTCGCCTTGAAATACCTTAACCAATGTAATTGGCATGGATATGGATTGGGCAGATATGAACAAGGAATGCACATTCTTTGTCAACCAAGATACCAGATGCCATATGATAAATCAGGAGTAGGGTTCAACCACCCTTTGCCCCTCGACATCTTGGTAGAAACCATGCAAGGCCTAGGGCTAGGCAACAAGGATGGGTTGGCACAAGATCCATATGCCAATCCCAACACAACATATACATTGGGGGACTATCTCCCATTGTTAACAACAAACCTTGTTGACCTCAACAACCCTTCCCCTTTGATCGAGAAAGGGGAAATTTCAAGGAATAACCTCCAAGAGGGATATGAACAAGATCAAGGGGAGTCTTCTAAAGATGAGTCAACTTATGAGGTAGCACCTTGGGACCCTTTCGAATCTGATAGCAATCACTCGCAAGTGACACCCATAGATGACTATCAGGAGAACTTCATGGCAATGTTCCCCTTGAATGCTCCAATCGAGCAATTGCCACCTCAAGAGAATCCAGCCCTCCCATAGAGAGCGAAACAACCCGAATGGGACCAAATCAACTTGCTCAAACAAAATGAGCCTCCCATGCCAGCCATAAGGCCAAGTGATCAAGAAACGCCTAGTGGGAGGCTATACCAACAAGAAGAGCACATAGTTGTCGGAGCTAATGAAGGCCTATGGATCTCCGATAGCGACTATGAGGATGAGACTGAGATGGCATATCTCAACCATATGAGGCAACAAGAATACCCCATAGACATCGATGGTATGTTCGAACAGCTAAACATGGGGCCAAGGCATAGGTGGCATTTAAATCAAGAATAGTTAAACCAAGTGCTTCATCCACCACTTCAGGCATACAGAGAGCACCTCCCACCTAGAGACCCTATAGGGCCACCAGTGCCAAGGGCAGACCCTGTCCTTCTATCCATGCATAGGGCCGATCCTTTTGTGCCAGTACCCACAGAGCCAGATCCGGGGTGCAAGGATCACCAAGGATGTCCGAGTCAACACCCACATGGTAATGGAGACCAAATTCATTCCATCAACATGATCTCCATTGATTTAACCGCCCCCATCCACAACCCAGCCGATCCAACATGACCATTGTATCTAGACCTAGATGCCATAGCCTGGGATCATGCTGACTCACCACCATCCCCATCAGAGTACTGGCCTTGCGGTGGGATGTTCCATTTCACCCCAGGACAGACTCAGGATATCTTCCATGCTGAAGAGGAACCCGACGTTCCCAACGTAGATCTAAATTCAGCGAATGATATCCACCTGATCCCGACTCCACACCAGTTGGAGGACGGATCCCACATGTCAGTCGAAGAGATGATTGACGTAGACATCGGTTCTGATCCAATGAATCCGCAAGTCATCAAGCTAGGGGTAAGTCTATCCCCCAAAGAGCAAGCCGATTACATTGCCCTTCTCAAAGAGAAGAAGGAGGTTTTTGCATGGTCCTACAAAGACATGTCGGGGCTAGACCCATAGCTAGTCATGCATAATTTAACGCTTGATCCGATAGTCAAGCCAGTCAAGCAAAAGCTACGTAAGATGCACCCAACAGTGGCCTTAATGGTCAAATATGAGCTACAAAAGTTGTTGGATGCACAGTTTGTCATCTGCGTGGATTACCCACCATGGCTGTCCAACATGGTACCCATCAAAAAGCCAGACGGGAGGATTCGCATATGCACCGATTTTTGAGATTTAAACAAAGCGAGTCCCAAGGATGATTTCCCCTTGCCTAGCATCGACGCATTGGTAGATGCTACAATAGGCCATGAAATGCTTTCCCTCATGGATGGTTTCTCGGGATACAACCAGATTCGTATCAATCTCGATGATCAACTAAAAACGGCGTTCACGATGCCTTGGGGGACATTTTGTTATAAGGTCATGCCCTTTGGCCTTAAAAATGCTGGTGCCACCTACCAACGCGCTATGACATACATCTTCCATGATCACATGCATAAAACTTTGGAAGATTATATGGATGATTTGTTGGCCAAATCTCTTTTGCGCCAAAATCATCTCGATGACTTACGCAAGATCCTTGATCGCCTCATCGAACACAAAGTTAGGCTAAACCCCAAGAAGTGCGTATTTGGCATCACATCTGGAAAACTCTTGGGTTTCATAGTCTCAAAATGAGGCATCGAGGTAGATCCAAACAAATTCAAGGCAATCCTTGAGATGCTTCCCCCAACCACCATCAAGCAGCTAAGAAGCTTGCAGGGTAAGGTCACGTCAATCAAGCGCTTCATAGCGCAGTTATCTGACAAGTGCCGACCCATGAATAAATTATTACACAAGGGGGTAGCATTTCATTGGGATGACGAGTGCCAGTCAGCCTTCGATGACATCAAACAATACTTGGCTTCACCACCAGTATTGGCACCACCTAGACCAGGAGTGTCGTTCTACTTATACATCTCAGCTACTGAGGTGGCACTGGGCGCCATGCTAGCCCAGAAAAATGAATTACATAAAGAACAAGCTAATTACTATCTTAGCCGCACCCTTGTCAGTTATGAACTTAACTATGCATACGTTGAGAAGCTATGCTTGGCAGTGGTATTTGCCACCAAAAAGCTATGCCATTACATGCTGAGCAATACGACGTATGTTGTGTCTAAGGAGAATCCATTATGGTACATGATGAGTCATACTTATCATAGTAGTCGCATGGCAAAATGGATCATGTTGTTGATGGAGTTTGACATCGAATTCATTGGACAAAAGTCCATCAAAGGTCAAGTCATCACCGATCAACTAGCAGAGGCTCCTCTCGAAGATGATCAGCCTCTGACCATAGAGCTACCCGATGATGGGGTCTTCCATGTCTCAGAATCGCCATATTTTGAAGAGCCTGAGTCACAAGCCGACATAACCTTATTTTTTGATGGTTCTAAATGTGAGCAAGGAGGGTGGCATGGGAATCATATTTTTCACACCGCAAGGGGCTCCAATGCCTTTATCATTTAAACTTGATTTCTCGTGCACCAATAACAATGCTGAATATGAAGCCTTGCTCATAGGTCTTTAGACAACCATCACCATGAACATCAAATGCTTGAATATCTTTGGTGATTCACTGTTAATTGTCAACCAAGTGAAAGGGGTATTCCAATGCAAATGCCCAGTTCTACAGGCCTACAAAGCCCTTGTGGATAAATTCCTGGCAAATCTTGAATGGTACGACATCGAGGCACTCCCTCGATCATCAAATCATTTTGCGGACACTATGGCCTCCTTGGGGTCACTAATCCCGCAAGACCCTTCTGGTGAGATGACAACCATTCAAGTCAAAACATTATCGCAATCCATGATGGAGCATGCAAGCTCTGACATAATGCCAGGAATCCACCTGATCCAGATTGAACCATCTCAGGATAGGTTCTCTCAAATCCATGATAGTCTGAATCATGCCAACTGGGGGTCCTTGTTCTCTCTAACCCCTCTTAATAGCAACACAACACTATTTTTACAAGTTCTTTCCCACTCAGCTTTTGCTAGGGATGAACTTCAAGAGGGATTGGCCATTCATACCATCGAGGTTTCTAATCATCAAGATTGGTACACACCCATAAGAGACTATCTCAAGTTAGGTAGCCTCCCACTTGGATTGTCGCATGCCATGAAAAGATCACTCAAATAGAAAGCGGCAAAGCATGTCTTGCTAGGAGACATTTTGTACCATCAAAGCTACGAAGGGATCCTCCTCCATTGCTTGGACCAGTAGGAGTCCACTTGGGCGATCACCCAAGTGCACGATGGTACATGCGATGGCCACTTTAGTGGTATGGCCATCGTAAAGCGCATTCTTTGCATGGGCTATTATTGGCCATCTTTAGAGTGAGATTATTGTGCATATGTGTAGAAGTGTATGAAGTGTCAACACCATGCTAATTTGACACACGTACCTTCTTAGGCCTTGTAGTCGATCCAATCGGCTTGGCCATTTTCATAGTGGGGCTTAGATCTCATCAAAAAGATCTCCCCTGCGTCGTCAGGTCATCACACGTTTATCATAATGGCCATAGAGTACTTCACCAAGTGGGTGGAAGCAATTCTGCTTACCTCTATGACTAGGCCCTGCATTACGGAGTTTATTTTACATAACATCATATGTCATTTTGGTATTCCATCCAAGATCATCTTGGATAATGGGACGTCATTTAAGAACAAATATGTGTGTGCTTTGACAATAAAGTACAAAATTTAGCATAGTTTTTCCCCAAAAACACCCCAAAGGTATCTATAATCCCTTTGGTCAAACCAAAATCCCCAAGGATTCCCGCAATCACTTGGTCAACCTAAAATTCCCCAAAGGTATCTATAATCCCTTTGGTCAAACCAAAAGCTCCAAGGGTTCTCACCATCGCTTGGTCACCCAAAAGCCCCAAGGATTCCCGCAATCGCTTGGTCAACCTAAAATGCCCCAAAGGTATCTATAATCCCTTTGGTCAAACCAAAATCTCCAAGGGTTCTCACCACCGCTTGGTCATCCAAAATGCCCCAAAGGTATCCATCATCCCTTTGGTCAAACCAAAAGCTCCAAGGATTCCCACAATCGCTTGGTCAACCTAAAACGCCCCAAAGGTATCCATAAACCCTTTGGTCAAACCAAAAGCTCCAAGGGTTCCCACAATCGCTTGGTCAAAAATGAATATTCAAAAAACAAAAGATAATCAAAAATAACAAAAACAAGTGCATCTCACTTTCATGCATATTCTTAACAATCAAAACACAAAAAAGAAATGAAAACTGCATTAGGCATCGCATACATACATTGCATATTTGCTGGTCATACTTTTCAAAAGCACCATAGACTGTAATTACTCGGAAATTCCATCATTTTTCCAAATTCAGTCCATTTTGTAAAAAGATCCATAAAAAATAACACCCTTTGCATTTTTGCCATATCATAGTCAGTTGTCTGCTAATGTCTTTAGGGTTTTTTGTCATTCAGCTGTCTTTAGATTTCTAGTCAAATGTTGTACGAAGTCAGACCGATTTTTACAAGGTAGAGTTTTACTTGGATCATGCCTTGTTACATCACATCCCAACACAAGCTTAAAACACATAAAAATTCCCAAGTTGTGTGAATGCAAGATGAAACCTACAAAGTAGTCTAGGGTACCATATGTAAAACATTATCCTGCTCATCCCCCTATGCGAATGGTTCAAGAATGCTGAGAATTGACAAAAGGACAAGCTCTTCCCCATCCAAATTCCCCATAATAAATAGTGGTTTTCACCACTGTCAAAAATCCCAAAACACCTTTGGTCCCCAAATTCATAAGGATTCATACTACACATCCCTGAGAAGGATGGGTAGTCATCCCCAAGGCCTAAAATGATCAATGCCATTCACAAGAAAAATCCCAAAAGTCCACCATCCAAAATACCACCTTTGGTCCCCAAAGTCATAAGGATTCGTACTACACACCCCTGTGAAGGATGGGTAGTCATCCCCAAGGCCTAAAAGGATCAATGCCATTCCAAAGCAAAATTCCCAACCACCTTTGATCCCCCAAGTCGTAAGGATTCGTACTACACGTCCCTGAACAGGATGGGTAGTCATCCCCAAGGCCAAAAGGATCAATGCCACTCACAAGCCAAAAACCCACGAGCTCAACTTGGAAATCAACATGCCAAATCTAAATCCTCAAAAGGCAACAATAAAAATAATAACAGTGGTTATCACCACTACTCAAACCCCTTGCTCAAGAAAAATAAAATAAAATAAGAACAATAAGAGAAAAATAAACAGTGATTTTCATCACTATGTATGAGAGCAAGCATCCCAACAAGATTGAGCAACCAAAAGATGCCTAAGCTTGAATCCCTAGAATTCTCAGCATTCGAAAAACCATTTAGGTGATCCTCATTACGGGTTTGGTGGATAGCCTACCTGGCAATGGCGGTATCCTAAATGCATGACAATATGTCTATCACATTAGCTTTGTGTGTGTGTAGACCAATGTTTGCATGTGGATGAGCTAGCTTATGGTATCCTAGATTTCCCAGTGGATTAATCTTACTAAATACAACAAAGGAGTTAGTGGAGCTAATTAGGTGATCCTCAGTACAGGTTTGGTGGACAACCTACCTAGCACTGGTGGTATCCTTACGAATACCACATAAACGAACTCAATCGCACACACAAGGATGTGAAATAACTTGGTCAAACTCAATTCTGATTCGTACCTTGTTCAAAAGTCTTGTAAGATAATGTACAATCTTGATTAGTTAGTTAAAGCAGCTGAGTCTCAGAAAAACCTTAACTACATTTTAAAACAATTGTCGTACATTTCATTAACACCATCAAAAATAAAAAAACAAAAATTACAAATACAAAGTTATTTCATAAAGCAATCACATAGTACAGAAAGCTAGTTAATCTTGTACAGTCTATGGTGTGACCACCTGCATACCAACAAATCATTCCATCCATTCCATATGCATACATCCATATCATATAGCTAACATCATCCGTAGTCATAATAGCATATGCATACATAAACATAAATAAATGTGCATAAAAAGAACAATAAACCATAACAAGTAAATAATCCAAAAAGAGAGTCATGTATATATTAAGTCAAAAATGCCCTCAGGCTACAATGAAATGGTCCTCTGACCTCACAAAAAAATCAAAAACTCAAAATCCCCAAAGCCTAAGGAGTCGGCCACCATGATCACGTAGGATCGATGTGACTGGAACTACCCCTAGTGGTGTGGGTCCTATGGGACCTCTCAGGGTGGCTGCTTCTAGCCCTCACATCATGCCCACTAACGCTACCCTCACCCACCCACCTACGATGAGAGGATGCAGACTTCTTAGTCTCACTGCCTCTCATACGGTGTGATGATCCACCTCTAGTGAGCTCAGGTAACTGTCCCACCGAGGTGGATAATCTCGGCCTCCAACTCCACCCGGCATCGACCCCACTCCACATCCCATCGATGGTACGCAGCCAATGCGTCATCCCACTGTGCCAACTGAGCCCATAGGCGATCCCTCTCGACATTGTGCTCCTCATCCTGTCTTCGTAGTAGGTCCTCCAATCATGCTATCTCAGCATGAAACCTAGCCTCCATATCCCCCAGGACTGCCTGAGGCATGGGCATCTCTAGGACGACATGCTACTCCGGCACCCACTGCTCTGGGATGTCCTATGTATCTAGTTGCTCTGAAACCCCTAAATCATCCCCAGTCAAGTCATCTACCTCCACCATATCCGCATCATCGAGCGGAGCCCCCCAACCCTCCATCGGTGCCTTTGCACCCCCATCACCTGCTACTGCCACATCTGGACCTCCTAGAGGCCCCTCACCCCACCATCATAGCATCGTCCACCATTGGTCATACTCTATAGTCACCCCAACATTGTCCATGTTGGGGACATCAATCACTGCATCAGACTCCTCACCCAACGGCTCAATAATCGACCAAGCTAGATTCCTCTCGTCGCCCTGACATCGATAGATCAAGGGATCGCCAGGAAATCCCTAGTGCACCCCAAACTATCGAGTCACCCAAATGTATAGGAAGTACTCCTGCTCTTTCCCATGTCACCCGATCAACCATCTCCCCCTACGCACCCATCGAAGCCACTCTCCAGCCTTAGGATAGGCTGGATAGTCCTAGTATGGCCGCTAGAACACCTCCCCTACGATGCCCTACGATGCCTACCCACCATCGACTCTACCCATGCTCCTCCGACCTCCACCATAGAGCAGCATACCCAATATCCCTATCCACCATCTCACCCCGAGTGGTCCAAGGCAACCCCTATGACCGCTCCACAGCTATGTGCTGCCACCCCCAACACTACAAAATATAGCTGCACCCGATCCCCTTCTGCCTTCGACAGTAGACCTCGTACAACTCATCGTAAAGCTGTGCCAATAGTGTCTGACCCCACCTCATAATAAGTGGTGTTGCTATCGGACACTCCACCAGTCTGAACACCACCTCGAGTAGGTTCCAAGGGAACCTCACACCTGAGGAGTCAGGAAGAAGCATGTTGGAGATGAGGGTCATGATCAAAGCATGCCTCACCCCTAACACACCCTTCTCCAGCCACCACCGCACCAGAATCCCACTAATCAGGTAGTCCTCCTCTACCCTCTCCACAGCCCTATCCACCCCCATCTCTGTCGCCTTCCCAAAGCACCGTGTCAGCACCGCCATCCGTTGATCACGGGGAGTCATCCGAATGGGCAGTCCTTCTATCAAAATCCATAGAATCCGATACACGTCCTCCAAAGTAACCATCATCTCCCTTGTTGGGAGATGAAATGTGTTGGTGCGGGGATCCCACAAATTGATCAAGGCAGTCAGATATGCCCGATCCCCCACCACAGGCTCCAACCGCGTCACCTACTTGAGCCCAAGGGCATCAAGCCACTCCCAATCCGCAACTATCAGCGCCTCCCGGGCATCAAAGAACATAGTCGACTGGCGGTGCCGACTCCTAACAACCTGCAAAAAACAAACACAATAAAAAAAAAAACAAATTAGGGTTTCAACCTTAATTTAAACAAAAACATTCAAATAAAATGTATAGACAAAAAAAAATAAAGTACAAAAAAACAAAAGTACATAACTATACAACCGAAGTATAGATCAATCAAATAAACTGTATAGTCAAGAACACAAAATGCAATAAAACAAATTCATCCTAGGGTTTCAACCTTAGTATGAACAAAAAAATCAAAGTACAAAACTGTACAACCGAAGTACAGATCAATCAAATAAATTGTACAATCCAAAACAAAAAATGCAATAAAACAAATTTATCCTAGGGTTTTTTAACCTTAAGTGTGAACTACAAAAACAAATTAAAACAATAAAACAAATTCATCCTAGGGTTTTTAACCTTAAGTTTGAACAAAAAAACAAATAAAAAAAACAATAAAACAAAAACAAATCATACTAGGGTTTTTAACCTTAATGTGAACTACAAAAAACAAATAAAAAATCAAACAAAAACATCAAATTCATCCTAGGGTTTTTAACCTTAATGTGAACTACAAAAACAATTCAAACAATAAAACAAATTCATCCTAGGGTTTCGACCTTAAGGTGAACAAAAAAATCAAACAATAAAACAAAAAACTAATCATACTAGGGTTTTTAACCGTACTGTGAACTAAAAAACAAATAAAAAAATCAAACAAAAACATCAAATTCATCCTAGGGTTTTTAACCTTAAGTGTGAACAAAAAAATCAAACAAAACAACCAAAATCAACCTAGGGTTTCGACCTTAAGGTGAACAAAAAAAACAAACAAAACATAAACAAAAACATCACCCTAGGGTTTCGACCTTAAGGTGAATACAAAAACAAAAACATAATACAAACACAAAAATTAATACTAGGGTTTCGATCTTAATATTAACACATAATAAAAACAAAACAACACAAAATAAAAATAAAATAACGCTAAATAAAAACAATTATGTGCAAGTTTTTTAACTTCATATAAAGCAAAAACAAATAACAAAGAAGAAGGAAGGAGCACCTACCGGTCTTGCCTCGGTTCCGCCACTCAAATATCCGGTCCTTGCACTCATGGTGTCCATGAAATTTTGACAACGCTCCGCTACGCAAACTCGCACTCCTCCCCACAGCTCCAAAACACCAAGAAAAAAATGTTGCAAATGAGCCCAAAATCAAGATTTGGTCTTTTTATAGGCTATTGGGCCTATAATCGTTCCACCCTAGGATGAGAACTCTAGTTAGTGCTCATCCCACCCTGGGATGATTACCAAATTGCTATTCGTCCCACCCTGGGATGATTACAGAGCAAAAAATAAAGCAACAAAAATAGAATCCAAAAAATGCACCAAAAATAGCAATAAAGCTGCCAAACAAAGGTGCCCTTGCACCTGATATTCTTGGCATGAAATACCAATGTCGGGGTCACAAATTATCACTATCCTACTCCCTAAGAAGGCTACCATAGCCGGACCACTCCACGGGAGGACGAATTTTTGAAAATTTTAGCCCCAAGGCGTCACAAAAAGGGTCAAAACCCACCAAAAAATAGCAATAAAACTGCCAAATAAAGGTGCCTTTGCACCTGACATTCTTGGCATGAAATACCAATTTTAGGGTCACAAATTATCACTATCCTACTCCCTAATAAGGCTACCATAGCTGGACCACTCCACGGGAGGATGAATTTTCAAAAATTTTAGCCCCAAGGTGTCACAAAAAGGGTCAAAACCCACCAAAAATTAGCAATAAAACTGCCAAATAAAGGTGCCTTTGCACCTGACATTATTGGCATGAAATACCAACATCGGGGTCACAAATTATCACTATCCTACTCCCTAATAAGGCTACCATAGCTGGACCACTCCACGGGAGGATGGATTTTCAAAAATTTCAGCCCCAAGGCGTCACAAAAAGGGTCAAAACCCACCAAAAAATAGCAATAAAATTGCCAAATAAAGGTGCCTTTGCACCTAACATTCTTGGCATGAAATACCAACGTTAGGGTCACAAATTCTCACTATACTACTCCCTAATAAGGCTACCATAGCTATACTTCCCCACGGGAGGATGGATTTTCAAAAAATTTAGCTGCAAAGCATCACAAAAAAATGGGTCCAAACCCACCAAAAATAGAAATAACTCTACCAAATAAAGGTGCATTTTGCACCTGACATTCGTGGCATGAAAAACTGATGTCGGTGTAACCAATAGTAACTATCCTACTCCCTAAGAAGGCTACCATAGCCGGACCTCTCCACGGGAGGATGAATTTTTGACAATTTCAACCCCAATAGGCGTCAACAAAAAGGGTCAAAACCCACCAAAAATAGGTCTGATTGTTGAAACACTACACTCGTTCAAAGAAAAACAACTGAAGGCACCCTTACAAATGTCATCTTGGGTCAAGTGACTCATCACTTTTCTCATTTTGGTCATTCCCTCATCGATTCGTCGCTTGAGGGGGTAGTCACACTTAGTCACCAAATCAACAAATACACACCCAATCAAGGAAATGACATGCATTCAAAGAATCATTGACAAAGACAATCACGCTCCTGCTTGGGGCAGTAAACAAGCAATAATCACAAGCTGATCAAACACTTGGCATTCTGGAATCATGAACTCAAGGTTCCTCAGACAAAATGTTGCGCCCTTTACCTATTCATGACTAAATAATGTCCAAGATCAAGTACACCTCACCAAAAAAGGTTACACTTGAGTTAAGCTCCTTAGCTCATCAAAAGCAAGGATTCAAGAATACATGCCCTTTCCATACTTGGGGCATCAAAATTTGGTTAGGTTACTAAGAAACCCTAATCATTAAGTGCTTTGGTTATCTATTTTTGCTCGACATTGCACCATGCATAGCGCATCCCAAAAAGAGGCATCTGTAGACACCAAAATAGCACCAATCCGATTATGCGACTACAAGCACTGATCAAGTTGGAATACATAGCCCCTAGGGCAGTCCCCAGAGGTTAAACAGTGGTCCTAACCACTCCCAAATTAGTTTTTGAAGGTTAGAGGTCAATTTGGCACCTTTTAAGCACTTTGCTCCCTACTCGTCCCACCCTGGGATGATTAGAATCCTATTCATCCCACCCTGGGACGATTAGCAACAATCATCCCAGGGTGGGATGAGTAGCAGGTTTGATTGGAAAAAATTCAAACCTCGATAGGTCCGCCACTTAACTATGCCTTCAAGGCATGCAATTGCGAGGAACGGATTCAAATCTAAGAGAGGGACTTCAGTCAAGCATGCCCTGATCATGGAGGCCTCATGCAAGGAGACTCTAAATCAGGGAGGAATCTTCTCTCCCAAAAAAGGCATGGCAAGCCAAGTGGTGCCCTCGCATGCACATTCAAAGAGGGAGACCCTAGGTCTATAAAAGGGTGAGCCTTCTCACCCAAAAAAAAAAATAGAGCTGGAGCATTTGGAGCAACGGAGTGTTGCCAAATTGTACCCCCATTCCCCCTTTGTGCTTCCTACATCCATAATTTCTCTTTTGGGAGAGAGGTTATTGGGTGAACACTAGGAACGTAATCCTGAACCAAAACCCAAGAAATCAGCCACAATCCCACACAAAATTTGTTGACACAACCCCCTAGGAGGTTTTGGACCCATCCCAAGTGGATTGGTGTCAAAACCAGACCCCAAACGGTGGGTGTCCTACCCTCGGGCACCCCCCAAACTATCGTAGTCCTAATCGTACCACCCCAGAGTGATTAGAAATCCATGAAGAATTTCTCTACTATTATTTTTGCATTCTGTTCTATTTGGTTTACTTATGCTGCTGTTCAAGTTTCATGTTATTCTGACTTGATTTGACTGTGTTTTTATCATTTTATGTGTTTACTAACATACAAGGAGTGCTTTTAGATACAGGACAATCTGGGCAGAATCTGCCAAATATGACCTTCTGGGTCATCCCAAAATTCCCATTTTAGCCTAACCCCAAGTTTGTAGGAGTTTTAGAGACCTATGGGTTGGACATTTGCAAGGTTTCTTTTGCATGTTTTGTGATAGTCCTAATCGTCCCACCCCGAAATGATTAGAAATCCATGCATGATTTCTTGACTTTTCCTTTTGTAATGTGTCTTTGATGATTTTTCATGCTTCTTAAAAATTTTGGGTTCATTATGACATGTTTTGATCATCGTTTTGCTATTTTATATGTTAACTAGCTGGAGGCCCTAGGGATTGCATGTTTTTCTCTCTATCCGCATATGCTATTAACTGTTTGATGTTTCTCTAAGTGTAGGATCTCATCGAAAGGAACATCGAAGGGGTAGTAAGGAACACATGAAAACATGGATGCAAGCAGCGACAACCTTTGGCCCGCCTATTTTGAATGTGAGGCACGTGAAAGACACTGGAAGAATACCATCCATTGATGTAACGAACTATATCAAATGTTCTGAGCCCTAAATGGGGGACGTATTGTAACTAAATCAAAAGCAACATTAATAAAAAGGCCCTAATTTGTCTTTGTTTTCTTACATCTCGTCTATGCGTCGTTTCCTTTGTGCATTGCTTTCTCGCATTCGTAGGACTTAGCATTGTTTTATATCAATTTCGTTTGCACCATCTGGTCTGGCACGCCGTCACCCCACATTTGGCTTTCATAATGTTACCTCCCTTTTGGATGCTTGATCCTTTTTTTTTCTTATCTCATAAGCTATGAGAATCCCATATAGTTCATCTATATTCAAAGTTGCTAGATCCTTCATTTATTTTATTGCAAAAACCTTTACATCATACCTCATGGGAAGTGATCTTAAATTTTTTTGAACAATAGTAGAATCCTTAATATTTTATCTAAGTCCCTAAATGGTATTAACAACCTCATCAATACAAAGTAAGTATCTAGAAATATTCTCCTCATCTCTCATATTCAAGTCTTAAAAATTCCTTCTATGAGTTTGAAGTTCTACGAACTTAACCTTGTCATCTCCTTC
Source organism: Wollemia nobilis (assembly GCA_028583015.1). Classification (NCBI taxonomy): domain Eukaryota; kingdom Viridiplantae; phylum Streptophyta; class Pinopsida; order Araucariales; family Araucariaceae; genus Wollemia; species Wollemia nobilis. The sequence continues at coordinate 2,621,400 of JAQPPZ010000386.1, read as the reverse complement.
ATATGTATTCTATATCTTATCCCACATTTCTTTTGATTCTTATGACTTTTACAAACTCAAACTCCTGTAATCCACTTAAAAATGCATTCATTGCCTTAGCATTATTTTCATATAGTTTCTTACTACTTATATCTGTGGGAGGAATTACAGGTGGTGTGTATCCATTCTCTACTGAATCCCATGTATCAAATATCTGTGCCATCAAAAATGTATTCATCCTCATACTATAGAAAGCATAATTAGTCTCATCAAATAATGGAGCTCTATGTGTTGAAAATCCTTCCTGATTATTCATCTGTGTTTCTGTAAGATCTTCCTTCAAGTTGTTAGGCTTCCCTGAAGAAATCATCTTTGATACCAATTGAAGAACACAAGATTATACTAAGAGGGGGTGAATAGTATAAGACCAAACTTTTACTTTTCTTTCAAAATGATAACAACAATAATATCAGTCCAGTAAATAAAACAATGCACAAATCATCACACACATGAGATACACAGATTTAATGTGGTTCACCCAATGTAGGTTACATCCATGGAGAAAATATTTCTTATATTTTTTCTCAACCAATATCTTGGGAAACAATTCCCTATTACAATTTTTATGGGCACCAACCCAAAGGAGACACCAATCCCCTCTCAAGTTCATGGACATCACTCCACAGGAGACACCAATCCCATTAGCTATAGTTTTATGGACACCACTCCACAGGAGATATCAATACCCTCTACTTTAGATTTTTTGGACACCACTCCACAAGAGACACCAATCCCCTTTGCTTCAAGTTTTGTGCACACCACTCCATATGAGACACCAATCCACTCTAATTTTGGTTTTGTGGACACCACTCCACAGGAGACACCAATCCCCTCTGCTTTAGGTTTTTTGGACACCACTCTATAGGATACACCAACCCGCTCTACTTCTAGTTTTATGGACCTCTATACATAGGAGAACTCTATCCTCTCTTATCTAGTTCATGGACCTCTATCCATAGAAGAAATCTATCCCCTTTGATTTGGTTCCTAGACCTCTATTCATAGGAGAACTCTATCCCCTCTACTCTATTTTGTGTACCTCTATCCATAGGAGAAATCTATACCCTATGCTATATTTCATGGACCTCTATCCATAAGATAACTCTATCCCCTCTACTATGGTTCATGTACCTCTATCCACATGAGAAATCTATCCCCTATACTCTAGTTTGTGGACCTATATCCACAAGAGAACTCGATCCCCTCTACTTCAATTAGCCAATTTAGACATATTCTACCCAAAATTCTTTCAAAATTATATAAAGAATAATATGCAATGCAAATTCTCAATATGTTCTCTTCACATTCATTAAGTCATATGATTTCACATGTCTCACATTCATCAAATCAGATCTCTACTTCTTGAAAATTCCTTTCAAATCAAATCAAGCTAGTGTATAACTTTACTTCACAAAACTGGTTTATGTTCCTTGTAAATTTTCTCTCAAAGCTGAAACATAATAATGCACAATTTACTTCACAAAACTAGTCTCTAACAATTGCCCATTCACATTCAATGTCACTCAAATCAATGCCTAAATGCTTCAAAAATACATTCAACAGTGTTGCATAATTTATTCTCAAACCCTAGCATATGTGGTTCCAATTTCACTAATCAATGATGCACAATTTGTTCACAAACCATAGCACAAATGTTTCCAATATCATTCAACAATGAAGCCTAATTTTATTCTCAAACTCTAGCACTTATATTTCCAACAATGCACATATATAATCCTTATTTATCCACCTTATGATGAGAAATATTTTCTCAATCAAACACATTAAAGAAAGAATTTTATCACCATACCTCTTAACTTTCTTTGATGAATATGTGCCCTCAAAAACCTATCTCAAAATAATTTCCCTTTCAAAGTGCCACTTTAAAACTAGTTAGTAAATCATTCACATTAAATTTCTTCCTCAAACATTGTGCACAATAGGATTTGAAATAATATTTTAAGACTCTCTTTTTATCTTCACAAGATAAAGCTCTAACAATGATCAAAACCTCTCAAATATTCCTTTTCATCATACCACAAATACAATAAAAAATTAAACCACAATAACACCTTATAACTCCTACTTTCACAAGAAATAATTCTCAACACACCACAATGTTTCTTATAGCACTTAACAACCCAAGGCACAACTTACAATATGAAATTAACCACATACACCTTATACCTCCTTACTAAAATAAAATGATTTTCAATGCACTCAATATCTCAATAACAAATCTATCACATGCACCTTATACAACCACTCATAAAGATCTGAATTTAATTTTTCATGCTGTCCTTTGACCCCAAATGATAATGCAAAAATTTAACCTTATGACTCCCTAATGCAAAAAAATGGAGTGCATACCTTATACCTTAGGAATAATTTTAATTCAAAAATTTTGTGCCCTTTTTGATGCAGTTGTCGTGATTCAAAATTGCCACCTCTTGTTGGCCCACACCCTAGTGCAAACTAGGATACCGCGTGGGCTAGTTGCCCACACAAAAATCAAATCACATAAACTTCTATGTCATCTACCTTTGTGATGCGACTTCCTTCTCAACAAAAACCTTAAAAAAAATTTCTCTGTCATGCCTTGAACCCGTGACCTCTTCTCTACCAGTGACTTAGCTTAAGGACTCCCTATCATATAGGCTATCTACCCAGATGAAACTTCCACCACACACACTCCCTTTTGAATTGCAAATTCATCCTTTAAAATATGTGCCTTTGTCCTTTCTCTCCTCTCTACCTCCATGAACAAAATGCAAACAAAATATTTTGAATTGCGCTTGCACTTCACCTTAGCCTTCACAGATAATTTATGCACCATATATATATATATGTCCTTGCCCTTTGATTTCATGATGTCAACGCTAGAATTTTGAAATAATAATTTTCTATTTTTCTTCTTTGCCACCCTTTTTTTTAAATTTTATTTAATTATAGTAATTTAAATATTATAATTTAAAATTTTAACCTTTGGGATTTTGTAATTAAAAATTTTTCTAACCAAATAAAGCCTTGTATTTTTCTTGCAAACACAACCATGGATAATCTTTTTGCCTTGACAAATTTTGTACCTTTGACAATGTCTAATGTACCCTTTGAAGATGTTTGCCTTGCACTTTAATATTTCAACCTTGAAGATAATTCTCAACCATTTCACCTTTGGCATCAATGACAACTCAATATGCTCAATATTTCCAAAAAAACCCACTAATGTAGCTTTTTCTATGCAACCCATAGAGTACTCACCTCGTGAAAAAAAATAAGTCAAAATGATAGCACAATTTGTGGAATAGATTTAGTACATCCAGGGTCCATGTCATCTTGGAAAAGATAAATTAGAAATATAACCAATGCCATGATTAGCATTAGATGTAAATCAATTCTAGGTTAGAGATAAGGTAAGCTTACACATTTATAAAGGGATACTTATAGGGCTTCATAGGAAGATCATATTTCTTTGCTATGTATTTTACACCATCACAAAGAAGATGGGGGAAAATACCTTTGAATTAAATATTCCATCTTATCTTGTTTTGCATTCAATATTCAATGTTGAACTTATTAGACCATATCATACACCTTTATTGGACACTTTTATAGTAGAAGAATAGTTGGACATTTAAGAAACCAATCCAAATAGTCTATAACCAATGGAGAGGGTCAAATTATTGTTACATTGACTAGTACAACTAGAAGGAAGTTCATTGAGATGTACAAAGTGTTAGAAAGTGAGCCCAAAATGTCACAAGTCCTAGTTTTAGGATCAAAAAATAAAAATACAATAATCTCACTTTCAATAATAATCTCAATATTAAAAAAATAACAAGCTTTATTAATAATATTTCACATAAAATAATACATTTCAAATTGATTCCAAAGTTAATTACATTGCATGGAGCTTTATCTCCAATATATAAAATAATCCTAACCTTTTCTCTCCTCAAAATCATGAGAGATGCAACCTTTTCACATGCCTCACATTATAATAAAGTCTCTCATGATTAACAACCTCCTACTTCACATATTGACACATATCATTGTTGGAGATATTATATTATTTGGTAACATTAAAGTACCTTGGTGTACTATTGTAAATATTAGTTTAGGAGTGTATTTTATATTTTTCTAATGTATGTGTCAATGTGTGAGGAGTGTCCATGTGTTATGTAATAATGTATGTAAGATATGCAAGTGTGATTTGTGAGAGTGCAAGGTGTCAAGATATTTTAGTGAAGAGGCATAGGTGTTAGTTGTCAAGAATGGACGTGAAGAGTCATGGAATATGTGTCAAGATGTAAAGTGAAAAGTCATGTAATCATTAGAGTTCTATCATAATGTGAGTCATGTGAAAGACAATATATCCTAGATGATTAAGGAGAGAAAAATTCATGTAAAGTTATATATTGAATATAAAGATCCATTCAATGTAATCAAATCAAATTTTGTAATGAAGTTTGATGTATTTATTTGATAAAGCTTTATTTTGTGGTATATTTTTTTTGATTGGTAGAAAGGGTGTTGAAAGGTCCCTGAACCTTGTACAAGAGAGATTACAAGAAATCCATAGCGACCGAGGTGGTCCAAGAAGAAAGGAAAAGAGAGCTGGCAAACCTCCACACTAGGGAAGGTGTCGCGAAATCGCGACCAAAATGGTGATGTCGCGAAATCATGACAAGTTGCGCCGTTGATGCCAATAGAAGAAAGGAAGTCACGAAATCATGACAAGAAAAGCCATCGAAACCGAAGAAGGGAAGAAGTCACGATATCGCGACATGTTGCAAAGTGTCACGATATCGCGACAAGTTGCTAGGTTGGAGCCGGACGAGAAGAAGAGTCGCGAAATCGCGACAAGAATGAAGACCGCAGCCGAAATAGAAAATGAGTCACGAAATCGCGACGAAAGTGGAAGCCTACTGTCGAGAAGAAAAAGTGTCACGAAATCGCGACAAGAATGAAGACCACTGCCGAAGAGGAAAATTGTCGCGATATCACGACAAATTGGGAGACCACTGCCAAGACGAAAAAGTGTCATGAAATCACGACAATCTGGAGGACCGCAGCCGAGGACAAAAGGTGCCGTGAAATCGTGACAATCTGGAAATCCACAGCCGAGGAGGAAAAGTGTCGCGAAATCACGACAAGAAGGAAGACCACCGTTGGAGAGAAAAAATGTCGCGATATCGCGACAAAAAGGAAGACCACCGTTGGAGAGAAAAAATGTCGCGATATCGCGACAAAAAAGGAAGACCGCCGTTGGAGAGAAAAAATGTCGCGATATCGCGACAAAAAGGAAGACCGCCGTTGGAGGGAAAAAAGGTCGCGATATCGCGACAGAATGGAAGACCACCGTTGGAGAGAAAAAATGTCGCGATATCGCGACAAAAATGGAAGACCGCCGTTGGAGAGAAAAAAGGTCGCGATATCGCGACAGAATGGAAGACCACCATTGGAGAGAGAAAAAATGTCGCGATATCACGACAAAAATGGAAGACCGCCGTTGGAGAGAAAAAAGGTCGCGATATCGCGACAGAATGGAAGACCGCCATTGGAGAGAGAAAAAATGTCACGATATCGCGACAAAAAGGAAGACCACCGTTGGAGAGAGAAAAAATGTCGCGATATCGCGACATGAAGCAAGGAAGCGTCTGAAGGCCAAAAAGTGTCGCGATATCATGACAAGTTTGCAAAAAAGCACCCGGAGAGAAAAAGTGTCGTGATATCGCGACAGAATGGAAGACCGCCGTTGAAGAGAGAAAAAAGGTCGCGATATCGCGACAAATTGGAAGACCGCCGTTGGAGTGAAAAAAGGTCACGATATCGCGACAGAATGGAAGACCGCCGTTGAAGAGAGAAAAAAGTCTCGATAACGCGACAAGCTGAGATTTTGCAACCAACTGTGAAAAGTGACGCAAAAATGCTCCAAGATGCCAAGACGCAGCCACAGGGGAAAAACCCGGAGCCCAGTAACCCACTCACATTGTGCAAACATTGGAACTTGAAGAAGCATCCCTTAGGCCGATTGGGAAGGAATCTCTCCAAACCTGAATGTCTATTGCGTCAACTCCCTTGTTAGCAAGCCAGTCCGCAGCTTTGTTTCCTTCCCGGTATTGATGTTGAATGATTAATTCTGGGTAAAAGCCAATTAGTGTCTTGCATTCTTCGAAGATGGAAACAAGGGTCCAGGGAGGCACAAAGGTTCCTTTGAGCCAGTTGATGCAATGCAATGAGTCTCCTTCTATGATGAGTTTATTGATAGTCAAGCCTTCCAAGAGAATCAAGCTTTGGAGCAAGGCCCGAGCCTCGGCCATATTGTTAGACTGAATTCCTAAGTTACGAGCAAAGGCCAAAATTATTTCTCCTCTATGATTTCTGAGAATTCCACCTCCGCCGACCACTCCAGGGTTTGCCTTTGGCCGTGCCATCGAAGTTAAGCTTGTGCCACCCAGAAGGAGGTAAGGCCCACTTGATTACAGACCTGTCAACAAAGGTACGAGGTGTTGCAAAAAAATTGAAAAGATTGAAATGATTTGTTAAATCCAATTCAAGGCCAGGAGGGGGGGTTTGGACGATGAGACAAGAGAGGCATTCTCCGCAGCAAGGGCCAAGATTTTGGCAACAACAATCTTCTTATCCGTGGCAAGGTTTTTGAAAATTTTGGCATTTCTCTCAAGCCAAATCTGCCACAGGAAAATGTGAAGGCAAGCTTGCCACATGAATTTGAGTTGACTGCTCTTGAAAGGCCTGGGCCATTGTTGAAAAAGGAGGGGAATGGAATGAGGGAGGGCTACAGAGATGGCAAAAGTGTTGAAAACCTGGTTGAGCACTGCAAGGGAGAAGGGACATTCCAGAAAAACATGCGCAGTAGACTCACAGGCATTTTTACATAGGATGCACCAATTGGGGATGAGAAGCCCTCTGGTTATCAAATTGTCAGTGGTGAGGATTCTATTTTGGATGGCCAACCAGTAGAAGAATTTGACCTTGGGAATGATCTTGGGAACCCAGACCAGATTAGATAAGTCACGGCCATCACTAGGAGCTTCTTGGCTGTAGTAGGCAGATTTAACAGTAAAATGCCCTGAATCTTCAAGGTTCCAAACCATGGAGTCATCTTTGTGAGAGCTGGGGATTATGCAGCTCCTCAGTAAGTTTTGTAACCGCCTAAGCGCCTCGGTGATATGTCTAGGCCCATTCAGATCCAGGTGTTTCCATTCGGGTCTTGTAATACCTAGGTTAATGAAATGACACACCTTATCTCCAAAGGTGGCTTCGGTCACCGTCTTGAGCACAGCAAGATGAGGATCTTGGCTGAGAGGTTTGTCACGGATCCAAGGGTCATCCCAGAAATGAATGGTCAATCCATTTCCAAGACACCACCTTAAGCCTTCCATGATGATCTTCCTTGTTTTAGTGACACCATTCCAAAAATGAGATCCGCTAGGAAGGTTGTGCTCTCCAAGAAAGGGAACCTGATGAAGGTACTTAGCTTTGATGATGTCAATCCAGGTGGCTTTTTCATTGATGGTAAGTCTCCAGGACTACTTGGCAATGAGAGCCATGTTCATCCACTTGATGTATTTGAAGCCAAGACCTCCATCCTTTTTCTTGGAACAAACCTTGTCCCAGGCAACAAGGGGAAATTTGTTCTTGTTTTCGTTTCCCGCCCAAAGGAATCTACATTGAATTTGCTCAATTCTTTGGCAGATGGAAGCTAGAGCTTTGAAGATAGATAAGAAAAAAATAGGAATACTTTGCAAGCAAGCCTGGACCAGAGTGGCTTTGGCTGCCTGACTGAGCAATGAACTTTTCCAGCCTGCAAGCTTCTTGTTGAGACGATCTAGAACAGAGTTCCACATAGCCGAGACCGATTTGCCATGGAAAAGTGGTAATCCAAGATAAGTAGTTGGAAGGCTCCCAATGATACACCCAAGGATCTCAGCAATCCTGTTTTGCCTGTGGATGGGAGTATTGAGGAAGTATAGCTTGCTTTTGCGGTAATTGACTTTACGGCCGGCCGCCTCTTCATAAGAGTCAAGGATGCTCTTAATGATTTTTGCTTCGGGAATAGAAGCATGAGAGGAAAGAATAGTATCATCCACAAACTGTTGATGGGAAATGGCATTGGTTGTTGAGGCTAGTTTGATCCCAGAGACGAGTCCATTGTTGTAGGCAGTAGTAAGGGTCCTTCCAAGAGTTTCAGCAAAAATGAGGAAGAGGAAGGGTGATAGAGGGTCCCCTTGGCGAATGCCTTTAAAACTTGGAAAAAAGCCAGTGGGTGAACCATTGATAAGAACAGAGAACCAAGCAGTAGAGATACATTCTCGAACCATCTTAACCCATTCTTTGTGAAACCCAAACTTCTCAAGGACCTCGAACAGGAATTTCCATGAAACCCGATCAAAAGCCTTGTTCATGTCAAGCTTAAGGAACATCCTTGGGTTTTTTGTTTTTAGATGCCGAATGAGCCAACTCGTGGACGGTTATCACTCCATCAGCAATGAATCTGCCTTTGACCGAGCTACCTTGGCACTGGTCGATGATGGAGGGAAGGATGTCTTTCAGCTTGTTTGCCATAACTTTGGTGATAAGTTTGTAGATGACACTACAGAGACTTATAGGTCTGAAGTCGGAGAGGGAAGCACGATCATTAGACTTGGGAATTAAAACAATGAAGGTGGAATTGGCTTCTCTCGGCATATTTTTGGCTCTCTGGAAGAATTTAACCATAGCAACAACATCAGGGCCCACAATATCCCAAAAATGTTGAAAAAATCGGGGTGGAAAGCCATCAGGTCCAGGGGCCTTGTCAGGTTCCATTGCAAACAGGGCATCTTTGATCTCCTCTTCAGTGTAGGATTGGAGCAATTTCTCATTATCATCGTTAGACACCATCATTGGAATGTTCTAAAGTAGAGAACTTGTTGTGCGGGGGTTGCAGTCAACACTTGGACCTAAGATTTCCTGGAAGTGGTGCACGACTTCCTGTATGATGGCATGGATATCAGAGACAATGGTACCATCAGCCTTGGTCAACTCAGATATTTTATTTGAACCTTTGTGGCACAAGGTGGAAGCATGGAAAAACTTCGTGTTGGTGTCTCCTTCTTTGAGCCAGAGGCTTTTGGATTTTTGCCTCCGGTGGGACTCTTCCTTAGCCAAAACATTGTGAAGGTTTGAAAGGAGGCATTTTTCTTCCATGAAAGTTTCAACCCTCTGATCCCCTCCCTGAATCAGATTTTCCACCCTTTTGAGCTCATCCAGCAAAAGCTTTTTTTCACTAAAGAGGTTGCCAAAAACCTCCCTGTTCCAGCATTTCAGCTTGAGTTTGACTGCTTTGAGTTTGAGGAACAGATTCGAGAGAGGGTTTGGACAAAGGTTTTGCTGCCACCATTGTCGAATGCACCGACCTAAATCTGGATGAGTGAGCCACATATTTTCAAACCTGAAAGGGGTTTTAAAGGTTTTATGGGGTCGAGAACAATCCATAATTATAGGGTTGTGATCAGATCCAATTTTTGGGTGGCTATGAAGCCTAGCATCGCCAAAAATAGGAATGAGTTCTTTGGACAAGAGGAATCTGTCAAGCCGAATTTGGATGTGATGAATGCCCACCCGTATGTTGCTCCATGTATAGTTGGATCCTTGGAGCGGTAAGTCCATAAGCTCATTGAGGTTGACAAAATCATTGAAATCTTCAATGCAGCGGCTAGTGATCGGATTGCCTCCTTGCTTGTCAAGCAGGTGAAGGGGAGTATTGAAGTCGCCACAAAGCATCCAAGGAAAGTCAGGAAAGTTATTGCACATTGCGGTAATGTTATCCCACAACAATCTTCTATTGACAGGACTGTTTGGTCCATAAACATTGGTGGCAATCCATTGAAGGTTGGTGACTTTATTAGTGAACAAAATGTTGATGGTTCTGTCAGAGACTGAAAGAACTCTCCCCTCGATAGTTGATGGATCCCACAAACAAAGGAGACCCCCGGATGCCCCTGAGGAGGGGCAAAAGGCGAAATTGCTATTTTCCTAGATTAGCTTGCAAACTTGATTGCTGCTATTCTCATCCAGTTTAGATTCTTGAAGAAACATGATATTTGGTTTTAGGTTTTTTCTCACCGACTTGACAGTCCTCTGTTTGGCAGTTCCATTGAGGCCTCTAACATTCCAGGAGACAAACTTCATCGATTTGACTTGGGATTTGCTTTGCGACCTCTGCCTCTCCCTTGAGATAGAGTAAATTTAGGTCTAACCTCATCCAAATCTTGATGGGTGGGTTGTTCGGAAGTAGGGCCTAAGGAGGTAGGCACAGATCCATCAGCCACTTCAATCTCAGTAGCTTTGGCAAGCTTTTTTGCATTGGACGGTCTTCCCCTTCTAATATATTTTTTGACATTAGCTTTGGGGGCGGGAATGGGATATTTCAGAGGGCTGGATGACTAAAGAATGTCGGTGGTGTTGGTCCCAGGAACAGGCCTATGGGGGGATGGAGAGCGGGGAGACTGGCACAGGGCAACAGACTCAGGGGAGAGGGTAAGAGGATGGTTCTGAGTTGGGGAAAGGGATGGGAAGGGAAGAGGAAGGTGAGAGGGACCAAAATCTGAGGGTGAGTTTGGGGAGGTCATTGCAGCCTTACCCTTGGACAAGGGAGACTGAATCGCAGAGGGTGTGGATGAGATGTTTGGATCTATGGGAAGGTCATCGGAGATGTCCTCACTAGTTTGAAGATTATTTAAAGGAGCAAAATGATTGGAATGAGAAGGAAGAGCACTTACATTGTTAGGAGAAAATGTTTTAGGGGGGCCTACAGAACGGCCACAGCCCCTTCTAGGAGCATTTTTCTGAACGTTGGGGATCTGGGAATCCTTCTTCCTGCCTAAATCATTGGGGATATCTTTTTTTTGGGAAGGACATTGAGAAGCCAAGTGGCCCTGAGTGTTGCACTCCAAACAAAAAGTGGGCTTATTCTCGTACTCAACTCCTTGACGTCTTCTGAAGCTCTCGACGTTGATGCCAATGCAGGTCGATAGAGTCGAATCCAGATTAGCCATGACATAGACATGAGCATAGGTCATTCATTGTTATTTATGAATGTGATTTATGTGATTGATATTTGATATTGGTAAAGTTAACCTATGATATAATCTAGTAGAATTTCAAACACTCATATGACTCTTCACTTCCACACTCAACACTTATCACCTATGACTCTTTAATTTCAAACTTGAAACCTCACACTTGCACACTTAATTACTTTCACTCATAACTCACACTTAATTACATGACACATAAACACTCTTCACAACTTGAAACCCACTATTGACTCAAATATGAAACACACTCCTATTCTAAATATTTATAATGGTACTTTAAGGTTCCAAATAATGTAATATCACCAACAGTACCATGTAATACATTATTTGGCGTGAAGGATTTTGACTTCAATCTATATCTTCTATCTTCATATTTTATTCATCTTGCTAATGCTAACTCTAGTGCTTCTTTATATTTGGACATTTAATATGTTGTTCTGACTTGATGTTTATCATTATTATAAGCAAGCCATCACAAGAATAATCCATGAATATTTAAATCCAACGAATCCTTATTGAAGTTATTATATGTCAAATGCATCAACATATCATCCTATGCATACAAATTATTTGTACATTCTTTTTCTACATTCAAATGTGTTTCTTGAAGAAGATCATTTGTTGTCCTATTCTATAAATAATTTGTGTAGTGTTGAGTGAATATTTTGTCCTATTACAAAATGAACACGCAACTGGAGTCTCAAACCCGAAGACTCTTTCTTGCAAAGAAATATATTATTTTTAATTTCTCCAAGCTTCTTGTGAACAAACCCTTATATGCATATAACCAATTTTGACTTAATGCAAATAAATGAATGTATCCCAGAATAGCTTAAATCCTGCAAGTAACTGTTAACAAGGGGCCTTTGATGATTCACAGCAAACTTTGTAACCCTAATTTGTTAAAATAACCAACCATGTAAGAAAAAGAAAACAAATCTTTTTTATGTTCTTGAAATTAATGAAAACCAACCCAAAATAAGTTAGTGGCCTTTTTTATCTTTTACTTTGAAATATTTCAAATGAGAAAGTGCATGGTATAGGCCACTTTGTTTTAAGCTCTGTGTCTTTAGCGTGCAATTCATTTCTATGTTAACTGGTTCATTTTATATTTTGTTTAAGCTGTTCTACTATTTCTACATTAGTTTTTGGTGTTAGTAAAAATCGTACGAGTATTCTGGAATGTACCAGAATCCGAAACTCAGATTTTCAAATGAGATTAAAAATATATCAGAACCTAAAACAGAAATTTTTCTTATGCGAATCAGCTGGAAAAACCAAAGAAGGACGTTAATCTGGTTAGCAATCTCCTCCCTACAAAACCCCAAGTTATGAGATGAAGCTCTAAAACAACCTGACCTAACAGACCTATAATAAAACACAGTCAAATCAAATCAGATGCTAGACTCTAAGGAAATAAATAATTTGCATCATTCTATCATTCACCTATCGCAACCCACATTATGGTGTAAACGAATAGATACAAAACAAAATAATGCAAAGGAAAGATATATAGAAATAACAATAGTCTTAGCCTTCAATCTCCTTTTGGTTTCACACACAAAAGTTACTCTTGCCAAATAAACTCCTTTTATTCAATAAAAATAATGCTTTTTGTTTACAATTTCCAGCCTCTGTATCTACATTCATTTCTGCTTTTAAACTTTCTGTTGCAGCTCTTGGTTTCCATCTGCGACGATTCGTTTCATTTCCCATAACGCCTCGTTTCATTTTCTCGCTTCTTTGATGCTTTGACCTTTCGCTCGAACCTGAAATGTTTGGTCTTCTCTGCGGACTGTAACCATCGATCTACAGCGTTATCATGAACCTCATGCCTTTGCGCCATGTGTTCAATGCTTTCCTGCACGTTTCGTAATGGCCCCATGTAAATCGTGACGCTTTTATGCATGCAGTCCTGCTCCTCTGCTTTCCCCCGTGAAAACGTGACATGTCGCGATATCGTGACATTTTTTTGCCAGCAGTCTTGTCGATGCAACCTGTCACGAAATCACGATGTTTTTTGTTTTCGTACGCTCTCGCCGCAACCTGTCACGAAATCGTGACCATTTTCTCCTTCGGGCCCTCTCGCCGCAACCTATCACGAAATCGCGACCATTTTCTCCTTCGGGCCCTCTCGGCCGCAACCTGTCGCGAAATCGCGACCATTTTCTCCTTCGGGCCCTCTCGCCGCAACCTGTCGTGAAATCGCTACCATTTTTATCTCCGTACGCTTCGGCCGCAACCTATCGTGAAATCGCGACCATTTTCTCCATTCCGTATGGTTTTCACTTTCTGTCGTGATTTCGTGACGTCTTTGTCTGGCCGGAACGCTTTTCCAAAAGTTGCACGAAATCGCTACCATTTTACCACTTAGGCTTTTTTATCCACCCGCGTCGCGAAAACGCGACGCGTCACGATTTCGCGATGCCTTTCGACTTATGCCCTTTGGCTCCATTTTCGTCACGATTTCGCTACACTGCTAGGCCTGACTACCTTTGGCTCATTTTTGTCGTGATTTCACGACCATTTTATACTTTATGCCTTCTGCCCATTTGCAAGCCACGAAAATCAAACACGTCGCGATTTCACGATAGTTCCGCCCACCTGCTGCCGTTGACTGCGTTGACCGTGATTTTGTGACATGTCACGATTTTGCTACGCTTTTCTGCTTTGCCTTTCTCTCTCCTCTCTGGGCCACGACGGAGCAACATGTCACGATTTCGCTGCACTTTTTCGTTTTCAGCCGCGACGGAGCAACATGTCACGATTTCGCTGCACTTTTTTGTTTTCAACCGCGACGGAGCAACATGTCGCGATTTCGCTACACTTTTTTATTTTCAGCAGCGATGGAGCAACATGTCACGATATCATGACACTTTTCATTTTTAGGGAGTGACGGAGCGACATGTCGCGATATCGCGACACTTTTCATTTTTAGCAACGACGGAGCGACATGTCACGATATCGCGACAACTTTCGGCCGTGACAGAGCGACATGTCGCGATATCGCGACAACTTTTTTCCTTAGTGAAATTTTTGCCTTTTTCTTTGATTTTCTTAGCATCTGGGTCACTGTTTCCTTCTTTGAAAGCATGCAAAAAGGTGGGCCCCCAATTTTGGGGTGTGTTGTGGATTAGCCACAACAAATGGCGACTTTTCTGTCAAATGCTCCAGAGCATTTTGGTGAGAACCCAACTTGAAATATACAAGCTTAGATATAGGCGTCAGCACATAAAAGATAAACAAATACCGACAGATCAGAAGTACATGAAACATCAGAATCATTAGTATTAGCTCGGTGTGTGCTATTTGCTTTCATTCCATATCGCTTGAACTTGATCAACATTCCATTGTCAGTTTTACATGCATGCATATGTGAGACTATGAATGATTTGTGTAACCTAATAAATATGCTTAGAGATTTTGCTTTTACAAATGCATAGACCTTCTAATATCATACACAAATATTCAAGATTATCAAACCCTCTTAGGATCAACTATGTGTGTAATGAATTGTTTTATTAGATCCCAAAGTTGGTTATGAGTCACTACTATCTTGAACCCATGTGTAAGTGAAAGTGAAATCAGAGCTTTGGGAAATCAGACTCCCAACCTAATCGAGATGAGAGTTTAACCCTATTCTTACTACTCCGATTTGGAATTCATTACCTCACTTTGAGCAAAATAATTTAACCAATTATGGAAGAAATGGTCATGCTAGTCTAACCCTTTGAACGAGCGGTGGTCTTGTTTTTTAAGACAAGACATGTTGTCATGCATGGGCATACCTAACCCCATAATCCATGACTTAACTTCATTTATTTGGACCTTGGGGATGACTACCCATCCTTTGCGAGAGGACAAGTAGTACGATCCTTCCAATCCAATATAGAGATGAGATGGGAAAAATTAATTTTTACTTCTTGGATCTTGGGGATGACTACCCATCCTTGCTAGGGACATGTAGTACGATCCTTCCAATCCAAGTTTTAGATGAAAATGGAGAATATTAATTTTATTACTTGGACCTTGGGGATGACTACCCATCCTTTGCAGAGGACAAGTAGTACGATCCTTCCAATCCAAGCTTTATCATGAAATGAGACATAGGAGCTTTGGGGAATCGGATTCTCAACCTAGGCGAGATGAGAATTATGCCCTATCCTTACTACTCCATGTAGGTCAAATCAAAGTTTTGGGGAGTTGGATCCTCAACCTAAGTTCGATGAGGACTTAACCCTATCCTTACTACTCCGATTTTAGGCTTTAAGCTTAATGGAAGTGGTAAAAACCACTGTTTTAAGGATCATGTTGCATAATAGGATAGACATGAAATATTTCTTTCGCTTGACCTTTTCTTCCAAGCAAGGTTTTGATCATTTTGCTCAAGATCCTTTTTAATGTGTATAAAATGTGCTTGGTTCTAGATATCTCGGGGCTCAGTTTCCAACCTTAGGATTTTTTATTTATGTTGTAGCATAACCCTAAGAGGATTTGACACACTTTAATGATTTGTATCTGAAATGCATATGCAACTAAGATGGCATGTATATGCAAAGTGAGATGTAATATGAATGCATTGCCCTTTGAATTGCAGATGAAGTGTTGCCATAATTTGTACAACTGACTACTTCATGCATCACAAGCCTCAAACGATATTATTTAATTGTTTGTGTTACATGTGGAGCTTTTACAACATAATTCCAATGTTTCATATTTTCCCGATCTTAGGCATGTGTTAACATTTCAAACTTTTATTCTTTTTTTTTTTTTTTTTTAAGAAAAATAAAACATGTCAAATAAACACACCACCTAAACGTCCAACCTGCACACACAAAAGAAACAAAGCATGACATTAATACAAAACCTAAACATGTCAAATAAACACACAACTTAAATATCAAATCTGCACACACAAAAGAAACAAAGCATGGCATAATTACATATAATACAAAACCCAGCCGCTTCAAGCCTGGAAATAGTGTTTCAAGTGCAACCCATTGATAGGTAATGCCAGATCCTTTCCATCCAAGGTTTTTAGTCTAAAACTATTTTCCCCTAGGACTTCTGAAATCTGGTATGGACCCAACCATAAGTAGTCAAACTTATCATGATCCCCTTTCTTCTCATGTCTTTTATCCCATAACAACACTAGATCTGATATTTTAAAAGCCTTGGCTCTAGACTTTTTGTCAAACCATATTTTTACTACATCCTGGTGTTTACTAAAATGAAGCATAGCCTCATCCCTTTTTTCATCCAGATGCATTAATTGTGTTAGTCTAGACTCAAGTTTATCATCAGTTCCGAAATAATCTTTCATGAAATGCAGTGTTTGTAACTTGAGATTTGTAGGAAAAATGGGATCTTGTCCATAACCCAGATGGTAAGGAGATGTTCCTATTGATCCTTTGACTCTGATTCTGTCAGCCCAAAGAGCCAACTTCAGTTTGTTATGCCAATCTCTAGGATTTCTTTCCAACAATTTTTTTATGACGCATAACAAATTCTTGTTAGAAGATTCAGCCAATCCATTGCCTTGCGGATAATAATTGGAAGAGAATTTTAAACTCACACCGTTGTCAAATGCCCAATTAGCAAATTCCAAAGAGGAAAAAGCTGAACCATTATCACTTACAATGGAATTAGGCATCCCAAACCGAGTGACAATATTATCTTCTAAGAATTTAATAACAACCTCCGAAGTAGCATTCTTTGTGGGGATAGCTTCGAGTCCACTTTGTGCAATAATCCGTAGTTGTCAGAATGTATTTGTGGGAATCGGATGAATTGGGACTGATAATCCCAACAAAATCTAGGCCCCATTGCGCAAAAGGTCTAGACTCAATTATGGATTGTAAAGGCATGGAAGCACCCCTGTCTCTATTGGCTGCAGTTTGACATGTATGACATGACCTCACATGAGTATGGGCATCTTTGAACAGTCGAGGCCAATAATAACCGGCTCTAAGGATTTGATGGGCTGTGGCATTAGCGGACCCGTGTCCTGTCCCATGTTTACCATGAAATTCCTCGAGTATTTGCACTGCCTCTTTCTGATCAACACAACGAAGGTAAATACCCTCATGGTTTCTCTTGTATAACGTGCCGGATCTAATTAGAAAATTAGCAGACTTCAAGCGCAAGGCTCTTCGTTGAGTAGAATTCAAATGCGGTGGACATTTACCATTTAGTAGAAAATACACCACATCTGCATACCACTCATCTTTGGTTATATCTGCGACTTCATAATGTTGACATGAAATTGCGAGGTCCTTTTCTGTGATGGCCTTAACCAACCCTTGTCCCCGCACTATCTTCATGGATTGAATCTCAAGATCAAATTCTTGCAAAGTTGAAATCCACTTCCCTCGTCTTTCACCTAATTCATTCTGGATAAACATGGCTTTGAATGCAGGATCCGGGACTATAGCAAACACCCTACTATGGACAATGTAATGCCTGAATTTTTTAACGGTCTTGACTAGAGCATACATTTGCTTGTCCAAGATGGAGTATCTCAGCTTCGCATCTTTGAGAGGACTACTCGGGAAGGCAATAGGATTTTCAATGTTGCCTTCACTCTTACGAGTTAAAACACTCGCAAAGGAGTGATCTGAAGCAAATGTGTAAATATAGAAAGGCTTCGTATAATCGGGACTCACTAAAACCGGGGCTTTAGAAATCGTGTCCTTGATATTTTTGAAAGCATCTCTATTTTCATCTATCCACTTGATCTGGACCTCTTTCTTTAACATGTCGTTCAAAGGCTTTGCTATTTCTGCAAAATCTGCAATAAATTTTTTGACGAAATTGATCTTTCCAAAAAATGATCTCAACCCCTTTTTGCTGTTGGGACAAGGAATCTATTGTATGGCCTCTATTCTTTCAGGGTCAATGGAAATTCCATCCTTAGATATCACATGTCCCAATAGTTTTCCTTCCGTTACCCCAAAAATGCACTTCTTTGGGTTGAGAGAAATGCCATGTTCCCTGCATCTTTGAAAGACTTTCTTTAGATCCCTGACGTGGTTTTCCCTGTTCTTAGAAAAGACAGGAATGTCATCTACATAGACGATGATGCACTTACCTATGAGCCCCTTAAAAGCAAATTCCATAGCTCGTTGGAATGTGGCACCTGCGTTCAATAGTCCAAAAGGCATTCTCTTGTATGCAAAGGTGCCCCACCTTGTGGTGAAAGTAGTTTTCATCCTATCACTAGGATGGATAAGGACCTGATTATATCCCGAATAACCATCCAGGAATGACATCATCTCCGACCCATTTACCTTTTGGAGTATTTCATCAATGGTGGGTAACGGGTAGTTGTCCTTTTGTGAGGCTTTATTAAGATTTCTAAAATCGATACATAACCTTATTTCTCCACTCTTTTTCCTCACAGGGACCAGGTTAGCAACCCATGTGGAATGCCTAACAGGAAAGATGATCTTAGCTTCTAACAGTCACTTTACCTCTTTCTCTATCAAGGGCTCTAATAATGGATTGACTCGCCTTTGTCTTTGCCTGAAGGGTTTGGAGTCTGGCTTCAACGGAATCGTATGCATTATGACATTCTGATCATAGGTTTTCAGCTCCTTATAACTCCAAGCTATGCAGTCTATGTATTCCTTTAATGTATTGGCAATGGAATCTTTCTCCTGCTTGGTACATGCTTTTGCTATGAATACTTCTCGAGGGCTTTCTGCACTTCCAATGTTAACCAAATCACAGGCTTCTCTGGGAGGTGGAACCTTTTTACCTTCTCTTGGTTGGTATCCGATATCGAAAGCTTTTTCTAATGAAGCCATCTCATCTGGCATCTTATTACATTTTCCAATAATTTTTTCTTCCAAATCTGCCTCCTCTAGATCCCTCTCATCTTCATCTATAACTTGCTTTTCAAATATACTATAATTAGTGACAAAATGGAATATGTGCCTGTCACTATCAAACACTTGAAAATTCGTGACATTATCTGGTATTGAGGGACAAGGGACCAGTTCTATGGAGAATTTCTTGCATTTCTTATGGTCCACTGGTTTCAACATACTCGTAGCTACGGCTAGAGAGTCTACCAGACGATTGCCTTTTCTAGAGATCAAAGATATATTAAAGGCATCAAACTCATCTATTAAATCTCTAACCCTGGTTACGTAAAGTCTGAGCCGCTTGTTCTTACATACGTATTGTCCCTTCACTTGTTTTACCACCAGCTCCGAATCACCAAGGACCTTGATACACTTAACTTTCTTTCGAAGGGCCAATTGAAGTCCGAGAATCAAGGCCTCATATTTTGCCATATTGTTGGTGGCAGGGAACTGTAGTCTATATGCAGCGAACATAGGCTCTCTGTCTGAACATGATAATTCAATACCGGCTCCCGCTCCTTGTCTGGACTTGGATCCATCAAATCTTAAAGTCCAAATGTCCTGATGTCCTTCAGTAACGTTGCATCCAATCCTTTCATTTTGGGAATTTTCAGGTGTTTCTATGTCCAAACAATATGCTCCCAATTCTGCTTCAATGTATTGGATCTCATTCGGTTTGTTGTACTCTGTGATCATCTCCTTGAGCCTAGGTTCACTATCAATCCAAATTTGGTTGGCCACTCCCCTCCATGGCAACCACATATGTGAAGAATCTGTCACAATGTAACCATTTAGGTTTTTACTCCAATCTCTTCCCAAAACCATGCCATATTTGATAGGAATGTCGAGCACCAATATGTCTATGTGATGTTGAACCTTGGGTTCTGAATTGACTTGAATAAGAACATCACCCAATTCTCCCACTTTGCCTCCATGGTTGATCTATCCAGTTGCACCACCACTGCTTCTAGAAGGTTTTGGTGTAAGTCCCAAATTTTTACAGATTTCTAGGGGCATAATGGTAGCAGAGGCCCCTGAATCTATTAAGCAATTGTGCAAGTTTTTACCTGCAATTCTAATGGTTATCAAAAAAGGAGGTATATCTCATTTTTCCTTTTTCAAAACCAATCGGGACTCAACACTTTTAGCTTCATGAACTTGGGCAGGTGGATCTAAACTTTTTGGTGGACTTACTTCTTGGCCTAATAATCGGGACATATCATACATTGAGACATTGGCCTTAGTTTTCTTCATGTCTTCCACCAAGTCATAAGTGGGTTTTTCTAAATTTGACATGTTTTGCACCATCTTAGACTTTTCCACCATGGATGGAGGAGAGGGATTGACATCTCCTTTGAAATCAGGAGGGAGTAATTGGTTGTTTGGAGGAGTAGAGGAAGTTTTGGGCTCCTTAGAACTCCTAGTGTAATACTTGTGATTTCCTTTCCCAAAACGTTTGTTGGCATGAACTTCCAATGTTTCTTCATCTTCGTTTCCAAAAAATTCCACATCCTCCTCTTCTTCACTTTCTTGGGAATGTATAACCTCAGTCAATATAGACTCATGCTTCCCGTGGCCACAGTGCATACAATCATTGTCACAAGGTCTTGATTCTCCAAAATCTTTCGAGACATCTGCCTGATTGGCTACGGGATTGGGTACTCGCCCATTATTCGGCTGCGTGTTGTATGTTCCTTTTCCTCTATGGTTATGAGGCCGGTTGTGACCCATGGCTTGGTCCACTTTTTTATTGACATTTCCCATCGTAACCAAAACTTTGGCCAAGGTTTCCTTCATGTTTTCTATGGCGGATTCGGACCCTTGTGGTTGAGGCACTATAATTTCGGGTCCAGTCGTGTTTGCTGCATTAGCCACCTATGGAATAGGTACAATGGCTTGGGTCTGGGCCGGTGGATTCCATCCTGGATTCACACTTTGAATCGGAGTGATTGTTGGATAAGTCGTTGGGCTTGGCGTGCTAATCGGAGCAAACCGCGACATGGTCAACAAATTACTGCCCATGTCGAACCTAAGCAAACCCATCGGGCTATTTTGAATTAATCCTTGTGTTTGAACGGAGGCATTAGGATAACTTGGAAATGACACCACTTGGGTGGGTTTTTGGAAATTGTTCATCATAGGAACTTGTGGTGCCATTAACTGGTTCATCATGGCAAATTGGTTGTATGGACCATATTGTCCCATCCCAGTCAATTGAGACAATCCTGCTCTTGGCAGGTTCATTTGTTGTTCAAGAGTCATTGTCTCTACATAGGCTAAAGGAAGCGTTGTAACCTGAGGATTCCTTCTAGTCAACAAAGACGTTAAAGGATCTAAGGCTCCGAAATATAATTGCAAGGCGACCGTAGGATCTATCGCAAAGTGACGAGTCAGATTCGTGTATAGCTTTTGGAACCTCTGGTTGAATGTTCGTATGGGCTCATTGGGTAATCTTTTGCATGATACGAACAAATTGTAGATTATGGAGGGATCCAATAACATTCTAAATTGGCTTATGAAGGCGGTTTCTAATTGGGCCCATGAAGTGATGGACCCTGCTAGAAGATTTCGATACCATTCATTGGCCGTGGGGTCTAGACTAGCAGGGAAAACTCGGCAAGCAACATCCTCGTGAGTAACCCCTTGTCTAAACATATAATCTTTGTAGATTTGGACATGATCTTCTGCTATTGTGGGACCATCGTGCAAGAATTTGGGTAATCCCCTTTCAATGTTTCTAGGCAAGTCATGGACTGCCCCAGGAATATCTAAAGGGGAACTTTGCGCACCATACCAAAGGGTAGGTGGCTATTGTTGTTGTTGTTGTTGTTGTTGGGCCATGTTGTTCAAAGGTGTTAACCCTATGGGAACAATGGAAATGCTTGGAACTGTGGAGACAGATACACCTTGTGTTATTGTCGCACTTGAAATTAAGGGCTCAGGCCCGCTAGACGTACTTGAGTCTAAAGAAATCCCTAACTCAAGTATCTTGGGTGGTATTTCGATCTCTAATGTTTTGTTTTTTGGCCTCCTAGCAGTGGGAGAAAGGCTTTGGAAAATAGTTTCCCCTGTGGTTTTGGACCTAGTAGCTATGTACTCAGGTTGGGCCAGCTTGGAAACTCTAGAACTCAAAAGACTTCTCTCAACTTACTTGCAAAATACAGTATCAAAATGTTATACCTGCAAGCACAATAGGTGGAAACAAAACTACCCACGTTAATTGTTAGAACAAATCATAATCACAAAGCAATAAAGAAGGCCCTCCTTCTAGCGCCAAAATGTTGAGTGAATATTTTGTCCTATTACAAAATGAACACGCAACTGGAGTCTCAAACCCGAAGACTCTTTCTTGCAAAGAAATATATTATTTTTAATTTCTCCAAGCTTCTTGTGAACAAACCCTTATATGCATATAACCAATTTTGACTTAATGCAAATAAATGAATGTATCCCAGAATAGCTTAAATCCTGCAAGTAACTATTAACAAGGGGCCTTTGATGATTCACAGCAAACTTTGTAACCCTAATTTGTTAAAATAACCAACCATGTAAGAAAAAGAAAACAAATCCTTTTTTATGTTCTTGAAATTAATGAAAACCAACCCAAAAATAAGTTAGTGGCCTTTTTTATCTTTTACTTTGAAATATTTCAAATGAGAAAGTGCGTGGTATAGGCCACTTCGTTTTAAGCTCCGTGTCTTTAGCGTGCAGTTCATTTTACTGTTAACTGGTTCATTTTATCTTTTGTTTAACTGTTCTACTATTTCTACATTAGTTTTTTGGTGTTAGTAAAAATCCGCAGAGTATTCTGGAATGTACCAGAATCCGAAACTCAGATTTTCAAATGAGATTAAAAATATATCAGAACCTAAAACAGAAATGTTCTTATGCGAATCAGCTAGAAAAATCGAAGAAGGACGTTAATCTGGTTAGCAATCTCCTCCCTACAAAACCCCAAGTTATGAGATGAAGCTCTAAAACAACCTGACCTAACAGACCTGTAATAAAACACTAGTCAAATCAAATCAGATGCTAGACTCTAAGGAAATAAATAATTTGCATCATTCTATCATTCACCTATCGCAACCCACATTATGGTGTAAACGAATAGATACAAAACAAAATAATGCAAAGGAAAGATATACAGAAATAACAGTAGTCTTAGCCTTCAATCTCCTTTTGGTTTCACACACAAAAGTTACTCTTGCCAAATAAACTCCTTTATTCAATAAAAATAATGCTTTCTGTTTACAATTTCCAGCCCCTGTATCTACATTCGCTTCTACTTTTAAACTTTCTATTGCGGCTCTTGGTTTCCATCTGCGACGATTCGTTTCATTTCCCATAACGCCTCGTTTCATTTTCCCACTTCTTTGATGCTTTGACCTTTCGCTCGAACCTGAAATGTTTGGTCTTCTCTACGGACTGTAACCGTCGATCTGAAGCGTTATCATGAACCTCATGCCTTTGCGCCACGTGTTCAATGCTTTCTGCATGTTCCATAATGGCCCCATGTAAATCGCGATGCTTTTATGCATGCAGTCCTGCTCCTCTGCTTTCCCCCGCAAAAATGCGACATGTCGCGATATCGCGACATTTTTTTGCCAGTAGTCTTGCCGATGCAACCTATCATGAAATCGTGACATTTTTTTTTTTCATACGCTTCGGTCGCAACCTGTCACGAAATCGTGACCATTTTCTCCTTCGGGCCCTCTCGTCGCAACCTGTCACGAAATCACGACCATTCTTATCTTCGTACGCTTCGGCCGCAACCTGTCGTGAAATCATGACCATTTTCTCCTTCGGGCCCTCTCGTCGCAACCTGTCACGAAATCGCTACCATTTTTATCTTCGTACGCTTCGGCCGCAACCTGTCGCGAAATCGTGACCATTTTCTCCGTTCTGTACGGTTTTCACTTTCTATCGCGATTTCGCGACGTCTTTGTCTGGCCGAAACGCTTTTCCAAAAGTTGCACGAAATCGCTACCATTTTACCACTTAGGCTTTTTTTATCCACCCGCGCCGTGAAAATGCGACGCGTCGCGATTTCGCGACGCCTTTCGACTTATGCCCTTTGGCTCCATTTTCATCGCGATTTCGCTACACTGCTAGGCCTGACTACCTTTGGCTCATTTCTGTCACGATTTCATGACCATTTTATACTTTATGCCTTCTGCCCGTTTGCAAGCCGCGAAAATCAAACACGTCATGATTTCGCGATAGTTCCGCCCACCTGCTGCCATTGACTGCGTTGACCGCGATTTTGTGACATGTCACGATTTCGCTACGCTTTTGTGCTTTGCCTTTCTCTCTCCTCTCTGGGCCACGACGGAGCAACATGTCACGATTTCGCTACACTTTTTCATTTTCAGGCCGCGACGGAGCAACATGTCACGATTTTGCTGCACTTTTTCATTTTTAGCCGTGGCAGAGTAACATGTCGCAATTTCGCTGCACTTTTTCATTTTCAGTCGCGACGGAGCAACATGTCATGATTTTGCCATACTTTTTTATTTTCAGCAGCGACGGAGCGACATGTCGCGATATCGCAACACTTTTCATTTTTTAGCAGCGAAGGAGCGACATGTCGCAATATCGTGAAACTTTTCATTTTTAGCAGCGACGGAGCGACATGTCATGATATCGTGACAACTTTCAGCTGCGATAGAGTGACATGTCGCGATATCGCGACAACTTTTTTCCTTAGTGAAATTTTTGCCTTTTTCTTTGATTTTCTTAGCATCTGGGTCACTGTTTCCTTCTTTGAAAGCATGCAAAAAGGTGGGCCCCCAATTTTGGGGTGTGTTGTGGATTAGCCACAACATGTAGCAATTGATATCTTTTATCACTATTTTATCTTTAAAGGTTTTAATAAATTATTCTTGTTCTATGTTCTTGTCTTTAGAAATTTTACAAGTAAGCAATTCCATATAAACTATCATACCTATATCAAAGGTAGTATAATGCCATCTCTAGAATCTTCTCTTACTTCAACAAGTTCTAAATGTATATGATTTCCAAATTTTGTAAAATTTCTATATTCGGTTTCCTTAAGAATTAAAGGTAATTTATTTTTCAATTTTATTAGAATACCTCTTTGTTCATAAAAAAATTCTATTAGATATTGTGTGTAAATTTTTAGAACTTTCAATATTTCCTTACTTTATTCTATCAATGCATTCTGATTATTTGCCTCCATGATATTTTTTCCACAAAAAAAATTCACTTTAATTCTCTCTCAATTGCTCTTAAAACTTTTAATTCATTTTCTCTTCAATCAATTTTTCAAATTCCTTTTACTTATCAATTATCAAACCAATTTCATAAAATACTTCTTATATATCTCCAATTTTTTTTTTTTTTTAATGCGAAAAACCCCTTGTAGGGCTGCCTTGGTATGAGAGACCATGAACAGGGGTTCTACACCGTCAAAGTCACTCGGGAGTCGCACCCGACCTGCCTGCACCAACATTATCAATTGGATTTTGGGTACCCAATTCAGCTTTTTTGTAGGGTGGAGATTCAAACCTAGGACCTCCCTTGGAGGATTGCCCTCTCCTCTCTAACTCACCTACAACACCTGAGTGTATATCTCCAATTTCAATTCACACTTCTAATTTAAAATTTATGAGGCATATTTAAAACTTTTTCCGTTCAGTCAAACTTTCAATTTTTCTTGTCTTCCAATTTTAATTTGCAAATTCAATTCTCAATCAATTATTTTTATTCAATAATTTTTCCACTTATATATCTTAATTTTAATTATTTATTCCATTTCATAATTCTCTCATTTAATATTTAATTCATTCATTCACCTTATAACTCCAAAATTTTACTAATAAATCAAACCTTATGTCTCCAGAATTAATAACTCTAAATAAAATCAAATTCAAATTAGAAATGGGTGCCTTAATAAATACCTTCCAAATAATTCATCCACCATATTATGAGTTAGGAAAAAGTGTTATGCTTCTAAAATTAGGTCCTACAACCAACGTTATATCCATTATCTGAATGGATCATTGTTCCAAATATTCTTTGACTATATTCAGGTATGTGTTTAACCACTTTGGTCTAAAAATGTCTTAGGCACTCCTCCAAATAAATTAATTTTTGGATATCCATATTTTTACTGCTCTCAATATTCTTAGGCCCTCATCCACTACTTTTAGTCTTCTTAGGAACTCATTTGCTACTCTTAGTCTTATTAAGAACTTCAATTTATTTCTAGACATTCTCCAATTTTTGTAATCCTCCTCTAATATTCTCCTTTAAATGCTCTCACATTCCTCCATATCCTTCAAAATTTTACTCTCTTCTATCTATATCTTCTTAGTCACTCACATTCCTTAATTTCATCTCTTCTTTAGTTTTTCTCCAGTGCTACAATGTTCTCCTTCTTACGCTTTCCAACTATTATCACTTGTTAGGGTAAAATAGGTAGTATATTGCATTATACTACATAGGTTTATTATTGCATTTACTTTTCTACTTTCTACCATGTAGATATTTACTGTTTCAAATATCTAATGGTAAACTATGGTTAATTCATAAATATCCTAGGTTAACAAACCTAAACCAAACTCTCTAACTCCTATGTCGTGTTGGTTAGTGTGGATAGCGGGATTATAGTTTGGATTACTATTTTGGAACCTATTTAAATACTAGGCTTTGCTCCTAAGTTTGGTTAATGCAAATTATCATTTTATTTAATCGAACTCATTCCCCTGGTCACATTGATACCAGAGCTAGAGCACGGGAGTTGAGCTGGAGCATTGGAAATACGACACCATTGGTGACCCTTAATTATTTTCAATAATTACTCCTTATGCTTTTCAATTCTCCTAAGGTTTGATTATTTATTTGCATGCATCCTAATTTCATGGATAGTGAGTTGAGAGCCCCTATAGGAAGGCTCATAGCATAGGTCATGGATCTTGATGCAAGGACCATTTGACCCTGACCATGATCGCCACCCATGGGGAATTTTTTCCCATCATGGATCATGACCATCAGGATCTCCCTGCTGACGATCCAACCTACAGGCCCGTAGTCCACCCATGGGAGCGTCTAAGGGCAGGTGATCCTCACACTCCCCATGGCAAGGGGAGAGCTTTCTTAGCTTCCCCCCTAGGCCCACATACTAAGACTGATGTAGGAACGCATCAAGGGTAGAAGCACCCTCACGTTTCCCATAGTAGGGATCCTGAGGCAGGAATGCATCGAGGGCAGAAGTGCCCTCACATTTCCTATAGCATGGATCCTAAGGCAGGAATACATTAAGGGCAGGAGTACCCTCATGTTTCCTATAGACCTAAATGCACCTCGAGGTGGTGCTAACATGGACCTGACACAGATCTGCATGCACCCTGAGGTGATGCTGAAGTGGACCTGACTTGACCTACTACCTAGGCGACATGTGCCACCTAACACCTGGCTGGACTTGATCGGATGTGGACCTGACAAGACCTGACGTGGACCTAACTGGAAAAGACTCGACATGTGGATTCTCCCTTGCCATGCCATGTGGATGTTGGCAAAAGAAGGGCCCAGACTCGATTGCCCGAGGGCAATCATGAGCTTAGTCACTCGTTCAGGACTTTAAAGGCCTTTCCATCCAAAATAAGATGCATGTGGGATAATTACCACAACATCCTAAAGAAACCCACGGGCTTCTTTAAGACTCAGGTAGTCCAGCCTGAGAACCAAGCCAATCGCTTGGTTAGTTGCCCAAGTTGGACGCCTTAGGCTAGCAAGATTCGCAGGTTCGACTCTGTTAAGTCTTAATTTTTTTTTAGAAATTTTCATAGTTTTTTGCTAAATAAATTGCATCAATTTTTTTTACTCTTAAATTGATGTTTTTTTATTCCAAAAATTATGTTATATTCTATTTAAAAAAAAAAACTTTAAATTTTTTTTTAGCATTTAAATTGAAAATAGAAGTGCCAAATTTTTTATGCAACTAAGCAATTGTCTTTCTTTAGTTTTATCCAAATGTGGGGATAAAGATACAAGGTATAAGAGACATTTTTTTGCTTAATTTTCATCAAAATTTCCTATATTTTTCATCACTCTTCATAGTTTTCATGAAAATCAAATCTTGGGTAAGGAAAGCTCTTCGTAGACAAAGAATCATAAGAAAGAGAAACAAATTACAAAGGCAAACAACACGATCACATTTTCATTGTATGCTTCGTGAATATCATAGATCCATTCCTCAATCACTTATCTATACTGATCCATGGAAGGGGTTGGACAGAAGCTATGGTCCCATGAGGATTCATGAGCCTTTTGATCCTAATGCACCACCTATTTTTGAGTGTTGAAAATAAAAACCAAGGCATGTGTCAACTGTTCTAGAAGCCTTTCAAATGCGGGTTGTGTGTCGACTTGTCTTGAAAGGAGTGCTCTAATTTTTCAATTTTGTAAAAATTCAGGGGGGATAGAAGTCATATCTTGTGATTCTATTTTTTTTGCAAAATTGTAAAGATAAATTGGGGATATTTCAAAGAAAGAAAGGTGCATTCTCTATTTTACTTGATACCTTCTCTTAAAAATTGATTATACTAGGTGCATTTTCGGTTGCATCTAACACCTAGAGTGATAATAATTTCGGTTGCTCTCTTTTTTTTTATTATTGCACTAACAATCATGTTTTTATGTGCAATTAAACAATCAGATAGAACATTGAAGAAACATTTCACAAAACCCAAACTTCACTCCAAATCATGCTACACCTTGTACAAGTTAAAAAAAAGTCAATTTTATTCTCCATCAAAGGTCAAAATTCAAAACACCTTGATTAACTCTCTTTGTTTGGCTTAATTTCCTCAAAATTTCCATCCTTCTTAAAGGGTGTTAATGCAAGTGCCATTAAATATCCTAGAGAGCACAATCATAAGTCTTTAAAAACCTACCCCTTTAATTTTCTCTATTTGTTTGGCTTAAAATCATCAAACTTTTCATCGCTTGTTAAGGGTGTTAAGGTAGGTGCCATTAAATATCTTATAGAAGCAAATTAAACATCTTCCATATACTCTTTTGAGGGTATAGTGCAAGATACAACCATCTGAGTCCTATCAATTTGAAACCTTCACCATGGCCATGATGCACAAGTATCTCACTGAGATCAAACTACTCAAAGGTTCAAATTATTTTGCATGGAATACTAATATGAAAGCTATCTTAACTATAGAGTATCTATGGTCTATAGTGGATGGAAGTGAAACTAGACCTCAATCAGCAGGAGCAGATCAAAAAAAATTTGATAAAAAGGATAGAAAACTATCCTTAATGATATTTCTAGCTATTAATGATGATATTCAACCTCATATCAGTGAATCTAAGAATGGTAAGGAGGCATGGGATGCATTAACAACCATCTTTATGAGGAAGAATCAATCAACAATTATTCACCTCCAAACATAGCTTCATACTCTTCATATGAAATCAAGAGAAACAATAGAGCTATTCCTTTGCAGAGTGACGAAATTGAAAATAAAACTACAATCCTTAGGAGAAAAAGTGGAAGTCCAAGTCTTGACCTCTATCATTTTGAGGGCTCTTCCCGACTCCTACAGAATTTTGATCACTTCATTACAAGTCTTTGGAAGGACAGTGACTTTTGTTAAGTTGGTAAATATGCTTCAAACAAAAGAATCTAATCAACTCTAAAGAGATGAGGCATCCAAAAATGCACTTTTCTCAAATAGATAAGGCGGTAAGAAAAAGTGGAATCAAAAAAAAGTTTTTTCTTCTAATAAAGACAAGGGTAAAGGCAAAGAGACCCTGAAGAAGAAGCAGTATTGTAAGATTTGTGACAAGGACACTCATAAAACCAAAATATGTTGGTTTAAGAACCAACTACCCAATGAACAAGGAAATAATAAGGGCAAAGGTAAACCAAAGAACAAGAATAAACAACAATAGGGACACATTGCAGCTGAAGATTCTAGTTTAGACTCTAAATGAGCACATAAGGTGCTCATGACACATACAGATTCCCCTCACAAGGACACTGTGTGGTACATAGATTCAGGTGCTAGTAAGCATATGATTGGTAATAATTCTTGGTTTGAGACATTTGAGGCTCGAGAAGGTAGACCAATCACCATTGCTGATGATAAAATCTATCAAGTTCAGGGAGAAGGAAGTGTTTCTGTCTCCATTCTAGATGGAGAATGTAAAATTCAAAAATTTCTTTATGTACCAAGATTGAAAAATAATCTCTTGTCAGTTCCACAAATCCTAGACAATCACATGAATGTCAATTTCAAGGTAGAAAAAGAAAATAAATGTTGTTTTATCACTAAGAAAGGAAAACATATAGCAAAAGGTTCATACAAACATGGTTTGTTTGTCTTAGATGCAATTACCTAAACACATACTGCAATGGCAATAACCACAAAAGAGGCCACATATCTATGGCATAAGATATTTGGGCATTTAAGTTCAAGATATTTACTAGAACTCAGTAAATATCAAATTGTGAAAGGACTGCCTACTCTTTTATCTACTTTGCCAGTGTACTCAGATTGCTTGTCAGGCAAGCAACATAGAGTACCCTTTGAACCTAGCTCCTTTCGATCTAAGGTACCTTTGGATTTGGTTCACACAGATTTGTGTGGTCCCATGTCTACTAGTTGTGGAGGAAAAAGGTATTTTCAATTGTTTGTAGACAATCACTCATGCAAGATGTGGGTCTTCTTCTTGCAGTTGAAGTCTGAAGCATTTACCTATTTTCAATAGTTAAAAAAGCTGGTTGAGAAAGAATCAGGATGCTTCATCAAGACCCTCCATTCATATCAAGAGGGGGAATACATATCAAAGGAATTTTCCTCATTTTTATAGACACATGGGATAAAAAGATAGTTGACCACAACCTATTCTCCTCAGTCAAATGGAGTTGCTGAGAGAAGAAATTGGTCCATTATGGAAATGGTTTGATGTTTGCTTAAGGGAGCCAATCTTGACCAAATTTAATAGGCTGAAGTTTTTCAAACTATAGTATATCTTATAAATAGAGCACCTACAAGGGCTCTTGAAGGTATGACTCCTCAGAAAGCATAGAGTGGAAGGAAATCCTCCATATCTCATCTACGGGTATTTGGGTGTAAGGATTTTATGCATATACCCAAGGAGAAAAGAAATAAATTAGATGATAATTCCCTACCATGTGTTTTTCTTGGATATGATGAATTCTCAAAAGGCTATCGATTGATAGACCTATTTACCAAGAAAATACATGTCAGCAAAGATGTAGTGTTTGATGAAGCTTTCACATCCAAAACTACATCAGTATACCTAGATTATGAGGAGCAATAACCACTTCCTTCTCCACAATAGAAAAAGCCTCCCAAATGGTATACGAGCACAATGAAAGATTCCAAACTCACTTCCCCACCTAATATTACTCTAAATTGTCCAAATATACGAAGCATGACTCAACAAGAAAATACTGAAGCATACACTTCAGTTGATGATCTTTGTGCAGATTTTCAAGACCTTTCTATTGATAGAGAGTTAGCAAGGGAATATGATATGTAAATAGATGAGGAGAGGGTTTACTTGTCATCATTTGATGAAAATGAACCTTCTACAGTTGATGAAGCACTTATACTACCTTAGTGGAAGACAGCTATGGATGCAGAACATAACTCCCTCATCAAGAATAAAACATGGAATTTGGTAGATTTACCTAAAGGAAATAAACCCATAGGCTACAAATGGGTTTACAAAGTCAAATATAAGGCAGATGTTACCATAGACAATTATAAAACCCATCTTGTGGCAAAGGGCTATTCTCAAAAGTAAGGCCTTGATTATGAGGAAATATTTGCACCCACTGCAAGGATGACCACCATTCAAGTTATTTGTGCTATGGTAGCATAATTCATATGGAAATTACATCAAATGGATGTAAAAAATGCTTTTTTGAATGGTGACTTAAAAGAAGAGGTATACATGACTCAACCCCCAAGATTTGCTGAGGAAGGCCATGAGCAAAAGGTTTGCAAGTTGGTCAAATCATTATATGGGCTCAAACAAGCCCCAAGAGCATGGTACATTAAAATGGATAGTCACCTATTGTAGCACAGATTCAAGAGAAGTCCATATGATGCAAATATCTATATCAAGAACACAGGTTTTGAAATAGTGATTCTTGTACTATATGTAGATGATTTGATCATCATTGACAATTTAGAGAAAATGATTAGAGTCATGAAAGATGACTTGAAAGAGTCATTTGATATGACAGATCTGGGACTTCTCCACTACTATCTTGGCCTTGAGATAGAACATAAGAAGAATCATCTTAGGGTGACTCAACAAAAGTATGTCAAGACTTTAGTAGAAAAATATCGTATGACTGATTGCAAGCCCAAGGCAACACCGATGGAATCAGGGCTTCAGTTATCACGGTATGATGATTCACCATAGGTATATGGCACACTATATAGACAGGTGATTGGAAGCCTTATCTATCTGACCAATACTAGACCAGATATTACTTATGCTATAAACTATCTTTCTCGGTTCATGCAGGAACCAAAAACCTCTCATTGGAAAGCAGCTAAGCGTGTTCTTCACTACATTCAAGGTAGTGTAGAATATGGTCTAGAGTACAAGAAGAATAACTCATTTTTCTTACAGAGTTATACTAACTCTGACTATGCTAGATCCCTAAATGATAGAAAATCAACATGAGGATATGTATTTCATCTTGGATCTAGTCCTATCTCATGGCATAGTAAAAAGCAATAGGTGGTTGCTTTATCTTCAATAGAGGTAGAGTATCACGTTGCATGAAGAGATGTGTGTGAAGCGATATGGTTAAGTCGCATCTTGGCTACCATGGGCCTACCAAATAAACTTCCTATTCACATGTTTTGCAACAACTCAGGTGTTTTGAACTTGGTCAAGAATCCAGTCCATCATGAACCCACAAAGCATATTGACATAGATTGTCATTTCATTTGTGATGAAGTTCCTAAACACATAATCAAGCTCCAATACATTCTCATCTATGAACAGGTTGCTGACATCTTCACCAAGGCACTTGGATGTGTCAAATTTGAGCTATTCCGAAGTAAACTTTGTATATCAAAGTAATGTAATAAAGGGGGTATGTTAGGGTAAAATAGGGAGTATATTGTATTATACTACATAGGTTGATTATTAAATTTACTTTTCTACTTTCTACCATGTAGATATTTAATGTTTCAAATATCTAATGGTAAACTATGGTTAATTCCTAAATATCTTAGGTTAACAAACCTAAACCAAACTCTCTACCTCCTATGTCACGTTGGTTAGTGTGGACAGCGGGATTATAGTTTAGATTACTATTTTGTAACCTATTTAAATACTAGGCTTTGCTCCTAAGTTTGGTTAATGCAAATTATCATTTTATTTAATCGAACTCATTCTCCTGGTCATAATAACCTTCAATATTTCTCAAATACACTTCTTCTTTAGTCTATCTACCATGTAATTCTGCTATGTTATGATACACATCCTTCTCAATTCACTTATCTTGTTAGCTATCTCTCAAGAATTATCTAGTATCCACCAATTAGCTCACACATATTCCTGCTTGTCCTTTTGTCTTCAATATTTTCTATTCTCCCTCAATATTCTTCTCTTATCTAATTTTCTCCTTTCTCCTTTAATATTCTCTTTTCTTTTTCAATTTGTTGGAAATTTTGAGTAAGTTGTGTTTTCATTGATGTCAAAAGGTTTAATATCAAAAGGTTTGATTTCAAAAGGTTAAATATCAAAAGGTTGATGTCAGAGATCACATTTTATGGTAGGAATATTCTTCTATGGTTGATATGGTTAAAATTGATCAAGGTAAAGTTAATTCTGAAAGAAAAACAAATTGGTCAGGGTTTAAAAGGAAAGACAAATATTTGTAGATACCTAAAACGTGTCATGTTTAAGAGACTACTCATATGAGCACATAAAAAGGCTATATGACTAATCTTGGACATTTCCAAGAGCCAACAGTGGTCCTAACCACTCAAAAATGGTAGCTCTAGCCCATCTAGGCTTAGCCACTATCAATTAGAGTGGTTGCCAAAACTGGCCACTGAAGCTAAGAGTAGACACATCTAGCTACTGCTCTTGATAGTGACTAGCACTAAAACACAGTTTGGTCATGAATATGGGCCCAGATAATGCAATCTAACTACACTTGCATTGCTTATGAATGGTTTTTGGCATGGAACTCCTAGAGCTCCTCTTGATTGCCCCTTCAATACAAATTTATGACTGATCCTTTCCCTTGGTATGGTCAGTTGCATGAAAATATAGATTTTAGCTTCTCTAGGAAGCCAAGATCTAGATCTAGATGTGATTTTGGGAGGTCTACATATGGACTCTCCCAAGCAAAGCAAATTATCTACGAATATCAAACTTTTATGCAATGAAGCTCTAGCAGATTGGAGAGAGATTCTATACCTTGTGGAGGAGTAGCAGAGATCTATCCATTTTAGAGATGATTTCACATTATATAGCCATTTATATCAAACATTCTTCATCACCAATCAGTGTACAAACACAAAAGGTGACCCTTAGACATTAATTTAGAAAAGAAATCTAGTACTACAACCCCTAGTCTACAAGAAGAAGGGTTTCATTTTGCATCCTCTATCCTTGGCAGTGGCCTGCAGGCATAGCCTAGGGTTTTCAAGAATTATTTTCCAAGCCTTAGCTTAGATCTGTCATTACTTTTTTCTTTATTAATTAGTTCTAGCATTGATTTTATTTCTTTAATGCATTTGCATTATTATTTCCTGAGTTATCCATGCATTTATCATTAATTTTTGATTAATTTTTATCTTATTATACTTATATATCATGCTTCATAGATTTTATAATAAAACCTCATCATGAGAGGCTATCCATGCTATTGATTTCATAATTTTGTTTCTTGTACATAGGATATAGGTTACAGGACCAAGATAAAATGTTTAAGCATTATATCCCTCCAGGAAAGCAAAGGAGAAGGATGCATCTATAATCCATCATACAAGTTTATGTGCAAGACCAAGAGGTCTACGAAGTGCACCACCCCCTTGTGGGGGACACCATTACTTCTGCTTGTATTTCATTGTATCAAAATGGGTATCCCAAAGAGGTACCAATATGTAACCGAAATCCACATTAATAAATAAAAGATATTTCTTGCATTTTTCATTGTACGATCCTAAAAGGTATACACCTAATCTAGTAACAATTGAAAATCACATAAAGCATATACATAAATTGATAAAATTGAAATAACCAAAAGAAATGTGTCTTTTATTAAAATTGAATCAATTCATGGTTACAAATTTGTCCCTCTTAGGGATATGCAATGTGATACAATGTTACAATCATAAGAAATCCCTCACAAGGGTAGGTGTAATCCATAGGACTTTTAGAATGACACGAACTACTCCAGGTCAAGTATGACCTTCTTCTCTCTTGTGAAGAGGCATTTGTTGCCTTGAATGCATTGACGAAGGAGTCTTGAAAACCCTACGATCAAGAAACAACAAGAAACACATTAGAAGCAAAGGTAGCCTCTCTTGATGAGGCCTTGAATGAAACTTTGTCTAAAATATGCTAAAGGTAACATGAAATCAAGAAAGTATATAAAGATGTAAATCTATGCTAAACATGATAAATCTGCCATAAAGCATGTAAATGAAATCTAGATCTAGTCATATAACATCCTAATTAAGCATTTAGGAGCCTAAAATGCATGAAGTATAGCCATAACTAATATAGTTGCCCAATGACAAGAAACAAAGGAAGAATATCCTAAATCACTGATTCAACCATATAATTATCTCTAAGAAAACTGATCTAAGTTAGATTCATCTAATCTAATACAATGGAAAACAAACCTACTACTATAACAAGGAAAAATAGAGATTAAACTTGATCGCAGGTCTGTTGTGTAGCGAGCATTGTTAACCATGGCTGAAAACCATAGCTAAGATGAAAATGTGTTTGCTCTCCAATTTCGGGCTTAGATCTCCAATTCCCCTTGATAAATTGATGATCAAGGGTTGCCTCGGTGTCCTCCGATGGATTTGGTGGTTGAATTGCTCATATTTGTGCTTGAAGGCCCTCAATTGGGTTTCTTGATTCTCCTAGGCTCCTAGGACCTTCATGGCTTCAAGTGCCATTTTGATCTCCAATTGGGTAACAAAAGTGTTCCTCTTAATGGATGCAAGTGAGTATGCACTTCGACAGGGCTTCACCACTCACAATTAGCAAATTATCTCTATCTTTTCCCTAATTTTGAGGGGGGTCTTATAGCTCTTAGGAAGGCTTTATCTTGGCTTCATGGATAATCCAAGATCAAGAACCTTCAATTAGGGTGGTTGAATGGAAACTTCCAAAATATTCCATGCCCAAACCATTTTGAAACTCAAAAAACTTGGCCATTGTAACTGATTTTGGGTTGATTGATATCAAACTTAATTTTAAGGCTAACCATGAATCTGAGGCATAGTCAGACCTATTAACCATGGGTGTCATATGTGGCCAAAACTAACTAGGCCAAAATGCCTAAATTGAGTGGTTAGAACCACTACCTCACCTTGGAATCTGTCCAAGATATTTCATATGGTCTGTTAGCATGTCCCATATGAGTAGTCACCTCGACATGACGTGTTTTAGGTGTCTACAGATGCCCCTTTTGAGATGCGTTGTGAGATCAAACAACGCTGAGAAAAAATAGACCTCCTAAAATGATGTCGTAGGTTGCATGATGATCATTAGTCTAATCAACATTAGATTCCCAAGTTCTGTAAAAGAATGTGCATCCTAGAATCATTGCTTCCAACTAGATGGAAGGCTTAAATTGAAAGAACTTGTACTCATCCTATCTCAATTGGGTAGCTTTTATCACTACTACAGGTTGTCTGAACCTATAGATCCAAAAGGCGGAGAGCACAAACTCAATTGTCATATTTTATTTTTTCCCTAGCAAAGGGTAAGCTTATGATAGTCGTTGGCAATGATTCATAAGATGAACACAATTTTGACAAGATCAAGGGATCTTCTATTGAATTTTATTATGATTATGATATTATGACTACCCCCTCAAGCGACGAGTCGATGAGGGTAATGACAATTAGTAAAGCGATGAGTCACTTGACCACGATGATTGATCTGAATGATTTAAGGTTTAGCACTTGATACTTGGCTAGGCCTAATCAGCTATGATTACAACTGTTAATAGTAATTGTATATCTCTATCCCATAGAGCGGTCTAGCCATGAAGGCCTTCTTAGGGAATCAAGATGATAACAATTCCAATTAGGCATGTGTTGAATCATATTGTTCGATGATATACTAAAAATGTCATAGAAGAATTGACATGATTGCTTCATTCCCGTGGGGTGGTCCAACCTCCAAGGCCTTCTTCGAGATTGAAATGAAGCATATCAATTCGATGATGATGAATTTGCCCCAAATTTCCTTATGGTAATTTACTCATCTTGCCGTATTGCATGGAGTGCTAGTCGTTACAACCGCCAAGTGTATAGGGTAAATAACTAGATACGAGGTGCATTTGGCTTGTGATTTATCTGATTTTTTTGTTATTTTTAATATTTTGAAAATTATGGTCAGGTGGATATTTTTAATTTGGCATTTTGAAACTCCTCATGGTGGGATTTTGGAGCATTTATTGCAGGTTTCTAGCCACACTTGTTAGAAGCAACTAACTTTGGAAAATTGCTTAACCACGGCTCAGACCCACGGGCAGAAAACCCTAATTCGGGGACCGTGGATTGTCAAGCGCGGTCACGGCCAAAATAGGAAATATAAAAGCATTTTGAGCAATTTTAATTTTCATTATTTCCAGTGCCAATAGTGAATTTGAGATCTCTAAGAGGTGAAATTGAAACTCTGACATGGAATGCGACCAAAAACCCGACCTGATTACCCTCTAGACTAATGGTTGACCAGCTAGAGGCTTCCACCAACGGAGGAGCTGGTGCTATAAAGGTAACACATAAAACCATAACCATTTATTAGCATTTACCGATTTAAAATGAACTCATTAATTAACGAGCTAAATGAACCACATTAAACTACCGGTAATGAACCTCACCCTAGTCTAGGATTTAGCATAGGTTAGAGTAGATGGGTGGGTTTAATTTTGGGATGCCTCGAGAGTGGAAATGACCCTAAAAAGGTCATTTCCCTTAGCCACATATGGTAGACACGATGCCCAATTGGAAAATTGGGGACCATGGTTGTCATCTGCAGTGAGATTCAAATCTCAATGGTCATAAAATTTGACCGTCTCTTCGACCGTGGGTCTGAACCACGGTTCCCAAAATTTAGGAAAAAATAATAATTTTTTTAATTTTTTTGCTTTTTGTAAGGATTTAATTGTTTTTTTTCTTTTGAAGTGTTTTTCAATTTTTTTTGTAAATATGGATTACATTTTTCAAATTTTCTATTTTGTTTGAAGATTTTGTGAAATTTTTCTTTCATCTTTTTATGCCTTCGACCAGACTCTTACTGCATGGGTGAGGGAATCTAAGATGCTTCGCAAACTATATGGTACCCTCCTATAGGTAGATAAATACTGGTTTACAGTGGTGGGCTTTGGCTATATCTTGAGATTACCTACTATCTGGGCCAACCAGGCCTATATGACTGTAGTGGACCGACATTGGGATGCGCAGACCAAAACCTTCCACCTTTCAACATGTGAGATGACTATTACCTTGGAGAATGTCTATCACATTTTTAGACTTCCTTTGGATGGTGAGGCCATCACATATTCATCAATTAAGGCAAAGGGCACATTATTCACCAAGGTCTTTTGCACCCGTAGAGATGAGGCATAGCTACACTCATACCATGGAGGGGTCCACATCGAGCATTGGTACATCGAGTAGGTTTTATCCCAATGGGCAGCCGTGTTTATGCACCTAATCATCTAGATTGTGCTCCTTGACACTTCTAGAGTGAGGTTCCCTTGGAACCTCCTAGCTAGGATGTGCGATGTCCTCGCCAACACTACCCATCGGCCACTTATCTTATCCTGGGGGAGTGCCTTACTTACACATCTCTATAATGAGTTGTATCATATTACATAGCAAAGCAGAGTGGGCATTGGCTATAGCCTTCTACTATAGATCTGGGGTTGGTAGCACATCACCATAGAGCACCCCATAGGACTACCTCTGAGGATCATAGATATTGCTATGAAGTGGTAGTGCTATGCAATATGCTGGCCTTGAGAGCATGAGGGCTTCAGGAGTAGGTCTCATACAGGGGACTTGAGCTACTATATTATGTAGTTTGCATGATTGCATTCGGGCCAGGTTGAGTGGTGACCATACTTAGACTTCCCTGCATGGGTAG
The DNA here is from genome assembly GCA_028583015.1 of Wollemia nobilis. Lineage (NCBI taxonomy): Eukaryota > Viridiplantae > Streptophyta > Pinopsida > Araucariales > Araucariaceae > Wollemia > Wollemia nobilis. Next base: position 2,582,003 of record JAQPPZ010000386.1, on the reverse strand, counting down.
AGGATGAAAAATACCTACAATGGACATGCAAATATAGATGGATCCTTGGGTGCAAGTTTGAGGTACATGAGTTCTTCTATTTCTCCCGTGTCACCAGGTAATTTGGGATCCGGTAGGATGTCCCAATAGTACCTTCCATCTACCACCGTCTCACTCTAGAGAGAGATCTCACATGGCCATAGGTGACTCCTCTAGGTGATGAGGATGATGACATATAGGAGTTAGGCCTGACTGATGTAGGGATGATAGCTGACTATGATGCCTGGTGGATGACCAGGCTATGGCGGGGTGATGGCCCACTAGGTAGGCCAATAAATGGCATAGTAGCAAAGGGTGTAGAGGTTGATCCTCATGGGCACTGAGTCTATCAGAGGACTGAGGGTGGATGGGGTGAGGGAGGAGCCACAGAGGAGGGGCCCCAGGAAGAGGAGGGCAAGGAGGAGGTAGAGCCAGATAGTGAGGTTGCCTAGCTCAGGGCCCAGGTGGCTAGCCTACAGACTCAGGTGGGGACCTTGCAGACTCAGATCCTATAGAGAGATACGACCATAGCCACTCTAAAGTAACATCTTAGAGTTACAAAGAGTTAGCTATCCTAGGGATAGGAGTAGTGGTAATATTACCAAGAGGAGAGGACCCTTCATCTGGTGTAGATTGATAGTGCCACTGCATCTATAGAGAAGATCACGCTTGAGTGATATCTAGCTCGGTCTCAGAGGGACTTCACCATAGTAGAGAGGGACCTACTCAAGGGCTTGAGGGGAGACCCCTCATATTCATAGGCTACTCCAGTGGCTCTATCTTCTCTAGCAGTATAGGGACTAGCAGGGACGGACCCAATGGTAGAGATCAGGAGACTATGGGCTTTGGTGCAGCGACATGTCAACGAGTGATCATCAGATGTTGCTTACATCTCTTGCTTGGTTGGAGATATTGAGCTACTTAGGGGTGAGGTTCCTGAGAGGACCATAGATCCAGGATCTCAGAGGACTCATACTCGAGAGATAGGGTAGTCTTTAGCTAGACCTAGCCACAAGACACATAGATCAGAGAGGTCGACTGGGACCAGCTCTAGGCGGACCCACAAGGGAGGTGGAGATGATGCCGAAGCCTCACAAACTAGGGGCATAGGTGTTGCTTAGTATGGATCTATGTCAGATGTTGTTGTACCATTTTTGAGTGTAAGGTCGAGGACCTACACAGTTGTAGCCTATGAGCACTTTGGACATATGCCGATGTACTTCTTTTTGGACACATATATATATATATATATATATATTTTTATATATATTTTTTTGTTTGTTGTATTTTATGATCTAGCATTTGAGACTCATTATATGTGTACTTTATTTGATTTATGTTTATGAGATGCATATGGATGCAATGCTTATATGTTATGTTTATTTTATGCTATATGATGTGATGTATAGATGACATGCGCTAGATAGCTATGTGATGTATGATTAGATGTAGTGATATATATGTGTATATGGACTACTTATGATGGATGCATATGAATGCAATGTTTGATTTTTAAATGCATGTTTAATTTATTGTACTTGTATGCATTTAATTTATGATGTTATGATATGGTTCATGTCATGTAGGCACTGCATAATTTTCATGATGATGATTTATTGTAAATGGACATGTATGCTTTAATAACTTAAAACATAATGTATGAATGCAATATGAGTTTAACAATATAATGGATGACACCATAGAATGTATAACAATCATGAACTGTAATTGATATATCTTATCATAAGAATTAATCAATTAAACCCCATGTGTGCTATGACATGATATATTGTTTCTATTCATAATCTCTTGTAAGTTAAAATAATATGCATAACATAGTCAGTGGTCGTTTAAATATCATTTCTGATATCCATCTAGTATCTAACCTATATTATGAACAGTATTTAATAAAAAAAATCTTATAAAGAGAAATTGATCATTGATGATTGTGATTTGATTGTTGCTATTTGGGAATTTTTGAGGTTTTCCATGAAACTCAAACACCCTAGTTGACTTATCAAAAGTTGTATAATGACTATACTAGACTTCTAAAAAATAAAGTTTTCACTATGAAAGACCAAGCTATTCATTACCCCTATGTGTGCAAATGAATATATTAGATAAGGCATAAGCATACCCCAATGCCATGCGAGATTCATTTAGCCCATTGTTGTATTAGGGATCCTCAAATGTCTATCCGATCCTAGGTTTGGATTTAGTTAGATTAGACCACTAGGCAATCCAGGCCACCTAAAGCTAGCTCATTTGTGACTTGCTAGACCTACCCCAATGTCAGGAGGGATTCATTCAGCCCATTTTTGTATTGGGGATCACTCCATGGCTTTCAAGCAGTGATCATTCCAAAGATTCAAGCTCACCCCATTTTTTTCTTCAATTTATTGGGATACTTGCTCATGGATAGTGATAAAAATCACTTTTTATTTTGTATATACTCTTTTCTCTCTTTTTTTTTAGCAAAGGATAGGATTTTACTCTAGGATTTTGCTCCTTCAATTGTAAGCAAGGGATTTATTCGGGTAGGGGGTAAACTTGTCCTTTTGCCAATGACCACTACCCTAGACCATTGCTCCTCACATATGAGAAAGTAATAAAACCTTTCGCCTAAGGTGACCCGGACCACTTTGTAGTGTTCATCCTTCCTTACCCTAATTAGGATTGTTTAATGTGTTGATTAGTGATAGGATTATGATATGCTAAGTGCTATCAAAACTAGATCTCATCTACAAAAGCAAAGACAATATTTCTAAAAAACTCTTGAGAAGACCACTAGGTATGGTTGAATGACCAAAAAACCCTAGTATATTCTTCATAGCAACAGGAGGGGTTGTGTTGAGAAACACAATTACTCACAAGGGTGATGGATGATGATGATAATGCATAGATGCATGATTGAAATACAAACGTGGTGTCATTTGTAGGATTTATAACACAATCTATCCTAATGCAAATGTGATAGATGGAAATGCCTAAATGCAATGCAATTAAATGAATGCATGTGCAAAATGAAAAGCAAAATGCAATTGTTTTTTAATTTTTAATATTTTACAATGTTTTTAGATTTTATTGCTTTTTAATTTTTATGGATTTTTGAAATTTTTATTTGACCAAAGGGTTTAGATTCCTTTGGAGCCTTTTATGGGGTGACCAAAGGGCTTACAGATGCCTTTGGAGCCTTTTGTGAATGACCAAAGTGATTACAGATGCATTTGGATCCTTTTGATGGTTTTAGGCATAGAACACTTTAAGATGAAGGATGTTGAGAGGTTCAGGCTCTTCAAAACCTTCAAGAGATGTTAAGCAATATGTCCTAGGTCCAATCTTCTCAGAGATGATATAAGGACCTAACCAGTTAGCCATAAATTTATCTCATAATTTCAGCGATAGGTTTGAGTTCTTTTTGTTCTCTTTTGGCACAAGATCACCAATCTCAAAGTCTCTTAGATGGACTTTGTTATTGTAAGCTTGTTTAAGTGCTCCTGATAAATGCAGAGATGCTCAAGGGTATTCATACAATGTTCATTGAGTAGCATCAATTGATCAAGGTGAGCTTACCATGTAGTGTCATCATCAATGAACTCTTTCAATGTGACACACAACATTGGAATCTCCAACTCTAAGGGCATAATGGCCTCAGCACCATATACCAACGAAAATGGTGTTGCCCTAGTGGGCGTTTGAATGCTAGTCCTATAAGCCCATAATGCAAGGGGCAGCTGGATGTGCCAATCCTTGTGGTTTTCTTGTACCATATTTTTCAAGATAGATACCACTATCTTATTTGAAGCCTCAACTTGCCTATTTGCCTATGAATAATATGGAGTCATAAAACTATGTTTGATCCTGTACTTGGACATCAAAGCCCTCATATTTTTGTTCTTGAATGACATTCCATTATCCAAGATTATTTTGGATGGTATCCCAAAATGACTTATGATATTGGTGAGTATGAACTCCGCAATACGTGCTCTAGTTGTCATTGTTAACAATATTGCTTCCACCCACTTAGTAAAGTACTCAGTAGCCATAATAATGAATGTATGTCAGCCCGATGATGGAGGAGAGATATTTCCTATGAGATCCAAGCCCCACTGAGCAAATGGCCAAGCCGCTTGAATGGGCTGTAAGGCCTATGATGGCAAGTGCACAATATTAGCATGATGTTGACATTTAACACATTTCTTGACATACACATTGCAATCCTTCTCCATAGTAGGCCAATAATAGCCCATGTGAAGGATGCACTTGATGATAGCCATGCCACTAAAATGGCCACCACATGTACCATCGTGAGCTTACAAAATTGCCCAAGCTGATTCTTGGGGCTCAAGACAATGAAGGAGCACTCCATCGTAGCTTCGATGATATAAAATATCTCCTAACAAGACATACTTTGTCGCTTTCTATTTAAATATGCATTTTGTGGCATGCAATAATCCTAGGGGGATCACACCAAGTTTTAGGAAGTCAACTAATAAGACATCATGTTCCCCCTATGGTTTAACATTCACAAATGCAGACTAGGAAACAACCTTATGGTGAATGGTAGTACCATTCCCTGTAGGACCCTACGAGATCAGTGATCCCTAGGACGCCCTCTTGAGAAAGTCTCTGGCTCTGTAGAACCATTCATGGTTTGGTTCTATATGAATCATGTTGACTAATTATTTGTTATCCAAAGCCTCACACTACACGGTAGAGTGCGACAATGTTTTTACGTGGATGGTAGTAAAATCGGTAGATGGATTTTAAGGAATTAAGGATCCCAAAGATGCCATAGTGTCTATGAATCTATTTGATGAACAAGGGATTTCCTCGATGTCGTACCACTCCAAATGAGCTAGATAAGTGTCAACAAGATCTTTGTAGACCTTTAGGATAGGACACCTACATTGAAAAAGTCCCTTCACTTGGTTGAAAATGAGAAGGGAATCACCAAAGATATTTAACCTTTTGATATTCATGGTGATAGTTGTTTGGAGGCCCAAGATTAGGGCTTCATATTCAATGTTATTGTTGGTGCAAGGAAAGTCAAACTTAAATGACAAGGGCATGGGAGCACCTTACGGTGTGAACAACACTATTCCTACACCACCCCCTTGCTCACACTTCGAACCATCAAAGAACAAGGTCATATCAACTTTTTTTATCCATTTCTTTAGGTTCGAGAGACTCTGATAATGCAAAGACTACATCATCAAGAATCTCAATGGTGAGAGGCCTACTATTTTCTAGTGGTGCCTCTACTAGTTGATCAGCTATGACATGTCCCTTGATGGACTTTTGGCTAATGAATTCCAAGTCAAATTCTATCAATAGCATGATCCACTTTGTAGTATGTGTATTATGATACGTCTTGCTCATCATATACTGTAAAGGATTTTGTTTTGATATGACATACATCATATGACTTAACATATAATATCGTAATTTCTTTGTTGTAAACACTACTGCTAAATATAGCTTTTCCATGTAGGTATATCCTAGCTTGTAACTCAACAAGGTTCAGCTAATGTAATATATGGATTGCTCTTTGTCCTGCACATTATTTTGTGCTGACATGGTTTCCAATGTAAATTTGGTTGCAAATATATACAACAAAAAAGGCACCTCTGGTCTTGGTGGAGCTAGCACTAGTGACATCACTAGGTAGTGCTTAATCTTAGCAAAGGTAGCTTGACAATCCTCATCCCAATTGAATGGGACCCCCTTGTGTAGTAGTCGATTCATGGGTCAATATTTATCTGATAATTGTGCAATAAATCACTTTATGGATACTAATTTTCCTTGTAGGCTTTTTAATTCCTTGATGTTTGTGGGAGGATGCATTTATAAAATGGCCTTGACCTTCGTTAGGTCAACTTCGATGCCTCATTTTGAAATGATGAATCCCAAGATTTTTCTTGAAGTTATGCCAAATACACACTTCTTAGGATTCAACCTGACATTATGCTCTATCAGGCAATCAAAGACCTTTCTCAAGACCTCTACATGCTCTTCACATAGCAATGACTTTGCCAATAAGTCATCGATGTAATCTTCCAAGATCTTGTGCATGTAGTCATGAAAGATGTATGTCATAGCCCACTGATATGTAGCACCAGCATTCTTAAGGCTAAATGGCATAACCTTATAGCAAAATTTCCCCCATAGCATTGTGAACATGGTTTTATGCTGGTCTTTAGGCTTAATCCAAATTTGGTTATAATCAAAAAAACCATCCATTAGGGAGAGAATTTCATGACCCACAGTTGCATCTACAAGAGCATCTATGTTTGGAAACAGAAATGAATCCTTTGGTGTTGCCTTGTTGAGGTCTCTAAAATTCGTACATATACAAATCCTTCCATCAGGTTTTTCTATAGGAACCATATTTGATACCCATTATGGATAGTCGATGGAAATGATAAAATCTACATCTAGCAATTTTTGTAATTCATATTTAACCATTAAGGCTACTATTGGATGTATTTTCCTGAGTTTCTTCTTGACTAGATTTTTTGAGAGATCTAGTGAAAGGTTATGAGTAACCAATTTTGGATCTAGACCATGCATATGTTTATAAGTCCAAGCAAATATATCAGGTCTCTCTTTCAGTAGAGGGATGAGATTAGCATGCTCATTAGGAGATAAAATTTCTCCAAATTTAACCTTCTTAGGAATTGTGGGATCATTTCTGATATCCACTTCAAAGGTTTCCTCTACTGACATGTGGGATCCCTCCTCAAGCTGGTGAGGCATAGGGATCAAGTGGATGTCATCTACTAGGTTTATGGGTTCCACATTGGAAGCATCCTCAACATGATAAACATCATGTGCACAACCTAGCACAAAATGAAAAGGTTGAAGTATTTCTTCATTGGGGAAGAAATATTTAGGATTAATTGGTGAGTCAGCACGATCCCAATCAATAACATCTACATTAAGATACAATGGTTTGGAGGGATCAACTAGATTATGAAGTGGAGTGGTCAAATCAATGGAGATCATATTGATGGAATGTATTATATCTCCAGGACCACGTGCATGTGACTCTACATTGATATAACTTCCATCCTCGAGATGTGGTTCTAGGGGTATGGGGATCTCTGGATATGATCTATGGATAGACTTGAAAATAGGATCAATGGGCTCAAGGAGCTCCATGTATGTTGGAAGATCAGGGAAGACCATATGATAAATCACATTGAGATTCGATGGTCTTCCCTTGAGGCAAGGATGGAGATTGATATCTCTATACATATCCTCTATAGTGTATGGTGCATTACGATGATGCAAGTAGGGAGGACCCAAATAGGCTCTCTCTATTTCATATTTATCATCACTATCATAATAAAAATCCTTATCACTACCTACTGGAATTAGGAGATTTGAAATATGGGGCCCCATGTAAGCCCACTCTTGATAGCCACTATCATCAATGGAGGATTGCTCATCCTCTATGATTGTCTCCATGGGTAATAGACGATATACATTTAGAGGGCCTAGGTAAGCCAAATTAGTTTCATACTTATATTACTAATTATTTGAGGACTCATCGGCATCATCAATCTCATAAACGCAACTCAATCCCCCTATCTCAGATATGGAATCTACTTTATCCTCGTCAGAATGATCCTCTAACTCAAAATATTTCTCTATACTAGCATTTTGAACTTGTAGGCTTGTATCATTGGCTGTCCCATGGATTTTTTCATCCAAGTTATCTCTTGGTATGTGTTATGAATTAAACTCCACTAATATGTTCTTGTGATATATATCAGGTGGTTCTATAAAGGTGTAAGCCACTAACCGATTATCCCTTCGAAAGGAGGAGGGATTGGGGTTATAAGGATTGAAATATACTTCACCCCCCAGATTGAGGTACATGCGGTCTAAAGATACCATGAGGATTTCATCCTATCCTCTAATATAATACCCTAATCTAAACCTATCATTTAGCAACTGATATTGCAGTTCGTATGGACTCCTACACCCCTACTTGAATAATTTGAGACTATAACTATGCCAATGGTGATGCTCGAAATAACGTAAGGTGTACTCTGGGTTACAAATATAATGAAAATTTATAATGAATGGTTCATCATCATCCTCATCCATGGGAGTGCGAGCTATAATTTGGTGGAGCCCTCCATAGATAAAATTATTTTGGTTAGGAGGTACCCCCAGTAGTACCACCGTCCATACAAGAAGGCGATGGGCTTATGGTTGGCCCATATCCTATGCAGTCTTGATGATCGATATAAATATCACATTCTGCATGATATACTTCCCTAATCTAGGACTACCCAAATGAATGGTCACCTACGATGTAGATGACCCTATTGAAGACGTAGGCAAAGCAGGTTGAGGTGCCTCTTCAACTTCTTCTTGAGCATCCTCTACTTCCATGGGAGTAGGGACCTCGATAGCAGATGGTTTGGATACTTGTTTTTTCTCTTTTTTTCCCACATTTGATTTTATCTTCCTATCATCACAAGGCATTATGGATGCCATCGGTCTGATGGAAGTAGTTATCATGTGCCCTGATTGTTGAGATGCAAATGTTGTAGGTTTAGCACACACTTTCTTCATTTTGCCTCCTAGATCTTTGATAGGTGATGTTGGTTGTATGTCCAGGTGCATTGAGAGTAGCACAAAGTTCCTTGACAACTCTACTAAATTCATGTATTTGAATGGTTCTTCATTTGAAGGTACCACGTGAACCTATCCCTCATGAACGTATTTAATACATTGATGGAGAATGGAAGGGACACAACACATTTCTCTTATCCAAGGACTCCCTAGAAGGATATTGTATTGCATAGTGCCTTAAATCACATGACACATCACTGGGATGGTATTTAGTTCCATATGAATAGGTAAGACTATCGTGTTGATAGTTGAGCATAATGTGTCGTTAAAAGCTCTCAACGTGAAGGTAAAAGGTATGATATGCATCTTTGGCAACTTTAGGTATGTCAATACCTTGGTCATGATTATATTGATTGATGATCCTATATCAATCAAAACCCGCTTGAAAGGTATGTGATTTACATACACAATGATGTGAAGTGGCAGGTCTGCTATGATAGTGGAAACCATCTTGATTTCATGATCATAAAATTGTATGATCGGTTCCTGACATTGTTGCATGTGTCCCACGAAGTGTGTGAATGCTTTGAGATCCTAGGACTACACTTCTATGGACCTTATAATATCCATAAGCATCTCCATGTGCATGGGAGACTACTAAATCAGCTCATAAATTGACAACTTCATTGGATTCGTCTATAGATTTTGAACTAACCTAGTCCTGATTGTTACCATTGGTCTAGTTGGTGGGCCTGGTGCATTTTGGGCTGGCCTTGGAGGAGGCGTAGGTTGGACCCTAATGGTAGATGGAGGTTTATTTGGTCTTTCATACCTCACATGTCTTGTGATAACATTAAACGTTCTGATGAACTCATGGGTTTTGGTTCGATGTGTACTTGATTTACTTGGCAAACATTGTTCCTTGGCACCTCATGGTTGGGTAGAAATTTTTTAAAAATCCCCATATTCTGATTGTCTGGCACTTGTGGATTGTCCATAAGAAGTGTAACTTTTTCAATTATATTTTGCACTAGATGTTTGAAATACCAACATACCTCTATGTCATGACATTTCATTTGATGAAATATGTAATATTGATCATCCTTATATCCCTTAGGCTTGGGTTTATTAGGGTCCACTAATTTGATTTTCAGTAAGTTTATTACATTTTCCTCACACAATTGATGGAAAATCAATGTCAACAATTCTTAATTGAGTGAATATGTGAGGAGGACATATTTCTTTGCTCTTACCCTTCTGGTTGTTGTTGTGTTGCTCATATTTCACAAGAGGAGGTTAGGCTTGATAATTTCTTGTATCGCTCCAAATTTTTTGCATCCCTACCTTCAGGCTATAGGATCCATGCCCGGAAGGAGGATGGGAAAAGGATGGCATGGTACCTCGAACTGAGAGGCCTTGCGAAGGTCCCGCCTCTCGGGGGAGGTGTATTATGGTGATTTTTTGACGGATGGTGGGTTCACCAGGAAACGTTTGAATGGCAGTTTCCACACCTAGGTTGGGAATGTGTTTGATGTGTTCAATTTTATCTTTAATCATCCAAGTCCTAGGTTTGGCCAAAATGCGTCTAAGCTATTCTATATGAAATGCAGATTTAAATGAAGACAAAAATAGATTTGGATAGAAAAATAGAAAGAACAAGATGGATTAAAGACCCATACCTGATCCGGATGTCTGATGAAGGTTCTAATTTTTGAAGTAGTTAGGATCGTCTGGAATTCGACAGGATCATCTCCTATCTAACAAGATCATCTGAGATCTGACGAATTCGTTAGAGACCTGCAAACAAAAAAACAGATGCAAAATACAGAGAATGCAACTATGATAACAGAGGGTAATGATGTAAAATGGCAGTAAGAACATTAAAATGATAATATCAAACAAAAACACGAATGCATTATAATGATCTAATGACAATTTATGCTTTTATTATGCATTAAAGCTACATGGGTGAACTCCAAGATGCAGGATAATAAAGAATAACCATAGAATTAACTAAATGCAAAATAATGCAGCAAAAAAGAGTGGAGAAAATGCAAACTCTGGGCACTGATTGCCCCCAATGTGAACTGTAGTCGAAATCGTCTCGAATTGGGTCGAGATCGTCCGAGATTGTACGAGATCGTCTGAGATGAACTGAGCTTGCTCCGGATGAAAAACAATGAAGTTCCTGCAAACAAACTTGGAAAAATACAAATGCAAACAGTGATTTAAGATGGTCTAGTGCGTGTAGAATTCAAGTTACAGGGAATTTCAGCCAGGGGGATGCTAAGGGGAGGGCCTAGGATTAAATAGGCTTAGGATAGAGGTTGGGAGGTTGGAGATCATCCCAATTTGGGAGATCTCCAATGGGGGAGGTCTCTAACGATGCAGACACGCTTTTGCCTGGATTAGAGATGCCGTTGGAACAGAGTCCAACTATGCACAAATCAGTTTGGGACGAGATCGTCTGGACGTCCTATGCCAGACGAAATCATCCGATCTAAGGCGATATCGTCTTATCGGAGATGATATCATCAAACGGACAAAACAAACTCTAAAAATGGCACGGGAAATGAGGAAACAGGTTAAACGGCGGTTTGGGAGCGGTTTTGGAGGTTGAAATTTGAATTTGAATATTTACTAGAGTAATTGTAATTATTAAGGTTTTACTACGCCAATTTTAGGGTGCTACATTTTGCCCCCTCTTTAGCGAATTTTTTGAAGAAAATGCGTTAAAGATGAGTTCTTCTCGATCTACGAGAAAGCAAAAATTATTCCCATTTTTAGGCGACGATTCTTGGTCGAATCGTACGATAGCTTACTATGGTGCCCCCTCCGTGTTTTTACCCAAATCGAACGTTTGAGGTAAAAATGCGAAAAAGCAAAATTTTAAAATGTTTTTAATTATGTTTTGAATAAAATTAAGAAAAATAGGGTAAAACCCTAATTCATTGTTATTGTTCATTTTTCTGGTTTTTAGAGCTCTAGAGACAAAAATGGTCGAGACAACACATAGATCGACAGAGGTCCAGTGTGGGCTACGGGTAAGAGTCTAAACTTAGTTTAGAATGCTTTAAGTTGAATTTACATGCTTTTTAGGTGAATTTTGAGCACTTTTTGAGCATCGCGGCTATTTTTGGGTTGTTAGGACGCAGATGATGCCCCCATTTAGCCAGTGGATGGGGATGACGTTGGGGTAGCTGACGGCTACGATGCCTGGTACGTAGGCATCCACCCTCCTCAGATGATGAGGGCTCAAGGTCCGATTCATGCAGTTGTGCATCGAATGGGGAGGCGATGCCAGGTGGCCATTGAGGTGGCACAGGGTCACAACGGGAGAGAGCAGAGGAGACCACAAGCGCAATAGAGGCCATGATAGTGGGAGAGGAGGGAGGAGAGACCCCCTTCTCCATAGAGAGAGAGGCCACCATCGCTCGATAAGGGCAAGGGTGTTGACACTAGGGAGAGCAACGAGACAATGACTCTCTGAGCGAAGATAGTCCGTCTCTAGGCATAGGTGCAGACATTGCAGGATGAGGCTGCATGCCATCGAGCTGAGGTGACATAGCTTAGAGATGAGATTGCATGCCTCAGAGCATGGGGTGGAGGAGCGAGCACTCGGGAGCTAGCATGGGCTATTGCCCAGATCACATTTTATCAGACACTATACCACTAGATGGTGCCAGAGGAGGAGAGATTACCACTGCCGGCTACCATCGTGGATCCGATCAAGATTGGGTCGTCAAGGACTTCATCCCGATCCATGACTAGGACTCGCAGTACCACACATACTGCGATGGGGCCACCTCGTCCACCTCAGGGCGAGGGAGGAGATGAGGCTGAGAGCTCGAGGGGTTCTCGAGGCTAGCTACTATAGATTGCACTACATAGATTGATATATAGTATTTATTATTTTTGATAGAGGATTGAGTATGCCGAGGTACAGATTGTGGCATACCGATTCGGTTTTGATATGATGTATATATACTATTGAGATATATATAGATGAGATATTTTTGATCATATGACTTGTGTCTTATGTATTTTTATGATGCTTTTAATGTTTTGATTGATTGATTTGATGATTCATGTAATTACGTCGTTGGAAATATTATGGTTGAAATGTCATGCTTGAAAAATTTAAATGAAATAATCTGATAGAACAAATTGGTTGTTTGTGATGTGATGATTTGATAAAAAATAAATAAAAAGGACTTTTAACAATAATTTCAAAGGACATTGTCGCTATTATAGACCATTTCATGGAGTCGCCGCTCACTCGGTCGTCAAGCTAATCCCAGTATAGAAATATTGTTAAAAAGTAAAAGAGTGCTTAAGAGACTGTCTTAAGACTTTGGTGCAATGGTGCAAATGATGATGATGATGGTTTGTTTTCGGAGTTTCATAAAAATAGTATGCATGAAATAATGTTAAAATGATTTTTTGCTAGGCATAAATTCCTAAGTGTGATAAAATTTTTGGATAATTCCCTAGGAATTATACCATCATTGCAAAATTGAAGGTTGACATAATGACATGAAATAGTGATAATGTGCATTGTTTTTGTTAAAAAAAAACATAATTGTATAACATAATGATTTAAGTCATATGTTTTTTATGATTTTATTTGAAATAAATGGGGAATAAAAATTGGTACAATGGTTTGCGCTAGGCATAGAATATGTAGGTATAGACTTATACCATCATCGCGAAAATCAAAGAAGAAAATAGATTGTTTTATTGCATGGTTGATTTTTAATTTTTGAAAATATGAAGATGAGGACTTGCGCTAGGCATAAAATTCCAATTTTGGTTTTGGAACTATACCATCGTCGCGAAAGTCGACAATATATATATGTGTGTGTTTTGATTGTATGGTTTTGAAAGAAATTTTGATTTTTTCTATTATGTATGTAGTTGTCTTTATACTAAACAACTGTACTTTAAAGAAGAAAATGAATTATTCCAGACAATTTGCAAAAAATATTTCAAAGTATCTTAAAGACAAAAGTTAGATTTATAAGGAATCCCATGTGCATATGTGAATTCATTTCCAATCTTGATTTATCATAATGATACACAAAATCTCTCAAATACAAATGTGTGTGCAATTGCTATGTTCATTTACCAGTTTTGAGCAAGATAATATGATACAAGTGATTTGAATGAACCAAATAAGTGTTCATTAACCATGATGTAGATGCATATAACCATACTAGACTACTATGTAAGTCGGATTATCAAGAGCTAGCTAATCCATAAGCGGACATAGGTCCGTACAAAAGAAGGTCGCTAATGTGACGGACATATCGCCATGCTAGGAGTTACCCAAGGCCAAGCAGGTTGGGCACAAACCACCTGTTATGGGGCTTACCTCACGGTTTTTGAATAATTGAGAATTCCGAGGATTCAAGCTCATCAACCCTTCTTTTCTTTTCAAAGGGTAGGGAAAGGGATTTTATTGCTTTTGCTTTTGCTTTCCTTTTTTTTTTTTTTTTTTTTGCTTGATAATGCTTGGAACATTGTTGTAATAACATTTTTCTTTTTCTCTTTTTCTTGAACTTTGCTTTTTCTTTTTGTTCTATGCTAGGGATACTTGCTCGGATTAGCTGTAGAGCAAGGGATTTTTATTTCGGGTAGGGGTGAGCTTGTCCTTTTGCCAATTCTCAAAGATTCTAGACCATGTGCATGATAGGATAGCAGGGGAAACTTTTCGCTCAAGAAACCACTTCTACTATGTAGCATAGCATGGACATTACAAATATAATCATTTTATTGTGAAAGGATGTGCTTGGTTTAAGTAAATAACAAGATCAATTCTCTGTGCTCAAACTTTATTTAATTGAATTTTGTGGACTTTGATATAAGAGAGATTAGTAATCATGCCAGATAAAATCAAGATATTTATTTTTGTGAGTGTGAAAGTGAGGGATTCCAAATAAATGCTAATTTATCCAAAATAATTTGAAACATATAACTGCAACATTTGTAAGAAGATATATATAAATACTTTTTGAGAAGTTTTGAGAATGTTGACTCTCTCTTTCTTCTTTATGTTGTTTTGGTTTCGAAAGAGTCAAGAATATTGCTGTTTTTTTATTTTTATTATTATTTTTTGTTTTTTGAAAGAATTAACAAGTGCCATAAATAAATACAACAAATAGTTTTGAAGATTTTGATGATTATGAATGTTTTTGGTATTTTGATTTTGATTGATGAATTGAGAAGAAACACAATGTGATTATTTTTTTGAAATTTTTATTATTATTATTATTATTAATTTTTAGATGATGGAATTGGTGGTATATACAAGATGATCTATATACACTATACAAGGTTATTTGAGTATAGCATGTCTAAGGTTGCTTCAAAATCAAAGGAGGTTTTGAAGGATAATTTGGTTGTGTTGAAGGTAAGAACAAAAGGTGATGAATAAAAGGTAGTGATAACAAAAGCTTTGTTATAATGTAGAATAATGTAGCAAAAGATTTTACTTTTATATGTGTAAAATTGATCATGTTACAAAATAAAATGTCAGAAGGATAAGAAGGTTCTTCATTCTTATCACTATCTTCCAAGTCTTGATAAGATGGAGGGAGCATATGTGAAAGATATGCATGGGTGTTATTTGGTAAACAAGGATGATCATATATGGATGAAGAAAAGTGATGGATAAAAGATAATTGTGACAATAGAGAATGTATAGAACTTGATGTTTCAACCATTAAATATTCTTCAAATGGTGTTGGGTCACCATGTATGGTAACAATTTTATTTGCAATTTCAAACTTCAAACATTGGTGAAGAGTGGAAGGGACAACCCTCATCGTATGAATCCAAGGACTTCTGAGAAGTAGGTTGTAAGGTGAAGGGCAATATGCTACATAAAACAAAGTATCCAGGATCTTGGATCCAATATTAAGGGGAAGAATTATAGTACCTTGAGCTTCTTGAATTTCATTGTTAAAATATTTTATAATAACATTTGATTCATTAAGATCTTCTTCCTTTGATTTGAGTTTTTGGAATAATTGATAAGTGCATAAATTAAGAGAGGAGCCATTATCTACCATGATAGTTTTAACAGGTGTTTCTTTACTAGATCCTGTAATGTAAAGATAGTAGTCTTCTTGTGGAGTAGAGGAAGGAATCTCCTCATCATAGAATGAAATATGGTTAACCTCAAGAGGGCTTACACCATTAATTATGTTCTTAGAGAAAATATGATGAGGAACAAATTGTTGGCTAGGTATCTTGAACAAAGTTTCCTTATGAGAACTTTGTAATACTTCTAAAAGGGATATCTTTGCTTGAGGATTAATCACTTGTTGTTGGCTATCAAAGTGGATTTCAGATTGAGATTTTGATTCTAAAGATGAGCTTTCTATGCTTACATTCCATTTTGGATCATTCTCTAGAGCCAAAGATAGTTTTGAAGGTTGGTCAAATGAGGAATCCATATCTTGAATATCAGATTGAGTTGATTGAACTTGAGGTTGCTCATTTGTAGTTTCTATTACAATATTAGTAATATCATCATGATGGGACACATTAACATGCAATATTTGATTGGTTTCTTGTTGTTGATAATTGAATAGGGGTTCTTGGGAGATCCCCATGTCTTGATTGATTATTGGTATTTGTTGTGTAGGAGTTTGATTGTTTATTGGAGATTTATAATCAGTTGTAGATTGTAATTCCTTTATATTAAAAAGACCCTCATCAATCAAATCTTGAATTGCACATCTTAAATCTTTACATTTTTGTGTCATATGTCCATCTACTCTATGATATTCACAATGTAGCTCAGGTTTAAACCAATCTGTTGTGGTATCAAGTTGTCTTATGGAAGGGAGTTCAATCCTATTTGTATCAAGTAAATGCTTGAGAATTATATCCATTGGTTGATTGAGCTTAGTAAATTTACGTGATGAAGGTTTTTGAGAGGTTTTTGATACGTGCCTTAGGAATTCAGTCATAAAAGGGCCTAATGGTTTCTCACCTCTACTTTCTTTATTATGGGTAGAATGATGATAGGAAGATTGCGAAGTATGAGGTGAGTGCATGGTAGAATTGGAAGAATAAGTATTTTCTTGTTGAAATGGATGTGTTGTATTGAAAGAAGAATATTGAAATGGTGGAGGAGGATTGTATGTGGATCGATAGACATAATATGGATATATGGGAGAATAGATAATATCGTTATGAAGAGGATTGGCAAAGGGATTGTCCTGTTGGGGTAAGGATGAAAAATGAGAAAAGTGTGATGGAGGTGGTGTTGAATAGGGATGAGGTTGGTCATAATCAACAAATGTATTTGGCTGAATTCTTCCAACATTACTAATGGGCTCATATTGATTTGAGTAAAAACTCATGGTTTCTTTAGTACTTCTAAAAGTAATATTTAGTATCTACTATTTAGAATTGAATCTAAAACATACAAACTTGAAATGATGATTTTGTTTTTGTTTTTCTTGTATACATATATATATATATATATATTTATATTTTTTTTTGTTTTTTTATATTTTTGAATCAGAAAGATGCCTATGTTATTCACGTCGGGTTCACCAAAATGTATCGCTCCAAATTTTTTGCATCCCTACCTTCAGGCTATAGGATCCGTGCCCGGAAGGAGGATGGGAAAAGGATGGCACGGTACCTCGGACTGAGAGGCCTTGCGAAGGTCCCGCCTCTCGGGGGAGGTGTATTATGGTGATTTTTTGACGGATGGTGGGTTCACCAGGAAACGTTTGAATGGCAGTTTCCACGCCTAGGTTGGGAATGTGTTTGATGTGTTCAATTTTAGCTTTAATCATCCAAGTCCTAGGTTTGGCCAAAATGCGTCTAAGCTATTCTATATGAAATGCAAATTTAAATGAAGACAAAAATAGATTTGGACAGAAAAATAGAAAGAACAAGATGGATTAAAGACCCATACCTGATCCGGATGTCTGATGAAGGTTCTAATTTTTGAAGCAGTCAGGATCGTCTGGAATTCGACAGGATCGTCTCCTATCTAACAAGATCGTCTGAGATCTGACGAATTCATCAGACGAATTCATCAGAGACCTGCAAACAGAAAAACAGATGCAAAATACAGAGAATGCAACTATGATAACAGAGGGTAATGATGTAAAATGGCAGTAAGAACATTAAAATGATGATAATAAACAAAAACACGAATGCATTATAACGATCTAATGACAATTTATGCTTTTATTATGCATTAAAGCTACATGGGTGAACTCCAAGATGCAGAATAATAAAGAATAACCATAGAATTAACTAAATGCAGAATAATGCAAAAAAAGAGTGGAGAAAATGCAAACTCTGGGCACTGATTGCCCCCAATGTGAACTGCAGTCAAAATCATCTCGAATTGGGTCGAGATCGTCCGAGATTGTACGAGATCGTCTGAGACGAACTGAGCTTGCTCCGGCTGAAAAACAATGAAGTTCCTGCAAACAAACTTGGAAAAATACAAATGCAAACAATGATTTAAGATGGTCTAGTGCATGTAGAATTCGAGTTACAGGGAATTTCAGCCAGGGGGATGCTAAGGGGAGGGCCTAGGATTAAATAGGCTTAGGATAGAGGTTGGGAGGTTGGAGATCATCCCAATTTGGGAGATCTCCAACTGGGGAGGTCTCTAACGGTGCAGACACGCTTCTGCCCGGATTAGAGACGCCGTTGGAACAGAGTCCAACTATGCACAAATCAGTTTGGGACGAGATCGTCTGGATGTCCTACGCCAGATGAAATCGTCCGATCTGAGGCGATATCGTCTTATCGGAGACGATATCATCAAACGGACAAAACAAACTCTAAAAATGGCATGGGAAAGGAGGAAACGGGTTAAACGGCGGTTTGGGAGCGGTTTTGGAGGTTGAAATTTGAATTTGAATATTTACTAGAGTAATTGTAATTATTAAGGTTTTACTGCACCAATTTTAGGGTGCTACAATTTCATTACAACTACCCCTTATCCCATTTTTGAAGGTTTAAAACCACCTGATTAACGTGGGATAGCTTGGTCTATTGTTTCTAGATGCTCTTCTTATTCTATTCCTTCTTGTTTTTGAATTTCAAGTTACTCTCCTATAACTTGATATCCTCTATCACTTTGGCTTGCACCAAAGCCTCTTCAAATGTTTGATATTGCTACAACTGCAACAATAACAAAATGTGCTTTGTGCAACTCTTCATAAACATCCAGGTTAATTCAAAGGTAGGGATGGAAAATGGTAGCTTTACCATAAATTTTATCCATCATTTCCAATAATACATAATTAGATCATCATCATATTGCATTAAAGCAGCTAGATTGGATAAGTTCACATTTTTCTTGATACCAAAGGAGAAGCATTCAATAAATGTATCATCCAGTTGCCAAAGTTAGTGATGTTATGCCTTTTGAGTTGATTAAACCACTCCCGAGATATGCCTGAGAGGGTTGTAATGAAGTTCCATAGGATTAAGGCATCATTGCTCTTGATCTAAAAGCACATGTCTAGAAAAATCATGAAGTGCTCTTGAGCATCCTCCTCTCCTTGAAACTTTTCTAGCCTAGGCATCTCAAAATGTTTAAGATAGACCGAAATAAGTATTTATAGGCATAAAGGTTCATTATGAATCTTATTTAAGGTAGGATTTTGATAAGCCATTCCTTTTTTCTTGATATCTTTAATATTTTCTACCAAGGTCTTATAGACCTGCAAAGATAGGATCTCATATTCTCTGGATTATATTTAAGGCACCTTTGGAGGTAGATTCCTCTTAGGTCAAGGTGGAGGACTAGGCTCATCATCCACTTTAACTAGGGATATTTTAGGATATTCTTGATCTAATTTGTCTCCCACTTCTTCTTCATACTACCTATTCCCATGATGTTCGAGCATTGGATGTTGATCCCTGTGTTAGGTCGTATGGCGAGTATGGGTGTCTATATTCTCAGGGTGCAACTTGGGCTACGAAGCAGCTCATCTATCAATGTTCTCCATGTACTCACTATAGGGATGTAAACCAATACTGACCAATCAGTTCTCCCTCTCGACATGCTCCTTTTGATCAAGGATGAATTGCTCGCACTAAAACGAGTAGAAAACTACATTTGATAATTTAACACATAAACATAAATGATGCATTAAACAGAGAAATTGTATTCCATTGATATTAATGAGCATGTGTTACAAGAGGGTCTTGATGCCCTTTATTTATATCTATTCCTAAAAATGTTACAATCAATATAATGCTTTATTCTAGCGTTCCTCAATGTAGGTGGGCTTCGATGTATGTAGGCCATTATAGGGTTGTTGTTTGTATGTTGTTCCTCTTCCTTAGATCTGCCAGATAACCTATGAAAGACCTACAAAATGGGGTTAGTGTGATGGGGGGCTTGCCTTAGTCAGGCCCCATGTTTAGAAAGACAAAAATAACTATAAAACTATAACAGAAATAGAAAGGAAATATGTAGAAGATAATAACATATTGAAATAGAGCTTACATCCCAAATTTGGAGTGATTTGGGGTCTGCGGATGCAATTTGTGACCTGGGTCACTAATTGGGGCTAAATTCACAGGGAAGGCTATGAATTTATCTGTGATGCTCTTCTGGTGAAATATCTTTAGTGGGTCAATCCTAAGGTAGTTGGGGTACCTCTATGTGCTATCAAAATCTGCCTGTGTGCTTTGGAAATAGACAGTGTATTATTGGCTTTCCATTTCTATAGGGTAACAATACTTTGTTGAATTTGGAAATCAAACCTAATTAGGGGTTTAGGACCCATTATTTATAGGCAAATGTAAGGTGTATAGGGGTGTTAGATAGACTAAACCTAGGTTTGATTATGACTAGGGTTAGATTAATAGATGCTATGTGGCAACATCTCATTCTAAGTAGGAAATATTCTATCCTCACACATGTTGAGGAAGGATTAGTGCTAATCCTAATTAGGCCTTAAGCATGTTTAGGGGAGGATTAAAAGAAAACCCTAGGAAATCCTAAATTGGCACATGTGGGAGAATTTGATTAAAACTAATTATGAATTAAGAGTTAATTAATCCAATTTTGCCCTAAAAAGAGGTTAAGTGAAGTCAACATTAAATTAGAATTTGATAATTGAATTTTAATTTATTTTGCCAATTAATACCCCATGGGGGTGTCAATTGAGTGTGAATGGGCTATGCATCACCTCAAGTTGACGTTTGAAGGTATTTCGATGCATAAAGTGTAGTTTTGAGGGCTTATTAGGGTTTTGGGCCTAAAAGCCATTTTTGGAAGTCTACATGTTACTATGGTGAACTTATGGAAGTCTATGCATGTCTACGCATTTCTACGCATTTCTACGCATGTCTACGCATGACTACAATAATCTACAATATCCTAGGGATGTCTGGAATCACATTTAGATATGCAAAAATAGCAATGTGTGACTTTTGGATATCTACATTTTGCCCCTTTTTGTACTATACTGTGTAGAACATAGTTTAATACAAAAATATGAAGGGTTTGTGCAGAAGGAAAAGGGATAAAAGGAGAATGAAATCTAATCAAAGGGTATGTAGCTGCTCGAAGCATGACCATACAAATCAATTGGATGTCCACAGGGGAAGAAGAGAGGAAGGAAATAAGGAAAAGAGGAAAGAGATAAAAACAATGCTAGTAAGGGAAAATGAATGATTATGAATGCATTGATGTAATTTTGTTGAGTCCGTATGATATTTACGATGCCATACTAGTTGCTTGAGAATGACAACTTTTGACTGCTTTGCTTTTATGACCAGATTAGTGTGGTCCAAAAGTATGATTAGGACAAAAGCCTAACTAAATATTTGTTTTTGATTGATTGATGAGAACATGGTGATAAGTGTCAAACCATTTGAGCTAGTTTAACATCTAGATCGTCAACTCATGACCATATCAGTGTGGTCACGAAGTCCATTTCCAAATGTTGTGCTAGGATTGATCAAATGTATCATCCATTGTGTACTCAATGTACATGAATGCTTTATTGACTTCTCCATGGTAACGCGTAACTCTCCTGATGTAACCCATGTCTGTTTGGGATTGAGATTATAATCGTATGATAATATTCAGCAAAAAATTTCATAGAAAAATGTACTAACTGCACTTTTGGATTTTTGATGTTGTGGTTGCATGCAAAGCTGACTTTGGATATGAATAATCCTTGAAACTAGGAATTAACAATGAGGCAAATGAAGTGTGGTGAATTGATGATGCAACGATTGATAAAGATACCAATGCATGATGAATATGATTGCTAGTAAGAAGAGAAAATAATGGGATCTAATCAAAGGTATGTAGCAACTCGAAGAGTGACCATACAACATTGACTGGATAGCCAAGAAGGAGAAGAGAAAAGAATGGGATCTAGTCAAAGGTATGTAGCCGCTCGAAGCGTGACCATACAACATTGACTGGATAGCCAAGAAGGAGAAGAGAAAAGAATGGGATCTAGTCAAAGGTATGTAGCCGCTCGAAGCATGACCATACAAAATTGACTGGATAGCCAAGAAGGAGAAGAAAAAATAATGGGATCTAATCAAAGGTATGTAGCCGCTCAAAGCGTGACCATACAACATTGACTAGATAACCAAGGGGGAAAAGAGAAAATAATGGGATCTAATCAAAGGTATGTAGTCGCTCAAAGCATGACCATACAACATTGACTGGATAGCCAAGGGGGAAAAAAAAGAAGGAAAGGAGAAGAAGAGGAAAGAAATAAAAAGCAATGCTGGTAAGATGAAATGGATGATTGCAAATGCAATGCTGTGTTTTTGCTACATTTGTATGACATTTACGATGCCATACTAGTTTCTTAAGAATGACAACGGTTGTCTATTGTGCTTTTGTGACCAGATCAACATGGTCCAGAAGTATGAATGTGACAAGTTTATCGATGAAATGCAACGTGTGTTTGCAAGTGGTTTTACAAGGTAAGTTTTTGAGGCTCCTAAGGTTTTAGAGGGCATTTCCCTACTTTCCTAGGGTTTTGGGGATGTTTTGGGGCAATTCATGACCTGGGTAGCGATTTTGACCTAATTTGTGACCTGGGTAGTGATTCTGACCTAACTCGCGACCTGGGTCACGAAACGACAACTAAGTAGTATTTTAGCCTAAATATGCATGGCGGGGGCTCATTTGGACGATGCACATGTGTGAAAAGAAACTTGGGAGAGCAGTTGATGGCATGCAAGGAGCGTGATTAGCGATTGTGAGATCTAGGATGACGAAGGAATGTAGACCAGCTGGAATTAGATGCGGGGATCCACCGATAAGTGATCTTTGACTTTATTTTGTTTGTATTTTATTTTTCCAAGAAAATATGAATGAGTGGAGGGGAGGTTTTCATCCCAATTTAAAAAAAATTGTAACTTTTAAGTAAAATTTGAATATGTAGTCATAAATGGGCCAAATGGGTACCCAAAATTGCGGTCAGTTTTTCAATTGGATTTGTTTTATCACCAATTTGACCAAGTAATGGGTAGAGTCGGTGTAGAGTATGACTATCAGTTTGTGAGGTAATGGTGTACTGACATCGATATGTTTTTGCACTTTGTCTGTTAAAGTAGGAAATGGGTATTCCGTTATATGACTATTTTATTTTTATGAATTTATTTGATGTGATTTCGGTATTCGATGGTTTGAGGTGTAATGTGTGAACTCTAGGGCATTAGATTTGCCATGTTAGAGGTAGAATATTTAAAAAATGATAACACTTTCATCGCAGAAGGGCAAAATGGGTGTCCAAAAATGTTAGTTATTTTGGTAGTTGACTTCATTTGACATGCCTTTGATTTGCGTGCCATGGTGTAGATAGTAATAAATTGGAAATGAGATGTAGGGAGCCCGATGTAGACTGTACTTGATGTCAGTTTGAATTTCCACCACTAAATGGGCAAATGGGTATCTAAAAATATGACTATTATTTTTAGATTATGTGCCTGGATATGTGTTCGATTATGGTGTTTTTAGGATAAATTTGACTGTTATATCTGTGTTGATTGGTGTTTTGTTTCTGAATTTTGTTGACACATTTACCATTAAGTGGGTAAATGGGTATCCAAAAATGTGATTTTTTTTGTATGTCGTATTAATTGATCATATTTTGTATTGCATGCCATATTGGTTATACAGTTGAGTTTGTTATTGGTTGTTTGGGTGACCAATGTGTACTGTATGTCGTATGTATTTGGATTATTGCCATAAAATGACAAAATGGGTATCCAAATATGTGATTGTGTTGTTGATGTGTTTTATCATTTTATTTGTATGTTATTTTGTCTCGAGATGCATGCCAAATTAAATGTTTTTAATTTGTAAATTTTGAGTGATGATGTTATATGTGATTGATTGATTATGCATGTTACTGATGGGTGTTGTGTTGTGTGTTGAATAGGTGAAGTCGCTTGAACCCCGTCATCGGGTGAGAAATTTTAAGCAAGGTTTTGAAAAGCTGATGAAGACCGAGGAGGAATTGTAGTGGTTAGATGACATACACTTCCACGGTGTATGGGAGTGTAAGAGCATATTTACTAATAGGACATTTTTGTCTGCCTTATGTGAGCAGTGGGATGCAAACTGGAACACTTTTAATTTTCCTACGAGGGAAATGACTATGACATTGGAGGATGTGTATCACATCTAACGATTACCAATTGAGGGTGGTCCTATGAGGGTAGCCGAATATGGGAGGAAGGACGAGGTATTGGAGAGATTATTTAGGGCTGGGTGGAGAGAAATCGATGCTGCCAAGATGGACTATGAGTGGTTGTGGTGTCAGAAGAAGATATTCTATAAGCAGTGTGTGGATATGATGATGATATCTACCTATGCTCTGCCTAATAGTTCTAGGTTTCTATTTACTTGGAACATGTTGGACATAGTTAGTGATCTAGTGGAGCACAAGGTTGTTTTTGCTTGGGTGCCTACACTTCTGGCCCAAACATATCATGAGTTATATGAGGTGGTTCGAGGTAGACAGATGAGATTGAGTGTGATTCCCTTGCTGCAGGTATGGGTATGGTAACACATAGTCATTGAGAGGTCTTCTTTGCTACCTCAGCCTATACACGTGTAGGATAAGGAGCTTCCTTATACCTTGAGATGGAGTACGGAGGTGGAGCAGGGTATGAAGAGGCCTCATGAGGGTGATCCCATTTTGTGGAGGATTAAGTTTAGTGAGTTGATAGTAGATGACATTATATGGAGGCCATGGATGGGTGGAGTGAGTTGGAGAGAGGATGATGAGTAGTTGTAGGCTATACGATGGGGTAGATGGTTGGTTGGGAGATATACTCGGTAGACTAAGTATTTTTAGTTTGATCAAGTACAACACCAGTTTGGATTACAACAGGATGTTCCAAGGATTCCTGTTAGATATTTTAGGTGATAGGAAGATAGGGGAGAGCGCCCTATTATACCGCCTTGGGTTGGGGAGAGAGACCCTCCTATGGATATCCCAGATGTAGGGGATGTAGGGATGACATCAGATTTTGATGCCTAGTGGGTGCTATAGTATTGGAAGCCTAGGAGAGGTGTGGTGGATGGGTGGGTAGCACATGTTGTTGGGGAATATCTGCCAGAGAGGAGGACGAGCATGAGGGCTTGGGTTGGGGGAGTGAGTATGGCTGCTATTGAGGAGGATATTCCTCTATGATGGTCATGATGTCACATAGATACCTCAGTGAGCACCCAGGGTGTGAGGGTAGAGGAGGTGGATGTGGGTATAGAGGTTGGGATGGAACAGCCTGTTGGAGCGTAGGCTAATGGAGGCGGGGTGGCCAGTATAGGTGGTATCAATGATACCATTGATATTGGGGTATTTGCTGATATAGCATAGCAAATTACCAATAATATTTTGGAGAGGCCAGATGTAGACGATGTACAGAGGTTGCATGATCGAATTTAGTAGTTAGAGACAGGAATGGCAGAGATGAGGGCTATTATGTCTAGATAGGATCAGGCGATCGATACTCTGACTAGTCAGTTGGTTATTGATGCTACTAAGAAGATGATGTACGATACTGCATTGTTAGTGCATGGTATCCCTCTACCCGATTATGGTAATATTGTGGTACAATCTAGGTCACAGTCATAGGTGTGGGTGCCATTGTATCATAGTTAGCATAGTGCAGCTACTGTGGGACAAGGAGGTGTTAGGGCTATGGTTTAGGATTAGCCTACTATGGATTCGGTTCTAGAGTTTAGGACGAAGTCAAGCTGAGCTACAGGGATGCAAGTGATCCATGAGGGCTGTAGGGAGACTCCTAGTGGGAGCTAGGATAGTTGTTACTGATTGTAGCCTACGAGCATTTTGTATAGATAACATATGATGATAGGCATGATCCCAGGTTGTAGACTTTGGGCATTTTGTATGGATGATATATATACCTTTTTTAGTTAGGCTATTATATACATGTGTTATTTTGATGGTTTGAAATGTGTTCTTGTTTATGATTGCATGGATTAGCGTAGCATACTTTGTAGATATATCTTATGAATATATATACATGTATAACATGGTTTAGACCTATTATCATGTTGTGGTATAAATGGATTGTAGAGTAGTGTTATGATTTTATTTCCAATGCAATATGATGTGATATTAAATATAATTTTATAATGAATATATGTAGAATAATTGTGATACTGTGATGCTATACTAAAATGCATATGGGATGAATGCAATAAATGTAATTTGATATGAAATGCATGTAGGATGAATGTCTAGCTATAATGTGTATCAAATGTATTTGACATAGATGCATGTATGCATATATGAACTTACTAAAATGCACCAAGGAAGAACTTGTATCATTGCATTTACCTATATGGATGCTATCCATTCCATGATTTTAGGGTCAATGGATAATGTAAGGCATGTGTAATGGTTTTGACTAACATAGTTATGACAATCAAATCTCAAACCCTTAGCTATACAAGTTTTGTGGCAACTTATAACATGATCGGGCTGGTTCAAAGTCTGTCTTGGACCTATGTGTGTGAATGTGTAATGTTAATTTATCCATTTTGATGGAGGTAGGATTAACCCATTGTATATGTTACCATACTAGCTAGCTCATCCTTCCACAAATAGTTATTTCTACATAAGCAAGATGCTAATGTAAGTTATGTGTTGTCACTATAAGATTATTCCACTGGTAGGTAGGTTTTTGGAATTATCCCATAGTGTTATGTTGAACCTAAGGACCAAAGGTGATAAACATAACATGTGTGATATCAAGAGATGTTTCCTTTTGTTTTTTGCCCCTGTTCTAGTGTTTACCTATCTGATTGTGGTAGTGTTCTTTTAATTTCTTTTTTTTTCTTTTTTTTTCCTATTCTATGATTTTTTTTTTCTATTATGAGAGCATTGAAGTTTTTTTTATGCTCTATTATTGCCTTTTGCTTATGGTTGATCCCTTTGTTTATCCCTAGGTCGTATGTTGACCATGCAAGAAATAGGACGAGCAAGGGATACCATTCACTAGATGGCGATATCTAATCAAGATGTCCTCTTTCCTAGGCTCAAAATTGTTAATGTGTGACCTATTATGAGCGATTCATGAGAGAAGTTGAACCAGCCTAAAATACCATAAGAATAATGTACAAGACTCAGTAGCTATGGGTGAAACTTGATTGCCTAAACTATAGAGTAGTCAAAATTAAACACGACACCTATGTATACCGTGATCCTAAAAAAGGGGGAATGGACATCCAGGTGGTGATGCTAACAAGTGCATGTATTATTCCTATTGTGGCGCATTTTGGGAGAGAATGTATAAACATGAATTAACATTTTAACTATAAAGCATATGGATATGTGCAATGCATGTAACTATAAATGATGCAAGTGGAGGAATGCGATATTTACAAGAAGGCTATGGTGTTTATAAAGATAATTTTAGAAGAACCTATTTACAGATGAGTGAAGTATGTAATGATGACAAAAAATACAATGCTATGATCATGGTTGCCTTGGTGTGTGCGGTGTGTATGTGTAGTAGATCTATAATCTTGTGAGCTATATAAGTGTATGTAATAGTCGCCAAGAAGAAATATGATGTAAAAGTGGAATGTACAGGTGGAAGAAGTGAGAAGAAATAGGATTTGATGACCAATCAAGGTAAGGGTATCACCAACAACTGGTAATGATAGAAGATAAGAAAAAATCAATGTATGTAAGAAGTAGAAGAATGAAATAGAAGAATACGAGTAACTAATACTACTATCGGGAAAAATGGTGTAGATATGGGTGGTAATGGGATGGTGAAGTGATGACATGGCTAGAGTTGTGACTAGATCCATAGTTGGCAATGTTATGAATATAACGAGTGGGCACTATTAGGGTACTACAGGGTGGTAAAGTCCTAGGAGTGATGCAACACGGAGGACTGACAAGTTGGCTAAATAGAAAAGAACACTCTGGTGATGGGGTACACTCACCGTGCAACATGTTGTGCATTAGGGTTTTTAATGATCTACATTCTTTGATATCATGACCTAGTTGACAATGGTAGATGTAAAATTTATTCTCATTGTAATTGCATGATTTAGGACATGAGGGTTCAGTAGGTCGAATCTTAGGTAGGTCAATAAGACCCTGGTGCATGAGATGATGGAACATTTTAGACAGTGGAATAGGCATAGGATAGATGTATGGCTTTGGTAGAGGCGAGCAAGATCTGGATGAAATATGATCTGGTAATGGAGGAATGGGTCAAGTTCAGGGTTGGGGAAGGAATCTACATGGTGGCAAAGATGGAGGGGTCATGGAATATTACTATGGGTGAACATGGCAACGAAAGTGTCCCATTTGCAACTCCAGAGCTTCGATACAGGAGATGAGATGATGTATCTCATGGTGTAGCGGTGATGGTATTGTGGAAGGGGGCGATCGATATTCCAAGGTGAATGGAATGGCTTGATGTGTGGTAGAAAAATGATAGGACTACGATGAGGAAGAAGTGACATGGAATGACTATGGTTATTGTAAGATTTTCTAGGGTGGTAAGCCTAAAAGTGGTGAAGGTGGTGTCTTAAGGATCGGTGGCATAGGCGATGGCCCTGGGTGGTGATGTAAATGAGAAAGAGGGATGTTTGTGTGACTAACTTGAGTAGCTTGGGATATGCAGGCTTGTAGAGCCTGGGCATAGGTAGACTCACCATTGGGAAGGGGAGTGGGTAGAAATGCAAGGTGAGGTTGATGGGGTGTGTATTCCCTATTAGGTGGGCAATAAGATCCTATGGGATGCTATGGATGACTTGGAGGTGAATAGTGACATCTAAGATCATAAGATGGATGGGAGGATGATCCTTGTGCTTATGGTTGGGTGGATTCCTCTTTATCATTGAAAGAGTACATGGTAATTTGGATGTCACCAAAGTGTGGTGAATAGGAAAAACCTCGCTGGTGAGGGGAATAATGTCAAGGTGAAGTGTGATGACCTGAACAGGATGAGTGTGAGGAGTGCCTGGTATGAAGGGTGGTTGGTGGTCGGGTGAGATCAGTCGGTGTAATGGGTTTTTGCTATGGCTGCATATGATCCTGCATGGTGGTATATGAGGCTACTGTAGAGATCTCCTACTGATGGAATGGGTCCTACAAAAGGAAAAATAAATACCCCAAGCATAAAAATGGCAGAAAGGTGAAATGTACATGTATACAAAAATAATAAAGCAAAAATAACAAATTCACTCAGTGATGTGCTTAATGATTTATTTTTAATACTATGTGACACTTGTGATGGTGACTGTGTTTATGAATCATGCATTGAAAGCATGTCGATGCAATATATTGATGGGTTCAGGATCATTAGGCCTTCTAGATTTTCCAAATGATATGCTCCTGAACTATATTTGTGTGTGATAATGAATGGACCCAACCAGTTTAGGGTAAATTTATCGTGCTACTGGCAAGGATGACTTGTGATTTATTGGTTCTCTTTGAGAACCAAGTTGCCAATCTGATATTCATGCTAATGTACACTACTATTGTAGGCACGATGAATAAGATATTGATATACTCATGTGTGCTCGATGGTATGGATGCAATGTTCATTGAGGATTTTTAGTTGATCTACACGAGCTTGGCGAGCAGTGTCATTGTCAATGAAATATTTCATGGATATCCATAAAGAGGGTATCTCCAGCTCAAGGGGCATGATAGCTTCTACCCCGTAGACAAGTGAAAAATGTGTTTCCCCAGTGGGAGTATGAATGCTTGTACGATAGGCCCACAAGGCTAGGGGCATTTGATTATGCTAGTCCCGATCAGATTTTGCTACAGTCTTATAGAGAATAGAATAGATGGTTTTATTAGTAGCTTTTGCCTAGCCATTTCCTTGAGGGTAATATGGGGTTGAAAAATTGTGATGTATGTGAAATCTGTTACACAGGGTTCAAACAGTTTTATTTTTGAAATATTTCCCATTATCTAAAATAATTTGGGAGGGAATTCCAAAGCGGCATATGATATGCTCCATGATGAATGTTGCAATTTTGGCTCATATAGTTTGGACCAGTGGGATGGCTTCGACCCACTTGGTAAAATATTCTATTGCTGTAGTGATAAATTTATGATTGTTAGAGGATGCAGGTGTAATTTTTTTAATTATATCCAGGCCCCATTGGGAGAAGGGCCACATGGACTGGATTGGTTGAAGTGCTTGGGATGGCAAATGTGTTAATTTTGTGTGTTGTTGGAATTTTATGCAATGTTTGACATACTCACAGTAATCATGCTCCATTTTAGGCCAGTAGTAGCCCATGCAGAGAATGTGTTTGGTAATTGCCATGCCACTGAAATGGCCACCACAAGTGCCATCATGGGTTTCTTGTACTACCTGCTTTGATTCTTGTAGTTCTAGGCAACACAAGAGTATACCGTTATAGCTTCAACAATAATGGATGTCCCCCAGTAAGGTGTAGTGGATTTTTCTTTGTTTAAAGGTTCGATGTTGAGCATGGGGCAAATAACATGGTAGGAAGCCTAGTTTGATGTATTCCTTGATCTATGACAACCATGGGTTGTGAGGTTCGATGTTTACCACATATACACCACCATCATCTATGGGAGGTGTGGGTGATATAGCATATTGTGTAAGTGTATGAATGGTTACATACGTCATGTTGGACATTGGGTTTTGTGGGATAAGGGACCCTAAGGAGGCCATGGTGTCTGCAAAATGGTTAGATGAGCGTGACACAACTTCGAGGTAATACCATTTGAATTGGGATAGGAGTTGTTGGGTTATCTTCTTGTATTATTGGAGGATTGGGAAATTGCATAGCCAAAGTTCCTACACTTTATTGACAATCAAAAGTGAGTCACCTATGATATGGAGGCATTTGATGTGCATAGCGTGTGCTTGTTTCAATTCTACGATTAAGGCTTTGTATTCTGCTTTGTTATTGGTACAGGGAAAATCAAGTTTGAATGAAAATGGGAGTGGTTCTCCTTTAGGTGTAAAGAAAACAATGCCTGCACCCTCAACGTGGAGACACCTGGACCCATCAAAGAACATAGTGAGGTCAACCATGAATTTTGGTTCAACATACTCGTCTTCAATTATATGAAATATAGAGTCGTCGGGGAGTTGGATGAGTAGGGGTTGGTTGTCAATTATAGGGGATTCAGCCAGTTGGTTAGCAATGACCTACCCTTTGATGGACTTTTGAGATACAAATTCTAGGTTGAAATCGGTTAGGAGCATAATCCATTTAGCTATGTGGGAGTTGCAATAAATTTTGTTCATCATATACCATAGGGGATTGTCTCAGGATATGACAAAAATTGTGTGGCGTAACATGTAATGTCTTAGATTCTAGGTGGTGAATACTACTGCTAGGCATAGCTTCTCCGTGTACATGTATCTCATTTCATAGCTAACTAGCATACAAATGATATAGTATATAGCTTGCTCTTTGTCAAGAGCATTCTTTTGAGATAGGAGTGTACCTAGAACAAGTTATGATCGAGATGTATAGATTTATTGGCAATTGTGGGTGCGATGGTGACATAACTGGTGGTGATGTGAGGTAGGTTTTGATGGTATCAAATGCATAGCTTGATATTTTTCATCCCATTTAAAGTGTACTCATTTTTGTAGGAGATGGTTTAATGATTGGTATTTGTCTGATAATTGTGCTCTAAATCTATGAATAGAGGTAATCTTGCCCTATAGGCTATGTAATTGCTTTAAGGTGGTAGGAGGAGGCATATCAATGATGGATTTCACCTTACTAAGATCTACTTCAATGCCTCATTGGGAGACAATGAATCCTAGTATCTTTCCAGATGTAACACCAAACACACACTTTTTTGGATTGAGGTGCACGTTATGTTCTAGTAGTCGATCAAAAATTTGGTGGAGATCTTCAAGATTATCAACACATTTCTTTGATTTGGCTATGAGGTCATCTACATAGTCTTCCAAATTTTTGTTCATTAAGTCATGAAATATGTAGGTCATAGCTCATTGATAGGTTGCCCCAATGTTTTTAAGGCCAAATGGCATGACCTTGTAGCAAAAAGTCCTCCAGGGTGTTGTGAAAGAAGTTTTGTGTTGATTAGCTAGGTTGATCCGAATTTGATTATATCCAAAAAATCCATCCATGAGGGAAATCATCTCATGACCTATGATGGAGTCAAAAAGGGAGTCAATGTTGGGTAGAGGGAAGTTGTATTTGGGACAAGATTTGTTTAGGTCATGAAAGTTTGTGCACACGTGAACATCACCAGATGGTTTGGGGATAGGGACCATGCTGGATACCCACTCGGGACAGTCGATGGGTATTATAAAATCAATGTCTAGGAGCTTTTGGAGCTTAGATTTTACTTTAAATACGACAGTTGGATGCATGCATCGTAGCTTTTGTCTTACTGGCTTGGCATTGGGATCTAGTATAATATTATGTACTACCATGGTAGGATCAAGTCCTGACATGTCTTTGTAAGACCATGGAAACACTTTTATATACTTGCATAAGAAGTTTGTAAAGGTGGTGCATTCCTTAGGTGAAAGGCTAGTGTCTAATTTGAGGAGGTGTGGATTTTATGGATCATCACCGATGTCTATGTCAATCATGTCTTTAATGAGCATGCGAGATCTATCACACAACTATTCAGGGATAGGGATGAGATTGAAGTCATCGATGGCCTTGCTAAACTTGAATTCATCATCTATGTAAATGCCCATGTGATGGACTTGAGGGATTTGCTATGACATGGATGAGGAAGGGGTATTTGCCATTCACAAGATGTGATGAGAAATAAGGAAGTCTCCAGGTGTTGGTATGTATGAGATGTGTGCGATATCGATAAATTTTGGGTTTGGGGTATCATATCGAATCTATTTATGGATGTAATGGAGGGGAGAATGTAAATCTACCTCAATCATGTTAATAAATGTTGTAGGTGAAGTAGGTGGGGTAGAATCTAGTGATGGAATTTGGATAGGTTGTGTGCATCCCAAAAGGCTTAAGGGAGGTCGTAGGATGACTGGTGGTGAACGAGGATGAGAGGCTGCTCTTTGTAACTATCTATGTATAGGTGGGAATACTAGCAGGTGTATCGATGGTGGGTTAGGCAACATCGGGTCTAGATCTATAGGTGGTGGATCATGCGGGAGTGTTTCCAACTCTATTGGTGGTGTAGTCAGAGATAAAGTAGTAAAGTTTTTTGCCAATCATTGAACATCATAGAACAAAGAGGTGTCAAGCATAGGACATTCTTGGAAGAAATAATAGGGGATGGTGATAGTTGATGTGGGTGAAGGCATGTATTCTAGCATATCCATGTCAATTTACTCTTCCAAGGTGTGTGTTGGGTGTGGAGGAGGATGTAAGTATGCATCTTGTATCTCATATTCTAATGTATAGGCGACGATTGGGTGATAACCTAGACCGGTTTTGTCAGTAGGTGAGTGAACACGAGGGTTAATGGGTGTACATAGCCCTTTCTCATAATTACCTAACCCAAACCCATGCCAATGAAAGTGCTATAGGTAGCACAAGGTAAATTGAGGGTTGGCTAGGTGTGTAATTACATCACCAGAGCTAGCTTGTGGTGGTGAAGAAGTTGGTGATGGGATTGAAGAGTCTACTGCTACATACACAAAATTGGTATGGTTTTTGGGACTTCCTAATTGTATGATAGTTCCAATAGTCAACACCTAGGCTGAGGGACAACCAAAATCTTGGGTAGATTGGATAGGGGTGTCACATACACGAGCATCATGTACATTATAGTCTTCTAGGCCATTGTTTGTCATGAATATGGGTATGCATGGTGTGGCATGCTCTAGCGATTGGGATGGCGTATCCGAGTCATATGAATAAGGAGAATGTTGGGATTACCTGATGGTGGTAGTTGAAGGGTGTGAAGGTTCATCCAAGTTGGGTGTTGGTTGTTTAGGTTCATGATGTTTGGTTATTGTGGGTTGAATAGGCTATTTGTTCTATGTAGGGGATGGCATCAGTGTAGGTGCAAGTATGCATGGAGACATTAATGTCTTAGGTTTTGGTCAAAAGGGAAGAGGCAATATCTATGGTAGGAAGGATAGGGGCTTCCATATGCGAGGGTGAAGGAGGTAATGTAACCAGTTGTGTAATTGGTGGCAATCGTGGTTGTGACACTGCGGGTGGAAACTGGAATGGTAGAGGTTGAGAGGGTTGTGGAGGCCATGATAATGGCAGTGGGCAAGGCATAGTATCAATTTTAGGTCCCCTAATATGTGATGCTAATGGTGCAGATATCGAGGCTTATGTTCTTGATGAACACTGGGGTA
This sequence comes from Wollemia nobilis, assembly GCA_028583015.1. Classification (NCBI taxonomy): domain Eukaryota; kingdom Viridiplantae; phylum Streptophyta; class Pinopsida; order Araucariales; family Araucariaceae; genus Wollemia; species Wollemia nobilis. The sequence continues at coordinate 2,547,578 of JAQPPZ010000386.1, read as the reverse complement.
TTGGGGTGGAAATTGATGAGGATACTGATGCTCCTACTTACTGGTGAGAAGATACAAGGAATAGTTGAGAAGATGATAACAAAGGCACAGGGGGAAGGTCTATGATGTTACAAAACTTAAATGGGTCTCCATCAGCTGGGACACAATGAACAAGACCATTGTTGACATACTTGAGGCAATTATGCAATGTGGATGAGACACACTACATATCTCTAATCCAAGGGCGACCAAGGAGAATATTGTATTGCATTTCTCCTTGAATGATGTGGAAGAGAATGGGAATCATACGGATACCTACGTGAATGGGTAAAATGATAGATTCTATGGTAGGTCTCATGGAACCATAAAAAGCATGTAGATCTAGGGAGGGTGTGGAGAAATGCGTTGGAGGGAGGTGTAGGTGATGCAGGGTTACTATGGATATGATATAGCTGGATGAGCCCATGTCAACAAGTACCCACTTGTAGGTAATATCATTGATATTAGCTTGTATATGGAGGGGTGGATCGGTTCCTTCACCAATGAGTTCCGTTATCTCGTGGTCGTGAAAGCTAATTGATGGTTGAAGGCATCGTGGGATGTTCCCTACGAAATTGACAAAAGAATTTATGTCATGTGTCTCTAAGTCAATGGAACATAGGATGTCATTCAACACCTCATGATGGGGTTGAGACTATTGTAGGAGGTTGAATATGGATAGCCACGTAGGGGCATTGCGTAGCTAATGGGTTAGACTACCACAAATGGTAATCACATTTTGAGGTGGTGGTGGTACAGTGTTAGGCCTTTGGGATACTTGTAGAGAGATAAAATGGATAGGGATAGAAACAATAGGTGTTGTCTGGGGTGATAGATATCATTGGTTTCTCTTAGTAAGGTTGATCATGCCTACTACTCCATGTGATGGAGGATCACGCTGGACATTGTTGACTTGGCGAGGGAGCACTAGAGGGTTGTTTGAAGGTCTAGGGGGATTGGGTCCTCTATGATATGGTAGAGGGTTTTGGAAAATCCCTAGGTTTTTGTTCTTTGGGACTAAAGGGTTTGCTACCTGAATAATGCCCCTATCGATTAGGTCTTGAACTTTCCCCTTAAAATGAGCGACATGAATCGATATTATGGCCATGTTTCCTATGAAAGAGATAAAACAACTGCTCATTGTAGTCATGATATTTAGGTGCATTTGGATCCAATGGGTGAATGTCAGGTAGAAAAATATGGTTACCCTTGTACAATCTATGGAAAATGGCAAGTAATGGTTCAGATAAAGGTGTAAAGTTACATGGTGGACCCTATGGGTGCATTCTACGATATTGCTATGGTCGAGGTGGGGTAGGTGCATTAGCTTGGAGTGCTTGTGGTTGTGGTGTATAGGGTGTAGGAGTCAGTACTAATGCTAGGGTATTAGATGTGACTTGATTGGTTTTTTGTGGTCATGGGTAATGTTGATTCAGTGCAGGTATGTTGAATCAGAATTTGGAGTTATATTTGGCTTTAGATATCAAATTAATCTTTCTGGATTACACCTTGATATATTCGATCACTTTTGCTTGTGATATAGCATCTTCAAAAGTATGAATTTGATGAAGTTGGAGGGATGTGGAAATGTGTTTATGGAAACTCTTCGAAAAGAGTGTCACAAGCTCTAAGGTTGAGAGGCTATGGGTGATATCATGAATAATCACTCTCCATCTAGCAACAAACTCGATGATGGGTTCGTTTTTTGCCTTTCATAAGGTGTAGACATAAAAAAATATGGTCTTTTTATTGATGTTGATGGAAAATTGCTCTAAGAAGGAATTGGCTAGCTATTCAAATATGTATAGGCTATGGCATAGTAGCATGTTGTACCAATCCAATGCTGGCCCAGCGAGGGACAAGGAGAAGGTATGCAACTTAAGAGGGTTACTACTATGTAGTTGGTAACAGGACGAGCGATAGTTGCTCACATGTTCTCTGGGATATTCCTTACCTCTATACTTGTCGAATTTTGGTATTTCAAAATGATAGGGATAAGGAGGGATAGGGACTAATGGATGTACTAGCTCGATGCATAGTTCATCATAGCAAGACTTTTGTGGTACGTAGCTAGAGGTGCATAGGTTCAACACTTTGACTTCATCTCGCAAGAGTTGAAGTTCAGGTGTCATAGGAGTTGAAGGTTGGGCTATGATAGGCTAACCTTGTGGATGTGGTGGGTATTGGTATTGTTCTTCACAATACTATGGGGAACATTATTGTGCCTGATCATGATAATGTGGGTACTAGGTGACATGTGCTATTGTGTCTATAGGCACACTAGGTTGTGGGGAAGGTGTCTATTGTGGATAATAATACTATGACTGAGCAACCTGCGATTGTGGCACGGGTACTTGTTAGTTTGGAGCCTACTGTACTAGTTGGACCATGGGCGGTGATGACCAAATTTGAGGAGGCATAAAGTAGCTAGGTGTAGCTAGTGATGGTATAGGTGTCAGTGCTACTAGTTCTACGGGTGGTTTAGATGAGGTATCAAAAGATGAGATCTATCTCTACCCTAGAAGGTAGAAAGTAGGAAAGCTAAACTATGTAGAATAATTTGGTTGAGTAGGTACATATGCTGCTAGTATTGGTCCATAGGTAGGATGGATATGGGTAGTGGGATCCTGAAATGGCATAGGTGGTGGTATCTTAAAGGTCATCATAGATAAAGGTGGCTCCAAGGGTTTGGCATCATGCACTTTGGATACCTGTGAGATAGGTGAGAAGGATGATGAAAAGGTGGGATAAGATGCCGAGGTAGGAGCTTGGGTTGAGGGGAAAGTGTAAGTGTATACTCCTGCTTGGGTTTGCATCTCTTGCTCCTAAATAGGTTGTTGGTAGGTACCCTTAGATATGGTGAAGAATGGCTCTTGAGAATAGGATGGTTGGTACCCTTGTGAGGAGTACGGGCGTGCGGTTTAAGGGAATATTTGTTGTTATTGCTAGATGGGGATCTATTGTGCAATTTGGAAGGATGGATTCTGGATTCCTACAATGTATGAGGATGGATCTAACACCATTCCTATAGTAGGGGTGAATGATGCGGCATCAGGATGGGTATGATTTAGAAGGGAGGAATCATTCTCAAATAGGGATTGAGATAGATTCTAGAAAAAGGGGTGTGCAAAGGTGGGTTACATGGGCATGACCTCCTCATCTATAGTGAATGCTGAAGGAGACTATCCTGGTTCCATGTAGATTACATGGTCACAAAATGTGGTCAAGGGATCAGGTGAGGATGGGGCTACAAAGAGCAGGTAATCCTCTATGAGTGAAGTAGTGATAATTTCACTCAAAGTTGATGTCTCTGCATGAGGCATCATGTGTGTGAATTGTGCATCAGATTCTATGTGTGAATTATATGTATCTATAATTTTCTCCTTCATTATCAAAGGAGTAAGAGTAGACTAACTAGAGGAAGGGGGAGTCCATTCCTCCATAGAGCATGATTTCTCATGCTCTCTACTACTGGTGACCATAGGCATAGTGGCATGTTTCAAAGAGGGTTTTTAAGAATAAACCCTATGTGATGTAGACTCAAGTGCATCTACTGTGAGTGTAAAATAGTGACATGTTGTGTGTAGCAAAACAATATATAGTGTGGTGTGTTGAGACTGGTCTATGATCATACAAACAATGGTAGACTAGAATCAATTCTAAATGCTAAGAAAATAAAAGTGTTATGTTCATTTTGTGTGTTATAATGTTGATACTCCCTATGTAAAATCATAGGTAATGGAGTGAATATTCTAGCAAATTAGGAATGTCATAAATAATAAACCTCCTACAACACCCAAATATGCACAAGATAGAATGGTACCACAACGTGCAAATGGTGACCTGTATGGAAGGTGTAGTAATATGGTATATTAAAGGGGTGGAACTCACTATGCTGAAGCAAGTTGGCAATATCCTCTCAAAAAAAGAGGTGGCACTGTCTAAGACCTACAATCGGCATACCCATTCTTTCACTTCACCCTCGGGCGGGCTTAGTCAAGAACGATAGTTACCAATTCCACAAATTATACAAGCCTTGTGGATGAAGGCACTAATCCTATCCCACTCCATAGGTAACCATTGGTGATGAAATCCAGGACCGAATCACAATATTAGGGGGTCTCTAGTGATGAAATCTAGAAAACCACTCATGTGGGGCTACTAAGTGTCTAGGGGGTGATTTTATGGAGAGTGAAACTCGATCCACACCAATCTCGAGTGATGGATTGGGGATGAAGTCCAATATCACCACTTGTTTAAGATACCACATGAGTGTGTGTGGGTTTGTGTTTTACTATCGATGTTTACAAGATAAGAAACTAACTACTTGCCTTTTCAAAAGAAAACTAATCCTAATGCCTTTTTGAAATCAAATTATTAGATAGATTACAATCTTTGTAAAGAAATGAGCTAGCCTAAATGCCTTTGTGAAGCAAACTAATCTACTTTGGAAAGCATAGAAACAAATAATCCAAGTGTGTGGAGTGAAGGGGATTAGAACCCTAATTTAAACTTTTGAATGCAAAAATTTCTTTCAAACAAAGGAATAAGGGATTAGGAACCTTAATTTGTTGTTAGAATGCAAAGACATTTTAGAATTAGAAGAGGGGATTAGAAACCCTGATTTACTTGAACATATATAGTTCTTTCTAACAATGAAAGCTATTAGTGAAATGAAATCAACGTAGGCTTGTGCTACATGCAAGATACAAGGACATATGCAAACTTATTTGAGAAATAAATTTTATGAACTTGCTGGAAAGTTGCAGGTCCTAAAGAATTTCAAAAACCCTAATGCTTTAACTACTTTGCAATGAACCCAAAACTAGGCCTAGTAATGGTCATTCAACTAATTAACGCATTTATACTTCCAAAAAATTGCAACAGATGCAAAAAAAGTGAAAATACCTACATTCTAATGCTAAGGGGGGTTTTCTTGGCCCCTAAAAAGATCACCCCATATGATTTTGGGGTTTTTGAGGTGTCTATGCTCAAATCGTGACCTAGATCATTAATTCTACCTAAATCGCAAGGTGGGTCACGAATCAGGTGCAGAGGCTTCAAATCCAAGATCTTCTGGCCTAGAGCACTTCCTAGGGATTTAGAGGCTTCAGTGAAACATAGTTTTGGTACCTGCAAAACACAAAAATAGAAGATAATATTAGATTTATAAGAAAAGTGAACCTAGCATTATCCATTGTGGGGGTACCACCGAGCGTTCCAGAATGAAATGGGTATAAAATGGTATTTGATAATTTAACACATAAACATAAATGATGCATTAAACAAATAAATTGTATTCCATTGATATTAATGAGCATGTGTTACAAGAGGGCCTTGATGCCCTTTATCCATCTCTATTCATAACAAGGTTACAATAAATATCATTCTTTCTTCTAGCGTCCCTCAGTGTAGGTGGGCTTCGATGTATGCAAGCCACCATAGGGTTGTTTTTTGTATGTTGTTTCTCTTCCTTAGATCTACCATATAACCTATGAAATACCTACAAAATGGGGTTAGTGTGATGGGGGGCTTGTCTTAGTTAGACCCCATGTTTAGAAACACTAAAATGACTATAAAACTATAAGAAAAATAGAAAGGAAATATGCAGAAGATAATAACATATTGAAATAGAGCTTACCTCCCAAATATGGAGTGATTTGGGGTCTGTAGATGCAATTCATGACCTGGGTTGCTAATTGGGGATGGATTCCTAGGCCAGGCTACAAATTGAGTTGTGATGCTCTTCTGGTGAAATATCTCTGGTGGGTCGATCCTAAGGCAGTTGGGGTGCTTTTGTGTACTATCATAATCTGCATGTGTGTTTTGAAAATCGACTATGTAATATTGGATTTCCATTTTTACAAGGTAACAATACTTTGTTGAATTTGGTAATTAGACCTAATTAGGGGTTTATGACCCATTATTTATAGGCAAATGCAAGGTGCGGGGGGTTAGATAGACTAAACCTAGGTTTGATTTTGACTAGGGTTAGGTTAATAGATGCTATGTGGCAACATCTCATTCCAAATAGGAAATATCCTATCCTCACACATGTGTGAGGAAGGATTAGTGCTAATACTAATTATGCCTTAAGCATGTTTAAGGGAGGATTAAAAGAAAACCCTAAGAAACCCTAAATTGGCACATGTGGGAGGATTTGATTAACACTAATTATGAATTAAGAGTTAATTAATCCAATTTTGCCCTAAAAATGGTCTTAAGTGAAGTCAACATTAAATTAGAATTTGATAATTGAATTTTAATTAATTTTTCCAATTAATAGCCCATGGGGGTATCAATTGAGTGTGAATGGGCTATGCATCACCTCGGGTTTCTGTCTAAAGATATTTCGATGCATAAAGTGTAGTTTTGAGGGCTTATTAGGGTTTTGGTACTTAAAGCCATTTGTGGAAGTCTACACATTACTATGGTGAACTTATGGAAGTCTACACATGTATACACATGTCTACGCATGATTACACATGACTAAAATAGTCTAGAATATCCTAGGGATGTCTGGAATCACCTTTAGATATGCAAAAATAGCAATGTGTGATTTTTGGGTGTCTACACGCACATGTGTTGTTCATATGAGCATTGCATTATGAACCTTTGCCTTTGAGTTTCCTCATTTTTGAGGCATTTCCACTCTGCATGAACATATTCCAATTGGTCTTGGAAGATCTGACATCTCTACTCTGACACCATCTTATGAGATCTATCTATGTGATTAGCTGTATGAGGTCTCTGGTGTGTGTGCTCTATTCAAGTGGATTTTTGGGTGTAAACCCAACAAACTGATTTGCTACAGTCTTGCTCTTGTTTGTGAAGATGAAATTTGTGTCCAACTATCACCTATACTCTATGCCCACATGGGATGTATGGGTATGCATATCACAAGAACACTTGGAGGATTCTGTAGGATCCTTGATGGTCTTAATTGTACTTTTGCTATGCACAATCGTAGAATGAGAGGGTATAGGTGAAGGTTTATAACCTAGATATCCTAAGACTCTATCCATACCATCTAACTATCTACTATGCCATGGCTCATGTGGTGGCATACCATTTTCTCCCACTTTAGACATGTCTATGGTGATCCTACAAGGTTCACTTCTATTGGGACTTTGTATGGGTCTACGCTCCAAAGTGGCCCTCTATGCTTGCCATTGAATGGGTGTATCTTGAGCCTATCTATACTCAGATGGTGGAGGTCTTGATCCTCCCTTAGATATAGTCCAAAGGGATACCAACTTGGATTCCTCTATGACATACTCCTTAGCATATCCCATGGATGTATGCAAAGTGCGATTATGGTAAATGCTACAATATTTGGGACCCCCATGCTAGGAATCCCCCTGCTCTGATCTATGTCTCGAGGAGTGTCTAGTACCTCCTCTAACCAAGGTATTCTCAACAAGATCCCTGTACATATAATTTTCCCCTCTAATACTCATCGAATGACATTTGGGAGGATTCTATGGTTGAGGGTCCGACATGTGCTATTGTGTATCATATGGAGCTTGGGTGTTGACCTCAAATCTATGTTGATATTGATCCCTATGTGTAACCACCATAATGTGTATCCTATGTCTAGATTTAAATTTTATTAACACACAAGGAATACAATGATGATTATATTTTTTAAAGTTTTAATGTGCCCTAAATTGTTTGATGATTTTTCAAGTTTTTTATATCAGAAAGTAACTCTCATCGTGTTTTCAAAATGTTGATGATATACTCAATTTTTTAATGGATTTCACTTGTATACTTGTAGCTCAAAAACCTAGCTATAAAATCTAGGCCATATAATCCAACCTATAATGTGTGTTAGTGAAGTTCACGCATGGTTAGGGAGCACAGGTACTCACCCTATTCACCCACAATCAGTGATATACATCTCTGAAGAGAGATACATGTAAATTTTCCATGGGCTATGATGGTTCTCGAATCTGATATTGGTCTAGTAACAAGGATCAAGGGAGTTGGGACAATGGATGGAAATCACTATCATCGTCGTTGAACCCTACTAGTGGTTGGATATGAATTTCAAATCACTAGCGTTTAAAGTGTATCATGGTGTGTGTGGTTATTTTTACTTTGCATAAAAAAATAAAATGCATCAAACTACATTCACATGATTTTCCCTGCATACTTTTAAAACAAATGTTTGATTTTAAGAGAATGCACAACTATGCTAGATGATTTTCAAAGAATGCAATTCTACCTATGAATTAATGGCCACTAATTGGGCCTCATGCATGCAAACTCAAAACACAAAATGGCCTAGACCGCTGGAGACTAGGGTAGACTACAATTAGAGATCTATTGTTCCTAGCAACGACTAGTAGAAAACTACAAAGCATTTATGAATTTTCCATTCTACTTTTTGCTATATTTTCTACTTAACCTATTCGTCTATTACATTCTAAAAAATAAAACATGGATAGGATAGAAAACATAGGGAAATAGGACCTACCTCAGATCCAAGTCTGATGACGTTGTCTTCTATCTGCTACTATTCTATTTTTTGTTGACCTCATTTGTTAGGCACAACTACAACTATTGCCTACGGTTCATAGGTGCAACTACAACTATTGAGCACAACTTCCAACCATGATTGAGACCTTCCATAAAAAACATAACAAGTTAGACTTTAGATCACTTAAATTGTGGGGTTCCACCATGATCACCTTTTGTACGATTCTAAAAGGTATACACCTAATCTAGTAATAATTAAAAATCACATAAAACACATACGTAAATTAAAAAAATTGAAATAACCAAAAGAAAGGTGTGTTTTATTAAAATTGAATCAATTTATGGTTACAAATTTGTCCCTCTTAGGGATACACAATGTGATACATTGTTACAATCATAAGAAATTCCTCACAAGAGTAGGTGTAATCCAGAGGTCTTTCAAAATGACACATACTACTCCAGGTCAAGTATGACATTCTTCTCTCCTATGAAGAGGAATTTTTTGCCTTGAATGTGTTGATGAAGGGTTCCTAAAAACCCTACAATAAGAAACACATTAGAAGCAAAGGTAGCCTCTCTTGATGAAGCCTTGAACGAAAATTTGTCTAAAATATGCTAAAGTTAACATGAAATAAAGAAAGTATATAAATATGTAAATCTATGCTAAACATGATAAATATGCCATAAAGCATGTAAATGAAATCTATATCTAGTCATATAACATCCTAATTAAGAATTTAGGAGCCTAAAATGCGTGAAGTATAGCCATAACTAATATAGTTTTCCAATGACAAGAAATAAAGGAAAAGTTTCCTAAATCACTGATTCAACCATATAATTGTCTCTAAGGAAACTAATCTAAGTTAGATTCATCTAATCTAATACAATGAAAAAAAAACCTACTATTATAACAAGGAAAAATAGAGATTAAACCTGGTCGTCGGTCTGTGGTGCAGTGAGCATTGTTAACCATGGTTGACTATCATGGTTGAGATGAAAATGTGTTTGCTCTCCAATACCGAGCTTAGATCTCTAATTCCCCTTGATAAATTGATGATAAAGGGTTGCCTCAGTGTCCTCCGATGGATTTGGTAGTTGAATTGCTTATATTTGTGCTTGAAGGCCCTTAATTGGGTTTCTTATTCTCCTAGGTTCCTAGGACCTTCATTGCTTCAAGTGCCATTTTGATCTCCAATTGGGCAACAAAAGTATCCCTCTCAATAGATGCAAGTGAGTATGCACTTCAACAGGGTTTCACCACTCATAAATAGCAAATGATCTCTCTCTTTTTCCCAATTTTGAGGGGGGTCTTATAGCTCGTAGGAAGGCCTTGTATTGGATTCATGGAGAAGCCAAGATATAGAACCTTCAATTAGGATAGTTTAATAGAAACTTCCATAATATTCCATGCAAAAACTGTTTGAAACTCGAACAACTTGGCCATTGTAACTGATTTTGGATCAGTTGAGATCAAACTTAATTTGAAGGCTAATCATAGCTCTAAGGTGTGGTTAGACCTGTTAACCATGGGTGTCATCCGCGACCAACACTGACTAGGCCAAAATGCCTAAATTGAGTGGTTAGAACCACTTCCTCACCTTGGAATCTATCCAATATATTTCATATGGTATTTTAGCATGTCCCATATGAGTAGTCACCTTGACATAACACATTTTAGGTGTCTACAGTCACTTCCATGTTATTTATGCTTTCATGGTATTTTATTTTGATAAAATGTTGTAAGTAGACTAAGGGTGCATAGCTTTCCGACACTGTACAAATGGTGATCATAGTGGGACACCCACTTTGTTTTCTATTTTTGATAATTTGGCTAATTTTTTCATGTGTTTTATGTGTGCAGGTCTAGCCACTCTCGTTGACAATGGCCAAAAGAGTTTAAGCGCTTTTGAATTCAATGTCCAAAAGCAACCGCTCTAGTCAACAATGACTAGCAGAAAAAATACAACAGAGGATGGATTTCAAGTTGGGGGAACTCTCTAATTTTTTATATTTCTTTGTCTACAATTTATTTTCAAAAAATAGCAAGTAAAACAACATTTTAATTTAAGAAAACATAGAAAAATACTAAAATAAAAATGCATTGAAGCTTTCTAGTTTTCTTAGTTTTCTTCCAGTCACTGCTAGGAACAACGAAACTTTACTTTCAAGCTCTGACCTAGTCTGCAGTGATCTAGGTTTCTGTTTGTTAAGTTTTATTGCATACGGCCCAGCCAGTGGCCATTAATTCATAAAGTAGTAAAATATATTCTCTAAAAATTATTGAAATATTTAGATATGCATTTTTTGAATAAAACGTTATTTTATTAGTCATGTAGGATAAAAATCATGAGTTCTCATTAATGAATTATTTTTCTTTATACAAAAATCTAAAAATAACATACACACACCATGAATCACTTAAATGCTAGTGAGTTGGAAGTCATGACCAACCACTAGTAGAGTTCAACAAGGTGGCTTTCATCTCCACCCGTTGTCTCAAATCCCATGTACCTATTATTATTGGCCAATATCAGCTCTAATATCCATCATAACCCATGGGAAATAGCACGTATCTCTCTTCAGAGAGGTATATCACTAATTTTAGGTGAACTGGGTGAGGACCAAAAGGATTTGTGCTCCCTGATAGTGTGTGGACTTCATTACCACACATTATAGGTTGGATTACGTGACCTAGACTTCATCACCAGGTTGTTGATCTATGAGTATATAGGTTAAATCCACTTAAATACAATAATACCATCCAACAAGAGCAAAACATTTGACATAAGGTCTTCTTACAAACAATACATAAAAACACTTAAAACAACTTAGGGAACACACATTAATCCTTAAATGAGATAAACACTTGTTTGCTTTGCTTGTGTGCTTTGAAATTTACTTAAGAAGATAATTCACAAGTGTCATGGTCTACACATGGAGTAACAACCCTCGGTCCATCACCGAGGTGGAAACTGATGCTCTACACAACAACAGTCATAGTAATAATAACGTTGAGCCACCCACCCATAATGTCATTGGAAAACGTTTAGTAAGTCTTAGGGGTGACAACTCAACCCTTGGAGGGAATCCTTGAGAAACCCCAATGGGAGAGCCATATCCTAGTTCCTCTCATGGTAGGCATGAGGGGGCATCAAGGCCCTAATCATCACATAGATATGAGGAGGCCTCAAGGTATCCCTCATCACACATACATAAGGAGGCCTGAAGGCCTCCCTCATCACATAGACATGTGAAGGCCTCAAGGCCTCCCTCATCACATAGAAATGTAGAGGCCTCAAGGCATCCATCATCACATAGACATGAGGGGGTGTCTATACCCCAATATTTACATAGGTTTGAGGAGGCTGCAAGGCCCCAATATTCACATAGACATGGAGGGGCTACAAGGCCCCAATATTCATAGTATACACTTAGGTTAGATCAGCCCATTAAGGAGTATAACATAAGGGTTGTGCCCAATTGTAGATCTTGAAAACCTGCTAGCATCCCAAAGGATGGGAGGATACCCCTAGATCATGAGCTCATTGGGGCTAATGGGACTCCACAGGACCTGATGTGGAAGACCAGACAGCTTGATGAGTTGGATCGAGTTCTCTCAAGACCAACTCAAATAATAATTTCTACCACACATTCTATTTTAGGAATTTCATGTAGCATAACTTTAAGGTACACTAATAATCCAGGGGAATATTCAAAGCATAATCGTAGCATGTGCACTAACTCCAACCATGGGGGTACAAAATATATATCACTCTACACAAATTAGGTCAACCTAATAGACAAGGGCAAGAGCATAGATAGAGCCTCTCTAAGAGGCTTATCCATTAATATGAATCGCATAGATTTTTAGGGTCATGAACCTTCAGTGGCAGACCATTTTGACTATGTACATAGGTTAGTGAAAGCACTGCACGTAGATGTTGGCAATTTTGGGTACCTTGGGTACATTGCCTTTGCTCTAAGTATAGATGTTGTCATTGATGTCAAGAAGGTCTTGAAGCTTTTTGGTTTGATGTCAAAAAATGTGTTTTGATGAAGGTTTCAGTTTGGACAATGAGTTTTCAAGTAGATCAGAGTAGACCAGTTGCAAAAGATCAAGAAAAAGACAAGTAAGACAAAGTATGTAGGCGGTTGGAAAAATTGTCGCAATTTCGCGACATGTTTCAGGAGAGAGAAAGCATTGGCAAAATTATTGTGATTTTGCGACATGTTTAAGGAGAGAAAGTTTGGGAAAAAGTGTCATGATTTCATGACATGCTAGAAGACAGAGACGAAGCTGGAAAAACTGTCATGATTTTGCGACATGTTGGCAGAGAAAGAGAGCAAGTTGGAAAGTGTCGCGATTTCGTGACATGTTGCATTTTTGTGACTCGAAAAGTGCAGGAAGGCAGAGAAGGAAAAGTGTCATGATTTCATGACACATTGCTAGGAAAGTTGTATGAACGAAAAGGTGTCACGATTTCATGACATAATGCAAAAAAGAGAGTTCGTAGTGTGAATGGTCATGATTTCGCAACATGATGCAAAGTTCCAAGTGAGGACTGTCACGTTTTTGTGACATGCTGTAGAGGTCAAGTTGAGGACTATCATGATTTTGTGACATGCTGAAAAGCTCAAAGTGAGAACTATCATGATTTCATGACATGCAATAAAATGGAAGAGTCTGAAAGGAGAAGCGTCATGATTTCATGACAAGTTGCAAGGAAAGCTTTCGAAAGTTGAAAGCATCGCGATTTCGTGACAGGCTACAAAGAAGTTGTATGGATGCAGAAAGTGTCATGATTTCATGATAGGTTGAAATGGCAGCTTGCAGTTGGATTAAGTGTCATGATTTCATGATAGAAATAGTTAGCAAGTCTTAAATAGAAGTTTCATGATTTTGTGATGAATTGAAGAAGGAAGAGCTCGAAGGTGAAAGCGTCACGATTTCGCGACATGTTCTAGTTTCGCAGACATATGGCAAAAAAGAGCTTAAGGCAATGAAAGTGTCATGATTTCACGACAGAGTTGTAGATGACGTCATCAAAAGTAGATGTGTCATGATTTCATGAAAAAAGCAGAGAAGAAGGCATTGTAGACTAAAGCGTCACGATTTCACGACAGAGTGAAGGTGATGTTAGCAAAAATCATAAGTGTCGCGATTTCACGACAAAAGCTGAGAGGAAGGCCATGAAGACTAAAGTGTCACAATTTTGTGACAGAAGTGAGATGACGTCAGCAAGAGGCAAAGGTGTCATGATTTCATGATAGAAGCACAAAGGAAGTTGACAAAGGCCAAGGTGTCACGATTTTGTGACAACAGGCTATAGAAGGTGTACGACTGTAAAAGTGTTGTGATATCATGACATGTAGTTTTGCAAGAAAAGCTATAGAACAGTAGAGGTGGTTGAAGCTGACAGAGTTAACCTTGAGCCAACGAAGTGTAGGGTTGTGCAACTGATATTTTTTTAGGGATATACAGCCAATTAAGATCAAGAATCTAATCTTGATATTGTCAGTATAAAAGGAGGGCTGTTCAGAGAGTTTGATCATCGAATGTGTGTGTCGAATTTGTGCAAGTGAATTCTACTGTGCACAAGAGAGTGAGTTGAGTTGAATCGATCAAGTGTGCATTCAAAGTGCAATTTGCATAGATAGAGTGCGGGGAGAAGTTCGATCGCATAGGTGCATAAGTGGAAGTCTGATCGACTGCTCTGTTTGCGTAGAGTGCGAAGACTGTGCTATTGTGTTTGCACAGACAGTGAAAAGTTGGTTTTCACCAAGTGCGGCTATAACAAAAAAGAACAGAGGAAGAGGAAAGATTTGTGCTAGACCGAAGGACTGTGTTTGGTGTGAATTTGAGGAATGGCTTTGCAGTGATAGAGTTGAGGACAGAGATCTCCAGCTAGAGCAGGGAAGATAGGTGTCTTATGTGGATAGAATTCCACTTGCTAAGGGTAGAGGAGGTAGAGGTCTTCTAGAGGATCACCACTAAGAGTAGAGCTAGGGGAAGGTGTCTCCTTTGGGTTGGTGCCCATAAAATTTGTAATTGGGAAGGTTTCCCAAAGAACTGTGATATAACTTTTAGAGAAAAGTTTTATCCATGGAGTAGCCCACATTGGGTGAACCACATAAATTGTTGTGTCACTTTGTGGATGGTGTGTTGTGCTTTGCTTTGATTACTATTTTTATTACTGTTGTCTATTCACTGCATTATACTATTTTGAAATTTGATTTTAAAGAAAATTAAAAAGTGGTCTTATACTTTTCACCCCCGCTCTCAGTATAAGCTTGTGTTCTTCAATTGGTATCAGATCCGGTTCCTTTGAAAAGGTTTAACAGCCAAAAGGAAGAACTGGTTAAGAACACAATGGATTTTTTAGGTGGCAATGCAGCTCCTATTCTTGATGGATCAGATTTCGGTCTGTGGAGTGCAAGAATGAGAGTTTATCTAATGGCACTTGGTAATGAGGTATGGGAAGTGATTGAAGATGAATACAGTATTCCTGAACATGGTCCTTATACCAAAGAAGACAGGCTCATGCTTCATAGCAATTCAAAAGCCATGAATGTAATCTTGAGAGGCTTATAGAAAGCAGATCTCACCAAATTTATTCATTGCAAGACAACTAGTGAAATGTGGAAACAATTGCAGGTGGTTCATATAGGTGATGCAAATGTCTGAAATGCCAAATTGAGACATTTTAAAGGTTTGTTTGAACAACTCAAAATGAATGATGATGAAAATATTAGTGACTACATGCTTCGTATGGATGAGGTTGTTAACTCCATGAAAAACCTAGGTCTTGAGGTTGCTGAAAATGATGTGTGTGATAAGATTTTAAGATCTCTTCCTAATAGATTTAGTGAAAAGATTTATGCTATTGAGGAAGCTAAAGATTTAGATAAATTGAAAAAGGATGAGCTCCATAGTATTCTTGCAGCATTTGAGCTGAGAACTCAAGTGAAAGTTGATGTCAAGAAAGAGGCAGCTTTCAAAGCTACCAAGAAATCAAAGCGCAAACAGATTCAAGAGAGTGATGAGTCTTCTAGTGATGAAGAGGCATATTACAGTAAGAAAGGAAAGTTCTCTAGAAAACACAAAATTAAGAAAAACATAAGATGTTTCAACTATGGAAAGTTTGGTAATTTTGCTACTGACTGTACTGTTTCCAAGAATGAAAGTGATGAAGATATACAGGATGTTAAGAGCAAGGATTCTAAAAAGCACAAGTATTACAGAAAGAACAAATATGAGCACAACAATCAAGGAAATAGGCATTCACACAAGAATAAGAAGAGCTTCTACCTAGAAAAAGCAAGTAAGTGTTCTAGTAGTGATAGTGAAAGTTCTTCTAGTGATGATGAAAATGAGATTTTGTTCATTTCAGAAAAAGAGGAAGAACTGAAACATAAATTCATTGTCATGAAATGTTTTAGATGTGGAAATTTTGAGCACCTTGAGGATGATTGCACAAATAATGAATTGGTTTCTAGTATGTATGAGGATGCTTCAAAAAATGATAAAGAAGATGCTTGTATGGTTTTTGAAAAGGGTAGCACCTCTAGTGATAAGAAATCTAAAAAAGGCCTTGATGATTCAAAATGCAATAAAATAGAGGATCTTGAATGTGAACTTACTAATGCTCTTAGTGTTTTGAAAAAGGAAATAAAGAAGAATGTTAGACTCAAGGATAAATTAGATGAATGTTGTGTGGAGAGAGATGAACTCATAGAAAGTCTTGACATATCTATGGCTAAGACACAAGAACTCAAGAATGAGTTAGAATCTAAGATGCTTGAGTATAGTGAATTAGAACAGAAAATGGCTGCCTTGAAAGAGGAAAATAAAGAATACAAGGATAAACTATACAGGTTTCAAGAAAGCTCCAAAAAGGTTAAATATCTTATCAAAGGACTATTAGCGTAACTAATGTATTTTGTCTCTATTACATTTTGGCATACTGTTACACTGTTGTAACAGTACTGTTCAGCTGTTGCGCCGGTGACTATTCCTGGAATTGTAAAACTTATTTAAATGCCTCCTATTGAATAAAATAATGTTCCTAATTTTTCATGGTATCAGATCCAAGCTCTACAATTTTTTTGGGCGAAGAAATTTGTTTTGCAGAGGCAATTTTTTTTTTTTTAATCTTTTCACGTCGCGTGCAATCGCGCGACGTTTCGTGCAGGCGTTAAAAAAAAACAAATCGCTGCAGATCAGTGAGTTCTTCTAACTGCAACGAGAAAGAGAAAGTTAAAAAAAAAAAGTAGTGCAAAGTCATGGACGGAGCGCAGCTTGACGGCCGGAGGAAGCAGCACGCCCAGCGCTGTGAGGAGGACGCAGTGGTGCCACCTGCACGACCCACCCCCCATTGGAGGAGGTGAATGGTCGCAGGGCACTGACAATGCGCCCTCCCTGCGTGCGGTCCTCGTGACGCTCTGACAGATGCGTCAAAGCCACGACAGGCGATAGGAGTAGTCTGACAAGACGCACCAGAGTCGCGTCCAGCCCTGCGCAGGCTCTGACAGACGCGTCAGAGCCGTGTCCAGGTGCAAAGCGGAGCGCGGGAGGTCGACGGGGAATTTTGAAATTCCCCTCCCGCACGGGAATCGGGGGGTATAAACCCCCCCCCATCGTAGAGCCTTTGCGTTTACCGCTTTCGGACGGCACCCGTCCGGCGCCGCCCCCCGTCCGGTTTAAAATATAAAAAAAAAAAAAAAAAATAAACCAAATACGTACCTCCCTCCCCTTCCCGTTGCAGCGCGACTTGCGTGAGGTGGTGTTGGACGAAGAGCAGGTGGACTGGATCCTATGCGAAGTGGACGAGCACGAATTTTTTCTTTAAAAAAAAAGAAGAAAAAAAAAAATAGCGAGCCGCGAAGCAGCAGCGCGAGGCCGAGGAGGAGGACCATTCGGGCGTTGAAAAGGGAGGAGGTTGACTGATCCTCTCGGATCAGCCCGCTGGCTCACGTGGTCGTGAGCCGTGCGGTAAGGCTCAGGGAGCCTACAGGTCGGGGGTTCAAATCCCGCCGACTCCCCCCAAGGTATAAATTTTTTTTTCAAACGTTTTTTAATTATTATTATTTTTAGTTAAATTTTTTAATTTTAATTTATTTTTTAATAGTTTTTAAACTTTATAAATTAAAATTTATTTTTAATTTATTTTTTAAAGTTTTAAAAACTATATAAATTAAAATTAATTTTTTTAACTTTAAATAAATAATAATTATTAAAATGCTTTGTTAAAGAAAGCCTTTTAAGGGGGGATATTTTTTCAAAAAATCAAAGGGGGATAGTGAGTAATTTTTCGAAAAATAGCAATTTGGCAAATTGTAAAAGGTGCATTTTCAGCTGTGACCGACACCTTGTAGGTTATTCTTGTGGGCAATTTTTTTATGTTGTATGTTGCATATTTCATTTTTGCACTATAACATTAAAAACTTAAAATCAAAACACTCCCTAAGTCCCCGAAATATAAAACCCATCCGTGCAATTTATTGCACTGCAACGATCGGTATTTGTGATACCTCTGGCCAGCACTTACAGGTAAAGCTGTCGTGATTTGGCTACTGTATCCACCGCCTAATATAGCTGCTACAACGACATCTGAGCTTGTTCTCTATAAATCATCGGGGAGGAATAAGTACGCCATTTTTGCATTTTTTTACTCCATCCACTACCCTTTATCGCACTTGTGTTTAGGCATAAATCTTGACGAAGTATTATTCATAGTGTTTAGGGGAAGTTACGCCCCACGCATGAGAATAATCTTCTATGGTAGGTGCCATCAACAAGGCGATTCCCTTTCAGTACCGCTTATGTTCCACATATCGTATGATCTCTAAAACTCACCTATAGTCTCCCTCACATAAGGGCGGGTGATTTTTGTTGATATTTCTAAATACCTATAGTTTCCCTCATGTAAGGGCGGGTATTTTGTATGGTATATTGGCCTAGCAAAAGGTATATCGAAAGAGGGACCAATTGGTGATATAAGGAACCTTCACTATGGCCGTTGTTGCAAAGTTGATGACTGATCCACATCAGTTATTGAAAGGTCCAAATTATACACCATGGAAACATAAGATGAAGGCAATTCTCCAAATGGAAGATTTGTGGGATATTTTTACTGGAGTAGCAACTAGGCCTTCACCAACAGCAGTATCCACAGGTCGTTCAGCAGATCAGATAGCCTTTGACAAGAAAGACAGTCGAGCAAAGGTGCTCATTTTGTTTGCTATTTCAGATGAAGTGCAACCTCATATAGCTGACAAAGCAAGTGGTAAAGAGGCATGGGATGCCCTTCAAACCATCTATGAGGGAAAGAATTATTCCACCATTCTTCATATTCAACAACAACTTCATAACCTGAGTTTGAGGCAGGGTGAAACAGTTGAACTCTTTCTGTGCAGAGTGTCTGAATTGAAAGAGAAATTGAGTTCTTTGAGAGATACTGTGGACGAAAAGCTTCTCATTTCACTTGTGATGAGAGCTTTACCTTCTTCATTTGATATGTTGATAACCTCCATCCAGGTGTCTCAACGACAAATTACCTACATCGAGTTGGTCAATCTGATTCAACAATAGGAGGCATGCCAACTTCACAAGGATGATTCTTCCAATACAGCCCTATACACCAATAGGCAGGGTTCTAGGAAGAAAGGTAATGGGCAAAAAAGAGGCAACTTTCAGAAAGGAGGAAATTATCAACAGGATACGAAATGAAAAGGCAAACAACCTCAACAGAAGAAGAGGTGGTGCAAGATCTGTGAGAAAGACAACCATGACACCAATAGGTGTTGGCATAAGAACAAGCAAAAATGCCAAAACAAACCACAAAATAAAAACAAGCAACCCCAGGTGAATGTTGATGTTGAAGAATATGACTCAGATTCTGAATGGGCACACAAAGTGCTCATGACTACCACAGATTTCACACAGAGGGATCCTATTTGGTATGTCGATTCTGGAGCTAGAAAACATATGACTGGCGATAGATCGTGGTTTGAATCATTTGTGGCCAAAGAGGGCAAACCTGTCATAATTGCTGATGATAAAACCTACAGGGTTTAGGGAGAGGGTACAATTTTAGTCACTCTTCCTGATGGCAAGTGTCAGATTGACAAAGTCCTCTATGTTTTGGGATTGGCCAACAATTTGTTGTCAGTGACACAAATCCTAGACAGAAATATGGTTGTCAACTTTTGTGTTGAGAATGGAAAGAAGTGTTGTACCATTACCAGGAAGGGTAAGCAGATTGCAACAGCTTCATATAAGCATGGCTTATTTGCACTAGATGCTATCTCTACTCCACATGTTGCCATGACTGTCTCTACCAAGGAGGCAACTTCCTTATGGCATAAGAGATATGGGCATCTTAGTTCTGGCTACTTACTTGAGCTCAGCAAGTATGAGATGGTAAAGGGTCTTCCTTCCATTTCTGCCACATTTCCAGTGTGCTCTGACTGCTTGGCAGGAAAGCAGCATAGAGTACCATTTGAGAAGAGCTCAACAAGAGCACAAAAACCTTTGGAGTTAATTCATACCAATCTGTGCGGTCCTTTCACACCCAACAGTTGTGGAGGGAAGAGGTACTTTCAGTTATTCGTAGATGACTACTCACGAAAGATGTGGGTTTTCTTTCTCCAACTAAAATCTGAAGCTTTCGCTTTCTTCCTGCAGTTCAAGAAATCCATTGAGAAGGAGTCAGGAGCTTCTATTAAAACCCTCCACTCAGATCGAGGGGGAGAGTTTACCTCTAATGAATTTTTTGCATTCCTAGATAAGCATGGAATCAAGAGACAGTTAACAACTGCCTATACTCCTCAGCAAAATGGAGTTGCTGAGAGAAGGAACCGTTCTATTATGGAAATGGTTCGTTGTATGCTCACAGGAGCTACTCTTGGGCAACAATATTGGGTAGAAGCTATCACCACTACAGTGTATCTATTGAATAGGGCACCCACAAAGGCCCTAAAAGGAATGACTCCATAGGAAGCATGGAGTGGTCGAAAACCCTCCATATCTCATCTACGTATTTTTAGATGTCATGCTTTCATGCACATATCGAAAGAGAAAAGGAAGAAGCTAGATGAGAAAACACTGAGATGTATTTTTCTTGGTTATTCTGAGCACTCTAAAGGATATCGATTGATAGATCCTTTGACCAAGAAAATTCATATCAGCAGAGATGTTGTCTTTGATGAAGTTTTCACATCACAGAGCACATCTAAAGTACACCAAGATATTGTGGAAACTAAGGAAGAGAAGATTCCTTCGTCAACATAGACAGGAGGTCCTTCTACATCTTCTTCACCACCACCGAAGAAGAATCCTAAATGGTGTACAAATACAATCAGAGACGCAAATTTATCCACTCCTCCCAATTTGAATTTGGATAGACCTCGTACACGCAGTATGGCTCAAAAGGATAAAGAAGCCAAAGAGACTGGTGAGGTTGATGATCTCTGTCAATATTTTGAGGAACTTTCTGTAACTCCAAGTACAAAAGTAGAGGATATGGATATTGATGATGACAGGGCATTCATGTCTACCATAGATAGTATTGAACCTGCATCAGTGCAAGATGCTCTGAGTGAGCCTCAGTGGAAGGCCGCTATGGATACAGAGTATGAGTCTTTGATGAAGAATAAAACTTGGAAGCTTGTTGATCTACCGCATGGAAAGAAACCCATTGGCTGCAAATGGGTATATAAAGTCAAGTACAAGGCATATGGAACAATTGATAAGCATAAGGCCCGTCTTGTTGCAAAGGGCTATGCTCAAAAGGAAGGCATCGACTATGAAGAAACTTTTGCACCTACTGCTCGGATGACCACAATTCAGGTTATGTGTGCTATGGCAACACAATATGGGTGGAAATTTCACCAGATGGATGTCAAAAGTGCCTCTCTAAATGGTGATCTCCAAGAAGAAGTCTATATTACTCAGCCTGAAGGATTTGAAGTGGAAGGCCAATAGCAGAAAGTTTGCAAATTGGTCAAATACTTATATGGTCTGAAACAAGCTCCTCGATCTTGGTATATAAAAATGGACAATCACCTTATGCAGCATGGATTTAAGAGATGTCTGTTAGATGCAAACCTCTATTTCAAGAAACAGGGTTCTGAGATAGTGTTGCTTGTACTCTATGTGGATGATCTGCTCATTACAGGGAGTTCAGAAACTATGATCTCTACTGTCAAAAGAAACTTGTGCAAATATTTTGAGATGACAGATCTCGGACTTCTCCATTATTTTCTTGGTCTAGAATTCAGCCAGAAGGAGCACACCATCAAAGTGTCTCAAAAAAAATATGCCAAGACATTGCTGGAAAAATATCGCATGACTGATTGCAAGCCAATGGCAACTCCAATGGAGAATGGACTTCAGTTATCATGATATGATGACTCACCTCAGGTAGATGGTACTCTCTATCAATAGTTGATTGGGAGTCTCATATATCTGACCAATACTAGGCCAGATCTCGTATTTGCTGTCAACTATCTTTCGAGGTTCATGCAGGAGCCTAAGACCACTCATTGGAAAGCATCAAAACATGTTCTTCACTATGTCCGTGGTACTATGGAATATGGCCTAGAATACAAGAGGAACAACAAATTCTTCTTGCAAGGATACACGGACTCCGACTATGCCGGATCATTTGATGATCGCAAGTCAACTTTTGGATACATTTTTCATCTAGGATCCGGTCCTGTCTCTTGGCATAGCAAGAAGCAACAAGTGGTTGCTATTTCATCAACAGAGGCAGAATATCACGCCACACATGAAGCTATGTGCAAAGTGATATGGTTACATCGCATTCTGACAAGTATGGGCCATCCATCAAAATCTCCAATACACTTGTTTTGCGACAATTAGGGTGTTCTGAACCTCGTCAAGAATCCAGTCCATCATGAAAGAACAAAGCACATTGACACACAATGTCATTTCATTCGAAATGAAGTTCCAAAGCACCGAATTCAGCTTCGACACATTCCCACCGATGCTCAAGTTGCAGACATTTTCACTAAGGCACTTGGATGTGTCAAATTTGAATTGTTTCGCAGCTCACTTTGTATTGCAAAATAATGTAAGGGGATGTTAGTATAGCTATTAGTTATTACATTACCCAAATAATGTAATAAAGGGGGATGTTAGCGTAACTAATGTATTTTGTCTCTATTACATTTTGGCATACTATTACACTGTTGTAACAGTACTGTTCAGCTGTTGCACCGGTGACTATTCCCGGCATTGTAAAACTTATTTAAACGCCTCCTGCTGAATAAAATAATGTTCCTGATTTTTCATGGAGACGTGAAAAGATTAAAAAAAAAAAAATCAACAAGCTTCCAAGTTTTATTCTTCATCAAAGACTCATACTCTGTATCCATAGCGGCCTTCCACTGAGGCTCACTAAGAGCATCTTGCACTGATACAGGTTCAAGACTATCTATGGTAGACATGAATGCCCTATCATCATCAATATCCATATCCTCTACTTCTATACTTGGAGTTACAGAAAGTTCCATATGCCTTATGCTTATCAATTGTTCCATATGCCTTGTACTTGACTTTATATACCCATTTGTAGCCAATGGGTTTCTTTCCATGCGGCAGATCAACAATCTTCCAAGTTTTATTCTTCATAAAAGACTCATACTCTGTATCCATAGCGGCCTTCCACTGAGGCTCACTAAGAGCATCTTGCACTGATGCAAGATGCTCTTGGTTTTGTTAAACCACACAAGGAACAGGTTGGGGAATCTAGTAAAATATTTCAAAAAGAAGAGAGTATCTCAGAGAAAGAGTCCGTGAGTGATAAATGCGTAGAAATAGAAAACAAAATTCTGAATGTTAAGAAGAAGTTTTTGGGACCCAAAAGGTCGATTAAAAGAATATTTTATGGCAGATGTTTTTCGTGTCACAGGTTTGGTCACATGGATTTACAGTGCATAGATCAAATAAAAAGGGTAAACAACAATTTCAAAAGTTTTAGTTTCTTTCAAGGGTATTGCTACTCTTGTCAACAGTTCAGGCACAAGGCAATTTTCTGCAAGGCAAATAACAGGAACTAGGTTAGTCAGAACAGGTGGATTCAAAGAACATCTATGCCCAAAAGAAATAATATTGTTACTTGCTATAAGTGCAACAATGCAGGTCACACAGCCAGATAGTGCCGAGATGATATTCCAAGGTATAGGAACAGGAACAGTGGTATAAACAGGTCCAAGGATCAAGGTATGGATAAGAAAAGAGATGAGAACAAGAACAAAAAAAGTGACAAGAACAGAAACACTGACAAAGAGTTCAAGAGAAGGCCCAACAAAGAAATTGTAGACACTGATGATGATGAGTGCCTAATAGGAGTTTCACTCCCACCCTTGTTTTAAATCACCTCATCAGGAGGTGGGGGAGGGACTAAGCTAAGAAGCTCATTCTTAGTCCCAAGCCCCAAAGGTGACCCTTTGTCATTGATGACAAATGGGGAGAGATATGAGTAAGGGGGAGAGCTTCAAGTCAGGGGGAGCAAAAACTTCAATTGCAAATTCTCATTTGTTGGATCAGTAGGGTTCAGTTTTGGCTCTTGAGTTATGTTTTTAGTTAAGGGTTACCATCAATGACAAAGGGAGAGATTGTTGGCAATTTTGGGTACCTTGGGTACATTGCCTTTGCTCTAAGTGTAGATGTTGTCATTGATGTCAAGAAGGTCTTGAAGCTTTTTTGTTTGATGTCAAAGAATGTGTTTTGATGAAGGTTTCAGTTTGGACAGTGAGTTTTCAAGTAGATCAGAGTAGCCCAGTTGCAAAAGATCAAGAAAAAGACAAGTAAGAAAAAGTATGCATGCGGCTAGAAAAATTGTCGCGATTTCATGACATGTTTCAGGAGAGAGAAAGCACTGGCAAAATTGTCACGATTTCGTGACATGTTTGAGGAGAGAGAAAGTTCGGGCAAAAGTGTCACGATTTCGTGACATGCTAGAAGACAGAGACGAAGTTGGCAAAACTGTCACGATTTCACGACATGTTGGCAGAGAAAGAGAGCAAGTTGGAAAGTGTCATGATTTCGCAACATGTCGCATTTTTGTGACTCAAAAAGTGTAGAAAGGCAGAGAAGGAAAAGTGTCACGATTTCACGACACATTGCTAGGAAAGTTTTACGGATGAAAATGTGTCATGATTTCACAACATAATGCAGAAAAGAGAGTCCGTAGTGTGAATGGTCATGATTTCATGACATGATGCAAAGTTCCAAGTGAGGACTATCGTGTTTTTGTGACATGCTACAGAGGTCAAGTTGAGGACTGTCACGATTTCGTGACATGCTAAAAAGCTCAAAGTGAGAACTATCATGATTTTGTGACATGCAACAAAAGGGAAGAGTCTGAAAGGAGAAGCATCATGATTTCACGACAGGTTGCAAGGAAAGCTTTCAGAAGCTGAAAGCGTCACAATTTTGTGATAGGTTACAAAGAAGTTGTACGGATGCAGAAAGTGTCATGATTTCATGACAGGTTGAGATGGCAGCTTGCAGTTGGATAAAGTGTCACGATTTCATGATAGAAATAGTTAGCAAGTCTTAAATAGAAGAAGCGTCATGATTTTGCGACAAATTTAAGAAGGAAGAGCTCAAAGGTGAAAGTGTCACAATTTTGTGACATGTTCCAGTTTCGCAGACATATGGCAAAAAAGATCTTAAGGTAGTGAAAGTGTCACGATTTCATGACAGAGTTGTAGATGACATCATCAAAAGCAGATGTGTCATGATTTCACAACAAAAGCAAAGAAGAAGGCATTGTAGAATAAAGCATCACGATTTCATGACAGAGTGAAGGTGATGTCAGCAAAAATCATAAGTGTCACGATTTCACGACAAAAGCTGAGAGGAAGGCCATGAAGACTAAAGTGTCATGATTTCATGATAAAAGTGAGATGACATCAGCAAGAGGAAAAGGTGTCATGATTTCATGACAGAAGCACAAAGGAAGTCGACAAAGGCCAAGGTGTCACGATTTTGCAACAATAGGCTATAGAAGGTGTACGACTGTAAAAGTGTCATGATATTGCAACATGTAGTTTTGCAAGAAAAGCTACAAAACAACAGAGGCGGTTGAAGCTGACAGAGTTAACCTTGAGCCAACGAAGTGTAGGGTTGTGTAGCCGACGTTGTTTTAGGGATATACAGCCGACTAAGATCAATAATCTAATATTAAGATATTAAGATTGTTAGTATAAAAGGAGGGTTTTTCGGAGAGTTTGATCATCGAATGTGTGTGTCGAATTTGTGCAAGTGAATTTTGCTATGTGCAAGAGAGCGAGTCGAGTCAAATCGATCAAGTGTGCATTCAAAGTGTGATTTGTGTAGATAGATTGTAGGGAGAAGTTTGATCACAGAGGTGCATAAGTGGAAGTCTGATCGACTGCTGTGTTTGCATAGAGTGCGAAGACTGTGCTGCTATGTTTGCATAGACAGTGAAAAGTTGGTTTTGACCAAGTGCAACTGTAACAAAAAAGAACAAAGGAAGAGGACAGATTTGTGCTAGACCAAAGGACTATGTTTGGTGTGAATTTGAGGAACGGATTTGCAGTGATAGAGTTGAGGATAGAGATCTCTAGCCAGAGCAGGGAAGACAGGTGTCTTCTATGGATAGAGTTCCACTTGCTAAGGGCAGAGGATGTAGAGGTCTTCTAGAGGATCACCACTAAGAGCAGAGCTAGGGGAAGGTGTCTCCTTTGGGTTGGTGCCCATAAAATTTGTAATTGGGAAGGTTTCCCAAAGAACTATGATATAACTTTTAGAGAAAAGTTTTATCCATGGAGTAGCCCACATTGGGTGAACCACGTAAATTGTTGTGTCACTTTGTGGATGGTGTGTTGTGCTTTGCTTTGATTACTGCTATTATTATTTTTGTCTATTCATTGCATTATACTATTTTGAAAGTTGATTTTAAAGCAAATTAAAAAGTGGTCTTATACTGTTCACCCCCCCTCTTAGTATAAGCTTGTGTTCTTTAGTAGAGCAATAATTCTTAGCAACCCTTGAGTAAGAAGCATGAAGAAAAATGTGTTTGTGCCTACAAGATCAATGCTTGAAGGAGGAATAGATAGATCATGAAGAGCAAGCCAACATGATAGCTTAGGCTAACTTACACATAGATGGTAAGCAATACCAACATGATAGAAATGTTGATTCTCAACATGAGAGATGCACTAGACAAAGAGATAAGCACATTCACCATGCCTCAAAGTATCAACAATCTCTGGATCCATAATAGAAACAACTTAATGAATAATAGATAGGGATGGAATATTAGGAGCATACATATCCTGAACCTCCACCCGTGGTCATGGGGAATGAATACAAATGCCCAAATTAGAAAAATATAGGATTACCTCCCTAACCACCACGAGTAAACCTTCAAGAATAAGAGATCATTTCTTTGAAGGAGTACAAAATACTTATTGAGAGAGTCAAATCTCTTGATAAATAGGATGTGGTTGGATAGAATCCAACCTTGATTAAAATACACAACCAACCATTGTGCCCTTCAGTACTGAGTCTTACATATCCTAGGCACTTTGAGATGCTTAGGCTAGACAAGTTCAAAGGAGAGGAAGACATGCAAGAACATGTCACAAATTTTATGAATGCATGCTTCCAACTTGAACATAATCATGACCTAATTTTGAGAACACTCATCATGATGTTATCAAGTGGAGCAATCGAATGGTTAAACCAATTATCTAAGCACAACATCATCAGCTTTGAGCAACTAGTTAATGAATTTCTTGAACACTTTTCATTTGGCATCAAGAAGGTAAACTTGTCTAATCTGGAAAACCTAGATCAATATGATGATGAGCTAGTTATGGACTATCTTAAAATATGGAGGAATATCATGGTGAAATTACCATTTGTCATTCCCACTACAAATCTCACCTGAATGTTTACCAAGAGTTGCATAAAGCACATCTTATTGCTGCAACTACAATAGTATGAAACATTTGAGAAAGCCAACTGCAACAATGCCAAACGCAACAAGAATCAATAGAAGTATGCCAAGCCTGCTCAAGTCAAATAGGTTGTGTTAAACATGCCAAAGGGAGGCAATAGCCAATAATCATAGAACTATTAGGCTCACCCCCCACTAGCCAATTACAACCCCAAGAACAACCAAGGTCAAAATAAAGAACATCAGCCACCTCGCTATTTCACTCCTTTATCAAAGTAGATACAATTGATATTCAACTAGCTAAGCAAGGAACAAAGACTCAGACTACCTGAGATGTAACTTCTTGACTCTAACTATCCTAAGACCAAGGGATATAGGGAAGATCAATATTGCCCATATCATAGAATATAGGTGTAAGACATTGAGACATGTATCAAATTCAATAATATTATGCAAAACATGATTTATAAGGGTGAGCTAAAAGTTGACAACCCATTAGCACCCAAAAATAGAGACATGGGTATATTCAAAAACCTATTGCCTAATCATGAGGTCCCCAAATATTAGGGTGCTCAAGTGAACCAAGTCTAAGTCGAACTTCCCACTCGGGGGTGTATTAGAATGGTTGATATAGTCAATGTGGCAATACAAAGCAAACAATATAATCAACCAAAGCCTGCAGTAGCTCCTATTCATATCCTAGTTGCACCTCAATAGAGGCAGGTGCAAAATAATCCTCTAGGTCCGCCAATGTGACCTGTGGTAACTATCTAGAGCAAACTAGATAAAATATCCAAATGACACCGGCCAAGTTATCAATCTATGAGCTCATTCAATAGTCCCCAAGACACAGGGATACTTTAATGGAAATCCTAAGATCGATTGAGCTTCAGCCCCATAACCTAGATGCATTCACAAACTTCATGGGGTAGGTCCAACAGTGTCAAGAGCCTATGATCCATTTCTATGATCATGAAATCAAGGTAGTGCCTACTACCATAGTAGACCTACCTCTACATATCATCGCATCAATCAATGACATACCCTTCAAGTGGATCCTAATCAACATGGGCTCATTGATTAACATTATCACAACAAAGGCTATAGGGCACCTAAAAATCCCTAGGTCCAACATTATCCCAACCTCCTATACATTGAGAGTGTTCAATGATGCGCTATGCTCCACAGTGGATACAGTTGTTCTACCTATGTAGGTAGGGAAAAGGACCATTCCAATGATGTGTCACATATTGGAGGGGGTAATATAGTATAACATCCTCCTAGGGCATCCTTTACTAAGGTACATGCAGTGCATCCCCTCAATATTGCACCAATGCATCAAGTATATCCATGAGGGATAAGTGCATGTGGTTCCATCAGATGAAGAGCCATTTAAATATATGCATCAGGTTGACTTACTAGGGGAACTCATCCTTCCATAAACACACTTGTACATAAGGCCTTCATCCCCCACCGCACATCTAGAAAGCAATTCTAAATTCATGCGAGGTGACCCTTCCACATCGATACCACCTCCTACATCTAAAGCTACTAGCACTTCTGAGAAACCTACAACATCTAAGGTAAAGGAATCTCATAATAAAAAAGCACCCCTAGTGGAGGAAGGATATAAAGAACTTTCAACTATAGCAACTACAAAAATTTTGAATCCCATGGAGGAGGAATATTCTCAGGATATAATCGAGAAGGTACCTCAACCTGCCTTGTCTGCTTCATCAATAGTGTCATCTACACTGCAGGTGATAGTTCACTTAGCCATCACAAGGCTAGGTGAATATCTTATGTAGAACATGAGTTTCACACCTGTTATCAAGTTTGCACAAGACATGGGATGGCCAAGAGCCCTAAATTTACCTATAGGAATAGTGGTTCCATTAGGGATTCCCTCTAACCAAACCAACTTCATTTACACTAGTTTGGATTGTGCCCATAATATTTCTACTATTTAAGAGGATGTGGATGACCCATTCAGCATGGATGTTCATTTCTTATCCAATCCTGAGTTTTCTCTAAGGTACTTTGAGTGGCACCCTTGGCATGGCTATGGCTTAGGTCTGTATGAGCTCTATCGGCTTCCATTCCAGTCACAATACCAATTGCCTATGAATAGGTTTGGTCTAGGGTATTAAATATAGAGCCATGATGATTCTTTGGAAATATATTTGGATAGACTAAGCTTGGGATTTAGGTAATATATCAACTAGAATCCCTATCAATTCCCCCAAAAAAACTACTTGGGTGATGGATGGGTGGCTATGGTCAACATCGAACCATTCGAGGAGTATCATCCAAATTTCTCTCTCAAAATGCACCCATCAAGAATCTTCCTATGGTATGAAGAGCCAATCCATGGTTATGAGTGAGAGAAAAATAAGTATGTCATTAGTGAATCTAAATATGAAGTCAGAATGGCCTACCATAGGCCTTAGTATATACAACGCCTTGCTTGGGCAAGTAACGGAGAGAGCGGATACATCTTGGATGAGAGTGGATATGAGTTAGAGGACTCAACTGAGATGGCTCACCTTGAGCCTAGGCATGCACACCACATCATGGGGCCAGTGGAAACAAACAATAGATTCTTCATAGATGATAATGACTATGAATATGAGACTAAAATGACCTATCTTGGGCATCAATGTTCAGGTCAAGATCTAATTCCAATAGGCAAGAATGAGGGGTTCTTCATAGATGATAGTTACTATGAGGACAAGACTGATATGGCTTATCTTGGGCCTCATCACTTATTTCAAGTCAATCTACTTGTTGAAATATAGGTGATAATCCACACCATAGATCCTAATCTTCACTTCATGGGAAGACCAGTAAATGTAGATATCATTCATCACATGGTCAATCTGGATCTATCTATATTTAGAGAGTTACTTCAACCCAAAAATCCCATCATATCATCTATCCATAGAATAGATCCTGAGATTCCCATACCCCCAGATTTGCATCTTTGGTATGGAAGGAAAATCATTAATGCAAAGCTTCACCCATGTGGTCCTGGAGATTTTCTCCCATCCATCAACGTGATCTCTATTGATTTGACCACTCGACTTCACAACCCAATAGATCCAATGAAACCATTGTGTCTTAACTTATATGCTAATGATTGCTATTGCACTGATTCATCTGTAGAGCCATCTAATCCAAAGAAAGTTAAGTTCAAAGAAAGCTTATCTCTAGAAGAACAGGCCATCATTATTCCTCTATTGAAAGAGAGACCAAGTCTCTTTGCTTGGACCTATAAAGATATGCCAGGACTAGATCCAAAGCTAGTTGTCCATAACCTTTCACTGGACCCCACAAAGAAATCGATCAAGTAAAATCTCAAAAAGATACATCCAACCATCACTTTGATGGAAGAATGAGTTGTTTAAATTGTTGGATGTAGTCTTCATTATTCCCATCGACTATCCCGAATGGGTATCAAACATGGTGCTCATAGGAAAAATTTATGGAAGAATCCACATTTGCATAGATTTTAGATCTCAATAAGGCAACACCAAAGGATTAATTCTCATTTCCCAACATATATGCTCTTGTAGATGCAATTGTAGGTCATGAGATACTCTTCCTAATGGATGGTTTTTTCAGTTACAATAAGATTTGGATTAAACCTGAAGATCAACATAAAACCATGTTCACCACTCTATGGAGGATATTTTGCTATAAAGAAATGCTATTTGGTCTTAAAAATGTTTGTGCCACATATCAGCGGGCTATGACATACATTTTCCATGAATACATGCACACGATCATAGAAGACTATATCGATGACTTAGTGGCCAAGTCATTGCTATGTGAAGAGCATGTCAAGATCCTTAAGAAGATCTTTGATCATCTTATTGAGCACAATGTTAGGTTGAATCCCAAGAAATGCATATTTGGTGTAACTTTTGGAAAACTCTTGGGATTCATCATTTCTAAATGAGGCATCAAAGTAGATCTAGCAAAGGTAAATGCTATCCTAGAAATGGCCCCACCCACTAACATCAAAGATTTGAGAAGCTTATAGGGCAAAGTAGCATCCATAAAGCGATTCATCACATAACTATTAGACAAATGTTGACATGAATCTACTGCTAAACAAGGGAGTCCAATTCTAGTGGTATGAAGAATGTCAACAAGCCTTTGCTAAAATCAAGAAGTACCTAGTAACATCGCTAGTAATAGCTCTACTAAGGCTATACGTGTCATTCTTGCTATATATTTGCTACTAATTTTGCTTTGGGAACCATGTTGGCTCAAAAGAATGTGCAAGATAAAGAACAAGTGATATATTACATCATCCGCACCTTGGTGAGCTATGAGATAAGATATGCATATGTAGAAAATTTGTGCTTGGTAGTGGTCTTTGCAACTGAGAAATTGTACCACTATATGTTGAGCCATACAATATATGTAATATCTAAACAAAATCCTTTGCAGTATATTATGAGCAAGACATATCACAATATACGTACTGCAAAGTGGATCATACTATTAATAGAATTTGACTTATAATTAATAAGTCAAAATTTCATTAAGGGACAAGTCATAGATTATCAAATGGCAGAGATACCTCTTCAGAACAATAGGTGCCTCACCATAGAACTTCTTGATGATGTATTCTTCACATTATCAGAAGCACCCAAACTTGAATAACCTAAAAATAAAGTTGACATGACTTTATTCTTTGATGGTTTGAAGTGTGAGCAAGGAGGTGGTGCAGGTATTGTGTTTTCATGCCATAAGGTGCTCCAATGCCCTTATCATTTAAGCTAGATTTCTCTTTCATGAATAACAACACTGAATAAGAGGCCCTAATCTTGGATTTCCAAATAGCCATCACTATGAATATCAGAAGGATAAATATATTTAGTTATTCCCTCC
Source organism: Wollemia nobilis (assembly GCA_028583015.1). NCBI lineage: Eukaryota > Viridiplantae > Streptophyta > Pinopsida > Araucariales > Araucariaceae > Wollemia > Wollemia nobilis. The sequence goes on along the minus strand of JAQPPZ010000386.1, from coordinate 2,515,215 downwards.
TCATAGTCAACCAAGTTAAGGGATTATTCCAATGCAGGGATCCAATCCCAAAATCTTACAAGGAGCTTTTTGACACCTATCTAGCCAAAATATAATGAGGTAATCCTTCGTTCATAAAATAAATTCATAAATACTATGGTTTCTTTGGGATCCTTAATCCCTCAAAATGTATCTTCTGAATTCACTACCATTCATGTGGATATGCTCTTGCAATCAGTGATACAGCATGAGGCTTTTGATAACAAATAATCAGTCAACATGATTCATATAGAACTAGACCATGACTAGTTTTGTAAATCTAGAGACTTTTTAAAGAAGGTGCCTTGGGTTTCGTTGATATTATAGGGTCCTATGGGGAATGGTACCACCATTCACCATAAGGTTGTTTTTCAATCTACATTTATGTACATTGAATCATAGGATAAACAAGTCATCTTGTCTATTGAGGTTGTAGCTTATCATGACTGGCTATCCCAATTGCAAGATTTAATTAAACTTGAAATTTTCCCACACGGACTATTGCATACTGAAAGATGATCATTCAAATAAAAAGCAACAAGATATGTCTTGCTATGAGGCATATTGTATCATCGAAGCTATGATTGAGTCCTCCTTTGTTGTCTAGAGCCCCAAGAATCATCTTGGGTGATTTTTCAAGATTAAAACGGTACATGTGGTGGCTAGTTCAGTGGCATATCCATTATCAAGCACATCCTTTGTATGGGTTATTACTAGCCCACCATGGAGAAGGATTTTTGTAAGTATGTCAAGAAATGTGTTAAATGTCAACATCATGCAAATCTAACATACCTTGCATCTCAAGCCTTACATCCCATTCAGGTGTCTTGACCATTTTCTCAGTGGGGTTTCAATTTAATTGGAAATATCTCTCCCCCATATTTAGGCTGACACACATTTATCTTAATAGCTATTGAGTACTTCACCAAATGAGTGGAATAAGTCCCCTTAACCTCGATGATTAGACCATGAATTGCAGAGTTCATACTTCACAACATCATCTATCATTTTGGGGTCCCCTTCAAAATAATCTCAAATAATGGGCCATCATTCAAGAACAAAAATATGCGGGTTTTGATGTCCAAATACAAAATTTAGCATATTTTTGTGACACCATATTATTAGTAGGAAAATGGGCATGCAAAGGCCTCAAAAAAGAAAATAGTAGCCATATTAAAGAAGATGGTGAAATAAAATCATAAGGATTGTCATCTGTAATTACCCCTTGCATTATGGGTTTACAGGATTAGCATGTAAATGCCCATTAGGGAAACATCATTTTTACTTGTATATGGTATTGAGGCCATGATGCCCTTAGAGTTGGATATTCCAATATTGTACATCACATTGAAAGAGTTCATCAATTATGACACTATGTGGCAAGCTCACTTGAATTAGTTGACCCTTTTCAATGAACATCGCATCAATGATCTTGAGCATCTTTGCATTTACCAAGATTGTCTAACACAAGCTTATAACAATAAAGTCCATCTGAGAGACTTTAAGGTTGTGTATCTTGTACTTAAAGAGAACAACATAACTCAAACCTATCGCCGCACCTATGAGATAATTTTACGACCAACTGGATAGGTCCTTATATCATCTTTAAGAAGATTAGACCTAGGGCATATAGCCTAACATCACTAAAAGGGGTTGAGGAGCTAGAGGCTCTCAAAAAAATTTATTTAAGGGTATTTTACACATAAGCACAACAAAACACAAAAACATTCAAATAAATATCAAAAATATCAAAAACATTCAAAAATTTTAAAATTACAAAAACAATAGAAAACTTCAAAATCAAAAGGCTCCAAAGGCATCAAAAGCTCTTTGGTCAAAGCACAAAATACTCCAAAGGCATCTAGAAGCCCTTTGGTAAAAAAAAATAAAAGGCTCCAAAGGCATCAAAAACTCTTTGGTCAAAGCACAAAAGGCTCCAAAGGCATCTAGAATCCCTTTGGTGAAAAAAAACAAAAGGCTCCAAACGCATCAAAATCTCTTTGGTCAAAGCAAAAAAGGCTCCAAAGGCATCTAGAAGCTCTTTGGTAAAAAAAAACAAAATGCTTTAAAGGCATCTAGAATCCCTTTGGCTAAAAAAACAAAAGTCTCCAAAGGCATCAAAATCTCTTTTGTCAAAGCACAAAAGATTCCAAAGGCATCTAGAAGCTCTTTGGTCAAAGCACAAAAGGCTCCAAAGGTATCTAGAAGCCCTTTGGTCAAATCACAAAAGGCTCCAAAGGCATCATAAGCCCTTTGGTCACACACAAAATGCCCCAAAGGCATTTTAAAGAAATTTGGTCACATCACAAAAGGCTCCAAAGGTATCTTAAAGCTCTTTGGTCACATCACAAAAAATCCCCAAAGGCATCTTAAAGCCCTTTGGTCAAAAACAAAACACAAAAGCACAAAAATAGTTTAAATTCAAAAGTCCAAAAAAACATTCAAAATAATCAAAACTCAAAAACAATTGAAAGCATCAAAAACACAAAAACATTTGCATTTAGAATTTGCATCCATTAGTTACATTGCATTAGGCATGTTGCATCCATTGTATTTTCACTAGGATAGTTTGTTTTCACAATCTCACAAATGACACCATGTTTGTACCTCAATCATGCATCTTCAAAATCCATCATCATCCATAACCCATGTGTGTAACTGTATTTTTCAACACAACCCCTCATGTTGTTATAATGAATATAATAGGGTTTTTTGATCACTCATCCATACCTAGTGATTTTATCAAATTTATAGAAAGCTATATTTTATTTTAATATATGAGGCCTAGTTTTAATAGCACCTGGTATATTTTAGAATCCTATCACTAATCAAAACACTAATATCCTAGTTGGAACAAGGGAAATATGAATGCTACAAGTGGTACTAGACATCCTAAGCAAAATATTTCTACTTTCTCACCTTGCGATGCACATGGTCTAGGATTTTGATCATTAGAAAATGAAAAGCTCCCCCCTACACAAATAAATCCCTTGCTTTCATCAAAACAAGAAAAAATCTTGAAACAAAGTAAAATCCAAAAGCAAAATAAACGGTGATTATTATAACTACATAAATCCCTTGCTCAAGAGAAAATAAAATTCAAAATAGACAGTGATTTTCATCACTAAAGCATGAGCAAGTATCCCAAATAAATGTGAATAAAATAAGGTATGAAGAGTTTGAATCCTTGTAATGGTCAGTATCCACAAACCATTGAGTTATCCCTAATACAACAATGGGCTGCATGAATCCTGCTTGGCATTAGGGTAAGCTCTAAATAAATTGTAAAAATGGCTAGCTTTAGGTGTCTTGTATCACCTAGTGGTCTAATCTAAATGAGTCCAACTTAGGATCAGGATAAACATTTGAGGATCCCCAATATAAAAATGGTTTGAATGAATCCCGCATAGCATTGGGGTATGCTTATATTTTATCTAATACATTTATTTGCACACACAAGGATAATGAGTATCTAGGTCTTCATAATAGAAACCTTATCTTTTAGGAGTCCTGTATGGTCAATACACAACTTTTGATGGAGTAACTAGGGTGTTTGAGTCTCATGGAAAACCTCAAAAATCACCTCATAGCAACAAATAACATCATCAATCAAATAACCAACTTTATTCAGGAGGCTTTTGTTCATTAAACATCGTACATGAATAGGATAGATACTAGATAAATATCAATAATGTATTTAGATGACCACTGACTATTTTGTAAAGTTATTTTAATTTACATAGCCTTATAAAGAAAGCACATACATATCACATCATCTCATCTTACATTTGAATGCTTAAATGATTAATTCTCATGCTAAGAGTTATTATTTACATCCATAATGGTTATACATTATGTGGTGTCGCCCATTAGATTGTTGAACTCATATCACATGCATTCCTTATATTTTAAGTGATTAAAGCATACAGGTTCATTTACATTAGATCATCATCATATAACTAATGCATGTAAACACATTTCATTTACCATATCATAACAACATAAGTTAGATGCATACAATTAGATCAAAAATTAAGCATGCATTTAACAATAACACTGCATCCATATATGCATACATCACAAGTAGTCCATCTACACATATATATCACACCATATAAATTATACATATATCACTTCGCTATAGCATGTAAATCAATACATCACATCATATAGCATAAAATCATAATACTACATCACATAAATATAAAAGAAAAATATAAGTACACATAATGAGCCTCAAAACATTGATATCATATATATGTGTTAAATACGTACATAAGGGTACAAAATTATCCATGGGCTATAATTGTGTAAGTCATCTGACCCTACACTCAAAAAATAAATCTAGAAACATTAGTCATTAGATTGAGCCTATGCCCCCAGTCTCACCTCCACCCTCGACTCCATCCCTATGAGTATGGTGGGAGCTAGTCCCTGCAGTCCTCTCTATATGAGTCTTGGTACTCTAGCTAGGTCGATTCAAATATTTCCCTGACATGCTCTACATGCTTTGTTATGACCCCCCTACTATAGGTCTATCCTGAGTAGTGGCACCTAACATATGAATCTACATTTGTAGATATGTGATGTACACAACATCTATAATCTAAGCATTGTAGTCCTCCAAGAGACCCCATAGGTGTCTGACCTTTGCACCTGAATCTAAACCTTTCAGCCCCTGTATAGTGGGAGTAATTGACACCACCTATCCTCATGCAGCATTCCTCTCAGAAGTGAGCTACTCTATCCTAAGTTACACCGAGTCAATCTATATATGGAGGGTGGCCCTCTCCTCCTCAAAGCTCCTAACCTATGTTTGAATCCCAATAATAGTAGAGTCCCACAACAAGATTTAAATATGAGCTGCCTAAAGCTCAGCCTCTATGTGGTGTAACTAAGCTCATAGAGGAGACTCCTGCTCTCCTAGAGCTAATGCCTCTTCCTACTTTAGGACTTGCTCCTCTTTTGGCTTCTCCACTCTGACCTATATAGTCCTTTTTCTAAGCCTCCACTCAGTACCCATCAATATCCTCCTCTGCAACTACCTCATCCCAATCCTAAGCTAAGCTACTGCCACCTTGCCATAGCCACATAACCCACCACTGCATATACACCTCAGTTACCCCAATATCTGCTATATCGACATCCACTATTGGAGGGTCATCATCCTATATAACTACTATAACTTAGGATAGTAGAATATCCCTCTCTACGATGACCCACCTGTACAAAATGGGCTCTAGAGGTATATCCTATTATAGGCCATACTATTGGAGCACTTGGGAATAGTGAAAGAACTCCATCATGTTGCCCTTGTTGCCAATAACCCATTGGTTATGCCTAGTTCAAGTCATAAATTTTTTTGCCTCTCCCCATGTGTGGCACTCATGATAAGGCCTCCAAATAATATCCTTGGACTACAGACTATTCATAGTCATTACATAGTGAGATAGATCTCCTGCATGACATCAATTCTTGTGTTTCTCATGCTCTCTAGTCCACCTAACTCTGTAACATTGATCCACACCTGCAATGGCCATAATATTGATAGGCAATCCTCGTAGGTAGTCCACCCTGATGTGCTCCCATCCCTAGATCTAGAGGAGTAGGTTGTAAGTAACACTACCTCATACATATCGCTGAATCCTATAAATATCATCATAACAAATTTGCCATAAATGCACTCCCCCAAGCCATGATGATGGGCTCCTTGCTATCCATCAAATCTTGGACCATATCTAAGAGGTTCCATGGTAACCTCACTCCAAAGCAGTCATGTAAAAGCATGTTACGTATAACCAACATAAAAATGGCATTCCACCATGGGAAGACATCCTCTTGATATCATCGATTCATCGAGATCCACCATGATGACAGTCATCAAATATTGTAGTTGCATGATGTCCAAAGACTCTCATGAAGATAGCATCTTTGTCATTAGTGGGTGAGGACACGATATGGAATCCATCAAAAGGGATCCTAAAGATCCTGTATATATCATCTGCCATGATGGTCATCTCACCAGTAGGGATATGGAAGGTGTTAGTCCTAGAATCCCACCTATGTTATAGGAAAGTGAGGTAGGCCTAGTCTAACATGATTATCAGTAGCCTCATGACATACTAAAGTCCACAGGCATCAAGACACTCCCAATATGTGTCATCCATATGGGGTAGTAGTTGCACAAGCAAAGTAGGATCTCGAGCCGACGTAGATAAGAGCTAACAGTGCAAAGTAAATACCTAAATTAAATTCACTTAACAACTAAAATGGCCAATAAAATGTAAAATGGTGTAAAATAAAACTAATATATTCTAAGGCTACAATAATAATGGCTAAATGCACCTAAACATTCCAAAAAATCAAAATGCACACTTCAAAAATGCCAAAAAAATCAATTAAATTCCTTAAAAATAAAAAAAAATCAAAAATAAACCTAAGGTTGCTTGGCTGCTCATGCCAAGAGCGGCCATGCAGTGGCCACTGAAGCCAACAGTGGCTAGCTACCAACGATCAAAAAATTAATCATTGGGATTCAAGCTAGTCGTTGACGGTGACAACGACCCCTATTTGACCATTTATGGGTCGCCCTGAGCATCAATGACCATGAGGAGACATGCCAACGACATTCACCTTCATCCAAAAACAATAATTTTTTTTTTTAAATATAAAAACTAAGCTAAAATAACTACAATTAAGCTAAACCTAGACCTATTGACCGGTTTGATTCATTGCCAACTAGTTTAATTTGGTTCATTTATTGATTAATTAGTGAGGTTCATTTTACCCAATAAAACAAATAACAAGCTAGGGTTTGAGAGATACCCATGAGTCATTAGTTCCTCTACTTTTCGATGCCTCACCCTACTCCACCATGGTTTCTAAATTTGGCAGCATCCCAGATCACAACCACTCTCTCTCACCTTAGAGCTCAAGAGTGCAAATTTTGAGCTGGAAAAGAATGAAAAGTCAAAACCTAACTTTTATTTTATATTTTCTACTTTTTTTGTAGCCATTGATGGAATCATCGACCCACGTTCTCTAGCCACTAACACTGACAGTGGTATTGATCTGGTCATTACTTTTGTTAGCGTCTAGCCAAAAGTAATAAAAAGACTCAATTTCTCACCACAAGAAACCCACCCCACATAAATAAAGCTTTCATTTCATTTCTTCTATGACATTTTTAGCAAATCATCAAATTTAGTGATTCAACACAAGCTTGAATGGAATTGCTATCATCTTGATTCCCTAAGAAGGCCATTACAGTCGAACCGCTCCGAGGGATAGAAATGTACAATTACTAAAAATGGTTGAAATAACACCTGATATAGGACCTGCCCTATAACAACAAAGTAAACCTCTTTAAAAGGATCCAAATCATTCATCTTGGAAAAAATTATCATAAGCTTACCCTTTGCTGGGAAAAAAAAACAAATATGATAGTTAAGCTTGTAGCTCTCCTCCTATCGGACCAATCATAGCACCAAGGCTACCCGATCATCACTGGACTTGTGAATTTTTTTTCAAATTTAAGCCTTCCATCATGTTGGAAGTAATGATTCTAGGATTCACACCCTTTCTCATGACTAGGGCATCCAATGTTGATCAAATCAATGATCATCACACACCCTACAATTTGGCCCTAGGTGGTCTATTTTTTCTCTATGTTGTGTTTTCCCACAATGCATCCCAAAAAGAGGTATCTATAGACACCTAAAACATGTCATGTTTAGGATACTACTCATATGGGCACATCAAAAGGCCATATGACTAATATTGGACCTTTCTAAGAGCCAATAGTGGTCCTAACCATTCAAAAAGAGCAACTCTAGCCCATCCAGGCTTAGCCACTATCAATCAAAGCAACTACCAACACTAGTCATTGAATTTGAGAGTGGCCACACCTAGCTATTGCTCTTGATAGTGACTAGCACAAAAACACAGTCTATCCATGAATACGGGCCCATATTACACAGTCTGACTGCACTTGCATTGCTTATGAATGGTTTTTGGCATGGAACTCCCAGAGCTCCTCCTAACTACCCTTTTAATGCAAATTTGTGATTGATACTTCCCCTTGGGACAATCAATTATATGCAGATCTTGATTTTGGCTTCTTTAGGAAGCCAAGATCTAGATCTAAATCTGAATATGGGAGGTCTACATATGGAATCTACCAAGAAAAGCAAATGATCTGTGAATATTAGAATTTTGTACAACAAATCTCTAATATATTGGAGAGAAATTCTATACCCCATGGATGCGTAGCGGAGCTTTGCCTAATTTAGCAATGATTTCTTGCCATACAACCATTTAGATTGAATGTTCTTCATTGCCAATCAATGTATGGATACAAAAGGCGACCCTTAGACATCAATTCAAATGAGGATGTACTGATCCAAAATTTTTGTGCCCTTACCTTCAGGCTAAAGGATCCATGCCCAGAAGGGGAATGCAAGAAGGATGGGACAATACCTCAGACTGAGAGGCCCTTTGAAGGTCACGCCTCTCAGGGGAGGGATATATGGGTGAATTTTTTATGGATGGTGGGGTTCACTAGGAAACTTTGAGTGGCAGTTTCCACACCTAGGTTGAGAATGGGTTTGATGTGTTCATTTTATACTCAATCATTCATATTCCTAGGTTGGCCAAAATGAATCTAAGCTATTCTATCTGAAAATGCCAATTTATATGAATACAGAAAGCATGAATGAATCCTAAATACCAATAATATGTTAAATGAGAAAGAATGCACCTGATTCTAGATGTTTGATGAATATTCTAAAGCTTGTACGAGTCCAGATCATCCCGAATATGACAGGATCATCTATAATTGTATATAATCATCCCAAATCACATTCGATCATCTGAAATCAGACAAGATCGTCGAGAAACCTATAATCACAAAAACAGACACCAAAACAAAAAATGCAACTACAGTAATAATGTAGAATGATAGAAATGACAGTATAAATGCTTAACTGATAAATCTAGATAGCATATTAAAGGAAATGCATTGTTTTAATAACTTATTTTAACTTTATCATGCATTTATGCTAAATGAGGTGAACTCCAAGATGCATAATGAAAATAAATCAAGCTAATGCATAATAAAATAAGGAATATGAGAAATGCAAACTCAGGGCTCTGATTGCCCCCAATCTGAACTGCATTCGAGATCGCCTCCAATCGTACGATATCATCGTCGATATGTGATAGGATCATCTAAAATCATGTGGAATCGCCTGTGACGATTCGAGCTTCCTCCAGCTAAAGTACAGTGAAATCTTGTAATGAAAACTTGAAACTATGAGTGCAAACAATGGTAGATAGGACGTCTTAACACAACAAAGCTAAATGGTAGGTAAAATCAACCAGGGAGAGAGTCAGGAGGAGAGCCAGGAGCATAAACTAAGAAAATCCCATTTTATATAGAATTAGGGGGAGGTTAGGAGGTTGGGGATCATCCCAATTTGGGAGATCTCCAACGGAGGAATCTCCAACTGCATAGACACACTTCTACCCAAGTTGGAGAGGCTGTTGAAACATAAGCTAATTATGAAAATTCGGTTTTGGGACGAAATCGTCTGGACGTTCTGTTCTATATGATTTCGTCCGATATGGGATGATATCATCAGATCAGTGATGATATCTTCCAAAGGTCAAAACAACTTCTAAAAATGGCACAAAAAATGGGGTGAGCGGTTAATGGGTGGTTTCGGGGTTAAAATTCAAATTTTTATCTTTTTACTAAGGGTTTAACTGCGCCAATTTTAGGGTGCTACATTTTGCCCCCTCTTTAGCAAATTTTTTGAATAAAATGCGTTAAAGATGAGTTCTTCTCGATTTACGAGAAAGTAATAATTTATTCCATTTTTTAGACGACGATTCTAGGTCGAATCGTACGACTGCTTACTATGGTGCCCCCTCCGTGTTTTTACCCAAATCAAACGTTTGAGGTAAAAGTGTGGAAAAGCAAAAATGTTACTTATATATATATATATATATATATATATATATATATATATATATATATATATATATATATATATATTTGTTATTTTTGTGATATGACTTATGCATATGTTTTATGATGCTTTAAATTTTGAATTGTTGATTGATTATTCATGTAATTATGTCGTTGGAAATAGTATAATTTTATGTCATGTTGTAAAATTTAAATGAAATAATTTGATGTAAACAAAATGGTTGTTGTGGTATGATTTGATGAAAATAAAGGGACTTCTAACAATAATTTCAAAGGACATTGTCGATGTTATATGACCATTTCATGGAGTCGCCGCTCGCTAGGTCGTCAAGCTAATCCCAGTATAGAAATATTGCTAAAAGTAAAAGAGTGCTTAAGAGACTGTCTTAAGACTTTGTGTTGTGATGATGAAAAATGATGATGGTGATGATTTGTTTTCAGATTTTCATGAAAATATTATGCATGAAATATTAAAAATATGATTTTTGTTAGGCATAAAATTTTTAAGTGTGATAATATTTTGAACAATTCCTTAGGAATTATACCATCATTGCAAAAAACTGAATGTTGACATAATGAAATGAAATAGAAAAGTTTTCATTCCTTTTAAAGCACAGTTGTGTAACATAATGATTTAAGCCATATGCTTTTATGGATAAAAAATGGGAAATAAAATTAGAACAATGGTTTGTGCTAGGCATAGAATTATAGGTATAGACTTATACCATCATCGCAAAATCCAAAAATAATTTTATTGCATAATTGATTTTTGATTTTGAGATAAACAGAAAATATATAAGATGAGGACTTGCGCTAGGCATAAAATTCTAGTTTAGGTTTTAGGAACTATACCATCATTGCAGAAGTTGAAAGTATATATAAACGTGACTTTATTGTATGTTTTGAAAGAAATTTTGGATTTTTGAAAAAAATGTATGTAATTGTTTTTATACTAAACAAATGTTCTCAAATAAGAAGATGAAATTATTCCAAAATATTTGCATAAATATTTTAAATTATCTCAAATACAAAATGTAGATTTATAAGGAACCCTCATGTGCATATGTGAGTTCATTTCCGATCTTGATTTATCATAATGATACAAAATCTCTCAAATACAAATGTGTGTGCAATTGTATTGTTCATTTACCAATTTTGAGCAAGATAATTTGATACAAGTAATTTGAATTAACCAAAGAAGTGTTCATTGACCATGATTTATATGCATGTAACCGTACCAGACTACTATGTAAGTTGGGTCATCAAGAGCTAGCTGATCCATAAGCAGACATAGGTCTATACAAGAAGGTCGCTAATGTGACAGACATATCACCATGCTAGGAGTTACCCAAGGCCAAGCGGGTTGGGCACAAACCACCTGTTATGGGGCTTACCTCATGGTTTTCAAATAATTGAGAATTCCAGGGATTCAAGCTCATTCACCCTTCTTTTCTTTTCAAGGGGTAGGGAAAGGGATTTATTGTTTTTTGCTTTTGCTTTTCTTTTTCTCTTTTTTTTTTTTTGTATTTTTTCTTGGAACTAAGATAATGCTGAAATATTTCTGCTATGGTACAAAATGATATTTTTATTTTTCTCATTTTATTTGACTTTTCTTTTTCTTCCTATACTAGGGATACTTGCTCATATTGGCTGTAGAGTAAGGGATTTTTATTCTGGACAGGGGTGAGCTTGTCCTTTTGTCAATTCTTAAAGATTCTAGACCATGTGCATGATAGGATAGCAGGGGAAACTTTTCGCTCAAGAAACCACTTCTACTATGTAGCATCATATTGAATTTGCAATGAAATCATTTTAATGTGAAAAGATATACTTGGTTCAAGTAAATAACAAGATCAATAATCTATGCTCAAAACTTTATTTAATTCAACTGTGGACTTTGATATAAGAGAGATTAATAATCATACCAAATAAAATCAAGATATTTATTCATGTGAGTTTGAAAGTGAGGGTTTCCAAATAAATGCTAATTTATCCAAAACAACTGAAAATATAACTGCAATACTTCAAGAATTGATAGGTGCAAGAAATAAAATATGTTTTTGAAGATTTTGATTTTTGTAGGTTTTGATTTTGATTTATGAATTGAGAGAATACATAATATTACTGTTTTTTTATTTTTTTATTTTATTTTTATTTTGAAATTGGTGGTATATACAAGATGATCTATATACACTATACACGGTTATTTGAGTATAGCATGTCTAAGGTTGCTTCAAAATCAAAGGAGGTTTTGAAGGATAATTTGGTTGTGGTGAAGGTAAGAAAAAAGGTGATGAATAAAAGGTAGCGATAACAAAAGCTTTATTATAATGTAGAATAATGTAGCAAAAGATTTGACTTTTATATGTGTAAAATTGATCATGTTACAAAATAAAATGTCAGAAGGATAAGAAGGTTCTTCATTCTTATCACTATCTTCCAAGTCTTGATAATATGGAGGGAGCATATGTGAAAGATATGCATGGGTTTTTTTTTGTAAACAAGGATGATCTTATATGGATGAAGAAAAGTGATGGATAGAAGGTAATTGTGAAAATGGAGAATGTATAGAACTTGATGTTTCAACCATTAAATATTCTTCAAATGGTGTTGGGTCACCATGTATGGTAACAATTTTATTTGCAAGTTCAAACTTCAAACATTGGTGAATATTGGAAGGGACAACCCTCATCGTATGAATCCAAGGACTTCTGAGAAGTAGGTTGTAAGGTGAAGGGCAATATGCTACATAAAACAAAGTATCTAGGATCTTGGATCCAATATTAAGGGGAATAATTATAGTACCTTGATCTTCTTGAATTTCATTGTTAAAATATTTTATAATAACATTTGATTCATTAATATCTTCCTTTAATTTGAGTTTTTGGAATAATTGATAAGTGCATAAACTAAAAGAGGAGCCATTATCTACCATGATAGTTTTAACAGGTGTTTATTTACTAGATCCTATAATGTAAAGATAAGAGTCTTCTTGTGGAGTAGAGGAAGGAATATCCTCATCATAGAATGAAATATAGTTAACCTCAAGAGGACTTACACCATTAATCATGTTCTTAGGGAAAATATCACGAGGAACAAATTGTTGGCTAAGTATCTTGAACAAATTTTCCTTATGATAACTTTGTAATACTTCTAAAAGGGATATCTTTGCTTGAGGATTAATCACTTGTTTTTGGCTATCAAAGTGGATTTTAGATTGAGATTTTTATTCTAAAGATGAGCTTTCTATGCTTACATTCCATTTTGGATCATTCTATAGAGCCAAAGATAGTTTTGAAGGTTGGTCAAATGAGGAATCCATATCTTGAATATCATATTGAGTTGATTGAACTTGAGGTTGCTCATTTGTAGTTTATGTTACAATATTAGTAATATCATCATGATGGGACACATTAACATGCAATATTTGATTGGTTTCCTGTTGTTGATAATTGAATAGGGGTTCTTGGGAGATCCCCATGTCTTGATTGATTATTAGTATTTGATGTGTAGGAGTTTGATAGTTTATTGGAGATTTATAATCAGTTGTAGATTGTAATTCCTTTATATTAAAAAGACCCTCATCAATAAAATCTTGAATTGCACATCTTAAATCCTTACAATTTTGTGTCATATGTCCATCTACTCTATGATATTCACAATGTAGCTCAGGTTTAAACCAATCTGTTGTGGTATCAAGTTGTCTTATGGAAGGGAGTTCAATCTTATTTGTATCAAGTAAATGATTGAGAATTATATCCATTGGTTGATTGAGCTTTGTAAATGTACGTGATGAAGGTTTTTGATAAGTGCCTTAGGAGTTCAGTCATAAAAGGACCTAATGGTTTTTTACCTCTTTTTTCTTTATTATGGGTAGAATGATGATATGAAGATTGTGAAGTATGATGTGAGTGCATGGTAGGATTGGAAGAATAAGTATTTTCTTGTTGAAATTGATGTGTTGTATTGAAAGAAGAATATTGAAAGGATGGAGGAGGATTATATGTGGATTGATAGAAATAATATGGATAAATGGGAGAATAGATAATATCGTTATGAAGAGGATTGGAAAAGGGATTGTCCTTTTGGGTTATGGATGAAAAATGAGAAAAGCGTGATGGAGGTGATGTTGAATAGGGATGAGGTTGGTCATAATCAAAAAATGTATTTGGCTGAATTCTTCCAACATTACTGATGGGCTCATATTGATTTGAGTAAAAACTCATGGTTTCTTTAGTACTTTTAAAAGTAATATTTAGTATCTACTATTTAGAATTGAATCTAAAACTTATAATCTTGAAATGATGATTTTGTTGTTTTTTTTTTGTATACATATATATATATATATATATATATATATATATATATATTGTTTTTTTTTTTAATCAGAAATATGCCTATGTTATTCACGTCGGGTTCACCAAAATGTACTAACCCAATTTTTTTGTGCCCTTACCTTCAGGCTAAAGGATCCATGCCCGGAAGGGGGATGCAATAAGTATGGGACAATACCTCGGACTGAGAGGCCCTTTGAAGGTCGCGCCTCTTGGGGGAGGGGTATAAGGGTGAATTTTCAATGGATGGTGGGGTTCCCCAGGAAAATTTGAGTGACAGTTTCTATGCCTAGGTTGAGAATGGGTTTGATGTGTTCATTTTATACTCAATAATTCATATTCCTAGGTTGGCCAAAATGAATCTAAGCTATTCTATATGAAAATTCCAATTTATATGAATACAGAAAGCATGAATGAATCCTAAATACCAGGAATATGTTAAATGAGAAAGAATGCACCTGATTTCGGATGTCTGATGAAGATTTTGAAGCTTGTAGGAGTCCAGATCATCTCGAATATGATAGGATCATATGCAATTGTACATAATCATCCCAAATCATAGTCTATCATCTGAAATCAGACAAGATCATCATCGATCAAACGAATTCGTCATTTGAATTCATCAGAAACCTGCAATCACAGAAACAGACACCAAAAACCAAAAATGCAACTACAAGAATAATGCAGAATGATAGAAATGATAGTATAAATGCTTAACTAATAAATCTAGATAGCATATTAAATAAAATGCATTGTTTTAATAACTTATTTTAACTTTATCATGCATTTATGCTAAATGAGGTGAACTCCAAGATGCAGAATGAAAATAAATCAAGCTAATGCATAATAAAATAAAGAAGGAAGATGATAAATGCAAACTCAAGGCTTTGATTGCCCCCAATCTGAACTACAGTTGATATCGCCTCCAATCGTACGAGATCATTGCCGATCTATGACAGGATCATCCGAAATCATGTGGAATTGCCTATGACAATCCAAGATTCCTCTAGCTGAAGTACAGTGAAATCTTGCAATGAAAACTTAAAACTATGAGTGCAAACAATGGTATATAGGATGTCTTAACACAACAAAGCTAAATGGTAGGGAAAATAAACCAAGGAGAGAGTTATGAGGAGAGCCAGGGGGATAAAATAAGAAAATCCTAGTTTATATAGAATTAGGGGGAGGTTAGGAGGTTGGGGATCATCCCAATCTGGGAGATCTCCAACGGAGGAATCTCCAACTGCATAGACATGCTTCTTCTCAAGTTGGAGAGGCTGTTGAAATAGAAGCTAATTATGAAAATTTGATTTTGGAAAGAAATCGTCTAGACGTTCTGTTCTAGATGAATTCGTACGATCTGGGATGATATTGTCAGATCGACGACGATATCGTCCAATGGTCAAAACAACTTCTAAAAATGGTGCAAAAAATGGGGTGAGAAGTTAATGGGTGGTTTCGGGGTTAAAATTCAAATTTTATCTTTTTACTAAGGGTTTAACTGCACCAATTTTAGGGTGCTACAAAGGAATCTAGTGATACAACCCTTGGTCCATGAGAATGGTTTTATTTCATGGCCGCTATCCTTGACAGTGGCCCATAGGCATAGCCTAGGGTTTTTAGGTATTATTTTCCAAGCCTTAGCTTAGATCTATCATTACTTTTTACTTTATTAATTAGTTCCAGCATAGATCTAATTTCTTTCATACATTTACACTATTATTTTTTGAGTTATCCACGTATTTATCATTTAGTTTTTTTACATTTTGATCTTATTATGCTTATATATCATGCTTCATAGATTTGCTAATAAAGCCTCATCATGAGAGGTTGCCTGCACTACTAATTACCTACTGTTATTTCTTGTACCTAGGATACAGGTTACAGGACCAAGCCAAAGTGTTTAAGCATCATATCCCTCCAGGCAAGCAAAGGAGAAGGAGGTATATATAAACCCTCATACAAGTTTGTGTGCAAGACCAAGAGTCTTGTGGAGTGCACCACCCTCTTGTGGGGGACACCATTACTTTTTCTTGTATTTTATTGTATCAAACTAGGTATCCCTAAGAGGGACCGATATGTAACCAAAATCCACATGAATAAATAAAATATATTTCTTGCATTTGTCACTTTCGTGTTATTTATGCTTTCATGGTCTTTTATTTTGATATAATGTTGCAAGTAGACTAAGGGTGCACAACTCCCCGAGGTCATACAATATTATTATAATATCATTCAATATTATAATAATAAGGCCCAAGAAATCATTAAAAAAGAAATATCTTGGACAAGGGTTATTTATCCTTTATAAAAGGTTGCAAAGGTCTATTTTAAATTATTTAAATTAAATATTTTAACAAAAGCTAAAATTTTAGTTTAAAATAGTTTATGGCACCAAAAGTTTCAAATTGAAATGTAATTTAAAGCAAGAGAGGGTTGATGTGTTTAAAACCAAGGGAAAGTATTTAAGGAAAATTATTTTTCATTTCCTAAGTCTAACAATTCGAATGCCCAAGTGATAAGAAAATTGTGCACTCGAATATCGAAAGGGAGAAGATGTTTGTGAGTTTTTAAAGCAAGAGAAGCAGAGTTGTGTTGGAATCAACTTGGTGTAAAAGACATATTCCATAGAGTTGGGTAGCATAGGTGGTAGGAAGAACATGGCTAAGGCACTTGCAAAGGGAATATTTCAATTTTAAAATCCCACCAAGTTTTTTTGCAAAGAGGATAAAGCATTTTTCATTTTTAGTGAAGGTGATTTCAAAATGGAAAACATGGGTGTTTTTTTTTATGTGGGCGTGTAGCCCAAGTGATAGCCTAGCCTTGGGCTAGGGAATTACGGTGACTTAGATCATGAGTTCAATCTTGGATGTTGGTCATTGATACTTGTGCAATATCTTTTTTACAGGCTAGAATATTAAGGTATGCTTTTTAATTAATGTGCTCCTATGGTCTTGGAATACATGATTTGACTTTGAGGCTTTGAAATTGTGAAAGGAAAATAAGTGAAATTGATTAGGGAGTCATAAGGGGTGTTAATTAATTTTTATTTTTTGGTGCTTAGAAATTAAACCAAGTATTGGATATTATAAGGTGTAAACAAAGGAACTTTATTTTAATGTGTGTTGAATATTATTTTGAAAAAGTATTGGAGATTATAAGGTGTAAACAAAGGAACTTTATTTTAATGTGTGTTGAATATTAGTTTGAAAAGAAGGATATTATAAGGTGTAAACAAGGAACCTTATTTTTTTTATATGTTGAATATTATTTTGAAAGTGGAGGAGTGATAAGGTGTATTTGTGACTTGACATTTTATTATATTTATTGTATGGTGAAATATTTGATGAGGTAAATATTCATATTGAGGTTTTGAGATAAACCATTGTTATCTAACCCTGAAACAGAAACAAAAAGAAATTAGTTGTGAGTAAAATGGGTTTTGAAGACATATCTCCATAACAGCAAAAAGGTATGAGCACATTATCATTTTTTTAGATTGATTGAATGAATGTTGTGAAATATAAGGTGGAGTGAAAATAATTGTTTGATAAGCATTATTGGAAATATTTGAGTAAGTTTTTATATGCTTCATGGGTGAATTTTTAGAGAAAATTTGATATAGAGATTAAATATTATTTGAGTTAGGGTTTGAGACCTACATTGTGCCTTTGATTGAAGAAGTATTAAAATACTTGGTTAGGGTTTGTAAGCAAGTTGTGTTTCATTGGTTGAATTATTAAGTGAAGTTTTTGAGCATTGGTTTTGTGTGATATTGAAAGTAAATGTACAAACATTAGAAACCAAATTTGTGAAAGTGACAGACTTAATGATTGAGTAGAACATATTAATTTTTGATAGAGTACATCATTCTCTATAAGTTCCAAAGATTAAATGAATTCTGAAGAAAATATGTCTTATTTTATAGCATTATGTGCAAGATTTGAGATTAATTGAACATATTTTGTGAGCTATTTTGAGTAAGTGTTTAAGCAAATTTAAGCAAGTTCTTGAGAGGACTTGAAGGCATATTTGAGGTAAGTCTTGGTGAAGACTTGAGAGTATATTGAGTAAGTTCTTTATAGGACTTGAAAGTAGGTTTGAGGAAAGTCTTGGTTAAGACTTGAGAGCAGTTTAAGCAAGTTCTAGAGAGGACTTGAAGGCAGATTTGAGGTAAGTCTTTGTGAATACTTGAGAGTATATTGAGCAAGTTATTGAGAGGACTTGAAAGTAGATTTGAGGTAAGTCTTGGTGAAGACTTGAGAGCAGTTTAAGCAAGTTCTAGATAGGACTTGAAGGTAGATTTGAGGCAAGTCTTTGTGAAGACTTGAGATTAGATTGAGCAAGTTCTTGAGAGGACTTGAAGGTAGATTTGAGGTAAGTCTTGGTAAAGACTTGAGATTAGATTGAGAAAATTCTAGAGATGACTTGAAGTAGATTTAAGGTAAGTCTTTGTGAAGACTTGGGAACAAAGTTGATTGATTAATTTGTTCAAGATTTGTGTTAAGGCTTGGGGCAAATCTAAGTAGAGTTTATTGATTGATTTGTTCAAGCTTTGTGTTAAGGCTTAGGGTAAATCTTAGCAGAGTTGATTGATTGATTTGTTCAATATTTGTGTTAAGTCTTAGGGAAAATCTAAGCAGATTTTATTTATTACTAGATCAATATTTGTGTTAAGACTTAAGGATATATTTGAGGATAGAGTTTGGTACAAATTTGTGAGAATATTTGTGCTAGACCTGAGATAGAGTTAGAGCATATTTGTACTACAGTTGGGATGGATTTTAGTGTAGATCTAATATAGAGTTGAGATTAATATTTAGAGGTGATAGAGCAAAGTATAATAGTCTCCAGTGGATAGAGATCCATTATCCAAGGTAGAGAGGATAGAGATATTCTATGGAGAGATATCCATAAGCTAGAGTAGTGGGGGTAGAAGAGATCCATAAACTAGAGCAAGGGGAAAGAGTTCTCCTATGGAGTGTGATATATGAACCAGATGGGAAGATAGAATTCTTATATGGAGAGATATCCATGAACCATAGAAAAAGGGAAAGAGTTCTCCTATGGAGAGTGATCCACAAATTAGATCATTAAGGGATTGGTGTCTTCTTTGGATAGAGGTCCATAAATATTGTAATAGGGAAGTAATTCTTATAGACACCTAAAATGCATCATGTTTAGGAGACTACCTATATGGACACATTCATAGACCACATGAATCATATTGGACCTTTCAAAGAGCTAGCATTGGTCCTAACCACTCAAAAAGGGTAGTTCTAACCCATCTAGGCCTATCTGCTATTAAGCAGAGTGACCACCACACCTAACCATTGAAGCTGAGATTGGCCACACATAGCATCTATTATGTATAGTGGCTAGCACCAAAATACATTCTGGCCATGAATACAGGCCCAGATCATCCAGTCTGACTACACTTGCATTATGGGTGAGTGATTTTTAGTATGGAACTCTTAAATTTCCTCCTAACTACCCATTCAATACAAATTTGTGATTGATACTTCCCCTTAGGATGGTCAGTTGCATACAGATCTAGATCTTGGCTTATCTATGAATCCAATATCTAGATCTAGATCTAAATTTGGGAGGTCTACATATAGATTCTCCCAAGAAAATCAAAGGATGCCCAAGAAAAGAAAGAGACATCTATAATCCCTCATACAAGTTCGTGTGCAAGATTGGGAGGCCTACGTAAGTGCACCATCCCCTTACAAGGGGACATCTTCACCATTAATCTACTTATATTTAATTGTATCAAACTGGGTATCCCTCAAAGGGATCGATATGTAACCAATATTTCAAAGAATTAATAAAATATCTTTCCTTATTTGTCATTTATAAGTTATCTATTACTTTATGGTATTTCCTTTTATTTTGATATAATATTGCAAGAAGTGTGAGTAGTGCATGCTTCCCGACATAGATGGCAATCATGGTGGGAACCCCACCTAGTTTTTATTTTTTGCCTTTTTACTAATGTTTTCATGCATTTTATATATGTAGGTTTAGTTGCTCTAGTTGATAGTGGCCATCAGAGCCTGACTACTATTGTAATCAGTGGCTAGTATCAGCCACTTTGGTTGATAGAGGTTAGAATAAAAGTGTATAAGGCAACCTTTTCATCATCAAATGAGGATTCTAGGTTGGGGGCACTCTCAAATTTTTTATTTTTCTTTGCCTACAATTTATTTTTATAAAAAATCAAGTAAGACAAAAATTTTATTTAAGGAAACATAAGAAAATATGAAAGGAAAATGCATTAAATATTTCTAGTTTTCTTAGATTTATTCCTTAGGAATAGTGGACCTCTATTTTCAAGGTCTACCCTAGTCTCCAATGGTCTGGGTTGTTGTTTGTTAAGCTTGTTTGCATGTGGCCCAGTTAGAGGCTATTATATCATAAAGTAGAAATTGCATTATATGAAAGTAATTTAGATCAGTTAGAGATGCATTTTCTGAAATAAAACATTATTTTTAGGCATATAGGGAAATAATCATGATTTTTTTTTATGCATAGCTTTCCATTATAAAAATATAAAAATAACCCCACACATCACGTATCACTTTAATGCTAGTGAGTTGGAGATCATGACCAACCACTGGTAGAGATCAATGAGGTGGCTTTCATCTCCACCCGCTACCTTAAATCCCACGTACCAATTATTACTGGCCAATATTGGCTCTAAGATCCATCATAACCCATGGAAAATTTACATGTATCTCTCTTCAAAGAGTATATCACTGATTACGAGTAAACTAGGTGAGTATCAAGAGGACCTATTCTCCTTGACCGTGTGTGAACTTCATTACCACACATTATAGGTTGAATTACATGGCTTGGATTTCATCACCAGGTTGTTGAGCTATGAGTATATAGGTGAAATCCATTTGAACACAAGAATACCATCCAATGAAATTCAAAACATGTGACACAAGGTCTTCTTTATAAATAATGCATCAAAACACATAAAACAACTTAAGGAACACACATTAATCCTTAAATAAGATAAACACTTGTTTGATTTGCTTGTGTGGTTTGAAATTAACATAAGAAGATAATTCATAGTAATTATGATATACACATGGAGAAACCACCCTTGGTCCAATATCGAGATAGAAACTAGTACTCCCTCTAGTCACAGTCATAACGGCATTGAGTCACCCATCCACAATGTTGTTGGATAGATTTTAGCAAGTCTTAGGGGTGACAACTCATCCCTTGGTAGGACTCCTCGAGAAACCCCAATGAGAGAGCCATATCCTAGTTCCTCTCATGGTAGACATGAGGGGGCCTTAAGACCTTCATCATCACATAGACATGAGGAGGCTTCAAGGCCCTCCTCATCACATATACATGTAGAGGCATCAAGACCTCCATCATCACATAGACATGAGGAGGCCTCCAGACCTCCATCATCACATAGACATGTAGAGGCATCAAGGCCTCCATCATCACATAGACATATAGAGGCATTAAAACCTCCATCATCACATAGACATGCAAATGCATTAAGGCCTTCATCATCACATAGGCATGTAGGGGCTACAAGACCCCAAACTTCACATGATACAATAAGGACAGATCAACCCACTAAGGGGCAATATACTAGGCCTGTGCCTAATCATAGATTGAGAGCATCATATAGCCTCCCTAAATATTGGATAATACCCCTATATTATGATATTATTGGTGCTAATGGGACTCCATAGGCCATGGAAGACTAGATAGCTTGATGAGTTGGAATTTCCCTTGAGATCAGCTCAAAGAAGAATTTCTACCACATATTTTGCCTTAGGAAGTTCACATAGCATAACCATAAGGTACACCAATGAACCAATGGAAGCTTTAAAGCAGCCCCACAACACATACACTACTTCTAATCATGGGGGTACACAACACAAATCACAATACATAGAGAAATTCACCTTGATAGACAAGGGCAATAACATAGTTGGAGCTTCTCCAAGAGGCTTATCCATTAGAAATCCATGTATGGAGTTAGAGAGGCATGAAACTTTAGTGTTAGGTTAGTTCAATTTTATACATAGTTTAGAAGAAGCGTTGCATGATGAGCGAGAGTGCTTAGCATCCCTTGAGCAAGAAGCATAAATAAAAATGTGTATGCACCTACATGAGCAATTCTTGAGGGAAGAAAATATAGAGCATGAAGAGCAAGCTAATAGGCTAGCTCAAGCTGACCTATGCATAGGTGGTAAGCAATATCAACATGATATACATGTTGATTCTCAGCATGATATATGCACTAGACAAGGATACAAGTGCACTCACCATACCTCACAACATCAACAACACCTGGATCTAGAAAAAACTCAACTTAATGAGGAATAGGTAGGGATGGAATATTAGGAGTAGACATATCCTAAACCTCCATATGTGGTTATAGGATATGAATACATACACCCAAATCAGGAAAAAATAGGATTATCTCCTTTACCACCATGAGTAAACCTTCAAGAACAGGAGAATAGGTAGGGATGGAAGATCAGGAGTAGACATATCCTGAACCTCCATATGTGGTTATAGGATATGAATACATACACCCAAATTAGGAAAAAATAGGATTATCTCCTTTACTACCATGAGTAAACCTTCAAGAATAGGATATTATCTCTTTGAAGGTTTACCAAATACTTGTTGAAAGAGTCAAATATCTCAAGAAGTAGGACATGGTTGGTAAAAATCTAAATTTGAGAAAAATACACAACCAACCTCTGTTCCCTTTAGTACCGAGTCCTGCATACCCTAGGTACTTTGAGATAACTAGGCTAGATAAGTTTAAAGGAGAGGAAGATGCGCAAGAACACGTTATAAATTTCATGAACGCATGCTTCTAGCTTGAGTAAAATGATACCTTAATGCTAAGAATTTTCATCATGACGTTATCTAGTGCAACAACTCAATGGTTCAACCAACTACCTAAGCACAACATCATTAGCTTTGAGCAACTAGTGAATGCTTTTCTTAAACGCTTCTCCTTCAGTATCAAGAATAAAGTGAACTTGTCTGATATGGCCAACTTAAAGCAATATTATGATGAGCCAGTTATGGATTATGAAAATAGATGGAGGAATATAATGGTGAAGCTACCATTCTTCGTTCCCATTGAAGATATTGTTTGAATTTTCACAAAGAGATGTGCCAAACACATATTGTTGATATTGCAATTGTAGTAGTATGAATCATTAGAAGAATCCTTGGCTCAATCCAAGCTTATAGAGGAAATAAAGGTTGATGAAGGAGACCTCAAGCTCTAGAACAAAAAGAAGTGGAATAATGCCAATCACAATAAGAATCAACAGAAGTAGGCCAAGCTTGTTCAAGTCAACTAGGTTGTTTTGAGTGCACCAAAGGGAGACAATGGCCAACAACCACATAACAATTAGGTTCACCCCCCACCATCCAATTACAACCCAAAGAATAATCAGGGCTAAAACAAGGAGCATCAACCACCTTGTTATTTCATGCCTTTATCTAAATTGATACAATTGATATTTAATTAGTTAAGTTAGGCTTAAATAATCAAATTTCTATATGTACAACTTCTTAACCCTAATTTTCCCAAGCCCAAGGGATATAGGGAAGATCAATACTATCCATATCATAGAATACAGGGGCATGACATCAAAACATGTATCAAATTCAAGAATATTGTACAAAACATGATTGAAAAGGGTGAGCTAAAAGTTGGCAACCCATTAACACCTGATAACGAAGATATGGGTATATTTAGAAACCCATTGCCAAATCATGATGCCCCCAGGTATCAGGGTTCTCAATTCAATTAGGTCCGAGTCAATTCATCGACTCATGAATGCATAAAAATAGTTGAGATAGTCAACCTAGAAAATAGAAGTTGATGATATGGTCAAACAGAGCCTCAAGTTGCTCCTATTCATATATCAGTTGCACCTCTATAGATATAGGTACAAAACAATCCTCCAAGTCCACCAACATGACCTATGGTAACTGTTCGAAGTAGACTGGAGCAAAATCTACAAATGACTCTAGCCAAGTTGTCAATTTATGAGCTCATACAACAATCTCCTAGGCATAGGGAGACTTTGATGGAGATATCAAGATCGATCAATATCCAACCCTAGAACCTAGATGTGTTCACCCATTTTTTGGGGCAAGTGCAATAGTTATAAGAGCCTATGATCCATTTCTATGATCATAAAATCAAGGTAGTGCATACTACCATAGCAGACATTCCTTTTCATATCATTGTGTCAAGCAATAACATACCCTTCAAGTGAGTTCTAATCGACACAAGCTCATCGATCAATTTTATCACAACAAAGGTTATAGGACACCTAAAAATATCTAGATCCATCATTGTCCCAACCTCCTATACATTGAGATATTTCAATGATGTACTATGCTCCATAATGGGTATAGTTTTTTTACCTATTCAAGTAGGGAAAAACACCATCCCTATGATGTATCATGTATTGGAGGGGTTAAAGTAGTACAACATCCTTCTAGGACATCCCTCGATAAGGGACATGTAGTGCATTCCCTTGATCTTGGACCAATGCATCAAGTATGTGCATGAGGGACAAGTTCATGTGGTTTTGTATGATGAAGAGCCATTTAAATATGTATATCAGGTTGACTTATCATGGGACTTCGTACTTCTATCGACACACTTGTACATAAGGCCTTCATACCTGATCATGCAGCTAGAAAACAAGAGCAAATTAGTGCAAGGTGACCCATCCACATCGATAGCACCTCTCACATCTAAAACTACTAGTGCTTTTGAGAAGACTTCAACATCTAAAGAAAAAGATACTCAGAAGCTAAAAGAACCCATAGTGGAGGAAGGACCTAGAAAGCTTCCAACTATAGCAGCTATGAAAATTCCAAATCCCATGAAGGAGGAATATTCCTAGGACATAGCCAAGGAGGTACCTCAACCTATCTCATCTACTTCATCAATAACATCATCTGCATCATAGGTGATAGTTCACTTAGCCAACATAAGTTTAGGTGAATATCTTGTACAAAATGTGACTTTCAAACCTATTATCGAGTTTGTGCAAGACATGGGACATCCAAGAGTCCCAAAGTTGCCAATAGGGACATTAGTTCCATTAGGGGTCCCCCTAACCAAACCAAATTCATCTATTCTAGTTTAGACTATACCCACACTGCTCCTGATATTGAATAGGATGAGTATGAATCATTCTCCATGAATATTCATTACTTACCAAATATTGAGTTTACTCTAAGGTAATTTGAATAATGCCATTGATATGGCTATGGTCTAGGTCTATACAAGCAAGGGAATCGACATCCATTCCAGCCATAGTACCAACTACCTACTGATAGGTGGGGTCTAGGGTATCAAATATAGAGCCATGATGATTATTTGGTAGTAACCCTAGATAGACTAAGCTTGGGGTTTAGGGAAGACATTTATTGGAATCCTTATCAACCCCCTAGCAAAAACTACTTGGGTTATGGATGGGTGTCTATGGTCAATATCGAACCACCCGATGAGTATCACCCTGATTCCTCTCTTGAAGTGCACCCATCAGGAATCATCCTATGGGAAGATAATCCAATCCATGGATATGAGTGAGAGTAAAATGAGTATGTCACTAGTGAATCTAAATACAAAGCCATACTGGCCTAACATGGGCCTCGATATGTTCAACACCTTCCTTGGACAGGTAACATAGAGAGCAAATACATATCAAATGAGAGTGGCTATGAGTCATAGGACTCAATTGAGATGGCCTACCTCAGGCCAAGAAGTGCATGCCACATTGTAGGTCCAATAATAAATGCCAATGTATTATTCATAAGCGATGATGATTATAAATATGATATTGAAATGGCCTACCTTAGGCATCAACAAGCAAGTCACCACCCAATTCCAGTGGGTAGGAATGAAGGTTTCTTCATAAGAAATTATGACTATGAGGATGAGACCAATATGGTTTACCTTGGGCCTAATAATTTGCATCAAGTAAATCTATTTTTTCAAATAGAAGTGATACTCCACACCATAGATATTGACCTTCACTTCCTAGGAAGACCAACAAATCTAGACATCATCTATCACATGGTTTACCTAGATCTACCTACATTTAGAGAGCTACTATAGCCTAATGATCACATCATCTCATTTATCCATAGATTGGATTTTGAGATCCCCATACCCCCAGAGCCACATCTTGAGTATGGAAGGCACATCATTAATGAAGAGGTTCACCCATGTGGTCTTGGAGATTTCATCCCATCCATCAACATGATATCCATTGATTTGACCACTCCACTTCACAACCCAGTAGATCCTACAAAACTATTGTGTCTTAACTTAGATGTTATTGATTGGGATCACATTGGATTTACCCCTAGAGCGTAAATATTTCTTCCCTAATGAATATATGCTACAACCATTCCATTTTACACCAGGCTACGCACATGATGTTTATCATGCTAGGTTTGACCATGATTTAGTGGAATATTTAAACCCATATGATGACATCCATTTAATCTCCACTCCTCATCAACTTGAGGAGGGGTCACATATGGAAATATAGGAGACTTTTGAGGTGGAAATCATCGATGACCCTTATAATCCAAAGAAATTCAATTTTGGAGAAATCTTATCTCCAAAATAACTGGCCATCATTATTCCTCTATTGAAAGAGATACCAATTCTCTTTTCTTGGACCTACAAAGATATGCCAGGACTAGATCCAAAGCTAGTTGTCCATAATCTTTCATTGGACCCCACAAAGAAATCGATCAAGAAAAATCTCAGAAAGATACATTCAACCATCACTTGGATGGTAAAGAGTGAGTTGTAGAAACTACTGGATGTAGTATTTATTGTTCACATTGACTATCCAAAATGGGTATCAAATCTGGTACCCGTAGGAAAACTTGACGAAAGAATTTTTATTTGCACGGATTTTAGGGATCTCAATAATTCAAAACCCAAGGATTCATTCTCGTTTCCAAACATAGATGCTCTTGTAGATGCAACTACAGGTCATGATATGCTCTCCCTAATGGATGATTTTTCTAGTTACAATCAGATTTGGATTAAACCTAAAGACCAGCATAAAACCACATTTACCACTCCATGGGGGACATTCTGCTACAAAGTAATAACATTCAGTATTAAAAGTGCTGGTGCCACATATCAACGGGCTATGACATACATTTTCCATGACTACATGCACAAGATCTTAGAATACTATATCGATGACTTATTGGTCAAGTTATTACTACATGAAGAGCATGTTGAGATCCTCAAGAAGGTCTTTGATCACCTAATTGAGCACAATGTTAGGTTGAATCCCAAGAAATGCATCTTTGGTGTAACTTTAGGAAAACTCTTGGGATTCATCATTTCTAAATGAGGCATCGAAGTAGACCTAGAAAAGGTAAAGGCTATCCTAGAAATGGCCCCACCCACTAACATCAAAGAGCTAAGAATCTTATAAGGAAAATTAGCATCAATTGCTAATTTTCATTGTACAACTATCAGATAAATGTCAACCCATAAATCAATTGCTACATAAGGGGGTTCCATTCCAGTGGGATGAAGAATATAAACAAGCATTTTTTGAAATCAAGAAGTACATGGAAATGCCTCTAGTCTTAGCTCCACCAAGGCCAAACAAACCACTCATACTATATATATCTGCTACCAATTTTTCTTTGGGTACCATGTTAGCTCAAAATAACGTGCAATATAAAGAATAAGTGATATATTATAAAATTTACACCTTGGTGATCTATAATATAGGATATGCATACGTAGAAAAGTTGTTCCTAGGAGTGGTCTTCACAACCAAGAAATTGCACCACTACATGCTGAGCCATACAACGTATATAATATCTAAAAAAAATCCTTTGCAGTAAATGATGAGAAAGACATATCATAATACACATACTATAAAGTGGATCATAATATTTACAAAATTTGACCTAGAATTCATAAGCCAAAATTCCATCAAGGGATAATTCATAGCTGATAAACTAGCTAAGGTACCTCTTTAGAATAGTAGGACTCTCACCATAGAACTGCCTAATGATGTAGTCTTTGCATTCTCAGAAGCACCTAAACATGAAGAACTTGAAAATGAAGCTGACATGACTTTGTTCTTCAATGGTTTGAAGTGTGAGCAAGGAGGTGGTGCAAAGATTATGTTCTTCATGCCACAAGGTGCTCCAATGATATTGTCATTTAAGCTAGACTTCCCTTGTAAAAAAAAAATATAAAATACAAGGCTCTATTCTTGGGTCTTCAAAAAAACATCACTATGAATATCAAGAGGATAAATATCTTTGATGATTCCCTCCTCATAGTCAACCAAGTCAAGGGACTATTTCAATGTAGGGATCCAATCCTAAAAGCTTACAAGGAGCTTGTTGACACCTATCTAGCCCAACTAGAGGGGTAAAACATCAAGGCAATCCCTCGTTCATAAAACATATTTACAAACACCATGGTATCTTTGGGATCATTGATCCCTCATAATCCATATTCTAATTTCACTACCACTCATGTGAAAATGCTCTCACACTTAGTGATGCAGTGTGAGGCTTTTGATAACAAAGAATCACTCAACCTGATTCATATAGAACCAGACCATTGGTTATGTAAAGCCAACTACTTTTTAAAGAAAGTGCCTTGGGTGTTCTTGATATTATATGGTCCTATAGAGAATGGTACCATCATTCACCACAAGGTTGTTTCACAGTCTGCATTTGGGCACATCGAATTGTAGGAGGAACAAATCATCTTATCCATTGATGTTGTAGCTTTTTAGGATTGGCTATCCCAATTACAATATTTCTTGAGACTTAGAATTGTCCCACAGGGACTATCACATATCGAAATATGAGCATTCAAGCAAAAAGTGACAAGATATGTCTTACTAGGAGGTATATTGTATCATAAAAGCTACGATGGAGTCCTCCATTTTTTAGAGCTCCAAGAATCATCTTGGGAAATTTTTTAAGCTCATAATGGTACATGTGGCGGCCACTTTAGTGGCATGGCCATTATCAAGCACATCCTTTGAATGGGTTATTGTTGGCCCACCATGGAGAAGTATTGCTACGAGTATGTCAAGAGATGTATTAAATATCAACATCATGCAAATCTGATACACCTACCATCTTAGGCCTTACATCCAATTTAGGTAGCTTGGCCATTTTATTAGTGGGGTTTTTATTTGATCAAAAATATTTTTGCTCCATATTTTGGGTGATACACATTTATATTAACGACCACTGAGTACTTCACCAAATGGGTGGAAGCGGTTCCCCTAACATTGACAAGTGGACCTCGCATTATGAAGTTCATACTTCACAATATCATCTATAATTTTGGGATCCCCTTCAAAATAATCTTGAATAATGGTTTGTCATTCAAAAACAAAAATATGTGAGCTTTAACAAAAAAATACAACATTCAATACAATTTTATGACACCATACTATCCATAGGCAAACAGGAAAGTAGAAGCCTCAAACAAGACAACAGTAGCCATATTAAAGAAGATGGTGAAATAAAATCATTAGGATTGGCATCTACAATTACCCCTAGAATTATGGACTTACAGGACTAGCGTGTGGATGCCCACTAGGGCAACACCATTTTCACTTGTAAATTGCACTGTGGCCATTATACCCTTAGAGTTGGAAATTCTAATATTGCATGTTGCATTGAAAGAGTGCATCAATAATGACACTGTGTGGCAATCTCGCTCAGATCAGTTGACCCTTCTGGATGAACATCGCATCAATGCTGTTGAGCATCTTCATTTTTACTAGGATCGTATAACATGAGCTTATAATAATGAAGTCCACCTAAGAGACTTTAAGTTTAGGGATATTGTTCTTAAAGAAAACTAAAAGAACTCAAATCTACCACCACATCTATGAGACAAAATTATGACCAACTAGATAGGTCCTTATATCATCTTTGAGAAGATTGGACTTGGGGCATATCGCCTAACATAACTAGAAGGATTTAAGGAGCCAAAGCCTCTAAAAATTATTCATATAAGGGAATTTTATACATAAGCACAATAAAATACAAAAAACATTCAAATAAACCAACAAAATATCAAAAACATTCAAATAAACCAACAAAATATCAAAAAAATTCAAAAATTTTAAAATTGCAAAACAATATAAAAATTTAAACACAAAAAGACCCAAAGACATCATAATCCCTTTGGTCAAAACACAAAAAATCCCAAAGGCATCTTAAAACCCTTTGGTCACATCACAAAAATACCCAAAGACATCATAATCCCTTTGTTCAAAACACAAAAGGCTCCAAAGGCATCTTAAAGTCCTTTGGTCAACTCACAAAATCCCCAAAGGTATCATAAGTCCTTTGGTCACACACAAAAGTCCCCAAAGACACCTTAAAACCCTTTGGTCAAAATCAAAACATAAAAGCATAAAAATATCTTAAAATCAAAAATATCAAAAACATTCAAAATAAGTAAAACTCAAAAACAATTGAAAGCATAAAAAATACAAAAACATTTGCATTTGGCATTTACATTCATGTAGTTGCATTGCATTAGGTACATTGCATCCATTGTATTTGCATTAGGTAGGTTGTGTTCACAATATTACAAATGACACCACGTTTGTATCTCAATCATGCATCTTCAAATCCATCACCATCCATAACCCATGTGTGTAATTGTATTTTTCAACACAACCTCTCCTATTGCTATAAGGAATATACTAGGGTTTTCCAATCACTCAACCATACCTAGTTATTTTATCAAAATTTGTAGAAAGCTAACTTCACTAGCATAAGGTGATGTCTAGTTGTGATAGTGCCTAGCATACTTCAAAATCCTATCACTAATAGAAAACACTAATATCCTAGTTGGATTGAAGGAAAGATGAATGATAAAAAATGGTACTAGGAATCCTAAGCTAAATGTTTCTACTTGCCCATATTGTGATACACACGGTCTAGAATTTTGATCATTGGCAAAAGGACAAGCTCAACCCTACCCGAAGAAATCCTTTTATTTCATCAAAACAAGAAAAAATATTGAAACAAAGAAAAATTCAAAAGAGGAAAATAATTCAAAATAAACAATGATTATCATCACTACATAAATCCCTTTCTCAAAAGAAAAATTAAAAATAAATAGTGATTTTCATCACTAAAATATGAGCAAGTATCCCAAATAAATGTGAAGAAAAGAAGGGGGTGAAGAGCTTGAATACCTAGAATGGTCAGTCTCCACAAAACCAATTGAGGGATCCCTAATACAATAATGAGTTGCTTGAATCCCACCTGTCATTAGGGTAAGCTCAAAGTAATTTGTAAAAAGGGCTAGCTTTAGGTGTCCTGTATCACCTAGTGGTCTAATCCAACTAAGTCTAACTTTAGATCTGGATGAACATTTGAGGATCCCAAATATAGAAATGGGCTGAATGAATCCCACCTGGCACTGGGGTATGCTTATGTTTTATCTAAAATATTCATTTACACACACAAGGATAATGAGTATCTAGGTCTTCATGATAAAAAAATTATCTTTTAGGAGTCTTGTATGGTCAGTATACAACTTTTGATGGAGTAACTAGGGTGTTTGAGTCTCATGGAAAACCTCAAAAATCCTTGCATAGCAACAAATCATATCATCAACCAAATCATCAATTTTATTTAGGAGGTTTTGTTCATTAAACAATATGCATGAAATAGGATAGATACTATATGAGTGCTAGCAATGACATTTAGACGACCACTGACAATTTTGGGTATATATTTTAATTTACAGAAGCTTATAAAGAAAGTACATACATATCAAAACATCTTATATCATATAAGATGGTTAAATAATTAATTCATATTATGAGAGTTATTATTTATTCATGATTGTTATATATTATGTGGTGTCGTCCATTAGATTATTGAACTCATATCACATGCATTATTTATGTTTTAAGTGATTAAAGCATACATGTTCATTTACATTAGATCATCATCATAGTGCATTACACACATTGCATTTACCATATCAAAACAACATAAATTAAATGCATACCATTAGATCAAAATTAAAGATGCATTTAACAATAAACACTGCATCCATATATGCATACATCACCATAATGCATCTATACATATAGATCATGCCACCTAAGCATCCATCCATCACATAGCTAGAGCATGTAAATCAATACATCACATCATATAGCATAAAATCATAATACTACATCACATAAACATAAAAGCAAAAAAAATAAATACAAATGAGTCTCAAAAATAATATCATATATATATATATATATATATGTGTGTGTGTGTGTGTGTGTGTGTGTGTGTGTGTGTGTGTGTGTCCAATAAGTACATAAGGGTACAAAAATACCCATAGGCTAAAACTGTGTAGGTCATATGATATTACACTAAAAAATAGAGCTAAAATAATGAAGCCATCAAGTTGGTTCTGCGCCTCCTGCGTTGCCTTCGTCCTTGACTCTATCCCTATGAGAATGGTGGGAGCTAGTCTCCGCAATCCTCTCTATATGGGTCTTGGTCCTTTTGCTAGGCTAAACTGAAGACTACCCTGATGTACTCCACATTCTTTGCTATTACCCCCTTACTATAGGTCTCTCCCAAGGAATGACACCTAGCATCTAGATCTACATTTGTAGAGAGGTATTGTAAGTATAATCTCCTATGATCTGAGCACCACACTCCTTCAGGAGACCTTGTAGGCACCTAGCCTCTACCCCTGGATCAATACCTATAGGCCCCTACATAGTAGGAGTAGATGGCACAATCTTCCCCTGAGTAGTATCCCTTTTAGTTGTAATCTGGTCTATCCTAATTTATACTGAGTCTATCTATATTTGTGGAGTGGTCCTCTCCTTGTCAAAACTCTGGACCTATTTTTGTAGCCCAAAAATGGTAAAATTCCTCTAAAATATATGGATTTGAACTACCTATAGCTTGACATCCACTTGGTACAACTAAGCCTAGAGAGAATAATCTTGCTCATCTAGGGTCAACTCCTCCTCCTCCTCAGGAGCCACCTACTCATTTATTGGTTGCTCTACTTTAGCCTATCCCTAATCCTTTGTATGGTCCCGCACTCAATGTCCATCAGGATCCTCCCCTGTAGCTACCTCATCTCGATATCAACCTAAGCTACCATTGCTTTTATATAGTCGTGTGACCCACCACTGTGTGTATACCTCTATGACACCAACATCTGCAATACCAACATCCACTATGGGAGGATCATCATCCTATGTAACTGCTATCACTCGAGATAGTGGAATATCCCTCTTGATAGTGATTCTCTTGTACAAAATAGGCTCTATGGGTACATCCTAATGCAATCCATACTACCAGAGCACCCAATAATGGTGGAAGAATTCCTTGATACCATCCTTGCAACCGATAACCCATTGATCATGCCTAGTCTAGGCAGTGAACCTGTCTACCACTTCCTATGTGGGAAAATCAGGATAGGGCCTCCAGATGATGTCCTTGGCTTGTAGGTCAGTCAAATATGTTGTGTAGTGGTAGAGCTCTCCTATGTAGCACCAAATCTTGTGCTCCTCATGATCTCAAGGCCACATACCTCCATAGCACTAAGCCACATCTACTATATTTGTAATCTCAATTAGAAATCCTCTTGGGTGGTCCACCCTGATATGATTCCATACCTAGATCTAGAGGAGCATGATGCAAGCAATACTGGCTTGATTGTGATATTGAATATGGTAGACCTCATCATAGCACTGGGCTAGTAGTGCACTATCCCAAGCCATGATGATGGGCTCCATGCTATCCATCAGGTCATAGACCATAGCTAGGAGCTTCCATGGGAACCTCACTCTGAAGTTGTCAGGTAAAAGCACATTACAGATAACATGCACAAAAATTGCTTATCACCAAGATAAGACATCCTCTCAGTACCACAAATCCAAATATATCCCACCATGGTGATAGTCACCAAACGTATTAGTTGCATGTGCTCCAAAAACTCTCGTGAAGACTACATCTCAGGCACCAGTGGGAGAAGACACAATGGAGGGTCCATCAAAGGGGATCCAGAAGATCTTGTAGACATATTCTAATGTGATGGTCATCTCGCCTATAGGGATATAAAAGGTGTTAGTCCTAGAGTCCCACCTATGTGCTAAGGCAATGAGGTAGGTCTGATCTAACATGATCATCGAAAGCCTAATAACGTATTGGAGCCTGTGAGCATCAAGCCAATCCCAGTCGGTGTAATCCATCTTGGACAAAATTTGCATAGGCAATTTGGGGTCCTAAACCCGTGCAAATAATATCTAAAGGGTGCAAATTAAATGCACTTGAAAAATAAAAGGACCAATAAAACAAAAATGGTGTAAAATCTATCTAAGATAAGCCTAAGCTTATGATAACAATGACTAAATGCACC
This sequence comes from Wollemia nobilis, assembly GCA_028583015.1. Classification (NCBI taxonomy): domain Eukaryota; kingdom Viridiplantae; phylum Streptophyta; class Pinopsida; order Araucariales; family Araucariaceae; genus Wollemia; species Wollemia nobilis. Next base: position 2,480,396 of record JAQPPZ010000386.1, on the reverse strand, counting down.
TAAAAATTTTAAAAAATCAAATTCTACACTTCAAAATTGCAAAAAAATCAATTAAATCCCCTAAAAATCAATAAATTTCAGAAAAATCACCTAAGGTTGCATAGTCTCTCATGCCAGGAGTGGCCATGCAATGACTACTAAATTTGATATTGACCAGCCACCAACGATAAAAAAAATGTCTGTTGGAATTCAAGCTGGCCGCTGACAACGACAGTAACCCCTCTTTGGCATTTAGAGGCCACTCTGAGCAGCATGCCAATGACATATCCCCTCAACCAAAAATAATAAAAAAATAATTAAAGAAAGCTAAAAATTGGGTTAAACGCACTAAAATTAACCTAAAACTAAGCCTACCCACGGTTTCAATTCATTACCAATAAGTTTAGTTTTGTTCATTTACAAGTTACTTAGTGAGGTTCATTTTATCCAATAAAACCAATAAAAAGTGAGGGTTTGATATATACCCATGAGTCATAGATGCATCCACTGGTCGATGCCTCACCTTGCTCCACCATGGTGTCTGATTCAATAGCGTCCGGTATCACAAAAAATCACTCTCATCTCAGAGCTCAAAAGTGCAATTTCTAGTTGGTAAACAATGAAAAGTCAAACTCTAAAAGATTATTTTATATTTTCAATTTTTACTTTGACCTCTAATGGCATCAATGACCTAAAATTGCTAGCCACTAGATCTAACAGCAGCCACAAAGTGGCAATTAGGGGTCGTTGGACCTGACAGCGACTAGGAAATAGAGAGGAATTCACATAATTTCTCAAAATAAGGCACATTAAAATGGGCCATTAAACATACCTATCAATCCAAAACAGTCAAAAATTGCACAAATACCAAAAAATTACAAAAATAAAAATCCAAAAATAGTATAAAAATAAAATAACATCAAATCCCAAGTGAGCCTCATATTCAGTTATCTACTGTATATACATGGTGATTGCAGTGACATGCTCCATGCAATCCGACAAGATGAGTAAATTACCATAAGTCCACTTGAAGCAAATTAGTTATGGTCAAATTGAGATGCTTCACTTCAATATCGAAGAAGGCCATGGTGGTTGGACTACCCAACGGGAATGAATATTCATCTCATTTCTTCTATAACATTTTTTGAAATGTAGTGAGTCAACACAAGCTTAAATGGAATTCCTATCATCTTGATTCCCTAAGAAGGCCATTGCAGTTGGACAGCTCCATGGGATAAAGATGTAGAATTACTAAAAATTGTTGAACTCACACCTAAAATGGGACCTACCCTATAACACAAAGCAACCCTTTAAAAAGGGTCCAAAATCATTCATCTTGGTCAAGCAACTCATTTCCTTATTCATTGTCCTTCCCTCATCGACTCTTCATTTGAGGGGGTAGTCATAATATCAAAAATCATAATCAAAATAAAAAAAGGATCACTTGATCATGTCAAATTGCATTCGTCTTACAAATAATTACCAACAACTATCATAATCTTATACTTTTCTAGGGAAAAAAGCAAACATGATAGTTAAGCTTATAGCTCTCCTCCTATCGGACCAATCATAGCACCAACACTACCCGATCATCACTAGACATGTGCAATATTTTACAAATTTAAGCCTTCCATCTTGTTGGAAGAAATAATTCTAGGATGTGCACCCTTTATCATGACTGGGGCATCCAATTTTGATCAGATCAATGATCATCATACAACCTACAATGTGGCCCTAGGTGGTCTATTTTTGCTTTGTGCTGTGTTTTCCCATAATGCATCCCAAAAAGGGGTATCTGTAGATACCTAAAATGCATCATGTTTAGGATACTATCCATATGGACACATTTAGAGACCATATTTATCATCTTGGACCTTTTCAAGAGCTAGCATTGGTCCTAACCACTCAAAAAGGGCAGTTCTAGCCCATCCAGGCCTATCTGTTGTCAAGCAAAGTAGCCGCCACACCTAGCCACTGAAGCTAAGAGTGGCCATACATAGCTATTGTTATGTATAGTGGCTAGCACCAAAATATAGTTTTGCCATGAATACAGTCCCAAATCACATAGTCTAACTGCACTTGCAGTGTGGGTGAGTGGTTTTTGGTGTGGAACTCCCAAATTTCCTCTTGATTTCTCCTTCAATGCAAATTTGTGACTTATACTTCACCTTGGGATGGTAATTTGCATGTAGATCTAGATATTGGCTTCTGTAGGAAGCCAAGATCTAGATCTAGATCTGAATCTGGGAGTTCTACATATGGACTCTCCCAAGAAAAGCAAAGGATAACCAAATATCTGAGTTTCTATGCAGCGAAGACTTGGTAGATTAAAGAGTGATTTCATACCACTTTGAGGAGTAGCAAAGAACTATCTGGCTAAGTAAAGACTATGTACCCATATTCATATTTACCTAGTCTTCACTACCAACCAGTGTACCAGACACAATAGGTGATCCTTGAACATCAATTCAAGCAAGGGATCAACTATCACAGCCCCTAAAACCTGAGGTAAACATTTCAGTTTAGTGTCCACTATCTTCGAAAGTGGCCCATAGTCATGGCCACTCTGAGTAGTAGCATCTAGGGTTTGAGATGTCATTTCCATTATTTTAGCTTAGATTTGTACTTTCTTTTTGTTTCATTATCTAATTTTAGCATAGATCTTATTCTTGCAATGCATTTACATTAATATTTTTGAGTTTTACATATATACATTTCTTAGATCTAATACATTTTAAATTATATTATACTTATTTATTGTGTTTATCAAATTTGCTAATAAAAACCTCATCAGAAGAGGTTGTCCATGCTACTGATAGTGTTCTGTTATTTCTATGCATACAGGTTACAGGTTTACAGGACCGATTCAAGGTGTTTAATGCATAATATCCCTCCAATGTGAGATAAGGAGAAGGAGGCATCTGTAAGCCCTCACACAAGTTCGTGTGCAATATTGGGAGGCCTACAAAAGCACACTACCCCCTTGCAAGGGGATATCTTCACCATTACTCTGCATGTATTTAATTGTATCAAACTAGGTATCCCTTAGAGGGACCAATATATAATCAAGATTTCAAAGAATTAATAAATCTTTCTTTATTTGTCATTTTTGTGTTATCTATTGCTTTATGGTCTTTCATTTTATTTTGATATAATATTGCAAGTAGTGTGAGTAGTGTGTACTTCCTAGGGTTGCACAATTCCCAAGATATTTGTTGAGAAAATTTAGTGGAAATATGTTCTCTATGGAGTAGCCCACATTGGGTGAACCACGTTAAATTAGTGTCTCTATTGTGTGTGATGATTTTTTCATTGCTTTAATTATTGCTATTGATATTTCCATTGATAATATTGGATAATATTGTTTGAGAAATAAAAGTGAAAGTTGGTCTTATATTGTTCACCCTCCCTCTCTATATAAGCTTGTGTTCTTCAATTGGTATCAGAGCGGGTTTCTTTAGAAGAGTTTATCAAGTTGAAGGAAAAGTACATAGGAACATAGATGGCATATCAAAGTGGATATTCAAAAAATAAGGCACCATTATTCGATGGGAACAATTATGCTTTCTAGAACATAATAATAAAGACTTAATTGATGGCACAAGGATAGGAGACATGGCAAGCAATTGAGGATGGATACACACCTCTAGTTAGTCCTATAAATAAATATGGTAAGCTCCTACATATGTATAATACAAATGCAATGAATGCAATATTAAGTGGTTTATGTGAAGAAGAGTTTATGAAAGTTATGCATTGTACATATTAAAAAGAGATTTGGGAAAAGTTGAACAAAACAAATGAGGGAGACAAAAAGGTCAAGATGGTAAAATTACAAAATCACAAGAAAACATTTGAAGGCTTGAATAGGAAGGATAAGGAAGACATTGCTACATACTTACTTTATGTGGATAAGGTTGTTAACTCCATGCAAGGACTTGGGTTTAAATTTGAAGAATCATATGTTTGTCAAAAGGTTTTAAGGTCACTCCCTATGAGGTATAGTTAAAAGGTTTCAGCCATAGAATAAACAAGATATATTGAAACTTTGACTAGGTATGAGTTACATGGAAATCTCACAACTTATGAGATGGGAATAGGAAAGGATCCTATCCACAAGAAAGAGGCATCCTTCAAAGTAGCAAAGAAGACAAAATATAAGAAGTTAGATTCAAGTGATGAGTCATCCAGTGATGAAGAAGAAAACTATGGTAGAAGGAATAATAAGGACTCAAGAAAGCACAAAGGTATGAAAAAAGTTAAGTGTTTCAATTGTGGTAAATATGATTACTATGCATCTAACTATCTAGAATCTATAATTAGTAGTGGTGAACAGAAACAAGATCATAATAACAAGTAAGCAATAAAATCCAGGTATCAAAAGAAAAATATTTATAGATAAAATAATCATGAAAATAAGTTTTTTTAGAGGCATAATAAGAGTTTTTATGCAAATAAGAAAGGTAAGACTTTAGGTGACAATGATGAAAGATCATCAGATAGTGAAGAAGAAGAAGAAATTCTATTTTTGGTAATAGAGGAATAAGGAAGTGCTTCTATTGGAGATAAATCTAAAAAGTATGAAGATGCTCTTGAAGACAAAGAAGTAAAAGAAGAATCATAAAATGAAGAAGAAGAAGTAGTTGATCTAGAAGCTGAGCTTATTTCTGATCTTAAGGAATTAAGAAAGGTTAGAAAGCAAAATTCAAAACTCAAGATTCCATTTTAGGAATGTGATGAAGAAAAAGGAAAGCTTATACAAGATCTGACAAATTCAATATTTAAGACAATAAAATTTAAAGAAAAGTTAGAGGCAAAATCTTAGAATGTGAAATATTAGAGCATGAGGTAGTTTCACTAAGGAAGGAAGTGAAAGGGTCTGAAGACAAGCTACATAGGTTTGAGAAAATTTCAAAGACTTTGGATAAGATTATCAAAGTACAAAGATCTTCATCAAACAAGACAAGATTTGGTTTTGAAGAAGGACAAAGAGAACAAGGAGAGGAGTCAAGCTCAAGCTCCAAAGAATAAGAAGCTTTAGAAGAAGAGAGTGAAGGAGGAAATGAGACTTATGAGGATAAGTTGAAAAATAGAAGTTTCACTAAGGAAGGAAATAATGCATAAATAAGGAATAGGAAACATCACAGGGAAGAAATGACTAAGAGAACTGTTTGAGTCTCTATAAGATAGGTAGTTCATTTCAATACATTCATTTAGCTCATATCATATTATTTTCCATATCATATTATCGGTCATGAAAGGTCATTTTTAGGGCCCCTGATTAAAGTATGATGACAAACATGGCCAAAGAAAATATTTATATTGAAAATGATCATTAATACATATCACATGATTCCAACCAGTAATACATCACATTCTACATAAATCATCTATTATTCCAGTAATTCATATTTGTATTGGTCTATTCTCATTCTCTGGATGCTTATCAATGCTTGTGATTCTAATTTTCATGTTTTGTGTGTTTTCAAAGTTTAGTTTTTAGTCAAAAATGTCTAGGGACATTTACCAGTAGAGTCGCTAATGTTGTGACATCCTTCACAACGACCCCAAAATTGGGGACCCACCTTAAATTTTGTGATTTCGGGAAATTTTTGTTTATATGATTTTGCTCGCATCAAGGTCTTTGAAAATTTGCTTTCACTTTGGAATTATTGACATATTTACATTTTGAAGGTTTGAATGTAGTTGCAATGCTTCAAAACTGAATATTTTGATTATTTGCATATTAATTGCATTATTTCAAATCAAATAATTTGATTAAAATCATTTTCAAAGGTTTAAATGATTAATTTTCATTTAAATAATTAAATTTTATTTTAGGGTTAACCCTAAAATTAGTGCAAAATTGAAATGGACATATCTTGAGGCAGAGAACTCCGTTTGATCTCATTCAAAACTTGTAAAAAGATATGGATTTTCTCTTTCTAATGATACCAAACTTGCAAGATTCCAGATGTCAATTTCACCAAAAAAATAGCGGGTTAATTTAGCAATATGATAACTTTGAAATACTTTTGAAAAAAGGAAAGTTACAGGAAACTAAAGTTTGGTTTTGTTTTGATATTATGATTATTGTTTCATTATGCAGGTAATACAAGGGCAAGGGTTTGAAGAAGATCATTATAAAATCTGTTCCTGGTGATGAAACGGAATAACTAAACTTTTCAAATTATAAATAAATCATTGAGATTCATGGAAAGGGCTAGACATTTTTATACAGAGAAGGAGAGGAACGATGGGAAGGAAGCAAAGCTACACATTCATTGGAGGAAAATGGAGAAAGTCATTTGCAGAACAATGAAAATTAATTGTAAGATTTTATAAATTGTTTTAAGCATTTTGGATCCATATTTGTGCACAGACTGTATTTGGAATTAATAAAATGTTTATAACATTTTTTTTTAATAGTGTGTATACATTACAATATTGCACCAATTCATTTGATTTCATTGTGTACACACTGGTGAACTTTGTATTGGTTTTATAATTCTGTAGATGAAAATCAGATTTGTGTATTTTGTCCGAAACATTAAGTAATTTCTAAAATCTAAAATATTTTATTATATATTTTTTATTATTTCATTCTGAAAACTATATATTATAACCTAGCATAATTTCATAAAGTAAAAGTATATGGTTAGGTTATAAACTAAATTTATTATTCAAATATTACATCAATTAATATTTGAATTAATAAATTTAAGAAGGGATAAATGAATATTCTTTTCCTCACCTTAATTTCATAAGGTTGAGGAACAAGGATTGATATTTCTAAAATTCAATTTGGATTTGATTTTTTAATATAGTTCTATTTATTTCAGAAGTCCAAATTTCAAATCACAGATCATATTTATTCTTTGGAATATTTAATTTCATGAATATTTCAAAATATAAATATTCAAAGCAAACCTAATTTATAAACTTTATTTTATCATAAAATCCAAATTTTATACATAATTTTCATATTAAGACCTAAGATTTTATCATAGACAAGGTTTTGGAACCTTATAAATTGGGCAAGACATTATTTCATTTATTCACTTTTTTTGGATTTGATTTATAATTTCATAAGGGAGTTTGAATAAATGATTGCTTTATCAAATAAACATTTGGGAAGTGAGTTGATTATAAATTTATTATGTTCCAAAGGTTTATCAAGTTTATAAAATTTCATTTACTTTGATTTTTATTAAAGTTAAATTGAAATTTAATACAAAAATGCTAGATTCTTTTTATGCTAATTTAATTTAAAGTATTTTGAGACATTAAATTGAAGAGAGGAAATAAAATTTGGTATACTTTAACCTAATATCATAAAACGAATTTTATTTTGTTGAATTGATATCAAAGCATGTTATACATGATAAACTTGAAATCATTTACCTAATTCCAGGCCCCTTGTAAATAGTAGTTCACAAATACAAGAGTTATTCAAGTACTCATTGATGTATATACATATGAAATGTTAGATATAACATAAGAACCTTGGAGATATATAATATTATTTTCAAGAGAGAATCATAATTCTGAGTTTGTCGGGTAGTTTTGTGACTGGACAAAATCACACCTCAACAAGACCAATGGGTCCAAGGCAAGATTTCTTCAAAGGATGTTGCTTCTTATGTAACAAGTTTGGTCACAAGGCTATGCAGTGCATGACACATGAAAAGAATGAATATGGTTTCACTAAGATAAATTTCAGATATGGGCATTTCTTTCAAGGGTATTGTTACTCTTGTAATCATTTTGATCATAAATAAATTGATTGCAGGGTTCATGACAGGAATGGTTATGGCTTTACCAGGAGGAACTTCAAGATATTTGCACCTTCAAGGAACCACAATATTAACTGTTATAAGTGCAATAATGTTGGGCATATGGCCAAGTGGTGTAGAATAGAATTTCTAGGGACAAGCAAAAATAGGGATATTCAAAGGAGTCATAAGGATATATTGAGAAATAAGGTTGACAAAGGAAAAGAGCATTATATGCTAGGATTAGAAATACTCCCACCCTAAAATTAATCACCTCAAGGAGAGGAAGTGGGGAGGGGGTTGAGATAAGAGTCTTATATTTAGCCCAAAGGAGTCCCTTTGCCATTGATGTCAAAGGGGGAGAGATTTGAGTTAGGGGGAGAGCATTCAGTTAGGGGGAGCAGTTTTCGAGAGGGACCAGAGTTTGAGAAAGGAAAAAAAAATAATTAAGGAAAGGGTTGCCATCAATGACAAAGGGGGATATTGTTGGAAATTTTGAGTAAGTTGTGTTGTCATTTATGTCAAAAGGTTTAATGTCAAAAGTTTTGATGTCAAAAGGTTAATGTCAGAGAGTACCTTGTATGGCAGGAATATTATTCTATGGTTGATATGGTTAAAATTGATCAAGGCAAAGTAAATTCCAAAAGCAAAGCAAATTGGTCGGAAATAAGAGGCCATGGCTTAAAAGGAAAGACAAATATTATTATAATATTTTTCAATATTATAATAATTGGGTCCAAGAAATTATTTAAAAATAAATATCCTGGACAAGGTTTATTGAGTCTTTATAAAAGGTTGCAAAGGTTTATTTTAAATTATTTAAATTAAAATATTTTAACAAAATTTAAAATTTTAATTTAAAATAATTTATGGTGCCAAAGGTTTCAAATTGAATTTGAATTTAAAGCAAGAGAGGGCCAACATGTTTTAAACCAAGGGAAAAAGTATTTAAGGGAAATGATTTTTCATTTCCTAAGTCTAAAAATTCGAATGCCCAAGTGATAAAAAAATTGTGCACTCAAATATCGAAAGGGAGAATACGTTCATGAGTTTTTAAAGCAAGAAAATGAAAGTTGTGTTGAAATCCATCTGGTATAAAAGACATATTGCATAGCGCGGGGTAGTGCAGGTGGTAGGAATAACATGGATAAGGCGCTTGCAAAGGGAAGGTTTTAGTTTTGAATCCCACCGAGTTTTTTTGTAAAGAGGATAACATTTTTTATTTTTAGCGAAGGTGATTTAAAAAGGAAAAATTTGGGTGTTTGTTTTCATGCAGGCGTGTAGCCCAAGTGGTAGTCTAGCCTTGGGCTAGGGCATTGTGGTGGCTTAGATCATGAGTTCAAGCTTGGGCGCTGGTCGTTGAGACTTGTGCAATAATTTTTTTGTAGGCATAATATTAAGGTATGTTTTTTAATTAATGTGCTCCTATGGTCTTGGAATACATGATTTGACTTTGAGGCTTTGAAATTGTGAAATGAAAATAAGTGAAATTGTTTATGAAGTCATAAGGGGTGTTAATTAATTTTTATTTTTTGGTGCTTAGAAATCAAACCAAGTATTGGAGATTATAATGTGTAAACAAAGGAACTTTATTTTATTGTGTGTTGAATATTATTTAAAAAAAAAGTATTGGATATTATAAGGTGTAAAAAAAGGAAATTTATTTTAATGTGTGTTGAATATTAGTTTGAAAAGAAGGATATTATAAGGTGTAAACAAGGAACTTTATTTTTTTATATGTTGAATATAATTTTTAAAGTGAAGGAATGATAAGGTGTATTTGTGACTTGACATTTTATTGTATTTCTTGTATGGTGAAATATTTGATGAGGCAAATATTCATTTTGTGGTTTTGAGATAAACCATTGTTATCTAATCTTGAAACTATAACAAAAAGAAATTGGTTGTGAGTAAAACAGGTTTTGAAGACATATCTCCATCACAACAAAAATGTATGAGCACATTATCCTTTGTTTAGAGTGATTGAATGAATGTTGTGAAATATAAGGTGGAGTGAAAAGGATTGTTTGATAAGCATTGTTGGAAATATTTAAGTGAGTTTTTATATGCTTCATGGGTGAATGTTTAGAGAACATTTGAGATAGATATTGAATATTATTTGAGTTAGGATTTGATACCTACATTGTACCTTTGTTTGAAGAAGTATGAAACACTTGGTTAGGGTTTGTAAGCAAGTTGTGTTTCATTGGTTGAATGATTGAGTGAAATTCTTGAGCATTGGTTTCAAGTGATATTGAAAGTAAATGTGCAAACATTGGAAACCATATTTATGAAAGTGATAAGCTTAATGATTAATTAGAACATATTGAGTTTCAATAGAGTACATCATTCTCTATATGTTCCAAAGGTTAAACGAATTCTAAATAAAATATGTCTAAACTGCTTCAAGTTAAAGAAATTACTTTGAAGATTAGACATAGCATTTGATAGCATTATGTGCAAGATTTGAGATTTATTGAGCATATTTTGTGAGTTTTTTTGAGAAAGTGTTTGAGTATATTTGAGCAAGTTCTTGAGAGGACTTGAAGGTAAATTTGACGTAAGTCTTGGTGAAGACTTGAAAGCAGATTGAGCAAGTTCTTAAGAGGACTTAAAAGTAGATTTAAGGTAAGTCTTGGTGAATACTTAGCAGTTTGAGCAATTTCTAGAGAGGACTTGATGGCATATTTGAGGCAAGTCTTTGGGAAGACTTGAGAGCAGATTGAGCAAGTTCTTGAGAGGACTTGAAAGCAGATTTGAGGTAAGTCTTGGTGAAGACTTGAGAGCAGATTGAGAAAGTTCTATAGAGGACTTGAAGGTAGATTTAAGGCAATTATTTGTGAAGACTTGAGAGTAGATTGAGCAATTTCTTGAGAGGACTTGAAGGAATATTTGAGGTAAGTCTTGGTGAAGACTTGAGAGCAGATTGAGCAAGTTATAGAGAGGACTTGAAGGTGGATTTGAGATAAGTCTTTGTGAAGACTTGAGAGAAAATTTAATTGATTGATTTGTTCAAGATTTGTGTTAAGGCTTGGGGTAAATATAAGCAGAGTTGATTTGTAATTGGATCAAGCTTTGTGTTAAGGCTTTAGGAAAAATTTGAGGATAGAGTTTGGTACAAATTTTTGAGCAAATTTGTGCTAGACCTAATATAGAGTTAGAGAAGGTTTGTACTACACTTAGGATAGAGTTTGGTGTAGATCTAAGATAGACTTGAGAGTAATATTTTGAGGTGATAGAGTAGAGGACAAAAGTATCTAGTGGATAGATATCCATTAGCCAGGGTAGATAGGATAAAGGTCTTATGTGGATAGAGATCGATAAGCCAAAGTAGTGGGGGCAAAATCCTTCTAGAAGATCATCAACTGGAGTAGAGGAGAAAGAGTTCTCCTATGGATAGATATCCATGAACCAGAGCAAGGGGAAAGAGTTCTCCTATGGAGTGTGATCTGTGAACTAGTTGGGAAGATAGATTTCTTCTTTGGAGAGAGATCCACGAACCAGTTGAGGAGGAAGTATTTCTCCTAGATCAAGTTCTACAAACTAGAGAAAAGGAGAAAGAGTTCTCCTTCAGAGAGTGATCCATAAATTATAGCATTAGGGTATTAGTGTCTCCTTTGGATAGAGGTTCATAAACATTTAAATAGGGAATTAATTTCCAAGATATTTATTAAGAAAATTTAGTGGAAATATTTTCTTCGTGGAGTAGCCCACATTGGATGAACCACATTAAATTGGTGTCTCTATTATGTGTGATAATTTGTGTATTACTTTGATTATTGCTATTGATATTACCATTGATAATATTGGATAATATTATTTGGGAAAGAAAAGTGAAAGTTTATCTTATACTATTCACCCCCCCTCTTAGTATAAGCTTGTGTTCTTCACAATCTTCTCTTCTCCTCACACTTTACCTCTCTCCACCTTGTAAGTCTTACTAAAGTAGCTTTGATACCACTTTTAGCAAGGTGATCCCAAAATATAATAGGTCCTATTCCTAGGATCAAGAAATTAGAAGACAATATTCTCACTTTCAACAATAATATCAATTTTATAAAAATAATAAGCTTTATTGATAATCCTTCACACACAATAATACATTTCAAATTTGATTCCAAAGTTCATTATATTGCATGAGGCTTTATATCCAATTTATAATAATACTCCTAATTTTTTGTAACAACCCAAAAAACTAACTAAAAATAACTAAGATTATTTTTTTATATACTAAGAAGGAGGGATCCATGAATCCCTAACTAGCATACAAGTTTGAGCTAATATATTGTCTAAGTTTATCAAATCTTCCACATCAATTAAGGGTTACATCACACTCTATACCCTACACAAGTTTTGTGTAGATATAGTATAAGTACCGTAGATAAGCTATCCATCTCATCTTTTTGATGAGCTAACTTATCACCTTTAGTACAATCAAAGGTATACGCCCATCTCCATACCATACACAATTATATCTATGTAGGTATTCTATGTGTGCTATAATTTAAGTTATCCATATTATATTTTATGATGATCTAACTTAACCCTGATGTAACTAATAAATTTGGTTCTCCCTAAGAGGTTTTAATCTCTTGTCTTCTCAGATTTCTTCCTAAGAGGTCTTAGTCTGTTAGGTCTTTCCTATGTTCACCCTAAGAGATATCGACCTCTTAGGTATTTTATATGTTCACCCTAAGAGGTCCCAATATCTTAGGTCCTTTTTATGTTCATCCTAAGATGTCTTAATCTCATAGGTCCTTTATATGTTCACCCTAAAAGGTCTCAATCTCCTAGGTTCTTTCTATGTTCACTCTAATATGTCTCAATATCCTAGGTCATTTTTGTGTTTAAAGACAAGACTAATTCTATCCATTTAATAAAACAAGGAATAAAATCTATATAGCACAAGAAGTTATTTAAATAACATCAAATAAAATAAAAATTTAAACAAAGGAAAAGTTGAATAATAATAACAATTCATACATAGTTCATAATAGTAAATTAAAGGTTCATACCTCATTCATTCATTACATAAATCCAAGTATGGTAAAAATTGCATACTTTAAAATAATACGTAATACATCCATGATAATCAAGGGGTATTCTCAAATAGTATAGCCTAAAGAATATAAATAATTGATGTGGCCAAATTTCATGGTCAGTGCATTGGTCCCAGTTGCTCTCTTTAGTATTTTCAGTCTTCCCATGGCTTATTTGAGGGTAGTAGGGGATCAGGACAACTCATGGTTCTATGAACATATGCATCTACATGATTTTACTAAACATAAAGAATGTACATATATGGATGGTTTTACAAATTGCAACAATAAAATCTATTTAAATCATCTAACCATCTATTGTCTAGTTGATCTCATAAGAATTCCTTCGCTTCCATTCTTATCTCGATTAGCTTAATAAAACGAGTCATTCCAACAACATAGACAATTCAAAGTTCTTCCTTTAACCATATAGTTTAATAAATCATTCTTGCAATAACTAAAGTCTCATCCTTAATTAGTCAAACAATTTGATTTAATCATTTATTTAATCAACTAAAGTCTCATTCCTGTAATTAACCAAATAATTCAATAAGAAACTTATTCGTTTAAGTAAAGTCCCATTCCTTTAATCAAACAAATAACCCAATAAAAATTTGATTTATTTAACTAAAGTCTCATTCCTTTAATCAAACAAATAACCCAATAAAAATTTCATTTATTTAACTAAAGTCCCATTCTTTTAATCAAATAAATAATCCAATAAAAATTCATTTATTTAACTAAAGTCCCATTCCTTTAATAAAATAAATAATCCAATAAACAACTAATTTATTTAACTAAAGTCCCATTCCTTTAATAAAATAAATAATCCAATAAACAAATCATTTATTTAACTAAAGTCCCATTCCTTTAATCAAATAAATAATCCAATAAACAATTAATTTATTTAAAACTATAAAAACCATATGTTATTTCCTTGTATCTAAAGTATCTTTATTTTAAGTTTACAAGCCATATCTGATTATTCCTTTTTATAGTATCTATTATTTTATTTTACAACTGCCCTAACTTTTCTCCTTCATAAATAAAGTTCTCCAATAATTATCTCAATGAACGGTCATTAATTAAAGAACCTCTCCTTCACTTAAACTACATTGAATTAATTTAAAATTATTGTGTTAAAAACAAGCAATGATAGGAGAGGGATCGTAAAACCAACTACAAACATCCGAAATGGAGAACGTAGGTGACATGGGGAATCTATGATGTGTTGAAAGCAACAACCCAAGACTATGCAATCTTACCAAGTCCCTTTAGAGGATATGTCAGATTGGGTGATCCATAGAGCAGTGTGTAAACTTATCGTAACTCTCTTTACGTACAATGACACTCAAAGGGAGGGTTTTCCTTGGATGTGAGGCATCCAGTTGGTAAGAGAGAGTCACAAGATAGGGAAATACATAACCTAAAACATCCCAACCAAATATGCAACCAAATACACAATAGGGTTTAACCAAAAGAGGAATAAAATCCATAGCCATGCAACTAAGCATCCATGGTTCAATGGCATCACAAGGAGAGGTTACTACTCGACTCATAGGAAGGTGCAACTTAATCACAATCGTGAGTGCTTCAACAAGAACTAAAAACCACTAACAAGGCAATGACTCACACACACATAGCTCAACCCAATGCTAACAAAGCCCAACTTAAAATGGGATACACAACATGTTATCTGATAGTTAATGAATTTCTCAAAAGGAGGGTTTGTTTAGTATACAACACAACAAATAGCAATAAGATAATTGATTGAAGGTAGACCAGTAACTAGTCTAGTACCACCCGTGGAAACAAGCTAACAAGAACAAACTAGAAATGAAAGTTGGTTTTCATAATATTATTTCAATGAAAAAAAGGATGACAGTTTTTAAACCAACCTACTATCTCAGAGTCATATTCCCAAGAGTAGATCCTTGCTTCCTTGCTTTCATTCTCACAAACTCATATTTCATCAAATTGGTCGAATCCTCTGCTCTTTTTCCTTTGTATTTGCTCCATTTCCTCTTTTTTCTTAAAAGGATGGAGTCCTAGTTCAATGTCTCTCCTTAGACTCACTCAACTCCCATATTTACTTCCCATATGCCTAAATTCACTTCTCTCTCATCCATCAGGTGATTGAATAGGATATTTAGATTTTTTAAAACATTCCTTCCTCTTTTCGAAGTTTTTACCATAATGAAGCTCTTATCCTTCTAATGGTAGGAAGCTTCCACAGTACCTCATATCTTTTCTTTAAATAATTTCTAATATTATTTAGATTGAGATATTTCCATATGTTTAAATAATACTCTTTTATTGTTAAATTATGGATTTTCTATAAAATAAAATGAAATTCCATTATCTTTTAAAATAGATCCCTATTATCTATTTAAATAAACTTCTATTTTTATTTTAAAAAAAGGTTCTCATTATCTATTTAAATAAAATTATAATATTATTTAAATTATGAATATATCATTTATTTAAATAATGAAAATTCTTATTATTTAAAATTAAAGACCTACCATTTATTTAAACAAAATTCTATTATTATTTAAATAGGGTCTTATTATTAATTTAAATAAATTCTAGAATTATTTAAATTAGACTTTATAATATGTAATTATATTTACATAAGGTTCTTTTATCAAACATTAGCAATGTTTTATTCTCCATAAGATTTACACAAAAATTCAACAAGTTAAAGGCAACCAATCACATGCACATTTTCCAAAGCCAATGATGCAACAAAGTGATGAAGTAAAATATAATCAATCATATGCAACAAGCAAAGAGGGAGTCTTTTCATCAACCTAGTCACCCATATCAACCAAAGAATTTACGATATCTAGTAGGCTATCAACTGTGGCTCTAGGTGGTTGGCTATTTGATGATTATCCCTTAAGAGATAATGCATACCTATATGAGGGTAGTCATCCAAATTATACCTAGTCATCGTAATCATAATTTCCCCTACTTCAAGTACCCCATTCTTGGTTGACAATGCTATTGCTTCCACCTCACGAGAGTACCTGATCCTGCACATTGATAACATGTTAGCAGTATCATGTTCTTCAAAATGAATCAATTTAAGCATTGAATATCCTTTCATTTGCAACAAAACTTAAGTATCAAAGTATCATTGATCATCATATAGTATTTCATACCAAAAATTTTCACCATGAAGGGTCATGACATACTATCCCCTAGGACTAAACACCATCTTGGGTGTTTCATGTTTTAAAGAAATAAAAGCTATCATAATATAATTTCAAGCAAAAAGGAAAAATATTTTTGCATGTCCTCCATATTTCCCAAATGGCATTTGTTTTATAAAAATGGTCCCACTAGACCTTACTTGTTCAAAAGTTTGATTCTGCATAGACTTAAAATGAAACTCAAGAATCTTTACCGAAATCACTTCAATAGCCTTGGAGTTTACCATCTGTAATTTAGAAATATCCCACACATGTTTAGGGTCAAAAACATATCTCCTAACCAAGGATATGTGGAAGGTGTCATGGATAATTGATAGGTTAGGTGGTAAAGTAAGTTCGTATGCAATCAAGTTGATATTCTTAGTGATATCAAAGGACCCCACAAATCGAGGATCCAAATTTATGGATTTGATATCACTTTTCATCAGTTTTATCCTCAAGAACACTTTATCTCCTACAAAATATTCCCTAGGAGTTCTCTTCAGATAAACATAACTTTTTATCGATCGGTAGCTTCCTTGAGTCTTTACCTGATCACCATTATCTAATATTCCATTTCTCTAACCATATCTAGACCAATCACAACTCGATATTCTAGATTATACCAATATAATGGTGTTCTACACTTTTGACCATACAAGGTATCTAAAGGAGCCATCCCCAAAGAGGAGTGATGTGTATTATGGTAGGTAAATTCTACAAGGTGTAGGTAGTCTTCCCAATGAGAATTGTAATCCATGTAGTACATGAAAAATATTTATTCTGGTACTTGATTTACCCTTTCTATTTGACCATTTGTTTTAGGGTGGTATGCTAAGCTCATGTTCAATTTTGTGCCTATTGCACATTGTAGGACTTTCCATAATTTAGAAGTTAATATTGAATCTCTATCTAAAGTAATTATTTCAAGGAACCCATGCAATCAGAACACCTCCTTGAAAATATGTTGGCCACTACGTGAGCATCATCCTTGATATTTTATAGTATGAAATATGTAACCTTAGTCAATTTATCGACTGCTACAAGGATTGCATCATGTTGATACATAGTCTTAGGTAAACCTACTATGAAGTCCATAGATATGGCCTTCCATTTTTGTGTAGGTATATCATGTGGATACAATTATCTTGTAGGATGCTTGTGTTTAGTATTAACCTTCTAACATTCAAGGCTCTGAGAAACAAAATTTGTGATATCCTTCTTCATATTTTTCCAAAAGAAGATCTTCCTCATATTTTCTCTCATTTTGGTCCCTCTAGAGTGAGAAAAATAAGGGGATCTATGGGCTTATTGCACTATTATCTTCCTTAAATCATCCATTTTTGGTACGATGATCCTACCTTGGTAGCACAAAAGTTTATCATTCATGTTGAACTCCTTATTATCCTTAGGGCCCCTACTCATTTTCACTTGAATTTCCTTGCAATACTCATATTGAGATTGCTCCTTCCTTATCTGATCTATCAGACCCATATGACTCCTGGTTATGGTTATTATATGCTTCCTCCTACTTAAGGCATCAACAACCTTATTCTCTTTCCATTTGATATATTCAATATCAAAGTCATGTTTAACAAGAAACTCGATCCGTATCCTTTGTATCACATTGAGTATAGGTTGAAAAAATATATATCTTAGACTTTGATGGTCAGTATTTAGCTCAAACTCATGTCCTACCAAGTAATGACACCAAACTTCTTAGAGCGTGCAACACTACAACTAGTTCTAAATCATGTGTAACATAATTAATTTTATGCTTCTTAATCTTCCTTGAAGTATATGCTACTACTAACTCATCTTGGGAGAGTACTCCTCCTAACCCTTCTAGTGATGCATCAATGCATACTGAGAAGTTCCCTTGAGGGTATGGGATATTTAATATTGGTGCCATAGTGAGTTTCTACTTTAGCAATGCAAAGGTAGTTTCACACTTTTTTGACCACTTGAATTCCTTTCCCTTTTTTTGGAGGTTAGTTATTGCAACTACAATCTTGGAGTAATACTTTATATAACATCTATAATAGCCCATCATCCCCATGAATATTTGTACTTCTATCACATTGGTAGGGGGTGGCCAATTCAAAATGGCTTCAATTTTCTCTAGATCTACTGTAATTCCTTTTTTAGATATGATGTGCCCTAAATATCATACCTCCAAGGCATAGAAATCATTTTTTTCTATATTTCCATAGAGTTTGTTCTTCCTTAGCAACTCTAACACAATTTTAAGGTTTCTATCATATTACTTTTTGTCTTAAGAGTATATTAAGATATCATCTAAAAATATGAGAAAAAATTGATCCAAATACCTCCTAAACACACTATTCATTAGATTCATAAATGCAATTGGGGTGTTAGTCAGTACAAAGGGTAGAACTATAAACTCATAATGCCCATACCTAGTTTTAAATATCATTTTGTGAGTGTCCTCCTCATGTATTCTTAATTGACGATACCCTAATTTTAAATCAATCTTTGTGAATACCATGGCATATTTTAGTTGATCAAAAAAATCTTCGATTCTAGGTAAAGAGTATCAGTTCTTGATTGTAGCATTGTTAAGCATTATGTAGTCAATTCATAATAGTAATGAACCATTCTTATTTTTAACAAATAACACCATTGCACCCCATGGTGACACACTTGGGTTTATCAATCCCTTTTCTAACAATAGTTACACTTTTAATTCCTACATCTCGATAGGATTCATCCTATATCTAGATATATGGATAGGTTCTAATCCTGGTATAAGTTCAAAACTAAAATAAAATTCTTACATAGGAGGGATTCCAGGTAAATCCTCAAGAAAAACGTCTTTAAAGTCCTAAAAATTTGAGTTTTTCTCCAACACCCCTCTTTTTTGATCTTCTCCAACTTTATTGATTTTTACAACATAGACTATCCCTCCCTTATTGAGGGTTTTATTTAGTTGCATAATTGATAATACCTAGGGTTTAAATGACCCTTGTTCGCTATGAATTCTTAGTCTTTCCTTACCCTTTTTTGAATATTTGATCCATCTATCTTGGAAATTGATCAAGGTTTTATGAGCCTATAATTAATCTATCTCTAGGATCACATCAAAAGCATGAAGTGGATCTACATACAAACAACCTTTAGTGGTATCATGAGTTAAAGTAATCTTTGCCATTAGAAAATATTGGTTTACTGAGTAGCTTTACCTAGAACCATACTTGAGCTTCCACCCTTGGGCCAATTATCCTGGACTTTCTGGTATATCCCTTACTAAAATAGAAGAAATAAAACTATATGTGGCTTCACTATCAATTAAAATGTTTACTTTCTTATTAAATGTGTTACATTTGACAAGAAATGGGTTAAATTTCCCTTCTAGCTTCTAATTTTTGGTCGTAGCATAAATTCAGTGGGTGGGTTCCTTCCCCTTGGTATTACATGTACTTGGCCTTGCTTGATGTGTACACTGGCTTGGATAGTGAGGGCATTTATAGTTATAATACCCATCCTTGATCCCCTGACACTTTTCTGGTCTCTATTCCCCTACTTTACTTCCTAGAGCCAAAGTTAGCAGTTTTTGGGGTTGGGGTTGCTATTGGTTTTCTTTTGTAATTTCTTAAACCTTCTCTATTTTCCATCATTTCTCTTCTTATATTTTAGAGAGTTACTAGCATTTTGATCATATTCCTCTTCCTATTTCAATAATCCTTGACTATTCCTTTTCCTAAGTGCTTGTTGATCTTGCTTAGATAGGATGGAATAGTTGAATTGTAAGTGAGACTCTACCTTCTTTGTCAATTCATATGCCTTTTGCAATGATTTAGGCTTGTGCATGTTTACATCATGCCTTACCCTAGATTCTAATCCGAGGATAAAATTATGGACCCTCATATTTTCATCATAAGTGGGTACATATTTAAGCAACCAAACCAACTTCTTATAGTATATCTCCATAGTTTTGGTCCCCTATCGAAGGTTGGAAAATTATTTAAACTTTAACGTATATAAATTCTCTATTAAGAACATTTTCTTAAATATTACCACAAATTCCTTCCATTTAATATCAATATATTTGATTTTATTTTTCTCATGGTAGGTGTCCCACCAATCTAATTCAGTTCCTTCCAAGTATATTATTGCTAAAACTATTCAGGTTCCTAGGGAGTAGCCCTTCACTATGACATAAAATTTTGATTCTTTCAGCCAGGCTTCGATTGCATCTCTTCTCCTTCTCCATAAAATTTGGATATGCAATTTTTTTTTAGATTCTTAGCCAGTTCCTTTTCTAAAAGATCTCTAGCTTCCAAATTTTCTATAGTTGTTTCATTGGCTTGGCTAACCTCTAAACCTCTAGCTTATGAATTGTAATTTGCAATGGTTTCTAGCATTTTATTCATTTGATCCTGCATGGTGGTAACCATAGTAGTGAGGTTTTCTACCTCTCTATTGTAATTTATTGAATCGTCATCCTGGATCCCTTCTTCGATATTATTCTATCAAGTTAACTTGTTTGAAGGTGTAGACCTCTATTTTCTAGCCTTAGGTGCCATCTATCCTAGTCACAACAAAAAAAAATAGAAAATTAGGTTACAACTTCACCTTGAATTGCACTACTAATTCTAGCCAAAATATAGAGTTCTCTTGCTAAAACCATCTATACTCTAATTAGGGGGTACCCTAAGCTAGAAAATAGCTTAAATACACATGTCTATTCTTATTATAAGTAAAGTGTCCTAAAGTTCTAGACACCCCTGGGGTTAGTCCCCATTAGATTCTTAGCAAGTAGGAATTCTAGGTCTTCTTGATTTTATCCCAAAGCTTGAAATAGAAAGACATCCAAATCCCTTAATCACTTTAAAAATATCTACACCCTCGTACCTAGAGCTCTGATGACCAGATATGACAACACAAAAAATCTAACTAAAAAAAACTAAGAATTTTTTTGTTTACACTAAGGAGGGATCCATGAATCTCTAACTAGCATACAAGTTTAAGCTAATATGCTTTTTAAGTTTATCAAATCTCCCACATAAATTAATGGTTACATCACACTCTATACCCTACACAAGTTTATCTATGTAGGTATAGTATGAGTACCATAGATAAGCTATCCATCTCATCTTTTTAATTAGCTAACTTATCACCTTTAGTACAATTGAAGGTATACACCCATTTGTATACCATACACAAGTCTATATATGTAGGTATGCTATACGTACTATGAGTTAAGTCATCCATATCATATTTTATGATGAGCTAACTTAACCTTGATGTAACTAATCAAGTTGGTTCTCCCTAAGAGGTTTTAATCTCTTAGGTCTTCTTTGTTTTCTCCCTAAGAGGTCTTAATCTCTTAGGTATTTCCTATGTTCACCCTAAGAGATCTCAATCTCTTAGGTCTTTTCTATGTTCACCCTAAGAGGTCTCAATCTCTTAGGTCCTTTCTATGTTCACCCTAAGAGGTCTCAATCTCTTAGGTCCTTTCTATGTTCACCCTAAGATGTCTCAATCTCTTAGGTACTTTCTATGTTCACCCTAAGAGGTCTCAATTGCCTAGGTCCTTTCTATGTTTAAAGATAAGACTAATTCTATCTATTTAATCAAACAAGGAACAAAATCTATAAAGCACAATAAGTTCTTTAAATAACATCAAATAAAATAAATATTTAAACAAAGGAAAAACTGAATAGTAATAACAATGCATACATAGTTCATAACAATAAGTTAAAGGTTCATCCCTCATTCATTCATTCCATTCATTACATAAATCCAAGTATGGTAAAACCTCCATACTTTAAAAGAATAAGTAATACATCCATGATAATCTAGGGATATTCGCCAAGAGTATAGTCATAAGAACATAAATAAACTGATGTGGCCAAATATCATGGTCAGTGTATTGGTTCCAATTATCCTCTTTAGTCTTTCCAGTCTTCCCATGGCTCATTTGAGGGTAGTATGGGATCAAGACAACTCATGGTTCTATGAACATATGCATCTACATGCTTCTACTAAACATAAAGCAAGTACATAGATGGATGGTTTCCCAAATTGTAACTATACAATCTATTTAAAGCATCTAACCATCTATTGTCTAGTTGATCTCATAATAATTCCTTCATTTCCATTCTTATCTCAATTAGATTAAGAAAGTGAGTCATTCCAAAAACATAGACAATTCACAGTTCTCCCTTTAACCATATATTTTAATAAATCATTCTTGTAATAACTAAGGCCTTATTTCTTAATTAATGAAACAATTCAATTTAATCATTTATTTAATCAACTAAAATCCCATTCTTTTAATTAACCAAATAATTCAATAAGCAACTTATTCATTTAACTAAAGTTCCATTTCTTTAATAAAACAAATAATTCAATAGGCAACTTATTTATTTAACTAAAGTATCATTCCTTTAATAAAAAAAAAAAACCCAATAAACAATTATTTATTTAACTAAATTCCCATTCCTTTAATCAAATAAATTACCCAATAAATAATTCATTTATTTAACTAAAGTCCCATTCCTTTAATCAAATAAATAATCCAATAAACAATTCATTTATTCAACTAAAACCACATTCCTTTAATCAAATAAATAATCCAATAAACAATTCATTTATTTAAAACTATAAAAACCATATGTTCTTTCCTTGTAGTGAAAGTATCTTTATTTTAAGTTTACAAGCCATATCTGATTGTTCCTTTTTATAGCAAGGAAAGTATCTATTATTTGATTTTACAATTGCCCTACCTTTTCTCATTCATAAATAAAGTTCTCAATAATTATATCAACGAGTGGTCATTAATTAAATAACCTATCCTTCAATTACACTATATTGAATTCATTTAAAATTATTGAGTTCAAAAAAAGTAACGACGGGAAAGGGAATGCATGACCAACTATGAACATTTGAAATGGAGAATGCAAGGGTCAACAATGATGTGGGGTGACTATGATGAGTTGAAAGCAACAACCCAAGACTATGTAATATTACCAAGCCCCTTTAGAGGAGACATCAGACTAGGTGATCCATTGGGAAATGCATAAACTCATCGTAGCTCTCTTCACATACAATGATGCTCAAAGGGAGGGTTTTTCTTGGATGTGAGGCATCTAGTTGTTAAGAGAGATTCGATAACAAGATAGGGAAATGCATAACCTAAAACATCCCAGTTGGAGATGCAGCCAAAGAGGTGATAGGGTTTAACAAACAGAGGAGGAAAATCCATATCCAACAACTAGGCATCTATGGTTCAATGACATCATAAGGAGAGGTTACTACTTGAATCACAAGAATGCGCAGCTTAATCATAG
Organism: Wollemia nobilis; assembly: GCA_028583015.1. Classification (NCBI taxonomy): domain Eukaryota; kingdom Viridiplantae; phylum Streptophyta; class Pinopsida; order Araucariales; family Araucariaceae; genus Wollemia; species Wollemia nobilis. The sequence goes on along the minus strand of JAQPPZ010000386.1, from coordinate 2,457,090 downwards.
TCATGAGTGTTTTGAAGAAACACACGCTTATACTAAGATGGGGTAAACAGTATAAGATAAAACTTTTCCTTCCAAAAAACAAATGCAATAATATGAATGCAATAATAAATAAATACACAATATCCATACACATAAGAGACAAGAGTTTTATGGCTACAAGGTGAAAAGCAAACTTTTGAAGAGCGAAGGATGTCGATGGGTAGGAAGTCTACAGGGGATATCGGGAGCGACAGTGGTTCAGTCCTTGGATGCAGCGGATCAATCAAAGGGCATCAAGATTTCGATGGAGCAGAAATGCCCAGGCTGGCAACAGTATTGGTCGAGGTTAATACCCACTATACAAAGGGGGTGGCGGGGCTCAAAAGTCTTATGCCCAGGCAGTGGCCTCAAAAACCCTAAACGGGTTTTTTACCAAAGAATTATTTTCGATTAGGGATGAACTGGACATCCCGATGAAAGTTCTTTCAAGCTTCATGGAGTTTGAGAAATCTACCCTAATAGGTAAATTCATTGGAGGTCGTCCCGACATGGAAACTATCCAAAAATGGGCAGCAAGCAAATGGAGGACTTATGGCAATTTGGAGCTGGCGGCCCTATCCCGGGGTTTTTTTGCCATTAGATTGAACAATAAGGAGGAATACTATAAAATTTTGGCTGGCGGGCCATGGTTTCTGGGCTGCATAAGTTTATTTCTTAGGAAGTGGGACATGGATTTCAATCCTGAGACCCAGAACATCAACATTGCCCCAGTATGGGTTAGGCTCCCGAATCTTCCCCTCTTTGGCTGGCATGAAAATGTCATAAGAGGTATTGCACATTCCATTGGGGATTTTTTCACCATTGACCTTGCCACCCGAGATCAAACAAGGTTCGTCTAGGCCCGTTTTTGCATTCTGGAAGATTTGGAAGTAGAACTCCCAACTTCCATCACTCTTTGGTCTGGAGGTACCTTTCTTCATAAACAAGCTATTGTCTATGAAAATAGACCAGCTTTCTACACCTAGTGTCGGTCCCAAGGGCACCTCCAGTCCCAGTGTCCTCTTCAAAAATTGGGAAAATAGAAACATGAAAACGAAAACCCCCTGGAGCACAAGGAAGACCAGGAAAAGCAACCAAATATTCCAAACACAAAGGGCCATGGATCCCCAGGCCCCTCTAGAGACTATGGCAGACTCTCGCAGCCTAAAGAGAATCCCTGTCTCCAATCGGACCCCGAGCATCTTGAGGCTAAAAATCGACAAGGAGCAGACTCCCACTTGGAAAGTGAATCACAGGAAGAGATGGAACGGACCCCTTCCCAAGTTTTGCCTCAGGTTGTTCCTCTGCTCCAAGATACAAGTCTTCTCGATTTTAGTCAGTCGCAGATGCTGCTAGAAGATTACCTTTTAGGAAGGAGGGGTGAACAGTCTGATCACATTAGCCCTCAAAATACAAGGATCCAAAAGCAAAGTGTGGATTTTGGTAGTGAGAGGAAGCAGGGTCGTCCTCCTAACAAGGAAAGGCGAGACAAAGAGACTGCAACTGACATTGCAAATGAAACCCAGCGTTTGATGGTTCTGGATGACTGTGACACATAGTCGAATGAAGCACATGCATCAAAACCTCCCCCTCAATAAGGAATGGGAGGAAAGAAAAAATTCAAACTGTCCAGATGAAAGTCCTCTCATGGAATGTGAGAGGACTGAACGGTGCAACCAAGCGAAGGTTAGTGGCTGATCTCCGTAGGAGGATTAACCCTTCTATCCTTATTTTGCAAGAGACCAAGCTTGATGCTATCTCCTCTGACAAAGTGGCAAAGGCTATTTGGGCCAAGGCAAATTGTCTGTCTAGCCCTGTAGTGGGAACAATAGGAGGACTCATGGTTCTGTGGGACCCTTCAAGGTTTGAGAGCAGCTCGCTATCAACTTCCAACAGAATCATCAATGTATTGTTCCAGTCCAAAACATCCAATTTTTCTTGGATTCTGTCCAATGTTTATGTTTCAAATTCTGCCACAGAGAGAGTAGAAATGTGGAAAGCTATCTCTCTAATGAGGGAGAATTTTAGCAACTTTCCTTGGGTTTTAGGGGGTGACTTCAATTGTCCCCTTCATCCTTCAAAGAAAAAAGGAGGGTCTGACCACTCCAGTCGTAGCTTGGAAGATTTCAGAGATTTTGTCTCTGCTAATGGCCTGCTTGACATCAAACTCAAAGGGGCTTCCTTCACATGGAGTAATAGAAGGATTGGGGGTGGTTTGATTCAAGTCAAACTTGATAGATTCTTCATTTCCCTAGAAGCCATTCCCATCCTTGGTGGGGCTATCCTTTCAGCTCTTCCAAGGATTGGGTCTGACCATAACCCTATTTTCTTGGAGGCGAACAATGGGCCTATTTTTATGACCCCTTTCAGATTCGAATCCATGTGGATTTCCCACAAAGACTTCAAAGGATTGGTTTCAGCATGGTGGCAATCGAAGGTGGAAGGAAGTGCTCCTAAGAGGGTGGCTTTAAAGCTCAAAATGGTCAAAGAAAAACTGAATTTTTGGAACAAAGAGGTGTTCAAAAACATTTTTGAGTCCAAAAAATCCATCACTAAGAACCTGAAGGTTGTGGAGGAAAGGATGGCTATCGAAGGTTACATTGAGGGTCTCAGGGAGGAAGAGTAGAGCCTTTTGGTGGTCTTTCATTCTATTCTCGCTAGGGAGGAAATGTTATGGTGCCAAAAATCTCGTGACCTATGGTTGAAGAATGTAGACTCCAACGAGTTTTTTTCATGCATCTACTATGAGGCACAGGGGGGACAACAAGATCAAAGAAGTGACTTGTAAGGATGGGCACATTACCAGTGAGATTGAGGAAATTAGGAGCAAAGCGGTTAATTTCTTTCAGGATTTGCTTGGCAATCCTCCGGATAGCAACCTCCAGGTCCAAAAATCTATGCTCACCAATTTTTTGACTAAAGTTCCCCATGAGGTAAGCATGAAACTTCTGGAACTTTTTTCCTCATCTGAGATTAAGGAAGCATTGTTCTCCATGCAACCAAATAAGGCCCTTGGGCCCAATGGTTTCCCCCTCGATTCTTCCAAGTCATGTGGGAGGTTGTGGGCCCGAATGTGTGTGATGCTATTCGAGTTATCCAAGCATCCAGATCTATCCACCCAAAACTCAATTCCACCTTTCTTGCCCTCATTCCTAAGTCTCCTTCCTACAAAAGTTTCTCTGACTATTGACCCATTATCCTGTGCAATGTATTTTACAAGATCCTTACCAAGTCTATAGCCAATAGACTCAAAATAGTCCCCCTCCTGATTAATCCTTGTCAGGGAAGCACTATCAAAGGCAGAAACATTCTTGATGGTGTTATAATTGTTCATGAGACCCTTCATTCCGCTTACCGCACTAAGAATGCTACTCTTTTTCTTGAGCTTGACATGAACAAAGCCTTCAACCGTGTTGACCAAAATTTTTTGTGTGCAGTCCTCCTCAAGTTCGACTTTCATCCCCACTGGATTGACCTTGTCTACAACTGTATATCCACTCTCTTTTTTTCTATCTTGGTCAATGGGTCCCTAGCTGGGTATTTCCAAAGCTCCAAAGGCCTCAGATAGGGCGATCCTCTTTCTCCCATCTTGTTCATTCTTCTGGTGGAGGTTCTGAGTTGGTCCATGAAAAAGGCTCTTCGACAGAACAAGATTTATGGCATCTTGCCGACTTCTAGAATTAATCCTGTCACTCATCGGCAATTTGTGGATGACACCCTCATCTCCACTGGGGCATCTGTTACTCAAGCCAAGTTGCTCAAGAGGATCCTATTCTATTATGAGCAAGCTACAGGGCAAAATGTCAATTACATCAAGAGCAAAATCTACTTTATTAACACACCTCTGTGCAGAAAAATTCAGATTGCTAGAATTCTTGAATGCACTATTGATTCCCTGCCTACGTCCTATCTGGGGTTGCCTCTATATTATAGCGGGAAGGCCAGTGGGGACATGTGGAACTCGATTCTTGAGTGCCTTCATAGGAAACTCAACACTTGTAAGGGCAAACTCCTATCGCAAGCTGGGAAATCCACCCTTACCAAAGCCTATCTTTAAGGGATCTTGACCTACTTCATGTCGGTGTTCATTCTTCTTAGTGCAGTTCACTCCAAGATTGAGAATATTAAGAGGATCTTTCTTTGGTCTGGTAACGAAGAGAAGTCTAGACTTCCCCTTGTAGCCTGGGGCAAGGTGTGTTCGAGGATTGATCAAGGTGGCCTGGGGTTGAGAAGATCAAGACTTATGAATTTGGCTCTGATCATGAAGCATGCTTGGAGGATTATGTCTAACGACCTAGTGGAGTGGGTTACGCTGGTTAAAATGAAGTATCTTGGCCCCACTCCCTTCTTGGATGCTAAAACATCCTACGTGGCATATATCTTTTGGAAATTTGTGCTCCAAACCCAGTATTTGATCAGTCTGGGAGCCCGTTGGATTTTGGGTGATGGTAACTGCATTTCCTTTTGTAAGGACAGGTGGGCGATTGAAGAAGCCCTTGGGTCGAGGGCAGACCTCATTGGGCTGAGAAGCTTGATCGACCCTAATGCCCAACTTAGGGTGGCGAGTTTCATAGATCGGAGCACCCGTTTCCCTTGATGGAAGCTTCCTATTGTGGAGGGGTTTAATAATGAGGTTACCTTCCTCGATAATATCCTTCAGTTGATTTTCATTCCTTCTACCAAGAGAAATGATAGGATCATCTGGAGTGGTACGGAGGATGGGCATTTCTCTGTTAAATCAGCTTATGAACTCCTCACCACCAAGACTGCTCTGGACTACAGGTGGAATACTATTTGGAGGAAATGAGTTGTTCCTAAAATCAACTTCTTCACGTGTATTGCTTTCCACAATAAAGCCTTAACTATTGACAACCTTCACAAGAGAGGTTTTGCCTTCCCCAACAGGTGTTACTTGTGTTTAGCAGATTGTGAGATGAGGGATCATTTATTCTTGCATTTCCCATTTTCCCACTCTATTCTGAGAATTGTCCTATCCTCCTTCCAAATCCTTTGGTGCTCTCCTCGATCCCTTAGAGATGCTTTTCACCAATGGCCTAATCCTTTGAAGAATCCCAAGCTTTGCTTCCTCCTCGAGGTCTCCTTCCACCATTTAATTTGGCAAATTTGGTTAGAAAGGAATGCCAGAATCTTTGGCAGAGCTCTTAGAGGGCCCCCTTCTATTTCTCAAAGGGCATTATCTTACGCCATTGATAATTCTATTGGTGTTCCTAGTCCCCGTCCCCATCTTCTGAGCGAAGAAGCTATTCTCAAAATGATGAATCTCTGGCCATTTTTGGAGGTTGTTAAATAGTCCTGTCGAAGGAATGTTGTGTGGACAAAACCCCTCATGGGGTGGATTAAATTAAACTTTGATGGAGTGGCTAAGGGGAATCTTGGGCCTACTGGCACTGGTGGGGTTGTCTGTGATCATGACAAGAATATTGTGATGGCCTATTATGAAGATTTGGGCTCCCATATAAATCACTATGCTGAAGCCCGAGGCACTCTGAATGGTATTAAGATTCTCTCTAAGGATCCCCAACCTCTTATCATTGAGGGTGACTCGCTCAACATCATGAATTACCTTCTTGGCACCAAAAATCCATCTTGGAAAGTCTACAACATCATCCTCAAGGCTAGATATCTTCTCTCCTATCGCGGTAGATGGAAAGCAAATCATATTTTGAGAGAAGGAAATCACATGGTTGACCTCATGGCCAATAAAGGGCTCATGACCACGTGCCCAGTTGTGTGGCAATCTCGCTTCCCTTTTGAGGTGGAAAGGTTGGCCAGGGCAGACATCCCTTCTTGATGTTTTCCTTGCACAATTTTTGGAAGGCCCATTCCAATGTGTTTTGGGGTGGCATGGAATTTTTTTATACTCCATTGGGCGAGTGTGGGTACAAGTGTCTTGTGATGCACACACCTGTTCCCAAAGCATTTTGTTTTTTAAGTATCCAGGACTCTCCAGAGTTGGTGCCTTGTAGACTCTCTACTCTTGTTTCTCCACCAAGGCGGATTATCTGGTTTGTCCAATCCTGGCATTGGTTCACGGTTGGCTTTTCAAAGTACCCCTTTCCAACAATGCCCATGTGTGTGTGGTTTATTGGATGTTCACATGATTGTTTGGGCTTGGTTCTTGTCATATCCTTGCCTTGGATTTGGCACGCTCCTCTCAATCTACCCTATGCATGCAAGACTAGTGCCACATAGCTTTTTTAGAAAAAGGAGAGGCAAGTTTAGGATCTGTGTGGCACCTTTCTTTTGTGATCGTTGCTTGTGGCATTGGATCTAGGTCAACTGTGGGAGGTGGCTCATGGTTAGGTTTATCCTCCCCCATCCTGTGGTGTCTGTATCTTTGTTCTCGGCCTCTCTTTGGGTTTCTCTTGGGTCTGTCCTATTTTCTTTTTTTTGTTGGTCTCCAGGCCTAAAATCCCTTTTTGCTATTTTCAAGTTTGCAGCATTAGGATGGTTTTATTTTCATTTAGGTTTATTGTTACAGCAAAGAGGTATGATGCATCATTAGAAAGTTGGCTAATTTTGTACATAATGTTTTGGGATCCTCTATAAAAACCCACTATTAATATATTATAATAATTACCAAAAAAAAAGAGACGAGTTTTACATGGAAACACCCTTTTGGGAGAAAACCATGATAAAATATTGCTTTTATTTTCTTTAATAAATTTGTGGGCACCAACCCACAGGAGACACTAATCTCCTTGTGCAAGTTTATGGGAACCAACCCACAATAGACACCAATCTCCTTTTCAATTTTATGGGAACCAACCCATAGGAGACACCAATATCCTTGTTACAAGTTCATGGGCACCAACCTAAAGGAGACACCAATCTCCTTGTTCAAGTTCATGGGAACCAACCCACAGGAGACACCAATCTCCTTGTTCAATTTTGTGGACACCAACCCATGGGAAACACCAATATCCTTGAGGCACAAACCTCATATCCGAAGGCACCAAACTTGATCAACAAATAGAGAATGATATACTAGTATTGCAAGATTCAAATGGTCAAAATATCCTTCGCATCCATTAATTCTATAGCTTCCACAAGTCTCACATTGTCTTCTTGGATCTGCACTTTAATCTCTTCTCATCATATTATAATCCCTGTTGTACCACCTATCCCAAAAAACATCAACTAAAATTGCCTTTGCTTGCCCTAAAAATCATGGACAACAATACCTTGAATTGAGATATCCTCACTGTATATCTGGATGTGACTTATTCTTCATCGATATAACAATTTCAAATAAAACACTTTAATACCTTCTAAATCCCTTATCACTCCTTTTAAAAACTTTACAAAACAAAACTTTATTAAAAACAAAATGACTCCTTATATCTCCCTTAATATTCTAATCAAATAGAATATATATAAGTACCTCATGCACTATTCATATTTGTTGTCACCTTATTTTTTCACTGCTTTTCTCCATGAGATAGCACTCAATGTGATGCATGCACTGCAATGATGATGGCCTGATTTCTTCTATGATAGATCCTCCAAAAATATTTGTTGCTCAGTCATCAAGAAAATTATAATGATTGCTTGGGTGGTAAGCTTATCTTCCTCCTACATCACACAATGACTTCAAACTTTGTGGCATTAAATTCTCCAATACTTGTCTTCGTTGTTCGCTCCACTACTTAAGATGGCTATCATTCATAGTCAATGTTTCTCAAATGATCTTATAACCCTATCTTTAGCTAAGGTTGGCACATTATGATAGCCTCATCCTTATCAAAAAAGCTTCATCATGAATCATTGGACTTCTTTGTTATAGATAGCAAAACCGCATCATACTAGCACCAAAATAAATTTTTCCCTTCGAAGCCTTCTCTGAACCTATTGTAAACATGCTCCACTAAGAAGCTTCACTTCGTGTGATCCAAATAGATATAACTATACAAATGTTGTATTCTCCAAGGCCATCACCATGAGGTCCCCCATGAACTCTACTATGATGGCTTCTCTAGATAATATCACCACCTTGCTTCCACTATGCCTTACCTCCACTATGTTGGCTTCTTCATACAACATCACCACATTGCTTTCACTACGCTTTACCTCCACTATGTTGGCTTCTCTATACAACATCACCACATTTCTTCTACTATGCCTTACATCCACTGCATTGTATTCTCTGTATAGCATCACCACCTTGCTTTCTCTATGCCTTACCTCTACTGCATTGGCCCCTATAGATAGTATCATCACCTTCCTTAAAATTTGAACTTTGCTGACCCACACAAGCTTCAGCTTCACTACTCCATAAGAGCTTTGGCTCTGCTGCCCCACACTAGCTTTGGCTTTGCTACCCCACATAATCTCTAGCTTCACTACCTCATACAATATCTAGCTTCATTTCTCTGCACTAGCACTGCTACCTATGCAATCTCAACCTACAAATGAAATCCAAACATATCACTACTCTATCTATGTAGTCTTGACCTGTGGATGAAATACAAGAAGATCATTTATTGGTGTTTGGTTTAGAATATTTTACAATATCCTATGCATCACATATGTTCTCTCAAATCCTCCAAACCCACTGTGCTCTCCAACCATGCTAAGGCTATTCAACCACCCAGTTCTATGAACGACATCGTATATTTATCAAAGACTTTCCATCATGCTCACATTGTTTAAAAATGAACTTTGGCCTATTTATATCCATACTTTGAATTTTTATATTAGGTACCAAAGTAGTCAGCCCATGCAAACATAACATCAATATTTAAATCTTTTAATATTTCAACATTTGCCCATTGCACACATTAGAAATATTTAAATTTTTAATTTAAATATTTCAACCTTTGCCCATTACACACACTAGAAATATTAAATCACCCTTGAAGAAAATATATTTGCCTTGAATAATTTGTCCATTGTTTGCTATATACCAAGTCAGCCTTTGACATCAATGACAACTCAAAAACTCAATAATTCTAACAATCTCCCCCTTTGTCATTGATGGTAACCTTGCAAAGAAATTGTCCTTTACTATAATAGGATCACAATTTTCTCTTCTTGAAAAGCTTCTCCCTCTTACTGAAATTACAATTTGCTCCCTATTGTGGAAATATATTATATTCTTAAGATATTGACTATCATGCTATGAAAACTTCCTAATCACAACTATATGTGAGCTCTAGTAAACTCACCTCTTTAATCTAAAACACTGAATGCTTAAGAATGCAGGTTGGGTCTGGACACCCCACAATGAGCTTAATCGATAATGAATTTTAGTCTTGCTAAGATCTACTAGATCTACTAAATTATAATGCTTGTTTATGATGACCAAGAAAACATAGCATTTATAGCTTCAGTGTCAAGAATGCAGACTGGTGCCTTGTCTATTGGGTGACTGTAGAAAAACTTAACCAATATTATAAAATAGTGGGAAAAATAAGGAAATAATTGACATACCCACATTCATTTGAATAACATAATCAACATAGATATTAAATTAGTGAAATAAATACTACCTGTATATTCAAATAATTTAATATCCAGACAAGTAACACACACATTGTACCAAAATATGCCATGGAATAGAATTTAAAATTTGTATTATGTTCAATATCTGATGAGTACAATATTAGAGCATAGTAGTGTGCTCAGGTCTCCCAAATAACACAACATAATATTCACCCCATTCGAATATCCTAACATGGGAATGCAATCTATTATTATAATTGTAGTGATATATAGACTTTGACTCCTCAAGCAACTCCCAAAAAATAATCTCAGGTGAGATACTCAAATCTCAGCAGTATCTGTACCAAGGTGAGAAGAATGAAGAGATGGTGAACAAAGAGAACATAGGGAAAATACAACCAACCTGGACCAAACACTCAAAATACCTCTTACATAATTTTTCTATTTTGATGCTCGATACACAATTTCTACCTTGAAAGACCTCTTTTATAGTCTATATTCTCTAAATTCTATTTTGAATACTTGGTGCATATGCAACCACTTGGAATCCTCTCTACCACTAATTTCTATGAATGTATTACAACAAGAACTGGGCTGTCATAGGCTATCTTCAACTGAGATAATCATCTTTGTGAAGCTTTGGGGTAGCTAAATCATCATCTCTCAATTGGTCTAAAATCAGGTCTAAGTTCAATGAATGTAGTTTCTTCCAGATTGTTTGGCTTCTAGTGTTTTCCATGTCCTAGTTTGGTTAGTGATAAATCCTTGTCATCCTTTAGCTTTTTTCTATTTTGTATTCAATCCCTACAATTTCTTCGATTCTAATGGCTTCCAGCTATATGAATCAAGGATTCTAGAATATTATAGATTGTTAACATTTCATCTTTGGCTCAATCGCTTGATCTTCATGGGATGATCTAAACCATTGATTCTTCTTTTACTTTTTTTCTAGATTTATCATTGATGAATCACCAATGGGCAGTATTAATGAGCAATGGGAATATGCATAGATACATCATCGCAATTATTTGAGATTTTCACTGATGAATCGATGATAATACTTTTGCGAGGACGATAGCCAGACTTGCTCGTTGATGGATATATGTTGTCATTTATGGATGAGCAAAGGTTATTTTGTATCGATGATGATTATTATAATGCTTGATGTAGACTTAGACTGGCATTTTATTTAGCTTCTCATAATGGTAAGAGGAATGTCTATGACCATGATGGATCAACTCTCTGGACGTCTTCAAAGGATTGTCAATGATGAAGACTCATTTTTGCTGATTCATCAACGATAAGATTTCCACAAGTGCAATAAGGAGACCACGTCCAAACTAAAATTTGTAGTGGTCATTAATGAGACAAAGACTTTGTTGATTGAACCTGTGACAAATATTTAGACTAGCAATGAGTTATCCTAGATTTGGGTATTGTCATTGATGAGAAATACTATCACAGATAGGATTGACCATAGATCGATGACAAGTCTTTGCAAGAGTGATGACTTCATCTTTAAAATAATCTTGTTTGAAAAAATTCCATCAAGAGGTGGACTCACTAGGTTGACATTTCTAAGACCCTTGTCTTGGTCTTAAAACTATCACTGATTAGGAAGAGTTGTCACTGATGAATATGAGGTCTTGCTGATCAAATCAATGATAAGGCTTCAGATCAATGATAGAATTTCTTGGCCTCAACATTATCACTTATAGCTTAGGCAATTGAAAACCAAACAATAGACTATATGACCTGAGGCTAGTCTTCGTTGATGAAAAATATTGGATCTCTAACTAATTAGAAACTTCTCCATGAAGCTTTGGGTAGCTGAATCATCACATTCCATCTGATATGTCATGCACCGGCTGGTCAGGTTTCAGTCTAGGTTCAATGAATATCATTTTTCTCGATAGTTCAACTTTCTTTCTTGAGTGTTTGACTTCCATGTTCTCCCCTTTTCTATCACCTGCAAACACAGAAGAAAAAAAAAACAATTTAAGACTTTGGCGATGAAATAAATTCAAAATTTGGTATTATAACTATTAATATTAATCTTTTTAGATTTATTTAATGTCTACCTAAGGTTTAACATTAGCATTTTTTTTTAATTTTTATTATTTTCTAATATTTTGGCTTTTAATTTTAATTATTAAATTTTAGGGCTTCTAATATTAAATCCAGATGATTAAAAGACATTATCATTTAAAATAGAATCATGCTAAAATCATTTCTATAGTTCAAACTTAAAAAAAAATCCCTTTTAAAATCTATCGGTAATGCATAATCCTTATCGCTCATGTAAAGCCCTTGTCATTTATTGGAAGCATGACGACTTTGTTCCATCGTCAATGAAATTTGAGCCATTAAATTTGTGTCGCTCATGGGAAACCCTTGTCATTGATTGGAAGAGCGATAGAGAACGATCATGGATTCTCATTAGTATTAAAATCATAATAAAATTATTAGTAAAGACACCCTTATTGACGATGAAAATCACTATTGAAGATACAATCGGTGATGGCTTCCTTCCATTAGCAAGAAAATCTTATTGGATATCGGTAATGCAAGACTTTCGGCATTGATACATTAGTGATGGAATTTGATTGGCCAGATTATTTATTAAATCATTCGGATTAATTAAATCATTCATAAAGTCTTATTAACACACTCAACATTAGGGTTAATTAATCATTATATGCTCATATCCGTGTAATATATTTTTTAATTATTTTAATGCCTCGGGTAGCTTGTTATAAACCCTATCGCTGATGGAAATCTCCTTCTCTCATGCAATCAGTGATAGACTTGTTCTATCAGCAAGAGAATTCAAGCCATTAAATTTGTGTAGCTCATGCAAACTCTTTTTTATTGATAGAAAGAAATAGTGATAGCTTTTTTAATCAGCGAAAGACTTTTTTTGTCATTAAATCATTTTCTAAGGCTTTATTTAAAGTGCTCAACATTAGGGTTAATTAATTATTGCATCTGCTTATAAAAAGCCCTTGTCTTTGAAGGATTATGTCTACCATTGATGCAATTGTCGATAGGCTTTCTGAAGAATGATGAAGGCTGCCAAAAATACATTGTTGCTAATGTAAAACTATTGTCGCTAATGGGATCGACGACAGACTTTCCCAAAGAGTGATGAAGACTACCAAAAACCCTTGTCGATGATGTAAAACTATTTTCACTAATGGGGTCAAAAACATGATTTTTGCAAGAGCAATTATTAAATTTTCCTCAAGCCAAGACTTTATGCGATCATCGATTGAAATCTTCTTCACTAATTGTAAGAGCAATGGCTTTGGTCTATCAACGACAAGCTTTCCCGAGATCTGAGTCTGCAAACTTTGGCACCAAATTAAAAATGGATTATTTTTCATAGAAAAATTATAGATTATTGCAAATATCAAAGTAATTTCTATACTTATCCAAGGACCAATTTTAGCCTTGGTTAAAGGAGACCAAATCTGACCTCATCCCAAAGTGCCAAAAATAAGGTAAAATTCAAAGTGCTCAGAATATTATGAAAATTTCCAAGAATATAAATGGGCCAAATGGGTACTCAAATCCATTGATATCATCAAAAAATTCATCATGGTTCATGAGATACATCATTTTAAAGTTCACATGATGCTACTATAAATTACTATTTCTAGAAAAACCTGATAGTTAAAATTCTAAAAATTTAGTGCCACTATGAATATGAGATCAAGATATTTCTACTAGTTTTTGAATCAGCCCAAACAGAGTTTTCTAGCTCAAGTTATGGCCATATCAATTTGCATCAAAATGTAGGGCAAAAGTGACGAAATTGGAGAAACCCTAAAATAAAATTTAATTAATTAAACCTTTGACAGACTTTAGAACTTGAATTTTCTGAAGTAATCCAGCCAAAATAATGTAGGTTATATGCCAATATTTAAATATATTGAATTTAAATGAATGTAGCCAAAGCCCAGTCTTCAAGGATGCAAAATTCCAACAATTTTGAAACTTCAATGTAGTCAAAAATTTGATGTAAGCCAAAAATCCAAATTAAAACCAAAATTTTAATTCTCTGGAATCATAAAAAATTGAGCCTTGCACCCTAAGTTCACCTAGACATCTTTTGAAAAAAATGGGGTGCAAACTAAGTTGTAACTATGGGGTACAACACAGGCTCTGACTGGGATAGGTAGTATGAATGGCACATGAATGCTTCTAAGAACTCCAAAATCTTTGGTTGACAATCAAGAGACCACAAAAATTTAGACTAAAATCTGAAAAGGAAAACAAAGGCAACAAAGGGAAAATACTAGAGGATTGACCTTGGTTCTTATCAGTAAAATTCGATGAACCAGTTTAAAAATAGATGAACTTTGACTTATGGGGCAATAGATCTATCGAAAATGTCTTAAGATAGATTTGAGGTATATTTATTTAGAAGTTGTTGTGTCATCATGCCTAGGCTTGTGTGTGTTTTGTGCATTCATTCTTATTCCTTGATCAATCAAAATTTTATCATATTAGAAGGATTTGATCCTATTAAGTATTTCACTCTAAATGATATTCACCTTGACATTGCTCCACTGCCATGTAGGCATCTATAGCCCCAGTGGAGATGACCTTAATTTGTTTTGTAACTACTCTACTACCATCCAGGAATCTATAGCTCTAGTAGAGGTTATCAAGATATCCCAAATACGTAGTTTATTTACACTATTTATATTTTTCTTCTTTTTTAGAAGAATTATGGTGAATTACAAAGCTCATGTTGGGTTAGAAATCTGTAAGTCTAAGAAAGAAGAGTGTATATGTTTTTAGCTCAAGGCATCCTGTCAATGATGACTTCGTTCTTCGTGACCCTAGAATATCCTTAAAATTTGTGGGAGATGTGAAGCTTCAACATAACACACAATACCTTCCACCTAATCTGTTGTAGCTCTAAACTTGTGGGACAATTGCCTAAAACCTAGCCCATAAGATCTTAGTGTCATATGTCCTTACTCTAGGTCCTCTTTCTTTGACTGATTAGAACAAGTCTATTAAAACTATGGTGCAAAACAAAAACCTTTCAAGGAGACAAAAACATGGCCACGGCTAGACACATATGGTGACAAGGCAAAAATAAATATCATGAAAACTAAGAGGAGGTCAATGCTCCTATTTTGCAAAAATAACTTTATAACCTCAGGATGTAGAGTGAGTGCAAATTCCTTTCATTTTTGTCTGAATGGCCTAGGATACACTCTCAATTCTTGATGATTCCAAAGAAGAACAAACTACAGTTGAACTTTATGCATTCTTTTTTTCTTTGTTCTTTTCATGATGGATCTCCCATTAGAATGGCTAATTCTTGTGGGGATCTTGATGAATGGTTGGAAATTGGGGATTTTACTCTAAAATGAGGTAACATATGTGGTATTACCTAGGACTGGGGATTTATTAATGAGTATGATGGAGAAGTCAGCAAAATAACCAACATTATTTTCTAGACTAATGTGTACTATGAATTTGTCAATTTTATCTGATTTGACCTGTTTTAATTTGATTGATTCTACACTTAAAATAGAAACAAGGAGATAGTTATTTGCATAAGAAAGACTCAACATATCAACTATGATGTTATATGAAGCTCTATTATCAAGTGGGTGATTGCAGATAGAGTATTCATTCATTGAATCTAACATATATCTTTGGAAAACATGGAGGGGCCTTGTTTTTGACTGATCAATAAGCCTAAAAGATCTAGAAAATTCATCTTCCTTTTGTGCTATGATTCTTTGACCAGTATATTTTTTAGACTTAACTATACTTTTAGGCTTGTGATTAGTCAGTTCTATCTCAAGATCTTCCTCTACATTGGGCTTCACAAGGAGAACTTCATCTTTGGATAAATCATCCTTAATTATTGGCATTTCATCTACTTTTTCATCTTCAACCTGTACAGCTTTGTTGGATAATACCTCTACTTTTGAATTTTGTTTAGGTATTTCAGTTACATCAAGATCATTGACCTAAATTTTTTATAAAACTTTTGCTATTATAGGTTGATCTTGTTTGATTTCATTGAAACCATCACTAGGATCTTGATGATGATGTTCTTCTATAGGAAATAAAGTTATTTGTTCATTACTGATAAGACAGATATTGACATCTTCTTCAACCCATGGTTTATGATTAATCCATTCTATTTGGTGGTTCCCTTCCACATTAGACTTAAAAAGACCCCCATATTTAGACTCATCATTATTAATTATTTCCCATTTATCAATTTATTCTTATTCATTTTGCACTATTTTATTGGATAGTTCCTCTGCATCTGAGTGTTGTTCTTGTATTTCTTGTATATTGAAATCATTGGTCATAAGGTTTTATGAAACTTCTACTATTATAGATTGATCTTGTTTGTTTTCATCAAATCTATTATCAGGAGCTTGATGATGATTTTCTTCCCTGAGAAATAAAGTTCTTTGTTCATGATGAATAAGATAGGCATTGATATCTTCTTCAGACTTAATTATATTTTTAGACTTGTGATCAATCAATTTATTTTTGTGGTCTTCTTCTACACCAAATGTTTCAATAACAACCTCATTTTGATTCATTGTTCTCAGTTTTTGACCTTTTATCAACTTTTTCTTCCTCATCCTACACTATTTTGTTGGATTGTGTCCCCCTTCTTCTGAATGTTGTTCTCTCATCTCATCCATATTAGGAATATTCATCTCATCTATTGTACTCTCAAAGTCCATGGTATGGATTTCTTGAAAAATATCCACTATTGCTATAAGTGGTTCCCATTTGACTTCATCAAGTATGACATTAGAGGTTTTAGGATGATGTTGCTCTCTTTTGGATATTAAAGTTCTCTATTCTTGATAGACCTCAATATCTCCTTTATATTTAGGGTGTTTATCCTTGCAATATAAATTGGTCCTAACTTCTTTACTAGGTCATTCCTTGAGGTTTAGGCTAGGATGTGAAGCTAAATAGATGGCACAACTAGAAGGCTTATGAGGTGAATTACAGGTAGGGCAATAGAAATGGAATTTACTATCGATCATATTCCTTTCTACATGAACAACCTTATTCATGCACTCATCAATAGTGTTCACTTGCTCTTTTCTTAGTTCATCATTGAATTTTGTAGAGAAAGCATTCTTATAAAAGCAAATGTAATGTTGATCACTAAGAGCTAATTTATCAAAGATATTATTTTTAACCTTGATGAATATTTTTTTGAAGTTATTAACCGATTCATTTTTCTCTTTTTTCATTGCAGCCAATTCAGTTATGAGTGAACGTATATTTCTCTCCTTACCATACCTTTCTAAAAAGACTTCTTCCATTTCCTAGAAATCCAATATGCAATGTGGGGGAAGACTATTGAACCAATCTAAAGCATCTTTCTCTAGGGTCTACCAAAATAGCCTAAGAGCCACATCTTCTTCTTTGACTTCCAATCTATCTAAGGCATACAGGAAGCTTTCGATATGTTCTTCTCTAGTGATAGCATTGTTACCTAGGAATTTAGGCAAGTATTTAGGGGCTTTAATGGGTAACCGATGAAGGTGAGGAGGTAGTTGAAAAGGCTTGTACCTATTATATCTCCAAGTTTAAAACTATTTATTGTTTTGGTTACTCATCATGATCGTAGGGGTGATGATAGAAGACTAAAATATTCTTATAAGAATAAATAAAGATGCTAGAACCATTGCTTGTTAACAAAACCTTACCACTATGATACAATTCAATTCTGTAAACTGGGTTTTTTGGTTTTGGATAAATGCCTTTGGGTTATTCAATTCTTGAATGATTTGCTTACCACTCCCTCTCGTATGCACCAGTTCATATTCTTCTTTATTCTATATTTTGGGTTTGTTTAGAGTTGCTAGCACTTGAGTGCAATAGAATCTCACTTAAGCCAAGATTTCTTAGCTTTTAAATTCTCTCAATCTCTCAAATATACATAGAGGTGACCATGGAGCCAAAATTTGTGATAAAAATTTTATGGGCCAGTATGAATATCCAATAATAAAATATGCCATAAGGGAGACAAACTATATAAACACAAATAATAAAATAGCATATCCTAGGCAACGATACTAGAAATTATGGCATTGGTGGGTTAGAAAATATGTCGTATGGGGATAGGGTATTTAATATGTAAAAACAGAAAAAATCCATCCCCAAAAATGATGCCAAAAATTGTGGCATTTGTGAGTTAGAAAATATATCGTATGGGGATAGGGTATTTAATATGTAAAAACAAATAAAATCCATCCCCGATAACAGTGCCAAAAACTATTATGAAAATATTTGATATCCTTAACATATTGACTATCACGCTACCAAAAATTCCTAATCACAACAATATGTGAGCTCTGGTAAACTCACCTATTTAACCTAAAACATTGAATCCTTAAGAACATATGTTGGGTTTGGACACCCCACAATGAGCCTAATTGATAATGAATTTCAGTCTTGCTAAGCTCTACCAGATCTAATGAATTATAATGGATTTTTATGATGACCAAGCAAACATAGCATTTATAGCTTCAATTTCAAGAATGCAGATCAATGCCTTGTCTATTGGGTGATTGTAGCAAAACTTAACCAATTTTATGAAACAGTGAGAAAAATAAGGAAAGAACTGACATACCCACATTCATTTGAATAACGTAATCAACATAGGTATTAAATCAGTGAAAGAAATGTTTTTTACATATTCAAATAATGTAATATACAGACAAGTAACACACACACATTGCACCAAAATATGCCAAAGAGTAGAAGTCAAAATTTGTATTATGTTCAATATCTGATGATTACAATATTAGAGCCTAGTATTGTGCTCAGGTCTCTCAAATAATCCAACATAATATTCACCATGTTCGAATATCATAATAGGGGAATGCAATATACTATCCTAATTGTAGTGACATATAGACTTTGGCTCCTCAAGCAACTCCTAGGAAATGATCTTAGGTGAGCTACTCAACTCTCAGCAGTACCTGTACAAAGGTGAGAAGAATGGAGAGATGGAGAACAAAGACAACATAGGGAAAATACAGCCAACCCAGACCAAACACTCGAAATACCTCTTGCAAAATTTTGCTATTCTGATGCCCGATACTAAATTCTGGCTTGAAAGATCTCTTTTATAGTTTGGATTCTATAAATTCTATTTTGAATACTTGGTGCATATGTAGCCACTTGGCATCCTCTCTACCACTAATTTTTGTGAATGTATTACAACAAGAACTGGGCTATCATAGACTATCTTCAACTAAGATAATCGTCTTTGTGAAGCTTTGGGGTAGCTGAATCATCATCTCTCAATTGGTCTGAAATCAGGTCTAAGTTCAATGAATGTAGTTTCTTCTAGATTTTTTGGCTTCTAGTGTTTTCCATGTCTTGATTTGGTTAGTGGTAAATCCTTGTCATCCTTTGGCTTTTTTTAGTTCTACATCCAATCCCTGCAATTTCTTTGATTCTAATGGCTTCTAGATGTATGAATCAAGGATTCTAGAATGTTATAGATTTTTAATATTTTATCTTTGGTTTAGTCACTTGATCTTCATGGGATGATCTAAACTATTGATGCTTCTTTCACTCTTTACCTAGATCTATCACTGATGGATCATCGACAGGTAGTCTTAATGAGAAACAAGAATATGCATAGATACATCATCATTGATTATTTGAGGTTGTCACTGATAAATCAATGATAATGCTTTTGTGAGGATGATAGCTATAATTGCTTGTTAATGGATAAATGCTATCATTTATGGATGATAAAATGTTATTTCCTATCAAAAATGATGATTATAATGCTTAAGGAAGACTTCGACTAGTATTTTATTTAGCTTCTCATGCTAGGAAGAGGAATACCTATGACCATGATACCTCAACCCTATAGATGTCTTCAAAGGACTATCGTTGATGCATCAATTACAAGCTTTCCACAAGCACGATGAGGAGACTACACCTAGACTAAAAATTTTAGTGGTTGCTGATGAGATAGAGGCTTTTCTGATTGAATCCATGACAAATATTTAGACTGGCAATGAATTATGCTAGCTTTGGGTATTGTTATTGATGAGAAATAGTATCGTAGATATGATTGACCATAGATCGGTGATAATACTTTGCAAGAGTAATGGATTTATCTTTAAAATAACCTTGTTTGATAAAATTAGATCAGGAGTGGGACTCGCTAGGTTGATGTTGCTAAGACCCTTGTATTGGTCTTAAAACTATCGTTGATTAGGAAGAGTGGTTGCTGATGAAGATGAGGTCTCACTAATAGGATCGGTGATAAGGCTTCATATCAACAATAGACTTTCTTGGCCTCGGTATTGTCGCTTATATATTGGGCAATAAAAAATCAAACAACATACTATATGATCTAAGGCTAGTCTTCTTTGATGAAAAATATTGGATCTCTAACTAATTAGAAACTTCTCCATTAAGCTTTGAGTATTTGAGTCGTCACATTCCATTTGATTTGTCATGTACTGGCTGGTTAGGTTTCAATTTAGGTTCAATGAATATGATTTTTCTCGATAGTTCAACTTTCTTTCTTGACTATTCGACTTCCCTTTTTGCCCCTTGTTTTGATCACCTACAAAAATAGAAGAAAAAATCCAATTTAAGACTTTGGTGATGAAAGAAATTCAAATTTTGGTATTATAACTATTAATATTGATGTTTTTAGATTTATTTAATGTCTACCTAAGGTTTAACATTAGCATTTTATTTTAATTTTTAATTTTTATTATTTTCTAATGTTTTGGCTTTTAATTTTAATTATTAAATTTTAGGGCTTCTAATATTAAATCTGGATGATTAAAAGACTTCATCATTTAATATAAAATCATGCTAAAATCATTTCTATAGTTTAGACTTAAAAAAAAAATCCCTTTTAAAATCTATCGGCAATGCATAATCCTTATCGCTCATGTAAAGCCCTTGTCATTGATTGGAAGCGCGATGGCTTTGTTTGATCGACAAAAAAAATTGAGCCATTAAATTCATGTTGCTCATGCGAAGCCCTTGTCGTTGATTGGAAGAGTGATAGCTTTTTTCGATCGATGATGGATTCTCATTAGTATTAAAATCATACCAAAATTATTAGTAAAGACACCCTTGTCGGTGATGAAAATCACTATCAAAAATACAATCGATGATGAATCCCTTCCATTAGCGATAAAATCTTATTGGATGTCGACAATGCAAGACTTTTGGCATTGATACATTAGCGATGGAATTTTATTGGCTAGATTATTTATTAAATCATTTGGATTAATTAAATCATTCATAAAGTCTTATTAACACACTCAACATTAGGGTTAATTAATCATTATATGCTCATATCTATGTAATATATATTTTTTAATTTGTAATGCCTCAGGTATCTTATAAACCCTATTGCTGATGGAAATCTCCTTTGCTCATGCAATCAGAAATAGCCTTGTTCTATCAACGAGAGAATTCAAACCATTAAATTCATGTCGCTCATGCAAACCCTTTATCAACGATGGAAAGAGCGATAGCTTTTTAAAATCAAATATAGCGTTTTTTATCATTAAATCATTTTGTAAGGCTTTATTAAAGTGCTCAATATTAGGGTTAATTATTATTGCATCTACTCATAAAAAAAACCCTTGTTGCTAAAGGATTATACCTATCATTGGTGCAATTTTTGATAGGATTTTCTAAGAGCGATGAAGGCTGCCAAAAATACAATGTTGCTGATGTAAAACTATTGTCGC
Organism: Wollemia nobilis; assembly: GCA_028583015.1. Classification (NCBI taxonomy): domain Eukaryota; kingdom Viridiplantae; phylum Streptophyta; class Pinopsida; order Araucariales; family Araucariaceae; genus Wollemia; species Wollemia nobilis. The sequence goes on along the minus strand of JAQPPZ010000386.1, from coordinate 2,435,842 downwards.
TAATGGGATTAGCGATAAGCTTTCCCAAAGAGCGATGAAGACTACCAAAAATCATTGTCGCTGATGTAAAACTATTTTTGTTGACGGGATCGGTGATAAGATTTTTGCAAGAGCGATTATTAATTTTTCCTCAAGCTAAGACTTTATGCGATCACTAATTGAAATATTCTTCACTGATTGTAAGAGCAATGGATTTGGTCTATCAACAACAAGCTTTCTAGAGATTTGCATACTTTGGCACCAAATTAAAAATGGATTATTTTGCACAAAAAAATGAGAGGTTATTACAGATATCATAGCAATTTATATACTCATCCAAGGACTGATTTTAGGCTTGGTTAATGGAGACCAAATCTGACCTGGAGCTCTGAGTCATCCCGAAGTGCCAAAAATAGGGTAAAATTCAAAGTGCTTAGAATCTTACAAAAATTTCTAGGAATCTAAATATGTCTAATGGGTACTCAAATCCATTGAGATCATCCAAAAATTCATCACGGTTCATGATATACATCATTTTAAATTTCATGTGATGCTACTATAAATTGCTATTTTTGGAAAAACTTGATAGTTAAAATTCTGAAAATTTAGTGCCACTGTGAAGATAAGATCAAGCTCTTTCCACCAATTTTTGAATCACCCTAAACAGAGTTTTCTAGTTCAAGTTATGGCCATATCAATTTGCATCAAAATGTAGGGCAAAAGTGATGAAATTGGAGAAACCCTAAAATGAAATTTAATTAATTAAACCTTTGACAGACTTTAGAACTTGAATTTTTTGAAGTAATCCAGCCAAAATAATGTAGGTTATATGCCAATATTTAAATATATTGAATTTAAATGAATGTAGCCAAATCCCAGTCTTCAAGAATGCAAAATGCCAACAATTTTGAAACTTCAATTTAGTCAAAATTTTGATGTAAGCCATTAATCCAGATTAAAACCAAAAGTTTAATTCTCTTGAATCATCAAAAACTAAGCCTTGCACCCTAAGTTCACGTAGACATATTTTGAAAAATTGGGGTTCAAACTAGGTTGTAAATGTGGGGTACAACACTCCCCCTTACTAAAATTCTTCCCCTTTGACATCAATGGCAAAGGCTTCTTGGGGCTAAATGATAAGACACTTGACAATACCCCCTTTCTAACTGCTCTAACTAAGACTTCAATGATGATATGGGAGTGAAATTACTCCCAACTTACTATGCTTCTTTTCTTGTTCTATTTTTTTCCAAACTTTGGAGGGCATATCCTTTTGAACAGTTTGACCATCCTCCTCCTTACTAGATTTTGAAATTTTGAGAAACACCGTTCTACACCATTTAGCTCTATGCCCAAAATTATTACATTTGTAACAAATGATGTTGTAGTCCATAAGAGATACAAATGAATTTAAATTTCTCTTGGTGAAGCCAAAATCGTTTTTAGCACGAACCCTACAATGTAAAACTTTATGACCAAATTGGTGACATGAAAAGCAATAACCTCATAAGAAATATTGAAAGTTATTTGATTGCCTTGGAGGATATGGCAGCATGGTTCTCTCATTGTAGTTTCTATGATGGACTTTGTTCCTTGATGATGATTTGTTTTATTCCTTATTGATGCTTTCACTTCTCAACACATCATCATAGGTCTTAGGTTCTTCTTTAATTATTTTCTTTGATGTATTTGTTCCTTTTGAGCTTGATTCCTCCTTTTTTTCTTTTGACCTTCTTCAAAACCAAGTCTAATATTTATAATCAAATATCTCTGTGCTTTGATAAATCATCTAAGATTTCTATGTTTTAATCCAACCTAATATTTTAATATAGCTTATCATTAGATTATTCCACTTCCTTCCTTAGAGAGACAACCTCATGTTCTAGTTTTTCATATTCCAACTTTTTTGCTTTTAACTACTCATCCATACCTTCTTCAATTCACTTTGCCTCTTCATTTTTCACTTTTAAGTTAGTGAGATCTAGTGAAATTTTTGCCTTTTTCTTCTCATCCTCTTGTACTTGAGTCTTCAATCTTGAGTTCTTCTTTCTAATTATTTCAACTCTTCAAGAGAAAAAAAAAGTTCCTCTTCTATGTTAACTATGGCTTCCTCTTCATCTTCTAGATATTTCTTCTCTTTTTATTTTTCAATAATAGGAGCATCTTCTTTCACCTCCATGGCCAAAAATAGGATTTCTTCTCTTTCACTATTGAATAGACTTTCATCACTGTTGTTGGAAGAACTACTTGCTTCCTCAACATGAAGACTCTTCTTGTGCCTTTGAAATATCATCTCATGCTTTCTTTGACCGTGCATGTTTTCATTTTTATGATAAAAATTTATTTATTTCTTTTTATTGTATTCCTCTTCTTCTTCACTGCTACTACTTCCAGGTTGTTGGACATTTTGAGTCATTAAGTCAAGTTGTCATTGATGTCAAGGAATGAAGTCATCATTAATGTCAAGGAATTTGTCAAGAAATAAAGTTGTCAAAGTTGTCATTGATATCCAGGAATAAGCCACTGATGATGTCAAAGGTCAAGAGGAACAATGCAAAGGTTAAAGGCAAAAGGGCTTCATAATATTTTTAATATTATGTGGAAGCATAAGTTAAAAGGTTTTTCATAAAAACCCAAGGAAGATTATTGCAAAGCTAAAGGAAGGTTTAATATTTATTTGATAAAATATTTAAATTCAAAGTGAATTTAAATTTTATAAATAAATATTATTTATACCAAGTTGTACAATGAAATATGGCCTTAATAAAACCAAAGGGTTTTAAAGAATTAATTTATAAAATTTAAATTCAAATGAATTTAAATAATTTATAAATTAATAAGTTCAAAGGAAAATAAAAAGTGTCGACGTCTAATATATTGGAGGAAATTCGAGCACCGATATTATGCATGAAGGAGGGAAATCAATATATATACCAATGCCTTAGAGGCATTAAAACTTATCCTTTTGCTCGATTAATGAATGTGTGCAATTGTGTTGAATTCATGTGGAATAAGAGAAGCGACTTTTGTGTTTTAGCACCAATGAATAAGGTTTAAGGGGAACAACACCAAAGTACCAAGCGCCAACTGGGCAGCGTGGCCTAGTGGCAAGAGGACAATGGTTAGAGTGTTTGGGTGCTAGGAGACCTACGTTCGAAATGTGACGGTAGCATTTTTTGTGGTTGCATTAGTGTTGGAAGCACCAAAGGAAAGGCACACATTTTTGTGCTAGGCAAGGCGGGGAGTCTTTTGGAGCACGTGGTGCTCCTTAGTCCCCAAGCGAGTGCCTAGCTCGCATGACGGTTGGAGCCATGGCTAGGGCATTGGTTGAGGCTGCACTGTGAGTTCGAATCCCTTCCAAGGCAAGGTAATAAATTTTGATTATTATTTTTGTGTGTTGCCTAAAGTTTGGAGTTAAAAGGGTTGCTTAAAAGGATTGTTTGTTGAAAATTATTTTTGATAAGTTGGAGGAATAAGGTGTTAGGTTTATTTTAATAAAGTGTTTTTGTCACATTGATTTGTTGAAGTTTTAAAAGGATAGAGGGAACTTCTTGCATTGAGTTATTTTGAAAAGAAGAGTGCATTGAATATTATTTTAATTGGGAGATTATAAGGTGTAAGTGGTGTATTATTTTTTGTAAAATGTTGATGAATATTTTCTTAAAGATGGAGTGATAAGGTGTATGTGTGTCTTGATATTTACATTGTATTTTGAGGAAGTTTATCATCTAATAATTTCTTTGAGCTTGGAAAAGAAGTGTTTATGGTTGTGGCAGATTTATGAGATTCCTTCATCATCAAGAAAAAGGTATGAGCACATTCTTCCATAGTTAAGTTGATTGGTTGGTTTTCTAAAAATAAGTTTGGAGTGAAAAGGACTTGATTAGGGTTTCCTATTGAGTGTGTTTGAGTTAATGCTTCAAGGTTTTCTGGAATAGAGAGTTGTTTTATAAGCATTGTTGTTGAGCATTGTTGGAAATATTTTGAGTGAGTGATCATATGCTTGGACTAGGGTTTGTGAGCAAGGGTTGTTTCATTGAGTGTTTGGTTGAGTAGAGTTGGTTGAGCCTAGTCAAGTGGGTGTGTGAAGTGATTGTTCAAGTTCCATAAAACAAATTATTCTATATTCTGATTTGAGAAAGTGATTGAGCATTAAGTTGAATTTGAAGCATATTGAGTCTCTAACAATTCTCTTTATGGTTCTATGAGATTGGACAAGTTCTGTGTGGACTTGTTGAGCAGATTTGAGGTAAGTCTTTGAGGAGACTTGTGGACTGATTTTGTGTGAGCTTTTGTGGAAGCTTACAATATAGATTTGAGAGCAGATTTGGATAAGTTCTTGAGAGGACTTATTGAGAAGATTGGACAAGTTCTAGAGAGGACTTGTGGATAGATTTTGGTGCAGATTTGAGGATAGGTTTGTGCCAGATCAGAGATAGAGATTGAGTAGAGTTGTACTAGACCGAAGGACTGTGTTTAGTGTAGATTTGAGATAGAGCTTTGGAGGTGATAGAGTACAGAGGATAGTAGTCTCTAGTGGATAGAGATCCATTAGCCAGGGTAGTGAGGATAGGTCTTCTGAGTGAGGACAAGAGTCTTCAGTGGAGAGAGATCCACAAGCCAGTGCAGTGGAGGTAGTAGTCTTCTAGAGGATCACCAACCAGAGCAATTAGGAGAAGGAGTTCTCCTATGGATAGAGATCCACGAACTTGATTTAGGGGATTGGTGTCTCCTTTGGATAGAGGTCCATAAACATTGTAGGGAAAGGATTCCCAAGAGAATTTATTTGAGAAAAATTTATAAGAAATATTTTCTCCGTGGAGTAGCCCACATTGGGTGAACCACGTAAAATCATGTCTCTCATGTGTGTGATGCTTTGTGTGATGTTTACTACTTTAATATTGTTGATGCTATTATTTGGATTAAAAAGCAAAAAAATTTATTGTATACTGTTCACCCCCCTCTCAGTATAAGCACATGTTCTTCAATTGGTATCAGAGCGGGTCTCTCCGTGAAAAGACTAACAGCTTGGAGGAGGATCCATCAGTAGCACACATGACTTCATAAAATGAAGAAGAGACTATGTTTGACATAAAAGAGGAATTCTTTGCTGCTCTCAAAAAGTTGGAAAGACTTAGAGAGAAGAATTCAAGCTTGAAGGAACAAGTTCAAGAAGATGAAGAAGCAAGGATGGAACTTTTACAAAATCTCACAGAACTCAAGATTAGGGTGGAAGAAGGAAAGAAAATTGAGCAGGACATGACAGATCTGTTGAGATCTAGGGAAAATGAATGTGAAATATTGGAAGCAAAAATTGTCCACCTAAGGAATGAAGTTGAAAGGACCAAGGTACTACAAGATGTAGAATATGAGAAATAGAAAGAGGAATCAAGTCTTCAAAAAGCAAAAACCTCAAACAAGGATAAGCAAGCAAAGGATATAAGAAAGGAAGAAAGCAAAGGAGAACCCTGGATAAGAGTTAATCACAAGAGGAATATTACTTCACCACAAACTTCAAGACATCCAAATAGGTTACATAATTTCTTCCATGGTCATTGCTTTTCTTGTAATAAATATGGTCATAGAGTTGTACACTGTATTCATCATGCAAGAAACAATGTCAATAGAAATTTCAATTCCTTTGCACCTCTTATGGATGATGATATTATATGTTACAAATGCAATAATTTTGGGCACAAGGCTAGATGGTGTAAAATGATACCTCCTGAGTCTAGAAAAACAATTTCAACAACTAGGAAAGATGAAAGGGAAAATGTTAAGGCTAGGTCAATGTTAGTTCAAACCGCCCTTCATGCTCAGGATAAAGAGGAACAATGGTATCTTGATAGTGGTTTCTCTAGTCACATGATAGGAGACAAAGACAAATTCATTGTACTAAGAGAAACCAATAGAGGATCAGTAAGTTTTGGTGATAATGGATCAACAAGGATTGGTGGAAGAGGAACTCTAAGTTTAGATAATGGGAAAACAAAAATAGAAAATGTGTTGTATGTTAAAGGGTTAAAACACAATCTATTAAGTATAAGTCAACTTTGTGATCAAGGGTACATGGTTACTTTCCATCCAGATAGATGTGAGATAAGAAAATCAGAAACTGGAAAAATCATTGCCAATGCAAGAAGAACCCCAAACAACTTATACATGCTCAATGAGATCAAAGGGGAAAAGTGCTTTCTATCACAAGAATATGAGAGTTGGTTATGGCATAGAATATTGGGTCACTTGAATTTTGACAACATAGTCAACATAAGCAATAAACAAGTGGTCAGAGATTTACCCAAAATAAGAAGACCTCAAAACACAATCTGTGCACCCTGTCAACATGGAAAGCAAACTAGGACAACATTTAAATCAAAAGGATATATGTCATCTGAGCCATTGAGTCTAATACATACTGATCTATGTGGTCCTACCAGAACACAAAGTATTCAGGGTGAGAGCTACTTTATACTATTTATAGATGATTATTCCAGAATGGTTTGGGTAGCCTTCCTAAAAGAGAAGTCAGAGGCCTTTGAAAAATTCAAAGCATTTAAGGAATTGGTTGAAAATGAAACTGGAAAAAGGATTAAGTGTTTGAGATCTGATAGAGGAGGAGAATTTACTTCAAATGAATTTGTAGAGTTTTGTGAACAACATGGGATCAAGAGAGAGTACTCAGCAACAAGAACTCCTCAACAAAATGGGGTAGTTGAAAGGAAAAATAGGACAGTTGAAAACATGGCTAGAGCTATGTTAAATGAATCTAAGCTATCAGATGGTTTTTGGAGAGAAGCTGTAAACACAATAGTATACATAATCACTAGGGCTCAAATGAGGGTAAATCATCACAAGACTCCATATGAGCTTTGGAAAGGAAGACCTACCATTGTAAAACACTTCAGAAATTTTGGAAGCAAATGTTACATAAGACGGGAAGATCAAAACTTAGGCAAGTTTGATCCAAGATGTGATGAGGGAATTTTTCTTGGTTATTCCACAAGGAGTAAAGCCTATAGATGCTTCAACAAAATAACATGCACTATGGTGGAAAGTATAAATGTAACAATTGATGAGAAGATAGATTCAAGAGAACCAGTTCAACAAATTGTGTATCAAGAAGATGGATGTTGTCAAGAAGAATTTTGTGAGGAATCAGATAAAGAAGAAGAAGAAACACAAAGACTTCTTCCCAAAACTCCATCTAGGTATGTACAGAAGCATCATCCAAAATAGCAAATCATCGGGAATCTAGATGAAAGATAGACAAGGAGAAGAATAATAAAACCATCTCAACAAGCAAATTTTTCTTTACTATCTAAGATTGAGCCAAAAGACTTCACTCAGGCAAGTGAGGATAAATTTTGGATTAAGGCAATGGATGAGGAATTAGATCAGATAGAGAAAAGCAAAACTTGGGAACTTGTTCCATGACCAAAGGACAAAAATGTGATCGACACAAAATGGGTATTCAGAAATAAGTTAAATGAAGATGGACAGGTGGTCAGGAATAAAGCAAGGTTAGTATGCAAAGGTTATGCACAGGTAGAAGGAATTGACTTTGATGAGACATTTGCTCCAGTTGCATGACTTGAAGCTATAAGGATGTTTTTAGCCTTCTCAAGTTTCAAAAATTTCAAGGTATATCAGATGGATGTCAAGTCAGCATTTCTAAATGGTGTTCTAGAAGAAGAAGTTTATATTGAATAGCCATAGGGATTCATATTAGCAGATAAACCAGATCATGTATGCATATTGAAAAAGGCATTGTATGGTCTAAAGCAGGCTCCGAGAGCATGGTACTCAAGATTGGATAAGTATCTTTAGGAATAGGGATTCAGAAAAGGAATAGCAGATAGTAATTTATATATCAAAAATGAAGGGAGTGATCTACTAATAGTGGTTGTTTATGTTGATGACATCATTTTTGGGGGAAACAATGATAAGATGTGTAAAGAATTTTCTAAGAACATGCAAAATGAATTTGAGATGTCTATGCTTGGTGAATTGTCCTTCTTTCTTGGACTTCATATTTCACAATCATAAAGAGGGGTGTTTCTCTCACAAGCCAAGTATATAAAAGAAATGTTAAAGAAATTCAGGTTAGAAGATTGTAAACTAGTAAGTACCCCCATGGTCACAGGATGCAAGTTGAGTAAGGATGATGAATCTCCAGAGGTAGATCAAAGATTATACAGATCTATGATTGGCAGCTTATTGTATGTTACAACTACAAGACCAGACATAGTACAATCAGTGGGATTAGTGGCAAGGTTTCAAGAAGCACCTAAGGAAACACATGTGGCAATAGTAAAAATAATTTTTAGGTATCTAAAAGGGACTATGGATTTTGGGCTTTGGTATCCCAAAAGTGATAGTTTCACACTAACAACTTATACATATGCAGATTGGGCCGACAACATTGATGATAAAAAAAGCACAAGTGGAGGAGCATTCTTTCTTGGAGATTGTTTAGTCTCTTGGCTAAGTAAGAAGCAGGTTTCGGTATCCTTATCTACAACAAAAGCAGAATACATTGCAGCAGTAGCCATTTGTACACAGGTGTTATGGATGAAGAGAACTCTAGAAGACTTCAAGATAAAGCATGACCATCCTATTCCCATACTATGTGATAATACAAGTGCTATAAGTATCTCAAAAAATCTAGTGATGCACTCTAGGACAAAGCACATTCCGATTAAGTACCACTTTCTGAGAGAACAGGTGATAGATAAACAAGTCAGGTTGGAATATATTACTACAAAGGAACAAATAGCAGATATTTTCACCAAGCCACTTTCAAAGGAAACCTTTGAGTATCTTCGAGGAAAACTGGGAGTAAGACTCCCACCCCAGAATTAACCACCTCAAGAGGAGGTGGGGGAGGGGCTAAGCTAAGAGGCTCATTCTTAGCCCCGAGCCCCAAAGGTGACCCTTTGCCATTGATGTCAAAGGGGGAGAGATTTGAGTAAGGGGGAGAGATTTGGTATTTGAGTAAAAAGAAGAAAGCATTGAGCCAGGGGGAGCAGAACAAAGAAAAAGCCAAGTTTTTAGTAAAAATAATTTGGGTTGCCATCAATGACAAAGGGGGAGATTGTTGGACATTTTGAGTCATTAAGTCAAGTTGTCATTGATGTCAAGGAATGAAGTCATCATTAATGTCAAGGAATTTGTCAAGAAATAAAATTTTCAAAGTTGTCATTGATATCTAGGAATAAGCCATTGATGATGTCAAAGGTAGAGGAACAATGCAGAGGTTAAAGGTAAAAGGGCTTCATAATATTTTTAATATTATGTGGAAGCATAAGTTAAAAGGTTTTTCATAAAAACCCAAGGAAGCTTATTGCAAAGCTAAAGGAAGGTTTAATATTTATTTGATAAAATATTTAAATTCAAATTGAATTTAAATTTTATAAATAAATATTATTTATACCAAGTTGTACAATGAAAGATGGCCTTAATAAAACCAAAGGGTTTTAAAGAATTAATTTATAAAATTTAAATTCAAATGAATTTAAATAATTTATAAATTAATAAGTTCAAAGGGAAATAAAAAGCGTCGACGTCTAATATATTGGAGGAAATTCGAGCGTCGATGTATATGCATGAAGGAGGAAATCAATATATATACCAATGCCTTAGAGGCATTAAAATTTATCCTTTTGCTCGATTAATGAATGCATGCAATTGTGTTGAATTCATGTGGAATAAGAGAAGCAACTTTTGTGTTTTAGCACTAGTGAATAAGGTTTAAGGGGAACAACATCAAAGTACCAAGCGCCAACTAGGCAACATGGCCTAGTGGCAAGAGGACAATGGTTAGAGTGTTTGGGCGCTAGGAGACCTACGTTCGAAACATGATGATAGCATTTTTGGTGGTTGCATTTGTAGCGACCCCGGGATGCACGCACCGCACCCTTTTTAACCCTACTTGCAATGTTATTAAAAACCCAAGATGAAATGGAAGACAAGAAGAAAAAGCATATAACATAAAATAACAAAGATAGATCTCTTTATTTATATTGAAACTCGGTTACATGTCGGTCCCTCTTAGGGATACCCATTTCGATACAATAAGTTACAAATAGGCAAAGAGTGCCCCTTTCATGAAGAGGTGGTGCGCTTATAAAAGCTTCCCGGTTCCACACATGAAAATGTATGAGGGCTTATAGATGCCTCCTTCTCTAGGTCTATTTCCTAGAGGGATCCCTTTTGCTCTCGTATGTTGCAAACTTCATCCGATGAACCTGTGGCCCTACAAGCAATGAAACAACAACACACGCTTAGGTGTCCGAGATTGCCTCCCTGGATGAGGTTGTTAGTAATAAAATAATGTAATGGAAATATGATGAAACTATGCCATGAAATCATGTAAATCTATGCTAATGATATGAAAACATGAAGAAACAGAATAAAAGAAGCTATGTCTAAAACCTAAGCTAAGCTTGCAGGCCACTGTCCAAGATAATGGTCGCTAAGGTAAACCTTGCTCTCTTTGCCCCAAAGTTATGGGTCAAAGCCTGTATCTGATGTCGAAATAATAGGTGTTATGCTCTTCAATTCATCAGAGCTTCATCGTACACGTGATCTCAAAGAGAACTCTCCAAGTCTTGAAAGCTCTCCTCAAAAATATGTCTCTCTCTTTGATATGATCTCCTATCTCTCTTGTCCTCTCTTGGTGCTCTTAGGCTTGCACCTTTTATAGTGTGAAACCCTAGGTCTATGTCCAAGCCCTAGGAATGAATTTCTCATGCGTAGTGTAAGTTAGCATGAGAAGATTTTGTCCTTTGTCTATGTTTGAAGGCCAGTTAACTAAAATCTAACTGCCCACTTGAGTCTCCTATGCGAACTGGTCATTAGCATGAGAAGATTTTGTCCTTTGTTTATGCTTGGAGGTCAGTTAACTAAATTTTAAATGCAAACTCAAGCCTCCTATGTGAACTGGTCATGAAAAGGAATGCAAAGTTACTCCCACTCACCTTTATTGCATGCAGACTGCCACTTCCACCTGTGATTAGGCCTGTTTGTCGACAAACTACTTCTTATGGCTTAGCCATTGTCATCTACAATGGCTAAGATCTGGCCATTGTCATCTATAGCGGCTAAGGTCTGGCCACTCTAGGCTTGAGCGGCTAGGATCTGGCCACTCTTGGCTTGAGCGGCTAGGCTTGGATGGCTTGAAAAGGCCCCAAATGAGTGGTGAGAACCATTGTTGATGCTTGGAAAGTCCAATATTATGTCTTATGATCTTATGAGTGTGTCTATGTGAGCAGCTCCCCTAAGCATGACATGATTTAGGTGTCTACAGATGCCCCTTTTTGCGATGCACTATGTGGAAAACACAACGCTGAGCAAAAACGTAGACTGATCTGTTTGTAGGGTGTATGGTGATCAATGGTCTGATCAACGTCGGATGGCCCAATCATGCAAGATGGCGTGCATCCCTTGAATCATTGCCTCAACATTCGGAGGACTTAGCTCAGTGGCTTTTGCATGTTAAATTGCACTCATTCCTCAAACTCAATCGGGTAGCTTCAGTTGCTACAACAATTTTGATCGATAGGAGAGCTACAATTGAAGATGTCATGTCTGCTTACGTTCCCAGCAAACAAGGGAAATTTGTGATTGTTGTATGCAATGATTCATAGGATGAACATGATTTTGCTATGATCGAGTGATATTTTTGTTGATTTTGATTATGATTATGTTGAAGTTTTGAACTACTTCCTCACACAATGAATTGGTGAAGAAATGACAATGAATGAAGCGACAAGTCGCTTGACCAATATGACTAATCTGGTTCCTTTCTAGCATTTGTTGCTTTTAATGGGCAATCCCACATCCAAGTGTGATTCCAATTGTTTATGATAATCATCCATCCTTATCTCGAGGAGCGGTCCGACTATCAATAGCCTTCTTAGGGAGTTAGGATGAGTGATTCTATTTATGTTTAGATTGTATCACTTTGACTTAATGTTTTTGATGTCATAGGGGAATTAGGATGATCCTTTCACACCCGTGGAGCAGTCCGACCATCTTGGTCTTCTTCGGGATTGAAGGGTGGCACATCGTAATTCCAAAATGAGTTGTTTTTTGCCCCAAGTGGCCTTATGGTTATCTACTCATCTCACCAAAATACATGGAGTGCAACTCACTGCAATCATCGAGTGGATAGAGTAGGTGACTGAATACGAGGCCTACCTGAGATTGTGCTTTTATGTGATTTTTTTGTTATTTTGAACATTCTGATGATCTAAAACCACCAAAGTGTGTTTATTTGTTATTTTTATGGGATCCCTCAAGGAGGAAGTCCCTTATTTTGATCTGTGGATCTAGCCGTTGTCAGGTCCAATGGCCTCTGAGTTCTTGCCTGTGGCCACTGTCACCTTGAGCGACCAAGAAGTTTGGGCCACTGACGTCAATAGTGGCCAAGGCATAATTAAGGAAATATAAAATTTGCATTTCTAGGGTTTGACCTTTCACTTTCACTATTTGAAGATTCACTTTGGGAGCTCTGGTGTGATAGTGACGGTTGCGACTTTGGAGTTTTTTGCGTTGAGGACATGGCTGTGCAGGTGAGACATCAATTATTGGAGGAGCTGGAGCTTCTCGGGTATTTCTCTTTTCTAAACCCTAGCTCTCTTTTCTCTTGTCTAAGTAAAACTGAACCTCACTAAGTAATGGGTAAAATGAACCTCACTAAACCTGTTGGTAATGAACAAACTTCGTAATTAGGCTTAGCTTACCCTTTGCTATGGTGGGTTAGTCCCCAATTTTTTTTTTTGTTAGTGGCTTTAGCCTAGGGTTTTTGAATTTTTTTGTTATTCACCTATTGCCACCATTTTGAGCATTTTTGAACTTAGCTTAGTTTTTGATGCTTGAGTGGGAATATTTGCTTTCTATTTTGTTTGTTTTCCCTCCCTCTTTTGATCTGTTTAAGTTATTTTGTAATTTTGTATTTTTTTTATTTTTTGGCCAAGGGTTCATGGGTTTGTCATGTCGCCCCTTGGCCGTTGTCACTCAAAGTGGTTGGTTCTGAGCCGTTGTCACTCGTAGCGGCTAAGCTTGAATCCCAATGGTCAAAAATTTGACCATTGGGTCTTGGCCTTTGCTGCCTCCAATGGCTAGGTTTCGGCCAATGTAGGCAACAATGGCTAAACCCTTAGCTATGTTTTCTTGCATTTTTTTTGGATTTTTATGACATATTTGATTTTTTTTTGATTTTTGATTAGGTGCAATCTTATCCTTTTGCTTAGACTTAGAATAGTCCATACTCTTTTGCACCATTTTCATGTTTATTGTGAATTATGCCTTAGATGCATTGTAGTTATATTTTGTCTTTCTTCTGCTTTGCTTAGATCCTTACTGCTCGGGCTCGGGACTCGAAGCTCTTACTTGACTTACTTCCTAGCTTTGATGATACGGATTGGGCATGGTTCAAAGCCCATGGGTTGTAGTATGTCATCAGGCTACCTTACATCATGGCAGATCAGGCTTACCTTATGGCTCTGGCCCATCGTTGGGACCTATGGACTAATACCTTCCACCTCTCGATCGATGAGATGACCATTACATCGAAGGATGTATATAGGATCTTTCGGATTCCATTTGATGGGGTGGCCATTGTCTCTTCGACCACTAATGATCAGGTGGTTGTCTTCACTTGGGTGTTTAGAGGGCACTCTATGGATGCTCTCAAGGACACCAAGTCTGAAGGAGTGTCCATCAGCCATTGGCATGGGGAGGGCATCTTTATGGTGAGGCATGTCGTATTGCTGATGGTGATCAACAATGTTCTTATCTCGGATTACTTAGGTTTGAGGTTCTCATGGAACCTTTTGGTGATGGTGCAGGATCTATTGGATAGTGAGGAGCCTATCATCTATGCATGGGGTAGATCACTATTGGCTCAGTGCTATGATGAGTTGTACCACATCCACTGGTGAGGACATGTCAGCATTACCTATAGCTTGCTCCTACAGGTTTGGGGATGGGAGCATATTATGGTAGATCACCCTAAGGGGCTCCCAACTGAGATTACAATGATCGATGCTCGGACATAGTGCTATGCTACTAGATGGGCTCGAGAGCATGAGGAGCGTAAGAGCCACACTTTCGTAGGGGAGCTATCCCACTACACTAATGCTTTCACTAGACTTTTGGTCGGAGATGTCATGTGGTGGCCTTACTATGAGTGTCCTACTTGGGATGATCCAGCTAGTTTTACTACCAAGACATGGCATGAGCGATGGCTCATTGGCCATAAGGTTGCCATCTAGGAGTATTTCTTCTACTCATGGGTTCTTCATCAGTACAGGTTGCAGCAGGATGTGCCCTTGATACCATTCTTGTATAGGCACCTCATAGTAGAGAAGGACCTACCTCCATGATAGATTATAGAGCTTTTATATGAGGAGGATGCCCTAGCTATTGACCCTAGAGTGGTTGGGGGAGTTACAGAGGCATACACTCAGTGGTGGGGTGATCGGATGTGGCATGGCATCGGTAGCCTAGGGCATGAGGATGATGGTGGGGGTGATGGTGCAGATCCGATAGGATGTAGAGTCCGAGCTAGGACCGAGGTATGGGGCCACCAGTAGAGTAGGTGGTAGTGGAGGATCTTGATGTTCTTGAGGAGGAGGAGTTAGAGCCTAAGGAGAGAGACTCTCCTCTGAGAGCATAACTACATGAGGTCGAGGCTGAGCTTTAGGCCACTAAGATCTAGGTACAATGGTGAGATGCTACCATTGAGCAGCTCTCAACATAGATACAGGCTCTATAGGCTACTATTGGGGGTGGCGATGCTAGGATGCAGTTTGTTGTTCCTCCTTCTACACCATAGGAGGTTCTAGTGGTAGGTTTAGGAGCAGATGTGGGACAACTTTAGTATTTGTTGGATGAGCATGAGGAGCGGATCCAGGGACTTGTGGATCATGTCACCATTCTTCAGATGCAGCTCAGGAGGCATGGGATTGTCCCTAAGGATCCAACTAGTGTGGGTGGTTCGTAGGTCAGTGGGCGCTCCACCTCGGGGTAGTCTTCCACCCATCCTAGCTAGAGGACCTAGACTCGGATAGAGAGACCGATAGGCTCACATCATTCGACTCATGACACCACCATAGGGGGAGGTGGCACTAGAGGAGGTGATGCAGGGGGCTCAGGCCCGGTACTTGATTGATGCTTTACTTGGTCCTTGATCCATTTTTGAGGTCGACTGACCTATATGACTGTAGCCCATGGGCATTTTTGTACATCCATTGGACTTGACACACATACTTTTATGATAGCTTTGCATTATGACTTATTATGTGTATCATTTATTGCTCATGTTTTTGTTGTTATTTTATTTTATGATATGATGCGATGATGGTATTATGATGATTTGATGAATATGTTAGATGATAGATGATATTTGAAGATGCTTAGATGGATGTGTAGATGCTTATATGATTTGATGATATGATGCGATGTATTTTGATGATGAATGATGAATTTATGATTGTATGCAAATGGATATTGCCTATATGTTTTATGATGTGGTTTATGGATGATTAATGACTTGTTTTTGTGAATGTGATGTTATTGCTAAATGCATGTTTTAACTTTGCTTTAATTGTATGCATCTAACTTATGTGGTGGAATGGTATAAATGAACTTGTATGCTCTAATCACTTAAAACATATGGAATGCATATGACATTGACAATCTTAATGGGTGATACCACATAAAGTAAAAAAATAATCATGAATTTAAATAATCACTCTTATCATAAGAATTGATTAAGTATTCATATATGAGATGTAATGGTGTGTAATGTATTTTCTTAATAAGTTTCTATAAATTAAAATATATAAAGTAGTCAGTGGTCATCTATATACTATTTCTAATATATATGCGGTATTTGTCCTACTATGTTGATACCCCCTAATTTATAGAATCTTATAAAGAAAGTGATGGTGTGAATGATGTTATGATTTGTTGCTATGTAAGAATTTTTGGGGCTTTCTAGAGATTCAAACACTCTAGTTACCCTATCAACAACTGTCTACTGACCACTTAGACTTTTGAAAAGTAAGGCTTTTACCATGGACCTAGTTTTTCATGATCTCTATGTGTGCATGTGATTGTATATTTTGAGGTAGAACTCAAGCATTTCCTCCGATGTCAGGCGGGATTCTTTCAGCCCATTGCTAAGATCAGGGATCCTCAAGTGTTCATCTCATCCTTATGTTGGACTTAGTTGGACTATACCACTAGGCAATATTGGGTTACCTAAGCTAGCTCATCCACATTCAAACATTGGTCTACACAAATGCATGAAGCAATTGTGGTAGACATATCATCATGCATAAGGATTTCTCCTTCCAGTTTTGTACAATGCTAAGAATTCTAGGGATTCAAGCTTTATTCCCTTTTTTGGCTTCTTTTTGGCTTTGGATATTTGCTCATATGTAGTGATGAAAATCACTTTTTATTTTGATTGATTTTTTCTTTGAGCTAGGATTTTTGTAGTGATGATAATCACTGTTTATTTTGCTCATATGTAGTGATGAAAATCACTATTTATTTTTATTGATTTTTTTGAGCTATGATTTTTTTTGAATTTTGAATATATGATTTGTGTATCGGATTATTGCTTTGAAATCTTGATTGTATGCTTGGCCTTTTGAATATGTACTTTGCTTTGGGATTTTGCTTATTTTGATTTAAGCAAGGGATTTGGATAGGGTAAAGCTTGTCCTTTTGCCAATTCTCAGCACCTTTAAACCGGTTGCATAGGGGGATAAGCAAGGAAGATCCTTTTCACTTAAGGTAACCTAGACCACTTTGCAGCTTTCATATTTTCCTTGTACCAGCTAGGATTTTAGTGTTTCAATTAGTGACGGGATCTTGAATATCCAAGGCATTATCATAGCTAGACCTTACCTTCTACTAATCAAAGTTGTTTTCCTCAAAATTTGATAAGATCACTAGGTGTGGTTGATTAACCGAAAAACCTTAGTATATTATGTATAGCAACAAATAATGGTTGTGTTGAAAAACACAATTACACACGTGTGTTAATGGAGGTATGGATTTGAATGATTTGCACGACAAACTGTGGTATCACTTTTGAGGCTCTCATGACATATGCAATTGTAGTGGATATGAAAATGCAATGCAATGATGTGGATGCAAGATGTGAGATGCAATTGTTTTTGTATTTTTGATTTTATGTTGTTTTTGTATTTTTGATTAATTTGACCAAAGGGCTTATTATGCCTTTGGGGCTTTTGGTATTGATTTTGACCAAGCAGTTTGAATTACCCTTGGAGCCTTTTTGAATTGATGTTTGACCAAGCATTGGAGCTTTTTTTGACAGGGTTTGAATACCCTTGGAGTGTTTTTGATTTCATTTTGACCAAGTGGGATTAATTACCCTTGGAGCTTTTTGAATTGATTTGTTTGACCAAGCGGTTTGAATTACCCTTGGAGCCTTTTTGAATTGATTTTGACCAAGCGGTTTGAATTACCCTTGGAGCCTTTTGAATTGATGTTTGACCAAGCGGTATGAATTACCCTTGGAGCCTTTGATTGTATTTTTGAAATTTTATGTTTTTATGATTTGTTTTGTGTTTTTGACATATTTGAATGTTTTTGAATTTTATGAAATATTTGAATGTTTTTGTTTGACATATTTGAATGTTTTTGATTTTATGAAATATTTGAATGTTTTTGTGTTTTATGTGTAGAATGCCTTTAAGTGAATGATATTGAGAGGTTCAGGCTCTTCAACACCATCTAATGATATAAGATGATATGCTCCAGGCCCAACTCTCTGTGAAATCATGTATGGACCTATCCAGTTTACCGTGAACTTATCTCGTAGATGCGATGGTAAATTCGAATTCTATTAGTTTTCTTTGAGCACTAGATCTCCAACCTTGAATTCCCTTAAATGGACTTTACTATTGTAAGCTCACGCAAGGTGATCTTGGTAAATGTGAAGATGCTCTAAAGCATTGACTCAACGTTCATCAAGAAGCATCAATTGATCAAGGCGGCCTTGTCGCATGACATCATCATCTATGAAGTCCTTTAATGCTATGCGTAGAGTCAAAATTTCTAACTCTAGTGGCATGATGGCCTCAGTGCCATATACTAGTGAAAATGGTGTTGCCCTAGTGGGCATCCGTATACTAGTCCTGTATGCCCATAGTGCAAGAGGCAACTGCATGTGCCAATCCTTGTGATTGTCTTGCACCGTCTTCCTCAAAATGGAGACTATTGTTTTGTTTGAGGCTTCTGCTTGCCCGTTTGCTTGTGGATAATAAGGCATTGAAAAATTATGTTGAATATGGTATTTTTTCATTAAAGCATGCACATTTTTGTTCTTGAAATATGGCCCATTATCTGATATTATCTTTGAAGGGACCCCAAAATGACTTATGATATTGTGGAGTATAAACTCCGCAATCCTTGGTCTAGTTGTTGATGTTAAGGGGATCGCTTCTACCCATTTAGTGAAGTATTCTATGGCTGTTATGATGAATGTGTGTCGGCCTGAGGATGGGGGTGAGATCTTCCCAATCAAGTCTAGTCCCCATTGCGAGAATGGCCATGCTTCCTGGATGGGCTGCAAAGCTTGCGATGGTAAGTGCGTTAGATTTGCATGATGTTGGCACTTACTACATTTCTTGACATACTCACAGTAGTCCTTTTCCATGGTGGGCCAATAGTAACCCATTCTCAAGATGCACTTAACGATGGCCATGCCACTGAAATGCCCTCCACATGTACCATCGTGAGCTTGCAAAATTGCCCAGGATGCTTCCTAGGGCTCAAGACAATGGAGTAATACTCCATCATATCCTCGTCTGTAGAGGATTTCTCCTAGCAAGATGTATCTTGTTGCTCTCTATTTGAATGTTCACCTTTCAGTATGCGACAAACCTTGAGGTACTATTCCAAGCTTCAGGAAGTCCCATAGTTGGGAAAGCCAATCCTGATAAGCCATGACTTCTATAGAAAAGATAACTTGCTCTTCCTGTATTTTTGAGCTAGTGAACACGGATTGAGGAACAACTCTATGGTGTATGGTTGCACCACACTCCATAGGTCCTTGGGAGATCAACGACCCCCAAGGTGCCATTTGCAAGAAATCTCTGGCTATGAAGGACCAATCCTGATTTGGCTCGATGTTGATCATGTTGACTGATTCTTGATTGTCAAAAGCTTCACGACGTATTGTTGAGTGCGAAAGCACTTTCACATGAATGGTTGTAAAATCAATAGATGGATTCTGAGGGATTAAGGATCCCAAAGAGGCCATGGTGTCTACAAATCTATTCGATGTACGAGGGATTGCCTCGATGTCGTACCATTCCAACCGGGCTAGGTAGGTGTCAACAAGTTCCTTGTAAGTCTTCAGGAGTGGGCACCTACATTGGAATAGTCCTTTGACCTGGTTTACTATGAGCAAGGAGTCACCAAAGATATTCAATATTTTAATGCCCATTGCTATGGTTGTTTGGAGTCCCAGGATCAATGCTTCATATTCTGTATTGTTGTTTGTGCATGGGAAGTCTAGTTTGAATGATAAGGGCAATGGAGCACCCTGTGGTGTGATAAAGACAATCCCTGCTCCACCTCCTTGTTCACACTTCGAACCATCGAAGAACAATGACATGTCTCTTTCTTTCTTAGGTTCTTCGAGTTCTGGTGGATCTGATAATGCAAAGACCACATCATCAAGCAATTCTATAGTGAGAGGCTTGTTATCCTGAAGAGGCACCTCTGCTAATTGATCTGCTATGACTTGTCCCTTGATGGAATTTTGGCTTATGAACTCTAGATCAAATTCTATCAATAGCATGATCCACTTTGTGGTACGTGTATTGTGATATGTCTTGCTCATCATGTACTACAAAGGATTTTGTTTTGATATGACGTAGGTCGTATGGCTCAACATGTAGTGTCACAACTTTCGAGTTGCAAAGACCACTGCTAAACACAACTTTTTGACATACGCATATCCTAGCTCATAACTCACCAAGGTGCGACTAATGTAATATATGGCTTGCTCTTTGTCTTGTTCATTCTTTTGGGCTAACATGGTGCCCAATGCAAAATCAGTAGCCGATATATATAGTAAAAATGGTATGTCTGGCCTTGGTGGAGCCAATACTAGTGGTGTTGCTAGATAAGTCTTGATCTCTGCAAAGGCTTGATGGCATTCTTCATCCCAATGAAAGGGGACCTCCTTGCATAGCAACCGATTCATAGGTCAGCATTTGTCTGATAATTATGCGATGAATCTTTTGATGGATGCTATCTTGCCTTGTAGGCTCCTCAATTCCCTAATGTTGGTAGGGGTGGCCATTTCTAGTATAGCCTTTACCTTTGTAGGATCGACTTCAATGCCTCTCTTGGATACGATGAATCCCAAAAGCTTGCCAGAAGTTATGCCAAATACGCACTTCTTAGGATTCAATCAGACATTGTGTTCTATGAGGTGATCAAAGACTTGTCTAAGGACTTCGGCATGCTCTTGCCGCAACAGGGACTTGGCCAATAAGTCATCCATGTAATATTCCAAGATCTTATGCATATAGTCATGGAATATGTATGTCATGGCCCACTGATATGTGGCACCAACATTTTTGAGACCGAATGGCATCACTTTGTAACAGAATGTTCCCCATGGAGTAATGAAAGTAGTTTTATGTTGATCTTCGAGCTTAATCCGGATCTGGTTGTATCCAAAAAAACCATCCATTAGGGAGAGCATTTCATGACCTACGGTTGCATCTACAAGAGCATCTATGTTTGGCAATGGGAATGAATCCTTTGGTGTTGCCCTATTTAAATATCTGAAATTCATGTATATACGGACTCTTCCATCAGGTTTCCCCATGGGTACCATGTTTGACACCCACTCAGGGTAGTCGATAGGAACTATGAATACTGCATCCAATAGTTTTTGCAATTCGTTCTTCACCATCAAAGCGATGGTTGGATGCATTTTCCTCAGACTTTTGCTTGATTGGCTTCTTCATGGGATCCAATGAAAGGTTGTGAATGACTAACTTTGGATCTATCCCTGGCATGTCTTTGTAAGTCCAAGCAAAAATATTTGGCCTCTCTTTGAGGAGAGGAATTAGGATGGCTTGTTCCTCTGGAGATAGACTTTCTCCGAACTTGACTTTCCTTGGTTGGGTAGGATCATCATTGATGTCCACCTCGAAAGTCACTTCTATAGCCATATGTGACCCATCCTCTAGCTGATGAGGCATGGGTATCAAATGAATGTCATCGATGGGATTCATAGGACCTACTGACTCAAGTTCCAAACCAACATGGAAGATGTCATACGCACAACCTGATGCAAAATGGAATGGCTGTAACATCTCTTCATTGGGGAAGAGGTCTTCAAGCTCTATGGGTGAATTAGCATGATCCCAATCAATAGCCTCTATATCAAGATGCAATGATTTGGTAGGATCTATTGGATTATGAAGTGGAGTGGTCAAATCAATGGAGATCATGTTGATGGATGGGATGAAGTCTCCAGGACCACATGGGTGCAATCTTGTCTCAGGGGTTTCCCTTCCATACTCGTGATGAGGTTCTTGAGGAATGGGAATTTTTGGATCTGGCCCATGAGTAGGGTGGAAAATAGGATCATTGGGCTCTAATCACTCTCTGAATGTAGGTGGAGGGGGATTGACCATCTGATGAATGGTAGCTAGGTCAATAGGTCTCCCCAAAAATCATAGATGAGGGTCTATGGCATGGAGTGCCACCTCTCTCTCTACTAGCTCATTGACTTGCCACAAGTGGTGAGGTCCAAGATAAGCCATCTCGGTCTCATCCTCAAAGTCATCATCACTTATCCAAAAACTGTTAGCATTGGTATGCGGCCCTAAGACAAGGGGCTCATGTCTTGGCCCCAAGTAGGCCATCTCTATTTCATCTTCATATTCTTCATCACTTATGAAGAATCCATTTGCATTTGTCTCTTGCCCCAAAGTCAGGGGTTGATGGCTTAGGCCTAAGTAGGCTCTTTCTATTGAGTCTTCTGATTCATAGTCACTTTCATCTGATGTATATCCACTCTCATCATGGATGGACCATGTGAATATTTGTAAATAGCGAGGCCCCTGATAGGCTAAGCCAAGTTGCACCTCATCATCACTTGCTTCATATCCATTCTCCTCATCCCATGAGTTGTACCCTATTGGGGTGGAATCAATTGAGATGTTTGGATGATAAATTTTTGGTGGTGGTATGTTTACCGTGGCCACTTGTCTATTGCTCAAATTTCTTATTCTTAGGGGATGATAAGGAATGAAATCAATGTCTTCTCCTAACCCTAAGCTTAATATTTCCAATGCCACTACAAGAGAGTCATCTCGACCTCCGATATAATAGCCTAAGCCAAATCTATCGGAGGGAAGTTGATATTGTGGCTCGTATGGCCGCCTACGCCCCTGCTCATATATGCCAAGGCCATAGCCATGCCAATGGCAATGCTCAAAGTAGCTTAGAGAAAACTCGAGGTTAGAGAGGTAATGAACATTGACCATGAATAATTTATCACTATCCTCTTCTATATCTGAAGACTTATGAGCGTAGTCCAGGCCGACATAGACAAAATTGGTTTGGTTGGGAGGGATTCCAAGTGGAACCACTATTCCCACTGGTGGCCTCAAGTCCTTAGGCCTTCCCATGTCTTGTGTAGACTCAATGATAGGCGTAAATGTGATGTTCTGCACAAGGTACTCCCCTATGCCTATGCTTGCCAAGTGTATTGATGCATGCGATGTGGATGACCCTACGGATGATACTGGTGAAGTAGGGTGATAATCACTATCTTCATCTTGATCTTGAAGATCTTCCTCTTCCATAGGACTTGGCATTTCAGCAATGGCTATAGTTGGCACTTCCTTGGGCCTTTCTTCCTTAACTAAGGGTGCCTTTAGCTTCTGATTATCTTTTGGTTTTGACGTTGATGGTACTTTAGAAGCATTGACTATTTTGAGTGCACCAGGAGGTGTTGATGTGCATGGGTCTTTTCTTACCCCTTTGTCTTCGTTATCCACTTGTGTGGTTGGGGATGAAGGTGCCACGTATAGGTGAGTAGAAGGGATTATAAATTCTCCTAGAATGTCCACCTGATTGATGTATTTAAAAGGCTCTTCATCGGCCAGAACCACATAGACTTTGTTCTCGTGCACATACTTGACACATTGGTGCAAGATCGAAGGCACACACTTCATGGCCCTTATCCAAGGGTGCCCTAAGAGGATGTTGTACTGCATAGCTCCTTCCAAGACATGACACATCATGGGGATGGTCTTGTGCCCCACCTTGATGGGTAGGACTATCATTCCCATAGTATTGCATAAAGCATCATTAAAAGCTCTCAATGTGTAAGCTCCTGGAATGATATTGGACTTGGGGATTTTGAGGTGCTCTATTGTTGTTGTTGTAATGATGTTTATCGATGAACCTATATCGACCAAAACCCTCTTGAAAGGTAAGTCATTGATTGCCACTACAATGTTTAGCGAAGGGTCTAGTAAGGCAATAGGAACTATCTTAATCTCATGATCATAGAATCAGATTACAGGTTCCTGGCATTCTTGTACTTGTCCCACAAAGTGAGTGAATGCATTCACATCTTGCGGTTGGAGCTCAATTGTTCTTAAAATCTCCATTAGAGTCTCCCTATGCTTTGGGGACTATTGTATGAGCTCATATATGGATAACTTAGCTGGAGTCATCTATAGGTTTTGCTCCAATCTACTCCGAATAGTTACCATAGGTCACGTTGGTGGACCTGGAAGGTTGTCTTACCTTTGCCTAGGAGTGGCTGGGATGTTCATGGGAGCTATAGGTGGTTGCGGTTGACCATACCGCCTAGTCCTTGTTGCTATGTTAACAATCTCAACCATCCCAATGCATCCATGGGTAGGTATGTCAGCTCGAACCTGATTGACTTGGGCCCCTTGCTCTCTAGGGGCCTCATGATTGGGCAATGGGTTTCTGTATATGCCCATGTCTCTATTATTGAGAGCTAGTGGGTTGTCAACTTTGAGTTCTCCCACCTCAATCATGTTTTGCACTTGATGCTTAAACCCGATGCAAGCCTCAATGTCATGCCCTGGTATCCTGTGATAAGGGTAAAATTGATCTTCCCTATATCCTTTTGGCTTAGGATGGTTGGGATCTATAAGAGGTATATCAAGAAATCTGATCCTCCTGGCCTCGCTCAACTGATTAAATATTGATTGCATTGATTCTGTCAGAGGCATGAAATAATGAGGTGGCTTGCATTCTCGGTTTCTTCCCTGATTGTTCTTTTGGTCGTAGTTGGCCGATGAGGGATGTGCTTGATAGTTCTGGGGTTGTTGTGCACCCCCATCCTTGGGTGTAGCCAATACGACTTGATTGACTGGAGCAGGGTTGCCCTACTTCTACTTATACTTGTCATTCTTACCATTCTTGTTCCACTCCTTTTTGTTTTGGAGTTTAATGGTTCCCTCATCTACTTTTATTTCTTCGATGAGCTTGGCTTATGCCAAAGCTTCCTCAAATGAAGGATACTGCTGAAGTTGTAGCAAGAGGGAGATGTGTTTAGAACAAATTTTGGTGAACATGCGAATGATCTCTTCTATGGGAATGGAGAATGATAATTTTGCCATGACTTTTCTCCATCTATTCCCATAATCCATTATTGGCTCATCATCATACTGTTTCAAGTTGGCCAAGTCTGAAAGGTTCACCTTCTTCTTAGCACCAAAGGAGAAATGCTTTAAGAATGCGTTTACTAGTTGTTCAAATTTGGTTATGCTATGCTTAGGTAGTTGGTTGAACCATTGAGTGGCAGCACCTAAAAATGTCATTATGAATGTTCTTAGCATGAGAGCATCATTGTCTTCAAGATGAAAATAGGCATTGATAAAATTGGTGACATGCTCTTGTGCATCCTCTTCACCTT
This sequence comes from Wollemia nobilis, assembly GCA_028583015.1. Lineage (NCBI taxonomy): Eukaryota > Viridiplantae > Streptophyta > Pinopsida > Araucariales > Araucariaceae > Wollemia > Wollemia nobilis. The sequence goes on along the minus strand of JAQPPZ010000386.1, from coordinate 2,410,878 downwards.
TAAAATTTTCTAACCTAGGCATCTCAAAGTGCTTAGGATATGGAGGGCTAGGGATTGATGGGCACAATGGTTGGTTGTGTATTTTTCTCAATGTTGGTGAGTTCCTAGCTACCTCTTGTTTCTCAAAGGTTTTCATCTTTTCAGCAAGCTCTTGAAATGCCTTTGATGCATAGATTTCCTCCTCTTGTAAGCCTATTCACATTGGCAATGGAGGTAACTCTCTATCCATTTGATTTGTTCCATTTTCCTCCCTCCTACGAGGGGACTCAAGATTATGATCTTGGTTTGTTGTGTTTGCCCTTCCCCCATTAGTTGGATTTCATTCATGATTTGGTGGGGGATTTCATTGTGGGCTATCTTGTCTAGTGCACCTCTCCTTAGGTGAGTCAGTGCATCTTGTTCTTTGGTGGTCACCACCATTTGTCTATAAATTTTTAAGAGCTAGCCACTCAGCCTGCTCTCTTAAATGCTGCTCATGTTGGTGCAAGAGTCTTTCTCTTTGTTTCTCTTGTTTGAGAGCTTCCACTAGCTCTCGCTCCTTACGTAATGCATTTTCTAACCACCTCATTCGGTCAGTTTGCATTGTTACATATGACTCATGTTTATCTGACTCTGTTCTTGTTGTCTTGACTCATAGATTCCTCGAGGAGGTTTCTATTGTATCTGTACTCTTGCTAGCTAATGTGACTTGTTCAGTGTACTATTGAGTATCCCTATGATCAGACTCCATGCATCTACTATGGGGTCACTCTGAGGTACCCCTAAACTAAGAGATATGTTTAGAAGTCACTGTTCATGAGCTTCTAGATGCAGAGTTCTCAGTAGCTATAGTTCTTTGAGTTGGTCATGTAGGAAACCGATCCAACCCGTCTAGTTGTCTTGTTTTCCATGGCTGGTCCCATGGGGTGCCATTCACTCCTATGAGGTCATAGTCTATGGGAATATTTCCTTTTGTGTGAAGGGTTTCTTCTATATGATTCCCATGACTAGATGTAGCTCTAGTTTCCTGCCCTTCAGTAGGTAAACCTGTTTCATATGTTTCTTGTGAGTCTTGAGGTGTTGCAATTCTTGTTTGCCTTCTTGATGAAGAGGGCTTTGTGGTAACATGTTTTCTCCATGTGGATGGAGATGTAGCAGTCTCATCATCCCTATGTGAAGAATGAGTTTTAGAACCTTCTTTATGTCCATGTGAGGAGGAAGCCCTTGAAGCTTCCTCACATCTTTGAGATGTTTCTGTGTGTTTAGAGGAGGCCCTTGAGGTCTCCTCATGTCTCCTTGATGAGGATGGTTGTGAAGCCTCTTTTTGTTTATGTGACTTTGTTCCATGATGTGGTTCCTTACTTGGGGTTTCTCGAGGAGATCCCCCAAGGGTTGAGTTATCACCCCTTAGGCTCATGGAGCTACGTCTCATGGTCTTACGGGTAGGTCATTCAATGTTACTACGACTCCGCCTATGGGTATGAGTTGCTTCTGTCTCTCCCTCGGTATCAGACCGAGGGTGCTTACTTCTTGTTTTGACCATGTTGTCTTATGAATTGATCTTTTGAGTTGTAATTTAGGAATAACCACACAATACCAAACAAATGTTTATCTTGATTACCGATTTGAGTGTGCCCTAAACTGTTTGGTGTGTTTTGATGTGTTGTTCTTTCGATTTCTTTGCTCTTGTTCTTGGATTAAGAATGAGAAGACTCATCCATAGTGACAATCAAGTACACTCATGCCAAACATGATTTTCTCAAAAGAAGCTAGGGTACACCATTGAAGACCCAATGGAGGGTTCGCCTAGCTCTTCCACTCTAAACCAATGATTGTTCCAATAGTGGGAGATAGTTTGAGCACAAGTAACTTAGTATCACTATAAATAAGTTTCTCAATCCATTTCTAGGAAGCTCTAGGGGGAAAACCAGTGGAAGGAGATGAATTCCAACGTCACTGGACTGAATTGAAGGTTGGTGATGAAATCCAACTCCCCAATGTTTAAATGAGACGTGCATGTGTGGTGTTCATTTTAAGCTTGCGTAACATAAAGTGCATCATATAGCAGCAATGAATCTTTCCTATATGCCTAAGTGCAAAAATACATTTCAATATTCAGAAATATGCATGAACTACTATGATTTGTATGAGCACACTTTATTTCATGCAGCTATGGCCTCTAGCAGGGCCTCAAAGCAAGCAAACAACATACAATGTCTAGCACGTTGGATTCTAGGGTAAACTTTTTAGGCATAAGCCATTGTTCCTAGCAACGCCTAGTGGAAAATTTAAAAGAAGATCTAAGATATGCGAAATGCTTAATTCTTTCTCCTTTTATTCTTTCAATTTCCAAACATAAATGTGCTTTAAGTTCTCTATTTTAGACACACAAAAGTAGATATAAAGCTATAAAATATCAGAGAAGCTATACCAACCTTTGATCCAGCTCAGAGAGTCAGTGTTTTGACCTCTACTGCACTCCATTTTGGCCGTTGTTGACTAGAGCGGCTGGTTCTTGGCCATTGTAGCTCAGAGCGGCTAAGCTCTATTGGCCACTGTAGCTCAGAGTGGCTAATTTTTGGTTATTGTAGCTCAGAGCGGCTAGACTTACACACAAAATTAAGTTAGTATTTCGGTAGAAAATGAAAAATTAGTGGAGGTCCCACCGTGATCGCCATCTGTAGCGACCCCAGGATGCACGCACCACCCCATTTTTAACCCTACTTGCAATGTTATTAAAAACCCAAGATGAAATGGAAGACAAGAAGAAAAAGCATATAACATGAAATAACAAAGATAGATCTCTTTATTGATATTGAAACTCGGTTACATGTCGGTCCCTCTTAGGGATACCCATTTCGATACAATAAGTTACAAATAGGCAAAGAGTGCCCCTTTCACGAAGAGGTGGTGCGCTTATAAAAGCTTCCCGGTTTCGCACACGAAAATGTATGAGGGCTTACAGATGCCTCCTTCTCCAGGTCTGTTTCCTAGAGGGATCCCTTTTGCTCTCGTATGTTGCAAACTTCGTCCGATGAACTTGTGGCCCTGCAAGCAATGAAACAACAACACACGCTTAGGTGTCCGAGATTGCCTCCCCGGATGAGGTTGTTAGTAATAAAAGAATGTAATGGAAATATGATGAAACTATGCCATGAAATCATGTAAATCTATGCTAATGATATGAAAACATGAAGAAACAGAATAAAAGAAGTTGTAGACACCTAAATCGTGTTATGCTTATGGGAGCTACTTACATAGACACACTCATAAGATTATGAGACATAATATTGGACTTTCCAAGCATCAATAGTGGTTCTCACCACTCATTTGGGGCCTTTTCAAGCCATCCAAGTCTAGTCTCTCAAGTTGAGAGCGGCTAGATCCTAGCCGCTCAAGCCTAGAGTGGCCAGACCTTAGCCGCTATAGATGACAACGGCCAGATCTTAGCCATTGTAGATGATAGTGACTAAGCCATAAGAAGCAGTTTATCGACAAAAAAGCCTAATATCGAGTGGAAGTGGTAGTTTGTATGTAATAAAGGTGATCGGAGTGACTTTGCATTCCTTTTCATGACAAGTTCACATAGGAGGCTTGAGTTTGAATTTAAACTTTAGTTAACTGACCTCCAAACATAAACAAAGGACAAAAGCTTCTCATGCTAACAATCAGTTCGCATAGGAGACTCAAGTGGGTAGTTAGATTTCAGTTAACGGGCCTTCAAACATAGACAAAAGACATAAAACCTCTCATGCTAACTCACACTATGCATGAAAAATTCATTTCTAGGGCTTGGACATAGACCTAGGGTTTCACACTATAAAGGGTGTAAGCCTAAGAGCACCAAAAATCATATCTTCTAGCATCAAGATATCTTTTATTAAGGAGATATTTTGAGAATTGGAGAGTTATCTTTGAGATCATGTGTATGGTGAAGCCCTAAGGAATTGAAGAGCATAACACCTCTTATTTCAACATCAAATACAAGCTTTGACCCATAGCTTTGGGGAAAAGAGAGCAAGTTTTACCTTAGCGATCACTGTCTTGGATAGTGGCCCGTAGGCTTAGCTTAGATTTTAGACATAGCTTCTTTTATTCTATTTCTTCATGTTTCCATATCATTAGCATATATTTACATGATTTCACGACATATTTTTAGTATATTTTCATTAAATTATTTTATCACTAATAGCCTCATCCGAGGAGGCAATCCTAGACATCTAAGTGTGTTTTGTTATTTCAGTGATCACAGGACTACATTTTCATTAGACATATTAGTAACATACACGAGAAAATAAATCCCTCTAGGAAATAGATCTGGAGAAGGAGGCATATTTAAGCCCTCATACATTTTCGTGTGTGAAACCAGGAATCCTTTTATAAGCGCACCACCTCTTCACGAAAGGGGTACTCTTTGCCTATTTGTAACTTATTGTATCAAAATGGGTATCCCTAAGAGGGACCGACATGTAGCTGTATTTCAATATTAATAAAAAGGATCTATCTCTTGTGATTTCTACATTATATGCTTTTTATGGTCTTTTTATTTCGTCTTCAATACAATACTGCAAGTAGAGTAGAGTGGTGCATGCATTCCCAGGGTCGCTATAGATGGTGATCACAGTGGGACCACCACTAATTTTTCATTTACTACCAGAATACTAACTTAGTTTTGTGTGCATGTCTAGCTGCTCTAAGCTATAGTGGCCAAAAATTAGCTTCTCTGAGCCACAACAGCTAATAGAGACTTAGTCACTCCTGCTAATAGTGGCCAAGAACCAACCACTCTGGTCGACAGTGGCTAGTAGTGGAGTGTAGTAGAGGTCAAAATGATGACTCTCTGAGCTGGATCAGAGGTTGGTATAGCTTCTCTAATATTTTACAGGTTTCTTTTTGTTTCTATGTGCTTAAAACATAGAACTTAAAACACATTTACATTCAAAAATTGAAAGAATAAAAGAATAAGGAATCAAGCATTTTTCATATCTTATATCTTCTTTTAAAATTTTCACTAGGCGTTGCTAGGAACAACTTATTCCTAAAAATTTCGCCCTATAATCCAATGTGCTAGACTTTGTATGTTGTTTGCTTGCCTTGAGGCCTTGCAAGGAGGCCATAGTTTCACAAAATAAAGTGCATTCATACAAATCATAGTAAGTTTATGCATCTTTCTGAAGTATTGAAATGTATTTTTGCACTTAGGCATATAGGAAATATTCATTGCTACTATATGATGCACTTTATGTTATGCAAGCTTAAAATGAACACCACACATGCACATCTCATTTAAACATTGGAGAGTTGGATTTCATCACCAACCTTCAATTCAGTCCGGTGATGTTGGAATTCATCTCCTTCCATCGGTTTGCCCCCTATATTCTCCTAGAAAAGGATTGAATAACACTTTCATAGTGGCACTAAGATAGTTATGTTCAAACTATATCCCACCATTGGAACAATCCTATTTAGGGTGGACAATCTAGGCGAACCCCCCACTAGGATTTCAGCGGTGTACCCTAGCTTCTTTTGATAAATATCATGTTTGGCACGAGTGTTCTTGATTTCCACTATGAATGAGTCTCCTCTTTCTAAATCCAAGCAAAACAAGAAAGCAAAGAATGAAACATCAAAATACAACAAACATTATAGGGTACACATAATCTGTTAATCAAGATAAACATCTATATGATATTGTTTGGATACTTCTGAAAGTGCAATCTAAACATACTGTCACAAGCAAGATGGTGAAAAAAAGAAGCAAACACACTCGTTTTGACACCTAAGGGAATCTGAGGCAACTCATACCCTTAGGAAAAGCTATTGTAACACTAAAAGATATACCCGTAAGACCGTGAGACACAGGTTCACGAGTCTGAGGGGTGATAAATCAACCATTGGGGCTTCTCCTCGAGAGACTCAAAGTAGAGAATTACACCATGGAACAAAATCACACAAACAAAAAGAAACATCACAACCATCCTCCTCAAGGAGACATGAGGAGGCCTCAAGGGCCTCCTCTAAACACATAGAAACATCTCAAATATGAGAGGAAGCTTTAAGGGCTTCCTCCTTACATAGACACAAAGAAGGATCTAAAATGCACTCTTCACATAGAGATGAGTAGGTTGCTACATCTCCATCTTCATGGAGAAAACATGACACCACAAAAATTTCATCATCAAGAAGGCAAACAAGATTTGAAACATCTCAAAATTCACATGAAACACTTAGAATAGATCAACCCACTAAGGGGTAAGAAACCAGAGACACATCCAATAATAGGCATCAAATAGAAGATATCCTTCAAACAAGGGGAAGGATTTCATTAGACTATGACCTCTGCATCGCTCCAAATTTTTCACACCCTTACCTTCAGGCTATAGGATCCGTGCCCGAAAGGGGGATGTGAAAAGGATGTCGTGGTACCTCGGACTGAGAGGACTTGCGAAGGTCCCGCCTCTCAAGGGAGGTGTATATTGGTGATTTTTCGACGGATGGTGGGTTCACCAGGAAACATTTAATGGCAGTTTCCACGCCTAGGTTGGGAATGTGTTTTATGTGTTCGTTTTAGCCTTAAGCATTCAAATCCTAGGTTTGGCCAAAATGCGTCTAAGCTATTCTATATGCAGATGCAAATTAAATGAATACAGAAAATAGAATTAAAGACAGAAAATAGAGAAATTACAGAATATAAAAGAAGAATACCTGATCCGGATGTCTGATGATGATTCTGATTCTTGAAGCAGTCAAGATCGCCTCTGATTTGACAGGATCGTCTGAGATCAGACAAGATCGTCTGAGATCTGACGAATTCATCAGACGAATTCGTCAGAGACCTGCAAACAGAGAAATAGGTGCAAAATACAAAAAATACAACTATCCTAACAGAGGGAAACAATGTAAAATGACAGCAATAATATCAAACTAAAACTTAAAAACAGAAACATGAATGAATTATGCTAATTTAATCACAATTATGGCTTAATTATGCATTTAATCTAGATGGGTGAACTCCAAAATGCAGAATAGCATAAAATACTGAATAAAATTGCTAATTACAACATAAAACAGCAAAAAGGGAAGAAGAAATGCAAACTTCAGGCACTGATTGCCTCAATGTTGACTGCAATTGAAATCATCTCGCATTGGTACGAAATCGTCTCTGATTCGACAAGATCGCCTCCGATCTGAACAGGTTCATCGACGACGATGTAAGCTTGCTCCGGCTGAAAAACAATATGGTACCTGCAACAAAATTGTATAGAACTAATGCAAAATAGAAACTTAGGATGTTTTAACATGTATGCAGTCGGGTTACAGGGAATTTCAGCCAGGGGGTGCTAAGGGAAGGGCTTAGGATTAAATAGGCTTAGGAGGGAGGTTAGGAGGTTGGAGATCATCCCTATTTGGGAGATCTCCAATGGGGGAGGGTCTCTAACGACGCAGACACGCTTCTGCCCGGATTAGAGGCCCGTTGGAACAGAAGCTAATTGTGCAAAATCAGTTTTGAGACAAGATCGTCTGGACGTCCTAGCCTAGACGAAATCGTCAGATCTGGGGTGATATCGTCTGATCGGCGACGATATCGTCAAACGGTCAAAACAACCTCTAAAAATGGCACGGAAAAAGGGGGAAACGGATTACCCGACGGTTAACGGGCGGTTTGGGAGGTTAAAATTTGAATTTAAATTATTTACTAGGATGAATGTAATTATTACAATTTCACTGCGCCAATTTTAGGGTGCTACATTTTGCCCCCTCTTTAGCGAATTTTCTGAAGAAAATGCGTTAAAGATGAGTTCTTCTCGATCTACGAGAAAGCAAAAATTATTCCCATTTTTAGGCGACGATTCTTGGTCGAATCGTACGACAGCTTACTATGGTGCCCCCTCCGTGTTTTTACCCAAATCGAACGTTTGAGGTAAAAACGCGAAAAAGCAAAATTATTTTTGAATTATTTTTGAATAAAATTAAGAAAAATAGGGTAAAACCCTAATTCATTTTTATTGTTCATTTTTACTGGTTTTAGAGCTCTAGAAGCAAAAATGGTGGAGACGACGCACAGATCAACAGAGGTCCGACGTGGGCTACGGGTAAGAGTCTAGACTTAACTTAGAATGATTTAATTTGATTTTACATGCTTTTTAGGTGAATTTTAATTAATTTTTGAGCATCGCGGCCGTTTTTGGGCCGTCGACGTCGTCGGGACGAAATCGTCCCGATTTCGACGAAATCGTCTCAAGTTCGCCAATTTCGTCTAAGGGCGAAATCGACGAAAGGGGGACGATTTCGTCAAATTAGGGACGATTTCGGCTTGCAAAATCGGAGACGAATCTGCTCAAATTTGGGACGATATCGTCCAATAGTGGACGATATCATCATTTGATTAAATTGAACTTATTTTAACTTGCATTTTTAATCACTTGAGTTTGTTTATTAATGATTGTTTGTTGTTTTGTTGTTTATGTTGCAGAGAGGATTGCTAAAGAGCAGGGAATGGAAATATGGAGGTTTGAGAGATGACTTGGCCGCTCTTACACAGGTAGAGCGGGATCAGCTGGCACAGGCCGGCTTACAGCATGTGGCAGAGATGCCACAAGTGTCTACAGACATGGGGCTACTGACAGCCCTAGCAGAGAGATGGTATCCGGGTTCTTCCTATTTTTGGCTACCTACAGGGGAGATGACTCCCACTTTGGAGGATGTATGGAGGATTCTAAGAATCCCCATACAAGGATGGTTGATCACTCCTACGGCCAATCAGGGCCATGCTATGGGACGGTTGTGTGGTGACCCGAGCTTCGCCCTGGAGAAGGGCGGAGTTAACATCGAGGCACTACGTCAGATGCCTGGGGCATCTAGACTCACACAGGTTTTAGCTGGAGTGGTTGGTGGACTTTTGCTATGCCACCAGAGTGGGTGCAGGGTACCATGGATGCTAGCAGATGTGATCTACGATATGCGAGACCATGGCTACAGGTTTTCTTGGGGCAGCTTTGTTCTATGTCGGTTGTACAGGATCCTGCATGGGGTCATGTACAAGGGCGGCCGATGTCTAGTTATGACATCGCTCCTACAGGTTTGGTGCTGGGAGCACATTGCAGTGCGAAGGCCGGTAGGGCTTCCTCTGATAGGGATTGATGGGGAGAGGCCCCGAGTCTTCTACTGGTGGCTCCGAAGAGGGTCACAGCGGTGGATCGACCTTTCGATGTCCCGAAGACTGCTGGATGACCTAGTCCCAGACCAGATCACCTGGAGGCCATGGCGAGAGCACCCAGGGTGGGCCGAGGATGGACAGGAGTTGGCTCATGTTAGGCGAGTTTGCTGGCTATGGATGGAGAGGGGAGAGGTGGAGCTCCACCGCTATGACCGAGTTTTGTGATAGTTCGGTCTACAATAGGGGATCCCATCTCTCAGGGATTATGAGTTTTCTCGGACTGTCCGGGATAACACCATAGTGAGCGGGGCTCCAGACATGCAGCGCTTCTGGAGTCAGGACTCGGACGATGCCCCCATTCAGCCAGTGGATGGGGATGACGCAGGGGTAGCCGATGGCTACGATGCCTGGTACGCAGGCATCCACCCTCCTCGGATGACGAGGGCTCAGGGTTCGATACATGTAGTTGTGCGTCGGATAGGGAGGCGATGCCAGGCGGCTATGGAGGTGGCCCAGGGTCATAGCGAGAGAGAGCAGAGGAGGCCACAGGCATAGGAGAGGCCACGACAGAGGGAGAGGAGGGAGGCGAGACCCCCTTCTCCACAGAGAGAGAGGCCACCATCGCCCGATAAGGGCAAGGGTGTCGACACAGGGGAGAGTAGCGAGACAGCTACTCTTCGAGCGGAGACGATCCATCTCTAGGCACAGGTGCAGACCCTACAGGAGGAGGCTGCACGACATCGAGCTGAGGTTACACAGCTCAGAGACGAGATTGCACGCCTCAGGGCATGGGGCGGAGGGGCGAGCACTGGGGAGCTGACATGGGCTATTGCCCAAATTACTTTCTATCAGACATTGTACTATCAGCTGGTGCCAGAGGAGGATAGACTACCCCTACCAGCTAACATCGCAGAGCCGATCAGGATCGGGTCATCGAGGACTTCGTCCCGATCGACGACTAGGACTCGTAGTACTACACATACTACGATGGGGCCACCTCGTCCACCTCAGGGTGGGGGAGGAGATGAGGCTGAGAGCTCGAGGGGTTCTCGAGGCTAGACTACTGCACTACATTGTACAGATTGATATGATAGCATTATTATTTTTGATAGAGGATTGAGTATGCCGAGGTACAGATTGTGGCATACCAATCCAGTTTTGATGATGTATATATACTGTTGATATATATAGATGAGATATGTTTTTGATCATATGACTTGTGTTATGTATTTTTATGATGCTTTTATGTTTGATTGATTGATTTGATGATTGGATTGAGGATTCATGTAATTATGTCGTTGGAAATATTATAATTTTGATGTCATGCTGTAATATTTTAAATGAAATAATCTGATGTAACAAATTGGTTGTTTGTGATGTAATGTGATAAAAAATAAAAAGAGACTTCTAACAATAATTTCAAAGGACATTGTCGCTATTATAGACCATTTCATGGAGTCGCCGCTCACTCGGTCGTCAAGCTAATCCCAAGTATAGAAATATTGTTAAAAGTAAAAGAGTGCTTAAGAGACTGTCTTAAGACTTTGGTGCAATGGTGCAAATGATGATGATGATGGTTTGTTTTTCAGATTTTCATGAAAATAGTATGCATGAAATAATGTTAAAATGATTTTTGCTAGGCATAAATTCCTAAGTGTGATAAATTTTTTGGATAATTCCTTAGGAATTATACCATCATTGCAAATTTGAAGGTTGACATAATGACATGAAATAATGAAAATGTGTTTGTTTGTTTAAAAGCATAATTTGTGTAACATAATGATTTAAGTCATATGGTTTTTCATGATTTTTAAATAAATGGGGAATAAAAATTGTTACAATGGTTTGCGCTAGGCATAGAATATGTAGGTATAGACTTATACCATCATCGCGAAAATCAAAGAAAAATAGATAGTTTTATTGCATGGTTGATTTTTGATAAACAGAAAATATGAAGATGAGGACTTGCGCTAGGCATAAAATTCCAATTTTGGTTTTGGAACTATACCATCGTCGCGAAAGTCGACCAGATATATATGTTTTGATTGTATGGTTTTGAAAGAAATTTTGATTTTTCTATTATATAGTTGTCTTTATGCTAAACAACTGTACTTGAAAGAAGAAAAGGAATTATTCCAAACAATTTGCAAAAAATATTTCAAAGTATTTTGAAGACAAAAGTTAGATTTATAAGGAATCCCATGTGCATATGTGAGTTCATTTCCAATCTTGATTTATCATAATGATACACAAAAATCTCTCAAATACAAAATGTGTGTGCAATTGCATTGTTCATTTACCAGTTTTGAGCAAGATAATATGATACAAGTGATTTGAAGAAACCAAATAAGTGTTCATTAACCATGATGTAGATGCATATAACCATACTAGACTACTATGTAGGTCGGATTATCAAGAGCTAGCTAATCCATAAGCAGACATAGGTCTATACAAAAGAAGGTCGCTAATGTGACAGACATATCGCCACGCTAGGAGTTACCCAAGGCCAAGCAGGTTGGGCACAAACCACCTGTTATGGGGCTTACCTCACAGTTTTTGAATAATTGAGAATTCCAGGGATTCAAGCTCATCAACCCTTCTTTTCTTTTCAAAGGGTAGGGAAAGGGATTTTATTGCTTTTGCTTTTGCTTTCTTTTGCTTTTTCTTTTCTTTTTCTTTTCTTTTTCTTTTTGTATTTTTGCTTGATAATTGAGATAATGCTTGAAATATTGTTGTAATGATATAAAATAACATTTTTTTTCTTTTTCTCTTTTTCTTGAACTTTTCCTTTTCTTTTTATGCTAGGGATACTTGCTCGGATTAGCTGTAGAGCAAGGGATTTTTATTCTGGGTAGGGGTGAGCTTGTCCTTTTGCCAATTCTCAAAGATTCTAGACCATGTGCATGATAGGATAGCAGGGGAAACTTTTCGCTCAAGAAATCACTTCTACTATGTAGCAAAACATGGAAATTACAAATATAATCATTTTATTGTGAAAAGATGTGCTTGGTTTAAGTAAATAACAAGATCAATTCTCTGTGCTCAAACTTTATTTAATTGAATTTTGTGGACTTTGATATAAGAGAGATTAGTAATCATGCCAGATAAAAATCAAGATATTTATTTTTTGTGTTTGTGAAAGTGAGGGATTCCAAATAAATGCTAATTTATCCAAAATAATTTGAAACATATAACTGCAATAATTGTAAGAAAATATATATAAATGATTTTTGAGAAGTTTTGAGAATGTTGACTCTCTCTTTCTTCTTTATATTGTTTTGGTTTCGAAAGAGTCAAGAATATTGCTGTTTTTATATTTTTATCATTATTTTTTTATTTTTGAACAAAAAATTAACAAGTGCCATAAATAAATGCAACAAATAGTTTTGAAGATTTTGATGATTATGAATGTTTTTGGTGTTTTTGAATTTATAAATTGAAAGAAATACAAGATAGTGATTTTGAACAAATATATACATGGATGAAATGACCAAATTTATACATAGTAACGTTTAAGATGCAAAATATTCATGGGTTCTTTAAGTTCTTTACCATCTAAGGTAGATAATTTGTATGCTCCCGATTCAAATTTAGCAAGTAATAATGTATGGTCCAAGCCAGTTGGGCTCAAATTTACCTTTAAGGTCCTTAGTTGCATTAGTATTTTTTTGATTTTCTTTTAAAACAAGGTCGCCGATCTCAAAGGATCGATGACGAACTTTTTTAGCATATGATCTTTTAAGCTTGTTTTGGTAGGCACGAAGATGCTCCAAAGCATTGATGCATTTTTCATCTAGGAGTTCCAGCTGACTGAGTCTGCCAGCTTGATATTCATCTCCTACTTCGGTATCTTGAAGTAGTAGAGCCAAAGAAGGAACTTCTAATTCAAAGGGAAAAACTGCTTCAGCACCATAAACCAAAACAAATGGTGAAGTTCCCGTGGGGGTTCGAACACTAGTTCGATAGGCCCACAAGGTTGGATATAATTGAATGTGCCAGTCACGGCCAGTTTTATTGACCAATATTTTGAGGATTTTGATTAAGGTTTTGTTAGATGCTTCTGCTTGACCATTACCCTGAGGATAATAGGGAGTGGACCAGCGATGTTGAATCTTATATTTTTGGCATAATTTTTTAACATCTTTATTTTTGAAACAAGTTCCATTGTCAGAGATGAGATTTGCAAGAATTCCAAACCTACAAATAATTTGATTAAAAATAAATTTAGAGACTTGTGTGCCAATGCAGGAAGCTAAAGGCATAGCTTCAACCCACTTCGTGAAATACTCGATGGCGGTTATGATGAATTTGTGTCCATCAGATGACACAGGATTAATTTTGCCAATAATATCTAAGCCCCATTTTGAAAAGGGCCAAGGAGATGAAATAGCCTGTAGTTCTTGTGCAGGTGCATGGACAAGGTCAGCATGTTTTTGGCACTTGTCGCAATGGCGCACATACTCATGTGCATCCATTTCCATGGTAGGCCAAAAGTATCCTATCCGAAGGAGCTTTTTAGCAATGACACTACCACTGAAGTGTCCTCCACAAGATCCATCATGGGCTTCACTCAAGGCTGATTTGGATTCTTCTAAATTTAAACATCTTAATAGGATACCTTCAAAAGATCTCCTATACAAGGTATTGCCAATTATTACAAATCGACTTGCTCGTCTACGTAATAACCGATGTTGGTTTCTATTAGAATTGGCAAGGAAAGTCCCATTTTGGAGAAAATCAAATATATCAGTATACCAAGGTTCAGGAGTAGTTTCATTGATTAGAAACACATCCAAAGGTTCTAAGCATGACTTATTTGAAGCGGGTTCCTGGAGTCGACGAATAATGATAGTGGCATATTCGTCATCTAACTCCAAGGGTAGGAGAGATGCAGCTGCGACCATAGCATCAGCTACACGGTTGCAAGTTCTAGGAATAGCTTCCAAGGTAACTTGATCAAATAGGGACATTAATTGTAAAACATAGGCCTTATATGGGCACATTTTATCATCTCTAGTCTGATAAACTTCATTAATTTGGTTTATAACCAGTTGAGAATCACCAAAAACTAACAGATGTTTAATTTTTAGGGCCAAGGCAGCTCGTAATCCAAGGATTAGAGCTTCATACTCAGCAGTATTGTTGGTGCAAGCAAATGTCAATTTGAAGGATAGAGGAATAATATGTTTTTGCGGGGATATTAAAATAATACCCACACCAGCCCCACTCATGCATCGGGCTCCATAAAATTATAAGGACCATTGTTCAATATGGTCTACCTCTAATTGAAGGCATTCATCAAGAAACTCAATGATGAGGGGATGGGTAGAATCTAAGGGTGCAGCAGCTAATTGATCTGTTATGATTTGACCCTTAACAAACTTCTGTCCTATGAATGTGAGATCAAACTCGCTTAGAGCAAGAACCCACTTGGTTGTGCAACCCGATAAATAAGTTCGACTCATGAGATACCTTAAAGGATCGTATTTGGAAATGAGATAAGTTTTCTGACTAAGCATATAATGTTGTAATTTTTGCGTAGCAAACACAACTGCTAGACATAGCTTCTCTAACATTGTGTAGCAAGTTTCATAACTGATGAAGGTTCGGCTAATATAATAATTAGCCCATTCTCTCTTTTCATCATCAAGCTGAGCTAACATAGCCCCTAAGGCAGAATCTGAAGCTAAAATATATAGGAGGAATGGGCGATCAGGTTTAGGTGGTGGAAGCACCGGTGGATTAAGGAGGTATTGCTTGAGAAGTTCAAAAGCTTCTCTATAATGTCCCCATTTTTCATATTTTTATTATACATAGTTGTGGAGTGGAGTCTTGATGTGTTTTGGTGTGTTAAGAGTATTTTTGGTGAAATTTGGCAATTAAATAATAAAAAGGGGGAAATGAGGGTGTATGCCCCATTAGGAGAATAAATATCATTTTATTATTATTTTCTAAGGTATTATTAAGTGAAATCAAAAAGTGCAACCTCAATAAAGAATTAAAAGAATGTCTATATAAAGAGGAGTAGGGGGCTCATTTGAGGGAGCTTGGATCATTTTATCTCTTCTACATTGTTGTATTTGGCTTTGCAACTAATACACTTTTCTCTTGTGGACGAAACCCTACGAGAGAATTCTCTCTTGCGGATGAAACCCCTGCAAGGGATAGCTTTGAGGACGAAAACCCTCTTGGCTAGAAACCTAGGACGAAAACCCTAGAGTTTCTTTGAGGTAAATCCAGCCAGGGGTTTACAATTGGGTTTATTGAGACATTCTGCATCATTTATTGAGGATTTCTTCGACAGCATTCATATCAGATTTGGGGAGATCAGATTTGGGGTTTTGGGAACCCTTCTTGGTGTGGTATTTCAGATTTGGTGTGGCATTATAGTTTCAGATTTTTGCAGCAGAGTTTAGCAAGCTTTGTGGTTGGGCATTTGTGAGTTGTTTTCATTCAATAATTTAGCAGGAGGTTGTGTTGTTTGTTCAGCATCCAGGGTTTATATTAATGTTTCGGTGTGATCTATGTAATTGTGGTTCCATAAAAGATAATATAAAATATTGTGGTGTGTTTGTGACAATCTTAGGGTTTTATGGTGTATTTTTCTGGGTTATTTATAGATCTGATTTTTATTTGCATGGTTCAAAATTTTAGTCAGGAATATTACCATATCTACAGCAAGGGTTTGAAAACTCAATTTGGGGATGAGCATTTACTATTTTTTCTGTATGAGAGTTCTTGCTGTGAGCAGGAGTTCGAAGCTTCAGCTTGTTGGTGACGTAGCCCACCCTCAAGGACAAGTGTTGTTGTGGTTGAAAGACACCATCACAATGCTTGGATTTTTAGTATAGGTGAAGAAGACATTGAAGGCAGTTTTATAATAAATGTGTGAAGTTAGCTCAGATCATATGCAGAGTTATTATCAAGTTTCCAGCTTCAATCTCTATTGGGCATTTTCCCCAGTTGGCCGAACAATTTTGGAAGGGTTTTGGTGAGTTCGAGTTGCATATCACAAGAAAGACATTGGCATTGCTTACCAGCAGTTTGCAGACTATAATGAGGGTTCTAAGTCAGTTTTGAGAAGCATTTTAAGAGCAGCAAATAACCTACAGGGCAGCCGTGCCTCTGCAACATTGGGTCGTACATTTGCAGCCCCACGTGGGTGTTTGGGTCCATTCCTCATCGATTGCACTGGAGATACTTAGTGGAATTTGTTAAGCAGCAAAAAGGGGTATTTGTAACTATTTTCCAATCAATGGAGAAGTCAGTATTTTATAAGTTATGAGCAAAACATGTTTTTCTGTAGCTGATGCAAATTTCCAGTTTAATATCAGACCAGAGATTTTTATGGGTAAACTTATCTTTCTACATTTTCCTTCATTGGGTTTATGTATTATGATAAAAAGAAGTTTGTGTCAAAATTTCATTGTATTTGGTTAAGTAGTTTGAAAGTTACGATAGTATTCATTTCCAGTCGTGTGTTATCATTCTCAAAAGAAAAAAAAAACATATATTGAAAAAACTACAAAAAAAATTACAAAATACCAAGCATTACCAAAAACAAAGCAGAGTATCAGTTCTCTCAGATTGGGGTTAGTCACTACAGTGGTATCAGAGCCAAAGATTCTGCCAGCCTATCTGGGTTCTTTATCTAGTGTGTTTTCTCATAATAGTTGCAGCTGAGAGTTGGTTAGTTCAATGTGAAGATGGAGCCACACAGTGATTGGGATAGGTTTCAGCATGAGTTTTGGCAAGGTCAGAGAGAGTTGCAGCAAACTCTCAAGCAGTTGACAGCTGCTATGTCACCTAAGTCAGCACCTACGGTTTCCTCTAAGGCTAAGGTTGAGCCCCCCATCTCAGAGTTACGGGATCAGTTTGTTCAGGAATGGACCAATGCTAGTGGGAAATTCAAAGAAATGATGTCTCTTCATGATTGGGTGGACATGAGGATGAGGCAACAACCTAATCGGAGAGGTAATCATCATCAACAGAAGTTGCATAGGAAGGAGAGAAAAGATGAACCAATGTCTCCCACCTCAATTCCTATACAAAGAAACGTTGTTGGGTCCAAGAAGGTCGAGATGATAGAAGAAGAACTTGTTGTTCCAGAAAACTTTAGAAGGCAGTTGGCAGAAAAAGAAATGGTTTCTAGTGGTTTACAGGTCGCAGGACCTCTATCAAATATGGATACAACAAATTTTGTTTTGCAGCAGAATAATATTTCTTCTGGATACCTTACAAGTTCAGCTCCTTTGTCTCAGATATTAGTACCAAATGCAATTGATGAAAAATTAGCAAGGCAACAAATTGATGACATAGTACAACATTATGAATATGTAGACAACTTTGTGGAATCAGATTCTGCTCTGGACATTGATGTGTTCAATGAAACACAAGTGACATTCAAAGCCCTTGAAGAGCATGATGGAGAGTATGATGAGAGTGAACACATAGGAGTTTACAAATTAGATTTCAGTAATGATAGAGTTGGTGAGTATTGGTTTGATTTGGAAAATGAACATGAGATTTACAATAAGCATGCAACACCAAAAATACATCAGCCATTAGACGCATGGGATCCAAGTATTTCAGCACCTAGTTATGATGAGGAACCGATTTGGGATGAATTTCATCTTGAACAAGGAGCTGGCCAAAATTTATTTCAAAAATCATGCAAAGGAAATGACATTGAGATGGCTGATCCTTGCATTAAAGACAAATCCAAACTGTTATTTCATAGGGCTGATTATGATCAAGAAGAAGAGGAGGTAAATTTTGAAGGAGTAACTATTTCAGCCTTAAAACAAGGAAACATGCCCATGGATTACATCACCAAATTGGCCAAAGATAGAGGTAACAATTATATGAGGGTTGTAATGAATGAATTTGCTCATTTCCCTATTGTTACAGTCGTCTTAACAACAATAGAGGAGTTTCATTTGTTCTTTGGAAGGGTATGTAGATCTCATAGCATACATGGGGATATTGTGAATATTTGGGACAGCAGATTCACACCTTGGGATCCGGGTATATTGGCACCTAGATGTGAGGAAGTACCCATGGGGAATGAACGCCCTATTGACTTCAATACCATCCACATTTCATTTCAGAGTTCCAAAAACTCAGTTTTGAATTTCCAAGAAGTTCGTCCTATTTTTGAGAGTCTTTGGGTGAGCTTGGGAAACATCCCCCCCTTGGAGCCACTCTTGAGCCATGGGGAGGCACAAAGCAGCCTTAAGGAAGTTGCAAGAAGGTATGTTATCAGTTCTGATTTTTGTTGGCAATATAACAGTAGTTCTCCATTTATGGGCAGCATTAGCATTGTGGAAAAAGAGACATTGATGGCACCTATGGTTGCATTCTTGTTGAGACCTAAGACTGCATTTTTGGTAATGAATGAGGATGCATCTTTGATGATAGAATGGACTGAGTTTTTGTTCAAAATGACTACATCACTGATGGAGATTGAGGCTGCACATTTCATGTTCTATGAGGACATACACTTCTTGATAAAAGAGGCTGT
The DNA here is from genome assembly GCA_028583015.1 of Wollemia nobilis. Classification (NCBI taxonomy): domain Eukaryota; kingdom Viridiplantae; phylum Streptophyta; class Pinopsida; order Araucariales; family Araucariaceae; genus Wollemia; species Wollemia nobilis. The sequence continues at coordinate 2,392,219 of JAQPPZ010000386.1, read as the reverse complement.
GTTTGTGACTTCTGTGTCTAATCTTACCACTCTGTTTGAGACCCCTTGGTCTGCATCTTTCATAACTAATGAGGCTGTTTTTCTAAGGGCAACTTGGACTGATTGTTCACTGATTTTTGAGGTTGCATCTTCTCTGTCTTTTAGGACTGTTTTTGTGATGAATTCTGGGACAGAGTTGGAGATGTATGGGACTACATGTTGGTTTATTTGTGAGACTGCATATTTGTCTTTGGAGGCAACATCTGTTGAGAGAGTTAAGACTGAAATGTTGACAACATACTGGACTGCATTTTTTATGACCGATGGGGCTGTGTTTTTGACTCATTGGACAACACTTTTGAGGGAAGCTTTGGCCAAGTTTTTTATTAAGAAGACTGCAAACTCCATGACAAATAGGACTGCAATAATGATGACTGATGCAGCTACGTTGACAATGAGTTTTGGGGCTACATGTGACACATTGTTTGGGACAATTCCTCCCAAGCTAATTGAGATCTTCATGAGGTTTGAATTGGCACTTTACATGATGTATAAGAAGGTGTTTTGCATGTTGTTTAGGACTGTCTTTTCTTCAAAAATTAGAGCTGTGTTTCTTGAGGAGCTATTTTGGGCAGCATTGGTAAGGGCATTTGAGGTAAATGGCAAGTTTGGCATTGGTATTATCACATGGTGGGCCTTAGAAACATTCATAGGATGGAAAATAGGGACTGCAAACATTGGGAAGATAGACGTTGCATCCCGGGAGCCTTGGAAGGTTGCTAATGGCATCCTAAAAGCAACCATAATTTATTCTGTTGATAACACATTGATGGCTGCCATTTCTATAAGAAGGACTGCAATTTTGATCAGCCATGGGACATTACATTCTGATCAGCCTTGCTTAGATTGTTTTGATAAGGAGGAGGAAGATACCATTTCATTCTTGGATAATCTTGGGAACACATCTTCAGTATTGGGGTGTTTGGGGGAAAACGTTCTTCTGTTGGGGTCACTTTTGCACCACTTGAAGACATGGATCAGCCATGATACTACTTACATAAGGTATGACATTCATTCTGATTTTTATGATAGCTGTTTGAAGAGTTTTGGCATTCATGAGTTGGTTACATTGATAAGTTATGGGAATGAAAGATTGATGATGGATGGAGCTGGTAATTGGTATGGCATAATCACGTCATGTGGAAGAAATTGGGCTGCATTATGGAGTATTTTTGAGAGCAGGACATTAGCATTTGGAGATGATATCTTGCTAATTCTCAGAACTGATTTTTGGGCAGCCATTGGAACTATTTTTGGGAATAAAAAGTTGGCATCGCTGGTAATTCATTGGGATTCATTTTGCATTCAAACTATGACTGCACCTACACTTTGTGAGACAAAATTGGAAACAGTTTTCACTTTGTATAGGCTAATTGATGAGACATCAGGGGCTGCGCTTCATATCAGGTCTGATTTTCTCATATTTGTTGTGTTTTACTTGATTAGAAGGGCTGCTACATCACACCAAATTTCAGTTTTGATTGAGAGGGGGAATGAAATTGTTCATGATAGAAAGTGTGCAGGAATGTTTTTCATGATGTCAAAGACTGCTTTTCATTCAGAAATCAGAACTGAGTTTGTTTCGAAAAGGGAAATTGAGGAACATGAATTGGTAGACTTCATATACACTTATTTGCAAAACATGAAAGATGAAGCATATATGGCAAAGATAGTACTTCAGAAATCAGCATGTATGGACCTTGGAGTGGCCTTGATGGATACTTGGAGAATTGTGTCTCTACATGATGATGCTGCCAAGAAGAAGATAGTGGCGCAACATCAGCATGATGGACCTACTCCTTTAACATTTATTTGGGATCCTGGAATCACCATTGGTTTCAGCTTGATGATGAGAAGATGGTGTTGGAATTGCTTGAGGACAAGCAATTTTGGGAGGGGTGGTATTGTAATGTCCCCATTTTTCATATTTTTATTATACATAGTTGTGGAGTGGAGTCTTGATGTGTTTTGGTGTGTTAAGAGTATTTTTGGTGAAATTTGGCAATTAAATAATAAAAAGGGGGAAATGAGGGTGTATGCCCCATTAGGAGAATAAATATCATTTTATTATTATTTTCTAAGGTATTATTAAGTGAAATCAAAAAGTGCAACCTCAATAAAGAATTAAAAGAATGTCTATATAAAGAGGAGTAGGGGGCTCATTTGAGGGAGCTTGGATCATTTTATCTCTTCTACATTGTTGTATTTGGCTTTGCGGCTAATACACTTTTCTCTTGTGGACGAAACCCTACGAGAGAATTCTCTCTTGCGGACGAAACCCTGCAAGGGATAGCTTTGAGGACGAAAACCCTCTTGGCTAGAAACCTAGGACGAAAACCCTAGAGTTTCTTTGAGGTAAATCCAGCCGGGGTTTACAATTGGGTTTATTGAGACATTCTCGCATCATTTATTGAGGATTTCTTCGGCAGCATTCATATCAGATTTGGGGGATTTGGGTTTTGGGAACCCTTCTTGGTGTGGTATTTCAGATTTGGTGTGGCATTATAGTTTCAGATTTTTGCAGCGAGAGTTTAGCAGTTTTGTGGTTGGGCATTTGTGAGTTGTTTTCATTCAATAATTTAGCAGAGGTTGTGTTGTTTGTTCAGCATCCAGGGTTTATATTAATGTTTCAGGTGTGATCTATGTAATTGTGGTTCCATAAAAGATAATATAAAATATTGTGGTGTGTTTGTGACAATCTTAGGGTTTTATGGTGTATTTTTCTGGGTTATTTATAGATCTGATTTTTATTTGCATGGTTCAAAATTTTAGTCAGGAATATTACCATATCTACAACAAGGGTTTGAAAACTCAATTTGGGGATGAGCATTTACTATTTTTTCTGTATGAGAGTTCTTGCTGTGAGCAGGAGTTCGAAGCTTCAACTTGTTGGTGACGTAGCCCACCCTCAAGGACAGTGTTGTTGTGGTTGAAAGACACCATCACAATGCTTGGATTTTTAGTTTACAGGTGAAGAAGACATTGAAGGCAGTTTTCTAATAAATGTGTGAAGTTAGCTCAGATCATATGCAGAGTTATTATCAAGTTTCCAGCTTCAATCTCTATTGGGCATTTTCCCCAGCTGGCCGAACAATTTTGGAAGGGTTTTGGTGAGTTCGAGTTGCATATCACAAGAAAGACATTGGCATTGCTTACCAGCAGTTTGCAGACTATAATGAGGGTTCTAAGTCAGTTTTGAGAAGCATTTTAAGAGCAACAAATAACCTACAGGGCAGTCGTGCCTCTGCAACATTGGGTCGTACATTTGCAGCCCCACGTGGGTGTTTGGGTCCATTCCTCATCGATTGCACTGGAGATACTTAGTGGAATTTGTTAAGCAGCAAAAAGGGGTATTTGTAACTATTTTCCAATCAATGGAGAAGTCAGTATTTTATAAGTTATGAGCAAAACATGTTTTTCTGTAGCCGATGCAAATTTCCGGTTTAATATCGGACCGAGAGATTTTTACGGGTAAACTTATCTTTCTACATTTTCCTTCATTGGGTTTATGTATTATGATAAAAAGAAGTTTGTGTCAAAATTTCATTGTATTTGGTTAAGTAGTTTGAAAGTTACGATAGTATTCATTTCCAGTTGTGTGTTATCATTCTCAAAAGAAAAAAAAAACATATATTGAAAAAACTACAAAAAAAATTACAAAATACCAAGCATTACCAAAAACAAAGCAGAGTATCAGTTCTCTCAGATTGGGGTTAGTCACTACATTCTCTACATTCATTTTCCCAATTGAAAGGGACATATTTCTTAAGGAGTTTAAGAAAGGGACCGGTTTTGTCTGCCAGCTTATCTATGAAGCGATGGATAGCTTGAAGCTTACATTGTAAACTTCGTAACTCAGATATATTAGTAGGTGCAAGCATATCAGTGATAGCCACAATCTTGAGAGGGTCAATTTTGATACCACGTAAAGAAACTAAAACCCCTAATAGTTTATTGGACTTAACTCCGAATATGCATTTTTCTGGATTTAATCGAATAAGATATTCTCGTAATCGATTAAAAACTTTTCTCAAATCATCTAAATGATTATCTTCAATAATAGAGTGAGCTATAATATCATCTACATAATCATGTAGGATATCATGCATCATATCATGAAAAATATAGGTCATAGCTCGTTGATAGGTTGCACCTACGTTCTTTAAGCCAAATGGCATCACTTTCCAAAAAAAAGTACCCCAGGGGGTAATAAAGGTTGTTTTAGCCTGATCTTCAGGAGCTATCCTGATCTGATTATAACTAGAGAATCCATCCATTAAGGACATCATCCCACTCCCGATAGTAAATTCAATGATTTGATCCATGTTTGGAAGAGGAAAGTCATCTTTAGGGCATGCAACGTTAATATCTCTAAAATTTGTGCAAACCCTAACTTTGGTAGCTTCTTTTTGGTTACTGGAACTACATTTGAGATCCATTCAGCATAATCAATAGCTTGTATAAAAAAAAAATTCAGGAGTTTTTCTAACTCCCCTTTGACTAGCAGAGCCACTTTGGGATGCATTTTTCTAAGTTTTTGTTTAACAGGTTTAGCATCCGGATGGACCACTAGATGATGCATGACTACAAAAGGGTCTAGACCTGGCATATCTTCATATGTCCAAGCGAAGACATCTTCATACTCTTTAAGGAATGCAATATATTGCTCTTGTTTTTCTTGACTTAATTCTGATCCAATATTGATTATGTGAGGATTATCCTCCGTTCCAATATTAATTTTAATGATGTTTTCTACCTCCATGTGTAGATCTCTTTCAAAATTAGGTGGGGTGAGTGAAACACCCAATTTTTGTAATTCTTGTAAGGTTAATTTGGATAATTCATCTTGAGGATTAGTGGACTCAATTTGGGCTATAGTTGGTATAGAACCATCAAAATAAAATCCATTGTGTAACATCTCTTCAATAGAGACATCATGGAAGATATCTCCTTCCAACTCTTCATCGGGGTCAACAATCATTTCAGGGTAAGCTATGGATAGCATGTTACATGTAAATGATCGATTTTTTAGAGGTAGATCAACATGCCTATCCAAATAATCTTGATAACATCTGAGGTGATCATCATCTTCAAAAGGAAAGGGTTGACCCTTACTAGGAAATAGGCCCACACCACAGCGGGCAGGCCACGGTTCTACCTCGAAAGGTTCTTTCATACCATTTTGGAAAGGTTCCAAGCCTTTCCCTTTATATCCCATTTTAAGCATCATGGGTTTAGCTTTAATATATTCATTAGTAAAATAACACCGAGCATATCCCTCGTGATGAGTTTTGATATTTCGAGGGATTCTTCCCTAGTCATATCCTTTATAAATGAAGGCACAACTCCCGACTTTGTAAGTACTTCCCATAGGTTGTGGGAGGCCCAAAGTACGAGGAGATGGTGGTAAGTTATTTAGAAGAATTGAATCTTGCATGAAAGCATTTTTTTTTTTATATTAATATTGTGGATAAATCAAGTAAAATTTCATCAAAAATAGCATAAGATGTAGAAGGTTTATTCCCTATATCTTTAGATGTGGAAGGAATGATAGATGTGTCTATAGGTTTTGAATTTATAGGGATTGAACATGAAGGATTGGATATAGATTTAAGATCTTTTTGAGGTTCTAAAGTGATTTGTTTAGAAGATTGTTGATCTATATATGAGGATGAAACTAATGGAGGGGAAATAGGTGAAGTTATGGGTGTGTGTTTCACAGTTTTAGATGAGAAATAAGAACTAGGATGTGTGGATGATAGAGCGGGGTAAAATTGCACTCCAACAGGTTCTGCCAAAGCACACATATCAAAGAGTCTAGGGTCACCATGAATAGTGACCAACTGATTTTTAAATTCAAATTTAACACATTGGTGTAAAGTTGATGGGACCGCTCGCATCGCATTGATCCAAGGGTGACCCAAAAGTATATTGTACGATGTTGGGCAATGTACAATAAACACGGTTGTTTCTAGGGTTCTAGGACCAAATTGCAAGGGGATGGTAATAACTCCACATGTTTCTTGTGTTTCGTCATTAAAAGCTTTGATAATCATATCAGTTTTCTTCATTTCATCACTTCTAAAGCCAAATCATTGGTAGAAGTCAAAAGTGTAAATGTTTAGAGATGAGCCATTATCAATCAAAACTTGTTTGACAGCTACATCTCCAATTAGAGCAGTAATATATAAGGGATTGTCCTTATGTAAACTATGTTGTGGGATATCTTTATCCCGGAATTCAATACAATCAACCTCTCGAGTGATGATAGTATTGGCCATGGCTTCAGGTTGAATGTTTTGAGGTACCATCATTTGGCTTAATGTAAGCATCAACTCATCCCTATGGGTGGGAGAGGATCTTAACAAATCTAAAAGGGAAATTTTGGCTATAGTATTGGACAATTGCTCATTAATATTGTAAGGGGGTTTAGGTTGAACATGGGAAGCATGATTCCCTTTATTGGGATTTTTCAAAACGAATGGAGCCAATCCATCTTTCTGATTTGGTTCTTGTTGAGAATTTTGAGCCTGTTGTCGGGTAACGACTTTGATGGTACCTACAATGTTATATTGAGGACGTTGAACTGGTCTCGGTCTAGCATTTATGGCTTGTTCATTTGAGAGGAATTTATTAGAAGAAGGTCGAGTAGTAACTCTTCTAGGAAATGGTTCTTCTAGAACCATAGCATCTGTGACGGGTTGAATAGGATCTAATTCATTTTCAGAACTATTTGATTGGTTTGAAGTAATGTCTAGTTCACTTTTAGTATCTGATTCTATATCACTAGAATCTGAAGTTTGAAAATTATGTAGGGGCCTGGTCATAACCAAGGATAAGGTTGTGTCAAATATTTGAGGATCCTAAACAGGTAATTATCCGCTAATGGTTTCTACATATCGGGTAGGAGGAGGAAAATTATGATGTTCGATTTGATTGGACACCTCTTTACCATGTCTTGGTAAAGGGTGTTGAAATATGTCTAATGTTTGATTAGCATTTTGATTTTGATTTTGGGGAATGATATTTTGAGCGTTATTAGGAGCGTTTTATTTAGGTTGGAAGGCTTGCACTTCCATTTCATTATTATCAATCAAATCTTCTATTTTATGTTTCAACCTTTTACAAGAGTTGGTAGAATGTCCAGGTCCTCTATGGAAATCATAGTGTAAGTCAGATCTGTATCCGGGTATAGTTGGATCAGGTTCCTGGATAGCTGGTAATTGGATCAAACCTCTTTCGAGTAATTGAGGTAAAATAGTTGATAAGGGTTGATTTAATCTAGTAAATTCTCGAGGAGGCTTATCAGGAGGTTTCAATATAAAATTTTCTGTTGTCTTCGTTGCATTGATATTAGCAACATTTCTACTGTCAGTGACTCCGTCACCAACAACTTGTTTGTTTTTATATTGATTTTTGGATATTTTCTCATCATCCTTCTTCCTAAGTTGGCCTCTCCTAATGAGGGCATCTTCTACTCTTTGAGCTAAATCTATAGCTTGATCGAAGGTAGTTAAAGTAGCGGTTGATAGCTCATAAGATATTTGTTCTTGCAAATTATTGATAAAAATGTCCAACATTTCCCTATAAGGTAGCACAAAGTGCAGTTTTCCTGTCAATTGCCTCCATCTAGCTAAGAAATCGGAAAAACATTCATCCTTGTCTTGTTTTAAGTTGTATAGATCTTTAATGGTTACATGCCTCTCGATGTAGGCACTAAATTGATGGACAAAATATTTAGCTGTTTCTTCAAATTTTCTCAAGGAATGAGTGGGCAATTGATAGTACCACTCTAATGCCATTCCACCTAAACTTTTTGGGAACATTTTTAGTAATAGCAAGTCATCATGTGATATATCATGACACGCTATCCTAAACATGCGAAGATGCTCTATGGGGTCTTCGGTTCCTTTATATATAGGCAATATGGGCATAGGAAAATGCTTAGGGTATGGTTGAGCTACAACCATGGCATCCAAAGGTTGACTACATATCTCTTGATAATTGTACGAGGGACGGTAGGGATCTATCTGGTCCATACGCGAAGCTAACTGTTTCACCATGGCTTCCAGATTACTAGCTTGCCCCCCATATTGGTTCGGTAGGGAATTGACATGGGTTTTGTGAACATATGATGGAGGGACATGAAGATTAGATGCTATGTTACTATTGTGTAAATTGTTGGTAGGAAAAGTGTTATGAAGGAATTTTGAAGTGGTATTATGTTGTATTCCAGATTGTTGAAAATTGGTGTTTGGCTTTGTTTTAGGTTTTTTTTTACTTGAAGCATATTGCTCAATAGTTTGGCGAAATAAAGTAGTGAAGGATGTTTTCTTTTGTGTGGGGATGATTTTAGGTTGAATAACAGGTTCCTTAGGAGGTTGGATAACCTGTTGTTTTGACATGTTTTGCATCATAGTGACCATATCTGTATTGGATGGCCCAGCCTTATCACTTTCTTGATCAATGAAAGACAAGGGATTAGTGCGCACATCATACATATATTCCATGGTTGCTTGAGTGTTACTAATTTGTCCTTTATCAATACGAACTGCCACATTAAGGGCATCAATGTTATCATTGAGAAATTTCTAAAAATGATCTACGTTGTCAAAAGCAATAGTTCCATCTGGAGCTACTCTAGGGGATGAGGGTCCATCCTCTTTAACACTTTCTTCTTGTTCATTGTCTTCACCTAGGTCATGTTCTGGTTGATCTAGAGTTTTTCCTTCTAGAATTGGATCTTCAGGAAGGACATTTGGGTCTCTAGTTGTATCTTGTAACCAATCTTCTTCTTCTCCTTCAGTTTCTTTATCATTCCTAAGTTTAGGCATGGTGCTTTAATTTCAGATTTCAGCAAATATATATATATATATATATATATATATATATATATATATATATATATATATATATATATATATATATATATATATATATTTTTATATATATATATATATATATATATGAATAAGCTTAAGAGGTATATATTAATTATATACCTACTACAATATCTAAAATGAAATGTTTAAGTTTTTGCTATGTTTTTTAGTTTTTTTTTTTTGAAATAATATTGTAAAGACAATAAATAACACAATAAATGCAAGAAATAAGACTGAAAGTAATGATCTAATTTTCTATAAACAATTTATAAATGTCATTAATGGGCTCGAGTTCTTCAAGAGTCATGAAGTGTTCTTCAAATTGAAAGTTTTCTTTTAAAAATTTAATGAAAAGAGCTATAGTGATATTATTTGTCTCAGATGCTGGTTGATAGAAGTAAAGCTCGTGGCAATACTCTCGATATAACACAGCTCGAGGAACTCTATTCCATATTTCCCTATCCGTAAGAACAACCTCTTGGTCTTCTACAAGACCTAGGAAATGGTGTACAATGGCTGCATTCTCAAGGTATTCCTCGAAGGTGAACAATTATGAAGACACAAGAGCTCTCCTATAAGCTAACCATCTATGGCAGGCTCTCTGAAGTTCATGGTAAAAGACAAGTTGATGAGGATCCAGGATTCTATCTAGGACTAGCCTCTTGATTTGCTTAAGTTTTGTTGACCTAGATGAAATGGCACTAAGTCTTCTATCAAGTTCGTCCCACAAGAGTTGATTTCTATCTGTTTTAGGCACACTAAGTATAGAATTGATTTCTATGGCTGCCAAATGGTTTTCTACATTTATAGTAACTGCTAATATTTTCTTAGGAGCTACCATCTAATATGCAACTTATCAATTTGAAATGATTTGAAATGCATCTATGTTTTAGTTGTTTTTATTTTTTTTTGTTTTTGTTTTCAAAATGTTTACAATGCATTCACATCGGGTTCACCAAAATGTATCGCTCCAAATTTTTCACACCCTAACCTTTAGGCTATAGGATCCATGCCCGAAATGGGGATGTGAAAAGGATGTCACGATACCTCGGACTGAGAGGACTTGCAAAGGTCTCGCCTCTCAAGGGAGGTGTATTTTGGTGATTTTTTGATGGATGGTGGGTTCACCAGGAAACATTTAATGGCAGTTTCCACGCCTAGGTTGGGAATGTGTTTTATGTGTTCGTTTTAGCCTTAAGCATTCAAATCCTAGGTTTGGCCAAAATGCGTCTAAGCTATTCTATATGCAGATGCAAATTAAATGAATATAGAAAATAGAATTAAAGACAAAAAATAGAGAAATTATAGAATATAAAAGAAGAATACCTGATCTGGATGTCTGATGATGATTCTAATTCTTGAAGTAGTCAGGATCGTTTGGAATTTGACAGAATCATTTGAGATCAGACAAGATCATCTGAGATCTGACGAATTTGTCAGATGAATTCGTCAAAGACCTGCAAATAGAGAAATAGGTGCAAAATATAGAAAATACAACTATCCTAACAGAGGGAAATAGTGTAAAATGACAGCAATAATATCAAACTAAAACTTACAAACAGAAACATGAATGAATTATGCTAATTTAATCACAATTATGGCTTAATTATGCATTTAATCTAGATGGGTGAACTCCAAAATGCAGAATAGCATAAAATACTGAATAAAATTGCTAATTACAACATAAAACAACAGAAAAAGGGAAGAAGAAATGCAAACTTCAGGCACTGATTGCCTCAATGTTGACTGCAGTCGAAATCGTCTCGCATTTGTACGAAATCATCTCTGATTTGACAGGATCGCCTTCGATCTGAATAGGTTCATCGGCGATGATGTAAGCTTGATCTGGCTAAAAAACAATATGGTACCTGCAACAAAATTGTATAGAACTAATGCAAAATAGAAACTTAGGATGTTTTAACATGTATGCAGTTGGGTTACAAGGAATTTCAGCTAGAGGGGTGCTAAGGGAAGGGCTTAGGATTAAATAGGCTTAGGAGGGAGGTTAGGATGTTGGATATCATCCTTATTTGGGAAATCTCCAATGGGGGAGGGTCTCTAATGGCGCAGACACGCTTCTGCCCAGATTAGAGGCCCGTTGGAACAGAAGCTAATTGTGCAAAATTAGTTTTGAGACAAGATCGTCTGGATGTCCTAGCCCATACGAAATCATCAAATCTAGGGTGATATCATCTGATCAGCGATGATATCGTCAAATGGTCAAAAAAACCTCTAAAAATGGTGCAAAAAAGGGGGAAACGGATTACCCGGTGGTTAACGAGCGATTTGGGAGGTTAAAATTTGAATTTAAATTATTTACTAGAGTGAATGTAATTATTACAATTTCACTATTCCAATTTTAGGATGCTACAACCTCATTGGAGTGAATGACACCCCTAGGGATCAACCATGGAAAACAAGACAATTAGATGAGTTGTATCGGTTGCATCCGAGCCACCTCCTAGAACCATATCCATAGAGAATTTCACATCTAGAAGCTCATGAACTGTGACTTCTAAGCCTACTTCTCAGACTGGGGGTACCTCAAGACAACCCCATAGAAAACACATAAAATATTATCATAGAGACACTCAACAATACACTAAACAAGTCACATTATCTAGTGAGAGAGAAGAAACAACAAAAACCTCTAAGAGAGATCTACGAATCAAAATAGCTAGGACAAGGTCAGATAAACAAAGACTCCTCTATGACCATACAATTTAATCGCATGCAACGGTTGGAGAATGCCTTGTACAGAGAGCAAGAGCTTGTGGATGCTCTTGAAAAATATAAACAGAGAGAATGGTTGTTGCACAAAAATGAGCAACATTTAAGAGAGTAAGCTGAGTAGTTAGCTTGCAACAACCAACAAAAAAGTGGAAGTGACCATCAAAGAAATCAACACATTAACTTGCCAAGAGAGGAACACATTAGAAAATAAAATGGCTCACAACAAAGCCCCCATCCAAATCATGAGAGGAACTCAACTGGGGAGGAAATGGCAAACTTAATAGAGCTGGATCATACACGTCCTGAATCCCCTCATATAAGGGAATAAAGTAGAGTCAATAAAATAGATAGACTGTTACCTCCACCACCATCATGAGTAGGCCTACACAAGGAGGAAATCCGTGCATCAAAGGCATTTCAAGAGCTTTCCAAAAATATGAAAACCTTTTAAAAACAAGAGGTAGCTGGGAACTCACCAACATTGAGAAAATTACACAACCAACCATTGTGTCCATCAGTTCCTAGCCCTCCCTAGCCTAAGCACTTTGATATTCTTAGACTAGAGAAGTTTAAAGGTGAAGAAGATGCACAGGAGCATATAACCAACTTCATCAATGCATGTTTTCATCTCAAATAATAATATGCTCTTATGCTAAGGACATTCATCATGACATTTTTGGGCGCAGCCACCCAATGGTTCAATCAGCTACCCAAACATAGCATAGCAAGCTTCGAACAACTAGTGAATGCTTTTCTAAAGCATTTCTCTTTTGGTGCTAAGAGGAAAGTGAACCTTTCAGACCTGGCCAATCTAAAATAGTATGATGATGAGCCGGTAATGGATTATGGGAATAGATGGAGAAAAATCATGGCAAAATTATCATTCTTCGTTTCCACAAAAGAAATTGTTCAAATGTTCATGAAAAGTTGTTCTAAACACATCTCCCTCTTGCTACAACATTAGTAGTATCCTTAATTTAAGGAAGATTTGGCACAAACCAAGCTCATTGAGGAGATAAAAGTAGATGAGGGAACTATAAAACTTTGAGCCAAGAAGGAGTGGAACAAGAACGACAAGAATGACAAGTAAAAACATAAGTAGGTGAGCCCTACTCTAGTTAATCAAGTAGTGTTGGCTACACCTAAGGATGGGGGTGCACAACAACCATAGACTTATCAAGCACATCCTCCACCATCCAATTATGATCAAAAGAATAATCAGGGTAGAAACAAAAAACGTAAGCCCCCTTGTTATTTTACACCATTGACAGAATCAATGTAATCAATCTTCAATAAATTGAGTGAGGTGGGAAAAATCAGATTCCTTAAAATACCTCTTATAGATCCCAACCATTCTAAGCCAAAAGGATATAGGGAAGATCAATTTTGCCCATACCACAGGATACTTGGGCATAACATTGAAGTTTGTGTTGGCTTCAAACATCAGGTACAAAACATGATCGAGGTAGGAGAACTAAAAGTGGACAACCCAGTAGCCCCAAACAATAGAGATATGGGCATCTACAAAAACCTGTTTCCAAACCATAAAGCCCCTAGAGGGTAAGGAGCACAAGTTAATCAAGTTCTAATTGAGACACCCACCCATGGGTGTGTTGGAATGGTTGAGATTGTCAATATATAAACTAGGACTAGACTGTATGGTCAACCACAACCTCCTGTATCTCCCATCAATGTCCCAGATGCACCTAGGTAGAGGCAGGGGCAAGACAACCTTCCAAGTCCACCAACCCGACCTGTGGTAAACATCTAAAGTAGAATTGAGAAAAATTTACAAAGGACTTTGGCTAAGCTATCAATTTATGAGCTCATACAACAATCCCCAAATCATAGGGAGACTTTTATGGAGATATTAAGGTCAATTGAGCTTTAGCCACAATATCCAAATGCATTCACCCATTTTATGCAGCAAGTACAAGAATTCCAAGAACCTATAATTCAATTTTATTATTATGAGATAAATATAATATCTACTTCCTTACCAGACCCTCCATTGCACATTATGGCATCAATTAATGATTTTCCATTTAAAAGGATCTTGATCGATACAGGTTCATCAATCAACATCATCACAACAACAACAATAGAACACCTCAAAATCCCCAAGTCCAATATCATTCTAGGAGCCTACACATTAAGAGCTTTCAATGATGATTTATGCAATACTATGGGAATGATAGTCCTACCCACCAAGGTGGGGCATAAGACCATCCCTGTGATGTGTCATGTATTGGAAGGGGCCATGCAATACAACATCCTCCTAGGGAGACCTTGGATTAGGGACATGAGATGTGTCCCTTCGATATTACACTAATGTGTCAAGTATGTGCATGATAACAAAGTCTACATGGTAATGGTCGATGAGGAGCCATTTAAGTATGTTCACTAGGTGGACTTCCTAGGAGAATTTGTGATTCCATCAGCCCACCTATCGATAGGGCCTTCATATTCAAATGTTAAAATGGATAGAAAATACAAAGGGGCACAAAAGGACCCATATACATTAATGCCACATCTTGCACACAAAGCCATTAATGCTTCTAGTAAACCGTTAACACCTAAACCAAAGAATGATCAAAATATAAAGGTACCTATGGTTGAGAAAAATGAGCTCAAGGAAACACTAACCATAGATATTGAAGAGATTCCAATTACCATGGAATAATAACATCATCAAGACCAAGTCAAATATGATGACTATCATCCCGCTTCACCAGTGTCATCCATGGGGTCATCCACATCACATGCAACTATACACTTGGCAAGCACAGGGATAAGAGAGTATCTTATGCAGAATATAACTTTTACACCTATCATAGGGTCTACATAGGACATGGGATGATCAAAATATCTAAGATAGCCAGTGGGAACAGTGATTCCGCTTGGAATCCCTCCCAACTAGACAAACTTCATCTATGCTAGCTTGGATTTTTCCCACAAGTCTATAGATGTAGATGAGGATGATGATGGGCTATTTACTGTCAATGTTCGCTATCTCTAACCTCGATTTTGCTCTAAAATATTTCAAGAATTACCATTTGCATGGTTATGGTCTTGGTAGATATGAGTAGGGGTGAATGTGGCCATTCAAGTAGTAATACCAACTCCCATATAATATATTTGGGTTAGAATATCACATCAGAGGTCGAGATGACCTTCTCATAGTAGCATTAGATAGATTGACCTTAGGGTTAGGAGATGACATCGATTTCATTCCTTGTCACCCCCTAAAAATAGCAAATTTGACCAATAGACAAGTGGCCACGGTAAGCATACTGCCTCCAAAAACTTATCATCCAAACACCTCAATTGATTCCACCCCAATAGGGTACAACTCATGGAATGAGGAGAATGCATATGAAGCAAGTGATGATGAGGCACAACTTGGCTTAGCCTATCAGGGGTCTCGCTATTTGCAAAGATTCACATGGTCCATCCATGATGAGAGTGGATATACATCAGATGAAAGTGACTATGAATTAGAAGACTCAACAAAAAGAGCTTACTTAGGCCTAAGCCATCAACCCCTAACTTTGGAGCAAGAGACAAATGCAAATGGGTTCTTCATAAGTGACAAAGAATATGAGGATGAAACAGATATGGCCTACTTAGGACCAAGACATGAGCCCCTTATCTTAGGGCCACACACTAATGTTAATGGCTTCTGGATAAGTGATGATGATTTTGAGGATGAGACCGAGATGGATTATCTTGGACCTCACCATTTACGACAAGTCAATATGTTGGTGGAAAGAGAAGCAGTGCTTCGTGCCATAGACTCTATTAAATGGTTTTTTGGGAGACTAGTTGACTTGAATTCCATCCATCACATGGTCAATCCCCCTCCACCTACATTTAGAGAGATTTTAGAGCCTAATGACCCTATTATCCAACTAGCCCATGGACCAGATCCAAAGATTCCCATTCCTCCAGGGCCTCATCATGAGCATGGAATGAAAACCCTGAAACAAGATTACACCCATGTGGTCCTGGAAATTTCATCCCATACATCAATACAATCTCCATTGATTTGACCACTCCACCTCATAACCCAGAAGATCCCAATAAACCTTTGTGTCTCAACACATAGGCTATAGATTTAGGCTATAGATTGAGATCATGTTGATTCACAAATAGAGCCTAAATATATTTTTTGTAGCTAAGAGATATTGCAACCATTCCATTTTGCATCAGGTTGGGCATATGACATGTTCGATACCGATTTGGATACTGAGATAGTAGGACCTATAAATACCACCGATGACATTCACTTGATACCCATGCCTCACCAGTTGGAGGATGGGTCACATATGGCTATAGAAGCAACTTTCGAGGTGGACATCAGTAATGATCCTACCCAACCAAGGAAAGTCAAGTTCGGATAAATTCTATCTCCATAGGAACAATTCATCTTGATTCATTTCCTCAAAGATAGGCCTAATATCTTTGCTTGGACTTACAAGGACATGCCAGGGATAGATCCAAAGTTAGTTGTTCCAACCTTTCATTGGATTCCGCAAAGAAGCTAGTCAATAAAAAATTGAGAAAAATGCATCCAATCGTCGCTCTTATGGTGAAGAATGAATTGAAAAAACTACTTGAGGTAGTGTTCATAGTTCCTATCGACTACCCTGAATGGGTGTCAAACATGGTACCCGTGGGGAAACCTGAAGGAAGAGTATGTATCTGCATAGATTTTAGAGATTTAAATAGGGCAACACTAAAGGATTTATTCCCATTGCCAAATATAGATGCTCTTGTGAATGCAACTGCAGGTCATGAAATACTCTCCCTAATGGATGGTTTTTCCAGATAAAATCAAATCTGGATTAAGCCCGAAGATCAACATAAAACTACTTTCATTACTGCATGGGCAATATTTTATTACAAAGTGATGCAATTCGGTCTCAAAAATATTGGTGCCACATATCATCGGGCCATGACATACATATTCCATGACTATATGCATAAGATCTTATAGGATTACATGGATGACCTACTGGCCAAGTACCTATTGCGGGAAGAGCACATTGAAGTCCTTAGACAAATATTTGATTGCCTCATTGAGAATAATATCCGATTGAATCCTAAGAAGTGAGTATTTGGCATAACTTTTGGTAAGCTTTTGGGATTCATCGTATCCAAGAGAGGCATTGAGGTTGATCCTACAAAAGTAAAGGCTATACTAGAATGGCTACCCCTACTAATATTAGGGAGTTGAGGAGCCTACAAGGCAAGATAACATCCATCAAAAGATTTATCGTGCAATTATCAGACAAATTCAAACCTATGAATCGGTTGCTATGCAAAGAGGTTCCCTTTCATTAGGATGAAGAATGACATCAAGCCTTTGTAGAGATCAAAACTTATCTGGCAACATCACCATTTTTGGCTCCACCAAGGCCAGACACACCATTTTTATTATATATATTGGCTATTGATTTTGCATTAGGCACCATGTTAGCCCAAAATAATGAACAAGATAAAGAGCAAGCCATATATTACATTAGCCGCACCTTGGTGAGTTATGAGCTAGGATATGTGTATGTAGAAAAGTTATGTTTAGCAGTGGTCTTTGCAACTCAAAAATTGTGACACTACATGTTGAGCCATATGACCTATGTCATATCAAAACAAAATACTTTGTAGTACATGATGAGTAATATATATCACAATACATTTACCATAAAGTGGATCATGCTATTGACAAAATTTTACCTAGATTTCATAAGCCAAAAGTCCATCAAGGGACAAGTCATAGCAGATCAATTGATACATGTGCCTCTTCAGGATGACAAGCCTCTCACCATAGAATTACCTGATGATGCGGTCTTTGCATTATCAGATATGCATAACTCAAAGAACCTAATAAATAAAGAGATATGTCATTGTTCTTTGATGGTTCAAAGTGTGAACAAGGGGGTAGAGCAGGGATTGTATTTATCACACCATAGGGCACTTCATTGCCCTTATCATTCAAACTAGACTTCCCTTGCACAAACAACAACACATAGTATGAAGCCCTGATCTTGGGACTCCAAATAGCAGTTGCAATGGGCATTAAAATATTGAATATCTTTGGTGACTCCTTGCTCATAGTAAACCAAGTCAAAGGACAATTTCAATACAGGTGCCCACTCTTGAAGGCTTACAAGGAACTTGTTGACACCTACCTAGCCCGACTGGAATGGTATGACATCGAGGCAATCCCTCATACATCAAATAGATTTGTAGACACCATGGCCTCTTTGGGATCCTTAATCCCTAAGAATCCATCTACTGATTTTACAACCATCCATGTGAAAGTGCTTTCGCACTCAACAATACGTCTTGAGGCTTTTGACAATCAATAATCAATCAACATGGTCAACATCAAACAAAATCAGGATTGGTCCTTCGCAGTAAGAGATTTCTTGAAAATAACACCTTAGGGGTATCTTATATCCCAAGGGCATATAGAGTGTGGTGCAACCATACACCATAGATTTGTTCCTCAATCCATGTTCACCAGTTCAGAAAAGCAAGAAGAGTAAGTTGTGTTTTACATAGAAGCCATAGCTTATCAGGATTGGCTTTCCCAACTAAGGGATTTCTTGAAACTTGGAATAATTCCTCAAGATCTATCACATACTGAAGGGTGAACATTCAAATAGAAAGCAACAAGATACATATTTCTAGAAGATATTATCTACAAATGAGGATATTATGGAGTGTTACTTTATTTTCTTAATCCCTAGGAAGCATCTTGGACAATTTTGTAAGCTCATGACGATACATGTGGCGGTCACTTTAGTGGCATGGCCATCATTAAGTGCATCTTGAAAATGGGTTACTATTGGCCAACAATGGAAAAGTACTATTGCGAGTATGTCAAGAAGTGCACTAAGTGCTAGCATCATGCAAACCTAACACACTTACCATTGCAAGCCTACATATGAGAAAAATTAAACAGTTATTTTTATCACTACATATGAGAAAAATAAATAGTGATTATCATCACTACAAAAATCCCCGCTCAAAGAAAAAATCAATCAAAAATAAAAAGTGATTTTCATCACTACATATGAGCAAATATCCAAAGCCAAAAAGAAGGGAATAAAGCTTGAATCCCTGGAATTCTCAGCATTGTACAAAACTAGAAGGAGAAATCCTTATGCATGGCAATATGTCTATTACAATTGCTTCCTGCATTAATGTAGACCAATGTTTGAATGAGGATGAGCTAGCTTAGGTAACCAAATATTTCCTAGTGGTATAGTCCAACTAAGTCCAACATAAGGATGATATGAACACTTGAGGCTCCTTGATCTTAGCAATGGGCTGAAAGAATCCCACCTGACATCGGAGGAAATGCTTGAGTTCTATCTCAAAAATATACAATCACTTGCACACACAGAGATCATGAAAAAGTAGGTCCATGGTAAAAGCCTTACTTTTCAAAATTCTCAACGGCCAGTAGACAACTGTTGATAGGGTAACTAGAGTGTTTGAATCTCCAAAAAGCCCCAAAAATTCTTACATAGCAACAAATCATAACATCATTCACACCATCACATTCTTTATAAGATTCTATAAATTAGGGGATATCAACATAGTAGGACAGATACTGCATATATATGAGAAATAGTATATAGACGACCATTGACTACTTTATATATTTTAATTTACGTAAAACTTATTAAGAAAATACAATACACACCATTACATCTCATACATGAATACTTAATCAATTCTTATGATAAGAGTGATTATTTAAATTCATAATTATTTTTTTACTTTCTATGGTATCACCCATTAAGATTGTCAATGTCACATGCATTTCGTATGTTTTAAGTGATTAGGGCATACAGGTTCATTTATACCATTCCACCACATAAGTTAGATGCAATAAATTAAAGCAAAGTTAAAACATGCATTTAACAAAAACATTTGCATCCACAAACACAAATCATGAATCATCCATAAACCACATCATAAAACATGTAAGGTAATACACATTTGCATACAACCATAAATTCACCATTTACCACTTATCAAAATACATCACATCATATCATAAAATCATATAAACATCTACACATCCATCTAAGCATCTTCAATACCATCTATCATCTAACATATCCATAAAAACATCATAATACCATCATCACATCATATCATAAAATAAAATAACAACAAAAATATAAGCAATAAACGATACACATAATGAGTCATAAAAAGCAAATATATCATAATAGTATGTGTTTCAAGTCCAATGGATATACAAAAATACCCATGGAATACAGTCATATAGGCCAATCGACCTCAAAAATGGATCAAGGACCAAGTAGAGCATCAATCAAAAATTGTTCCTAAGCCCCCTGCATCTCCTCCTCTAGTGCCACCTACCCCTATGGTGGTGTAGCGAGTCAAATTATGTGAGCCTATAGGTATCTCTATCTGAGTCTAGGTCCACATGCTAGGATAGGCGAAAGACTACCCTAAGGTGGAGCGCCCACTGGATTACGAACCACCCACACTTGCTGGATTCTTAGGGACAATCCCATGCCTCCTGAGCTACATTTAAAGGATGATGACATGATCCACAAGTCCTCGGATCTGCTCCTCATGCTCATCCAACAAATACTAAAGTTGTCCCACATTTTCCCCTGAACCTGCCATTTGAACCTTCTATGGTGTAGAAGAAGGAATGAAAAATTACATCCTAACATCGCCACCCCAAATAGTAGCCTATAGGGCTTGAATCTATGTTGAGAGCTACTCAATGGTAGCATCTCACCATTGTACTTGAATATTAGTGGCTTGAAGCTTAGCCTCGACCTCATGTAGTTGTGCTCTTAGAGGAGAGTCTCTCTCCTCAAGCTCTAACTCCTCCTCCTCCTTAGTAATGTCAAGATCCTCTATTGCCACCTGCTCTACTGGATAGCCCCATACCTCAGTCCTGGCTCAGACCTTGCATCCTACCATATATGCTCCATCACCCCTGCCATCATCCTTGCACCCTAGGATTTTGATGCCATGCCACATCTGATCATCCCACCACTAAGAGTAGGCCTCTGTAACTCCCCCAGCCACTGTGGGGTCAACGATTGGGGCATGCTCTGTGATTTGTTGTGGAGGTAGGTCCATCTCTACTATGAGGAACATATACAAAAATGGTACCAAGGGCACATCCTACTGCAACCCATACTGATGAAGAACCCATGAGGAGAAGAAATACTCCTGAATGGTACAGCTAACGAGCCATTGCTCACACCGTGTCCTAGCAGTAAAGCTATCTGGATCATCCCAAGTATGACACTCATAGTAAGGCCACCACACAACATATTTGACAAACAGTATGGTAAAAGCATCAGTGTAGTGGGACAACTCTCCTGTGAAAGTGTGGCTCTTACGCTCCTCATGCTCCTGAGCCCATTTGGCAAAATAGCACTATGTTCGAACATCAATCACTATGATCTCAGCTGAGATCCCCTTAGGGTGATCTACTATAATGTGCTCCCATCCCCAAACCTGTAGGAGCAAGTTGTAGGCAATGCTGACATGTCCACACCAACAGATGTGGTACAACTCATCATAGCACTAAGCCAATAGCGATCTACCCCATGCATAGATGATAGGCTCCTCGCTATCCAATAGGTCCTGCACCATCACCAGAAGGTTCCATAGGAACCTCAAACCCGAGCAATATGAGATAAGAACATTGTTGATAACCATCAGCAATACGACATGCCTTGCTATAAAGACACCCTCCCCGTGCCAATGACTGATAGACACTCCTTCGAACTTGGTGTCCTTGAGAGCATCTACAAAGTGCCCTCTAAACACCCAAGTGAAGATAGCCACCTGATCATTAGTGTCTAAGGAGGTAATGGCCACCCCATAAAATGGAATCCAAAAGATCCTATACACATCCTCCGACGTGATGGTCATCTCGCTAGTCAAGAGGTGGAAGGTATTAGTCTACGGGTCCCAGCGGTGGGCCAGAGTCGTAAGGTAGGCCTGATATGCCATGATATAAGGCATCCTAATGACATACTACAACCTATGGGCCTTGAACCAGGCCTAATTCATGTCATCAAATCTAGGAAGTAAGTCAAACAGGAGCTTCAGGTCCTGAGCCCGAGAAGTAAGGATCTAAGCAAAGCAGAATAAAGATAAAATATAACTACATTGCATCTAAGGCATAATTCACAATAAACATGAAAACTGTGCAAAAGAGTATGAGTTACTCTAAATATAAGTAAAAGAAGAATAATATTGCACCTAATCAAATAGAGAAAAATTCAAAAATTCCAAAAATTCATAAAAATTCATAAAAAAATTAAACAAAATACAAAAAAAAAAACAAGGCTCAAGCTTTAGCCGTTGTCGCCTACAACGGTCGAAACTTGGTCGTTGGAGGCAGCAACGGCCAAGACCCAACGGTCAAATTTTTGACCATTGGGATTCAAGCTTGGTCACTCTAAGTGACAACGGCTCAGAGCTAACCGCTCTGAGCAACAACGTCCAAGGGGCGGCATGGCAAACCCATGAACTCTTGGCCAGAAAATAAAAAAAATTGCAAAACTAACAAAATAACTTTAAAAAAAACAACATAGGGAGGGAGAAAAAACAAATTAGAAAGTAAAATTTCCTATACAAGCATCAAAACTAAGCTAAGTTCAAAATGCCCAAAATGGCGACAGCAGGTGAATAATTGAAAAATTCAAAAAAATCCTAAGCTAAAACCACTAGTAGAAAGAAAAATCGAGGACTAACCCACCATAGCAAAGGGGAACCTAAGTCTAATTACAGAGTTTGTTTATTTCTAGAAGATTTAGTGAGGTTTGTTTTACCCATTACTTAGTGAGGTTCAGTTTTACACAGATAAAAGAAAAGAGAGCTAGGGTTTTGAATAGAGAAATATCCAAGAAGCTTCGGCTCCTCCAGCAGCTGATGTCTTTCCCTACGTAGCCATGTCCTTAGCACTAGCAAGATCCAAAGTCACAACCATCGCCGTCACACCAGAGCTCTGAAAATGAATCTTCAATAGTGAAAATGATAGGTCAAACCCTAGAAATTGCAAATTTTATATTTCCTTAATTATGCCTTGGCCGTTGCTGACATCAGTGACCTAAACTTCTTGGCCGCTCAAGGCAACAACGGCCATAGGCAGGAACTCAAAAGCCGCTGGACCTGACAACGACCAAGTCCACAGATCAAAGTAAAGCAGTTCCTTCCATGAGGGAATAAATAAACAACAAATAAACACACTTTGATGGTTTAGGACCCTCAAACTATTCAAAATAAAACAAAAATCACATAAAAGCACAATCCATAGGTAGGCCTCGTACCTAGTTACTTTATCAACTCAATGATTGCAGCGATTCACACTCCATGTATTTTGGTGAGATGAATAGATAACCATAAGGTCACTTGGGGTAAAAGAATTTCATTTTAGAATTATAATGTGCCACCCTTCAAAACCAAAGAAGATCAAGATGGTTAGACTGCTCCTTGGGTGCAAAAGGATCATCCTAATTCCCCTATGACATCAAAAATATTTAGTCAAAGTGATACAATCTAAACATAAATAGAATCACTCGTCCTAACTCCCTAAGAAGGCTATTGATAGCCAGACCACTCCTCGAGATAAGGATGGATGATCATCATAAGCAATTGGAATCACACTTGGATGTGGGATTGCCCATTAAAAGCAAAAAATTCTAGAAAGGAACCAGATTAGTCATATTGGTCAAGCAACTTGTCGCTTCATACATTGTCATTTCTTCACCAATTTATTGTGTTAGGAAGGAGTTCAAAACTTCAACTTAATCATAATCAAAATCAACAAAATATCACTCGATCATAGCAAAATCATGCTTATCCTATGAATCATTACATACAACAATCACAAATTTCCCTTGTTTATTGGGAATATAAGTAGACATGACATCTTCAATTGTAGCTCTCCTACCGATCAGAATTGTTGTAGCAGTTGAAGCTACCCGATTGAGTTTGAGGAATGAGTGCAATTTAACATGCAAAAGCCACTAAGCTAAGTCCTTCGAACATTGAGGCAATTATTCAAGGGATGCGCTCCATCTTGCATGATTGGGCCATCTAGTGTTGATCAGACCATTGATCGCCATACATCCTACAAACAAATGAGTCTACATTTTTGCTTAGCATTGTGTTTTCCACACAACGCATTGCAAAAAGGGGCATCTGTAGACACCTAAATCATGTCATGCTTAGGGAAGCTACTTACATAAACACACTCATAAGATCATGAGACATAATATTGGACTTTCCAAGCATCAATAGTGGTTCTCACCACTCATTTGGGGCCTTTTCAAGCCATTTAAGTCTAGCCACTCAAGTTGAGAGTGGCTAGATCCTAGCTGCTCAATCCTAGAGTGGCCAGACCTTATCCACTACAGACGACAGTGGCCAGATCTTAGCCACTGTATATGATAGTGTCTAAGCCATAAGAAGTAGTTTACCAACAAACAGGCCTAATATCAGGTAGAAGTGGTAGTCTGCATGTAAAAAAGGTGAGCGGGAGTGACTTTGCATTCATTTTCATGACTAGTTCACATAGGAGGTTTGAGTTTGCATTTAAACTTTAGTTAACTAACCTCCAAGCATAAACAAAGTACAAAAGCTTCTCATGCTAAAAATCAGTTCGCATAGGAGACTCAAGTTGGCAGTTAGATTTCAGTTAATGGGCCTTCAAACATAGAAAAAAGACAAAATATTTCATGCTAACTCACACTACGCATGGGAAATTCATTTATAGGGCTTGGAAATAGACCTAGGGTTTCACACTATAAAGGGTGTAAGCCTAAGAGCACCAAAAATTAGATATTCTAGCATCAAGATATATTTTATTGAGGAGAGCTTTCGAGACTTAGATAGTTGTCTTTGAGATCATGTGTATGACGAAGCCTTGATGAATTGAAGAGCACAACACCTCTTATTTCAACATTAAATACAGGCTTTGAACCATAGATTTGGGGCAAAGAGAGCAAGGTTTATCTTAGCAGTCTCTATCTTGGACAGTGGCCCACAGGCTTAGCTTATATTTTAGACATAACTTCTTTTATTCTGTTTCTTCATGTTTCCATATCATTAGCATATATTTACATGATTTCATGGCATAGTTTCAGTATATTTGCATTAAATTATTTTATCACTAACAACCTCATCTGGGGAGGCAGTCCCAGACATCTAAGTGTGTTTTGTTATTTCAATGATCACAGGACCATAGGTTCATTAGACAGATTAGCAACATACACGATCAAAGGGATCCCTCTAGGAAATAGACCTGGAGAAGGAGGTATATGTAAGCCCTCATACATTTCTATGTGCGAAACTAGGAAGCCTTTTATAAGTGCACTACCTCTTCACAAAAGGGGCACTCTTTGCCTATTTTTAACTTATTATATCGAAATGGGTACCCCTAAGAGGGACCGACATGTAACTGGATTTCAATATTAATAAAAAGGATCTATCTTTTGTGATTTCTATATTATATGATTTATGTGGTCTTTTTATTTCATCTTCAATACAATACTGCAAGTAGAGTAGAGCGGTACGTGTGTTCCTAGGGTCACTATAGAAGCTATGTCTAAAATCTAAGCTAAGCTTATGGGCCACTGTCCAAGACAGTGACCGCTAAGGTAAATCTTACTCTTTTTGCCCCAAAGTTATGGGTCAAAGCATGTATCTGATGTTGAAATAATAGGTTTTATACTCTTCAATTCATCAAAGCTCTGTCATACACATGATCTCAAAGAGAACTCTCCAAGTCTCAAAAGCTCTCCTCAAAAAGATGTCTCTCTCTCTCGTATATGATCTATCTCTCTTGTCTTTTTTTTTGGTGCCCTTAGGCTTGCACCTTTTATAGTGTGAAACCCTAGGTCTATGTTCAAGCCCTAGGAATGAATTTCTCATGCATAGTGTAAGTTAGCATGAGAATATTTTTTTCTTTGTCTATGTTTGAAGGCTAGTTAACTGAAATATAACTGCCCACTTGAGTCTTCTATGTGAACTGGTCATTAGCATGAGAATCTTTTATCCTTTGTTTATGCTTGGAGGTCATTTAACTAAAGTTTAAATGCAAACTCAGGCCTCCTATGTGAATTGGTCATGAAAAGGAATGCAAAGTTACTCTCGCTCACATTTATTACATGCAGACTACCACTTTCACATGTGATTAGGCCTGTTTTTCAATAAACTGCTTCTTATGGCTTAGTCGATGTCATCTGCAATGGCTAAGATCTATCCATTGTCATCTACTACGGTTAAGATCTGGCCACTCTAGGCTTGAGCGGTTGGTATCTGGTCACTCTTAGCTTGAGCGACTAGGCTTGGATGGCTTGAAAAGTCCCCAAATGAGTGGCAATAACCACTATTGATGCTTGGAAAGTCCAATATTATTTCTTATGAGTGTGTCTATGTGAGAAGCTCCCCTAATAATGACACGATTTAGGTATTTACAACATTAGTGTTGGAAGCGCCAAAGGAAAGGCATACATTTTTATGCTAGGCAAGGCAGGGAGTCTTTTGGAGCACATGGTGCTCCTTAGTCCCCAAGCGAGTGCCTAGCTCGCACGACGGTTGGATCCATGGCTAGGGCACTGGTTGAGGCTGCGTTGTGAGGTCAAATCCCTTCCAAGGCAAGGTAATAACTTTTTATTATTATTTTTGTGTGTTGCCTAAAGTTTGGAGTTAAAAGGGTTGCTTAAAAGTATTATTTGTTGAAAATTATTTTTGATAAGTTGGAGGAATAATGTGTTAGGTTTATTTTAATAAAGAAGATTGCAATGAATATTATTGGGAGATTATAAGGTGTAAGTGGTGTATTATTTTTTTTGTAAAATGTTGATGAATGTTTTCTTAAATATGGAGTGATAAGGTGTATGTGTGTCTTGATATTTACATTGTATTTTTAGGAATTTTATTATCTAATAATTTCTTTGAGCTTGGAAAAGAAGTGTTTATGGTTGTGGCAGATTTATAAGATTCCTTCATCATCAAGAAAAAGGTATGCACACATTTTTCCATAGTTAAGTTGATTGGTTGGTTTTCTAGAAATAAGTATGGAGTGAAAAGGACTTGATTAGGGTTTCCTATTGAATGTGTTGAGTTAATGCTTCAAGGTTTTTTGGAATAAAGAGTTGTTAAAACCTTGTTTTATAAGCATTATTGTTAAATCCATTGGTTGTGTGAAGAACCTGAACTAGAGTTTGAAAAGAACATGAGTATCATTTTTATGTGAGACTTGTTGGGCATTGTTGAAAATATTTTGAGTGACTAATCATATGCTTGGACTAGGGTTTGAGAGCAAGGGTTTTTTCATTGAGTGTTTGGTTGAGTAGAGTTGATTGAACCTGGTCAAGTGGGTGTATGAAGTGATTGTTCAAGTTCCATAAAATAAACTATTCTGAATTGATTTGAGAAAGTGATTGAGCATTGAGTTGAAATTGAAGTATATTGAGTCTCTAATTATGTTTCTAAGAGAGTGATTTAAAGTAATTGAGCATTGTGATAAGTATAGAACATATTGAGTCTCTAAAAATTATCTTTATGTGTCTATGAGATTGGACAAGTTCTTTGTGGACTTGTTGAGTAGATTTGATGCAAGTATTTGAGCATACTTGTGGACAGATTTTGTGTGAGCTTTTGTGGAATCTTACAATATAGTTTGAGAGCATGTTTGGATAAGTTTTTGAGAGAAATTATTGAGCAGATTGTACAAGTTATAGAGAGGATTTGTGGACATATTTTGGTGTAGATTTGAGGACTGATTTGTGCAAGATCGGAGATAGATATTGAGTAGAATTGTACTAGACCGAAGGACTGTGTTTAGTGCAGATTTGAGATAGAGATTTGGAGGTGATAGATTATATAGGATAGTAGTCTCCAGTGGATAAATATCCAATAGCTAGGGTAGTGATGATAGGTCTTTCGAGTGAGGATAAGACTCTTCAAGTGGAGAGAGATCCATAAGACAGTGCAGTGGGAGAAGTAGTTTTCTATAGGATCACCAGCTAGAGCAGAGGAGAAGGAGTTATCCTATAGATATATATCCATGAAATTGATTTAGGGGATTGTTGTCTCCTTTGGATAGAGGTTTGTAAATATTGTAGGGAAGGATTCCCAACATAATTTATTTGAGAAAAAATTATAAGAAAAATTTTCTTCGTGGAGTAGCCTGCATTGGGTGAACCACGTAAAATCATGTCTCTCATGTGTGTGATGCTTTGTGTGATTTTTAGTACTTTAATATTGTTGATGTTGTTATTTGGATTAAAAAATATATATATATATTTTTTATACAGTTCACCCCCCTCTCAGTATAAGCACATGTTCTTCACCATCTTGTGGGTATTGAGATGCATAGTGACCAATATTACCACAATTAAAACATTTCATAGTATGCTTACCTTTGTGTTTTCTTGGTCCCTTATTATTTCTTTGCACAAAGTTAGCTTCTTCTTTGTTGATTGATTCTTCACTTGACTCTAGTTCTTTATTCTTTTTATTCTTTGAAGCTTTAAACACAACATCTTGATTGGATGTTTGATCTTTTTTAGTCCTCATATCATAGGATGTAATAATTTCATGTAGCTCATCCATGCTTAAGGTTTTAAGATCCTTAATTTCTTCAATCACTAAGACTTTTGCATCAAACCTCATGGGAAGTGACCTTAATATTTTATGAACAATCTTAGATTATCCATACTTTCTCCAATTCCATGAATGGTGTTGACAATTTCATCAACGCAGATTAGATATTTGGCAATATATTCCTCATATTTCATCTTCAAGTCTTTGAACTTCCTCCTGTGAGTTTGAAGTTTTACCATTTTAACCTTGTTGTATCCTTCATATGTTCTTTGTAACTTATCCCATATTTCTTTTGCTAAGGTGTATTGCATGACTTTCATAAACTATGATTCACATAACCTACTTAGTAATGCATTCATTGCCTTGGAATTATGTTCAAATGGTTTCTTGCCATTTTGATCTATGGGAGGGGTTGTAGGTGGTTTGAACCCATCCACAACATATTGCCATATATCGTAGCCATGTACCATCAAATAGTTTCACATTATTACACTCCATAAGGTATAATTAGTCCCACCAAACAATGGAGCCTTATTTTATGAAAAAACTTCTTGGTAAGCCATGTGTATTCCTGTAAGATATTCCTTCAAGATGTTAGGCTTTCATTAAGGAATCAGATTTGATACCAATTGAAGAAACACACGCTTATACTAAGAGGGGGTGAACAATATAAGATAAAAATTTTCCTTCCAAACAACAACTATCATAATAGGAATAAAATAATAAATTAATGCACAAGATCCATACACATAAGAGACGAGTTTTATGTGGAAACATCCTTTTGGAAGAAAACCACAAAAAATTATTGCTTTTATTTTCTTCAATAAAATTTGTGGGCATCAACCCACAGGAGACACCAATCCCCTTGTACAAGTTCATGGATACCAACCCACAAGAGACACCAATCCCATTGTGCAATTTCATGAGAACAAACCCATATGAGACACCAATATCCTTTTTAAGTTCATGGGCAACAACCCATAGGAGACACCAATATCCTTTTTAAGTTCATGGGCAACAACCCATAGGAGACACCAATATCCTTATTACAAATTTGTGGGCACCAACCCACAGGAGACACCAGTCTCCTTGTTCAAGTTTTTTGGCACCAAACCATAGGAGACATCAATCTCCTTATATAAGTTCATGGGCACCAACCCATAGGAGACACCAATATCCTTGAGGCACCAACCTTGATCAACAAATAGAGAATGATATACTGGTGTTGGACAATTCAAATGGAAAAAATGTCCTTCACATTCATTAAGTCTATCACTTCCACAAGTCTCACATTGTCTTCTTGGATCTACACTTTAATATTTGCTCATCATATTATAATCCCTGTTGTACCACTTGCCCTAAAACTCATCAACCAAAATTACCTTTGCTTGCCCTAAAACTCATGGACAACAATACCTTGAATTGAGAGATCCTCACTGTATATCTAGATGTGACTTATTCTTCATCGATATAACAATTTCAAATAAAACACTTTAATACCTTCTAAATCCCTTATCACTCCTTTTAAAAACTTTACAAAACAAAACTTTATTAAAAACAAAATGACTCCTTATATCTCCCTTAATATTCTAATCAAATAGAATATATATAAGTACCTCATGCACTATTCATATTTGTTGTTGCCTTATTTGTTCACTACTTTTCTCTACGAGATAACACTCAACATGATGCATGCACTACAATGATGATGGCCCGATTTCTTCTATGATAGATCCTCCAAAAATATTTGTTGCTTAGTCATCAAGAAAATTATAATTATTTCTTGGGTGGTAAGCTTATCTTCCTCCTACGTCACGCAACAACTTCAAACTCTGTGGCATTGAATTATCTAATACTTATCTTCATTGTTCACTTTTCTTCTCAATATAGCTACCATTCATAGTCAATTTTGCTCCAATGATCTTATAACTCTCTCTTTAGTGAAGATTAGCACGTTATGATGGCCTCTCCTCCTTGTTAATAGAGCTTCATTGGGCATCATTGGACTTCTTTGTTATAGACAACAAAACCACATCATACTAGCACCAAAATGAATTCTACCCTTTGAAGCCTTCTTCGAACCTATTGTAAACATGCTCCATTGAGAAGCTTCACTTCATGTGATCCAAATAGATATAACTATACAAATATCGTATTCTCCAAGGCCATCACCATGAGGTCCTCCACAAAATCTACTAGATGTTTTCTCCAGATAGCATCACCACCTTGCTTCCATTATGCCTTACCTCCACTACATTGGCTTCTCTGTACAACATCACCACCTTGCTTTCATTGCACCTTACCTCCACTGCATTGGCTTATCCGTATAACATCACCACTTTACTTCCACTATGTCTTACATCCACTGTGTTGGCTTCTCCATAGATTTTCACCACCTTACTTTCTTTGTGCCTTACCTCCACTATGTTGGATTCTCCAAATAGCATCACCACCTTTCTTAAGATTCAAACTTTGTTGACCCACACAAGCTTCGGCTTCATTGCTCCATGCAAGCTCTGGCTCTGCTACCCTGTGCTAGCCTCAAATTTGCTACCCCGTGTGAGCTCCAACTTTGTTATCCTGCATGAGATTTGGCTTCGCTACTCTGCACTAGCTCCGCTACCTATGCAGTCTCAACCTATGGATGAAATCCAAATAAATCGTTGCTCTATATACACATTCTTGACCTACAGATGAAATGCAATAATATCATTTGTTGGGGTTTGGTGTAGAATATTTTCTCCTATGCCTCACATATGTGCTCCCAAAGCCTCCAAACCCACCATGATATCCAACCACACTAAGGCTCTTCAACCACCTAGTTCTGTGAATGACATCGTATATATATCGAAGACTTTCCATCATGCTCACATTGTTTAAATTTGGCCTATTTATATCCATCCTTTCACTTTTTATCTTAGGCACCAAAGTAGTTGGCCCATGCAAACATAACGTCAATATTTAAATATTTTAATATTTCAACTTTTTCCCATTGCACACATTAGAAATATTTAAATATTTAATTTAAATATTTCAACCTTTACCCATTGCACACATTAGAAATATTTAAATCTTTAATTTAAATATTTCAACCTTTGATATTACATCACCCTTGAAGAAAATATATTTGCCTTGAATAATTCATCCACTATTTTCTATCAACCAAGTTGGCCTATGACATCAATAACAACTCAATAATTCTAACATGCTTCAATAAGAACTAAAAACTAGTAACAAGGAAACGACTCAAACACACACAACTCAGCCCAATACTGACAATGCCTAGCTTGAAATGGGATACACGACATGTTATCCAACAATTATTGGTTGTCTCAAAGGAGGGTTGGTTTAGTATACAACACAATAAACAACAAGAAGATAATTGGCTGAAGGTAGACCAATAACTAGTCTAGTACCACCAATAGAAACAAGCTAACAAGAACAAACCAACAATGAAAGGTGGTTTTAGTAAGCTTATTTTGTTAAACAAAAGGGTGATAGTTTTTACACCAACCTATGATCTTAGACTCATATTCCCAAGAGCAAATCCTTTCTTCCTTGCTTTCATTCTCACAAATTCATCTTTCACCAAATTGATTGAATCCTTTGCTCTTTTCCCTCCATCTATGCTACTTTTCCTATTTTTTCTTGTGTTTTCCCTCCTGACTCATTTTCCTATTTTTTTCTTAAAAGGATGGAGTCTTGGTTCAATGTCTCTCCTCTAACTCGCTCAACTCCCACATTTACTTCCCATTTTCCTGAATTCACTTCTCCCATCAGGCAACCGAATAGGATATTTAGATTTTTTAAAGCATTCTTTCCTCTTTTCAAAGTTTTTACCATAATGAATCTCGTATCCTTCTGACGACAAGAAGCTTCCACAATACATCATATATTTGCTTATAATAATTTATAATATTATTTAGATTGAAATATTTCCATATGTTTAAATAATACTCTTTTATTTTTAAATTATGTATTTTCTATAAAATAAAAAGAAATTATATTATCTTTTAAAAACATATCTCTATTATCTATTTAAGTACAATTATATTTTTATTTAAAAAAGGTTCTCATTATCTATTTAAATAAAATTCTAATATTATTTAAATTATGAATTTATCATTTATTTAAATAATAAAAAGTCTATTATTATTTAAAATTAAAGACCTACCATTTATTTAAATAAAATTCTATTATTATTTAAATAGGGTCTTATTATTAATTTAAATAAATTCTAGCTTTATTTAAATTAGACTTTATAATATGTAATTATATATATATATATATATATATTCATTTTTAGCATCTTGGGGAGGAGGACATGGATTGAGCTAAAATTTTGAGGGTAGATGCCTGACAAACCCTAGAATATCTCCACCAATTTTTAGATCATTTGGAGCAACACAGATCCTAGCGTATCCCAATGTGTGAACGAGATTTTTGGCAAGCGATTGTGCGAGGGTTTCATCTGGGTTGAGCAATAGTGGAGGTTATGGCAAGTGAACAAGTGGTTTTAGGTGATCAGATGGCTTTAGGGGAGTGAGGGGAAGGTAGGAATACAAATTTTCAAATCTCTATAGGTGGATCTACCCCTCAGAACTCATCAGAGATAGGTAATGCATGCGACAATGAGAAAGCAGGCCCCGATTCAAAACCAGATGGCAAGGATCCTCTCGATAAGGGACACATGTTCAATGGGTCCCTCTCTCAAGACTATGATTCCTCTCCTCGGTATTATGCTAAGAAATTAAAAGGGTCTATGAAACCTCCTTCGGGTAGTGGAACCCTCTTACTCCCAGTGGGTGAAGACCTGGTAATTCCTGAAACCCTAATGGTGGATTACATTTCTATTGAATCCCACAATATGGTGGGGAAATTTATTGGAGGATGGCCAGATATGGAATCTATTCGGTGGTGGGCCTATACCAAATGGAAAACCCTAGGCAATATGGAGTTGGTTGCCCTTTCAAAGGGTTTTTTCCTCATTCGACTCAACAATGAAGAAGATGCCTCCCGGATCCTTACCAGGGGTCCTTGGTTCTTCGATCGGAAGAGTCTCTTTCTTCGGAGGTGGGGTGAATATTTCAACCCCGAGATGCAGAGCATAAATTTTGCACCAATCTGGGTTCGGTTTCCAGATCTGCCTACCCATTTTTGGCACGAAGATATTTTAAAGGGTATTGGAAAATATATAGGTGAGTTGGTTGCAATCGACCCAGTGACCAGAGCATGCACTCGCATGGTACATGCTAGAATTTGTGTTAATGCCAATCTGGATTCCCAGCTTCCCACTCGGATAAATTTGGTTTACGGCTCCTATCGTAGATGTCAGGCCATAGAATATGAGAATAAGCCTGCATTCTACATTGAATGCAAGGCTCAGGGCCATCTCAAAACCCAATGCCCATTGCTAAGAAACTCAAAGGAGATGAAATTCCCCAATACCTCTCGAAGTGGGTTGCAGATTGGGTGACAACAAGGCAGACCCCTATAGGGCAAGCAACAAAGCAGCTACTACCAAAAGAAGGAACAAATTCCAGAAAATTCCAAAGGAAAGCAGATTGAAATCCAAGATTCGAAGAATGATCATCCAAAGGTGAGTTCCATTTTTGCCTTTCCAAAATCATTTTGATGTTTTAAAAGGAACTACTTTTCATGGGCCTAAACCTGGTGAGGATGACATTACCTCAAATCTAACTGAAACCCTAGTTTCTGACCAAGATGAGCCTCAATCCCCATCCAGATCTGGGCCCTCCAATACTATCTCAAAACCTCCATCCACCCCTGAGGGGCATATAGAAATTGGTAGTCCCATCTCAGACAAAGTGGAGAAAGAAGATAAATATGATTTCAGCCCCATTAACACTAGAAGTCTCAAGAAAGCTTCTGTTGATATCGATAGTGAAAAGAAAAAAAAGGGAAGACCCTCTATAAATGATCAAAATAAAAAGGAAATAGAAAATGATATTGCAAATGGTACCCAGAAAACCCTATTCCAAGATCTTCTCGAATAGGAGAAGGATGAATCAAAAAGACCCAAACCTCCCTTGCAACAATCTAAGGGAGGCTAAAAACTTTCCAAAAATTCTAAATGAGGATCCTCTCATGGAATGTGAGAGGCCTCAATAGTGTTGTCAAGCAAAGGCTTGTTTGCACTCTAAGGAAAGAACATAGACCCACTATCATAAGTCTACAAGAAATGAATATTGACCAAAATAAAATCCAGAAAATCACAAATTCTATCTGGAAAAATGGTGAGTTTGCTTTTTGCCCCACTCAAGGTACGTCTGGGGGACTTCTCTGTATTTGGGACTCAAACAAGTTAGAAGGCAGAATCATTTCCTCTTCCGATAGGGTCCTCAATATGATGTTCTTCTATAAAAGCAGTAATTTCTCTTGGGTTCTATCCAATGTCTATGCCCCTAACAATCCTCTCAACCATAGGGGCCTATGGGATACTTTGAATCAAATGAGAAGTGCTTTCTTAAACCTTCCATGGATTATCATTGGAGATTTCAACTCTCCCCTTTTTCCTTCTGACAAGCAGGGAGGGAACCTGATGCCCTCCAAGAGCATTGAGGATTTTCATAACTTTGTCACTGATTGTGAGCTGATGGATGTTCAGACTAAAGGGGAAAAATACACCTAGAGCAATAGGAGAATTGGGGATCAACACATTCAAGTAAAACTTGATAGGGTTTTTTTGTCTCAAGAAGCTATACCGATGATGGGTGGTGGCACTCTTATCTGTCTTCCCAGAGTTGGATCTGATCATTGTCCTTTACTGTTTGAAGTTGATAAAGGTCCTTGTTTCAAAATCCCCTTCATATTTGAAGCTATGTGGACTCAACACCCAGATTTGTGGATGCAAATTGTTGACTAGTGGTAATTTGACTATCATGGGTCCTTTATTTTTAGGGTTTCTCAAAAACTTAAGTGTGTCAAAGAAAATATCTGAGTCTAGAATAGAGAATTTTTTGGTAACATATTTGAAAATAAGGAAAATATTTTGCAAAAGCTAAAAAGTATTGAACTCCAAATTCAGAATGGGTAGCTCAATGAACAACTCAGAAATGAAGAGAGACAGGTTCTTGCAGACTATCACAATGTACTGGCTAAAGAGGAGACTTTATGGAGGCAAAAATCAAGGGCCCTTTAGCTCAAAGAGGGGGACTCTAACACAAAATTCTTTCATGCCACTACTCTGAGGCACCAAAGTTCGAACAAAATTAAAGAATTAACCAGAAGTGATGGCACCATCATCAAGGATATTTTTGAGATCCGAAATGAAGCTTCATCTTTCTTTGAAGGCCTTTTGGGAGCCAACCCCCAAAATACTACCTAGGATGGTAGACAATTGCTCCACCATATTCCCAGCCTGGTCACTTCAGATATGAATTTGACTCTTATCAAACCCCTCACCCCTGATGAAATTAAAGAGGCCCTTTTTTCTATGCACCCTGATAAAACCCCAGGCCCTGATGGGTTTTCCCCTCGGTTCTACCAAAACTTTTGGGACATCATTGGGCCTAACATATGTAATGCCATCATTGAACTTCAACAAACTAAATCTATACCCAGAAGTATCAACTCCACTTTCATTGCCTTGGTTCCCAAAGGGCCTATTTGCAAATCTATGTCAGATTTTAGACCCATTAGTCTCTGCAATGTTCTTTACAAAACTCTCACTAAAGCCATGGCTACAAGACTCAAGGAGATCCTTCCTCAGATCATAGACCCTTGTCAAGGTAGCTCTATCAAAGGAAGAAATATTATTGATGGTGTTATCACGTTACATGAAGTCCTTCATTCTGCCAGCCTTAACAAAAAAGTTGCCATGTTTTTCAAAATTGATATGAATAAGGTATTTGATAGAGTTAATAGATATTTCTTGATTGTTGTCCTTCTCAAATTTGGATTTCATAGGGAATGGGTTGATCTTGTTCACAATTGCATCTCTAATCCTTGGTTTTTAGTCCTGGTAAATGGATCTGCAATAGGGTTTTTCCCTAGTAATAGGGGCCTCAGATAGGGAGATCCTCTCTCCCCCATCCTTTTTATCATTCTTATTGAATCCTTGGGTAGAGCACTCAAAAATTCCTGCTCCAATGACATAATTTTAGGCATTAAGGTTGCATCCAATTTAAGAGCCCTATCTCACCAATAGTTCATTGATGATACCATCATTGCTACTCATGCTTCTGTGTGGGAAGCAAAATCCATTAAGAGTATTCTTGATACTTATGAGGAGGTTGCAGGTCAGAAAATAAATTATATTAAAAGCAAAATCTATTTCATCAACACTCCCCAAGAGAGACAAGCAAATATTGCATGCATTTTTCAATGTGTTATATCTCAGTTACCTACTAAATATTTGGGCCTCCCTCTTTTCACCAGTGCTTCGAAGGAATCCATGTGGAGTAATGTTATTGAGAGGATTAACAAAAAACTTGTAGGTTGGAAAGGGACCCTCCTCTCTCAAGCAGCCAAAGCCACCCTAACAATGGCTTGTCTCCAAAGTGTTCCTATTTATTTCATGTCCATATTCAAAGTTCTTGCTATTGTCTGCATGAAAATTGAGCAAATCCAGAAGATATTTTTGTGGGCAGGTGTCGAGGATAGGAAAATATTTCATCTGGTCAGTTGGGACAAGGTGTGCTCCCCAAAAATTTAGGGGGATTGGGGCTCTGAAGATTTTTTAATATGAACACAACCTTGTTAGCCAAGCAAGCATGGAAGGTTTTCACCAACAACAACCTTGAATGGGTCTCAATTGTCAATAGAAAATATCTTCAAAATCATTGTTTCCTGGATGATGATATTCCCAGAGATGGGTCCACTTTCTGGAAATCAATTATCCAAACCAGATCTCTTATTCATAAGGGGATAAGGTGGCAACTAGGCACAGGGAGAAAAATTAATTTTTGGACTGATAGGTGGATTTCTAATCAACCACTTTTAGAGAACAATGAAATTGTTGTCTTACAACCTTTCTTGGACACTTTAATTGGTAACAAGGTTGAATATTTCATTGACATTTCATCGGATTCCAAGTGTTGGAAATATTTTCATATTCCATGTGCTAATGGTCAAATATCTGCTACCTCAAAAGTTCTCAAAACCATCCTAAATGCAATAGTCATCCCCACTGGTAATTCCCCTGACTCTCCTTTTTGGAAAGAAATTGATTCTAGGTTGTTCACTATTAAATCTGCTCATGATCTGACTATTGATTATCAAGTGGTCCATATCCCTTATGATCGAGTGTGGATTAAATACCTCATACTGAAATTTGCTCATTTTAGTTGGTTGGCCATTCAAAATAAGATTCTAATGATTGATAACATTATGAAAAGGGGCATGTCTATCCCCAATAGATGCTATTTGTGCATGAATGCCTAGGAATCTACCAATCACCTCCTTCTGGAGTGCCCTTTCTCCAAGATATCTTTGGATCACCTTATGTCCACTTTTCATATCTCTTGGGTTCCTCCTAATTCGTTGAGTCACCTTTTCACCCAATGGCCTGCTCCATTCAAAAATCTTAGATTATCTTCTTTATGGAAAGTGAGCCTTCATCATATCTTATGGCAATTATGGCTTGAAAGAAATAGTAGGGTTTTCTCTTCCTCCTCTAAGGATCCCATATCTGTTGCCAACAAATCTATTGCCTTTGCTATCGAGAATTCCTAGCTCTTCCCTTGTCCCAAACCACCTGATTCTAGATTGGAGTCTATTATGTTCTCTTCTTTAAATATTCCCTGCAACTCTAGTTCTAGTTTACCAGCCCCCATCCTAGAGTGGGTGCCCATTGGATTCCTCCCCCAAGTGAGTGGCTGAAACTTAATTTTGATGGTGCCTCCAAAGGAAACCTAGGGGATGTTGGTGTAGGTGGCCTAGTCAGAGATAGTAGTGGACAAGTTATTATGGCTTATGTTGAGTATCTAGGGTGCCAAACTAATCATTTTGTTGAAGGTCGTGCATTGTGGAGAGGGCTAGATCTTCTCAAGGATTATAAAGGCAACCTTTTTATTGAGGGAGATTCTTTGAACATTATAAATGCTCTTAAAAACAATAGGGTGTCCTCTTGGAATGTCAGAACTATTGTTTAGGAAGCTAAGAAGTTATCCCAAAATTTCAATGATATCTCTATCAACCATGTGTACCATAAAGCTAATAGACCTATAGATATTCTTGCCAATTGGGGAGTTATCCATAAATATCTATCCATTTGGAAAGAAAGATTTCCCCAAGAAGTTTTAAATGCTACTAATAATGATTTGGTTTGAAAGATGTGGTCACAGGTTTTGGTGGGTCAACTTCTCCAATGTTGACTCTACCCTTTTTAGCATGATGTGTTTCTTTGGTTCCAATTCTTATGGTAGAATTTTTTTGATTAGCGTGACTCTCTACCTTGCTATTAGTGTTGGATTTTGGTTCTCCTATTTCCCTTTTGTGAAGTATGCAATGTCCCAAGATAGGCCCTATCAGTGGGTTTACCTCGTGGTTGTCTTCTCCAAGCATGTCAAGTCCCTGAGTAGGTCTAGGCTGTGCAATTGGATGTTATCTAACAATGTCAATATGTGTCAAGTCTTGAGATGCTTAATTTTATGTCTTGTGAATTTTGAGATTCATTATTTTAGTCATTTGGCACTCCCAATCCTATCCCAGCCCTATCATGTGCGAAGTCTATCCTGTGCCATGTCTATTTTTTCTAGTGTCGGTTCCCTAAGGAGAATTATTATGTGGTCTACCAATCACACCAACTCAGCTTTCGAAAAGGGCATCTATGGTACCAAAAATTTCTATATTTACATCCTTGGCCTATGTCAGTCCATCGTCATCTAGTTTTGTTCATCGTTGTGTGTCCTAGGTAGTAAGAAGCTTCTGTGGTCTTCCTTTCTCCTCAGTCTTGCCAATATGGCCTTGCTTGAGCCATCTACCCTTCAGCTTGATCCCCTATCTCACACCTTTCTGGAAGCTCATGGTCTCATTCCATTTCTAAGCAAGTTCAAAGGGGTTGAGCAAGATATCACTGAAGCCTTTGTCATTTCATGGAATAATGGTTATGTTGTTGTGCGTAACCTCCATTTCAGAGTTACTGTTAAGCTGATGGTTGAGGTGATAGAACTACCGGTGAAAGGGTGAGCGGTGCGAAGAGATCATCATAATTGGGAACTTGAGCTCCAGGGTTTCCCAAATCATTCAAATATTTTCAAGTGGAAGGGTGCTGTTGTTGATCGTGAGTCACTGCCTACGCCCTGGCCCATGGTGTCTATTATAGTTTTTATGGATCTTTTGTGAGCTTCCCCTATGCAGGTTTTTGTCATAGCTCCTTTACAGGTTTTTCAGATAGTTACTTCTCTTAAGCAACCCCTGCGTGGGTATTGCTCGGACTGCATTTTTGTTTTTCTGACGTCAGGCGTCCATCCAACCTTCTCTACTGTTGTTTGGACCTTTTTCTTCAGGTTGTTGCTGGCCAATATGCAGGCCTGTGTCATCTTATGCTATTGGTTTAGCTACCAGTTTATGTACTTGGGTTTGGGGCCCATTTAAACCCCACACTTAATCAATTTTACCTACCAAAATATATGTATATATATATATATATATATATATATATATATATATATATTGATTTGGTTAGTGTGATAAACCCTTATGACCAATGCATAGGGCTAAGCAGTCTCCTCCCAACCATGACCCCTCATAAAGCCGAGAGCTATGCTTATCAATAAGGAATTTAACACACAACCACCACACACCCACCCCCTCACACACTCACCCATGCCATTATTTGAATATTGGACCTTATCTTTCCTTGAAAGTCTCTATAGAGAAATATACTATTCATAACCATTTTTTGAACCTCCCACTGATATGAAGCAAGGATAAATGGGTGCTCACTAAGTTATTACATTTTACTTGAATAATCATAATATCCTAAAGTAATTGTCCTATAATAATCATCAATATCCTTAACCACACATGTATGTAGAGAAAATTCCACATTTCTACTATTATCCTTAAAAGTTTAGGAATTATGAGCCAAATCACCATAACCTAAAATTTGCAAGGATGAATAATCAATATTGATAACTTTAACTCTATTATACTACTTACTAGAAAAAAGATAATTACGATGCTTAGGCATATTCCTTGTGGCTCCAAAATTTGTAACCCACTCTTAATAATATGAACAAATTCTGATATAACAAGTGCATAAACACATGTGCATTACATGAGGTTCTATGATCATGTGAAATTTTGAGCAGCACTTCATTACACCTATTTTTTTTTGCTATATTCTTAAGCTGATAAACTTCTGCAAGAAAAATAAGGATTTGTGTTCTCTCATCCTTATAAAATTTGTAAAGTAGATTTTCTATGTTTTTCTTGATAATATTTTGCACCAAAAATGGAGTTATATTTTTATTATATATTTTGTAAGTAGCCTATCATATATATGTCCTTTAAACTTTTTACAAACCAATGGTGTGCTATGAAGAACAAGGGCTACCATGCATTCCATTTAGTTCTTGCACAATATTATTATTATATAATGAATTGAATTATAAGACTAGTAATGATATGAATAGCCCAAAAAAACATGTGATATAAAAGGGCCCAAAATGCTTCCATATTATGAAGATATGCTTTCTAGAATTTTTTGCTCATAGATAATCCGAGAGTGATATTTTTTAAAAATATTAATCTTATTAAAATTACTTCCAGTTCTTATTGAGGTATAACTTGGAACAAATTGGCTATTATACTAAACTATATTCTTGAACTAATTAAATACTTCCATTTGTATAAATAAGCAAATCAAAATTTACAAAATCAAATTTCTATTTGACTATAGGAAATATAAATATGAAACAATTTATTATTTTTCATACACTTAGATGCCACATTGACTACAAGGAGAACCATGTTAACAACCAAGGTCTAGTAGATGGCTGAGAAGTACCAAAAACTATACAAATCACAACAATAAACAAGGGATTCTACTAATAAGGAATACAACCTACTCTTTTCTAAATTTATGTGGTAAATCACTTGTACACTCTTTCAAATCTGAAGTTGATGCCTTAAAATTTTTATAAAATATTGGACTAAATCACTTGTATTTATTTTACAAGAATTTTAAAAATATTGATCTTTTTCCATTATTTTTATGGTCAGTCTTATTCGATCATTCCATGAAAAATTAAGCAAAAATCAACATATCTTTTTATAATCTCCTTGAGAGTCAAGGGAAGCTCCAAATATTTTTTTTAACTCAAAATCTAGAGTTACTTGTAGTGAATTTGATTTTGACCAAAATTTCTTGAAAAGTAGGGTTGATATCTTAGTTCTCAAAATATTTAATTCAATGAATGCCAATATTTTTTCCTTCTTATGTATAATAAATTGGTCATAAAGAATTGGAAAGGATGAAGGATGTGATTTTTTTTAGAAATATCCCTAGAGACAAGTTATGGTTTTAAAAAATCCTAAGAATTCTAATCCATATCCTTGCTTCAAAGCTTCTCCTTTAAAAAAAATCACTTCCCTAAATCCCATCTTTGTAAGAAAAAAAACAATGATTCAAATTTCAAATTATGAGAGAGAAATATGGAACCTATCAATGATTACTTATATATAAATCTCTTTGACTATTGAAGTTCACTAAAGTCATACACAAATATTGTCAAGATCCAAGCTCAAATTATTTAATCTAGGGTTTTTAGAAGACCCTAAAAGGATAACATTGGTCTAAAATCTCACCTCATATCTACTCGTATAGGAAATGCAATTCCTCTAGAATAGTCATTTAAGAGATCAAGAATCAATATTCTAGGTACAGTAATGGAAACTCCCACCCACTTTGATACCATGTTGGAATTTGTAATACAATTAATATCAAGTGAAATAAAATATATTTTTGAATAGAGCAAAACATATCACTTATAGATAAGAAAAAAGATATGAAATATTATCGTAGACACAATAAACTCACTAATTAATAAGGAATAATTTTCAAATGATGAAGAAATGGTGGGATAAGTGGTATTATAAAAACTAAACCATAATATATTTTACATAATTTTAAGTGTAAATATCAACCACTATATAATAATATAAAAATAGAAAATGATCACCTTGCAAGGTGTACATGGTCTATAGGGAAAATACATTTATCATAATACAAATATTGGTTTTGGCCTCAAGTAAAGAATAACATGTTTTTCCATATGTTTTAGAATAAATTAAAGCACATAATGTTTGATCAATGCTACACATTTAATATTCTTTACACATCTTGAGTTAAATTTGGGATCATGTAGAATTAATAGGTCAAATTCATGATCAAACATGGTCCATTTATGGTCAAGCATGGTAGATAGTCCAAAAAGAGGTTGAAACTAAAAGGAAAATATTGTGTGCTTAGAATTTGCAATCTATAGGATCAATGGATGACCTAAAATTAACATGGAACTCATTACAAACAATGATGCAATGGCATCACCAATGCAAAAATAAAATGAGAAAGGGTAAAAGGAAGGTATGCACTCTAGACATTTGTCTTCTAATAACATCCTACTCAAATTAGTGATAAATTTTGATCCACCCCTATTCCTTATAAAGAGATTGATGTGCTTCATCAATTGCATGGCAATAATTAGTAAACATCCTTTGACATACACATTACACCTTCTAAGGATCAAGTTCAACACCAAACACAATATCTAAGTGTGAATTCTTAAGAGAATTATAATATACAAATTGTTGAAGTAACTTAATAAAAAAATAAAATGCAATTAGAAAAGTAACTTTAACATATTTTGATACTAATATATACATAAAATAGATAAATTTAAATTGATTAAAGTAAATTTATATGATAAAATGATGAAAGGTTGTCAAAATAATATATATTTAATGACAAAGTAGATAAATTTAACATAAAATATTGACTAACTTGTTCCAAGTTTAAATTTCACTATATTACTTATAAAACCATAAATTAATACAAAATTTGATCCTAATACAATAGATTCTAAAACAAAGTATGCTAGTGTGTTTAGGATCTAGGAATCATGTGTTACTACTAGACCTACAAACCTTCATTTGAAGTAAGTTGAACATTAAATTTTTAATTTATTTTTTTGATAATTATAGAAGGGGTGTTGAAAGGTCCCCAAAACTTTTACAATGAGAAAAAATTCAAGCCTACAATATTATCAAAAGGGGAAAGAAAATAAATCCGTCCACGTAGGGACTTAAGCCAAATCATGAATATAACCAGAAGAATGTGCACACCCTCAATAAAAAAAGTCTCACAATTATCAGTGAGAAACATCAAATAAACTATTCAAATTCTATGGGAAAATTCTCCCTCCAAATAGAGATATTATCTTGGCTTAGCCCTAAATTAGCTAATAAGTCAACACTCTTGTTACCTTCTCTAAAGATGTGCCTAAATTGAATTCCCTCCAAATTATGATAGAATATCTTAGCTTCCTTAATTAGGCTGATGATGTTCCAACTAGGATTTTGATCACTAGAAAAGGCCTTAACCACATTTAAGGAATCCTCTTTAATAATGATTTTTTTTACAATTTAAAGATTCCATTAACGTAGTGCCTTGATACAATGCCCTTTCTTCCATAAAATGACAAGTTTGAGGTCCCAATTTTTTTGCAAAGGTAAGGATAATCTCCCCATTGTGATTTCTAAAGAGAACACCTACCCTCGTAGGCCCCATATTCCTTTTTTATGCTCCATAAAAATTAAATTTAATCCAATATTGAGGTGGGGGTTTCCATTTAATAGAGGTTCTAATATTATTTGGAAGATTTATCATTCTAGCACTGATTAAAAAATATATTTTTTTCAAGAGAGCAATCTCTACTAACCCTCCATGGCTGGGAACATAAGCCAAATTCCTCCTATTTTCATCAGTTGTCATTAACACTATAAGCCAGACTAATTCAACATTTCTCTTCATACTTTTGAAAACTCTTCTATTTCTCTCCTTTCAAACACCCCAAAGGAGATGTGGGAGTCTAAAGGACCAAAATGAGCATAATATAAGATTGAAAAATGAAGAGGCCCACTGCTAAATGACATCCTATAATGAACTAGGAGACACCCATGAAACTCCAAAAAAAATCATCAAGAAAGAAAACACTTCCCTCAAAAAAAGGTTTTGGAAAAACAAATGACTGGTAGATTCATCAAAAATTTTACAAAGGGAACACCAATTTGTAATTATCTTACCTCTTCTTTGAATATTTTCCATCGTAATAATTTTATCCTAATATACCAATAAAAATAAAAAATTCACTTTTGGTGTAATACCTTTAACCCAAATTCTTCTAAAAATGGGGTCTTCATTTGAGGCATTAGAAGCAATCTTATAAGTTCAGTTAATTGAAAATAACCCATCACTTTCATTCTTCCAAATTACGTTATCTTCATATTTCATGTTCTTAATAACTTGAAGCCTTATTAAATCTTTAATGAGGATGAAACTCCTCTATTTTGGTATATTCAAATTATGCTTTAAAAGTAA
Organism: Wollemia nobilis; assembly: GCA_028583015.1. Lineage (NCBI taxonomy): Eukaryota > Viridiplantae > Streptophyta > Pinopsida > Araucariales > Araucariaceae > Wollemia > Wollemia nobilis. Next base: position 2,347,360 of record JAQPPZ010000386.1, on the reverse strand, counting down.
TTTCCAAATTTTAACCCCCTATTGAATTTGCATATAATCAACCACCTTAGAACCAAACACAATAGTGGCTATGGGTTCAGCTACAGCCAATTCTTAGGAGGATATTAGAGGTTGATCCTAGATCCATGGATCCTTCCAAAAATCAATAGCATTCCCACTGTCCATAATCCATCTATACCCTCTATGGATGATGCTTTTTGTTTTCAAAATAATGAGTCAAAATGCCAATACTGAGGTCGAAGAGGGATCATTCAAGAAATTAAAACTAGAAGCAATATATTTAGCCAATAAAATATTCACCCAAATAATGCTTTCCTTCTTAAACAACTTCCATGCCTACTTCACCATCAATTCTTCATTTATTCACTTGACCCTTCTGAAACCTAGACCCATATCTTTGATTTCCTTACAAACATGTTCCCATGAGACAAGATGAAATTTTTCTTATTATCTAAGTTAGACCATAAGAAAGACTTCTGCAACTCCTTTATTTTGGGACTTGAAAATAGAGAGAAAATATACTGGAATGCTCTACATAGTTTCCTTAACTAACTAGGCCTTTCCAACCTAGCTAAGAAGATCCCTTTTCCAGCCAATGATATTTTTTTGAATCTTATCTAAGATTGGATCCTAGAGGTTCTCTTTCATTCTATAATTGAATAAGGACATCCCTAAATAAGAATATGATAAAGCATCAATCTCACAACCCAATATTTTGATAATATTCCTTTGCTTATTAAGGGGAGTATTCAAGAAAAAAGTCTACTCTTGTGGAAATTGATCATCTAACCTGCTGCCTTTTCATAAAATATCAAAATATCTTTAAAATTTTGACCTACAAAATGGATACAATAGTGGACATATGAGTATCTTCTATGAATTGGTTATGAGAGATGTGATCATATTGTAAATTCATACTAATATCCTTGATACCTGCCTCAATTTTTATGGCTCCATCAAGTGCCTCAACAAGCAGGATGAAAATAAATGGGGAGAGAGGATCACCCTGGCAAAGCCCCTTTGGCTCTTAAAGTATCTAGTTGCTGACCCATTACTAAGACTAAAAACCAAGATGTAAAAATCCATTATTTGATCAAACTGAGCCATCGTTGATGGAACTTAAATTTATGCATAAATTTATCAAAAATTTATGGGAGACATGATCATAAGCTTTATTCATATCTAATTTAATAAAAAGACACACTCTTCCACTATTATGTATAGAATGAATGATATTATGAACAACAATAATCCCATCCAATATCTATCTTCCAACCACAAAACTTGCATGAATTGGATCAATGATAATTGAGAGGAATATTTTTAGTTTATTAGCCAAAACCTTGGAGAAAATTTTGTACAAAGTGTTGCATAGACTACTAGGTCTAAAATCATTGAAATCCTTGATCTTGTCAGACTTAGGAATAAGCATAAAAATTATGTAATTAGCATCCCTCATAAGATTCCTATTCTTTGAACCTCTTTCAAATAATTTCCAATATCTCTCCCCATAATATGCTAGTATCTCTGAAAGAAGATAGGAGAGAACCCATCTAGTCCTGGAGCTTTCAAGCCCCCATGGAAAAGACCACCTTTTTAATTTTCTCATCTTCAAAAGAGCTGATAAAAATAGATTGCATCTCTTTTGTAACCAATTGTGAAATGCTATATACTAGCTTTCTTCCTGCCTATTCATCCCCATTTGATTTCTTCCCCAACAAAGACTCAAATTAGTTTACCACTTTTGTTCTAATTTCATGAATATAAATATATTTTTTACCATATTTTTTTTAAATTTCATTAATCTTGTTGATACACCTATGCCTTAGAGTGGACACATGGAAATTTTGTGTGTTCCTATCCCCTTATTATAACCATAAGGCTCTGGATTTTTGTTTCCATAGCATTTCCTCAAACATGAAAGTTTTGTGTAGGTCTACCAACAGAGTCTTCTCTCTCATTCTAGCTTCCATTGAAAAATCTCTAGTTTCAATCTTAGTCTCCAAAGATTTAAGCTAAGCCTTCAATGCTCTTTTTCGCATTCACGTGACCAAAAATCTCTCTGTTATAGAACTTTAAATTATATTAACCCACCTTAATTTGTCAACCTCTTGAGAGATTAATGACCCAAAGAATTTTCAAGCCCACCACTCACTAATATTAGCTTCCATCCTTGTGTCTTTCAGCCACATTGCTTTGAATCAAGGTTATGCATAAGGGGTCGGCCCCAAAATCTATTTATAAAATCAAGGCGAATTGTCTTGGAATCCCGACGAAATTTGTAGAAGTATACATGGCGAATTGCATTTATTTGTCTCCAAAAATTTTCAAACCATGGCGAATTTCATTAATTTATCTCCAAAAAATTTCAAACCATGGTGAATTTTTCTATGTTGGGGGCTATGAATATCGGTTTGCAAAATCTAAAAATGTACGACATACTTAAAAGCTTTAGGCCGATATGAAAGACTTTAGGCCGACATGACGACCGATACCAATATGATCAACTGCACGCATGACGATCGGATACAAGAATACTAAATGATTGCAGGCATGACGATCGGCTACAGGCATGACGATCAGTTGTAGGAATACCAATCGATTATAGGCATGACGATCGATTATAGGCATGATGATCAGCTATAGGAATGATGATCGATTATAGGCATGATGATCAATTGCAAGCATGATGATCACTTAGGATGGATGTTATAGGATGAAGATCGATTGTAGGCATGATGATCGTAAGATTGATCGATTTAGGATGATGATATATAGATGATGATCGGTTAGATGAGATCGATAGATGATGATCAATGTAGGATGATGATCTTAGGTATGATTAGGTATGAGAATTGATTAGTTTTAGGTATGATGATCGGTTGTAGGCATGATGATCATATGAATGATCGATTGTAGGCATGATGATCGGTTGTAGGCATGATGATCGATTGTAGGCATGATGATCGGTTGCATGCGGATCGATTGCAAGCATGTCGATGTGCTGCAATAGTGTCGAGTTCCCAATCGGTAGTAGTGGTGCATCTGTACCACGTGTCATCCATCCATTAAATGATTGCATGCAGAGGACACGTGTCACCCATCTAGGAGCTGATTGCATGTAGAAAAGTCTATATAAAGGGATTAACAATCATTTTTTCACCTTTTCTATCATAGTTTTAACCATTTTCCTCCCATTTTAACGCATTCTTACCCCTTTTCCTCTCGTTTTAATGCAATATTAACCCTCTTCCTCCACTTTTATCTTGGTTTTAACATTTTACCTTAATTTTTAAGCAATTTTTAACCCTTTTTCTCCCATTTGAACCCTTTTCCACTGTATCTTCTTATCCATACTCGTACACCCTATGGCATCCCCTACAACCCTTGGAATGTTTAAAGTTAATTATAAAAACCTGGTTTACCCCCTGATTTCAAAAATTTTATCAACATCGGGTTACGACATGTCTTGGGTCACGGACTGTGGTCTTCGGGGTCTAGTTTCAATGCCGCATTTCGACACGGACATTAAACTGGTGGAGAGGATCATTGCAGCTTATAATATGGATTCGGGTAAGGTAAATCTTGTCATCGACAACAAAAACATCGTTCTTTCTTTCACAGCCATAGATGTCGCCAGATTGACAACATTGCCCCATGCTGGTGTTGAGCCTATCACTTCCAAATACCAATTAACTGATGATGACAAACTCTACTTGGAGACCAACTTCAAAGTGTAGTCGAAATATTTTCAAGGTATAACTATTTTTTTATTTAATTGAATTTAAATTCTTGTCACTGGTGTACAATTACTGATTTTATTTTTTTGTAGTTATGTCCACCAAGTCCAGAAGGGGTTTGACCGTATCGACGATTGAAAATAAATTTCTTCGGGCATGTTGCGAATTCTTCCTTGCTAGACTCGTTCTGCAAGGAAGGTTGATAAAAATTTTGATGTGGGCCTTAGCGTATTTGGTCCATTGTATTGCACACCAAAAATTCGACTGGTCCACCTATGTCTCACATCGGATCAGATTGGAAATAGAGAACGTGAAAACCCACGCTTCACCCTCATCGACAGTTAGCACATGCAATTATATTATTGCTTTTTTTATGAATATTTTTATAATTTGCAGAACACTCCAGTACCAACATCTTGGCACTCAACCCTAGTCAATTTAGCCATGACAGAACAACAGGTTCAGGTAATTTTTTTGTTAATATTTAAGTAAATTTTTTATTTTTCCATTGTTTGTCTTTTTGTAATTTTGACATTTTATACCAAACATAGAAAAGGGCATCCTCTTCCTCTTCAAAGCGGGATGTTGCTATCAGAGGTTATAATCCAGAGGAATCAGGAGACTCTGAAACACCTATGGAGGAAACAACACCACCGCTAAGGAGAAGATCAACAAGGAAACGTAGAAGATCTAGTTCTCCTGATCATCGACAACCTCCACCTATGGTTGCACGTCCAGTGCCAATGGGCGTAGTTGCGCAAGAGGTTTCATCTTCGGGGAGTAAGTTTTAATTACTATCGAAACAAATTTTTTACAAAATTTTTACTGTTTTTAATTAATTTTGTTTTTTTTAGATGTACAACATGCCCACATTCCATTTGCAGTAGTAGCTATGCAAGATGTTTTTTCTTCTATCGGTAAGTGTTATAACAAAGTTTGCAACCAATTTTCATAATTTAATTTTATAACTAGTTTTTATTTTCTACCTTCACAAATTTTATAACTAATTTTTATTTTTATGTTTTAAGGTCCCTTACAACAATTTCGTCAACAAAATCAACAAATGTCGCCCCCTCCTCCACAATGCCAAACTCAAATGCGAGGTCAATGCTTCCCAGTTGGAAAACACATTCTTCCATCTAGGCCACAGAGAGAAGCAACACAACAATTTTTAGAGAAAGAAGCATCAAAGACTTTTTCAGGATTCGACCATATTTCTATTGCTAATTTTACTTTTAAGGATATACCGAAAGCTTCTGGTGTTGGGTTGGATGAAGTTCCACTTGATAAAGATTTATTTTTGCAAGATAACACACCCACTACTTTTCAACTATCATAATTGCTTCAAGATAAAGGAAATGAAGGTGCAGAATGTTCAAGCAAATCTCCTCCAAGGGAAACAAGCACCCGTCAGGCTCCTCCTCGACAAGAGGATGAAAGATTAAATATTTTAGAAAAATATTTGGTTTCTGATAATGTTGAATCTACAATTAAGGATTTACTACTTCCAGATATAACATAAATGAAAAAATGGGAGTATCGGGCCAAGGTGTTGATAAAGGAAATTAATGCCCGATACAATAATTTTTCAAAAAGAGAAAAAAAAATTTGTTGTTGAAAATGAACCTAAAAATATGGAGGCTCTGCTACAGCAAGTAAAATCTGGCATTTTGAAGGTGAATACATCATACACAGATGAAATTTTAAAGTTTATGATGAACATATTGGAGAACATAAATGGTGAGGCCCAAGCTTATTACAATGAATGGGCAAGTGATAAGAAAAAGGTTGTTGTAGTTGCAAAGAATGTTGTTGAGGTTTGACTTAATCACTTTTGTGTTCAAAAATTTGTTGTTCTCTTTTTTAAAATGTAATTATCTTTTCATGTTGATTAACTATTTTTCCTTTTTGCAGGTAAAGTATGAAAATCTCAAGAAGCAGGTTCAAAACCTGCATGACTATCTCAGGATGGCAAAGGAGTTCTTAAACGCTTCCATGGCAATGAAAAAAAGAGCACAAGAATCAGTTCGACAAAACAACATTTTGCGAAAAATCATTATCCGCAATGGATTGGATCCTGATGTTCTGCTAAAGGAGAAGGGTAAAGAAGTTCAAGGACCAACATCTGAAGATGTTGGCAAAGAAGAAAACACCCTTCTCGATGGATTGCAAAATGTTGAGAAGATCCTTGTCAATTCTGGAGCAATTGATAGTACTGTTACCCAACCCAAGAAAAGAGTCGTTGGAATGCAGAATGTGGTAATCGTGGAAGTAGTGGATGAGGAAAAAGGAGCTGAACATGGGAAAGATGAGGGAGGAGTCATTGCTATGGAGACTGTGGAAGCCATTGAGAAGGCAAAAGGAGTGGAGGAAGGGGGAAAAGATTCTGAAGTGAGAAATTGAATTTTAAAACTTGATATTTCGAAAGACAATTTTAAGACATTTCATATGTTTTCATTTGAAAACAAGATACTTGCTTTTAATATTTTACTATTACACTATTTACATTTATAATTGTGTGTTATTTTCATCTCTTAAGTATTATGGTGTTTCAAATATGCTTGAGTTTACGTAGAATATATGTATGCATAGGTATAGATTTACATGTTATTCAAAGTTATTCATGTTGTGATATAAAAATGAGTATTGTCTTGTGGATTCTGCTATGTTGTTTTTATATTTCAATTTTCAAATGAGTTTATGAAGGATATATCTATGCATGGGTTTAAATTTTTAGTTTATTCAAAGTCATTCTTGTTGTTGTATAGAAAAGTGTTTTGTCTTTTTTATTATGCTATATTGTTTTCATATTCAATGTTAGTTTACGATGGAGATATTAATGAAAGGGTTAAATTTCAATTTCCATATATTATGCTATGTTGTTTTTATATTTCAATTTTCAAATGAGTTTACGAATGATATATCTATGCATGTGTTTAAATTTCAGTTTATTCATATTCATTCTTGTTGTAGTATAAAAGTGAGTATTTTCATTTCTATTATGCTATATTGTTTTTATATTTCAAGTGAGTTTACAAAGGATATATCTATGCATGGGTTTCAATTTTTAGTGCATTCATAGTCATTCTAGTTGTTGTATAAAAATGTGTATGGTCATTTGTATTATGCTATATTGTTTTTATATTTCAAAGTGAGTTTACGAAGGATATATCTATGCATGGGTTTCAATTTTTAGTGCATTCATAGTCATTATAGTTGTATAAAAATGAATATGGTCATTTGTATTATGCTATATTGTTTTTATATTTCAAAGTGAGTTTACGAAGGATATATCTATGCATGGGTTTCAATTTTCAGTGCATTCATAGTTAGTCATTATAGTTGTATAAAAATGAATATGGTAATTTATATTATGCTATATTGTTTTTATATTTCAAAGTGAGTTTACAATGGATATATCTATGAATGGGTTTAAATTTTCATTTTCCATATCTAGAGTAATATACTACATGCATTTTTCATACATATGTAGAGAAATTTTTACTAGTTATGTATGTATACAAGGTTTACTCAATGACAAAGCATAAATCATAAAAAATCACTATATTTTGTCATATCATACAACTTATGATACTAATGATACATACAGACATACATTTAAAGTCAAAGGAAAAATAACTATGTTTTGTCAACATATACAATTAGTTCAATAACATAGCATCATTACGTATACATGGTTTTCAAATTTTCAACTTACTCAAAGTTATAGCTTAAATCATAAATTTTGAAAACATAGACAATCCATATCATTAAAAAGCAAACATGCATAATAATTGAAAATTGAATGATTATATGATTTTTTCAAATCACTAAAATTTTACAACAAATCAAATACAAAAAATCTTTGATAATATGAAATTTTTCAAATCATTGACATTTATAAATGATATCAAATACGGAAAATCACTGATAATATGAATTTATTCAAATCACTAAAATTTTACAAAATGATTTCAAATCCAAAAAATCTTAGATTATATGAATTTGTCATATAATCATTGCAATTTTTAAATTTCTGGAAGTTGATACAAAGCTTTATCGACTTCTCCAAAAGAACCGAGAATCATTTGTGAATTCTATGTTTCCATAATCTCATCATCACTCCTAGCTGAATCATTTTCGTCATTATCAACAGTATTAGAGAGACCTCTTCTTTCTGCTAGGGACTTCCAATATGTCAACGCTCTGTCATAGGGAAACTTACCCACCTCGTACGATGACACATACATTCTCAAACAATTTTCCAAATTTTTGTCCAACCTATTACGAACTTTTGATTTAACAAAAGTTAATGCACTGAAAACCCTTTCGTCTTCAACAGATCCCAAAATCATTGTCTGACATAATTCATATAAAATAAAGTATTCACTCATAGTATCTTGTAAGACACTACTTCGATACAATTTTTTCCAAAAACGCGTGATTGAACCAATCTCATGTGGATTTTTGAATTGTGCAATTTGATTATCCATTGTTATTCCAAAATTGGTTGATTGATGTCTCAAAAGATCTTTGTTTAGAATACCATTGATTTCAATGCCATTTATTTCCACACTTTTAGAGAAATGTGTCATAAGATTACCCATATATTTTACAAACAACTCACTTCTACTACTATGGTCACCACAAGGATTCCAGAAATTAGGATTAACAATAGCCATGGCCTCAAGTGTCTCATCTCTCTTAAAACGATCTCTTATTTCACTTGTTAATGCATTTGCAATTCTTTTCAATTTATTCTTAGTGCTATCCAAAACCTCATCGAATCTAGAATGTGTAACGGGCACTTGTTCAACATCATCTGTCAGTGTATCTAATCACTTTTCAAAATGATATACAGGAATCAACTTTCCATGGATAGCAATACAAATATTATCGTTGATGTTGAACTTTAAAAAGTTGTTCGGTTCATTGACATTAATTAACGTATTCCAACTATCAAACTTGGGATCCTCAAAATGTTTTTCGGATAAATAAATCCTATCAATAATCATACATATTTGTTTTCTCATCCTCATGAAATCGACAATATAAATTGCCCTTTCCTGTGCAAGTTTAATCATAGAATTCATTTCTTGTAACATTGGTAGAATACCACATAATGTGAGAAGAGTTTCCAAGTCAGTCATACGAAAAAGCAAATATTTTGCCTTGTCAACATCCCTACGATGTGCATACATAAACCCAACCAAGGATTGATATTCTGAAAATACCCTTTTTGCAGGAAGAAACAGTGAAATCCACCTGGTTTCCACATCTTTTAACATTTTTCTGCCTTCAGTTACACCTAGAGAAAACTGTTGAAACTCTGCAAACCTTTTTGGACTGCATGAAAAGTATGAGTGTATTTCACGGATGAGTTCTTCCACTCTGGCTACATTATCAAAATTGCTCACAATTTTGTATGCAAGATTCATTCGATGAGCCATGCAATGAATAGGAATCACATATGGGGCAATGGAAGTCTGAAGCCTAACACAAAGACCATTCCTTTGTCCTTGCATTGTAGCCGCACCATCAGCTCCAACACAAATTAACTTTGTGGCAATTTCCTTTTCATCCATTCCAGAAATATCCTTTAAACTGGTTACAACAACATTATAAATGTTTTCCGCATTACAATTTTCAATCATCTTATGTAGTGCTAGTAAATGAGGTTGTCTCAAATGATTTTTGAATGTGTAAACATGTATGCAAATCCAAGATGTGTTGTCAACAGTTGTTACCTCATCAATGGAAAGTGAAATAAATTTGGCTTGTTTCACATTCTCTCTCAGGTCTTCCTTCTCAACCAATGATAGACATTTTACCATTTCCCAACCACTTCGATCTGACCAATGTGAACTGGTAAGGTTTTGTACATTGGCTAGTTGAAGTATTTCCTTAAAATCAGCAAAATCAGACATGGGTCGACCTTTTTTTAGAATATTGTATACAATAGCAAACTGCAATTTCTTTGAGGCTAATACAGTCTTATTAATTTTTTGAAATTGTGCCTCGATTGTTCCACCCTTCTCAATGAGAGTTTGTTTTTGTTTCATTGCTTTTTCATATTCAAGTGCATATCTCACATGCACACATTCTGTTGCATCCTTCCACCTATGAAATCTGTTAATTGTTCCATCACTTCGTATTTCTTTGATGTAAACTTTCCCACAATGTTTTTCTATTGTGTCTTTCTTATTTTGCAATAAATGATCCTTTCCCAACTTCCATGTACAAATAATGCATTTACACACATTCAGTTTCTCATCTCGCTCAATAAAGGGGTATAACCTTGCCCATTCATTTTTAAAATCCCTTCCAATAGTCCATTCACTTATCTTTTGACATTTAGATTTTTGACTACAAGATTCCCCAGAGGTCTGAATTTTAATTGTACTATCATTTTCTTTTTTGGTTGATGTGTCTGAATTTAAAATCTCTTGAAGTGGTTGTTGAATGTCATTATTAGGAAAATTATCATGTGGTCCCATCTCATCTACTGGAATATCTTCGAGTGAACGCACATCAAGGTCGACAATGTTTACTGCATTCAATGTTTGGTGTTCTCTATCATTTTTTGAAGTAAAAAAGGCACTATTTTAAAGAATTAACAGAATACAGTTTTACAAAGCATTTAAAAAGAGGTAGATAAGCAGAAAACCATTTATCTATTAATAGAGAAAGGTTTTATATTTAAGAAGAACATAAATATTAAAAATTTGATGGTAAAAGGTGTTTGTACCTACAAGTTGTGTAGAATCTATAGAGATTGATGCCTCATTGCATTTTGATATTTGTGTAAAATATTTTAGAATTATCTTTTTACAAGAATATTGGCCTCCCTTCTTTCCATATTCAGTAGGTGACATTGTATCTGTAAAGAAAAACCTTCATATGTTAGGAAATGTATATGAAATTGAAGGAAAATAGCAGACATCCCTCAAGACGAACCTATGCTGCCCTATAGAATGACATCTAAAAGACAAGAAGTTGACAAGAAAATGCTCCTAACACACAACATGACATGGATACTTATCGACCATAGTTGTAGATAGTGCTTCTACATTGCCTATGAAACATACTCTAAGAGACAAGAAGCAGTCTCTAACAAGAGAAATGCTCTTGACACACAACTAGATGACATTGATAGTTGTCTACCATAGTTGCGTATAGTTCACCTATAGTGCCTATGAAACTATAGAAAAAGAGATTTGGATAAAAGAACAATGGAAGAAGAATACTCTATCAATTTTTAGTCATGAATCCTCTACAATCGATAGGCTTTTATTGATAGTCTCTTCTCAGCAATCGATCGACTTAGGCTTATTAATGCATCTTTGCAACCTTGTGATAAACTCCAACGATAGGCTTATACCAATAGACACTTACCTACAATCGATCAACTTATACTGATCAATAGTCCCTACAATGATAGGTTTATGTTGACTGACACCTCTACAATCGATAGATAAATGTCGATCAACATCCCTACAATTGATAGATAAATATTGATCAACATGTCCTTGAAACTAATAGAATGATTTGATTGACACCTCTACAATTGATAGATAAATATTGATCGATTGTCCCTACAATATATAGGCTTATATCAATAGATAACTCTACAATAGATCGATGAATATCGATCGACAACACTACAATCGATCGACTAATATCGATCGACATGGTCCTACAATCGATAGACTAATGTCGATCGACACCTCTACAATCGATTGATAAATATCGATCGATAGTCCCTACAACTGATAGGTAAATATCGATCGATAGTCCCTACAATCGATAGATGAATTTCGATCGACACCTCTTCAACCGATCGACTAATGTCGATCGACATGGTCCTACAATCGATTAACTAATATCGATCGACACCTCTAAAACTGATAGATAAATTTTGATCGATAATCCTTACAACTGATAGGTTGATTGATCGACACTTACAATAATGCTCTACAACCGATCGATTCTTGCATCGATCGACACTCCTCTGCAATCGATCGACTTATTTCGATAGACACTCCTCTACAACCTTGTCAAGTTTTTCATTGTTTCAGAGCTATTTTTGAGTTAGAGTATTTTTGATGTATGTTTATCGATACCTAGTACAGTATATATACGGGTAGTATATGAGGCGATTTGGGCGGGAAAAATAAAATCATTTATAATTTGAAGGCGATTTGGGCGGGAAATATAAAATCATTTATAATTTGAAGGCGAATTGGGCGGGAAAATCAAAATCATATGTAATTTGAGGTCGACGAATTAAAATAAAATTAGGTTCATGATTATCAACGACGGGAGAATTTACCCCAAAAAACTTCCACCCCGTAAATTTCGGGTGAATGGGCCCCAGTGAAAGGATCCAAAATTAGCCAATTTAAAATCTTGAAAATCCTAAATAGAGCCAATTTACGATATTTCGCGCTTATGCATAACCCTTCTTTGAATCTAAAGGGTTTAGGAAATTTGAAATTGCCTTGAGAAGATTTGAAAACCATAGGGTTATGGTCCAAACCCACTTTTGGGAGGGAAGATAAAGAGGTGTCTCCAAACAAAAACCATGCTTCTTTCAACATAAGGACTCTGTCTAATCTTATTTGGATAAGCTGATTACCAATACTTCTATTACTCCATGTAAACTTGTTGTCTTTAAGGTCTAAGTCCATTAGCTCATTTGTATTGACAAAAGAGGTAAAATCCTCCATTCCTCTTGAAGTGCTAACAATACCTCCTCTTTTATCAGCATGATACAAAGGAGAATTAAAATCTCCAACTAGGATCTAAGCTTCACCTAGCAGACCTTCTCTTAGAGTACACAATGATTCCCAAAGAAGACCTCTATCAACATATGAATTTGGGGCATAAATATTGGTCAATATCCATCTCCTATTAGTTTTTTTATAACAAAACAAAACATTTTTTTTCTATTAGATGTTGAAAACACTAAACCCACCATTTTTTTTAACCCCACAAATACATCAAACCCCCTGATGCCCATGGGTTGGACTAGCACACTTGAATTCTTCCAAATAGCCAATCTAACTAAATCTACTTTACTCTCTTCCACCTTGGTTTCTTGCAAAATAATAATATTTGGCTTAATATTAAATCTAAGAGAAGCCACTAACCTCTATTTCGAGTGACCATTAAGGCCCCTAATATTCCAAGATAAGAACTTCATTTACCATGTTTGAAAGAGAATTTCTTCCCACCCCTCAACTTGTGAGGGAAAATATTATTGTAGGATGTTATATTCAATTATTTCCCTCTTGGAACCAATCCTTCATCCACTCCTAACACCAACTGAGATCCGTTTTCTATATCTAAATTTGTCTCTTATTTTTTAGATTCTTTATTGGAGGAATTCCTCACTTTCCTCTCAATCCTCACATCTATAAAAAAAAATTTGTGGCTTCAACTTTTTAGACCTAGAGACCCTTTCTCCAAATTAATGGGAGCTGGAAACTCAAGAGGAGAAGGCATATCTGGTGATACAAAATCTAACAATTCCTCCACCCCATGGGTTTTGAGACAATCAAAAGAATTTTGAATAATAAGGGAGGTCAAAGAAGGCAAAAAAAATTACTTGCTCAACATGCTTCTGAATCCTATATTCAAGGATTGGCTTGGGTTCCTCCTAGCTTACAACTTGGGATTTCAATGTAAATTTCAAAAATTTGCACTGAAGTTTTCCCTATGTGTTGAATAGATCCATCCAAGGGTCAAGGCATTCTAGATTCCAACCCCTATTCAGAAGCTACCCTCATTTGATTTTGGGTCTCAATCTAGGATGATTTACCTTTCATATCTACTTTAGTATAAACTTTCCTTGTTGGATTCTTTGTTGAACATTGACTTGAGAGATGACCTAAAGCTTTATATTAAGTACAAAAACCCAAATAATTTTCATATATAATTTTTTGTATTTGAGTACCTAGACTCGAGACCAGCTTAATATAACTTGGCACATTTACTTCCAAATCTAAATTAATACACATTCTAGCATATATCAATCTTGACCTAGCTCTTTTCACTATGTTAATGAGTATGATTTCATCCACTCGATTGGCTATACCCCATAACACATCTTCATGATAGTAATAGAAAGTTAGACTAGGTAATCTAACCTAGAGGGGGTTATGTTTATCCTATGCAAATTAGGATAGAATTTTGGAGCCCACATTCAAATGAAGATACTATGCTTCCCAAAGAATAATGGGTCCCTACTGAGCACATTTCTAGAGTCTTATTCATGATTAAATTTAAACATTATGAAGGCTTTAGGGAGAGCCACAATTTCCAAATGACCTTGAGGTCTCCATTTGGAAAATTCCCATCTACAAACTACACCAATATCAATATGGGCCCCTATAAATTTTCCAATCAGGTTAAGCGCACCATCCTCCATAGTAATTTTAATCAGCTCCTTTGAAACCCTAAGTGTATCTTCCTTCAGGGAAATATCAAAAACCACTTTTGAACTAGGGTTCCTTGAACTAGACAAGACCACCACTGCAAAGGACACATCATTTCTCATTATTCCCCCTAACACTACCTTGCCATAACTGCCAGCAAGCTCCCCACCACCAACCTTACCCACGATAATGTTCCTCCCTGTAGAACCAAATCCACCTTTTGTACTTCTTTCACCTGCAACACTTTTCTTACCCTCATCGCTTCCATAGCCTGCACCACCATTCCCACTCACAACATTGTTCCTATCCACTGCAATATTGTTCCTCCCTAATGCAACACCAATTCTGCCCATTATTCCCAAGTTTATGACACTACCCAAATAACTTTTCAAAAATTATAAATAAGGGATAAAATTTTGAATATAGTAATCTTATTTTCACTTATATGTTTATCTTTTAGAGCATACTATTTTCAAAATACTAGAATCTTAGGACATCTAATTTATAAAAAAATATATATGATAGGATTATGATGAAAAAAATCTTGATTGAAGTAGGCAATAAATATCACTTATAAAATCTTGTAATAAATCAATAATTGTTAAGGATTTAGTGATGATTAAATACATATTAGTTAGGTGAGATATCACTAGCACAAAAATGCACAAGAAAATTTTTTGGAACTATCACTTAATTTTATATGAGGGGTCTTCTAAAATATCCAAACAACACTAAAATTAAGAGTGTTTGAGGCCCAAAAGGTTAAATTTTGGTATTGTAAGATCAAATTTATTACTTTTTTTAATAATATTAAGCAAATATATGTGAACATAGAAAAAAACATACAACCCTAATTTAAAAAGGGATGAATCTGATTGAAAAGAGACAAACCCAATCAAGGATATAATACAAATAGTGAATATAATATAAAAGTAACAATTTATTAAAATTAACTATAATGTACTAATATTAATTGGAACAAAGACAAAACAAAAAAAAATTAAAACAAATAAAATCAACCTTTAAACTAGTTGATTGAAACATGGTAACTTGCAAGGTGACTTAGACCAAGGAAGAGACTAAGGAAATTTAAAAGGCTCCAATATAAACATGCTAAATATCTTTATTATTATTAGCTTAGACCATAGGTTAGGTTAGTCATACCTAGAGCATTAAGGCAAAGGTTGTTAGTTGTTTTAGTCTATGAATAATTAGGTTATATTGTAGTTATGATTATCATTAATTCTTGTAATCTCAAGTCACCTCTGCTGCATATATGAGAATTTTCTCTCTCTAAGTGGCTATGAGACTTTTACATATCTAAATGTCTAAGATTTTTGGTGATTTAGAATATTGATCTATTTATTTTTGTAGTTTATTTATGTTGTGGAAGTTGAATTCTATTCTAGTTAAGGCATTTCTATTTTTGCATTTATGATTTTTACTATTGATGTTGTTGTTTTCAAACTTTGTTTCATTTCAAGTGGTATCAAACCTTCAATCTTGGATTTATGTGAAGATTAAAAAATCATAAAAATATATGTGATCTATTTAAAAACTTATTTTGGCCTTATCTACATCCTTTCCATTGGGAAAATTATATCCTTTATTTGCTTCCATTTTTTGACATATTTTTCTTGTATAGTATTGTGAAGTAGGTATTGTCATCTACATTTACTGAAATCAACTTAAAAGTAGTATCATAGACATAAAACCCTTGTGGAAGACCTATTTCATTTTGGTCATCTTCTCAAATTGATAAAAACAAGTTATATATCCGATAATATTTTTTAGTAGTATCTAGCATTTTGGGATTTTTATCATTGATTCCTAGCGTATGGGAAAATCTTACTCCAACTGGTTGGGTACAAGTCAATGGAAATTTATAGTGCATAGGTCCACTCAATGATGATTGTAGAGTAGAAAGAAATGACAACAAAAAAATGTATGCAAGCACCATAATATCCTACATTGCACCAACAACTTTGACTAGAGGGCTCTTGTTACTTTAGACACCATGAATACCCTTTCCATAGGTACATCATAAGGGTGAAGGGGTATGTCACCTTGGTTGCTTCTAAGTTGGGTGCCCATGCCTATTAATGTATTATTTAGAAACTCAAGCACCACTATGATTATATTTTTATCCAAATTTCAAGAATATATTCCTACCAAAGTTTGATAAGTCCCCCTCTACCTCTTATGTCATCTATTTGATGTAGACCAAAAATATAGGATTGATAGAGTAATATTGCATGGAGTTCATGGGACTACTCACACATACCTATTATTTGGATCCTATAGTGATGGTATCAAGTCATGGAATTAACTATGACATCTAATAGGAGGTAGACATGCATGATTCATATACTCTCCATGATACTAAGTGTTAGGTTTATGAAACTAAAAATAAGCTCTAGTTTTCTTATCTCCAACCATGACATTATTTAAATTATAGATGACCATATTTTAATAACTACAATGATGAACATACACGAAGATTATTTTTTTATTTATGTCAATTATTGAATTCTTGGAATCAATATTGTGAGGAGTGGTATAGCTTCCAATTGAAAGTAGAGGAGGAAGAAATTTCAACTTTATGAAGATTTTGTCCCTTCTTAGTAGAGTCACTAGCTAAAGCAGAGGATTAGGAGCAAGTGTAGATACTATGGACCTTTCAACAATTTCCCTCATGGGACTACAAGCTCATCAAATCATAAATGTGGAAGGCTTTATCACACTCCAACAAGCCAATGTGTTGATTGATTCATCAATACTCATAGTTCAACTAACAACAAGACAACCAAAAACTTTGGGTTATATATGAATAATGCAACCAAGAAAAATTCTAGGTGTTGATTTCTAATAGAGGCACAACTTAATGTGTGGGCCATATTGCAAATGTTAGTATACATATGGGCCCCTATATGCAATTTAACCATATTTTTACCATGGTAATCGATAGTGTAGATATTATATTGGGGGTCAATGGGTCTTATTTAAGGGATGT
Source organism: Wollemia nobilis (assembly GCA_028583015.1). Lineage (NCBI taxonomy): Eukaryota > Viridiplantae > Streptophyta > Pinopsida > Araucariales > Araucariaceae > Wollemia > Wollemia nobilis. The sequence goes on along the minus strand of JAQPPZ010000386.1, from coordinate 2,330,168 downwards.
TATTCTTAATTTATTGTGGTTGTATGTACAATGAGCGAAAGACAACAAGGTCCTTCATATCCAAGGTATCAAACCTTTGCCTTCTAGAGTGGCCATCTCACAACAAATGGAAAATATTCTAGAGAAGGACACAAAGACTTCTTTAGGATTAGAGAAGCAAACATTCCTAAGACTGATTTTCATACGCATGAGATTCATTATGAGTTCTTTGTTATAAATTTAGATCTTACTAATGCTCCTACTTTTCAAATCCTAATGGATTATGTCTTTCATTATTTTCTTTGCAAGTTTGTATTTTTGTTCTTTGATGATATATTATTTTCTAGTAGGTTTTGGGAATTTTATTTAGTTATGTTAAAAGGTCCACTTATTATAAAAGGAACAATGATTTCTTCAAAGATTTAAATATTATTTTGGGGCATACAAGTTGGAATACATGGGTTGTATTATTTCTCATAAAGGATTAAAGTTGGGCCCTGATAAGATCAAATCCATGTAAGATTGGCCTCTATCTAAATCCCCCAAGTGCCTTCAAGGATTTTTTGGTCTTACAAGGTATTATAAGAAATTCATCCATAACTATGGGAAGATTGCAACTCCTATTATTGTTCTCACCAAAATTTATGTTTTGGTTTAATTGAAGTTGACCACCCATGCCTTCAATCCTTAGAGGATGTTATGTGCACAAACCCTATTCTATTTACACCTAACTTTAGCAAGTTATTTATTGTTGAATTGTTGCTTTTATAATAAGTATTAGGGTTTATTTGGTGTATAATGAACCCCATTATGTACTCTAAAAGTAAGCATCCCTCCAACAATAATTTGGGTCTATCTGCTTATAAGAAGGAGATGTTAACCATTTTGCATACATAGAAATGGAAGATTTATTTTTTTGGGTCATTGCTTTATTATCAAAACTAACCATAGTAGCCTCAAAATTTTCTTGGAATAACATATTTTATGTTTAGAATAAAATAAGTGGTTGACCAAACTATTGGGTAATGATTTGACATATAATACAACAAAAGAAACTAAAATATGGTGGTCAATGATTTTTATCATAAATATGAGGACACGATTTCTCTCAATGTGATCTCTAGTCCTCTTCCTCAATCCCATATGTTGGACATTTTGAGTCCCTAATACAAAGTTGTCATTGATGTCAAGATGCCAGTGATAGTTCTTCTCCAGTTCAAGTGCAAAGTTCAATAGAAGTTGTAATGGGTTAAAATATTTTTATTTTACACCCAAAAGAATGGTTCCAAAAATGGTTTCAGTTCTCCTTTGGAAGCAAATATATCCGAAGCAATGGAAGGATATAATATTATAATTTGTATTATAATATTTATCCAAGGTGGTGAAAAATCCAAATAAATTATTATATTAAATATAATATTATTTGGTTTACAAAGGATAATTAATTATTTTTTATAAAACCCTAAGGTTAGGTTTTGGAGGGAAAATTATTTCAAAGAACAAAGTTTAAAGTAAATTAAATCCAAAGTTGGGGTTTAAATAAAAATGCATTTGAAGCATCTATATTTTTGTCGATGTCGTCATGGAGGATGTAGCGCCGACATGTCCAAAGCAAATATAATGAATATAAATACTTTGCCAAAACCATTGGAAAGTTACCCTTGCTCGAATTAATAAATTGATGGCATGCAAAAAAGAGAGATTGTGATTTATGAAAACGTGGCATCACAAGGCATAGAGGAAGGTTTTGTCAAGTTTCATTGGGTAAGTGTGGCCTAGTGGTAGTTGGGAAAGCTCAAAGGCACTGGCATCAAGGTGGTTGACATTTCGAATCCTCGCGTGCATTGTTTGGTGTGTTGTTTGAGGCGCCCAAGGCGCACGACCTTTTGCTTGGTAGAATGTGGTGTGAGATTAAGAATCATGTGGTGCTTCTTTAATCTCAAGTGAGCACTTGGCTCATGCAGTGAATTTGGTCATGGTTAAGGCGCTTGTGGTGAGACGAGGTTGAGGGTTCGATTCCCTCCAAGTACAAGGTATTTAATTTTGATTTAAATTTTGTTTGTTGTCTAATATTGGAGGAATAAGGGTGCATAAGTGATTATTATTTTTATACATTAAGGCATGAAATTTATTGTGAATGTTTGTTGAGGATTATTGTGGAAGGTTTGATATTTGATATTTATGGTGAATGTTTGTTTAGGATTATTGTGGAGGTATTGATATTTGATATTTATTATTTTAGGAGTAATAAGGAGTTTAGTAAAGTCTTATTACTTTCTTATTAAGACTTTTGAGCATTGTTTTTGTATAAGGGTTTTTCCATTTAAAGAAGACTATGGTGAATGTTATTTTTGAGGGAGTAATAATGTGTATTTTGGGTCATTATTTTGTATTATGATTTGATTGAAGTCTTCTAACCCTTATTGATATTGGAAAAGAGAAATTTGTGAGTGTGGCATATTTGTGAGATCAACTCCTTGTCAAACAAAAGGTATGGGCAAATTATTCCTTGGTTGAGTTGGTTGATTGGCTTACTTGAAAATTAAGTTTGGAGTGAAAAGGATTTGATTAGGATTTCCTTTTTGAAAGTGTTTGATTTAATGCTTCAAGGTTTTATGAATTGAGAGTTGTGATTAAACCTTGTTTGATAAGCATTGTTGTTGAGACCATTGGTTGAGTGGAGTGTTTGAGTTAATGCTTCAAGTTTTTTTGAAATTGAGAGTTGTGTTTAAAACCTTGTTTGATAAGCATGGTTGTTGAAGTGAGTTGTTATACAAAGAACTTGAACTAGGGTTTGAAAATATCATGAGTATCATTGTTATGTGAGATTTGTTATTGAGTAGATTTGAACAATTTTTGTGTGAGCTTGTTGAGCAGATTTGGATAGGTTCTGTGTGGACCTATTGAGCATATTTGAGCAGGTTTTGTGTGGACTCGTTGAGCAGATTTGAGCAAGTTCTAAGTGGACCTGTTAAGTAGATTTGATCAAGTTCTAAGTGGATCTATTGAGCAGATTTGATCAAGTTCTGAGTGGACCTATTGAGTAGATTTGAGCAGGTTTTGAGTGGACTTGTTGAGAAATTTTGAGTAGGTTCTGAGTGGACCTAATTTAGCATATTTGTGCTAGACCAACTGGACTGTGTTTAGTGCAGATTTGAGTGGACTTGTGCTAGATCGACTGGACTGCATTTAGTATAAGATTTGAGTAGATTTGTGCTAGACTGAATGGACTATGTTTAGTGTAGATTTGAGTGAGCTTATTGACTAGACTTGTGCTAGATCTACTGGACTATGTTTAGTGTAAGAGATTGAGCAGGGTTGTGCTAGACCGACTGGACTGTGTTTAGTACAAAATTGAGATAGAGCTTTGGAGGTGACAAAGTAGAGAGGACAGAGTCTCCAGTGAATAGAGATCCATCAGCTAGGGTAGTGAGGAAAAGTCTTCTGAGTGGGGACAAGAGTCTTCAGTGGAGAGAGATCCACAAGCCATTGTAATGGAGGCATTAGTCTTCTAGAGGATCATCAACCAGAGCAGAGGAGAAGGAGTTCTCTTGTGGATAGAGATCCACAAACTAGATTTATGGGATCAGCATCTCCTTTGGATAGAGGTCCATAAACATTGTAATTGGGAAGGATTCCCAAGAGATTGATTGAGAAAATTTTAGTGAAATATTTTCTCCATGGAGGTAGCCATATTTGGGTGAACCACGTTAAGTCTGTGTCTCCATTGTGTATGGTGTTTTGTGTATTTCTTTTATTGTTGCTATTGATACTGCTATCTATACACTGCATAATATTGATTTGGCAAGAAAAGTAAAAAGTGCTCTTATACTGTTCACCCCCCATATTAGTATAAGCTTGTGTTCATCATATTTATGATGAATGATATTTATATTTGGAGTAAATTCATATGATTCATGATGTAGAAGCTAGTTCCCAACCCACTTATTTATTCTCTTGTACAGGTGGGATCCTTAGGAAGAAGGATTGTATTTATCTCTATCATTATTTTAAGATCAAAATTATTATTCTATAGGAATTACACACTTCATCATTGGTAGGGAATTTTGGGTTTCTGGAAACTTATCGATGGGTAAATCAATTATTTTATTTTAAAGGAATGAGAGTTGATGTCAAGTAGATTGTGTCAAAATATGAGGTATGCCAAAGGAATAATGGTAATATAGTTAAATATCCTAGCTTGTTGCAATCCATACCTATCCTCAATCACCAATAGGAGCACATCACCATGTATTTCATTAAGGGGATTCTCAAATTAGATGGTAAAATAGTTATCTTTATTATGGTGGATTGCATTTTGAATTATATGCTCATTTTTGTACCTTGTAACATCATTTTTTCGCTAGAAATGTGGCCAAGGTATTTCTTGACTCTATTTTCAAACAACATTAAATGTCTAAGTTTTTTTATAGTGATCATGATCCAATTTTCACTAGAAATTTTTTAAATATATTGTTTATATTCAATGGTACTCAATTGAATATGACCTCTTCTTATCACCCTTAGTTGGATGGCCAAATAGATATTATAAACAAATGTATTTTTACACACTTTAGATGTTTCACCCAAGACAACCAATATTAGTGGGTTAAATGGATTCCATTAGTAGAATGGTGGTATAAAAATTATAATTTTTATTTCAAGAATTCCCAATTGAGACATTGTAGAGTAAAAACTTACCATTCATGGTATATTATGTTCCAGTATATTCCATGGTTGCCTAGATTGATAATTTAAGAAACATAAAATTGTTCTCTAACTCCTCGAGGATAATATTTATCAAGCACAAAACTATATGAAGTAATAAAAATATTTGCACTATTCAAGACAATAATTTGTGATAAGTGGTATAATATTTTTGTGAATTTATCCTTAAAAACAATTATCCCTAAATATCAAGTCTAGTAATAAGTTGACACCTTAGTTTTATGGTCCTTATAATGTGGTTCATAGAATTAGGGAAATAACATTTTAATTGGAACTTACTCTTACATCCAAAATTCATCCTATATTTTATATCTCTTGTATTAAATATGCCATTAATTAGAAGGTATAGTCCTATATAAAGCTTCTCGTCCAAGATGAAGAAGGGTAATTGACCTCCAACCTAAAACTTTCTTGTAGTTCCAAGTCTATAATTTGAATTCTTTCCAAGTAGGAGTTCCTCATTAAGTGGTAGGTTCTACCAGATGAAGATGTAATATGGGAGACATTGAATATTTTCCAAACATTTTTAGACTTGGAGATAAATATTTCTAAGGGAGAATCCATGCAATGGCTCTAATATAGCCATATCGTCTATCTTTATTATTATTATCTTAGGATCTAGGTTAGGTTAGTTGACCCTTAAATATTAGGCTTAGTGATATTACTTATTTTAGTCTATAAATATTTGAGTTATATTGTAGTTATGATCATCATTAATTCTTGTATCATGTAATATTTTGTGCATATATGAGGCTTTTCCCTCTCTAGGTGGCTATGATACATTACCCCTTCTGAGTGGTTAGGATTGTTGGTGATCTAGAATCTATATTTGTTACTTGTTATAGTTTATTTGTCACTATAAAATATTCTAATGAATGCATTTCTATTTTTGCATTTTGAGTTTTTTTACTATTATTTCTATTTCTAGAAGTTGTGTTCTTATAGAAATACTGGTAGGGTTCTCAAATATTTACAAGGTATAGGTAGAAGGTAAGCATAATACAAGGACCTTGTACCTTGACCATTATATAGCCAACCCTATAGGAAAATAAATCCAACCATGGGTGACTACATTTACACTAGCATATATTAGAGTGTTATTAGAGATAGGCTTACAACAAATACTTGGTATAATTTATATACAATTATTCAATATTATGTATCATAGTTTGATCAAGACATAAAAACCATAGATAATTATATTTAGGTAGTAAAAATAGGATTAAGACATGATATATTTCATCATGAGAGTATCAATCATATGGAGGATGTCACAAGAGTGTATGAGGGTATCCACAAGGATATATATGGCTAAGTGAAATATGGATAAGACCTTCCTTAAGAAATATAGGACCATATCAACATAGTGGAACAAATATACAAAAGATGTATTTTAGATCTATAGAGTGACTATCATTATTTTATTATTATTTGTAATTTTTCACAAATGAATGCATGTGATGTCTATATAGCTAGTATGTCCAATATTCCATACCTCAAATGTAAATTATAAAGGACTAAACTAAGGATTTTATTAGGGATGAAATGTACCATACTTATTCTATAATTATACAGGATGAGGATACAAGGGGAAAAGGATATTTTTATTTTGTAAATCAAAAAACCCCTTATAGGATCGCCTTGGTCTGAGAGACCACGACTAAGGGGTTCTACACCGTCAAAGTCACCTAGTAGTCGCACCTAATCCTTCCCACACCAACATTATGAATTGGATTTTGGGTACCCAATTCAACTTTTTTTTAGGGTGGAGATTTGAACCTGGGACCTCCCTTAGAGGATTGCCCTCTCCTCTCAAACTCACTTACAACACCTGGGTGGGATATACTTGTTATTTCTTAGGTATATATATAATCATTTTTAACATTTTGAACCCATAAATACCTCAATATTGATAACACCTAGGGATATTATAATAGAAAGTAGCAAAACCATAAAATATTATTGAGGATGATTTTCATACCATTGAAGAGTAGGACACATTATTAAATCATCTAGATTTATTATGAGGATATCCCATGAGGTCCAAATTAGGACCTAATAGAGTGTATAATGATGATGATATTGATATGATTATTGACTCATAGAAAAAATATTTTAAATCAACATTTGCTCCAACATGTAGTTGGATATATACAAATCTTACATCTTGAAAGTCCATTTGATCGATCATTTCCATGCAAAAAACAATAGTAAGTGTCACCAAGAGTATGACCAAGGACTCATCATAAAGGTCATATAGAGTGATGGATTCTAGGGTAGTAGTAAAAGAAATAATATAATACATATATAAAATGGAGGATGGGAAATTAAATCCCAATTTCTAGCATAACTTCTAATGCCTCTAGTAAGATAGAGAGCCTTACCAATGCCACTAAGCATATCTATACAAAAATATCACATACCCCTTACAAGATATGTAGAGGAAATAATAGAAAGTTTAATTATATAGGTGGCCCTTAAACATGTTAGAGTAGATACATCTAAGGATAAAAAAATATTATACATAGATAGAGATGGAAAATAGTATAGGGATAATTGAGCAAATAAATACATTAGATGTAGCAAAGGTAGCTAGAGTGATAGATATATCTGTGGACACACCCATTATAAATGTCACATTAATAGCTAAAGAGGGGTTGTGTTATAAATCTTAGTAAAATAGGTTGATCCCAATATAGTAGGAGACAAATAAAATCTCACCATTTATAGAGATGAAATCAAAGTAGGCAAATGAAAACATGAATGGTCGGGATATCCTTTGATCATTTTTAAAAATTAATTATAGACATCATATATATAGTCAAAATTCAATAATATAGGATAATCATTTTTTATTTTTTTTTTATTTTTTGGTATATTGATTGATAAGTAGGTTTTTAAAGGGTCCCAAAGCCTTATTACAACCAGTTTAGAAGAAAAAAATAAAATAAGGTAAACCTAGAGGGGAGCTCCCAAAGATAAAATATAGATAAGACTACGAGAAGAAATCATAACAAAAAGAACCATTAGGGTTTGGTCACAAAAAAGGGGATGATAGAACATAAATCACCAATTACCTCTGCTTGGGATTCATTGCTATCATCTTAAATTCAATCATTTTTTGAATTTAAATAGAGATCATTATTATAATTATGTATAACATTTGATTTAGCTCCTCCTAATCATTGACACTTTTTGACATTTCTTATAAATATTATTATATTTGCCCTTAAGTTATCTCTTCAAAGTAGGTGCAATATTAAAATAAAACCAATAATATTTTATTGATGTATTCATAATGATATATGAAGGATTTTACATTATTCTTAGTAACCCAAGAGACATACATTTTTGATTTGAAGTAATGCAAGACTAGAACAAAGAGATAAGGGCCTATAGCTTTACTTGAAGGAAGATATGTGTGTGTTATCTTCCTTTGAAAGTTTTTTGCACAATGCATGGATTAGAATTCTAATTGTTAATAAGGGCATAAATACACATATATGTTATATTCTCTTTATATGCTTACATAGAAATCTAAATTGTGCTAGAGGATAAGATAGTTGTTTGATCGTTGATAGAAAAAATTGATCTATATATAAACTTAGTAAAAATTGTAGAAAACTTCTATGTTTCAAGAGAAAAAATATCTATATTATAAATGTATTCCATATCCATCTAATGTTATACGTAAATGATAAAAATATCTACTTATAACTTTTTTAATTAAAACATTTAGGCTTAAAAGGATAAAATAGAGAATGTATTCATATGCAAGCATGTTGTGATATTGTACAAAACCAAAAGATATACTTTATATATATTTCCTTGAGAACAAGGGATTTTACCCAAGTCCCCCACCTTTGAAAAATCAGAAATCTCTCTTTTAGATCTTGAGGTTCACAAAAATATTCAATACTCATATCAATTAAGATGCTATAGCTAGATACCTCAATCATTTTTCATAAAAAGCTTTAATTATTGATTTAAAGTTTTTGGATCTTCTTAAATTTTCTATGTGAATACAAATATTCCAAAATTCATCATCCTTGTTCTTGACATTTTCCTACAACAACCTTCACAATATCAAAATACCACCAATACTATATATGTATTGCATCTTAGTAGAGTAATATTTCCAAAACTTTGTGTTATCATAGTCTACTTTACCAACTCTAGATTACTAGTTTGCTTCATGAAGCATAAGTGCAACCACAAAAGTTGTACTAAATATTTTATATGAAAACAAATTAATGTTATAAAATAAATAAAATATTACCAATAGAAAATATTACATAAAATCTTAATCTTAAATACTATTTGATTCAAGCAATCAACATTTTCTTGTTAGCTTTAGCTAAACTTACTACTTCCTCTAACCATGGAAAATAGAATTTAACTTCATGATTCTCAATTAAAATCCTTCTATTGGCTAGCCTATTTGCATATTTGTTTTCTTCCCTTAATATATGTGCAAATATATTTTCTTCAAACTCTATAGCAAGGTCTTGTACTTCCACAATTATCTTTTGTATTTTCTATGGAGCCTCTACTTCCCTCAAAATTGTATTTATCACTATTAGTGAATCACATTCCATCCATACTCTATTCCAATTCATTTGTTTGCTTATTATTAATCCTTCCAAATTTTCCAATAGAAAATCTTGAATTTTACAAGTTAATTCTATAAAATAAATCAAATATTACCAAAAGAAAACATTACAAAAAATCTTAATCTTAAATACTATTTGCTTCAAGCAATCAACATTTTCTTGTTAGCTTTAGCTAAACTTACTACTTCCTCTAACCATGGAAAATAGAATTTAACTTCATGATTTACAATTAAAATCCTTCTATTGGCTAGCCTATTTGCATATTTGTTTTCTTCCCTTAATATATGTGCAAATCTATTTTCTTCAAACTCTATAGCAAGGTATTGTATTTCCACAATTATCTTTCATATGTTCTATGGAGCCTTTGTTTTCCTAAAAATTGTATTTATCACTATTAGTGAATCACCTTCCATCTATACTCTATTCCAATTCATTTGTTTGCTTATTATTAACCCTTCCAAATTTTCCCAAGCTTCAACTTCATTGTTTTTATCAAATACACAACTAAAAGCATAATGAGACAAAATATCTTCCCTATTATTTCTAATTATTTCTCCTCCTCCCCTTGGTCCTATATTTCCATTCAATTCAACCAACTCCACATCTAGTGGTTTCCACTTTATATTATTTTTCTTATTTTTGTTTATTCTTTACCCAACATCATAATTTTATTTGATGACTTGAATCTATCTATTAAATCTCTCTACTTCAATATTAGGGATTGGGTGAGTTGATAGGGTTGGTTTAGACTCCTCTATGGCTAGAAAAAAAAAAAAAAATCATTACCTCTAAAATACTTTACTTTCCTTTAACTATTCTTTTATTCATTTCTAGCCAAACAATCCAAAGTATTGTATCTTTAACCTCACTTTTAAAAGTGCTTAACAATAAAGCCTCATATTTAAAAGTGCTTTGACATTGCTTTAACCATTCTTCAATTCTTCTATTCATCACCATGCATTTACCAAACATATTAATAATCTATTATCATAGTTTCTAAACTATTGAATAGTGTCCTAAGATATGGTCTATACTCTCCTCTTTTTTACAAAGAATACATTGTGAGGAGCCATGAAAACCCTTTTTCATAAGGTTATCCCAGGATAAAATTCTTCTATAACCTACTATCCAAACAAATATTTTGACTTTAGGAATGCTTAGGATATACCAAATATCTCTCCATATTCTTGTGGTATTCCTACTTTGTTGGTGCTTTATATTATATTTATTTCTTATTTTAAATTCTCCTAAGCCATTCAACTCCCAAATCAACTTATCCTCAACTCTCCTAAGAATAATCACTATTGTTATATTTCTATTCAATTTCTTCCTAGCATCACTATATTTTATACTTGTAAAATATCTTCTTTCCATTTATATATTCCTTCCTAATCCTTTTACATAATATTTGAAACTCTATCACTATATTTATCTTGAATTAATATCATCCATGGTTTCAAAATTGGATCTAGATTGAGTTGTTTTTTATCACACCAAGTATCCATCCAAATAGAATTTTTTTCTCTAGTTCCCACCACCCATCTTAGACCTTTAATCACTAGATCAATTATTTATTTTTTTTAATTTTCCATAGTGCAAAACCATTTTGTAGTGAGAATGCAATAAATATTAAGCTTGGGTCATTGGGCTCAACATATTTACTTAGAAGAATTATTTTCCATTGTCTTTGACTCTCTTTGTACAATCTCCAAATTACTTTTCCCCTAAGATCTAAGTTTGCATATATAATAACTCTTAAATAAATACATCCCTTAGTTTTATCATCACACACATTGCTTCATTTCACCAAAGTAAATCTCCTTTAACCATGCAATCCTGACCACAAAAATACCGCATAATATAGATTAAATTATTTTCTATCAATTTTAGCATAATATACAAGGATATATAATATGTTGTAATGGCCTGTAAGACTAATTTAATTAGTTGCACTCATATTGCTAATGATAACCATCTACCTTTCCATGTTGGTAGTTTATTCTAAACTTCACTTATATCTATATTCTATAATTCTATCCTCATTCTCCTTTCAAATAAGGAATTCCCTTGATAAGTTTTTGGTAAAGCTACCTCCTCTATTTGAAGTGATCTACATATCCCTACTTGGTTTCTAGCTAGAGTGTTTAGGAAGTAAATTTTGTATTTTTTCCTATTAGATTTATACCCTAAACCTCTTTCATATTATTTTAATATGTTATTCAAAGCTTTGGCCTCATTTATCTCTAACCTTCCAAAAAAGGATTGTATCATCTATAAACTATTGATGGGTGATGTTTTCGATGTTATTAATAGCCTTAAGTCCACTTATTAGCCCATATTTATTAGCCTTCTTTAAGTTCCTATCCAATACCTCTACCATAATAATGAATAGATATGGTGATAGATGATCTCCCTATCTAAGACCTCTATTGGCTTTAAATGATTCTATTACTAACCCATTGACAAAAACTGAATAAGATACTATAGAGACATAAGCTTTAATCCATATAGCCCATTTATTCCCAAATCCAAAAATTTCTAAAACTATAAAACAAAACCCATTTAACCCTATCATAGGCTTTACTCATATCATTGTTCTCTCTTTTATTGAAGTTGTTGAATGCATAAATTCATGAGATGCTATGATATTCTCTATAATTTATCTCCCTTTCACAAATCCTCCTTGCTCTTCTAAAATAATTTTGTCTAATAGTGGTTTTAAATGATTTTCCATCACTTTGGATATTATCTTATATGCCATATAACATAGGATTATGACCCTAAATGAATCAAACAATTTTGCATTCTTCTTTATTGGAATCAGGGTAAGATATGTTGTATTTATATTAAAAGGTATGTACTATTTTACCTTATACCATTCCAGTGCCACTGTAACAACCCCAAACTGATCAACCCAAGAGAGATTTTTTTTGTTATTAAAAGAACCCTGACAAGGTTCCAAGGAGTACCCATGGTTAAATAGAGATTAGGAATAACCACATTTTAAGTTTGTGATGTTGTAGATGTCACTCGAGTGGATAGGAGAGGCCAAAATTGCATAGTTACTAGTGTTTATCTTGTATACCTCCATGGCATAAAGGATTATCCAATAGTCACCCAATATTTCTTGCATTCTTTGTTAATGAAAGACATCTTGACCATAACATTAGGATTATCCCTTCTCAATATTTAGAGAAGGAGCAATACCTTTTCCCTTACCAATCATACAATAGTCTATGTTGGTTCCTTTGGTGTATTTCCTTTGAATTTGGTTTGATGTATCTCTATGGTAAGCCACTATATTCAATGCTTGACCATCTCATCTCCATGATGGGTAGTCCAAAAAACTACCACTCCACATGATAGATTTTCCATGGACACATAGGACCTAGGAGTTGCCTCCCCATAACTATCCTAGGATCGAGTAGATATAAAGAGTTTTCTAGATGAGGTTAAAGAGCAAGAACCAACCCCAAAATAACAAAAAGAAGAAGAATCTAAAAAACCAACTCTCTCTCTCTCTCTCTCTCTCTCTCTCTCTCTCTCTCTCTCTCTCTCTCTCTCTCTCTCTTTGCATAGCTAAAAGAACAATCTAAACAATCTATTTACAAATAAAGGAACAAAACCTTTTTCATCATGATTAAGTAAAGCATGGTAACTACCAAAAGAGATTTCATTGAATTTAGATTTGAACAATCACATAATTCATCATTTAAACAATAAATCCATGGTGATAAATTATTTACAAACTCCCAAGTCTATCATTAATAAAAGAGAACATTATTACATAATCCAAACTTGCAAATATTACATAAGTAATATCAATCCTTCTATTACATTAATCCTCTTTATCCAAGAGGGATTTACAACTTAATCCTTCCACAATATTTTAGAAAAAAATCTACTAACATAACTAAAAATAATGACCTACCCTCCACTTCCATCAACAACTTCCTTGATCTCCATAGAAAAATTGTGGGTAAAAGGGATTAGGAAAACTCCATTAAGAATATGTATGCATCACTACATGATTCATTTAAATATATAAATGCATAGAAAAAAATGCAATAAATAATCCCATACTTCTCTTTCCAAAAATTATGTCCACAATAATTTAATTCCATACCTAACTTTTCCAAAGCATAACAAATTCAACTCTACATAGGAATCCCCATAAATTCCTTTTCCAAAGAAAGCCACAAAGGAACCTCATAATTCCTTTCATTAAGCCACTAAGGAACCCAAGATACATTTATTAATCCATAAAGAAATAAATCACAAAACAAAGGATCATTCCACAAAAACCCTAGATTTCCTTAGATTTTAAACAATCTAAATAAAACAATAGACTTAATATTAACTAGGGAAATCCTTTTCCAATTAAACAACATTAGATTAAAACATTCCAAAAGGTTAATTTCTCAAAATAAATCATTAGAATATAAAGCATTCTAAAGAAACATTTATAGGAAATGATCTTAATCTTAATTCAATTAAACTAAGCAAGCAAAAAATTTTGAAGCACTCACATTCACCAAGATAAATCAACTGGACTACACAAAAGACACAGGTGGAACTCCAACAATGATCTTATCTAGATCAAGAAAGGCATCAAAACTCCAAAATAATATTAAATAGCACAACGACAAAAAATCTAGAGACAAGTAAAAACTAAAATATCACAGGCAAACACAAAGGTAGGAATCAACCATGATCACTCTTCCCCCTTATATTATGCAAGAGAACAAGATACACATTGGCAGAGACACCATGCTACCAAGGTTCACCAATGGAAATGTGCCCAACTAGTGAAGTCTTCCTACACCATAGAAAAGCAATGATGCATAATTGTATCGCTCCAAATTTTTTGCATCCCTACCTTCAGGCTATAGGATCCGCGCCCGGAAGGAGGATGGGAAAAGGATGGTGCGGTACCTCGGACTGAGAGGACTTTGCGAAGGTCCCGCCTCTCAAGGGAGGTGTATTTTGGTGATTTTTCGACGGATGGTGGGTTCACCAGGAAACATTTGGCGGCAGTTTCCACGCCTAGGTTTTGGAATGTGTTTTGATGTGTTCGTTTTAATCTTAAGCATTCATGTCCTAGGTTTGGCCGAATGAATCTAAATTAAACTACATGAAAATGCAACTTTCATGAATACAACAAACAGATTTGAAAGCAAAAAATAGAGAATTTTATAGAATGACAATGAAGAATACCTGATCCGGGTGTACGAAGAAGATTCGACGTTTGAAGCGATCCGGATCGCTCGTAATCTGACAGAATCGCCTGCAATCTGACAGAATCGTCTGAAACTGACAGAATCGTCTGAGATCTGACGAATTCGTCAGACGAATTCGTCAGAGACCTGCAAAACAGAAAATAGATGCAAAATACAAGAAATTCTACTGTGCTAACAGAGGCAAATTACACCAAATAATAAAATGAATACTGAGCAATAGTTTAAAACAGCAATCCTAGCCAATTTCTGTATTTTAACAACAAATCATGAACTTAATGTGCAATCTAAGCTAAATGGGTGAACTCCAAATGCAAAATAATATAAACACTGAGTAAATGATCTAATTTGCAGCATAAAATGACAAAGAAAAGGTTGAGAAAAGCAAACTCCAGGCACTGATTGCCTCGATGTGGACTGCAGTCGAGATCGTCTCGCATCAGTACGAAATCGTCTCGCATTTGACGGGATCGCCTCCGATCTGAACGAGGTTCAGTCGACGACGATGGATGGTGGCTCCGGCTAAAAATCAGTGATGTACCTGCAACAAAATTGCTATGGGACTAGTGCAAAAGCAAGATTAGGATGTTTTGACGCAGAGGGAATCACTTTGCAGAAAATTTCAGCCAGGGGTTGGGGAGGGAAAATCTTAGAGATTAAATAGGCTTAGGGGGAGTAGTTAGGAGGTTGGAGATCATCCCAATTTGGGAGATCTCCAACGGGGGAGGGTCCCAACGGCGCAGACACGCTTCTGCCCAGATTGGAGACCCGTTGGAACAGATTCCAACTATGCAAATTCAGTTTTGCGACAAGATCGTCTGGACGTCCTAGTCCAGACGAAATCGTCAAATATGGGACGATATCGTCTGATCGGCGACGATATCGTCAAACGGTCAAAACAACCTCTAAAAATGGCACGAAAAAGGGGAAACGGATTTCCTGGTGGTTAACGGGCGGTTTGGGAGGTTAAATTTGAATTTAAATTTATTTACTAAGGTGAATGTAAATTTTATAATTTCTTTGCGCCAATTTTAGGGTGCTACATTTTGCCCCCTCTTTAGCGAATTTTTCGAAGAAAATGCGTTAAAGATGAGTTCTTCTCGATCTACGAGAAAGCAAAAAATTATTCCCATTTTTAGGCGACGATTCTTGGTCGAATCGTACGACAGCTTACTATGGTGCCCCCTCCGTGTTTTTACCCAAATCGAACGTTTGAGGTAAAAACGCGAAAAAGCAAAAAAAATTATTGTTGAATAAAATTAAGAAAAATAGGGTAAAACCCTAATTCATTTTTACTGTTCATTTTTACTATTTTTAGAGCTCTGAAGCAAAATGGTGGAGACAACGCACAGATCGACAGAAGTCCAGATGCGGTCTACGGGTAAGAGTCTAAACTTAGTTTAGAATGCTTTAATTTGATTTTTACATGCTTTTTAGGTAGATTTTAGATGAATTTTGAGCATCGCGGCCGTTTTAGGGCCGTCGACGTCGTCGGGACGAAATCGTCCCGATTTCGACGAAATCGTCTCAATTTCGGCAATTTCGCCTGAGGGCGAAATCGTCGAAAGGGGGACGATTTCGTCAAATTAGAGACGATTTCGAACTGCGAAATCGGAGACGATTATGCTCAAATTTGGGACGATATCGTCCAATAGTGGGCGATATCATCAATTGCACAAAATTGAATTTTTAATTTGCATTATTGATTACTTGAATTATTGATTAATGATTGTTTATTGTTTATGTTGCTTATGTTGCAGAGAGGATTGCTAAAAAGTAGAGAATGGAAATATGGAGGATTGAGAGATGACTTGGCCGCTCTGACACAGGCAGAGCGAGATCTGCTGGCACAGGCCGACTTACTGCATGTGGCAGAGATGCCACAAGTATCCACGGACATGGGGCTTCTAACAGCCCTAGCAGAGAGATGGTATCCGGGTTCTTCCTATTTTTGGTTACCGACAAGGGAGATGGCTCCCACACTAGAGGACGTATGGAGGATTCTGAGAATCCCCATACAAGGACGGATGATCACTCCTACGGCCAATCAGGGCCACGCTATGGGACGACTGTGTGGTGACCCGAGCTTCGCCCTGGAGAAGGGCGGAGTGAATATCGAGGCACTACGCCAGATGCCGGGGCATCCCGACTCACACGAGTACTAGGCTGGAGTGGTTGGTGGACTTCTACTGTGCCACCAGAGCGGATGCGGGGTACCATGGATGCTCGTAGATGTGATCTACGATATGCGGGACCATGGGTACAGGTTTTGCTGGGGCAGCTTTGTTCTATGTCGGTTGTACAGGATCCTGTATGGGGTCGTGTACAAGGGCGGGCGATGTCTGGTGATGACATCGCTCCTACAGGTTTGGTCTTGGGAGCACATTGCGGTGCGGAGGCCGGTAGGGCTTCCAGCGATAGGGATTGACGGGGAGAGGCCCCGAGTCTTCTATTGGTGGCTCCGGAGAGGGTCACAGCGGCGGATCGACCTGCCGATGTCCCGGAGACTACTTGATGATTTGGTCCCAGACCAGATCACCTGGAGACCATGGAGAGGGCACCCAGGGTGGGCCGAGGACGGACAGGAGCTGGCTCGCATCAGGCGAGTCTGCTGGCTATGGATGGAGAGAGGAGAGGTGGAGCTCCACCGCTATGACCGAGTTTTGAGACAGTTCGGTCTACAGCAGGGGATCCCATCTCTGAGGGATTACGAGTTTTCTCGGACTGTCCAGGATAACACCACGGTTAGCGGGGCTCCCGACATGCGGCGCTTCCGGAGCCGGGACGCGGGACGATGCCCCCATCCGGCCGGTGGATGGGGACGACGCGAGAGTAGCCGATGGCTACGATGCCTGGTACGCAGGCATCCGCCCTCCTCGGATGACGAGGGCACAGGGTCCGATCCACGCGGTTGTGCGTCGGATAGGGAGGCGGTGCCAGGGAGCGATAGAGGCGGCCCAGGGTCACGGCGGGAGGGAGCAGAGGAGGCCACGAGGCACAGGAGAGGCCGCGACAGCGGGAGAGGAGGGAGGAGAGACCCCCATCTCCACGAGAGAGAGACCACCATCGCCCGATAAGGGCAAGGGTGTAGACACTAGGGAGAGCAGCGAGACAGCGACTCTCCGAGCTGAGGTTGCCCGCTTGCGGGCTCAGGTGCAGACACTACAGGATGAGGCTACATGGCTCAGAGCTCGGGGCGGAGGAGCGAGCACTCAGGATTTAGCACGCGCTATCGCCCGGATCACTTTCTATCAGGCTCTATACTACCGGGCGGTGCCGGCGAGAGCAGAGGGTGCCATTACCGGCACACATTGCGGAGCCTTGTCGTGATGGGGTCATCTAGGACATCATCACGATCGGCATCCCGGACTCACGGCACCACACGGACTGCGATGGGGCCACCTCCTCCACCTCAGGGGGGGGAGGAGATGAGGCTGAGAGCTCGAGGGGCTCTCGAGACACTACACAGAGGGTATTTGATTGAGTATGCCAAGATATGGATTGTGGCATACTAATCTAGCTGATATGATGTACATATATATTTGTGACATATATAGATGAGATATTTTTGATCATATGACTTATATTGTGTTATGTATTTTTATGATGCTTTTAGATGTTTTAATTGATTGATTTAATAATTCATTGAGGATTCATGTAATTATGTCGTTGGAAATATTATAATTTGAATGTCATGCTATAACATTATAAATGAAATAATCTGATGTAACAAAGTGGTTGTTTGTGATGCAATGTGATAAAAATAAAAAGACTTCTAACAATAATTTCAAAGGACATTGTCGCTATTATAGACCATTTCATGGAGTCGCTGCTCACTCGGTCGTCAAGCTAATCCCATTTATAGAAATATTGTTAAAAAGGAAAAGAGTGCTTAAGAGACTGTCTTAAGACTTTAGTGCAATAGTGCAAATGATGATGATGATGATGATTGGTTTTGTTTTCAGATTTTCATGAAAAAATATTATGCATGAAATATTGTTTAAAATGATTTTTGCTAGGCATAAATCCCTAAGTGTGATAAAATTTGTGAATAATTCCTTAGGAATTATACCATCATTGCAAAGTTAAAGGTTGACATAATGACATGAAATAGTGATAATGTGTTTGCTTTTGAAAAGCATAATTTGTGTAAAATGAAGTCATATGGTTTTCATGATTTTGAAGAAATGGGGAATAAAAATTGTTACAATGGTTTGCGCTAGGCATAGAATATGTAGGTATAGACTTATACCATCATCGCGAAAATCCAAAAAAAATAGTTTTATTGCATGGTTGATTTTTGATGAACGAGAAAAGATGAAAATGAGGACTTGCGCTAGGCATAAAATTCCAATTTTGGTTTTGAAACTATACCATCGTCGCGAAAGTCAACCGAGATATATATGATTTGATTTGTGTAATTTGGAAGAAATTTTTGATTTTTCTAATTCTATAGTTGTCTTTGTGAAAAATAATTGTACTTGATTATTCCAAACAAGTTGCAAAAATAATATTTCAAAGTATTTTGAAGACAAAAGTTAGATTTATAAGGAATCCCATGTGCATATGTGCATTCATTTCCGATCTTGATTTATCATAATGATACACAAAATCTCTCAAATACAAATGTGTGTGCAATTGCATTGTTCATTTACCAGTTTTGAGCAAGATACTATGATACAAGTGATTTGAAGAAACCAAATAAGTGTTCATTAACCATGATGTAGATGCATATAACCATATTAGACTACTATGTAGATCGGATTATCAAGAGCTAGCTAATCCATAAGCAGACATAGGTCTGTACAAAAGAAGGTCGCTAATGTGACGGACATATCGCCACGCTAGGAGTTACCCAAGGCCAAGCGGGTTGGGCACAAACCACCTGTTATGGGGCTTACCTCACAGTTTTCGAATAATTGAGAATTCCAAGGATTCAAGCTCATCAACCCTTCTTTTCTTTTCAAAGGGTAGGGAAAGGGATTTTATTGCTTTCTTGCTTTCTTTTGAACTTTGCTTATTTTTCTTTTTGTATTTCTTTTGCTTGATAATGCTTGGAACATTGCTGAAATAACATTTTTCTTTTCTCTTCTTTCTTGAATTTTTCTTCTCTTTTTCTTTGCTAGGGATACTTGCTCGGATTAGCTGTAGAGCAAGGGATTTTTATTCTGGTAGGGGTGAGCTTGTCCTTTTGCCAATTCTCAAAGATTCTAGACCATGTGCATGATAGGATAGTCGGGGAAACTTTTCACTCAAGAAATCAGTTCTACTATGTAGCAAAACATGGAAATTACAAATATAATCATTTTATTGTGGAAAGATGTGCTTGGTTTAAGTAAATAACAAGATCAATTCTCTATGCTCAAACTTTATTTAATTAAATTTTGTGAACTTTGATATAAGAGAGATTAGTAATCATGCCAAATAAAATCAAGATATTTATTGTTGTGAGTGTGCAAGTGAGGGATTCAAAATAAATGCTAATTTATCCAAAATAAGTTGAAACATATAACTGCAATAATTGTAAGAAAATATATATAAATGATTTGTGAGAAAGTTTTTGAGAATGTTGACTCTCTCTTTCTTCTGTATATTGTTTTGGTTTTGAAAGAGTCAAGCATATTGTTGTTTTTATATTTTTGAGCAAAAAATTTAACAACTGCCTTAAATAAATGCAATAGATAGTTTTTGAAGATTTTTGGAGATTTATGAATGTTTTTTGGTGTTTTTGAATAAATTGAAAGAAATACAAGATAGTAATTTTGAACAAATATATACATGGATGAAATGACCAAGTTTATGCATAGTAACGTTTAAGATGCAAAATATTCATGGGTTCTTTAAGTTCTTTACCATCTAAGGTAGATAATTTATATGCTCCTGATTCAAATTTTGCGAGTAATAATGTATGGTCCAAGCCAGTTGGGCTCAAATTTACCTTTAAGTTCCTTAGTTGCATTTGTATTTTTTGAAGATTTTGAGGATTTTGATTTTTTTGTATTTTGATTTTAATTTATGAATTGAAATTGGTGGTATATACAAGATGATCTATATACACTATACAAGGTTTATTTGAGTATAGCATGTCTAAGGTTGCTTCAAAATCAAAGGAGGTTTTGAAGGATAATCTGGTTGAGGTGAAGGTAAGAATATAAGGTGATGAATAAAAGGTAGTGATAACAAAAGCTTTGTTATAATGTAGAATAATGTAGCAAAAGATTTGACTTTTATATGTGGAAAATTGATCATGTTACAAAATAAAATGTCAGAAGGATAAGAAGGTTCTTCATTCTTATTATTATCTTCCAAGTCTTGATAAGATGGAGAAAGTATATGTGAAAGATATGCATGAGTGTTATTTGGTAAACAAGGATGATCATATATGGATGAAGAAAAGTGATGGATAGAAAATAATTGTGATAATAGAGAATGTATAGAACTTGATGTTTCAATCGTTAAATATTCTTCAAATGGTGTTGGGTCACCATGTATGGTAACAATTTTATTTGTAAGTTCAAACTTCAAACATTGGTGAAGAGTGGAAGGGACAACCCTCATCGTATGAATCCAAGGATTCTGGAGAAGTAGGTTGTAAGGTGAAGGACAATATCCTACATAGAATAAAGTATCCAGGATCTTGGATCCAATATTGAGGGAAACATTATAGTACCTTGAGCTTCTTGAATTTCATTGTTAAAAGATTTTATAAGAACATTTGATTCATTAAGATCTTCTTCCTTTGATTTGAGTTTTTGGAATAATTGATAAGTGCATAAATTAAGAGAGGAGTCATTATCTACCATGATAGTTCTAACAGGTGTTTCTTTACTAGATCCTGTAATGTAAAGATAGGAGTCTTCTTGTGGAGTAGAGGAAGGAATATCCTCATCATAGAATGAAATATGGTTAACCTCAAGAGGGTTTACACCATTAATTATGTTCTTAGAGAAAATATGATGAGGAACAAATTGTTGGCTAGGTATTTTGAACAAAATTTCCTTATGAGAAATTTGTAATACTTCTAAAAGGGATATCTTTGCTTGAGGATTAATCACTTGTTGTTGGTTATCAAAGTGGATTTCAGATTGAGATTTTGATTCTAAAGATGAGCTTTCTATGCTTACATTCCATTTTGGATCATTCTCTAGAGCCAAAGATAGTTTTGAAGGTTGGTCAAATGAGGAATCCATCTCTTGAATATCAGATTGAGTTGATTGAACTTGAGGTTGCTCATTTGTAGTTTTTGTTACAATATTAATAATATCATCATGATGGGACACATTAACATGCAATATTTGATTGGTTTCTTGTTGTTGATAATTGAGTAGGGGTTCTTGGGAGATCCCCATGTCTTGATTGATTATTGGTATTTGTTGTGTAGGAGTTTGATAGTTTACTTGGAGATTTATAATCAGTTGTAGATTGTAATTCCTTTATATTAAAAAGACCCTTATCAATCAAATCTTGAATTGCACATCTTAAATCTTTACAATTTTGTGTCATATGTCCATCTACTCTATGATATTCACAATGTAGCTCAAGTTTAAACCAATCTGATGTGGTATCAGGTTGTCTTATGGAAGGGAGTTCAATAATATTTGTGTCAAGTAAATACTTGAGAATTATATCCATTGGTTGATTAAGCCTAGTAAATTTACGTGATGAAGGTTTTTGAGAGGTTTTTGATAAATGCCTTAGGAATTTCGTCATAAAAGGACCTAATGGTTTCTCACCTCTACTTTCTTTATTATGGGTAGAATGATGACAGGAAGATTGCGATGTAGGAGGTGAGTGCACGGTAGAATTGGAAGAATAAGTATTTTCTTGTTGAAATGGATGTGTTGTATTGAAAGAAGAGTTTTGAAAAGGTGGTGGAGGATTATATGTGGATTGATAGACATAATATGGATATATGGGAGAATAGATAATATCATTATGAAGAGGATTGGCAAAGGGATTGTTTTGTTGGGTTATGGATGAAAAATAAGAAGAGTGTGATGGAGGTGGTGTTGAATAGGGATGAGGTTGGTCATAATCAACAAATGTATTTAGCTGAATTCTTCCAACATTACTGATGGACTCATATTGATTTGAGTAAAAACTCATGGTTTCTTTAGTACTTCTAAAAGTAATATTTAGCATCTACTATTTAGGATTGAATATAAAACATACAAACTTGAAATGATGATTTTGTTTTTGTTTTTCTTGTATATATATATATTTTTGTTTTTTTTGTTTTTGTTTTCAAAAGGTTATGATGCATTCACGTCGGGTTCACCAAAATGTATCGCTCCAAATTTTTTGCATCCCTACCTTCAGGCTATAGGATCCGTGCCCGGAAGGAGGATGGGAAAAGGATGGTGCGGTACCTCGAACGAGAGGACTTTGCGAAGGTCCCGCCTCTCAAGGGAGGTGTATTTTGGTGATTTTTCGACGGATGGTGGGTTCACCAGGAAACATTTGGCGATAGTTTCCACGCCTAGGTTTTGGAATGTGTTTAGATGAGTTCATTTTAATCTTAAGCATTCATGTCCTAGGTTTGGCCGAATGAATCTAAATTAAACTACATGAAAATGCAACTTTCATGAATACAACAAACAGATTTGAAAGCAAAAAATAGAGAATTTTATAGAATGACAATGAAGAATACCTGATCCGGATGTCTGAAGAAGATTCTAACGTTTGAAGCAGTCTGGATCGCCTGTAATCTGACAGAATCGCCTGCAATCTGACAGAATCGTCTGAAACTGATAGAATCGTCTGAGATCTGACGAATTCGTCAGAGACCTACAAAACAGAAAATAGATGCAAAATACAAGAAATTCTACTATGCTAACAGAGGCAAATTACACCAAATAATAAAATGAATACTGAGCAATAGTTTAAAACAGCAATCCTAGCCAATTTCTGTATTTTAACAACAAATCATGAACTTAATGTGCAATCTAAGCTAAATGGGTGAACTCCAAATGCAAAATAATATAAACACTGAGTAAATGATCTAATTTGCAGCATAAAATGACAAAGAAAAGGTTGAGAAAAGCAAACTCCAGGCACTGATTGCCTCGATGTGGACTGCAGTCGAGATCGTCTCGCATCAGTATGAAATCGTCTCGCATTTGACGGGATCGCCTCCGATCTGAACAGGTTCATCGACGACGATGGATGCTGGCTCCGGCTGAAAATCAGTGATGTACCTACAACAAAATTGCTATGGGACTAGTGCAAAAGCAAGATTAGGATGTTTTGACGTAGAGGGAATCACTTTGCAGAAAATTTCAGCCAGGGGTTGGGGAGGGAAAATCTTAGAGATTAAATAGGCTTAGGGGGAGTAGTTAGGAGGTTGGAGATCATCCCAATTTGGGAGATCTCCAACGGGGAGGGTCCCAACGGTGCGGACACGCTTCGCCCAGATTGGAGACCCGTTGGAGCAGATTCCAACTATGCAAATTCAGTTTTGCGACAAGATCGTCCGGACGTCCTAGTCCGGACGAAATCGTCAAATGCTGGGACGATATCGTCTGATCGGCGACGATATCGTCAAACGGTCAAAACAACCTCTAAAAATGGCACGAGAAAAGGGGAAACGGATTTCCCGACGGTTAACGGGCGGTTTGGGAGGTTAAATTTGAATTTAAATTTATTTACTAAGGTGAATGTAAATTTTATAATTTTATTGCGCCAATTTTAGGGTGCTACAATAACAACACTAAAAACATCACCCAATAATTTGGCATGTAATCCAAAGAAACAATCACTCTTGTACCTTACATTATACAAGAGGATAAGATACACATTGGTAGAGACAACATGCTACCAAGATTCACCAATGGAAAGGCACTCGACTAGAAAATTCTTACTGCACCAGAGAGAAGCAATGATACATAGCAACACTGCAAGAATCACCTAACCATCCAACACTCAATACAAATCAATAGTCACTAAACAACATAAAGTCTTAAGAAATAATTACACCAACATAGAAGCACATAGAACTAAGAAACAAGATGCATCTCACAACTATGTAAGGAGTCATTCAAACAAGAGAACACATGCAATTAGACATAAAACTCAAATCTTAAACCAACCAAAAAACCACATAGGAGCCAAGGGTGCAAGGATAAATAATACAATGTAAAACATCCATCTATTCCAAGTAGGCTACAATAAAAAACCTTCCTTAGGTTCTAACACAAACCAAGAATAAATAAGAGTCAATGTCCTTTTCTTCCTTTTGCTCCAGCTATCGTTCACCACCCACTCTACACATTCCCTCTCTTCTTCCTTTTTTCCTCATTTTTTAACCTTTACTCCCCAAAGAATTGAAAATTAAATAGTTCTCCTTTATTCAATGTGACTTTGATATAACCTCCATTCCCCACCTCCATAAATGCTCAAGATCCAGGCAAGGAATATTACATAACTCCCATGTCTACCCACACTTTTTCTTTTATTAAAAAGAGAGAGGAGAAACCTTAATGATTGAAGAACTCCCTTCTTAAATGTCCACCACTCATTGCATTTATTAACAACAAGCCAACGAGGATGCCCTTAAATCTTTCAAAGGTTAGCATAGATAAAACATCCAATACTTCTCTTCCAATCTACTCATTACTAAAGCAATAGGAAGATTCGTTGTTCCATAAACACACAAGCCAATAATTAGGAAGAGTCCTAACATCAACTTGAGGTTATTAATAAAAACTAATCCAAACATTAGGATCAAATTCTTTGATTTAAGGATTACTCAAACCAACCTTAATTTTATCCGAAGCTTAA
Organism: Wollemia nobilis; assembly: GCA_028583015.1. Classification (NCBI taxonomy): domain Eukaryota; kingdom Viridiplantae; phylum Streptophyta; class Pinopsida; order Araucariales; family Araucariaceae; genus Wollemia; species Wollemia nobilis. The sequence continues at coordinate 2,304,832 of JAQPPZ010000386.1, read as the reverse complement.
TATCATAAGCTAATTAATATTTTCAAGAAGACTGAGATATAAGTCAATCTATATCAACCATGACACAACAAGTAAAAATGCATTCCCTCAATGTTTTACACCATTGTTTTATCCATAATTGGGTGGCCTATTTTAAGATAGACTAAGCTACCATGGACCTACTTTAAGGAGACTCACTACAAGAAACTTTCTAGTCCATTGATGCAAACATGAGCACAAGAAAAAATGCAATACACCTATATGAAGGGTATTTATCCATGTTACCCTGATTTGTTGATGAACAAGTCATCATCATCATTTTCATTTTATATATGGTCTCTCATTTCCTATGGCCAACTTTCTTGTCCACCTATGAGAGTACATGATCCTACAACCATGCATAGAATCAGTAGTACCATATTCTTATAAAACATAAGCAAAGCAATAATTCCAAATAAAACATCCATATTGCAATTAATACTAAGCATTGAATCATTAAATCAATACATAGTCCATATCATAAATGAGTCCTGCCAAGGTGGGTTATGACATACTACCCCCCTTGGACTAAACATATTCCTCTATTTTTTTCTTGCAAAAGCAGTACATTTCAACTTTATTCAAATAAATAAAGAAAATGTATTTTTGTCTCATCCACTTTTTCCAAGTGGTATTTTTCTAAAAATATTAGTCCCACTAGACTTTGCATTTTCCTAGAGTTTACTTCCTCATCACTTTGGAATAAAACCATAGAATCTTCACTGGTCTCACTTCAATGGTTGTTAGATATTCCATCTGCAACTTTGAAACATCCCACACATGATTAGGATCAACAATGTACTTTTTAAGTAGGCTACATGGAAATAATAATGGATCTTTGATAGGTTGGATGGTAAAGTGAGTCTATAGGCTATAGGACCGATCCTCTCAATGATCTTATAAGGGCCAAAAAATGGGGATCCAACTTAGTAGAATTGATGGTGCTTTTCATGGGTTTAACTCTTAAGAATACTCTATCTCCAATAGAGGATTTATTTGGTGATATTTTTAGATCAACATAACTCTTTTGACAATCGATGTATTTCTTTAGTCTTTGCTTGATCATTTGAAGTTTTTCCTCCATTACTTAGATAGCATCTAATACAATGATAACCCAATCCTCTGAGTTATTACAAGATACATCTCTAAACATATAGGACTTCAAATAGTGTCATTTTCAAGGAGGCATGATAACCATTTTTCTAAGAAAATTCTACTAGATGCAAATAGTATTTCCATAAAGAAATTTGATCCATGCAGTAAATGCAATGCATGTATTCCAAGACTTGGTTCACTCTCTCTGTTTGACCATCTATTTTTATATGGTATAAAAAAAATCATTCAGCTTTGTGCCAACTACATGGTGAAGATCCTGCTAAAACTTAGATGTAGATCTAGATTCCCTATTAGAGATGATTACCTCAAGAAATCCATGTAACCTAAAAATATCTAGCAAACATATTTTCCACTACCAACGCATCATCCTTGGTTTTCCTTAGTATAAAGTGTGAAACCTTGGTCAACTTATTGACCACCATAATAATTGTATCATGATGGTACCTAGTCTTAGGTAAGCCCACAATAAAGTCCATAGATATGACCTACCATTTCTACATTGGTATGTCATGTGGATACAATTACCATGCTAGATGTCTATGCTTAGCTTTCACTTTATAGCATTCTAGGCATCGAGAAATAAAATTAGTGACATATTTATTCATCCCTAACTAGTAAAAAGTCTAATTCATGTTCTCCCTCATTTTTTCTCCTCCAGGATGAGCGTATTAAGGAGATCTATGCACATCTTGCATGACCAGTCTCCTCAAATCATCAATTTTAGGTATAACTACCCTATCCTTAAAGCATAAAAGTCCATTTTCAATGTAAAAATCCTCATTCTCTCCAAGATTTATTCTCATTTTGGCTTAAATTTCACTATAATATTAATCATGATATTGTATTTTCTTGACTTGGTCCATTAATTCCATGTGACTACAAGTCAAAGCAATTATATACCTTCTTCTACTTAAGGCATCGATGACCTTATTTTCCTTATCTTTGATATACTCTATATCAAAGTCATATTCTGCTAGGAACTCAATCCATCTTCTTTGTCTAGCATTTAGAATTAGTTGAGTAAAGATGTACCTCAAACTTTGATTATTAGTCCTCAACTCAAAAGGCTTCCCTAGGAGATAATTTCACCAAATCTTAATAACAAGCACCATGGTTTCTAGCTCCAAATCATGCATAGAGTAGTTTACCTCATGCTTCTTGAGTTTCCTTGACTCACATGCTATGACTAAATCATCTTGGGATAGAACCCCTCCCAAACCTTCCAAAGAAGCATTAGTACAAATTTAAAAGTTCCTATAAGGATCTAGAATATTAATAATAGGTGTAGTAGTAAGCTTCTACTTAAGCAACTCAAAAGCAACTTCACACTTGTCTATCCATTTATATTCCTTTCCTTTTCTTTGAAGGTTAGTTATGGAGTAGGATATTTTAGAATAATCCTTTACAAAATGCATATAAGACCCAATAAATCCCGTGAAGCTTCACACTTTAGGCACATTAGTAGGTGGTAGCCAACTCAAAATGACCTCTATCTTATTTGGATCAACAACTATCCCCTCTACATATATGATATGCCCTAGATACTACACCTTAAGAATATAAAAGTCACACTTTGACAAATTTCTATAAAGTTGGTTCTTTCTCAAAAACCCAAGCATAATTCTCAAATGTCTATCATGCTCCTTATTTCAAGAATATATCAATATATCATCCAAAAATACTAAGATGAACTGATCCATATGCTCCCTGAGCACACTGTTCATCGGATTCATGAATGTTTTTGGTGTATTGTTTAGCCCAAAGGTAATACTGTAAACTCATAATATCCATACCTAGTCTTCAAAGTAGTCTTATGAGTATCGTCCTCTCAAATTCTCAGTTGGTGGTATATTCATTTCAAATAAATATTTGAAAATATGGTGGCACCCTTAAGTTGATCAAACAAATATTCAATCCTGGGTAAAGGGTACCTATTATTAATAGTTGATTTGTTCAACATTCTATAGTCTATGCATAATATTAGTGAACCATCCTTATTTTTTATAAAAAGAAAAGATGCACCCCATGGTAACACACTACTTTTAATCAACCCTTTTTCCAGCAACCCTTGAAGTTGGAATTATAACTCTTGCATCTCAATAGAATTCATCTTATAAGGAGTTCTATAAATAAGTTTTAAACCTAGTTAAATCAAATCCATGCTTAGATGGTAGCCAAGGAAGGTATTTAGGATAAACATTCCTAAACTCATGCAAAATTAGGTGCTCCTTAAACAATTTCTCCTTTCTATCATCCCTAATTTTATGGTTCAATTTAATGATATAGATCATACCATATTTTCTTATATCTTTCTTTAGCTACATTGCTAAGATCATCTATGGTCGAAAAGACCCCTAATCACTATAGATTCTCAATCTCTACTTTTATTTATCTATAAAATCTAACCATCTATCTTGGAAATTAATTAGGTTTCCATGGGTATTTAACCACTCCATCCCCAATATGATGTCGAAGGCATGTAGTAGTGCTACATATAGGCACCATAATGTAGAATCAGTGGGTAGGGTGATATCGATTGTAGGAAAACATTGATCCACTAAGTAGTTATGTCCAGATCCATACTCAACGTTTCACCTTTGTTCCAAAATTATTGGTCTTTCTAGCATATCTTCGACTATACTAGAAGAAAATGAAACTATCAATAACTGCACTATCTATAAAAAAATTAAATTTATTATCAAATAATTTACCATTCAAAAGTATAGGTGTGGCTTGTCCATCTAGATTCTAGTTTCTGGTTGCTACATAGATTATGTGGTTGGTTTCCTCTACCCTTTTTCTAGGTCCTAACTAATTTGGACAATTGTTTACATAGTGTGGTCCTCCATAATCGTAGCAACCACCTTTGAGACCTACATGTCTTTCATGCTTCTACTCCCCTATTTTTTCTCCTTGTGATAGTTCTTAATACCTATATGGTTGAGTACTATTATTTTTCCTCTTATAGAATTTCTTTCTTGAAATTCCCTTATTTTCCATTATTTTTCCTTTCAAAATTTAGAGTACCTTCACTTTTCTTGCTCTGCTCTTGTTCCCATTTCATAAAACCAATACTTTTCCTTTTTTTGATGGCCTATTGATCCTCTTTTGATAATTCTACAAAATTAAAGTAAGTCTTATTTAATTGCATGTTGGACTTAGCTTGTCGAGCCATATCATAAGCATTTTATAGAGTCTTGGGCTTATGCATGTTCATTGTCGATATTATCTTAGGATCTACTCTTAAGATAAATTTATGTACCTTCATAGTCTCACCCTTCTCATAAAGTGGTACATATTTAAGCAACTTTCCAAATTTTTGGTAGTAAATCTCCATCATCTTTGTTCCTTGGAAAAGTGTGGAAATTTTCTCAAATTTCTCCACATAGTGTTGTTCTATGAGGAGCCTTTTCTTAAAGGATTTAACAAAACCTTCCCACATTAAATTTATTGCCTAAATATTCTATCCAACTTTAAAAGTATTCCACCATTCCAACCCTATCTCTTGTAAGTGGAGAGTGATCCAAACTATCTAGGTCACTAAGGAGTAGTTTTTCAGGGAGAAGTAGGTCTCCAACTCATTCAGCCAAGCCTTAGCTAAATTACCCCTATCATTTATAGTGAATTTGGAGATCTTTACATTCTTCAAATACTTAGCTATTTCTACCTCTATAAGGGCCCTAACTTCTTTAGTAGGAGGATTTCTTTCTTATCTAACCTCAAGATTTTTATTTTGTGAACTCTGACCCACTATAGTTTCCAACAACTATTTTTTGATCCATTTGCTCCCTCTATTGGTTCATTTGTTCCTTCTACTACTCTATTTTCTCTTGCAAAAGAGAGACAACACTAGTGAGATTCTCCATATCTCTATTTGAATTTCCTAAACTTTCTCTTAGGGATCTAGCCTCGACACTATCTTGCCTATCCTACCTTAGTGGTTGATAATATCCTCTTCATATTTCCAATTTTGATGCCATATTCCTTGGCCCACACAAATATCTAAGTCAAGTTAATATTTATCTTCCAAATTGTAAGTCTAAATTTCTAATTAGTTACATCATCCATGTAAACTAATGACAGAGCATTATCATCCACTGATAACATTAATGGTCACCCTTACTCCACATAAGACACCATCCCCAAAGGAAGATCCTTTTATCCTTAAGTCACCCATCAAGTCTGGCCAATACTAAGTTCCCTTTAATGGAAGCTTCTAGTCCTACAACCTAGAGCTTAGATACTAATTATAACAACCCCAAACTGATCAACTTGAGAGAGATTATTTTGTTAATAAAAGAATCCAAATAGGATTCCAAGAAGACTAGGCATACCATATTTTGATTTTGTAATGTTGTAGATGTCACTTGAGTGGACAAGAAAGGCCATTCTCTAGTAGTTACTAGAGTTTACCTTGTATATATCTACGACATAAAGGATGCTCCAATGGGCATCCCATATTTCTTGCATTCTTCATGACTGCAAGACATCTTGACCATAGCATTTGGGTTATCCCTTTTCAATCTTTAGAGAAGAGGGGATGCCTTTTCCCTTGCCAAACATATGTCATTCTATGTTGGTTCCTTTGGTGTATTGCCTTTGAATTTGGTTTGATGCACCTTCGCGATAAACCACTACCTTTAGTGTTTTACCACCTCATATCTATGATGGGTAGTCCAAACACCTACCACTCCATGTGATGGTTTTTTCATGGACACATAGGACCTAGGAGTTTGTTACATACCAAACATAGCATCGACTATGTTCCAAAAAATTATTTAATTTATTATTAATATAGTAGTAGTTGAATTATTTTATCATCTTATCTTTCATTTATCATTTGCGAGAATGTAGAGGACTAGGCCCTCCAAGTGGTGAGGACCATCCCTCCTTAAGAGGTAAAGTGATTTAATATAAATTCTTTTATTTCATTCAATTGAATTCCATTCTATTCGTTGTATTCAAATTTATGTTCACTGTGATTGCTTTTGTTATGTTGATTGATTTATTATATGTTACTGAGTTGTTGATATTGGAGACTCGGGTAGCTGTAATGTTCCATGTGCTATCATATATCGAGTTTCAAAATGTGGTAAGGTGGGCTCCTCCCATTTGCACCAGTGTAGTCATCAGGCATACTCACATACTACATAGTAGTAGTGATAGGTGTTCACAATGCCATGATTCATCTATAGAGGGGATAAAATGATGGATACACCACTTAGTCACAGGACAAGCAGCTTACCAAAAGTAGCAAAAGAACTTTTGAATTATGTGCATTACCTTGTGGGGGGGAGTTATAATTTAAAAACACTTGAACTATCATTGGAAAACCAGATAAGACACAGCAACCACTATCATGGTGTCATCGTCCAATTAGGAGTGAGTATTAAACAAAATCATTACTAAAACTAAGGTATAAAATTTTTGTTATTTTCTTTACCGAGAATAATTATACCATATTTAATATGTGGGAGATGTATAGAAATTTATAATGTGGGTGGTGCATGTAGTGAGTTGTGACTTAGGTCATGTGCATCAATCCTTTCTATAGTTTTGTCGCCCAATAGTTATTGTCTTTTATGTCACCTTGTTGTCATGTTCTATCTTTCACTGTTGGTTCTTTCATGTCACATCCAGTTATCTAGGTCTTGTGTCCTCATGGTGGATCCCTTAAGTCAATTCTAGTATTCACTCAAGTCTCTCGATCTTGTGTCCTCATAACCAGCTATCCCTCATGGTGGGTCCCTCGTGTTGGGTCTAGCAATCTTTGTGTCGGATCCAATAGTCACTCAAGTCTCTCGATATTTTATATTCACATCTAGCTATCTCTCGTTGTGGGTCCCTCATGTCAGGTCCAATAGTCGCTATCATATCCAGTAGTCTTCATGTACTTGGTGTGTTGCGGCGCTATCATTGAGTTCCCTTGTGTCGATCTAGCTATATGCTATGTTAGGTGTAGTGCTATCAAGCAGGGTCTGTATCACGTGTCTTTGTTGATCACTAGTTGTATAATCATTAACCATCGATGATAAGTAGCCATTGGAAGAGAATTAGTCATGGGCATCAAGTCAACCAGATCATGGGATCTAAGTTATCCATTGAAACTAGGGAAAAGAGAACTAGTCATTGAGTTCAAAATCAAATAATCCATGTCATAGTTGGAGCAATAGTTGAAGTGAAGAACACACAAATTTTTGGCCAATTTAACCAAAAATTTTGCAGAATTCAAAGTTAAAATTGATAAGCAATATTTATTTACAAGTGCATGAGTGAAAGGTGGACCAAAGGATCAAACAGTTAATTAACAAGATCAAAGAATTTAAATGAAGGGTTCCTGAAGTCACAAAGAAGACCTCCAAAAAATAAAGGTACACATTATACTTCCCCTTTATGCATTAATAGTTTTTATCCTGATCATCCACTACTAAACACCATGGCTTTCAATCCTTCTTCTACTTCTTCCCATGAGAACCTCACACATGATTAAATAGGAAACTCTAATACCAAAACCCTGACCATGCAACCATTAGTAGATAGCATGAACAAATTGACCACATTGGTGACCCAGATATTGGATAAACAAAGCCAACCAACCCCCTATCCCAAATCGCTTCCATAGACACTGGAACAATGAGGATCAGGATGGAGAATAATGTTATGAAAAACAAAGAGATCATATTGGTAGTACCCAAAATTGCTTCAATAGATAGCGGAATAATGAGGATCTGGATAGCGATGAAGTTTATGAACAACAAAAAGGTCCTACTAGAGGCCCCAAAAATCGCTTCCATAGAAATAGGGATAATGAGGACCAAGATAGAGATGAAGTTTACCAAAAAATAAGAGGTCCTAATGGTGTAAATTTCCCATGCATTGATATGCCCACCTTTGAGGGTCATGATCCATGTGGTTGGATAGCTAAAATGGAAGGCATTTTAGACTTATACTGAATTCTCGATTATAAAAAAATTTCTTTTGCTTCCTCCAAACTTAGTATTGAATCTTATCAATGGTTTTCATGGCTCAAACGTGAGCCTAGAAAGACCATATATTGGGATGATTTCACCACACTTTTCCTTAATAGATTTTATGAAGGATCCTCATCTTCATACATGGTTTGGTTGTTATCACTTAAGCAAATAGGATCTGTAAGGGAGTATATTTCAAAATTCACTAGTCTGCTCTCCTATGCAAGAAACTTACCATCCAATGTAGTGGTATCTACTTTTATAAATGGTTTGAAAGAGAATATTCAAGTCAAAATGGACATACATGATCCATATTCTTTAGATACTTGTATAAGGATTGCCAAGTTGGTGGAGAAGAAGGTGCAATATGAAACATCTATACGACATGACTCCTATGGTTGACATCAATACCGCAATATATTTTTCCAAAAAAATGATCAACCATCAAGATGTTACTACTTTAAATATCACAATCACCATCCAAAATATCAAGCTTGTGTGCCACGACAAAACTTTCAAATCAAAAAATGCTGACAAGGAAGATGAAGAGGAAATAGAGGATACCATCTCACCTGATTTTCCCATAAATGAAGACCAAACTGAACCTGGGGAGGCCATAGTCAAAGGATATTATGGCAATTTTAGTATATGCTCTTATGGGTTTATCAGCTCACCATACAATCAAGGTATCAGGATCCATTCAAAAAAGGAAGGTAACTGTATTGATTGATTCAGGAAGTACTCATAACTTTATTGAGACAAAGATTGCTAGGGCATTAAACTTGCACATTAACTCCTCCAATCAAGATAAATTTCAAGTTATAATTATGAATATGGGAAGTTCTCAATATATAGGTAGAACATCTCCAATTTCATTGCAAATGGGAAGTTATACTTGGTGTGGTCCTCTTTTTGTTATGAGTTTAGGGAATTCAAAAGTTATCTTGGGAGTCGAATGGTTAGAACAAATGGACACCATGGTCAGTTTTAATTACAAGCAACACTTTGTTGAATGGAAAGAAATGGGAAGACCATTCACATCCAAGGAATTCCAACACCTCCATAAAAGATAGTAAGTTATCATAGCATCAAAAAATATTAAGAAAAGGTAGTTATGGATTCATTGCCCAAGTTAATTTTATGGAAAAGTAAGCACAAGATATTCCAAAAATCTAATCAAAAGATCTACAAAACATTGTGGCTAACTATGATGGGGTCTTCCAAGAACCAAAGGGACTACCTCCCAAAAGATCCCATGACCATGCCATACACCTTGTTCCAGGAAGTCTTCCTCCTAATGTCCATCCTTATCAATATCCCCAACCTCAAAAAATAGAAATTGAGAAAATTATCCAAGAACTATTAGAACATGGAGTCATTCGTCATAGCACTAGTCCCTATTCTTCACTAGAAGTTCTGGCCCGTCGTAAAGACAATTCTTGGTGTATGTGTCCGGATTTTTATCCCCTTAACAAAATCACCATCAAGGATAAATTTCCTATACCCATCATTGATGATTTACTAGATGAACTACATGGTGCAAATTTTTTACAAAATTGGATTTACGTTTTGGATTTCACCAAATTAGAGTTAGGGAAGAAGATATCCCCAAAGCAGCTTTTCGTACTTGTTGCATAACTTTATTATTATTAAACATGAACCATTCACCAATATGCATAAATATCAAATCATTCATCCACAATAACAATCCACAAATGAGAGAGAGATAGATAATACCCTTAAGGTAGGGCAACACCAATAATAATCCTTAAGGAAGGAATAAATCCACAAGATCTCCCAAGATGAGAGGCCACTTCGTGGGCATGACGATTACATAATATTCTTCTTCAATCATATCATTCTTACAATGACAAATATCTCTTCTTTATATATCCATATTCTTATTCTACTTTGGGAAGCCTACTACTAATATTATATTATATTAAAATATAATATAATATTATAATACAATCAACCTTGGGTTATGTGTGGCCCATGCCAACCCTTATACAATATAATAATATATCCCCAAATATCTATTCCTAGGTAGCCTACCATGCCACCCTCCTTACAAATGTTTCATCCTCGAAACATATGAAGAAACCTGATAGTATGATTTGCTAAGCAATGTTAGCAATTGGTACCAATCTCGATCATCCATCCATCCAAGTGAAACTTGATGATGCTAGTACGCCATTTTTTTACTTGAGTATCCAAATCTGCTTTGTTGGCTCCACGCTTCTGTTGCTGTATTTTGATAACTTGAATTATGGGTCCACTTGTTCCTTGATGCTGATGAACCATGCTGAAAACAATGATCACTATGCTTTCTTTGCCAAACACTACCATAGTTGGTGCCTTGTTGATTACATGTAGAACCATAATTTTGTTGCCTTGAACCATGCCTCCAATATTGTTTCCGCTCATGGTGGTGTGGATGGCGATATGGTGCAACCTTTACTTGATGTTCTACCTTCTTTGATGTTTCAACCTTTGGCTTCATTGTTATAAATTCTTCTACACCTTGTTCTTTCATGTTATCTTTGTTTTAAAATCTTCATTGGCGTTAATCGCAACTGCCTATTAGCGAGGGTGTGCCCACCTTGAGTGGATTTTTTATTCTATTCGTTCACTGCATTTTTCTTATTGATATCTACGTTCGTCATTCATTTCGGTTTATTATTTTATCTTTGCAAGTTTCTGGAGCAGAAGGATAGAAATATCTTCTACACCTTGTTCTTTCATGTTATCTTTGTTTGGTGTGTCCTTGTGCTCTTCTATCAAATATTCCTTGGACTCTGTTGCTGCTATCACCTTCGTGGATTCTATTTCCTGTTCTTCAATTTGTTCTTCTACAACCACTTCTTGATTTTCCTTGTATCCTTGCTCCTCAAGCTGAGAAATATCCTGCAATGTTATTTCCACTGAATTAGTTACTGCTACTTATTTCATGGACTCTATTGCTACTATCGCCTTCTTGGATTCTATTTCATGTTCTTCAATTTGTTCTTCTACAACCCCTTCTTGATTTTCCTTGTATCCTTGCTCCTCAAGTTGAGACATATCCTGCAATGTTATCTTCTTTTTTCTGTACCATAACTTCATAAACTTCTTTTGCACATTAATGTTAACAGTACCCAAAGAATCTAACCAAGGATAACCAAGAACAATATCCTCATCATCCATATCAATAGCATAGAAATCTGAATGTAAAACATATTTATCCATGGTGATCTTCAAATCTTTAAAAATCTGAACATTCTCACCCTCTAGTTGTATGTCCTTAATTTTTGTTGCTTGAACTTGCAACTTCTTAGCCAAAGCAATATTAATAAAATTATATCTGCTACCAGGGGTCAATGGAAATAATAACCTGTTCCTTTTGAATGCTTCCATGAACCTGCAAAATAGACTTTTTAGATTTAAACAAATTCCTTTGTCCATTTTCTAATTTATCTTCCACCACAAGTATGGTTTCCTCTGTCTGCATACTGACATCTTTTTTATCTTCCCTGAACTTTTCCTCTTTCTTCTTGAGTAATTTTATTTCTTTTTCATAGTCGTCGATTAAATCCCTTAGGCGATCTACATAATATGGGTCCCATTTACTCAAGAATGCATGCTTCACTTCCTCCAAAGTGTATTCATTATTTGTTTCTTGACAAAAATTTTCCAACCACAAAAAAGCTTTCCCTTGAAGAGAGAAACTAAGGGAGTATTTCCAATAAGGATTACTATGATGTCGATAGACAAAATTTTTCCACCATTCTCGAGCATCAATATCATCTTCTCCAGAAAAATAGTGGAGTACCATTGTTCATGCCCTAATGCAACTAGGGTTTTTTGATAATAAATATCATGCCCTAATGCAAACTAGGGTTTTATGGAAAAAAAATATATCTTCCCACCAAGTTGAAGCTAAAAATCCCAAATACAACTACATCTACAATTTTTTTCTTCCAAACAAAATAAAGTGCAACTGATTTTCTTACCCGAACTAAACAAATTATCTTTTGAAAAAATCGCGATTTGAAAATTTGTCACTTTCCTTGTTCTAGATGGCTGACTTCAAAAGGTTGTATCTCCCTCAATACTGCTCGGACTCCTTCATATGACCACTCATTTTAAAGCTCTTCAAATTCTACACAATATAATCCAAGAATCACCTCAATCGGATTAACTGTCGCAAAGATATGGCTGCTGAAAGATGAAGCATTTTTCTAGAAAAAAATCTGCGAAATTTGTCACTATCCTTGTTTCGGATGACTAACTTCAAAAGGTCGTATCTCCCTCAATACTGCTCATATTCCATCATATGACCACTCATTTTAAATCTCTTCAAATTCTACACAATTTGATCCAAGAATCGCCTGAATCGAATAAACTTGCGCAGAGATATGGCTCCTGAAAGATGAGATGTTTTTCCAAAAAAAAAAAAAAATTGCCCTAATTCTAGGGTTTCACACAAAAATCCCCACTTTGCCAAAATCGTTGCTCTGATACCACTTGTTGCATAACTTTATTATTATTAAACATGAACCATTCACCAATATGCATAAATATCAAATCATTCATCCACAATAACAATCCACAAATGAGAGAGAGATAGATAATACCCTTAAGGTAGGGCAACACCAATAATAATCCTTAAGGAAGGAATAACTCCACAAGATCTCCCAAGATGAGAGGCCACTTCGTGGGCATGACGATTACATAATATTCTTCTTCAATCATATCACTCTTACAATGAAAAATATCTCTTCTTTATATATCCATATTCTTATTCTACTTTGGAAAGCCTACTACTAATATTATATTATGTTAAAATATAATATAATATTATAATACAATCAACCTTGGGTTATGTGTGGCCCATGCCAACCCTTATACAATATAATAATATATCCCCAAATATCTATTCCTAGGTACCCTACCAGTACTCATGAAGATCACTATGAATTCATGGTCATGCCTTTTGGTCTCACTAATGCCCCATCCACATTCGAAAGTCTCATGAACCATGTGTTTCGCCCATTCCTTCCCAAATTTGTCCTAGTATTTTTTTACGACATACTCATATATAGTAAATCATGGAATGATTATCCGATGCATGTGGGAAGGGTTCTTCATATACTACACAAGGAAAAATTGTTTGTAAAATGCTTTAAATTCTCTTTTGGTGTTAAATAATTTGAGTACTTGAGTCATATAGTTTCTCAAGAAGGTGTTAAAGTGGATCCCAAAAATATAAAGGTAATTCAAGATTGGCCCTTACCTAAAACTACCAAGAAACTTCATGGTTTTTTGGGTCTCACAGGCTACTATCACAATTTTATACGTAAATATCAAAAAATTGCAGCTCCTCTCATAGCTCTTACCAAAAAGGATGTTTTTCACTAGTCAAAAGTAGCCACCTAAGATTTTGAGACACTCAAAGAAGTAATGTGTAGTACTCTAGTATTTGCAACTTTGGATTTTCATAAACCATTTGTGATCAAATGTGATGCTTCAGGAATAGGTATTAGGGCAGTATTAATGCAGGAAGGTCATCCCTTGGCATTCAAAAGTAAACAAATTTTAGGAAAAAAATTAGGAAGATCCACATATGAGAAATAAATGTTGGCTATTCTACATGTAGTGGAGAAATGGAGACACTACTTAATCAATAGCCACTTCATTATTATAACAGATCATAGTAGTCTCAAGCACTTTCTAGAACAAAAATTTTCTTATCCAAAATAAAACAAGTGGTTAAAAAAATTGTTGGGATATGATTTTGTTATCAAGTATAAGAAAGGGAAAGAAAATGTGGCAGTTGATGCATTATCATAAAAATATGAAGATGAAGTGGTTATTAATGCTATTTCAGGTCCTTGTTCTCAATGGGTATCTCAGCTACAAGAAGAATGGTTGTTCAATATATAAACTACTCAAATAATTTATAAAATATTGTTGGGTTGATCCAAGCATCCTCTTTTTTCCTATGATGACAAGGTGTTAAGAAGAAATAATCGCATTTACATTCCACACAATTCTACAATCAAATCAACGATTCTAGACAAATCGCATGCATATCCATTAGCAGGACATTCAGGTTTTTTTAACACTTATATGTGGATAAAATAATCCTTTTATTAGAAAGGATTAAAATTAGAAGTTAAACAATTAGTGGTTGAATGTGAAGTATGCCAATGCAATAAGGGTGAAATAGTCAAATCACCAAGATTTCTTCAACCATTACCTATTCTAGATCATCAGTGGGAACATATTTCAATGGATTTTATTGAAGGTCTTCCTAAGTCATAAGGTAAAACAATATTTTTTGTGGTAGTGGATCGCTTATCCAAATATGCTCACCTCTAGACTTTACAACACCCATTTTCAGCAAGAAAAATGGCTAATTTATTTATGGATTCAACTTTCAAATTGCATGGAATGCCAAAAAATATTGTAAGTGATCGTGATCTCATATTTACTAGTCATTTTTAGAAATAATTATTTCATCTTAGTGGTACCAAGTTAAATATGTCCTCTACATAACATCCACAAATAGATGTCCAAACTAAGATAGTTAACAAATATTTAGGTACCTATCTAAGATGTTTTGTTTAGGATAAACAGTATCAATAGAGTCATTAGCTTTCCTTAGAATAATGGTGGTACAACACTTCATACCATTATTCCATTAATATGTCTCTATTTGAAGCATTGTATGAAATAAAACCACCAACAAGAATAGATTTATATTCCAGGTTCTTCCAAAGTGGCCCCAGTTGATGATTGGTTCCAACACCGACAATCCATGCTCAATATTCTCAAAGACAACTTGGTCTAAGTACAAAATCATATGAAGTAGCAACAAGATACACATTGCTCGGAGAGACAATTTAATATAGGTGATATGGTGTTCCTACGCTTGCAACCCTACAAATAGTTGTCATTGAAGATCAAGACCAGTCAAAATTTGGCTCCAAGATTTTATGGCCCTTACAAAATATTGCATCGCATTGGAGAAGTGGCTTATCAAATCGAACTTCCTCCATCATCTTGTATACATCTAGTATTTCATGTTTCCTATCTCAAAAAGGTGATCAGCCAGAAGGTACATTCTCAGTCAGAATTACCAGTACTCGATGAAGAATGACATATATATCTCCAAATTGAAGTAATCTTATGAAGCAAAACTCATATGTTGAGATCTCGTCATATCAAAGAATTCCTCATCAAATGGTAGGACCTACCTAAAGAAGATGCTACTTTGGAACCTAAAAGTATTTTCCAGATATTTCCAGCTTTGAGGACAAAGCTTTTCGAGGAGAGGAACCATGTTACATACAAAACATAGCGATCGGCTATGTTCTAAAGAATTGTTTAATTAATATAGTAATAGTTGAATTATTTTATCATCTTATCTTTCATTTATTATTTTCAAGAACACAGAGGACTGAGCTCTCCAAGTGGCGAGGACTAGCCCTCCTTAAGATAAATTGATTTAATCTAAATTCTTTTATTCCGTTCGATTGAATTCCATTCGATTCATTGCATTTAAATTTATGTTCATTGTGCTTGCTTCTGTTATGTTGATTGATTGAGTATATGTTACTGAGCGATTGATATTGGAGACTCGGGTAGCTATAACACTCCAGATATACCTTCCTATAACTATCCCAAGCTTGGGTTAGTATAGAGAGTTTTCTAGATGAGGTTAAAGAGTGAGACCCAACCCCAAAAAAACAACAAGAATAATCTAAAAAACCAACTCTCTCTATGCATAGCTAAAAGAATATGCTAAACAATCTATTTATAAATAAAGGAACAAAACCTTTTTCATCATGATTAAGTAAAGCATGGTAACTACCAAAAGAGAGTTCATTGAATTTAGATTTGAACAATCACATAATTCATCATTTAAACAATAAATCCATGGTGATAGATTATTTACAAACTCCCAAGTCTATCATTAATAAAATAGAACATTATTACATAATCCAAACTTGCAAATATTACATAAGAAATATCAATCCTTCTATTACATTAATCCTCTTTCTCCAAGAGGGATTTACAACTTAATCCTTCCATAAGATTTTAGAAAATAATCTACTAACATAACTAAAAAGAATAACTTACCCTACACTTTTATCAACAACTTCCTTGCTCTCCATGGCAAAAATGTGGGTAAAGGGATCAGGACAACTCCATTAATAATATGTATGCATCACTACTTAATTTTTTTAAATATGCAAATGCATAGAAAAATAATCTACTCAATGGCCCACCAAAGAAGAAGATAAATGGGTAAAGATCCCAACCTAGTAATTAACCTCTCACCATGCTACCACTATTGCATGCCTTAGGGCTATGATATAAACCTAGATGGAGATCAAGGAGTAAAATAAGGCCTAAATATCCAAGAAGTGGAAAATACTATAGAGGTCATTCCTCAAAAGACATCATGAAGTAAATATGGAGTAGGATTTTCCATCAAGGTTTTGGTAGAAGAAGGGGAGTCCCAAGATAAATATGAAGTAAACCTAGCCCTAAAGAAGAAGTGATGCATTGTGGAAGTCTAAGAAGTTGATCCTATAAAGGCCTTTGATTGGATTGGTATGGGTTGAGCATTCAATGCAAGAGATCATACACTGGCCTAATGAGCCTTTGTATATTATATGTGTGTGTATGTGTGTGTGTGTGTGTAATAATTTTTATTGCAAGTATATCTAATCAACATAGGATATGAGTGAGATCAATTTTATAACAAGAGGATTAAATTTGCATGATCAAAGGATGAGGTTGTAGAAGTAAGTTATGTATGATAGCCCCTCGGGATCAATGGAGACCCTTTTTTTAATTAAGTGAAGGATAGCCACCATACCTAGGAAAAAGGAGACATAAGAGATGATGGCATACCCAAATCCTATTTATGAGGGAATGAGTATCTATAATCAATTGATTAGCAAGATGAGAATTATCCCAAAGGTAACATAACCTATAAATTAAAGGTGCATCTCACTCCAAGCATTCACAAAGTTCCAATAAAACCTATTTTCAAAATCCTCCTTCTTCGTACATATATTGTTGTATAGAAGCCTCAATATTTGCTTGATTTTGACTCTACACCCAAAGGACAAGGCACCTTTTCCATGGATTCCTTATATTTTACTAGTAGGAGTTTCCCTATGAGTCACAAAACTATAGTGAATATTCACTATAGTGGGAAAATCCTACCTCCAAAGGATATTTTGGTAAGAGCACCTACCTAAAGATGGAATGAAAGGGCCCAAGACCCCTACTACTTATATAGTAGCTAAAGCTAGAATACCATCTAGAATGTAGCTAAGGAATAATAATTGTTTTTGACTAACATTATACCTAAATCTCCCTTCACCATGAACCCTTTCCCAACCACTACACCAAAATCAAATGGAAGTTTACTATCTTTTTTGGTGGTGGCTAGATCAAGTCCTAATAATACTTCAAACCCTCAAGTCATTTTGGTGATGGAAAAATAATAACAATATTTAGTGGAGTATTTCTTCGGCTAGTATTTGCACCCTTTCCTCTTATATGAAGAGTGGGGACTATAAATCTAGCCCCTCCATTTGAGTAATGAGGTTTATTAGTCCTTTGTGTCATTCCAAATTGATTGTAGTAATGATTGTAGAGGACAAAGATCCTATCCTTAGCCAAGAGAAGGGAGGGTTCAAGGGGGTTGAGTGAAGAGGTAGTGAGTCAAGCCTCCTCCTCTCAAGTAAGGCTTGATACATGAACATCAAGGAAATACAAAACAACTAAAAATATCTTTAGTTGTAAATTTTCTCTTAAACCTTCAAGCTTACTGCCTCCCCAAATGCTACCTCATGATACGTGGTGGAAGAGGAGTCCTCTAGCACAAGACAACTCAAAGGGTGGAAACCACCATCTCTAGAGGGTGCATTGAAGGACATCTTCACATAAAGGACCCACTGATAAAATGCAAAAGAGGTCAATCTAACCATAAAATCCACCAAACCAACCCTAAGTAACCAAATGCAATGGAAAGGATGATGATTTGGTCCTGGTCCTAATATCCCATAATTAGATATAGTTCTTTAGGAAATAGCTAAAGCATTAAAATCAACAATAGGGAGGATACCCCAAGGGGAAATACAAAACCCAAGGTATTAATAATGGATAACTTGTAAGTTTTCCAACTAGATTAGGTCATAAAAATATATATTCAAGATCAAGTATAAATCATATAAATGCCATTAATAAAATAACAATGAATCACACTTCTAGAATAACAACAATATCTCACAAATATATCTCATAAATATATTCAATATCAAAATATTACAAAAAATGATTTAGATTGATTACATTTCATGGAGCTTTATCTCCAATATATAATTTTACACGACTTTTCAATACTTTGACTATTGCTCTCCTCAAAAATCTAGGAGATGCATCCTTTCATATTCCTCATATTAAGACAAAACTCTCATATTACCACATATCAATGTGACTCTTCATTCTCTCTCTTGACACCTTGAACTTTCTCTCATATTGACACATACATTATATAATAGATAAATCATTCTACCAAACAAATATTTAGAACAGGTCCAAATAATGTAATACTTACAACATCCCCTCGTATTACATTATTTGGTAAGAAGGCTTTTTGCCTTCATTCTATGATTCTTCTTTCTCTTCATTCTTCAGCTCTGGCTTTGAAGTGGTTGGATATATACAATCATAATTAAGTCTACCTAATGTATCTAAGTTACCTCTAGGTATCAACCTCAAATCACTACCTCTGGTATCTACCTTTGGATATCTACCACTAGGTCTTTGTCTCTGGGTCACTACCTCTAGGTCACTGCCTCTGAGTCTCTGCCTTAGGGTCACTACCTCTTGGTCATTTCCTCTAGAACAATTATAAGATAATCATATGTGTAGAATCATCACCACATGTCCTTTCACTATAGGTCACCTTCCAAGTTGTGCTTGGGTCATAATTATTCATTTCACATTTCTTCATGGTAAGACCAATATCATTCTTTACATTCAATAAACTTTGATTTTTCATCATACTTGGTTTTCTTTTGTAGAAACCATACAACATTCCTTTCATATTATTCTATTCATTCATACTTATCCATCCACAATCTATTATTTATTTATTTACTTTCCTTCTCTTTATGTAGACAAGATTTTTGAGAATGATTATATTCTCCACAAGTTTTACAACAATGGATATTCCAACATTTCTCTATCTTATTTCCATATTTAACATAATTATTACATCTATTCCCTGTTACAAAATTATTTTTGTCATTTTATCCTTTATTTTTATTGATTCTATTAGTATTTATCACTAATTTAATGTCACTATTTCCTGTCATTAATTTAATTTTTTATTTATTACTACTCGTCTATCCTATATATCCAAGATATTCACATTTTGGTATTATTACTGGTACAACTGACACTTTCATTCCTTATCTATGTTTTCCTAAACTTGTGTTTTTGTATCCCATTTTATTTAACAATTTTGAACTAATTCCTTTAGAATGCCTTTCAAAATAAACTAATTGATCATCAAATTTAATCCATATCAACACAACACAACTATGACCATTATTATCCCTACCATCATTTGAATCTCTTTCATCATTAATTATGATAGCATAATATTTTTCTTACCAATCATGAAATATATTCAAATCATCTAAGTTGCATTCTATATCCTTTCTTATTCTATCACAACATGCATTTACTATCATAGATTCCAAGTCACTATTAGATTCCATTTCACTTGATAATGGACATATGTGATTTGCCATAAGATTCTTGTGTACACATTCTAATTGTGCAACATACCTTCCCTTTAGGAGATTCTTGCAATACTTTTTTTTTTGTGAAGTACAAAATATTTTTTCTCATACAAGAGCCTTATTGGATGACTCATTTTCAATTTATTTTCAAGTTCATGTTGTTGAAGAATATTTATCAATTCCTTAAATGATACCTTTCTATTTGATACTAGAAGAGATGTGACCAACATTTTGAATGATTCAAAAAGTTTTGTAAGTGTAATTGAAACTAGGGACTTATCTTCAACCTTTTATCCTAAGGTATGCAATTTTAATTTCAATTCTAATATCCTTTGAAGAAATTGTTCTATGTTTTCTCTATCATGAAATTTTAGTGCATACAATTGTGATTGTAGGTACAACTACAAAATAGTTGTTATATTCTTTCCATCAAATATCATACATAATTTTCCCATACACTTTTTGAAGTTTATACTTCACTAATGTGTGCTTGAATTTCATCAAATATACCAAACAAAATTAACATCAAAGCTTTAGCATCATCATATTTGAATATTTTAATTCTTGTTTTATCTTTTGGAATGTTTCTTTTTTCATTCACAACATCCCAAGTTTTTCAAAAATAAGTATTGACTTCATCCATGTTTTCCATGGGGTAAAATTATGCCCTTTTAATAATTGATATTTTTAAAAAAAATACTCGTATTTATCATTTCCTTTGAAGTTCAAAACTTTATAACTCTAAATAATAATCAAATTTTCAAATCCTTTAGAGTAGAAAACCTTATTTCTTCAAAATTTAAATAAACCAAATATTTCTAAATTTCTAGAAATTATATATATATATATATATATATATATATATATATATATATATATATATATATATATATATATATATATATATTTCAAAAACTTTGAAAGTAAAAATTCTTATAATTCCCGACTTTAAATAATTTTTAATAAAAAATATTTTTTAAATCAATTAACTCCACCTTATAACTTCACTAAAAAAATTATTTTTGTCTTTTTTTCTTTACTTTCAATATATACATAATTTGATACATGCAAAGGAGTATACATGTAAAGCAGTATATCAAAAATATTATTCCATTTTGTAGCTTGAGTCTCTAATTCACTGGATTGCAATGCTCCATATGAATTGAATATTCACTAATTCAATTCATTCAAAATTTTGTAATTCTAGAAATATGATGTCCTTTAGACTTTACTGTCAGATATAAATATAAAATATTTAACACTGTTGTTGGAAATGGAATTAATCTATGCATTTCTTTTCTAGATCTGTTGGTTGATGTAACACCCACTTCAATGTTTGACCTCAATACTTGCATTGTTAATATTTGACCTCATTACTTTGTTTTAAATGTTGTGGGTGAATTAAAGAGGTGACGGTAATATTTTAAGTAAGGTTTTAGGTTCAAATCTTCACCCTATCAAAAATATGAATTGAATACCCAAAATCCAATTAATAATGTTAATACGGGTAGATTGACGATGTAGAACCCCCTTGGTTTGATCGTGATTTCCTAAACCAAAACGACTTGCAAAAAATTTTTCGTTTAAAAAAATATTTTGTTATTTGGTTAAATAATCTCCTTCGTCTAAACTATTAAATGGTGTTTCCTATTTTCATATTCTTTAGAAGAACCGTTTAAAGGTTATTAAAAATGTAATAACCTTGTAAAACCTTACAACTCCACCTCATTTCATAATTTAATATTAGCACCTTAGCTCCCAAAGAAACTTAATACTCAAAAAGTATTAATATTCAAAAACATAACTTTACCTCTTGGTCTCCATAGGAGTGTAATAGATGCATTGTTTTTCATCGATATGACATGCATTACACGACAATTTTTTTTTAGTATATTTTTTTGTCTTATTATATAGAATTATTTATTGTTATTATTTTTAGTAATTGATTAGTGTATAGTTCAAATCATATGGATTGCTCTTAACAAACTTATCCATATTGTTCTTGTTGACCTGATGTGAGATAGGAACCTTTGGAAAAGATTGGCTTCCCCAAGGTTTGAACCTAAATCTCTTGTTTGTAAGTGTGCCCAACCACATCTACACTTACCAATCCACTAACCCTTAAATATTTCATTTGGATATATCAGTATCTTAAAAAAATTGTTGCACCTTTTCTTCGTATTTTTGAGTTTATGTAGTGTAGATGTAGAAATCAAAAGAATCAATCTCCTAAAAAAATTGTTCAAAAAATAGACTCAAAAAATTTTGTTACTTCCATGTGGCAAATGTAAATTCATTCTGGGAGGATGTTACTTATGTTGCGTAAATTATTTCTTTTCTAAATTAGAGATCATACTTTTAGACCTTCACTCCATGAACAAAAGATTTCATATGATGAATGATCTGAAGATGTGTCCTGTAACTCTGAATGTTTATTGTGCACCATTTATGAGCATCGATGATAGCCTCATTTTTCTTTCTTATTTATTCTATTAGATTTAGTTTTTTCTGTTTTTTACCTCTATTGCTTGTCACAACCTTCAAAGAATACAAAAATGACACTAGCTGACCTTGTCCCTATGAATTTTTCTCCTATGTGTCTTTGGGTAATATCCAACAAACATTCAAATTTTTAAATTTAGCAAACAATGGAAGATACCAGCGAAGTAATTCTTATAAATTTCTAGAATAATTTACAAGGATGGATTTTTAATTATTACTTGCAATTCTTGTAACAATAAGTTGTTCTATATCTAAATGTTGCACACTTTCTATATTTTTCCTTAATTATCATTGTTTTTCTCTATGCCTCTATCTCTAGATTGTAAATTCCTCAAATTCACAAATTGACTCTCTTTACAATATATTTTATCAAATACTAATGTAGATGCTCTCCTTCAACTCTCGTCTAGAAACTTATTCATTAAATCATATTCTCCTTATAATCCTTTTCAAAATATTCCATTTTATTTTACCTTGGATTGGATTGGCACTTCTTCCTTGTATTCACATGCACCTTAATTAATTAAAAAATCAATTAATAATGTGTGCTTCAATCTTCTAAAGTTTTCAATAAAATAATCAGCTATGCTCTATATTATAAAACAATTGCTCCTTTATTTCCCAACACTAATATTACAATTTTTTTAGACTAGTGAATACTTTTCTAGAATCTTTTCTTCCAATGTCTAATATTTTCATAATTGTTAATATTAATTATTCTAAAATAAAAAATGTGCACTCCCTCTTTTCTAAAAAAAAATAATGAAATACCATAAACTGACCACAAAATATATTACAATATATTTTTTGAAATTTTGGATGTTATCTCTACCGATACCATTATATTGTCTATGACATGGTTTGTACCTTTATCTCCATAATCTAATTTTTCTTCTATTATCTCCTCCTTTTCTCTAGGCTCATCTTTAAACTTTTCTTCGCATTCTAGCAAGCAACAAGCTATCTCTTTCATACTCAAACAAGCAACAAACTATCTCTTTCATAGATCAAGTTGTGGCTCTAATACCACTGTAAGATTTCTCCATAATCTAATTTTTCCTTATATTATCTCCTCCTTTTCTCTAGGATCATATTTAAACTTTGAAGAACACAAGCTTATACTGAGAGGGGGGTGAACAGTATAAGACCACTTTTTACTTTTCTTTTCAATTTAATATTTTGCAGTGTATAGATAGCAGTATCAATAGTAGTAATTAAAGCAATGCATAAAAAATCATCCACAAAAGTGACACAACAATTTACATGGTTCACCCAATGCGGGCTACTCCACAAAGAAAATATTTTGCTAAAATTTTCTCAATCAATCTCTTGGGAATCCTTCCCAATTACAATGTTTATGGACCTCTATCCAAAGGAGATGTTGATCCCCTAAATCTCAAGTTTGTGGATCTCTTCCATAGCAGAACTCTTTCCCCTTATGCTTTGGCTAGTGATCTTCTAGAGGGCTTTGTCTCTCTGCTGCACTGACTGGTGGATCTCTCTCCACTTGAAGACTCCTTACTCAGATCTATCTTCAATTGTCCTGGCTACTGGATCTCTATCCACTGAGACTATGTCCTTTATACTTTGTCACCTCCAAAGCTCTGTCAATAGGTTCACTTAGAACCTCTTCAAATCTACTCAATAGGATCACTCATAACTTGCTCAAATCTGCTCAATAGGGTCACTCAGAACCTGCTCAAATCTGCTCAACAAGCTCACTCAAAACCTTCTTAAATTTTCTCAACAAGCTCACTCAAAACTTTTCCAAATCTTCTCAACAAGCTCACTCAAAACTTGTCCAAATCTGCTCAACAAGATCACTCAGAACTTGTCCAAATATGCTTAATAAGTCCTCTCTAGGACTTGCTCAAATATGCATAGTAATATTTCACAAAAGCTTACTCAAAATCAGTCCACAAGCCTTCTCAAAGACTTGCCTCAAATCAGCTCAACAAAATCTCAACTCAATCTCAACTTAGCAATCTCATAGAAGCATAAAGAGAATTGTTAGAGACTCAATATGTTTTATACTCAAATCCTAATCTCAACTCAAATCAATTTCAACTCAGCAATCACATAGAAGCATAAAGAGAATTGTTAGAGACTCAATATGTTCTATACTCAACTCCCAATCTCAACTCAAATCAATCTCCTTAATGAATAACCCTTTCTCACAAACCCTAGTCCAAGCATGTATCAACCAACTCAAAATTTTCCCAACAATGCTCAACAACAAATCTAAAATAACAATGATACTCATGTTCTTTTCTAACTCAAGTTCAAGTTCTTTGCACAACTAATGGATTAAAAAAAAATGCTTATAAAAGAAGGTTTAATCACAACACTCAAGCCAAAAAACCTTGAAGCATTAACTCAACCACTTTCAAAAAGGAAACCACAATCAATCCTTTTCACTCCAATGATATTTCAGAAATCAACCACCCAAATAAAATCAATGGAGAATATTGCTCATACCTTTTTTATGCCTTATTTTTTGTCCACAAAATCTGTCTCACTCAACACACTTTCTTTTTCAACTCTCAACAAGGGTTAGAGTAATAACATAACAAAAATATCCAAGTAACACCTTATTACTCCTACTTTATTATAACATACACCAAAGTTATTTTATGCAAGAAATAAACCCTCAATAGAATGGATCAAACTTACTTTTGGAAACTCCTTGACAAAATCTGAAATATTTTCTTACACAACCCTTATTTCTCCTTCTAAGAAAATTAATTAAATAGCTCTTGAAATTTTTTTTCCAATGATATATAATATGCTACCCTTCCAAAATTAAACGGAATAGTAATTTAAAAATTTTCTAAAACAACTCATAAGCCTTATTTCTCCTCAAAGCTTTTCTTACAAATATTAAAATAAAAATTTAACTTACCTTTTTATTCTCAATGGGATTCGATCCCTTGTCACTATCCAAGCACCACTCTAACCATGGTGCCACTAACCACGTGAACCAACAACTCACATGAAATGGTGAGTGCAACCACTATGCTTTCCTTCCTCCAAATGTGCCCCAGAAGACACATGCGCCAAAAGGTATACTTCCTTTCACTTCGCAAAAACCAGCACCGGTGGGATTCGAACTTTAGATCTCTTGGAGCTAAAAAACTTGAATACCTCCTTCTTTCCGCTAGGCCACAAGCACCTACGGTGTATGGGAAGGGTCCTCCCTTACTTCTATTTCTCCCTTTCTTCGCAGGTTTCAATTGTGCTAAAATATATTTTCTCTTTTTTCAAACGAAACTCACACACATTCGAATTATTGCCAAATGAATTTTTGGCAATGGTATTTATACATATTTCCTTTAATTTTCATACGTTGGCCATTAATCGAATTTGATGACGTCGACTAGAATTTCCACTTTGGAAAATTTAATTTTAATTTTTAAATATTAAAATTTAAAACTTAAACTTCAAAGTTGAATAACTTTGTCACCAACACTCCTTTTTCGATGAAACAAAAAGCCAACCTAGGTTTTAAGAAAAAACCCATTTCAAATATTCCATCCATATTTTTAAATAAAACCTTTTATTTTTCCTGCCTTGGTTTTCACAAAAACCCTTCCTTGCACTTTCACAAAACATAGTGCATGCCATCATAGATCCTTTTGACATCAAATAACCTTTTGACATCAATGACAATATTTTAGCTTAGGGACTCAAAATGTCCAACAATCTCCCCCTTTGTCATTATGGCAATCCATATCCTTTTATTGAAATCTAACCTTCAATATTCTCCCCTTGGGACTTTGCTCCCCCTAGCGCAATGCTCTCTCAAATATCAAATCTCTCCCCATATCAAAAACTCTCCCTAATATACACAAATCTCTCCTCCTTTGTCATCAATGGAAAATGTCACCTTTGGGGCTCAAGGCTAAGAATGATCCTTTTACCTTAGCCCCTCCCCCACCTCCTCATGAGGTGGTTAATTCTGGTTTGGGAGTATTTCTACTCCCCAAAAGCACTGCTCTTTCCCTTTATCTTTCTCTCTTAATTTCTAAGTTTTTTGAATCCTCTCACTGTTTCTTTTCAAGCCATCATGCCTATTTTTGTTATCATTTCTATTCCTATTCCTATTCATGTTCTTGTTCTCATCCATGTTCTTGTTCCTGTTCCTGATCTTGTTCTCATCCAAGTTCCTGTTCCTATTCATATTTATGTTCCTATTCATGCCTGCTTCTAGAATATTTGCTCTACACCATCTTGCCATGTGACCATCATTATTGCACTTATAACACTTAATGTTATTATTCCTTGGAGGTGCAACTATCTTAGGACTTCTTCTAGTGAATACATATCCTCTTCTATCATTAATCCTGCAATTCATTGCCTTGTGACCAAACCCATTGCATGAGTAACAATACCCATGGAAAATTTGTCCTTTCCCATATTCTTGTCTTTCATATGACCTGCATTGTGAAGCCATGTGCCCAAACCTATGACATGAAAATAATCTTCCATTGAAGCCTCCTTGTCTTGACCTCATTGGTCTCCTATTCTGATTGTTGTTCCATATGTATCTTCTTTGTGCATTGTTCCTCTCTTTGTTGAACTCTTTTTTGTCCAACTCATCCTTTGATGTCGCACTTTCACTTAAATTGTCTTCTTCTGATGTATCTTCTTCTGAAGTTTCTTCTTTGTCAAGACTTGAAGTAGATTCTTTTTCCTATTTCTTTTGAACCTTTACAAAGCCAAGACCTGTTGAACATGATTTTTGTTGTTGTCCATAGATTAACTTATCCAAGTTCTTAGAGCCATTTGTGAAACTCTTCATATTGATCTTGGAGTCCTTTAAGTCTTCTTTTAGAGTAGCCACTTCTTGTGCTAACTTCTCACATTCCAAAATCTTTTCTTCTAAATTATCCTTGAACTTGCTTGGCTTAGACTTTGACTTCTCTAAATCCTCTATGAGCAATAACCTTTCTTCATCACATTCTTGAAACTGACTTTCAAGCTTGGAGTGTTGCTTTCTAACCTTCTTTATTGTGTCAAGGGCATAGATAAGTTATCCCTTGAGATCATAACCATTCTCCATTGATTAATCCTCTATTTGTTTGCCTTTGTCCTTATCATTACTTTCTTTTGACTTATCTTCTATAGGATCACTTACTTCATCTTCTAAATCCATTAGAATATTCTCATCTGGTATTTCAAGTGCATATTCAAAATTATCATTACTGAAACTATAACCATCCCTAGTGCAATCATATTCAAGATGTCCAAATTTACCACATCTAAAATACTTGAGAATAATTGGAGTCATTTTCTCTCTAACCATAAATAGGACTTCATCTCTATCATTTTTTGAAAAACTAGCATCACTATCAATTGAGTACTTACTTGCATTATCTACATAGTAGCTTTTATTTTACCTTTGGAAGAACTTATTTCCTTGTCTATTTTGTCCATCCTTGCCTTTCTTCTGGTACTTGTGTCTTTCTGATTCCCTGTACATGTGATCTTGTTTTTCTTCATCACTTTTGTAGTTTGGCTCTTTGCACTCTGTTGCATAATGTCCATACTTTCCACAATTGAAGCACTTTATATATCTTATATCTATGGTTCTTTTGGAACTTTTATCTCTTCTACCATAGTTAGCTTCTTCATCACTAGATGACTCACTACTTGATTTTTTCTTCTTGCCCTTTTTATTTTTTTCTACTTTGAAAGCAGCTTCTTTTGAAGGAATACGATATTTTGTTCTTATCTCAAAAGTAGTAAGCATGCCAAGAAAATAATTCCTTGTCAAAGAATCACTATCAATTGATGTTTCTATAGCAGAAACCTTTTCACTATACCTTTTTGGAAGAGTCCTCAAGATCTTATCATAGGCATCAGATTCATCAACCTTCATTCCAAGACCTTTCATCTCATGTACAAGTTCATCAACCTTGTTGAGATAGTCATGAATGTTTTCATCATCCCTCATTCTTAGGTTCTCAAATTTTCCTTTGAGATTTCTAATCTTAGACATTTTGACTCCTTTATCTCCTTCATATATTTTATTCAGAAGTTCCCACATTTACTTTGTTTTTTTACATTCCATAACCCTCATAGATTTTTCTCTACTAAAACCTTTTATAATTGCATTCATAGCTCTTGAATTTGCATGCATTAGAAGCTTACCTTATTTATCTGTAGGAGAATTGACTGTTGAATCATATCCAAATTCCACTACATCCCAAACTTCATTTCCAAGTGCCATCAGGTAAAATCTCATTAGCATACACCAATATAATAAGTCACTTCCATCAAAAATAGGTACTACATTATTTAAGGGTTCATCTCTTTGATCCTTTTGATCCATTGTGTTCTTAGACCACTTTTTCTTCAAGCTCTCAAAATCTTCTGAAGGAACCCACTCTAATACCAATTGAATAACACAAGCTTATACTAAGAGTGGGGTGAACAATATAAGACCACTTTTTACTTTTCTTTTCAATTCAATATTATGCAGTGTATAGATAGCAGTATCAATAGCAGTAATAAAAGCAATTCACAAAACATCATCCATAAAAATGACACAACAATTTATGTGGTTCACCCAATGCGAGCTACTCCATAGAGAATATATTTTGCTAAAACTTTCTCAATCAATCTCTTTGTAATCCTTCCCAATTACAATATTTATGGACCTCTGTCCAAAGAAGATGATGATCCCATAAATATCAAGTTCATGGATCTCTTCCATAGGATAACTCTTTCCCCTTATGCTCTAGCTAGTGATATTCTAGAAGACTCTATCTCTCTACTACACTAACTAGTGGATCTCTCTCCACTTGAAGACTCCTCACTTAGATCTGTATTCAATTGTCTTGGCTATTGGATCTCTATCCACTGAGACTCTATCCTCTATACTCTGTCACCTCCAAAGCTCTGTCAATAGGTTCACTTAGAACCTCTTCAAATCTACTCAATAGGCTCACTCAAAACCTGCTCAAATCTTCTCAATAGGCTCACTCAGAACTTTCTCAAATCTTCTCAACAAGCTCACTCAGAACCTACTCAAATCTGATCAACAAGATCATTTAGAACTTGTCCAAATATACTCAACAAGTTCACTCAGAACTTGTCCAAATCTTCTCAACAAGCTCACTAAGAACTTGTCCAAATCTCCTTAATAAGTCCTCTCTAGGACTTGTTCAAATCTGCATAGCAATATTTCACAAAAGCTTACTCAAAATCAGTCCACAAACCTTCTCAAAGACTTACCTCAAATCATCTCAACAAATTCTCAACTCAATCTCAACTCAACAATATCATAGAAGCATAAAGAGAATTGTTAGAGACTCAATATGTTCTATACTCAAATCCCAATCTCAACTCAAATCAATCTCAACTCAACAATCTCATAGAAGCATAAAGAGAATTGTTAGAGACTCAATATGTTCTATACTCAACTCCTAATTTCAACTCAAATCAATCTCCTTAATGAACAACCCTTTCTCACAAACCCTATTCCAAGCATGTATCAACCAACTCAAAATGTTCCCAATAATTCTCAACAATAAATCTTACATAACAATGATACTCATGTTCTTTTCTAACTCAAGTTCAAGTTCTTTGCACAACCAATGGATTCAACAAAAATGTTTATAAAAGAATGTTTAATCACAACATTCAAGCCAAAAAACCTTGAAGCATTAACTCAACCACTTTTGAAAAGGAAACCACAATCAATCCTTTTCACTCCAATGATATTTCAGAAATCAACCACTCAAATAAAATCGATGGAGAATATTGCTCATACCTTTTTTATGCCTTATTTGTTGTCCACAAAATCTGTCTCACTCAACACACTTTATTTTTCAACTCTCAACAAGGGTTAGAGTAATAACACAACAAAAATATCCAAGTAACACCTTATTACTCCTACTTTATTTTAACATCCACCAAATTTATTTTATGCAAGAAATAAACCCTCAATAGAATGGATCAAACTTACTTTTGTAAACTCCTTGACAAAACCTTAAATATCTTCTTACACAACCCTTATTTCTCCTTCTAAGCAAGTTAATTAAATAACTCCTGAAAAATTCTTTCCAATTATATATAATATTCTACCCTTCCAAAATTAAAAGGAATAGTAATTTCAATTTTTCTAAAACAACTCATAAGCCTTATTTCTCCTCAAAGCTTTTCTTACAAATATTAAAATAAAAATTTAACTTGCCTTTTTCTTCTCAGCGGGATTCGATCCCCGGTCGTTGTCCACTGTCCAAGCACCACTCTAACCATGGTGTCACTAACCACATGATCCAACTGATCACATGAAATGGTGAGCATAGCCACTATGCTTTCCTTCCTCCAAACGTGCCCCAAAAGACAAGTGTGCCAAAAGGTGTACTTCCTTTCACTTCACAAAAACCAGCGTCGATGGGATTCAAAATTTGAATCTCCTAGAACTCAACAAATTGACTACCTCCTTCTTTCCACTAGGCCACAATCACCTATGGTTTATGGGAAGGGTCCTCCCTTCCTTCTATTTCTCCCTTTCTTCGCAGGTTTCGATTGCGCTAAAATATCTTTTATATTTTTTCGAACGATACTCACACACATTCGAATTATTGCCAAATGAATTTTTGGCAATGGTATTTATACATATTGCCTTGACTTTTCATACATCAGCCCTTAATCAAATTTGATGTCATTGACGGGAATTTCCACTTTTGAAATTTTAATTTTAATTTTAAAATATTAAAATTTAAAACTTAAACTTCAAATGAATAACTTTGTCACCGAGACTCCTTTTTCGATGAAACAAAAAGCCAACCTGGGTTTTAAGAAAATCCCATTTCAAATATGCCATCCATGGTTTTAAATAAAACCTTTTATTTTTCCTTTCTTGGTTTTCACAAAAACCCTTCCTTGCACTTTCACAAAACATAGTGCATGCCATCATAGATCCTTTTAACATCAAATAACTTTTTGACATCAATGACAACATTTTAGCTTAGGGACTCAAAATGTCCAACAAAATTTTCTCCACATTCTAGCAAGAAACAAGCTATCTCTTTCATACTCCAACAAGTAACAGATTATCTCTTTCATAGCTCAAGTTGTGGCTTTGATACCACTGTAAGCTTTCTAGCTAGATTAGCTCACAAAAAACTTTATCCAAAACCAAGTATAAATCACATAAATGCCACTAAAAAATATGAAAATGAATCACACTTCCTAAATAATAGAAATATCTCAAAAATATATTCAATATCAAAATATTACAAGAATGATTCAGATTGATTACATTCCATGGAGCTTTGTCTCCAGTATTTAATTTTACATGACTTTTTAGTACTCTAACTATTGCTCTTCTCAAACATCTAGGAGATGAATTATTTCATATTCCTCATATTAAGACAAAACTCTCATCTTGACACATATCAATGTGACTCTTCATTCTCTCTCTTAACACCTTGCACTTTCTCTCATATTGATACATACATTATATAAAATATAAATCATTCTAACAAACTAATATTTACAAGAGGGCCAAATAATGTAATTCTTTTGATAGGTATAATCATGGATATCTTCAATACCAACAAGATTTATACCTATGAATATCCAAGACCTCCAAATCATTCATTATTGATGCCAACTAGCCCAAGAAAAATTTTAAACTCGAATTTTGAATTTCTACATGATTTTTAGGGGGAAAGTTCCCATTTCTTTTTATAAAATATGTATTCTTCTTCTCTTTGTAAGTATAAAAACCCATCCATTACATTATTCTAAGGTTTCTTTCCTTCATTTCTTCTTATGTCTTGGTCTGGTTTGAGCCTTTTCATTTTGACCAATTATATTTTGAACCTCTTTTCTCTGCATGTATATAACATGGGGCTTATGCTAATAGAAACTATGACTATTTATAAAATCCCTATCCTAGTGTGGGTGTTCTATTTTATTAAATGTCTTGTGGGGACCAATGTTTCTCATGCATTGTCAACTTTTCTATGTGTGTTCACTTAAATTTATCATGGCAAAAAGGATCTTATTAGATCTTCGATGCATCATCACATATAGGTATATTAGTTAAGTTTCAATGTGTATCGCTCCAAATTTTTCACATCCCTACCTTCAAGCTATAGGATCCGTGCCCGAAAGGAGGATGGGAAAAGGATGGCATGGTACCTCGGACTGAGAGGCCTTGCGAAGGTCCCGCCTCTCAAGGGAGGTGTATTATGGTGATTTTTCGATGGATGGTGGGTTCACCAGGAAACATTTAATGGCAGTTTCCACGCCTAGGTTGGGAATGTGTTTTATGTGTTCATTTTTATCCTTAAACATCCATGTCCTAGGTTTGGCCAAAATGCGTCTAAGTTATTCTATATGAAGATGCAGATTAAATGAATACAGAAAAGTAGATTAAGACAAAAAAAAGAGAAATTAAGCAAGATTAAAAATCATACCTGATCCGGATGTCTGATGAAGATTCTGATTCTTGAAGCAGTCAGGATCGCCTCTGATTTGATAGGATCATCTGCTATCAGACAAGATCATCTGAGATCTGACGAATTCGTCAGACGAATTCATCAGAGACCTGCAAACAGAGAAATAGGTGCAAAACATAGAAAATACAGCAATGCTAACAGAGGGAAATAATGTAAAATGACAATAAGAACATCAAACTAAAAACTATAAACAAAAACATGAATGCATCATACTGATTAAATAATAATTATGACTTAATTATGCATTTGATCTAGATGGGTGAACTCCAAGATGCAAGATAACATAAAATAACAAATAAACTAGCTAATTGCAGAATAAAACAGACAGATTGAAGAGAGGAAAATGCAAACTTTGGGCACTAATTGCCTCAATGTTGACTGTAGTCGAAATCGTCTCGCATTGGTACAAAATCATCTCTCGATTCGACAGGATCACCTCCGATCTGAACAGGATCGTCTGCGACGATGTAAGCTTGCTCCGGCTGAAAAACACTAAGGTACCTGCAACAAAATTTGAATAGAACTAATGCAAATAACAATTTAGGATGCCTTAATGCGTGTGAAGTCAGTTTTCAGAGAATTTCAGCTAGGGGGTGCTAAGGGGAGGGCTTAGGATTAAATAAGCTTAGGAGGGAGGTTAGGAGGTTGGAGATCATCCCTATTTGGGAGATCTCCAATGGGGAAGGGTCTCTAACGGTGCAGACACGCTTCTGCCCGGATTAGAGACGTCGTTGGAACAGAAGCTAATTGTGCAAAATCAGTTTTGGGACAAGATCGTCTGGACGTCCTAGCCCAGACGAAATCGTCCGATCTGAGGCGATATCGTCTGATCGACGACGATATCGTCAAACGGTCAAAACAACCTCTAAAAATGGCATGGGAAAGGAGGAAACGGATTACACAGTGGTTAACGGGCGGTTTGGGAGGTTAAAATTTGAATTTGAATTATTTACTAGAGTAATTGTAATTATTAAGGTTTTACTGCGCCAATTTTAGGGTGCTACATTTTGCCCCCTCTTTAGCAAATTTTTCGAAGAAAATGCGTTAAAGATGAGTTCTTCTCGATCTACGAGAAAGCAAAAAATTATTCCCATTTTTAGGCGACGATTCTTGGTCGAATCGTACGACAGCTTACTATGGTGCCCCCTCCGTGTTTTTACCCAAATCGAACGTTTGAGGTAAAAACGCGAAAAAGCAAAATTTTAAAATGTTTTTAATTATTTTTGAATAAAATTAAGAAAAATAGGGTAAAACCCTAATTCATTTTTACTGTTCATTTTTCTGGTTTTTAGAGCTCTGCAAGCAAAAATGGTGGAGACGACGCACATATCGACAGAGGTCCGGCGCGGGCTACGGGTAAGAGTCTAAACTTAGCTTAGAATGCTTTAATTTGAATTTACATGCTTGTTAGGTGAATTTTGATCAATTTTTGAGCATCGCGGCCATTTTTGGGCCGTCAACGTCGTCGGGATGAAATCGTCTCAAGTTCGCCGATTTCGTCTAAGGGCGAAATCGACGAAAGGGGGACGATTTCATCAAATTAGGGACGATTTCGGCTTGCAAAATCGGAGACGATTCTGCTCAAATTTGGGACGATATCGTCCAATTGTGGACGATATCATCATTTGTAAAATTGAACTTATTTTAACTTGCATTATTGATCACTTGAGTTTGTTATTAATGATTTGTTTTTTATTGTTGTTTATGTTGCAGAGAGGTTTGCTAAAGAGCAGAGAATGGAAGTACGGGGGGTTGAGAGATGACTTGGCCACTCTAACACAGGCAGAGCGGGATCAGCTGGCACAAGCCGACTTACAACATGTGGCAGAAATGCCACAAGTGTCTACAGACATGGGGCTACTGACAACCCTGGCAGAGAGGTGGTATCCGGGTTCTTCCTATTTTTGGCTACCGACAGGGGAGATGACTCCCACATTGGAGGATGTATGGAGGATTCTAAGAATCCCCATACAAGGATGGTTGATCACTCCTACGGCCAATCAGGGCCATGCTATGATGCGGTTGTGTGGTGACCCGAGCTTCGCCCTGGAGAAGGGCAGAGTTAACATCGAGGCACTGCGTCAGATGCCTGGGGCATCTAGACTCACACAAGTTTTGGCCGGAGTAGTTGGTGGACTTCTGTTGTGCCACCAGAGTGGGTGCAGAGTACCATGGGTGCTAGCAGATGTGATCTACGACATGCGAGACCATGGCTACAGATTCTCTTGGGGCAGCTTTGTTCTATGCCGACTGTACAGGATCCTGCATGGGGTCGTGTACAAGGGCGATCGATGTCTGGTGATGACATCGCTTCTACAGGTTTGGTGCTGGGAGCACATTGCAGTGCGGAGGCCGATAGGGCTTCCTTTGATAGGGATTGATGGGGAGAGGCCCCGAGCTTTCTACCGGTGGCTCTAGAGAGGGTCACAACGGCGGATTGACCTACCGATGTCCCGAAGACTGCTGGATGACCTTGTCCCAGACCAGATCACCTGGAGGCCATGGCGAGAGCACCCAGGGTGGGCCGAGGATGGACAGGAGCTGGCTCACATCAGGCGAGTTTGCTGGCTGCGGATGGAGAGGGGAGAGGTGGAGCTCCACCGCTATGACCGAGTTTTGTGATAGTTCGGTCTACAGTAGGGGATCCCATCTCTCAGGGATTACGAGTTTTCTCGGACTATCCGAGATAACACCACAGTGAGCGAGGCTCTAGATATGCAGCGCTTCTAGAGTCAGGACTCGGACGATGCCCCCATTCAGCCAATGGATGGGGATGACGCAGGGGTAGCCGATGGCTACGATGCCTGGTACGCAGGCATCCGCCCTCCTCGAATGACGAGGGCTCAGGGTCCGATTCACACAGTTGTGCATCGGATAGGGAGGCGGTGCCAGGTGGCTATGGAGGCGGCCCAGGGTCACAGCGGGAGAGAGCAGAGGAGGCCACAGGCGCAGGAGAGGCCACGACAACGGGAGAGGAGGGCGGAGAGACCCCCTTCTCCACAGAGAGAGAGGCCACCATCGCCCGACAAGGGCAAGGGTGTTGACACTAGGGAGAGTAGCGAGACAGCGACTCTTCGAGCGGAGACAATCCATCTCCAGGCATAGGTGCAGACCCTATAGGAGGAGGCCGCACGACACCGAGCCGAGGTGACACAGCTCAGAGATGAGATTGCACGCCTCAGAGCACGGGGCGAGGGGCGAGCACCGGGGAGCTGGCATGGGCTATTGCCCAAATCACTTTCTACCAGACATTATACTATCATATGGTGCCAGAGGAGGATAGACTACCACTGCCAGCTAACATCGCAGATCCGATCCGGATTGGGTCATCGAGGACTTCGTCCCGATCGATGACTAGGACTCGTAGTACCACACATACTGCGATGGGGCCACCTCGTCCACCTCAGGGCGGGGGAGGAGATGAGGCTGAGAGCTCGAGGGGTTCTCGAGGCTAGACTACTGCACGACATTGCATAGATTGATATGATAGCATTTATTATTTTTTGATAGAGGATTGAGTATGCCGAGGTACAGATTGTGGCATACCAATCCAGTTTTGATATGATGTATATATATTTGTGATATATATAGATGAGATATGTTTTTGATCATATGACTTGTGTCTTATGTACTTTTATGATGCTTTTAATGTTTGGATTGATTGATTTGATGATTCATGTAATTACGTCATTGGAAATATTATGGTTTGAATGTCATGCTTGTAAAATTTAAATGAAATAATCTGATGTAACAAATTGGTTGTTTGTGATGTAATGTGATAAAAGATAAAAAGAGACTTCTAACAATAATTTCAAAGGACATTGTCGCTATTATAGACCATTTCATGGAGTCGCCGCTCACTCGGTCGTCAAGCTAATCCCAATATAGAAATATTGTTAAAAAGTAAAAGAGTGCTTAAGAGACTGCCTTAAGACTTTGGTGCAATGGTGCAAATGATGATGATGATGGTTTGTTTTCAGATTTTCATAAAAATAGTATGCATGAAATAATGTTAAAATGATTTTTGCTAGGCATAAATTCCTAAGTGTGATAAAATTTTTGGATAATTCCCTAGGAATTATACCATCATTGCAAAATTGAAGGTTGACATAATGACATGAAATAGTGATAATGTGCATGCTTTTTGTTTTGAAAACATAATTGTATAACAGAATGATTTAAGTCATATGGTTTTCATGATTTTTAAATAGATGGGGAATAAAAATTGTTACAATGGTTTGCGCTAGGCATAGAATATGTAGGTATAGACTTATACCATCATCGCGAAATCCAAAAAGAGATAGTTTTATTGCATGATTGATTTTTGATAAACAGAAAATATGAAGAGGAAGACTTGCGCTAGGCATAAAATTCCAATTTTGGTTTTAGAACTATACCATCGTCGCGAAAGTCAATAATATATATATATATATATATATATATATATATATATATATATATATATATATATATATATATATATATGTGTGTGTGTGTGTGTGTGTGTGTGTGTGTGTGTGTTGTGTTTTTGATTGTATGGTTTTGAAAGAAATTTTGATGTTTCTATTATGCATGTAGTTGTCTTTATACTAAACAACTGTACTTTTAAAGAAGAAAATGAATTATTCCAAACAATTTGCAAAAAATATTTCAAAGTATCTTAAAGACAAAAGTTAGATTTATAAGGAATCCCATGTGCATATGTGAATTCATTTCCAATCTTGATTTATCATAATGATACACAAAATCTCTCAAATACAAATGTGTGTGCAATTGCATTGTTCATTTACCAGTTTGAGCAAGGTACTATGATACAAGTGATTTGAATGAACCAAAGAAGTGTTCATTAACCATGATGTAGATGCATATAACCATACTAGACTACTATGTAAGTCGGATTATCAAGAGCTAGCTAATCCATAAGCAGACATAGGTCTGTACAAAATAAGGTCACTAATGTGACGTACATATCGCCACGCTAGGAGTTACCCAAGGCCAAGCAAGTTGGGCACAAACCACCCGCTATGGGGCTTACCTCACAGTTTTCGAATAATTGAGAATTCCATGGATTCAAGCTCATCAACCCTTCTTTTCTTTTCAAAGGGTAGGGAAAGGGATTTTATTGCTTTCTTTTTGCTTTCTTTCTTTTTCTTTGCTTTTTTCTTTCTTTTGTATTTTTGCTTGATTTTTGAGATAATGCTTGAAACATTGCTGTAATGATATAAAATAACATTTTTCTTTTTCTCTTTTTCTTGAACTTTGCTTTTTTTTTTTTGTTCTATACTAGGGATACTTGCTCGGATTAGCTGTAGAGCAAGGGATTTTTATTCTGGGTAGGGGTGAGCTTGTCCTTTTGCCAATTCTCAAAGATTCTAGACCATGTGCATGATAGGATAGCAGGGGAAACTTTTCGCTCAAGAAACCACTTCTACTATGTAGCAAAGCATGGAAATTACAAATATAATCATTTTATTGTGAAAAGATGTGCTTGGTTTAAGTAAATAACAAGATCAATTCTTTGTGCTCAAACGTTATTTAATTGAATTTTGTGGACTTTGATATAAGAGAGATTAGTAATCATGCCAGATAAAATCAAGATATTTATTTTTGTGAGTGTGAAAGTGAGGGATTCCAAATAAATGCTAATTTATCCAAAATAATTTGAAACATATAATTGCAACATTTGTAAGCAGATATATATAAATAAATACTATTTTTGAGAAGCTTTGAGAATGTTGACTCTTTCTTTCTTCTTTATATTGTTTTGGTTTCGAAAGAGTCAAGAATATTGCTGTTTTGATTTTTTTTATTTTTGAAAGAATTAACAAGTGCCATAAATAAATGCAACAAATAGTTTTGAGGATTTTGATGATTATGAATGTTTTTGGTGTTTTTGAATTTATAAATTGAAAGAAATACAAGATAGTGATTTTGAAATATTTTAAACAAATATATACAAGGATGAAATGACCAAATTTATACATAGTAACGTTTAAGATGCAAAATATTCATGGGTTCTTTAAGTTCTTTACCATCTAAGGTAGATAATTTGTATGCTCCCGATTCAAATTTAGCAGGTGATAATGTATGGTCCAAGCCAATTGGGCTCAAATTTACCTTTAAGGTCCTTAGTTGCATTAGTATTTTTTTTATTTTCTTTTAAAACAAGGTCGCCGATCTCAAAGGATCGATGACGAACTTTTTTAGCATATGATCTTTTAAGCTTGTTTTGGTAGGCACGGAGATGCTCCAAAGCATTGATGCATTTTTCATCTAGGAGTTCCAGCTGACTGAGTCTGCTAGCTCGATATTCATCTCCTACTTCGGTATCTTGAAGTAGCAGAGCCAAAGAAGGAACTTCTAATTCAAAGGGAAAAACGGCTTCAGCACCATAAACCAAAACAAATGGTGAAGTTCCCGTGGGGGTTCGAACACTAGTTCGATAGGCCCACAAGGCTGGATATAACTGAATGTGCCAGTCACGGCCAGTTTTATTGACCAATATTTTAAGGATTTTGATTAAGGTTTTGTTAGATGCTTCTCGCTTGACCATTACCCCGAGGATAATAGGGAGTGGACCAACGATGTTGAATCTTGTATTTTTGGCATAATTTTTTAACATCTTTATTTTTGAAACAAGTTCCATTATCAGAGATGAGATTTGCAGGAATTTCGAACCTACAAATGATTTGATTAAAAATAAATTTAGAGACTTGTGTGCCAGTGCAGGAAGCTAAAGGCATAGCTTCAACCCACTTCGTGAAATACTCAGTGGCGGTTATGATGAATTTGTGTCCATCAGATGACACAGGATTAATTTTGCCAATAATATCTAAACCCCATTTTGAAAAGGGCCAAGGAGATGAAATAGCCTGCAGCTCTTGTGCAGGTGCATGGACAAGGTCAGCATGTTTCTG
Source organism: Wollemia nobilis (assembly GCA_028583015.1). Classification (NCBI taxonomy): domain Eukaryota; kingdom Viridiplantae; phylum Streptophyta; class Pinopsida; order Araucariales; family Araucariaceae; genus Wollemia; species Wollemia nobilis. Next base: position 2,265,008 of record JAQPPZ010000386.1, on the reverse strand, counting down.
GCACTTGTCACAATGGCGCACATAATCATGTGCATCCTTTTCCATGGTAGGCCAAAAATATCCTATCCGAAGGAGCTTTTTAGCAATGACACTACCACTGAAGTGTCCTCCACAAGATCCATCGTGGGCTTCACTCAAGGCTGATTTGGATTCTTCTAAATTCAAACATCTTAATAGGATACCTTCAAAAGATCTCCTATATAAAGTATTGCCAATTATTACAAATCGACTTGCTTGTCTACGTAATAACCGACGCTGGTTTCTATTAGAATTGGCAGGGAAAGTCCCATTTTGGAGAAAATCAAATATATCTGTATACCAAGGTTCAGGAGTAGTTTCATTGATTAGAAACACATCCAAAGGTTCTAAGCATGACTTATTTGAAGCGGGTTCCTGGAGTCGATGAATAATGATAGTAGCATATTCGTCATCTAACTCCAAGGGGAGGAGAGATGCAGCTGCGGCCATAGCATCAGTCGCACGGTTGCAAGTTCGAGGAATAGCTTCCAAGGTAACTTGATCAAATAGAGACATTAATTGTAAAACATAGGTTTTATATGGGCGCAGTTTATCATCTCTGGTCTGATAAACTTCATTAATTTGGTTTATAACTAGTTGAGAATCACCAAAAACTAACAGATGTTTAATTTTTAGTGCCAAGGTAGCTCGTAATCCAAGGATTAGAGCTTCATATTCAGCAGTATTGTTGGTGCAAGCAAATGTTAACTTGAAGGACAGAGGAATAAGATGTTTTTGTGGGGATATTAAAATAATACCCGCACCAGCCCCACTCATGCATCGGGCTCCATCAAAGTATAAGGACCATTGTTCAATATGGTCTGCCTCTAATTGAAGGCATTCATCAAGAAACTCAATGATGAGGGGATGGGTAGACTCTAAGGGTGCAGCAACTAATTGATCTGCTATGATTTGACCCTTAACAGACTTCTGTCCTATGAATGTGAGATCAAACTCACTTAGAGCAAGAACCCACTTGGCTGTGCGACCCGATAAATAAGGTCGACTCATGAGATACCTTAAGGGATCGTATTTAGCAATGACATAAGTTTTCTGACTAAGCATATAATGGCATAATTTTTGCATAGCAAACACGACTGCTAGACATAGTTTCTCTAATGTTGTATAGCGGGTTTCATAACTGATGAAGGTTCGGCTAATGTAATAATTAGCACGTTCTCTCTTTTCATCATCAAGCTGAGCTAACATAGCTCCTAAAGTAGAATCTGAAGCTAAAATATACAGGAGGAATGGGCGATCAGGTTTAGGTGGTGAAAGCATAGGTGGATTAAGGAGGTATTGCTTGAGAAGTTCAAAAGCTTCTCTACATTCGTCGTCCCAATTAAAAGGGACATCCTTCTTAAGAAGTTTAAGAAAGGGACCGGTTTTGTCCGCCAGCTTATCGATGAAGCGATGGATGGCTTGAAGCTTACCTTGTAAACTTCGTAACTCAGATATATTAGTAGGTGCGGGCATATCAATGATAGCCACAATCTTGAGAGGGTCAATTTTGATACCACGTAAAGAAACTAAAACCCCTAATAGTTTATCGGACTTAACTTCGAATATGCATTTGGCTGGATTTAATCGAATAAGATATTCTCGTAATCGATTAAAAACTTTTCTCAAATCAACTAAATGATTATCTTCATTAATAGAGCGAGCTATAATATCATCTACATAATCATGTAGGATATCATGCATCATATCATGAAAAATATAAGTCATAGCTCGTTGATATGTTGCACCTGCGTTCTTTAAGCCAAATGGCATCACTTTCCAACAAAAGGTACCCCAGGGGGTAATGAAGGCTGTTTTAGCCTGATCCTCAGGAGCTATCCTGATCTGATTATAACCGGAGAATCCATCCATTAAGGACATCATCCCACTCCCGACAGTAAATTCAATGATTTGATCCATGTTTGGAAGAGGAAAATCATCTTTAGGGCATGCAACGTTAATATCTCTAAAATCTATGCAAACCCTAACTTTGGTGGCTTCTTTTTTGGTAACTGGAACTACATTTGAGATCCATTCAACATAATCAATAGCTTGTATAAAAACAACATTTAGGAGTTTTTCTAACTCCCCTTTGACTAGCAGAGCCACTTTGGGATGCATTTTTCTAAGTTTTTGTTTAACAGGTTTAGCATCCGGATGGACCACTAGATGATGCATGACTACGTAAGGGTCGAGACCCGGCATATCTTCATATGTCCAAGAAAAGACATCTTCATACTCTTTAAGGAATGCAATATATTGTTCTTGTTTTTCTTGACTTAATTCTGATCCAATATTGATTATGTGAGGACTATCCTCAGTTCCAATATTAATTTTAATGACGTTTTCTACCTCCATGTGTAGATCTCTTTCAAAATTAGGTGGGGCAGGTGAAACGCCCAATTCTTGTAATTCTTGTAAGGTTAATTTGGATAATTCATCTTGAGGATTAGTGGCCTCAAGTTGGGCTATAGTTGGTATAGAACCATCAAAATAAAATCCATTGTGTAACATCTCTTCAACAGAGACGTCGTGGAAGATATCTCCTTCCAACTCCTCATCGGAGTCAACAATCATTTCAGGGTAAGCTATGGATAGCATGTTACATGTAAATGGCTGATTTTTTAGAGGCAAATCATCACACCTATCCAAATAATCTTGATAACATATGAGTTGATCATCATCTTCAAAAGGAAAGGGTTGACCCTTACTAGGAAATAGGCCCACACCACAATGGGCAGGCCACGGTTCTACCTCGAAAGGTTCTTTCATGCCATTTTGGAAAGGTCCCAAGCCTTTCCCTTTATATCCCATTTTAAGCATTATGGGTTTAGCTTTAATATATTCATTGGTAAAATAACATCGAGCGTATCCCTCATGATGAGTTTTGATATTCCGAGGGATTCTTCCCTAGTCATATCCTTTATAAATGAAGGCACAACTCCCGACTTGGTAAGTACTTCCCATAGGTTGTGGGAGGCCCAAGGTACGAGGAGATGGCGGCAAGTTATTTAAAAGAATTGAATCTTGCATGAAAGCATTTGTTTTTTTTGATATTAAGATTGTGGATAAATCTGGTAAAAGTTCATCGTAAAGAGCATAAGATGTAGAAGGATCATTCCCTATATCTTTAGATGTGGAAGGTATGATAGATGTTGATAATGCGGAAGTGTTAATAGATGGGTCTATAGGTTTTGAAATTATAGGGATAGAACATGAAGGATTGGTTGTAGATTGAAGATCTTTTTGAGGTTCTAGAGTGGTTTGTTTAGAAGATTGTTGATCTATATAGGAGGATGAAATTAATGGAGGGGAAATAGGTGAAGCTATGGGTGTGTGTTTCATAGTTTTAGATGAAAAATAAGAATTAGGATGTGTGGATGACAGAGCAGGGCAAAATTGCACTCCAACGGGTTCTGCCAAAGCACACATATCAAAGGGTCTAGGGTCACCATGGATAGTGACCAACTGATTTTTAAATTCGAATTTAACACATTGGTGTAAAGTTGATGGGACAGCCCGCATTGCATTGATCCAAGGATGACCCAAGAGTATATTGTACGATGCGGGGCAATGTACAATAAACATAGTGGTATCTAGAGTTCGAGGACCAACTTGCAATGGGATGGTAATAACTCCACACGTTTCTTGTGTTTCGTCATTAAAAGCTTTGATAATCATGTCAGTTTTCTTCATTTCATCACTTCTAAAGCCAAATCGTTGGTAGAAGTCAAGAGTGCAAATGTTTAGAGATGAACCATTATCAATCAGGACTCGTTTAATAGCTACATCTCCAATTAGAGCAGTAATATATAAGGGATTATCCTTATGTAAACTGTGTTGTGGGATATCTTTATCCCGAAAGTCAATACAATCAACTTCTCGAGTGATGATAGTATTGGCCATGGCTTCAGGTTGAATGTTTTGAGGTACCATCATTTGGCTTAATGTAAGCATCAACTCATCCCTATGGGTGGGAGAAGATCTTAATAAATCCAAAAGGGAAATTCTGGCTGTAGTATTGGATAATTGCTCATTAATATTGTAAGGGGGTTTAGGTTGAACATTGGAAGCATGATTCCCTTTATTGGGATTTTTCAAAACAAATGGAACTGATCCATCATTCTGGTTTGGTTCTTGTTGAGAATTTTGAGCCTGTTGTCGGGTAACGACTCCAATGGTACCTACAATGTTATATTGAGGACGTTGAACTGGCCTCGGTCGAGCGTTTATGGCTTGTTCATCAGGGAGGAATTGATTAGAAGAAGGTCGAGTAGTAACTCTTCTAGGAAATGGTTCTTCTGGAACCATAGCATCTGTGATGGGTTGAATAGGATCTGATTCATTTTCAGAACTATTCGATTGGTTTGAAGTGATGTCTACCTCACTTTCAGTATCTGATTCTATATCACTAGAATCTAGAGTTGGAATATTATGTAGGGGCCTGGTCGTAACCAGGGATAAGGTTGTGTCAAATATTTGAGGATCCTGAATAGGTAATTGTCCGCTAATGGTTCCTACATATCGGGTAGGAGGAGGAACATTATGATGTTCGATTTGATTGGCCACCTCTTTACCATGTCTTGGTAAAGGGTGTTGAAATATGTCTAATGTTTGATTAGCATTTTGATTTTGATTTTGGGGAATGTTCTTTTGAGGATTATTAGGAGCATTTTGTTTAGGTTGGAAGGCTTGCACCTCCATTTCATTATTATCAATTAGATCCTGTATTTTATGTTTCAACCTTTTACAAGCGTTGGTAGAGTGTCCAGGTCCTCTATGGAAATCACAGTGTAAGTCAACTCTATATCCGGGTATAGTTGGATCAGGTTCCTGGATAGCTGGTAATTGGATCAAACCTCTTTCGAGTAATTGAGGTAAAATAGTTGATAATGGTTGATTCAATCTAGTAAATTCTCGAGGAGGCTTATCAGAGGTTTCAATATAAATTTTTTTGTTGTTTTCGTTGCATTGATATTAGCAACATTTTTGCTGTCAGTGACTCCGTCACCAACAACTTGTTTGTTTTTATATTGATTTCTGGAGGTTTTCTCATCATCCTTCTTCCTAAGTTGGCCTCTCCTAATGAGGGCATCTTCTACTCTTCGAGCTAAATCTATAGCCTGATCGAAGGTAGTTAAAGTAGTAGTTGATAGCTCATAAGATATTTGTTCTTGTAAATTATTGATAAAAATGTCCAACATTTCCCTATAAGGTAGCACAAAGTGCACTTTTCCTATCAACCGCCTCCATCTAGCTAAGAAATCGGCAAAACATTCATCCTTATCTTGTTTTAAGTTGTATAAATCTTTAATGGTTACATGCCTCTCGATGTAGGCACTAAATTGATGGACAAAAGATTCAGCTTGTTTCTTCAAAGTTTCTCAAGGAATGAGTGGGCAATTGATAGTACCACTCTAATGCCATTCCACCTAAACTTTTTGGGAACATTTTTAGTAATAGCAAGTCATCATGTGATATATCATGACATGCTATCCTAAACATGCGAAGATGCTCTATGGGATCTTCGGTTCCTTTATATATAGGCAAGATAGGCATGGGAAAATGCTTAGGGTAAGGTTGTGCTACAACTATGGGATCCAAAGGTTGACTACATATCTCTCGATAATTATACGAGGGACGGTAAGGATCTATCTCGGTCCATACGCGAAGCTAACTGTTTCACCATGGCTTCCAGATTACTAGTTTGCCCACCATATTGGTTCGGTAGGGCATTGATATGGGATTTGTGAGCATATGATGGAGGGACATGAAGATTAGATGCTATGTTGCTATTGTGTAAATTGTTGGTAGGAAAGGTGTTATGAAGGAATTTTGAAGTTGTATTATGTTGTATTCCAGATTGTTGAAAATTGGTGTTTGACTTCATTTTAGGTTTTTGTTTACTTGAAGCATATTGATCAATAGTTTGGCGAAGTAAAGCAGTGAAGGAAGTTTTCTTTTGTGTGGGAATGATTTTAGGCTGAATAACAGGTTCCTTAGGAGGTTGGGTAACCTGTTGTTTTGACATGTTTTGAATCATAGTGACCATATCTGTATTGGATGGTCCAACCTTATCACTTTCTTGATCAATGAAAGACAAGGGATTAGTGCGCACATCAAACATATGTTCCATGGCTGCTTGAGTGTCACTAATTTGCCCTTTATCCATACAAACCGCCATATTAAGAACACCAATGTTATTATGGAAAAATTTCCAAAAATGATCTACGTTGTCAAAAGCAATAGTTCCATCTCGAGCTACTCTAGGGGATGAGGATCCATCCTCTTTAACATTTTCTTCTTGTTCATTGTCTTCACCTAGGTCATCTTCTGGTTGATCTAGAGTTTCTCCTTCCGGAATTGGATCTTCAGGAAGGACATTTGGGTCTCTAGTTTTATCTTCTAACCAATCTTCTTCTTCTCCTTCAGTTTGTTTACCATTCCTAAGTTTAGGCATTGTGCTTAATTTTAGATTTCAGCAAATATATATATATATATCTATATATATATATGCAACAAGCTTAAGAGGTATATATTAATTATATACCTACTACAATATTAAAATGAAAGGTTTTGGTTTTTGTTATGTTTTTTAGTTTTTTCTTTGTTTTTGAAATAATATTGTAAAGATAACAAATAACACAATATGCAAGAAATAATACTGAAAACAATGATCTAATTTTCTATAAACAATTTATAAATATCATTAATGGGCTCGAGTTCTTCAGGAGTCATGAAGTGTTCTTCTTCAAATTGAAAGTTTTCCTTCAAAAATTTAATGAAAAGAGCTATAGTGATATTATCTGTCTTAGATGTTGGTTGATAGAAGTAAAGCTCGTGGCAATACTCTCGATATAACATAGCTCGAGGAACTCTATTCCATCTTTCCCTATCCGTAAGAACAACCTCTTGGTCTTCTACACGACCTAGGAACTGGTGTACAATGGCTGCGTTCTCGAGGTATTCCTCGAAGGTGAACAATTCTGAAGATACAAGAGCTCTCCTATAAGCTAACCATCTATGGCAGGCTCTCTGAAGTTCATGATAAAAGACGAGTTGATGAGGATCCAGGATTCTATCTAGGACTAGCCTCTTGATTTGTTTAAATTTTGTTGACCTAGATGAAATGACACTAAGTCTTCTATCAAGTTCGTCCCACAAGAGTTGATTTCTATCTGTTTCAGGCACACTAAGCATAGAATTGATTTCTATGGCTGCCAATTGGTTTTCAACATTTATAGTAACTGCTAATATTTTCTTAGGAGCTACCATCTAAACATGACATGCAACTTATTAATTTTAAATGATTTGAAATGCATCTATGTTTTGGTTGTTTTTATTTTTATTTTGTTTTTGTTTTCAAAAGGTTTTAAAATGTATTCACGTCGGGTTCACCAAAATGTATCGCTCCAAATTTTTCACATCCCTACCTTCAGGCTATAGGATCCGTGCCCGGAAGGAGGATGGGAAAAGGATGGCATGGTACCTCGGACTGAGAGGCCTTGCGAAGGTCCCGCCTCTCAAGGGAGGTGTATTATGGTGATTTTTCGATGGATGGTGGGTTCACCAGGAAACATTTAATGGCAGTTTCCACGCCTAGGTTGGGAATGTGTTTGATGTGTTCATTTTTATCCTTAAACATCCATGTCCTAGGTTTGGCCAAAATGCATCTAAGTTATTCTATATGAAGATGCAGATTAAATGAATACATAAAAGCATATTAGGATAGAAAAATAGAGAAATTAAGCAAGATTAAAAATCATACCTGATCCGGATGTCTGATGAAGATTCTGATTCTTGAAGCAGTCAGGATCACCTCTAATTTGATAGGATCATCTGCTATCAGACAAGATCATCTGAGATCTGATGAATTCATCAGACGAATTCGTCAGAGACCTACAAATAGAGAAATAGGTGCAAAACACAGAAAATACAACAATGCTAACAGAGGGAAATAATGTAAAATGACAATAAGAACATCAAACTGAAAACTATAAACAGAAACATGAATGCATCATACTGATTAAATAATAATTATGACTTAATTATGCATTTGATCTAGATGGGTGAACTCCAAGATGCAAGATAACATAAAATAACAAATAAACTAGCTAATTGCAGAACAAAACAACAGATTGAAGAGAGGAAAATGCAAACTTTGGGCACTGATTGCCTCAATGTTGACTGCAGTCAAAATCATCTCGCATTGGTACGAAATCATCTCTGATTCGACAGGATCGCCTCCGATCTGAACAGGATCGTCTGCGACGATGTAAGCTTGCTCCGACTGAAAAACACTAAGGTACCTACAACAAAATTTGAATAGAACTAATGCAAATAACAATTTAGGATGCCTTAATGCGTGTGAAGTCAGTTTACAAAGAATTTCAGCCAGGGGGTGCTAAGGGGAGGGCTTAGGATTAAATAAGCTTAGGAGGGAGGTTAGGAGGTTGGAGATCATCCCTATTTGGGAGATCTCCAATGGGGAAGGGTCTCTAACGGCGCAGACACGCTTCTGCCCGGATTAGAGACGCCGTTGGAACAGAAGCTAATTGTGCAAAATCAGTTTTGGGACAAGATCGTCTGGACGTCCTAGCCCAGATGAAATCGTCCGATCTGAGGCGATATCGTCTGATCGGCGACGATATCGTCAAACGGTCAAAACAACCTCTAAAAATGGCATGGGAAAGGAGGAAACGGATTACACGACGGTTAACGGGCGGTTTGGGAGGTTAAAATTTGAATTTGAATTATTTACTAGAGTAATTGTAATTATTAAGGTTTTACTACGCCAATTTTAGGGTGCTACACAATGCTTTCTTTTACTTATTCCCCCATTTTCCCTTTTTCCTAGATATGAACTCGATAAATTAGGATATCATAGGAAGGAGAGACGAGCATCGAAGATTACATCATAATAAAGAGCTAGATTTCATAAAATATTTTGAGTTCATATGGAAGATCCACAACTCATGCTTCCCCAAACTTCCTAGGATTTGTGCCCTACATGAGGCATAAGGCACTAGACACACCCACTCAAAGCGACAAAGAGTGAACCACAACCATAGGGAGTTGTAGTGCAAAAGGCATAAGGGTCATTTTTGGCCCCCAACAATCACTTCAAAGTCAAGGACAATATTTAGATGCATATCTAGAAATAATAATTTCAAACTGCATAAAAAAGAAAATTATGGATTTATTGTTTGACAAGGCTTGAACCTAGGTATCCACATTGGGATCCCATATAGTCATTTATATGAGGTCATTCCATTTAATAATTTGGAAGCTAATTTTTATTTTAATATATTTTTAATTAATATAGAAGATTATAATGATGTTGAATAATATTATTTTGTATTATTATAAAGTGTGAAATCATATTAAATAAATTCATAACATTAGGCTTTTAAATTTTATATTACTATGATTCTTAGTTTGTAACTTTGAACATTTTCTATAATGATAATTTTTTTTCATAAGGAAACCTCTATAAACACTAGCCTATTGGGTAAATATGAAGTCAACGGGATCTCTGATCATCTAGGGAATCAAACCAAGGTAGCCCACTAGCAAGCACTCGATCGCTAGAAATTGACCTATTCCTTTTGGGTAAAATTTTATGGTAAAGGATGGGTTTTTGAAAGGGTCTCCATCCCTTGTGTAGTGGTTTGAATCTAAGTCTTTTTGATTAAAATGCAAATACATACCACGATAGTATCCCAACAATACTTAGTTTTTAGGATAAAGCATAAATTTATGAAAAGGTCTAGGTCCCCTTGTATTCATGTTTGAACTTGGGTCTCTTGAATGAAAACCCAAAGATATACCACTATGGTATTCCTCAAAGGATAAAATTTTAGGGTAAAGCATGAGTTTTTTGAAAGGGTCTCACTCCCTTTGTAATGGTTTAAACCTATATCTCTTAGATGAAAACCCAAAGCCATATCCCTATAGTGTCCCAATAGGGATAAAAATTTAGGGTAAAGCATGGGTTTTATTGAAATGGTACTAGTCCCTTTATACCTGTTGGAGTATATTACATTATTTGGTATATGCTAATGTACCCCCATGGTACCTTCATGGTATATATATAAATAATATATTAGGTTTGAGTCATAGGTTAGAGTATGAATAAATATTTTTCCTTTATATAAGTGGTAATGTGCAGGATATGCACAAGTATCATGTAAAGTTGTAATGTGCAAGAAATGCACAAGTGTCATGTGAGTTAGAGTGCAAGTGTAAGTTGATTCTATGTGCACAAGTGTCTTATATGTAAGAGTACAAATATGTAATGTAAAAATATGCACAATTGTCTTAGATTAGAGTGTGCAAAGTGAAGGGCAAGAGTCATGTATAGGTGTGCATACATTATAGAGTCAAGTGTTCATCAAGTATGCAAGTGTCAAGTAGAGAAGCCAAGAGTCATGAGACTTGGCATATCGAAAGGAATAGTCAAGTATCCAAAGATTCACACTATTGTGACTATATTATTGAGGCAATACTCCATAACCAAGTATCACATTATAGAGGAAAGTGATCATAAATAATTATGATCATTACTATCATATTTGTAAGATAAAATGAGTAATAAATATTGCATTTAATTTAAGCAATTAATAATTTGTTCTTCATGTATAGTACATGAATTATTTAGGCTATTTACATTCATATTGTTTCTTATTATTGAATGTTATTTGATATATTATAAGCCTTGATATACATATTAATTTTCTCATATTATTCTACTCTTATCATTTTATTGACCTTATTATATTATGGCTATATTATATTTGATCCTATGATATTTGTGGTAGTATTAAGGCTTAAAAATCCATCAATGGTATCATAGCTACCACCAAAATCTATCCAGATTGATAGAGTTTATTAGTCACTATTAAAAATTGATTTTATCTAGTTTGATAAAGTTGATTAAGAGTTTTTCCACTAAGTTATTGAGACTCAGACTCTATTATAAGGTCATATTGAGTAGAAAGGCTAAAGTATTTCCATGGTAGAAGAATAACCAATGAAGATCATAAATAAACTATAGAGTCTTTCCATGGTTGAAGAATAACTAGTAAATACTAGGACTCAACTATATGAAATATGAATAAACTTCAAGATAGTTGATCATTCAAGGACATAGCCAACCCTTGGTATTGATAGAGGATAGAGGGACATCAGCATCACCTTTAAATTAAGAGACAAATTAGGTTCATTGCTAACCTTTAATATTAAGAAAGTTGTAGATACAAGGATGTTCAAGTCACCTTGATAGTATAGAAGTAAGAATGTAGCAAAGATTAAGCAAAAGAATTGCAAGAAGCTTCCTATAGTATATAGAGAAGAGTTTTAGCTTCTAAGTGCAGAAATAAATATAGCAATGGATTTAGAAGTATTCAGAGCTTCCTAAGATAAAGATGCCATTATAAAAATAATGAAGTATTTATAGAAAAAAATCACTCAGCTTGATAAAGTTCAAGCATAAAAATAGAATCGCTAGATCCTGATAGATATATCAGGTCTTAATAAATATATATCAATATTGAGATAGATATATCATTCTTGAAGAAGCTATATAAAGTAATTTTACTTCAAACATTGGATTAGTATATACACTTGTTAAATAATTGAGAAGAAGATTCAAGTCTCAAAGGGATAGACCTTCACACTAGAAAAATATTCATGTCATATTAATATTGACCTTGACATAGGCTCAAAAAAGTTATTACATAAAGAAGAAATATATTAAGGCCACATAGACCTTAACATTGGTTAAAGTAGCCCGTTATAGAACAGAAAAAAGGCCCATATATAGAATTGGATAGAGGGTTGTTTAAGAGGAAAGAAAGCAAACATATAGAGAATATAGAAAAAGGCCCAAGATATATTTAGAAAGAAGAATATAAGACATGTTAAAGGAAGGAGACATTATATAATAGAGAAAAATGTTTTAAGAAAGAAGGCTCTTATAGAGAATAAGGAAAGAGGCCTATCCTTATAAATAATAGAAAAGAGGTTGAATTGCATATAAAGAAGAAATATTTTAGAGGAAGCAACATAACATCATTAAGAATATAAAGTTGTAATCCAAGGCAAACACAAAGACCAAGATAGCACAAAAATCTAGCATAAAGGTCAAGATAGTACAATAAGCAAGATACATAGCATGAAGGCCAAGGTTCACAATGTTGAAAGAGAAAAGCAGTCGACCAAGTTTTAAAGCAAGAGCAAAAGTGTTAAGTATGGACGAAGAGCAATACTAAAGGTTAAAAAAGAGCTATTAAAATGGAGTATTTTGTACCTGTACCTAAACCTACAATAAATAAGCATACACAGACTAAATCAAATAGAAAGTATTTATAGAGTGACCAACACTCAAGAAAAACAAGTAAAGGAAATCACTCTAGCTAACAACATCATAATATGTTGTGTAGTAACAAAGCCAAGTGAAGCTATATGAGCCACTTGCCTCCACCCAACAAATAATCTATATGAGCCACTCACCTCCACCTAGTAGTGAATCTATATGAGTTTCTTATTTCCACCCAACAATGAAGCCAAGCTATACAAGCTACTCACATCCACCACAATATCTAAGGATCTCACCTGCGTACATTATGTAAGCTAAAAAGGAGATAACACCAAATTATGTGAATAAAGAGACAAGCAATGTAAAGTAAAACAAATGATTTTGTATTGATCTTTCAGAGCCTTGATCTCCTTTTATTTTACACAATGATTTACCCCAAAATGGTGGGGGCTTGATTACAATAAATAATTGCTTGTTATCAAATTTACAAGTGGTCATAAAATGGGGTAACCGCTTTGGCCAAGACAATAGAAATATGTTTCTTTGATCTCCTCTTGCTCCAAATAATTTAGGGATGGGATTCAAATATCCTTGTGGACCATCCTTTGCTCCAGCAATATCCAATGACTTATAACATGCACACATGAGCTTACAAACAAACCGGGTCAGTAGCACCTATTGATATGTATTAAAAAACTCACCAAACCCTAAATAGAATACTTACATACTATTAAACAAGATGCAATGAATAGAAAATAGATGAACCAAATTGTCTTTTTGATACTTGATTTTGATCTATGTTCGTGAGGGCTAAAAATATCATTGAGTACACACGGGACTACATTTGTGGATTGGCTAAACATAGTCCTAAATATCTATGGATACAAAGCCATATATGGGGCTATGTATATGCCCTACCACATCTAGATCTAAGTTGTAGAACTGGTTGAAAAAAATTTGGGACCTTAATGTCTCATTCTCCAAACTTCAGCTAAGATCTCTTGTCACGATTTTGGCATAGTGTATTAAATATTTTTGATGGGGGGTCCATTCACAAAAGTGAATCAAGTTTTATGAGCTTTTGGAAGGTTAGGATTAGGGTCTAGAGATGGTAAGCTAGCATTGTCGAATGGTAAGCTAAGATTAGGTTTTGTCTAGTGGCTAGGATTTAGTGTCTATATATATATATATATCAAATGGTTAGGATTTGGTGTCTACACATTGGAAGACATAGCATTTCAAAAGAGAATACAAATTGATTATTCTTTATTGAAGAAAACAATGATTACATCCTAATGGAGGATACATTGATTATACCTATTGAAACAGTGCATATTCAATGATATAAAGCATTGTAATGTATAATGAAACTCAAACATTTCAAACTGGAATGAAATGTTCAAGTATTTTTTTGAAAATGTTCCTTCAGTTTGGTAAGAGAGTATAATTTTTTGGCATGCATATCAACACTTGAAAGTCTTTTATCAACATGACACTATTTACAAATCAATTTTGAGGTAAAGCAATAGCAATCCAAATTCACTCTAACAGCAACAACGAATGCAAAATTCAAAGCACAAACATGATATGGAGTTAAGTGCAAATCAAATATTTTTAGAAGGTATTCTAATGTGCTTTGATTATTATTAATCAAAGGTTTATAAAGTTTATTTAAAACATTTATATTATTTGGAGTGATACGGTTAATAGATTAAAGTCACAAGGTTTAATAGTTTGATTATATTTTAAGATATGGAGTAATAAGGATGCCTACTTTATTTTTTAGTTAGTAGAATTATTAATGAATCTAGAAGTTTGGAGTGATAAGGAATTAAAATAGTTTGATACTTTAGACACTTAAATCATGTCATGCTTAGGGGAGCTCCTCACATAGACACATTCATAAGATCATAAGACATAATCTTAGACTTTCCAAGCATCAACAGTGGTTCTCACCACTCATTTGGGGTATTTTCAAGCCATCCAAGCCTAGTCGCTCAAGAAAAGAGTGGCCAAATTCTATCTGCTCAAGCCTAGAGTGGCCAGACCTTAGCCACTACAAACGACAGTGGCCAGATCTTAGTCGCTACAGATGACAGTGGCTAAACCCTAAAAGTAGTTTTACTTATAAACAGGCCTAATCATGGGAAGAAGTGGCAGTCTGCATGCAATAAAGGTGAGCGGGAGTAAATTTGAATTCCTTTTCATGACCATTTCACATAGGATACTTGAGTTTACATTTAAACTTTAGTTAACTGATATCCAAGTATAAACAAAGGATAAAATCTTCTCATGCTAACGATCAGTTCACATAGGAGACTCAATTTGGCAGTTATATTTTAGATAACTGGCTTCCAAACATAAAAAATACATAAATCTTCTCATGCTAACTCACACTACACATGATAAATTCATTCCTAGGGCTTGGACATAGAACTAGGGTTTGACACTATAAAAGGTGCAAGCCTAAGAGCACGAAGGATCATCGATCTTTTATCCATCAATATTGGTCATTGAAGATAGTCTTCCAAGACTTGGAGAGTTCCCTTGGAGATCACAAGTACGGCAAAGCCCTAACGGATTGAATAGCATAGAATCCTTTATTTCAACATCAGCTACAAGCTTTGGTCCATAGCTTTGAAGCAAAGAGAATGAGAGTCAATTTAGTGACCGTTGTCTTGGACAATGGCCCATAGGCTTAGCTTAGGGTTTTAGACATTAGATTCATTATTTTTTTTAGCATATCATTAGCATAGCATCATTTCATTCATTTCTATTCATAGCATTAGCCTAATTTGCATTTGCTTTCATTTGTTATATTCAGTACTAACAACCTCATCCAAGGAAGCATTCTTGGACATCTAAGTGTGTGTTGTTATTTCATTGCTTATAGGGCCACAGGTTCATCAAACAAAATTTGTAACATATGAGAGTAAAAGGGATCCCTCTAGGAAACAAACCTAGAGAAGGAGGCATATGTAAGCCCTCATACATTTTTGTGTGCGAAATCGGGAAGCTTTTTGAAAGCACACCACCTCTTCGCAAAAGGGACACTCTTTGCCTATTTGTAACCTTATTGTATCAAAATGGGTATCCCTAAGAGGGACCGACATGTAACCGAGTTTCAATACAAATAAAGAGATCCATATTTGTTATTTTTGTGTTATATGCTTTTTCATTGTCTTCCATTTCATCTTGGATTTTTAATAACATTGCAAGTAGAGTAAAATAGTAGTGCGTGCATCCCAGGGTCACTACATATGGCAATCACGATGGACCTCAATTGATTTTTTATTTTTTTCTAGAATACTAACTTAATTTTTTGTGCAGGTCTAGCCACTCTAAGCTACAGTGGCCAAAAACCAGCCGCTCTGAGCTACAGCAGCCAATAGAACTTTAGCCGCTCTGAGATATAGTGGCCAAGAACCAGCCACTCTGGTCAATAGCGGCCAGAACTAGAGTGCAGTAGAGGTCAAAACACCGACTCTCTGAGCTGGATCAAAGGTTGGTATAGCTTGTCTAATATTTTATAGCTTTCTATCTACTTTTGTGTGTCTAAAATAGAGAACTTAAAGCACATTTATGTTTGGAAATTGAAAGAATAAAAGGATAAATAATTAATCATTTCGCATATCTTAGATCTTCTTTTTAAATTTTCCACTAGGCGTTGCTAGGAACAATGGCTTATGCCTAAAATTTTTTCCCTAGAATCCAACCTGCTAGACATTGTATGTTGTTTTCTTGCTTTAAGGCCTTGCTAGAGGCCATAGCTACACGAAATAAAGTGTGCTCATAAAAATCATAGTAGTTCATGCATATTTCTGAATATTAAAATGTATTTTTACACTTAGGATTATAGGAAAGATTCATTGCTGCTATATGATGCACTTTATGTTATGCAAGCTTAAAATTAACACCACACATGCATGTCTCACTTAAACATTGGGGAGTTGGATTTCATCACCAACCTTCAATTTAGTCCAATGATGTTGGAATTCATCTCCTTCCACTGGTTTACCCCTAGAGCTTCCTAGAAATGGATTGAGAAACTTATTTATAGTGATACTAAGTTACTTGTGCTCAAATTGTCTCCCACTGTTGGAACAATCATTGGTTCAGAGTAGGGCGAACCCCCCACTGGGTCTTCAGTAGTGTACCCTAGCTTCTTTTGATAAAATTATGTTTGGCACGAGTGTAATTGATTTTTATTATGGATGAGTATTCTTATTCTTAATCCAAGAAAAAGAGCAACAAATCAAAAGAACAACACATCAAAACACACCAAATAGTTTAGGGCACACTTAAATCGGTAATCAAGATAAACATTTGTTTGGTATTGTGTGGCTATTCCTAAATTGCAACTTAAAATATCAATTCATAGACAACATGGTCAAAACAAGAAGTAAGAACCCTCGATCTGATACCGAGGGAGAGCCTCAAGCAACTCATACCCATAGATAGAGTCGTAGTAACATTGAACGACCTACCTGTAAGATCGTGAGATGTAGCTCCATGAGCCTAAGGGGTGATAACTCAACCCTTGGGGGATATCCTCAAGAAACCCCAAGTAAGGAACCACATCATGGAATAAAGTCACATAAAAAAAAGAGGCTTCACATCCATCCTCATCAAAGAGACATGAGGAGACCTCAAGGGCCTCCTCTAAACACACAGAAACATCTCAAAAATGTGAGAAAGCTTCAAGGGCTTCCTCCTCACATGGACATAAAGAAGGTTCTAAAACTCATTCTTCACATAGGTATGATGATATTGCTACATCTCCATCCACATGGAGAAAACATGTTACCACAAAGCCCTCTTCATCAAGAAGGAAAATAAGGATTGCAACACCTCAAGACATAAGAAAAATATGAAACAAGTTTGCCCACTGAAGGGCTGGAAACTAGAGCTACATCAAGCCATGGGAATCAAATAGAAGAAACCCTTCATACAAAAGAAAATATTCTCGTAGATTATAACCTCATAGGAGTAAATGGCACCCCACGGGACCAACCATGGAAAACATGACATCTAGATGGGTTGGATCGGTTTCCTACACAACCAACTCATTGAGAACTCTGCATCTAGAAGCTCACAAACTATGACTTCTAAACATGTCTCCTATTCTTGGGGTACCTCAGAGCAACCCTGCAGTAGATGCATGGAGTATGATCATAGTGATACTCAATAGTACATTGAACAAGTCACATTAGCTAGCAAGAGTATAGATACAACAAAAACCTCCCCAAGGAATCTACGAGTCAATACAATAAGAATAGAGTCAGATAAACATGATTCTTCTATAACAGCACAAATTGACCGAATACGATGGTTATAAAATGCATTACATAAGGATCGAGAGCTAGTGGAAGCTCTAGAATAGGATAAACAAAGAGAAATATTCTTGTGCCAATATGAGCAGTGCTTAAGAGAGTAGGCTGAGCATCTAGCTCTTAATAATTTATAGATAAATGGTGGTGACCACCAAAGAACTAGATGCGCTGACTCGTCCACAGTGAAATACCCCACCAAACCATGAACAGAATCCAACTAGTGGGGAAAGGGCAAACACAACAAACCATGATTGCAATCTTGAGTCCCCTTGTAGGAGGGAAGAAAATGGAACTAATCAAATGGAAAGAGAGTTACCTCCATTGCCATTGCGAGTAGGCCTACAAGAGGATGAAATCCATGCATCAAAGGCATTTCAAGAGCTTGCTAAAAATATGAAAACCTTTGAGAAACAAGAGGCATCTAGGAACTCGCCAACATTAAGCAAAATACACAACCAACCATTGTGCCCATCAATACCTAGCCCTTCATATCCTAAGCACTTTGAGATGCCTAGGTTAGAAAATTTTAAGGGTGAAGAGGATGCATAAGAGCATGTCACCAATTTTATCAATGCCTATTTTCATCTTGAATACAATGATGCTCTCATGCTAAGAACATTCATAATGACATTTTCAGGTGCTGCCACTCAATGGTTCAACCAACTACCTAAGCATAGCATAACCAACTTTGAACAACTAGTAAATGTATTCCTAAAGCATTTCTCCTTTGGTGCTAAGAAGAAGGTAAACCTGTCAGACCTGGCCAACTTGAAATAGTATGATGATGAGCCAGTAATGGATTATGGGAATAGATGGAGAAAAGTCATGGTAAAATTATCATTCTTCATTCCCATAGAAGAGATCATTCATATGTTCACCAAAAGTTGCTCTAAATACATATCCCTCTCACTACAACTTTAGTAGTATCCTTTGTTTGAGGAAGCTTTGTCACAGGCCAAGCTCATCAAAGAAATAAAAGTATATAAGGGAACCATTAAACTCCAAAACAAAAAGGAGTGGAACAAGAATGGTAAGAATTACAAGTATAAATAGAAGTAGGCCAACCCTACTCCATTCAATCAAGTCATATTGGCTACACCCAAGGATGGGGGTGCACAACAACCCCAGAACTATCAAGCACATCCCCCGCCAGCTAATTATGACCAAAAGAACAATCAAGGAAGAAACCGAGAATGCAAGTTGCCTCGTTATTTCATGCCTCTGACATTATCAATGCAATCAATATTTAATCAATTGATTGAGGCTAGGGGTATCATATTTCTTAATATAAATCTTATAGATCCCAACCATACTAAGCCAAAAGGAAATAGGGAAGATCAATTTTGCCCTTATCACAGGATACTGGGGCATGACATTGAGGGTTGCATTGGTTTTAAGCATCAAGTAAAAAATATGATTGAGGCATGAGAACTCAAATTTGAAAACCCACTGACTCTCGATAATAGATACATGGGCATATACAGAAATCCATTGCCCAATCATGAGGCCCCTGAAGAGCAAGGGGACCAAGTCAATCAGGTTTGAGCTAACATACCTACCCACAGATGCGTTGGGATGGTTGAGATTGTTAACATATCAATAAGGACTAGGCGGTATGGCCAACCACAACCACCTATAGCTCCCATGAACATCCCAGTTGCTCCTAGGCAAAGGCAAGACAACCTTCCAGGTCCACCAACATGACTTATGGTAACTATTCAAAATAGGTTGGAGAAAAACCTACAAATGACTCCAGCTAAGTTATCCATCTATGAACTCATACAATAGTCCCCAAAGCATAGGGAGACTCTAATGGAAATCTTAAGGACAATTGATCTCCAACTACAAGATGCGAATACATTCACTCACTTTGTGGGACAAGTGCAAGAATGCCAGGAACCTGTAATTCAATTCTATGATCATGATATTAAGATAGTTCATGCTGCCTTACTAGGCCCTCCGCTAAACATTGTAGTGGCAATAAAAAACTTACCTTTCAAGAGGGTCTTGGTCAATACAAGTTTATCGATAAACATCATTACAACAACTGCAATAGATCACCTCAAGATCTCCAAGTCCAATATCGTTCTAGGAGCTTACACATTGAGAGCTTTTAATGATGCTTTATGCAATACTATGGGAATGATAGTCCTACCCATCAAGGTGGGGCACAATACCATCCCCGTGATGTGTCATGTCTTGGAAGGAGCTATGTAGTACAACATCCTCTTAGGGCATCCTTAGATAAGGGCCATGAAGTGTGTGCCTTCGATCTTACACTAGTGTGTCAAGTATGTGCATGAAAACAAAGTCTATGTGGTTTTGGCCGATGAAGAGCCTTTTAAATACATCAATCAGGTAGATATTCTGGGATAATTTGTAATCCCTTCTACCCACCTATACATATCACCTTCATCCCCAACCACACAAATGGATAACGAAGACAAAGAGGTAATAAAAGACCCATGCACTTCAACACCTCCTGGTGCACTCAAAGTAGTCAATGCTTCTAAAGTGACATCAACGTCAAAACCAAAATACAATCAAAATCTAAAGGCACCCTTATTTAAGGAAGAAATACCCAAGGAAGTGCCAACTATAGCCATTGCTAAAATGTCAAGTCCTATGGAAGAGAAATATCTTCAATATCAAGATGAAGATAGTTATTATCACCCTGATTCACCAGTGTCATTTGTAGGGTCATCTACATCGCATGCATCAATACACTTAGCAAGTACATGTATAGGGGATTAACTTGTGCAGAACATTACCTTCATGCCTATCATTGAGTTTTCACAAGACATGGGAAGGCCTAAGGACTTGAGGCCACCAGTCTTCAGACATAGAAGAGGATAGTGAAAAATTATTCATGACCAATGTTTGTTACCTCTATAATCTCGAGTTTGCTCTAATATATTTTGAATGTTTCCATTGGCATGGCTATGGCCTTGGCATATATGAGCAAGGGTGCAGGAGGCCAATGAGCCACAATATCAGCTTCCCTCTGAGATATTTGGACTAGGCTATTATATCAGAGGTCAAGATGACTCTCTTGCAATAGTGTTGGATAGATTAATTTTAGGGTTATGAGAAGATATTTATTTCATTCCTTATCACCCCCTAAGAATAGGAAATTTGAGCAACAAACAAGTTGCCACGGTAAACATATCGCCTCCAAAAATTTGTCATCCAAACATCTCAATCGATTCCACCCCAATAGGGTACAACTCATGGGATGAAGATAATGGATATGAAGCAAGTGATGATGAGGCACAACTTGGCTTAGCCTACTAGGGGCCTCACTATTTACAAAGATTCACCTAGTCCATCCACGATGAGAGTGGATATACATCAAATGAAAGTGATTATGAATCAGAAGACTCAATATAAAGAGCCTACTTGGGCCTAAGCCATCAACCCCTAACTTCAGGGCAAGAGACAAATGCAAATGGATTCTTCACAAGTGACAAAGAATATGAAGATGAAATAGATATGGCCTACTTAGGGCCAAGACATAAGCCCCTTGTCTTAGGACCGCATACCAATGCTAACAGTTTATGGATAGGCAAGGATTACTTTGAGAATGAGAACGATATGGCTTATTTTAGGCCTCACCATTTGTGGTAATTCAATGAGCTAGTAGAGAGAGAGGTGGCACTTTGTGCCATAGACCCTCATTTATGATTTTTTAGGAGACCTATTGACCTAGATACCATTCACTGGATGGTCAATCCCCCTTCACCTACATTCAGAGAGCGATTAGAGCCCAATGATCCTATTTTCCACCCTTCTCATGGGCCAGATCCAAAAATTCCCATTCCTCCAGAACCTCATCGCGAGTATGGAAGAGAAACCCCTAAGACAAGATTGCACCCATGTGGTCCTAGAGAATTCATTCCATCCATCAACATGATCTCCATCTATTTGACCACTCCACTTCATAATCTAGCAGATCCTACCAAATCATTGCATCTTTATGTAGAGGCTATTGATTGGGATCGCGCTAATTCACCCATAGAGCTAGAAAACCTCTTCCCCAATGAAGAGATGTTACAGCCATTTTAGTTTGCATCAGGTTATGCGTATGACATCTTCCATGTTTTTTTGGAACCTGAGTTAGTAGGTCCTATAAATTCCATCGATGACATTCATTTGATACCCATGCCTCATCAGCTAGATGATGGGTCACATATGGCTATAGAAGCAACTTTCGAGGTGGACATCAACGATGATCCTACCCAACCAAGAAAATTCAAGTTCAAATAAAGTCTATCTCTAGAGGAACAAGCCATCCTAATTCCTCTCGTCAAAGAGAGGCTCGACATTTTTTCTTTGACTTACAAATACATGCCAGGGATAGATCTAAAGTTAGTCATTCACAACCTTTCATTGGATCCCATGAAGAAGCCAGTCAAGCAAAAGTTGAGGAAAATGCATCCAACCGTCGCTTTGATGGTGAAAAATGAATTGCAAAAACTACTAGATGTAGTATTCATAGTTTCCATTGACTACCCTAAGTGGGTGTCGAACATGGTACCCATGGGGAAACCCGATGGAAGATTCTATATTTGCACAGACTTCAGATATTTAAATAGGGCAACACCAAAGGATTCATTCCCATTGCCAAACATAGATGCTCTTTTAGATGCAACCGTAGGTCATGAGATGATCTCCCTAATGGATGGATTTTTTGGATACAATCAAATATAGATTAAACCCGAAGATCAGCACAAGACTACCTTCATTACTCCATGGGAAATATTATATTATAAAGTGATGTCATTCGGTCTCAAAAATGTTGGTGCCACATATCAACAGGCCATGACATACATATTCCATTACTATATGCATAATATCTTGGAGGATTACATGGATGACTTACTGGCCAAGTCCCTATTACAATAAGAGCATGCTGAAGTCCTTAGACAAGTATTTGATCACCTTATAGAACACAATGTCTGATTGAATCCTAAGAAGTGTGTATTTGGCATAACTTCTAGCAAGCTTTTGGGATTCATCGTATCCAAGAGAGGCATTGAAGTCAATCCTGCAAAGGTAAAAGCTATACTATAAATGGTCACCCCTACCAACATTAGGGAGTTGCGGAGCCTACAAGGCAAGATAGCATCCATCAAAATATTCATCGTGCAATTATCAGACAAATGTTGACCTATGAATCAGTTGTTATGCAAGGAGGTCCCATTTTATTGGGATGAAGAATTCCATCAAGCCTTTGCAAAGATCAAAACTTATCTGGAAACACCACCATTATTGGCTCCACCAAGGCCGGACATATTATTTTTACTATATATATCGGCTACTGACTTCACATTGGGCACCATGTTAGCCCAAAAGAATACACAAGACAAAGAGCAAGCCATATATTACATTAGTCACACCTTGGTGAGCTATGAGGTAGGATATGTGTATATCAAAAAGTTGTGTTTAGCAGTGGTCTATGCAACTCAAAATTTGTGACACTACATGTTGAGCCATACGACCTACGTCAAATCAAAACAAAATTCTTTGCAGTACATGATGAGCAAGACATATCACAACACACGTATCGCAAAGTGGATCATGCTATTGATATAATTTTATCTAGAGTTCATAATCCAAAATTCCATCAAGGGATAAGTCATGGCAGATCAATTATCACAGGAGCATCTTCAGGATAACAAGCCTCTCACCATAGAATTGTCTGATGATGTGGTCTTTACATTATTAGATCCACAAGAACTTGAAGAACCTAGGAAATAAATATACATGTCATTGTTCTTTAATGGTTCAAAGTGTGAACAAGGGGGTAGAACAGGGATTATATTTATCACACCATAGGGTGCTCCATTGCCGTTATCCTTCAAACTGGACTTCCCGTGCACAAACAACAATACAAAATATGAACCATTGATCCTAGAATTCCAAACAGTCATAGCAATGGGTATTAAAGGATTGAATATCTTTGGTGACTGCTTGCTCATAGTAAATTAGGTCAAAGGACTATTCCAATGTAGGTGCCCACTCCTAAAAACTTACAAGGAGCTTGTTGACACTTACCTAGCCCTACTAGAATGGTATGACATCGAGGCAATACCTCATACTTAAAATAGATTTGTAGATACTATGGCCTATTTGGGATCCTTAATCCCTTAGAATATGTTTGCTTATTTTACAACCGTTCATGTGAAAGTGCTTTCGCACTCAATAATACATCGTGAAGCTTTTGACAATCAAGAATTAGTCAACATGATCAACATCGAGCCAAATTAGGATTGGTCCTTCGTAGACATAGATTTCGTACAAACGGTACCTTGTGAGTCTTTGATCTCCCAAGGACCTATAGAGTGTGGTGCAACCATACACCATAGAGTTGTTCCTCAATCTGTGTTCACCAGCTTGGAAATATAGGAAGAGCAAGCTATCTTTTCTATAGAAGTCATGGCTTATCAGGATTGGCTTTCCCAACTGTGGGACTTCCTAAAGCTTGGAATAGTACCTCAAGGTTTGTCGCATATTGAAATGTGAATGTTCAAATAGAAAGCAACAAGATACATCTTTCTAGGAGAAATCCTCTACAGATGAGTATATGATGGAGTATTACTCTATTGTCTTGAGCCCCAGGAAGCATCCTAGGAAATTTTGCAAGCTCACGACGATACATGTGGAGGGCATTTCAGTGGCATGGCTATCGTTAAGTGCATATTTAAAATGGGTTACTATTGGCCCACCATGGAAAGGTACTACTATGAGTATGTCAATAAATGCAGTAAGTGCCAGCATCATGCAAATCTAATGCACTTCCCATCGCAAGCCTTGCAACCCATCCAAGCAACATGGTCATTCTCGCAGTGGGGACTAGACTTTATTGGGAAGATCTCACCCCCATCCTCAGGCCGACACACATTCATCATAATAGCCATAGACTACTTCACTAAATTGGTAGAAGTGATCCCCTTAACATCAACAACTGGACCAAGGATTGTGGAGTTTATACTCCACAATATCATAAGTCGTTTTGGGGTCCCTTCTAAGATAATATCGGATAATGGGCCATATTTCAAGAATAAAAAAGTGTGTGCTTTAACAAACAAATACCATATTCAGCACATTTTTTCAACACCTTATTATCCACAAGCAAATGGGCAAGCAAAAGCCTCAAACAAAACAATAGTCTCCATTTTGAGAAAGACGATGCAAGACAATCACAAGGATTGGCACATGCAATTACCTCTTGCACATGGGCATACAGGAATAGTATACAGATGCCCACTAGGGCAACACCCTTTTCACTAGTATATGGCACTAAGGCCATCATGCCACTAGAGTTGAAAATTTTGACTCTAGTCATAGCATTAAAAGACTTCATATATGATGATGTCGCATGGTAAGGCCACCTTGATCAGTTGATGATTCTTGATAAACATCGAGTCAATACTTTAGAACATCTTTGCCTTTACCAAGATCGCCTTTCATGAGCTTACAATAGTAAAGTCCACCTAAGGGAATTCAAGGTTGGAGATCTAGTGCTCAAAGAAAACTGGTAGGATTTGAATCTACCATCGTACTTGTGAGACAAGTTCGCGGCATACATGATTTCACAAAGAATGGGGTATGGAGCATATTGCCTTATATCATTAGATGGTGTTGAAGAGCCTGAACCTCTCAATATCATTCACCTAAAGGCATTTCACACATAAAACACAAAAACATCCAAATATGTCAAAAACACAAAAACATCCAAATATGTCAAAAACACAAAAAC
The DNA here is from genome assembly GCA_028583015.1 of Wollemia nobilis. Classification (NCBI taxonomy): domain Eukaryota; kingdom Viridiplantae; phylum Streptophyta; class Pinopsida; order Araucariales; family Araucariaceae; genus Wollemia; species Wollemia nobilis. Next base: position 2,239,576 of record JAQPPZ010000386.1, on the reverse strand, counting down.
ATCCAAATATGTCAAAAACACAAAAAAAATCAAATATGGCATGTCAAAACACAAAACAAATCATAAAAACATAAAATTTCAAAATACAATCAAATGCTCCAAGGGTAATTCATCTCGCTTGGTCAAAATCAATTCAAAAAGCTCCAAGGGTAATTCAAACCGCTTGGTCAAACATCAATTCAAATGCTCCAAGGGCATTCAAGTCGCTTGGTCAAAATCAATCAAAGGCTTCAAGGGTATTCAAGCTACTTGGTCAAAATCAATCAAAGGCTCCAAGGGTATTCAAGCCGCTTGGTCAAAATCAATTCAAAATGCTCCAAGGGTGTTCAAACCGCTTGGTCAACTTCAAAATTCTCCAAGGGTACCCAATCCGCTTGGTCAAAATCAAACAAAATCTCCAAAGGCATCTTAAAGCCCTTTGGTCAAATTAAGCAAAAATACAAAAACAACATAAAAATCAAAAATACAAAAATAATTGCATCTCACATCTTGCATCCAAATCATTGCATTACATTTTCATATCCACTACAATTGCATATGTCATGAGAGCTTTAAAAGTGATGCCTCAGTTTTTCATACAAATCATTCAAATCCATACCTCCATCAACACCAGTGTGTAATTGTGTTTTTCAACACAACCATTATTTGTTGCTATACATAATATACTAAGGTTTTTATGTTAATCAACCACACCTAGTGATCTTATCAACTTTTATGAAAAAAATTGTGATTAGTAGAAGGTAAGGTCTAGCTGTGATAATGCCTTGGATATTTAAGATCCCGTCACTAATTGAAACACTAAATTCCTAGCTGGTACAAGGAAAATATGAAATCTGCAAAGTGGTCTAGGTTACCTTAAGTGAAAAGGATTTTCCTTGCTTATCTTCCTGTGCAACCGGTTTAAAGGTGCTAAGAATTGGCAAAAGGACAAGCTTTACCCTATCCAAATCCCTTTCTTAAATCAAAATAAGCAAAATCCCAAAGCAAAGTACATATTCAAAAGGCCAAGCATACAGTCCACATTTCAAAGCAATAATCCAATACACAAATCATAAATTCAAAGAAACATAGCTCAAAAATCAATCAAAAATAAATAGTGATCTTCATCACTACATATGAGCAAAATAAAAAGTGATTATCATCACTACAAAATTCCTAGCTCAAAGAAAAAATCAATCAAAATAAATAGTGATTTCAATCACTACATATGAACAAATATCCAAAGCCAAAAGAAGCCAAAAAGGGAATAAAGCTTGAATCCCTGGAATTCTCAGCATTGTACAAAATTGAAAGGAGAAATCCTTACGCATGACGATATGTCTACAACAAATGCTTCATGCATTTTTGTAGACCAATGTTTGAATGTGGATGAGCTAGCTTAGGTAACCCAATATTGTCTATTGGTATAGTCCAACTAAGTCTAATATAAGGATGATATGAAAACTTGAGGATCCTTGATCTTAGAAATGGGCTGAAATAATCCCACCTGACATCGAAGGAAATGCTTGAATTCTATCTCAAAATATACAATCACTTGCACACACAAAGATCATGAAAAACCAGGTCCATGGTAAAAGCCTTACTTTTCAAAATTCTAAGTGGTAAGTAGACAGTTGTTGATAGGGTAACTAGAGTGTTTGAACCTCCGAAAAGCCCCAAAAATTCTTACATAGCAACAAATCATAACATCATTTGCACCATCACTTTCTTTATAAGATTCTATAAATTAGGGGTATCAACATAGTAGGATAGATACCGCATATTTATTAGAAATAGTATATAGATGACCACTGACTACTTTATATATTTTAATTTACAGGAACTTATTAAGAAAACACATTACACACCATTACACCTCATATATGAATACTTAATCAATTCTTATGATAAGAGTGATTATTTAAATTCATGATTATTTTTTTACTTTCTGTGGTATCACCCATTAAGATTGTCAATGTCATATGCATTTCGTATGTTTTAAGTGATTAGAGCATACAGGTTCGTTTATACCATCCCATCACATACATTAGATGCATATAATTAACGCAAAGTTAAAACATAATTTAGCAATAACATCACATCCACAAACACAATTCATTAATCATTCATCATCACATCATAAAACACATAGTCAATATCCATTTGCATACAATCATGAATTCATTATTCATTATCAAAATACATCACGTCATATCATCAAATCATATAAGCATTTACACATCCATATAAGCATATACAATATCATCTATCATCTAACATATTCATCAAGTCAACATAATACCATCATCACATCATATCATAAAATAAAATAACAACAAAAACATGAGCAATAAATGATACACATAATAAGTCATAATGCAAATATATCATAAAAGTATGTGTTTCAAGTCCAATGGATATACAAAAATTCCTGTGGGCTACATTCATATAGGTCAGTTGACCTTAAAAAATAAATCAAGGACTAAATAAAGCATCGATCAAATATCGGGCCTGAGCCCCCTGCATCAACCCCTCTAGTGCCACCTCTCCCTATGGCGGTGTCACGAGTCAAATGATATGAACCTATCAGTCTCTTTGTTTGAGTTCAAGTCCTCTAGCTAGGATGGGTGAAAGACTACCCTGAGGTGGAGAGCACTCTGACCTGTGAACCACCCACATCGGGTGGCTCCTTAGAGATAATCCCATGCCTCCTAAGCTACATCTGAAGAATGGTGATGTGATCCACATGTCCTCGAATCTGCTCCTCATACACATCCAACAAAGACTAGAGTTTCCCCACGTCTGCTCTTGAACCTGCCATTGGAACCTCCTATGGTATAGAAGGAGGAACAACAAACTGCATTCTAGGGCTACCACCCCCAATAGTAGCCTACAGATCCTATATCTATGTTGTGAGCTACTCAATGGTAGCATCTTGCTATTGTACTTGGATCTTAGTTGCCTGAAGCTCAACCTTGATCTCATGTAGTTGTGGTCATAGAGGAGAGTCTCTCTCCTTGAGCTCTAACTCCTCCTCCTCCTCAGGAACATCAGGATCCTCCACTGCAACCAACTCTGCTAGCTAGCCCCATACCTCGATCTTGGATCAGACTTTGCATCCTGTCGGATTTGCACCATCACCCCCACCATCATCCTTGCACCCTAGGCTACCAACACCATGCCACATCAGATCACCCCACCACTGAGTGTATGCCTTTGTAACTCTCCCAACCACTCTAGGATCAATAGCTAGGGCATCCTCCTCATCTAAAAGCTTTATAATCTATTGTGGAGGTAGGTCCCTCTCTACTGTGAGGTGCAAATACAAGAATGGTAGTAGTGGCACATCTTACTGCAACTCGTACTGAAAAATAACCTGAGAGTAGAATAAGTACTCCCAGATGGTAACCTTACGGTCAATGAGCCATCGCTCACACCGTGTCCTGGTAGTAAAGCTAGATAGATCATCTCAAGTAGAACACTCATGGTAAGGGTGCCATACGACATCTTCGACCAAAATTCTAGTAAAAGTATCAATATAATGGGATAGCTCCCCTGCAAAAGTGCAGCTCTTGTACTCCTCATGCTCTTGAGCCCATCTAGCAGCATAGCACTGTGCTTGAGCATCGATCACTATAATCTCAGCCAGGAGCCCCTTAGGGTAATCTACCTTAATATGCTCTCATCCCCAAACCTATAGGAGCAAGTTGCAGGTAATGTTGACACATCCTCATTGATGAATGTGGTACAACTCATCATAGCACTGATCCAATAGTGATTGTAGCACCCTAAAATTGTTGCAGTAAAATTTTAAAATTTACATTCACCTTAGTAAATAAATTTAAATTCAAATTTAACCTCCCAAACCGCCCGTTAACCACCGAGAAATCCGTTTCCCCCTTTTTCGTGCCATTTTTAGAGGTTTTTTTGACCATTTGACGATATCGTCGCCGATCAGACGATATCATCCCAGATTTGACGATTTCGTCTGGACTAGGACGTCCAGACGATCTTGTCACAAAACTAAATTTACATAGTTGGAATCTGTTCCAACGGGTCTCCAATCTGGGCAGAAGCATGTCTGCGTCGTTGGGACCCTCCCCCGTTGGAGATCTCCCAAATTGGGATGATCTCCAACCTCCTAACTACTCCCCCTAAGCCTATTTAATCTCTAAGATTTTCCCTCCCCAACCCCTGGCTGAAATTATCTGCAAAGTGATTCCCTCTGCATCAAAACATCATAATCTTACTTTTGCACTAGTCCCATAGCAATTTTGTTGCAGGTACATCACTGATTTTTAGCCGAAGCCAGCATCCATCGTCGTCGACGAACTTGTTCAGATCGGAGGGGATCCCATCAAATGCGAGATGATTTCGTACTGATGCGAGACGATCTCGACTGCAGTCCACATCGAGGCAATCAGTGCCTAGAGTTTGCTTTTCTCAACCTTTTCTTTGTCATTTTATGCTGCAAATTAGATCATTTACTCAGTGTTTATATTATTTTGCATTTGGAGTTCACCTATTTAGCTTAGATTGCACATTAAGTTCATGATTTGTTGTTAAAATACAAAAATTGGCTAGGATTGTTGTTTTAAACTATTGCTCAGTATTCATTTTATTATTTGGTGTAATTTGCCTCTGTTAGCACAGTAGAATTTCTTGTATTTTGCATCTGTTTTCTGTTTTGCAGGTCTCTGACGAATTTGTCTGACGAATTCATCAGATCTCAGACGATTCTGTCAGTTTCAGACGATTCTGTCAGATTGCAGGCGATTCTGTCAGATTACAGGCGATCCAGACTGCTTCAAATGTCAGAATCTTCTTCAGACATCCGGATCAGGTATTCTTCATTGTCATTCTGTAAAATTCTTTGTTTTCTGCTTTCAAATCTGTTTACTATGTTCATGAAAGTTGCATTTTCATGTAGTTTAATTTAGATTCATTTGGCCAAACCTAGGACTTGAATGCTTAAGATTAAAACGAACTCATCTAAACACATTCCAAAACCTAGGCGTGGAAACTGCCGCCAAACCACGCCGCCAAATGTTTCCTGGTGAACCCACCATCCATCAAAAAATCATCAAAATACACCTCCCTTGAGAGGCGGGACCTTCGCAAAGTCCTCTCAGTCCGAGGTACCGCACCATCCTTTTCCCATCCTCCTTCCGGGCACGGATCCTATAGCCTGAAGGTAGGGATGCAAAAAATTTGGAGCGATACATTTTGGTGAACCCGACGTGAATGCATCATAACCTTTTGAAAACGAAAACAAAAAAAAACAAAAAATATATATATATACAAGAAAAACAAAAACAAAATCATCATTTCAAGTTTGTATGTTTTATATTCAATCCTAAATAGTAGATGCTAAATATTACTTTTAGAAGTACTAAAGAAACCATGAGTTTTTACTCAAATCAATATGAGTCCATTAGTAATGTTGGAAGAATTCAGCTAAATACATTTGTTGATTATGACCAACCTCATCCCTATTCAACACCACCTCCATCACACTCTTCTTATTTTTCATCCATAACCCAACAAAACAATCCCTTTGCCAATCCTCTTCATAACGATATTATATATTCTCCCATATATCCATATTATGTCTATCAATCCACATATAATCCTCCACCACCTTTTCAAAACTCTTCTTTCAATACAACACATCCATTTCAACAAGAAAATACTTATTCTTCCAATTCTACCGTGCACTCACCTCCTACATCGCAATCTTCCTTTCATCATTCTACCCATAATAAAGAAAGTAGAGGTGAGAAACCATTAGGTCCTTTTATGACAAAATTCCTAAGGCATTTATCAAAAACCTCTCAAAAACCTTCATCACGTAAATTTACTAGGCTTAATCAACCAATGGATATAATTCTCAAGTATTTACTTGACACAAATAGGATTGAACTCCCTTCCATAAGACAACCTGATACCACATCAGATTGGTTTAAACCTGAGTTACATTGTGAATATCATAGAGTAGATGGACATATGACACAAAATTGTAAAGATTTAAGATGTGCAATTCAAGATTTGATTGATAAGGGTCTTTTTAATATAAAGGAATTACAATCTACAACTGATTATAAATCTCCAATAAACTATCAAACTCCTACACAACAAATACCAATAATCAATCAAGACATAGGGATATCTCAAGAACCCCTACTCAATTATCAACAATAAGAAACCGATCAAATATTGCATGTTAATGTGTCCCATCATGACGATATTATTAATATTGTAACAAAAAATACAAATGAGCAACCTCAAGTTCAATCAACTCAATCTGATATTCAAGAGATGGATTCCTCATTTGACCAACCTTCAAAACTATCTTTGGCTCTAGATAATGATCCAAAATGGAATGTAAGCATAGAAAGCTCATATTTAGAATCAAACTCTCAATCTGAAATCCACTTTGATAGCCAACAACAAGTGATTAATCCTCAAGCAAAGATATCCCTTTTAGAAGTATTACAAAGTTCCCATAAGGAAACTTTGTTCAAGATACCTAGACAACAATTTGTTCCTCATCATATTTTCTCTAAGAACATAATTAATGGTGTAAACCCTCTTGAGGTTAACCATATTTCATTCTATGATGAGGAGATTCCTTCCTCTACTCCACAAGAAGACTACTATCTTTACATTACAGGATCTAGTAAAGACACACCTGTTAAAGTTATCATGGTAGATAATGACTCCTCTCTTAATTTATGCACTTATCAATTATTCCAAAAGCTCAAAACAAAGGAAGAAGATCTTAATGAATCAAATGTTCTTATAAAATATTTTAACAATGAAATTCAAGAAGTTCAAGGTACTATAATGTTTCCCCTCAATATTGGATCCAAGATCTTGGATATTTTATTCTATGTAGGATATTGTCCTTCACCTTACAACCTATTTCTCCAGAGTCCTTGGATTCATACGATGAGGGTTTTCCCTTCCACTCTTCACCAATGTTTGAAGTTTGAACTTACAAATAAAATTGTTACCATACATGGTGACCCAAAACCATTTGAAGAATATTTAACGATTGAAACATCAAGTTCTATACACTCTCTATTGTCACAATTATTTTTTATCCATCACTTTTCTTCATCCATATATGATCATCCTTGTTTACCAAATAACACTCATGCATATCTTTCACATATACTTTCTCCATCTTATCAAGACTTGGAATATAATAATAAGAATGAAGAACCTTCTTATCCTTTTGAAATTTTATTTTGTAACATGATCAATTTTCCACATATAAAAGTCAAATATTTTTCTACATTATTCTACATTATAACAAAGCTTTTGTTATCACTATCTTTTACTCATCACCTTTTGTTCTTACCTTCAACACAACCAGATTATCCTTCAAAACCTCCTTTGATTTTGAAGCAACCTTAGACATGCTATACTCAAATAACCTTGTATAGTGTATATAGATCATCTTGTATATACCACAAATTTCAACTCATAAATTAAAATCAAAATTCTCAAAATAAAAAAAATAAATACTAATGCAACTACAAGCCTTAAAGGTAAATTTGAGCCCAATTGGCTTGGACCATACATTATTACTGCTAAATTTGAATCAGGAGCATACAAATTATCTACCTTAGATGGTAAAGAACTTAAAGAACCCATGAATATTTTGCATCTTAAACGTTACTATGCATAAATTTGGTCATTTTTTCCTTGTATATATTTGTTTTCAAAAAATTTTATATTTCTTTCAAATTTATAAAAATCCATAAACACCAAAAACATTCATAAATCTCCAAAAATCTTCAAAAACTATCTATTGCATTTGTTTAAGGCAGTTGTTAAATTTTTTGCTCAAAAATATAAAAACAACAATATGCTTGACTCTTTCGAAACCAAAACAATATACAGAAGAAAGAGAGAGTCAACATTCTCAAAAACTTTCTCACAAATCATTTATATATATTTTCTTACAATTATTGCAGTTATATGTTTCAACTTATTTTGGATAAATTAGCATTTATTTTGAATCCCTCACTTGCACACTCACAACAATAAATTTCTTGATTTTATTTGACATGATTACTAATCTCTCTTATATCAAAGTTCACAAAATTTAATTAAATAAAGTTTGAGCATAGAGAATTGATCTTGTTATTTACTTAAACCAAGCACATCTTTCCACAATAAAATGATTATATTTGTAATTTCCATGTTTTGCTACATAGTAGAACTGATTTCTTGAGTGAAAAGTTTCCCCTGCTATCCTATCATGCACATGGTCTAGAATCTTTGAGAATTGGAAAAAGGACAAGCTCACCCCTACCCAGAATAAAAATCCCTTGCTCTACAACTAATCTGAGCAAGTATCCCTAGCACAGAAAAAGAAACAAAAAAAAAAAGGTTCAAGAAAGAAAAAGAGAAAAGAAAAATGTTCTTTTATCATTACAATAATGTTCCAAGCATTATCAAGCAAAAGAAATACTAAAAGAAAAATAAGCAAAGTTCAAAAGAAAGCAAGAAAGCAATAAAATCCCTTTCCCTACCCTTTGAAAATAAAATAAGGGTTGATGAGCTTGAATCCTTGAAATTCTCAATTATTCAAAAACTGTGAGGTAAGCCCCATAACAGGTGGTTTGTGCCCAACCTGCTTGGCCTTGGGTAACTCCTAGCGTGGCAATATGTCTGTCACATTAGCGACCTTCTTTTGTACAGACCTATGTCTGCTTATGGATTAGCTAGCTCTTGATAATCCGATCTACATAGTAGTCTAATATGGTTATATGCATCTACATCATGGTTAATGAACACTTATTTGGTTTCTTCAAATCACTTGTATCATAGTATCTTGCTCACAACTGGTAAATGAACAATGCAATTGCACACACAATTGTATTTGAGATATTTTGTGTATCATTATGATAAATGAAGATCAGAAATGAATGCACATATGCACATGGGATTCCTTATAAATCTAACTTTTGTCTTCAAAATACTTTGAAATATTATTTTTGCAACTTGTTTGGAATAATCAAGTACAATTATTTTTCACAAAGACAACTATAGAATTAGAAAAATAAAAAATTTCTTCCAAATTACACAAATCAAATCATATATATCTGGTTGACTTTCGCAATGATGGTATAGTTTCAAAACCAAAATTGGAATTTTATGCCTAGCGCAAGTCCTCATTTTCATCTTTTATGTTCATCAAAAATCAACCATGCAATAAAACTATTTTTTTGGATTTTCGCGATGATGGTATAAGTCTATACCTACATATTCTATGCCTAGCACAAACCATTGTAACAATTTTTATTCCCCATTTCTTCAAAATCATGAAAACCATATGACTTCATTTTACACAAATTTTGCTTTTCAAAAGCAAACACGTTATCACTATCTCATGTCATTATGTCAACCTTTAACTTTGCAATGATGGTATAATTCCTAAGGAATTATTCACAAATTTTATCACACTTAGGGATTTATGCCTAGCAAAAATCATTTTAAACAATATTTCATGCATAATATTTTTCATGAAAATCTTAAAACAAAACCAATCATCGTCATCATCATCATTTGCACTATTGCACTAAAGTCTTAAGACAGTCTCTTAAGCACTCTTTTCCTTTTTAACAATATTTCTATAAATGGGATTAGCTTGACGACCGAGTGAGCAGCGACTCCATGAAATGGTCTATAATAGCGACAATGTCCTTTGAAATTATTGTTAGAAGTCTTTTTATTTTTATCACATTGCATCACAAACAACCACTTTGTTACATCAGATTATTTCATTTATAATGTTATAACATGACATTCAAATTATAATATTTCCAACGACATAATTACATGAATCCTCAATGAATTATTAAATCAATCAATTAAAACATCTAAAAGCATCATAAAAATACATAACACAATATAAGTCATATGATCAAAAATATCTCATCTATATATATATATATATATATATATATATATATATATATATATATATATATATATATATATATATATATATATATATATATATATATATATATATATATATATAAGTCACAAATATATATGTACATCATATCAGCTAGATTGGTATGCCACAATCCATATCTTGGCATACTCAATCAAATACCCTCTGTGTAGTGTCTCGAGAGCCCCTCGAGCTCTCAGCCTCATCTCCTCCCCCCCTGAGGTGGACGAGGTGGCCCCATCGCAGTCCATGTGGTGCCGTGAGTCCTGGATGCCGATCGTGATGATGTCCTAGATAACCCCATCACGACAGGCTCTACAATGTGTGCTGGTAATGACACCCTCTACTCCGCTGGCATCGCCTGGTAGTATAGAACCTGATAGAAAGTGATCTAGGCGATAGCACGTGCTAAATCTCGAGTGCTCGCTCCTCTACCCTGAGCTCTGAGTCGTGTAGCCTCATCCTGTAGTGTCTGCACTTGAGCCCGTAAGTGGGCAACCTCAGCTTGAAGAGTCACTATCTCACTGCTCTCCTTAGTGTCTACACCCTTGCCCTTATCGGGCGATGGTGGTCTCTCTCTCTGTGGAGATGGGGGTCTCTCCTCCCTCCTCTCCCGCTGTCGCAGCCTCTGCTGTGCCTGTGGCCTCCTCTGCTCCCTCCCACCATGACCTTGGGCCGCCTCTATCACTGCCTGGCATCGCCTCCCTATCTAACACACAACTGTGTGGATCAGACCCTGTGCCCTCATCATCCGAGGTGGGCAGATGCCTGCATACCAAGCATTGTAGCCATCGGCTACTCTTGCATCGTCCCCATCCACTGGCTGGATGGGGGCATCGTCTGCGTCCTAGTTCCAGAAGTGCTGCATGTCAGGAGCCCCGCTAACCGTGGTGTTATCTCGGACAATCCGGGAAAACTCGTAATCCCTCAAAGATGGGATCCCCTGCTGCAGATCGAACTATCTCAAAACTCGGTCATAGCGGTGGAGCTCCACCTTTCCTCTCTCCATCCGTAGCCAGCAAACTTGCCTAATGCGAGCCAGCTCCTGTCCATCCTCGACCCACCCTGGGTGCCCTCTCCATGGTCTCCAGGTGATCTAGTCTGGGACCAAATCATCCAGTAGTCTTCGAGACATCGGCAGGTTGATCCGTCGCTGTGACCCTCTCTAGAGCCACCAGTAGAAGACTCGAGGCCTCTCCCCATCAATCCCTGTCAGTGGAAGCCCTACCGGCCTCCGCACTGCAATGTGCTTCCAGCACCAAACCTATAGGAGCGATGTCATCACCAGACATTGCCCGCCCTTGTACACGACCCATATAGGATCCTGTACAATCGGCATAAAACAAAGCTACCCCAAAAAAACTTGTACCCATGGTCCCGCATATCGCAGATCACATCTACGAGCATCCATGGTACCCTGCATCCGCTTTGGTGGCACAGCAAAAGTCCACCAACCACTCCAGCTAGTACTCGTGTGAGTCTGGATGCCCCAGGCATCTGGCATAGTGCCTCGATATTCACTCCGCCCTTCTCCAGGGTGAAGCTCGGGTCACCACACAGTCGTCCCATAGCATGGCCCTGATTGGCCATAGGAGTGATCATCTGTCCTTGTATGGGGATTCTCAGAATCCTCCATACGTCCTCTAGTGTGGGAGCCATCTCCCCTGTCGGTAACTAGAAATAGGAAGAACCCGGATACCATCTCTCTGCTAGGGCTGTTAGAAGCCCCATGTCTGTGGATACTTGTGGCATCTCCGCCACATGCAATAGCCGGCTCGTGCCGGCGGATCTCGCTCTACCTGTGTCAGAGCGGCCAAGTCATCTCTCAATCCTCCATATTTCCATTCTCTGCTTTTTAGCAATCCTCTCTGCCATAAGCAACATAAACAATAAACAATCATTAATCAATAATTCAAGTAATCAATAATGAAAATTAAAAATTCAATTTTGTGCAATTGATGATATCGCCCACTATTGGACGATATCGTCCCAAATTTGAGCATAATCGTCTCCGATTTTGCAGTTCGAAATCGTCTCTAATTTGACGAAATCGTCCCCCTTTCGACGATTTCGCCCTCGGGCGAAATTGCCGAAATTGAGACGATTTCGTCGAAATCGGGACGATTTCGTCGAAATCGGGACGATTTCGTCCCGACGACGTCGACGGCCCAAAAACGGCCGCGATGCTCAAAATTCATCTAAAATCTACCTAAAAAGCATGTAAAAATCAAATTAAAGCATTCTAAACTAAGTTTAGACTCTTACCCGTAGACCGCACCGGACTTCTGTCGATCTGTGTGTTGTCTCCACCATTTTGCTTCAGAGCTCTAAAAATAGTAAAAAATGAACAGTAAAAATGAATTAGGGTTTTACCCTATTTTTCTTAATTTTATAACAATAATTTTTTTGCTTTTTCGCGTTTTTACCTCAAACGTTCGATTTGGGTAAAAACACGAAGGGGGCACCATAGTAAGCTGTCGTACGATTCGACCAAGAATCGTCACCTAAAAATGGGAATAATTTTTTGCTTTCTCATAGATCGAGAAGAACTCATCTTTAACGCATTTTCTTCAGAAAATTCGCTAAAGAGGGGGCAAAATGTAGCACCCTAAAATTGGCGTAGTAAAATTATAAAATTTACATTCACCTTAGTAAATAAATTTAAATTCAAATTTAACCTCCCAAATTGCCCGTTAACCGCCGAGAAATTTGTTTCCCCCTTTTCCATGCCATTTTTAGAGGTTGTTTTGACCGTTTGATGATATCGTCGCCGATCAGACGATATCGTCCCAGATTTGACGATTTCGTCTGGACTAGGATGTCCAGACGATCTTGTCACAAAACTGAATTTGCATAGTTGGAATCTGTTCCAACGGGTCTCCAATTTGGGCAGAAGCATGTCTGCGCCGTTGGGACCCTCCCCCGTTGGAGATCTCCCAAATTGGGATGATCTCCAACCTCCTAACTACTACCCCTAAGCCTATTTAATCTCTAAGATTTTCCCTCCCCAACCCCTGGCTGAAATTATCTGCAAAGTGATTCCCTCTGCGTTAAAACATCCTAATATTGCTTTTGCACTAGTCCCATAGCAATTTTGTTGCAGGTACATCACTGATTTTCAATCGGAGCCAGCATCCATCGTCGTCGACGAACCTGTTCAGATCGGAGGCGATCCCGTCAAATGCGAGACGATTTCGTACTGATGCGAGACGATCTCGACTGCAGTCCACATCGAGGCAATCAGTGCCTGGAGTTTGCTTTTCTCAACCTTTTCTTTGTCATTTTATGTTGCAAATTAGATCATTTACTCAGTGTTTATATTATTTTGCATTTGGAGTTCACCCATTTAGCTTAGATTGCACATTAAGTTCATGATTTATTGTTAAAATACAGAAATTGGCTAGGATTGTTGTTTTAAACTATTGCTCAGTATTCATTTTATTATTTGGTGTAATTTGCCTCTGTTTGCACAGTAGAATTTCTTGTATTTTGCATCTGTTTTTTTTTTTGCAGGTCTTTGATGAATTCGTCAGATCTCAGACGATTCTGTCAGTTTCAGACGATTCTGTCATATTGCAGGTGATTCTGTCAGATTACAGGCGATCCAGACTGCTTCAAACATCAGAATCTTCTTCAGACATCCGGATCAGGTATTCTTCATTGTCATTTTGTAAAATTCTCTGTTTTCTGCTTTCAAATCTGTTTGCTGTGTTCATGAAAGTTGCATTTTCATGTAGTTTAATTTAGATTCATTCGGCCAAACCTAGGACTTGAATGCTTAATATTAAAACGAACTCATCTAAACACATTCCAAAACCTAGGCGTGGAAACTGCCGCCAAATGTTTCCTGGTGAACCCACCATCCGTCGAAAAATCACCAAAATACACCTCCCTTGAGAGGCGGGACCTTCGCAAAGTCCTCTCAGTTCGAGGTACCGCACCATCTTTTTCCCATCCTCCTTTCGGGCGTGGATCCTATAGCCTGAAGGTAGGGATGTGAAAAATTTGGAGCGATACAGTGACCTACCCCATGTATAGATGATAGGCTCCTCGCTATCCAATAGATCTTGCACCATTTCCAAAAGGTTCCACGAGAACCTCAAACCCGAGCAGTTCGAGATAAGAACATTGTTGATAACCATCAATAATATGACATGCCTCATTGTAAAAACATGCTCCTCGTACCAACAGTTGATAGAAACTCCTTCAAACTTGGTGTCCCAAAGGGCCTCCATGGAGTGTCCTCTAAACAACCGAGCATAAACAACCACCTGATCATTAGTGGTCGAAGAGACAATGGCCACCCCATAAAATAGAATTCGAAAGATCCTATATACATTGGTCAGGAGGTGGAAGGTATTAGTCCGTGGGTCCCAGTGATGGGCCAAGGTTGTAAGGTAAGCCTGATCTGCCATGATGTAAGGTAGCCTAATGACATATTGTAACTCGTTGGCTTTGAACCATGCCTAGTATGTGTCATCAAAGCTAGAAAGTAGCTCAAGCAGGAGCTTTAGGTCTCGAGCCCGAATAGAGAGGATCTAATAACAAAGGAAAATAAAACATAAACTACAGTGCATCTAAGGCATAAATCAAACAAAGCATAACAACATCAACACTCCTAAGTCTGAACAAATGAAGGATAAATGCATACAGTCATGCAGTACAAATCTCAGGAGTTGTTCAAAACTTTCAAAAAGAACAAAAATCAAATCAAAATATGGCTTAATAAAATCATAAAAAGGACAAAAAAATGGCTAAGGGTTTAGCCGCTATCACCTACAGTGGCCAGAACCTGGCCATTGGAGACAGCAGTGACCAAGACCAAACGGTTAATTTTTTTATCGTTGGGGTTCAAACTCAGCCGCTCTGAGTGACAATGGCTCATAACCAACCACTCTGAGCGACAACGGCCGAGGGGCGGCATGGCAAACCCATGAACCCTCGGCTAAAAAACAACAAAAAAATCCAAAAATTGTAAAATAACATAAAAAACACAAAAGGGAAGGAAAAACAATTTTTTTTAAAGCAAATTCCCACTTAGGCATCAAAAACTAAGCTAAGTTCAAAAACGGATAACATGGCAACACCAGGTGAATAATAGAAAACTTGGTAACTCTAGGCTAGAAACTACCAAGGCAAAGCAAGTGAGAACAAAAATGGGGACTAACCCACCATAGAAAAATGTAAGCTAAGCCTAACTACGGATTTTATTCATTACCAACAAGTTTAGTGAGGTTCATTTTACCCATTACTTAGTGAGGTTTAGTTTTACTCAGACAAGAGAAAATAGGGTTAGGGATTAGAAAAGAGAAATACCCGAGAAGCTTCGACTCCTCTAGTAGCTGATGTCTTGCCCTACACAACCATGTCCTCAATGCCAACAAACTCCAAATTTGTAATCGTCGCTGTCACACCAAAGCTCTCAAAAGAGAATCTTCAACAGTAAAAATGAAAGGTCAAACCCTAGAAAATGCAATTTTTATATTTCTTTAATTATGCCTTTCCCACTACTAATGTCAACGACCCAAACTTCATGGTTGTTCAAGGCGATAGCGACCACATGCAGGGACTCAAAGGTCGCTGGACCTGACAGTGGCCAGATCCACAAAGTAAAATAAGGGACTTCCTCCTTAAGGGATCCCACAAAAATAGCAAATAAACACATTTTGATGAATTGAAGTCATATTAATGAAAAAAATAATAAAAAAATCACATGAAAGAACAATCTCAGGTAGTCCTCGTACCTAGTTACTTACTCTATCCACTTGGTGATTGCAACGATTTGCACTCCATGTATTTCGGTGAGATGAGTAGATAACCATAAGGTCACTTGGGGCAAAACAAATCATTCTAGAATTACGATGTGCCACCCTTCAATCCCGAAGAAGACCAAGATGGTCAGACTACTCCACGGGTGCAAAAGGATAATTCTAATTACCCTATGACATCAAAAACATTAAGCCAAAGTGATACAATCTAAAAAAAATAGAATCACTCATCCTAACTCCCTAAGAAAGCTATTGATAGCTAGACCGCTCCTCGGGATAAGGATGGATGATTATCATAAACAATTAGAATCACACTTGGATGTGGGATTGCCCATTAAAAGCAACAAATGCTAGAAAGGAACCAGATTAGTCATATTGGTCAAGCAACTTGTCAATTCATTCATTATCATTTCTTCACCAATTCATTGTGTGGGGAAGTAGTTCAAAACTTCAACATAATCATAATAAAAATCAACAAAATATCACTCGATCATAGCAAAATTGTGTTCATCCTATGAATCATTGCATACAACAATAACAAATTTCCTTTGTTTGTTGGGAACATAATCAGACATGACATCTTCAATTGTAACTCTCCTATCGATCGGAAATGTTGTAGCATTTGAAGCTACCTAATTGAGTTTGAGGAATGAGTGCAATTTAACATGCCCAAGCCACTGAGCTAAGTCCTCCGAACATTGAGGCAATGATTCAAGGGATGCATGCCATCTTGTATGATTGGGCCATCCGGTATTGATCAGACCATTGATCATCATACACCCTACAAATAGATCAGTCTATTTTTTTGCTCAACATTGTGTTTTCCACACAGCGCATCACAAAAATGGGCATCTATAGACACCTAAATCGTGTCATGCTTAGGGGAGCTACTCACATAGACATATTCATAAGATCATAAGACATAATCTTGGACTTTCCAAGCATCAACAATGGTTCTCACCACTCATTTGGGGCCTTTTCAAGCCATCCAATCCTATCCGCTCATGACAAGAGTGGCCAGATTCCATCCACTCAAGCCTAGAGTGGCCAGACCTTAGCCATTGCAGATGATAACGGCCAAATTTTAGTCATTGCAGACAATAACGACTAAACCCTAGAAGTAGTTTTACCAACAAACAAGCCTAATCACGAGTGAAAGTGGCAGTCTGCATGCAATAAAGGTGAGCGGGAGTAACTTTGCATTCCTTTTCACGACCAGTTCACATAGGAGACTTGAGTTTGCATTTAAACTTTAGTTAACTAATCTCCAAGCATAAATAGAGTACAAAAGCTTCTCATGCTAATGACCAATTCGCATAGGAGACTCACTTTGGCAGTTATAATTTAGATAACTAGCTTCCAAACATAGAAAAGACATAAAGCTTCTCATGCTAACTCACACTACGCATGAGGAATTCATTCCTAGGGCTTGGACATAGACCTAGGGTTTCACACTATAAAATGTGCAAGCCTAAGAGCACCAGGGATCATCGATCTTTTATCCATAAATCTTGGTCATTGAAGAGAGTCTTCCTATACTTGGAGAGTTCCCTTGGAGATCACAAGTATGGCGAAGCCCTGATGGATTGAAGAGCATAACAACTATTATTTCAACATCAGATACAATCTTTGGTCCATAGCTTTGGAGCAAAGAGAACGAGAGTCAATTTTGCGGTCGTTGTCTTGGACAATGGCTCGTAAGCTTAGCTTAGGGTTTTAGACATTAGATTCATTATTTTATTTAGCATATCATTAGCATAGCATCATTTCATTCGTTTGAATTCATAGCATTAGCCTAATTTGCATTTGCTTTCATTTGTTATATTCAATACTAACAACCTCATTCGGGGAGGCATTCTCGGACATCTAAGTGTGTGTTGTTGTTTCATTGCTTACAAGGCCACAGGTTCATCGGACAGAATCTACAACATACGAGAGCAAAAGGGATCCCTCTAGGAAACAAACCTAGAGAAGGAGGTATCTGTAATCCCTCATACAATTTCGTGTGTGAAACCGGGATGCTTTTTGAAAGCGCACCACCTCTTTATGAAAGGGACACTCTTTGCCTATTTGTAACCTTATTGTATCGAAATGGGTATCCCTAAGAGGGACCGACATGTAATCGAGTTAAAATACAAATAAAAAGATCCATATTTGTTATTTCTATGTTATATGTGTTTTCATTGTCTTCCATTTCATCTTGGGTTTTTAATAACATTGCAAGTAGAGTAAAAGAGCTGTGCGTGCATCCTGGGGTCGCTACAGATACAAGTTTTTTAAATTTTTTTAGAAGTTTGAAGTTCTTTTTAGTATTTGAAAGTTTTTGAAGAATATTTAATTTGTTTTTTGATAAAAGATAAAATTTGAATATTTGCAAATTTAATTAGTTGGGAGATAAAAGGTTTTCAACATTCAAACATAAAGAAAACATAAATTTACAATATTTTATTTTTTAGTTTCTAAAATTAGGGAGACATAAGGTTTACTACTTTATAGGAATTTAAATTAGAATCTTCAATTTTTTTAACTTAGGATATATAAGGTTGTCTACTTCAAAAGAAACTAGATCATTGCATATCATGAAAGAAATTATTAAAAATGTATTTAATGAGGATAGTGAAGAACTAATGCACAAACTTAAGTTTTATTCTCAAAACTTGATAGATGACTTTGATGGAAAGAAACAAATGACTAATGATCTAAAGGAGAAATTATCTTTATTTCTCAAGGATGCAAAAGAAGAAATATTTAAAACTCTTATAAGTTATCTTCATGAAAAAATTGAACATGGTGGAATTCACAAAACACCATTATACTTTCCTCAAAAGAATGCATAATGATATATTTGTCATTACTTAGCTTTGATATTTTTCAAAAAAGGAAACAAGAAAAGAAAAAGTCACATATAACTTGAATGAAGTTTATGTTACCTTCAACAAGGATTCAATGAAATCAAATTGGTACTATTGTGATGATTTACTAACTCAATGCTCAGAAGGTATATCATCAGGTATATGACAAATGAATATACAAATATAAAGGAGAAGAAAGAAGAATAAAAAAAATCATGTCAAAAATGCTAATAGAAAATATGAATTCAAAATCAAAGAGGAATCACATATTTCAAGTTTAGATATTGATCTAAAAGAGGTAGATTGAAGATCAAGACAAAGACCATGATTGAAGACTAAAGTCTTCAATAACCAAATAATGTAATACAAGGGGGTGTTGGAGTATATTACATTATTTGGTACATGCTAATGTACCCCATGGTACCTTCATGGTACATATATAAATAATATATTATGGTTGAGTTATAGTTTAGAGTGTGAGTAATATTTTCCTTTTATATGAGTGTGAATGTGCAGGATATGCACAAGTGTCATGTAAAGTTGTAATGTACAGAAAATGCATAAGTATCATGTGAGTCAAAGTGCAAGTGTAAGTTGATTCTATGTGCACAAGTGTCTTATATGTAAGAGTGCAAATATATAGTATAAATATGTGCACAAGTGTCTTATATTAGAGTGTACAAAGTGAAGGGCAATAGTCATGCATAAGTGTGCATACATTATAAATTCAAGCATTCATCAAGTATGCAAGTGTCAAGTAGAGAAGCCAAGAGTCATGAGACTTGGCATATGAAAAGGAATAGTCAAGTATCCAAAGAGTCATACTACTATGACTATATTATGGAGGCAATACTCCATAAAAAAGTATCACAATATAGGGAAAAGTGAACATCACAAACAATTGTTGGAAATATTGAGTTGTCATTGATGTCAAAGGTGCATGGTATTCAAGGCAGAAATATTCTTCAAGGGTGAGAAGTTTATAAGATTGGGAAATATATCAATGATGTCAAAAATGGATTTGGTGAATAGCAAACAATGGACAATTATTCAAGGCAAGGTATATCTCAAAGCAAGGCAACTATATTTTAAGCAAAGGATTATAATATTTAAATATTATAAAGAAAAGGACAAAGGTTTAAAAGTTTCTTGGGACAAAAATATTTAAATATTTCAAGAGAGGGACAAAGGTTTAAAAGTTAATATTATAATATTTAAATCATAAGATTTAAAATATTATAATATAAATAATTTGAAAAAGAAAAAGGTACCAACGATTATAAAGTTTGAAAGCAAAAGGTTTGAGCCAACTTGGACAAAATCAAACAACATTAGGAAGCATATAAATATATATGGTGATAATTCACCTTTAAAAATGGAATGGCAATCGATTAAATCCGTCATGGAGTGCAAGCGGTAGCCAAAGGAGAGGAGCAACAAAAAATAGGAGCCAGTGAAAGACAAGGATAAAGATGATATCGCGTCCCTTTGTTGTCACCAACTAGGATAGCCCAATTGGTTGTCGAGCTTTGCGTGGAGCACTTTTATGAATGAGGTTGCAGGGTCGAATCTGATTGACATTGTTTTGTTGAAAGTTTTGCTATTGAAGGAGCAAAAAGGGTACTATTGTGCATGAAGTCTGAGGGTTGAAACCCGTCGATGGTAGTTTTTCTTGGAAGACGTCATGGTAATTTTTGCTAAGTGGAAGCGCAGGGCAGGTTTAAATAAAGTGATATCCCTTTTGGTGTTACCCATTGTGCTAGCCCAGTTGGTCAAGGAGACATTGGCAAGGCGCTACATTTTGGAAGGTCTAGGGGTCAAATCCCCTTCGTGGTAGTTAAGGTTTTTGATGTAAGGTAAGGGAAAATATTTTTGTTTTAATTTAAGTAGGAGATATAAGGTGCTACATTGATTATTATAAAAGTTGAATTTTGTATGTTATAAGTTGGATATATAAGGTGTAATTTTGATTGTTATAAAAATTGTATTATGCATGCTATAAGTTGGAGATATAAGGTGTAACTTTGGTATTTCAATTTTATATTTTGCATATTATAAAAGAAGGAATAAGAGGTCACTTTGATAAGGATTTTTTGAGTGGATGATTTAATTTTTATTCAAAAAAAAGGGAGAATTGCTAACCAAATTTTGAAGGGACAAACAAAAGAAAATTTATTTTTGTCTAGACAAGTTTGGGAAGCTCATGCAAAAAGACCATCATTATTAAGATAGATTTAGAGGTATGGTGATTTAATTCCCTTCTCAAGGTGGTTTTGTTTAAGGAAAAAATTTTTGGTGTTATATAGTTGGAGGTCTAAGGAATTATTGGATGTGCATTGTTTTTGCTTGAAATTGGAAATAAATAGGCGATGGTTATAGATCATATTTGTGAGTCAATTTGTGCATTGATTTGATGGAAATTAGAAGTAAATGTGCAAGGGTTATAGATTAGATTTGAGAAGCAAATTTTTGCATTGTTCATAATTGATTTTGGGAGTAGATGAAAAGGATATATTTGGGTACTATGATTGGTTTCGAAGGAAATGTGGAAATCAACAATTACCAGGTCAGTTATCTAGTGCTAGACTAAAGCTACATTTTGATATAATAAATGTGAGATATATGAAAGTGATAGATTTAATAAATATGAAGAACATATTGAACATTTGTTTAGTGCATATCATTCTCTATATGTTCATGGAGATAAATTTTTTTGGGTAGAATATGTTTGAATTGCTTTAGTTAAGGAAAGCACATTGAAGAATAGGTGAAGAACATGATAAAGTGTGAGTTTTAGTTGAAAGGATCCTAGTCCCCTGTGTAGTGGTTTGAACCTAGATCTCCTAGATGAAAACCCAAAGACATACCACTACAATGTTCAATTAAAGATAAAACGTTTTAGGATTAAGTGCATTTTTTTTTAAAAGGACCTGAAGATTTGAACTTTGTGTTTTGTAGATGAAAACCCAAAGACATACCACTACAATATCCCTCATGGGATAAAATTTTAAGGTAAAGTGAAAGGTTTTTTGAAAAGGTCCTGATACCTTGTGTAGCAATTAAAACCTAGATCTCTTGGATGAAAACCCAGAGACATACCACTAATATGGCAATAAATATATGGAATGAAGCACTAAATATAAAACTTGGTTTTATACTTGCATTCTTAAGAAAAATAAATTTTGATATTAGATTTAATATAAAATTAGATGACCAAAAATTAACATGAAGACTTTGAATTTTGAATAAAGGTATAAGGTTTGAATCCTAAGAAAGCTAGGGTTGTGAACAATGATTCGATAACTATATATATTGAATAAATAACATCCTCTATAAAAATGTTTCATATAACTTATAAACTTGCGTACATTAAAAACTAATTTACCTTTCAAAATTTATATAATAAAAGAAATAAAAAATATTAAAATCAATAATTTAAATGTTCAAAATTTACGATAAGGGTAATCTTAGTATACTCCACTTTTAAACCTCTTCGAAAAATAATAATTTGAATGTTCATATAAATCTAATTCATTAATACACCTTTTTTACTACAACATCTAGCACCCCCAAGGGCTGGGTGGATTGATAATTGTTTGTCTGATCATGCACTTACCAATAAGAGATCTAGGTTCAAACTTTGGGAGGCATGCATATTGCAAAGGTAATAGTTTGATCTAAATCCTTTGAGTGCACATTAGACCGATGATGATGGTACGAATTCCGATCAACCAATGAGCCCCTTACATTGAGCCAACAACAATGAGATGGTATAAGTTTTTTTGAGCTCAAACCGATAATGATGGTACGAATCGTGAGCAACCAATGATCCCCTCAAGCTAAATTAATAAAATAATATAAACTTGTTGTATACAACCCCTAAAATTTAAATCCTACACTTAACAATTATTAAAATAATATAAATATAACCAAGTTCCTTTTATATTTAAAAAAAAAAAACAATCTAACAACACACCTTAAAGTTGTAAAACATACAATGTAACTATGACCTTTTTTTTATTGAGTTTTACCTAAAAGTCATCTTATATTCTTTGTTTCATCATTTCCTATTCTTTTTATTTTTGTTTTTCCCTGTTTCCTTTCCTTAAGTTAGCCTCATCATAACGCATTATTAATTATTTTCCTTGACTTTAAGGAATAAAGACCAAACGTGTTACCCGTGTGTACCTTTCCATTGAATAACATTTTACTTTTTAAAAGCTTGGACTAAATTCTTTTTTTATGCTAAAATAAACTCTTTACTTATGAAAAATGTGAAAAATCTGAATGCATTCATTCATATTTAGTGTGTAATAATAGTTCTTATGTTTGCAAAATTTTGGTAAAGTCGCAAGTTAAAAATTTATTATAAAATTAATTAATTTACTTAACTAACCATTTTTAAAAAAAATTTAGAAAATTATCTTTTACATAATTAAAACTTTAATTTTTTAAATAAAATTTAAAGACATAGAAAATCAGATGCTTAATGAGTTAAAATATTTGATAAAAATGTTATTGATTCTTTTATGTATTAAAATAAATAAATATATAAATATTTGTAAGTGAGTTACCTCAATTCTATTCCTTAAACAATCAAATCTTGTTAATTTTTTTCGATATTTCCGAAACCCTTACCTACCTGTAATTTGAACCTTACTTAAAAAAAATAATGTAAATATAAACAACTTTACATTATATAAATGTTCCCACATATAAACAACTTTACATTATATAAATGTTCCCAATCTACATAATTACTAAAAATAATATAAATGTAAATGACTCTACATTAAAAAAAAATTAATGAAAATAATATAAATGTAAACAATTCTACATTAAAAAATGTTTCCAATTAAGTTGCGTCCCAGGTGTATCCCTAAAACTAAAAGATGGAATGAATAGAAAGTCAACCACCTCGACGAAAGAAACGAGTCGCTTTAGAAAGATAAAGGATGAAAATCAAGTGCGAAATCTTTGCAAGTGTGGTAACCCCATATTGGAATATGTGCCACAATAAATATTATTCTTTTTCGCATAAAATAAATACCCATCTTCGCCATAATAATCAGAAGATGTCGCATTATTCTCCACCACGTCACTCAACGTTGCTCAATAATAATCAACTATTTTTTACTTTTCCTTTGACTTTGTTACATAGGCTTGTAAATCCGTAGTTGAACCGTATATTTTAAGTTTTTATTAAAAATAAAATTTAAACCTTTCGATTCCATTCGCTTCCAAGTAAAAACATCATTCCTCTACATTTTCCATAGCTTTCCCACCATGAGAATTGATGTTTTTTCATTCGTTCACACGTCATAACTTTTTTTTCTTCTTAAAATATGTTAATCTAATAAATATGTATTGCACAATAATATTCCGTCTATGATGTCTAGGCATTAAAAAAAGCAAATTGTGTACTTGAAATGATCATGAGTTATATGCAAGTAGATAGATAGATAGGTATTAACGTGGAATAAAAGCACTTTTGAATTTCAAAGTTATCTTATATTCGTTGTTGTATCATCAATTCACTTTTGAATTTCAAAGTTAACTATATTCGTTCTTTATCATCCAAAAAATATTTTGTTAAACTGATTTGATTTTGGGTCTTATTCAAAGTCATTGATTTATTATATATTTTTATAATGATAATATTGTTGTTTTAATTAATTAAATTTTTAATGATCAAGGTGTAAATTTTTTCAAACAAAATATTGATAATATTCAAGTTATTATAATACTTGATAATGTAATAAGGATAAGACCCATATCAATTGTTGGAGAATATTATATTATTTGGTACATGTTAATATGTTCTCATGGTACCTTCATGGTATAAATGTAACTATGTAATAGATTAGGGTTGAGTCTATAGTTTAGATGAGTGATTTATATTTTTTTTTATGTAAGTGTTTATATGTATAATGTGCACAAATGTCATGTATGTAAGTGTACAAATATGTAATGCGAGGATGTGCGCAAGAGTTTTATATTAGGAGTGCATGTAGTAGAGTACGAGTCATGCAAAAGTGTGCAAGTGTCATAGAGTTAAAGTATGCATATAAGAAGAGAGTGAAGAGTCTTGTATACAAATGGCAAGATAAGAAGCCAAAGGTCAAGAATAGGAAAGGTTGCATCTCCCATATATGTGAGGAGTGCAATATACAAGTATTGAAGAGTCACATTACTATGACTATATTATGGAGACAAAGCTCCATACAATGTAAAGAAAAATAGTTTGTAGCGATCACCACATAGCAAACATTGATAATAAAGCTTGTATACAAATTTTAAGCAATTTATATTATAAGTATTCTTCATGCATGTACATGAATTATTTTGGTCATTTACATTCATATTTGATATTATAAGTGAATGTTATTTCATTATTATATTGACCTAGATATATATTTGATTGCTCATATATAATTCTACTCTTGATTATTGATATTTCAACCTATAATATTGTGGCTTATTTATATTGGGACCTATGATATTTTGAGATAGTAAGGATTAAAAGCCAACAATAGTATCAGAGTTACCACTTAACTTTATCCAATTTTGATAGAGTTATATATTATTAGGCATCATTACATTGGAGTCTATCCACTTTGAAAGTTGTGAAGACTTGAACTTTATTTTTGAAGGTCTGATTGAGTAGATATTGAGGGGAAAAGTAAAAGTCACCCTGATTTGGATGTTAGAGTCTTTCCACTTGGTTCAAAGAAAACCAATGAAGACTATGACTCAACTTGAATGGATTAAGGATCAACTCATAAGGAAGTTGAACGTGCATGGACATTCATAGTCATCATAATATTGATTTTGGATTCTCTAGAAAATAGGAGAATCATTTTTGCTCTTAAGTGTGACCTAAGATATTGAAGATAGATTTCAGAGATTGAGAAGCATCTATGCTTCTTAAGTACAAAGAAGAGAAGAGATTGAGAAGCATCTAAACTTCTTGAGTATAAAGATAGAGAGGAGATTGAGAAGCATCTAAGCTTCCTAAGTACAAAGAAGAGAAGCAATATAATCTTCCTAAGAATATTACTAAGAAGTATAGAGAAGCCTCCAGAGATAAGGATAACAGAGGCATAGAGAAAATTTTAAATTTTGGTTGATAACCAAACATATAAGGCTAACTAGAATACTACATTTACTACAGTATTATCCTTGGATTAGTTCTTCTAAATAAGCATTCCTTGAAGAACCATTTCTACATAAGAAGGTAGAGAGTCATAAGCCCTAAGAAATACTATACAATGACTATCAAAGAGCCATAAAGAGGTAGCTAACTAAGAGATATAAGCATGGTTGAAATCATAATAGAGTATAGCATAGTTATAAGCTTCATCCTACATCAATCCTATCAAGGATACCATAGACGCTAATAGAGCATGAGCAATTGAAAGATATAGGAAAGCTAAAAGAGTATCATTAGCAATAAGAACTAAGCAAAGATCAAAGCTCCCTTTGTAGAGAGAACTGTACAAGGGTCAACATGTCATTTAGAATGCTCTTTGCAAGCAAACTAGGCAGAGATCATAGCACCATTAGCAACAAGAGATGTGCATAGACATGAGTGTTATTCAAAGCACCACTTAGAGAGGTTTTCATATGAGATACATGCATAGACCTGAGCATCATTTAAAGCACCATTCAAATAGGTATTCAAATTAGAGTTGTACACTATATAAGGTGCATCATCACTTGAGATGTTGCCACCTAAAACATGCTCCATCTAAAGCTTTGAGCATTGCCACTTGAGACAATATCCATCTAGAGCTTCAAGTATTACCACCTGAGGCAAGCTCCATTCAGAGTTTTGAGCATTGCCACCTGAGACGTTTCCACCTAAGACAAGCTCCATCCTGAGCTTCAAGCATTTCCACCTAAGATGTTTGAACGTTGCCACCTAAGAAGAGCTCCATCTAGAGCTTCAAGCATTACCATCTGAGAAGAACTCTAAGCATTATACCATTTGGATGAGCGAGTGATAACAATAAAGAGTAAAATGAATAGAGATCACAAATGGCTTTCCAAGCATTGGAAGAAATAGTCCAACATCAGAATCATTGCAACACAAATTCCATCGACCATCACAGGTAACTTTCTACATTACATTTCTAGAATTGGTGCACCTTTAATATTTGGAGGGAGAATGTCTTTTATTGGGTTTGAAAAAAAATAAGTGGAGTTATAAGGTTTTCTATATTAATATTTCTTTTGAGCTTTGAAGATTAGAAGATTAAATATTTGAGTGTTTTTTCAATTTAGAAGGTTTGAAGATTTGAGTTTGTTAGTTTTTGAAGATTTTTGAAATTTGAAGAAATTTAGTTTGAAGCTATTTCAAGTTTTTAAAATTAAAAAATTTTGAAATTTGAAATTTGAAATTTTGTAAATTTAATTCAGTAGGGAGTTAAAAGGATTTCTACTCCAAAGGTTTAGAAATTTTAAAATTTGCAAAATATTTATTTATTATTTAACTTTGGAGCTGTAAGGATTTCAACTTCAAACGATTTCAATTTTGTAACTTTGAATGAGTTCCATTATGTCAAATAATAAAATTTTCCTTTATGAATCTCAACTTTTGAAAGGACCAAATTTTGCATCATAGAAGAACAAAATGAAATCAATTCTTATTGTAGAAAAACTATGGGATATAGTAAATGGAACAAAGAAAAAAACCTAGTGAGGATGAAAGAGAAATACAAAAATTTGAAGAAAGTGATGCAAAGGCACTCATGTTAATTACATTTGGAATAATTGATGAAATACAATCGTACTTAAGTGGAGCATAAAATTCTATAAACACATGGAATACATTATACAAAATATTTGAAGGGAAAAATAAAGCAAAAATTCTAAATTTACAATCTCAATTATATTGTTTAAAGGTTAATAGTGGAGAAAGTATAAAACTCTTTCTTCAAAAAGTAGCAAATATAAAGGCAAAACTTTTGACTCTGAGAGAAAAGATAGAAGACAAATTCTTTGTTCAAATAACACTAAGAGCACTTCTAGAGAGTTGTAAGCATTTAGTTACTTATTTACAAGTTCTAAGTAAGGAGACATTTGATGACTTAGTCAACATTCTTTAGGAATATGAAGTAGAAAATTTAGTCAAGGATGAAATGACTAATAATGCCTTGGTATCTAAAGAAAATATACCAAGTAATATTGCTACAACATCTAAGTATAGATCTAAATGGAATTCAATATTTTGTCATATATGTAAGAGAAAGGGTCATAGTACAAATTTTTGTAGATATAATCAAGGAAATTAGATGAATATGAATCAAGGAAATCAAATGAATAAAATAATTTAGCAAAGACAATATCAACCTTAGTATTGATATAATCAACAATGACAACATCAATTTCAATATGTTGGAAATTTTGAGTCCCTAAGCTAAAATGTTGTCATTGATGTCAAAAGGTTATTTGATGTCAAAAGGATCTATGATGGCATGCACTATGTTTTGTGAAAAGTGCAAGGAAATTCTTTTTGTGAAAACCAAGGTAGGTAAAATAAAATGTTTTCTTTAAAACCATGGATGGTAGATCTGAAATGGGGTTTTCTTAAAACCCAAGTTGAATTTTTGTTTCATCAAAAAAGGTGCCCCGGTGATGGAGATATTTAATTTTAAATATTTAGTTTAAATTTTAAATTATTTAAAATTTAAATTTAAATTTTAAAATTAAAATAAAAGTAATCCACCAATATCGTCGAATATGAGGGAGAATACTATAAAAGGATGACTAAGGTTTATTATTCCTCATCCTTGCTCTTGTGGTTAATGCGATTATTAGAAAGCGAAAAGAGCTCATGTGAAAAACGTTTAAAGGCAAAGGCAGTGAATAAGATGAGGTGTGGTCGATTCCAAGACAACGTGGGCAGTGTGGCCTATTGGAAACTCGAGCAGCACAAAGGCATTGGGAGGCAAGTGGTTGAGTGTTCGAATCGCATGCACTTCGTTTTGCTTGAGAAAGGAAGAATTTGGTTTGTGTTGGTTGTTGCATGGCGGATAAAGGAGAGTGAGGCACCTTTGGTCTTGTATGGAGCGCTAGCTCACGTGGTGCACAAGCGCCGTTAGGACGCAGGAGCCGTAGGACTCAAGTTCGAATCCTATGAAATCCCTTTTGTTGTGTAAAAGGGAAATAGTATGTTGGTTGTGGTTTTTTGTGCGCATGCTATCAAGGTTTATATGTTGTGTTTGATATTCTGAATTTCGTGCCAAGGTATGCATTAAAGTTGTAAAAGAAAATTAAAATAAATTTTTGTTTTATTGGGTGCTAAAAGTTAGTTTAAAATCTATGCATAAATTTTATAGTAAAAGTGGTTTTTGGAGAGATAAGTAAGTAGGCATAGATTTTAATTTCTTTTAGGGTATAAGTGGTTTGAGGAGTAATAAGGATTACTACTTATTTGACACATTGTTGAGATGTTATTTGGAGAGTGTTTTTAATTATTGAAACATTCTTGAGAAAAATATTTTGCTTTAGGGTTATTGAATATATCTTTGGTGGATGTGATTATTGAGTTGAAGTAAAAAGGTGTAAATTGAGTTATGCTTTATTTTGTGATTATTATTTGAAGTCCACTAACCCTCATTGAGATTGGAAAGGAAAGTTGTGTTGAGTGTGGCAGATTTTGTGGACAACTTCTTGGCATAAATAAGGTATGGGCACATTCTTCTATTGATTGTTTATGGTGGTTGATTTCTAAAATATCATTGGAGAGAAAATGATTGATTGTGGCTTCATTTTCGAAAGTGTTGGTTTAAATGCTTCAAGGTTTTCTGGTTTGAGTGTTGTGATTAAACCTTATTTTATAAGCATTGTTGTTGAAGCCCATTGGTTGAGCAAAGAACTTGAACTTGAGTTAGAAAAGAACATGAGTATCATTGTTATGTGAAATTTGTGGTTGAGCATTGTTGGAAATATTTTGAGTTGAGTGATACATGCTTGGACTAGGGTTTGTGAGAAAGAGTTGTTCCTTGTGGTGATTGGTTGAGTAGAGTTGTTTGAGCCTAGTCAAGTGAATGTGTGAAGTGGTTGTTCAAGTTCCATAAAATAAACTATTCTATATTCTTATTTGAGTTGAGAAAGAAATTGAGTTTGTGAATAGAACATATTGAGTCTCTAACAATTCTCTTTATGCTTCTATAAGATTGAGCTGAGTTGATTTGAGTTGAGATTGATTTGAGTTGAGTTGAGATTGATTTGAGTTAATATTGGGATTTGAGTATAGAACATATTGAGTCTCTAATAATTATCTTTATGATTCTATGAGGTTGAATTGATATATTGATTGAGCAAGTCCTAGAAAGGACTTATTGAGCAGATTTGAGCAGGTTCTGAGTGAACCTATTGAGCATATTTGAGCAGGTTCTGAGTGAGCATATTGAGCATATTTGAGTAGGTTCTAAGTGAGCCTATTGAGCATATTTGAGCAGGTTCTGAGTGAGCCTATTGAGCAAATTTTAGCAGGTTCTGAGTGAACCTATTGAGCAGATTTGAGCAGGTTCTGAGTGAGCCTATTGAGCATATTTGAACAATATCTGAGTGAACCTAATGATCAAATTTGAGGAGGTTCTAAGTGAACCTATTGACAAATATTTGGAGGTGACAGAGTACAGATGACAAAGTCTCAGTGGATAGAGATCCAGCAACTAGGACAATTGAAGATAGATCTGAGTGAGGAGTCTTCAAGTGGAGAGAGATCCACAAGTCAGAGTAGCAGAGAGACTGAGTCTTCTAGAATATCACTAGCCAGAGAAAAAGGGGAAAGAGTTCTCCTATAGAAGAGATCCATGAACTTGATATTATGGGATCAACATATCCTTTGGACAAAAGTCCATAAACATTGTAATTGGGAAGGATTACCAAAGAGATTGATTGAGAAAATTTTAGTAAAATATTTTCTCCGTGGAGTAGCCCACATTGGGTGAACCATGTAAATTGTGGTGTCTCTATTGTGTATGGTGTTTTATGCATTTCTTTGAATACTACTATTGATATTGCTATCTATACACTGCATAATATTGAATTGAAGGAAAAAGTAAAAAATGGTCTTATACTGTTCGCCCCCCCTCTCAGTATAAGCTTGTGTTCTTCACAAAAATGTCAATATTAGCCTCAGTATCAATATTATCATCAACAACATCAACTACAATTTAGAGAAGAAAATAAAAAGAAAACTTAGTTCAAGAAATTCAAGATTTATATAAGCATCAGAAGAAAATGAATTCAAATCTCTTACAGTAAAACTCTTGGTTAATGAAGATATTCATTCTTCAAATATTTTTGAAGATACTATTATTGTAAATGTTGTAGAACATTAGGATACAGGAGAAAAAACTTTAGAAAGACAACATGGCAAGTTCAAGACCAAGACTGAAAAATAGAATAAAAAATAGAAGAAGATTAGAAAAATAAAGAAGATGAAAGCTAAAAGAGATATATATCAAAAGCAAGTGTTAGAACAAGAACTTGATGGATATCATGTAGGATTGTATACTGAAGACTCTAGCAAAAGTTAAAAGGAAGCATATTGAAGATCAAAGACTAAAGTCTTGAATAATTAAATAATGTAATACAAGGGGGTGTTGGGGAATATTACATTATTTGGTACATGCTAATATACCCCCATGGTACCTTCATGATACAAATGTAAATATGTAATAGAGTAGGGTTGAGTCTATAGTTTAGATGAGTGATTTATATTTCCCTTTAATGTAAGTGTTTATGCGCAGAATGTGCATAAGTATCATGTATGTAAGTGTGAAAATATGTAATGTGAGGATGTGCACACGTGTCTTGTATTAGGAGTGCATGTAGGAAAGTAAGAGTCATGTAGAAATGTGCAAGTGTCATAGAGTTAAAGTATGCATGTAAGAATAAAGTGAAGAGTCTTGTATACAAGTGGTAAGATAAGAAGCCAAAGGTCAAGAATAGCAAAGGTTGCATCTCCTAGATATGTGAGGAGTGCAATAGATAAGTATTTAAGAGTCACATTACTACGACTATATTATGGAGATAAAGCTCCATGTAATATAAGGGAAAATGGTCTGTAACAATAACCACATAGCAAGTATTGATAATAAAGCTTGTACATAGATTTTGAGCAATTTATATTGTAAGTATTCTCCATGCATGTACATGAATGATTTTGGCCATTTACATTCATATTTATTTCATTATTATATTAGCCTAAATATATATGTTATTGCTCGTATATAATTCTATTCTTGATTATTGATATCTTGACCTATGACATTATGACTTATTTATATTTAGACCTGTGATATTTTGAGATAGTAAGGCAACACCAATTTCATATAACTAATTGAAAAAAATAATAAAAACCCTAAATTACCATGTTTTATTTTTAAATTATTTATTGGATCGAAACCTTGTTACTTATTCACCTTATTTCCTTTTGAGATGCTTAATTGTAGAATATGTATATTATAATTGCTTTTTAAATAATTTATTTTTTAAAACCTAAAATAAAGATGGGACTATAATTTTTATTAAAAATACTTTTGTTTGAAAATTTATATAAATTTAAATTACTTATACTTTTTTTTTTTTACATAGAGGAATTAGTAATTACCTTTTCTTTTTAACAACTGGTCATAGGATCAAGTCGCAGTGCCTACGATCTTAACTTCAAATCATGGTGCTACCACTATAATCCCTATCTCATCTCGATAAACATGACCTGGAGTGAGGGAGACCCTTGATGGCTTGGAGTTGGTACCATCATCATCAAGCTAGCACACACTTAGCAAACTTAGGTCAGACTACTACCTTTGCCCAAATTGAACATGCCCCCAAGGTTTGAACCTAGGTCTCCTCTTGGTAAGTGCCAACATCTTACCAATCCATCTAGCCCTTGGAGATAAAGGGTTTATGGTAAACTAGTGTGATTTAAATTGGAGTTGCATGGATCTACATCGTACAGATCACATTCTTCAACTGATTGTCTCACACCAAGTTGGCTATGCACTCATCCTTTAAATTACTTATACTTTAATTGCTACATATTTTCATATCAAATGATATTATTTTAATAAGTTATGTTCTTCAACTGATAAATAAAAACCATTTTAATCTCATATAATCAATAAAAATATAATATATATTCTTATATACTTTTTAATATTAATAAAAAAAATTATAATTTCTAGTATTAATAATTTAATTTTTGACAACTTTAATATATTTAAAGATTAATTGTTGTTTTTTTATGCACACACTTAATTTATTAAAGATAAAAATTAAAATTAGAGAAAACATAATTAGGCACAACATATTGTTTATAATATCTTTGTAGTTACTGCTCACCTATTTATTAAATAAAAACAAAAAAAACATTTTCTATGATGAAAACAAACTCACATGGAAAAATAGGGTTTGACCAAGATGGTAGATAAGAAAGCTATATAAAACTAGCTTAGATATATATATATATATATATATATATATATATATATATATATATATATATATATATATATATATATATATATTGCCAAGAGTTATCAATCTCGAGGCGCTTTATCACATTGGGCACCATTTTAGTTTAAATAGTTTAAATATTTTAAATCCACCGTAACCCTTAATGTCGGTGGATAATTTTTTTAATGTCGATTTTTTAATAAAATATTCCTGGATGCCATTGTAGGACGCCTATCGGCATAATTAATAAAATTTAAAAAATATTGTTAGGTAACCCTACTTTTATTTCTATTGTTTTAATCTTTAATTTTTTTATAAATAAGACAAAAAAAATAGTATTATATTATTTGTATTTTATAAATTAAATTTTTAATATTTAAAACATGAAAATTAATATTTTATTTTATAAATTTATTTTTTAATCTTTAAAACATGAAAATTATTATTTTATTTATATTAAAATGCTCAACACAAAAATGAATATACATGATTTTCTTGAGTGGAATTTAGGTTAAAAATTAAGTCATGGTTAATGTACGACAAGACATTATTATAACATTATAATTTTTAAAATCAATTGAAAAATAATGATATATTTTTTTATTTGGTGGATGAAGGGGTTTTGAAAGGGTTCCCAAACCTTTTACAAAAGGGGTTTTAAAAGGGTCCTCGAACCTTTTACAAATACACCATGATTTTCAACTACAACCCAAATTTGAGTCCAATACAAGATGAATCCACAACTAAAACCAAAGATAATCGAAGATTACCCACAGAGGAGACCAAAGGATAATGAAATAATATCAACCCAAGCAAAGCTCCCAAAACAACAAAAATATTTCTAGTAGAAACCCCAAAACTTTTACAAATGAATCAGATACAAACACAAAAATCAACACTACTCCTGAAAAATCCATTCCTCTCAGAAATAAAACTAACAAAAATGAGGAAAAAAGCTACATCAAAGGGCTTTGAAACTGAAACCACCACCAACAGCTAGAACTGGAAAACCTGAAAAGTGGATCTACAAAAAACAGAGACCTCGACAAGCCACAAGGTCTCCCTACAAAGAAAAAACTAGCCCCAAAGAGATTCAAGAAGGACCATAGGGTTTTGAGAGGAACCCAAAACCTTAGCAGGGTTTTGATAGGAACCCAAAACCTTTTTACAGTAGGTCCAAGCAAGATTCAACCATCAACCAAGGAGGACCGTAGGGTTTTGAAAGGAGTCCAAAACCTTCAACAAACAGGATTTTGATAGGGATCCTGAACCTGAAAACTAGTCTAGCCATACATCGTCCAACATGCTCAACCGCAACGACTCCTTCAAATAGCCCAAACTTCGACCCAAACCCCCAATTGTGGTTCCTTTAGCTGACCCCAGCCTTCCACCCAACAAACCGATGTATTGAAGTAGATCTAACAGCCAAACCATTACCCTCAGCAACCTGGAACGAATAAAATTAACAAACCATCCAGCAACGTCGCCAGTCATTACAAATCCCTTAGCTAACCTAGCCTCCTTCCCCAAACCCCCCAATTGGGGTTCTAGCTATCCAAATTTCCCCCCAATAGACCAACAAGCAGTTGTAGGGCTATCTACCAAAAAAGTTCTATGCCCAGGGCATCCACCAGATTGTAGTGATTTTTCAAAAAATAGGGTCCGTAGTGTGCAGGCACAAGCCCTCATAGACCCTAACCCTACAAATGCCATGGC
The DNA here is from genome assembly GCA_028583015.1 of Wollemia nobilis. NCBI lineage: Eukaryota > Viridiplantae > Streptophyta > Pinopsida > Araucariales > Araucariaceae > Wollemia > Wollemia nobilis. The sequence goes on along the minus strand of JAQPPZ010000386.1, from coordinate 2,204,807 downwards.
AGGCCCTCACAAACCCTAATACTAAAAATACCATGGTGAGGTTGAGGCCCTCTCGACCATGGTGAGGCTTGGACCGTCTAAAAAATAATGATATTATTAAATAATAAATTAAAAAAATAATAAATAATGATAAATTTTTTTAAAATTAAATATTCATAATGAATAAATATTTTCTAATGGAATTTAATAAATGATAATTTTAATAGCTTTAATACACATTGTTTAACTAGCTCCAAGATATATGACTAAAGTTTTATTGTTTATAGTAGTTTTTAAAGTATGATTTGTCTTTATTATTATTTTTTTTTGTGGTGGCCACAAGGGGTAAACAAACTGTGACCACGAGGGAACCATTACATAACATATCCGCAACATGTGAGGCGAGAGATTTGAACCTGGGCCTCTCAGCAACTAGAGAGGTTTAACTACCCACTTGCTCTCCAACTCCTCTACATGTATTTATTGTTACAACATATAATTTTGTATTTTTTTAGTCGTATTTATGTATGTTTTTATTTCTTAAAAGTTAATTCTTAAGAATTTATATTAAAAAATTTAAATAAAATTACTAACAAGTTAATTTTTAATACTTTAATAGTTTTTATATAATCCTTTATCAACATAACATTAGGGTTAGGATAGTAAATCTTCGTGAAGAATTAGGGCATTTTTTTTAAATATCTCATTTTTTAGGAGCCATATCTTTGTAAAGGTTTACCCAATTTAGTTAATTATTGGACCAATTTATGTGTAATTTGAAGAGCTTTAAAATGGGTGGTCATGTGAAGGAATCCAAGCAATACTGAAGAAGATACGATCCCATCAAGTCAACCATTTGGAACAAGGGTAGTGACAATTTTCAACTCACAAAAAATAAAACTGCAAATATTTATTAGCCATGGTTTGGATAATGGGAGGAGCAATGGAGAGCTAGGGATTCAGTGAGACAAGACATTCTATCTGGGCATACAATTTTTTAGCTAAGTTTCTTTTTTCCTTATTTATCTTAGAAAATTTGCATGCAAATTATTATAATTTTTTATCAAATATTATAATTACCATAGGATATTCTGATAAATTTTGATAGATTTTGAGTTTTAGTTTCCTTCCCATGGACTGATTTATAGCTAAATCCTTAGAATCATCTCTAGTAGTAGATTTTAGTGAGCACACCATAGAGGATCGACCCTTTCTACTCAAATATAGGGTAGTTTTTGGTAAATTTAATGGGAATTAGCTAGGGACTTTAGCCTTGGGAAAATGGATTGATGGGAGTTGAAAGTCCTCAGGAGTGATTCTATCCTTTCTTCCTAAATGTTGCTTCCTATCCATTTTTTGTTCTAGGGAAGAAAGAAATAAAATCCTAAAAGGGGATCCCTAGTTTATGGGAAGAGCAAGACTCTTCCTTACCCACTAATATGAAGGATTTTCACTTGAAAATATAAATCTATCCCTAGTACCAGTGTGAGTTTTCCATTGAATTTTAGGATATGAATACCTTCAATACAATAGGCAACACTCTGGGAGAATTCCTTGAGATTTTAGAAACTATAAAAGATGGATTCTTGGCTATTTATGCTTGAATATTGGTCATGATTGATATAAGTAAAGCTTTACCAAAACCAATCATTCTTAAGTATGGAGATAAGATGTGGATCCAAACCATAGATTATGACAACATATCTTTTATATGTAGAAAATATCATGAGGTGGAGCATATTGAGAGATCATGTCCTAAGAAGAGTCCAACAAAATCATATGTAGAAAATCACAAGAGAAACTTACAAATGAATATGGATGAGAGTGGTTTTCAACTTCCAAAAAATAGATCTAGACAAATGAAAGTAATTAAACAGTGGAGACCAGTAAGGAAGGGAATACCAAATATTTTGAGGCTTCAGCCTATAAAGAAAAAGTAGATCAAATATTAGAGGATATAGTACAACAAGTTCAACATATTAACAAGGAATTGTTTATTCAGTATGATCTTAATTTACGGATAAACATTCTTGATGAACCTAAGAAATGTGTCTCATCATATTTTGAAGGCTCTATTGAATAACCGTGCACCATTCAAAAGAAAAAAATGTTAAATAAAATATGGTGTTAGATGGTAATATCTCTACCATTAAAAAATAAATACCAAAAAATGAATAGGATAAGTCAAAAGCTTCTATAGTAGAGCCAAGAGAAGATAAATATGATAAAAATGCAAATTATGAAACAATATTGAGGAAGAGAATAATAAGACCTACTCTTGATATAGGCAAGGCAAAAAGAGGAAAAACCTCAAATTATCAAGTGATATCCAGTGAATTAAGAGCAAATATAGAGAAAGAAACACAAACTAAGTTAGTGAAACTTCTCTTTACCAAACAATAATATAATATTGGTAATTTGTGTTAGCTTTTGATGGTGTATGCTAAGGGAGAATGCAATCACAAGTTGCAAAATATGCAAAAATGTAATATGCTGAAATATTCTATTAATGGAAAGTGATGAAAATGATACAATACAAAATGGAGGAAGTGAACACTCCAGAATTGATATGAAAGGACTACATTGTATCCATCACCAATCTATATGGTGATCTACCTAGTATACCTACTACTACCTACATCGATATCTTATCACTCACTATGAGGTCCTTTATATAGAAATATTGATTGCTTGGCCAACACTCTACCTAGTTGTACAATGGGACACCTTGCACATTTACAACTTGCACATAGACACTTGTGTATTTATTATATTACTTGAAGTAACTAGATAACTATCTCCTAAAGTAATCTACTATATTTATGTACGAAGGGTGGTACATTTACATGACCTAGATGATGTAATATACTCTAACATCCCCCTGTATTACATTATTTTGGTATTGAAGACTTTAGTCTTTAATATGGATCTTCTTCTCTTGAATAGTCTTTGGCTTGCACTGTATGCCTCCTTGGTCTAATTCTTCCTCTTCTTCTTTAGCCTTTGCTTTAGATCCTATTTCTGTACTTTCATAAGTGGTTGTACTGCTATTTGATTCTTGTAAAGGTAATTTTCCTTCTTTATCCTTGTTGTGTACAAAGGCTTATGAAAAACACTCAAATATTTATGATAAGATCTTAAATTAGTAAAACTTGAAGTACCAATACTGCATGAGGATTGAAATATCTTTTCTAAGTATGATTCACTCAATTTTATTTTCTTTTTAAGAGCTTCTATCAATCCTTTTTGTTCTGCATTCTCATTCTTGTAACATTTGTATATAAGTAATGCCATATACAATATGCTTACAAAATCTAAGGAAAGTGGAATGTTACTTTTTTCCATTAACAATTGCTTTAGTGAGTCAAGCATGCAGATAATGTTCCATAGTATCAAAGTTATCTTCTAAGGCTTCACTATGAATCACCTTTGAGGTAAGATCTAAAATTCCTTCGGACTTTATAAGTAGATTCATGATCTCAATTTTTATGGAATTTACTCTTTCCTTTCTAGTAGTGTTGTTCATGTTATTATTTGTTGTATTCTTGGAGGTAGACATCATTATAGCTCCCTAGATTAGAGTATATGAATTAATTTGTTCAAGTCTTAGGTTTTATAGAATCCCTTTTTTCTCCTTGGTTAAGAGATGTGAACTAATTTGATAAAACCTTTCTTAGAATTAGGTTTGGTAGGCTTTCTTATATCTCCCTAATTATTAGAATATTCTTAGTTCACCTTCTAAGTTGATTTTGTAATATTTTGAGAATAATCAACCAATTTAATTTTACCTTATATTTCCTAATGAAGTATGCTAAAATGGTTGTATTTATTTTTGTCTCCTTAGAATGAGTATGAGATATTTTTTACCAACTAATTCCAACTCTATATGTAGGCAATTGATTTGCTTCTCTTTCCAATAGATTAATTTTCTAAATTCTAATTATATGGCTATAGTTTGAAGTAGGATGCCTTATATCTCCCTAATTTTTGGAATATTAGAAAATAATGGTATTTGCAGTTTAAAAATGATTTAATCAAGGTTGACAACCTTATATCTCCTACTTGGTTAATCACACGTATGAATATTCAATACCTTGAAATAAGCATGCTTGATAATAAATGCTTAATAAGTTTAGTCCACTACAATAGTCTATATCACCTTATAACTATGATTTTAATTAGAGTAAACAAATTTAATCTTTACCTTAGTAAGGCTTGATGCTCTACGTATCCTTGAGTAGATCCACATACTTTTATGGCTGGTTGGTACGTATCTCCAATGTTGCATTAATACTGCTTTGACCTTCCTATTTAATGAAGGGCCTATGTGCTCTTTTTTCAATATCTTGGGTATTGCTTCTTTTGCTCTATACTTTTGCTTTCAGTATGCTGGTTCGAATGCTCCCTTTGCAACGTACAATAGATGATGGTCAAAGTAGATGGAAAATGATCCTTTTGTGATATCTTGTACTTTAGGTTGATTGTTGATACTACTTGCTTTTGTGGTTGTAAGGGTGTTTTTAGATATCGTAATGAGAGCTCTTTGTTAACTCTTATCTCTTGCTTCAGATAGTACTCCTCTATGACCGCTTGTCTGATGTTCCTCACTTATGGATGACGTGTCCTTAAGACACTTAAATTTTTTCCTCTTTCCTATGTAGGACAAGATTTTATGGTGTAGAACAATGTAAATAGATTTGCAATACAATACCTTCATTTTACACCTTCTCTTTTGCAAGCTTCTTTTGTTGGTTTTAATGGTAGTTTCTTTGTACGATTTCTTGTAGGCAAGGGCTAATTGATGTTGTCTTCTCTTCTAGACAGATCTCTATTTAACTTGGTTAATATAGTAATGAACCCAAGCTAATAATCATGTAGATAATATGCCCTTGAAGGAGTAATTTCTACACTAATATTTTACCTGTAATGAGCTCTTAGTGCACCTTGAATCTGAGACTCACCAAGTCTTGATTTTTGGATTATTTTCAAGGATCTTAATGGTGGCTTTCTTCTTCACTCCTTGGAGGAATATTATCCTATTTAGTGGATTCTCTACGCCACAATATCTTGCAAGTATTGATTTTTGAATAGTGTCTTTAAACACTTTGATATTTGCAAATTATTGTGTCCTTGATCTTAACAATCAATACACAAAATAATCTTTTGAGAGTAACTAGTTTAATGAACAACTAGTATAGTGTAATGAACCAATAATATTTCTAACTTAATGAAATTTAATAATCTCACCTTATTGCTCCTATTAATAAGCTCTCAAAGTAGTTTCAAATGCACTAATGATCATTGCAAATTCATTAATGTAGTCCTCTTCTCAATAATTAGATAATAGGAAATATATTCCTATTAACGTGCAAGTAATAAACCTTAAAAAAAACTATCTTCTGCACTTTCTTTGAGGACTTAAATGCAATCTTCTATTTTATAACTTTTGAATTCTAATAAGGTGCTTAATGAAGTTAAGTAGTAATTCGAATCAAGTGTTTAAATAATGAATATTTTAGACCTAATTTGCTTACCTTTGATGATGAATATATTGATGAGTTGGTTCACAAAATTTCTTGTCTAGAATGGTGGTTGCTCGTAGTTGTGAATGCTTCTAGTCTATTACTTTGAAATTATAGTAGATGATTTCAAATTCTCCTTTAGGATTTGGCCTGGAACTCTGAAGTCTTGTAGCTAGTAATGCTATATTGACTGCTACTCTTTAGTAGTCAATCTATTCACTGAAATGTTGTCTTTCAAGAACTCTTTCAATATTTTTCTATTAATCCAAGAAATATCTATATTTGAAATATGCCTTCTTTAGCTATGAAGGGCAATCTCCAAATATTATTGGATTTGGTAGGTTTATTTTGTCTGAGTTTTGACCTCAAACAGGGATTTTATCTCAAGAATATAAAGGTCTTGAGGTCTTCACGAATCTTCTCTCTAAAGTTTGATATATTGTTTACCAAATCTTTCTCCTTTGGGCTTGTTGTTGGATGGCAATAATTGTTCCAAATTCTTCCACTATATTTTTTAGTGAATTTATCCAATGATTTCTCCTAGGAACTTCTTTGATGGCTTCTCTAATTTCTACAATGAGGCTCTCCAATACTTCTTGTTTCTCCTTGAGACCTCTCCAAGATCTTTAGTCTTGCAACTTCTCTGGTCTTCTTGATGAGACCTCTCCTTAAATATTCAGCTATGGAAGTGTTGGCAATGAGGTCTTCTTCATAAATATCTAAATTAAGACTTTTTGATAGTTCTTCTCTCTCTTTCAAGGATATAATTTCTTCAATGAGATATTTGATGGGTCTCTTCAACTTCTTCAAGAGGAAGTCTTCAATCAGCAAAGGATATCACCAATCTCCTATATTTCATAGAATCTTCTCTGGAGTCTTCTTCAAGTTCAAGGCTTCTATGGCATTTTCTTCTAGATCAAGGTTTTTGTGGCCTTTTCTTCTAGATCAGGGCTTCTATGGCCTTTTCTTCTGGATCAAGGCTTTTATGCCTTTTCTTCTTGATAAAGGGTTTTATGGCCTTTTCTTATATATCAAGGCTTATGTGGCCTTTTTGTCTACAATGTGTTGGTCAGCAACAAGGCTTACCTTAGTTTCCTTTTCCTATAAGAAAGTATTAGTAAGCTAATTCTAAATCTTATTAATGATGAACCTTCACTAGTTGATTTATCAATCTAGTGGAATGAATGTTAAGTCCTAGTCTTCATGAGTTTTTTTGCAACTCTATGGAAAGACTCTAGCCAAATGTAATATCAAAAATTTAAACTGATATTTGCTTCTCCTCTCAATCATTCTTGTGATTTTCCTATTCCTAGTGATCTATATGGATCTCCCTATTCCTATTGATCTACCATGGCTCTGATACCATTGTTAGATTTTAATGGTGTATTCCAAGGGAGAATGCAATCACAGGATGCAAAATATACATAAATGTAATATGTTGAAATATACTATTAATGGAAAGTGATAAAAATGATACAATACATAATGGAGGAAGTGAAAACTCTAGAATTGATATTAAAGGACTATATTGTATCCATCACCAATCTATATGGTGATCTACCCAGTATACCTACTACTACCTACAACGATATCTTATCGCTCACTATGATGCCATTTATATAGAAATATGGATTGCTTGACCAACACTCTACCTAGTTGTACAAGTGGACACCTTGTACATTTATAACTTGCACATAGACACTTTTGTATTTATTATATTACTCGAAGTAACTAGCTAACTACCCCCTAAAGTAATCTACTACTCTAGTTATGTACCAAGGGTGGTCCATTTACATGATCTAAATGATTTAATATACTCTAACAATTTACAGGTGGGACCAGTAGCCTCTAATAAGACATGATTACCATCTCATGGAATATAAGGGGTGATAATTCCTCAAAGAAAAGGTGTATGAGGGATCTTTTTTTAAGTAATAAGCCTGATATTATTTGTATCTAAGAAACTAAAATGACAAAAGAAGTTTCCAAAATTATGAAAGTAGTATGAGTAAGATATGAATGGGATGATATGGATTTTTAAGGAGTGATAAGGGGAATTCTAACTTGTTGGGATCCTATTAGAACCTCCTATGTAACCATTCATAAAACTAGGAATTGAATATCTTCTTTAGTCACATGCTACTTTATAAATATTCATTTCATCCTTATCAATGTCTATGGACCTACAACTTAGTCAGGCATATTAGAATTTTAGAGTGGGATTGAAGCCTTTATGAGAAGTAAAGACCAAGAAACATGATTCATGATCATAGGATATTTTAATGTCATAACCAAGCTAGATGAAAAATTTAGGGGAATTAAGAAATTAACCCAAAGTATGAGAGATTTATCTACTTTTATTTAAAACAATAATCTATGAGAGGTTGAGTTTTAAGAAGACAACTGTACATAGACCAACAATAGGAGAGGCCAAAACCTAATAGTAGAAAAACTAGACAAATGCATACTCTTAAATCATTAGCTAGATGAAGGAACTTGTGCTAAAATTAATACCTTGACAAGGATTGGTTTAGATCACTAGCCAATAAGAGTTAAAATGGTAGTAAGCAAATTTAAAACAAGATCATATTATAAGTATGAGAATATGTGGAAAGACCATCCTCAATTTGTTGATATGATAGCACAAATGTGAGATTATTCAGGAAATGGTGGGTTGTATACACTTACAAAACAAATTAAATCAATGACATCTAGATTAAAAGAATGGACAAGAACACTTTTGGAAATATTTTTGAGAAGAAAGAAGAACTAAAAGATAAACTTCAAAATTCCAAAAAGGTGAGCATAATAATCCAAGATCAAAGGAAAGGAAGATGATTTGTGAATATCATAATATTTTGATTAAGGAAGAGAAATTTTGGAGATTAAAATCGAGACAGACTTGGTTAAAAGGAGATACAATTATAGAGTTTTTTTATAGGATGGCTATAGTACAAAGATCAACACCTAGAATTACTAGAAATAAATCAATAAAAAGGGGTTCGAATTGAAGACCAGAGTGAAATTAGAAAGGATGCAAGGTCTTTTTATCAATATATTCTAGGATTAGAGGAGTTTAAAGTTCTTAATGATAAACTTATACAAGAAGTACCTTTAGTTATAATAAATGAAGATAATAAGAAATTGATGGAGCCTATTACTCTAGAAAAATTTCATTTAGCCCTTTTCTCTTTTAATAAGGATAATTTCCTAGGTCTAAATGGGCTATCTAAAATATTCTATCAACATAATTATAATATAAAGAAGGATTTTTTTTGGTGGCAATGGAATAGTCTAGGGTAAAACAATACATGCTTTATAAATTAAATGCAACATATCTTACCCTAATTCTAAAAAATAAGGGTGCATAATTGTTTGATTCATTTAGAACCATAAGCTTATGTAATATGGCATAATATTATCTCCAAAGTGATGGTGAATCAATTAAGACCACTATTAGACATAATTATTTTAGAAGAGCAAGGAGGATTTGTGAAAGGAAGACAAATTCTAAATGGGATCATAGTATATCATGAAGTTATGCATTAAACACCCTTAAAAAAAGAGATAGCAATGATCTTAAAACTTGATATTAGTAAATCCTATGATAGGGTTAAATGGAATTTTCTTTTTGCAGTATTATAAAAGTTTAGATTTGGGAAGAAATGAGTTAGATGGATTAAAGATTGTGTCTCTACAATTTCATATTTAGTGTTGGTCAATGGGTTAGTAACAAAATCATTTAAAGCCAAGAGAGGTCTTAGACAAGGAGATCCTTTATCACCAAATTTTTTCATTATTGTGGCAAATATTTGGGTAGGAACTTGAATAAGACTAACAAATATGGGCTTATAAGTGGACTTAAGGCTAGTAATAACATTGATAACATCACCCATCAACAATTTATAGATGATACAACCCTTTTTGGTAGGGCAAGGATAAACGAGGCTAGAGCTTTGAATAAACTTATTAAAGTAATATGAAAGAACATCAAGGAAAAAATTTAATAGGACAAAATGTTGGTATCACAATGACACTAAGAGGGGGGGTGAATTAGTGACTTAAAAAAAAAATTCAAACCCTCTAAATCTATTTTTTGTTTTAATATGATTTTTAGGATAGAAAAGAACATAAATTCAAATACACACAAGAACATAAAATGGCATCACATAACACAAGGATATGATGGGAAAACCCAATATGGAAAGAAAACCCTAGTGAGAAAAAATTCCCTGAGTCTACTACTCAGATCAGACCTCACTACAAATTAAGTACAATGATGTTTTTATCAATGGAGCCAAATGGAGCCCAATGAAATAAAATGGGTCAAATGGAGCCACACCCAAAATGATTCTTCACCCACACCTACCACCCTTTTGATCCGAAATATGATAAAATAAATGGTATAAGTCTGCCTACAATGAAAGTAGAACTTGCATGACTTATTTTCCAATTTCCCACATTATGCAACATAAAATTAAATTATATTCACTAGGAATATGACCCCTATCACCTATTTTGTCTAAAAAATTAATTAAATGTATTTTTCCCTCTATTCCTAAGTCCCAGAACACATTCCAAGGAACTTGGAGATGACAAAGAGTGGGAAATATTAAATTAAATAATTAAACCAATGCTCATAGGATAAATAATACATTACAACACATATGAGCAATAATCCATGCCACAAAAAATTAAAAAATTAAATTTCTCACCAAAATTGCCTCCGAACTAGGTGTGCTGGAAAACACACTACATTATGCAAACATGGACAAATTTACAGGATGACCACAAATATGAATACCATGTAGTATGCCATGTATAATGGTGTTTAAAACAATGAAAACACTCCAAGAGGCCAACAATATTCCCCTTTGGCATTGTTGGCAACACAACATTAACTGCAACAAACTGCACAATGCAACATCCTAAAGAAAACCAACAACAAACCTCAAATTTATCCTGAGAAGCACCAGCCAGAAAAACAACTCATATCAGACCTAAAAAACCACATCTGAACTCCCCCTTAATCCAACAAGGTATCACAAAAATATGGTTGCAGTTAGATCACTCTCCCCCTTTGACAACAATGACAAAAGGGCACAACAATGCATCTTGTTTGATAATTTTTCATCAAACTCCCCCTGAAACCAATAACCAACTCACATGATGCTATCATGGACATAAAATATCAGTAATATATGCTCTAAAAAACATCTGATAATCTGTACAAGACACTCCAAGATAGTTCTACACAAATCTTATTTCAAACATCCCATTCACTAACTCATTCGGGGAATGCCAAAGCAACAAAAAGAACCATAACTTGCTACCCTTAACACAAACTGATATACAATAGAGATAAAAAGCAAGGACATTGATATAGTTATGAAAAAATATACCCATCATCATCAAAGAGAAATCCAAATTATTTACCAAGAACTGCATCACCTTGTCAAGCAACACCACTACACACTATGAATCCAATCATTGAACTTTCTGCACACACAATACTCACATAAAATAGAATATGTAGGAGCACAAAATGAAATAATGAGATGCTCTTCCTGAGGATGTGCCCTTAAAACATAAAATAATCTAGTGTGTAGGAAGAGGAACAACTCCTAGGAGTTGCCTCAAGTGCTCAAATGTCTCCATTGGAAGAGGCTTTGTAAAGATATATGCAATATGATTATTACTAGGCACAAATTACAACTTAACCACCTTATCAGCAGCATTCTCATTCAAAAAATTATACATTATATCTATGTGCGTAGTTCTTGAATGCATAACTAGATTATTTGAAATATTGATAACACTAGTGTTATCACAAAGAAGGGGAATAGGCTCACCATTTACAATACCCAAGTCTTGAAGAGTTCACTTCATATATAACACCTGAGTGCAACAAGCAATAGTAGCAATATACTCAGCCTCAACTATAGATAGAGAAATTGAATCTTATTTCTTACTGTGCCAAGAGATAAACTTGTCACCAAGGAAGAAGACACCACCATTTGTACTTCTATGATCATCAACACAACCAGCCCAATCTGCATCTGTATAAGCCTTCAATGTGAAGTATTTACCCTTTGGATACCACAATACATAATGTATATTACCCTTAATATATCTAAAAATTATTTTGATGGCCTTTACATGAGTTTATTTTGGAGCACTCTAAAATCTAGCAACCATGCACACAACTTGCAAAATGTCAGATCTAGAAGCAATTAGATACAATAAACTACCAACCATTGACCTATAGAGGGATTGATCAACAAGAGGAGACTCATATTTCTTACTCAAATTACACCCTGTCACCATAGGAGTACTCATTGGTTTGTTGGCCTCCATGTTAAAATTCTTAAGCATTTCCTTAACATACTTAGATTGACAAATGAAAATACCTCTATCCCAAGGTTTCATGAGCTTGGGGGACGAGGGGATGGGGGGATGGGTTTCAGGGGATAGTGGAGGATGATAGGCTAATTTTAGGGGATGACTCAGGGACGGTTGGGGGGATGACTGGTATAATACTATGAAAATTGATTTTTTTTAGAAATTTAGAATAATCTCCACATTCAGAATTCTACACACAACAAAAATGATGTTAGGATATTCATATTGATATTAGTTACTAAGTGCAGGTATTTAATTGTTTCAACAAATATAACTTGAATGTTCATCCAAGGATATCAAGTGCAATATGCCAATCTCTAACAGTTAACCAAATTAGTTGCTATTGCTCAAGTAATGAATGCCACATTATTCAGCTTTTACAAGTCATCATTTTCAACAATGTACTAAAGAACATAAAGAATAGATTAAAGCAAAATTTACAATATTCTATGAGTATTAAAGCAAAATTTACAGTATTCTAAAATTACAATATTCTAAAATAAGCGGATTTGTCATTGAAGTCAATGTCCTAAAGAAAAAGTTACAATTTTCTCATTGAAGTCAATGTCCTAAACTCAATGGGATTTGTCTCTTTGTAAGAATAAGACAAGTTGATGCCAAGCATTCCTCATATGTATTTTCTCAATGGAAGTGTATGCAAAGCAAACAATTTAGGCCACTTTGCAACAAATCAATAACCATTTATAGCAACAAAGGAACACACATAAAAGCAAAATAGTGAACATGAATCTAATTGGATGCTAATTGTTTTACAAAATCTTCATTCTTGAACATTAGATAAATCAGCAATAGAAGCATTTTGGACCAGGGTCTTTTTCCCACAAAATAAAGTGCCATTCCAGTAAGAGTTATCATGTCACTTTTACTAGCCAACAACTACATCATGTTTTTACCTTACATGATTTTCTGAATTACAAACCTGAATTAAGACATGCAAAGCCATGATCTAAATATGTTTTCAAAAATGTAGTCAAGAGGCACGTTGTTCTAAGTCCTAGAAAACTTGCTTGTTTCACTTTTTATCATCCTACAATTTAACTATTTTTTTTCCTTATCAACTTCCTTCTCAAAATATTTTGATTAACCTTGTTTAAAGGGATTTTGTAAATTTATGCTTATTAATTTTGTATTCTTGGTTTTTCTTTGGAACATTATTTCCAGCTCTCTCTAGATTGTTGTTAAACAATGTAGTATCTGAGTCCAAATACCTGCTTTGATCATTTGCGGACATTAAGAAACTTACTTTCTTTCTAAGTAATTTTCACTAGTATGAGTAGGGTCTCTCTTTGTTACTCTTTATGTTATTCAGTGATCTTTGCTTATTATATCAACAATATTTATCCCTCACTTGTAATTTTAGAATACTGTAACTTTTGCTTTAATCTTCATAGAATAGATTGGCTGAGGACTTGCTTTAGAATACTGTAACTTTTGCTTTAATATTCATTTGTGGAAAGTCATAATTTTCAACAATGTATTAAAGAACAAATTGAAGAACACAAATGTCTTACAATGTACTAAAGAACAGATTAAATTTTCATTTTTTATTTATTTTTTACTTTTTCTTTTGGCTGAGGATGCCCAGTCATGGGGGATGGTTGGGTCCCTTTGGGGATGCTCAAGCCATCCATGGGGATGTCTGGGAACCTTTGTAAGGTTCCTAGCCATCCCAAGGGATGGTAAGGAACCTTGAGAAGGTTCCCAACCATCCCTAGGGATGGCCTGAGCATCCCCGAAGGGACCCAGTTGATGCCCCAAAATAGGGGACATCTCAGGGATGGGAGGTCGTAGGCCTCGAGTGTCCCCAAGGACATATTCTAGCTGTCCCCCAAAAGGGGTATAGGGGGAAACATCCCCAATACCGTCCCCCCATGTTGGGGGACATGAGGGACAGGGGGACGCATCCCTTAGGGGGGGACGTGTCCCTATGGAACACTGCTCTATCCAAATGATTAATTTGAAGACCCAAGAAGTATGAAAAATCTCTTATCATGGACATATCAAATTCATATTGCATAGAAGCAACAAACTCATGACACATTTCATATTTATTGTCTCTAAAAATTATATCATCAACATACACAATAATAACAAGTTGATCATCACCTACAACCTTGTAATACAAATTGCTATTAACCTTACCTTTATGGAAGCCCTGCTGTAATAGGTATTTGTCCAACCTATCATACCATGCTCTTGGGGCTTGCTTCAGCCCATACAAAGCCTTTTTCAAATTGCACACATAGTTCTCATCACCAAGCTGAAATCCATCGGGTTGCTCTAAGTAAACCTCCTCTTCTAGTTTGCCATTCAAGAAGGCTGATTTCACATCTATTTGGTAGACCTTGAAATTCTTATGGAAAGTGAGAGAAAAAAACATTCTAATTAATTCCAACCTTGCTATAGGTGCAAATGTCTCATCAAAATCTATGCCCTCCACTTGAGCATACCCCTTACACACCAATCTAGCCTTATTTCTCACAACTTGGCCTTCTTCATTAATTTTGTTTCTAAATACCCACTTTGTTCCAATTACATTTTTATTACTAGGTCTTGGAACAAGTTCCCAATTCTCTATTTGATCAAGTTCATCATTAATAGCCTTAATCCAACATTCATGTTTCCTAGTCTCATAAAAATTCTTAGGCTCAACTTGAAACAACAAAGAAAAGTTTACCTGCTCATTTGTTCTTGCAAGTCTTCTTCTTGTTTGCACACCTGTATTGGGGTATCCTAAAATATGATTTTGAGGATGATTATTCTTTAAATACTTTGAAGAAGTCTTTGGGGCATCAACCTCTTCATTCTCTTCTTGAGCTTCTTCAACTTCATCTTCTTTCTCAATGGTGTCATTTTGAATGGGTGGATCAACTTGTTCAATTACCTCACCAATGCCTTCATAAATATTTACATTGATGCTCTCAACTATATTACCAAGCCTCTTGTTGTAGCATTTGTAGGCCTTGCTTCTAGATGAATATCCAATAGAGATGCCCTCATCCACTCTAGTATCAAACTTGCCAAGGTTTTGTTCATCTCTCCTTATGTAGCACCTACTCCCAAACACTCTGAAATGTTTAACTATAGCTTTCCTTACAAAACATAACTCATAAGGAGTCATATCATTGTGAAATCTAAGCATGCACCTATTTCGAATATACACTGATGTATGCACTGCGTCTCTCTAAAATCTATCAACAATATTTACCTCATTCAACATAGTTCGAGCTATTTCTTGCACTGTTCTATTTTTCCTCTCAACAACAACATTTTGTTGAGGTGTTCTTGCTGGTGAAAATTACATCCTAATACCATGCTCTAAACAATATTTCTCAAACTCTACTGATGTGTACTCACCATCTCTATCTAATATCAAACATTTGATACTAGTACCCATATCATTTTCAACTCTTGTTTTGAACATTTTGAACTTAAACAAGGCTTCTGATTTTTCTTTTAAAAACAACACCCAAGTCATCCTAGAATAATCATCAATGAACAAAATGAAGTATCTCTCACCATCCATACCTTTAGTTCTCATAGGTCCATAGATATCTATGTGCATTAGCTCCAATGGGCGTGTAGTAGAGTAATCCTTAGTTTTGAAGTGTGCTCTTTTTTGCTTTCCTTTTTGACAAGAGGAACATATGCTTTTTGATGACTTTGAAATCTTAGACAAGTTCCTTACTGCATTCTTTGAGCTAATTTTGACAAGATTGTCAAAATTGATGTGACCAATCCTCTTATGCCATAACCAATTTTCCTCTTCTTGTCCAATGAAGCAAGATTTGTCAAATATATCACAAATATTATAAATATTACCTATTGTCCTTGTTGCCTTAGCAATGAGAGAACCATCCTTTACATCTCTAATATCACAACCATGTGCTTTGAAAATCAGCTCACATATCGAATCACACATTTGACTCACACTAGGCAAGTTATGCTTTAGACCATCAACAAAAAGAACATTTTCAGACCTGATATTTCTATTTTCAATGCTTACCTCTCCTTTACCAACTATCTTGGCACCATCATTGTTGCCAAACCTCACATAACTGCCATCATACTTCTGCATATGCACAAACTAATTTTTGTCTCTGGTCATGTGACTAGAGCACCCACTGTCAATGATCTAGGAAGTGGATTTGTTCTAAGATTTGAATGCAGCCTACAGTATGAGATAATTATTGAATTATTTCTCCTTTCCCTTCTCAATCCACACATTTTTGGGCTTTGGTTTTGGTTCCTTATCCTTCTTTTCCAAATCAGCCTTCTTGTGAACCTGTGAATTTTCTCTAGGTGGCAACTTGTTTTTCATTCAATGGGCTGATTAGATATGCTATTCTGCATTGGATTAGTGGCAGAAAAAATATTTCTACAATCCCATGAAATATGCCTAAAATTTTTACATCTGAAACATTCTACATTGTAATCAATTAGAGGTGCAAAAGAGTTATGTGTGACAATGTTTATAGACCTAGAGTTGAGCCTACAATTGGAAATTTTATGACCAAATGAATTGCACCTATAACAATAACCATAAAAATAATAATTTGACTTGGTTTGCTGCCTTTGACATGTTTTATCATATCTGCCATAAGGTCTCCTTATTTGGTGATTAAATTTGATGAAGCCATCATTGTCCTTCCTCATGAAATTGTTCTCCTTTTGCACACTCTTCTTCTCATTTCAGGGTTGCAACTTCTTGTCATATTGGAGTAACAACTTCTCACCTTAATGGGGCTGCAATTTATTGTCTTCAAGGAGCATAAAATCACTTACTTTCTCATCCTTAAGTGGATTTACATCTTTGACAAAGTCTAAGCACTCACCTTCTTCAAATCCTATACCAAACTTGATCTTGGGATGCCTTTGTTGCTTGATAATCTCATCAAGTTTTTCAGAACTCTTCTCAAATTTTAAAGTGGTGAAACTCATAAAATTATATTTCTCTAATTGTTTCCTCAAAGAGTAAATCTCCTCTTCAAGCTTTATGCAATTATTCACTTTTTCACAAACTCTGAGCTTGAGGTCTTCAGCTATCTTTCAGGACTCTTCTACATGAATTTTTAAATCTGTAATCATCCTGTTTGCATCCTCAAGACTACATGTGAGTTTCTTGTTCTCCTCAACTTGAAATTTTAGACCATTTAGTGCACCATAAGAAATTTTATTAGCCTCTTCAATTTTACTTTTCAAATATGCAATTTGATTATTTGCATCTTTTAGTTTCTGTGCATACCTTTTATTCTTCTTCACCTCTTTCTCATACTCCTCAAGGGCATAGGCTAACTCTTCTTCAAAGTCCATCTCAGGTTCATCTTCCTTTGTGTCTTCAAACTTATTTTTCTTATATTCTAAGGCCATAAAAATAACCTTACCTAAATCATCTTCATAGTCACTTTGCACACATCTTCGGAAGCACTATCCTCATGGGTGATTAAGCTCCTCTTTTTGAAGTTTCTTCTTAATTTTAAAAATTTCTTCTTGTTGCCTTCTCATTTTTCTTTAGGATTTTCTTCATCATAACTCTTCTCTTTGTAGGGAAATCTTATTGCAATGTGACCAATTCTTCCACAGTTGAAGCATTTGAGTGGAATTTTTCCCTTGTACTTGCCTCTTCCTCTTTGCAACTTTCTCACAAATTTTACCTCTTCTTCATCTGAAATTTCATCCTCTTCCTCTTTCACTTTAATCTTCATATTTTTAAAAGCTTTGAAGGCTGCATATTTTTTTGTAGGTTTATATTTTCCTATCCTCATCTCATAAGTTGTAAGTGACCCATGTAGCTCATCCATAGTAAAAGTATTAAGATATTTTTCTTCTTCAATAGCTGAAACCTTTGAATCAAATCTTGTAGGGAGTGATCTTAGAACCTTCTTCACAACCACAGATTCTAAAATTGTTTCACCAAGACCTCTAATTGCATTTACAACCTCATTCACTTGAAGCATAAAAGCAACAATATCATCATCTTCATACATTTTTAAACTTTCAAACTTAGCTCTAAAAATCTGCAATTTTGCTTCTTTTACCTTTACATCACCTTCATGAATGACCTTCAATTTGTCCCATATTTCCTTTGAAGTGTTGATACAAATAACCTTAACCAACTCACCAAGAGCAAGAGCACTTGTGATAGCATTAGTAGCCTTCAAATAATTGTTATATCCTTGTATGGCAGTAGGATCAATGGGAAGTGTAGCAGGTATGGTATAGCCATTTTACACAGATAACATAACACCCATACCCAAAGAACTAAGGTATCTCATCATCCTATAGCTCCAAAAGGCATAATATTTTCCATAAAATAGAGGGGGCTTATTTGGATCGCAAATAGCCATTATGAGGACCTATCCTAGTTGATTAATCTTACAAATTGGGCAACCTGGCTCTAATACCAATTATCGGTATCACAATGGCACTAAGAGGGGGTGTGAATTAGTGACTTAAATTTTTTTTTTAAACCCTCTAAATATGTTTTTTTTTTTTTAAATCTGATTTTTAGGACAAAAAAGAACATAAATTCAAATCCACACAAGACACATAAAATGGCATCACATAACACAAGTATATTATGGAGAAATCCAAGATGGGAAGAAAACCCCAATGAGAAAAAACTTCCTGATTCTACTACTCAGATCGAGCCTCAATACAAATGAAGTACAATGATGTTTTTATCAATGGGGCCAAATGGAGCCCAATGAAAGGAAATGGGTCAAATGGAGCCACACCAAAAATTATTCTTCACCCACACCTACCACCATTTTGATATAAAATATGATAAAATAAATGGTATAAGAATGCCTACAATGAAAGCAGAACTCACAATAGTCTACAAGTACAAAACTCACCACATACAACTGTTGCAATGTGAATAATGAATCATGAAAACCCCTGCAAATGAAATACCACTTCAGCACTATCACAATACCTGCAAATGATATACCAATCTGATCCAAATAACATGCTCAATATGCACCCATAGCTGCAATAACAAAATCTAAAGTATTCACACTGCCAAAAATTCAGCAACATTCCGACAGCAACTCATTACACACACCAAAAATCCATAGAAATAATGATATACTACAGCTAATATATATATGATAATTAATAGGGAAACCACAAATGGTTTCCAAAACCATATGCAAAAATCACTCCAAAAACCACACACCTAGCTTAGGAAATTGCCAATTTCAACATTGAAATTCAAAATAACCTCCATATGGGCACTGCACACTCCACCAATCAGCTCTAACTTGAACTAACACTCAAAAAATGTTATTCCATGACCACTACAGAAAATGGTACCAATATGGATGCCACTTCCTCAAAAATTTCCAAAAATATGCATAAGATATCTCAAAAACTATCGAAAATAGCTCCACACTACACCACATAACTCCAAAATGGGTCCCACCAAGAGTGAACGACTTATTTTCTAATTTACCACATTATGCAACATAAAATTAAATTATATTCACTAGGAATATGACCCCTATCACCTATGTTGCATAAAAAATTAATTAAATATATTTTTCCCTCCATTCCTAAGTCTCGAAACACATTCCAAGGAACTTGGAGATGACAAAGAGTGGGAAATATTAAATTAAATAATTAAACCAATGTTCATAGGATAAATAATACATTAAAACACATATGAGAAATAATCGATGCCACCAAAAATAAAAAATTAACTTTCTCACCAAAATTGCCTTTGAACTAGGTGTGCTGGAAAACACACTGTGTTATGCAAACATGGACAAATTTGCAGGATGACCACAAATATGAATGGAAACTATGAATACCATGTATAATGGTGTTTACAATAATGAAAACACTCCAAGAGGCCAACACAAAATCTAAAATTTACTTCCTAAACACCCCAACTAAAATCAAAGCAGGGGTATGTAGGTTACTTCAAATAGAGGAGGTAAATTTGGTAACTTATCTAGGGATACCCTTATTTTAGGGGAGAATGAGGATATGATTATGGAATCTAGTTATAAGTAAAGTTTAGAATAATCTACCATCATGGAAAGGTAAATGGATATCATTATCAAGAAGAGTGCAACTAATTAAATTATACAAACCAATCCAACATATTATATGTCCTTGTATACTATGTCAAAATCGATAGAAAAAAGTTTAATCTATATTATGTGATAATTTTGTGGAAAATATTACATTATAAAATAGAATCTCCTTTAGTGAAATAAAGCAAGGTGTGTGATGATAAAACTAGGGGAGGTCTCAATTTAAGAGTTCTTACATATGTAAACTTAGCTCTTAGCGGAAAAGTAATTTGGATTCACAAAGAGAATCAAATACAATGGGCAAGAATTCTTCTAAGTATGTTGATACCAATGGCCTAAGCTTAATAATTAGTGCATTCTCTCTATGAAATATTTTTGGACTATGAAATGATTTAAAAAATCAACTGATCTAGTGATTAAAGGTTTAAGATGGATGGTGGGAACTGGAGAAAAAAATATATTTGGATGAATACATGGTGTGATAAAAAAACCAATCAATATAGATCCAATTTTAAAACCATGGATGAGATTACTTCAATATAAATATGTTGATAAGGTTTTAAATATTCTGTACAAGGATTAGAAAGGAAGATATAATTGGAAAGAAGGTTTTTTTACAAGTATACAAGACATTAATGCTAGGAGGCAGTTAAGTAGAAAGATAACAATAATGATTATTTTTAGATGATCCAAGGATAAGGTGATTTTGGAGTTGAATTGCTCAGGATAATACACAAGAAGAAGTGGATATAATGTAAAGCACCAATAAAATAGCAATATAGAAAGAATATGGAGAGATATTTGGGATAGCCTAAGCATTTCTAAAGTCAAAATGTTTGTATGGTTAGTAGGTCATAGAAGAATTTTATTCTGGGATAAAATTATGAAAAGGGGTTTTCATGGCCCCTCACAATGTGTTATTTGTAAAAAGGAGAAGTCTATAGACCATATCTTGGGACATTTCTCAATTGTTTGGAAACTATGACAGTGAATTCTTAATATGTTTGGTAATTGGATGGTGATAAATAGAAAAATTGAAGAATGGTTAAAGCAATGGGAGAGCACTTTTAAAATGATGGCTATCAAGAATTCAAACTTTTTATGTAAAATGATGTCTAGCTATAGCAACTCAATTGATATGAGATTTGAATTGTAAAGTCTCAAGCTCTAAAGATAATAGTTGTGATTTTTCAAGGGTGGGGGATCCAAGTACAACCCCTTGTTCTCCACCAAAGAAATACTTGAATAGTTTTTTAAATTAGTTTATATGGGATTGAAACAACTTATTTCATATTACATTATCACTATTTTACGATGATGTTTCAACAAAATGCATGGTGATATAATAACAATATTTAGATAATCACATCCATATAGGCCTGTTTTGGAAGTGGACATGGTTAACTAGTTGATCTTACACCATTTGATTAAATTACTAATTAATCAATTATCAATATCTTACTAGTTAAAGAAAAACACAATTCTATACTTGGGTTTGTTGTAAAATACTGTCAATGTTGGCTTTTCTTTTTATAATATTTTTCTCTCCAATTCATGCATCATATAATTGTTTGTTTTTAGTAATATATCTATAACTTTTGTGTGTTCTTATACCATTTTTAATAAAGAAATTATTTGATCTCTTCTCTTGTTTTTGTATATTTTCACTATTTTATGATGAGGATACTCAATTTCTCAACATAATAGGTATATTTTTACTATGTATTAGATTTATTCACTTAATATTTGAATAAAACTAAAGATCTATATTAAAGTGGAAATTTTTTTTATCATATAAATATTTAATTCCTACCTTTTACTATAGGAAATACAAAATGCATTAGTTCAACATGTGAATGATGAAAAGCTTAAATCCTATAGTTGAATATAATAAATACATGAAGCATTAATGGTTTTAGGTGCTAGTTAGAGAGTGAAATTTCATGTTGCTATGGGTTAGAGGTTCATAGTGTATCATTGTTACATCAAAATAAATTAAATTTTATCAATTAATTTTTTTTAACTATTATCTAACTTTATACCAAGTTGTGTTCCTTGGATATGGCTATAATTATTGTAGATATCCTTTATTAATAAAATTAATAAAATAAGGGAGGGAGTGTCAGGTGAGGTTGCCCCCTAAGGGGCCTGCCAAATGGTTTTGTGCTTTAACAATCAGCAAATTTGAAGGCTAAATGAACGTGGAAGGCTGGAGCGTGGAAGGCTGAATGATGAGTTGATATTTGGATTATCAAGGCTAAAGGATCTTGGAAGGCTGGGTTGGCTGAAGGAGCATGGAAGGTTGGGTTGGTTGAAGGAACTACAATGAAATGCTAGGATGTTGGATGGAAATTTGGGATGGTTGAAGGAACGTGGAAGGTCGATAAGGTTGAAGGAGCATGGAAGGTTGGGTTGGTTGAAGGAGCTACAATGGAAGGCTGGGATGTTGAGTGGAAGGTTGGGAAGGCTGAAGGAGCATGGAAGGCTACTTAGGCTGAAGGAGCATGGAAGGCTGGTCTTTGTTGGGTGGAAGGCTTGTTTGAGACTAGATTAGCTGAGGGAACCACAATAGTAGGTTGGGTTGTTGAGTGTAGTGCAACAACAAGTTGAGTTGTTGGGTGGAAGGCTGGATCAACTAAAACCCCCTATTTTTATCTTTGGTGTGCCTATGGGTTTGGAACCCATAGGTATTGGGGTGGTTTTTCCCCCTCTTTACAACAAAAAATGTGTGAAGGATTAGGGTTTTTTTCTAAAAAATATCTCATCTTTTAGGAGCCATATCTTCACAAAAAGTTATCTGATTCAACTAATTCTTAGATCAACTTGTGCATAATTTGAATATAAAATGAGTGGTCATATGCAATAATTTGATCAATATTGAGGGATATTCGACCTTGTGAAGTCGCAAAAAATAAAATTGCAAATATTTATCAGCTAGGGTTCGAATGATGGGAAGAGCAATGAAGGACTAGGACTTCAGTGAGGAAGGAAACTAGCAATCTAGATTTGGTAAAGCAAACTATGATAGTGTGATATTTTGAAAATATTACTCTACTAATAGATAGTAGAGGTGAATTTTTAGCATTGTGAAGGCTACTATAGAAAAATGTCAAGAAAGATGCTAAATTTTGGAATAATTGTATTCATATAGAAAATTGAAAAGATCCAAAAAATGAAAATCAAGAATTCAAATATTTTATGTAAAATGATGTAGGTTTCTAGCTATAGCATCTCAATTGAGATGAAAAGTGTATTTATTTATAAACTCTCAAGCTCTAAAGAAGAGAGTTGTAATTTATCAAGGGTGGGGGACCCCAGTACAACCCCTTATTAACCAGAAAAAAAATTAATATTAATAAAATAAAATATTTGAAGTAATACTCTAATGGTAATATAATTTAATAAAGAGATTGCAAATGTACATATTATTTTTTCTCCAAGAAAATATGTTTAGATTTTTATAGACTTGATAGGGTTTTCAAGAACAACAGATATGGACAACAACATGTTGAATGAATAAAAGAGAGGTACAATCATCTTTTTTTCAATAATTTTTTTGGTGCAATAATTATTTTTTAATTAAAAGAAAGATGTTTAATTTTTTTAGTTTTAAAAGAGTCCATTACTTAAGCCATGCACAATATAATCAATTGAATCAAATTGAATGGAAAATGAATATAATCTTATTATTTGCTACAATAAAATTTGTAATTTTCTTTTATCTATTTTCTATATAAGATTAAAATTGGCCCACCCCTGGTTGTAAGCTTACTGCAGTGATAAGGGCTTTGGCCTCTCTTTGCGAGGTCCAAGGTTCAAACCCCACTTAATATAAGGGGTCTGGGACCCCTCATAAAAACATGTCTAAACTCATTGAAAAAATTGGCCCCATTCATATTACATCATGCTCATATTATGTATTTATTACACGTATAGACATGGGTCTTCTCATTGTTGAAAGTTTAAGAATTTGATAGATTGAACTAATATCATTTGATAATATAATCCTATTGTTTGAACCAACAAAATTTGTAAGTTTCTTTTTAAAAGATGCAATTATTTAGTAGTGTTTATTGATTCAGCATTTTTTAGTTCCTCCTCTTACTTATATTCTATGTTTTATTTATTTGATAAATATTTTTCTATGATTTCTTAGTGTTAAAAAAGTGTCTTTTTATTTTGATTGTTCTAATAAATATCCCTATAAATATAGTGCTTCATAGTGCAACATTCATCGAAGTACTTGTATGTTGAAATTTTTAATATTAAATTAAAACAATTTTGTGGAAACATTCTAAAATTTTCAAAGCTAATTTTGTTTTAGATATATTTTAAATAAGTTTAAAGGATTGTGATTATATTGAGAATTATTTTCTAGTTTATTTTCAAAGTGAAAGAGATAGTGAAATTATATCAAATATTAGTTTTCTTTAAATTTTATTATTACAACTTACCATTGTAACTCCAAAGGTTTTTAAATGATTACTAATAATTGTCCTTACTTGGAATGAAGCATCAAAACTAAAATTTTATGTCAACCATTTTTCTATTTAGAAAATAGATTTTGATATTAAATAGGAATTGCATGGCCAAATAAAAAATATTTGATATATATATATATATATATATATATATATATATATATATATATATATATATATATATATATATATATTGTTGGATAATAAGGGGTTGTACTTGGGTCCCCCACCTTTGAAAAATTACAAGTCTCTTCTTTAGAGCTTGATAGTTTATAAATAGATACGCTTCCCATATCAATTGAGATGATGTAGCTAGAAACCTACATCATTTTACATACAATGTTTGAATTCTTGATTTCAATTTTAGCATCTTTTCAATTTTTATATGCATACAAATATTCCATAATTCAAGATTTTCAATAGAATCCTTCACAATACCAAAAATTTACCTCTACTATCTATGTCTTGCATATTAGTAGAGTAATATTTTCAAAACATCACACTATCATAGTTCGCTTTACCAAATCTAGATTGCTAGTTTTCTTCTTGAAACACAAGTGCAACCACAAAAATTATAATAAATAGTTTATATGAAAACACATTAATGTTATAAAATAAAGCAAATATTACCAATGTAAAACATTAAAGTAAATATTAATCATTATTTGATATAGGTAGTCAACATTTTCTTGTTAGATTAAGCTAAACTTACTACTTCCTCTAACCATAAAAAGGAGAATTTAACTTCACCATCCTCAATCAAAACCCCTCTATTGGCTAACCTATCTACATATTTGTTTCCTTCTCTTAATGTATGTGTAAACCTTATTTCTTTAAACTCTTTAGTAAGATATTGAATTGATATAATTATCTTTTGTATGTTCCATGGAGCCTTTGCTTTCCTCAAAATTGCACTTATAACTATGAGAGAATCACCTTCCATCCATACTTTGTTCCATTTCATTTGTTTGCATAATTTTAACCCTTCTAAAACCGCCCAAGCTTCAGTTTAATTATTTGTCTTAAATCCACTTTGAAAGTGTAATGAGACAAAATATCTCTTCTATTATTTGTAATTATTTCTCCTACTAGTCCTGGATTTTCTTTAGATGCTCCATAAAAATTTAATTTAACCAACTTCACATCTGGTGGTTTAAACTAAATTCTTTGCCTTCTTTTTGCATCTCTTGTACCCAACATCATAATTTTATATAATGACTTAATCCATCTATCAAGGCTCTTTACTTCCAGATTAGAGACTAGGTGATATGATAGGGTTGGTTTAGACTCCTCTATGGATAAGCATATCTTCCTTTTCATTACCTCTAAACTACTTTCCTTTCCTTTAAATATTTTCTATAAAGCCTCACTTTTATAAGTGTTTTGCCATTTCTTCAATTCTACTATTCATCACCATGCATTTACCAAACATATTAAGAATCCATTGCCATAGTTTCCAAACTATTGATCAATTTACCAAGAGATGGTCTATACTCCCATCCTTTTTACAAATAATGCATTGAGAGGGTCTATGAAAATCCATTTTCATAAGGTTATCCTGGGATAAAATTCTTCTATGACCTACTAGTCAAACAAACATTTTGACTTTAGAAATGCTTAGGCCATCTTAAATATCTCTCCACATTCTAGTGATATTACTATTTTTTTGGTGCTTTACATTATATCCACTTCTTGTTGTATTCTCCTAAGCTATTCAACTCCCAAATCAATTTATCCTTGGCTTCCCTTGAAATAATAATAGTGTTATCTTTCTGCTCAATTTCCTCCTAGCATCAATGTCTTGTATACTTATAAAAAATATTCTTTCCATTTGTATATTCCTTCCTGATCCTTGTAAAAAATGTTTGAAACCCTATCACCATATTTATCTTGAATTAATCTCATCCAAGGTTTCAAAATTGGATTTAAATTGAGTGGTTTTTTATCACACCAAGTATCCATCCAAGGTTTCTTGGGTTGTTTGCTAGTTTTGGGGACTTGGTTGGATTGTGCAAAATTTCTTCTAGGTTCGGTAGTTTCATGTTTTTTTTGGATTTCTAGGGAGAGGAAAGGGCCATCTATCAACCCAAACCCATTGGGGTGAGCTTGGTATGATGTTTGGCTGCAAAAATCTAATGGTGTTCTCTTGGCTGGCTTGGCTGCTCTAGTTGGATGGTGCTTGGATGTCTCTGTTGATAGGGTTCTATACTAGTAGTGGATCAATGGATGGTTTGTGCTATTTTCTTCTAGGTTCGGTAATTTATTGTTGTATCTAGATGTTCTAGGAGACAGGGCCAAACACTGACCCAAACTAGTTGGGGTGAAAGTGGGTTGTTATGCTGTTGTGGTTTTGGGCTTTTGGCCCCATGTCTCTGGAGGGTTTCCTAGCTTTAGTGGTTTGCAGAGATATCTTTCTCTAGTTCTAGTAGTGGTGGTGTGTTTGATACCAGGGTTCTAAGTCTTATTTTTTTGGGATCTTACCCTTCTTCCTCTTAGGTGCGGTGCAAAATGTTGCTATCTCCTTTTTCTTGTACCTGAGAGTGGTTTTTTTTGTTTTACAACCCTTGCTTTGGTTTAGGTGACTCATAGTTTTTTACTTTTTCTTTCAAACCGTTGTAAGTATAAGCCTTAGATCCTTCACTGGGTGGAGTGATTTTCTCCTAGTTTTAGTTTACTCCCGTTAGACGAGTGTGGTGTTGTTCCCTATATGGGGCATTCAATTCATATCCTCTAGGACTTTATTATTGAATTTTATGTAGGAGGGTTGGTGGCTGGTTTTTTCAGCCTTTGCTCCTTGTTGGTGGGTTACCCTTTTGGGTGTAAATTGTATTTCTCCTTTTGGAGCTTGTTTTTGGGTAACCCTTTTAAAGCTTGTTGTAATGGTTGTAGGATCCTCTCAAAACCCTCAGGTTTGGGGATCCTTAAAACCCCTTATTTACCTTATAAAAAAAATTATCCATCCAAATATAAATTTTTCTCTAATTCCCACCATCCATATTAAACCTTTAATCTTTATATCAATAGACTTTTTTAAACCATTCTTGTCATGACCCTCCCAAAGCATATTTAATAATGTTGTAATTTATATATAATATTCATCTCTCTTAAATTATTATGCTTTATCATTCTTGGATATGGTACTATTAATGATATTTGTTTTGCAGGAACATGTCTTTGAAGAATGAAATGGGAAATTATGGCGATATAAATTCTCACCGTGGTGGGGTATTTGTTTTTGCAAGGGTGGAATAGCGCTAGCAATGAAACACTCACCAATGGATCAAAGGTACATGAAAGCCCTATAGGTGCATTCATATAGGTGCATTGTGTATGAATGTTTTAAAAAGAATGAGTGCTTCTATTTTAAAAGTCCTTCAATGGTAAGGAAAGTGCCATGGAGCATGGGAGCTATTCTCATCTAATAAATGGTAATATTCTTGTTATCATTAGATTGTTGGTATGGGAAGAATTATTGGAGGTATAGATGCATGGTTAGTTTCTTTGCTTGTTTATTAGTTTATTTAATAATTTAATAATTTAATAATTTATTTATTTTATTTTATTTATTTAAGAAAATGATATAGAAAAGACTTTTGATTAAAAATTAATTAATTATTAATCGATGAATTTTTAAATTAAAAAGATCCTTACTTCCTTTAGAATATCTCTTGAATGTTTTAAATATGTATGAAACACTTGGCAAATAAAGGAATGCTAGAGTTGGCTTGTTGCATGATTTGCACTTGCCTACTGGCTCTCTCTCCCTTTCATTTTAAAAGAAGAAGAATGGAAGTGAGGGGAGAAATAAGAAGGAGAAATGATTTAGAAGAGAACAGGGGAAAAGAGAAGCAGAACATGGAAAAAAAAAGTTAATTTAGATTTCATAAGTCTACTTTTGTCTTTATACCATGTATGTTGAGTTCTACTCTTGTCTTCATACTGAGTTTCGCTAAGATTTACTCTTGCCGTGTTTGTTGTGTTTTGCAGGCCGACTTAAATTATAATAAAATGAAAGTTTATTTAATTTTGCAGTGCACTAACTATCCGGTATTGCTATGATAATTCCTTATATTATTTTATAATTAACCGTGTGAATAATATCTGTGTCACCATAATAATAACTGGCTAGATAAATCCTTGAGCCATGAACCATAGCATCCAAAGTAGGATTCATATTTAAATTCTTTAGTTTTAGGATATGATGAACAATCCTCTATTATGTTTCAAATTGAATAAAATTATATATATTCCTTCATTGGAGAACGTTATCAGAACTAGATTATAACAGTATATTAGCCCTCTCTTCCAAATTTATTTTGGATGCCTCTTTCGTCGTTTAACTAAAGTCGCATTTGGAGTCTGCAATAATCTATTTCCTAAACTGAATCTGGTTGGCATTTTGAAGCCAAGAGAATATGAGCATTGCTCTCCTAGCTAAATGTCGATTTGATTAACTGTCGATTGTTTTTCTAATATTGTATGTATTTTTGTGTGTGCTCTTTCCAAGTGATACGCTAGTGTATTTATTAATTGTTGGGCCATGCCAAATGTTTTTTTCTTTAATCCAATATTGCATTGTTTTATTTTTAAAATCAATTGATTAAAAACTTTTTATAACAAAAATGAATACCTGTGCCCAGGTTTCTTTAGAAACCTTTATTTGGAATGATTGAATTTTTTTTTGTAAGTATTTGCAATGCTTTTTTTTAAAGTAAATAATTGATAACTATCGCATTATAGTGTAGAAGAATTCATTATTTTTAAGAGCCATTTTGATTTTATTATGGGCTCATTGAATCTGGTGATGAGTTGTGCAAGGTGGCAAATGGTAACGTTGTTTTGATGAACGAGTAGCATAGATTTTAGTATCAGTTTTACATTATCTGAGTCTGAGGAAAGAATGGATGTAATATCTGTAGTTGTCCAAAAAATACCTCTTTATGATTGATTATTATTTAAGATTCAACCAGTTGTCATGTATATAGAGTTATGTGGTGATTATCCAGACCTTGTAAATAGTCTCCATATATAAAAATAAAGACATTTTACGTATTACCTCATTGATAATATTATACAACGCCACACTGAATAAAGCCCCCTTTTTTTTAGTATACATTTGAAAGATTATTATTTCTGAAGCTTTGTTATAATATGTGGATGTGGAACGATAAATTAAACCTTGTCATGGTATGTAGGTTAAAAAGTATTTAAATTAAAGAAAGTTCTTTTATTTTGAATAGAATTATTCCTTTCCGAAATGATGCAATCCGTTCATTGCAATGTATTTTAAATTCTTTATTCAAGTAATACATATTTATTTTAAAGAAATGGTTATCCCTTCTTAAAATGTATATATTAGCTTTTCTTTTGAATTTTAAATATATACAAGTTTTACATTGAAAAAAGATAAAATTTTTAATTTAAATTTGAATATTTCTTGAAAAGAGCAACCTTGGAGAATTTATAACCCTAAAACATCAATAAAGAATCCATCAAGAGGATATCTTAACAATAAAACAAACCAATCAGCTAAACACATGAGGGAATTCAACAATGATTTAAAAAGTGGTTGATCTTGGCAAAAATGTCAAGATTGGAGGTAAGGATGGGTGACATGGGATGTCCATCTAGATCACTATACGAGGAGTACAAGTGATGTCCCTTGAACAATATTGAATAAAAAAATCTAGTAAGTAAAAGAGGTTAGATGGATCCATGATGGTTGGTATGGGATAACTCATCATAAAATTCATGACTTGACAAGGATAACCATATCAATTCCAGGTGATTAACATGACCTTAATTGCCCATGATGCTAGATATTAATCTAGAGACGTGGTCACCAATTAAGCATTATAGCATCTACGCTAAAAACCCTTACATGTTATTTTAGAATAGATGAGTAAAATTAAACTCAAGATTCCACATGTTAAGGGAGGGGAGTTATGCATCCACCCTCTAAGTATTATGGGCCTTAGAGGATAACCCCAAGCCATGGTTCTAGGTTCTCATACTAGGGTAGAGGGTGAGAAGGATAGAATCACTAAAGGTAATTTTATACATGATTTGGATAATCTCATCCACTTGGGGGTCATCTGCAACAACCATAACCTAAAATTGGTATTCGATGTTATGTACTGATTACTTCATGAGTGCAAAACTAAGCCAAAAAACAAAAAAATCTACCCTAGTTAACCTCTTTTCTTGTTTTATCAACTCTTAAGTTAGGTGAAGTCATTACAACCAGTGTGTTAGACTAGGTTGTCACAATTCCAAAGAGCAGAACCATTTGATAGAGAGAATGCAATAAATATTAAACTTGGATCATTGGGCTCAACATACTTATAAGTTTTTTTCCCATTGTCTTTGAATCTCTTTGTAAAATATCCAAGAAACTTTTCCCCTAAGAGCTAAGTTTGCATCTATAAGAACTATTAAACCAATGCCTCCCCTAGTTTTATCATCACATACCTTGCTCCATTTCACCAAAAAAAAATTCCTTTTATCATGTAAAACTTGACCATAAAAAGGATCACATAATATAGATTAAACTTTTTTCAATCGATTTTGGCATAGTATACAATGATAATAATATGTTGGAATGACTTGTAAGACTAAATTAACTACACTCTTATTTATAATGATATTAATATTTTAAATAATATATGTTAATGTATTTTTATTATTCAACATATGAATAAAATTAACATTTCATGTTTCAAATGGTATTAGATCAACCGGTTATATTCCTTAACTTTCCTTTCAAGGTGGAGATCCATGTTCAAGACTTGCCAAACAATATATGCATAATTGTCAAATTGTTGTAATATCACTATGTAGTCATGATATAATATGGATGGGACCCCTTTCAATCCCACATAATAAATTAAAAATAAATGAACACTTTACATGGATTTATGAATTGTTTTTGTTCATTTATAATCAAGCATTCACCTCTTGCACATAAGGCCTCTTTATTCATAGTTTCCATGTAAGACTCACAAACCTGTTTCAACTAAAGTTTATTCATGCAAAATTTATTATAAATATACAAGATTATGTGTTTAAGTTTGGTTTTGTTTACAATATTAATTGGATTCTATTTGTTTTTATTTTAAACATAATTATTGTAATTATAATAAAATAACTTGAAAACAAATGTTTTAGTTTATTTTTTATCTATAATTTTCATTTTAATGTTATTATTTCAACTTTAAACTTTTACAAATATTAGCCATGATGAATCTTTATAATACATTAAAAATACGAAAAATAAAATAAAGAATAAATTAACTTCAAAAATAAAAATTTAAAATCACCTAGGATACATGGTTAAAATAAGGGATATATTGAGTGTGAGGGAGAGCCAAGGGTGATTACAGTTGGTAGTAAGCTTAAGTGTGAGCTAGGAGAGAGTGCAACCAGTAGTGAGTGTAAGTGTGAGCTAGGAGTGAGTGCAACTGGTAGCGAGTGCGACCATGATTTGAGAGTGAGTGCGGTTGATAACAAGTGCGAGCAGAAACTAGGAGTGAGTGTAGTTGGTAGCGAGTGCGAGCACAAGTCGTGAGTGAGTGTAGCCAGTAGCAAGTGCGAGTGTGAGTCGGGAGTCTGAAGGAAGTGTGGGCAAAAAAGTAAAAAGTAGAAAGCAAAGTGTGATCAAGTAACAAGTGTCACTTCCTGTTCCATATTTTAGGAGAATTTAAAGGATTCATTTAAACAAAAAGCTAGGTAACATGGAAAGAAAGTCATTTGTGAAAGTCCTTACTAAAAGTATGAATGGCCAAGTTGGAAGTTTGGATGCCCTAGTTACCAATAAGAGGAAGAGAGAATCTATAACAAACCCAGTCCAGGTAGCAAATTCTATACCAGAAGTGATTATCAAGGATGAGATGATTGAGCATGATATAATGATTCTTAAAACTAGAGGGTTAATTTGTAAGTTTCAAAAATATTGACCAGGTTTTTTTTAGATTCAAAATTGGATTAAGTGGAAGTGGGGATTGAATTCAAATTACTCCATGAATTTTCTTCCAAAAGGATTTTTTCTCATTATTTTATCTAGTTTATAAATAAGGGATAAAATAATGGATGGAGGCCCATGGTTTAGGGGTAAAGATGCATTATATTTAAGACCTTGGAGTGAGAATTTTTCTATGGACACAGAAACTATTAAAATGCTTCTAGTATGAATTAGAATTTTTGGACTTCCTTATCAACTCATCAATGAGGAGGTTTTGAAGAATATTAGTAATACTCTAGATGAATTTATCTAGGAAGGACAAACTACTAAGGAGAGAAGGCATGTTATATACACTCGAATATGTGTTGCCATGGATATTTCTAAACCTTTATTACAATAAATTAAGATTAAATCTAAATCATTAGAATGGGATCAACAAGTGGATTATGAAAACATTGCATTATGATGTCGCAAATATCATGAAATTGAACACATGGTAAGAGACTGCAAAGTGAAAATGGAGGAAGACATGGAATTTTTTGGGCATGAGGGTAGTTTCAATTTGAAACAAGAAGACCACACCACAGGAGAAGATAGGTCAAATCAAGGAATTTCCACTCCTAAGAAAGTGGCTAGAAAAACCCCTCTACATCATCATATGGTGAAGGCCATTATAGTTCACTCAAATCAATCATCAGAAGGAAAAAATGATATGGGGGATGAGGAAGTACAATGCGCAAATTCAAATATAGAAGGAGCTAAATGTGTAAAGGAAGAGGGGAAGGAAAATTTTAATATAAAGGAAGATGGGAAGACAAATTTTAAAGTAAATGAGGTGAAGGAGATCAAGCTTAATCCAGGTAAATCATCTTTATTATCCTCAAGTAGCATAAAATCTTCTCCTTATAATAAAAATGAAAGTAGTACGAAGTGTATTCCTTGCACTTTAGGTTTTCAAGAGTATTATAGTAAATGATAATAATAAAAAATACTAGCTTAGGGGGAGGGCGAAATGGCTCTAGTTCCAGGTTCCCTAGGACTGTCTAGTCCCACTTTTCCATTTCCCTGCCCCCCTCCCTGGGCTGTTCTTCGGCATAGTTTTTGGGATCCCTATATTTTTCAGGTTTTTCGTCTTTGACTAGTTTTTTGTTTTGCGAGGGTGATGTGGTTTCTGGCCCTGAGTACCCTGGTTTGGCGGGTTTATAGCTAGTTGGGGGGTGGCTGCTAGAAGAGGGTTGGCTCTGGTTTCCTGTTCATTGCTCGAGATTCTCATTTGCGCTCTTTTTGGCTTTTGGGTGCCTGTTACCATAGATGACGTTCTTTCCCAATCATTCCAAAAACTCTTTGCCTTTGGGATATCCTTGTAGATCCGATGGTTGCTTGTTTTTTTGGATGGATCCTTGGTTTCCTCCTACAGTTTGCCCTTTTGGTCCTAGGGGGACCCCAAGCGTGCAACTGTGACTTTCCCTGGATTCATCCTATGGCATGTAAGGGTAGGGCTGGAATATTTCTTGTTGGTTGTTTTAGTGGGTTATTTCTTTGCAGGTTTATTGATCTTGGGATGGGGGCTCATGATCATCTAATGCAAAGGTAGTACCGTGATCTTCAACCTGATCACAAAATCCTCTCCAATCATGGGTGCTCATGGGACAATTTTCCTATCTCTCCTATGCAATTTGCATCCCAGATCTAGTTATAGGGGAGATCCGGTGGTCTTGGGGATCTCCCATTCTTGTTGTTCCATTTCCAGACCTTGCCCCATCTTGGTTACCTCATACTCCTATTGGTAGGATACCAGTGCTACAACTCTTCAAACCATTTTTCTATTGGGTAACCTATTGGGTGGGATCCTCCAAACCTACTGGTTTTTTCGCTGGGCAAGTTTCTCAAATAGGGTTTTCTACTGGTTGTCCTGTTGGGTAGGTTTTGTTCATCTACTGGTTTTCCCATTGGATGGGATCCTTCACATCTATTATTTTTCCTACTGGGTGGGATTGTCTAAATTTGGTTTTCTAATGGGTTTCCCGCGAGGCGGGGTTTAGTTTTTACTACCAGTTTTCCTGCTGGGCGAGATTTTCCGAATCTACTATTTTTTCTCGTTGGGTGGGATTTCTATTTTGGTGGTTTTTGACTACTTCTCATTGGGCGAGATTTTTCAAATTTGCTATTTTTCCCGTTGGGCAGGATTGTTCAGATCTGGTTTCTACTGGTTGTCCCGTAGGACGGTTTCTTGTTTTCTGTTGGATTTCTCGTTGGGAGAGATTTTCCAAATCTGCTGGTTTTTCCCATTGGGCGGGATTTCCATTTTGGTGGTTTTCTACTGCTTCCCACTAGGCAGGATTTTCAACTTCATCTTCCTACTGGTTTTTGCACTAGGCGAGATTTTTCAAATTGGTTGTTTTTTGACCCTTGGTTTAGTCGGTTGACCTGTTGTAAAAAGGTTTTGGGATCCTTTCAAAACCCGATTATAATATAATTTTAACTTACCAAAAAAATAGAGTAGTATAGTAAAGAAAATGTTATGGAGGATATCCAAGGAATTTTAGGGTTTTCAGGCCAACATAAGAAAGTGATGACTATGGAGGAGGGCAACATAAAGAAAAATATGTTAATGAAGTCATTCCTTTCACTTTCAACTCTTCAAGGAAACATAAAACTTTAGATGATAAGTCTCATTTTGAACAATATGAAAAAATGGAAGAGGTTGATGAAGAGGAGAGTGTTGATGGGAATGGAAGAAGGAGAGGAAGGCCATCAAAGTAGGAACTAAGAGAAAAATAAACTCAAAGGATTGATCTAGGAAGCCAAATAAAAATATCACAGTGTTAACAAGAAGTGGGGCTAAGCCCACTAATAAAAATAAAAAGTATTGATTATGAAAATGATATCATGGAATATTAGGGGTATGAATAAAACCCCTAAAAAAAGAGTTATTAAGGAATTAATATGTTGTTATAGCATTGAGTTTATTTTTATACAAGAAATAAAATTAAATAGTGAGGAATGGAAGGATGCTTTTAAGAATATTTGGAAGACAAGTGATTGTTTAGAAGTTTCTTCTATATGAGCTTCAGGCATTATTGCAATAATATGGGATAAATGCAAATGGGATGGACAAATATTAGAAGTAAAAATTAATTGGGTTGCTGGATTATTTTGCAGGAAAGAGGAAAACATCAAAGTTGGGATTATAAATGTATATGCTCCAACTATAGTTACTCCTTGTGAAAGATTTTGGAAGGACCTTAGTATATTTTTTCAAATACATTGATGATTCTTTATGATCTATGGATTCTTAGGGGTGATTTTAATGTTGTTATATCTCATTTGGAAAAGAATGGTGGTATTCTAATATGGGCTAAATCAATGCAAATTTTTGCTTTATTTGTCAATTCAAATGACCTTTAGGATGTTAGCCACTCAATCTTTCAATACATAAGGTATAATAGACGCATTGGAAAAAATCATATAGCAAAAATACTGGATAGATTCTTGTTATTCAATAAATGGTTGCAAACAAAGTATAAAATCTCTTCAAATATTTTATTGCGAGCAAGATCAAATCACAAACCCATTCTTTTGACTTATGAGTCATCTAACAATGGTCATACAAAGCCATTTTGTTTCCAGTCTATGTGGCTCCAAGACCTTGATGTTTTCCATATGGTTATGTTATGGTGGGATGAGTCAAAATTGGAAGGATCATGTATGTATAGGTTTTTTCAAAAGTTGAAATATTTAAAGGAGCAAATGAAGATATGGAATGTCAAATATTTTGGTAACATTTTTAAAGAAAAAAATAAATTGAATGCAAGCTAAAAAATTTACAAGAGGTAGTAGAAATTAATGGAATGGACTAGGATTCTTATGTGAAAGAAAAACAATTACTTTTTGATTATCATAATGCATTGAAAAAGGAGTCATATTGGTTTCAAAAATCTAGAGAGAAATGGCTCAAGGAAGGAGATAGAAATACAATTTTTTTTCATGCTACAACAAAAACAATTTTTTTTGTTCGTCATATCAAAAATATTATAACTCTAGATGGAAGAAATATTGAGGATGAAGAAGATATAAGGAAGGAAGCAATAAATTATTTCAAAAATATTTTATCAAATTCTAGGCAAGATAAGGAGGCACAAGAAAAACTTCTACAAAATATTCCATCAATTATCACTCAAGGATAAATAAAAGCTTGATGAAGAAGATATCTATGGAGGAGCTTCATGAAGCAGTTTTCTCTTTCCATCCTAACAAGGCACCTGGCCTCGTTGGATTTCTTGCAATTTTCTTTCAAATTTTTTGGGATTTATTGAAGAGTTTAGATGCAGTTGAAGAGGTCCAAAAAAGGAAGGCTATAATAAGTGAGATCAATGCTACTTTTATTAACTTGGTTCCCAAGAAAGCCAACACAATATATTTTGATAATTTTTCATGCAATAAGCCTTTGTAATATAATTTATAATATCATTTCAAAAATTATGGCAAAAAATTTAAAGGGTATTCTAGGGTATCTTATCTCAGAGGAACAAAGTGGATTTTTTCAAGGTAAACAAATTCTTGATGGTATAATTATTGCACAAGAGGCCATACATTATCTTCATTCTATGAAAAACCAGGTATGCTTTTGAAATTAGATATGAACAAAGCATATGATAGGGTTTCTTGGAATTTTCTACATGCTATTCTTAGAAATTTTAGCTTTGATTATAGTTGGTGTGAGTGGATTAAATGTTGTTATAGCATTGCAAAATTTTCTATTTTTATCAATGGTTCTCCTGTTGGGTACTTTAGGTAATATTGTGGACTTCATCAAGGTGATCCTCTTTCTCCTTATATATTTATTATTATGGTAGAAGCATTAGGGAGAGCCTTTTAAAATGTAAAAATGAAAGGAAAAATTAAGGGTATTCAAGTTGTAAAAAATGGTCCCTTTGAATCTCATCTCCAATTTGTTGATGATACTTTTCTTTTGGGCCATCCCTCAGTCAATGAGGCCATGGAGTTTAAATCAATATTATCATGTTATGAGAAGGCTATTGGATAGTTGGTAAATACTTTAAAATTCAAGATTATTTTTTAATACTGCCCTAGATCTATAGAAAATTATTGTGAATTTTTTAGAGTTTAAAATTGAAAATTTTCCATCAACCTACTTGGGTATTCTTTTGTTTGATAAACGAAATAAAAAAGAGCTTTGGATCTCTTTTTTGGATAGAAAAAAACTTACTTGGTAGGTTGGAAATGTTAGTTATTAACCATGGCAGAATGGCTACAAGTCTTAAAGACTACTTTGCAATCCATTCCTATTTATATGATGTCACTTTCAAGAATGTCAACAGGTATTACATCAGAAATTGATAAAATTCAAAGAGAGTTTTTATGGAAATATTGTGAGAAAGATTTAGGTTTCCTCTTTGTAAGTGGGATAGGGTTTACAAAGGAAATAATATTTTTTTTTTGAATTTACATAGTGGAATTGGTAGCCACCACAAATTCGAGCAGGCTGTCCAGCTTTTATGGCCGCCATAGTATTTTGCGTTGTCCGCCCCAAAAGCCACCACACAGATCTTCGCACAGTCCGCCCCTATAACCACCATGCCACAATCATTTTAAACCTTTTACGCCATCGAAAGCACCAGGAAAGGGACAAGAGTTCAGTCCGGAGAGGCCCGAGATTTGAACCTTGGACCTTCGCCCCCCTTATGGGGACAAAGGAAATAATATTAGAGGAGCAGGCTTACAAAATTGTAGACTTATGAATTTGGTATTAGGAGAAAATCTTGGGTGGATATTATTCAAATAACAAGGATATAATTGGGTAAACATGTTACTCAAAAAATATATAGGTTCTCTTGATGCAATAAAATTATTTCGAAAAAGAACTCTACCCAAAGGATCGTCAACATGGAACTTCATAGCAGAGAGTTTACAATTGATAAAGAAACATATTAAATTTTCAGTCAATTAGGGGAGTTATACAATGGTTGAATCCTTATCCTCTTATCTCTAAATCAAAATGGAAATCATTGGCTCAAGCGTGCCTAGCATGTAAAGGTCCAAAGGTAAAATATTATATTATTATGAACAAAAACTCTAGATCATTAATTTCTTTTAATAACCTGGTTGAAGGAGAGGAACTCAAAAAAATTGTAGATGAACTTCAAAATATGTTTTGAGAGTTTTATTTGTCAATTTTTATATGAAAAGATGAGTTGGTTTGGAATTTATCAAAGGATGGTGGATACTCGATCAAGTTGGAATATGAGGATTTAGAACAATCAAAATTTCGTTCTCCCAAAGATTTTCCTTGGAAGAACATTTTATCATTAGAGGTTCTCCCTAAGGCCTTAACATTTCTTTGGTTAGCAGTTCAAAGTAAGATTCTTATGGGAGAGAGTCTACAAAGAAGAGGATATTATAGACCCTTTAGATGTGCCTTGTGTGAGAAGGATTTAGAAATATCAGATCATTTACTTATTCATTGTCCGTTTACTCACACCATTTGGGTTTTTATTTTTAATATAAAATTATATTGGGTAGCTCCATCAACATTGAAAGAGTTGATAAAATATTGGATAACTTATTTTAAAGCTAAAGCATTACGTATTCTTTGGAGGATTGGCCTGCCATTATTTGTTATAATTTATAGCTTGAAAGGAATAATATAATTTTTAAAAATAAATATTAAAATCATGCCCAAGTTTGGAACCGTATTAGTGCCTCTCTTGTAGAATATCTACAAATATGGTGCTCATCATGGGAAGTCTCAATTGCATAAAAATAGGTATTAATAACTTGGCTATAGGATTTGCTTATAGTATAATTACCCAAAATATGCATACAAGCTTTAATATTATTAATTCTTGAATGTGATCTGATATACTTTTGATAATTGATGATACATTGCATGGAGCTTTGTCTCCATAATATATCATTGAAATTAAAACAAAGGATCTACTTTGATCTATGGTAAAATAAAAATATCCAAAAATTGGGTTTATCAAAATTAATTTTGATGGTGCTTTTAAAGGAAATCCAGGAAAAGTTGGTGGAGGTGGTGTTTTTAGAAATAGTGAAGGCAAAATTCTTCTCACTTATTCAGAATCATATGGAACTTCAACTAAAAACTATGCAGAGGCTAGGGCACTTCTTACAGGGATTAAAATTGCAGTAGAAAAAGGATGGAAATATATTTCAATTGAGGGGGACTCACAAATTATCATCAATGTTATTAACAAAAATGGATGTGGAGATAAGATAAAAAAATAATATTATTGTTGATGTTCATTGTCTATTAATAGAGGTAATATCCTTGTAGTGTGAGCATATTTATAGAGAAGGAAATCAAGTAGCAAATAAATTAGTGAATTATGGTGTTGATCTTCATCCCGATGAAATTCAAATTTCAGAAGGCAACTAGCCAAACAAGATTTTATGTCTTAGTCAAAATGATGTCAAGTATTTAATTGTTGAAACATAGAACTCCGAGGAAGTTGAAGAATTTATTTAATATAAAAAAGAAATGAAAAAACCATGATAAAAATGTATGCTACAACAAATGTAATATTTTGGTATTTTGATGGGAGTGGCCCCCAATAAAAGCCACATATAGCCTATTAAAAAAAATTAAAACTAGCTTTAAGGTTAATCGTTTTCTGTGGTATTATTAATATTTTTATGTTTGAAATTTTTTAGTAATACCTCATCACAAGTTGCCATGCCATCATAGGTTATGATGTCATCATATGTTACCCCGTCATCGTAGGTTGCTACATGGATGCATATGTCATCACTGTCAATAAAAAAATTGAAGGGGAGAAGGACTAAACTAGAGGTCTCCTATGGGAAAAAGCCTTAAATATCCTTTGTTCACTATCTCCCCAAGCATGGTGCTTGGGAGATAAGTCACAAAAATAAAATGTGTTAAGGAGATACACCAAGTTTCCCTTCCTTTTGGCCCTTGCTAATGCATACCTAAATAATGTTGATGCAGACATACCCCTTTGTTATTTTTATTTTTATCACCTTTCCAAAAAATATTCTTTGAATATTCTATTTTTATATTTCAAAAATTAAAAAATGGAGGGAAATGACATTTAAAAAAATAAAATTGGAGTACTTGGAGGTAAAATGAGTGAAAGTGCTAAACTAGGACCCCCTTGAATTTTAAAAAGAATAAAAAAATATTGATGGTTTACTTGTATCTATTATAGTTTACTCTGCATAACCTTATTGTCAAACATAATCAATCAAGACATCCTCTCATGCATATGCAATAGAAAATTTGTCGGACCATTTCTACAACTTTGTCAAGTGGTGCAAAGGTCTTTTCTAAGCACAAAAGCCTTCCCATAATTTCTCTATAAGTAGGGTTTTGTCAACATCTTCTTTTCTTCTTTCATATTGAGCAAGCTCTACTCTTTCATCTATACTATTCTTTGAAAAAAAAGACTGCAAGAGAAAAAGTAGATTTTTTGGAAAAATTTATAAAAGATAAATTAGGTTTTTGAAAAACCTTAAAACACCCAATCCTAAAACTAGAGCATCCATTTGGTCAGAAATTTTTTAAAAATAAGATTTAGCAACAATGATGGGAACTTATTGATGAATATTTCTTCTAGAGTAAAGCTACTAATCCCATTGAGTTCCTTGCTATACAAGTCCACTAGGGTTCTATCAAAAAACCCTTCTTCTAATTATGTCAACCTTCAAAAGAAAAAATATTATTAGTTTTCTCTAACAAAAATTGTCCTTGAGAAAAGCTAAAAGAATACTCCTAATCGAGTAATAGATATTCACACCCTCCCTGATACGATGTTGGATTTCATAGTAGTTTCTATAAATGGATGGAATAAAAAATTATCCATTATTGCTTAACAAAGCCATACACATAACAAGAAAGAACATATAATAGGATGGGGTGTTCCTGGACACCAAATAATCTCACTAAATGAAAAATGAGCTTACACTCCAATCAAATGATCAAATGGTTGGTATGAAGGGGTATTTATTCCAATTACAAGTTGCCTTTAAGTGAAGGTTGTTAGATTGATCTTTGAGAATAAAATATTACCAAAAACTACAAAATAATATTTTTTAAGGTTGACATGGTCCCAAAGAACAAATATGATCAATACAAGGATAAAAGTCAGTCATGGCCTCAAGATAAGCTTAATCACCACATATTCCAATACTTTATAATTTGGTATCTTGCATCCATCATATTCATGTTTCTATTAGTATAATTGTCTTATTTTCTTTAGCTAGTGGTCCTAGATTTGGACCTCTAATCCATGGATATCCATGATATTTATAATTAACCAATGTTAAGTGTTTTTGACAAGCCCCAATTTTCTATTTATTTTAGTGTATTCTATGTATAATGTATGGCTTACCATTTTTTTACCATACCTCTTTAGCCTCACTCCTTGCTATATTTACATTTCCTATTCTTCCCTCTTCTCTTATAGTTGCATAGGAGTAAGATCATCATCCAAGTAAAAATGTGACCCTAGTAGCAATCCTCTATTTTGGAGAACTTATCTTTTATCTCTTACATTGAATATTATGACTTAGATTACTCTAGCTCTCATAGATCATCATCCAAGTAAAAATGTGACCCTAGTAGCAATCCTCTATTTTGGAGAACTTACCTTTCATCTTGCATTGAATAATATGACTTATATTACTCTAGCTCTCATGTCGTCCATCACTTTTTTCAATATATATTCTTGATGATTTTTCAAAAATAGAATTCAATACTATTCAAATTTAATAAATGGTCCCTTTCAATCTCATCTCCACTTATGAGAGTATTAATAATGTAGTTGCTAACACTTCTCCTATAAATTTAAAGCTATGCTACCATTGTGTCATTAGAATTTGAGTGTCATAAAAATATTAAGATGTTATCATTGCTACACAAATCCTAAGTACATGTTTAGTAAATTTAGGCATGCCACCAAATGCTACATAAATCATGTGCATATGACATACTTGAAATGTATGCCATAAACACAATAAAACAAATAAATTAATCACATAGATATATTAAAAAATATTGTAATGCAAGGATATGAATATCTCTCTCTCTCTCACACACACATATATATACCAAAAATCATAAGTACATATGGATGCAACATGGTACATGGGGCACAAAGTGATATTATCCTAAGCTACCCTCTGTCCTAAATACATAGCCCCATGGTCCAAAGAATCCTATATAAATCCTATAGGTGTCATGGTTGATACAAAGAATGACTATGATACAATACAAAAGGTTTAGGATATGACTATAAAATTTTCTCCTACATGCCTCTGACTATGTATCAAGTGTTTGCACCATGGTTTAAGAGGCATGAATCTAGAAGCATCATAATACTAACATCTAGAATCTTGCTAGCTCCCCTTGGGCTTATGTAAAATCCAACTATACTCGCATCGCCTATTGTTGTAAGGCTTACTCCCTCTTAGTTTTCCCATATCATAGTTGTATCTCTAACTCCCTCTCATAGAGTTGGTAGGTTACATGGTCTCCCCTTGGTGCCTATGGCAAAATAACATCAAGATGTCATGCTCTATTATATAGGTCTATTGGCTTATTTGATGGGTCGACCTATGAAGGAGATGGTGGTGGTAAGATATCAAAATCAATAATCCCTCCTAGAGTAACTTGTTGTAATCAGTAAATAATCTTGTGGTACTCATAATATGTCCATATAATCATAAACAAGATAGAAATAAGTTAGATGAATCATCATGAAAAATCATCTAACTTTAATATTGATAAAAATAAAGTAGCAAGGAGATAAAATGTGGTTTTTTCTTACTTGGATTATATGGTTTCCATGTGGGACATCATCCTCTAAGTCCTCACCCTTGTAAGTCTTCTTAGCTACCTACCCCTTGATATCCCCCTTGTTGACTACCTCCTCTTGTGGCATCTCATCCTCCTTAGATGCGGTCTGCTTTGTCAGTGCCTCCTCCTCACCTAAAGGTGTGTCACTGCTAATTAAAATCTCTATAGGAGTAGAACTTGTTGGAGCACTCTAAATATAATCAATAGTGATGGTATCTCTAAGATCTATTTGGAATTCTACTCTAAGATATCCTAAAACTTCCTCTTAGGTCAATGGTGGCCCTGTACTAGTGGTAATTCACTCGCCTTATCTATAGCCTACTCCCTATGGTGTCTGTATTACAACTCAAAGATTAATTCTCTTTGGCCAGGTGTGGATACCCTAGTGATCCTACACGATAATCATCTATCATATCCTTATGGTCTATTGTAAATCCCATGGGTTACTTTGGCATAAGTGGTGATATGGGGCCTAGATGATCTAGCTCTAAGGAATCCATGTCAAAGGTGGCACCTATGAATGTGATGTACCTATGATATGCTCCACCACTTGGCTTGGATCTATCTTGGTGTCATATTGTGGGTTAGCCTTGGGGGTATATACATCACAAATTGATCATGAGATACATTGCCTATAACAATAAAATTGGGATAATTATACATATCCATTGATCGTGAATACAATATAGGTCATGGTAGCATATTGTTAGTAGTATCCTCCCCTAGGAAATCCCCTCTCTAGTCGAGTATGGTCCTCCTCCATGGCCAAGTACAAAGGATAAATTAATAATCATGGGATCCTATTTGTAAAAAAATACATAGGAAAATAAAATGATATATACATTCATGCAAAAGGAATGGTTGTAGCTAACCTGATCTACTCTATCATGATCATCCTCTATCGGTTCATCCATCACTTCCTAGTGGCCCAATCTTACATCTATATTTGAATATCCTCTTTGGTATTGATCTAAGAAGTTTTTCCAAGAATAAGAAGCCCCGTGATCAAGTATATATTCTCTAGAATCACCATCATCTTAATGACCTTGTTAGGTGTTGGCCTCCATAAGAAAGTATTAGTCAGTGTTCCAAAAGAGCATAAAATCATAACATAATGACTGGTGAGGGTGGGTATATGGCATATCCACTACATGATCTAGGCCT
Organism: Wollemia nobilis; assembly: GCA_028583015.1. Classification (NCBI taxonomy): domain Eukaryota; kingdom Viridiplantae; phylum Streptophyta; class Pinopsida; order Araucariales; family Araucariaceae; genus Wollemia; species Wollemia nobilis. Next base: position 2,160,372 of record JAQPPZ010000386.1, on the reverse strand, counting down.
ACCTTACATAGCTATACATTAAATTGGGGGTTCATCCATCTCTCATCTACTCCTACATCCAAGAGGGCTTTCTATACCATTGTAAATGGTCATCTCCCTATCTCTTTGCTCTAGTCATCCCACTAGGGCTTGCCTCATCATCGTGATGACCTTGGCCTAGTCCCTAGCATTTACCTTATTAGGACATATCAATCAGTTTAAAATTAGGGTTTCACTATGATCTTTGGCTTTGATCATGATCATCAATCAAGGCCATGATCACCCCTAGCTTGCTAGGATCACAACTTTTCCTTTTTGATATGTAACCCTAATTGGGACCTTTTGTTATGATCATCCATTTTTACCATGATTATCTACTTCTTTGGGTGATGTCTTAACTGCCCCTTTTTCTTGTGATCATCACTTTGTGTAGCAATCACCATTTTTTTAATGGTTTGGTACATCATGTTTGATTGTGATCATCAGTTTTTCAAAAGTGGTGATCATGATTTTTCTCAACTTTTAAACTTTTTAGGGTATCTAGAAAGCTATTTTTGAATTCCTTATGTGGGTCCCATCACCCAAGTGATGTGGCCCTACTATCAACACTTTCTATGTTGTTCTAGCTACTCCTTAGCTAGCCTAACTATGTGATCATTCATTTTTTTTTCTATTTTCTCAAATTTTATTCATATTAGCCAAAAATTGAAGAAAATCACAAAGGCTAAAATAAAATTTACCTCTCTAGCGTCGACCCCATGTTTGCTCACCATATATTGTCTCTATATTCAAATTAGAAGTCATATGGATGTGTAGTAATCGTATGAGGGATCACTGTGCATGTAAAAGTGAAATTGAAAATGAAAGTTTTTATCCCCTATTTATGTTTTTAAATATTTGACTACAAATAATCAACTTTTTGACAAGTTTGCAGGAGTAGTGAACAAATATTGCTTCTAGGGGTTTTGACATGCTATGGACTCATTTATACACTCATCTTTTGCTCATTTAATACCCAACTAGAATTTTCAACACTTTGGGTGTTTTTTTAGGTAACTTTGTCTCATGCCATATAGGGTAAGTAAAAATCAAATTCTTCCAATAAAATTTTTAGGGGCATGTATAGGTAAGTATCAAGTATATTTTCCTCTACTATTATATCTTTGGCTATATTTTTACATATTTTTTATAGTTTGTTTTAAAATTTTTACATTTTTGCTTACATATTAGAATAAAAAATTATAAAAATATATATTTTTTTTTGTAGTATAGAATTTTCATCCATGTTGTTTTGGCTATCACATATTGCTCTTTTTTATTTTCTTTCTTTCCTTAAGGACTCATGAGCGATTATCCCTTGTAATGTTACCCACAATACTTAATCAGGGAAAATATATATTTGTAAAAAAAACACTAACATCTAACTTTTTAACATGACTATCTACTTCTTTGGGTGATGTTCTTAAATACCCCTTTTTATTATGATCATCACTTTGTGTAGCAAACACCATTTTTCATGGTTTGGATGATCATCATGTTTGATTGTGATCATTAGTTTTTCAAAAGTAGTGATCATAGTTTTTCTTAACTTTTAAACTTTTTAGGGCATCTACAAAACCATTTTTGGCTTTTCTATGTGGGTCCCACAACGCAAATGACGTGGCTCTCCTATCAATACTTTCTATGTTGTCCTAGCTACTCTTTAGCTAACCTAACTATGTGATCATTCATTTTTTTCTATTTTCTCAAATTTTGTTCATATTAGCCAAAACTTGAAGAAAATCACAAAGGGTGAAAAACCCTACCTCTTTAGCATCGTCCCCATGCCCACTCACCATCGACTATCTCTATGTTTAAATTAGAATTCATAGTGATGTGTAGTGATCGAATGAGGGATCATTGTGCATGTAAAAGTGAAACTGCAAATGAAAGTCTTTATCCCCTATTTATGTTTTTGAATATTTTATTGCAAATAATTAACTTTTTGACAAGTTTGTAGGAATAGTGAATGGATAGTTCTTCTAGGGGTTTTGGCATGTTGTGGACTCATCTATACACTTTTTTTTTTTTGCTTATTTTACACCCAAATATTATTCTCAACACTTTGGATTTTTTTTAGATAAATTCGTCTCACATCATATGGGGCAAGTAAAAATCAAATTCTTCCAACTAAAATTTTTATGGGTATGTATAGGTAAGCATCAAGTATGTTTTCCTCTACTCACATTTTTGGCTATATTTTTACATAATTTTTATAGTTTATTTTTAAAAGTTACATTTTGGCTTATATAGTAGAATAAAAATTTATAAAAAGCTGCATTTTTTTGTAGTATAGAATTCTCATTCATGTTGCTTTGGCTATCACATATTACTATTTTTTCTTTTCATTTTTTTCCTAAGGACTCATGAGTGACTATCCCTTGCAACGTTTCCCACAATACCTAGTTAGAGATGATATATATTTATAGAAAGATCACTAACATGACTTTGTAGGTGATAGAGAGTCTTGTCCTCTTATATATGGGATAGGGTTGGACTAACTTTGTTAGTCCTTGGGTAAGACGATAAAAATATATGTTGGTTGGTGGTTTTTATTCCATTTCTTTACACAATTATCACTTTTACACCATCTTTCATGATATTTTATCCTTCTACCTTTTTTAAAATCCAAAATTAAGGATAGTCTCATGATTAAGGGATGTTTTGACATGCATTCCCCAAAGCACACATCCTAAAATTTACGGTGTCAAGACTACCACTTTAATTAGGGAGCTTGATCATCTAGTTAATTATAGAATTTTTGCATGGTCATGATTCTAGCATGTTTTTACACATAGGATTCAAATGACATGTTGTTTGGACTAATAGTTCTAATTTTATAACCCTAAAAATGGAGAAAACTAGTCATCGATTTCAAAGAAAATATTTTTTCCTATAAATATCCCTTTCACCTCATTATTTTACTTATCAAATCAGCATACAACATCTACAAAATATTGTATGCTAACACTGGTCTCAAAAAATTTGCCTTTGTTATTACTTCACAATATTTGCTCTCTCTCTCTCTTATCCTTGTAGGCATAACCAAAGCCATTGACCATTGATTCATTACCTTCCATGGAGGAGGTTAGTATGCTCTAAAAGAATTTGTAACCAAATATCATTGTGATGGTTTTTTAAGCCTTAACACTAACACAAAACTCACAAGATAAATTCCACAAGATCAAATATAATATAGTCACAATATAGTAAGATCAAGATAATGATGTAAGTAGAATAATATGAACAAATTAATATGTAAATCAAGGCCTATAATATATCAAATAACATTCATTAATAAACAACAATATGAATGTTAATATCCTAGATCAAACATGTACAAAGCATGTAGCATGAATTACAATATTAATTGCTCAAAATGTATGTAATATTTGGTACTCATATTTCTCTTAAAAATATGATACTTGACACTTCGATACTTTGATATGACACTTGATACTTTGTTCCTTCTCTATGGAGTAATATATAGCCATAGTAGAATGACTCTTTGGATACTTGACTATTCTTTTTCATATGCCAAGTCTCATGACTCTTGGCTTCTCTACTTAACACTTGCATACACATGACTCTATCTTGTATGCACACCTAGACATGACTCTTCACTTTGCATACTCTAATCTAAAGAAACTTGTGCACTCTTACATATAAGATACTTGTGCACATAGACTCAAATTACACTTGCACACGTACTCACATGATATTTGTGCATTTCCTACACATACACACTTACATAACACTTGTGCATTTGCTGCACATTACAACATCACATAAAATATTACTCACACTTTAAACTAAGACTCAACCCTAATATAATATTTACAAGATGTACCATGGAGGTACATTAGCTTGTACCAAATAATGTAATATACTCCAATACATTGATTGTTGATCAATGACCAATTTCCAAGGGAGGTCAAGCACTTTGCAAATATCCCAAGTATGGTCTCTTCTTATTTACTATAATGAAATTGCAACCAAGATAGGGTAGGAATGAGCTCTTTATCATGTTTATGTTTTGAATGATATGGTATTTGATGCCCTGGATGTCAAGTAAATATTTCATTGTATTAGGATTAGCCCTAGCATTTGTATTTTGTGGATAATATTAGTGTAGTTTGTTCTTGAATGCTCCATTTTTTTGGTAAGTTAAAGAGTTTTCATTAAAAAATCGGGGCATTTGAAAGGCGCCCCAATGCCTTGTACATCAGAGAAGCAAAAGGACAGAAACTGAGGAAATCCTAGAGAGACAAAAGAGGATGCAAAAGAGGATCAAAATGCATCCGCACAGGAACAACAAAGAGGAAACTGAAACTGACCCACAGGAATGGTCAGAGAACAAAAAAGAGCCAGAGAACAACCATCAGTGAAGCAAAACCAACTGGAACATTAGTTTGGAACATCAATCTACATAGGTGAGGCAACTACAATCTCCATATCAGCATCCTTGGCAACGTCCTTGGCAATGCTTCATTTTATTTATGCTTGGATTAAATAGTTTTCAACACTTACCATTAATATATTGTTATTCTATCTTGATTTAAGCATATTGGTTTATCTTGTATTAATTTCAATAATTGTATGATATATCACCTTTTTATCGTAAATAAGAACTAGTAAAGTATTTCCTTAAGATGTGATGATTAGAAGAATAGATTCTTCATATCAATTTCAATGGCTCTAAACATTTAGAAACACTAAACAATCAAACATATATTTTGGTCATGCAAATCCATTATGTAGGTCTGAAGGAGTGTCTCAATAACTTGTCTTATCTTGTTTTAGGGTTAGTTGTCTTAGAAGTTTATTTTATTGTGTCTATATTTTTACAACATAGTTGGTAAGTCTTTTATACAAGTTATTTTGCATCAATTGTGGTTTATATACAATAACTATTTTAATACTACTCATTTATTTGTAGAAGTTAGAATTCTTTAACTTTATTTTCAATTGTAAAATTCATGCTTTGATGAGCAAGGTGCAGCCAAAGTATTGTCATTGTTGTCAACACAGACAGAGGATCGGTTGATACAATGGACAGGAGTTCATTGATGAGCAAGGTGCAGCAAAAGTATTTTCATTGTTGTCAACACAGTCAGGTTGATCGGTTGATGCAATGGACACAGTCAGGGAGATCGGTTGATGTAGTGGACAATAGATCGGTTAATGCAATGGACAGGAGTTCAGTGGTCATACAGAGCATGTACAATGATTCTCCAAGAAGAACGTAGTGGCCCATATGCAAAAGCTCAAAGAAATAGACAAGTAAGAAAAGTGTCACGATATCACGACATGTTGAGCAAGCATGAGAAACTGTTGCGATATCACAACATGTTTGGCCAGAAAGAGAAACTGTCGTGATAACGCGACATGTTTGGACAGAAAGAAAAACTGTCACGATTTCGTGACATGTTGGAGGCAAAGAAGCCAAGTAGAAAAACTGTCGCGATTTCACGACATGCTAGAAGAGAGAGAAAGCGCAAGGAAAATTGTCACGATTTCGCGACATGTTGGAAGAGAGAGAAAGCGCAAGAAAAACTGTCACGATTTCGTGACATGTTGGAAGAGAGAGAAAGCACAAGAAAAACTGTCATGATTTCGTGACATGTTGGAAGCAAATAAGGCAAGTAAGAAAAATGTCACGATTTCGTGACATGTTTGAAGAAGCAGCACTTACAGGAAAAACTGTCGTGATTTCGTGACATGTTCGATGAGAAGGCACATGCAAGAAAACTGTCACAATTTCATGACATGTTTGGAGAGAAGACGCAAGAAAAGAAAACTGTCGTGATTTCACGACATGTTCGGAGAGAAGGTGCAAGCAAAGAAAACTGTAGCGATTTCGTGACATGTTCGGAAAGAAAGAGCTTGCAAAGAAAAGTGTCGCGATTTCACGACAATTTGCAAGAAGGATGGTACGGACAAAAAAGTGTCACGATTTCGTGACAGGTTCAAGAGAAAGAGCTCGCAAGGAAAAGTGTCACGATTTCGTGACAATTTGTAAGAAGGATAGTACAGAAGAAAATGTGACATGATTTTGCGACATGTTTGAGAGAAAGAGCTTGCAAAGAAAAAGTGTCATGATTTCGCGACAATTTGAAAGAGGAAGCACTAAGGAGAAAAAGTGTCACGATTTCGTGACATGTCGAGTTTTCGCGATCCGATGAGAAGAAAAGCGCTAAGGAGAAAAAGTGTCGCGATATCGCGACATAATGCAGGAGAGAGAGTCCGAAAGAAAAAGGTGTCACGATTTCGTGACATGTTTCATTTTCGTCATCCAAAGCGAAGAGAAAGAGGAGAGAGAAAAAGGTGTCACGATTTCGCAACATGTTTCATTTTTGCCATCCAAAGCGAAGACAAAGAGGAGAGAGAAAAAGGTGTCGCGATTTCATGACATGTTTCATTTTCGTCGTCCAAAGCGAAAAGAAAGAGGAGAGAGAAAAAGGTGTCACGATTTCACATGTTTCATTTTCATAGTTCAAAGTGAAAAGAAAGAGGAGAGAGAAAAAGGTGTCACGATTTCGCGACATGTTTCATTTTCGCGGTTCAAAGCGAAAAGAAAGAGGAGAGAGAAAAAGGTGTCACGATTTCGTGACATGTTTCATTTTCGCAGTTCAAAGAGAAGAGAAAAAGGAGAGAGAAAAAGGTGTCACGATTTCGCAAAATGTTTCATTTTTGCAATTCAAACTGAAGAGAAAGAGGATAGAGAAAAAGGTGTCGCGATTTCGTGACATGTCATGTTTTTGCTAGTGCTTGCAGAGAAGAGTGTACGGAACCAAAATGTGTCACGATTTCATGACATGTCATGTTTTCGCTAGTGCAAGCAGAGAAGAGTGCAAGGAAGCGAGAGTGTCACGATTTCATGACATGTTCTTTTTTCGCGGGCAAGAGACAGAGAAGAGCTCAAGGCAGCGAAAGTGTCGCAATTTTGTGACATGTTCTATTTTTACAGGTGCAAGCTGAGAAAAGGACAAGGAGGTGGAATCGCGATATCATGACATGTCATATTTTTATGGGTTAAATGCGATAAGAGTACAAAGAGACAGAAGTGTCACGATTTCGTGACAGGTCGCTTTGGCGCATTGAAAGAAGAAGAACCCAACCGAAATAAGATATGTGACAGTTAACTGAAGTCTTACAGCAGTTGCAGGGGACATTGCAAAGGAAAATCATGCAGCTAAAATAAGAAGAGTTAACTGGAGTCAGAACTGTAGTTACAGGGGGCATTTACAGAATAAAGTTATGCAGCTAAAATTAGAACAGTGCATTAAAGACAGAATGGCTATTACAGGGCCGTGACATTGTGAAACTGTCAGAGCGGTGGCCATACTGAGAGTCCCAAATAAAGAGACAAACCTATTAATAGGTTGCATATAAGAATAGTGTGTCAAAAAGGAGTTACTCATAGGAGTAGCTATGAATAGGCTGCATGCGGGTTTATGGCAGTCACAGAAGTCTTAGGGTTTCAAGATGAAAATATTGTTATAAAAGGGCAGTTGCATGTAGAAGAAAAATTTTGGCTCAGAATTGAAAAGAGTGTTGTCAAAAAGAGTAAATGTGTCGCAAGGCCAGTTGCGTGCAGAAGTGAAAAGGTAGCTCAGAATTGAAAAGTGAGTAGATAAGGCTGTCAAAGCTGTAAGCGAGCAGAGAAGGCTATCAGAGTGCAGAGAAGGCTATCAGAGCGCAGTAAGCAGAGCAGTAAGAGTGATTCATTAGGTTGAGCTCTATGTGGGTAGAGATATATGAGAAAATAAAAAGAGAGAAATTTAGTAGAGGGAGAGCAGCTGAAAAAGAGCGACTGAGAGAGTGCAGCAGCAAGTGCGCAGAAGGAATATGTGTTTCTGAATTGAAAGAGAGGTTGGATGAGCAATAGACCAGTAAGGTTCTTGTAAAAGTGAAGGCATATTTATGTCAATCTAAGATTCAAAATAGAAATCCAAGTTGGTGCTTGGAATCAGGGGTTGGTGCTCCTTCTAGTTGGTGCTGGTAAATCAGGGGTTGGTGATCCTTTCTGTTGATGCAAATAAATCAGGGGTTGGTGCTCCTTCTAGTCGATGCTGGTAAATCAAGGGTTGGTGCTCCTTTCTGTTGGTGCAGATAAATCAATGGTTGGTGCTCCTTCTAGTTGGTGCTAGTAAATCAAGGGTTGGTGCTCCTTTCTATTGGTACAGATAAATTAGGGGTTGGTGCTCCTTCCAGTTGGTGCTGGTAAACTGTTTGTAAAGTTGGTGCTTTGCAAAGGCTGGATTTGGATGGGAGTCCAAGCAGTCTATTTTTGAGGAGTAGCCAAAATTGGTGAACCTCGTTAAATCGTGTGTTGTGGAATGCTCTCTTGTTATATTTGCTTTATCTAGTTCAAGTTCTCCTTGCTTCAGCTTTAAGAGTTATAGATTTGAATTTAAATAGCTACACTGATTCACCCCCCCCTCTTAGTGCCATTGTAAGACTAAAAATTGGTATCAGAGCCAAGTTCTCGTCTCAGGCTAAATCAGTCAGGGTTGATCTTGGATTAGTACACAATGGGTAAGAAAAATAAATCCTCCTCCAAAAAGGCATCTCAGCCAGTTTTAGTTCTTGTGGAAGAGAAAACTGAACTAGAGAAGGGAGAAGAAGTGGTTTTTGAAGTATGTAATGAAAACCTAGAGATTGAAGTAGATCTAGAAGGTGAGTTGATAGCCGCACTTGAAGAGTAAGTATACAAAAGAAAAAGAACAACAGACTGTCCAAAAATTTGGAAGAATATGGGGATGAGATTGAAAATCTCTTCTTATAATTTCAAACGACCAAGAAAATAGAAGATGCCCTGAAGACACAACTAGATAATAAAGTTGAGGTATATAAAAAACGTGAAGAGGAATCTAACAAAGTTGTTAGTAATCTGAAGCTGCAAGTAGAAGAGTCCAAAATGACTGAAAAAACTCTTAGGTCGCAGATCAATGAGAAAGAGACTGTTTACCGCCAACAAGAAGAAGAGATTGCTATATTGAAGAAACAACTAGAAAAATCCAATACAAATCTCAAATTTGAGAATAGCATAGAGTTGCTAGAAAAAATGATAAGCCAACAAAGAAGTTCCATGGATAAGCGTGGTCTTGGATATGAAGCTGAACAACCTTCATCCTCCAAATGTGCCGAGAAGAAGTTCACAGTTAAAGGATCGAAGCAAGAAAAGGTGGAAGCAGAACAACCTTCATCTTCCAAATATGCAGAAAAAGAAAAGTTCACAGTTGAAGGATCAAAATGAGAAAAGGTTGAAGCTGAATCTTCAAAAGGAAGAAAGTATCAAAGGAAATCTACATCAAAGCAACCACAGCAAAAGAGGTTCTCTCACTCTCACTCTTTTCAAAACGAGAAAAGGTTGAAGCTGAATGGCTATTGTTTTAGATGCAACCATTACGGTCACAAGGCATTTTATTGTGGACAGCATAATAGAACAAAGAATTATGCTGTTAGAAATACATCTGCATTCCTGAGTGAACACCATGTGCGATGTTTTAAATGTAATGGTCATGGGCACATAGCAAGGTTTTGTCCAAGCACTTCTACATCTAATCTAAGGCAAAACCGTAGATTTCATCAGACTCAAAGAGTGCAACACAAACAGGGAACATATCATGTGCATCAAAGAAAGGAAAAGAATCATCCTTCAAGGATGCACAAGAGACAACCCCGCAAGAGAAATGTTCAAGTTCATGAACAGGGGCAAAATAGGGATGTTGAAAAACTCAAGCCCAAGTTCAGCAAAGTGTGGAGAAAGACAGAAGAAAGGGAATCGTGTCTCCTTGGACTGAAGGAGACTACTACGCTATTGCACTAAGCCACTCCAGGTGGCACATCCTCAGGGGGAGCAATTTTAAAATCTTATTTTTATGCTCCTATGAATTTTTTTTGTTATTTGAGGATGAAAGGAAAGTAGTCGGGGAGTTGTATAGTTGCCAAAGTGTGGTTCAGTTCATGTCATTGACTATGGCAGTACCTTGAAGGGTGGTGATTAACTTAAGAGAAGAGCGCCCAGGTGGTGAAGCACCAAGGAGGACAAGATGCCTATGCGTCTAAGAAAGTCTTGCATTATTTGAGAAATGCGAGATATTGCCCAAGGATTCCATTGATCGCAGTGAGGAGAAATGCTCCCTGAAATCATGTGAAGAATGTTCGCCTAAGACATTGAGTAGCCCTAACATATGCCCCAGCAAGAAGCAGAATATCGAGAGTTGATGACTACGTGTAGAGTGAGGTTCCAATGCTAGATGTAACGGTCCACTGTCAATACCTACACAGGCGATAAAAACATTCATGGCAATCGTTAGAAACCAGAGACATTGAGCTGCACAATGGATGCAAGGCAAATTAGTTAGTCACGGAGGAGGTGGTAGTCAAGAGGTCAAAGAAAATTATGGAGAGTGTCGATGATAAAGTTGATGAAGTGGATTTGATTTGAGATTGCCATTCATAGTTGAGTTTAGTTTGAGTACTACTTAAGCATGATTGATTGAGCCTTTGAGAAGGCCTTTGGGAAATAGTTGTGGTACAGTGTTTGATGCTTGCACAGAATTGGTTGATACATGCTTCGACGAGGGTCTGTGATAAAGGGATGTTCTTTGAGGTGATTGGTTGAGTGGAGTTGATTAAGTCTAGTCACGTGATTGGATGCATGTGGTTGATCAAGTTCTATAAAATAAACTATTATTGATTTGAGTTGAAATTGGGATTTGAGTATAGAACATATTGAGTCTCTAACAATTCTCTTTATGCTTCTATGAGATTTAGTTGATATAATGATTGAGCATTAAGTATAGAATATATTGAGTCTCTAACAATTCTCTTTATGATTCTATAAGATTGGATAGATTCTGTGTGAGCTTAATGACTGGATACAGAGGACAGTGTCTCAATAGATAGAGATCCAGCAACCAACACAGTTGAAGATAGATCTGAGTGAGGGACCACATTCTTAGGGGGAGCATTTATGCATTTGTTTATCTTATTGCTCATATTTGTAATTTTTGCTATCATAACATGTGCCTAAGAATGATGTGCATGGACTCAGGGGGAGTCTGCAGCAGCCCTTTGGTATTATTGTCAAAGGGGGAGAAGAGTTACAGGTAATTGCACGCAATTACGTGTGTTGCCAACAATTCCAAAGGGGGAGATTGATGAGCAAGGTGCAACCAAAGTATTGTCATTGTTGTCAACACAGACAGAGGATCGGTTGATACAATGGACAGGAGTTCATTGATGAGCAAGGTGCAACAAAAGTATTGTCATTGTTGTCAACACAGACAGAGGATCGGTTGATGCAATGGACACAGTCAGGGAGATCGGTTGATGCAGTGGACAATAGATCGGTTAATGCAATGGACAGGAGTTCAGTGGTCATACAGAGCATGTACAATGATTCTCCAAGAATAACGTAGTGGCCCATATGCAAAAGCTCAAAGAAACAGACAAGTAAGAAAAGTGTCGTGATATCACGACATGTTGAGCAAGCATGAGAAACTATCACGATATCACGACATGTTTGGCCAGAAAGAAAAACTATCGCGATATCGTGACATGTTTGGCCAGAAAGAAAAACTGTCATGATTTCACGACATGTTGGAGGCAAAGAAGCCAAGTAGAAAAATTGTTGCGATTTCACGACATGCTAGAAGAGAGAGAAAGCGCAAGGAAAACTATCGCGATTTCGCGACATGTTGGAAGAGAGAGAAAGCGCAAGAAAAATTGTCACGATTTTGTGACATGTTGGAAGAGAGAGAAAGCGCAAGAAAAACTGTCACGATTTCGTGACATGTTGGAAGCAAAGAAGGCAAGTAAGAAAACTGTCGTGATTTCGTGACATGTTTGAAGAAGCAGCGCTTACAGGAAAAACTATCGCGATTTCGTGACATGTTCGATGAGAAGGCACATGCAAGAAAACTGTCACGATTTCACGACATGTTTGGAGAGAAGGCGCAAGAAAAGAAAACTATCGCGATTTCGCGACAAGTTCGAAGAGAAGGCGCAAGCAAAGAAAACTGTCGCGATTTCGCGACATGTTCGGAAAGAAAGAGCTTGCAAAGAAAAGTGTCACGATTTCGTGACAATTTGCAAGAAGGATGGTACGGATGAAAAAGTGTCACGATTTTGTGATAGGTTCGAGAGAAAGAGCTTGCAAGGAAAAGTGTCACGATTTTGCGACAATTTGCAAGAAGGATAGTACGGATGAAAATGTGTTGTGATTTCATGACATGTTTGAGAGAAAGAGCTTGCAAAGAAAAGTGTCACGATTTCGTGACAATTTGCAAGAGGAAGCGCTAAGGAGAAAAAGTGTCGCGATTTCACGACATGTCGGGTTTTCACGATCTGATGAGAAAAAAAGCGCTAAGGAGAAAAAGTGTCGCGATATTGCGACATAATGCAGGAGAGAGAGTCTGAAAGAAAAAGGTGTCGTGATTTCACGACATGTTTCATTTTCGCGATCCAAAGCGAAGAGAAAGAGGAGAGAGAAAAAGGTGTCGCGATTTCGCGACATGTTTCATTTTCGCCGTCCAAAGCGAAGACAAAGAGGAGAGAGAAAAAGGTGTCGCGATTTCATGACATGTTTCATTTTCGCGATCCAAAGTGAAAAGAAAGAGGAGAGAGAAAAAGGTGTCGTGATTTTGTGACATGTTTCATTTTCGCGGTTCAAAGCAAAAAGAAAGAGGAGAGAGAAAAAGGTGTCGCGATTTCGTGACATGTTTCATTTTCGCGGTTCAAAGCGAAGAGAAAGAGGAGAGAGAAAAAGGTGTCGCGATTTTGCGACATGTTTCATTTTCGCGGTTCAAAGCGAAGAGAAAGAGGAGAGAGAAAAAGGTGTCACGATTTTGTGACATGTTTCATTTTTGCGGTTCAAAGCGAAGAGAAAGAGGAGAGAGAAAAAGGTGTCGCAATTTTGTGACATGTCATGTTTTCGCTAGTGCTTGTAGATAAGAGTGTACGAAAGCAAAAGGTGTCACGATTTCGTGACATGTCATGTTTTCGCTAGTGCAAGCAGAGAAGAGTGCAAGAAAGCGAAAGTGTCATGATTTCGTGACATGTTCTGTTTTCGTGGGCAAGAGACAGAGAAGAGCTCAAGGTAGCGAAAGTGTCGTGATTTCATGACATGTTCTGTTTTTGCAGGTGCAAGCTGAGAAAAAGACAAGGAGGCGAGAAATGGTCGTGATATCGCGACATGTCATGTTTTCGCGGGTTAAAGGCGAGAAGAGTACAAAGAGACAGAAGTGTCACGATTTTGCGACAGGTCGCTTTGGCACATTGAAAGAAGAAGAACCCAACCGAAATAAGATATGTGACAGTTAACTGAAGTCTTACAGTAGTTGCAAGGGACATTGCAAAGGAAAATCATGTAGCCAAAATAAGAAGAGTTAACTAGAGTCAGAACTGCAGTTACATGGGGCAGTTATAGAATAAAGTTATGCAGCTAAAATTAGAATAGTGCATTAAAGATAGAACGGTTGTTACAGGGCCATGATGCTGTGAAACTGTCAGAGCGGTGGCCATACTGAGAGTCCCAAATAAAGAGACAAACCTATTAATAGGTTGCGTATAAGAATAGTGTGTCAGAAAGGAGTTACTCACAGGAGTAGCTATGAATAGGCTGCATGTAGGTTTATGGCAGTTACATAAGTCTTAGGGTTTCAAGATGAAAATATTGTTATAAAAAGGTAGTTGCGTGCAGTAGAAAAAGTTTGGCTCAGAATTGAAAAGAGTGCCATCAAAAAGAGTAAATGTGTCGTGAGGGAAGTTGCGTGCAGAAGTGAAAAGGTAGCTCAGAATTGAAAAGTGAGCAGATAAGGCTGTCAGAGCTGTAAGCGAGCAGAGAAGGTTGTCAAAGCACAGGGAAGGCTGTCAGAGCGCAGAGAAGGCTGTCAGAGCGCAGTAAGTAGAGCGGTAAGAGTGATCTGTTAGGTTGAGATCTATGTGGGTAGAGATATATGAGAAAAGAAAAAGAGAGAAATTTAGTAGAGGGAGAGCAGCTGAAAAAGAGCGACTGAGAGAGTGCAACAACAAGTGCGCAGAAGGAATATGTGTTTCCTAAATTGAAAGAGAGGTTGGATGAGCAATAGACCAGTAAGGGTCTTGTAAAAGTGAAGGCATATTTATGTCAATCTAAGATTCAAAATAGAAATCCAAGTTGGTGCTTGGAATCAGGGGTTGGTGCTCCTTCCAGTTGGTGCTGGTAAATCAGGGGTTGGTGCTTCTTTCTGTTGGTGCAGATAAATCAGGGGTTGGTGCTCCTTCTAGTCGATGCTAGTAAATCAGGGGTTGGTGCTCCTTTCTGTTGGTGCAGATAAATCAGGGGTTGGTGCTCCTTCCAGTCGATGCTAGTAAATCAGGGGTTGGTGCTCCTTTCTGTTGGTGTAGATAAATTAGGGGTTGGTGCTCCTTCCATTTGGTGCTGGTAAACTGTTTGTAAAGTTGGTGCTTTGCAAAGGTTGGATTTGGATGGGAGTCTAAGCAGTCTATTTTTGAGGAGTAGCCAAAACTGGTGAACCTCGTTAAATCGTGTGTTGTGGAATGCTCTCTTGTTATATTTGCTTTATTTGGTTTAAGTTCTCCTTGCTTCAGATTTAAGAGTTGTAGATTTGAATTTAAATAGCTACACTGATTCACCCCCCCCCTCTCGGTGCCATTGTAAGACTAACATGCTTTTCAAGAATTCACACAAAATGAAGAAATTAGAAGCACTTTTACTATGATTGACATCTTGTTTATGGCCACCAAACTTGACTTAGACATGGTCAATGGGAAGATTAACCAACTGAATGATTCTATAACTACAAGGGATAAAGTGGATTAGCATTACCTTAGACAACTATCTAGAATTCATAAATAATTACAATAGATTATATAGAATCCGGGGCTTCCTCCAATAGATTTATGATCATTGCCTCTTTTGATGGAAATCATGTTAATATGGATAATTTAATATTATCTATTGTCAGTTTTTGATAAAACAATTCAATGTAATTTCATTGCTAGCTTTATTCATACAAATATTTTAAAATGATGTTTTTAGTATAATTATTTTGTCTATCTCCAATAAAAGAAATAAGATGCATAACATAAGTATCTATGTGCACTTTGAAAAACAATCTCATGAAGAACAACCTTCATTATAAATTTTAATTATATATATGCATATTATCTTTGTTTTTAAATGCAAACATAAAATTTGGTTATAATACATACTGACTTAATGAAAAATCCATAAGATACAAGCTCTTTTTAATATTCCAATTAAACACACTATAAGCAATATATATTTGCTAGCTTTGAAATAAAAATTGTTAAGCAAATTTAAAAAAATGATTGCACTTTGCATTAAACTATTGTTATATAAAATTGTAACTTATACATTGCACTACACATCTAACTGAAGTCTATAATTACAACTTATAGATTGCATTATATTAACTAATATATTTTAAATATTTAAGTCAATTTAAGTCAATGCGACTTTTTATCTCTCATTTAGAAAAATATTTCTTTAACAAGTTAACTAATTTAATGTAATAATATAAATATTTATTACTATTTGTTTTTAAAGTTAAATTTATCTTTTTTATTTTTAAATATAGGACTTGAAACCATGAGATGTCTTGTTGAATGTTGATGGATCTCGAACCCTTGGGACTCTTCATGCAACCATTCTACACTCACCACTCCACCTCAGAGTTTAAAATATTTATTATTTTCGATAATTAAACTTAAATAAAAGATTTTATTATAAGAAAATACCCCAAGGATATAGCAAGAATCACCACATAAGGCCAAACATGTAAAAAAAAATGTAATTTCTTAATTATTTTATTATGTTGATAAAATTTGACTAATCCAAGAAAAGGTATTACATGATGTGCCCTCGACATTAACAAACTAAAGAAATCACAAACAACAACGAGGTCTTGGAAAAGTAACAAGTAAGACCTTTGTTGTGAAGATGTTAAAGATTTAATTCTTGACACTTGAGAGTGACCTATATAATAGTGAATAGAACCCTCGTGAAGATGTCAAAGATTTAAAATCCCTCAAAGTGTCTTAAAAACTTACAAGACTAATCATAATAAACAAGAGAAATAAACTTAAAATCAAGTAAGATATAAATATAAAAGGTGGTACCTTTGTTATGAAAATGCTAAAGATTCAAAATCCCAAGACACTTGAGAGTAACCAATGTAATAGTGAATAAAATCCTCATTATAAAGATATCAAAGATTTTAAATATTTCAATATTAAAAGTGTCTTCAAAACTTACAAAACCAATCACAATGAACAAGAACAATTAACTTAAAATCAATTAAAATATAAATATACAAAAATACCTTATAAAGGCTTAAGTATCTTGTTATCATCATATATTTATATAATCTCTTTAATGGTTACTTTATAATGCAATCTCAAAGGGTTGAGACCACAAGAGCAATTTGGGTACAGTAAGATTCTCCTTGTAGCTTTTCCCACATGCATGGAAATGGAAATGAATTCTTTTGAGTTTATTCCTTCCCTAAACTTTTACTTTGTGAACTTTAACAAGTGAATTAATTTTTTTATTTTTGGTAAAGAAGCTTTATCCATACATCAAACACAATTATATTCCACTACATCTTTAATGAATGTTAGATGTATTTTTCTTCAACTGTTGTGACGATAGCATTTGAATTTGGTGCATATCCAAACAAATTCATAAAGTAAAATTATATATTCCTCCCATGATCAGGAGGCCCAACAAACAAATATTCAATGGGGATTTCAAATCATAAAAGGTATATATACTGCCTAAAAGTACATTGTGCACTTGAAAAGAAAATGTGTTTATATGAGAAGCAATGAGAGCATTGTTAGCCTTTTTCCAATTGGTATTATTATTGGGCATCAAATAGAATAAGATTCATTTTAATATTTCAAAGTGGTCTTCAGCTAAAAGAAACGCGTCCTTATGATTGATTGTCAGTCATATTTATTTGTGATGTCTTTTAAAAGTTAAGATCAAATTAAAGATTAAATTATTGAGAAGATTTTCAAGGTTGAATGTTTGAATTTTATGAGAAAGTATTGTATACTATATTCTGGATAATTCATTTTTATAATCTTCTATAAATATTCTTTTGTATAACTTATAATTCCACTAAAATTAAAATTTATTTTATTTTTTATTAAAATTTATATAAATTAAAGAATCACATGTTATTCTTTTAGAAGTTAGATGTTCACGGAACCACAAGACTCAAACCCTCGAATATTAAAAAAAAAAAAATCATTGCTATCTAGTTTTAGACGAGCTTTAATAGAGTGGGTTTAATTGTTAAAATTTTAAAATTTCAAATAAGAGGTTTAGATAAAAGGAGGTTGCAACTTTTGTAGAGAATTTTATAAACATTAAATTTCTTAACTTTTATATATGATTAAATATTTTATTGTATTTATTTTAAATAGATAATTTTACGTTGGATTTTGGTTTAAAATAGCTAAGTTTGAATCATAGGGAAGGTGATTTCGTTGTACTTTATATTATTTTATAAAAATAAAAAAAATTAACATCCGCAAGACTAATATAAACTATAGGTGACCATCCTTATAAAGGACTTTGTTTACCTAATATATGGTTATCCATACTAAAATATGGTATACAACTATAGACCATATGAGATGACCCTTATAAAAATTTGTAGTTATCCATATTGAAATATGATAAACAACCTTCCACCTGTAAAATTTGAACCTTGGACCTTTATTCATAGTTCTAGAGTCTTGATCGGGTAAGCTACTCATAAAAAAGATATTAAATTTTATTACATCCATTTACAAAGGTAAGGTAGGAGAATCGATAACACCTTTGCCAGATACTTGATCAGGATCGGACGTAGCCACTGTAAACCCTAGCCCTTGGTAACACCTTTGCTAGATACTTGATCGGGCTCAGGCACCACCTTATCGGACGTCGTCACTGTAAACCCTAGCCCTCGGTAACACCTTTGGTAAATACTTGATCGAGCTCGAAAACTGCCACTATAAACCTATAAACCCTTAATCAGGCTCAAGCACCACCACTATAAACCCTAGATAAAATGAAGTCAATGAAACCTTGATCCTCTCAAAAATCAAAATCAACTAGACTTTGACTCTAGTCTATTTGATAAAACGAAGTCAATGAAACCTTGATCCTCTCGAAAATCAAAATCAATAGGACTTTGACTCCCTAGGAAATCGAGTAGTTTACTCGATAAAATGGAGTCAATGAAACCTAACCCTCTAAAGAATTGAATTGGAGCAACCAACTAATAAACACTTAATTGCCACCATTAAAATCAATAGGACCCAACCCTTTAAAGAATCGAACCATTACCATTGAAATCAATGGAACCTCGAACCTTCAACCAAAAAACACTCGGTTGCTACCATTAGCCTATCCTCTTTTAAGTATGATGTGGTTTGAACCTTAGTCTCAATAAAGTTGTCCTTGTGGACTGGAAAACATTTTGATATCTGAATTTTTGATTTTATATATATATAGCTTGATAGGAGAGTTGGTTACAACCACACTATTTTTAGTAGCTGACAAACAGAGGGTTCAAACCTATTTCATTTCGTTGTTTTATGTGAAATGGACCACTAAGTACTTGAGATTCATACCGTCATCCTCAGTCTGGCACACACTTAAAGGATTCGGATCAGACTATTACCTTTGCAATAGGCTTTTCCTAAAGTTTGAACCCGAGTTTCTTCTTAGTAAGTGTCCAATGTTGTTTTATGTGAAATGGACCACAAGTGCTTGAGATTCATACCATCATCCTCAATCTAGCACACACTTATAGGATTCAGATCAAACTACTTCTTTGCAACAGGCTTCCCCTAAGGTTTGAACCCGAGTCTCTTCTTGGTAAGTGCCCAGATAAACTAGCACTTATCTTTGATAATAATATATTTAATTATAAAACTATGGACTACTCTTGTCTGGGGACAATGCAACAATTGGAGATTTGGTTCTTCTTCGAAAAGTTCAAGATTCAAACCACAAAATGTGTGATTGTGTGTTAATCCCCTATTGATAAGCATAATCTCGACCTTACAAAAAAATCATGGACTACTTATTCTTTGCATACTTAATAAAAATACACTTTAAAGATCCCATAACGGTTGTAAAATGAAGAGGACCATACCATTTCTATAGGCTAGGCATGAAACTTATTTAAGCAAAATAAAAATATGAAAACTATCTATTTTTGACTTATTTAACTAAATCTATATATTTTTTATTTATGTTATTTTTAATTTATTTTTTTTTGCCATTAAAATTTTTAGAAGTTAAATTGTTTTTGTTTTGTTTTGTGAGGGCTTTGGATCTTCTTTGAGAGATCCAAGGTTCAAACTACGGTGTGGGCGAGTGTGTGGTGGTTGTGTTGTTAAATTCTCTTTTGATAAGCATAACTCTGGGATTTAAGAGGGGTCATGGTTGGGAGAGTTTGCTCAGTCCTATGCGTAAATTATGTATTGATAAGCATAGATCTTGGCTTAAAGAAGGGTCATGGTTGGGGGAGCCTCCTCGGCCCTATGAGTTGGTCGTAGGGGTTTCTCACTCTAACCAAATCAATTTTATTTTTATTTTTATTTATTTTATTACATTTCAAATATAATAAATGTTCTTAAATATGGAATTATGGTCCTCCAAATTTAAAAAAGGTCACAACAATTGACTTTAGGAGGGTTCATGGTTGGGGGAGCCTGCTCAGCCCTATGCATTGGTCGTAGGGGTTTTTCACACTAACCAAATAAAAAAAAGCTAACCCTTTGCAAAGGTAGTAGTCTGTTCCGAATCCTCTGAGTGTGCGCCAGACTGACGACAATGGTATAAATGTTTTTAAATATAAAATTATGGTCCTCCAAATTTAAAAAAGGTCACAACAATTGGTTTTATAGGGGGTCATGGTTGGGGAAGCCTGCTCAACCCTATGTGTCAGTCGTAGGGGTTTCTCACACTAACCAAATAAAAAAACCAACCAACCCTTTGCAAAGGTAGTAGTTTGTTCCGAATCCTCTGAGTGTGTGCCAGACCGACGATGACAGTATAAATATTCTTAAATATAAAATTATGGTCCTCCAAATTTAAAAAAGGTCACAACAATTGGTTTTGTGAGGGGTCATGGTTGGGGGAGCCTGCTCAGCCCTATGTGTCGGTCGTAGGGGTTTCTCACACTAACCAAATAAAAAAAAAAAACAACCCTTTGCAAAAGTAGTAGTCCGCTCTGAATCCTCCGAGTGTACGTCAGACCGACGATAATGGTACAAATCTTGAGCGATCGATGGTCCCCATCCCACATCATATCAATAAGAATAAGACAGATAGGTTTTTTAGAACAATCCCTATGGTTTAAACCTGTGCTTGCCTTGCCAATTACTAAAAATAACGACTGTAACCAAAAAAAAATTGTTTTTTGTTTTCATTTTATTGCATTTCAAATATAATAAATGTTCTTAAATATGGAATTATGGTCCTCCAAATTAAAAAAATGTCACAACAACTCAAGCTATTATTATAAGACTAGAAACTAATTAACAAAACCAGTACATTAAATGTTATTATTTAATGTTTGACTTACATCTAACATTATGCCATAGTCCTTTATCAATGATAATTTTTTTTTTGGTTACATAGAGGAGTTGGTTACAACCACTATTTTTAGTAACTGGTAAGTGTAGGGTTCAAACCACATGGATTGCTCTTAACAAGCCTAGTCGTCTCATTGTTGTTGACCCAACATAAAATGGAGACCACCGGTCACTCAAGATTCGTACCATTATTGTCGGTCTGACATACGCTTGGAGAATTCAGATCAGACTACTTCCTTTGCTAAATGACACCCCCAAGGTTTGAACCTAGGTCTCTTCTTAGTAAGTGCCCAACCACACTAGCACTTGCCAATCCAGCGAACCCTTGAGAGCTTTATCAAAGACAAGTTACTAATAGTCTCATAGAAACATCATAATGACAAAAGACATTACACTTTCCTAACGTAAACCCAAGTTCAATTCACGAGAAATATGATCTTAAATATACCCCAACTTTTCAACCTATTAAAAAAAAACAAATTATTAATTATACAAATATTTCCTATTGATTTACCTGATTAATTACATAACCCACCCTATTAAGGGTTACTACAAGAACAAATATATTTTACAATGATTTTAAAAAATATAACTATAAATATTTTTATTTTTATTAATTTAATGACTCATTGGTCGTCTGAATAGGTTTAAAATAATATGTAAGCATTAGTTTGCTATATTTCATCGCATAAAGAACATATATTTCATAACAGTACCTCCAACTTCCATATACGTTAATATAGTGGAGTTCGGCCACGACAATCAATGCAGCCTGTTACTATAACCATAAGTTGTATTTATATTGAATATTTTACATCGTTGAGAACACATTGGAATATGGACAAACGCTCAGTCCGATGAAGCCCAAGATTTGAACCTGGACGTTCTTTCCCTTGTACGGTTTCACCGAACCAATTAATCTACCCCTCCAACCTAATTATACATTAATATTAATGGTACATTTTTAGACCTATGATTCTAATTCTTTAATTTTTTTTTAGGATATGTTTAGTATGATTTTGAAAGCCTATATTGCACCAAACATAATAAGAGACTTGATTGTGTGTGTTTGTGTTAATCCTTTATATTTTTTTTTGGATACATAAGGGAGTTTGTTACATCCACACTGTTTTTAGTAACTGCCAAGTGCAGGATTCAAACCATATGGGATGTTTTCAATAAGCCTATACCACCTCGTTATTGATGACCTAATGTGAGGGAACCACCGGTCGCTAGGATTCGTATCATCATTGTTAGTCTGACGTGCACTCAGAGGATTTAAATCAGACTACTACCTTTACAACATGCATGCCCCCAAGCTTTGAACTTAGATCTCTTCTTGGTAAGTGCATGACTAAATAAACAATTACCAATCTACCTAGCCCTTGAGGGCTAAACTTTTAGGTTAGAAAGATTCATCGAGAGCCGCTCTTAGGTGGTTGACAATGCCATCCCATCCAGGTATACCACTATCTAGAGGAAAGTTATAAGATTTTCTTATGTCCCCTTCGCATAGCAAAGGTTCAAACTGTGGACCTCCCGTTCAACGGGGCCAAGTTCGCCTTTTCCACTTGCACTACAAAGGTGATAGGTTTAACTCTTGATCTTACAAAGGGTTATGGATGGGATAGGAATGTTCATCCCTAAGCATCAATTGTAAAATTTTCTCACATTAACAAAAAAAACATTTGATAAAAGATAAAAGTATTAAATGCAAATTTGAAAAAAAAGACAATAGAATGATAGAGATTTCAATCCCATAATTGAAAACAGTGTAGATCCATGAGGACATGCCAATTTGGAAAAAAATGGAAGAGAGTCACATTATATTTTAGGTAATAAGTGAAGATTTCAATTATTTTGTAGATCCATGAGGACATCTAAACATGGAAGTTAAACTTATATAAATTTAAAATTGATTGGTTAGAAGATGTAGGTTATGTAATCATTTTATAGATTCAATATCATTATCTCTTTTTGGTTATATAGATGAATTGGTTACAATCACAAATTTTTAATGACTGCCATCACAATTGGCAGGGTTCAAACTATCAACGAAGGTTTTCAACACATCCACCGTCTCGTTAATGATAACTTGGTGTGATATGGGGACCGCCGGACACATAAGGTTTGCATTGTTTTCATCAGTCTGGTTTAACACGTGGCATGAAAGGAACCGTGGGACAAGCAGGAAACAGATCGCCATCATCAATCAGGTGCAACACGCAAAAGAATCGGATCAGGCTACTGGCTATGCATGAGCACACCCGTGAGATTGAAACCTAGGTCTCCTCTCGATAAATGTGATTCAATATCATTATCATATCGTTCCACTTTAATACCTCCTCTTCTATAAACTCTATCGAAATTAACACAATTAATTCATATAAATTTTCACCTTGAGGGATGACCCATCTATTGCAACATGTTGCAACATGATCCAATGGTTATGTACATCCATCATGGGTAGTATTTATATTTCCAACGGCATTTAATATACGATCCGGATATCTTTTAATTATTGATGAGGAGTTTTGGTATCCAAAGACACCATAATGCTACTACATTTCATGGGTATGACTCTAGTACCAAAAAATTATAATATAAAAAAAATATTTTTATCACTAAAATGCTATTAAGTAGCGCTAAAAGCACTTTTTGAATACCATATTATCGGCTTAACACCATTGTAGCATATGTTTATAGCATAACCCTAGTATGCCTATAGCATTAACATAGTGTTAAATATTCTATTAAAAATGTTATCATGACACTACAATAATTATATATTTTCATTTAAATAAAAATTTATCAAATAAATTTTAATTATTTAATATTATTAATATTTTTTATCCTTCAAACTATTTTATTTGAATATATTAGTTATTGATTTTATTCTTTAACTTATTAGAGTGTATACCACATATTTATAAAAGCAAACATAAAAAATACAATATATATCAAAATAAACATTACAAGCACACAATGCCATCAAATTTTAATAGATATATACAAAATATCAATAATGAATGGATATAACATGCAATGAACATACAATTATGCCTATCAAATACTATCAACATCACTTTTTTTAAATCGGTTATATGGGATTGAAACGACACCACCCATATTATATCATCATGACAACATAGTAATCTTACAACAACTTGACAATTATGCATGTATTCCTTGACAAGTTTTGAATGTGGGTTTCCTTAAAAATTTAGACGAAAATTTAGGAATATAACTAGTTGAACCAATGTCATTATACCTATCAAATACTATCAACATCATTTTTTTAAGTCAGTTATATGGGATGGAAACGGTTATATGGGATGGAAACGGCCCCACCCATATTATATCATCATGACAACATAATAATCTTACAACAACTTGGCAATTGTGCATGTATTCCTTGACAAGTTTCGAATGTGGGTCTCCTAAAAAATTTAGGAATATAACTAGGTGAACCAATGTCATTTGATCAAAATCACTTTTCTTATAACCATCACCATATACATTGTATCACTCTTCTTATAACCATCACCATATACATCATTATTGTTATCACTATTTATCTTTCCTTTATTGTGATTGTCTTCTTTCTCCTTCTTACAAATATAGTCTTAATAATTTTGATGCTCACATTTATTGACAACTCAACACCTTCTTATAACTATAGTAGATAAATAAAAAAATAAAATCACAAGTAATTAACATTTTAATTTTTTTTTTAAATTCAAATAATTTAAGAATATTGAAATAGAAAACATTAAATAATATTCATGTTCTTTAAAGGTCTTATTTAATTGGTAGTGTACGATGCTAGAACATATGCACCTAATGTATTTGCATCATAATATCAAAGATAAAACAAGAAAACATGCAATGACAATGAATTAACAAAAATGTAAAATCTCCTTTTATTAATTCATCATGAAAATCAGTTACATGTACGTCCCTCTTAGGGATACCGAATTTTGATACAATGAATACAAAGGTATGAAGCCCCAAAAACATGGGTGGTGCAATTCATAGGCCTTCTAGATTGACACAAATTGATTGAGGGCTTATTGATGCCTCTTTCTCACTTGTTCGGAGGAAAGATATTTAGATGTGGCTTTGTCCTTTGTAGATCCTCTCACCTGCGCACAAAGAAACCACAAAATACGTCAAAAGCATATGAAACCTCTCATGATGAGGTTCAATCCAAGAATTTGCATGAAATGACATGAAAGCATGATAACAACATGAATAGCACAAATATAAGCAAAGATGCAAAATAAAATACTAATGAACCATACAAATGCGTTGAAAATGATAAATCTATGACTAAAATGGAGAGAAAATAGCATCAAACCTTGGCCGCTATCACTCAGAGCAGCTGGTTCTTCTAGCCGCTGATGCTATCAGTGGCTGAGCTTGCGAGCCGTTATCGAAGATAGCAGCCGTGCACTATGTATTCTGCCTCTTAAATCAAGGTTTACGATGCATAATTCACCAGTTGAATTGATGGTCAAGGGTTGCCTGCATGTCCAGAGATGGATTGGCGATTGAAATCATTCGAATTCGTGTTAGATTGGCAAGGAATTGCAAGGTATGCTTCTCAGTCCTTTGGAAGCTCCATTGTTGATTGCATGTGTGTCACTCCACAATTGGGAAATATTTTGACTCTCCTCAAGGGCTATCAAGTCACTATCCAATCCGGTAGAGCTTCGCTACATAAAAATCATATTTCAATCTAGACCCCTCTCTAATTTGGAGGGGGTTCTTATAGCCTTCCCAACTCCTCATCCTAGCTTCCTTGAGAAGCCAAGATCAAGAATTGATAGGCTAGAGTAGTTGGAAAGAAACATCCAGAAGCTTCCTCGCCAAAAACCACCCAAGATCAGTTGCCATGGCTATTA
Source organism: Wollemia nobilis (assembly GCA_028583015.1). Classification (NCBI taxonomy): domain Eukaryota; kingdom Viridiplantae; phylum Streptophyta; class Pinopsida; order Araucariales; family Araucariaceae; genus Wollemia; species Wollemia nobilis. The sequence goes on along the minus strand of JAQPPZ010000386.1, from coordinate 2,134,804 downwards.
CAACTAATTTTGGATTGGCTTGGAAGGCCGAGTCTGTTTTAGAGCTAGTCTCTCTCACTTAGCATGGCTAGCTCGTAGTCACTCTAAGCATCAATGACTTGGCTGGCAGCCGCTCTGATCATTAGTGGTTGAGCCTGAATAGGACAAAGCTGCCCCAAATGAATGGTTAAAACCCCAACAAAGGGTAAGCTTATGATAGTTGTTAGCAATGATTCGTAAGATGAACACAATTTACATGATCGAGTGATCCTTTGTTGATTTTGATTATGATTTTGATATTATGACTACCCCCTCAAGCGACGAGTCGATGAGGAAAGGACAATTAATTAAAGCGACGAGTCGCTTGACCAAGATGAATAATTTGGATGATTTAAGACTTTTGCATTTTGTTATATGGCAAGGCCTATTACAGCCGTGATTTCAACCATTAATAGTAATTGTACATCTCTATCCCATGGAGCAATCCAGCTGCAATGGCCTTCTTAGAGAATCAAGATGATAGCAATTCCATTTAAGCTTGTGTTGAATCACTATTGTTGATGATCTACTAAAAATGTCATAGAAGAAATGAAATGAACGCCTCATTCCCATGGGGCAGTCCGATCGCCATGGCCTTCTTCGAGATTGAAGTGAAGACATTTCAATTCAACGATGACTAATTTACCCCAAATGACCTTATGGTAATTTACTCATCTTTTCGGATTGCATGGAGCGCAAGTCGCTACAACCACCAAGTGTATAGAATAAATAACTGGATACGAGGCGCATTTGAGATTTTGTTGTTATTTGATTTTTTTGTGATTTTGATTTATTTTCCTCAAAGCTTAGGAATTCTCATTGCATGAATTGAATATGGGTCTTTGATTTTGATTTTTTTTTTATATTTGATTTATGATGATTTGTCTCAAATGACCTTATGGTAATTTACTCATCTTTTTGGATTGCATGGAGTGCAAGTCGTTGCAACCACCAAGTGTATAGGGTAAATAACTAGATACGAGGTGTAATTGAAATTTTGATGTTATTTGATGATGAATAATTTGGTTCAAATGACCTTATGGTAATTTACTCATCTTGAGATTGCATGGAGTGCAAGTCGCTGCAACTGCCAAGTGTATAGGGTAAATAACTTGATATGAGGTGCATTTGAGATTTGATTTATGTGATTTTTTTGTTATTTTTGAAATTTTTGAAAATTTTGGATTGGTAGATATGCATTAATGTCCATTATGAAACTCCTTATGGTGAGAAAATGTGTGCATTTATGGGATTGACCAAAGAATATTTGGAGCCTTTTTGGGAAGTATGATATTGATAATGCCCCAGTTGATGCTTGAAAATATTTTTGTTTTGATTTTATGTTATGGATGCAATGATGAATGCAATGCCTAGATGATGATGTGATTATGCTATATGTATGCAATGTACTGATGACATGCACTAGCTAGATGATAGATGTATGCTTAGATGCTATGATCTAGATGTATGGATGTACTATGATGATGGGTGCATATATGGATGCAATGCTTATTGTTAAATGCATGTTTAATTTGTTTCAATTGTTTATGCATTTAATCTATGTGATATGATATGATAGATGATATGTAATGCATTAATTACATGAGGATGATCTAATGCAAATGAACCTGTATGCTTTAATCACTTAAAAACATAAGGAATGAATCTAATATGTGTTTAAAAACTAATGGATGACACCACATAATGTATAAAAATCATGAATGTAAATGGTAACTCTTATCATAAGAATTAATCATTTAAACATCCATATGTGAGATGAGATGATTTGTTGCTATAAGGGATTTTTGAGGTTTTCCATGAGACTCAAACACCCTAGTTGATTAATCAAAAGTTGTATAATGACTATACAAGACTCTTGAAAGATAAAAGTTTTTGTTATGAAGACCAAGATATTCATTATCCTTATGTGTGCAAATGAATATATTAGATGAGACATAAGACTACCTCATTGCCAGGCAGGATTCATTCAACCCATTTCTGTAATGAGGATCACCAAATGTTCATCATGATCCTAAGTTTGGACGTAGTTGGACTAGACTACTAGGTAATACATGCCACCTAAAGCTAGCTCATTTGTAAATTGCTTAGAACTACCCCAATGCCAGGCGAGATTCATTCAGCCCATTGTTGTATTGGGGATCACTCAATGGCTTCGAGTAGTGACCATTCTAGGGATTCAAGCTCTTCACCCCCTTCTTTTCTTCACATTTATTGGGATACTTGCTCATGCTTAGTGATGAAAATCACTATTTATTTTACATTTTTTTTAGCAAGGGATTTTTATTTGATTTGGGAATTTGCTTATTTTGTATGAAAGCAAGGGATTTCTTTGGGTAGGGGGGAGCTTGTCCTTTTTTCAATGATCAACACTCTAGACCATGCACATCACAAGATGAGCAAGTAAAAACCTTTCGCTTAAGGTGACTAGGACCACTTTGTAGTGTTCATCTTTCCTTGTCTAGACTAGGATTGTTAATGTGTTAATTAGTGATGGGATTTTGACATATGCTAGGTGCTATCAAAACTAGACCTCATCTTCAAAAGTAAAGATATAGCTTTCTACAAAATCTGAGAAGATCACTAGGTATGGTTGAATGACTAAAAACCCTAGTATATTCCTTATAGCAACAGGAGGGGTTGTGTTGAAAAACATAATTACTCACAAGGGTGATGGATGATGATGATGAATAGATGCATGATTAAGATACAAACATGGTGTCATTTGTAAGATTGTAAACACAACCTATCCTAATGCAAGTGCAATGGATGAAATATGCCTAATGCAATGCAATTAAATGAATGCATAATGCAAAATGTAAAATATAAATGTTTTTGTATTTTTGATGTTTTGCAATGTTTTTGGATTTTATTGCTTTTTGATTTGTTTTGATTTTTGTGTTTTTAATTGTTTTTGATTTTAATGTTTATTGTTTTTGAAATTTTTATTTTTCAATTGTTTTTGAAATTTTGTTTTTTCAATTGTTTTTGAAATTTTGATTTTTCAATTGTTTTTGAAATTTTAATTTTTTAATTATTTTTGAAATTTTATGTTTTTAAGGGGAAGGTATGCTACCTTAGGTACCCCTAGTGTGTGTGCCACTCAATGAAAGTGAGGAAGGTGTGATACCTTTAGAATCCTCACTTTGCTTCATTGAACTTGATGTGGATGGTGGGGAAGGTACATTACCTTGAGGACCCCCAATGTGCATGTTGTCCACTGCAATGTAATCAACTTTCTTAGGAAGAGTGATAGAAATCAACTCTCCCAATTGGGGTATGGACCTCTATGGGGTGCCCATGTCTTGGTGGGGTAAAATGAGTGAACCATCTGTGCAGAGCTCATTTCATTCTAGTAGGTCTTGGACCACCTTCTTGAATGAATGGTAACCATGGATGTCATGCCCCTGTATACGATGATAGACACAATAGAGGCTTTCATCAGGTGACCTAGGCTTGGGTGCTCTTTGTTTGACCTCTGGTAATGCAAATGCATTTGCCTCGTACAACTTTTGAAATAAAGTCGTAGTAGTCATCTCAAATGTGACCACTCATTGAGGTGGCTTGTTAGGCCTACGAGGATGTGACTGACCTAGGGGGTGCACATGGGAAGATGTGGCCTCTATTTTGGTAAGCTGAGGCACTATGGATGAACTATCTATGGGAAAAGCCCCACTATCTATGAGATCCTGAACCACATTCTTGAATCCATAATAATTGTAAATGCCATGGCCCTCTATTCGATGATAGAGATAGTAATGGTCCTCCCTATAGCCCTTAGGTTTAGCTTTATTTGGGTCTAAAGGGTGTATTTTAGGTAAGGTGAGGACCTTAGCCTCTTGCAACTTTTGAAAAATATCTGACATGGGCTCGTTTAAAGGAGTCCAAATGCATTGTTATTGTTTTGGGTGCTCAACATGCACTAGCTTAGTTTGATGACCATGTTGAGCCCTAGGTATTTCAATTTCTTGCTTAGGGGGCTCTTCTTGCTTTTTTGGTGCAAGGGATGGATTATTGACTATGGTCATTTGTTGGTTGACAATCTAAAGCTACTTTTTGTTGAGCATGTTGTGTATTAGGGCTCTAAAACCATGACATGATTGAATGTCATGTCCATTTTATCTATGGTATACACAATGCTCATCCTCCTCATATCCCTGGGGTTTCAAATGATTTGGATCTAAAGGTCACACCTCAGGTAGGGTGATGGCATTTGTGGTAGTTAATCGATTGAAAATCGATACCACAGGTTCGGGCCAAGGGGGATATTTGCTAGGTTGATGGAGCAGTCGACTTGGTGCTTGCTCTTGCTGAGGCTTTTCCTGTGATTGAACAGGAGGTGGTTTGGCCTCATATGGGGGTTGCTTTTGTAACTCCAAACTCTCAAGATAAAGCAGGATAAATTGCAATGTCTCATTTTGTTGCTCCATCCGTACCTCTATGTTATACAGGTGATTTTGCATATGCTCCAAGATGGATAAGGCTCTCATGTGTATTTCTAGTGATGCGCTTGGAATATCATCATTGATTGAAGGAGGTGCAAGAGTGGGGGCTACAAAACCCCCAGGTATATGCAAATTACCCATTTCCTTCATTTGAGATGATGTGGATGCTTCATGATGATCCACTTCGATAGTGGCATCCACATGCTCTAGTTGGCTATCCAGTTCATACTTTTGTTTTACTTTGTATTGTTGAACCTTGTGAGCTTGAGTACCCCCAGTCTGATGTGGGGGAAACACCTATTCTTGCTCTTGAGGAGGCACCATGAGAAATGAGTCAGGGGTGACTAATTTCAATGGTTTTGGCCCCTTCTATGTGGAAGCAACATCTGATTGCACCATCTCTTGTTTTATCTACTTTAGAGTCACTCGGTCCTCTGACTTAATGTTAACCATCCCCACAAACTCGTGAGAAGGTGCTTCAACATTTGGATGAGTTGTGGGTGGCTCCTCAACTTGTTGAGGTTGTTCTATTTCAATTGTGACAACTAATTTTTCCTCATGTTTAGGTGAAGAATCAAGGATGGGATTAATGGGGAGTGACTCGATAGGAGGTTGACCTAAATCCTCAATGGACTCAATGATAGGCATAAACGTAATGTTTGCCTCTATATGCTCTCTAAATTCAATTTCATCCAAATGAACTGTGACCTACGATGTGGTGGATGAAGATGGTATGATATGATTTGATTTATCCATAACCACAATAGGTTCTTCCCCTTTGATAGGAGTAAGAGAGTCCTCTAATGACATGTTTGAGATAGTTGTGAGCATCTCTGTGGTTGTCTTAGTTAATTTCTCCTTGCTTGGAGAAACCGAATATGGAATCTTAATGGGCGAAACCAAAGGTGATGGTGGTGGTGAAGGTAACTTCATAGCAAACCATGGGGTTGCATCCAGACTCTGGATAACATCATTAGGTTTAGTGTTCATATGTGTGGGTGACACAATAGGCTCTTGTGGATGATCCACTGGTTTATAATACTTAAAGGGATCTGTGTCAGCCTGAACTACATGGACCTTATTTTCATGAATGTACTTAATGCATTGATGCATTATGGATGGTACACACTCCATGGCTCTCATCCATGGCCTTCCGAGTAGTATGTTGTACTGTCTTGAACCCTCTAAAATGTAGCACAATGTAGGTATAGTATTTTATCCCACCTCAATGGGGAGGACTATTGTGCCTACTATGGGAGATACAACATCGTTAAAGGCTTGCAGAGTGAAGGTAGATGCTCTAATGTGGGAAGGCAGAATGTTGAGATGTTTCAATGCAGTGGTAGTGATGATATTGATGGATGAACCAGTATCAATCAAAACTCGCTTGTATGAAATCTGATTAATGCTAGCTATAATGTGAAATGGTGGATCAGGTTCGTTAATAGGGGTTGGTTTAATTTCCTATTTGTGAAAAGTAATCATAGGTTCCTTGTATGGTGGAATAGGCTTCAATTGTTGTGAGGACTATGATGAATGTCAAGCATTGATTAGATTTGGTAGTGATGCAGATTGGCTAGGGAGTTCCTTGCTTCCCATCATGATATTTATCATGCCGATACCACCCTCTTTAGGTGGGGCTATATGCACCTTGCTCACATGCTCCTTTTGATCTTCCTTAGCCTCATGATTGGGTAAGGGATATTTGAATATGTCTATTCATTGTTTATCGATAGCTAGAGGTTTGTCTATCTATCTAAGAGAATGGCTATCTACCTACTTAGGAGGTAACTCTTGATGATGCGTAGGGTGCCTCATGTTGATTTGTTGCCTATGAGTTCTAGGTGTGGGTCTCTTTTTAGGAGTTACCCTACATGATTGTTCTTCACGTAACTTTTGTTGGAAAATCCTTTCTTCATGCCATTTGAGCTCATCCCATCTATGGTGGTGCAATATTTGCTCTTCCATGTATTCTTGCTCTATACGCTCACGCTCAATGCACAGGTCCTCCAATTGATCTTGGAGTAGCCACTCTCTTTGAACTACGTGAGGCCTAGGTTCTCGATCTGATCGGTCCATTGTGTAAGACCGATGGCTTTCCATATCGCTATGGGGGTTTTAGCTATGTTAGTTCTTGCCATGTATGTGGTAACCTTATCACCTCGGTGAGTAGATCCCCTATGTGAGGAAGTGGCTTCGTGATGACTATCAGGGCATCATGTGGGAATGATGAGATCCTCAGGAGAATAGTGGGTGTGATGACTATCAAGGTGTCATGCAGGAATGGTGAGATCCTCAGGAGAATATTGGAGGTGTTTAGGGCCTCTCCATAAGTTTTTTACTTTGCTGGCTCATGATTGAGCTCGGCTATGCGTAGTTGTCATGATGTGCTGACTAGGCAAACCTTGAAGGAAAACCCACACTAAAGAAAATTTTGACTTCCAAAAAATGTTGTGGGTGTTATATACCAAAATGATCAGTGCGATGAGCTGATCACAATGGGCTATGACTCCAAAAAGTGACTTTCGGGTCAAAATTTGTATTTTTGGAATATTTGGCCAACCGAGGCTCGTGGGAAAATGACCAATTTGAGGAATTTTGGGAAAATGCAGAGCTAGACCTCAAAAATGGTATGAGGGGTGCACAAGGAGCTAACTAAGACAACAAAACAAATTTGGCAAATTTTGGGGTTGTCTAGGGCTATTTATGACTATTTTAGTGCAGTTTTTCCCTATTTTTGGCTTAAAAATCACTCAAAAATAGAGTAATCATAAAACCAACATAACTTTTTTGTTATAGCTCCAATTTGCACGATTTTCGATTTGTTGGATGCAGAATCAAAAAGTAGCAATTTACTTTTGAAAAATTAGGGTTTGGTCCCAGATCAAGGATCTTATGTTGATTACCCAAACAATAAAGAAACACACAAAGTAGACAATATGATTATCTCTTTTAAGGATTAGATTTGTGTCCTAAGACTTGTTTAGTGTGTTTTGGTTTGTTGAGTACATAAACTAACTCTCATCGTGTTTACATTTTTATTGATGATATACTTGTATAGTTTAAGGGTTTTCACCTATATGCTCGCAGCTCGACAACCGACAATGAAATTTCGATCACGTAAACCCACCAAAGTATGGAGATGAAGCCCATACCTAGTCAGAGAGCACAGGTCCCGTCGGTCCTCACCCAGTCTCACCCATAGTCAATGATATACCTCTCTAAAGAGAAGTACATGCAAATTTTCCCATGGGCTATGATAGATCTTGGAGCCGACCTTGGCCAAAAATAGGGTTCGTAGGATTTGAGCCAATGGGTGGAGATGAAACCCACCGTCGTTGGTCTCTATTAGTGGTTGGTGATGAAATCCAACTCACTAACATTTAAATGTGACGTGGTGTGTGGTGGTTCTTTTTAATTTTGCATGAAAATAAAATGCATCATAGAGCACTCAAATGATTTTCCTATATGCTTAAAAAGAATGTTTCCATTTCAGAGAATGCACATCTAAAAGCTAGATGATATTCAGAGGATGCAAGACTAATTATGAAAAATAGCCTCTATTTGGGCCTCAAGCATGCAAAATCTAATCATATGATCTAGACCACTACTGACTAGGGCATGTTACAATTAGAGACCATTGTTCCTAGTGAAGATAAATTAACATCCCCAATAAACTTAAAACTGAAAAGCAGTAATAACAAAATCAAAAGAAGAAGATAACAGATTCACACATTACACAATATTTATCTTGGAAACCCTCAACCGATAAAAACCAGCACAATATTATTATTGTATTAACTTCACCGTCTCCAATACAATAATATTCTCTCTGTCTACCTGTCTTTACAAACCCTTATGCAAGTGCAATTTGTATAACAAAAGCACATGCATGGAATTTTACAATATCATGGTATTATTTTATTATTGCATTAACTTGACCGTCTCCAATGCAATAATATTCTCCTTTTATCTCTAATAAATCCTCATGCAAGTGCGATATATATCACAAAAGCACATGCATGGATTTTTACAATATCATGGTATTATTTTATTATTGCATTAACTTGACCATTTCCAATGCAATAATATTCTCCTTTTATCTCTATTAAATCCTCATGCAAGTGTGATATATATAACAAAAGCACATGCATGGATTTTTACAATATCATGGGTGAATAATGCAAGGGTTCAAATATAGTAACCCTAAAAGCCCATATGGGTCTAAAAATAGCATAGCTAAAAATAGCTTACACCCTAAAAACATTTGGAGTGTCTAGTACATGCCTATAAATAGCTTGTCTATAAATAGCATGTCTATAAATATCTTGTCTAAAAATAGCCTGAACCTGAATAACATAGAAAATATTCAACATATTTCCAACATTCTCCCACTTGTTGAATACTTTTCATAGGGGCCAAAAACTGCCATTGTCAACTGTCAAGGGCAACCATGTCCATAGATCTTCTACACCAAGAAAATTTCTAAGCAGGTACAACCTTTGTTAATGAATCAGCAAGAATATCTCCTTATTGTATAAACTTGACTGTCTCCAATACAATAATATCCTTTAGTTTCTTTCCCGCTTGCTCTACCGCTTGCAATTACATTTCTTGCATATTGCATTCCCCGCCTTGGGGGGTGTCCAAACATTCACCATCACCCAAACCCTCATGCAAGTGTTGTTTTATATACCAACAACACAAGAAGGGGTTTTACAATACCATGGCCATAAAACTTGGGTTCAAATATATTAACCCAAATATATTAATTCATGGGTTCAAATATATTAACCCAAATATATTTATCCATAGGTTCAAATATATTAACCCAAATATATTAATCCATGGGTTTAAATATATTAACCCAAAACCTGGCCATAATAGCATGAAAAATATATAACAAAAGCATGTGCATGGATCTTTACAATATCATGGGTGAATAATGCAAGGGTTCAAATATAGTAACCCTAAAAGCCCATATGGGTCTAAAAATAGCACAACTAAAAATAGCCTGTCTAAAAATAGGTTAAACCCTAAAAACATTTGGAGTGTCCAGTACATGCCTATAAATAGCTTGTTTATAAATAGCATGTCTATAAATAGCTTGTCTAAAAATAGCCTGAACCTGAATAACATGAAAAATATTCAACATATTTCCAACACCTAGCAACGACTAGTAGAAAACCTAAGAGATCTTATAAATTTTGCTTTAAAATTTCTCTATGTTCTCTAATTATCATTCATCTACTACATTCAAAAAATAAAAACACAAAAAAAGAAGCAAAAATACAAATAATTTCAACCAACTTGAAATCCAAGTCTACTGATGATCTGGTTGTCTATCGTTTGCAAGTTTTTCTATCGATTGCTATCGCTCAGGGTGGCTCTAAATCTGGTTGCTATCTTCAAGCACGGTTGAGCTTTGCTAGTTGTTGTCGATTAGAGCGGTTGCACCTGTGTGAAAAAACATGCAACAAATAAAAAAATAATGCAAATTTTGGGTGTTTCCATCATGATTGCCATATGTACGATTCTAGAATGCATGCACCTAATGTATATGCATCATAATATCAAAGATAAAACAAGAAAATATGCAATGACAATGAATTAACAAAAATGTAAAGGCTCCTTTTATTAATTCATCATGAAAATCAGTTACATGTACGTCCCTCTTAGGGCTATCAAATTTTGATACAATGAATACAAAGGTATGAAGCCCCTAAAATAGGGGTGGTGCAATTCACATTCCTTCTAGACCGACACGAACTAACTGAGGGCTTATTGATGCCTCCTCACTTGTTCAAAGGAAATATATTTAGATGTGACTTTGTCCTTTGTAGATCCTGGCACCTGCACACAAAGAAACCGTAAAACACGTCAAAAGCATATGGAACCTCTCATGATGAGGTTCAGTCCAAGAATTTGTATGAAATGACATGAAAGCATGTTAAAAGCATGACAAGCACAAATATAAGCAAAGATGCAAAATAAAATTTTAATGAACCATAAAAATGTATTAAAAATGGTAAATCTATGGCTAAAATGGAGGGAAAAGAGCATCAAACCTTGGATGCTATCACTCAGAGCAGCTGGTTCTTCTAGCCGTTGATGCTGTTGGTGGCTGAGCCTGCGAGTCACTATTGAAGATAGTGGTCATGCAATGTGTATTATACCTCTTAAATTAGGGTTTGTGATGTATAATTCACCATTTTAATTAATGGTCAAATATTGCTTGCCTGTCCAGAGATGGATTGGTGGTTGAAATTGTTCGAATTCATGTTAGATTGGCAAGGAATTACAAGGCATGCTTATAAATCCTTTGGAAGCTCCATTGTTCATTGCATGTGTTTCAATCCACAATTGGGTAATATTTCGACTCTACTTAAGGGCTATCAAGTCGCTATCCAGTCTGGTAGAGCTTCGCTACATGAAAATTAGGATTCAATCTAGATCTCTCTCTAATTTGGAGGGGGTTCTTATAGCCTTACCAACTCTTCATCCTAGCTTCCTTGAGAAGCCAAGATAAAGAATTAACAGGCTATAGCATTTGGGAGGAAGCATCCAGAAGATTCCTGACCAAAACCACCTAAGATCAATTTCCATGGTAGTTACAACTGATTTTGGCTTGGCTCGAGAGACTGAGTCTATTTTAGAGCTAACCGCTCTCACTTAGTGTGGCTAGCTTGTAGCCGCTCTAAGCGTTAGTGATTGGGCTGGCAGTTGCTCTGATATTTAGTGGCTAAGCTTGAATAGGATAAATATATCCCAAATAAGTGGTTAAAACCACTGCTATCACTTAGAAAGGTCCAAGATCATTCATATGGTCTACAAAGATGACCATATGAGTAGTATCCTAAACATGTGTGTTTTAGGTGTCTATAGGTAGTACCCAATAGATATCAAATTTAGATAATAAGTATGTTCAAATACACATAAAAATAAAATTTTAACACATATATTTCTAGATGGTTGTGTTTTGGACTTATTTTTTTAATTGATGAGTCATTTTCTTCATTGTAATAAGTTTTGCAAGGTAGCTCTTCTATTGGCTACACTCTTCGTTGATTTCTCTTGTGTATATATTTATTTCCATAATAGTACAATTGGTTCTAAGTATCAATGTCATAGTTATTTGACCTCTTTCCACTACATTGATATTTAATAAGAGTTACCTGTGCAACCTATAATTGATTTGCAACTATTTAAAAATAAAATATAAAATATGAATGAAATTAAAAACTTGATATAATAACTAAAGCATACTAGATGTTATTTAATACTTATATAGAGATTGAACTTAGTCTTATGCATTTATTTATTTTATAAGTTGTGTGGTTTCTATTTGGGGCCACTCCCATTACAAAAACAAAACATTACATTGCTCTCATTACATTTCTAACAAGTTAATTAAAGCATATCCAACTTTACCTTTTTATCAAATATATTCTTCATTTGCCTTTCTATCAAAGATATTCTCCATCTTCCTCAAAATTCTAAGTTTCCACAATCAACTCCTTTTATATCAGATACCTTAAAAATTCAAATATTGTCAAGATGAAATTCAACACTGCAAATGGCTAAATGCTTTACTACCTAGCTTTTATATCTATATATATCTTGTCTATAACAACCTCACAGTTTCTTAATACCTTTTTTAGGGTTCTTATTCATTCCCCTATTATTCCAAGATATTTTTCATTGTTAGTTTTTTTTTTTTTATTTGTGGGTTTAGCCCCACTTCTTGTTAGCACTGGTGATATTTGCTTTTTGTTTTCCCATATCAATATCCCTCTAGGTTTCTTTTTCTCTTTGTTTTTGCTTCATGGGTCTTCATCTTTTTTTTTTTCCATTCCCAATAATACTTCATCTTCATAATTCTCTTCAATCTTCTCACACTCCTCATAGTAAGACTTATCATCTTTAGTTTTGCATTTTTTTTAAGGATCTAAAGTGCAAGGAATAATGTTAAAATCACAATCTTCTTTATGTTTCTCTAGAAACCCTAAAATGCAAGGATGCTTTTCTCTAGCAATTATCTTCTTATTTTGCCCTAAAAGACCTAAATTTTTATGGGTTTCCTCCATTCTAATTTTCTTATTATGTTTCTCTTAAAACCTTTAAGTGCAAGGGATAACATCTTTACCCATTTCACTTTTATTACTTGAAGAGGATTCTATAATACTTGAGAGGAATGAAGATGATTTACTTGGAATAAACTTGACCTCTTTTGTCATATTTGTTTTAGGATTTCTCTCCACCTCTTCTTTTAGAACTTTAATTCCTTCTAAAATTCCAAATGATATTGTAGATAGGCTTTCTTTACCTCTTTTTTCAAAGTGGAATATCCTTGATTTAATATAGCTTCTATTATTGTATAATTTTCCTGATGTCTTGAAGTTTATCTCATGATTAGAATAATTTATCTCTTTATTCATAGTTTTCATGTTGTAAAATCTTGCCATGTGTCCAATATCATAACAATTATGGCAACAAAATGCAATATTTTCATAATATAATTGTTGATCCCATTCTCTTGATTCATATTTAATCTTAGTGGATTGTGGCAAAGGTTTTCAGCTCCTTATTAGTTAGTCCTTAATGAATTATCCTAGGGTATTTCTGATATTCTTCAAAACATCCTTATTTATCAGTTGATATAGAAGTCCAAAAGACCTAACCCATACTGGAAGCTCCATAATAGTTTCTATCTCAATAGAAAATAATTTATTCCATGGCCTCAAATAAAGTTCCTCTTCCCATAAACCATGGGATACCAACCATTATTTTATCCTTAATTTTTTAATTAGAAAATATAATGAGGAAAAAACCTTTAGAAAGAAAAGTCACAAATTAATTTGAATTTAATCCCCACTTCCACTTGATCCAACTTTGAATCTCTAAAAACCCTGGTCATGATCTATGGAAATTATATATTAACCCTCTAATTTTAAGAACCATTATATCATGCTCAATCATCTCATCCTTGATACTCACTTTTGGTGTAACATTTTCTACCTAGATTGAACTTGCCATGTATTCACTCTTCTTCTTATCTCCAACTTGGGCTTCCATACTTCCAACTAGGGCATCCTGACTTCCAATTAGGGCTTTCAAATATAAATTCCCTACTATAATAGATAATGGGGCTTTCTCTTGGTTTGCACTCACTCTTAGATCACATTCCCTCTTAGCTTGCACTTACTCCCAACTTGCACTCCCTCCTACCTTACACTCACTCTCGACTTACACTCCCTCTTGGATCACAATAGCCCTTGTCTCTTATTTTTCTTGACATTGCTTTTCTAAAGTAATTATTTGAAAATAATATTCCATGCATTCATGGTAAGGGTTTTAAGCATACATGCACTCCATATGAAACCATCTCTCTTCTACCATGACTAAATATTGACTGGCACTCCCTCTTAGCTTGCACATCCTCCTAAATTATCTTGGATCGTACTTCCTTGTAGGTCGCACTTCCTCTTAGCTCACACTTCCTCAAGGCTCACACTTTCTCTTGGCTCACATTAAATCATACATTTATTCAACATCAAACATATTAATAATTTCTAAATTATATTGCCACTTAAATTCTTTCTTGATCTCCAAAGTTAATCAACTTCTATTTCCCATAGAATTCCTTAAAAAAATATATCATTAAATAATTATCAAATTCTTTTCATATTTAGATGTTTTTTTTACATCTAAAAGCTATTAAAAAAATCTATCACTAAAAATATGTAAAATATCAAAATAGCAATAAATTAAAATAATATCATGAAATTAAAAAAAATGCAATACTTACCATTTTTGTCTATGATAAGTCATGCATCATTGATTCACATCCTATAGATTATTGAAATATTCATATATTTTTAGATTAGCAAATTACTAGATAATTTTTAATTATCTTCATATAGACAAAGGGGAAATGGGAGAATGAATGGATCCACTTACATTTTTAGATCGGCATAAACCACAAGAATAATTTTTTGCATATCAATATTCTATGTATCTAGGTGTAGATTTTTAGTACTACTATAATAACTTCCCTTTTCATGTATGTGATATCTATATAAATATTATAATCAAGAATTTGTAAGTCTATATTCCTTTATAGAGAAAGTAAATATACACAATTGAGTTGGAAAGGACGAAGGTGTATGTTACATCTAAATGGACATGGTGGACCTATGTGCACAAAAAGAGGAGAAATAAGAAGGAATTTGGATCCTTTTCTAAATCCTTGATGATGTCTATTGAAAATTCATTACCACTATAAAATTACTTACTAAATAATTGTTTTATACAACTAGATTTTATTGCTCTAATAGTCTAAAGTTTTATATTTTTCTTAGAGGTATAATTTTTTCAATGAGTTTACACAGGTTTTTATGAGATGTTCCAGTCCCCTCATACTGAGTGGGGTTTGAATATTAGAACTATTAAAGAGAGGCCAAAGCCCTTACCACTATACTAAGCTTGCAACTTATTTTCTTAGAGGTATATTGTCCTACATGTTTGAATGTATTTAAATAGTTATTAATAAATTTTAAAAAATTAAGATATATTATTAAAAAATTAGGTTTTAATATTTTTTTAAATAAAGGGGTAAAAATTTATTGATAAGAAGACAATATTATAGAGTACAATAAAGCCCCCAACTAGGGCTCAAGTAAGCAACAAAACAAGCTAAAACCACCAGACAGGGTCAAAACCTAAAGAAGACAACAAGAAAAAACCACATTAAGTATGAAAATCCTTGTGGATCAACTCCCAAAGGTGCTGAGAGTCCCCAAATAGGAGAATCTCCCAATTATCCATAATACAAGGACCCAAAAGCTTAGAAGCCCTTTTGGCCAAATAATCCGCAACCCCATTCCATTCCCTTGGAATGTGCACAAAGGAGATGAATTCAAACTCTTCACTAAATTTGAGAATCTAAACGGCCACAAAGGCCAAATGCAAATTAACATCTTCCAATAGCTTCGAATTCGTAGATGCTCATGTTCCAAACAAGAGAAAACCCCCTTTGCAAGGCCTCAAGAATCGCAAGAGCTTCCATAAATTTTTTGGAGTGAACACATTTATAAATGAAAAAGAAAAACATGACCATTCCAGTAGAGTCTCTCCCAACACCTCCAATTCCAGTATGTCCAAGATTATCCCTGTATGACCCATCAGTATTAATTTTTAAAACTCCTTTAGGGGACGGCCTCCACCTACCATATATTTTAACTTTCTTGCTAAGATAAGAAGCCCTACTAGGGAGAGAATATTCCACACCAATCCCAAATAGACCAAGGACCTACCATACCTTCTCCTCTCTAGAGTCCAAAAGAGGTTTTTCATCGCATTTGTTATTGATAGTTTCCTAAACTATACCTAGGATCCTTTTCTAGATCTATTGAACAACCAAATGACTACCCTAAAATATGCAACGGTTTCATTCGAGCCAAATATACCAGATGATGCAAGAAGGGCCCAAATTCCAAGCCACCTAGAGGAAGGGGGAATTGGCCAAAGGTCTACCTAGACTACTCCAAAACTCCACCAAGGAGAGCACATGAAAACAAGGATGGTTCCAAGCACTCCACCAATGATGCCAAATGTCTCTGGAAAGGGAGCATTGGAAAAATAAATGAGAAGAGGCATCCTCATTATTAGCACAATGGACACAAATAAAGGGACCCTAAAATCCCCTCTTCCTCATGTTATCCCAAATGAGGTATTTATTCTGAGTTACCAGCTAGAGAAAAAAATTACATTTAGGCCAAGAAAATTTGTTCAACACCTTTTTCCACCATGCGACAGGGAGGCTCCTGAACTTCTACATATCAAGAACCTAGTATCCATAGGCTACAAAGTAGGTTCCCTTGCCAAACTGTCTTTACCCCTCAATGAAGAACAAATTCTCCCTACAAGAATATGAGCAAGCACATCTTTGTCCTCAACCAATCCCCATTGGGGCCATTCCTGTGGATATTTCCACTTGGACATCTCTAGATTACCAAAAGACTAGATTATTTTAAAGTCCTACACACGAGATCAACATACTTCCAAAATAACACTTAGGGAATGTAGCCTAGGATATCGAGTCAATATAGGAGGGAGGCCATCCTAAGAATCCTCCCAAAAAAGAGCATCTGATCCTCGATTTCAAATCTAGAATAAACCCTGCTTAATTAAACTAGCCCCTCTTTTTAGAGTGTCCCAGATAACCAAACCTTTCCCAACCAAGATGACTGTAGGGATATCAGCCTCAGAAATACCTCTCAAGTACTTACAAGATAATATTTTAGCCTAAATATGATCTTGAGAAGTACACCATCTCCAATAATATTTCATAGCCAGAGCCTGCCCAGAAAGCACCACCTATCACAACCCAAGGCCTCCCTCTTGAAATGGCCTACAAATAGAATCCCACCTAACCAAACTCCATTTAGATTGAGCAAGTTTTCCAGAATACAAAAACTATCTTGACAAAGCATCCATGTCCTTGATGAAACGAGAGGGAGCTATTTGCACAAAAGATATATAGAGGTAAATCTTGAACAAAATTTTTTAAAATCAACACTCTACCCACAAAGGAGAGCCATATGAAGGTCTAGTGATTCACCTTCCTTCTAAACTTATCCAGCATAGACTGCCAAGAATATCTTGGCAGATGATGAGACAAATTCGGAATACCAAGATAAATGAGGGGGGAGTCCTGACATGAAATCTTAGAATTCAAGAAATCTTGGCTTGGAAACTCAAACATTGATTCCACCACTTCCAAAGAGTCCTTAAACACATTCCAAATTCTATCTTGGGTGATATCAATTCCAAGTTAATTGTAGTTCTATCAGATGAAGAAATAAAATATGCTCTCTTCTCTATGAATCCAGATAAGGCTCCTAGCCCTGATGGGTTCCCTCCAAGATTTTTCTAAGATTTTTGGGATTTCGTTGAACCTGATGTATGTGCTACTATTAGAGATTTTCAATTGGCAAAAGTTATACCCTGCAATTTCAATTCCATGTTCATAGCTCTGATTCCCAAAAATTAAGATGCCAAATTGCTTAATGATTTTAGACCTGTGAACCTCTGCAATATTGTTTATAAAATTCTTAGCAAATCCTTGGACAATTGGATGAGAGATATCCTTCCTTTGATAATTGATCATTTCCAGGTGATTTATACTCAATGAAGATCAATTCTTTATGGAATCATTACTGTCCATGAAACCCTACATTCCACTTCATAAAAAAATAAGGTTGCCTTTCTTCTAAAGCTTGATATGAACAAGGTATATGACAGAATGAATTGGAATTTTCTGCTTGTAGTTCTAATAAAATTTGAATTCCATATTGGTTGGGTAGAGTTAATTAAAGGTTGCATTTCTACAACTTGTTTCTATGTTCTAATAAATGGATCACCTGTAGGCTACTTTCAAAGTGGTAGAGGAATAAGACAGGTAGACCCTTTATCCCCCCTTATCTTCATTATTGCTACGAAGGCCTTAGGAAGAACTATTCATGTAGCTAGAAATTAAGGTATCATATCTGGGATTAAGGTCACCTCATAATATGAACCTGTCACTCATCAATAGTTTGTAGATAACAGTCTACTATCCACATATACCTCTATCATTGAAGCCAAAGTTATTAAGTATATTCTCCTCCTATATGAAGAAGCTGCAAGGCAAAAAGTGAATTTTCAAAAAAGTAAAATATACTTCTCTCAACACTCCCCATAGGCAACAAATCAAAATTTCTAGTATTATGGAATGTGCAATATCTACCTTACTGACTACTTATTTAGGGCTTCCTTTATTCATTGGAAATGCTACTAAAGAAATGTGGAATAGGATCATTGAAAGAATCCAGATTAAACTCATAGGATGGAAAGGTAACCTTCTATCACAGGTATGAAAAGCTACACTCACCATGGTATGCCTTCAAAGTATCCCTATCTACTTATTGTTGGTTTTCAAAGCTCCAAGTAAAGTTTTTAATAAATTGAACAAATCCAAAAATAGTTCTTATGGATAGGGGCTGAGAATAAAAATGATTTCATCTAGTAGCTTGGGACAAAGTTTGCAGAGCTAAATATGAAGGGGGAATTGTATTAAGAAGAATTAACAACTTAAACACTATTCTATTGGCCAAAAAATCTTGGAGATTAGTGTCTTCAAAACAAGTTGAATGAGTCACAATAGCTAAAAGGAAATACTTGCAGGGATCTGATTTTTTAAGTGACTTGGCTTCTTCATCTGGTTCAACATTTTGGAAATCTATAACTTCAACAAAACAATTTTTGAGAAAATGTCTCATATGGCAAGTTGGGGATGGAAGACTCATATTTTTAGGAAGACAAGTGGATTGGAAACCAACATTTGATTGAAAAACCTACTTTCAGAGCTCTAAAGAATATCACAGACTCATCATTTGACCATAAGGTAGCTAATTTATTGACTTTATCCAACAATTCTTGCAGGTGGAAAAGGATGCAATGCCCCATCCTATTAGTTGAAATCAAATCTTTAGAGTATTTACTCTTTTCCTATGTTTTACCCTCAGGAAATGGTAGGAATCATGCCACTTGGGAACCATCATATATTGAGGAATTCACTGTTAAGTCAGCATATCAACTTCTCCTAACCATTGAGGAAATTCAAATTCCTTTCAAATTAGTGTGGACCAAACACTTAATCCCAAATGTATATTTTTTCATGGATGGCCATAAAAAACATAATTTTAACTATTGAAAATCTCATCAAATGTGTAATCTCACTCCCCAATAGATATGTTTTATGCCAAGTTGATTGGGAATCAACTCACCATATCTTCCTAACCTATACTTACTCTAGTTCCATCATTAATAACCTTTTCCAGAGGTTTCAGATCAGTTGGGCCAAACCTCCTTCAATCATAGAGTTATTTTCCAATGGCCTCATCCTTTCTACAATCCTTGCCTCTGTCATATTTGGAAATTCTATCTTCACCATTTCCTATGGCAAGTATGGATTGGAAGGAATCGAAGAATATTTTATAGATCTATTAAGGATGTTTCATCCATCACTGATAGAATCAATTTCTATGCTAAAGACAATGCACTCATTATCCCAAATGATCCTCACCCAAATTCTAGGTTTGAATCCTCTTTACTAGATTCTTTGCATATTTCCCTAAATAATCCCAACTCCAATTCTTTCTGTATCACCAAGAACAACATCAAGTGGAGTCCTCCACTACAAGGATGGGTAAAGCTAAATTTTTATGGGGCAGCCAAAGGCAATCCCGAAAGAGCTAGAGCAGGAAGGATTATTAGGGATAACAAAGGAAATTCTATATTTGCCTTTGTTGAATGCCTAGTAGAATAGTCAAATCACATAGCTGAAGTAAGAGCTCTTTGGAGGGGTCTTTTATTGATCAAATAATTTCTTGGTAATGTTATTGTTGAAGGGGATTATTTAAATATAGTAAATTATTTGAAGAATTCCAAAACCCCTACTTGGAGAGTCAGAAACTACATCAAAGAAGCTAGAAACCTAATCCTCCATCAACAAGATGTCATCATTCAACATGATTTTAGGGAAGCAAACAAAGTGGTGGATAGGTTAGCAAATATTGGAGTCAATGCTCCTGGTTCGATGATGTGGACTGATGTCCTTCCACAAGAGGTTAACAAAATTGCCATGAAAGAGAAAGTTTAAAATGACTGACAAAATGTTATTTAATTTAATTAGCTTTACTTTATGTATGAAGGATTTATTTTCCTTAGGTCAAATTGTCAACATGGCACTTAGCACCATTAGGATCCTATCTTGCTTGAAGAGTTTGTTTTCCTCAAGAAAAATTGTCATCAACATTCTCAGCACTATTATGGTCTTGCTTTGCACTATACTTATGCTTTTCACAAGTCAAATTTTCAATGGTGCTTGTAGTGTCAATTCTCAAATTTTAAATATTTCCAAACCATATTGGGCTATTATTGTAGCTAGTCATCATAATTGTCTTCATATATTAACTCACCGCAATTCGATGAACCACCTTGCTCACTCCTTTTCAAATACCATCCATGTGTCAAATCATCATTCCACTTCATCACTCATTAATTTCATGCACATCCTCATACTCATCACCTTCTTCATGCCTTTATCTGGAGGAGCTTTTTTCCTTTTTCTAATGCTTGGGTCTCATGTTTTTCCTTGTGAGGTTTTTGTTCCAAAATATAACACCTACCCTATGTTTCAATCATGTCCAAGTATGGTACACATTCCCATATTTTATGGTTCTAGGTGCTTTGGGAAATTTGTGTCCAGTAAGGTCCGTTACATTGATACCAAGTCTAGGTTGGATTTACCATTTCCAAGTAAAAGTTGCAGCTCGAGGAGGTGGTGAAGCTTCCAAAAATTCCCAAGACATCCACCTGCTTCATAAACCCACCATCAATCCAAATTTTCTACTCTACTTGCTGAATTTCTAAGGTCCTTGATAGAGCATACTATGTTTCCATATATCCTGCAGGTCTGCAACCTCATCATCATAGGTTTTGTAGAACCTGATACTCTTGAGATTGAACTAGTTGTAATGGATTTTTTCCCTTTCTATAGTAGTTTTTTGGGATGTATTGGGATGTTAACATGAATTTTGCCTCCACTTGGGAGATAGGAGTTATCATAATTCATGGAGTTAAATTTCAAGTTGATCTCCAAATCCTAGCTAAAATTACAAGACAACCTTTGATGGGCAGAATCGTTCGTAGAGATAAACACAATTGGGACACATAGCTGAGGGAATTTGAGCTAAAATCTAGTCTTTGCAAGCTTATAAAACTAGGGATGATCAAGGAGAAATTACCAACATCGTGGAAAGAAGTTATGAAGCCTGTGATGGAGTACATTACGGTTGATGACCTGAGTTGTCCACTATGAAGTTTTCACATTGCATTCATAAATCACTTAAGGTAAGTAAAGCCTATAAATATCCCTGAATATCTGCACTTATCCATGGATTATTCTATTAAGGTAGCTCACTCTAATAAGTATGAGTCCTGGCCATCTCATCAGGGGCTCTTCAAGGTGATATATAAACATCTGCTTGAGAAATTCTTGAAAGGTAATGTTCCCATACCAAAATAATAAGAAAATTCTAAAAAAACTACAAAGGAGGAAGCGTCTATCACCCCTTATTTGAGTGCAAGAGGATCCAAGAAGAGGAAAATTGATGGTAGTTCAAAGGATGCATAATAGTTGGTCAAAAATAAGGTTAAGTTGGAGGACTGCCCCATCCCTATGAGAAGCTCGTAGTGCTTGAAGGAAAGATTCATCCTGAACCAACAAAAAATTTAGAATATCACTCTTGAGGATGATCATGAGGACCTAGTGATAAAAATACTATAGGAATATATCATCAAGATGAGCATTGCCACCATTGCTCAGATGGAGAATGCACTGACCTCAAGAACTATTGCCATTGCTCAGATGAAGGAACACATAAGCACTATCCATATGATATTCTTATGCACCAACTATCTTGAGGACTAGTTCGAAGGTAAAACCGTAGGGTCCAGTGTTGGAGTCAACAAAAAGGAGGATGAGGTGGTGGAATTCACAAAGGAAGCCTTCAAGGAAGTCCCCAAGGAATCTAAAAAGTATGACACCAAGGATTTAGCAACCAAGTAATTCCTTCGGGGATTTTCTTAGTCTGTTTCTTTTTGATGTGTTGGAACGTTTAGTTCCTTTCCAGTGCTTTTGGATGTTTCTTTTTGTAGTTGTAAGGATTATGCTTAGTCCGAATGTAATTGTTTGTCTTTGGCTCCAACATCCTTAGATGTAGATTTTGTACCAAGGTGTTAGGGTGCCTTTCAAATGCCCTCCTTAATATAATTTTGTTAACTTACCAAAAAAAAAATAGGAGGGGTATTGAAGAAGAAAATAGAATATTTTTCCTCATTAATCAACTGTACAGAAGCACCAAGATATATGTCAAGAGATTGTCTAATTTTACCAGATTCCCTGATAGTGGCAACTCTTAGAAAAGTAGTGTCATCAACAAATTGAAGGTGGGAAAGAGACGGTGAACTACTATCTCACTTCCAACCCTAAATGAAACCATACCTAACCTGATACTTGAGAAATATTCCCAACCTTTATGCCATAATGATAAAAAAATAAGGATATAAAGGATATCATTACCTCAATCCCCTCTAGGCCTCAAATAGCTCTGACATCTCATTATTAACAAGAATAGAGAATGAGAAATAAGAAATACAACTCATAACCCATCTAATCCAATCCTCCTCAAATACAAAAGTAGCAAGAAAGTTTTGAAGAAAGGACAATTTGACCTAGTCATAGGCTTTGGCCAATTCCAACTTAATAAACATATATTTCTCCTTAGAATTTTCCATCAAGTGAATAAATTTCGTAGCAATAAAAACCCCATGCAGGATTTGCTAGCCAGCAACAAACCCACCTTGCTCCTTAGAGATAATTTTGCTCAACCATATCTTTAGCCTCTCGACAATATTTTTTGTAATGATTTTATACACAACATTGTAGAGAGAAATATGTATGAACATATCCAAGGAATTCGCTCCCTCTTTTTTGTAAATAAGCACCATAAAGGTAGCATTTAGGGCCCTTAGCATCTATTTGTTCTTTTGGAACTCATGGAACACCTCCAGAAGATCAAATTTAATTAACTCCCAAAACTCCTAATAAAACTCAATCAAAAATCCATCTGAACCCAGGGATTTCCCTTTTTTCATATTGAAGACAACATTTTCCAACTCCTCAAGGGAAATTGGATCCATCAAATGCTCATTCGTTTATCTAGAAATAATCGAGGGAATACAGTTTAGAATAAGTTTTCAGACTCTTCATTTGAGAGGGAGTCCTCCTTAAAGAGAGAGGAAACATATCCCTAAAATAAGAGAGAAGGGCACCCTGAGAATTCAAAAGAGAGGAAATCAGGTTACCATTACGACGAGCCTTAACTTAGTTAAAAAATAAGGTCGTGTTCCTATCCCCTTATTGAAGATAATCCACTCAAGATTTCTATTTCCAAAAAAATTCTTCCCTCAACTCCCATTCAGTAAGGTCTTTCATAGCCTCAAATTCCTCAATGAGAAGCTCCTTCATGAGTCCATGATATCTGATCTTCCTTGAATCTTATTCAACCTTCCTAAGAGCCACCAACTTAGCCAAGGAAATATTCCCAAAATTTAGACTATTCCACCTCTTAAATTTATGCTTAACAAATTGTAGCCACTTCATAAAGGAATACATAACAGTGCCATGAGAAGGTTTGCCCTTGGTCCACCATCCTTGCATGAAATAATGAATCTTGGGATCCCGAAGCCACATAATTTGAAACTTAAAGTAAGGATTCTTCTTTAGCCCAAACTAAAGAGTAGAGAGTTTGATAGGCCAATTATTAGATTCCCTACCCTCCAAAATCACTGAACTAGTGCTTCTGTTATTACCAATCCAAAAACTAGAGATCAAAAACCTATCCAGTCTCTCTAAGATGGAATATTCTCCACATCTTCTATTGTGCTAGGTAAATATCCTATTATCTGACTTGATGTCAAAAAATTTTAGGGCTCAGATATGAGCACTGAAGACAGAAGAAAAATGCTCGAGATGATCAACCTCACCATGTTTCTCCTCTAGACAAGTGATAGATTTGAAATATCCAATAAAAATCCATGGGTACAGGGGAGCCAAACTTCTCACAAAGCCAATGTGCTCCCACAAATTCACTTTACCATTGTAATCAATAGGAGCATACACATTTGTAAGTAGGATAGTTTCACCAGATTCATTATCATACCCGATCATTTAAATAGGCCATCTGCTGGAAATCTAAGTAAGAGGAGAGATCTTAACTAGATCCCATAAACAAGCAACACCACCAAAATATCCACATGCACAAATACATTGGCATTGACCCATTATTCAAAACTTGGGAGCAATATTGAACATACTATTAGTGGCCAATTTATTCTCTTGAATAAACACCACATTTGGAGGATGAACATGAACCAAATCATGAACAACTTTTTGTTTGGGGATGCTATTCAACCCCCTTACATTCCATGAAAGGATAATAATTTCTAGGGATTAGAAAAATGGGAGTTCAATGTTCTCCCTAAGACTGAATCCACCAAAGTCTCCCCCATTAACTTAATTTCATGTTGGTCTTTCTTTCGACCCACCTTCATATTCTTATCCGAAGTACCTTTTTTAATTTTTTTTTGCTGCAATCCCAACACCATAGGAGTTTTGCAGTCTAAGAATAACTGCATCAGTATCTGAGTAGGATAGGACATAACTAAATCTATGTCACTTTCCAAAAATGTTTCCCCTCCAGGGCTAGATCTATCCATATTACTTGTACTTGAAACCAAATCCTTTTTTTCTTCATTTAAACCCCCTAGATATAATTCCTTCGGTTCCACCTCAAGAAGAGACGTCTGATTAGGCCCTATTATATCTGCATTAGGTATATAAGTTTCAGGTATCTCCATATATTTATCAAGATCATCTAGTATCTCAAAATGGTTGAGTAGATCATCTGGCTAGCTATCTTTAAGGTCTCTTTTTTCCCTTCTTCCTCTATTTCGAGGTTTTACAGGAATTCTCTTCCTTTATTGAGGATTTTCCTTTGTCCAAATTTTATGCAGATCGAGAGGGCCTAGGATTTGAAGCCACAAGCAAGACAAACTTAGGGTATTTTATTTGCAGGTGATCGTATTCATGACAAATCCGATAATGAAGCAAAAGAGCTTCATAGTCAAGTTGTTGAACCCATCTAGTTGATCGAAACTGTATTTCAATAGAATCTAGAATATGATTTTTTAAATCAATTTTGACATAGGTAAGATAAAGAAATATTACCTTTTTATCCATCGTATATTGTGATGATCCAATCAGCTTCCCAAGAAGAAGGGCAATCATATTCAAGATGTCCTTTCTCTATAATTCCAACGAGATCCATGGGATTCGAACCCACACTAGAACCCATGATAACTGCTCCTCTGATGGGTTAAAACCCATATGCTAGGGTTTAATAAAGAGTCCCACTTGGTTACAAAAATAAATACCCCCTTAAAATTATTTGTTACGATCCATAAGACAAGAGGAAACCACCATAAAATAGCTATTCACACTCAGCATCACCTCCACGTCACCTTTAGGGTTCCAAGTCTTCCTAACCCAAGCCTCCACAAAGGGAAGATAAATTTGGATGCCTATAAATTTACCAATAAATGCATGCTTGGTTAAATACTCCACATATTTCACCATCGAGTCTGGTTGAACCACTAGAACCGGCCTAGCTTCACATCATTCCAAACATCCATTGGTATTTAACAAGCAATTCCCAGTATGCAATGGGAAATCGTATTCCTTCCAATAATTTTTAGATGAAAATCATCACTAGCATGCATGCTCTATGATGGGCCTAAAGCCATCACAAAATTCCTCAAATTGTTTAGACCTCCTCCAAAAACTTCTTCCATCTCCTTTGGGTTTTTTTTTCCTCCGGATTTGCTAGGGTTTCTTCTGAATATCATTCGCGCCCAAAATTAGGTTTTTTTTTTTTGAATTTACATGGTGGAATTTGTAGCCACCACGAATATGAAAAATTAGGTTTTAATCTTGTTAAATGTACATATTTAGATTAAATCCTATAAGATTCAACTAGAAATTAAAAATTGTAGGGTTTTAGAATTTGTAGAAACCTTGTAAACTATTATTATTTTTATCCAAAAGTAGTAGAATTTGCTACAAGTTTCTGGATCCAATAAGATTTGAAAATAATTTGTAGGGTTTCTCTAATATCCAAAACCTCATTTTTTCCTTTAATTATTATCTATCAAAATAACTAAGAATATTTCTCAATATTTTCTTAAAGTGTGTTGGTTATAAAAATATTGGAAGTGTTAGGAAATAATTAAGAATATTTTTGAGGTGGTTGAAAAATGAGTCTAAAATCCTTGAATTATCTAGGGTTTCACAAGGAATATTTTTCATATTGCATAACACTTTCTAGAAATAATAAATTCAATAAATTGACTCAGGTCTTATACAAGTAAAGACAACAAAATGAAAGAGTGATAGACACAAATTGATGGATTTCCTTGAACATCAAATACTATGATCAAATAGGATTAAATTGATCTAATGGATTAGGCATTTGAGGTGTATTTATAATAAAATATTACCTCAACTATAAATATGTAAAGCTTTTTTTATTATAAAAATATCAAAAGTGTTAGGCAAGAATTGGGATATTTTTTAGGCTTTTCAAAATGAATCCAAAACCCTTAAATTCTCTAGGTTTCACAAAGAATATTTATCATATTTTATAATACTTTAAAAAAAGAACAAGAGCAATACATTGACTCAAATTATATACAAGAAGAAAAGAGAGCTAAAAGAAAGAGTTATAGACACAAATAAATAAGTAACCTTGAGCACCAAGCACTATGATCAAATTATATTAAACTAATACAATGGATCGAGTGGTTGAGGGGTATTTATATTCAATACATAACCTCAACTATAAATAACTACATATCATATTAACCCATGATGACATAACATAGAGGCATAAAGGTTGATTACATATTACTAAACCCTTGACTATTAAACATTAGGCATTAAGAAGGTTTAGTTATGGCTAACCCTAAACATGGTTTAACCAATGCCCATAGGGTTAATGACATAAAATTATAATATAATACATTACATAATTATTATTTTTTTACTAGATAATAAGGGGTTGTACTCGGGTCCCCCACCCTTGAAAAATTACATCTCTCTTATTTAAAGCTTGAAAGTTTACAAATAGATACACTTCTCATCTCAATTGAGATGCTATAGCTAGAAACCTACATCATTTTACATAAAATATCCGAATTATTGATTTTCATTTTTTGGATCTTTTCAAAATTTGGTATGAATGCAATTACTCCAGAATTTAGCATCTTTCTTGACATTTTTCTATAGCAGCCTTCACAATGCCAAATTCACTTCTACTATCTATACCTTACATATTAGGTAAGTAATATTTCTAAAACATCGCACTATTATAGTCCACTTTACCAAATTTGGATTGCTATTTTCCTTCCCGAAACACAAGTGCAACCACAAAAATTATAATAAATAATCTAAATGAAAATGTTACAAAATAAAGCATATAATACCAATGGAAAACATTAAAGTAAACCTTAACAATTAATTGATTTAGGCAATCAACATTTTTTGTCAGCTTCAACTAAAATTTCTACTTCCTCTAACCATAGAAAGGAGAATTTAACTTCACGATCCTCAATCAAAACCCCTTTATTGGCTAGCTTATCTACACATTTTTCTCCTTCCCTTAATATAAGTGTAAACCTGTTTTCTTCAAACTCTTTAGAAAAATCTTGAATTTCCAAAATTATCTCTTGTAATTTCAAGGAGCCTTAGCTTTCCTCAAAATTGCATTTATTACTATGAGAGAATCACCTTCCATCCATACTCTATTCAAATTCATTTGTTTACATATTTTTAACCCTTCTAAATATTCCCAAGCTTCACCTTCATTATTTGTATTAAATACACTATTGAAAGCATAATGAGACAAAATATCTCCTCTATTATTTCTAATTATTCCTCCTCCTCCTACTGGTCCTATATTTCCTTTAGATGCTCCATAAAAATTCAATTTAACCGACTCCACATATAGTGGTTTCCACTTTATATTTTTTGTCTTATTTTTTCTTCTCTTGTACCCAACATCATAATTATATTTAATAACTTGAATCCATCTATCAAGACTCTCTGCTTCCAAATTAGGGATTATGTGAGTTGATAGGGTTTGTTTAGACTCCTCTATGGATAAACATATCTTCTTTTTAATTACCTCTAAACTGCTTTCCTTTCCTTTAAATATTCTTCTATTCCTTTCTAGCCACATAGTACAAAGTATTGTATCTTTTGATTCCCATATTGTCTGTAAAGCCTCACTTTTATAAGTGTTTTGCCATTGCTTTAATCAATCTTCAATTCTACTATTCATCACCATGCATTTACCAAACATATGAAGAATCCATTGCCATAGATTCCAGACTATTGAGTAATGTCCCAAGAGATGGTCTATACTCTTCTCCTCCTTATTACAAAAAATACATTGAGAGGGGCCATGAAAACCCCTTTTCATAAGGTTATCCTAGGATAAAATTGAATACATTACATAATTATTGCTTATAGGATTTACACATGATTACATCATATAGTGACGACCTTCGCTAATAAGGTTAGATGAAACATATCTCAACATCCTCTATAACATAAACTAAGATGACCAAGAAGAGAGGATATTATTGGAGGTAACATATTCTTCCCCATGAAGGATTCTCTAATGGGTAAATTCATACCAAATTAAAGGGAACCATTTGAATATCCCTCATCACCTAGAAATTTACCTCATGAATTCTAAAAATCTATTTTAGACTTCTATAAGATTTACAAAGAAAAGTTTGTAAAGTATCATTATTCTTTATAGAATCCATAAATGGGATTTAATTTTCTTGAAGACTTCAACTTACACTTAGATTATTGAATCATAGCTTACATGGATTTGAAGTCCTTTGGATGAACCTGATTTGAGGAAGTACTCTATAATTATTCAAAGCAACCTAAAAGTAAACAAAGAGAGAAGAAATCAACAATGGTCATAGGTGTTAGATTTCAAAGTAGTTTATAAAACAAATGGAATCAAATATTACCTAGTATTGCTTGTCAAAAGAAATACACAACATATAGAAAACACATTATATGATAGGGTGTCCATAGAAACCACAATATCTTCACTCAAAGAGAATAAAAATACACTTAACCAATAAAAAATGTTTGGTGAGGGGTATTTATACCCAATTATATGTTGCCTTCAGGTTAAGGTTATGAGACTAGTCCTGAGGAATAAATTTTTATTAAATTACAAAATTAATATTTTCAAGGTTGACGCAGGCTTAAAGGGCAAACACAACATAAAATTGGTCATGGCATCAAGAGAAGATTAACCATCATATATTTCAAAACCCCTTCTTAAGTTGAATATGATATATAGAGAGAGGTCCCTATGTTGGATTCTCCCTTAAGGGACACTCTCATACTCCAAGAAGATCTTGCATACAAACAAAGGTGACCTCAAGTATGATCTTGTTCAAAATGTTTATTGCCTACTCTAACAAAGGAATAAAGACTAGGTCTAGCATTCCATAAGCATGAAACCATCACAAAAAGTGCATCCATATCTCAATGTGCTTCATTCACCAATAAACCACAATATATTGGGTAAGCTATATAGTACTATGATTTTCATAGAAAAGAGGAACCAAAGGACTTTGAGGAATACCAATATCCTCTACTTGAGATCTACTATTCAATACCATGCATTTACCAAACATATGAAGAATCCATTGCCATAGATTCTAGACTATTGGGAAATGTCCCAAGAGATGGTCTATACTCTCCTCCTCCTTATTACAGAAAACACATTGAGAGGGGCCATGAAAACCCATTTTCATAAGGTTATCCTAGGATAAAATTGAATACATTACATAATTATTGCTTATAGGATTTACACATGATTACATCATATAGTGACGACCTTCGCTAATAAGGTTAGATTAAACATATCTCAACATCCTCTATAACATGAACTAAGATGACCAAGAAGAGAGGATATTATTGGAGGTAACATATTCTTCCCTATGATGGATTCTCTAATGGGTCAATTCATACCAAATTAAAGGGAACCATTTGGATCTCCCTCATCACCTAGAAATTTACCTCCTGAATTCTAAAAATCTATTTTAGACTTCTATAATTTTGACAAAGAAAAGTTTGTAAAGTATCATTCTTATTTATAGAATCCATAAATGGGATTTAATTTTCTTGAAGACTTCAACTTACACTTAGGTTATTGAATCATAGCTTACATGGATTTGAAGTCCTTTGGATGAACTCGATTTGAGGAAGTACTCTATAATTATTCAAAGCAACCTAAAAATGAACAAAGAGAGAAGAAAGCAACAATGATCATTGGTGTTAGATTTCATAGTAGTTTCTAAAAAAAATGGAATCAAATATTACCTAGTATTGCTTGTCAAAAGAAATACACAACATATATAAAACACATTATATGATAAGGTGTCCATAGAAACCACAATATCTTCACTCAAAGAGAATAAAAAATACACTTAACCAATAAAAAATATTTGGTGAGGGGTATTTATACCCAATTATAGGTTGCATTCAGGTTAAGGTTATGAGAATAGTCCTGAGGAATAAATTTTTATTAAATTATAAAATTAATATTTTCAATGTTGACACAGGCTTAAAGGGCAAAAACAACATAAAATTGGTCATGGCCTCAAGAGAAGATTAACCATCATATATTTCAAAATCCTTTCTTAAGTTGAATAGGAGATATAGAGAGGTCCCTATGTTGGATTCCCCCTTAAGGGGCACTCTTATACTCCAAGAAGATCTTCCATACAAACAAAGGTGACCTCAAGTATGATCTTGTTCAAAATATTTGTTTCCTACTCTAACTAAGTTATAGAGACTAGGTCTAGCATTCCACAAGCATGAAACCATCACAAAAAGTGCATCCATATCTCAATGTGCTTCATTCACCAATAAACCATAATATCTTGGGTAAGCTATATCGTACTATGATTGTCATAGCAAACAGGAACCAAAGGACTTTGAGGAATGCCAATCTCCTCTACTTGATATCTACTATTCATCACCATGCATTTATCAAACATATGAAGAATCCATTGCTATAGATTCCATACTATTGAGTAATGTCCCAAGAGATGGTCTATACTATCCTTCTCCTTATTACATAAAACACATTGAGAGGGGCCATGCAAACCCCTTTTCATAAGGTTATCCTAGGATAAAATTGAATACATTACATAATTATTGCTTATAGGACTTACACATGATTACATCATATAGTGACGAACTTCACTAATAAGGTTAGATGAAACATATCTCAACATCTTCTATAACATGAAATAAGATGACCAAGAAGAGAGGATATTATTGGAGATAACATATTATTCCCCATGATGGATTCTCTAATGGGCCAATTCATACCAAATTAAAGGGAACCATTTGAATCTCCCTCATCACCTAGAAATTTACCTCCTGAATTCTAAAAATCTATTTTAGACTTCTATAAAATTGACAAAGAAAAGTTTGTAAAGTATCATTATTCTTTATAGAATCCATAAATGGGATTTAATTTTCTTGAAGACTTCAAATTACACTCAGGTTATTGAATCATAGCTTACATGGATTTGAAGTCCTTTGGATGAACTCAATTTGAGGAAGTACTCTATAATTATTCAAAGCAACCTAAAAGTGAACAAAGAGAGAAGAAAACAACAATGGTCATAGGTGTTAGATTTCATAGTAGTTTCTAAAACAAATGGAATCAAATATTACCTAGTATTGCTTGTCAAAAGAAATACACAACATATAGAAAACACATTATATGATAGGGTGTCCATAGAAACCACAATATCTTCACTCAAAGAGAATAAAAAATAAACTTAACCAATAAAAAATGTTTGGTGAGGGGTATTTATACCCAAATATATATTGCCTTCAGGTTAAGGTTATGAGACTAGTCCTGAGGAATAAATTGGTATTAAATTACAAAATTAATCTTTTCAAGGTTGACACAGGCTTAAAGGGCAAACACAACATAAAATTGGTCATGGCCTCAAGATAAGATTAACCATCATATATTTTAAAAACCATTCTTAAGTTGAATAGGAGATTTAAAGAGAGGTCCCTATGTTGGATTCCCCCTTAAGGGACACTCTCATACTCCAAGAAGATCTTGCATACAAACAAAGGTGACCTCAAGTATGATATTGTTCAAAATATTTGTTGCCTACTCTAATGAAGGAATAGAGACTAGGTATAGCATTCTACAAGCATGAAACCATAATAAAAAGTGCATCCATATCTCAATGTGCTTCATTCACAAATAAACCATAATATCTTGGGTAAGCCATATAGTACTATGATTGTCATAGCAAAGAGGAACCAAAGGAATTTGAGGAATGTCGATCTCCTCTACTTGAGATCTACTATTCATGATCGTGCATTTACCAAACATATGAAGAATCCATTGCCATAGATTCCAAAATATTGAGTAATGTCCCAAGATATGGTCTATACTCTCCTCCTCCTTATTACAAAAAACACATTGAGAGGGGCCATGAAAACCCCTTTTCATAAGGTTATCCTAGGATAAAATTGAATACATTACATAATTATTGCTTATAGAATTTACACATGATTACATCATATAGTGACAACCTTCTCTAATAAGGTTAGATGAAACATATATCAACATCCTCTATAACATGAACTAAGATGACCAAGAAGAGAGGATATTATTGGAGGTAACATATTCTTCCCCATGATGGATTATCTAATGGGTCAATTCATACCAAATTAAAGGGAAACATTTGATGTTGGAAATAAAGCTAGTAAAAAGACCAAAAAGGAGTAAAAAAGGTGTAAAAATTTGTTTCAACTATAAGCTTTGGATCTTACCCCTTTTACCTCCTTGGACGACAGTTGACTGGACAGGTAAGTTTGGCTTGGACGACAGCTGACTGGGCAGGATTGGACGGCAAGGGCATCAAGGCGAACCAACTCAATTTCCTTTTTCCCTTTCCTCCCTATTTCTTCTATTTCCCTAACTTCCCTATATTCCCTAAGTTCGGTTAATACTACGAGTATATATTCCAATGTAACTGAGGTTTTCGAAGGTTGAATATAATATTGATTATCTAATTTTTGCTCCTAACTTCTCTCAAATCACATCTGGTATCAGAGCCGAAGGCGAGGGAGGCCCGAGGACCGAGAGCCGAAGCCAAGGACAACACGAGAATCGAGGCGAAGGAAGCCCGAGGATCGAAGCGAGAGAAACCCATAGAGCACAGCTTGTAGCTAGACCAAGGTGGGGCCCGTAGCTCGAAGCTCGAGGCCAGAGAAGCCCGAAGGCACGCGGATCGAGGCGAACACTAGAGCAGGCCAGCACAACAGCCAGAGGAGATAGGAGCGACGTAGAAGGACCGATCACAGAGCGACACGTGGCGACAGGAGGACAAGTCAGGAGCTGACACGGATAGACAACGAGGCACAAGGAGCTGACGTGGATAGGCACGTGGCACGCGAAGGGAGGAGCAACGTGGCGGACAAAGGTGGGCGGACAAAAGGCAAAAGGGGCGATCGAGCGATTGCCCAAAGGCAATCGAGAAGCATACTGCTTCTCTGTGCTTTTAAAGCACAAAATCCCCTCCGCATAGCGGATGTGGGATTATTATTTTTTTTGAAGTTGTTTGCACGGCCGACGAGATAAAGGAGGCAAGCCTCCTTTGGATTCCCGTCGGGCCACGCAGCTCGACTGGCTCGAGGAGCCAGCCATAAGTTGCCCGACCCCCTGCAGGTCGCGGGTTCGAAACCCAGCGACAGTGAAATTCTTTTTTGTTTGAAATTGCCACAAAACTCCATAATAAATATATGACCTTCCTCCTCCATACCCAGCCATGGGCGTAGCTCGATCGGTGAAGGCGGATTGTTTGTGAATCGCATGTCCCGGGTTCGAATCCCGCGAGGACAAGTTTTATTAGTTTTTTAAAAAAAAAAAAGCTAAAAAGGGTTCGAATTAGGCTTTATAAGGAAGTTGGACATCCTTAGCTCACGACAGGTGAGCTACTATCATGGCAAACACACACGCTGTAAGGCCCAAGGCCATCATATGTCAAGGGTTCGAAACCCTTTGCCCTCATTTCTATAGTTGAACTTTTTTTTAAATTATTATATTAAAAATATTTATATTATATTTAATAAATTAAAACTTAATTGTTTTTAAATTTTTAATTTTTTTTAAAAGCAATTATTTTATTTTTATTAAATAAGAAATATAATTTTTTTTATTATAAAAAAAGGGGGACATTGCCTAGGAGGCAATTCATTGTAAAAGCAAAGTTTTTTTATTCAGGGAATCATAAAGAGTGTGTAATAAGCCTAAGAGGCTTAGTTTTTTTTTGTAAAAGAGACAAAGGATCAAATTGTAAAATTGTAACAAGGCATTGATGATAAGACCAAATGGTTGTTATCATGCCTTATGTGCAATTTTAGCACGAGAAGGTGCAGAGAGTTTTGATAACAAAGTCAGAGGTTATGGACTCAACATTGTGTTTAGTCAACTTCAAAATGCAGTGATAGCACATCAAAGGCATCCTGACTCAGGGTACGAGGCAGACTTTGAAGATAACTCATTCAGGAGTGAATTTGAACAATCAAAATCAGTACAAGCTGAAGCACAAGAATCAGAGTATACACACTACAGTAATTCAGTAGAAATCCTAGAACCAGAATCATCGAAAATCATACAGATAAGTGACGACGAAGAAGAAGTGGCAGATAACTTTGTAACTCAAGAGATCGCATCCCCACATCAAGAGGACCAAGCAGTCCATGATAGATTAGAACAAGTCAAATTTGACTTAAATTTGTAATCTCTTCCTTCTTCCTTCTTCTTCTTTCCTTCTTTCAGCAAAAATACTTTATTGTAACCATGAAATAAAGAGAGTTTTTTGGTAACTATGGCCTCACACAATAGCTTACCTATACCAGAATTTAACGGTTATGACTATGAGTATTGGTCTATAAAGATGAAGACCTTGCTCATAGGTAAAGGTTTGTGGGACATCATAGAAGAGGGCTACACAGAACCTTCATACTGGACAACACTAAGTGCCGTAGACAAGAAAACATGAAAAGAAGAACAAAAGAGCAACTCTTCTGCTCTTTCTCATCTCCAAGCTGCATTGGAGAAAAGCATATTTCCTAGAATTGTTGCCTGTACGACTGCACAAGCTGCATGGAAAGCATTGAGTGATGGATTCCAGGGTAGTAATCAAGTGAAGCAGGTAAGGCTTCAAACATTGAAGCGAGATTTTGAAAATCTTTGAATGAAAGATAATGAAAAATTCGGTGATTATTGTGTTAGAGTAAAAGCAATTGTAGATAAAATGGTTACACTAGGCGAAGAAATCAAGCCTGAGATAATTGTAACAAAAGTGTTGAGAACACTTACACAAAAATGGAACCATATTGCCATAATAATAGAAGAATCCAAAGATCTTTCCCTTTTAACATTCGATGCATTGATCGGATCGTTAATGTCACATGAAGAGAGGTTTCCTGAAACTCCTTCAACCAGCTACGGAGGCGATGATAAGGCCTTCACTTCCAATGAAAATAATGGAAGAGGATGGGGAAGAGGTCAAGGTCGAGGCAAGCAAAGAGGTAGAGGTAGAGGCACCTACAGAGGAGGCAATTCCAACAGAGGAGGCAACCAGAACAGAGGAGGCAATTCCAATAGAGGAGGCAACTCATACAGAGGAGGCAACCAACAAAGAGGTGGAAATCAGAATCGAGGTGCAAATCAAGGACAAAGTGGCAATCAAGGGCGAGGAAGTGACAAGTCCAAATCAGCTTGTTTCAACTGTGGCAAGCCAAGTCACTTCGCTCGCGATTGCTGGTCAAAATCTTCACAAGACAACAATAGTCAATATGGAAATTATGGAGAAGAAGATGATGCTTCTAATATTTTTCTATCATATGGACAATCAGATCAGAATTTAAATGACACATGGATTCTAGATATTGGTTGCTCAAACCATATGAGTGGCAAAGAAAAACTATTTGCTACTCTAGATTCCACTTATAAATCCCAAATCAAATTAGGGGATAACAAAGCATTGCAAGTAGAGGGCATTGGAGCCATGGCGGTTCCAACCAAAGAAGGACTAAAGAAAGTGAGTGACATCTATTACACTCCAAAGCTCCAACACAATTTGCTCAAGCGTTGGACAAATGATGGAGAACAATTACAAGCTTGTCTTTGATGAAGGACAATGTATTATTTTTGATAAAAATAATTGTAATCGTGTCATCACCCAAGTCCCCATGACCAAGAACAGGTTATTCCCTCTCAAATTTGGTGAGCCAGGGGGAGATCAACTTGCAAATGTAGCAATAACAAATCCAAGTGTGTTGTGGCACTTGCGATATGGTCACCTTAATTCCGCTAGCTTGAAATTGCTCACTTCTCAAGCTATGGTGACAGGACTTCCAAAAATCAATGATCAATAGGAGGTCTATGAAGGATGTGCTTTGGGAAAGCACTCCAGATCAAAGTTTTCGAGAGGACAAGCGTGGAGAGCCAGCTATCCACTTCAGTTAGTACATTCAGACATCTGTGGTCCGATGCAAACACAGAGTCTCGAAAACAATTATTATTTTCTCACTTTCATAGATGACTTCTCTAGGATGTGCTGGATTTATTTCTTAAAGCACAAAGATGAAGCATTTGATTGCTTCATAGATTTCAGAAACAATGTAGAGAATCAAAGTGGGAATTATGTAAAATGTCTTCGGACAGATCGAGGAGGTGAATACTCCTCAAAAGAATTTTTAAACTATTGTAAAGCAAGTGGGATCAAAAGGCAATTCACCACAGCCTATACCCCACAACAGAATGGTGTGGCCGAAAGAAAGAACCGCACCCTAGTTGAGATGGCGAGATCGATGCTTCGAACAAAGAATCTCACTAATATGTACTGGGCTGATTCTAGTAAAAACAAGTGTATATATTCTAAATAGAAGTCCAACTTCTAGTTTAGATGGCATCACTCCTTATGAGGCGTGGTATGCAAAGAAACCAAATGTAAAGCACTTCAAAATTTTTGGTTCTTTAGCATATGCCCACATTCTTGATGAGAAAAGGAGGAAGCTTGATCCAAAAAGTCAAGCTTGTATATTTGTCGGGTATTGTGAGTCTACAAAAGCATATAGGCTCTACAATCCCAAGACTCATAAAATTGTACTCTCCAGGGATGTAATTTTTGATGAAGGGGGAGAATGGGGTCATCAAAGAATTTTTGTTGATGATGAGTCCCAAGATGTAAATTCTTCACAGGTACAACAGGTGTCTCCAAAGAACAGGAAAGGCACACCACCCCTCCAAGATCAAGCAGTTCAAGTACTTCAACCGCCACTCCAAGTCCTTCTCCACAGAGATCAGTAAGTTCTTCACCAATGGACATTGACTCTCCATCAAGAGGCAGAAGAACTTTACAACATCATCCATCCTTTCAGATGCTGGATCAAAATTTCTAGAGAAGATTCACTAGAAGCCAAGCTAGTGAAATGAATACAGTTTTGCAGCAACTTGAAAATTTGCAATTGTATGGGGATGATGACTCCCAAGAACCTAGAGGAGATGAAGTCAATTATGCTTTATTGACTAATGCACAACTAGAGCCAGCTAGCTATGAGAAGGCATGTACTCAAAATATATGGCAAGAAGCCATGAAAGAGGAAATAACCTCTATAAAAAATAATGATACATGGGAGCTAGTAAAGCTACCCAAAGGTAAAAAATGTGTTGGATGTAAATGGGTCTACAAGACCAAGTACAATGCTGATGGAAGCATTGAGAGGCATAAGGCGAGACTAGTAGCAAAAGGTTTTACTCAGAAATATGGCATTGACTATGAGGAAACCTTTGCTCCTGTTGCAAGACAAGAGACAATCAGATCAGTTCTTTCCTTAGCAGCCCATAAAGGATGGAATGTTCAACACATGGATGTAAAGAGTGCTTTTCTGAATGGATACTTGATAGAAGAGGTGTATGTTCAACAACCTCAAGGTTTCCAAGAACAGGGAAA
This sequence comes from Wollemia nobilis, assembly GCA_028583015.1. NCBI lineage: Eukaryota > Viridiplantae > Streptophyta > Pinopsida > Araucariales > Araucariaceae > Wollemia > Wollemia nobilis. Next base: position 2,096,495 of record JAQPPZ010000386.1, on the reverse strand, counting down.
AGAGAACCTTGTTTACAAATTGAAGAAAGCACTTTATGGCCTCAAGCAAGCACCAAGAGCTTGGTACTCACGCATTGATGGCTATTTCAGCGAGTATGGATTCACAAGAAGCAAAAGTGAACCAACTCTGTACTACCTAAAGCATGGAGTAGACATTCTCATAGTTTGTTTGTATGTGGATGATCTAATATTTACGGGTAGTAACAATAAAATGAATACGGAGTTCAAAAACTCCATGATGAAGCAGTTCGAGATGAAAGATCTTGGTCTAATGCGATACTTCCTAGGCATGGAAGTGCATCAATCAAACAAAGGGATCTTCATATGTCAACACAAGTATGCTCGAGACATGATCAAGAAATTTGCCATGGAGCAGTGCAAATCAGTTGCAACTCCAACTGGACATGGGATCCAATTGAGCAAGGACGACGGAGCATCAAAGGTTGACATGACCACTTACAGAAGCATGGTTGGGAGTCTGATGTTTCTCACCAACACAAGGCCCGATATTCAATATGTTGTTTCTCTAGTCTCAAGGTTTATGGCTAGTCCTTCTGAGCTGCATCTACAAGCAACTAAAAGAATATTGAGATATGTAAAAGGTACATTGGATTTTGGAATCCATTACCAAAAATGTAAGTCTGTAAAATTAGTTGGCTTCAGTGACAGTGATTGGGGCAGCAGTATAGATGACAGGAAATCTACATCAGGGAATTGTTTTAGTCTAGGATCAGGACTAATTACATGGAGTTCCAAGAAACAAACTGTTGTAGCATTGTCATCAACTGAGGCTGAGTATATAGCCATCACACATGCTAGTACTCAAGCCCTATGGTTGAGAAAAGTTCTTGAAGAGATTGGAGAAAGTCAAAGTGGTCCAACTCGACCGTATTGTGATAACATAAGTGCCATTCAGTTGGCATACAATCCAGTCCACCATAGCTAGATCAAAGCATTTCGATATGAAGTATCACTTCATTCGAGATATGGTGGAACAACAAATAGTTGAGCTTCAACATTGTAACACTTTGGATAATATTGCAGACATCTTCACCAAAGGTATAGCTAAAGCTCAATATATAAAGCTGAGAGACTGTATAGTCAGTCCTCTCAACTTTAAGGGGGAGAATGTTGGAAATAAAGCTAGTAAAAAGACCAAAAAGGAGTAAAAAAGGTGTAAAAATTTGTTTCAACTATAAGCTTTGGATCTTACCCCTTTGATGGCAAGCCGAGATTCACACAACAGCACTTCAAATTAATTTTTTGCAAATTGCTTAACACAGTCTTACAATACCATTTCCAGGCATAGTTCTTCCCCACTCAATCCCAAACTCACCATCCCTTTCCCTTACAATTTCTGAGTTTTTATCGAGGTCTCGGCCCTCCAGGCAATTAATGCCCCACCTGAGAGAATTCACCAAACAAAACAAGAAAATTCCTTCCCTCTACCAAGTTTTCGAATTTTCTTCCATTAATGGGCCCCCTGCCCCAATCCGCTACGAACTCGCATTAAATACCTCCCTTGTCTTGCAATCGCCGCTTTGGTCAGACCGTTCTTCTGAACCACCGTCTAACCCATATAGTCCATGCTCTGCAACTGCTGTTTTGTCAAAATTTAAGAATATGCGTGGTCGACATACTTGTCCAAAATTTCCTTAAGATGATTATCTCCATTTTTAATATACGCGATCGTCAACTCTGTTTTAATTTACGTGGCAGTCTGTGTGTCCATTTTTGGCTTTGTCTTCAACTGGTTGTGTCGCTTTATCACACGTGGCAGCCACGTGTCTATTTCGGCCTTGCCTGGCCATCCGCGTGTATACTTTGGCCTATCCTTTTCATGGCTGCGATACCACGACATGTCACGATATCGCGACCCAAACTGCCTCTTGTGCCTTAGTTCACTTCTTGGCCGTGATACCATGACATGTCACGATATTGTGACCCAAACTGCCCCCCTGCGCCTTAGTCTGCAAAATGTCGCGACATCGCGACGTTGCGATATCGCGACCAAACTGTGCCCGTGCCTTAGCTTTGAAGCTGTCTCGATAACATAACCATGTGGTAGCCTTCAACTGGTCACGATATCGCAACGGGACTGCCCCCTCGCCTTTGTTTTGAAATATCGTTGCGATATCGCGATGAAACTTGTCTAAGTCTTGCCATAGCCTTTTGAGGTCGCGATTTCGTGACCCCTCCCCCTTGCTTTACGAAACTTCCCCCCTTGCTTTACAAAACTTCCCCCTTGGGAAATAACTAAAAATAAATCAAATGCAAAGTACTTGGAAAAATTTGGAATACAAAGTACTTAGAAAATTTAGAAAAATTTTGGAAGATGCAAGATTGCTCTACTATCGCCGGATGCTCCTGCATCAGACACCCAGGGTAAATAAAAAAAAAGTGATCCTCACTTCTGTTTTGTTAGGGGAAGACCCAGGCGGTCAACCTCCATCTTCGACAACCAAGTTGCATCTTCAACAAGTCTGCCCTTCCACTTTATCAAATATTCAAAATACTGTTTGTTCCTGGTGCTTCTGCCTTCACGAGTGTCTAATATTTCCTCGACCTCGTCTGTGGTTGGAGTAGATGCTGGAATTTGCCATAACTTTGTACTTGGTTCCTCTGTACTATCTTCCTCATGGTATTCCACTAAATCTAAAATATTAAAAACAGGTGAAATGTCAAGCCAACTTGGCAATTCCACTTTATATGCATTGTCCGACTCCTATTTTTCCAGTATTTTGCATGGCCCAAACTTCTTCATATTTAATTTGTTATAAGTCTTGGTAGGAAATCTTTCCTTCCTGAGATGGACCATGACCTCATATCCTACTTCGAACTCTTTGAATCACCACTTCTGGTCTGCTCTTGTCTTATATTGAGTATTCATTTTTATAATTTGTTTCCTTACTTCTTCATGCAGACTTTTCATATGTTCCGCAAATTCTTTTGCCTCGGCACTACACTTTTCTCTCTTATCCAAATTTCTCAGTTCAGACACATTTCTTGGGCTGTTTCCATATATTATCGGGAACGGAGATTTATTTGTGCTATTATTGACTGAATTGTTATATGCAAATTCTGCTTGCGATAAAACTAGATCCCATCCCGTGGGTTGATCTGCTATCAAGCATCTCAGTAAATTACCCAGGCTTCTATTTACCACCTCTGCCTGTCCATCAGTCTGTGGGTGGTATGCAGAACTGAATTTCAGATCTGTCTTCAACTTCTTCCATAAAGTTCTCTAGAAATACCCAACAAACTTTGTATCTCTGTTAGAAACTATTATTCTTGGTAGACCGTGAAGTCGTACCACTTCCTTGAAAAATAACCCTGTAATGTGAACTGCATCACTTGTCTTCTGGTAGGGAATAAAATGTGCCATTTTTGAGAATCGACCAACCACCACAAATATAGAGTCATTTCCCCTCTGTGTTATCGGCAATCCAAGAATAAAATCCATGCTTATGTCCTCCCATGGCCTCTCAAGTACAGGTAACGGCTGGTATAATCCTATGTTTTGCCTTACGCCTTTTGCCATTTGGCATATTCTGCAAATTTGCACAAACTTCCTCACATCTTGCTGAAGTTGCGGCCAGTAGTAATTTTCATCCACCAGGGCAATGGTCTTATCCCTACTGATACCACTTGATGGCAAGCCGAGATTCACACAACACTTCAAATTAATTTTTTGCAAATTGCTTAACACAGTCTTACAATACCGTTTCCAGGCATAGTTCTTTTCCCCCTCAATCCCGAACTCACCATCCCTTTCCCTTACAATTTTTGATTTTTTATCGAGGTCTCGGCCCTCCAAGCAATTAATGCCCCACCTAAGAGAATTCACCAAACAAAACAAGAAAATTCCTTCCCTCCGCCAAGTTTTTGAATTTTCTTCCATTAATGGGCCCCCTGCCCCGATCTGCTATGAACTCGCATTAAAGACCTCCCTTGTCCTGCAACCGCCACTTTGGTCAGACCGTTATTCTGAACCGCTGTCTAACCCATACTGTCCATGCTCTGTAACTGCTATTTTGTCAAAATTTAAAAATATGCGTGGTCGACATACTTGTCCAAAAATTTCCTTAAGATGATTATCTCCATTTTTAATATACACGACCATCAACTCTATTTTAATTTACGTGGCAGTCTGCGTGTCCATTTTTGGCTTTATCTTCAACTAACTGTGTCGCTTTATCACACGTGGAAGCCACGTGTCTATTTTAGCCTTGCCTGGCCGTCCGCGTGTATACTTTGGCCTGTCCTTTTCTTGGCCGCGATATCGTGACATGTCACGATATCGTGACATGTCGCGATATCGTGACCCAAACTGCCTCCTTTGCCTTAGTCCAAAAAATGTCACGACATCACGACGTCGTGATATCGCGACGCTGTGATATCGTGACGTCACGATATCGCAACCAAACTGTGCCTGTGCCTTAGCTTTTGAAGCTGTCTCGATAACATAACCATGTGGCAGCCTTCAACTGGTCGCGATATCGCAACAGGTCACGATATCATGACGGGACTCCCCCCTCGCCTTTGTTTTGAAATATCGTCATGATATCGCGACATCGCGATATTGCGATGAAACTTGCCTAAGTCTTGCCATAGCCTTTTGAGGTCACGATTTCGCGACATGTCACAAAATCGTGACATGTCGCGATTTTGCGACCCCTCCCCCTTGCTTTACGAAACTTCCCCCCTTGCTTTACAAAACTTCCCCCTTGGGAAATAACTGAAAATAAATCAAATGCAAAGTACTTGGAAAAATTTGGAATACAAAGTACTTAGAAAATTTAGAAAAATTTTGGAAGATGCAAGATTGCTCTACTATCGTCGGATGCTCCTGCATCAGACACCCGGGGTAAATAAAAAAAAAGTGATCCTCACTTTTGTTTTGTTAGGGGAAGACCCAGGCAGTCAACCTCCGTCTTCGACAACCAAGTTGCATCTTCAACAGGTCTGCCCTTCCACTTTATAAAATATTCAAAATATTGTTTGTTCCTGGTGCTTCTGCCTTCACGAGTGTCTAATATTTCCTCGACCTTGTCTGTGGTTGGAGTAGATGCTGGAATTTGCCATAACTTTGTACTTGGTGCCTCTGTACTATCTTCCTCATGGTATTCCACTAAATCTGAAATATTAAAAACAGGTGAAATGTCAAGCCAACTTGGCAATTCCAATTTATATGCATTTCCCGACTCCCGTTTTTCCAATATTCTGCATGGCCCAAACTTCTTCATCTTTAATTTGTTATAAGTCTTGGCAGGAAATCTTTCCTTCCTGAGATGGACCATGACCTCATCTCCTACTTCGAACTCTTTGAATCGTCGCTTCTGGTCTGCTCTTGTCTTATATTGAGTATTGATTTTTATAATTTGTTTCCTTACTTCTTCATGCAGACTTTTCATATGTTTCGCAAATTCTTCTGCCTCGACACTGCACTTTTCTCTCTTATCCAAATTTCTCAGTTTAGACACATTTCTTGGGCTATTTCCATATATTATCGGGAACGGAGATTTATTTGTGCTCTTATTGACTGAATTGTTATATGCAAATTCTACCTGTGGTAAAACTAGATCCCATACCGTGGGTTGATCTGCTATCAAGCATCTCAATAAATTACCTAGGCTTCTATTTACCACCTCTGTCTGTCCATAAGTCTATGGGTGGTATGCAGAACTAAATTTTAGATCTATCTTCAACTTCTTCCACAAAATTCTCCAAAAATACCCAACAAACTTTGTATCTCTGTCAGAAACTATGCTTCTTGGTAGACCGTGAAGTCGTACCACTTCCTTGAAAAATAACCCCGTAATGTGAACTGCATCACTTGTCTTCTGGCAGGGAATAAAATGTGTCATTTTGGAGAATCGGTCAACCACCACAAATACAGAGTCATTTCCCCTCTGTGTTCTCGGAAATCCAAGAATAAAATCCATGCTTATGTCCTCCCATGGCCTCTCAGGTACAGGTAATGGCTGGTATAATCCTGTGTTTTGCCTTACGCATTTTGCCATCTGGCATATTCTACAAATTTGCACAAACTTCCTCACATCTTGCTGAAGCTGCGGCCAGTAGTAATTTTCATCCACCAGGGCAATGGTCTTATCCCTACCAAAATGCCCAGCCAGTCCCCCGCTGTGCTTTTCCTTGATCAATTTCTCCTGCATGGAACTCCTTGGAATGCATAATTTACTTCCCTTGAACAACATTCCATCTTGGATTAGGAAATCTAACCATTTTTTCCTGTCCATAGTAACAGGTGCCAAGCAAGCCATCCAGGCTGCTACAAAATCAGGATCTTCAGGATAAAGACCCTTCAGTTCTTCGAATCCAACTACTTCCACTATCATTTCAATTAGCAAATTATGCCTTCTGCTTAAAGAATCTACAACCCTATTTGATTTCCCGCTCCTGTGCTTTAATACAAAGGTATAGCTTTGGAGAAACTCAACCCACTTCATGTGCCGCTGATTCAGTTTTGTCTGGCTGTTGATGTACTGCAATGCCTGATGATCAGTAAATAGAACAAACTCTTTTGGCAAAAAATAATGCCTCCACTTCTTTAGAGCCTGAACTATAGCATAAAATTCCTAGTCATACACTGAATACTTTTTTCGAGCATCATTGAGCTTTTCACTAAAATAAGCAACAGGTCTGCCTTCTTGACTCAGTATAGCCCCTATTGCACTGCCACTGGCATCACAGTCCACATGAAATACCTTTTTAAAGTCTGGGAGTGCCAAAACAAGCTGTTCTATGACCTTTTTCTTTAGTGCATCAAAGCTCCTTTCAGCCCCTAATGTCCACTTGAACTCTTTTTTATCCCCTCTCATTGTTTCTGTGAGAGGTGCACAAATGTTGCTGAAGTTCCTTATGAACTTCCCGTAAAAGGCGGCTAGACCATGAAATGATCTTACCTCTGTTGTGCTTCTTGGGGTAGGCCATTTGATGATGGCTCTCACCTTCTCTGGGTCCATTTTTAGACCTTCTGCTGAGATTACAAACCCCAGGTATACTAACTCTTTCTTGAAAAAATTACACTTTTTCATATTTATTAATAACTTCTCCTCCCGTAGCTTTTCAAAAACCCTCTTGATATGCATCAGGTGTTCCTCCAGGGTTTTGTTGAATATTAATATATCATCTAAATAAACAATGACAAACTTTCCCAAAAACTCCTTCAGTACCTCATTCATCAGCCGCATGAAGGTACTTGGTGCATTGGACAGCCCAAGAAATGTGTCTGAACTGAGAAAGTTGGATATTTCGGCCCAGCCAGTCCTCCATTGTGCTTTTCCTTGATCAAGTTCTCCTGCATGGAACTCCTTGGAATGCATAATTTACTTCCCTTGAACAAAATTCCATCTTGGATTAGGAAATCTAACCATTTTGTCCTATCCATAGTAACAGGTGCCAAGCAAGCCGTCCAGGCTGCTGCAAAATCAGATCTTCAGGATAAAGACCCTTCAGTTATTCGAATCCAACTACTTCCACTGTCATTTCAATTAGCAAATTTTGCCTTCTACTTAAAGAATTTGCAACCCTATTTGATTTCCTACTCCTGTGCTTTAATACAAAGGTATAGCTTTGGAGAAACTCGACCCACTTCATGTGCCGCTGATTCAGTTTTGTCTTGCTGTTGATGTACTGCAATGCCTAATGATCAAGAATAGAACAAACTCTTTTGGCAACAAATAATGCCTCCACTTATTTAGAGCCTGAACTATAGCATAAAATTCCTAGTCATACACTGAATACTTTTTTCGAGCATCATTGAGCTTTTCACTAAAACAAGCAACAGGTCTACCTTCTTGACTCAGTACAGTCCCTATTGCACTGCCACTGGCATCACAATCCACCTGAAATACCTTGTTAAAGTCTGGGAGTGCCAAAACAAGCTATTCTGTGACCTTTTTCTTTAGTGCATCAAAGCTCCTTTCAGCCCCTAATGTCCACTTGAACTCTTTTTTATCCCCTCTCATTATTTTTGTGAGAGGTGCACAAATGCTGCTGAATTTCCTTATGAACTTCCTGTAAAAGCTAGCTAGACCATGAAATGATCTTACCTCTGTTGTGCTTCTTGGGGTAGGCCATTCGATGATGGCTCTCACCTTCTTTGGGTCCATTTTTAGACCTTTTGCTGAGATTACAAACCCCAGGTATACTAACTCTTTCTTGACAAAATTACACTTTTTCATATTTATTAATAACTGCTCCTCCCACAGCTTTTCAAAAACCCTCCTGATATGCATCAGGTGTTCCTCTAGGGTTCTGCTGAATATTAATATATCATCTAAATAAACAATGACAAAATTTCCCAGAAACTCCTTCAGTACCTCATTCATCAGCCGCATGAAGGTACTTGGTGCATTGGATAGCCCAAATGGAATGACCAACCACTCATACAAGCCCTCTCTTGTCTTGAAGGCTGTATTCCACTCGTCTCCTTCTCGGATACGGATCTAATGATAACCACTTTTCAGGTCAATTTTCATGAAGTACTCAGCTCCACTCAAACATTCCATGATATCATCCATCCTTGGCAATGGGAATCTGTATTTGATAGTGATCTTGTTGATGGCCCGTGAATCTGTACACATTCTCCATTCTCCATCCTTCTTTGGCACCAGCACTGTAGGTACTACGCATGGGATCAAACTTTCCTGAATCAATCCCTTCTCCAACAACTCCTGGACCTACCTGTTTAACTCCTCAGTCTCTACAGGCGTCATTCTATGTGTAGCTTTATTTGGCAAGCTCGATCCTAACACCAAATCTATATGGTGGCTGATTTTCCTTACTGGGGGTAAACCCTTACGCACATTATCAAACACAATATCTGGAAATTCCTCCAACAGATCTAGGACTTCTGCTGGGGTATCTTGGCATTCATTCTCCCTAACTCTCAGAATTATTGCATAACATAAATGTTCATGCTTTAAACCATCCAAAAACTTTCTCCCTTCAACTAAACAGATTTTGGAGCTGTTACACACCTTCTCATCCACTTCCTTTAAGGGTTTCAGCTTATGGCGCACGCCATTCTTCGTCAATGAGTAGGTGTTGGCTCAGCCGTCATGCACTGCACTCCGATCGAACTGCCAGGGCCTTCCCAGCAACATATGACAAGCATCCATAGGCAGGATGTTGCACAGGACCTCATCACAATAATTCCCAATATTAAATTTAACGGAGCACTGCTCACTGACCAAGGCCCTATGGTCCTTTTGTAGCCATGCGACCCAATATGGATACGGGTGCTTCTTCCTCTCTAACTGTAGCTTGGTAACCATTTCTTTTGAAACCAGGTTATCCGTGCTACCATTATCAATAATAATATTGCAAATCTTGTCCATGCATTTACACCTTGTGCAAAATAAACTTCTTCTTTGATCTGTGTCCTTCTCCTCATTCAACAGGACTCTCCTTACGATCATTGCTTCCCCTCTCTCCGCTTCTTCAGAATGTTCAGACTCAGCATCTTCCTTTGCCACAGCAGCTCTGGCTGGACCCTCAGGCCTCTTGTTTGTCCTTTCTCAGTGTTGTGGACACTCAAATGCCCAATGTCCTTCACCACAGTGGAAACATGTCCCATGAAATACTCCTCTTCCAAACCCTCGTCCAGATCCACCCCGTCCTCTTGGGTAGTCGTTTCGATCACTGTGGTCGATAAACATCCTCTTCCCTTTGATCTCGGTTACTATCGGCTTCACCAGTCTTCTTTAGATCTTTATATTTTTCTCCACCGGTTCTCCCACCCGCTTCTTCCACCATGGCCCCTTCCTCTTTGCTTGCCTTCAAATCGCCTATTCAATTTTTCTTCCACCTTTAAGGCAAACTGGTAAGCATCCTCAATGGTGCTTACCCGAACTAGGCTCAGCTCTTCCTGGATACCGAGTCTCAACCCATTGATATAACTGGCTACCTTTTCTTTGTTTACCTCTAAATTTCCAGTTCTAATAGAGATATTGTAAAAATCCTCGGTGTATTCTTGGATAGTTTTGTTTGTCTATCTCAAACTCTGCATTTTCCTTAGCAGATCCAACTCGTAATCTATCATAATAAACTGTCTTTTCAGCTTTTCCACTATTCTATCCCATCTTGTTATTCTCTCCTTCCCTATTCTATTCCTCTCCAACTGTATTCCCCTCCACCAAATGCTGGCATGACCCTTCAACTTGGTCTTAGCAAATCTGACCTGATTAGGGTCTTCAACCTCCTCATATTTGAAATATTCTTCTAAGTCATTTATCTAGTCAATCACCTCTTCTGGATTTAGGTTTCTCGAGTATGTAGAAGCCTCCATTTTTTGTTGCTTTCCAATCTAAGAGATGGCTTTGTACAACCTGGCTTGTGCAGGATCCACAACCTCTTCTTCTTCCTCAGACTGGTCTTCTTCTTCATCAACTTTGTCTTCACTTCCCTCATCCCTTCTGGGCTTGTGCTTTCTACGTAGCTCTTCTTGTAGGGCTTGAACTTGCCTCTGCAAAGCTCAGAAGTCTTCGGTTGGCACCACATTTCCAACTCCACCACGGTTTCTTCATGGAGGCATTTTTCTTTCTTCCCTGACAAATCCTTCCACAGATCTTGGTGTAACTGCCTCTCTTCTGGCGATCTGTTACATGCTCAGGAGCTCGTGCTCTGATACCACTTGATGGCAACCCGAGATTCACACAACAGCACTTCAAATTAATTTTCTGCAAATTGCTTAACATAGTCTTACAATACCGTTTCCAGGCATAGTTATTTTCCCCCTCAATCCCGAACTCACCATCCCTTTCCCTTACAATTTTTGAGTTTTTATCGAGGTCTCGGCCCTCCAGGCAATTAATGCCCCACCTGAGAGAATTCACCAAACAAAACAAGAAAATTCCTTCCCTCCGCGAAGTTTTCAAATTTTCTTCCATTAATGGGCCCCCTGCCCCGATCTACTACGAACTCGTATTAAAGACCTCCCTTGTCCTACAACCGCCACTTTGGTCAGACCGTTCTTCTGAACCGTCGTCTAACCCATACTGTCCATGCTCTGCAACTGCTGTTTTGTCAAAATTTAAGAATATGCATGGTCGACATACTTGTCCGAAATTTCCTTAAGATGATTATCTCCATTTTTAATATACGTGACCGTCAACTCTGTTTTAATTTACGTGGTAGTCTGCGTGTCCATTTTTGGCTTTGTCTTCAACTAACTGTGTTGCTTTATCACACATGGCAGCCACGTGTCTATTTCAGCCTTGCCTGGCCATCTGCGTGTATACTTTGGCCTGTCCTTTTCTTGGCCGCGATACCGCGACATGTCGCGATATCGCGACCCAAACTACCCCCTGTGCCTTAGTCCGCTTCTTGGTCACGATACCGTGACATGTCATGATATCACAACATGTCATGATATCATGACCCAAACTGCCCTCCTGTGCCTTAGTCCGTAAAACGTCGTGACATCGTGACGTCGCGATATCGCGACGTCACGATATCGCGACCAAACTATGCCCGTGCCTTAGCTTTTGAAGTTGTCTTGATAACATAACCACGTGGTAGTCTTCAACTGGTCGCGATATCATGATAGGTCATGATATCACGACCTATCGCAATATCGCGACGGGACTCCCCCCTCACCTTTAATATCGTCGCAATATCACGACGAAACTTGTCTAAGTCTTGCCATAGCCTTTTGAGGTCGCGATTTCGTGACCCCTCCCCCTTGCTTTACGAAACTTCCCCCATTGCTTTACAAAATTTCCCCCTTGGTAAATAACTGAAAATAAATCAAATGCAAAGTACTTGAAAAAATTTGGAATACAAAGTACTTAGAAAATTTAGAAAAATTTTGGAAGATGCAAGATTGCTCTACTGTCGCCGGATGCTCCTGCATCACCCTTTTACCTCCTTGGACGACAGTTGACTGGACAGGTAAGTTTAGCTTGGACGGCAGCTGACTGGGTAGGATTGGATGGCAAGGGCATCAAGGTGAACCAACTCAATTTCATTTTTCCCTTTCCTTCCTATTTCTTCTATTTCCCCAAATCCCTATATTCCCTAAGTTCGATTAATACTACGAGTATATATTCCAATGTAACTGAGGTTTTCGAAGGTTGAATATAATATTGATTATCTAATTTTCACTCCTAACTTCTCTCAAATCACATTTGAATCTCCCTCATCACCTAGAAATTTACCTCCTGAATTCTAAAAATCTATTTTAGACTTCTATAAAATTGACAAAGAAAAGTTTGTAAAGTATAATTATTCTTTATATAATCTATAAATGGGATTTAATTTTCTTGAAGACTTCAACTTACACTTAGGTTATTGAATCATAGATTACATGGATTTGAAGTCATTTGGATGAACTCGATTTGATAAATTACTCTATAATTATTCAAAGCAACCTAAAAGTGAACAAAGAGAGAAGAAAGCAACAATGGTCATAGGTGTTATATTTCATAGTAGTTTCTAAAACAAATGGAATCAAATATTACCTAGTATTGCTTTTCAAAAGAAATACACAACATATAGAAAACACATTATATGATAGGGTGTCCATAGAAACCACAATATCTTCACTTGAAGAGAATAAAAATACACTTAACCAATAAAAAATGTTTGGTAAGGGGTGTTTATACCCAATTATATGTTGCCTTCAGGTTAAGGTTATGAGACTGGTCCTGAGGAATAAATTGTTATTAAGTTACAAAATTAATATTTTCAAGGTTGACACAGGCTTAAATGGCAAACACAACATAAAATTGGTCATGGCCTCAATAGAAGATTAACCATAATATATTTCAAATCCCCTTAATAAGTTGAATAGGAGATATAGATAGAGGTCCCTATGTTGGATTCCCCCTTAAGGGACACTCTCATACTCCAAGAAGATCTTGCATACAAACAAAGGTGACCTCAAGTATGATCTTGTTCAAAATTTTTGTTTCCTACTCTAATGAAGGAATAGAGACTAGGTCTAGCATTCCATAAGCATGAAACCATCACAAAAAGTGCATCCATATATCAATGTGCTTCATTCACCAATAAAGCACAAAATATTGGGTAACCTATATAGTACTATGATTGTCATAGCAAAGAGGAACCAAAGGACTTTAAGGAATACCAATATCCTCTACTTGAGATCTACTATTCATCACCATGAATTTACCAAACATATGAAGAATCCATTGCCATAGATTCCAGACTATTGAGTAATGTCCCAAGAGATGGTCTATACTCTCCTCCTCCTTATTACAGAAAACACATTGAGAGGGGCCATGAAAAACCCTTTTCATAAGGTTATCCTAGGATAAAATTGAATACATTACATAATTATTGCTTATAGGATTTACACATGATTACATCATATAGTGATGACATTCTATAATAAGGTTAGATGAAACATATCTCAACATCATCTATAACATGAACTAAGATGACCAAGAAGAGAGGATATTATTGTAGGTAACATATTATTCCCCATGATGGATTCTCTAATGGGTCAATTCATACCAAATTAGAGGGAACCATTTGAATCTCCCTCATAACCTAGAAATTTACCTCTTGACTTCTAAAAATCTATTTTAGACTTCTATAAAATTGACAAGGAAAAGTTTGTAAAGTATCATTCTTCTTTATAGAATCCATAAATGGGATTTAATTTTCTTGAAGACTTCAACTTACACTTAGGTTATTGAATCATAGCTTACATGGATTTTAAGTCCTTTGGATGAACTCGATTTGAGAAAGTACTCTATAATTATTCAAAGAAACCTAAAAGTAAACAAAGAGAGAAGAAAATAACAATGGTCATAGGTGTTAGATTTCATAGTAGTTTCTAAAACAAATGGAATCAAATATTACCTAGTATTGTTTGTAAAAATAAATACACAACATATAGAAAACACATTATATGATAAGGTGTCCATAGAAACCACGATATCTTCACTCAAAGAGAATAAAAAATACACTTAACCAATAAAAATGTTTGGTGAGGGGTATTTATACCCAATTATATGTTGCCTTCAGGTTAATGTTATGAGACTAGTCCTAAGGAATAAATTGTTATTAAATTTAAAAATTAATATTTTCAAGGTTGACACGGGCTTAAAGGGTAAACACAACATAAAATTGGTCATGGCCTCAAGAGAATATTAACCATCATATATTTCAAAACCCTTCTTAAGTTGAATAGGAGATATAGAGAGAGGTACCTATGTTGGATTCCCCCTTAAGGGACACTCTCATACTCCAAGAATATCTTGCATACAAACAAAGGTGACCTCAAGTATGATCTTGTTCAAAATATTTGTTACCTACTCTAACAAAGGAATAGAGACTAGGTCTAGCATTCCACAAGCATGAAACCATCACAAAAAGTGCATCCATATCTCAATGTGCTTCATTCACCAATAAACCACAATATCTTGGGTAAGCTATATAGTACTATGATTGTCATAGCAAATAGGAACCAAAGGATTTTGAGGAATGCCAATCTCCTCTAAAATAATGAACATCCATCTAAGATGCTTGGCCACCTCATTTATAGCATAATATCTAGCCTCCATGGAGGATTGAGAAATGGTGGATTAGCTTCTTGAACACCATAAAACTAGGCTTGATCTCAAGTAGAACATAAAGCCTATGGTGGACTATCACTCATAAAAATATCCTACCCAATAAATATCTAAAGAACTTAATAAATTTGGAAAATTAAAATATTAGTAAATGCCCATATGATATGTCCCTCTAATTTATCGAAGAATACACTTTGTTATTGTCTAGTGACTCTCGAGGAGCCTACATGTACTTGGAATAGTAGCTAATAGCAAAGGACATATTTGATCTAATATGAGTGAGATAAATAAGACCTAAATGATATTGATTTATTTTAGCACAACCAAGGGTGTATTACAATCAAATCATAACTTTAAATCTAAAGCAAATGGGGTCTTATAAGGCTTACATTCCTCCATCCTAAAATTCTAAAGAAGATAAAAAGCATATTTAGGCTAAGAAATGATAATGTAAAATATTATTGATCAATTTATATTTCCAAAAAATGGAGTAAGATCCCCATATTTATCATCTTAAAGGTGGAATGAAGTAGTGACTTCATCTCCTAAATCAAATTAGTGGAGCTACCTATGATAATAAGGTCATAATCATACGTCATAATTACCATAATATCCTCACTATGATGTTTAATATAACATTATGCTCAACCTCACATCACTAAATTCCATAACTAATAAAGAAAAAATATTTTATCATACCAATATTAAGGATCCTACTTTAGACCATACAAATATTGGGTCAAGTGACATACCAATGGAGTAGGGTCATCTAGCAAAAATCAAGGTGGGTTTTGCATGTAAATCTCCTCATGAAATTGTCCATGGAGAAAGGCACTCTTCACATCCATCTAACACACTTTCCATCCATAGTAAGTTGCAATAGAAAGAATCATTATGATGGAGTTCATCCTAGCTATAGGTGCAAATGTATCAAGGTAGTCTATTCCCTCATGTTGAGAGAAGCCCCTTGGCAACAAGGCATACCTTGTGCTTTTCAATTTAAACATTTGATGTATACTTGGTATTGTAGACCCAATTAAACCCCACAAAATTATTATTTTCTAGAAGAGAAACCAACTCCCATGTTTTATTTTTCATCAATACCTCATATTTTGCTGCCATGACATCTTCCCATTCAGGCTTCCCCTTAGCCTAGGAGTAGGTGACAAGATCCTATGAATTTACTATCTTCAAAGACTGAGAAGGAGCCTTGATGTTGATCAAGGGATATAATGGGCTATGCATTGTTTAGAAGCATCTAAACCCACTTTGGGGTGGTATGTTTAGAAGAAGCATGGGTATCCTACACCATTTCAACATCAAAACTAAAATAGAATAATCCAACTCAACACTACTCACCTCATAATGCACAATTGAAACATTTTGAATTGAACCATCCTAATCCTCCTATCCTACTCTAGGGAAAGAGGAAATTCCCTAAGAAACTATGCATGGTGGATTCAAATTTATAGGAAATGAACAACCAATAACAGATGAAGATGTTCTATTAGGGATAAAATCAACCAAAGCATAAAAATAACCTACTAGAGCTAAGATAAGTAGATAATCAAGAGAATTAGAATATAGAAGATTAGGAGGGGAGTGGAAGGAATACCTAGAAGTAGCTCATCCAAGATGATATCTCTCCTAATCATCACCTCATACCTTTGAGGATAAAAGAGAGGATATGCCTTTAATATATTGGAATATCCTACAAATATACACTTATGGCTCTTGGGTGCCTCCTTTTTTAAAATATTATTGGTTATGTGATCCCATGTTGAAGATCCAAATATTTAGAATATAGACACATCTAGCTTATTTTTGATCAACTTCTCAAGGGGTGTCATTCCTTGAACAACCCTAATAGAAATTTAGTTGATGGTATACCCTACAAAAATAATTGCTTCACTCTAGAACTTGTGATCTAACCTCTTAGCATAATTCATGCAATGATTCATATTCATTATTATCCTATATTTTATTTCAACTAAACCATTTTATTCAGGAGTGTATTGAACAGTCCTTTGATATGCTATCCTATGAGTGATCAAGAAATCATGGAAAGTATGACTAACATATTCACCACCTCATATATCCTAAGATACTTGGTTCTCCTATATAAATAATTTTCAACAAGCGTCTTGAAGAAATTGAACCTCTCAAATACTTCATCATTGGTACGAATGGTATATACCACACATATCTAGAAAAGTCATCAATGAAAAGAAATAAGTACCTATTTCTTTAAATAAAAGGTGTATCCATATGTCTACATATATCACTATGAGTTATCTCCAAAGGGTGAGATGCCCTATTGGAAACTTCTTTTGGAAAGGTCTTCCTATGATGCTTTCCCAAAATACATCCCTCACAAACACCACTTGGAGGAGATATGCATGGAAGCCCAATATCCATCTCATGCTAACTCATGTACCTCAAGGAACTATAACTAAGATGTCCAAGCCTATGATGCCACCTCTAATTATCATTATTAGCATGTGCTATCATTGCAACAAAGTTCTTCTTGCTAGAAAAGGAAGTGGGTCTTTCATCCAAGTTATACATAAAATTATATCATCATAATATCTAGAAGCAGTAGTCCTAAATCCATTGTATATATCCTTAATCACCCATCTATTAGGATATAATTATACTTTCTTGTTTGTGCGAGTAATATGACAAACATTAGGAACATGAATTACCTCATCAAATTATAAAAATATAATATGATACCTACACTTTCTAAAAACTATAACAAAGAGTAATCTCCAATCACAACATATTCCCTTGCATGATTTTTGTTATAGCCTTGAAGAAGATGCTTGTGCTTTATCATGTGCCTTGTAGCCCTTGATTTAGCTATCAGGTCATCTAAAGAAGTGGATGTCCAATATGTAGAATTAACTACAACATGTGCCTATGAGGTTTCCTCATAAAATTTGTCCTTACCTTGTGCACAGAAGAGACTAACATCAACACCCCTCTTTCTTGTTTCTTCCTCCAATTTATTGATCCAAATTCTATAAAAAAAAATAATCTTCTTTATAGAACTCACAAGTAGGATTCTTGAAAAGCTTCTTCAATTTTCAAGCGACACAGTTAGGACCATTCAATTAGGGCACATGGTGATCTATAACTATTCTACCAAAATTAAAAAAACTACAAGTAGTTGTAACTATAACCAACACCACAAATGCTAAGGACTTGAAAAACCATGCAATTTGAAAAAATACACTCAAAATGCTTTTTTATACAAAAATTATGGCCTTAAGAGGTTCAACTCTAAAATAACAAAAAATCACTTCAAAACCTTTAAAAAAATGATTGTTTTTGTACCTTTTGTGAGTAAGATACCCCCATGTGTCACTACATGAGTGGTTGAAAGGTTTATTAATGTGCACTAACTAGTGAACCACACTACGTAACTTGTCATTGCCTAATTCACTCCAAAAGTGATGCACTATTAATTGTGTAAGTTTATGAAGAACACAAGCTTATACTGAGAGGGGGGTGAATAGTATAAGATCACTTTTTAATTTTTCTTTCCCAATAAATATTATGCAATGTAAATATAGCAATATCAATAGCAGTAATCAAAGAAATGCATAAATCACCACACACAATAGAGACACCACAATTTACATGGTTCACCCAATGTGGGCTACTCCACGGAGAAAATATTTCACTAAAATTTTCTCAATCAATATCTTGGGAATCCTTTCCCTATTACAATGTTTATGGACCTATGTCCAAAGGAGATACCAATCCCCTTAATCAAGTTCATGGATCTCTATCCACAAGAGAACTCCTTTCTCCTCTTGCTCTGGTTGGTGATCTTCTAGAAGAACTGTTGCCTCTACTACATTGGCTAATGGATATCTATCCACTGAAGACTCTTGTCCTCACTCAAAATACCTATCCTCACTACCCTGGCTAATGGATCTCTATCCACTAGATACTATCATCCTCTATACTTTATCACCTCCAAAGCTTACACTTAACTCTGTCTCAAATCTATACTAAACACAGTCCATCGGTCTAGCACAAATATATCCTCAATATCTATCTCTGGTCTGGCACAAATCTATCCTCAAATCTGCACCAAACTCTATCCTTGAATCTATACTAAACATAGTCCCTCGTTCTAGCACAAATCAGTCCTCAATCTTTATCCTCAAGCCTTAACTCAAAGCTTGACTCAATCTCAAATCAACTCTACTGGATCTGCCCCAAACCTTAACTCAAGGTTTGAACAAATCAATCAATCAACTCTACTCTCAAGCCTTCTCAAAGACTTATCTCAAATCTACCTTGTAAGCTTTCATAAAATCTCACACCAATCAGTCTACAAGTCCTCTCTAGAACTTGTCCAATCTTCTCAATAAGTCCTCTCAAGAACTTAACCAAATATGCTCAATAAGTCCTCTCAAGAACTTAACCAAATTTGCTCTCAATATGTATTGTAAGCTTCCACAAAAGCTTACTCAAATCTGTCCACAAGTCTTCTCAAAGACTTACCTCAAATCTGCTCAACAAGTCCACACTAGAACTTGTCCAATCTCATAGAAACATAAGAGAGACTTGTCCAATATGCTCCTCCCACTCAAACAATTTCAATCACTCTTTCAGAAACATACAGAGAATTGTTAGAGACTCAATATGCTTCAACTCAATCACTTTCTCAATTCAATTCAGAATATAGAATAGTTTATTTTATGGAACTTGAACAATCACTTCACACATCCACTTGACTAGGCTCAACCAACTCTACTCAACCAATCACTCAATGAAACAATCCTTCCTTACAAACCCTAGTCCAAGTATATAAACACCAACTCAAAATGTTTCCAACAATGCCCAACAACCAATCTCACATAACAATGATACTCATGTTCTTTTCAAACCTTAGTTCAAGTTCTTGACTCAACAACTCACTTCAACAACAATGCTCACAAAACAACTCTCACATAACAATGATACTCATGTTCTTTTCAAACCCTAGTTCTTTGCTCAACCAATGACTTCAACAAAAATGCTTATAAAACAAGGTTTTAAACACAACTCTTTATTCCAAAAAACCTTGAAGCATTAACTCAACACACTCAAAAGGAAACCCTAATCAAGTCCTTTTCACTCCAAACTTATTTTCCAGAAAAACAACCAATCAACTTAACTATGGAAGAATGTGCTCATACATTTTTCTTGATGATGAAGGAATCTCATAAATCTGCCAAAACCACAAACACTTCTTTGCCAAGCTCAAAGAAGTTATAAGATGATAAACTCCCTCAAAAATACAATATAAATATCAAGACACACATACACCTTATCACTCCATATTTAAGAAAACATTCATCAATATTTACAAAAATAATTCACCACTTACACCTTATAATCTCCCAATTAAAATAATATTCAATGCACTCTTATTTTCAAAATAACTCAATGCAAGAAGTTCCCTTTATCCTTTTAAAACTTCAACAAATCAATGTGACACAAACACTTTATTCAAAAATAAAGTTAACCCCTTATTCCTCCAATTTACCAAAAATAATAATCAAATAAAAATCCTTTTAAGCAACCCTTTTAACTCCCTAAGACCTCATGTCAAACTTTAGGTAACACAAAATAATAATCAAAATTTATTACCTTTGCCTTGGTGGGATTCGAACTCATGACGCAACCTCAACTAGTGCCCTAGTCGTGGCTCCAACCGCCACGTGAGCTAGGTGCTCGCTTGGGGAGTAAAGAGCACCACGTGCTCTATAAAGCTCTCTGCTTTGCCTAGCAAAACATGTGCCGTTTCCTTTGGTGCTTCCAACACAAACACAACCACCAAAACACGTTGCCATCGCATTTCGAACGCAGGTCACCTAGCACCCAAACACTCTAACCGCTGCCCTCTTGCCACTAGGCCATGCTGCCCAGATGGCTTTCAAATTTTGGTGCTTTTCGTTTTTGTCTCTATTTGCTGGCACATAACACAAGAAATTTGCTTCTCTTTTTCCGCATGAGTTCTCAACACAATTGCATGCATTAACGTTCAAGCAAAAGGATAATTTTAATGCCTCTAAGGTATGGGTTTTTATATCAATTTCCTCCTTCACACATATACGTCGGTGCTTCGAATTTCCTTCAAACTTTAGACGTCGACACTATGATTTTCCTTTAAACTTATTAATTTATAAATTATTTAAATTCTCTTGAATTTAAATTTTATAAATTAATTCTTTAAAACCCTTTGGTTTTATTAAGGCCTTCTCTCATTGTACAACTTTGTATAAATAATATTTATTTATAAAATTTAAATTCAATTTGAATTTAAATGTTTTATAAAATAAATATTAAACCTTCCTTTAGCTTTGCAATAAGCTTCCTTGGGTTTTTATGAAAAACCTTCTAACTTATGCTTCCACATAATATTAAAAATATTATGAAGCCCTTTTGCCTTTAACCTCTGCATTGTTCCTCTTGACCTTTTGACATTATCGGTAGCTCATTAATGACAACTTCTTTCCTTGACATCAATGACAACTTTGACTCAAAATGTCCAACAGTTTAATGAGATGGCAAAAATGTGATTGGTAAATCTTGCTTATATAGGTGCCAGGTGGAATATAGATTATCATGTTAGACCCTATACAATCAATAAAATTGGCCCAATCAAATCCTATTATATGCCACCTTGAAATATATGCCATTTTCATATCACCCTATTTTTCCACCTTAACTACCACATGTCACATTAGGATTCATGCACCTTCTGCCTAGTTAGTTGTATGGATTTCCATGATAGCTACCATGTGTTGCCTCAAGAAGTGTGCACTTGTCAACTTAGTTGTATATACTATCATGTGTCACCTTAAGGTTTGTGCCACCTTATATGTACATTCAAAATTAGCTACCACATATTCCTCGAGATGCATGCACCTACCAACTCAATTGTATGAACTACCATGTGTTACCTAAAATTTATGCCACTTTTGCAGTATTGATTTTCATGTGGATTTTGTACCATATCATTATTATGGATAAAAACTTATTCCATGTCAACAAAAAATGCCACATCATCAAGGATGTTGATGTCATCACAAGCATGCATTGAGGAAATGTTGATGTCATTGCTATAAAAAAAATAAGAAGGGGAGTTTTAACCTAAGGTGTCACATACATGAATGTCTTATACCTTGTTATCATTCTCATCAAGCATGATGCTTGGGATGAAAAAGGAGCAAGAACAAACATAAATTCAAGTATCAATTCATGCTCTCCATTTTTTTCCCTACCCATGGCATGCACCTACATCAACTTGATGCATGCACAACCAATGGGCTACTTTTCCTCCAAAATATTGGAATATTTTGATTTCAAAATTCAAAATTTTAAATTTGGAAGTGAAATACGAAATATTTTCAAATACAAATTTGAGGTACCTAGAGATAAAATGACAATAATTGTTGAATTATGACCTCATTTAATTTTATAAAAAATCATAAAAGTCTAATGGTTTGTCTATGTTTGTTATGGGTTGCCTTATACAACCATTTTGTTAAGTGTAATCAATCAAGCCCTTATCTTACACCTATGCAAAAAAAATATTGTAGGACCATTTTTGTAAATTTTTTAAGTGTCTAGGAGGTCTTTTCTAAGCATGAAAGCCTAACCATGACCTCTCTAGCACCATGGGTCTATCTAAAAAATTTTAGCCTCTTCTTTTCAGTGGCCAAGTAGCCTCTTTTCTCATTAATGTTGTTATTGGTCATAAAAGCCAAAAGAGAAAAGGATTTTTTTTATATATCCATAAAATAAAATGATGTTTTAAGAAATCTCAAAAGATTAATCCTAAAACTAGGGCATCCATTTTATTAGAAAAAAATTAACAAGCAAGATTGAGTGCTAATGAGAGGAAAAATTAAACCAGTTAGTGAGTATTTCTCTTGGAGCAAATCTGTTGGTTCCATTGAGATCCTCATGATCCAAGTACATTAGGGTTTTTTGTTAGAAACCCTTCTTCAAATTACATCATCAGCTTCAAAAATAAATCTTCTTCATAAGCCTCTTCAAAAAACATCCCTACGAGAAGCTAGAAGAGAAATCTACCACTGGTAGAAGCAAACAAATAATGATGATTCACACCCACTATGGTACCATGTTAGATTTCATAGTATTTTCCAAAAACAAATGGAATCAAATATTACCCACTATTGCTTGTCAAAATAAATACACAACATATAAAAAACACAGTATATGATGGGGTGTCCATAGACACCAAAATATCTCCACTTAAAGAGAATACAAAATACACTCAACCAGTAATAAAATGTTTAGTGAGGAGGGGTATTTATACCCAATTACACGTTGCTTTAGGTGAAGGTTATAAGACTGACCCTTTGGAATAAAATTTAAAAAAATTACAAAAAATACCTTTTTCAAGGTTTATATAGGTCCAAAGGGAAAACATAACAAAAATTCGATTGTTGCCTTAAGATAAGCTTAACCACCACATATTTCAACAATAGGAAGAGGTTTTTATCTATCAAAATAACCACATGAGTCACTAATTCAGTAATTTAAAATGGTAAAGTAAGATTGGCCATAATAGTTTTAACAGTCTTCATCTATCTTTGTCATACCTCCTAAATATTCTATTTTATCCTCAATGATTTAAAGTGCTAAATATAGGCCTTGATGTCATTGAATTTTAAAATCTTAAGGAAGAAAATGTCCATTTCCAATCTACTAAATATTATGACATTAATATTTTCAAAAAATTCCTCCAATGTGTCCCACATATTGATGGTAAGTTATCTCTCTAATATGAAAAAGTATATCCTATTACATCAAGATTGCAAATAACCTTAGTGCTTATTCCTTCTTATGTTCCAAAACTGCTTCATTATCATTGCTCACTATATTGATTGAATATTCTTACTCCTTAAAATATAGGTCATCTAAACATCCAAGTATTATAGTTTCTTCCAATAAGATAAGTAACATAATCTAGTTTTGGGTATAAAAAACCCTCAACACAACAAGTCCTTAGATTGATGTCATTAATGTGAAGATCTCAAAAACTATGTGATCTAAAAATGAGCCTAAGGAAATTTTATATGTAAAAATTATGGCCAATATATATTTAGGACTATTACTATTGATAACAAAATAATAAATACCTCCAAACTTTATGAAAATTCATACCATAAAAATCTTCCACCAGGCATGCAATGATAGGGGGTTTTACCACTATCTATCCACTTTTATACTATTATGTTCAAATGATGAATTAAAGAGGACCACATGGATTTTTGAGATTGGTTTTTATGCTTCATATATATGTATGTATGTATTTATGATTTGTTTTATAATGTAAAACCTATTTCAAATACCACATTGACCTCCATTGTCCATTGAGGTAGTAGTGATCACACCCATGCCCTTGGGTAGCTAGAACCTTACACAAGTAGTGATAGTTGAGCACCCAAACCACATGTTGTGGTGGTTTTCCATCACATGGGTAATTCTACCTTGCCATACTATACCAATTAGGAAGGGCATGTCTGTTATGTCAACACGTGGGAGATTGTAGAGGAAAATCTAGTAAGATCATAAATATGTAACCACCCCTAAGCTACAAAAATGAGAAATGGTAGTAACAACTTGTCATTCAAGGGACCACAAACCTATAGAATTGATGACCCTAGATCTAGAGACCTTAAATTTTCCAACCATAGTTGTAGAAATATTTTGGTTGTAGAATAGAGAACATGCAGATCTTCTACATAGAGTTTTGAATGGAAAGAGATCTCATATTGGCCTATAAATAGGCCTATAATTTCATTGTAAAGGCATTGGAATTTATCTACTCGTACCTCATATTTGGTCTTGTGAGATATTCCTTTCAATTCTCGCATTGTATAAGTAGTTCTCGAACCTTGAGCCACTATCTAAGGAGCATTGAGCCTCCTCAGGTCATATTCCTTATAACTATTTTAACACATGAATGGGAGCTATGACTAATTTCACTTTGTCCTACTTCTCTAAGTGTATTTTTAAAGTTATGTGTATTGAAGTGTGTTTAAATTATAGTTATTAGACTATGGTGAATATGTTAATTTCTATCCTATTCATGCAATCAAGAGGGAAAATTTTATCTTGGCACATCACCCCCATAACTTAGGTTTTATTTTTCTACAAATTTACTTTTCTATTCTTTATGCTTTCTATCTTTTACTCATTTTATTTCCTTTAGTTGCACCCCAAGAAAAGCAAGCCTGAGCCTATGAGGTCTAAAAGCATATAAATATCAAACCCAACAAGGATCCAACCTTGGCTAAAAACCCTAGAGGTTGCTCCATAGGTGTTCCCTTCACTTGTAGAGCTTCCCATTATGTCACTCTATTTGAGGCATGAGTGTCCTAGGCATGCTACTATCCTTACAGGCTGAAACATCCAAAGACGACAACACATGTGACATATTACACACAAATATTATAATTGTTTTTTATTGATTGATAGTGCCATAATGCATAGATGATACTAAAGACTCCCCATACCATAGAAAAAGGACATGCTTAGTCCATGCATAAAAGAACACATTGGCACCCATACACAATGTAAAAATATAACATGGTATTTTAAACCTAAGACTAGCCTCACATAAATTCTAAAACAATGCCACTATATCTAGATTTCCTCATGCTTAGTTGGAACATGGGGGAGTATCTTTAGATACTTTCCATCCATAGATTCCAAAGGGAAACACTATATTCCATCCACATAAGGGACCCCAATTCAAGACCAAATTTGGTAAAAATTCCACTATCAAACTTGTCTATGGAAACACTAGGATGGGAGGACATAGAGAAAATTTCCTTAACTAAATTATCAATAATTATGCTCAAATATTTGCACATATTATAAATATGGACAAAAAATATAGGATGCAATTTTTTGGTTACGTTTATAAAAATGCATATTCCTGGATAATGATTATGAATTTATTAGTTTCTCCCCTTGATTATTATGTCAAAAGTGACTTATGAAACAACTAAAGATAACTCACCCTATTGATTGGATAAAGAATATAAGGCTCTAACAAAAATTCTTACATGACTAGGTAATTCTGCTCAATACCTACTCTAATGCCATGTAGGATTTTATAATATTGTCTAGAATAAAAAAAAGAAATAAAATGATTCAAATAGTATATAAGAAGTAAATAGAGTGAAACGAAAGAGTGATATATATAAATTGATGGATGGCCTTGATCACTAAGCACCATGATAAAATGATATCATAGTTATATAATTGATTAGGTGGTTTAGGGGTATTTATACCAAATATCTAAATCTCAATAGTATATAATTACATATCATATTAATCCCATGCCAACATGACATAGAGACATAAAGCTTAATTATAAGTTACTAAAACCTTATCTATTACTTAGTCATTAAGAAGGTTAGCTATGGTTAACTTTAACCATGGTTTAAAAAATTCCCATAGGGTTAATTACATCAAATCACAATAAAATACATTCATTAATGATTTTTAATAGTCTTTAGACATGATTACATATACAATGTCAACCTTGGTCAATAATGTTAGATTAAACATATCTCAATAATATAATTGATTGGTTGGTTGAGGGCTATTTATACCAATTACCTTAATATTAACAATAAATAATTACATATCACATTAACCCCATGCCAACATGGGATAAAGACATATAGGTTAACTCTAAGTTAATAAGTCCTTGCATATTACACATCAGTCATTTAGAAGGTTAGCTATGGTTAATGTTAACCATGGTTTAACTAAATACCATATCATGATCCTGAGGAGCCGAGCCGACTTTGCATTCATCGTTTGCATGTGTGTTTTTTGGCCTCGTCACAGTGCTGCATGTGCCAGTGGATGGGATCTGTTACTTTGTCCTTCCATTATTGATCCGCCTTGGGCGGAATTACTGTGTTTTTTTTTAATATGTCACATTTGGTTCCTCCTGGTTCATCGTCTGGTGAAGCCGATGGAGAAAAGGATGGCGGGCAAGCAACCTCGAAAGTTCATTCCCACGGTGTTCCACAAGGTAATGTGCCAGACATTTCTATTCCCCTCGATAGTTTCAATAAAGCTTGTACTTGGCTAGAGCAAAATACTGTCATAGGCTACTTCTTGGGCCGTATCCCCTCTGATGCAATTCTACGAAACTGGTTTCAAAGCTATTGGAACCCATATGGTATCTTTGTAGAGTCTATGCAAAACCTGACCAAAGGTTTCTTTCATATTCGGTTCTCTGATCTAGAGTGTGTCAAAAAGTTCTCAGCAAGGGTCCTTGTTATGTTCATAGCACTTTGCTTATTTGTCAACCATGGCACAAGAATTTCCAGGTTGCCAATGGTGTCTCTCTTGTTGTCCCTGTGTGGGTTGAATTCCCAGGTTTGCCAATGGCATTGGTCCCATTTATTCGTGATGTTGCCATGAAAGTTGGGGAATTTGTATGTGAAGAGCCTCAACGCTTCTATAATGCTCGGCCTACCCGTCGGCTCTGTGTGAAAATTGATTTGGCCAATTCCCTCAAGGAATTTATTGATATTAAGGTAGGTGATACTAATATCCACCAGAGAGTGGTGTATGTCAATTTGCCAAACACTTGCTACAGGTGCCAGTCTGCCACACACAAGATTAAAGATTGTCCCTTAATGGCAGATAAGTTTAAATCCAAGGGCCCAACCCCTGTTAATCAAGCTTCTAATGAGAAAAACCAGCCAACCAAAGATGGGTCTGACAGTGACTGGAAGGTGGTCTCCAAGAAAGGCAAGCATGTCCCTGGTAAAGGCCCTCAGGGAGGCCAGTCCTCTGTCCATAATCCTCAGGGGGGCCAGCCTGCTGGCTCCTATGCTCAAGCCACAACGATCAAACCGCCCTTGCATGTCCCAGTTCCATCCCATAATGCTTCCCCAAGTACTCAAATCCTTTCCAATTCAGCAGTTGTGGTTGAAGATATGTCGATGGCTCTTAAAGATGATGGTATCCTCTCTGTCTCCATGGTTGCTCACCATCTGGAGCAAAAATAAGGCATGAATGCCCAAAGACGAAGGTCTCGTAGTCCAATGCAGGGTCTGCATGCAGACAAAAACCGACAACTGGGAAGCTTTTCTAGGAACTCGTTTCGCCTGCTTGCTATTCTGGGTGACTCTGATGAGGTCAGAGGAAGTTTGATCCTCGACAGGTCAGAATGATTTTTCTATCATGGAATGTTAGAGGACTGACGGACCCAGTTCGAAGATACATGGTTCGCGATGATATTACTTTCTGTGCAACCAAGTATGGGGGCCCAGATATCGTTTGCTTGCAAGAAGTTAAAATCACTGAGTTCCAATTGCAGTGTGCCTGTGCGCTCATTTACCCTAATAGTCAACTTTTTTCCACCAAGCACCCTCCCGGTCGTGGTGGTGTCGTTATTCTCCTGGCCAATAGATGGCATGGGAATTTTGTTGATTGGGGGGTTGACCCTTCTAACCAAGCTGTTTGGATTTTGCTTGAAGTTGACGGAATGTCCTTTGGAATTTTAAATGTATATGCCTCCAATAGTGCTCCAGAGCGCTGTTTGCTTTGGAAATGGTGTGCCTTTTCTTTGCCTCCTGCAGTTTGGATCGTCTGTGGAGATTTTAATATGGTTGAGCGTGCTTCTGATAAAATTGGGGGTCTAAACCACAGGTGGGCCCTTGGTGAGCGTGAAGCCTGGTTTTTTATGAAAAAAAATATGTTTGTCCGACCCTAATTCCCGTCTTTCTCCTCGCTTCTTTTGATGAGCACCTTTGGTTTACCCGGAATAACTTTCAAGTTGGGCGGGCAAGGATTCTCAAACGTTTAGATAGAGCTATGTTGTCAGACCATACCCAGTTTTATTTTCATCGAAAGCATGGAGATGCTCCAGTTGTGGAGGTTATTGCTGGTACTATTGGGTCTGATCATTCCCCAATTATGTTCACTGTTTTATCTTCTCGTGGTACCCGCTCAGTGGTATTAAGTCTCAGCTTTTTTCTTAACACATCCTTTCTTCAGCATTCTTCCATGATGTGTCATATTCGGAGAGTCCGGAATTTGGGGGATAGACCTGTTGGTGAAGAAGGATGGATTGAGTGGTGGAATGATGCTATATCCCGAACCACAACCCTTCTTCGCAGTTTGGGCAAGAAAGTTGCTCAGTTTAGAAAATATTCTTTGCTTGCTTTACGCACTGAACTGACAAAAGCCTCTTGTAGGCTTGAAGCCAACCCTCTCTGTCCTGTTTTGCAGGGGCATGCTGCTCAAGTTCGTCATGAGCTCAAGGTGGCAGAGCTCTATGAAGCTAAAGGTGCTCAGATCAAGGCCCGCTTACATTGGCTTAAAATTGGGGACAGAGTTTCTAAGGAATTCTTCCAAAAGTTACGTCCTCCTCGCAATGCCATTAAATTCAAAGCTATTGTGGACAATGGTATTCGCCATACCTCTCTACCAAGTATTGCTGACATTTTTGTTAAGCATTACACTCAAGTTTTTGCTGCTCAGTCTTCTTCTCTGAAGAGGGATGAAGCTCTCAAGCTTTGCATGGATGTTGTCCCTAACAAACTCTTTGTAGCTCAAAGAGAGGAGTGTGAAAAGTATTTGTCTGTTGATGACCTTGCCTCAAGCATTAACTCAAATGGCCAATGAGAAGGCCCCAGGCTTGGATGGATTTCCTTGTGAATTCTACAAGGCATGTTGGGACTTTGTTGGTTCTGATTTACACAAAGTCTACCTTGAAGCCATGCACAATGGCTCTCTTGGAGCAATTTTGAACCGAGGTAATATCAAGTTCATTCCAAAACAAGGGGATCCTGAATGTATAACAAATTGGAGGCCAATTACCCTGCTCAATGTCAGCTATAAGATTATTGCCAAAGCCCTGGCTCTGAAACTCCGGCCCCTGTTGCCTCTTATTGTTAGGCCGGAGCAAACAAGATTTATTAAAGGCAGATATATATTGGATAATGTCATTGCAGTTTGGGAAGGTATGGAATGGGCTAGGCGGTCTGGTCAACAAGCCCTCTTCTTGAAAATTGATTTTGAAAAGGCCTATGATAGAATTGAATGGAACTTCATTCTTTCCATGTTACAGTCTTTAGGGTTTGGGCCTGTGTTTGTTCAATCTATCAATATTCTTTTTCAGGATGCTTCGACTGTTTTATCTTTGAATAATCATCAAACTAGGCCAATCGGTTTGTTCAGATCTGTTCGGCAAGGTTGTCCCTTGGCTCCTTCTCTGTATATCCTTGCTGCTGAAGCCTTTGGATATTTGCTTGCTAGGCATGCTTCTTTGGGCCAAATTAAGGGTATTTCTCTCCCTGATAACCAAGGTCAGCTCATTAATGGTCACTTTGCCGATGACTCTTTTCTCACTCTTTTAGAGGAGGAACACTCAGTGAAGGAAGCACTCAGATGTTTGGAAGTTTTTTGGTTACGCCTCTGGTTCTAGTATTCAGTGGAGAAAAACTTCTTGTTATCGGCAGTCCCCTACCCCACTCCCTCCTTGGCTAGAATAGTTTCAATGGCATTGGATTTTTCCAGGAGAAGTGTTCAAATTTCTAGGGATCCCTTTTGCCTTTTATGGTTCCCCTGTTCGCTTATGGAACTATGTTCTATAGAAAGTTGAGAAAAAGCTTGAGTATTGGATTACTAAGAAGATGTCTCTGGCAAGAAAATTCCAGATTTGTTCTAAGGTCCTTGCCTCTACTCATGTGTATTACTCTTCTTGTTGGGTCCCTTCACAAGCATGCTACCTTAAGCTTGAAAGACTATTGAGGAATTTTTTGTGGGCAAACTCAACTGAGAAGAAAGGTTTTCACCGGGTTGCTTGGGATATGTGTTGTTTACCTAAAGCTTCAGGAGGAATGGGCATGGTTGACTGTAAAAGACAAGGCACGGCTCTTTGTGCCAAATGGATCATACGAGCCCTTAAAGGCTCGGAGGCCTGGAAAATCCTCATCAGACATTGTATTTCTTCAGGGCTGAAATACAGGGCTGCCTTTGAACAAACAAGCCTGGAGAGGAATTGACCTCCCTTCCCTAATTGTAATGCCAGCCTTTGTGAAAATCTCTTGGTTCTTTTGTGATTAAAAGTATTTGGAAATCATGGCAGCAATTCACTCCTTGGCTTAAGTGGAAAGGGAATAGAGGCCATAAAGGACTGTCCATCAATTCTTTAAACATCTGGTGGTCTTCGATGATTAACATTCAGGGAACTCCTCTTGCTCAGGTCCCGTGGATTCATGCCCAAAAGTTTTTTAAAAAAGGTATATCTACAGCTTTCTGATTTTTATTCTCAAACCTCGAGGGATTGGATCCCTTGGCCACTTTTTAAACAACAATTTCAGTTGAGCACTGGTGACAAGCTCACTTATGACTCAAGTAATTGACATTATCCCCTTTTCCATGTGGCACAAGTGTGGGCAGCACTCTCAGAGGCCATGGTGGAAAGATTGGTCCCGGTTTTCGGATATACCATTGTTGAATTACTCAGCTAAATTGGGTTACAAGTGGCTCTCCCCAATGTTGCCAATGGTCCCTAGACTTAATGATAAATGGGGAGATCCAGTGGCGGTTTCTGGTTGGAAGGCTCGATTTCATATAGTTTGGTCTTCTTTTCTTGAGCCAAAACAATCATTTTTTGCTTGGAGCCTTCTCTTTCAAAGTTTACCCTTAGGAGACAGACTCAGGCACTTGGGAGTTGCAAACCCTAAATGTGCATTCTGTAATGAGGATGAATCTTCTCCTCATATTTTCTGGTTCTGCACAAGAGCAAGGAGTGCCTGGGAATGGGGATGGTCTTTTTTTTCCCAATTCCAGGATGAATCCCTTACATGGCAGCAAGCTCTGTTAGGGGATAAGATTAAATTTGTTCTTCCCTTGTCCAAAGTGTGGCACATATTTCGAATTAGTCTTCTTTTTCACATGTGGAAATCTAGAAACAAGATAGTTTTTCAGCATCAAAATCCTTCTGATGAATTTTCTCTAGCTGACAAAATAGAGGTGTTTCAAGATACATGGTTCCAGATTTGCAATCAGCAGGCTAAACTTGACATTGAGCAGGTGCACATGAAGGCACTTTTGGATGACTGGAAAAATGCACCATGCTCAGTTAGCAGGGTTTCTCCAAACAACGCACAGCAGACATCCTGTTCCCGCTCGAGGTCTCATCAACTGCCACGTCTGGTGCATGCACAGGGAGGTTGGGGACATGACAATTTTACCTACAATGATGGATGGAATGCACAACCAATTCAATCACCATCATGTTCTCCACCCAGAGGTGCCTGGGATGAGCTGGTGGAAGTTAATGGTGGCACACAGGATCGTGCCTGGAATGCAGGGGATATAAGTGCACATAATCGCCAACTTGATAGATCTCGAGGACAGGGCTGGGGAGATTCAAATGTTCATGAGGATCAGGGACACACAGATGGATTACCGCATACCTTGGCCATTCCATGGGACTCCAACGTAGACGTGCAGCCACAAACTTTCTGATTGCATGCAAGTTTCACTGCCTGTTTGATTGATGTTGCCTAGTTTGTAGTGAGCTCTGGTTTGTGGTTTCCCAACCCGTGGTTAGGGTTGGCTTGTTTCTTCCAGGGGTGTGATCATTGCCACCCGCCACTTTTTTTCATGTTAAACTTTATTATTAATATAATTTAGCTTTTCATAAAAAAAAAAATACCATATCATTAATTACATCAAATCATAATGAAATACATTGATTACTAATTTTTAATAGGCTTTACACATGATTACATTATACAATATCAACCTTGGCCAATTAGATCAAATTAAACATATTTCAATAATAATTCTAGTTTTTTGAGGTGATTTTACAAGAACCCTATAAAATATTTATATAATTACAAAATAAAAAGGGTTAATTTGAATAAATAATATGTGAGAATATTACCTTTGAATACATGTATTATTGTAGTTGTTCCTTCCATATTCTTTTACTACTTCACTATCCTATTTTCTCATTTTGTTTTATCCCTTCATCTAACTATTCCTTTGTTTATTATTTCCCAACATGATGTTTACTGCATTTAAGTTATACCTTAATATTTATGTGATTTATGGTTGTATATGGACCCTCTAATATACTCTCACTCTAAGTGTTATAGGTGTATAGTAAACAGAACTTGGTTTTTTCTTAAATTTAAGGTTCAAAGTAGAATTAGAATGGTGCTACGTTATGCCATTATAACACCACTTGTAACATTGACCTATCAACCTAGCATAATATTTAAGAAATAATTTAAAAAAAAATTATAATAGAACGAAAATGGGGAATGTCAAGGTTGGAGAAGGAAGGAGTGTTTTGAAGTATAATAAACATCTAATCTATACCTTACATGTGTATAAAATATTAAACAAGATGATAATAATAATAAGAGGTATGTTTGAGATGGAGAAGCATTTAGCATTATAACTAATAATTTCCCCTCATGGTGCAAAGAGACCCTAATGCAAAGAATATTTTTAGTTTAAATGATGTTTAGTATTATATATATATTTAATACTTAGTAAGCATGAATGAAAAACAAGCCCAACACATAATTTAAGAATGTGGATGGATAGGGGTAGAGACATCTACTGTCTCTCTTTAATATATTATGCCCATGACATAAATACCATAGGATTAGTCTCCTCATATATTTAGTTTAATGGACCTTTCATCATAACATCAATCAAGGATAATATAGCTAGGATTGCAACAGTGATTTATTATGGTGGAGTGTTCCAATATATTATTATATTAGGGACTAGACAACATTAAGAAGATAAACCCAGTATCGTTTGATAGGCATAATTTCATTATCATGTCTACTAAATAATTTTCAAAGTGCATCAAATTCATACCTTTGGCCTCAATCACTAGAGTCCAAGTCTTCAAGTTTATTCTTAATTAGATCCTCAATTGTTTTTATATTCCTTTTGTGATAATTGATGACAATGGAACAAACTTCAAGAATAAGAATGTTCAAAAACTTTGTGTTAA
Organism: Wollemia nobilis; assembly: GCA_028583015.1. Classification (NCBI taxonomy): domain Eukaryota; kingdom Viridiplantae; phylum Streptophyta; class Pinopsida; order Araucariales; family Araucariaceae; genus Wollemia; species Wollemia nobilis. The sequence goes on along the minus strand of JAQPPZ010000386.1, from coordinate 2,062,856 downwards.
CTACAAGATTTAGCACAAATGGGATACACCTTATTATCCTTAGAGAAATGGCCAAGCTAAAGCTCCTAACAAGACTCTTGTAAAGATACTCAAGATGATCATTAGCAAAATTAATAGATTTTGGCATCTTTCATTATATCTAGCCTTATGGGCCTATCACACTAGTGTCTTAACTTCCATTGGTGCGATACCTTATGCTTTGGTCTACAAAACTAAAATATAACTTTGTTTTGAGCTATAGGTTTCTTACTTATTCATCTTGTTGCAAGATGCCTCTATCAGAGATGAATATTATTTTTCCCATCTCAGATGACTAGAATTGCTTGATAGAAAGTAGATCCATGCCTTAGAAAATCTACAAGTCTACTAGAAAAGGCTTAAATATGCATATAGCAAGAAGGTACAATCATATTCATTCAATATCGGTGATCTTATCCTTAAAGAGAATCATAGAAACACCAATGCCGAAATAGAGTTCAAAGACAAATTTGAGCTCAATTGATTAGGTATAGATGCTTATTACCTCATCACACTTGATGGAAAAGAACTTTAAGAACCAATGAATATAATGCATTTTAAAATATATAACATTTTATTTTGCATCCATTACTTGTTTACTTTTAGCTACTTGCTTACATCTATTTGACTATATATCTACCTAAATGAATGTGCCTATCTTGATTTGGACTACCTATTACATATCAAGTCAGGGATCCATGATGATATGTAAATGATGATCCTAGTTAGGATAGTCCATTGGAATTCACCAAACAATTGATGTGAGTGGATCTTTCTAGTACCATTTTGTGAATCAATCAAGGTTTGCACAATATCAATCTATCTCTCTAATCTAGTTTACCTCAAGCATTACCCCATTTTTTTCTTACAATTATAAATAACTTGCTCCATGATGAGTACTATGAGGTTCATAGGTGTTGGTAGGAAGGTCAATAAAATAACTTTCTTCTAGCTTACCAATAAATTGCTACATGATTATTACTATAAAGTTTATAGGTGTTAATAGCAAGATCGATCACATCCTCTCTTGTCTCCTATGTACCACCATACATAGGGGTAAAAATTCAACAATGAGTTCTTCATCTAAATTGGGGACATCATTCATTATAATACCACTCAATACAAGTGCTTTATGATACTTTCTATGAGGTAAATTGATTCAAGTAGAAGTCCTTTACACATCTGTGTAAAGGCAAATCTCTAAGCTAAATAAAAATTCCTATGGACAAAGATAAAATTCAAAGTATTATAGAAAAAGCTAAAATCATAAGTCCTGTAGGCCAAGAAAAAGTCCTTTAGACATTTGTTTAAAGGTAAAAATTTTATTTTTTATGTTTGTACATACTGTATATCATAGCAATCTCTGTTGGAAATTTGAGTGATTTTATGTTGTCATTGATGTTACATGGATCATTGATATCACATGGATCACATTGAGTTTTGGTGGCCAAAGCATTTCATAAATAAGCATTTATGATATTTTGGAGAGCATGGATATATACAGGATTTTTGTGAAAACCAAGGCAGACAAAATAAAAGGTTTTATTTAAAATCATGGATGGCATATTTGAAATGGGTTTTTCTTAAAACCCAGGTTGGATTTTTGTTTCATCGAAAAAGAACATGAGTATCATTGTTATGTGAAGAACATTTTATTAGAATTATTGTTGAAGCCCATTGGTTATGCAAATAACTTGAACTTGAAAAGAACATGAGTATCATTGTTATGTGAAGAATTTTTTATTAGCATTGTTGTTGAAGCCCATTGGTTATGCAAAGAACTTGAACTTGAGAAGAATATGAGTTTCATTGTTATGTGATATTTATGGTTGACCATTGTTGGAAACATTTGAGTTGGTTGATACATGCTTGGACTAGGGTTTGTAAGAAAGAGTTGTTCCTTGTGGTAGTTGGTTGAGAAGAGTTGTTTGAGCCTAGTCAAGGGATTGTGTGAAGTGGTTTTTCAAGTTCCATGAAACAAACTATTCTATATTATGGATTTGAGTTGAGATTGAGATTTGAGGATAGAACATATTGAGTCTCTAAGAATTATCTTTATTATTCTATAATATTGATTTGAGTTGAGATTGATATTTGAGGATAGAACATATTGAGTCTCTAAAAATTCTCTTTATGCTTCTATAAGATTGATTTGAGTAGAGATTAAGATTTGAGGATAGAACATATTGAGTCTCTAACAATTATCTTTATGCTTCTATAATATTGATTTGAGTTGAGATTAGATTTGAGTATAGAACATATTGAGTCTCTAAAAATTCTCTTTATGCTTCTATGAGATTGAATTATTGAGCAAGTTCTTGGTGAGCTTGCTAGTGTAGATTTGAGCAAGTTCTTGGTGAGTTTGCTAGTGCAGATTTGGGCAAGTTCTTGGTGAGCTTGCTAGAGCAGATTTGGGCAAGTTCTTGGTGAGATTTCTAGTGTAAATTTGGGCAAGTTCTTGGTGAGCTTGCTAGTGCAGATTTGAGCAAGTTCTTGGTGAGCTTACTAGATTAGATTTGGACAAGTTCTATGTGAGCTTCTTGAGGATATTTGGAAAATTTATGTGTGATCTTGTTGAGAATATTTGGACAAATTCTATGTGAGCTTGTTGAGAAGATTTGGAAAAGTTATGTGTGATCAGGTTTTGAGTGAGCCTATTTAGTCGGTTCTGATTGACCCTATTGATAGAGCTTTGAAGGTGAAAAAGTACAGAGGATAGACTCTTAGTGGATAGAGATCCAGCAGCTAGCACAATTAAATATATATTTAAGTGAGGAGTATTCAAGTGGAGAGAGATCCACTAGTCAGTGCAGCAGAGAGATAGAGTCTTCTATAAGATCACTAGGAAGAACAAAAGGGGAAAGAGTTCTCCTGTGGAAGAGATCCATGAACTTGAGATTAGGGGATAAACATCTCCTTTGGAAAAAGATCCATAAAAATTATAATTGAGAAGGATTCCCAAAGAAATTGATTGATAAAGTTTTAGTAAAATATTTTCTCTGAGTAGCCCACATTGGGTGAACCACGTAAACTGTGGTGTCTCTATTATGTATGGTGTTTTATGCATTTTTTGATTACTGCATAATACTATTGAATTAAAAAGAAAAGTAAAAAGTGGTATTATGATGTTCACCCCCCTCTCAGTATAAGCTTGTGTTCTTCAATTGGTATCAGAGTAGGTTCCTTCAGAAAGGCTAACAGATTGAGGATAGATTCTGCAAGAACACATATGGCTTCATAGAATGGATCATCTACAAATAAGGCTCCACTTTTTGATAGTAACAATTATGCTTTCTGGAGCATGAGAATGAAGAATTACTTGATATCATAAGGATATGAGGTATGGCAGATGATTGCAAAATAATATAAGGTTGAAGGTGATCCCAAGGCAGATAAGACTATCAGGAAATTGGTTGAGATCAATGTGAGGGAAATGAATTGTATTCTGAGTGGGATACGTGAGAAAGATTTTGTAAAGGTCATGGTATGTAATTTAGCAAATGAAATGTGGACCAAATTATGGAATACCTATGAAGGAGATTCCAAGGTAAAGTTGGCAAAACTACAATCTCATAGAAAAATATTTGAGGAATTAAAAATGGAAGATTTTGAATATATTGCATAGTTTTTACTTCAAGTTGATGAGATTGCTAACACCATGAGAGGTTTAGGATTTGAAATGAAAGAATTATATGTTACTCAAAAGGTTTTGAGATCACTTTCCATGAAGTATGATGCAAAGGTTTCAACAATAGAAGAAACAATGGATATCAATAAGCTAACAATGAAAGAACTACAAGGAACACTCACAGCTTATGAGATGAGGAGAAGTAAGCATCGAGTTCAAATAAAAGAAACTGCATTCAAGGCTTTAGAGAAAAATAAAGGGAAAGTTCTAGAGACACATAGAGATTCAGCTAATGATGAGGAAGCTAACTTCATCAAAAGGAAAAAGGACTTAAGAAATTACAGGGATATGAAGAAAGTCAGATGCTACAAGTATGGTGATTTTTGTCACTATGCATACAAGTGTCCACATGAAGAAAATAATGATGATGAAAAATAGGGTCATAAAAGAAAATATGGAAAGCATAAACATGACAACGATGATAGATACAAGCAAAATAGGTATGAGAAGAAGAAAAGTTTTCTTAAGATAAAGAAAACTTTCTACATTGAAGAAGCAAGTGATGGTTCAGTTCATAGGAATGAAGACCATTTAGATGAAGAAGAATGTACATTCTTTGGAATAAGTGAAGAAAGGCAAGAACACCTATTCCTAGGTATTGAAGTTAAATAAGAGGATACATCTATTGAAGAAAGACATGAAGAGCTTGCTATAGCCATTGAGCAAGCAAATAGGTACAAGAAGGGTCTAAGAATACTAAAATGCTTCATATACGAAGATTTTGTGCATTTAGATGATGATTGCACGTACTACAAAAATTACAACAAGGAAATTTTATTTATTGAAAAAGAAAGTAGTAGTTCCAGTAATAGTTCTAGCAGCAGTTCTAGTGACAATTCCAGCAGCAGTGATGATGAAGAAGAGGAATCCACAAAAAAATAAAATAAAATTAGGAGATTGAAAAGGAAAATCAAAAGGTTTGAAAATAAGGTTCATGAAAATGAAAGGTCAACATAATGCTTAACCAACACATTCAAGATTTGTAAAAAGAGCTTCAAGAAACAAAAGAGCTTGGCATCATTATTTCTAAGAAATTGAAGAAGAAGAAAGAAAGATGTAATCAATTAGAAGAAGAATATCAGAAATGTTTGGGGACCTACATAAATGAGTTAGCACGATTTCAAAGGAATTCAAAAACTCTGGATAATTTTTGAGTTTACAACGATATCCATTTATAAAGACATGGCTTGGTTATGAAGAAGGGAAATAAAAAACAAACACATAGGGACCTCTATTTATATCAGGAGGTTTTGTTTCAAAAATATATAAGGAAGAACCGGTCCCCAAATAAAAAAAAGCAATAGAAATGGATACTTGCATTTCAGAGGCTATAGAGATGTGTGCCAATTTACTATTTGACACAAATGAAGAGAAATAAGAGGAAGGTTCCAAAGCATCAAAGGTCTCATATTTTAGGTTTGGGGAATTACACTCAAAAGGAAAGGAATTTCTAAAATATGAAAGCAAGGAAGCACCTAATATTTATGGAGAAAGTTCCAAAGTTCCTATGGTTCCAAACATCCAGTTTGGATCTTGTTTTGAGATAGGTGAATCAAGTTCAAAAGGAAAAAAAAATCTTGAAGAGGAAAGCAAGGAAGAAATTAAGGAAGAGTATTTATATGCTATAAAAAACATTCAAGGATACAATGCACAAGTCAAAGATGATTACAAGGATAATGATTAAGAAAGGTATGAGGAACCAAGGCATGGACAAAGGGCTTTTCAAGGACATTGTTTTTCTTGTAATGGATTTGGACATAGGGCTATACACTATAGGATCCATGGATCAAAGAAGTTTGATTTTTCTAGAAGAAAATTCAAAGGAAGAAGGTATGGTTTTCAGGGACATTGCTTCTTATGCAATAGGATTGGTCATAGAGCTTCTTAGTGCAAAGAAAATGAGCAACATGGTTTTGGTTTTAGAGCTACACAAATCAAAAATCATGGTCATAATGGTCATGAAAACAGAACTTCACAATACAAGGTTCAAGAAAGGAATGGATATGGAAATTATTTCAAGAAATAATTTAGGATATGGGCACCATCCAAAGGCTACAATATCAAGTGTTTTAATTGCAATAACTTTGGACATATTGCAAAATGGTGTAGGACTCAATTCCAAACAAGTTCAAGACAAGAAGGTAAAATAGGTTCAAGATAAGAAGATCAAGTAATTCATCAAGAGAAGGATATCAGAAAAATATGGAAGGAAGTTGACAGAGGAAAGAAACAATATAATATGGGAGTAAATATACTCCCACCCCAAAATTAATCATATCTTTTAGCCCCATAGGTGTCCCTTTTTCCATTGATGTCAAAGGGGGAGATATTTGAGTAAGGGGAGAGCATTAAGTTAGGGGGAGAAGCCTCCAAAGAGAGCATTGAGTTAGGGGGAGCAACCTCTATAGAGAGTATTGAGTCAGGGGGAGTAGTTTTTATTCTCAGAGATGGATTTTGCAGTGATTGTGGTGATTTACAATAGAGGTGTTACCATCAATGACAAAGGGGGAGATTTTTGGAAATTTGAGTGATTTTATGTTGTCATTGATGTCACATGGATCATATTGAGTTTTGGTGGCAAAAGCATTTCATAAATAATCATTTATGATATTTTGGAGAGCATTGATATATACAAGGTTTTTGTGAAAACCAAGGAAAACAAAATAAAAGGTTTTATTTAAAACCATGGATGGTAGATTTGAAATGGGTTTTTCTTAAAACCCATGTTGGCTTTTCGTTTCATCGAAAAATGTGCCCCGATGATAGAGATATTTAATTTTAAATATTTAAGTTTAAATTTTAGCTTATTTAAAATTAAAATTAAAATTTAATTTATAACACCGACGTCAAAGAAAGGAAAAGGCATAAAACTAATATTTAAATTATAGCACCGACGTCAAAGGAAAGGAGGAGGACATATATATATATATATATATATATTGTTGGAATATGTAATGCAACATTGTGTAAATTATTCTTAGACTAAAATATAAAGTCTAAAGAATAATATTTGAATTAAAATATAATTCTATCTTATGTAAAATATTCCCACCCAATTAATAAATAAATTAAGGGTGCTAGGAATATTTAATTTCTTGGAAAAAAGTTATTTCCCTTTTCTAGCAAATATTAGAAAGTAACTAATAAATTTCTGATAGATGTCACTTCTCACATATCTCAAACATTAGATTGTGATAAAATTAGAAAGTAACTAAAGCACTTTCTAATATTTGATAGATTGTGATAAGATTTAGGGTTGTAGTAGAAAAGCTTCTCTTTAAATAGGGGTGTTTTCTACTACATATTATCATATCTTATCATATCTTGTCATATTGACTTGTGTTGTAGGTTATGTTGATGCATATTGTTGCATAACATTGAAGCATTCTTGTACTGTTGAATCATTGAGTAATATAGTGAGCTTCATAGTGGATGTTTTACTTCTTCATTTGAAGTAGGGTTTTACCACTTAATATTGGTATTGTGGTTTTTTTCTTTTTTTGTGTGTGATTGATTTTGTGGAGCATTCTTCGATCTTGGGGAGACTTTGTTTGTCTCACATTTGGTATTAGAGTGGTTGGGATCTCCATCAAGTGTCTTCAATAATTTGAGGTGAAAAACCCATTAAGGTATATTTTTTTTGCATGCATTTGACATTTGGATATTTTATGTAAACTTATTTTACAAATCTGCCATTAGGGTTTATAGATTTATTATGATTTTAGATCTAGTTGTTAGATCTTTTGCAAACAGTATTTTCATTTTAAATCTATAAAATTATTTTGGCATTAAGCTTTTGCTGGAAATGTTTTTGGAGCCAAACGGACCCCATGGTTGTGTCCGAAAGACCCAAAAACCTCTATTTCCATATACAGTCATTTTTTTTATTTATTTAAAAAAAAAATAGTCGACTATATACATATAAAAAAAATACAATTTTGCTTTATAAAAAAAAAAAAAACAGTTTTGTTTTTTTGAAAAAGTTTTGCTTTATAAAAATCTTTATAAAAAAAAAAAAACAGTTTTGCTTTATAAAACTGTTTTGTTTTAAAAAAAAAAAAAAAAACAGTTTTGTTTTTAAAAAAAAGAAAAGAAAGAAAATAATAGTTTTGTTTTAAAAAAAAAAAAAAAATAGTTTTGCTTTTTGAAAAAGTTTTGCTTTATAAAAATATTTAAACTTTTTCATACCATTTTTTTATTAATAAAATAAATTTTATTAATTTAATTGCATTTTTTTTTTGAGCAATTTTTTGTATTAAAAATTATTATTATTCTCCTTAAAATGCAATATTTTTTTCTCACATTAATAATGGTTTTTTGTGAGTTTGCTTGTTTTGCAAGATTATCCAAGTATATTGGAGATCTTCTTAAAAGGTTTGATTTGGAGGATGGCAATCCTACTTCCATTCCTATTTCTACAAGGGTTAAGTTGAAAGTAAGTACAAAATCTCAATTTGTTGATGCTACATTTTATAGGCAGCTCATTGGTAGTCTTCTTTATGTTACCATCACAAGGCCAGATATTGCTTTTGTAGTTGGTATGATGGCTAGGTTCATGCAGAAACCTTATATTGAGCACTTACAAGCTACCAAGAAGATTCTGAAGTACCTTGCAGGTACTAGATATTTGGCACTAAAGTATTCTAGGCTTCCTTCCTTTGCTATTTTTGGCTATGCTGATTTCGATTTTGGAGGGGATGGAATAGAAAAAATGTTTACCACAACATATGTTTTTAGTATTGGCTCTGCATCTATCTCTTGGTATTCCAAGAAGCAAGATACAATTGCTCTTTCTACAATGGAAGTAGAGTATAAGGCTACGACAGTAGCTACATAGGAAGCGGTTTGGCTTCATACCCTCATGAAGGAAATTGGCTTTGAGCAATTTGGTCCTTCATGTTTGCTCTCCAATAATCAATCAGCTATTGCCTTGGCTAAAAATCTTGTAATGCATCAAAGGACAAAACATGTTGAAATACAAGCCCATTTTATCAGAGAGAAGGTATTGGATGGGACTATTCAGTTGGAGTATTGCCCATCATCTTCTAATTCTGCTGATTTGTTCACCAAACCTCTTCCCAAGGAGCAATTTTGTAAGCTGAGCGACTCACTTGGTTTGGTGAAGTTGTCCTCAAGGGGGAATGAAGTGTAGTTACACTTGTGTGATGACAACTTCATCCTTATGAGGTGTTTTGTGCTATATATATGAGTTGATCTTTGGTGGTCAATTGCTTTTTACATCTCTTTTGAACATGGTACTTTCTTGTTTGCCTTGTGCAACTTTTGTACATGTTACTTTGTATATGGCATTGTGCAATTATGGTATATGATGCAATTGCTTTATGCGACTCTTTTACATGGTACTTTCTTGTTGTATTGTGCAACTTTGCACATGTTTTTATGTAGTTGGCATTATGCAATTGGTTTATCATGGTACTTTCTTATTAGCATTTATGCTACTTTTGTACATGATATTTTATGGTTGGCTTTATGCAACCGGTGTACACACTTTATTATTTTCATATACCTTATGCAACTCTTGTACATGGTACTTTTTTGTTAGCCTTGTGCTACTTTTGTACATGGTACTTTAGAGTTTGCATTATCATGGTACTCCTTGTTTGCTTTATGCAACTTTGTACATGATATTTTTTGATCAACTATATAGCACATGACTATAATTATGGCTTGGCATATTTTTGTGATGACTTATAGTTCACTATTTGTTAGATCAATTTTGTTATCATATTTGGATATTCATATATGTTGTGGTGAATATATTTATGATGATGTATCTAACAGATCTTATGTTGAGATGCTTGTAGCTTGTAGGTACTTTCGTTTGGGGTTTTGCAGGCTTACTGAAGACACCCTTGTGATGTTTTCTTCTTGTTATTTGCAACCACTTGTGGTTGATGGATGGCTTTGTAAGTTGCTTGTATCTGAAGCTACTCCATTGGGGGCTTGCAGTCTCATTTTGGCCCATTTTGTATTGGTGCCTTATTATAGACCATTCTTGGTCATAGAAGCTCATTGTAACTATATTACTCATTTGATTCTCATCCCCATTTATATATTTAGGGGGAGAATTTTTCTTTGTCTCATAATTCCTTTACCCAATATTGCATTAAGGGGGAGTGTTGGAATATGTAATGCAACATTGTGTAAATTATTCTTAGACTAAAATATAAAGTCTAAAGAATAATAGTTGAATTAGAATATAATTCTATCTTATGTAAAATATTCCCACCCAATTAATAAATAAATTAAGGGTGCTAGGAATATTTAATTTCTTTGAAAAAAGTTATTTCTCTTTTCTAGAAAATATTAGAAAGTAACTAATAACTTTTTAATATTTGATAGATGTCACTTATCACATATCTCAAATATTAGATTGTGATAAAATTAGAAAGTAACTAAAGCACTTTCTAATATTTGATAGATTGTGATAAGATTAGATTGTGATAAGATTTAGGGTTTTAGTAGAAAAACTTCTCTTTAAATAGGGGTGTTTTCTACTACATATTATCAGATCTTATCATATCTTGTCATATTGCATATTGTTGCATAACATTGAAGAATTCTTGTACTATTGAATCATTGAGTAATATAGTGAGCTTCATAGTGGATGTTTCCTTTCTTCATTTGAAGTAGGGTTTTACCACTTAATATTGGTGTTGTGGTTTTTTCCTTTTTTGTGTGTGAGGCAAGTTAATAATTTTTACATATATTTTATTTTTCTAAAGTTGCCCTAGGAGGAACAAGGGTTATGATGCATGTTTAAAAAGGGAGATATTTTTGGTGATTTATTTTTTAGAAGTATATCATATTATATATCATTGGAAATCTTATTCCGAGGGCTATTTGATTAACTTTCTTAGAGGAAGAAATAAGGTGTGTGTAAAGATATATTTTTTATTTTGTAAAGAGGTTCAAAAGTGAAGGTTGCTTTGTTCTTTTTCAAAAGAGATTAATTCATTTATGAAGTGACATGGTGTATGTTATTGAGTAGGAGTAATAAGGTGTTATTTGGGTTTTATTGTTGTGTTATTAATAAAGATCTCTAACCCTTGTTGAAAGTTAAAAAATAAAGTGTGTTGAGTGAGACAGATTTTATGGACAACCAAAAGGGTTCTTCAACTTCATAAAAGGTATGGGCACATTATCCTATTGATTGTTTATGGTGGTTGATTTCTGAAATATCATTTGAGATAAAAGGATTAATTGTGGTTTCATTTTTGAAAGTAGTTGGTTGAATGCTTCAAGGTTTTCTGGGTTGAGATTTGCTATTAAATCTTGTTTTATAAGCATTGTTGTTGAAGCCATTAGTAGTGTGAAAAACCTGAGATAGGGTTTGAGAAGAACATGAGTATCATTGTTATGTGAAGAATGTTTTATTAGCATTATTGTTGAAGCCCATTGGTTATGCAAAGAACTTGAACTTGAAAATAACATGAGTATCATTGTTATGTGAAGAATATTTTATTAGCATTGTTGTTGAAGCCCATTGGTTATGCAAAGAACTTGAACTTGAGAAGAACACGAGTATCATTGTTATGTGAGATTTGTGGTTGAGCATTGTTGGAAACATTTGAGTTGGTTGATACATGCTTGGACTAGGGTTTGTAAGAAAGAGTTGTTCCTTGTGGTAGTTGGTTGAGAAGATTTGTTTGAGCCTAGTCAAGTGATTGTGTGAAGTGGTTGTTCAAGTTCCATGAAACAAACTATTCTATATTATGGATTTGAGTTGATATTGAGATTTAAGGATAGAACATATTGAGTCTCTAACAATTCTCTTTATGCTTATATAATATTTATTTGAATTGAGATTGAGATTTGAGGATAGAACATATTGAGTCTCTAACAATTCTCTTTATGCTTCTATAAGATTGATTCGAGTTGAGATTTATATTTTAGGATAGAACATATTGAGTCTCTAAAAATTCTCTTTATGCTTCTATAAGATTGATTTGAGTTGATATTGGATTTGAGTATAGAACATATTGAGTCTCTAACAATTCTCTTTATGATTCTATGAGATTGAATTATTGAGAAAGTTCTTGGTGAGCTTGCTAGTGCATATTTGAGCAAGTTCTTGGTGAGATTGCTAGTGCAGATTTGGGCAAGTTCTTGGTGAGCTTGCTAGAGTAGATTTGGGCAAGTTCTTGGTGAGCTTGCTAGTGCAAATTTGGACAAGTTCTTGGTGAGCTTGCTAGTGCAATTTGAGCAAGTTCTTGGTGAGCTTCCTAGAGCAGATTTGGACAAGTTTTGTGTGAGCTTGTTCAGCAAATTTGGACAAGTTTTGTGTGAGCTTGTTGAGAATATTTGGATAAGTTATGTGTGATATTTAGAGGTAACAGAGTACAAATGATAGATTCTCAGTGGATAGAGATCTAGAAACTAGCATAATTGAAGATAGATCTGAGTGAGGAGTCTTCAAGTGGAGAGAGATCCACCAATCAGTGCAACAGAGAGACAAAGTCTTCTAGAAGATCACTAGCCAAAGCAGAAGGGGAAAGATTTTTGCTGTGGAATATATCCACAAACTTGATATTAGGGTATCTACATCTCCTTTGGAAATAGCTCCATAAACATTGTAATTGTGAAGGTTTCCTAAAGAAATTTATTAAGAAAGTTTTAGTAAAATATTTTCTCCGTGGAGTAGCCCACATTAGGTGAACCACGTAAACTATGGTGTCTCTATTGTGTATGGTGTTGTGTGCATTGCTTGATTATTATTATTGATACTATTGTCTATACACTTCATAGTATTGAATTGAAAAGAAAAGTAAAAAGTGGTATTTTACTGTTCACCCCCCTCTCAGTATAAGCTTATGTTCTTCAATCTCATCATCATGCCTCTAGGAAAATCTAACTAAATTACCCCTAGGAAAATATCAAAGCTAACCAGAAGTCCTCTAGGCAAAGCTAACTAAATTATCCCTATGAAAATATTTCTATATATTTGGACATATCTACAAAAACATATTTTATTTTTATTTAATTCAAATCCCCCCTGTACAAATCTAAATTTGTACATAGTTGTATATAGTTATATCATAGCAATACCTCTTAGCATTATCTACTATCTCCTTGGGCCCATCCATAATCTATCATCATGTATCCATCATATATCTATCAAGAAAAGTCTATCTTAATCTATTCATCTCATCACCAATGCATTCAATACATTTAGTCATGCATAATTTATTTTATTCATAACATCATATGCCATAATAATCAAATCATGAATCACCAATCAAAATGCATTAAACAATCATAAATTATACATCTAATATAATCACAATCATTTAAAATCTCAAATTAACTTATCAATTAATCACACGATATCATCATCATATGCATCAGTAACCATCACATAACAATTAAATCTAACATCATTAATATATACCATCACATCTATAATAGCAACATGACATAAATGAACCCAAATTTGATTAGCATATATAAATACATACATGCATATATATAATCATAGTATATATACAAATATCTATAATTGTAGGTCAAATTTGTGATCCCATTTGCAATACAAGAAGCCAAGATATTTTTATTAAAATTTGGCTATGTTTTTTGATGGCTTAAGAGGTTGCACAAAATCAATATGTATAAATCCATAATCTCCTCAATTATGACATCATCATGATATCACAAAACTTTGAAAATGTGTAAAGTAAATCATGATGCATGAAGTTGGGTGTTTCTAGAGGTGACGTTAGCACCTATGCATTTAAGCCCAACATTACACAAAGTTGATGCATAAAACCATAGTGTACAAAGTTGGGGCCATTATAGAGATGATGCTAGCAGAGGTAAAGGAGAGCCAAAAACCATGCAAGCAAAAGCATTCAATGTTAGGATGCACAAAACCAGAGCATTTAAATTCATAGTGCACAAATCCAGAGCCTTTGTGATAATGATGTTAGTGCCTCCTAGCCAATATTTGAGATTGTATAAGAAGACCCAATACATAAATCCATGGTGCATGAAGCTAAAATCATTCTAATGTTACATCATTAGAGTGATAGAAAGCCCTAGATTTGTACCAAGGAGCTCTATGAGCAAAGTGAAAAGCCTAACTTCAAAAAAAACTCTCTCAAAGCATCCATTTTAGACCTACAACCACCTTAGTGCTTCTAGCTAGATAATCTAAGTTCCATCAAAGCATGAAAATGATAGTTTTAAAAAATTGATTACAACTACTCGACAACTTGCAATAGGTAGCTGCAGATCAATGGAGTAGGTTACATGATAATTTAAGTTTAAACATAGAATGAGATCTAAAATAGCCACCTCAACATCTAGATATTTCTCTACCAAGCTATTTTCATAATAGTTATGTAATTGATTGTAAATATTCCACTACAAGTTTCAAAATGCAACTTATAAATAAGTCGTGACACCTCTAGTTGAGAGTTTGGATCTGTAGTTCTTGTGTAGATACTTGTGTAATCTTGTTACTATTTAATGAGAAGTGATAGTTGTTTGGTCTCCATTACTATGTAATTATAGATTTTTATGAATGCATATTTGCTTTAAGTCATTTATGTTACACTTAGATGTTTAGTCTATTTTGTTAAATCAAATTCTACTATTTGGATCGTTGTTGGATTACTATTCATTTAAGTCTTTGGAATGATTAAAGCATGTATTAAGTTGGATAAATTTATGATTGCATCTAGAAATGGTAGTTTGTTAAGTATTATATAAATTTATGGTGTTAGCTTGTTATACAATATTACTTTTTGTTGTGACACTTTATCCCATCCACCTCTATTCTATTACTCTAAACCCTTATCTTCTTCTACCCCTTCTCTCCCTTTACCCTTAAGTTTAAACCTTTGTTTTACTTTATAAGAATTATAAGGAATAAACCTTCTCCAAATGTTGAAATAGAGAGAAATATAATTTCATCCAATAAAACCATTGGTTGAAATCTAGGGTGCATTGCCTATCCATAAATTTGGTATATTTTAAACCAATGGTTTTTTTTATAGCATGGTCGATGCTATAAATAGTGTCTTTTCTTCTTAATTTCTTAGAGAGCTCAATATTCGATGGATATTCTTGACCTCATAAGTGGAAAATATATGTTTACCTAGTGACTCCCCTAAAGACAACCTAGAGTTACCTAAAGAAATACACTGGACCTTATTAAGAGAGTTCTCATGGCTAAACAATCATATCCATATTGGTATGACATCGGTCCCCTTTATATCATAATACTCCATGAAATAAAAAAAGCCACCTTAAAATTCCTCTCTAGTTACAATGACAATGAAAAACTGACTTATGAACACTATCAAGATATAGCTGCTTTAGCTACTATGCATAATATTGCCTTTGGAGATGTACTGATTAGACCACTCATCTAATCTCTTAAGGAAAAAATATTGTTATGGTAGTGGTATTTAGAAGATAGGATCATTAGAACTTGGGATGGATTAGCCTAATATCTCATCATAGAGTTTGATGACCCTAGATATCCATTTATACTTCTCAATCATTTTAAGGACTCCCTATGAAAATGTTTTTGACTTCAATATTTGATTCAAAATAACTTGGAGGAGAAAACCCCAAGAGATTCAATATTCTCATACCCAAGCATACCTTTATTATATACATACCTTCAACCCCAACTTGAACCCTTTAATACAATAGTATAAAGAAAAAATGTTCCCACAGGATTTTTAAGAAGCCATATTTATAGAAAATATGCTTACCACAGTCGGTAAAATCCCTCATAGAAACACCATATGTCCAATTATCCAATATTATGCACCTCTTTGATTATCAAACATGCCTTATGGACCATATTCTAAAATTTCAGAAACATATCCATCCTTTCCACCCATAGTAGAGTGCAATACCACTATTTAGATGAATCAACCCCAAATAGGACAAGAATTGAAGGCATTAATATAGAAATTGAATGAAGACCTCAAAATAATGGAAGGGTGACTCTCTCAAACAAAGAAAATATCTCAAGATAGACGTAATATAGAAGAGAAAATAACATGTTGTTATGATAATAACATACAAAGGATATTCAAGGTCGTACGTATGTGCAACTCTTTGTTGTCTAGCATAAATTATTTGAGTGAAAGTTATTGACACCATATTACTAGAAGGAATCCCCAACAATGGAAAACATGGTAGCTTTTGTAGTAGATTTGGGATAATCATTCTTAGAGTAAATAACTTCTATTAACAACTAGTAAGAAATGGGAGATAGCCTTTGTCATGCTCAAAACTTAGATACAAAAAGTGAAAGAGTAGATCTATGGCCTATGTTCAAGCACAAGATCCTAAGGTACAACTGTTAAATATAAAAATGATTAAAATATATAAAGGATTCTATTTATTGGCTATGACTCAGATACATGGAGTAGATATAGCTTAATAATTTTAGAGTTTATTCAAAGTGTTGATCCTAGGACCTAAACTAGACTTAGGGCCTAAATTATTAGGTGAAGGAAAGGTTGGCCTTACAAGAAACATCAAGGAGCTAAAATAGACTTGCTTATATCTAAAAGTGTAAATTTAGTTGGATTGGATCTTAAATATTTGGTAAAAATTGACAACCCCAGAGTCCCATGGTAAAAAGGCTATCGTTAAGTGTGGGAAGTTGTCAACCCATACCTTTCTACTTGTATCTTTGCTTGGAAAGACATCTACTATATAATTGCATGGTGGACCTAAAATTTGATATTACAATTATGCCCCAAGAATTTTTGCAAGAGTATGGGTTTAGCCCTAGCCAAAGAGAGACCAAGTGGTTTCAATTCGAGGGGAGACCAATGAAGGCAGTTAGTCTTATGAAAGGATTCCCGATAATGGTACATGAATGTCCATATATTGTGGTGTTACAAGATGTAGTAGTTGTTGATGTACCTCCCCTGTTTGGTGTGTGTTTATCCAAAGATTTTATGGAGAAAATAAGAGGATACCTAGTCCTAGACCAAGATCACATGATTATTCCTTGCAATAATAAATTAGTTTGAATATACAACCAAGGTATGCAACCTTTTTATATTGAAGAATATGAGGAACTAAAAACAAATTCTACAAGGATATATGCTAGAAATACATATGTGTAAATAATTGATTGGTCGATGGAAGAGCCAAAATTGACATGGAAAATATTTTGGTAGGGTAGTCACAACCCTAAGGAAAAGTTTTTAAAAGAATAGTTAGACTTGGTAATCAGTTGCAAACCCTTCAAATGCCTGAAAAGTCATGAGTTTTCAATGATTTTGGCCTATGAATAAAAAAGAGTCCATTAAAGGTCGATATGTGGTGACAAGAGCAAATCAAATAAAACTTGAGTTGATGATAAATACACTCCTTGAGACCCTACAAACAATGTTTGGAAGTCCAATTATTAAACAAATGGAGCCTAGTAATTATCCTCATTTAGATTTGTAGACACCAAAAACATGCAATTCCCAAAATACCTCCCAAAGTCCTCAATTTCTTTAAATTTTCCTCAAATTTTCCAATTTCTTCTCAAATTCTCTAATGCTCTCCCAAATTCCTTTTAATTCCTCCAAAATCCCTATTTCTCTCTCTAATTTCCTCTAATTTTTCTCTAATCCCCCTAAATTCTTCTAATTTCCTCTAAATCTCTTTAATCCCCTTTTATTTCTTCTAATCCTTCCCTAATATTTCTAATTTCTTCTAATTTCCCTCTAATTCCCCAATTTCCCTAATTCTTCCTAAATTCCTATAAAACCCTTCTAATTTCTTTCTAATTCCTCTAATTCTTCCCTAATATCTCTAATCCCCTCTAATTTCCCAATTCCCCCTTTAATTCCCTAAACTCCTCTAAATATTTCTAAATTCCTTTATTTTCCTCTTTAATTCCCTAAAATCCCAAATCCTCCTCAAAATTCTCATAACCCCATTTAACCCCCACTTCCCTAATCAAATCCCTTCTTAAGCTCTAATCACCCCTAAATCCCCCATCAAATCCTAACCAAATCCCCAAAATGTCCTAACCCTTTCCCAAATCCCCACCAAATCTTCTAGAAAATGTCCACATTAAATCCTCATGTCCCCTTAAATCCTCCTACATTCTCCCATGCACTTTCCTAGGAATTAAAAATTCCTCTAATCCCAAGGTCAAACCCCCCATCAAATCCCACATTAAATTCCTAAATCCTCCTACATCCTCCTTTCCATTTTATAGGAATTTAAAAATCATCCAAATCCCTAGATAAATCCCCCCATTAAATATCCCTAATAAAATCTTAAGTCCTCTCCAACCTCCATTACACTTTTTATGAATTTTAAATTCAACCACATCCCCCGATTCACCTTTTTAAGAATTTTAAAATCCTCCACATACCCCTAGGCCCCCCATATCCCCATACCCATTTATGGCCCTTGGGTGGGTGAGGATTCTCATCACCCAAGGCCATTAATGGGGATGGTGCACATTATCCTAAGGATAATTTTCTAAATTTTCCATGTCCTCTCCCCTTCCCGCATATGTACCACATCATGCCAACTCATATCCATGTCACCACATCCTCTCCCTTGCCAAAGATCTATAAATACCCCCATCATTTCTTTATTTTGTAAGAGAGATACCATAAGCTAGCTAAAATTATGTGAAAAATTTATCAACCACCTTATTTCCCTTTGTGAGTATCCAGGATTTTGAGTGTGATCAGCCCCTTTGAGAGCTCAAAACCATCCCAACAATGGATTCTTTTAGAGTGCCTTACTAACTATTGTTTTGTAGCTACTTAGAAATTAGAAGACCAAACAACACCAAAATTTCACTAGAAGCTTCAAATCTCACCAGGAGGATTCACAAGAAATTTCAAAGGTATATCAATTATTGAAGTCTAGATGGCATCCCTTTTATGACTAAATAAAGCCAGATGGCAGCCCCTTGATGACTACATAGAGTCAGATGGCAACCCCCTGATAACTATACTTTAAGAGTAGATATCAACTCAAAATAAACTATAGAAAGGTAAGATATGTAATACAAGTTATTTTGCAAGGTTTTGTATTTTTTTTACATGATTTTGTAACATTTGTGAAGGTTTTTGCATGTTTTATGGTTAGCATTTTCTTGGATTTTGTACTAATCAAGAAAATATCAATTAATGCTACTAACATTTTCTTGTAGGTTGTGTGCAGGGATTTTGGAGCATCATGCCTAGGGTGGTCCATCAAGAAACTAAGTCTTCAAACCCACCCAATGACTTGAGTGTGACCAAGGGAATAGTTTGTTGCACCATAGAGTTCATTGTACTAGAAAGAAAACCCTCCATTTTGGATGTCCTCTTTGTATAAGCCCTAAAAGAGTTCATTGTAATAAAAAAGAGTTGTATTGTAATATCATACTTTATTCTTCTTATGCAATGGTGCATTTTATTGGTTACATATTTGGAAATCACAATGGGATGTTTCTACCCTTAGTACATTAGGAATATTTTGTTTTGCATAGGATATAGGATTAGTTAGCTCTTGTTGTCCTTAACATAATATATCTTGTATGCTTTTCTTAGGGCTTTCCATTTTTTATTTTTCTTGCTTAATTTGCTAACTTTTTGCTCCTTGTTTGTGTTATTGGTGTCCAATACAACTAGAAGCTTCAACATGTCATCCAAATTGAGGCTCAATCCATTAGACTTTGATCACTTGCATCCAAATCTAGTTGCCCCTATCGACTGGTAGATGTCCTTAGCAATTAGTTTTATTTGTAGTTGTCCTTGGTGATCAACAATAACCCTTAATGGTTGGCTATCATCATCAATCAACATTTATAGCCTTCTATACAAGACAGGTATAGGCTTCAATCATCCAATCATAGCAAGGTGAGTATAAAACCTTATTGCCTTGCCATCCATCAAATTTGAGGAGACTAGGTAAGTTACCTTCTCCTTTTTCAAAAATCATCATTTCAACATCAAAATCTTGTTTCCTTCAACAAAAATTGCTTTCTTGTTAGTTAGGCTTTCAATCACTTGTTAGATAGGTTTATCTTTTGATTTATCATCAAGATTGAGATTCTCAAGGTTGGTCACCTTCTACTTTCTTCCCATCATATCATCATCACTTTAGCTTTTGCTTTAGTTTCATTTATAGATACGTTCCATCATAAACTTAGTTAGGAAAACATTATTTTAAGGTTTTCATAAAGCTTTGGGTGTTTAGATTTGGTTACTTTCCCATTTTTTTCTTTTTCACATTATCATATTTGTTTCGATTTAGACTTTCGTTTTAATTGTTAGCTAAGTTTCTCTTAAATTTTCAAATATTTTTGTTGTTAGCTTTCATTTGGTAATGTGATTAGAAATTGTGGCTTTTCATTTTATTTTGCCATTCCCCTTATCCACCATCATCAAAATTACTTCTAACCATTCGTTTTTTACACTATTTTTGTAGGATAACTTGATTAGGCTCCTCTCTAAGAGGTAAATAACCACAACAAGTTGATAGAGTTATCAAAAATATATCCTAGAGCCAATCGTCAATCCCTTGATGCTTACACAAATCTAGTCATTAGCCCCCTAATGAATATGAAACTTGAGGGAGTCTGGAGTCCA
This sequence comes from Wollemia nobilis, assembly GCA_028583015.1. Lineage (NCBI taxonomy): Eukaryota > Viridiplantae > Streptophyta > Pinopsida > Araucariales > Araucariaceae > Wollemia > Wollemia nobilis. Next base: position 2,042,561 of record JAQPPZ010000386.1, on the reverse strand, counting down.
GAAGTAGCCAAAAATTTCCGTTCACTTCACTAGAAGTGTAGGCTAATAGGTTAGGGGTTTATATCACCCATTTTAGTGTGATTCATCATCATCCTTACTCTCTTTTTTAGTTGTTTTTCAATTCATAGTGTAGTTACTTTCACACCTTTAGCTTAGCATAAGAGTTTAGTTATTTAGTTTATCATAGGATTTTTATCCCTTAGCTTGTCATAGGTTCTCATTTCTTATCTTAGTTACTTATTAATACCTTTAGGATAGTGAGTTTCCAATTATCTTAGTTATTTTGCTTTCCTTTCCTTTGTAGCTTAGACATTTTACTTTGCCTTAGTTTAGGTATTTTTATTTCCTAGAATAGTTGTTTTATTTGCCATAGTTACATTTTCCTTCCATGTCCTTCAAGTAGGTTTTTTTAATTGTTTTACATAGTCCTTTTCCTTTCCTAGTATAGTTAGTTTTCATTTACTTAGAATATTTTCTTTTGTTTTCTTCTAGTGCAATTTATTTTGAGTTTCTTAGCATATTTGTGTTTTCATTTTCATTAGCATAGTTGTATTAGTTTCCTTAGCATAGTGGTATTGCTTACTTTCATAACATAGCTTGCATTTTCTTTTATTTCTTAGTTTAGTTGCTGTAATTCTCATATGTTGCCATTTCCTTTCACATAGTTTCTCTTATTTCAATAGAATAGTTGTTTTTTACTTCTTTTAAATTAGTTGTTTTTCATAGTTTAGTTGCTTGCATTTGCTTAGCTTAGTTTTTTTATTTTCCTAGCAGAATCATTGTTTTTTCATAGAATAGGAATTTTCACTTTAATAAAATAGTTGTTGCTCTTTTATAGATTGGTTATATTTTACTTGTATTTATAATATTTATTTGTTATCCATAGATTAGTTGTTATTTTTTTGTTATATTAGTTGCCTTCCATTAGCATAAGTTAAGTGTTTCTCATCCTCCTAGAATAGCTTCTTTCATTTGCATGACATAGTTTTTTTTAGGATATGTTTGGTTTTCAAGTATTTTTCATAGTTTCCATAAGATAGATTTGGAATCATCATTGTATTTTTCCCATTGTGGTCCTCTTCCATAATATACATCTTCTTCCATTGTTTTCTTCACCATCTAGGTCAATCTAGGATCATTCAGTAGTATAGCTTTAGTCATCATAAAAAACACATCCATCATCCCATTAAGCTATCCTTGTCCTATTTTTTAATTTCAATCTACATTTGGGTTACGATCCTAGCCATAGTTTTATCCAAAAATTATTACTTGCATCAAACAATCGTCATCTGCACCCAATGATCATCAACCACCTAATGGTTGGCTCTATAGATTGGATAGCTTTCGACTATTAATTCTAAGGGTATTTTGAAGCCTTCCTCTTTCATTTTTGCCATTTATAGTCATCTTTCCTTTTGTCTCTAGGATTGTTTGTTGCTTCTCTAGGTGTAGGACTCTCTATTGCATCTTAACTTAGGTTTGTTTGTTTCTTTCTTTATCTAGTGTGTTTCACCATCATTTTGTGTTTAAGTTAGTTGCATATTAGTCGTAGGAGCATCCTAGACATAGTATTTGTTTGCATTGTATTATGAATATTTAGATTTAGTTTTGCATTTTAAATAGGCATCAAAACCAAAAAAAAATAATAAAAACATAAAAAAAACCACACACACACTTGCACTTTTATTTTCCGTAAAATATTTTATGAGGATATTCAACCGATGATATTGGAATTCATCCCCAACCATTGGTTGATACTCTAGAAACCCTACTTTAGCATGTATATTTTTCATATTTCATCATTGAGAAATTGGTTACCCTTGGGACTAGCTCAAGGTAATATGAGTTTAGACATACTTTGATCATGGGGGTTAATAATTAGTGGGCACATAGTTACCATTTTTGTTTGAGACCGACTGAGGGTGAAGTGAAAGTCAACTAGGTCGATAGTAGGACTTAGACAATGTGACCTCTCTTTGAAGGTTCATTTTTTCCCTTAGGATACCTAGAGGTAACCCCCATTCTAGGAAGTATCTTTCAGCCATTTGTGTAACATTTCCCATAAGGAAGGGTGGGAATAAACACATCATTGTAGATTCCTATCCATCCATACATTTGTAGTTCCTAGGAATAGGCTACATAAAAACACACCAATACAAAAAAAACAAGAAAAGTAAAAACACAATATCAAAATCAATCCATCTAAAACATCTCACACCTCATCTCAAAATAATACCAAAAAGTAAAACACATCCACACAACAAAAAAAATAACCATTGTTTGTTTGCTTTATTACTTGTAATTTTTTTTATATAGATAACACATCCCCTTCACAAAAACATCCAAACCATCACCAAAACTTATACAACCTTCCCAAAACAAACCTTCAATTCTTGCTTCCATCCATCCCATTTATTCCTTCCTTAACCATTTAGGTTGCAAACAAAAAACTAAACCCATGCTCAAACGTACCCTCCCATTGACCATTCTGATTTAGTCCCTAACCTCTTGGTAACTCCTCCAACATATTTGTGGGAGATTCCTCTCACTTTGCCTAGTTCCTCACCCATTATCCATCCTATCCCATGCCCACCTACCATGATTCCTTCTCAATCATCACATTCTAACCGAGGCCCAATGTCATGGGCCACTCTAACTCAAACCCTTCCTAAGAGGATCCCTTTGTTATCCTTACATATGATAACCTCATATATTCCACATATTCTTCCAACCCCACCCCTTTCACCTCTCTTTCTAGAAATACCTCTTCCACCTCTACTTCCACCACCACCTCTTCTCTCTCCTCCCAATCCCCTATCCTTTACCTCATCAACCCCTATAACCTTTCCACAACTCTTATCCTTTACCTCATGATCCTCATGCGATCCAACCCCCACAATATTTCTCTTCATCATATCCCTTACCTCATGCCATCCATGTAAGCCAACCCTCACAATCTTACCACTTACCTTATACTTTTCACCCTCCTTTGCCTTCTCCTACATCAATAATGTTCTAAAACACATGTTTCGACCTATTACAAGAATTTTTCCAATGCCCCTCCACTCTATGATACTCAAAGTGTTGACCAAATTTATACCAATTAGTTGTGGTATCAGGTTACCTTATGTGAGGCAACCCAATAATATTAGCTTACAAAATCTACTTTAGGACCACTACCATAGGCATGAGCCTTGTAACTTTGTGGAGGTTTTGGAGGCTAGCTAAGCACCACTTTTTGTAGGTTGTTAACAATACTATTAATAGGCCTACTATCCGTAACTCCATCACCTACCACATGCTTATTCTTATACTAACTTGTAGTGGTATTATCTTATCTCACTTTAAGCTATCCTCTTTTGATAAGATCTTGCTCTACCTTTATTGCTAGACCAATTGCTTAATCAATATTGGTGATAGTTGTAGTTTCCAATGCATGAGATAATTTATCTTGTAGATTTCTAATAAATATATCAAGCATGTATCGAGGAGGTAAGGTATATCGTAAGCATCCAACTAGACTCCAACAAGACATAAATTATAAAAAAAATTCCTCTTTATCTTGTTTTAACATGTAAAAATATTTCATGGTTACATTCTTTTCAACATAAGCACCAAATTGTTGCACAAATAATTTAGTTGTCTCTTCAAAATTTCTCAAATAATGGTTGGGTGATCGATAATACTATTCTAACATCATGCCACCAATACTCTTAAGGAAAATATTTAGCAACAACATGTCATCATTTATGATACAATGGAAAGTTGTTCTAAACATTCTTAAATTCTCAATTGGATCTTTTGTTTCCTTATATATAGGTAAACTTTATATGGAAAATGCTTAGGGTAAGGCCTAGTAGAAATAGGGTCTAAGGGATGATTTCACATTTTTCTATAGATGTAGGTGAAACTACGAGGTTGAATCATATCCACTCTTGAAACCAATTGTTTCACCATATTAGTTAAAACTTTACACCTCATAGTTGTTATTGTGCAATACTTGTAGATTCCCCAAGGGAGGGGTATAGGTAGGTTGTTGAAAGGATACTTGGCCCATGTTGGAGATATTGATACTATTGTGATATGTGGTATCTTGCTAGAGAGGATAATTAACAGTTGGTGGAACATAAGTAAAAATATTAAAATTAGCTTAATGAGGAGGAAATTGAACATAATCTTGAGATGCACTACTAGTTGGAGGAATTTGTAGAATCCTTCCAATGTTGGTGGTCACAATAGTAGCATGTATTGGGTTATGAACAAGATTACCATGATGTAAATATTTAGTCAAGGAGTTGTTATGAACATCTCGAGGGAAAATAGTTTGATGTTGAGATGTTCAGACTTCCTTGAGTTGGGCTTCATATTTTGTAGCTTTATCCAAGGTATCCTTGTGATGATTATAGAAATTCAAAATATGTTTAAATAATTTAAAGATAAGGTTTACATTGTGTCCCTTAGTAGGATCAAGGTCATTCTCAATATCTTCATTTTTTCCACTTATAGATTATGATTTTCTCTATCAATTTGATCATATTATTGGAAAATATCATTAGACTCAAAAAGCCTTCATCCACTCCCAAGTTTAGGAGCCATTAGGAGAGAGATAAAAGATAGAGTAGAGGAGGAGAAGTTAAAAAACTAGTAGAAGCACACAAAAATATTTTATAGATGTTTTAAATATTTTTTGATCTAAACATACAAAATTAGTGGTTTGGTTTAAATTTTTTAAGAAAACACAAAAGAAGAGGCTTCCTATCTTGGCCACTAAGATGCATATTTCATGTTGGATTCACCAAATATGTAGAGGGGGAAAACTACCCTACCGCATACAATTCTCAGTTGGATATGCTAGGAGTCCAGGTGACCACAAGGGTATGTTATAACTCTACACTCGGTGGGCAAAGGGGGAAAGCTTCACCAAGAAAGGTTGTAGGACTCACTCAAAGTCCAGGGTGGAATATATTTTTATGTTTCAATTAAGCATGCACCTATGTTTGAACTTTCTAAAGCTATACTATAAAAAGGAAAAAAACAATGCAAGATACAAGATGCAAGAATATAAGGGCTAACCCTAGAATTATTCTTTAATTGAATGATCACTAACTCTAAGATTGTAAAACAAAGCCTTTGAGCAATGGTCTAAGAGGAATACGTAAACAAGGTTAAAATACTAAATGCACACTATATGCTTTTACTCTTTCAAATACCTAGAAATTTGATAAAATACTTTTCCTTACTTGTGATCTATGTTTTGAAAAAATTAATAAAAAGCAATCAACAAGCAACCTAGAGATCTACTAGGGCACTTATCTAATTCAATGGTTGTTCCAAGATTTATCTTGCATCCAAAAATATCCCCCAACTTCAATCCTACAATATAACTTCACAAAACCCTCAAAAATATGATCATCATTAGGGATCATGCTTAGGCCATTGTATGATAGCTCTGGGAGGTATAGCAGTCAAGCCCCCTAGGTCCTTTTAGTTGACCTTTAAAATACAAAAGTGAAAGTTGAAATTTTTAGAAGATGAACAAATAAAATGTAATACAATATAACAATATGATGAAAAAAGTACAAATTATGCAATTATGCTCTAAATATAATATGAAATGTAGATATAGGATTTTGGGGGTGAACTTCTACCCCTAAGCTTGACACATGCAAAATACTACCCTACACGAGGTATCTATGATTTCTGTTACACACCAAACCTAGCCGTCGGCTAGGTATTCCAGGAGTAAAACATTTCATATATATAGTAGATAGATTATTCAATTAAATCATCGTGTTTTATTTTTTATTCACTGCATTTCGCTATTGCCTTCATGGCGGGGACGTGCCCTCCCTGAGTGGCGAACTATTTTCCATTTGATTTAATTTATTTACTGCTGTGGATTTCATATTGCTTCGTCATATTGCATTTGAGGAATTTTATCAAAATTAATTATATACGAATGAAGTTAAATCGTTCCAAGTGGTATCACTCTAGACCGGTTGGGTTACTATTTTCATCAAGCGCACTATGTTTCTAGGATACTATTGTCACTGACCGTAGCCCTACTATTACAAATTCGTAAGCAGAGCACAATTTTTGTGACGAGCGCAGTATTCGTGATCTTATCCTTCCTGAAACCAACACGCAAAATAAATTCACAAACTCTATGCTTGCGGATAGTACAGTGGTGGATTTGGGACACAGGTAACCAGTTTATCACGGCTATCCACACGGTACAAGCAACCAACAAAATCATAGCTATGCAAGCTGAAAATATAATTGCTTAGCTATAGCAATGCCAAATCGCCATAGAAAAAACATATCCACTCGCCCAACATCGTCCTCCAATCAACGTGCAGAATTAAAAGTTTAAACAAGGCAATCCTAAGGTTAGCACCAGTTATAATTTCGTTTTAATTTTTACTGCTATGAAATATCCCACATCTTCCAGGGAGGGGAAAATTCCTGGTTTATATTCTTTTTGGGTCACTTAACTTCACGTGGCTTTGGGCCACACAAGCCTTCTTCCTTGAGAACCTTGAGTCTTCCGCTCGTGTGTCGTTTGGTCTTCCGCTCGCGTGTCGTTTGGTCTTCCCTGTCGTGTCTTCTTCTTGCGTGTCATCATGTCGTTTGGTCTTCACTGTCGTGTCTTCCACTCGAGTGCCTGCTAACTCGTTTCATCGTGTCGTGTCTTCCGCTCGCGTGCCCGCTGTCTCATTTCGTCGTGTCGTGTCTTTTGCTCGCGTATCCACTGTATCGTTTCGTCGTGTCATTTGGTCTTAGCTATCGTGTCTTCCGCTCATGTGCCTAGGACATCATCTATTCTTCTACTGTGTTCGTCAGCTGTCGTGTCCTTTGATGCTGTCAAGTTGCTGAAATTGTCCAAAACAAAAAAACAAACTATTGAGGTTGCGGTCAAGGAGCCCAAATCCAAATTCAAATCCGCATCACAGTTGGAGTGACAGTTGAAGCGGATCCAAATTTTTGCTAGAATCAACCAATTTTGCTGCAGTCCAAGCTCAAAAGCTTCTAAGCAGGTTATGCTAACTAATGCATGAGCAAAAGGTGGACCAAAGGATCTGACGGTCGATTATCAAGCTCGGAGACGACCAATAACAACGCAAGAAGACCTCATCGAAGCCCAGGTACAAAAAATTCTCCTTCTCCTTTCAAAATTGGTGGTTATAATCCACATCATCCACTGGTAGACCCTATGGCTACTAACCCTCCCCCAACTCACGAAAACATCACACAAGGAAACTCAAGTAACTCGGCCGTTTCCAACGATGAATCTCTTCGACTCTTACTAGATGGTATGAACAAAATTAGTCTCAACCTAAAAACCCTAGTGCGAGCACAAAACCAGCTTAATCCCAATACTAATCCCCAAAATCACTCCCATGCCCAAAGGAATGAAGAAAATGTCAATCAAGATGATGATTGGGAACAGCAAAGAGGCAATTCGGATAATTACAGGGATCGCTATCATAGACAGCGGTATAACCAAGATCAAGAAAGGGATACGGGTTATCACCAACCGAGAGGCCCTAATAATTTTCCACGCATTGATATGCCCACTTTTGAGGGTCATGATCCTCGTGGTTGGATAGCCAAAATGGAAGGCATTCTCGACTTATACCAAATTAAGGAATTTGATAAAGTCCCTTTCGTTGCATCAAAATTAGGCACTGAGGCCTACCAATGGTTCGTATGGCTTAAGCGAGAGAAAGGAGCTACTATTAACTGGAGAAAATTCACTACCTCTTTTTTAGAAAGATTTGATGAAGGAGCTACATCGTCATACACAGTAAGACTGTTATCTCTTAAACAAGAAGGATCGGTTAGCGAATTCGTTTCGAAGTTCACAGTTTACTACCATATACTTTAGACCTCAGTCCCGACACAGTGGTAGGAGCTTTTTGCAATGGATTGAAAGAAAATATTAGAGTGGAGGTAGACATGCACAATCCAACCTCGTTGAACGATTGTATAAGAATAGCTAAGCTGGCTGAGAAGAGAAATCAGTTGTATGCACGGCGTGAAACTTATAGTCGTCCTTCGTATCGCAACAATTCCTTTCGTAGAAATGATCAACCATCAAGATACTTTTGCTATAAATGTCGCACTCATCACCCCAGGGAACAAGCATGTGCCCAAAAACAAAACTTTCATATTGAAGGCGATCAATATGAAGGAGAAGAGGAAGAAACTTACCACCCAGAAGAACCTATGCAAGAAGAACTACCAAGTACTCTAGAAGAGAAGGAAGAGGATACAATGGCGATCTCCGTGCATGCCCTCATGGGGTTAACCGCCCACCATACCATCAAGGTACCGGGATTTCTCCGCCAGAAAAAGGTGAATGTGCTAATTGATTATGGCGGTACCCACAATTTTATCGACATCAAAACAGCAAAAGCTTTGAATTTATTCATTAACTCTTCCAACAAAGACAAATTCCAGGTTCTAGTGGCCAACGGGGTGAACGCGCAATGTGTTGGTCGAACATCTCAAGTTTCCATAAAAATGGGAACTTATACCTGGTTTGGATCCCTTTTCGTCATGAATTTAGGGAACTATGATGTCATTTTGGGAGTTGAATGGTTGGAAACATTAGACACGGTTAGCTTCAACTTCAAAAAATTATTTGTGGAATGGAAGGAAAACGGACGAGTCATTCGCTTACAAGGCATTACTACTCCTCCATCACAAATGGTGAGCTCTCATAGTATGGAGAAGATGTTAAAAAAGGGTGGATATGGATTTATAGCTCAAATTAATTGTTTGGAAAAACAATCTCGAGCAACTTCGGATATTACTGCTCCAGAGTTACGAGACATCATAACACATTACGAAGAGGTTTTCCAAGAACCTAAAGGATTACCACCTAAACGATCTCATGACCATGCCATCCATTTGATTCCGGGGAGTGTCCCACCTAACAATCGTCCTTACCGCTATCCTCAACCACAAAAGACAGAAATCGAACAGATCGTTCAGGATCTGCTAGATCATGGAGTCATTCGTCACAGCACTAGCCCTTATTCCTCACCTGTAGTTCCGGCTAGACGAAAAGATAACTCTTGGCGTATGTGTCCTGACTTTCGTTCTCTCAATAAACTCACTATCAAGGACAAATTTCCTATCCCTGTCATAGATGACCTACTAGATGAGTTGCATGGTGCAAATTTTTTTACAAAATTAGACCTTCGCTCGGGATTTCACCAAATCCGTGTCAGAGAAGAAGATATTCCCAAAGCTGCTTTTCGTACTCATGAAGGTCATTACGAATTTTTGGTCATGCCTTTTGGTCTCACCAATGCACCATCCACATTCCAAAGTCTCATGAACCAAGTGTTTCGTCCACTCCTCAGTAAGTTTGTGTTAGTTTTTTTTGATGATATTCTCATATACGACAAAACATGGACGGACCATTTACATCATGTGGATAAAGCCCTTCACATTTTACACAGAGAAAAGCTATTTGTCAAACGTTCCAAATGTTCATTTGGTGTCCAAGAAGTCGAGTATCTTGGTCATATAGTTTCACACGAGGGTGTCAAAGTCGACCCCAATAAGATTAAGGCAATTCAAGAGTGGCCCTTACCTAAAACCATCAAGAAACTTCGTGGTTTTTTGGGTCTCACGGGCTACTATCGCAAGTTTGTACGAAATTATGGTAAGATTGCAGCACCTCTCACAGCACTCACAAAGAAGGATGCTTTTCGTTGGTCGGAAGAGGCCACTCAAGCCTTCGAAGCTCTTAAGAAGGCCATGTGTACAACTCCAGTATTAGCAACTCCCAATTTTCACAAACCATTTATTATCGAATGTGATGCATCAGGAACAGGAATTGGGGCTATATTAATGCAAGAAGGTCATCCGTTGGCATTTGAAAGTAAACAGACTCTCGAGGAAAAATTTGGGAAGATCAACATACGAAAAAGAAATGTTGGCTATTCTTCACGCAGTAGAAAAATGGAGACACTACCTAATCAGTAGCCGCTTCATTATAAAAACAGATCATAGTAGTCTCAAACATTTTCTTGAGCAAAGGTTTTCATATCCGGAACAAAATAAGTGGTTAACCAAACTATTGGGCTATGATTTTGTTATCGAATACAAGAAAGGGAAGGAAAATATAGTCGTCGATGCGTTGTCCAGGAAATATGAAGATGAAGTGGTCATTAACGCTATTTCAGGTCCTTGCTCCCAATGGGTGAATCAATTACAAGATGAATGGTTGTCCAATAGCGAAACTGCTCAGATACTTCAAGAATTATCTATAGGGTCCTCTAAACACCCTTTGTTCTCTTATGAAGATAAAATCCTCCGGAAGAAGAACCGCATTTACATTCCACACAATTCAGAACTCAAATCGAAGATCCTCGACGAATCGCACGCTTCTCCATCAGCGGGACATTCGGGATTTTTGAAAACATATTTAAGGGTCAAACAATCATTTTGTTGGAAAGGATTAAAAGCAGAAGTCAAACAATGGGTAGCGAGAATGCGAAGTTTGCCGAGCGCAATAAAGGAGAAACGAGTCAAATCACCGGGGTTGTTACAACCATTACCCATCCACTGAACGACGGTGGGAACATATATCCATGGATTTTATTGAAGGTCTTCCAAAGTCGGAAGGCGGGACGGTAATCTTCGTAGTCGTAGACCGGTTATCCAAATACGCTCACTTTCGGGCTTTACAACATCCATTTTCCGCAAGCAAGGTGGCAAAGGTATTTATGGATTCAATTTTCAAATTACATGGTATGCCAAAAAATATTGTAAGTGATAGAGACCCCATCTTCACTAGTAACTTTTGGCGGGAATTATTTCGACTTAGTGGTACCAAATTGAACATGTCTTCGACCTACCATCCACGAGACGGATGGAAAAACAGAAGTAGTTAACAAATGTTTGGGTACGTACTTAAGATGTTTCGCTCAAGATAAACAATACCAATGGAGCCAGTGGTTAGCATTGGCAGAATGGTGGTACAACACTTCTTACCATTACTCAATTAAGATGTCTCCATTTGAAGCATTGTATGGCACCAAGCCTCCAACCGTCGTAGATTACGTACAAGGATCATCCAAAGTAGCCAAAGTGGATGATTGGTTCCAACAAAGGCAGTCTACACTCACCATCCTCAAAGAGAATTTAGTCCAAGCACAAAATCGTATGAAACAACAACAAGACTTGCACCGATCAGAGAGAACTTTTAATATAGGTGATTGGGTTTTCCTAAGGTTGCAACCTTACAAACAATCATCGTTAAGGATAAAGTCCAGCCAAAAGTTGGCTCCACGATTCTATGGTCCTTACAAAATTGTGCGCCGCATTGGAGAAGTAGCCTATCAATTAGAGCTACCTACATCATCACGAATACACCCGGTATTTCATGTTTCATGTCTCAAAAAAGTAATTGGTCGAGAAAGTGCAAAGTCAATCGGAATTACCAGTGCTCGATGAGGAAGGACGCATACATCTCCAACCTGAAGATATACTACAACACAGAATACGAAGGCGAGATCACGTCAGATTCAAGAATTTCTCATCAAATGGCAAGATTTACCAGAGGAGGATGCCACATGGGAACCTGAAAGTATTTTCCAGACATTTCCAGCTTTGAGGACAAAGCTTTCCGAGGAGGGGAGTCATGTTACACACCAAACCTAGCCGTCGGCTAGGTATTCCAAGAGTAAAACATTTCATATATATAGTAGATAGATTATTCAAAATTAAATCATCGTGTTTTATTTTTTATTCTCTGCATTTCGCTATTGCCTTCACGGCGGGGACGTGCCCTCCCTGAGTGGCGAACTATTTTCCATTTGATTTAATTTATTTACTGTTGTGGTTTTCATATTGCTTCATCATATTGCATTTGAGGAATTTGATCAGAATTAAATATAAACGAACAAAGTTAAATCGTTCCAATTTCACTATTGATGAAGTCACACCCTATAATTATGGAGTATTATTTTGCAATAGAAAGAGAATGGCAAAGAAAAATGCTAATAATCTAGTGAAAGATATGAAAATAACAATGTAAGAATGTGAATGAGTGAAAACAACCTAGTGGTAGCAAAAATGTAGACAAAAGGATGCAAACCTCTAGTGTAGTAGAATCCTCATTAGGGATTCAACACTTGTCCATCTAGGGCAACAATACACAATCAATGCAACATAAGATAACTCCACAAAGACAAATAAAATTCAGTAGATCACTTGGTACTTTTACAGATAGGGAACTTCTTGCTTGCTTCTATAATTATGTTAGCATTTATCATAAAAATTTTGGGGGTAAAGAAGATTTCAAACCCTCTATTTGTAAGGTATTTGAAATAAGGAAGGGTAGGAAAACTGAGGAAAAACTAATGTTATGGAGGTCAATTTGAAAAATTAGAATTTTCTTAAGAGAAAACCCTAGCTAGGTGAAATCATCCCCCATAAGGGTCAACTAGGGTTTCACAAAAACTAGGAAATAGGGGGGAAAAGAAGGGGAAGAGAGGCCCAAAATTTATTTAGCCAAGTTGGAGTGTCTCTCTAAGGATCTAGGGAAAATGACTCACTCAACAGGGTCAATTGTCCATGTCTACATTTACCATGTTAGCCCTAAAGTATTTGATAGCACTAGTGGAAGAACTTGAGCTATGAGAAAAATTAGGATGGATGGCAAGTATAAAGGGGTACATGACAAGTACACAAGTCTTAGGAGAACTAATTCCAAAATAAAGAATAAGATTTATATAGAAGTAAATCCATTACACCTGGGTAATTGACACTCTCTTTCATAAAGGCTGTGATGGTGTACTACTAATATGTATGAAGGAGAATAGGATAAAATATTCGATAAAGGACTATCATGATAAAATAATCCATTAATATTTGTAAAACACAACTCAAAAATATTAATATCAAGATACTTTGGCTTACCACATTAATAAAAAAAATTCAATGGATAAAGGATTACAAAGTCTATTGTATGTTTATGGGAAAAAGAAAAAATCCTTGATGCCTTTGAACCTCGTGGTCATCACTAAAATTTTCCAATAGTGAGGTCTCAATTTCATTGGAAATACTAGTCCCCTGTTAAGTTCCATCCATAGGTGGATTCTAACTATGATGTATTAGTTCACTAAGGGAACCAAAGTAATACCAAAAGTCAAAAAACTAAGAGAATAGTCATACAACTTCTACAAGATGTCATCACTAAATTTGGAACACCTTTGACCATAGTGACTAATAATAATATGGCCTTTACAAGGGTTAAAATTATGTGCTTTATGCTTGAATGTTGATTTGTACTGAGAATATCTTTCAAGTACTATCCCTAACATAACAATTTGGTAGAGTCAACTAATAAAAATATTGTTAGTATACTAAATAGAACAATTATTAATCATAAAAGAACTATAAAACATAGCTTAAAAGAGAATTATGGGAGACAGGATGACACCTAAAGCTTCTATACCGTCTTCTCCATGCAAGTTTATTTTTTTAAAGAAGTATTGATAATAAATTTTGAGTTTCTTTCCCTCTAGATGTCTTAACAATTGGACCTCAAAGACACCAACATTACCCCTATACAAGCCTATTTTAATTCTCTATTGGCGTTAGAATAAAAAAGGAAAAAGACATTTCAAAAATTAGTCTAATATCTGTAGACACAAAAATCTGACACCTTCTAAAATACATTTACCACCCCACCATCAAATCCTGCATAATAAAAAGATATGCCTAAGTTCTAACTTAGGGATATAAAATCCTGCACATTATCCTATTTTCCTAATTTATTAAATCTGGAAAGTCAACTTAGGATACCCTACCTACCCATTGGACATGTGTCCCAGACACTTCATCCAACACCCTTGCCACATATTACCCACTCTTGTCCCCCTTGTCTTTGCACATGGGACAGATTCCCAACACCCATGCCACATCTCCTCCACTTTGTCTCCTTTGTCCCTTCACATAGGACAGGATCCCACACTTCACTCCACTTGTAGCCACATCACCCCAGTTAAGTGAGGCACACTAAATGACTCACTATAACTGCCCCTTCCACCTGGAAGTTCATATTTTCTACTTGGCAAGTCAAGCTTACAACCTCCCATTTCCCTCCAAAGCCCTAGGAAGCCTATAAAAATGCCATCTTGTCAAAAAATAAAGGGAGATGAATGTGCATACCAACAGGCTACCAAAATACATCCAAAACCATCAATAAATTGTGAACATGAGCCCAATTACGTACCCTTGGTTCGAATCTTGAGGTAACATATTTTAAGAAAAAACCACCCATTCACAGTTTCACAGTCAAAAATATGTGTCCGCAGTCTGACAACTACAGATCCTTGGTTTCTAGTTTTTAACCATGCATCTATATTTTCATAGTCCTGAGGACAAAATCACTCACATCAGTAAACGTATTCATTTGTTGGTAAGGCTATATCTATTAATTTATTCTATTGCTTGTTTCATATGATTACTTGCTTAGGGTTCATGCATAGCATTGGTGTTTATTGCTCACATATATACAGGTGCTACTAATCCCTTTGTCGGTTTGAATGTGTGTAGGTGATAGGTACTTTGGAAAAGCTGCTGAATTTGGAGTGGTCCCTTGCTGGGTACCAAAGCCCACTCATCCCTTGAAGCTATGATAAGAAAATGAATAACACCACATCCTACCGAAGAGTCGGAATATCTTCCCTATTCTATTACAAGCATTGTAATCTAGAGAGACAAGAAACATTGTAATATTACTCCCAACACACTTAGGAAATTTAGAATATTTTTGTAGAAAGTTGTATCAATATCAATACAAAAGAGCATTTTGGCAATCTACTTCTATTTTTGCATATTTATATTCGTGTTTAGTTAATTTGTTATAGAAATGGTGATCATGGTGGGATCCCCTAAGGGTTCCATTTTTCTTTGCCTTACTTTTATCTAGTTATTGATCTATGTTTTCTACTTGTACAGGTTTTGAAAGTTTGGAGCACCACGTATCTACGATTTATAGTTGGACGGAGCAGCGATAGGAACACAAGTTGTACCCCTATGTGAAGAACACAAGCTTATACTGAGAGGGGGGTGAACAGTATAAGACCTCTTTTTACTTTTCCTTTATACTTCAAAACAGTAAAGCTAAATATCCAAAGCAATATCAAAGCAATGCACAAGATCATCCACAAAGTTACACAGCAATTTACGTGGTTCATCCACAAAACTTTTCTCTAAAAGTTATCTCAAAGTTCTTTGGGAAACCTTCCCAATTACAATGTTTATGAGCCTCGGCTCAAAGGAGATACCTTCCCCTAATCTGAATTTATGAGCCTCTACTCAAAGGAGATACCTTCCCCTTCCTCTGCTCTGGCTGGTGATCCTCTAGAAGACCTCTGCCTCTTCTGCCCTTAGCAAATGGAACTCTATCCATAGAAGACACCTGTCTTCCCTGCTCTGGCTGGAGACCTCTGTCCTCAACTCTATCACCTCAAAGCTGGTCCTTGAATTTGCACTAAACATAGTCCTTCGGTCTAGCACAAATGTCCTCTTCCTCTGTCTTTGATCTGCACCAAACACAGTCCTTCGGTCAGGCACAAATCTGTCCTCGGGTTCTACTCATAGAACCAATGCACCTCTGTCCTCAAGTTCTCTGATAGAACTATCAAACTCAGCTTCACAAGTCCTCTGCTAGGACCTGTCCAAATCTGCTCACAAGTCCTCAACAGAACCTGTCCACAACCTGCTCACAAGTCTCCAATGGAACCTGTCCAAAACCTGCTCTAAAGTTCATCAAGAAAACTTGCTTTGCATGAACCCACAAAGAGAATTGTTAGAGACCCAATGTGATTCATCAACCTCATAGAAGCATAAAGAGAATTGTTAGAGACTCAATATGTTCTATACTTAACTCCCAATCTCAATCTCAACTCAATCTCAATCTCAACAGAATAAGATAGATGTAGTATGCTTTTCTCAAGAACATGAAACACAACCCAACAATTGCCAACCATGCAATATCTCATATAACAATGAAACTCATGTTCTTTCCAACAACCAATATCTTTTCTCAACCAATTAGGGCTTCAACAACAATGCTCAAAGACAAGGTTTAACCAACATCATTCAATTCAACATTAACCTTGAAGCATTCAACCAATCATCACAAGAAAAGGAAACAAGTAGAAATCCTTTTCCCTCCAAAGATATTTGAACAAAACATCCACCCACACAATATCACCAAATGCAAAGAATAACTTGTTCAAATCAACTTAATGGAGTAAGCCCAATATCATGAATCAAGTAAAGCACTAACTTCATCAACACAACCACTATGGAAGCAACTCATCCATCAATATCAAAACAGCCAACTAAGGGTTTCACCATCTCAATGCAAGTAACAAGACTTACAAACATAAACCCTAGTGCACAATGCTTCCACTACCTCAAACCAGAATTATGCATTCACCAAAACTCTCATCAATGATAACAATGCATAAGTAGTCTTCAACAAACCAGAAACTAGGACTTATTCCCAACCAAAGGAAACCTAGTAGAATCCCTTTTCACTCCAAGCTTATTTCAGAAAAACATACACCAATCATACTCATAAGAAGAATGTGCCCATACCTTATTGAAGTGAAGGAACCCCTTTGGAAATCTGCCACAATCACAAAGTTCTTTTGCCAATCTTCACAAAGGTTAGTAGATCACAAAATAATCAACATTACTCCACTTTTCAATCATCATCACCAAAGTCTTTAATTGCACAACTTCCTTATCTCTCCTAAAACCACTTGTACCATAAAATAAAATAAATCACAACATTGCATAACCTTATAACTCCCAAAACCACTTATACCATAAAAGTAAAATAAATCACCACATTGCATAACCTTATAACTCCCAAATTCTAATAATTCAAACAACAAAGTATTATCATCATTAAATAAAAATGTGGGGCATACCTTAGTAGCACTTTAAGCCTTCGTCACTACTCGAACCCACGACCTCTCAAGTCGTGCAAGCCCTAGCACTAGGGCCTCAACCATGTGGGCTAAGCTGCCCGCGTGAACCAAGGAGCAATTTACTTTTTCTTCACTATTTCTTATTGGCGCATGGAGACAAAAAACTTTAATCCTCAATTGTCGCTTAGTCTCGATCTCGAGACCTATTTATTCGAAGACCCTTCACTGAAACCAGCACCTAACGCTGCTGTCATGGTGGATGAAACTGCAATAGCAGTTCGATTCTCTGTACCCTTTGAAATGTGTACCAGTAACACTTTCTCGATTTTCGTGTAATCAAAATATTTCACAATATTAGCTTTGATGATCGTGTAGGGGTTTTCGACGTCTTTAAAAGGTTTTCGTCTGCATCTTTATAACAACGAGCATGGTATTCTTTTCACTGATCAATCTCAACATGTCTAAAGCACAAGTCATATTTTCTACCAATCTTCAACCTCCTCTTTGGCGCTGCTCCCGAGCATCATTTGAATCTCCACCGTGAGCCCTCCTCTTTGGCGCTGCTCCCGAGCATCTTTCTTCGTTAGCGCAGGGGCTCCGACTAAATCGAAATTGCACGAGGATTCATATCGAAAACATTACTTGCTTTAATGAATTCCATTGCCACCTTTTATATGCACTTCGATGCATTACCAAACACGTCGGCATTTCCAAACACGTCGAAAAATACTTTAATTTAATTTAAATTTTAAATAAATAAAATTTAAACTAAATATTTAAAATTAAATATCTTCATCACGGGGCACCTTTTTCAACGAAACGAAGAGCCAACTTGGGTTTTAAGAAAAACCCATTTCAAATCTGTTGTCCATGGTTTTAAATAAAACCTTTTATTTTGTCTGCCTTGGTTTTCACAAAAACCCTTCCGCTTCTTGACATCAATGACAACATCAACACTTGAGCAAAGGCACTGTACCCAATGTACCCAAAATTGCCAACAATCTCCCCCTTTGTCATTGATGGCAAAACTTTACTAAAAACACATCTTCAAGAGCCAAAACTGAAATCACTCTCTTTGAAGTTTTGCTCCCCCTGACTTGAAGCTTTCCTCTTCACTTGAAGCTCTCCCCCTCACTCATATCTCTCCCCCTTTGTCATCAATGGCAAAGGGCCATCTTTGGGGCTCGAAACTAAGAATGAGCCTCTTAGCTTAGTCCCTCCCCCACCTCCTGATGAGGTGATTAATTCTGGAGTGGGAGTAAAACTCCCATTAGGCACTGATCATCATCAGCGTCTATAACTTCCTTGTCGGGCCTTCTCTTGAACTCTTTTTCCATATTCTTGTTCCTGTCATTTTTTTGATCCTTGGACCTGATCATGCCACTGTTCCTGTTCCTGTATCCTGGAATTTCAGCTCTACATTGTCTAGCTATGTGACCTTCATTGTTGCACTTGTAACAAGTAACAATGTTATTTCTTTGAGGCATACCTGTTCTTTGAATCCATCTGTTCTGATTAAACCTGTTCCTGTTATTTGCCTTGCAATGAACTGCCTTGTGCCCAAACTGATTGCAAGAGTAGCAATACCCATGAAAGAAATTACCACTTCTGAAACTGTCATTTACCTTCTTCACTTGAGCCATGCAATGTACAGCCATGTGACCAAATCTGTGACACGCAAAACATCTGCCTTGAAACTTTCCATTATTTGACCTCTTGGGTCCTAAAAACTTCTTCTCATTCTGAATTCTATTTTCTGTTCCTGTGCATCTATCATTCAAGTACTCATGATCAGAAATACTTTCCTCATCAGAACTCTCTTCCTTTTGGAGTCTCTTACTAGACTCTCCAACTTGTTCCTTGTGTAGCTTAATGAAACCGAGACCTGTTTTATCTGTTGGTTTTCTTTGTCCTTTGATGAGAGATTTAACCTTCTTGGAGCTATCCTGAAATCTGTAGAGCTTATCCTTGTACTCTTTATTTTCTTCTTTCAAAGAAGCCATTTTCTGCTCTAACTCACTATACTCAAGAACCTTAGACTTCAACTCATCCTTGAGTTCTTGTGTCTTAGCCATAGAGATGTCAAGACTTTCTATGAGATCATCTCTCTCCATACAACATTCATCTAACTTATCCTTGAGTCTAGCATTCTTATTTCTTTCCTTTTTCAAAACACTAAGAGCATTAGTAAGTTCATATTCAAGATCCTCTATTTGATTGCACTTTGAATTATCAAGACCTTTTTCAGATTTCTTATCGCTAGAGGTGCTACCCTTTTCAAAAACCATACATGCATCTTCCTTATCATTTTCTGAAGCATCCTCATACATACTAGCAACCAAATCATTATTTTTGCAATTATCCTCAAGGTGCCCACAATTTCCATATCTAAGACATTTCGGTTCTTCCTCCTTTTCTGATATAAACAATATCTCATTTTTATAATCACCTGAAGAACTTTCACTATCACTACTAGAACACTTACTTGCTTTGTCAAGGTAGACGCTCTTCTTTTCTTGATTGCTGTGATCATCTTTGATTTCAAGAGTTGTATTGGCCTCTTCTAATTGTTTCTTCAATAAAACAATCTCTTCTTTTTGTTTGCAGCAAACAGTCTCTTTCTCATTGATCTGAGACTTGAGAGTTTCTTCACTCTTTTTGAACTCTTCTATTTTCAGTTTTAGATTGCTAACAACTTTGTTAGATTCCTCTTCATGTTTGCTGTATATACTGACTTTATTACTCATTTCTTCTGTCTGCATCCTTAAACCGTCAATTTCTTTTTCTAGCTTGCTGCAATACTCTGTTTTCTTGGATGATTGCATTTCGAGATCTTCAAAAATTTTCTTGTAATCTTCTGCTTGTACTTTCAAACTGGTGATTATATCTTCTGCATCCTCAACCTTTTTACTCAGGTCTGAAATCAGTTTCTGTTTCCAATTTGCTTCTGCATCACTTCCTTCTTTATCACACTCTTGTTCTGAATCTGTTTCTTCACCAATTTTGAACGGATCATCTTCATCTTCATTACTACTAAACCCATGGCAGTGATGATTATTGTGATAGAGTTGACCACAAACAAAACATTCTCTTCCTTGTGAGCAATCAGCTGCAAAGTGACCGGTCTTCCCACATCTGGTGCAAAACTTTATTAATCTGGCTTGTTCTCCATTGTTTGATTCATCTCTTGAATCTATTTCCATTCCCAAAGCAGCAACATTGAGATCATCTTCATTTTCTTTCATGACCCTGTGAGATTTCTTTTTCTTGTGTCTAATGGTTTTGCTTTTGCCTTTCCTTGCCATTTGTGTTCTTGCAAGATCTTCCTTCAAGTTGTTTAAACTTTTCTGAAGGAACCTGCTCTGATACCAATTGAAGAACACAAGCTTATACTGAGAGGGGGGGGTGAACAGTATAAGACCTCTTTTTACTTTTCCTTTATACTTCAAAATAGTAAAGCTAAATATCCAAAGCAATATCAAAGCAATGCACAAGATCATCCACAAAGTTACACAGCAATTTACGTGGTTCATCCACAAAACTTTTCTCTAAAAGTTATCTCAAAGTTCTTTGGGAAACCTTCCCAATTACAATGTTTATGAGCCTCGGCTCAAAGGAGATACCTTCCCCTAATCTGAATTTATGAGCCTCTGCTCAAAGGAGATACCTTCCCCTTCCTCTGCTCTGGCTGGTGATCCTCTAGAAGACCTCTGCCTCTTCTGCCCTTAGCAAATGGAACTCTATCCACAGAAGACACCTGTCTTCCCTGCTCCGCTGGAGACCTCTGTCCTCAACTCTATCACCTCAAAGCTGGTCCTCGAATTTGCACTAAACATAGTCCTTCGGTCTAGCACAAATGTCCTCTTCCTCTGTCTTTGATCTGCACCAAACACAGTCCTTCGGTCTGGCAAATCTGTCCTCGGGTTCTACTCATAGAACCAATGCACCTCTGTCCTCAAGTTCTCTGATAGAACTATCAAACTCAGCTTCACAAGTCCTCTGCTAGGACCTGTCCAAATCTGCTCACAAGTCCTCAACAAAACCTCTCACAAGTCTCCAATGGAACCTCGTCCAAAACCTGCTCTAAAGTTCATCAAGAAAACTTGCTTTGCATGAACCCACAAAGAGAATTGTTAGAGACCCAATGTGATTCATCAACCTCATAGAAGCATAAAGAGAATTGTTAGAGACTCAATATGTTCTATACTTAACTCCCAATCTCAATCTCAACTCAATCTCAATCTCAACAGAATAAGATAGATGTAGTATGCTTTTCTCAAGAACATGAAACACAACCCAACAATTGCCAACCATGCAATATCTCATATAACAATGAAACTCATGTTCTTTCCAACAACCAATATCTTTTCTCAACCAATTAGGGCTTCAACAACAATGCTCAAAGACAAGGTTTAACCAACATCATTCAATTCAACATTAACCTTGAAGCATTCAACCAATCATCACAAGAAAAGGAAACAAGTAGAAATCCTTTTCCCTCCAAAGATATTTGAACAAAACATCCACCCACACAATATCACCAAATGCAAAGAATAACTTGTTCAAATCAACTTAATGGAGTAAGCCCAATATCATGAATCAAGTAAAGCACTAACTTCATCAACACAACCACTATGGAAGCAACTCATCCATCAATATCAAAACAGCCAACTAAGGGTTTCACCATCTCAATGCAAGTAACAAGACTTACAAACATAAACCCTAGTGCACAATGCTTCCACTACCTCAAACCAGAATTATGCATTCACCAAAACTCTCATCAATGATAACAATGCATAAGTAGTCTTCAACAAACCAAAAACTAGGACTTATTCCCAACCAAAAAGGAAACCTAGTAGAATCCCTTTTCACTCCAAGCTTATTTCAGAAAAACATACACCAATCATACTCATAAGAAGAATGTGCCCATACCTTATTGAAGTGAAGGAACCCCTTTGGAAATCTGCCACAATCACAAAGTTCTTTTGCCAATCTTCACAAAGGTTAGTAGATCACAAAATAATCAACATTACTCCACTTTTCAATCATCATCACCAAAGTCTTTAATTGCACAACTTCCTTATCTCTCCTAAAACCACTTGTACCATAAAATAAAATAAATCACAACATTGCATAACCTTATAACTCCCAAAACCACTTATACCATAAAAGTAAAATAAATCACCACATTGCATAACCTTATAACTCCCAAATTCTAATAATTCAAACAACAAAGTATTATCATCATTAAATAAAAATGTGGGGCATACCTTAGTAGCACTTTAAGCCTTCGTCACTACTCGAACCCACGACCTCTCAAGTCGTGCAAGCCCTAGCACTAGGGCCTCAACCATGTGGGCTAAGCTGCCCGCGTGAACCAAGGAGCAATTTACTTTTTCTTCACTATTTCTTATTGGCGCATGGAGACAAAAAACTTTAATCCTCAATTGTCGCTTAGTCTCGATCTCGAGACCTATTTATTCGAAGACCCTTCACTGAAACCAGCACCTAACGCTGCTGTCATGGTGGATGAAACTGCAATAGCAGTTCGATTCTCTGTACCCTTCGAAATGTGTACCAGTAACACTTTCTTGATTTTCATGTAATCAAAATATTTCACAATATTAGCTTTGATGATCGTGTAGGGGTTTTCGACGTCTTTAAAAGGTTTTCGTCTGCATCTTTATAACAGCGAGCATGGTATTCTTTTCACTGATCAATCTCAACATGTCTAAAGCACAAGTCATATTTTCTACCAATCTTCAACCTCCTCTTTGGCGCTGCTCCCGAGCATCATTTGAATCTCCACCGCGAGCCCTCCTCTTTGGCGCTGCTCCCGAGCATCTTTCTTCGTTAGCGCAGGGGCTCCGACTAAATCAAAATTGCACGAGGATTCATATCGAAAACATTACTTGCTTTAATGAATTCCATTGCCACCTTTTATATGCACTTCGATGCATTACCAAACACGTCGGCATTTCCAAACACGTCGGAAAATACTTTAATTTAATTTAAATTTTAAATAAATAAAATTTAAACTAAATATTTAAAATTAAATATCTTCATCACCGGGGCACCTTTTTCAACGAAACGAAGAGCCAACTTGGGTTTTAAGAAAAACCCATTTCAAATCTGTTGTCCATGGTTTTAAATAAAACCTTTTATTTTGTCTGCCTTGGTTTTCACAAAAACCCTTCCGCTTCTTGACATCAATGACAACATCAACACTTGAGCAAAGGCACTGTACCCAATGTACCCAAAATTGCCAACACTATGACTTTCTTTCCTTTTTCTTTTTTTGTTAGTATGCATTTAGGATAAATTAGAAAGTCTAGTCCTGTGTGCCACTTGTTTGCATTTAGGTCTTAGGATAAAGACTTTCACTTAGATCCTTGCATGCATAAAAGAAAAAGGAACAATATAAACATAAAAATTACTTAAAAATAGCATGCATCTCTATAGTAGGAAATGAATCATCTATGCATGTGTTGGGTTAGAAATAACTCAGGCACCATTTTTTGTATTCGGGTATGTTAAACCTAGTATGATTCTGTTGATAGAAAGGACCCGCATATCCACAGTTGGGACTTCCCAAACGTAGATGTGTGGTTGGAAAACCATGCATCCGTGGTTTACTAGAACCAACCACCCACCCGCGGTTGGCCTTGTTAAACAGAGTTTGATTGGATTTGATCCGAAACTGGCACTTTTGCCCCTGATATTTTGTTTGCCATTTTTTGTTTCCTACTTTCCTGCATTAGGCATTAAAACAAAATTGCATGGTAGTCTTGCATTCCACAATAAATAACAAAAAACTTCCACACACTTGCATGTATCATCAAAACATTGGTAAGGTTGGATTTCATCACCAACCCCCAATTCAGATCGGTGACATTGGAATTCATCTCCTTCCACCGGCTTGCCCCCTAGATCATCATTAGATAGGATAAAAGCACTCTTTAAGTTGGTATAGGTCACTTGTGTTCAAGTTGTCTCCCACTATTGGAATGATTGTTGAATCAAAGTGGAAGAGCTAGGCGAACCCCCCACTGGGATTTAAGCGGTGTACCCTAGACTCTTTTGAGAAATCATGCTTGGCACTAGTGTTCCTAATCACCATCTTGATTGAGTTCTTTTATTCTAATCCAATAAAAAAACTTCTTCAAAATTTCAACAACATCAAAACACACTAAAACTCGAAAAAAAATAAGGGGTCAAAACCTCCAAAGCTTCAAACAAAAAAATCAAAAACTTTTCCAAAAAAAACAAATCAAATCAAATCAAAACTAGTGCAAACTTAGGATCAAAATCCTTGTGTGTTTATTTGCTTTGTGTGTTGTATTGCATTGTACTTCCATTTCATTTACATATATTTGCATTTACACTTCACACATCATTGCATATTAGCGCATGGTAACGACCCATAGTCAAGCAAGAAGGTTAGCCTTAGTTCAGAGTTAGTTGTCCCTCCCCATGGATCCACCTCAGGTTAGTCAAGTCCCTAATACTTCGGTGGTAGGGCAAGTTAGTGTAGTCCCTAATGCATCCTAGAACTTAAATGTAGGGCCCTCAAGTAGTGCCCTTATTTTAGATGGAGACATCATGCATAGGGCTACCCATACCACTATTCCTGAGACCCCTAGGAGTGAGCCACCCACACCAATGGATGGTCATGTCACACTTGTAGACATGGACACCATTAGGATGTACCTGAGTGCAGCTGGAATGGTTTTTCCATTGCTACCACCACTTACCATTCCACCCCATACCATCCCATCATTCCATCAGGAAGTCACCTTCCCACACCCACAACAGTCTAGCCAAGCCTTTGCAAATCCACTTTTTGAGCACATTGCTACCACCATAGCCCATACCCATCCATCATCATCTAATAAACCTCCCATCATCATACCAAATCAACAAGTCATTTGCACCAACCCCCTTTACGAAGCACCCATCAGTATTGCTTCACAAATCCCTATGTCCATTCCATCTATAGCACCCATAAGCACCATGGTCCATAACCCCCCTCCTTCAGTAGCAATGCAATTCACCACCTACCCACCATCAACAACCCATCAACCCCCCACCTTCTTCACCCAAGATCCATCTTGGGTGTTGCATCCCCCAACTATAACCATACCCACACATCCACTCAATCATATGTATGGTGCTCCATCAACACAACACACCATCATTCCACCATCTCTTCATCAACAACCACCATTTCACCAATGCACTATGCTCATTTTACAACAAATATTGAATCGCCTCACAAGCATTGAGCTACAATTGAGTCATCATCAACTTCATAAAAATCACCCACCTCAACAACTTCATCAAAATCACCCACCTCAACAACTTCATCAAAATCACCCACCTCAACAACCTCATCAACCTCACCCACCTCAACAACCTCATCAACCTCATCCACATGGCCAATCTCATCCAAATCATCAACCCCGTACTTGGACCCCTCTATCCGAGCCCATGTCAATCATCTTTCAAAAGTTGCAGGATGCAAAAACAATCATTTTACCTGACATACATCCTGCAGATACCAAAACACATAAATCTAGATCGTATAGAGAAGATCGTTATTGTCTCTATCATCGACAAGTGGGCCATGACATCAATGATTGCAAAGCCTTTAAAAATGTGGTCCAAGATCTTATCGACAAGGGGGTATTTTCCATCGAAAGTCCACTCATCACATCCAATCAAAACCTTGGTAGTCAACAGAACCATTGTGGGGATACTCAAGGCATCGCACCTTCCCCATGCTCACCAAGCACAAAATATTGTGGGGATACTCAAGGTATCACACCTTCCCCATGCTCACCAGTCACCAAACAATTTGGGGATGATTAAGGTATCACACCTTCCCCATAAAAAAAAAAAAAAATCTCCAAAGGGGGTATCCCTTTGGTCAACTCCATTCAAAAGGCCCCAAAGGAACCTAACCCCTTTGGTCAAAACTCATCTCAAAATGCTCCAAGGGAGGCACTCCTTTGGTCAAATTAGTTCAAAAGGATCCAAAGGATCCAAAACTCCTTTGGTCACATGCAATTCAAAAGGCTCCAAAGGAACCAAATCCCTTTGGTCACATTCCAGTTCAAAAACACCTAAAAATAAAAATATAAATATTAAAATAATAATAAATAAAAACACAAAAACATGTTCATACACATTACATTTTTAATACATCACATTCACAATCCCACTTTCATTGCATTCATACATTCCACTTCCATTGCATTTGCATATTCGTATCATTTGCATCCATTCATGTTGCTTACCATATTAATTGTCATCCACTTAGGTTAGATAATTGTTCATTCACTAAGTCTTGTTGCCTTAATTAGGGGCACCTACGGTCTAGCATTAGTCCAATTTCACCATCTAAAACCATGTCAAAAATAGAAAAGAAAAAAATAGCTGCAATAAAACCCCATAGCACTTCATTTCTTTGGTGGTCTCTGGTTTGAGGAATCTCTAGGGGTTTTCGATCACTCAACCACTCCTAGTGTTTTAAGCAACCTCCAAAAAATATGTCGAATTCTTTTAGGACCATTGCACATATATACACTAAGCAAATCTTGAGTATTGGGAATTGATTTCAAAAACATTCTCGAACCAAACACAATTTCACATCTTAAAAACATCTTGTGTCAAATAGGGATAACACCATACTTGGTAGGAACCTTGAGGTGAAAAGGGTCATCCTTGCTTGTCCCATTATGCAACATAGTCCATGACAATAGTGGTTTTCACTACTATCATAGTTGCTTCAAATTCAAAAGATAGAGTAGTAAGGATAGGGTACAATTCTCATCACACTTAGGTTGAGAATCCGATTCCCCAAAGCTCTAAATCCTTTTACATCACACACCACTGATTAATTGGGTTGTAAGGATCGTACTACATTTCCAGTCAGACGGTTAAGTAGTCATCCCCAAAATTCAAGAAATAAAAAACAAAAATCATGGACTATGGAGTTAGCCTCCACCGGAGCTATAGACGCTTGACTGGCAGTGGAGTACGCTCATGCGTGGTGACATGTCTCTTTTAAAAGAGACCTCTGACCGCTCATACGAACAAGCTAGCTTCTTGGTTCCAACCATAATAGGTTTACCCAA
Source organism: Wollemia nobilis (assembly GCA_028583015.1). Lineage (NCBI taxonomy): Eukaryota > Viridiplantae > Streptophyta > Pinopsida > Araucariales > Araucariaceae > Wollemia > Wollemia nobilis. The sequence goes on along the minus strand of JAQPPZ010000386.1, from coordinate 2,015,446 downwards.
TTTACTCAAGATGAGTTAATGAACTCAATTGCACACACACTGGTTCTTGATGGTTTCGAGTCATTACCATGCTCTTGATTCGGTAAATGAATTCACTGCACACACATTTGGTCCTAGAAGAATTAGATAATTTGAGAGAGTTTGTTTGATATACTAGGATGTTTGAGTCTTTGCAAAACAACTCTAGATCCTTTATCCCTAAGGCAAACAAAGCCATAAGCAAGTTTCCATTCCATACCACCATCATATTGCCACACATATAGCATAGTACATTTCATCCTACAAAATGTGGTCAAACCATAGTATTGTATTGGTGCCCCTGATTAAGCAATAAAGGTAAAGTTTGCTAAACAATGGTCCATAACTTCTTTGAATGACAATTAATAAGGCAAAAACATTCATTCATTTGCATACATCACCACCAATTGCATTCATTCATAAACACATTCCTTTCATCACATGCACCAAAAAAAAAATCAAACAATCCATCATTACACATGTACATAAACAATCACAAAAACACCAACTAGGGGGAGTTCAAGGTCTTACACCTTCCCCAATAATCACATCAAGTAGTCAACCAACTTGGGGGGTTCAAAGTCTCACACCTACCCCAACAATCACATCAAATAATAAATCAAGCAACTTTAGGGGGTTCAAATTCCCACACCTACCCTAACAATCACATTAAACATTCAAATATCAAATAATCAAATTCAAAAAGATCCAAAGGAATCAAACTCCTTTGGTCACATTCAATTCAAAAATCTCCAAAGGAATCAACTCCTTTGGTCACATTCAATTCAAAAAGCTCCAAAGGAATCAACCCCTTTGGTCAATTCAATTCAAAAGCTCCAAAGGAATCAACCCCTTTGGTCACATTCAATTCAATAAAAAAAAGCTCCAAAGGTAACACAATTCCTTTGGTCAAATTCAATCTCAACAAGGCTTTCAAAAATTTAAATGCTATAATCTCAACTCCCTAAGAAAGCCATGTGGCTGGACTGCTCCATGGGATAGAGATGCACATTTCCTTCTTTCACTCAACCTTAAGTGATCCTTGTATCTAGTGATTTACTCTAGCACCCTAGCGGTTGTAGCGATTGGCTATCCATACAATCCAGTAGGAGGAGTAGATTACCATAAGGACAATTATCATTAACATAATTCAAAAAGCCCCAAAGGCATAAACCCCTTTGGTCAAATCAATCCAAAATGCTCTAAAGGTACTCAAATTCCTTTGGTAAAAAAAAAAAGTCAATCATCTAAACATAAAAATAAAAAAAAACATCTTGTGCTTTCTTTCCATTTCAAAAACATAAAACACCAAAAATATTTCCATACATATTTTGTCTTACAAAAACATAAAACACCAAAAAAATTTCCATGAATCTTTTGTCATACAAAAACATAAAACACCAAAAATATTTCCATGCATCTTTTGTCATACAAAAAAAAAACAAATACAAAACAATCATGCATTCTCCAAAAAAAAACAAAGAAAAAATCCAAAGATATCTCAATTCCTTTGGTCAAAAACAAATTCAACAGGCTCTTGAAAGAATAGAAGTGCTCTCATCTCAACTCCCTAAGAAGGCCATGAGGCTGGACTGCTCCAAGGGATAGAGGTGTACCTTTCCTTCTTCCACTTAGCCTCAAGTGATCCTCGTATACAGTAACTTATCCTATATACCTAGCGGTTGCAGTGACTAGCAATCCATGCAATTTGGTAGGATGGATAAGTTACCATAAGGCCCTTGAAAAGTGATTCACCTCATGCAAGAAATGAATTGTTATCATCTCAATTCCCTAAGAAAGCCATACGGCTGGACTGCTCCAAGGGATAGAAGTGCACAATTATCAACAATGGTCAAAATCACAGTTGAAACAAAAAAAACATCCATTTCATTCCAACCATTATCATCTGTTTCATTGCTTTCATCATTTCATATCTTCTCCATCGAATCATCGCTTGAAGGGAAAGACAAAATTAACAAATTCAGTTTCATAATCAAAGTCAACACTCAAACACTCAATCATGCAAATTACGCTCATTAAAATGAGCATCTTTTCCATGATTGGGGCAACACAAATTGACTTTTATTTGTGACCATCTTACACAACTCCCCTTCAAATGCAAATGGCTACAAAAACATTGTAAAACCCTCCAAATCATCATCTTACATAAGCATCATCATGAGTGAACCTTGTATCTAGTAATTTACCCTAGAAACCTAGCGGTTGTAGTGACTGGCAATCCATGCAATTCGGTAGGATGGATAAATTACCATAAGGACACTTATTCAAAATCATTTCACATCATAATGTTCGAAATTAAACCAGGTTGGTCCTTCAATTTTTGAGTGACCTGCGTTCAAGTAGATTTGTCCAAGGTTGTCATTGACGCCTACTCCGTGGGGTTACAAAACATGGAAAGTTTATACTTCATCATTTTGCATTAAGGAATTGCTAACAGTCACTAGGACAAGCCCCTAGGGTGATTGGTTCCTTTACTTCATCATCTTGCATGTCAATCAAACCAAAAGGTAAATTTATGACAACATAAGTCCACCCCAAACTTGGGGCATCCAACTTGATACTGATTTCCAACATTTACATCAATCACATCATGCATTTTTACAAACATCATCATCATCATCATCACATCATTTAGTGAACCTTGTATCTAGTGGATTACCCTATACACCTAGCGGTTGCAACGACTAGCAATCCATGCAATCCGGTCGGATGGGTAGCTCACCATAAGGAAACTCATTCAAACATTCAACATCAAATCACTATGACATTAAATCAGCTAGGTCCCTAAATATTTGAGCTTAGATGTGTTAAAAATAGATTTGCACAAGGTTATCCTTCAACCCCTTTCGTTGGGTCAAAAGCGAAAAACAACCAAACACAATTTGGTAATAATCAGAAATCACTCGAGTATCAAATTCCCAAATGACTGGTTCCTTGAACCCATAATTTGGAAGGAATTGCTAAAGTCATAGTGGAACAAGAACTCCAAATGTGGTCAAATATTTTACCACACATTTTGCACATCAACGAAACCAAAGGCAAATTCGTAAGAACACAAATAAACCCAAACTTGGGGAATCAAATTGATCAAAATGTCATACATTTGCATACACAATTCACCTCATGCAATCATCCACCACCTTCATCATCCACATTTGGTCAATTGGCTCATGGGTTTCATCCTTTACCCATTCACCAATTGAGGGGGTAAGCAAACAAATCAAAATTTTCAAAAATCACCCATTCTTGTGCGTCGAGAAGATTTGAGTCCATTCATCCAATAAAGATAGGTGTCATTTGTTTTTGCACCGCATTGTGCTTTACACAACATGGTACAAAAAGGGGCATCTATAGACACAAAAATTGAAGAACACAAGCTTATACTGAGAGGGGGGGTGAACAGTATAAGACCTCTTTTTACTTTTTCCTTTATACTTCAAAATAGTAAAGAAATATACCCAAAGCAATATCAAAGCAATGCACAATATCATCCACAAAGTGACACCAATTTTAATGTGGTTCACCCAGAATGGTTGGGCTAAGTCCACAAAACTTTTCTCTAAAAGTTATCTCAAAGTTCTTTAGGAATCCTTCCCAATTACAATGTTTATGAGCCTCGGCCCAAAGGAGATACCTTCCCCCAATTAGAATTTATGAGCCTCTACTCAAAGGAGATACCTTCCCCTCTGCTTTGGAAATGATCCCTCAGAATATCAACTGCCTCTACCTCTTGCCAACACGTGGAACTCCTTTCCACCGAAGACCTCCTATCCTCAATGCTTAGCCTAAGAGACCTTTGCCTTCTATGATCACGTCCACAATAGCTCAGCAACCTATACCAAACATAGTCAGTTGGTCTAGTACAAGTCTTCCTCTGTTTGTTAGATCTGTCCAACTCTTGAACAAATCAATCCCCTGCATACAAGCCTTCTCAAATACTTGCCAACTGTCCTCATGTTCTTCTCATAGAACCAATGCACCTCTGTCCTCAAGTTCTCTGATAGAACTATCAAACTCAGCTCACAAGTCCTTTGCTAGGACCTATCCAAATATGCTCACAAGTCCCCACCGGAACCTGTCCAAAAACTGCTCACAAGTCCCCATCGGAACCTGTCCAAAAACTGCTCACAAGTCCCCACCGAAACCTGTCCAAAAACTCAGCAAGCTCACCAAGAAAAACTTTCTTAGTAGGAAATCACAAAGTGAATTGTTAGAGACCCAATGTGATTTTTCAAACTCATATAAGCATAAAGATAATTGTTAGAGACTCAATATGTTCTACACTCAAATCCCAATCTCAAAACTCAACTCAAATCAACTCAGCTCAAACTCAATCTCAAATCTGAAAACTCAACTCAATATCTGAAATGGATAGGATAGAATGTTTTCTTTCAAGAACATGAAACCCCAACAATTGCCAACTATGCAAAGAATCACATAACAATGATACTCATGTTATTTTCACCATCAATTAGGGTTTCAACAACAATGCTCATCAAACAAGGTTTAGTCAACCAACATCATTCAACTCAACATCAACCTTGAAGCATTCAACCAATCATCACAAGAAAAGGAAACAAGTAGAAATCCTTTTCCCTCCAAAGATATTTGAACCCAACACAATATCACCAAATGCAAATAATAACTTGCTCAAATCAACTCAATGGAGTAAGCCCAATATCATGAATCAAGTAAAGCAATAACTTGATCAAACAACCTCTATGGAAGCAACTCAACCATCAAACTCAAAACAACCAACCAAGGGTTCCACCAACTCAATGCAAGTAGCAAGACTCACAAACATAAACCCTAGTGCACAATGCTTCCACTACCTCAAACCAGAATTATGCATTCACCAAAACTCTCATCAAGGATAACAATGCATAAGAAGTCTTCAACAAACCAGAAAATAGGATTTACGCCCAACCAAAGGAAACCTAGTTGAAAACCTTTTCAATCTAACCTTATTTCAGAAAAACATACACCAATCATACTCATAAGGAAAATGTGTCCATACCTTTTTGGAGTAGACAAAAATTTATCCTTAAAGCTGTCACCACACACAACCCTCAAACTTCCAACCAAGTTAGGGTTAGAACCAAGATAAATGAGCATATATAAAAACTTTCCTTAATACACCTTTTAGCTTCTCTTCTTTAAAAAAAACCACCAAAGAAGCCAAAAACACAACAACCAAAACTTACACCTTATATCTCCATTTTTAAATTTAGCATAGCAAAAGACTAATCTCAAAAATACAACCAAATAAATATCCCCTTATTTCTCCTATGTCTTTTAAACAATGCTAAACAATGCCAAAAATCATATCAAGAAAATAATCACACCTTATATTGGCTGCCCTTGAAGAATCCAAAATTCGCGGCACAAAACATGTTTTAATAAAAATGTGACTAATCCATGCACAACTCCCTCCATGGGGATCGAAACACAGACCTCCGCCTATGCAAGGCCCAAACGTAGCCTTCGCTTCCACTAGCCCACAAGGGGCTTATGAAGTCCAATACGGACTTCCTTCCACATAAACGGTCAAGCTTTCCGAAAGCTTTTCAAACCACGAGCTCTCCTCTTTCGCAGCGTAAACAAAACATTCGATCGCAGCCAAACCAATTAATTGCCTTCGATTTTCCAAGAGAGTTTAACCTTAGGAACCTTCTCATATTTATAGTCCATACGTGGACTTTAGAACATGTCGGCTACAAAGAAAAGTAATTTCGAATTTAATCGAAATTTGCTTTCTAAAGGGTTTAAAAGCCCTTAAAGTATTTTTAATAAATTAAAAATAATTTCTCCCTTAATTAATTAAATAATTAATTAATTAAAATGTTGAAGGGTTTTAAATAATAATTAAATAAATAATAAAGAGAACCTCCATTGGTTTTAATAAAAACCATTGCCAATGGAATCTCTCCGGATTCTCTTAAAAAGATTCTCTTGGAATCTTCCACATTTGAAGCCAACACATCCTCTTAACATTAATGTCATTTCCTTTTGACATCAATGACAACTCATAGACAAGAAGCTAGGATCTCAAACCCAAAATTGCCAACAAAAATCTAGGTATTTATAATTTACCCTAGGTCTAAACTTAGGTATATTAATTCATGTACACTTCACCCACATTGCACACCATAATACTACATAATAATATATACCTAAGTCTAAATTTAGGCATAAAAATATTGCATATTATCCTATTTTCTAGATTTTAATAAATATGGAAAATCCCCCTAGGATACCCTGCCTACCCACTAGACATGTGTCCTAGCCACTTCACTACCCCACCTTGCCACATCTCATAAACCCTTGTCCCCTTTGTCCCTTCACATGGGACAACCCTTACACCTCACTCCACTTGCACCCACATCACCCTAGTTAAGTTAGACACCCTGGGTGACTCACTCTAACTGCCCCCCTCCATTTGGCAGCCCAGGATTGCCACTTGGCAGCCCTGGCTTGCCACCTCTCATTTCCCTCCAAAATCCAAAATTGTCTATAAAAGCAACACCATTCCATCAAGCAAAGAGGACTAAAAAATACACCATCACACTGTTGAAATCACTGCAGGGAGTCACCAAAAACCACGAAGTTTGAGCCATCGAGGTCCTGAATCCGAGTTTCAGGGTTTTCTGCCACCTCTGCACACCTACGCATCCATGGTTACATAGTCCCAACCACAGACCCACAGTTTCATAACTACACATCCATGGTTACACAGTCCCAACCGCAGGCCCGCGGTTTTAGAATCGCACATCTGCGATTACATAGTAACAACCGTAGGCTCGTGGTTCTGCAAAAACTACCAAACATGTTTTGGCTATATCTTTCTCATCCGGACTCGGATCGAGCTGAAATTTTAAGGGTAGGTTCTTGACACCCTCAAGAATGTCTCCACCAATTTTAATACCACTTGGAGTAGTAGATATTAGTAAGTTATTAATTTTTTAGTAAGGAATTTTTAAGTTTCATTTTCATATTTTCTACAAGCATCCATTCAAGGGTTTTTACTTGCATTTGTTTTAAATCACATATACAAGTGCTACTAACCTTTGTTTGACTTCCATGTGTGTAGGATATAGGTATTTTAAGATCTATTGAAGCTAGAGTGGTCCCTACATCGGATACCAAAGCCCACTCACCCCTTTGGAGTTGTAGCTGAGGAATGGAGAACACACAAGCTCATTGTAATACATCCAGATCCAACGAGAAATTGTGAGTGCGAGCCCAATTTCGTATCATTGGTTCGAATCTCGAGGCAACCTATTTTCAGCCAAAATCGCCCATCCGCGGTTTCACAGTCAAAAATGCGCATCCGCGGTTTCACAACCGCAGATCCGTGGTTTCTAGTTCCCTACGACGTGTCCGCGTTTTCACAGTCCCGAGCATGAAATCACTCACATCAGATATCAGTAAAAGCATTCATTTGTTAGTAAGGCTATATCTGTTAATTGCTTTTATCGCTTGTTTCATATGATTACTTGCTTAGGGTTCATGCATAGCATTGGTGTTTATTGCTCATATATATACAAGTGCTACTAATCCCTTTGCCGGTTTGAATGTGTGCAGGTGACAGGTACTTTGGAAAAGCTGCTAAAGCTGGAGTGGTCCCTTGTTGGATACCAAAGCCCACTCATCCCTTGAAGTTGTGACAAGAAAATGAAGAACACCACATCCTGCTAAAGATTCGGAAGATCTCCCCTCTTCTATTACAAGCATTGTACTCTAGAGAGACAAGAAACATTGTAACATTGCTCCCAACACACTTGGGGCAATTCAAAATATTTTTGTAAAAAGTTGTATCAATATCAATACAAAAGAGCATTTTGGCAATCTACTTCTCTTTCTGCATATTTATATTCGTGTTCAGTTAATTTGTTACAAAAATGGCGATCACGGTGGGACCCCCTAAGGGTTCCATTTTGTTTAGCCTTGCATTTTGAAAATTTTACTGATTTCTATTTTGTTACACAGGTTTCGAGAGTCCGAGGTGCACATGGGATCGATCCCGAATTACAGACTGAAGAAACCCTGCATTCAGAACAGACACTACAAAACCGCAGGTGCACGGTTTCTGTTCGGAGAAAATGCACGCGGGCGGTTTCTTCTGGAGAAACACAGATGCGCGGTTGTAGACACAGGAATGTAGGAGCACAATTTTAGAATGCAAAAGTGTGTTTTATGAAAATATGGGCCAGTGGTTGACAGCTGGAGGGAGCGACGAAGGATCATAGGTCTGTACCTGTCACTTACCGCTCTTTTCTCTGCATTTTTTTTTTTGCTTGCTGTTATTAACTAGATGCATTTAGGGTAAGATAGATAGTCCAGTCTTGTTTGCCCTTGTCTACATATAGGTCTTAGGATAGGATCAATTAGCTTAAGTCTTGCATCCATTAATACATAAACAAAAAAAAAAAGGAACTACATCTGCATAGTAGGTAAAAAAAAACCATATTGCACGTGTCGGGTTAGGAATAACCCAGACACTATATTTTTAGGTTCAGGTCTATCTCGGCCCTGTCCTACTGACAGAAAGGACCCGCGCATCCGCGGTTGGGATTTCCCAAACACAGACACGCGGTTGGCAAACCGCGCATCCACGGTTTACCAGAACCAACCGCCCACCCGCGGTTGGCCCTGTTAAGTAGGATTTAGCCTAAAAGCTTACCTGAAGGTGGCATTTTTCCCCTGACCTACTATCTGTTGTGTTTCTGCTTTCTATTTTTCTGCATTTAGGCATTGAAACAAAATTGCATAATAGTTTTGCATACCACAATAATTAAACAAACCATCACACACTTGCACTTAAACATTGGAAAATGGCTGGATTTCATCACCGTCGAGTTTGGATTTCATCACCGAACCACCAACATTATACCCTAATTTTGGCCAAGGCCGGTTCCAAGATCCATCATAGCCCATGGGTTATAGCATGCATTTCTCTTCGGAGAAGTGTATCGTAGACTACGGGTGAACTGGGTGAGGAACTGGTAGGACTTGTGCTCCCTGGCCATGTGTGGACTTCATTACCACACATTATAGGTGGGATTACGTGACCTAGAGTTCATAGCCAGGTTGTCGAGCTGTGAGTATACAGGTGAAATCCTAGATTCATATAGGGCAAAACATTGAGCACACGTCTTTTCATTTTTAAAATGATTTAAAAAAAAAACTAACAAAAATCTAGCACCAAAAACTTTGTGTGTTTGTTTGCTTTGCATGTTGTATTGCATCGTACTGTCATTTTATTTACATAGATAGTCGCACTTGGCATTGTACCACATAGTAGCGTATGGTAGTGACTCGTAGTCAAGCTAAGAAACTAGTGTCAAACCAAAGTCAGTGGTCTTCCCCCATGGCCTCTCAGTCTGGAAACGTCCCTCACACTTCGATGGTAGGACAAGTAGGCATGCCCTCTTCTATGTCCCAAAGTCTTAATGTAGGGCCTTCTAGTAATGCCCCTAATACGGACATAGACATTATGCATAGGGCTACTCACACAACCATACCTGAGACACCTAGGAGTGAACCTCCTGTAGTGGTAGATAGTCATGTCACCATGTTCGACATGGATACTGTTAGAATGTACTTGAATGCAGTTGGAATGGTCTTCCCATCATTACCACCACTCTCCATCCCATCCCATGTTGTACCATCATTACAACAAGAGCCCGCATATACTTACCCACAACAGTCAAAACAAGTTTTTACAAATCCTCTTTTTGAGTTGGTTATTGTAGCACTGGCTAACCAACCATCATCATCCAACCAACCACCCCGCACATTACCTCAACAACTAACCATTTCCACTAATCCCTTGTATGAAACAATTCTTGTTGTTTCACAAACCCTAACATCCACTCAACCCACTACCCTCATAGGTTCTACATCTCATATCATACCACATTCAGTGGCAATACCCTTTGCTACTTACCCCCCACTCACTTCCACTACCATGGTTGTTCCACAACCAACCCAACCTACCACATCACAGGTGGCGGTCCCTACTTCAAATGCAATTGCTATGCAATAGAATTTCTTACAGCTGTAACAAATGATTTTAGATAACGCTAACCGTAGCATAAATCCTGACCCCAACCAACATTTGCAAGGGATTGAGCACAACTTCCCACCTACATCTCACCAAAAAAATACCTTCATCCAAGATCCATCTTGGGTAATGCGCCCCCCATCCACCACTATGGTTCATAGTCAACCTCCACATCCATATGCTAATACAGTAGGTCAGCATACCATCATACCTCCATCACCCCATCCATATCATAACATCCATCAACATCCTTACCATAACACATTTCAGCCAACCATACCCTATCACCCATAGCCTACATACAATCCACCACATTACCAACAACATCAAGTACATTCGAGTGTCAGTCCTATGGATGACCCTAGATACCAGTTCTTACAGAGTCATATTGATAGTCTTGCCATGCAAACTCTAGGTTTGCAATACCAAAAGCCAACTTTAAGGCAACTACTCAATCATCCTATTCATGCTTCGATGCCTGAGCCACCATATCCAATGGATTTTCAAATACCCAAGCTTGAATTTAAGGGGGAAGAGGACCCTCATGAACATATAACTAGATTTGTAAATGCATGCTTCAGAATCAAGAGCAATGATGCACTACTATTACATACCTTTCCTCAGACATTAGGGGGAGAAGCCCAAGACTGGTACAACCACCTACCACATCAAAGTGTTTTTACATTTGAACAACTAGCGGACCAGTTCTTGGAAATATTCACCCTAAATGTCAGAAAACAAACCACATTGACTGATTTGATTTATCTAAAACAATATGACGATGAATCGGTCTATGACTTTGGCAATCGATGGAGGTCAGTCATGATCAAGTTACCATTTTCCCTCCCTATGTCAGAGATAATACGAATGTTCATGAAGAGTTGTGCTAGGCCCATCTCTTCGTTACTACAGCTACAATAGTATAGGACATTCGATGAGGCACTCACCCAAGCAAAGCTAATAGAAGAGATCAAAATTCATGAAGGTGAGATAAAGCCTAAAAAGAAAGAGTGGCACAATAAGAATCAAAAGGGGAATAACCATGGTCAGTCCAAGACCGCACAGGTTAACCAGATAGTTTTGGGCCAACCATAGTTAAATCAACCAGCCCAAGCACAAATCCAACAACCCCAACAACAACAACAACCGCAACAATTGAATCATCAAGCGGTTCCACCCCCACAACAGGCACAAAATCAGACACAACCTACAAAAAGGCAACAACATCATTTTAAGCCAAAAAGAAATTACACACCAGTACAAGAGCCATATTCATTAGTCTTCCAAAATTTGTATGCGGCAAAACTCTTTACATTGCCAGAAATGAAACCTGAAGATCCTAACAAACCAAAAACAAAAGGTTACAAAGAACACCTCTTTTGCATCTATCATAGACAAAGAGGACATGATATTGAAGGTTGTCATGGTTTCAAAGGAATTGTGCAAGATTTATTGGAAGTGGGTACAATTAAAGTTGACAACCCACTAGCCCAAAATAACCAAAACCTAGGCATCTACCAGACACCTTTGCCACATCGAGAGGTAAATCAACAACCGACGGGAGCATCAACTTCAATAGTTCCTCCCAATCAGGTTAATTATGTGTCTCAATTGCCACAAGGTTTTGTAGGAGCTATCAGTATAGTTACCCATGGATAGAGGTAAGCTAATCGCACAACTCAGCCTCTAGCAACACAACCAACAAATGTGCCCATACAACTTGGACCAAGCATTCCACCACCACCTTTCCATAATCACCCAGTTGTCACCTTAAACAATCGGTTAACACAAAGTTTAAAAATGGCTTCAGCAAAATTATCAATTTATGAGCTAATACAACAATCAACACCCCATAGGGAAGCATTGATGGAAATCTTAAAGTCTATACAAGTACAATCAGAAGACCCCAATGCATTCAATTCCTTTGTGGGGAGTGTGCAAAAGTGTATGGAACCCTCGATAGTATTTTATGACTTCGAGGAAAAGCAAATTTTGGCAGATTCACCTGATCCACCACTGCACATAGTAGCTCACATCGACAGGAAGCCATTCAAGAGAGTGCTTATTGATACCGGTTCCTCCATCAACCTCATCACCACACCTGCAATGAAAAATCTCAACATCCCATCATCTCACATCACAACTTCCACCTTCACCCTTAGGGATTTTAATGATGCTTTATGCTCAACTATGGGGAATGTTGTTCTTCCCATCACCGTGGGGGTGAAAACAATACATGTCCTCTTCCACATCTTGGAAGGAGAAATGCAATATAATATACTTCTTGGATGCCCTTGGATTAGGGAAATGAAGTGTGTGCCTTCAACATTGCATCAATGCTTAAAATATGTACATGAAGGCAAAGTACATTGTATACCAGCTGACATAGAACCTTTCAAGTACTGCAACTTAATTTCAAACCCGTATGAGCCCTTGCTTCCATCAACACACCTAACGATCCAACCACTCACCATCAGAACCATTCCACCTAGTAACACTTCATCAAAAGCACCCATTCAAGAGGAATTGCCTATAGTTGACCCAACTTTTGCATCCAAAAGTGTCAGCTCAATTCAGCCTTCGAACACTGCATATCACTTTCCAATCACACCAAACCATCCTGCCAACCAACAACCAACTCCATCTAGCGCACTTCCAGATCCACAACAACCATTCATATTCACAACACAACCCACTCCATCCATCAATAAACCACAATCATCACAACCCGTAGTCTCGCAAATAGGGCCACCTATTAGAGATAATCCACCACCACCATTAGAGCCACAACCAAGCTTAGAAGAACCCTCTTCATCCATCGAGCCATCAACCTCCCAACCTTCTCGAGTTGTAGTACATCTTGCCAATCCTGGTATTGGCGAGTATATTATTGAAAGTGTCACAATTACACCACCTATTGAGTCAGTAAGAGATTATGGTCACCCTCGGGACCCACCTTTAGCCATAGGTGAGATATACAAAATGGGTTCACCATCAAATGCAATAAATTTCATATATGGGGGAGTCGATTCTTCATCTGGTCCATCTCCTCCAGAGGAGGACCATGTAAAAGAGTTCAATGAGAACATTGATTATCTATCTAACCCATCATTCCCAGTGAGATATTTTCAAAGGGTTAATTGGCAAGGATATGGACTTGGACGACATGAACAAGGTCCTCACCGCATTATTGAGCCAGAATATAGAGAGCCAAATGACCGCTCAGGTCTAGGTTACAAACCTTCCATCGCAAGCTCTTCGCTAAGTCAAACATTCCAAGAACTGGATATTGAGTGCGAAGACGGAGAAGGAGAAAGTGACAAAGAGGATGAACCTAATGATGAAGATGATGATATAAATGGTGAATACCTAATCTACAATTTTTACCCTCATGTGTTTGGAACTTTCTTAGAACAAGCATTACAACAAGAACCAGGATACGAAGATCCACCAAAAATGGCCGACCTTAGGCCAGATTACACACAACTTGTTCTGGGACCTCATACAAATGCTAACGGCTTCTGGATAAGTGATGATGATTATGAAGATGAGACAAAAATGATATTTCTGAATCATGAGCATGAAATGCAAGCTAGAAGAATACTCCAAGTAGAGGCGCATCATGAACAACATAATCAAGAGGTAGAAGAACCTCAAGAAGAGGTAATATATGCATAATCTATTCGGAGAGATGACTGGTACCAAAAGAAATTCCCAATAGACCGCACTCTCTTTCGGCTAAGAAAATAATGTGAGAGTCCTGAACTAGAGCCTCCTCCATCACATTGGCATCGCATGGAGCATCGCCAATCACACACATTAGGACAATTACAACCTAGAGAGAATGAGTCATCACCTCTCAAATCGTAGCCACCTCATTTCCATCAAGTCAACATGATTTCTATTGATTTTCTCACCCCACTCCACAATCCATATGATGAGGCAAATCCAATCCATATCGACACCAACCTCATTTCCATGGATAGGATCTCATCCCCACCATCCATTGCCAAATTTATCCTGTCCAAAGAATTATTGCATGCTTCAAACGCATATATTTCACAACAACCTTCATCATCAAATAACTCAGTTTTTCAAACTGAAATAGAGGGGGAAGCCCCAGAGACATTTGAAAATGTGGTAGATGACATCCACCTCATCCCAACTCCACATCAACTAGAAGAAGGTTCTCACATGCTCATTGAAGAATCTATAGATGTGAACCTTAGTCAAGACACGGATAATCCCCAAATTGTCAAAATCACAAAAGAATTATCCATAGAGGAGAAAGAATGCATAATAAGCATGCTAATGAAAAATAAAGAAGTGTTCGCATGGTCATATAAAGACATGCTTGGTTTAGATCCAGACCTGGTAGTCCACAACCTTACACTGGCACATGATGCAAAGCCATTCAAGCAAAAGCTTAGGAAAGTCCATCCAACAGTCGCATTAATTGTGAAAGAAGAGCTACAAAAGTTATTGGATGTGCACTTCATAGTACCAATTGATTACCCAGAATGGCTCTCAAATATGGTACCCATTCGCAAACCGAATGGAGGGATACGTGTGTGCACTGATTTTTGAGACTTAAACAAAGCGTGTCCCAAAGATGATTTTCCTTTGCCCAATATCGATCAACTAGTAGACTCTTGTGCTGGTCATGAAATGCTTTCCTTAATGGATGGTTTCTCGAGATATAACCAAATTCGAATTAATCCCGAAGATCAACACAAGATAACATTTACAACACCCTAGGGGACATTCTGTTATAGAGTGATGCCTTTTGGACTCAAGAATGTAGGAGCTACATATCAATGAGCTATGACGTACATATTTCATGATTATATGCATAAGATCATCGAGGATTATGTAGATGACTTGATTTCTAAATCAAAAACACGTCTTGAGCACATCGAAGTATTAGAAAAAGCGTTCGATCGATTGATAGAACACAAAGTAAGGTTAAATCCTAAGAAATATGTATTTGGTGTCACATCGAGAAAGCTTCTAGGATTCATTGTCTCCAAGCGAGGCATTGAAGTAGATCCAGGTAAGGTAAAATCTATATTAGAAATACCACCTCCCAAGAACTTGAAAGAGTTGCGTAGTTTACAAGGAAAGATTCAATCTATCCGACGATTCATCGCACAACTCTCAGATAAATGCAGGCCTTTCAATCACCTGTTACAAAAGGGGGTGATATTTTCTTGGACAACTGAATGTCAAGAGGTATTTGATGACATAAAGAAGTATCTGGCTTCACCACCAGTTCTTACACCACCTCGAACAGGAGTCCCTTTTTACCTATACATTTTTGCAACAGATTTTGCACTAGGGACAATGCTTGCACAAAAAAATGAAAATCATAAAGAGCAAGCAATTTACTATATTAGTCGAACATTGGTAAGTTACGAAACAAGATATGCTTATGTCGAAAAGTTATGCTTAGCAATGGTTTTCACCACTAAGAAACTTAGACATTATATGCTAAGCAACACTACTTATGTCATAGCTAGAGAAAATCCTTTGCGATACATGATGACTCGCACATACAACAACACCCATACTGCTAAATGGATAATGCTTCTAACCGAATTCGATCTCGAATTCGTAAGTCAAAAATCCATAAAAGGTCAGGTGATAGCTGATCAACTAGCTGAAGCTCCGCTACATAATGACAAACCACTAATCATTGAGCTTCCAGATGATTCAGTATTCTCTATCATAGAACAAGAAGAGTTGGTTTCTTCTAAGGATGAAGCAGATATGACAATGTTCTTTGATGGATCTAAGTGCGAGAAAGGACAAGGTGCGGGAGTTGTGTTTTATACACCTAAAGGAATACCAATTCCTTTATCATTCAAACTCGACTTCACGTGCACTAACAATAATGTAGAGTATGAAGCCTTAATCTTAGGCCTTCAATCAGCTATAGCAATGGGAATAAAAAGACTAAGCATTTTTGGTGATTCTCAACTAGTTGTCTATCAAGTAAAAGGAGAATACCAATGTAAGGAACCAGTTTTAAAGCAATACCATGAAGTGGCAACAAAGTTGCTACAAAAGTTTGATTGGTTTAAAATTAGTAACTTACCCCATTCGACAAATAGATTCATGGATGCAATGGCTTCTTTGGGATCTCTCATCCCTAAGAATGAGCATGGAGAAGTACAACTGCTAATCATAACAACAATGTCAAAACCATCAATTCAAAAAGCAGAATCTACAGGTGAGAAGAATGTTTGTTTGATACATGTTGAACCTTACAATTCTTACCTTGATGAAATAAGAGACTTTCTCAAGTCTGGAACACTCCCAATAGAAATGACACGAACTACAAAAAGAATGTTCAAACAAAAAGCAATTCATTTTACTCTACTGGGGGACGTGTTATATAAATGTGGTTATGATGGAATATTATTACGATGTCTAAATTCGGTTGAAATAGAATGAGCTATAGCAGAAGCCCACGATGGTACTTGTGGTGGCCACTTCAGTGGAATGGCCATTGCAAAGAGAATACTGTGCATGGGATACTATTGGCCAACCATGGAAAATGACTGTTGTAAATATGTCAAAAAGTGCCAAAAGTGCCAACACCATGCAAATTTGACTCATGTACCATCACATGCTTTACAACCCATTCAAAGTATTTGGCCATTTTCACAATGGGGCCTCGATTTGATTGGTAAAATATCACCTGCTTCATCAGGACAACATAAATTCATCATAACTGCTATGGAATACTTCACAAAATGGGTGGAAGCAATTCCAATGACCACTACGACTGGACCTCGAATAGCGGAGTTTATACTTCAACATATTATCTATCATTTTGGAATACCCTCAAAGATAATTTTTGATAATGGGAAGTCATTTAAGAATAAGGATGTTAGAGCCTTGTGCAACAAATTCAAAATCCAACACAGTTTCTCAACACCTTATTACCCGCAAGCAAATGGGCAAGCTGAAGCAACCAACAAAACAATGGTATCCATTCTCAAGAAACTGGTCAAAGAAAATCATCGAGATTGGCATACTCAACTTCCTTTGGCACTATGGGCTTACAGAACAAGCATCATAATGCCAATAGGAGCAACACCATTTTCATTGGTTTACGATGTTGAAGCTATATTACCTTTCGAGCTCGAGATACCCTCCTTGCGAATTGCATTATAAGAATTCATGGATGATGACACTGAAAGACAAGCACGTCTTGACCAATTGACACTTATTGATGAAAAATGCATCAATGCTCTAGAGCATTTGCGAGTATATCAAGACATAATCAAACGTGCTTACAATGCAAAAGTCCATCCTCACGAATTTCAAGTAGGGGACCTAGTGCTCAAATAAAATCAACAAAATACCAATGCATTGCCACACTTGAGAGACAAATTTATGGCTAATTGGTTAGGCCCATATATTGTAAAGCAAAATTTGGGACCAGGAACGTATAGACTTGCCGACTTAGAGGGAAAGTTGGAGCCAGAGCCACTAAACATAATGCACCTAAAGGCATTTTATGCATAAGTCGACCTGCAATATATGTATATATATGTACATGGCTAAAAAAAAAAAAAAATTATATTTCTACATTGCATACATATTACATTGTAAATAGAAATATCTTTACTTGCATTTCACATATTGCATTCACATATCACATGAAAATATTCATATCACAAAAAAAAAAAAAAATCAATTTTTGCATTAACATAAGCATATCATAAGCATGTAGCAACATTACAAAAAATATATATATAAATATAAATATACCATATAATTGCATCCATCCCATCCCATGTTCAGTAATATTTTGTAGTGGTGATGATACGACCAAATAAAACAAGTTCCAAGAATTGGGGGTACCCACCTAAGGCTTTTTCCCAATTCAACCAAAGATATACAACACATGTTATCCTTACATCTACAATCAAATTTTCATTCACTCAATCATGTCTAGTGAAAAACCAAATTCCAATAATATGTCCAATTTTCTTTAGGACCAAAGCACTTTTGTCACATTAAGAAAGTCTTGAGTATGGTAGATTGACCCAAAAACAATCTTGAACCAAATACACTTTTACAAATCTTAAAACATTTTGAGTAAGAAAAGGACAACGCCAACTTGGGTACACCTTGAAGCGAAAAAGTAAAATTCCTCGCTTACCCTATCATGCAACATAGTCCAAAATAAAAAATAGTGGTTTTCACCACTATCACAATAATGCTCCAAATTTAAACAAATGTAGAGTAGTAAGGATAGGATCACATTCTCATCACACTTCGGTTGAGAATCCGATTCCCCAAAACTCTATACAAAATTAATTCCAAACACACACCACAGATCCCTAAGGCAAAAAGGATCGTACTACATTCCCCTCAAAAAGTTATGTAGTCATCCCAAAATCTTAAAGATCAGATCATTGGACTATGGAGCGAACCTCCACCGGGGCTATAGACGCTTGACTGGCAGTGGAGTAAACTCATGCAGGGTGACATGTCTCTCTCCAAAAAAGGGAGACCTCTGACCGCACATACGGGTAAGCTAGCTAATAGGTAAACCCATAACAGGTACCATCCAATTTACTCATGATGGGTCAATTAACTTCACAATCACATGCACTGGTTCTTGATTGCTCAGGGTCATCGCCAACTCAAATATTTAGTAAATAAACTCCACTTGCACACACCTTGGTCTTAAAGAAAGTTAGACAACGGTCAAGAAAATGGTTTACATTACTAGAGTGTTTGAGTCTTTGAAAATATTCCACTATTAAATATCAAAAACCATACCATCTTCCATATCACCATCAACATATTCTTCCATTATCACATACATATCCACCATACATCACCCACAAAAAGTCACCAAGATTGGATACCCCCAATTGCAACAATGAACAAGTAATGGTCAACTACTCTGAGCTATAAAATATTACATGAACATCATGCATGCCATCATATAGTTACATGAAAAAATAATTAAACTGCATATTACATATTAGTTTGCATTCATTATCATAGAAAAAACATAAAAATATTTAGATTGCATCAAATAAGCAATAACAAAAGCATTAACAATAAACATGCATATAAACATTAACACATGAGATAACCAAAATAAAAGGCCATGTATATATATATGAAGGTCTCAAAAAGTACAAAATGCTCATAGGTTGTATATATTAGAGCATCAAGGCTCATAGAAAAATAAATACAACGCAAAATACAAAAAGAGAAAAAACATACTACAACTAGCTAGTATCGCCAAGGATCCCTTCGAGGACCCTGAGCGGATAGAAGCAACATGGGAGAGCTAGACGACGATGACTCCTATGGCTCATATCGGTCCTTTGACTGGTAGTAGCCACTAAATGATGAAGGAGGAATAGGAAGCGAGATCTATCGCTCATGCAATATGTTCTCCAACATCTCGATATAAGTAGCCTGCTTACGTAGGGTCCTCAAATCTGTGCCCTCATGAGAAACTCTTTGAGAAATCTCTACTCGAAGAGTAACAATAGTAGCTGCAGTGTCCCCTCCACTTGACCCTATCTATAATCGAGTAAGCTCACCCTCTAGTCGAGATACCTCACCTCCAAGCCTAGTAATCTCTGCATCCTTAGTGTGATAGCATCATCACTAGGCCCACCCTGCAATCCATCCACCTTAGCCTAAAGGTGAGTCACCTCACCCTAGTACCATGCCAACTCACCCTTCAGGTGAGCAACCTCTAACTCCAAGCTATCACGCTCACCCTGGAGAATCCCCCAATCATCCTCTGTCCATCGAGGAGGGACATCCCCCTCTCCATCCCCATCACCACCAACCTCCTTAGGATGTTGCACATCCATAGCCATCTCAGCCCTCGAAGAGCTACCTCATCGGTGCTTCATCGACCAAGGAACCCATCCTCCTACCTCTACCTCATCACCACTCCCCTCATCATCAACAACTACACTCGACATCCAAAGAGGCTGAGAGGCTAACCATACCTCATACTCGGGAGTGGTACCCACATCATCCAAATCAGGAACCTCTAGGTCAAAGTCATCAGCTGGGTCATCAACTCTCCAAAATTTAGGAGCAATAGGCAACCCTAACTCATCTCCCCATCGCCTATAGGTCACAGGTGCATCAGGCACACCTTGTACCAAACCAAACTGATGCTACACCCAAGAAAACTGAATATACTCCATCTCCCTAAGATGGGCACCAACAACCCATTGACCTCGCCTGATGCGGTGAAGCTCTATCGCATCCATCACCCAATCCATGCCCCTCCAAGGCCTCCAACTCATAAAATCTCTAGTAAGTGAGCTAAGGATATCTCTATACTCTGATGCCCCCACCACTGGATGACTAAGCTCCTCACTAAGAAGCCACCTGTAAGCTCGAGGAGAAGTGGCATCATAGGCACAAGGAAGACCAACCGGTCGTCCAATAATGATGTGCTCCCAAGACCAAATTTGGAGCACCAAACTACAACCTAGGCCCTTTCACCCCTGCCTCTTCACCTCGTACAACTCATATAAATGGCATAGAAGAGCGGGAGCCCATGCCAACCATCGAGGATTAGATATCAAATCAAGAATAATAGGAACCTAGTTCCATGGGATCCTCGATCCCATGGAATTGGGCAACAACATGTTGCTCAATATATACATGAAGAAAGCTGACACAACTCCCAAACTGCTAGTAGAAAATAGATCTAGATATGCAATACCTCCCCTACTATAGTCTACATCCCATAGCTCACCAAATATAGGGAAGAGTGCCTCCTTCTTGTCGAGGCCAACATGAACATGAGGACCCTCGACAGGAATACGAAAAATCTGGTATAAATCCTCCAAAGTGATAGTGAGCTCCCTAGTAGGAAGCTGGAAGGTCCCTCTATCCGGATCCCACCGCTCAACAAGCAGAAAGAAGATCCTCATCAGCTCGAATGGTGCCAAGCCACCCACATCCATCAAGACCAATGGTCTCCAAAAAGTCCAATCATCATCAAAAAGTGCCTTCCGCACTTTCCTGATAGTCCTCGGCCACCTATGCCGAGCATCCAAGAGCCTCACTCGAAAAGAAACAAAAAAATTAAAATAAAAAAAAAATTTTCACTACTAGGTGATAAAAAAAAAAAAAAAAAAAAAAAAAAAAAAAAAAAAAAAAAAAAAAAAAAAAAAAAAAAAAAAAAAAAAAAAAAAAAAAAAACTTTCACCTACCCCTAGGTGATAAAAATAGACAGGAAAAACAAAAAAAAAAAAAATATTCATTACCAACCCCACTTAATTACAAAAAAAAAAAAAAAAAAAAAAATAAATAAACAAGCAAAAGAAAACAAAAACAAAGCAAACAAAATTCATTACCAGCCCCACTTAGTTACAAAATAAAACAAATAACAAAACAAAAGAAAGCCTAACTAAAAGAAAAAGGACCACCTACCTCAGCATAGCGGACACCACCTTCCGCTCCAGCCGAGCCACCACCAACATCACCACCACCACCGCTGCCTTCGCCCACCTCCATCTCACTCAACAAACTCACTAATCAACTAATGACAACTGGCAGAATGAGAATGAAAATGACAACAAGCCTTTAAATAACCGCTTTTTATGGTGAAAAATGTGCAAACACATTTTTAGACGTGCATAAAAATGTAGACCCATAGTTTGTGGAGTAAAACCATAGACCCATGGGTAGCGTAAGAAACTACAGCCTCACAGTTCCCAAAAAAAAACCACAGTCGTGTGGTTCCAAAAAAAAAATTGCAAGCAACAAGAAGTTTACCACCAAAAATTGAATTCTAGTTAAAAGTGATAATAGTCCAAACAAAACAACCCAAATTTGAAATTGACGCCCACTCCGTGAGGTTACAAAACATGGATAATTACGATAAATCAATGTGCATTAAGGAATTGCTAACAGTCACTACGACAGGCGCCTAGGATGATTGGTTCCTTCATTTCATAATCATGCATGTCAATCAAACCAAAAGGTATATTTTAAGACAAAATTCCACCACACGCTTGGGGCAAAACATTTTGAAAAATATGCAACAACAAAAACCATTTCAATCATTAAAATCTCATCAATTGGCCCATGGGCTTCATTCTTTACCCACTTGCCAATTGAGGGGGTAAACAAAAAAAAATCAATCATTCAGTCTGCCACACCAAAGAGAGTGAGTCCATCCATCCAATAAAGTTAGATGTCATTAGTTTTCACACCGCATTGTGTTGTACACAACGCAATACAAAAAGGGGCAACTGTAGACACCAAAATCCGACACCTTCTAAACCACATTTACCACCCCACCATCAAATCCTACATAATAAAAAGATATGCCTAAGTTCTAACTTAGGGATATAAAATCCTGCACATTATCCTATTTTCCTAATTTATTAAATCTAGAAAATTCACCTTAGGATACCCTGCCTACCCATTGGACATGTGTCCCAAACACTTCATCCAACACCCATGCCACATCTCCTCCACTTTGTCTCCTTTGTCCCTTCACATAGGACAGGATCCCACACTTCACTCCACTTGCAGCCACATCACCCCAGTTAAGTGAGGCACACTGAATGACTCACTATAACTGCCCCTTCCACCTGGCAGTTCAGATTTACCACTTGGCAAGTCAGGCTTGCCACCTCCCATTTCCCTCCAAAGCCCTAGGAAGCTTATAAAAATGCCATCTTGTCAACAAAGAAAGGGAGTTGAATTTGCATACCGATAGGCTACCAAAATACATCTAGACCCAATGAGAAATTGTGAGCATGAGCCCAATTTTGTACCGTTGGTTCGAATCTCGAGGTAACCTATTTTCAGCCAAAATCGCCCATCCATGGTTTCATAGTCGAAAATGCATGTCCACGGTTTCACAACCGTAGATCCACGGTTTCCAGTTCCCTACCACGCGTCCACGTTTTCATAGTCCCGAGCATGAAATCACTCACATCAGAGATCAGTAAAAGCATTCATTTGTTAGTAAGGCTATATCTATTAATTGCTTCTGTTGCTTGTTTCATATGATTACTTGCTTAGGGTTCATGCATAGCATTGGTGTTTATTGCTCATATATATACAGGTGCTACTAATCCCTTTGCCAGTTTGAATGTGTGCAGGTGATAGGTACTTTGGAAAAGTTGCTGAAGCTGGAGTGGTCCCTTGCTGGATACCAAAGCCCACTCATCCCTTGAAGCTGTGACAAGAAAATGAAGAACACCACATCCTGTTGAAGAGTCGGAAGATCTCCCCTCTTCTATCACAAGCATTGTATCTCCAGAGAGACAAGAAACATTGTAACATTGCTCCCAACACACTTGGGGCAATTCAAAATATTTTGTAAAAAGTTGTATCAATATCAATACAAAAGAGCATTTTGGCAATCTACTTCTCTTTCTGTTGTCGAAATCGTTGTAGGGAGTCACCAACAATCACGAAGTTTGAGCCATCGAGGTCCCAAATCTGAGTTTTAGGGTCTTCTGCCACCTCTGCACACTCACACATCCATGGTTACATAGTCCTAACTATAGGCCCATGGTTTCAAAACTGCACATCCACAGTTACACAGTCCCAACTGCAGGCCCACAGTTTCAGAATCACACATCCGCGGTTACACAGTCACAACCGTAGGCCTGCGGTTCTGTAGAAACTACCAAACTTATTTTGGCCATATATTTCTCATATGGACTTGGATTGAGCTGAAATTTTGAGGGTAGGTTCCTGACACCCTCAAGAATATCTCCACCAAGTTTCAGACCATTTGGACCAGTAGAGATTAGTAAGTTATTCATTTTTTAGTAAGCATTTTTTAAGTTTCATTTTCATGTTTTCTACAAGCATCCATTCAAGGGTTTTTACTTGCATTTGTTTTAAATCACATATACAGGTGCTACTAACCCTTTTTTGACTTCCATGTGTGCAGGATACAGGTATTTTAAGAGCTATTTAAGCTAGAGTGGTCCCTACATCGGATACCAAAGCCCACTCACCCCTTTGGAGCTGTAGCTGAGGAATGGAGAACACACAAGCTCATTGAAGATTTGGAAGACCCCTTTCCTATAAAAATCATTGTATTTTAGAAGAGAGGCAGATAAAGCATTGTAACATTACCCCCAACACATTTGGGGCAATTCAAAATCTTTGTAAAATTGTATCAATATCAATACAAAGGATCATTTTTGGCAATCTTCTCTCTTTCTTGTGTATCTTTGTTTGTGTTTAGTTCTTTTGGTTACAATATCAACTAGAAGTTAAATGGTGGTTTGATAAAAGGGTAACTAAAATTGAGTTCAAGGAAGGAGATCTAGTTTTCAAGTGGGATTAAGAAAGAACAAATCCTGAGAAACATATCAAGCAAAAGAAATCATGGGAGCCAATTCTTAGAGGTTGATGATACTTGATAGGATGTTGCTACATATCTTAGTCAATGGAAAGCACTTAAGGCCCCTCTAAAGACTCTAGAAAATAAAAGGTAATTATAAATATGTACATAACACTTTTTTCTTATTTTTATTTCTTTTATTCTTACTTATATTTTCCTATTCTAGAAGAAAAATATAAAAATTAAAATATATAAAAATAAAAAAAATATGATAAAAATGAAAAAGAAAAAGTAAAATTTTAATTTTGAGTGAAAACCTTGGAAAATACATTCAAACATCATGTTTCTTCTTTCCTTGTCTCCTCATTTCTTAGGAATGTTTCTTGCAAAAATTTTGTGAGTTTTGGTGAAGTTAATAAAGATGAATTATTTTAGTAGTCAATATGTGAATCACTCAAATTTAGAGAATGAATTGCTCCATATTTAATAAGGCCAAAAAATCTTATCATGAATTGACAAACGAGGAAGGGAGAGCAAATATATCTAATTCTATGAGTGAACCACTTTCCAAACATAATAAATATCTAGTAAAGGTAGGTGGTCACACAAGGTAGGGTTTTAAAACCCATACACCCTCCATTTTTACCATCTTATTACTAAATTTACCCATGCATGCTATTAAATCAAGGCAAAATATTGTTAAATCTATTTTATAGCATGTAATACTCGTGAACTAGTTCACTTTAACCCTAGAAATTCCATTGTTGTAGTCATTGTTTTCCACATTTCCACCATCGAATTGCTTTATTATCAGAGTTCTCATTGTGGATTCCCAACCAAAATTATATAGTCCCTAGTATTAGAAATCCATATAGGTCATCTATCATTGTCCCTTTATTTCCACTCTCTACCTAACTGATTCACTCTATAACTCTTTGAATAAGGTACCTTGAATCCCTTAAAAGGGATCAAGTTATTCAATTTTCAACCTAAACTTGTGCAAGACTAAGCCATGAGTTACAAATATATCTCAGTGGAGAAAATGACCTAGGATTATTTAAAAAAATATATAAGTCATTAAGGAGTGGTTCACTCATTAAGGTTTAGTTATCCGCACATATTTTGCTATTCAAAAGAACAATTTACGTAAATATTATAGTTGTTGTTTGCTTTAGTCCCAACTACCAATTTTTTTCCCAAATCTAATAAAATCACTGCTCCACTTTAGACTGTAAAAAATATTCAAATATCCTAAGTTTCTATAATGGATACCAATGAAACCACCACTAACACCTCCATGGTTGAAGCAAATATTTTGAGCCCTCCTATCACTACCACCCCTACATTAGTTGACACTCAATCCCAAAGGGTGCAAAGTCTAGCACTTGTTACACAAGTAAGCACATAAAAGAGAAATAATAAAAAGAAGACCCCTAGCCCAAAATGATAAAGTGTATGTTTTATGAGACTTATAGTAATATGGTGGAGGGGAAATACAAACACTTTCCTAGAAAGGTGAGAAAAAAGGCATAAACAAGGTACAACCTAAGGCTAGGGATAGATTCAAGAAGCATTTTCAAAATTAGGACCTTAGGATTGGCAATGAACTTGGTACTATAAGTTTATAATTACCTTGGGATAGTGAAGAATGCATTGAATGAAATTATTAGGAGCATAAAGTTACTATACCACATTTTTTGTAGGAGATAGAAATCTTCAATGGAGAAAGAAATAAAAAATATTGAATGTAAAGGATAACTTGTCAATGTGGGTGACTTGTAATCTAAAGGAGTAAGGGGGTATTAAAATAGGTTTGAATATGATTACAAGAGATAATTCCTTACTCCAAACTTGAAGAACCCCAATGAATCGCATAACTTTGAGCTACTCATGAATATTAACCAATTCAAATATGGTGTCTACATAGTCTTATTTTTAACTATAGTGATACTAAGTGAGATGAGTAATGAGGTAGTTTATAAGGAGCATATGGTCCTACTACACAATAGAGACTTATCTATGTCACTACCAGGTGATTGACAATATAAAATACAATATAGACAATATGAATAGCCAATTGAGGGAATTCAAGCAAACTAAGAAGTTCACCTACATATCATACCTATTTTGATTTATCCTATATTAGAATAAACATTGGTTTTTGACATTGTAGTTGGATCATATGGAACCTAATAAGAAACCATTTATAATTACTAATTGTATATATGTGCCCTATTGATAAGAGGAAAATACTTCATACAAATTATATGATGCAAAGCATCATCCAATCATGAAGGAAATGAAAGAGAGAGTGTCCAATATGTTAGAAGAATGTTATAATTTTCTATAGTCTGATGATCTATCTAACAAAGACATATACCTCAACAAATACAAATTATTAATATAATTTTTGGGTTCTCTAGGATGTCATATGAATTAAAAATATTCATATATAATTACTTATTGAACCATGAGTGCATGCAATAGCTATACTATGCAAATTTCAAGTATTTCAAATGGAAGAAGAAGTTTGCATTCTATGAGGAAAAGAAGATAATCATAGCCATAAAACCCAATCTGAGGAGATTTTACCCACATATTGTTGAGAAGGTGAATAACATGGGATTGATCCTCTTGATATACTTCTAGGAATATGATTATGATAAGTATTTAAAGAAGGAATTAGATCCAAGGGATTAACATATTTTATGCACAAAAAAATTATAGGGTTGAGAAAGAAGAAAATTTATCTAAGCATTATCTAATTTTAATTTAACCTATGGCTATGAAAATGATATCTAACAATAGTATGAGCATCCTATAGCTTGGCATACCTTCTATGGTAGTGTGAATAAGTGTGATGGCTTCAATACAGATCATAAAATTAACCATTAGATCAAGATAACTCTTGAGATTCATAGCTATAATGTGAGGAAGATACCAAACTAGTAAAAGATATAGAATGAGATAGGGACATTAAAATTCTAGGTTCACAATGTGCCATTTGATGTAAAGTTCACAATTGGTAAAGAGGTCAATGCTATATATAGAATCACCAATTGTCCTAGACATCACTTTGGTAGTTTTCCCATCTACATTGATTGTAGTTAGTAGCATAGTCAAGAAAATGGATAATGAATGGAAGATTAAAATGGAGAAAGACCCTCATGTTTTGATATTGGAAAAAATGGGCATAGAAATAAAGATAGCTCCAAATAGAGGTAAAATAGTAAATTAAGAGGATACAATTTTGTAGGAAAATGTACCACCCCAAGTTTTTATCATAGCCAAAATAAAAGGTGTTTGTTCTTAATAGAATCTAATAAAAAATTGACTAGATAATTATAGGCTTATGATGAAGAATATAGAAATAAAATATGTAAGTTTAGAGCTACAATGGAGGTTGTCACTACAACATAAACTTCTACTTCTCCCCCTATCATCCTCAAGATGACTATATCCTTTTCCTTCTTATCCTCCTATTTTTTATTCACATCTACTTCATATTTTCTTATTTCTTCAATTCTCTCTACTCTTTTTGTAATCCCTTATCCATTAACAAGTGTAATTATTGGGTCTCCAAGAGGTACACCACCTCTTCTTTATGGTAATTTTTTTTCATCTCCACTTCATCAACCACCTCATTCATGTCACCATCACCCACTATCGAAATCACCATGATGTGTACACTAGTCTCATATTCTAAAATTCCACCCTCATCTCCACTAGTGTCACCACTCTCTACTACACTAACACAAGTTTTTGCTAAAGTGTTGGTATTTGCATCCATATTTTCCTTCATATCCACATAATTTGTGTTGTCTACAATGTCATCTCACCCACTTAAACAGCCAAGTAGTCTCTCTCAAAGACCCCATGGAAGGATGATGATATTACTAGATTATCTCTTTTTGATAGAGTTTGTTTACATCATCCAAGATAAGCAAATCAATATACAACCTAGCCAGATATTCATCCAATGAATCATTGTAATGATTAGAGCATAAGACACATAGAAATCATTCAAATGGATTAAAAGGAATGAGAAAGGATTAGAAAAAAAATCATAGAAAGAAAAATCCAAGTTATAAGGCATTACTGGTCTTACAATCGTAACTGGTAGAGTATGGTATCAAGATCTTCATCACAAAGGCACTAAAGAAGGACCTCACCAAACCCTTTATAGCCTTTGGTAACTTTATAACCAAAATTTTTAGGCTAGACTAACCCAAATGGATCCATATCAAATATTACATTTGATAGGTCAATTACAGTTGGAATAGCAATGAGATATTCATATATGTGTTAGATATTATAGAATTTTATAGAAATAAATGGAATAAAAAATTATCTTGTATCACTTAAAAAAGGAATACACAAAATTAAAAAATAAGAATGCCAATATAATAGGGTATCCATGGACACCAAATAATTTTACTAAATGGAAATGATATTACACACCAATCAATCAACAATGCTTTTTGTATGAAGAGGTATTTATACCCAATTAAAAGTTATATTTAGGTCAAGGTTGTGAGATTGACCTTCAAGAATAAAATATTACAAAAATATATAAAAACATAGTTTTCAAGGTTTACATGGGCATAAAGTAAAATTATGATCAATACAAGTTCAAAATTCGATTGTGGACTCAATAGAAGCTTAACTACCATATATTCCAACATACCCCTTAAGGTAAATGGGTAATATGGAGAGATACCCTTACTTATCATCCATACTTAAGGGACACTCTCTAACTTCAAGAAGTTCCCACATGCACCCCAAAGTGACCTTAGGCAAGACCTTGTGTTGGGAACCAAAAACAATCCTTATGCCCCGGGTGCCATGACATCTTGCAATGTGGTTCTCGTTGGGTGTGTCTTGATGCCTAGTACCTCACTTGGGGTGCTAGTCCTAGGAATTATGACTAGCATGGGACATGGCTCCTTTGGAAATTTTTTAATATTTCTTAAAAAGGTTGGCTCCTTGTCTAAGTGTAATATTTGATGCTCTTCCTCCTAAGCTAGCCTAACCTACCAAGTTATTTCCAAGGAAAATGGAAAGAAGAGAAAGTAGAAAATGACTAAAATTAAATGGAAGAAAGGTAAACCTATGCTTTGACTAAAAGCAATAAAACCTAACTAGCCTAACTAGCCTAAGATATAGGTGGTGATGTGCCAAATATTATAATTTCTATTATACACATAAATAGGATTAATGAATACATGAATCAAATACAATAGCTAAAGTGAATAAGGTTCCAAATACATATAACTGCAAATCAAAAATACCTATAGAAACCAGGATAGATACTAGTCACAACCTCCCATAGAAATATGTACAAATATAGAGACCAAGATAGAAATATAGAAGTATTCATAACTCTTTGCATTTATGTTAAAGCACATTACATTCATACACAATAATAAGAGGCTCGACTACATGTACATGCAATGATCCATGACTAAATTCTAGACTAAAATACAAAATGAATATAGGAGGAAAAATTACTCAAGGTTAGATAATAGACATAGCAATAACTCAACCTCCTCTCTTTTCCTTAAATATGGTTATATACATCAAAATTTAAAATTTAAAATTCCCCTCCAAAATGGCTATGGGTGGGAGGGCCTACACCATTCATGGTTGCTAGATCAAAGGGATTGAGCTACATTTATTTTGAGGAGATTCAGAGTTGACTGGAGGTCAAATCACTATAAATTCCTCCATGGGTGGCATAACCTCCTTACATAGCTATCATGAATGAACTCATCTTATCCTATTGAAAATCAATCTTGGGTGGTGTATTTTACCAATAGGAGTCTACTCCGATGGTCAAAAACTTATCCTTTCTTGAGTTCTAACTTATTCTAACATGTTTCTCCCCTTTTATGTTGGTTCACTAGGTTCTAACGATGGCTTGGTCCAAACCTTTCTTCCAAATATCTGGTTGCTCCAATGGATATCATTCCTACATTTTTAATTAGCCTCAAGCCTGGTTGGTTCCACCTCTAATATTTCCTTACTCCTTTCTATTTTCAATCATCTAAAAACTCCTCTATATGGGGTTCCACTAGATTTTGTTTGATGGGTACGCTTTCGATACTAAATGGATTTTTCATGCTCTTCTTACCCATCTTACCACTATGCCTTTAGGGAACCTATATGTGGATTAATAATGTCTAGCAACCTTGCTAAAGACTTGATTGACTCATCCCATCCTCTTTCTTCTTCCCTCCAAGGTCCTTAGGCTTCTCCTTATTGGTATTTGTATTAAGAAACAACACCTAGGTACATGGAGTGTTACAACCCAATTAATGCGAGAGGGTAGGTTGGATTTGGGGTCTATATGCTAGATTAGAAAATGGATCCTAATGAACCAGGATAATGGAGGCCCTCTCATCAATGAAATATTTTAATTAACCACCAAAAGGGTTTTGGAATTCTTAGTGATAGTGGAATGCAGCATGGTCACCATAGAAAAGGATGTGATTCTTTGCTAGATTGATTTGGGTGAATGACCTTACCTCATGGCATGGGGAGCTTTGAGCATGCTAGCAATATTTGGCACAAACTACCCTTTGATGGTGTCTTCTTTAAATCAACTACTTGGTATATGTACAGAGCTTCAAGGCTTCTCATATGCTTAGCATCAGGAGGTTGTCCTATTTGAATTATTTTAGGTATGGGTTCCACCCCTTTATAGTAAAATTTTCACTATATTTTGGTGACTCATAGGGGACTTCTACTTGTAGGAGTTAAATAACCCAATAAATAGTAGCCTTATTCTTTGGGCATAGATTCTAGGGGGTAGATCCTAGAGATTTAAGTTTTCACAAGAGAAGAAGAGGACTTATGTAATATGTCAAGGGGAGCCCTCATTTTATAAACCTTCTGCTAATAGAGTTTTGAAGTTGTTTGTCATGTCAATCCTTCTCCTCATTTCCTTTTGTGCAACTAAATTAGTAGTGGCATGGTTATTTTCTATGTTACCACATGCTTGGGCATGACAAATATATTTTAATTTATTTGTAAGACACTAGGTGTAATATATGGAATGATTATCTTGATCCATTTTTATAAATATTTAGTCCTCCTAATCTATGCAATCTTCTTTCATTCACACATTTGACTGTGCAGTGTGCTTTTTAAAAATACTTTGCATAGGTGTATTGACTTTTACCTCCTCTATATACATTGTCTTTTACTTCAACCATTAACTATAGTACTTGGCCCATTTATTTAGATATCATCTATTTACAATATAGTACATGGCCCAACATGTTTTCACACATTGACCATTATGTGTAGATATTTCCCCTTCAAAATTTGTAGTGTTTGGACCAAAGCATTCCAAACTTTTTTTTTTCTGGTTGTCTAGTTATAGGGGGTGTGTTTCATTGATTCTAGTGAGTGATGGATTTGTGTAGATTTAGTGGATTCCAATGTGGTGAGATCCTCTTCTTGGATCAAGTATGTGTTTGCTTGGGCTAACCCAAGTTCCCTATGTAGGTCTAATCCCCACTTATTTTTGGCCCATTCATAAATTTGGTCATCTAGTCCCTAGGTGTTGGCTTTGGGTTAGAAGCAATTGAGTGTTTCAGGTTCTACCTCTTATTATATGACCAAGAAATTACATTCTCCTTTGGACTTGATTGTTGAAATATTCTCTACATGATGCATGTGAAAATGCTCAAACAAGACTTTCATATTGTCTTCATAATAGGTCTTAAGAAACATGTGGGTCCAATCCAAGGAGAGGTACCCTCCAATATTTGTTGTGAAGTCATGAGAGAGGCATAATCCAAATGATGTAGGTAGTTCAATAATTGCTACCTTTTCAATAATGATCCATTCGGGTAGGTATATAGTGAAAGTTCCAAGTACTTGATGAGACCAAGGACAGGAATTGGAGATATGTCCAGTTGGACTATGCCTTGCTTAATGGGTTCATAGGATAACTTCAATATCAACCATTATTTTAGGCATGACCAACGTACTTACCCTAGAATCCACCAAAAAATTATGGATGAACTTGTCTCTATACATAAGTGTTAGGTAGAAAGTTTGTAGCTTGGTCCTACTAGGACTAAGACTAGATATCTATATAATAGCCTACTCTTTCTACTTTTTGATGATCTTATTTTTTTCTAGGGCTTCTTCTAGTTGCTTCATCTACTCGAGTAAGGTGAGGACATCCCATAGTGGCATGGTGACAATGGAATAATTTAGGTGCTCAATAAAATTTAAATATTTTAGTGGTCGGGCCTTCAATGTTGTTTGGGGTCCACTAGGTCCTAGGTAGCTTGATGCCAAGGTTGGGCCCTTAGTATGGTATTGGAAGAAGTTGCTTTGGCACTGATTTTTTTGGTATTGTGGCCTTGACTTCTCTTTATTTTATCCCTGGGTTGTACTAGTTTATGATCTTCTAATCTTTGGAATTGGGATCTATTGCCTTTGTGCTTCTTCAACTACTCTCCTCCCATTATATTACATTTGGTTCTAGTTGTTTGGTGGAGCACTTATTCATCCAAATATAGCATAGAACTCTCTTTTGTCTCATGTTACCAAGGTCTATATTGATGCTTTGATATTCAAAATTGAAGGAACTTTCAATAGCAATTTTTGAATATTTGGCCCTCGTTCCTACATCATATAACTTTAATATGTGGGTTGAGGTCTTGGAAATATCACCTATTAGAGCTCTTTGTGGCACTAATAGTAAGGATTTGGATAATAATATGGCCAACCATATGGATCTCCTATATAATTATTTTGAGTAGGGACCATGTCTCTCCCTAGATTTGAGGGAACTAGTTGCATAGGGATGGAAATTGGTACTACTTGCCTCCCAAGATCTTGGGATGGAGTAAACTCTCAATTAATATGAGGCAAGTTCCTTTTATATCCATTTAGTGGATGTCGGTATCCTTGGTTGCCCTATTGGTATGGAGGTCTTGGATAGTTTTGATAACTAAACCTCTAGAAATTTTGCTGGAACTTGAGGGTTATAAGTTCATTGTTCATGTCCCTCATAAAATTTTGTATTATTTCTATTTACAATGATTAATAGACTAAAGGGGATGTACTAGTAATATATGGAGATGTTTGCATTGAGGTCTAATTGAAAATAGTATCTAACTAGAAAGTGGTGGGGTGTATGGTCAAAGGTGGCTAATATGATGGTTGAACATCAAGGAAGAGAGGCATAGGACATCTAATGGATAATATCCTAATATATATGAGGTCTCTCTTAGCTTGAATGGCTATCTCATAGGTTATTGGTATTGAATTTCCTCTCCTAGTTTTTACCATCATGGCTATTTTAGAATTTATTTTCTTTAGGTAGTAGATAAAATCTATACCTTGGATAATTTTTATCTCCTTTGGGATTTTGTACCAAAACATATGGAATCTAGCATTGAAGTCATCCATGGCTTCCATAGGGGATCTTTTGATGGTTGCCAATTGCTCTAATAGTGATACTCCATTTTATTTCTCCCTAAACCTAGCCATAAATAGGTTTATAATTTGATATTAATTAATGATAGAGTGAGGGGAAATGGATATATACCACTCTCTTAATTTTCCTTTGAAAGAGACTACCAAAAATTTAAGTAAATTTTTTTCCTTCAATGCTATAAAGAGCATACAGATTGACCATATGTTGGAGGTTCTTAGTTGGAGTCATTGCATTTTCTCCAGTAAAATATGTCAATGACTTTAATATAGAGGTCAAAACCTCATTCTAGGTGGTTGGGGATACTAGTGGTTGTAAGTAACCTCCATCATCCTATGTTTAAAGCCTCCTCTAGTTTTGGTTTTGAGGGGTGGTCATATTTTATTGTCAACCTTTTTATCAATTTCTAATATTGAGAGGGGGTAGAAGTAATTTAGGGCTTACTCTTGTGCTATATCTAGTGGTAGAACTTGAGTTTATGAAACAATGGGAATACCTTCTACTACCTTGGTTAGGTTCTATTTTATTTTCTTGTGCAGTGGGGTCACTAGGTGGAGAATACTATTGCTATCAAGACAGACGTTCCCATTGTAACCTTAGCTTGTACCTTGGAAGGAAATTTAGTTGGGTTATTTTTTTCTACAATAATTTTTTTAGGTGAATCTTCAAAGTGCTTTAATAAGCTAGGGATTGATTCCTTCACCTGAACCATTATATGACTTTTGATCAGGGTATGGATCTAACAATTCAAGTCACATTAGGTATGCTAGTTTTAGCTATTTGTGAAAAAAAATAGTCCATGCACCCTGGGTGTCATGGTCCCCTGTAATGTGGTTATAAATAGGTGTGTTTGATTAGCTACACCTAACCTAAGGTGCTAGTCCTAGGAACTCTAGGGAATGTGGGATGCAGCTCCTTTGGACAGCTTTTAGGATTTTTTACCAAGGCCAACTTCTTACTTGGGTGTAATATTTGATATTCTTCCTCCTAATCTAGCATAACTTATCAGGTTCTTACTAGGAAAAATTAAAATAAGAGAAAGTACAAAATGACTAAAATAAAATGGCAAAAAGGTAAACCTATTCTCTAATTAAAAGTAGTATAACTTAACTAGCCTAACTAGCCTAATCTATAGGTGGTGATGTGCCAAAGATTATAGTTTTCATTCTACACATTAGTAGGATTAATGAATGCATGAATCAAACATGAAAATTAAAGTGAAAATAGTCCCAAATGCATATGACTACAAATTGAAAAACTCTTTCGAAAACCAAGACAAATACTAGTCACAACTTCCCACTAAAATATGGACAAATATAGAGACAGGGACAAAAATACTAAAGTAGTCACAACTCTTTACATTCATGCTAAATTATATTATATTCATATAAAATAATAAGAGACTCAATAGCATGTACATGCAATGACCAAAGGATCAAGTCCATTCTAAAATACAAAATAGAAATAGGAGGGTAAATTGCTCAAGATCAAATACTAGATACAACAACAATTCAACCTCCTCTCTTTGCCTGCAATATGGCTATTTAAAATATTTACATCAAAATTTAAAATTTCCCCCCAAAATGACCACGGGTAAGAGCACCTATGTCATTCTTGGGTTCTATGGGAGATCTAGAGCTAATTGGGGGTCAAATCACCATAAATGACTCCATGGGAAGCATAAATTCCTTACAAAGGTGTCATTAATGAATTCACCTTCTTCCATGGAAAATCAAGCTTGGGCGGTGGATTTTATTAATGAGAGTCTTCTCTAGTGGTCGTGGCATTATATTTTCTTGATTTCTAACATATCCAAACATGTTTCTCCATTTTTGTATTAGTTCACCAGGTTCCAGCGATGGCTCGGTATTGAACATTTCCTTCAATGATCTGATGGTTCCCATTCTTGCATTTCTAGTTATCCTTTGATCTTGTTGATGTCATATGCGATGTTGCCCTACTCCTTTTGATTGTTGATCATCTAAAAAATCCTTTGTCTAGGATTCCATAAAACCTTATTTAATGAGTATGCTTCTAGTCCTACATGGCTTTTGCATGCTCTTCTTACCCTCTTGCCACTATACCTCAATGGAATTTGTATGTGGATTAACAATATCTAGAAACCTTGTTGAATATTTTCTTGACTCATACCATCCCCTTCTCTTCTTCCCTCTAAGGTACTTGGCCTCCACTTATGAGTATGTTGCTCATGTCATTGTGCAACTACACCTAGGAACATGGAGTGTTGCAACCTAGTTATCAAGAGAAGGTAACTCTATTTTGGGGGCTATCTACCAAAGTGGAAAATGGGTAATGTGAACCAAGCTAATAGAGGCCTTACCATCAAAAAACCCTTTTAATGGAGCTTTAGTGATTCTCATCTACTTAGCATCAATCAAATGCCCTATTTAACTTCTTTTAGGGAAGGGGTATACCCCTCTATAGTGAAATTTTGACTATACCTTGGTTAAAATATATATTGCATACTCTAATGAAGGCATTACGATTGGATCAAGCATCCCATGTGTATGAAACCATCTCATAAAGTGCAACCATATCTCTATGTGCTTTTTTCACTTATGGAACATTAGATTATGGACAAGTTGGATGGTGCTATGATTTTCACATCAAAGGGTGTTTATAAAACTCTAAGAAATGCTAATTTTCTAAAAATTCATGAACATCCACATAATATTCTTAGCTACCTCATTGGAAGCATAATATTTAACCCTTATGGAGGACTAAGAAATAGTATATTAGCAGCTAGAACACTAAGAAATTAGGTTATATCCAAAATAGAACATAAAGCTTATGGTGGACCATAACTCATCCAAGTTACCTATCAATCAACATATAAAAATCCTATCAAAATTAGAGGGAAACCAATGGATTAGTGAATGCCAATATAATAGGTCCCTTTGTTGTATTTAAGATTCCTCTTAGTTTTTATTCAATGACTCTCCAAGGTGCCTATGTATATCTCAAGTTTAACTAATAGTAAAGGCTATATCAGGTCTAGTGTGAGTAAGATAGAGAAGTCTCCTCATAAAATACCTATAAAATATGACATATACCAAAGGCATGGTGCAACCAGCCCAAATTTTTAGCCTTAAGGCAAAAGGAGTTTGAGTGGACTTACAATCCTCCTTATGGAGATACTAAAGAATATCTAAAGCATACTTGGCCTAAGAAATTGTGATGTAAGAGTCTATCTAATCAATCTAAATCCTTAAAAATTAATGTAAAATTCCCAAATCTATCATCTCATAAGTGGAGAAAAGTCAAGACTTCATTTCCTAGACTAGTGTAGAGGAGCTACCATTTATGGGAAGATTATCAATATACAACACAATCACCAAATATTTTCCATTATGATGTTTAATGTAAATATTCACTACATAAAAAAGGGTCTTTAAGGGTGTTTTTTAACCACCCTTAAAGATCTTTAATGGAATTTATTCAGTCACCATCTATGAGGTTATCATAAAAAGTCTATATCATATGACAATAGTTAAAAAGTGCCTCAAAAAACCACCCTCTTAGACCCTAAGAGGGTGGTTCATAATAGTCCTCTTAGGGCCTCCCCTAAGAGGGTGGTTTTTAATTGCCCTAT
The DNA here is from genome assembly GCA_028583015.1 of Wollemia nobilis. Taxonomy (NCBI): domain Eukaryota; kingdom Viridiplantae; phylum Streptophyta; class Pinopsida; order Araucariales; family Araucariaceae; genus Wollemia; species Wollemia nobilis. Next base: position 1,977,933 of record JAQPPZ010000386.1, on the reverse strand, counting down.
TATCTCTAAGAGGGTGGTTTAAAACTACCATCTGAGGGCCTCACATTAAAAAAATAAAAGAGGGTTATTCATAACCACCCTCTTAGGGCCTCCCCTAAGAGGGTTATTTTAAACCATCCTCTTAGGGCCTCACAATAAAAAAATAAAATAGGGTGGTTTAAAATCGTCCTCTTAAGGCCTCACATTAAAAAAAATAAAGTTGAATACATTAAATATTGATTGTTCCTTATAACATTGTGATGCCAAATAGTCAAAAAGACACCATACCTTTTGCTAGACCTGCAATCATACAAAAATCTATGATGGTGAGAAAGTGCATGCAAAAATCTATGATGTATGCATACTAGAAAGCTTTACAACAATAAAGCTAAATCACAATCTGGAGAAGCAACACAAAATACAAAATAATATTTTCATCCAATATTAGGTTTCATATGCAAAATATAATTCAAAATCCCATTCATAATATTTGACAGATAATACATAAAAAATAACTGGTATAGAGGTATATGTCTTAGATTTTTATAAGAAAAACTTAAATTGTACATAGTTTTTTAAATTCCTAATGAGAAGACATAAATGTTGTCAAGTTTAAATGATAAGGGGAGGCATTGATATTGCAGGAAGTCAATAAAGAGGATGTCAACGAGAGTGGAAGGGATGAAGATATGGACCTACATGAATATGTAAGTAAGGATAATATAAATATGGAAGAAGCTGATAGAGATGGAGACAAGGGTAGCTATAATATTTTAAAATGTGATAGCCAAGATGGGGGAAACAAGATGTAGTGGGGTTTAAACTTCATCATAACTCATTTTCAATGTCTAAAGTATATGACTAGGAAGTAATGCACATGAAATTTGGCTTGGCATGATGAGATGTGATCTATTTTCTACTATGAGTCATTGCAAAAAATAATTTAAAGGTGAAAGAAATCATAAGTGACTTCCCTAATGTGAGTTTCCTCTAGCACAAAGAGGATGCGACCTGGGCATCTCCCATTCACATATTTGCAATGGTAAAATATTGTAGAAATACAATGCTAGAGAGTGATTTTTAGGTCAACTCTTGAAGACTATCAAAGTATTTACACTCTTCTACTATGGAAACCCTAACAGGGTAGGACTGGTTTCTCTCTTTCTACCTAATTCTTTCCTAGCACTAAATCACAACCTAGAGAAGCAACACAAAATACAAAATAATATTTTTATCTAGTATTAGGTTTCATATGCAAAATACAATTTAAACTCCCATTCCTAATTTTTAATAGATAATACATAAAAAATAACTGGTATAGTGGTATATGTTTAGATTTTTATAATAAAAACTTAAATTGTACATAGTTTTTTAAATTCCTAATGAGAAGATAAATATTTTCAAGTTTAAATTTGTTGTCTTGACATGTTGAGTTCAGATATTTTATACATGATCTATTCCAAAGACTTACAAACATGATCTATTCCAAAGAATATGAGCTGAGATCTGAGATCTTTTATACATGATATTATTCCAAAGACACAAAAATTGAGTACTTCAAGCTTGCATGTAAAGCATGAAAAATAACTTGTTGAAGATCAAATTTCTTCATTAAAGGTGAACATGTTAAAATATTAACTATTCCTTATAACATTGTGATGGCAAATAGTCAAAAATACACCATATCTTTTTCCATACCTGCAATCATACAAAAATCTATGATGGTGAGGAAGTGCATGCAAAACTCTATTATGTATGCATACTAGAAAGCTTTACAACAGTAAAGCTAAATCACAACTTGGAGAAGCAAAAAAAAATACAAAATAATGTTTTCATCCAATATTACGTTTCATATGCAAAATACAATTCAAAATCCTAGTCATAATGTTTGAGCATAGCATCAAATACAACACCATGAAGATGTTGTCATTGTGCCATCAATTGCATAATGTTTCGTACCACAAAAATTAAAGCCATGTATCAAACAATAATATGAACAATTCTCAAAATTATAGAAAATATACACTGCTTCATATTTTCATAAAGAACCTTTTCAAACATTAATTCTCAACATCATAATAACATGCTAAGTTGCTACTGTAACATGTATATATTGCCATTGACATTATCATCTATATAGCCTCAAATAAATAACCATAATCAAATGCAATGCCATCAAAGGATACCAAATGGTTGTTATAAACAAAGTACATTTTACCAAATTACACTTGATTACTTGAATTATCATTACACTTGAATCACTGGATAATTTTGGATATCCCTTGCCTCCCCTAAACCTGCTTTCAAAGAAATTATGGATTTAAAGGGTTGAAAATTATTATAAAACAATTATTGAAAAATTGGAAGTTTAATTTACAAAAACAAACTGTAAGTACATGATGCTTGTGGAGAAGGTGATTTTTTAATGTTTTTTGATGATAAACCTATATCCAGATACCCTTTTGTTTCACTTTTCATAACATATTTACCCCCATCTTGCTTATTTTCATATGTATCTTGGTAATTAATTTTATGTTTTCAATTTTGGATCTTTCTTGGTAACATCCTCACTTACTAAGATTGGTCTTGTAGCATATGAACTACATGTATCTATTATATTCATATTAATTTCACATGCATTCATAGGAGAAGGTACCATGTTTGCATTGACATTCATACTACTTGGATAAACAAGATTAATTTTTGTTTTGTTGTTGTTGGTTATGACTTCTAGTTCAGGGTAAGGTTGTTTTGTGTTAGAATGTGAGATCTTGATTACTTCTTCCAAATTTTTATCCTCCCATTGCATTGTAGCAATATCAAGTTGTGAGGTTTCAGTGTTCCCATCCTCATTAGGAATCTATTAAGCATCTCATTACCCATCTTATAAAGCCCAATTATTGATATCACAACTGTATTACTAGATGGTGTACAGATGTAGAGGATCCTACAGGATCTGGATCTCCTAGAAATATGAAGAATTCACAAGTAATGAGGAAATCTGATAGCCCAGTACCGAGGATCCAATATTCTAATTTTGTAACCATTTAGATTGGAATCCCCTTGTTTTTAATTTCCTGACCACATGTACTAGGAATTTAGAAGAAGAAATGGGTAGAACCAATCCAATATTGTCATAAGGTGGGTTCCAATGCACAGACCAAGAATGGAAAGACACATACAAGAAATAGAAGTACTTTGGCAAATTTTTAATTGATAAATAAATACATTATGTTATCAGCAATAGTCCTTTAAGGAGCTCACATGCAAAAAATTTCTATTCATCAATTCCTTTTTGTTGGTTCGGCTTTCATACATAACTTGTGAAGAATGAGCATAAAATACCAATAACACTTTTACGGGATAAATTCCACTCACTTTAGGATCTTTCTGGTTATCCAAGGTGTGAGTTACAAAGTTGGGTCGAATGGCTATTCACTCTTTTTCGCTTCTGGAATAGTTTCAAGTAGACTATCTGTTACCTTACAACGGGTTTGACCTTAGTTCAATAATGTTTAGCGATGGTTATCTTTGTTGACAATCGGATTTATAATGAGTTCTTTGATATAGCTCTTTATGCTTTAGAAGATTAAATAAAAGAAAATTTTGAAAAAAAATAAAAATGGATCATTTAACGGTGGAACAGAGAGAGTAGGGTAGGGCAGAAAAGAGAAGCTTATCTAACTTAGTTGCAAATCAAAACTACCAATTTTAGTTACACTATTTAGCTTCACAATAAAATCGATCAAAGAGGAAGGTATCCAGCTTTCTAAGATCACCTTCTACTAAGAGCATAAGACGAAGATGACACAGATCTAAAAGAAAACCATAAATAGAAGGGAAGTCAGTGTCAACTGGTATCTCTCACCAGCATCCTAGCTCACGTAGTGAGGATAGAGCAATTAGAATAGATCCAAACCTTAAATCTCTAATTTTACCTAGCAATACAACAAACTGAATGAAGCCTAGTAGCATATTCAATCTTGATAACACAGATTTACAACTAAAATAAATAAACCTTAGCGAGATGAAAACAAAAGAAGATGCACTTATTGCAATTCGAAAGAGATTAGTCTCCTGGCCACGCTATCACATAAAAACGATGTCACACCAACCCCAGGTACAAAACAAAGCATTCAAACAAGATTTGTAGGAAATTGCTAAAATATCTTTTATTCTAAGTTTTTGCATATGAACTTTACATTCAAAAGAAGTATATATAGACTCAGGACAAACCCTGATCTTTTCAAAAATATCTTCTTCTAAATATCTAAATCTTATCATAAAAATCCCACCACCGAGGCTTTACAATATAAGGCATTTTAATATAGAGTTTTTGATAAGCCCTAGTTACTCTGAAAATCTTCACGTGGATCTTGCCATAAATGGAGAAGATAAGACTTGGTTTCATCCTCATCAAATGGACACCGCATGTAAATGTATCTTCATATTTTGATAAGCCGTCAGAGCATCTCATTAATTCCTCTGCAAAATCTGGATGAGTCACTGACTTCCCGGGCCTTCTATCCTTGTACAACCGCATTTGTTTGGTTCGAGTTGAAATTCTTTGCCCACCATTACTTTTGCCATAAATTTCCCCAGTAAATGCATCCACCGAAAAATTCCTTAAAGATTTTATTTGCAGCCAGATCTGCAAAATCTGGACGGATCAAAAATTTTGGCATCTCCTATTTTCATCTGATGGTCCTTGCTTGATTTGTGCTGAGATTTAGGTTTGTTCGTCTTTCTTGCCATTACTTCTTCCATTATGCAACTGTCGGATCACTTTCTGCAAAAGAAAAGCAAAGGTTAGAACTTTAATATTATTAATTTAATTATTTTTTTAAATTTTTCCTAAGGTTTTTTAATGTTTTTCATTTTAATTAATTAATTATTTTTTTCATTTAAATATTTCTAGGGTTTGGACTGTGTTGAAAAGCTTCCACTTCCTTTGGATGGGTGATGAAAAATTTTAAAGAATGGCCAAATTTTGCAAAATGAATATAAATCCAAAATGCCATATCAACCAATTAGCCTTTGTAACAATTCAAAACTTTAATGGACTTTAAAAGTTTTTTAGGGAAAAATTAAATTTGAGCGAAAGTCCAACATGTAATAAGCATTAGGGTTTTATTTCCTTGTTCCAAGCTCATATTCTCATGAAATTAAAACATGTCGCGATATCACGACATTTCCTTGCTTGTGCCCTCGCGAAAATGAGACAAGTCCAAAAATGGAACATGTCACGATATATATTCATTTCTCCCAAGCTTGTGCCCTCGTGAAAATGAGACAAGTCCGAAAATAGAACATGTCGCGATATCGCGACATTTCCCTCAATTCATTTCTTCCAAGCTTGTGCCCTCGCGAAAATGAGACAAGTTCGAAAATGGAACATGTCACGATATCACGACATTTCCCTCAATTCATTTCTTCCAAGCTTGTGCCCTCGCGAAAATGAGACAAGTTCAAAAATGGAACATGTCGCGATATCGCGACATTTCCCTCAATTCATTTCTTCCAAGCTTGTGCCCTCGCGAAAATGAGACAAGTCCGAAAATGGAACATGTCGCGATATCGTGACATTTCCCTCAATTCATTTCTTCCAAGCTTGTGCCCTCGTGAAAATGAGAAAATTCCGAAAATGGAACACGTCGCGATATCGCGACATTTCCCTCAATTCATTTCTTCCAAGCTTGTGCCCTCACGAAAATGAGACAAGTCCAAAAATGGAACATGTCGTGATATCGCGACATGTCCCTCAATTCATTTCTTCCAAGCTTGTGCCCTCATGAAAATGAGACAAGTCCGAAAATGGAACATGTCGCGATATCGCGACATTTCCCTCAAGCTATTTTTCCTTGCTTGTGCCCTCGCGAAAATGAGACAAGTCCAAAAATGGAACATGTCGCGATATCGCGACATTTCCCTCAATTCATTTCTTCCAAGCTTGTGCCCTCGCGAAAATGAGACAAGTCCAAAAATGGAACATGTCATGATATCGCAACATTTCCCTCAAGTTATTTTTCCTAGCTTGTGCCCTCGCGAAAATGAGACAAGTCCCGAAAATGGAACATGTCATGATATCGCGACATTTCCCTCAAGCTTTTCTTCCACTTTGCAAATTCTCCAAAAATTGTAGGTTGACTCCAATGACTTTTTCCATCTGTATTTTGCATTTTTACATATTGGTGAAGGATCTTCCTTACTCATAAATGATTTTAACATTTGAAAAATGAATTTTAAATTGCTCGAGAATGGTCAGCTTCACATGGTGTAGAAAAATGATGAAAATTCAAAGTGCCCAGAATTTGATGAAACTTTACAAGAATCTAAATAAGCCCAAAGGGTATCCAAATCTGCAAACGGAACTTTAAAATTCATCACGGATTAAGAGAAAATGCATTTAGAAGTTTGCTGGACAGAAATAAAAACCGATATTTCTGGTAAGTGAATCTTGTCTAAAAGTCCAGAAATTTGGCATGGACACAAATATGAGTTTAATATCTTCCACCCAAAATTTGAATCACCTCAAACGGATTTGTCTTCCAAAAGTTATGAGGATTTCAAGTTTGGAGTAAGTTTGCCAGCAAGAAGAAAATAATTAAAAGAACCCTAACATTTGATTTCAATAATTAAACCTTAGAAAAACTTTTGAAAATTAAAGTTTCTGAAATGATTAATATGAATTATTACATTTAACATGCAAAATAATTGAAATCAATGCCATATGCAAGCCTACTTGGACACTTTGATGTAGGCGAAATTTGAAAAGGATTGAAGCAAAATTTGGAATTAAAACCTGAAAAACTCAAGAGGGTCCCTGCAGAAAAATGAAAACTAAATATTTTCAAAGGATGGAATTTCATTTTTTTAGTGGGGGTGTGTTGCTTATCAAGTTGTGAGGTTTCAGTGTTCCCATCCTCATTAGGCATCTATTAGGCATCTCATTACCCATCTTGGAAAGCCCAATGCTTGATATCACAACTGTACTACTAGGTGGTGTACATATGTAGAGGATCCTATAGGATCTGGATCTCCTAGAAATATGAAGAATTCACAAGTAATGAGGAAATCTGATAGCCCGGTACCAAGGACCCAATACCCTAAATTTTGTAACCGTTTAGATTGGAATCCCCTTGTTTTTTATTTCTTGACCACATGTACTAGGAAATCAAAAGAAGAAATGGGTAGGACCAATCCAATGTTGTCATAAGGTGGGTTCCAATGCATAGACCAGGAATGGAAAGACACAGACAAGAAATATAAGTACTTTAGCAACTTTTTAATTGATAAATAAATGCATTATGTTATCAACAATAGTCCTTGAAGGAGCTCACATGCAAAAATTTTGTATTCATCAATTCCTTTTCAACTCTTACCATCTCTTTATAAACAAGCATGATTGACTATCCCTAAGATTACACTACTAACATATACTAAACATTACCAGTGAATAGATGATGGTATTAAATATTAGGGCTTTAGTTCCATAATTTATGTTATGATCATCCCAGTGTACAATTGTGATTCCTCTGTGTATGATTACTCTGTTATATGTTATGATATTTCTTCAACACCAATTTTTATAGGGGGTACTAAGAAGTAACATTCTCAATGCACGTACATTCTCAAAATTGAATTTAGAAGTACAAATATAGGTGAATGGACAACCTGAGCCCTCCATATAATGGGAAGATGTCTAAACATCCCTACCCACCCCAACCATCAGAGATGAGGTGAGAGGGTATCCTGAGACTTCCATCAGATACATAAATATCCATCTATGCAAATCAAGTACTATTGCTAAGGACTAGGACTAAGAGTCAAATATGAAATATCAATTTCATAACTAACACTCACTCAACACAATAAACCTTCATTTCAACACATTACAACATGCATGCATGATTAGACTCTTAATCCTATGCCCTAGCAACACTTGCATTCTCTCTCTTTTTTTACCAAATTACCTTCTTGTATCTGACTGGCCAACCTCATGCTCAGGATACCTACTCGCCTCACTCCTAGCTTGGCTGCCCATTAATTATCTACTAGCATTTTCTAAAAATAGAACAAAAAATGTCTAACAACACTCGTTAATTATTTCCATTAATTATAACTACTTTTGAAGTACAATAATTAGGCTTCCAACCATGTACCCTCACATTCTTCATGGACGTATTGAATGTTGTCGTCATTTGTGTTTTCATCTTGTGTAGTTTTAGGTCCAATGAAATCTATTGCTCTAGAGACATTGACATATTCTGCCTCGTATGCTTCAGTGTCTTTGATCCCTCTTGGAGGTGATGTGAGAACCACATACCAATTGGTATCAAGTGGATCATTTACATAAAAGACTTGTTTGGCTTGCGATGCTAGGATAAATGGATCATATTTTAGTCTATCCTAACCAAGTAATCTATTCATGTTGACCAGTGTGAAGCCCATTTCATCCTTTCTACATCCATTCCTTGTATCAAGAACATTCACCCAGTCACATTTGAATAAGGGGTATCAAAATCGATAGTAATCCAACAAGATTATTTCCCTAATAACACCATAATATGTGACTATTTGAAGCACTAGGTTTGTATCTTTTGTGCTTGCTCTGCACAAAGTAGTAGCATCAACACACACACTATTGTTTTGAGTTGTTCTTTGTTCCTCTTTGTCTTTGATATGAAATCTATAACCATTGATCAAATAGCTTGAATGTTTGGTTGTAACTTTCCTCGGACCATGTGCCAACCATTTTATTGTGTCAGAGTCATTATCATTATGTTGCATTCCATCTCCATGAAACTAAAACAAAGAAGAATAGTTTAAAGATGATTGCAGAACATTACATGACGTTCAATACATGACGATCAGTATAAATATCAAAGATCATATTCAAGAGAGCAGACAATAACCTGATCTCGTAGCCAAGTGATGAATGTCTGATTATGGATTTTTTGCAACACTCCATCTCTCGTTGCATGGGGGTTGGATTCCTTGATACTCTTTAGGTGCTTCCTGATTTGGCCCAAAGTTTGTCAAGCTTAGTTGGATCTAATTAATATTCGACCATATATAACAACAACAAATAAACATCTACTTACTCTACCCAAGGCTGAACTTCATCCATGTTAAAGAGGATGCATCGATGGGCTTGCTCGTGAGAAGTTTCATCCAAATCAAAGTCTTCTCCACTAGACAAAGGCCTCCCATCGATTATAGTTTCTTCATCCTCATCACTCCATACCTCATTGCGACCAAGGTGATCACCAATTGCTTCTGTACCTCTCATGTAGTCCACACAGAATGAAATAAATTCCTCGACAAGATAATGTTCGACAATACAACCTTCGGGCCTAGCTCGGTTCTTTACATAGCCCTTAAAAATCTTCATAATTCTAAGAAAGGAAACAAACAATTTTGATTAGATGAGACACTACAAAAATTAGAAAAATGGTGGTTTATGAAACTGATGAACGCATACAAACCTCTCGAAAGGGTACATCCATCGATATTGTACAGGTCCACATAGATGTACCTCCCGCACCAAGTGAACAGTTAGGTGCACCATGATATCAAAAAATGAAGGGGGGAAGTACTTTTCGAGAAAACATAACATCTCCATGACCTCTACCGATAATTTCTCTATTTTTATGGGATCCACCACTTTAGCGCATATATCCCTGTAGAACATGCACAACCAACAAATGGTTTGTCGCACTGGCTTATCAAGCAAATGTCGTAGCACTACCGAAAGAAGTTATTGCATGAGAACATGGTAGTCATGTGATTTCAGGCCCTGGATCTTAAGTTCTTTCATAGAGACACATTTTCTAATATTTGAACTATATCCATCCGGTACTTTCATATTGTATAGTGTACGACAAAACCTTTCTTTCTCAACCTTCGATAGATTGTAGGGTGTTGGTGGAAGATATGTCTTGTTTCCATCCATTACTAGCCATAATGTGTTCCTGATACCCATATTTTTTAAATCCTCATGGGATTTTTTGCCATCCTTTGACTTTTCATCGATACCTAGTAGTGTTTCGAATAGGCTTTCACAGATATTTTTCTCCACATGCATCACATCCAAGTTGTGATGAACTAGAAGATGTTGTTCATAGATAGCAACATCAAACAGAAATTACTCGACATTGAGAGACATAACAATAGATACAGAAAGAAAGTTGCATGTCGTACCTCCCAATATAGTAGATTGAAGAATATAGATTTCTTCTTCCATCTTGCTATAGGAACAAACATGCTATCCTCATCCGTGTCGTGTTTCCTTTTATTTGAGTTGCTCTTTCCCCAATTTGGTGGAATTCCTTGTACTATTTTTAGTATTTCCATCCCATTTAAAGGTTTGGGTGGTTTATCAAGCTCTTGTTTGCCATTGAAATATGTCCTCTGATGATGAAATAAATGATCTAGAGGAAGGAATCTCCTATGGCCCATGTAAGCGATATTTCTACTACATTTAAGATATTCTGCATAGGTGTTCTCCCTACATATTGGACATGCTGCCTTTCCCTTTGTCATACATCCTAACAGGTTTCCATAAGCAGGAAATTCATGGATGGCCCACATCATTATTGCTCTCATATTGAATGTAGTATTGGAAAATGCATCATACATTTCTGCTCCTTTAGTCCATAGTTCATGCAAGTCATCAACCAACGGTTGTAGATAAACATCAATATCATTGCCTGGTTGCTTGGGGCTAGGTATTAACAAGGTGAGCATTGAATGTTTCCTCTTCATCCACATCCATGGTGGGAGGTTGTAAGTGACCAACACAATGGGCCAACAATTGTAAGTAGTACTAAAGTCAGCAAAAGGGTTGAACCCATCGGTTGCCATTGCAAGTCGTACACTGCATGGATCATCGATGAAATATTTCCACTTAACATCTATAGTTTTCCATGTCGAGGAGTCGACTAGATGTCACATATTTCCATCTAAACTCTTGTGCTAGGAATGCCACCTCATATTCTTTATAACCTTTGTAGAGCTACAGGAAGAAAGCAACTCACTTTAGCCATGTCTAACAATGTTGAAAGAAACAAACACAACAAAGCTAATGATATAATAAAATCCCTTACCTATACATTCTCTTCAACCTCGGTATAATGGGGAAATACCTCAACACCTTCGTAGGAACATTAATGCATACCTTTTTGTGAATGAGGGTCAACTTTCCATCGAGATGCACCACATGTTGGGTAAGCTTACTTCTTTTCATGATCTTTCCAATATAAAATACAATCATTGATGCATGCATGTATCATTACATAATGTAATCCCAATGGCCTCATCATTTTCTTTATCGTATATGTGGACTCTAGAATTGTATTGTCAATTGGGAGCATATCTTTCAACAACTCTAGTAAGTCGCCAAAGCTATTGTTTGACCAACCATGTTTTGCTTTGAGATTATACAATTTAGCGATCATCGATAGCTTTGTGTACTTTGTACAACCTAGGTATAATGGTCATTTGGCATCTTCGAGCAAGCTACGATATTCATCAGCAGGAACTACTCCATAAGATGATTGGAACTCAACATCATTATCTCGCAGTTCTTGTCCACTCTTTGAGCAATTGATATTGAATAATCTGTATGCATCATTGACCATTCCAATGATGTCATCTTGTACATCTTCGGTAATTGGACCCTCATCAGTGGTAGAGCATGTGTTCGATGCATATTTTTCAAAACTAGAGGGTTGTTCTCCATGCAAAACAAACTCGGTATATGTCTTGTCAATCCCATACCAAATCAAGTGGTCACGAACCTTCAAAAAACCAAGAGTTTCCATATTTGAGCACTTTCAACATGGACATCTAGTTCTTTCAGGGTTCATTGAATTCTTTCTTGTGAAATCCAAGAATTGGTGAACCCCATGATAATAGTCCTCACTATTTCTACAAATAGACCCCCTCCAAAAAATAAGAAAGTATAGTTATACGGGTAGATCTGATCAAAAGCACAACTTTTCTTCGTTAATGGAGATAACATAGTTGAAATACTTGGCTGCTCCTAGCCAAGCTTTGTCCATGATACTTGATGGAAGATCTTCTTATACCTGGTATCTTCCACTAGTTGCTACAATACACCATAGTCAATGACAAAACCATGATCAATTCTAATATGCCTAGGTCAACCACTATTGAACAACACTATCAAATTTCAAGTACTTACTAGTGTGTGAGGCCTCTATCACTGACTCCTAATTTATTATGATAGCCTTAACTACCTATGGTGTCTTTCTTCAATCTATAACCAAATTGAATGGGCCAATATTTAAAGCTAGTGGTAGGATGCAAATGTGGCTTTGTCATTTCTATAATAAAACATTTAAATGGAGCTATTCAAGAGTAAAGCAACAAGTTGTATCATTATAGATAAAATTGTGTTGTGTGGATGTCATTGTGTCTGTATTTGTCATATGGTTGCTTCAAGTTGATGTGTGCATGTGAGTTGGAAAGCACTTGTATATTGTATGCAAGATTTTATATGAAACTAGGGCTAGAAAGCAAAAATTTGCACTTCTATCTCATTCTGAATCATTGGATTTACTTGATTCCCAAGATCTATTAAATGAATTCCAACAAAGTAGATTATAAAACTAATTTGTAGCTACAAAGAGATGCCTAGGCCTTGGCTAAACTATAGAAAACATAGATAGAAATATTATTTGCAATAGAAAGTATACTAATGGAAAATATAAAATAAATTTATACCTAAAAACATACGTATAAAAGTAAATTAAAAAGCTTCTATCTTGTAATAGAGCATACCCTTTCTCTTTACATGGTAGAATATTAACACAACTCACTACAACACAACAACAAGAATATGGGAAAGTAGCTCCAAAATTTTATTAACTTTAGAAATTCATACAAAAATTATCTCCTTCAAAAAAATTTTAGTCAAACAATGGGAGGGTTTATTTATACTATCAGTCCCTCAATAGTTTATATTAATTTTAGAAAACCCTATAACAAATTTGATCTCTTATCCATTATTGATAGCTAAATCTATTCTCAGATCCTATTTCTACTCAAATTTGATAAGACATGCAACTATTTTGCTATATTTTAACAATTTCATGTTTGAGTATGTCTAAGTCTTCTAACAACATTCCATATATCTAAAATAAAAATAGAGTAGGCATATTAAAGAATAAAAATAGATGTAGGAGAAGAGAGAAAGAGAGTCTAGAGATGATCGATTCAAAGCAAAAAAGTGGAGGAATTAGAGAACTCCAAAACAATTATTTATAATCTACTTTGCTGAGAATTTCAGACTAGATTTCAAGGCTCATTTCATTGTGGAAGAGAACAACATTGGAGGTTTGATTTTTCAAGGCTCATTTCATTTTGTTAATATATGTGTATGTGTGCGTGTACATGGCATGGAGATTTGATTTTTCCAAAAAAAAAACACACACTAGAACGAGTTTATAGCCTGATGAACAGGCATAAAAAGTGCTTGGGCCCATGACATTTCATTTTCCTCCTTTGATGTACCAACTCACAATGTTAATGGTTGTTAGCCTTCAGAGAAAAAAATTCAATTGGTTTTAATTAATAGGTCAGGATTTGAGGATCATGTTTAAGCTACAAGCATGTGCTGATTCAATTGCATTTTCATCATCTTGATAGTTAAGCAAACAAATGTGTAAGCCTAGATTTTCACATTGAGAGACCTCATTTTAAACCGCTTTTTACCCACAACTTTATGAGATTCTTAGACTCTCATTGGTTTAATTCTCTGTATTTCTTGCTACACCCACCATTTTTTGCACACACCACTATCATATAATTTCCTACCATGGTATATTAACCTCACCTCACTTGGTTCATTGGTATTTCTCGCAACAAGCAACTTTTGTCACATCAAATCATTGGTTCAAATACCATTGGATTAGTTTCATACACCTTATTCAAACATCCAATATGGTCAAGACTATCTCTCTTATAAACATTATAATATAGAAACTAACAAACTTTAAATATTGACCACCTCTTATTAAGCCTAAGTGACTATATGCTTAAGGAAAAATAAAAATCTATATAATTAAATTCCATTTCTATAACATTATTTAAAAAAAATTCAAAAGGCTCCTTACCTAGTCATGGTGTATATTAAGCATAGTGTCACCGAATCTCTCTCAAATAAAAAAGGTATTTTCTACAATGCAACCAAATCTATTTAAAACAATATTTTTTATTTTTTTGTTTATGATAATTTTAAACTTATAGTAAATGATTACAAGAAGATTCTCATTTTATAAACTTACTTATTTTATTTTTTTCCTCATTTTAAGAGCTTGTAATATGAAAAATGATTATATATATAACTTTTTATTAATATACATTATTATCAAGTTTATCACTTTAAAATTTTAAAGACGATCTTTGTGAATGTGGTCTACCAGCAAGGACGCCACTTGCATTATCAGTGATGTGACCCGATTTCAATCCTTATGGTGGATGGGTATAAGAATTATTACTTCAAAAAAAAACTAAAGAAAATAGTTTAATAATAATAAAAAAGAAAAAACAACCTTAAAACTAACTAATTTTTTTTAATTTACAAGATTTTTTTTTAATTATCAATAATGCTTATACACATCACACATCAGCCATGGGGCTTGAACCTAGGTCTCACCAAGAATACAAATGACATCCTTACCAGTAAACCACACAAATGACATCCTTACCGATAAACCACACACACAAATAAGTCTTATCATTATTACATAACAACTTTATATCATCAAAAAAATATATTTAACCTTTAAAATTTTTTATTTACTCAAAACCATCTATCAAATAAATTATACCTAAGTAGCTTAATAAAAAATAAATAAAATAAAAATAATCATAATTATATTATTGAACTTAAATATAATTTAAAAATAATATTTTTTTTCCATAAGAAAATAACATAATCTTTTGAGATATTGGTGGGCCATATGTTTCTTTAAATGGTTGTATGGCACCATTAATCCTTATATTTTTATAAAATAGTTAAAACCAAAGATCATATCAAACCATCACCAATGAAGGAATATTTATTGATTTATGTCACAAGTTTTTACTTTACCTTAAAATTTTAAATTAAAATTAAAGGAATATTTCCACCGAACTTTTATTTGAATAAATTGTTGTAAAGTGAAATATATTTTTTTAGATTGTTCCATTGCTCAATGTCAAGAAAAAGTATATCATAGAAGTCTTAGTGATAAGAGAGTATTTTTTTTGGCATAAGGGAATTGGCAATGCTCGATCTAGGCTATGATTTAGATCTTAGTGATAAGAGCGTATTTTTTTGGCATAAGGGAATTAGCAAAGCTCTATCTAGGCAAGGATGCCACTTGCATTATCGGTGATGTGACCCGGGTTCAATCCCACGATGGATGTGTATAAGAAGTATTACTCCAAAAAAATACTCAATCTAGGCTATGATTCAGATAGAACTTATTGCATCATAAATATAAACTCCATCATCTAGAGAATTAAATTAGGGTATTACCTCGATCTCAATTTATCTCAACCATTTTATCCCTTTCAATGGTGTTATGTAAAGATAAATTCGATGAGATATATTTCTAAAATAAAAGGATATCCAATTCAAGTCTGTACAAAGGGAGGTAGTCATCTATCATACATATAGAAATTCATTGAAGACATTCACAGGAGTAAGAGTATAACAAACAATATGACAAAAAAAAGTATTAGACTTCTACAAAATCAGCTAATTTCAAGCTAGCACACATTCTTATTAGAGAAAAAATTGAAGCTAAAAAACACAATGTCAATGCTTGAAATTAAAGATCTCTGACCTACCCAAATTTC
The DNA here is from genome assembly GCA_028583015.1 of Wollemia nobilis. Classification (NCBI taxonomy): domain Eukaryota; kingdom Viridiplantae; phylum Streptophyta; class Pinopsida; order Araucariales; family Araucariaceae; genus Wollemia; species Wollemia nobilis. The sequence goes on along the minus strand of JAQPPZ010000386.1, from coordinate 1,962,081 downwards.
CAATCATAGAAGATTGACGATATTCCATGAAGCTTAATGGAGACCGTTGTCCTTCCAAAAAATGAGTATAATTACAAGTAGGGTTACAGGTGTTACTGCACCCTCAACACAAGATGGAATTATTTTAATTGGTTTGTGCTTGATATATCTCTACTCAAACAACTATTAAGGGTTAACTACTAGCATGGGTATCAAACAGAAGATGCACATGAATGACAGGACACAGAAACTAAAATGAATGATGAAAATAAAGTTTAACATGTGATTGCTTTAAATATTCAAAGATATAAGGACCAGTGTATGTAATAGTCAATAAATACTATTCTAGATTTTGGTATTTAAAAAAACCAACAAGTTGATAGAATTTTTAGGTATATCAACTTTGTCTCTCATCCAATAGTAAACCACCATCTCTCTACACCCACACCACCATTAAAAAACCTTCATCCAAAACCCTAACATAAAAAAGAAATGGAGAATGCCCTATGAAACCCCAAAAATGAGTCATCCAAAACCCTAACCCAAAAAAAGCAACAAAGAATACCCTACAAAACCCTAGCAATGAGTCATCCAAAACCCTAACCCAAAAAAAGTAGTGGAGAATGCCCTAACATATGAATATGTATATATGTATATTTACCTAATATATCCAGTGTAGGAATATCTTTACATAAATTAGGTATTCACAAATAAAGAATCATCTAGAATACATTCAATTAGATGAATTGACATTGGGTATAGATAATTTAGTTTTGATTCTACAATTAGACAAGCTTATTTCATAATAATCCATCTACAAATAGTCAGGCTTATTTCATAATAATCTATCAAGAAAGAATTCCATAAATAGTCAAGCCCATTTCTTAATATTCTAGTTCAGAACAATCATTCTAAGCAAGCAAATATTATATTACAGTTTACTACTCAAGCTATTAGTTATTTTCAACCAACCCATAAACTAACAAATAAACCACAATCATAAATACAGAAGAGGAAACTAGAACTCAATAGAGCACACCTGTGAGTATCACTTGAGACTACACTATTAACACACCTCAATCAACCACATGATAGCTGCTACCCCCCCAATGGAAGGTAAAAAAAAATTCTCTTTAATTTATAGAAGTAAAAAGGGGTTTTCCCCCACCATCCTCATAGCATGCCACTCACCACCTTGCACATAGTCTAATTAAATATAGCTCTTTTGAACAATCAAGAAAGGATGGAAGACCTTGCTACAAAACCCCAACAATGATTTTATCCACAAAATGGGTGATCAAGAACTTGCAAATGCTCTTCTATTTCCTCAAAAATTATTGTGTTCTATGCCCTCTTTAAGGCCTCACCCATTTTTATTGTTTTTAGGAAGAACATAGAGAATCCAGAGGTAATCCATGATGAAAAGGGGAAAGAAATGATTTACCCAGGATTTTGTGCTTTGGTAGAGTCAGTTTGGCATGAAGAAAAACAAAAAGAATTTTTGGCGAAGTTGGTTTGGCATTATGAAAAGCAAAAATAAAAGGGTTTTATGGTTTGGTAGGGTCTAGTTAATTTGGTGACATTAGGAGGGCAGATAAATGTTTTAAAAGGCTTCACCCTAAGAGGGTGGTTTAAAATTATCCTCTTAGATCACCCTAAGATGACGATTTAAAGGGTAGTTTCAAACCAACCTATTATTATTAAGAGGGTTCTTTTAAACTACCCTCTTAAGGTGACTCTAAGAGGTAGTTATCCTAAGAGGGAATTTTTAAACCACCCTCATAGGGTCTATTAGGATGGTTTTTTACCATCGTAAAAAACTATCTTATTTTAGCCATCATTAAAGTCTTTTTTTGGTGTAGTAATTATGTTTAGCCTCACATCATTGAAACCCACAACTAAGAAAAAATAAATGGATCTTATCATACCATGCATGAGGAGCCTACTTAATTCCATACAATCCTAGTTAGATGAAAAACCCATCAAGTGGTTTCCTCAAGCTCAAAACTAGGTGGCTACTACATGTAGATATCCTCTTGAACCTCCTCTATGTAGAAAGAAACTCTTTGCATTCATATGATCTACCTTCCATCCATATGATGTAACAATAGATAAAATCATCTTGATTGAGTCCATCCTGGCCATCGATGTAAATATCTCAAAGTAGTCTATTCCCTCCTATTGAGAGAATCCCTTAGCAAAAAAACATGCCTTGTATTTATCTACCTAACCATACAAAATTTATTTGGTTTTGTGACCCATTTACAACCAATAAAATTCTCTCCTTCAAGAAGAGGAACTAGATCCCAAGTCCTATTCTTTGTCAGACCCTCATATTATGCCAACATAAAACCTTCCCATTTCAACCTACTCTTAAGTTGAGAATATTTAAGAGGATATTAAGATTGTGCTACCCTCAAAAGCAATGCTTGAGAATGAGCCTTTCAATATCACTTAAGAGATAAAATAGTTTAATCATCCTTCAAAATCATCTTAAACCACTTGGTTGTTTGACGTATTAAGAAAGACTCATGTGTATCCTATGACAACTCAACATCAAAAACTAAAACTGAAGAATCCAACTCATCACCACTCATATCACAATGTAAGGTTGAATCATTCTAAACTAATGTGTAATACTTATCATACTTAAACCCAAAGAAGAAAGTATTTCCTATGGTGTTTCCTTTAAAGGAGTCAAATAAATAGGCAAAGGACTATCACTTGAATATGAAGATAAAACAGAAGATAAAAATGTGATCTAATTTCAAAAGAAATAGTTAAAGAAAATATGTTCAAAGGGTCAAAAGAATTATTTTCCTGAAGCTTAGGTGGTGGGATGGAAGGACCACCTAGTAGAATATCATAAAAGATGATATCTCTCTAGATTAAAACCTAATGTCTCTAAGTATTATGAAGATGATATGCCTTTGAGGTATTTGAATACACACCTATTATTATTTGGTGCCTCTTTCTTAAAAATATTGTTAAGTATGTGAACCCATGTTGAATTCCTAAAGATATGGAATTTGGACATATTAGGCTTATCCCCTATCAATTGCTCAAGAGGTGTCATACCCCAGACTACCTTGGTAGGAACTTTGTTATTGATGTATGTTGCACAAGTGATAGCCTCATCCTCGAATATTTCATACATCCCCTTGGCATGAATCATGCATCATGCCATATCCATGATCACCATATTTTTTCTCTTAGCCACATCATTATACTTAGGAGTATAGTGAATAGTCCTATAATATGCAATCTCATAAGGAGCAAAAAAATCATGAAAAGTATAATTAACATATTTACCACCCCTACCTATCCTTAGACACTTGATCCTCCTATTCAAATGATTTTTAATAAAGGTCATGAAGGTATGAAACCATTCAAAAACCTCATCGTATTTTTGTAAAAATAGCACTAGTAGCTAGCTTTACAAGTGGTGGACTAACTTTGTTAGTCCTTGGGTAGGATGACATATATCCATGTTGACCAATAAGTTTGGTTCTCTTTCTTCATTGAATTGTTACTTTTTTACCATATTTCATGGTGTTTTATCCTCATAGTTTTTTTAAAACTAGAAATCAAGGATAGAGTCATGCTTAAGGTATTCTTTGACATGCATTCCCAAAGCATTCATCCTAAATTTATGGTGCCAATATTTCCTCTTTAAGTGGGGAGATTTGTTATTTGGTTAATTTTAGGTTTTTTGATGTACAATCACGATTCTAGCTTGTTTTTACACCTCGGGTTTGAACAATGAATTGTTTGGATTGATGGTTATGATTTTATAATCCTAAAAGGGAGAAAATCAATTGTCATATCCAAAGGGAAAGTTATCTACTATAAATACCCTTTTCACATTTTTATGAGGAATAATATGTAATAGTTAATCTTATGCTTATTATTATTAGTAGTAGTAATAGCTTCTATAGCTTTTGTAAAACATGGGACTGCAATTGTTCATATTAGATTTGGTTTGTTAGAATATCTTCAAGATAAATAGTTTTTAGTAGCTATTAGAGGGTTGCTCATTCTCAATCCTTGAAAATAAATTATTTGTTAGATATATTCCAGATTTAGAACCTTGTTACAATTTGGAAGATATGTAGTTGTAAATTGTGCTTATTTAAGCACTAGTTAGTAATACATTTAGCTTCATTAAGATCCACATCCATGGTGTTAGAGTAGGTTAATAGTGGATTTAGATTATTGTTGGTATTTCTATTGCTTAGATTGTTGTTTTTTATTTTAAACATAATATTTTGGGAAGCTCTAGATGGGATGTTGAAAGCCTTTCAATAATTGTTTTGAGCGTACATGAGTTTTTCCATAGGTTGAACTCTAGTATGGATATTTAAATATTTTAAGGTATAGTCGCATTAGAAGTTTGATTTCATATTGCTATAAGATAAATATTGACCTTCATATATTAGTGGTTGGAGTATTTTTTTCTCACACAGATGTCAACTGAGACATCTCCAAACTTGGTCATTCAAATTATTTATACCCTTTCTTAGATGTAGAAAAATTGACTCTTTGTCACCTTCTAGTAAAATTGGATCAACAATTTTTGGGCACATATTTCCTAGTCAACCAATGTATCAATAGGTTTTGTTGGGAATCATATTATTATGAGGTATTTCTTGATCTCGATATTGGCCTTCAACTCCTTGGCCATATTCCAAATTGATGGTGCTACTATTACCATCCATATAATAACTACGTTAAAATGTGTGGATTCTCTAGAATTCTATGCTTAGTCTATATTTGCATTATACCAGAGCTACTTTTCACAATGAATTTAGACCCTAATGTAGTTATGACTGCATTCGAAAATGCGTTCCCACCATGATCCCAAAAAATCAATCATCTACATTGTAGGTGGCAAACATGGATGCCATGTTATCCTATAGTCTACACTATGTTTCAATATTATTTTCAAATAAAAGAAAGCATCAAGGTGTTGGCTGAAATTGTGTGATTTTTATAAAGCATATTGTACCAAAGCTAATCAACTTCCTTTGTGGCTATCCCACCTCATAAGTGACAACACACTATGTGTGTTCCACTTGCACCTCACCTCCTACCTCTACATCAATGACCCATCCTCACTTTATATCATACTACTAGGTGCAAACCAAGTGAATCTTGTTATTTTTCACAAAGTTGACATATTTATTTTATCATACATCATATCCCAAATGACCAACATTGAATGGTTCTTCTAATTATTTGAGCCATGGTTAGCTAGGTTGGGTGCCACACTAGAGAAGGAGGAATTATTTTTGATCAAGGTCGATGAATCATCCATATGAGGATGAATATTTACATCAACTTAGTAGTGCAAGGGTATAATGGCACAACTAGATAATGCACATAGAAATATTTGGATCCATGGGGACTAAAGGTGTATAAGGTTGAATAACACAATCTTATACTAAGAGGGAGGGTGAACAGTATAAGATAAAACTTTTACTTTTTCAAAATCAAGAGCATCCAATATTATTAGTTGTAATAACTTTCCAAAGTAATATTAACCAATATCATCAATGGTAGTAATAAAGCAATGCACAAATCATCACACACATGAGAGACATAGATTTAATGTGGTTCACCCAATGTGGGTTGCATCCACGGAGAAAATATTTCTTCTAAATTTTCTCAACAAATCTCTTGGGAACCAATTCCCTATTATAGTGTTTATGGACCTCTATCCAAAGGAGACACCAATCCCCTATGCTCAAGTTCGTGGATCTCTATCCACAAGAGACACCTCTCATTTTTGCTCAAATATGCTCCAAGCCCTTCTCATAAGGCTTACTCAAATTTGCTCAACAACCTACACAAATCTATCTCAAACCTGCCCATAAAACTGTTTCAAACCTGCTTACAAACCCTACACAAATTTACCTCAAACCTATTTCAAGTCTTCTCACAATACTTGCTCAAATCTACCTCAAACCTATTTCAAGTCTTCTCCCAAGACTTGCTCAAATATGCTCACTTATCTCTGCTCAACTCTGCTCTAACACATGCTCAAAACTGCTCTAACACATACTCAAATCTTGCTCATGACCCATGCTTTGATCAAAGTACTTTAGACATATTCTACCCATAATTCTTGTTCAAGAACACATAGAAAATGATATGCAATACAATTTCACAATATGTTCTTTCCAAATATCACTCAAGGCCAATGCACAAATTGCTTCATAAAACTACCCTATAACCTTTGTAAATTTATCTCAATATCAATCAAAGCTAGTACATAAATTTGCTTCACAAAAATGGTTTCTAACACTTGCTCATTCACATTCAATGTTACTCAAACCAATGCACAAATGCTTCACAAATTCATTCAAACAATGCTGCACAATTTGTTCTCAAACCCTAACACAAATATTTCCAACAATGCACATATATAATCCTTATTTCTCCACCTTATGATTCAAAAATATTTTCTCAACCAAACACCTTAAAGAAGGAATAATATCACCATACCTCTTAAATTTCTTTGATGAAGATGTGCCCTCAAAAACCTGTCTCAAAAGAATTTCCTTTTCAAAGTGCCACTTCAAAACTGGTTAGTAGATTTCTCTTTCAAACCATCAACATTAAATTTCTTCTCAAAAATATGTGCATAATGGAATCTGAAAATGATGCTTAATGACTCTCCTTTTGTTCTCAAAATATAGGGCATTAACAATTATCAAAACCCCTCAAAATTTATTTTCACCATACAAAAATTACAACCAAAAATCAAACCACAATAACACCTTATAACTCCTACTTTTGCAAGAAATAATTTTCACCACACCACAAAGTTTCTTATAGCACTCAATAACTCAAAGAAAAAATTACAACATTTAAATCATCCATATACACCTTATACCTCCTTACTTTCATAAAATAATTACCAACACACTTAATGACCCAAGGCACAAATTACAACTTTTAAATGAACTTCATACACCTTATACCTCCTAGTAAAAATAATAATTTTCAATGCACTCACTGTCTAATAATGCACACAAAAATATGATTTATAATGTTGTATGTTGACCCCAATAATTTATGCAAAAATCAAACCTTATGTCTCCCCTAATACCAAGAATTAAAGCGCATACCTTAGACGTTCAAAATAATTTTTAATTCAAAACTTTGTGCCTTTTCTAATGTTGTCGTCGCAATCCAAACCTACCACCTCTATTTGGCCCACGTCCTAGTGCAAGCTAGGACACCGCATGGGCTAGCTGCCCACACAACAACCAAAATGCATGTGCTCCTATTTCAACTACCACACAACGCAATATCTTTCTCAACCAAAACTTTAGCAAAACTGTCCCTACCGTGCTTCGAACTTGAGACCTCCTCTCTGCCAATGATCTAGCACAAGGCCTCCCTACCATCTAGGCTAGCTGCCCAGATGAGACTTCAAACTTGCTACTTTCCCTTTTGAATTTTAGAATCTTCTTTAGAAATTGTGCATCTGTCATTTCCTTCTACTCCAACCTCAACAAATCGAATGATCGAGTGGATCTCACAATTTTTGCTTGGTCTCAACCTTAGGCAAATGAAATAATTTTCCCCCTTTAAATATGCTTTCCCCTTCATGCATTGACGTCGGTGCTTCAAATAAATTTGAATATTATTTCCTTTGGTACTTCTTTTAACTTTGAAACCTTTGCATTATAATATTAAAATATTATAATGTTAATATATTTGAAACCTTTGAAACCTTGGTGTATTGGAAATAATTTTGTCTTTGAAACTTTTGCCTCCTTTGTAATATTTAAATTTTCATTTAAATATTATAACCTTTTTCTTAGTAAAAATAACTTGGAGATGTATATTGCCTTGATAACCATTTCAATTTTTCTCATCAACATATTTCTGCCTTGTGCCTTATTATTTCAACCTTGAAGATAATTCTACCTTTGACATCAATGACAACCAAAATACTTAATATTTCCAACAATCTCCCCCTTTGTCATTGATGGCAACCCTTTCTAAAAATTTCTTTTACAACCACTAAATTCCAAATATGCTTCCCCTGAGAAGCTTCTCCCCCTTATTGATTTCTATCCCCCTTACTAAAACTCTCCTCCTTTGACATCAATGGCAAAGGGATCCTTTGGGGCTAAATATAAGACTCTTAGATTAGCCCCCTCACCACCTCCTCTCCTTGAGGTGATCAATTTTGGGGTGGGAGTAAGATTACTCCCAATTTTCTTTTGAGATACTCAAAAGTTTCCTTTGGAAGTGGCTTGGTAAATATGTCGATGATCTATTCCTTTGTAGTAACATATTCCAATTTAACTTGGTATTTTGTCACCTGCTCTCTCAAGAAGTGATATTTTATTAGAATGTGCTTGGTACTTGAATGCATCACTGGATTTTTTGAGATATTTATGGCACTTGTATTATCACATAGTATGGAGATGGGATGATCATGCTCTATTTTGAAATATTTTAAAGTTTACTTCATCCATAACACTTGCGTACAACAAGAAACTATTGCCATGTACTCTGCCTCTACCATGGATAAGGATACTAATGCTTGTTTCTTGCTTAGCCAAAAGACTAGACAACTTCCAAAAAATAATACTCCACTCATACTTTTCTATCATCAATACTGCCTATCCAATCTGCATTTGTGTATGCTTTGAGAGTGAAATTATTGCCCTTGGGATACCATAGTCCAGATTCTATAGTTCCTACCTAATAATTCTCTTTACTACCTGTACATGTGTTTCCTTTGGTGTTGCTTGAAATCTTACCACTAATCCCACTACCTGCATTATATCTGGTCTTGTAGTTGTGACATATAGTAAACTTCCAATCATGGATCTATACAATGTCTGATTTGCCTCAGGAGATTTATCATATTTTCTCAACTTGCATCCTGTAACCATGGGGGTACTCACTAGTTTGCAATCCTCTAGTCTGAATTTTTTTAACATTTCTTTTATATACTTGGTTTGTGAGAGAAATATACCTTTTTCTAATTGTGAAATCTGCAATCCAAGAAAGAAGGACAACTCACCAAGCATTGACATTTCAAATTCATTTTGCATACACTTTGCAAATTTTTGACACATCTTATCATTACTACCTCCAAAAATGATATCATCCACATAGACCACCACAATCAACAAGTCATTTCCTTCATTTTTGATGTATAAATTGTTGTCAACTATTCCTTTTTTGAAACCTTTTTCTTGAAGATGCTTATCCAACCATGAATACCAAGCCCTAGGGGCTTTATTTAGTCCATAAAGAGCCTTCTTTAATTTACATACATAATTTGGCTTATCTTTTAGGCTAAACCCCTCAGGTTGCTCAATGTAGACCTCTTATTCTAAGAAACCATTGAGAAAAACTGACTTTACATCCATTTGATATACTTTGAAGTTTTTAAAACTTGAGAATGCCAAAAAAAATCTTATGACCTCAAGATGTACAACATGAGCAAATGTTTCTTCAAAATCAATCTCTTCAACCCGTGCATAGCCTCTGCATACCAGTATTTCTTTTTTTTGACTACCTAACCTCATTTAACTTATTCCTATAAACCATTTGGTGTCAATTGCATTCTTGTCTTTTGGTCATGGGACAAGTTCCCAAGTCTCACTCTTTTCTATTTGATCCAACTCTTCATCCATTGCCTTGACCCAATATTTATCTTCTCTAGCCTCATTGAAATCCTTGGGCTCAATTTTAGATAAAAGAAATATTTGCATGTTCACCTATTCATATTATCTTCCTCCTTGTTTGTCTTTCATCTGGATTCCCAATAATCAGATATCTTGGATGATTCTTGTGCACATACCTAGACGGTGTCTTAGGTGGTGTTCTTTATGTTTCATATTCTTATGATTCTTCAAATACTTCTTCTTGGCAACTTTCTTCTTCTTGATATACAATTTCTTTAGTTGGTTCTCTTGACCCTATTTGTTGATCAACTGTTACATTTGTACTTTTCATAATTGTATGTGTCCTTTTATTATAGCATTTATAGGATTTGCTCTTAGTAGAATAGCCAAGGAAGATACCCTCATCACACCTTGAATCAAACTTGCCCAAATATTTTTCTTCTCGTCTAATGTAGCATTTGCTTCCAAAAACTCTAAAATACTTCACAGTAGCTAGTCTTCCCTTCCAAATATCATATGGGATTTTGTGATTATTTACTCTTACTTGAGCTCTATTGATGATATAGATAGTTGTATGAACTGCATCTCTCCAAAAAACATCTTAAATCTTAGACTCACTTAGCATAGCTCTAGTCATATTCTCAATAGTTTTGTTTTTTCTTTCAACTACTCAATTTTGTTGTGGAGTCCTTGCTGTTGAATATTTTATTTTAATTCCATGTTGATCACATAATTCTATAAATTCACTTGAAGTGAATTTTACTCCTCTATCTGATCTTAGACACTTGATATTTTTACCTGTTTTGTTTTCTACTAAAACCTTGAATGCCTAAAACTTCTCAAAAGATTCTGACTTTTCTTTTAATAATGCCACCCAAGTCATTATGGATAAATCATCTATAAATAGCATGAAGTAACTATAGTTGGGGTTGAAGACTATAAAGCATCCAAATCCTTATTCTATAGGTTGGATGCATAATCATGTAGGGGTGCAAGTCATAAGGAATTACAAAAGTAGGTTTGCAAATTCTTCTCATTTCAATGATGATATAGAATGTGAAATGGTGCAACTTGATTCTTGTGAGGTATTGCTAGGTAGTCATATTTATATGATAGAGAAGCTATAATATTAAAAAACGAATGACAATGTTCATAAATCAAGAAAGGCAGGTCATAAAAAAATTATCTTAGTTTAGTGAATCAATTTAATTGACTAGTAGAAAAAGACAAGATGTCATGAATAGGACAACATATAAGGGAAGGTAATGTCTCTTCCCTTACATTTTCTATCATATTTTTGAGGGACCAAAAGCCTCCCATTGGGGTTGTGGTGGTTTGTATTTGATATTGGACCACCTTAGTTCTATATGGGGCACCTATATGCATAATATTATATAATAATATACTTATAATGATATCCTTAATGTTGTTATAGAGTTCTTGATAGTGAAAATTTAGAATTGGTTATAGGCATCATGGATGCATAGTTTTGATAGACATATAGACATTTCAAGGAGCACTACATGGGCATTTTAAGCTTTATTCAAAAATATTGGTAACATTGAAGATTTATTTTAAATAAATTTCCAACTATATAAGGTTTTACTTATGTTGGATATGTAGAGCAAAATTAATACTCAATTGGATGATGTTTTGTCTAGGCAATCCCCATGAGGTCATAATATAGACCTAGAGATGATATTTTAGCCATAACTCAATTAGAAAATGTAAAAAATAGGTGATTTTTATCTAGATAAAGTAGAATTTATTATATTATATTCTATATAAACTTGATAGGAATATATGATTTTTTGGTACTTGAAAAAGGGAAAATATAATATGGAGAAAATATTACAATTTCTCTCTCATATGAAATTCAATATATTACAATTTTCTTCTTTCAAATTGTTTCAACCAAAATAAGTTCAAACAAGGAAGCTTAAGGGGATATAAAAGAAAAGGAAGCTACAAAAAAGAAATGGAAAAAGGAAGAGAAGATTTAGAAGTAAAGATAAGGAGTTGATAGAGCTTAGTGGGAGCATTGAAAGATATAAAAAACATGTAATTATCTATATAAAAAATATTTAATGATCTAAAACCAATAGGTGCCTCTAAAATGTAGCTTGGATTTCCATGTAATTTCTTTTGTACCATTGAAATAGAAGTCTTCCTCTTTCTTGGGAGTTTTACTACCTGAGAGGGTTTTCCTCCTAGTAATTTGTGTTGTTTTAATTAGAGTGATATATATTCTCATGGAATTTTTTCCCATATTTGACTTAGAAAAATCTATTGCTCCATTTTCCGTAGTCTTGATGCATATGTTATGATTAGTGTACATGTGAAATTAATATCTATATTTGAATTCTCAATGAATTAATTTAGTAAGCTATTATGAGCATAAAATATCATGATGACGATGTTACTAATACTACCTATATTTTTTTATAAAAGTAATAAAAGGATTTTGAAATGGTCCCTTACCCTTTTACATAGTCTTGAAATCATAAAGACTAAATAGGAGATAATAACACCACTTATTCAAATAACATCTACAAAAAACAAAATATAATTCACTAGCTAGGACTAAAATACAAAACTTAGAATGTAACATAAGCTTGAAAACCATAGAAAAACAAGAGCAGTATGAAAAGGAAAAATAGGTCTTAGTATATTTCAAGTTGTTCTTTCTAACAGTATCCACTCTGATGATCTCATCATCCTTTTTTCCTTGTATTATCTTTCTTCCACTTATTTGGAATTATCATAGTATCATCCTTCCTTTTTTCCTATTTTTTCTCTTGGATTTATCATTAAATTCTCCTTTATTCTACCTAAATTGGTAAAAAAGGGTTTTTGAAAGGGCCCAAACCCTTTTACAATCCTAGACTAGTTTATCCAATCTTACTTTTTTTCTTAGAAAAAAGTCATAGTTTTATGTTAAGCAAATATGAAATTTCATGCTTTAGATGTCTCTGTGGTATTTCTTCAAAAATTCAAAAGTGACCTAAAAATTAGGTTTCTTATGTATCTCAGCCATATTGTTCTTTATAGCTCTACAACCTTCCATAGTATCTTGATCATATCCAACACTCTCAACCATATTGTTCTTCATTGCTCTATAGTCATCCATAATACCTCAATTAGATCTAGCACTCTCAACCATATTGTTCTTCATAACTTCATAGCCTTCCATAGTACCTCGACCAATTCCATCACTCTCAACCATATTTTTCTTCATAGCTTTGTATATTTCGATAATTATTTGATAAAATACAATAGTGTCAATCCCATTATTCTTCATAGCTCCATAGCCTCTCATAGTACCTCAATGATCAATCACATCCAATGCTCTTAGCCACATTTTTCTTCATAGCTTCACAACTCTCCATAGTACCTCAATCAGATACAATACTCTCAACCATATTATTCTTCAAAGTTCTATAGCTTTCCATAGTACTTCATTCAAATATAGCACTCACAACCACATTATACTCCATAGATCCATATCATTCTATAGTACCTCGATCAAATCCAACATTCTTAGCCATATTATTCTTTAAATATCCATAGCTTTCCAAAGTACCTACCTTAGATCCAATGCTCTTATCCACATTGTTCTTCATAGCTCCACAACCTTCCATAGTATCACGAATAAATCTAACACTCCACCACATTGTTCTTCATAGATTTGTAGACTTCCATAGTACCTTGATCAGATATAGCATTCACAACCACATTGTTCTTCATAGCTCTACAACTTTCCATAGTACCTCGATTAGATCCAACACTCCTACCTACATTGTTCTTCATAACTCCATAGCAAGTTCTAGTGCCATACAAGTGATAATGTCATATGATTGATATTTTTGATAAAAATGGCTTTTAAAAAATATCACTAAAATCCTAAACTCTAGTATGGTCTCTGGTTATGGAATATACTCATTCCCTCAATGTTACCTCTTATTTTGGTGTATACACATATCCTCAATGTGGCCTCTAGTTCTTACCTATTGATGCAAAATCTACCTATGGTTACGTTTGCTCCCAAGACTTTGCCAACATTGAATGATCGGGTTCAAAATAGGGGATACTTGGTTCAATCTCCAGAGAAGGTTGGTTCCTTTTTAGTTGAGGGTAAAAGGAAAATATTAAAGTGATTAAAGAGAGGGAAATATAGAAATTTCTAGAACTTTGAAAGGGTAAAAATTAGACAACAGCAAGAAAATGAACACAAACTTAGAAGCTAAGAATTCCTTTAAGTACCTAAATGGAAATAACAAATTATCTGATGTAGATCAACTATCAAATCATTTATTAACACACAGAATTCCTCAAATCTAGAAGTATCAAATCTAAAATGCAAAAATCTAGAGATAGAATTAATGTGATTCACATTCCATATAGCTTAAATAGAAGTATTGATTCATTCATACATACATGATCACACACTTTGAACCAGAATTCAAATAGGGAGTTTATCTTATTGCTTTCAAAAGTCTTGCATACATTTGATCTTGTAAATACTTAAGAGCCAACCCCTTTTCAGTGTGTGCTCATACTATATATATATATATATATATATATATACTCCCTACATACATAAATATCAAAGTTTGTTACAACAATATGCCAACTGGCTAATTATGGTGGGATATTGAATAGAGCTCTTTGGACCAGAAAGAAATGACATAGTGGAGTTTGCAATGACAAAAAATTAAGAAATTATTCTTTGGTTACCACCTGCTCATGTAAATCCTTTGGAGATATGGTCGACCAACTGTATTCCACTCTTTAGTTTCTTTCTGGCTATCGACCTGCAAGAACAGAACCCATCACAAAATTGTGATACTTTTCCACTTCCATATTCTTTTTGGATATCGGCTCATGAGAATAGGATCGTTCGATAAATATTTATAGTTCTCCATTTTATCTTCTTTCTTTTTGTTGACCTGTGAGAACAGGGTCGTTCAAGAAATATTGATACTTCTTCACTTTCAAATTCTTTCTGGTTGTCGGTCCACAAGAATAGGGTCAATCGAGAAATATCGATACTTCTCTATTTCCAGATTTTTTTTGGTTGTCAACCTACAAGAAAATGGTTTATCATGAAATCATGACACTTCTTCACTTCCAGCTTCTTTTTGGTTGTTGGCCCATGAGAATAGTGCTGGTCACAAAATTGCAACACTTCTGCTCTTCCAGCTTCTTTCTTATTATTGACCCACGAGAACAAGGCCAATCATGAAATTGTGATTGTTCTTCGTACTTAAATTTTTTAAAAATTCTCTTCATTCCCCTCAATGTAGTCATTTTTACCTACATTACTAGCACCTTCTGGGGAATTCTGCTAGCATAATGTTAGAATACAAAGCCTTCATCCATTGGGTATTGGAGTAAAAATAATAAAAAATGGGAAGGAGGTAGGTATAGATAAAATTTTATTATCATAGAAGCATAATGTGGCTATTCTTTAGGGGTCCCTTCATCATTCAAGTTCTCCATTTCTCCTTCTGCTTGACTACTTATAGTTCCTTCTGATTGATCACCCTTTTCAGCTCTTCTGGTCTCCCTTTGTTCTTCTATCCTTTTGATAACATTATTATAGGTGATACACACCTGCTTCCAATTTTATTCATATGGATTAGAGGTTTTCATAAACGTCTGGTATAGATAGTCTAATTATTCAATCTTATCATAATATAAAAACTTAGATCTTAAAAAAAAATTGTGTAAGTAGGATTTGATCTATGTAAGATCTTGAGTCAATTTGAACATGTGATCTTCTTGTACAGGTTCTTCCCAGCCATTTATCTCAGACTCATCATTGATAAAATCCTTCTAGGAGGATTTGAGTTCATCTTCCCCTAGAATATTTGAATCTTCATCCCAAAAACCTGGAAGTCCATAATTCCTACCAAATTCATATGTTTCAGTATACCTTTAGCTTCAGCCTTAAGCTCTTTAATTATATTAATATTTTGAATCATGAGCTTAGGTCTCCTGAAGAAACATCGGGTTGCTATCTTGGCTTGCAACCATGCTTTATTTTGGATTCTATTTGTAACCCTTTCCTGTATACTCTTATCCAAAACATGTATCTTTGTTGCAGTTGTCAACCTTACCTACAAAAATGTTATGGATGTTGTGAAATCATCCTCTACTTGAATTAGTGTCTCCTTTATTTTAGCTAAGTATAATAATATAGGTTGTACATTGAGGCCCATTTTCAGTATATCTTCGAACATCTCTCTTCTAGATACTTTGGCCTTCTCTTTGGATAAATTTATGGCTATACCCTTCTCTTTTTGAACCTGCTTCTAGAGATCTTTCACCTGTTCATTCAAAACATGGATTTGTTTGGCAACTTTTCTTACTTATTATTTATACTTAGCTGCTCCATTGAATCTATCCTCCCACTTTTTTACCTCAAGCTTCAAATATTTTTCAATAGTCTTGAAGATAGACCATTTGTCAAACCATTTTTTTGTTTCTCCCATATTTTTTTGATAATGATTATAGGCTTGTTATTTCTACTCTTCTAGTTGCAAGAATTGTATTAACCTATTTTCCATTGGCTCTACTTATTCAACACCAGTTTGATTGATCAATTTAAAAGTGGGTATTTCTGTGTACAGGGAGAACAATGTCATTACCATAAACCAATGAGTAAGGTGATTTGTTAATGTATTTTTTTATTGTAATACTATAAGCCCATAATACCTAATTTATCAGTGAGTGTCAGCTCCTTTTGTTATCCCTCAAAGTTCACTTTAGAATCCTAAGCAGGTTCTTATTTGTTGATTCTGCTAAATTTTTTCCTTGTGGATAGTAATTCAAATAAGTATTCAAATATATCCATATTTACTAGTAAAATTAATCATTTTAGAACCTACGAAGGATGAACCATTATCAAACACCAATGCATTAGGTATACTGAATCTTGTTATCAAACTTTCCATGAATTCTATCACAACTTCTTGATCAACTTTCTTGGTGGGTATTTTCTTCAACCAATTTGGTGAAATAGTCTGTAGCAGTTAGAATATATTTATGTCTAGCAGGTGAATTAAGTTATATTCTCCCAATGAAGTCCAAGCCCCATTTTTGGAATGGTTCTTCAACCTAAATAGGTCTAAAGGGCATAGAGGAATTTCTATTCCTCCCAACATATATTTAGAATTCTTCATTCTTTCTAGTTATCTTGAATGCATATGAGAAAATTGATGGCCAATAGAAACCTATCCTTATTATCTTCAGATTTGTAGTTCTTATTGAATAGTATCCACTTGATAGACCTCCATGGAATTCTTCCAAAACTCTCTATTTTTGGTCATCTTTTATACACCTTAGCAATACACCATCCTTTTTTTTTTTGTACAACCCCTTTGGTAAGAAAGTATATTTCAAAGATTGGATTCTATATCTTCTCCTTTGTGAAGCATTTAAACCTATTGGACATTTTCCAGTATGAAAATACCTTACCAATTCATCGGCACAATCAGTGCTTTCTAAGGGTTGATAGGTCCTGGAGTTGATTCTTGTACCTAGCATGGTATATACTCAGTTGAGGTTTGCTTAGCCAGTTCGTGACATAAGGCTCTGCCTCTCACCATCTTGATTGGGTGAATTTCCACATCATATTCTTGTATCTTGGATATCCAACCAACCCTTTTTTCACTAAGCTCTCCTTGTATTATGAAATTCCTAACATCAAGATGAACTACATACACAATGGTTTTGCTCTATGCAAGGAAATGTCTAAATTTTTTTGATGATTTCATGATTGCATATACTTATTTTCAATAAATTTGTATTTATCTTCATGTTCTTGCATGGTTTGACTTAGGAAAGCAATGGGTCTTTCTTCATTATCTCTGCCCTTTTGAGTAAGGATTGCTGCATAACTCTCTTGTTCATCTAAAGTGTATAGAATGAAGCCCCAATATTAATATGGGTTAATCGGGATAGGTGCTTGATCTATATATTCTTTTATTATTTTGAAAGCTTTCTTTCACAAGTCTATCCATTTGAACTTAGTATATTTCTCTAGTAACCTGGTCATAGGCTTGAAAATTATGCAAAATCTGCTAGGAATTTGTGCATGAAATTGATTTACCCAAATAAGGATTGTAGGCCTTTATTATTTAGAGGTAAGGGAAGTTATAATAGTGCTTTTAATTTTTTAGGATATATGGCCAACCTGGATTCATAAATAACATGACCTAGCAAGACTCCCTCTTGCACAACAAATATGGAATTCTTTGGATTCAAAGAAATACCAAACTCTACATTTCTCAAAAACTTTCCTAAGATATTCAATTTGGTCATATTTATGGTGAGAGAACATTTTCATATCATCTAAGTAAATAACTATGATTTTATTGACAAGTTCCTATAAAAGCCATATCTATTTATCTCTAAAAAGTTGCTCTAGCATTGGATAATCCAAAAGGTATTCTTTGGTAAGTAAATGTTCCCCAATTGGTAATGAATGTGGTCTTGTATTGGTATTCATCCTTGATCCATACCTGATTGTATCTAGAAAATCCATCCAATAATGAAAATATTTCTACCCCTAGCATAGTATGCAAAGTCTGATATATTTGTGGTAGAAGGCAATGATATTTCAATGAAGCTTTATTCAAATTTTTTAATTCTATACATAGTGTAATGTCTCCATTTTTCTTCTTGACTGGTACCAAGTTAGCCACCCAAGTAGAATGTTTGATGGGGTAGACAATATTGGCTTCAAGTAGCTTTAGCAATTCTTGTTTCATCAAGGCTTCAATTTTTGGGTTTATTGGGCTCTATTTTTACCTAAAGGGTTTTGCATTCTTTTCGAGCTCAATAGTATGTTGTATGGTTTCTTTTCTATATACTTTGAGGTCAATATAAGCCCAAGTTATAATATCATGGAAATCTTTGCATAGTTCTCAAATTTGATTAAATTCCTTTTTTGTACAATTTATCCCAACTTTAATAAAAATTTTAGGTTCTAGTTGGAATTCTTTGCATAGCTCTCAAATTTGATTCAATTTCTTTTCTATATAATTTACCTCAACTTTAATAAATTTTTTAGGTTCTATTGAGACTTATTTATATCTATGTTTATCAACCTGTATCTTGTGACCTATTGATCTATCATTGTTGTTGAACAAGATCTCAAGGGTAATTGATTCTTCTAGGATATGATTGTTTTCTAGTTGAATTAGACCTTTGTCTTCCTCATATTTTAACACTATGTCACCTGAACAATTCATCTCATAGATCAAGAAGTCCAATATCTAATCATCACTTTCAAATACCTACCAAAATGTTTCTTTATCCAATACTGAAGGCCTATATATAAGCCTGGTTGTCTTAGATTTTTGGATAATATTACTTATAGAACAAAAATTGGCACCTATTGATTCTAACAGATAAGCATGAGTATTCTTCTCTTTAGGGATTGCTTTAATATTTAGAGCTTTAAAGGCTTAAAATAGATCACATACCTTATTTATATAATCTATAAGATAATTTTGGTTACTAATACATATTTTCATGACCTGATTTACTATTAGTTTTGAATCTCCAAAAATTTGCAACTATTTAACTCCTAGTTTCTCAGCTTTCTTCAGGCCTAAACAAAGTGCCTCATATTCAGCTACATTTTTGGTACAACTCCAGGTTAACCTATAGGAGAAAATTTTTTCATTACATGTTGGGGAGATTAGGACTATACCTACTCTAGCACCATTTTTGCATCTAGCACCATCAAAGAAAAGTTTCCAAGTTTGACCGGTAGATTGGTCTACCTCATGTGGAGGAGTGGAATTAATTTTCTCATGCTTCATGATAGAATAAATTCCAAGTTCTATCTCAATCATAGCATTGAAGTTCTTGAGATAAAAAAGATCTTCTATATGTAATCCATCTAAGGCTTCCTCCATCAAGTTTAACTCTTCAATTTCTTCAATTATTATACTCACATTACTAGCTTGTCTTCCCTCCTCTTCAACCTTTTCAATGTGGAAGGTAGATGGTTTCTCATTAAATATCTTGAATCCTTTGCCTTTGAATGGGATTTCCAAGTGTGAGTAATCTAGGGATAGATATCCTCCAATTTTAGCTATGAATTCTTTGGATAGACACATACCAAAATAAGGTTCCAAATCTACTACAATAAATTCTTGTATGACTTTAATTTGAGGTATTTTGTGCAACACAATAAGAATATCTTTGATCACTCCCATAGTCTTAATTGGAGTACCATCCAATTGAAAAACACATGGCCTATTTTTGGTGTATTCCATCCTCATAATGTTACACATAGCTTTTGGTATTACAGTATTTGCAACTCCTAAGTCTATCATACAATTGTGTACAACCCATCCTTCCATCTAAAGGGACAAATAAAAAGGAGTTCTATTTTTTTGGTAGCTAATGTTAAACTAGCCTGGGCTAAATTAAACTAAGATGGAGCTTTACTTTTATTTTTTATTGACCTCAAATATTCTTTCAATAAGTCAATTTATCCTGGGAATTGTAATGCGTCATACATACTTGCTTTAGAAGGGGTCTTCTTCATTTCTTCTACTATATTGAAGGAAAGGTGGATCGATGTTTTTCTCCTTTTCTTTCATGAAGATATCCTACTTGTTTCTATACCCTTGAGTTGCATATTTTCTCTGACACTTAGTCAAATAAGGATATCTTAACTTATCCTTTGCATGTTCTTGGGTTTCAAATTAATTCTATCGGAGGGCTTCTTTACGTATTTCTACCTCTGCTTTTTTAATTGGGCTTTAGGACATTTTTTCATGAGGGGCCCTTTTTTCAACCTGATTTCTTACGACTGAAGGTACTTTCATGGTTTTGAGCTCCTGAGGATCAACTTGTAGGGGCTTATTTCTTGAGCTTGTTAGGATGACAACTTGCTCTACTAAATACATCATAATAGTGTGGTGTTCTTATATAATCATATTTACTTACCCCTTATGATCCTTTTCTACCCTCTTAATCGCCACTTTCTAGATATGATGTTGATGGATAATACACAAACTTTCACCATAGGAATCGTTGCATGTAGAGCACCAAAAATTAGATTTTATTGAAGAGTTGGTAGGTTTATTATCATCATTAGCATAAACCATGTTTTATCACTCATGATTTTTGCCACTTGTGGAAGCTTGATCTCTTATCACCTATGGAAATATCCTTGTCTGGAAAATTCTCTCAGATTCTCTTCTTTCCATTGAGGTCATATTATTGGCCATATTCTTCATGAACTATTGTATGTCTAAAAAGACTGCAAGTTAAGGATTAGGATTCGGTGCAACAGATGCTATAGGGATTGCAGGAATAGTGGGTAAAGTTGGAGGAGTAAGGGGTACTTGTATCATCGGTATAGAAGGTTATATGTTTTGGAAGATCAACGTGTTTAGAAAATTAGTTTTATATTCCTGTGAGAGATCTGGGTATAAAGGCATTATAATTTTTGAGGGAAGCCTTTCAATAACAACGAGGTCCTTTTCAGCTTTCAAAGCTTCCAAATTTTTTTTTGGGAAGGTGAACACTTAAGACTATCTTATAACCATGATTATATCTTATTGAAATCTCATAATACATTGTTTGTTTGTTCATTGGCCTCAGCCCATCAGGTACCCTCTACCAAGTATGATTGAATCTAATGTTGAAATCAACTATCTCTTCTTGAGGATGTTTTTGAATGATAGTAAACTGATTGAGTAGAGAAAAATGGTCAGCTTGTTGATTGAACTCTTCTATCAACTTACCATTAAGTTGGGCCCAAGTAGCTATAGTCTGGTTAGGAAGATCCCTATACTAGTAGATCATTTTTCCTTTCATAGAGATGACTAACAACCTTATCATTACATCTTTTATAATATTGTGTATTGCTGCTAACAAGGCTACATCTTGGTAGTGTTCATAAGCCATTTTGCCTGTACCATCATATTTAGGTAATGCTTTCAAACCTATTATAGGGATTAGATGTTAGACTACCAAATTCAAAGGGCTTGAATGATTCCATGTGGGGTAGGTCATATTGGGTTGATTTACGACCATTATAACTATTGTCTCGACTGGTATTGTAGTAGTATGGATAGTTGTGCTTGAAGGTCCACTAGCAGCAACACTAGAGAGAGTTGCAAGGGTAGGATTTATGGATCTTGTAGTAGAGGTAGAGGAAGTAGTCAGTTGAGTAGAAAGGACATGTTTAAATCTAAGGCTAACGAGACGTAATTCAAAGAACCCGATGGGTTCTTCAAATTTTTTTACTTTAGATCTAGTTTTCATATATCTTGGTATTTAACCATCAAATAGATAAGGAATTTTCTTAGGTTTGATATTTTGAATGGAGTCACTAGGTGATTTTAAAATTTGATTTTTTTTTTCAATAAATTTCCCTAAAAATTAGGGTTAGGGTTTGGTCCCAAATAACAAAGAAACACACAAAGCAAACAATATGATTATCTCTTTTATGTATTAAATGTGTGTTCCAAAACTAGTTTCAGTGTGTTTAGATTTGTTGTTGTATTTTTTCCTTGATCTTGTTTTAGATTTATAATGAGGAGACTCATCCATAGTGGGAATCAAGAACATCCATGCCAAACATGATTTTCTCAAAATAAACTAGGGTACACCACTGAAGTCCCAATGGGTGTTTGCCTAGCTCTTCCACTCTGAACCAATTCTTGTTCCAAAAGTGGGAGATAGTTTGAGCATGAGTAACTTAGTACCACTATAAAGAAGTTCCTTATTTCATTCTAGGAAAATCTAGGGGGCAAGTCGGTGGAAGGAGATGAATGCCAACATCACCGGACTGAATTGGGGGTCGATGATGAAATCCAACTCCCCAATGTTTATTATGATACATGCAAGTGTGTGGGGTTATTTTTATATTTAAAAATAGAAAGCAATGCATCAACCAAAATTCATGACTACTTTTCTACAATGCCTAAAAAGAACGTTTTATTTTTAGACAAATGCATTTACAACTATTCTACATGACCTTGATGCATTCTCCTACTTTGTGATAAAAACAACCACTGATTGGGCCATATGCAAGAAAACAAAAATACAATGGCCTAGCACACTCGAGACTAGGTAAGACCTTACAGGTAGTGGTCCGTTGTTCCTAGTAGTGCCTAAAGGAAATCTAAAAGAAACCTAAGAAATGCAAAATGTAGTTTTTATTTCTTTTCCTTTCATTTCCCTTAATTAATCTATGTTTATGCTTGTTGTTTTTGGAAACCAAATGTAGATAGAAAATCAGAGAAATATAGAGAAGAGGTACCAACCATGAATCCCGCTCAGATGAATTTTTTTTTTCCTCTATTGTACTTCTCTTCTAGTCATTGTTGATCAGAGCAGCTGATATCTGGCCACTGTTAGCAGGAGCGGCTAAGTCTTCGGGTCGTTGTAGACCAGAGCGGCTGATTTTTGGCCATTTTTAGCAGGAGTGGCTAATATTGTGGGTCGTTGTAGACCATAGTGGCTAAACCTGCACAAAAAAACCCAAATCAATAAATCAATAGAAAATAAAAACTTGGCAGGGTCCCACCGTGATCGCCATCTATAGCAACCCAGGGGAAGCGGCGTACCATCCGCTACTCTATTTGTAATTTAATATGATATTTTAATGTTTAATATGCATTAAATGAAAGACTTAAAAAGAAATCATAGCTAAGATACAAAGAAAGAAATAAATGAATGCTTTTTATTGATATTTCCAATATTCGGTTACACATTCATCCCTCTGAGGGATACCCTTCATTTGATACATAGATTTACACAAAGAGGGTAGCATATGTGTAATATCCCCTTGCAAGGGGTGATGCACTTTCGAAGGCTTCCCGATGATGTACATGGAACTTTATGAGGGCTTACAGATGCCTCCTTCTCCAGGTCTAAATCCCAGAGAGATCCTCTTACTCTCGTATGTTGCGGATATGTCCAATGAACCTGTAGCCCTGCAAGCAATGAAACAACACATGCTTAAATATCCGAGATTGCCTCCCCAGATGAAGCTGTTAGCATAACAAAAACAAATGCAATAAAAATAGTACTATGAACGTAAATAACTAAAATAAAGCTTATGCTAATGACATGAAAACATGGAGAAAGCAGAATAAAAGAAACTATCACCAAAACCCTAGACTAGGTTGTGGGCCATTGTCTAGGATAGTGGCCTCTAAGGTAAAATCTGTCTCTATTAATCCAAAGGCTATGGGCTTAATTTTTCTACTAATGTTAAATGATTACTATATGTGCATGGATGATTTCCTCTTAGATGGCTAGCACTTCATTGCTCCTTAAGGGTGTTCATATTTGCTCTCCAATCCGACAGGGCTTCTCTGTGTATGCTCTTCCAGAAAGGCTTTCCAAAGATTCCTCGGTCTCTCCTTGCAATAATGATAAAATAAGGTCCCCTAGTGTTTTTAGGTTCACTCTTTATAATGTGTTTGAAAACCTAGGTCAATGTCCAAACCCTAGGACTGAATTATTCATGTGCACTGGATGTTAGCATGAGAGGTTTTGCCTTTATCTACCCTTGAGGGCCAGTTAACTGGTGTCTACAAGACATGAGTCTCTCATGAAGACTAGCCATGAGGAATCATGCAATATTATCCTCAATCAGCCTTATTGCATGCAGACTGCCACTTTCGCCTGAGATTAGGCTAGATTGATGGTAAAATATATTTTAGGGTTTAGCCGCTCTGAGCTATAGTGGCTAAGGTTTGGCCACTTTGAGCTACAGTGGCTAATGTTTGGCCACTCTAAGCTACAGTGACTAAGGTTTGGCGACTCTGAGCTATAGTGGCCAGGATCCAGCTGCTCTGGTCCATAGCGGCCAGGCTTGGATGGGCTAAAAATGCCCCAAATGAGTGGTAAGAATCACTTTTGATACTTGGAAGGTCCCAAGGTTTAGTCACATAACCTATGAATGTGCCCATGTGAGTAGTCTTCCTAAACATTACATATTTATAGTAAGACCCAAGGTATTATAATAAAAAATAATCTCCTTTGATTAAAATCGCTTTTGGATTTTAATGGAGAACCAGACAAATAAATATATATTTTATAATGTTCATGGATTATAAGTTCTATGCCTCCATCCTAGAATTTATATTAACCTAGGGCTACGTTAATGAAAGTATGTGACTATTCATGTTATAATAATATAATAATTAATGAAATAATACTAACTAATAATGTTAGTATGGAGGATCCTAACATGCCACCCCTTTAAAAAGAGCTTTGTCCTCAAAGCTCAAAGGGAGGAGCTTTGTCCTTTGTTTTCCCAGACACATTTTCTCATGTTCTTGCACAACTTTAATGTCCTTTTTTCGTAAGCAGGGATATCGAGAAGGTGGAATAATTAGAGGTGGATTTCCAAGAAGGAGAGGAGGAGTGAGACAACGGTGGGGGGGCAACCTTTGGGGTCCTACAAATATTTTAGAATAATCCATCAAAAGTGGTAAGGCTTCCATATCCGTGTGTTCCCTAGAAGAGTCAACGAAGAATGAGTGTGCAGTCATGCTACGTTGTTTTTGAATAGGTTCGGCCATGTGGTTAAAAAGCACTATTGGTGAGGAAGGTGTGTGCAGGTCTTGTAGAGTGTATGCTTGGTTGGCATTGGTTACTTTGGGTATGTCTACCTTATTGATTCCTGGGGCAGCTATTTCTTTGTATACCTCAACCGTATTGTCATCATGGTGGTGAGTAGATAATGTGGGTAGTGTGGGTTCATGGTTCTCACTTTCCACCTCTCCCTCATCTTGCTCATCTGGCTCATCTTGCTCAGCTTCCTCAGCTTCACCCATGATGGATTGACAAGGATCATCCACAGTTAATAAATACAATGTTCATGTAGCGCAACAATGACTGGGCCCAAATTTCTCATCACAAGTATCGCAGAGGCCTTTCGCTCGTCGTTCCTTTATCTCCTCAAAGCTGAGATGTTTAATTGGTAAAGTTTGGTGAGTTTTGGGAGTGGGGTAAGTGGTCTGTGATTTCCCCATCGATGGTTTTCCTAATTTACATGGAACATTGAGTTTATCTTCAGCTAATAGAGCTAATCCAAAGGTCTGCATTAAGGTGCGGGGATGAAATATTTCCACCTCATTCTTAATTTCTTCCTTTAATCCACTAACGAAGCAACTTATGAAAGTTGATTCATCTAATCCTATGGTGTGAGTGATGAAATCCTAGAACTAATTTCGATATGCTCACACAGAGGTGAGTTGATGAAGGGTGGTGATATTAATCGGCAAAAACATGTTGGGATTATGAGATCTCCTTTGCCTGGTCTTGGGATCGTCATCCGTCCGTCATGGAAATTTTGTTTAGCAACTTTCAAAAATTTTGCACCTTTTAACAATTTTTTTTTTTTTTTGGTAAAAAATTGTAAAACTTTTACAAAAAATTCCTTCAAAAATTTTGTGATCAATTTTTGGCTTTTTTAATATGTTTATGTAAAAAAAAATTGTTTGGGCGACTACCCTAAGAATTAAGAGATAGTGCATGACCCTTCTTTTCTTTTTTCTTTTTTTACAGTGGGTCGAGTTACAAGATAGTGCACGACAGAGGGCAGTCAAGTCAAGACAGTAGTGTGGGCATGGATTTCCATGTAGTAGAGGGCAACTGAGGCGGCAGAGGCATGATAGTATAAGCAGAGCGATGATGGGTAGAAGGCAGGTGTGGGACGGAGCATAGCTAGAGAGGGGGCAGAGCTAAGCAGGGAGAATTGAGGATGACATTAGGTGGCGGTAGCATGAGGAGAGGAGTTGAGAGGGAGAACCGAGGCAGCATGAGCAATGAGGTGGAGACACGACAAACTAGGTGGCACTACAGACGAGGAGGCTAACATGAATTTATGGGTGATTACAGGCTATCGACACATGCCGACCACTGGAACTCTTACAGGCGAGCACGTGTACCTAGCTTGCTAGGCAATAAGGAGTATGTACGTTGGTATTTTTAAACAAGTCTTATCGCACCCCCTAAAATAATGCGGGATTAAAACAAGGATACTTTTCCCTTGCCTGATATTCCCTGTCATCGATTGATTTTCCAACTGTCAGACTTTATTTAACCTTAGAATTTACTTAGGATATATTATTTTTCTCTTGCCAAATTTCTATGAAATTCATCGAGAAATGTAAATACGCAGCAAAGGATGATTTTAAGTTTGATTCAGATCTTTTCGTCGATCTGATTGGTTTTATTGTTTTTACAGCAATTTAGGAGGATTGAATGATATATAATTGTTTCTCTGCCCTGTTATTTTGGTCGACGTCTGCGCTGCTATTTGGCGGCAGACATCCTTGGCGGTGCTGTTGATATGCTACAACTGGGAGATAAAAAATTAAATCCTTCTTTTGAATTAAATCCTTCAGCACCTGATGTCTTCAAATTTTTGTTAATTTTTCATACCGCGAAATGTCTATCCGTCGAAAAAATTTTGTGTCGTATGCTGCGTTGGCTTTATTCCTTCCTGCCCCTATTTTTCTCGTCATTTTTGGTGTTAATAAATTTTTTTAATGTTATTCCCTTTGCCTGAGCACGCTAGTGTGAAGAAAACGTTTTAAAAACAAACCCTTCATAACACGATTTTATGTGCACGTCCAGGGCTCTGATTGGTAGTTAATTAGGGAATGTTGATTGGTTAAAAAACCCTAGGGTTAATGATTTTTTGCTCTAATTATTTCGCACTTCTGTATTGAAATTTTGATTTTGTTTTTCTCTCGGTGAATTGTGATTCTTGCCTGCGATGTTTACCAAATCTATGTCTTATTTGTTGCTATGGTGAAAATGAAATGTTGCTCGATTGATAATAATTTGGAAATGTAGATGCGAAAAATGAGATGGCTTACGAATTTGTGTATGGTTCTAATACCGACTACTGTTAATCGAAGACCACCGACAGTATAAGATCACAGGTTTGAAAACTATGGAGGTCGAATGAAAAATGTGTTGGAGTGATGACTGCTAGAAAAAACCGTCGAAGCTCGACGTCATTCTACAATGTCTTATTTGCTTTGGAAAGCTCATCGGCTAGTTCTGTTTTATCCCAGAAAGCTCCCTTGTTCACAGAGCCATGAAGAAGAGTGGCAAGTAAGGTGAACGAAAGCTCAAGAAAAAAATTGGATTTTTGAGTGGCTCTGATACCAGATGGTAAGACCCAAGGTCTTATAATGAAAAAGAATCGCCTTTGATTAAAATCACTTTTGGATTTGAATGGAGAACCAGACAAATAAATATATATTTTATAATGTTCATGGATGATGAGTTCTATGCCTCCCTCCTAGAATTTATATTAACCTAGGGCTACGTTAATGAAAGGATGCGACTATTCATATTATAATAATATAATAATTAATGAAATAATACTAACTAATAATGTTAGGATGGAGGATCCTAACATTTTAGGTGTCTACAGTATTCAAATATATAGTCCCTAAGTGGGCCTGAGCCATTCCCCATTCATCCTGCATTGGAAGTTGAGTAATATCTTCAGTTACTATTTCAGCTTGATAATCATCCACTGTCATTTCCCCTTCAGGCTTCTTCACCAATGGTGTCATCTTCATCCTTGAGCGCTGCATGCTGATGGGATCTAGAGCCACTATCTCTTGAGTGTGGGCTATGTTCTTGGAGGCTTGAGCACAATGAGACTTCCACCAGTCTGAGGCATTTGTGTTAGCCTTTTTTAACTTTTTTAGCTTAGAAATAGTAGGGTGATTTTCAGCAAAAGATGTAGGAATGGATTGCAAGTTTGGGAAATTGGCAGCAAGGGGGAAAGGAATGGTGATTAAAGTGGCATCTACATTCAATGGTGTTGTGATGGAAGTTGTGGGGAAGGTCAAAGATGATATGGGATCAGATTGTGCTTGTGATGTAAGTGGTGGTGGTGAAGGTGGAGGTTGTTGGTTTAAAGGAGATGAGGTATCACCTTCAGGAGTAGAATGGGAGGGGGATTCTCTTTGGGATTGAGAAGAATATGAAGTAGAAGAAATAGAAATCATACCTAGCACTATTGATGATGTTTGTGGATTTGTTATTTCAATAGGAGGTGGTCCTTATGTAGGAGGTGGTCCTTCACCCAACTTGTCAGGTTTAGGAGCATTAACTTCATGATGTGGAGGGGACTATTCTATATCCTTTGCCACATCTCTTATTTTAGAGTCTTCATTTATTTCTTCATGTCTATTTTCTTGTTCTTATCCTCTGTAATAGACTCTAATTTTATTTTTCTAAAAATAAGAGTTTGGTCATCAGACTCTGTATCAGAGGTCGAAGGAGGAATAAATTTAGGGTTCATCTTCTTAGGGACCTCTTGTTGTTTAGTGGTAATTCCTTTTCCTTTACTTTGATCTACTTTCTCCTTTTCTACCGTAGGAGGATTCCTTTCTTGAGTGCCACGAAAGCTTGGTGGAACCTTTTCTGCAAGATTTTTCGACCATGTAGCTTGGTATTTGTCATACCGAAGGGAAAACTCATGATCATTCTTCAATCCCCACTTGGAAGGGGTCATGTTAATTTGTACTCTCATCATCCACCAGGTCAGAATATTTGTTGTTGTCCACTCTGGCCCTCTTTTTTGCATTCTCCATATATCCTTATCTTTTAAAACATGACTTGGATTATCCTTAGGGTTATAATCTACCACATGTTCATAGAAATCATGCCATGGGGGCAAAGGTTGCATCTGGTCTACATGCCATTCTAGCTCTTCATTTTTTGCATTGTTTCTATGTTTCTCACTGATTTCTCTATTAGACATATGATGCTTCTTGAAAGTAGTCTTGTTCAAAGTAGATTACCTTTCTGCAAACCTGTCAAGGGGATCATATTTCCACCTTTGTGGAAATTCCACTAACTTTAGGTCTTTTAGGGCTTGAGTGATTTTCTCATGTTGCCCTTTCTTGGACACAACTATACCTTCAAATTGGAAAGGCATCGGACATGTACCAGTTCTGCCTATTCTTGTGCCAAACTTGAAATTAATGTACTCTATTT
Source organism: Wollemia nobilis (assembly GCA_028583015.1). Lineage (NCBI taxonomy): Eukaryota > Viridiplantae > Streptophyta > Pinopsida > Araucariales > Araucariaceae > Wollemia > Wollemia nobilis. The sequence goes on along the minus strand of JAQPPZ010000386.1, from coordinate 1,932,412 downwards.
ATCTCACATACTCCAAGGCAAACAATTGATCGATGACATAGTGTGGAAGTAAGAAAGGCTTCCTTGTGAATCCATAGAGTCTGATGACTACCCCTTGAGTTAAAATAAACTAGTCACCTTCTTCCGCATGCGGGTGCTACAAAAATTTTAGTAAATTTTGGAGATAATCTGTTTATTTCTCCATACATGATTTTTAGAGCTGGTCCTAAAAATTCCTTGTTAAAGTGATAATATGACTCAGCTTTTGAAAGTACCATTGTCCATTCATATATCAAAAAAAATCTTCCTTTCTTCATCTCTATCAATTATAGATATGAAAGAAAGTTTCTTTGACATAAAAAGAAGAAAACCCATACCAAATATGATGTAAACCTGAAAGATACCTAGGACCCTTTCTGCATCTTGGACAATCCTTCATGAATTTGTTGGAATAGGAAATATGGCCAATCAAAGAAAATTGGTATGGTTCTCTCATCCATGATAGAGGTGTCATAGAACTTAGGGTTTGAGATACATTGAGCTACTACAATCTACCACCCGTATACTTGTGCATTCAATTTTAGTCCCGCCACCATAGCTAACATAGAATAAAGCTCCTGGCTCTTAAACTTTGATAGGGGAATGGGGGCTTCTAGAATAATTCCTCTAGTAGGTGGCTCCACTAATTGCAATTGTAGGAAATTCTTGATGTTATTAGTGGAGGTATAGAATTTTTCTTGCTCAACCGGGTCAAACGACTTGGGTTTCAAGATAGGCTTTCGGGTAGTAGTGAAGGTAACGATGAAAACATCAAGATCCAAAGTAAAGAGAACCTTGCCCTTGAAATCTCTAATAATTTTTTATTTGGGATCATAGAACTTCACTATGGCTCTAATCAGCTTAGGGTAAGGGTGGACAGGAGTGCAAATGTACCATGAAAGCAAGGAATGGAAAGGGAAAGTGATTGGGGATGATGGAGTCATACCTCGTGTATAAACTTAGCATTCTTTTCTTCTACCTGATGAGCTACTCGAGCAGTTGAATATGATCCTACCATGATAGCGGTTGCTTGTCATGAATTTGGTGAGGAAAAACTCTCTGGGGCTGTTTGCGCGAAGCTAGAGCTTTGAGTATAATCGAGGGATAATTTTGTAGAAGATACTTAAAATAGTAGAGTGTGAGAAAAGAGGGCTTCCATGATGTAAAAAGGGTGCATGCATGAGTTAGGGCATCTTGTAATAATTGTAGTAGGTGTCACACATTCCTTGAATAACTTTGAATATTGTTTCCATCTTATTCTGCATGCCACCTTTTATGAGCCAATCACTATGTGTCACCTCTCTTCGGACCAATAATTGTGCATCACTTTTTGGACCAATAACTTTGAACGATGTTATTTTGAATGGAGCATATCCAAATTTGAAAAAATGAATTTCCTACCAACCATGAAATCATGTCACCTTTTGACTTTGACCGAGAGATGCCATTATGTCATGAAATCATGACTCTTTTCATTTTGGCTTGCTTTAGCTTTTGCTGAAAGGTGGTTGTGGTTTTTAGAGGTAGAATTCCTTATTCATAAAATCATGACTCTTTTTTCTAGCTTGTTTAGTTTTGATAAAATAGGTGTTTTTATGGATTCAGTTTGAAATTAATATTTTTTACAAGACGTGACTTAGAAATACATAATGTACATAAAATACAAAGGGGAGGAAAAGAGTCCCTAGCTCACTTGAAATAGAGCTTCAGGTGGAAGCCATTGATAGGGATAGGTTGCATTTGGCCCTGTTCATCTTTAAGCTAGGAAGGAGTTATGTTGTTTTTCAGCGATTATTTTGAAAGGACCTTCCCAAAAAGCATCAAACTTCTGATGGTTTCTTGGTTTTACCTTATTCTCATTCCACCTCAAAACTAAATCTCCAACTTTGAAATTTTTGAAGGTAGCCCTTTTTTCAAACCATTTTTTTGTTTCTCCCATATGTTTTTGATAATGATTATAGGCTTGTTCTTTCTGCTCTTCTAGTTGCAAGAGTTGTATTAACCTATTTTCCATTGGTTCTGCTTCTTCAACACCAGTTTGATTGAGCAATTTCAAAGCGGGTATTTCTATGTATAGGGAGAACAACTTCCTTACCATAAACCAATGAGTAAGGTGATGTGTTAATGGATTTCTTTATTGTAATCCTATCAGCCCATAATGCTTGATTTATTAGTGAGTGCCAGCTTCTCTTGTTATCCCTTAGAGTTCGCTTTAGAATCCTAAGCAGGTTCTTATTTGTTGATTCTGCTAAACCATTTCCTTGTGGATAGTAATTCAAAGAAGTCTTCAAATATATCCCATATTTACTAGAAAAATCAATCATTTTAGCACCTACGAAGGATGAACCATTATCAGTCACCAATGCATCAGGTATACTGAATCTTGTTATCAAACTTTCCATGAATTCTATCACAACTTCTTGATCAACTTTCTTGGTGGGTACTGCTTCAACCCATTTGGTGAAGTAGTCTATAGCAGTTAGAATATATTTATGTCCAATAGATGAATTAGGTTCTATTATCCCAATGAATTCCAAACCCCATTGTTGGAATGGTTCTTCAACCTGAATAGGTCTTAAGGGCATAGAAGCATTCCTATTCCTCCCAACATATCTTTGGCATTCTTCACAATTTCTAGTTACCTTGAATGCATCTGAGAAAATGGATGGCCAATAGCAACCTATCCTGATTATCTTCAAAGTTGTAGTTCTTCCTGAATAGTGTCCACCTGATAGACCTCCATGGAATTCTTCCAAAACTTTTTATTTTTTGTCATCTTTTATACACCTTAGCAATATACCATCCAAATTTTTTGTATAGCCCCTCTGGTAATAAAGTATATTTCAAAGCTTGGATTCTATATCTTCTCCTTTGTGAAGCATTTAAACCTATTGGACACTTTCCAGTCTGAAAATATCTTACCAGTTCATCAACCCAATCAATGCTTTCTAAGGGTTGATCATCCCTTGGAGTTGATTCTTGCACCTAGTAGGCTATATACTCTGTTGAGGCTTGCTTGGCTAGTTCTTGACATAAGGCTCTACCTCTCACCAGCTTGGTTGGGTGAATTTCCACATCATATTCTTGTATCTTTGACACCCAACCAACCCTTTTCTCACCAAGCTCTCCTTGTATGATGAAATTCCTGACATCAAGATGAACTACATACACAATGGTTTTGCTTTGTGAAAGGAAATGTCTAAAATTTTTCAATGATTTCATAATTGCATATACTTGTTTTTCAATAAAGTTGTATTTTTCTTCATGTTCTTGCATGGTTTGACTTAGGAAAGTGATGGGTCTTTCTTCATTATCTCTTCCCTTTTGAGTAAGGATTGTTGCATAACTCTCTTGTTCACCTACAATGTATAGAATGAAGCCCCTAGAATAATCTGGGTTAACCAGGATAGGTGCTTGAGCTATCTATTCTTTTATTCTTTTGAAAGATTTCTTTCACAAGTCTATCCATTTGAACTCAACATCTTTCTTTAATAACTTGGTCATAGGCTTGACAATTTGTGCAAAATCTACTATGAATTTGTGCATGAAATTGATTTACCCAAAGAAGGATTGTAGGCCTTTCTTGTTTGGAGGTAAGGGAAGTTCTAATAGTGCTTTTACTCTGTTAGGATCTATGGCCAACCTGACTTCAGAAATAACATGACCTAGCAAGACTCCCTCTTGCACAACAAATATGGACTTCTTTGGATTCAAAGAAATACCAAACTCTCTACATTTCTCAAAAACTTTCTTGAGATGTTCAACATGATCCTCTTTATGGTGAGAGAACATTGTCATATCATCTAAGTAAATCACTATGATTTTATTGACAAGTTCTCCAAAAGCCACATCCATTACCCTCTAAAAAGTTGCTCCAGCATTGGATAATCCAAAAGGTATTCTTTGGTAAGCAAATGTTCCCCATTTGGTAGTGAATGTGGTCTTGTATTGGTCTTCATCCTTGACCCATACCTGATTGTATCCAGAAAATCCATCCAATAATGAGAATATTTCTACCCCTACCATAGTATGCAAAGTCTGATCTATTTGTGGGAGAGGGTAGTGATCTTTCAATGAAGCTTTATTCAGATTTTTGAAGTCTACACATAGTCTGATGTCTCCATTTTTCTTCCTGACTGGTACCAAGTTAGCCACCCAAGTAGAATGTTTGATAGGGTAGACAATATTGGCTTCAAGTAGCTTCAGCAATTCTTGTTTCATCAAAGCTTCAATTTTTGGGTTTATTGGCCTCTATTTTTTCCTGAAGGGTTTTGCATCCTTTTCGAGCTCAATAGTATGTTGTATGGTTTCTTTTCTATATACTTTGAGATCACTATAAGCCCAAGCTATAATATCAGGGAATTCTTTGCATAGTTCTCAAATTTGATTTAATTCCTTTTCTGTACAATTTACCCCAACTTTAATAAACTTTTTAGGTTCTAGTTGGACTTCTTTGTATCTATGTTTATCAATCTTCATCTTGTGACCTATTGATCTATCATTGTTGTCGAACAAGCTCTCAAGAGTAATTAACCCTTTTGGGATATGATTGTTTTTTAGTTGAATCAGACCTTCATCTTCCTCATATTTTAACACTTTTATCACCTGAACAATTCATCTCATAGATCAGGAAGTCTAATATCTGATCATCACTTTCAAATACCTACCAAAAGGTATCTTTATCTGGTACTGAAGGCCTATATATAAGCCTGACTATCTTAGATTTTTGGATAACATTACTTATAGGATAAAAATTGGCACCTACTGATGCTAACAGATCAGCATGAGTATTCTTCTCTCTAGGGATTGCTTTAATGTTTAGAGCTTTGAAAGCTTCAAATAGATCCCATACCTTATTTTTGTAAGCTTTAAGATAATGTTGCTTACTAATACATCTTTTCATGACCTGATTTACTATTAGTTTCGAATCTCCAAAAATCTGCAACTGTTTAACTCCTAGTTTCTCAACTTTCTTTAGGCCTAAACAAAGTACCTCATATTCAGTTGCATTGTTGGTACAACTCCAGGTTAACCTATAGGAGAAATTTTTTATTACCTGTTGGGGATATTAGGACTATACCTACTCCAGCACCATTCTTGCATCTAGCACCATCAAAGAAAAGTTTCCAAATTTGATCGGTAGATTGGTCTACCTCATGTGAAGGAGTGGAATTACTTTTCTCAGGCTTCATGATAGAATAACTTCCAAGTTCTATCTCAATCATAGCATTGAAGTTCTTGAGGGAAAATTGATCTTCTATTTGTAATCCATCTAAGGCTTCCTCCATCAAGTTTAACTCTTCCATTTCTTCAGTCATTATACTCATAGTACTAGCTTGTCTTCCTTCCTCTTCAACCTTTTCAATGTGGAAGGTAGATGGTTTTTCATTAAATATTTTGACTCTTTTGCCTTTGAATGGGATTTCCAAGTGTGAGTAATCTAGGGATAAATATCCTCCTATTTTAGCTGTGAATTCTCTGGATAGACACATACCAAAATAAGGTTCCAAATCTACTACAACAACTTCTTGTATGACTGTAATTTGAGGTATCCTGTGCAACACTATAGGGATATCTTTGATCACTCCCATAGTCTTAACTGGAGTACCATCCAATTGCAAAACACTTGGGCTACTTCTGGTGTATTCCATCCCCATAATATCACACATAACTTTTGGTATTATAGTAGTTGCAGCTCCTGAGTCTATCATACAATTATGCACAACCCATCCTTCCATCTGAAGAGACAAATAGAAAGGAGGAGGTCTATTTTTTTGGTAGTTGATGTTAAACTGGCCTGAGCTAAATTAAACTAAGATGGAGCTTTACTTTTATTTTTTATTGACCTCAAATATTCTTGTAATAAGTCAATTTGTCCTAGGAATTGTAATGCATCATACATACTTGCTTTAGAAAGGGTCTTCTTCATTTCTTCCACTATATTGAAGGAAGGTGGATCAATGTTCTTCTCCTTTTCTTTCGTGAAGGTATCATACTTGTTTCTATACCCTTGATTTGCATCTATTCTCTGACACTTGGTCAAATAAGGATATCTTAACTTATCCCTTGCTTGTTCTTGGGTTTCAACTTCCTTCTATGGGAGGGCTTCTTTACGTATTTCTACCTCTACTTTTCGAACTGGGCTTTGGGGAATCTTTTCATGAGGGGCCCTTTTCTCAACCTGATTTCTTACATCTAAAGGTACTTTTAGGGGGTTGAGCTCTTGAGGATCTACTTGTAGGGGCTTCTTTCCTGATCTTGTCAGGATGACAACTTGCTCTACTGAAGGTATCATAAGATTATGGTACTCTTCTCTAATCATATTTACTTACCCCTTATGAGCCTTTTCTACCCTCTCAATAGCTACTTTCTGGACATAATGTTGATGGATCATACATAAACTTTCACCATGGGGATCATTGCATGTAGAGCACCAAAAATCAGATTCTATTGAAGAGTTGGTAGGTTCATTATCATCGTTAGCATAAACCATGTTTGATCTCTCCTAATTTTTGCTACTTGTGGGAGCTTGATCTCTTGTCACCTATGGAAATCTCCTTGGCTGGAAACTTCTCTCAACTTCTCTTCTTTCCATTGAGGTCATCTCATTGGCCATATTCTTCATGAATGATTGTATGTCTAATAAGACTGCAAGTTGAGGATCAGGAGTCAATAAAACAGATGATACAGGGATTGTAGGAATAGTGGGTAAAGTTGGAGGAGTAAGGGGTACTTGTATTACTAGTATAGAAGGTTATCCAATCCATTTAGGAAGATCCACATTAGAAACAGAGTAGGACTTGGAAAATTAGTATTAGATGCTTGTGGGAGATCTGGGAAGATAGGCATTATCATTTTTGAGGGAAGCCTTCCAATAGCAATGAGGTCCTTTTCAGCTTTCAGAGCTTCTTGAAATTTTTGGGAAGGTGAACACTTGAGACTATCTTATAACCATGCTTATATCTAAATTGAAAGCTCTTAGGTAATAATACATTGCTTGTTCATTCGTTGGCCTCAACCCATCAGGTACCCTCTGCCAAGTATGATTGAATCTAATGTTGAAATCAACTATCTCTTCTTGAGGATGTTTTTGAATGATAGTGAACTGATTGAGTAGAGAAAAAGGATCAACCTATTGATTGAACTCTTCTACCAATTTACCAGCAAGTTGGGCCCAGGTGGCTATAGTCTGATTAGGAAGAGCCCTATACTAGTAGAGCATTTTTCCTTTCAGAGAGATGACTAACAACCTTATCATTACATCTTCTTATGTAATATTATGTATTATTGCTAATGAGGCTACATCTTGACAATGTTCATAAGCTGTTTTTCCTATACCATCATATTTAGGAAATGCTTTCAAATCTATTGTAGGGATCTGATGTTGGATCGCTAGATTCAAGGGGCTTGAATGATTCCATGTGGGGTAGGGTAGATTGGGTTGATTTACGACCATTATAGCTACTGTGTCGACTGGTATTGCAGTAGTATGGGTAGTTGTGCTTGAAGGTCCACTAGTAGCAGTACTAGGGAGAGTTGCAAGGGTAGGATTTATGGATCCTATAGTAATGGTAGAGGAAGCATTAAGTTGAGTAGAAATGGCAAGATTAACTCTAAGGCTACCGAGATGTAATTCAAAGAACTCGATGGGTTCTTCAAATTTTTTTGCTTTAGATCTGGTTTTCATATATCTTGGTATTCAACCAACAAATAGATAAGGATTTTCTTGGGTTTGATCTTTTGAATGGAGTCACCAGGTGATTTTAAAATTTGATCTTTTTTTCAATAAATTCCCCTAAAAATTAGGGTTAGGTTTTGGTCCCAAATAACAAAGAAACACACAAAGCAAACAATATGATTATCTCTTTTATGGATTAAATGTGTGTTCTAAAACTTGTTTCAGTGTGTTTAGATTTGTTGTTTTTTTTTTCTTGCTCTTGTTTTGGATTTAGAATGAGGAGACTCATGTATAGTGGGAATCAAGAACACCCATGCCAAACATAATTTTCTCAAAAGAAACTAGGGTACACCACTGAAGTCCCAGTGGGGGGTTCACCTAGCTCTTCCAATCTAAACCAATGCTTGTTCCAACAGTGGGAGATAGTTTGATCACAGGTAACTTAGTACCACTATAAATAATTTCATTATTCCATTCTAGGAAAATCTAGGGGGAAATCCGGTGGAAGGAGATGAAAGCCAACATAACTGGACTGAATTGGGGGTCGGTGATGAAATCCAACTCCCTAATGTTTATTATGATACGTGCAAGTGTGTGGGGTTATTTTTATATTTAAAAATAGAAAGAAATGCATCAACCATCATTCATGACTACTTTTCTACAATGCCTAAAAAGACGTTTTATTTTCAAACAAATGCATTTACAACTATTCTACATGACGTTAATGCATTTTTTCACTTTGTAATAAAAACAACCACTGATTGGGCCTCATGCAAGAAAACCAAAATACAATGGCCTAGCACACTAGATACTAGGGTGGAACTTATAGGTAGAGGTCTGCTATTCGTAGCAGCGCCTAAAGGAAATCTAAAATAAACCTAAGAAATGCAAAATGCAGGTTTTATTTATTTTCCTTTCATTTTCCTTAATTAATCTATGTTTATGCTTGCTATTTTTGGAAACCAAATGTAGATAGAAAATCATAGAAATACAGGTAAGGGGTATCAACCTTGAATCCCGCTCAGATGACATAAATTTTTCCTTCTATTGCACTTCTCTTCTAGCTATTGTTGATCAGAGTGGGTGATTTTTGGCTATTGTCAGTAGGAGCGGCTAAGTCTTCGGGTTGCTATAGACTAGAGTGGCTAATTTTTGGCTATTGTTAGTAAGAGCAGTTAAGATTATGGGCTGATGTAGACCACAGTAGCTAAACCTGCACACAAAAACCTAAATCAATAAATCAACAAAAAATAAAAACTTGGTAGGGTCCCATTGTGATCACCGTCTGTAGTGACCTCGGGGAAGTGGCACACCGTTTGCTACCCTATTTGCAATTTAATATGATATCTTAATGTTTAATATGCATTAAATGAAAGAAACAAATAAATGAATGCTTTTTATTGATATTTCAAAAATTTGATTCACATTCATCACTCTGAGGGATACCCTTTATTTGATACATAGATTTACACAAAGAGGGTAGCATATGTGTAATATCCCCTTGCAAGGGGTGATGCGCTTTCGAAGGCTTCTCGATGATGCAGATGGAACTGTATGAGGGTTTACAGATGCCTCCTTCTCTAGGTTTGATTCCTAGAGGGATCCTCTTGCTCTCGTATGTTGCAGATATGTCCAATGAACCTATAGCCCTACAAGCAATGAAACAACAACACATGCTTAGATGTTTGAGATTGCCTCCCTGGATGAGGCTATTAGCATAACAAAAACAAATGCAATAAAAATAGTACTATGAATGTAAATAACTAAAATAAATCTTATGCTAATGACATGAAAACACGGAGAAACCCGAATAAAAGAAATTATCACCAAAATCCTAGACTAGGTTGCGGGACACTGTCCAAGACAGCAGATGCTAAGGTAAAATGTGTCTCTATTAATCCAAAGGCTATGGGCTTAAGTTTGCTACTAATTTTAAATGATTACTATATGTGCACTTATGATTACCTCTCATATGGCTAGCACTTTGTTGCTCCTTAAGGGTGCTTAGATTTTCTCTCCAATTCGACAGGGCTTCACTATGTATGCTCTCCCATAAATGCTCTCCAAAGGTTCCCCAGTCTCTCCCTACAATAATGATAAAATAAGGTCCCCTAGTGCTTTTAGGTTCACTCCTTATAATGTGTTTGAAACCCTAGGTCAATGTCCAAACCCTAGGACTAAATTCTTCATACGCACTAGATGTTAGCATGAGAGGTTTTGCCTTTGTCTACCCCTCAGGGCCAGTTAACTAGTGTCTAAATCAAGACATGAGTCTCTCATGAAGACTGGTCATGAAGAATCATGCAATATTATCCCTACTCAGCCTTATTGCATGTAGACTACCACTTTCACCCGAGATTAGGCTAGATTGGTGGCAAAATATATTTTAGGGTTTAGTCGTTATCATCTACAATGACTATGATTTGGCCTCTCTGAGCTACAACAGCTAAGGTTTGGCCACTCTGAGCTACATCGGCCAAGATCCAGCCACTCTGGTCCATATTGGCCAAGCTTGGATGGGCTAAAAATGCCCCAAATGAGTGGTAAGAACCACTTTTGATACTTGGAAGGTCCCAAGGTTTAGTCACATGACCTATGAATGTGCCCATGTGAGTAGTCTTCCTAAACATGACATGTTTTAGGTGTCTACAATATTCAAGTATATAGTCTCTAAGTGAGCCTGAGCCATTCCCCATTCATCCTGCATTGGTATTTGAGTAATATTTTTAGTTACTATTTCAACTTGGTAATCATCTAGTATCATTTCTTCTTTAGGCTTTTTTACCAATCATGTCATCTTCATCCTCGAGCACTGCATGCTGATGGTATATAGAGCCACTATCTCCTAAGTGCGGGCTATGTTTTTGGAGGCTTGAGCATAGTGAGACTTCCACCAGTCTGAGGCATTTGTGTTATACTTCTTTAATTTTTTACCTTAGAAATAGTAGGGTGATTTTTAGCAGAAGATGTAGGAATGGATTGCAAATTTAGGAAATGGGCAGTTTTAGAGAAAGGAATAGTGACCAAAGTGGCATCTACATTCAATGGTGCTAATATAGAAGCTATGGGGATGGCCGAAGATGATATGGGATCATATGGTGCTTATGATGTAAGTGGTGGTGGTGAAGGTGAAGGCTATTGGTTTAAAGGAGATGAGGTCTCACCTTTAGGAGTAGAATGAGAGGGGATTCTCTTTGGGATTGAAAAGAAGATGAAGATGAAAAAATATAATTTGTACCTAGCACTAATGATGATGTTTGTTTATTTGCGCATTCAATAGGAGGTGGTCCTTCAGTAGGAGGTGGTCCTTCAACCAACTTGTCAGGTTTAGGAGTATTAACTTTTGGATGTTGAGGGGACTACTCTGTATCTTTCGCCATGTATCCTATTTAGGAGTCTTCATTGATCTATTCACATATGATTTTTTTTTTGTTTTTATTTGGTGATAGACTCTAATTTTATTTTTCTAAAAATAAGAGGTTGGTCATAAAACTCTATATCAGAGGTCAAAGGAGGAATAAATTTAGGGTTCATCTTCTTAAGGACCTCTTGTTGTTTGGTATCAATTTCATTTCCTTTGCTTTGATTTGTTTTCTCCTTTTCTACAGAGGATTACATTCTTGGGTGCCTCAAAAGCTTTACGAAACCTTGTCTGTAAGAGTTTTCAACCATGTAGCTTGGTATTTGTCATAATGAAGGGAAAAATCATGATCATTCTTCAATCCCCACTTGGAAAGGGTCATGTTAATTTGTACCCTCATCATCCACCAAATCAAAATATTTGATGTTGTCCACTCTAGCCCTTTTTTTTCATTCTCCATATATTCTTATATTTTAAAATATGGCTTGGATTATCCTTAGGGTTAGAATCTACCACATGTTCATAGAAATCATGCCATGGGAGCAAAGGTTACATATGGTCTACATGCCATTCTAGCACTTCATTTTTTACATTTTTTCTGTGTTGCTCCCCAATTTCTCTATTAAATACATGATGCTTCTTGAAAGAAGTCTTGTTCAATGTAGACTGCCTTTCTGTAAACCTGTCAAGGGGATCATATTTCCACCTTTTTAGAAATCCCACTACCTTTAGATCTTTTAAGTGTTGAGTTATTTATTCATATTGCCCTTTCTTGGACACAATAATACATTCAAATTGGAAAGACATTGGACATGTACGATTTTTACCTATTCTTGTGCTAAATTTGGAGTTGATGTATTTTTTCTATCTCACATACTCCAAGACAAACAATTGATCAATGATATGGTGGGGAAGTAGAAAAGACATCCTTGTGAATCCATAGAGTCTTATGACTATCTCTTGAGTTAAAATAAACTAGTCACCTTATTATGCATGCAGGTGCTACAAAATTTTTGATAAATTTTGGAGATAATCTATTTATTTCTCCATACATGATTTTTAGGGCTAGTCCCATAAATTCCCTGTTAAAGTGATAATATGACTCAGCTTTTGAGAGTATCGATGTCCATTCATATATAAAAAATATTCTCCATTTTTTGTCTTTGTTAGTTATAGATATGAAAGAATGTCACTTTGACATAAAAAATAAGAAAACCCATACCAAATACGATGAAAACCTGAAAGACGCCTAGGATATTTTTTCATCTTGGACAAGCCTTCATGAATTTTTTGGAACAAGAAATATGGCCAATCAAAGAAAATTGGCATGGTTCTCTCATCCATGATAGAGGTGTCATAGAACTTAGGGTTTGAGATGCATTGAGCTACTGCAATATACCACTTGTATACTTGTGTGTTCGATTTCAATCCCACCACCATAGCTAACATCGAGTAAATCTCAAGGCTATTAAAATTTGATAGGGGAATGGGGGCTTCTGGAAGAATTTATCTAGTAGGTGGCTCAACTAATTATAATTGTAGGACATTATTGATGTTATTAGTTGAGGTATAGAAATTTGCTTTCTCAACCGTGTCAAATGACTTAGATTTTAAGACAGGCTTTTGGGTAGCAGCGAAGGTAGCGATGAAAGCATCGAGATCCAAAGTAAAGAGAACCTTACCCTTGAAATACCTAAAATTTCTCTATATGAGATCGTAAAACTTAATTATAGCTCTAATTAGCTCAGGGTAAGGGTGTGCATACATGAGTTAGGGCATCATGTAATAATTGTAGTAGCACGTTCCTAGAATAACTTTGAACATTGTTTCCATATTATTATGCATGCCACCTTATTTGAACCAATCACTGTGTGTTACCTCTCTTCAAACCAATGATTATGCATCACTTTTTTTGAACCAATAACTTCAAACGATGTTATTTTTAATAGAGCATATTCAAATTTGAAAAAATGAATTTCCTGCCAATCGTGAAATCATGTTGCCTTTTAACTTTGACTGAGACATGCTCTTATGTCGTAAAATCGTAACTCTTTTGATTTTTGGCTTGATTCTAGATTTTAGCCCGCAAGAATAAGGTCGGTCATGAGATCATGATATTTTTACAAGAAGTAACCTAAGAATTTCATTATGTCATGAAATCATGACTCTTTCCACTTTCTAGCTTGCTTCTAGCTTTCAACCTACAAGAATAAGACCGATCATGAGATCACAACATTTTTACAAGAAGTTACCTAGGAATGCCATTATATCGTGAAATTGTGTCTCTTTTCATTTTCTAGCTTGCTTCTAGCTTTCGACCCACAAGAACAAGGCCAATCACAAAATCACAATATTTTTACAAGATGTGACCTAGAAATACATGATATACATAAAATACAAGGGGGAGGAAAAGGGCCTCTAGCTCACTTAAAATAGAGCTTCAGGTGGAAGTCATTGACAGGGATAGGTTGCATTTGGCCTTATTCATATTTAATTTGAAAGGAGTTATGTTGCTTTTTAGTGATTATTTTGAAAGGGCCTTTCCAAAAAGCATCAAAATTATGATGGTTTCCTAGTTTTGCCTTATTCTCATTCCACCTCAAGACTAAGTCTCTAACTTTGAAATTTTTGAAGGTAGACCTTTTTTCAAACCATTTTTTTATTTATCCCATATGTTTTTGATAATGATTATAGGCTTGTTATTTCTACTCTTCTAGCTGCAAGAATTGTATTAACCTATTTTCCATTGGCGCTGCTTCTTTTTTTTTGGTAATTAAAGATTTATCATTAAAACAAGTTTTTCAGGTTGACCCAAAACCTTTTTACAAAAGGCAGCCCATGGCTGAGGAACTTAACCAGAGACAGAATGAGGATCCTCCATACTCTATCCCAACAATTCTTCCTTACCTAGGACCCCACACCTTGGGCGTCCCACCCCAAATATAACTTAACACAAAAAGACACACAGGGCCTTTTCCCAGCCTGACCCATCCTAGGCATCCCACCTAATCCTAGAAAAAACATCAGCAAAAAGGAAAGCAACATGCAACCCTCTGCCCTGACAAAAAACGTAAAAATTTAACATTGAATACCACCAGAAAAATTAGCAAAAATAGACAACCTAGGGCAGCAAAATCTCAAGGAGGACCCTAGTCCTCCTCTTCGACCTCCTCCTCCTGATCCTCCTCTTTGTCATATTCATTGTCACTCGTCTCTAATTTGTAAACCACAGGCTTGTTGCTCTAGTAGCCCTCGTTAAAGAAAACCTTGGTCAAGACCTCTTGAAACTCCTATAACTCCTGCATCTAATGGTTGATGTTGGCTACAGTATTCAGGATGAACCTTTTCAGCTCCATAATAGATAGGTCAGGACCCTCATCCTCAGAGGTAATGTCCAATATTTTGTTGCTACCATGAACTTGTTTATTATTTTGCCTCAGAGAGGACTTGGGGGGAAGGTCATCAATCCTGAGATGCTTCTTGACCGGTCCACCCTTGGCACTTGACTCACCCTCTCTCCTCTTGGTAGGGGAAGTTTTGGTAACTCGGGGGTGTCTCTCCCCCTTGAACTCACACCACAAACCCACGGGGGATCCTCAGGGGGTGGGGAAGGTAGCTCAGGTTGGGGAACATTGTTAATAATAAATTTATAGATAACCTTAAGAAGGCCTTGGTGCATGGGAATTGAGAAGCCTTTCTTACTATGGGATGAGGTTATGGTGTGGCTGAGGGAGTTCATCAAGATTTTTACGATGCTAATGGGGTTTACATCCTTAAATAAGTTTAAAAAAGCATAATGAAAGCTTAGCAATACTTTACCAAGGTCTTCTACCTGTGATAAATTCTAGGACATTCTTCATTACTGCATTCCAAGGCATCGGGAGGTCCATACTTGTGAGACCATTCTTTGCCTCCTTGCAAATTTTTAGATTGTTGAATTATTTTAACTCCACCTCCCAGTTGTGCTTATGTCAATAAATCGACCTTCCCTTAACTGATTGACCAGTAATAGTTTCCAGTAGATTAACATCAATGATGAATTCACACCCCTAGATCTCCACTCTATGATCCTCCCAAGTCTCCATCACAGACAGCATGATTTCATCCTCCACACTCAAGAACAGATCAAAAAATTAGGAAATATGCCTATCAGTCAGAATAGCCTGAGGAGCAGGCTCCATGACCACCATGCTAGGCTCAATATAAATTATATTTGGAAGGCTTACCATCAGATTCCTCTCAAGATTGTCATGGAGATCTGTACTCATAATTTCAGACATAATCCTACAGTAGTAGATACTAATATGAGGGTGGTGCCTTGGCAAGCCTCTGCCATCCGAAGCTGGTTCCTTAAATCTCGTGCCAATTCTGGAAGCATGCCTCTAAACATCGTTATCTTGGAAAGTAAGCCACTTCAGCATAGGAATCGTGCCACCGTATCCCTCGTCACATCTCTTAGGATCCGTTATCTAAACAATGATGATAACGATGGGTGGGAGAAACCTCATGATATGCCACCTTCTCTTGGAAAAAGCACCAGGGTATATCAACACGTATGGAAACTTGCTCCTGATATCATGGTAGGTCCTCTTCACATAATTGTCATATTTAGGGATGAGGTCCACCACCTCAAAGTTACACCACTTGGTTAACCAATTTTCCATGTTGGCCTTGGTCTTACTAATTACTCTTTCTAATATAGGCATGACCACTAGGAAATGCCTTCTAATTTGGGCCCTCTGCCCACTGCATGTGATCTGTCGATGTGAAATCCACCTCATAAAGTTTTAGAAAGGATGATTTCTTCCACGTCACATGGGACCTCATTCGTCCACATGATCAATCCGTTAACCTCCACCCTAATATTTTCTAGCTTATCCGTTTTCTTGTTGGCTTTGCAGAACATGTTTTGGGCCTTCTTCTCTTCACCCTCATCAGCAAGGATCCTTACTTTATTGATAAGGGCCTTAATCCTCCAAGGAGGTTTTCTTTTATTGTTTATGAGGTTGTAATATTCAAGGAATCCCCTTCCACATAATATTTACCCTGGACCTCTTGGAGCATTTGCAGACCATGCCACAGTACCCTTGCCTCAGCCTCATTCTTAGTCTTGGGCCTGATGTTTTCAAAAAATGCAAAAATGACTTTATCGTGATGATCTCTCACCACCCCTCCAGCTCTAGCTTTGCCAGGATTGTCCTTGGCAACCCTATAGAAATTGAATTTGATCCATCCCATCAGGGGGGAAGCCCACATAGCCTCCATCCTTGGATGGGGATTAATCACACCTAAAGACTCATCTAAGGACAAATAAAGATATTGGGCTAGGATTATTTCCTACAAGGAAATGGCCTGGGTAGTTGGAGAGAGGATGCTTAGGTTCTCTTTGGCAAAAACTAGGATTTTGTTGAGAACCAACAATGGGTCAAGGTTAGAATCATAAAAGGCTTTGTGGTTCCTTTCTAACCAAATCTACCAAAGGTAATGGTGGAGGAAAATCTTCCAAAGGAACCTAAGCTAAAGAATTCTGAAGGGAGAAGGCCACTTATGGAAAAGCTCCAGAATAGTGGCAAGCTGGACCTAGGAGATATTAAAGGTTTGGAATAGTCCATTAAGGATGGCTACTAACCAGGGGTACTCTAAAAAAATGTGATGAATGGATTCCCAATTGTTCTTGCACAAATAACACCTGTTAGGAAAAAACATACCTCTTCTTATCATGTTGTCGATGGTGAGGATTTTTCCTTGAATTACCACCCATGCGAAATGAGCTATTTTGGGGATCAACTTGTTGATCCAAACCATATTTGTTTTGAACAGAGGATTATCATAGTCAATAAGCATCTTGTATGTGGATTTGACTAAAAATTCACCACTCTCAGTCCCGTCCCACCTTAGGTGATCATCCTCTGCTCTTATAGAAATGAATTTTTGATATAGGATCGCTTCTAACTCCATTGATTTGGCCTAAAATCCCTAAGCACTAATAGATTTCCATCTCAAGTTGCTTCCCTTCTAACTTAGAAAATTGGACACCCAAGGTCCAAAGTTGTTATCAGTATAATTTTTGAGTCTTGCTAACTGGGTATCTGAAAGCAAATCCTCTTGCATAGCCCATTTGTCCTCCTATAATCTGATATTCAAGCCCCTCCTGACTATCCATATCATACCTTTTTTCACAATTTCTTTGCTTGCCAGAATTGATTTCTAGAGAGTTGATCCTCTCATTGGAATGGTTGCTAAGAAAATTGGATCCTTGAAGATATTTCCTTTTCACAATGGCTATCCACTCATTCTCTTCATTTGTGATGACCCACCGTGCTTGTTTCGCTAACAGGGCTGTGTTTAGGTGGAAATTCTCCTAAGACCCAGGCCACCTCTATCTTTGGGTCGACAAACTTTGCTCCACCCAATTAGGTGGATCCTGTTCTTGCCTTGAGATCATGACCATAAATTTTTTTTTTGCATCTGCTCAATTTTTTGGAAGACTCAAGCTGGGGCCCTGAAAGCTGATAGGAAGTATATCGGGATACTTTGTAGCGAGGACATAGTTAGGGTAGCTTTCCCTGCTTGAGATAAGAAATGGCCTTTCTAGCTAGCAAGCCTTTTTTGAATTCTTTCAACCACATTGTTCCACATTACTCCCATAGGAACCCTAGTGAAAAGAGGTAGGCCTAGATAGGAAGTTGGCAACAAGGCGATAGCGTACCCCAAGATCCCTACGATCCTATTTTGCCTAAGGATAGGGGTGTTAAGGAATAAAATCTTAATTTTGTTGAAATTAACCTTCTGACCAGCCATCTCCTCATACAGGTTTAGAATATATTGATTATTTTAGCCTCTTCCACATAAGGTAAGCATAGCATCAGAGTGTCATCAACAAATTGTTGATGAGAGATAGGGGCCATTTGAGATGTGGCTTTGATACCCGATATCAGGCCTACGGAGTAGTTAGCTTTGATGGTCCTACCCAAGGCTTCGACCACAAGGATGAAGAGCATATGACTGATTGGATCCCCTTGCCTCAGTCCCCTACTACTTTGAAAAAACTCGTTGGGGACCCATTCACCAGAATAGAGAACCAATATTTTTGAATGCAACATCAAATGAGTTTAACCCACTAATGATGAAAGAAAAATTTTACCAACACTGCCTCTAGAATATCCCAATTGATGCGGTCAAAAGCTTTGTTCATGTCAAGTTTCAGGGCAAAGGAAGCTTTCTTGGTTTGGTTTGCCGAATGGAGAGCTTCATGAACTATGATGACCCCATCAAGAATAGATCTCCCTTAGACCAAACTCCCCTGGTATTTATCGATGATAAGAGGTAGGATGCATTTCATTCTAATTGCGATCAATTTGGTGAGGATCTTGTAGGTTACATTACAAATGCTGATAGGTCTATAATCTGCCATTGTTTTTATATCTACCCCTTTAGAGATCAAGGCAATAAACGTGGAGTTATAGATTCTAGGAATGTGTTTGGAAGTTTGGAATTCCCTGATTGCCGCACATACATCAACCCCCAATGTATCGCAGTAGGTTTGGAAAAAATGAGGAGAGAAGCCATCGGGTCCTGGGGCTTTATCAGGGTCCATGGAGAACAAAGCCTCTCTGATTTCTTCATCTAAGAAAGGATCGATGGGATTCCTATTCATGTCATTGTCAACAGCTCAAGGAATGGCCCTCAAAAGAAAATATTTAGCATTGGCCTAACATTGCACTTCTTCTCCAAAAAGGTTGCTAAAGTAAGTCATAGCTTCATTTCTGATTTCTTGAACATCATTAGCACTAGAGCCATCTCCCTTAATCAGATATTTTATTCTATTGTTGCTTCTATTTCTAAGGGTGGTCACATGGAAAAATTTGGAGTTAGAATCCTCGTCCTTAAGCCAAAGAGCTCTCAAATTCTACCTGTAGACACTTAAAATGCATTATGTTGAGGGCGACTACTCATATGGACATGCTAAAAAACCATATGGACGATCTTGGATAGACTCCAAGATAGAGCAGTGGTTCTAACCATTCAATTTAGGCATTTTTTCCTAATCAGGTTGAACCGCAACCAAGATCTACAGTCTCCATTCTAAACCACGGTTGATACCTACGGTATGTAGTATGGACAACAACTGTGACCTGCGATCTTAACTGAAGTTCAATTAGGTTTTCCATATGAGCCAAATTGGTTGGAACGACCAAAATATATAGAAGTAGGTAGTTGAAGGATGGAAGATTCTATAGGCTTCCATCCTAACTGTCCTAACCAAACTTCTTGGTCTTGGCTTCTCCATGAAGCTACCCCTAGCCCTAGGGACATGCTATAAATACCCCCTTCAAATGGGGTGAAGAAATAGAGAGTTAATTGATCAAGAGAGCAGCAAATCCCTATCAAATTGCATACTGAATCTGTGCATTTGAGAGCCCCCTTTGCTATTCACCTAAAGACGAATTAGCCATGGATGCCCTAGGTGCCTAGGAGATTCAAGAAGCACAAATCCAGGCAAATGAAGGCCTGTGATAGCAATTTGACTGCCAAATATGTTAGAGGACAACAAAGACAACCCTTGAACATCAATTTGGACAAGGAGGTAAAGCCCACTGTCCCTAATTTTGAGCGTAAACCTATAAGAGGTCAAACTGTGGTTGTTAGGCATGGTTCACAGTGTAGACCACCCACCATAGCTATAGTTTTCAACAAGTGACTGATCTTACTTGATTTGCTTTTGACTGCATAGATTAGTTATATTAGTCTTTTTATAGGTTTAATTACACTTTAGAGAAACTCTAACTGTAGGAATTAGTTATTTTATGCATTGTATTAAGAAGGATTATATTGGATATTTTATGCACTTTACTGCTCCTAACTTGATATTTGATACATGCATCATTTGCTTATTCATGTCCGTCATGTTATAGTATAATTCTTGATCTAATTAGAATAGTTTAAAGTCTTTCTTTATGATTTCTTGTTTTACTAGTTTAATGGCATTTGCATACATATTTCCTTAAAGGGCCTCATCACAAGAGGCTATCAATATTTTTAATCATGTGCTGTTGTTTCTCGTTCGTAGGGAGACATGTGCAAGAGGAGCTTACATCATAATCCTTCCACATCATGAAGAAGGGGGTCAACTCCACCCCAAGGCAGTTTGTGACTAATCAATAGAGCACTATAACTATGCCTACCCTATTGAGGGCATTGGAAATTGTAATATTAGTATCATATTTCAAGTGACCCTAAGAGGGAATTTTCATAATCAAAGCTCATTCAAAGATTAATACAAAAAACCTTACTTTTTGTTCAAATTATGTACTTGTGTCAATCTTTGTGCTTTCATGATGGTATAGATCAATACAGTAGCTAGGTGCATGCTCCATGATTAAGTTAGATGGTGATCACGATGGGACCCAAAACCATAATCTCTCACTACATCCTTATATCGCATGTACCTGAGTCTGGGGGACGATGTGGATTTTAATCCATATCACCCTAATCCTTCCAAATTTTGGAGGACTCGCCAGACAGTATCATTTGTTACCATAGGGCCACCCGATTCATATCATGATGGGCCCTTAGAGGACAACCCTAGAGGCAACCTGGGTAACCAAATCCATAATGCTACCGACGACACTGGTATGTAGGGGCATAACCCCACTACTATAGGCAATCTCGAGTTAGGATATCCTTGTGATGTTGATGGAGAGGAGTCCACCTCCGAAATAAGTGGACCTAGTTATGATGCATATGATGAGTCCTCAAATGATGATCAATCTAAGGAGGAAATCGAGTCAAACTTTCTAGGTTTAGCGTTTATATGCCATCTCATACCTATGGAAAAAGTGGAAGAGACGAATGAGCGCTTCATAGTCGATAGTGATTATGAAGATGAGATAGAGGAGGCCTACTTAAGGCCTCATATAGCTAATCTCCCATTGTTCATAGACATAATAGAGTGGTCCATCCATGGTAGTGACCACAGTGATGTAGATGAGAGGACCAATTCTAGGCTTGTGTATCCACAATATCTATTGCCTAGGGAATCAGAGCATGTTATGGAGGAAGTCCCTCCCAACACTGAGCGATCTAAGGAAGAAGTAGTGCTAGTTTATGCAATAGTATTATATATACGATTGTTTTATCAGATTTATCCGGATAGTGATGATAGTGACCGTAGAATCAGATACATGGGGCCACATCTGATAGATCGCCCCTTAGAAGAGGGGGGAAGTTACGGATTGTATTTTTATAGTGATGATGAGGATTCATTGGAGATGGCCTATTTGGGACCTCATCACCTACATAATAGACCTCCACCTCGAGGTCCCCCACCTATTACAACTATAGGTTTGCGTTGGGAGAGTAATCTCCATCGTAGCCTGAGGGAAAGAAGAGATCTTGAAGAGAGGTATCAGGAACTCTTTTCCCATCCACCTACATACGTGGAGCTCCTTGAGTTGAGATATCCCATTTTGTAGCTAGTGTACTAGGAGGATCCAGTTATACGGGCATCCCACAAAGAGGATCGGTTTGTGCCCGTACCATTCGAGCCAGATCTTGGGTACAGAAGCTACACTTCAGATATAGAGTTTTGTCTATGTGGTTTTGGAGATCAATTCCATTCCATTAATATGGTCTCTGTTGATTTGACCACTCCACTCCGCAATCCAGCAGATCCGTCCAAACTACTGTATCTGAACATGGATGCTATAGATTGGGATCGTGCTGATTCGTTGGTCTAGCCTAAATATTTCTTCCCTAATGAAGAAATGCTGCAACCATTTAATTTTGTGCTAGGCTATGTTTATGATGTTTATCATGTTGAGGGTCCTTTCCATGAGGAACATGTGAACCCAACTGATGACATCCATCTGATTCCTACGCCTCACCAGCTTGAGGATGGATCACATATGTTAGTAGAGAAAACCTTCGATGTGGATATCAGTAAAGATCTCACCAATCCAAAGAAGGTTAGATTTGGAGAGAGTCTCACTCCGAATGAGTGTGATAGCATCATCCCTCTACTAAAATAGAGACCTGATCTCTTTTCTTGGAATTACAAAGACATGCTGGGTCTAGATCCAAAATTGGTTACTCATAACCTTTTGCTAGATCTATCAAAGAAGCTAGTCAAGAAAAAACTCATAAAAATGCATCCAATAGTAGCCTTAATTGTGAAATACGAGTTGCAAAAGCTGTTGGACGTAGAGTTTGTCATCTCCATCGATTATCCATAATGGGTATCCAATATGGTGCCCGTAGGAAAGCCAGGTGGAAGGATTTGTATTTGTACATATTTTAGAGATCTCAATAAGGCAACACCCAAAGATTAATTTCCATTGCCAAATATTGATGCTCTGGTAGATGCTACTTTAGGTCACAAAATGCTCTCCCTTATGGATGATTTTTTTGGATACAATCATATTCGAATTAAATGTGAATATCAGCATAAAATTGCGTTTATAAAGCCATGGGGGACATTTTGCTACAAATTTATGCCATTCGGTCTTAAAAATGCTGGTGCCACATATCAACGGGCTATGACATATATCTTTCATGACTACATGCATAAAATCTTAGAATATTATATCAATGAATTACTAGCTAAGTCGTTGTTGCGAGCAAAGCATGCGGAGGTCTTAAGGAAGGTATTCGATCACTTGATAGAGCATAATGTCAGGTTGAATCCTAAGAAGTGTGTATTTGGCGTAACTTCAGGTAAACTCTTAGGATTCATAATTTCTAAACGAGGCATCGAAGTAGACCCAAAAAGGTCAAGGCTATTCTAGAGATGCATCCTCCCACTAATATCAAAGAACTAAGAAGCCTTCAGGGCAAAGTAACATCCATAAAGTGATTCATCGCTCAATTATCGGATAAATGTCGACCCATGAATCGATTGCTACACAAGGGGTCCCATTTTATTGGGATGAGGACTGCCAAGCAACCTTTGCTAAGATTAAGCAATACCTGGAAACGTCACTAGTACTAGCTCCACCAAGGCTAGATGTGCCTTTTCTTATATATGTATCGACAACCAATTTTGCATTAGGGATCATGTTAGCCCAAAAGAACATGCAAGGCAAAGATCAAGCCATATATTACATCAGTCGCACCTTGGTGAGTTATGAGTCAGGATATGCATATGTGGAGAAGCTTTGTTTAGCAGTGGTGTTCGCTACCAAGAAATAGCGGCATTACATGCTAATTCATACGACATATGTTATATCGAAATAGAATCCTTTGCAGTATATGATGAGCAAGACATATCATAACACACGTAATGCAAAGTGGATCATGCTATTGATATAATTTGATTTAGAATTCATTAGCCAAAAGTCCATCAAGGGACAAGTCATAGCTGATTAACTGGCTGAGGCACCACTGCCCAACAGTAGGCCTCTAACCATTGAGCTTCCAGATGATGCGATCTCCATAATATCTGAATCTCTCGAACCCGAAGAACTAGAGAATAATGTTGATATGACATTGTTCTTCGATGGTTCAAAGTGTGAGCAAGGGGGTGGTGCAGGAATAGTATTTTTCATGCCACAAGGAGCTCCAATGCCCTTGTCATTCAAGTTAGACTTTTCGTGCACCAACAATAATGTTGAGTACAAAGCCCTACTTTTGGGCCTCCACACGGCCATCACCATGGGTATTAAAATATTGAAATTTTTTTATGATTCTCTGCTCATATTTAACCAAGTTAAGGGGCTCTTTCAATGTTGATGTCCCATACTAAAAGCCTACAAAGATCTTGTTGCCACTTATATGGCTAAATTTGAATGGTATGACATCGAGGCAATCCCTCGTTCGTAAAATAGGTTCATAGACACCATGGCATATTTGGGGTACTTGATCCCTCAGAATCCATTTTCCAATTTTACTACCATCCATGTTAGAATGCTCTCGCACCCAACAGTAGAGCGTGCAACCTTTGATAAAAAAGAGTCAGTCAACATGATTGTTGTGGAACCAATAGCTAATTGGTTTCGTAGAGTAGAAGAATTTCTTAAGCAGGCACCTTGGGAGTCATTGACTTCTCAAAGTCCTATGGGGAGTGGTACTACCATTCACCATAAGGTTGTTTCCCATTCTACATTTACAAAGTTAAATACATAGGGGGAGCAAGTTGTCTTAGCAGTCAAAGCTGAGGCTTGTCAAAGCTGGATGTTGCAAATCCAAGACTTCTTAAAACTTGGTATGATCCCATAGGGATTGTCGCTTGTTGCAATATGCACATTCAAATAGAAAGTGACTAAGTATGTCTTGATAGGAGACATTTTGTACCGACACAGCTACGAAGGAATTCTCCTTTGATGTCTTGAGCCCCAAGAGTCATCTTGGGCAATTTCAAAAGCTCACAATGGTACATGCGATGGCCATTTTAGTGGTATGGCTATCATCAAATGCATCCTTTGCATGGGTTATTATTGGCCCACTATGGAGAAGGATTGCAATGTGTATGTCAAGAAATGCGTTAAATTTCAGCATCATGCTAATCTTACACACTTGCCATCACAGGCCTTACAGCCCATTCAGGCGGCTTGGCCATTTTCTCAGTGGGGACTAGATCTTATGGGCAATATTTCTCCTCCATCGTCAGGTCGACATACATTCATTATCATGGCTACTGAGTATTTTACAAAGTGGGTGGAAACAATTCCCCTTACAACGACCACTGGAGCTTGCATCGTAGAATTTATTCTCGAGCATATCATATGTCATTTTGGGATACCATCCAAAATAATTTTGGATAATGGAACTTCTTTTAAGAACAAAACTATGCGGGCTTTAATGTCTAAATACCACATTAAACATAGTTTTACAACTCCATACTATCTGCAAGAAAACGTGCAAGCTGAGGCCTCAAACAAGACTGTGGTAGCCATCTTGAAAAAAACAATGCAAGAACACCACAAGGATTGGCATATACATCTGCCCCTTGCATTATGGGCTTATAGGAATAGCATTCGGATGCCCATTGGGGCAACACTATTTTCACTAGTATATGGTGCTGAGGCCATTATGCCCTTAGAGTTGGAAATTCCAACGCTACACATCACATTGAAAGAGTTCATCGATGACGACACCGTATAACAAGCTCACCTCGATCAATTGACATTGATCGATGAACATCGCGTGAATGCCCTTGAGCATCTTCGTGTTTATCAAGAGCGATTAAAATGAGCTTACAATGTCAAATTCCACCAGAGAGACTTTGAATTTGGGGATCTTATGCTGAAAGAGAACAAAAAAAACTCAAATTTCCCACTTGATATGCGAGACAAATTTGTGGCTAATTGGCTAGGGCCTTACATCATATATGAAAATATTGGTCCAGGTACCTATCGCCTAACATCGCTAGAGGGTGTGGAAGAGCTTGATCCTCTCAATATCATCCATCTTAAGGTGTTCTATGCTTGAGAGTGTAGTAAGGGCACCAAAGGCATCTGTAATCCCTTTGGTGAACCCAAAAGCTCTAAGGGTTTTCCCACAATCGCTCGGTCATCCCAAAATAATCTGAGTTCTCAAATTGAGAAGATTGGTCAAGTAAATGCACCAAAGGAATCTGTAAGCCCTTTGGTCAACCCAAAAGCTTCGAGGGTTTTTTTCTCAACCGCTCGGTCATCCCAAAATGCCCCAAGCTCTCTGTTGAATAGCTTGGTCAAGTAAAATCTCCAAAGGCAGTTCCTCGTTGTTTGGTCATCCTTAAAAGCTCCAAGGATATGTACTCATCGTTTGGTCAAATATGGAAGCTCAAAATCCATAAAAATCAAGAAAAATATATAAAATTCCAAAAAAAAACTAGAAAATATTAAAATTCAAAAACATTTGCTTTTGCATTTCGCATTTTCATTTGCATTCACTCATTGCATATAGGCATTTGTCATTCATTGCATTCCATATAATAATGGATAGTGTGTGTCAAAATCTTGCAAATGACACCATGTTTGTGTTTCAATCATGCACCCTTGCATTATATCATCTATCATCTATCACAGTGATTAAATGTGTTTTTCAACACAACCCATCCTACTGCTATGAAGAATATGCTAGAGTTTTCTGGACATTCAAACATACCTAGTGGTCTTCTCAGGAGTTGGTAAGAAATCCTATTTTGCTTTTGACATATGAGGTCGAGTTAGAATAGCCCTTAGCATATCAGAATCTTGTCACTAATGAACAAATTAAAAAGAGTCTTAATAAGGACTAGGGGAAGATGAAGCCACAAAGCAGGATCGGGTATCCTAAAGTGAAAATAATTATTCTTGCTTATCCCTCTATGTGGACGATACGGGAAATGTGGGTAATTGGCAAAAGGACAAGTTCATTTCCTACCCATAAATCCCTTACTTATGATAAAATGAGCAATATCCCCTAAGTGATATCCCACATCAATCCTCAAGATTGATACCCTTTGTCGATATCATAAATCGACATCCCAGATTAATATCCTACATTGATATCATACGATCGGTATCACAGATCGACACTGCAAATTTATGTCCTCTAGATTGATATCACATATCGATACTCTAGAATCAATATTATAGAAGCAGTTCCCCTCAACTTTAAATCCACAAAGGATGTTTCTGAAGCTCATAAATCCAGAAACAAAGATCAAATGAAGATCGAGAATAAAAGAAAAAAATTTCCAAAGATCAAATGAAGATCAAATATAAAGATCCAATGAAGATAAAAAATCAAAGGCACAACAAGGTCATATGAAGATCACAAGATAGTGCAAAAATGAATATGAAGACAAACCCCTTGCTTAAGAATTAGAAATAGAATAGCACAAAGCTAAAATTAGTGATTCTTATCAGTTTGTACAAGCAAGTATCTCGATCATACACAAAGAAGGAAGAAGTGGGCTTGAATCCCTAAAATTTCTCACACTACTATACCTTACACACAATGATATGTCTGATACATTAGCATTTTGCTTATGTATAGAAAAATATTTGAATGTGGATGAGCCAGCTTCAGGTGTCCTACATCGCTTAGCAGTATGAGTCCAACTAAAATTTAAAACTAATATTGGGTAAGAAATTTGTGGATCCCCTATCTTAGCAGTGGGCTGAAATAATCTCACCTGACATCGGGGTATTCTTATGTCCTACCAAAATTATGCGCTTGCACACATAAAGGTAATGAACAGTTTTGGCCTATATTAACAAAAGCCTCACAATTCATAAGTCTAACATGGTGAGTATACAACTTTTGATTAGACAACTAGGGTATTTGAGTCTCATGGAAAACCTCAAAAGTTCCCAAAATAGCAATAGGATGGCAGAAACCGCAAGCCATCAAAAATAATAAAGTCATTCAATCAATCAAACTACAAAGTATATATCCATGATACATTATTATATTGAGCATAATCAAAGATATAGGATAGATATCGGATGAATATCAGAAATGATGTTTAGATGACCACTGACTATATAGTGCAAGGAATAAATATCGAATGACATATAAAATCATTTATATTATACCAATCCATCTCATCTCATTTCATATGTGGGTGATTAATTTATTAATATCTTGTAATGAGAATGATCAATTATTTTGCATGATTGTTATATATTCTGTGGTGTCATGTTTTAAAAATTGATATACACAGTTTACATTCATTCATTATGTTTTAAGTGATTAAAGCATACATGTTCATTTCCATTAGATTATGATTATGTACATAATGCATTACCATACATTGCATAGCATACCATAAACTATATAAAAATAAATGCATGCACACAAAGCAAAAATAAATATGCATTTAAAAATAAACATCGCATCCATATGCATACATCATATATCGCACATCTAATCATCTAGATCACTGCATATCATCATCATAAAGTAAAATAGCTATCTAGTGCATGTCATCCATACATCGCATCATATAAACATAGCATTTACATAAGCCTTGCATCCATGTGCATCAAATAAACATAAAAAAAAAAAAAATAAACATGTACACATAATGAGCCATAAAATATCATATATATATATATATATATATATTGTGTGTGTGTGTGTGTGTGTGTGTGTGTGTGTGTGTGTGTGTCCAAAAGAGTACATAGGGAGTACAAAATGCCCGTAGGCTACAACTGTGTAGGTCCTCGACCTTACACACAAAATGATATATCAAAAATGTAGTCAACAACTGCTATAACTTAGATCTAGGCTGCTCCCCCTGTACTGGAGCTCTCACCGCCTCCCTCAACACTGTGCTCTAGAGCCTGCTCTCCTGGTTAACCTGGCACCTATGGTGGATCCTACTGTGGATCTTGCCTTCCTCCAAAGCCTAAAGCACCCAACACATGGTAAAATGGTAACTACAACAGGCTAGTCCTCTGACTTGTGGCCCCTGATGTCTGCCTTGGATCTTTAGTCCTGGCCTATGATCTCGTTGTGTATGTTCTAGAGGACCTGTGTGTCCTCTCAGTCCTGTGAGTCCTATGACTCGAGCTTGCTGTAGACTGTCTAGTAGTCCTAGTCTAGGTCCTTTGAGACTCTGGTGCAAAAGGATCCTCTCGAACCTATAGCCCATACATCTCAATGTAATCAACTAGCTGATCAACTCGAGCGAGTTGGGCTACATGCATCTCCTTGGTCGCCATGACCATGCTACGTAATCACTCTATCTCAGCCATAGGATCCTGAGCAACTATTGTACCTACTATTGGTGTTTTAAGAGGCCCCATAGTAGCCTGAGGAGGTAGCATAGTCCCCCTCGATGTCTGAGCAAGATCCCACTCTACCTCTGTTGTAGTCTGCTATGCCTGTGCTAACTCCATGGTAGTCTATAGTATCTAAACCTGGGCCTCTATATTTGTGGCTTGAGTCGTAAGCTCTTGTATCTAGTCCTTCACCTTAGTCAGGTGCCATTTCCTATTAGCCACTTTTGCCTCTAGAGTGGAGATGGTAGTGTCTCTCTCGAGTTGCTATGTGTGAAACCCTTTGAGATGACTCTGCAAGTCAGCCACCTAAGCCAACAGTCGTCCCTCTACACTTTCAAGAGGGACCTCACACTCCTCTAGAATATCCTCCTTAGGGTCAATCTCAAGTATATCCTTGGTAGTGGCCTCTACACTCGAATCACCCTCTGTACGTTGGCACACCCTACACCCATCAGGATCTACCTATGCCTCTACCTGAGCTGGCTCTTGGCCCAGAGACCCTATCCCATACCATCTAAATAAGGACCACCACCTGTCATAGTCTGGAGTGGTCCTGAATGTCTCAATCCCCAAATCCTAGAAGTCATATGGTGCATCTCCTAGCATTAGAGGATGTATCAGTGGGAGATACCTCTCCAAATACAAGCACCTGTATTTGAATGGGATCTCTGGCATGTCCTACACCATGCCAAACTATCACAGGACACGAGAAAAGAACTAATATTCTTTGATCTTTAGATTATGCCAGATAAGACATCTATCTCAGGGGCCCATCGTAGCCACTTGTCCACCTTAGGCCATGTAGGGCAATCCATTTAGGGGCACCAGACAACGTCCCTCAGCCCAAGTGATGCAAATCTAATGATATAGTGCTCAGTATTCCCAACATGAGCCCTATTACGGATACCCTCCTCAACATGAGGCTAGCATGTGATGTAACACTAATGGTCAGAATCTATGGTGGTGATGTGTAGTGGAAGATCTGTAGGATGCTTAATCTGGATGTGCTACCACCCCAAGATTTGTAACAAAATACTGCAGTTGATGCCCTTACGACTATGCTCTGTAATCTGGTATAGTTCCTTATAGAGAGCTGGCATAATAGGGTGCTCCCCCAAGCTAATAATAGTGGGTCCTCTATAGAGCTCTGAAGCACCCTCTAAGCAATGGCTAACATGTTCTAGGGAATCCTTGCACCTGAGGAGTCTAGAAGGACAATATACACAATGAGATGCACGAAGAGGGCCTCTCATGCAAAAAAGACATCATCACGATACCAATCATCGATGTGCACCCCTCCGTGGTCAGCATCATCCTGTGCATCTATGCTCTGGTCATCAAAGATAGCATCCTTTGTCATGGAGGCAGAGGAGATGATAGCCTCACCATCGATGGGGATATTGAAGATCCTGTAGACATCCTCCAGAGTGATAGTCATCTCACTGAGAGGAAGGTGGAATGTGTTGGTTCATGCATTCCAGTGTCAGACTAATGCAGTAATATAAGCTTCATATACCCTAATGGTGGGTATATCCATGATGTAACTGAACCTAACAGCTTGAAACCAAGATCGGTCATCATCAGATAAAGCCTCACAAAGAGTCTTCATAAGGTCAAGCTCTCGCGCTCTAGAAGTTAACTTCTAAAAATAAAAAACATAATGTAAGCTAAATCTGGCTAAGTAGAGCTAAAGAAAATTAAAAAAATTAATTAGAAAACCTAGACCTTAATGAGATAACATTAAATGCCTAATTAAATGATAAAAACAAAAAAAAATTGAAAAATTTTGCAAAAATTTCTAAGGTTTACAAACCGCGGGTCAACCTTGTGGTTTGAAGGCAGTAAAATATGACCGTTATAATATTGAATCCTAACCACAGATGAAACCTGTGGTCCCCAATTTTCCAATTGGGAACCACGGCTACCAGCTGCGGTTTAGGAGAGGCACCCATTTCAGGTACCCTCCTAATCCACCAAAAGCAAAAAAATTAAAAACTAAGCTAACCTAGACTAGTGGGGTTCATTACCAGTAGTTTAGTGGGGTTAATTTTCTGCATTTCTTAGTGTGGTTCATTTTACTGGTATTGAGTGTGAGGTCTCAATTTTGAGTTACCTTTCCCGCACCTCGGCCTCGGCTAGTAGATGGTTTATCAGGATCCACCATCAAGGTATATGAGTGTAATTACGGTAGAGTTTGATAGTGTTCCAGATCAAGGTATGTTCTCTCTCTCTCAGAGCTCTCAAATTGCTAGTAGTTGCAAGAAAATAATAAAAAAATTCAAATGGGAAAACATTTTATAGGTCCTCCTAGTATCCGAGGATCGTAGCTGACACCCACGGTTCTAAAACTAGGGTTTCCCACCCATAGGTCTGACCCGCGGTTTGAAAATTTTGAAATATTAAATCGCATGCCATACCCATGGTCCATAGCTAGCAATAAATGCACTCAAAACCCACCATGGGAAGGTCTAAAAAGATAAATTAATGACTCCCATTGGATAAAAATTCAAAATCAATGATCAAAATTGCAAATTTGGTGATGTTAAAAGCACCAAGATCAATCAAATAAATGCAAAATTAAAAAAAAATCAAATAATGAAAAACCAAATGCGCCTCATATTCAGTGATTTATCCTATAAATTTGGCGGTTGCAACGACTTGTGATCCATGCAATCCGACAAGATGAGTAAATCACCATAAGGACATTTGGGGTAAAATATTTCTTTTATGACATATTTCAGCAAATCATCAACAATATGATTCAACACAATTCTAATTGCATTTGTATTATTTTGATTCCCTAAGATGGCTATAGTAGCTTGACTGCTCCATGGGATAGAGATGTGCAAATACTACTAAGAGTTGCAATCATAAGCTGAACTAGGCCTAGCCAAGGCATTAAAAGGCTCGAATCTAAAGTTGTTCAGGATCATTCATTATGGTCAAGCGATTTTGTTGCTTCATACATTGTCATTACCCTCATCGACTCACCACTTGAGGAGGTAGTCATAATTTCATGTCATAATCAAAGCCAACAAAAGATCTTGGAGATCGTAGATTCCTTGATCTTATCAAAATTGCATTCATTCTTGTGAATCATTGCTAACAACTATCATAAGCTTCTCCATTTGCTTGGGGCAAATAGCAAATATGAAATTTTATTTGTAACTCTCATCCTTCGATTATATAGGCCTAACTCCTACTGTAGCACCAAAGCTACCCGAATATTTGATGATGAGTGCAGACTTTTCAAATGTAAGCCTTTCCAAGTTAGAAACAATGATTCTAGGATGTGCATCCTTTTGCTGGACCTGGGGCATCTAATGTTGATAAGACTAATGATCATCATAGAACCTTCGACATTATTTTAGGATGTATATTTTTGCTCAGCATTGTTTGATCTCATAATGCATCTCAAAGGGACATTTATAGACACCTAAAATGTGTCATGTCAAGGGAAACTACTCATATGGACATGCTACAAAACCATATGGAGGATCTTAGATAGACTCCAATATAGAGTAGTGGTTCTAACCACTCAATTTAGGCATTTTGGCCTAATCAGGTTGAACCAGAGCCAAGATCTACGATCTCCATTCTAAACCACAGCTGATACCTACGGTCTGTAGTCTAGACCTGTTATGGAAATTAAAATGAAGCTAATTATTATTGAAAACTTAGGACGTTAAATAAGTCCAAAATAAAACCGTAAACCTGGAAATCATGAACGACTCCAAGGATTTACACACACAAATCAGGAAAGGCTAAAGATGTAATCCCTACAATGCTGAAAACAAAAACACCTACACCTAGACCAGTCAATGGAGGTTAAAAAAACTCACGTTGATTATTATGAACACTAAGTCCTAATTAACATACCCTAGGTCTAAAAATAATTAGCCCCTAGGTCTAATATTCCTTATCATTCGTCCCAACAAAAGAAGCATTGGACTCCAATGCTTTTAACAAAGAGGGAAAATCCCGAGACAGAATGTGAGCAGAAATCTAGTGAGCCTGATGTGGAAATTGGCCTTGACGGGCCACACGATATGAAGTAGAAACACCTTGGCATGTTTGTCGAGTCTTCATATCAAAGACTGTATCAACGTCAAGAGAAATCTGAGCATCAGGAACCACATCAACTGGATGAAGGATGGCTGGAACTGTCTCCAAGGTGGAATCATAGTATGGTTTGAGAAGATCAACATTGACAACATCGTGAATGCCAAGAAAGGCATTCTCAGAGATTTTTTGAAGAATAGTATAAGGCCCATAACGAAGAGGCTTGATCTTGCTATGTGCCTTATCTGCAAATCGTCGTTTGTCAAGATGAAACCATACTTTGTCACCAACCTAAAAGGAATGAGGTGTGCGGTGCTTGTCCATCTGTTGTTTTTGCTTTTGTTGGGTCTTCTAAAGAATTTGAACCACTTTGGCTTGAAGACTCTGTAAATGCTGGACAAAAGAGTTGGCCTTGTCTTGTTCCTTTTGAATGTGCATTGTGGCTAAAGAATGCAAAGACAAAGGTAACTCATAAGGAGCAAGTGGTTGAAAACCGAAACACACTTCAAATGGAGAGTGCCCTGTAGAACTGTGGACGACCCTGTTGTAGGCATGCTCAATGTGAGTGAGGCTTAAGTCCCACTTGGATGGAGTGGAATGATGATAAATCCTCAAAATCTGCATGAGAGTATGATTAACTACCTCTATCTGCCCATCGGATTGAGGATGATAAGCAGTAGAGAAGTTAAGAGATACTCCCAAAATCTTCCAAAGTGATCACCAAAAGTGACCCACAAAGCGTGAGTCATGATCAGAGACAATGTTGGTAGGAAGACCAAAAGAACGCCATACCACCTCAAA
The DNA here is from genome assembly GCA_028583015.1 of Wollemia nobilis. Classification (NCBI taxonomy): domain Eukaryota; kingdom Viridiplantae; phylum Streptophyta; class Pinopsida; order Araucariales; family Araucariaceae; genus Wollemia; species Wollemia nobilis. The sequence goes on along the minus strand of JAQPPZ010000386.1, from coordinate 1,898,799 downwards.
GAAGAGTTGGGCAAGATCCTGTGCAGTACTTGTCTTGCGACAAGGAATGAATTTGGCCATTTTGCTGAATCTATCCACCACAACAAAGACACAATCATGCTTGCATACTGTCATTGGAAAACCGCTCAAGAGATACATGGAAATGCTTTCCCACGGATGAGAAGGAATGGGCAAAGGCATGCTCATTCCAAATGTCCTATTGGCTGATTTGGAGTGATTACATACTGCACATTGTCACAAGAAGTGAAGAACATCTCTTTGCATGTGTGGCCAAAAGAAAAACCACTGCAGATGATGAAGAGTTTTTTGCCTACCAAAATGTCCCCCATAGAGAGTGGAGTGAGCCTCCTTCAAAAGAGACTCCCTGTTCCCATGAGGAACACAAAGTTTGTCCAATTTGTACAACAATCCATCCTGAATATGAAAGTCTTGAAGAGCTCTCAAATTTGAAGAAGAAGGATTGGAAAGTTGGTGGAAAACTTTGCCAAACTCTGGATCCATAGGATACTGTGTAGGCCAAGTTTGGAAGCCAATATGAGAAGTAGTGACAATTGTCAAAACAAGTATAGAAGGAGGACAACTCATAAAATCAGCCACTGCATTGTTTCGTTATTTCTTGTACTTGATTACCAAATGGAATTGTTGCAAGTACGATGCCCATTTCATGTGCCTAGCTTCTTCAATTTTTGTTTGAGATTGAAGAAACTTAAGGGGCATGTGATCTGTATGAACAATTGTTTCTTTTCCCAAGATATAATGCCTCCAATACTTGATTGCTTGAACCAAAGCATAAAACTCCTTATCATATGTAGAATAGTTCTTCTTGGCCTCTGAAAATGTTTCTAAATGATAGGCCACTGGATGGCCATTCTGCATGAGCACAGCTCCAAGTGCAACTTGCGAAGCATTAGTTTCTATCTCAAATTGTTGAGACAAATCAGGAAGAACAAGAACTGGTGTAGTACTCAGTTTGTGTTTCAATGTGTCAAAGGCTTTTTGTTGATCCTTTGTCCACTGAAACTGAACTTTGATCTTCGTCAAATAGTGTAAAGGTGCAGCAATAGAAAAATATCCTCCAATGAACTTGCGATAGAAATTAGCAAGTCCAAGAAAACTCCTTAACTCCATGACTGAAGTAGGAGTTGGCCAAGAGAAGATAACTTCAACTTTGGAAGGATCTACTTGCACACCTTTTTCACTAATTACAAATCCAAGATAGGCAATGAATGTTTGCCCAAATGAACACTTAGGAAAATTTGCATACAATTGGTTCTTTCGAAGAGTTTGAAGAACCGTTTCCAAGTGTTCCAAATGATTCTCCCAAGTAGAAGAATATATAAGAATGTCATCCAAATAGATGATTACAAATTGATCCAAACAATCTCTGAATACTTCATTCATCAGCCGCATGAATGTAGCTGGAGCATTTGTAAGGCCAAAGGGGATGACAAGCCATTCAAAGAGCTCCATTTTGGTCTTAAATGTTGTTTCCAAGTGTCTTCTACTTGAATTCTCACCTGATGATACCCACTTTTGAGATCAATTTTGGATAAGAATTTTGCACCTTGCAATTGGTCCAAAAGATCATCAATTCGAGGAAGTGGATAACGATTCTTGATTGTAATCTTATTGAGTGCCCTGAAATCAATGCATAGTCTCCATGTGCCATCCTTATTCAACACAAGCAAGATAGGAGAAGCACAAGGGGAAATACTGGGTTTGATGAACCCTTTAGTCAACAATGCTTGAATTTGCTTTTTAATTTCTTCCATTTGCACTATTGATTGTCTATACATTGAAGAATTAGGAAGAGAAGATGCAGGAACAATCTCAATACTATGATTAATCTGTATTTCAGGTGGAAGACTTGTGGGTTCTTGAAAAACATCAAAAAATGATTGAAGTATAGAATGAACTAAATAACTCCTATTATTAGTGTGCTTAGGTGCTTGCTTTTCTTCTTGAATTGGTCTGATGAAGATGAGTGCTAATTCCTTTGCTTGATTTACAGCTTTGCGTGCTTGTCTACAACTCAAAATCAAATTATGTGGTGTTTTTTGTGTACTTCTGATTATGAATGCTTTATTGTCTTTGTGCAAAGTGTATGTATTTTTGTACCCATCATGTATAGACCTCCTATCATATTGATAGGGTCTTCCAAGAAACAAGCCACAATAATCCATTGGAGTTACATCGCACACAACCGAGTCCACAAAAGAAGGACTAAAAGAAAAATTCACAGTGCAAGTGTGTGTGATGTCGGATGTAATCCCATTGTCCTTCCATCCCAAAGGATAAGGATGAGGATGGGGATTCATCGATAACTTTAGTTTGTCAACAATGGACCTCACAATTAGATTTTTCTGCGAGTCGCTATCAATTATACAATCAACCATAAAGGTGTCACTGAGATGGACCGTATTCACAAACAAATTCTCGTGATCACCTTGTGAAGTATTCATAAGGGTCAATTTGTTTAACCCTGCAAATTCCTTATAAGGCTTACGTTCCCTTGTAGCCTCAATGGGATTTTCTTATGAGTCCTCATTGGAAGGCTTTACAACTAGGGATTGTTTCTTCACATTTTGCAACTTAAAACACCTCTTTTGAGTATGCCCTGGATTTTTACATTAATTACAAATCAAAGGTGATTTAGAAGAAGAATATTTTTGTGAAGAAGAAGGGGAAGATGAAGAAGAGGGAGAAGGAGAAGAAGAAGATTTAGCTCCCTTAGAATATTGTGGAGAAGCCTTCTGATTTCCTCCCAACGTAGAAGAGCGAGTCCCACGCGATTGCTCCCTCATTTCCTCCTCAGCAAGAAGGGCTTGATTGAAAGCCATGTCAATGTTGACAATCAACTTGTATTTCATCTTCCTGTAAATGGGCTCCTGCAAACCACTTTTGAATTTGTTAACAAGTTGTGCTGCATTATCCTGTATAGAATTCAAAATCCGCAACTTGCTACATTGAAAAATATAATCATGAACAGTCATATTGGAGGTTTGTCGAAGACGAAGCCACTTGATCTCTAGGTCAGTGGCATAGTTTGAAGGATAAAAATTATTCTTCAATACTCTTTGTAATTCATCCCACATGTCAATGGGATTTTGGGTTTGTTGTCGATCAGTGACAAGGACCTTGGCAATGCCAGAAAGTTTCAACTTTGCAAAGTTAACTTCCTGATCCTTTGCGATTTTGATATACTAAAACCAACTGTCCATGTCCAAAATCCAACTGTTGAGGACTTCGAGATCACGTGAACCAGTGTAAACCGAACCTCACACTATTGTTGCACTTCATTAGAAGTAACCTTATCAGCCAAAATGCTGACAAGTTGGGTTACTTGAGCCAACTTATCGGCTAATTCGGAAGCCATTTGACCCCGAGTGATCGCCAGCAAAAAGTGTCACAAAAGACACAATTACAAAAATGTGCAAAAATAAATGTGCCCAAATTAATTTGCAAAATTGCAAATGTACAACATATAAGGGCAAAAGAAATATTTGCACAATTCTGGAAAAAGTCAAATTGACTTTCAAAAAGAAAAGGAATATATAATATATTTGGTTTTTTTTTTTTTTTTTAATATATATATCCTTTTTTTTTTTTAATTAAAATGAATGTAATGCTCGGCTAATCAAAAGGGTAAGTAAAACCACTGTTTGGTGGCTGGTCCAACCGGAAAATTCGCATCCACCAGAGCGGCATGCTTGGAAATCACCACGGCAGATTCAACGCGGGAACAGGTGGCTGTTGTGCCGGACGCCGCAACATGGCAGTTTGAATCCAAAATCCTTAATCACAGAAATCCAAAAATTGTTAATTGGCACCGTTAAACCTGGCCCTATGTGTTGACAGCACGCCGGTCGAGACAATGCAGAGTGCAATGTTGTGCAGGTAGATCCTTCTATGCTGGTCCACAAACAATGTCCATGCGGTCGACGCACAGCAAATCTGGTCGTGGCCAGAAATTACCACATAGGAAATCGACGCACAGGAAATCGTTCTAATTTTTTTTTTTAAATATGATCGACGCACAGCAGAACGTTGTAATTTTTTTTAATTAAAGGGAAATCTTCAATTAAATGGGTGTGCATCGTCCCAAATTCTTCGATCGCCGATGGTTGCACCCTCGAACTTTCCTCGACCCATGCTGTACACAAAAAAATAAAACCTACGCAGCTTCTTGGTGTCGTTTGACCGCGGTCAGGAAGTGGTTCCCGGCAAGCGAGACGATGGAGTTGTTTGTCCTCGAAAATGAAATGGTAGGTGCAGAGTTCGAACACAAACAGAGACACACGTATTCTGTCTCTCGTGATCCCTCCCAAAACTTGCACGTGCATCAGAGATCTGGTGCGTGTTCGTCCGGAGCAATAGGTTTGGCATTGGAAAACGACCAACAATTTTGGGTACGTTTGGCACCAGATCAGAAGCCTTCTTCTGGTCAAAATGTAGCGGAGGGATGGGATTGGCACCATCTAAAAAGTCTGGCAGAAGCCAAAGGACATAGGCAGAATGGCTGGCATGCAGAGGCAGGTGGAAATCGGCAACGACAGCGGCAAAGGCAGTGGCAAAAATTGGCAGCGACAACGACAGAGGCAGTGATAGAAATCAACAGCGACAGAAATTGATAGTGGCAGAAATTGGTAGCGGCAAAAATTGTAGCGACAGAGGCAGCAAATGACAGCTGCAACCTGGACGCAGAAAGGGCATCTGAATGGTTGAGCAGAAATACCAACACTTCTCGAATTGACGAACGCTGCACTCAAGTGGATGAAACCCTCGATCAATACGACAACAAAATTATTTTATTTTTTATTTTTTTGAAAAAGTTGTCAACAAAAATTTTTATTGTCAACAAAATTTGTCAACAAAAAAATGGAAATTAGCAGTAATTTTTTTGCAATTTCCTTGAGCTTCAACTGGAACAGGTGAACACTATAGAGGTCAGAAATGACCCAAAACCTCTAAAATTAACCTGCTCTGATACCAATGATATGGAAATTAAAATGAAGCTAATTATTATTGAAAACTTAGGACGTTAAATAAGTCCAAAATAAAATCGTAAACCTGGAAATCATGAACGACTCCAAGGATTTACGCACACAAATCAGAAAAGGCTAAATATGTAAGCCCTACAATGCTAAAAACAAAAACACCTACACCTAGACCAGTCAACAGAGGTTAAAAATAACTCACGTTGATTATTATGAACACTAAGTCCTAATTAACATACCCTAGGTCTAAAAATAATTAGTCCCCAGGTCTAATATTCCTTATCAATATCGTAACTATGACCTACGATCTTAACTGAAGTTTAGTTAGGCCTTCCATCCAAGCAAAATTTGTTGGAATGGCCAAAAGATCTAGAAGTAGGTAGTTGAAGGATGGAATATTCCAGAGGCTTCCATCCTAATTGTCCTAACCAACCTTCTTGGTCTTGGCTTCTCCATAAATCTACCCCTAGCCCTAGGGACATGTTATAAATAACCCCTCCAAATGGGGTGAAAAAATAGAGAGTTAATTGATCAAGAGAGCAATGAAGCCCTGTCAAATTGCATATTGAATCTATGAATTTGAGAGCCCCCTTTGCTATTCATCTAAATACCAATTACCCATGTATGCCCTAGGTTCCTAGGAGATTCAAGAACCACAAATTTGGGTAAACGAAGGCCCGTCATAGTGATTTGATCACCAAATCTGTCAGAAGACAACAAAGGCAACCCTTGAACATCAATTTAGACAAGGAGGTCAAGCCCACTATCCCTAATTCTGAGGTCAAACCTATCAAAGGTCAAATCGTGGCTATCAACCGCAATTCACAGTGTAGACTGCCCACCATAGCTACGGTTTGCAACAGGTGACTGATCACCTTACTTGCTTTACTTTTGACCACATAGATTAGTTATATTAGTCTTTTTATAGGTTTAATTGCACTTTAGAGAAAATTTGACCATAGGAATTAGTTATTTCATGCATTGTATTAAGAAGGATTATATTGGATCTTTTATGTACTTTATTGCTCCTAACTTGATATTTGATCCATGCATCATTTGCTTATTCATGTCCATAATGTTATAGTATAGTTCTTGATCTAATTAGAATAGTTTAAAGTCTTTCTTTATGATTTATTGTTTTACTATTTTAATGGTATTTGCATACATATTTCCTTAAAGAGCCTCATCATGAGAGGCTATCAATATTTTTAATCATGTGTTGTTGTTTCTCATTCACAAGGAGATAGGTGCAAGAGGAGTTTACGTCATAATCCTTCCACATCGCGAAGAAGGGGGTCAACTCCACCCCAAGGCAGTTTGTGACTAATAAATAGAGCACTATAAGTGTGCCTACCCTATTGAGGGTATTGGAAATTGTACTATCAGGATCATCTTTCAAGTGACCCTAAGAGAGCATTTTTGCAATCAAAGCTCATTCAAAGATTAATACAAGAAACCTTACTTTTTTGTTCAATTTATGTACTTGTGTCAATATTTGTGCTTTAATAATGGTATAGATCAATACAGTAGTTAGGTGCATGCTCCATGATTATGTCACTACCTCCAATACATTTCTTCATAGGCCAGAACATTGTGAAATTCAGCCAAGAGAGTTTTTTCTTCGGCTTTGGTAGCTTCATCATACTGGTCGTTTTCAATGCTTCTTTCGATAACACTTAGTCTTTCACTTGCCTTTTTTTATTTTCAAACAAGTTCCTAAAAACTTCCTTGTTCCACATTCTGAGGTTATATCTTACCATTCTTAACTTCTAGGACAGTTTGAAGGATGGGCTACCCTAGCAACTAATCCTCCACCATTGATTCATTTTTTCTTTAAGTTCCTTATGCTTGGTACACATTGCCTCAAACCTAAAAGGCTTCTTTAGGCAGGACTTTTGGGGAACCTCAAGCAAAATAGGGTTGTGATCTGGCATAATCTTGGGAAGAGACTATAGGGAAGACTCCCCAAATTTTGTAAAAGCCTCCTTAGATAAGAAGAATCTATCCAACCTCTCCTGGATGAGGTTGTTCCCTACCCTTCGATTGCTCCAAGTGAACTTAGCTCCTTTTATCTTTACGTCCATAAGATCATTTGAGTTGATGAACATATTAAAGTCCTCCATGCTTCTGAAAGGCAGACCATATCCTCTTTTTTATTGGATGGGTATAGGGGTGTATTAAAGTCTCCACCTATAACCTAAGAAATGTCCTTAAAGGCTTCGCTCAGATGGGTCAAGTATTCCCACAGCGAGGCTCTTTCTTGAATGGTGTTAGGATCATACACATTCGAGGTGACCCAAGACTTATTGCAATCTAGGTCATGAAAAATAACACTTATAACCCTATCCTCTACCTGAATAATATTTCCTTCCACTTTCTTAGGATCCCACATCGTTAAAAGTGCTTCTGAGGCTCCTCTCACTTTCTTGAAAGCCATTTCTCCATGCTTCCATAATCTGGTGGATGTAGGAATTGCCTGTCCCTCATCCATTTGGTCTCTTGAAGTAATAATATAGTTGGATTGACTATTTTCCTTAATGAATTGGCCATCCTTTGTTTAACTGGGTCATTAAGGCCTCTCACATTCCATGAGAGGATCTTCATTTAGATGATTTGTTATTTTTCTCTCTCCCCTTTCCTTGGGTTGGGGGAGATTTGTTGTTTCTGTTATCTTCCTGACTTGAGATAACTTTCTATAATAGTGTCCTCTGTTTCCCATTTGCTATTTCATTGTCAATCTAGAGTTTATAATGGTCTACCTCGAACATTCTTCCTCTCTTTTTTACTTCCAAATTCAATCAAGGATTTCGTTGAACTTCTTGTCTACTTTGGGCTAAACTTAGGAGGATTGATTTGTTGCAAAATGGGGCTTGATCCCCCATTGTTCCTTATGGTATTAGTAATGTCGATACTTGTTTCTGTGTCCTCAAGATTTAGCCTGTATTCATTTGGGTTCTGGACCAACCCTTGAGGATTGATCAGGTCAACAGATATGTCTAGAGATGACCTTGCTCTTGAAGGGGATTCAAGTATTTCAGGCCACATGATCTGAGGCTCCTCATTCTCCTTATTTTCTTCATCAAAATCCTTTTCATCTAAATCTTCAAATCTATTTAAACTTAGGGTTTTAGAGCTTACCTTATCTCCCTCTTCAACTTTTTGCTTTCCTTTCTCCCTAGATTTGGCTTTACTCTCTCTAGTAGTGGGGTCAGCTCTAGCTCTCCTGAAAACTCCTCTACCTTGTGGGACTCGAGGTCCTTGGTTTCTGGCATTCCTTCTTCCATTAATTTCTAATGGGTTTGGATTCTTCGGGCCTTCAATATTGGCAGCCATAGTTGAGCATTGGCTTAGAAGGTGACCTTGGTTTTTGCATTTCATGCAAAAGGCAAGTTTATTTTTATATTCTACCATTTGTTTCCTCAAGTATTTTCCATAGCCCAACTCAAAAAATGTTGATAATTCACATTCTAAATTTTTGTTAACACAACTCCTTTCCTGAGTCATTCTTGTCCTTACCAAAGTGGAATGGTCGATAGCAACCAGTTCCTCTATAGTTTTCACTATTCCTTGAATCCAATATTCGTTAATGAATTGGGTAGGTAAACTTAGAAAATGGACCCATATGGGGATTGTGTTAATTTTTTGTGTCTCTGGGTTAAAATATTCTCCCCAACACCTTAGAAATAGGTTGCACCTCCCTAGAAACCACGGCCCACTTATTACAATTTTCTCCGCATCTTCCTTGTTGTTGAACCTTATCATGAAAAACCCTCTTGCAAGGGACACCATCTCTAGGTTGACTGCCATTTTCCATTTGGTCCAAGCCCATGCCCTTATGGTCCCTATGTTGGGCCTACCACCTAGGAACTTCCCAACTAATGAATGCTTATCGAATGCCAAAAACCCATCCATAATGTTTGCAGGAGCGATGATCCTATTTTTTTTGGAATCAAAGGAGGGAGATTTTTACAAAAATCCCCCTAGACCATTTTAGGATTTTTGCAAAGTACCAAGCCTTTTTGGGTCTCGTAGCTCCTTGTTGGGTCCCTTTGTCAGGTTATTTATCGGGTGGATCAGATCCTGTTATCGAGCCTACTAGTTCAAGCATTGGATCACGTTCATCCTCTACCTCAGTTCCATCCTCTGGATCCTCACCTATCCCTTGCTCTTTGCTCCTACCTATCCCACCTAACCCTCCACTGGTCTGCCTCTACTCCCATTTTGACCCATCATTGTTGCTCCTCTGCTCCTCCATTTCCTCAACATGCATCTCCTCCATTGGCTGTGCTTCTTCAACACCAGTTTGATTGAGTAATTTCAAAACGGGTATTTTTGTGTACAGGGAGAACAATGTCCTTACCATAAACCAATGATTAAGGTGATGTGTTAATGAATTTCTTTATTGTAATCCTATCAGCCCATAATACCTGATTTATCAGTGAGTGCTAGCTCCTTTTGTTATCCCTCAAAGTTCACTTTAGAATCCTAAGAAGGTTCTTATTTGTTGATTCTACTAAATCCTTTCCTTGTGGATAGTAATTCAAATAAGTATTCAAATATATCCCATATTTACTAGTAAAATAAATCATTTTAGCACCTATGAAGGATGAACCATTATCAACCACCAATGCGTTAGGTATACTGAATCTTGTTATAAAAATTTCCATGAATTCTATCACAACTTCTTGATCAACTTTCTTGGTGGGTATTTGCTTCAACCAATTTGGTGAAATAGTATGTAGCAGTTAGAATATATTTATGTCCAGTAGATGAAATAAGTTATATTATCCCAATGAAGTCCAAGCCCCATTGCTGGAATGGTTATTCAACCTAAATAGGTCTTAAGGGCATAGAGACATTTCTATTCCTCCCAACATATATTTAGAATTCTTCATTCTTTCTAGTTACCTTGAATGTATATGAGAAAATTGATGCCCAATAGAAACCTATCCTGATTATCTTCAAAGTTGTAGTTCTTCTTGAATAATATCCACTTGATAGACCTCCATGTAATTCTTCCAAAACTCTCTATATTTGGTCATCTTTTATACACCTTAGCAATACACCATCCAATTTTTTTTTGTATAGCCTCTTTGGTAACAAAGTATATTTCAAAGCTTGGATTCTATATCTTCTCTTTTGTGAAGCATTTAAACCTATTATACATTTTCTAGTATGAAAATACCTTACCAGTTCATCGGCCCAATCCATGCTTACTAAGGGTTGATAGGTCCTGGAGTTGATTCTTGTACCTAGCATGGTATATACTTATTTGAGATTTGCTTAGCCAGTTCGTGACATAAGGCTATGCATCTCACCAGCTTGGTTGGGTGAATTTCCACATCATATTCTTGTATCTTGGATACCCAACCAACCCTTTTTTCATTGTGCTCTCCTTGTATGTTGAAATTCCTAACATCAGGATGAACTACATACACAATGGTTTTGCTCTATGCAAGGAAATGTCTAAACTTTTTTGATGATTTCATGATTGCATATTTTTTTTTTCAATAAATTTATATTTATCTTCATGTTCTTACATGGTTTGACTTAGGAAAGTTATGGGCCTTTCTTCATTATCTCTTCCCTTTTGAGTAAGAATTGCTGGATAACTCTCTTGTTCATATACAGTGTATAGAATGAAGCCCCTAGATTAATTTGGGTTAATCAGGATAGGCGCTTGATCTATCTATTCTTTTATTATTTTGAAAGCTTTCTTTCACAAGTCTATCCATTTGAACTCAGTATATTTCTTTAGTAACTTGGTCATAGGCTTGACAATTATGCAAAATATGCTACGAATTTGTGCATGAAATTGATTTTCCTAAAGAAGGATTGTAGGCCTTTATTATTTGGAGGTAATGGAAGTTCTAATCTTGCTTTTAATTTGTTAGGATATATGGCCAACATGGCTTCAGAAATAACATGACCTAGCAAGACTCCCTCTTGAACAACAAATATGGACTTCTTTGGATTCAAAGAAATACCAAACTCTCTAGATTTCTCAAAAACTTTCCTGAGATATTCAATTTGGTCATATTTATGGTGAGAGAACATTGTCATATCGTCTAAGTAAATAACTATGATTTTATTGATAAGTTCTCTATAATCCATATCTATTTCCATCTAAAAGGTTTCTCTAGCATTGGATAATCCAAAAGGTATTCTTTGGTAAGTAAATGTTCCCTAATTGGTAATGAATGCGGTCTTGTATTGGTCTTCATCCTTGATCCATACCTGATTGTATCTATAAAATCCATCCATTATTGATATTTCTACCCCTTACCCCTTATGATCATTTTCTACCCTCTTAATAGCCACTTTCTAGATATACTTTTGATGGATCATACATGGACTTTCACCATAGGGATTGTTGCATGTAGATCACCAAAAATCAGATTTTTTTGAGGAGTTGGCAGGTTTATTATCATCGTTAGCATAAACCACATTTGATCTCTCCTGATTTTTGCCACTTGTGGAAGATTTATCTCTTATCACCTATCAAAATATCCTTGGCTGGAAACTTCTCTCAGCTTCTCTTCTTTCCATTGAGGTCATATTATTGGCCATATTATTCATGAATGATTGTATGTCTAATAATATTACAAGTTAAGGATAAGGATTTAGTGCAACATATGCTATAGGGATTGCAAGAATAGTGGGTAAAGTTGGTGGAGTAAGGGGTACTTGAATCATCGATATAGAAGGTTATATGTTCAGGAAGATCCACGTGTTTATAAAATTAGTATTAGATTCCTGTGAGAGATATAGGTAGATAGGCATTATCATTTTTAAGGGAAGCCTTTCGATAACAATGAGGTCCTTTTTAGCTTTCAAAGCTTCCTAAATTTTTTTGGGAAGGTGAACACTTAAGACTATCTTATAACCATGCTTATATCTAATTGAAATCTCTAAGGTAATAATACATTGCTTGTTCGTTCATTGGCCTCAACCCATCAGGTACCCTCTGCCAAGTATGATTGAATATAATGTTGAAATCAACTATCTCTTCTTGAATATAACCATGCCAGATCGGACCCGCCACGTGGCTACAATGATCGGCAAAAGAGATTCCTGTGCGTGGCTGATTGCCCGTAGGCAATCAAAGTATTAAGCACGAGGTTTTTTTTTTTAAATCTCGTGAATGCGCCTGCAGGGCGCATGTGGGATTTTTCCCATGAAAGTTTTTTAAAAAAAATTTCGGCCAGCCAGTGCTTAATAAGCACGGGGCCAACCTTGGCTGACGGATCAGCCAAGGTAGCCCGACTGGCTAACACAGCCAGTGCGAGGGCCATCCGCGCGAGGTCAGGAGATCAATCCCCCGCGACGCCAATTTTTTTTGGCGTCTTCCCACCGCGCGAAGGACGAAAGGGAAGGTTTTAACCTTCCCTTCTCGTCAAGTGGTGTGGACTGACTGGCAGGAGCGCCAGTAGGCCGATCTCCTGTCGCGGGGACGCAGGTTCGAACCCGCAGGTCAGGTAAAATTTTTTTTATTATTATTTTTTTTCTTGCATTTTTTTAAATTTTCTCTTAGTTTTTTAATTAATAATTTTTTTTTGTTATTTAAATCATTTTTTTTCAAAATTAAGTGATTTTTTTATCAAAAATTTGTTTATTAATTAAATTCTATTAAGTTAAAGATTAAAATGATGCATTGAAATAAAATTTTATTAAAAAAAAAAAAAAAAAAAAAGGAAGGCAAAAGTTTTTTTTGTATTGTTTTCTCCTAATCAAACTGAGGGAGACAAGAGACAATCCTTGAAACAAATTTCTTTTGCAGCTTTGAGACTTCTAATAAATTTTTAAATTCTCCAAAATTTTCTAATCAATTGTTTTGGGAGAACAAATTTTTTGTCTCATGAAGAAAAAGCTTTGGATCACAAAAGCCCTTCGTCGTCTAAGAGTTATTCGAAAGAGGAACGAACTTAGACGTCAGACGACAAGATCTCATTTTCATCGTATGCTTAGAGAGCATAGAAGGAGCTTACCTCGTTTCAATACTTACACTAATCCTTGGAAGGGTTTGGATCGTAGTTATGGTCCCATGAGGATTAGAGAACCCTTTAATCCTGATGCACCTCCTATTTTTGAGTATTGAATAATTACGGGGGATAGAAAACCAAGTTGTGTGTCAACTGGTTCTGGAAGGTCTTTCAAATGCTTGTCGTGTGTCGACTTGTCTTGAAAGATATGCTCTAAATTCTACATTTTGTAAACATTAGGGGGGATAGAATTTTTTTAAGAATTCTATAGTTTTCAAAATTGTAAAGATAAAGGGGGGCTATTTCAGTTTCAAGAAAGGTGCATTCTCGATTTTACTCGACACCTTCTCTTCAAAATTGCTTGTACTAGGTGCATTTTCGATGGAATCCGACACCTAGAGTGATAAAAATTTGGGTGCTCTTATGTTTTTTGATTATTGCACTAAAAACATTTTTTTTGCAATTACAAAGTCACAAATAAAACATTACAAGGAGCTTTTCACAAACACCCAAACTTCACTCAAACACCATGCTAAAACTTTGCATAGGTTTACACAAGTAATTTCTCCCCATCAAAAAGGTCAAAAATTTCAATCACCTTGATAAGACTCTCTTTTGTTTGGCTTAAATAAACCTCAAATTTTTTCATCTTTTTTCAAAGGTGTTAAAAGCAGGTGCCATTAAATATCTTAGAGAGAAAATATCAAAAGTTTGACAAAACACTCCCTTGTTTCATTTGCTCTATTTTGTTTGGCTCAATATTCCTCAAACTTTTCATCTCTTGCTAAGAGTGTTAAGGCGAGTGCCATTAAATATCTTATAGAAAGCAAATTGAACCAACTTCTCTATACCTTTTTAGGGTATAGTGCAAGATAGCATCATATTAGTCCTCTTCACAAATTTGAAACCTAAACCATGGCCATGATACACAAGTATCTCACTAAGAGCCAACTGCTCAAAGGTTCAAATTACTCAGCATGGAAGACTAAGATGAAGGCTATCTTAACTGTAGAGGACTTGTGGTCAATAGTAGATGGAACTATCACTAGACCTCAATCTTCTGGTCAAGATCAAATAGACTTTGATAAAAAGGATAAAAAAATTTCCTTAATGATCTTGCTTGCTATTACTGATGATATCCAACCTCATATCAGTGAAGCTACAACTGGTAAGGCAGCTTGGGATGCCTTAAGTACCATTTTTGAGGGCAAGAATCAATCAACGATTCTTAACCTTCAAACACGACTTCATACATTACATATGAAATCGAGAGAAACAGTAGAGCTATTCCTCTGCAGAGTCGTAGAATTAAAAACAAAGCTGCAATCCTTAGGAGAAAAGTTGGAAGACCAAGTCTTAAACTCAATCATTTTGAGAGCTCTTCCTGACTCCTACAGAATGTTGATCACCTCCTTATAGGTTTTTGGTAGGATAGTAACTTTTGTCGAGTTGGTAAATATGCTTCAAACAGAAGAGGCTACCCAACTCCAGAGAGATGAGGCATCAAACAATGCCCTTTTTTCACAACGACAAGGTGGTAAGAAAAAGTGGAATCAACAGAAGGGTTCTTATTCTATACAAGACAAGGGTAAAGCCAAAGAGGTTTCGAAGAAGAAACAAAATTGTAAAATTTGTGACACCGACACTCATGAAACCAAACGATGTTGGTTTAAGAACAAACCGCCCAATGAACAAAGAAATAAGAAGGGCAAAGGCAAACCTAAGAACCAGCACAATCAACAACAAGGTCACATAGCAACTGAAGATTCTAGTTCTGATTCTGAACGAGCACACAAGGTGCTCATGACCCATACAGATTCTTCCCACAAGTATTCTTTGTGGTACATATATTCAGGCACTAGTAAACATATGACTGGCGATAAAACATGGTTTGCTACTTTTGAAGCTCGAGAAGGTAGAACGGTCACCATTGCTGATGATCAGACCTACAGAGTTCAGGGCGAAGGCGATGTTTCAGTCTCCCTTCCAGATGGAGAATGTAATATTGAAAAAGTTCTTTATGTTCCAGGATTAAAAAATAATCTCTTGTCAGTTCCACAAATCTTGGACAATAACATGAATGTCAATTTTACTGTGGACAAAGACAAGAAACGTTGCTTCATCACCAAAAAGGGAAAATCGATAGCAATAGGTTCATACAAACATGGTTTGTTTGTCTTAGATGCACTTACCTCCACTCATACTGCACTTGCAGTGACCACAAAGGAGGCCACTTCTCTTTGGCATAAGAGATTTGGGAATTTGAGTTTAGGATATTTACTAGAGCTAAGTAAATATCAAATGGTGAAAGGACTTCCTCCCCTTTCGTCTATTTTGCCAGTGTGCTCTGATTGCTTGTCAGGCAAGCAACATAGAGTACCTTTTGAACCTAGCTTTTTTCGAGCTAAGGAACCTTTGGAGTTAGTACACACAGATTTGTGTGGTCCTATGTCTACAAGTTGTGGAGGAAAATAGTATTTTCAATTATTTGTTGACGATCATTCACGCAAAATGTGGGTCTTCTTCTTGCAGTTGAAGTCTGAAGCATTTTCCTATTTTCAGCATTTTAAATCTCTTGTTGAGAAGGAATCAGGATGCTTTATTAAGACCCTCCATTCAGATCGAGGGGGGGAATACACTTCAAAAGAATTTTCCTCATTCTTACAGACATGGGATAAAAAGATAGTTAACAACAACCTACACTCCTCAATCCAATGGGGTTGTCGAGAGAAGAAATCGGTCCATAATGGAAATGGTTCGATGTATGCTTAAGGGGGCCAACCTTGAACAAACTTACTAGGTCAAGGCTGTTCAAACTGTGGTATATCTTCCGAATAGGGCTCCCACAAGGGCACTTAAAGGTATGACTCCTCAGGAATCATGGAGTGGTAGGAAACCCTCCATAACTCATCTAAGGGTATTTGGGTGTAAGGCATTTATGCATATACCTAAGGAGAAAAGAAAGAAATTAGATGAGAAATATCTACCTTGTATATTTCTTGGTTATGATGAAATTTCAAAATGCTATCATTTGATAGACCCATATACCAATAAAATATATATAAGTAGAGATGTAGTGTTTGATGAAGCTTTCACATCCAACACTACATCAGTATACCTAGATGATGAGGAGGAACAACAACCTCCTCCTCCTCCTTCTTCTTCTTCTTCACAACAAAAGAAACCACCCAAATGGTATACAAGCACAATGAAGGACTCTAAACTCACTTCCCCTCCAGATCTTACTCTCAATCATCCAAATACAAGAAGCATGTCACAGAAAGACAAGGGTAAAGCATCCACTTCAGTTGATGATCTTTGTGCAGATTTTCAAGACCTTTACTGTAGATAGAGAGTTACCAAGGGAAGATGAGAGGGAGATAGATGAGGAGAGGGTTTACTTATCAGCATGTGATGAGAATGAACCTTATACAGTTGATGAAGCACTTAGTCTGCCTCAGTGGAAGATAGCTATGGATGCAGAATATAACTCCCTCATTAAAAATAAAACATGGAAGCTAGTGAATTTTCCTAAAGGTAAGAAACCCATAGGTTGCAAATGGGTCTACAAAATCAAATATAAGGCAGATGGCACTATAGATAAGCATAAGGCCTGACTTGTGGCAAAGGGCTATGCTCAAAAGGAAGGACTGGACTATGAAGAAACCTTTGCTCCTACAGCAAGGATGACCACCATTCGAGTACTTTGTGCTATGGCAGCACAATTCGGATGGAAGTTACATCAAATGGATGTAAAAAGTGCCTTTCTTAATGGTGACTTAAAAGAGGAAGTATTCATGACTCAACCTCCTGGATTTGCAGAGGAAGGCCATGAGCAATATGTTTGCAAATTGGTAAAATCATTATACGGGCTAAAACAAGCCCCAAGAGCATGGTACATAAAGATGGATAGTCACCTATTGCAACATGGATTTAAGAGAAGTCCATCAGACGCAAATCTCTATATCAAGAACACAGGTTCTGAGATAGTGATTCTTGTGTTATATGTAGATGATCTGATCATCACTGGAAATTTAGAGAATTTAATTAAAGCCGTGAAGGATGACTTGAAAAAGTTATTTGATATGACAGACCTAGGACTTCTCCACTACTGTCTTGGCCTTGAAATAGAACAAAAAAAGAATCATCTAAGGGTGACCCAGAAAAAGTATGCTAAGACTTTAGTAGAAAAATATCGTATGACTGATTGTAAACCCAAAGCAACACCGATGGAATCAGGGTTACAGTTATCACAAAATGAAGACTCACCATAGGTAGATAGAACACTTTATAGACAAATGATTGGAAGCCTCATCTATCTGACTAATACTAGACCAGATATTACTTTTGCTGTAAACTATCTTTCTCGGTTCATGCAAGAACCAAAGGTGTCCCATTGGAAAGCAGCTAAAAGAGTCATACACTACATTCAGGGTAGTTCAGATTATGGTCTAGAGTATAAGAAGAATAACTCATTCTTCTTACAGAGTTACACTGACTCTGACTATGTTGGCTCCATAGATGATAGAAAATCAACTTCAAGCTATGTTTTGCATCTTGGATCCGGTCCTGTCTCATGGCATAGTAAAAAGCAACAGGTTGTTGCTTTATCTTCAACTGAGGCAGAATATCATGCTACACGTGGAGCTGTGTGTGAAGTGATATGGCTAAGTCGCATCTTGGCTACCATGGGCCTACCAAAGAATCTTCCTATTCACATGTTTTGTGACAACTCAGGTGTTTTAAACTTGGTCAAGAATCCAGTACATCATGAATGAACTAAACATATTGATACAGATTGTCATTTTATTCATGATGAAGTTCCTAAACACAGAATTCAGCTCCAACACATTCCCACCGACGAACAGGTTGCAGACATTTTTACAAAGGCACTTGGACATGTCAAATTTCAACTGTTTCGGAGTAAACTTTGTATATCAAAGTAATGTAATAAAGGGGGGATGTTAGGGTAAAATGAGGTAGTATATTGCATTATACTACATTAGTTAGATTATTACATCTACTTTGACTATTTACCATATAGATATTTTTCTTCCTAAAATATCTACAGGTTAATTTATGTTTACCTTAGGTTAGAATATCCTATTCTAACTCTATCCTAACTTTACGCTATCCCCTATTCTAGGATACGCGTTAGTTAGCATTAGATTAGCAATATGGTTCAAATACCTATTTTGTAATCTATATAAACCTAAAGCTATTCTAAAGCTAAGGTTAATGAGCATTAGATTATTTATTTTTTAATCTTACCTTCCGCCTAACAAGCCCTACAATCAATGAAACAACAACACACACTTATATGTCTGAGATTGCCTCCCTGGATGAGGTTGTTAGCATAACAAAAATGAATGCAATAAAACTAGTAATATGAACATAAATAACTAAAATAAAGATTATGCTAATGACATGAAAACACGAAGAAAGCATAATAAAATAAACTATCACCAAAACCCTAGACTAGGTTGAGGACCACTATCCAGGACAGTGGCCACTAAAGTGAAATTTATCTCTATTAATTCAAAGGATATGGGATTAATTTTGCTACTAATGTTAAATGATTATTGTATGTGCACAGATGATTACCTCTCAGATGGCTAGCACTTCATTGTTGCTTAAAGGTGATCATATTTGCTCTCCAATCCGATAGATATTCACTGTGTATGCTCTCCCAGAAAGGCTCTCCAAAGGTTCCCCGATCTCTCCCTACAATAATGATAAAATAATATCCCCTAGTGCTTTTAGGTTCACTCCTTATAATGTGTTCGAAACCCTAGGTCAATGTCTAAACCCTAGGAATGAATTCTTCATGCGCACTGGATGTTAGCATGAGAGATTTTGCCTTTGTCTGCACCTGAGGGCTAGTTAACTAGTGTCTAAATCAAGACATGAGTCTCTCATGAAGACTGGCCATGAGGAATCATGCAATATTATCCCTGCTCAACCTTCTTGCATGCAGACTGCCACTTCCACCTGATATAAGGCTAGATTGGTGGCAAAATGTATTTTAGGGTTTAGCTACTGCAGTCTATAATGGCTAAGGTTTGGCTGCTATGAGCTAGAGCAGCTAAGGTTTAGCCAATCTGAGCTACATCAACTAAGATTTGTCTTCTATGAGCTGCGACAACCAAGATCCAGCCACTCTGGTCCATAGTGGCCAAGCTTGGATGGGCTGAAAATGCCCAAAATGAGTGGTAAGAATCACTTTTGATACTTGGAAGGTCCCAAGGTTTAGTCACATGACCTATGAATGTGCCCATGTGAGTAGTATTACTAAACATGAAATTTTTTATGTGTCTACAGTATTAAAGTATATAGTCCCTTAGTGAGCTTGATCCATTTCCCATTCATCCTACATTGGTAGTTGAGTAATATTTTTAGTTACTATTTCAGCTTGGTAATCATCTAGTATTATTTCTTCATTAGGCTTTTTTACCAACGATGTCATCTTCATCCTTGAGAGCTGCTTTCTGATGTAATATATAGCCACCGTATCCTAAGTGTGGGCTATGTTTTTGGAGGCTTGAGCACAGTGAGACTTCCACCAATCTGAGGCATTTGTGTTATTCTTCTTTAATTTTTTTACATTAGAAATAGTAGGGTGATTTTTAGCAGATGTAGGAATGGATTGCAAATTTAGGAAATGGGTAGTTTTGGAGAAAGGAATTGTGACCAAAGTGGCATCTACATTCAATGGTGCTAATATGAAAGCTATGGGGAGGGCCAAAGATGATATGGGATCATATGGTGCTTGTGATGTAAGTGGTGGTGGTGAAGGTTGAGGCTATTGGTTTAAAGGATATGAGGTATCACCTTCAGGAGTAGAATGAGAGGGAATTATCTTTGGGATTGAAAATAATATGGAGTAGAAGAAATAGAAATCGTACCTAGCACTAATGATGATGTTTTTTTATTTGTGCTTTCAATAGGAGGTGGTCCTTCAGTAGGAGGTGGTACCTCGACCAACTTTTCAGGTTTAGGAGTATTAACTTCTTGATGTTGAGGGGACTACTCTGTATCTTTCACCATGTATCCTATTTAGGAGTCTTCATTGATCTATTCACATATGATTCTTTTTTGTTTTTATTTGGTTATAGACTCTAATTTTCTTTTTCTAAAAACAAGATATTGGTCATCATACTCTATATTAGAGGTCAAAGCAGGAATAAAGTTAGGGTTCATCTTCTTAGGGACCTCTTGTTGTTCGATGGCAATTTATTTTCCTTTACTTTGATTTGATTTATCCTTTTCTACTAGAAGAGGATTACTTTCTTGGGTAGCCAAAAATCTTCACAGAACCTTGTTCGCAAGATTTTTCAACCATGTAGCTTGGTATTTCTCATAATTAAGGGAAAATGCATGATCATTCTTCAATCCCAACTTGGAAGGGGTTATGTTAATTTGTACCCTCATCATACACCAGATCAAAATATTTGATGTTGTCCACTTTGGCCCTCTTTTTTCATTATCCATATATTCTTATCTTTTAAAATATGGTTTGGATTATCCTTAGGGTTAGAATCTACCACATGTTCATAGAAATCATGCCATGGTAGCAAAGGTTGCATCTGGTCTACATGCCATTCTAGCACTTCATTTTTTACGTTGTTTCTATGTTGCTCCATGGCTTCTCAATAAAATACACGATGCTTCTTGAAATAAGTCTTGTTCAATGTAGACTGTATTTTTGCAAACCTATCAAGGGGATCATATTTCCACCTTTTTGGAAATTCCACTAGCTTTAGATATTTTAAGTCTTGAGAGATTTCTTCATGTTGCCCTTTCTTGGATACAATGATACCTTCAAATTGGAAAGGCATTGGACGTGTACCAGTTTTTCCTATTCTTGTGCTAAATTTGGAGTTGATGTATTATGTCTATCTCACGTACTCCAAGATAAAAAAATTATTAGTGACATAGTGGGGAAGTAGAAAAGACATCCTTGTGAATCCATAGAGTCTTATGACTACCCCTTGAGTTAAAATAAACTAGTCACCTTCTTCTACATGCAGGTGCTACAAAAATTTTGGTAAATTTTGGAGATAATCTCTTTATTTCTCCATACAAGATTTTTAGAGCTTGTCCCATAAATTCCCTATTAAAGTGATAATATGACTTAGCTTTTGAGAGTACCGATGTCCATTCATATATAAAAATTATTCTCCATTTCTTGTCTTTGTCAATTATAGATATGAAATAATGATGCTTCGACATAAAAAAGAAGAAAACCCATACCAAATACGATGAAAACCTGAAAGACACCTGGGATCCTTTTTGCATGTTGGACAAACCTTCGTGAATTTTTTGGAATAAGAAATATGGCCAGTCAAAAAAAATTGGTATGGTTCTCTCATCCATGATAGAGGTGCCATAGAACTTAGGGTTTGATATGTATTGAGCTACTACAGTCTACCACATGTATACTTGTGTGTTCGATTTCAATCCTACCACCATAGCTAACATCGATTAAATCTCAAGGCTCTTAAAATTTGATAGGGAAATGGGGGCTTCTGAAAGAATTTCTCTAGTTGGTGGCTCAACTAATTATAATTGCAACAAATTATTGATGTTATTTGTAGATTAAATATACAACGCCAAACATAAATAAAGAAATCACAATAAAGGAATGCAGAACAGTTGTACAAAATGAATGATTTTTATTAATCAATGGAGTTTAGAAACTCCTTTTAAGTACAACAGGGCCTGTAACCCTTTATTGTGATTTCTTTATTTCTATTTGGCGTTGTATCTTTAATCTACAAATGGCAATCACGGTGGGACCCCCTAGGGTTTCATGTTTTTAATACTTGCTTTACTGATCTATTCCTGTTTTTGTTTTATTTTGCAGGTTTCAAAAATCGTAAAATTCGCTGTTCTAGTGAACTAGGGTTTCTGAGGAGTTTGCAGAAAATGCAGCAGATGCAGAGCGATGTCTGGAATTCCGATCCAAAATGCAAAGGTGTGTTTCAACCTGCGCAGACTCCCTTGGGCGTTTGAATGGAGTTTTACAGAAAAAGCGTAGGCTTTCGAGTAAGTGCGTTTTTTTTTTCTTTGTTAAACTGTACTTTTTACGTTTTTGGTTTTTCTACTGTATTCTATTTCTTTTTCATATCATTGCTTTAAAATGAACAAAAACTAAGTAATCTGGAAAAGAACAGTTAAGCTGTATATACATTTTTTTTTTTGTTACATTTTTAGTTACATTTTTCTGCATTGCATTATTGGTTGTTGCTTGCATAAAAAAAAAAAAAATTGCATACCTAGCTGCATATTAGAATAGCTACGAATTATATATTTTAGTTATCTAAGTAGGACTATTGATTGGATGTCAATAGTACTCCCGCCATTGGGTGATTCCGAGCGGAGAAGTGGACGAACCTTCCGGTTGCTCCTTTGATATCCGATATCATTGGTAGGCGGGGGTTTTAAATGGTGTACTCCACTTCTTCGGAGGAAATGGCATATTTTCAGTGGCCTCTTACTTAGATCATTAGAACTTTTGATTTATAGCTTTGTATGTATACATTAGACAACTAAAACACTTAAAATAAAATTCACTGCATTTCATATTGCATTTAAAACAGTAATATCTAGATTTCATCACCAGTTATTACTTGAAGTTTAGTGACGATGGAATTCATCTCCATCCATTAAACTTCTGCCTTAGACACCATAGGTCACCCCCGAGCAAACTTGCTGGATTTCATCACTAGTAAGAATCTCGTTGTCCTTTCCTAGCCATAGTTTTTACCTTTTTTGTGAATAATTCAAGATTAGATCACATGCAAAACTCATAAACCGGACACTTAAAATTTACTACAGATTAAGATCAGAAAATAAGTAATTAACCACAGGTAAGACACATTGGTTGAAACCTAGGTTGTGACTGTTTTCTAATAATTTCTTTAGTGTAAATTTATCATTCAAGTTTTGCATTCTTCTTTTCTGAATTTTTTTAGATTTATTGCGTTATGGTCTTAACAAGGAATCAATCTAAAGTGTTAAATCTAAATAATCAAATGAATAATTCACAGAACATCCCCACCACCAACATGACCACTTATCCTAGTGAATTTTGGGCAGGTTCGCCTGCAGGTCTTTCACGTCCTTCTATCGTCTATCGCATGGCCATGCCCATGGAGGAAGACAATTCCTGTCATATTACCCACATTGATATGGCCCAAGTGCAAACTCACTTAAGAGATGGCACTGGTTATATCCTTGAGCCAATCCAAGAT
Organism: Wollemia nobilis; assembly: GCA_028583015.1. Classification (NCBI taxonomy): domain Eukaryota; kingdom Viridiplantae; phylum Streptophyta; class Pinopsida; order Araucariales; family Araucariaceae; genus Wollemia; species Wollemia nobilis. The sequence goes on along the minus strand of JAQPPZ010000386.1, from coordinate 1,875,564 downwards.
TCCCCTATGCAAGATTCTATTTTTTAGCAGGATATTGCATCAACCATACCCGCTGGTTTCACTCAGGTCTACACTAACCCTTTTTTTTAGGCTAATGTTGTATCTTCTCAGCCGGATTCATCTCCAACATCTTCCCAGATGCTCAATTTTCCTCCTTTGGAGACAAATGTAGTGTCTTCCCGACCAATTTCTCCTCCATTTACCCGGGTGTACACCAATTCTCTCTATGAGGCTGGTGGAACCTCCTCTAGCCATGACCAATTTCAACCCTCTTCTTCCCAAACCATTTATGGTTTCACCCTACCCGGGCACGCTCATCGTTTCTTCCCAGGTACCGCCTACTTCAGCCACCTTCATTGCCCCTGCTACGTAGTCTCCTGTGACTACCATGGCAGCCTGCCCTCCACCTTCATCCAATCATCCCACATCCCTTGGGTTAGAAATTAATAAGGTTAGGGAGTACCTCGACAAGTTGATTCAGCAACAACAAGCAACAAAATGCCCAACCACCTATCGTAGTAAATCCTACACCCCAACCAATTTCTACCCAACTCGCCTTTTCTTAGCTCGAGCCCCACCTGGTACCCCAATCTTCGAGTGGTGTCCATTCCTACCCCACCTTTCTCCCAACCCGACCCAGTTCATCATCCACCCCAATCACCTTCTTTCTGGTATCATCCATACCAACAACCTGTCCATTCCACACCACCTAATCCAGGCAATTTCATCCCATCTCATCATTTTTCCACTCCTCCATTGCATCATCATAATCATCAAACAAGTCAAAATTTTCATGAAGATTCTCGACTCCATGCTATGCAACAACAGATTGACAACCTTATGCTCAACATGCCTGGCTCATCTAGTCAGAAACCTATGCTAAGGTCGTTGATCAATCAACCAATTCATCCTTCGGTACCTTCACCGCCATATCCAATTGATTTCACATTACCGAAGTTTGATAAATTTTGAAGAACTGAGGATCCTCACGAACATGTGAGCTCATTCATGCATGCCTGCTTTAGAATCCAAAATAATGACGCTCTTATGCTCAGAAATTTTCCTCAGACATTAGGAGGAGATGTTGTACAATGGTACAATCATTTACCTCACCATAGCATTTATGCTTACGAGCAATTGATTAATCTGTTTTTAGAACGATTCTCCCTAAAAGTACAAATGAAAGTCTCATTGTCCAACTTATACAAGCTCAAGCAACATGACGATGAGACTATTTATGACTTTGGAAATCATTGGAGGGCTATCATTAATAAATTGCCATTCTCCCTACCAATGGAGGAGTTAACCAAAATGTTCACCCAGAGTTGTCTAAAACCTATCTCTTGGTTACTCCAATTACAACAATACAGGACTTTTGAAGAGGCTTTGGCCCAAGCAAGTATCATAGAAGACATTAAAGTCCAAGAGGGTGTTTTAAAACCCCATAGAAAATAATGGCAACAAAAGGGCCAACAACGAAATAATAATTATGGCCAAAACAAACAAGCACAGGCTAGTTCAGCCTCAAATGTTAACCAAGTTAATCAAGTGGTGGCGAGCCAGCCCGTAATGGCTCAACAACAACAAGTAATGCAAATTCAACCGCAACCAATTGCTTATCATGCGGTACCCGCCCCTCCTCAACCAGCTCACAATACTGGGCCAACCATGGAAACTCAACCTTGGCAAACAAATCGTCCCAAGCAGTAGTTCACACCTTTAGATGAACCATATGCGGTCATATTCAACAAGTTATATAGCACAAATTAGTTAACTTTACCTAAGTTTAAACCTTTAGAACCATCTAGAAGGGGGAAGTATTACAAGGAGTACCTATTTTGTCCTTATCATAGGCAAAATGGACACGATATCAATAATTGTACAACTTTCAAACATGTGATCCAAGATCTTATTGAGATTGGAGCCATTAAATTGGATAGCCCCTTAGCCCAACAAAATCAAAATCTTGGTGTATTTCAAACACCCCTTCCACATGGGGAGGAAGCTCCAACAACTTCAGGGGGAGTAACTCAGGTAACTCCTCCTAATAAAGTCAACCATATACAACAATACCAAGGTTTTGTGGGTACTATTAATGTAGTAACCCGGGGTCAAAGGGCGAACCAACCAAATCAGGCTGAACCACAACCACCTATACAAACCCCTAGTCCACCTCAGGTAACAGTGACCCAAAAACATGCTAGTACTTCTCAACAATCGCTAAATCATTCTACTCAACGCCAACGACCCATAATGTCATTGAGTAGCTGATTAACTACCAGTTTAAAAATGGCTTCTGCCAAGTTATCGATCTATGACCTCATTCAACAATCTCCCCCACATAAAGAGGCATTAATGGAAATATTAAAGTCAATCGAGCTTCAAACTCAAGATACTAATGCCTTCAACAACTTTGTAGGGAGTATTCAAACATGCATGGAGCCCTCCATCACTTTCTATGATTTTGAAATCAAACCTTTATCAACAGAAAGTATAGATCCTCCACTGCATATCATGGCCAAGATCGATCACAAGCCATTCAAGAGAGTCTTAATTGACACCGATTCCTCAATCAATATCATTACAACATCAACATTGAGTCATCTAGAGCTATCGCCATCCCTTATCACCAAGTCGACTTTTACTCTTAAAGCATTCAATGATGCTTTATCTTCCATGGTTGGCATAGTTATCTTGCCCATTGAGGTAGGGGCCCGAACTTTGCATACCTTGTTTCACATCTTGGAAGGGTCCATGGCATACAATGTATTTCTTGGATGGCCTTGGCTTAGGGAGATGAGATGTGTCCCTTCTATACTGCATCAATGTCTGAAGTATGTATATGAGGGACAGGTTCATTGTGTACCTTCTGACATTGAACCCTTCAAACATTGCAACTATGTCTTGGAGCCTTATGAGATTGTGTTGCCATCCACTCATCTTTTCTTGACCCCATCTACTTCTTCTATACCATCTTCTTTTAAAGCTCCCATTCCTGAGGAGCTACCCATCATATCGCAACCATCTTCCTCTTTCGCTATTCCATCTCATTCACCACTTTCTTCATCTCCTAATATTCCTTCTTCTTCATCAGTGACCACATGCACATGTGGCCATGACCAATCATCTCTTTCCACGTCATTACCCCCTTCTTCTATAGGTTATTCAACATCACCTATTATTCCTCCATCTTCCCAACCATCACCAGCTGATGTTTCACAAGTCAGTGAAGCATCAACCCAACCAAATCCTTCCAATTCTTCTATCCCACATTCTTCTATTCCATCATCTAGTCCATCTCTCTCCCAAGTCAAGGTCCATCTAACTGATGTAGGTATTGGTGAGTATGCCATCCAAGATGTCCACATCACACCGTTCAATGTGCAAACAGTTAAAGATTTTGGTCGTCCACATGACCAACATTTATCCATTGGATCGGTTTATAACATGGGTTCTATGCCAAATTCCATTAATTTTGTATATGGGGGAATAGAGTCATCTTCTAGTCCTACCACCATACCAGAACCCAAGCATCCAGCCCCTGCCAATATCGAAAGGATGGAGGGTTTTCCCTCTCGCTATTTCCACAGACATAATTGGCAACAATTTGGCCTAGGTCGATACGAGCAAGGGGTAACTGAACGCATCGATATGCCATACCAGAGACCCACTGAGCGTTTTGGTCTGGGCTACCAACCACTTCCATCCCTTTCTTCTTTTGAACAAGCTTTTCAAAGCATTAATCTTAATTCATAAGAAGAAATCCTCCACCCCGATGAATCCGAAGATGAAGCCTATGAAGAATTTGACGTCATGTCAAATGGTGATGAATCTGAAGAAGAGTCGGTGCCAATTGTTACCCTCACTGAACAAGACGAGTTTTATCTCCAATTTTTCCCTCTCCAAGAAGTGATCTTTCGCTTGTTTCTTCCACAAGAACGAGGTGAACCACCCCCTCCACCACATCCATAAGCCATAATCCAAACCTGTATTATATGTATATACTAAAATAGTGGTTTTCATCACTACCAAAAAAAAAAAAAAATCAGAAAATTCTCAAAAAAAAAAAAAAAAAAAATAAAAAAATATATAAAAATACTTTATTGCTTTATGTATGTGTGTAATAGTGGTTTTCACCACTACAAAAAAAAAAAAAAAACTCAAACTACAAAAAAAAAAAAAAAATTAAAAAACTATGTTGTTTTGCATTTCAGGTCTTCCGAGGTCTTCACCGGTATTCCCTTCCATTCCGCCCATCCTTTCTTTCATAAGTCGACAATGAATTTTGAAGACTTATTCACCCCGCTCCATAATCCATATGATCCGGATAAGCCAATCCCGATCAACCCAAACCTGATTGACATGGATCGGATTTCATCTCCTCCATCTATTTCAGAGTTCATCCTTTTCGAGGAATTGTTAAGGGCTTCCGCCAACTACATTCCTCCTTCACCTCCACATTCACCTTCATCTTCTAAGCCAGAGTTATTCCAGGCAGACATAGATGAGAGAAAGGCACAGGAGCTTGATGACATTTTAGATGACATAAATCTGATCCCTACTCCCCATCAGCTTGAGGAAGGTTCCCACATGTCTATTGAAGAAAATATCGATGTATACCTTAGTCCAGACCAAGATGGCACCCAAATTGTGAAACTGGCTAAAAGTCTATCATCAGAGGAACAAGAGCAAATGATTGCTCTACTTAAGCGGAAGAAGGAGATATTTGCATGGTCTTACAAAGACATGCTAGGCCTAGACCCTAATTTGGTTGTCCATAACCTCACCTTACAAAAAGATGCTAAACCTGTCAAACAAAAACTTAGGAAAATACATCCTACCATGGCCCTCATAGTTAAATCGGAGATTCAAAAACTTTTGGATGTTAAATTTGTCATCCCGATTGATTATCCTGAGTGGATTTCTAACATGGTACCTGTTCGCAAGCCTAACGGGGGAATACGTGTTTGCATCGATTTTCGAGATCTAAATAAAGCGTGTCCTAAGGATGACTTTCCTCTTCCAAACATTGATACTCTTGTGGACACCTATGCTGGTCATGAAATGCTTTCATTCATGGATGGATTTTCAGGATACAACCAGATTCGAATAAACCCTGAAGATCAACACAAAGTAGCATTTACCACACCTTGGGGAACTTTTTGTTACAGTGGTGATGCCCTTTGGCCTTAAGAACGCAGGTGCAACCTATCAACGAGCCATGACTTATATTTTCCATGATTATATGCATAAGATTATCGAATATTATGTGGATGATTTATTGGCAAAATCTAAAACTCGACAAGAGCATTTTGATGTATTGGAAATTTTTTTTGATAGACTTCTAGAGCATAAAGTAAGGTTGAACCCTAAGAAATGTGTCTTTGGTGTTACCTTAGGCAAACTCCTAGGTTTTATTATCTCTAAACGAGGTATTGAGGTGGACCCAAACAAGGTCAAAGCCATTATGGAAATGTGTCCCCCAACTAATTTGAAGGAATTGCGTAGTTTGCAAGGAAAGATTAATTCAATCCGTCACTTTATTGCATAACTTTCTAATAAATGTAGGCCATTTTGCCACCTACTACAAAAGGGGGTACAATTTTCATGGACAGATGAGCGTCAGAAAGCCTTTGATGACATCAAGCAGTACTTAGCGTCTCCACCAGTCTTAGCTCCACCTCGTCCAGGGGTCCCTTTCAATATTTATATCTCAGCAACGGACTTTGCCTTAGGGACAATGCTTGCACAAAATAATAAACAAAATCGTGAGCAAGCTGTCTATTATATTAGTCGAACATTGGTAAGCTATGAAACCCGATATGCTTATGTGGAAAATTTGTGCTTAGCAGTGGTTTTTGCCACTAAGAAACTTCGTCATTATATGCTTAGCCATACAACATATGTCATAGCTAGAGAAAACCCTCTGCGTTATATGATGTCTCGCACTTATAATAACACTCGTACCGCTAAATGGATAATGTTGCTTACCGAATTCGATCTTGAATTCATTAGCCAAAAATTTGTTAAAGGTCAAGTTATAGCCAATCAACTTGCGGAAGCTCCACTACCTAGTGATCATCCTTTGATTATTGAGCTCTCAAATGATTCGGTATTTTCTATCACTGAACAAGAAGAGGACATCATTCCGGAGGAAGATGTTGACATCACGCTATTTTTTTATGGCTCTAAGTGCGTGAAAGGTCAAGGCGCTAGAGTTGTGTTTCATACACCTCAAGGGATTCCCATCCCTTTATCATTCAAACTAGACTTCCAATGCACCAATAATACAGCAGAGTATGAAGCCTTAATTTTAGGTCTTCAATCAGCCATAGCTATGAGCATTAAGTGTATTCGAATATTTGGGGATTCTCAACTCATGGTTAAATAAATTACAATAGAATACCAAGCCAAAGAACCTACCATTAAGCTTTATCATGATGTAGCAATGAAGTTGCTCTCTAAGTTTGATTGGTATGAGATCACTAGTTTGCCTCATTTGACTAATAGATTTGTGGATGCCATGGCCTCTCTTGGATCATTGATTCCAAAGGACTCCCTTGGAGAGGTACAACCCCTAATCATTTCCACAATCTCTAAGTTTGCAATTGTCCGTGCTGAGTCTAAGGATGAAAAAGATGTTTGCTTTATCCATTCGGATCCATATGAGCCTTGGTCTAGTGAGATAGTAGCCTTCCTCAAGTTTGGAACACTCCCATATGATTTGTCTCGAACTGCCTGTCGCTGTTTTAAGCAAAAGGCAGCTCATTTTGTTCTTTTTGGGGATGTGTTGTATAAACGTGGATATGATGGAGTACTCCTTCACTATCTAGAAGCAGGTGAAACACATAGAGCTATTGCTGAAGCCCATGATGGTACTTGTGGTGGTCATTTTAGTGGAATGGCCATTGCGAAGCGTATTTTATGTATGGGGTATTATTGGCCCACTATGGAACAAGATTGTTGCAAATATGTTAAACAATGTAAAAAGTGTCAAGAACACGCTAATTTAACCCATATACCATCACAAGTTTTACAGCACATCCAAAGCCTTTGGCCCTTCTCACAATGGGGTCTCGATTTAATTGGAAAGATTTCACCTGCCTCTTTAGGACATCATACTTTCATCATTACAGCCACTGAATACTTCACAAAGTGGGTTGAAGCTGTTCCTCTAGCCAGTACAACAGGTCCTAGAATTGTGGAGTTTATACTTCACCATATCATTTGTCGTTTTGGTATTCCCTCTAAAATTATTTCTGATAACAACAAGTCTTTTAAGAATAAGGATGTTCGAGCTCTTTGTGAAAAGTATAATATCCAACATAGTTTCTCAACTCCTTACTACCCACAAGCCAATGGACAAGCTGAAGCTTCCAATAAGACCATAATTGCTATTCTTAAGAAACTTGTTAAAGAAAATCATAAAGATTGGCATACACAAATCCCCTTAGCATTATGGGCTTACAGAACAAGCATCAGAACTCCCATTGGGGCAACGCCATTTTCTTTGGTCTATGGAGCTGAAGCAATCATGCCTTTTGAGCTCGAGATCCCTTCCTTGTGAATTTCTTTGCAAGAATTTATCGATGATGATACTACTAGACAAGCACGTCTTGATCAACTCACACTCATAGATGAAAAATGAATCAATGCTTTAGAGCATTTGCGATTTTATCAAGACCGATTGAAACGTGCTTACAATGCCAAAGTTCATCTAAGAGAATTTCAAGTAGGGGATCTTGTCCTTAAAGAGAATCAACAAAACACCAATGCATTGCCGCATCTTCGAGATAAATTCGCGGCTAATTGTTTAGGTCCATATATGGTCACCGAAAGAGTGGGCAATGAAACTTATAGACTTGTCGCTTTAGAGGGAGAGGAAGAACCCGAACCACTTAATGTTATACACTTGAGGGCATTCTACGCATAGTTTGAATTTTATATGTACATATATACATGGCTTGTACAACAAAAAAAAAAAAAAACAAATAAAATAAAAAGAATTTGCATTTCATTGTTAGTTGCATTGCATTTCATGTGCATACATCTCATTGAAAACCATAACATTTCATTTTCAGCCATAGTTGCATATCATGTTAGAGACCATTCTATCTGTTGGATATAAAATTTGGTCAAGCAAAAGTCATGTTGCCTTAATCGGGGGCACCTTCATAAAATCCATCAAACCGAATTGTCATTCGTACACCCATTTTCTATTTGCACATATTTACATTGCCAAAATGTTTTGAGTCACTCAGCCATTCCTAGTGTTTTAAGCAAACTTCGAAATGCATGTCAAAGTTCTCTAGGGCCATATCACAAATTACACTAAATAAAATCTTGAGTATTGGGAAATGATTTCAAAAGCGGTCTTGAACCTATCACATTTTCACATCTTAAAAACATCTTGTGTCAAAGAGAGATAACATCATCCTTGGGTTGTGCCTTGAAGTGAAAAGGGTAATCCTCGTTTGTCCTATCATGCAAACATAGTCCATAAAATAGTGGTTCTTACCACTATCACAAGCAATCACAAAATATAAATATAAAAAAAGTAGTAAGGATAGGGTAAAATTCTCATCATACTTCGGTTGAGAATCCGATTCCCCAAAGCTCTAAGGAAATGAACATTTTTTACACACCACTGATCCCAAATAAGTTGTAAGGATCGTACTACTTGTCCAGTCAGATGGATAGGTAGTCATACCAAAGGCTTACAAAGGTCTAAAACAACATGGACTATGGAGTTAACCTTCACCGGGGCTATAGACGCTTGACTGGCAGTGGAGTATACTCATTGCATGGCGACATGTCTCTCCTCAAAAAGAGACCTCTGAATGCTCATATGGACAAACTAGCTTTGGGGTCTTCTCCATAACAGAGGTTACCTAATTTATGCAAGATGAGGTTAATGAACACACTTGCACACACACAGGTTTTTGATTGCCTAGAGTCACTACCATGCTTCTGATTTGGTTAATGAACTCGCATGCACACACATTTGGTTCTAGTTGAATTAGGCAGTGTTAGTAAGTTTGTTTGATACCACTAGCATGTTTGAGTCTTTGTAAAATAGTCTTCCATATCAACCTCCATATCACCCTCCATATATTCTTCCATATTCATGTCATTCCATACGTCATCCATTCACAAGCCACCAAGTTCGGTGCCCCTAATTAAACAATTATGATAACAGTTCGCTAAATCTAACTATCTAAAAGTATGAGTGCTTCTTAGTGCATATTTCATTTACTTAGTCTCGCATTAATCATCTATAAGTTTTCATTCCATTCCATCACATATGCATCAAAAACATTAAAACATATAAAAACATGCATCACAAAAACATAAGCATTCACACAAAAGAGAGTAAAACACCAAATAAATAAAAGCCATGTATATATATATGTATAAAGGTCAAGCTGTACAATGAATGCCAAAAGGCTACAATATACAATAGAGCACCAAGGCTCATAAATAATGCATCTAAGCACTAAACTAACCATCAAAAGAGGACCCCTGAGACCTAGTAGGAGCCCTAGACCTAGTGGTGTGCCTAGACTCACTACGCCTAGAGACAGAGGAGGATGGAGGATCAGGCAACACAATGTGATGCCTAAACAATGTGTCCTCCAGAGCCTCAATGTAATGAGTCCTAGACCTAAGCCTAGCTATGTCTATCCCGTATCGTCGCTCCCGCTTTGCTAGCTCTGCCTGGAGTCTCGTCACCCTATCATCCTGGGGCACCCTGGTCGCTCCATCCAAGTCCGCCTACAGCTGGGCCATCCTCTCCTCCTGAGCAACTAACAAGGCACCTGCTCTATCACCTGCTACTCCAGCCGAGCTATCCTCTCATCCCGGGCAGCTAGCATAGCATCGCGCTTTGCTATCTACTATTGTAGCTGCGCCAGCTCGTTCTTGTGCTCGCTAGGGGGTACCTCCCTAGCCTCTCCTGTGGCCTCTCCTAGGCCCTCTCCGCCATCCTCCCTGTCATCTCCGCTCCTTAGAGCCTGTCGTGCCATCTTCCCATTTCACCTTCGACTATTAGATCAAAGGTAGGGACCCTCCCTGTGCTTGGGAACCTCCACGGTTCCCTTGCCCTCTCCAGCCCCAGCCTTGGGCTCTCCGGCTCTACTAGCCACCAATGGTGGCTCCCACCTCGGCTCTGCGACCATCCATGCTGCATACTCAGCTGTCACCTCAACATCGTCCATGTTAGGGATCTCCATGTCCTCATCGTCCTCTATCGCCTCCCTCCACGACTCGGCACATGGCAAATCCCCCTCTGATCTATGCCTCCGGTAGCGCACTGGCTCATCGGGGACATCCTGCCTCAATCCGACCTGGCGGAGTACTCGAGACATCTGTATGTACTTTGCCTTGTCGTGGCTCTGCCCTACTACCCATCTGGCCTGTTGCACCCATCTCAGGTGCTCTCCATCCTTGATCCACCTCACATCCCGCCAGGGCCTCCAAATGACTCGAGAATCTATCAAGTCTGCCCATAGTCTCCTATACCATTGCTCTGATCTCACGAGGTGGCTCGGTTGTCTCTCCTTCACCACTGGCCATCTCCTACCATAATCCTGGCTCATGTCCTAGTGAGCCCATGGCAACCCCTCTGATCAGGCCACTCTGAAGTGCTCCCAGCCCCAGAACTGGAGCACCACACTGCAACCCAGGCCCTTCCAGCCCCATCTTCGAACCTCATACAACTCCCGGTACACCTGCGCCAATAAAGCGGGCGCCCAGGCATACACTACCCTATTAGTGAGCATCTCGCTCACTACACCCATCAGGTTCCATGGGAACCTACACCCGGTGTTGTTCGGGGCCATAATGTTGGCCAACACGAACATCGTCAGAGCCTCCACCGCTCCCAACTCCTTGGCCGTATACATGGCCAAGTATGGGATCCCCCCGCTCTCCATCCAGATCTCCCTCCAGTGATCCCCAAACACCTTGGCCATCTCTGTGGCCCTATCTCGTCCAACCTCCACCCGCGCCCCCTTCACGGGCACCTTGATGATGCGGTATACATCCTCAAGCATCACTGTCATCTCTCCAGTCGGGAGCCGGAACATCCCCCGATCTGGATCCCACCTCTCGGCCAAAGTCGAGAGGTACCCCTCATCTGCCTGAACTACCTCCAATCGGGCTGCCTCCGCTAGCCCCACTACATCCAATATCTCCCAGTCTACCTGGGACAATGACCTCCTCATCCCTGAAATGATAGGGGAGAATCGGTGTCGTGCCTCTAACACCCTAAGCTGCAAAACAACAAAACAAAAATTTGTTACAAATTTTTTCGAAAAAAAAAAACACATAATAAGTACTTGCTTAAATGAACAAATACCTCAGCTGGCTGCACTGGCGCGTCCGCTCCCATCTCCGCCATAGCTCCCGCGTGCTTCACTTTCCCACACAACCTTTCACTCCACTTCACTCCACTCCCTCAGACGCACTTCTCTTAAGCTCGAACGCACAAATGAGTGAAATTCTCACTAAAACTATTTAAATAGCTAATTTTGGCACCCTGAAACACAGTAGGGCATTTCATGGTAGATTCAGATGTAGTCCTGTGTCTGCAGAGCGCCTAAACACCGGCGGGCGTCTCTGCCAACCACAAACGCGGACCGGCGTTTGGTGTCAGTATTGAATAAAGGAACAAAACTTACAAAATTGAAGCTTACCTCCTCCAAATTTCATCAAATTGCATTCATCCATTCTTCTTATCATAATAAAACATTTTGTGAAGGTTACAACAATTTTGGACACAAATTTTGTCATTTCTCTCAAAAAGCGCATCATTCATCATTGTTTTACAAATTGAGTTAAAAATATTCAAAACCTTCACAAAATTAACCACATTCATCAATTCTTCTGATCTATCATCAATTTCATTCTTCTTTCATCATGCACATTTTTTGCCAAATCAAATTAAAGTAAACCTCATATCTAGTGGTATATTCTATCACCTTGGCGATTGCAGCGATTTGAATCCATGCAATTCGGTAAGAGGATTAAACCACCATAAGGACACTTACCATTTATCATCATCAATTATTTCACTGTTTGAAAATTGGAAATCAATTTTGGATATTCTACTTTTCAAGTGACCTCATACCAAGATTAATTTGCTCAACAATTGTCATTGATGGCCTAGTTCATGGGGCCTTAAACATGGACAATCTTTCATATCGTCATTATTTTAAGTCTTGCTAGAGATTGTGGCTACCTAGGTTGATTGGTTCCAACTCGAGGAATTATCCATACAGTCACTAGGAGCATCTTTGAGTTCTGGACTCTTTCATGCATCTTTCATATTTTCATATCAATGGCGCCAACAAGGCAATTTCATCAATAGTATGGATTCACACACAAGAGTTGGGGCATCCGTTATCAATTTCTAATTTTTCTATAGTGGAATTCATCTTACATGATCATGGAATTTACAGTTTGGCAAAAATCCCTTTATAACCGTTGGGGCAGAAAACGGTCCATCTTTCACATCACTCATATCGTCTTCAATCATATTCTTTTATGGTTTGTACACCAACCCCTTTTCTATTGGGACATAAATAGATGGTGCATGCACCAACCCTTTTTTTCATCATTGGGGCAAAAACGGTTCATTATCTTTCGAATTTCTTCCAATTGGCTTGTGAGAACCATTCTCGCTGGCCAATTGAGGGGGTAAGCTAAAAAATTTTAAATATTCTTTTATTCTTTGGTCTTCAAAGTTGTTCTTTAGTCTTGAGAGAGTTGTGTTTGATCCAACTTTTCAGGTGTCTTAAGTTTTTGTGCTGCATTGTGTCTTCACACAAAGTAGCTCAAAAAGGGGCATCTGTAGACACCAAAATCCAGCCACTTGTAAGTCATTTATACCTTCCTGCCAGCCACGTGTCAGTCATCCATCCTTCCCGCCATTATTTGGCCCAAATCCACACTTTCCCACCATTATTTGGCCCAATTTCACTTTTCCCGCCATTTTTCATCCCCAAATTTATTTAAATTAATATTTGTATATATATTTTAATATTTTAATATATTTTAATATATATATAAATAAAGTTTAAGTGATTTAATCTAAGCCGTCCATCCTTCATTTAATCTCATCCGTCCATCCATCTTAATCCGTTTCACAACCTAGATTTATTCTCTACCCTTGGATCCACTTTAATCTTAGCCACACGTTCAAAGTGTCGTTAAAACCCTAAAGTGTGCCCTAAGAGTAGATTATAAATTGAGTCACCTTGATGGCTCAAACCCTATCTATCTCTTCGGTTAAACCTACTTATCTTCCCTATCTAAGTCTAGAGTTGGCTATTGCTGTTAATCCTAAGTCTTCTGAGTCTTCTACGGCCCTAAGTCTGAACTAAACCCTTTCATCGCATCCATCGCCGCCGCCTGGTCTAGCCGCATTAACAGGAAAAGGTATAGATTCATCTAAAGCAAGTAATCTTTCTTTATGTATTAATCTGCTTTTGAATTCTGCATTCTGTTTATTTTTATTTCATAAATCTAGGGTTTTAGACTGTTTCTGAGGGCTCACACAGTGGAGCCCTCTTATTAGTTTCTAACTCTGATAATTTTAATGTGTGCAAGATTCTAGTGGTAGATCTGATTTATTGATAGCAACTGCTTAAGCTGGAGTGGTCCGAGCCAAAGGATACAATGAAGCCCACTCATTTTGTTTAGGTTAAAGATACATTCTTCGGAGACGCCACCACATTGTGCCAGCTAGGGTTTCGGAGAACCCTAGCACAAATTGTAACTTTGTATCACGAAAAGGGTTACAAGTCCTGTTGTACTTAAAAGGAGTTTCTAAACTCCATTGATTAATAAAAATCATTCATTTTGTACAACTGTTCTGCATTCCTTTATTGTGATTTCTTTATTTTTGTTTGGCGTTGTATATTTAATCTACAAATGGCAATCACGGTGGGACGAAATTAGATTAAAGATATAATGCCAAACAGAAATAAATCAATCAATACTTCGCAATATGCTTTGGTTTATGGCAAATAAGCTGTTCTGATGATTCATATGGAAATACCCACATTGAGAATGCTAAACCAAGTCAACAAAGATGAAGGTCATCCAATGGATGCCCGAATGATGCAACTTTTGCAGCTTGAAGAATCTAGGGAACAGGCCTACGATCATCATCAAAAGCATATGGTAAAAACAGCTGGGTGGTTTGATAAGAAAACCACTTTCAAGAAATTCAAAACAGTGACCTGGTATTAAAATTGAATGTCAAAAAAGCAAATCCAGGACACCATGACAAGTTCGATGTGTTCTGGGAGGGGCCATTCGAAATTGTTTCAGAAAAGCAAGTCAATGCCTTCCAGTTAAAATATCAAGATGGATGGGTTCTACCCATCACGGTGAATGCTTTTCACCTAAAATTGTATTTCCAATAAAAGCTACAGATCACCATTATATGTATAGTATATTATAAGTTTGGAGTTTCATAAATATTTCCCTTTTTACAGCCTAATAAGAATCATTTTTTACGGACTATCGGGGTCTGATATTCTGAAAGAAATCTGGAGGGAAAATTTTGAATTTTCAAAAATTTGGGGCTGTTGCATGATCGCCTGAAAATGATGGCGGATAGGAGGAAAAGAAAAGAGTATTATTCAAACCTTGTCTAGTGATCAAGAGACTAAAGATACAGAGGATGACTCAGGGAAAGAGACTCAGGAAGGTGACCCAGCCCATACAACTGAATGAAAATCTTGATGCAGAAAAAAATGTAGAGTGAAGAAATTATCGTCAGTGAACATGAAGGAGAAGAAGGACACCAACAGCCAGCCCAATCAAAAATAGGTATGCTTTCTTCACTTTATTCTTCTCATTCTCCTACTCATTCCCATTTTAATTCTCCTTCCTTTTCTAAAATCGACAAAAATATAATGTCCTTGCCAAAAAATTACCTTGTTCTCCCAGAAATGGCAGCATCTTCTTATAGTTCGCTAAATATTGGGTCCATAGTTTCTCCCATTTCCATTTCTCCCTATAATTGACATCCCAGTGGCTGGAGTTACAACTTATCAAGGGACTGAGTCACAGTCCACCATGGCCAAGATTGAAAATCTAAAAAATGTGTTGTGCTGGTGACTCCGTTTCCCAATGGATGAAGGAATGGTCTCTATTTTTGCGAGCAAAAATTCCCCCAAAAGGTGCCAAGAATGCTAGTTAAAAAATGACTAACTACAAAAAAATAGTTGATGCACCTTTTTGCATATTTTCCAAGAAGATCAAAGTGGCCCATATGCTAAAGATCAAAGAAAAAGCAAAACATCGCAAGTAGGAAAAAGTGTCACGATATCGCGACATGTTGCATTTTTGCGGTCCAAAGCAAAGGGAAGGAGCAAGGATGAAAAAGTGTCGCGATATCGTGACATGTTCTATTTTTGCGGCTAAGAGCAACAAAAGGGATCAAGGGGGCAAAAGTGTCACGATATCATGACATGTTGCATTTTTGTGGCTAAGAGCAACAAAAAGGAGCAAGGAGGAAAAAGTGTCGCGATATCGCGACATGTATTTTCACGGCTAAAGAGAAGAGAAAGAGCAAGAAGGAAAAAGTGTCACGATATCGCGACATGTTGTATTTTCACGGCTAAAGAGAAGAGAAAGAACAAGGAGGCAAAAGTGTCATGATATCATGACATGTATTTTTGCGGCTAAAGAGAAGAGAAAGAGCAAGGGGAAAAAAGTGTCGCGATATCGTGACATGTTGCATTTTTCGTGGTCCAAAGCAAAGGGAAGGAGCAAGGAGGAAAAAGTGTCACGATATCGTGACATGTTGTATTTTCATGGCTAAGAGCAAAAAAATGGAGCAAGGGGACAAAAGTGTCACGATATCATGACATGTTGCATTTTTGCGGCTAAGAGCAACAAAAAGGAGTAAGGAAGAAAAAGTGTCGTGATATCGTGACATGTATTTTTGTGGCTAAAGAGAAGAGAAATAGCAAGAAGGAAAAAGTGTCGCGATATCGCGACATGTATTTTTGTGGCTAAAGAGAAGAGAAAGAGCAAGAAGGCAAAAGTGTCATGATATCGCGACATGTTGCATTTTCGTGGCTAAGAGTGACAAAAGGGAGCAAGGAGGCAAAAGTTTCACGATATCGCGACATGTTGCATTTTTGTGGCTAAGAGCAACAAATGAGAACAAAGAGGTAGAAGTGTCACGATATCGTGACATGTTGCCTTTTTGTGGGTAGAAGAGCAAAGCAAGAGATGGACGTCACGATTTCGTGACATGTCTCATTTTCGTGGTAGGAGGCAACAAAAGAGCAAAGTAAGAGATGAATGTCATGATTTCGTGACATGTCTCATTTTCATGGCTGGAAGCGGCAAAAGAGCAAAGCAAGAGACGGACGTCGTGATTTCGTGACATGTCTCATTTTCACGGTGGGAGGCAGCAAAAGAGCAAAGTAAGAGACAAATGTCACGATTTCATGACATGTCTCATTTTCACGGCTAGAGGCGGCAAAAGAGCAAAGCAAGAGATGAATGTCATGATTTCGTGACATGTCTCATTTTCGTAGCTGGAGGCAGCAAAAGAGCAAAGCAAGGAAAGAATGTCATGATTTTGCGACATGCCAGCTGTAAAGGAATATAGTATATTTTTGGCAACTAGGGACATGCACTGATATCAGGTGCTGATTTCTGAAGAATGGTCTATTGATTATAACCTGGTAGGTCCGTTGGATGATTGTAGAATAACAGGCTCATCTAAAATTAGCCAAAAGGAAATCTATCCAATTTGTAAGAAATCCATTGTATATTATTAGAAACTGTAAAAAATTACTTGTAATTGATTGAAGAAATTAAATGTACGTAGTAGAAGATACTCTTTTTAGGGTATAAATAGGAGTGAGTCGACCATGAAAAAAGGTCAGCTCTTGGACGTTTACAAGCTTGATGTACATGTACTTGGATTACAAGCAATAAAATATTTCTTCTTCCCGCTTTCGAAACTTGTGTGCAAGTGTATGTATCTAGTGTTTTAAATTTTATTCATTCTAAGTTTTATAATGTATCTGTTCTAAAATCTGGACTGTGCACGTATAAATCTTATTTCTAGAGTTGAACATTAAAAGATATTTACATGCTTTTAGACAAACATCTAAAAGTCACACTCAAAAATTCATGTTTTCTATAAAGAAGATATAAAGAAAACTCTAAAAGTAGTAATCTACATCATCAATGTTTGTTGTTGTCCAATATGTACCGAGAAAAGTTTCTAGCTTAGGCTATATTTCCCTTATCTCTTGTTCCCCTTTTCTCTAAAAACTTAAAGGAACCAGCCTTCTCTGGAGACTAGATAGATGATCTCAAGCAAGATCTGTCTATTCAATGTTGGCAAAGTCTAAGGTGCAACACTATTAACCGAAGGCAGATTTTGTTCCAACACATCCTTACCATAAACCAATGCGTAAGGTGATGTGTTAATGGATTTTTTTATTGTAATCCTATCAACCCATAATACCTAATTTATCAGTGAGTGCCAGCTCCTTTTGTTATATCTCAAAGTTCAATTTAGAATCCTAAGCAGGTTCTTATTTGTTGATTTTTTTAAATCGTTTCCTTGTGGATAGTAATTCAAATAAGTATTCAAATATATCCCATATTTACTAGTAAAATCAATAATTTTATCACCTATGAAGGATGAACCATTATCATCCACCAATGAATTAGGTATACTGAATCTTGTTATCAAACTATCACAAATTCTTGATCAACTTTCTTGGTGGGTATTTGCTTCAACCAATTTGGTGAAATATTCTATAGCAGTTAGAATATATTTATGTCCAACATATGAATTAATTTCTATTATCCCAATGAAGTCCAAGCCCCATTGCTGGAATGGTTATTCAACCTGAATAGGTATTAAGGGTACAGAGGCATTTCTATCCCAACATATCTTTAGAATTATTCATTCTTTCTAGTTACCTTGAATGCATCTGAGAAAATGGATGGCCAATAGCAACCTATCCTAATTATATTCAAAGTTGTAGTTCTTATTGAATAGTATCCACTTGATAGACCTCCATGGAATTCTTCCAAAACTCTCTATTTTTGGTCATCTTTTATACACCTTAGCAATACACCATCCATTTTGTTTTGTACAACCACTTTGGTAACAAAGTATATTTCAAAGCTTGGATTCTATATCTTCTTCTTTTCGAACCATTTAAACCTATTGGACATTTTCCAATATGAAAATACCTTCAGTTCATCGACCCAATTAGTGCTTTCTAAGGGTTGATAGGTCCTAGAGTTTATTCTTGTACCTAGCATGGTATATACTCAGTTGAGGTTTGCTTAGCCAGTTTGTGACATAAGGCTCTACCTCTCATCGACTTGGTTGGGTGAATTTCCACATCATATTCTTGTATCTTGGATACCCAACCAACCCTTTTTTCATTGAGCTCTCCTTGTATGATGAAATTCCTAACATCAGGATGAACTAATACACAATGGTTTTTCTCTATCCAAGGAAATGTCTAAACTTTTTTTATGATTTCATGATTGCATATAATTATTTTCAATAAATTTATATTTATTTTCATGTTCTTGCATGGTTTGACTTAGGAAAGTGATGGGTCTTTCTTCATTATCTCTTCCCTTTTGAGTAAGGATTGTTGTATAACTCTCTTGTTCATATACAGTGTATAGAATGAAGCCCATAGATTAATTTGGGTTAATTAGGATAGGTGCCTGATCTATCTATTCTTTTATTATTTTGAAAGCTTTCTTTCACAAGTCTATCCATTTGAACTCAGTATATTTCTTTAGTAACTTGGTCATAGGCTTGAAAATTATGCAAAATCTGCTATAAATTTGTGCATGAAATTGATTTACCCAAAGAAGGATTGTAGGCCTTTATTATTTGGAGGTAAGGTAAGTTCTAATGGTGCTTTTAATTTGTTAGGATATATGGCCAACCTGGATTTAGAAATAACATGACCTAGCAAGACTCCCTCTTGCACAACAAATATGGACTTCTTTGGATTCAAAAAAATATCGAACTCTCTACATTTCTAAAAAAAAATCCTGAGATATTCAATTTGGTCATATTTATGGTGAGAGAACATTGTCATATCGTCTAAGTAAATAACTATAATTTTATTGACAAGTTCTCTAAAAGCCATATCTATTTCCCTCTAAAAAGTTGCTCTAGCATTGGATAATCCAAAAGGTATTATTTGGTATGTAAATGTTACCCAATTGGTAATGAATGTGGTCTTGTATTGGTCTTCATCCTTGATCCATACCTAATTGTATCTAGAAAATCCATCCAGTAATGAGAATATTTCCACCCCTACCATAGTATGCAAAGTATGATATATTTGTGGGAGAAGACAATGATCTTTCAATGAATCTTTATTCAGATTTTTTAAGTCTATACATAGTGTGATGTCTCAATTTTTCTTCCTGACTAGTACCAAGTTAGCCACCCAAGTAGAATGTTTTATGGGGTAGAAAATATTGGCTTCAAGTAGCTTTAGCAATTCTTATTTCATAAAGGCTTCAGTTTTTGGGTTTACTGGCCTCTGTTTTTTCCTGAAGGGTTTTACATCCTTTTTGAGCTCAATAGTATGTTGTATGGTTTCTTTTCTATATACTTTGAGGTCATTATAAGCCCAAGCTATAATATCATATAATTGTTTGCATAGTTCTCAAATTTTATTCAATTCCTTTTATGTACAATTTATCCCAACTTTAATAAACTTTTTAGGTTCTAGGTTGAATTCTTTGCATAGCTCTCAAATTTGATTCAATTCATTTTCTGTATAATTTACCCCAAATTTAATAAACTTTTTAGGTTCTATTCAGACTAATTTATATCCGTGTTTATAAACCTTTATCTTGTGACCTATTGATCTATCATTTTTGTCAAACAAGCTCTCAAGGGTAATTGATTCTTCTAGGATATGATTGTTTTTTAGTTGAATCAGACCTTCGTCTTCCTCATATTTTAACACTTTGTCACTTGAACAATTCATATCATAGATCAGGAAGTCCAATATCTGATCATCACTTTCAAATACCTACCAAAATGTATCTTTATCTAGTATTGAAGGCCTATATATAAGCCTGACTATCTATGATTTTTGGATAATATTACTTATAGAATAAAAATTGGCACCTACTGATGCTAACATATAAGCATGAGTATTCTTCTCTTTAGGGATTGCTTTAATATTTAGAGCTTTAAATGCTTAAAATAGATCACATACCTTATTTCTATAATATTTAAGTTAATTTTGCTTACTAATATATCTTTTCATGACTTGATTTACTATTTTTTTTAATCTCCAAAAATTTACAACTTTTTAAATCCTAGTTTCTTAGCTTTTTTCAGGCCTAAACAAAGTGCCTCATATTTAGTTGCATTGTTGGTACAACTCCAGGTTAACCTATAGGAGAAAATTTTTTCATTACCTATTGGGGATATTAGGACTATACCTACTCTAGCACCATTTTTGCATCTAGCACAATTAAAGAAAAGTTTCCAAGTTTGATCGATAGATTGGTCTACCTCATGTGGAGGAGTGGAATTACTTTTCTCATGCTTCATGATAGAATAAATTCCAAGTTCTATCTCAATCATAGCATTGAATTTCTTGAGAGAAAAATGATCTTCTGTATGTAGTCCATCTAAGTCTTCCTCCATCAAGTTTAACTCTTCAATTTCTTCAATTATTATACTCACAGTACTAGCTTGTATTCCCTCCTCTTCAACATTTTCAATGTGTAAGGTAGATGGTTTCTTATTAAATATCTTGAATCCTTTGCCTTTGAATGGGATTTCCAAGTGTGAGTAATCCAGGGATAGATATCCTCCAATTTTAGCTATGAATTCTCTGGATAGACACATACGAAAATAAGATTCCAAATCTACTACAACTTCTTGTATAACTGTAATTTGAGGTATTCTGTGCAACACAATAGGAATATCTTTGATCACTCCCATAGTCTTAACTGGAGTACCATCCAATTGCAAAACACCTGGTCTACTTTTGGTGTATTCCATTCTCATAATGTCACACATAGATTTTGGTATTACAGTATTTGCAACTCCTAAGTCTATCATACAATTGTGTACAACCCATCCTTCCATCTAAAGGGAAAAATAAAAAGGAGTTCTATTTTTTTGGGTAGCTGATGTTAAACTAGCCTGATATAAATTAAACTAAGATGGAGATTTACTTTTATTTTTTATTGACCTCAAATATTCTTGCAATAAGTCAATTTATCCTGGGAATTGTAATGCGTCATACATACTTACTTTAGAAGGGGTCTTCTTCATTTCTTCCACTATATTGAATGAAGGTGGATCGATGTTCTTCTCCTTTTCTTTCATTAAGATATCATACTTGTTTCTATACCCTTGAGTTGCATATTTTCTCTGACACTTGGTCAAAGAAGGATATCTTAACTTATCCTTTTCCTGTTCTTGGGTTTCAACTTCCTTCTATGGGAGGGCTTATTTATGTATTTTTGCATCTGCTTTCTGAATTGGTATTTAGGACATTTTTTCATGAGGGGCCCTTTTTTCAACCTGATTTCTTACGACTGAAGGCACTTTCATGGGTTTGAGCTCCTAAGGATCTACTTGTAGGTGCTTCTTTCCTGACCTTTTTAGGATGGCAACTTGCTGTACTGAAGGCATCATAAAATTATGGTATTCTTCTCTAATCATATTTACTTACCCCTTATGATCCTTCTCTACCCTCTTAATAGCCACTTTCTAGATATAATGTTGACGGATCATACACAAACTTTCACCATAGGGATCGTTGCATGTAGAGCACCAAAAATCAGATTTTTTTGAAGAGTTGGCAAGTTTATTATCATCGTTAGCATAAACCACATTTGATCTCTCCTGGTTTTTGCCTCTTTTGGAAGCTTGATCTCTTATCACCTATGTAAATATCCTTGGCTAGAAACTTCTCTCAACTTCTCTTCTTTCCATTGAGGTCATATTATTTGCCATATTCTTCATGAACGATTGTATGTCTAATAAGATCAATATTTAGTGCAACATATGCTACAAGGATTGCAGGAATAGTGGGTAAAGTTGGAGGAGTAAGTGGTACTTGTATCATAAGTATAGAAGGTTATAAGGTACATTTAGAAAGATCCACATGTTTAGAAAATTAGTATTATATTCCTTTGAGAGATCTGGGTAGATAGGCATTATCATTTTTTAGGGAAGCATTTCGATAACAATGAGGTCCTTTTCAGCTTTCAAGGCTTCCTAAAACCTTTTTGGAAAGGTGAAAACTTAAGGCTATCTTATAACCATGATTATATCTAATTGAAAGCTCTTAGGTAATAATACATTGTTTGTTCGTTCATTGGCCTTAGCCCATGAGGTAACCTCTACCAAGTATGATTGAATCTAATGTTGAAATCAACTATCTTTTCTTGAGGATATTTTTGAATGATAGTAAACTGATTGAGTAGAGAAAAAGGGTCAGCCTATTAATTGAACTCTTCTATCAACTTACCAGCAATTTAGGCCCAAGTAGCTATAGTATGATTAGGAAGATCCCTATACTAGTAGAGCATTTTTCCTTTCATAGATATGACTAACAACCATATCATTACATCTTTAGGAATATTGTGTATTGCTGCTAACAATGCTACATATTGGTAGTGTTCATTAGCCATTTTACCTGTACCATCATATTTAGCCAATGCTTTCAAATCTATTCTAGGTATCATATGTTATACTACCAGATTCAAAGGGCTTGAATTATTTCATGTGGGGTAGAGTATATTGGGTTGATTTACGACCATTATAACTATTGTCTCGACTCGTATTGTAGTAGTATGGATAGTTGTGCTTGAAGGTCCACTAGTAGAAGCACTAGAGAGAGTTGCAAGGTTAGGATTTATGGATCCTGTAGTGGTGGTAGAGGAACCAATCAGTTGAGTAGAAAGGATAGGATTAAATCTAAGGCTATCGAGATGTAATTCAAATAACTCGATGGGTTCTTCAAATTTTTTTACTTTAGATCTAGTTTTCATATATCTTGGTATTTAACCAACAAATAGATAAGGAATTTTCTTAGGTTTTATATTTTTAATGGAGTCACTAGGTGATTTTAAAATTTTATTCCCTAAAAATTAGGGTTAGGGTTTGGTCCCAAATAACAAAGAAACACACAAAGCAAACAATATGATTATCTCTTTTATGGATTAAATGTGTGTTCTAAAACTAGTTTTAGTATGTTTAGATTTGTTGTTACTTTTATTTTCTTGCTCTTGTTTTGGATTTAGAATTAGAAGACTCATCCATAGTGGAAATCAAGAACACCCATGCCAAACATGATTTTCTCAAAAGAAACTAGGGTACACCAAAGAAGTCCTAGTGGGGGATTTGCCTAGCTCTTCCACTCTGAACCAATGCTTGTTCCAATAGTGGAAGACAGTTTGAACAAGAGTAACTTAGTACCACTATAAATAAGTTCCTTATTCCATTCTAGGAAAATCTAGGGGGCAAGCCGGTGGAAGGATATGAATGCCAACGTTACCGGACGGAATTGGGGGTCGGTGATGAAATACAACTCCCCAATTTTTCTTATGATATGTGCAAGTGTGTGGGGTTATTTTTATATTTAAAAATAGAAAGCAATGTATCAAACAACATTCATGACTACTTTTTGACAATGCCTAAAAAGAATATTTTATTTTCAGACAAATGCATTTACAACTATTCTACATGACCTTGATTCATTCTCCTACTTTGTGATAAAAACAACCATTGATTGGGCTACATGCAAGCAAACCAAAATACAATGGCCTAGAATTCTGTAGAATATGGTGGACCTTATAGGCAAAGGTTCATTTTTCCTAGAAATGCCAAGAGGAAATCTAAAAGAAACCTAAGAAATGCAAAATGTAGTTTTTATTTTTTTTTCATTAATTTTCCTTAATTAATCTATGTTTATGCTTCTTGTTTTTGGAAATCAAATTTAGAAAGAAAATCAAAGAAATACAGAGATGGGGTACTAACCTTGAATCACACTCAGATGATAGAAATTCTACCCTCTACTGCACTTCTCTTCTGGCTGCTGTTGATTAGAGCGACTGATTTCTGGCCGTTGTAAGCAAGAGCAGCTATGTCTTCAGGTTGATATAGACTAGAGCGGCTATTTTTTTGCCACTGTTAGTATGAGTAGCTAATATTGTGGGTTGCTATAGACCAGAGTGACTAAAACTACACACAAAAACTTGAATCAATAAATCATCTAAAAATAAAAACTTGGTAGGGTCCCACCGTGATCGCCATATGTAGCGACCCCGTGGTAGCGGTGCAATGTCCGCTACTCTATTTGGAATTTAATATTATCTTGTAATGTTTAATATATATTAACTAAAAGACATAAAAAGAAGACATAGCTGACATACAAATTAAAAAAAAATGAATGTTTTTTGTTGATATTTCCAAGATTCGGTTACACATTCATCCCTCTGAGGGATACCATTCATTTGATACATAGATTTACATAAAGAGGGTAGCAGATGTGTAATATCACCTTTCAATGGGTGATACACTTTTGAAGGCTTCCTGGTGACACACATGAAACTATATGAGGTCTTGCAAATGCCCCCTTCTCTAGGTCTGATTCTCAGAGGGATCCTCTTGCTCTCATATGTTGCAGATATGTCCAATGAACCTATAGCCCCGCAAGCAATGAAACAACAACACACGCTTAGATGTTTGATATTGCCTCCCCAGATGAGGATACTAGCATAATGAAAAAAAATGCAATAAAAATAGTACTATGAACACAAATAACTAAAATAAATCTTATGCTAATGACATGAAAACACCTAGAAAGCAGAATAAAATAAATTGTCACCAAAACCCTAGACTAGGTTGTAGGCCACTATCCAAGATAGTGGCTGC
Source organism: Wollemia nobilis (assembly GCA_028583015.1). Taxonomy (NCBI): domain Eukaryota; kingdom Viridiplantae; phylum Streptophyta; class Pinopsida; order Araucariales; family Araucariaceae; genus Wollemia; species Wollemia nobilis. The sequence goes on along the minus strand of JAQPPZ010000386.1, from coordinate 1,850,615 downwards.
TAAGGTGAAATCTATCTCTATTAATCCAAATGCTATGGGCTTAATTTTTCTACTAATGTTAAATGATTATTGTACGTGCATGGATGATTACCTCTCAGATGGCTAGCACTTTACTGCTACTTAAGGGTGCTCAAATTTGCTCTCCAATATGATAGGGCTTCACTATGTATGCTCTCCTAGAAAGGCTCAATAAAGGTTCCCTGGTATCTCCCTAAAATAATGATAAAATAAGGTCCCCTAGTGCTTTTAGGTTCAGTCCTTATAATGTGTTTGAAACCCTAGGTCAATATCCAAACCCTAGGACTAAATTCTTCATGCACATTGGATGTTAGCATGAGAGGTTTTGCCTTTATCTGCCCCTAAGGGCCAGTTAACTAGTGTCTAAATCAATATGTGAGTCTCTCATGAAGACTGGTCATGAGGAATCATGCAATATTAACCCCACTTGGCATTATTGCATGCATACTACCACTTCTATCTAAGATTATGCTAGATTGGCAGCAAAATGTATTTTAGGATTTAGCTTCTATCATTTGCAACGGCTAAGGTTTGACCACTCTGAGCTACCGTGGCTAAGGTTTGGCTGATCTGAGCTAAAGTGGCTAAGGTTTGGCCACTCTAATCTGTAGTAGCCAGGATCCAGCCACTCTGGTCCATAGTAGCCAAGCTTGGATGGGCTGAAAATGCCCCAAATGAGTGGTAAGAACCACTTTTGATACTTGGAAGGTCCCAATGTTTAGTCACATGACCTATGAATGTGCCCATGTGAGTAGTCTTCCTAAACATGACATATTTTAGGTGTCTAAATTATTCAAGTATATAGTCCCTAAGTGAGCCTGAGCCATTCCCCATTCATCCTAAATTGGTAGTTGAGTAAAATTTTTAGTTACTATTTCAGCTTGGTAATCATCCAGTACCATTTCTTCTTTAGGCTTTTTTACCAATGATGACATCTTCATCCTCGCGCACTGCATGCTAATGGGATATAGAGCCACTATCTCCTGAGTGTGAGATATATTTTTGGAGGCTTGAGCACAATGAGACTTCCACTAGTCTAAGGCATTTGTGTTATCCTTCTTTAATTTTTTTACCTTAGAAATAGTAGGGTTATTTTTAGCAGAAGATGTAGGAATGGATTGCAAATTTAGGAAATGGGTAGCTTTGGATAAAGGAATGGTGACCAAAGTGGTATATACATTCAATGGTGATAATATGGAAGCTATGGGGAGGGTTGAAGATGATATGGGATCATATGGTGCTTGTGATGTAAGTGGTGGTGGCAAATGTGGAGGCTATTAGTTTAAAGGAGATGAGGTATCACCTTCAGGAGTAGAATGAGAGGGGATTCTATTTGGGATTGAAAAGAAGATGAAGTAGAAGAAATAGAAATTGTACCTAGCACTAATGATGATGGTTTTCTATTTGTGCTTTCAATAGGAGGTGGTCCTTCAACCATCTTGTCAGGTTTAGGAGTATTAACTTCCTGATGTTGAGGGGATTACTTTGTATCTTTCGCCATGTATCCTATTTAGGAGTCTTCATTGATCTATTCACATATGATTTTTTTTTTTGTTTTTATTTGATGATAGACTCTAATTTTATTTTTCTAAAAACAAGAGGTTGGTCATCGGACTCTATATCAAATGTTGAAGGAGGAATAAATTTAGGGTTCATCTTCTCAGGGACCTCTTGTTGTTCGGTGGCAATTTATTTTCCTTTGCTTTGATTTACTTTCTCCTTTTCTACCACAAGAGGATTTTTTTCTTGGGTGCCCCAAAAGCTTCACGGAACCTTGTCTGCAAGAGTTTTCAACCATGTAGCTTGGTATTTGTCATAATTAAGGGAAAAATCATGATAATTATTCAATATCCACTTGTAAGGGGTCATGTTAATTTGTACCCTCATCATCCACCAGATTAAAATCTTTGATGTTGTCCACTCTGGCCCTCTTTTTTCATTCTTCATATATTCTTGTCTTTTAAAATATGTCTTGGATTATCCTTAGGGTTAGAATCTACCACATGTTCATAGAAATCATGCCATGGGAGCAAAGGTTGCATCTGGTCTACATACCATTCTAGCACTTCATTTTTTACATTGTTTATGTGTTGCTCCCTGATTTCTCTATTAAATACATGATGCTTCTTGCAAGAAGTCTTGTTCAACGTAGACTGCCTTTCTGCAAACCTATCAAGGGGATCATATTTCCATGTTTTTGGCAATTCTACTAACTTTAGATATTTTAATTCTTGAGTGATTTGTTCATGTTACCCTTTCTTGGACATAGTAATACCTTCAAATTGGAAAGGCATTAGACATGTACCAGTTTTGCCTATTCTTGTGCTAAATTTGGAGTTAATGTATTCTATCTATCTCATGTACTCCAAGACAAACAATTGATCAGTGACATAGTGGGGAAGTAGAAAATACATTCTTGTGAATCCATAGAGTCTTATGACTACCCCTTGAGTTAAAATAAACTAGTCACCTTTTTCTGCATGCAGGTGCTACAAAAATTTTGGTAAATTTTGGAGATAATCTCTTTATTTCTCCATACATGACTTTTAGAGCTAGTCCCATAAATTCCTTGTTAAAGTGATAATATAACTTAGCTTTTGAGAGTACCCATGTCCATTCATATATCAAAAATATTCTCCCTTTCTCATCTTTGTCAATTATAGATATGAAAGAATATTGCTTCGACATAAAAAAGGAGAAAACCCATACCAAATACAATGAAAACCTAAAAGACACCTGAGACCTTTTTTGCATCTTGGACAAACCTTCATGAATTTGTTGGAATAAGAAATATGACCAGTCAAATAAAATTGGTATGGTTCTCTCATCCATGATAGAGATGTCATAGAACTTAGGGTTTGAGATGCATTGAGCTACTGCAATCTACCACCTGTATACTTGTGTGTTTGATTTCAATCCCGCCACCATAGCTAACACTGAGTAAATTTCAAGGCTCTTAAAATTTAATAGGGGAATGGGGGATTCTAGAAGAATTTATCCAGTAGGTGGCTCAAATAATTGCAACTGCAGGAAATTATTGATGTTATTAGTGGAGGTATAGAAATTTGCTTGCTCAACCGGGTCAAACGACTTAGGATTTAATATAGGCTTTCGAGTAGCAGCGAAGGTAGCGATGAAAGCATCAAGATCCAAATTAAAGAGAACATTACCCTTGAAATCCTTAAAAATTCTCTATATGGGATCGTAAAACTTCATTATGGCTCTAATTATCTCAGGGCAAGGGTAGATATGAGTGCAAATATACCAATAAAGCAAGGAATAGAAATGGAAAGTGATTGGGGATAATGGAGTCATCCCTGTCTATAAACTTTACATTCTTTTCTTCCACCTGAGGAGCTACTCGAGCAGTTAAATATGATCCTACCATAATAGTAATTTCTTGTTGTGTGTTTGACAAGGAAAAATTCTCTATTGTTGTCTACATGAAGCTAAAACTCTGAGTATAATTTAGGGGCAATTTTTGTAGAAGATGCTCGAAACAGTAGAGTTGAAGAAAAGAATGGCTTCCACAACATAAAAAAAGGGTGCATGCATGAGTTAGGGCATCATGCAATAATTGTAGTAGGTGTCACACGTTCCTAGAATAACTTTGAACATTGTTTCCATCTTATTATGCATGCCACCTTATTTGAACCAATCACTGTGTATTACCTCTATTCAAACCAATAATTGTGCATCACTTTTTTTTGGACCAATAACTTCGAACGGTGTTATTTTGAATAGAGCATATTCAAATTTGAAAAAATAAATTTCCTGCCAATCGTGAAATCATGTTGCATTTTAACTTTGACTGAGACATGCCCTTATGTCACAAAATTGCAACTCTTTTTGCTTTTTGGCTCACTTCTAGATTTTAGCCTGCAATATTAAGGTCGGTCATGAGATCATGATATTTTTACAAGTGACCTAAGAATTTCATTATGTCATAAAATCATGACTCTTTCCAGCTTGCTTCTAGCTTTCGACATACAAGAATAAGAAGTGACCTAGGAATGCCATTATATCATGAAATTTTGACTCTTTTAATTTTCTAGCTTGCTTCTGGATTTTGAACCACAAGAACAAAGCCAGTCGCAAAATCATGATATTTTTACAAGAAGTGACCTAGAAATACATGATATACATAAAATACAAAGGGTAAAAAGGGCCTCTAGCTCACTTAAAATAGAGCTTCAGGTGGAAGTCATTGACAGGAATAGGTTGCATCTGTCCTTATTCATATTTAATTTGGAAGGAGTTATGTTTTTTTTTAGTGATTATTTTGAAAGGGCCTTTCCAAAAAGCATCAAAATTATAATGGTTTCCTAGTTTTGCCTTATTCTCATTCCACCTCAAGACTAAGTCTCTAAATTTGAAAATTTTGAAGGTAGACCTTTTGTCAAACCATTTTTTTTTCTCCCATATATTTTTGATAATGATTATAGGCTTGTTATTTCTACTCTTCTAGCTGCAACAATTGTATTAACCTATTTTCCATTGGCTCTACTTCTTCAAAACCAATTTGATTAAGCAATTTCAAAGTGGATATTTTTGTGTACAGAGAGAAAAACATCCTTACCATAAACCAATTAGTAAGGTGATGTGTTAATGGATTTCTTTATTGTAATCCTATTAGCCCATAATACCTTATTTATCAGTGAGTCCCAGCTCCTTTTGTTATCCCTCAAAGTTCACTTTAGAATCCTAAGCAGGTTCTTATTTGTTGATTCTGCTAAATCGTTTCCTTGTGGATAGTAATTCAAATAACTATTCAAATATATCCCATATTTACTAGTAAAATAAATAATTTTAGCACCTACGAAGGATGAACCATTATCAGCCACCAATGCATTAGGTATACTGAATCTTGTTATCAAACTTTCCATGAATTCTATCACAACTTATTTATCAACTTTCTTGGTGGTTATTTGCTTCAACCAATTTTGTGAAATAGTTTGTAGCAGTTAGAATATATTTATGTCCAATAGATTAACTAAAGTTCTATTATCCAATTGAAGTCCAAGCCCCATTTTTGGAATGGTTCTTCAACGTAAATAGGTCTTAAGGGCATAGAGGCATTTCTATTCCTCCCAACATATCTTTAGAATTCTTCACACTTTCTAGTTACCTTGAATGCATCTGAGAAAATGGATGGCCAATAGAAACCTATCCCGATTACCTTCAAAGTTGTAGTTATTCTTGAATAGTATCCACTTGATAGACCTCCATGGAATTCTTCCAAAACTCTCTATTTTTGGTCATCTTTTATACACCTTAGCAATACACCATCCAATTTGTTTTTTTGTATAGCCCCTTTGGTAACAAAGTATATTTCAAAGCTTGGATTCTATATCTTCTCCTTTGTGAAGCATTTAAACCTATTGGAAATTTTCCAGTATGAAAATACCTTACCAGTTCATCGACCCAATCAATGTTTTCTAAGGTTTGATAGGTCCTAAAGTTGATTCTTGTACCTAGCATGGTATATACTCAGTTGATGTTTGCTTAGCCAGTTTGTGACATAAGGCTATGCCTCTCACCAGCTTGATTGGGTGAATTTCCAAATCATATTCTTGTATCTTGGATACCCAACCAACTCTTTTTTCATCGAGCTCTCCTTGTATGATGAAATTCCTAAAATCGGGATGAACTACATACACAATGGTTTTGCTCTATGCAAGGAAATGTCTAAAAAAAATTTATGATTTCATGATTGCATATACTTTACCCAAAGAAGGATTGTAGGCCTTTATTATTTGGAGGCAAGGAAATTTCTAATAGTCCTTTTAATTTGTTAGGATATATGGCCAACCTGGTTTCAAAAATAACATGACCTAGCAAGACTCCCTCACAACAAATATGGACTTCTTTGGATTCAAAGAAATACCAAACTCTACATTTCTCAAAAACTTTCCTGAGATATTCAATTTGGTCATATTTATGGTGATAGAACATTGTCATATCATCTAAGTAAATATCTATGGTTTTATTGACAAGTTCTCTAAAAGCCATATCTATTTCCCTCTAAATTTGCTCTAGCATTGGATAATCCAAAAGGTATTATTTGTTAAGTAAATGTTCCCCAATTGGTAGTGAATGCAGTATTGTATTGGTCTTCATCCTTGATCCATACTTGATTGTATCTAGAAAATCCATCTAGTAATGAGAATATTTCTACCCCTACCATAGTATGCAAAGTTTGATATATTTGTGGGAGAAGACAATGATATTTCAATGAAGCTTTATTCAGATTTTTTAAGTCTATACATAGTGTGATGTCTCCATTTTTCTTCTTGACTGGTACCAAGTTAGCCACCCAAGTAGAATGTTTTATAGGGTAGACAATATTGGCTTCAAGTAGCTTTAGCAATTCTTGTTTCATCAAGGCTTCAATTTTTGGGTTTATTGGCCTCTATTTTTTCCTAAAGGGTTTTGCATCCTTTTCGAGTTCAATAGTATGTTGTATGGTTTATTTTCTATATACTTTAAGGTCACTATAAGCCCAAGCTATAATATCATGGAATTATTTGCATATTTCTCAAATTTTATTCAGTTCCTTTTCTATACAAATTATCCCAAATTTAACAAAAATTTTAGGTTTTAGTTGGAATTCTTTGCATAGCTCTCAAATTTGATTCAATTCATTTTTTGTATAATTTACCTCAACTTTAATAAACTTTTTAGGTTCTATTTAGACTTATTTATATTTATGTTTATCAACCTTTATCTTGTGACCTATTTATCTATCATTGTTGTCTAACAAGCTCTCAAGGGTAATTGATTCTTCTAGGATATGATTATTTTTTAGTTGAATCAGACCTTCGTCTTCCTCATCTTTTAACACTCTGTCACCTGAACAAATCATCTCATGGATCAGGAATTCAAATATATGATCATCACTTTCAAATACCTACCAAAATGTATTTTAATATTGTATTGAAGGTCTATATATAATCCTGACTGTCTTAGATTTTTGGATAATATTACTTATAGAACAAAAACTGGCACCTACTGATGCTAACAAATAAGCATGAGTATTCTTATCTTTAGGGATTGCTTTAATATTTAGAGCTTTAAAGGCTTCAAATAGATCACATACCTTATTTATACAATATTTAAGATAATGTTGCTTACCAATATATCTTTTCATGACCTGATTTACTATTAGTTTTGAATCTCCAAAAATTTGCAACTATTTAAATCCTAGTTTCTTAGCTTTTTTTAGGCCTAAAACAAGTGCCTCATATTCATCTGAATTGTTGGTACAACTCCAGGTTAACCTATAGGAGAAAATTTTTTCATTACCTATTGGGGATATTAGGACTATACCTACTCTAGCACCATTTTTGCATCTAGCAACATCAAAGAAAAGTTTTCAAGTTTGATCGGTAGATTGGTCTACCTCATGTGGAGGAGTGGAATTACTTTTCTCATGCTTCATGATAGAATAATTTCCAAGTTCTATCTCAATCATAGCATTGAAGTTTTTGAGATAAAAATGATCCTTTGTATGTAGTCCATCTAAGGCTTCCTCCATTAGGTTTAACTCTTCAATTTCTTCAATTATTATACTCACAGTACTAGCTTGTATTCCCTCCTCTTCAACCTTTTCAATGTGGAAGGTAGATGGTTTCTCATTAAATATCTTGAATCCTTTGCCTTTGAATGGGATTTCCAAGTGTGAGTAATCCAAGGATAGATATCCTCCAATTTTAGCTGTGAATTCTCTGGATAGACACATACAAAAATAAGTTTCCAAATCTACTACAACAACTTCTTGTATGACTGTAATTTGAGGTATTATGTGCAACACAATAGGAATATATTTGATCACTCCAAAAGTCTTAACTAAAGTACCATCCATTTGCAAAACAACTGGCCTACGTTTGGTGTATTCCATCCTCATAATTTCACACATAGATTTTGGTATTACAGTATTTGCAACTCCTAAGTCTATCATACAATTATGTACAAACCATCCTTCCATATAAAGGGAAAAATAAAAGGAGTTCTATTTTTTTGGGTAGCTGATGTTAAACTGGCCTAAGCTAAATTAAACTAAGATGGAGCTTTACTTTTATTTTTTATTGACCTTAAATATTCTTGCAATAAGTCAATTTATCCTAGGAATTGTAATGTGTTATACATACTTGCTTTAGAAGGGGTCTTCATTTCTTCCACTATATTGAAGGAAGGTGGATCGATGTTCTTCTCCTTTTATTTCATGAAGATATCATACTTGTTTCTATACCCTTCAGTTGCATATTTTCTCTGACACTTGGTCAAAGAAGGATATCTTAACTTATCCTTTATTTGTTCTTGGGTTCCAAATTCCTTCTATGGGAGGGCTTCTTTATGTATTTCTACCTTTGCTTTTCGAATTGGGCTTTAGGACATTTTTCATAATGGGTCATTTTTTCAACTTGATTTCTTATGGTTGAAAGTACTTTCAGGGGTTTGAGCTCCTGAGGATCTACTTGTAGGGGCTTCTTTCTTGACCTTGTTAGGATGGTAACTTGCTCTACTGAAGGTGTATCGCTCCAAATTTTTCGCACCCCTACCTTCAGGCTATTGGATCCGCGCCCGGAAGGAGGATGGGAAAAGGATGGTGCGGTACCTCGGACGAGAGGACTTTGCGAAGGTCCCGCCTCTCAAGGGAGGTGCATTTTGGTGATTTTTCGACGGATGGTGGGTTCACCAGAAACATTTGACGGCAGGTTTCCATGCCTAGGTTTTGGGAATGAGTTTTGATGAGTTCGTTTTATTTTTAAACATTCATCCTAGGTTTGGCCGAATGATTCTAACTTAAACTACATGAAAATGCAATTTAAATGCATACAGCAAACGTAAAGGAAAACAAAAACAGAGAATTTGCAGGAGGCCAATGAAGATTACCTGATCTGGAAATCTGATGGAGTTTCTGAAGCTTGAAGCAGTCTGGATCGTCTGCAATTCAACAGAATCGCCTTCAATTTGATAAAATCGTCTGAACTGACAAGATCATCTGAAATCTGATGAATTCGTCAGACGAATTCATCAGAGACCTACAAAACAGCAAACAGATGCGAAATACGAGAAATTCTATTTTGCAAACAGGGGCAAACTATGTAAAATAGTAATATGAGTGTTGAACAATATACAAGAACAGAAGTAAATGCAAATAACTGTGTTTAGATAGCAGAATATGATCTTAATCTGTAAACTTAGACAAAATGGGTGAACTCCAAATGCAATATAATATAAAAACTGAATAAACAATCTAATTTACAACATAAAATGACAGAGAAAAGAGACAGAAGAACAAACTCTAGGCACTGATTGCCTCGATGTGCGCTGCAGTCGAAATCGTCTCGCATCAGTACGAGATCGTCCCGAATTTGATGAGATCGCCTCCGATCTTGACAGGTTCGTCGGCTGCGATAGGTACTCGGTTCCGACCGAAAACCAGTGGTGTACCCGCAATGAAATGACTATAGGACTAATGCAAAATATGAATTACGATGTTTTAGAGCATAAGGGTTCAATTTGCATAAAAATTCAGCCAGGGGTTGGGGAGGGAAAAGTCTTAGAGTTAAATAGGCATAGGATAGTTGTTGGGAGGTTGGAGATCATCCCAATTTGGGAGATCTCCAACGGGGGAAGGGTCCCAACGGCGCAGACATGCTTCTTCTCGGATTGGAGACCCGTTGGAACGGATTCCAACTATGCAAATTCAGTTTTACGATGAAATCGTCTGGACGTTCTAGTCCAGACAAAATCGTCAAATCTGGGGCGATATCGTCTGATCGGAGACGATATCGTCAAACGGTCAAAACAACTGCTAAAAATGGCGCGGAAGGAGGAAACGGGTTTCTCGATGGTTAACGGGCGGTTTGGGAGGTTAAATTTGAATTTAAATTTATTTACTAAGGTGAATGTAATTATTCCAATTTTACTGCGCCAATTTTAGGGTGCTACATTTTGCCCCCTCTTTAGCGAATTTTCTGAAGAAAATGCGTTAAAGATGAGTTCTTCTCGATCTACGAGAAAGCAAAAAATTATTCCCATTTTTAGGCGACGATTCTTGGTCGAATCGTACGACAGCTTACTATGGTGCCCCCTCCGTGTTTTTACCCAAATCGAACGTTTGAGGTAAAAACGCGGAAAAGCAAAAATTATTTGTTGAATAAAATTAAGAAAAATAGGGTAAAACCCTAATTCATTTGTTACTGTTCATTTTACTGTTTTGAGAGCTCTGGAGCAAAAATGGTAGAGACAGCGCACAGATCTGCAGAGGTCCGCCGCGGTCTACGGGTAAGGGTTTAAACTGATCTAGAATTGATTTAATTTGATTTTACATGCTTTTTAGATGGATTTTTAGGTGAATTTTGAGCATCGCGGCCGTTTTTGGCCATCGACGTCGTCCGGACGAAATCGTCCCTAGTTCGACGAAATCGTCTCAAGTTCGTCAATTTCGCCCAAGGGCGAAATCGGCGAAAAGGGGACGATTTCGTCAAATTAGAGACGATTTCGACACGCAAAATCGGAGACGATTTTGCTCAAATGTCAGACGATATCGGCCAATAGTGGGCGATATCATCAATTGCAAAATTTTGATCTTTAAGTTGCATTATTGATTGCTAAAATTGTTATTAATGATTGTTTGTTGTTTTGATGTTTATGCTTGCAGAGAGGATTACTAAAGAGCAGGGAGTGGAAATATGGAGGATTAAGAGATGACTTGGCCGCTCTGACACAGGCAGAGTGAGATCAGCTGGCACAGGCCGGCTTACTACATGTGGCAGAGATGCCACAAGTATCTACAGACATGGGGCTACTGACGGCCCTAGCAGAGAGGTGGTACCCGGGCTCTTCATGTTTTTGGTTACCGACAGGGGATGGTTACCGACAGGGGAGATGACTCCCACACTAGAGGATGTATGGAGGATTCTTAGAATCCCCATACAAGGGAGGATGATCACACCTGCGGCCAATCGTGGCCACGCGATGGGACGACTCTGCGGTGACCCGAGCTTCGCCTTGGAGAAGGGCGGAGTGAACATCGAGGCACTTCGCCAGATGCCTGGGGCATCTACACTGACACGAGTTTTGGCTGGGGTGGTTGGTGGACTTCGCTGTGCCACCGCAGCGGCCGTAGGGTACCATGGATGTCGGCGGATGTGATCTCGTGACATGCGTGACCATGGCTGCGGATTTTCTTGGGGTAGCTTTGTTCTATGCCGATTGTATAGGATCCCGCATGGGGTCGTATACAAGGGCGGCCGATGTCCGGTTATGACATCGCTCCTACGAGTTTGGTGTTGGGAGCACATTGCGGTGCGGAGGCCGATAGGGCTTCCACCGATAGGGGTTGATGGGGAGAGGCCCCGAGTCTTCTACTGGTGGCTCCGGAGAGGGGCACAATGACGGATCGACCTACCGATGTCCCGGAGACTACTGGATGACTTGGTCCCAGACCAGATCACCTGGAGGCCATGGAGGCAGCATCCAGGGTGGGCAGAGGATGCACAGGAGCTGGCTCGCATCAGGCGAGTCTGCTGGCTACGGATGGAGAGGGGAGAGGTGGAGCTCCACCGCTATGACCGAGTTTTGTGACAGTTCGGTCTACAATAGGGGATCCCATCTCTTAGGGATTACGAGTTTTCTCGGACTGTCCGGGATAACACCACGGTTAGCGGGGCTCCTGACATGCAATGCTTCTGGAGCCAGGACGCAGACGATGCCCCCATCCAGCCAGTGGATGGGGACGACGTAGGAGTAGCCGATGGCTACGATGCCTGGTATGCAGGCATCCGCCCTCCTCGGATGACGAGGGCACAGGGACCGATCCACGCAGTTGTGCGTCGGATAGGGAGGCGGTGCCAGGCGATGGTAGAGGCAGCCCGGGGTCGCAACAGAGGAGAGCAGAGGAGGCCACAGGCACAGGAGAGGCCATGGCAGAGGGAGAGGGAGAGGAGGGAGGCGAGACCCCCATCTCCACAGAGGCCACCATCGCCTGATAAGGGCAAGGGTGTGGATATTGGAGAGAGTAGCGAGATGGCTACTCTCCGGGCAGAGGGAGATCGTCTGTGAGCTCAGGTGCAGACGTTACAGGATGCAACTGCACAGCACCAGGCTGAGGTGTCGCAGCTACGAGACGAGAATGCTCGTCTCAGGGCATGAGGCGGAGGGGTAAGCACTCAAGAGCTGCTATGATCGGTTTCTCAGACCGCATTCTATCAGGCGCTATACTACCAAGCGGTGCTAGAGGGCCAGAGGGTACAACTGCCACCTGCCATAGCAGATCCTATCAGGACAGGGTCGACGAGGAGCTCATCCCGATCGATGACGAGGACTCGCAGTACCACACATACTGCGATGGGACCACCTCGTCCTCCGTAGGGTGGGGGAGGAGATGAGGCCGAGAGCTCTAGAGGCTCTCGAGGCTAGAGGGCGGGATACTGCCACTGAGATTGTATTATACTTGTATTGATAGAGGATTGAGTATGCCGAGGTACAGATTGTGGCATACCAATCTAGTTTTGATGATGTATATATTCTGTTGATATATATATATGATATTTTTTTGATCATATGACTTGTCTTATGTGATGCTTATGATGCTTTTTATGTTTGATTGATTGATTGAGTTGATTGATGTAATGATTTTATTGATGATTCATGTAATTATGTCGTTTTGGAAAATATTATAACTTGGATGTCATGCTATAAATATTTTAAATGAAATAATCTGATGTAACAAATTGATTGGTTGTAATGAAATGTGATAAAATAAAAAGAGATTTCTAACAATAATTTCAAAGGACATTGTCGCTATTATAGACCATTTCATGGAGTCGTCGCTCACTCGGTCGTCAAGCTAGTCCCGGGATAGAAATATTGTTAAAAGAAAAGAGTGCTTAAGAGACTGTCTTAAGACTTTGTTGTGATGATGCAAATGATGATGATGATGGTTTGCTTTCAGATTTCCATGAAAATATTATGCATGAAATATTGTAAAATGAATTTTTGCTAGGCATAAATTCCTAAGTGTGATAAAATTGTTGAATAATTCCTTAAGAATTATACCATCATTGCAAAATGCAAAGGTTGACATAATGATATGAAATAATAAAAATGTGTTTGCTTTTGAAAAGCATAATTTGTGTAATAGAATGAAGTCATATGGTTTTTATGAATTTTGATAAATTGGAGAAAATATTGTTACAATGGTTTTCGCTAGGTATAGAATATGTAGGTATAGACTTATACCATCATCGCGAAGATCAAAGAAAGGATAGTTTTATTACATGATTGATTTTTTATGAACAGAAAAGATGAAAATGAGGACTTGCGCTAAGCATAAAATTCCAATTTTGGTTTTGGAATTATACCATCGTCGCGAAAGTCGATAAGATATATATGATATGTTGTTAAATAATTGTACTTGATTATTCCAAACAAGTTGCAAAATAATATTTCAAAGTATTTTGAAAAAATTAGATTTATAAGGAATCCCATGTGCATAAGTGAATTCATTGCCAATCTTGATTTATCATAATGATAGACAAAATCTCTCAAATACAAATGTGTGTGCAATTGTATGGTTCAGTTATCAGTTTTGAGCAAGATACTATGATACAAGTGATTTGAATAAACCAACTAAGTGTTCATTAACCATGATGTAGATGCATATAACCATACTAGGCTACTATGTAGATCGGATTATCAAGAGCTAGCTAATCCATAAGCGGACATAGGTCTATACAAAAGAAGGTCGCTAATGTGACAGACATATCGCCACGCTAGGAGTTACCCAAGGCCAAGTAGGTTGGGCACAAACCACCTGTTATGGGGCTTACCTCACAGTTTTTGAATAATTGAGAATTCCAGGGATTCAAGCTCATCAACCCTTCTTTTCTTTTCAAAGGGTAGGGAAAGGGATTTTATTGCTTTTCTTGCTTTCTTTTGAACTTTGCTTATTTTTTCTTTTGCTTGATAATGCTTGGAACATTGTTGACATAACATTTTTCTTTTTTCTTTTTCTTGAACTTTTCTTTTCTTTTTCTTTTTCTAGGGATACTTGCTCGGATTAGCTGTAGAGCAAGGGATTTTTATTCTGGGTAGGGGTGAGCTTGTCCTTTTGCCAATTCTCAAAGATTCTAGACCATGTGCATGATAGGATAGCAGGGGAAACTTTTCACTCAAGAAATCAGCTCTACTATGTAGCAAAACATGGAAATTACAAATATAATCATTTTATTGTGAAAAGATGTGCTTGGTTTAAGTAAATACCAAGATCAATTCTCTATGCTCAAACTTTATTTAATTGATTTTTGTGAACTTTGATATAAGAGAGATTAGTAATCATGCCATATAAAATCAAGATATTTATTATGTGAGTGTGCTAGTGAGGGATGCCAAATAAATGCTAGTTTTATCCAAAATAAGTTGAAACATATAACCGCAATAATTGTAAGAAAATAATGATTTTGAGAAAGTTTTGAGAATGTTGACTCTCTCTTTATTCTCGTATATTGTTTTGGTTTCAAAAGAGTCAAGCATATAGCTGTTTTTGGATTTTTATGTTGATTTTTGTTTTAAAGCAAAAGAAACTTTACAAAATAAATGCGATAAATATTTTTGAAGATTTTGAAGATTTTATGAATGTTTTTGAGGGTTTTTGAATGATTTTGAACAAATATATACATGGATGAAATAATCAAATTTATGCATAATAACGTTTGAGATGTAAAATATTCATGGGTTCTTTAAGTTCTTTACCATCTAAGGTAGATAATTTATATGCTCCTGATTCAAATTTTGCAAGTAATGATGTATGGTCCAAGCCGCTTGGGCTCAAATTTACCTTTCAGCTTCTTTGGTTGCATTTGTATTTTTTTGATTTTCTTTTAGAACAAGATCGCCAATCTCAAAGGATCGATGACGAACTTTCTTATTATATGCTCTTTTAAGCTTGTTTTGGTATGCACGGAGATGCTCTAAAGCATTGATGCATTTTTCGTCTAGGAGTTCCAGCTGACTGAGTCTGCCAGCACGATATTCATCTCCTACTTCGGTGTCTTGAAGTAGCAGAGCCAAAGAAGGAACTTCTAATTCAAATGGAAAAACTGCTTCAACACCATATACCAAAACAAATGGTGAAGTGCCTCGTGGGGGTTCGAACACTAGTTCGATAAGCCCACAGGGCTGGATATAATTGAATATGCCAGTCACAACTAGTTTTATTGACTAGTCTTTTGAGAATTTTGATTAGAGTTTTGTTAGAAGCTTCTGCTTGACCATTACCCTGAGGATAATAGGGAGTAGACCAACGATGTTGAATCTTATATTTTTGACATAATTTTTTAACATCTTTATTTTTGAATGGAGTTCCATTGTCAGAGATGAGATTTGCAAGAATTTCGAACCTGCAGATGATTTGATTAAAAATAAATTTAGAGACTTGTGAACCGAAGGCAGAAGCTAAAGGCATAGCTTCGACCCACTTCGTGAAATACTCATGGCGGTTATGATGAACTTATGTCCATCGAAGACACATGGTTAATTTTACCAATAATATCCAAGCCCCATTTAGAAAAGGGCCAAGGAGAAGAAATAGCTCAGCAGCTCTTGTGCGGGCGCATGGACAAGGTCAGCATGTTTTTGACACTTGTCGCAATGGCGCACATATTCATGTGCATCCGTTTCCATGGTAGGCCAAAAGTATCCTATCCGAAGGAGCTTTTTAGCAATGACGCTACCACTAAAGTGTCCTCCACAAGATCCATCGTGGGCTTCACTTAAGGCTGATTTAGACTCTTCTAAATTTAGACATCTTAATAGGATACCTTCAAAAGATCTCCTATATAAAGTATTGCCAATGATTACAAATCGACTTGCTCGTCGACGTAATAACCGACGCCGGTTGCGATTAGAATTAGCAGGGAAAGTCCCATTTTGGAGGAGACCAAATATGTCTCATATACTAGAGTTCAGGAGTGGTTTCCTTGATTAGAAACACATCCAAAGGCTCTAAGCATGACTTATGTGAAGTGGGTTCCTGGAGTCGACGAATGATGATAGTGGCATATTCGTCGTCTAACTCCAAGGGCAAGAGAGATGCAGCGACGGCCATGGCGTCTACCGCACGGTTGCTAGTTCGAGGAATGGCTTCCAAGGTAACTTGATCAAACAAGGCCATTAGTTGTAAAACATAGGCCTTATATGGGCGAAGTTTATCATCTCTGGTTTGATAAACTTCATTAATTTGGTTTATAACCAATTGGGAATCCCCAAAAACTAAGAGGTTTTTAATTTTAAGTGCTAAAGCAGCTCGTAATCCAAGGATTAGAGCTTCATACTCAGTAGTATTGTTGGTGCAAGCAAAGGTTAGTTTGAAGGACAGAGGAATAAGATGTTTTTGCGGAGATATTAAAATAATACCCGCACCAGCCCCACTCATGCATCGGGCTCCATCAAAGTATAAGGACCATTGTTCAACAAGGTCTGCCTCTAATTGAAGGCATTCATCAAGAAACTCGATAATGAGGGGATGAGTAGACTCTAAGGGTGCAACAGCTAATTGATCTGCTATGATTTGACCCTTAACAGACTTTTGTCCTATGAAGGTGAGATCAAACTCGCTTAGAGCAAGAACCCACTTGGCTATGCGACCCGATAAATAAGGTCGACTCATGAGATATCTTAAAGGATCATATTTGGCAATGACATACGTTTTTTGGCTAAGCATGTAATGTCGTAATTTTTGCGTAGCAAACACGACTGCTAGACATAACTTTTCTAACGCTGTATAGCGAGTTTCATAACTGACGAAAGTTCGGCTAATATAATAATTAGCGCGTTCTCGTTTTTCATCATCAAGCTGAGCTAACATAGCTCCTAAGGCAGAATCTGAAGCAGAAATATATAAAAGAAATGGGCGATCAGATTTAGGCGGTGAAAGCACCGGAGGGTTAAGGAGATATTGCTTGAGAAGTTCAAAAGCTTCTCTACATTCTGTATCCCAATTAAAGGGGACGTCCTTCTTAAGGAGTTTAAGAAAGGGACCAGTTTTGTCCGCCAGCTTATCAATGAAGCGACGGATAGCTTGAAGTTTACCTTGTAAACTTCGTAATTTGGATATATTAGTGGGTGCGGGCATATCGCTGATAGCCGCAATTTTGAGAGGGTCAATTTCGATACCACGTAAAGAAACTAAAACCCCTAATAACTTGCCGGATTTAACTCCGAATATACATTTTGCTCGGATTTAATCGAATGAGATATTCTCGTAATCGATTAAAAACTTTTCTTAAATCGTCTAAATGATGATCTTCAATAAGAGAGCGAGCTATAATATCATCTACATAATCATGTAGGATATCATGCATCATATCATGAAAGATGTAGGTCATGGCCCGTTGATAAGTTGCCCCGGCATTCTTTAGGCCAAAGGGCATCACTTTCCAAAGAAAAGGTACCCTGTGGGGTAATGAAGGCTATTTTAGCCTGGTCTTCAGGAGCTATCCTGATCTGATTATAGCCGGAGAATCCGTCCATTAAGGACATCATCCCACTTCCGATAGTAAAATCAATAATTTGGTCCATATTTGGAAGAGGAAAGTCGTCTTTAGGGCATGCAACGTTAATATCTCTGAAATCTGTGCAAACCCTAACTTTGGTGGCTTCTTTCTTGGTGACTGGAACTACATTGGAGATCCATTCAAGCATAATCAATAGCTTGTATGAAGATAACATTCAGGAGTTTTTCTAACTCCCCTTTGACTAGCAGAGCCACTTTGGGATGCATTTTTCTAAGTTTTTGTTTAACAGGTTTAGCATCCGGATGGACCACTAGGTGGTGCATGACTACAGAAGGGTCTAGACCTGGCATATCTTCATATGTCCAAGCGAAGACATCTTCATACCCTTTAAGAAATGCAATGTATTGTTCTTGTTTTTCTTGACTTAGTTCTGCTCCAATGTTGATTATGTGAGGGTTGTCCTCGGCTCCAATATTAATTTTAAGGACATTTTCTACCTCCATGTGTAGATCTCTTTCAAAATTAGGTGGGGCAGGTGAAACGCCCAACTCTTGTAACTCTTGTAAAGTTAATTTAGATAATTCGTTCTGAGGGTTGGTGGCCTCAAGTTGAGCTATGGTTGGTATAGAACCATCAAAATAAAACCCGTTATACAACATCTCTTCAACAGAGACATCATGGAAGATATCTCCTTCCAACTCTTCATCGGGGTCAGCAATCATTTCATGGTATGCTATGGATAGCATGTTGCATGAAAATGACGGATTTTTAAGAGGTAAATCAACATGTCTATCCAAATAGTCTTGATAGCATATGAGATGATCATCATCCTCAAAAGGAAAGGGTTGACCCTTACTAGGTAATAGGCCCACACCACATCGGGCATGCCATGGTTCTACCTCGAAAGGTTCTTTCATGCCATTTTGGAAAGGTCCTAAGCCTTTCCCTTTATATCCCATTTTAAGCATCATGGGTTTAGCTTTAATATAATCGTTGGTAAAATAGCACCGAGCATATCCATCATGATGGGTTTTGATATTCTGAGGGATTCTTCCCCGGTCATATCCTTTGTACATGAAGGCGCAACTCCCGACTTGGTAAGTACTTCCCATAGGTTGTGGGAGGCCCAAAGTACGAGGAGATGGCGGCAATTGATTTAAAAGGTCTGAATCTTGCATGAAATCATTCATTTTTTCTGATATTAAGATTGTAGATAAATCTAGTAAAAGATCATCATAAAGGGCATAAGATGTAGAAGGATTATTACCTATGTTTTGAGATGTGGAAGGTATGATAGATGTGTCTGAAGGTTTTGAATTTATGGGATTAGAACTTGAAGAATTGGTTGTAGTTTTAAGAGCTTTTTGATGTTCTACAGTTGATTTGTTTAGCAGGTGGGTTGATCTATATGGGAAGATGAAGTTAATGGAAGAGGAATAGATGAAATGATGGGTTTATATTTCACAGTTTTAGATGAAGAAGAACTAGGATATGTGGATGAAAGAACTAGGCAAAATTGCACTCCAACTGGTTCTGCCAATGCACACATATCAAAAGGTCTAGGGTCACCATGAATAGTGACCAACCGATTTTTAAATTCAAACTTAACACATTGGTGTAAAGTTGATGGGACTGCTTGCATGGCGTTAATCCAAGGGCGACCCAAAAGTATATTGTATGATGCTAGGCAATGTACAATGAACACAGTTGTCTCAAGGGTTCTAGGACCAACTTGCAATGGGATGGTAATGACTCCACACGTTTCTTGTGTTTCGTCATTAAAGGCTTTGATAATCATATCGCCTTCTTCATTTCATCACTTCTAAAACCAAATCGTTGGTAGAAGTCAAAGGTGCAGATGTTTAGAGATGAGCCATTATCAATCAAGACTCGTTTGACAGCTACATCCCCAATTAAAGCTGTAATATACAAGGGATTATCCTTGTGTAAACTGTGTTGTGGGATATCTTTATCCCGAAAGTCAATACAATCAATCTCTCGCGTGATGATAGTATTGGCCATAGCTTCGGGTTGGATGTTTTGAGGTACCATCATCTGGCTCAAAGTAAGCATCAATTCATCCCTATGGGTGGGGGAGGATCTTAATAAATCTAAAAGGGAGATTCTGGCGGTGGTATTAGACAATTGCTCATTAATGCTGTAAGGAGGTTTAGTTTGAACAATAGGAGCATGACTTCCTTTATTAGGATTTCTCAAAACAAATGGAGCTGATCCATCGTTCTGGTTTGGTTCTTGTTGGGGATTTTGAGCTTGTTGTCGAGTGACGACTCCGATGGTACCTACAATGTTATAGTGATGACGTTGAAAGGGTCTCGGTTGAGAGTTTATGGCTTGTTCATAAGGAAGGACTTCATTAGAAGAAGGTCGAGTAGTGACTCTTCTGGGAAATGGTTCTTCTGGAACATTAGCATCTGGTGATAGGTTGAATAGGATCTGATTCGTTTTCAGAACTATTCGATTGAATGGTGTCTACTTCACTCTCACTATCCGACTCTATATTGCTAGAATCGAAGTTTGAAAATTATGTAAGAGCCCGGTTGTAACCAGGGATAAGGTTGTGTCGAATGTGTGAGAGTCCCGAACATGTAATTGCCCGCTAATGGTTCCTACATATCGGGTAGGAGGGGGAACATTGTGATGTTCAATTTGATTGGCTACCTCTTTACCATGTCTTGGTAAAGGGTGTTGAAATATGTCTAAAGTTTGATTGGCATTCTGATTTTGATTTTGGGGAACAGTCTTTTGGGTATTATTAGGAGGGTTTTGTTTAGGTTGGAAGGCTTGCACTTCCATTTCATTATTGTCAATCAAATCTTGTATTTTATGTTTCAATCTCTTACAAGCGTTGGTAGAATGTCCAGGACCTCTATGAAAATCACAATGCAAATCAACTCTATATCCGGGTATGCTTGGGTCAGGTTCCTGGATAGCTGGCAGTTGGATTAAACCTCTTTCAAGAAGTTGAGGTAAAATAGTTGATAAAGGTTGGTTTAATCTAGTGAACTCTCGAGGAGGCTTATCAAGAGGTTTCAAGATGAATTTTTTTGTTGTTTTTGTTGCATTGACATTAGCAACATTTCTGCTGTCAGTGACTCCATCACCGACAACCCGTTTGTTTTTATATTGATTTCTAGATGTTTTCTCATCATCCTTCTTTCTAAGTTGGCCTCTCCTAATGAGGGCATCTTCTACCCTTCGAGCTAAGTCTATAGCTTGATCGAAGGTAGTCAAAGTAGTCGTTGATAGCTCATAAGAAAGTTGTTCTTGTAAATTGTTAATGAAAATGTCTAACATTTCCCTATAGGGTAGCACAAAGTGCGCTTTTCCTATCAATTGTCTCCATCTTGCTAAGAAATCAGCAAAACATTCGTCTTTATCTTGTTTTAAATTGTATAGGTCTTTAATAGTTACATGCCTCTCGATGTAGGCACTAAATTGATGAACAAATGACTCAACTGTTTCTTCAAAGTTTCTTAAGGAATGAGTGGGCAATTGATAATACCACTCTAACGCCATTCCACCTAAACTTTTGGGGAACATTTTTAGTAATAGCAAGTCGTTATGCGATATGTCATGACATGCTATCCTAAACATGCGAAGATGTTCTATGGGATCTTCGGTTCCTTTATAGATAGGCAGGATGGGCATGGGAAAATGTTTAGGGTATGGTTGAGCTACCACTATGGGATCCAATGGTTGGCTACAAATCTCTCGATAATTATACGAGGGACGGTAGGGATCTATCTGGTCCATACGTGAAGCCAATTGTTTCACCATAGCTTCCAAACTACTAGTTTGCCCCCCATATTGATTTGGTGGGGCATTGCCATAAGTGTTATGGGCGTAGGATGGAGGAACATGCAGATTAGATGCCATGTTACTATTGTGTAAAACATTGGTAGGAAAGATATTATGGAGGAGTTTTGAAGTTGGATTGTGTTGTATTGTAGATTGTTGAAAGTTTGTATTTGGCTTTGTTTTAGATTTTTGTCTATTTAAAGCATTTTGCTCAACTCGTTTGGAGGAAGGAAGTAGTGAAGGGAATTTTATTTTGTGCGGGAGTGATTTTAGGTTGAGTAAAAAGTTGCTTAGGAGGTTGGGTGACCCGTTGTTTGGTCATGGCTTGGGCTATAGTGACCATATTCGCATTAGATGGTCCACCCTTATCACTTTCTTGATCAATGAAAGACAAAGGATTAGTTTGCATATCAATCGCCCGTTCTAAGACCGCTTGAGCATCACTAATTTCCCCTTTATCAATACGGACCGCCACATTAAGGATGTCGATATGTTGATTAAGAAATTTTTGAAAATGTTCTGCGTTGTCAAAAGTGATGCCTCCATTTGGAGCTATTCTAGGGGACGAAGATTCTTTAACACTTCCTTCTTGTTCCTTATCTTCACCTAAGTCTTCATCTCGATTGACCTAGAGTTTCACCTTCCGGATTTGTATCTCCAAGAAGGACATTTGGGTTTTCAGTTGTATTTTGTAGCCAATCTTCTCCTTCTCCTAAAATTTCTTTACCATTCCTAAGTTTAGTCATGGTGCTAAGTTTTGATTTCAGCAAATATATATATATATATATATATATATATATATATATGCAACAAATTAAAAGGTATATATTTATATATACCTAATGCAATATTGTAAATGAAATGTTTAAGTTTTTTACTATGTTTTTTTTTTTTTTTTTTTTGATTTTTAGTTTTTCTTTGAAACAATATAATAAAGACAGCAAATGAAACAAGAAATGCACACAATAATAATAAGGCTAAAAGTAGATGAACTAATCTTCTATGAATAATCTATGAATATCATTAATAGGTTCAAGTTGTTCAGTGGGTCATGAAATGTTCTTCTTCAAATTGAAAGTTTTCTTTTAAGAATTTGATGAAAAGGGCTATGGTGATATTGTCTATCTCAGATGCTGGTTGATAAAAGTAAAGCTCATGGCAATACTCTCGATATAGCACAGCTCGCGGAACTCTACTCCATCTTTCCCTATCTGTGAGAACAACTTCTTGGTCCTCTACAAGGCCTAGGAATCGGTGTACAATGTCTGCATTCTCGAGGTATTCCTCGAAGCTAAACAACTCTGAAGATACTAAAGCTCTCCTATAGGCTAACCACCTATGGCAAGCTCTCTGAAGTTCATGATAGAACACTAATTGATGAGGATCCAGGATTCTATCCAAGACTAGCCTCTTAATATGCTTAAGTTGTGTGGACCTAGATGAAATGATACTAAGTCTCCTGATAAGCTCGTCCCACAAGGATTGATTTCTACTTGCTTCAGGGACACTAAGGACAAAATTAACTTCTATGGCCGCTAATTGGTTTACTACGTTTATAGTAACTGCTAACCTCTTTTTAGGAGCTACCATCTAAACATGATTTTGAACCTTAAATGTTTTAAAATGCATCTAAATTTTTTTTTTTTTTGTCTTGTTTGTTTTTGTTCAAAAGGTTATGATGCATTCACGTCGGGTTCACCAAAATGTATCGCTCCAAATTTTTCGCACCCCTACCTTCAGGCTATTGGATCCGCGCCCAGAAGGAGGATGGGAAAAGGATGGTGCGGTACCTCGGACGAGAGGACTTTGCGAAGGTCCCGCCTCTCAAGGGAGGTGCATTTTGGTGATTTTTCGACTGGATGGTGGGTTCACCAGGAAACATTTGACGGCAGTTTCCACGCCTAGGTTTTGGGAATGAGTTTTGATGAGTTCGTTTTATTTTTAAACATTCATCCTAGGTTTGGCCGAATGATTCTAACTTAAACTACATGAAAATGCAATTTAAATGCATACAAAAAATAGAAAGGAAAACAAAAACAGAGAATTTGCAGGAGGCCAATGAAGATTACCTGATCCGGAAGTCTGATGGAGTTTCTGAAGCTTGAAGCAGTCTGGATCGTCCGCAATTCAACAGAATCGCCTTCAATTTGATAAAATCGTCTGAACTGACAAGATCGTCTGAAATCTGACGAATTCGTCAGACGAATTCATCAGAGACCTGCAAAATAGCAAACAGATGCGAAATACGAGAAATTCTATTTTGCAAACAGGGGCAAACTATGTAAAACAGTAATATGAGTGTTGAACAATATACAAGAACATAAGTAAATGCAAATAACTGTGTTTAGATAGCAGAATATGATCTTAATCTGTAAACTTAGACAAAATGGGTGAACTCCAAATGCAATATAATATAAAAACTGAATAAACAATCTAATTTACAACATAAAATGACAGAGAAAAGAGACAGAAGAACAAACTCCAGGCACTGATTGCCTCGATGTGCGCTGCAGTCAAAATCGTCTCGCATCAGTACGAGATCGTCCCGAATTTGACGAGATCGCCTCCGATCTTGACAGGTTCGTCGGCTGCGATAGGTACTGGCTCCGGCTGAAAACCAGTGGTGTACCTGCAATGAAATGACTATAGGACTAATGCAAAATATGAATTACGATGTTTTAGAGCATAAGGGTTCAATTTGCATAAAAATTCAGCCAGGGGTTGGGGAGGGAAAAGTCTTAGAGTTAAATAGGCATAGGATAGTTGTTGGGAGGTTGGAGATCATCCCAATTTGGGAGATCTCCAATGGGGGAAGGGTCCCAATGGTGCAGACACGCTTCTGCCCGGATTGGAGACCCGTTGGAACGGATTCCAACTATGCAAATTTAGTTTTGCGACGAAATCGTCTGGACGTTCTAGTCCAAACGAAATCGTCAAATCTAGGGCGATATCGTCTGATCGGAGACGATATCGTCAAACGGTCAAAACAACTGCTAAAAATGGCACGAAAAAGGAGGAAACGGGTTTCTCGGCGGTTAACGGGCGGTTTGGGAGGTTAAATTTGAATTTAAATTTATTTACTAAGGTGAATGTAATTATTCCAATTTTACTGCGCCAATTTTAGGGTGCTACAGAAGGCATCATAAAATTGTGGTATTCTTCTCTAATCGTATTTACTTACCCCTTATGATCCTTTTCTACCCTCTTAATAGACAATTTTTGGATATAATGTTGATGGATCGTACACGAACTTTCACCATAGGGATCGTTGCATGTAGAGCACCAAAAATCAGATTTTTTTGAAGAGTTGGTAGGTTTATTATCATCGTTAGCATAAACCACATTTGATCTCTCCTGATTTTTGCCACTTGTGGAAGCTTGATCTCTTATCACCTATGGAAATATCCTTAGCTGGAAACTTCTCTCAGCTTCTCTTCTTTCCATTGAGGTCATATTATTGGCCATATTCTTCATGAATGATTGTATGTCTAATAATATTGCAAGCTGAGTATCAATATTTGGTGCAACAGATGCTACAAGGATTACAGGAATAGTGGGTAAAGTTGGAGGAGTAAGGGGTACTTGTATCATCGGTATAGAAGTTTATATGTTCAGGAAGATCCACATGTTTTAGAAAATTAGTATTAAATTCCTATGAGAGATCTAGTTAGATAGGCATTATCATTTTTGAGTTAAGCCTTCCGATAACAATGAGGTCCTTTTCAGCTTTCAAAGCTTCCTAAAAAAATTTTGAGAAGGTAAACACTTGAGACTAGCTTATAACCATGCTTATATCTAATTGAAAGCTCTCAGGTAATAATACATTTCTTGTTCTTTCATTGGCATCAACCCATCAGGTACCCTCTGCCAAGTATGATTGAATCTAATGTTGAAATCAACTATCTCTTCTTGAGGATTTTTTTGAATGATAGTAAACTGATTTAGTAGAGAAAAAAGGTCAATATATTGATTGAACTCTTCTATTAACTTACCAGAAATTTGGGCCCAATTACTTATAGTCTGATTAGGAATATACCTATACTAGTAGAGCATTTTTCCTTTCATAGAGATGACTAACAACCTTATCATTATATCTTCTATAATATTGTGTATTGCTGCTAACGAGGCTACATCTTGGTAGTGTTCATAAGCCATTTTGCTTGTACCATTATATTTAGGTAATGCTTTCAAATCTATTGTAGGGATCAGATATTAGACTACCAGATTTAGAGGGATTGAATTATTCCATGTGGGGTAGGGCAGATTGGGTTGATTTATGACTATTATAACTATTGTCTTGACTGGTATTGTAGTAGTATGGATAGTTGTGCTTGAAGGTCCACTAGTAGCAGCACTAGAGAGAGTTGTAAGGGTAGGATTTATGGATCCTATAGTAGTGGTAGAGGAAGCAGTCAGTTGAGTAGAAAGGATAGGATTAAATATAAGGCTAGTGAGATGTAATTCAAAGAACCCGATGGGTTCTTCAAATTTTTTTACTTTAGATCTAGTTTTCATATATCTTGGTATTTAACCAACAAATAGATAAGCAATTTTCTTAGTTTTTATATTTTTAATGGAGTCACTAGGTGATTTTAAAATTTGATCAGGACAAATACAAACACCGTAAATTTGAACTGTAAAGATAGTGGGATTGGGTACCACCGGGCATGCCAAAAATTGTTGGTGCAAAATTTTCCTATGGTTACATTTGCACCCAATACTTTGCCAACATCGAATTACCAGGTTCAAAATATGGAATTCCCGATTTAATATCCAAAGAAGGTTGGTTCCTTTTCAATTGAGGGTAAGGGGAAAAAGAGTAAAATGCTTAAAGATATGGAAATACATCTAATGATATAAATTTTAAAGGGTACAGATTAGACAATAGAAACGAAATGAACAGACTTAGAAGATAAGAATTACTTTAAACCTCTAAATGGAAATAACTAGTTATTTGATGTAGATCAACTATTATATTACTTATTAACACACAAAATTCCTTAACTCCAAAACTATTGAATCTAAAATGTAAAAACCCAAAGATAGAATTAATGCAATTCAAATTCCATATAGCTTGAATAGAAGTATTGATTCATTAATACATACATGATCACACACTTTAAACCAGAATCCAAAGAGGGAGTTTATCTTATTTCTTTTAGAAGTCTTGCATACATATGATATTGTAAATGCCTAATATTTGACCCCTTTTTAGGGTGCACTCATCCTATATATATACACTCCCTACATATGGAAATATCAAAGTCTATTACAACAATATGCCAGTTGGCTAATTTTGGTGGGATATTGAATAGAGCTTATTGGACCATAAATAAATGGTATAGTGGAGTTTGCAACGACAAGTAGGTAAGAAATGATTCTTTGGTTACCACTGCTCACGTCAATACTCTAGAGATGTGGTCACCCAACTGTATTTCACTCTTTGGTTTCTTTTGTTTTGACAACCCGTGAGAACATGATTGGTTGTAAAATCATGACACTTCTTCGCTTCCAGCTTATTTTTGGTTATTGACCCACAAGAAAAGGGTCGGTCACAAAATTGCAACACTTCTCTGCTTCCTGATTCTTTCTAAATTTGGTCCACAAGAATAGGGTCAATCGAGAAATCTCAACACTTTCCCACTTCCAACTTCTTTCTAGCTATCGGCTCACAAGAACAGGACCGGTCGAGAAATCTCAACACCTCTCCGCTTGTAGCTTCTTTATGGTTGTCGACACACAAGAACATGGTTGATTGAAAAATATTGACAGTTCTTTGCTTCCAACATATTTCTAGCTATTGACCCATGAGAACATGTTTGGTCAAGAAATCTTGACACTTCTCTACTTCTAGCTTCTTTCTGGCTATTGACCAGTGAGAATAGGGATGGTCGAGAAATATTGGCACTTCTCTGCTTCCAGCTTCTTTCTAGATTTTGGCCCATGAGAATAGGGCCAGTCATGAAATCATGGCACTTATCCACTTCCAAATTATTTCTGGCTATCGACCGATGAGAACAGGGTTGGTCACAAAATTATGATACTTCTCTGCTTCCAACTTTGTTCTGGTTGTCGATCGACGAGAACAGGATTGGTCATGAAAACATGATTGTTCTTTGTACTTCAAAATTTTTATAAATCTCTTCATTCCCCTTAGTGTAGTCATTTTAACCTACATTCCTCAGTGTTTCCTCTAGTTATTACTCTATGGAACTTTTATTCTAGTCACTTCGAGCCTTGTACTAAATTAAGAAGCAAGTTATTCAACAAAATAGTAATATTTATTTTTCTAGAGAACAAGGGGTTGTACTTAGGTCCCCCACCCTTTGAAAAATAACAAAACTCTCCTTTGGAGCTTGAGAGTTTACAAATAAATTTAATTCTCATCTCCATTAATATTCTATAGCTATATTTCTACATTTTTCATAAAATGTCTAAATTCTTGGTTTTTTTATTATGTGGAAGAAGGGGTTTTGAAAGGGTCCCCAAACCTTTTACATATTTAAAAAAGGGATATTAAAACAAATGTCATCCAAATACCAATCAAGAAGTAAAGACATATAGAAATAAGATGAGACCACCAAGAGAAAAAGGGCAAAGCCCAACCGAGCCACCAACCCAAAAAGGAATAAAGAGTCCAAAAGGGTCCAAAGGATGGCTTTATTCCTGTAACTAAACTTCCTCATCTGAGAGATCCACCTCCATATTTGAGGTAATCTAGTTGTTTTTCAAGTACCTCATCATCCAAGTGATCTCATCAACATAAATTACATATATTTTCACTAACCTTGTTAGGTATCTAAACAGATCCTTAACAATCTTCATAGGTTTGCTTAGGGTCTTAAGGAGATCCATAGTCCTCAAAGCCCTTTTATTTTTTGGTATTAGATCCAACTTGAAGTCTACCTTTATTTTTCTTAAAGGAGAGGGATAATATTCTCTTGAATCCTTTGAATATTGTATGATATGCATGGTCTTTTATTTTTAAACACCTTTGTTTTTAGATGATTTGAGCATCTAGCACTTTTCACTTCATCCTTAGGATTCTTTTGCATCTCTAATTTCACCACAAACTTCAAATTTGGTTATCCTTCCTCTTAAATGGTGAACTCTTTATCCTCCATAGGCATATGTTTAGAAGTGATTGGGGGAAGGGTTTTGAGCTTCTTGCTCTTTATCTTCTTATGGGAATTGGCCTCTTTTTCCATTTCCACCAGATCTCTAGGTTCTAGTCCTAGCTTCTCCCCCTTTGCCTTGCTCTTCTTCATGACAACATAATAAAAAATGAGTTTCATTAGACCTTGATAGATTGGGGTTGAAGAGTTACCTTTTTGCACTTGTATAATCATCCTTTCTAGAGACTTGAAAAGGAATTATAGCATTTTCATCATTTTATTCCTTTAGAGATGGTTTAAAACTCCATATAGAAGCTTCTTGCAACATCCCGATTGCATTCAGGAGTAAAATAGTCCATAATTGCTAAAGCCACTATGTTCCATGAAGCCTTGAGAGATTCCCTTAAGTACCCATTCTAAAAAAATATTAGGTGCTCCCCTTTGCATCTAAAGTAGTTCATATCCTTGGCTAGTGAGTTATTTTCCTTATTAATGCACTCACCAATGATAAGGAGACCCGAAATTTCAAAAAGTAGAGAAATTGAAGTAGTAAATTCCATTCCCTTTGCTTTGACATTTCCTTCCTTCCAAGAGGAAATCTATCTCTTTAGAGAGTTTCAAATCATACCCATTAAATATTTTCAATAGATTTGATATATCTCCTTTGTTTAAGATCTCCATTACATCCTTCTCAATATTAAGGAAAAGTGGTATAACTCCTTTAGGATCTTCTTCCATAATTATCCAAGAATATTTATCCTTGTAATTGTTTACTAAATTGAAGACTATTCCCACTTCTCTAATTAGAACTAGGATTCTAGATGAGTGAAATAGAAGAGAAATAGAAAAATTGAACTCGCCTTATTTGATCTAATTTTTGAAAAGAAGCCAACATCTCAAACCTTCTCAGATCTGAAAAAGGTGCAAACCTTAAGTCTAGAAATTAATCCAAGAAAATTAGCACAATATTATCAAGGAAGACTAAGTTTTTCCAAGTAGGGAACACAACCAATAGGAAGCATTTGAATCACTAACAAGAAACGAAGGATTCAGACAAAAAAGGCAATAGTATAAAAATAAGACATGGAGGGGTTAAGAAGATTAAAGGTTAAGGGTGCCACTAAAGAAAAATGTACCTAGAGAACATGCAAACTCCTTAGGACATGCCACCTTAGCTTTGGTAGAGCACAAATACCCATCAAGAGAAATAAAAGTGTGATAAAGAGATAAATATGAATCATCACCCTGAAAGATTTATCACATGAGGTGAGATGGCACACAACTACAAGTGTCTCATCATGCCATGAAATGGTCACATAAGACACAAATTACCAAAGGAGCACCATATCGATAAACCAATGAAAGATAGCCTAACATGTTATAGGGTTACACAAATTCTACATCAACCAAGCTTTAGAAACATAAGAGAGAAGACATGTCATTAGTCAATCAAATTTGTTGTGAATCAATTGAGGCCAATGTGTAGACACCTAAAAAATGTTGTGTTTAGAAGAACTACTCACATGGGCACATTCATAGATCAT
Source organism: Wollemia nobilis (assembly GCA_028583015.1). Lineage (NCBI taxonomy): Eukaryota > Viridiplantae > Streptophyta > Pinopsida > Araucariales > Araucariaceae > Wollemia > Wollemia nobilis. The sequence continues at coordinate 1,820,594 of JAQPPZ010000386.1, read as the reverse complement.
GTGACTAAACCTTAGAATCTTCCAAATGGCAAAAGTGATTTTCACCACTCATAAGGGGTAGTCTTAGCCCATCCAAGCTTGGTCGCTATGAACCAGAGCAGTTGAATCTTGGCAACTGAATCTTAAAGTGGCCAATCCCTAGCCACTGTAGACGACAACGGATAGACCATAAAATACAATTTGCCATCAAACCAGCCTAATCTCGGGTAGAAGTGGTAGTATACATGCAATAAAGCTGAGTGGGGATAACTTTGCATTCCTCCTCACAACCAGTCTACATGAGAGACTCAAGTCTAGATTTAGACATCAGTTAACTGGCCCTCAAGGGTAGACAAAGACTCAAATGCTCATTCTAATAAAAAATTTGTATGCATAATTCAATCTTAGGGTTTTTGGACCTAAACCTAGGACCTCAACACAATATAAGGTGCAAACCTAAGAGCACCAAAGGACCTTATTTTATCAATTGGAGGGAGATACCAAGGAGATCTTTTCAAGACTTGGAGAGATTTTCTTGTAGCGAAGACCTATCGAATTGGAGAGCATATTGGAGCACCTTGGAGGAGCAACGAAGTGCTAGCCAACTAAGGATTTATCATCTACAAGATATTCAATACATCAAACAAAAATTACAATCATTTCAACATCAAAAATAAGCCTAGATCCATAGCCTTGGAGCAATAGATATAGGTTTTCATCTTAGCAGCCATTATCTCGGACAGTGGCCCACAGGCCTAGTCTAGGGTTCTTAGCGTTAGTTTCCTTTATTTAGCTTATTACATGTTTTCACACTATTAGCATAGATCTGATTTATTTCATTCAGTTGCATTCATAGCATTATTTTATATTAGCATTAAGCATATTTTTTTTTATCATTAGGGTTATTACTAACAAACTCATCTGAGGAGGGAATCTCAGACAGTTGAGTGTTTGCTATTATTTTCATGCTTGCAGGACTATAGGTTCAATAGATAGATTACCAACATATGAAAGCAAAAGGATCCCTTTAGGATCCATACCTGGATATGGAGGCATCTGTAAGCCCTCATACAGTTCTGTGTGCCATTGGAAAGCTTATGAAAGTGCACCACACCTTGTAGGGGGATATTATACATCTGCTAGCCCTATTTGTAAAATTTGTATCAAATGAAGGGAATCCCTTAGAGGGATCTATATGTAACCGAACTTGAGAAAAGTAATAAATAGCATTATTTATTCATTTCTTCATATTTCGATTGTATCTACTTTCACATATTTCATTTAATGCATGATTAAGTAAATAATATTCACAAATAGAGTAGTGGATGGTGCATCATTTCCCCAGGGTCGCTACAGATGGCGATCATGGTGGGACTCCCGCCAAGTTTTAATTTTTTTCTGCTTTACTGATCCATGTTTTTGTGTGTAGGTTTAGCCACTTTGGTCTACAATGGCCAAAAATCAGCCACTCTAGTCTACATCCATAAATCATCCGCTCTTGCTAATAGCAGCCAAAAATTAGCCACTCTGGTTGACAACGACCAAAAGTAGAGTGTAGCAGAGGATAAAATCTCTGTTATCTGAGCTATATTAGAGTTTGGTATAGTTTTTCTAATGTTTTATGATCCTCTGTCTGCTTATGTTCTCCTAAAACAATGAAATTAAGACATTTTTTTATTTGGAAACTAAGGAATGGAAAGGAAAGAACTTGCATCTTGCATATTTTAGGGTTTTTCTTAGATTTCCACTAGGCATTGCTAGGAACAATGACTTATGATTGTAAATTCTACCCTAGAATCCAATGTGCTAGAAATTGTGTGTTGGTTTACTTACTTTGAGGCCCTACTAGAGGCCATATTTGCACAAAATAGAGTGCATCCATGAAACTCATACTATTTATGCATCTTTCTGAAAAGTGAAACGTCATTTATATTAGGCATATAGGAAAGAGTCATTGTTGTTTTATGATGCATTTTACTTTATGTAAACTTAAAATGAACCTCAAAAACACACACATGTTTTAAACATTAGGAAGTTAGATTTCATCATCGACCCTCAATTCAGTCTGGTGATGTTGGCATTCCTCTCCTTCCATAGACTTGCCCCTTATATATTTCTAGAATGGAATAAGTAACTTCTTTATAGTGGTACTAAGTTACTCATGTTCAAATTGTCTCCCACTATTGGAACAATCATTGGTTTAGAGTGGAAGAGCTAGGCGAACCCCCCACTGGGACTTCAATGGTGTACCCTAGTTTCTTTTGAGAAAATCATGTTTGGTATGGGTGTTCTTGATTCCCACTATGTATGAGTCTCCTCATTCTAAATCCAAAACAATATCAAGAAAACAAGAACAACAACACATCAAAATGTAGCAAACAACTTAGGGCACACATAAATTGGTAATCAATATAAACACTTGCTTGATATTGTTTGACTATCTCTAATTATAATACAAAGGACTAATTCACAAACACAATGGTCAAAACCAGAAGTAAACATCCTCTGTCCAACACCGAGGTAGAATCTAAAGCAACACATACCCATAGGCAAAGTTGTAGTAACATTGAACCACCTACTCATAAGACTGTGGGACGTAGCTCCATGAGCTTAAGGGGTGATAACTCAACCCTTGGGGGTTCTCCTTGAGAAATCCCACCTAGGGAGTCACATCATGCAACTAAGTCATAAAAACACAAAGAGGCTTCATGGCCATCATCATCAAGAAGACACGAGGGGGCCTTAAGGCCCTCCTCTCAACACATAAAAACTTCTCAAATATATGAGGAGGCTTCAAGAGCTTCCTCCCCACATAGACATAAAAGGGGTTCTAGACCCAACTCCTCACATAGGGATGATGAGGTTTCTCCACCTCCATCCTCATGGATAAAATGTGGGGCTACAAAGCCTTCATCACCAAAAATACACACAAGAGTCACAACATCTCAAACTTCACATTAGACACTAAGAATAGGTCTACCCACTGAAGGCCAAGAAAATAGAGCTACATCCAGTCATAGACATCAAATAGAAGATACCCTTCACACAATAGGAAGGATTCCAATATATTATGACCTCATTGGAGTAAATGGAACCCCACAAGATTAGCTATGGAAAACAAGATAGTTAGATGAGTTGGATCGGTTTCATTCTAGACCAACCCCTAAAACCATAGCCACAAAAAATTCTGCATCTGGAAGTTCATAAAGTGTTACTTCCAAATGCACCACCCAATCTAGGGAAGCTTCAAAGTGACCTCGTAGTACACATACAGAGTCTAGAAGCACTTATCAACACACTAAACAAGTTACATTAACTAGCAAGAGCAAAAAAATAGTGGAAATCCCTTTGAGGAATCTATGAATCAGAACCACAAGAACAGAATCATACAAACATGAGTCTTCTTTGACAATGTAATCTAACCACATGCGAAGGTTAGAAAATGCATTGTGTAAATATAGAGAGCTAGTGGAAGCTCTTGAGCATGATAAACAAAGAGAAAGGCTTTTGCACCAACATGAGCAGTATTTAAGGGAACAAACTGAGCAACTAGCTCGTATAAACCTATAAGAAAATGGTAGTGATCACCTAAGAAATGAATGTGCTGACTCACAACAAGAAAGGTGCATTAGGCAAGAATACAACCCACAAAAAAACCACCATTCAAATCATGAACAAAATAAAACTAGTGGATAAAGGGTAAACATGATAAATCATGATCAAACACATCCCGAATTCCCTCGTAGGAGGGAAGAGAATAGAACAATTCAAGTGGATAAAGGGTTACCTCCATTACCACCATGAGTGGGCCTGCAAGAAGAGGAAATCCTTGCCTCAAAGGCATTCTAGGCACTCACTAAAAATATGAAGTCCTTTGAGAAGCAAGATATGGCTGGGAATCAACCAAAATTGAGTAAAATACACAACCAACCATTATGCCCATCAGTTCCTAGCCCTGCATATCCTAAGCACTTTGAGATTCATAGGCTAGAAAAATTAAAGGGTGAAGAGGATGCACAAGATCATGTTACCAATTTTATCAATACATGTTTTCATCTTGAAGATAATTATGCTCTTATGCTAAGAACTTTCATTATGACATTTTTGAGTGCTCCCACTCAATGGTTCAACCAATTTCCTAAGCACAACATATCTACTTTTGAACAACTGGTAAACGCTTTCCTAAATTTTTTCTCCTTTGGTGCTAAAATTAAGGTGAACCTTTCAGACCTAGCCAAATTAAAACATTATGATGATGAGCCAGTAATGGAGTATGAGGATATATGGAGAAAATTCATGCCAAAGTTATCATTCTTCGGCCCTACAGAAGAGATTGTCTGCATTTTCACCAAGAGTTATTCTAAACACATTTTCCTCTTTCTACAACTTCAACAATATCCTTCATTTGATGAAGCCCTAGCACATGCCAAACTCATTGAGGATGTAAAAGTAGATGAGGGAACCATTAAGCTCTGAACCAATGAGTGGAACAATAATGGCAAGAATGATAATTACAAGTAGAAGTAGGGCAACCTTGCTCCAGTTAATCAAGTCGTATTGGCTGCACCTAAGGATGGGGATGCATAGCAACCCCAAAATTATCAAGCATAGCCCCCATTAGCCAATTACGATCAAAAGAAAAATTAGGGGTGAAATAGAGAACACAAGCCACCTCACTATTTTACACCTTTTTCAGATTCAATGCAATCAATTTTCAACCAGTTGAAAGAGGCTGGGAAGATCATATTTTTTGGTATACCTCTTTTAGATCCCAACTTTCCTAAGCCAAAAGGATATAGGTAAGATTAGTTTTGTCTTTATCATAGAATATCGAGGCATGATATTGAAGTATGCATGGGTCTCAAAAACTAGGTGCAAAATATGATTGAGGTGGGAGAAATCAATTTTGACAACCCATTGGCTCCTGATAATAGAGATATGGGCATATACAAAAACCTACTACCAAACCATGAGGTCCCTATAGGGTAAAGTGCCCAAGTCAATCAGGTTCGAATCGATACACCTACCCATGGATGTATTGGGATGGTTTAAATTGTCAATATAGCCATCAAGAGTAGATGATATGGTCAACCATAGCCTCTTGTAGCTCCTATTAATTCCCCAGTTGCACCTAGGTAGAGGCAGGGGCAAAACAACCTTCCAGGTCCACCAACTCAACCTGTGGTGACTATTCAGACTATACTAGAACAAAACTTACAAACAACTCCGACTAAGTTGTCTATATATGAGATCATACAATAGTCCCCAAAGCACAGGGATACTTTGATGGAGATTTTGAGATCAATTGAGCTCCAACCACAAGACCCCAATGCATTCATGCATTTTGTAGGACAAGTACAATAATTTCAAGAACCTGTAATTCAATTTTATGATCATGAGATGAAGATAGTTCCTACTACATTACCAGACCCTCCATTGTACATTGTTGCTTCAGTAAATAATATACCTTTTAAGTGGGCCTTGATTGATACAGGTTCATCAATCAACATCATCACAACAACAACAATAGGGCACCTTAAGATCCCCAAATCCAATATCGTTCGAGGAGCCTACACATTAAGAGCTTTCAATGATGCTTTATGCTCTATTGTGGGAATGATAGTCCTACCCATTAAGGTGTGGCATAATACCATACCTATGATGTGTCATGTCTTGGAAGGGGCTATGCAATACAACTTCCTCCTAGGGTATCCTTGGATAAGATATATGAAGTGTGTGCCTTTAATTTTACACCAATGTGTCAAGTATGTGCACGATAACAAAGTCTATGTAGTTTTGGCCGATGAAGAGCCATTCAAATATGTCCATCAGGTGGATATTCCAGGGTATTTTTTGATTCTATCCACCCACCTCTATGTGGGACCTTCATCTCCAATTATGCAACTAGATGATAGAGACAAAGGGGTACGAAAAGACCCATCCACATCATCACCTCCTTTTGCACCCAAAATAACTGATGCTTCCAAGAGACCATCAACGTCAAAACCTAAAGACAATCAGAAGCTAAAGGTACCCTTAATATATGAAGAAAATCCCAAGGAATTTCCAACTATAGCCATTTTAGAAATCCCAAGTCCAATGGAAGAAGAAGATATCCAAGATCAAGCTAAGGAAATACTAGAACCTGCTTTTCCAGTGTCATCTGTAGGGTCATCCACCTCACATGTGACAATACACTTGAAAAGTACATGAATAGGAGAGTACCTTGTGTAGAACATAACATTTATGTCCATCATTGAGTCTTCCCAGGACATGGGATGGCCGAAAGACCTAAGACCACCAGTGGGAATAGTGGTTCCACTTGGAATCCCTCCAAACCAGACCACATTTATCTATGCTAGCCTGGATTGCACCCATAAGTCTTCAAACATAGAAGAGTACAATGATGAGCTATTAACCATTAATGTTTGTTATCTCTCTAATCTCTAGTTTTCTCTAAGCTACTTTGAACATTGCCATTGGCATGGCTACAATCTTGGTATATATGATCAGGGGCATAGGCGTCCATGCGAGTTGAAATACCATATTCCCACTAACATGTTTGGGTTAGGCTACCACATCAGAGGTCAAGATGACTCTCTAGTAGCATCCTTGGACAAATTAAGCTTGGGGTTAGGAGAAGACATTGATTTTATTCCTTATCACCCACCAAGTACAAGACATATGATCAAAAGACAAGTGGTCATGGTAAACATACCACCACCAGAGATTTATCATCCAAACTTCTCAATTGAAACCACCCCTACAGGTTGCACCTTGTGGGATGAAGAGCAAGAATAAAATGGATATGGGGTAAGAAATGATGAAGTACAGGTAAGCTTAGCCTATCATGGGCCTCGCTATTTATAAAGCCTTACCTGGTCTGACCACAACAAGAGTAGATACATATCAAACAAAAGTGGCTATGAATTAGAGGACTCAATAGAAAGAGCCTACCTAGGACCAAGGTAGTGGTCCCATTGCTTGGGGCAAGATACTAATGCAAATAACATCTTCATAAGTGACAAAGAATATGAGTATGAGATATATATGGCCTACTTGGGGCCAAGACACGAACCCCTTGTATTAGGACCACATACTAATGCCAATGGTTTTTGGATAAGCGATGATGATTATGAAGATGATACTAAGATGGCTTATCTTGGGCATCACTACTTGTGATAAGTCAACATGCTGGTAGAAAGAGAAGTGACACTTTGTACCATAGACCTTGGCTTGCAATTTTTGGGAAGACCTGTTGACTTAAATACAATTTACCATGCAATAAATCCCTCTCTTTCTATGTTCAAAGAGCTCTTATAACCCAATGATCCTATTATCCGGCCTTCTTATGGGCTAGATACAGAGATTCCTTTTCCTCCAGAGCCTCATCGTGAGTATGGTGGGGAACCTATGAGACTAGATTTCACCCATGTGGTCCTAGAGATTTCATTCCATTCATCAACGTAATATCCATTGATTTGACCACTCCACTTCATAACCCAAAAGATCCTACCAAACCATTATATCTTGATATCGATGCTATTTATTGGGATCGCACCAATTCACCTACAGAGCCTAAGGATATTTTCCCTAATGAAGAGGTGTTACAACCATTTCATTTTACATCAGGTTGTGCATTTCCATGTTGGTTTGGATCTTGAGTCAGTAGGTCCTATAAATCCCACTGATGACATTCATTTAATACCCACACCTCACCATTTGGAGGATGGGTCACATATGGCTATAGAAGTGACTTTCAAGGTGGACATTAGCGATGATCCTACTCAACCAAAGAAATTCAAGTTCGGAGAAAGTCTATCTCCAGAGGAACAAGCCATCATAATTCCTCTCCTCAAGGAGAGGCTAAATATTCTTGCTTGGAATTACAAAGATATGTCAGGGCTTGATCCAAAGTTAGTTGTGCACAACCTTTCATTGGATCCCATGAAGAAGCTAGTCAAGCAAAATCTTAGGAAAATGCATCCAACCATTACTTTGATGGTGAAGAATGAGTTACAAAAACTGTTGGATGTGATTTTCATAGTTCCTATTGACTATCCTAAATGGGTCTTGAACATGGTACCCATAAGAAAGCCTGACAAAAGAGTTTGTATTTGCATGGACTTTAGAGACTTGAATAAATAAAATCCAAGGGATTCATTCCCATTGCCAAAAATAGATGCTCTTGTTAATGCCACTGCAGGCCATGAGATGCTCTCCCTAATGGATGGATTTTTTGGATACAATAAAATCCGAATCAAACCCGAATACTATCATAAGACCGTTTTCATTATTCCATGGGGGATATTCTATTATAAGGTGATGCCATTTGGCCTTAAAAATGTTAGTGCCACATATTAGTGGGCCATGACATACATATTTCATGACTATATGCATAAAATCTTAGAGTACTACATGGATGACTTACTGGCTAAGTCTTTATTGTGGCAAGAGCACTCTAAAATCCTTAAGAAAGTCTTCAATTGCCTCATTGAGCACAATGTCAGATTGAATCCTAAGAAGTGTGTGTTTGGTGTAACTTCTGGTAAACTCTTGGGGTTCATCATTTCTAAGTGAGGCATTGAATTCGATCCTACAAAGGTAAATGCTATATTGGAAATGGTTGCCCCTACCAACATTAGGGAGTTAAGAAGCCTACAAGGCAAGGTAGCATCCATCAAATGATTCATTGCATAATTATCAGACAAATATTGACCCATAAATTGGCTTCTATGCAAAGCAGTCCCTTTTCATTGGGATGAAGAGTGCCAACAAGCCTTTGTAGAGATCAAAATATACCTAGAAACATCACCAGTATTGGCTCCACCAAGGCCAGATGTACCATTTTTACTATACATATCAGATACTAATTTTGCTTTGGGCACCATGTTGGCCCAAAAGAATGCACAAGATAAAGAGCAAGCCGTATATTACATCAGTCGCACCTTGGTGAGTTATGAGCTAGGGTATGCATATGTAGAAAAGTTGTGTTTGGCAGTGGTCTTTACAACCAGAAAGTTGCGACACTACATGTTGAGCCATACGACCTACATTATATCAAAACAAAATACTTTGTAGTACATGATGAACAAGACCCATCACAATACACGTATTGCAAAGTGGATCATGCTATTAACAGAGTTTGATCTAGATTTCATAAGCCAAAATTCCATCAAGGGACAAGTCATAGAAGATCAATTAGCAGAGGCACCTCTTCAGGATAACAATCCTCTCACCATAGAATTGCCCGATGATGCAGTATTTGCATTATCAAATTCGCTAAAACTTGAAGAACCTGAGAAAGAAATAAACATGGCATTGTTTTTTTATGTTTCAAAGTGCAAGCAAGGGGGCAAAGCATGGATTGTCTTTATCACACCGTAGGACACTCCATTGCCCTTATCATTCAAACTAGACTTCCCTTGCACAAAAAATAACACAAAGTATGAGATCTTGATATTGGGACTCCAAAAAACCATCGCCATGGGCATTAAAAGATTGATCATCTTTGGTGACTCCTTGCTCATAGTAAATCAATTCAAAGTATTATTCAAATGTAGGTGCCCACTCCTAAAATCTTACAAGGAACTTGTTGACACCTTCCTAGCCTAACTGGAATGGTATGACATCGAGGCAATCCCTCATACGTCAAATAGATTCACAGACACCATGGATTCCTTAGGATATTTATTCCCTTAGAATCCATCTACATATTTCATAACCATTCATGTTAAAGTGATCTCGTACTCAGTGATACAGTGGAAGGCTATCGATAATCAAGAATCAGTCAACATGATCAATATCAAACCAAATCAGGATTGGTCCTTCAGAGCTAGAGATTTCTTACAAATGGCACCTTGGTGGTCTCTCATATCTCAGTGTCCTATAGAGTGTGGTGCATTAATTCACCATAGGGTTGTATCTCAATTTGTGTTCATGATTTCTAGAAAGCAGGAGGAATAGGCCATATTTTCTATAGAAGCTATGGCTTATCAGGATTGGCTTTCCTAGTTATGAGATTTTCTAAATCGTGGAATGGTACCACAAGGCCTATTGCATGTTGAAATATAAATATTTAAATAGAAGGTAACAAGGTACATCTTATTGGGAGAGATCCTTTATAGATGAGGCTACAATGGAATGCTCCTTCATTGTCTTGAGCCGCAGGAAGCATCTTGGGCAATTTTTTAGGCTCACAATGGTACGTGTGGTGGTCACTTTAGTGGCATGGCCATATTTAAGTGCATCTTGAGAATGGGTTACTATTGGCCCACTATGGAAAAATATTGTTGCAAGTATGTCAAGAAATGCATTAAATGCTAGCATCATGCAAACCTCACACATTTGCCATTACAATCCTTGCAACCCATCCAAGAAGCATGGCACTTCTCACAGTGGGGACTAGACTTAGTAGGGAGGATCTCACCCCCATCCTCAAGCTAACACACGTTCATCATAATGGCCACTGAGTATTTCACCAAATGGGTTAAAGTGATCCCCTTGACATCAACAATTGGACCAAGGATTGTAGAGTTTATACTCCATAATATCATAAGTTATTTTGGGGTCCCTTTGAAAATAATATTGAATAATGGTCCATATTTCAAGAACAAAAATGTGCATGCTTTGATGAACAAATACCATATTCAACATAGTTTTTCAACACCCTATTATCTACAAGCAAATGGGCAATCAGAAACCTCAAACAAAATAATAGTCTCCATATTGAGGAAGATGGTGAAAGATAATCATAAGGACTGGCATCTGTAATTGCCTCTTGCATTATGGGCATACAGGACTAGTGTGTGGACGCCCACTGGGGCAACACCGTTTTCAATTGTATATAGCACTAAGGCCATCATACCCCTAGAGTTGGAAATTCCAACCCTGCTCATAGCATTACAAGAATTCATAGATGATGACACCGCACGACAAGGCCACCTTGATCAATTAACGCTTCTTGATGAACGTCGGGTCAATACCTTGGAGCATCTCCATATTTATCAAGATCACCTTGTGCAAGCCTACAATAGTAAAGTCCACTTAAGAGAATTCAAAGTTGGAGATATTGTGCTCAAAGAAAACCAACAAAACTCAAATCTACCGCTGCACCTACAAGACAAATTTGTAGCAAATTGGATAGGTCCATGCATAATCTCAAAAAGGGTTAGGCCTGGAGCATATCGCCTCACATCATTGGATGGTGTTGAAGAGCCTGAGCCTCTCAATATCATCCATTTTAAGGAATTCTATACATAAAATACAAAAACATTCAAATATACATGAAATATAAAAACATTCAAATATGTCATAAAATTACAAACAAATCATAAAAACATAAAAGATTCAAAAAAAAATTCTCCAAGAGTATCTTCACGCCGCTTGGTCAAAATCAATAAAAAATTCTCCAAGGGTATCTTCATGCCACTTGGTTAAAATCAATTAAAACGCTAAATAATGAGAGACTATCCTAATTCTTAGTGAAGAGAGCAATAAATGCACCTAATCATGCAACAAAAATCAATTAATCACCTCAAAAAATTCAAAAAAAATAAAAAAATTGTCTGAGTTTCTTGGTCGCTTTTGTCTACAGTGACCAGAAATCGATCGTTGAGGCTGGCAGTAGCCAAATTCCAATGGTCATAATTTTAACCGTTGAGTTTTGAACTGGTCATTATCATTGATAGCAGCCAAGCCACAGGTCGAAATGGCCGCTCTGAGCAGCAACGACCGATAGGTGACATGACAAACACGTACGCCCTAGGCTAAAAATACCAAAAAAAATTGAAAAAGCACAAAATGAGGACAAGCCCACCAAATTAAAACCTAAACTAGGCCTATCTACGAGTTGGGTTTGTTGCCAACAAGTTTAGTGAGGTTCATTTATAGGTTACTTAGTGAGGTTCATTTTTTAAAAAACAAGCAAATTTAGGGTTTCAAAGCGTACTCAAGAAGCTTTGGCTCCTCCACTCACCGATGCCTCATCCTACGCAGCCATAATCTTCAACAAAAAATGCTCCAAGTTGCAAACTGTTGCTTTCTCTCTAGAGCTCTAAAAATTGAATCATCAAGCTGGAAGAATGAAAAGTCAAAACCCTAGGCTACTTTTATATTTTCCAAGTTATTCCTAAGCCACTATTGTCATCAGTGGATTGAACTTCTTGGCCTCTGAGGTCAAGAGTGGCCAGAAATAGGCATTTTTGGGTCATTGGATCTGACAACGGCTAGAAGCACAACGAAAAACAAGAAAATTTCTCCCATGAGGAATAACAAAAAAATCAAATAAAAACATTTTGATGATTCATAAACACCATAATGCTCAAAATAATAAAAAATCATAGAAATAAAATCTTAAGTAAGCCTCGTATCCATTTACTTACTCTATCAACTCAGCGGTTGCAGCAATTTGCACTCCATGCAATTATATGGGATGAGTGAGTTACCATAAGGCTACTTCGGGTAAATTAATAATTTTGGAATTATGATACACCCTCTCAATATTGAAGAAGACCAAGATGGTCATACTGCTCCATGGGTATGATAGAATCATCCTAATTCCTTTATGACATAACAACATTGAACTAAGTGATTCAACAGAGTCTAAATAGAATCGCTCATCCTGACTCCCTAAGAAGGCTATTTATGGTCGGACCACTCCATGGGAAAGGAATGAATGATCATCATAAACATTTGAGATCACAATTGGATGGGGGTTTTCCCATTAAAATAACAAGCACTAAAAAGGAATCAAATTAGTCATGTTGGTCAAGCGACTTGTCACTTCATTCATTGCCCTTCCCTCAACAATTCATTGTGTGAGGGGGTAGTTAGCTTTTCAAATTATCATAATCATATCACTCAATCATATCAAAATTGCATTCATCCTATGAATCATTGCAGATGACTATTACAAAATTTCCCATGTTTGTTGGGTTCATAAGCAAAATATGACATTTTCAAGTGTAGCTCTCCTCTAGTCGGATCTCATTGTAGTGACATAAGTTACCCGATTGTGTTTGAGGAATGAGTGCAAGTGAATATGTGCAAGCCCTGTGCTAAATTAATCCTTATAGTATGTTGAAGCAATGATTCAAGGGTACATACTATCTTGCATGATTGGGCCATCCAACATTGATCAGACCAATGATCATCATACACCTTATAAACATAGCAGTCTACATTATTGCTCAGCGTTGTTTTTTTCCCACACAACACATCCCAAAAAGGGGCATTTGTAGACACCTAAAACATTTCATGTTTAGGAGAACTACTCACATGGGCACATTCATAGATCATGTGACTAAACCTTGGAATCTTCCAAGTGCCAAAAGTTATTTTCACCACTCATATAGGGCAGTCTTGGCCCATCCAAGCCTGGATGCTATGAACCAGAGCAGCTGAATCTTGGCTACTAAAGCTCAGTGGCCAATCCCTATCCATTGTAGATGATAGCGGCTAGACCATAAAATGCAATTTGCCATCAAACCAACCTAATATCAGGTGGAAGTGGCAATCTGCATGCAATAAAGCCGAGCGGGGATAACTTTGCATTCCTCCCCATAGCCATTCTACATGAGAGACAAGTCTAGATTTAGACATCAATTAACTGGTCCTCAAGGGTAGACAAAGACTCAAATGATCATGCTAACAAATATTTTGTATGCAAGATTCAGTCCTAGGGTTTTTAGACCTAAACCTAGGACCTCAACACAATATAAGGTGCAAACCTAAGAGCACCAAGGGACCTTATTTTATCAATTGGAGGGAGAGACCGAAGAGAGATTTTCAAGACTTGGAGAGATTTTCTTGTAGCAAAGCCCTGTCGAATTAGAGAGCATATTGGAGCACCTTGGAGGAGCAATGAAGTGCTAGCCGACTGATGGGTTATCATCTACAAGATATTTAATACATCAGACATAAAAGATAATAATTTCAACATTAGCAAATATCCATAGCATTGGAGCAATAGAGACAGGTTTTCATCTTAGTGGCCACTGTCTCGGATAGTGGCCCACATGCCTAGTCTAGGGTTCTTAGCATTAGTTTTCTTTATTTAGATTATTACATGTTTTCACACCATTATCATAGATCTAATTTCTCTCATTTAGTTGCATTCATAGCATTAGTTTCTATTAACATTAAGCATTTTTCCATTTATCATTATGTTTATTGCTAAGAACCTCATCCAGGGAGGCAATCTAAGACAGTTGAGCATTTTCTATTATTTTTATGCTTGCAAGACTATAGGTTCACTAGACAGGTTACCAACATATGTAATCAAAAGGATCCCTCTAGGAGCCATGCCTGGAGAAGGAGGCATCTATAAGCCCTCATACAGTTTCGTGTGCATCATCGAGAAGCCTACGAAAGTGCACCACCCCTTGTACAAGGATGTTATAAATCTACTACCCCTATTTGTAAAATATATATCAAATGAAGGGAATCCATTAGAGGGATCTATATGTAACCAAACTTGAGAAAAGCAATAAAGAGCATTATTTATTCATTCTTTGTATTCTGGTTGTATCTGCTTTCGCATTTTTCATTTAATGCATGATTAAGTAAATAATATTCTTAAATAGATTAGTGGATGGTGTACCACTTTCTTGGGGTTGCTACACAATGATCTTGTCCCAAAAAATAAAACATCTCTTTTTCTACCAAAGAAATTTGAATACAAAACAAAGTTGATCAAATCCCGCCAAAACAACTTTCTACTACTTCCTCCCAAAGAATCAGAAGGTATTTGGCACATATATCCATAGTCTTCCTATATCTAATAAAAAGGACCATAAAAAACCATCCACATATCAAGATTTTTCCCTCCCTTTCCACAAAATTCTAAAGATATTATGGGGTATTAACATTACCATTTGCTTCATTTTAAGTTATCTGCAAAAGGATTTAAGGGAGTATTTCCCTCCAAATAGTCAGACCTTATTTATGTATTTCTAAGTTATCCAATGCATGCACAACCCTATTTTATTCTCTTAATATGTGTATGCATTGGGAGTTTTCAAGATTTCTAATATTCTTGTTTGTTTCTAACATCATATTTTCTATATTCCAACTAGGAGTTTGATGGTCTGTTAAGAAATTGATGATGTTTAAAGAGTCCCCTTCAATAATGACCTTCTTACCAACAAGGGAGTTGAGAATGGTAGAACCTTGGAAGAGAGCTATGGCCTCTAAAAAGAGGCTAGTTTGAGTCCCTATATTTTCAACAAAGGCAAAAATAACCTCTCCTCTCTCATTTCTAAAAACTCCTCTAGCTCCATTTGGCCCTGGGTTTGCTTTAGAAGCCCCATCAAAATTCAGTTTTATCCAACCCTGTTGAGGAGATATCCATATCATATATATTCTATTCAATCTCTTAGAGATCTCATCCATATCATCACTACATGTAATACCCAATGAAATAGCTAGCTTAGATTTGTAGGAGCTTTCTTTATCTTTAATTAGAAAAATACTTGCAATGTTTTCAATTAGTGCATTAAGAGTTTTGATTCCTACTAAAATAGAATCTTTCACACAATTCTTGAAGGCTCGGTTATTTGTTTCCTTTCATACCCCCCCAAAAAATGAGGAAGACTTAAATTTTTGGTTTTTATTTTTTGGATCTTCTTCAATTTTTTGTGTGAAAACAAATATTCTATAATTTAACATCCTTCTTGACATTTTCCAACATCAAATTTTATAATACCAATTCTCTCCTCTATTATTTCTAATTATTCCTCCTCCTCCTATTGGTCCTGGATTTATTTTAGATGCTCCATAAGAATTCAATATGACAAACTCCATATTTGGTGGTTTCCACTTTATATTTTTTGCCTTCTTTTTGTTTCTCTTGTACCCAACATCATTATTCTATTTGATGACTTGACTCCATCTATCAAGGCTCTCTGCTTCTAAAATTAGGGATTGGGTGAGTTGATAGGGTTGGTTTAGACTCCTATTAAACAAATATTGTTTTTCATTACCTCTACATTGCTTTCCTTTCATTTAAATATTCTTCTATTCCTAGAATATACAAAACACAAATATTACCATGCTTATAATTTTACATTCTCTTCTTACTTGGAATTTTGACAATGTTTGATTTTTTAAGTATGAATTTCTTTACAATTTAATTATATACTATCTATATTTGTGATTTTGCTTTATAATATTAAAAAAATAGTCTAAAGGCATCTCGTTTTAAATGGTGCATACCTTAATATTTTATAATAATGTAAGTTGCAAGCTTATTGTAGTGGTAAGGAATTTTGCCTCTCTTTGAGAGGTCCAAGGTTCAAACCCCACTCAGTATGAGGGGACCGAGACCCCTCATAAAAACCTATGTCAACTCATTGAAAGAAATATTTTATAATATTATTTTTAAAATAGAATCATATGGTGTTAAACTAACTTGTGTGAAAACTTCATATTAGTAATTTTAGAAAACTAATTATTGTTTCATGATTCATACTTCTAGACCTTAATTTTTCATGAAATGAAATATTTGGATTTATAGCAAGAAACATAAAAAAAAACTAAAGTTATTCCTAATTACTATGTTATAATCTATTAACTATTTATTTTTATATTAAATAATGCTCTGGAATTACATAAGTACAAAACCAAAAATTTAACCATGCAAAACCCTATTAAAACATAGGATTCAATACTATACAAGAAACTCGCATACACCCATCCTTATCTCTTAGCCTATAGTTTGAAAGAGAAGTTGAACTTTCACCCTTCTTAAGGTATTCCTGACTACTAAGCTATAGTATATTAACTATTTTTTTTTTGTATTGAATAATGCTTTGGAATTACATAAGTACAAAACCAAAAAATGACTGTGCATTATTCCAAAGCATTATTATGAAACCATAAAAATTATTATGAAACCATGCAAACTATATATGACATCTAATAGGCTATCTAAAGTACTAAAAAAATATAACAATTTCTTATTAAACTCAATTACAACCTCTCTCCCCTTTAGTTGTCTACCAAATACAATCAAACTAGACTCTATCATACACAACTTTAGTTGATTTGTATGTCTATACGACATGCTTAGCTATCTTGAAATGACCGTAGTTGACATGTTTGGTAACAAAGATACCAAAATTAGTAAGTTTTACCCTATTATAAAAATTAATTTTCATTATCCTCCATGCAAGAAACCTATGTAACATGGTAATGCTATATTTAGATGCTTAGGATTACATTTTTCTTTATAATGAATCAACATAATTAATTTTTTTCATTTGTCATTTAGTTAAGAGGCATAAGAGGGAGGCAGGATCTAAGAATTTCTTTTAAATTTAGTTTTTTTGATATTATTACCATCCAAATAGAGCCAATAGTTGAACCTATTTTAAACAAATGTTGGATAATTTAGCTCTTAGTTTATTTTTAATTAAGAACTGAATCTTGGCAATCATATTTTTATAACTAGTAGGAAAACCAAATTGGGTTATCAATAGTTGATATGAATTTTTATTAGATTCCAATTTCTCCCACAATTCAATAAACATGTAGTTTCCCTTTTGAACAAAATTTTTCCCTTTATCAAGGGTCAAGGTCTAGAGTATTGTTATCACTCAATACTACAAGACTCCATCAAACTGGGGATATGACAAGACTTAAATACAATTTCAAATGGAAATCCTTTTACTATAGGATATCAACTAAAATATTTCATCCTTTTTAGATCCCATGGATTGGCAAAGATCCCTTGACTATAAAATACTATGCATTTAAAACCTTATCAAAGTAACCAATTGATTATTAGGTCTTATTAGCCTATGTTAATTTGATCTTAAACCTACATAATATTTTTAATGGATCCTCCCCAACCAACTACCTATTCATTTGTATGTTAAATTGATTCAATGCATTATTATATAAATTAATCCTATACCGCCCTTCTTCATATATTTCTTGCAATGTAACCATGATATCATAGCCTTCATTTTACTATCATCCAATTGCTTTTAAGGGAAGCTTATGACTAGACGTGTAAATTTATTATAATGAAAATTTCATGATACCAATAATATGAATAATAGATGTGTGTGGCTACAAAGACTTTATCTACAATCTATAACCTACCAATAAGAGCTAGGTACTTTGTTACTTAGTTATCAATCTTCGTTTAAAACCTACCAAGAAACCTATTACACATCATCATTATCAAGACTTTGAAACCAAAGGATATCCTAAGGGAGAGGATTATTTTAGCATGTAAGACTTACCTCTATTATCTTACCAACCAAGTAGTCATTTCCTTATACAAAATGACTAAAAGTTATCTTTTCCAAAGCTAGTTTATTACCCTAGGCATTAAATGCACTTAGATTGCTAATGTATTATGTATTTCATTTGTATTATTATGCTAGAAGAGTGTTGATTCATCTACAAACTTGGAATTAATTGGATAATTCCCTTTAGGGATGGAAATACCCCTAATAAAATATTGACATATGAGGCCCTATCATACAATTTACCTAAATTATTTACTATTGTGGCATATAAGAGGGCCAATAGATATCCTTGTTTGATAGATCATTTTATATATACCAAAATTAAAAGCTTACCACTAGGTATAATTTTAGTTGAAGCATCAACAAGCAACATAGAGACCTTATTTCTAAAACTATTACCAAAACCTAACCTTACATTATGTATAATATAAATGACCACTTGACCTTATCATGAGCCTTCTTAAACTCTAGTTTTATAAAACTCATATCCTAGCTAGAGTATTATGCCATGTAGATGAATAATATAGAGACCATATTCTTGTGCATTGTTCCTATGTCAAGGAAGTTTTGATATTAATTCTCTCTAATACTACTTCTATTGTTTCTACACCTAATTCCTTTGAATAAGTTATGAAAAAGTACTCTCTTATTTTAGGTTTGAATAATTCTACTCTTTGGTCCATACAGGTGAAGCAATTGATGCCTAGATATCTTTTCTAGAGTGTTTGGAGAGCAAGAAATGATGTCATATTTAAGAATAAGTTATTTCTTTCTGCCCTCTAAAATGAGGTTGTCCCAAGAATTCATGTCAAGAAGAAAATAATAAATTTTGATTTTGCCTCCTCGATCTTTGTTGGGGCCTTAAAAGGGAACCCAGGAGCTACTATAGGAAAAAGTATTTTATTTCTCAATGATAAAATTAGTGTGAAGTTTGTTGTTGTGTTGGGCCTCTCTTAAAACAATAGTGTTGAGGCTAACACTTTGAAATTGGGATTGATTTTAGCAAAATAAAATGGATGTGACTCAATTTAGATATTTGGAACTATGAAAATCATTAAAAAATCCATCAAATTTGGTCATTGTAAGTCCATAAACATCTTTTATGTGACAAATATTATCAAGATTCTATTGAAATAATTCTCCAAGATAGAATTACATCATGTGTGTAGAAAATATAATAGGAAAGCAGATAAGATGACTAATGTTGGAGTGAACTTGACTCTTGAAACATAGCATATTTTGCAAAACCCTAATAAACCTAAATGATAAGGGAGGAGACCTATAGTTTCAATAGGAATATAATAACTTAATCAAATATTGTGGTAATAAAATCGAATCTGTTAGTTCAAATTTAAATTTTCCATTCCCTTCATGTTTTGTAACTATTCACTTTGTGCAATAAAATAAATATATATAATATCTTAACTAGAGTTAGTGTCCCATTCCAATGATTCTAAAACTAAGACTGGATTGGTAAGGATATAAATTCCCCTTAAAAGGTTGAGGAAGTAGACTTATATATTTGGATAATTCCTTCATGATTATATTATAAACAACATAAATAAGTATTATAGACCTCTATCCATACACTATATCCCTATTAAACCCTTCACAATTTTTTTTTATCAACCCTTGATTGATGGTTTCCACCAAATAAACCCTTCTCTGTATTTTCTTTTTATACATAATATAAAAATTTAATTTAATGCAATCCTATAATTCCTTTAAAAAAATTAACTAATAGGGCATTAATTCATTGCTCTTTTTCTTTGGATAGGAAAATAAGGGGTCAATTAGTTCCTTAATGTATAGGAGTCTATTTGGAAAAGTCCTTTGATTCTCAAATATTTTATAAGGGCTAAAAGCATTTGGTTACTACAAAAGAGAGAAAGAGATAAATAGCATAATTCAAGAGAACGAATAAGTAGTGGATGATTGTAGTCACCTCCACAATGAATTTTTATATATCACACTATAATTTAAATTATTGCTCATTGAGGGGTATTTTTAGTGATACCAAAATCCATATTATAGTTCAACCTCAGGCCTTGAGGTTAATCTTACAATAAAATAATAATAAATTACCATTTAAGAAAGGTTATCCATAAATATGGATTAACCAATACTACTAAGGGTGGATAAATGAGACTGCCCTTAGGCTTATATAAATATGTTCATATAATTACACATAGATGCCCATAGGCTTACATAGAATAATATTCATAGGCTCACCTTGAAAGATACACAGAAGCTTACATGAATATGTTCATAGGCTTACATCAATATACCCAAAGGCTTACATAGCACTTTCCCATAGGCTTATATCAATATGCCCAAAGGCTTACATATCACTTTCCTATAGGCTTACATAAAAATCACCCATAGATACTTTATCATTATTGGTCTTGGCCTAATAAGATTAGATTAAAAATATTTCAACACCCTCATAATCTAATTTGAGGGGCCAAGGAGAGAAGACATAAGAGATAATACATCTCCCCCCATAATAAATTATCATGTGTTAGATTTTTATACAACATGCAATGGGAGATAACATTCACAAGATGCAAAATAATATGAAATAAATTAAATCTACGAGATGACCAAAATATGCTATAAATAGAAATGATGGAAATGATTACAATAGTAGTTATGGAGGAAATTAACAATCCATGATACAAGATACTACTCAATGAATGAGCTCTGAGCTTGTAGCTCACACACACTACACTACTGTCTATCCTATACTATTGTGTTATCTCTTCTATATCTATGGACCTTTATATAGGAAGATAAGTTCCTTGGCCAACACTCTACCTAGTTTTACAAGGGACACCTTGCATATTAACACTTGTGCATTTATTACATTGCATGAAGTAACTAGACAACTTCCATGTAAAGTAATATAATGTCCTAAAAATATACCAAGGAAGGTACATTTACATGATCCAAATAATGTAATATAAGTTATTTCTAACACCTACCTGTATTACAATATTTCGGTATTGAAGACTTTTGGAACCATTTCTTGCATCCATAGGATTCGATTGTCACACTACAAGAAATCATTTGAATCCAACAAGCTATTACAGGCTCTGGTCAACCTTTCTCTTTATTCTGATTAAAAAAATATTTCTAAAAGAAACATATAGAATGGGTAAGGAAACCCCAATGGTAAACTTATGATTTTACAAGTATTACATGCTCCATATTTAGTTATACATTATCTATATAAAATTGACCAAGCAAAGACAACTTAATTGTTATGCCTTATGTAGATCGGTGCCTATCCAATTGGGCTATTATAGAAATTTAACAACATTCAAAATATGAACAGAAAGAATGGAAAAGAGAAGAATCGGTGCCATTAAACTCATTCAAATATCATAATCAGTCTAAGGGTTAACCGATGAAATAAATTCTCACAATATGTTAAAATATCATAACCTATTATGAGGAAACACATAGAACTGAGGATAAGGAAATAATAAAATTGAAATCTAGAACTGTACTAATTTCAACAATAATGATTACATGTAGATTTGGAAGAATGCCATTAAACTTTGTTTTCAAAGATTTAATACAATGAGAAAGCCTTATTAAAATGGCGTAACAAGACTTCGTCAATATTCCTTCTAAAATGTTAGCAAGGAGAATCTTTGGACTTAAGGCTCAAAAATATTGGAAATATTCTCAACTCTCTGAATGTAGAACTACCAAAACATGCACAACAAAAGGAATAATGAGGTATGGTAGAGAAAATAGACACAATGGGAATACAACACAACTCAAATGGGCACTCATGTATACCTCTTAGCAAAATTGTTATCTCTAGATGCTCGATGCATATTCTAACCGTAACTGGTGTCTTTATAGCCTCTGTCTTGAATCTGTTATTCTTGGTCTGATCTTGGCCTTACATTTGTCCTCATCTGGTTTGGTCTTTAAAACTGGTATAGTTGGTTTCTATTATCTCTTTTTATTCATACTGTACACCTTTCTTTGACCCCTTTTTTTTATTTTAACTTGTTTAACCGGTGATATTAGTGCACTGAGGGTCTCCCTCGTCTGTTCTTCCATCCTTGGTTCCCCTTTTTTCTATTTCTTCTTTATTATCTAATTGACCTTTTACTTTAGGTGTTCCTCCTTTCTGAACAACTTGATATTCATCTCTGGGGGGTGAGCTCCTTTCTATATTTAGGCTACATATTTTAATCTATTTTTCCTTTTTTCCCTACTACAACCATCTGATCTATTTTTTGATCATCCTCCAAGAATCAATATTAAAATTTACATAAAATATTAACATATTCATCTCCTATAGAATCCTATTTTTCTGTATGCTAATATAATTTTTACTTTTTTCATACTGGGTGATTAGCATATACATAGTGTTTATTAAGAAGGTGGTTTGTCTGGTCATTTATGGCTCATCATTAGGCTCATAATCAAAGTCTTCTATTTTATCCTTAAGGAGATAATCTCTACTGATAGTTTCTAAGAATTCCTCTAATGATAACCCAATATCTGCCAATTTCTCTATTATGTCATCCAAAAGACTAAACATTTCTACAACATTATTGAGCCATATTTCTCTGTTTGATCCAAATATA
Source organism: Wollemia nobilis (assembly GCA_028583015.1). Taxonomy (NCBI): domain Eukaryota; kingdom Viridiplantae; phylum Streptophyta; class Pinopsida; order Araucariales; family Araucariaceae; genus Wollemia; species Wollemia nobilis. The sequence continues at coordinate 1,797,742 of JAQPPZ010000386.1, read as the reverse complement.
GTAGCCTTCATGAATTAAATATTACACTTGATCTCAATACCATCATTTAACAACACTTATTGGTTCTGCATCTCCTCAAAATATTTTGATATTAAGTCGAGGGTAGGGCAAATGATCTCAAAGTCATCTCCCCTCTAAAAAATTAGGCTTCCCATTTCTTGAGCAGTAACTTGAATCATCCTAATATTCCTGAACATATTCGTGATCCCCTTGATGTTGTCTCAAATTTTAATTGACATCTCTTTTGATTGTATTCAAATAGTACGTATAATTGAGGAATATTACCACCAAGGGGGGTTGTGCTACTAGGGTGTTCTTTTGTGCCAAATCTTCCTTTAGTTTATTTATTAAGGATTGTATATTTGCTTTTTCTTTATCACTTGTTAAAACAGTCAAAAGATCACATTTGATCTAATAACAAGTAATAAACACAAGTCATTCAGAAATATGTATTTTATTCATGATAATATTTGCATAGGTTACAAATGGGGAGAGTTCCCCTTTTTCCTTTCTTTTCATGAATATTACAATAGGTATGATGCCTTCTTCTCATGTTCCTCAATGTATATGGGCTTTGTGTATAGCGTGTGCCACCATAGGTTTGTAGTTTGTAGTTGTTTTCCTCCTTACTCCTATGCTAGGCCTGCAAAATGGGGTTAGTAGGTTTAGGGGCTTGCCTCAGTTAGGCCCCATAGTAAGAAAGACAAATTGACCCATAAAACATGGTAAAAACTAAAATAAATGATGAAAAACCACATAAAAAGACCAAATGAATCTTACCTCCAAGATTTGGGTCGATTCAGGTCATGCAAACCCAATTAGCCCCCCAGGGGGTGAACTGGTGTCGAATTCACAAGGTGGGGGGAGAATTATATTGTGAGTGTGATTTTCTAGAGATCCTTCAGTGGACAGACTCCTTAGGTATTGTATTATTGATGTGCAAGTTCATATTGTTGTTTCTATGCTTCTATACGTATTTTGGTAGAGTTTATGTGCTTTGGACATAAGTGGAGAGAGAGATAAATGAGGGTTTGGGCCCACTATTTATAAGAAAACCCAAGGTGTAGGTGGGTAGTTAGGATAACTAAGCCCTAGGGTTAGATCCCATGAAGTTTAGGTTAGGGCTTGTGAGGTGGCTTCCTCACATTCCTTCTAGGAAATATCTCATCTCACACGTGTGAGGAGAGATTAGGGTTAACTAGGGTTAGTCAACACTAGGTTAGGTCTGGGGTTAGGTTAGGGTTTCCTAAGAAATATCCTAACTAACCTAGTGCACACATGTGGGAGGGAGTAATTAGGGATAATTAGGGATTAATAACCTAATTAACCTTTTTAGCCCTAAAATTGAACTTTAAGTAAAGTCAAATTAAAATTAGATTTATGAATTGACTTAATAATTAATTTTGCCAAGTAATAGCCCTGTGGGGGCCTCAATTAAGTGCAATGAGGCTTTGTATCACCTTGGGAAGCTGATGGAAGGTATCCCGATGCATGGGAAATATTTGTGATGTGATTCTACTAGCTTATTAGGGTTTTGGACCTAAAAACTAGCAAAGTGGTGTGTGGAAGTCTATGCAATGCTACGATAATCTACGGTGATCTACACATGACTATGGTTGTCTACGCATGACTATGCATGACTACAACAATCTATGCATATCTAGGAGGATCTACAATAGTCTATGTTGGTATACGATAGCCTAGGGATATCTAGGATCACCTATGTAAACCTACAAGTGTCCAAAAGGATCTACAAGTACGTAGGTATAGCAATGTGCAACTTTTAGGTGTCTACATTTTGCCCCTTTTTGTATTATACTATGTGGGACACAGTTTAATAGAAAAATGTGAAGGGTTTGTGTAGAAGAGAAGGGATAGAAGTAGAATGGGATCCAATCAAAATTATTTAGTCACTTGAAGCACGACCATACCAAATTGATCGATAGCCAAGAAGGAGGAAGGAGAAGAGGAGAAGAGAAAAGAGATAAAATGGAATGAAAACAATACCGGTAAATGGAAATGGATGATTGGGGATGCAACGCAATGGTTTTGCTGAGTTTGTATGACATTTTTGATGTCATACTAGTTGCTTGGGGTAGGAAAATTTTACTGCTTTGCTTTTGTGACCAGTTTAGCATGGTCCAAAAGTACAAATAGAACAAATGCCTACTCAAATATTTACTGTTGATTGATTGATGAGCACATGGTGACAAGTTTCAAACCATTTGAGTTCATTAACATCTAGATTATTCAAATGTTTCATTCATTGTGTACCATGAATGCCAAAGTGACCTATCTATTTTTACGCACAACTCTCTTTATATAATAAATATCTAGTTGGTATTGAGATTATAATCATAAAATAATATTCAGCAAAAAAATTTGTAGACAGATGTGATATCTGCACTTTTTGATTTTTGTTTGTTGGTTGCATACAAATCTGAATTTGGATATGAATACCCCCTCAAACGAGGAATCATCAATGAGGTGAATGGAATGCAGTGATTTGGTGATGCAGCAATTGATAGAATACCAATGCATGATGAAAATTGGTGAACAAGTAGATGGGAGGATAGTTTAGGAGGGTTCCTAGGGTTTTGGAAGAAAGTTGCATGATTTCCTAGGGTTTTGGAATGAATTTAATTGTATTTGAGGGTCATATTCTCAATTCACGGGGTGGGGGGCGCATTGTATCCTAATTCATGAGGCGGGGGGTGAATTAGACTGTTTGACCCATTTGCAGTGTTTTGGCAGTTTGGGGTACCAAACGATGTCAGATTTGGACAAATATTATACCGTTGCAAATATTTTTTCATGCTTGATAAAATGGTAAATATTTTGGGAAATTTGGAGATTATTTTATAGGTTAAAAGGTAGGCCAAAGATGAACCTACTTTTATAAGTGATGAATGCACAATTTCAAGCCTTGTGAAGGGTGTGTATGATGATTTTGTGTTGTGCCTACATACAATGCATGTGATTTAATGTGTATGTAATGTGATTTTATGTGAATGCAATTGTAGTAAATGCATGTGATATAGGTGTGATGATGCAATGTAAGAAAATACATGTAGGATAAATTCATTTATGTAATTTTTGATGTGATGCATGTAGTGTAGATGCATTTATTTAATATTTGGTGTGATGCATGTTTGGTAAATGCATTGATATAATATGTAATAAATATGTGTAACATAGATGCATGGATGCATGTATGGGAGGGCTGAAATGCACAAAGGAAGAACTTGTATCATTGCATATAACTATGTGGATGTGATCCATTCCATGATCTCAGATATATAGGATGGTATAAGGTATCTGTAATGGATTTGACCAATGTAGTTTTGGTAATCATATCTCAAACCCAAAACTATGCAAGTTTGTGTAATGACTTATAACTAATCAAACTAGTTCAAAATCTATCATGGACCTATGTGTGTAAATGAGTGAGGTTCATTTATCCATTTTGAAGGAGGTAGGATTAACCCATTGTAGACATGACTGAACTATCTAGCTCATCCATACATGAACAATTATCTATACAAAAGAGGGTAGCTAATATAATAGATATATCACCACTTATAAGACTATTCCACTGGTAGGCAGGCTCTTGGAACCTATTGCTAGCGATGGAAAATCATCCCATGGTGTTATATTGAACCTAAGTAACAAAGGTGATGAAGCATAACATGGGTGATATCAGGAGGCTTTTCCTTTTGTTTTCTGCCCCTCATCTATTGTTTACCTATTTATTGTGGTGCTCTTTTTCATTATTTTCTCTTTTTTTTCTTTTTTATGGGTGTTGGCTTTTGTTTTTAACCTCGTTGTTTTACTTTTTTTTATGCTTATCCCTTTGTTTATCCCCAGGTTGTATGTTGACCATGCAAGTGATAGGATGAGTAGGGGAAACCGTTCACTAGATTGTAATATCTACGCAAGGTATTTTCTTCCCTAGACTCAAAATCCGTTTAATGTGTAACCAATTTTAAATGGTCCATGAGAGAAGTTGAACCAGCCTAAAGAACCATAAGGAATATGTAAAACCTATTAGCTAGGGGTGACATGTGATTGACTGAACTAAGGAGTAGTCAAAGCTAAACATGATACCTATGTATATCCTAATCCTTAAAAGGAGGAATGGACATCTAGGTGGTGATGCTAACAAGTGCATGTATTACTCCTATTGAAGGTACATTTTGGGGGAGAATGTACAAACTTGAAATGAACTTTTGTTGAAAAATATATGAATATATGAATATATGCAATGGGTGTAATGTAAATGATGCAAGTGGAAGAATGTAATATCTACAAGAGGAAACTCATGATATGTAGAATTATAAGTTTAGAAAACTTATTTACAGATGAGTAATATGTATGATAATGTCTAAAATGGTATGGCATGATAAGGGTTACCCCAGTGTGTGGGGTGTGTGTGTAGTAGGTTCATAAATTGTGATGTGTTGGATGCATGTAGTAATGTCAAAAAGAGGAAAGGAATGAAGGTGGAATGTACAACTAGAAGAAAATAGAAGAAGTAGTCTTTGGAAACCAGTAAGATAAGAGGATTACCAAAGTCAAAGGATGATAGAAGAAATGGGATAGATCAACATAGGTATGTAGCCGCTCGAAGAGCGACCATACAACAACGTGAGGAAACAAGAAGAAGTAGAGGAAGAAATGAGAAGAATGATAAAAGAGAGATTACTAGTGGGAAAAATGGCATAGGTTAGGTTGCGCATGAGGGGGTGAAGCAATGATGCAGCTTGGGCTTTGGTGACTTGCATAATTGGACATATTGTGGATGTAGAGGGCTGGCAGTGTCAAGGATTCATGCGACGGAAACATTCTAGGGATGATGCGGTATGAGGGACGATGTGACAAAGAAGTGAAATATTTCTAGGCTAGACTATGTGTATGCTACACCTATGCTAGGCTATGCTAGGCTATGACTGTGCTAGGCTAGTCTAGGCTATTTTTGCTGAGGTTTTTGGGTAAACCTATCCAAATTTTTGCTAAGGTTTTTGGAGAAACCTATCCAAATTTTTACTGAGGTTTTTGGATAGACCTATCCAAATTTTTATTGAGGTTATTGGAGAAAGCTATCCAAATTTTACTGAGGTTATTGGAGAAAGCTATCCAAATTTTTACTAAGGTTTTTAGAGAAACCTATCCAAATTTCTACTAAGGTTTTTGGAGAAACCTATCCAAATTTTTACTAAGGTTTTTGGAGAAACCTGGGTTGCTAAGGGAATCTAAAAAGAATGTTCCAAAATTTTTGCTGAGGATTTTTGGGAAACCTTGTATGCTAAGGGATTCTAAAAATAATGTTCCAAAATTTTTTATGAGGATTTTGGAGAAACTTGGTATGCTAAGGGATTCTAAAAAGAATGTTCCAAAATTTTTGCTAAGGATTTTGGAGAAACTTGGTATGCTAAGGGATTCTAAAAATAATATTCCAAAATTTTTGTTGAGGATTTTGGAGAAACCTGGTGTGCTAAGGGATTCTAAAAAGAATGTTCCAAAAAAAATTTTGAGGAATTTGGAGAAACCTAGTGTTGATTTATTTTTCTAAGGTCTTTTTTTTGGAAAAACCTTTGTGTGGATTTGTTTTGCTGAGGTTTTAAGAGAAACCTGTGTGTTGATTTGTTTTTCTAAGGTTTTAAGAGAAACATGTGTGTTGATTTGTTTTACTAAGGTTTTAAGATGAACCTTTGTGTTGATTTGTTTTGTTGAGGTTTTAAGAGAAACTTGTGTGCTGATTTGATTTGGTGAGGGAAAGGCAAAGGATGCAACATTTTGAACCTGATGATGTATGATGTATGCCCCTGCATTGAATTATGTATGGGGAGAAGATAAAGTTACCCCAGTTTTGAATGATGAATGGGAGAGGGTGAAGTTGCCCCTAATTTTGAATGATGAATTAGGGAGAGTGAAGTTACCCCTAATTTTGAATGATGAATTGGGGAGAGGATGAATTTACCTCTAATTTTGAATGATGAATTGGGGAAAGATGAAATTACCCCTAGTTTTTGAATGATGAATGGGAGAGGGTGAATTTGTCCTTGATTTTGGATGAAATTTGGATGATTTTGGGATCAAGAGCTTCAATTTGCATGGCAAGGGGTTAATTGAACCTGAAATCATAGGTTGGGGGGTGAATTAGACCCATGTGTAGTATTTTGGTAGTTTAGGGGACCCAAAAATGTCAAAATTTGACAAACCTTATACCGTTGGAAAGCTCTTTTCAATATTGATCCAATGTTGAAAGGTTTGGGAAATTTGGAGATGATATGATGTGAGAAATTTTGGTTTAAATATGACCCTTATTTTGGAAGTGATGAATATGCGATTTCAAGTCTTTTGAAAGGAAAATTTGATATTATTAGTGAAATGGTCAATGGATGATGGTGGAAGTGGAGGAATAGGTACATATCGATACGACGGTTAGTGTTTATTATGAGTAGTGATGCTAATAATACCAAACATTCCATGGGAAGGAATATTATGATGTACATGATTGAACTACCTTGATTGGACTTATTGACTGGGTTGAGTCTCATGGGGATTAGTCCCCCTATGTTTAGGTAATGTGTTATGATAATTACCCAAATTTTGATTTTGTGGTATGATGGGGTTTGAAACTTGAATAGTACTATGATCAATAAGGTCCTCAACTAAGTCATAAAATGTGTGACAAGAGTGAACGTCATGACCCGAATGACGATGGTAAACACAAAAATCATGTTCGATGTGCCCACAAGGGTTGGATCAATTTGGATCTACAGGTTGAATGTCTAGTAATGTAACATGACCAGCCTTAAACAACCTCTAGAATAAGGTAGGTAGAGGCTCAGAAAGTGGATTCCAATCATAATTTTGACATGGAGGATGTGGACCACAAGCTCATTGTGGTTCAGATGGAGGAGGTGCATTAGTATGAGATAATTGTTGTTGTGGAGGAGAAGGTTGTGAGACTGATGAAGAAGATGTAGAGGTTACATCTACTTGATTGGTCTGTGGTGGCTCTGAGAAGGTTTGATTTGGTGTTTTGCAATTGAAGTGATGATTTGCAGTGTAAGATGACTTTTGTTGAAGTTTGATTTTACCAGATTGGACCTTGATGTCCTCGATAACCTTTGTCTGTGAAATAGCTTCTTCAAAGGTGTGGCTTTGGTGAAGCTATAGATAGGTAGACATTTTTTTGTGACAACTCTTGGAAATAGTGTCACTAGCTTCGTGGTAGGGAGGATATGGGTGAGATCATGGATGATCACTCTCCATCTAGAGATAAACTTGGTGATAGGTTCATTGTCAGCCTGTCGTAAGGTGTAGACATCTGAGAAGGTAGTCTTCTTTTTTATATTAATTGAGAAGTATTCTAAGAATGTGTTTGCTAACTGCTCAAAGGTATAAAGGCTATGTCATGGTAGCATATTATACCAATCTAAGTCTTGTCATGCAAGGTAGAGGGAGAAGGTACATAACATAAGGGGATTTCTACTATGAAACTGGTAGTAGGTTAAGTGATAGTTACTGACATGCTCACTAGGGTATTCCTTACTTTTATACTTATCAAAATTTGGGATCTCAAAGTGGTAGGGTTAAGGTAGGATAGGGACAGATGGAAGAATCGGCTCATTATAGAGTTCATCGTAGGATGGTTTTTGTGGCTCATAGCTTGTAGTGTGCAGGTTTAACATCTTGACTTCATATTGTAGGAGTTGAATTTTAGGTGTTAAATTCATGGAGGATTGTGCTAGGGTTGGCTGGGCCTATGAATGTGGTGGGTATTGGATCTATTGCTCTTCCCAATGTTGTGAAGGGTATTGTTGCACCTAATCTTGGTAAGTCAGGTATTGGGTGGTGTGTGATATTGCATCTATGGGCACATTAGGTTGGGGGGTAGATGTTTTTTGAGGGTAATAATACTATGATTATGGAATGTGCAGTTGTGGTATAGGTATTTGCTAGGTAGGAGCCTGCTGCAATGGCTAGATTGTAGGTGGCGATGACCAAGATGGAGGAGGCATAAATAAGGTGGGTGCAATAGATAATGGTGTAGGTGTTGGGACTACTTGTGCTAAGGGTGGTTGAGATGAGGTATAAAAATATGGGATCTATCTCTGTACTAGAGGATATGAGGTGGCGAAGCTAAACTATGTAGAATAGTCTAGTGGGGAACGGGTGTGAGTTGCAGGTCTTGATCCATAAGTAGGAAGAAGACTAGTGGTGGGAGCTTAGAAATGAGGAGGTGGTATCCTAAAATTCAACATAGACAAGGATGTAGTAAAGGACTATGTATCGTATACTCCGAATACCTATGATGTCGATGGGAATGCCACAAAAAAAGAAGGGTAAGCTTCTGAAGTAGGATCTTGGTAAGAGAAGGAGGTGAGTGTGTCTACTCCTGATTGAACTTGTGTTGTTGGTTGTTGTTGTTGTTGTTGGCATTGTGTATCTTGTGTTTGAAGAGGTGGCTAGGATAAGTCTTCAAACATTGTGAAGAATGGCTATTAGGAGGATGATGGTTGAGACTCTTGAAAAGTGTAGAGGTGTGATGTTTGAGGGAGGGCTTGTTGTTTCTATTTGAGAGGAAGCTATTGCACGGTTTGAAAGTATGGCCTCTAGGTACCTAAGATGGAATTTAAAGAGTCAAAAATTATTCGTACAATAGAGGCGAATGATGTGACCTCAGGGCGAGTGTATTTTAGGAGCGAGGAGTCGTTATCAAATAGGTATTGAGATAAACTCTAGAAAAAGGGGTGTGCAAAGGTAGGGGAAGTAGGTGTGACATCCTCATATATGGTAAAGAATGGATGAGGTTGTCCTAAAACTATGTATATCATGTGGTCACAGAATGTGGTTGGTGGATTAGGTGAGGATGGAGATGAAATAAGTAGATAATATTCTACAAGTGAAGTAGCGAGGGCTTCAGTCAAAGTGAATATCATGTCCTGAGGTGTCGTGTGTGTATGTGTAGCAACCTAAAATTGGCAAAGTTAAAAACCTTAGTAAAATATAAAAGATAAAAATTTGAATTTTAACCCCAAAACCGCTCCAAAACTGCCTGCTACCCGTTTCCTCATTTTTCGCACCATTTTTAGGATTTGTTTTGACCGTTGGACGATATTGTCGTAGATTAGATGAGATTGTCCCAGATATGATGAAATCATCATGGATAGAATGTCCAGATGATTTTGTCCCAAAACTAAATTTTCATAATTAGCTTCTGTTTCAACAGCCTCTCCAACTTGGGTAGAAGCGCGTCTGCATAATTGGAGATTTCCCTGTTGGAGACCTCCCAGATTGGGATGATCCCCAACCTCTTAAACCTCTTCTTAAGCCTATATAAACTAGGATTTTCTAGTTTACCCCCTGACCCTACATGATCCCCTTTATTCTGATTTCCCTGAACCCCTTAGTTGACAGATTTAACTCCTTATTCCATCGCACTACTGTCTATGTTCTATATTTTGCATTTTCTTGCAGGAACTCTACTGTTTTGCAGTCAAAGATAGCTTAGATCAGTGCAAACCATCTCAAATGATTACAAACGATCTCGTACGATTGGAGGTGATCCTGACTGTAGTCCAGATTGGGGGCAATTCGAGTCCAGAGTTTAAATTCCCTTAGCTTTCTCTGCATTTTTCATATTGTATTTTTGCATTGTCTTGAATTATTATGTTTTTTGCATCTTGGAGTTCACCTCATTTAGCATAATCGCATGGTAAGGTTAAAATCAATCATTAAATCTATTGGATTCCCTTATTTGTTATTGGAATCCATTGTTTAGGCATGTTTGTTGTTATTTATACCATTGTCGTTTGCTTTTGCACTTGCATATTTGGTATTTCACATCTATTTTTGTGATTGCAGGTTTTTGACAAATTTTTCAGATATCAGACGATCCTGTCTGATCTCAGATGATTACATACGAACTGAGGTGATCTGGACTGCTACAAAACTTAGAATCTTCATCAAACATCTGGAATCAGGTATGACACATTCTAATTAGCATATTCTCTCGTTATTAGCACTCATTCCTGTTTTTTGTATCCATTTAAATTATCATTGGTAGATAGAATAGTTTAGATTCATCTTGGCCAAACCTAGGAGTTGAATGATTGAGTATAAAAATGAACACATCAAACCCACTATCAACCTAGGCGTGGAAACTGCCACTCAAAATTTTCTTGGTGAACCCACCATCCATCGAAAATTCACCCTTATACTCCTCCCCCGAGAGGCGGGACCTTCAAAGGGCCTCTCAGTCCAAGGTATTGTCCCATCCTTCTTGCATCCCCCTTTTGGGTGTGGATCCTATAGCCTGAGGGTAAGGATGCAAAAAATTTGGAGTGATACATTTTGGTGAACCCAACGTGAAAAATAAAAACCTTTTGAAAACAATTCAAGAAAAAACAACCAAAAAAAAAAAAGAAACATAAATGCATTTAGAATCAAAGATTGCATGTCATATTTAGATGGTAGATTATAACAAAAGATGAGATGTCACCATTAATGTTGAAAATCAATTAGCAGCTATAGAGATTAATTTTGTACTTAGCGTACCTCAAACAAATAGGGTTCAACCTTTGTGGGACAAACTTAATAGGAGATTGAATCTCATTTCATCTAGAGTAACCGAACTTAGGCAAATCAAGAGGTTTGTCCTAGATAGAATCCTGGATCCCGATCAAGTGACTTTGTATCATGAGCTTCAGAGAGCTTGCCATAGGTGGTTAGCAAATAAAAGAGACCTTGTGTCTTCTGAGTTGTATACCTTTGAGGAATACCTCAATAATGTAGTTGTAGTACATAAATTTCTATCTCGTATAGAGGATCAGGAGGTCGTTCTTACGAATAGACAAATATGAAATAGATTTCCCAGAGCTATGTTATATCGAGAGTATTCCCATGAAATCTATTTTTACAAATCAGAGTCAGAAGTAGATAATATCACTATAGCACACTTTATCAAATTCCTAAAAATCCATTTTCAATTTGAATAGGAGCATTTTATGACTCCTGATGAACTTGATCCTATCAATGACATTCATAAACTATTTTTAGAAAACTAAGCTATTATTCTATTATTGTTATTTCTTGCATTTAGTATGCTATTTGTTGTCTTTATAAGCATAAAATAAAAAATAAAATAAAAATAAAAATAAAAACAAAATCATAACAAAAAAATCAAAAAAAAACAAATTTAAGCATCATAGTAGGTATATAATTAATATATACCTCCCAAATCTGTTGCAAATATATCAATATATATATTTGCTAAAATATAAATTTAGACATAATGAATAGACTCAGGAATGGAAAACAAATTGAGGTAGAAGAAGATTGGTTAAGGAAAACAGAAAATAACCCAGATGTCCTTCTTGAAGACCCAATTCAGGAAGAAGAAACTCTAGACCAACAAGAAGAAGATTATGTTGATGCAAATGAACAAAAGGTAAATGATAGAGAGGAAGGATCCTCATCTCCTAAAATAACTCCAGAAGGAGCTGTTACTTTTGAAAACATGGAACATTTTTGGAAATTTCTCCATACTAATATTGGCACCCTTAATAGAGCAGTTCATATGGACAAAGATCAAATTAGTGACACTCAAGAAACCCTAGAAGATATATATCACACATGCACTAATCATTTGTCCTTCGTTGATCAAGAGAGTGATCAAGCTAGACCGTCCAATTTGGACATGGCTACTATAATCCAAAACACACAACAACAATAGGTTACCCAACTACCTAGAGTGTCTATTACTAAGCCAAGGGTTATTCCTACACAAAATAAACCTTCATTCATTGCTCTATTTCGCCAAGCTATCGATCAATATACCTCAAATCAATAAAAGCCTAAAACAAAACCAAATTTTAATTTCCAACAATCTGGGATACAACATAATTCTACCACAAATCTTCTTCATAATACTCTTCCTACCAATCATTTGCATAATAGCAACATAGCATCTAATCCTTATGTCCTGCCTTCCTATGCTCACAAATCCCATGCTCATGTACCACCGAACCAATATGGTGGGCAAACTGGTAATATGGAAGCCATGGTGAAACAGTTAACCTCCCATATGGACCAAATAGATCCCTACCGTCCCTCGTACAATTATCAAGAGATGTGTAGTCAACCTCTAGATCCTATAGTTGTAGCACAACCATATCCTAAACGCTTTCCCATGCCTGTCCTACCTATATACAAAGGAACTGAAGATTCCATAGAGCATCTTTGTATGTTTAGGATAGCATGTCATGATATATCACATGATGACTTGTTATTACTAAAAATTTTCTCAAAAATTTTAGGAGGGATGGCATTGGAGTGGTATTATCAATTGCCCACTCATTCTTTGAGAAATTTCAAAGAGACCGCCGAGTCTTTTGTGCATCAATTTAGTGCCTATATTGAAAGGCATGTAACTATTAAAGATTTATACAACCTAAAACAAGACAAAGATGAGTGTTTTGCTAACTTCTTAGCTCGATGGAGGCAGTTGATAGGAAAATTACACTTTGTGTTACCTTATCGGGAAATGTTGGATATTTTTATCAATAATTTACAAGAACAACTATCCTATGAATTATCAACTGCTACCTTGAACACCTTCGATCAAGCTATAGACTTAGCCCAAAGAGTGGAAGATGCTCTCATTAGAAGAGGTCAGCTCAAAAATAAAGATGATGAGAAAACATCCATAAATCAATACAAAAATAAACAAGTTGTGGGTGACGGAGTCACTGACAGCAGAAACATTGCCAATGTTAATACTACAAAAAAAATAGAGAAGTTCATATTGAAACCTCCTGATAAACCACCTCAAGAATTTACTAGGTTAAATCAACCTTTATCAACCATTCTCCCACAATTACTAGCATGAGGTTTGATCCAATTACCAGCTATCCGGGAACTTGATCCAACCATACCCGGATATAGAGCTGATTTACATTGTGATTTCCATAGAGGACCTAGACATGCTACCAACGCTTGTAAATGATTAAAACATAAAATACAAGATTTAATTGATAACAATGAGATGGAGGTACAAGCCTTTCAACCTAAACAAAATCCTACTAGTAATGTTCAAAAGAACACCCTTCAAATTTAGAATCAGAATGCCAATCAATCATTGGACATATTTCAACATCCTTTACCAAAACATGGCAAAGATGTGGCTAATCAAATTGAACATCATAATGTTCCCCCTCCTACTTGATATGTAGGAGCCATTAGTGGGCATTTACCTATTCACGATCTAAAAATATTTGACACAACTTTATCCATGGTTACGTCCGGACCCCTATATAATACTCAAACACCTGATATTAGTGATGTAGAATCTGATACTGAAAGTGACATGGAAATCACCTCAAATCAATCGAATAGTTCTGAAAACGAATCAGATCCTATTCAACCTATCACAAATTCTATGGTTCCGGAAGAACCATTTCCTAGAAGAGTTACTACTCGACCCTCTTATCATCAGTTCCTCTCTAATGAACAAGCCATAAATGCTAGACCAAGACCAATTCATCATCCTCAAAATAATATTGTAGGTACCATCGAAGTTGTTACCCGACAACAGGCTCAAAACTCTCAACAGGATCAAACTCAAAACGATGGATCAACTCCATTTGTTTTGAAAAATCCTAATAAAGGGAGTCATATGCCTCATGTTCAACCTAAGCCTCCGTATAATATTAATGAACAATTATCCAATACTACAGCTAGAATTTCCCTTTTGGACCTTTTAAGATCTTCTCCTACCCATAGGGATGAATTAATGCTCACATTAAGCCAAATGATGGTACCACAAAATATTCAGCCTGAAGCCATGACCAATACTATCATAACTTGAGAAGTTGACTGTATTGACTTTTGAGATAGAGATATACCACAACATAGTTTACATAAGGATAACCCTTTATATATTACTACCCTAATTGGAGACGTAGTCGTTAAACACGTCTTGATTGATAATGGTTCATCTTTAAACATATGCACTTTTGACTTCTACCAAAGATTTGGCTTTAGGAGTGACAAAATGAAAATAACGGATATGATCATAAAAGCCTTCAATGACGAGACACAAGAAACATGTGGAGTCATTACTATACCCTTGCAAGTTGGTCCTAGAAACCTAGATATGACCATGTTTATTGTACATTGCCCTGCATCATACAATATACTTTTGGGTCGCCCTTGGATCAACGCGATGCAAGCGGTTCCATCCACTTTACATCAGTGTGTTAAATTTGAATTTAAAAACCAGTTGGTTACCATTCATGGTGACCCTAGACCCTTTGATATGCGTGCTTTGGTAGAACCGGTTGGAGTTCAATTTTACCCTACTTTGTCATCCACACATCCTAATTCTCGTCAACCGTCTAAACATGTGAAACACTCACCCATAACATCACCTACTTTTTCCCCATAAACTACACCTCTACATATAGCTCAACCACTTTCTGAACAAACCCCATTAGGACCTCAAAAAGATCCTAGAACTACAACCAATGTTCCTTGTTTTACCCCTATAACTTCCACACCGATAGACTCATCCATCGATATCCCTATAACATCCCCACCCACTACAAGCATTCTTTCCACATCAAAAAATCTAGGAAATGTTCCTTCTACCTCTTACGCTCTTACTGATGAACTCCTACCCGATTTATCTAAAATTCTTATATCAGAAGAGATCAACACTGTCGTGCAAGCTTCCCTTGTTTTAAATAAACTCCCACCTTCTTCTCATACCTTGGGCCTCCAACAACCTATGGGAAGTATCTACCAAGTCGAAAGTTGTGCTTTTGTTTATAAGGGATATGATTGGGGAAGAATACCCTGAAACATCAAGACACATTGTGATGGATATGCTGGATGCTATTTTGCTAATGAATATATTAAAGCTAAACCCATAATGCTTAAATTGGGCTATAAATGGAAAGGTTTGGGACCTTTCCAAAATGGTATTGTTGGTCCGACTTTTATACACACCCTATGAAGAATGAGCATGAAACTCTGATAACACTTATACGGGATAAATCCCACTCACTTTAGGATCTTGCTGGTTATCCAAGGTGTGAGTTACAGAGTTGGGTCGAATGTCTATTCACTCTTTTCTGCTTCTAAAATAGTTTTCAATATGGACTGTCTGTTACCTTACAACGGGTTCTTGAACTTGTTCAATAATGTTTAGAAGTTGTCACTTGTTGACAATCAGATTTAAAATTAGTTCTTTGATCTAGCTCTTATGGGTCAATAGATTTAAATAAAAGATAAATTTAAAAGAAAATAAAAATGGATCATTTCACGGTAAAACAAAGAGGGTAGGGTAAGGCAGAAAGAGAAGTTTATCAAACTTAGTGTAAAACAAAACTACCAATTTTATTTATACTATCAACTTCACAACAGAACAAATCAAAGAAGAAAGTGTCCAGCTTTCTAAGATCACTTTCTACTAAGAGCATAAGGCAGATATGGAACAGATCTGAAAGAAAATCATAAACAAAAGGGAAGTCCGTTAAAATTGGTATTTCTCACCAGCAGCATAGCTCACACAGTGAGGACAGAGCAATTAGAACAAACTTGAACCTTAAATCCATGATTTTCCCTAGCATACAATAGAACAAATGAAGCCCAACAACATATTTAATCTTGATAACACAGATTTACAGCATATATTTAATAAACTTTAAAGAAACGAATAACAAAAGAAGATGAACTTATCACAATCTGAAAAATATTAGGCTCCTGGCCATGCTATCACAGAAAACAAAAGCACATCAACTCCAAGTCCAGAAATAAAGTATTTAACAAGATTTGCAAGAAATTGCTTCAATAGCCTTTTATTTCTAAGTCTTCGCCTCCTGCGATTACATTTAGAAGAAGTATTTATAGACTCAGGATAGACCCTGATCTTTTCAGAAATATCTTCTTCTCAAACCCTAAATCTTATCATCTTAAACCCTAGTACCCGGGTTTTACAATATAAAGCCATTTAAAATAAAGTTCTGATAAAACTTAACCATTCTACAAATCAGTGCAGTCACTTGCCATAAATGGAGAAAACAGAATTCGAATGCCACTTGCATTCACCCACAACTGTGAGTAAATGCCCTCATTAATGCCCTCGGGTAATTTGGATGAGTCACCACTTCTCTGACATTTCATCTCCGCAGAGCCATCCCTGAGTTGAAAATGCCTACAAGCCATTAATTCTGCCATAAATTTTCATTAAATGCATCCATCGACAAATTTCGATAACTGAGTGTAGATATTTTCATTTTTTGGCCAATTCCCGACATACTCCATTAAATGGGCAGCTGCTTAGTCACCGTAAAGTCTCTTTGCGGCTAGATCTGTAAAATTTGGATGAAACAACAATTCTCGGCATCTCTCTTTTCAATATGGCTGTCTTCGATTAATTTGCACTTAACTTTGTCTTTATGGCCATTTCTTCGTTATCATGTAAGTTCCAGATGGCTTCCTGCATGAAAGACAAACAAGGATTAGCATTTTTAAAATTATTAAATCAAAACCTTAAATATTAAAATGAAACCCTAAAGTTCATTTGCATGTCGGCTCTAATTATCTGATACGTGGCTTGCTTTGTCTTGACACGTGTCGCAAAAATCGCGACACGTGTCCATTTCCAGCTTTTTTCCACTTTCGGGCCCCTTTCTGTCATGGCCGCGAAAATGCGACATGTCACGATTTCGCGACATGTCGCGAAATCGTGACCTCCCTCCACTGCGCACTTCTGCCCTTCCTGCGTGACATGTCACGATTTCGCGACATGTCACGAAATCGCGCCCTTTCTGTGCCTTAGTCATTTTTTCTCTCTCGCAGTCGCGAAAATGCGACATGTCGTGATTTCAAGACATGTCACGAAATTGTGACCTATCCTTTGCCCTTTGCTTCCTTTTGCCTCCTACTATCATGAAAATGCGACATGTCACGATTTTGCGACACGCCACGATTTCACGACGTTCCTGCTTTCTCTCGGACGTCGCGATTTCGCGACATTTCCAAAAA
This sequence comes from Wollemia nobilis, assembly GCA_028583015.1. Lineage (NCBI taxonomy): Eukaryota > Viridiplantae > Streptophyta > Pinopsida > Araucariales > Araucariaceae > Wollemia > Wollemia nobilis. The sequence goes on along the minus strand of JAQPPZ010000386.1, from coordinate 1,780,681 downwards.
TGGAAAGTGTCGCGATATCGCGACATTTCCAAAAATGGAAGTGTCGCGATTTCGCTACGTTTTTGCGACTTAGCCGATTTTTTCAAAACCTGTCGCGATATCGCGACATTTCCAAAAATGGAAGTGTCGCGATTTCGCTACCTTTCCAAAAATGAAAAGTTTTGGCTTTCAATGAATTTATCTATCTGGATTCTGCATTTTTTCATACCGGTGAAAGATTTTCTTTATTCATGAATGATTCTAACATTTGAAAAATGAATTCTGAACTAAGTCAAATCCAGATGCAAAATAAAAGCACAACTTAAAAAGGAGGCAAGCAAATTTGGAATTTAAAACCTTAAAAACATCAAGAGGGTCCCAACTGCAAAAATGAAAGCTCAAAATTTTCAAAGGGTGGAAATTCATTTTTCAGTGGGGGTGTGTTGCTTCTCAACAAATGGCGATATCTGCGGGTAAAATAGTAGCATTATTTTAGAACCCAGGACTCTAGTTTCAAAACAACATAGACCATGTATCATGCCTTGCCACGAGATATTCTTCAAAACAATTTAACTACTAGCTGATAGTTGTCAAAATTTCCCAAGGACATACTAGGCTGAATCATTTAAGGAAGATTTCTGATGTGCAATTACAAGGGTATAAAAATTTCTTCAAGAATGAGTGGGCCTTCAAATGTTGAACTCTGGATTGATCAGCTTTTCTAGATTGTAAAAAGGGGAAACCGAGTAGAGCTCTGTTTACTAGTTTAGCCTTTTACAGCCCCGACAAAGTTACCCTTTAGATTTACACGACCCAAATTCACAACTGTAAGGTAGAATCTACAACTTGGTAGAAGAAAAACATCTTTTGAAGTCTTGGCTGCCTCTTTCATTACATTACTCTTTTTTTTTCTCTTTTTTTTTTATATATATTGGAAATAACAGAGTGCCAATTCTATGTTGTCTTGCTCAACTCTCACCTTCTCTCTCTCTTTTGAAATATATCAACATCTGAAAAGCCTTAGAAAGAATAACAATTTTCTTTTAATATTTCATCAATCTAGAACTGCTTCAGCCTGGGCACTGATAGCCTCTGTGGATACTCAAATAATTACATGAATCATAGTCCCCTCTTATAACCAACTTTTCTTGGATTCCCTAGGAGTTTCTCCAGCCAAACAGCATAGCAGTTTCTTTATAATTAAAACAACTGTGGCAAGCAAGACACAAAATCCAATCATCCTTCCACTGTTGTTCTGACTAAAAAAATAGTTCCACTGTTCAGTTCAAACAGACTATCTCACAATTATGATAATGAACACTGGATTCTGGACTCAGAATGAAACAATTTTTAGAAGGCTGACTTTTTTATTGATGCTCAGGAAAAGGTTAAAGAACAGAATTTTTAAAATAAAATAAACTGTACAGACTTCCAAGGATAAACACAGACCTTTAAAAAAAAAATAAAATAAAACTGCACAGACTTTAAAATAAAACTGTACAGGCACCAAAGGAAATAAAATAAAACTGCAGAGTTATTTACAAAGGAAATAAACTGCATAGACCTTTAAAAAATAAAAATAAAATGAAACTAAAAATTGTACAGGCATGAAATGGAAAGACACAGAATGTACAGACCTTAAACAACAGACAAAATAAAACTAAAAACTGTACAGGCATTTAGAATAAAACTAAAATAAACAACACTGTACAGACATGAAAAATAAGCTAAAATAAAATAAAACTGCAGAGTTATTTACAATGTATACACATGTTACAACTTCTTTGTGACTCATTCAAATGATATATTGGATGGAACAGCCAAGAAATAATGCTTTAAGTATTGACCATTAATAGGGAGGTCCAAAAAATTACCATCAAGGTCTTGTAAACGAAATGCATTATTACCCAGAATCTCAGCAATCTGGTACGGGCCTATCCACAGTGGCTGCAACTTTGTATGCTTACCCTTCTTTTCATGGGCCTTGTCCCATAGAAGCACCAGGTCTGCCAGTCTAAAAGCTTTCACTTTGGCCCTCTTGTCAAACCGGTGCTTGACGGTTTCTTGGTGCCGACTAAAGTGTTCCAGGGCTTGGAGTCTTTCATCCTGCAAATTAGTTAGATCCAAAACACGAGCCTCTACATCAGCTTGATCCTCAAAATAGTCTAAGACAAATTGGTAAGTAGGTAATTTCAGAGAGATGGGAACAATTGGCTGGGTACCATACAACAAAGCAAAAGGGGAAGTTTTAAGAGCCACTTTATATTTTATCCGGTCAGCCCAAAGTGCATATTTCAATAAGGTATGCCACTGCTTGGGTTTGTCTACTGTAGATTTCTTAATGGCATTCATTAAATTCTTATTTGTGGACTCAACCAGTCCATTGCCTTGGGGATAATAGTTGGATGAAAATCTAATAACTATCCCCATCTGGTATGCCCATTCTACAAACTCCAATGATTGGAAGGCTGGTCCATTATCACATACCAAATTCAGAGGAACCCCAAACCTGGTTATGACATTTGACTCTAGAAATTCGATCACTTCATGAGTTGTACTTCTTGTGGTGGCTTCTGCTTCGACCCATCTTGTGCAGTAATCAGTAGCTATTAGAACATACTTATGCCCTGTTGAAGAATTTGGATTAATCACTCCCACAAAATCAAGTCCCCATTGCATAAAAGGTTTATTTATTACAACAGGCTGCAATGGTAGAGCCCGGTTGGCCTCTTTGGCTGCAAAAGTTTGGCATTGATGGCAGGTTCTTACATGCTGATGGGCATCTTTAAACAACGTAGGCCAGTAATAGCCTGCTCTCAATATTTTATGCGTAGTGGCAGATCCTGATGAATGCCCTGCCCCTAACTTTTCATGAAAACTGGACATGACTTCATTGACTTCACCCCGAGAAATGCATCTTAAGAAAATGCCGGCATAATTTTCTCTGAACAAATTACCTGCTTTGAGGAGATAATGAGCAGCTTTCAGTTTTAATGCTCTCCTTTGGGTTCTGTTCAAGTGAGACGGGCAGACTCCAAATTGCAGCAGATGAATAATATCTCCATACCAGTCATCAGATTCAGAATTTAACTGATTAACTTCTTCCCGTACAGGTATTTCGGCAATGTGTCGGGACAAACCAAGTCCTCTGATCAATTTTGTAGGCCGAATTTCTAAGTCATATTCTTGCAGCCTTGTAACCCAATTACCTCTTAGTTCACCCAACTCATTCTGACTTAGTAGGTATTTAACAGCTGGGTCTGGAACTATAGCATGAACTCTGCTTCTTAGTATGTAGTGCTTGAACTGCTTAACTGCTCTCACCAAGGCATAAGCTTGTTTGTCTAAACAAGAATATTTTAGCTCAGCCCCCTTTAAATTGGTACTCTTGAAAGCAATTGGATGTTCTCCGGTTTCCCTCCGTTGGGTCAGAACTACAGCAAGTGTGTGTTCAGAAGAAAAGGTGTACAGATAAAAATCTGCACTAAAATTTGGGCTTACCAGAACTGGTGCTTGTTTGATGGCGGTCTTGATTTCTTGGAACGTTGTTTTAGCTTCTGTGGTCCAGACAATCTGAGCAGTTTGCTTTAGCATGTCATTCAGTGGCTTGACTATCTCTGCAAAATCGGAGATGAACTTCCTGACAAAGTTAATTTTTCCAAAGAAGGACCTCAACTCTTTCTTGGAGTTGGGAAATGGTATGCCGGATATGGCTTCAACTCTATCCGGATCCATGGAAATGCCATCTTTTGTGACCAAGTGCCCAAGGAGCTTTCCTTCTGTTACACCAAAAATGCACTTCTTCGGATTCAAAGAAATGTCGAACTCCCTGCATTTGTTAAACACAGACTCCAAGTGTTTTACATGGTCAAACCGAGATTTAGAGAAGACTGTTAAATCATCCATGTAAACAACAATACATTTACCCATAAGGCCCTTGAAGGCATGATCCATTGCTCGTTGAAATGTAGCTCCGGCATTTATTAATCCAAATGGCATCCTCTTGTAAGCAAAAGTTCCCCACTTAGTTGTGAAAGCAGTTTTCATTATGTCTTCCTTCTCAACCAATATCTGATTATACCCTGAGAAACCGTCCGGGAAAGACATCATCTCCGAACCATTGACAATCTGTAACACCTCATCCATAGAAGGCAGAGGATAATTATCTTTCTCAGATGCCTTGTTCAAATTTCTAAAATCCACACACAGGCGGATCTCTCCATTTTTCTTTCTGACTGGCACCAAATTGGCCACCCAAGTAGAATGCCTGATGGGAAAAATAATGGCGGCACTCAATAGTTTTTCTACCTCTTTCTGGATGAGGGGCTCTAACAGAGCGTTGACATGCCTCTATTTTTGTCGGAAAGGTTTGCAAAATTCTTTTAAAGGTATAATATGAGTGTAAACTTTCGGATCAAATACCTTTAAGTCTTTGTATGACCAGGCCATAACATCCTTGGACCTATGAAGAAAATCAATCATATTCCCTTTTATTTTTGGATCACAGTTCTTAGCCAACTTGATGTGCCTGGGATCTTCTTCAGTCCCCACGTTCAGGTTCTCAGTCTCACTATCTTTTGCACCCATAGAATCCTCAGAATTCACTTTTTGCCTGATTTGGTCAACATCAAAGAGCCGCTCTAGTTCCACCATCCCTTTTGGAATTCTGTTGTCTTTCAACCTTATTATTCCCCTGTCATCATCTAACTGCTCCAGCAGAGTATCCCTTTGGCCCTCATCGATTATAGCATTTTCAAATGTGTTAGTACTCTACAAAAAGTTTACAATCTGTTGATCATCAGAGAAAACCTAAAAATTATCTATATTATTTGGGACTGAAGGACAAGGGACTAACTCAATTGAAAACTTGTTCCATTTAAATTCTTCCAGTGGTTTTAAACTTGCGACTGAAGAAGCCAAGACATCTGCACGTGAATTCTGCTCTCTGGGTATGTGTGTCAGATTAAATGCATCAAAATCTTCTACAAGATCCCAAGCCCGGTGTTTGTATCCTTTTAAATAAGATGCTTTACACTGGAATTTACCTTTGACTTGATTAGCCACCAATTTTGAATCCATAAAAACTCGAATATTTCTTACACTTTTGTCCAAAGCAAATTTCAAACCTAATACCAGAGCTTCATACTCTGCTAAATTATTTGTACAAGGGAACTGTAGGCGATAAGACATAAAATATGTCTAACTTTCAGGCCCTTTAAGGACTACCCCCGTGCCAGAACCCTGTTTAGACTTAGCCCCATCCACATGAAGCGTCCAGACTTCATTACTATGAACAGGATGGGCTTTATTAAACTTCTCATTTTGTCCCGTTGTTAAATTGTAAACTCCAATATCTACCTCCGCAATATTTACAGTCTCATTCTCTGCATTGTACTCCGTGATTGTATGCTTGTACCTGGGTTCTCTTTCAACCCGTAATTGATTTGCCACTCCCTTCCATGACAACCACATGTGTGAAAAGTCTGTTGCCAAGTATCCATTCAGAGATCTCGACCAATCCCTGCTCAAAAGCATCCCGTACCCCACGGGGATATCCACAACCTGAATTTCAATTTTATGTTGAGCCCTTGGCTCAGATGCTAATTGGATATGAATATTTTGAAGTTCTCCCACTACTTTAACCTTCGATTTGTCCAATTGGACAACTCTCCTTTCGAGACTTCATTGGGGTCGGACCCAACTCGTTGACAAATGGCCAAAGGCATAACATTAGCAGATGCACCCAAATCTACCAAACAATTGTGTAAGTTCTTCCCAAAAATACGAACAGTCAGTAAAAAGGGGGGAACTTCAGTTTTCTCTTTGTACATGGCTACATTCGCATTTGCTATTTTCTTCCCCTTGTCCAAAGATTTTGTAGTATGCCCAGAGTATGTTTTTATCAGGTTGTCTCTCTGTTTTGAAATTTGGGCCAACTCATGAAGAGTAATGTTGGCCTTGATATTTTTCATATCCTCCACTATGTTATATTCCTTATTAAGTGGAGGGACAAAAGCATCTGGTCCTCTCCGATTTCCTCCCTTGGGTGGAGATGGATTATTACTTGGAGATGGATCCTGGAGGAACATTGTGAGAGTTGTCCGGAGGGGTTGATGTAGTGTTGGGCTCCGGATTTCTGTTTCTCAAGTTGTAGTTGTCTCTCCTGTACTGTTGGAAAGCCTGCACCTCATCCATAGGCATTTCAACTACATTCTCAGATTCATCCGAGAAAGTGAAAGAATCCAAGACCATAGCTGCACTGTGGTTGGATGAACTTGGGCCATCCGTAGTTCTTTGATTTTCAGGAGAAATCAAATCCCCAGACAAAGCTTCAAATGCATTACAAAATTCCAAACAATCCAACTCCCCGTGCTGAGAAGTAGCATGTATTCTGCACCAGTTAGGCAGAGCTAAATCGCAAATATTCACATCATGACCCTTACCTTTGTAATCTTTATTAGGTTCATATGGGGGCCGGTTGAATCTGTTCGGTTGATATGAATACCTGTTTGAGTTGTCCCCAGTAGAAACTTGCCTTTTAAAACTCAAAAAATCATTGGCCAACTTTTGAACTATTTTTGAGACTTCTTCAACTCTTGCATTGTCAGCCTCTTTGCCTGGGTTCTGTACATTCTCAACAGGTGTTACAGCCAATGGATTTGCTGATGGTAGAGTCTGACATACTGGCAACATCATCTGATGTGGTATGGGATTGAACACAGGGGGAGCTTGTGTGACCAAAGGAATTTGTTGAGCATTTAAAGGTTGGGGTCCCAACTGTCTTTCCAGAATCAAAGCTTCTTTATAAGCCTCTGTTAAATTAGTAACAGAGGGATCTCTTTTCAAGAAAACTGAAGTCATTGGATCTAGAGAATTTCTAAAAATCTCTAATGCCAGGTCTGCATTCGGTACATAATAGCCAGTAAGTCTACCATAAGCTTTCTAGAATCTAACATTGTAAGATCTGATAGATTCACTTAATTCTCTTTTGATACCAGAAAACTGCTGGTATAATATACTAGGATCTATCACTTCACCGAACTGTGACACAAAAACCTTTTCTAAGTCATTCCAGCTGGTGATAGAATCATTAGTAAGATTTAGAAACCAGTCATAAGCTCCCTCCTGGAGAGTGAACGGGAACAATCTGCAAGCAACATCTTCATGTTGTACATTCAACAATTTTAGAGCATTTTTGAAAGCTACCAGATGTTCCTCTGCTGTCCTTGTCCCATCATGTTTATATCTGGGAAGATATCTTTCCGGATTTCTGGGCAGGTCATGGGCTATACCCGGGATATTCAAAGTAGTGGAACCCAACCAGTTTGCCATTACTACTTGATTGACGGTGATATTCTGAGTTGTAGTTGGAGTAACTACCAGTGGTGATAAAACTGTTTGAGATAGAGACTTGGCCCTTCTGAGGCTACTTCTTCTCGGAGTTTCTAATTCAGGCACAAGGAGCTCTCCAGCTCTGGGGTGGGACCTTGTTACCCTGTATGTAGAATCCAGCTTTTCACAAGCACTTACAACCTTACAATCCTTAACAGACTACTGAACTTGAGGTCTTCTTTTCTGGCAATTTTAAATATTGTACTGACAACTTACAATACTGACCGGAGTTCAGTGGGCCCTCCTTCTAGCACCATTTTTAAATGTTGGTCCGACTTTTATACACACCCTATGAAGAATGAGCATGAAACTCTGATAACACTTATACGGGATAAATCCCACTCACTTTAGGATCTTGCTGGTTATCCAAGGTGTGAGTTACAAGTTGGGTCGAATGTCTATTCACTCTTTTCCGCTTCTGGAATAGTTTTCAATATGGATTGTCTATTACCTTACAACGGGTTCTTGAACTTGTTCAATAATGTTTAGAAGTTGTTACTTTGTTGACAATCGGATTTAAAATTAGTTCTTTGATCTAGCTCTTATGGGTCAACAGATTTAAATAAAAGACAAATTTAAAAGAAAATAAAAATGGATCATTTCACGGTAAAACAAAGAGGGTAGGGTAAGGCAGAAAGAGAAGTTTATCAAACTTAATCGTAAAACAAAACTACCAATTTTATTTATACTATCGACTTCACAATAGAACAAATCAAAGAAGAAAGTGTCCAGCTTTCTAAGATCACTTTCTACTAAGAGCATAAGGCAGAGATGGAACAGATCTGAAAGAAAATCATAAACAAAAGGGAAGTCCGTTAAAATTGGTATTTCTCACTAGCAGCATAGCTCACACAGTGAGGACGAGAGCAATTAGAACAAACTTGAACCTTAAATCCATGATTTTCCCTAGCATACAATAGAACAAATGAAGCCCAACAACATATTTAATCTTGATAACACGGATTTACAGCATATATTTAATAAACTTTAAAGAAACGGATAACAAAAGAAGATGAACTTATCACAATCTGAAAAATATTAGGCTCCTGGCCATGCTATCACAGAAAACAAAAGCACATCAACTCCAAGTCTAGAAATAAAGGATTTAACAAGATTTGCAAGAAATTGCTTCAATAGCCTTTTATTTCTAAGTCTCCGCCTCCTGCGATTACATTTAGAAGAAGTATTTATAGACTCAGGACTAGACCCTGATATTTTCAGAAATATCTTCTTCTCAAACCCTAAATCTTATCATCTTAAACCCTAGTACCCGGGTTTTACAATATAAAGCCATTTAAAATAAAGTCTTGATAAAACTTAACCATTCTGCAAATCAGTGCAGTCACTTGCCATAAATGGAGAAGATAGAATTCGAATGCCACTTGCATTCACCCGCAACCGTGAGTAAATGCCCTCATTAATGCCCTCGGGTAATTTGGATGAGTCACCACTTCTCTGACATTTCATCTCCGTAGAGCCATCCCTGAGTTGAAAATGCCTGGCAAGCCATTAATTCTGCCATAAATTTTCATTAAATGCATCCATCGGCAAATTTCGGTAATCGAGTGTAGATATTTTCATTTTTCGGCCAATTCTCGACATACTCCATTAAATGGGCAGCTGCTTAGTCACCATAAAGTCTCTTTGCGGCCAGATCTGTAAAATTTGGATGAAACAACAATTCTCGACATCTCTCATTTCAATATGGCTGTCTTCGATTAATTTGCACTTAACTTTGTCTTTATGGCCATTTCTCCATTATCATGTAAGTGCCAGATGGCTTCCTGCATGAAAGACAAACAAGGATTAGCATTTTTAAAATTATTAAATCAAAACCTTAAATATTAAAATGAAACCCTAAAGTTCATTTGCATGTCGGCTCTAATTATCTGATACGTGGCTTGCTTTGTTTTGACACGTGTCGCAAAAATCGTGACACGTGTCCATTTCTAGCTTTTTTCCACTTTCGGGCTCTTTGCTGTCAAGGCCGCGAAAATGCGACATGTCGCGATTTCGCGACATGTCGCGAAATCGCGACCTGTTTTCATGCCTTTTGGTTCTTTTCTAAAAAACATCGTGATTTCGCTACATGTTTGCGACTTGTCCGTTTTTCTCTTCAACGCCCCGTGAAAACGCGACATGTCGCGATTTCGCGACATGTCGCGAAATCACGCCCTTTCTGTGCCTTAGTCATTTTTTCTCTCTCGCAGCCACGAAAATGCGACATGGCGCGATTTCGTGACATGTCGCGAAATCGCGACCTATCCTTTGCCCTTTGCTTCCTTTTGCCTCCTACTACCATGAAAATGCGACATGTCACGATTTCACGACACGTCGCGATTTTGCGACGTTCCGTACGCACATGCTTTCTCTCTCCAGACTCGTCGCGATTTCGTGACATTTCCAAAAATGGAAAGTTTCACGATATCGTGACATTTTCAAAAATGGAAGTGTCACGATTTCGCTACGTTTTTGGGACTTAGCCGATTTTTTCAAAACCTGTCGCGATATCACGACATTTCCAAAAATGGAAGTGTCGTGATATCGCGACATTTCCAAAAATAGAAAGTTTTGATTTTCAATGAATTTATCTATCTGTATTCTGCATTTTTTTCATATCAATGAAAGATTTTCTTTATTCATGAATGATTCTAACATTTGAAAAATGAATTCTGAACTAAGTCAAATCCAGATGCAAAATAAAAGCACAACTTAAAAAGGAGGCAAGCAAATTTGGAATTTAAAACCTTAAAAACATCAAGAGGGTCCCAACTGCAAAAATGAAAGTTCAAAATTTTCAAAGGGTGGAAATTTATTTTTCAGTGGGGGTGTGTTGCTTCTCAACAGGTATGAAGGAACCTATTGAGGTAGAACCATGGCCTGCCCGATGCGGTGTGGGCCTATTTCCTAGTAAAGGTCAACCCTTCCCATTTGAGGAGGATGACCATCTTACATGTTATCAAGATTATCTCGATAAACAAGATTTTTTGCTTTCAAAATATAATCCCTTTACCTATCATATGCTATCTCTCGCCTACCTTGAGATGATTTCCAAATCCGACGATGATTTGGAAGGGGATATCTTCCATGATGTCTCCGTTGATGATTTATTGCATAACGAATTTTATTTTGATGGCTCTATACCTAGTATAGCCCAGCTTGAGGCCTCGACTCCTCAAGACGAATTATCCAAGCTAACCTTGGAAGAATTACAAGAATTGGGTGTTTCACCCGCCCCACCTAATTTTGAGAGAGATTTACATATGGAAGTTGAAAACGGTATCAAAATTAACATTGGAACCGAACATAACCCTCACATAATCAATATTGGATCAAAATTAAGTCAAGAAAAACAAGATAAATACATTTCATTTCTTAAAGACTATGAGGATGTCTTTGCCTGGACATATGAAGACATGCCGAGTCTGGACCCTTCTATAGTCATGCATCATCTAGTAGTCCATCCAGATGCTAAACCTGTTAAACAGAAACTTAGAAAAATGCATCCTAAAGTGGCCTTACTAGTCAAAGCAAAACTAGAAAAACTGTTGAAGGTCATTTTATACAAGCCATTGATTATAAAAACTGTTGAAGGTCATTTTATACAAGCCATTGATTATGCTGAATGGATTTCAAATGTAGTTTCAGTAACTAAGAAAAAAGCCACTAAAGTTAGGGTTTGTACAGACTTCAGAGACATTAATGTTGCCTACCCTAAAGATGATTTTCCTCTTCCTAACATGGATCAAATCATTGATTTTACTACTAGAAGTGGAATGATATCCCTAATGGATGGATTTTTTGGTTACAATCAGATCAAGATAGCTCCTGAAGATTAGGCTAAGACAACCTTTATTACCCCTTGGGGGGCATTTTGTTGGAAAGTAATGCCATTTGGTTTAAAGAACACAGGTGCAACCTATCAACGAGCTATGACTTATATCTTTCATGATATGATGCATGATATTCTACATGATTATGTAGATGATATTATAGCTCGTTACATCAAAGAAGATGATCATTTAAATGACTTGAGAAAAGTATTTGATCGGTTAAGGGAGTATCTTATCCGATTGAATCCAGCCAAATGTATCTTCGGAGTTAAGTCCAATAAATTATTGGGGGTTATAGTTTCCTTACGTGGCATTGAAATTGACCCTCTCAAGATCATGGCTATCACTGATATGCCTACACCCACAAATATATCATAATTACAAAGTTTACAAGGTAAGCTTCAAGCTATTCGCCACTTTATTGATAAGTTGGCAGATAAAACCGGACCCTTTCTTAAAATTCTTAAGAAAGATGTCTCTTTTCATTGGGACGAAGAATGCCAAGAAGCATTTGAACTCCTTAAGAAATATCTCCTCCAACCACCGGTGCTTTCCCCACCTAGATCTGATTGTCCATTTATTTTGTACATTTCTACTTTCGATTTTGCCTTAGGAGCTATGTTAGCTCAGCTTGACGATGAGAAGAAAGAGCGTGCTACTTATTACATCAGCAAAACCCTAATAAGTTATGAAACTCGCTATACCATATTAGAGAAGTTATGTCTTGCAGTTGTATTTTCTACACAAAAACTATGACATTATATGCTCAGTCAAAAAAATTATGTTATTGCCAAATTCGACCCTTTGCGATATCTTATGAGTCGACCGTATTTATCTGGTCGCACAGCCAAGTGGGTTCTTGCGCTAAGCGAGTTTGAACTCACGTTTATAGGACAAAAGTCTGTTAAGGGTCAAATCATAGCAGATCAATTAGCTAATGCACCCTTAGAGTCTACCCATCCCCTCATCATTGAACTTCCTAATGAATGCCTTAAATTAGAGGCAGACCATCCTAAACAATGGTCCCTATACTTTGACGAAGCCCGATGTATGAATGGGGCTAGTGCAGGTATTATCTTAATATCTCTGCAAAAACATCTTATCCCTCTGTCCTTTAAACTAACGTTTGCTTACACTAATAATACTGCTGAATATGAGGCTCTAATCCTTGGATTACGAGTAGCTTTGGCATTGAAAATTAAAAATTTGTTAGTTTTTGGTGATTCCCAACTTGTCATAAATCAAATCAATGATGTTTATCAGACCAGAGATGATAAATTACGCCCATATAAAGCATATGTTTTGCAGTTATTATCCTTGTTTGATAAAGTTACTTTGGAAGCTATTCCTCGAACTAGCAATCGTGCGGCTGACGCTATGGCTACAACTGCATCTCTTTTACCCTTGGAGTTAGATGATGAATATGCTACCATCATTATTCTTCGACTCCAGGAACCCGCTTCAATAAAATCATGCTTAGAACCTTTGGATGTGTTTCTAATCAACGAAACTACTCCCAAACCATGGTACACTGATATATTTAATTTCTTGCAAAATGGAACCTTCCCTGATGGTTATACTAGCAACCAGCGTCGATTATTACGTATACAAACAAGTCGCTTCGTAATTGTTGGTAATACCTTATATAGGAGAAATTTTGAAGGCATATTATTAAGATGTTTGAATCTAGAAGAATCTAGATCAACTTTGAGCAAAGCCCACGATGGATCTTGTGGAGGACACTTTAGTGGTAACGCCATTGCTAAGAAGCTCCTTCGGATAGGATATTTTTGGCCTACCATGGAGAATGATGCACATGATTATGTGCACCACTGCGACAAGTGCTAGAAACATGTTGACCTTGTCCATGTGCCTGCACAAGAGCTGTAGGCTATTTCATCTCCTTGGCCCTTTTCAAAATGGGGCTTAGACATCATTGGGAAAATCAACCCTATGTCATCTGATGGACACAAATTTATCATAACCGCTATGGAGTATTTCACAAAATGGGTTGAAGCTATGCCTTTAGCTTCGTGTACTGGAACGCAAGTTTCCAAATTTATTTTTAATCAAATTATTTATAGGTTTGGCATTCCTGCCAATCTCATTTTCGATAATGGAACTTGTTTCAAAAATAAAGATCTCAAAAAATTATGTCAAAAGTATAAAATTCAACATCGTTGGTCCACTCCCTATTATCCTCAGGGTAATGGCCAAACAAAAGCATCTAATAAAACATTACTTAAAATTCTCAAAAGACTGGTCAATAAATCTGGTCGAGATTGGCACATCCAATTATATCCTACTTTATGGGCCTATCGAACTAGTGTTCGCACTCCCACTAGAACTTCACCTTTCATTTTGGTTTATGGCACTGAAGTTGTTTTTCCATTTGAATTAGAAGTTCCTTCTTTGGCTCTACTACTTCAAGATACTGAAGTAGGGGATGAATATCGTCGTGGCAGATTTAGTCAGCTGAAAATTTTAGATGAAAAGTGCATCAATGCTTTGGAGCATCTTCGTGCCTACCAAAACAAGCTTAAGAGAGCATATCTCAAGAAATTTCATCCTCGATCCTTTGATATCGACGACCTTGTCTTAAAAGAAAATAAAAAAAATACTAATGCTACTAAAGACCTTAAAGGTAAATTCGAGCCCAACTGGCTTGGACCGTATATCATCACTGCTAAATTTGGATTGGGAGCATACAAATTATCTACCTTAGATGGTAAATAACTTAAAGAACCTATAAACATTATGCATCTCAAACACTACTATGCATAAAACATTGAGTCATTTCATCATTTGTATATACTGTATTTTGCATCTTGTTTCATTTTTAGCCATTTCTATCAAAATATTTTTCAAAGAACAATAATAATATTTCTTCTTGCAATTCATCAATTAAAGTCAAATACAAAAACATCAAAATTGTCAAAATCTTCAAAAACATTTTTATATATACCTTTCAATTCTTGGAATTTGCAGTTATATTTTCAATTATTTTAGATAAATGAGCATTTATTTGGAATCCCACACTTTCACACTCACATGAATAAATATCTTGATTTTATTTGGTATGATTATTAATCTCTCTTATATCAAAGTCCACATTGGCATTAAATAACATTTTGAGCATAGAGAACTGATCTTGTTATTTACTTGAACCAAGTATATCTTTTCACATTAAAATGATTTCATTGCAAATTCAATATCATGCTACATAGTAGATGTGGTTCTTGAGCGAAAAGTTTCCCCTGCTATCCTATCATGCACATGGTCTAGAATCTTTGAGAATTGACAAAAGGACAAGCTCACCCCTACCCAGAATAAAAATCCCTTGCTCTATAGCTAATCCGAGCAAGTATACCTAGCATAGGAAGAAAAGAAAAATGCAAGAAAAAGAGAAAAATAAAAATGTTATTTTGTGTCATCACAGCAATATTTCAGCATTATCTCAAAAATCAAGCAAAAATACAAAAAAAGAAAAAAGAGCAAAAGAGAAAAGCAAAAGAAAAATGCAATAAAATCCTTTCCCTACCCCTTGAAAAGAAAAGAAGGGTGAATGAGCTTGAATCCCTGGAATTCTCAATTATTCGAAAATTGTGAGGTAAGCCCCATAACAAGTGGTTTGTGCCCAACCCGCTTGGCCTTGGGTAATTCCTAGCGTGGTGATATGTCTGTCACATTAGCAACCTTATTTTGTACAGACCTATATCGGCTTATGGATTAGCTAGATGTTGATAACCTAACTTGCACAGTAGTCTGGTACGGTTATATGCATATAAATCATGGTTAACGAACATTCATTTGGTTAAAGCAAATTGCTTGTATCAAATTATCTTGCTTAAAATTTGTAAATGAACAATACAATTGCACACACATTTGTATTTGAGAGATTTTGTATCATTATGATAAATCAAGATTGGTAATGAACTCACATTTGCACATGAGGATCCCTTATAAACCTACATTTGTTTTTGAGATAATTTAAAATATTCTAGTAATTCTTTTCGAAATAATTTTATCCTCTTATTTCAGAATTTTGTTTTGTATAAAAACAATTATATACATTGTGTCACAAAATTGCAAAACGATTGCAAACAACATGTTCATCCTATTATTATTTTCTGTTTATCAAAAATAAAAATAAAAATCAATCATGCAATAAAACTAAAATATTTATTTTATCTTTGGATTTTGCGATGATGGTATACGTCTATACCTATAATTCTATGCCTAGCGCAAACCATTGTTCTAATTTTATTTTCCCATCCATTTTAAAAACACATATGGCTTACATAATTTTATTACAAACTTGTGCTTCAAAACGAATGAACACTTATTCTATTTCATGTCATTATGTCAAAACATTTCATCTTGCAACCATGGTATAATTTCTAAGGAATTATTCAAAAATCTATCACACTTAGGAATTTATGCCTAGCAAAAATCACTTTAAATATATTTCATGCATAATTTTGTGGAACAAATCTAAAAACAAATTATCACCATCATCATTTTCATCATCACCACACAAAGTCTTAAGACAGTCTCTTAAGCACTCTTTTACTTTTAGCAATATTTCTATACTAGAACTAGCTTGACGACCTAGTGAGTGGCGACTCCATGAAACGGTCTATAACAGCGACAATGTCCTTTGAAATTATTGTTAGAAGTCCCTTTTATTTTTCATCAAAATCACACCAAAACAACCAATTTATGCACATCAGATTATTTCATTTACAAATTTTATGGCATGACATAACATTATAATTTACTTCCAATGACATAATTACATGAATCAACAATTCAAGCATCATAATACAACATTTACACAAGTCATAGCATAAAAAAAATACAATCTATATATATCATCAATCAATTATCTACATCATCTAGATTGGTATGCCATAATAAAAACCTTGGCATACTTAATCCCCTCAAAAACAAATATATATACATATATAATAATTTTGCACTCTACAGTAGCTAGCCTTGAGAAGCCCTTGAGCTCTTAGCCTCATCTCCTCCCCCACCCTAACATGGAGGAGGTGGTCCCATAGAGGTTCGGGCTGTATCTTGGGTCCTCGTCATCGATCGTGAGGATTTCCTCGATGATCCCATCATGACCAGCTCTGCAATGGGGGCTGGCAATGATATCCTCTGTCCCTTTGGGACCGCCTGATAGTACAACCCTTGGTAAAATGTGGTCTGAGCAATAGATCATGCCAGATCCTAAGTGCTTGCTCCTCCGCCCTGAGCTCTAAGCCATGTAGCCTCATCCTGCAGTGTCTGCACCTGAGCTCGGAGGCGGGCAACCTTAGCTCGGAGAGCCGTCGTCTCACTGCTCTCCCCTACCTCAACACCCTTGCCCTTATCGGGCGATGGTGGTCTCTCCCCCTACTGCAAAGTGAGTCTCTCCTCCCTCTGCACTATCTCCCACAGCCTCTACGGATCCTGAACCATCCGTTGGTGTCTCTCCTATGGGGTCTGCTGTTGCTCTCTCCCACCATGACCCCGTGCTACCTCAATGGTAGCCTGGCATCGCCTCCCCATCCGTCGCACAACCATGTGCATCGAACCTGTGCCACTGGTTGGATGGGGGCATCGTTCACATCCTGACTCTAGAATCATTGCATGTTTGGAGCCTTGCTCAGTGTAGTACTATCCCAAATAGTTAGAGAGTACTTGTAATCCCTGAGAGAAGGGATCCCCTACTGTAGACCGAACTATCATAGTACCTAGTCGTAGTAGTGGAGCTCTACCTCTCCCCACTCCATCCTTAGCCAATAGACTCATCTGATATGAGCCAGCTCCTGCCCATCCTCTGCCCACCTAGGGTGCTCTCGCCATGGCTTCTAGGTGATATGGTTTGGGATGAGGTCGTATAGCAACCTCCGAGACATCGACAGATCTATCTACCACTGTGACCCTCTCTGTAGCCACCAATAGAAAACCCAGGGCCTCTCTCGATCAACCCCTATCAATGGAAGCCCTATCGACCTCCGTACTGTAATGTGCTCCCAACACCAAACCTGTAGCAGTGATGTTAAGACCAGACATCGACCTCCCTTGTATACGACCCCATGCAGGATCCTATACAAGTGGCAGAGTACAAAGCTACCCCATGCAAATTTGTACCCATGGTCTCTCATGTCATAGACTATATCTGAGAGGAGCCATGGTAGCCTGCACCCACTCTTTTGGCACAACAGTAAGCCACCTACCACCCTTGCCAAAACTTGAGTCAGCCTAGATGCCCCAGGCATCTACCGTAGAGACTCGATGTTCACCTCGCCCTTCTCCAGGGTGAAGCTTGGGTCTCCAGTCAGCCTCATCATCGCTTGGCCTTGATTGGCCGTAGGCATCATGAGCCGTCCCTATATGGGAATCCTTATGATCCTCCATACATCCTCTAGTGTGGGACCCATCCCTGTTGGTAACCAAAAGCAAGATGACCCCGGATACCATCTCTCTACTAGGGCTATCAGTAGCCCCATGTCAGTTGGTACTTGTGGCATCTATGTCACATGTTGTAGCCCGACCTGTCCTATTCGGTCATGCTCTGTCTGGTCAAGCATGGCTATGTCGTCTCTTAGTCTACCATATTTCCATTCTCAGCTCTTTAGTAATCCCCTCTGCAAAACAAATAATAACAACAAAATTTATTAATAACCAATCATTAAAATCAAATTAAATACATTTTAAAATAAAGTTAAAGATGCTATCATCCACCATCGGATGATATCGTCCCAAATTGGGCAAAATCATCCTTTGTTAGGACTAAATCGTCTCTGATTTCATAACTTGGGGATCGTCCCTCGTTCAACGAGATCGCCCCTAGTTCACCGATTTCACCCTCTAATGAAATAGATGATTTAGAGATGATTTTGGCAAGATAGGGACGATTTCGTCCGGACGTCATCGACGGCCTAAAAACGGCTGTGATGTCCCAAATAATCAAAATTTAAATCCAAAAATTGCACAAAGCAAAATCAAAACTAATCTACTAGGCTTAGATCCGTACCCGTAGCCCACGTCGGACCTCTGTCTCTCTGTGCACTGTCTCCACCATTTTCTCTCTGTAGAGCTTTGGAACAGTAAAGATGAAAAAATGAATTAGGGTTTTACCCTATTTTCTTAATTTTATTTAAAAAGTCAACATTTTAATTTTTGCCTTTTCGCGTTTTTACCTCAAACGTTCGATTTGGGTAAAAACACGGAGGGGGCACCATAGTCAGTAGTTGTATGATTTGACCAAGAATCGTCGTCTAAAAAATTGAGTACATTTTTTCTTTCTTGTAAAACAGGAAAAACTCGTCTTTAATGCATTTTATTCAAAAATTCGTTAAAGAGGGGGCAAAATGTAGCACCCTAAAATTGGCATAGTTAAAAACCTTAGTAAAATATAAAAGATAAAAAACTGAATTTTAACCCCAAAACCGCTCCAAAATCGCCTGCTACCCTTTTCCTCGTTTTTCGTGCCATTTTTTAGGATTTGTTTTGACCGTTGGACGATATTGTCATAGATTAGACGAGATTTTCCTAGATCTGATGAAGTCGTCATGGACAGAACGTCCAGACGATTTTGTCCCAAAATCAAATTTTCATAATTAGCTTCTATTTCAATAGCCTCTCCAACTTGGGTAGAAGCGCGTCTACACAGTTGGAGATTGCCTTGTTGGAGATCTCCCAGATTGGGATGATCCCCAACCTCTTAAACCTCTTCCTAAGCCTATATAAACTAGGATTTTCTAGTTTACCCCCCTGACCCTACATGATCCCCTTGATTCTGATTTCCCTGAACCCCTTAGCTGACAAATTTAACTCCTTATTCCCTCGCACTACTGTCTATGTTCTATATTTTGCATTTTCTTGCAGGAACTCTACTGTTTTGCAGTCGAAGATAGCTCAGATCGGTGCAAACGATCTCGGACGATTACGGATGATCTCGTATGATTGGAGGCGATCCTGACTATAGTCCAGATTGGGGGCAATTCGAGTCTAGAGTTTGCATTCCCTTAGCTTTCTCTGCATTTTTCATATTGTATTTCTGTATTGTCTTGAATTATTATGTTTTTTACATCTTGGAGTTCACCTCATTTAGCATAATCACATGGTAAGGTTAAAATCAATCATTAAATATACTACATTCCATTATTTGTTATTGGAATCCATTGTTTAGGCATGTTTGTTGTTATTTCTACCATTGTCCTTTGCTTTTGCACTTGCATATTTGGTATTTCGCATATATTTATGTGATTGCAAGTTTCTGATGAATTATTTTGATGAATTCGTCAGATATCAGACGATCCTATCTGATCTCAAATGATTACATACGAACTGAGGCGATCTGGACTGCTACAAAACTTAGAATCTTCATCAAACATCCGGAATCAGGTATGACACATTCTAATTAGCATATTCTCTGTTATTAGCACTCATTCCTATTTTCTGTATCCATTTAAATTATCATTGGTAGATAGAAGAGTTTAGATTCATCTTGGTCAAACCTAGGAGTTGAATAATTGAGTATAAAAATGAACACATCAAACCCACTATCAACCTAGGTGTGGAAACTACCACTCAAAAGTTTCCTGGTGAACCCACCATCCATCGAAAATTCACCCTTATACTCCTCCCCCTAGATGCAGGACCTTCAAAGGGCCTCTCAGTCCAAGGTATTGTCCCATCCTTCTCGCATCCCCCTTCCGGGCATGGATCCTATAGCCTAAGGGTAAAGATGCAAAAAATTTAGAGTGATACAGTATGTTGTACATCATATCCTATGAGTAAATTAGATGTGTATGGCCTTACCCTTCATGATCGAGGGAGTAGGAGGGGGCTGACTAGAAGAGGTGGTAGGTACTTCCTATATAAGGTGTGCTTGGTCATGCACTCGATTGTAGGTGACAACAAGTATGGTAATATGTGTCGTGTTGTGAAGGTTTAGAACTATGTAAGAATTAGAATGTGTAGTTCTAAGTGTGATGTGTAAATGGGTTTAGGATGAAACCTGTATGGTGTGGACTCAATTGTGTATAATATAGAATTAAATCAATGATGTGTTGTATGTAGCTCGAACAATAAAGTGACAAGTGGTGTAGTGTGCTGAAACCATTTTGTGATCATATAAACAATGGTAAACTGGAATCAGTTCTAAATTTTTAAAGTAAAGTGCTTTGTTCATTTATGTGTGTTTTGATGTTGGTACCTCCTAGGTAGTATCACAGGTAGTGGATTGAATACTCTAGTAAATCAAGAATGTCATTGGTATCAAACCTCCTGCAACACCCAAAGATGCATAGAATAGAACAATATCGCAATGTGTGAATGGTGACCTGTATGGAAGGTGCAGTAAAATGATATCCTAGAAGAGAGGGAACCCACTATGCTAAAGTTATTTTGCTATATCCTCTCACGAGAAGAGGTGGTACTATCTGAGACTTGCTACCAACATACCCATGCTTTCGCTTCACCCTCGAGCGGGCTTAGTCAATAACAATAGTTACTATGTTCACTAATTATGTAAGCCTTGTGAACAAAGGCATCTAATCATATCCCTATCTAAAGGTAAATTCTGGTGATGAAATCCAGAAGCCCAATCTCAAAAGTGGGGGGTTTTTTGGTGATGAGGCCTAGAAAATCACTCCTATGCCTCACTCCTAAAACACACTCGCCCTGAGGTCACATCATCTATGGTAAAGAATGGATGAGGTTGTCTTGGAACTATGTAGATCATGTGGTCATAGAACGTGGTTGGTGGATTAGTTGAGGATGGGGATGAAATAAGTAGATAATATTCTACAAGTGAAGTAGCGAGGGCTTCACTCAAAGTGAATATCATGTCCTGAGGTGTCGTGTGTGTATGTTGTACATCAGATCCTATGAGTAAATTAGATGTGTATGGCCTTACCCTTCATGATCGAGGGAGTAGGAGGGGACTGACTAGAAGATGTGGTAGGTGCTTCCTATATAAGGTGTGCTTGGTCATTCACTCGATTGTAGGTGACAACAAGTATGGTAATATGTGTCGTGTTGTGAAGGTTTAGAACTATGTAAGAATTAGAATGTGTAGTTCTAAGTGTGATGTGTAAAGGGGTTTAGGATGAACCCTATATGGTATGGACTCAATTATGTATAATATAGAATTAAATCAATGATGTGTTGTATCTAGCTCAAACAATAAAGTGACAAGTGGTGTAGTGTGATGAAACCATTTTGTGATCATGTAAACAATGGTAAACTGGAATCAGTTCTAAATTTTTAAAGTAAAGTGTTTTGTTCATTTATGTGTGTTTTGATGTTGGTACCTCCTAGGTAGTATCATAGGTAGTGGATTGAATACTCTAGTAAATCAAGAATTTCATCGGTATCGAACCTCCTGCAACACCCAAAGATGCATAGAATAGAAAAATATCGCAATGTGTGAATGGTGACCTATATGGAAGGTGCAGTAAAATGATATCCTAGAAGAAGGGGAACCCACTATGCTAAAGTGATTTTGCTATATCCTCTCACGAGAAGAGGTGGTACTATCTGAGACCTGCTACCAACATACCCATGCTTTTGCTTCACCCTCGAGTGGGCTTAGTCAATAACGACAGTTATCATGTTCACTAATTATGTAAGCCTTGTGAACAAAGGCATCTAATCCTATCCCTATCTAAATGTAACTTCTGGTGATGAAATCCAAAAGCCCAATCTCAAAAGTGGGGGGTTTTTTGGTGATGAGGCCTAGAAAATCACTCCTGTGGGGATACTAGGTGTCTAGGGAGGTGAGTTGATGTAGGGTAAAACACCTACCACATAAATATCTAGTGATGGATTGGGGATGAAGTCCAATCTCACCACTTTTTTAAATACCACATGAGTGTGTGTGGGTTTACGTTTTGCTAATGATGTTATGTAAAATAGGAAATATAACTAATTACCTTTTTGAATTAAAATCTAGCCCTATATGTGTTTTCCAAAAGCAAGAGACTAGACTGAAATGCTTTTTGTAGACAAAGAATCTAATCCTAGGTGCCTTTAGGAAAATAAATTGATTCTACTTTTCAAAACATAGAAACATGCAATGTGGAGGTGTGAAGAAAGGGGTTTATGTGACCCTAAATATGTGTGACAACATGTAGTAATTGCAATGAATATTTATACAAGTATAGACAAGCAATCATAAGAAATTTATACATGCAAACTAGAAAAGAAAATTAAAATTTACATGATCCTTTAAAATTTAGAGTTGCTAGAAATTTGATAGGTTTTGTAATTATAGCAACATTTAACCCAAATGGAGATGAGAAGAAGAGGAAAATTTATTACCTACTATTACGCTTTAACTAGTAAATATTTTACACATACAAAAATTAGAAAGCAGAGTAGATAGAGAAAAATTCCTGGATTTCGATGTTGTAGGCGGTCTGGGTGACCCCTTTACTGCTCACCCCTATAATTTTGGGGTTTTATGAGGCTGCTAAGTTGAATTCATCACCCGAGGGGTGAATTGAGATTTGGTTCATGGAGTGGAGGGCAAATCAGGTTTGGAGGCTTCCAATCTAGTTTATAAAGGTCTGGAGTGGTTCCAAGAGCTGAAGAGACCTCCATGCAACTCAGATTTAGGGTTTTGATGGTTTTGAGCTAAATTCATGGGGTGGGAGGCAAATTGGATTTTGAGGCCTCATATCTATAATATGAAGGTTTGAAAGGGTTCCAAGGACTTCAGGGACCTCTGTAAAACTCTGGTTTAGGGCTTTTGAGGTTCAAAAATGCAATTAGCCACTTAGGGGGCAAATTGGGATCTAATTCATGGGGTGGGGTGAATCAGGTTTGGAGACTTCAGAATTAGTTTTTGAAGGTCTGGGGTTCTAGGGACTTCACGGACCTCTATAAAACTATGGTTTAGGTATTTTGAGCTTCATAAATGCAATTAGCCACCTAGGGTGAATTGGGATCTGATTCATGGGGTGGGGTGCAAATCATGTTTAGAGACTTCAGATCTAGTTTCTAAAGGCCTGAGGTGATTCCTAGGGACTTGAATATATATGTATTAATCAGATCTAGTACCTACAAAACACAAACATAGAGAATAATGTTATATTCATAAAACTAGTTAAACTAACACTATCTATTATGGAGGTCCCACCGGGCATGCCATAATGAAACAGCCAAAAGATTGCATTTGATCTAATAACAAGTAATAAACACAAGTCATTCAGAAATATGCATTTTATTCATGACAATATTTGCATAGGTTACAAATAGGGAGAGTTTTCCTTTTTCCTTTCTTTTCATGAATATTACAATAGGCAAGCTCCTATTAGAGTTTTCCTTTTTCCTTTCTTTTCACGAATATTAGATGGACTTCGTGTATAGTGTGTGCCACCATGGGTTTGTAGTTTGTAGTTGTTTCCCTCCTTGCTCCTGTGCTAGACCTACAAAAGGGGGTTAGTAGGTTTGGGGGCTTGCCTCAGTTAGGCCCCATAGTAATAAAGATAAATAAACTCATAAAACATGGTAAAAACTAAAATAAATGATGCAAAACCACATAAAAAGACCAAATGAATCTTACCTCCAATATTTGGGTTGATTCAGGTCCTGTAAACCCAATTAGCCCCCCGAGGGGTGAATTGGTTCCAGATTAATGGGACGGGGGATGAATTGGACTGTGAGTGTGATTTCCAGAGATCCTTTAGTGGATATGCTCCTTAGGTGTTGTATTGTTGATGTGTAGGTTTAGATTGTTGTTTATATACTTCTGTACATATTTTGGTAGAGTTTTTGTGCTTTTGACATAATTGGAGAGAGATAAATGAGGGTTTGGGCCCACTATTTATAAGAAAACCCAAGGTGTAGGGGGGTTGTTAGGATAACTAAGACCTAGGGTTAGATCCCATGAATTTTAGGTTAAGTTTTGTGAGGTGCCTTCCTCACATTACTTATAGGAAATATCTCATCCTCACATGTGTGAGGAGAGATTAGGGTTAACTAGGGTTAGTCAACTCTAGGTTAGGTTTGGGGTTAGGTTAGGTTTCCTAAGAAATATCCTAAATAACCTAGTGCACACATTTAGGAGTAATTAGGGATAATTAGGGATTAAGGACCTAATTAACCTTTTTAGCCCTAAAAGTGAATTTCAAGTAAAGTCAACTTAAAATTAGATTTATGAATTGACTTAATAATTACTTTTTCCAAGTAATAGTCATGTGGGACCCTCAATTAAGTGCAACGAGGCTTTGTATCCTCTTGGGAAGCTGATGGAAGGTATCCTGATGCATGGGAAATATTTGTGATGTGATTCTGCTAGCTTATTAGGTTTTTGGACCTAAAAACTAGCAAAGTGGTATGTGGAAGTCTATGCAATGCTACGATAATCTACGGTGATCTACGCATGACTACGGCTTTCTACACATGACTATGCATGACTACAGTAATCTATGCATGTCTAGGAGGATATACAATAGTCTACATTGGTCTACGATAGCCTAGGGATATCTAGGATTGCCTATGTAAACCTACAAGTGTCCAAAAGGATCTACAAGTACGTAGGTATAGCAATGTGTGACTTTTAGGTGTCTACACTTTTTTCAAGTTGGATCCTCAATTATGTATTACTTTAATGAAGCTGGTCCATAGTTTGCTCTTGTACAACTTTGGCTACTCTGACCATATCGCTCTCTTTTCCATGTACTAAAATTCCTCCTTTTTTCTCATCGATTTTGAGAACAACAAGCTCTTGTAGGACAGGTATGTGTACTTCTACCATATATTATTTGGGAGTCTCTATCTCTAATCCAGCTATAGAATTGTATCCCCTATCTCCCATTCCTACTACCACTTATATCTCATGCTCCTCGGTATCACTAGAAACTATTTATTCTTTGAATCTCTCCAACACAACTTTCATGGAGGGCAGTGATAGCCTATGTTTCTTTGTTTTTGGGGTAGACAAAATTATTTGCATCTTAACTCTGTGATCTCTGAAGATACCTCCAAATCCATCAGCTCTTATCATGTTCATTTGTATTACTAATGAAATTTTTATCTCCTTATATTTTATCCTCAAAGAGCTGGGAATGGCTCTGGGAGCTAACTTCCTCACATTGGTCACTGCTAATAGTTGGCTAGAAATGGGAACTATAGCCTGCTTAGAAGAAGTCATCTCTTTATCAGGTGCAAAAACAACTTCCTTTCTCTTTGTTGTACTTAGGATTTTAGAGACTTCTTGGGAAGTGTTGGGTGTTCCCTCTATTCTAAGGCAAGTATCATTAGGGATAGAGCTCACAATGACTTCCATCTAATAAATACCCTGATCTGCTATCAATTCTAATAGAGGGTCTTCTCTGATTTCTTGGGTGGATTCTGGTAAGAGGGGGGCCACATATTCCACTTAAACTCTTCTAACTGAAATCAATTCTAGGGGGTAATCATAGGATTTATGAACTTATGAATTACCCCTTTTTTCAAAGGGGAACTTATCCCATACAGTCTTCAAATATTTCCCCTTTTCTATAGCATCTAATAATTCTTCTTTGTAAGCATCTCTCCTATGCTCGACCCAAGCGTAATCATGATTTTTCATTAACCTCTCGTACTTTTTATTTGGATCGTAAGGTCTCCAAGTTATTTTTTCAAAATCCATGAGATCCAAATCATACATCCCCTTGAGTAAAGCTGGATATCCTATAAATATATAAATTCTAAATTTACAAGGGATGCTACGCCATGGAACTCTGTTGTGCTTCTTCACCAGTCTCATTTTAGCCTCTTCGGCCACTTGTCTGCACAGCTCAAGGGCAGCAAGCGATAAGTGAAAATACATAGATAGCATTTTAGGGGGAATCTTAGCTCCATATAGTTGAATGTATGTAGACCCATCAAAGAAGAAATAATCTCCTATGTCTTTTTCCTTAATGAAATCTCTTACCCCAGGCCCTAGTCTCTCAAGGAGAAAACTAGTTAGAATCCAATGAATTTCAATCATGAAAATATCACAAAACTAACCCATGTGAGTACAACATTCGTGTATCCTCTAAAAATTGGTCTGGACATAGGGACTCTCAATGGCTCCAACCCTTTTTTGACTTTCCTCTCCTAATTGTCCCACTAGCAGGTGTATGAGGATGAAGTAGCGAGAAAAATTAGGCATCTCCTATCTTTGTTTCAAAATAGCCTCTTTTAATTTTGACAACTATGAGTGGATTTAATCACTCAATTCTTGCTCTCAGGCATATATTGGGGTGTTTATTGCCTAGTTACTCTATGCTACTAGATGCAACACTTTTCTACCCACTACACTGAGGTCTTGTACCCCCAAAATTATATTAGCCATGTTACAGAAATCTCAGACCCATAGTTTGAAAGTGGTTTTTCTTTTGAATCAGCTGAGTATTGGAAGACACCATATTGAAGACTTGCTTGATGTGTCTAGCCATGATACTAAACATTTTTCGATCTGTATTGTCTTAGAATGTCCTAGTTTTCTCATTTTATGCCACAACTAACCAGGCTAGTAGGTCAGACCGCTCCCTTCGATGGAATGGAAAGCAGACTTTCCATTCATTTCCCTTTCAGGATCAGTCGTAGTCTTACGAACTTTACCGATGATATGGACGAATTTTTTACTTCATCCAAACGTGTAAAAGACCTTAGTCGCACTTAAAAGCCGAGTACTCTACCATTGAGTTAGCAACCCATATTTGGAATCTATTGAAGATAGAAATAGAATTGAAGTGGAATACAAAGTTATTCCTATGAAAGGGATAAACCTATGCAAATGACCAAAAAATAAAGGATCAAGGATCTAGAATTGAAATCTACCATTTCTGAATCAAATCAAGTGATCTCTCCGTTGGACATATTGAATTTTCCATATTATTGGTCCACCTAGTACTCCTGGGAAAACCCTTATGTTGTAGTCTCCTCGCTTTGTGAAATAGGTTTGCTAGCAACCAAGGGGCTTTATGATCATTCTCCATTGTGTGAGAAAAATTTTAGATGCAAGTATTCTCAATTTCATATTGTTGTGCAGGAGTGATTTTTTTGTCGACCCCGCTCTTCTAGGTAAAATCGTACATCATGCTCCTAGGAACAGCTGGTCTAGGGAGTTCAGCATATGGTGATTGGTTTGTGATAAATTTTACTGCTTCTTCAGTGTCCTTGGGTATGAAATCACTTCCCTAATTTGTCATCTTATTTGTGGTAACCATTCTAGCTCATCGAAATAGAACTCTCAGGTTTCATCTTATTCTCTACTCTTTCAAACTAGTTCTTTGCTCAAGATTACTAGGGTGGTAAGTTCATTTGATATTGTGAGTTTAAATACTTTATGACGAAGTGGGTTTACTTTCTTCACATAACTTTTCATTAATAGTGTCACCGATTGCCTCTTCAAATTTACCAATGGAGATTTTCCAAAGTGTCACCTTCTAATTTTGGACAGTTATGGTAGGTGGCTTTCCTCATCTTGCATGTATGCAGGGGCTTTGATCTGTGTACTCATAATCATTCATAGCTTCCCTATTGGTTACCAAACTGATATTCCCTCTGACATAGAAATACAAACATGATGGTGGTGGCTTTTCGTAAAAAAATGTTCTACCTTTTTGGTCTTGAAAGATATTTAGCTTCGAAAATAGTTACACTGTTAACAAGGTGGTGATTATTTTGGGGATCTATCATCAAATTTGATTATTGAGGTGTGTGCCTATCGGATCAATCAACTCATGATGACCTTTGTATGGGATTCACATTGTATGCCTATGTTTGATACTTTTGGACCTACAATAACATTAGCTCTATAATATGGAAGACATATGTCAATGGTGGTCATGCACATTATAGAAGATATCCTAACATTTTATTGGTTAGTCAATTTCATACTCTAATAATAATCATTGAATTAGGGCTTTTATCCTTCATCAAATATTGATTTATTAAAGGATAATCATAGCAATTAGAAAAATTACTAACCTTTGGTTAATTCTTATCCCTTAATGACTTTCTTACCTTGCTAGTGGCTCACTGTTCGATCAAACACATGATCTTGCACATTCCTCTAATTTTCTAGACCTGTACCATCATCTACTAAAGAGAGGGGGTCATTATCAACATGTTTAGACCCTTTCTTAACCTAAATTGATTTTCCACTGGTAAAATAAACTATGTCTCTTAACCTTTAGGTGAATTAATTATGCGTGACCATCATATCTAGTCAGGGGTCACCTCTGTTGTTAGATTTGGTAGAGCTATACTCTTTTTATTGGACTTTATTTTCCTTTGATAGTCATCAATAAGCATAGTCATTGGATCAAATCAGCGATAAGAATGGCCATTCGATCTGAGTTCAAATATTACTTAGGTAATTGACCATTTTTTCATCTTTCATCTTCTTTAATTCAAATGCCATCATCAAATTCATTAGGTTAGAGCACGATCATCTGATTTGATAAGATTGTGCTCTTCTCAATGGGTGATCGCTCTTACAAAGTGCCACTATTGGATATTTGGTGAGATCATATGGGGCCATTGATGAACACTCCATATTTCTTAATATATCTAGGTGAAATAACTACCATCATATTAGGTGAATTAAAATGCTATCATTGGATTTGACCTATGTGTGCTAATATCTTTTATGTGACCTTGATTAACTCACGGTCGTTAGATTTTGGCATATCGAAGCACCATTGCTGATCTCCCTTTAGTTTGTAATTGCCTTTGAAAGAGCGCTTCCATTGGATCTAGGCTAGATCAAGCACTGCCATTGATTTATTTTGACCATCATTATATTGGTGACCACCCTATTAAATTTTGATCATTTTTAAGAAAATGCAGTCATCAGATCTAAGCGGGATTAAGCACCACCATTGAATTAACCTATGGTGTACGCTCTATATTATTTTGATTCTTCTACTTGAAGCATGATCATTAGATCTGATCAAGTTTGAGTGCTACTATTGATCTATCGATTGTGAGAGACAGCTTGGTTAAACTTAGTCATGAACTTTTTATTGGATAGATGAATCACTTTAAGCATTGTCGTTGGATCGGGTATAGATTATTTATCGCAACCGTCGATCAAATTTGACCTGCAAGGTTAGTAGCTGAAAGGTGCATGCTTTTGATTTTTATTAACCTTGATTAAGTGAATGGGGGATAATTAGTAACATGTTAAGGCCCTTGCTAAATATGATTAATTTGAATAATCAAGTGTTGACTTTGTCTTACCAATAGATTTACCTTCATTTATATGAAGCGAGTGATGAGGCCTGGAAATACCTCAATCATAGCATGTTTTGAACAGTTAAAACTACCTAAAACTCTTGTGATATATCTTATATGCTAGTTAAGTTGATTTAATATGTTGTGTATTAACTGTTTGCATGATTGATGTGTTAGGAATATTATATTCTAATTTTTATAGTTTTTTGTACAATTTTATGTTATTTTGTCATGGCTTGCTAAATGAGGAATATGCTTAGGTTGATAGCAACACTTTACTAGTTTTGTTTTGATGTTTTTCAAGCATTTATTTATCTAAGTTTAGCAAATGGTGCAAGAAGATTGTTACTGTGCAGCAGAAATTGGTTTTGTTGTGTAAATTCTAGCCAGCTGCCAATGAATGGCAAGGCATGGAATTCACACATGGAGAAGGATAAAAGCTATTGCAATCAGTTCTTGAGAGATAACCCACCTGAGAAAAGTAGCTGAGATCACCTGAAGACCACACAGTTAGTCAATCCGAAGAGCTTCGGATTGAGCAGACATCTTCGGATTGATAGAATGCAGTTTCTTCGGATTGAGCCAGTTATCTTCGGATTGACAACAGAAAGTGCTTTTTGACTTTTTGACTATTTTTTGATGGTGGAAAAAGGGAAAGAAGGTTGAGAAGGTTAAGGGAAAATATCCCCCAGCTGTCTTTGCCATCCTTGCCATCCAAAAGCCACCATTCATGGGAAAATATCAATTGATCCTCTTCTAGGATAAACCCAGGAAATACTGCAGCATAGTAGGAAGTTGATCTGTAGGATAGGAATAGCATATTTTTGGATGTAAATAGGTTTTAGGCATCTATAAAATGTAGCTCCCATGTTGGTAGAGCTACGTAGAGGTATATAGGGTTTTTAATAGAAGAAATTAGATAGCAGTTTAATTTCAGATCTGTAATCTGCAGCAGCAGATTTGTAAATGCTGATTTTGGAATAAAAGTGCAGTTATTTTATATTTTCTATGTCATATGAGTGTGTGTGAAGTTTAGTAAGTAAAAGGAGTTTCACACCTTCTTCTGGAGAAATAAGCTGGCCACTTCTAGGCCTAGGAGAAGGACTAACACAGACAAGTTTTATTCTGATTTCTGTTGTAGCAAAATTAGTTGTAAAAGTTGTCAATTTCCATTTTTTGTATCATCTAACATTTATTGTTGTTTAATCCTTGTTTAGAGTAAAATTGCAATGTTATTTAGAATATAATTAATGGTAGATCTGATTATTGCCTTCATTCTCAGTAAGATTTTAGTTTTGACATGCTTTTATTTCTTGTAATTTATAGTTTTTTGTACCTTTCATTTGTTTTTGTTGTCAACCCTACACGTAAGATTGACAACCTTCTACAACAGAGCATTGATAGGATCTAGTTTATGTGTTCATTTTACATTTTCATTATTGCAATCGTAATTAGATTTCATTTTGCAATTGTAAAATTTGCAATTGTAACTAGGTTTCATTTCTGCAAATAGCACTTAGTTTTCATTCCTGCAAGTAGATTAAGTTCATTTTATGCAAGGGTGACCTAAAACCCCCCACAAAACCTGTTCTACCAATAAGACCTGCTGCTCCCAAATGACCTGAACTATAGCCCTGTTCACCCCTTCTTTCATAGATAGCCTTGAACACTACCCTGGATTGACAATTCATTGAGAATTAATGATGTGCTTAATGACAACGCATCATTTTGGCACCGTTGCCAGGGAATAGTGTTGTTAGAAGGTAACAACAGTCCAATAGTTGTTAATTAAGTTGAGCTATGAAAATTTAGGGTAAAATCTGAACATAATAGTTGGTTAAGTAACAATTATTGACTTATAATTTATGTCATTAAGGAGTAGGCATGAATGAGTAGGCCTAGGGATGAAAAAGGTATAATTATCCAAAGTGATCCCTGGCTTGTTCGAGTAAGAAGATCTTCACGCTTAAGAGGTGAATCACCTGTGTTTGAATTACCAGAATAACCCATCATGGAATCAGAATCAGAGTAATCCATTTTGGATGCAAAATCAATAGTAGTGGGGTCAACAACACCAGCCTCAAGAGATAACAACATCAACTTCATGGAGCACACTAAAATGCTTGAGGCTAAAATAGCAGAATTACAAGCAGAACTTGAAAAGCAAAAACTTCACATTGCACAATTACATTCACAATCAGTAGCAAGCAATGTAGTTCAGGAAAGAGTGCCTTGTGATTCTTCTACCTCCCTTGATGAATTCCACCAATTTGGACAACCTTCCCTTCCATTTGTTCAAACTGTACCCAATAAGGTTGAAGTGCCCCTATCTAGTAACCTGCCATATGAGTCTGTAATACCTTTGCAGTCCCATGCTCCCTCCAGAGAACAGTATTCCCAAGCTGGAAAAAATCCTCATATCTCAAAAATATCAGCCAATTCAATGTTCACAACTTTGATGAAGTCAACTTTTTCAGTGTTCATCTTTGTCATGATAATAGATGGATGGTCATCTTTGTCTGCCCTTGATGAATTGCCAATTTTTGAGCTGATTTCACACTTAAAGTTTCAAGCATATCGTGAGGAAGGACCATGCTTTCTCTATGGTGATGGTTTTGTGAGATATGTTGCATTACAAGAAGGGAGTACTCAGTGGCATCACAAGCACACTTATGGCGCAGTGGCAATTCATAAAACTCACTGGGTTTGTAGCTTTAAAAAAAAAGGGTATGGATCTCCCAGAAAACTTGGACAACAAAAAGTTTCTGGACATATGGTATAATGTTGTTTCCCAAGTTTTAGCACCTTTTAGAAACTATTTTGATACAATGGAAAGGTCCATACAGACTCAAGAGCATGTTCTGACATCATTTGTACCTTCAACCATGAAAAAAAGAAGAATAAATCTGACTTTGAAAACCTTCTCGGAGGCAAAGCTAGACAGGGTATGGGTGAAAACTAGCTATGTTGGCAGTCATGTGGGTGAAAACCAGCTTTGTTGGCAGTCACATGGGTGAAAACTAGCATAGTTGGCAGTCATACTCTGATATATAAAAAAATGATAAAAAAAGGGAAAGAACAACTGGCAACCTCATGGGTGAAAACCAACTACAGGAGCTGACAAAATTACACAAAGAGACTGATCACGTCTGCAAGGAGAAGTAGCCACAGAAAAGTACTATTGAAGGGGGCCCAATTCATCTACAAAGCATGGAGTAGTTAGCAGTAATAGGTATGCATCTTGTTTTCTAGTTTAGATTTAGTTAGCATATGTAAATATGTGTACACTAGTTACTTAAGTATCCTTTTCCTAAGCCTGGCATCAATGGACATTTGAAGAAAATTTGATGAGATAGATGCACATGAAAAACTTTTGTATCAAACAAGCTTGATGCCAAACAAAATACTGGTTTACTCTAGACACAGGGTCATTACATTCCATTTCAAAGTGAGAGCAGTACTCAAGTAACATGATATCAGTGGTATTTTTGCATCTACTCAGTGATCTACAAGAGCTAAAGCATCCACCTTAGTCCTTTTTGAATTTTAAAGTTTACTGCCTCCTTTACTTAAAATGGAAAGTGCAGGAGATACAACAACAAGAAGGCAACCTACCAATAATGAAAAGTCATGAGGACATGACTTAGCTTCAGTAGGGGACCTCTTATTGAAGGAGAAAAATCATCTGGACAGCCTCTGTTGCAGCATATGAATATGGTGGAACCAATATCACATACGGTAAACCATGTTTTTCACTTAAAATGTCATTCCTTTCTGTCCTAGCAGTAAGTTATGCAAATATGTATTGATTGTGCTTCCCTTCCATTATCTTCCATTTCATGTAAGGGGGGAAAATAATAAGTTATTTCCATATTTCCATGTCCTCATATAAACATCCACCATACAACTATGTATCTTCCATACACTTTCCCCATTCAACCATTATTCCACTTACCAGCCATTCATTCATTATAACTCATAATAGCACATGATGTATGTATCTTGTATATTCTTATTGTTATGATTTAAAGGTTATGATTTTTTTTATGGAATAACATGGTTTCTAATGTTTCACTGATTTAGAGAAGATGCAAAATATTTTATGAAGTTTTAGATGATACATATGGCCAAGAATCTGATATTGTATAGTATGTGAGGTAGCTCAACTTGTAATTGTTGATTGACCTGCTCTATTGTAATAACATATGGATAAGATGAAATGGATTTTCTGAAAAGACCTTAGAAATTTTCTCACAGCCAAATTCATCTTCAAATTCTACTATTTCAACTTCAGACAATTGAGCTTACATTCTCATAAGGTCAAGGTCAAGGAGAATAAGACAAATCTGTCCTGCATAAATTGTTTGAATGAAACTGCTTAGTTCTCCATGTTTATGAAACCTGTGTACAAACCATTTCTGGGTTTTGTTGTCCTCTATTTTCTCAAGATACCCTTAAAATTTCATCCCAAAATGACATCATACACAAAAGTTATGGCCAAAATACAGTTCAGTATTTTCACTGAATTTGCACAAAAATGAAATTCATTTTGAAGGCATGAATTTGTTTGATGATTTATGAACTGTTTGACATAATGCTTCATCCAAATGAAGATATACATAAGATTTCAGTGGAAACAAGCAATGGTCTGCATACAATTTCAAGTATTCTACCATCAATTGGTAGCATGGGAGTTCTATAAGATGGCCAACAAGTTTTGGATAAGATGTGGTGCACTTGGGCATGGGCAATGGTTTGTACCTATCACTTCATGCTTTGTTCAAAAGAGTGCAGTTATATGTGAAGAGGTTGGAGTTGCAGTTAATGCCTCATCAAAGTATGCCAAAAGACACAGTTTCATGAACAATAATGATAACAACATATGCACAAACTAGATTTTTTGAAAGCAATTATCAGGTGAGAACCAAACTTTGTAACCATTTGTTGAACATTCTTTAGGTTTGTGCCATTATGGAGTTATAAAACAATATGGAGATCCATCAAAGAATAGTTGAAAATGGTCTTTTATCAAATATTGTGAAAGTGGATGCCCTGACTGAACATATAGATGTTACTGAAGTTGCATTAACATTTTCTATGGAAGAGATATGGAAATTAGATAAGGATTCATTGGAATATGCAAAGTTTTATAGATGCTTTTCAAGCTGGAGTATTCAATGCAGTTCCAACATTACAACATATTGTTCAAATGAATACTAAAGATCATTTTTATCTCCATGAAATGTCCACTCAATATAAGTCTGTTGGTAATTCCACATGCACCAATACTGCTCTCTCAGAGTATTAATACCAAGACTGTAAAAAAAAAATTGAGTGTCTACAAAATAGAGCACATTAACTGGTTTTCAGCTATCACCTTCAAGGTTTTCACCAATAGATGTTATCCCATATGTGAAGGTAATACTGTACTTTCTCAGTTCCAATGAAGAATTTCCTTATGTGCTAATTGTGCTTGAAATTAGTGATGTTTTGTTGAGTCTTCCAAGATTCTGTCAATAAATTCACTCAAGCAATGCAGTCAAATATTTTCCAACACATTGAGATACAGTTATAAGATACCTCAGTACATAGTGAATCCCAGGAAGAATAGAATAGCAAATGAAGCATACTGATTTGATAAGGTAGTGAGTTGTTTGACATAATGCTTCATTTGGAATGCAGCTAAAAGGCACAAGCATTGTTTGACAAAACTCTGAGTACAATGTGGAAGATAAAACAAAAGATGCTTGAAGAAATGGATTGCTGATATTACAAGAAAATTAGATAAAATTATTGAGAAAAGGATGAACTGCTGATTGAACAAGGACAGTAAAGATAACAGGGTCTGCTCAACATGGACATTTCATGAAAGATTGGTAGAATTGAATCTCACAAGCCAGGAATGACAAGAGGTAGTTGAAAGACCATTTGAAGACATTGTTGAACCATTTGTTGGCATGTTTATCAATGCATATAACAAGTTTCTTGTGGAAGTTGAGTTTGCTGCAGGAGCAACAAAGGTTTAAGCTGGGGGGAGAAGATGATGAGGCCAAATAATGTCCTCATTTTGGCATAAACATGTTGCTATAGTGATGCATTAAAAGGATACTTTAGTATTAGTTAAACATGTTTAATATGTCTAATTAGTCTAACTAGTTGCAAGATGTTATATTTGTTGCTTGTTGATATTCTCATGCTTTATGCCAAGTTTTGTGCAGAACAGTCTTAATCTGGTGTCTTAAATATGCATTACTAATGCTTTCATGGTAAGCAAGAAAATGATGGAGAATCTTCAATGCATCATTCTAAGATAGGTCATCAAAGGACACATCAGCATGACTTGGAGGCTTCTCACGACACTATGGAAATAGTCAACACCAAGATTTAAGGAAGAATTCTTGCAACAACTTGATAGTTTGGATGTACAACTGGTGGAAGAGATTCCCTCTTCCATCTCAACTTCAACAGATTCAGCATGATAATGGATTTTCAAGAAAAATAGAAAAATGAAAAAAAATCAGAAAAATAGAAAACAAAAAGATGAATAAATCATGATTGTGAATTCCTTCATGGGCATGATTTTGAGGAAATCATGAATTCTTTCATTGGCACAATCAAGATCAAGAAAAAAAAAGAGAGGTAAAAAAAGAGAGGTAAAAAAAAGGAAAAGAAAAAAAAAGAGAGAGAAAAATGAATAATTCAGCAGTGAAAACCTCTTTGAGGCGCTACTGAATTGGTGTGCATGAAAACCGGTTTTTCGGCATGCATGACCTAGAAACAATCTTCATCATCATTGTAAAAATCCACCAACTGCACTTGTTTTGAAGTGTTGCAGCAAACTTCAGTAGAACATCATCAGAAGCAACCATCCTTCAAAACTTGCATTAACTTGTTTTAAACAGGTATATATTTCTTGCACTTTTCTCATTGTAAATAATTGGTATATAGTATATGACAATTAACCATTAGTATAAAGATGTTCATAAGAGTTGGCATAATCAAAACATGTCTTGAGAAGAGGAGGAAGAGGAGGACATCAAAGAGCAATTAAGAGTAGCTAGGAGCATTATAAAAACACAAATAAAATGGATTGAAGAGAGGGAAGATATTATTGAAAAAAATTGAGGAATTATAGCAAGAGGTAGAAGGGCTGAAAAGTAGAGTGGCACAGTTGGAGTCCAAATCTATAGAATCCAATGAAGGAGAACTTGCTCAAATCTTGCTTGGATTATCCATGCAAGGTGACCTGACACCAGCTAAAAATTTGTAGCTTGTCCCTCAAGTTG
This sequence comes from Wollemia nobilis, assembly GCA_028583015.1. Classification (NCBI taxonomy): domain Eukaryota; kingdom Viridiplantae; phylum Streptophyta; class Pinopsida; order Araucariales; family Araucariaceae; genus Wollemia; species Wollemia nobilis. The sequence goes on along the minus strand of JAQPPZ010000386.1, from coordinate 1,743,969 downwards.
CAGTAGGTGAATCTATTGTTGAAAATGCAAAAAATAGGGGATTGGTTGATGCCCAAGTTTCTCAGCAGAATGATGTTATTTTAGAAGTAGGAAAGCAACAAGATTCTTAGTAGCATCCAGAACTGACTGAACTTGGCAATAAAGCACAACAAATTGTAACAGGATTGAAGCATTCTGAAGTTGTAGTTCTTCATTCCAAAGTTGCACCTTCCCATTCCAAAGATGCTTCAGAATAGGCCATAAGTTCAGTAAAAAGTGAACATGAAGAGTCACAACAGATAACAACACAAGTCATGTCCACCATGAAGACCTCAGTGCAACCCAACATCAACAGCCAAGTGGCCAATTTTAGGAATGGATCAGGAAGCTTCAAGAAACCAGGGGATACTATGTGGGAACAAACTGTTCTATAGGAATTGGAATGTAAAAATGGACATGTGTGAATCAGTAGCCCAACAGAATGCATGAGGACATGCATTGAATTAAGTTGGGGGAAAATGATGAGGCTTGGAAATGCCTCAATCATAGCATGTTTTGAATAGTTAAAACTGCCTAAAACTCTTGTGATATATCTTATATGCTAGTTAAGTTGATTTAATATGTTGTGTATTAACTGTTTGCATGATTGATGTGTTAGGAATATTATATTCTGATTTTTACAATTTTTTGTATAGTTTTATGTTATTTTGTCATGGCTTGCTAAATGAGGAATATGCTTAGGTTGATAGCAGCACTTTACTAGTTTTTTTTTTATGTTTTTCAAGCATTTATTTATCTAAGTTTAGAAAATGGTGTAAGAAGACTGTTACTGTGTAGCAAAAACTAGTTTTGCTATGTCAATTCTAGCCAACTACCAATGAATGGCAAGGCATGGAATTCACACATGGAGAAGGATAAAAGCTATTGGAATCAGTTCCTGAGAGATAACCCACTTGAGAAAAGTAGTTGATATCACATGAAGACCACACAGCTACTCAATCCGAAGAGCTTCGGATTGAGCAGACATCTTCGGATTGATAGAATGCAGTTTCTTCGAATTGAGCCAGTTATCTTCGGATTGACAACAAAAAGTGCTTTTTGACTTTTTGACTATTTTTTTATGGTGGAAAAATGGAAAGAAGGTTGAGAAGGTTAAGGTAAAATATCCCCCAACTGTATTTGCCATCCTTGCCGTCCAAAAGCCATCATTCATAGGAAAATATCAATTGATCATCTTCTAGGATAAACCTAGGAAATACTACAGCATAGTAGGAAGTTGATCTGTAGGATAGGAATAGCATATTTTTGGATGTAAATAGGTTTTAGGCATCTATAAAATGTAGCTCCCATGTTGGTAGAGCCACATAGAGGTATATAGGGTTTTTTAGAAGAAATTAGATAGCAGTTTAATTTTAGATCTGTGATATGCATCAGAAGATTTGTAAATGTTGATTTTGGAATAAAAGTGCAGTTCTTTTATATTTTCTATGTCATATGAGTGTGTGTGAATTTTAGTAAGTAAAAGGAATTTTACACCTTCTTGAGAAATAAGTTGGCCACTATCAGACCTAGGAGGAGGACTAATATATAGGTTTTATTCTAATTTTACTGCAGCAGAATAAGCTGTAAACTTGTCAATTTCATTCTTTTGCATAGCTAAAATTCCTAGTTGTTTAATTCTTGTTAAAAAAAATTTTGTGATATGATTAATAGTAGATCTGGTTATTATTTTCATTCCTAGCAACTTTCCAATTTACTACAGGTTTTCATTTCTAGCAATTTATAGTTTTCTGCAATTTTTTTGCATTGTTGTTTTTGTTGTCAACCCCTGCACAAAATATTGACAACCTTTTGTTATAGAGCATTGATAGGACCTAGTTTTTTGTGCTTCATTTCAATTTTCATTATTGCAAGAGTAAATAGACTTTCATTTTGCAACTATAATCAGGTTTCCAATTTTGCAACTGTAACTAGGGTTTCATTTTTGTAATTAGCAATTAGTTCTCATTTTTGCAAATAGATTAAAGTTCAATTTATGCAATTTAGAGGTAGAAATGACCTAAAACCCCCCACACAATCGGTCCTACCAATAAGACTTGCTACTCCCAATTGACCTAAATTATAGCCTTGTTCACTTCTTCCGTAGATAGCCTTGTACACTGCCCTGGATTGACAAATTAATTAAGAATTAATGATGTGCTTAACGACAATGCATCAACAAGCACTACCATTATATCATCTCAAGAGAGATTTTATCCATTGATCTTCTTCAAATCTATGCATACTTTAAACATAATATTATTTTAATCCTTCGGCTATCCTTGGTAATTTGTGGTAAAAGCGCATCCGTTGGATCAATTCTTGATCAAGTGCAATCGTGGATCTTCTGTTACCACTATACTTAGGCTTTCAAACTTTAGACCATAGTGCTTTAAGATTCAACATATTAAATTAAGTGCATCCATCTGATTTCTCTTCGATGAAGCGTGTCCATCGATCTTCTATATCCTGCAAGTTTGAAAATAAAAAAAGGGGTGCATTATTTTATTTTGATAATATTTTATTAAGTCGAAAGGGGGGTAATTAATAACATATTAAGTCCATCACTAATGCATGATTAATTATAGATTTACCTCCATGTTACCTAATACTTTTACCATTCCATTGCTTGGACTTTGACTCGAGTGCTACCATCAGATCTTGATGAGGATTGATGCAACCATTGATTTTTTCCAACCTGCAGGGTTAGTTACCAAGGGGCACCTATTTTTAACCTTTGATTTAGCAAAAAAATGGGGAAATTAGCTAATGTGTTAGACCCTTACTAATCTCACTTAGCAACTCTAATTAATATTTTAACCTTTAACCCTTTTTATGGTGACTTTCTAAACTTTTAAGAGGGCATGACCGTCCAATTAAATCGTAATCAAGTGTTGCCCTTGGATCTCTTGAAATAACCTGCTATTTATTTAAAGCAATTTATCATTGTGCTTAGGCTTTCAAACTTTAGACCATGGTGCTTACCTTACCCCTTAAATGATTTTATTAAAACTTTACTTAGGCTAGAGGTGACCTCAGGTCCAAATGTTTTAATAATACTTTTAGATACCTTGGGACTTAGGGGTTTATTCCTTAGACTTAGACCCATAAGTTATGATTATTTTTAAAATGAGGGATCACATTAAATTCATGGATCATAAACCTTACTTTAAAAATTTGGATATTTTAATGGTTTGACCTTTTTAGTGGATGTTTATTTAATTTTTACTTTAAGTCCTTTAGGATGAAACAACCTTTATAAAAGCAAATACAATAATGACCAAATATTGAAGGTCAATTTTCTCAAATGAGAATGCAACAGGGTCCAAAAAAATTGCTAATTTATTGAAACCAAAAATTTAAAATTGGGGGTTTCATATGTTGAGTCAATTTTGGCTCCAACATAGGCTCTGACTCGGACAATGTGCTGAAAACATGAGGCACTTGAGAATTCCAGAATATCCTGGTTTTACTATGAATACAAATCATCAATCCTGATAAGAAAAATTTGAAAAACAAAACATAATGACTTTTAAACTGAGAAAATGTACAAACAACATGATATCAAAGCAATAGAGTATTGAAAACTATAATTCCTTTTATTCAATTCGAAAACTAGGGTCAAAATTTTAGAAATAGATGAGTTTTTTAGATATATTGTTATGTTTGTTTTAGCAAGGTCATAGGATATGATTACACATAATTTTTCAAAGCTATTTGGCCCATGTGTGTGTTAGTGCATTCATTTTGATTCCCAAGTCTTCCAAAACTTTACCATATTTGTGAAACAAAGTTAAGCTCAGTGTATGATTTCACTCTTAAATGTGTTCACCATTCTATAGGGATCCACTACTAGTCAAGCGTCTATAGCCTCGGTGGAGTTGCTTCTAATACCATCTAGTTTTACTCTACTTCTAATCAAGTGTCTATAGCCCTGATAGATTTTTTCCAATATATCTCAATCAGTGACTCAACTTGCGTTATTTTGATTTTCTTTCTTGTTTGAGAAGTATTTTGATATAAGCAAATTGTGCAATGAGTATGCCTGAGTTTAGGATTAGTTTCTGGCTAAAAAGTATGAGTGTAATGATTTTTAGCTCAACCACCTTCTCAAAGATAACTTTGTTCTTTGGACCTTGAAATCACCTTAAGTATCATTTGTAATGTGAGGCCTCAACATGGTGTTTCAATCAACTCTAATTTTACTTTGTTTTATCTCATATCATATGATTATTGCATAAATATTCATATTTGAAAAATTGTAAACAACATCAAAGTCTAAAATAAATCTCATTTTTTTTTTTTTGAAGGAAACAATAGTAAGGAATACTCATCATACTAAGAATACTATGTGAAACAACAAACTTAGAACAATACAAACAAAATAAAATTGCTTAACTGGTAAACAAAACAACAACAAAACACATCACTCTATTTTTGGGGTTTTTGATTTTCTATTTATTATTATTATTATTATTATATATTATTATATATATATATATATATATATATATATATATATATATATATATATTAGTAGGCCCCACCATAGGGATAACCATTGGTTCTCCTTGCAAAGTCTGCAATTTGTAAGTATTTTGACCAACAACATGGGCTATCTGGTATGGACCAATCCATTTAGGCTTGAGTTTTCCCTTTTCCCATGCTTATAATTTTTAGGGTCCCAATAGATGACTATATCCCCTTGAGAGAAAGGATTACCTTTGGCTTTCCTATTAAACAATTTCATAGTTTTCTAAATGTGTTCCATCATTCTATTAAGGGTTTCTCTTCTTTGCTCTTCTAGCAAGACAATTTGGTCTAGCCTTCTTTGTAAGGGGTTGGGGTCTTCATGATATTGAAACAAGATGGAAAGTGCTAATTTTTTTATTCTTGAGGGTAACAAGGCCTTCTCTCCATATACCATTTCATAGAGAGTCCTTTCTATATTTCTTTTGACAGACAACCTATCAATCCAAAGAGCAAATTTTAGTTCATTGTCCCATCCTCTTTTGTTCTTATCCAATGAGTTATTACATTTTTATTTGATGATTTAGCAAGGCCATTTCCTTGGGGGTAATAATTAGAAAAATGTGAAATTTCTATTCCATACTTAGCATAAAATTTTACCATTTCATATGAAACAAAAAATTGTCCATTATCTATTACCAGTTTTTGAGGAATCCCAAACCTAGTTAGAATGTTTTCTTCCAAGAATTTGATAATGGTGCTAGTTGTGGAGGTTCTTAGAGGAGCAGCCTCTACCCACTTTGTGAAGTAATCCATTGTAGTTATGATCCACTTGTGTTGGCCTGATGAATTAGGCTTGATATTTCCAATTAGGTTAATGCCCCATTGGGTGAATGGTGCTTCAATGATCACTGGTTTGAGGGGCATGGTTTCCAACTGCTTCTTTCCTACAAAAACCTGGTAGTTATGATAGTTCATAACATATTTATATACATCCTTAAAAATGGAAGGCCAATAATATCCTACTCTCATGATTTTATTAGTTGTGGCTTTTGGAGCAAAATGTCCTCCACAGAAACCATGATGGAACTCATTAATTATTTTTGGTACTTCATTTTCATATAAACATACTAATAACATTCCATAAAGGTGTTTCTAATAAATCACACCATATTACACATGATATTTCTGAGCTTGAAGCTTTACTGACCTCATTCTATTTGTTGACATATCTCTAGGAAAATATAGGGTTTGTAAGTATGCCAAAATTTCATCATACCACTTGCATTCTACATTATTGATTCTCTTATCATTGTTGGAATTTGAATGTGTTTTCTATACGTAGCTAAATATTAGATGTTGTTGAGAGCATATAGGTAGCTATGATAGGAGCTAGCTATTAAAAGATGATTTAGTTATGAGAATATTTGAGCTTCCAGTATTCTGAGCTCTAATTTGTTATTGTTCAGCTATATATTGTAATCTTGGAAATCATAGAATATAATGAGTATTCAACCTCATTGTGGTATCAGAGCATCAAGGGAATTTGTTCAAAATAAAATCTTCCCATCACAATTTGTAAGTTTAGATCTGTAAGAATGCCAATTTTTTCTCTTGGAGACCATAAGGAGGCCACTGTTGAGCATGGTGAAAAGGCCACATAAATTCAATCTAAGAAATTTGATCTGCATCTGCGTGAGGAGGAACGTGGTTTTTCGAGGATGACATGATTCATACTGTGACTTTTTGTAGATACGACACCCTAAAAGATGCGGTATGTATTTTTTAAAGAGAAAAAAAATGTGTCTTGATCACCTATGCACGTGTTTTACATAGATCACCTGTGTGCATTGGCTACTGGGATATATAAAAAAATGCCATGTAGTAAGTCTTACTCTCGACCTTTGTCACGATCGAGAAGCGATGTGAGGAATCATTGAATTTCATCCATCTTCAATCTTGTATAGTTGTGCGTGCAAACCGAGAAGCGAGGCAACATTGAGGAATGTGATTCTCATTGTTGGAGTTATGCAATGTTGTGTAGATGTTGAGGAAAGCTTTTGCAGATGCTGATGCAGATTTTTTTGACAATTACATAACATGAGGTGAGCGAGAATGCTATTTTTGTAGACAATAAAGTGTTTTCAAATATGTCTTGAATATTGTAGATGATTTTTTATTGTTGTGAAGACAACGTATTACCAACAGTTTCTCCTACGTATCGGTCAAACTTGTATTTATTGGAAGAAGGCACATATGCACTGAGAGAAGGAAAATGATTTGATGTGTGTCAAGAGGACATGAAAATTGTTAAAGTTGATTTTGTTCTAAATTTTTGAAAGCCTGCACATACAATTGCTCTTGGAAACCATGTTACACCTAAACATGTTTTGGTGAATTGCATTATTCAAGGCGGACAATGTTGTGACGTTCGAGCGGAATATGCTATGAAAGGAGCGAAGAAAGATAGCCATGCTATCAAAAAGGAAAAATAGTAACATCACTAGTATAGGAGGTAAAGAGCATCATTGTGTAAGAATGTTGTTGCGTTGAAAAGAAACTAATGTTGTTGCGTTGAAAAGATTGCACATTGTGTAAGAATCGTGGAGGTCAAACATGAGGAGCCTGAAAGTTTGATTTGTTAGAGGTCAAACATGAGGAGTGTTTGATATGTTGTGAGGAGGCTTTGTTGTAATGCAGTGTTGAGTTGTTTGAATTTTTACACATTAAAAAAATTGTTGAAAATGTTGTTTTTAATAGATCAGATGGTTTGGATATTTGACAGTCTGCCTATTTGACAGTCTCAATACTTGATAGTGAAATACAGTGAAGAGGTATATATATAAAAAATGTACTTTGTTTGCATTTTAAAAAAATTATTTCAAATTTTTTTTAATAATTTAATATATTTTGCTTAAAATCAATATCTTTGATAATATAATTGATTTTTTAGCTTAAATATTTTATTATTAATTAAAATTATTGATTAAATTTATTTTTGCAAACATAATATAAAGGAGAAAATATTTTTATTTACTAAATTTTGTTACTAATGGGTGCCAATAATAATTTGCCTATTCTTGAGTTTAATGGGCTAGATTATGAGTATTGGTCTATCAATATGAAGACCTTACTCATTGGCAAAGGGTTATGGGATATTGTAGAAGAAGGCTACAATGAACCTGCAGATTGGACCACCTTGAGTGCAACTGATAAAACTAGTAAGAAGGATGCCCAAAAGAAGAATTATTTTGCTCTCTACCATCTCCAAGTAGCTTTGGATAAAAGCATATTTCCAAGGATTGCTTCTTATTTAACAGCCCTAGAAGCATGGAAAGCCTTGCAAGATAGCTATCAAGGGAGCAATCAAGTGAAGCAAGTGAGGATTCAAACCTTGAAGAGAGATTTTGAAAATCTCAAAATGCAAGATAATGAAAGAGTAGGTGATTATTGTGTTAGAGTTAAAGCAATTGTAAACAAAATGGAGACACTTGGTGAAGACATAAAAACTGAAGTGGTTGTGAAGAAAGTGTTGAGAACACTTCTTCATAAATAGAATCATATTGCTATTATTATTGAATAATCTAAAGATTTGTCTACTCTAACATTTGATGCACTAATTTATTCTTTGATGTCCCATGAAGAGAGACTCCAAGGTTCTACATCATCAAGCTTTGGAGGTGATGAAAAAGCATTCTCATCCAAGGAAGGTAGACTCAAGGAAGAGTACAAGGAAGAGGAAGAGCACGAGGAAGAGGTGGCTACCAAGGAAAAGTAAAAGGAAGAGGAAGAAGAGGTGACAAATCAAACAAATATTGTTACAATTGTGGTAAGCTTGGTCACTTTGCTAAATATTGTTGGTCCAATAATTCTCAAGAAGGGAGAAGTAATAATTATGGAAACTATGGAGAAGAGGAAGGAACTTCTTCAAATTTGTTCCTCACATATGGAAAATCAGATCAAAATCTTAATGAAACTTGGATTTTAGATACTGGTTGCTCAAATCATATGAGTGGTAAAGAAGAGTTATTTGCTACAATGGATTCCACATACAAGTCCAAGATCAAATTGGGATATGACAAGGCACTACAATTTGAAGGCATGTAAGCCATGGAGGTTCCAAAAAAAAAAGGCACAAAGAAGGTAAACAACATCTATTACACCCCTAAATTCCAACATAATTTGCTTAGTGTTGGACAAATCATGGAAAGGAACTATAAACTTGTTTTTGAAGATGAAAAAGTGTAATTATTGAAAAAAACAATTGTAATAGAGTTGTCACAAATGTACCTATGACAAATAATAGGTCATTTCCTCTTAATTTTGGGGAACAAGTAGGTACTTAACTTGCTAGCGTGGCCATATAAAATCCAAGTGTGCTTTGGCACTTGAGATATGGTCATATTAACTTTGCAAGCTTGAAGTTGTTGACTTCTCAAGCTATGGTGTGTGGACTTCCAAAAGTTGAAGAGCACAAGGAGGTGTGTGAAGGATGTGCTTTGGGAAAGCACTCAAGAAAATATTTTCCAAGAGGTCAAGCATGGAGAGCAAGCCATCCACTAAAATTGGTACATTCAGACATTTATGGTCCAATGCATACCAAAATCTTGGGTAACAATTCTTACTTTCTCACTCACATTGATGATTTCTCTAGAATGTGTTGGATTTATTTTTTTTTAAATAAGGATGAATATTTTGAATGTTTCAAGTATTTCAAAAATAATGTAGAGAATCAAAGTGAGTATGTTGTAAAAATATTAAGGACTGATAGAGGAGGGGAGTTTTGTTCAAATATATTTCTCAAATATTGTAAATATTGTAGGACCAAAAGGTAATTAACTACGGCCTACACCCCCCAAAAAAATGGTGTGGCTGAAAGAAAGAACCACACTATTGTAGAAATGGCTAGATCAATGCTTCAAACAAAGAAACTCAGTAACACGTATTGGGATGATGATGTTAGGATAAGTGTTTACGTTTTGAATAGGAGTCCTACTTCTAGTTTAGATGGGATCACTCATTATGAGGGATGGTATGGCAAAAATCCAAATGTAAAGCACTTCAAATTTTTTGGTTGTCTTGCATATGCACACATTCCTGATGATATAAGAAAGAAACTTGACCCCAAAAGTCAAGCATATATTTTTATTGGGTATTGCGAGTCTTCAAAGGCATATAGACTCTACACTCCAAAAACACACAAAGTTGTAATCTCAAGAGATGTATTTTTTTATGAAGGGGGAGTATGGTGTCATCAAAAAAAATTTGTTGATTATGTATCTCAAGGTGTAAGCTCCTCCCAAATGCAGCCCATTAACAAAAACAGCAATGAAAGTCCTCCTCCAAGTACAACAAGTGCTACTCCAAGTTTTTCTCCACAAAGATCAGCAAGTTCTTCTCCAATGCCAATGGAATAAGATACACGACAAAGAGGTAATATAACACTTCAGTACCATCCTTCTTTTCAAATGATGGACAAGAATTTTCAAAGAAGGTACACTAGAAGCCAAGCTAGTGATATGAATGAGGACTTGAAAAGACTTGAAAATTTGCACATGTATGGTGATGAAGACTCCCAAGAACCTAAGGGAGATGTAAACTATGCTTTAATGACTAGTGTAGAGCTAGAGTCATCTAGTTATGAAAAAGCATGTAATCATGATGTATGGCAACAAGCCATGAAAGAGGAAATAACCTCTATAAAAAAGAATGACACTGGGGAGCTAGTGGATCTTCCTAAGGGAAAGAAATGTATTGGATGTAAATGGGTCTATAATACCAAGTTCAATGTTTATGGGAGCATTGAAAGACACAAGGAAAGGCTAGTATCAAAAGGGTTTACTCAAAAGTATGGGATTTACTATGAAGAAACCTTTGCTCCTATTGCTATACAAGAGACCGTTAGACTAGTACTTTTCTTGGATGCCCACAAAGGGTAGAACATTCAACACATGGATGTTAAGAGTACCTTTCTCATTGGGTACTTGAATGAAGAGGTTTTTGTGCAACAACCTCAATGATTTGAAGAACAAGGTAAGGAGAACCTTGTCTATAAATTGAAAAAAGCATTGTATGGCCTAAAGCAAGCACCAAGAGCATGGTACTCACACATTGAAGGCTACTTTCAAAACTATGGATTCACTAGTAGCAAAAGTGAACCTACTCTCTACTACATGAACAAGGTAAAGACATCCTCATTGTGTGCTTATATGTGGATGATCTAATATTCATGGGTAGTAGTGCTAAAATGAATGAGGATTTCAAATACTCCATGATGAAAGAGTTTGAAATGAAGGATCTAGGTTTGATGCATTTCTTCCTAGGAATGGAGGTACATAAAAAAGAAAATGAGATCTTCATATGTTAACATGAATATGTACATGACATGATAAAGAAATTTGCTATGTAGAATTGCAAGTTTGTTGCAACTCCAATATGTCATGGGATACAATTAAGCAAAGAATATGGAGCATCAAAAGTTGACAAGACCACTTACAGGAGCATGGTTGGGAGTCTAATGTTCCTTACCAACACACGGTCGAATATTCAATATGTTGTCTCTCTAGTATCAAGATATATGGTTGATCCATCTGAGCTTCATCTACAAGCAACTAAAATAAATTTGCGATATGTAAATGGTACAATGGATTATGGGATAAATTACCACAAAAATGATGATGTAAAATTAGTTGTCTTTAGTGATAGTGATTGGAGCAGCAATATATATGATAGGAAATCTACTTAAAGGAATTGTTTTAGTCTTGGGTTAGGACTAATTACTTGGAGTTCTAAAAATAAAATTGTTGTTGCAATATCATCTACTGAGGTTGAATACATAACAATCACAAATTCTAGTACCAAAGCTTTATGGTTGAGAAAAGTACTAGAAGAAATAGGTGAAATACAAAATGATCCTACCATATTGTATTGTGATAATATGAGTGCCATTCAATTGGCACATAATCCTATCCACCATAGCAGGTCAAGCACTTCGACATGAAGTATCACTTCATTAGATACATGGTGGAGAAAAAGGTGGTTGATTTAAAACATTGCAACACTTTGGACAACATATCAGATATCTTCACCAAAGGAGTTGCTAAAGCTCAATATTTAAAGTTGAGAGACTATCTTTTCAGTCCTCTCAACTTTAAGGAGGAGAATGTTGAAATTTGAATGTGTTTTCTATACGTAGCTAAATATTAAATTTTTTTGAGAGCATATAGGTAGTAGGTTAATATTTGCTATGATAGGAGCTAGCTATTAAAATATGATTTAGTTACGAGAATATTTGGGCTTCCAGTATTTTGAGCTCTAATTTGTTATTGTTCAACTATATATATTGTAATCTTGGCAATCATAGAATATAATGAGCATTCAACCTTATTCATCATGTATTTCATCTATTGTGATGACATTATTAGAGTCCTTTCCTTTATATGCCAGGTACTTTGTTAATCCTTGTCCTTTTACAGTTTTGACTATTTTGAATTAAACATCATATTGTAAAAGTTTCACCATCCATATTACTGGCCTTCCTAATGGCTCATATTGGGTAAAAATATCTTTTATTGTTATGAAGGATGCAACAGTAAACCTTATTTGTACCAAATATACCTTTGAAATGTTCCAAATATTGTATGACTGCATAAGCATATTTTTCTAGCAAGGTATATTTAAGATGTGCTCCTTTCAGACCTGAACTCATGAAGGCTATTGGCCTCATTATTTTCATCATATTTTTGTGAAATAACTGCAACAATAGAGTGTTCAGATGCATATGAGTAAATTTTAAAGTCTTTAGAGTAATCAGGGCATCTTAGGGCTGGAGTAGTGTAAATGGCTTCTTTTATTCTATTGAATGCTTCCATGTTTTCTAATGTCCATTTTATTTCCCCAGTTTTCTAATGTCCATTTTATTTCCCCAGTTTTCTTAACCACATCATTTATGGGTTTGGTCATCTCTACAAAATTTGGGACAAATATTCTGACAAAATTTATTTTGCCAAAGAATGACCTGACTCTTTTTAAGTTCCTAGGAGGAGGGATTTTGGAAATAGCTTCTATTATTTTTGGGTCAATGCTTATTCCTTTTTTTGAAACTATATGACCTAATAATTTTCCTTGTGTAGTCTCGAATATGCACTTCTTGGGATTTAGAGAAATTCCAAATTATTTGCACTGAACAAAAATAGCAGCTAAATGTTCTAAATGATCTTATGGATTCTTAGAAAATACAATGATATCATCCAAGTATACAACCACTATTTTTAACATTAATCCCTTGAAGACAAAGTCCATTGCTCTCTGAAAGGTAGCACCTGCATTCATCAGGACAAAAGGTATTCTTAGATATTAAAATGTGCCCCAAGGTGTAGTGAATGTTGTTTTAGGTCTGTCTTCTGGATTTATTTGAATTTGATTGTATCCATACAAACCATCCAACAGGGACAATCTGGATGAACCAACTATTGCTTGCAATAGTTGTTCCATATTGGGCAATGGGTAATTGTCCTTTAATGAACTTTTATTTAAATTCCTAAAATACACACAGAGTCTAATATCACCATTCTTCTTTCTTACTGGTACTAAATTGGATATCTAAGAAGAAAACCTTACCTTTCTGATTATTTTGGAATCTAGTAATTTTTTTACCTCCTTTTGCATTATTGGGTATAGAGTAGGGTTGTAATTCCTCTATTTTTGTCTAAATGTCTTGGAATATTCCTTTAGGGTTATCATGTGTGTCATTACATATATTTTAAAGGTTTTAAGGTCCTCATAAGTCCAAGAAAAATGTTCCTTATTTTTCTTTAAGAAACTGATGTATCTAACCTTTTCTTTTGTTGGTAAGGCCATATCTACCTTAACTATTCTGGTCTCTCTAATTGTACCAATGTTAATGTCTTCAGATATTACTTCTCTGTGTAAAGGCTTATAAGCTTTGTCAAAATCATCAAATAGAATTTCTAAATAAACCAGTCCTTTAGGTATTCTATTTATTTTCAGCTAGATTACTTCTACTAGCTCACCTATTTGATATTTTAGTTTGTCTTCATCTTTTTCATCATAGATTATATCTACGTACTGATTTTGCAAATTCATGAAATATTTAATGTCCACATCATCTTGAAAGACTTGTAGATAGACTATGTTGTCTGGCACAAAGGGCTTATAAACTGAAATAGTTGGGAACCTGTCCATATATTCGATAGTTATGTCTAGATGGTCTAGACCTAAGGCATTTATGGCTAAAAGGTCTACAACATGATTTTGTTCCCTTGGAATAAATGAGATATTAAAAGCTAGAAATTTTTCAATTTCTTCTAGTACTACATTTTTAAATTGCTTTAGCCTTGGATGCTTGGTTTGATATTTTCCTTTGATTTGTTGTATAATTAGTTTTGCATCCCCTATTACAGTCAAGTAGTTAATACCTAATTCTTTTACATTTCTTAATACTAGCAATAGGGCTTCGTATTTAGCTACATTATTGGTGCAAGGGATTTCTAGTCTGTAAGGGATACCAAGGTAGTTTCCTTTTATGTTAGCCAGGTTAATTCTTGTGCCTGCTCCAGATTGGGATTTAGCTCCATCAAAATACATGGTCCACATTTCTTGAGTTAACACTCTATCTAATTCAGCATCAACCATTTTCATAACTTTTGGATCCATGTTCCTTGCTTCTGGCACTTCCACCAGGAATGGGTTATGCCATATGGAATAAACTCCCATCCATTTTTCTTCCATATATTTCACTAAGTTTATCATGGTTTTTTTTGTTTGATTTAACTCTACAGAGTGTTTTTTAAATGGTTCCCTTCATAAAATTATATTTTTCTTATCTGACATTAGGATAGTAGCATAGGACCAATCCAATTGGATTGAACCTCCCAGTTGTTCTACCCCATGTTTGTTGAGTAATATTGAGAAGAAAGGGTCAACATCTACTACTACAACATCCATTACTATGCCCTTTTTTGGGTGTTGATCTAGGAAGACCAATAATCTAGTTATCACTCCAACGCAAGGAATTTTTCTACTATCCATTACAAAAACAGGGGCTGAGTCTCTTCTATAGATTAACCCCATTTGGTTAGCTCTTAATTTGGGCATGATATTATGTGAAGTTCCACTGTCTAGCATACAATTTTGAATCACATACCTTTCTCCTTTATCTTAATTATACCTTAATGATATGTAGAAGGGTCTAACAGAGGATGGTGATCTTGTATCATGTTGATTTTGTTTAGTAGCATGGCAAGTTGGATATTCTTTTTGCTCAACTAGTCCAAATTCTCTGCAAACTTGTTATCTGTATTGTTGAACTTTCATAAGCTCTACAAATTTGATGTTAAATTTATGTTTACTGAGTTCTAACGCAACATCAAATTCTATCTTTTTTATATCCAGTGGTTTGTTGCTTTCTTATTTGGTTGTTTCCTCTTCTAATTCTACTATCTCAAGAATAATATTTTTGAAGGTTCTATCAGTTTTCTTTTTATTGATATTTTTATTTGTAAAATTTTATTTTCTTATTTCACTTGTAGAAGCTTTTTTATTTTCTATCAGGGACAATTCTGTTTCTTAAGCTCAAGGTATTAGTAGCTTCTAATTCTTTTACTTCCTTAGCAATGGGGATTAATTTCCCTTGCTTCATTTTTTCATATCTTGACTCATGTGGTTTTTGCAATATTTTAGTACCTTCAGCTACAAAAATTTGAGGATGATGATTCAAAGAATACTTGTCCATGTTTTCTTCAAACAACCTTTCTCTAGACTCATCTTCTAGAGACCAGCAGGTGTTAATTCTTATATTCTCCTCTGAATCATCATGTAAATCTACATTGCACTAATCACTTAGGTGAATTCCACATGCATCAGGGTCATGAGGTGCATTACAAGTAGAGCAAAAATAGGGAAAACCTTCTACTACATTGACAAATGGTATAGGTTTAGGAACATTGTTCTGATCTCTTTTAGATTCTCTATTTTTCTAGTTATTATTCCCATTATTCCTACTCCTATTTCCTTCTTCAAGGTCATTGTTGTTTTCCCAATTTCTATTGAAATATTTCTTAGAGGGAGGGTGATTATCAACATGAGATCGCTCTGTTTGTGATGTCTCATCATTATTACCATTATTTCTTTCAATTCTTGCTAACATTTTATTCATGGTATTGAACATCTCGGCCATTTGATTAGTCAGTTTTTCCATTAGATCTATTTCAGTTCTTCTTTGTATATCAAATTCTACCCTTTTGGGTGTTCTCTCAAGTAGATTGACTTCTAGATAATAAGGCTTCATTTTGCCATTATCAAGCATGTTTCTTTCAATATCCATTGTTTTTTCCATACAACTATCAATGGTAGTGCCTTGTTATTGCCTTAACTCATAGTTAAACTCTCCTTGAAAATAATTTTTATAGAAACAAATTGATTGAATATAATTAGGCCTAAGGTTGGTAGGGATTTTGTTTCTTGTTTTTGAGAACCTTCTGTTAAAGTCACTGACAACCTCATTTTCTTTTTTCTTCATAGTGGCTAACTCAGTTAACAAATATTGTTCATTTTTTCTTTCATCTTATTTCTTTAGAAAAATAGCTTTCATTTTAGTGAATTTTGGAATATCATTGTCGGGGAGAGAATTGAACCACTCTCTAGCATATTTTTCCAAAGTTTGCAAGAATAGTCTTAGGACTACATCTTCATGCTCAACCTCTAGGCTATCCATTGCATACATAAAACTTTTGATATGGTGTTCTCTAGTTATTGCATCATTTCCTACAAAATTGGTAAGGTATTTGTGGGCTTTATTAGGTAAGGCATTCAGATTCAAATGGACTATATCTATTGGTTCTCCACAAATAAAAATTGTTTTGATTTTGCTGATTTTCCTAAGCCATTGTTACTATAGGTGTAATGGGATTTAAATTCACAGCAATAACACTTTCAGGGTTATGGGTCTGGGTAGCCTGAATGTAATCTAATGGATTATCTACCACAATATTACTGTTAATCGGGTAATGAGAATAATCACATGTATCTTCTACAATAGAATTCAAATTTTCATCTATAGAGATATCAACAACAATAATATTCTGATCTTTATTTTTTCTTACGTACCTCCTAATTGTAGGACAAGATTTACTTTCATGCATAGTATTCTTAAGAAGTGGAATTATTTGATTATAGGTAAGTACCTCAGGGTTCTCAAATTCTAGGAATAGATCCTTACTACTTCTCTTGGTGTGCGCGAGCATGTTCTGCTCTCTTCCTTGATCTTTTATTTCTAGGTTCATCCAAACAGAGTTTCCAGCATAGGTAGTGCAAAAAGAACATAATGTATAATCAATATTGCTTGATCCTTAACTCTCAGCCTCACAGGGGATGGTTCTTGGAGGAAATTTAAGAAAATCAAGAAACGTAAAAACACTTCAAAATACAATTGAAAACTACGGGTAAAATAAAATAAAGAATGTAAAAAGTCATAAAAATCAAGACGTAGGTTCTTTATTCCTATTGGCTGCTCATTGATTAAAATATAATCATTTTTAAACCACAACTAAGAATTTATAAACTCTAACTTGGTACCAAAAATTTGTTGGTGTCAGCTTGATGGGTTGGTTTAAAAGCACAAAAATTATCATTGGAAAACAAACTTAAACAAAATATATGTAATTAACATATAAGTTCATTCCTCGACAACGGTGCCAAAAAACTATTGGAACCATTTCTTGCATCCATAGGATTTGATTTTCATGCTACAATAAATCATTTAAAACCAATGAGCTATTACAGGCTCTAATCAACCTACCTCTTTATTCTGATTAACAAAATATTGCTAAAAGAAACGTACAGAATGGGTAAGGAAACCCTAGTGGTAAACTTATGATATTACAAGTATTACATGCTCCAAATTTAGTTATATATTACCTATATAAAATTGACCAAGCAAATATAACTTAATTGTTATGCCTTTTGTAGACCGATGCCCATCCAATTGGGTTGTTATAGCAATTTAACAACATTCAAAATATGAACAGAAAGAACGGGAAACAAAATAATTGGTGCCATTAAACTCATTCAAATATCATAATAAATCTAAGGGTTAACAAATGAAAGAAACACTCACAATATGTTTGAATATTGTAACCTATTATGAGGAAACACACAGAAATGAAGACAAGGAAATGATAAAATTGAAACCCATAATTGTATTAATTTCAACAATAATGATTACATGCAGAGTTGGAAAAATGTCATTAAACTCTATTTTCAAATATTTAATACAATGATAAAGCCTTGTTCAAATGATGTAATAAGACTTCATCAATATTCCTTCTAAAATGTTAGCAAGGAGAATCTCTGGACTTCAGGCTTGGAAAGACTGGAAATATTCTCAGAGCTTCGAACGTAGCATTACCAAAACTTGCACAACAAAGGGAAGAATGAGGGATGGTAGAGAAAATAGACACAATGGGAATACAACAACACAACTCAAATGGGCACTCAAGTATACCTTTTAGCAAAATTGTTATCTCTAGATGCTTGATGCAGATTTTGACCGCAGTTGGTGTCTTTAGAGCCTCTAGTTCTTGAATCTAGTTTGATCTTTAAAATTGGTAGTGTTACCTTCCATTATCTCTTTTTATTCATAATGTACACCTTTCTTTGCCCCTTTTTTTTGTTTTAACTTGTTTAATTAGTGATATCAGTGCACTAATGGTCTCCCTCATCTATTCTTCCATCCTCAGTTCATCTTTTTCTATTTCTTCTTGATTATCTGATTGACCTACTTCGGTTGTTCCTCCTTTATGAACAACTTGATCTTCATCTCTGGGTGGTGAGCCCCTTTCTAGATTTAGGCTACATATTTTAATCTATTTTCCCTTTTTGCCCTGTTGCAACCATATGATCTATTTTTTGATCATCCTCCAGGCATCAATGTTAAAAGTTACAAAAAATCTTAACATATTCATCTCTTGTAGAATCCTATTTTTCTGTATGCTAATATAATTTTTACTTTTTTATATACTGGGTGATCAGCATCTCCATAGTTTAGTAATAAGGTGGTTTGTCTGGTCATTTATGGCTCATCATCGGGCTCATAATTAAAGTCTTCTATTTTATCCTTAAGGAGATCCTCTATACTAGTAGTTTATAAGAATTCCTCCAATGATAACCCAATATCTACCAATTTCTCTATTATGTCATCCAACAAATTGAACATTTCTACAAAATTACTGAGCAATATTTATCTGTTTGATCTAAACATAGCGGCCTTCATGAATTCAATATTACACTTGATCTCAATGCCATCGTATAATAGCACTTATTGGTTCTGCATCTCCTCGAAATATTCTAACATTAAGTCAAGGGTAGGGCGAATGATCTCAAAGTCTTCTCCCCTTTGACAAATTAGGCTTTCTATTTCTTGAGTAGTAACTTGAATCACCCTGATATTCCTAAACATCTTTGTGATCCCCTTGATGTTGTCTCAAATTTAAATTGACATCTCCATTTTTATTGTATTCAAATAGTATGTATAATTGAGGATTCTTACTACTAAGGGGGTTGTGCTACTTGGGTGTTATTTTGCGCCAACTCTTCCTTTAGTTTATTTATTAAGACTTGCATCTCTACTTTTTCTTTATCACTTGTTTCAATTTGGCTCCTCAATTTTGTATTACTTTGATGAAGCTGGTCCATAGTTTGATCTTGTACAGCTTTGGCTACTCTGACCATATCGTCATATTTTCTATGTAATAAAATTCCTCCTATTTTCTCATCGATTTTGATAATAATAGGCTCTTGTAGGGTAGGTATGTGTCCTTCTATCATATCTAATTTGGGAGTCTCTATATCTACTCCAGATGTAGAATTGTCTCCCTTATCTCTAATTTCTACTACCACTTGTAGCTCATGCTCCTCAGTAGCACTAAAAATTTTTATTCTTTGGATTTCTCCAACACAACTTTCATGGAGCGCAGTGACAGCCTTGGTTTCTTTGTTTCTAGGGTAGATAAAATTATTTTCATATTAACTTTGTGATCTTTGAAGATACCTCCAAATCCACTGGTTCTGCTCATGTTCATCTGTATTACTAATGGAATTTTTATCTCATTGTCTTTATCCTCAGAGAGTTGGGAATGGCTCTGGGATCTAACTTCCTCACACTAGTCACTACCAATAGTTGGCTAGAAATGGGAACTATAGCATGATTGGGATAAGTCAACTCTTGAGTAGGTGCAGCAACAACTTCCTTTTCATTTGTTGTACTCAGTATTTCAAATACTTCTTGGGAAGTGTTGGGTGTTGCCTCTATTATGAGGTGAGTATCATCAGGGGCTCAGACTTGTTGTTCTACAACATCTATAGAGCTCACAATGACTTCCATCTGATCAATACCCTGATCTTCTATTAATTCTAATAGTGGGTCTTCTCTTATTGCTTAGGTGGCTTCTGGTAAGAGGGAGGCCACAAATTCCACTAAAATGTTTTTAACTGAAATCAATTCTAGGGGGTAATCATAGGCTTTATGAACTTACGAATTGCCCCTTTTTTTCAAAGTGGAACTCATCCCATACAATCTTCAAATATTTTCACTTTTATATAGCATCTAATAATTCTTCTTTGTAAGCATATCTCCTGTGCTCGACCCAGGCGTAATCACAATTTTTAATTAACCTCTCATAATTTTTATCTAGATCGTAAGGTCTCCAAGTTATTTCGTCAAAATCCATGAGATTCAAATCATACATCCCCTTGAGTAAATCTGGATATCCTATAAATATATAACTTCCAAATTTACAAGGAATGCTAATCCATAAAACTTTGTCGTGCTTCTTCACCAGTCTCATTTTAGCCTCTTCGACCACCTATCTGCATAGCACTAGGGCAACGAGTGATAAGGGACAATACATAGGTAACATTTTAGGGGTAATCTTAGCTACATAGAGCCAAATGTATGTAATCCCCTTAGAGAATAAATAATATCCTATATATTTTTCCTTTATGAAAGCTCTAACCCTAGGCCCCAGTATCTTAGGGAGGAAACCAATTAGAATCCAATGAATTTCAATCATGAAAATGTCACAAAACCAACCCATGTGAGTACGACCTTCGTGTATCCTCCAAAAAATTATTTAGACGTAGGGGCTCTCAATGGATCCAACCCTTTTTTAGCTTTCCTCTCCTAATTTTGCCACTAGTAGGTGTATGAGGATGGAGTAGCGAGAAAAATTAGGCATCTCCT
This sequence comes from Wollemia nobilis, assembly GCA_028583015.1. Taxonomy (NCBI): domain Eukaryota; kingdom Viridiplantae; phylum Streptophyta; class Pinopsida; order Araucariales; family Araucariaceae; genus Wollemia; species Wollemia nobilis. Next base: position 1,723,223 of record JAQPPZ010000386.1, on the reverse strand, counting down.
ATCTTTTTTTCAAAATAGCCAATTTTAATTCTGACAACTGTGAGTTCATTTGATCACTCAATTCTTGCTCCCAGGCATAAATTGGGGTGTTTATTGCCCAATTACTCTACACTACCAAATACAATACTTTTATACCCACTACACTGAGGTCTTGTACCCCTAAAATAATATTAGCCATGTCACAAAAATCCCAAACCCATGGTTTGAAAGCAGTTTTTATTTTGAATCAACTTAGTATTAGAAGGTGTCAGATTGAAGACTTGCTTGATGTGTCTATCCATGATACTGAACACTATTCGGTCTCTATTATCTCATAATGTCCTAGTTTTCTCGTAATACACCACCGCTAACCAGGCTAGTAGGTCGGAGGAGTAGTATACCCTTGGACATATCAACTTTCCCAGATTACTAGTCCACCTAGTACTCTTGGGAAAACCCTTCTGTTGCAGTCTCCTCACTTTGTGAAATAGGTCTACTAGAAACCAAGGGGCTCTATGATCATTCTCCATTATGTGAGAAAAACTTCATATGCAAGTATTCTTAATTTCATACTGCTATGTAGGAGTGAGGTTTTTGTCGGCCTTGCTCTTCTGGGTGAAATCGTACATCGTGCTCCTAGGAATAGCTAGTCCAGGGAGTTTGGAATATGGTGACTGGTTCATGATAAATTTTACCACTTATTTAGTGTCCTTGGGCATGAAATCACTTCCCCAAGTCACCATCTTGCTTGTGGTAACTATTCTAGCTCATCGAAATGGAACTCTCAGGTTTCTGCTTACTCTCTACTCTTTCGAACTACTTCTTTGCTCAAGATTACAAGGGTGGTAAGGTCATTTGATATTGTAAGTTTAAATAATTTATGGAAAAGTGGGCTTACTATCCTCACATAACTTGTCATTAATATAGCATCACCAACTGCCTCTTCAAATTCACCAATGGAGATTTTCCAAAGTGTTAATTTCTAATATCAAACAGTTATGGTAGGTGGCTATCCTCGTCTTGCACGTCTGAAGGGACTTTGATTTATGTACTCATAATCATTTATAGATTTCCTATTGGTTACCAAATTGATCTTCCCTATGACATGGAAATACAAACATGGTGGTGGTGGCTTTTTGTGAGAAAGTGTTCTACCTTTTTGGTCTTGAAAGAAATTTAGCTTTGGAAATAGTTACACCATTAACAAGGTGGTGATTACTTTCGGGATCTATCATCAGATTTATTTATTGAGGTGTGTTCCTATTGGATCCATCAATTCATGATGACCTTTGGATAGGATTCGTATTGTATACCTGTGTTTGATACTTTTGGACCTACAAGAACGTTAGCTCTATAATATGGAAGACATATGTCAATGGTGGTCATGCACATTATAGAAGATATCCTAACATTTTATTGGTTAGTCAATTTCATACTCTAATAATAATCATTGAATTAGGGTTTTTATCCTTCGTCGAATATTGATTTATTAAAGGATAATCACAACAATTAGAAAAATTACTAACCTTTGGTTAATGCTTATCCCTTAATGACTTGCTTATATTGCTAGTGGCTCATCGTCAGATCAAACATACAATCTTGCATGTTTGTCCAATTTTCTAGACCTGTACCATCATTTACTAAAGATAGGGGGTCATTATCAACATGTTTAGACCCTTTCTTAACCTTAATTGATTTTTTGTTGGTGAAATAAACCATGTCTCTTAACCTTCAGGTGACTTGATCGTGCGCGACCATCGGATTTGGTCAAGGCTCACCATTGTTGTTAGATCTAGTAGAGCTATACTCTTTTTATTGGACTTTATTTTCCTTTGATAGTCATGAATAAGCATAGCCATTGGATCAAATCGGGGATAAACATGGTCGTCTAATCTAAGATCAAATATTACTTAGTCAATCGACCATTTTATCATCTTTCGTCTTCTTTAATTCAAATGCCACCGTTATATCTCATAGGTTAGAGCGCGGTCATCTAATTTGATAATAGTGTACCCTTCTCAATGGGTGATAGCTCTGATAAAGCATCGTCATTGGATATTTGGTGAGATCATACAAGACCATTGATGAACGCTCCATGTTTCTTAATATATCTGGGTGAAAGCGCTACCGTCGGATCAAGCAGATTAAAATGCTACTGTTGGATTTGACCTATGTGCACTAAATTATTTTATGCAACCTTTATTAACTCATGGTTGTTCAATTTTGGCAAATTGAAGCATCGTCGTTGATCTCCCTTCGATTTGTAATTACCTTTGAATGAGCGCTGCCATTGGATCTAGGCTAGTTCGAGCGTCACCATTGATTTATTTTGACCATCATTATATTGGTGACCACCCTATTAAATGTTGATCATTTTTTAGAAAATTTGGTCATCAGATCTAAGCGGTATTAAACGCCACCATCCAATTAACCTATGGTGTACACTCTATATTCTTTTGATTCTTTTGCTTGAAGTGTGACCGTTAGATCTGATCGGGTTTGAGCACTACTATTGATCTACTAATTATGAGAGACATCTTAGTTCAACTCAGTTGTGGACTTTTGATTTGCTAGATGAATCACTTTAAGCACTACCATTGGATTGGGCATATATTATTTATCGTAATAGTTTATCAAATTCAACCTACAATGTTAGTAGCTGAAAGGTGCATGTTTTTTATTTTTATTAACCTTGATTAAGCGAATGGGGGATAATTAGTAATGTGTTAGGGCCCTTGCTAAATATGATTAATTTGACTAATCAAGTATTGAATTTGTCTTACCAATAGATTTACCTTTGTTTATCTAAATCGAGTGCTACCATCAGATCATCTTGAGAGAGAGCACATCCATTGATCTCCTTCAGATCTGTGTGTACTTTAAACATAATCTTATTTTAATCCTTTGGCTATCCTTGGTAATTTGTGGTAAAATCGCATCCATTGGATCAAGTCTCGATCAAGCATAGTCGTGGATCTTTCATGACCACTATACTTAGGCTTGCAAACTTTAGACCATAGTGCTTTAAGATTCAACTTATTTAATTGAGTGCATTCATACGATTTCTCTTCGATAAAGCACATTTGTCGATCTTCTATAACCTGCAAGTTTGATAATAAAAAAATGGGTACATTATTTTATTTCGATAATATTTTATTAAGTCGAAATGGGGGTAATTAATAATATATTAATGCCCTTGCTATGCATGATTAATTATAGATTTACCTCCATGTTACCTTATACTTTTACCATTCCATTGCTTAGGCTTTGACTCAAGCACTGTCGTCAGATCTTGATGAGGATTGATGCACCCATTTATTTTTTCCAACTTGGAGGGTTAGTTACCAAGGGGCACCTATTTTTAACCTTTGATTTAGCAAAAAAATGGGAAAATTAGCTAACATGTTATACCTTTACTAATCTCACTTAGCGGCTCTAATTAATCTTTCGACATTTAACCCTTTTGATGGTGACTTTATGAACTTTTAAGAGGACGTGGTCGTATGATTAAATCATAATCAAGCACTGCCCTTGGATCTCTTGAAATAGTCTGATATTTATTTAAATCAATTTATCATTGTGCTTACACTTTTGAACTTTAGACCATGGTGCTTACCTTGCCCATTAAATGATTTTATTAAAACTTTACTTAGGCTAGATCTGACCTCGGGTCCAAATTTTTTAATAATACTTTTAGATACCTTGGGACTTAGGGGTTTATTCATTAGAATTAGACCCGCAAGTTATGATTATTTTTAAAATGAGGGCTCACATTAAATTCATGGATCATAAACCTTACTTTAAAAATTCAGGTATTTTAATGGTTTGACCTTTGTAGTGGATGTTTATTTAATTTTGACTTTTAGTCCTTTAGGATGAAACAACCTTTATAAAAGCAAATCCAATAATGGCCAAATATTGAAGGTCAATTTTCTCAGATGAAAATGCAATGGGGGCCAACAAAATTTGCTAATTTATTGAAACCAAAAATTTAAAATTGGGAGTTTCAGATGTTGAGTCAATTTTGGCTCCAACAAAGACTTTAGTCTTCAATGTGGATCTTCCTCTTGAATCTGTAATTCTGATTATTCTTCTTTGATTTCTATAACCTTTTCAAGAAAGCTATTAGTATCTTCAAAACCTATCATTCTTACTAAAATAACTTTGATTTAATAACCATCAGTCAGTTCTCCCAGTTCTTCAATTTCTTCTATCATCTAAGCTAGATGTCCTTTTTGCTATTTTGTAGACTTCAAAAAGGCATTTGACACAGTGCCAAGGAAAAAATTATGGAGCAGAATGGAAGAACTAGAGGTTCCAATTCACTACAGGGCAGCAATTCACAGACTATATGAGCATGTAAAGGCTAGAATCATAACACAGGAAGGGTTATCTGAATTTTTTGGTAGTGACATAGGTGTCAAACAAGGTTGCCCTCTATCTTTGACCTTATTTGGGTTGTACATTGACAAGTTAGAAGAATGGATAAACAAATTTGGGGGAGATGGTGTGCATTTAGCCAAATATGTGGTAAAACTTCTCATGTATGCAGATGATGTAATTCTTGTGGCCAAAACATCCAAATATCTAGAAGATCACCTTCAAGCTCTAGAAATCTTTTGTAAATAAGTTGGGATGCAGGTGAACATGAGCAAAACAAAAATTATGATTTTTTTAGCAAAAAAGAAGAAGCAACAACTCAAATTTCAGTTTGTAGGAGAACCACTTGATGTAGTAGTAGAATACAAATACCTAGGCATAGACTTTCATGACAAACTTAATTGGAATACATGTAGGATGAAAAGAACTCAAAGTGGCTGGAGAGCACTATATGCACTTCAAAACAGGTGTAGGAATGTCGAGTTGTGGGACTAGAAGACCACCAAGGTCTTATTTGGCCTACTTGTTACACTGGTTTTGTTGTATGGTTGCGATGTGTGGGCTAGTGGAACAACAAATGCAAAATGGAGGCAAATAGAAAGGATTCAAAAATATCTAATCATAAAATTTCTCAAAATTAAGGCCACAACCCCTTATGAAATTATTCTAGCTGAAACTGGAATGTTCCCTTTAGAAGCAATTGCTATGACCAAGATGTTATGTTACTTGAAAAAAATAGAAAACATGACAAATGATAGATGGCCTAGAGCAGCTAGGGACAAAGAGTTGCATAGGCAAAATAATACGTGGATGAAACAAAATCAGAAATGGATGAAACGTTGGGAAATCAACATAAATGAATGCCCAAATTTCAACAAAGACATAAAAAGTTATGTGAATGAAAAGTTCAGAAGTGGAATGTGGAAAAATGCAAGCAGGAAAAAACAATATTATATTGCAAATTTTAACCCAACGTATGACCACAAGGAAAAAGCGTATATAGGAACTGAAATCAAGTGGAAGGAAAAAATATTCATTGCTTAGATAAGTACTAGCTCTCATAGGCTTAGATGTGAAATAGGGAGATGGACAACACCCAAAGAACAATGGGAAGAAAGGATATGTACTCTATGCAGCACATGGGCAGTAGAGACAGAGGAACACTTCATCTATAAATGCCCGAGTTTTTCAAATATTCGTGACAAATACAAAGAAACACTTGGGAATGAGTTTATTACTGATTTATTTGAAGACAGTAAAATAAAAAAGTTGGAGAATTGCTAACACAAATCAACAGGAGAAGGAACAACCTTCTCAAATATATTAAAGATCATATGATATGATTTGAGTAATTTTACTCCCATATTTGAGATCCCATAGACCATATTTGGGTCTCACGGACGTAATTAAAATCTTTCATTTCATTTCATTTCAATACTCCAATTGGAAATAATTGGTTGGATGCTAAAATTATTACTGACAAGGATTTTGATATTGTCATGGCTAAAATTGGTTCCCATTGTTCATCTAATTTCCTTGATTTTGATTCTTGGGATTGAACCTGCAATAGCTGGTACTCTGGCCTTTTCTCTTGCATATCTAACAATACTTGTTGTACCATGGTTTTTTTCCTTTTGATGAAGAAGTAATTTTTACCTATGGATTATCTTTAGATGCCAATATAGTTTTAAACATCTTATATTTAACTATATTTCCACTTCATATTCCTGTAGAATATTGACTAAGTCATCAAAAGAAGTATCTTTACTTAGAATTTGTAAAGATGTTACCAAATGTTTATAGCTGTATGAAAGTGCTCTCATGGTTAATTGAGTAAGAAATTGATCCTTAAATATTTCTCCTAAGGTGAATAATTTCTCTTTGATATTTTCTACTTTTCTTAGGAAGAGTTCTATGCTTTCTCCATTGGCAATATCCCAAAGTTTTTCATATACCAAAATAGGTTTCACTTTATTCTTACAGGAGAAATAATTAGGACCCTTGAGTAGCTAAGATTCTACTAGGAAGAATTTATTTGAAGCCATTTAATTTCCCTTAATACCAATTCTTAGGTTTTGTAGAATTCCTTATGACTCCCTAGTATGTTTTGGATAAGATATAAAGTGCTTTTGTAAATTTTAGTTCAATTTTGGTTGATTTTGTAAAGTTTTTTAAATACCAAAATCAACTTCTATTATCCTTATTGCTCCTATTTAACAAAGCACTTTTACCAAATTTAAAGAGGTTTAAAAGTTGGATCTTTTGTCTCGATTTTAGAATATTTGAGACAAGTAAATATTATAAATTTCCAACCTTTAAAATGTTTTAAATAAACCTCTTGTAATGGCCCTTTGAAATTTTGATTTTAATTTTTCTAATTTCCAATAAATCAATTTTATGTAGTAGACCTTATGAATCCCAAATTTGAAAAAATACAAAAGATAACAATATTTGCAAAATATTAAATAGTTAAACCTAAGTATATGGCCTTATATCTCCTAGGTTATCTTACAAATATTATTTTTATTTTTGGTAATTTATCTCCTATGTTTTTTGCTTTCACAACCTTAAAATTTATCCTTGATTTTATAGCCTTATATCTTCTATGTTTGAAAGCAATATTAATGAGATAATTCACTTATCTTAAATACTTGTCTTCACACTTGAATAGCACTGGTTTTGACTGAGTATAATAGTTTTATTACGTACCATTTTTGTGGCACTTGAGTTGATAAATCCGGATGGGCCAAGTGTGGTATGGCTGAGTGAGAAATTATCATGTTTGTTCTTCAATGCTGGAGAGTATGATGTTGGTAATCTATCCTTCTTTAATGGAGCTTTGAATTCTCATTGCTCCCTTTCTTCCACTCTTTATGATGTTGTACGTTCACATTTCTAGGAGTGGAAGCTTGACACTCTTTATTTATGGATGAGCTATCTTTTGTCTATGTAAATAAGCTTCTTATTTTTATCTTCATTGATTTCCTTGATAAGCTTGCTTTGATTTAAATAAATCACTTTGATGAGCTTCCTTTGTCTTGTAGGTTCATCCATGGAGAGTATGCCCTTTTGATGGTTGAAGAGCACTAATATTTTGGCCCTTCTTTGGCTGGTTTTTCCTATACCTGTTGTGCCTTTTGAGGCACCTTCAAATCTGCTCCTTTCCTTGCATATGATGTATTATAGAAGTGCAATACCATGTAACCTTTACATGTATATAAAACCCTTTTTTATTGCACCTTTTCTTGCACTTTTTTGAAGGCCTAAGATTCTGATTTTGTAGTAGATTTTATGAGTGCATTATGAGGGTTTTGAGGATGTCTCTTTGGCTTAGACTCCTTACCCTATTTTCTTGGATATTTTATGATGAATCCAAACCTTGTAAATGTTGTAAAATATAAGCTTTCTTTTAGTTTCACTAACCCCTTTAGTACTTTGGATTTGAGAGTCACCAAGTCTCAATATTTGAAGCTTCTTTTAGGTTAGCTTTTCTTTTCTTGTACTAACCAATTTTGGTGGATTCTATTGGCCACTAATATTTGCAAGTTTTTATGCTTTAAGAGTGTCTTTAGACACTTGATGCAAACTAGATTTTGTACCTTTCAATGCACAAAACAAATTTCTTTTGAGAGTAATAATATTACAAATGAATCTAACAAATTCTACTTTTTAATGCACTAACAAATTAAACCTTATCACTCCAATCTACTCTCAATAAAATGCACTTAATCAATTCACTACAACTAATAAAGAATAATTTTAAATGAACCTTCAAATATTCTGCAAATTCACTACAATTAGTATTGTAGGATTCAGTCTTCTTTTCGATTTCCAAAGTAGATAATAGGTAGTTGATAGATAATTAATATTTGGAATCTAATCAGCTACTAGTGTGCAAATGAACCTCTATAAGAAATATTTTTATTTTACACTTCTAAAGGTTGTAATTTAGGTTGCAAATTTAATCTAGATTAAGGTGCTTTAACAAATTTGAAAAGTAATCCAATTAATGAATCTACTTGCACCAATAGTTGCTTACATTTTTTTGAAATATTTTGTAGCTTCTTTGCTACTTCTATAGAGGATGTAGATCTTGGTGTCTTAGATCACCAATTTTTTACCTTGAGTAATACCTTGCAGCTCTTTGTAGATTGTTTTGAACAAATCCTTCTTCACCGAACTAAAGTCTCAAATTTTCATTCATGAACCTAAGATTGTGTGACTTTGTTCTCCTCTTGTGGTCTCCTCCTATTGTAGATTTGGAGAATTTTGTGTCTCTGAAGTAGTGTCCTCTTTTTGTGGGAGGTAATATTCAATATTTTGGTTCTGGCCAACTTCTTCTATCTTCAAGTCATCTTGTTGAATTCTAACTTCTAGTAGGATCTTATTCTCAGGATTATAAATATCTTGAGGTATTCATTGGATTATTCTTCCACTCATATTTGGCACTCCTTGCTAAATTCTCATCCTCTTGGGCTTGTTTTCAAGTGGCAATAATTATCCCAAGTCCTTCATTATCAATGGCTTCTCCTTGGTAGTGGATTTCTCCAGTGAGTTCTTCTTTGATGATTTCTTTAGCAAGACTCTCCTAGCCTTTTACTGGATTCTCATCGAGGCCTTCCAAAGGTCTTTGATCTTGCAGCTTCTTTTGGTCTTCTTTGAGATATTATATTCAATATTCTACTTTTGGAAGTGTTGGTGGTGAGATCTTCTCCTGGATATATGATTCTGCTACTTCTAGATTTGAGCAGGACTCTCCTAGTCCTTCTTCTTCCTTATCTAGAAGTTATTAAAAGAGATCTCCTCTTGATCTCTCTTGCTTTAGGTTTTGGATTGATTCTAAAGAGGCTGCTCTTCCTAAATTTCTTATAGGAATATTTCTCAACTTACTGGATCTCCTTTACCTACAACAAAAATATTAGTACTGAAATTTGCTTCTGAATTAGGTACTCTCTTCTAGAGTCTTCTTCAGGATAAAGACATCTATGGCCTATTTTTGTATCAAGGCTTCTATGGCCTTTTCTTTAATATCAAGGCTTTTGTGGCCTTTCCTTCAATATTAAGGCTTCTATGGCCTTTTCTTCTATATCAAGGCTTCTATGGTCTTTTCTAGGCTTCTGTGGCTTTTTCTTCTGGATAAAGGCTTCTATGGCATTTTCTTCTGAACCAGGGCTTCTATGGAATTTTTATTTTTTATGAAATTCTTCAATATAGCAATGGAGATCTCCTATCTCCTAACTTCACCATGATTCTTTTCCAGGATTTTCTTCTGAAATATTCTCCTTTCTACAATAACTAGTATCTACATTATGAAGGTAAATTGACCTTCAAGAAATAAAGTTGAGGTCTCCTAGCTTTATATTGTAGGAGGCATCCCAATCATTTGAGAATTAATTCCCTATAATAAAAGAAACTTTAGGTAAATATTTCCAAATCTCTTAGATGAGCTTCACTAGTTGTTTAATCAAACTAGTGGATCAAATGTTGAGTCCTAGTCTTCACGAGTTTTTCTACAACTTTGTGGAAAGACTCTAGCCATATACAATCTCAGTATTTCTAAAATTGATATTTCATTCAGTCCTCACTTGTGGCTCTCCCTAATTCTATCACCTAGACTCTTCTAATAAATTTTTATAGTGACTGGTCTAATGACGCATCAGGTTGACAAAACATCAAGGTTAATGATAATGGTGATTTTCCTATTGATCTATCGTAGCTTGATCTACCATAGCTCTGATACCATTGTTAACTTTTGATACAACATGCAATGGGAGATAGCATTCATAAGATGTAGAATGATATGAAAGAAAGTAAATTTATGAGATAACTAAAATATGCTATAAATAGAAAAGACAAAAATGAATACAATAGTAGCTATGGAGGAAATGAACACTCTATCATACAATCTACTACTTAATGAATGAGCTCTAAGCTTATAGCTCACACACGCTACACTATTATCTATCCTCTAGTACTATGTTATCTCTTCTATATCCATGGCCCTTTATATAGGAAGATAAGTACCTTGGCCAACACTCTACCTAATTGTACAAGGGACACCTTGCACATTTACAGCTTGCACATTGACACTCGTGTATTTATTACATTACATGAAGTAACTAGATAACTTCCCCCTAAAGTAATCTAATTTCCTAAGTATGTAACAAGGAAGGTACATTTACATAACCCAAATAATGTAATATAAGCTATTTCTAACAATATGAGCCACTAGATCCTATTGTATTCTCTCTTCCAAAGGAACATGAACTGGATCAATATCTTCTAAACATGAAGCCATAACTCCACGTCATAGATCGATATGTTGAGCTTCCCTTGATAAGATCTTCAACATGTACTATGGTGATCATAATTGGTCCCCTAATGTTAAAAGAAGTCAATTGAAACATGATGTAATAAGAAAATATCTAAATAATCAATCCCAATGGTTATAAATGTCCCAAAGAAATAATGTATACCTTTTAGTGATCATCCAAAAATTACTTCTATTGCATCCCAAAATATTACCAATCACCACACTAAAGGATTGTGGGAGCTAGAGCAAACATCTATTATGAGAAAAGAGAAGGATTATACATGATTTTTATATGAGAACATTTCCAATCGGGTCCATTTTTCATAGAAAAAATCTTATAGAAAATAGTAATAGGTCTTTGTATTGATGTCATCAATTTGTAGAGATCAAAAAATTGTGCTAATTGGAAAAGAGACCCAAAATACTTTTGTATATAAAAATTATGTTATTTGGAATTTTGGGCATGTTAAAGCTAAAGGAGAGCAAAAATTAAATGACAAGCCTTAGGAGAATTTTCAACCAATCAAAGTCACCACTTGTCACCTCTAGGTACCTCTTTTCTTAACATCACTCATTGATAAGACTTACAACTAGAACAATGTCAGCAAATCAAATGTTGACATTGGGTATGCTAGTTTTCCTCCATTTATATATATATATATATATATATATATATATATATATATATATATATATATATATATATATATATATATATATATATATATATATATATTATGCCTAATTTTAGGAAAAGTATCATCGATGGGACTCAAAACTAGGTCCTTACTATCATAATGTAGGTCCCCTACCATTGCACCAATGACATACACATGCATAAAGAGGGAGGTTCTTTCCTTTGAAGCACTGAGGATAAAAAGGGCGATAAGGTGGTGCTATCACTATGTGCACCATGTTATGTGGTCATACAAAGACTGCATACCTTCATCAATACCACATGTGGAGGATCCTCATCCTTTAGATTATGTGGTATCCTCAACAGAAGGTACCCCATGGTATGATGAAAGCTATCTTGGCCTGATCTTTAGGTGCAACCATGATATGATAATATCCTAAAAAACCATCCATGAGCAAGATCATACCACATTTGGGAATAAAATATATGATCTGATCTATGTTGGATAAGTTAAAATCATCCTTGGAACATGCTAAGTAAATATCTTGAAATTCTATACATATCTTGATTTTTCCCATTTTCTTAGCCATCAAAATGATGTTGTAGATCCATTCAAAATAACTGATAGCTTTTATGAAATTGACATCAAAGAGTTGTTGGAGCTCCTCCTTCACCAAAAGGGTGACCTTAGGATGCATCTTCCTAAGCTTCTGCTTAACAATCTTAAAACTAGGGTGAACTACTAAATGATGCACAACAATGGAGGGATCAAGTCATGGCATGTCGACATATGATCAAGCAAAAATATCATGAAACTCTTTCAACAAATTGGTCAATTTCTCCTGCTCTTCCATGGATAAGGCTTTACCTAGCTTAAGGATTATAGGGGTCTTCTTAGAACCTATGTTAGCATATATGATCTCCTAAATGATAAGGGACGACTCATCCTCAAGAAGAGGTGAGGCAACAATCACTCCTAGTTTCTCAAGGTCCTAGTGAGATATAGAACCAAAGTCCTCTTGAGAACTAGAAGACTCAACCTATGTTGTGCAAGGAACTAACCCATCAAGGGAGAATCCATTTCAAGGGACATCCTCATGTACTATATCACAAAGAGTATCACCTTCACCATACTCCTTTAGGTTCACAACTAACAAAGAGGGAGAGGGTGATCCCTCATCCTCAGCATTCCACTCCAAATCTTGATAAAATATCCTTATAAGAGGCTATTGAAGAGAAGTATTGACTTGATCCTATGATGAAGCATTGATTAATGGTTTCTAACTCACATTTAGATTTATAAATTGCTTAGTTATAAGAGATGAGAAAATTGATGGACATAAATAAATATTAGATTGGGTTTGTTTAACTAGTGAATAATATTCAAATGGGTGAGGATCGTCCAAAATGGTGATAAATTGTTTTTAAAATTTGAACTTCAAAAATTGGTTAAAAATAGAAGGAAAAAACCTCATCACATGGATCCAAGGTAATTTAAGAATAATATTAAGATATGTAAGTCAAGACACCACATAGAGCAAGGTATCTAAGATTTTAGGTCTAACCCTAAAGGGGAGAGACACAATACCGCAAGCTTCTTGGGATACATTATTGAAAATTTTGATGATGATATCAAATTTAGTTAAGTGTTCCTCTTTTAATCCAAACTTTTGGAAGAATTGATAAGTGCATAAATTGAGGAAAGAACCATTATTAATCAGAATCCATTTTATAAAGGTTTCCCCAATAAATGCAGTTATGTAAAAGAAACAATCCCCTCATAAGTTTTAAGAAGGTATATCATTGTCTAAGAATATAAGGTGATGTATCCCAAGAGAATTCACAATATTAGCTATAGCACTAGGGGAAATATCTTGAGGAATAGATTGTTTTCTTAGAAGTTTCAACAAGGCTTCCCAATGAATGGGAGAAGTTTGTAAAAGTTCTAAGAGAGAGATCTTGGTTGAGGTACTAGATAATTATTGTTGGATGTCAAAGGAGACTTTAGGTTGTGGCTTCAATACTAAAGGTGGATTTTATACCCTTGTGCTCCTTTTTTGGGTATTCTTCAAAACTAAGGTGGGTTTTGAAGGTGGGTTGGATGAAGAACTCGTCTCCTATTGAAAATTGAGTCGGTTGATTGTGTGCTTGTTGTAGTTATTGTTATCATACCAACCATATTATCATAGGGAGGTGGCACATTCTGATATGAAACTTGATTAGTTGTTGGCTAACCATACTTAGGGAGGGGATCTTGGAATATTCCCATGTATTGATTAGTTGTAGGTGCTTATTGAGTAGGAGGTTGATTTTTTGTTGGGAGAATGGGTTAAAAACCTTCTATAACAAGGCAACATTCATCAATTAAGTCTTAAACCACATGTTTCAACCTCTTACATCCATTTGTCATGTGCCCCTCCACTCTATGATACTCACAATGTTCACCAAATTTATACCAAGTAGTTGTGGTAATAGGTTGCCTTATAGGTGGTAACTTAATCATGTTAGCTTCCAGAAGCTGCTTCAAGACCACTATCATAGGTAAGTTGAGTCTTGTGAAATTCCTTTGTGGGGGTTTTTGAGGTTGGTTAAGCACCATATTTTGTAGGGTGTTAATAACACTATTAATAGGCCTACTATCCATTAACCCATTACCAACCACATGCTTGTTCTTATACTAATTTTTAGTGGTCCTATCCTATTTTATCTTAGGTTGACCTCTTCTAATGAGGGCTTGCTATACCTTTTTTGCTAGATCTATAGCTTGGTCAAAAGATGTAATAGTTGTTTCCAATTTATAAGAGATTTGTTCTTGTAAGTTTCTAATAAATATCTCAAGTATGTCTCAAGGAGGTAGGGTATATCTCAAGAATCCAACAAGACTCCTCCAATGAGACAATTTTTTTGAAAAACTATCATCTTCACTTTGTTTTAGCATATAGATATATTTCATAGTCACATTTTTTTCAACATAAGCACCGAATTATTGAACAAATATTTTAGTTGTCTCTTCAAAATTTCTCAAATAATGGTTAGGCAGTTGATAATACCACTCTAATACCATACCACCAAGGCTCTTAGGGAATATTTTTAGTAACAACATGTCATCATATATGATATCATGGCATGTTGTTCTAAAAATTCTTAAATGCTCAATTGGATATTTCATTCCCTTATAGATAGGCAAAATTGATATTATAAAATGCTTAGAGTCGGGCCTAGAGGAAATGATAAGATATAAGGGTTAATTGCATATTTCTCTATAGTTATAGGTGAAACTATGCGACTGAATCATATCCACTCTTGAAACCAATTATTTCACCAAACTAGTTAAACTTTGTATTTGAGGATTGTTGTTGTGCAATGTCCTTAGGTTCCCTAAGGAAGAGGTATAGGTAGGCTATTGGAAGGAAACTTAGCTCATGTTAGAGGTATTGATATTGTTATGGTATGGGTTATAATATGTGGTATATTTCTATGAAGAATAACCAACAGAAGCATGAATATTGAGATTAGCTGAATGAAGAGTAAATTGAACATAATCTTGATATGCACTACTAGTTGGAGGAACTTATGGAATTCTTCCAATGTTGGTGATTATAGTAGTGACACGTATTGGTTTAGGAAAAGGATTAACATGATGTGAAGATTCAATCAAGGGTTCATTGTGAACATATTGAGGGTAAATGGTTTGATGATGAGATTTTCCAACTTCCTTGAGTCAAGCTTCCTCTTCCATAGCCTTATCCAAGGCATCTTTATGATGCTTGTAGAAATACTAGACATGTTAAAATGATTTAAATATAATATTCCTATTGTACCCCTTAGTAGGATCAAGGTAATTATCAACTTCTTCATTTTATTCCTCTTATAGATTATGGTTATCTCTATCAACCTAACCATCTTCTTGAAAAATCCCATCAAACTCTAAAATCCTTTACCCACTCCTAAGGTTGGGAGCCATTAGGAGAGAGGGAAATGATAGAGTGGAAAAGCATGGAAGCTAAAAACTAGCAAACACAAGATTTTTAAGATTTTTTTAAATGTTTTCTAATCTAAACAAACATTATTAGTGGTATTATTTAAATTTTTAAAGAAAACACAAAGGAAGAGGTTTCCTATCTTGGCCACTAAGATGTGCATTCATGTCGTGTTCACCAAAAATGTAGAGGGGGAAAACTACCCTGCCATGTATGATTCTTAGCTGGATCCACTAGGAACCAAGGTGAACCATGGGGGTGTGTTATATTTTCTACACTCGGGGACACAAAAGTATGGGTTCACCAAGAATGGTTTTAGGACTCATTCCAAGCCTAGGGTGGGAGTGTTTAATATGTCAATTAAGCATACACCTATTTTTTGGCCCTTCTAAACTAAGCTCAAAGAATGAAAGAACAATGTAAAACACACAAGATGCAAGAAGACAAGAGCTGACCCTAGTATCATTATGTAATTCAATGATGTCTAACCCTAGGGTTGCAAAATAAATTTTTTGAGCAAGGTTCAAAGGGAATGCACAAGCAATATTAAAATCCTAGATGCACACTATATGCTTTTATTCTTTCAAATGTCTAGAAATTTGATCAAATGATTTTCCTTTACTTATAATCTAGGTTTTGGATAGAAATTAACAAAATCAAACACCAAACAACCTAAATATTTATTAGGTAACTTATATGATCTAGTGGCTGATCCAAGCTATTTCTTTCATCCATTGGTTTCAAATCCTGCAAAATAACTTCACAAATTCTAGAAAATTTGATTAGTGTTTGGGGGTCTACTTAGGCTGCTATAATATTGAGCTTGGAGGTGCAGCAGTCAAGACCCTTGGTCCTTTTAGTTGATTTTTCAAAAGCAAAAATATCTTTGATATTTAGAGAATGCACAAACAAAGTGGAATAGATAAATAACAATGAAATATAATGTAGATAGGGTGGACACAATAGAACACTAAAATGCAAATACAAATTTAGGGTTTTGGAGTGCAAAACTTTCTCCCAAGCCCTAATTTACCAAATTTGCACCTTGTAAATGGGGAGCATGAATCTGGCATACCATATTCATTCCCTATCTGGTTGGGGCATGAATTTGGTTTAGATACCCTTTTTAGGCCCTAAAATAATGAAAAACAAAGTGCAAAAAAACAAAAAAAAGACTTGCAAATCAACTAAAGTGAATGCAAAACCTGATGAGATGATGGAGGAAGTAATGAGTAATGAATATATGGATGAAGCACTCCAAGAAGGTTGATATATCCAATCACCAAGGGTCCTCCACTCAATACCCAAGAGAAGCCAACACCAAAGCACAAAATAAAAAAATAGCGACTTGCAGTAGAAGGGCACTGTTGGTCATCAAATCTGCCCACGAAAGGATTTTGGGTAAGTGTATGAATCCTAGACCTGGACCAACATTGAAATGTGAAAGGGAAGAGATGCCCCTCGTGCCAATCTTCGAAGAAATTCCGGATCCTATACTAAACTACTTCGGTGTTTAAGATAAGGGTGTAGGAAAGAGATAAAATAGTAAAGGTGCAGGAAAGAAATAAAAAGGGGTAAGGGAAGAGATGTGATAATTTTATGTGGGAAAGAACAAGAAGCACGATCACTAGCTAGTAACTTTAAATAGCAGCAAGAAACACCAAGAATAAAACAAAAGAACATAGTATTAACCTTCCTATGTATCCTTTGGACTAGTTTCAGGATTACCCTTCCTTTTCGTCGAAATTTAGAGTTCAGAGTTACGGTAATTAGGACAAAGTAAAATAGCAGAAACAAGCTCCTCAAGAAGTATACAAGAAAATAATACAGCGTTTTCCTCTCCTATGTATCCTTCGGGAAAATTTTAGGGTTTCATCCCCAATCGCACACATAAATCCAGGATTCAAAATTACAGTATGCAAATGAAGAAAGATGAAAGAAATAAATGCAGAAGGCAGCATACAAGAGAGAAATCAAGCCCAAAGCTCTTTAGTATTAAACACAAGAATTCAAGTTACAACAGCTTTCTTAGCAGAAAGTTCCCCCCATTTTACATTACAATGTCTGGGTTTTTATAGAGGACCCGACCCTCTGAGCCATCAATGCACAACACCCTCAAAACCTGAGAAGTCGGCTCTTCGTGGCCCTCATAATTGAGCTCTCAAATATTTTGCCAAAATTAGCAGCTGCGATCGGGTCAGCTGGGGAGACATGCATTAGTGAGCCGCTTGAACGTCCTTGGCTTTTGGGTGTAGTGCTCGAGTGGTCGCCATGCTCGTCGGGATCTCCTTTAGAAACTGATACTTCATTTTCAATTGCCAAAAATGAGCAGCGGTCTTATCGGGCACGTAAAAATGCATTTATGAGGCACTTGATTGCCTTAGAAAAATACCCGGCTTGGAGTGTGTGCCCTTGAAGTGCTTCACTAAATTTTTGTTCGCAACTCCGCTTTGCAATTGACTTGAGCCAAAACAGATGCTCCTTCTTGGTTTACACTTTGCATGGTGGAGCTTCACAAGGCAGCTTCGGGGGTGTCAAGTGCCGAAGCAGGTATTCCTTCTCAAGGTGGGGCTCTTCATTTTTAGCTGCTTCACTGACGAGACATGCCAAAACTACTTCGTCGAGGTTCTCCGCCTAAAGTGGATGCTTTGCTGGTGAGTCTTCAAAATACTTCATCGCGATCCTCCCTCAAAATTGTAGTTCGAGGGCATTTCGGCTGAAGCGCATTCTTGCCTTCAAAAAATGTCTCGTTCTTTATGACCACTACCACTTTGGGAAAAAATGCTTCACATGAAAGCTAGCCGAAGCAGATGCTTCGCGACAACTTTTGGTGAAGTAAAAATGATTCATTGGTGGGGAGGCCCGAAGTGGGTGCTTCGACGGTTTTTTGGCGAAGTACTTTTAAATGTCTATGCTCTTTCTGCTTCGCAAGGTTTTCATCCGAAGTGACTGTTTGAAATGCTTCGGGCCCGAAGTAGTTTTCTTGCCTTAGCAAACTCAGACCATGATCTAGACTTTCCTTCTTTGGTGAAGTTGTTCTTTTGGGTTGCTCAAATGCCGCTTCGCAAAACTTTCACCCGAAGTGGCTGCTTGAAATGCTTCGGGTGCGAAGGTCTTTTCATCCTCTACTTCTTCCTTTTGGTGAAGCTGTCTTCTTTTTTCTTGTGAAGCCTTTTTCCTTAGCTTGCTCAGTAGCGAAGCTCTTTCATATTCATTATATGTACAAGGGGGATGGCGATGAAAGCCAAAATTGCTGCAATTAAAAGACATATTTTACAAAAAAATTGATTTTTCTACCCCTCTATGTAATGTGACAAAATTGTCAACATTCTTGGTGACTCATAGGGAAACGAGCTCATATCGATGGAAGAACCCTCAGCTTTGATCCGTTGGGCTAGAGTTACCTCCAAATCCTTTTCCCTTTTCTCCTTTCGGGTGTGCTTCCATGGCTTCTTCTTCTTCTTCTTCTTCTTCTTCTTCTTCTGGTGAGGCTTCCTATTATGGTGATGGGAGAAGGCGATCACGAATGCATTCCATGGTTCTACGGACATAAGCCTAGGCACCCTTCTGAAATGGCTCTTGGTATTCAAGTGCCTTGACAAAGACATGGAACCGATCGATCTACCCAATGTCAGCATGTTTGGATCTTATGTTTAGATAATTCAGGCAAGCTACGATCTTGCAATGTCTCAGAATGAAGTCTGTGACCTGCCCTTCTGTAATTGGCTCTTCCCAGCCATCTATCTTTGAGACATCACCTTCAAAATGTAGCCAAGCCAGCTTGAGCTCTTCCTTAGTCAAAAGGTTCCCGTCCTCATCCGTGAAACTTGGGAAACCTAAGGAGGAGAGATCTTGGAAGTAGCCCAGTGATGTGCATTGCTCCTGCTCAAATACATCCAGGAGATTCTTTGCCTTCTGTGCTTTCCTCACCTTAGAGAAGAAGGTGTGAACTGTAGCTTGAGCTATAGACCAATCCCTAGTCGTTTGACTCATCGCAACAACCTGCAGGTCCTGATATTTGATACTTTGGACCTCAAAAGCTAGCTTGAGTTGCTTTTTGATTTTTTGGATGACCTCATCTACTTTTGGCCCTTCCTGAGTAGTGGCATACTGGGCTTCGGTGATAAATGTTAAAATTGATAGGGCACTGGAGGCCCGAGATTTGAAATTTTTGAGCAAGTGTGAGCAAATTTATTTTATTCGGCCTATGTCTAACAACTCCAAGTTTTCTTTTTTGTACAACTGCTATTGCAACTGCAAGATCTTGCTTTCAAACTCTTTGGTCCTTAGCTTAGCTTCAGCCTATATCTGGCCCTGAATTTTAGTTGCGTACTGCAGCTGTCTTACTTGTTGTCTCAAGGAGACTACTTCCTTTTTCATTTGTTCACACTGCTTCTCTGAATCCTCCAGCTTGGAGCAAATTCTGGCTAGGTCCTCTTCCAACTTGATTTTGGTGCTTTATGCTTCAAAGCGACGTTGGCTGGCAATGTTCGCATGCGCGCGAAAAGTCTCAATCCTGACATGCATGGACATAGATTCATTTTCTACATTTAGGTGCTCCAGGTCCTTGGTATTTTCTTGATATTCATAATATGCTAGAGTCATCTCATCTAGAGTTTTCTAGACCTTAGGGAGCTTCTTTACCTTATGTAAATTTCCGCCTTTCAAGTCAAAAATGGTGCATTTTTCTACTTCGGCCAGAGAGCGCCCTCTCTTTTTCTTGGCCTCCTTCAGCATCTTCCCTATGTTCTGCCGGGCCTGGAGTAGCTTCTCGGCTAGAGGGCATTCCTTAATCAAGGACATCTCTGATTCAAATGAGGCTAGATCTCCAGCCAAAGGGGTGAACAAATATAAAGAATGAATAGGGGATGCCTACCTCACCAGTAGGTTCGGTGATGGGTGTGACGGGAGCTTCAGCGAGGGGAATGATGATGTGTGCAACAGGGGAACAAGGAACGGGATCCAGTGTTGGGGTACTATCTTTGCCCTGACTGAGGACCAAGGGAATTGTGACATGGGTATGTGAAGTAGTACCAATAGATTTGTCCCAGCTAGACGACTCGAATGGAGTGGGGCTAATAGGATCATGAGACAAACTTGGGGTAGTAATGGGCAACGCGTGAGAGGGTGATTGACTTTGTGAGGGAGGGAGAGACTGCTGGGGACTTAGGACCGATACCATGGTGGGCATGCTTTGAGAAACTAGGGCAAAGGGTGGAGAATGCATACCTTCATGCCGGCCTGGTAGAGCAGCAGTAGTGACCTCCTATGTTATCGGCTCTTGCTCCTTTGCGGCTTCAATACTTGTGACCTCTATGAATTCTTCTTTGGGGACTCCTTTTGTTGGAGGAGTTCCTCCACATTGATGACGTCCTTGTCCGGGGTTGCTTCGGCTCTTGGTGATGTCATCCCTTCAATATTTGCTTCGGTTGGGCCGATTGCAGGTTGTCCAATAGAGACACTTGGGAGCTTTGTGCGGGGTCGCTTCGGGTGGGTCTAAGGCACTTGAGCTTGCTCCTGCATCTTTCTATTATTTTACTTCGATGATTGCACCGACCCTATAGTACATATGTCATGGCTTTCTATCGGCTCCTACAGTGGTTCTTGTGGTGTGGTTTTGGCCTCTTCCTCTTTTTCTGCCTCTAAAACATCATCTTTCTCCTTGGGCTTTTGCCCGATCCTGGAACACTCGGGGGAACAAAATCGGCAAATGAGGTGGGCTTCCAAGTCCCAGCATTGGCTTCATAAACAACCATGAAGTCCTTATCCATCTCCAAGAGTCAATATGATTTTGTCTTTTGTCGATGAACTCTCATTTTCCACAATTCCCTTAATTGTTCTGTGCCCCAATCCTTCAATTCCTCACTCAGATCATCCTTCATCTTTCTCAAAAAAATGGAATATGGTCTTGGGAAAGGATGTTGAATAGGATCAAACTCCACTTCCATAGGGTAGAATTCATGCCATGGAGGCAAGGTTTTCATCCTCTCTAAATGCCACTCCAAATCCCTTCCATTGGGATTATTCCTCTGCTCCACAATTTCTGGGTGGGGACAGACATGAAAGTTCTTGAATTTGAGATGATCCCTCATCACTCCTAAGGGATCGTAGAGCCATCTCTGAGGGATCTGGATCAGACCGAAGCTAGCAATATTTTCCTCCAGGAAAACATGTTGCTTTAGGGCAAACACCTCTATTACCCCAATTTTGAAGGGGAAGTCATAGGTGTGTGCCCATTTTTGACTATGGATGTAGATGGCATTCATTGCGTCGCTCTATCGAGCAACCTCTAATGTGAACTGGTACTCAGAGGGGTAGACAGGCAGTAGGAAAGGCTTCCCTATAAAGTTGAATAGGCGGATCACCAGTCCTTGTGTCAATTGAAAGACGTCTTCCTTCTTCTCCATTACCACTCTGTCTCTCAAACTGAGGGGCACCCAAGGGCAAGAACCCTTCAACAAATGCATGGCGAGTACCAAGAATTGTTGATTAAAATAATAATAAGACTCTGCCCTCAATAGGAGGGGAGTCCATTGGTATACAGGTAGAGGATTTCCATCCTTGCCGCTCAAAGAAATGGTAATGTGGGGGAATTTCTTATGTACATGGTAGAAAAACAACCAAACTAAGAAAGAATAGGGTGCAAAGTACTAGCCCATCCAAAAATTCTTCATGCTGGTAAGCCGTGTGTGTAGGTTTCAGGCCACCCATTCTTCCCAATCAAAGAATACTGGGTTGGTGTTTGGCCTTGAAGCATCGGGGGTGTAGAATTCCCCTCTCGAAATGCATTCAGCCAAGGACACCTGCTAGGGGGTGCACCGAAGCATCTGTCGATAGGCCTGCTACCCATGCAATGATGGAGAAGATATCCATGCTTTTGAAATCTGTCAAGGGGAGGGGCATCTAGGGTAGCTTGCCTAAAGGGAGCCCATTCTTGAGGTTCTCTCTAAGAAATTTTAAAATGTAGGTGGAGGTAGTGAACCTATCCATTTGTTCGCTCAGGATGACATTGCAAACAGAATAGCCTTTGGGCGGCCCCTGTTGTGGTCCGAAGGCTACTTGTACATCTTTCAAAATTGAAAATAATTTATGGCCCAAGGCGTCCAACACTTGTCTGGATGAGGGCCAGTAATTATGCGTGATGGCACAGATTAATTTAGGACAGTGGTGAGCGAGCGAGGTCAGATACCAGTAAATCTGAGAGTAGTATGCGACAGCTCTCTTATTCTCTAGGGTGAGTCTACTTGTCATAAACTCGATAGTGCATTGAAGGTCAGCTACACCCTTTGAGAGCTTTGTGTCCCTAATTTTCTCCCACCCATCAATTGGTGGTTCTTCAAGTTATTCCTCTTCAGAATCCTCTCCTTCTTCCACTGGTTGTTTTTCTGGGCGAGGATTGAGATTGATTTTCTTAGGTCTGTGTTTTTGCTCCTCTTTTCCCTTCTTCGTTTTCTCCGGGGGCATTGTCTCAGGCTCATTCCCCTTCTCCTTAGATTTTTTCTTTCCCATTTTGAATATGGGTGGCGGTAAAGTCCTTGATGCAGAGAGCTTCGAAGTGAAGGACTTTGATACAAATGGCGAAAGAATTGCAAAGTAACAGTGAAGGCTCTTAGTCTTGCATGAACCGATATATGAATAACCTTCTCACTACTAGGGCCTTGCATTTTATAGCCTTAAAAGGCAACCACCTTAATTTATGGCACCTACAATAATTAAATTTACAACCCGAACTGGGAAGGTTGTCGTGACTTTTGATTGGTTCTACGACGATGTGGTATGCGGGCCCATGTGGTTCGATGATTTCCCTTGCATCGGGAACTTAACCTTCTGCCACATTGTACCCGAGCATGAACTTTTCTCACCATAGAATTCTCTCGGGATGTGCTCCACCACCCTTGCATTAATTTCACTTGCTACGGATGTTCCCCTAGGTTATCATTGGTGCGTTCCTTTAGGCACGTTTCAAATGTTCCTGCCTCATGCATTTGTTGGGTTGGCAAAGTGAAAACAGTGCTAAAACTATTTTGCGGTGAACTTCCAGCATGGGTAGATCTTCTATGCTTCAGGCCCGAAGTATTTCTCCCTCGTTGCGTCGTTACTTTGCTTCGTGGAAGGCTAGCCCCTCGAATCTCATCTTCTTTTAAAAAATGCTTCGCTAGAATTCCTTTGAAAACTACTTCGCTCAAACTTCTTTTGTGAAGCATTTCTTAGCCTTATTTCTTTTGAGGACTCCTTCCAAGCCAAAGTGCTTCACTATGAAGCATATCGTATTAGTTACTTTGCACAAAAAATCCCTGAAGGAGATCCTTTCTAGGTCTAGCAAAGCTAGAATTTGTCACTGCGGTGGTGTGATACTTAACCTTTCTGCAATATTGGAACAGAGTATATACAAAGATAAAATTTTACAAAAGTAAAACTTGAAACACACATTTTTTTTGTTTTGTTTTGCTTTGTCTCAGCGATGAAAAGTCTTCAAATGAAGACCATTGATAGAGATCGGCAAGATCTGACCCTTGGCATCTTTGAGGATGAAAGAGTTGGCCGAATTTACCTTCACGGTTTTGAACGGTCCGTCCTAGAAAGCATCCAATTTATCATGATTTACAGGCTTGGCCTTCCAAGAATCCCACTTCCATACTATATCTCCCACTTTAAAGGTGCGATTGGAGGATTTCTTCTTAAACCAGTCTCGAGTGATCTGGGTATGTTTAGCGAAGCTCTAGTAAGCCTTTTCACGATCTTCTTCTAGTTGTAGTAGCTGAGCCAGCCTATTTTCCATTGGATTAACTTCATATTCCTCATCCAGCAACTACAATGTAGGGATTTCTATGTGGGTAGGTAAGATGACCTCCTTGCCATACACCAGGGCATAAGGTGATGTCTTTATTGACTTCTTGACAAAAATCCAATCGGCCCACAAGGCTCGGTCTAGAAGAAGGTGCCAAGTTCTTTTGTTATTCTCCATGAGCTTTCTTAGCACTCTTAACAGAGTCTTGTTGGTTGATTCTGCCAATTCGTTACCCAATGGATAGTAATTGGAGGAAACTTTATGATATATCCCATATTTGTAGAGGAACTCATTGATTTTGGTGCTTGAAAATCTAGGTCCATTGTCTATTACGATCACTTCTAGGATGTCGAATCGAGTGATCAATCCCTCTAGGAAGGTGATTATAGTCTCCTGATCAGCATACTTCGTGGGAACTACTTCGGCTCATCTGGTGAAGTAGTTAGTTGCGGTCAGGATGAACTTATACCCCGTGAAATATTTTGGTGAGATAATCCCTATGAAATCCAACCCCCATTGTTGAAAGAGAATCTCTACTTGTATCAGTCGGAGAGGCATAAGAGCACTCCTATTTTGGTCGGTGAACTTCTGACATTGCTCACATCGGCGATAGATTGCGAAGACATCGACGAAGAGTGTAGGCCAATAATAACTAGCTTTTATTATCTTTAATGTCATTGCTCTTCCTACGAAGTGACCTCCAAACAACCCTGAATGAAATTCTCCCAAGACTCTTCTCTTATCATCTTCTTTTATACACCTCAGAAGAATGCCATCGATGTTCCTAAAAAATAGGCCTTCGAGGTGCAATGTGTATCGGAGGGATCGCATCCTGAAGTGCCTCCGCTGTGAAGCATTTAGATGCAAAGGACATCTATCGATGTTAAAATATTCAACTATCTCTCTGACCCAGTCCTTCTTGTCCTCTTCTTGGTTTGTGAAGCATCCTTCCATTGTTGAGTCGTCCCACTAACAAGCTATCACTTCGGCCACTACGCTCTTCGCCAGTTCTTGACATAACGTGCGATCATGAACCATTTTTGTGGGTCTGATCTCGATGTTGAACTCTTGTATCTTGCTGACCCAACCGGCTCTTTTGCTTCCCAATTCTCCTTGGATGATGAAATTGTGCACATCGGGGTGAATGACAAAGATTGTAACCCGACTTTGGGAAATGAATTGCTTGAATTTCCTAAGAGACTTCATTACTGCATGCACCTGCATTTCTATGAAATTATATTTTTCTTCATGGGGATGTATTACCTGGCTTAGAAACATGATGGGGCGCTCTTTGTCATCTTCCCCTTTAGGTTCTCCTATGGTGTATAGGATGAAATCCCTATTGTAATCAGGGTTGGTTAGGACTGGTGCCTGAGCAATCCAGGCCTTGGTCCCTTCAAATGCTTCTTTTCTCTCCTTCATCCAGATGAATTCTATGTCCTTCTTCAAAATTTTGGATATCGGCTTGATGACCTGGGCAAATTCTGGAACAAACTTCCTCACAAAGTTGATCTAGCCGAAAAAGGATTGAAGTCCTTTCTTGTTCATAGGGACTGGGAGCTTTAACAGAGCCTTGGCCCTATTAGAATCTACATCGAGACCCTTTTCTGATATCACATTTCCTAATAACTTCCCTTCGTTGACCACGAATATGGACTTCTTTGGATTGATTGAAATTCCAAACTCTTGGTATTTTTTGAATACCTATTGTAAATGAAAAGAATGATCCTCCCTTCTTCGAGAGAATATGGTCATGTCATCCAAATAGATAACAATAACCTTATTCAAGAGTTCACCAAAATCTAGATCCATGGCCCTCTGAAAAGTAGCCCCCGCATTCGAAAGGCCGAATGGCATTCGCTGGTAGGCAAATGTTCCCCACTTGGTGGTGAATGTATTTTTATGCTGATCTTCATCCCTAACCTAGATCTGGTTATATCCAGAGAAACCATCTAGTAGGGAGAAGTGCTAAGCCCCAGCTACTGAATGCAAGATCTGATCTATCTATGGGAGAGGATAGTGATCTTTAAGTGAATCCTGGTTTAGGTTACGAAATTCCATGCATAACCGTATATCTCCATTCTTATTTCTTACTGGGACTAAATTTTCCAACCAAGAGGAATGCTTTATGGGATAAATTATCTTCGCCTCAAGCATCTTCAAGAGTTCGGCCTTCATCAAGACCTTGATCTTTGGATTGACAGGCCTTTGCTTCTATTGGAAAGGTTTTATCCCCTCCTGCAACTCAATTGTATGTTGGATCAGTTTTCGATCGTATCCTTTTAGGTCTTGGTAAGACTAAGCCACTGTGTCGGCATACCTTTTGCACAGGGATCGGATCTATTCTAGCTCTTCTAAAGTGCAATCTATTCCAAATTTTATTGCTTTTCTAGGCTCAAGATCCAAATACTAATACTTCTTTGCATTGACTTTGATCCTATGAGAAACTGCTCAATCATTCTAGTCAAAGAGGCTTTCAAGCGTAATTAATCCCTTGGGAACATGGTTATTCTTCAATTGAACTAGCCCTTCATATTCCTCATCGTCAGGGTTTCTCTTTTCAATTGTGGCTGCTTCTTGAATCATGAAATTCACAATCTGCTCATCGTTGTCAAAAACTTGCCAATGCAGATCTCTGTCTAGGACAGAGGGCCTGTAAATCATCCTCACATCCTTAGGCTTATGCACCATGTCTTCTACTGGAGAATATTTGGCTACGATGGATGCTAGAACATCGGCATGTCGGTTCTTTTCTCTTGGAATAGACTACAGATTGAGAGATTTGAACTGGTCAAACAAGTCCCATACCCTGTTTCGGTATGACTTGAGATAGTTCTTCTTTGAAATGCACTTGTTGGTGACTTGATTGCATACCAATATTGAGTCTCCAAAAATTTGGAGATGCTTTATGCCTAACTTTTTTGCTTTTTTGAGTCCTATGCATAATGCTTCATATTCCACTGCATTGTTGGTGTAGCTCCATACCAATCGGTAACAATATTCCTTCTGCTCTCCAAAAGGTGATACTAAAATAATCCCCACCCCAACATCGTTTTTGCATCGGGCACCATAGAAGAATAATTTCCATAATTTGCCTTGGGCAGAGACCTTATCTTCTGACTTGATGTGTTTCCAAGGCTTGGTGATGGCATAACATCCCATCTCGGTTTCTATCATGGCATTAAAGTCTACCAATGAAAACTCATCTTCACAACTTAACTGGGCGAGGGATTCCTCGACCAGGCCCACCTGCTCTATCCCTTCCACTATCGCATGCACAGGATTGCTGATTTCTCCTTCGGACATCTTTTCTATGAGGAAGGTAGAAGGATTTTCATTGTAGATTTTTATCTTCTTCCCTTTGAATAGAATCTCCAAGTGTGAGTAATCCATAAATAGATATCCTCCCAGCTTTGTCGTAAACTCTCTTGATAGGCTGATGGGGAGCCAAATCGCTCACACCAAATCTATGTTCTCATTCATCAATTCATAAAAATATTACAATGATGGCAACAGTCTGCCAAATAAGTTCCTTTATCCTAAAAGATAGTTTCTATTACAACATCTTCCGCCCTAGAAGAAAAAATAGCCTAAACAGGTCCAGAATGGCCCTCTTGCCTTTACATCTGCACCTCTGTCTCCACATTTTTCTAACCCCTTGTGCATGCCATCGTTTCCCCTTTTAAAATCTCTGGCGAGACTCTCTGTCTCCCTTTTCTGACCCTTCATTTCATTTCCCATGCCTCTTCGTTGTCTTGGCTTTCGAAACATCTTTCTTTTCGACTCTTGATCTTCGTCTACTTTCACTGCACCTTGGTGCCATGTGCTTTTCCAGTGCTACCATTGTAGACTCTGTCCACCTGTCAACCCATGATGATGTTCGGGATACCCATCGCTCAAAAATTTCTTCTGTAATGGCCCTTGTAACCGCCTGCCTTTCCTTTCCTTTTGTTTGGTCGAGAAAACGCGACATGTCACGATATAATGACATTTTTGCTTTACTGCCTTCTTGTCCCTCTGCGAGTCACGAAAATGTGACATGCCGTGATATCGCGACACTTTTTCTTTTTCGGCCTTCCTGCCCTTTACAAGTCGCAAAAATGCGACATGTTGTGATATCGCGACACTTTTGCTTTTCGGTCTTCCTGCCCCTTGTGAGTCGTGATAATGCGACATGTCGTGATATCGTGACACTTTTACTGTTCGGCCTTCCTACCCCTTGTGAGTCACAAAAATGTGACATGTCACGATATCGTGACACTTTTTCTCTCCTGCACCTCCTCTCGCCTGTTGGTCGCGATAATGTGACATGTCGCGATATCGTGACACTTTTTCTCCTTTGTGCTTTCTTTCGTCCTTTGGTCGCAAAAATGCGACATGTTGTGATATCGTGACATCTTTCCTTTTTGGCTCCTCTTTCTCCATTTCGGTCATGAAATCATGACATGTCGCGATATCATGACACCTTTCCTTTTTGACTCCTCCTCGCCTTTCGGGTCGTAAAATCATGAAATGTTGCGATATCGTGACAACTTTGCTCTCAATCTTCTTTCTCTATTCCAGGTCGCGATATCGCGACATGTCATGATATCATCACAATTTCCTTCCTTGCTTTCTTTCTGCTCCTTTGGTCGCGATTTCGCGATATGTCACGAAATCATGACATTTTCTTCTTTGGCCTTTCCTATCTTCGTTCGTTGCAATTTCACGACATGTCGCGATATCGCGACAACTTGGCTCTACGCTTTCTCTCTCCTTCCTGAGTTGCAAAAATGCGACATGTCGTGATATCACAAAATTTTTGCTCCACGCTTTCTCTCTCCTTGAGTCGCAAAAATGTGACATGTCGCGATATCGCAACACTTTTCTCTGTCGCAATATCACGACATTAAGGCTAACACTTAGAATTTTTTTTTTTTTTTGTTTGGTTGATGCAAGATTGCTCTGCTACCATCGGATGCTCCTGCATCAGACAACCGAGGTGGATTGAGAAGTGTCCTTCACTTCTATACTGTTGGAGGAAGACCCAGGTGGTCGACCTCTATTTTTGACAACCAAGTTGCATCTTCGATAGGCCTGCCCTTCCACTTGACCAGATATTCAGAATACTGCCTGTTCCTAGTACTTCTTCCTGCTCGAGTGTCTAGTATTTCCTTGATCTCGCTTGTTGTTGGAGTAGATGTTGGAATACTCCACAATTCTGCACTTGGTGTCTCACTACTGCCTCCTTCATGATATTCTACCAAATCTGCAATGTTGAAAATAGGTGATATGTTAAGGCCACTTGGCAATTCTACTTCATATGCATTGCTTGAATCCCGTTTTCCTAGAATTCGACATGGTCCAAACTTCTTCATATTTAGCTTGTTATAGGTTTTAGCAGGAAATATTTCTTTTCTCAGATGGACCATGACCTCATCTCCCACAACGAATTCCTTGAACCGTCACTTCTAGTCTGCCCTTGTCTTATATTGGTTATTCATATTAGTAATGTGCTTCTTCACTTCTTCATGCACGCTCTTCAGATGCTCTACAAAGTCCTCAGCCTTGGCACTGCACCTTTCCCCTGTATCTATCTTCCTCAAGGAAAACCTATCAACCACCACAAATATGGATTCATTTCCCCATTGTGTCCTTGGTAGACCAAGAATGAAATCCATGCTGATGTCCTCCCATGGTCTCTCTAGTACAGGTAATGGATGATATAATCCAGTGTTCTGGTTCACACCTTTCGCCCTCTGGCATACTCTACAACTTTGCACAAACTTCTTCACATCTTGTTGCAATTGTGACCAATAGTAATTCTCACTAACCAGGGCAATGGTCTTATCTCGACCAAAATGTCCAACCAGCCCTCCATTGTGTTTCTCCCTGACCAGATTTTCCCTCATTGAACTCCTTGGAATGCACAATTGACTTCCTCTAAACAACATTCCATCTTGGATCAGACCACTTGGTCCTGTCCAAAGTGATAGGTGCCAAGCAAGCCTTCTAGGCTTCTGCAAAATCAGGATCTTTAGGGTACAAACCCTTCAGTTCATCAAATCCTACCACTTCCACCTTCATTTTTGTCAACAAACACTGCCTTCTACTTAAGGCATCTACAACTCTATTGGACCTTCCACTCTTGTGCTTCAACACAAAGGTATAACTCTATAGAAACTCAACCCACTTCAGGTGCCTCTGATTTGGATTCTCTTGGCTATTAATATACTGTAAGTCCTGATGATCAGTAAATAGAACAAACTCTTTTGGCAACAGGTAATGTTGCCACTTCTTTAGAGCCTGAACCATAGCATAGAACTCTTGATCATAAATCGAATACTTCTTCCTAGCATCATTGATTTTCTCACTAAAGTAAGCAATGGGTTTACCTTCTTGACTCAAAACAGCTCCTATGGCACTGCCACTAGCATCACAATCTACCTAAAATACCTTGTTAAAATCTGGAAGTGCCAAAACAGGTTGCTCTGTAACCTTCTTCTTCAATAGATAAAAGCTCGTATCTACTCCTAAGGTCCACTTAAATTCTTTCTTATCCTCTCTCATTGTTTCTGTAAGGGGCGCACAAATACTGCTAAAACTCCTAATGAATTTCTTGTAAAAACTTGCTAGACTATGAAATGATCTTACCTCAGTCGTGCTTCTCGGAGTAGGCCATTCAATGATAGCTCTCACTTTTTTTGGGTTCATTTTTAGACCTTTGACTAAGATGAAAAAACCTAGGTACACTAACTCCTTCTTCACAAAATTACACTTCTTTAGATTAATTAACAACTGCTCCTCCCGCAACTTCTCAAAAACTCTTCTGATATGCATCAGATGCTCGTCCAGGGTTCTGCTAAATATTAAAATATCATCCAAATAGACAATGATGAATTTGCCTAAAAATTCTTTCAATACCTCATTCATCAGTCGCATGAATGTGCTTGGTGCATTGGTTAGCCCAAATGGCATGACCAACCATTCATACAAACCCTCTCTGGTCTTGAAGGTTGTCTTCCACTCATCTCCTTCTCTGACATGAATCTGATGATAACCACTCTTTAGATCAATCTTTGTGAAGTACTTGGCTCCACTCAAATAGTCCATAATGTCATCCATCCTTGGCAATGGAAATATGTACTTTATGGTGATCTTGTTAATGGCTCGAGAGTCTATACACATTCTCCACTCTCCATATTTCTTTGGTGCTAGTACTATAGGTACTGCACATGGACTCAAGCTCTCCTAAATTAGTCCCTTCTCCAGCAACTCCTGGACTTTCCTGTTTAGCTCCTCAGTTTTTGTAGGAGTCATTTTATGTGCTACCTTATTGGGTAAACTAGATCCTGGTACCAAATCTATATGGTGACTAATATTCCTCACTGGTGGTAAACCCTCAGGCACATTATCAGATACAATGTCTAGAAATTCTTCTAATAATCCTAAGACTTCTACAGGGGTATCCTTACATTCTTCCTTCCTAACTCTAGGAATTAATGCATAGCACATATGCTCATGCTTTAAACCATCCAAAAATCTTCCCCCTTCAACTAAACAGATTCTAGCGCTGCCACATACCTTTTTGCCCGCTTCCTTCAAGGGCTTTAGCTTATGGTGCACTCCATTCTTCGTCACTGAGTAAGTGTTGGCGCGACCATCATGCACTGCACACCGATCAAACTACCATGGCCTTCCCAACAAAAAATGACAAGCATCCATAGGTACCTCATCACAGTAATTCCCACTGAGCATTGCTCACTGACCAAGGCCCTATGGTCCTTCTATAACCATGCAATCCGATATAGATGCGGGTGGCTTCTCCTCTTTAACTATAACTTAGTAACCATTTCTTCTGAGACCAAGTTATCAGTACTACCATTATCTATAATGATATTATAGACCTTACCCAAACTTTTGCACCTTGTGCGGAATAGGCTCCTCCTCTGGTCTGGTTCTTTCTCCTCATTCAACAGGGTCCTCCTAGTGACCATAACTTCTCCTCCCTCTGCCTCCTCAGAATGTTTTGATTTAGCTCCTTAATCTGCCACAACAGCTCTGGTAGGACCCTCAGGTCTCTTATTCATCCTTTCTCGATGTTGTGGACACTCGTATGCTCAATTTCCTTCTTCACCATAGTGGAAACGGGTTCCATGAAATCCTCCCCTTCCAAATCCACATCCAGATCTACCTCTCCCTCTCAGGTAACCATTGTTCTGATTACGAGGTTGGTAGGTGTTCCCCTCTTTCTGGTCCTGGGTATTACTAGTTTCACCAACCTTCATATGACCCTTATATTTTTCTCCACTGGTCCTTCCACCAGTTCTTCCACCATGACCTCTTCCTCTTTGTTTACTCTCAAACCGTCTGTTCATCTTCTCTTCAACTTTGAGGGAAAATTGGTAAGCATCCTCAATGGTGCTCATCCTAACTAGACTCAATTCTTCTTGAATACTGGTTCTCAACCCATTGATGTAACGGGCCACCTTCTCCCTGTTAGCCTCTGAATGGCCAGTTCTGATTGAGATCTAGAAAAAAACCTTTGTATATTCTTTGACAGACTTGTTTGATTGTCTCAAACTCTACATTTTTCTCAACAGGTCCAATTCATAATCCACGAGAATAAACTGTCTCTTCAACTTTTCCACCATTTGATCCCATCTGGTTATCTTCTCTTTTCCACTTCTATTCCTTTCTAGTTGCACTTCTTTCCACCATATGCAAGCATGGCCTTTCAACTTCATTTTTGCAAACTTGATTTGATATGGATCTACAACCTCATACTCAAAATACTCCTCCATATCATTGATCCAATCAATCAACTCTTCTGGATTGAGATTCCCATAATACGTGGAGACATCAAACTTTGTCTTCTTCTCGATTCGAGATATGGCCTTAACCAATCTAGCTTCTACAGGATTCATTGCTTCTTCTTCTTCTGAGGGATTATCAACCTCCCAAGCTTCATCTTCACTATGATCTTCTCTTCTTAGTTCAATCTCTCTTTTGCAACTCCTCTTGCAGGGCTTGCACCTGCCTCTGTAAAGCTCTAAAATCTTCTTTAGGTACCACATTTCTCCCACCACCATAGTTTCTTCGTGGAGGCATTCTTCCTCACTCTCTTCTCACAACCCTTCCATAGATCCTGGTGCAAACTACCTCACTTTTGGCGATCTGCTCACACACTCAGGAACTCATGCTTTGATACCACTTGATGGGGAGCCAAATCGCTCACGCCAAATCTATGTTCTCATTCATCAATTCAAAAAAATATTACAATGATGGCAACAGTCTGCCAAATAAATTCCTTTATCCTAAAAGTTTCTATTACAACATCTTTCACCCTGGAAGAAAAAACATCCTAAATAGGTTTAGAATGGCCCTCTTGCCTTTACGTCTGCAACTCTGTCTCCATAGTTTTCTGACACCTTGTACATGCCATCGCTTCCCCTTTTAAAATCTCTGGTGAGACTCTCCGTCTCCCTTTTCTGACCCTTCGTTTCATTTCCCATGCCTCTTCGTTATCTTGGCTTTCGAAACATCTTTCTTTTCGACTCTTGATCTTCGTCTGCTTTCACTGCACCTTGGTGCCATGTGATTTTCCAGTGCTGCCATTGTAGACTTTGTCCACCTGTCAACCCATGATGACGTTTGGGATACCCATCGGCCAACAATTTCTTTTGTAACAGCCCCTGTAACTGCCTGCCTTTCCTTTCCTTTTGTTTGGTCACAAAAACATGATATGTCACGATATCGTGACATTTTTGCTTTACTACCTTCCTGTCCCTCTTCGAGTCATGAAAATGTGACATGTCACGATATCACGACACTTTTGCTTTTTTGGCCTTCCTGCCCTTTGCGAGTCGCAAAAATGCGACATGTCGCGATATCACGACACTTTTGCTTTTCGGCCTTCCTGCCCCTTGCGAGTCGTGATAATGCGACATGTCATGATATCACGACACTTTTTCTCTCCTGCACCTCCTCTCGCCTTTTGGCCATGATAATGTGACATGTCGCGATATCGTGACACTTTTTCTCTCCTGCGCCTCCTCTTGCCTTTTGGCCGCAATAATGCAACATGTCGCGATATCGTGACACTTTTTCTCCTTTGCGCTTTCTTTTGTCCTTTGGTCATGAAAATGCGACATGTCACGATATCATGACATCTTTCCTTTTCGGCTCCTCTTTCTCCATTTTGGTCATGAAATCGCGACATGTCGTGATATCACGACATGTCGCGATATCATGACACCTTTCCTTTCTGACTCCTCCTCGCCTTTCGGGTCGCAAAATCGTGACAACTTTGCTCTCTACCTTCTTTCTCTGTTCTGGGTTGCGATATCACGACATGTCACGATATCACAACAATTTCCTTCCTTGCTTTCTTTCTGCTCCTTCGGTCATGATTTTGTGACATGTCACGAAATCGTGACATTTTCTTCTCTGGCCTTTCCTGTCTTCGTTCGGTCACGATTTCGTGACATGTCGCAATATCGTGACAACTTGGCTCCGCGCTTTCTCTCTCCTTCTTGAGTCACAAAAATGCAACATGTCGCGATATCACGACATTTTTGCTCCACGCTTTCTCTCTCCTTCCTGAGTCATGAAAATGCGACATGTAGCGATATCGCAACACTTTTCTCTGTCGCGATATTGCGACATTACGGCTAACAATTAGAATTTTTTTTTTTTTTTGTTGATGCAAGATTGCTCTGCTACCACCGGATGCTTCTGCATCACAGGAACATACTAAAATATGGCTCCAAGTCAATGACCACCACTTCTTGTATAACTGTGATCTGAGGTATCTTGTGTAGTCGAATTGGAATATCCTTAATCACACCTACAGTCTTCACAAGAGTACCATCCAACTGGAGCATGCCATGACTGCTTCGCATATATTCCATCCCTATATCTTCGCACACTACCTTGGGCATGACTATTGTTGTAGCCCTAGAGTCGATCATATAGTTATGTACGACATACCCTTCCATTTGTAGAGATAGGTAGAATGGAGGTAGTCGATTATTCCTCATAATAGATGTGGATAGGGTCTGCACTAGGGCAAGTGGTGTTGCTTTTCTTGCTTTGGTTGTCTTCAACGATTATTGCAGCAAGTCCACTTGATCGGGCAACTATAGTGCATCATATAGACTGATCTTGGCTAGAATATTCTTTAGCTCATCTACAATATTGTAAGCCAGGGAGTTGTGCACCTTAGGTTCTCTTTTAGCCTCATACCTGGTGTGATACTACTCCATAGCTTTAACCCTTTGTCATTTGGTTAGTGAAGGAAACTTGAGCTTTTCTCTAGCTTGCTCTTTAGTTTCCACCTGAGGTGGATTTGCAGGGGCCTGTTGAGCCTTCTCTTTGATTGGTGTAGCCTGAGGAGCTTTTCTTGAGGCCTGAGAAGGTTGTTGTCCCTTCTCGTGATAGGCATTAACCTTTAAGGGAGCCATTTGGGTAGCATCCACCTCTATCGACCTTTTTCCTCCTCTGGTAAGGACTGAAACTTGCTCTTCTTCACCAATTACTAGGTTTTGATCCAATTTCCTGATGATGTTGACTTGACCACCGTGACTACTACTCGCTAGCGTTTGCACATAATGTTGGTGCAACATGCAGGTATTTTCTTTGTGAGGATCATTACACGTGGAGCACCAATGTATGTGATTGGAAGTTCGAGGAGTTTCATCAATCACAGCATTTCTCATCGATGCTCTTCCTTGCTAGGTCGCTTGATCCTTAGTAAGCGCAGGTGTAGGATAAGACCTTCTTGGTGGAAACTCTTATTGTGCTTGTTTCTTCTTCATAATGGTCATGTCATTAGACAGGGTTTGCACTGTGGAGTTCAAGGATTGAACTTCTTGTAGTATTTTGGCTTGCATATCATCGGCTTTGGGAATAGGTGGCAATGGAGCCATCGTTGGTATTGGAGGTAGGGCGGGGTGCTGAGGTGGTGCTAGAAATACAAGGAATGCAGAAGAAACAGTGGGCTACAAAGTCAAAAATGTGGGAAAATGGATTTGTGGAGTGGTGATCTGAGATACCATGGGGTTCGGGTTCCAAGATGAGATCGGGTATGCAGGAGTTGTAGAGATCTGCGAAGCGGCTGTGCTTGCATACTAAGATTGAGGGAAATCATGAAGTATGGGCATTGGCATCCTTTGGGGAAGCTTGCCCATGGCTATTAGATCCATATCTGCTCTGTAGGCTAACTCGTATAACTTGAGGAAGGTATTAATGTTCGAATACCTTACCATGACACTGATATTGGGGTTGAAAGCCTGAAGGAAATAGTATGTTGTAGCTTCGTCAGTTGGCCAAAGTCCAACTGGTATCCTTTTCCAGGTTTGAGCAAACTTAACATTGAAGTCAGTGATCTCTTCTTGTGGATGTCTCTAGATTGTTGTGAACTGATGCAGAAGATAATATGGATCGACAGACTCATTGAAACTTTGCATCAATTGTCTGGCTAATTGGTTCCATCCCGTTATAGTACCAAGTGGTAAATATCTATACCAATAGAGGAGCTTCCCTCTAAGAGACAAAACCAAAAGCTTTACCATAACTCGCTCCTCTATGATGTCATGAATTATCACCAGAGAAACTATGTCCTAGATATGCTCTAGGGCAGTCTTCCCAGTTCCATCAAACATGGGGATCTTCTTCATAGCAGCAGGCGAAACTTGCCCTTGTCTCGCTAGATTTAGCGGTCCAAAAGAATTCCATGCTGGGAACAGTCTAGGTGGTGATTGCTACTACTACTGTTGCATTTGTTGTTGTTGTTGTTGTTGTTGTTGTGCCATATTTGCTCCTAGATTTTGAGAAACAAAAATTCCCAAAGCTCCTCCTTGGTTGCTAACAGGACGACTAATGTGAATGGAGGTACTAGGATGCTTTGGTGAGTTGGGAGGATTAGGAGGAAAGCTAGCGATTATACTATCTGAGGTTAGATCTTGTTCATCAAAAATAGCCTCTCACAAAGATGTTCCTCGTAACAATGACTCGGGGGTGACCAACCTAGAGCGTTCCCCGAAGGTGTCAATATCAAGCTCAAAGAACTCAGTTTCCTCTCCTCTATTCCTAACTCTCCATCTTGTTTGCATGAAGGCACATACTTAGGTATCGGTATCTAAGACTTTAAGATTCTCAGGTTGAACAGAGTCGTCAGATGCTAAGAGTATTTTGGCAATGATACAAACATCGATTCTCACTACCACTCACAAGGTGAGATTGACCATGTCCCACCGAGCATGCCAAAAATTGTTGGTCATCAAATCTACCCAAGAAAGGATTTTGGATAAGTGTATGCGCCCTAGACCTAGACCAAGATTGAAAGGCCGAAGGAAAAAAATGCTCCTCGTTCCAATATTCGGAGAAAGGTCGGCTCCTATACTAAACTACTTCGATGTTTAAGATAAGGGTGCAGGAACGAGATAAAATAGTAAAGGTGCAGGAAAGAAATAAAAAGGGGTAAGGTAAGAGATGTGATAATTTTATGTGGGAAATAACAAGAAGCACAATCGCTGGCCAATAACTTGAAACAACAGCAAGAAACACCAAGAATAAAACAAAATAACACAGTATTAACCTTCCTATGTATCCTTTGGACTAGTTTCAGGATTACCCTTCCTTTTCATCGAAATTTAGAGTTCAAAGTTACGGTGATTAGGACAAAGTAAATATAGCAAAAACAAGCTCCTCAGGAAGCATACAATAAAATAATACAGCGTTTTCCTCTCCTATGTATCCTTTGAGAAAATTTTAGGGTTCCATCCACAATCGCACACATAAATCTAGGATTCATAATTATAGTATGCAAATGAAGAAAGATGAAAGAAATAAATGCATAAGGCAATGTACAAGAGAGAAATCAAGCCCAAAGATCTTTAGTATTAAACACAGGAATTCAAGTTACAGTAGCTTTCTTAGCATAAATTTCCCCCCTTTTACATTACAATGCCTGGGTTTTTATAGAGGACCCGACCCTCTGAGCCATAAATGCACAAAATGAAGGAGTACACCCTCAAAACCTGAGAATTCAACTCTTCACGGCCCTCGTGACTGAGCTCTCAAATATTTTGCCAAAATTAGTAGCTACAATCAGGTCAGTTGGGGAAACATGCATTAATGAGCCGCTTAAATTTCCTTGGCTTCTGGGTGCAATGCTCGAGTGGCCGCCATGCTTGTCGAGCTCACCTTTAGAAACTGATACTTCATTTTCAATTGCCAAAAATGAGCAGCGGTCTTATCGGGCACATAAAAATGCATTTATGAGGCACTTGATTGCCTCAAAAAAATACTCGGCTTGGAGTGTGTGCCCTTGAAGCACTTCATTAAATTTTCATTCGTAACTCCACTTCGCAATTAACTTGATCTGAAGTAGATGCTCCTTCTTGGTTTACACTTCGAATGGTGGAGCTTCGCAAGGCAGCTTCGGGGGTGTCGAGTGTCGAAGTAGGTATTCCTTCTCAAGGTGGTGCTCTTCATTTTTAGCTTCTTCACTGACAAGACATGTCAAAACTACTTCGTCGAGGTTCTCCTCCCGAAGTGGATGCTTCGCTAATGAGTCTTCAAAATACTTCACTGCGATCCTCCCTCAAAACTATAGTTCGGGGGCATTTCGATCGAAGCGCATTCTTGCCTTCAAAAAATGTCTCGTTCTTTACGACCGCTACCGCTTCGGGTGAAAATGCTTCACATGAGAGCTAGCCAAAAAATATGCTTCGTAACAACTTTTGGCGAAGTAAAAATGATTTGCTAGTGGGGAGGCCCGAAGTGGGTGCTTTGGCAGTTTTTTGGCGAAGTACTTTTAAATTTCTACGCTCTTTCTGCTTCACAAGATTTCCATCCGAAGTGACTATTTGAAATGCTTCGGGCCCGAAGTAGTTTTCTTGCCTTAGCAAACTCAGACCATGATCTAGACTTTCCTTCTTCGGTGAAGTTGTTATTTCGGGCTGCTCGAATGCCGCTTCGCAAAAATTTCGCCCGAAGTGGCTGCTTGAAATGCTTTGGGTGCGAAGGTCTTTTTATCCTCTACTTCTTCCTTTTGGCGAAGTTGTCTTCTTTTTTCTTGCGAAGCCTTTTTCCTTAGCTTGCTCAGTAGAAAAGCTCTTTCATCTTCATTATATGTACAAGGGGGATGGCGATGAAAGCCAAAATTGCTGCAATTAAAAGACATATTTTACAAAAAAATTGATTTTTCTACCCCTCTATGTAATGTGACAAAATTGTCAACAGGCACTTGTTAGCATGTGCAAATGAGTGAGTCAAGAATTAGAATATCCAAAGAACTTGTTGGGGTTAAATAGGAAACCCAGTCCTATATTTATAAGAGGTTTAGAGGGAAAAATGAGTAGGAAAATAAAATTTCACAATGAGTAAAGGGTGACCCCAAAATGGGCCGACAAGGGGAGGGTTTTAGTGAGAGAAATCCCTAGAACACCAAATTTGTGCCTTGCAATTATAGGGCATAAATTTGGTAATACAAA
Organism: Wollemia nobilis; assembly: GCA_028583015.1. NCBI lineage: Eukaryota > Viridiplantae > Streptophyta > Pinopsida > Araucariales > Araucariaceae > Wollemia > Wollemia nobilis. Next base: position 1,683,667 of record JAQPPZ010000386.1, on the reverse strand, counting down.
TTCATGCCTTGTATGGATTGGGCACGAATTTGGTAAATATAAGGAAACAAAGCAAAGGGAGAAGGCAAAGGGATCCCAAATTTACACTTAGTAAGTTTGGATGGCTAACTAGAGATCTAAGGAAGAATTGACTCATTCTGATGGGTCAATTTTCCATGTCTACAACCCTCAAATTTCTTAGTTATTTTTTGTGCACTTATAGAATTAGTGCTCCATGGGCATCCCACTAAGAAAAAAATAAAACAACATTTTTATTTATACTATAATCCTTTCTAGCACCTCTACAACTAATATAACTTCTAGGATTTCACTTGGAACTTGAGTATAAGGAGGTTCATTCTCATGTTAAAAAGGCCCATACACCTTTTTTATTTTTATTTAGGTACTCAATTACTATTTTGATCATATGTGTTTGAACCATGTAAACATTAACATTTACTTTTTGCTTCCTACCAAAGGGAACCAAGGCCTTAGACTATCTTCATGTTTGATTCAATTTTCCCCTTTCTTTTGAATATGTTACCCCTTTAAATATTTTATCATTTAAAAAAACATGTCAATACATGACCCTTTAAACATTTTTACATTCCACCACAACATAACCATCTAGAAGAAATCAAGGTCTTGGAATAACATAGATAAAAAAATGAAATGGATCTCGATTACCATTATTGAGTAGATTGCATCTTAAAAAGAATTGGTTTATGATCTAATTCTACTTGTAACTAAATGTTTGAATAGATCATATACTTTATAACCATTCATTAGATATAAATAACCTATACTCTCTACCACATGAAGTTGCCCAATATGCTTACTATTCTATGTCAAAGGAACAACATCTCAAAGGTCATTTAAATTCATAAATAAAATAAAATATTCCATTGACTTGGATCAACCAATAGTACAACCCTTTTTTTGATGGAGATAGAACTATGTTAAAGTCCATTCTATGAATCCAATGAGTATAGTTCATAATTAAAATTTACATGACTAAACTAAGGTCTTCTTAATATCTATTTAAATATTGACTATATGTAGATCTTATGCATTTATGATTCCAATTTTCATATCTATTGAAATATTTATAATTTGACTTTATTACAACAAGGTTGATAGTGATGAAGTGTCCATAGGCATTCTTGATGTAGTATATACGCAAGTGTTATGCAAGCCTCCAAGTGTTCTCTATGTAATACTATAGGTATTATATATGTAAGCCTATGGGCATATTTCTATGTAAGCCTATGGGTATTCTTCTATATGAGCCTACAAGCATCTATATGTAAGCCTACATGCATATTTACGAAGCCTACGAGCTCTTTTGATGTGTTCACCCTTAGTGATAGTAGTTGAACCACCTCTATAGTTAATATTGATCAAAGGAAATTAATATGTTTATTATATTATAGTTTAACCTTCAAGTCAGGTTATGTTGGCTTGAGATTAATATTTAATTGTGGGTTAGGTATCACTATAAATAATCCTAATGACTAATCCATCGTGTTAGTTTATGATATGCAATATTGTGGGAGTTCCTATAGGCACCCACTCATAATGTTATCTATCTATTCATGTCATCCATCTCTTTCTTTATTTTTGTCTATAAACTCCTTTATTTTCCCCTTTCCTTATTGTTCTATATATGACTATGGTGAATGTATATTTTGTAATGTTTTTGGAAATTATTGTGAATTCGAACATGGTATTAGAGCCAAAATAAAGTAAATTTACTTAATCACGTAAAAATATTGTATAGGAAAAACCAAGGTATATATGTATAAAATGTTAGTTCTTTTAGATTCCTTACAAAATTTATAGGGGATCCCAATTTAATACTTTTTATGATTTTGCCATATAATGTATCCTTTTTGCTTCCAAATTACTTGTCCTTTTCCCTCCAAAATTTAAAATTTAAAACAAAAATATTTTATGAAATATTACATTGCGCACAAGAAAGGATGAGGAGGAGCACATGTTGGTGATGAGGAAATCCATGGTTGGTGTAATTTTTATTTTTAGATGAAATCAATGCATTTTGTTAGTTAGCATGAGTGTAATGGTCAAGCTATTGTTTATTATGTGGGAGGTTGTGCACTCAAATATTAGAAAAATAATTCCTTTTCAAAATAGGTACTTATGGAGTTATTACCTCATAGGGCAATAACATTATCATTAATGCCAATGGTGTACAATATTTTATCATTGATTAGAGGTACAAATGTTGGTGGCACATTGGTAACATGTGGTGCTCACAATAAAAAGTCCCACATTCAAAACCCGATGAGTAGGAGTTGTTGGAAGTATTAAAATATTTACCCCCTTTTGTTAGAATGATTTATATTTTATATAATTTATGTGTTAAGAGAAGGAATGAAGAGTCATATTGATATGTTGCAAGATGTGATTTTTATATTTATGAGAGGAATATAAAATATTGCATCTATCATATGTTTGAGGAAATCAATAGCTAGAAGTACTGAAAAGTCATGTAAAATTATATATTGGAGACAAAGCTCCATGTAATGTAATCAATCAGAATCATTCTTGTAATCCTATAATATTTGTAATCCTATAATATAGAATATATTAGAAATATATTTGTGATATATTCAATTTTTGTAATTCATTGTTATTATGAGAGGTATTTATGTGATTTATTCTTGATACAAGATAAGATTCATGTGAAAAAATTGTCTTGGGAAGCTAATAGTGGTATCAGAGCCACATAGTTCTATGAAAAGTCACTTTACAATAGAGCCATAGAGTGCTATGAAAATTTACTTTACAATAATGAGTGAAGAGATCAGAGCACGAAAGCAATATGAAATCATGAGCAAATTGGAGGTTGAACATTATTGAAGGTACTTTAAAGTTTTATTGTTATTTTTTATTAAGCTATTGAAGGAGGCATAAGGTTAATGGTTTAATTATTTTTTAGGAAATATAATTTTATTCTATAGAGTGCTATGAAAATTTACTTTACAATAGTGAGCAAAGAGACCAGAGCATGAAATCAGTTTGAAATTGCGAGCAAATTGGAGGTTGCATATTATTGAAGGTACTCTAAAGTCTTATTTTTAACTTTTTATTTAATCTAGTGAAGGAGGCATAAGGTTAATGGTTAAAAAAAAAAATAGGAGTTAAAATTTTATTCTCTGTTTCTTAATTATCTTAGGTATGGAGTAATAAATAATTCAACTAGTTTATTTGGAACTTTTTAAAAAAAAATTAAAAAGAAGTTAAAAAAAATTAATATTTGAAAGAGAGCTTATTAAAAAATATATAAAATAAAAATAAATGTAAGCTCCATTATTTCAAAAATCCTTTGAAAATTTGCTTTGAAGTTGCTAAGATATCTGGTCTAGAGAACCAGTAAGTTATGTAGACATAACCAAAATAAATAAATTAAAAAAAAAACTACTTGTAGACGGAAGAACTCAGGCTGAGTAGAGAAAAAAATACAAAATAAAAAAGGGATGTTGAAGAGAAGAAGCATATATGAAAATAAGCAAAGCACCACAATAATCCATGACAAACAAAAGTGTCTCATCCAATGTATAAAGAAAGAGGTTGTATAAAGAATTGGAAAGAGGTCAAATAGCTTATAGAAAATATAGAGGAAAGCAAGTGACCATTATAAAAGGAAATGAAGCACATTTCAGTATAAAGAAAAGGCCTGAGATACACATAGAGTAAAATAAGAGGCTCAAGGTAGGAACAAAAAGATAAAGGAGGCCTGCATATTAAGATAAGCTAGATATAATAGCTTTAAAAGGTTTTAAAGTCTATGCAGCCCATGATAATAGAACCAAGTGATACCATGTAGAAGAAATATGTGAAGATTTACAAAGAGTTGTATAACACCAAGAACACCATATTTGAGAACTTAGAAACCTGCAACATAATATAGATATGAAAGGTTAATAATAAGCCAAGAAAGAGTAGCCATTTATTTGGTCTATAGAAAAATATATAAGTAGTAATTTATGTGATCAATGTAGGAAAATAGTTGCAATTAATGAGGAGTGGTCATTCAGCCATTATAAACAGTAAAGAAGGTCATTCAACCATGTAAGTAGTAAAAAATATCATTATGTAAACATATTCAAAGAAAGGAGGCCAACGTAAGGTGAGATCATCTGGCCATCCAAGAGAAAGAAAAAGAAAGACCTTTCAGCTAGGGTGCAACAGAATATATAAAGGTTTAGTACATATGCAACAATCATATAGCAAGGTGTAATAGAAAGTGCTATCATCAGTCTAGCAAGGTGCACCAATGATAGTAAAGAGTTGTAGTCCAATAAGCATCCTTCAACAAAGCTATTTCAGTTCACATGCAAAAGAAAGGAATGAGTTAAAGATCGATCAATGGCAACATCAAATATCAAACAATAAGAGCAACGCTATAGTAGATCGATGTGGTACTAGTAGGAATTAAGAGGTTAAGGACTAAAGCTAACATCGAGCAACACCTAGAGAGCATAGCGAAGCATAGAAGAGACTTAGAGTGCAGTGCTCTAATAGAACATGTTTAGAGATTAGAATAATGATGTTAAGGAAAGTTATACAACAAGTAGAGTGAGTCATTCATTTGGTTCATATTCTCAGAATAGCTATATTCTTAGTACAACAAGATCTTGAACATAACTTCGAATCCTACAATGTATAACATCATCATAGCATCAACAACCTATGAAATAAGTTGAAGCATTAGTGAATAAACCAAAGTGTAAGAAGGTGTAATGTTGGGTATAGAGAAGTTTAACATTAGCGTTGAAATGAATAATCAACGTAACATAGCAAATGAGGAGCAATAAAAACACATAATCTAACAACATGCATGTTTTAAACTAGTACACTACCAGATCAAGTAGAAAATGATAACAGGTGGCTGTAACATTATTTTCAAAATAATTCTGAGCAAATTAGGATGTTGAGTTAGCATATGATGAAGTAAATTTTAGTTTAAGAGTGGTTGGAGAGAGCAATGGCACTAGGGAAGCACTTGAGGAAGTTGGTCCCAAAAGTGTTTTATGAGGTAATAGTACTATCCCTACTATTTCCATTCCCTTGCATGAGTTTCATAATGCCTACAACTGTTTTGAGTCACATATCCTTGTCGAGTATATCCTGGGTAGAATTCTCAATGATACCCTCATTACGTCATGTGTGCAACAAGTTTGGGGTCTGCATGGTGTGTTAGTTGAGAATGTTCATAATCTCACCATGGGTTATTTCCTTTTTAACTTCTTTAATCCTACTCAAGCTCAAAAAGTGTTAGCCAAAGGTCCCTAGATGATGAGAAATTCCTTGTTTATTTTGTAATCTTACACTCGTGACTTCACAGCCAGTGACCAATCTGAGCTGGAAGTTCCTATGTGGATTGAGTTCCTGGGTTTACATGTCCCGTTTTGGGGTTTTTTGCAAACACTCGCATCTTCCCTTGACAAGTTTGTATATCTTGAGCCTGAATGGTTTTTATTAGCTCGCCCTACCAAGTGGGATTGTATCAAATTTGACCTCACAAAAGACCTACCAGATTTCATAAATATCCATATTGGTGATACCTCTATTAGGCAACATGTAGCCTATATCAATTTATCGAATATTTTTTTATCATTTTCAGTTTGTTGCTCATAATATTTGAGATTACCCATTGATGGAGTGGAAGTTCAAGTAGACCCAACCCCCTTTGACTTCCCTGGTAGCTTAGTCTAACGGGGCCTAAAATTGCTAAGGCAACTAGCAACCGATTACTACCCAAAAAAATTATGCTTTTAAGCACTCTGAGCAAGCCAATCCCTCTGTGCAGCCTACTCAGACTAGACCTATTGATACCCAGGTTACACAAGCTCCCATTAGCTCTGTGCAGTCTTCTGAATCCACCATGTTAATTGTCCTTAACATGCAACCCACCATGCAAATTTTAGGGGTCCCGAATGCTACTCTGACCACCCCTGTAGTTACTCAACTACCAGATTTTTTAGCTTCTCTTTGGTTTGGTCCCACATTCACCTCAATTATTATGGAGGCTCGTCCCACTACCATGCCAATTTTTTCATCGGTGGTGCCCACATACTCCGTGGCTATGGAGGAACAATTTTTTTAAATTTCACCATTCTCGAAGCCCCTTGAGGGATAGCTTGGGCCTGAGCTTTGATAAGTGTGACCAGTGCAATGATTTTGTTCTCCAAATGTCCTTGGGCGAGGGTAACTTCAGTGGAGGCACTAATTACTTCAATTCATTTCGAGGCCTAGGTGATTCCAAGGATGTCATGGATATTATGAATCCTGACAAGTCCTCATGCGAATTGTGCTAATGAAAAACTAACCAAAGCCCAATGCTTGAAGCATAGATTTTGTCCAGATCTAACTATTAGAGGTAGCAGAGGTCGAATCTTACGAGCAACATGTATTCTACCAAGCATTCCAAGCTGAGTCAACTAGGGTCCTCCTCAACGGACTCTAGTTTGTGGTAACACAGAAGAAGGATGGAATGTCCCAATCTCTTCGGATGGTGGCTGGCAGTGTGTCTTTTCAATGAGGAATATAGCTTTCGTCTCGCTCCTTGATCTTTGTTTCATGATTATGTCTTGGATGTATGTGTAATGATTGCTCACAATGACGTGTAGTAATGTTTTTTGGACTCTATTTTTATTGGGAGGTGTGATTTCCTCCACCTAGAGATTTTTATGGTTTGTGGGGTGTGCTAATTCCACCCGCACTTTTTTTTTATGATTAATATTGCTTAATTTAAGGTTTTTTCATTCAAAAAAATAATTAAAATTGGAAAAACATTTTTATGTGTCGACATTCAAGAATCTCAAAATAAAAAAAAGATGTAAAAAGATAATACATGGTTGACAATTGCATCAATGTCTAAAGATAATTTAAATGAGTCCACTTTGGAAGTTGGTTACAGGAAAATAAGTTGTCAGTAGTAAAATCATTTCATTTAGGACATTTTATATATCATTTCATTTAGGACATTTTATAATGGCTATAACAGAAGATGAATCATCACCTGACAAAATGAATGCATATGTAATAGTTATAATTTGATGATATTCAAGGCACTGACATAAGAGAATTTTAGTGTTCTAGTCATTCTATTCAAAGAATCATTTATTTAAATGTGATGAGGATAGAGGATAGTGTGGTGCCATGCAGAGAGTTTTTTAAAAATCTGGTATAGTTAACAAACATGAAACATGTGTGTGGTAATTAATTGTAGTTTTCCTGCACAAAAAAATTGGTTGTAGGAGATGTTATCTATGTGAACATAAGACATTATTCAAGGAGATGCCTGGAGTTTGAGAAGAACAGGAGAACAGATGACTAATTTTAGAGAATGCTAGATTAAAATTGAAAGGTATTAAAATAGTATTTTTACTACAATAAATCACAAAAAAATGTAATGCACGGAGTAAAAACTATTTGAACATCAATTACTCATCTTTGCAATGTCACAGGTGGCAATTGTGTAGAAGCCTCTAGAGTGCATCCATTGAGGTGACACGAAGAAAGAAAAAAATATGATTTTTTAAAATGTTATTAAAAATGTACATTATGGAAATGATTTGCAATAATAAAAAATTGTTTGAGAATATTCTAAGTTGCACACATGGAATCTATGCCTAAAGTGAGTGCTTGCTAGCTTATGGATGAATGTGAATTTGTACATATAGACATCAATCTTATTTCTCGAGACCAACAACAATATGATGAAAAGAATATTCAACAAATATTTTATGGCTTAACAATAATGATTCATATCTTTTTTTGAGAAAGATTGTGAATAAAAATATCAACTTTGGATATTATGAAAATGAACATCAATAACAACAATGACTGCAAATTATTTGATGATGTATACATTTTTGTGCAAAACATTAAGAATACTCAATTTTGTTCGACATTATGAGATTGAAATACAATGGTATAATGTGTTAACAACACCCGATAAATGTATTTGGGTATTTTTTTAGCATTGAGAATCTCTAAGTACATATATCTAACTCATGAGATTATTTTTATATAGTGGGTTTGCACCAAAATCATTGTTGCATCATCCATTCAAGATGCACATCTATTTGACTTGTTGCTTGAGAGGCTAAAGATCTGTAAAGGAATTTCCTATGTAGCAGTTGCTACCCATGCTAATCAAAAGAGTCAACAAAAGCTAGCTACAATGTTTCTTAACTTTAAGCCATGTTTTTCCAAACAGAAGGACTTGAATTTTTCTGACAACACCGAAATGATTTAAAAATGCCAATAATTGTAATGTTTAAGAATCATGCCCTTAGACACATGCACACAAGATTAGGTTTGAAATATTAATATTTGAAAAGTGTAGTATACTTTATTTTTTATATAAGGAGGATTAAAAATATTGAAATTTAGGTTATGGAGTGATAAGGACTAAGAAATTAATTATTTGAAATTTATAAAATCAATTGATTCGGAGGTTATTGAAAAATTATTTAATTAGGGAGTCATAAGGATTTTTATTCCTAAAGTTTTGAAATTTTTGAAATATTGAGTAGAAAATAAAATTTAAAGATTTGAAAATTTGAAATTTAAAGAATTTAGAAAATTTGTATTGATTGAATATTTTATGAATAATTAAACTAAAATATTGGAGTTATAAGGTTTTTTACTCCAAAGGATTTGCATATTTGGTGGATCTAGAAATATATTGATGATTCTTCAAGGAATGATAGTCTTATGATTGTTCTAGTGGATGACCTAGAGACAATGATAATCTAGAAGTGACCCAGAGGCAGAGACCCAAAGGCAGATACACAGAGGTAGTGATTTAGAGGTAGAGACCTAGAGGCAACTCAAATATATTGATCTAAAGGTAAACACAAACAATTTATAAAGGGATACCCAATGAAGGTTGCATATATCTAGCAGATTTATAAAGGGAGACCCAATGAAGGTTGCATATATTCTACAATACCAAAGTTAGAGCTGGAGAATGAAGAGAAAGAATAATAAAAAGTGAAGTCAAAATGCCTTCCTACAAAATAATGCAATACAAAGGGTTTTGGAAGCATTACATTATTTGACCCCCTTGTAAATATTAGTTTGGTATAATGATTTAATTTTATATAATGTATGTGTTAAGAGAAAGAATGAAGAGTCACATTGATATGTGGCAAGATGAAAGTTTTATCTTTAAGGGAGGAATATAAAAGGTTGCATCTCCCAAATGTTTGAGGATAGTAATATTTAGAAGTACTAAAAATTCATATAAAATTATATATTAGAGATAAAGCTCCATGTAATGTAATCAATTAGAATCATTCTTGTAATCTTGTAATATAGAATGTATTAGAAATATATTTGTGATATATTTCATTTTTATAATTCATTGTTATTTTATGAGAGACATTTATGTGATTTATTCTTGATACAAGATAAGATTCATGTGAGCAAATATGTCACAACCCAAAAATCTCATATTAAAATTTTTGTTTTGAGCATTAATAACGCTACTCTACTTTGCTTTTTATCCCAACCTAATGATATTTTAGGCATATTTCTTCCACACTTCAAGACTAATTACCACTATAGTTGGTGTCTTAAGTGCTCGGTACCAGCCAACTTCCTCCAAGAGTTTGCCTTATAGGATCCCAACTCCTCTATTGAGTCTATCTGGAACCTGGCATGGGGTTGTCCTTTCAGGGCCCATATCACTTGAAAGGATGTACACTGCAATCCCCTATCCAAAGCATAAGAATTCTAAATACTTATCCACATTGGTCCTTTGACCCATTTGCTTTGGAACCAACGTTAATATACCAGTGCTAGTCATTGACCCTCTACTAAGGTGTAACTAGAATCCACCATCGCATGGCTTTTGGACTAGGTGTTCAAGATCCATATTTGATTAACGGTAATATTACTCATACCATCTACCGTTGGATCTTCCAACAACATGATTAGCTCTCTAAATATGCTTCTCATTGGCTACTCCCCAACCCGAGTGGTATAATGAACACCCTCACACACTAACTGACTACCTTCCTGGAGTGACGTCCCATACCATCGCTCTTTACTCTCAACAGCTTGGACCACTATCCTTAATAGCTAGAGAACGAATATCACAGTCTCACATAAGTCACCTCTGTGGCTTAGTGTGGTTGGGTGGGTTATGTCCTTTCTTGACAAGTCTCATTCTTTTGAGTGCAAAGTATTTCCCGTAGCCTTCTTAGTTTTATGTACTCATTCTTTCAATCTCATAATATGTTCTTTTAAAGTCTTAAAAGTATTGAAAGTATTCATTACCATATGCTTTTATGTATAGATACTATTTTAAAAGAGAAACGTTAAACCACAATCAAATCTACTATAAATATTTTTGTCTTAAGATAAGTTTTCCATTATCCATCCACAAGCTATCTTGAGATTACTTTTAATATTTCCAAAAAAAATTAAAGAATATAAAGCTTCTAATAACCATTCAAAATCTATCCTAAAAATTATTTATATTTCCACATAGTCTAAAATATTAAATCTTAGATTCAAACCAAAAACAAGTTCTTCAAAAATATAAGACATACATATCTCTTTAATATGATGTTCTCAATTTTAAGTCTAAAAATTAATCCTAAATTCAATTAAAAGAAAATTCATATATTCTTTGACATACATCCTCATTCAATTTTAAAAAACTAATTAAAATATAAACTTAAAAATATGGTCTAGCTTTTTAACATATTTAATAAATTTCTAAATCACATAACATAACCTAATACTTATTCTCCACATTAGGCATTATGGTGAGTGTCTTTTGCCAAGCTTCTCTAAATAAAATAAGTTTAGCCAAGTTGGACATATTTAATCCCTATTTGCATTGGTCAGGCCATAACTATTAAGGTTTAAATACTGTGTTTTCCCTAAATTCCATCCAAGATATACATTGATAAAATATAAGACGTGTCCAAGGTTACTTGCACTGTAATAGTTCGCCTGAAGATAATTAACCAGAAGACTGCTTTTACCTAAGCTTTAATGGTTCCCTCTTCTAAGTCCAGGCATTCATACTCGGATAACCAAGTCCTACGTTCCATATCCTATTAAAACATTGGACGCATATACATTTTAAAAATTAAGATGACGGCCATTAAAAATACAACTTAGAGATAAAAATCCCATATTTATCATTTAAGAAGAAAGATTATTTTTATATAATTCATTGCTGGCTTAATACGCATAAAAACATTGTACAGTAGATAGAAAATATATTTCACAAACTATAACACCAAGTCATACTGTTACACAGAGGTGAAGCGCTTTTGGCCTTCTAATGAAAAGAATACATTCACAGGGTACCCATAGATATTATTACATCTTGTCTTCTACAGTAATCCAAACATTATGTTCAAAGATCTAAAACCATTAAACTTAAGCTATTTGTTTTCATATTTCCATTCTGAGTTTTTTTTTTTTTATATCGACTGTGCCCTCATCTAATCCAAGCTTTGTGAATCATATATTTTATTCTTCGTCAGTGCTGGTTTCAGGGAGAAAATCACACTACCATAGCCTTGAATGCTTGATGTCTTTCGAATTCCCACCCACACGGACTTCAGATGAAATAATAGAGACTAAGGAATGGGTCATCTTGGACCTTAATTTCTCTATATGACACACTTAGACATGCAAGGCAGGCAAACGAAATGAAAATATATGCAGATAGACATCTATGAGCTCCATTACCCAAACAATGGCACAGTGCTCACACAAAGAATGAAAGATGAAGTTAATGAAGAAATAATGTCCATCTCAACCAGGCAAATGTAGAGAATGAAAGATATTTTTAATAAAGAGACAATGTCCTCCTCAACCAGATGATTTCTTAGATCTTATACAAATGATAAAAGATAATTAATAACAGAAACATTATCTTCTATTACCTGACATATGCATAGCTCTTACGCAAGGGACAAAAAGAAAAAAAATTAAATTCAACACAGAATCATTTTTTTCCAATGCCCAATCAAACATATAATATTTCATACTAAAAATAGAAGGTAAATTAATTATATAGTCAAGTATTCCATTACCCAGACAAAAATTTAAAGCTCATGCAGAGGACATAGAATTTATTCAATTATTTTAACTTAGAAGGAAAACACTCTATAACGAATTTACCATTTAAATCATATTTTGTCAACCAACAAAGCATTCGTACAACAATAATAACAAGTCAACATACACAACAAACACATATGAATGCCTAACCTGGTCACTCAAGCATCACAGTTGAATGACGAATAATAGCATCTTCAGCTCTCTCATGCCCAATCCAGAAGTAAAACACATACTCTTGCAACCAACCTTCTTCCTAATTATAAGTAGAAAGGCTTGTGATGATAAGTTGACACCTCAAATTTACTTGCCATATATAACCTTATGGACGTGTCCAGATGGTAAAACCTTACTCATCCAAATGGATGTTAGGTATTTTATTATATTTATTTTTTTTATATATATTTTTAAATAATCTTATCTGAGCCTCTCTTTTTTTTTATTGTTTGTTTTAAAATTTTAATTATTTTTAAATTGTTTAGTTTGTAAGCTTGTCCTACGTTCAAACTTATAGCATAAGTCATTCCCACATAGTTCGTTTGCTTTTCATAGTAATAGTTTTTTTTTTTTTTAAATATAATTTTTGGCAAGTCTTAAAAGGAAATGTTTTCCTTTATAAATTAAAAGTAATTTCTTGATAATTAAATATATATTTTTAATTTAATATAATAATTCTATAATTATATATATATTTTATATATTTATTTTTATGATTATATTTTCTCTTTTTTAAATTGATATTTAAATCAACGACAAGTGACATGCGGCAAACAAGATAATAACAAGCAGCTTGCAATCACACAATCATGTATATGTTCTAAATGCAATAATAGGTAGAATGCAATGCATATGCAAATACTATGGTGGGCTTCCATGTATCCACAGACCAAGGAGCACATGACACGACATCATATGCCACTTTACCTGTCATTTCCAATATGTTGTCTTAGTGATGGGGTGGGTATTCTCTTCCGCTTCCTACATGAAACCTTGTACCTGCATCACAAGAACTAGACGTAGAATCACATTCTTTCAAATAAATTAGACACAAACATCGAGGATGTGATAAAATAGTCTTGGTAAGGTAATAAGAGCACAATCTCAAGCTTGGTATCTTTTACCTTTTTGTACAATATCATTCACAAAAATAAGTAAAAGTAGACATTATTTTCAAGCACCTAGTTTGGTGTAGTGAAAGGGCATTTCAATTATGCATGGAAGGTTTTTTATTTGAACCAGGATGTTGTTTTTTGTTTTCTTTATAAGGTGCATCTCTAGTTGTAGACACCAAAACAACACCAATCCGATTATGTGACTACAAGCACTGACCGAATTGGCATACATACCCCCTAGGGCAGCCTCCAGAGGTTAAACAATGGTCCTAACCACTCCCAAATCAGTTTTGGAAGGTCAGAGGTCAATTTGGCACCTTTTAAGCACTTTGCTCCCTATTCGTCCCACCCTGGGATGATTAGAATCCTATTCGTCCCACCCCGGGATGATTAGCAACAATCATCCTAGGGTGGGACGATTAGCAGGTTTGACTGGCAAAAAGTCAAACCTTGACAGATCTGCCACTCAACTTCGCCTTCATTGCATGCAATTGCGAGGAATGGTTTCAAATCTGAGAGAGGGACTTCAGTCAAGCATGCCTTGATCATGGAGGCCTCATGCAAGGAGACCCTAAATCAGGGAGGAATCTTCTCTCCCCCAAGAAAGGCATGACAAGCCAAGTGGCGCCCTCGCATGCGCATTCAAAGGAGACCCTCAGGTCTATAAAATGGTGAGCCTCCTCACCCCAAAAAGGAATAGAGCTGGAGCATTTGGAGCAATGGAGTGCTGCCAAATTATACCCACATTCCCCTTTGTGCTTCTTACATCCCTAATTTCTCTTTTGGAAGAGAGGTTATCGGGTGAACACTAAGAACGCAATCCCGACCCAAAACCCAAGAAATCAGCCACAATCCCACACCAAATTCATCGACACAACCCCCTAGGAGGTTTTGGACCCATCCCACGTGGATTGGTGTCAAAACCAGGCCCCAAACGGTGGGCGTCCTGCCCCGGGCGCCCCCCAAACTATTGTAGTCCTAATCGTCCCACCCCGGAGCGATTAGAAATCCATGAATGATTTCTTCACTATTATTTTTGCATTATGTTCTATTTGGTTTACTTATGCTTTTGTTCAAGTTTCATTGCATTCTGACTTGATTTGACCTTGTTTTTATCATTTTACGCGTTTACTAACATACAGGGAGCGCCTTCGGATACAGGACAATATGGGAAGAATCTGCCAAATATGACCTTCTGGGTCATCCCAAAATGCCCTTTTTGTCTAACCCCAAGTTTTCAAGAATTTTGGAGGCCTCTGGATAGGACATTTGCAAGGTCGCTTTTGCATGTTTTGTGACAGTCCTAATCGTCCCACCCCAGAGCGATTAGAAATCCATGCATGATTTCCTGACTGTTCTTTTTGCAATGTGTCTCTGATGATGTTTCTATGCTTCTATCAAAATTTTGAATTCATTATGACATGTTCTGACCATCATTTTGCTATTTTATGTATTCACTAGCCGGAGGCCTTAGGGATTGCATGTTTTCCCTCTATCCGCATATGCTATTAACTATTTGCTATTTCTCTGTGCATAGGATCTCACCACCAGGAACACCGAAGGGGCAGCAAGGAATGATGAACACATGGACACAAGCGACGACAACCTTTGGCCCACCCATTTCAAATGTGGGCATGCGGAAGACATTGGAAGCGTATCATCCGTTGATGTAACGAACTGTATCAAACGTTCTGAGCCCTAGAGGGGGGATGTATTGTAACTAGATTGAAAGCAAAATTAATAAAAAGAGGCCCCACTTTTCTTTGTTTTCTAACATCTCATGCGTCTTTCCTTCATGCATTGCTTTTCTCGCATTCGTAGGACTTAGCATTTTTATATCAATTTTGTTTGCATCATAATCTGGCACATCGTCACCCCGCATTCAGATTTCAGTGGTGATCATGGTGGGACCTTATCCCCTACTATTGAGATCAAGTTTTTGATCCAAATTTTGTGGATTCTTTGCAGGTGTTACTCATTCGGGCGTTGGACTGCTACTCGTGCCACCCTGTGACGAATACAGACCTAGAATTCATGCCACCCTAGGATGAATACGTATTCGTCCCACCCTATGATGAATATAGACCTACTATTCATCCCACCCCAGGATGATTAGAGTTCTGTGCATTTTCTGAGCAGAAACTCAGAGGCATCTGGTTTGGACAGAGAAGAGGTAGGCCTTCTGAACATCCCCTGTGTTTTTCTATTTTTTGTTTCTGCAGATTTCTATTTTCTTTGCTTTCTTGCAATAAAAAAAAAAAAAAAAAACATAGAGTAACTTAAATGGAAGGAACCTAATTAGGGATGCATTCTTCTCTGGTTTTCTTGCATGATACTTGCACCAATGGCAAGTCCTCATCATAGGTGTCAGTTCTAGGTAGGTTTTGTGATTTCCTTCTTGCTGCTAATTGTTTCTGAAAGATTAAAACGTACTTTAAAGCATTGCATTAGTGAAAATCATCTTTTGTTGTATGTTTTCTTTCTTTACATGATTAAAAGGAACCACACACACACCACCTAATAAAATTAACATCAAGGAGTTGGTCTTAATACCCCAACACTTGATCAAGACCAACGGTGGATTTCATCACCACCTTGGCTTGGATTTTGCATACATTTACCCTGATCGCGACTGTTGCTAGACGTAAATCCTGATGAAAGCTGACCAAGTGTAATGGGGGTGATTCCCCGTGCATGAGGATAAGTCTTCTATGGTAGGTGTCAAAAATAGAGTGATCCCCCTTCCGTACCGCCTATGTTCCACGTACTGTTCTGCTCTCGCGTACCAATAGTTTCCCTCACGTAAGGGCGGGTATATTGAGAGGTTCGGTATAACGGCCTGGCAATGGTATATTGAAGGGGTGACCATTTTGGAGATACAAGAGCCCTCATTTTGCATGTATAACAAAGTTTCCTTTTACAAGGTTTACATAACAAAAATCAAACACACTGAACCAGATTTAGGGCACACATCTAATCTGTAAACAAGATAATCATTTCTTTGCTTGTGTGGTCCTCTTTTGTTTGGTATAGCATAAATAATTGTAAAGGAGATAAAAATATACATATCTTTCTAGAAAGACCACCACCATGGTGTATACCCATAGCCAAGCCCAATCACGGGCAGAAGTTGCGAAAAGTGTACAAGGAGGCACAAGTCACCTCCGTTATAGCCCCAAGGACTTGGTTATACCACCTTGGCAGCTTGACCCACAACATAGTCCACACTATGCCACTACAGAAAAGGACTATAGAGGCACCCCTTTGAGGGGCACTCCCGTTCAACACAGACCCTCTCAGGAGGAGTACATACATGGGAAGGCCCCCTTAGACACTCATTATGAGTGGCCACTACGCGATGAAGCGCTAGAGCAGCATAGGGTTCATAAGGAGGGACCACATGATTATATCATTCCTCCTCTACCCCTCATTACTGTTAGAACTAATAGGCCAAATCTAGAGCACAAGGCTCTTCAGATAGGGTGAGCCAACTCCGCCCGTCCCTTTCACATGTACGAAAGGGAGCATGAGGAAAACTAGTATATTCCTCAAGAGCAATACACCACATGGGAGCAATGCGCCTCCGCACCTGCTAATTATCAAGATCACCTATTGAGGCCAGAGCCTCGGGTGAATGCTGCTAACCTCGATAGAGGAAAGTGACCTATAGAGATCTCGGATCACCATGACCAAGATAGATATGTAGGGGAGGCATCTAGGCCTCCTAGACCTAAGACGATGGAACAAATCGACTTGGCCTTTGCCAAACATGCCGCCCGCCAAGCACAAATCACGCAGCTTAGGCAAGATCAACAGCAGTTAGAGCAACTGTATCATCTTAACAAAGAGCGCATTCAACACCAGATAGATGAGTTGCTCCATAACACTATGCATGAGAGGATTCCAACCCCTCGCATGCATAGGACAAAAATTTATGAGAGGCACAACCCCTTAGTGCGAGACAGGTCTCCACGACCTTATCAAGTGTTGCCTCCAAGACCTCCTAGACCTGAGCGGGAGGCCACCCCTAGAACCAATGATGGGCGTCTTCCGTGGGCACCCGTCCATGTTTATAGGACATGCCCAAAAACTCCTCAAGAAGCCTATGAGGAATTTGAGCGAGAAGAAGAGCGGGTCGAAATGCCCTACCAAGGCAGGGGGCGCTACCCAGCTACCCCTCCATAGGCCTCAAGTTCCTCACAATTCACAATGGGAACAAACCAAAGAAGAGGAAATCAAATCCTCTGATGCATACAAAGCATTGCTAGAATGCTTAGAGTCTATGGAGACCAAGACTTCAGGGCCCCAAAAGCCCACCTTATGCCAACTCCATAGTCACCCTGTGCATCCTTCAATTTTGGCACCCCCATACCCCGACCACTTCAAAATGCCTCAATTGGTAATTTTTAGAGGGGATGAGGATGCCCAAGAGCACGTAACAAGGTTCCTGAGTCAATGCTTTGGCATTCAGGACAATGATGCATTGCTTCTAAGAATGTTTATAACCACGTTCGTAGGTCCTGCCTCGGATTGGTTTACCCAATTGCCGAAGCATAGCATCAACAATCTAGACCAGCTAGTGGATGCGTTCCTTGAATGTTTTGCCTTCAACACCAAGAAGAAGGCATCCTTAAGTGACCTAGCTGGCCTTAAGTAGTATGATGATGAGACCATAGCCGCTTATGGGAATCGATGGAGGACATTGCTTTCAAAGCTACCTTACCTCCCTCCCATGGCCGACATGACTCAAATGTTTTCAAAGAGTTGCATAAGGTCGATCTCCATGCTATTGTAGCTACAGCAATATGCCACCCTAGAAGAAGCCCTGGCGCAAGCCAAGATAATTGAGGAGATCAAAATTCAAGACGATGAGATTGCCAAGCCACGCAAGAAAGAGTGGACCAAAAATGCCAAAACTGGGCCCACGCAACCGAAACCCACCATGGTCAATCAGGTTGCCATAACTGTACCATCACCTACACAAATGACACAGCCCCCAAAGGCTAATTATCAGGCAGTTCCTCTTGCTAACTATGAAAAGGAAAATCACAAACAAGAGCAAAATCAGCAACGTCGCCCTAAGCGACAATTCACACAATTCACGGAGTCTAGAGACTCCTTGTTTGACCGCTTGTTCATGGCAAACCTGATAAACTTGCTAGAAAGTCGACCCATAGACCCCAACGCGCCAAAACCCAAGGGCTATAGGGAAGATTTGTATTGTAGATTCCATCGATAGAAAGGACATGACATCTTCTCTTGTTGGAAATTCAAAAACTTGGTGCAAGACTTGATAGACAACAAAACGCTCACGGTAGATAATCCCGTAGCACTGAGCAACCAACAGATGGAAGTCTTCAAAGACCCCCTGCCTGCCCATGATGCGTAGGCAAAGAATTTACAAGTGAATGAGGTAACACAAGACTGCCCCATGCAGGGATACGTAGGGATGATAAGCATCGTGACACGGAACAAAAGATACCCAAACATGGCTGCACCCGCTGCAGCTATAGGAAATGTTCCATCAATGTCACAACCCCCACAACACCCTACACAACCTCCCCCGCCTAGACCAGTGGCCACGATTCGGACTAAGCTTACTCAAAGTTTAAGGACCACGTCGGCTAGGCTCTCCATCTATGAGCTCATCCAACAATCATCGCCCCATCGGGAGGCTCTGATGGAGATACTCAAAGCCATTGAGCTACAGCCCCAAGAACCCAATTCTTTCAACAACTTTGTGGGACATGTGAGACAATGCATAGAACCAGTCATAACCTTCAGGGAAGATGAACTAAAATTGGTGACTAGTGATATGGTGGATCCACCCCTGCACGTCATCGCACGGGTCAACGGGATTCCATTCAAGAGGGTGTTGGTGGACACTGGCTCATCCAACAACATAATCATGACAACGGCATTAAAACATCTTAAGTTGCCAACATCCCACATTGTGGCATCCACCTACACTCTTCGAGCATTCAACGATGCATTATGCTCGACGGTTGGCACAATTGTCCTGCCCATCCAAGTAGGACAAAAGACCATTCCTACGTTGTGTCACATCCTTGAGGGTGAGATGGCCTACAATATCTTGCTAGGCCGGCCTTGGATCAGGGACATGAAGTGTGTCCCTTCGATAGCCCATCAATGCCTCAAATACACATACGAAGGGCAAGTACATGTAGTCCCAGAGAACTTAGAGCCCTTTAAGTTTTGCAATGCGATGCAGCTGATGCCACAATCGACCCTCCCATCGACACATTTGGACTTTCAATTGAATCCATCCACACAGGGTCCGATTCCACCTACATCCCCATTGTTGAGTCCCTCAAGTAACCGACCTGGCCCATCTTCATCATCTGTCCCTTCACCAACAATGCCACCTATGGTGGCCACACCGAAGGACAATGGGAAGAAGCCCCTAGAGGAGGCACCACCATTAGTCTCAACCATCTCTACCGAGGAGGTGCCCAGCCGAATGGAAGTCGAGACACCTGATTCACCCAACATGGAGTGGACTCAGGGAGAACTCCCATTCCCTCCCCCTCAACCACCGATGATTACCATTGAAATGGCCAATACGGGCCTGGGGGAGTACCTAGTGTAGAACATTGTGGCAACACCCATACTCGAATCCATGCAAGACATGGGGAGACCTCGCCTCCCCATCGACACTATCATCCCTTTAGGTTACCCACCAAATCAGACCAACTTTGTATATGGGGGCCTCGAGAACGGCCTTGAACCCTACCTACAAGAGGAAGAGGACGAAGAGCCATTTTTTGAGAATGTTGATTATCTGTCCAACCCAGACTTCACCTTGAAATACCTAGACCAATGTAATTGGCATGGATATGGATTGGGCAGATATGAACAAGGAATGCACACTCTTTGTCAACCAAGATACCAGATGCCATATGATAAATCAGGAGTAGGGTTCAACCACCCTTTGCCCCTCGAAATCTTGGTAGAAACCATGCAAGGCTTAGGTCTAGGCAATAGGGATGGGTTGGCACAAGATCCATATGCCAATCCCAAAACTACATACACATTGGGGGATTATCTCCCATTGTTAACAACAAACCTTGTTGACCTCAACAACCCTTCCCCTTTGATCGAGAAAGGGGAAATTTCAAGGAGTAACCTCCAAGAAGGGATATGAAAAAGATCAAGAGGAGTCTTCTGAAGATGAGTCAGATTATGAGGTAGCACCTTGGGACCCTTTTGAGTCTGATAGTAATCACTCACAGGTGACACCCATTGACGACTATCAAGAGAACTTCATGGCAATGTTCCCCTTTAATGTTCCACTCGAGCAATTGCCACCTCAAGAGAATCTAGCCCTCCCATAGAGAGCGAAACAACCTAGAAGGGACCAAATCAACATGCTCAAACAAAATGAGCCTCCCATGGCGAAGGCCATAGTGACCTAGAAACCTATGCAGCAGAACTCGTGGGAGGCTAAGAAGAGGGCACATAGTTGTTGGAGCCAATGAAGGCCTATGGATCTTCGATAGCGACTATGAGGATGAGACTGAGATGGCATATCTCAACCATATGAGGCAACAAGAATACCCCATAGACATCGATGGTATGTTTGAACATTTAAATATGGGACCAAGGCATAGGTGGCACTTAAACCAAGCACAGTTAAACCAAGTGCTTCATCCACCACTTCGGGCATACAGAGAGCACCTCCCACCTAGAGACCCTATAGGGCCACCAGTGCCAAGGGTAGACCCTATCCTTCTATCCACACATAGGGCCGATCCTTTTGTGCCAGTACCCATAGAGCCAGATCCAGGGCATAAGGATCACCAAGAATGTCCGAATCAACACCCACATGGTAATGGAGACCAAATTCATTCCATCAACATGATCTCCATTGATTTAACCACCCCCATCCATAATCCAACCGATCCAACATGACCATTGTATCTAGACCTAGATGCCATAGACTAGGATCATGTTGACTCACCACCATCCCCATCAAAGTACTGGCCTTGCGGTGAGATGTTTCATTTCACCCCAGGATAGACTCAGGATATCTTCCATGTTGAAGAGGAACCCGACGTTCCCAACGTAGATCTAAATTCAGCGAATGATATCCACCTGATCCCAACTCCACACCAGTTGGAGGATGGATCCCACATGTCAATCGAAGAGACGATTGATGTAGACATCGGTTCTGATCAAATGAATCCACAAATCATCAAGTTGGGGGTAAGTCTATCCCCCGAAGAGCAAGCCGATTACATTGCCCTTCTCAAAGAGAAGAAGGAGGTTTTTGCATGGTCCTACAAAGACATGTCGAGGCTAGACCCATAGCTAGTCATGCATAATTTAACACTTGATCCGATAGTCAAGCCAGTCAAGCAAAAGCTATGTAAGATGCACCCAATAGTGGCCTTAATGGTCAAAGATGAGCTACAAAAGTTGTTGGATGCACAGTTTGTCATCTGCATGGATTACCCACCATGGCTGTCCAACATGGTACCCATCAAGAAGCTAGATGGGAGGATTCGCATATGCATCGATTTTTGAGATTTAAACAAAGTGAGTCCCAAGGATGATTTCCCCTTGCCTAGCATCGACGCATTGGTAGATGCTACAGTAGGCCATGAAATGCTTTCCCTCATGGATGGTTTCTCGGGATACAACCAGATTCGTATCAATCTCGATGATCAACTAAAAATGGCGTTCACGATGCCTTGGGGGACATTTTGTTATAAGGTCATGCCCTTTGGCCTTAAAAATGTTGGTGCCACCTACCAACGCGCTATGACATACATCTTCCATGATCACATGCATAAAACTTTGGAAGATTATATGGATGATTTGTTGGCCAAATCTCTTTTGCGCCAAAATCATCTCGATGACTTACGCAAGATCCTTGATCACCTCATCGAACACAAAGTTAGGCTAAACCCCAAGAAGTGCGTATTTGGCATCACATCTGGAAAACTCTTGGGTTTCATAGTCTCAAAATGAGGCATCGAGGTAGATCCAAATAAATTCAAGGCAATCCTTGAGATGCTTCCCCCAACCACCATCAGGCAGCTCAGAAGCTTGCAGGGTAAGGTCACGTCAATCAAGCGCTTCATAGCACAGTTATCTGACAAGTGCCGACCCATGAATAAATTATTACACAAGGGGGTAGCATTTCATTGGGATGACGAGTGCCAGTCAGCCTTCGATGACATCAAACAATACTTGGCTTCATCACCAGTATTGGCACCACCTAGACCAGGAGTGCCATTCTACTTATACATCTCAGCTATCGAGGTGGCACTGGGCGCCATGCTAGCCCAAAAAATGAATTACATAAAGAATAAGCTAATTATTATCTTAGCCGCACCCTAGTCGCTTATGAACTTAACTATGCATACGTTGAGAAGCTATGCTTGGCAGTGGTATTTGCCACCAAAAAGCTATGCCATTACATGCTGAGCAATACGACGTATGTTGTGTCTAAGGAGAATCCATTGCGGTACATGATGAGTCATACTTATCATAGTAGTCGCACGATGAAATGGATCATGTTGTTGATGGAGTTTGACATCGAATTCATTGGACAAAAGTCCATCAAAGGTCAAGTCATCACCGATCAACTAGCAGAGGCTCCTCTCGAAGATGATCAACCTCTGACCGTAGAGCTACCCGATGATGGGGTCTTCCATGTCTCAGAATCGCCAGATTCTGATGAGCTTGAGTCACAGGCCGACATAACCTTATTTTTTGATGGTTCTAAATGTGAGCAAGGGGGTGGCATGGGAATCATATTTTTCACACCGCAAGGGGCTCCAATGCCTTTATCATTTAAACTTGATTTCTCATGCACCAATAACAATGTTGAATATGAAGCCTTGCTCATAGGTCTTCAGACAACCATCACCATGAACATCAAATGCTTGAATATCTTTGGTGATTCATTGTTAATTTTCAACCAAGTGAAAGGGGTATTCCAATGCAAATGCCCAGTTCTACAGGCCTACAAAGCCCTTGTGGATAAATTCCTGGCAAAGATTGAATGGTACGACATCGAGGCACTCCCTCGATCATCGAATCATTTTGTGGACACTATGGCCTCCTTGGGGTCACTAATCCCGCAAGACCCTTCTGGTGAGATGACAACCATTCAAGTCAAAACATTATCGCAATCCATGATGGAGCATGCAAGCTCTAACATAATGCCAGGAATCCACCTGATCCAGATTGAACCATCTCAGGATAGGTTCTCTCGAATCCATGATAGTCTGAATCATGCCAACTAGGGGTCTTTGTTCTCCCCAACCCCTCTTAATAGCAACACAACGCTATTTCTACAAGTTCTTTCCCGCTCAGCTTTTGCTAGGGATGAACTTCAAGAGGGATCGACCATTCATACCATCGAGGTTTCTGATCAGCAGGATTGGTACACACCCATAAGAGACTATCTCAAGTTAGGTAGCCTCCCACTTGGATTGTCGCACACCATGAAAAGATCATTCAAACAGAAAGTGGCAAAACATGTCTTGCTAGGAGACATTTTGTACCATCGGAGCTATGAAGGGATCCTCCTCCGTTGCTTGGACCAACAAGAGTCCACTTGGGCGATCACCCAAGCGCACGATGGTACATGCGGTGGCCACTTCAGCGGTATGGCCATCGCAAAGTGCATTCTTTGCATGGGCTATTATTGGCCATCTTTAGAGCGAGATTGTTGCGCATATGTGCGAAAGTGCGTGAAGTGTCAACACCATGCTAACTTGACACACGTACCTTCTCAGGCCTTGCAACTGATCCAATCGGCTTGGCCATTTTTATAGTGGGGCTTAGATCTCATCGAAAATATCTCCCCTACATCGTCAGGTCATCACACGTTTATCATAACGGCCATAGAGTACTTCACTAAGTGGGTGGAAGCAATTCCGCTTACCTCTACGACTGGGCCCCGCATTGCGGAGTTCATTTTACATAACATCATATGTCATTTTGGTATTCCATCCAAGATCATCTCGGATAATGGGACATCATTTAAGAACAAAGATGTGCGTGCTTTGACAACAAAGTACAAAATTCAGCATAATTTTTTGACACCCTATTATCCATAGGCAAATGGGCAAGCAGAGGCGTCAAACAAAATGCTAGTTGCCATCCTTAAAAATATGGTCATAGATAATCATAAGGATTGGCACATCCAAATACCACTTGCCCTATGGGCTTATCGCACTAGCATTCGGACGCCCACTAGGGCAACTCCATTTTCACTAGTGTATGGCTCCGAGGCAGTCATGCCTCTCGAGTTGGAAATACCCTCCCTATGCATATCAATGCAAGAGTTCATCGATGATGACACTACGTGGTAGGCCCGATTAGACCAGCTTACGTTACTCGATGAATGACGCATCAATGCTCTCGAGCATTTACGTATCTATCAAGAGCGACTTAAGAAAGCATACAACATGAAAGTTCACCTGAGGGACTTTCAGGTTGGTGACCTGGTCTTAAAAGAGAACCAACAAAATTCTAACTTGCCACCCCATTTAAGGGACAAGTTCATGGCAAATTGGTTAGGTCCTTATGTAATCGATAGTAAAATAGGACCTGGAACATACCGGCTCACCTCTCTTGAAGGAATCAAGGAACTAGAACCCTTGAACATCAGTCATTTGAGGCCATTCAACATTTAGAGAGCCATAGCTCACCCTAAAAGCTCCAAGGATTCCCACAATCGCTTGGTCAACCTAAAATGCCCCAAAGGTATCTATAATCCCTTTGGTCAAACCAAAAGCTCCAAGGATTCTCATAATCGCTTGGTCAACCTAAAATGCCCCAAAGGTATCCATAATCCCTTTGGTCAAACCAAAAGCTCCAAGGGTTCTCACAATCGCTTGGTCACCCAAAAAGCTCCAAGGTTTCCATAATCGCTTGGTCAACCTAAAATGCCCCAAAGGTATCTATAATCCCTTTGGTCAAACCAAAAGCTCCAAGGATTCCCATAATCGCTTGGTCAACCTAAAATGCCCCAAAGGTATCTATAATCCCTTTGGTCAAACCAAAAGCTCCAAGGGTTCTCACAATCGCTTGGTCACCCAAAAATGCCCCAAAGGTATCCATAATCCCTTTGGTCAAACCAAAAGCTCCAAGGGTTCTCAAATCGCTTGGTCAACCTAAAATGTCCCAAAGGTATCCATAATCCCTTTGGTCAAACCAAAAGCTCCAAGGGTTCCCACAATCGCTTGGTCAAAAACGAATATTCAAAAACAAAAAACAACAGATAATCAAAAATAACAAAAAAATTGCATCTCACTTTCATGCATATTCTTAAAAATCAAAACACAAAAAAGAAAAACTGCATTAGGCATCGCATACATACATTGCATATTTGCTGGTCATACATGTCAAAAGCACCATAGACTGTAATTACTCGGCAATTCCATCATTTTCCAAATTCAGTCCATTTTGTAAAAAGATCCATCAAAAATAACGCCCTTCGCATTTTTGCCATATCATAGTCAGTTGTCTTCTAATGTCTTTAGGGTTTTCATCATTCAGCTGTCTTTAGATTTCTAGTCAAATGTTGTACAAAGTCAGACCGATTTTTACAAGGTAGAGTTTTACTTGGATCACGCCTTGTTACATAGCATCCCAACACAAGCTTAAAACACATAAAAATTCCCAAGTTGTGTGAATGCAAGATGAAACCTACAAAGTAGTCTAGGGTACCATAGGTGAAACGTTATCCTGCTCATCCCCCTATGCGAATGGTTCAAGAATGCTGAGAATTGACAAAAGGACAAGCTCTTCCCCATCCAATTCCCCATAATAAATAGTGGTTTTCACCACTATCAAAAATTCCAAACACCTTTGGTCCCCAAAGTCATAAGGATTCATACTACACGCCCTTGAGAAGGATGGGTAGTCATCCCCAAGGCCTAAAAGGATCAATGCCATTCATAAGAAAATCCCAAAAGTCCATATAAAAATCCAAAACACCTTTGATCCCCAAAGTCGTAAGGATTCGTACTACATGCCCTGAGAAGGATGGGTAGTCATCCCCAAGGCCTAAAATATCAATGCCATTCCAAAGAAAAATTCCCAACCACCTTTGATTCCCAAAGTCGTAAGGATTCGTACTACACGTCCCTGAAAGGATGGGTAGTCATCCCCAAGGCCAAAAGGATCAATGCCATTCACAAGCCAAAAACCCACGAGCTCAACTTTGAAATCAAAATTCAAAATCTAAATCCTCAAAAGGCAACAATAAAAAAAATAACAGTGGTTATCACCACTACTCAAACCCCTTGCTCAAGAAAAAAAAAAAGAGAAAAATAAATAGTGATTTTCATCACTATGTATGAGAGCAAGTATCCCAACAAGTTGAGCAACCGAAAGACGCCTGAGCTTGAATCCCTAGAATTCTCAGCATTCGAAAAACCATTTAGGTGATCCTCATTACGGGTTTGGTGGATAGCCTACCTGGCAATGGCGGTATCCTAAACGCATGACGATATGTCTATCACATTAGCTTTGCGTGTGTGTAGACCAATGTTTGCATGTGGATGAGCTAGCTTATGGTATCTTAGATTGCCCCGTGGATTAATCTTACTAAATGCAACAAAGGAGTTAGTGGAGCTAATTAGGTGATCCTCAATACAGGTTTGGTGGACAACCTACCTGGCACTAGCGGTATCCTTATGAATACCACATAAACGAACTCAATCGCACACACAGGGATGTGAAATAACTTGGTCAAACTCAAGTCTGATTCGTACCTTGTTCGAAAGTCTTGTAAGATAATGTACAGTCTTGATTAGTTAGTTAAAGCATCTGAGTCTCAGAAAAACCTTAACTACATTCTAAAACAATTGTTGTACATTTCATTACTTACATCACCATCAAAAAATACAAAACAAAAATTACAAATGCAAAGTTATTCCATAAAGCAATCACATAGTACAGAAAGCCAGTAAATCTTGTACAGTCTATGGTGCCATCACCTGTATACCAACAAATCATTCCATCCATTCCATATGCATACATCTATATCATATAGCTAACATCATCCGTAGTCATAATAGCATATGCATACATAAACATAAATAAATGTGCATAAAAAGAACAATAAACCATGACAAGCATATCATCAAACCAAAAATGAGTCATGTATATATATCGAGTCAAAATGCCCTCAAGCTACAATAAGAAGGTCCTCTGACCTCACAAAAAAACCAAAAAATTCAAAATCCCCAAAGCCTAGGGAGTCGGCCACCATGATCATGCAGGATCGGTGCGACTGGAACTACCCCCAGTAGTATGGGTCCTATGGGACCTCTCAGGGCGGTTGTTGCTAGCCCGCGCACCATGCCCACCAATGCTACCCTCATCCAACCACCTACGATGAGAGGATGCAGACTGCTCAGTCTCACTGCCTCTCATGCGGCGTGATGAACCACCTCCATCGAGATCAGGTAACTGTCCACCAAGGCGGACAACCTCTGTCTCCAACTCTACCCGATACCGCCCCCACTCCACATCTCGTCGGTGATACATAGCCAATGCGTTGTCCCACTATGCCAACTGAGCTCATAGGAGATCCCTCTCCTCAATACATCTCTTCTCCTCCTCCCATCTCCACAAGAGATCCTCCAATCATGCTATCTCAGCATGAAACCCAGCCTCCACATCCCCTGAGATAGCTTGAGGCATGGGCACCTCCGAGACGGCCTACTACTCCGACACCCACTACTCTAGGACATCCTGGACATCCGACTACTCTGGAACCCCCGCATCCTCTCCATCACCAGTGAAGTCATCGACCTCCACCATGTCTGCATCATCAAGTGGAGCCCCCCAACCCTCCCTCGATGCCTCTGCATCCCCACCTCCTACTGCTGCCGCATCCATGCCTCCTAGAGGCCCCTCACCCCACCATCACCGCATAGTCCACCATCGGTCATACTCTGCAGTTACCCCGACATCGTCCACATTGGGTACATCAATAACTACATCAAACCCCTCACCCAATGGCTCAATGATCGGCCAGACTAGGGTCCTCTCATCATCGTGCCATCGATAGATCAAGGGATCACCAAGAAATCCCTGGTGCACCCCAAACTACCATGTCACCCAGACATATGGGAAGTACTCCTGCTCTGTCCCATGACACCCAATCAGCCATCTACCCCTGCACACCTATCGAAGCCACTCCCAGCCTCAGGCCAGGCTGGACAGTCCTAATATGGTCGCTAGAACACCTACCCAGGCACTAAATGAGAGAAGGCATCAGTATAGTGCCCTACGACACCTGCCCATCATCGACTCTACCCATGCTCCTCTGACCTCCACCATAATGCGGCATATCCAATCTCTCGATCCACCATCTCACCTCGGGTGGTCCAAGGCAAACCCTATGGCCGCTCGACAGCTATGTGCTGCCACCCCAGCACTGCAAGAGATAGCTGCACCCGATCCCCTTTCACCTTCGATAGTGGACCTCGTACAACTCATCGTACAACTATGCCAACAACGTCTGACCCCATCTCATAATCAGTGGAGCTGAGGTAGGACACTCCACCAGTCTAAACACCAACTCCAGCAGGTTCCAAGGGAACCTCGCACCTGAGGAGTCAGGAAGCAGCATATTGGAAATGAGGGCCATGAGTAACGCATGCCTCACCCCCAATACGCCCTTCTCCAGCCACCACCGCACCATAATACCGCCTATATGGCAGTCAGCCTCTGCCCTCTCCATAGGCCTATCCACCCCCCTCTCCCCCATCGAACCAAAACATCGTGTCAATACTGTTGTCCGTTGGTCCCGATGGGTCATCCGGATGGGCAACCCATCTATCGAAATCTGTAGAATCTGATATACGTCCTCCAAAGTAACAATCATCTCCCCTATTGGGAGATGAAAGGTGTTGGTGCGGGGATCCCACAAATTGATCAGGGTAGTCAAATATGCTTGATCCCCCACCACAGGCTCCAAACGCATCACCTGCTTGAGCCCAAGGGCATCAAGCCACTCCCAATCCACAACTGTCAGTGCATCCCGGGCATCAGAGAACACAGTCGGCTGGCGGTGCCGACTCCTCACAACCTAAAAAACAACAAAACAAAAAAAACAAATTAGGGTTTTAATATTACCTTAATAAAAACAAAAATAATAAAAAAAATATATATAAAAAACAAAAAATAAAAAAAAAAAAAAAAAAAAAAAAGTACAGATCATTCAAATAAATTGTACAAAAACAAAAATAAAAAAAATAAAACAAAAAAAAATTAGGGTTTTAACTAAAAAAAAAAAAAAAAATAAAAAAATAAAAAAAAATTAGGGTTTCAACCTTAATGTGAACAAAATAAATAAAAAAAAAAAATTAAAATAAAATAAAAAAAAATAAAAAATCATACTAGGGTTTTTAACCTTAAGTGTGAAAAAAAAAAAAAAACATAAAATCATACTAGGGTTTTTAACCTTAAGTGTGAACAAAAAAAAAATAAACTAAAAATAATAAATATATCTAGGGTTTTTAAACCTTAAGTGTGAACAAAAAAATATAAAAAAAAATAACTCATAGTAGGGTTTTTAACCTTAAGTGTGAACAAAAAAATCAAATAAAACACAAAATCTATATTCGGGTTACAACCTTAATAAGACAAAAACAACAAAAAAAGAACGCTCACAAGCATTTTATATGTGCATTTTAAAAATTCATATAAATAAAAAAAAATAACAAGCAGAAGGAAGGAACATCATACCGGTCTCGCTTCGGCTCCTCCACTCGAAGATCCGGTCCTCGCACTCATGATGTCCATGAAATCTCGACAGCGCTCCGCTACGCAAACTCGCACTCCTCACTGCTCCAAATAGCCAAGAAAAAATTGTTGCAAATGAGCCCAAAACCTAGATTTGGTCTTTTTATAGGTTGTTAGGCCTGTAATCGTTCCACCCTGGGATGAGCACTCTAGTTAGCGCTCATCCCACCCTGGGACGATTACCAAATTGCTATTCGTCCCACCCTGGGACGATTACAGAGCAAAAAATAAAGCAACAAAAATAGAATCCAAAAAATGCACCAAAAACAACAATAAATCTGCCGAACAAAGGTGCCTCTGCACCTGACATTCATGGCATGCAAAACCGATGTCGGGGTCACAAATACTCACTATCCTACTCCCTAAGAAGGCTAGCATAGCCGGACCGCTCCATGGGAAGGAGGATTTTTGATAATTTCTACCCCAATAGGCGTCAAAGAAAAGGGTCAAAACCCACCAAAAATAGGTCCGATTGTTGGAAAACTGCATGAGCGTTCAACGAAAAACAACCGAAGGCACCCTTACAAACGTCATCTTGGGTCAAGCGACTCATCGCTTTTCTCATTTTGGTCATTCCCTCATCGATTCGTCGCTTGAGGGGGTAGTCACACTTAGTCACCAAATCAACAAATACACACCCAATCAAGGAAATGGCATGCATTCAAAGAATCATTGACAAAGACAATCACGCTCCTGCTTGGGGCAGCAAACAAGCAATAATCACAAGCTGAACAAACACTTGGCATTCTGGAAGCATGAAGACAAGGTTCCTCAGACAAAAGGTTGCGCCCTTTGCCTATTCATGACTGAACAATGTCCAAGATCAAGTACACCTCACCGAAAAAGGTTACACTTGAGTTAAGCTCCTTAGCTCGTCAGAAGCAAGGATTCAAGAATGCGTGCCCTTTCCATACTTGGGGCATCAAAATTTGGTTAGGTTACTAAGAAACCCTAATCATTAAGTGCTTTGGTCATCTATTTTTGCTCAAGCACTACGCCACACACAACGCATCCCAAAAAGGGGGCATCTGTAGACACCAAAACAACACCAATCCGATTATGTGACTACAAGCACCGACCGAATTGGCATACATACCCCCTAGGGCAGCCTCCAGAGGTTAAAAAATGGTCCTAACCACTCCCAAATCAGTTTTGGAAGGTCAGAGGTCAATTTGGCACCTTTTAAGCACTTTGCTCCCTATTCGTCCCACCCTGGGACGATTAGAATCCTATTCGTCCCACCCCGGGACGATTAGCAGCAATCGTCCCAGGGTGGGACGATTAGCAGGTTTGACTGGCAAAAATTCAAGCCTTGACAGATCTGCCACTCAACTTCACCTTCAGTGCATGCAATTGCGAGGAACGGTTTCAAATCTGAGAGAGGGACTTCAGTCAAGCATGCCCTGATCATGGAGGCCTCATGCAAGGAGGCCCTAAATCGGGGAGGAATCTTCTCTCCCCAAAAAAGGCATGACAAGCCAAGTGGCGCCCTCGCATGCGCATTCAAAGGAGACCCTTGAGGTCTATAAAATGGTGAGCCTCCTCACCCCAAAAAGGAATAGAGCTGGAGCATTTGGAGCAACGGAGTGCTGCCAAATTATACCCACATTCCCCTTTGTGCTTCCTACATCCCTAATTTCTCTTTTGGAAGAGAGGTTATCGGGTGAACACTAGGAACGCAATCCCGACCCAAAACCCAAGCAATCAGCCACAATCCCACACCAAATTCATCGACACAACCCCCTAGGAGGTTTTGGACCCATCCCACTTGGATTGGTGTCAAAACCAGGCCCCAAACGGTGGGCGTCCTGCCCTCGGGTGCCCCCCACACTATTGCAGTCCTAATCGTCCCACCCCGGAGTGATTAGAAATCCATGAATGCTTTCTTCACTATTATTTTTGCATTATGTTCTATTTGGTTTACTTATGCTGTTGTTCAAGTTTCATGGCATTCTGACTTGATTTGACCTTGTTTTTATCATTTTACGCGTTTACTAACATACAAGGAGCGCCTTCGGATACGGGACAATCTGGGTAGAATCTGCCAAATCTGACCTTCTGGGTCATCCCAAAATGCCCCTTTTTGTCTAACCCCAAGTTTGCAGGAATTTTGGAGGCCTCTGGATAGGACATTTGCAAGGTCGCTTTTGCATGTTTTGTGATAGTCCTAATCGTCCCACCCCGGAGCGATTAGAAATCCATGCATGATTTCCTAACTGTTCTTTTTGCAATGTGTCCCTGATGATGTTTCTATGCTTCTATCAAATTTTGAATTCATTATGACATGTTCTGACCATCGTTTTGCTATTTTATGTATTCACTAGCCGGAGGCCCTAGGGATTGCATGTTTTTCTAATATCTCAACATTATCCAATAGGTGGAGTTACTTAATATTCATGGAGAGTTTGATCTGGTTCATGTACCTTTGACAATAGAAGAAAACAAGATTCATTTTCCCACTCAAACATTCATTATGGAGGGATATATACCATCTCTAGTGTATTCTCTCCTTGGCCTCTTGTTCATATTATGAGTAGAGTTGAAATAGTTGTAATCTGACCTTATTAGGACAAGGCCAATGATAATGAAGTGTCTATGAGTGCTCTTGATATAGCTTACGGGAAAATTCTATGTATACCTTTAGGCATTCTTTATGTAAATCTAAGGGTATTCTTCTATGTAAGCCTACAGGTACTTTTGATGTATTCATCCTTAGTGATATTAGTTAAACCACCTCAATGGTTAATCTTGATCAAAGGGTTTTAATAAATTTATGATATTGTAATATAACCTTCAATTTAGGTTATATTGTCTTGAGGTTAACTTTGAATTGGGGATAAGGTATCACTATAAATATTCCTAGTGACTAATCCATTGTATCGATTTATCATATGTGAGATTGTGGAGGTGCCTATAGGCACTCACCCCTTATTCTTTCTATGTATTTGTGTTGTTTATCTCTATTTATTTTCTTCTATATGCTCCTTTATTTCACTCTTATTCCTCTTTCTACATATGATTGTGATGAATGTATGTTTTCAAATATTTCTAGAAAGTATTGTGAATTCCAACGATACCATCCTCTTTCTTAGAAATATCGTAAAAGTCGAATTTCTTCTTGGTTCTAGCAATTGTCCATCCCATTTGTGATTATATGATACTATTGTAATATCTTTTAAATGTCTAATAATATAAGTCTAGTTAGATAGCTCCCCATCTTCCAAATATTTTTAAATGCTTTCTTACATTCTACATTACCTATTTTTATCTCTTGTGCTAAAAGAAAATCAAGACTATAACAATCTATTAATTCCTTGGTGATCTCTCTCTCTCTTACTTTTTGGGTTGGATTGGGAGGGAAAGGGGAATATTTATACCTAGAATATTTTAAGATACTATCTTTACCATTATTTTTCATTCTTATTTATGAACTTAGCACCTCTTCTTCTTAACAGTTGTGAAACTTATGTTTATTCACCAACAAAATATCCCTTTGAGCTAAATTATTTTCTCTTCATTCTTGGATTGACCATCCTCTTTAAACTCTTCCATTTTTTCATAATCTTCATGCTTTAGTTTATCACATATAGAACTATATTGCCCTAGAAAACCTAATGTACAAGACATTAGCTTGGAAATATTTTTTGTATGCTACCTTGGAAACCCTAATGTACAATGCATATTTTCAATGTTACTTTCTCTCTTTTACATCCTTGAAAACCCTAAAGTGCAAGGGATAAATTTTAGACTACTTTGATTTTGATTATAAGGATATGATTATCTATTATTTAAGGAGACTCTAAATCTCTACCTGGATCAAAATTAATCTCTTCTATCTTCTTTGATTTGAAAATTGACTTCACATCTTCCTTAGAAACTTTCTTTTCTTCTATATTTAAACTTACACATTGCACTTCCTCATTCTCTACATCCTTTTTTATTTTTCAAACAACTTATGGACCATGATGGCCTTCATCATTGATGAAGTGTGGGAAAATTCTTTACAATTTTTTTATGAATAAAAAATCTTTGGTATAACTCATCATTTATTAAAATATGATTTTCTTTCTTCATATTTGAGTTTGTTTCACGGTAAAATTTTTTGGTCTTTCTCAATTGTTTTTACTTTATAATCTCTAATCAAGTGTTCACTTTCAAAATATTTTTCACATTAAAATGCAATATCTTTATAATCCACTGACCAGTTAGTACTTAAACACCCCTTTAAAGTATTACCAATATTCTTGAAATTTACCTCCTTGTTGATTAGTCAATATGGGAGTCCAAAAATTATTTTTCATACTATAAATCTTTCTAGAGTTTTTATCTCTAGAGAAAAGTCCTCACTTCCTAGCCTTAAATATAATGCATCTCTCCCTTTAAACATGATCGGCCACTTGTTATTTTACCCTTGATTTATGAAGTAGAGAAGGAAAAACTCCTTTCAAAAGAATCATCATTAAATAATTATATTCAAACTTCACTTATGTTGAACCCACTTTTGAATCTTTAAAAATGTTGTCTACTATTTTTTGAACTTATATATCAATCCCCTAGGGTAATTATATCATCCTTGATTATATCATCCTTGGTAATAAGTTTTGGCACATACTCCCAAGGGTTGGATAGATTGATAAGTTTTGGGTGCTTACCAAAACTCGAGCTCAAACCTTAAAAATAAACCCTTTTTGAAACAAAAATAATAATGACCTAAGTTCCAATCCCACGGGTGTGCCCATGCATAGCCAGTAGCCCGATCTGACTCCTCTGTGTGTTGCATCTAACTAATGACGATGATTTGTTTCCTGTTTGTTCGACGATCCCTCTTCATGCCACGTGTTGAATAAACTAACGAAGACGGTGTGAACCCTATGCGTCCGACGGTCCCCATCTCACGTCGGGTTACCATTAACAAGATGATGGGTGTGTTGGAAGCCTTCGTTGATAGTTTGAACCCTGCCAACTATACTAGTAGTTACTAAAAATTATGATTGTAACCAATTCATAAAAAACAAAAATAATAATGTGACCTGATTCTACTAAATGCGAACCAACCCTATCCATATTATTCTCTTGATAGTAACCACTTGTACAAAAGAAACGAGTGTCTTTGGAAAGATATAAATGAATGAATGAAAGATTTTAATTACGTCCGCAAGACCCAAATATGGTCTATGGGACCTCAAATATGGAAGTACAATTACTCAAATCATATCATATGATCTTTAATATCTTTGAGAAGGTTGTTCCTTCTCCTGTTGATTTGTGTTAGCAATTCTCCAACTTTTTTTATTTTACTGTCTTCAAATAAATTTGTAATAAACTTGTTCCCAAGTGTTTCTTTGTATTTGTCACGGATATCTGAAAAACTCGAGCATTTATAGATGAAGTGTTCCTCTGTCTCTATTGCCCCTGTGCTGCATAGAGTACATATCCTTTCTTCCCATGGTTCTTTGGGCGTTGTCCATCTCCTCGTTTCACATCTAAGCCTATGAGAGCTAGTCCTTATCTCGAGCAATGAGTATGTTTTCCTTCCACTTGATTTCAGCGCTTATATACGTTTTTTCCTTGTGGTCATACGTTGGGTTAAAATTTGCAATATAATATTGTCTTTTCCTTGCTTGCATTTTTCCACATTCCACTTCTGAACTTTTCATTCACATAATTTTTTATGTCTTTGTTGACATTTGGGCATTCATTTATGTTGATTTCCCAATGTTTCATCCATTTCTGATTTTGTTTCATCCATGTATTCTTTCGCCTATGCAACTCTTCGTCCCTAGCTGCTCTAGGCCATCTATCATTTGTCATGTTTTCTATTTTTTTCAAGTAACATAACAACTTGGTCATAGCAATTGCTTCTAAAGGGAACATTCCAGTTTCAGCTAGAATAATTTCATAAGGGGTTGTGGCCTTAATTTTGAGAAAGTTTGTGATTAGATATTTTTGAATCCTTTCTATTTGCCTCCATTTTGCATTTGTTGTGCCACTAGCCCACACCTCGCAACCATACAACAGAATCGGTGTAACAAGTAGGCCAAATAAGACCTTGGTGGTCTTCCAGTCCCACAACTCGGCATTCCTACACCTGTTTTGAAGTGCATATAGTGCTCTCCAACCACTTTGAGTTCTTTTCATCCTACATGTATTCCAATTAAGTTTGTCATGAAATTCTATGCCTAGGTACTTGTATTCTACTACTATATCAAGCGGTTCTCCTACAAACTGAAATTTGAGTTGTTGCTTCTTCTTTTTTGCTGAAAAAATCATAATTTTTGTTTTGCTCGTATTCACCTGCATCCCAACTTCTTTACAAAAGAGTTCTAGAGCTTGAAGGTGATCTTCTAGATCTTTCGCTGTTTTGGCCACAAGAATTACATCATCTGCATACATGAGGAGTTTTACCACATATTTGGCTAAATGCACACCCTCTCCCCAAAATTTGTTTATCCATTCTTCTAACTTGTCAATGTACAACCCAAATAAGGTCGGAGATAGAGGGCAACCTTGTTTGACACCTATGTCACTACCAAAACATTCAGATAATCCTTCTTGTGTTCTGATTCTAGCCTTTACATGCTCATATAGTCTATGAACTGTTGCCTTGTAGTGAATTGGAACCTCTAGCTCTTCCATTCTGCTCCATAATTTTTTCCTTGGCACTGTGTCAAATGCCTTTTTGAAGTCTACAAAACAGCAAAAAGCCTCCTCTTTTTTGTCCCATATTTTTTCCACTATGTGTCTGAGCGTGATACAGTGATTAATAGTTGAGTGCTTAGGCCTAAAACCTGCTTGCCTCTTTGCTCTCTTTCCCTTTTCTTCTGCCCATATGCTAATCCTACGCTCTATCATACTCCCAAACAACTTTGCAAAGAGAGGGTTGATCATGATAGTTCGATAGTTTGAGGGATTATTTACATCTCCACTTTTAAACAAAGGAATGGTCAAGCTAGTTGTCCACTTAGTAGAGAAACCATTTTGTATGACCTCATTGAAAATTTCTTTGATTTGCGGTGCCAAGATATCTACCCCCCATTTTATATGCTCTGCTTGAAGATTGTCTATGTCACAGGCTTTACCAGTTGCTAACTTTTTTATCCCTTGAATAATGTCTTCAATTGTGAAAAGTTCTTTCTTGACAATGATAGTAGGGGGTGTCTCCCGCTGGTTACTACGCTGATACATTTGTTTTGAATACTCCAACCATTGATTAACTGTTATGTTATTTTCAGTTTGCATCCTTTTCACGATTAGTTCCTTCCAAAATTTCTTTGGTTCATGCTTCCCTAAATAAATCAATTCTTCCCTCCTTGTTTTAGTGTATTCTTCTTTTTTTGCCCTTACCAGTTTCTGATATGTTTTTTTGTTTGCTCTTGTTTTACCCGTTGGTTCCTTTAGTAATCTTCGCATTTTTTTGCAATCTTCATCGAACCATGGGTTGGTTGAGAAGCTATTCCTTTCTTTCTTTTTAGGTTTAGCTCTCTTGCATTTGTTTAGAGCTTCTTGAATAACTTGCATTAACCATTCACTCTTACTGTAATCTCTACTACTGTGATGTAGTTCTTCCCTTTCCTGTAACTTATTATTTAATTCTGCTCTAAAATTTTGTCAATTTTCATCTATTAAGAGAATGTTTCCCTTGTGAGGATATTTATTTTGATTGTCTTGCAAGTGTTTTTTCCTTGGTTTGTCTCCATCCATTCGAAGTTTCATAACAATTGGGTTGTGATCTGACTTAAGTTCCACTGGAGAATATTCCACTTCTAGCTCCTCTATTTTTGTTATGTAATTTTGTGAGCATATTACATAGTCTATTACACTTTGTCCCTTATATGTTTTCTATGTATACTTTCCTAAATTTTACCATTTGTTCATCCCATTGCAAATAATCAAATTGTATATGCTGCAAAGACCTAACAACTCTTCTCCATATTGCGTGATAGCCCCATGCTCATATTTTGAAGTCCTGGTCCACTGTTGATTTTCCTCTTCTAGCATCCAAAGAGGATTAATCTCAATATCTTCGTTACCTTCTAGAATGTTAGCTTGCTTATTTGTTGTCCTTGCATTGAAATCTCCAATTAATATAATATTCCCCAACTTACTGTATATTGAAATGTCTCTTTTTAGGGAGGAGTATGGGTCTTCTCTGTTAAGGTCATGTTTCTTATAGAATTTAGAATTCTTAGGAGCAAAATAACATGCTGCTATGCTAATAACTGACTTATTTTCTAGGATATTTATCCGGATGTACTGTTTGTTTTCATCTTGTTTTTCAATTTTAATGACCCTATCCCATTCCTCTTTTATTAAAACCATAATACCCCCATGCCCTTTGCCATTTTCTCGCTGCTTTATTCCATATTGCTATTTTTTTGTATCCCACAAATTCTGGAGTCCTACATCCATCGTGTTCATATGTTTCTCGTCAATATGATTATATCTTTGTCTCTAGCAATGGGCCCTAACCCGGGTCCTCTTCTCCAAGGGAAACCTCTACAGTTCCAACTTACCATTGTAAGATGTTCCCGGGCGGGCCATACTCCTTATTTATTTTGGAGGGCCATACTCCCTATTTATTTTGGATTTGTTTAAATGTGATGTATGCCTTTCCATTTCTTAAATATGCCTGTTTCCCTTCATTCCTTGCTGCCCTCACCTTTTCCCATTCCTTATTTCTTTCTTCCCGCTGTAAAAATGTTAGATCATCATCTAAATAAAATTGTGACCCTCTCAGCATGCCTCTGTTTTTAAGTAACCTTATTTTATCCTCGTAGCTCATCAATGTGACCCGAATATGTCTATCTTTGCCTCCTTCTCTCAGCCTGCCAATTTTGCTTACTTTTTTTATCTGACCCTTCCATTGTGATCGATCTGACAAGAAGTCCCTGGTTAAATGATTTGTGTCTTCCCTGTCCCCATAATCTTTCAACCCTTTGATGATTATATTTGTTAAATTCTCATGTCTTTCTTTCTCTTATGTTATTTGAATTTTTACTTGCTTCTCTATCAACTCTTTTTGTTGATTGACCGGTTCTTTTACTACTTGAGACCATGTCTTTGCCTTTGCTAATTCATTTCGCAGCTCATTTTCTCTTGTTTCAATGTTTTGGAGTGTTTTTTGTACCTTTTTTATTTGATTTGCATTTGTTTTTTCCACCTCTATTGCATCATTGATTGGGGGATGGATGGCTTGTTTGAGGACATGCCATTCACGTTGACCCATGTTTGCAAGGTTTTGTAGCTTTGACACTTGCTCCTTGAGTTGGTTGTTTTCTTTTTCCAGCCTCCGAATGGTGTTTATAACCTCATCTGATTTAGTTTCTCTTAATTTCTCCCTCCTTTCCATGCTTTCAAGTTTCTCTTTCATCTTCATTAGCTCTTGCACATAAAGTCTTGGTGCCCACATGAGTGGTGTAGTTGTGGGACCGTAAGTTTCTTCCTCATCTGAAAACTCATTTTGGTGATTTGCCTTTGATTGTTCCTTATTCTCCACCTGTTTATGTGGTAGAATATTTTTTATTTTTATTTTTTGATATGCCCTTTTCATTGTTGTTGCCCTTGCTCGAGCTTGTCGACGCCTTAATATCCTCCAATACTATTTCTCATTGACATATATTGGTTCTTGCAATTGTTGCTTCCCTTCTTCCATTTTCAAACCCTTTATAGCCGAACCCTCTGTACTATTGATCCGTTGAAATAAATGTGTAATAAAACCCTCTTGCTCTGCAAACCCTTGCTGATAATAAAACCTTCTGCCGCAAACCCCTATAACGAATGTATTTCTCCTACCTACTTAAATTGTTTTATAAATCGAAAGAGGACAAAAAAAATATGCTTACCCGATGAAATAGATGTTTAATACAATACTCCGCCGCAAACCCTCCTTGCTCTGCAAAAACCCTTTGCCGCAAACCCTTTAATTTTTTTGTGCTGATATTTCTTGTCTGGTTCAGTGTACAGTTCAAATCTTCTTCATTCTATCGACTCTACTTCAGTATCCCCATGCTCTGCTTCAGTATCCCCGTAGGATTTATGTTGCCTTGGGTTCCGCTATTATTACCGTGAATACTTTCTGATTGAAATTTGAAGTCAACGAAAATGGCAGAGATGGCAGCGACGCTTACCACGATCTCGGAGTCCCCAGGGTATCGAGGTCTTAACCACTGGTCTCGATAAAAGGATGAAAATCGAGTGCGAAATCTTGGCAAGTGTGGTAACCCCATATATTGGAATATGTGCCACAATAAATATTATTCCTTTTCGCATAAAATACCCATCATCGCCATAATAATCAGAAGATGTCGCATTATTCTCCACCACGTCAAAATACCCATCATCGCCATTATAATCAGAAGATGTCGCATTATTCTCCACCACGTCACTCAACGTTGCCCAATAATAATCAACTATTTTTTCCTTTTCCTTTGACTTTGTTACATAGGCTTATAAAATTTAACACCTATAATTCCTTAGTCGAATTGGTATACTTGTATGGTTCCATTCGCATCCTTAGGAATAAATGCATATTTTTAATTCAAAGTTATCTTATATTCATTGTTGTAAAGTATTCCCATCTATACTGAACATAAAATTATGAAAAAGAAAAGTATCTAAAAGATTTCAACCCTTGATTTTTTAATTTTATTTTTCAATTAACTATAAGAAGTTAATTGTTCTTTTCATTTACATTTAATTTTTTTAAAATTAGAATTAAATATATATTATTTTAATCAATTAAATGGAAAATTTTAGGTTTAAATCTTGTCAAAAATAATATTCAAATAATTATAATATCATGATAATGATATAATTTGGATACCATGACATGATAACGATATGATTTGATAAAAAAAATTGGGTACAACAAGAGTTATTTTGAAAGGGTCTCAGTCCCATACCCACTAAGGCATCCTAACACAGACTATTTATAATTTTAAGGTAAAACACGAGTTTTTCGAATAATTTGGTCCCTTGTGTAGTGGTTTAAACTTGGTCTCTTGAATGAAAACTGAAAGACATATCACTATATTGTTCAACAAAACAAAATTTTAGGCTAAAGGATATTTTTTTTAAAGGACCTCAGTCCTTGTATAGTGGTTTTTCACATTTCTTAGATGAGAACCTAAAGACATTCCACTAAGGTGTTCCAACAAGCATTGAAAAATAATATTATTACCATCAAAACCTAAATCACCATGTTTAGATTCTTTGTTGGCTTGAGACACTTATTTAATGTATTTCCTTCTAAGGTGTATGAGAGTCCTACCATTATAACCATCTAACCTATCTCTTTTAGATATGTCGTGGTTTGAGCCTTGAACCTTCCAACCTTAACCTTCAAAAAAAAAAAGCTAAAACCTTAACTCTAACTACTATGCTATTTTTTTTTTTTTTGTTAATTATAGTGTTTGTATTTATAGCGGGTTTTAACAAGGATCCCAAAACCTGATTACATAAGAAATGGGCCTAGGGCATCAATCCCTTGAAACTGAACACCAAAACAGAAATTCCGCCCAGCAGAATAAGTAAGCATGAAACAATCCCTCTCCACGGGAAACAAACAAATAAGAAAGAAAGTAGTTTTGGAGATCCCGCCAACGGGGAGTAGCCAAAAACCACCATCGAGAAGATCCCGCCCAGCAGGAAGCAAAGAAAAACCGTTACAATAAAATCCCGCCTCGCGGGAAGCAGTCAAAACCACCACAAATAGTCCCGCCTAGCGGGAAGCAACAGGGAAATCCCGCCATCCGAGAAACCAGCAGAAAAGAAAGGATCCCGCCTCGCGGGAAAACCGGCAGATTTGGCGGATCCCGCCCTGTGGAGAAACCATCCCGCCTACCGGGAAAACATTTCGTTCAGCGAGAGCCATCCTGCAGGAAGCCGACAGCCAGCACAGAGAGGATCCAGCCCATCAGGAAGTGACCAGAGAGTTGCACCACAAGGAACCCGCCCCGGGAAAACAGAAGAGGATCCCAGCAGCAGGGACCAAGAATCCCGTCCAAGCACAGAGCCCACCGAGGATTCGCAAGAAAAGAGGGAAGTTGTCCAAACCCTAAACCGTCACCTCCACCGCACCAAGAAACGTAGGGGACCAGATCCACGCGAATAACCTGCAAAAAACCCCAAGGGGAAGCCTGAGGGAAAAAGGGAAGGGATCCCCAACCAAACAGGGATCCCTGGGAAGCACCAGTCTAAAAAAACAACCAAGGAAACCCTAGCCGGCCGGGAGGGGCGCAGATAGTGGAAAAGGATCTCCCCCCAGGAGATCATCTGCAAACAACCACTCCCCGGGAGGGATGACCTAGATTGAGCCAGGGACTGGGCAGGAACCAGGAGCCATGGGAGGGGGAGCAGGGGAGGGACCAGAGCCCTCCCCTCTCTCGTAACTACTATGCTATTTTAATCAGACTTATACCATTTATTTTTTAAACATGAAAATTAATGTTCTGTTTTCATTAAAATGCTTAACACAAAAATATTGTACATGATTTTCTTGAGTGGAATTTACGTTAAAAACATGTCATAAAAAAAAATACAATGAGGCATTGGTATAACATTATAATATTATTAAATAATAAATAAACAATTAATATTAAATGATGTTTTATGCAATTTGAAAGTTGAACATTCGTGGCAAATAAAGATCCTTTAAATAGACTATAAGAGATGATAATAATGATTCTTTTTATGGCCTCAATGCACAACATGTAAGTAGTATCACGATTTAGTTGTTGCATGACAAAGATAGAAAAGGATAGAATCTAT
The DNA here is from genome assembly GCA_028583015.1 of Wollemia nobilis. Classification (NCBI taxonomy): domain Eukaryota; kingdom Viridiplantae; phylum Streptophyta; class Pinopsida; order Araucariales; family Araucariaceae; genus Wollemia; species Wollemia nobilis. The sequence continues at coordinate 1,640,879 of JAQPPZ010000386.1, read as the reverse complement.
GGGCAGGGGCAACGATGTCACTTAGATCTTAATGACTATAGTTTTTTTATTTATACTAGTTTTTAAAGCGTTGTATTTATTGTTGCTTCCTTAACAAAATTTTGGAGAGACGTATCTATGTATGTCGTGCATCTCTCAAGAGTTAACTCAATCTTTTTTATTATTTTTTAAAATAAAATCACTAACAAGTTAATTATTAATAGTTGAATTGTTTTTAAATTAGTTATATGAGATTAATTAATCTCATATATATTACATCATTATATTATTATAATGTTTCAATAAAATTCGTAGTGATAAAATAACAACATTTAGATAATCATACATGTGTAGGCTTATTTTGAAAGTGGATATAATTAGCCAATTGAGCTCATACTATTTGATTAAGTTATCAATTATCAATATCTTACTAACTAAAGAAATGCTCAATTCTATCCTTGGGTTTATTGGAAATTACTGCCATGTTGGATTTTTTCATATTTTTCTCTCTAATTCATGTGTCATCTAATTGTTTGTTCTAATAATTTAGACATAACTTATGTGTGTCTTTATTTTTTTTTGCTTGATAATAAGGGGTTGTACTTGGGTCCCCCACCCTTGACAAATTACATCTCTCTTGATAATAAGGGGTTGTACTTGGGTCCCCCACCCTTGACGAATTACATCTCTCTTATTTAGAGCTTGAGAGTTTACAAATAGATACACTTCTCATCTCAATTGAGATGCTATAGTTAGAAATTTATATCATTTTACATAAAATATCTAATTTTTTTATTTTCATTTTTTTGGATCTTTTCAAATCTCTGTTTGAATACAATTACTTCAGAATTTAGCATCTTTCTTGACATTTTTCTATAGCAGCCTTCACAATGCCCAAACTTCACCTCTACTATCTATGTCTTGCATCTTAGTAGAGTAATATTTCCAAATATCACACTATCAAAGTTTGCTTTACCAAATCTGGATTGCTAGTTTCCTTCTTGAAACACAAGTGCAACCACAAAAATTATAATAAATAGCCTAAATGAAAACACATTATTGTTACAAAATAAAACAAATATTACCAATGGAAAATATTAAAGTAAAACCTAGTCATTAATTGATTTAAGCAATCAACATTTTTTGTTAGCTTCAACTAAACTTTCTACTTCCTCTAACCATGGAAAGGAATTTAACTTCACGATCCTCAATCAAAACCCCTCTATTGGTTAGCTTATCTACACATATTTTCTTCCCTTAATATATGTGTAAACCTGATTTCTTCAAACTCTTTAGCAAGATCTTGAATTTCCACAATTGTATCTTGTATGTTCCATGGAGCCTTTGCTTTTCTCAAAATTACATTTATTACTATGAGAGAATCACCTTCCATCCATAGTTTATTCCATTTCATTTTTTTACATATTATTTTTTCTTCTAAAGCTGCCCAAGCTTCATCTTCATTGTTTATCTTAAATCACTATTGAAAGCATAATGAGACAAAATCTCTCCTCTATTATTTCTAATTATTCCTCCTCCTCCCTCCTGGTCCTGGATTTCCTTTAGATGCTCCATAAAAATTCAATTTAACCCACTCCATATCTGGTGGTTTCCACTTTATATTTTTTACCTTATTTTTGCTTCTCTTGTACCCAACATCATAATTTCATTTAATGACTTGACTCCATCTATCAAGACTCTCTACTTCCAAATTAGGAATTGGGTAAGTTGATAGAGTTGGTTTAGACTCCTCTATGGCTAAACATATATTCTTTTTCATTACCTCTAAACTGCTTTCCTTTCCTTTAAATATTCTTCTATTCCTTTCTAGCCATATAGTCCAAAGTATTGTATCTTTTGATATATCCCATATTGTCTATAAAGTCTCACTTTTATAGGTGCTCTACCATTGCTTTAACCAATCTTCGATTTTGCTATTCATCACCATGCATTTACCAAACATATTACAAGTCCATTGCCATTTATTCCAAACTATTTAGAAATGTTCCAATAGATGGTCAATTCTCTCCTCCTCCTTGTTACACAAAACACATTGCGAGGGGCCATGAAAACCCCTTTTCATAAGGTTATCCCATGATAAAATTCTTCTATGACCTACTAGCCAAACAAACATTTTGACTTTAGGAATGCTTGGGCTATCCCAAATATCTCTCCATATTCTAGTGACATTATTATTATGTTGGTGTTAAACATTATATCCACTTCTTGTTGTGTATTCTCTTGAGCTATTCAACTCCCAAATCAATTTATCCTTGACATCCCTCAAAATAATCATAATGTTATTTTTCTACTCAATTGCCTCCTAGCATCAATGTCTTGTATACTTATAAAAAAATCTTCTTTCCATTTGTATCTTCCTTCTCGATCCTTGTACAAAATATTTGAAACTCTATCACCATATTTGTCTTGAAGCAATCTCATCCAAGGTTTCAAAACCGGATCTAAATTGAGTGGTTTTTTATCACACCAAGTATCCATCCAAATAGAATTTTATTTCCAGTTCCCACCACCCATATTAAACCTTTAATCATACGATCAGTAGATTTTTTTAAACCTTTTCAAATAGGAGAACCATTTGGTAGAGAGAATGCAGTAAATATTAAACTTGGGTCATTGGGGTCAACATACTTACTTAGAAGAATTCTTGCCCATTGTCTTTGACTCTCTTTGTACAATCTCCAAATAAATTTTCCCCTAAGAGCTAAGTTTGTATCTATAAGAGCTCTTAAACCAAGACCTCCCCTAGTTTTGTCATCACACAACTTGCTCCATTTTACCAAAGGAAATTTCCTTTTATCATGTAAACCTGACCATAAAAAGGATCACATAATAAAGATTAATTTTTTTTCAACTAGTTTTGGCATAGAAAACAATGGCATATAATATGTTGGAATGGTTTGTAAGATTGACTTAATTAACTGCACTCTTCCTGCTAACGATAACCATCTACCTTTCCAAGCTGGAAATTTATTTTGAATTTTACTAATAATTGGATTCCATAAATCTATCCTCATTCTCCCCTCAAATAAAGGGATCCCTAGATAAGTTGTTGGTAAATTTACCTCCTCCATTTGAAGCAACCTATAAATTTTTGCTTTCATATGAGGAGTGTTGAGGAAGTAAATTTTGGATTTATTCCTATTAATTGTTTTTCCAGAAGCTCTTTCGTACTCTTTTAAAAATTTATTCAAATTTATGGCCTCATTTATCCTTGCCCTTCCAAAAAGGGTTGTATCATCTACAAACTGTTGATGGGTGATGTTATCGATATTATTACTAACCTTAAGACCATTAATAAGCCCATATTTGTAAGCCTTCTTTAAGTTCATACTCAAAACTTCTGCCATAATAATGAACAAATAAGGAGATAGAGGATCTCCTTGTCTAAGGCCTCTCTTGACTTTAAAATATTTTATTACTAACCCATTGACCAACACTGAATAAGAAACTATAGAGACACAAGCTTTAATCCATCTAATCCATTTCTTCTCAAAACCAAACTTATCTAAAACTACAAAAAGAAAATTCCATTTAACCCTATCATAGGATTTACTCATATCAAGTTTTAAGATCATAGCTTTCTCTTTTCTTAAAGTTGTTGAATGTATAACTTCATGAGCTACTATGATTCCATCTAGAATTTGTCTCCCTTTCACAAATCATCCTTTCTCTTCTAAAATGATTTTGTCTAACAATGGCCTTAATTTATTCGCCGTTACTTTGGAAATAATCTTATATGCCATATTACAAAGGCTTATGGGTCTAAAAAATCAAACAATTCAACATCCTTCTTTTTTGGAATTAGGTTAATAGAAGTTACATTTATTTTATAAGGAATGTATTGTTTTACCCTAGACTATTCCACAACCACCAATAAAGAATCCTTCACTATTTCCAAATTATGTTGGTAAAAAACTGTAGAGAGACCATCTGGACCTGGGGATTTATCCTTATTAAAAGAGAAAAGAGCTAAATGAACTTCTTCTAGAGTAATAGGCTCCATAATTTTCCTATTGTATTCATTTGTTATAACTGAAGGAACATCTTGAAGAAGTTTATCATTAAGAACTTTGATCTCCTCTGAACCTAGAATATTTTGATAAAACAACTTTACCTCTTTTCTAATTTCACTCTGATCTTCAATCCAAACCCCTTCTATTGATTTAATTCTATTAATTCTAGAAGATGCTCTCTATACTATAGCCATCCTATGATAAAAAATTTATTCTTATCTCCTTATTTTAACCAAGTCTATCTTGATTTTAATCTCCAAAATTTCTCTTCCTTCCTCAAATATTATAATACTCACTAAGCAACTCCCTTTACTCTGAGCTTGTATTATTTTCATCACCTTTTTGGAATTTTGAAAGTTTATATTTTAGTTCTTTATTCTCAAAAATGTTTCCAAAGGTGTTCTTGTTCCATTCTTTTAATCTAGATGTCATAGCTTTAATTTGGTTTGGAAGAGCATACAACCCACCATTATCTAAATAATTCCATGTTTAAGCTATCATATCAACAAATTGAGGATGGTCCTCCCACGCTTATATTTAAAATCTGATATTTTTTGAATTCACTTACCACCATTTTAGCTCTTATTGGTCAATGATCTGAACCAATCCTTGTTAAGGTATTAATTATATCACAAGTTCCTTCATCAAGCCAATTATTCGAGAGAATGTATCTATCTAATATTTTTGCTATTAGGTTCTGGCCTCTCTTGTTGTTGGTCCAAGTATAGTTGTATTCTTCAAACTCAACTTCCCATAGATTTTTGTTTTGAATAAAATTTGAGAAATCTTTCATACTTTGGGTCAATTTCCTAATTCCCCCAATTTTTTCGTTCAGCTTGGTTATGGCATTAAAATCTCCAATGATCATGAATCGGGTTACTTGGTCTTTACTTCTCATAAAGGCTTCAATCCCACTCCAAACTTCTAATCTACCTGACTGAGTTGTAGGTCCATAGACATTGATAAGGATGAAGTAAATATCTGCAAAGTAGCAAGTGACTAAAGAGACTATCTAATTCCTAGTTTTAAGAATGGTTACACAAGAGGTTCTATAAGGATTCCAACAAGTTAGAATTCTCCTTGCTGCTCCTTCAAAATCCATAGCATCCCATTCACATCTTGCCCATATTGCTTTCATAGTTTTTAAAACTTCTTCTTTCATCATTTTAGTTTACTAGATACAGATAATATCAAGTTTATTACTTAAACATAGGCCCCTAATACACCTATGCTTTGAGGGGGCATTAACACCCCTTATATTCCATGAGAGAATAATCATGTCTCATTAGGGGCTTTTGGCCCCTCTTGCGTATTACCAATATCATTTTGTTGTTTGGTAAATAGAAGTTCAACCAACTTAGTTTGTATTCCTTTCTCTATGTTAGCTCTTGCTTCCCTGGATCTTGCTTGATAATTTGAGGGTTTTCCTCTTTTTGCCTTACCTATATCAAGAGTATGTCTTATTATTCTATTCCTCAATATTCTTTCACAATTTTGTTTTTCAACATATTTATCCTCTCCTGAATCTATTATAGAAGCTTTTGACTTGTCCTACTCATTTTTTGGCATTTCCTTATTAATGGCAGAGGTATTAACTTCTAAAACTGCATTTTCTTTACCAATTATTTTCTCTTGAATGGTGCATGGAACTTCAAGAGAGTCTTTAAAATCTAATGAGACACATTCCGTAGATTCATTGAGAATTTTCTTTCTTAAATTAGAATCATACTGAATAGACAATTCCTTGCTAACTGTGTGTCTTTATTTTTATGAAGATATTATTTCATATATTCTCTCTTGTTTTTGTAATTTTCACTATTATATGAATTGGATACTCAATTCCTCAATGTAATAAGCTTCATTTTACTATGTATTAGATTAATTAATTTAATATTTGAATAAAACTAAAGCACTATATATTAGAGTGGAACAAAATTTGATCATAAAAATATTAATGTCCTCTATTTTACTATAGGAAATACAAGATACATTCAAGATTTGAATGATGGAAAGCTTGAATCCTATAGTTGAATATAAGAAATACATGAAGCCCTCATTGTTGCAGGTAAAATATCATGTTGTTGTTGGTTGGAGGTTCATAATGTATCATTATTACATTAAAATAACCTAAATATTATCAATTAAAAGTTCTTAATTTTTACCTAATTCATACCAAGTTGTGTTCCTTGGCTATCACTATAATTATCATAGATATCCATTAAAAATAGTATTAATAAAATTATAAAATATTTGAAATAATAATCTAATGAAAATGCAAATTTAATAAAGAGACTCCAATGTACATATTATTTGTTTCTCTAAGCAAATATGTTAAATTTTTGTAGTCTTAGGATTTTCAAGAAGTACCGACTAGCATGTGAGTTATGGACAACACATTGCATAAATAAAAGAAAGGTACAATCATCTTGTTTCAATAAAATTATTTTTGGTATAATAATTATTTTTTAATAAAAGGAAATATGGTCGATTTTTTGTAGTTTTGAACGAGTTTCAAAGGTATAGCATCTATTACTTAAGCCATGCATAATATAGTGAATTGATTGAATTTTTTTTGATAAAGGTAAAAAATGGATTTTTTATACAGGTCCCCAATACCTATTTACATAGAGTGAGATATTATAATGCAATGTGACCAAAGAACAACAAAATTAATCTAGTCTAGTTTTTTTAGTTAAGAGAGGACTTGAGCATCCTCTAACTCATCCGAATCCAAATACTTGAACTTGAAGCATTTTGAACCCTTGGGTCAATTGTAGTGTTCTTGTTCCAACTCTCAATGACCAGTGATCAAACACAATTTGAGACTTGGATAGTCTATCCATTTTCCTTTCCAACTTTGTTTAATTTGTTACCCTTCCCACTTTCACCTTTTGAAACTCATGCAACTTTAATGAAAACTGCTTCAATTGACACCTCTGAATCCTTGGACAATTGAATGAAATTCAATGAAAAAGAGAGAATCTTATTATTTGCTACAACAAAAATTGTAATTTTATTTTTTAAAAGATATAATTCTATTATTATTTTCTAATTATCTATTGGTTTTATGGGATTAAAATTACCATTATCCGTATCATGGTCATATTATGTATGTATCACTTCATGTATAGACATGGATTTCCTCCTTGAAAGGGAAAAATTTATCTGGTTGAACTAATGCCATTTGATGATACAATTATATTATTTGAACCAACAAAATTTGTAATTTTTTAGATCATATATTTAATAATGATTATTAATTCAATATTTTTTTAGTTCTTCCTCTTATTTTTTTTAATAGATTATATGGGATTAATATGGGTCCCACATGTATTACATCATCACCACATAGTGGTATTACAATAAAGCTTGGATATTATCCATGTATCATTTGGAAATATTCAAACCTAGGTCTCCTCGAAATGTTGAGGAATCTAATCGGTTGAGCTAATGTCACTTGATGAAATTTAAGTTTACACCGGTTTTTATGAGGGGTTTCGGTTCCTTCTTACCAAGGTTTGAACTTGGGTCTTATGGATGAAAAACCAAGGAGTTATCAGTATGGTATCCCTCATGTGTCATCCTCCTCTTACTTATATTCTATGTTTTATTTATTTATTTAATAAAATACTTTTCTATTATTTCTTAGAAAGCTTCTTATTTTATTTTGATTGTTTTAGTAAATGTCCCTCTGAAGATAGTGCAATACTAATCCAAAGTACTTGTATGTTGTATTTTTAAATTTAATATTTTTTTGTGGAAGCCTTCTAAAAATTTAAAAGCTAATTTTATTATAGATATATTCTAAATTTAACATACAATCACACACACTGTGGTTTGAACCTTGGAACTCCTAAAGAATGACCAAAGCTCAAACCATTGTGTTGTCCAAATATATTCTAAATTTAATAAAAGGATTATCGATTATATTAAATATTATTTTTAGTTTTTCTTCACATTGAGAGAGATGTTGAATTAATGTCAAATTAAGTTATACCATTAGTCTTTAATAAAAATTATTATGACTCTTCATTGTTTTTTATTAGGTGGAAGAGGGGGTTTTGAAAGGGCCCCAAAACCTTTTACAATGGGGTTTTAAAAGGGACCCCAAACCTAAAATTGGTTATAAGAATATTCGAAGAAAATCAAAGAACATAAATGAGGTTGTCTTTCCCAAGGAGAATAAATCCTGCATCTGATAAAAATGATTCGGTATCCAACATTTGAAACGTGGAACTAGCATCCGATAGAGATCCTACCAACATAAAATTTAAAAATTGGGCACTCATATTTGACATTTGAAATTCTCTTACCCATTTGAATATTTCTTGCCCAGCAGGAGAACCTACCAATTTGAAATAAAATTGGGCACTCAAATTTGAAATTTGAAAATTTCCCACCCATTTGAAAATTCTCTCCCAACAGGAGAACTAGGCACATCAAACCCTAGTAAGAAAACTGGGTTTTTAAAGGAACCCAAAACCTTGAAGAGAAAAAAGCCTCTACCTAAAGACCACAAGGTTTTGAAATGAACCCAAAAACATTGGAAATAAAAATTGAATCTGAGTGCTCAAAATGAAAAATAACAAAATTCTGGAACACTCGAAGGAAGATGGAAAAAACTGCCCAATGGGAGAACAAAACCAAAAATCCAACCACTAGCCAAGAGAAATCTACCCAAGTTTTTCTAGAAAGAATGAAATTTAAAACATCCCACCTAAACCAAGAGATCAAATCCACTAGCCACAAAAAATTTGCTTAGGCCCACGCTTTAGCTAGAAAATTAAAATTTGAAATATCCCACCAAAAAATGAGATAACAACACAACCAACCAAGATATCCACCCATTAGGCTCAAAAATTGTTGTAATTTACCAAAAGACACCAATAGAGAAGATCGTAGGGTCAAAGAAACCCTACTCCCTTGAAACCTAGATTTGGATCTGCCACATTGCCTAGCCATGAAAAAGGGTGGATCAAGGAAGTCCAAGAAAGAAGAAAACCCAAGAATACCCCCCACCACCAAAATATCTTCACCCAAAAATTGAGTGAGTAGGAAGTAAAAATCAAACTCTTCCATAGGGTCAACAAGACTACCTCCCAGAACAAAAAAAAACAAATACTAACCCTAGCAACCTGCTGACCCATCAGATGCAGGGGCCAACAACAAGAGCCTTTCTCAATCAGACAACGAAGAAGCCCAAGGTCTCCCCCTGGTATTTACTTCAAAGAGAGGGGCAAAGACCAAAATAATGTTGAGGAGAAAAACCCATATATCCAATACCCACATCCAACAAACAAAGAACCAATAGGACAACCACACCCACTAGACGTGGGGGCTGACAATATGAGCCTTTCTCAAAGAGACAACGATGAAGCCCAAGGTCTCCCTTGGTATTAACTTCAGAGAGAGGGGCAAAGACCAAAATAATACCTCAAATAAAAATCCATCTATCAAGCATCCATATCAAGTAAACAACTAAAAATTTAAAAGCTAATTTTATTATAGAAATATTCTAAATTTTACATACAATCACACACACTACGGTTTGAACCTTGGACCTCCTAAAGAACAACCAAATATCAAAATGTTGTGTTGTCCAAATATATTCTAAATTTAATAAAAGGATTATTGATTATATTGAATATTATTTTTCTTGTTTTTCTTCACATTGAGAGAGAAATGGTGAATTAATACCAAATTAAGTAATACCATTAGTCTTTAAAAAAAATTATTATGACTCTTCATTGTTTTTTATTAGATGGAAGAGGGGGTTTTGAAAGGGCCCTAGTACCTTTTACAATGGGATTTTAAAAGGGACCCCAAACCTAAAATTTTCTATAAGGATATTCACATAAAATCAAAGAAGAACATAAATGAGGTTGTCCCATCCAAGGAGAACAAATCTTGCATCCGATAAAAATCATTTGGTATCCAACATTTGAAATGTGGAACTAGCATTCGATAGAGATCCTACCAAAATAAAATTTAAAAATTGGGCACTCATATTTGACATTTGAAATTCTCCCACCCATTTGAATATTTCTTGCCCAACGGGAGAACCTACCAATTTGAAATAAAACTAGGTGCTTAGATTTGAAATTTGAAAATTTTCCGCCCATTTGAAAATTCTCGCCCAACAGGAGAACTAGACACATTATACCCCAATAAGAAAATTGGGTTTTGAAAGGAACCTAGAACCTTGAAGTGAAACAAGCCTCTAACAGAGGACCGCAGGGTTTTGAAAGGAACCCAAAACCTTGGAAACAAAAATTGAATCTAAGCACTCAAAATGAAAAAACAACGAAATTTTGGAATGCTTGAAGGAAGATGGAAAAACTACCCAATGGGAGAACCAAACCAAAAACCCAACCACTAGCTAAGAGAAATCTACCCAGGTTAATGCATTTTTTGGAAAGAATAAAATTTAAAACATCCCACCTAAACTAGGAGATCAAATCCACTAGCCACAAAGAAATTGCTCAGGCCTGCGCTTCAGCTAAAAATTTAAAATTTGAAACATCCCACTAAAAAATGAGATAGCAGGATAGACAACCAAGATATCCATCCATCAGGATAAAATATTGTTAGAATTTACCAAAAGACACCAAGGAAGAAGATCACAGAGTCAAAGCAACCCTGCTCCCTTGAAACCTGGATTTGGATCTGCCACACCACCTAGCCACGAAAAAGGGCGGATCAAGGAAGTCCAAGAAAGAAGCAAACCCAAGAATACCCCTCACCACCAAAATATATTCACCCAAAATTTGAGTGAGAAGGAAGTAAAAAACAAATCCTTCCATAGGGTCAGCATGACTACCTCCCGCAACAAACAAACCAAAGACCATCCTTAGAAACATGTTGACCCACCAGACGTAGAGTCCAACAATAAGATCCTTTCTCAATCAGAAATCAAAGAAGCCCAAGATCTCCCATTGGTATTTACTTCAATATATGGGCAAATACTAAAAGAATTTTGAGGATAAAAACCCATCTATCCAATACCCACATCCAACAAATAAAGAACCAATAGGATAGCCACACCCACTATACGTGATGGTTGACAACATGAGCCTTTCTAAAGCAGACAATGATGAAGCCCAAGGTCTCCCCTGATATTAACTTTAAAGAGAGGAGCAAAGACCAAAAGAATACCTCAAATAAAAATCCATCTGTCAAGCATCCACATCAAGTAAACAACCAATAGGACAACCACATTTGCTAGACATAGGGGCCAACAACATAAATCTTTCTCAATGGACAACGATGAAGCCCAAGGTCTTGTAGGTCAAAATGACTATATTAGGAGAAATAAGGTGACAATGAGCTCCTAAAATTTTTGAAGTATGAAATACCAGTGTGGTATCGCATATTTTCTTAATTCCACTGGAAAGGAACATTGAAAGAGTCCAAGTGCCAAAAAGTGTCACGATTCCACGACAAGTAAGGTTTCTACTAGCAAGAAGCATCGAGAGAGTCCAAGTGTCAAAAAGTGTCATAATTCTATGACAAGTTGGGTTTTTATTGGTGAGGAATACCGAAAGATTCCAAGTGCCAAAAAGTGTCATGATTCCACGACAAGTCAGGTTTCCACTAGCAAGGAGCACCGAAAGAGCCCAAGTGTTGAAAAGTATTGTGATATCATGACAAGTCATATTTTCACTGGCAAAGAGCACTGAAAGAGCCCAAGTGCCAAAATTTATCATGATTCTGTGACAAGTCAAGTTTTCACTAGCAAGAAGCACTGAAAGAGCCCAAGTACCAAAAAGTATCATGATTTTGTGACAAGTTAGGTTTCCACTGGCAAAAAGCACCAAAAAAATTCAAGTATCAAAAAGTATCGTAATTTTGCGATAATTTGGTTTTTTGTTGGCAAGGAGCATCTAAAGAGCTCAAGTGCCAAAAAGTATCGTGATTTTATGACAAATCGATTTTTCACTAACAATGAAGATCAAGAAGGATCAAGCACAGGAAGGCATCGTGATTTCATGATGAGTTATGTTTTCACTACATGTTGAGATAGCGACCATTACTAGTTATAGTGAGAATGATATTATATAATAATTTCAGTTCACCCTGGTCATTGCAAGATCAGTGGAGACCACATCATAAGGAAGACAGACAAATCAGATTTTAGAATCACCTCCATTACCTGCCTGTGTACATGGAGTAATTAGCTTATAGTTAGATATTGAGTATTCTATTCTATCTTTGGACCAATGATACTGCACGATGCTTGTGCCACATTGGCCACCTAGTGTATTGTTATAACAAATTTTAAATAAGCTAATTTTATATTTTGAAATATTGAACCATCAAGGGATTTTAAAAAAGAGTATCGACCTCTTGTCAAAGGGTCATCTCTTAGGCGTTTACAAGTTGTATGGATTAATACTTTTGGAAGGAGCAATGCAATAAAGATCTTTGTTTAACCTTTGGTTCAAATATCTTGCAGAACAAGTATGTATGAATGGATGAATGTTTCTAATTAAGCTAAGTAAACTTGCATAACATTAATTTTACTTTCTGGATTTATGTTCATGTTTGTTTCTTAGTCCTGGAATTACTAATCTTTGGAACTAAACACTGATTGAATATTGTTCTATATATGATAAATAACTAGTTGTTCTGTTAGGAGGTTGTAAGGATTGCTTCATTCTATGGTCTTCTTCCAGTTCTTTTTTTTTCTTAACATGCACCATACCAAGTTCTAGCCTCGGCTACATTTACATATCTTTCAAGCACTCTTTTATTCCCCTTATTACTTTTTGACTAGTTAGAACTTCTCAAAGGAACCAACCTTCTATGGATATTGAACCGGTTAAGTCTTATAGTTTGACGGTTTATTCAATGTTGGCCATGTCTTGGGCGTAATAACCAACCATAGGTAAATTTTGGACCAAAATTTTTTGGCATACCCAGTGGGACCAAATCCCACTACATACATAGGTTAAATATTTGGTGTTTGTCTTTGCCTTGTTTAAATTTAAATCACCTGGTGACTCCATTTAAAAGATCAAACCCAAAAAATATTTATATCCAATTTTTGGTTAAGTATTGAAATACATGAGAACCAGATCAAAAGCTAAAAATTTAGAAGAATCCATTGAGTTTCTAGAATTACACCTTGGTAGTCTCAAATTAAATCTTGTCTTATCTTCTAGATCAACATTTTCCTCTTTTGTTACTACCAAATCAACCAATGATATAACTCCTTCCCTTGCAATTCCTCCTAGTACAACCACCAACAAATCTTCTAGCATAGCCAATCCTACTCCTACAACTTCAGTCACCATAGTGGTGATAATGGCCACCAATCAAGACTTGAACATCCAGTCCTACCCCACATGGAATAATACGGGTCCCTTAAATCTGACAGTCAAGAACTATGTGCCACTAAAAGAAGTTGAAGATCAAGAATAAAAAAAGGATAAATTGAGGTACCCTTATTTAACCAATAGATAAAAAATAGAGGTAACTCAATGGTACAGGAACATATATGATCCACCTATAAAAGAAAAGGAAAACCAACCTAATACATTTACCTTTAGTATAGTAGAAGAATTGAAGAAGACTGCTTCAAAGGTAAGCATGTATGATGCATTTCTCCTCCTAGGGTATATTGATATGCTACAAGAATACCTCAAGTCAATAAAGAATAAAACTAAACCTCACCCCAAATTAAATCTAGCTCAAGGTAATTCAATACCAACCATAGGAAAAAATAGGTCTCCTCCCTTATGTCTACCCCTACAAATGGAAGGATGAGTGGTTCACAATTGTATGATAAACTTAGGTGCAACAACTATAGTGATCTCTAAATCTATGTGTGACATCATGGGAATGAAATACACTAGAATTAATCCAGGAGTACTACAGTGAGATGGCACCCTAGTCAAAATTGTAGGGATAATCAAAGATATCCCCATAGTATTGAATAGGATGCCCCAGATTATAGGTATGCAAGAAGTAGTGGTGGTAGACTTGGAACCTTATTTTGGGATGTGTCTTTCAAGAGAATCCATAGCCAAAATAGGAGGATATCTCTCACTTGACTATTCACATATGGAGACTCCATACAAAGAAAAAATGATCAATATTTTCAATGAGAAACCTTCTTCTTTTTACATTGAAAAGATAGGGGAAGATGGCAAGCATGCAAATAATGTGTTGATATACTGAAGATATTAAGGAGATGGATCTAATGGATGAGGTTCTGGAAGAGCTCCAAACCGAAGATCAATTCTCTTTGGGATATTTTAATGCTATGATTGAAACAGGGATTGGAACATATTCAATTATAAAACTCAAAAAGGTTAAAACTCCTATTTCATCAGAACAAGATCTCCCTACCAATCAAATTTGGAAGCTTTTCTTTGATGGTGCCAAATAAAAAATGGAGCTAGGGCAGGTATAATACTGATATCACCAACAAGGTATGAGAATGTGTTATCATATAGATTGACATGGAGTTGTACGAACAATGCATTAGAGTACAAAGCAATGTGTTTAGGCTTGAGAAAAGAAAAAAAGCTAGGGATCAAACAACTACAAATATATGGAGACTCAGAGCTAATCATCAACCAAGTCACAGAGAAGTGTGTTAGCAATCAACACTACTTGAAGGCTTATCAAAATAAGGTATGTGATTTGTTTGAGGCTTTCAATGCATTAAACATTAAGTCTATTCTTAGATAATGCAACACTCATGTTAATTTACTAGTATTTTTGGGATTCAACTATTTCCCTATAACCAATGTTATACATAAGTCAAAAATAGTAAGGCTAATGTACAAATCTTCAATCCCAAATAAGGACATCTTTTGGCAGGTCTTCAAAAATGATGAACAAATATTAGACTTTTTGATACATGATATGAATTGTGCAAGTGATCGAGCCCTAGAAGATGAGAAATATGATGGGTTGATTCAACTTAAGAATAATCATATACCCAAATGTCTAATAACTCTTGAAATATTTTTTGACAGCAGTGATCGATTGTCAGGCCACAAGATAAAGGTTGAAAAAAAAATACAAAGAGATGCAAATAGAACATGGAAAAGTGCTCAAGGTGAGGATCCAATGCTCTAAGAAGGAAGCTAACTAAGTTCAAGGACTATGTAAGTATTTCAATGATATTGTGGCCTGGACATATGATGATCTCAAGGTATACAAGAAATAAATGATACAACACACTATCGTACTTGAGCTAGGGTCAAAGCCCTTCTAACAAAAACAATGCCCTTTTAACCCCAAGATAGAAGCACTAATGAAATAGGAGTTGTTGAAACTACTCAACACCAAGATAATATACCCTATCAAGCACTCCACATGGGTTTCCAACCTTGTACCAGTTAGGAAAAAAATGACAACGTCATACTATGTTTAGATTTTATGAACCTGAACAAGGCTTCACTAAAATACCATTACCCCCTGCCTCAAATAGATCATATATTACATACTATTGTAGGGGTAAATAGGTTCTCACTACAATATTGATTATCCAGTTACAATCAAGTCTAGGTCAAATATGAAGACCAACACAAGATTGCATTCACCACCAAATGGGGAAAATTTACATACCAACGAATGCCTTTTGGTTTGTCTAACACATGGTCTACTTTCCAAAGAGCAATGGACTTAGCATTCGGGGAACTCATAAATAAAATAATAGTCATTTACTTAGATGACATGATACTGTTCTCTCATAGAAAATAAGACCACGTTGGGCATCTCCAGATGGTTTTCAAAAAATGTAGAGAGTTTGGCATTCCCTTGAACCTAAAGAAATCAGTCATTTTTGTTGAATAAGGTACCCTATTGGGACATGTTATTTCTAAGAAAGGATTGGAAATTGAACCAAAAATAGTAATAGCTCTCTTAAATATCCCTTTACCATTGAACAAGAAAGGTTTAAAATATTTCTTTAGATAAATCAACTTCATTTGGAAATTCGTCATGGATTTTGCATAGATAATAAAGCCTATGATTGAACTGCTTAAAAAGAATATAGACTTTAGGTGGATAGCCCTAAGGAAAGAAGCATTCAAAAGGGTTAAATAAGTGATTTTCCAAGCACATGTACTCATCAATCTAGATTACTCAAGATATTTCATCATGCAGTTGGTGAACAAGAAAGTTATGTTGCAGTTGTCACCCAAAAGGAAGAAGACAAGGAAGAAAGACCTATTGGTTTCCTGAGCTAGACTATGCAACAACATGAAGAAAGATATAACTTCATTGAGAAACAAGTGTATGCTATCATGAAATCCTTAAATAAGTTTAGGTATTTTCTATCCCAAAGTAAGACCTTGGTGTACGTGGTGCATCCTAATGTAAAAAATTCTATAATAAGGGAAATCTTGGTAAAAAAAGAGTTGGATGAGTGTCAAAAATCTAGAAATATGATGTATAAATCCACCCAACTAGGTTAGTAAGGGATAGAGCATTGTACCAAGAATTTTCAAGAAGGGCTAGAACAAACTATGTGGCTTGTCAAGCCCCATAACTAGTCCCAAATATTGGACAAACAGAAGAAGATCCAAATTGGGTTGATGAACTCACAAATTACTTCCAAACAAGGAAATGCCTAGCAAATATGAATGCTTCACAAAGGAGAAGGTATAGGCTATAGGCCCTAAAATATGTCTTACTACCTAAAGGTTTGTACAGAAAAAACTTGGATGGCATCCTTTTGAGATGCATCAAAGATGATGAAAAGCAAAAGATCCTAGAAGAATTTCATGGAGGTTTATCAAGAGGACACTATTCAAGGAGGACTACCACATTAAATATACTTAGGACAGGTTTTTACTGGCCTAATATCTTCTCTGATTCTTTCAAAATCATAAAAGCATGTGATGAATGTCAAAATAGGAAGAAATAAAAACACTTCCTTACCTCTCAAGTCCATCCAAGTGGAACAACCTTTTTAGCAATGGGGTTTAGACTTTATAGGAGTAATAGAGCCAAATTCATCAGCTATACATAAGTATATTTTAATAGCAACAGACTACTTCACAAAATTGATAGAAGAAATACCCACAAACAAAACTGACCAAGAGGTGGTGATTGAATTCATTTAAAGTTTGATTACAAGGTTCAGTATACCTAATGTACTGTTTAGTGACAACGACTCATCCTTCATTGGAGAAAATATGACTAATTTTGCTAGGAAATATGGGATCTACCTACAAACATCTTTTGAATATAACCCACAAGGAAATGATCTAGCAGAGTCAACCAACAAGAATTTACTAAGGATCCTAAAAAGAACCCTAAGGGACAACAAAAGGAGTTGGCATTCCCTGATAAATAAAGCATTATGGGCTGATAGAATCACCATCAATAAATATATCAACACATATCCTTATGCTATAGTTTATGAAAATGAAGCTATCCTCCTCATACACATGGAGATACCATCTTTAATATTACTTGATCATAATCAAATGAAATAAAGCGACCCATTGGAAACAGATTGATACAGTTGTTGCAATTGGAATAAAAAGAGAGTAGGCTTATATGCAGTACCAAAAGCACCTAAGGGAAACCAAATAATGGTTTGAAAATAATACTACCTTCAAAAAAATTAATGTTGGAGACCTGGTCTTAAGGTGGAGTGAAAATAAAGCAAATTTGGGAAATCACCAAAAATTTGACTCCTTTTGGGAAGGTCCATTTGAGATAATTGCAAAAAAGTAGCATAATGCTTTTCAACTTCAAGATGAACGGGAAATAATTCAACCTATCCCTATCAATGGTTTTCATTTAAAACTATATTTTCATTAAATAATCCCCCACCTGTTGAATTTTATGTATTATATGTAACTTTAAGTGTTTCTTGTAAAATTATCACGGTTTCACGACATATCCTAAAGTTGTGAGCAAATAAGAAGAAAACATGAATGATTTTGTGATATATCTCAAAACCGCAATGGTAATAGGGATTTCCAAAAGAAACAAACTGATGTGATTCGCGATAACCTATATCTTAGTGGTTTAAATAGTTAGAACACTCCCAAAGACCACATCTGCGCATTGAGTAGGAAAACTAGTTTTGAATTTCAAGAAACAAAGGGAAGCATGACACCATAAATGCAAAATTAACTATTATTCGCTAATAAAAGGTGGCACACAAGTTGGAGAAGATAGGATGTTTGAATTGATTCCATAAAATAAGCGGTCAACTACTAGAGTTACTGCATGTTGCCTTAATTCTTATGCAAACACTATTTATGGTTGATAAACCCTAATAGCTTCCATTTCTTCTAGAAATTTTTTGCATAATTGCTCTCCCTTACCAAGATTTTCTTTCATCAGGTGCTCTCAAAGAAATTCCTACCAGTCATCAACCCGTACAAGCAAAAAAATCATAATGACAGCTTCATCCTCGATCACCAAAGTCGTAATGCATGATAAATATGATAAGAACATCCCGTTTCAAGACAAAGATGCAAGAATTTTGGATACAGTAGTCACAACCAAAGAAGTGATGAGGTTAAGAATAGACATTGAGGAAATGGCTAAAACAGGTATTACTCCATCTAGTCCCATGACTTTTGCTTTCCATTCTCTGATATCCTTTTATATCTACGACCCAGTGCATTCCTATCCTGAACTACTCCATGCAATTGCTAAATACTATGACCCAAAGAAAAAAATTATCCAAAGTAAAATGGGTAGATGTCTCTTTACCCTTACCCTAAAAGCTTTCATGGTTGCATTCACTACAGGATATACCCCTGCTTTCAAACCCAAGGAATTCTGCCCAAAATACCAGGCCAAGTATTACACTTTGAGAAAAGCCATGAGAGATTTCATAGAGTTACAATTGAAGAAACCACCATCAGGAAGGAATTTACCCGAAACCCCCATCCCCCTCACTGAATTCAAAAACCCAAAATTATACTCAATGCTAGTAATCATAGTGGGGTTGCCATCAAATAAAAAATTTTATGGCTGTAAAATTACCATTGCTTGATTTATCTCTAACCCCGTTCTATGATACCTCTGTTATGGACCAAAGCACTAGGCTCATTTTCTTCAATTGGCCAACCTTCATATACCATCAAATTCATGAACAATTGACCAAGATGAAAAAAGGTGCTCAAATTTCCTTTTGATACTACTCCCACCTAGCCTAGATTTTATTTTATTTCATGGCAAAAGAAATGCATTTTATATCAATAGTGGACCAAGATGAGAAGGGAAGAAAGTTACCAATGTATAAGTGGACCTTTGTGCTTACCACTGTTGAGACCTACTATAACTTCAATAGGGAGTTCTTGGGACCTGCCTTGAAGCTTATAGATGGAGAAATGGGTAGAATTCCCCCAATGATAAAATATGTTCTATAGAACCCCCATGTAAAGGAGAGGGATTGGTTCATATTGACACAAGGTGTGGTCATCTAATTATACGGGTTCACTGGGAAGCCATTATTGCTCCCTCATTATATTACAAACCAATCGTTCATGCTTGAATATTGTAGATAAATCGTGTATATAAATGATAAATTTGGTATGGGCATAGGCAAAAAAGGGACTTGCCTCCTACTACTCAAATTTGAAGGTATAGTCCTATCAAAAAACTGGCACCATGAAAAAGTTACTCAAGATCTAAGAAACTTAGGGCTTGTAGAATTACCACAACAATGGAGGTATAATCCCATTGATAAATTTGTAGAGAGACTGGAAATCCTTAATAGGGGGGGCAGCAAAAAATTTGAAAAAAAAATAGGGAGCACATAGAGAAGCAAAGGAACAACCACGAAGACAAAGGTTTGGAATGGCACATAAAGCATATGCAGTCGTTACCACTATGGTACAATTTCTATTGAAATTTTTTGTAATATGATCCTAAGAATAATAAAGGTCACTTCTTGGAGGAAAAAGACCATTCAAAGGATGCACAAAAACAAGAAGTGGATAGAGGCAAAAATATATGCTTGGTGGGTCATGAGATGCGAAAATAACATGACTCCCTCAAGATACAGTATCAATAATGATGATGAGTTTTCCCTCAGATATGATAGGCACTTTGAGACCTAGGTAGAAACCATTGGAAACAAAATTTCCCTAAGTTTTTGTAGTACTCAAAAAGAAACTTCCGCAAAGGGTACTTCCAAGAAAATGAACATAGAGAAGAGGAAAATATTTTTCCAAGTTTCTCTATAGATCACCCTAGCTGTAGCACCCTCCTCTTCTTTTGCAAAGGGAAAAAAAAATTATACACGTAGGAACATATGGAAAAGTATGTAAAAGCACCCACCATAATGTAAAAAATGGATTATGAAGGAGAATACCTCAAAAAACATGGCCAAGGGATCATTGAACCCATCTAGGTGCAACCAAGATTGAAAGGTCTAGCCTTGGGATTAAGAACTACCGAAATTAGGAGTTCTAGATTAGTTTCCCTAATATTTGTAGCACCAAGAGAAGATACACCTTTGACTAAGGTAACACAAGTGCAAACCTATCAGTTAGAATCAGAGACAGATTTTGATGAACTCCCTCTTAAAATAAGATCTAAAAGAAAAGCAACGGAGGTATCTAAAGAGAGAACACAAAAGAAGAATAAGCATTAAATGGCCATAGAAGAAGAAGTTGCCCCAGGACAAGGAGATGTAGAATAGTCCCCTTAGAAACTAGACAAAAGCATCCCTGAGCAAGAAGAGAGGGTTGAGCAACCTCCAATCACTAAAGAAACACTATAATCTCAACAAGAGGCTTTAGGTATGGTAATTTATTTCTCTCATCTTCTTCCTTCTGCTAATCCCTCAAAGGAACTCCCTTTCCTTTCTGGTGAACAAATTGTACAATCCCCTCCCAAGTAGCATCCATATTCACCTCCACTACATCCATTGTCACCACCATCATCCCAACCACCCCCATTTTTTCTATATAAAATAGTCCACACTTCATCTCCCTCAACAAAAATAATTATTGCTTCATCACTCCCATCCATTGTACAAATCCAAGTCACTACTATACCCAGTACAACAGTGTCCATTGCATCATCCATGAGTGTAGATTTGACACTTGTAACAATTCCATTCTCCCTTGTTGGTCATTTTCTATTAATGTAGTCCCTTCCCACCTCCTCATTCGATACTCATCCTAATATCACCAAAATAAATAAATCCAAGAATACCAATAAAATATCATGTGACTGGTGGAGTGAGAAATGCACTTCTTGTACCCCATTGTTACAACTTAGTTTTCACCCCATTGTTTTTGAAAAATTTCATCAAATTGATGTCTAGGTGAGCTTAGGGTGCAAGGTCCAATTTTTGATGACTCTAGAGAAATTAAGGCTTGGGTTTAATCTAAATTTTTGGTTTGCAAAAGTGTTGAGATTTGTGTATCTTGAAGATCAGGGTCTAGTGGCAATGGTTTAGATTGAGCATTTTTTTGAAGGTTGTCAAGGGTCTTAAAGGGTGCACGGGTCTATGCGCCTCAAGTCGAGTTCGTGCACTCCACTCTAATGGAGCGCACGAGGGTCTAGTTGGGCACGCCAAGCCATGTGCTTGCCTTCAGGTCCATGCGCTCCACTAGAGGGTGGAGCGCATAAGGGTCTTGAGGGCGCACAACTTGTGTGCCCTCATTTTAAGATTGTGCGTCCCATTGACGCACGTGTGCATTTACGTCCAACTTTGGAGGGCCTTATATCACTAAAAAGGAGGTATTTATCGATTATTTCAACTAATTTGAGTACCCATTTGTCCTATTTAGACACCTACAAAGTTTTGTCAAATTCTGATAACTTTGATTTTTGCCCTAATTTTGGAGCGCACAAAATCCCGAGGGGCGTGCGAGGTTGTGCGTCCCATGGTAATTTTTTGCACCCCATATTCCTATGGAGCACACAAGGATATTGAAGATCACATGAGTTTTGCACCCCATTTTAAGGTTGTGCACCCCATTAACACGACGAGTAGTTTACGTCAAACTTTGGAGGGCTATATCTCATGAACCAAGAGGAATTTTTTGGTGATCTCAACTGATTTGGATACCCATTTGGCCCATTTAGATGCCTACAAAGTTTTGTCAAATTCTGACAACTTTGATTTTTGCCCTAATTTTGGAGCGCGCGGAATCCCGAGGGGCACGCGAGGTTGTGCGCCCCATGTTAAACTAGTGCACCCCATGGTAATGTTGTGTGCCCCATATTCCTATGGAGTGCACAAGGATATTGAAGAGCACACGAGTTTTGCGCCCCATTTTAAGGTTGTGCGCCCCATTAACGCGCGCGCAGTTTACGTCAAACTTTGGAGGGCTATATCTCACGAACCAAGAGGGAGTTTTTGGTAATATAAACTTATTTGGATACCCATTTAGACATCTATAAAGTTTAGTCAAATTCTGATAACTTTGATTTATGCCCTAATTTTGGAGCGCACGGAATCCCGAGGGGCGCGCGAGGTTGTGCGCCCCATGTTAAACTAGTGCGCCCCATGGTAATTTTGTGTGCCCCATATTCCTATAAAGGGCACGGTGATCTTGAAGAGTGCATGAGTTTTGCACCCCATTTTAAGGTTGTGCGCCCCATTTTAAGGTTGTGCGCCCCATTAACGCGCACGCGTAGTTTATGTCCAAATTTGGAGGGCCATATCTCACTAACGGGGAGGAATTTTTTGATTATTTCAACTGATTTGAGTACCCATTTGGCCCATTTAGACGCTTGCAAAGTTTTGTCAAATTATGACAACTTTGATTTTTACCCTAATTTTGGAGCATGTAGAATCCCGAGGGGCGCACGAGGTTGTGCGCCCCATGTTAAACTAGTGCACCCCATGGTAATGTTGTGCACCCCATATTCCTATGGAGTGCACAAGGATCTTGAAAAGCGCATGAGTTTTGCACCCCTTTTAAAGGTTGTGCGCCCATTAACGCACACACAGTTTACGTCAAATTTTTGAGGGCTATATCTCACGAACCAGGAGGAATTGTTTGGTGATCTCAACTTATTTGGATACCCATTTGGCTCGTTTAGGCATCTGCAAATTTTCATCAAATTATGACAACTTTAATTTTTACCCTAATTTTGGAGCGCACGAAATCTCGAGGGGCGCGCGAGGTTGTGCGCCCCATGTTAGTTTAGTGTGCCCCATGTAAATGTTGTGCGTCCCACCTTCCTATGGAGTGCACCAAGGTCTTGAAGGGTGCACAAGTTGTGCACCCCATTTTGAAGTTGTGCGCCCCATGTTTTAAGATTCTCCCAGTGAAAATTAAACACATGTAGTAACCCTCCTTAGGTGAATATTGAAATAAAGCAAATATATTTTTATATATGTATGCTTTACCTATATGTGAGAAACATGGTACTGCTAATGGCATCTATGAGTGCAAGACAGTTATGAAAAGATAAGGAAAGGTGGAGTGGGACCCAGCTCACCAGGGAGAGCACACGAGTTGGGTGCAACACAACCGCCTACCCAGGATAGTAGGAGAGAGTACACAGCCTAGCATGAGAGATAGTACACAGCCTCAACCACCATTTGCTTAAACAAAAATACATGGGCTATGTGCCCATTTTTTATTACATCCTACTGTTGGAGGGAGTGAGATCGGGCCAACTGGAGGAAACAGTTATAGTCCTGCCCGAGCAACTAGTGTTATATAAAGGAGACCACTGCAGCAACAAATTTCTTATAAAACCTCTGAGAGAGAAAATCCATGTATAGCCTTGTCTGTTTGAGTCATATTTTTCTGTGTTTTTTGTGTCTGCTTCTTACCGCCCTTCTCTTGTCATTTACCAGGGACTGTTAAGGTGTGTTGTTCGCTATGATTATTTCCTATGGAACGTGCTGGAGTTGAGAACTCTTACGTCACTGCAATCAGGACAAAGAGGAGATACCCCTTGTTTTGAACATTCAAACTAGGGGTTTATTGTACTCAAATGGCATATGAGGATCAAGCACTCTGCTGATCTGTTCTATGCACATATTATATTAATGAAAATCTCAACTCTTCCCTTGGCATATTTTGTGTGATTGTCTCATGTTAGCTTGTTTATGTATTACTGCAATCAGAATTCATAAATAACATTTTCCCTCACTTTTTTAATCATTTTATTTACATTACATCATTTGAATGGAGTAAAACGAACTAGTTCTTCTTTCTGTTATCTTTCTAAAGTCATTTATCAAACTGCTACGACTCTGTAATGGATAAGGCACTGGTCTGGGTTTTATAGGTTTTAATATGAATAGGTTCGGTCACTAAAAATATCAAAACAACAAGGTAACAACATTTTGTCTGGCATAGTGGGCATGTGCATGATAGAGCATTAGCTAAAGGACCCACTGCTTGGGGTTTCCTTACCCAACCTGGTCAGTTTAGAGCTGTCAAAGGTAGTCTATTCCCAGGTTAATGAGGTGGATCTTCCAGAATGCACAGTGTTGGTTGTGATTTCAAGAGTTCCCCGTGACGTGACAAATATTTTGAGGGTAAGCAGGAAAAATCCACAACAACACTCAATATTCCAAAAATCTACCTACTACACAAAAATGGTGGTACTAGATCCAAATACCATGTAGAGGACTAAAATGAAGGTCACACCTCTAGTGGATAAGCTGGTGGAAGACTCAACCATTGAAGATTACCAGGTTGAGACAGTGGTAGAAGACATCACTCAGCTCCCAATGCAAGACAAGTATGGATATGCAAGAGCTCATCTGAAGACCATTTATGTCCATGGGGACTATTTCAAAGAAAAGTGTAAATGAGCTGAGGAAACAATCAAAGAGCTTGAAGTAGCATTGAGTGAACAGAGCAATGTCGAAAATGCATTCAAGAATGAAGCCAAGAAATGGTAAGGTAGTTTTCAAGAGATGGCCAAAAACAAATAGGAAGCATAAGATGCCAACAAGCAAAATCAGATCGTGACTGAAAAACTCAAATACCTCCAACAACAACTTTAGGAAGAAAGAACCAAAGCCATAGGATTCTCAAGGGAGAAAGCTAAACAAGCAAGAAGAGAAATATTTGAAGATATTGTAGAGATGAGCCTCAAAGCATGACCTATATTACTCTATCTAAAAGAAGTAAAGAGGGTATTAGAGATGGTAGAATATGAATTCAAAGAAGTTGAAGACTTCTTATAGCCAAGATTTTATGTAGCCACGAATATCTAAGCTTTGGCCAAAAGTAAATATGGATGAATGGTAAGTAAGACCCCCAACCAAGAGTGGTCTAACACCAATATTACCACCAAATCCTTCTTCAAAAGACATAGACTCATGAACCATGGCTGGTAACTCATCTAAGACCTCAAAGCTAAAACCAAGGAGATTCTGAAACATCTAAGTCTAATTGAGAAGTATGGATTCTTTGTATTCTTGGATGAATATTCTAACCTCTTAGGAGAAGAATAACTCAAAACTACCTTGAAGGCAATCATGGAGGATGAATCTAGCATAAATGAATGGCCAGAACCTGTGCAGCAGGAATAGGTCTTCAAGATCATATAAGATCTTACTCAAATCAAGTCTTACTTGCATGAATTGATCTTAAAATCTAAGGCCCTCTCCTATGATAACATCTTTGAATTATAGTACATCCATCACCACTTCACAAAGACATAAAATCCCAATAGAGAAACCTAGGAATAAGCCTGCAAAGCTTACAATGACATTGTTAATAGGTTGCAATATCAAAGAGTTGATAATAGAACCTAGGCAAACGAATAAATTAAAGACATATCAGGAGACAGAGCTAAAGAAGAAATAGAAGAATAAGTTGGAGGAGACACAAAAGTGGAGGAAGACAAAGAGGTAGAAGGAGAGAAATTCTTGGGTAATCAAAGAACTGAATGAAAAGGCCACCCATTCACCTTTTTTGCCATCTCATCCATCCCTCTTCCCTCCAAAAATTTTCTATCTATACATCAACCCCAATTTATCCTTTTTGTTCTATTTTTTTTCTCTAAAGGACTCTGCTCACCCAATGGATAAAGGCTCTAAGTTCTAAAATTTTGCTAGCAAACTACCCCAGGAGGCACCAATAATGTAGGTCAAAATGACTACATTTGGAGAAATAAGGTGACAATGAGCTCCTAAAAATTTTGAAGTAAAAGATCAGTGCAGTATCATGACATTTATTAATTTCATTGGCAAGGAACACCAAAAGAGCCCAAGTGTTTAAAAGTGTCACAATTCCATGGTAAGTCAGGTTTTTGCTGGCAAGGAGCACCGAGAGAGTCCAAGTGTCAAAAAGTGTTATGATTCCATAAGTTGGGTTTCTACTGGCAAGGGGCACCGAAAGAACCCAAGTGCCAAAAAGTGTCATGATTCTATGACAAGTCAGGTTTTTATTGGCAAGGAGCATCGAAAGAGCCCAAGTTCTTAAAAGTGTCACGAATTTGGGATAAGTCAGGTTTCCATTGACAAAGAGCACCGAAAGAGCCCAAGTATCAAAAAGTATCATGATTTCATGACAAATTGGATTTTCGTTGGTGAGGAGTACAGAAAGAGCCCAAGTGCTAAAAAGTGTCACGATTCCATGACAAGTCAGGTTTTAACTGGTAAAGAGCACCAAAAGAGTCCAAGTGCTGAAAAGTATCGTGATTCGATGACAAGTCGGGTTTCCACTGGTGAGGAGCACCGAAAGAGCCCAAGTGCCGAAAAGTGTCACGATTTTGTGATAAGTCATGTTTCCACTAACAACAAAGACTAGGAAGGCTCAAGCACAAGAAGGTGTTACGATTCCTCAATGAGTCATGTTTTTGTTCCATGTCGAGGTAGCAGTCATTACTAGTTACAATGAGCACAATATTCTATAACAGTTTTAGTTCACCATAGTCGTTGAAAGATCTATGGAGACAAGCACATTAGAAGGAACACAAATGGATCAGATTTAAGAATCACCTCCACTGCCTACCTATGCACATGGAGCAATCAACTTGAAGTTAGAGATTGAATATTCTATGCTATCTTTGAACCAATGATACTGCACGACACTTTTGCTGGATTATCCACCTGGCGTATTGTTGTAACAACTTTTAAATAAGCTAATTTTATATTTTGAAATATTGAACCATCGAGGGATTATAAATAAGAGTATAAACCTCTTGTCAAATGATTGGCTCGTAGACGTCTACAAGTTTTATGGGTTAATACTTTTGGAAGAGCAATGCAATAAAGATCTTCGTTTAACCTTTGGTTCAAATAGCTTGCAGAACAAGTATGTATGAATGGATTAATGTTTCTAATTTAGCTAAGTAAACTTGTGTAACATTAATTTTACTTTCTGGATTTATGTTCATGTTCATTTCTTAGTCCTAGAATTACTAATCTGTGGAGCTAAACACTGATTGAATATTATTTTGTATATGATAAATAGCTAGTTGGTCTGTTAGGAGGTTGTAAGGATTGCTTCATTCCATGGTCTTCTTTCATTTCTTATTGTTGCTTAACCTGCACCATATCAAGTTCTAGCCTTAACTATATTTACATCTCTTTCAAGCACTCTTTTCTTCCTCTCATTACTTTTTGGCTAGTTAGAACTTCTCAAAGAAACCAACCTTCTCTGGAGATTGAACCGGTTAAGTCTTACAGTTTGATGATTGATACAATTTTGGCCATGTCTTTAGTGCAATAACCAACCATAGGCAGATTTTGGACCAATAGGTATCCCCTTGGTATTAAATTTAGATAGAGGGGCATAGATCTAAAAAGTTGAGGAGAAAAACCAACTATCTAGCACACACAACCAACAAAAAGAAGATCTTCCAACAATATAGAAAACCCAGCAACCCAAAATGAACAAATTCAACATTCCTCCCAATAACACAATAAGCCATTATAGTTCCTTAAACTAACCCATCCTTCCACCCAGCCCCCCAACTACGGTTCCTTCAGTTGACCCAACCTTCCACCCAATAAACCAAATTGCTACTGTAGGGCCAACTGCCAAATTAGTTCTCCATCCAAAAGGGCATCCACCGAGCTGTAGGGCTTTGTTTTCTAAAAATCCTCACCCACGATGTTGTTAGAGTTACTATGTTAGTAACTTTAGTTATTACCTCATTTGGTTAATAGTTATTAAGGTATATTAGTTTACTATTCTAGGTAGATTATTTCTTACAGCATTTATCTTACCAACATTCACATTGTTGACAGATATTATTTAGGATATTATTTAGTTAATTGTTATCACCTTCTATTGTTAGTGTGTGGCTGGTTAGATCCGTTTTAAATGGACTATTCTAGGCATAGTATGTATTATAAATATTTCATTTTATTAATACAATGTATCGTCTATTCTACTCCGATAATATGGTATCAAAGCGTCATGCTCTCGGTTCATTAATTGTAATTTGAGAGCCACCTGGACATCTCTAGCCTGTTCGTCAAGGAGAACTCGACACTCAGGCACATTTATTGAGGTAAGGAGAACTCAAAACTTAGGCATATTTCCAAAGGTGAGGTGAATCTGGATCTGATCTAGATGCCATACTAAGACTGTGAACTGGATCTGGACAGACTCAAGGAGATCGACAGACTCCTACCAGATCTGAACTAGATCTGGACAGACTCAAGGAGACTACAGATCAGATTCCTGACGTGAGCTTTACATGTAAGAAGTTAGTAGCATGTACCATACGATATTCAAGGAGTATGGTGGGCTAGCACGCACTGCCACCTACCTAGGAACCTAAACAACGATGGTCAACTCTGTATGTGGCTGCTGAACAGCACGGCCAGCTGGACCGCTAAGATGACCCAGTCCTAGAACATGGATGACATATATTTTTGTAGCAGACGATCACAAATCTAGAGGTGGACGTAGACAAGAGGACACTTGATGACTACTAGAAGGAGGCAAACATGGATAAGAGGACACTTGGTGATTGCTAGAAGAAGGTGGACGTAAACAAAATTGTTTTAACACCACGTGGCAAAGAATAATTGATTTAGGCGAACATTATGAAGGGCATTGTCTCCCTGAAGGAAGACTAAAAAAGGGAGAGTTTATTTTTTTAAAAGCCTATTTGCACACTTGTACCTCCATGTGGGATAATTGCATAAGCATTATTTCTATTTCTATGCAGTCTAGAGGTTGTAGACGAACTTTGATCGCAACTTCATTTGTAGATGCCATTACACCATATTATTTTTTCCTCAGACGAGCTTGAATCATGTAGGGAGGAGTTGATTAATCTGACATGGAGTTGAAATCATTGTTACAACATAGAAGCAACCATTAATGACCAACTGTGAGTTTGCTACAGATGCATTACGTGAATCATGTTGAATTTTTTGATGTGTTGCACTCAGTTCTCCTCCCTAATTTGCTCTATGCCTTTGTTTCACCAAGCAAGCACAGTTAGCGACTGACATGTAGAAGGAGAACCGTAGTGTTTTTTTGTATGTAAACAGCAACAATGTTGTTCTAAATATAACGATATCACGACAGGACATGCCATAGACAAGCTGAATCACCATCCCAAGGTAGCATCGTTGTTGGGCCATCAGAGTCGCCACTCATTGAAGCGCAGATCAGTTGTCATTAACAGCTTCATGATTTTAGCAGATCATAGCTCGTAAACATATCCAAGCAAGCCATAGACGTTGTAGTCCAAACTGCTGAAAGTGCGAAAGGGGGGGCTGTAATCCATATTTAGGAAAGTCATTAACATGTGTTGAACATCGTGTATTTCTATCGTTATTTACAAAGTTTAATTCTATAGAGATAAACATAATTGGAAGGACATACATCACGATCTCTTTGATTTGTAGCCGATCTTTAGACCGATGATCCTCTCTAGATCTAGTTTGTAGACCAATTATTGCAGATGTAGCAGATGGCTCGGTGCAACCGACAACCAAGAGCCCTCTTTTCGCTCATACGAATGTTGTAGGTGATACTTGGTGTTCTTTTGAATTACAGATAGTACTAGGAGGCCTGTGCACTATAAGTGAGTACTAGGAGGACAACCAGCATCCTGTGATCATTTCAGAGAGTTAAAATCATATTTATAGGCTTCAGATTGCTCAATCGACCCCATTGCCACTTAAACCAATAGAACCTCTGCGTATGATCTCGCAGCTAAACTCATTGGCAATGGCAACCGGGCTGGTGCACTGCCCTCGGTAAGGCTTGTTGTGTAGGAGATTCGTGGTTCAATACCGTTGGTAGTGGTTAATTTTGCTATTGGGTACCATTAAAGGTAAGTTTTTATATTTTTCATGTTTTTATTTTTTTAATAATTTCATTAATAATTTTTTACTTATAGTTTTTTTTTAATCAATTATTTTGTTAATTTTTTAACATTATTGATTTTCAAAAGCTTATATTAAATTATTTTTGACAATTATTTGAAATTTAAAACTACAAATTCAAACCAAAAATAGAGAGGATTTTTTTGGTGTCAATTGCCTAAGAGGCCAACATTGTAGAAGTTTTTTAAAAGCTTCAACATTGCAAATTTTTTTTTTTGCATTAAGGGGGGATAATATTTTTCTCTCTCCATCAGCTCCTATCCTATTCTACTCACAGAGGGATACATTATAATTTTGAAAATAAAAAGGAGGAAGACTTATAAGGGTGCATTTTCGGCAATGACTGACACCTAAGTCAAATTATTTTTTGCAAAATTTCATTGTAAAAGGTGCATTTTCGGCAGCAACCAACACCTTAAAAATGGGCAGATCAAAGAAGAAAAATACCCCAAAACAAATTGATGATGTTGTTACATCAATTAAAGGTCCTTATTTTCCACCTAAGATGGATGGACCTAATTTTTATGAGAAGGGCACATTTCTCACACTAAACAATGGTTTAGTTTCCCTACTCGAAGATTCTAAGTCTTGTACAAACCTTCAAAAAAATGGTGCTCGATTCACTATTGGCATTATAAGGGGCATATACATGTCATTTGTTGCACTTGACCTTGTCCAACGTAAAGTGAAATTGGAAAACAATGAGGAAAAAGAGGTCCTAATGGTCGATGCTTATTCTAACACAAGTGACTTTTAGCCCATTATGGTGAATGCTTGTTGTGACACATGTGACCTTGAGCCCGTGATGGCTAATGCTTGTTGTGATATAGGTGACCTCAAACCTTCAATGGTAGCTATCAGTTGTAGCACAGGTGATCTCATCACAGTAGTAGATTTTGCTTGTGACACTAGTGACTTAAAAATTGAAACTCCTCAAAAAGAGCTCCATAATATCATCAATAGTGACAAATGTCATATTGTTAAAATCATTGATGAAGATGATGAAATTGGGTGTTTTGAAAAACACACCAAAGAATTTGGTTCCAGATTGATGAAGAAAATAGAATTCAATGGTGAGAGATTAGGTAAAAGGAACAAGACATTAAAACTCCAATAATGCTAAATGTCAGGGCAAATAATGAAGGCTTTGGCTATTATGGACAACCAAGTACCAGTAAAACCATGTTTGTAAACCCTAAATCTCCTACAAATCCTAAAAATCATTGTGGTAGAATAGGACATGTAGCAGGTAAATGTTGGAAATTACATCCTTGTGATTCATGTGAATGTACGAATCACTCTTCTTCAAGTTGTTGGTACAAATTAAAAATGACCAACAAGGTTCATATAGATTGTGGATGGAAAGATATCACACAATAGACCATAATGAAATAAATGTTTTATGGCTTCTACCGAAAAGGTAAAACCTATGGTAGACCCCGAGGCAAATCCAGTGATAGACTGAGTGGCAGTCCTAGAGACAATGACCCAAAGATAAACCTAAATACAGACCCAGAGACAAAGTTCCAAAGGCATATCTACAGGTAGATCCAGATGCAATGATCGAGAGGTATATTCACAGGCAGATCCTAAGATAGACCCAGAGATACAAATCCAAATGTACGCTTAGAGCCAGTACCAGAGCCATGCACCAAAGCCGAGCCAAAGACAAAGCAAGAGCCAACATTATTTCATTTCTCTTCTTCTTCATTGTATTGGGATAGTTATATTATTACCCAAATAATGTAATAAGGGGGGATGTTAGAGTTACTATGTTAGTAACTGTAGCTATTACCTCATTTGGTTAATAGTTGTTAGGGTAGATTAGTTTACTATCTTAGGTAGATTATTTCTTACATCATTTATTTTATCAATATTTACATTATCGGTAGATATTATTTAGGATATTATATAGTTAATTGTTAGCATCTTCTATTGTTAGCGTGTGGTTGGTTAGAACCATTTTATATGGACTATTCTAGACATAGCATGTATTATAAATATTTCATTTTATTAATACAATGTATCGTCTATTCTACTCTGATAATAGATGTGGCTCATATTATGACTCTTCATTGTTTTTGTTTTTTTTTTTAACATGGTGGAATCGGTAGCCGCCACAAATCTAGGCAAGTTGTCCAGCTTTTATGGCCACCACAATATTCTGCGTTATCCGCCCCGAAAGCCACCACACAGATCTTCGTGCAGTCTGACCCTATAACCGCCATGCCACAATCATTTTAAACATTTTACACCACTGAAAGCACCAGGAAAGGGACAAGCATTCAGTCCGACGAGGCTCGAGATTTGAACCTTGGACCTTCACCCCCCTTATGGGGTTTGGATGAACCAATTGGTCTACACCTCGGACCTTATGACTCTTCATTGTTACTCCAATTTTTTTAAATGATTACTATTAATTGTTAATTGAAGCATCAAAACTAAAATTTTGTGATGTAACCCTTTTGCTATAATAAAATTGGTTTTGATATTAAAATTAAGTAGGAATTGCATGGCCACAAATTAAATAAAAAATATTTGAAATTAAGACTTTAAATAGTGTATGTTAATGTAATTTTATTATTCAATATACGATTAAAATTAATATTTTACATATCAAGTGGCATTAAATCAACTGGCTATATGCCTCAAATTTCAAGGTGGAGATCTATGTTCAAGTCTTTCCAAACAATAAATGTATAATTGTCAAATTTTTGTAATACCATTATGCAATTATGATATAATATAGATAAGACCAATTTCAATCCAATATAACCATTTTAAAAGAAAGGAATACTTTAAATTGATCTATGAATTGTTTTTCTTCATTTATAATCAAGAATTCATGAATTGCACATACAACCTCTCCATTCATAGTCTCCATGTAAGACTCACAAACATTTTCGGTTAAATTTTATTCATGCAAACTTTATTTTATATCTACAAGGTTATGTGTTTAAGTTTGATTTTGTTTATAAAAACATATGAAATCTATTTTATTTTTAATTTTAACATATTTATTGTAATTATATCACAATAGATTTATTAAATTAACTTGAAAATAAATTTTTTAAATACTTTTCAATCTATACTATTCATTTCAATGTTATTAATTCGACTTTAACATTTTACAAATGTTAGCCATGATCACCTTTACAATACTATATATATATATATATATATATATATATATATATATATATATATATATAAAAATAAATAAAGAGAAAACTAACTTCAAAAACAAAACAAAATATAAATCTATATTTAATGTTAGTATGCTTCTTTTTGGTATTATTAAATTTTTTATGTTTGAAGATTTTTAACAATACCTCAATATATGTTGTCATGTCATCACAGGATACCATGTCATTGTAGGTTGCCTCATCATTACAGGTTGTCACATGGATGTTGATGTCATCATTGCCAAAAAAAATTGAAGAGACGAAGAATTAAACTAGAAACCTCCCATAGGAAAAGCCTTATATCTCCTTTGCTAGCCATCTCCCCAAGCATGGTGCTTGGGAGAAAAGCCACAAAAATCAAATGCGTTAAGGAGATATGGTGAGTTTCCCTTCCCATTGGCCCTTGTTGATGCATGCTTACATCATGTTGATGCAAGTATACCCTTTATTTGTTTTATTTATGTCATCTTTTTAGGGAATATTCTTTAGAATATTTTCTTTTTATATTACAAAAATTTTAAAAATAGATGGAAATGACAATTTTTTCAAACACAAAATTTGAGTACTAAGAGGTAAAATGAGCAAAAGTGCTAAACTAAGACCCCATTGAAATTCTACAAAGAATCCAAAAACGTTGATGGTTTATCTGTGTCTATTTTAGTTTTCCCTACATAACCTTATTGTCAAACACAAATAGTTAGGACATCCTCTCATGCCTATGTAGCAAAAAAGTTGTTAGACTATTTTTGTAACTTTGTCAAGTGGCTCTTGCTAAGCATGAAATCCTTCCCTTGACTTATCTAGAACTAACGGTTTGTCTTAAAATAGTCAACATATTATTTTTTCTTTCACATCAACCAAGCAATCTACCCTTTCATTTGTACTAGTATTGAACAAAAAAATCTAGAAGAGAAAAGAAAATGGACTTTTTGAAAAAATCGTAAAAGACAAATGATGTTTGTGAAAAACCTTAAAAACCTAATCCTAAAACTAGGTCATCCATTTGGTCAGAAAAATTTTGAAAAAAATATTGAGTGACAATGAAAGGAAAAAAGAACATATTGGTGAATGTTTCTCTTGGATTAAATCTACTAATCCTAGTGAGTTCCTCGCTATCCAAGTCCACTAGGGTTCTATCAGAAAACCCTTCTTCCAATTATATTTTCAACCTTTAAAAGAAGATCTTCTTAGCTTTCTCCAACAAAAAGTATCCTTGAGAAAAGCTTAAATAAAACACCTATCGATAAAAGTAGTTGAGTAGTGGAGATTCACATTCACTCTGATACCATATTGGATTTCATAGCAGTTTCTAGAAATGAATAGAATCAAACATTACCCAGTATTTCTTAACAAAGGAATACATAGAACCACAAATAATACAGAATATGATGGGTGTCTATGGATTCCAAATAATCTTACTAAATTAAAAATTAACTTATACTCCAACCAAATGATCAAATGGTTAGTGTGAAGAGGTATTTATACCCAATTACAAGTTGCCTTTAGGTGAAGGTTGTTAGATCGACCTTTAGAAATAAAATAATATCAAAAAATAAAAAATCATTTTTTTAAGATTTACATGGGTCCAAAGGGTAAATACGATCAATATAAGGATAAATTCGGATGTGGCCTAAAGAGAAGCTTAATCACCACATATTCCAAAAATTCACATTTTGGTATCTTGCACCCATTATATTCATTTGTTGCTATTAGTACAATTACCTTATTTACTTTAGCTAGGGGCCCCATATTAGGACCTCTCTTATCCATAGACATCCATAATAATTCTAACTTACCAATTTTAAGTGTTCTCAACGTCCTCAATTTCTTATTTATTTTGGTTTATTCTATGTATAATGTATGGTTTACCATATTTGGCCATGCCTCTTTACCCTCACTCACAATATTTAGCTTTTCCTATTCTTCCTTCTTCTCTTCTTGTTGCATAGGAATAAGACCATCATCCAAGTAAAAATATTACCCTAGTAGCAATCCTCTATTTTGGAGAACTTGCATTGCATATCCTACATTGAGTATTGTGACTTGGATTACTCTTGATCTTATGTAATCCCTTACTTGTTCCGATATATATGCTTGATGAATTTTTCACTCCAATGAATTTTATCAAAAATAAAATCCCTTATTAAGTTGGTTGTGTTCTCTTGTTCTCCATGCTCTTCCATTGTATTTATGATGATGATGCTTATTGACCTATTTTATCTTTATTTTTCTTCTAATAGTTGCATTCTAATCTTTGGAAATATGAGCAAGATTTGTTGGCATTGATGTCAAAAGTTTGTTTGTGCTATGTTCGTCATATTTGAGGACATTAAGTGTTTCTTCCAAAAGAAAGAAGGTCTTGAAAAGAAATAGGTTATAATATTTATTTTTAAATATTATATACCTAGGAGGGCCCAAAGGATGAAGACCCAAGGTGAAGCAAGTTCAAATTAGATAATAATATTTTTTTATTATTATTTCGGGCCAAAAATTAAGCTGAAGAAGATCAAGGAACAAGTTGAAAAAGACCCACAAGTAGATTTTATTTAAATTAAAATATTTTAATCTTTGATTAAAATTTTAATTTAAATAATGATGGGTGCTAAGGTTTAATTTAAATATTTATTTAGTATTTAAAATTGATTTTAATATTCGAATTCGAATTTGAATTTGAATGTCCGTCGACGTATTGAAGACAAAGGGCATGCATATAAATAAGGAAATGATTTCATTTCCAAATATAACTAAGCAATTTTTCTCGATGATCTCCAATTTATTAAATATGTTGTGTTGATTTGTTTGCTGCATCCGAGGAGGAGGGAACATTTTTTTGTTCCATGCACATGAGGGTTTAAGGTTTTTGGATAACGTGGACTTTGGCTATCCCACCAACGGTGATAGCGCAGGTGGCAGGTTTGAAATTGTTGAGGCTTTGCTTGTGGTGTGACCATGATTTGACTCCCACGATCGATTGGTGCTTACCCTTTTTGTGTTCGATGTGTTTTATGGAGAGTCATTGAGGAGTGAGCACCGAGTATCCCATGTGAAGACGTAGCACTTGGAGGTCCTAATTCATGCTCAAAAGCATCGAAGGTTGTGGAGGAAATAAAAGGTATGCAAGTTTAATATTTTAATTTTTATGAATGCTAAGTATTAGGCAAGTTATAAGGTGAAAATATTAAAATATTTTTATTGTGACATTTGTGTATGTGGTGAATGATTTTATTATATTGAGTTTTGAGATTATAAGGTGTACAAGGGAAATTGCTATGTATGTTATTTTTTATGAAATTATTTGAGTTAAAATGATTGAGTTTGGATATTATAAGATGTACAAAAGGACTTGATGTTTTGTGTAAAAATTATTTTGTGAAGAGGTTGTGGTAACCTAACCCTTTATATTGGTAAAGATAATAATTGTGATTGAGACAAGTTTTTAAGGGTACTTCATCAAACAAAAAGATATGGAAATATCTTCCTTATGATTGATTGTTGGATGTTGTGAATGCTAGGTTGGAGAGAAAAGAGTTGTTTGATAAGCATTATTGAGTTTGATTTTCTAGAATGAAAGTTGATACTAGATACCTTGTTTGATAAGCATTGTTGGAAATATTGAGTAAGCTTTCATATGCTTGAACTAGGGTTTGTGAAAGAACATGAGTATCATTGTTATGTGAAGTTATGAACTATCTTGAACTAGGGTTTGTGAAAGATCATGAGTATCATTGTTATGTGATATTGTTTGATAAGCATTTGTTGGAAATAATTGAATGAGGATTCACATGCTTGGACTAGGGTTTGAAAAAAGGAGTGTTTTATTGAGTGATTGATTGAGTGGAGTCGATTGAGACTAGTCAAGTGGAAGTTTTGAAGTGATAGTTCTGATTCTGTGAAACAAATTGTTCTATATCCTAAATTGATTTGAGAAAGAGGTTGAGAGTGATTGAGTGTTTGTGAGTGTGAAACATATTGAGTCTCTAACAATTCTCTATATGTTTTTGTGGTAAAGTGATTGATTATTGTGAGTGTGAAGCATATTGAGTCTCTAACAATTCTCTATATGTGGTAAAAAGGGAGAGAGAGTGAAAGTGATTGAGCATTATTGTGAGTGTGAAGCATATTGAGTCTCTAACAATTCTCTCTATGTTTTTGTGGTAAAAATAGAGAGAGAGTGAAAGTGATTGAGCATTGTTGTGAGTGTGAAGCATATTGAGTCTTTAAAAATTCTCTCTATGTTTCTGTGAGATTGGACAAGTTCTAGTGAGGACTTGTTGAGTAGATTTGAGGTAAGTCTTGGTGAAAACTTGTTGAGATTGGACAAGTTCTAGTGAGGACTTGTTGAACATATTTGAGGTAAGTCTTGGTGAAGACTTGTTGAGTAGATTGGACAAGTTCTAGTGAGGAATTATTGAGAAAATTTAAGGCAAGTCTTGGTGAAGATTTATTGGGCATATTGAACAAGTTCTAGAGAGGACTTGTGGACAGATTAGTGTGAGCTTTTTTGGAAGCTTACAAGGTAGGTTTGAGATAAGTCTTTGAGAAGACTTGAGTAGTTTTGATTGATTGATTTGTTCAAAACTTGAGTTAAGGTTTGGAGCAGATCTAGCAGAGTTAATTTGTGATTGAGTCAAGCTTTGTGTTAAGGCTTGAGGACAAATTTGAGGATAGAATTTGGTGCAGATTTGAGGATAGGTTTGTACCAAACCAGATACATATATTGAGCAGGTTTTGTGCTAGACCGAAGGACTGAGTTTAGTGCAATATAAGATAGATATTGACAAGATTTGTGTTATACCAAAGGATTGTGTTTAGTGCATATCAGAGGATAAATATTGAGTAGATTTGTGCTAGACAAAAGGATTGTATTTAGTGTAGATTAGAGGATAAATATTGAGCATATTTGTGCTAGATTGAAGGACCATGTTTAGTGAATATTTGAGACAAAGCTGAGAGCTAGCTTTCGAGGTGATAGAGTATAGAGGATGACAGTCTCTAGTGGATAGAGGTCCATTAGCCAGGGTAGTGAGGATAGGTCTTCTGAATGAAGATAGGAGTATTCATTGTATAGAGATCCATAAGACAGTGTAGTGGAGGCAACAGTTTTTCTAGAAGATCACCAGCTAGAGCAGAGGAGAAGGAGTTCTCCTGTGGATAGAGATCCACGACCTAGCTAAGGATATTGGTGTCTCATGTGGATAGATATCCATGAAATTGATTAGGGTATTGGTGTCTCCTTTGGACAGAGGTTCATAAACATTGTAATAGGGAAAGGGTTCCCAAGAGATATTTTGAGAAAATTTTAGTGAAATATTTTTTTTGTGGAGTAGCGCACATTGGGTGAACCACGTTAAATTAGTGTCTCTATTGTGTGTGATGATTTATGCATTGCTTTGGTTACTACTATTGATATTATCATTAATTATATTGGATAATATTGTTTGGGAAAGAAAAATAAAAATTGGTCTTATACTGTTCACCCCCCTCCTCTCAGTATAATCTTGTGTTCTTCAATTGGTATCAAAGTTGGTTCCTTCGAAAAAGGTTTAACATCTTGAAGGAAGATCTTACAAGAACACAAATGGCAAAGAAAGGCAAAGGTAAAACCATGAGATACAAGAAGAAAATAACACACATGGTCATGAAAGAAAAGGAATATGAATTTAATGTTGTTGTTTTGGGAGGAAAAATAGAAATAGATTCAAGAGATGAATCAAGCAGTGGAGAAAAGGCTAGATTGATAAAGTTTTGTACAAGATGTAGGAATACAGGTTACCATGCAACCTATTGTCCACAAGAATTTGAAGAATGTTTTGTTTGTGGTCAACTCGATCATGATGCAGGTTATTACAATGGGTTTAGTAGTGGTGAAGATGAAGATGATACTTTCAGAATTGAATTCCTAGAGGATGGTTCAGAAAAGAATAACAAGGATGGTCAAAATAGGTATGAAGAAGAAAATCTAAATAACACACATGGTCATGAAAGAAAATGAAGATGAATTTAATGTTGTTGTTTTGGGAGGAAAAATAGAAATAGATTCAAGAGATGAATCAAGCAGTGGAGAAAATGCTAGATTGATAAATTTTTGTACAAGATGTAGGAATACAGGTCACCATGCAGCCTATTGTCCATGAGAATTTGAAGAATGTTTTGTTTGTGGTCAACTCGATCATGATGCAGGTTATTACAATGGGTTTAGTAGTGGTGAAGATGAAGATGATACTTTCAGAATTGAATTCCTAGAGGATGGTTCAGAAAATAATAACAGGGATGGTCAAAATAGGTATGAAGAAGAAACTCTACTTTGGAAAATAGAAGAAATTGAAGACCAAAGAAAAGAGAAAAATTTAGAAAAATAAAAAGAGGAAGTCGCACTTAAGGAACTTGTTGAGTTGAAAAGGGAGAACCTAAAATTAAAGGCTCAAATGCAAGACGATGAGAAGTGTAAGTCAAAACTTCTACATGATCTCTCTGACTTAAAAGATAAGGTTGAAAAGGTAAGAAGAGTTGAAAAAGGTATGGTTGAACAGTCAAAGGTAAAAGAGCTAGAATGTGAAATACTTATTATTGATATCAAAAAACTAAAAAGGGAGAACTCAGGATTAAGGATTCAAGCTCAAGAATATGAGAAAGAAAAAACAAAGTTTCTACAGGGACTCACTAACTTCAAAATTAAGTTTTAAGAGGCAAGGAAAATTGAAGAATGTATGGCTGAAAAATTAAAGATAAAATATCTAGAGTGTGAAATATTAGAACATGATATAGTTTCACTAAGTATGGAAGTGAAAGACTCTAAGGACAAGCTACACAAGTTTGAGAAAAATAACAAATCTCTAGATGGGATTATTAGTACACAAAGATCATCAGTCACCAAAACAAGACTTAGTTTTGAAGAAGAACAAGGAAAACAAGAAGCAAAAAAAGGAGAGTCAAGTTTAAGCAAAGAAGAAGAAGCATCAAAATAAGAAAGTAAAAGAGAGAGTGAGACTTCTAAGGATAAGTTGGACAATATAAAGTTCAACAAGGAAAGGAATAATGCACAAATAAAGAATAGATGGAACAGGAAATAGGACAGGGTAGAAGAGACTAAGAGACCAATGGGGTCAAGGCAAAGTTTCTTCAATGGATGTTGCTTCTCATGTCACAGGTTTGGGTACAAGGCTACATAGTGCAAAACACATGAAAGACGAGAATATGGAAACTTCAAAAAAAAATAGTTTTTTCAAGGGTATTTCTATTCTTGTAATCAGTTTGGTCATAAGGCAATGAATTGCAGAGTTCATAATAGGAATAGATATGGCTTCACCAAGAGAAATCCCAAGACATTTGCACCTCCAAGTAATAATAACATTAAGTGTTATAAGTGCAACAATGAATGACATACAACAAAGTGGGGTAGAGCAGAAATTTCAGAGACAAGCAGGAACATAAATAGTCATATGAATCAGAAGGATCATATGAGGAGGAAAGTGGACAAAGAAAAAGAGTAGTGCATGTTGGGAGTATAAATACTTCCACCATAGAATTAACCACCTCAAGAGGAGGTGGGGGAGGGGCTAAGCTAAGAGTCTCATTCTTAGCCCCGAGCCCCAAATGTGAGCCTTTGCCATTGATGAAAAAGTGGGAGATATTTGAGTTAGGGGGAGAACATTCAGTCAGGAGGAGCAATTTCTCAAGGAGAGCAGAACAAAAAAAGGTAAAAGGAATGGTAAAAGGAAAATGGGTTGCCATCAATGACAAAGGGGGATATTGTTGGAAATATGAGCAAGATTTGTTGTCATTGATGTCAAAAGCATTTTTGTTCTATGTTCATCATCTTTGAGGACATTAAGTGTTTCTTTCAAAAGCAAGAAGGTCTTGAAAAGAAATAGGTTATAATATTTATTTTTAAATATTATATATCCAAGAGGGCCCAAAGGATGAAGACCCAAGGAAGATGAAGCAAGTTCAAATTAGATAATAATATTTTATTATTATTATTTCAGTCCAAAAATCAAGTTGAAGAAGATCAAGGACTAAGTTGAAAAAGACCCACAAGAAGATTTAATTTAAATTAAAATATTTTAATATTTGATTAAAATTTTAATTTAAATAATGATGGGTGCTAAGGTTTAATTTAAATATTTATTTAATATTTAAAATTGATTTTAATATTCGAATTCGAATGTTCACCGACATATTGAATACAAAGGGCATGCATATAAATAAGGAAATGATTTCATTTCCAAATATAACTAAGCAATTTTTCTCGATGATCTCCAATTTATTAAATATGTTGTGTTGATTCGTTTGCTACATCCTAGGAGGAGGGAACATTTTTTTGTTCCATGCACATGAGGGTTTAAGTTTTTTGGATAGCGTGGACTTTGGCTATCCCATCAATGGCGATAGCACAGGCAACAGGTTTGAAATTGCGAAGGCTTTTCTTGTGGTGTGACCACGGTTCGACTCCCGCGATCGATTGGCACTTACCCTTTTTGAGTTTGACGTGTTTTGTGGAGATTTGTTGAGGAGTGAGCACCGAGTGTCCCATGTGAATATGTAGACCTTGGAGGGCCTAAGTCATGGTTGAAGGCACCGAAGGTTGTGGAGGAAATAAAAGGTATGCAAGTTTAATATTTTAATTTTTATGGATGCTAAGTATTAGGGGAGTTATAAGGTGAAAAGATTAAAATATTTTTATTGTGACATTTGTGTATGTGGTGAATGATTTTATTATATTGAGTTTAGATATTGTAAGGTGTACAAAGGAAATTGCTATGTATGTTATTTTTGATGAAATTATTTGAGTTAAAATAATTGAGTTTTGAGATTATAAGGTGTACAAAAGGACTTGATGTTTTGTGTAAAAATTATTTTGTGAAGAGGTTGTGGTAACCTAACCCTTGATATTGGCAAAGAGAATAATTGTGATTGAGACAGGTTTTTAAGGGCACTTCTTCATCAAATAAAAAGGTATGGGCACATATTCCTTGTGAGTGATTGTTGGATGTTGTGAATGCTAAGTTGGAGAGAAAAGGGTTGTTTGATAAGCATTGTTGAGTTTGGTTTTTTGGAATGAAATTTGATACTAGATACCTTGTTTGATAAGCATTGTTAGAAATATTGAGTAAGCTTTCATATGCTTGAACTAGGGTTTGTGAAAGAACATGAGTATCATTGTTACGTGAAGTGAACTATCTTGAGATAGGGTTTGTGAAATATCATGAGTATCATTATTATGTGAGATTGTTTGATAAGCATTTTTTGGAAATAATTGAGTGAGGATTCATATGCTTGGACTAGGGTTTGAAAACAAGGAGTGTTTTATTGAGTGATTTATTGAGTGGAGTTGATTGAGACTAGTCAAGTGTTGAAGTGATAGTTCTAATTATGTGAAACAAATTGTTCTATATCCTAAATTGATTTGAGAAATATTTTGAGAGTGATTGAGCATTTGTGAGTGTGAAACATATTGAGTCTCTAACAATTCTCTATATGTTTCTATGGTAAAGTGATTTATTGTTGTGAGTGTGAAGCATATTGAGTCTCTAACAATTCTCTATATGTTTTTGTGGTAAAAAGGGAGAGAGAGTGAAAGTGATTGAGCATTATTGTGTGTGAAGGATATTGAGTCTCTAACAATTCTCTATATGTTTCTATGAGAATGGAAAAGTTCTAGTGAGGACTTGTTGAGCAGATTTAAGGTAAGTCTTGGTGAAGACTTGTTGATATTGGATAAGTTCTAGTGAGGACTTGTTGAGCAGATTTAAGGTAAGTCTTGGTGAAGACTTTTTTAGCGTATTGTACAAGTTCTAGTGAGGACTTATTGAGCATATTTGAGGTAAGTCTTGGTGAATATTTGTTGAGAAAATTGGACAAGTTCTAGAGAGGACTTGTGGATAGATTAGTGTAAGCTTTTATAGAAGCTTACAAGGCATATTTGAGACAAGTCTTTGAGAAGAGTTGATTGATTGATTTGTTCAAACCTTGAGTTAAGGTTTGGAGCAGATCTAGTAGAGTTGATTTGTGATTGAGTTAAACTTTATGTTAAGGCTTGAGGACATATTTTAGGATAGAATTTGGTGTAGATTTAAGGTTAGTTTTTGTACCAGATCAGAGACAAATATTGAGCAAGTTTTGTGTTGGATCGAAGGACTAATTTTAGTGCAAGACAAGATAGAGATTGATCATATTTTTGCTAGATCAAAGGATTGTTTTTAGTGTAGATCAGAGGACAGAGATTGAGTATATTTGTGCTAGACTAAAGGACTATGTTTAGTGTAGATCAGAGGAAAAATATTGAGCATATTTGTGCTAGATCTAAGGACCATGTTTAGTATATATTTGAGACAGAGTTGAGAGCTAGCTTTGGAGGTGATAGAGTATAGAGGATGATAGTCTCTAGTGGATAGAGGTCCATTAGCCAGGGAAGTGAGGATAGGTCTTCTAAGTGAGGACAAAAGTATTTAGTGGATAGAGATCCATAAGCTAGTATAGTAGAGGCAGAAGTTCTTCTAGAAGATCACCAACCAGAGAAGAGGAGGAGTTCTCCTGTGGATAGAGATCCATGAACCAGTTAAGAAGATTGGTGTCTCATGTGGATAGAGATCCATGAACTTTATTAGAGGATTGGTGTCTCTTTTGGATAGATGTCCATAAACATTGTAATAGGGAAAGGATTCCCAAGATATTTGTTGAGAAAATTTTAGTGAAATATTTTCTCCGTGGAGTAGCCCACATTGGGTGAACCACGTTAAATTGGTATCTCTATTGTGTGTGATAATTTGTGCATTGCTTTGGTTACTGCTATTGATATTGCCATTAATTATATTGGATAATACTATTTGGGAAAGAAAAGTAAAAAGTGGTCTTATATTGTTCACCCTCCCTCTCATTATAAGCTTGTGTTCTTCACTAATTTGTTTCTTGATTGAAATTTTTGGTTCCTTTGGCTTGATCATTGACTCTCTTACCACTGTGCTTGTGATTTAGTCTCCAAATTGTTTTGTAGTTCTTTTTATTTTGTCATTATATTTTCTATTATTACTTGAATTTCTTTTATTATAATAGAATTGCTTCATTTTGTTTTTCTTTGATGACCTATAACGCAATTTAAAGATGTGCCCCCTCTATAGAATCATAACTATTGAAAAATCCCATGGATTTAGGATTTTAATTCCATAGGTAATGCCTCCAACATATTTACTTGAAATTTAAATTTAGTTGGACTTAACTAGAAATATATCTCAAGTATAATGCTTTCAATATATTTTGTCTTATTAGCTCTAGGCTACAACAATCCTGTGAAAGTTGAATTACAAATTTTACTATGTTTTATCTTCCCTTTACAATTCATCAATTCTAAGAAGGTTTAAAAATTTAACTATAAAAAATGGTGACAAAAATTATATTTGAAAAGATATTAGGTTTAATTTGTATAGAGTTGCAATAGTCAAATATAAGCTAAGGAGGGTGGTAAAGGGGACATGTCGATGGGTGGGAAGTCGTCTACAGGGGAGCTCGGGAGCGGCCATGGTTCGATTCTTGGGCACAGCAGAGCAGTCGAAGGGCA
This sequence comes from Wollemia nobilis, assembly GCA_028583015.1. Lineage (NCBI taxonomy): Eukaryota > Viridiplantae > Streptophyta > Pinopsida > Araucariales > Araucariaceae > Wollemia > Wollemia nobilis. The sequence continues at coordinate 1,595,900 of JAQPPZ010000386.1, read as the reverse complement.
CTAGGATTTCGGAGGTATGGAAGTGTCCGTACCCATTGAAGAAGACCGGGCTGACGACGGTGTCAGTCGGGGTAAGGACCCACCAGAAAAAGGGGGTGGTGGGGCTCAAAAGACTTATGCTTAGGCAGCGGCCTCAGAAACCCTAAATAGTTTCTCTACCAAAGAGTTGTTTCTAGTTGGGGATGAGCTGGACATCTCGACGAAAGTCCTTTCAAGCTTCATGGAGTTTGAGAAATTTACCCTCAGGCAAATTCATTGGCGGCCGTCCCGACATGGAAACCATCCGAAAGTGGGCAGCAAGCAAATGGAGGACTTTTGGTCATATGGAGCTGGCGGCCCTATCCCAAGGTTTTTTTGCCATTAGACTGAACAATAAGGAGGATTACTATAAAATTTTGGCTGGCGGGCCATGGTTTATGGGCTGTAAAAGTTTATTCCTTAGGAAGTGGGACATGGATTTCAATCCTGACACCCAGAACATCAACATCACCCCAATATGGGTTAGGCTTTTGAGTCTTCCCCTCTTTGGTTGGCATGAAAATGTCATAAGGGGTATTGCACACTCCATTGGGGAGTTGGTCACCATTGACCCTCCCACCCGAGCTCGAACCAGGTTCATCCAAGCTCATTTTTGTGTTCTGGCAGATTTGGAAGCGGAGCTCCCAACTTCCATCACTCTTCGGTCTGGAGATACCATTCTTCATAAACAAGCTATTGTCTATGAAAATAGACTAGCTTTTTGCCCCCAGTTTCGGTCCCAAGGGCACCTTCAGTCTCAGTGTCCTCTTCAAAAACCAGGTAAGCAAAAGCATGAAAATGGTAATCCCTTGGAGCATGGTGAAGGTCAGGCAAAGCAGTCAAATCAAAATGTGAAATGCCATTCTCCAGGCCCCTCCAAAGATTGCGATAGACTCTCTCAGCCTAAAGAGAATCCCACTCTTCAATCGGACCCTGAGCAATTTGAAGCTGACAATTAGCAAGGAACAGACTCCCACTTGGAAAGTGAACCGTAGGAAGAGAAGGAATGGACCCCATCCCAAAATATGACACAGGCTATTTCTCTGCTCCAAGATATGGGTCATCCCAATTTTAGCCAGTCGCAGACACTGCTAGAAGATTACCTCTTGGGAAGGAGGGGTGAGCAGTTCGGTCACATTAGCCCCCAAAACACGAGGATCCAAAAGCAAAGTGTGGATTTTGGTAGTGAGAGGAATCAGGGTCATCCTCCTAACAAGGACAGGTGAGACAAAGAGATAGCAACAGATGTTGCAAATGGAACCCAACGTTTGTTGGTTCTGGATGACTGTGACGCTCAGACGGACGAAGTGCATGCATCAAAACCTCCCCCTCAACAAGGAAGGGGAGGCAAGAAAAACCTCAAACTATCCAGATGAAAGTCCTCTCATGGAATGTGAGAGGACTGAACGGTGCAACCAAATGAAGGTTAGTGGCTGATCTCCGTAGGAGGACTAACCCATCCATCCTTATTTTGCAAGAGACCAAGATCGATGCTATTTCCTCTGATAAAGTTGCGAAGGCCATTTGGGCCAAGGCAAATTGTCTATCCAGCCTTGCAGTGGGAATAGCGGGAGGACTCATGGTTCTGTGGGACCCATCGAGGTTTGAGGGCAGCCTGCTGTCAACTTCCAATAGAATCATCAATGTACTATTCCAGTCCAAAACCACCAATTTTTCCTGGATTCTGTCCAACGTTTATGCTTCAAATTCTGCCATAGAGAGAGCAGAAATGTGGAAAGCTATCTCTCAGATGAGGGAGAATTTTAGTAATTTTCCTTGGGTTTTAGGGGGTGACTTCAACTGTCCCCTTCATCCTTCGAAAAAAAAAGGAGGGTCCGACCACTCCAGCCACATCTTGGAGGATTTCAGAGATTTTGTCTCTACTAATGGCCTGCTTGACATCGAACTCAAAGGGGCTTCCTTCACTTGGAGTAATAGAAGGATTAGGAGCGGTTTGATTTAGGTCAAGCTCGACAGATTTTTCCTTTCCCAAGAAGCCATTCCCATCCTTGGCGGGGCTATCCTTTCAGCACTTCCAAGGATTGGGTTTGACCATAACCCTATCTTCTTGGAGGTGGACGATGGGCCTGTTTTTAAGACCCCCTTCAGATTCGAATCCATGTGGATTTCTCACAAGGACTTCAAAGTATTGGTCTCAGTGTGGTGGCAATTAAAGGTGGAAGGAAGTGCTCCTAAGAGGGTGGCTTTAAAGCTCAAGATGGTCAAAGAAAAGCTGAAGGTTTGGAATAAAGAGGTTTTTGGCAACATTTTTGAGTCCAAAAAATCCATCTCTAAGAACCTTAAGGTTTTGGAGGAAAGGATGGAACTCGAGGGCTACAATGAGGGTCTCAGGGAGGAAGAGCGGAGCCTTTTGGTGGACTTTCATTCTATTCTCACTAGGGAGGAAATTTTTTGGCGCCAGAAATCTCGTGACCTTTGGTTGAAGAATGGAGACTCCAACACGAGGTTTTTCCATGCGTCTACTATGAGGCACAGAGGGGTCAACAAGATCAAAGAAGTGGCTTGTAAGGATGGGCACATTACTAGGGAGATAGAGGAAATTAGGAGCGAAGCGGTTGATTCAGGATTTGCTCGGCACTCCTCCGGATGACAACCTATAGGTCCAAAAATCTCTGCTTGCCAATTTTTTGACTAAATTTCCCCATGAGGTAAGCATTAAGCTTCTGGAACCTTTTTCCTCGTTCGATATTAAGGAAGCATTGTTCTCCATGCAACCAGATAAGGCCCCTAGCCTCGATGGCTTCCCCCTCGATTCTTCCAAGTCATGTGGGAGGTCGTGGGTCCGGATGTGTGCGATGCTATTCGGGTTATTCAAGCTTCCAGATCCATCCACCCAAAACTCAATTCCACCTTTCTTGCCCTCATTCCTAAGTCTCCTGCTTGCAAAAGTTTCTCTGACTATCGACCCATAAGCCTGTGCAATGTTTTTTACAAGATTCTCACCAAGTCTATAGCCAATAGACTCAAAACAGTCCTCCCCCTCCTGATTGATCCTTGTCAGGGAAGCACTGTTAAAGGCAGAAACATCCTTGATGGTGTCATCACTGTCCATGAGACCCTCCACTCCACTTACCGCTCCAAGAATGTTGCTCTTTTTCTTAAGCTCGACATGAACAAAGCCTTTGATCGGGTTGATCAAAAAATTTTGTGTGCAGTCCTCCTCAAGTTCGGCTTTCATCCCCACTGGATTGACCTTGTCTACAGTTGTATATCCACTCCCTTTTTTTCTGTCCTGGTCAATGGGTCCCCATCCGGGTATTTCCAAAGTGCCAGAGGCCTCAGATAGGGCGATCCTTTGTCTCCCATCCTTTTCATTCTTCCGGCGAGAGGTTCTGAGTTGGTCCATGAAAGAGGCTCTTCGTCGAACAAGATTTTTGGCATTTTGCCGACTTCTAGGGTTGATCCTGTCACTCATCAACAATTTGTGGATGACACCCTCATCTCCACTGGGGCATCTGTTGCCCAAGCCAAATCGCTCAAGCGGATCCTGTCCCGTTATGAGCAAGCTGCAGGGCAAAAGGTCAATTACATCAAGAGCAAAATCTACTTTATTAACACTCCCCTACGTAGGCAACTTTGGATTGCTAGAATTCTTGAATGCACTATTGATTCCCTGCCTACGTCCTATCTGGGGTTGCCTCTGTCTTTTAGTGGGCGGGCCAGTGGAGACATGTGGAACATGATTCTTGAGCGCCTTCACAAGAAACTCGACACTTGGAAGGGCAAACTCCTATCGCAAGCCAAAAAAGCCACCCTTACCAAAGCTTGTCTTCAGGGGATCCCAACCTACTTTATGTCGGTGTTCATGCTTTCGGTTGTTGTTCACTCCAAAATCAAGAAGATTCAGAGGACCTTTCTATGGTCTGGCAACGAAGAGAAATCTAGACTCCCCCTTGTTGCCTAGGACAAGGTGTGCTTGAGGATAGACCAAGGCGGCTTGGGGTTGAGAAGATCAAGACTTATGAATTTGGCTCTGATCACGAAGCACGCTTGGAGGATTCTTTCTAGTGACCCTGTGGAGTGGGTTAAGCTGGTTAAAAAGAAGTATCTTGGCCCCAATTCCTTCTTGGATGTTGAGACCTCCTCCGTGGCATCGACTTTTTGGAAATCTGTGCTCCAAACCCGACATTTGATTAGCCTGGGAGCCCGCTGGATTTTGGGTGATGGCAACCTCATTTTCTTTTGGAAGGATAGGTGGGCGACTAAGGAAGCCCTTGGGTTGAGGGCGGATCTTGCTGGGCTGAGAGGGTTGACTGACCCAAACTCCCAACTCAGGGTGGCGGATTTCATAGACCGGAGCACCCGTTTTCCCTGGTGGAAGCTTCCAGTTGTGGAGGGGTTTAATAATGAGGTTACCTTTCTTGCTAATATCCTCCAGTCGGTTTTAATTCCTTCTGCTAGGAGGAATGACAGAATCATCTGGAGTGGTACGGAGGATGGGCTGTTTTCTGTTAAATCTGCTTATGAGTTTCTCACCACCAAGACTGCTCTCGACTACAGGTGGAATACTATTTGGAGGAAAGGGGTCATCCCTAAAATCAACTTTTTTGCATGGATCGCTTTCCACAACAAAGCCTTAACTATTGACAACCTTCACAAGAGAGGTTTTGCCTTCCCCAACAGGTGTTACTTGTGTCTAGCAGATTGCGAGACGAGGGATCATTTATTCTTGCATTGCCCATTTTCCCACTCTGTTCTTAGCATTGTCCTATCCTCCTTCCAAATCCTTTGGTGCTCTCCCCATTCCCTCAGATATGCTTTCCACCAATGGCCTAATCCTTTCAAGAATCCTAAACTCCGCTTCCTCCTCGAGGCCTCCTTCCACCATTCAATTTGGAAAATTTGGTTAGAGAGGAATGCCAGAATCTTTGGCAGAGCTCCTAGAGGGCCTCCTTCTATTGCTCAAAGGGCATTATCCTACGCCATCAAGAATTCTATTACTGTTCCCAGTCCCCGTCCCCACCTTCCGAGCGAAGAAGCGATTCTCAAAATAATGAATCTCTGGCCATTTTTGGATGTTGTTAAAGGGCCCTATCGAAGGAGTGTTGTTTGGACCACGCCCCCCATGGGGTGGATTAAATTAAACTTTGATGGAGCGGCTAAGGGTAATCCTGGGCCCGCTGGTGTTGGGGGTGTTGTTAGATATCATGATGGGAATCTTGTGATGGCCTACTGTGAAGAGTTGGGCTCCCAGGACGAATCACTATGCCGAAGCTCGAGGTGCTTTGAAAGGTATTCGGATACTCTCTGAGGACCCTCGACCTCTAATTATTGAGGGTGACTCGCTCAACATCGTGAATTACCTCCTTGGCACCAAAAATCCTTCTTGGAAAGTCTACAACATCATCCTCGAGGCAAGAACGCTTCTCTCCCATCGTGGTAGGTGGAAAGCAAACCATATTTTGAGAGAAGGTAATCGCGTGGCTGATCACATGGCCAACAAAGGGCTTGTGACCACGTGTCCGGTCATGTGGCGGTCTCGCTTCCCATCCGAGGTGGAAAGGTTGGCCAGAGCGGACATCCCTTCATGAGGTTTACCTCATGCAATTTTTGGAAAGCCCCTTCCGACAAGTATCGGGGTGGCGTGGCAATTTTGTCTACTCCCTTGGGCGAGTGTGGGTGCAAGTGTCTTGTGAAGCGCACCCCTGTTTCCAAAGCTATTTGTTTTTTAGGTCTCCAAGACGCACCAGATTTGGTGCCTTGTAGGCTCTCAACACATTTTTCTCCACCAAGGCAGTTTATCTATTTTGTCCGATCCTGGCATTGGTTCGCGGTTGGCATTTCAAAGTACCCCTTTCCAATGATGCCCACGCATGTGTGGAGAGTCGGAATGTTTGCTTGATCTTGTCAAATCCTTGCCTTGGATTTGGCATGCTCCTTCCAATCTTGTCAACTCCATGATTACAATCCTGAAGCAGAACCAGAAGCACCAAAATTCGGAAGGACAGGAGTCGTGATTAGCTGTCCATGGTGTCTTGTCTATTTTGTTTTCCATTTTCCTTGTTTCAGTTCTTCGGCCTCTACTTGGTGTCCTCTCGGGTTTGTCCTGTTTCATTTTTTCGTTGGGTTTCCAGGCCTAAAAGCCCTTTTTGCAGTCTCCAAGTCTTTAGCATTAGGGTGGCTTTACTTGCAATTAGGCTTATTGTTACAACCAAGAGGTATGATGCATTATTAGAATTGTGGCTAATTTTGTACATAAGGTTTTGGGATCCTCTATAAAAACCCACTGTTAATATATTAAAATAATTACCGAAAAAAAAAATAAGCTAAGGAAAAAAGATCTGAAAGAGAGAAATATGTATATCAAAAAAATATTTCCAAATGAATTAAAACTAAAGGTTTACTTTCACAACTACTATCCTTACTCAATTTCATATGTTAACCTTTCGCTCTAAGCTCCAACAATCATGTGAATTAGAAAATTCATTATGTTGCTAGAAATAATTACATCATAATAGGTATTTATAAGTGAGTAGCCACTCAAACACATAGTTTGTATGGTCTACTATAGGACAAAGGTGTAACCACCATCATAGTCCATGTGATAGGGTATGCAATCTAACCACCCTTCATAAGGTCCATGCATGTGGTATAGGATAAAAGTAGTTACAAGTTTGTTATACCTAAATAAGGCATCCGATGTACTTTAAATACCTATCATGGTATAATGCAAATCATTTGAAGCTTAAATTCTAAAATGTGGTGTTAGAGCAGGTAGAAATAAGAAATAATCCCCTCTTGATCCTCCTCTAGATTCAACACAGATAAAGCCAAGGTGCACTCTGTTTGAGAAAATTTTCAAGTTTTGAGAGAAGAAAATTTTCAAGGGAAATTTACATTTCAAAATTTTGGTTGAAGAAAAATTTTTAAGTAGTTTGAAGAAAATAATTTTACAATGGAAAAATACCCTATATAAAATTGTGAATCCATGAAGAAAAATTCCACGGGAGAATTATTTAAAAGTTACTAAAAAAATTTAAGGGTAGAGTACCCTTATAGAATTTGTGAATCCATGAAGAATAATTCAATGGAAAAAGAAATGGAAATTTTTTAAAAGGTATTTATGGTGGAAAACCCTTTACAAAGACAAATTTAAGCAATAAAAAAGGAAGCTATAAAAGCTTCATAAAAGAATTGAACGAATCTATTGAAAGCACCATAAAGGTTTGAAGGAAGCCATTGAAATCTCCATAAAGATTTGAAGGAAGCTATTGAAATCTCCATAAGATTTGAGGGAAGCTATTGGAAGCTCTTTTTTTAATTTACAAAAGAGTTTGAAGAAATATCCTATTGAAAAGGCATTAAAGAAAATTGGAAAATATTTAAAAATAAAGGCTCAAAGAGCCAACTAAACTTTTGAAAATAATAGTTGAAAACAAGGCTAAAAATGCAACCCATTTAAGTTTTTTGAAAGGTATTCAAAAGAAATTTTGAAGAAAATTTAAAGGCTCACATTAGCCCATTAAAGCCTTTTCTAGAAGGAAGAAGGTTTAAAATTCAAAATACTCACACAAGCCATTGGAAAGACATTTCAAATTGGAAGTTTAAAAAATAAAATTGTTTGAAGAAAATAGTTTATTGAAGCAACATAATTGCATAACAATAAAGAATAGTAGTTTGAAAATTGAAATTTTTTGTCATATCTACAAAGAACCAGGTACACATCTTAGTGAGACACAACAAAGTACATTAGAAAAGGAAAATACAATGGTTAGAATGAGGAAGGAAACATCTAAGTTTAGAAAGCTAAACTTGGTAAAAATTGCAAATACTTGTGAAAGAAAAGTTAATATTACAAATACCCATGAAAAACAAGTATAATGATTTGAAGAAGTTAATATTGCAAATTCCTGTGTAAAGAAAGTGCTCAAAGGGAATCTCATTTTAGCATAAAGGACAAAAAAGGAGGAAGTTTGATCCTATAAAAAGAAAAAATATCTTGTAGAATGGGAAGAAGATAATATTTTGCTTGAAGACAAAAATACACCTGAACACCAAAAAATTGATGTAAAATTTCTTAAACTTACCCTCGCATTCAAAAGAATTATAGTGAAGTGCAAACTATCTGTCACCAAGTTTAAAAAACAATGAAGGAGAACCAATAAAAGATGATATTTAAGTGAGATAGACCAAAAGAAATATCCATACCATTGTAGTTCAAAGACGTGAAGAATCAAAAGGAGAACATCAATTGCAGTAGAATAATAAACAAATTGTAGAAGACTTGCCACTCTAACATTATTGGCAACCAGAGGATGATTCAAGAAAAGAACAAAGATTGGTTGAGAGTGAACATTGATTTATTAAGTGATAAAAGTATCACCTTAGTATTCAAAGGAAAAAAAAATTGGCTTAGTCATTCTTTAAAAGAAGTGCAGATATAAAATCAAAAGGATTTAAGTTGAAAAGAAAGAATTATTCTTTTCAAAGATTTGAATATGAATGAAATAATGAACTAAGGTATTAAGTGTTGAAAATATTTTTTTGAGTAAAAGAATATTTAAAATAATAAAATATTATTTTGGAAATTATTTGAAAGGTTAAATCCCACATCCATTATGAGAAGAAAAAGAAAGAAAGAAAAGGTATATAGTCCTTTTTTTTTAAATAGAAAAATATTATTTAAAGAAATTTAAAATTTAAATGAAGGGAATATTCCAAGGAATATTTTATAAAGGAAGAAGCATTTCCTCTACCTCATTTGGTAAGACATATTCTTTCTCACATTTTTGAAGCATTAATTGAAAATCGAGTACAGGCATATATACTTATTGAAAAACATTTCGAGGTGGATTCAATAAAAGAGAACAATTCATATTTTATCAAATTTTGCAATGGCTAGTGGAGCACCAAAATTCTTAATTATTGAGGGGAAACAATTATGCTACCTAGAAGACCAAACTCATGACACAACTTGATTTTGAGGAAGTTTGGAAAGTAATAGTTGGAAACATTACACACCGTACTAAAGGAGGAGAAGATAGAGAAAAGTTTAACAAGGAATATAGAAAGTAAAGACTCATTATCATATTTTGAGTAGCAAATGAGGTCCAAGCATACAACAGAGATACAACCACAACCAAAGATACATGGAAAAATTTAAAGATAATATTTGAATCCAGAAATGAGAATCAAATTTTATTCCTCCAAATTTAGCTCCATTGTCTAAAAATGAAGAGTGGAGAAAAGTTGAAAGGATTCATGATAAGAATAGCATAATTATGAACATCATTGCAAGCATTATGAACACAAATATCTGATGAAATATTAGTTCCTATTATTTTAAGATCATTCCTATTCAAATACAATGCTTTTGTGACTACACTAAATGTTATTGAGCAAACACCAAGATTTGAGAAATTGGTGAATCTACTTCAAAAAGTACAGGTCTCACATACTACGTAAGAAGAAGAAAAATTATTTATTACAAGTTAAGCAACCATTCAAAAGAGGTATGGGACCTCCACAATGCTTCCAACAAAGAAATAAATTTTAGATATTTCAAAATCAAAGAAATGATTCTCATAGAAATACTTTCTACATGCAAAGGACATGAGATCATTGTGGAAGAAATGGACACACCATGAAGGATTATTGGTATATTATATTCAATAATGGATCTCCTTCATGAGGTATGAACCAATAGAAAAATAGATTGTTTTTAAAACAACAGAGTTTGAGTTGGAAAAAATCACATCAAAGTAATGTAGCCAAAGAGAATTAGGTTAAAGAAAAAGAAAATAATCAAGAAATTGAAGAAGAATATGTGTTTGTTGCACAAGAAAAGATAAGATAATATAGTAAAATTTGGAATAACTCCAAATAAATTATAGGTAGAGAAACTTGAAAATATCCAAAGCATCATACAAGAAAAAATCCACTAGTTGATCACTTCAAACCAAGGAACCAACAAGAGGAAACATAGCTTGGATATGAAGGAAAAAATTACAAGCATAAGCTATGGAATAACTCTAAATCCAAGAAGTTCAATACATCATGATAAAAATTAATTTCAAAGTAAATTCATTCTCTACCCATTTACCAAATTATAGAGAATATCATTCATAAGATGAATGACCTATTGTGAAAAAAATGTATGGGATAGCTTACAAATTGACTCTATTTCAAAGAATATTATCTATATTTGCAACTCGAACAAGATATCCTTACATAATTATCAAATCCTAGGATCTCATAAGACTATTTTCATGAAGTGTATCAACGCTACAAGCTATCCAGATACTAGATAATAAATACATTGTGATATCATTAAGATTGACAATATAGTTTGTGATAAAGGCAAATTTGCTATACAACGACAATAGATATTGGGACCAAATGACTCAACTCTAAGTATAATAGAGCAATTAACAAGTTTCTACATTTTAGTTCAAGGAAAAACTATGACAGCTATGGTATCATTTAAAGAACTTAAACAAGTATGAAGAATTGCTAGGGATTGTGTTCAAAATATACATCACATTAATCATATTATAAAATTTATCATAAAAGAACTTGAAAAAAATCAAGGATTTAAGCATAATGAAAAACCAAGAAAGGAAAAGCAACAAAATACGTCATTCACAGATTTCATTCCACCACATGCAATATAAAAATCAGCAAACAATCAATTCAACAAGCGACATTGGATGCATGGTAGTACAAGCTTCAATTGAAGAAATACATTTTCAAGCATCAGAGTCTACGATTATTGAATAAGTATTTTGTAGTAAATTTTTTTGGAGTGCATTATAGGTAGAATCTCACACTCCTAAGTATTATAGTAGGAAGTCTACATTAAGGGAGGAATTTCTATCTCTCAAAATTCCCACATCACCTTTAAAAATTCATCAAGTCAAAATATCCAAAATATAGTTTCTGACTATGATCTAATAAGGAGGGAATTTTAGGAATTATTACATCATAGTAGGTATTTATAAGTGAGTAGCCACTCAAACACATGGTTTCTATGGTCTAGTATAGGATAAAGATGTAACCATCATCATAGTCCATGTGATCTAACCACCCTTTACAAGGTCCATGCATGTGGTATAGGACAAAAGTAGTTGTAAGTTTGTTATGGTATAATAAATACTAAGAAAAACATGCCATAAATTATGTTATTAATTTACTAAATTAAAAATAACACATTAAAAGAAACATTATTTACTTCTAATTGTTTTTGTTTTTATTTTTTTCTTTTTTTGTAGTTATTACATATAATTTTTTTGGATAAAAAGAGTGATTATATTATATTGATCATGAAATCATATTTCATCTTTGGCCATTACAGTCCATCAGGATTTTCACCCATGTTTTTACATTGGATTCATTAATTTTATCTATCTCAACCATTGTGCTAAGAACCAAAATCCCTATCAATTAAAAGGTGTCATAAAAAGTAAATCTCTACACACTACCAAGAATTTTAACATCAATATATTAAATATGCATAAGCTATTCCCTTATTTTCTATGTCCACCACTTAGGAGGGTGCCCATAGCAAATGAGGTCTCCCTTGTCCAAAGCCATGTTTGTCATACCATCAGCTACCTTATTTTGCTCTCTTGGTATATGGGTGTATATCACCTCTACAAAACTGCTTTGTATTCATTTGATTTTCTCTACAATCCTTCAAATTCTCCAACTAGCATTCTTTATTCTTGATGTATATTTAAGGTTGTTAATCAAAAATTGAGAGTTCAACTCCACTATCACTCTATTCCACCCGACCTTGAGAGTCTCCTACATCCCTCTCAAAATTCCATATTTCTTAGTAAGGTTGTTGGAAGTGTACCTAAGTTTGTTGTAAATGTGAATGTTCAGGTATTTTCTGGTAGTCTATCTATTCCCCCTACATTGGCCCTACCCAGGTTACCCCTCGATGCCCCATATGTATTTACCTTTCCAAATCCTAGTGGTGGTCACTACCATTTTTGAGTTCTATCCATTCTTTTATCCCATGGTTTGACTCTTCTAGCTTCGTCTGTCTAGGGACTAATCTTGAGTCGTGCCACTATTTTCTCTCATTTTTGATGTAATTTTTTGGTTGCTTCAACATGAATAGTCTCCATTAATTGGATATGGCCTTCACCCACATACAATGGATATCTCTAATCTCTTGTTTGAATATACTTCTAGTCCACTCATTCTAGATGTTCCAAGGTAGGATTGTCATCCCCATCCACACTATCTACCCCACATAACCATCTACTCCTTGTTGATTCTTCCATCCTCTCTAGATCTCTTCTATAGACTAATTATTGGTCCAATGTAGACCTAGCAAAGATGCCAAACATTTTCTACAACTTCATTATTGTGGGCCATTCTATAAAAATGTGGTTGAAATTTTCTTTCTCCTCCATAAATAAAATACATCTAAAAGGTCCATATATTCCTCTATTTAATAAGCTATCCTCTGTGAGTACCCATTTGTGGAATCAGTCGAATAACCTAACCTTTTGCCATAACTTCTAAGTCTAGAGTTGTGTGAATAGATATCGATTTGGATGAGCGATGCTAGGGCATAATGCTTTGTATCTTTATGCTATTGTATACACCCCTTAGTCCTACTAATCCTTCCAAATTTATCCTCCTCATAGGACTATGATAATGATCTCATTTGTATCATTTGATAAATCTCCTTATTTAGTCTCTTTGTAAGTTAGATTGATCATTCTTCCAATGGAATCAAGTATCTTCCAAATTTTGGTCCTTGTATTTGGTCCCTGAAGTATTTTTTTTATCCATTGCTTTTTATGTAGCTCCTCCATCACTAGGATCCACTTTGGATATTGAGTCATCAAAGGTGGATGTCCATCCCATGAGTCTAATCAGAAAGTTATGTATTTTTTATTAGTAATTATCCAAAATGACCTTTCTTTGGTAATTTTCTCTCCTATTTTGAGCATCGCTAAAATAGGGAACCTTTTTTAGATAGTTGATATCATAAAATATTTGTTGGGTTCTTGTTCTCTATATACTTTGCTTACAAATTTTTAGCTCATATTGCATTGGGATTAATAATCATTCTCTAGTACAATTTTGTAGCTAGCGCATTGTTATTTTTAACTATAGATCTAAATCCCAGTCTCCCTTCCTATTTTGAAAAACATAAAGTTTCCCACTTTACCAAGTTTCATTTCCTTTCCTCCTTGGCACCCATCTAGAGGAATCTCTGACTTATGTGATCAAGTGCTCAAAGCACCACCTTCGGGTATCCAAAACTAATGACACGTAGATGGGGATAGACTGTAAGATTGACTTGATAAAGGTAATATGCCCTCTTTATAATAGCCACCTATTTTTCTATTTTCCAATTTTACCCTTGTTTTTATCTATCAACCATGCTCAATCCTCATTTTAATTAGGAGTACTATTTTCTAAAAACCAAGTCTATCAAGTACTAGGGTCTCCTATCAAGGTGAACAATGGATGAAGATTACTTTGGATTTATCATTATTCACCATCTAGCATGTTGGCTTGATAAAGTAATTCAGGATTTGTTTTATTCTAACTACTTCTTTAATTGTTATTTTTTCTAACAATGTGGGATCATCAACAAATTATAAATGGGTGATCAAGCTAGCTTTGTTAGCAACTAAAACTCCCTCTAATCTCTTAGTATCTCTATTGTTAAGAAATTTTCTCCCGAAACATACAACTAGAATAATGAATAGGTACGAGAAGAGGGGATCCCCTTACCTCATACCTCTAGATGCTAGGAATAGATTTTGTGGGGCATCCATTGATGATAATTGATATGAGATCAATGATATAAAAATTACATCCTTATAATTGGATTTTCTAGTTGTACAAATAATATTAATTAACCTCCTCTAAAATTAATACACGTGCATCAAAAAATAGACTCCAAATTTAATATAAATCTCATTTCATAATTACCCACATACAAAATCAAAATTATTTACCTATAAAACTCCAAAAACCTATAGGTATCTCCTACAATCCCTAAAAATAAGAATAAGACTAAGGGAAGAAGGAGTTGGGAGAGGCCTCAATAAAGAAGTAGGGGTATAAAGTCTTGTTGGTGGGAAGGGGGAAATATTTTTTTACTTCATTGGCTAATAATAAAAGCCTCTATGAATTTCAACAAGGCAATAAATCATCCTTAAAAGGAATCCTTAGAGTATGGATGATCCTAGATGTAGTTAATCAATGAAATACTTTCCTTTAATATCCATGGGATGGACAACTCAGTAAAAAAAGTTTCTCTATGTAGGTTGGTTGAAATTCATAATCTAAAGATTCTATTAATTCAAGAGACAAAAGGATTAGCTATGAAAGTGATGAAAGATTTTAGTAAATTGCTTAAAGGATGGGATTTATGGGCCATTGATGTTGTAGGGGCCTCGAAAGGAGTAGCCATAGAGTGGAAGGCAAATCAATTTAGGCTATCCAAATTTGCATTGCGTGACTTGGGAGTAGGGACTGAATTCTTTTCATTAGAGCTCAAGGAAATAGTGATAGTGGTGATCATTTATGGCCCCTATAAATATAGGATGCAGTATTAGGATAATATTATGGATCAAAATTTTTTAGAAGCTGATAAGTTAATTTTATAAGGTGATTTAAACTTAACTCTTTCTAGGAGTGAGGTATGGGGTATTGTTGCTATAACTGATCCACTACCTAATTAATTCATCCAAAATTTTAAATCCAGGAGGCTAGTACACTTGGAACCTATAAAGGTTGTCCCAACTTGGAGAAACATGAGGACAAGAGTTGATAGAATTCCTAAGAGACTAGACAAATCCTTAGTAGCAAAGAGTTTGGTAAATGAAACTTACAAATTGAAGTTTTAAATTGAAGTTGGAGGAGACTCTAATGACTCCCCCATCACGCTTCTTATAACAAAAGAGGATAAAAAACCATATTGTCCTTTTAAATTCAATTATAAGTGGCTAAAATATGGTATCTTTGTAACTCTAGTCAAATCAAAATGGGTGAAGTTTGATCAAATTTTGATAGAATCTTCTAGTATTCAATTTGCAGCAAATATTAAAAGGGTTAAGGCAATAGTGGTTTAGTGGGCCTCTAAAATGAAATTAATGGATGAGCAAAAATTGAGGTAGGTTAAGGAGAAGCTTGAAATATTTCTAGCAGATGACTTTGAAAAAGAATTGAATTAGGAAATAAAGCTTAAGTATAAAACTTTGGAATAAGAGAAGAGAAGATTGTTGGAAAAGAGAGAAGCATGGTGGAGGCTCAAAAGTAGAGCACTTTGGATTGCAAATGGGGATGAGAACTTTACTTTTTTTCATAGCTTCACAAATAAAAAAATAACAAAATACAATTTGGGAGCTATAAGGAAAATATGTCTCCTTTAAAGGAATAATAAACATTGGAGTAAGGCATTTTGGTCAACTATACAAGGGTCCTACTCAAATTAATATAGTTAAAATAGTAATAAAAAATTCTCTTTTCTATATTTATGAATGAGGAAGCCAATGGTGAGTTGATTAAGGAAGTCTCAAAGGAGGAGCTAAAAGCTATTTTAACTTCCTTCTAGAAAGATAAGAGTCCAGAACCTAATGAGTGGAATGTGGAATTATTTCTTAGGCTCTAGGACCTTTTGGAGCTAGACCTACTCAAGGTTGTGGAGGAGTCTAAGAAAACAAGAAGGGTAAATACAGTTTTCAACTCTATCTTCATTGCTCTTATTCCAAAATGGAAAATCCTTCTTTTGTTAATAATTTTAGGCTCATTTCTTTGTATAATAGTGAATACAAAATCATAGCAAAAATAATTGTATAAAGAATTAAAAGGGTCCTCTCTGCTTCTATATCTACTAAGAGATTCAATCTCTTGCATGGTAGATAGATTCATGAAGCAATTGGTGTTTCTTAGGAAAGTCTTCGTACCATAAAATAAAAGAAACTACTAGCAATGGTGATGAAGTTGGATCTCTTCAAGGCTTTTGATAAATTAAATTGGCTATATTTAAGAATTATACTTACTCATATTGGGTTCTATGTGTATATGGTGAATTGGATTATGGGATATCTTTATTCTATTTCTTTTGTAGTTTTGGTTAATGGGTTAGCCTCTTAGTTCTTCAAAGCTTCTAGGGGATAAGACAAGGTTACCCCATGCCACCTTTATTATTTATTTTGGGTTTTAATGGATTAAATAGGTGTATCTTAGAATCCAAGAGGGTAGGAGCAATAAAGGAAATTAGAAAAGGTAGAACAGTGGAAGTCACTCTTATAATTTTTATAAATTATGTTATTTTCATATATGGAATAGTAAGAGTTGCAAAGAAGATAAAATAATGTCTAGATATTTTTTCCTGACAATAGGTATGCATATTAATCCACAAAAGTCAAGAATATCTATGAACCTTTTGGACCAAGATTAGATCATATTAATAGGTCAACATTTTCTCTTTAACATATTTGATCTTCAAGAAGGGTTTAAATATCTATGGTTCTTTTTGAAAGCCAATGACTATACTAAACAATACTAGAATTGGTTGATAAAGAAGGTGGAAGGAAAAATTAATATATGGTGCAAAAAATAGCTCTCTATGGGGGGGAGATTGACTTTGGTCAAGTCTCTGTTGGAGGTAATACTAGTATATTGGAAATATTTGGCTCATATTCCAAAAGGAGTTTTGGACAAAATTTGAAAGTAAAGCCAACAAATTTTATGGATAGCAAAAAGGGAAAGGGGAGGTATTCCCTTTGTTAAATGGAAATCCTTAGCCAAGCCCAAGGAAAATAGAATATGGGGACTTAAGAATATATTCTTATTTACCAAGGCTCTAGTAGCCAAGTGTGTTTGGAAGATAATATCAAAGGAAGGCTTATGGAATAAGATCATACATGAAAATTATTTAGATCCACTCATAGTTGAGGAGTGGATAAGGGCCCTAATGAAGCAAACCCATAATGTTTCAATTTGTTGTAAGGCAATGATTTAGACCTTTCATGTTGTAGGTGATTGGATTACCTAGAGAATAGGGGATGGTTCAAGGACAAGACTAGGGTTAAACCCTTGGATTGATTATGGTGAATGCATAGACTTCCAAATAATGTAATTTAGACCCTAAGATATTAGGGTATTGGAACTCTCACCCAAGCAACTAACCCCAAATATTATACAAACTAGAGTCAAGGATGGAAAGAAGTAATAGTATTAGGGCTTCAGGGCCAAGAGGCACACCAATGGGAAGAATATGTGGGGAGACTTAAAGCTAGATATATTAAGTTGTGATAGGAAAATGATTAGTTGTTTTGTATAAATAATGTAGATATAGGGGAGTACACTCTAAATTTTGGGTATAAGACTCTGTTGGAAGATAACAATGATGATCCAACATGGTGATGGAAGACATTATAGAAGTAGAAAGCCCTATTGAAGATAAGACTTTTCCTATGGCTTGCCATGAAAAATAAGGTTCTAACATAGGAGGTATTACAAAAGAAGAATTGGAATGGTCTAAGAAGGTGCTATTTATGTAATTCAAAAAATGAAACAATTGATCATTTATTAGTAGCGTGCTCCTTTACTAGATAGGTTTGGAGGGAGGTTATTTTGCAATTAATTCTTCCTATAGAATGACAAGAAGATTTCTTTGGAGAGTGCTTAAAATATTGGTTTGAAAATATGTTATACAAAGGTTTTATAACTCTCTTATTTTTTGTGTCATAGGGAGTATGGTTATCTAGGAACACAAGATTTTTTAGGATCAGAAGCCTACATGGTCTCCTTACAAATCATCGAAAGTTTCAATAATTGTAAAGTTTTGACAACAGTAACAAAGGTAAACAAATAAATCATCCCTTCAAATATAAATAAATTATGAGCTTGTAGATTTTTTGATGGGGCTAGATAAGGGGTCCCTTGAGTTTGTGGAGTAGGAGGATTACTAGATATTTTTACTCTCATTATTTTAAATTCAAGGCTGGACTAATAGAATGTTCTAATAATTATGCTAAAATTATGGCACTCAAAGTGTTGGTTAAGTTGGCAAAATTGAAAGAAATACAAAAAATCCAAATTTATAGAGACTCATAGGTGGTAATAAGTTCGATGCTTAGTGTTTTTAGGATGGAAAACATGATTCTACAACCCATCTTCTCTCAAATAATAGAAGTTGTGGATTGAAGTGAAGCATTTAATTTTTGGCGTATTTATAGAGAACTAAATAGGGAAGCATAAGGACTCTCAAAGGAGGTGATTCAAATTGAACCAAGTATATTCATAGTACAGGAATTCAATGAGGGCAATGCACTGCAACTAGTCCATATCTCTATCTGGAGGGATTAATTCACTCCAGTTAAAGCAAGAACAATTAAAGCAACTTTTTTTTTTTTTTAAAGCGAAAAACCCCTTATAGAGTTGCCTTGGTCTGAGATACAATGAACAGGGGGTTCTACACCGTCAAAGTCACCTGAGGTCGCACCCGACCCTGCCCACACCAACATTATCATTTGGATTTTGGATACCCAATTCAGCTTTTTGGTAGGGTGGAGATTTGAACCTGGGACTTCCCTTGGAGGATTGCCCTCTCCTCTCCAACTCACCTACAACACCTGGGTATAAATATTATTTTTATTGTTTTTTGAAAAGGACACTCCATTTAATGTATTGTATTATAGAATAGAAAAAATAATGAGAGGGACAATTAAGATATTCATTGCAAGGATTTAATAGATATTGAAGAGATTACGTACCGACATATACAAATTAAAAGAGGGGAAAGGAGAGAAAAAAGATAATGATTGATGATAGACAGAAAACTAAATTATAAATCCCTTATTTTAAATTACAATGAATGCTTGTTTTAATATGATTTTTATTATGAAAATTATTTATGGTCATTATGTGTTATGAATTTTATATTTTTAAAATTGTTTATTTAATTTAAAATATAAAAATACTCATTTTATTTTTTAACGAGTAAATGTTTTTATTTAAATAATTATATTCATAGATTATGGTAATATATATATATATATATATATGTGTGTGTGTGTGTGTGTGTGTGTGTGTGTGTGGTTAGAGTACTGTGAGAAACCCCTATGATTGAAGCTTAGTGCTAGGCATTCCCATCCCAACCATAACCCCTCGTAAGGTCAAGAGCTAAGCTTATTAATAGGGGCTAAACACACAACCATACACACACCCACCCCATCACACACTTTCCCACATCATGGTTTAAACCTTGGACCTCCCGAAGAAGATTCAAATCCTTATGACCAGTTGTAGCTATCCTATCCAAGTATACCACATGGCATTAGTCACAAGGGATTGTTATTTGAGTATCCACAAGGTGGGGCATAGGGAAAATGGAGCCCATGTTGACCTCTACTAGCACATAGGATATTCACCAACTATGCCATAGATCTACAGGGTGGAGGTAGTGAGAATGGATATTGGGTTGGCCTCTACCAGCACCTAAGACATTCACCAACTATGCTGCACAATCAGATAAAAATTTTAGGTGAAATAGAAACCCCAATAACCTACCTCTATGGCCAGTTGTTGTCCCATATGGGTATACCATGTGGCATTAGTCACAAGAGATTGTTATTTGAGTATCCATAGGGTGGGGTATAGGGGAAATGGAGCTTGTGTTAGCCTATACTAGCACACTGGACATTGACCAACTGTGCCATGTATCCACATGGTGGAGGTAGGGGGAATGGAGAATTTTAAAATTACAAAATAATATTAAATGATAGTAAAAAGATAATAAATTGATGGACCACAACCCTAGGCAAATTACTAGTTATAAAATTAAAAGAAATACTTACAAATTTTCCACATATTATTTACAAACAATTATTCTATAATAAATACTAAGAAAAACAAGCCATAAATTATGTTATTAATTTACTAAATTAAAAATAACACATTAAAAGAAACATTATTCACTTCTAATTGTTTTTGTTTTTATTTTTTTCTTTTGTTGTAGTTATTACATATAATTTTTTTGGATAAAAAGAGTGATTATATTATATTGATCATGAAATCATATTTCATCTTTGGCCTTTCCAGTCCATCAGGATTTTCACCCATGTTTTTACATTGGATACATTAATTTTATCTATCTCAACCATTGTGCTAAGAACCAAAATCCCTATCAATTAAAAGGTGTCATAAAAAGTAAATCTCTACACACTACCAAGAATTTTAACATCAATATATTAAATATGCATAAGCTATTCCCTTATTTTCTGTGTCCACAACTTAGGAGGGTGCCCATAGCAAATGAGGTCTCCCTTGTTCAAAACCATGTTTGTCATACCATCAGCTACCTTATTTTGCTCTCTTGGTATATGGGTGTATATCACCTCTATAAAACTACTTTGTATTCATTTGATTTTCTCTACAATCCTTCAAATTCTCCAACTAGCATTCTTTATTCTTGATGTATATTTAAGGTTGTTAGTCAAAAATTGAGAGTTAAACTCCACTATCACTCTATTCCACCCGACCTTGAGAGTCTCCTACATCCCTCTCAAAATTCCATATTTCTTAGTAAGGTTGTTGGAAGTGTACCTAAGTTTGTTGTAAATGTGAATGTTCAGGTATTTTCTGGTAGTCTATCTATTCCCCCTACATTGGCCCTACCCAGGTTACCCCTCGATGCCCCATATGTATTTACCTTTCCAAATCCTAGTGGTGGTCACTACCATTTTTGAGTTCTATCCATTCTTTTATCTCATGGTTGGACTCTTCTAGCTTCGTCTATCTAGGGACTAATCTTGAGTCATGCCACTATTTTCTCTCATTGTTGATGTAATTTTTTGGTTGCTTCAACATGAATAGTCTCCATTAATTGGATATGGCCTTCACCCACATACAATGGATATCTCTAATCTCTTGTTTGAATATACTTCTAGTCCACTCAATCTAGATGTTCCAAGGTAGGATTGTCATCCCCATCCACACTATCTACCCAATATAACCATCTACTCCTTGTTGATTCTTCAATCCTCTCTTGATCTCTTCTATAGACTAATTATTGGTCCAATGCAGACCTAGCAAATATGCCAAACATTTTCTACAACTTCATTATTGTGGGCCATTCTATAAAAATGTGGTTGAAAATTTCTTTCTCCTTCATAAATAAAATACATCTAAAAGGTCCATATACTCCTCTATTTAATAAGTTATCCTCTGTGAGTACCCATTTGTGGAATCAGTCGAATAACCTAACCTTTTGCCATAACTTCTAAATCCAGAGTTGTGTGAATAGATATCGATTTGGATGAGTGATGCTATGGCATAATGCTTTGTATCTTTATGCTATTGTATACACCCCTTAGTCCTACTAATACATCCAAATTTATCCTCCTCATAGGACTATGATAATGATCTCATTTGTATCATTTGATAAATCTCCTTATTTAGTCTCTTTGTAAGTTAGATTGATCATTCTTCCAATGGAATCAAGTATCTTCCAAATTTTGGTCCTCGTGTTTGGTCCCTGAAGTATTTTTTTTATCCATTGATTTTTAAGTATCTCCTCCATCACTAGGATCCACTTTGTATATTGAGTCATCAAAGGTGGATGTCCATCCCATGAGTCTAATCAGAAAGTTATGTATTTTTTATTGGTAATTATCCAAAAGGACCTTTCTTTGGTAATTTTCTCTCCTATTTTGAGCATCGCTAAAATAGGGGAACCCTTTTTAGATAATTGATATCATAAAATATTTGTTGGGTTCTTGTTCTCTATATACTTTGCTTACAAATTTTTAGCTCATAATGCATTGGGATTATTAAACATTCTCTCGTACAATTTTGTAGCTAGCGCATTGTTATTTTTAACTATAGATCTAAATCCCAGTCTCCCTTCCTATTTTGAAAAACATAAAGTTTCCCACTTTACCAAGTTTCATTTCCTTTCCTCCTTGGCACCCATCTAGAGGAATCTCTGACTTATGTGATCAAGTGCTCAAAGCACCACCTTCGGGTATCCAAAACTGATGACACGTAGATGGGGATATATTTTAACACTGACTTGATAAAGGTAATATGCCCTCTTTATGATAGCCCTCGGGTATCCAATTTTACCCTTGTTTTTATCTATCAACCATGCTCAATCCTCATTTTAATTAGGAGTACTATTTTCTAAAAACCAAGTCTATCCAGTACTAGGGTCTCCTATCAAGGTGAACAATGGATGAAGATTACTTTGGATTTATCATTATTCACCATCTAGCATGTTGGCTTGATAAAGTAATTCAGGATTTGTTTTATTCTAACTACTTCTTTAATTGTTATTTTTTCTAACAATGTGGGATCATCAACAAATTATAAATGGGTGATCAAGCTAGCTTTGTTAGCAACTAAAACTCCCTCTAATATCTTAGTATCTCTATTGTTAAGAAATGTTCTCCCTAAACATACAACTAGAATAATGAATAGGTACGAGAAGAGGGGATCCCCTTACCTCATACCTCTAGATTCTAGGAATAGATTTTGTGGGGCATCCATTGATGATAATTGATATGAGATCAATGATATACAAATTACATCCTTATAATTGGATCTTCTAGTTGTACAAATAATATTAATTAACCTCCTCTAAAATTAATACACATGCATCAAAAAATAGACTCCAAATTTAATATAAATCTCATTTCATAATTACCCACATACAAAATCAAAATGATTTACCTATAAAACTCCAGAAACCTATAGGTATCTCCTAAAATCCCTAAAAGTAAGAATAAGACTAAGGGAAGAAGGAGTTGGGGGAGGCCTCAATAAAGAAGTAGGGGTATAAAGTCTTGTTGGTGGGAAGGGGGAAATATTTTTTTACTTCATTGGCTAATAATAAAAGCCTCTATGAAGTTCAACAAGGAAATAAATCATCCTTAAAAGGAATCCTTATAGTAGGGATGATCCTAGATGTAGTTAATCAATGAAATACTTTCCTTTAATATCCATGGGATGGACAACTCAGCAAAAAAAGTTTCTCTATGTAGGTTGGTTGAAATTCATAATCCAAAGATTCTACTAATTCAAGAGACAAAAGGATTAGCTATGAAAGTGATGGAAGATTTTAGTAAATTGCTTAAAGGATGGGATTTATGGGCCATTGATGTTGTAGGGGCCTCGAGAGGAGTAGCCATAGAGTGGAAGGCAAATCAATTTAGGCTATCCAAATTTGCATTGCATGACTTGGGAGTAGGGACTGAATTCTTTTCATTAGAGCTCAAGGAAATAATGATAGTGGTATCATTTATGGCCCCTATAAATATAGGATGCAGTATTAGGATAATATTATGGATCAAAATTTTTTAGAAGCTGATAAGTTAATTTTATAAGGTGATTTAAACTTAACTCTTTCTAGGAGTGAAGTATGGGGTATTGTTGCTAGAACTGATCCACTACCTAATTAATTCATCCAAATTTTTAAATCCAGGAGGCTAGTACACTTGGAACCTATAAAGGTTGTCCCAACTTGGAGAAACATGAGGACAAGAGTTGATAGAATTCCTAAGAGACTAGACAAATTCTTAGTAGCAAAGAGTTTGGTAAATGAAAATTACAAATTGAATTTTTAAATTGAAGTTGGAGGAGACTCTAATGACTCCCCCATCATGCTTCTTATAACAAAAGAGGATAAAAAACCATATTGTCCTTTTAAATTCAATTATAAGTGGCTAAAATATGGTAGCTTTGTAACTCTAGTCAAATCAAAATGGGTGAAGTTTGATCAAATTTTGATAGAATCTGCTAGTATTCAATTTACAGCAAATATTAAAAGGGTTAAGGCAATAGTGGTTCAGTGGGCCTCTAAAATGAAATTAATGGATGAGCAAAAATTGAGGTAGGTTAAGGAGAAGCTTGAAATATTTCTAGCAGATGACTTTGAAAAAGAATTGAATTAGGAAATAAAGCTTAAGTATAAAATTTTGGAATAAGAGAAGAGAAGATTGTTGGAAAAGAGAGAAGCATGGTGGAGGCTCAAAAGTAGAGCACTTTGGATTGCAAATGGGGATGAGAACTTCACTTTTTTTCACAGATTCACAAATAAAAAAATAACAAAATACAATTTGGGAGCTATAAGGAAAATATGTCTCCTCCTTTAAAGGAATAATAAACTTTGGAGTAAGGCATTTTGGTCAACTATACAAGGGTCCTACTCAAATTAATATAGTTAAAATAGTAATAAAAAATTCTCTCTTTTCTATATTTACGAATGAGGAAGCCAATGGTGAGTTGATTAAGGAAGTCTCAAAGGAGGAGCTAAAAGCTATTTTAACTTCCTTCTAGAAAGATAAGAGTCCAGGACCTAATGAGTGGAATGTGGAATTATTTCTTAGGCTCTATGACCTTTTGGAGCTAGACCTACTCAAGGTTGTGGAGGAGTCTAAGAAAACAAGAAGGGTAAATACAGTTTTCAACTCTATCTTCATTGCTCTTATTCCAAAAAGGAAAATCCTTCTTTCGTTAATAATTTTAGGCTCATTTCTTTGTATAATAGTGAATACAAAATCATAGCAAAAATAATTGTATAAAGAATTAAAAGGGTCCTCTCTGCTTCTATATCTACTAAGTGATTCAATCTCTTGCATGGTAGATAGATTCATGAAGCAATTGGTGTTTCTTAGGAAAGTCTTCATACCATAAAATAAAAGAAACTACTAGCAATGGTGATGAAGTTGGATCTCTTCAAGGCTTTTGATAAAGCAAATTGGCTATATTTAAGAATTATACTTACTCATATTGGGTTCTATTTGTATATGGTGAATTGGATTATGGGGTATCTTTATTCTATTTCTTTTGTAGTTTTGGTTAATGGTTTAGCCTCTTAGTTATTCAAAGCTTCTCAGGGGATAATACAAGGTTACCCCATGCCACATTTATTATTTATTATGGGTTTTAAGGGATTAAGTAGGTGTATCTTAGAATCCAAGAGGGTAGGAGCAATAAAGGAAATTAGAAAAGGTAGAATAGTGGAAGTCACTCTTATACTTTTTATAAATGATGTTATTTTCATATATGGAATAGTAAGAGCTGCAAAGAAGTTAAAATAATGTCTAGATATTTTTTCCTGACAATAGGTATGCATATTAATCCACACAAGTCAAGAATATCTATGAACCTTTTGGACCAATATTAGATCATATTAATAGGTCAACATTTTCTCTTTAACATATTTGATCTTCAAGAAGGGTTTAAATATCTATGGTTCTTTTTGAAAGCCAATGACTATACTAAACAATACTAGAATTGGTTTATAAAGAAGGTGGAAGGAAAAATTAATATATGGTGCAAAAAATAGCTCTCTATGGGGGGGAGATTGACTTTGGTCAAGTCTCTGTTGGAGGTAATACTAGTATATTGGAAATATTTGGCTCATATTCCAAAAGGAGTTTTGGACAAAATTTAAAAGTAAAGCTAACAAATTTTATGGATAGTAAAAAGGGAAAGGGGAGGTATTCCCTTTGTTAAATGGAAATCCTTAGCCCAGCCCAAGGAAAATAGAGTATGGGGACTTAAGAATATATTCTTATTTAGCAAGGCTCTAGTAGCCAAGTGTGTTTGGAAGATAATATCAAAGGAAGGCTTATGGAATAAGATCATACATGAAAATTATTTAGATCCACTCATAGTTGATGAGTGGATAAGGGCCCTAATGAAGCAAACCCATAATGTTTCAATTTGTTTTAAGGCAATGATTTAGACCTTTCATGTTGTAGGTGATTGGATTACCTAGAGAATAGGGGATGGTTCAAGGACAAGACTAGGGTTAAACCCTTGGATTGATTATGGTGAATGCATAGACTTCCAAATAATGTAATTTAGACCCTAAGATATTAGGGTATTGGAACTCTCACCCAAGCAACTAACCCAAAATCTTCTACAAACTAGAGTCAAGGATGGAAAGAAGTAATAGTGTTAGGGCTTCAGGGCCAAGAGGCACACCAATGGGAAGAATATGTGGGGAGACTTAAAGCTAGATATATTAAGTTTTGATATGAAAATGATTAGCTGTTTTGTATAAATAATGTAGATATAGGGCAGTACACTCTAAATTTGGGGTATAAGACTTTGTTGGAAGATAACAATGATGATCCAACATGGTGATGGAAGACATTATAGAAGTAGAAAGCCCTATTGAAGATAAGACATTTCCTATGGCTTGCCATGAAAAATAAGGTTCTAACATAGGAGGTATTACAAAAGAAGAATTGGAATGGTCTAAGAAGGTGCTATTTATGTAAGTCAAAAAATGAAACAATTGATCATTTATTAGTAGCGTGCTCCTTTACTAGATAGGTTTGGAGGGAGGTTATTTTGCAATTAATTCTTCCTATAGAATGACAAGAAGATTTCTTTGGAGAGTGCTTAAAATATTGGTTTGAAAATATGTTATACAAAGGTTTTATAACTCTCTTATTGTTTGTGTCATAGGGAGTATGGTTATCTAGGAACACAAGATTTTTTAGGATCAGAAGCCTACATGGTCTCCTTACAAATCATCGAAAGTTTCAATAATTGTAAATTTTTGACAACAGTAACAAAGGTAAACAAATAAATCATCCCTTCAAATATATATAAATTAGGAGCTTGTAGATTTTTTTATGGGGCTAGATAAGGGGTCCCTTGAGTTTGTGGAGTAGGAGGATTACTAGATATTTTTACTCTCATTATTTTAAATTCAAGGCTGGACTAATAGAAGGTTCTAATAATTATGCTAAAATTATGGCACTCAAAGTGTTGGTTTAGATGGCAAAATTGAAATAAATACAAAAAATCCAAATTTATAGAGACTCATAGGTGGTAATAAGTTCGATGCTTAGTGTTTTTAGGATGGAAAACATGATTCTACAACCCATCTTCTCTCAAATAATAGAAGTTGTGGATTGAAGAGAAGCATTTAATTTTTGGAGTATTTATAGAGAACTAAATAGGGAAGCATAAGGACTCTCAAAGGAGGTGATTCAAATTGAACCAAGTATATTCATAGTACAGGAATTCAATGAGGGCAATGCACTGCAACTAGTCCATATCTCTATCTGGAGGGATTAATTCACTCCAGTTAAAGCAAGAACAATTAAAGCAACTTTTTTTTTTTTTTAAAGCAAAAAACCCCTTGCGGAGCCACGTTGGTCTGAGATACCACGAACATGGGGTTCTACATCGTCAAAGTCACCCGGGGTCGCACCCGACCCTGCCCACACCAACATTATCAATTGGATTTTGGATACCCAATTCAGCTTTTTGGTAGGGTGGAGATTTGAACCTGGGACCTCCCTTGGAGGATTGCCCTCTCCTCTCCAACTCACCTACAACACCCGGGTATAAATTTTTTTTTTTTTTTTTTTTTGAAAAGGACACTCCATTTAATGTATTGTATTATAGAATAGGAAAAACAATGAGAGCGACAATTAAGATATTCATTGCGAGGATTTAATAGATATTGAAGAGATTACATACCCACATATACAAATTAAAAGAGGGGAAAGGAGAGAAAAAAGATAATGATTGATGATAGACATAGAAAATTAAATTATAAATCCCTTATTTTAAATTACAATGAATGCTTGTTTTAATATGATTTTTATTATGAAAATTATTTATGGTCATTATGTGTTATGAATTTTATATTTTTAAAATTTTTTATTTAATTTAAAATATGAAAATACTCATTTTATTTTTTAATGAGTAAATGTTTCGATTTAAATAATTATATTCATAGATTATGGTAATATATATATATATATATATATATATATATATATATTTTTTTTTTTTTTTTTATATATATAGTGGTTAGAGTACTGTGAGAAACCCCTATGATTGAAGCTTAGGGCTAGGCATTCCCATCCCAACCATGACCCCTCGTAAGGTCAAGAGCTAAGCTTATTAATAGGGGCTAAACACACAACCATACACACACCCACCCCCTCACACACTTTCCCACATCATGGTTTAAACCTTGGACCTCCTAAAGAAGAGTCAAAGCCTTATGACCAGTTGTAGCTATCCTATCCAAGTATACCACATAGCATTAGTCACAAGGGATTGTTATTTTAGTATCCACAAGATGGGGCATAGGGAAAATGGAGCCCATGTTGACCTCTACTAGCACATAGGATATTCACCAACTATGCCATAGATCTACAGGGTGGAGGTAGTGAGAATGGATATTGGGTTGGCCTCTACCAGCACCTAAGACATTCACCAACTATGCTACACAATTGGATAAAAATTTTAGGTGAAATAGAAACCCCAAGAACCTAGCTCTATGGCCAGTTGTTGTCCCATATGGGTATACCATGTGGTATTAGTCATAAGAGATTGTTATTTGAGTATCCATAGGGTGGGGTATAGGGGAAATGGATCTTGTGTTAGCCTATACTAGCACACTAGACATTGACCAACAGTGCCATGTATCCACATGGTGGAGGTAGGGGGAATGGAGCATTTTAAAATTACAAAACAATATTAAATGATAGTAAAAATATAATAAATTGATGGACCACAACCCTAGGCAAATTACTAGTTATAAAATTAAAAGAAAAACTTAAAATTTTCCACATATTATTTACAAACAATTATTCTATAATAAATACTAAGAAAAGCATGCCATAAATTATGTTATTAATTTACTAAATTAAAAATAACACATTAAAAGAAACATTATTTACTTCTAATTGTTTTTGTTTTTATTTTTTTTTTTTGTTGTAGTTATTACATATAATTTTTTTGGATAAAAAGAGTGATTATATTATATTGATCATGAAATCATATTTCATCTTTGGCCTTTCCAGTCCATCAGGATTTTCACCCATGTTTTTACATTGGATACATTAATTTTATCTATCTCAACCATTATGCTAAGAACCAAAATCCCTATCAATTAAAAGGTGTCATAAAAAGTAAATCTCTACACATTACCAAGAATTTTAACATCAATATATTAAATATTCAAAAGCTATTCCATTATTTTCTATGTCCACAACTTAGGAGGGTGCCCATAGAAAATGAGGTCTCCCTTGTTCAAAGCCTAGTTTGTCATACAATCAGCTACCTTATTTTTCTCTCTTGGTATATGGGTGTATATCACCTCTACAAAACTGCTTTGTATTCATTTGATTTTCTCTACAATCCTTCAAATTCTCCAACTAGCATTCTTGATTCTTGATGTATATTTAAGGTTGTTAATCAAAAATTGAGAGTTCAACTCCACTATCACTCTATTCCACCCGACCTTGAGAGTCTCCTACATCCCTCTTAAAATTCCATATTTCTTAGTAAGTTTGTTGGAAGTGTACCTAAGTTTGTTGTAAATGTGAATGTTCAGGTATTTTCTGGTAGTCTATCTATTCCCCCTACATTGGCCCTACCCAGGTTACCCCTCGATGCCCCATATGTATTTACCTTTCCAAATCCTAGTGGTGGTCACTACCATTTTTGAGTTCTATCCATTCTTTTATCCCATGGTTCGACTCTTCTAGCTTCGTCTGTCTAGGGACTAATCTTGAGTCGTGCTACTATTTTCTCTCATTGTTGATGTAATTTTTTGGTTGCTTCAACATGAATAGCCTCCATTAATTGGATATGGCCTTCACCCACATACAATGGATATCTCTAATCTCTTGTTTGAATATACTTCTAGTCCACTCAATCTAGATGTTCCAAGGTAGGATTGTCATCCCCATCCACACTATCTACCCAATATAACCATCTACTCCTTGTTGATTCTTCAATCCTCTCTTGATCTCTTCTATAGACTAATTATTGGTCCAATGCAGACCTAGCAAAGATGCCAAACATTTTCTACAACTTCATTATTGTGGGCCATTCTATGAAAATGTGGTTGAAAATTTCTTTCTCCTCCATAAATAAAATACATCTAAAAGGTCCATATACTCCTCTATTTAATAAGTTATCCTCTGTGAGTACCCATTTGTGGAATCAGTCGAATAACCTAACCTTTTGCCATAACTTCTAAATCCAGAGTTGTGTGAATAGATATCGATTTGGATGAGCGATGCTAGGGCATAATGCTTTGTATCTTTATGCTATTGTATACACCCCTTAGTCCTACTAATCCATCCAAATTTATCCTCCTCATAGGACTATGATAATGATCTCATTTGTATCATTTGATAAATCTCCTTATTTAGTCTCTTTGTAAGTTAGATTGATCATTCTTCCAATGGAATCAAGTATCTTCCAAATTTTGGTCCTCGTGTTTGGTCCCTGAAGTATTTTTTTTATCCATTGCTTTTTATGTAGCTCCTCCATCACTAGGATCCACTTTGGATATTGAGTCATCAAAGGTGGATGTCCATCCCATGAGTCTAATCAGAAAGTTATGTTTTTTTTATTTGTAATTATCCAAAACGACCTTTCTTTGGTAATTTTCTCTCCTATTTTGAGCATCGCTAAAATAGGAGAACCCTTTTTAGATAATTGATATCATAAAATATTTGTTGGGTTCTTGTTCTCTATATACTTTGCTTACAAATTTTTAGCTCATAATGCATTGGGATTATTAATCATTCTCTAGTACAATTTTGTAGCTAGCGCATTGTTATTTTTAACTATAGATCTAAATCCCAGTCTCCCTTCCTATTTTGAAAAACATAAAGTTTCCCACTTTACCAAGTTTCATTTCCTTTCCTCCTTGGCACCCATCTAGAGGAATCTTTGACTTATGTGATCAAGTGCTCAAAGCACCACCTTCGGGTATCCAAAACTGATGACACGTAGATGGGGATAGACTATAACACCGACTTGATAAAGGTAATATGCCCTCTTTATGATAGCCACCTATTTTTCTATTTTCCAATTTTACCCTTGTTTTTATCTATCAACCATGCTCAATCCTCATTTTAATTAGGAGTACTATTTTCTAAAAACCAAGTCTATCCAATACCAGGGTCTCCTATCAAGGTGAACAATGGATGAAGATTACTTTGGATTTATCATTATTCACCATCTAGCATGTTGGCTTGATAAAGTAATTCAGGATTTGTTTTATTCTAACTACTTCTTTAATTGTTATTTTTTCTAACAATGTGGGATCATCAACAAATTATAAATGGGTCATCAAGCTAGATTTTTTAGCAACTAAAACTCCCTCTAATCTCTTAGTATCTCTATTGTTAAGAAATGTTCTCCCTAAACATACAACTAGAATAATGAATAGGTATGAAAAGAGGGGATCCCCTTACCTCATACCTCTAGATGCTAGGAATAGATTTTGTGGGGCATCCATTGATGATAATTGATATGAGATCAATGATATACAAATTACATCCTTATAATTGGATCTTCTAGTTGTACAAATAATATTAATTAACCTCCTCTAAAATTAATACACGTGCATCAAAAAATAGACTCCAAATTTAATATAAATCTCATTTCATAATTATCCACATACAAAATCAAAATTATTTACCTATAAAACTCCAGAAACCTATAGGTATCTCCTACAATCCCTAAAAGTAAGAATAAGACTAAGGGAAGAAGGAGTTGGGGGAGGCCTCAATAAAGAAGTAGGGGTATAAAGTCTTGTTGGTGGGAAGGGGGAAATATTTTTTTACTTCATTGGCTAATAATAAAAGCCTCTATGAATTTCAACAAGGCAATAAATCATCCTTAAAAGGAATCCTTAGAGTAGGGATGATCCTAGATGTAGTTAATCAATGAAATAATTTCCTTTAATATCCATGGGATGGACAACTCAGCAAAAAAAGTTTCTCTATGTAGGTTGGTTGAAATTCATAATCCAAAGATTCTACTAATTCAAGAGACAAAAGGATTAGCTATGAAAGTGATGGAAGATTTTAGTAAATTGCTTAAAGGATGGGATTTATGGGCCATTGATGTTGTAGGGGCCTTGAGAGGAGTAGCCATAGAGTGGAAGGCAAATCAATTTAGGCTATCCAAATTTGCATTGCGTGACTTGGGAGTAGGGACTGAATTCTTTTCATTAGAGCTCAAGGAAATAGTGATAGTGGTGATCATTTATGGCCCCTATAAATATAGGATGCAGTATTAGGATAATATTATGGATCAAAAGTTTTTAGAAGCTGATAAGTTAATTTTATAAGGTTATTTAAACTTAACTCTTTCTAGGAGTGAAGTATGGGGTATTGTTGCTAGAACTGATCCACTACCTAATTAATTCATCCAAAATTTTAAATCCAGGAGGCTAGTACACTTGGAACCTATAAAGGTTGTCCCAACTTGGAGAAACATGAGGACAAGAGTTGATAGAATTCCTAAGAGACTAGACAAATTCTTAGTAGCAAAGAGTTTGGTAAATGAAAATTACAAATTGAAGTTGGAGGAGACTCTAATCATTGCCCCATCATGCTTCTTATAACAAAAGAGGATAAAAAACCATATTTTCCTTTTAAATTCAATTATAAGTGGCTAAAATATGGTAGCTTTGTAACTCTAGTCAAATCAAAATGGGTGAAGTTTGATCAAATTTTGATAGAATCTACTAGTATTCAATTTGCAGCAAATATTAAAAGGGTTAAGGCAATAGTGGTTCAGTGGGCCTCTAAAATGAAATTAATGGATGAGCAAAAATTGAGGGAGGTTAAGGAGAAGCTTGAAATATTTCTAGCAGGTGACTTTGAAAAAGAATTGAATTAGGAAATAAAACTTAAGTATAAAATTTTGGAATAAGAGAAGAGAAGATTGTTGGAAAAGAGAGAAGCATGGTGGAGGCTCAAAAGTAGAGCACTTTGGATTGCAAATGAGGATGATAACTTTACTTTTTTTCATAGCTTCACAAATAAAAAAATAACAAAATACAATTTGGGAGCTATAAGGAAAATATGTCTCCTCCTTTAAAGGAATAATAAACATTGGAGTAAGGCATTTTGGTCAACTATACAAGGGTCCTACTCAAATTAATATAGTTAAAATAGTAATAAAAAATTCTCTCTTTTCTATATTTATGAATGAGGAAGCCAATGGTGAGTTGATTAAGGAAGTCTCAAAGGAGGAGCTAAAAGCTATTTTAACTTCCTTCTAGAAAGATAAGAGTCCAGGACCTAATGAGTGGAATGTGGAATTATTTCTTAGGCTCTATGACCTTTTGGAGCTAGACCTACTCAAGGTTGTGGAGAAGTCTAAGCAAACAAGAAGGGTAAATACAGTTTTCAACTATATCTTCATTGCTCTTATTCCAAAAAGGAAAATCCTTATTTCGTTAATAATTTTAGGCTCATTTCTTTGTATAATAGTGAATACAAAATCATAGAAAAAATAATTGTATAAAGAATTAAAAGGGTCCTCTCTGCTTCTATATCTACTAAGTGATTCAATCTCTTGCATGGTAGATAGATTCATGAAGCAATTGGTGTTTCTTAGGAAAGTCTTCATACCATAAAATAAAAGAAACTACTAGCAATGGTTATGAAGTTGGATCTCTTCAAGGCTTTTGATAAAGTAAATTGGCTATATTTAAGAATTATACTTACTCATATTGGGTTCTATTTGTATATGGTGAATTGGATTATGGGGTATCTTTATTCTATTTCTTTTGTAGTTTTGGTTAATGGGTTAGCCTCTTAGTTCTTCAAAGCTTCTCAAGGGATAAGACAAGGTTACCCCATGCCACCTTTATTATTTATTTTGGGTTTTAATGGATTAAGTAGGTGTATCTTAGAATCCAAGAGGGTAGGAGCAATAAAGGAAATTAGAAAAGGTAGAATAGTGGAAGTCACTCTTATACTTTTATAAATGATGTTATTTTCATATATGGAATAGTAAGAGCTGCAAAGAAGTTAAAATAATGTCTAGATATTTTTTTCTGACAATAGGTATGTATATTAATCCACAAAAGTCAAGAATATCTATGAACTTTTTGGACCAAGATTAGATCATATTAATAGGTCAACATTTTTTCTTTAACATATTTGATCTTCAAGAAGGGTTTAAATATCTATGGTTCTTTTTGAAATCCAATGACTATACTAAACAATACTAGAATTGGTTGATAAAGAAGGTGGAAGGAAAAATTAATATATGGTGCAAAAAATAGCTCTCTTTGGGGGGGAGATTGACTTTGGTCAAGTCTCTGTTGGAGGTAATACTAGTATATTGGAAATATTTGGCTCATGTTCCAAAAGGAGTTTTGGACAAAATTTGAAAGTAAAGCTAACAAATTTTATGGATAGCAAAAAGGGAAATGGGAGGTATTCCCTTTGTTAAATGGAAATCCTTAGCCAAGCCCAAGTAAAATAGAATATGGGGACTTAAGAATATATTCTTATTTAGCAAGGCTCTAGTAGCCAAGTGTGTTTGGAAGATAATATCAAAGGAAGGCTTATGGAATAAGATCATACATAAAAATTATTTAGATCCACTCATAGTTGATGAGTGGATAAGGGCCCTAATGAAGCAAACCCATAATGTTTCAATTTATTGTAAGGCAATGATTTAGACCTTTCATGTTGTAGGTGATTGGATTACCTAGAGAATAGGGGATGGTTCAAGGAAAAGACTAGGGTGAAACCCTTGGATTTATTATGGTGAATGCATAGACTTCCAAATAATGTAATTTAGACCCTAAGATATTAGGGTATTGGAACTCTCACCCAAGCAACTAACCCCAAATCTTATACAAACTAGAGTCAAGGATGGAAATAAGTAATAGTATTAGGGCTTCAGGGCCAAGAGGCACACCAATGGGAAGAATATGTGGGGAGACTTAAAGCTAGATATATTAAGTTGTGATAGGAAAATGATTAGCTATTTTGTATAAATAATGTAGATATAGGGGAGTACACTCTAAATTTGGGGTATAAGACTCTGTTGGAAGATAACAATGATGATCCAACATGGTGATGGAAGACATTATAGAAGTAGAAAGCCCTATTGAAGATAAGACTTTTCCTATGGCTTGCCATGAAAAATAGGGTTCTAACATAGGAGGTATTACAAAAGAAGAATTGGAATGGTCTAAGAAGGTGCTATTTATGTAAGTCAAAAAATGAAACAATTGATCATTTATTAGTAGCGTGCACCTTTACTAGATAGGTTTGGAGGGAGGTTATTTTGCAATTAATTCTTCCTATAGAATGAGAAGAATATTTCTTTGGAGAGTTCTTAAAATATTGGTTTTAAAATATGTTATACAAAGGTTTTATAACTCTCTTATTTTTTGTGTCATAGGGAGTATGGTTATCTAGGAACACAAGATTTTTTAGGATTAGAAGCCTACTTGGTCTCCTTACAAATCATCGAAAGTTTCAATAATTGTAAAGTTTTGACAACAGTAACAAAGGTAAACAAATAAATCATCCCTTCAAATATAAATAAATTAGGAGCTTGTAGATTTTTTGATGGGGCTAGATAAGGGGTCCCTAGAGTTTGTGGAGTAGGAGGATTACTAGATATTTTTACTCTCATTATTTTAAATTCAAGGTTGGACTAATAGAAGGTTCTAATAATTATGCTAAAATTATGGCACTCAAATTGTTGGTTCAGTTGGCAAAATTGAAAGAAATACAAAAAATCCAAATTTATAGAGACTCATAGGTGGTAATAAGTTCGATGCTTAGTGTTTTAAGGATGGAAAACATGATTCTACAACCCATCTTCTCTCAAATAATAGAAGTTGTGGATTGAAGCGAAGCATTTAATTTTTGGCGTATTTATAGAGAACTAAATAGGGAAGCATAAGGACTCTCAAAGGAGGTGATTCAAATTGAACCAAGTATATTCATAGTACAGGAATTCAATGAGAGCAATGCACTACAACTAGTCCATATCTCTATCTGGAGGGATGAATTCACTCCAGTTAAAGCAAGAACAATTAAAGAAACTTCTTTTTTTTTTAAAGCAAAAAACCCCTTGCGAAGCCGCCTTGGTCTGAGATACCATGAACAGGGGGTTCTACACCGTCAAAGTCACTCGGGGTCGCACCCGACCCTGCCCACACCAACATTATCAATTGGATTTTGGATACCCAATTCAGCTTTTTGGTAGGGTGGAGATTTGAACCTGGGACCTCCCTTGGAGGATTGCCCTCTCCTCTCCAACTCACCTACAACACCTGGGTAAGCAACTTTTTTATATAAACTTAGAAGTCAGTGATTTAAAGGATGTTGTTTGATAAATTGGGAATTTGTCTAAGGATAGAACTTAGCTTTATAGAGATAGCTAGTTATGATGTATAAGCAACCTAATTTTTAGGTCATTATTGAAGCTTTGAAGAAATGCCAAAGAGGCATCTGAAGAAGGAAAAAAATTACCGACATGTCCTCTTAATCCATGTGATTTCAATGCTAGAGTTCAATAAATATGCTTCAAAACTATATCCTATGGTTTAAATCTCCTTTGTGATTGGCTTCTATATGGTCTTTATTCTCTATTTTTTTGCAGTACAAGAAAAACAATATAATTGAAAAATGTAAATATAAACCACCAATTAATTTTAAAATTAATAGTACCTTTGTGCATCTAAATCCCTTAATAGATTTATTTCTATAAAATAACTTCATACCAATAATTCCTCTTATTGATATAATAGTTTGGAAAATAGTATACAAATTATAATTTTAATAATAAATTATAAATTTTAATATTAATATTCATTCAATGGATATATTTTAAGCATTTAATTATATAATTATATATTTTTTATTTTAATTAATCATTTAAAATTATATAGTATAATTTATATTTATTATCATCACACAATATAACATTGAGTCCCTATGGGGATACCCTAATGGTATTTCATTGGTGTTTCATCTTGGTGACCTAAGTTCGAATCATATGGAGGGAGGCCCCTTGTTGCTATACCCCCAAGGAGTGTGGCCCCAGTTGTGCCACCCATTGTACTTTGGATTACTTCAAAAAAATTTAAAACTTTATTATAATAATTATTTAACATTTAAGAGTAGTGAGTTGAAAGTGAGTATGAGTTGGGAGCAAGTGTGAGCTAGGAACAAGATGGATGCATGAGAAAAAAGTAAAAAGCAAAGTGTGATCAAGGAGCAAGCAT
This sequence comes from Wollemia nobilis, assembly GCA_028583015.1. Taxonomy (NCBI): domain Eukaryota; kingdom Viridiplantae; phylum Streptophyta; class Pinopsida; order Araucariales; family Araucariaceae; genus Wollemia; species Wollemia nobilis. Next base: position 1,558,876 of record JAQPPZ010000386.1, on the reverse strand, counting down.
CACTTCTTGTTCTAGATATTAGGAGAAACTCAAAAACTAAAGAATTCATGTGAAGAAAATCTAGGTAACATGGAAAGAAATTCATTATTGAAAGCAAGGATGCCCTATTTGGGTGTAAGGATGCCTTAGTTGGAAATATGGATGCCCTAGTTAGCGATAAGAGGAAGAGAAAATTTATGGAAAATCCTATCAAAGTAGCAGATACTACACCATAAATGATTTTCAAGAATGAGATGATTGGGCATGATATAATGGTTCTTAAAATAAAACGTTATGGAAAATCCTTTTGTAGGATATGGTGTAAGTCTCAACCACTCAATTAGGGGAAGTACTTGGGCTAAACAATGCCTAAAAACTTATTTTGAGTACCCTAGGAAACCTCAAGTAGCTATATTTGAGTGTGTCACCGATGAAAAGGATCAATGACCATGTACCCTATTTGTAGTTGTTCATTTTTTAGTGTATATAGAGAGTTGTCATTGGAGATAAATATGTGGTTGGATTATCAATAAATCTACCTAGATTAAGTTATTTGTACCTAAAGAGTAGTACTCACTTAGAATCTATGGTTGATGATATTTTTTCCTTAACCTTAGGAAGCCATTATTTTGGGCCCATTACTCAGTTCTTGATATATTTAGCTTGAAGTAGTTACAAACATCTTAGAGCATACAATTCCTTAGATTGATCTTCTTCAACCATGCACATTCAAACTAAAAATGTTTCATACAGGCTAGGGTTTCAAAATCATGAATAGTGAATTTCTTCCAATCTATGAAGATCCAAGGCAAAATAGTATCATGCAAGTTAGATTTTTAGACCTTATTGTAAATTAAATTATTTTTAGAACACATCCCACACCCCCAAAAAAAAATTTTTTTTTTTCAAATTTTTCCTACTTCACTCTTTTTCTACCCTAGAAAAATATTGTCCTTCCCTCATTCCATACTTTTTAGGCTCCCTTTTTGTACCCAATATGGTCCCAACTACCCGTTCTTAGGAACTCTCCTTGAAAAAAATGAATGAAGACCTTAATAAAATCAAGGACAACCTCTTAGCTTTGAGAAAACTTAATAAATTAGATTGAATTAAGGAAATTGAATCTAGGATACTTTGGATTAGCATTAAACAATACCAATTATAGGATGCATTCTCATAGTTGCTAGTACTAGGACATTCCCATTTAGGACGAGCGTAAGCTTCAAGTTTAGGGTAAGGACCAACTTTAGGTTCAAAATAGGGATTAGCTTTGGGTCCAGGATAGGGACACTCTTTAAGGCTTGGAATGACTACATTTTAGCCACCACACCAATAACAAACTAAGTTTGACTCCCATCGCTTTTATGGATACCAACCCACCAGTTAGATTTACAAGTCCAAACAATATTTCTCCTTAAGTCACACCCCAGTTTGTAAAAGGTATCCATTGCTTTCTTTAATTTGGAGCATGAAGCCATTTAGTGGTATCAATAGTTTGAGAAGACCTATGTCACACCTACTTGGGAGGAATTTTATAGGAATATGCTTGTTCATTTTGGACCCAATGTATATGAAGATTTCATGGGTGCATTAACCAAAATTTGACAAATTAATTTGGTCTACGACTAGAAAACCTAGTTTTAAAAGTGGAAAATAGGATAGGAGGCCTAGATGAAACCTTCTTTCATAGTTGTTTTATTAGTGGGTTGAAGGAGTAAATTAGGATAGAAGTGAAAGTGTTTAACCCTCAAGATATTATGTCTATTATTGGCTTAGTTAAATTGGTTGAAGATAAATTTATTGTTTAGTAATGTACCTACAAACCACCACCACTTAGAAATATACCACATATTCATACACCCAATTAGAATACATGCATGATACTATAAATAAATTGAATAAGGATAATATGAAGGCTCACCATGATAAGGGATTGTGTTATAATTGTGATAAAAAATATTTTTTTGATCATAAATGTGTGGAACAAAAATTATATCTCTTAAATTTTGGATCAACTCATCTTTTTGAAGATTTTGATCCACCTAAATATTGATAACTAGAGGACATAGAGGATTCATACATCCAAGAGGAACCAACACCAAAAACATTTGTGCATGCCCTAGTAGGGATTCCTACATCTCAAACCATGAAGGTTTGAGGGTACTTTAAGAAGCATTCCCTCACTATTCTCATAGACAATGACAACACTCAGATTATTGAATCCTCTAACTTATAAAAAAGTAGATTGCTATGTGAATTAAAGCTCTAGCTTTGAATTTATGGTCACCAACAAGATAACACTACCTTATACGAACAAATGTAGGAATTTTTAACTCTCAATAGGGGACTGCAACTTGCATTCAAATATGTTTATTCTACCATTGTCTAGCTATGATGTGGTTTTGGGTACCCAATGGTTATGCAACTTAAGATATTTCTTATGGGACTATATTTTAAATTTTGGATATAGTTTACAGATAATGGAAACCAATATAATCTTTGAGGTTTTCAAGTAGGATCATTGAGCATCATAATTTTCCACTTCATGCATAAGCTCTTAAAAAAGGGTTATCATGGCATTATGGCTCAACTTTATACCATGAAGCTTATAAAGTCTATTAAGTTAAGCCAATTTGTTAAATTTATTAAACTCTTGGACCACCATGCCCTGATCTTCAATGAGTCGCATGAGCTTCCCCTTGTTGTTCACATGAAAATACTATTTAGTTGTTTCTAGGAATTATGCCTCCTAATATTTGGCCCAATATCTATTCTTATATGCAAAAAATAGAGATTAAAAAGATGGTACAAGAATTACTCCAAGTAGGTATTATTTGGCTAAGCATTAGTCCCTATTCTTGAGTAGTCCTCTTAGTCAAAAAAAGTATAGCTTGTGGTATCTGTGTATGTATTTCAAGGAGTTAAATAAGATCACAATCAAGGATAAGTTCCCAATTCTAGTGATTGATAGACTTCTTGATGAATTGCATGGGACCTATTTCTTTTCAAAGTTGGACCTGCAATCAGCATATCACTAGATTCATCTTTGAGAAGAAGATATCCCCAAGATTATTTTTTGCACCCATTGAGGTCACTATAAATTTCTTGCCATGCGCTTTAGCCTTACAAATTCTCCATTCACATTCCAAAGCTTTATAAATAATATATTTCATCCATTCCTCAAAAAAATCATTCTAGTTTTCTTTTATGATATATTGATCTATAGCAAAACATGGGATGAACATATAGTTCACTTGGATCAAACAATATAAATTCTAGTTGAAAACCAATTATTTTCCAAGCATTCTAAGTGTTCCTTTGGGCAATCAAAGATTGATTATCTTGGACATATAGTATCATCTAAAGGAGTAAAGGTGTACCATAACAATATTGAAGACATGTAGAGTTGGATAACTCTAAAAACTTTCATGAGTCTTCATGGATTTTTAGAGCTCATAGGACATTATCATAAGTTTGTGAAGGAATATAGTAAGATTATAGCCCCTTTGACTACATTACTAAAATAAAATACATTAAAATGGACCAAGGAAACTACAACAACTTTTGATGCTCTTTAAGCAAGCTATGTGTATAACACTCATCTTAGCCATAATATATTTCTCTAACCCTTTACTCTCAAGAGTGTTGTCTAAAGAATTGGCATCAAAGTAGTATTGATGCAACAAAGACAACCTTTGGTCGTTACCATCAAAGCTCTTATTGGGAAGAATAAAGCTATATCAACTTATGAGAAAGAGATGCTTGCTATACTTCATGTGATGATTAAATGGTGTCCTTATATTATGGGTTGACACTTTTATATTTATACCAATCATCATAGCCTTAAATGCTTATCAGAGTAGTGAATTTCCTCTTCAAAAAAATAAAAGTGGATCTCTAAACTATTAGACAATGATTAAAATATTTTATATAAGAAGGGTAAGGATAATGTAGTCTTTGATGCTCTCTTTCATAAATTTGAACCTCCACTATCATTGTGTGCTTTATCGTTACCAATACTCAATAGAGTGCAGCAAATTCAATAGGAATGACATCAAGATGTTTTGGTGTAGAAGCTTCTTCAACAAATCACTTTCAATATAAGAAAAAAAAAATTACTCTTGGGATGGAAATTATTTATGCTATAAAGGGTGTATAATGTTAATTTCTAACTTCGTTATTCTTGGCAGTTTTGCACTTAGCCACATTGGGATTTTTGTTTTATTTTGGTGAAGCATTTTGATTGTAATGCGGCAGTATTTATCTTGAAATATTATTGTGGATCGATTTCATATGTTTCGTTTATGTTTGTATCGAAGTAATGAATGTTTAAAAGGAAAAAAAATAGAACTTCATTTGGGATTCAAGTTTGCTACATTCAAAAGGCACTGTGAATTGGAGACACCTTCGATTATGTACACTCTACAAAAAGAAGAAAGGAAATGCGAAGGATTGAAATATTTGAAAGTGCCCAAAATATGGAATGTGAAAGGTGCATTCACCCCAAATATGGGGCAAAAACCTTGTTCGCCCCACCTTGGGGTGAATTATTTTCTAAAAAGATGTAAAAATATATATATGCACATTTACCCTTTAAAATCATTTCGACGATAAGGTGTGTTTGCCTCGAAGATGGGGAGAAATCTCTGTTCGCCCTGCTTTGGGGTGAATGTAATCTACAAAGGCAATGAAACGGAGGCATAGTAATAAAATGTGTGCAACAAAATGACATCATGATCACCCTGGTTGAGGGGTAAACATCTTGTTCACCTCTCCTATGGGTGAACGCGTTCTTGAAATGAAATTGGGCAAACGCGCCTACGATGGGGTCATGTTGACAAGTTGATATCATAGTCGCCTTAATGGGAAGGTGACTATCTTTATTGCCTGTGTTAAGGGTAAATGTGATTATTAAAGATACAGGGCAAATGTGATCAGAATGTTCAAATATTAATGATTTTTGCCTTAAGCAAGAAGGATGGTTTGGCCATGGCCAATAGGGGATGTAATTAATTAAAGGTGTATTCTCTGACTACGGTTAAATTTCAAAGGCACCCAGAGCAGGTTGTGACAAACATTGAATAATGGTGGCAACGATTAACTCAAATGATGAATCGTAAGTGAATAAGAAAGTCGTGTTAAAAGCATAGGAATAGTTTCATGATTTCCAAAGTGGGAGTGTATTTTCAAGGTATTGAATGCCTCTTAATTTTTTGTTCATCGACGCCTAGAATGTTGATTTCCTAGGAATGTTTCCTTGAAATATGGATCGTTGTTCCAAAAGGATGAATTTTCAATGTTTCCGAGGAGGAATTTCTTCACTCTAGTTCCTGATTCGTGATCATTTTATCTTCATGTACATTTAATGAAAGAGGCAAAATCCTCTATAAATACTAATCAAGTTTCCATTGTAAAGAAGGTTAGACACTTTGCAAGAAAACTCTCCAAGTTCTCTACATCAATAGAAGACACCAGGCTTCTGAATTTACAAGTGATTTTGTGTGCAATTTCCTTCTTTATTTGTGCACTTCTATTTTACATTCATGTTCCTTATTTGTTGTGAAGTTTAAAATTCTGCATTTGAATTTAAATATTTCTAGTGAGGGAGTGAGTTTTGGAGTGCTATTTTGAAGGTTGTTCCTACAAGTTTACAAGTAAATTTTGCTTCTTTTCTTTTGTTATATGCTATTTCATGCTTGGATGATTTCCTACTATTAGTCTACCCCAAATCCTATGTATTTGGCCTGTGGCTATATTTCCCATTTCTTTCTGCATTTTCCAATTCCTTTCCTGTAACTCTAGTCTTTAACTAGTATAGGATTTAGTTTAGGAGCCAACCCTCTCTGGAGATTGACACAGAGGACATTCCTTTCCTCTGATCATTCAATTTTGGCTATATCTAGGGTGCACAAATATGGTTTTTTTTATTATGTAGATATTTGATCAACAATTTTTTGCATGCCCGATGGGGCTTCAAAAGTTCCACTTTTGATAGTATCAAGGTTTGATGTTCACCTTCATGCTGTATAGTTAGAACATCTGGTGACTTGATTATATCTAGAAATATCTGAATGTGAGAATAGTGGAAGTTGTATCTCATGAATACAAGATCGAAGGCCAAAAATCTATATCATTGAATTGAGTTCTACGAACTTGATATTCAAAGGCTAGAGAAACATACTCAATTAGCCACTCTACGCCATACATCTTCATTACCTCATACATATCATATATCATCTACCACATCCTCATAATTAGCTGGTGTATTTTCTACTCCCATAAGTCTAGTTAGAACTGTCACTAGAATTTCTCAAGCTCCACCTCACACACTGGCCCACATGGCTCAAAACCCACCACCAAAGCAGCCATAGCCACCAAGGCAGTTCCCAGCATGAAATAGCTCAGGGGCCTTGAATTTACAAGCATAGAATCCGATGCCCCAAGTATCTTTGAAGGCTTTGCCAACCTATTATGGTACTAGTAAAATAGCCTATGAGCATATTCAAGATGTAGCTTCTTTGGCTATGATCCATGGGATAACAGACGAAGATGTGATGTTAAAGTTGTTAGTATTATCACTGAGAGGAAAGTTGTTGTATTGGTATCGAGCACTACAACTTGGTACTATTACCTCATGGGATCAGTTAGCAGAATTGTTGATAAAGAATTTTCATAAATAAGCTGACCCATACTCCTTGTTGCACCAGTTCACAACGATTCAAAGACATCTGTAGGAGGAGACAGTTGATTTCAATGTTAGGCTCGCTCGAAGCTAGCAAAGAGTTCTTGATGGTTTGTGACCCACACATGAACAAGCTACTTTTTATTACCTTAGGGTGTTTAGCATTGAAATTGGTATGGTCATGTGACAAGCCTATGTAACTACGTTCGCAGACCTGTACACACAGGCACAAAAGGCTGAATCTGACTTGATTATCGTAGGCAGGCTTCCCCTAAAAATGAGTATATCAATTCTTCATGATCTCCCATAGTATTTGTATTCTAGTACATTTTTGCATCCCATGCCTTTCATATACCTGCTTCCCTCATGGAGTTCAATCTTACCTCAAATTGCTCATATCCCTCTATCGTAACACCCTATTTTGAGCTTTTCACAATTACCCACTCAATCAGTACCCCAGCTAGCTTCATCTATTCCTTTTTTAGCACTGCCAGGGCCATCGGTCCCATTGTCATTATCTATGCTACTAGTACCTCTACATTTTCCAGTGCCACCCACATCTTCTAACCTAGATCTCTTCACAATATTGTTACAAGAAGTGAAATCTAATAACTCGGCCTTAAGGACGATATCAAATGAGCTTACAATAGTGAGAAGGAAACAAGCTGAGGCTGAATTTAGGTCAAGGAGATTTCAAACTCCACCAATTGCTCGAAATAAATAATATACCAATAAAAGCCTTGAAAAGAGTGCAACGGTGCTAGCAAACGAAGAGAACAACACAACTAAAAATGTATACTGGTGTTCAACATGCAATGATCCTCAAAAAGAAGAAACCTGCATGTTGCATATGAGCTATGTGTAGATGCTTGCAAAAATCTCATCTAGTGGTCAATTCAATATGATCAGGGAAGTTGATCACAATTTTATGATCCCATCTTTGGAGCAAGTTTCGATTCTTATGAGATCCGAGAAAAAGCTAGTAATTGTAGATCCAACTTGAACCTTTGAATGTGTCTGCAGAACCAAAGGTGCTAGATGAAAAATAGCAACCTCCAGTGAAGGCACCTAGTGCAATGTCTAGCGAGCAAAATTTTGTCAAGATAAAAGATTTATTGCCTAAGCAAACTCAATAAAAGGTACAAACAAAATCATCATCTTCACAACTTGCAGCAGCTACCCAAACACATAACGAAATGAAAGAACAGGTCAAAGAGCACCTCAAGTACCCATCATTGACCAAGTGATAAAGGGTAGAATCTACTTAGTAGTACGAAGACAAGTATGAGTAGGTCATGGAAGAAAAGGCTTCGACCATTTCAAATTATAATATTGTGGAGGAAATGAAGAAGGTACCTACGAAAGTGAGCTTGTATGATGCACTACATTTTCCTAGACAAGTTGACCTGCTACAAGAGTCTTTGAAGACTGCTAAGGAACAAAAGAAAAAATCTTCCCAAATAGTGTTGGCACAAGCGCTACCAACCTTGTCCATTGGAAATAATAGGCCACCCCCATTTTATTTGTCCCTCAAAATGGAAGGGTGGATTGTACATAATTGTATGATTGATTCCGATGCTACAACTACTATCATGCCAAAGGTAGTATGTGAGGTGATGGGGATGGAATATACAAGAAGTAGTCTAGGATTGTTTTATATGGATGGAACTCCAATAAAGACAGTGGGAGTATTCAAAGACATTCCCATTATCCTTCACAATATACCATAAATCACTATCATTCAGGAAGTAGTAGTGGTTTATCTGGAGCCATAATTTAGTATGTGTCTTTCAAGGGAGTTCACAACGAAACTGGGAGGATACCTTTCCTAGTACTACTTGCATTTGGATATCCCATTCAAATGAAATAGAATTCTTATATATAATGAAAAACCATTAAATTTTCATATTGAAAAGTTGGAGGAAGAACAATCTCCATGTGCAGTCAACATGATGACTGAAGAGTTAGAAGAGGTTTATTTGATGGAAGAAGCACTTGGTGAACTTTGCTTTGAATATGAATTCTCGCTTACATATTTTAATGCAATTATTGGAATGAACATTGGTTCTTATACAATAACCAAACCAGAGCAAATTGAAAAAAATTGTCCCTAATTCCCCGAATCCTATCGTAGATCAATTGTGGAAGCTTTATTTTGATGGTGCCTAATGTAAGAATGGTGTAGGGGCTGGTATAATTTTTATCTCTCCCATGGGGTTGTAGAAGACTTATTCTTATATACTAACTTGGAGTTACACAAATAATACAGTCGAATATGAAGCATTGTGCCTTGGATTGAAAAAGGCTAAAAAATTGGGCATCAAGCAATTGTAAATTTTTTGGTGACTTCGAACTCATTGTCAACCAAACCACTAATAAATATGTGTCTAGGAAGCATTACCTGAAAGCTTATCACAACAGAGTGTGGGATTTTTTTGAATATTTTACTGCCTTGAATATTTAGGCGATTTCCTACGAGCATAATAGATACGTAGATATTTTAGCTTCTCTTGGCACAAATTATTCTCCCACTGAGCAAATATTCAGAAATCCCAAGACTGTTAGGGTGATCTATAGACGTTCAGTCCTTGATGAGAATATTTATTGGCAATTATTTGACAATTATGAACAAATAGTCAATTTTTTGCTTAGGGAAGCTGCTAGCACAGATGATAGAGTGCTTGCTAAAGAAGAGAGAGAAGGAATGATCCAATTGAAGAACAATCATATTCCCATAGGACTGATTTTGCTGGAGAGTTTTTTTGACTAGAATGATAGGTTTGAGAAGCATAGGATCAAGGTGGATGTAAAGGATTATAAGGAATTACAACTAGAGCCTAAAAAGATCATTAAAATTGAAACTGATTGCATGCCGAAAGAATTGGAAGACATTAAGAACTTGAGCTATGAGTACCCCAACATTGTTACATGGAGCTATCAAGTTTTGAAATGATATGACAAGAAAGTGATGCAGCATTCCATTGAGCTACAGGAGGGGGTAAAACCCTTTCAGCAAAAGAAGTGCCCTGTCAACCCTAAAATCGAAGTGCTTATGAAGGGAGAACTATTGAAGATGCTTGAAGCAAGATAATTTATCTAATTAAGCACTCGACATGGGTGGTGAACCTGGTTCTAGTATGGAATAAGAATGATGACATTTTATTATGTGTAGATTTTTAGAACTTGAACCAGGCATCACTAAAATATCATTATGTGGTAGCCGGTGCATAGAGATTCTAATTTCTAGATGGTTTCTCTGGTTATAATCAAATATGGGTGAAGGATTAGGACCAACATAAAATAGAATTCACCACCAAGTGGGGTGCATTTGCCTACCATAGGATGCCATTTGGAATGTCAAATGCTGGTGCTACTTTCCAGAGGGCTATGGACATCGCTTTCGGTGAGTTATTGAATAGAATTATTGTAATATATCTTGATGACATGACTGTGTTTTCACATCATAGAGAAGACCATGTTTCCCATTTGAGGCAGGTGTTTGAGAAGTGTAATGAGTTTAGGATTTCTATTAATTCAAAGAAGTCAATATTTGCTATTAAATAAAGGAAATTTTTGGGTCATGTGATCTCACAAGAAGGATTGGTGATTGATCTTGCAAGGGCTAAAGCACTTTTGAAGTTACCATTGCCTGCTAAAAAAAAGGACCTACAATCTTTCTTTGGCCAAATAAACTTCATCCACAATTTTATTGCTGACTTTGCTCAGGTTGTGAAACCCATGACTAAGCTCCTAAATAAGAATACCAAGTTTAAGTGGACGAAAGCCAAAATATGAACTTTTTAGGAAATCAAAGAAAGAATCACACAGGCTTTAGTGTTGATTAATCCTGATTATTCAAAGTACTTCATTATATATGTAGTGGGTGAGCAAGAGAGCTATGTTGTAGTTTTGATGCAGAAACAAGAAGATGGAGATGAGAATCCAATTTCTTTATTGAGCCAAGTTATTGCACCCCATCAGGAGAAGTACAACTTTATTGAGAAGCAAGTGTACGTAGTGATGAAATCATTAAAGAAGTTCCAACATTTTATTTCCCAAAGCAAAACTATTATTTATGTTATACATCCAGACATTCGAAACTTCATACTCCAAGGTGAACTAGGCAACAAAAGGGTAGGTTGGGTATCAAAGATTCAATAGTATGACGTAGAGATCCTACCAACAAAGGTAGTTTGCAGGTGAGCTTTATGTTAGGAGTTAGCTAAAAGTATCACATCTAAATCATTTGATATGATGCAAGAAGAAGAGGTTTGTGAAAGCATTTGTGTGAATCATATTGCAAGCAATCATGATTGGACATAAGAGCTCATTAATTACTTTACTTTCAGGAGGTGTCCACCACACCTTGATGCTTCACAACGTTGGAGGTTCAGGTTACAAGCACTCAAGTATGTTCTGTTATCTAATGGGCTATTTCATAAAAATATTGATGGAGTTCTTCTTAGATGCATGAAGAAATTTGAGAAAGAAAGAATACTATAATAATTTTATTCTAGGCTATCTTGTGGTCACTATGCAAGAAGGCCCATGGCCTTAAAAATTATCTAAGTTGGATATTTTTTGCCTACTCTGTTCGTTGATGCTCATAAAGTTGATCAACACTATGATAGTTGCTAGCGATATGTTGGAAGGATCAGGAAATGAGCACTACCTCTGTGCCCAATTCAAGTCAAAGCGTAATTCCAATAGTGGGGTCTTGATTTTATCAGATTCATTGAGCCACATTCTTCTATAGATCATAAATATATCTTAACGAAAACTGACTATTACACTAGATGGACGGAGGCTATTCCTACCAAAAAGGCTAATAAAGCAAAAATTCTCTTTTTTGGAAGGAATCATTACTCGTTTTGGCATCCCAGATTCAATTGTAATCGACAATGGAACTCCATTCATTGGATACAAAATCATAGAGTTCATCAGCAAATATGGCATTTATCTCAAGACATCGTCCAATTATTACCCGTAGGGGAAATTTTTGGCCAAATATACCAATAAAAATTTGCTATGAATTTTAAAAAGGATGTTGGGTAGTAATAAAATAAGCTAGTACTTATTGTTGAATCAGGCGCTTTGGGTAGATCTCATCTCTATGAAGAAATCCATTAAAACATATCCGTATTCCTTGGTGTATGGGAAAGAAGCCATTCTCCCCACTCACATTGAGCTTTTGGTACTCCAAACATTGCAGCTATTTCAATGTGAATATGAAGAATATGATCCCATGAGTGCAAGGTTGGTAAAATTTTTGCAGTTAGAGGAATATAGAGAGCAGTACTATCAAGCATTTATTGAGCATGTAAAAGAAACGTAGAAGTGGTTCGAGAAGAAAACAACTGAACGCAATTTTCAAGTGGGAGACTTAGTTCTAAAATGGAACGAGAAGAAGGCTAAGCCAGGAAAACACCATAAGTTTGATGCTATCTAGGAAGGCCCTTTTCAAATTTTTGTAATAAAATCGGCAAATGCCTATCACCTTTGTGATATGGAGGGTTGCAATCTTCCTATTCTAGTTAATGGTCTTCATTTGAAGGCATATATTCAATGAAGAGATTCTGATGAGGTACCATCTTGTGCATATGTAAATATTTTTTTTAGTATTTTATTTGCTTTAAATTACTGATGGTATTTGTAAAAAAGAAAATAAAAAATAGCGATTATTAGGCACAAAAGAGCAAAATTTTCATCCCTCTCTAAGTGTTGCGATGGAATTAAAGAGAAAGGAGTGCTTTCAGATGTTTTCACCCAAGGATAAAATGCAAGCCTCAGGCACCCTTATGGGGGTGAATGAACACAACATTTGAATTCGTGTTCACCCCAACCAATTTCCCTTGTATGAGGTGAACTTGTTGACGGCTTCAGCATCTTGTTCTGGAAAAAATGAACACATAATCCACATCGTGTTCGCCCCATATGATGGGTGAAATGGTCGTTCACCCTTATTTTGGGCAAACACATAATTTAAGAGGGGTGGAGCATAAAAAATAATAATATTAAAAAAAGAGAGGAAGAGTTCATGTATTTTGATTTTTAAGAGGTTTTATTGTTTAATGAGCCTTTTTTAGGAAAGGAAAATCAAGAAAAATAAATAAAGAAGAAAAAGAGAGAAAAGTTGTTTTAGAAGAGATTTTATTTTTTATAGAAAATTGGCTTTTCTAAATATGGTAAAAAGTGGCAAAATAAAGAATCTTTAAAGGAAGGTTGTTCACCCTATAATTACCAAGCATATTGAAGGCACCCCGGAATGATTTGCTCTTATGATTTTCGAAGCGCTGTAATTTTTCATTTTGGGAAGGAGGAGAATATCGACAGCCCATAAAGTATTTTTGTTGAAGAGAAAGGAGTGTGCATTTCCTTTCGGAAGCACGTTGCTAATACAATCACGCCGTCAAATACGTGGTAGCTATCAGAGAGCATGAATGCAGGTAAAAGGGTATTTTGAAGGTATTTAATTTAAACATGTGCCTTACAAAATATTTGTGTTCCCAAGGAGCAAAGAATACCTATCATTGGTTGTTAGGCAGCCAATTTATTTTTCCAAGCAGGCTTCAGAAACCAAGGAAAGATTTACAATAAACTTGTGCGGCAAGAAGGGCACTTTTTCCCAGGATGATTTGGCAACGAATCAAAGGTGGTACCGTTAGGACATTGGGAATGGTTCCAGGTGAGCGAACCAATACTTATGATCTTCCGAAAGTGCCCAGGTTAATTTAGTATTTATTATGGTAGTTGGGAAAGTGCTCTATATAAAGGATGAGGTAAAAGACCCACAGTTTAATTTCTTTTAAATTTTTACTATCATGTATTTTGAACTGTAGCTACAAAAGTGCCCAAAGAGTGTTTAGAGTATTCATCAGAAATAAGAGACAATGGGGAAGTGAAGAAAAGAGCCTAAGAATGTTACAAAGACTGCAGAGCCCAAAAATGGAGGTCTAGAGCTAAGAAGGCTCGAAATAATGACTATGTCAACTTGGACCCATATGACGACACCATGGTAGAGATTGGTGATTGTATCATTACTCATAAAGGTGTAGAAATATTATGATAGGATGTTGAATTAGCGATGAACCGGGGAGGGACATCACACAGTTGGTTGATAGTGCCCTATCATTCATAGTTATTCTTGTACCTATGCCCACCAGTTCATCCGTGCCCTGATCTAGTGTGGCTCATCACTCAGTTTTATGACCCATTCACCAGAGCAGTGAGAAATACCAGGAGGTAAATTTTATTCACCATCACTCTAAATGAGGTTCAGGAGGCATTCGCTTGTGGTCTCAAGCTTCCTTCCTATGGGGTCCATAAAAAATAGCATACTAACTAACAAGAGGATAGATATGTCTCCATGGTAACAATGCACCAATTTATGGAGACCCAGCTGATTAAGGAGTCGTCTATGGGGCAACTTCCTAATTTACCAAAGCTGCTCTTGGAATTCAAAAGTTTTGATATTTATTCTATGTTGGCATGGGTCGTTGGTTTACCTTCAGATGATATTGTACATAAGTGGTAGGTGACCTTAGCACAATGTATTTACCGGGTGGATTTCTATTCTCCTATAGCTATGAGGTAGGGCACCAACCCAATATTTTTTGATTGGGCTGATTTTATTTCCCGAAGGTTGAATTTTCAACTGGAGAAGTTGCAAACTAGGGAGGCAAAGTCATTTACGCACTCTTCATTTTTTATATGATTTTTCTTTTTCCAAATTCAGTGGCACTTTCCTTTTATTGCAGTAACACAGATGGGTCAAAATAATGAACCTTTACCGGTTTATAAGTGGACTTCTATTTTGACAAAAATGGAGTCATATTACATTTTTAACAGTTGGTTTTTGGGGCCCGCAATAGAGTTTCTTTGCAGTACGTACGAGAGGGTGTCGCAGGAACTAAGAGATGCAGTGGTTTCCCAAGAAAAAGGAGATATTTTTCTGCTTACTCAGGGTATAGTTGTAAGAATTTTTGGTTTTACGGGTAAGCCATTTTTGTTGCCCTATTTTGCTACTGAGCATGTTTTTGCTATGGAAGTAGTGCACCAATTGGATTACGTAAATGATGTGTATGGAGATGGATGTGGGAAGAAAACAACATGCAATTTGTCATTTAAATTTGGTAGTATAAATGTGAGCCAAGTAGGACAAAATTGGCTCCCTACACTAACATTACAGGATTTGGGACTCATAGAGCTACCACAACATTGGAGGTATGACCCATTGGGTAAATTTTTAGCTATAATAAAATGTAAATCATTCCATTGTTGCCCTCGACCGGATATTTAGAAGAATCAAAATAATTTTAATGGGCTTGATATGAACTGGCATATTGAAAAGATGACATCACTTCCACCTTGGCACAACTATTATGAGCAAGAGGCGGAGTATAATTCAGCCAGGTATAAATCCCAAATCCCTCCATTAGGTTTATTTAGCCAAGTTAAAGAAAGTGAACCCGAATGTACTGAGGAAAAAATTATGAATTGGTGGATAATGTGGGTTCACCGAGGGAATCCAAAAACTCCTTACGAGCTAAAGTTAGACGAAGTATTTTTGGAGCATTATGATGAATATGTTGATTCATATCAACCTGTCATCTTCACCAATATTCTACCGTAAAGTTTTCAACATTCTGATAGTGGTGAAGGTGAAACAAAGTGAAAGCATCCGTTGGTTGAGGAAGAGACTCCAGAGGAAGAAGAGCAACAATATGTGTCTAAACAGAGATCGCAGTGAACAAAACAAAAAGTTGAAGCAGTGCCTGTGTCAAAAAAGTAAAATGTACCAAAAGTCCCACCGCTTCCCAAAGCGATGAAGAGACCAAGAACGGGTGCCATTACTACTTCTACTATGGAAGTTTTAGTTGTTATGGTTCCTATAGTTCATGTTGTTTCAGTAGTAGTTATCAACCCCTCGTCAACAATAGAGGTCCCAACTATGGTTGCACAACTATTTTCTATGGCTCAGCAGCAGGTGGAAGATCACCAGTCATAGAGTTTCCAAGTAGAGGTCATGGATGGCAAAGAAAATGTAAATATTGAGGAGAGGGTGGAAGCACAGTAAGAAGAAGTGATTTCATAGCCACCCCCATCACCACATCACATGGTGCCCATGCCTAAAGGTACATCTTCTTTTCTCTCTTCTTCTTCTCTAGAGCATATGGTGACTTTAGTTTCACTTCCATCATCTTCTATTTCTATTTCTCTGCCCTTTGGTATGCCCTCCATATCTCTTTTGCTTCCTTCATATTCCCTTTTTGAAGTCACTTTTGTTCCTACTTTTATTCCCATTT
Organism: Wollemia nobilis; assembly: GCA_028583015.1. Lineage (NCBI taxonomy): Eukaryota > Viridiplantae > Streptophyta > Pinopsida > Araucariales > Araucariaceae > Wollemia > Wollemia nobilis. The sequence continues at coordinate 1,542,910 of JAQPPZ010000386.1, read as the reverse complement.
CTTTGGCCTCCATTTCTTTTGGTTCGTATACGTCAGGTATGAATCCCTTTTTGTGCCTCTCCCTTTCTATCACTACCACAAGTACCATTGAGGTTGTAAGCATGCAAGCTCCTCCTAGAGTAAGCGTAACAGTGTTCAAATCTAGTTCCTCCATTTAAACTACCATTTTATTTCCCCCTCTTCTAATCGTATCATTTGCTTCTATTGAGCCTAGCCGTTTAGAAGCTATAATTACCTTCACCCTATTTTTGGAGATACAAGAATTGCCCAATGTGTAGGTAGCACGAAAACAACCTGAAGTTGAGAAGATTAATCGAGTGCACCTGAGTTATTTACAGTGGTTGAAGAGCAAGAGGCAAAAGGAGACCTTGGCTATGGCTCGGTCAATTAAGAAAGTTGCTTTCGATCTAGTCTCCATGGAGGCTCACATGACTAAAATCACTCCCTTGGTTCAAAATCCACAAGGATAAATGTTGTCAAGTGATTGTCTGTGAGACCATAATTGAAGACCTCACCAAGATAGATTCTACTAAAAAAATAGGAAATATACAAGATGATATGAGCTTGATGTACTTGCATGGCAAGCATTATAAGGAGAAGTATTTTTAAAATGAAAATAAAATTATTGAGCTCGAAAATGCCTTAGCAAAAATTAGAGCACAAAAGGAGAAGATCATAACTAAAAATGAACACTTGCACTGGTAGGTTGGAGTGCACCTAAAAGAGAGAGATGCTACTTGAATAGATATGCATAAGCTCCAGTAGTAGCTTGAAGACATGAAACATCAAATATTAGATAAGGTTGCGTAGGCTACTGGTTTTTCACCAAAAAGCATCAAGGAGGCCCATCTTTGCTCATATCAAAACTACGAGAAGCTGGCCACATAGGCAATTTAGGTACTACATTATTTGTGGGAAGCCCAAATACAGATCCAGCTAGGGGAGCAGTTGCTAGACACTATGGAAGATATTCTAGGGCCACATATGGAAATGGCTATCAAAATGCAGGCCTTGGCTAATTCCAACATACGCATTCACCCTCTACGCAAAATGTATCATGCCTGGTCGACTGCCAATATTACAGTGCATATTTAAGAGAAGGTTGGACAATCCTCAATACCATCGAGCAAGAGCATACCATTTCTATGACTCATTTTAATACTCTTACCAAGTTAGGATTTTAGGACTTTACAGATGGGTGGGATGAACCCTTACCACAAGCACAATTGGAGGTGATCTGGAGGAAGTTCATGGAACATACCTCTAAGATTGATGCATGGGAGGAGCCCCTCATGAAAGCACAAGTATTGCCTCTGATGCAAAAATATACATACCTGGAGCTATCTTTGTATGAGTTAGCTCAATGAGTGAAACGCCTCAGTATGGATGATGTTAAAAATCTACACTTTGTTCATGAGTCACTAGGTGTTCCATGTTTATTCATAACTCATGCTTGGAAAGAGGTAGTTACAGTTTATGAGGTAATTTTTGAAAGCCTCAAAGAGTAGGAGGAACAGGCAGTAGCTAAGTGTGTGGTTCCAGAGAAAGCAGCAAAAGAAGTGGAGTGAGCTGAAGTTCTCAAAGTGGTGGTCGAAGTTAAATAAAAGGAGAGAGCTTAAGAGGAGGCACAGAGGAAGGCATCTACAACAAAGATGCCAGCCAAGGCAGCTGGTAAGAAGACTCCATGATAGCCCAATGGATAAAGACCTAGGATATCTTGCATCCATGTGAGCTGGATACCCCGTGAGTGACCAGAAATGTTGGTAGTTTTGCACTTAGCCTTATTGGGATTTTTGTTTTATTTTGGTGAAGCATTTTTATTGTAATGTGATAGTATTTATCTTGAAATATTATTGTGGATAGATTTCATATGTTACTTTTATGTTTGTATCAAAGTGATGAATGTTTAAAAGGAAAAATAAATTTAGAACTTCATTTGGAATTCAAGTTTTCTACATTCAAAAGGCACTGTGAATTGGAAACGCCTTCGGTTCTGTACACTCTGCAAAAAGAAGAAAGGAAAGGTGAAGGATTGAAAGATTCGAAAGCACCCAAAATATGGAATGTGAAAGGTGTGTTCACCCCAAATATGGGGTGAAAACCCTATTTGTCCCACCTTGGGGTGAACGACTTTCTAAAAAGATGTAAAAAATATATATGCACATCCACCCTTTAAAATCATTTCGATGACAAGGTGCGTTCCCCTCGAAGATGGGGTGAAATCTCCATTCGCCCCACCTTGGGGAAAACATAATATGAAAAGGTGACAAAATGGAGGCATAGCAATAAAAGGTGTGCAACAAAATAACATCATGATCACCCTGGTCAAGGGGCGAACATCCTATTCGCCTCTCCCATGGGCAAACGTGCCCCAAAAAAACTAAATAAAATCATGATCACCCTGGTTGAGGGGTGAACATCTGGTTTACCTCTCCCATGGGTGAACACGTTCTCAAAATGAAATTGGGTGAATGCACCTACAATGGGGTCATTTTAACAAGTTGATATCATAGTCGCCTTAATGGGAAGGTGACTATATTTATCACCTGTTTTAAGGGTGAACATGATTATTAAAGAGATAGGGCGAACGTGATTAGAATGTTTAAATATTAATGATTTTTGCCTTAAACAAGAAGGATGGTTTGGTCATGGTCAACAAGGTATGTAATTAATCAAAGGTGTATTCTCTGGCTATGGTCAAATTTCAAAGGTGCCCAGAGCAGGTTGTGACAAACATTGAATAATGGTGGCAATGAGTAACTCAAATGATGAATCCCAAGAGAAGAAGAAAGTTGTGTTAAAAGCATAGGAATATTTTCATGATTTCCAAAGTGGGAATGTGTTTTCAAGGCATTTAATTCCTCTTAATTTTTTGTGCACTAATGCCTAAAATACTGATTTCCTAGGAATATTTCATTGAAATATGGATCGATGTTCCAAAAGGATGAATTTTCAATATTTCTGAGGAGGAATTTCTTCTCTTTGGTTCCTGATCCATGATCATTTTTTCTTCATGTACATTTAATGAAAGAGGTGAAATATTCTATAAATACTAATCAAGTTTCCATTGTAAATAAGGTTAGACACTTTGTGAGAAAACTCTCCAAGTTCTCTACATCAATAGAAGACAATAGGCTTCTGAATTTACAAGTGATTTTTTGTGCAATTTCCTTCTTTATTCATGCACTTCTATTTTACATTCATGTTCCTTATTTACTGTGAAGTTTAAAATTTTGCATTTGAATTTAAATATTTCTAGTGAGGGAGTGAGTGCTGGAGTGATATTTTGAAGGTTGTGCCTACAAGTTTACAAGTAAATTCTTCTGCTTTTCTTTTGTTATATGCTATTTCATGCTATGTTGATTTCCTACTATTAGTCTACCCAAAATCCTACACATTTGGCCTGTGGCCATATTTCCCATTTCTTTCCACATTTTCCAATTCCTTTCCTACAACTCTAGTCTTTAACCAGTGTAGGATTTAGTTTGGGAGCCAGCCCTTTCTGGAGATTGACACGGAGGACATTCCTTTCCTTTGGTCATTCATTTTTAGCCATATCTAGGGTGCACAAACACGGTTTTGTTGATTAGGCAGATATTTGACCAACAGTTATCCATTTTTGACTCTTGTAGGAACTTCATGCTTCTCCATCCATAGGGTATTCTAGATTTCTCAAGACCTATGAAAGAGTTCATTGGAATTTATTTTGCATAGGGATGAAACAATATATCAAGCACTTTGTTAATGAATGTGACAGCTATTGGCATCATAAGGGAAAAATAATCAAGACCCTATAGTTGTTGCAACCCCTACCAATTTCAATGAGAGTTTGGACCAATATGTTCATGGATTTTATTGAATAATTTCCCAAGTATGGAGGAAAATCCATCATTGTGGTGGTGGACCATCTCTCTAAGTATGCCCACTTTTTCCACTTTCCCACCCATATAAAACCTTCATTATCGCCCAAATGTTCCTTGATCAAATATTTTACCTCCATAAATGGAATCCAACATTCACTAGCACCTTTTGGAAGAAACTCTTTAAGATCCAAGGAACACACCTTAACATGATTTTGGTATATCATCTACGAATTGATAGTTAGAAAAAAACTGTCAATAAGTTTCTAGAGACCTACTTGCATTGCTTTATCTATGAGCATTAGACTCAACATGCCAATTTTTTTTCCTTGGTAGAATGGTGGTATCAAACCATGTTAAATGAAAATGAAGATGACATCTTATGAAGTAGTGTACAGGAAATTTACACCCTCACTCCTTTCCTACATTTTAAGTAGTTCTAATATATAAGCTATGTATTCATATATCTCCACTTGTGAGAGCATTACTTGTGTTCTCAAGGGCAATATGACAATGGCCTAGAATCAATGAAGCAACAGTTTTATCAACACCACTTCAAATGGTCCTTCATTGATGGTGATATGCTGTTTTTATATTTGCATTCCTATAATAAAACATTCAAAAATATAAAAGGTTGTGATAAATTAGCTCTCAAATTCTATGGTCTTTATTGCATTTTGCAATTCACTGGATCAGTGGCTTATAAATTGGACCTTCCATCCACCTCCAAGATCCACCCAACTTTTTATGTCTCTTTTTTGAAGAAGGTTTGCAGTCAACATGTTTAGTTACAAACAACCTTGCCTAAGCTTGATAGTGAAGGGTCAATTCTTCTCAAACCAACAATAATCTTGTATTAGTGGTCATGGCAAACAATAATTTGGTCATGGTTCAAACCAATGTTTTATGTTGCTCTAAGACCTTAATTTCTTCCAGATGGTTATTTTATGATGGGATAAAGCAAATTTTAAAGGATCATATATGTGTAGGTTATTCAAAAGATGAAATATTTAAAGGAGCAAATGAAGATTTGGAATGCCAAATATTTTGGTAACATTTAAAAAAAGAAGAAAGAAATTGAATCTAAGCTAAAAAAATTAAAAGAGATAGTACGAACTAATGCAATGGATCAAAATTCTTTAGTGAAAGAAAAAAAATTACTTTCTAATTATCATAATGCATCGATAAAGAAATCATATTGGTTTAAAAAGTCTATGGAGAAATGTCTTGAGGAAGGAGATAGAAATACAATTTTTTTTGTCACATCAAAAATATTTTAACCCTACGTAAAAGAAATATTGAGGAAGAATAAAATATAAGGAAGCAATTAATTATTTCAAAAAAAAAAATTAGATACTAGGCAAGATAAGGAGGCATAAGATAAGCTTTTGCAAAATATTCCATCAATTATCACATAGTGAGAAAATTAAAGCTTGATGAAGAAGATATCTATGGAGGAGCTATATGAAGTAGTTTTCTCTTTCCATTAAGCCACCTAGCCCTAATGGATTTCTTGCATTTTTCTTTTAAAATTTTTGGAATTAATTGAAGAGTGATATGTTAGTTGCAATTGAACAAGATTGAAAAAGGAAGGTTATAATAAGTGAGATCAATGCCACTTTTATTACATTAATTTCAAAGAAATATGAGATGAAATATTTTGATAATTTTTATCCAATAAGCCTTTGTAATATGATTTATAAGATCATTTTAAAATTAGAAATACATTCTAGATTGTGTTATCTTAGAGGAACAATGTGCCTTTGTTTATGGTAAACAAATTCTTTATGGTATAATCATTGCATGGTAGACCATATAATCTCTTAAATCCATGAAAAAATAGCTATGCTTATGAAATTAGATATGAAAAAATAATATAACAGGGTTTGCTTGAGTTTTCTACATGATATTCTTAAAAAGTTTGATTTTGATTACATTTGGTGTGAATAGATTAAATGTTGTTCTAACACTGAAATATCCTATTTTGATCAATGGTTCTCCTACTGGTTACTTCAAGTCAACTTGAGGACTATGTCAAGATGATCCATTATATCCCTATCTATTTATTATTCTTGTGGAGGCATTAGGGATAGATTTCTCAAAAGCAAAAATGGAAGGATAAATCAAAGATCTTCAAGTTACAAAAAATGTTCCCTTCAAATCTCATATTGAATTTGTTGATAATACATTTCTTTTGGATCATCCCTTATTCAATGAGGTCATGAAGTTTAAACTAATATTATCATACTATAAGAAGGCTACTATATGGTTGGTTAATACTATAAAATCTTAGATTTTTTATTAACACTACCCTAAATTTACAATAAATTATTGTGAATATTTCACAGTTTAAAATTGAAAATTTTCCATCAACCTACTTGGGCATTTGAAAGGATTTTTGAGTTGGATAGAATGAAATTTTATTTTGCAGGTTAGAAAGGTATGTTCTTAACCATGGTGGGAAGGCTACAACTCATAAAGACTACTTTACAATCCATCATTATTTATGTGATGTCCTTTCAAGATTGCTAGTAGGTATAGCATCAAAATTTGATAAAATTCAAAGAGACTTTCTTGGAAAGGATGTGAGAAAAAAATTATGTTTCTTCTTTGTAAGTGGTAAATGGTTTGCAAAGGAAAGAATATTGGAGAAGTAGGCTTGCAAAATTTTACTTACAATTTTGGCATTAAGAGGAAAGCTTGGGTGGAGATTATTTAGAGATGTAATGACTCTCCTTGGTAGGACTCATTATTGATAAATAAATTAGGTATTTGTATGGATGTTTAATACATAGAAAAGTTTGTTGAAGACTCATGTTAGATTGAAGATGTATTGATTAATATTGTGATTTAAGTTATGCATGTTAGTTTTAATTGAAGAATTTATATCTAGAGGGAGTTTTTATATGGTTACATGTTCTTGGTTTTGGGAAAAGTTCTTGGATGGATTTTAGAACACCTTTTAGGACCCAAGTCAATAAGAATAGCTCATATGCTAGGAGGGGTTGCTTGATTCAATAACTAGGAAGATGTGAGCCTAGAAGGAGTAGTGAGAAGGTAATAGCTAGAAACTCACAAAATCTGGAAGGAGTTTCATGTATGCAATATCCATTTTATTATGAAATAATACACCTTTAATGTGGAGGATCAGGTGTTTGATAACCAATAAGTGTTAAAGTCATTCACAAGTTAGTGGTGGTGGTCCCTTGAATATGTAGGTTTGGATGATCATGTTCATTTTTGGTTGAATGGTAATAACCTTAGTCCATGGAGGTGTGGTAGCTAAGCACCAAGGCTTTATGCTTAATTATCCCACCTAGATAGACTTAGTGTAAGATTAGGGAATAGGCATTCCCCTTTAAGTGAATTATGGGCCTTAAAGGATAATCTCTATGTTGCGGTCATATTATCCTATGCCAATGATGGTATGGGAAATGTGGGAGGACCACTTTGGTGTCCTTATAAATGAATAGGTTTAGTAAGATGAACCCCGGATGTTGGCCACTCTTGTCCATTGAGTGTTATCTACAACAAATTAAACTCAAATGTGGTGAAGCCTTGGGATTTCTAAAACACACACACACACACACACACACACATATATATATATATATACTTCTTTGTGAACCTTATTTGAGATTAAAAAAATATACCTCTTGGGTTGGTTTTTTAGGGTTTGTTATAGTTGGTATTAGAGCTCTCAATCATAGGAGTAGAAGTGATACAAAACTTAATATTCTAAATGATTTTATTACATAATAAGCATAATATATATACACACATCAAATTATTGGAGGTTGCAACATCCTGTAACCAATGCCAAATAGGGAGCAACCAACAAAGCTAAATAATGCAAAAGACAAACAACGGGTGCAACAACCCAATCATGCACTCTACATGGGCAAACCTGCCAAATCACGTAGTACAACAATGTGCAATAATAATAATAACATAGTAAAATAATAAAATACTTAGGTTAAAAGATATAACCTAAGTATCCTCATCACTCCTCCCAACCATATAAGCATTGGACCCCAATGCTTTCACAAGAAAAGTGGGAGCGAGCTTAGGAGTGTCGGGTACGACTAAAAATGCACTCCTAGATACAAAGAGGGGAAGACCAAGAATGAGCTAGAATAGGTCTCCAAAAAATGCCAAAAGAAGAATACCAATGAGTCAGGCTCAAAAAGAACTTTCCAACGACTGTAAACTTTTCTATACTTGTAGACGGATGAATTGGCTCCTCCCGGTGGCATAAACATTCAAATAATAATAATTAAATTAATTAATTTAATTATGAATTAATTTATTTAATTAATTAAATAAATAATTTTATTTTTTTTAATTCCCCATGATAGGGAATGGCCTACGTTGGTCAACGTGGGTACCTAGACCCACATAGAGTGTGTCAACTCAGGATAGGCCAAGCGCTCTATGTTGGTTGTGTTGGCCAACATGGGAGCCAAGCCCCATGTGGAGCGCATCGACCCAAAAAATGCTGCACGCTCCATAGAGGTGCTGGCCAATGTGGGAGCCAAGCCCCACCTGGAGCGCATTACCCCAGAAAAGGTTGCGTGCTCTAGCCAATGTTGGATGTGGGAACGCACCCACACATGCCTAATGTGGGCACATGTGCATAGAGCACGTGCACCCCCACACAGGGTATGCATGTGGTGGTAGCCACTCGTAGGATCCTACGTGTAATATTGCACACGAGCTTTGAGCATGAGCACATGTGTTGCTCGTAGTGCACTCACACGCTATCTTGTGGGCAGTGCATGACCACTGTGCATTGCATATGTGGCAGCCACTCGTGGGAGCCCATGCGTAATAATGCACTTATGCACTGCCTTGTGGGTAGCGTGTGAGCGTTGTGCATTACGCATGGCAACGCAGTGCTACTCGCAACGCACTCACTATGTATTACAGCGTGCTTGCGCACTACCTTGTGGGGCAGTGCAAGTTGTGTGTTGCACATGGTAGTGCGTAGAGGCAGGCCTAGCACAATATATATATATATATATATATATATATATATATATATATTTATTTATTTATTTATTTATTTATTTATTTATTTATTTATTTATTTATTTATTTATTTATTTAATGTGCTCGGTGCCATGCATGTGTTGCATGTGCATGCAATTTTTTTTTTTGATACACTTTTGCATGATTTTCTTCTCCATCTTCCTGCAAGGGCTGGATCTGGAGCTTCCATGCAATGGGGCCATGGTGGAAACTACAACAGCTGGTAATTCACGGGATGGAAATTCTGCAGTAGCAGGCAATTCACAAGATTGAAACTTTGCAGATTTTAGTTACTTAAAGTAAATTTGGTTATAATATTTTTCTTTGGAGTCATTGTTGTGCCTTATGAAAAGTTAAGTACATTATAATTGTGGAAATACTAATGCTATAGAATATGGTTAGTAATAGTTGCCTATAGTTTTCTTTTGAAAGTTATGAGAAAGGAATTTAGTATGTGGAAGTAAAGAATTGCTATAACTTGTTTGGGTAGAAAAATATAGTGCCATTATATTTCCTTGTTGGATGTTTACCAAAATAAAACTTAAATGGGTTAATTGTTGCGAATGTTTATTTTTGGAGAAAATATTATAGTGGTCTCCTAAGACTCAAGTGGGTAAAGGGGATCATTATAAGAGAGAAGTATGGGATTCTCTCCTTGTACATTTTGGATGCTTAAAGTATGTTTAAGTTGGAAATTTTATAGTGGACTCTTGAGACTTAAGTAGGTAAAAGGGCCACTATAGGGAGAAGATTGAGATTACTTGTTTTCCAATTCTTGTTTTCATAGCTACTTGCATCATACTTAGAGCATATTAACCTGCATTGCATAAGAGCTATCTTGATCCCTTAATGTTCCTCAAGTTCATGGGAGAACTTCGTCATGAAGATGATCGTGAAAATAATATGGTGTAGGAAGCATTTAGGTGGAATGGACTTGATGTATCTTGGATTGAAAAGTTGTTTTGTAAACCCAGGTGTTGTAGGTGAGTTGGAGAGGAGAGGGCAATCCTCCAAGGGAGGTCCTAGGTTCAAATATCCACCCTACCAAAAAGCTAAATTGGGTATCCAAAATCCAATTTATAATGTTGGTGCGGGCAGGGTCGGGTGCGACTCCCGGGTGACTTTGACGGTGTATAACCCCATGTTCATGGTCTCTTAGACCAAGGTAGCTCTGCAAGGGGTTTTTCGCTTAAAAAAAGAAAAAAGAAGTTGTTTTGTAAACAAGAAATTGGCTTGTGTTCCTTAAAGAGAGTAGATATGATAATCTTGTAATGTGGATTTGATTTTATCTTATGCAAGAAATGATTTGGGTTACAATATTCAAATTGCAAAAATATTCTTTTGTCATGAAGAATAATAAATTATTATGAGAATATTTTTATGTAGGAAAGGTTTTATGTATGTATTTATGATGATGCTAGCGTAGTATATAATTGATAAGAATGCTTCATTTACTTAGTCTATTATAGCTCTTGGATTTATGGTTAAAAATACTTTATGATAATGGTAATTTATTGAAGACTCGTGCTATATTGAATATGTATTGATTAATACTATGATTTAAATTATGCATGTTAGTTTCAATTGAAGCATTTATATCTAGAGGGATTTGTTATATGGTTCCATTTTCTTGGGGTTGGGAAAAGTTCTTGTATGAATTTTAGAATACCTTTTAGGACCCAAGTCAAGAAAATATTGGGAGGGGTTGCTTGATACAATAACTAAGAATATGTGAGGCTAGGATTTGCGAGAAGGCAATAGCTAAAAACTCAAAAAAATTGAAATGAGTTGCATGTATGCAATAGCCATATTCTTATGAATGATACACCTTGAACGTGGAGGATTGGGTGTTCCATAACCAATAAGTGTTAGAATCATTCACAAGTCAGTAGTGGTGGTCCCTTGAATATATAGGTTTGGGTGATCATGTTCATTACCAATTGAGTGGTAATGACCTTAGTTAGCCCACAAAGGTGTGGTAACTAAGCACCAAGTCTTTACGCCTAATTAACCTACCTAGATGGACTTAGAGTAAGGTTAGGGAATAGGTGTTCCCATTTAAGTGTTATGGAAATTAAAGGATAATCCCAATGCTATGGTCATATTTTCCTATGTTGATGAGGGTATGGGAAATGTGGGAGGATCACTTTGGCATCATTCTAAATTATGAGGTTTAGTAAGGTGAACCCCAAAAACTATGGGATGTTGGCCACTCTTATCCACTAAGTGTCATCTGCAACGACTTGAACTCAAATGTGGTGAAGCCTTGAGATTGTTGAAATATCTATATATATAATAATAATATGGGACTTCTTTGTGAACCTTACTTGAGATATAAAAAAAATGTATCTCTCTTGGGTTGGTTTTTTGGGGGTTGTTACAAGAGATCAAAAAAATAATAGGAAAAAAATATTACTTGAAAAATATATAGGTTCTCTTGATGCAAAGAAATTAATTGGAAAAATAATCCTATCCAATGGATCATCAACATGGAATTTCATATCAGATGGTTTGCAATTCATAAAGAAATATATTATAAGGTCACTCAATGAGGGGAATTATGTAAATTTTTAGTTTGATGCTTGGTTGAAGCTTTATCCTCTTATCTCTAAATCAAAATGGAAACCATTGGCTTGGGCATTCCTAGCTTGCAAAGGTCCAAAGGTCAAAGACTATATTAATATGAGCAACAACTTAAGATTGTGTATTTCTATTAGTAACCTAGTTGAAGGAGAGGAACTCAAACAACTTGCAAATGAACTTCAAAATATGCTTCAATATATAGATATATATATATATATATGTGTGTGTGTGTGTGTGTGTGTGTGTGTGTGTGTAAATTGAAACATCTTTTGAAGTTCAAATGTGGTTTGGAAGAGATCAAAGAAAGAATTGGAAAAAAAATATTACTTGAAAAATATATAGATTTCTTGATGCAATGAAATTATTTGGTAAAATAATCCTATCCAATGGATCATCAACATGGAACTTCATATCGGATGGTTTACAATTCATATATAAATATATTATATGGTCACTTAATGAGGGGAATTATGTAAATTTTTAGTTTTATGCTTGGTTAAAGCTTTATCCTCTTATCTCTAACTCAAAATGGAAACCATTGGCTTGGGTATGCCTAGCTTGTAAAGGTCCAAAGGTCAAAGACTATATTAATATGAGAAACAACTTAAGATCATAGATTTCTATTAGTAACCTAGTTGAAGGAGAGGAACTCAAACAAATTGCAAATGAACTTTAAAATATGCTTCAATATGTACATATGCATATATACATACATACATATACATATATATACATATATATGTATATATCTACATATATATATATATATAATATGGGATTTTTTTGTGAACCTTACTTGAGGTAAAAAAAATATCTCTCTTGGGTTGGTTTTTTGGGGTTTGCTATAAGAGATCAAAGAAAGAATTGGAAATATATATATATATATATATATATAGGTTCTCTTGATGCAATGAAATTATTTGAGAAAAGAATCCTATCCAAAGGATCATCAACATGGAACTTCATATCAGATAGATTGTAATCCATAAAGAAATATATTAGATGGTCACTCAATGAGGGGAATTGTGTAAAGTTTTAGTTTGATTCTTGGTTGAAGCTTTATCCTCTTATCTCTAACTCAAAATGGAAACCATTGGCTTGGGCATGCTTAGCTTGTAAAGGTCCAAAGTTCAAATACTATATTAATATGAGCAACAACTTAAGATCATGGATTTATATTAGTAACCTAGTTGAAGGAGAGGAACTCAAAAAAATTGCAAATGAACTTCAAAAGATGCTTCAAGAGTTTTATTTACCAATTTTTGCATGAAAAGATGGTTTGAAATATATCAAAATATGGTAGATATTTAGTCAAGTTGGGATATAAGGACTTAAATCAATAAAAAATTCCTAGTCCTAAAAACTTTCCTTGGAATAATGTTTGGTCACTAGAGTCTCTTCTTAAGGCTTCAACATTCCTTTAGTTACCAATTCAAAGTAATATTCTTACATAAGAGAGTCTATAAAGTAGAGTATATCATGGACCTTTCAAATGTGCCTTGTGTGAGAAGTATTTAGAAACATAAAACCATTTAATTATTCATTGTCCCTTTGTTCACATAGTTTGGGGTTACTTTTCTAAAAATATGAAAATATATCGGATAGCTCCATTAACATTGAAAGAGCTGATGAAATTTTGAAAAGGATTATGTATTATGTGGAGGATTAGCCCTGCCATTATTTGTTCAAATTTTTGACTTCAAAGGAATAATAGAATTTATTAAAATAAAATTCATACCCAAGTTTTGAACTATATTATTGCCTCTCTTCTAGAATGTTTACAGATATGATGCTCATCATGGGAAGTATCAATTAAAAAAATAAAGGCAGTAATAACTTGGTTATAGGATTTGAACATACATGGAAGATTTATTTATGATAATGACATGAAAACAAATGATCTACTTCAATATAGCATAAAATAAAAATATCCATAAATTAGGTTTATTAAAATTAATTTTGATGGTGCTTTTAAAGGAAATTTGAGAAAAGCTAGTGGAGGTAGTGATTTTTCGAAATAATGAAGGTAAAATTATCCTCACTTACTTAGAATCATATGGAAATTTAATTAAAAACTATGCAAAAGGTAGGGTACTTCTTATAGGTATTAAAATTGCAATAAAAAATTATGGAAACATATTATAATTTAGGGGGGTTTACAATTTATCATTAATGCTACCCACAAAAATGGATGTAAAAATTGGATAAAAAATAATATTATTGTTGATGGTCATCGTCTATTATTGGAGGCAATCTCTTGGAAATGTAAGCATATTTATAGAGAAGGAAATCATATGGTAGATAATTTAGCCAATCATGGTGTTGATCTTTATTGTGGTGAAATTCAAATTTTAGAAGGCAATTGGCCAAGTGAGATTTTATATTTTAATCAAAATGATGTCAAGGAGCTAATTTTGGATATATAGCACTTTGAGTAAGTTCAAAAATATATTTAAGAGAAAAAGAAATGAAAAATATATGTGATAAAAAGGCATGTTGGATATAGTTTAATTGACCTAATAACAAATGTAATATTTTGGTATTTTTATGGGAGTGGCCCATAATAGAAGCCACATATAACTTGCTGAAAATTTTATATTTATAATTTTATAAGATATGATGGAGCAATAGTAAAGAGGATATAATCATATGAATGTAACTTAGGTTTCAATCCCTATATTATTATGGATCCTACTACAATAAAGCAACATGTGATAATATAGTTTCTTGTAATACCATACTAATGTACTTAATTGAAATAATGTGGATGTCATCATGATGTAAACCTAGGTGGGATTTTCAACTTCATGTAATATATTAAAAATTTTATATTTCTATATTTAATTATAATGACATGTATATTTTCTATAGTAACTCGCTATTTCCTCATCTCTTCATTATTTTTGTTGAGACATTTAAAGGAGTTTTTCCAAAGGAAAAAGTAGAATTCAAGATTATTCAAATTAATAAATGATCCCTTTCAATATCATCTCCACTCATAAGAGCTTTAATAATGTAGTTGTTGATTTTTTCTCCCATTATTTTGAAGCTCTATTTCCATTATGTCATTAAAATATTAACATGTTATTGTGTGCTACACAAATTCTAAGTATATGTTCAATAAATTTAGGCATGCCACCAAATGCTACATAAATCATGTACATATGCCATAATTGAAATGTATGTAACAAATATAGTAAATAAAATGAATTAATCACACAATAGACAAAAAATAATATAATGTAATTAAATTAATATATATATATGACAAATCATAAGTATGGATACAACATGGTACATGGTGCATTAAGTGCCATTATTCTAAGCTACTTTGTGTCCTAAATACATAACCCCATGGTCCAAATAATCCTATATAAATCCTGTAGGTGCCATGGTGTATACAAATAATGATTATGAAACAAAAAAAATTACATAGGATGTGACTACAAAAGTAGCCCCTACATGTCTTTGACTACGTATCAAGTACCTTCACCATGATTCAAAAGGTGTGAGTCTAGGAGCATCATAATATTGACATCCAAAATTTTGTTAGCTCCCCTTGAGCCTATGTGAGATCCAACTATACCTGCATCATCTACTATTATAAGGCTCACTCCCTCCTAGTTTCTCCCTATCATAGTTGTAGCTCTAACTCCATATCATAGAGTTGGTAGGTTCATGGTCTCCCCTTGGTAACTATGAAAAAATAGCACTAAGCTACCATTCTCTACTATATAGGTCTATTGGCTTCTTTGATGGGTCAACCTATGAAAGATATGGTGGTGGTAGGATATTAAAATTGATAACCCCTATTAGAGTAACTTGTCGTAATATTTCAATAATATTATGCCACTCATGGGATATCCCTATAATTATAAACAAGATATAAATAAGATAGATTCATCATCATGAATAAATCATCTAACTTTAATATTGATAAAAATAAAATAGTAAGGAGATAAAATGAGGTTTTTTCTTACTTGGATTGTACACTTTCCATGTCAGACCTCCTCCTCTAAGTACTCATCCTTGGAAGTCTCCTTAAGTACCTCCTCCTTGATATCCCCCTCATTGAATACTTTCTCTTATGTCATTTCCTCATCCTTAGGTATGATTTGCTTTTTTGGTGCCTCATTCTCACCTGAAGGATCATCTCTACTAATTAGAATATCTATAGGAGTAGCACTTGTTGGAGCACTCTGAATAGGATCAATAGTAATGGTATATCCAATATCTCTTTGGAATTTCACTATGACACCCTAAAAATCCCTCCTATGTTAATTGTAACCTTGTACTAGTGGTAATTCACTTACCCTATCTATATACTACTCGCTATGGTGTTTGTATTACAACTCAAGGAGTAGGATATCTTTGGCTAGGTTTGATTCCTTAAACTACCTTGGGGACCTCTCTACCCTATGTGGATCTACAACCTCATAATAAACATCTACCATACCCCTATGGGCTATTGTAAATACCATGTGTTACTTAGGCATAGGTGGTGATATGGGGTCTAGATTATCCAGCCCCAACAAAGATCAACTCATATATATAGCACAAAAAAACTCATAAGGATGAAGTTGTCATCGCACAAGTGTAACTACACTTCATTCCCCAAGGGAGTCCCCCAGCTTACAAAACTGCTCCTTGGGAAGAGGTTTGGTGAAAAAATCAACAGAATTAGAAGATGATGGGCAATACTCCAACTGAATAGTCCCATCCAATACCTTCTCTCTAATAAAGTGGGTTTGGATTTCAACATGCTTTGTCCTTTGATGCATTACAAGATTTTTAGCCAAGGCAATAGCTGATTGATTATCGGAGAGAAAACGTGAAGGACCAAATTGCTCAAATCCAATTTCCTTCATGAGGGTACGAATCCAAACCGCTTCCTATGCAGCTGTTGTCGTAGCCTTATACTCCACTTCCATTGTAGAAAGAGCAATTGTATCTTGCTTCTTAGAATACCAAGATATAGTTGCAAACCTAATACTAAAAACATATGATGTGGTAGACTTTCTGTCTATTCTATCCCCTCCAAAATCAGAATTAGCATAGCCAGAAAGAGCAAAGGAAGGAAGCCTAGAATACTTGAGTGCCAAATCTCTAATACCTAAAAGGTACTTCAGAATATTCTTGGTAGCTACTTGTGGTTGACTCATGTAGATATCCACATCCAAATAAAGCTGAAAAATCTGCCAACCTTGAGCAACAACAATAGAAATGAGAAGCCGAATGGTGGGAATTTTGGCAACTAGTGCAAAGGTTTCATCATATTCAATGCCATGTTTTTGAGCATAACCCTTAGCAACCAATCTAGCCTTATACTTTTCTATCTCTCCATTAGAATTGTACTTGATTCTATAGACCCACTTGTTCCCAATAACATTTCTCTTATTAGGATAAGGCACTAGATCCCAAGTTTTATTCTTTAGAAGAGAATCCATCTCAACCTTCATGGCATCAACCCAACTAGAGTGTTTTGAAGCTTCTTGGTAAGAAGTAGGCTCATGATCATTCTCTATCTTATCTAGAAGAGACATGTTAAGGGTCATACTTCTAGTTATCCTTTGGCTAACCGAATTCTGCTCTTTAGGACCCCTAGAATGATCCAACCACTTGGTCCTTTTGACACAAGGCCCACCCTTTTCTAACTCAATAAGGTATTCATTTAATTTGACATCTCTTGAAATAAATACAATGCATGAAGAAGGTGAGTATAACCTATAGCCCCTATGTTCTACATCATAGCCAACAAAGATGCATTTTTGAGACTTTTTGTCCAATTTCTTCCTCTTTTCTGAAGGAATATATGAAAATGCATCACATCCAAACACTCTTAAGTGTGACAAATTCGGCTTCTTACCATTCCAAACCTCATAAGGAGTCTTCCCCTCAACTGATTTTGAAGTACACCTATTAAGAATCTAGATTGTTGTACTTGCTGCTTCACCCCAAAGAAATTGAGGTAAGTGGTCACCAAGCATGCATCTTACCATCTCCATGATTGTCCTATTTTTTCTCTCTACAACACCATTTTGTTGAGGAGTGTAAGGAAAAGTAAACTGCCTTTTGATCCCATGAGAAGAACAAAACTCATTGAAATCATTGTTATTGTATTGCCCTCCATTGTCACTTCTAATAATTTTGATATTTGCTCCCTTTTGATTTTCTACCAAAGATTTGAACTCCTTGAATATCTCAAAACAATCTAATTTATTCTTAAGTAGATATCCAAAGATCATTCTTGAATAATCATCTATAAAGGTAAGAATATAGGATGCACCACCAAGTGATCTAACATGTAATGGACCTATAATATTTGTATGAATGAGTTGAAGAATTTGTGTGGCCCTTGTTGAATTGTCCTTTGTAAACTTTTGTTTGCTCATCTTGCCTAAGATGCATGTTTCACACCAACCATGAATAGGTGAAATGTTAGGCAAGACTTGAACCAAATTTTTGGACTTCATCATTTGAATATTTTGATAGTTTGTATGGCCTAACCTTAAGTTCCAAAGCTTGCTACTAGGAGAAACATTACTTGCTAAACACACTTTTAGGAGGAGCATCACCTAACACGTAAATATTATTCTTCACATAACCTGTAATGATTGGTAGCATGCCTTTCCTAATGCTCCATGAAGTTGCATTAAACTCAATGATGTGACCACTTCTAGAAACTTGCAAAACTAAAATTAAATTTCTCCTAAGGTTAGGCACATATAGGACATTATCAAGTAATTTCCCTTCAATTACAACATTGCCAACACCTTCTACTTGAAGTCTAGTATTATCACCAATGACAACTAAATCTGAAGAGTGCTTATGAAAGTCCACAAACTTATCCTTTTTAAAACACATATGGTTAGTGCATCCAGAATCTAACACCCATTCATTAGAAGTAGATGAGTCAATGGAGTAGAAAGCACAAACAAAGGCATTTTTATTAGAATTTTGCTTTACATTGTTGTTCTTTTTCTTTCCCTTGCCAAACCATTTCTTAGGTCCTTGTCCCTTAGCCTTTTCTTGCTCTTCCTTTTCTGCAATCTTCTTTCTTCTTAAAACAATTTTGTTCCTTGTGGTCTTTCTTGGCACAAAATTTGTAAGTGAAATCAACTCTAGGCTTGTTGGGTTGGAAATTTTAATTTTTCCTTCCCTTGTATTTCTTTTTGAAGGAAGCCTTAGTGGCACTCAAGGCAACATATTTCTCCTTGACAACTTGACCATTCACTTTGTCTCTATTAAGAGGCTCTTCATGTTGAATCAATAATTGTGAAAGAGTGTTGAGAGGAATGCCATCCTCTTCTTGCTCTAGCCTAGTCTCAATAATGGTGACAAAATTCTTGAACTTGCTTGACAAGTTCCTCAAAATGATAAAGCTTAAGAGCTTCTCACTTATCCAATCACAATTACAAGCCAATAATTGAGTTCTCATGTCTTTCATCTTTGAGAGGAATATCAAGGCACTTTCTTCTTCACCTTGCATAGTGCTAAGAATTTTGGACAATAAAGTGAATTTCCTTGATGTGTTGGACCCTAGATGGACTTGTTTTAGAAAATCACATGCATATTTAGCATGCTCACAATGTCTTATAGTGAGCAATATCTCATCACTCACACTATTGATAATCATGGAAAGTGCAAGGTGACTCTTGTTGTTGTATGTCTCAAGTGCCCTTGCCTAGGTTGGGATTGCTTCATCTCCATTCACAATGGGCCATAACTTTCTTGCTTGAAATTCAGCCCTCATCCTTGGTTCCCATATTCAAAAATTTGATCCATAAAGGATGTGCTTAGGTGTGAAGTAGATTCCATGATAATACATTCTAGAAAGTGAACATAATCAAAAAATAAAATGCATTGACAAAGAAAATAAATGATGCAATAAGAAAGTAGATAAACATACTTGCATATAAAAAAAAACATAACTTTCAAGTAATCTACTTTTCAATCATCAAATATAAACATCATGAAATATAATCAAAATCATCATGAACTACTATAACCATCTTGCAATTAACAACTATAACCATATTGCAATTGAATAAAAGAAATAAACCAATATCAACTTGCAATAAGAAGGTAACTAACTATAACAATCATCTTGCAACAAAATAAACTAACTTGAATTGAACCATAAAACATTTGTTAAATTTTAGATAGTCAATAAGTTAGTAAGTTAGTGTTCATTTTAAGGTTTTGCTATAGCCTAATGAATTTTCAATTCATCTCACCCAAGGTCAACCAAGCTACCCAAAAGGGTACGGGTATGAGGACCCAAAAAGGACTTGCTACCGATAGAGCGGATTCTTTTGGATTCAATAGGTGTTTAGCAAATATAAACTGTGTTGCAATATTAAGTAAATTTTAATCAAATACTAAAGTTGTGGTTAGTAAGTTGATTCATTTTTAACCTTCTTGATTAATATGAAAATTAGTAAATTGTAAGTTAGTTGGTTAGTAGATTGTTTAGTAGCAAGTTAGTAAGTTAGTAATTAGATTAGTTGAGATGCAAAATAGGAAAAACATAAATACTCTCTCTCTCTCTCTCACTTTAATTATCTTATACTTTCATTATGAGAGATACAAGTTACATTAATTTACATTATGCTTCAAACAAATGCTTGAGAGAGATTAGAAGAAATTAATAAAAATAAGGGGAAGAGAGTGAAAAAGTTGATCCGAAATTGCCTTGTATACTCCAAAACATACTTGGATAACCTTGCAAAACAAGCAAACTCACAAACAACCATTGTTAATGTGAGAAAAAAATGACTATAAAGTCTAAATTATTTGATAATTTGATTAAAAATTTGCCAAAAATTGCATAAAAGGATTCTAGTTGCATTATATAATAATAAAAAATGCATTTCAATTTATGCAAAAAAAATGACTATTAGGTCTTAAAATAAAATAAATGACTATTTTTTTTTATTAAAAAACAGAATAATAAATTATTGTTTTTTATTAAATGACTATTTTTTTTATTAAAAAACAGAATAATAAAAAGTGACTATTTTTTTATTAAATGACTGTTTTTTATTAAAAAAAATAGAATAAAAAAAATGACTATTTTTATTAAATGACTATTTTTTTATTAAAAGATATAATAATAAAAAATTCATACTGTATAGCAAAATGGGTGGGGGGGCATTTGGCCCCCAAATTAAAAAATTTGCCTCAGATTTATTTTTCACCAAAATAGGGCAAATAATATATGGAAATAGGGTTTTTGGGCCTTTCGAATGCAACCATGGGATCCGTTTGGCTCCAAAACCCTTCCAAAGAAAATCTCAATGCCAAAAATTTATAGATTTAAAACAAAAACACCATTTGCAAAATATCTAACAACTAGATAAAAAAAACACACAATAAATCTATAAACCCTAATGGCAGATTTGCAAAATAAGTTTTTTCCAAATATCAAATGCATGCATTAAAACAAAATATATATATATACCTTAATGGGTTTTTCACCTCAAAGGATTGAAGACACTTGATGGAGATCCCAACCGCTCTGATATCAAATGTGAGATAAGCAAAATCTCCCCAAGATCAAAGAATGCTCCACAAGATCAATCACACACAAAAGAGGAAAACCCACAACACCAATATTAAGTGGTAAAACCCTACTTCAAATGAAGAAGGGAAACATCCACTATAAAGCTCACTATATTACTCAATGATTCAATAATACAAGAATGCTTCAATGTTATGCAACAATATGCATCAACATAATATATGACAAGATGTAGTAGACAACACCCCTATTTAAAGAGAAGCTTTTCTACTACAACCCTAAAATTGCCCTAATCTTATCATAATCTTATCTTGAGATGTGTGACAAATCTTATCATAATCTTATCTTGAGATGTGTGACAAGTGGCATCTATCAAATATTAAAAAGTGATTGGTTACTTTTTAATATTTTCTAGAAAAGGAGAAATAACATTTTCTCACAAATTAAATATTCCTAGCACCCTTATTTTATTTTATTAATTGGGTGGGAATATTTTTACATAAAATAGAATTATTTTCTAATTCAAATATTATTCTTTAGACTTTATATTTTAGTCTAAGAATAATTTACACAATGTTGCATTACATATTCCAACACCATGTTAGGTGTGGCACCTATGAATGTGATGTACCTATGATATGCTCCATCGCCTAGATTAAATCTCTCCTAGTGTCACATCATGGGATAGCCTTGGGGATTTATACATCACAAAGTGCTTGTAGATTAATTACTTGTAACAAGAAAATTTGGCCAATTATACTTGATCATCAATCTTGAATAAAATATAGGTCATGGTCGAGTAGTGCTAGTAGTGCCCTCCCTTAGACAATCCCCTCTCTAGTCTAGTATGGACCTCCTCCATGACCAAGTACAAAGGATAAATCAATAATTTTGATATCCTATTTTTTCCTTTGTGGAAAAATACATAGGAAAATAAAAGTATATTTATATTCATGCAAAAGGAATGGTTGTAGATGATTGGATCTACTCTAGCATGATTATCATCTACTAGTTTGTCCATCAATTCCTAGTGGACCACTCTAACATATATATTTGAATCTCCTCTTTGATATCGATCTAAGGAGTCTATCCAAGAAAAGGAATCCCCATGATGAAGTATATATCCTCTAGGGTTACCATCATCTTGATGGCTTTGTCTAGGATTGGTCTCCACAAGAAAGTATTAGTCGTGTTCAAAAAGAGCATAAAGTTTTAACATCGTGACTAGTGAGGGTGGATATATGGAATATTTTATATGTGATCTAGGCCTACCTTGAATAGCTCTACATGAACTTGGGGGGCCATCTCCTCTCTCATCCACTCCTGCATTCAAGAGGGCTCTCTATACCACCATAAGTGGTCATCTCCCTACCTCTTTTATCTAGTCATACTACTGGTGCTTGCCTCATCATTGTAATTCCCTCGACCTCATCCCTAGCCTCTACCTTATTAGGACATATCAATAAATCAAAAATATTAGGGTTTGAATATAAGTTATGGCTTTGATTATAGTCATAAATCAAGGCCATGATTTCCCTAGCTTGCTAGGATTGCAAATACCCCCTTTTGACATGTAACCTCGATTGCTACCTTTTTCCATGATTATCAATTACCATGATAATTTACTTCTTTGGGTGATGTCCTTAACTATCTATTTTTCTTGTGATCATCACTTTGCATGGCAATCATCATTTTTCATGGTTTGGATAATCATTGTGTTTGATTGTGATCATTAGTTTTTAAAAAATGGTGATCATGGTTTTTCTCAACTTTAAGCTTTTTGGGGTATCTAGAAAATCATTTTTGGCTTCCCTATGTGGGCCCCAACACCTAGGTGATGTGGCCCTCCTATAAACACTTTCTATATTGTCCTAGCTACTATCTAGCCAGCCTAACTATGTGATCATTCATTTTTTTTATTTTCTTAATTTTTTGTTCATATTAGCCAAAATTTGAACAAAAACACAAAGGGTAAAAAAAACCCACCTATCTAGTGTCACCCCCATGTCTACTCTACATCGGATATCTCTATTATAAAATTGAAATTCATATGGATGTGTAGTGAGGGCTCACAATGCATGTAAAAATAAAATTGAAAATGAATGTTTTTAACCCCTATTTATGTTTTTAAATAATTTACGGTAAATAATTAACTTTTGAAAAGTTTTATAGGAATAGTAAAAGAATAGTGCTTCTAGGGGTTTTGGCATGTTGTGGACTCATCTACACATTTTATTTTTTCTTATTTCACACCCAACTAGCAATTTCAACACTTTGAGTGTTTTCTTCAGTGAATTCATCTCACATCACATGGGGCAAGTAAAAATCAAATTCTTCCAACTAAAATTTTTAGGGGCATGCATAGGTAAGTATCAAGTATATTTCCCTCTACTCTTACATTTTTGGCTATATTTTTATATATTTTTATAGTTTGTTTTAAATTCTTTTCATTTTTGCTTACATAGTAAAACCAAAAATTATAAAAAAATTGTTTTTATTTTATAGTATAGAATTTTTATTCTTGATGCTTAGGCTATCACATATTGCTATTTTTTATTTGGTTGTTTTTCCTAAGGACTAATGATTGGATATCCATTGCAATGTTTCCCATAGTCCTTATTCGATGATAATATATATTAGTAAAAAGAGCATTAACATTTGACTTTGCAGGTGATAGAGAGTGGTGTCCTCCTATATATGGGATAGAATTGGACTAACTTTGTTAGTCCTTGGGTAATATGATAATAATCCATGTTGGTTGGTGGTTTTGATTCTCTTTATTTACCCAATTGTCATTTCTCCACCATCTTCGTGATATTTTGTTCCTCTACCTTTTTTGAAACCTAAAATTAAGGATAGAGTCATGATTAAGGGATGTTTTAACATGCATCCCCCAAAGCACACATCCTAAAATTGATGATGCTAAAATTACCACTTTAAGTAGGGAGCTTTTTCATTTGATTAATTTTAGGATTTTTGCATGGTCATGATTCTAGCATGTTTTTACACCTAGGATTTAAACGACATGTTATTTGGACTAATAGTTATGATTTTATGACCCTAAAAAGGGAGAAAACTAGCCATTGATTTCAAAGGAAAATTTTATGTTATAAATATCACTTTCACCTCCTCATTTTCTCACCAAATCATTAAAAAAAAATCTATAAAATATTTTATACTAACAAAGCTCTAAAAAACTTTACCTCCATTGCTACTACTTCACACAATATTTGCTCTCTCTTTCTCTCTCATCCTTGTAAGAATAACCAAAACTATCGATGGCTAGTTCACTACCTTCCATGGAGGATGATAGGATGCTCTACAAGGATTTGAAACTATCATTGATTGTTGTTCAAGGATCAATTTCCAAGGGAGGTCAAACTGTCTACAAATATCCCAAGTATAATTTCTTATTTACTATGGTGATGTTGCAACCAAGATACAGTAGGAATGATTTGTTTATCATGTTTATGTTTTGAATGATATCATCTTTTATTTCCCAGGTGCCAATTAAATATTTTATTATATTAGGATTAGCCCTATCTCTTACATTTTTGGATAATCTTAATGTAGTTTATTCTTAAATGCTCCATTTTATTTATGCTTGGATTGAGATAGTTTTCAACACTTACTATTAATTTATTGTTATTCTATATTGATTTAAGCATATTGTTTTATATTGTATTAATTTCAATAATTGTATGAGATATCGCCTTTTCCCACAAATAAGAACTAGTCATGTATTTCCTTAAAATACGATGGTTAGAAGACTAGATTCTTCATATCAATTTCAATGACTCTAAACATTCAAAAACACTAATATTCTTTATTTCCTTTCTTGTACTATGTGTGGTAATTCTAAGACAATCAAACACATATTTTGGTCATGCAAATCCACTTGGTAGGTTTGGAGAAGTGTCTCAATATCTTGTCTTAGCTTTTTTTAGAGTTAGTTGTCTTGGAAGTTTGTTTTATCGTATCTTTCTTCTTATAAAATAGTTAAGTCTTTTATACAAGTTATTCTGCATCAAATGTGGTTCATATACAATAACTATTTTAGTACTACTCATTTGTTTGTACAAGTTAGAATTCTTTGACTTTGTTCTATCTTTCAATTGTAAAATTTATGTTTTTCAAGAATTCTAGAAGGAAGCTACACAAAATTAGAAAACTAGAAGTAATTTTACTATGTTTAACATCTTTTTTATGGCTTCCAAACTTGACATAGACATGATCAATGGTAATATTGATAAACTAAATGATTCTATAACTACAAGGGATAAAGTAGATTAGGATTGCCTTGGACAACTATCGAGAATTCATAAATAAGTACAATAGATTATATAGAATTTGGGGCTTCCTCCATTAGATTTATGATCATTGCCTCTTTTGTTGGGAATCATATTTATATGTATAATTCAATGTTATCTCTTGTCACATTTTGAGAAAAAAATTCAATGTAATTTCATTGCTGGCATTATTCATACAAATTTTTTAAAAATATGTTTTTAGTATAATTATTTTGTCTATCTCCAGTAAAAAATAAAAGGCACAATATAAGTAGCTATATGCACTTTAGAAAATAATCACATGAAGAACAACCTTCATTATTATCTTCTCTTATATTAATTACTAAAAAAAAACTAATTGTATATATGTATATTTTGTATTTAGATGCAAACATAAATTTTGTTATAATACATAATGACTTAACGAAAAATCCATAAGATATAGCTCTTATTAATTTTCAATTAAAACACACTATAACCAAATATTTTTACTTGTTTTGAAATAAAAATTATCAAACGAATTGCACTCTACATCAAACTATTGTTATATAAAAATACAACTTATACATTGCACTACACATCAAAGTGACGTCTATAATTTTAACTTATACATTGCATTATGTTAACTATCATATTTTAAATATGTAAGTCAATGTAGTTGTTTATCTCTCATTAAAAATACCTCTTTTAACAAGTTAATTAATTTAATATAATAATATGATTATTTATTATTATTTGTTTATATTCCACTACAACTTTAATGAATGTTAGATTTATTTTTCTTCTACTATTGTAATGACAGCATTTGGGTTTGGTGCATACCCAAACAAATTCATAAACTAAAATTATATATTCCTCACATGATCAGGAGGCCCAACAAACAAATATTCAATGGATATTTCAAATCATAATAGGTATATATATGGCCTAAAAGTACATTGTGCACTTCAAAAGAAAATTTGTTTATATGAGAGGCAATGAGAGCATTGTTATCCTTTTTCCAATCGGTATTTTTTTTTGGTAGGTAAGATAGCTTATATTAAACGAGTTTTAACTGGTCCCAAAAACCATGAGAATAAACATGGATTAAAGAGTAATAATCTAAGCTGAGCAAGGAATCCACTCAGGGGTACTAGAGGAACTAAAACAAACTAAGGCCATGCAAAAAAATAAAAAATAGAGTGCCCACACCCGGATAACTCAGACAAAAAAGACTATATCCGAGCACTACCCATGTAGGGGCTACTATGAGGATACACTAGAACCGAGGTGAAACCCACGTAGGGGTTGTAGAAAAGAAAAACATACCCAACATAAGACCCATGTAGGGGTATGAGTGAAACCAACCAGACTAGAAAAATTCCCATGTAGGGGATCAAAATCCAAGAGAAAACAAATAGACTATCCACACATAAAATAGAGACAAACCTTTTAGGATCAACAATGCAGTACCAAATCATCAGCAATAATATTTAGAACACTTTGGGGAAAATTTTGGTGCCAAATAGACAGATTTTTGTGAACAACCCCAATATCGGTGAGCACATCAACAGACTTGTTTGCTTCTCAAAACACGTGACTGGTCATGGTGTTGCTAAAATTTTGAATGTACTTTTTGGCTTCTTGGATAACAATTCTCACATTCCATGAAGGAATTTTGTTGCTATTAATATAATTTATAATATTCAAGGAATCCCCTTTGATTTGTAAATTACCCTTCTAGTCTTTAAGTGTGTCTAAAGCTCTCCATAAAGCTCGAGCTTCAACATAGTGGTTAATTTAAAGGTCTAGGTGCTTAGCATAGGCCACTACAATTTTTCCATTATAATCCCTAACCAATTCTCCAGCTTCAGAATTCCATTTAGAAGCACCATCATAATTTAGCTTAAGCCACCCAATAGGAGGAGATGTCCAGTGAGCACCAATTCTGGAATGGGGGTTGAAGGAATGGAACTGGTGTTATAGGGAATTTTGAGAGATAGTAAAAGAGTGGACTCAAGGGCCTTGAGACAAAGGAAAAGCTAAGAATTTTTAATAGCAAAGGTGATAGCTTTGTTGGCAATAGTGATAGGATCATTAGAGGTATTTAAGAAGACTATGTTATTTCTTTCAAGCCAAAATTACCATATGAGATGGTGAAGGCACACTCTCCATAAAGAAGACAACCTAGAATTTTTGAATGGTATAGGCCACTGGGTGAAAAAATGTGCCAGGGAATTGGGCTGGACCCAAGAAATGTGAAAGGTGGACATAAGGTGATCCATGGTAATCTTAAAGAAAGAACATTCCATAAAAATATGGTTAACAGATTTCCAAGCAACCATACAAATATGACATCTGTTAGGAATGACCATACCTCTTTTCATGAGATTATCAATCGTAAATATTTTGCTTTGGATGGCCAACCAAGAAAAAAAAGCAATTTTTGGAATAAGGTGTTTATGCCAAACCATATTAAAAGGAATGTGGACAGCTTGGATATTGAGAGTCAGTTGATGAGCATATTTGACAGAGAAAAGACCAAAATCAATTTCTTTCCAAAAAGGGATATCATGAGATGTGCCAGAAGGGATTATTGTTGCATTTAGCAAAATTTGTAATTCTACTATGGCATTTGTAATTTGAGCATCAGCATTGGCAATATGGACTTATTTCCATCTTTTGGGCTCAATGGATATATCTATAAAATCTACCACCTTATTGCCTATTAGTATATCCAATAAGGGTTGCAACACTGAAACCACATTGTCTTCAATAAGCGGTTGATTTGTGATCCACCTGTCTGTCCAAAAGTTGATTATGTTCCCTGGTACAAGCTATCATCTAGTCCCCTTTTGGATTAAATATCTGGTTTGGAGAATCGATTTCCAGAAATTGGACCCATCTTTAGGAATATTTTCATCCATGAAATTCCTATTTTGGATTTATTTTTTATTTATGATTGAAACCCATTCGAGGTTAGAATTTGTGAACACTTTCTAGACTTTTTTGGCCAATAACACAATGTTTATATTGCAAATTCTTCAAAGTCCAAGACCCCCCTAGATTTTGGGAGAACAGACCTTTTCCTAGCTTACCAAATGGAAATTTTCTTGTCTTCTAATTCTGCCTAGAGGAATCTCTTCTGAATCTACTCTATATTAGTATAAACAGAGGTCGAGGCTTTGAATACTGACATGAAATAAACTGGTATACTTTGAAGGCAGGCCATTGTAATAGTTACTTTGGTTGCTTGAGATAGGAGGGTCTCTTTACAACCTACAAGTTTCTTGTTGATTCTTTCAATAGCATTGCTCCACATGGACTCTTTGGGATAGTTGGTGAAGAGAGGAAGGCCCAAGTAGTAGGTGGGAAAATCAAATATAACACATTGAATAATATGAGCTATCTTGATCTATCTGTTTAAGGGGTTATTGATGAAGAAGATTTTGCTTTTAGCATAATTTATATTTTTCCCGACATCCTCCTCATAGAGATCTAAAATACTTTTAACTATTTTTGCTTTCTATATTGATGCATGAGTCGCTAGGATAGTTTCATATACAAACTACTGATGTGAAAGGGGCCTCATGTTGGTTGCAAATTTAATACTCGATATCATGCCATTTGATTAGACAACTTTGAGTACTCTTCCAAGAGATTCTGCAAGAATGATAAAAAGAATAGGTGACAGGGGGTAACCCTGCCTAAGACCCCTATTACTTGAGAAATAACCTACTACAGACTTATTGACCAGAACTGAAAACCAAGGACTAGAAATGTAGCTTTGAATTAATTCAACCCATTCTCTGTAGAACCCAAATTTGAGAAGAACATCAAGAAGGAAATCTCTATTGACCCTGTCAAAAGATTTATTCATGTCAATCTTAAAAAATAGGGCAATTTTTTTTGCTTTGGGATATAGAGTGAAGGACTTCATCAAAAGTTATAATACCATAATTTATCGATATCCCTTTGACAGAACTACCTTGGCAAGGGTCTATAATCTGGGGAAGAATTTCTTTTATTCATGTTGTCAGAGCTTTGGTTAGGATTTTTAAGATCGCGTTGCACAGGTTGATAGGTCTAAAATCTGCCGTGGATTTGCACATAGGCCCTTTGGGTACAAAAGCTATAAAAGTAGAGTTGATGCCTTTAGGAATGGATCTAGAATTTTGGAGATATTGTATGGCCTTGTAGATGTCTTGGTCAATAATGTCACAAAAATTCTAAAAAAATTGAGGATAAAATCCATCAGGACCAGGGGCTTTGTCAGGGTGCATAGAAAATAAGGCTTATTTGATCTCATCAAAAGTAAGAGGCTTAATGAGCATGTAATTCATTTCTGAAGTGACCAGATTGGGTATATGGTCGAGCAGTTGTCTTTTAGCTTGACCAAAATTTTGAGGATTGGCTCCCAATAGTTCTTCAAAAAAATAAGAGGCTTCATCTTGAATTTCAAAAATATCCCTGGTAATGGAGTCATCGCCTTTGGTCAATTCCCTAATTTTATTTAAACTTTTGTGCCTGAGGGTGGAAGCATGAAAAAATTTTGTATTTGAGTCACCTTCCTTGAGCCAAAGGGCTCTAGATTTTTACCTCCAAAATATCTCTTCTTTGGAAAATATATTATGGTAATTAGTTAGAAGTTGTTTCTATTTATTTTTTATTTGATCACTCAACTGACCATTTTGTATTTGTTCAATATTTTTTAACTTTTCTAGAATCTGATCTTTATTTTCAAAAATGTTGTCAAAAACTACCCTGTTCCAAATTTTAAGATTTTATTTGACAGCATTGAGCTTTTGGGAGACTTGCAAAATAGATTAACCAAGAAAATATTGCTACCACCAATCAGAGATTTGATCTCGTAAATCAGGGTGTTGCATCCACATGGATTCAAATTTGAAGGGGATTTTAAAATTGGGTCCTCTATCAGCTTTGAACAAAAGAAGGTAATGGTCTGAACCTACTCTCGAGAGACATATGAGAGTAGCATGACCATAACAGGAATAGTTTCTTAGGATAGGAAGAATCTATCAATATTGACTTGAATATGCTAGTCCCCAATTCTCTGGTTGCTCCATGTGTATTTTACCCCTTTTATTTGGACATCCGTTAGTTCACTGTCAGTAACAAAATTGTGAAAATATTCAATGCTTTTTGATGGAGTGATGTTTCCCCCTTTCTTTTCTAAGGGGAAAAGAGGAGAATTAAAATCTCCAGCAAGAATCCATGAAATTTTTTTGAAAGCATTTCTCATATGTCTCAAAGTATCCCATAAGAAATTTTTGTTGTTTTGATTGTTAGGTTGGATAGGACCCAGGAGTAATTTTTGTCTTTATAGTAAAACATCATGTTAAGTACTCTATCAGATGAAGATATTATTCTGCCCTCCACTTTACCAGGATCCCAATTAATTACCTTGAGCAGGGCTAAAGGTGAAATCACCATTCCTCCAAATCTATTTAGCAATTTTCTAAATTTTATTCTGATCAATCTTTGTTTCTTGCATAATCATGATAGTAGGTCTATAATCTTTCCTCAAAGTGCTTGCAAGTCTTTGCTTAACAAAACTATTGAGGCCTCTCACATTCCATTAGAGGATATTCATCTTGGAAACTTTTCTACCTCCCTTTGACTGTTGTAAGGGAGGTTTGGGTTTTTTTGAATCATCCTTGTCCTGACTAAATAAATCTTGGAATAGGGTCTTTTGAATACCATTGGCAATTTCATTTTCTATATATTTTTTCTTTTGTTCATTTATGGAAGGTCTTCCTTTCTTTTTATCGCTGCCAATGTCCGCAGAGGATTTCTTGAAACTTTTGGTATTAATAGGGCTAAAATCAGGTTTAGTTGGGCTAGGGTTATAGAATTCATTCTTGACTTTATCTGGAACAGAGCTACAAATTTTGATGTGACATTTTGTACAAGACAAAGGTTTAAAGGGAGTATGGGAAGGCCCATATTTGGAAGAGGTTTGGGGTTCCTCTAGGGTATATAGATTAGGTCTGAGAGGAGTAGACTCATTGAAAAGACTATCATCACATTGTTTGAATTCAGGAAAAGGACTTTCTGAAAAAGCACCAAAATGATTAGAGAAAGAAAAGAGAGAGCTTACCTTAACTTGGTCATCCACTGGATCTAATTTTACAATCTTCTTTCTTTTGAGCGCATCAGAACCAGAGTTCTTTTTTGGTAATACCCAGTGTGAGTTTACTTTCCTTGAATTTTGACACCTTGACACCCATCCTGAGGCCCATTTTGAAGAGTGTTGGAAAACATGGAGCGTACCATCTCTTTGGAGGGTTTAAGATTAGGGCACTAAGATTTGAGGTGATCCTGAGTCTGATATGTAATGCAAAATATAATCTTATTTTCATATTCGATAGTCTAGGCCCAACAATAGGAGTCGTAGACCAGGTTGATACAAGTAGAAAGTTAAGATTCTAGGTTAGAATTGACACATATTCTTGCATGGATCATGCGAGTGCAAGCTTGGGTAACAAGGTCAATTGCTACTAGTTGTTTCATAGATCTAGCAATATCTTGCAAAATATCTTCATGTCAGAATTATTTTGGTAATTCTGGCAGGTGAACCCAGATTGGGACGTAATTGATGCTTTGGATCTCTGGATTAAAATATTCTCCCCACTTTCATAAAAAAGGCTTTTCTGGCCATAGAACCATGATCCACCCGTAAAAATCTAGGATACATCATCTTGGTTGTTGATACAGATAAAAAAAACCTCTTGAGAGGGAAACAAGCTCCATGTTACCTAGGGTTTTCTATTTCGTACATGCCTACCTACGATAGACTCCATGTCAGGTCTACCTCCAATAAATTTTCCCACCAGAGTATAGGACTCCAGGGAAAGATGATCAGCCATAATATTATCGATAATCACCAACTCATCACCTTTAGGGATTAGGGTATTACCTTTTTTGGAAAAGGATTGCTTGTGTCCTTTAACTTTCTCAGCATAAGAAGGCAAAAAAGAGTCAGTACCTTTGGAATGTGGGGACCCACTCTACTTGGGATGCTCAATGGTTTTGTTTGGAGGGTCTTTTCCCCAAAAGGGTTCCACCTTCCCAAAAATTTTGTTAGGATCATCCGGGCTTGGTTTTGGTCCCGCTGAGTCATCACCACATACCTCACCTAGCTCTGAAGAGTTCTAAGGAATAGTTCCTCTAGTGAAATTTTAAAAATTTGTGTTCCCGCTCGAAGCTGCTCACTCGCCTAAAGTCATCATCATGTGAAACTTATGGCAACTCTTTCCAATCGGTATTATTATTGGGTATTAAATAGAATAAAAATCATTTTAAAGTTTCAAAGTGGTCTTTATCTAAAAATTCATTGTGTTCGCCTCATGGCAAAAACTCCTCCTTATTATTGATCATCCATCATAAATTTATTAGTGACATCTTTAAAAAATTAAGATCAAATGAAAGGATTAAATTCTTGTGAGGATTTTTAAATTTTGAATAAAGGTTTAAGGTTTAAATTTTATGGATTTTTACTGTAGATTATATTTTGATAATCTAAATGTGATTGAATAACCTATATATTAAGCAGACAATATCTTCTATAAATATCATCTCATATAACCTTATAATCTATAATGATAAAAGTTAAAAACTATTTTATTCTTTTTACCTTTTTGTTAATTTTATTGCTTAGAGTTTATATAAATTTATAAATGATAGGTTATCCTTTATTGTTTTAGAAGTTAGATGTGCATGTGAGCGATAAGACTTAAACCCTTGAGGAATATTATAAACAAAATAAAATCATTATTAGTTATTTTTTATAGGAGCTTCAAGAGAGTAGGATTGCACATTTTAAGTGGGTTTAGAGGTTTTGATTTTGAAACTTTGAATAAGAGGTTTAAGGTTGAAATATGATAAAATGGGGTTGTACACATTTTTAGAGTGTACTATGAAAATTAAATTTATTAATTTGTATGTATGACTACAACTTTTGTTGTATTTATTTTGAATAGATAATTTTATGGTAGACTTTCGTACAGGGTACCTAAGTTCGAATCACGGGGAGGGTGGTTCTCGTTGTGTCCTAGTGGAAGGTGGCTCTCAGTTTTACTTTACATTACTTTAAAAAAATAAATAGTATTTTTTAACATCTTTGAGGTCATAGGTCATATGAGACAATCCTTATAGAGGACATTATTTACTTAATATATGATTATCTATACCAAAGTATGATATACAACCTTATACCTATAGGATTTTTTTTTTATTGGTAAAAAATTCATTAAAAGTGGGTTTTGAAAGGGGCCCCAAAACCTTTTTACATCAGGTCAACAGACCAAACATAAGGCCAAATGAAAGGCCAATTGAAAAACACATTAAAAATCTCACCCAAAGCAGGAATTTTAAAAAATCTCACCTAAGTAGGAAATTTAAACTAGGAACTTTTTTTTTAAATCCCACCCAAGCAGGAAATTTAAACCAAGAAATTTAAAAAATCCCACCCAAAGTAGGAAATTTAAAAAATCTCGCCCAAAGCAGGAAAATTGAAAATCCTGCCCAAGCAGGAAAAATACAAGTCAAAAATCTTGTCGAAGGGTAAAACCAAAAACCAGAAACCTACCAATGGGAAACAAGAAGTCAAAGCCACCAGGAATGAAATACCACCCTGGGAAAGCAAATGGAATAGAGAAAACCACCATTCAATCCAGGATGGGCCATCTCGCCCAAGCAGGTTCGGGACAAACATGAGAAAGCAAAAAAACCTAGGAATCCACCCAAGAAAGCTAGCAACCACTACAGGAAAGCAAAAATAGCTGAAACTTAAAGAAATGATAACATGATCCCACCCAGGGATGGATCGGGAAGGCAGTCCAAGAAGTAGTATCCTGCACAAGTCCTAGAAAATGGAACATCAATTTTTAGGATCTCCATAGGCCATAATATCCCCTTGCATGATAGGTTGAACTATGAAAATGCTAGAAGAAATTAGAGGAATCCATGAAAATAGAAATACCAGCCATGGGACAAGGGGTGGGAATGTCCCAAGGAACCCAATCTAAAGGAGCCACAGGGTGATCAAGCTACAGGTAATAAAAATAGGTCCTCGTCCAAAATCGAAAGATGTAGTAGATAACCCCAGGAAACCTCCAACTCTACACATGAATGGCTTCAGAGAACCAAAACTAGAAAACTAATGAGATCCTAGTAGCAATCAAAACACAAGGCCCCATCAAAGGTCATGAAAGATACACCAAGAAACCAACAAGTAGACCAGGTCCAAGAATATTGGAAAGAAGAATCACTAAAAATAAGGTATGTGGTCCCCCCATACCATAAGGATGTAGTGAAAACCTCTTGAGAAGCACAAGGATGAATTCAATCCCCCATCCCAAAGACACAATGCACTACAACCGAGGAAACACTGGAATTTAGTAGCAAGTAGAAAACCTGCAACGAACCTGGGAAAGGCTTGAGAGCAATAGAGGAAAAGGATCCCAAAATCTCAATGAGAAATCTAGGGGAGGTCCTATAGATAAGTGGATCAAGGATCTCCCACCCCAAGGATATCATTTGCAATCACAGCCAACCTAGAGAGAAGGGCCTGAGAAGTACCATGAAAATATGATAAAACTAGGGGAGGGGGAAGCAAGAAAGTGGATCAGGACATCACCTTGGACATTTATTTACAATTCTAGAGTATCTATCATTAAACTTCTCACAAAAACAAACAAGTATAAAGATATTAAACCGTTTTCATAATTTTTGAAATTTATTTGGAAAGGTGAAAAACTATTTTATATCCTTAATATTTTGTACTAATTTTTTAAATGTTTACTTTTTTTATAAGGGTGGAATAAGAGGTTTTAAAAGGAGCCCTATGAACACTAATCAATCACACATTCAAAATAAACATACATAGGACAACCTATAAAACTAAACAAGCTAAAGTACAACAGTCAACAAAGAGAAGTAGTCTACCAAGACCATACAAAATTTGAGCCCAAGAGAACAAAATAGCCATAAGCACCTAGAAAGAGATCTAAAAGACACCATCTTAGACTTTCCCACTAGTCATAGAGTCTATTCTACTTTTGATATCTTCTAGTTGGGAGACATACTCCTCAAAATTATGGGCTAACATTTGGCTCAATCTCAACCCAGATTCCAACATGTCTTTAAGGATCAGTTTTAGCTCTCCAATTAAAACATCAACAACCCTGTCTAGGAAGACACAATAAATAATCCCATAAACAAACTCACACTCTAGATTTTTCTTCATTCTTGCAAATTGAAATAATCTGAGGGAAATCTTGATCCTAGACACAAAGCCCATCCTGAGAAATACCTAGATTCACCATATAATCAGCCCCATTGTTTCCTTCTCTATAGATGTGAGTAAACTCTACCTTTTCCATGTATTCAATCAATTTCCAAGCTTCCTCAAACATGGTAGCACTATTCCAATTGACATCTAAACTTTTTTTCAGCATTTTTATCACATTGAGGGAATCCCCTTCAATGATAACTTTCTTGGCTTGGAGCTCATTCAATTGCTTAATTCCTTGGTACATGGCCTAAAATTCAACAAAATGGCTTGATTGGGTTCCTAGAGCTTCAACAAAAATTCTCATAGTCTTACCATTCTCATCCCTGATTATCCCTCCAGCACCTGTCGGGCCAAGGTTACCTTTCGTAGCTCCATCAAAATTTAGCTTAAGCCAACCTTCAGGAGGGGGATTCCATTTAGAATTTTCTCTAGCATTGTTTGAAGCAAGAACAACCTTGCCATTAGTAGGAGATAAATTCCAGTCCTTAGCAATTCTACCTTCTTGCTTTGATTCTTCAATTCCTTCCCAATTAACAATCTCCACATTTTCTTTGATGAATAGAATGATTTTATTTGCAACTAGCATATTATCATTTTTCTTCTCTTTAAAGATACGTCCATTTCTTTCCTTCCAAACTCCCCACAAAACATGAGGAAGACTGAGGTTCCAAAGCATTTGCAATATTTTGCTTTTAAAGGGTGGGCACCATTGCAGGCAAAGATCCACTAAGGAATATGGTAAAACCCAATCTATTTGAAACTTTCTTAGAATAACCGAAAGGACTTCTTGGGTAAAAGGACAATGAAGACAAAGGTGATTCACATTCTCCAGATCTCTTTCACAAAGACTACAATGATTAGGAATATGAAATCCTCTTTTTTCTAAGTTGTCCAAAGTCAAAATTCTATTTTGGACAACCAACCAATAGAAGAAAGAAATTTTAGGGATATGGTTTTCACCCACACATTAAAGACTGGAAGCCATCCCATTTCTTCCTTTTGGAGCAAATGATAACCTGATTTAACTGTATAGAGCCCTTGCTTAGAAGGATTCCACCACCTAGAATCCTCAACATCTTCACTCTTTAGGGTATAAACCTACAACAATCTATTTAACCTCTAAGCCATTTAAAATTTCCTTTGATCCTGCCCATCAACCTGGATGCTTTTCCATAATGGTCTACCATTCTCCCACTTGATGTAATCATGAACCCAAATCCTAAAATTTTGAGATAACTCCTACTCAAGGCATCCCAAATCCATATCCTCCTTAAGGGGAAAACTTCTTAGCCAAGCATCATTCCAAAAGTGAACATGTCTACCATTCCCAATCCTCCATCTGCTTCCCTTTCACAACAAAGGTCTCATCATTTGCAAATTGTTCCAAAGGCTAGAACCCATGGGAAAGTCCCTCTCTACAAAAAAATTGATATCCTTAAGGTATTTAGCTTGAAGAATCTTAACCCAACCAACATCTTCCACCTTTTCTAGTTTCCATCCTATTTTCCCTAATAGGGTTGTATTTAGCTCCTTGAGTTTTCTTAAACCAAGCCCTCCACCCTCCTTTTGGCAGACAAGATCCCACACCACCAAAGGAATTATTTTATTTTCCTCTAAACCTAACCATAAGAAATTTCTTTGCATTTGTTCAATCTTATCACAAATCTTAGCAGGCATCTTAAAGAGAGATAGAAAATAAACTAGAATGCTTTGGAGTGAAGCTTTCACCAACTAAGCTTTCCTTTTCTAGCTCATCAAAGCTCCTTTCCAACCAACCAATTTCCTAGAGACCCTTTCCACCACAAGGTTCCACATCTCTTCCTTCACTCTCCCTTTGAAAAGCAACATTCCTAGGTAAGTAGTTGGAAGGGTACCTATCCCACAATAAAAAATTTGAGCAATCTTCTATTGTCTAATAGCCGTAGTTAAAAAAGTAGATCTTGCTTTTACCAAAGTTTATTTTTTGACCTGCAAAAATCTCATATCTCTCCAGAATAGCTCTTAACACTCTAGCCTAGGGGATTGAAGCCTTAGTGGTGATAAAAGTGTCATCAACAAACTATTGGTGAGAGATGGGATTAATAGTAGAGGTAGGCTTTATACCACTTATACATCTATCAAAATTGAATTTTGTGATAGATCTCCCAAGAGCCTCAACTAAAATTATAAAGAGATAAGGGGATAAGAATAAGGGGATAAGGGGTCCCCTTGCCTAAGGCCTCTTTTGCTTGGAAAGTAACCCACAACTAAACCATTCACTAGAACTAAGAATATGGATGAATAAAAGTAGATTTTTAGGAGATCAACCCAATTCTGATGGAAACCAAAACTTCTTAGCACTCTAATAAGGAAGTCCCAAGAGACCTTGTCATAAGCCTTATTCATATCTAATTTTAGGAGCATCCCTTCTTCCCCACTTCTATCAAGTGAATGGATAATCTCATGGATAGTGATAATACCATCTAAAATCTACCTTCCTTTGATAAATCCCCCCTGATGGGGCTCAATGATAAAAGGGAGCACCACCTTGATTCTATTTGCAAGAGTCTTCAATAAAATTTTGTAAATGGTGTTGCAAAGACTAATAGGTCTGAAGTTTGAGAAAGAGTTAGCTCCAACTACTTTCAAAATGAGAGCTAAGAATGTAGAATTAATATCCTTTGGAATAAAATGACTCTTTTGAAACTCCTTAATAGCTTCAATGATATCCCCACCCACTATATTCTAGAAATGCTAAAAAAAACCTTTTGGGAAACCATTAGGGCTAGGATATTTATCCCCATTCATATCAAAGAGATCATTTTTAATATCCTCATCCTTAAAAGGGCTCATTAATAAATCATTCATCTATTTAGTCACCATAGTAGGAATATTGCATAATAACTCACTCATTGTCTGCTAATTAATAGGATCTTCAGTTCCAATTAGATCCAAAAAATACTTGACTATTTCTCCTTTGATATCCAAAGGGTCCTTAGAGAGTTTTCCAGCTTTGAGGAGTTTTGTAATTCTATTGCTACTCTAGTGTCTAGGAGTAGGGACATGGAAAAAATCATATTGCGGTCTCCCTCTTTGAGCCATGTTATTCTTGACTTTTGATGCTAGAAGGTTTCTTCACAGGCCAAAACATTAATGAGATCCATAAGGACCTGCTTTTCCTTATTCCTTGTGTCCTTTGAAAGGCCTTCCCTATATATTAGTTATTCTATATGTAGACATTAAAATTTGACCCACTTTTCATCATTCTCATAAATTTACCCTCATGCATGAACCCTATAACCAACCAATCCAAAGTCACCTTTTAAAGACCTAAAATTAAGCATGTATTGCTTAAAAAAATAAGGTAATATTTGATCTAACATTTACCCTATTGAATATTCTCCATTCTTCTCAAAACCACTACCATTGGATTGGGATCGAAAAGATATTTTCAACGAGTATTATTTTATCCCATTTTGACATTGTTTGGTCCCCCAAAATGCAAAAAAACTATACATGGGTCAAGTTGTCTCGAATTCGTGGTCCTTCCTTATAGGGTCTAAATCTGGCATTACAAATTCATGGTTGTTCAATATAGGCACAAATTTGACAATTTTTGGGTTTTTACTCTCAAAACCCTAGTTTTGAGCTAACTTTTATGATGTTGGCTCTAACCCAAGTTTGAGTTTTATTTTCCTTACTAAAGCCCTCCAAACCTCCTATAACTAGAAGGGTTGGACTCCTATTTTCCATCAACCTCATGATGATTGCAAGTGCTTTTGATTCTCTCAAGGAATTTATTGTTTTTAGAATGCTATATTGTTGCTTTGGTTCTATAATTCTTGTGATTAGCT
Source organism: Wollemia nobilis (assembly GCA_028583015.1). Lineage (NCBI taxonomy): Eukaryota > Viridiplantae > Streptophyta > Pinopsida > Araucariales > Araucariaceae > Wollemia > Wollemia nobilis. Next base: position 1,503,494 of record JAQPPZ010000386.1, on the reverse strand, counting down.
ACTTTTGGTGAGCAAGTGGAGGAGCCTTGATGATAGATTTTATGCATGACTTGTATTCTAAGAGGGGGAGAGGACTACCATCTTGCTTGTTGCCTTCACTTTTTCATTGCTCTTTTGCTTCTACCATAGGCTAATCAGGTTGTTCTTACATCATTAGTTTTCTTAGATCATTAATTTTCTATTTTGCATTAAATATTTTGCATTTATGAATTAGATAAAAGCTCTATTGCAAATTCATGTCCTATACTTAGGGTGCAAATTTGGTGAAACCCTTGGTTTCACCATTTTATCTCTATTTTTGAATTCACGCCTATCCATTAGGGGGTATGAATTTAGTTACTAGGGTTTGAGGGTAAATTTTTCTCCCAAAACCCTAGCTCATTTTTTACATGCTTGATTTCTATTACATAAAGTAGATTCCCTCATTCCTAATCATGAATAGAGATTCCATAAATTAGAATATCAATGATGAAATGAATTAAAACTATAATAAATAAAGTAGATTTCATCATTCCATTCAATCATACATTTTTTCCATTTAACCAAATGTTGCAAGATCTTTACATTTAAGAATATCAACAGTTAATCTTCCATTCTAGGAAAAACATAACAAAAATACTATTTACAATATATCTTTTTTCTTCATATCAAGCTTGTATAATTTCAATACAATAACTCAAAAAGTATAATTACTTCTTCACTAACATTATTATATTTTCAATAAAAAATGGTCCTTAGACATATTTATCTTTGGGGTCCTCCTCTTGAAATATCTTTCCCCACGAACTTGTATAAGAAGTCTAGGGATTATGACAACTCATGAAAATGCATATGCAACTTAACATGCACTATGCAAAAACACATACAACCATGCAAGATACAATCCATGCAACCAAGGAGACAATCCCATACTTCTCTCAATAATAAATTTATTATCTACTCAAGCCTTGGGAACTCATTATTAAAAACAAATACAACTCTCATTAAGATATTCTTCATTCTTGAACCCACATAAAGCTTTTATATTTAGAACACAAATTACCAAAATACCTCTATCATGTAAATAGGAATAAATTATTCTTTTAAAAAAGTTACCCTTCTAATTGATCAACATCTTTATAATTTCCAAAGTACTTATTTAATATTAATATCTAAAACAACCTTTACTTAACCACTTAATACAACTCACTATTTTATTTTAAGATATAAAGTAAAAGACAACATTGAGAACTTATATCAAATAAATAAGCACCGCACTCAAGAAAAATCTACGTAGTTCCCATCAACCAGGGTGCAACAACAAAACCTCACAACCAACAAAAATGCATCGAACAACAAAATCAAAAGATATTGAAGGGAGTTGAAAAATATAGCTCAAGGCCAATAGAAGCATACCCAAAAACTAATAAAATACTTGATTTATTTCAAACGTAACTAAAGTAATAGAATATCCTTTTCCAAGCATCAACCAGCACACAACCAAACTATGTAAAATCACAACCATCACAAGCATAAGCATCAAAACCTTATGAAAGGATCAAAATAAGCAATAAAATGGATTAAGGAGAAACCAAAACTATAGAACCAAAGCTATAACACAAAAGAATGAATCTTTTATTAAAACCATTGGACTCAACATAGGTCTAAAACACAAGAAACAAACAACAACATCCAACGGTGACTAGAAAAGACTAAGAAAAGACAACAAATCCGAAGGAATTAAAAATAGCAAAGCAAAAGATATTTTTTTAGACCATAAAACAAGAAACCATGATCTGGAACACCGTGGCCATCATCCACATAGGGGTTAAACGAAAAGCACTCTAAACCAACACCTGATGAAGGTAAAATCAAGCAACTTAAAGAAAACTTTAGCCTTAAATCATGCAAACAATAAAGCAATATTAAGGTATAAAGGAAACTTTAGGCACCAAAAACATGTCTTTTTGTGATCCCCTAAAAAGCCAAATTTTTATTAATTCTACAAATTTACAAAACACCTCCCAAAATCCTTATAATTCATCAAAATTATCCAAAACAATAAATAATTCCTCTAAAATCCATAAAATCTCTAAATTCTCTCCAAATTCCTCTAATTCCTCATTAACTCCTTTTAATCTCTCCAAAACCTCCAAATTTTTCCCTAATTCTTCGTAATCCATCCAAAGTTTTTGAATTTTTCCTCTAATACATCTAATTTATCCTATTTCTCTCCCTAATCTCCCTAATTCCTTGTCAATTTCCCCTAATCCTCCCTAAACCCTTATAATTTCTCCTTAATTCATCTAATTTTCTCTAATTCTCTTTTAGTTTCTCTAAATTCTCTCTGATCTCCTCTAACCCCCCTTAATTCCTCTAATTACCCTCTAATTCTTCCAATCCTCTTTAATTTCTTTTAATTCCTCTCTAATGTCTTTAATTTCTTCGAATTCCTCTAATCTTTCTAGTTTCCCCCTACCCTCCTTTAATTCCTCAAAACCCTTATTAATTCTCCTACGTGTCCTAATTTCCCTTTAATTTTTCTTTAATTCTCCAAATCATCAAAATTACCAAATGTCCCATTTAATCCCTATTTCCCTAATAAAATTCCTAATTAAGCCCTAATAATTTCATAATCCCTAGCCAAATCCCAAGGAAAAGGTACAACAAATTCATAAATCCTAAAACAAATCCCTAAAAATCCTAGTCATTCCTCAAAATCCCCATCAAATCTCCTAGGAAATGCCCACATTAAATTCCCAAATCTCCCCAAAATACTCCCTCCAATTTTTGAGCCAATTTAAAATTCATAAACCCTTGGTCAAACCCCCATGTTAAATGCCCCTAATAAATTCACAAATCCTCCTACCCCCATCTTGCATTTTTCTAGGAATTTAAAATTCCTCCAAATCCCTAGACAAGCCTTCTAATAAATATCCTTCATAAATTCCAAGTCCTCCCCAAATCCACATGGCACTTTTTAGGAATTTAAAATTCCTCCACCTCATCCCAAGGTCTCCACTCCCCATGCCAATTTATGACACTTGGGTGGGTGAGGACTCACCTCACCCAAGGTCATTAATATTGGAGGGTGCACATTCCTCTATGAGGAATTCTCTATATTTTTCTTGGTCTCCCCACATACCACTTGGATACTACCTCATGCCAGGTCATTTCCCAATCATCACCCCCCTCACCTTTGCCAAAAATCTATAAATATCCCCTTCTTCTCTCATTTGCAATAACACATGATTTTCCATACCAATAATTTTCCAAAATTGTCTCAAACCTCCCTTGTATGCTTATCCACCATCTATAGCCAACTCCCCCTTTAGCCATCACCAATCATACATAGAAATGAATCCAATCCCCACCATGTCCACAATCCATTTTTGAAGTTGCACATAAATAGAGCATCATATCTGCATCATATCACTACCAAAGGTCAAGCATACCCTCATGAAGGTTTGTATCAAGTTTCATCAACATCAAAGCAGTAGATACCCCAATGTTCCAACCCCAAATGACCTACAATCGTCATTGTCAAGCTCTTAAACGGTCTGCAAAGGATACCATCATCCCTCGGATGGTCACAAACTAGAGAGAAAACCAGTTTCAACCTTAGCAATATACATAGTAGCAAGGTGAGGAAAGGTATAATTTTAGTGTTTTATGATATTTTGGCATCATCCTTTCAGTTTAAATAATATTTATTATAGTTTATTGCTTACATCTTTTATGAGATTTGGGACCTAACTAAGGTAGGACCCTTGATGCTACTTATTGTGGGTTGTGTGCCAGGACATTTGAGGAGCCTTTAGCCTTCTAGGGTGGTCCATAAAGCAAACAAGGCTTCAAAACCCACCCAACTCTCATGGTGGCATAGGATATTTCATAGCACCATTGTATTGTCTTGTAAAAGGGTCACCTTCTTCTTTGGAGGTCCCATTTGTAAAACCCCAAGAGGGTTATTTGTAATAAAAATATTGCTTGAAACATCTCTTATATTGTTCAAATAAATAGTGCATTTCTATGTCATACTAATGGCGATCACAGTGGGACCCTTACCTTGACCACATCTTGACATTTTCCATTTTCTTTTCGACAGTAGAATTAATCATGTCATTGTTGTCTTTTATTTTGGTATATGTCTTGTGTGTGTATTTATTTTAAATTTTCATGTTGTTTTTCTCATTTTACTATCCTATGTTTATTTTACAGGTCTGGTATATCCTCAATATCACCTTATCACAAGGCATATTGAGGCCCATAGAGCGGGCCTCTCATCATCTACATCCAATTATCATGATCCTACCATGAATAGTCAAAAGTTCTAACCGACCAATGGCTGGACAATCTTGATATATGGTTTTCCAAGGATAGAAAATCAATGTTCCAGAGCTTGTGTGTCATAGAACTAGACTTGCACCCCTGGACAACTTTCAAAACACCATTAGATCACGATTTAGAGGCTTCTTTTCTCTCTTTTTAGCTTAAATCATCATCATTTGTTTCACTTGTTTATCATAGTTGTCTTTAATCTTCATAGCCTAATTGTCTTTCCATCTCTTAGCATAGTCATTCAACCCTTCAATATTAGCATAGTGGTCCTTTTCTTTAGCTTAGTTTCTTCTTCAAGTCCTTTAGCATAGTAGTCTTCCTTTGATTTAGTTTTTTTGCTTTTCCTTTCCTAGCATAGGTGCTTTTTCATTTCTTAGCCTAGGTGTTCTCATTTTTCCTAGCTTAGGTGTTTTTACTTCCCTTAGAATAGCTACTTTATTTTCCATAGCATATCTCCCTTTGCTTCCTTAGAATAGGTGCTTTCTATTTCCCTAGCATAGTTATTTTCTTCTCTTAGCATAGTTGGCTTTTCTTTCCTTAGAATAGTCTCTTCTCTCTTCTTCATCATAGTTGTTTTTAAATCCTTTTAGCATAGTTGTCTTTTCATTATCATAATTATTTTAATCTTATTATAAATAGTTGTGTTTTTCATTTCCATAGCATAGCTTATCTTTTCATTTTCCTAGTATAGTTACTTTCAATATATTTAACATAGTTATTTTTATTTCCATAGTATAGTTGCTTTCACTTGCTTAGTTTAATTGTTTTTATTTCTTTAGAATAATTGTTCTTTATTTTCATAGATTAGTTACCTTTTTTTATTTTCTTGGAATAGTTATTTTCATTTCTTAGCATAGTTGTTTTCATTTCCTTAGAATAGTTGTTTTTTTCAAGTTTCATAGCTTGGTTATTTATTTAAAAATTTTAGCATAGTTGTTCTTCAAGTTTCGTAGCATAGTGGTTTTTTTTTCCATAGATTAGTTGCTTTTAATTTCCTTAGAATATATGTTTTTCTTTTTTTAGATTAGTTTTTTTTCATCCTCATATATTAGAATGCTTTTCATGTTTTCCATATATTAGTGATGATAACCCGGGTGTTGTAGGTGAGTTGGAGAGGAGAGGGTAATCCTTCAAGGGAGGTCCCAGGTTCAAATCTCCACCCTACCAAAAAGCTGAATTGGGTATCCAAAATCCAATTGATAATGTTGGTGCGAGCAGGGTCGGGTACGACTCTCGGGTGACTTTGACGATGTAGAACCCCCTATTCGTGGTCTCTCAGACCAAGGCGGCTCCGCAAGGGGTTTTTCGATTTAAAAATATATATATTAGTGATGATATTTTTTATGCATTTCCTTAGTGTCTATTAGAGATAGAGATTATCTCATTGACATTTGTCTTTCCATGATAGGTTTATATTTACTTTAGTTTCTTTTCCATTGTATTTTCTTGTTAAGTCCTCCTTCTTTGGTGTCAATCAAGTTTCCCCCCTTTTCATTTCTACTTATGTCAGCTCTGTGTTTTGTCTCTAGAGTCACAGATAGATCATAGTTGTAACCGTTTACCTCCAAATAATTTATAGTTGTGACCATCTAACCCCAGATAGTCACACCTAAATTAGGATTATTCTTCTAGTTCTCTCTCGAGCACCTTCCTTTAGTCAATAGGTCCTCTATCCACTTCTTACAGGCAGTTCTTCCTCATTATGGGTTTCTTTCATTTAGGTTTCCTCTTCTTTAATTCTTCAAGGTTCTTCCTTCCCTAGGCTACATTATTTTTTAGATTTTATTTTTGACTAGTATAGTTGCATTTGCATATTACAGCATAAAATAACATTCTTAGGATTAGTATTTACTTTCTTTGCATTTAGTTTAGGAAAATATTGCATCTTGCATCCTTAGGATTAGTTTTAATTGTGCATTAGGTATTCTCAACACATAAAAATAGAAAACAATAAAAACATAAATTCACATGCACTTGCACATCATTTTTCACAAAATTTTGCAAGGATAACCAACCAGTGACGTTGAACTTCATCCCTAACCATTGGTTGATCCCTTAGAAACCATATTCTAGATCGCATATTTTCATGCTTCATCACTAGGAAATTGGTTACTCTTGGGACTAGCTCAGGGTAATATGAGGTTAAATGCCCTTACTCATGGGACTTGATAATCATTGGGTGTGCAACTATCATTTTTATTGAGCCTAATCAAGGGTGAAGCGAAATCCAAATGGGCCACCATAAGTTCTTAACAACACCACCTCTTTTGGAGGTTCCTTTTTTCCGTTAGGATACTTGGATCCTACCCTACCCTAGGAAGCCTTTTTTAGTCATTTGTGTGCCACTTCTCATAAGAGGGATGGACATAAACATACCCTTGTAGATACAACCCCATCCAACATTTTGTAGTTCCTGGGACTAGGGAACATCAAAACACACAAAACCAAAAAAAATAACAAACCACCAAAACATCCCAAACCATACCAGTAACATACAAAAACAACATTAAAATGCAAAAACACATTCACAAAACATTAGCCTTATATTTTTTTATTTGATTGCTTGTTTATCTTTTTGTTGTGTAGGTAAAGTTTTCTTTTGCAAAAACTCATCAAGCACAACCACCAAAACCATCCACACACTTCAAAATAGTCCATTCCCTTTTTTGCTACATGTCCCTATGTCTATCTCATTTGTACCTTATCTCTATAATCTATCATTTGAGCCTTAAGGGTTAATAGTGATGGTCATCTGACCTTAGACGATCGACAGTTTTGGTCGTCAGTCATCAGACGATCATACCTAGAACAAGGGTACACTTCAAAATTCCATTCTTCCCCACTTTAACCTATCATTCATAGTTTTTGATCTAGACCAGAAGCTAGTCCCATGCTCAAGGAATGTAATTCCATGGATTATTCCAAACATATCTCCCCTCCTTCATCCACTCCTCCAATCCATTTGGAGGAGATGCATTTTCCCCTACATAGCACCCTTTCCATAATTCATCATCTCCCATGTCCAATCACCAAATCTATTTCTCAACCTTCACATTTTGATCTAAGCTTAATATCTCAAACCACATCCACCACTTTAATCAAAACCCCTCTTGAGAGAACCACTTCGTCCTTCTTACCTTGATCCACCTCTCCTTCCAACACCATATCTTGCCCCTCTTCTCCTAACACCCTATACTTTATCTCATATCCATCTAGTGGTCTAGTGCCCATAATTTAGCCACTCATTCCATCCTCTCCCTCCACTTAATCCCTACCCATGTTCTCCTCCCTATCAACTCAATCTTGACCACAATGTCAAATCATTCAAACCTATTGATTCCACTCTCACTCCACATCTAGTTGGCCCAAGACTAATCTTAGATCAAATCACAAACCTTGAACTATAGTCTAGTCATCAAAGAACCTTTGTATAACCTTTTAAATCCCCCTTAATACAAACCCCCTTCATTTCCTCTTATTCATATTGAGCTTCCAATCGACCTCAACCTCCTCCTCATCCACCTCATACCTGGAAACCTCTATCAGAACCTTTGTCGATGATATTTCAAATATTATATGATGAAAATGTGATTTCCTTACCAGGTATTCAACCAAAAGATCCTAATAAATCCAAACTAAAATGGTATAAGGAACATCACTATTACATCTATCATCATCAAAAGGGTTACGGCATTGATGGTTGTTGACATTTTTGGCATCTAGTACAAGATTTACTGAATCACGAGGAATTAACCATCTCATCGACCTGACCCCCTCCATTCCAAATGGCTCCATTATTCTTTGATCTCTTCCTCTTCATAAATTTACCTCTTTCACCTATCTACATCTTGCACATAACCACCAATCAAATCAATCCATCCCAATGCACCATAAAACAAATCACTTTATCATGACCTTGATCAATACCCAACATCCATTCTTGGAATATGCATCTATCCAAGATCCTTGCCCATGACTATCATTAACCCTACTCTATTAAGAAAAAAGTATAACTTCTCTCCTTTAATCAAAATCTAATCAACTTCAATTTGACATACCCCATGCTTCTGATTGTATGGTTACTCATCCATCATACTTTGAAAAAATGATTGAACTATGATTAGGATACCTACCAATGGTTGGTTAGTTTACCACATCCAATCAAGCTCATCAATATATCAATGGTAAGGTTCAAAGATATGTATCCTTTCCATAGTTAAGGTATCTCACATCGATCATGATTCGAGATAATCTTAAGTCTCCCACTCAAGTGCATCTATAGTCAATCACCATCATCATCCCATAGTTCACCAATTCCACCCTCCCTACTCCCTCCTCACCTTATTCAATCTCCTATTATAGGTTCTCGATTATTGTTGTACGATCATGCTTTGAGCGATTATGTACCTATGGCTAGTTCCTTTTTCTTCTTTATTTTTCCTTCACTCATTCCTCCCTCTTCCTCTATTTCCCCCTCATTTCTCTCTTCCCCTTTTCCTCATCATTTTTTCCTCCTTTAACCTTCCTCATTTTATCATTTCTCCCCCCTCTTCAATTTACCTCTAGCCTGGGAGATTCATCCATCCTTAAAAATCTACTTGTGTGTTTGGGAGTGGAAAGTCTCTCCACTTCCACTTTTTAAGACATCACAAAATTCCCACATTTCCCTTTACTCTCTTCATCATTATTTTTTTACATTCCACCATTCATCAACATCCTTAATCTAACCTTTCTCCTCCCTACTTCCCTATCCATAACTATCTCTTACTCACTAGAGGAACTCCTCCATCCTTCGCTTCATAATTTTTTATGAAATGCTACTTTGATCACTGTTCAATTTTGTATGTATATTTTGCTAAGCATGGTTCATTGTGTTAATCAAGGGCATCCATATAGTTATGTGTGTCCTGTTGATTTCTATATCTTCATGTTATTATAATAGCCTCTTTTGTAACACACCCTACACCCATCATCAATATTATGTCATGCTCCTTATTTTTATCACATTTCCACTCTTCCCCTTTAGGCAAAGTTCTCCTCTGACATCTTGTCCTTTCCTTGTCTTTGGTTAGGATAATATTTAGGTTCTTTTGGTTATTTAGCCATACCTAGGATTATAATCAACCTTCATCGAATATCATTTGGTCTTAAAGTTATTTAAGTCTTTCTTGGTTACCTTAGATTCTCTTTAGGACCGATCACATTCTCCACATATTAATCACATTTTGAGTCTAGGGAAGACGTAGCCATGCATAGCTCTAGCCATAAAGTGAATTATTTTCCCTACTCATCCTATCATACGCATAATCTAAACCTAAGGATCCATAGTGCAAAACAAAAAATAATTAAAAAAGTGAAAAAAAATAAAAAAAATCTTAATCATGGATCCTTGGGTATTTTAGACATCTCCACCGGGGCTATAGATGCCTGGCTGGTAGTGGATCAATGTTAAAGGATTATGAGGCTATCTTCACCAGGGCTATAGACGCTTGACTGGCAGTGGAGTATGTCATCTATGTGGTGACATGTCTATCATATTAGTGGCCTTGTTTTGTATAAATCTATGATCGCTCATGAATGAGCTATCTTATAATGGCTTGAGTTATAATTGGTTAGTCCTACCTCACTCAAAATTAGAAATGAACCTCATTTACACACTTGGATCCATAATATACTTGACTCCCTAGGATGGTCTTAGTATCTTAAAGTGCCTAATTAACTATTATATGAACTTGATTGGTGTCACTAAGGTGTTTGAGTTCCCTAAAATTACCTTTAGATTCTCCTTATTAGGACAATTGAGACAATAAGTATTATTGTTACCTTCACCCCTTTTCTATGTGTCTTTAGATCCTTCATTGTTATTTTATCATATATATCCTAGTAGTAGTAACCCCATTTCTATCTCATCTCAAATATCCTCTTTCTTATTCCATTGTCATATCATTATGATTGTGTTGATTCCCTTGATTAATCAACTAAATCATGGTTACTAACAAGCACACAAAAAAAATTTAAAATGGTTATCCAATAAATATGTATATATCTATTCTCTAAGTATCACATAATTACCATATCATATGTTATTTATCTCTACAAACATCTATCTATATCTATATCATACATCCATACTCCATCACATTATACACATCACCATACATAACACATAATAACCACAAATATCATATGTATATATATCATCTATCAAAAATATCATACATCATCATAATGTCATGCTTGTAGGCTACATCCTCATGGCCCTCAGGCCTACAAAACAATGGCTCACATAGACACAATAAAATTACCCACCTCATTATTGCCTGCCACTAGTCTCTCCACTCCCCTCTGCCTTGTCTCGACATGATTTTCCACCACCACTCCTATGTTGTATCTCTACCTAGTGAGACATCACTATACCTAATGCCTATGAGTTCATAATCTCTGTAAACCATGACACTAGTAGGGAAAATCAAGGGTGCACTCCTCTAGCTCCTCTACAAGTGTGATGAGGCTAACAATCATGAAGGTATCATCACACATGCTCTAATTAGGGTATCCTCTAGTACCCTCATCCAAGATCTCTCCTATTATAACCCTACCATGGCCATCATCTCCCTCTCTTGGCTCCTACCACCTCTACCTGTAATGTTGTTATCTCTACCTCTTGGTCTCTTACGGATGTCTATGGTTGTTTGACCATCAATGTCTCAATGCTTCGATGCAAACCATCATGCTCTGCCACCACCCTATCGATATCCTCTTGTAAGCTTTCTACCTAAGACTATAGTTTATCTATCTTCTTCTCCCATGATTTCCACCTCTACCTCTCAACCTCCCACTAACTTTGCTCTATCGCATAGGTCATCTCTTGCTCTGTCCATTGTTCCTCCAAAATGCAAACTTGCTCTACCATAGTGGCAATGTCCTCACCCCCATATCCTCCATAACCCTCATCCCCTCTTAATCTCCCATCTTCTCTATCACCCCACCCTCCACACTAATCCTGCCTATCATTGTTGCAGTGGCCCCTTCTACTCCTCTACCTCATTTCCTTCAATAGCCCCTACCTCTAGCCCTGGATAAAAATGTTGTGCATTCCATCATCCATCATACTTGATTGTCATAACCACATCCTCCACCATCAACACCTCATCCATATCCTTCGCTAATATCTCAACCTATGGTGCAACCACTACCTCATTCATCCTCCTCTTGTATATCACTAGTGCGATAGGTTTCCCTTGCTTGAGATCAAACTACCTCAACACTCACAAGTACTAAAAGTACTAGTGCTTCATCCCATGTTGGTCGACCAACCACCTTGCCCATCATACTCATCTCAGATGCATCCCATCCTCCACACAAGTAGTCCCTCCCCTCCATGGTCATCATACAATGTCCTATGAAATAAATTTGACCCATAAATCCTCATAATAAGCCAATGTTCCTTAGCATGGTTGGCTCCTACTCTATTCCCTATATTTATACCATCTCATGGTATAAGGTACATCTCACCCCATATCTATATGAGCCTCCCATGGCAACCCTCTAGGTCACCCCACCTAGAAATACTCCCCTACCCATACCCTTGTAGGATCAAGATGCATCTCAATCCTAATTGACCTCATCATCGTACCTTGTATAGATATTTGTATGTTTGGGTTAGAAATATTGGAGCTCATTCATACATACTCGATCACTCAATCAAATCTATAACTAGTCTAAGTAGATTCAATAGGAATTGTGCACCCGATTAGTTTAGCAATATGACATTGAAAATCAATGTCATAAAATCCACATGCCTAGATGTGAGGAGCCTTACCTCATAATGTACCTCAAACATAACCCCATCATTATCCACACTGATATCCCTCTATAATTTCCCATAAACCTAGGCCAGCACGGCCTCCCTTGTCATTGTCTCCATCGTTTGTATCATCTCCCCCTCCACTAGTAGCCAAAATATATGATACACATCCTCCAATATGAGTGTAATATCATTGGTAGACATATGAAAAGTGCATGTATAAGTATCCCACCCATCATCCAGTTTCATGATGTATGTATAGATTACATGCACTATCTTCAATCAGGTCACCCCTTCTAAACTAATATCTCATAACCACTCCCTGTCTGTTGCTATCAACTGCATCCTTGCCTCATAAAACATGTTCTTAAAACAATTACATGTCCTCAATAGCTTTTACTGCACTCACCAACACATACACAATCAATATCTAACCCTCCTTACAAAAAACATTGATCGTCTCCCTCCTAGACAACCTCACAAAAGACCATCCGAACATGGATGATAAAAAACCATGACCATTTGGTCTCGAACGACCATCCCCCACACATGCCAAATCAATCCATAAAAAAAAAAACCAAAAATAAACCAAACCACACAACCCCAACACCCACACATTCTCCCAAAACACACTTCCTAGTCTATCTTACTCTTTAATCTATGGTTTAATTTTTCTAAAAATAAAAAATAAACACAACACACGAAGTCAAAAAATAACAATGAACAACAAGCACCAAGCAAGCTCCCACAAGCAATAAAAAAAACTTCTAAGATTCATTTTACCCATTTAATGATATAAATAAAGGTCAAATTTGAACTTACCGTCTCTACAATCCCTCCAACTCCTACCATTGATCCTCCCATCACCATATTGTCCCCTTGACCCATCAATTGGCAAGACCTTTGTATCAAATTTTCCCTCACACCTCTCACTCTCACCTTTTCCCTCATTGCCAATGATGAAAATGATTCATCATGCACCCAAAACTCCTATATATATTTTCCAGGTACATGATCGTATGAGATGACCTTAGGGTCCGACCATCATGGATGATCATATCCCATGATCATCTTGAACGATCCAAACTTTTCAAAAAAACAAAAAAATAAATAAAACCCTCCTTGTTTTTTAATGAATCCTTCTTGTCCATCACATACCCATACACATCTCTCCTATTATCTCAGATAATCATCATCAATAATTAATCAACTTGGTGGTGTACTACGCATATCACCTTCCCCACCAATCATAGTAGTTTTAGGTGTGTATGCATCCTTACCACCTAATTATCAATCAACTTGGAGGTACACAAGGTCTATCACCTTCCTCCTCAATCATAGTCGTTTCCAAGTGTGTATGCATCTTTACCACCTGATTATCCATCATAAATCAATTGTTACCAACCAATCACTCATCATCATTTTAGGTGTGTATGCATCCTTACCACCTAATTATCACACATCAATCCACTCAAGGGTACACAATATCTATCACCTTTGCTATAAATCGTAGTCATTTTAGATGCATATAAATCCTTACCACCTGATCAACAATTATCAATAATCAATCAATCATCATCAATCATAGTCATTTTAGGTGTGTATGATTCCTTACCACTTGATTATCAATCATCAATCAATCAATCAATAATCATCAATCATAGCCATTTTAGGTGTGTATGAATTCTTACCACTGTATCATCAATCAATCAATCATCACCCTCCTCATCCATCACTTTGCACTTTACTACTTTCCTAGCTTAGATTTCATTTCATGTCATTTACTACTTTCCTAACTTAAATCTCATTTCATGTCATTTACTGCTTTCCTAGCTTAGATTTTATTTCATGTCATTTATTGTTTTTCTAGCTTAGATCTCATTTCATGTCATTTATTGCTTTTCTAGCTTAGATATCATTTCATGTCATTTACTGCTTTCCTAACATAGATTTCATTTCATGTCATTTACTAGCTTAGATTTGTTTTCATGTTCTTTTATCAATTTTCTAGCTTAGATTTACTTTTGCTTTCATAGTCTAACTTTATTTTCTTGCATTTTATCGCTTTCATAGAATAGATTTACTTTCTTGTCATTTTATCACTTTGCTAGTTTAGATTTACTTTCGCTTTCGTAGACTAGATTTACTTTCGCTTTCGTAGACTAGATTTACTTTTTTGCATTTTATCACTTTCATAGACTAGACTTCCTTTCCTACATTTTATCACTTTTGTGGACTATATGTCCTTTTCCGCATTTTATCGCCTTTTTAGATTATATTTACTTTCTTGCTTTCCTAGGATAGCTCTAATTTCACATCTTTTAATATTTTCATAGGATCATTTTACTTTCATGTATTTAAACACTTTCATATAATAGTTTTAAATTAATGCATCTTCCCACTTCCATATATTAGGTTTCTTTTCATGTCTTTCCTAAGGTAGTCATTTCATTTCGTATAATTTACTTGATTTTTGAGTGAACCTCATAACAAGTGATCTACTCTAGTACACATGGCGATTGTAGCGACTAGTTATCCATGCAATCCAGTAGGATGAGAAGATTACCATAAGGACACTCATAGTTATTCAAAAAAAACACACCACTATTCTTACCTATTTTCCTACCAAGTTTCACTCTTTGATTATCTCATCTCCATTCTTCCATTGCCTATCCCACATTACTTTGTTTGTCAAGTGTTTTGCCATTGTTATCCATTCCTTCCTACATCAAATCATGGTTTGAGGGGGTCAATTTTACCCATAAATTTTATCCCAAATAAATCCAATACCTAACACTCAATTCTGGATTCGCATGGGTCCAAAAATATTTGCCCGAGGCTATAGTTAAACCCCTTCTGCTAGGGAAAATTGCAGAACTTCCCACCTTCAATCAAAAATCTAATTAAATTAATTTGGTACACCCCATGCCTATTATTGTACATTTATTTACCCATCATGCTTCAACAAATTAAATGAAGTGTTGTGAGGACACTTACCAATGGCTTGTTAGCTTACCACATCAAATGATTTTATCAATTTTTCAAGGGCAAAAATTTGATGGTATTTTTCCATTCCATAATTGGGGCATCCTACTTGATTGGAGGTAATTTTACATCACCCTCCTCAATTCAAAATCCATTTTCATCACTCACCCAATCATCATCATCCATTCATCATTATCCATCATCAATCCAATAGTCTATGCCATATATTTTTGCTCTACATGGTGTTCACACACAACAAAGTACAAAAAGGGGTAAATGTAGACACCAAAAACATATCATTTTGTGATCCCCTAAAAACCCAAATTTTGATTAATTCTACAAATTCCCAAAACACCTCCCAAAATCCCCATAATTCACCAAAATTCTCCAAAACCATAAATAATTCCTCTAAAATCCATAAAATCTCTAAATTCTCTCCAAATTCCCCTAAGTCCTCACTAATTCCTCTTACTCTCTTCAAAACCTCCAAATTTCTCCCTAATTCTTCTTAACCCATCCAAATTTTCAAATTTATCCTATTCCTCTCCCTAATCTCTCTAATTCCTTGTTAATTTCCCCTAATCCTCCTTAAACCCTTCTAATCTCTCCTTAATTCATCTAATTTCCCCTAATTATCTTTTAATTTCTCTAAATTCTCTCTAATCTCCTCTAACCCCCCTTAATTCCTCTAATTACCCTCTAATTCTTCCAAGCCTCTTTAATTTCTTCTAATTCCTCTCTAATCTCTTTAATTTCTTCTAATTCCTCCTCTAATCTCTCTAATTTCCCCCTACCTCCTTTAATTCCTTAAAATCCTTCTTAATTCTCCTAAACATCTTAATTGCTCTTTAATTCTCCAAAGTCCCATTTAATCCCCATTTTCCCTAATCAAATTCCTAATTAAGCCCTAATCATTTCCTAATCCCTAGCCAAATCCTAAGGAAAAGGCACAATAAATTCATAAATACTAAAACAAATCCCTAAAAATCCTAGTCATTCCTTAAAATCCTCATCAAATCTCCTAGGAAATGTTCACCTTAAATTCCCAAATCTCCAAATTTCCACTTCCCATGCAAATTTATGACACTTGGGTGGGTGAGGACTCACCTCACCCAAGGTCATTAATATTGGAGGGTGCACATTCCTCTATGAGGAATTCTCTAGATTTTTCTTGGTCTCCCCACATGCCACTTGGATGCCACCTCATGCCATATCATTGCCCAATCACCACCCCCTAACCCTTGCCAAAAATCTATAAATATCCCTCTCCTTTCCCTCATTTGTAAGAACACATGATTTCCCATACCAAAACTCTACCAAAATTTTCTCAGCCCTCCCTTGTGTGCTTATCCACCATCCACAACCAACTTCCCCTTTGCCCATCACCAATCATCCATGGAAATGAATATAATCCCCACCATATCCACAACCCATTTTTGAAGTTGCACACAAACAAAGAATTATCTCGATACGAGATTGCTACTATAGATCAAGCACACCCCTTGAAGGTCTACAACAAGTTTTATTAACATCAAAGTAGTAGAGATCCTAGTTGTCTGACCCCAAATGACTTACAGTCACCATCATCAAACTCCTAGATTATCTGTAGAGGATACCATTATCCCTAAAATGGACACAAACTAGAGATAAAACCAATCATGACCTTGGCAACAAACAGAGTAGTAAGGTGAGCAAAGGTATATTTTTAATGTTTTATGATATTTTAGAATCATCCTTTTAGTTTAAACAATATTCATTAACGTTTATTGGTTTTATCTTTTATGATATTTGGGACCTAACTTAGGTAGGCCCCTTTATGCTACTGACTTCTTATTATGGGTTGTGTGTAAGGACATTTGAGGAGCCTTTAGCCTTCTAGGATTGTCCACCAAGTAAACAAGGCTTCAAAGCCCACCCAACTCTCGTGGTGGTATAGGAAATTTCATAGCACCATTGTGTTTTCTTGTAAAAGGGTCACCTTCTTCCTTGGAGGTTCCATTTTTAAAACCCCAAGAGGATTATTTCTAATAAAAATATTGCTTGTAACATCTCTTATATTGGTTAATCAAATGGTACATTGTCTATGTCATACAAAAATACTCACAAATCCTCATATACCATATTGTTTTCAACATCATAAATCTGAAAAATAATTACCTCGCCGTAATGATCCGAAATAAGCTTATTTTTCCTCTATTCCCTTTTGGCTCCTCCTTCCTACACGTGATTCCTCCCTTCTTCCTCTTTTCTATTTTTCCCTTAGAAGTCGCTAATATGCCTCCCATTTTATAATGAATATCTAGTTATGAAATTGGGTTCCACCTTGAATATCATTGACATAGCACATGTCCATTCAGGTCAGTTTTCTTGTTAGCTTAATTGCCACGCTCCATCCATCACTCGAAATATAAATGTTTGCTTCTTGAGCATTTAAAACCTAATTTTCCAACTTATGGGCATGAATAATCTTAATAATTATTTACCTTATTATCATAAGGTAACCTTAGTAAATTAGAAATATCATTCTATTAACACCTTTTCAAGCAAGAAGTAACAACCAAAATATTTATATTTATGTTTGCTTAATACTATTATCATTTCTTAATGTGAAATTAATATTTATGTAATATCATAGTAGTTCAATTAATTATTACCTAATTAATTTAATTTATATTGGGTGTTAATATTAAATATTAACATCGATATTGAATATTTCCAAGTATTAACAATACTATCCTTATTATTAATACTTTATTTGATTAGTCAATAACCAAACAATTCTATGCTTTAAAACACAAGCATCACAAAATCTTTTGCAATTAGTATATGCAACAATATTTTCCTTAAGTAGAAGGCTTTATGATAACTACAACGCTATCACCCTCCTACTAAGGATGGTTATTTTGCTTAATAGAAACCTCCTTGCCCAATGGTGCATTCAATCAAACATACATATATGCAATGCATCTATATGAAGGTTTTTTTACCCTTGAGCTATCGATGAGAATATCATCCATTATTTCCCTTTTTCTCTCAACTTTGGTGGTTATCCCATACCAATCCGCCTATGAGTGCAACTATCAATACATATTGATAACATAAAATGAGATTATTCATTAGATATCCACACACCAATACATAAATCAAGTATCAATAACAAGTACTGCCAAGGAGGGTCGTTACATGATTGACCCAACATGCATTTCACAACTTAGTATGCCAATCTCCGTGTGATTTGACAATGGTTTTCTTTAAAATTCTTGTTATATTTTTATTTTTGTATTCGTCCAACTTATTTCCCTAGGGGTAATAATTGGAGGATGTCTTGAGAAAGATCTCACATTCCAAGGTAAATTTATTTAGTTTGGACCCTTTGAAATAGGTGGTATTATTGGTGCCTATGGAATATGGTGATCCAAACTTGGAGATGATATCCTCTAGCAACTAGACCACCATGTATTGATTAGCTTTCTTGGTTGACACTGCTTCAACCCATTTGGTGAAATAGTCTAATCCAATGAGGATCCACCCATGGATTGTGCTAGATAGAGGACTTATTTTTTCCAATAAAGTATAGGCCTTATTATTAGAATGGTTTAGGATAATGACATGTTGTAGGGGCATTGGCGCTCTTCTCTTCCTCTTGAACATAAATTAAGATTTATAATTCTTAGCCCACTGGAAACAATCAAAGAAGATGGTAGGGCATAGTATCCTACCCTCAATATTTTATGGGTTGTAGTTGGTGCAAAATAATTTCCTCCTTTGTTATGATATTACTTAATTAATGCTTCCATTGTTTATTCTTCAGCATATCGTACCAGGATATCATCATCATTAAACTATGTATAATGCATTATTTTTTTCTAAATCAAACCTTTTCCTTGATTATTAATCCTTATAGGACCTATATAATGGCCATGTATATATATTCCCCATCCATCATGTTTGGTCAACAAACTCTATTTCCTCTACCAAGGTAACTTATCCTTCGGCATAGACATGGCCATATTTTTATGCAAGGTTCTACCCTGGATGAGCTTTGTGGGTATGATCTCTATATCAAATTCTTGATTTTTTTTTATCCATACAACTCTCTTTTCACCCAACTTGATTTGAATATAATATATTGGACATCATAGTGAACTATAAATATGGTGGTTTTGCTCTATGATAGGTAGTACCTAAACTTCTAGAGATCCTTCATGATAGTGTATATATATATTTGATGAAGGTATACTTCATATTTGTGGAGGACTTGACTCATGAGTGATATGGGATGTTCTTTATCCTTATCATTTTCTAAGTTAGAACAATGATAATGCTTTCATTTGTCTTTAATATATAAAGTCTTAAATATTTGAGCAAATCAAGATTGACTAGGATTAGGGCTTGTGTAGTGGTGTCTTTGATGTCTTGGAATGGTTTCCTACATTCATCAATCCAAGATAAATTTGTATTCTTTTTCAACATCTTAGTAATTGGTCTAACCATTTGAGCAAAATTGGTTATGAATCTACTGACAAACAAAATTCGACCTAGGAAGGACTATATTTCTTTTACTGAGGTGAGTAATGGAAGGTTTTAGATGGCATTTATCCTTTTTGGGTTTATGGCTAAGACATCCTTTAATACTACATGATTTATTAGCTTACCTTCTTGGACCAAAAAAATATACTTTTTGGAATTGAGTGAGATATCGAACTCCCGACACCTCTTAAAAACTCACTCTAGATGTTTAGCATATTTATTTCTATCTTTGGAATACATGGTCAAATCATCAATGTATATGAGCATTATCTTACCTACTAGTCCTATTAATGCAATATCCATATCCCTTTGGAAATGTACTCCTACATTAGATAGCCCTAATGACATCCTTTGGTAGGCAAAGATTCCCTACTTAGTGCTAAAGGTTATTTTATATTTATCATCATCCTTAACCCAAATTTAATTGCATCTTGAAAACCAACTAAAAGTGGCAATATTTGTGATCTTGCTACTTTATGTAATATCTAATCTATAGCTAGAAGGGGATAGTGATCCTTCAATGATGCTCTATTTAGATTCCTGAAATCAATGTACAAGCTTATGTCATTGTTCCTTTTACACACAAAAACTAGGTTGTATACCCAAGTGAAATGCTTGAAGCTTCAAGAGTTACTTCTTCTCCATTCCCTCAATTTCAGGGTTTACTAGCCATTGTTCTTATCATAAAAAATATTTTCTTATGGTTCTAGCTTGATGGTATGGTCTATGGTATTATGGTCATATACCTTCAAATCTTTGTAGAACCATCTAATGATATCCACATATGTGCCACATAGCTCTTTGAATAGGCCAATATCTTCTTTAGTACATTTCTTCCCAAACAGCAAGTTCTCTCCTTCGGTAATTTCAACATGATGAATAGGCTTTTACTTTGATGCTTGATTTATTTACACTATCATTTGGGTTGAATAGTATTACTAGATTAATTAATCCTTTCGACAACTAATTTTCTTCTAGTTGTATAAACCTATATTTAATGTCAACCCCATATTTATTTTTCTTCTTAGCATGATGAGCTTTCTTAATAAAGAATTTAATAATCTTCTCATCATTATTGAAGACCTTCCAGTAATCAGTATTATTGAGGGTTATTGCCTTGAACACCACTTTCAACTCTTTTGGCTTATCCCACACATGAGTGGTGCAATTAGATCTCATTATTATTGTTACTAGTTCATCAATTTTTGCATTCAATTATTTAGGTATTGCTTTAATCTCATGTGTCACAACTCTTTAGTGAATCCCAGACCCAGAGCTTATATGATTTCAAATGCTTATTCTTCTTAGCACATTAGGAATTAACTTGTTTGATAATTAATTTAGAGTTGCCATATATCCTCAAATTTTTTATCTCCATCTTTTTGGTCTTTCTTATACCAATGCACACAATACCTCGTATTCAACCATATCGTTTGTACAATTGAACAACAATTGGTATGCAAAATTGGTTTGTACACCTTGAATATCAATGAATTAAATCCTAAGACCTATCCCACTTTTTGTTCTAGCACTATCAAAGTACATTGTCTAGGTCGTATCATCTCCCTAACTTGTTAGAGTTGGAATCTTATATGGTTCTTCTAAAATGAGGTAATTACCAAGCTTGGTCTCCCCAAAACTAACAATCTAGATCTTCTTCATCCTAAATAACATTAACTATAAAATATTTTAGATGTTTGGTCATATTTAGGTCCTTCATAATCCTCTATAAATATTATAATATAATAAAGGGTTATGTGTGGTCCATGCCAACTATCCATAATACCCATACATAATATAATATCATATCCCCGTATTCCTATCCCTAAGTACCATAACACCATACTCAATCCAACTTTTGCAATAAGTAATTACAAGGAGCTTCATTATCAATATAAAAAATATTTTCATCTTTATGTACCTTCATGTGGGTATAATCCATTTCCAAGTATCCATTTCTTGATAGTTTACATATCCATTCTCTAGATAGTAATATACCAAAGTATGGGGGAAGATCAACCATAATCATCTCCTGCACTACTACTAGATCAAGAAGCTTTATTATGGTCATGATTAGATCCTTCAAAGCCTACATTACATTTACTCTAGTTCCATCCATGTAAATAGAATGCCTCATTGTCTTGGTGTAGAGTAACTCCAAATCTTGAAAGATTACCTTTGACATTACTATTACGGCTTCCTCTTAATTGAATATTCAACTCCTTAACAGGTAGTCCTTCCTTTTTATATACACATAAAATAGAGGTAGCTACAATGTTTAAGGTTTGAAGCATTTAGTATGTTAGTTGCATTAACCAGTATATCAAGTGGGTGCTTTACTATTAGGTTTTGTTGTTTAGCTATGATAGTTTTTGGGCAACATCTTATTGTTCTTGGCATAGCTTCTTTAGTACTCTTTCAAAGCCTCTTTAAGTAGATAGTATTAACCAAGTAGATCTAGTGCCTCTAACATCCTTACTTTGGTAGGCATCTTTTCTATCTCTTCAACAATATTAAACCTAAATTTAATAGAGCAACTCTCACTTTGTGTAGTAAATTTCATGTATTATCTTGTAGCTAATGGATAACCTTCATTGGTGAGATAAATATTTTTCTACCTCCTTTTGTAGTTGGTATTTTTCCTTGTCATTCCATTTTTTAGTGAACTTGTTTATTCCTTTTCTATTCCTACTTTCAGTTTAAGGCTCTTTATTTTTATTTATTTGTTTATCCTTATTGACCTACACCTCTACTTGATTTGTATATACAACATTCTTGGAACATTCATTTCATTTATCTTATTGTGTAGCTATTAGCCCCTTGTCTTTCAAATAAAATGGTGGCCTCCCTCTCCTAAGTACTACCATGCCCTTATTTTCTTTAGCATGTTTTTGAGTTGAGGTTTCTCGTTGGGTGCTTTTCTCTTACCTCTAGTACTAAACCCTTATTGATTTGTGCATATAACATCATCCTCAAATTTGGAATATTCATCTATTTCAATAGTGCTAAAGTTGGAAAATATTGTGTTCTTGGGGTTTGGCAAGATAGGGACTAACTATTGTATTTGTGGCTATTGATATGCAATTTGATTCACTAATGGTTTTATTTATCTCAAGACAACAACCTATTGAGAATGACATCGCTAGTCATATTGGTTCATCTAAGAATACCTTATGGCTAAACATATTCTATAATATTGTATCACATTTTATGGAAAACACCATAATAACATTCTCTATGTTATTTTCAACTTGGTTTGTACCCTGATTGGCACCTTGTTGAGGTACTTGGTCCTTACTAAGGTAAGGGGTCTTTTGAGGTTGCCAATTCTAAGGTTGTTTTCATTGTCTCATTCAATGTTATTTTGATTCACTATGGTCTTTAGCACTTATAATACTTCTCTCATCTAATATTATCAAAGGAATCATTATTAGTTTTGGATGGAGTAGGAAGGCCTTGCAATTATGGTTGAAAGGCAACTGTTGATGATGTATTTTGACCACCCAGGTGTTGTAGGTGAGTTGGAGAGGAGAGGGCAATCCTCCAAGGGAGGTCCCAGGTTCAAATCTCCACCCTACCAAAAAGTTGAATTGGGTATCCAAAATCCAATTGATAATGTTGGTGCGGGCAGGGTCGGGTGCGACCCCTGGTGACTTTGACGGTGTATAACTCCCTATTCATGGTATCTCAGACCAAGGTGGCCATGCAAGGAGTTTTTCGCTTTAAAAAAAAAGATGATGTATTTTGACCCAGGTGTGTTATAATATATGAAAAATATAATAGGTTGGTAGAAATAGCATTTGAGAGTTTGGAATAGGTGAAATATATATGTATATCCAAAGGTTAGTGAATTCTATGTGACATGGAAAGTGTAGGCCACAGGAAAGGTAGGCAATAATTTTCCTTCCATAATTAGAACTATTAACATCTTCGATTGTCCCCACCTGGGACATTGCACCTCATGTCAAAGCAACACAACGAGCCATAGTTGAGAGCATGGGTTTTAGCTCAATCGGGGACTTCTAGGTATTTTTACAAGGTCATATCCTTGTTAATATGTGATCTTCAAGATGTTATTTGTTCTACAAATGGAAAAGGGGTGAGAGAAAATAAGCAAACTCAATAAATAAAAGGAAAAGGAGGCAATGCACCAAGATATCTACTAAGATCTTCCTGTAAAAATAGGCCTAAATTCTATGTGCCAACGATGAACACTTCCTCTCCTCAATACAGTGAAGTGCAATCAAAATCTACCAATTATATGCATATATGAGTAGGCAGGTCCCATAGGAGAGCCAAGCTAGTAAGTGACTTGGTCCTAAAATAGACACGGGCCCCTGACACACACATACACTTAGCAAATATGATAATCAGGTAAAAGATCACAAACACATATGCATACACAACAACAAGTTTGTAGGAAAAGAATGAAAAATAGACATAAGCCCCCATGTATATATATAATATAGGAAAACTTTTACAAATATTGTGCCAGAAGCAAGGGTTCAAAATCTCCCACAAGCCGCTCAAGAACCACAACTATTTTTATAGAGAAATTAAAGGAAAGCCTACAAATACACAAAGTTGCAAACTTGTTGATCCTTTATAAATATAATACTACTCCTATTTATATATTTACAAGGGAGGATTTTCCCTCCAAAATTATCTACAATTAGATTTGACAATCCCATCTACTTTTTCTTGGGATTATAATCATTAAATGATGTACTTCTTTGATCATAATGACTAATCAGCATAGGACTTTTAGAGCCATACTTCTTAAATGAATGTCTGGGACAATAACTGAGGTCATATTTGGGTAGGTGGTCTTCATATATTCAATAGAGGAAATCATTAATTTAGCTCATATACCCTTATCACTTGATTTGACTCAGGTATTTGTGTTTGCTTGGTCTTTCAACATTTCTTGGCCATTTTTTGAGACTTTCACTTAATTAACTTTTGTAGAAGTCTCAATTACCAGGAGTTTTTTGAACTTATTCTCCTTGGGCTAGACAAAACTTTGACTATCAATTATCGAGGTTTTGCCTTAGTCGCAACTGGGTAGTGGTGAACCACTACAAGAACATATTTTGCATGAGCTACCTCTACAAAGGATATAGCTAGCATAATATAATTAGTGTTATAAACCATAAAAATCAATTTAGATTGTAGACCCTTGATATAATAAGGTAATGCTTATTCTTCATTAGGCCTAACATTTTATGAAATTAAATTTGAAGTCCTCAAGAATCTGATGTTAAAATCATGTATATTTTCTTAAGGGTGTCTTTGTATTATATTCAACTAAAATAAAATAGAATAACCATTATCCATACTACCAAACCTATGCATGAGTGGTTCTATAATCCATGCCCAACTAGCAACAGAGTTATCAAACATTCCTCTATACCACAATACAACTTTATCACATATAGAATAAATTAGTAAGCATACTATAATATCCTTATCTTGAATGTTATGATTCGATTTGAGCATAGACAACTTGTTGAGGCAATCTAATATCTTCTTATTCCAACGTCCATCAAAGGTGGGTAAGGCTTTCATAATGATAATAAGATAGGGGAATATACTCCTAGTTTTAATAGCCCTTGGCAGATCAAATCAAGAAGTTGGTTCTAAGACCTAGGAGGAGGTGCTAGGTTACTTTGTGGGGTAGGAAATTGACCATACTATTGTTATGATGAAAATAAGGATATACCACATAACCTTAAGGTGGGTATGAAGGTTCTTAATGATATTGGTATAAAGGATAATAAGGCAAAGGATAATCAGGATTTAGCATTAGGAATGGAGGAAATGTGGATTTTCATTATCCTATTATTGATTCAGATGAGGTTACATGTTTAGGAATGGAGGAGGATATTATAATCCTTGTATAGAAACCTATTAGTTTGAAGGAGATGGGAATTTTTATATGTTTTATATATCTAACTATCTAAAGGTGATGTTTACCCTTGGGGATTTTCTTGGGTTACCTATGTCCCCACTTTTCTAGTTAACACTTGCAAATTTTAGGGCCTTGGATTTGATTAGGAAAGGTTTATCCTAAAGATAATACATTTGAAGCTATATATTTTTTAGGAGTAATATTAGATGTATTGGACAAAATAGATATGGGCAGACTCTAAGTCGAAGTCATACTAGTAGGAGGTGTGACCTAAGCACTAGTGTTGGAGGTTAAGTTGCATTAACTACATTATTATAAGTCATAAAAGATGGATTATTTGCATGTTTATTTATATTGGAATATGTGATGGTTAATATTCTCTTAAGGGCACGACTAACTATTTGGACTTGTATTTGTTATATTTACCCTTTAGGCCCATGTAAACCATGAAAAAGGTATTTTCACAATTTTTTATATTTTTATTCTTGAGGATCAATCTCATAAGGCATCGTATACTTGGGTATAAATACCCCTTCTATTACAGTTCCAATATAGCCATGTCAATTATCTTTATTAGCTCAAGCCCTAAGTTTATTTAGTGATACCTTGAGCATTAAGGTTAGGGTTAATGTTGATTTTATCTATAAATAGGAAGAACTATGTGATAGTTTGGATCATCAAATATATTTGGATTTAAGTTGTGTCTTCTACAAATATGAGACTTCACCCTCTCGAAGTGGCTATGAGACTTAGCACTCTCTAAGTGGCTAAGGATTTGCATTGATTTGAGTTTGAATTTTATTACTATTTATTGATTATTTGGCATTGTATTTAAATTATTTTATGCATTATTTGATTGTTATGCTAAACTACTCAGTTTTGGAAGTTGTTTCTTATCAAGTGGTATTAAAGAAATATTTCTAGCAAAGTGGGGGTTATTTTTGGGTTGCATAATTTTGATAAAATTTATTTTTCAAAATTCATAAAAAAAAATATGCACTCCTTGTGCTCCTATTCTATGTGCAATAAAGGAATTTGCATTAGGACGTTAAATTAATATGTACATGTTTTATGCACTCCTAATACTTTAAAGTGCTCCTATTAATTTTAAGTCCATAACTCCTTGTGCTCCTATTCTATGCATGAGATTTTACCGATAGAGACAAAAAGTACCAAAAGAATCAACATTCCAAATTTAATCAAAACTTGAGTCTATCTATTAAAGGTTGTTGAAGACATAGTAGATTTAATTAATGGAGGCATAAGAATACCAGAAGAATCAGGGTTCTAGTTTTTGAAATTTAAATTTTCCATGACCTTTGGATAATAAGACCAACAAATTTCACCACGAAGAAAATAAGAAGAGCTATCATAATTTGAAGTAGGACCCGATAAGTTTCCCCATGAGTTTTCTCTTCCAAATTTAAAAAAAAAAACACTAGCAACACAAACTTCCATTCTTTCCACTTCAACCCATCGTGTCATTGATCATTTGTTATTATAGTAAAGTTCTAACAATACAAAATTCATATTTGGTCTCTCCTCCTTTTTATGGGTACATTTAAGTGCTAACTTTGTAATATAAAGAGCATTTTCCAAGCTACTATCGTTCCAACTATATTCTATATTTTATCTATGACTTCCTCAAAATGGTCAATGTTTTATCATATAGGCAACATTATATGGAATATAAAAATGATTTGAACCTCATTCAATATCCACATGCTTCTTCCCTATGATATCTTCCACTTTTTATTTATGAATTTATGTTAAATGTAATATTTTATCAATAAGGTTTATCATTAAATATATCTAGCCTTATCTATTCCCCTTGATTCCATCCAGGGTGGCAAAGCTTATCTATCTAACATGGTTTTTCGGTGAGGTATAAAATCTATTGTTCCAAGTTGATTCTACTACAAATCAAGTGAACAATGAAGAAGAGACCAAATCCACAAAGAGAATATCTATGACTTTGTGAATGTTGCACCATTGCTATCAAAGTTGAGGTGTTCACATCGAATAAATGAAGCGGTCAAATCGATCCAGTTGAAGGAAAAGCACAACTAAAAGTGAGGTATTTATTAAGTCTTGTTTCTTCTATATAGTCTCACTCCTTTCACCCATGTATTTCCTTCTCTTTCTTTTTTATTCAATGTAGTCTCACTTCTTTCACCCATATATTCCCTTCCTTTAGCTATTTAATAATAGTATATAAATTAATTTAAAAAACACATGGACCTTTCCCCATGCATCCCCCTTCCCTCCACGCAACTATTAGAATATATCTTAAGTTGATTACTATGATATTTAGGATATTTATCTTTTTTTGGAGTTATCACTCTTGCATGAGGTTGGTAAACTCCTAGTTATGATTAGTTGATATCTATTCGGTTGTTATGATCTTATGGCTCACATTGTTCACCTTTTCTATTTATCCAAGGATCCTCTCGTAGAATAATCAATCAATTTTTTGAGCTTCTTTCCAATCTCTTGTGATGCTTTGCATTCCTATTTGCCTAGGGCTTGAATATTGTTTCTCAATATTCTTAACAATAGCCCCTCTCCCTTCTTCTCTATTCATTCCCTCCCAACCCTTTCCTATTTAATAAATATATATAAATCAATTAATAAAAATAAAATAAAGGTGTAGACACCAAAACCTAGCCACTTGTCGTCCATCCTAATTTTTTTGCCATTTCCACCCATTATTCATATATATTTATGTATATTTATTTTATATATATTTAAATATTAATATTTTATATATTATATTTTATATATTTAATAAATATATATTTATATAAATGAATTAATCCCAGCCATTCGATTTCACTTAATCATATCCATCCAGCCATATCAATCCATGCCACACCCTAGATTTAATACCCACCCTTCAATATGCTTTTATCTCAACCACACGATTAGTTTCATTGAAACCCTAGCATGCCCTAGGTTGGATTATTAATAGGAGCCATTTTGATGGCTTAACGCCTGAATCTGGAGTTGAAGCTTTCCTTGGGAAGTTCCCTGGAAATACTTGAGTCCTTGTATACTTGAGTTCCATTCTTGTACCTGAGTGCTCTCACCTTCCATCCTCACTTGTCATATCATCTGCATCCGTCGTCGCCCCTCTCGCCCAACTAGATCTACTTCTACAGACTTTCCCCTCAATCGTCGAATGTTCTTGGGTGCTTTCTATCACATACGAGCGCCTCTGGGTGCTTCCACTCCACCGCCAAGTGCCTTTGGGCACCCTCCACCATTCTCGAGTGCCTACAGGCATTTCCTATAGCCATCGAGCACCCACAAGAATTTTACGCTAGAATTATGAAGTCCCCCTAGCCTCCGGGTGATGCTAGGGCATCGTTGCACCAATCCACTACAACAGATTTCATCAAATAAAAGAATGGTAGATAAGTAAGGTAAATATTTTTATTGTTATTTCATTTTATGCACTTTCAATTTTGTTCATGCTATTTACATCATATAGCTAGGGTTTTTGTATTGATTATAGAGGGCCTCAGATTGTGGAGCCCTCATTGTTGCTACTAACCCATTTGCTATTTTTATTATGTGTAGATCTAGAAGTGTTACATTAGCATTATGCAGTTGTTTAAGATACAGTGGCCCGTCACTAGATAACTAGAAGCCCACTCACTTTTGTTGATAGCAGAGATGCATTTTGAGACACCACCAGCATTTTTTTGCTAGGGTTTCGGAGAACCCTAGCTATTGTAAAATATGTATCAAAGAATTCAAGGATTCTTATTATAACAATGGATTTTTGAGACCCATGTGCTATAGGTGAGTTGGATAGGGTAAGGCAATCCTCCAAGGGAGCTCTCTGGTTCAAATATCCACCCTACCAAATGCACATCGGGTACCCAAAATCCAGTTGATAAGGTTGGTGCGGTCAGGACCACGCGCAACTCCTGGGTGATTTTGATGGTGTAGAACCCCTGGTCATGGTTTCTCAGACCAAGGTGGCCCTGTAAGGGATTTTTTGCTAAATTCAAAAAAAATGGAGTTTTGAGGATCCCCCCCATTAATAAAAAAATTCATTCATTGTGCAATATTGTCTTTTGAGTTCAATTTATATCTTGTTATTTGGTGTTGCATTTTTGTTTTCACAAATGGCTATCACGGTGGGACCTACTAAGGGTTTCATTTTCTGATTTTCTTTGCTAATTTATTTTTTATTTTCTATCTTATTTTATAGGATTTTCAGAGGCACAAATTGAGCATTTTTTATTGGTTAGGGTTTCTGAAGACTTGCAATAAGTTGCAGAAGGTGCAAAAATACCTGACAGTGCTTGAGGTCTATCCAGAAACACCTAGGTGCATTTCAAAAATACCCAAGGGAATTTTATAGAGATTTGGAGCAAAAATGTAGGCTATTTTGTAAGTCTAGTGTTAAAACCCTAGCTTTTTTGTTTACGTATTTTGGCAATCTTACATTTTTTTCAGGTTTCTAAGCTAAAATGAACATCATTAATTAATCTGGGAAAAACATTCATATTAGCTTACATATTAGATTTCAGATTAGTCATTTTCATCCATCCATAATTTCATTTGAAGTTTATGGTTTTCTATTGTATTCACAAATTGAAAAATATTGCATTTTGATTTCATGTGAATTGAAAAATTGCATAATTAGTTTTCATTATAGGGTTAGGGATTCCTATTTTTGTAGGTCTAAGTAGGAACATTATTCATATACCAAAAGTATCCCCATACTTGGGTGATTTCATATGGGGGAGTAGATGAACCCCTCAACTGTCTAGAGCGGGTCTTAAGCGGTGTACTCTACATCCTTTAAAAAATAGGTATTCTTGGTAGTGGCTTTTGATTTAGACTACCGAAAGTAGTTATCTTTCTAACATTGTATGAACACAATAGCAAATCAGAAATTTTAAAAATAATCACACACTGCATGATTCACATTTAACAATAGTGGTTGGATTTCATCACCAGCCATTGCTTGAGATTTGGTGATGGTGGCTTTCATCTCCATCCACCAATCTCTGCCCTTAGAAACCTTAGGTCACCCCCAAGAAAACTTGTTGGATTTCATCAATAGAAATAATCTCGTTGCCCTAGCTTAGCCATAGTTTTTACCTTTCTTTGGTTAATTTATATTAGCACATTTGAAATACACAAGATAAAAACCTAAGAAAATGAACACACAATAAAAGGAGATAATCAATGAATGAGGTAAGATACGTGTGTTAAACAAACTTAGCATTGATTGTTTATTTTTCTTGTAAAATTCAAATTTTATGTTTCATTTTATTGCATAATTTGTATTTTGGTTTATTTGTTTTATGGTCTTAACAAGAAAACAAAAGAAAGAATTAAATAAAGAAAATTCAATGGAACCTTCATCCACATTCCCCGCCACTTTTGTGGTAGATTCCTTTAATGTGATATGGATAGATTTATCTGCAAGTCCCTCACATTCCTTGTCACCCACAGCCTTTTATATGGTTGTTCCACAAGTAAAGTCAACCTCACCAACCATTGATCACCACATTACCCACATAGACATGGCACGGGTAGAAGCTCTCATGAAGTCTTCTAACTATGTCTTAGAGTCAGTCCCCAACTCATCTAGATAGGATCCTACTTTACAATAGGAGCTTGTTTATTCCCAGCCACCATACAATTTTACCCAAGTGTACACTAACCCTCTTTTTGAAGCATCAGTTGCACCTTCCTCTCATATGTCCATTCCTCAACCCTCATGTGCTCCTAGTACTTCATACACATCCACATACACTAACCCCTTGTATGAAGCACATGTAAATGCTGCTTTACAATTTTTAGCCTCACAAGTTACCATACCCAGTGTAACTTATCCCCCAACCACATCTTCCATACCATCTGCTTCCATACCTTCCAGTTTTGATAGAGAAATTAATGAGGCATGGGAACACTTGAACAAATTACTTAGGTAGCATCAAAATGCTCAACAACAAGTGATAAGAATGATAATAATTGTACCCTATCCTTACTACTCCATATTTTGGATTTGGAAGCAACTATGATAGTGATAAAAACCAATGTTCTTATGGACTATGTTGTATTATGGGACTAGCAAGGATGACCCTTTTCACTTCAAGGTTCATACCAAAAGTATGGTGTTATCCCTCTTTGACACAAGATGTTTTTAAGATGTGAAATTATGTTGGGTTCAATCTAAGTATGATAAGAATTGTACCCTATCCTTACTACTCCATATTTTGGATTTGGAAGCAACTATGATAGTGATAAAAACCAATGTTCTTATGGACTATGTTGTATTATGGGACTAGCAAGGATGACCCTTTTCACTTCAAGGTTCATACCAAAAGTATGGTGTTATCTCTCTTTGACACAAGATGTTTTTAAGATCACAATCATCACTCTCATCATTCATACATCATCATCAAAATCATTCCATATCATCATTTGCATATTTTCCAAGTTCAAACAACATGCAAGTGAGTCTTGTATCTAGTGGGTTTTTCTATATACTTGGTGATTGCAGTGATTTACATCCATGCAACTTGATAATATGAAGAGCCTACCATAAGAACACTTGGTCATTTTCATCATTCCATATCTCATTGTTTGAAATCATAATCATATTTGGTACTTCACATTTTGAGTGAAACCTTGCCAAGAATAATTTGCACAAAAGCTATCATTGATGGCCTAGTTCGTGGGGCTTAAAACATGGACAATATCACATTTCATCATTGCACATTTCCTTGATAGTCATCATGGTGACTGGATTTAACTAGGGTGATTGGTTTCGATCATAGGAATTATCTTATAGTCACTAGTTGGCCCTCCGAAGTTGGCTATTTTTACTATTTACATTTTTCATCTTTGCATGTCAATGATGCTAGAAGGTACATTCTTTGCTAGCATTAAATCACCCCAAATTTTGGGCAACCACATGTGGTTTTGACTTTCCCACAATGGGATACATCTTACATGATCATGACATCTACACTTGGCAAAAATCCCTTCATATGTTGGGGCAAAAACAGACACATTTTTCACAAATCCCTTCATCTGTTGGGGCAAAAATAGACACATTTTGCATCACATATTTCACAAAACCCTTCATCTATTGGGGCAAAAACAAACACACCATATCACATTTTTCACCAATCCCCTTCCTACCATTGGGGCAAAAATGGTATTACATTTGCATCATTCATTTGCACAAATTTTTCAATTGGCTTGTGAGATTCATTCGCAAACTCATTCGCCAATTGAGGGGGTAAGCTATGCAAAATTCAAATTCTTTTATTCTTTTATTCTTTTATCTTCAAGCTCGTGTTTCACATCCCAAGAGAAAGTTGCTTCTACACCTAGCCAAAAGAGGTGTCTTGTGTTTTTGTACTGCATTGTGTTTCATGCAACGCTGTACAGAAAGGGGCATCTGTAGACACCAAAACCTAGCCGCTTATCGTCCATCCTGATTTTCCCACCATTACCACCCATTATTCATATATATATATATGAATAATGGGTGGTAATGGTGGGAAAATCAGATGGATGATAAGCGGCTAGGTTTTGGTGTCTACGGATGCCCTTTCTCGTACAGTTGCATGAAACACAATGCAAGATAAAAACACAAGACACTCGATTTTCCCACCATTTCCACCCATTATTCATATATATATATATATATATATATATATATATATATATATATATATATATATATATATTTATTTATTTATTTATTTATTTATTTATTTATTTATTTATTTATTTATTTTATATATATTTAAATATTAATATTTTATATATTATATTTTTTATATATTTAATAAATATATATTTATATAAGTGAATTAATCCCATCCATATGATTTCACTTAATCCTATCCATCCAGCCATATCAATCCATGCCACACCCTAGATTTAATATCCACCCTCTAATATGCTTTTATCTCAGCCACATGATTAGTGTCGTTGAAACCCTAGCATACCCTAGGTTGGATTATTAATAGGAGCTATTTTGATGGCTCAATGCCTAAATCTAGAGCTAAAGTTTTTCTCGAGAAGTTCCCTGAAAATCCTTGATTTCTTGGCTACCTGAGTTCCATTCTTATACCTGAGTGCTCTTGCATTCCATCCTCACTTACCATATCATCTGCATCCATTGTTGCCCCTCTCGCCCAACCATATCTACTTCTGTAGACTTTCCCCTCAACCATCGAATGTCCTCAAGCATTTTTTGTCACAGTCGAGCACCTCTAGGTGTTTCCACTCTACCGCCAAGTGCCTCTGGGTACCCTCTGCCATTCTTGAGCATCCACGGGAATTTCTTGCAGCCACCGAGCACCCACGGGCATTTTACGCCAAAATTATGAAGTCCCCATAGCCTTCGAACGATGCTAGGGCATCGTCGCGCCAATCCACTACAACATATTTCATCAAATCAAAGAATGGTAGATAAGCAAGGTAAATATTTTTATTGTTATTTCATTTTATGCACTTTCAATTTTGTTCATGTTATTTACATCATATAGCTAGGGTTTTTGTATTGATTATAGAGGGCCTCACATTGTGGATCCCTCACAGTTGCTACTAACTCATTTGCTATTTTTATTATGTGCAGATCTGGAAGTGTTACATTAGCGTTGTGCAGTTGCTTAAGCTGGAGTGGCTCGTCATCGGATAACTAGAAGCCCACTCACTTTTGTTGGGAGCAGAGACACATTTTGAGACACCACCAATATTGTTTTGCTAGGGTTTTGAAGAACCCTAGCTATTGTAAAATTTGTATCAAAGAATTCAAGAATTCTTATTGTAACAATGGAGTTTTGAGACTCCCCTCCATTAATAAAAAAAATCATTCATTGTGTAATATTGTCTTTTGAGTTCAATTTATATCTTGTTATTTGGTATTGTGTTTTTGTCTTCACAAAAGGAAAGAAATAAAAATTAATTAATTAATTAATATATTAATTTAAAGAAATTAATTAGAAAATTAATTTATTTATTTATTTAAAAAATAAATAAAGTATCGGTTGTTGTCACATCTTTGAGGTATATCTATTTATTTGCAATTGTATCTTCAAGTTGATCAATAAGAGTGGGCCTACTACTCTTACTGGTTAGACATAAGTCAGCAATTAATTATAATGTATTCTTCTTTTAGAGGATGTGTATGAGTAGAAATAAGCACCAACCCAAAAATCTTGGTAAGCATCACACATTTCCCCTATTATTAATAGTTTTAACCAATGTATTTTTCTTCCTTAAACGCCATGGGCTGCCTCCACCTAACACATCTAGTCCTTCTTATCCTCCTCCCAATAACCCTTCCTTGATCACTTCTCCTACTACTTCTCCAATTAGTAATCATTTTCCTGGTACCATTGACCCTAATCTACGACAAGATATTTTGCATCAATAATAAACAATTATTTCCATGATCATATCCTTGAATAACATCAAAATACTCCTACAAATATCCATTTGTATGCCTCTTCTACTCCAAGTGTCTCAACAA
Organism: Wollemia nobilis; assembly: GCA_028583015.1. NCBI lineage: Eukaryota > Viridiplantae > Streptophyta > Pinopsida > Araucariales > Araucariaceae > Wollemia > Wollemia nobilis. The sequence goes on along the minus strand of JAQPPZ010000386.1, from coordinate 1,468,418 downwards.
ACCATCAAGCAACAACCTATTACCATTTAACAAGCACCAAATACTAATGTTCTTTCCAATATAGTCATGTTGGTTATCTTTATTACCTCAAGTCATAGATTTAGCTAGTCAACCCTTGAGCATTAGGGTTATGGTTAATGTTGATTTTATCTATAAATAGGAAGAACTATGTGATAGTTTGGATCATCAAATTTATTTGAAATTAAGTCATATATTTTGTGCATATAAGACTTTGCCCTCTCTAAGTGGCTAAGAATTTGCATTGATTTAAGTTTAGATTAGATTATTGGTTATTGATTATCTAGATTTATATTTAGATTATTTTACAAATTATTGGATTGTTCTACTAAACTATTTAATTTTTAAAGTTTTTTCTTATCACCTTCTTGCAAATCATTTGATTATTGATTGGAGCATAGTTTGATTATATTCAATGAAGATCATTTGGTTTCTATAAACCCCACTTTGTATTTGAATAATTTTGCACATTATTGGATTGTTCTACTAAATTATTAAATTTTGAAACTTGTTTCTTATCACCTTATTAAGAATCATTTGATTATTGGTTGGAGTATAATTTGATTCTCTTCAATGAATATCATTTGGTGTCTATAAACACCCTATTATAATATATGTTTTTTATGTTGTGTATTTTCTTTATTAAGGCAATACTAGGTAATGATTAATTCCATTCGTTTCTAGAAACTATTATGAAATCTGATATGGTATCTTATCTTATGTGAATAATATTTTATTGCTTTTATTGAGGGTAGATTCCTCTTCGAGCTTCTCTTGAGAATGATTTTTGTAAGGGCTTGCAGAGAAGATTTTTTGAAACTAACAACATAATTTGAAGAAGGATTTTTTATAAAAATCCTAGTGGAATTGGATAGCAAGGATTTCACTGAATCAACAAATTTGCTCCAAGAGAAATATTCACTGACAAGTTCATTTTTCTTCTAATTGGAACTCACTCTTCTTTTATTATTATTTTTGAACATAAGGATGCCTTAGTTTCAAGATTGAGTTTTTCAAGGTTTTTGGAAAACATTTTTCCTTTTCTCTTTAAGCTTTTGATGTCTAATAGTAGCACTGATGAAAGGAGAGACTACTTAGATGTCATGAAAATGAAAATAAGAGATTGAGTTTTTTTAGATAGATCCTTAGTACCAAAGAATTCATGGGGAAGATTTTATACTTAGTAAAGACATCCAAGACACTTGACATAGTTGCAAAAATGGTCTTGCAACCTTTTTGTTCCATAGGCATGAGAGGATGGCCTGATTGGTTGTATTTAAAAAATGGTTATGTAGGGAAAACCATAATAGATATGGATAAACCATCAAAAAAATTGGATTCTTTATGGAATTATAGGGGGATCAATGTTCAACACTTTTTCTCATTTTACGTTCAGGTATTCCAAATTTGTATTTGAAAATTTTACCTCTTGCTCTCCAAAATTCAAAATTTTTTAATTTAAAAAATTTAATATTTTGAAGAATATTCTATGCAACAAGCAAAAAAAAATAGTTATTGGACGTGTTTGCATCATGATGATGTAGTCTTGTGTCATGGCTACTAGAAAGGAAGAGGGAAATATTTGGCATTAGCTTTATTAATAACTTTTACTCTTCAACTCTCAAGCCTTATGCTTGGGAAGGTGGTTAGAACAAGGAGTGTTGGAGAACTACCCATGGAAGGTCTTGAGTTTAAATCTCTTCCCTCCATTTTTATGATTATGTCAATAAACTATATGTGTACACATATGATGACATTAGAATAAGTGATAATGTGGCACCTATGGATGACATGGTGGATGACATAGCTAATGATGTGGAAATCCTTTTTCACTAGTATGATGACATGGCATGACTTTACAAATACCACCTGGTAGTACATACAACTAAGATGGCACTAAATGCATGCATTCCAAGGAAAAAAATGGAAATCCATATAGGTGATATGGCACCATATGCATTAATCTCAATGTAAAATGTGGCTAAGATGGCATAAAATGCATGAATCTTGAGGTGACATGTGGAAACTAGCATTACAGTCTATACAGGTGATGCTAAGAGATGCAATATCTGGATGTGACACATGGTAATAGATGATGTAGGATAACATATAGCAATTTGTGAGAGCACTGATGTGGCACAAAAATCGAAGTAGCATGTGTTACATGTTGATGTAAGAACTGACATGGTATATTCTAGTTGGATCGACATGGTTGTCTATACAGTGGTTGATGTGGTAGGTTGTACCCATCTAGTGTATATAAAATTAGGATCAACCAATCATATTTTTCATCTCATTGCACTTGACAAGTAGCTTGCACAATCAATAGTAGACTTGGCAATGCATGAATTTCAAAGTGAAACAAACAATGACAAGCGATGTAACATGGGTCATATAAAAGGTAATAAATCTTATTATGACAAGGGGTGTCATGCAATTTACTATTATATTGCATAGTTAGCACATAATAAGCATCCTCTCAGCAACTCACATAGTTACCTCCTATTTGTTGTATGTACTTCAAAAATTAAAGCTTTTGGAGGTAAATTTTGTAATTTTAGGGCGCAACTTCTAGGGCCCATAACTTTTGCAAATATAAATATTTTGAGATTTTTTTTTTTAAATTACATAGATTTTTGAGATATTTGTGTTGGTGTTGTTATTTTTTATCACAACTATATGTATATTTTTGAATTCTTGCAAAATAGTTATAGATCATCATGTGCCCTTATTAAAGGATCCTAACTGTTGGTTGTGGAGCCTGATTTGCTCTCTAATTTGGAGGCCTTATTTTCAACCACACTTGGACCCACTCCACGAGAGGGGGTGTAGAGGGGGCAATGGCCCCCTACTTGTGTTGTCATGGTGAGGGTTTTGGGGCAGCGCCCTCGAAGACAAAAATAAATGTTTTTTCTCTATGTAAATCTAGACCATTTATTATTAGGTCACAGATCGGACGATGGATTTTAGGCATATTTTTACCCTAAAATTATAATGTGTTTTTTATAAGAGGATGATGTATGGTGGTTGTTATGTATTATAATGCATGATGTGCGTAATTGTAAGACGGCGATAGAGCGAAGAGGAAGTTACAGCGGATCTGTTGTAGGTTGTATCCCTTCACATTTTTTGGATAGAATAAAATACCTGGTTATTTTCTCCATGGACGTAGCCCACATTGGGTGAACCATGCAAATATATATCTCGTGTATTTCTTTATTCTCCTGCATTTTATTTTTTCATTTATTTATTGCTCATATTTTATTATTTAATCCTAACAACTGGTATGATTCTCTTTAGTGAAGACCTTAATTTCTTCCAGATGGTTATTTTATGATGGTTACCAATCATTTGATTATTAATTGAAGTGTGATTTGATTCTCTATAGTGAAGATCATTTGGTGTCTATGGGCACCCCATTATATTTTGTATTTTTTATGTTGTGTATTTCCCTTGTTAAGGCAATACTGGTAAATGACTGATTCCATTTGTTTTTGTAAAGTATTGTGAAATTTGACAATTTACACCAAACATCATCCCATAAAGAGGGTTTATGTGGGTCAATGTAGGACTACTATTTGACCATTTTTGGTTTACGAGAGTAGAAGTCTTGGGATGTAGGATATTGATTGATATGATTAGCCATTATAATTTTGACTTTTAAAGAAACATGATTAGAAATTGAAATTTCCTCAATCTCATCATCTTTTTTTTGTTGGATAATAATGGGTTATACTCGGGTCCCCCACCCTTGACAAATTACATCTCTCTTATTTAGATCTTGAGAGTTTACAAATAGATACACTTCTCATCTCAATTGAGATGCTATAGCTAAAAATCTACATCATTTTACATAAAATGTCTAAATTCTTGATTTTCATTTTTTGGATCTTTTCAAATTTTTGTATAAATACAATTAATCCAAAATTTAGAAACTTTCTAGACATTTTTCTATAGCAGCATTCACAATGCCAAAACTTCACCTCTACTATCTATGTCTTGCATCTTAGTAGAGTAATATTTCCAAAACATTGCACTATCATAGTCCGCTTTACCAAATTTAGATTGCTAGTTTCCTTCTTGAAACACAAGTGCAACCACAAAAATTATAATAATAGTCTAAAAGAAAACACATTATTGTTATAAAATAAAGCAAATAATACCAATGGAAAACATTAAATTAAATCTTAATCATAAATTTATTTAGGCAATCAACATTTTTTTGTCAGCTTCAACTAAACTTTCTACGTCCTCTAACCATGGAAAAGATAATTTAACTTCACGATCCTCTATTGGCTAGCTTATCTGCACATTTGTTTCCTTACCTTAATATATGTGTAAACCTAAATTCTTCATACTCTTTAGCAAGATCTTAAATTTCCATAATCATATCTTGTATGTTCCATGGAGCCTTTGCTTTCCTCAAAATTGCATTAATTACTATAAGATAATCACATTCCATCCATACTCTATTATATTTCATTTGTTTACATATTTTTAACCCTTCTAAAGCTTCCCAAGCTTTAGCTTCATTATTTGTCTTAAATCCACTATTGAAAGCATAATGAGATAAAATCTCTCTCTTATTATTCCTAATTATTCCTCCTGCTCCTGTTGGTCCTAGATTTCCTTTAGATGCTCCATTAAAATTTAATTTAACCCACTCCACATTTGGTGGTTTCCACTTTATATTCTTTGCCTTATTTTTGCTTCTCTTGTACCCAACATCATAATTCCATTTAATGACTTGACTCCATCTATCAAGGCTCTCTGCTTCCAAATTAGGGATTGGGTGAGTTGATATGGTTGGTTTAGACTCCTCTATGGTTAAACATATATTTTTTCATTACCTCTAAACTGATTTCCTTTCCTTTAAATATTTTTCTATTCCTTTCTAGCCATATAGTCCAAAGTATTGTATCTTTTGATATATCCCATATTGTCTGTAAAGCCTCACTTTTATAAGTGCTCTGCCATTACTTTAACCAATCTTCAATTCTACTATTTATCACCATGCATTTACCAAACATATTAATAATCCATTGCCATAGATTCCAGACTATTGAGCAATGTTCCAAGAGATGATATATATACTCTCCTATTCCTTTTTACAAAAAATACATTGAGAGGGGCCATGAAAACCCCTTTTCACACGGTTATTCCAGGATAAAATTCTTCTATAACCTACTAGCCAAACAAACATTTTGACTTTAGGAATTCTTAGGCTATCCCAAATATCTCTCCATATTCTAGTGATATTATTATTTTATTGGTGTTGAACATTATATCCACTTCTTGTTGTGTATTCTCCTGAGCTATTCAACTCCCAAATCAATTTATCCTTGACTCCCCTCGAAATAATCACAATTGTTATCTTTCTACTCAATTGCTTCCTAGCATCAATGTCTTGTATACTTGTAAAAAAATATTCTTTCCATTTGCATCTTCCTTCTTGATCCTTGTGCAAAATGTTTGAAACCCTATCACCATATTTATCTTGAAGCAATCTCATCCAAGGTTTCAAAATGGGGTCTAAATTGAGTGGTTTTTTATCACACCAAGTATCCATCCAAATAGAAATTTTTTCTCCAGTTCCCACCACCCATATTAAACCTTTAATAATAAGATCAATAGATTTTTTTAAACCATTCCAAAGAGCAAAACCATTTGGTAGAGAGAATGCAATTTATATTAAACTTGGGTTATTGGGATCACCATACTTAAAAGAATTCTTGCTCATTGTCTTTGACTCCCTTTGTACAATCTCCAGATAACTTTTTCTCTAAGAGCTAAGTTTACATCTGTAATAACTCTTAAACCAAGACCTCCCCTAGTTTTATCATCATACAACTTGCTCCATTTCACCAAAGGAAATTTGCTTTTATCATGTAAACCTGACCATAAAAATGATCACATAATATAGATTAAACTTTTTTCAATCTGATTTTGGCATAGAATACAATGACATATAATATGTTGGAATGGCTTGTAATATTGACTTAATTAACTGCACTCTTCCTACTAATGATAATTCTACCTTTCCAAGCTGGAAGTTTATTACAAACTTTACTAATAATTGGATTCCATAAATCTATCCTCATTCTCCCCTCAAATAAAGGTATCCCAAGATAAGTTATTGGTAAATTTACCTCCTCCATTAGAAGAAACCTACAAATGCTTGCTTTGATATTAGCAGGAGTGTTAAGGAAGTAAATTTTGGATTTAGTCCTATTAACTTTTTGCCTTGAAGCTCTTTCGTACTCTTTTAAAAAGTTATTCAAAGATATGGTCTCATTTATCCTTGCCCTTCCAAAAAGGGTTGTATCATCTACAAACTAGTGATAGGTTATGTTATCGATGTTATTACTAACCTTAAGTCCACTTATAATCCAATCTTTGTAAGCCTTCTTTTAAGTTCCTACTCAAAAATTATGCCAAAATAATGAACAAATAAGAAGATAGATGATCTCCTTGTCTAAGGCCTCTCTTGGATTTAAAATATTTTATCACTAACCCATTGACCAACATTGAATAAGAAACTGTAGAGACACAAGCTTTATTCCATCTAACCCATTTCTTCCCAAAACCAAACCTATCTAAAATTGCAAAAAGAAAATTCCATTTAACCCTATCATAGGCTTTACCCATATCAAGTTTTAAGATCATTGTTTTCTCTTTTCTTGAAGTTGTTGAATGTATAACTTCATAAGCTACTATGATCCCATCCAGAATTTGTCTCCCTTTCACATATCTTTCTTGCTCTTCTGAAATGATGTTTTTAACAATGACCTTAATCTATTTGCCATCACTTTGGAATTACAAAGGCTAATGGGTCTAAAAGAATCAAACAATTTAGCATCCTTCTTTTTTCGAATTAGGGTAAGATATGTTGCATTTATTTTCTAAGGTATGAATTGTTTTACCCTAGACTATTCCACTGCCACCAATAAAGAATACTTAACTATATCCCAATTATGTTGTGTACCACCCTAAAAGTATACACCTAGGCTATTGCATCAATTATACCAAACATTAAAGCATGAAAAGAAGAATAACAATTAATTGAACAAGAAATAACAACCTCTTTATATTATCATTGCAAATATCCTTTACAAATACGTCCCTCTTAGGGATACCGAATTCTTTGATACAATTGATACAATGTTTCGAGCCCCTTAAAGGGGATGGTGCAATACGCAGGCTCTTATTGTAGACATGAACTGCTTAAGACTCAAGGAAGCCTTCTTCTCACTTTATCGAAGGAATATGTTGCCAAGAATGCTTTGAATATGCTCAGATCTTGTAAATCTACATTCAAGAAACAACATAGAAGAATTAGAAGCAAATGAGACCTCTCATGATGAGGCTCTTGATAGGAATTTGCATAAATTGGTACAAATATAGCAAGAAAGCATGGAAACTTATAAAGATGATTATAAAACCTCTGAATTTAAGGTAAAGAATGTTATAAAAATAGCAAATATAGCTATAATGATGCATAATCTACCATTAAAACTTGAATTGAATCAAATCTAATGAAACTAGTGCTAATTGAAAAAAATGGAAGGAAATAAAGCAAAGCTACCTCTAATTCCTACAATTAACCGTACAAAAGCATGAAGGAAAGCTAATCTATGTTAGATCTACCTAATTGTATGTTTAGAATGAAATTCCTATGGCTAAAACTAGGGAAATTGAATGTCAAACCCTCATCGTGGGTCTAAAGTGCAGTTGGCTTTGTTAGCCATGACTGATAGTCACGACTGAGGTGAAAGTGCTCTTTCTCTTGTAACCAAGGCCTGAATCTTGACTTCCTTCGGGTAATTGATGATCAAGGGTCACCTCTATGTTTTGGAACTAATTGGCAGTGTAGATTCTTAGAATTTATAGTGGAAATGGTTCAATTGTGGATGAATGATCTCCTCAAACTCTTGAAACCTCCATAGCTTCACATGTAGTCATGATTTTGAAATTGGCAGCATATAGACACTCCTCAAGAATTTCAAATGGCTCTCCAATTCGATAGGGATTCGTTGCATGTAAATTGATACTTAATCCATACTTTTCCCTAATTTGGATGGGGGTCTTATAGCACTCTCAATTCCTAAACTTAGCTTGCTTGGGAAGCCAAGATAAAGAACCAAGAGGTTGGAATAGTTGGGAGGAATATTTTGGATGCTTCCTCACCTGAAATCGCTTGAAATCCATTGCCATGGTCGTTATAACTAAATTTGGCTTGGCTTGGGAATTCAAAATAGTTTCAGGGCTAGTCATGGCTCTGAGGCACAGCTAGCTCTGTTAGTTGCGGCTAAGGCTGAGTAGGTCAAATCTGCCTAAATTGAGTGGTTAAAACCACTGCTTTGTCTTATAATTGTCCAAGATCATTCATATGGTCTGTTACGATGCCCATATGAGTAATCCCCTACACATGACGCATTTTAGGTGTCTACATGTTGGTAAAAAGTTGTAGAGAGCCCATCTAGACCTGGAGATTTATCCTTATTAAAAGAGAAAAGAGCTAAATTAACTTTTTCTAGAGTAATAGGCTCCATCAATTTCCTATTGTCTTCATTCGTTATAACTGAAGGAACATCTTGAAGAAGTTTATCTAAACCTAGAATATTATGATAAAATGACTTTGTCTCTTTTCTAATTTCACTCTGTTCTTCAATACAAAACCCTTCTACTGATTTAACTCCACTAATTCTGGAAGTTGATCTCTGTACTATAGTCATCCTATGTAAAAACTTTGTATTTTTATCACCTTTTAACCATGTCTGTCTTGATTTTCATCTCCAGAATTTCTCTTCCTTACTCAAAATATTATGATATTCACTAAGCACCTCCCTTTCCTCTAAGCTTGGATTATTATCATCACCTTTTTAGAATTCTGAAATTTTATCTTTTAGTTTTTTTTTCTCAAAAATATTTCCAAAGGTGTTCTTGTTCCATTCTTTTAATTTTTATGTCATAACTTTAATTTGGTTTGGAAGAGCATATAACCCACCACTACCTAGATAATTCCACATTTGAGCTATCATATCAATAAATTGAGGATGGTCTTCCCACATCTGCTCATATTTAAAATATGATATATTTTTTAATTTACTTACCACCATTTAACTCTTATTGGCCAATGATCTGAACCAATCCTTGTTACGGTATTAATTTTAGCACAAGTTCCTTCATCTAGCCAATGATCTGAGAGAATGCATCTATCTAATTTTTTTAATATTAGGTTTTGGCCTCTCCTGTTGTTAGTCCAAGTATACTTGTCTTCTTCAAACTCAACTTCTCATAGATTATTGTTTTGAATAAAAGCTGAGAAATCTTTCATACTTTGGGTCAATTTCCTAATACCCCCAATTTTTTCATCCAGCTTCGTTATGGCATTAAAATATCTAATGATCATGAATCGGGTTTCTTTGTCTTTACTTATCATAAAGGATTCAATCCCACTTCAAACTTCTAATCTACCTGACTGAGTTGTAGGTCCATAGACATTGATAAAGGATGAAACAAATATCTGCAAAGTAGCAAATGACTAAAGAGACTATCCAATACCTAGTTTTATGAATGGTTACACAAGAGGTTCTATAAGGATTCCAATAAGTTAGAATTCCCCCTACCGCTCCTTTAGAATCCATAACATCCCATTCACATCTTGCCCGTACTACTTTCAGAGTTTTGAAACTTCTTTTTTTGTCATTTTAGTTTCCTGGATACATAGAATATCATGTTTATTACTTAAACATAGGTCCCTAATACACCTCTACTTTGAGGGGGTATTAGCACCCCTTATATTCCATGAGATGATAATCATGTCTCATTAGGGGCTTTTGGCCCCTCCTGTGTATTACCAATATCATTTTGTTGTTTGGTAAAAATAATTTCAACCAACTTAGTTTGTGTTCCTTTCTCTATGTTTGCTCTTGCTTCCCTGGATCTTGCTTGATAATTTGAGGGTTTTCCTCTTTTTTCCTTGCCTATATCAGGAGTAGGTCTTATTATTCTATTCCTCAATATTATTTCATAATTTTTTTTTCATCATATTCATCCTCTTCTGGATCTATTATAGAAGCTTTTGACTTGTCCTACTTAGTTTCTAGAATTTCCTTATTAATGGTAGAGGTATTAACTTCTAAAACTACATTTTATTTACCAATTATTTTCTCCTAAATGGTGCATGGTACTTTAAGATAGTCTTAAAAATCTGATGAGACACATTCCTTAGGTTCATCGAGAATGTTCTTCCTCAAATTATGATCATTCTGAATAGACGATTCCTTGTTAGGATGTTGAAATTGTTGTATTGTGTCCTCTAAGTTTTAATCTACTTTTTCTACATAGGCTAAACCCTCAAAAGAGTTGGCATTTCTTCCAATATCCTTCCTTATTGGTCTCCACTATTTATTTTCTTTTATTTTTCTAGATCTATTTTTTGGAAGTTGAAAACCATCTTGATCCATAACCATTTGTAAGTTTCTCTTGTGGTTTTCTACAAATGATTTTTGCTAGGCTCTTCTTAGGGCATGATCTCTCAATATGCCCCACCACATGACATCTTCTACATCTAAAAGATATGTTTTCATAATCTATAATTTGGATCAACAACTTATCCCCATACTTAAGAATGATTTATTCTGGTAAAGCTTTACTTATATGAATCGTGACCAATATTCGAGCATAAATAGCCAAAAATACATATTTTGTCATATCTAAAATCTCAAGGAATTCTCCTAGAGTGTCGCCTATTTTCTTGAAGGTATCTATTTTCCATAATTTAATGGGTAACCCAAACATCCTAACCCAGACTAGTACTAGGGATAGATTTACATTTTTAGGTGAAAAGCCTTCATACCAACGGGTAAGGAAGAGTCATGCTCTTCCCATAAACCAAGGACCCCATTTTAGGATTATTTATCTTTATTTCCTAGAAAAAAAAATGGATAGGAATAACCTTTGGGAATAAATGATAGAATCACTCCTAAATACTTTCAACTCCTATCAATCCATTTTCTCAAGGTTGAAGCCCCTAGCCAATACCCTTTAAATTTACCAAAAACTGCCCTATCTTAGAGCAACGAGGATCTTTCTGAGGTGAGCTCACTAACCTCTACCAGTAGAGATGATTCTAAGGATTTAACTATAAATCTATCCATGTAAAGGAAAATAAAACTCAAAATTTATTAAAATTTATCTGAATGTCCTATAGCAAATATAACATTTGATAAAAACTTTATATATTTTTCATGCACAATTTTTAAGATAAAGAAGGAAAAAAAAATTAGCTAAAATATTCTTTATCCATATAGAATATCTTGCCTCACTAAAGTCCTAGCCCTTCATTGCTCTTTCCATCGTTCGAACCCTAGTTGGAAAATATTTGCAATTTTGTTTTTCACAACTTGAAAAATTGTCATTGCCTTTGTTCCAAATAGTTGACTTCACAGGGTTGTATCTCCCTCAATATAAATTAGATTTTTGCATATGATAACTCATGTTAAATCTATTCAAATTTTGCACAACTTGGTCCAAGAATCAGCTGAATTGGATAACTCTTCGCAAAGATATAGCTCCTAAAATATGAGATGTTTTTCAAGAAAAAACCCTAATCCTTCGCACTTCATGACCTATGGGACATGAGTTGTTAATTGATGAGGAAGATTCACCTCAAGAGAATCTTAACCACCATAAATTCCAGATAGAATATCTTGCCTCACTGAATACCTAGCCCTTCTTTGCTCTCCCCATCGTTCGAACCCTAGCTGGAAAATATTTGAAATTTTATTTTTCACGATTTGAAAAATTATCACTGCCCTTGTTTCGAATGGTTGACTTAACAATGTTGTATATACCTCAATATTGCTTATATTTTTATATATGACCACTCATTTTAAAGCTATTCAAATTCTACATAAGTTGGTCCAAGAATTAGTTGAATCGGATAACTCTTCGTAAAGATATGGCTCCTAAAAGATGAGATATTTTTCAAGAAAAAATCCTAATCCTTCGTAGGCAGAATATTTTTACTTGGATAATAAAAATATACTCAATATCGTCATCTTAATATACACATGAGATGATTATTCCTTCCTTTTCACTTTTGTGTTCATATAATGATATGAAACTATTTCCTTTGATTTATGTTCTTTTCCCAATCTTTGTGTCTTTGAATGCATATTCATAAGATTGCATGGATAGTTTCAGGGTCAAATTGTAAATTTTGTAAAATATGGTCTACAGAGTAGTTTTTCTACAAACTAGAACAAATCGCTAATAAATTTTAGTGATTCACTATTAGATTTAGGTGATTCATTAGTAGAATTTGAAAACTTTTGAAGAGCAAGGTACCAAGCAAATCATTTCAAAATCAAAGGTAATTGCTCCCTAGAAATGAGTTAGGAAGAAAATTGTTTTTCCTAGCAAATAACTTTGTAGATTTTGAGTGAATCACTCTTCAAATTGAAGAAAAAATCATTGTTCTAAAGTGAATCACCTATTAAATGGAGTGAATTACTAATTGATTTAATCTTTAGCAAAAAAGTCAAAATCTACCCCAAATGCTTCTAGCCCATGGCAAAGGAAAAATTGGGATCAAATATCAGGTCTAATGCTATCTCAATTGATTGCTATATGAAATTGATTATGATTATGAAGTTTGTGTTGGAGTCACAATTTGCAAAGAACCTACAAAATCTGGACACAAATAATAAAAATGATGTGAATTTCAAGGTCAATTTAAGACTAGGCTTGATAAATCAAGTCCTTGACCTCGATAAATCGCTCAAGATTTAACTTGTTTAAATTTGACAAATTCAAAATGAATCATTAGCAATATGAAGCAAATTGCTCCTTATGAAGAATTTTTAAATATTATCAATGATTGGCTCAAGTAGAGCAAATCACTACTTGAGAAAAAACTTGGTAAAAATTCCTTCAATTTTGGGCCAATTGTTTCATCCATGATAAATGCAAATTTGACACCAAAATCAATAAATTAAGCTAAATTTAAGGACTATGATCTCATTGGGTATGCTAGAAACAACTATGTTGAATTGAGGAATAATCGTAACATCTAATTTAATCTATGATGCGCCCCAATTTTAGCCTTTCAATAATTAACTAAAGGAAAGGGTCAATGGCTCCCTCTAACCTCTAGATTTAGGCTGACTCCCCACTATCCTTGCTAATTCCTACACTAACCTACTATAATTGCATAAAAATAAAATGAAGAAACTAAAGTCAATGATTTTTTTTTTAAGTTTAAGGGTGCAAGGGATTCAAATTAAAATACAAGCATAAACATAACAAGTGTACAATCAACTAACACATGAGAATCCAATTAACATAATTGTTTCACATTTAATAAGTACAAAATTGTTAAGCAAATGATAAGATGGAAAAAAGGGCCATGCCTCAATCATCGCATATTCTACACTATAGGAGGGCAATGGCACTAATGGAATGAAAAATACCTTCCAATTTCGTGATATAGAAAGACAATGTGGTTTTTATAGAGTGCAACTTTGAATTATTATGGCAAAAATATGTTTCTAATGGATCACATGGATCCTATCTATAGTAGCAATTTACTAATGAATTACTTGACATTAGAAACTATTACTTCTAGTAAAAGTAAACATTTGGGTCTTTAATAAAATGACGAGCCTCCAAATGTTACATGCATCTAATAGGCTTAGAAGGATTTCAAAACGAGTTAGTGTACCATTACATGCCACCTATTCTAGTAGGGAAGTTATCTCCTATTCTAGTAGGGAATAATATTGTGGGGTGTAAGTGGGCCTACATGACCAAGTATTCATTGGATGATTAGATTGAAAAGCACAAGGTGTGCCTTTTTGCCAAGGGCTTCTCTTAGTAGAAGGCATAAGACTATTTTGATAGTTTTGCACCTATGGCCAAGATGGATTTCATCATAATGATTATTTCTATTAATTCCTCCTATGGGTGGAAGATGCTTCAGATGGATGTGAAGACAACCTTTATCTATGGTGAGCTTTAAGAGAAAATTTATATGTAACAACCGCTTGGATTTGAGATAAAAAGATCCACTCCATTGGTATGTCATGTTACTAAATATTTATATGGGTTAAAGCAAGATCCTTGTGCTTAGTATAAGAAAATCCATTCTATTTCTCTTAGTTATGGATTTCAATCATATGAAGTTGAGCATGATGTTTACATTAAACATCATGATGAGAAAACTCTAGTGATTGTACTATATATTGATGATATTATAATCATGGGTAGCTCTACTAATCTAATTTAGGATATGAAGTTAGGACTTAGTTCTACCTTTGAGATGATAGATTTAAGGAGCTTACACTATTTTTTGGAAATCTAGATTGATCAAACAGATTTTGGCATTATGATACCTTAGCCCAACTATGCTTTGGATCTTCTTTAATGGTTTAAAATGAAGGATTATAAGCCTACTCAGACCTCCTTTACTTCAAGTTTAAAAATTTAAGCTAATTGTACCACATCTTTAGTTGATGACACTCTGTATTGGTCTCTTGTAGGACTTCTCTATCTCGCTCACATTAGACTGGATATACACTTTGTTGTTAGCTATTGCTCCAAGTATATGCATACACCTTAGGAGAGTCACTACATAGTAACAAAGTGGATTATTAGATACATCAGAGAAACATGTCATATAGGCATCCACTAATCTATTGTTTTCCCTCTAATTTTGTCATGTTATTCATATGCTATATGGGCAAGTGATTTGGATGAGCAACGGTCCATCATAGGCTTCATATTCTACTTGGTATCTAACCCACTTTCATGGTGTTCTATATGCCAATCCATATTTTTTTCCCCAAATGCTTCCATCCTAAGGGACTACATCACAAGTTTTAGGGTGAGGCAATAACTTGTATAGGATATATCATTAATAGGGATCCTACCAAAATAGTTGGAAATATGATACCTCTTGAGAAATTAATAGGGGATAAGCTAGATGTGTCTCAATTCTATATATTTGGATCTTCAGCATGGGCTCACATACCCAAGTATATTTAGAAAAAGGAGTCATCAAAGAGCCTTAATTATATGTTTTTGTGGGGTATTTTGATACCTCAAAGGTATATTATCTCTATTATGCTTAGAGGTATGAGGTATCGATCATGAGAGATGTCATCTTTGATGAGGTTCCTCTAGGTACTCCTTGCACTCCCCCTCTAGGTCTTCTAGCTATGAATTCTTCTAATTTCTTGTCTATTCCATATTTAGTAGGCTCTTTAGATATCTTGGTTGGTTTCATTCCCATTAGAGCATCTTCCTCTTCTAGTGGTTGTTCACTGCCTATCAATTTGACCCCATCATGGATAGCTTCTTAGGCAATTTCTTCATCCCCTAGAGGAGGACAAGATGAGCAGTATTCTTTAGTTCAAAATTTTATAGCTTTGCATGAAAAGGTGAGTGGTGATGAGTTGGATTCTTCTATTTTAGTTTTTGATATTGAGATGGTACATGATATACATGCTTCTTTTAAATGTCCTACACCTAAGTGGGTTAAGGTGCTTCTAAAGGATGCACTACCTATTATATCTCTTGGATGGCACTGAAAGGCTCCTTCCTGAGCTTTGCTTTCAAAGGCATCCCATTTGTGGGATTCTATCACATACTCTCGGGCTAAGGGTAAGCATTAATTGGAAGATGCAATTGCAACAGAGTATGAGACATTGATGAAGAACATAACATGGAAGTTAGAACCTATTCTAGTAGGGAAGAATATTGTGGGGTGTAAGTGGATCTATAGGACTAAGTATACATTAAATGATTAGATTGAAAAGCACAAGGCATGACATGTTACCAAGACCTTCTCTTAGTCAGATAGAGTGGACTATTTCAAGACTTTTGCACCTGTGGCCAAGATCGATTCCATAAAAATGATTCTTTCTATTCTTGCCTCATATGGGTGGAAGGTGCATCAAATGGATATTAAGAATATCTTTATCCATGATGATCTTTAGGAGATAATCTATATGCAAAAACCACTCAAATTTGAGCTAATGGGCCCTACTCCATTGGTATGTTACTTGACTAAATATTTGTATCGTTTAAAGCAGGCTCCTTGTGCTTGATATGAGAAAATCTATTCTTTTTTTCTTGGTTTTCTAATGATATGAGGCTAAGCATGATGCTCACATTAAACATCTTGGTGAGAAAACTATTGTGATTATACTATATGTTTATGGTCTTATAATCATGGGTAACTCCACTACTCTAATTGAGGATATGAAGTCATAGCTTAGTTCCACCTTTGAGATGATAGATTTAGGGCTTTTACACTTTTTTCGTTAATCTAGATTGATCAAATAAATTTAGGCATTACCATATCTCATCTCAACTATGATTTGGATCTTCTTTAGTGATTTAGGATGGAGGAATGTAAGCCTACTCATAGCCCCTTTGCTTCAATTTTGAAACTTCAGGCTAATTGTACCACTTATTTAGTTGATGCCACTCTATATCAATCTCTTATAGGATTTCTCTATCTCGTTTACATTAAACCAAATATAGCCTTTGTTTTTAGCTATTGCTTTAGGTACATGTAGACACCTTAGAAGAGTCATTATATAGTAATAAACTGGATTCTTAAATACATCAAATGGACATATTAGATGGGCATCCACTACTCTATTGGTTTCCCTATGATTTGGTCAGGTTTCTCATATGCTAATTGGGCAGGTGATTTGGATGAGCAACAATGCACCATAGACTTTGTGTTTTATTTAGGATTTGACCTAGTTTTATGGTGTTTTATATGCCAATCCACCTTTTCTTTGTCTCCCATGGAGGTTAAATAATGTGCTACTAATGAGGCAAATAAGCATCTCAAGTGGATGCTAATGATTCTCGAAGAGATTAACATTCCTCATAGTTTTCCTATTACTCTTTGATGTGATAATTGAAGTACTATTCAACTTGTCTATAATCTTTTGTTTCGTTAGTGGATAAAGCACATTGAGATATGGATGCATTTTATGAGATGGTTTCATGCTTGTGGGATGTTAAATCTAGTTTTTTTTCCTTTATCAGAGTAAGCAACATATATTTTAACCAAGAGCATGTCTGAGGTCACTTTTGTGCGTATGTAGGAGCTTATTGGAGTTGGAGATTATCCTTTAAATGGGGATACAAAGTAAGGGTCTCTCTCCATGTCCCTCATTCAAATTAAGGAGGAATTTTGCATATGTGATGGTTAAGCTTCTCTTGAGGCTATGATTGACTATTTGCACTTGTATTTATTATATTTACCCTTTGGACCCATGTAAACCTTGAAAAATATGTTTTTGTAATTTCTTTATTATTTTATTCATGAGTGAGTCTCATAACCTTAACCTAAAGGCATCATGTGCTTGGGTATAAATACCCCTTCTATCCAGTCATATGATTATAAATTGGAGGGTAATTTGATCCTCTGCATTGAAGATCATTTGGTATCTACGAACACCCTAGTATTATGTGTTATTTATGTTGTGTATTTTTTTTGTTAAAACAATTATTAGGTAATGATTGATTCCATCCCTTTTTTTAAAACTAGTATGAAATATGAAAATTTTCACCAAAGGTCATTCCATAAAGAGGGTTCATGTGGGTCAATGTAGGACTAGTATTTGACCAAGTTTGGTTTGCGAGAGCAATAGAATAACTTATTTAATAGCAAGGGAAACCAATTTCTTGGGATGTAATACATTAACTGATAGGATTAACCATTAGAATTTTGAATTTTAGAGAAACATGATTAGATGTTGGAATTTCCTCAATTTTGTCATCCATGTGTACTCGTATAACGATTATTCCTTTATTTTCTCTTTTATGTTCCTTTAGTTATATGCAACTATCTCTATTTATTTATGTTATTTTCCCAATCTTCATGTCTTTGAGCACATATGCATAAGCTTACATGTATGCACTTGCATGGATAGAGTGTTAGGGTCAAAATGTGATATTTTATCAAATATGGTTTACAGAGAAGTTCACCTATAAACTAGAATAAATCGCTAACATTTAGGTTATTTGTTATTAGATTCAAGCAATTAGCTAGTAGAAATTGAAAATTTTTGAAGAGTAAGGGACCAAGCAAATTATTTCAAAATTGGAGTTAATTGCTCTCTAGAAAAGAGTTAGGAAGAAACTTATCTTTCGTTGCAAATCACTTTGCAAATTCTGAGCGAATTTCTCTTCAGATTCAACTTGAAGGAAAAAATCATTATTCTAGAACAAATTGCTAGTTGACTTATTCTTTGACAAAAATCTCTCAAAATTTGTCCCAAATGCTTCCCACCCATGATAGATACAAAATTGGGATCAAATCTAAGGTTTGATGTTATCTTGATCAATTGCTTTATGGTTTTTTTATGATTATGAAGTTGTGTTGGAGTCACCATTTACAAAGTGCCTACAAAAACTAGACATAAATAATGAAAATGATGTGAATTTCAAGGTTAAAGTTAGACTGGGCTTGATTAATCAAGTCCCTAGCCTCAAAAAATCGCTCAAGATTCAACTTGTTCAAATTTGATAGGTTCAAAATGAATTGCTAGTAGTATGGAGCAACTTACTCCTTGAAAATAATTTAAAAATATTTTTAGTGATTGGCTCAATTTAGAGAAAATCACTACTTTAGAAAAAACTTGGTAGAAATTCCTTCAATTTTGGGCCAACTGCTCCATTCATGATAAATACAAATTTGGCACCAAAATCAAGAAATTAAGGTAAATTTAAGGACTAGGGTCCCATCAAGCATGCCAAAAATAACTATGCTGAATTGAGAAATAATAACTTCTAAGTTAATTTATGATGCACCTCAATTTTAGTCTTTCAACAATTAATTAAAGGGAAGGACTAGTGGATCCCTCTAACCTCTAGATTTAGATAGACTCCCCACTATCCTTGCTAATTCCTACACTAATCTACTCTAATTGCATGAAAATAAAATGAAGAAATGAAGTCAATGAAAAATAAATTTTAAATTTTAAGGGTGTAAGGTATTCAAATTAAAATACAATCGTGAACATAACAAGGAAGTGTGCAATCATCTAACACATGAGAATCCAACTTACATCAATGTTTCCCATTCAATTAGTATGAAATTGTTAAGCAAATGATAATATGGGAAAAAGGGTCATGCCTCAATAATTGTGCATACTACATTGTAGGAGGGCAGTGGCACTAATGGAATGCAATATACCTACTAATTTCTCACCAATTTCATGAGATAGAAAGAACAATGTGGGTTTCATAGAGTGCAATTTTAAATTCTTATGACAAAAATATATTTATAATGGATCCCATGGCTCTTATTTATTTTAGCAATTTACCAATGAATTACTTGGCATGAGAAACTTTTTTTTTTTGGAGAACAAGGGGTTGTACTTGGGTCCCCCACCCTTGACAAATCACAACTATCTTCTTTAGAGCATGATATTTTATAAATAGATTCAATTATCATCTCAATTAAGTTGCTATAGCTAGAAACCTACATCATTTTACATAAAATATCTAAATTCTTGATTTGTTTTTAACATTTTCAATTTTCTGCGTGAATACAAATATTATAGAGTTTAGCATCCTTCTTGACATTTTCCTATAGCATCCTTCACAATACCAAAACTTCACCTCTACTATATATGTGTTGCATATTAGTAGAGTAATATTTCCAAAACATCACACTATCATAACTCGCTTTACCAGATTTAGATTGCAAGTTTCCTTCCTGAAGCACAAGTGCAATCACAATAATTGTAATAAATAGTATATATGAAAGCACATTAATGTTATATAATTGCAAGCTTACTATAGTGGTAAGGGCTTTAGATTCTCTTTGAGAGTTCCAAGGTTTAAACCCCACTCAATATGAGGGGACCAAGACCCCTCATAGAAACCTGTGTAAACTCATTGAAAAAAAAACACATTAATGTTATAAAATAAAGCAGATATTACTAATGGAAAACATTAAAATAAATCTTAATCATTATTTGATTTAAACAATCAATATTTTCTTGCCAGCTTTAGCTAAACTTACTACTTACTCTAACCAAGGAAAAGAGAATTTAACTTCATGATGCTCGATTAAAATCCCTCTATTGGTTAGCCTAACTACACATTTGTTTCCTTCCCTTAATGTATGTGTAAACCTAATTTTTTCAAACTCCATAGCAAGGTCTTGATTTTCCACAATTATCTCTTGTATATTCTATGGAGCCCTTGCTTTCCTCAAAATTGTATTTATTACTAAGAGTGAATCACCTTCCATCATACTTTGTTCCATTTCATTTGTTTGCATATTTTTAACCCTTCCAAAGTCACCCAAGCTTCATTATTTGTATTAACTCCACTATTGAAAGCATAATGAGACAAAATATCTCCTCTATTATTTTTAATTATTCTTTCTCTTGCTTGTCCTAGATTCCCTATAGATGCTCTAGCAAAATTTAATTTGACCAACTCCACATCTGGTGGTTTCCACTTCATATTCCTTGCCTTATTTTTGTTTATCCTATCCCCAACATCATTATTCCATTTGATGATTTGACTCCATCTATCAAGACTCTCTGCTTTAGGAATTGGGTGAGCTGATAGGGTTGGTTTAGACTCCTTTATGGCTAAACAAATATTCCTTTTCATTACCTCTAAACCGCTTTCATTTCCTTTAAATATTCTTTTATTCCTTTATTGCCATTGCATCTTTTGATATATCCCAAATTGTCTATAAAGCATGAC
Source organism: Wollemia nobilis (assembly GCA_028583015.1). Taxonomy (NCBI): domain Eukaryota; kingdom Viridiplantae; phylum Streptophyta; class Pinopsida; order Araucariales; family Araucariaceae; genus Wollemia; species Wollemia nobilis. The sequence continues at coordinate 1,447,640 of JAQPPZ010000386.1, read as the reverse complement.
TTTCAAAAGTGCTTTGCCATTGCTTTAACCATTCCTCAATTCTGATATTCATTAGCATGCATTACCAAACATATTAAGAATCATTTTCCATAGTTTCCAAACTATTTAACAGTGTCCCAAGAGATGGTCTATACTCTCCTCCTTCATTTACAAATAACGCATTTTGAGGGACCATGAAAACCCCTTTTCATAAGGTTATTCCAAAACAAAATTCTTCTATGACCTACTAGCCAAACAAACATTTTAACTTTAGGAATGCTCGGGCTATCCCAAATATCTCTCCATATTCTTGCAATATTCCTATTTTTATGGTGCTTTATATTATATCCACTTCTTCTTGTGTATTCTCCTAAGCTATTCAACTCCCAAATCAACTTATCCTTGGCTCCTCTAGATATAATTATTGTTGTTATTTTTATGCTCAACTGCCTCCTAGCATCAATGTAGTGAGAAATTATTACTTTTAGTAAAAGTAAACATTTGGGGTATCTCTAATAAAATGATGGTCCTCCAAATGTTGCATGCCTCTAATAAGCTTAAAAGGATTCCAAAACAAGTTAGTATGCCATTACATGCCAAAATGTTCCTCAAAATATTCTCCTCAAGATTTATGCCTTTGTTTTTACCCCTCCATAGGTTAGCAAGCAATTAGCTCCACAAAGTGAGTGAATCACTTGACTTTTCTAGTGAATTACTAGCTAACCCTAATAGTTTCACTCCCATGAGCCAATTTGGCCACTCTGCAAGCAAATCACTCTTGAACCAATCAACACTTATTGAGAAAATTGACACCTAAGTTGTATGTAGTCAAAATTTAAGGGGTTTTGCAAGGCCTGGGTAGTTTGATTTATATAGTCTTCCAAAACAACAAATTCCAAGGTAGTCACTAGGCACTACAAGTAGGAAATTTTGACTTCTCTAAAGTCTTATATCCCAAATCAACAATGTATCCACCATATTTTGAGGATCCAAACCAACTCATCCTTCTATGTAAAAATAGGTCAATAGAACTCTTGAAGCATAATTTAAAGCTCATATCCTCTTTGTTTGAGGTCCTCTCTCAACTAGGTTGCTAATAGAAATTCATAATCAAGAATTGTTGCTTATATTAATATAATTTGACCCTTGAATCTCTAGAAGCTAAATATGCTTAACCCAACAAACATGTTATGTTTCACCTATAGGATTAAACCCTTGGTCTACGATCTACAACTCCTTGTTCCCAAACAATTATCCCAAAAATCCTTGGGTATGAAATCTTAGTTTATGATGAACCACTACTTCCACACCCTTGAACATTAATTTTATTTAAACTATTATTTATAAATAATTATTTATTAAATTTGTTAAATAAATACTAATTCAATTTTAATTTTTTTTTTTAAAACATATACAATCCATTTTTTCAATGGGTTATATAGTATTGAAACGAGCACCAAATGTATTACATAATGACCACATAGTGGTATTAGAACAACTTGGCAATTATGTATGTATCGCTTGACATGATTTAAACCTTGGTATCCTTGACAAATGATGAATATAATTGATTAAACCAATGTCGTTTGACTATACAATTCAGAATTTTACTACAAGTTTAATAATTTTTTTTTCCTTGATAAAAAGAGGTTGTACTCGAGTCCCCCACCCTCGATAAATCACAACTCTCTTCTGTAAAGCTTGATATTTTACAAACATATTCAATTCTCATCTCAACTGAGATGCTATAACTATATACCTATATCTTTTTCCACAAAAATTATGAATTTTTAATATTCATTTTTGGATCTTCATTTTTTTTTGATAAAAATATTCAACATCCTTTTTCTTGAGATTTTCCAATCTTGTTCATCCATCTAATAAAATTAAATCTTGATTAGTGGTGGTGTTTGATGATGCTAAGCTATCGTCGTGCCACTTGAATATCCATAACTGCTATGTTGGCTCTATGCTTTTGTTGCTCTACTTTGATATTTCAAATGGTTGGTCTTATTGTTCCCTAATGTTACTACATCGCTTTTAAATTCAAAAATGTTATGCTTTTTTTTCAAACACTGCCAAACTTGATGCCTTTTTTACTCCATGTAGATCTAAACTATTGATACCTTAAGCCATACCTCCAAAATTGTTTACATGCAATGTGGTGTTGGTGTTGATAGGCTACAACCTTAAAATGACATTTTGTTTCTTTTCATTCTTCAACAATTTGTTTTTTTTTTTTTTTAATTCTTCTTCATAATCTTCTCTCTTATACCTTTTTTTTGGTGCATCCTTGTGCACTTCTAACAAGGCTTCCTTGGACTTTGTTGTTGTTTCTTCCATGGACTCTATTGTTGCTACTACTATAAATTCAACTTTTGATTTTTCTAATGGTTCTTCAACTTGTTCCCTTACCATAATTACTTCTTGCTTCTCCTTGGATCCTTTCTTATTAAATTTTTTCTTTTGAATAAGACCATGAACTTGCATATTGTCATATGTATTTTTTCCTTCTATTATATTTTCTTTATTCATTTCTTTCAGTTCCCTCTAAAGCCTTTTTATTTCTTCTTCATACCCTTTGATGGTGACCTTAAAACTAGCTATATTTTTATATGGGTTCCACTGACTCAAGAATGCATGCTCCATTTCATCCCAAGTCAAAATTCTTTCCTTAACAATCCTTTCCTTAGTAAGAATTTCCCACCAATCATGAGCTTCCTCTTTTAAAAGATAGAAAAGTTTGCAATTCCAAAAATGGTCACTATAATATAGAGATCTAAACTTCATCCACCATTCTCAAGCATCAATGTCATCCTTTCTAATGAAAATTGGTAACTCCATGATCTCAACCCAAAAAAAAAAATCAAAACCAACTAGGATTTTGGAAAGAAGAAAAAAATTAGGGTTTTTCAATTAGTATTATTATTTTTTTAAACTCCTATAATCCTTGATACCATTAGTAGAACAATTTGAATGTAAAATAATTGACATAAAGAAGGAATGCAGTCATGCATTATGACTTTTCATTAATCCATTACCAAGATTCTTCTCCAAATGGTTCAACACTATTGCACAATTTTTTGTTGTTGCGAAGAAGCATGGATGACTTCGATGGTGGCATGAATCTTCTTTATGACGACGATGATAATGCTAGAAAATTATTTTATCAGTAAACAAGATATTGCAACTAAAACTCAAATTACTTCTCTTTGCTAGTAATCTTCAAATTGCTTCTCTTGCTAGTAATCTTGTCGATAATCTTCTCCTCTGATAATCTCCTCTTCCACAAATCTCACAAGTTTTATAATATTAAATTATTTAGCCAAACAAAATGGTATCCTCCTAATGGTAGTAATTTTTGGGACTATTGGTCACATAACACCTTCAAATCCAAAACACTAAGCACAACTTGGAATTTAGGGATTGGCTTCATATGCTGGCAAATATGGTTGGAATAGAACAACATAATTTTTAAAGAGAAATTCGATTCAGAAGAGAGGACCTGGAGGATTATGTTAAGGAAGTTATTAGAAACAGTGCAAACCAAAGTACAAGAAGAATCTCAGATGACAGAGGTAGATTAAGACATTTGGGCACAACTATGGAATCAAATACCACATGAAAGCTATCATGAATAGAAAAAATAACAAATAGGAGTTCAGTAATCTTTGTTGGAAGAGGACATATACATTTAAGAGGGAGGTAAAGTTTAAAGAACAGGGGATTCAGATATCCTGGGCAGATAAAAGAAAATAAAAAAACTGCATTTTGAGCCTTGCCATGAAAGGCAGGATATCAAAATGGATTTGTATAAGCTAATCAGTTTTTTTGAATAAATTTTTTACCTTTTACTCAAAAAAAGTTTTATAATATTAAATAAATAATTTTTATCTCATTTTATTTAAAATTTATATAACTTTATTTATATAATAATTTTCAAAATATATTTTAATAATTTAAATATCTTTTGTTTAAAAGCAACATGATTTTTCCTTAACTTTCTTGCATCTTTACAACTATTATTCTTTTTAATTATCTTTAATCATGTGGATTTGCTTATAAATTAACACAAGAGGGGAAAATCAATGGCTAAAATAGATAAAAGGGGAATGTGTTATGATTGGAGATGACTCTTTGTTGCAAGTTGCAGGAAGTTGGGACATCACTATTGGATCTTCATCATTTGATAAGGTACTCCATGTTCCTAATTTTGGACCTAAACTTTTGTTTATTTATCGCATTACTCATACAAATAAGAAAGTATAATTTTGGTCTAATGGATGGACGATTAAGGACATAGACAATGGGTTCAAAACTATTGCTTTGGGATATTATGATGAAACTGACTACATGTACAAGCTCGGTGAAAGACCTATTTTTTCTATTACTTCTTTTATCAAGAAAAAATTTGTTGCCATGGTTTCACATGCTGATAGTGAGAGTCACAAGAGGGATCATAGGCTTGGTCATCTCATCTAGGGTTCCTTGGGGTACATGGGTTAGCATGAGATGGTCATTGCACTCCCACATATTTCCCCTCCAAGTGGTGCATGTGAGGGATGTATATTGGAAAAACATCATAGGGTGACCTTTTTAGAAGGAGTTGCCAAGAGAGCATCTCACCATTTGGAGATCGCATATAGTGACATCTATGGACCTATATAAACACCTTCTCTTTCCAAATATAAGTACTTTCTTCTTTTCATTGATGACTTTTCTAGATATGTGTGGATATACACTATTTATACCAAGGGTGAAGTGTTTGAGAGGTTCATAAAATTCAAGGTCTTATTGCAAATTAGCTAGACAGGAGGATCAAGTGTCTAAGGATAAATGGAGGTAGTAAATATTTTAATCACGCTTTTCATACTTTTATGGCCACATGGAATTGCATATTACAGAACTATCCACTACACTCCTAAATAGAATGGTGTAGCTAAAAGAAGAAAATTGTATTCATGAATATGACACATTGTATGATTCATGCCAAGAGACTAGATCACAAGTTTTAGGGTGAGGTAATCACTTATGTAGGATATGTCATTAACAAGGATTCTACCAAAGCAATTTGAAGGATGATACCTCTTGATAAATCAATAAGGGATAAGCTAGATATATCTCTATTCTATATCTTTGGGTCTTTAGCATGGGCTCATATACCCAAGGATCTTCAAAAAATGAGGCATCAAAGAACCTTAAATATATGTTTGTGGGGTATTCTAATAACTTAAATACATATTTTATCTATGATCCTTAGAGGCATGAGGTATCGATCAGGAGAGATGTCATCTTTGATCAAGTTCTTATAGGTACTCCTTCCACTCCCCTCTAGACCTTCTAGCTATTGATTCTTCTAATTCCTTTCCCATTCCATATTTCATAGGTTCTTTAGATATCTTGGTTGGTTTCATTCCCATTAGGGCATCTTCCTCTTCAAGTGGTTGTTCACTTCCTATTGATTTTACCCCATCATGGGTAGCTTGTCAAAAAATTCATTCTTTTCATAGAGAAGGACAAAATTAGCAGTATTCTTTAGTTTAAAATGTTTTAGCTTTACATGAAAAGATGAGTGGTGATGAGTTGAATTTTTCTATTTTAGTTTCTGATGTTGATATGGTTCATGATATACATGCTTACTACACCAAAGTGGGTTAAGATGCTTCTAAATGATGAAATAACTATTATATATCTTGAGTGGCATTGAAAAACCCCTTACTAAGCTTTGCTTTCGAATGTAGCCCATTCATGGGATTCTCTCACATACTCTCAGGCTAAGGGTAAGCCTGAATGGGAAGATGCAATGAGTATGAGGCATCGCTGAAGAACATAACATGGAAGTTGGAACCTATTCTAGTAGGGAAGAATATTATGGGATGTAAGTGGGTCTATGGGACTAAGTATACACGAGATGGTTAGATTGAAAAGCGTAAGGTATGACTTATTTCCAAGGCCTTCTCTTAGTAGGAGAGAGTGGACTATTTCAAGAATTTTGCACCTATGGACAAGACTGATTTCATCATAATGATTCTTTCTATTATTACCTCATATGGGTGGAAGGTGCATTAAGTCAACATTAAGAGTGCCTTTCTCCATGATTATCTTTAGAAGAAATTCTATATGCAAAAACCACTCATATTTGAGCTAATAGGTCTTACTCCATTGGTATGTCACTTGAGTTAATCTTTGTATGGCTTAAAGCAGGCTCCTTGAGCTTGATATGAGAACATCTATAATTTTTTCTCAGTTATGGATTTTAATGATATGAGGCTAAGCATGATGTTCACATTAAACATCTTGATGAAAAAACTCTAATGATTGTACTACATGTTGATGTTCTTCTAATCATGGATCAATTTACTAATCTAATTGAGGATATGAAGTCATAGCTTAGTTCCACTTTTGAGATGATAGATTTAGGGTTTTTACATTTTTTTTTGTTAATCTAGATTGATCAAACAAATTTAGGCATTACAATATCTCATCCCAACTATGCTTTAGATCTTCTTTAGTGGTTTATGATGGAGGAGTGTAAGCTTACTCAAAACCCTTTTGCTTTGAGTTTGAAACTTTAGACTAATTGTACAACTTATTTAGTTGATGTCAATATATATCGATATCTTGTATGACTTCTCTATCTCACTTGCACTAAACCAGATATAGCCTTTGTTGTTAGCTATTGCTTCAGGTATATGTAGGTACTTTAAGAGAGTCACTAGACAGTACCAAAATGGATTCCTAGATACATCATAGGAAAATATCATATGAGCATCCACTACTCTATTGATTCCCCTATGATTTGGTCAGGTTTCTCATATGCTAATTGGGAAGGTGATTTGGATGAGCAACAATGCACCATAGGCTTTGTGTTCTACTTGGGATCTAACCTAGTTTTATGGTGTTCTAGATGCCAATCCACCTTTTCTTTGTCTTACATGGAGGATAAATATTGTGTTTCTAACGAGGAAACTAAGCATCTTAGGTAGATACTAAAGATTTTGAAGGATATTGTCATTCCTCATAGTTTTCCTATTACTCTTTGATGTGATATTTGGAGTACTATTCAACTTGTCTATAATATTGTGTCTCATCAGCAGACAAAGCACATTAAGATATGAATGCATTTTGTGAGATGGATTCATGCTTGTGGGATGTTAGATCGAGTGTTTGTTCCTTTATCAGAGCAAGAAATAGTTTTTTTTGACCAAGAGCATGCCTGAGGTCACTTTTGTGCATATGTGGGAGCTTCTTGGAGTTGGAGATTATCCCTTAAAGGGAGATACAAAGTAAGGGTCTCTCCATGTCCCCTGTTCAACTTAAGGAGGGATGTTGCAATATGTGATGGTTAAGCTTCTCTTGAGACCATGATTGACTATTTGCACTTGTATTTATTATATTTGTATGTTGGACCCATGTAAACCTTGAAAATATATATTTTGGTAATTTCTTTATTATTTTATTCATGAGGGCTAGTCTCATAACCTTGACCTAAAGGGATCATGTACTTGGGTATAAATACCCCTTCTAACCAGTCATTTGATTATCAATTGGAGGGTCATTTGATTCTCTTCAATGAAGATCATTTGGTGTCTACGAACACCCCATTATATTATGTGTTCTTTATATTGTGTATTTTATTTGTTAAAACAATTATTGGGTAATGGTTGATTCAATTTATTTTTTAAAACTATTATGAAATCTGAAAATTTACACCAAAGGTCATCCCATAAAGAGGGTTTATGTGGATCAATGTAGGACTAGTATTTGACCAAGTTTGGTTTGTGAGCAAAATAATAACTTCTTTAATAGCCAACGAACCTAATTTATTGGGATATAATACATTGACTGATAGGATTAACCATTAGAATTTTTACTTTTAGATAAACATGATTAGACATTGAAATTTCCTCAATATCGTCATCTTGGTGTACCCATACAACGATTATTCCTTTCTTTTTCCTTTTATGTTCCTTTAGGGATATGCAACTATCTCCATTTATTGATGTTCTTTTCCCAATATTTGTGTTTTTGAGCTTATATTCATAAGCTTACATGTATGTACTTGCATAGATAGAGTGTTAGGGGTAAAATGTAATTTTTTATAAAATGCAAGCAATAGACATTTTGACCAAGATCATGTCCAAGGTCACTTTTGTGCATATGTGGGAGCTTCTTGGAGTTGGAGATTATCCCTTAAAGGGCTATACAAAGTAAGGGTATCTCTCCATGTGCCCCATTCAACTTAAGGAGGGATGTTGCAATATGTGATGGTTAAGCTTCTCTTGAGGCCATGATTGACTATTTACACTTGTATTTATTATATTTACCCTTTGGACTCATGTAAATCTTGAAAAAAATATTTTTGTAAATTTTTTATTATTTTATTCATGAGGGCTAGTCTCATAACCTTGAACTAAAGGCATCATGTACTTAGGTATAAATATCCCTTCTAACCAATCATTTTATTATCAATTGGAGGGTAATTTGATTCTCTTCAGTGAAGATCATTTGGTGTCTATGAACATCCCATTATATTATGTGTTCTTTATGTTGTGTATTTTCTTTGTTAAAACAATTATTGGGTAATGATTGATTCCATTTGTTTTTTAAAACTATTATGGACCCGGTGTTGTAGGTGAGTTGGAGAGGAGAGGGCAATCCTCCAAGGGAGGTCCTAGGTTCAAATCTCCACCCTACCAAAAAGCTAAATTGGGTATCCAAAATCCAATTGATAATGTTGATGCGGGTAGGGTCGGGTGTGACTCATGGGTGACTTTGACGGTGTAGAACCCCCTGTTCATGGTCTCTCAGACCAAGGCGGCCCCGCAAGGGGTTTTTCGCTTAAAAAAAAAAAAGAACTATTATGAAATCTAAAAATTTACACCAAAGGTCATCCCATAAAGAGGGTTTATGTGGGTCAATGTAGAACTAATATTTGACCAAGTTTGGTTTGCGAGAGCAAAAGAATAACTCATTTAATAGCCAAGAAAACTGATTTATTGGGATGTAAGACATTGACTGATAGGATTAGCAATTAGAATTTCTACTTTTAGAGAAACATGATTAGACATTGGAATTTTCTCGATATCATTATCTTGGTGTTTCCATACAATGATTATTCCTTTCTTATCCCTTTTACGTTCCTTTAGTGATATGCAACTATCTCCATTGATTGATGTTCTTTTTCTAATATTCGTGTCTTTGAGCACATATTCATAAGTTTGCATGCATGTACTTACGTGGATGGAGTGTTAGGGTCAAAATGTGAAATTTTGTAAAAGATGGTTTTACAGGGCAGTTCACCTATAAATTGGAACAAAATGCTAGCAAATTTTGATGATTCGCTATTAGATTAAGGCAATTGGCTAGTAGAAATTGAAAATTTTTGAAGAGCAAGGGACCAAGCAAATCATTTCAAAATTGGAGCTAATTATTCTCTAGAAAGGAGTTAGGAAGAAACTTATCTTTTGTTGCAAATCACTTTGCATATTCTGAGCGACTTGCTCTTCAAATTCAGCTTGAAGGAAAATTTATTATTCTAGAGCAAATTGCCTATTGAATTGAGTTTATTACTAGTTGATTTAATCTTTGACAAAAAAATATCAATTTTTTTTTCCAAATGCTTCTTGCCCACAACAAATGCAAAATTCAGATCAAATCTAAGGTTTGATGCAAAGTGCCTACAAAAAATGGACACAAATAATTTAATTGGTGTGAATTTCAAGGTCAATTTAAGTCTGGGCTTGATAAATCAAGTTCCTAGCCTCAAAAAATTGCTCAAGATTTAACTTGTTCAAATTTGACATATTCAAAATGAATTGCTAGCAGTACGGAGCCAATTGATCCTTGAAATGTATTTAGAAATATTTTCAGTGATTGGCTCAACTAGAGCAAATTGCTACTTGGACAAAAACTTGGCAAAAGTTTCGTTAATTTTGGATCAACCACTTCATTGATGATAAATGCAAATTTAACATCAAAATCAAGAAATTAAGCTAAATTTAAGGACTAGGACCCCATTGAGTTGCCAAAAAAACTATGTTGAATTGGGGAATATTCAAAACTTCTATTTTAATTAATGATGCGTCCCAATTCCAACATTTCAATAATTAATTGGAGGGAAGGACTAGGGGCTCCCTCCAACCTCCATATTTAGAATGACTCCCCGCTATCCTTGCTAATTCCTACATTAACTTGCTCTAATTGCATGGAAACAAAATAAAAAAACTAAATTCAATGAAAAGTAAAATGTAAAGTTTAAGGGTGCGAGAGATTCAAATTAAAATACAGTCATAAAGGTAATAAGGAAGTGTGCAATCAACTATCACATAAGAATCCGATGAATGATTTTTTATTCAATAAGTATGCAATTGTTAAGCAAATGACAAGATGAGAAAAATTACCATGTCTCAATCATTGCACATTCTAAACTATATGAGAGCAAAGCCACTAATGGAATGCAAAATACTTGCCAACTTCTTACAATTTTCATGAGATAAAAAGCACAATGTGGGTTTAATAGAGTGCAACTCCAAATTCTTATGGCCAAAAGATATTTATAAAGGATACCATAGCTCCTATTTCTAGTAGCAATTTACCCATGAATTACTTGGGGTGAGAAACTATTACTTCTAGTAAAAGTAAACATTTGGGGTATTGTAACAAAATGATGAACCTCTAAACATTACATGCCTCTAATAGGCTTAGAAGGATTCCAAAATGAGTTAGTGTGACATTACATGCCAAAATTTTTCTTTAAATAATTCTCCTTGGGGTTTATGATTTTGTTTTTATCCCTCCATAGGCCTACGAGCAATTCACTCCAAGAAGTGGTGAATCACTAGCTAACCCTAAGCATTTCACTCCCATGAGCCAATTGGATCATGCAAATCACTTATGAACCAATCGAAACTTATTGAGCAAATTGACACTTGAGTTGTAATTAGTAAAAATTCGAGGGTCTTTGAAAGATATTGGTAGTCTAATTGTATTGTTTTGTACTCTTCAAAAACAACAAATTCCAAGGTAGTGACTAGGCACTAAAAGTAGAAAATTTTGCTGTCTCTAGTCTTATATCCCAACTTAACAACATATTCACCATCTTTTGATAGACTCCAAACCAACTTATCTTTCTATGTAAAAATAGGCGAATTAAAATCTTGATGCATAATTTGAAGGTCATTTGCTCTTTGTTTGAGGTCCTCTCTCTCAACTAGGTTGCTAATAGAAATTGATAATGAATAATTGTTGCTTATGTTAATATAATTTTGACACAATCATAAAAATTTGTGTAAACTCATGGACACTCTATAAGCTAAAGATGCTTAATCCAACAAACAATGTTAAGGTTTACCCAAAGGATTAGACCCTTGGTCTAGAGTCTACAACTCTTTGTTCCCAAACAAATTTTCCAAAAACCTTTTGGTATGAAATCTTTCTTTCGAACCCTTGAACATTAATTTTATTAAAACTATTATCTACAAATAATGATCCATTAGACTTCAAAAGGAGGAGAAATAATTAGAAATAATAAAGGAGAGATTTTGTCTCTTTACGCTTTCAATAGTGGATTTAAGACAAATAATGAAGTTGAAGCTTGGGCAACTTTAGAAGGGTTAAAAATATGCAAACAAATAAAATGGGACAAAGTATGGATGAAAGGCGATTCTCTCATAGTAATAAATGGAATTTTGGGGAAAGCAAAGACTCCATGGAACATACAAGAGATAAATATGGAAATTCAAGATCTTGCTAAAGAGTTTGAAGAAACCAGGATTACACATACTTTAAAGGAAGGTAACAAGTAACAAATGTGCAAATAGGCTAGCCAATCGAGGGGTTTTGATTAAGGATCATGAAGTTAAATTATCCTTTCCATGGTTAGAGGAAGTAGTAAGTTTAGCTGAAGTTGACAAGAAAATGTTGATTGCTTGAATCAAATAGTGATTAAGATTTACTTTAATGTTTTCTATTTGTAATAAGTGATTAAGATTTACTTTAATGTTTTCCATTTGTAATAAGTGATTAAGATTTACTTTAATGTTTTCCATTGGTAGTATCTGCTTTATTTTATAATAATAACGTGTTTTTATATAACTATTTATTACAATTTATATGGTTGCACTTGTGTTTCAGGAAGGAAAGCAGACTATGCTAGTGCGATGTTTTACAAATATTACTCTACTAAGATGCGATGCATATATAGTAGAGGTGAAATTTTGGTATTGCGAAGGCTGCTATAGAAAATATCAAGAAGGATGCTAAATTTTGAAATATTTGTATTCATACAAAAAATTGAAAAGATTCAAAAAATAAAAATAAAAAATTCAAACATTTTATGTAAAATGATGTAGGTTTCTAGCTATAACATCTCAATTAAGATGAAAAGTGTATCTATTTGTAAACTCTCATACTCTAAAGAAGAGAGTTGTAATTTGTCAAGGGCGGGGACCCGAGTACAACTTATTATTCAACAAAAAAAAAAAATCCATTAGACTTGTTAAACAAACACTATTTCTATTTTAAATAATATTAAAAAACATTTACAATCCTTTTAAAAAAAAAGGATTTGTATGAGATTGAAACTACATTCAGTCGTATTACATCATGACCACATAGTAGTATTACAACAACTTAAAAATTATATATGTATCTTTTAACAATATATAAGCCTTAATCTTTTAATAATCTAACTGATTAAATAACTGGTATTTAATTATAAAATTTAAAATTCAATACAAATTTTATAAATTATTTTAAGCATAATAGTTAGAGCTTTGAGCTCTCTTTTCGTAAACACATGTTTGACAAAAATGTGTATACATCAATATATAAATGAACTTGTTTAAAAAAATCAATTATTATTTCATTTAATTTAAAAAATATATGACTTTATTTATATAATAATTTTCGGAATATAATTTAATAATTTAAATATATTCTGTTTAGGAGTAGCCTGAATTTTCCTTAACTTTCCTGCACCTTTACAACTCTTATTCTATTTAATTATCTCTAATCCTATGGCTTTGCTTATAATTAACGCAAAAAGGGAAAATCAAAGGCTGAAAATAGACTAAAGGAACGCCAAAGCACTCAACGTACCTGCATTCAACGTACCTGCATCCCACCCCTCGTGGGCCTCCGCTGCTTTTACTGGTCGGAGCAACTACTTGGTAGTTAATTTCAGCTTTCGAAAACCATTATTAATTAATTAATAACATATACAATGAGTATATATCACTGTCTGTCTGCATACCCAGGGTATATATACAAGCAGGGGCATTTTTACTCGCAGTGCAACGTGCTGCGGGGCCAGGTGGCATCTCCCGCCTTAAGTTATAGTAATCCTTTATGAACTGTCCCACTAGAACCTAAATTTGTGATCGGGATCCGCGACAAGAGTCAAGGGAAGGGTTTCAACTGATTTCATAGTGCATTTGTTTTCTCTGAAAATCGTTACATCCGATGCGAATTGCAGCCCATTTTCGCATCCATGCAGGTGCCTTGCCCACTTCTTGCGGCGGTTTTGGCCCAATTTATTATTTCGGGGATTTTTTTCAAGTTTCCGGATTTGGGTTGGTGATAGATTGATCAAATTCCGTCTAATTTGGTGGCCATTATTAAATCCGTTGAATGTTTTGGGGGGAAGCAAAAGAGATTACATAACATGCTTTGCTCATGTCCGGCATGGGCACAGTTTAGGGCATGGTGGCGTGACTACGACAAAATTCAAACATTTGCAGTCTCCCTTCTTTACATCCAGGTATTCTTTATTATTATTTAAAATAAATGTCTATGTATTTGCTTGAATTTAATTTAAATTCATTGCTTTTATATGTGAATGTCAGAAATTTCTAGTTAGTGGTTGATACATAGCAATGCCGTTTTGCATTCGAATGGATCGGTTTTTGGGTGAAATCAAAGAGCTCAACTCATATAAAGACAACAAAGCAAAATTTACTTTACTTAAAGGGTGTACAAGATGGTTAATCTGCAATGAAATGTGCGTAACCTATTGTGTTAAATCTCTAAATTCTGTGGATATGGTGGAATGGATGCTATCATGATGACCGAGGTTCAAATCCCTGCCAGTGTGCTTTCCATGATAATTGGTTATTGTTCGCAAATTTGAATAATTTGTGGGTTTGTATCTGTAGTAGGGTAAAGTAGGCTGCTTGGTTTCAAACGATGTTCACCTATAATACAAAGTTGTTTATCCTTTACAGCAAACATGCACAACGTAAAGAAATTTACCTATATACTTAGACAAATTGAGCACAATTTCCCTCAGTAGTTGGTATGCACAAATCGAACACCCAGAGCGGTTTATCTGAAAAGAATCACAGTATACACTGACAACGTGAAGAAATATAAAGACATGTATATTTCTATAGTTTACATTAAGACAAATTGCGCACAATTTATTCCTATAGTTGGTATTATACAAAGCGCATACCCAAAGCTCAAGCACCCACAACATAAGGAAATTTATCTCTTATGGTTGGACTTTACCAAAAAAAACTGTCAGTCCTCTGCAGCATGCACCCACAACGAAGGAAATTTAACTCTGTTCTTGGTATTTTCACAAATTTCACATATGTTAGTTCTCTGGTTAGTGTTTTACAAATTATACAGCGACCCACACCCACATCTGGTGAGGCGTTGATGCAGATGGGCATGGCCATTTTACTTTGTTGTGTTTACAATGTTGAAGGCTGGCCATTTTATTTTTCTTTTTAATTCTATTTTTTAATAGGTTATATGGGATTGAAACAGGCCCCGTTACATCATAATCACATAGTGGTATTACAATAGTTCGGCAAGTTTTGAACATTGGTCTCCTTCTTAAAAGTCAAGGAATTTTACTGGTTGAGCTAGTGCCATTTGATGGAGGCTGGCCATTATTGTAAGGTTAATATCTCTATTGTTATATTGGATGAGCACTAGAGGGCAAGCTGTCATTCTAGGGATTCACAATAAGGCACACTTTTCTCCTCTTCTTCATTGCAGTTATTTCTTTTGTGCACTCCATTAAGTGTGGGAATGGTATCTGTTGCTATTTTTATGCAAATTGATGTGTATGAATTGAAGAATATGAATATACGAATATATGAATACAAATGTATCCAAATACATGGACATCATATCTGGATATATCCAAATACATGGATATCATATCTGGATATATCCAAATACACACTTATCTTTGGTCCATAACTCTTATATCAGGAAATGGTTTGAACATCTCTAAACCCGTGTCCATACCATCAGGTTCAAAAAAGAATTTATTTATTTATTTTTAAAATAACTTTTAATTTCACACAACAATAAAAGTCTTCCTCTTCTATTTACAACTTCTGTAAACTTTCCCAGTGGTATTTGTACAAGGGGCTTTGAGAATTTGTTGATTCCCTCACACCATCTCCATATTGAATACTGTATCCATTTCCATGCAACATTGTGTAGGATCTATGTTGATGAGTATATATTGAAGAGTGTAAGAAATTTCTTGCCACACTTGGTATTGCACAAATAATAAGGTGTTGATGCGGGCCTACATGGAGTTGTATGATTTGGAGGTTGGCTATTACAATAACATTAATGTAGTTAATGAAGGTTAGACCAGATAAAACCACAAAGGTGGGTTTGCATGCCTGAGTTGCGAGTATGATGTTGGATTCTGGCCGTTATTTTAACTTGTAAACATTATTTTATTTAAGGTAGACTAGCCAAAACCAAGGAGACAGGCACTCGTCTCAGGGATCCACAATAAGAAATAACGTCTTATCCTCTAATTCAGTGTAATACCTCATTTGAGCACATCACTTTGTGTGCATGGTGGGTTGTAACTGGTGTGATAAACACCATGGATAAATTATTATATGATATGATGGAAAATACCTGCAGTGGCGCTCATGTAAAATGCTAAATGCTTCAGAGTATGGACTCCAGTGAAATGACGTAAATAGAAGTAATCAATATGTTGACGAAAATGATCAAGTCCAACTTTTTGTGGATTCCAGTAACCATATGTGATTAGCTTGTAATGTCATTTTGTATTTGCTAAGCAGGACAAGGATTTGTATACCTTAGGTCTCTCTAATATTATTTCTGTTATTTCACTATTGACAGCTTGAACTACATGCCATATGTATTGATGAGAAATATAAACATTCTCACAATTGTTGGTAAATTGGGCTTTTCCCTCTTCAAGACCATGTCGATCATTTTGCTCAATCAATTGTAGCCTTTTTTTTTTACTAGCCATTCTTCAACAAATTCCTTGTGGCATAGGTAGACAGTTTCCTCCAATGGAGAGAAAACTCTTTATATGCTCAAGTGGGCTTCAGATGGTTTGTAATATGTAATGTTCTCGAGTGTTAGCCACTACTTGTCTTCTTTTCATGCTTTGTTGAGGCAACAAACTTTGGCTTAGTGAACTTCGTGCACCTTTGGCTTCTTATGATATATATTTCTCTTGGTTTTGTCTATTGTACAAGTTCTGCACATGTTTGCTTTTTTCTTTTGATTCTTTTGCTGTACATTATATATCTATAGCCATAATAGAGTGCTAGGTGTTATAAATGGGATCAATGCATCCATTAAATTAAGGTAATTCTATGATGGAAATGACTACTAACTATATGCCATACTAGGAATGGTCGTTCATGCCCATTGACTATATTGTACTTCATTATGAAGCAAGCTGCCACATATTTTGCTTCTGAGATTGAAATAGAAGTAGTTATTACTGCTACCCCATGAGATAGTGCTGCTGGCCAGGTCAAAGCAGTATCCTGGTTTTGTTATCATTTACTCAATCCGCATCAGAACAATCAACGTCTTAGGACTTCGACTAAAGTTATGCCTGTATTCAATGACCCTTCATCATATTTATTGCGTAACTGGAATCCATTTTCAAAAATCTTGGCTTGTTGAAAACTAACAGTTGTAGCTAGCAGCACGAGTGACCTAAGGTTTAATACACATCCCATATATGACAAACTTCCAGAAACTTGCTCACATGGAATCCTTTCACCAGTCTTCGTTCCTGTTTCTTTCCAGATATGTCTTTTAGCAACTTCAGCCTTACTTCCTTGGGTATTGCCATAGTGTTTATTCCATCCATTCTATACTTCTAAGTTTGTTACATAGTTTTATTGACCTGGATTAGGGTACCCAAGCATAGAATCTTCATATAAATAATCTCTGTTGTCAGATTCGGCCGGACTCCCGAGCACTCAGCCGAGTCCAAGTCCGAGTGGGCTCAGTCGCACCAAGTCCACTCTTTTGTTTTTTTCCTGGACTTGGCCGAGTCCAGCCGAGTCCGGGGCTGACCTGAACTCGCGAGTCCGGATGTCGGGACTCAGCTGGCCCAGCAAAAATTAATCTGTTAGCTACCATTGGACTAAGGGTTTCCTGCCATATTTTAAAATTTAAATTGCCTTCTTTTCCTCATTATAGCTTGGTTTTGGTGCCCTAAGATCTCGAGGTGTGCAGTCCCCTTTTCACAAAGGGATGTATCCCAACTCATCCTGTAGGGCGATCGCTGCGGCCAAAGGGAAGGGGCTGAAAGCGCTTTGCTGTCACCGCAAGCTCTATTTTTGTTGTAGGCGCCCTCCGGTCAACCTTGGCTGCACGTTTTTCTTTTTTCTTAAACTATGAATATTTATAAGAATTTGGTCTTTACTATTTCTTTTAAGCTATGGATACCGCTATATATGTTCTTGAAAGTTATAAAAACGAAGTTTTACTTCATCATAATTAATCAATCTTCTTATATATAACCGCTTATTTTTATATATTTTTAAGAGTAAATGATTTCGGATTAATTACATATTATCTTATATTTTTAATAATATTTAATATATAATATATATTTAAATAATATTTTATAATTTAATAAAAAGAAAAATAAGATGACATACATCGCATATTTTTAATATTTTTTACATTAAATGATTTCGGATTAATTACATATTATCTTATATTTTTAATAATATTTAATATATAATATACATTTAACTAATATTTTATAATTTAATAAAAAGAAAATAAGATGACATATAGATAACGAAATTCTAATCATGGAATTAAAACAGTCTTTAAAAGATATAGATATGGTAAGTGGTATGATTTTGATTTCTTATCTAAAAGATCTAAGTTTAAACATTTTGATGAATACAAGAAAGAATATGCCCCTTCCTCTTGTTAATTTCTTATGTGTATAATGTTGAATGTTGAGTAAGTGTTTTAGAATATACTAATAAGTAATATGCATGATTTTTTTTTTTTTTTTACAATAAAAATTGGTTTTTTTTTTTTTCTTTTTGCCGAGTTTTTTGCCAAGTCTTGCTGAGTCCCAAGTCCGAGCCCGAGTCGACCTTTCCGAGTCCGAGTTTTGCTACTATGAAATAATCTTAATCTTTATTGTCAACTTGGATTTTAAATGTTTCAATGACTTCAAATTGTAACCTATGAAATTATACAAGGTTTCACGAGCCTGGGGGACAGGGGGACAGGGGGCCAGGTTTCGGGGATGCGGGGGACGACAGGCCAAATTTAGGGGATGGCTGGTATAATAATAATACTATGATTTTTTTTAGAAATTTAGAATAATCTACAAATTTTACCAACAACAAAAATGAAAGATACTAAAAACTTGAAAAGTATGCATGTTCTTAAAACATGTTTCAATCTGAAATGAATTCAGCTATTAGCCTATTACTAAGTGCAGCCATTTCAACAAATGTAACTTGAAGGTTCAGCCAAGTATATAAGTGCAATCTCTAACAGTTAACCAAAATAGTTGCTATTGCTCAAGTAATGAATGCCACACTGTTCAGCTTTTAACATTCAAACAATAACAGTCATCATTTTTTCAGCCACCAATGTTCAAGCAAAGACTATCATTTTTTAATTTTTTTTCAGTCACCAATGTTCAAACAAAGACAGTTCTCAGTTTTTACTTTTTGGCCATCAATGTTCAAGCAAGATAGTCATTGGTTTTCACTTTTCTCAGTCATCAATGTTCAGGCAAGATAGTTATCTGTTTTTTCAGCCATCAATGGTCAATCAAGACAGTCATCAGTTTACAACTTTACAGCCCTCAATATAAATTATAAAAGCAAGACAGCTTTACTGTTCAGTCTCTAGCAATTCTGCACTGCTGTCCAATCACTAAAGTAATATTTAAACATTGACAACCACCATTGTTAAGTTCCCATCATGTAAGCAATGATAGTTACTCTTAACTGTTCAAATATGACAGCGTAAATGGTCAGCCACTATAACAGGGAGAGTACTCAGCCACTAGTAATCATGAAAAATAGTAATACTAATAGTCTCAATGCTCATTTACAACAAAAAGAGTGAAATACAAAGAGAACAAAAAATAAAAATACAACCAGGTGACCAAACACTGAACAACAAAATCAGGTGACCAAACACTGAACAAGAAAATCGTCACCAACAATGAACCCACTAAACTCCACTCCATCTAAACTTTGAAAACCCAAATCCTAGCGAGCAACCACATCAAGAACCTAATAACAGAAATGAAAGCCCTAATAACAGTCTGATCATTGTGGTGTCGGTAGGAAAACAACAACAATGTCGTTGCCATGGCTTCCTTGCCTGATGGGCCCAAGAAACCCCAGGTTAGCCTGAGCACCTCTAAACCCCTTTTGTGCACCTCCAACAATAATATTAGTTCATCATGCCACATCTCATTGAGGCATTTCTTCAAAAAGCCTTAGAGCCTTCTCAGCATCACCATATTGTGCATATCTTGTAACAATCACATATCACAACACCACACCACGTTGAGACATTTTGTCGAATATATGGCTAACTTCCTATATCCTACTGCATTGTGCACACAAAACAATCAGTTTGCTTTGAAAAACTGTGTCTGCCAAGAAACGTGGCAAACACTTGCTCGCTCTCCTCTAGACACCCACACCTGCCATAACCATTGACAGATTTGATGGTGACGACCATAGTATAGAGAATCCGAATCGGCTTGGAATCGGACTGGAAAAAGCATTGGGAAAACATTGGCCAAAAATTAAAAAAACCTGAAGAAAACACAATTTTTCTTAAAAAAAAGTGTTTGTTCATGCATATCACAATGAATTAACATTATGCAAATCAAATATTAATGATGTAAGACTGTAAACTTAAATTACCATGAAAGTGGCAAGTGATACAAGCTTAAACTACACATGAAAGTGACAAACACATCTTGTATTGCTTATAATATGAAAAGGTACAAATTACAAAATGTGTCATTAGTCATGACAAATTGTCAAATACAATGCCTTAATGTCTTTGAATGCCTTTGCCCTTTGCCCTAGCAGAAGCTCTAGTCTCTCTTTGTTGATGTGTCCTTGCCTCTTCTTGTGCCCATGCCCCTTTTTGTGCCTTGGTAAACGTTGTCCAAGATGAATGCATTACAATGGATGCACTAAAAACACACATTGTACCTCCTTTCTGTTTTTAAATAACCTTCAACTAAACGATTTCCAAACTCTTTGTCATTTCACTGAATAATTTTTTATAAAATTTTAACACACCCTTATAACACCTTATAAGTAATATCAGAACATTACTGCTTTGCTTAAGGGATTTGAATAGACTATTTCTTCAAAGACAACCATGAAATGACTTTTTTCTTTTCAATGTCAACATCTCCCTTTCTTTCAATAAGAAAACATTATAGATCCAAGAACAGTTATAATATATATTGTATAATGACAAGGAGAATTGAAATTTTGACTTACCCTCCACAAAGTAGTGAATTTGCCATTAAACCTAGTTTTCACACTAAATGTACAAGGGGAATGATGGCATTATCAAGGGTGGAATGAATCAACAGTTAATGCTTAGCCTTTGTAGAGTGCCCAACATTCCATGGAGGCAAAAGGATGACATGGAATAGAAAATTATGTTAATTTATATCTCAGTAACTTATACAAACATCATCTGACAGAGAGATTACAAAATCCAAATTGAGTTTTGTTCAAAATAAAAGATTGCATTCTGAAAGCTATGCCCTGTTCCAAATCTTCCTGGACTTCTTGCTGCGCTTCTGCTTTAGACATTTGGCTTTCTTCTCTCTAGCCTAAACTTGCTGAGACTTCCTTGCATTGTTGCTTCATCTTCAGCATTTTAGTTATGCTGGAGACTCTTTAACTTCCTTAGCTGGTTTTTACCATTCAAATCCCATATTTTATGCTTAGATGGTCTTTTATTGTGCTTGTTTTTCCCAGAACGCATCTTGAAATCCCAAGTTCTTTGGTACTTGGACATTTCTACAATTTCTGAGTCTATCTATATTTTCTGGTACTTGGACATTGCTACAATTTTTGAGTCTATTTATTTACTTTTGGTTTCCATGGGTTTTCACGGAAAATGCTCCATAATCTCAAAATCTAGGGACTTAGCATTTTGACCTTGTCCATTGCTTCCTGGAATATTTTGAAATCCTATTAGCTTTTCCAAAGAACTAACACCAAAGTCCTGAACTATATAGATGGAATATTTCATGACTCTCTTGGTCTTTTTCACGGAAACTGGTCCAAAATCCAATCAAAAGACTTGAGTTTCAAGGTTGAACGGGTTTTTCATGGAAACTGTGTCAAAATTGAAAATAGAATACTGAGAAATTGAAAATCGCAAAAATGGAAAATGGAAACTGGTTTTTCATGGCCTGCTTTTTTGGTGCAAAAATCGCCAAAAAATTGGCAAAATCTGATTTCGATGCAATTTGACTCGGATTTCTAGCAGACTCGGAAAATATAGGGGAATTGACGATTTTTTGGCATATTTTGTAACTGTGGTGACGACTGTGTCGGCTGCCACCAACGCTATTGCCTCCCCTTAGCATAAATCACAGCTCCACTGCCATAACCCTCATCCCGATTGCGTCTCTCCTTTTCTCCTTTGTAGGCCAGACGTCTTGCCATGAATTTGCAACATCCATGCACAAGAGACCCACGACCTTTATAAACTGTCGCATCAGCTTTGAGACGGTGTTGTTTATCTCAACTGCACTCAACTCCTCCTTGACAGCTTGTGGGGGTGGATGACACCAAAGCAACTTGGCCCTGTTATCTACTTCGGTCATCTACAACAGCACCTACTGGCCATCGACCCTGACAACCATGCTTAACAACTAGCCCCCTACACCACCACGCATGCACTGCACCAATGACCCCTCAACTCTAAACAAACCAAAACTAGGCTGCTTGGGGGCGACACCTCCACCCCCAATGGCACGCACTGCCATTAGTGTGCCAAAGAACACTCAATTGCCGGCACCACCGCCTTGGTGGCGGTGGCTGAACTTGGCAGCACCACTGCACCTCCATCCACTCGGCCATGCAACGTTGGGACCCAATGCTCTATCTCCAACCCATGTGAAGGAATGTGACCCCTCTCCTCTCAAACATCCTACTCAGCAAGACACGGAGCATGATTCCAATCATTCCTCAAACCGTAACCTGTCTTCAAGAACCAAAACCAACCAAAAACCTAACAAACAGGAAGAAAAGGTAGTAGTGGCTTTACATGGTGGAACCATTGAACCCCTCTTCCCTTGCTTCTACGCCTTTGCCTTATGTCCTATGAAAAAAGCCACCACCATGCCTTTCATAAATTTATTGGTGCCATACTCTAGAAGACTTCTTTAACCATAGTTTGTCTGGTGCAATCTGCATGCCAAATGCACTTTGCTGCAAAATGTGTATTTTTCTGATTATAGAAAACATCTTCTGACCAATATTCAAAAAGGCTATCTTATCATCAAGCTGGCAAATACAAAACTAGTGAGATTGCAATTGGTAATATTAGCTTTATTGAATTCATTTGCACAATTGGTATGGAACTTCCATGAGAGTTGGCCCCTTTGACCTATGCACATCCTTTGCCACTAATTATCACTTTTTTACTAATTAAGACAAAAAAAAGGGTAAAGTAGTTTTTAACGTCCATGAGGCCATAGGCCATATGAGATGGATATTGTTTACCCAATATATGGTTATCCCCAACCATACTCCAGTTACTGAAGCATGGTGTACAACCCTACCCCCCGCAGGAATCGAACCTTGGACTTCTATTCAAAGTTCCAAAGTCTCCACCGTTAGGCTACTCAGGCTGTACTTGTTTTCAAAGTCATGGTGAACTGATAGGATGCTGCTTGGTTAGAAAGCACTGCAATGATATGTTTGGTTTGATGGATATTTATTTTAATGTTCTACTAGTTCATAGCCTAAGTTCTTACTAATGAATTATCAAGATGAGCCATGAGAGTGTGAAGAGCATGATAATTTTGTGTAGAACATAGTTACTCCTTGAATGGGTTTTTCTACCATTAAATCATAACTAAGGCCTTCAGATGGGTTCTTATCATAGTTGCCAGGGCCAAACCTGGACCAGGTTTGGTCAAACACGGACTTTTGTGGCGGACTGAACCAAAAAATAATTTGTATATTTTTTTAACTAACTCAAACTAAAAAAACCCTAATATACAAGGGTGTTATAACCAGGTTTGGTCAAACACGGACTTTTGTGGCGGACTGAACCAAAAAATAATTCGTATATTTTTTTAACTAACTCAAACTAAAAAAACCCTAATATACAAGGGTGTTATAACCGTTTGGTGGACAAGTGCATTGTTGCTTGGATGTCGTTCTTAAAATCAAGGAGAGATTAGTTTATGGGGGGTTCTTGGAGCTTGCCCCTCCTGGGCTGCTTCCCCCCTCCCTCTCTCTCCTTGTTCTTCTTGGTGTGCACTTCACTCTTGTTTTTATCTTAGTTATTTTCTTTGTTGGGATTTTAGCCTGCTAGCTGGCAGTCATTATTGTACTTCTTATAGTCCCTTGGGTCTTTTTTGGCCCACCATGGACATTAATAATATTTCATTTCATTTCATTTCTGTCTTCATCTGCTAGTGCCACTTAGAGAATTGCGCCATAGGAAGCCAAGAAGCTAGGCGGATACATGATTCTAGCAAATTCTCATGTCCATGCATATTTGAGGGTTTACAAAGTTGTGGGATAACAGTTTTGTGCTTTGGTTGAAGAGATTCAAGAGTTTTTCAATATTAAACCATTATTCCCTCTTAACATTTCCTGTACTGGAATAGAATAGAAGGCTTTTAATGTCAAGACCAAACAATCATCTCCACTCGAAGAAATATTTTGACTACTAAGGCTTGTGATTGGCTTTAATGAGGGCCCTGCTTTCTATTTGTACTGGAGTGAGTACGTGAATGGTTAATAGGGCCATCCACTTATATCATCCGCTTCAATGCCTCATTTTATTATATAGCATTGTATGTTTAAACTTCTTCATAGTTTTTTTATTATTTATTGTTTCTTTATTGGTATTAGGTCTTGATCATAGTTACGAGGTTTGAAAATCCAGATTCATACATAAATAAATTCACATACATAAAGCATTCGTAATAGTTTAATGCCACAACTCAAAATTTTATTAGAAATTTCTATTACTTAAAAGCTTCCAATCCCTTTGGACCAATTCAGATGGTCAAAAAAAGTCCAATTTGGTTTGGATTTTTTTTTGTAATTGGATATGTGCGATTGAGATGGGCCCCACCTGTATTATATCATAACTGTGGTATTACAACAGTTTGGCAATAATACATGTATCACTTGGCAAGATTTGAACCTAGTTCTCTTCCATGAAAGTCGAGGAATTTAATCGGTTGAACTCATGCCATTCGATAATTTAATTTGGATTTTTCTTTTAAATGGGTTAAATGAGATTGAAATAGCCCCCACCTGTATTACATCATGACCACATAGTTGTATTACAACAACTTGGCAATTATGCATGTATTATTTAGCAAGATTTGAACTTCGGTCTCCTCCTTGAAAGTTGAAGAATCTAACCTGTTGAACTAATGCCATTTCATGATTTGTTTTGGAATTTGTAACTATGATCATGTTTTTTTAATTATATTTAATTTATTAGTTTTCTACTAGGTATTTTTATAATCTCATTTATTTAATTATTATTTTATATTTATGTTTATTTTATTTTAGAATTTTTAGATAAATACAATTATATTTTAAAATTATCTTAACAAAATATGTATGAATATTCAATAAATATGTTTTAAGTTATTATATTAATACTTTTCAGTCCAAACTGAATATTTTTGAAACATCTGAAGTTTTTTAACCTTCCGAAACTATCAAGCTGAACAAAATCCAGTAACTATGGTTCTTATATACAGATGTCCTTTTTCAGTTGGTGTATTTGGCGCGTGCAAGTATGCAAAGCTAAACTTCATAATAGGTGGCCAAACATTGAATATCATATGCCGTCTTATACGCTGTCTTAGAATTGCACATTTGAAATGGAATTAGAAGCCCCTATATGATGGACGTAGAAGCAAGAGTGACAACTTGTATACTTTCATTTAACTCCCTTTTGAGTTATTTAAAAAGGTTCCAAACGAATTAACTGAAAAGTGGGTTGAAGGTTTACTATTTTTAATTGGTTATTTTGAAGAACACAAGCTTATACTGAGAGGGGAGGTGAACAGTATAAGGCCACTTTTTACTTTTATTTCCCAATCAATATTATGCAATGTATAAATAGCAATATCAACAACAGTAATCAAAGCAATGCACAAATCACCACACACAATAGAGACACCAATTTAACGTGGTTCACCCAATGTGGGCTACTCCACGGAGAAAATCTTTCACTAAAATTTTCTAACAACACTCTTGGGAAACCTTTCCCTATTACAATGTTTATGAACCTCTGTCCAAAGGAGACACCAATACCCTAATCAGGTTCGTGGATCTCTATCCACAAGAGACACCAATCTCCTCTGCTCTGGCTGGTGATCTTCTAGAAGAATTGCTGCCTCCATTGCACTGGCTTATGGATCTCTATCCACTGAAGACTCTTGTCCTCACTCAGAAGACCTGTCCTCATTGCTCTGGCTAATGGATCTCTGTCCACTGGAGACTGTCGTCCTCTATACTCTGTCACCTCCAAAGCTTGCTCTCAGCTCTGTCTCAAATTTGTACTAAACACAGTCCTTCGGTCTAGCACAAATCTGCTCAATCTCTGTCTCTGGTCTGGCACAAACCTGTCCTCAAATCTGCACCAAACTCTGTCCTCAAATCTGCACTAAACACAGTCCTTCGGTCTAGCACAAATCTGTCCTCAATCTCTGTCTTCAAGCCTTAACACAAAGCTTGACTTAATCACAAATCAACTCTACTAGATCTGCCCCAAACCTTAACTCAAGTTTTGAACAAATCAATCAATCAACTCTGCTCACAAGTCTTCTCAAAGACTTGTCTCAAATCTGCTTGTAAGCTTCCACAAAAGCTCACACTAATCTGTCCACAAGTCCTCTCTAGAACTTGTCCAATCTGCTCAACAATCTCTGTCCTTAAATCTGTATTGTAAGCTTCCACAAAAGCTCACACCAATCTGTCCACAAGTCTTCTCTAAGACTTGCCTCAAATCTGCTCAACAAGTCCTCACTAGAACTTGTCCAATCTCACAGAAACATATAGAGAATTGTTAGAGACTCAATATGCTTCACACTCACAATAATGCTCAAATACTTTCACTCTCTCTCTTTCGTTTTATCAGAGAAACATATAGAGAATTGTCAGAGACTCAATATGTTTCACATTCACAAAAACTCAACCTCTTTCTCAAATCAATTCAGAATATGGAACAATTTGTTTCACAGAACTAGAACTATCATCTCAATACTTCCACTTGACTAGGTTCAACCAACTCTACTCAACCAATCACTCAATGAAACAATCCTTGCTCACAAACCCTAGTCCAAGCATATGAACACTCACTCAATTATTTCCAATCAATGCTTATCAAACAATCTCACATAACAATGATACTCATGTTCTTTCACAAACCCTAGTTCAAGATAGTTCACAACTTCACATAACAATGATACTCATGTTCTTTGCACAAACCCTAGTTCAAGCATATGAAAGCTTTACTCAGTATTTCCAACAATGCTTATCAAACAAGGTTTCTAGAATCAACTTTCATTCCAGAAAAACCAAACTCAACAATGCTTATTAAACAATCCTTTTCACTCCAACTTAGCATTCACAACATCCAACAATTACTCACTAGGAAGATGTGCCCATACCTTTTGTTTGATGAAGAAAATGACCTCAAAACCTGTCTTAAACACAATTTTCTTCTTTGCCAATTTCAATGGTTAGATGACAAAATATCACACTAACACTCTCTCAGAAATATTTCTTAATTACAAAAATAATCAAACTCAAATACACCTTATTACTCCTTTGAAATTAGCAATCATCAAAACATACATAAAAATTAATTACTCAATTACTCCTTATAATCTCCAATCTTTGATTAACAACCTCCAAAAATCAAACTCTCAAAAATAATGTTGCCTATCCTTTTATCTCCCTCAAATACTCAATAATCAAATTTAAAAATAAACTTTATAACCCTTCAAAATATTTAATTTCCATTCAACCTTAGCAAATCCGAAATACCTCATGCAACCTGGGCAAATATTAATGCATACCTTTTATCTCAAGCAAAAGGCCTCGGCGGGTTTCGAACGCGAGACCACTCCCAGCCGAGCGCCTTATCGAGGCGCTAGCCCACCACGTGGGCTACGAGCCTCCACATGAAGGGGAAGGCTCAAGCCTTCCTCTTCTCCCTTTCCGATCGGTGCGGCGCAAAACAAAACGTACTCCTTCCTTGCAAAACCAACTCGGCAGGTTTCGAACCCTGCTCTCCTCGCCTGCCGTACGTCTTAGCGCTACCAGCTGTTGCCAACTGTGCTACACAATGCTGTGCGAAGACAAAGGAGCCCCGCTCCTATTTGTCTTATCCTCTATTGCTGAAAGCTTTCAAAAACACGAAAACCTTACACTCTTCTTTGCGCACGAATTTTGGAGCTTTGATTTCATCGATAATTGCATGGGGGTTCTTACCCTCTTTTATACACGAAGGCCAATGTCTTAGAAACGTCGGCGCCTTATTCGAATTTCGAATTCGAATAAATTAATAACCTTTATAACCCAACCTTAGGGTTATTTTAATTAACATAAATTAATTTTATAATTAAATTATAATTTATAATTAATCTATAATTAACTTAATAACTTTAGAAGTTAATTAAATTAATTAATATATTAATTTATAATGAAATTATTTAAATTAATTTATAATATTATAATAATAAAATATTATTATAACATTATATTATAATAAAATATTATAATATTATTTTGCTTGGGCCTCTTCATTGCTCTTTGAACCTCATCTGACCACCTGGAACCGGATCTGACCAACTGGAGGCAGATTTTCCTTTTGCACTGATTGTGGAACTGCTTCTTCTTGCACTGCTCACTGAAACTGACTTTTGACATCAATGACAACTCAATTACTCAAAATGTCCAACATATTTTTCATAAAGAATAACTCAAATTAATTGTTAAAGGTGAACTAACCAATACTTCATTGTGCAGTCTCCACTAGCAAACTGGTTTTTAATACAAGATTTAAATTTTTAGACAGTAAAGCTATAATATTCAAAGAAAATTGGAGGGTTGAGTTAGGACATTTATATATTTCCCTTTTTTCCACCTTTATTCAAATGCTTTTCTAAAAGGATGCCATGAGCCATGATAAAAAAAACCAAAATTTGCAATGATAAGGTTGGTATAAACATATCAACCCTGTCATACGTACAACAAGCGGTTGGAAAGGAGAGAAACTGGGACTACTAAAATGATGCCCATTTTCTTTTTGACCATGCCCCTCTCTCTCTCATTCATCTTAAACTGGGAGTACTAACAAGATGTGCATCTTTTTTTTGACCATGCCCCTCTCTCTCTGATTCATCCTTACATTATTTGAAAGTTCCTTGTAGTGCATGCATATCCTTGTGGACCCATTAGCTTTCTGATCATGATTACTGTTCTGGGGAAGACACTTTTGTAGGGGCAAATGCTTTGGCATCTACATGTTTCAAACCATTTTTTTGATTTCACTCTCTTGTTGGTCTGAATACTGATAAGGTTTGATATTGGGAGGTTGGCTTCTCCAAACCACCTCAAGGAATGATCTTTTCGCCTAAATGGAGGCAAACATTTAAAGTCTATAGCATATCTAAGTAATCCATATTGTATTGGCAAGGTTTTGTATTGGGAGGTTGGCTAACCTAGACCAATTTAGTGGCATCATCTTGTTACCTAATGAAAACAAAACCGTAGAAACTATGACATATCTAATTACATCCAAATTAGTTATGAAAAGCTATCATCTAGGGATATGTCCCTACTCCCTACCATTGTGCCTTGTCTAATTACATTAGAACCATATATGATACCACATCTACAACATCTAATCATGTATGTTATATCTTTTATGATCATACACCCTATGGTTAGATGATAAATAGGGTATAAGTGGTACCATGACACAAAACGGCTTTTGCCTCTTATCCTAGACATAGAGGTCATTCATTGTTTGTAACTAGAAAAGTTATTGGTTGGTGGCTTATTTTATTGGCTTGTGCCTAGATGAAAGGGAGGTGTGTGCATGGGGAATTTGGAGGAAATAAAATCTAAATTCAAAAATTAGAAGAGGTATTAATGTGGAATGAAATTCCATCATAGGAAAATGTCAGTGGAAGTAATCAACTGGTATAAGAAGAACATCATAATGAACCAATTAGAAAGCAAGAGGGCCAACTACCTCCCACACACGTGCCGTGACTCGATGTTAATGGGGGAGGTATCCCACATGAGCGAGACCAAGGGCTTGCACCTAAACCTGCTACCCCATTGGCAAGTGGTGGGGCTCATAAACCACTCAAGTCCCACAACCGGGTCAATATGGGATTATTAACACATGCACACACTACACTACAGTAACTAAGCAGAAGAAGTATTAATGTGAAACAAAATTCGATCATAGGAATATGCCACTTGAAATTAAAGAAGAAGAAAGTACATGGCTATTTGTTGCTTCATGGTTTGAAGAAACAAATATAAAAAATTAGAGGGAATAAAATCTTCAAATAAGAAGAAAAAGAACATGTCAACCTTTGCCTTTCCTCTATATAATTAAATTGAATACCTAAATAATATTTTCTTGTTTAGAGGAAGCGATCGTTAGTTGCCACTCCTTTCCATTATTGCACTCATCTCTCTCCATGTATTTCATTCCCCCCTCAGTACCTTCAATAGCATATGATGCATAACATACGAACCTCGCTTGGACAGCTCAGAGTGTGCTCCCACCAGCTTCGGGTTGAGTCAGATCACCATCTCCCAAGGGTGGAGCGGGTCTGCCTATTTTGCCCCTTGGGAGAAGTAGAAACCTTGCACCACTTTATCTTCAGATGTCCCATATACTACGAGATCCGAGGCAGATTTCACTGCCTTTTCAGAGACAACTCTCAGTCCCTCTCCACCTTCTTCAGGTTCTCGGACCAGCGGTGTCTCGCACTCTACTGCAGGGAGACCACCCAGTTTCGTCGACAGAGGGGCCCTCATCCCAGCGGCTCTCATCCACCACAATCTCGACCCATCACAACCTACTTTACTAGGTCATATGGACAGCAGGAGGATACCGGTCGGGAACGTCACATTACAGACCGTTCAGATAGTGGCGGGGATACTAGACAGCGCACCCGCAGTTCTTTGGGACTCCGGATCAGGGATAGACAGAGGCAAATCACTGATTTTTTCAAGGGTGATTCTTTGACCTTGACCGCTAGGAGGGACTGGGGCCCGTGGTTGTGGGCGGACGCCCCTCTGGCAGCCCCCCCTTTTTCTCTCTTCGTTCCTCATAGTGTTCACTCTACTCAGCGTGCTCCCCGTGGTTTGCTACTTTCTTCTCTCCTCTCCTCTCTTCTTCCTTCCCTTTTCCCTCGGCCCGCCCCTCGGGTCGTGACTTTGTACTTATCTTTGTTTCTTTTCGTTGGGCACTTTGGCCCACTCAATTTTCATTATGGCTATCCTTTTCACAATCCCTTGGGTCATTTTTGGCCCCCCGTGGACATTAATAATATTTCATTTCATTTCATTCGTTCTTTCTTTTGCTTCTTAACATCGTTGCTTACATTTTCCTCATTTTGCTACCCATCCCCACCCCACCACCTTGACCCCTTCACTTTGCCATTGTATCTTCTCCCACACATCCTTGTCTAGTGTCACTCATCCCACCATATTGCCTCGATCCATCTCCATTCTTCCCTCTTTTGTGTACTTGATTTAGTGGATCTTGTTTGAAGTAAGCATTGTAGAATGTGCCTCTAGGTTACCAAATTAAACCAAGCAAGAAAGAACTTACAAGCTTCTTATGAAACTTTGCTAGCCATTTCCTTGATCCAAGCAAGAATTCTACATCCATTTGAAGCCATAAGTGGCTTTTATGAAGTTCCTTCAATACCCATTGTAGGGACTCTCTTTCCTTATTCACACCTACACATGCGTTACACCTCGTCAATTCCCTCCACCTTCAAATCATGTTGCCTTTTTGGATATTCAAGCCAAAAGTTTCTTATAAGCCAAAGAGGCCAAGCAGTCCAAATTCAAGGCCATATGATCTCTATCCATTGCCCAAGAGGCATTACATGCTTTTAATCTTAAGGAGAAGAATGGTATATACCGTTGTCCGAGTTTTTTTTTCAATTGGTTATATGGGATTGAAAAGGGCTCCACCTATATTACATCATCACCATGTAGTGGTATTACAACGACTTGGATATTATCCATGTATCATTTGGCTATCCCCCATGCCCTTGACAGGTTCTGATTTTCCAAAACTAGTACAACCCTTATCCTTTCGCGCCCACAAGGGGTTTTCACGAATGGGATAGAGCAGAGACCGACCAATACTTTTCGCCCACACGAAGGTGGTTTTATGAATAAACATTAGTCTTGCTGGTCCTGTTGCATAACCATTGTTGGGGGAGATGGAGGCTCTCAAGCCTATGTGCTGTCCAAACTGTTCAAACTTCACCCTTTGGAGTGGCTTGGTGAAGATGTCGGCAATCTGATATGTTGTTGGACAATAGTGCATTTGTATTGTGCCATCTTGAAGAAGTTCTCGGATCCTGTGGACTTTTGTACTAATGTGTTTGGTTCTGTCGTGAAACACAGGATTCTTTGCCATGTGGATTGCTGATTGATTGTTCACATACAGTCTTGTAGGACCTTTTTGAGTGATATCGAGAGTGTGTAACAACTTTCTCAACCATACCACTTCTTTGCTTGTCTCAGCTGCAGCAATATATTCGGCTTCTGCTGAAGAATCTGCTACAGTATTTTGTCGCTTTGATCTCCATGAAATTGGTGCTGAGCCAAGAAACGTCAAGTACCCAAACGTAGATCTCCCAGTGTCTTTATCTCTTGCAGAGTCTGAATCTGTGTATGCAATGAGTTTGAAATCTGCATTCTTTTCATACAGCAGGCCATAATTGTGGGTTGTCTTTAGGTACCTCAAAACTCTTGTTGGCGCTTGCCAGGGACTCTCCTTTGGCTTGGTCATGTACCTTGCCAGAATCCTCACTGCATAAGCGATGTCAAGTCTTGTGTTAGTAACATAGATGAGACTACCAACCAACCTTCTGTAGAGTGTTGCATCTGCCTGTGGTGTGTCATTGTTCGTGTTGAGTTTCAGATTTGATTCGATTGGTGTTGTCATAGGGTGTGCATCTTTGAGTTGAAACTTCTCCATAAGATCGTTGATGTATTTCTCTTGGGTCAAGAATATTTTGCCATTTTCTTGAGTTACTTCTATGCCCAAATAGAATTTCATCAATCCTAGATTAGATATATCAAAAGTCTTTGCAAGGTCCTTTTTCACTGTGTTGATGATGTGTTCATTGTTACCTGTTAAAAGCATGTCATCCACAAAGGCTATGAGGTATGTGACCTTGTCTTTGTTGTGCTTGATGAACAGTGTTACATCAATGTCTCGGTAATCACACACTTCAAATTCAAGTTGCTTCATCCGATCTGATAGCTTGCTGAACCAAGCGCAAGGGGCTTGCTTCAATCCATATAAAGACTTTATGAGTCTGCATACCTTTTGCTCCTGTCTTGCAATCATATGTTAGGGTTTGTAGAAAGGAAACCCTAACCCTAATCATAGGTAAGTGCACATTACATTAAACACATTAATATTTTAACATCCCCCCTTAATGTGCACTTTCCTAAGTACAAAATACTCATTAATATTCTAATATCCCCCCTTAATGATGAAGCTCATCTAGAAGGTGTTGGTCTCTGCCGAAAATGCACCTTTATACAATAATGTTGAACCATCCAAAAATTGTGCTGAAATATGCAACATCCTCATGCTCTCCTTCAACTCAACACATAAATTTGTGGAGGAGGAGAGGAGGGGAATGCAATGCTTGATGTGATTTTTTCTTCAACTCAACACATAAATTTGTGGATGAGGAGAAGGGGGGAAATCACATCAAGCATTGCATTCCCCTCCTCTCCTCCTCCACAAATTTATGTGTTGAGTTGAAGGAGAGCATGAGGATGTTGCATATTTCAGCATAACTTTTGGATGGCTCAACATTATTGTATAAAGGTGCATTTTCAGCAGAGATCGACACCTTCTAGATGAGTTTCATCATTAAGGGGGGATATTAGAATATTAATGAGTATTTTGTACTTAGGAAAGTGCACATCAAGGGGGGATGTTAAAATATTAATGTGTTTAAACTTTAATGTAATGTGCACTTACCTATGATTAGGGTTAGGGTTTCATTTCTACAAACCCTAACCTATGATTGTAGGATAGGAGCACAAAGTATGCAGACTCAGAAAGTCTTTATATGGATTGCATAATTGCTATTTTTTGCTGATTTTCTGCCACGCTGATGCAATCGTCAAAGGATCAGTGAGTCGGCGATTCTTTGCCGATTTAAAAAAAAAATTGGAAGGCAAAAAATCGTCAAAAAGTCTGCTGTTTTTTTTTAAAGGCTGTGGCTGATTTAGGGTTTTTTTATGCAAGCCCATTTTTCAGCTGTTAATGTTTGAACTTCAAAGTTTAAACCTGAAACCCTAGGGTTTTGGGTTTTTTTTTCCTCCTCTTTTGAAGTAAATATAACTGCCTGATAACTATGTATGCAAGCCCCTTCTTCAGCTGTTAATGTTTGAAACTTTGAACTTTGAAGTTAAAACCCTAAACCCTAGGCTAGACCCTAGGGTTTTGGGTTTAGTTTTTTTTTTTTCCTTTTCCTCTTTTTAAGTAAATATTGCTGCCTGGTAACTATGTATGCAAGCCCATTTTTCAGCTGATAATGTTTGAATTTGAAACTTTGAACTTTGAACTTGAAGTTTAAACCCTAAATCCTAGTCTTGGCCCTAGGGTTTTGGGTTTAGAGTTTTTTTTTTAAGTAAATGTTGCTGCCTGATAACTATGTATGCAAGCCCATTTTTCAGCTGTCAATGTTTCAATTTTAAACCCTAAACCCTAGCCTTTTGGTTTAGGGTTTAGGATTTTTTTTTTTTTTTTTTCAAGTGATTGTAACTTTGTTGTTACTTGTTTCCATGTGCAGGCATATAAAAAACCAAACCCTTTTTTCCTTCTTGTTAATTATAACTTTGTACCTTTTCATATTATAAGCAATACAATATGTGTTTTGTCATTTTCATGTGTACATAATGCTTGAGCCTTGTATGATGTATTGATATGAATGATTGCTTTTATTGCAATATTTGATTTCAATAATGTTAATTCATTGTAATATGCATGCAAAAAACTTTTTTTCAATGAAAAATTTTGTTTTCTTTGTTTTTTTTTTTGGCCAATTCTTTGCCGATTCTTTCCCCGATTTTTGCCCGAGCCCGGTTTTTGCCGATTCAATCATTTTCCGATTCAATCATTTGCCGATTCCGGTTTTCCCAACTATGGAACTTTCAACAGATTAGGAATTGAGATGGAACAACACTTCCTGGTCATGAATTTGACACCTTTCCAATTTTCTTTTCCAAAGCAATTCAAATGGAACATAAATATTAAATGCATTCAAAACAGGTGAAAAATGAATATCATTTAATATTTTATGTTCCTTTTGAATTTTGTTTCTTGGGGGTTTGGAGTACCAATGTTGGTAGACAAAGATTAGTCTTTGTTTTCATTCTATCAGAATATCTTAGAAAAACTACATATTTTGTGTTCCCTCTGTTCTTACAAGTTAGTATACAAGTATTCAAGCTTCGTTTTATTACATTCAAACAACATACTATACTGTGTGTGTTAAGATTGCCAGATTGCTTGTGACTTTGATTACAAGCTAATAGTGCATATCAGGCTGGTATTATATTTACAGAATTTAGACATGTGCATCATTTAAGTGATTCAGTAAGATAATTTAAACCACTGACGTGGGCATATGATCAATTTATGGAATTATAATTTAACCATCAACCACAATCACAAACATATTTTTAACCATTGCTACCATAATTTGCTGCCATACCACTTAAAGTTTTCTTCTGGTTGACTTGACGTGGGCAAACTTATTGCAAGATATTTATCTTTTAAAAACTACATTTATGATAATAGTTTCTGTTGGTTACTTTGTTGTAAATTGGTGTCTTTCATGTTTTCAAATCCAATCCAAGGACACTTGTGACTTCAGGTCCAAATAGTTATAAGTGCACAGAAATAACTGTCTTGTCAGTGCAAACCAAGTGTTATATTCTCAGATGTGTCAGTCACAGCACAACAACAACAATAATAACAACAAGAAGAACAAGAAGGGGCTTAGTAAATGTGAAAGCATTGCCCACCTCTATTAATGGTCCATTTTAATTCTAATCCATAAATACATCTAAGAGAACCATGAAATGGTCATTGTCTCATCGAGTTGATGAGCTAAATGATGAAAAGTCTTGGCAACATCCCCATAAGAATATCTAGACAATTAGTGGCAGGGCCTCCACGGGCAACCTCAAAGAAGCCATGAGTGGAATAGTTTGTTGTAACATTATAGTAGCGATGTTGTGTTTGTGTTTTAAGAGTCTTGGTTTTCAAATGAAAAATCTGACAGAGACTTTGTGGATTGATATGGGCCTTCTGGGAGCTGGGAAGGGAAGGTTAATGAGCATTACCATGGAAACAGATTCTAGGATTCTATGGTCCCTTTTTTCAAAAGAATGAAGAGGATATTTCTGGGAATTTGCATTTAGCAATGTTACTTTCATATTCTTTCCTAAACTGATTCTTTTTACACGTCAAAAGAAATTGTGACAAGATAGGAGACTGTTGCCAACGGGGTCTCCAGGCTTCCTGTGGAACCCATTTCTCTTGGAAACCTTGGAAAACAAATTTGGTGTTAATTTCCTTGATTTTTAAAATATTAAAAGTAATATTGAAAAGCCACCTTAGAAGATTAAGAATGAAGAATGGGATTCTCATCCTTACTATTTAGAAGTCATGTCAAGTGGTTACCAGTTAGCACAACCATTAGATTCCTTGACTTTCAAGAAGGAAACCTAGGCTCGAATCTTGCCAAATGATACATACATAATAGCCAAGCTGTTGTAATACCACTATATGATGATGATATAATACAAGTAGGGCCCGTTTCAATGCCATATAATTAATTGGAAAACAAATTGTTAACAGATTAAGGAAGGAGAGGTAGGAATCATTCCTTTGCCACACATGCCATCATGTGCCATAATAATGCTTTGGCTTGTCACCTCATCATTGATATTAATTGTTTCCTTGATAAGCATGTATTTGGGATCTTTGCTTCAGTAATTCCAATCAGACAGGCAGGTACTATTTGTGGAATCATTCTGCAGAGAACTGATTACATGGACACGAGTTTAGTACATGTGAAGCATCACTTTGGAAGATGACAATCTTTGTTTTAAGATATAGGTTGAGAAGTACAGGGAAGAGTGACCCAAATTACCTCATTATGAGATGTCATCCTCTTATTCTATATCTGCTAATAGGTCAGTCGGTTGCTTTAGTTTGTTCTGTTCTCTCGTGTCCTAAGCTGTTTGCCTGTTATTTTCAGTTTTCAGTCTCAGTTGATTGCTAAAGGAAAGTTGTATGTGAAATCTTCTTTGTTGGTCTCCAAGACCACTGATGCCTGGCATAAATAGCATGGGCCCTGTTTCAGTGGTGCTCAAAGCCATCTACTGGAAGCATAGTTGCCAGATTCAGCTGAGCTTGGACCAGGTTCTGTTCAAACTGGATGTTTGGTTCAATTTTGCCTTATTTCTTATAATTTGTTTTTAACATATATTATAAACGCCACTTGAATTATCGGTGATGTGACCCGAGTTCAATCCCCATGGTGGATGTGTATAAGAAGTATTACTCAAAAAAAAAAAAAAAAAAAATATATTATTTATATATATATATATATATATTATAAACTCACAGTTATTTTAAAAAAACATGAAAATGCGGAAGGGAAAAAATGATGGAGAATCCAAGTTAATTAGACTCCCTGAGCACTAAACTACTAATCAAAAACATTAAGAGCTATTTCTCTTGAAAACTTGTATCAACCATTACATCTCTTCAAAGACAATGCTCACAATAATTGAGAGCTATTCCTCTCGAAGATCACTAAGGGCGACTATTCAAACCCTGCACAATTTTGAGATGAGATCAGGACACCATGGAAGGAGGGAGGTAAAGATGCTGTTGAGCAGTGAAATTGCTACTTGCTATGTTTAATGGTATAAATTTTCGTTTCATTAAATACTTTACATGTTGCAAACAGAAACGCTTTATCTTGTGGGGGCAACTTATTAATGCATGCCTTTACTTTTTTTTTTTCTGTATATTTTGAAATTTTTGTATTTTTCTGAACCACAGTTAACCTTATCTGAAACAAAAAGACCTCGAAAATTTCTTATTCTTGGCATGTTGAATGAACTTTTTTACACCTCCTAGATTTGACTGGAAGAATGGGACGATGAGGGAAAATTCAGATCAGTTCTAAGTTTGATGATGAAGACTTGAGAAGTAAAGATATGGAGTAGGACCTTTCAGTTCTAGACCGTGCTGGAGGAAGAAATGCCCTCTTTGGCAGTGTCTCAGCTTAATGTGTCCATCATGCAATTTGCCTCAGGAGTTGGTACAAAAGTTCTTGATAATGAAAATTCTTTCCCTTGGGAAACTTAGTCTATGTTTGCTCATATTGATGGAGGGATGGTTTAGTCAACTTTCCCTTATCTTAATGGAGGGAAAGGTGGAAGCATTTCAGGTTTCAGCTGATTGCTTCACAAGCTCAAATTGCATGCTACTGTTCTTTAATAGGACTTTTGGCAATCTGTGTTTGAGGCCTCCACTTGATGCCATTGAGTCCACATGTTGGTGCCAAACACCTGAATCCGTTTTTTGGTTTTGGGATTTTCTGATTCATCATGCCTCTCTCATGTAGAATGTAATACCCGAGTCAACACATCATGGCAGCAACACAGATGTGTTATCCATGAAAGGGATGTTATACCTAAGTCAACACATCATTGCAGCAACACAGATGTGTTATCCATGGAAGGGATGTTGTGTTCAAGCAATCACCCGACTCTTAGCATTATGCAGGATGCGCTAGTGTTAACTTCCAGGCTTGTGATGTTACTTAGGAGTTTCTTCTATCTACAGCTATTTTGCTGCGTGCTGCCTTTGTTGGTTTGAATCATGATAATGCTAGTTTTCTTAAGCTCCGCAGTGTTGGGAATATGTATGGGGTTAATCAAAATCTTAGTTTATTATCGTATTCTGTGCTAGTTAAGGGGGCTTTAACTGGTGTGTTTCGGAAGGATGTAATACTCTGGAAATCTTCCCATGTTTATGAAGGCCTGTCAATGTCCATTTTATGATTTTTCATTCTTTATGGTATTCTGAATTTTCCTGTACTGTACATAAAAGAAGCTGTTAGTAGTTATTGTTGACAATTTTGTCACATTTTGTTGAGGGGTAAAATTTCAAAGTATGATTCAATTTTTGTATTAAGTTTTCTTATTTTTCATGAATTTGTTCCCTTGCTTTTTCTTTCTTTTCATGGCACCTCAGTGCTTCCAGTGCCCACCTTTTGGCCCCCTTGTATTCATTCCATATGTGTAAATAAGCTTCGCCAATAAGAGACAGATAGAAACCTGTAGCTTCGCCAAAAGCAGTTAAAGATAGGCAGCTTCGCAAAAGGAAACCAGATGCAAGCCCAGTTCAGAATAGAAATCAGCTAAGGCATGAGGGGCACTTCGCCCGCAAGACTGCCGAAGCTGCTACTTCGGGCGATAGGATCGCGAAGTTCCGATTTTGGTTGGAACGCAAAGTATAAGGGAGATGAGCTGCTTCGCTAAAAACGACGCCGAAGTGCCACTTCGGCCCACTTTCCCGGCGAACCATCTCCTAGAAG
Organism: Wollemia nobilis; assembly: GCA_028583015.1. Classification (NCBI taxonomy): domain Eukaryota; kingdom Viridiplantae; phylum Streptophyta; class Pinopsida; order Araucariales; family Araucariaceae; genus Wollemia; species Wollemia nobilis. The sequence goes on along the minus strand of JAQPPZ010000386.1, from coordinate 1,408,222 downwards.
CTGCTACTTCGGGCCTTAGTTCAGCGAAGCGTCTGCTTCGGACGTTCGACCAGCGAACCTCCCACCTCGGTCACACCATTGCCGAAGCTATACTTGAGAGGTGGGAAAAGCTTCTAAGGCTGAGGGGGTAGCTTCGGCCAAAACTTACCCGAACTGCCACTTCGGCCCCCTCCTTCAGCGAAGCACATATTTCCCAACGAAGCAGCGGAACAAAGAGTTGGGTTACCCCGTCTTCTATGGCGAAGCTGGCTACTTCGGCCAGAATCAGATTAAATGCTCGCTTCGGCCCAAGTTCATTGCGAAGCTGCGCTTCGACGCAAATTCAGCGAAGCTTCACCCAGGGTGCCTCTAACGACGGTGCTTCTCCCGAGGGGCACACATTCCAAGGCCGGGTATTTATCCAAGGCATTTGTGCGGCACATAAATGCAGTTTTTCGCCCCGAAAGACCCGGTATCTAGTTATGGTAATAGGATGGGAAGTTTCAATTGCAGAAGATGGCGAGCGCGATTTTTGGAACCGTTTGAGCGTCCTTGTAGATCTAGCGCATTAATGGCTCAGAGGGAAGGGTCCTCTATAAAAACCCACTCATTGTAATGAAAATGGGGGAGAACATATTGCTAAAGAAGCTGCTGTAGCTAAACATTTTGCATCAATACTGAAGATCCTTGGCTCTGAATCTATGCTTTCTTTTTATGCTGCCTCTGGCAAGTATTTCTGCTTTCATTTAGTTTTCTGGTTGCTGTAATTCTGATATCTGGATTTTAGCACTAGAGGATAAATGTGTCTGGAATTCTTTTAGAGGATACATAGAGAAGCATATGCAGTTTCGGTTTCTGTTACATCTTCTGTATTACTTGCTGCTGGTTTAGATATAGATTAGTTATTGTGCTGCTTGTTCTTTCCCACTGCAATATCTAGCTATTTACATTTCTTTCTGTACTTTTAAATCTCTTTCCTGCACTCTTAACTTAAAACCCCAGTAGTTTAGTATAGGAGCCTTTCAAGGTTGGTCCAGGTCTAGGGCGCATAGACATACAAAATCCTTTCCTGTGGTGGATTTGTGACCAACAGTTATAAGGTTAGGTTAAGGACTCTAGTCGTGGACCTCCACAGTAGTAATTGTTATCTTTGGTTTCTGGACTCCAATCATGGACCTCCACAGTATTAACTGTTATCTTTGGTTTCTACTTTGGCAAAAAAAAACAGAATTCTCAGACAATTAATTTGGAAAAGGCTATCGACATTTTTCCTTGTCCTTGAGGCTTATCAGCCTCTTGGATACTCTTTTGAAAATTGACTATCACAGAGAACTACCAAGAAAAGAAAGGAGTAGTTTTAGTGATGATAACTTTATGTTAAAATACTTACAAAGTGCAATTTCATAACTCTGAATATGGTTATACAATTTCAAAAAATAAATAATCTAATTTTGTTAGCAATTGTATAGTTGTTTGTGTAGGAGCATAGTTGCTGAAGTCCTTTAAAAGACAGTTATTCTTTTTGCATTTGAGGTTTACTTTTGGTTTTAAAGCAAATAGATCTCCAGTCATTTAAAGAATTCATTGTACATGAAAATATGTGTAAAGCAAAAGAACAAACTGAGCTTATTGTTCACTTCAATGCAAATAACTATTAGCGTGGAGAACTTGATTATGCATGCCACTCTTTTTTTGATTAGAGTAAACAAGGAAGCTTTTAGAGCAAACAAACATACCTATCATTCATTCAATTCAAATAACTGTTAGGTTGGCAATCCTGTATATGCATGACACTTTTTGTTAAAGCATTATAAACAATGAAGCATTTTGCTCAAATTTAGAGTGGCTAGTCTGCACTCCAACATATTCAGCCCTTATAACTAGTATTGTCTGTTTAAATGTAGGCTGTAGCTGCAGCACATATAATTCTGCTTAAACGTCTTAATCTTGAAGTATGAAGCTCTATTCTAGAACATTATGCCAATTTTTCAATCTGAATAAGAGAATTAAGATTTTAACATCCAAGTTCAAAACAAAGCATCATTTTCTGCAGTTGCTCAACTGACTGACTGTTTTCTTTTTTACTGAACCTCAATGTGCTAGGAAAAGAAAAGAGATGCTGGCTTAGCCAAAGCCAACCGGGACACCATATCCAATATTATTATTGCTTTTTTTTCCCCAAGAAGCACTGCTTTCAACTGGCATTCATATAGAGAACTTCAAGACCTTTTCTTACATCTAGTAGTGCAGAGCAGACGGAGGTTGAGCTTTACCAAACATGGCTGATTTTGTAATGTTAGCATGAGATTAACTCAGAACACTATTATTTTTATATATCTACGGTGCACAATTGTTTTCTAGACAATCTTTACAGGGATAATATTCTTATGGTTTTTTGAAAATAAAGCTGTGTGAACCACTAATTACATGTTTTTTGCACATTTCCATTTAATGTATTCTGAACTGATGATGTATTTGATATATGTGAATCTCTATAATGTCACTTAGTTTATGATATTTTCCTTTATTAGAACATTGGTTGTTTCATATTTGTTATCTTTTATACATGTTACTAGAATTTACATTTTTGATATGACTTTTCATAATGTTTTCTGTCTTTGTTTTCCAGATTGCATGTGCTTTGATAGGGTCTCTTGGTGCATTTTACACAGGCATTCTCTTAATTAACTTGGTGGTGGCTTTATTTGCTCTAATAGCCATTGAGAGTAGCAGCCAGCATCTGGGCCGGACCTATGCAGTACTTTTGGCTTTTGAACTTGTTCTTGACATCATATGGTTTATTTTGTTCTCTAGTGAGATATGGTGAAATTTTAGATCCCTGGCAATCCTGATTTGACTAGATATTTCCTAGAAGAAATATGCTTTACTCTTTGTATGTTTTCGCCTGTTCTTTTTTATATTCCTCAAACACCATATTATTAGTTTTGACCAAGGAAGCATGTTCAAAAATGATAATGGGTTTAATTTTTTGGCAAGAAGTTTGACCCAAAATCCAGAATTATGAGTTAGGGAAGGAGTGCAATCCAGAAATAACAAAGTATAACAAATCAAAACACAGAAATATATGCAAAATAACAGAATGATTTTATTGTTCAGAAAGCAGAGTACAATGCAAACAATCCCTGAGAAGAAATGTGAGGCTCCAACATTGCATCCATTACTCATCTTAAAAAACTGGGTGCATCTATCTTTATACAATATTTGGTGTGTTGGAAATCCATGGTATTGAATAAGGAAGGTCATCCATATGGAAATCTGGTGGTTTACCTTCCATGAGTTACAAAGTGCATATTAAATGAAAATTACATTATATAACTTGCCCTTTTGTTTTTTGTCTTCTACTGATGTGTCAACATGGCTAGAGATGCAATTCGGCTACAAATATCTAAAAATAGAAAATTACTCTTTTTAGTAAATATTTTGTTTTGCATTTTTGAGGGCCTCCAAACCATTTTTTCTTTTCCATTTAGTGGTTGGCAACCTTGTCTTTGTTAGGGTTGCCTATTGAAAATTGTTGTTCTCCCTTTAAGCTTTCCAATGCTTGAATGGAACAAAACAGTTTCAAAGTACAAAGTTATATCTCTGACAATGTGGCTTGGACAAAAAAAAAAGGTTTCCGGGCATTTTTGGGCATAAAGCCATGCCCCAACAAGGTCACATGCTTGGAGTCCTCCCTTGAAAAGCAATGGCCCCCAATGCATCAACTTCTGACCTCAGGTGCAGAAATTGTTTTTTATATGATTTCTTTTTTTGGGCATTAGGTCATACCCCAACAAGGTCACATGGCTAGAGTCCCCCCTTGAAAAGCAATTGTCTGCGCCCAATGCATCAACTTCTGACCTCAGGTGCAGAAATTGTTTTTTATATGATTTCCTTTTTTGGGCATTAGGTCATGCCCCAACAAGGTCACATGGCTAGAGTCCCCCCTTGAAAAGCAATGGTCCCCATTGCACCAACTTTTGACGTTAGATATGGAAATTGTTTCTTTATATGATTTCTTGTGAGCCATTCCCATTGGTGACCAAGCTGTCCTACTTTGACCACTTTGTACATCTGAATTGACCACCTTCTAGTGGTCTTAGTCCATGTATCAACAATTTGATCCTCCTCCATTGGTGGTAAACTGTTTGGATTAAACTCTTCAATGTCCAATTGTTCTAATATTGTGGAAATGTCCTACAAAGGTGGATGATAGGGCCTAAGAAGCTCAACATGAAGATTGGATGCAAACCAAGATAAGATGGAAGAATCAATTCAAAAGCATTCTCTCTCATTTTCTTGGTGATGGTGTATGGTCCATAACGTAGAAGGATGATCTTCCTGTGGGGTCCTACAAGTCTTTATTATTGAAAATATAACAATACCTTATCTCCAACCTTGAATTGATGTGGGACTTGATGTTGGTCATGGTGTTGCTTGTATTTTTTATTTGTCTTCTCCAAGAGGTCATGGGCCTATTGTTGGATATGCTGAATCTATTCCACAAATTGTGCTTCCTTTCTGCTTCTTTCTATGCATGAGGTGAGCACTCCATGGGTTGCATAGGGAGAGCTACATCAATGGGTGTTGAGGTTTGGATGCGAAAAAAAACATGAAAGGGGCTATGTTTGGTAGAGCTATGCAAAGCTCGATTATACCCATGTTGAATTTAGGGGAGGCTCTCATCCCATGTGCATGGATGCTTGGAATTGTACATTCGAAGGAGTACAATCGGTCGATTCATAACTTCTATTTGGCCATCAGTCTAAGGATGGAAGGTTGTGGACGTAGTCAACTTGGTGTCCATCATAAAATGGGTTGTGTGTGTTTGGTAGAGTTGTGCAAAGCTCAATTGTACCCATGTTGAATGTAGGGGAGGCTCTTATCCCATGTGTATGCATGTTTGGAATTTTATATTCGAAGATGTACATAATTTTTGTTTGGCGATTAGTCTTGAGGATGGAAGGCTATGGACATGGTCAGCTTGGTGTCCATCATGGTCCTTAGGGTGGACTAGAAAATGCTCATAAATCTACTACCCCTGCCAGAGAAAATGAACTTTGGCATAAGCCAAAGTGCCAAAGTTGACCCATACATGGTTGAAATAAAGCTTAGTAGTCTCCTTGGATGAAATGGATTTCTTAAAGAAATCATAATAGCCATTTTTTAAAAACAATCAATTGCTATAAAAACACAATCTTTACCATGTTTAGCTATGGGCAAACCTGAGAGAAAATACATGGAGACGGATTTCCAAGGCTTGGATGGCATTGCCAATGTTGTATATAGTCCTTGCTTCTTGTTGGTTGGTTTGACAACAACACATGAGGTACGACTTAATGTACTTCTTGACATCATTCCTCAATTTGGGCCAATAGAAGTACTTTTGAAGAATTGACAATGTTTTCTCCACCCCAAAGTGACTTGTTACTTTGCTGAAGTGCACTTCCCAAGTCACCTTTGTGTGCTCACTACTTGGTACACAAATATGTCCCATGTGATAGAAGGTTATCTTGCAAATAAAAATCAAGAAAATGCTCACCCACACAAAGAGCCTGGTATGTATCTACAAAATCAAAATCTACTTCATACAAGGTGGACTAATTGGAAGTCTCATTCCGAAAAGAATCAAGAATGGTGGTGAATGCTATGATTGGAGGTTGACACTCCCTTTCTTATGTTTGATGATCAAATGATATTTCTATGTTGTTCATTCCTTGGCTTGCTTTGTGTTTGAATGAACTCCAACAGCCTATGATCTGTATGAATGATGGTTTTCATGCCCAAGATGTATTGCTTTCATTGTTTACATGCTTAGACAATGGCATGCAAATCTTTGTCATATGTGGGGTATTTTCATATTGCTTCATTGGATGTTTCACTATGATAGGCAATTGGATGCCCATGCTATTTGACAACTCCTAATGTGTACTCTGATGCGTCAATCATTACCTCAAAAGGCTGGTGTAGATTAGGTAGCGAAAGTGTAGGGGTTGAAAACGATTGGTCCTTCAACTTCTCAAATGCTCTCTACAGTGTATCTTCTCAATGGAACTTGGATTTGGCACCTCTTATGGTAACTTGGTGGTGGCCAAGAAATGTGTGAAAACCCTAATTCAAATCTTCCATACAAATTAGCAAGACCAAAAAACTACAAAGCTCTATTAGTCCTTGGGGTACGCCAATTTCTAATTACCTAAATCCTCTTGGGATCAACATGGACTCCTTTATCAACAATGCACTCGACGTATTGAATCCTCATCATGCCAGACAAACACTTTTCCAAATTAGCATATAGCTTGTATCTTCGAAGAGTCTAAAGGACCTATTGAACATTCTACAAATGCTCTTCCCATGTCTTACTATACATGAAAATGTCATCTACGTAGACTACCTTAAATGATTTGGTGTAAGGACATAGGTTATCATCCATAATCCTCATGAATGTGGCAAGTGCATTGATCAACCCAAAAGGCATAACCAACCACTCAAATAAACCCTTGGATTTGAATGCAGTCTTCCATAAGTCGATGGGCTCAATGGGTATTTGATGATAGTTGCATTTGAGATCAATTTCGGCAAAGAACTTTGCACCACAAAGCTGGCTTAGTAAGTCATCTATCTGAGGGAGTGAATATTGGTTCTTCACAATGATTTTATTCAAAGCTCTATAGTCGATATAAAGTCTCCACGTTTCATCTTTCTTTGGAGCCAAGGATTGCCTTATGGTGAATCACTTGGGTCTGATGTGCCCCTTTTGAATCAATTCTTGGATCTGCCTCTTGATTTCATCCTTTTCAAGGACTGATCTATGGTACATAGGTGCATTAGGCAAAGGAGAACCAGGAACTAAATCAATGGATGCTTTACCTTGCAATGAAGTGGAACCTTAGTTGGTGACTTGAACAAATCATCATATTTTGCTACAATCCGGTCCATTTGCTTTTGTTGTGTAGATCCTATGATCGACGTTAACAATAGTCCTCTTGCTTTGCCACTTGATCATCAACAGAATGAATTTCCTTGTTTTGGATATCATCTTCCTACATTGTTTCGCATTGATTAAGGAAACAAGGGTGGAGAAGATACCTACAGTATTTTGAAGCATTGATCTTTGACAATGATGATGACACTTTGAGGCCTAGACTCATACACACCATGATTCTTCCACATGAATGGTTGGTCCAAAATCACATCAGAAACATCCAAGGGTGCAACATCACATAAAACTTCATCTTCGAAGCTTTGGTGGCATAGGAGAGGAGACATTGTTGAGTGACACAAATGTCTCTTCCTTGTAACTATCCAACATTATGTGGTTGTGGGTGTGGTGTGACAGATAAATTTAGATCCTTCATAATCTGAGCATAAATCAGATTCTTTTGACTTCCATGATCAACAATGAAATGTAATGGCTTACCCTTGACTCACATCTGTGAGTGAAACAAGTGTTCCTCCTCTTGTGACTCCTTTGGTGTGGTATGTGTGGTGGCAATAGTCACATTTGGTTCATCTTCTATGATCTGCTTCTCTCTATCCTTAGCTAGTGGATGTTGTTAGAAAATATAGCAAAATTATGTGCAAGCAGAAAACACAATAACGCAGAAAAACAGTAACACAAATTTTACGTGGAAAACCTACAATGTGCAAGAAAAACCACGGGGCAATGGCAGCTTGATCTTTTATTGATTTCGGCAAAATTACATTCAATCAACATTTACATGCAGGGGGTCATTCCCCTTTTATAAGAAAAACAAACTGTTCGTTTCCTCTCCCAATTTTAGACTCCAAAAAACTGTTTGTTTCCTCTTCCAAAGGAATACTCCAAAAAACTGTTCGTTTCCTCTCCCAAAGGAAGACTCCAAAAAATTGTTCGTTTTCCTTCCACCATGCACCTCTCTGTTGAAGAACATTGGAGATCTAGATATTGACTTCACCTCCTAACATTCTCCCACTTGAAGTCGATATATAGGAATTCTTTGCCTATGCTTTTCCATCCAAGTGCCAATTGCCCAATGCTGCCCTTATCACAATTTCAGCAAGCCCAGAGAAGTTTTGCACAACTCAAACTTCTTTGTCCTGATCGGCTTAGTAAGCATATCTGCAAGATCCCACGTGGAACTGCCTTGTATGTACGAAGTTGGTGTTGGTGGAGTAGATTGCTTCAAATCGACCCACCTTAGTGGCAGTGTGATATGTTACCACCCTTCAGCCAAAGGAAACCACTTGACCCAATGTGTAGGATGCTCATAGGTGAAGCATCGAAGGTATGTTTCCAAGTATTTATTCAGAATTTCTGTTTGGCCATCAGTTTGAGGATGATAGGCCGAACTCATCTTGAGTTGTGTTCCCTACAACTTGAACAATTCCTGCCAAAATCGACTAGTAAAGGTAGGATCCCTATCAGAGACAATGGATTTTGGCATTCCATGGAGGCGAAAGATAAAGTCGAGGGAAATTTGAGTGACGATGGAGGCAGTATAAGGATGGGATAGGGAACAAAAATGAGCATACTTCGAAAGATGATCCCTTATCACCAGAATAACCGATTTGCCTTTGGACTTAGGCAACCCTTCAATGAAATCCATAGAAATATCTGTCCAAACCTGCTTAGGGTAACTTACAGTTTCACCTTTCATAAGTTGGCAACGTTCACGTTCAGCCACAAAAGTATGAATATCTTTTTCCATGCTGCGCTAGAAAAAGGTACGCTCGGTCCGGGTATAGGTCTTGAGGAACCTTGAATGACTAGCTATAGGGGAAGCATGCATTTCTTGAAGAATGCGGTGCTTTATTTGTGACTGTGTGGGTACGACAATACAGTCATGGTATCATAAATCATAGCCATCCCAAGTATACCCAGGGAATGAATGAGGATTTGCTTGAAGTTTGCGAACGAGAGTTTCCAAAGAAGAATCCTTGAGTAGTTCCTCACAGAGTTGATGAGTTCACTGAGGATGTGACGTGGACAACACATGGAGCATAACCTGTTCTTCATGTAAACGGGACAAAGCATTTGCCACCACATTTTCCTTACCCTTCTTATATGTGATATCATAGTCATAGCCCAACAATTTGGAAACCCACTTTTGTTGTTCGGGAGTGTTCACCCGTTGTTCTAAAAAATATTTGAGACTCTAATGATCAGTCTTGATGGAAAAATATCTCCAAATAAGATACGGTCGCCAATGATTGACGACATGTAAAATGGCAAGCATTTCCTTTTCATAGGTAGACTTACCCAAATTTCGGCCTGATAGTGCCTTGCTAGTTAAGGCCATTGGTCTACCTTCTTGCATGAGAACGACCCCAATGCCAATGCCCGAAGCATCACTTTCAATGACAAACGGTTTTGAGAAATCTGGCATTGCTAACACAGGAGTAGTGGTCATGGTATATTTCAAATCAACAAAAGCCTTTTCGGTTGGTTATGACCACATAAACGAATTCTTCCTCAACATGACGGTCAAGGGGGCTGCTATCTTGCCATAAATCTTCACAAATTTCCTGTAATAGCTTGTGAGGCCCAAAAAACCATGAAGGCCCTTTAGGGTACGAGGTTTAGCTCAATCTTGGACTGCCTGAAGTTTTTTGGGATCCACCTGAACGCCATCCTTAGTGACAATGTGACCCAAGTATTGAACCTCTTACTGACCAAAGGAACATTTGGACATCTTGGCATAAAGCTGATGGTCAGACAAAAGTTTGAGTGTTTGATCTAAGTGTTGAAGATGCTCTTCCCATGAACGACTATAGATCAATATGTCTTCAAAAAATACTAGAATGAACTTGCGAAGGAAAGGGCGAAAAATGGAATTCATCAAACTCAGAAAGGTAGAAGGTGCATTGGTTAACCCAAATGGCATAACAAGGAACTCATAATGCCCTTCATGATTTCGAAAAGCTGTTTTTGGAATATCCTCATCCTTGATGCGAATTTGATGATATCCTGACTACAAATCCAACTTGGAAAAAATTGGGTCCCATGCAACTCATCAAGAACATCAATCACAGGAATTGGGAATTTATCCTTAACAGTGATTTTATTGAGGTCTCGATAATCCACACAAGCGCAAAGTGCCATCCTTTTTCCTTACTAATAACACCGACGAAGAATAGGGACTAATGTTGGAACAAATAATCCCCGTAGCACGGAGCTCTTGCACTATTTTCTCAATTTTTGACTTTTGAGCATGAGCATATTTATATGGATGGACATTAGGAGGAAGACTACCAAGAAAAAGTTGTATGGCATGGTCATGGGAGCGATGAGGAGGTAGCCCCTTGGGTTCCTCAAAAACTTGAGCATATTTGTCTAATAATCCTTGTAATTGCAGTGAATAATTTTGTTCTGTTTCCTCAGGGCTGGTTATAGCAAAAAATTGTGCCACCACTCCATGGGAGGACTTTTTTAACAACTTTTCCATCTTATGAGTAGAAATAAACTGTGCCACACCGGCTTTCATGCCATGTAAAGTATATTCCTTCCCCTCTTGATTGAATTTCATCCACAATTCGGCAAAATCCCACAAAATTGGTCCTAACATTCGCAACCATTGTGCTCCCAAAACTATATCACACCTCCCAAGGGGTAATGCAAACATGTCTGTCTTGATAACATAGTCCCCAACTTGAAGTTTGACTTTACGACATTTTCCTTTCCATGGAAGGGTGCCCCCATTAGCAATCATGACCTCAAAGGAATTACATGTAGTAATGTAACATTTTTTACCTCAATAGTTTTACCTAAACATGGGTCTCAATAGTTTTACCTCAGCCCGTATGTCATCCTTCAATCCACTCACAAAACAACTTTGGAAAGAGTCGGCAGTTAGACCAGTAGTGCAATTGACAAGCTTTTCAAATTGAGTTTGATACTCTCGAACGGTGGATGTTTGTTTAAGTTTGAAAAGAGTGCCTGTGAAATCTTCAAACTCACTAGGACCAAAGCGAGTGAGAAGATGTTCTAAAGTTTGCCAAGAAAGTTCAGTTTCAGTCTTCCTAAGCCACAAAAACCAATGTAGTGCATCTGATTCAAAATTGAAGGAGGCAATGGTCAACCACATGTAGCGTGGGACATTATGAAGAGTGAAATATTGTTCGGCCTTACAAATCCACCCCTCGGGATCTTTTCCATCAAATTTTGGGAAATCTAATTTTGGTAATTTATATCCATTACTATCTGGTAAAGTTCGTTGGCATTGGCTTGTACCTGTATCTTGTTGATCCTGATGACCAATTGAGTCATTACAACTTTCCCACTTTGCCTCCAATTCCTTTTGTGACTCGGTAATCACACTTATAGTTTCTTGAAATGATTTGAGTTTTGTTGTTATGTCCTCTAAGTTGTGGTTGAGTGTGTTACATATTTGTTTGCCCATAAGATATACCTTTTGACTAATTTGGTTCTCAATTTCTTGTTGTTGAGTACCAACAACCATGTTCACAAAGTTTGGTGATACTTACTAAAAATAGAAAGGTGGTTTTAGGGGTTACTATTTTTAGTAAGAAGCCTGAAAAATGCTTTGGGTGCTATATATCAAAATGATCAGCTTGAGAAGACAATCACAATGAGCTATATACCACAACACTATATTGTTTTGACGAGTCTATTGGTGTGGTCGGTTTTTCCTTTGGAATCTTGGTTCAAAATTGGGTTCTGTGTCGGTCACCCCTTTTTGACCTTTGCCTTGTCTGTTCTGACTACTGACCACTCTTGACACTGTACTGTCACCTGTCTGGTCTGACTCTTGGTAACGGTTACATAAAATGGTGCCACTTGTCTAGGCGCTTATAGATCCACAACTATTACAAAACATTACAAAATATTATCATGGGTGTTCCCCCACGTTTACAAAATATTAACATGGGTGTTCCCCACGTTCAACAAGGATCATAGTGTTAGGATGGGGTCCTAACAATTCCAAAGAAGAATGTCATTGATGGTGTGGGCCGTGATAACCATTAGAGAATTGGAAGACGATAAATTGAGTATGATACTAGGGCAGGCCCATTGTGAAATTACATAATGTGATCTATCTTGGTTGTGGGACCTGAGTGGTTTATGAGCCCCAACACTTGCCAAACTCTTTGCCAATGGGGTAGCAGGTTTAAAGGTGGAAGCCCTTGGTCCTTCTTATGTGGGACTCCTCACCCCTATTAACATCAAGTCACGACATGTGTGTGGGGGGTAGTTGGCCCTCTTGCTTTCTAATCGGTTCATGTGATGTTCCCATACAAGCTGTTTATTTCTAGTGGCATATTCCTATGTTGGAATTTCGTTCCACTTTAATACCTCTTCTACTTAGTTAGTGTAGTGTGTGTGTGTTAATAATCCCACATTGACTTGGTTGTGGGACTTGAGTGGTTTATGAGCCCCAACACTTACCAAACTCTTTGCCAATGGGGTAGCAGGCTTAAAGGTGGAAGCCCTTGGTCCCGCTTATGTGGGACTCCTCACCCCTATTAACATCGAGTCGTGGCATGTGTGTGGGGGGTAGTTGGCCCTCTTGCTTTCTAACCGGTTCATGTGATGTTGTTCCCATACAAGTTGTTTATTTCTAGTGGCATATTCCTATGTTGGAATTTCATTCCACTTTAATACCTCTTCTACTTAGTTAGTGTAGTGTGTGCGTGTGTTAATAATCCCACATTGACTTGGTTGTGGGACCTGAGTGGTTTATGAGCCCCAACACTTGCCAAACTCTTTGCCAATGGGGTAGTAGGTAAAGATGGAAGCCCTTGGTCCCGCTTATGTGGGACTCCTCACCCCTATTAACATCGAGTTACAACATGTGTGTGGGGGTAGTTGGCCCTCTTGCTTTCTAATCGGTTCATGTGATGTTGTTCCCATACAAGCTGTTTATTTCTAGTGGCATATTCCTATGTTGGAATTTTGTTCCACTTCAATACCTCTTTAACTAATGTGTCAACATGGCTAGAGATGCATTTTGGCTATGAACAATTATAAATAGAAAATTTATATTTTTAGTAAATATTTTGTTTTGTGTTTCTGAGGGCTTCTACACGTCGGAATATTTGTAATATGACCTTATTAGGCCAAGGCTGACAATGATGAAGTGCATATGGGTACTCTTGATATAGCTTATAGGCAAGTACAAATGTAAACCTACGTGCAATTCTTATATTCACCATTAGTAGTTTTGGTATTTAACCTTAGTTAAAGGGTTTAACACATCTAATATATTGTAATTAACCTTTAAGTTAGGTTATGTTGGCTTGAGGTTAGCATTTAATTAGGGATTTGGTATCACTATAAATACCCTCCAATGACTAATCCATTGTATCAGTTTGTGATGTGAGATTGTGGGGGTGCCTATGGGCACCCACCCCTTATTTTCTCTCTCTCTCTCTCTTATATATTTATTTGCGTTCTCTTTCTCTCTCTTTCACTTTTTTGTAAGTGATTGTGGTGAATGCTTCAAAAGTTTTTTGGAAAATATTATGAATTCCAACATGGTATTAGAGCCAATATAAAGCAACTTTGCTCAATCATACAAAAGGGTTGTATAGGGATATCGTGGCAGATATGTTTGGATCATTAGTTCTCTTGGATTCCTTGCAAATTTTAGGGGGTGTCTGAGTTCAACACTTCTAGTGATTTCGTTGTTTTGATGTTTGTTTCTGTGTTTAAAAAGATCTTTATCTCCCTCCAAAATTCATAATTTAAATTCAAATAACATAATATTCCATCAAATATTTCCTTTTTTTGGTGGCAAAGAATAGATGCGATGAATTTTTGGCGCAAATAACGCAGGCTCATTTTTGGGTGTTTAGTGCTAAGCAGTGCTAATGGTGAAAGTCATTTCAATATCAATCGTGCACAATGGTGCACTCTGGTAGGGCTTTTAGGGTTCAGATCACGACTATGTCCTTTTATGTTTCTTTCGGAGATGCGTGCTTGCATTGGTTATGAAATGCAACAATGGTTTTCTGTTCTCCACAGACATAGCTAGTGTAGTGGTAGGACCTTCCATCTAGAAGGCGTAAGTCCAGTGTTCAAATCTCGACAATCACTTTTTGAGTGATTGCTGAAATCACTACGATGATGTTTTCCTTTTCACTAACAATTAATGTGATGTGTGATGCAATGAGTGCATGCACTATGATATTCTTTTAATGCAAAAGCAAGTGCTATACTCGTTGTTGAGCACTGGTGCAATTGTAACACATTAGGTTTGGAAGCAAAATGTCCTACTGTGAAAACACATTGGTGGTTATTTTAGTGTAGTGCGCAAAGTATTTTTTGGGACAACTTTCCCCGACACTCTATTATGGGCATCGAAAATCTTCAAGCGCCTTCATTATTCCATATGTGGAGACCAACTCTAGTGCATTCTTTAGTGGAAGGGTTGTTGATCAAGTTTGTGTGGACTAGGTCCATGGTTCGAACATTTTAGGTAAACGGTTTTTAACATTCATCGTTGTTTTTTCATTCTTTAGGCAAGTTTGGTTCCTTTAATTATTCGAAGAGTGCCTTAAGTCTTAAAGGTGCTTTGGGGGTGGTTGGTTAGGCTAGTGAGTTGAGGGCGCTCCCCATTGAAAGACTTGAGTTCAAATCTCCTTGGTGGTCGACGTAGAGCAAACTCGAGCATTTATACCAACATATAGGGTTCAGTCAATCCTTTTATGTCATGTGTCACGACCCTATTATTCTAGTATTAGCATGGTTGGTAGGAGTGCCTAGTGAGTATTGAGGACAAATGGTTTAGCATGGCCATTATTTTTTCCCAACCAGCCCATTGGCGTGGTGGTTGGCCAACTGATTAACATAGACCTAGTTGGCATTCTTTTTTCTGGTGTGATATTAACTTCAAAAGGCCCATTGGCATGGTGGTTGATAAGCTTGTTTGCATCTAGTAGATCTATGCTTCCATTACACTTAGCGATGTTTTTTACACTAATAGTAAGCCTCTTTCCCATGTCTAAGACATGGTGTACTCTTGGCGTGGTGGTTGGTAATCTTCTTTATAGGCTTGAGGTCATTTGTTCGAACCTCGTCCAAGACTTTTTTTTTTCCTGTCAATGATGTTATGTGACATGTGGTAGGTCTTGATTGGTGTTTTTTTTCTCCTAAGGTTTGGAGGCCTAATTTTCATTTTTGCCCTACTAATATGCGTAACCTTCTAGAGGTCATAACTTTTGCATACATAAACGTTTTGGACCCGTTTCTTTCGCATAGTTTTTTGAGCTCTACATATTGGTGCTATCAGTTCATGAAATTGTTATAGTGTTGTAGATAATTAGTGCAAGGACTCCTTGTTTCTACAAGTCCCTTTCTAACCATTGGGGCTGATTATTTGGAGACCTGCCTATTGCTTGATGATTCAGCTGCTTTCTCTTGAGATTGGAGGACAAATTGTGGTCACCATATTGCATGTTAAAGATATTCTCAT
The DNA here is from genome assembly GCA_028583015.1 of Wollemia nobilis. Classification (NCBI taxonomy): domain Eukaryota; kingdom Viridiplantae; phylum Streptophyta; class Pinopsida; order Araucariales; family Araucariaceae; genus Wollemia; species Wollemia nobilis. Next base: position 1,392,827 of record JAQPPZ010000386.1, on the reverse strand, counting down.
TAGTAGCTCGACATCTTGGATCCAAAAGGTGGAGTCACGACTTCATGTTCATAGAAGGGTTAATCCAATTCATGTACTTTGGCAAGAGAAGGTAGCAACATTCATTGGCCCATTCGAGCATTCATTATGGGGCGAAGGGGGGGAGATCTTTCATCTCTATTGTCTCCTCTCCCTGGTCCCTTAGCTTGGATTATGGGGGGTTGTTGGAGTATCTATAATTTGACCTTATTAGGCCAAGGTTGACAATGATGAATTTGACCTTATTAGGCCAAGGTTGACAATGGTGAATTGCCTATGGGTGCTCTTGATGTAGCCTATGGGCAAGTGCAATGTAAACCTACAGGCAGTTTTGATATATTCACCCTAAGTGAGAATGCTTAAACCGCCTATGAGGTTAATCTTAGTTAAAGTGTTTAATACACTTTATATATTGTAATTTAACATTCAAGTCAGGTTATGTCGGCTTGAGATTAGCATTTAATTGGGAATTAGGTTTCACTATATATACCCTCCAATGATTGACCCATTTGATGAGTTTTTGATGTGAGATTGTGGGGTTGCCTACAAGCACCCACCACTTATTCTTTTTTCACCTCTCTCTCTTCTTTTATTTCGTCTATTTGCTTTCTCTTTTATGCTCTTCCACTCTTTTGTATATTATTGTGGTGAATGCATGCTTTGGAAGTTTTCTGGAACATATTATGAATTCCAACACTTTGGAGCATTTTTTCCATGCAGTTGCTGACAGGGTTGCCTGTTGAAAATTGTTGTTCTCCCTCTAAGCTTTCCAACGCTTCTTGAACAGATCAAAATGGAATGACAATGTGGTTAGCACCAAAAAAATAGCTTTTCAGGGATAAAGCCATCCTAACAAGGTTACATGCCTGGATCAAAGATCCAATTTAGGAATAGATTTGACAGCAGAAGGCATTGTCCGTATTGTGAGGTGACTATCTTTTTCACATAATTGGTTTTGCCTTGAGCTAGCACTTTATTTTCCAGATGTGTGCTATTTGTTTTTTTTTTCAAAATGAAATATCTTACTTTTGTGGAGCAGAGATCCCTTCATGAACCTTCAGCATATTCTAGACATAATTTCAGTTGCTTCTAGTGTGGCACGTGATCACATGATCTATTAGATCAATTAGGCCCGCTTCATTTCTTTTGTTTGCAAGATCTGGGAGTCTTGTAGAACACCTACTCATGGTCATCCTTATTTTTATTTATTTTTTAAATGTATGTGACTGAAGGATAGGAGTGGGTATAGTCTTGCTTGTTTCTTTTTTGAATGAATTTCAAATTATAACCATTTGTGTTCAACTCGCGTGTGCCTAATCTTGTTTAGTGAGTCATATTTGACCATCATTTGAAGGTAAATAAAGTCTGCTAAATTTTTGTCCTTGAGAGAGGGTTATGATTTTTTTTCTTATTTTGTTTGCCGAATTCATTTGCAAGAGAGTTGCACTGTCTTAGTTGATTTTTGTGAGGTGAAGACGGTTGAAATGCACTTAAATTACAGTGTTTAGTATTGACCTCTATTAAATTATTGATGATTTTGCAGGGATTGGATATCAATATAAATACCCTCCAATGACTAATCCATTGTATCAGTTTGTGATGTGGGATTGTGGGGGTTCCTATGGGCACCCACCCCTTATTTTCTCTCTCTCTCTCTTATATATTTATTTGCGTTCTCTTTCTCTCTCTTTCACTTTTTTGTAAGTGATTGTGGTGAATGCTTCAAAAGTTTTTTGGAAAATATTATGAATTCCAACATGGTATTAGAGCCAATATAAAGCAACTTTGCTCAATCATACAAAAGGGTTGTATAGGGATATCGTGGCAGATATGTTTGGATCATTAGTTCTCTTGGATTCCTTGCAAATTTTAGGGGGTGTCTGAGTTCAACACTTCTAGTGATTTCGTTGTTTTGATGTTTGTTTCTGTGTTTAAAAAGATCTTTATCTCCCTCCAAAATTCATAATTTAAATTCAAATAACATAATATTCCATCAAATATTTCCTTTTTTTGGTGGCAAAGAATAGATGCGATGAATTTTTGGCGCAAATAACGCAGGCTCATTTTTGGGTGTTTAGTGCTAAGCAGTGCTAATGGTGAAAGTCATTTCAATATCAATCGTGCACAATGGTGCACTGGTAGGGCTTTTAGGGTTCAGATCACGACTATGTCCTTTTATGTTTCTTTCGGAGATGCGTGCTTGCATTGGTTATGAAATGCAACAATGGTTTTCTGTTCTCCACAGACATAGCTAGTGTAGTGGTAGGACCTTCCATCTAGAAGGCGTAAGTCCAGTGTCCAAATCTCGACAATCACTTTTTGAGTGATTGCTGAAATCACTACGATGATGTTTTCCTTTTCACTGACAATTAATGTGATGTGTGATGCAATGAGTGCATGCACTATGATATTCTTTTAATGCAAAAGCAAGTGCTATACTCGTTGTTGAGCACTGGTGCAATTGTAACACATTAGGTTTGGAAGCAAAATGTCCTACTGTGAAAACACATTGGTGGTTATTTTAGTGTAGTGCGCAAAGTATTTTTTGGGACAACTTTCCCCGACACTCTATTATGGGCATCGAAAATCTTCAAGCACCTTCATTATTCCATATGTGGAGACCAACTCTAGTGCATTCTTTAGTGGAAGGGTTGTTGATCAAGTTTGTGTGGACTAGGTCCATGGTTCGAACATTTTAGGTAAACGGTTTTTAACATTCATCGTTGTTTTTTCATTCTTTAGGCAAGTTTGGTTCCTTTAATTATTCGAAGAGTGCCTTAAGTCTTAAAGGTGCTTTGGGGGTGGTTGGTTAGGCTAGTGAGTTGAGGGCGCTCCCCATTGAAAGACTTGAGTTCAAATCTCCTTGGTGGTCGACGTAGAGCAAACTCGAGCATTTATACCAACATATAGGGTTCAGTCAATCCTTTTATGCCATGTGTCACGACCCTATTATTCTAGTATTAGCATGGTTGGTAGGAGTGCCTAGTGAGTATTGAGGACAAATGGTTTAGCATGGCCATTATTTTTTCCCAACCAGCCCATTGGCGTGGTGGTTGGCCAACTGATTAACATAGACCTAGTTGGCATTCTTTTTTCTGGTGTGATATTAACTTCAAAAGGCCCATTGGCATGGTGGTTGATAAGCTTGTTTGCATCTAGTAGATCTATGCTTCCATTACACTTAGCGATGTTTTTTACACTAATAGTAAGCCTCTTTCCCATGTCTAAGACATGGTGTACTCTTGGCGTGGTGGTTGGTAATCTTCTTTATAGGCTTGAGGTCATTTGTTCGAACCTCGTCCAAGACTTTTTTTTTTCCTGTCAATGATGTTATGTGACATGTGGTAGGTCTTGATTGGTGTTTTTTTTCTCCTAAGGTTTGGAGGCCTAATTTTCATTTTTGCCCTACTAATATGCGTAACCTTCTAGAGGTCATAAATTTTGCATACATAAACGTTTTGGACCCGTTTCTTTCGCATAGTTTTTTGAGCTCTACATATTGGTGCTATCAGTTCATGAAATTGTTATAGTGTTGTAGATAATTAGTGCAAGGACTCCTTGTTTCTACAAGTCCCTTTCTAACCATTGGGGCTGATTATTTGGAGACCTGCCTATTGCTTGATGATTCAGCTGCTTTCTCTTGAGATTGGAGGACAAATTGTGGTCACCATATTGCATGTTAAAGATATTCTCATTAGTAGCTCGACATCTTGGATCCAAAAGGTGGAGTCACGACTTCATGTTCATAGAAGGGTTAATCCAATTCATGTACTTTGGCAAGAGAAGGTAGCAACATTCATTGGCCCATTCGAGCATTCATTATGGGGCGAAGGGGGGGAGATCTTTCATCTCTATTGTCTCCTCTCCCTGGTCCCTTAGCTTGGATTATGGGGGGTTGTTGGAGTATCTATAATTTGACCTTATTAGGCCAAGGTTGACAATGATGAATTTGACCTTATTAGGCCAAGGTTGACAATGGTGAATTGCCTATGGGTGCTCTTGATGTAGCCTATGGGCAAGTGCAATGTAAACCTACAGGCAGTTTTGATATATTCACCCTAAGTGAGAATGCTTAAACCGCCTATGAGGTTAATCTTAGTTAAAGTGTTTAATACACTTTATATATTGTAATTTAACATTCAAGTCAGGTTATGTCGGCTTGAGATTAGCATTTAATTGGGAATTAGGTTTCACTATATATACCCTCCAATGATTGACCCATTTGATGAGTTTTTGATGTGAGATTGTGGGGTTGCCTACAAGCACCCACCACTTATTCTTTTTTCACCTCTCTCTCTTCTTTTATTTCGTCTATTTGCTTTCTCTTTTATGCTCTTCCACTCTTTTGTATATTATTGTGGTGAATGCATGCTTTGGAAGTTTTCTGGAACATATTATGAATTCCAACACTTTGGAGCATTTTTTCCATGCAGTTGCTGACAGGGTTGCCTGTTGAAAATTGTTGTTCTCCCTCTAAGCTTTCCAACGCTTCTTGAACAGATCAAAATGGAATGACAATGTGGTTAGCACCAAAAAAATAGCTTTTCAGGGATAAAGCCATCCTAACAAGGTTACATGCCTGGATCAAAGATCCAATTTAGGAATAGATTTGACAGCAGAAGGCATTGTCCGTCTTGTGAGGTGACTATCTTTTTCACATAATTGGTTTTGCCTTGAGCTAGCACTTTATTTTCCAGATGTGTGCTATTTGTTTTTTTTTTTCAAAATGAAATATCTTACTTTTGTGGAGCAGAGATCCCTTCATGAACCTTCAGCATATTCTAGACATAATTTCAGTTGCTTCTAGTGTGGCACGTGATCACATGATCTATTAGATCAATTAGGCCCGCTTCATTTCTTTTGTTTGCAAGATCTGGGAGTCTTGTAGAACACCTACTCATGGTCATCCTTATTTTTATTTATTTTTTAAATGTATGTGACTGAAGGATAGGAGTGGGTATAGTCTTGCTTGTTTCTTTTTTGAATGAATTTCAAATTATAACCTTTTGTGTTCAGCTCGCGTGTGCCTAATCTTGTTTAGTGAGTCATATTTGACCATCATTTGAAGGTAAATAAAGTCTGCTAAATTTTTGTCCTTGAGAGAGGGTTATGATTTTTTTTCTTATTTTGTTTGCCGAATTCATTTGCAAGAGAGTTGCACTGTCTTAGTTGATTTTTGTGAGGTGAAGACGGTTGAAATGCACTTAAATTACAGTGTTTAGTATTGACCTCTATTAAATTATTGATGATTTTGCAGGGACATTGATCCCGTCAAGTATGGAAAGTTTTCAATTGTATCAGTGAAGATTGTATTCTGGATGCAAACAATTGGGTTTTCTGTTAGAGTGATATCCTCATTCATATGGTTTCAGATGTATAGATTGGGAGTTTCCTCGGATAATAGTGCAGATTATCAACCTGCTGATTTTGACAGCAGGTGTGCTTTTTTGAATCCACCAACAAGTCCGGCCCCTGCCAGGCAGACATCCCATAGTGATGATGTATTAGGAGGTTCTATTTATGATCCAGCTTATTATTCATCTCTTTTCCAGGAAACACCGGATCTTGGACCTTCCTATGAGGTTGGTATGAGTACATATCTGAACCTTTATTGGAAGCATGTTGTTTCCTCTAACATTAGTAACGTTTTTATTTTTCTATTAGTCATAGTTGGAGCAAAACAAACTGATTTGCAAAATTTTCAATGACATGTCATGGGATCCTTCAGGACATTGACCCATTTTTTCCAAGATGTTATATTGTCTTTTATGAATACTCAAGTCTTAAGCTTTTTTGTCATACGAACATTGTTAACTGGTTTTTCTTACTGCTTTTAGTGTATGGGCATTGTATTGAATTAACAAGCATATTATTGTAGTTACACGGTGATTGTATCCAATCTCAACCTTTTTTTTTTATGTAGAAATGAGCCTTGATATAGTAAAAAGGCTTTCCGTGAAATTAGTTTATACCATTTCTTGGCATCATACTACACTTTGATGTCCAATCTGGTTTTATGGTTGCATTAATAAAAGTGGCATCTCATTTCTCATAAATATTCTGTTTTCTTTTGCTTTCCAATAGATTGCATTGTGCACTGTGGTCATGAACTTTTGATGTATTATGGTGACAGGTGCTTCTCTGTCAGAGCATTCACTAAATTTATGTTTGAGGGAATTTTACGTATAGTGGACACTAGAAGGGACTGTTTTTATTGGTGACAACAACTAGATTGAGGATGGAGCATATGGGAGCTTGTCAATTAGTGTCTAAAAGGAGTTAAGTAATGAATGCAGTGTAGACGAGGCTCGGGAGACTTATAGAAGAAGTTGAGACTGCATTCTTCATCAATGAAGTTGAGATTGTTTGTGATTTCCCCTAAACTCATAGAGGCATTAGGGACAAATGTGATGAGGGCATGGACCATGTTCTGGATTAAACAGGGATTACCAACTGTGAACAGGGGAGAGAAACAAAGTTGTGGTTATTCATGATGATTTCCCATAGCCTCTTTGAAGAATGTTTGACACAGATGATGGGGGTGTGGACCATGCTCTGGATTAAGCTGGAAATTCCGAGTGCATATAGAGGAAACAAACAGCTGAGAGATTTGAAGATCTGCAAGACTACCAGCTAACTAGTCAAAAGTGACCTCGTTGTTGAGCAGATGCCATCTGAAAACTAGAATTAAAAGATAGTTGGAATTGAGAGACAAGTTGGCGATGCCTTCGCAAAATTATTCAATGAAGTTTTTGCAATGTGGGTGTGTTGTATGATCCATAGATTGTATATTCAACCATCCATGGGGCTAAACAGTGATAAGTTTTTCTTGGAGTCTCTGTTGGTCTACTTGGATTGTTTTTCTTTGGGATGCAATCTCTCTTCTAGTTCAAATCTCATTTTTGAGTTTTGCACAACCTCTTTGTCTGGAGGTTAACTTGTTTTCAGATTTGGTTGTAACAAAAACTTATTCTAGCTAAAATCCAAGCAAGCAATTAAGCTTTACTTCGAAGAAATCTTTTTTCTCTCTTCTATTAAAGAGACACAACTATCCATAACCAGGTGGACATGTGCAACTCATTGTTTAATCATACAGAGATCTCTGTGTAATGCATCTTATATAAATGATTAAATTTGAATAATGGCATATTTGGTGGGCCACTTTTCTAGTTCCGTTGATCCTGTGACTTTGTGGAATTATTCTAAATTAACATGTCGTTTTTGGAGACATAGTACCCCTCAGCTTTACTTTATAGCACAACAGTGGTATTCCGCAATTCAAGGAATAAGGAATAATGGATGACAGGAAAAATCAGCAGAACACAACATTTCACAACGTACGAGAAAGAAACATCAGAACTGAAATGGAATGAAACTACAACATACAACTTGCATTATATTCAAACGCCTATGTACATTCATCTACAACAACATTATACTTGTTCATAGGCACATGCAATTGCATGCAAAACACAAAGATACACTCAGGCACACACAATGGCTGAATTGATGTTCTCTGATTATCTCTAGGTTTGCACATACATGAATGATTTGAAAATGTGATGGAGTCTATTTATACCTTTTCCTAGGAAAGGGGAGGTAGTTGCAACTTTGCAACTTTCTTGTAGCTAACCCATAATTTATTGCCTTGACACTTAATTACATGACATTTGAATTACATGTACATTTAATTACACGTACATTGAATTATATGTACATTCTAATTACCCGAACATCCGGATTATACGTATGCACATTTTGTCAAACACTTTGCATATGAATTGCCAAATGACTCAAAATGACAAAACTGTGTATACGATCAAAATTGTATCTGTGTACTTGATGTTGTACGCGCTTTGTTAGGTTTGAGGGGCCATGTCAGAATTGGTTCCTACATCTGCCCTTCCCTCTAGATTGGTCGATGTCCTTGTCGACGACTGCTGTTGCTCTTGAGGGCTTTTACTCCATTGCAGTTGAGGGGTAGATGGAATCTCAAAAGGTGTTCCTCTCAATTGCTGAACTTGCAGTTTGAGGGCTTTGCTTTTCCCCTTCAAGCGTTTGGCATAGGCTTGGTACCTTTTCCACTGAAATCCATTATGTGGTGACTTTTGCTATATCTCTGCAAGCCTTGCGCACAATTCTGCTTCCCTCTTTGCTTATTCTACTTCCCTCCTGGCTGCCTCCACAAGTTGTTGCTCTTGATCTGCAATAAACTGATCTTGGTGAGTGACCTCATGCACCTTGGCTTCAAGAGCTTGCTCCCTAACCGCACACTTCGATCTCAACTGCCCAATCAACTGATTTTGCTTATCCCATTCCCTTCTCAACCGATCCACCTCTTATCACATCTTTGGCCAATCTTGTTTCGGCCTCTTGCTGCACTTGTCGAAGGTGTCACTATATCTCCTGCAATTGGTTGGACTTCTCTTCTCCTCTCAGCTTCAGGCTATTCACCATCTCCTAGAATGTTTCCATCCTAGTTGCTAGCCAGTGTATCAAGTAAGCCAAGAAATTCCTTCTAGCATAAGCTTTCTCCAGTTTCTGTACTAGCTTGACTTTATTGACTGCTTGTGATTCAAGATACTCATCAAATATGTGCTTGCCAATGTACATTCGGGGTGGGTGTCGGTACTACATTGGAGTCCCCTCTGGTAGCTCCATTACTTTGATTACCATTTGTATGCTATTCTTGTGGATTTCTTCAAATTTCGTCATTCACTCTTCATCTTGGGCCCAATTAAGCAGTCTGCCCATCTTAGCATCCACATGCAATTGCCACAGTCGCCATTCTCGAAGGACATTGAATCTGAATTCACTTCGTACCTTGTCAATCACCCCATCCAATATTTCAAAGAACCCATCAACCTGTTCATTTATCCTGGTGCCATAAATTGGTGGCTATCTCAAATTCGACACTTAGATGAGTAAGTGCAGTAAGTGCTCACTTGTCTCTCCTTCCTTCCTAGGATTAGACTCATCATCTCCGATGGTGGTTTCTTCATTCTCCTCCCCACCATGTGCATTCAGGTTGATTTTTGCTTTTGCGGTTTTTCCTTCTTGAATTTGCGGCTTTGTCTGGTTCCTTGCATCAACTTGCTGACCTGCATTAGTTGCAATATCCATTGTCTCTTTTCCTTTTTCTGCCTCCTTTTCCTTCATCGCTTCCTCTCCTTGAGTTGGTGATTGGCTGCTCTGTCCCTTTCGCTACTAGACGTGCTTTGTTGTAGGTATTTTTCCTTTCTCTCCTTTTGACATTGATGAAGTTTGTACCATTGCTTGTGACGTAGTAGGCGCAACCTTGATCGGTCCATTATCCAATGGTGGGAACCCGCACCTCTCTACCTCCTTTGCAAATTGTTGCAATGGAGTCGTGGCAAAACTTTTCTACTAGAAAGTTGGAGTGCCCACCAATACTCCCTCTGCATATAATTCAGGTGTGCACAAATTGAATATCCGTGGTCTCTTGAACTTTGTCGGTGGTGAAGAGTCCATTGCCTTCATTGCAACTTGTGTCTCTTCGTTGTTGTCTACTACAATGGGTGTTGTTTGCACCATTTCTTGTGTAGTTTCTTCTCTTCTGTTGTGTCGTCTCCTCCTCTCGTTTCACTTCTTGCGCAACTGCTATTGATGGGTATGGCTATTGTTCTCCTTGTGCATCTTCTTGTGAAGCCTCTCCTTTGGTATGTGTAGTGGTACTTGCGGTGCCTTCTTGCATAGCTTGGTCTTTGGAATGCGTTAGAGTGCCCTATTGCACTGCAATATGTACTTGCAATTGATAATGCTGGCCTTCGACGAGTCTTGCAACACTCTCTCTGAGTGTACCAACCACTGCAACAGTCTGTGGTAGTTCCTTAGGTGGTATAATCCTCACTACCTGTCTCACATGCGGAAATTGAGGCTGGTGTTGCTGAGGTTGAGGCTAATGTTTTAATTTTTAGCCCCATCTGTTGCCACTACTGCTCCAGTTGCTACTACTTTTGCCTCTTCTCTTGTTTGGTCAACTCTTCCGCAATGGGTAACCGCTTCTTGGTCCCATCGGAATCAGACTTGACCAACGCATCAATGCCATCTTCTTCCTTTTCTTTTGACGACTCTGTTGACTGCACCCTTGGTGCCTTCTTCTTTTTCGTCATTGTGGCCTTCTTCTTGACCCTTGCTATTTTCTTCGCTGGTCCTATTCAAGTTATTGGGGCTACAAAAATCCAATGAAAGATATTCGACGCTCCTTTTGGTAGGTCATGTGGTAGACCCAATCCTAGAAATTGGATCTTCTCATACATTGTTGCATCTAGAAGCAACACAAGGGCGTGAAACGCTATTGAAAAGTTTTTAGTAATCCGTAACAAAAAATTTTGTATGCGGTCTATCAGAAATGATGCCCAATTGTACTTCACACTAAATATGATTCCTTCCTTATATGGTATGAGCTAGGTGGACATATCTGAGGCTCGTTGCTAGTCGGATAACTTGGACATGACTATGATCATAGCACAACACAATTCATATTTTAAATGGTACTTCTTCTATTCGCGACTGCCATGCTTCATAACTTTTTGATCTCTCCCAAACTCGGATCAATTACTTCGAACACACACATGTTCACTTTGTACGGTTCAACTCCTTCACTGGCCTACCACTGCTAATGGTAGGTAGCCTGATTTGTACGACTTCCTCTCTTACCTAGACAACCCTCCAAATGGTTTGCACAACAATTTTTGTTGCTCAGACGACCTCGTTTTGCCTTGAAATTTGAGCCGCTTTTTACCTCACTCCAAATGACATTGCGTATGGTTCGTACGACGTTGCATAGTGCTTAGACAATTCTCCATACGACACTATCCAGTGTTGGGATTGCTTTCCTGACGACCCTCTCTCTTCTTTCTTTCACATGGCACAAGTTTTTCTCTGTTGAGACACTTCCTTGCGCATTCAATGCTCCCAACATGCAAAGTCCTTCCAATCGTTTTGTTTTAATACACGCTTCTTACTTGCACACAAATTTTCAATTTTTTGGTTGTCAAGCAAGGGTTTTCAGCAAAACCTTGCTATTGCTGCTATTTTAGCGTGCCCTAGCTTCAACGCTTCCATGCAATCTTCTCTTGTATGGTTGTTTCACTCTTCTCCTTGTTTTCCTTAGGATTTTGCATGGTAGGATGTCTTCGGCTTTGCTACTAGATGTTGCAATGCGTGCCCTAGTTGGTGCAACCTTGGCTGACTAGTGCACGCTCCTTGTGCTCCTTGTTGCTCCTTGGTTTTTCATGTGAAGTGAGAGCTCCTCATATGTTTTTATGAGTTGATGGAGGTAGGGGGACACTTGGTTTACATGTGGCAACTCTTCCTCCACTCCCTTAACTGCCACTTCAACACCCATAATCGAATTGCATGCATCTGCTCCTTCAACACACAAAGTTCGTCCTTTTTGTGCTTGACTCCTTATTCCTCCTTGTGCATGGCGGGCCCGTTGAGAAGGTGTGCACACCTTGTCCTAGACTACGTCGGCATCTCAGCCTAGACAACCTGGTCTGTTGGCCCGAACAACCCGGGCTACCTAGCTGCCCCAATGACCTTGTTTTGACATCAAAGTTGTGAAGCTACGTACCATCAATGAAGAGCGAATCCCCCTTATGGCCAATGGTCATCAATTACGATTTATAAGAAACCATTGACCAAAGAAGAATTTACCAAGCATATTACATCCCAATCTCACCTTGCCTTGGTGGAGGAGCAGATTCCTTCATCCATAGGCAAGGATTTATCTCCCCTTGAATGTACAAAAAAAACAGGTTCAGAATTCCAAATTTTTGGCTGAATCTCAAAAAGAAAAAATATAATGCGGTTCTCTCCCGCACAAGTATGATGCGGTTCTGTCCTGCACAAGTCTGACACATCTGCAACAGGCGAATTTCGAAGTCGCTGACCACACGCTGTTCACCTGAAATTCAGGGATCTTCTGACAACGAGGCACAAACGATGATTTCCATTCGGCGCCTCCCGCCAGCGGCCTTCACCTCGCGCCGCTCACCCTGGCACGATCTGACATTCCCTGACACTGGCCGCACGAGCGATTGTTCCCCACTCCGTGGTGCGCTGCACGAAACGGAAAGTGGGCGCTGATGCAACCACATTTGACTGCACCTGACAGGAAACTCACGTCACCAAAAGCTGACGTCATTCTGACACCTCCTGACGCTGACAACGCACGGAAACCTGACCTGGCGTTGACGTAAACAATTGATGCGTTGACGGAAACCTGTTCAATGTTTGGAAAACAATTGATTGGGAAGAGTGCACTTTCCTTCCATGTATTCAAACTGGGTCCCTTCCTAGACTTGGATCAGCAGGGCCACTTTCCTCACCAAAAGTAGTCATCTACAAAAGTGTCATAGAATTCAAGGTAAATGCATTATGAAAAGAAAGTTGCCATTATGTTCACTCACCACCACCATTACGCCTTAGCTTCAATCGAACTCATAATGCTATAGTTGTGGATTTCTTCTCTGCAAATATTTCCACAGAAAAGTTGAAACAGTTTAAAACTATCCATCATTTTAGAATTTTTCAAGAAGTAAACAAAACACCTTTTTGAAAAATCATCAATGAATGTTTAAGCAAACATTTGGTTCTACTATATGATGGTGTTCGCATCAGTCCACAAATATTTATGTGGACAAGGTCTAGTCTTTCTTGTGCTCTTTGGATGCCTGCCTTGTTGAAGGGGAAACAATGTTGCTTCCTAAAGATACAAGCTTCACAAATGCCATGATTGATGATCATTTCTAATTTCAAATCTTCAGCCAAAATTTGCTTCTTTAGTGTTTCCAGTGCTTGCACACAAACATCTGCAAGTTTATGATACCAATTCATTGTATCATCCATTTGGACAACAACCTTTAAGGTCTTCAGTCATATTTGTACAAAATCTTTACAAATTTCGTGTCTTGTTCCATACGGCTGTCAAATTTCCATGTTGATATTCAGTTCTACAACTCATTGCATCAAACTTTGCAATCAAACTAGCATCTGTAATTCGATTTACAGCCAATAAATATTCATTTGGTGTAGGAACAGGAAGAACATTGTGAATTTCCTTGCAATTACTTGCTACATTCACAACTGCAACAGTTCGTATGCTTGTAACATCATGCCCAAATTCATCAACCCTTCCTCCTTTTGGAAAGTGACTCATATGGCACAAACTGAGTTCAATTATAAACCATGTGTTGAGTAGCTCTGGAGTCCAAATACCAGCATTTTGGAGGTACTCTTTTCTCCATCTGTTTGATTCCCTCTATTCTCCGCATTGCTCCACTGTTGCAAGTTTACTAGCACGCTATTTAAATAACTTGGAAAGTGGGTTCCTTGCCATGGCCCCTGGGTTTGGGATTTTGATTAAGGACCCATCTCCACAAGTACAAGGCTATGCTTTTGATTCCACTGCCATAAAATAATTGATTGTAAATAGGTTGGCCTGATAGCTCTTTGCTGTCCTCTTAGCAATAAATTTTGGGCAATCTTTTATGATGTGCTCCACTTGACAATGATAGCATTTTACATTCTTCTTGGGAATTTTCGTTGGGAGAGTGTGGCTTATGCCAATGCCCTTTGCCCTTCTTTCCTTCACTATTTCCATTGACTGAAAACAATTGTTGAGAGGAATTGCTGTCCAAACATAGTCCAACATCTTTGTTCTTAGCTTCTTTCTTAGCAAAGCTTAAAGTGTTTTTTTAAAAGTCAATTTGTCCTTGGACCCTAGAATTAACACAATTCCTCATATGGTGGAGGCATACATGGAAGAAGGGTACTCATAGTATCTTCATCGGAGACTGGTGTACCATAGCTTGATAAGTTATCCATAAGAGGTTTAAACTCTCCCAAGCTTTCAGTCTCTAGCATCTCCATCCTATGAGACTTCTTAATTAAGTCTGTGCTGACATCCTTGTCTCATACACTTCGATTAATGCATCCGATGTTTGTTTTTTTGCAGCCATCTTTGACACAATTGGAATAATATTATTACTCAAATGATGAATTATTCCATCTTTGGGCCTTGTCATTCCTAATATTTCACTTTTTTCATTTTATCTTTAAAATATCTTGGGTCATTTGCATCAACGAAAACACGCAGTTCTTTTTCTACTAGCAAAATGTCCATTCTCAATTTCCAGAAATCAAATTTCTGTCCATTTAACTATCTCATAAGATTATATGATTTTCCAGAAAAACTTGATGAAGACATCTAGAAAAAACAAGTAGAAAAACGGACATGTGCTGGTAAATCACTGCTACCCTACAAAAATACGATAAAGGATTAAGAAACTAATGAAGCGCCCACTAATACGATAAAGGATTAAGAAACTAATGAAGCGCCCACTTCGTCCATGTCCCTAAAAACCAAAATAAAAGAAAAAGAAAAAAAAATAAGGCCGAGGGAATGATTATTTATGCGTTGTCATAATTTTGCACCTTCCATACTAAAGGAAAATTACATGAAAGAGTACCTGTCAGAGAATGATAATTGGTCAATCTTTGCTTGCTTTTTGCTCCTCTTTGTCATAATGTGTCCTTGCCCATTTTTATCATTGTGCTTTTGGTCAGTCTCCTACCCATGAAAGCTTCATGAAACTCAGTTTGCTTGATTTGGAGATTAAGCATACTTTGTCAATGGAAGAAGTTAGATGTGACATTGCTGTGTTAAATGAAAGGAAAATAACTTCAATAGATGGACGTTCATTAAATGAGTTATTTATATAAAAAGAAAAAAGGAAGAAGAAGAGGAGATAACTAGGCTTCTCAAAGTCTACTTGACTGACTTTGTACCATCAAATCCTTACTGTCGCAATATTTCAATACTATTAATACTCTACCCAAAAAAATTAGGAGTGGAAATAATTAAAACACAGATTCTCTTCATTTTCCTAAACTTTTAGCTTCTCTGTTGGATGCAAAATGTCCATTCTCAATTTCCAGAAATCAAATTTCTGTCCATTTAACTATCTCATAAGATTTTATGATTTTCCAGAAAAACTTGATGAAGACATCTAGAAAAAACGAGTAGAAAAACGGACATGTGCTGGTGAATGACTGCTACCCTACAAAAATATGATAAAGGATTAAGAAACTAATGAAGCGCCCACTAATACGATAAAGGATTAAGAAACTAATGAAGCGCGCACTTCGTCCATGTCCCTGAAAACCAAAATAAAAGAAAAAGAAAAAAAAAAAAAGGCTGAGGGAATGATTATTTGTGCCTTGTCATAATTTTGGACCTTACATACTAAAGGAAAATTACATGAAAGAGTACCTGTCAGAGAATGATAATTGGTCAATATTTGCTTGCTTTTTGCTCCTCTTTGTCATAATGTGTCCTTGCCCATTTTTATCATTGTGCTTTTGGTCAGGCTCCTACTCATGAAAGCTTCATGAAACTCAGTTTGCTTGATTTGGAGATTAAGCATACTTTGTCAATGGAAGAAGTTAGATGTGACATTGCTGTGTTAAATGAAAGGAAAATAACTTCAATAGATGGAGGTTCATTAAATGAGTTATTTATATAAAAAGAAAAAAGGAAGAAGAAGAGGAGATAACTAGGCTTCTCAAAGTCTACTTGACTGAATTTGTACCATCAAATCCTTACTGTCGCAATATTTCAATACTATTAATACTCTACCCAAAAACATTAGGAGTGGAAATAATTAAAACACAGATTCCCTTCATTTTCCTAAACTTTTAGCTTCTCTGTTGGATGCAAAATGTCCATTCTCAATTTCCAGAAATCAAATTTCTGTCCATTTAACTATCTCATAAGATTATATGATTTTCCAGAAAAACTTGATGAAGACATCTAGAAAAAACGAGTAGAAAAACGGACATGTGCTGGTAAATCACTGCTACCCTACAAAAATACGATAAAGGATTAAGAAACTAATGAAGCACCCACTAATACAATAAAGGATTAAGAAACTAATGAAGCGCCCACTTCGTCCATGTCCCTAAAAACCAAAATAAAAGAAAAAGAAAAAAAAATAAGGCTGAGGGAATGATTATTTATGCCTTGTCATAATTTTGCACCTTCCATACTAAAGGAAAATTACATGAAAGAGTACCTGTCAGAGAATGATAATTGGTAAATCTTTGCTTGCTTTTTGCTCCTCTTTGTCATAATTTGTCCTTGCGCATTTTTATCATTGTGCTTTTGGTCAGTCTCCTACTCATGAAAGCTTCATGAAACTCAGTTTGCTTGATTTGGAGATTAAGCATACTTTGTCAATGGAAGAAGTTAGATGTGACATTGCTGTGTTAAATGAAAGGAAAATAACTTCAATAGATGGAGGTTCATTAAATGAGTTATTTATATAAAAAGAAAAAAGGAAGAAGAAGAAGAGATAACTAGGCTTCTCAAAGTCTACTTGACTGACTTTGTACCATCAATTCCTTACTGTCGCAATATTTCAATACTATTAATACTCTACCCAAACAAATAGGAGTGGAAATAATTAAAACACAGATTCTCTTCATTTTCCTAAACTTTTAGCTTCTCTGTTGGATGCAAAATGTCCATTCTCAATTTCCAGAAATCAAATTTCTGTCCATTTAACTATCTCATAAGATTTTATGATTTTCCAGAAAAACTTGATGAAGACATCTAGAAAAAACGAGTAGAAAAACGGACATGTGCTGGTGAATGACTGCTACCCTACAAAAATACGATAAAGGATTAAGAAACTAATGAAGCGCCCACTTCGTCCATGTCCCTATCAACCAAAATAAAAGAAAAAGAAAAAAAAAATAAGGCTGAGGGAATGATTATTTATGCCTTGTCATAATTTTGCACCTTCCATACTAAAGGAAAATTACATGAAAGAGTACCTGTCAGAGAATGATAATTGGTCAATCTTTGCTTGCTTTTTACTCCTCTTTGTCATAATGTGTCCATGCCCATTTTTATCATTGTGCTTTTGGTCAGTCTCCTACTCATGAAAGCTTCATGAAACTTAGTTTGCTTGATTTGGAGATTAAGCATACTTTGTCAATGGAAGAAGTTAGATGTAACATTGCTGTGTTAAATGAAAGGAAAATAACTTCAATAGATGGAGGTTCATTAAATGAGTTATTTATATAAAAAGAAAAAAGGAAGAAGAAGAGGAGATAACTAGGCTTCTCAAAGTCTACTTGACTGACTTTGTACCATCAAATCCTTACTGTCGCAATATTTCAATACTATTAATACTCTACCTAAAAAAATTATGAGTGGAAATAATTAAAACACAGATTCTCTTCATTTTCCTAAACTTTTAGCTTCTCTGTTGGATGCAAAATGTCCATTCTCAATTTCCAGAAATCAAATTTCTGTCCATTTAACTATCTCATAAGATTATATGATTTTCCAGAAAAACTTGATGAAGACATCTAGAAAAAACGAGTAGAAAAACGGACATGTGCTGGTAAATCACTGCTACCCTACAAAAATACGATAAAGGATTAAGAAACTAATGAAGCGCCCACTTCGTCCATGTCCCTAAAAACCAAAATAAAAGAAAAAGAAAAAAAAAATAAGGCTGAGGGAATGATTATTTATGCCTTGTCATAATTTTGCACCTTCCATACTAAAGGAAAATTACATGAAAGAGTACCTGTCAGAGAACGATAATTGGTCAATCTTTGCTTGCTTTTTGCTCCTTTTTGTCATAATGTGTCATTGCCCATTTTTATCATTGTGCTTTTGGTCAGTCTCCTACTCATGAAAGCTTCATGAAACTCAGTTTGCTTGATTTGGAGATTAAGCATACTTTGTCAATGGAAGAAGTTAGATGTGACATTGCTGTGTTAAATGAAAGGAAAATAACTTCAATAGATGGAGGTTCATTAAATGAGTTATTTATATAAAAAGAAAAAAGGAAGAAGAGGAGATAACTAGGCTTCTCAAAGTCTACTTGACTGACTTTGTACCATCAAATCCTTACTGTCGCAATATTTCAATACTATTAATACTCTACCCAAAAAAATTAGGAGTGGAAATAATTAAAACACAGATTCTCTTTATTTTCCTAAACTTTTAGCTTCTCTGTTGGATGCCTACTAGTAATGGTCCATATTTATGTGATCCGAAGATGTTTGGGAAGAATGTCCATGGTTGATGTCACTGGATTGCAGCATGGGGAAAATTTGAGTGGATTTTGTATCTGTGAATCATATTAAGATGGGGTTTATAGTGGGTTATTGAATGTATCATGGCGAGGACATTGTACTTGAGAACCCCAAGAATCTGCAGACTTGCAAATTGAGTTGAAAGAAAAGTGACAAGAAAACATGCCTGTGAGGATGATGTTAGTGGAGAGGTTGTCATGAGTTGAATGGGGAGGTTACAGGCATGAATATTGTGGTCTAGCAAACTTTTCTGAGGTTGAGAAGAAGCTAGTGAGATAGGTCAACTATACAAGCTTCCTTAGTATTCTAAATATATTATCTATAACCATGGTTGGAAAACTCGCAACTTGCGATAAACTCGGTACCCCAGTTTTGGAGATTTTGTGGGCAACTCGGGAAAAACTCAGCCAAAAGAAAAAACCGAAGAAAAATTTTCAATTAAAAAACAATATATTTTAAACAACAATTGAATAGCCAAAAAGCTGATTTAATATTAGATATTTATAAAAAAGAGCACAATTACAATTCATGATCGTCAAATCCAATCAAATGCATCATAATATTATACAAATGCAAAATTTCAAAAATATAAAGCAGTTTTTTAAACTATCTTTTGTTTTCTTACCCCCTCCTTGAACTAGATGGTTGGCCTTGGCTCTAAATGGGTAGTAGATTTAGAGGCTTCTCAAGTACAGGATCATCATGGTATATCTCCTCCAATCCCTCAAATATTTCGCTTCCTACTCAAGTGCCTCGAAAAATGAACAAGCTTTCAATGAAACCTACTACCACTCTTAGATTCTTATTCTCTTTCTTCGTTATCATTCATTTTCTTCAATAAATTTAGTTCTAGTATTATTATATTAGGAAGAGGTAACAAGTAATTCTAGTAGTATTATATTAGGAAGAGGTGACAAGTAGAATCTGTTTGGTATAATAATAAAAGAATGGCGATCAACATTGAACATACTAGATTTTTAATCAAATGCAGTTACAAATATTTTGCCTATTTCATCAATTAGTCTCTTTCCCCAAGGGTGCATGGAACTATTAAGATATCTCTATATTTCTATTGCATTTAAGAACTTAAGCTTACCATAAATACCATGGTCACTTTCTTAGAGATTAATGTGGATGTAGTTGAAATTTGAAACTCTAAATATAGAAAACACATTATTTTCAAAATTATTATGGAACTCTATAAAAATTTGTTCAGACGGAGAGAAGAAAAAATAAAAAAATAATGCTAAATGGCCTTTAAAATTTTTAATTTTCCCACCATTTTTTGCTAGCTGCCCGAGGCTGGCCGAGTTTCTTGTGAGAAAACTGTTAGAAATTGCGATAAAATATCGCCACAAGTTGGCAATTTTCTCGGCGCCATGGAAAAAAAAAATTCCCCGCCCGCAATTTCATGTGAGTTTCCCAAGAAATCGAGGGAAACTGGTGATTTTTCTAACTATGTCTATAACTATTCTATTACAGAGCACATAGAGTCCAGGCAAGAAAGTTCCCTCCAGGCAGATTGCCACACATTTGAGCAAGAAAGGTTAGTATCTGAAACATGAGTTGGATGTGTCCAAAGAAATGGGCAGATGTCGGCCCCTTTTCAGCATATGTAGTTCAATGTTCCAGTGTAGGCACCAGTGCAGTTTCAATTTTCAATGTAGTACCAGCATATAGTATGGCTGCAAATGTAGTTTGCAGTCACTATACAGTACTTGAGCGGGACATTCTAGTTTAGATAAGGAACTGCAAATTTTTTGTGTAAAGTTTATCTGGGATAAGCTCTCCTAAGGCCGTTGAGTTTGATGTGTAAATAGCTTTTCCACTTATTGCGGTTGTGGTAGTGTTTTTATTTTTATTTTTACCTTTGAACATAATGCTTATTTTTATCAGCTCCCTTGGGAAGATATTTTGAGTTTTCTTTTATCAAATCTGTAGGCAAGCATTGAGTTGATATGAGCACGTTGTACACAATTTCCTGTTTGATAAGTTTGTGGATTTTTTGTTATCCGATTGTGCCCAAATACTGAAGTGTGGATTTGAGTTGCATCTAAATACTCAGGATTTTAAAAATGCTTAATTCCAGTATAAATATCATAACAAATATGACTGCATAGTTTCTTAAAAAAGAAAATGAAATCACTTCTACAAGATATTGCACTTACTGTATGTTTTTCTGATATGCAGTAGAGTGTCTGTACCCTTCACTGTTTTGAATTTCAAGTTACTTTGAATGAAAATAGAAGATTCATGGACAATAATTAAAGATTGCTAAGAAATGAATGTCAACAAATTTACAAAAATCTATGGTAACTATTTGAAAATTAGAGGAACATCTGATGAAAATAACAAATTGTGGACAACAAAAACAATATATGATACTATGAAGTGGGTTCCATTTGGCAGTTGGAATTTTGTTAGGATTCCTATGTGATGAAAAATGAGAGGGTTCACTGCTAATATTTGAGAAAATTATAAGGCCAAATAAAAATATTGTTTGAGTTTTTTATCCGTTGATGTTAACAAGTTGACTTGTCTCTCTTAGATTGACAAGCAAAGTGTTGGCAGTAATGGTACAAATTCTTCACCTCGTTTGGGATCTTCTCATTTCAAATCTTCTGTAAGTAATTTGTTTCATCTTCAACTGTTGAAGGCAATTTTTTTTTTTGGTTTTATTTTGAAGCTTTTCTTCTTCCTTTGGATTCAACTATAACACCTCGTTTCATTATAGAGTTTTATGATAAATGCGAGGTCCTGTTAGTGATGTATATAAAATCTCCTTCATCATATCATACAAATCATTTTTATATATTTCATGATAAAAGGGTCTTGTCACAGGTATATGTAATAGTTGTTCATACTTGATGCAAGAGTGACTGTTGTATTGTTCAAAATTTAAAACTTCATCCTTACAAGTTGATTTGATTATTAGGTTGTTAACATGTTGATTGAACACGTCACAAAGCCTTTCTCGATATGCTTTGTGGCCAAATTTGACATCCTTGTGTTTTAACTATCGAATTATGCATGAAAACATAGTCCAATGTTTTGATAGTCTGTAATGTTAGGCATTCTCTATTTTATGCATAAATAAAGTTATATATGGTGACACATTAATATACTGAAATGTATATTCTAATAAATTATTCCTTTGATAGGACTTGAAGGAAATAACTGTCTTTAGATGTAAGACTGGACAATAAACATTTAGTGTCAGTCTGTTCAGAAGTTTGATGATTTTGTAAACTTTGCTTAGTGGAATAAAATGCCCTGGTCACTGTTTGCTACTGTTGTGCAGAATACCAGTTTGTTGGAAGCACCTGAAAGTGTGTGACTTGTGAAGTGCCTGAAGTTACGACACTTGAAGCACCAACTGATTCAGTGATCTCTTACTGGTTCCCATACTATCTTTTCTTCGATTGAATTTGTACAGCTTGTATAATACTCTCCTCTTTGTATTATTTCTAAAAATATTCAAGATGCATGATGCTTTTTGTACTAAATTTTGCAAAATTTTGAATCATTAATATCTATTGCGAAAGAGGATGCAATTTGAAGGGAACAGAGAAATAATTTTTTTTGGATTCTGTGTCACTCACTTAAAACACTTCCACATCCATGATATGAGCAATGTTGTTTCTATAAATTGCCTGATAACAAGCTAAGAATATGCCCACAAAAACTGTTGGGTATTTTGTTGCTTTAAAACAAAGGCAGTGCCTCTCTTAATTCTGGATCATAATATTTTGGCAATGAAGGTCCTTTTAGTTTGTTTGTTATAAATTGTAAGTAGAGCACCATTTTGCATATATTAGTTCAGTTTTATATTAATTTTGGTCTTATTTTAATAATGATCCTATGTTAACTGGATCTTAATATATTAGCAATGAACAGCCTGCACAAATTAATGGTGTTTATTTCTATTTTAATAAGAAGTTAATAGTGGACCTATGTCAACACTGGATCTTAGTATATATGCAGTGGTGGTCCTCGGGATCAATGTTTTTGTTGGTTATAAATGGTTAAGTAGAGCAGCATTTTGCACAAGTCAAGAGTAGTTTCTTCCCAAATCAATAACCAAGTGTGATGTCATGGCTGCTAAGGTAGTTAGCTGTTGGAACAATCTGTGAACAATGGTCCTTTGGTTGACTACCCCTAATAACCAACTTCTTTGACATAAACATCTTTTCCTTATTTGGTAGCTTAATATTTTTCCTGCATAATGTTTTTGGGTTGGTTTTCTTGAGGACGCATGTGTGCCAAGTGCATGGAGTTGGCCAGTCATTGAAGGGCGAACAAAACATGCCTTTAATTCATTGATTTAATTAACTAAGAAATAAATTTATGCCTGCCTTTAATTTATAAATTATAAATCCAATTATTTTCAAAACTAATAAATGAATTTTGGGCTTAGACAGATTGGCATCGGTTGATTTACCATGGTTTTGTTCCCAGGCCCGAAATCTAAAGAAATATATGTTAAGGTATAGTTAAAAAGTTGCTTTGTTCCTGGAAAGTGGGGTCTCATATGCCCAACAATTGGACAGGACTTTCAAAAACCATCTTTATTTTTATCTTCACTAGAGAATTCAGATGTGGTCTCATTATACATTGTAATGTATTAATAAGAACGTAATTTGCTTCATTTAATTTGTTGTATATCTGATATTAAGTACGTGTGTTCATGGAGAACTCTATCCCATATAAATTCTTTTTTATTTTTATTTTTTAAATAAACTGTATAATTTGCTGTGATACGTAACTTCTCACATCTGCTGAGTAGTATCTTTAGAGGGTACATTATGTTGCTCATTCTTGTTTGTTAATATGAAGTTTAAAAAGAAGTCTTGAAACATTTGTGCTGAAGTGTAGTGTCAGGCTTAAAGCTTGAATGAACTGCTAATTCTATAATGTTATGGAGATCATTGCCATTGAATTGTTTGCGTTTTATGGAGCACCAAGTTGTGTGGTTGAATTATTTTTTTTTGAAACAATGCCACTCAAAGACAAAGCAATTTTCAAAGTAATATGCCATGGCCTAATGCAACAAGAACTAGATGATTAATGATTTGGCCATGAGGATATGATGTTGATGAAATCCTAGGTGCTGTTCAAACCTGGAGATGGCACAACTTAGAAATAGCTCCTTAGGGTGAGAATGGATTCTCATGAAAGTGGATGAACAGTAGACAAATCTGGTTGGGTAGCAGTGTGAACATGAACATCCATCATTGAGGTTGTGATTTAAGAAATTTCATGGTTTTCTAATTCACTTTTAAAAGTTTTTTTAATCGTTGACCAAATTTGTAGTTTTAATACTGTTTCGAAATAATGGAAAAAAAAATCGTGCCTGGGACTAACAAGTACATAGGACGTTAGGTTGTTTCATAATTTGGAGTCTCAAAATTGCTTCGAAGTGCCTGAAAAGAGTTCTAAAATTATGACCCGATTTGGGGCCCAGATTGCTAAAAGTTATTAATTGCATAGTGGTTGAGGACTGAAGCCAAATATCTTAATAATTATCGGCATATGAGTCACTTCATCTTATTTTACGTGCATAAAAAATGTGTTGCCTGAATATGATTATTTTTGGGTTATTTTATACATCCATTGTACCAATTCTCTTTCTACATGTGTGTTTGTTTCAACTTTTCATTGATTTATCCTTGTGTGTGTTTATATTTTATAATCTGTTGCTCTTTTGTTCTCCGTAACACCTTATTTTTGCAAATTTATGTGTGATGAATAGGGTTGCATCCACAATTTGGATCATTTGTATATGGGAGGCAATATTCAAACATTAGCTATTGTCAATGCTAAATGAAGCATTTGCAGAAATAGAGGGACAAGATGCTTAACTGATATGTATAGATTCTTCAAGTCAGAACAATGGATCATTCTTCTTCAATATGGAATATGTTTATAGGCTTATCACCATTCAAAGTATAACTGAATTTTGAAATTTTCATTTTGAATGAAATATTGATAGAGAGGTGGTAAAAAAGTAGTTGATCAATCACAACAACTCTACTATGCATGATATTTGAGAACTATTATGCATGTTAGAAATTAAGCTAAGCATATTCCACCCAAGCCAAAAAGGTAAATGCAAAAGTAGACAATCATTTTGATACCCATTTGGTCAATTTTCTATGCATGCCATCAAGGACAAGTATTATCCCAAGAGAAACAATGATGAATTTCTTCTTAAGTTTGGTGAGATCCTTTACTCATCTTCCTCCTCCAAGAAGAGAGATTTTGTTGTTATAGTGGATTTGGCCAGATGACATTAGCAAGCCTTGGAACCACAAGTTGTGACACATTAGCTATGGATCCTTGAGATATTTGAGCTGACTTCAGAAGACATATTCTTCCTTTTATTACTCTTTTAGTGGTGTTTGTCAAGGGTTTATTTTAGGGAAGCATTATTGAGTCTTTACTAGAAGGGATAGTTTGGGGTGCTACATAGCTATTAAATCACATTCATAGTGACATTTGTAGTACAATGGGTTATCCTTCTCTCTTTAAGTACAAGTGCTTTCTCACATTTATTGATGATTCTTTAGAACTATATGGCTTTACACCATTCACATCAAAGATGAAGTTTTTGGTAAGTTCAATATTTTCAAAGCTCTTGTAGAGAATTAGTTTGAGAAGAAGACCAAGTGTCTTTAGATTGATGGAGTAAGTAATGTTAGTCATGTCTTTGGTGATTTCTTGGCTCTTTATGGTGTTTAATTCTAGTAGAATGTTCACTATACCAGCAAAATGTGGTTATTGAGTAGAAGAACAAGGTCATGATGGAGATGGCTAGGTGTATATTGTATGTCAAGCAAATGGATCCCAAATTCTAGCATGAAGTATTGACTTATGCTATGCATATCATCAATAGGATTATGACTCAAGAAATTCAACATATATCACTTTTTGAGGGATTGAAAAGAGATGAACGTAGTGCTTTCTAGTTCCATGTCTTGGGTTTCATTGCATGGGCTTATGTTTGCAAAGATACATGGAACATGGTTATTGTGAAGAGTCATCATTGCATCAATGTGGAGCATTATGATATATTTAAGGCTTATTGACTTTATGATCCAGTCAATTGGGAGATCATTGTTCATCAAGATGTGATTTTTGATGAGATGTTTCCATCACCTCCTTCTAGCCCACTCCCTATCCTTTTGGCAAATGCGTCTTTTCCACCCATGAATCTTTGAGGAGAATGTTTCATGCCTAGAACTAGTGATTATTTATGCTAGACACTTAGATTGGAAACTTGGCCTCCATGAAAGGAAAAGTGTTTGTCTTAATCAAGCCTTTTGTGATTAGAATCATTTCTGGTCTAGCGCATCCTTTAGAAGATGTGATTACCATCTCCAAGGAAATGGAGTCTTGGGAGAACAATTAAGAGGCTTTTCTCAAATTTGTCATCACTTACTGGATGAAATCCCCTAAGAACTTCCACATGATAGTAAGGGCTCGTAAGGTTGACTTTAAGGAGGAGGTTGGAGATGCAATTGTATTGCTCAGTCATTTGGAAAACATGTGTTCAAATATTTCAGGGCTTAGGTGTTCCTACTTTAAAGCTTATTTTCTAGAAAAAGCTCATTGATTTAGTCCATTTCATATGCCACAAATTGATCAATCACTTGTGCAGTGTCCTCATTACTGGGTCATTGTATATGACTTATTGTTTAGTTTACATTCTTTTGAGATTCATGCTAAATGAGGACTTAAGAGATGGAAGAAAAATGGATGAAGGGTTGTTAGTTCCCCTATGCTACCTTGCATTCTATGATAGGAATTGGAAGGAGGGGAGTTTTGTACATGATAATGTTTTGAGGTGCATTTTTGAATTCTAATTGGGAACAACACTAGACTATTGAAGGATGCAATTAACGCAATACACCCTTATGTAGTTTGGCTTGTATAGAATGTGTCGTGACCCTCCCTGACATGCTTTATAGCATGGAAAACTAGGTATTGTCGAAAGATAATTTGTATCTAATTTTGTTAAAATTAAACAAAGTATTATATTCCTAAAAGAACATTTCTAATAAAGGATCATTATAAATGGGAGAATATTATGGTTATAATAAAAGAATATAATAGCTTATTATAAATAAAAAGGACTATTTATAATAAGAAGCTATTATAAATAGGAGAATATTTATAATAGAGACTATTTTATATATATATATATATATATATATATATATATATATATATATATAGTAGAATAAAATATTATTAATAAACGGTTTTATTAATAATATAGAGGCTATTATATATTTATAATAGTAGAATAAAATAATATAGAGACTATTATATGTTTATAATAGTAGAATAAAATAGATTATTATAAATAAAATGGTTTATTTATAATGCAGACTATTATACATACTTAATAGGGGAATATAAAGGTTTTATAAGAATATTATATTTTAAAAAGGATATTTTAAATACTTTTATTTAAAACATTAGCTCCTTTAAAGGGAGGAGGGTTTTTCAAAAGACGGGGGATGTGGAAAATAGCTGGATGGAGGCGGCTATGAGGAGGTTGCTTGGAGATCTGAAGGCAACCTTGGAAGGCATAAACAGGTTGGATCTCCCTGACCGATTTAGCTGGATGGAGGCGGCTATGAGGAGGTTGCTTGGAGATCTGAAGGCAACCTTGGAAGGCATAAACAGGTTGGATCTCCCTGATCGATTTAGCACACGTTAAGGAGGGGGTTTCTCCTCACCATTGGTTTACTTTCCTTTTTATTTTTTTGATGAATAAAACTGTTGTGCTAAAGCTCTTTCAAAAATACCTTGGTCTGAATGCTTTGTGATGTATTGAATGGAAGTTTTAAATCTTCGTTGGACGACATCTTCGAGAGAGGCCCATATCAGGCGTCTTTCGAGTCTTAACCTAGGCAAATATTATAGTCTAAGCCAAAAGAGTGCAGACCTCTGTGTGCTTTTTGTAAACCCCTATTATGTTTAGCCCAACGCGGTGGTTTTTCTTTACAAGGCATAAAACAACGATCGTAGGCTTATTTAAGACTTGGCTGAGTTCGATCACTGCTTATGCGTTGGGATTCGATCATCCAAAGGACTAGAGGCAATGTTAGAATCCCTGTAGTTGTTGTAGGGGTTTAATCAGAGTGCAAAGAGCTTACTTTCGTATTTGTTTATATACTGCAATTACCCTTGAGTGCTTCTGTTATAACCTGCAATGCACCTCCCTAGTAAGATTTTTTATTGCTAAATCGGTTGTAGATGATGTATTACCAAAGTAACTTTCAAACTGCCTTTGGGTTTGTGTAGTCGTTGGAGCAAGTTTGGGAGGGGTGTTTGGATCTCTCTACATCACTTCTTGAGCAAACGAATGCAATATGGACCGCGTCTGGTGTATTCAACCGAAGACCTTTGTGGTCTTCCCCGAGCATTATCCCACATGGGATATGCTCAGGGCACCGAAGTCCCTAAAGGGAGAAAGCCTCCCTAAAGACATTGACCACCAAGTGGTGGTTATGTAGCCGCCACTTGGTGGCCGGGATAGCACTAGTTGACAATGCGCTTGGTTTGACACCCTCCCAACACTGAAGTTGTGTGTTTGCGATTCCTTGGTTCGACCTCGTCTTGCATAGATTGGAACCCCCCTTTTGAACACAGCCTTGGGATTTCAAATTTTTGTGCAAAGTTTTATTTTATGAAATAAAATAACTTGGGTGGATGTCAATTTAGGCACTTTATATTCTATAGAGAGGACATAGTCTAAAATGAAAGTAGACTATCTTTAAAATAATAAAATAGTTTATGGTTATAAACTATTTTTTAAATAATGTTTATAGATAGATAGATAGAATGTTTATAGAATAATAAAAGGAGGATTTCATTATATGTTTTATATTTGATTTAAATATAGACAAAGTTTAAATAATGATTTATAGGATTTCATTATATGTTTTGTATTTGATTTAGATATAGACAAAGTTTAATAATGATTTATAGGATTTCATTATATGTTTTATATTTGAATTAAATATAGATAAAGTTTAATTAATGAAAGAGGAATTTATTATATGTTTTATATTTGAATTAAATATAGACAAAGTTTAATTAATGAAAGAGGATTTCATTATATGTTTTATATTTGAATTAAATATAGACAAAGTTTAAATAATGATTTATATGATTTCATTATATGTTTTATATTTGAATTAAATATAGACAAAGTTTAATTAATAAAAAAAGATTTTATTATATGTTTTATATTTAAATTAAGTATAGACAAAGTTTAAATAATGATTTATATGATTTCATTATATGTTTTAAATAATAACAAAGGTTAAATAATGAAAGTAGATTATGTTATGAGATGGTTTAACATAGTCTATGTTGCAGGTTTGAGGTGTAGACCAATTGGTTCCCCCAAACCCCTCAAGGGGGGCGAAGTGTCCAAGGTTCAAATCTCGGACCTCGTCAAACTGAACGCTTGTCCCTTTCTTGGTGCTTTCAACGACGTAAAAGGTTAAAATGATCATGGCATGGTGGTTATAGGGGCAGACTGCGCAAAGATCTGTGTGGCGGCTTTCGAGGTGGGAAGAGTAGAATACTGTGGCGATCATAAAAATCTTGACAACCTACTCAAATTCGTGGCGACTACCGATTCCACAATGTAAAATAAAATTAAAAAACAAAAAAAAAACATAGTTTATGTTGCAAGCAGTAGATTATGTTATGAGATGGTTAACATAGTTTATGTTGCAAGTAGTAGATTATGTTATGGGATGGATTAACATAGTTTATGTTGCAAGGAGTAGATTACGTTATGAGATAGTTTAACATAGTTTATGTTGCAAGTAGTAGATTATGTTATGAGATGGTTAGCATAGTTTATGTTGCAAGTGGTA
Organism: Wollemia nobilis; assembly: GCA_028583015.1. Lineage (NCBI taxonomy): Eukaryota > Viridiplantae > Streptophyta > Pinopsida > Araucariales > Araucariaceae > Wollemia > Wollemia nobilis. Next base: position 1,363,761 of record JAQPPZ010000386.1, on the reverse strand, counting down.
GATTATGTTATGATATGGTTTAACATAGTTATGTTGAAAGCAGTAGACTATGTTATGAGATGGTTAACATAGTTTATATTGCAAGTAGTAGATTATGTTATGAGATGGTTTAACATAGTTATGTTGAAAGTAGTAGATTATGTTATGAGATGGTTTAATATAGTTTATGTTGCAAGTAGTAGATTATGTTATGAGATGGTTAACATAGTTTATGTTGCAAGTAGTAGATTATGCTATGAGATGGTTTTAACATAGTTTATGTTGCAAGTAGTAGATTATGTTATAAGATGGTTTAACATAGTTATGTTGAAAGTAGTAGATTATACTATTGGATGGTTTAACATAGTTAATGTTGCAAGTAGTAGATTAAGTTATGAGATGGTTAGCATAGTTTATGTTGCAAGTAGTAGATTATGTTGTGAGATGGTTAACATAGTTTATGTTGCAAGTAGTAGATTATGTTATAAGATGGTTTGACTTATTTATGTTGCAAGTAGTAGATTATGTTATAAGATGGTATAACATAGTTTGCATTGCAAAGATGAATTATGTTAGAATGTGATTAACATAATTATATTGCAAAGTTATGCTAGTATAGTTTGTAGTAAGATGAAACTAGACTAGGTCCAACTAAAGGAATGAAGTCTATGTATAAATGGATATGGATTGTTGGATTAACTAAAGGTATGGGACTTTAGTTAGTTTGATAAATGGATATGGATTGTTGGATTAACTAAAGGTATGAGACTTTAGTTAGTTTGATAAATGGATAAAGATTGCTGGATTAACTAAAGGTATGGGACTTTAGTTAATTTGATAAATGGAATTGGATTATATGGATTAAAAGAGCAATTCACGGTAAAGTCGTGGGAACTATGAGTTCCTATGCATTGTATTGGCATATGTTTGGGAGAAAGGGATTATGGGATCCTTGTTTTGTAAAAGACCAAACTTATGCAATAAAATAAATTTTTGAGGTTGGGTTTTTCCCAAAAGGGTTTTCCCTAGGATATATAATTGTGTTATGGGTATTGAGTCTCTCTTTTTATTTGCTTTAATGTATCTCTTTATTGTAGTTTTCATATTTGCTTTTAATGTATCTTTTGATGGTTGATTCTTATGTTTGATTTGAATAGATGTTTTAGTAAATATTGTTCTTTGCTTGTTCTAAATTAGATAAAATTTGTGGTTGTTAGTATGTGATGGTGTTTGATGTTGTTAATTAATTTAAAAAATTATAATAGTAAATAGTGACATCCCTTAAACTAGTTGGGTTTTTGGGGTGTTACATATGGTATCAGAGCAGTAAGGCGTAGGACAAGACGCTTGTGTGAAAGGAACTCTAGGAAATAATGGACTAGAGGTCTCCTTGGGATGTTAAGGTTTAGATATCTTCCTAAACATGCCTTTGCTTAGTTAAGATGAAGTCGGGAAGACCTTGAACTACCAGTTGCTTGAAGTCAAAACACATAGTCATGGGACTACAAGCTTCCCTAGATAAGGATCTAGGTAGGAAGGACTAGAAGTTTCCTTGGATAAGCTAAGGATTGCTCCAAGGAAAAGCAACTTCACTCTGGTATGGTATCTTGCGTAAATCAAGCATAACCTTAGCCATTCACGAATGAAAGAAGATAAAATGAGATAGATGACTTTAGCTATCTCAGGTGAGATAGATTGATGGAGTCAACTTATAGCAAATGAGATAGTTGACTTTAGCTATCTCAGGTGAGATAGATTGATGGAGTCAGCTCATAGCAAATTAGATAGATGACTTTAGCTATCTCAGGTGAGATAGATTGATAGAGTCAGCTCATAGCAAATGAGATAGATGATTTTAGCTATCTTATGTGAGATAGATTGATTGAGTCAGCTCATAGCAATAGAGATAAATGACTAGCTATTTCATTGATAAGGTGAGATAGATGGATAAAGTCATCTCATAGCAAAAATGAGAAATGTGACTTTAGCTATTTCATCAATAAGATGAGATAGATGGATAGAGTCAACTCATAGTAAATATGGGATGGATAACTTTAGCTATCTTATCGACAAAGATGAGATAGATATCTTAAAGTTAGCTCATCATATGTGAAGTTACTAATTGTGGTCAAGTTAATCATACTTAAGAATAGATGCAGGGTTCTATTCTTCATATTTGAGCCTGCTTATCTGAGGAGTAGGTAGGAAATCTACTCTAGAGAGGATTGTTGTTTAAAGAATGAACCAAATTTTGAATTTATTAAACGCTTGAAAGCATAAAGAATCGGTCCAAAACAAATTCTGAGACTAGGAAGCAAGAAAATCCTGCATAGCTTCAAGCCTCAAAGAAGGCATCCATCAATCTGACTTGAAAACCAGTGGATTTAATAGAACAAAGTCGAGAAATTCAATCTCTAGGTGAGAGATGTGATAAAATCAAGGTAGACATGACGAAAATTTTGCAGCAAGTAAAGTTTTTGCATGGATGGACTCATGTGCTTTAAATATGGGGTATTTCTACCCAGAATTGGTAGTTTGAGGCAATGCGTTATGCAGAAATTGCTAGGTTTCATTCTTTTCCTTGCCTTGCAGGTGTAAAATATGGTAAATTAGGAACAAAACCTCCTTTTGAATAGATTTCGAGGAGGATGTTACTACTTATGATTAAGGTTGCACCTCTCATAAAGTGAATGTAAGGTTGATATTTGCAGGGGAGGAGGAAATCTTATTTAAACTCAATAGAATGAAAGTTGGATATTATCCTTGATTATCTAACTGGTATTGCAATAATATTTTGCAAGAAACACCCGAGACAATGTTTAGCCCCAAGGGGTAGGATGTCATGACCCTCTATGGCAAGCTTTATAGCATGGAAAACTAGGTATTGTCGAAAGATAATTTGTATCTAGTTTTGTTATAATAAAACAAGTATTATATTCCTAGTGATAGAATAATCAACTGACTAATTTGATTATGCACATAGTTTAAATAATACATCATGGCTAAGTTTATCCATTTAACAACAATTCAAAATAAGAGGGAGATCGTTATAACAAAGTAACGATCCCCTCTAATTAGGATTGTTGTTAATATTCCAAATAATAGAATAGATATCCTAACATCCCCCCTTATTACATTATTTAGGACAATGTATTAGGCTCTTGCTCTTTTGTGCTTTGGCTCTTGATTCTTGGTTCATGGTTGAGTTGCTCTTGCTTAGGTAAATACCTCTAGGTCCGCCTCTGGGTCTGTATCTAGGTCATTTTGCCTCTGGGTCTGCCTTTGGGTTGCTTTGCCTCTCTGTCATTTTGCCTTTGGATATGTCTCGGTCGTGTGCCTTTGGGTCGTCCTTTGGGTCTAAGCAAAATAAGTACTTCTAGAGTACTTAAGAAAAAGTGGGTCATACCTCACTTTGCTTTAACAACTATGAATGTCCTTATTGTAATCTTCTCATCCTACCGGTTTGCATGGGTAACCAGCCACTGCAACCGCTAGGTGTGATAGAGTAGATCACTACATACGAGGTTCACTATGTTGTTAAGTATGTTCCCCCTCAAGGTGAAACTCATCTCATTGACAATGGTGTCGATCTATGCCAAAATTGCACCTTTACAAGAATTTTTGAGCCATTACAAGTGTGTTTATGAGGTACACTTATAGTGTTGAGAAGTGTCGGATGTTGTCGAAAATGCACTTCATACAACAAGTTTGAAAAAAAAATTGAGCTAGTATAATCCCAAAATGGAGGATGGGGAAGAAAGAAGAAGAAGAAGCTACTGAAGTGTCTTTGTCTGTAGTCTTCAGAATTTGGTGATGTCTAAAGTGTCTCATCGGGCAAATAAAATGAGGGGAAAATGTTTCGTCCATGCGGAATTACATTGTGAATTTATACGCAATTTTTCCTCACATGAGAATATTTCGAGAATATGCTCTAAAATAATAATGACTTAAAAAAAAATTATTTCATGAGAAAATTATATCTTGCTCTTCCCACCTTTGCTTGTCAGGGTCCCCTTACTCTTTCCACGTGTGTTTACACATTATGGGAAAGAAAAGAAAAATTAAAGCTTGATTAGCCCTCCCACTTGCAATGTGGGATTTATGCATATTAAAAATGCATATGGGGACAAAAATTCATGGGTGGAGTGGCTTTTATCGATCACTTTAAGGATTTAATGTATGGCCTTTGTACATTTAAAAATTTGTTTCACTTTCGCCATAAAAGACAAATTCGTCAACAGCAAAGAGGGTCCACCATGTGGCGCTCGGCAACGACGTCCAAGGCAATGCGTCCAAAGCACAAACCAACACAACGTGGTACAAATTATCATCGTAAATCGCCTCCATTCCCTGACCGATGAGAATGCATCTATGGCATGTGGCGGTTTGTTATTGATTGACAGTGAGATCTATTTTTCATGCATCTCCAATTCATATGGGCGTCTATTTGCATGGGGGTTCATCAGAGCTACAACAAACAACAATAAAATTATAGGAGCCATTGCTATGTCTGCAGGGGTTCCTAGTTGTGCATAATGATATCCACTTAGTTTTGTTGCCAAACCCTGATACAAAATGATTTCATGATGGCACATGTAGCATCAAAAGAGAGCTCGTTTTTATATGGATGCACCAGTGAAATAAGGTGTAGGAGGATTCATTCACAAGAGGTAGCTCAGATTTGGAAGATCTACCGATTTGGACTATCGTGTCATTGCTGCTAGGGTGGATCAACTGAAACACGCGAGGAAGGAAAACTGTCTTCTCTTCCAGCATGGTTTTTCCAACACTGTCTTTTGACCCTATTCGAACATATATCCTCATGATGGGATATGAGAAAATAAATTTCACGATCTTGGGACATTGTGATCTTCGACACCACTTATAGAAAAACTACAAACATCCGCTAATAGGAAAATAACAGGTGCAGGCCCGGACGACGAGTTTCTTCATCTTTCTCAAATTTTCACAGAATCATGTGCAAAACGTAAACTAAAATGCACATGGATGACAATGTTAGCTTCTCCACACAAGGGCACTCATTGTTGGATGATATGAGATGGGTTTTGGCAGTAGATCTAATCGCCATATCAACAGATGGACGTGGATTTCTCCATAGCATGGTCATAAATTCGCCCTTCCCAGGGAATGCGAATACGCCCTTCCCGGTGACAATGGCGATAATGTAGTTCACGATCAATCTGCTGAATTTAGTGCAGCAGATATCTATGGCTGTGTCCAGATCTGTGATTATGAGGCAATAGGTGCAGATCGAAGGCCGACACACGACCAAAATCTCGTCTATAATTTTGTGCATTTTTGCCAAGGGTCATCGAAACCGTTGTGCATAGCTTGGAAGTGCGCAAAGGGGCTTCATTCTACGAGAGAGGCCCATATCTATAGTCTTTCGTTTGGCTGTGAGCTACAGACAAAGAATAGTGCGCTGGCCCCACCTCAGGGAGACTGTCGACGTTGCTGAGGAAGACTAGGCTGCTGAGGAAGACTTGTGCCTATGTAGTCCAACACAACATTTGACCTCCCTCCGAAATGGACAAAACAATGTCCAAAATTGCATAACTAGGTCCATCTAATCAAACTAGATTTCAACTCTGAAATAAATTATAAATTTGCGGAAATAATTGCAGAGTGGGAGGGGGGATTTCCACGAGGGAAATCTTCCCTCATAGGGCAGGAGCTACCTGCCATGATACCAATAGAATAATCAATTGACTAATTTGATTATGTACATAGTTTAAATAATACATTATGGTTAAGTTTAGCCATTTAACAACAATTCGAAATAAGAGGGAGATCGTTATAACAAAGTAACGATCCCCTCTAATTAGGATTGTTGATAATATTCCAAATAATGGAATAGATATCCTAACACCTAGAAGAACATTTATAATAAAGGATCATTATAAATGGAAGAATATTATAAATGGAAGAATATTAGGGTTATAGTAAAAGAATATAACAACTTATTATAAATAAAAATGATTATTTATAATAAGAAGCTATTAACAATTGGTTCATCCAAAACCCATAAGGGGGCGGAGGTCCAAGGTTCAAATCTTGGGCCTCGTCGGACTGAACGCTTGTCCCTTTCCTGGTGTTTTCAATGGCGTAAAAGGTTTAAAATGATTATGGCATGGTGGTTATAGGGGCGAACTGCACGAAGATCTGTGTGGCGGCTTCTAGGGTAGACAACGCAGAATATTGTGGTGGCCATAAAGGCTGGACAACCTGCTCGGATTCATGGCGGCTATTGATTCCACCATGTAAAAAAAATAAATAAATAAAATAAGAAGCTATTATAAATAGGAGAGTATTTAATATAGAGACTATTATATATTTATAATAGTAGAATAAAATATTATTAACAAAAGGGTTTATTAATAATATAGAGACTATTATATATTTATAGTAGTAGAATAAATATTATTAATAAAAGGTTTTATTAATAATATAGAGACTATTATATGTTTATAATAGTAGAATAAAATAGATTATTATAAATAAAATGGTTTATTTATAATGTAGACTATTATACATAATTAATAGGGTAATATAATATTATAAAAGTTTTATTATAATATTATATTTAAAATGACATTTTAAATACTTTTATTTAAAATATCAGCTCCTTTCAAATTTACAGATATTTGATTTGATTTCAGAATTTGAATTTTATAATAAAATATTTTAAATATCTCCCCTTGGATAAGGGATGACAAGTTTCACATTTAGGAGGAAAGGGACTTTTGAGAAAGGTAAGAAGCAATTATGGATGGGATTGGGGGGCGGTTGAAGCTGGAGAGAGATGTTAAAGGGAGGAGGATTTTTCAAAAAATGGGGGGTGTGGAAAATACCTGGATGGAGGTGGCTATGAGGAGACTGCTTGGACATATGAAGGTAACCTTGGAAGGCATAAACAGGTTGGATCTCCCTGGCTATGATTTAGCACACGTTAAGGAGGGGGTTTCTCCTCCCCATTGGTTTAGTTTCATTTTTATTTTGTTGATAAATAAAATTGTTGTGCTAAAGCTCTTACATAAATACCTTGGTTTGAATGCTTTGTGATATTGTATTGAATGGAAGTTTTAAATATTTGTTGGACGACGTCTTTGGGCATATTTTGAGTATTAATCTAGGTGAATCTTCTAGTCTAAGCCAAAGGAGTACAAACCTTTGTTGGCTTTTTGTAAACCCCTGTTATGTTTAGCTCGACGTGGTGGTTTTTATTTACCAAGTAGAAAACAACGATCATGAGCTTATTTAAGACTTGGTTGAGTTCGATCAATGCTTATGCATTGGGATTTGATCACCCAAAGGACTAGAGGTAATGTTATAATCCTTGTAATTATTGTCAGGGTTTAAATAGAGTGCATAGAGCTTGCTTTCATATTTGTTTATATACTACAATTACCCTTGAGTGCTTCTGTTATAAACAAAGTTTAATTAATGAAACATGATTTCATTATATTTTTTATATTTGATTTAAATATAGACAAAGTTTAAATAATGATTTGTAGGATTTCATTATATGTTTTATATTTGATTTAAATAAACATAATGATTTGTAGGATTTCATTATATGTTTCATATTTGATTTAAATATAGACAAAGTTTAAATAATGATTTATAGGATTTCATTATATGTTTATATTTGAATTAAATATAGACAAAGTTTAAATAATGATTTATAGGATTTCATTATATGTTTTAAATATAGACAAAGGTTACATAATGAAAGTAGATTATGTTATGAGATGGTTTAATATAGTTTATAGTGCAAGTAGTAGATTATGTTATGAGATGGTTTAGTATATTTTATGTTGCAAGTAGTAGATTATGTTATGAGATGGTTAACATAGTTTATGTTGCAAGTAGTAGATTATGTTATGAGATGGTTTAACATAGTTATGTTGAAAGTAGTAGATTATGTTATGAGATGGTTAACATAGTTTATGTTGCAAGTAGTAGATTATGTAATGGGATGGTTAACATAGTTTATGTTGCAAGTAGTAGATTATTTTATGAGATGGTTTAACATAGTTATGTTGAAAGTAGTAGATTATGTTATGATATGGTTTACTATATTTTATGTTGCAAGTAGTAGATTATGCTATGAGATGGTTAACATAGTTTATGTTACAAGTAGTAGATTATGCGATGAGATGGTTTAACATAGTTTATGTTGCAAGTAGTAGATTATGTTATGAGATGGTTTAACATAATTAATGTTGCAAGTAGTAGATTATGTTATAAGATGGTTAACATAGTTAATGTTGTAAGTAGTAGATTATGTTATGAGATGGTTAACATAGTTTATGTTGCAAGTAGTAGATTATGTTATAAGATGGTTTGACATAGTTATGTTGCAAGTAGTAGATTAAGTTATAAGATGGTATAACATAGTTTGCATTGCAAAGATGAATTATGTTAGAATGTGATTAACATAATTATATCGCAAAGTTATGGACTATGCTAAGTATGCTAGTATAGTTTGTATTGAGATGAAAATAGACTAGGTCCAACTAAGGGAATGTAGTCTATGTATAAAAGGAATTTGAGGAATTTTATTATTTTATTAACTAAAGGTATGGGACTTTAGTTAGTTTGATAAATGGATAAGGATTGTTGGATTAACTAAAGATATGGGACTTTAGTTAGTTTGATAAATGAAACTAGATTATGTGGATTAAAAAAACAATTCACGGTTAAGTCATGGGGATTGCAAGTTCCTACGCATTGTATTGGCATATGTTTGGGAGAAAGGGATTATGAGATCCTTGTTTTGTAAAAGACCAAACTTATGCAATAAAGGAAACATTTGAGGTTGGGTTTTCTCCAAAAGGGTATTCCCCATGATATATAATTGTGTTATGGGTATTGAGCCTCTATTTTTATTTGCTTTAATTTATCTCTTTACTGTAGTTTCCATATTTGCTTTTAATGTAACTTTTACAGTTGGTTCTTATGTTTGATTCGAATGGATGTTTTAGTAAATATTGTTTTTGCTTGTTCTAAATTAAATAAACTTTGTGGTTGTTAGTATGTGATTGTGTTTGATGTTGTTGGTTAGTAAATAGGGACATCCCTTAAACTAGTTAGATTTTTGGGGTGTTACAGAATGTGACCTACTCATGCATCTAGATTTTTGAAGAAGTAAGCAAGCCAATAGAACTTCCCATTAGGCACACCAATGGTCGACTATGTTCTTGGGGAATTTTTCCAACAATATCTCATGTTCTATCAAAGGGTTACTAGGAAGCACCTTAAGAGTTTGGTAGAGTTTCATTTTTCTATGAGTTATTATATCTATGAATTAGTTGAGATTTAGGCAACATGGAGGTGGAGATTCAACCTTTTGAATTCCCACTATTTTGGAAAAGATAAATTATGACAAGAGAGGAGTGATCAAAACAAACTACTCCAACATGAAGAAGATGAAAAGGACTTTTGGGTTAACTGTAGTAGTGACCAAGACATGCACAAAAGGAAAAATGAGGACTTATGTCTCCCAATGTGGATTAAGTTTCACAATGGGTAGAAAGTCATGAAAGAATTGAGATTGAAAGAGTTTGAGGGTTCATTTGGGAAATGAACACCAAGAAAGTTTGTAAAAAACCCTCATTTGCTAGAATTATGAAAAAAAGACCACACACCCTTAAGGGTAAAAAGACCATCTTCATAAAAGATGCTCCTATAGATGGATGATGCAGAGGCTAGAGGATCAAAGGTTTGTAGTACCAAGGAAGACTCCCCCAAAAACTCACGCATAGGGTTTTCCACACCAAAATATAAATAAGTGTTAAGATTTCCAACTAATTTCCAAGTTGCTTTGATAGTTTCATCACAGATAAAAAGGTCAAGTGGAGCCAAGGATAGGATTGTTGGAGGTGATAGTGTAGGCAAATATGGTGAAGACAAAAATAATGATCAACTCCAAATAAAAAGGAAGTTGTCACTAAAAAATGGAAAGAAGAAGAAGATCAACAACGATGAAAAGATCCTTGCTAGTGCAACTCAACCCACAGACTAGAACACATAGAAAGTAGCTAAGGGGGCTAAAGGAGAAAATGCCTTGTTCTTGGTGGAACAAAGGTTAGATGATCATGAGGACTTTTTGACAAATGCTAAAATAATACCAACACCTAAAGAATATTTGAAGAGAGATTGACCTCTCCAATTTATTTGATGATGTTTGGAAACTCTATATCTAAATGGGGTCGAGTGTGGCATACAATAGAGGAAAGAATAATTGATAGCAAGAAATGGACAAGGGAAGACTTCAATATTGTTGTACACAACAAAGGCTATCAAGAATGAAAAAAAATCTATAATGGCATAGGAAAAGCAAGCTAAAAAGACCACAATGGACATCGATAGAATATGCACTAGTTCCACAATAGGAAGAGTCCTAGTCGACATAGCCAGTAAGCTACCAATATAGGGGGCATTATTTATCATAAAGCTTGTCCAATATATATAAGGTACAATCAAATGCTAACCAATTTGTAGGCCTAAGATGTTATGAATTGTATGGATATTAAATCATACAAGTAGACTAGCATTAGTGGGAAGATGAAGTAGATCATAAAGACTGAGGAAAGCACTACGAAGAAGAAGTTGGCTGACGCATTATGGAGGGCCATGGGTCTTTTTTTGTTTATGGTTATCTGGGTCCTTACTGTGGTTTGTTTCACGAGGGTTATTTTAACTTTACATATATTATATGCATCAATGTTATTTTGGGTGTCTGTTATCCATATATTATCTGCATCAATCTCGTTTGGGGTGTTGTCCATATATTATCTACGTCAATACTATTTGCGGTGTTTGTTATTAGGCTTATCAGCATTTAATCAATGTATAGTGAACAATGTTTATCCATGTACGAAAACATTTTTTTAAAGTTTAGTCTTCTAAGTTGCTAGCCTCCTTTAAGGGGTTTGTAACTACTAGTTTTGGGATCCAGGAAAAAACCCTTTAATATAAGCTACACTATTTACCATAAAACATATATGCAACAATATGAATGTAAATAGCCTTAATAAACATGTACTAAGCATGTAATACAACTTAAAATATTATTTGCTCAAAATGTATGCATATTACTCTTCTTTCTCTTACAAAGTAACACTTGTAATTGTATTCTTCTCTCTTTGTTATGGAGTATTACCTCCATAATATAGTCATAGTAGTGTGACTCCTTATACACTTGAATATTCCTTTCCATATGCCAAGCCTCTTGACTAATGACTTATCTACTTGACACTTGCATATTTGATGAACACTTGACTCTATATTGTATGCACACCTATACATGACTCTTACACTTCTATAATTTGCACACTCTAATATAAGACACTTGTGCACATATTTACATTACATATTATTCTCATACATACAAGAAACTTGTGCACATAGACTCAACTTACACTTGCACACTAACTCACATGACACTTGTGCATTTCCTGCACATTCACACTTACATAAAAGGGGAAATATAATTCACATTCTTAACTCTAACTCAAATCTAATCTATTATTTACATATGTACCATGAAGATACCATGGCAGTACATTAGCATGTACCAAATAATGTAATATACTCCAAAAATTTCAACAACCAACATAAATTTGCTTCCATTTTTAACCAAAAATAAGTTGCTACATTCCTTCCTTTGCCTACGTGAACCAGAACGACATCATCAAACTATTGCCAGATGATATTGATCTGATTCACTATGTTCTTGATCCACCATGCACTCGATCCTAAATTCCTAATTTCATCTATCGATCCCACCAAAACATAGAAGTTGGACTCTGCTATGATCTTTCGAACTCCATTCTCGCAAGCATTGAGATAACCTTGTATGATTTCCACATCCTCTACTTCATTATTTATCGCTACTCCTAGACCTTTCAATTTCCAATGAAGGACCTTCCCCTTGTAGTCTCTTTTGAGGAAACCAATGTCCACTGCCCTTGGGTTGTCCTTGGCTACTCCATCCGTGTTGATTTTTTTCAACCTAGGGATGGGGGTTACAAACCCCCATGAGTTTACGTCATGGAAGCGTTCTCTCTCTCTAGGTTTTTATACTCTCCCACATGAGCATTTATTGTTTCGATAACCTTGTTCAATATTTTGTGACAAACTAGCTCTATCAAAGTTTATTCCTCTCTAAAAAAATTGTCATTTCTTTCTAGCCATATGTAGCATAAGAAAAAGATCGAACCCAGATACCAACCCAACTAATCTGATTTAATTTTTAACCTTCTTTGTTTTCAGTCCTCCTATATATTAATAAGTATTAACAACTCGTTGAGGTGGGCCTTAAAGAGATCAACCCATTGGCTCCACAACTCCAAGGTAAAGTCATAGTGGATGAGCAATTGATTTATTGCTTGATCCTGGGTATTGCACACGATACATTTAGAGGGGCCATGAGAACCCCTATTGTGTAAGTTATTATAGGCGAGGAAGCTCTGGTGCATAACTTGGTAAGAAAAGAAATCGATTTTTGGGCAGCACTTTGCCAACCATACCTTATCCCATAGAACATCCGCGAGCACATATTAGGGAGGGAGGAGTTCTTTATAACCATTTAGAACTGTATATATATCTAAATTTCCATGACCCCAACCTATCTTGTCCTCTTCCTCATTACCTCTAAGGTGGCCTTGCTTTAATATCCTATCTAATAGAGGCACAAAATTCAAAGATATTGGGACTGAACATTCTCCTCATCACTTTAGTTGCATAAGAGAGAAGATCCCAATCTGCATTGTATGTAGATAGCATGTTATCTTGATCCAACCTCTAGTCTCAAGGATTTGTTAAAGGGGCTGCAACTCTAGAAATTCTAAAATTAAGGTGTTGTATTGATTCAAAGATTCACTTTATCCCTTTACCCACTTTCCAAAATAGTTTTGGTTTTACTATTTTCTCTCTTAATTTCATAACCTTTCAAACAATTAAAACTTGGCACCCATAGGGATGTGACCTGCTTCCTTATGGGGAATATTACCCAAATGATCCATCTCCAATAAATTTTTCCTGCTAGAGCTTGGTTATTCAATGTTGCTTTTGAATTCCTAATCCTCCTTGTCCCAAATTACTAGAGCCTATTGCTTACCCATTCTTGGGCCATCCCAAAGTAATTTTTGCATGCGCGAGTCCACCTCCTTCAGGATTTCGATTGGAGCAGCAATGATAAAGAACTTGTAAACTAACATTATTTGAACCACTGATTGAAGAAGAGTCACTCTTCCTTCAAAAAAAAGCTAGTAGTGTGTACAATGATTTATCTTCACACCAATTCTGTCCACCAGCATTTTTTATTCTGCCATCTTCAACTTCTTATAGTGGAGTGGAAATCTTAGGTAATCTAACGAGAGGATCCCCAAGATGTTTAAAATCTAATTTTGGATCCCCAAGAACACTACCTTGGACTTGACTACATTTAGCCTGTGGTTAAGGCAACTTTGAGCACTCTTATAGGTGGGGTTCATCGAGAGTGTTAACATGGCCTAAGACACAGCCGATTGGAGATCTGGTATAAATTTTTCAATAGAAGGGGCTACGAAGGACCAGACAGAAGCTGAAAATAGGTGCGACATAGGGATATTAATGTTGTTGTTTTTGAAAGGACAAAGGTGGAAATGAACAACTGAGATGCAAAGGCATATGGTGTACACAGGCTAAGAGTGACCAAAGCAGAAAATGAAGGTGGCAAAAACCCAAAGCTACATCAGGAGGACCATAAGTGATGTCAACATTGTAATAAAGCATATTGGTGTCCAAGGAGGTAGAATAGAAAAGGACATAGTCGATCGTTGTGGTGAAATATAAGACATCAAAAATTGTGGTAGATGTTGAGTAGGAAAAATTGTATGAATGTGGAAGGAGGATGGTCATGTGAATTTTTTTCGAGGGTCATCAAAACCATTGTGCATAGCTTGGAAGTGCGCAGAGGGGCTTCATTCTATTGGAGAGGCCCATCTCTATTGTCTTTCATTTGGATTTGAGCTACAACCAAAGAATGGTGCGTTGGCCCCACCTCAGGGAGACTGCCAGCGTTGCTAAGGAAGACCTGTGCCTATGCAATCCAACACAACATTTGACCTCCCTCCAAAATGGACAAAACAATGTCCAAAATTACATAACCAGGTCCATCTAATCAACTAGACTTCAACTCTGCAACAAATTATAAATTTGCGAAAATAAATTGCAGAGTGGAAGGGGGGATTTCCACGAGGGAAATCCTCCCTCATAGGACAAGAGCTACCTGCTCTAATATAATCAACTGACTAATTTGATTATGCACATAGTTTAAATAATACATCATGGGTAAGTGTAGCCATTTAACAACAATTCGAAATAAGAGGGAGATCGTTATAACAAAGTAACGATCCCCTCTAATGAGAATTGTTGTTAATATTCGAAATAATGGAATAGATATCCTAACACCTAGAATAACATTTATAATAAAAGATCATTATAAATGGGAGAATATTAGAGTTATAATAAAAGAATATAATAGCTTATTATAAATAAAAAGGATTATTTATAATAAGAAGCTATTATAAATAGGGGAATATTTATAATAGAGACTATTATATATTTATAATAGTAGAATAAAATATTATTAATAAAAGGGTTTATTAATAATATAGGGACTATTATATATTTATAATAGTAGAATAAAATATTATTAATAAAAGGGTTTATTAATAATATAGAGACTATTATATGTTTATAATAGTAGAATAAAATAGATTATTATAAATAAAATGGTTTATTTATAATGTAGACTATTATACATAATTAATAGGGTAATCTAATATTATAAAGGTTTTATTATAATATTATATTTTAAAAAAGGATGTTTTAAATATTTTTATTTAAAATATCCGCTCCTTTCAAATCGACAGAGATTTGATTTGATTTCAGAATTTGAATTTTATAATAAAATATTTTAAATGTCTCCCCTTGGATAAGGGATGGCAAGTTTCACATTTAGGAGGAAAGAGACTTCTGAGAAAGGTAGGCATGCAGTTATAGATGGGACTGGGGGGCAGTTGAACCTGGAGAGAGATGTTAAAGGGAGGAGGGATTTTCAAAAAATGGGGGTGTGGAAAATACCTGGATGGATGTGGCTATGAGGAGGCCGCTTGGAGATTTGAAGGTAACCCTGGAAGGCATAAACATGTTGGATCTCCCCGGTCATGATTTAACACACATTAAGGAGGGGGTTTCTCCTCCCCATTGGTTTACTTTCCTTTTTATTTTGTTGATAAATAAAACTGTGCTAAAGCTCTTACAAAAATACCCTGATTTGAATGCTTTGTGATATTGTATTGAATGGAAGTTTTAAATATTCGTTGGACGATGTCTTCGGGTGTATTTTGAGTATTAACCTAGGCGAATATTCTAGTCTAATCCAAAGGAGTGCAAACCTTTGTGGTCTTTTTGTAAACCCCTGTTATGTTTAGCCCAACATAGTGGTTTTTATTTACCAAGTAGAAAACAACGGTTGTGGGCTTATTTAAGACTTGGTTGAGTTCGATCAATGCTCATGCGTTGGGATTTGATCACCCAAAGGACTAGAGGTAATGTTATAATCCTTGTAATTATTGTTAGGGTTTAAAGAGAGTGCAAAGAGTTTGCTTTCATATTTGTTTATATACTGCAATTACCCTTGAGTGCTTATGTTATAAACAAAGTTTAATTAATGAAACATGATTTCATTATATGTTTTATATTTGATTTAAATATAGACAAAATTTAAATAATGATTTGTAGGATTTCATTATATGTTTTATATTTGAATAAATATAGACAAAGATTAATTAATGAAAGAGGATTTCATTATATGTTTTATATTTGATTTAAATAAAGATAATGATTTCTAGGATTTCATTATATGTTTCATATTTGATTTAAATATAGACAAAGTTTAAATAATGATTTATAGGATTTCATTATATGTTTATATTTGAATTAAATATAGACAAAGTTTAAATAATGATTTATAAGATTTCATTATATGTTTTATATATAGACAAAGGTTACATAATGAAAGTAGATTATGTTATGAGATGGTTTAATATAGTTTATGGTGCAAGTAGTAGATTATGTTATGAGATGGTTTAACATAGTTTATGTTGCAAGTAGTAGATTATGTTATGATATGGTTTAACATAGTTATGTTGAAAGTAGTAGATTATGTTATGAGATGGTTAACATAGTTTATGTTGCAAGTAGTAGATTATGTTATGAGATGGTTAACATAGTTTCTGTTGTAAGTAGTAGATTATGTTATGAGATGATTTAACATAGTTATGTTGAAAGTAGTATATTATGTTATTAGATGGTTTAATATATTTTATGTTGCAAGTAGTAGATTATGTTATGAGATGGTTAACATAGTTTATGTTGCAAGTAGTAGATTATGCTATGAGATGGTTTAACATAGTTTATGTTGCAAGTTGTATATTATGATATGAGATGATTTAACATAGTTATGTTGAAAGTGGTAGATTATGTTATGAGATGGTTTAACATACTTAATGTTGCAAGTAGTAGATTGTGTTATGAGATGGTTAACATAGTTAATGTGGCAAGTAGTAGATTATGGTATGAGATGGTTAACTTAGTTTATGTTGCAAGTAGTATATTATGTTATAAGATGGTTTGACATAGTTATGTTGCAAGTAGTAGATTAATTTATAAGATAGTATAACATAGTTTGCATTGCAAAGATGAATTATGTTAGAATGTGATTAACATAATTATATCGTAAAGTTATAGACTATGCTAAGTATGTTAGTATAGTTTGTATTAAGATGAAACTAGACTAGGTCCAACTAAAGGAATGAAGTCTATGTATAAAAGGAATTTGAGGAATTTGATTATTAGATTAACTAAAGGTATGGGACTTTAGTTAGTTTTATAAATACATAAATATTATTGGATTAACTAAAGGTATGGGAATTTAGTTAGTTTGATAAATGGATAAGGATTGTTGGATTAACTAAATGTATGGGACTTTAGTTAGTTTGATAAATGAAATTGGATTATGTGGATTAAAATAGCAATTCACGGTAAATTCATGGGGACTATGAGTTCCTACACATTTTATTGGCATATGTTTGGGAGAAAGAGATTATGAGATCCTTATTTTGTAAAAGACCAAACTTATGCAATAAAGAAAACATTTGAGGCTAGGTTTTCTCCATAAGGGTATTCCCCATGATATATAATTGTGTTATGGGTATTGAGTCTCTATTTTTATTTGCTTTAATGTATCTCTTTACTGTAGTTTCCATATTTTCTTTTAATGTAACTTTACCGGTTGATTCTTATGTTTTATTTGAATGGATGTTTTAGTAAATATTGTTTTTTGCTTGTTCTAAATTAGATAAACTTTGTGGTTGTTAGTATGTGATGGTGTTTTATGTTGTTAGTTAGTAAATAGTGACATCCCTTAAACTAGTTGGGTTTTTGGGGTGTTACAGAATGTGACCTACTCATGCATCTAGATTTTTGAAGAAGTAAGCAAGCCAATGGAACTTCCAATTAGGCACACCAATGGTCGATCGTGTTCTTACAGAATTTTTCCAACAATACGTCATGTTTTATCAAAGGGTTAGTAGGAAGCACCTTAAGAGTTTGGTAGAGTTTTTTTTTTCTATTAGTTATTATATCTATGAATTAGTTGAGATTTAGGCAACATGGAGGTGGAGATTCAACATTTTGAATTCCCACTATTTTGAAAAAGAAAAATTATGATAAGAGAGGAGTGATCAAAACAAACTACTCTAAAATGAAGAAGATGAAAAGGAATTTTGGGTTAATTGTAATAGTGGTCAAGGCATGTATGAAAGGAAAAATGTGGACTTATGTCTCCCAATGTGGATTAAGTTTCACAATGGGTAGGAAGTCATGAAAGGATTGAGACTAAAATATTTTGAGGGTTCATTTGGGAAATGAACACCAAGAAATACTGTAAAAAGCCCTTATTTGCTAGAATTATGAAAGAAAAACCACACACCCTTAAGGGTAAAAAGACTATCTTCATAAAAGATGCTCCTATGGATGGATGATGCTGAGGCTAGAGGATCAAATGTTCATAGTACCAAGGAAGACTCCCCCAACAACTCACGCATAGGATTTTCCACACCAAACTATAAATAAGTGTTTTAGAGTTCCAACTAATTTCCAAGTTGCTTTGATAGTTTCATCAGAGAAAAAGGGTCAAGTGGAGCTAAGGATAGGATTTTTGGAGGTGATAGTGTAGGCAAATATGGTGATGATAAAAATAATGATCAACTCCGAAGAAATAGGAAGTTGTCACTAAAAAATGGAAAGAAGAAGAATATCAACAACAGTGAAAATATCCTTGCTAGTGCTACTCAATCCATAGACTAGAACACATAGAAAGTAGCTAAGGGGGATAAAGGATAAATGCCTTGTTCTTGGTGGAACAAAGGTTAGATGATCATGAGGAATTTTTGAAAAATGCTAAAAGAATACCAACACCTAAAGAATATTTGAAGAGAGATTGACCTCTCCAATTTATTTGATGATGTTTTACAACTCTATATCTAAAAGGAGTCGAGTGTGGCATACAATAGAGGAAAGAATAATTGATAGCAAGAAACGGACAAGGGAAGACTTCAATATTTTTGGACACAAAAGAGGCTATCAAGAATGAAAAAAAAAGCTACAATAACATAGGAAAAACAAGCTAAAAATACCACAATGAAAATCGATAGAATATGCAATATTTCTACAATAGGAAGAGTCCTAGTCGACACAACCAGTAAGCTACATATGAAGTTAAGAGAGATGACAAATAATTATTTTCCACTATATATAAGGTCCAATCAAATTCTAACCAATTTGTAGGCCTAAGATGTTATGACTTGTATGGAGATTAAATCATACAAGTTGTGTTGGTAGCCATTAAAAACACTATGCAATTATAAGGAATCAAAGTAGGAAAATGTGTGGATTGAACATGCAGGAGAACATGGTGATCCTTTCCTATGGATAACCCAAGTGGAGATACGGAATGAGACTTAGGAATCATAAATTGAGGACTATGTCAAGTTAATTAACAAGGTGATCAACCAAGTCAAAAAATGGATGGATGTCTCCAAGGGATAGGTATTGATGTCAACTTAGGCTCAAAGCAAGTGATAAATAAGACCAAGGATGCAAATATCATTGAATTTGACTCATAATGGAGTCAAATATTTCTAAAGTGTAAGAAGTTTGATGATGCAACTCTGACCAAGTTTGGAGGGTTGTTCTTGATCAAGAACCAACTGCTAAAGTTGACCAATACCATGGATACAAGTAGAGAGCGAATGGAGAATGAGAGAGAATGGTTGATGCCAAAGTGCAAAGCATGGAGAAACCTGACTTGGAGTTTCTCAATGCACAAATTAAGGCTAGGGAAACATATCAACAAAAGTCATCAAAGAAAAATAAATTAATGGAGCCACTTCATAGCAAGATCATGGCCTACTCTTTATTCCCCTTGTGAGAAATTCTTTTAAAACTTCTATTGACAATGAGGTTTTTTTGTGAGTCAGGTGTACCCTTTATACAAAATATAATTAGTCTTGATAGGATATTAGTTAAATTTATTAAAAGTAGTTGAATTGGTTGTTCCATGTAACAAACTAAAAGTTTGTCTAGATAATATGAAATGGAAGAACAAGGCTCTGATTTCCAATTTTGCAAGAGACTATTGTACTTTGTCATATAATTATAATAATTAAAGAAACAAAATGCTTTTATTATTAAATTATTCGTAATATTTATGTGGTATTTATCTCTTTTTCTAAATTGTTGCTTTTGAAAGTTCTTTTTTGTATTAAAATGCACAATTAATTAATGATTTAAATTGTTGCTCAATCTAATGGTTTCCTTAGGATCCTAAGGGTTAATAAGCCATTAAAGTGTTATAGGTTTGAAACCATTTTCTTTATGTGGTTCTATCTTATTTTCATCCATATTTTAAATCTTTATTGTTAAGGAGCCATACTTCTATAAAATTATGGAGATTTTCAATCTTTATTTTATAATTTTTTTTATGAAGTTCAATCTATGGTCTAATAACCAGATTTTAGAGGTCCGAGGTGTAGACAAATTGGTTTGACCAAAATCCGTAAGGGGTGGAGGTCCAAGGTTCAAATCTCGAGCCTCGCCGAACTGAATGCTTGTCCCTTTCCTGGTGCTTTCAACGGTGTAAAAGGTTTAAAATGATTGTGGCATGGTGGTTATAGGGGCGGATTGCGTGAAGATCTGTGTGGCAGATTTTGAGGTGAACAACGCAAAATACTATGGCAGCCATAAAAAACTGGACAACCTGCCCAGAATTTGTGGCGGATACCAATTCCACCATGTAAATTCCAAAAAAAAAAACCAGATTTTAGAGCAACACCAAGTTATAAATGTAGGACATCCTTGAGTTCATCAATTCAACTATGAACTTTTAATTACTTTGGCAACACTAGAAGTTTAATTAATATACACCTACATTAAAGATGAAAATTACACATATTAGTCATTGAATGGGTATTGGACCACACATCACCATATGTTTTGGATAGGTCATAGTTTTTCCTAAAAAACTCATCAAATTTGCAAACCATTTACCTTCTCTTGTGGATGAGTAGATAAGATTTGAAGTAGTTTTTTGATTGATGAGATTAAGAATTTAAAAAGTAAAAAGAAAAATTGAGAAGTTTGTAGATAAAACTGATAAATTAGTTGGATAGCTATGCAAATTGAAGTTATTAAGATCAAATTATAATGTTGTCCATCCTCAACTTATATTGAACCTATATTTTCATTTTTTATTATTTTCGTGAGTCAATTTTCTCTCCTTTATAAATACATGTATTTTGCTTTGATTTTCAATTAAATAAAACTATAAATAAACTATTTATATTTATCTCTTAAACCCATTAATATTTAAATGATGTCATAATATGAAAAATTAAATTTTTATTTGATGTTGTGTCCAACACCTTATCCTCAATAGTGAACAATTAAAAATAAGTATACCTAATTTATAGATGCATGAAAAAATTAAATTATATTTGTACATGTCTACCATCTTATTCATACCCATGGGTAACATAGAAAAAAACTTTGTTTCTGCATACATGGAAAAATAGATCTTATTGGGTGTCATGTCTAACATCTTATTCTCATTTATGGATGATAATAAATAAATTATTTTTGTTTTTACCTCTTGCAAACTTTAGTTTTCAATAAAGTTAATAACTTTTAAGGTCTTCTTTCGAAAGGACATGAGGAAAAAATTAGGTTTTCTCTTTATAAGTGGGATAGGTTTTGCAAAGGAAAGAATATTGTAGGGACAAACTTGGAGAGTTATAGACTTATGAGTTTGGACATAGGGGTAAAACTTGGTTGGATATTATTCAAAGATCAAGAAAAGAGTTGGAAAAAAATGTTACTACAAAAATATAGGGTATCTTGACGTAATGAAATTATTCAGGAAATAAACCCTACCTTAAGGATCACCAACATGGAACTTCATAGATAAAAGTTTGTAATTGATCCAGAAATATACTAAACAATCAGTCAATGAGGGGTTACACAAAATTTTGGTACGATGCCTAGTTGAAAAAATATTACTACAAAAATATATAGATTATCTTGACATAATGAAATTATTTAGGAAATAAACCTTATCTTTAGGATCACCGACATGGAACTTCATAGCTAATAGTTTGTAATTGATATAGAAACATACTAGATGGTTAGTCAATGAGGGGCGTTATGTAAATTTTTGGTACGATGTCTAGTTGAAGCCTTATCCTCTTATCTCTAATTCAAAATGACATCCATTGGCTCAAACATGTCTAGCTTGTAAAGGTTTAAAGGTCAAATATTATATTAATATGAGGAACAACTCCACATCATGGATTTATGTTAGCAACCTGGTTAAATGAGATAAAATCAAACAAATAGCAGATAAGCTTCAAAATAAGAGTTTTATTTGTTTATTTTTACATGAAGAGATGAGTTGGTGTAGAATCTACCAAAAGATAGTGGATACTTGGTCAAATTGGGATATGAGGATTTAAAACAATCATACTTTTCTAATTCCCAAAGATTTTTCTTGTAAGAAAGTTTAGTTATAAGAGGCTTTCCCTAAGGCCTCAACATATTTTTAGCAGTCCAAATTAAGATTCTTACAAGAGAGAGTCTACAAAGAAGAGGAAATTATGGACCTTTTAGATGAGCCTTATGTGAGAAGGATATAAAAACATCATACCATTTACTTCTTCATTGTCTCTTTGTTTGGGGTTACTTTTTAAAAAACATGAGAATATATGAGTATCTCCATCAACATTGACAAAGTTTTTTTTTAAAGGTGAAAATATTATTAAGACAAGTCCACAAATAAAATAATTGGCCTACCACTTTTTTCTAGCCCCAAGATCCTAATAAAACTAACTCTAACATCTTCTTGGACCACAAATTTCTTAGTGTGATCCATAGAGCAAAAACTCCTATCCTGATTACAATTTTGGTTAATATTATTCCAAAGAGCCTAGATTAGCTTCTCCCTCTTGCCATGACTTTGGAGGCTACCAAAAATTGGAATTAAGAGTGCTACAAGTAGTAACATGGTGTTGGACCAGAGGCTAATCATCATAGTCATCTACCCTGGTCCAACACACTTCCTTGCCTAAATCCTTGTTGGCTAGTAGTAAAAATTATTGGTTCACCTCTATCCAATCTACAATATCCCTATTTTGATCAATTTTTTTATGGCTTTTTAAGCCTTAATACTACCCACACATATCATAGGATCGAATATAATATAGCCACAAGATAATAAGGTCAAGATAATGATACAAGTAGAATAATATTGACAAATTAATATGTAATAGAAGACTTATAATATATCAAATAACATTCAATAATATGCAGCAATATGAATGTAAATAGCCTTAATAAACATGTACTAAGCATGTAATACAACTTACAATATTAATTGCTCAAAATGTATGCATATTAATCTTCTTTCTCTTACAAAGCAACACTTGTAATTGTATTCTTCTCTTCTTCTCTCTTTTTTATGGAGTATTACCTCCATAATATAGTCATAGTAGTGTGACTCTTTGTATACTTGACTATTCCTTTTCATATGCCAAGTATCTTGACTCAAGGCTTATCTACTTGACACTTGCATATTTGATGAACACTTGACTCTATATTGTATGCACACTTATACATGAATCTTACACTTACATAACTTGCACACTCTAATATAAGACACTTGTGCACATATTTACATTACATATTATTCTCATACATACAAGAAACTTGTGCACATAGACTCAACTTACACTTGCACACTAACTCACATGACACTTGTGCATTTCCTGCACATTCACACTTACATAAAAGGGGAAATATAACTCACACTCTAAACTATGACTCAAACCTAATCTATTATTTACATATGTACCATGAAGATACCATGGCAGTACATTAGCATGTACCAAATAATGTAATATACTCCAATGATTTCAACAACCAACAGGATGTTTGCTTCTCTTTTTAACCAAAAAGTTAATCGCAATATTTTTCACTTTTTCTACATGAAGCATCCTCAAATTGCTATTAGATGGCTTTGATTTGACTCGCTATGTTCTTGATCCACCACACACTCGGTCTAAAATTCCTAATCTCATCTAGCAACCCCACCAAAATTTATGAGTTAGACTCCACTATGATCTTCCAAACTCCATTCTCCCAAGAATTGAGAGATCCTTGTCTTATTGTCAAAACCTTTACTTCATTATTTGTTGCTACTCCTAGGCCTTCCAATTCCTAATGAAGGACCTTCCCCTTGTAGTCTCTTCTAAGGAAACCAATGCTCGTTGCCCCTGGGTCATCTTTACCTACTTCATCCGTGTTGATTTTTTCCCAACCTAGGGGTGGAGGTTGTCAAGCCCCATGAGTCAACCTCCTAGAAACATTCTCTCCCTCTTGTTTTTTTGGCTCCCCCACATGAATTTTTACTACTTCTATAACCTTATTTATTATTTTTACCAAAATAGCTCTATTGGAGTGTATCTCTAAAATTTTTGAAATTTCTCTCTAGCCATATGTGCCGCCAACTAAAGCTTAGACCCAGAGACCAACTCAACTAAACTGATTTATTTTTTAACCTTCTTTTTTCCAGACCTCCCATATATTATTAAGTGCTAACTGTTGGTTGAGATGGACCTTGAAGAGATCAACCCATATGCTCCATAACTCTAGGGCAAATTCACACTAGAAGAGCAAATGATCTATTACCTCCTTGTGGGTATTACACATGATACATTTAGAGGGGCCATGAAAACCTCTCTTTTGTAAGTTATCATAGGTGAGGAAGCTTCGATGCATAACTTGCTAGGCAAAGAAATTAATTTTTGGCCAACCCTTTGCCAACCATACTCTATCCCATAGAACATCCAACAATAATGGTGGGGGAGGGAGAAGTTCATTATAACATTCTAGACTGTATAAATGTCTAAATTCCCATGACCTCAAACTATCTTGTCCTCTTCCTTCTCTCTTGTAAGGTGGCATTGCTTTAATATCCTCTCTAATAGTGGCACCAAATTCGGAGAGATTAGGACTAACCACTCTTCCCATCGCTTTAGTTGCATAAGAGAGAAGGTCCCAATCTACCTTGTATGTAGATAGCATGTTATCTTGATCCAACCTCTAGTCTCAAGGATTTGTTAAAGGGGTTGCAGCTCTGGAAATTCTAAAATTAAGGTGTTGTATTGGTCCAAAGATTTACTTTATCCCTTTACCCACTTTCCAAAATAGTTTTGGTTTTACCATTTTCTCTCTTAATTTCATAACTTTTCAAACAATTAAACCTTGGCACCCATAGGGATGTGACCTGCTTCCTTATGGGGAATATTACCCAAATGATCCATCTCCAATAAAGTTTTCCTACTAGAGCTTGGTTATTCAATGTTGCTTTTGTTTTAGGCTGGTAGATTTTGTCCCAACTTACTAGAGCCCATTGCTTACCCATTCTTGGGTCATCCCAAAGTAATTTTTGCATGCGCGAATCCACCTCCTGCAAGATTTCAATTGGAGCAGCAATGATAAAGAACTTGTAAACTAACCTTGTTTGAACCAGAGTCACTCTTGCTTCAAAAGAAAGCTAGTGGTGTGTACAATAATTTATCTTCACACCAATTCTGTCCACCAGCGTTTTTCATTCTGCCATCTTCAGCTTCTTATAAAGTGAAAATATTAGGTAATCTAACGAGAGGAAAGAAGTTCAAGATGTTTAAAAAAGAACACTACCTTGGACTGGCTACATTTGGCCTGTGGTTAAGGCAGCTTTGAGCACTCTTATAGGCGGGGTTCATCGAGAGTGTTAACATGGCCCAGGACACAGCCGGTTGGAGACATGGTATAAATTTTTCAATAGACAGGGCTGCGAAGGACCAGACGGCGGCTGAAAATAAGTGCGACGTAGGGATATTAATGTCGTTGTTGAAAGGACAAAGGTGGCAACGAACAACTGGGACGCGACGGCGGATGGTGTACACAGGCTCAGGCTGAGAGTGACCAAAGCAGAAACTGAAGGTGGCAGAAACCCAGAGCTGCATCAGGAGGACCGCAGATGCTGAGCAGGAAAAATTGCATGAATGTGGAAGGAGGATGGTCATGTTTTTGGTGGAAGGAAACCAGATGGGAGGTGGCCACGGGTGAAAGAATACCCAAACTAGGCTAAAAACGGACGCAGGCCCACGCTGAAAAGCGGCTGGAATAAGAAAAATACCAGGACTATAATTTACGCGGGCAAAATCAGCCAAGGATCATGGCAAACTTCGTGATTGCTCAGGGGAAGTCTGGTCTTACAGAAAAACAGCCTAAAATATCCGCTCATGTAGAGGAGTTGGAGAGCAAGTGGGTAGTTAAAAACTCTCCAATTATCGAAAAGCCCAAGTTCAAATCTCTAATCTCTCCCCTCACACTGCGGATATGTTGTAAATAAAAGGTTCCTCATAAAAAAACAGCCTAAAATCATGTGCGGGACTTAGGAGGCCTGTGTTGTCGACGTCCAGCTATATTAAGAAGGAACGCCTTTGAATAGGATAACAATTCCAGCGCCTAGAGGAGTAGACGACGGTAGATGGAGACTGCATTGTAGAAGAATCTGCGTTATAGGAATATCTTGATGAAGGGGAAAAGGGCAGAAATATCATGGTGACTGGCTAGCAGGGCCCAACAGGACAACGGCTGGTAGTTTTTTTTTTTTGGACAGAACAAGGGATTCAGTTGTATGAAAATCTTTTTCCTTGTTCTGTTCTTTCGATTTTTCATCAATTTCTTTGAATTTTTCTCTTCCACAATAGAAATAACAGGAGCATCAACAGTATCTTCTTCATCAACTTTGAAATTATTTTCTTCACCTTCATCGTTTGCTTTGTCAGGAGCAAAATTTTTATCTTTCAAAAGAAAATATCTTTCCTTGAATGTTAAGCATTCCATTCCATTCAGAGCTATTCATTGACATAAATAAAAAAGAAAATATATTTCCTTGAATGTTAAGCATTCCATTCCATTCAGAGCTATTCATTGACATAAATAAAAAAGAAAATATATTTCCTTGAATGTTAAGCATTCCATTCCATTCAGAGCTATTCATTGACATAAATAAAAAAGAAAATATATTTCCTTGAATGTTAAGCATTCCATTCCATTCAGAGCTATTCATTGACATAGCGCTAAATATCTAAGCATGGAGCTCCTTAGCGCGTTGTGCGAAATCTTCAATATCTTTCACAAAATCTTGTCTAGGTAACGTGGTGTCTAGGCAGAATCAAGAACTAAAACAAGAACACAAACAAAAAAAAAAAAGAACCGCTGAAGGAATGACCTGCTTTAATACCATATGATACGGAACACAAAATCTTGTCTAGGCAACATCGTGCCTATACAAAAACAGGAACTAAAACATGAAGAAAAAAAAAAAAAACTGCTTAAGGAACGACCTGCTTTAATACCATATGATTCGGAACACAGGAACTAGAACAAGAACAGAAAATAATTGCTAAGGAACGACTTGCTTTAATACCATGTGATACGGAAAAAAACTACTCAAGGAGACAAGATTGCCAAATATTTTTCTAAGAATTTTATTAATTAAATCCTACTTATGGTACGGAACACAAGAGACAAGATTACCAAATATTATTCTAAGAATTTTATTAATTAAATCCTACTTTTAGACAA
Organism: Wollemia nobilis; assembly: GCA_028583015.1. Taxonomy (NCBI): domain Eukaryota; kingdom Viridiplantae; phylum Streptophyta; class Pinopsida; order Araucariales; family Araucariaceae; genus Wollemia; species Wollemia nobilis. The sequence goes on along the minus strand of JAQPPZ010000386.1, from coordinate 1,336,455 downwards.
AGAAGCCTCTGAATCAAAAACCACCTCATAAATCCCCCAAGGATTAGGTGGATTGGTAGTGTTTGACTGACCAGACACATACCAAGAAGAGACTTAGGTCAAACCTTGGGGACATGTTTGTCAGCTTGCAAAGGTAGTAGTATGTTTTGAATCCTCTGAGTGCGTGCGCTCTAGACTGATGATAACGGTACCAACCCTGAGTGACAGGTGGTCCAGTCTCACGTTAGGTTAACAATAACGGGGTAGCATAGGGGTTATAAGAGGAAATCCCAAGATTTGAACCCTACTTGATAGTAAAAAAATACTGTGAATGTAACTGACTTCCCTATGTATAAAAAAACTATATCATAAAACCATAAATGGATTTTAAAAAGGTTAAACTTTTACAATCAAAATGTTGAATTTTAAAAAGCCCTAACAATAAAAAAGCTAGAATTTTGAAAAAGCCACCCACAATCAAAAGTTGAATTTCTGAAAAGCCATTAACAATCTAAAAAATAACTAAAACCTTTAAAAACTAATAAAAAATTTAATTAAATCTAAGTTTAATTAATATTTAGTTACTCCTTATTAGAATCATCCAATTTTAAGAAGTGAATATCCTAATCCTTGAAAAAATAATAGTTCATTAAAGTTGATGAAGCTTTTGCCAAGTTTTATAAAATAATCAATTCACTCCCCTAATAAAGTAATTTGCTAGACATGGAGTAAATTGCTCTTAGGCAAAATCAAGTGAGTGATTCACTTCGCTTAACAAAGCAATTCACTAGCCAATGACCAAATACTTTTAGATAAAACCATATGAGCTTCACTCCTATCTTTGATATATTTAAACTTCTAGCAGCATCATGACAACTCGACTATTGAAAAATCCTTAGATGGAGTAGAATATATCATGGAATCCAATTCCTCAACTATCCCAATACATGCAAATTTTCCAAGGTCAGCAATAGTTTCTACAAAATCCATAGTCAAACATGCATGCTCATCAAACAAAATAGAATTTTGGTTTGCATTAGGTATATTAGAGTGAACAACCAATATAATAGTTCATGCAAACAACAAATGACGACACCATGTTACCAAGCAATGCAAAACCAACAATGCATCCAATATCCTTAACAATAACCAACATGTGCTTTAATAGGACAACCTATACACCAAATGTTGTGTGGGCATACGTAGTATGGATAAGTGCCTCAATAATCTTAATTGATTCAACAAAAAATCTAATGGTTTCTATATAGCTAAATTATGTAGCTTATTCAAACCAAACCATTAACAATAGGTCATCCCATAGCATCAACAAGTTCTCTAGGTTCAACAATACATACAAGAGTTGCAAAGGGCAATAGACCTATTCAAGGGCATCCTTATAGTCCCTAAATGCTTAAAAGATCAATATAATGAACTTGAAGATGAGAATTGGAATTTTTGTCAACAAAAAAAATATGCATGAACTTCAATAGTTAGTGACTCAACAACAAGACCTATCAACCCCCACTCTTGAAAAACATTAGTCTATAACAAGTCCCTTCGGGCTAAAGCACTCTAGCAGGATAACATGATGATGATTAATTAGGTGCAAAATGGCATGAGTAATATAAATTTAAAATTTTGATGTTTTACCTGTAAAATGGGTCATGATTTGACAAATTATGTTATGGCAATCCACCATGCTCAGGGGATGGATCAAAAAGTGACAAGCCAACCTACAATAGCAAATAAACATATTTTTACTAGTACAAAATGGTTAGTTAACCCATGATAATATAACCAATGGTAGATTAAGTGACTACACCCCAATCCAATATGGCACAAGACTATATAATGCCTGAAGGACCTAAAATGAGTGGTTATTGCCTCCCTATCCAAAGCAAAGTAGTGAAAAATACTTGAGAGAATCCTTGGAATATTCCTCAAGAACCATAATTCCTCTAAACTAAAAGAGAACCTAAGATAATAAGAGAAGATTCATATAACAATGGATCAATTATTCTTAAGGAGGAACCCCCACCCTTCCATCAAGCAATATACCTCTTATGATCGAAGAAAAACCTTAAGATTGAAAATAAGGAATTTAAAAATAAATAATCAAAGGTTAAATAAAATTATGAATCATTTAATACTTTCTTAGATGAGGACTTAGAGGCTATAGAAGAATGTGAGGTGTTTAGTTTCTCTAGAAGGAGAAGAATTTGTGATGAGAATAAAAACTGAGTCAAAATACAAGAAGTTTGGGTTACTCTTTGAGGATGTCTTGCCTATGGAGATAACAATACAAATATAAAATTAGATCATGAAATATTGGTGCTTTCCTCAAATGAGGAATTGGAGCATGTAAAGGCAATGGAAAGAGAAATTGAGTCAAATATAAAGGAGAAGGAAATATTACAAAGTCTAAAGAATTGTCATGTGAATCCCTTTTCATGAAGGTATTTTACTTGTTTGAAGAAAAACTTCAGGAATAAAATTATCAATATCCTAACGTTCTATGTGAGATTCAAATTGATGCAACACCTAAAGGACCTAAGGATAGAAAATTCCATCATATGCTATCCTTATAAATCATCAAATGAAGAGAAATATTTGCTCTCCTTGAAAATGATACTTTTTATTTCTCTTTAGAGGAAGAGGGTCCTATATAAGTAAGGGTGAGTCTACAACTAGAACATAAAGCATTTACATCAAATCTAACATTGATATAGGAGGATGTAGATTAAATAAAGAAATAAGTTAAGCTAGAGTATGAAATGTACAACTTCATTTTGAAGAAAGCTAAGTTTGTAAATTCTACAGAAATCTAATGGGGACTCTTTTACAAAGAAGTAATCTTTAAATATGAAATATTAGAAACAAATACTACTCAATAGATAAATATGGATTCACCTACAAATCCCAAGATTACTCAATTGGTTCCAAATAAATGGGCTACATTGAGTAATAGAGAGGTCATGTTTCTAGAAATGAAACATTTTTCTCCAATCTTGGGGAGTATAGCCAAGGTAAATTTTGTATTACAATTGTCCAATATTGTAAAGGATGAAACTGGGATAGTTGAGGAATAGCAATAAAGAATTCATTATCATTGGGTAATGCTATGTTGCCTAGTTGTGTAAAGGCAAGGTCCCAAACTAGTAGTCAATATCAAAATCCATCATGTAATGAGATCAAAACTAGAAATATTATCATTATTTTAGATATTCTAGCACCCACTCAAACTCCTAACCACTTTAGAGTTAAAAAGAAGTATCACTTTTGAGATAGTTGGCATTAAAAAGTGGATTATTAGGGAATGACAAGACTTTGGAACTCTAAATAGAAGGTTCAAGGTTTGAATTGAATGGGGGATAGATTTGTATACCATACTTGGATAATAGAATTTTGGTTGGATAAATATATACTAGGTAAATACATCCTCTATGAGGATCATCTTATATGGACTATGCTCTTGTGGACATTAAAAACTACTCTTTTTACCTTTATAAGAGAAAAAGTTGTTCTAACTTCCTAGAACGTGACTATCACTCAAGAATCTGATTGTTTTGATGAAGAAACATACTATCTCCCAAAAGGAATTCATGAGGCTATAAATTGCAAAATTTCCCCTTGTAAAGACACTCTGTATGTAATATTAATGTTATCTAGCTTACTATGTTCACATAGGTGTTGGAAAATCTCGAGTTGGAACATTGGCATCAAAAGCATGGGAAGCTATATTCTTGAATCTATAAATGGATTTATATTTAAATTAGTAAAATACTCATTTATTTATATAAATTTCCTTTTCTCATTTTCCCTGCATTGGTTTCTTCCCCCCCAAAAAAAAGAAAAAAGAAAAAAAGATAAATAAAGGTAAAATCTCCATCTCATGAGAGTGAAAATGTCACAAAAGACACTTAGGTTTCCATTTATTTCCATCCCTTTCTCCCAAGATTTGTTGAAGATATATTTGAGATCAGTGGTTTCTTTCCTAAGGTTGATAAGATGAGATGTCAATCCAAGAATACAATGTTGGCAAGGAAATGCCTTGGATCTAGATTAATTTTAGGGTAGGCCATAGTTTTCTTCCTTATTTACTTCATAGCATAAAAACAAGAAAGAGTCTAAGATAGGCCTTGATGATAATGTAGTCACAAAATGACTATCAACATGAAGGTTGGTAAGAATAACTTAGTTTATAATACCTTTGATGACTTAGGAAAATGAAAGATAAAAAAATAGGGAGAAACAGGGTTATGCTAAGGGGTCAAACCCGAAATGTACTTGTAAAAAATTGGTGAATCCGTTTCAAAACCATGGCGAATCCTATCCAACCTCATGTTAGAGGAAATGGTAATTTATCTTATATTTTAATAAAAATTGTAAAAATTTGGTGATTTTGAATGTTTTCGGTTTTGCCAAACCGGGTGCAACACATGATTTGGGCTCGGATCGAGTGTAAAACATGATTTGGGCTCGGACCGGGTGCAACACATGATTCAGGCTCGGATTGGGTGCAACACATGATTTGAGCTCAGAGTGGGTGCAAAACACGATCCAGGCCTGTATCAGGTGCAAAACATGATATGGCTAGGTTTGGACCGAGTGCAACACACGATCTGAGCTTGGACCAGGTGTAACACACGATCCGAGCTTGGATCAGGTGCAACACACAATATGATCTCGAATCGGGTGAAACAATGATCTGGAAAATGGATCGTGTGCAAATAAATGATGGAGTAATGGTTTGGGTGGAAGAAGGACCTGACAGACAGATCAGGTGGATAACAAACTCTGAACAAATAATGTAGATGGATTAGGTGAAACTAATAATGCAAATAGACCGAGTGCAGAAATATAGACAAATTAGGTGAAGTATTGTAGATGGACCAGGTGCAAAAATGTAGACAGATCAGGTGAAGAAATGTAGATGGACCGGGTGAATAAATGCAGATGGGTCAGGTGCAAAAATACAGACGGATCGGTTGTAAAAATGCAGATGGATTGGGTGCAGTAATGCAGATGGATCGGGTGTAGTAATACAAATGGACACCACTGCACACATGTCCAATAACATGTTTCCATGTGTCCACCTCACATGCATGTCCAATAACATGTTGCCATGTGTCCACCCCACTTAGTCTCATCTACAAAAAGGCATCAATAGTTATTTTTTTGGACTTTTTTCTGCTCACGAGATCAGAGTGAAGCTGCTAACACTTTTCTTCCCCAAGAGACTATTATCCCACAACTTTCCAAAGTGATGGCGACCATGTCAACAACCACACAAAAAATTTCATTCAAAAATCAAATTTGCACTACATTTTTAGAGCACTTAACTAGGACAGATGGGATAGATCGTAAATGGGTTCAAAATGGAGGTTTTTGGGGTTTGAATTTTATGCCCCAATTTAGAATAGATAATTTTGTTCTACACAATATCATCAATACCTACAACAATGACCTTGGGGTTGTTACTCTGTTGACACAAAATAAAAATATATATTTTATAGTCAAACCCTCTGATATCAAGATTGAAATCTATCCAGAAGATGCAGATCAATGAAACACCTAGTCAAGGTTCTCTAGAGTGAAAAAAACCATAGAAATGATGGGCAGATCAACAAATCATGTTTGGTCCTATGAATACACGGTTAATCAAAACCCACACTCGAGCACAGATACTAGGATTGAACTGCTCCCCTCCAATGACAATCTTGAAATCCCTTATGAAATCATGTCCAGTGTGATTGACCGCAACTCTAACTCTTTTATTGGTAAATTCCTTGGATCACGACCCAACATGGAGTCTATCCGCAAATGGGCCAACACCTCTTGGCATCCCACAGGATCCATGGAGCTGGTAGTGCTCCCCAAAGGATTTTTTTTATCTGATTAAATGACCCTGGAGACTCCCAATGGATTCTCATAGGTGGACCCTGGTTCTTTGGATGAAGAGGTCTTTTTCTTCAAAAATTGGGTATGGATTTTGATCGAAAACATCAATGTTACTCCAATTTGGACCCATATCCCTGGTCTTCCAGTCCAATTATGGTATGAAGATATCATCCGCGACATCGTAAGAAGCATCAATCAGGTGATTTCCTTTAATCCACCAACCAAATTTAGGACCCACATGACCCAGGATTGCATGTGCGTTAATGCTACTATAGATATTTTCCTCTCAACTTCTATCAACCTCATTTCCAAGGTGTATTCTTTTTCCTAATCTATCGAATATGAAGAAAAACTTGTGTTTTGTAGCCTCTATTCCAAGCAAGGTCACTTAACTTCTTAGTGTCCTTCCAATCCTCCTACCGCCTATCCCCATAAAAGCCATTGTCCTCCCAAATTTTGTCACCCTTCCCTCTCCAAATCAAACCCCATCTTCACTGCTAATGCCCCCCTCCTCTTTCACAGACCTTCACAAAGATATGGAAATATTTGGACTTCCTCATATGGGCCCCTCATTAGTCGTAACCTCTCCCCAACCCGCAATCTACCGGTCCTGGTTTCCAACCACTTCTTCCCTCTCTCCTTTGTCAACCTTTCCTCTGATCCAACCAAACTTGTCTTCAATCACTCTTTCCGTCCTCCACCTTCTCCACCCTCCCTATTGATCCCCCTACCTCCCCCAATAGTCTGCACCCTTCTCCTAGCCCCCCACCCATTCCCAAAAGAAATCAACTGTAGATGTGGACTTCGAAAAAAAGTGAGGCTGCCCTTCAACTCAAGATATCAAGAACAAGGAATCTTTTGATGATATTGTGAATGACACTCAACTCACCCTTAGAGGGTTATCTAGGATCCTGGAGTCTCAGGATCAAAACAAAAATAAACTTCCCCTTCCACTTGGAAGAGGGAAGCGAACATCTTCAAGAATTTCTAAATGAAGGTCCTCTCATGGAATGTGAGAGGCCTCAATGGACGAAACAAGCAACACCTAGTTAAGTCCATGAGGAGAGAACATAGACCCACCATTCTTTTACTACAAGAAACCAAGCTTGATCCATAGAGTGTTTCCTGCATTTCTAACTACATTTGGAAGGACTCTGGTTTCTCTTTTAGTCTGGCCAATGGAGCTTCAGGGGGATTGTTATGCTTGTGGGACCCATCCAAAGTCAATGTAAGAGTGCTATCCACAATTGAGAGCTATATAAATATCCTATTTTTAAAAAATAGGATGGTTTTTTTGGGTCCTGTTCAACATTTATGCTCCAAACTCTCCCTCCAGAAGGATTCTATTATGGAACTCCCTCATCCAATTAAGGGAAGTCTTCTCCTCAGAAGCCTAGGTATTGGTTGAAGATTTCACCTCTCCTCTCTTCCCCACAAACAAGAAAGGAGGGTCCCAAATAACTGAGGGTTCCTACGAATGCTTTTCAAACTTTGTTGATAGTAACAAGCTGATGGATATCAATCTTAGAGGACCAAAATACACTTGGAGCAACTACAGGAAAGGAGACCAACTGATTCAAATTTTCCTCGATCATGTCCTCATTTCTACCAATGCCATTCCCAAATTTAGTGATGCCATCATGTGCTCTTTGCCCAGGATTGGCTCCGATCACAATACCCTATTGCTAGATAGTTCACCCTAGGTTTCTAACTTCAAATCTCCTTTCAGATTTGAATCCATGTGGCTCCAAGATCCAAACCTTGAGTGTCTGATTTCCAAATGGTGGAATTGACCCTTTCAAGTCTCCATAGTATCCCAAGTAAGAAATAAATTGAGTCATGTGAAATACAAACTAAAATAGTGGAACAAGGAGACCTTCGAAAACATCTTCTATAAAAAGTAACAAATCTAGTCCTATCTCTAAAATATTGAAATCTCTATGCAACACGGAGAACCTGATCCTAATCTCCAGGACTCAGAAAAGATCCTCATCTTATATTTCCACAATATCCTCAAAAGTGAAGACGTATTTTGGAAATAGAATTCCAAGGTCACTTAGCTGAAATAAAGTGATTCGAACATAAAGTATTTCCATACCACGACTATGAGACACATAGGCAACAACAAGATCAACGAGTTAGTCTAGAAGTATGGTAAGGTAATCACAAAAATTTTGGAAATCAAAAATAAGGTAGTCAATTTCTTTGAGGACCTGCTCGGCCCCACTCCAAGTTGCGACCATCGAACCTCTGAGGACCTCCTTTGGCACATCCCCAGGTTAGTTACTACTGATTAGAACATATGCTTAATCAAAACCCTCTCCATAATGGAAATTCAAATCGCTGATTTCTCCATACAAGGGGAAAAAGCTCATAGCTTGGATGGTTTCCCCCATGTTTTTCCAATGTTTTTGGGGCATAGTGGGTCCATATGTGGTCTCTACTATTTAACATATGCAAAAATATAAGGAGATACCAGAGGACATCAATTCCACATTTTTAGCCCTCATTCCCAAAGTTAACCAAGCTCGTACCCTTTTTGACTTTTGTCCCATAAGCCTTTGTAATGTCCTCTACAAAATCCTCACCAAAGCCTTAGCAACCAGACTCAAACCCATCCTTCCCTGCATCATAGCTCTGAACCAAGAAAGCTCCATTCAAGGGAGACAGATCACTAACAACATTATCACTATCCATGATCTCATCCATTACATTTCCTCAAGTGGAAAATTTGGCATTCTTTAAAACTCGACATGAATAAAGCCTTTGATAGAGTCTCCTAGGATTTTTTTTCTCGGTCCTCCACAGATTCGGGTTCCACCCTGACTGGATAGCTCTTATTAAGGAATGCATCACCTCTGTAAACTTCTCTATCCTGGTGAATGGCTCCCCAATAGGCTATTTCAAAAAATTCAAAGGGCTTAGACAGGGAGACCCCCTCTCCCCCTTTCTTTTCATCATTGTTGTTGAAGCTCTAGGGAGAGCTCTCAACCATGCTTGCTCCTAGGGGACAATATTTGGCATCAAACTTGCTTCTTCTCCCTAGGCCACATCTCACTAGCAATTTTTTGATGACACCATTTTAGCTACCTCTGCTTCGGTTCCCCAAGCCCAACACATAAAATCCATCATTCTTTCCTTTGAAGTTGTTGTTGGTCAAAAGGTGAATTTCAACAAAAGCAATATTTACTTTATCAATACTCCTGTAAGACGTCAAGCCTACATTGCTACCATCCTAGATTGTTCCATTGTTTATTTTCCTTCCACATATTTAGGGTTCCCCCTCTTTGAAGGTCATTCAAAAAAATATTTATGGAACCTTGTCATTAAACGGATCCAAAAAAATTGGCCAGTTGGAAAGGAAGCCTCCTCAGGCAAGAGGGAAAGGCCACTTTAGTCAAGGCTACTTTGCAGAGCATCCCTATCTTCTTTCTTTCTATATTCTAGATCCTTATCAATGTATGCAATCATATTGAGCAACTCCAAAGGAATTTCTTATGGTTAGGATCGAAGACTAAGTAGCGGATTCACCTAGTAGCATGGAATCAGGTTTGTTCCAAGAAAGAGCATGGTGGCATTGGACTCTGAAAAGTCCGTAACATGAACCTTGCACTCATAACCAAGAAATGTTGACACATTCTCATCGATGAAGACTCTATTTGGGTTTCCATCATCAAGGCTAAATACCTATGGCATAACCAAAATTTTTTGGACAACCTAGACCCCATCCGAGGATCTATTGTCTGGAAATCCATCCTCAAAATGAAGCAAATCCTTTAAAAATGAATCTGATGGAATTTGGGCAATGGTTACTGTTGGTCATCAAATCCGCCTAGGTAAGGATTTTGTGTAAGTGTATGCGCCCTAGACCTGGACCAACATTGAAAGGCCGAAGGGAAGAGATGCCCCTCGTGCCAATCTCCGAAGAAAGGCCGGCTCCTATGCTAAACTACTTGGGTGTTTTGAAGACAAGAGTGCAGGAAAGAGATAAAAGGGATAAGGGTTAGAGAAATAAATAAAAAGGGTTAAGGGAAGAGAGATTGGTGATTTGAGGTGGGAGAGAACAGGAAGCACGATCGCTAACAGACAACTTGAATAGCAACAAGGAACACCAAGAGTAAAATGAAAGAAACGTAGTATCAACCTTCCTATGTATCCTCCCGAACGAGTTTCAGGACATTGTCCCCGATCGCACACCGGACGCAGAGTTCAGCATCTCAGTCTACAAACGAGGAGAGATAGAAGAATCAAGCAAGGCAGGCAGCATAAAAGAAAGCCAATACAACACTTTTCTACTCCTATGTATCCTTCAGAACGAGTTTCAGGACACTGTCCCCGATCGCACACCGGACGCAGAGTTCAACATCCAACATACAAACGAGGAGAGATAGAAGAATCAAGCATAGAAGGCAGCATAAAAGAGAAGAATTGAGCTCAAAGTCTCTTAGTATTAATCGCAGGACATCAAGTTACAACAGCTTTCTAGCAGATAGTTCCCCCCCCTTTTTCCATTACAATGCCTGGGTTTTTATAGAGGACCCGGGCCTCTGAATCATAATTACATAGCAAGGAAGAGTACGCCCTCGAGCTCTGAGAATTCGGCCTTCCTCGGCTCTCGCGACTGAGCTTTCAAATCTGTTACCAAAATTGGCAACTATGACCGGGTCAACCATGGAAAGGTGCATTGATGAGCCGTCTGGACGTCCTTGGTCTTCGGGTGTAGTGCTCGAGTGGCCGCCATGCTCGTCGGGTTCTCCATCATGGCTTGATACTTCGCTTCTGATTGCCAAAAATGAGCAGCGGGCTTGCTGGGCACGAAAAATTGCATTTATGAGGCACTTGATCGCCTCGGGAAGATACCCGGCTTGGAACGTGTGCCCGTGAAGCGCTTCGCTAGGTTTTCATTCACCACTTCGCTTCGCAATGGTTCTGGGCCGAAGCAAAACTCCTCCTTGGATTATACTTCACAAAACTGAGCTTCGCAAAACTGCTTCGGGGATGGTTTGTGCCGAAGCATATCTCCTTCGCAAAATGGTCTTCTTCGTCCTTGCTGCTTCGTTGACAAAACTGCTTCGCTGATGCCTTGGAGAAATGCTTCGCTGCGATCTTCTTTCAAAATTGTGGTTCGGAGAGATTTCGGCCGAAACACATTCCTGCCTTCAAAATGCTTCGCTTCTCTTGGCTGCCAGAACTTCGGTCGAAAATGCTTCGGGTGAAAACTTGTCGAAGTGAATGCTTCGCTAGGTTTTCCGCCGAAGTAGAAATGGTTCGGGCGTGAAGAGGCCCGAAGTAGATGTTTCGATAATTTTTTGGCGAAGGATTCTTCAATGCTTCTTTGGGTTCTGCTTCGTTGGTCCTCTAGCCGAAGTAGTTGTCCTTTTACCTTGGTCAAGCTTGAATCGTGGCCTAGACTTTTCTCCTTCGGCGAAGTTGCTCTCTTGAATGCCGCTTCGGATGATTTCTGCTCGAAGCAGTGTTTTGAAATGTTTCGGGCCCGAAGCCCTTTTCATCGGTCCTCTTGCATTTTTCTTTAGCAAAACTACTTCGCAACAAATCCTACCCGAAGCAATGCTGGAAGCGCTTCGGGTGCGAAGCTCTTTCCTCTAGCTTGTTTGGTAGCGAAGCCTTTTTCTTTCTACTTTTTATACAAAGGGGTGGCTTTGAAAGCCAAAATTGCTGCAACTTTTCAAAATAAAAATAACAAAGCAAAAACTTTACACAACACTATACAAAACTTGTTTCTTTTCTACCCCTTGAGAAATGTGACAAAATTGTCAACATTCTTGGCGGCTCGCGGGGCAACGAGCTCGTCTCGGTGGGAGGACCCTTAGTCTTGATCCATTGGGCCGGAGTCCTTTCTCGATCCTTCTCCTCCTTCTTCCGCACCTTCTTTTTCTTCTAGGAGCGCTTTGGTAGCTGGTTCTCCTTCTTTGCAGCGAACCTTTTGTACTTGCTACTTCACATCAAAAGTCTCCAAAGAAGATTTGGAAGTGGTACTTGGCTTTGTGATCTTGGAAGAGAATGTACATACAAATGCAAATTATATACAGAAGTATATATACATTTTTTTTTTTAAACAGAGAAATTGTCTTTAGCGATGAAAAGTCTTCAGGTGAAGACCATTGACAGAGATCGACAGAACTTGTCCATCTGCATCTTTGAGGATGAATGAATTGGCCGAGTTTACCTTCATAATTTCAAATGGCCCATCCCAAAAGGCGTCCATCTTGTCATGATTCCCAGGCTTGGCCTTCCAAGAATCCCACTTCAATACCAGGTCTCCCACATTGAATGTGCGATCGGATGACTTTTTCTTGAACCAGTCTCGGATGACCTGAGTATGCTTAGCGAAGTCTTGGTATGCTTCTTCGCGATCCTCCTCCAGTCACGACGCTGAGCTAACCTGTTCTCCATCGGACTAACTCCATCTTCTGCTTCTAACAGCCGCAGTGCAGGGATCTCAACATGGATGGGTAAGATGGCCTCCTTGCCATAGACCAGAGCATAAGGCAAAGTTTTGATTGACCTTTTGATAGAAATCCGATCGGCCCACAAGGCCCGATCTAGAAGGAGATGCCAAGTCCTTTTGTTCGTCTCTATGAGCTTCCTTAGCATTCTCAACAGAGTCTTGTTGGTGGATTCTGCCAAGCCGTTGCCTTGTGGATAATAATTGGAGGATACTTTATGATATATCCCATACCTGTAGAGGAAATCATTGATTTTAGCGCCTGTGAAGCCAGGGCCATTGTCTATGATGATTGCTTCGGGGATGCCAAACCTGGTGATCAATCCTTCCAAGAAGGTGACTACAGTCTCTTGATCCGCATGTTTGGTAGGAATCGCTTCGGCCCACCTGGTGAAGTAGTCTGTTGTTGTCAGGATGAACCTATGTCCCACGGAGGAATTTGGTGATACGACTCCTATAAAATCCAACCCCCATTGTTGAAAGGGTGTCTCTACTTGTATCGGACGAAGGGGCATTGCAGCATTTTTGTTTCGATCGGCGAACCTCTGACACTGCTCGCATTTACGGCAAACTACGAAGGCATCGACAAAGAGTGTGGGCCAATAATAACCCGCCCTAATGATCTTTAACGTTGTTGTTCTTCCTGCAAAGTGACCTCCCGATAGTCCTGAATGGAATTCTCCCAGGACTCTCCTTTTATCATCGTCTTTGATGCACTTAAGAAGGACACCATCAATGTTCTTGAAAAATAGGCCTTCGAGGCGCAGAGTGTATCTGGAGGACCGCATCCTGAAATGTCTTCGTTGTGATGCATTTAGATGCGAAGGACACTTGCCGGTGTTGAAATAGCAGATTATCTCACCGACCCAATCCTTCTCATCTTCTTCATAGTTAGCGAAGCATTCTTCGGTTGGTAAGTCATCCCTCCGAGATTCTATCACTTTGGCCACCGCGCTCTTTGCCAACTCTTGACACAATGCACGACCGCGAACCAATTTTGTGGGCTTGATCTCAATGTCAAACTCCTGTATTTTGTTCACCCAACCAGCTCTTTTACTTCCCAATTCTCCTTGGATAATGAAATTACGCACATCGGGGTGAATGACATAAAGCGTGACTCGGCTCTGAGAGATGAACTGCTTGAACTTCCTTAGTGATTTCATTACTGCATGCACTCGACGCTCAATGAAATTATATCTTTCTTCATGGGAATTGATCACCTGACTCAGAAACGCGATGGGACGCTCCTCGCCATCTTCTCCCTTTTGCGTCAGGACAACAGCGTAGCTCTCGGGCTCTCCTATGACATACATGATGAAATCCCGACTGTAGTCTGGATTGATCAAGACCGGCGCCTGAGCAATTCGAGTCTTAATCTCTTCAAAAGCTTCTTTTCTTTCTTCGGTCCAGCTAAATTCGGTGCCCTTCTTCAGGAGTTGGGACATCGGCTTGATGACTTGGGCGAAGTCGGGAACAAACTTCCTCACGAAGTTAATCTGGCCAAAGAAATATTGAAGTCCTTTCTTGTCTGTGGGAAGTGGGAGCTTCATTAGAGCCTCGGCTCTGTCAGGATCTACAGCGAGGCCTTTTTTTGATATCGCGTGTCCCAGCAACTTTCCTTCGTTGACTGCGAATATGGACTTCTTTGGATTAATTGAGATGCCGAACTCTCGACATTTTTTGAAAACTTGTTGTATATGTGTGGGGTGGTCTTCCCTTCTTCGGGAGAAAATAGTCATGTCATCCAGATAGATGACGATAACCTTATTTAGAAGCTCGCCAAAAGCAAGATCCATTGCTCTCTGGAAAGTGGCCCCAGCATTCGAAAGGCCAAATGGCATTCGCTGGTAGGCGAATGTCCCCCACTTGGTGGTGAATGTCGTCTTGTGTTGGTCTTCATCCCTGACCCAAATCTGATTGTATCCAAAAAAACCATCGAGCGAGAGAGAAGCGTTGAGCTCCAGCCATCGAGTGCAAAATTTGATCGATTTGTGGGAGAGGATAGTGGTCCTTGAGGGACGCCTGATTTAGATTGCGAAAGTCTACGCATAACCTGATATCTCCATTTTTCTTTCTGACTGGGACCAGGTTCGCTACCCATGAAGAGTGCTTGATGGGATATATGATCTTTGCCTCGAGCATCTTCAGGAGTTCGGCCTTCATTAAGACCTCGATCTTGGGATTCATCGGCCTCTGCTTTTGTCGAAAGGGTTTGACCCCTTCCTGCAACTCGATTGTGTGTTGAACCAGTTGCCGATTGTATCCCCAAAGATCTTGATAAGACCAAGCGATTATATCAGAAAACCTTTTGCATAGATTCTATATCTGTTCTATCTCCTTCGAAGTGCAGTCGGTTCCCACCTTTATTGCTTTCCCAGGTTCGAGCTCCAAATCCTGATACTGTTTCTCATGGACTTTGATCATGTGAGAGAGAGCTCGGTCATTCCGATCAAAGAGACTTTCAAGGGTGATTAGTCCCTTGGGAACATGGTTATTCTTCAATTGGATCAACCCTTCATATTCTCCTTCATCAGAGCTTCGGTCTTCGACTGTGGCGGCTTCTTGGATCATGAAATTTATAATCTGCTCATCGTTATCAAACACTTGCCAATGCAGCTCCTTGTCTGGGATAGAGGGCCTGTAGATCATCCTCACAGCTCTAGGCTTGTGCACCATGTCTTCTGTTGGAGAGTACTTGGCTGCGATGGATGCCAGAACATCGGCATGTCGGTTCATCTCTCGTGGGATTGATCGTAGATTGAGAGATTCGAACTGATCGAACAGGTCCCATACCCTGTTGCGGTATGATTTTAGATAATGCTTCTTTGAAGTACACTTATTTGTGACCTGGTTGCAAACCAGTTCGGAATCTCCAAAGATTTGGAGATGCTTTATGCCTAACTTATCAGCTTTCTTAAGTCCTAGGCATAATGCTTCGTATTCCGTTGCATTGTTAGTGCAGCTCCATGTCAACCGGTAGCAATACTCTTTTTGCTCTCCGGAGGGTGAAACTAGAAGAATCCCTGCCCCAACACCATTTTTACATCGGGCACCATCGAAGAACAACTTCCATAGTTCTTCTCGGGCACTTGTTCTATTCCCTGGTTGGGAGTGATTATTAGGCTTGGCGATCGCATAACACCCTATCTCGGTCTCCACCATGGCATTGAAGTCTGCCAATGAGAACTCATCTTCATAGCTCAATTGCGCAAGAGACTCTTCGATCAGGTCCACCTGCTCTATCTCCTCCACTAGTGCATTCACTGGTTCGCTACTTTCTTCTTCGGACATCTTCTGCACAAGAAAGGAAGAAGGCTTTTCATTGTAAATCTTCACCTTCTTTCCTTTGAATGGAACCTCTAGGTGAGAGTAATCCATAGATAGATACCCGCCCAGTTTAGCCATGAATTCCCTTGACAAGCACATACTGAAATATGGCTCCAAGTCGACTACAACTACCTCTTGTATGACTGTAATCTGAGGCATCTTATGTAGCCGGATAGGAATGTCCTTGATCACTCCCACGGTCTTCACTGGAGTACCATCCAATTGGAGTACACCTTGGCTGCTTCGCGTATACTCCATTCCTATTTCTTCGTAGACTGCCCTTGGCATGACTGTTGTAGCGGCCCCAGAGTCGATCATGCAGTTATGTACAATATACCCTTCCATTTGTAGGGTTAGGTAGAACAGAGGTGGTCTGTTCTTCCCCATGATAGATGTGGATAGGGTTTGCACAAGAGCAAGCGGTGTTGCCTTTTTTGATTTAATTGTCTTCAATGATTCTTGCAGCAAGTCCACCTGTCCGGGTAGTTGCAATGCATCGTACAAGCTGATCTTGGCTGGGATCTTCTTCAATTCCTCTACGATGTTGTATGCCGGAGATTTGAGCACTTCGGGTTCCTTTCTGGGTTCGTATCGGGTACGATATTGCTCTGTAGCTTCAACTCTTTGTCGCTTTGTGAGGGAAGGAAACTTGAGCTTTTCCTTAGCCTGCTCCTTAGTTTCTACCTGAGGTGGTTCGACAGAGGCCTTTTGAGCCTTTTCTTTGACTGGTGCAGGCGAAGGAGCTTCGCTCAGGGCCGAAGTAGATGATTGTCCTTTCTCGGGTCGAACTTGCTCTTTTGCAGGAGCCGTCTGAGTGGCATCCGCTTCTATTGCCTTCCTTCCTCCTCTGGTAAGTACTGCAATGGGCTCCTCCTCGCCAATTGCCAGGTTCTGACTCATCTGCCTAATGACGTTCACTTGACCATTGTGACTACTATTTGCCAGCGTCTGTACATAATGTTGGTGTAGGGTGCAGGTATTTTCTTCATGCGGATCATTGCACGTAGAGCACCAATATACATAATCGGAGGTGCTCGGAGCTTCATCAATGGCAGCATTTCTTGTCGAAGCCTTCCCTTGCTGAACGGCTTGGTCCTTGGTAAGTGCAGGTGTAGGATAAGGTCTTCTCGATAGGAATTCTTGCTGCGCTTGCTTCTTCTTTACAATGGTCATGTCATTTGACAACATCTGAACCGTAGAGTTCAGGGACTGCATCTCCTACAGAATTTTAGTCTGTATATCATCGACTTTCGGAATGAGTGGCAATGGAGCCATCGTCGGTATTGGAGGAAGAGCGGGGTGTTGAGGTGGTGCTGGCAGCACAGGAAAAGCTGAAGTGACCATGGGCTGTGGAGTTGAAAATGTAGGGAAATGAATTTGTGGGGCGGTGATTTGAGACACGACAGGATTCGGATTCCAAGATGAAATCGGGAGTGCAGGGGTTGTGGAGATTTGCGAAGCAGCTACGCTTGCATACTGGAATTGTAAGAATTCGAGAAGTATGGGCATCGACATCCTTTGGGGAAGCTTGCCCACAGTTATCAAATCCATTTCTGCTCTCTTGGCTAACTCATACAACTCGGGAAAGGTATTAACGTTAGAATATCTTACCATGAGACTGATATCGAGATTGAAAGCTCGAAGGAAATAGAGTGCTGTAGCTTCGTCGGTTGGCCGAAGGCCAACTGGCACTCTCTGCCAGGTTCGAGCGAACCTAACATTGAAATCTATGATCTCTTCTTGTGGATGTCTCTTGATCGAAGTGAACTGATGCAGAAGAGAAGTAGGATCGAAAGACTCATTGAAGTTTCCTATCATTTGCCCAGCTAACTGGTCCCATCTCGTAATGCTACCGGGTGGTAGAGATCTATACCAATAGAGGAGTTTCCCTCTAAGGGAAAGGACCAGAAGCTTTACCATAATTTGCTCTTCTGTAATGTCATGGATCGCCGCCAGAGATATTATATCCTGGATATGCTCCAGAGCGGTCTTCCCAGTTCCATCGAACGTTGGGATCTTCTTTATGGCAGCAGGCGGCACTTGTCCTTGCCCCGCTAGATTCAGTGGTGACAAGGAATCCCATGCTGGGCACAACCTGGGTGGCTGTGGCTGTTGCATTTGCTATTGTTGTTGTTGTTGTTGCTGTGCCATACTTGCTCCTAGATTTTGAGAAATAGGAATTCCCGAAGCTCCCCCTTGACTGCTAATAGGACAACTAATAGGAATGGAGGGACTAGGACGCTTCGGAGAGTTGGGAGGATTGGGAGGAAAACTAGATGTTGTACTATCAAAAGTTGAGCCTTGTCTGCCAACAGAGGATGTTCCTTGTAACAGTGACTCGGGGGTGATCAACCTTGATTGTTCCCCGAAGGCGTCAATATCTAGCTCAAAGAACTCGGTTTCCTCTCCTCTATTCTTAACTCTCCATCTTGTTTGCATGAAGGCACAAACTTTTGGTACTGGTCTTTACGACTTAAATATTCTTGGGTAAACAGAGTCGCCAGATGCTAAGAGTCTTTCGGTAATGAGGGCATCGGTCCTCACTACCACTAGTCAGGTGAGACTGACCGGGTCACATCGGGAACTAGTTAGAACTATTGGCCCCGGTGAAGATGGGATTTGCGTTAAAATATGGGACCTTGACTGGTTATGGATCTTTCTAAGACAGACACAGTCGGTCCCACCGGGCGTGCCAAAAATTGTTGGTCATCAAATCCGCCTAGGTAAGGATTTTGTGTAAGTGTATGCGCCCTAGACCTGGACCAACATTGAAAGGCCGAAGGGAAGAGATGCCCCTCGTGCCAATCTTCGGAGAAAGGCCGGCTCCTATGCTAAACTACTTGGGTGTTTTGAAGATAAGAGTGCAGGAAAGAGATAAAAGGGATAAGGGTTAGAGAAATAAATAAAAAGGGTTAAGGGAAGAGAGATTGGTGATTTAAGGTGGGAGAGAACAGGAAGCATGATCGCTAACAGACAACTTGAATAGCAGCAAGGAACACCAAGAGTAAAATGAAAGAAACGTAGTATCAACCTTCCTATGTATCCTCCCGAACGAGTTTCAGGACACTGTCCCCGATCGCACACCGGACGCAGAGTTCAGCATCTCAGTCTACAAACGAGGAGAGATAGAAGAATCAAGCAAGGCGGGTAGCATAAAAGAAAGTCAATACGATGCTTTTCTACTCCTATGTATCCTTCAGAACGAGTTTCAGGACATTGTCCCCGATCGCACACCGGACGCAGAGTTCAGCATCCAACATACAAACGAGGAGAGATAGAAGAATCAAGCACAGAAGGCAGCATAAAAGAGAAGAATTGAGCTCAAAGTCTCTTAGTATTAATCGCAGGACATCAAGTTACAACAACTTTCTAGCAGATAGTTCCCCCCCTTTTCCATTACAATGCCCACGGGTTTTTATAGAGGACCCGGGCCTCCGAATCATAATTACATAGCAAAGAAGAGTACGCCCTCGAGCTCTGAGAATTCGGCCTTCCTCGGCTCTCGCGACTGAGCTTTCAAATCTGTTACCAAAATTGGCAACTGTGACTGGGTCAACCATGGAAAGGTGCATTGATGAGCCGTCTGGACGTCCTTGGTCTCCGGGTGCAGTGCTCGAGTGGCCGCCATGCTCGTCGGGTTCTCCATCATGGCTTGATACTTCGCTTTTGATTGCCAAAAATGAGCAGCGGGCTTGCTGGGCACGAAAAATTGCATTTATGAGGCACTTGATCGCCTCGGGAAGATACCCGACTTGGAACGTGTGCCCGTGAAGCGCTTCGCTAAGTTTTCATTCACCACTTCGCTTCGCAATGGTTCTGGGCCGAAGCAAAACTCCTCCTTGGATTATACTTCACAAAACTGAGCTTCGCAAAACTGCTTCGGGGATGGTTTGTGCCGAAGCATATCTCCTTCGCAAAATGGTCTTCTTCATCCTTGCTGCTTCGCTGACAAAACTGCTTCGCTGATGCCTTGGAGAAATGCTTCGCTGCGATCCTCTTTCAAAATTGTGGTTCGGAGAGATTTCGGCCGAAACACATTCCTGCCTTCAAAATGCTTCGCTTCTCTTGGCTGCCAGAACTTCGGTCGAAAATGCTTCGGGTGAAAACTCGTCGAAGTGAATGCTTCGCTAGGTTTTCCGTCGAAGTAGAAATGGTTCGGGCGTGAAGAGGCCCGAAGTAGATGTTTCGATAATTTTCTGGCGAAGGATTCTTCAATGCTTCTTCGGGTTCTGCTTCGCTGGTCCTCTAGCCGAAGTAGTTGTTGGAAATGCTTCGGGACCGAAGTCCTTTTACCTTGGTCAAACTTGAATCGTGGCCTAGACTTTTCTCCTTCGGCGAAGTTGCTCTCCTGAATGCCGCTTCGGATGATTTTCGCCCGAAGCAGTGTTTTGAAATGTTTCGGGCCCGAAGCCCTTTTCATCGGTCCTCTTGCATTTTTCTTCGACAAAACTACTTCGCAACAAATCCTACCCGAAGCAATGCTGGAAGCGCTTCGGGTGCGAAGCTCTTTCCTCTAGCTTGTTTGGTAGCGAAGCCTTTTTTCTTTCTACTTTTTATACAAAGGGGTGGCTTTGAAAGCCAAAATTGCTGCAACTTTTCAAAATAAAAATAACAAAGCAAAACTTTACACAATCTGTACAAAATTTGGTTTCTTTTTCTACCCCTTGAGAAATGTGACAAAATTGTCAACAGTTACAAGATCGGATTTTGGGAAGACCTCTAGCTAGGCAATATTTGTTTCCTCAAGTGCGAGAATATCTTGTGCCTCAAACCAATGACTAATACCCTATTCGAATCTAAGGTATGTAATTTTCCCTTCCAAATAGTAGCTCCTGGAAACCTTTACCTATTAAAATCCTTAATGATGAGAAAAATGAGGCTTTGCTGACCTCTTGAACTTACTACAACTTTGTGTCATTCCCTCATCTCCTGTGGAAGACTCCATACTCTGGGCTCCCACCTCCAATGGTATCTTCTCTGTTAAGTCAACCTATGCCCTCTTAGATAATACCAGACCTCCCTAGTTCCCTTCTAAGCTCATCTAAAAACCTCATATTATCCCTAAGATCAATTTCTTCCTCTGGATCGCTATCCAGGACAGGATCCTCACCATCCTGAACCTCCACCACTGTGGCTTTTCCATCCCCAACCGTTATCTCTACCTCATAGATTGTGAATCTAACCAACATATCCTTATTTCTTGCCCTTTATTTTAGTCGATTCTCTCATCCCTGTTCTCCTCTGTCGACATATCTTGGGTCCTTCCTAACCTGTTGAGTGATATTTGTGTCCAATGGACTAACCCTTTCAGATACCATTGCTTGAATATCTTTTGGTCTTTTTGCCTTCTCCCCTTCTTGTGGAAGATATGACGAGAACATAATGGTAATCCTTTCAAGGACTCCATTCATAATGAGAAGTATGTTTTGGCTAGAATATTTGTTGTCACTATCGATAATGTGTCCATCACCCATGATGCGGATGATTCTGAGATGAAATTTAAAGCTCTTCTAGCTTCTTCCCTCAGGATCCCCAAGGGCATTCACATTCATGTCCCTCCCTAGGCAGATCGCTCCCTCATCAAATGGACCCCTCCCCCTTTAGGGTTCCTTAATATGAACTTCGATGAAGCATCCAAAGGTAATATTGGGGTAATGAGGGCGGGCGACATCGTCAGGGATCATTTAGGAATCATCATCGTAGCCTATGCTAAGAACTTGGGCCATAATTCTAGCCACTTCACCAAGGCTAGAGCTCTTTATTAGGGAGATTTTCTCCTTCATAATTTACAAGACCCCAATATCATAGTGGAAGGGTACTCCAAGAACATCATCAGCTGCATCACAACATGAACTCTCCCAGCTTTGTGGAACATCTCCAACATGATCTTTAAAATAAAACATCTGATAATTTCCTTCCTTAACGCAAGGATAAACCACACCTAAATGGAAGGAAATTGAGTCATTTACCTCTTAGAAAATATGGGCATCTCCGAACATAGTCTCACTGTGTGGAGAAGATCCTTCCCCTAGCCCCTCACAAACATCAATGTCACTGAAATCAACAAAAAGTGAATCTTGGGGTGTCAAGACTAGAAATCAGATTTTACCTCATTGGTTCCAAGATCATTCTCATATCATCTTTCTCATTGGTTATTTCTTGCACAAAATGGTAATTTTATCCTATTAGCTCTGATTAGGCAGTTTCTTGAGTGGTCAACCCTCACTTAATAAGACGTCTTATAGGTACAACATCCAACTGGACCCTGCCTCTCTTCGTCAGGTCAAAAGGGTTCCTAGCGCCATATGGTTGTCTGCCTACACCACAAACAATATCCCCAATGGGCTCATTCATCACATGTTCAATACATGAATTTCCACGTATATAGACTTATGTGAGAATGAATTCATTTTTGTTTTCAAGATGTGGCCAATTTCAATTCTCGATAAAGCACTCCCTTGGAATCATAACTTGTAAGGTTTTTCTCTACCTAAGTTCAAAATGTGCACCCATACCATTAACATTAACAACAAGTTCTCCATCCTCATTATTGGGACTACAAGCCAGACTATGAGTAATCATTTTTTGGCCATCATCTGATTCCCATTCCTCTAGATTTATTTTGGTCATCATTCCTATTTTGAGGTTCTTAGGGTTTCCAATTTCATCCCTTATCGATGATCAAAGCAAGTTGACCTATCACCATCCAATATTTTTTCTTGTGATTTGGTTCATGTGCTTTTCCAATTCAATGCCCCTATCGAGTATCCTTTGTCAAAAAAGTTACCCTGATTCTAGCAAATCTAAGGCCCTCATTATCATTAACCACCCCAAGCACCTTTGCCATGCACCCCTATCCAACAAGGATGGTTACCCCTTTCATCGCACTCTAACCTATAATACCTCGTTCATTGGCATTTATTTCATCCTTGACCATCTCCATATGTTCCTCACCCTTTTTTGGAGTGCCTTTTTGCCTGTGCCTATGTCTCTTCGCTTGATTTGGATGACGTGGACCTCGAGTCACCCCATGTTTTGGTACCTTCTAGGTCCTTCCTCTAGCTTCATTTCTACTCACCTTTTCGCTATATTTTCATCTCCCTAAACATCCTTATTATGCTCTACGTTCACCTCCCACCATGGCCAAAATCAAACATTCCTCCCTTCAACTCATCCCTTTGGTCAAAGACATTTGTCAAGACCACGACCTCCTTAATTTTCTATAGTTTTTTAATGGAAATAAATCGTATTTTTCACTAGACTTTGTTTTATCATGAAATGGATGACATGTTATCCTCAAAGTCTTGGGATTCATTGTCACAGTGGACTTGCTAGCCAAAGTCATTGGCCTCCCCAACGATGGAGAAATTATCAACCGAGAGAAGCATTACCTTCAAGGAGAATTGGCCCTCTTCAGGGATAGAGGAGAGTCCCTAGGAAAGGAGAAATGAGGTAGTGTAAGAGATATGTTGTCGAAGCTTTAGGACACTATCATGATCATTGTTCTTCAATACTTTACCCTTGATATCCCAGGTGTAATTATGAGAAACTTTCATTTAGATTTTTTGAACCACCTTCGAGGGAATAAAATGATAAATATTCCCAAGTACATGTTTAGGTATGTGGAGAGGTCAATGCTAAATTTCAAAAAGGGGATTTATTCATCTCCCCTTCATTAGGATCTCCACCTTGTCCTCTTCAACCATGTTATCATGAAGCAAAATTATAGAGTTGCTGGTCTTGTTGGCCCTACGCTCATATTCGATGGTCCTACTAACTTTGGGGGGATGTTGGGGGAGCCACTTTAGTTTCTCTTCCTCCCAACTACACTTTGGGGCCCATGACCAAAGCAGATAATATCCTTGATTCTCAAAATTTTGAGCCCCGATGCTACCCCCTTCATGCCAAGGTGGGTTGCAACAAACAAAAAACTCCCTTGGTCATCGATGAAGTTTTGGATGATTCTCTATCATTCCAACCCAAGAAGGAGAATCCGACCAAGAAACCTATCCCCACCGAGGGTACCTCTGCTCAAGCTCCTATGTTATTCTCCCGGGTAACCAATTATCCCAACCTGTCGAATCATGGGCATCTCCAAGAAATTCAAGATCTTATCAAGGCCCTTAGGCAAGTGGCCAAGACCATTTCTTCTTTGTTTGTTTAGGCAGATGCCCTCCTAGATGAATACAAGGACCAATACGAAAGAGGAACTCAAGAACTTGGTGGAAGTTGGCACCGTATATAACGGCCATGGGCCGAATAGTGAAAATGCCTAATCGGGCATTCTGGGTTGGGTTGGCTTCAGGATGGTTTGGATTTTGTTTTTTTTGCCCTTGAATGGGTATTTCTTATGGGTTTGTTGTTTCTACCCCTGCGTGGGCTTGTTCATGGTTTTTTTGTATTTCTATTTTGGTTCTCCTTAGGTGTGGTAGGATTATCCTGGGCTCTCAGCCAAGACTGGTGCTCCTATTTCTTTTTGCCTCTATGGAGCTTTTTGTAATGTTTTTCTCTCTGTAAAAGGTTACGGGACCCTTTCAAAACCTCTTTTTACCAATAAAAAAAATCTCATTGTACTTGGTCCATTAAAAAATATTGTATTGTAGATAAGATATATGGTGCTTTCATTATCATATCAAAGAGTGATTGGGTAGGATTGTAGAATATCCACCTACTCTAAAATCAAAATCATCCATTGAAGGTGCTTTATTACCTCATTGGAAGCACAATATTTAGCTTTCATAGAATGTTGAGAAATAGTGTATTTTCATCTAGAGCACCAAGAAATGGGGATGAAAACAAGAAAGAAGAAAAAACCTATGGTGGAGCATCACTCATCCAAATAACCAAGCCAATCCACATTTGAGAATCCTATAAAAATATGAGGTGAACCAACTGAACAATGAATACCCATATTGGATGTGGTCTAGTGACTCTCTTGAGGTGCTTATAGTACTTGGAAATTTTGATAAAAAAAAAAGAAATATCAGGGCACATGTGAGTTAGGTAGAGAAGACCTCCCACAAGAGATTGATATAGAGCAGTATTCACTAAAGGAGTCATGCAATTTACTCCAAGCTTCAATCCTAAAGCAAAAGGATTAAGAGCAAACTTGCAATCCACCATCCTAAAGTGCTAAAGAAGATATTAAACATACTTGGGCTATGATATAATGATCCAAGAAGAAGTATGATCAACTTGAATTCCCAATAAATAGCATAAAATGTTGAGCAAGGTGCAGCAACAGTATTGTCATTGTTGTCAACATAGTCAGATAGATCTGTTGATGCAATGGACAGGAAGTTCAAAAGCTATTCAGATGCAGAATACAGGAGTTCAAAGGTTATTTAGAGTATGTACAGTGATTTTCCAAGAAGACCGAAGTGGCCCATATGCAAAAGATCGAAGAGAAAAAGGCAAGTGGAAAAAATGTCATGATTTTGTGACATGTTGGAAGAGAAAGAGAAAGTAGGAAAAAGTGTCATGATTTTGCAACAAGTTCGAAGAAAGAGAACAAGTAAGAAAAGTGTTGCGATTTCGTGACATGTCGTATTTTCACGACTAAAATAGGAGAGAGAAATTAAGTTTGAAAAGTATCGCAATTTCGCGACATGTTGCATTTTTGAGACTAAAATAGGAGAGAGAAAGTAAGGTTGAAAAGTGTAGCGATTTCGCAACATGTCGCATTTTTGCGACTAAAATAGGAGAGAGAAAGTAAGTTTGAAAAGTGTCATGATTTCGTGACATGTCGCATTTTTGTGACTAAAATAGGAGAGAGAAAGTAAGTTTGAAAAGTGTCGCGATATCGCGACATGTCGCATTTTCATGACAAAAGAAAGAGAGAAAGCGTACGGAAGCATAACTGTCGTGATTTCACGACAAAAGCAGAAAGCAAGACTTCGAAAGCAGAAGTGTCACGATTTCATGACAAAAGCAAAGAAGTAAAGTATGAAAGTAGAAGTGTCATGATTTTGTGACAAAAGCAAAGAAGAAGACTTCAAAGGCAGAAGTGTCATGATTTCGTGACAAAAGCAAAGAAGCTAAGTACGGAAGCAAAAGTGTCATGATTTCACAACAAAAACTAAGTTGAAGACTACATAGGTAGAAGTGTCGCGATATCATGAAAAAAGCAAAGTTGAAGTCTATGGAAGTAGAAGTATCACGATATCATGACAAAAGCAAAGACAAAGCATACAGAGGCAAAAGTGTCGCAATATCGTGACATGTATTTTCATGGCAACAACAACAAAAGAAGCTACAAAGGCAGAAATGTCATGATTTTGTGATAGGTCGTAAATGCGCAAGTCAAGTAGGAGAACCCGACTAAAATAAGAAGTATGACAGTGGATCGACATCACTATGGCATTTACAGGGGCAGTTACAGAGTGATTTCATACTGTTGAAATATGAAGAGTGATCAAAATTCAGTATGGCAGTTCAGGGTCTGTCCAGAATGAAATCATCAAGCGATGGATAAATTAAACATCTTCTTGAGTTGAAGCCGACAAATATCAATGAAAGTCAACTAAAATTAGGGTTTACAGTTGTTATGAAAGTCGACTAAGATTAGGATTTACAACTGACTAAGATTAGGGTTTTCATCAAAAAAATATTATTATAAAAGGAGGTCTGTTTGGAGAATTGAGAAGTGTGGTTGAATGTGTGTGAAATACGGTTGTTGTGTGCAGATAGCAAGTCGTGTCGAATCATGCTAAGTGTGAAATTCATAAAGAGAGCAGAGTGTGCAAAAGGGAGAAGATGATCATGAAGTTCAACTGTAACGAAGCAGAGTGTGCAAAGTGATTATGCAGAGAGAGCAGAGTGCACAGAGAACGCAAAGGTGAAGAAGACCAGTTAGGGTCTTGTAAAAGCAAAGGTATCTTACTGTCAAACTTATAGATTCAAATTGAAGTCCAAGTTACAGCTTGGCATCAGGGGTTGGTGCTCCTTTTTGTTGGTGCAGATAAATCAGGGGTTAGTGCTCCTTCTAGTTGGTGCTGGTAAATCAGGGGTTGGTGCTCTTTTTTATTGGTGTAGATAAATAAGGGGTTAGTGCTCCTTTCAGTTGGTGTTGGTAAATCAAGGCTTGGTGCTCCTTTCTGTTGGTGCAGATAAATTAGGGGTTGGTGCTCCTTTCTGTTGGTGCAGATAAATCAGGGGTTGGTGCTCCTTCCAGTGGGTGCTGGTAAATTGATTGTAAAGTTGTGCTTTGCAAATGCTAGATTTGGATGGTAGTCCAAGCAGTCAATTTTTGAGGAGTAGCCACATTGGTGAACCTCATTAAATCTTGTGTTGTGTGATGCTCTTTTGTTATACTTGCTGTATCTAGTAATAAGTTTTAATTATTGCGGTATTAAGAGCTATAAATTTAAGTTTAAAGAGCTACACTGATTCACCCCCCTCAGTGTCATTGTAAGACTAACAATTGGTATCAGAGCTAAGTTCTTGTACAAGCTTAACCGACTAGGGTGATCTTGGAAGTAACACAATGGTAGGTGGTGAAGCTCTTTTCATGGCATTTGAAGAAGTAAAATCAGAAAAGGAAGAAGGAGTGAACTTTGAAGTATGTGGTGAAAACCTTGAGGCTGAAGTAGATCTAGAAGGTGAGTTGATCTCTGCACTTGAAGAGTGGAAAATAGAGAGAAAAAGAATAAGAAAATTTCAAAAAAGCTTGAGGATGCAAATGAAATCATAACCGATCTGAAAGTATAGACAGAAGAATACAAAAAAATATCTGAAGATCTCGAAGTACAAATTACCATGAAAATAGATGATTGCTGTAAATTAGAAGAGAATGTTGGTTTATGAATGCAGATAGAAGATATGAATCACAAAATTAGTTGCTATCACAAACGTGAAGAAAGTTCTATGAAGCTGGATAAGATTATTAATGACCAAAGGCCTGCAGGCATCAAATTTGGTCTGGGTTTCATCGAAGGAGAATCATCAAATGGATCAAAGGCCAGAAATGTAGAATCCATAAAGAATGAAGATAAGAAATAGGTTGATCAAGGAAAAATATCTAATGCAAAAGAAAGCAATAATGCCATGCATGAAAGGATAATTGACAATGATGGATTCACCAATGTCACACATCAAAGAAGAAGAAGACCTATGGCTCCTTCGGCAACATGGCAAAGACCATCATCCAAGTTCAATTATCCCTTTTTTTGTTTTTGTTTTAAATGCAATGGCTATGGACATAAAATCTTAGACTGCAAATATAATGTAAGACCAAGGAATTTCACCAGTAGAAATGCTTTTTCTCCTTTGATGAATTATACAGTAGAATGTTATAACTGTCATAATTTTGGGCACATTGCAAGAAACTATAGAAGTACATTTGCATCAAATCAGTTTCAGGGAAGAAAATTTCAACCAAATAGAATGAGACAAAATAGAAAAATTCTTGAAAAACATGCACAAGCTATTGATAAGGGAAAGGCAAAACAAGAACCTAAAACTACTATCAAAACGGAGTGGAAAGAAAAAGAGCGACTTAAGGAAGAAAAGGAATCCTTAATCGTACAAAAAACATTTAAAACACAGAATAAATATGTACCATGGATACTTGATAGTGGATGTTCCAGTCATATGATAGGTGACAAATAGAAATTTGAGAAGTTACAGAAATATGAAGGTGGTTCACTAAATTTTGGAAATAATGATGGAGCTAAGATAGTTGGCGAAGGTTCAGTTAAAATTAGTGATAGAAAAATTAAGTCAGAAGAAGTCTTGTTTGTGGATGGTTTGAAACACAACTTGTTGAGCGTAAGTCAGATTTTTGATAAAGGTCATGAAGTAGTTTTTAAGAAGCAAGGTTGCGAAGTCAGAAAAAAATAGTGGAAAATTGATAGCAAATGGATCAAGGACATTTGGCAAACTATACACACTCTCAGAGACTTTAGAAGGAGCTTGTTTTATTGGACAGGAAGAAGAAAATTGGTTGTGGCACAAGAGACTCGATCATATCAGTTTTGATAATCTAGTAAAAATCAACTCAAAAAGGGCAGTGAGAGATATTCCCACCATCAGCAAACCTGCAAACAACATTTGTGCTTCATGCCAAAAGGGGAAGCAAACTAGAGTCACATTAAAAAAAAAAGAGTACTACGCAAGAAAACCTTTGGAACTAATACATATTGATTTATGTGGACCCATATGAACACATAGCATAAATGGTGACAAATATTTTATGTTGTGCATTGATGACTATTCCAGAATGACATGGATATTTTTCTTGAAGCATAAATCAGAAGCTTTTAAAATGTTCAAGATTTTCAAAAACCAAGTTGAGAATGAAATAGGAAAGAGGATCAAATGTTTAATATGTTATAGAGGAGGAGAATTCATTTCAGAGGGGTTTACAGAGTACTATGAAAAATATGGTATTAGGAGACATTTTTTAGCAGCTAGGACACCTCAGCAGAATGGAGTGGTAGAAAGAAAGAACAGGACAGTGCAGGAAATGGCACGAAATATGTTGACTAAAAGCAAAGTAGTAGACAAATTTTGAAAAGAAGCAGTCCATACTACGGTGTATATCCAAAATAGGTACATGCTAAGAACACATGAAAGCAAAACTCCTTATGAGTTATGGTTCGGTAAAAGGGCAACAACAAAATACCTCAAAGTTTTTGGCAGCAAGTGCTACATCAAAAGAACTGAAGATAATCTTGGTTAGTTTGAAGATAGAGCGGATGAAGGTATTTTTGTTGGTTATTCATCAAAAACCAAAGCTTACAAATGCTACAACAAGAGGCTAAAGAAAAGTGTGGACAGTGTTGATGTTAAATTTGATGAAGGTAGAGAATGAGTAATTAGCTATGAAAAGAACTACCCAATTTATGAAGAGGTTATTTAAGGAGATGAGGAAAACGAAACAAAAAAGATATAAAAAATTGACTCAAATGATTTAAGTTGTGATTCAGAAGTGGAAGAAAATAAGAAATTCAAAATAGGCAGCTGGCAGAAAAATCATCCTAGAGAGCAAATAATTGGAGATCCCAAAGTTGGTGTTCAGACAAGAAGAAGAGTAGTAAGTTACTACTCTCTATTATCCAACATTGAACCCAAAAATGTTGCTGACGCAAGCAAAGATGAAAGTTGGATGAAGGCAATAAATGAAGAATTAGATCAGATCAAGAAAAATGAAACTTGGGAGTTAGTACCTAGACCTACAAATAAAAATATAATCGGGACTAAATGGATTTTTTGAAACAAATTGAATGAAGACAGATAGGTAGTCAAAAATAAAGCAAGATTGGTATGTAAGGGTTATGCACAAGTTGAAGGCATTGAATTTGAGGAAACTTTTGCACCAGTAGCTAGACTAGAGGCAATTAGAATGTTTCTGGCTTTAGCAGTCTACAAGAATTTCAAAGTTTATCAAATGGATGTGAAATCAGCATTTTTGAATGGGAAACTTGAAGAAGAGGTTTATATTGAGCAACCAGATGGTTTCCAACTTGGTGATGATCCCAACTTGGTTTGCAAGTTGAATAAAATATTATATGGCTTAAAACATGCACCCCGAGCATGGTATGCAAGGCTAGACAACTATCTCACTCAATAAGGGTTTAAGAAAGGTATGGTGGATAGTAATTTATAAGTCAAAACAAAAAATGGGCATATTATTGTTCTTGTTGTATACGTAGATGATATCATATTTGGTAGCAGCAAAGATGAGTCGTGTAAAGATTTAGCAAATAAGATGCAGAAAGAATTTGAAATGTCAATGATTGGTGAACTTTCGTATTTCCTCGGGTTGCAAGTTAATCAAAATAAGAAGGGCATATTTATTTCTCAAGTTAAATATGTGAAAGAGATGTTAAAAAAGTTCACAATGGAGGATTGTAAGCTAGTTAGCACTCCCATGATGATAGGTTGCAAGTTGAGCAAGGATGACAAATCTCCACCTGTTGATCAAACCATGTACGAGATCTATGATTGGGAGCTTATCGTGCACTGATAGCTACCAGACCAAATATTTTGTAGGCAGTATGCATGGTAGCACGATTTTAGGCTAATCCCAAGGAGACTCATGTGACAGCAGTGAAGAGGATTCTTTAGTACCTCAAGGGTACTATGGAGTATGGGTTATGGTATCCAAAAGGTAAAGACTTCACCTTTATTTCATATTTAGATGCAGATTGGGTAGGATGTGTCGATGATAGAAAGAGTACCAGTGGAGGTGCATTCTATCTTGGAGACAGATTGGTCGTGTGGCATAGTAAGAAACAAGAGTCAGTTTCTTTATCGACAATAGAGGCAGAATATATTACAACAACATGTTGTTGTACACAAGTATTATGGATGAAACAAACCCTGAAAGATCTTGGTATTAGCTTTAGTGAGCCAATATCAGTTAAGTGTGATAACACTAGTGCCATTAACATCTCCAAGAATCCGGTTATGCATTCACGCACAAAACACATTGCTATCAAGTATCACTTTTTGAAGGAGAAAGTTGCGGAAGGTGAGGTTAAGTTGGATTTTGTTCCAACTACAGAGCAAGTAGCAAATATTTTCACAAAACCATTGCCCAAGGAAGTTTTTGAGTACCTTCACAATAAATTGGGAGTGGTCACACTTCCCAAGAATTGACTAGCTACAGGGATCACATTCTTAGGGGGAGCATTTAAGTATTTGATTATATTTTTGCTCATGTTCATGATTTTTGCTAAGTGTAATAAATTTTGCCTAAGAATGTTGTGCATGGACTCAGGGGGAGTCTGCAGTAGCCCTTTGGTATTATTGTCAAAGGGGGAGAAGAGTTACGAGAAATTGCACATGTGTTGCCAACAATTCCAAAGGGAGAGATTGTTGAGCAAGGTGCAACAACAATATTGTCATTGTTGTCAACACAGTCATATAGATCTATTGATGCAATGGACAGGAAGTTCAAAAGCTATTCAGATGCAGAAGACAGGAGTTCAAAGGTTATTCAGAGTATGTACGATTATTTTCCAAGAAGACCGAAGTGGCCCATATGCAAAATATCAAAGAGAAAAAGGCAAGTGGAAAAACTGTCATGATTTCATAACATGTTGGAAGAGAAAGAGAAAGTAGGAAAATGTGTCACGATTTCATGACAAGTTCGAAGAAAGAGAACAAGTAATAAAAGTGTCACGATTTCGTGACATGTCACATTTTCGTGACTAAAATAGGAGAGAGAAATTAAGTTTGAAAAGTGTCACGATTTCGTGACATGTCACATTTTCGTGACTAAAATAAGAGAGAGAAAGTAAGGTTGAAAAGTGTCGCGATTTCGCGACATGTCGCATTTTCATGACTAAAATAGGAGAGAGAAAGTAAGTTTGAAAAGTGTCATGATTTCGTGACATGTCGCATTTTTGCGACTAAAATAGGAGAGATAAAGTAAGTTTGAAAAGTGTCACGATATCACGACATGTCGCATTTTCATGACAAAAGAAAGAGAAGAAGCATACAGAAGCAGAACTGTCATGATTTCGTGACAAAAGCAAAAAGAAAGACTTCGGAAGCAGAAGTGTCACGATTTCGTGACAAAATCAAAGAAGTAAAGTATGAAAGCAGAAGTGTCACGATTTCACGACAAAATCAGAGAAGAAGACTTCGAAGGTAGAAGTGTCACGATTTCATGACAAAAGAAAAGAAGCTAAGTATGGAAGCAAAAGTGTCACAATTTTGCGACAAAAACTAAGTTGAAGACTACAGAGGCAGTAGTGTCACGATATCGCGACAAAAGCAAAGTTGAAGTCTATGGAAGCAGAAGTGTCATGATATCACGACAAAAGCAAAGACAAAGCATACGGAGGTGAAAGTGTCGCGATATCACGACATGTATTTTCGTGGCAATAGCAACAAAAGAAGCTACAGAGGCAAAAATGTCATGATTTCATGATAGGTCGTAAATGCGCAAGTCAAGAAGGAGAACTCGACTGAAATGAGAAGTATGATAGTGGACCAACATCACTATGGCATTTACAGGGGCAGTTACAGAGTGATTTCATACTGCTCAAATATGAAGAGTGATCAAAATTTAGTATGGCGGTTACAAGGTCTGTCTAGAATGAAATCATCAAGCGATGGATAAATTGAACATCTTCTTGAGTTGAAGACGACGAAGACCGATGACAGCCGACTAAAATTAGGGTTTACAATTGTTATGAAAGTCGACTAAGATTAGGATTTACAACCGACTAAGATTAGGGTTTTCATCAAAAAAAATATTGTTATAAAAGGAGGGATGTTTGGAGAATTGAGAAGTGTGGTTGAATGTGTGTGAAATACGGTCGTTGTGCATAGAGAGCAAGTCATGTCGAATCATGCTAAGTGCAAAATTCGCAAAGAGAGTAGAGTGCACAAAAGGGAGAAGACGATCGTGAAGTTCGACTATAACGAAGCAAAGTGTGCGAAGTGATTACGCAGAGAGAGCAGAGTGCGTAGAGAATGCAAAGGTGAAGAAGACCAGTTAGGGTCTTGCAAAAGCAAAGGTATCTTACTATAAAACTTATAGATTCAAATTGAATTTCAGGTTGCAGCTTGGAATCAAGGGTTGGTGCTCCTTTCTGTTAGTGCAGATAAATTAGGGGTTAGTGCTCCTTCTAGTTGGTGCTGGTAAATCAGGGGTTGGTGCTCCTTTCTATTGGTACAGATAAATCATGGGTTAGTGCTCCTTCCAGTTGATGCTGGTAAATCAGGGGTTGGTGCTCCTTTCTATTGGTGTAGATAAATCAGGGGTTGGTGCTCCTTTCTGTTGGTGCAAATAAATCAGGGGTTGGTGCTCCTTCCAGTGGGTTCTGGTAAATCGATTGTAAAGTTATGCTTTGCAAAGGCTGGATTTGGATGGTAGTCCAAGCAGTCAATTTTTGAGGAGTAGCCACATTGGTTAACCTCGTTAAATCTTGTGTTGTGTGATGCTATTTTGTTATACTTGTTGTATCTAGTAATAAGTTTTAATTGCTACGATATTAAGAGCTATAAATTCAAGTTTAAAGAGCTACATTGATTCACCCCCCCCTCAGTGTCATTGTAAGACTAACATCAAAACCCTAAATCTATCATCTCAAAGGAAGCATGAAACTATGAGTTCATATCCTAAATTAAGGCAAGAGATTCAAATGTAATGAGAAGATAATCTACATATAGCACAATCACCAAAGTCTCCCCATCCTAATGTTTGATTTAAATATCATATTAGACCTTACATTACCAAAAACCCATAGCTAAGGAAAGGGTGGATCTTATCATACCAAGCACTCAATTCTTTCTTAAGTCTACATAAGGAATTATTCAATCAACATACGAAGGGTGTAAGACCCTCAAGCTCAAAACTAGGTGGTTGTTGCATGTATATATCCTCCCAAATATCTTCATTAAGAAAGACACTCTTCACATATACCTAATGTACCTTCATACCATAGGAAGCAACTATAAATTGAATCATCCAAACAAAATATATCCTATCAAATAGAGAAAATATCTCCAAGTAATCAATTCCCTCATTTTGAGAGAAAACGTTAGAAACAAGGCATACCTTGTGCTTCTCCACCTAACCATATAAGTCTATAAAATCTTATAGATATATTTACACCCAACAACATTATTTCATTCTAGATGAGGAACAAGCTCCCATGTTTGATTCTTCATCAAGGACTCATACTCAGTAAGCATGACATATTTCCACTTTGGTTGGACCTTAGCCTAAGAATATATGAGAGTATATCTAGAATTTTCAACCTTCAATAGCTAAGTACAATAAGGAAAATTTCTATGTAACTCTATATAAATAATGGATTGAGCATCCTACAAAATAATTTGAATCCACTTGGGTATTGGATGAATAGTGAAATATCCATGCACATCTTATGACAAAACAACATTAGAAGCTAGACCTAAAGCATGCAAATAATATTTAAAACCCATCTCATCATCCAATACTATGGCATAATGAACTAGTGTATCAAGCTCAACATTCTTAGAATCTAAGACTAAAGGTTTTGAAGGTGGAACTATTTGAGGAGGGATCAAATATCTAGGTGTAGGATCTTCACTAGAAGATGAAAAGGAAGACCCAATAGAAATAGAGCCCATATGAATATTTGAAGAATCTATTTGAAAAATTAGATAAATAGGAGGATCTTTAGCCAAAATCTCAGGCGGAGGATTTTATGGAACCCCTAAAAGAACCTTATAAAAATTGTGTCTCTCCAAGTAATAATCTCATGCCTTTGAGGATCATAAAGATGATATGCCTTAAAGGTATTTGAGTACCCAATAAAAATATATTTGTGACTCTTTTATATCTCCTTTCAAATTTCTCTAGGTATGTGATCCCATGCTAAAGACCCAAATATATAGAGTCATGACACATTAGGCTTGTCTACTATTAACCTCTCAAGGGATGACATACCCTAAACTACTCTAGTAGAAACTCTATTGTTGATATATAGTACACAAGTAAAGTCATATACCCAAATTTTATGCTTCATATTCTTGGCATGAGACATATCCATGATAAACCTATTTTCGTCTTAGCTACCCCATACTTCTTTGGATTATAGGTGAACATTCCTTTGAAAGTTGATATCATGAAGAGTAAAAAAATCATAAAAATCATTTCTCATGTATTCACCTTCCCTATATTACGTGATAATTTTGATATTTTTTCTAGTTGATTCTCTACTAGTGATTTGAATACCTTAAACTTTTCAAAAGCCTCATGTTTGATATGAATAGTATACAACCATACATATCTAAAGAAATCATGAATGAAAATAAGAAAGTATCTATTCCTAGAAATGGAAGGTTTACCCATGGATCCATATTTATCACTATGAATGAGCTCCAAGGGTCATGCAACATGCCTCACTATCCCTTTTGGAAAGGACTCTCTATGATGCTTCCCCAAAATACATCCCTTACATGCACCACTTGGAGCGAAAATATGAGAAATCCCAATAGCCATCTGATGACAACACATGTACCTCAATGACCCATAGCTAAGATGCCCAAGTATATGATACCATCACTAATTTGGATTATTTACTTGTGCTACCATAGAAACAAAATATTTCTTCAAAGAGAAAGAAGTAAAAAAAATCAATTAGTCTATCAATTTATATATCTAATCTAACTCATCACAATATCCAAAGGTAATTGTATTAAATCCTTTATCAATGTCCTTGACCAACCAAATATTAGGTTAGAACTCCATATTTTTATTTGTATGGGTGATGCAATAAATAGATAAAATATTGGGGCCAACACTAGGAACATTAAGAACCTCATCAAATAAATAAGATACAATATTGAATTCTCCACAACTTACTACCTATAAGGAAGATATTATCCAATGATAACACACTCTCTTGAATGTGATGTATTGTAATACTATAGAAGATATTTTTGCTTGGTCACGTGCCTTTTTGCTCTTGAATCTATAATCCCCTCATCAAAAATAGTGAATGTCCAATATGTTGAATGAACAACTATAGGAGCTTGTGATATCTCACCACCATTATTATCCTAACCCTGTGTATAGAAGAGAGTAGCATCAATGCTACTATTTTTATTGCTTTCTCAATATTTTTAATTAGAATTCAATAAAACTCTGCTTTGTGTTACTCCTTCTTGGGCTTCTTATCATTCTACTTTGGATTTTATTATTTTAAGCTTTGATCACTCCTTTTGCATGATCCTAATTGATTAAAGTATGAATCTTACACCTTTGTATTTGAGGATAATGGTGAATAAGATATTTAAACACTTCATAAATTAGATGCGGAGGGGAATTTGGGAAGTAGACATGAAGCATATCAAACACAACAATAACTATATTATATGCCTCTAATACATTGTTGAAAACAATATTTTAGAAGCTCAGTGTTATCTCCTTATCCATTGCCTATTGTTTCTTTTTTGTTCCATTTGGAATTCTTATAGTACTCTAAATGTCATCTTGCAACTTCTTGAATTGGCTCATATACTGATCAATAGTATCAAATGAGTCCATAGTCAAGGTAGCAAGGTTTGACTCTAATATGCTAATTTTTATGGAATGAATACAATTACACAATACTTGAAATTTATCAAGTGCTTCCATGGTATTTATAGTGTCGCTAACATAAGTGTCACCAATCTTGTTAACATGAAAAACTATCACACAAAGAGCATTATCTTTCTTATCAGTATATAATTTATTTCTCTCTTTAGAATTAGTCTCTCGAGGCTTCTCATTAACATATTTGAGCAAACCCCTTACTTTGGAGCAACGATTCAAACTTGATTTTACAAGCAGAATAGTCTGAATCATTCAATAAGGCACATGTTGATCCATAAATTTACTACTAAAATATAAAATCCTACATGCAATTATAACTAGAAATAAAAACAACAATATAGAGATCTCAAATAAATATATGATCTAAAAAATGGCTCAAAACACTTTCGTATACAAAAGTTGTGGCCCTAGAAGTTTAGCCTAAAAATAACACAAAATGCCTGTAAAACCTTTGAAAAAAATTAAAAATGAGAGGTCACCACATGTTGCTATGTGATTCACTAAGGGATATCTAACTATACAATAATTGAAAAACATGTTGACGAATAAGATGATGTCACTTGTCACTATTTGTAATAAGGGGATACTAACTAGGTGTTGACTATGTAGGACATTGGTAAATGTACCAATGATTTGGACTCTACAAATTGTGAATATTTCGTTCAACCTACAACCTATAAACCGTATGCCACTCATCAATATTTGATTTACTCAAATATTTATGCTTGCCCAAACTTACTATTGGCTATGTGATCATGCAGTCATTAGGTTCAATGAGATGGATGAATTTGATTGGTTATACCTATTTTTATATCTACCATGTGACTTTCTACCTACCACATCGATTGTTGAAATGTTGACCCCTACATTTTATCCTATTCCATATTAATAAGTATCATGTTACTTGTCATATCATCACCTTCCAAATCATGATTCACTATGTCATCCTATACCATCTGAGTGTCATGTCATTAGCTACCACATCAACATAGGGTACAATACTAGGTGCCACATCATTACATGGTATGTCATCACATGCATGGAAGAATTTAGTGACATCACCAACCCCATGTCATCAGGTGCATGTCAAAAATGGATGATGTCATTAGTTACCATTTCATCATTCTATGCCAAGTCATAGCTATGGATGTTATTTTTCATAGGACTGACATCATCATATATACCAAAATATTTGAGGACATGGGACATTTAAGGTTCCAAGTACTAGGGGAGGCTCCCCTAGCCATTTGAGCTAAGGCATCAATGCAATACTAAAGGCAAATCAACTTGGATAAACCCTTTTCATTCTATGTATTATGCATCATGTTCATTTTTACTCCTTTACATGCGCACAATCAAGGTTCCAAATACTAGGGGAGGCTCCCCTAGCCATTTGAGCTAAGGCATCTATGCAATACTAAAGGTAAATCAACTTGGCTAAACCATTTCCATTCCATGTATTATGCACCATGTTCAATTTTTACTCCTTTAAATGCACACAATGAACATTGCATCATCATGATGCAAGCACACAACCCTCCTCCTACTCTTTAGAATATTTGTTAGGATATTCCATAAATTCAAATTCAATAAATAAAATTTTGGAGGGAAAGATATTTTTTAATACAAATAAATAGGTACTAGAGGAAAAATAAGAAAAAATACTAAACTAGGACCCCCTTAAAATTTTGTAAAGAATCCAAAAATGTTGATGATTCATTCACATCTGTCACAATTTTCCTACATAACCTTTTTTTGTGTCATAAAAAAAAGGATGTCTTCTCATGCCAATGCAACAAAAAAATTGCTTAGACCGATTTAGTAACTTTTTCAAGTAGCTCAAAGGTCTTTGCCATGCACAAAAATTTTCCCATGACTTTGTTGGTGTTAACTTTAAACACAAACTTGAAATAGTAAACACAATATTTTTATGTATTTCATTTCACACACAAATAACTTATGTACAACATGCATATTTATACAACAATGTGTCTCTTAGTTTCAAGAGACTCTTCAATGTTTTTACCCCTTGGTGTTTCACCTTCAGCTTTATCTTTTCATCTTCTCTCATGCTTACCGGAGATGTAACTATTCAACCTCATATCAAATAAAATCATCAATCATTCCCTAGTAAGTACAAAATATCTAATAATGTAATAGTGCCTAACGACCTCCCTTATTATAATATTTGGTATAAATATTATTACCCCCCATGATTCTAGGGGTGATAAATTAGAATTGTACTCTAGCTCTAGCTTTGGCCATGTATTTGACTCTCACTGTGGCTCTGACTCTAACTTTGGATCTAGATCTATTGGCTATGGATTTGTTTCCTTCAACTCCACTAGGTATACCTCTTTGGTCTATTTTAGGGTCTACCTTTGGGTCTTTGCCTCTAGGCTGCTTATGGGTCTTTTTTGTTAGGTCACCTCTAAATTTCCTATGGGTCATCATTACCTCTAGGTTGTCTATGGGTCCTTATCTCTAGGTCATCATTACCTCTTGGTTGCATTTACGTCATCATTGCCTATGGGTCAACCTATGGATATACCTTTAGGTCATCACCTCTAGGAAATTACCACTAAAATATATCTTTGGAATCTTTCATATCTTTAAAATTTTCCACATAATATTATACTGGAGAGCCTATCACTACAGGTCTTCCAAGAATAGTTGGGATCATATTATTTTGCAAGAACTATAACTAAAGGCTTTCTAAGCATAGCTTGTGTTATATTTTTATGTAGAAATTATGCATCTCGAGTTTTACAAGATTAAAATACTTTAGGGGAAAACTTTTATTATGATATTTCTCAACCATCAACCTTGGTCTTCTTTTATAGAAACCATTCAATATTTCTTTTGCTTTATCTCAATTTTAGATATTCATCCATCCACTATTCATATGCATTTTTTGATTACTTTATATTTGTGCCAACACTTTCTTTTAGAGTGATTATTATCTCTAAAAATTTGGTAAGGATAAGTCCCAACACCTAACTACCTTATGTATGGGTTGTCCACAATGACTACAACTTAATCTAGGAATCTTCTCTTCTGCATAGATTTCTCTTTTCACAAACTTGATATCCCTACTTCTTATTGGACCATCATAACCAAGGCCTTTATTATTTAGTCTTACATTTGGTTATATGGAATTTTTCATGCCTTATCCATGTCTTCTAAATCATGTACCATTTAAACCAATATGTTTCATTAATTTTGTGTCAATTCCTTTGGTGTGTTTTTCCAAGAACCTAATTTCTTTATTACTATGTCCTTCATCAACATGGCCATTGTCATGACCAATACTACCACCAGCATTTAAACTCCCAAAATCTTCATCATCACTATAATATTTAGTATCATGGCCTTTGACGTGGCTAACACAATCAATGACATTAGAATGCTTATCTTCAACACAAACTCTACTATCATTAGAAATATTTAGATCACTAGTGTCACAAGCGATATTTATCCTTTATATAAAATCACTTATACCATAAAAAGCATTTGCCACTATTGGCTTCAAATCCCCTGTGTCATAAGTAAAATTTGTTCAATAGATAAGGGCGCTTGTGTCACAACAAACACTTTCCATCATGGGATTTTTCTTCAACCTTTTTCTATTTTCCTTTTATTTTTGCACTTAAAGATGTCAAGATTAATTAATACTATATATACTATCTTCACAACTTAAATTGGGAATGAGACATTATTTTCAAGGCTATCTTCACAAGTATCAACATCTCTAATAATGGAACGTAAGGAGGACCTTAATGTTAAGGATTATCCATTTTTATAAAAATCTCAATCTTATTGAAAATAGAGATTTCTAGATTTCTTCTCTCCACTTGTTTTTATGACCTATACTTTTGAATTTATGCTTGCTTTTCTCCACCTTCACTTATGATTTACTTCTTGGCTTATTTCCTCTTTGCCTTTCCTATTTTATCAAGTGATATGAACACTTCTTGTACAATTTAAAATTTATTTTCTTCAACATAATGATGAGGGTTCCTTATGTCTTTCAAATGGCCCCCATTTCAATATATCACCAATCCAATATACCAAGCATTTATATATATTTGCTCTTCCTATATAATCATTTGGTACATTGAAGAAGCTAGTCCTCTTTATATACACGACCGTACATGAGAGAGACCTTAAGGTATGTGAAAGAGAATGATATATAACACCAAGGCAATACAAAAAGTAATTCATCTTTTACATTACACTTGCTTAAAAAGAAAACTTCATATGTGGGTATAACTTCCCTATATACTTGGATTTTCTTAATTTTAGGATTTACATCTAACAATAGTGATGAATGGGGTAAAAATGAAGTGAAACAAAAATTAAGAAAATATATTTTTATTTCTCCTCGATGATTTATAGGGCCAATATCTAGTTGTCATTATGGCAGTTGTATTAGGCTTTAAATGTAGTTACTTAACATGACAACATTACCTGTAAACATAATTCATAGGCATCATTTATACTAAATATTGCAATTGTACAAACACATGTTTTGATTTATGTACAATGCTTCTTTACCATAGATCCAAATCTTATGACAAATTACAAATTATTTTGACACCAAACATACAATGACTCCTTAACTTTTCAATATAAAACTTTGACCTTACAACTCACCTTGACTTGGACTTTCAAAACATAACAAGATATTTTATATCACATAAAAAATAATTTGACTCTTAATAACCCTTGCTTATATAACAAGATGATTAAAAATATTTGACTCTTTTGACACTTAGACATAATAACTTGACATTTACATCATTATTTTTTTTAACACGACACTAGACAACAATAGACTTGATGCTTGTGAAAAAATCACATACAACATGAATTTGTTTGCAACTCACCTATACACTCTACATAAATGTGAAAAATACTTCTCATAGAAAACTCTTGTTACATGACTTAAAAAAAGAATCCATTTTTTTTATTTTTCTTTTTTTAATTTTAACTTTTCTTTCTTTTCTTAAAAATAAAATAATATTTTTCTTATAAACCTTTACCTCTATTTTCCAAATATTATAGTTTCTTTGAAGTTACAACTCCCCTCCTTGCCACCTTATCTAAGAAAATGAAAAGTTTATGCTTTTAACTCTAATGAATTTTTAAAAACAAATTTGATTAAAAATAGCATGAAGTTGAAACTGTCCTCCACATCTATATCGCAAAAAAATTCTTCCAAGTGTCCTCCACAGGGTTAAAAAATGGTCAATATAGAAACTTATAAACCACTGCTCAACCGTTTCTCCTCCTTCTCTCTGGAAAAAATATGTCCTCCGCATGGCAACCAAGAATAGTATCCTATGAAGACATCCTTCACATGGAAACCAATAATAGTATCCTATGGGAGCCTACATGAATTTCTTTTGCAATAGTGTCAAAGGTGGACCATATCCTATGTTTCTAACAAACTATGGAGCTCCATGCTAAGAGCAAGCTCTAGATTTTACAAATGCAACTAAAATTTTTAAATCAAAATTCATCATCTTTCACCATGCAATCTAAGCTTTCTCACTCCAAATTTGGGGGTTTCTACTATGATTTATAATAGCGAATATGCCATTGGATTACGAAGATCAAATGATGAAAACCTTTGAGGATATCAAGAAGGAGAGTGAGTATGAATATATTCACAAGGTATCAAGACCTGTCATTGTAGAAAATGGCATGGGAATGGTTGCTATGTTTGAGCTTGTTTGAGTGAGTCATGACAATATTATTGGTGAAATTAGTTTTCTAGAGGGTGATTCTACCACCATTTAATTTTACAAAGAGACTACTAGATTAATGGTGAATGATCTTGTATTGCATATGTGTAACCCTCTGTCAGTGGAGCTTGGGCTTGGAATTCTAAGTAACATATTTAATGGGATTCAAAGACCTTTAAAAAATTATTGCCATCAAGTCGAGAGATGTATATCTTCCTTGTGGATTTTTTTTGCCATAACTTGACAAGAACTCATTTTGGGAATTCCAACCTAAGAAACTATATATTGGAGATGTCTTAACTAGAGGTGGTCGATATGCATTAGTCTTTAAAAATAGTCTTATATAAAACTACATTGTTGTTCCTCCTAGAGTAATGGGAAAGATAACATACCTTGCATCATAATGCTTCCTACATGGTCAATACGTACATCGATAACTGTCTCTTCCAAGCTTACAGATGATACGATGCTTCTAACTGGACAAGAAGTTCTTGATGCTTTGATATCATTGTTAAATTTAAACACAAACTTGAAAAATATTTATCATAGACTTGAAATATTAAACACAATATTTTTTTCATTCATTTTATGCTTATGTACAACATGCATATTTATACAACAATGTGTCTCTTAGTTTCAAGAGACTCTTTGGTGTTTTCATCCCTTGGTGTTTCACCTTTAACTTTATATTTTCATCTTCTCTCATGCTCATAGGAGATGTGACTATCCAACCTCATATGAGGTGAAATCATCAATCAATTTCTAACAAGTACAAAAAATCAAACAATATAATAACACTTAACTATTAGCATCTAAGGACTTTCAAAAAATATTTAGCCTCTTCTTTTCTTCTTTCATGTAGGTCATGCACACTAACCTTTCAGCTATGTTGCTATTTATCAAAAAGTGCCAAAAGAGAAAAGGAAAATGATTTTTTTTTTTAAATCCATAAAAGACAAATGATATTTGCAAAAATATTTAAGAAACCCAATCTTGAAACTAGGACATCCATCTAGACTGAAATTAAAAAAAAACAAATGAGTGGGTTGAGTTTCAAGAGAGGAACAAAGGAAAATATTAGTTAATATTTATTTTGGAGCAAATTTGTCAAATTTAGGGAAATTCTCGCGATCCAAGTCGACCTAAGGTTTTATGAAAAACCTTCTTTCAAACTACTAGTGACTTATAAAAATTCTTCTAGCTACTCCAAACATTGTCTCCCTTTCCCTTAAAAGACACTATAGAAGTTGATTAACCAAATACAAACAATCGATTAATGGATATTCACACCCACTTTTATACCATGTGTTTTACATAGTTTCCAAAAATAAATAGAAATTAATACATGCTATAGTTTTAAACCTCACCACTAACTCTTTGTAAATTATTGAACTCGCAAGATTCCTTGAGTACTAAGTTATTTCATACATTTTCATGGGCTGAGAAATTCGCCCTTTTTTTATTGATTTCTTAGTTATGGGCTCACTCAATTTGATTATTTTCAATGGTTTATTCGATTCGATTTTATGTCCATGCTAATTCTTTATCATGGTTACTTCTTTAATTCTCTCGAGAGTGCACTAGGAACTCATCATCACATGCATATCCTATGTTACTTCTCATAGATATTCCATTATATTGTATCAAAGTAGCACAAAGACCTATCATTGAATACTTAGGAGTCAATATTAAAACCTTGTATTTTTATATGCCTTTTACAATTGTCTTCAAATAAAACCTACAGATAAAAGCAATCCATATCAAGATTGAATAAAACATTATTGTCAAGCATCACTAATAAAACCTAATAAATTTTTATATTATCTTGATAGTAAAACTTTTATGCAAATCTATAAATGTTTGTGGTATTTTTGGAGTTATTGTAATAATAAACATAACAACTTGCAAGCTTAATGTAGTGGTAAGGGTTTTGGCATCTCTTTAGAGAGTCCAAGGTTCAAACCCCACTTAGTATGAAGGGATCAAGAACCCTCATAAAAACCTATGCTTTTCCCTAGAATTTATCGACAAGGA
Organism: Wollemia nobilis; assembly: GCA_028583015.1. Taxonomy (NCBI): domain Eukaryota; kingdom Viridiplantae; phylum Streptophyta; class Pinopsida; order Araucariales; family Araucariaceae; genus Wollemia; species Wollemia nobilis. The sequence goes on along the minus strand of JAQPPZ010000386.1, from coordinate 1,291,955 downwards.
CAACACCGTGGTTAGGGATTTGGCCTCTCTTTGGGAAGGTCCAAGGTTCAAACTACATCATACCCAGAAGGGGATATGTTGGATAGTAGAAATTGAGTGTTTGATATTTTGCTACCCCATTTCAATACCTTGGAGGGTTGGGGGTCCTATTGATTCATATTACCCAATGGGCTAGGGTTACAGTGGCAACATCTGATCCCGATCAAGTATATCCAAAAAAATGTGGTACTGATTTCCCTATGCATCAAAAATAATTGTATGTAACAATCATGTCTAAAACATAGATAAAATCAACCAAGTGGACTTAGATCATCAGTGTAAATGGATTGTGAACATATAAAGATCATATGATTATTGTAAATTTTGGAACTTGTTTAACATTAATAGATGGACTGTGGCATGCAATTAATATATTAAAAAATAGAATATTTTTCTGTGAAATAAATCTTATTTAGAATGCCAAGGCTACATTGTTTCCATGGCGAGACAAGTTCTTTTGATAAAAAAATATTGGAAAATTGTTAAGGGTTTTGAAGGCTGTTGTGTGAGGATTTTGTATATGGATCAAACACAAGCGATGGAAAAGGCTATTTTTTAGACCCTACGAGCCTTGGTGGTCAGTATATTTTATTGTTTTTTTTGCACAAGATAAATGCAGGATATGTTGTATGAGACCCACAATGGATTAGGAATTCTTCATTCAGTAAATCTTCATGTTACAAACTTGACTGAAAATTATTTCCAATTTGCTTCCCAAGGAAAAAGTAAAAATCACACCTTTCCTCGGTGTTTGAGGCATGGATTATAAAGACCCATAAATAAGTTTCAAGTTGCAAATAAAATAAGAGAAGCCTCCTTAGGAAAAGAAAAATTGATTCAAAACTCAAGCAATCTCATTTCTAAGGAACTCTCCCAAAACAAATCCACTATGGAAACCCCCTTCAAGGGTAAGGATTTTGGGGATTCGACCCCAAAAATAAATTTTAGGGATGCCCTCCATGGTGGATAGTCCTAGACTAATGCTAATATTAATATTAAGGAACCTCGTAGACCTCTAAGAATACCTAATATTTATCCCAAAAAAACTAAGTTGGGATATCTAAGAGCAGCTAATGGAATCCCAATTATTAACCTAAAAATGAGTGACATTCAGGATGGCATAGGAGATCTGGAAAGAAGAGGACTGACTTGTTGTTTCTTGTATTTTCATCTAATTCTATCTACTTTCAAAGCATGGGCTACAAAATACTGGGAAACACAAGGTGGGTTACAAATATCTATTTATCCCAATGGTTATTTTCTTGTCATTTTTGCTAATGATGAAGATAGAGAGAAAATATTTCAAGGGGGTCTCCGATTCTTTGGAAGGGTAGGCTTTTCATGAAGCCTTGGCACATTAAATTTAAAGCTAAAGAACATATGCCTTCTACAAGACCTGTGAGTTAGACTCTTTGGTCTTCCAATTGAATTTTGGAATCTAATTGTATTTTCTACAATTGGAAACTCCCTTGGAACTTTCTTTATGATTGTTGATTGTACACACAAATTTGAACACATTATTTATGCTCGAATTTGTGTCTTAATAGATTTCAATAAACCCCTTCCATAAAAGATATTATTACAATTTGGGGAGAACACCTAGGAGCAGGTGGTGGACTATGAGAAAATTCCTTTCCCTTGCAAAATATGCCATGAATATAGTCATTTGGCTAATGTCTATCGAAATAGGATTCCAGATTAAAAGAAAGAGGACACAAACTTAGAAGGTTTCCAAATGCCTAAGAACACTAAAAAAAACTAGTTATGAAGGATCAAGTGATGTTGTCAACTAATATGTTTGGAAATATTTCCACAAATAATCTTACAGGTGAGAAAAAGGACATGATGGAGATAGAAATATTATAAACACAGTTTAAAGATGCAAGAAGGACTCAAAGATAAACTAGGAAATCAAATGTTTTCAACAAAAAAATAAGGGAGAAAACATAGACAAGAAGAACAATATTTTAAATGCTAAAAATTCAAATAATTCTGACCCTAATATAGACTTTGTTGAACCTTCCAATAATGTTTGGGTTGTGTATGCCAAAAGGTAGGCCGCAAGACTAATCCACATCATATGGTAAAAGAAGGTGAGAATCTTGTAGAGGAAGGCAAGATTAATGCCCTTACCAACATCTTTAGGCCCATTATTAATGAAGATCCTCACTTGGAATAATGGAGAGATCAAATGGAATCTTTCAAAACAAAATAAAATTAGAAGATTGATTCAAACAAATCAACTACACCTAGTTTTCCTTGATGTCTATAGGGAAAATGGAATCTATTGCAAGTAAAATCTGGCCAGCAAGAAAAGTGGTTTCACTCAGCTTCCATGGGTTTTTTGGTGTTATTGTTTATCTCTAGGATCCAAAAGAGATCATTATTCACCATATGGTTGGTAGTTGGGATCTCTTGGTTGTGGTTGCACAAAGTAGACAATCTAACCAAATTATGCTCTACTTGATTGTTTATGCTCCAATTACTTTGGAGGAAAAGTGGAGACAATGGAAGGATATAACTTATATTATCTCCCATTTTCCTAAATCTTAGGTCTTGATTTGAGGAGACTTAAATACCATCCTCTATTTGGAAGAGAATAGGGGTAATAGGAATCTAAACGAGAGCTCAAACCTCATGAGTGATTATATTTCTAACCTTCACCTTGTGGATATCAAACCAAATAATGGCCTCATAACTTGGTCTAACAGAAGGTAAGGCTCTACTTGTATCTTGTAAATATTGGATAGGTTCTCATACTCTGATAATTGCTTAATCCATGGTCATATTCCTAAGGTGAAAACTCTTAAAAATTCTTGCCCTTCTATTTTTAGTTAATGTGGCTCAGAGATAGTTCCTTCAAACCTCAAGTGTGGTAACGATGGTAGGAAGGTAAACTAAGGTATGGAACTAAGATGTTTTGTTTTACCAAAAGGTTGCAATACATCAAATCCAAAATCAATATTTGGAATTGGAAGGAGTTTGGAGATGTTAGGTAAAAGAAACAAGAATTGGTTGCTTATCTTGAAGAGTTTAATGATCAAATCCATTTTGATGGCCTCATTAAGAGTTTAACTATTAATGAAATTAGACTCATAGCACAGTTGGAGGAATGGGGAAAAAATAAGAGCTCTTATGAAAGTGAGAATTTAAGATCCAATGGCTCAAAGAAAGCGATTGAAACACATAGTTTTTCCACAAATATCTTCTAGCTCATAGATCCCATAACTTTATTTCTTCCCTGATTTTAGATTCTGAAGACTCTATCCACACTTGTGATGGCATGAAGTCTATCGCAGTCAACTACTTTTTTAAATTGTTCACTATTGTATGTCTTGACTTGACTTCTCAAAAAAATATTTTGAAGTGATCCCAACTCTTATCACTTTTTATGAGATCTCTATTTTGACTACTCTAGTTACTATTAATGAGCTTAAACAAGTGGATTTTAAAATGCAAAAAGGGAAGACCTAGGGACCAAGAAGTCTGGGATATTCTTCGTGTTGATTTATTAGGGGTGGTGGAAGAGGCTAGGAAGTCCAAAGATATTTTAAAGGTTATCAATAAAAATTATATAGCTCTGGTCCCAAAGGCTCAATATGCAAAACATATCTCAAATTTTAGACCAATAGGTTTAGGTAAAGTTCTTAAAATTATTACCAAGATCATGGCAGAGAGGCTGAGACCTCTTTTGCATAAGATTATTTCCCCTAAACAAAGATGTTATGTGGAAGGGAATCAAATTTTGGATGAGATAGTTCTTACTCAAAAAGTCATCCATTCCATGGAAATGCAAAATTCTTCTTCTATGTCCATCCGTTTAGACCTATCCAAAGCTTATGATAGAGTAGATTAGCACTTCCTTGTTAAAGTTGTGAGGTAATTTAGATTCTTTCATAATTGGGTATATTGGATTATGGGATGTATCTCTTTGGTGTCCTACTTAGTTCTTATCAATCGCTACCCTTCTTAGGTGTTCCCAACTTCCAGAGGTATTAGGCAGGGTGACCCCCTCTCCCCTTATTTATTCATCATTCTTGTTGAATGCTTGGGCAGGTCTATGACCAAAAATAGAGAAACTAGAACCCTTTAGGGAGTTACCATTGCTCATGGATCCAGGTCTATCTCTCATAATTAGTTTTTGGATGACTCTATTGTATTAGGTAAAGCTATGGTTAAGGAAGCCTCTACCTTAATCAAATAATTCATTGTTTCTCTAATGCTACGAGGTAATTTATCAATGAAGATAAATAAAAAGTTATATCATTTCACTACTCTCCCCTATAGGAATCCATGGTTCTATATAAATTAAGATATAAGAAGACCTTCCTTTTGATTTCTTATTTAGGCATTCCTATCAACATCTAGAGACAAAAAAAAATATTGGAATTAGTTAGATAGAGTAAAGGATAAAATTGGAAAGTGGACTAATAGGTGGATTTCATATGGGGGTAAAATTACCTTGGTAAAATCTGTCCTTAAAGCTATACCTATTTATGTTTCTATTGTGTTGAATATTTATTTGTGTTGCTAAATATGTTGAAAACAAAAGTCTTAAATATCTTGTTCACTATCAACTTCCTACTATAGGTTCTCCCATTTTGGTGGTTCTTAGGATTGGTGAGACTTTGATAAAGAAGAAGTTATTTTGGATCATTTATAATGGTCAAAAGGTTAATTTTTGGATAAATTCTTGGGACGATCACCAACATTTGATAACTTAGTTTCCTGATTAGAGGCCCTATATGGAGAAGCTTCACCAAGCTAACTAGATAAAAGTAGCTAATTACTATTAGTACCATACTGGTAATTTAGAGGTTGGTAGATATTGGATCCCTATTGAGGACTAGCCTATTCAAATTCTAGAAAGGTAAAGGAAATATATCCAATGCATCCTTTATATGAGATCTCTCTCTAGGTCCCATGATAAGTACTATTTTGGATGGAACAACACTACTATGGATGAGTATAATATTTCTCAAGGTTACTTGACCTTATGCCACAAGAATACCAACTAGTCCTATGATATATTTACATAGCTATGGGCTCAAAAGCTCTATCCTAAGTTACAAATATTCTATTTTGGCACAACTTTGTTGTCTGGGTTCATCAGGAGGAAGTGGATCAAACAAAGAATCAACTCCCCCATATACAAAGTTAATCAAATTCGAGGTTTAACCTATGTTATAGACCGCACCTATGGATAAAGGTGGGTCACATGGGTGACCATAGTATTTAATATTATCAATGTTAGGTGAGTTTATTTTAACACTCTCAATTATGTACTCACCAATACTAGGATTAGTGAGATGAACTGCAACTTTGGTTTGATTGGATTTGGATGGAATGGGTGCAAAGGTAGAGGCTTTTGAGATTATTTGTGATTCAACTAGAGGGAAAGGCATATGTTGCAAGGGTGCATCATCGATATATAGATTAATTTTTGCAATATTGGATGGTTGACGTGGAAATAATTCTTGTTGAATAGGTTCAGGTTGAGACAAATTGATGGGAGGTGCTTGTGAAATTGGAGGTGTGGATGATGAAATATGATTGATGATTTGGATGATGTGGAAATTTGTCCCCCTTGTATGGATGTTGAAGTGGAAGCCTAATTTGGATTGGTGATTGTAATTGGTTCAAGAATGGATTCTTTTAATGAATTTTTTTTATGTGAAGTGGATAATGTGGTGAGAGGTATGAGGGATACATGGGTAGATGGAAGTGATGGCTCATATGGGTTTGAAATGAAATTGCATTATTCAAATGGCTCAGTGTTAGCTAATATACAATGAATATTTCCCTCATGTACATATTTTAGATATTGGTGCAATGCGAGGGAACACTTTTAATTTCCCTAATCTAGGGGCACCTAAGAAGTATGTTATTAGCCATTGCCCCTTCTAGGATATGGAACATAGTGTGGATGGTTTTGACCCCCACTATCACAAGCAGGACTACAATACCTATTGTGGAACACAAAGCATCATTGAATGCTCACAAAGTGAAATTTGATTTTGTGATATGATATGGTGGTAGGTTGATGTGTTGTAATGTTAAAGTGGTGATGACATTGATAGAGGATTCGATATCAATTAACACTCATTTAAAAGGATTTTGATCGATATGATCTATAATATGCAATGGAGGATCAAGTAAATCTAATGATACAATATTTATTTCAAAATCATAAAATGAAATTGAAGGTTCTATGCATGTTTGGATGTTTCCTATAAAATGGGTGAAGGCATTAGGGTCTTGAGTTTGAAGTTCGATGGATTTCAAATTTTTCATCAATGCCTCATGATGTGGGGGAGATTATTGTATGAGCTCATAGATCAAAAATTTGATCAAAGCCAACATAAGGCTATGTGTTAATCGACTCTTCAGTGTGATAGGGGGTTTTGGTGAATGATTTGGAAGATGAATTGGTTGAAGTGGATTGGTGCAGTTAGGTTGTTGAGGTCTAGTAGACATTGGAACCATAGAAGGAGAAACTATTGTTTGTGGGTCATTCAAATATTGTGTTTTATTTTTATTTCTTTAACTTTTGGTGACTATATGAATAGCACCAACAAAACCTTGGTGATCTTGAGTGTTATATATATGATTGACTTGATTGGGGCTAACTATAGAAGTTGATGCCCCTTTTGTTTGTTGTGCACTCTCATGTTTAGGAAGAAGCGTCTGATAGATGATAATAATCTGATTTTACTATGCTAGAGGATTATCAAATTTTATAGTCATGTTCTCAATGAAATCTTGCACAATATCTTTAAATGAATAGCAACTATTGATATCATGACTTGAAGAACACAATATTATACTAAGATATGGGGTGAACAGTATAAGACCACTTTTTATTTTTCTTTCCCAAACAATATTATCAATGGCAATATCAATAGTAGTAACCAAATCAATGCATACATCATCACACACAATAGAGAAACCAATTTAACGTGGTTCACCCAATGTGGGCTACTCCACAGAGAAAATATTTCAATAAAATTTTCTCAACAAATCTCTTGGGAATCCTTCCCTATTACAATATTTATGGACCTTTGTCCAAATCAGATACCAATACCCTAATCAAGTTTGTGGTCCTTTATCCATAGGATAACTCTTTCCCCTTTATTTATTTGTGGATCTCTATCCACAGGAGAACTCATTCTCCTCTGCTCTAGCTGATGACCTTCTAGAAGACTACTGCCTCAATTGCACTGCCTTGTGGATCTCTCTCCATTGAAGACCTCTATCCTCACTCAAAAGACCTCTATCCTCATTGCATTAGCTAATGGATCTCTATCCACTGGAGACTATTATCCTCTGCTCTATCACCTCCAAAGCTTAATCTTAGCTCTAAGACTTACCTCAAATCTGCTCAACAAGTCCTCTCTAGAACTTATCTCAAATCTTCTCAACAATTCCTCTCTAGAACTTGTCCAATTTTCTCAAAAAAATTTCAATAGAATTACCTCAAATCTACTCCCAAGTATTCACCAAGACTTATCTCAAATATTCTTGTAATATTTTACAAAAGCTCACACTAATCTATCCTTAAGTCCCCTCTAGGATTTACTCAAATTTGCTCACAAGATTTCACAAAATATTTCTTAACTTTGTCCTTAAATCCCCTCTAGGACTTACTCAAAACATTTCACTAGCTTTCACAAAAGCTCATTCAAATCAATTGCAAAACTTGCATATACAACTCAACTTAATCCTTTCAGAAAACCTCTTTCAATCACACAAATAAGTTTCACTCAGAATATTGTTTAACCATAGAAGCATATAGAGAATGGTAAGAGACTCAATATGTTTCACACTCACAATTCACTCTATCACTTTCAAAATCACTTTCAAATCAATTTAGAAATAAGGAATAATTTGTTTCACAAATATTGAACTAACACTCCAATGCACTCAATCAATAATGCTCAACCAACTTCACTCAATCATCCACTCAATGAAACACAACTTGCTTAAAAACCCTAACCAAGTGTTTCACTATACTTTCACCAACTCATACTATGGAACTCAAACCTTGACTCAAGATGGTTCCAATGTCACATAACAATGATACTCATGTTATTTCACAAACCCTAGTCAATATGGTTCTCAATAACACATAACAATGATACTCATGTTCTTTTATCATCCACAAATCATGCACATGAAAACTCACTCAAATATTTCCAACAATGCTTATCAAACAATCCTTTTCACTCCAAATTTGCATTTCACAACATTCAATCCAACAATATTTCACTCACAAGGATGATATGCCCATACCTTTTGTTTTGATAGAGATATGACTTCAAAACCTGTCTCAATCACACTCAAATCCTTTTTGCCACTTTCAACGTTAGATAGCAACAATTTCTTTGAAAATATCCACTCAAATATTTATTTCACCATACAAAATATCAAATCTCTAATACACCTTATAATCTCCAAACTCTCAAATTAATATTCAAAAATCAAGTTCCTTTACTAACACCTTATAAACTCCAACCTTTCATAATAACATCCACCACATAAAAAATAAATTCTTTTCTTAAAACTTATAACTCCAAACTTTATAAAATAAATTATTACCATCAAAAATTATAATAAAATATTTTAATTTCCTTACACCTTATATCTCCCTTAACAAAATCACAACTACCTTTTAAATCTCATAAAGCCCTTTGATGCAAATTTTCGAATATCAAACCTTTGGAAAAATTAAAATGTGAGATACATACCTTTCCTTTTAATTCTGCCCCAAAAATATTTTTGTCGAAATTCGAACACACGACCTTACCTTTCCAAAGCCCTAGCCCAATGCTCATCCACCATTTGGGCTACGTGTCCACACAAAATTAAAAGGTGCATGTACTCCTCTATGTTCCTTGTCTTTTCTCCACTAGGCACAAACGAAAATTGGTTTCCCTTTGACAAAATACAATCATGTGAATCAAACCCGTGATCTTGACCCAAGAAATGCCTTAACGCAGCCCTCAACTTCCACTTGCACTACCAAGCACCTTGATACTCGTTTGGTGCTCCGTTTAAATTGATCATCATGTCTACCCTCTAACACTTAGCACATGTGAATTCTTTCCTTTCTCCTTTTATGAATGCAACACATGAATTCCTTAGACTTTTGGGCATATAATTTTGCATGGATAATTTTTAATTAAAAACCTTTACCCTTTCTATTGTTAGAATAAATAATTATTCTCTTAAGTTATACTAGGATAGACTTACTTGAGTTACCACTCTTCCATGAGTCAGGTGAACTCTCAGTTTAGACTAGTTCAGATTTGATAAATCAGTATTTGAGCTTCACTCCATACTTGTGATGTATTTGCATAGCTATTTCTTCTAATAGAATATTGTTCCTCAATATTTCTAACATGGTACCAGAGCTAGGATAGTTTTTGCAATCATTCAAGTTTTTTTTTAACTTTTTTTTCAAAACTGGTTCATTTCATTAGTTCAATTGTAGTCTCTCTGGTGGTTTCTCTTGTATACTATTTGGCAAGCCCTGTTGCTCACATGTTTCAGCTCTAGCCATCACTTGGCCAATTTTTTTCCATTGGTGTCCCACTGTAGTCAAGGAAAATTTATTCCTGACCCCTTTAAATCACCATTGTTAGCTTTATTTTTAGTCAGATATCTTTTATGTTAAAATTGTTCTGGTTTTAAAACCAAATGATTTTATAAATTATTGAAGCATGCTTTTTTCTCTACTAAGCCCAAAACTTTTAAAAAAATTAGAGTATTTTCTTTAGGATATCACATTGGTGCTTGCAGATTCAAGCTCCTCCTCCCTGTCAACACACATTTTTGCTTGTAAAATTGACCTTGGTGGTGTGGCACTCTCTTTTTCTCTTGAATGCTATCTTGGGTGACATAGCGCTCTATAGAATCGAGCTTGCTGCCCAAATAGTTTTTCAAATTATCCTTTCAACAAGAATTTTATTTCACACACATTTATGAGAGTGGTGTTTGATTATATCGTCAGTAGCAATTAATGAGAACATCCTCTCCTAGCCATACTTCAGAGTTATAAAAATTTTGAAATCATCGCCAATCAATCTTGGTGTGTTCTATTCATTCACGACTAACATGCAACGCTACCCCGATGCGTGAACAAAGTCTTTTCATTAACGCCAAGATCGCGTCGATCCTGGGCTCGACGATTCTCCTGCCTATAAAATAAATAAATTCATTTGTAAATTGCACTATCATAAAAAATGATTTTTCTAAGTTTAATTCAATATGATTGTGCCAAGGTCATCTTCTGTTGAGCTCATATTTTTCTATGTAGGATATGCTGGTAGATAATAAGTGAAAGCAGTGCCATCTTGAAGGCAAGGCATTTGATTGCAGACATATAATCTTTGGCCCTGATTACAGATGTCTTTTATTCTGTGTACGAAGCGAGGATAAAGCATTCAAAAAAGTAAAATCTTGCTAGCATCTTGGAGATGATTTTTCATCTGTGTTGAAGCTTTGAGTTCTCATCTTGCTCGTTGTGTTTGAGGCAACATATTTGAGAATGTTTGGCTATCAAAAAAATTTCTTCAAAGCAAGGTGTCCATTATTTTTTATTTTTGACTTCATTTGCTTTCTTACAGGTATCCTTATGGTGTGGAGTGTTCAACTTGTTCCCAAGGTGTGAACGCTTATCGAGTTTTGGTCATTCTCGTAACATTTAAACTCCCTGCACAAATTGAAGGATAGTAGATTTCAATGCAACACCATGACATTCGAGGGAGAACAATGGATTTAATGCAACATCATGGAATTTAAGGGAGTCCCATATCTACAATTGAGGAGAAAACTTTGATATGTGCATCGACTAGAGAGCAAAGAGTTGCTTTCATATTTGAAATATTTTGTCTCCACGATATTGAAAGTGTGGGTTTTAATATTGTCTCATTCAAAAGGAAACTATTTCTACACAGTGTTGCCTTGTAATTTAAGAACACTCTTCTAATGTTATAAAGAGAATTGTAACAAAAAAAATATCTTTTTTTGAGCCCCTCTCACTACTTTGCCTACTGTGTAAAGGCAATTCTAGTGATGGGTCTCCTTGTAACATTTAAATTTAAAAAAAAAATTGGGAGAGTTTTTCTTGAGGTGCTACTTCTTGCACCTATTGTCAACTTCAGGGGGGTTGTTTTTGTTGGTCCTTGCATCTCCTATTGTGCTCCTTGGATTTGTTCTCACATTCCTTTTTTGCTAAGTTCCTTATAGTAAATAGGTATAGGAGGAAAATTTGGTGGTGGAGCCCAAGTGTGGCAGTTTTTTTGGCCACTTAGTTTTGTTGCTTACATATCATTTCAGCATCTTCTAAGAAGTTCATCATACAAAAATATTTTTTTAAAAACACATGAACATTTGTAAACTCAAGCAAGAAACTCAAATATTTTTTCAAAGAGAGCACTTAAATTTTTTTAAAAAATCACCTATGTGCCATGTATTGGACTTCTCATTTACTTATAGTTTCCCTCATGTAAGGGCGGGTAATTGAGAAGTACGGTATAGAGGTCTGGCTGATTATAATTGCTTCATAAGCCTATGTTCCACGTATCAAATCTCCTCATTACTTATAGTTTCCCTCATGTAAGGGTGGGTAATTGAGAAGATAAGGTATAAAGGCCTGGCCAAAATTTCTTGCTTCATAAGCCTAAATTCATATTACCAAAATCTCCTCTATACTTATAGTTTCCCTCACATAAGGGCAGGTATTTTGAGGAGATTGGTATTATAATCAAGCTTATGTTTCCTTCCTTACATAGGTGTTTCTGCTACAACTTCATTGTATTCACTAAATCACTTGAAGTTAAAGGGGGGAATTATTGGTTCACTTCAATTTTTCTTTGGAAAAATGAATACAATTGATCCTCTCACCCCTCATAACTATCATACATGGAAGCCAAAAATATTAAATTTCATTTCTCAAAAAGGGCTCACACACTTGCTAGAAGAGGAGCAACCTGAATTTGAAAAGGAATATGAAAAATTTGTTCATAAAGGGAAGATGTATGAAACAATGGGTATTATAAGCACAAATGTAAATGAAAGCTTATGGTTTCACATTTTTGAATGTAAAACCCCATTTGAAAGTTGGGAAAAACTAAAGAACTTGTTTGGTAAAGTGGATAAAATAAGGTCAATGCAGCTAGAGGTAAAGTTAACAACATTATCTCCTGAAGACTTCAGCAATATTGTTGACTTTCTCACCAAATTTAAAGAAGTCCTCACTCAACTAAAAGGTAGTGGCAAGGATAAAATAGAAGAAGAATGCATCTATCTTATTCTTTCTAAGTTAAATGGAGTGTTTCAAATTTTTTCTAGCACTTTTTTGTCTACAAAAGATGCACTTGGTACAAGTTTTAAAATGCCCTCTTTAGAGGAGTTTTGTGATAGGCTAACTAGAGAGGAAAAGAAAACTTGAAAAATATGAGATCTCTCCCTCTTCCTCAAAATCCTTAGTAGCATCAACCTCTACTAAAGAAAAATTCAAAAAAAAAGAAAGAAGTCCCATAACTTGTACTCACTACAAAAATAATGGTCATTTTGTGAACAAATGTTGGAAAAGACTACAACAACTAGAGGCAACAATGAAGGATCACAAGATAGACACTAAGAAGTAGATAGGAAAAGCCTTAAATGTTCAAGGCAGAGCTATAAAAACTTCATCAAAATACTGGGTTCTAGATTCAGGAGCAACTCATCACATGACTTCCTCAAATGAGTCATTCAATTCAATCTCCTCAAGTTCAACATGTAGCATAGAATTTGGTGACTCATCCTTCATCCCAGTCAAAGGAAAAGGTGACATATCCATTGATGGTGGTTATATCAAAAATGTTCTCTATGTCCCAAACATAGCTACAAATATCCTCTCCATCTATCATATTTGTACTTTTGAAAAAGGTAAAACAGTTCTCTTCTCACCAAATGGAGTTGAGATAAGAGACTTTCAAGAACCAAACACTCTCATAGAAAAAGGAGATATTGATCACAACACTCACCTATTTCACTTCAAAGGATTCAAAAATTTAGAAGGGGCCTCCTATTTTGTTGCACATGGAGATCTTGAAAGCAAAATTTGGCATGAAAGGTTTGGACATCTCAGTTATAACTACCTAAAGGAATTAAACACCCATGAAATGGTAATAGGGTTGCCAAAAATCTCTTCCATTGATGGAGTATGTCCTGGTTGTGCTCTTGGAAAGCAACATCAATATCCTTTCCACCCAAGTGGTTCTTCAAAAACCTCATCCCCTCTAGATTTAATCCATAGTGACTTGATGGTCTTCCCAGAACCTTCTTTCAAAGGAGCAAAATATGCTTTAACCTTCATTGATGATTTTTCCAGAAGAACTTGGGTCTACTTTCTAAAATACAAAAGTGATGTTCTATCCCACTTCAAAATCTTCAAGGCCTTAGTTGAAAATCAAGCCACTTGCAAAATCAAACAAATTCATACAGATAATGGGGGGAATACTTCAGTAATGAGTTCTCAATTTTCCTCTCTAGTCATGGCATAATTCATCAGCACTCAGTCTCCCATAATCCGTAGCAAAATGGCATTGCAAAAAGGAAAAACATAACTTTAAAGGAAATGGCAAATTGTATGCTTCACTCAAGAGATCTTCCACCAATTTTTTGGGCTGAGGCAATTAACTGTGCAAACTATATTCAAAACCGCACACCTCACAAAGCTCTTGACCATTTGACTCCCGAGGAAGCATGGACTGGATCAAAACCTGATGTCTCTTTCTTCAAAAATTTTGGGTGTACTACTTGGGCACATATCCCAAAGAAGAAAAGGAAGGCTCTAGATAAGAAAAGCAAATAACTCATCTTTGTTGGTTATTGTGAGGAAATGAAAGCATACAGGCTTCTTGATCCCACAACTCATGAGGTCTTTTTTCATAGAAATGTTCAATTTGATGAAACATTCCCTAATAAAGATCCTCAACCATCCTCTTCCAACATTATTTCTCTTGAGCCATCTCCAATATTAGAGCCTCAATATAATGAAGATCCCATTTTGGAGATAAATGATCAAAATGACCAAAATGAGGATCCTATACTCCAAACTCCAACTCAAAGCCCTTCCACTCCAATTACTCCTTCCACAATGCCAAAATGGGCCCGCACCATAGTTGAAGAAGCCACTCCTTACATCCAAAATCTTCCATCATCCAGATTAGGCAACACCATAGGTTCTAGTCTTGTGTGTCAGTCCATCTCCACAGATCCTCAAACCTTCAAGGAAGCAACTGGAATAAAATAATGGGATGATGCCATGGAAAATGAATTCTCATCCTTAATAAAAAACAACACTTGGGATTTAGTTCCTCTACCTAAGGGAAGGAAGTTAGTTCACTGTAAATGGATTTATAGAACTAAGTATGGACTTGATGGAAAAATTGACAAACACAAAGCTCGCTTGGTAGCTAAAGGTTTCTCACAAATTGAAGGTATTTATTATTCTAAAACCTTTGCACCAGTTGCCAAAATGGATTCTGTTAGGTTGGTTCTTGCACTAGCTACTTCCCAAAAATGGCCTATTTTTTAGATGGATGTTAAAAGTGCCTTCTTACATGGGGACTTAAAAGAGGAGATATTCATGGAACAACCTACTGGATTCACTCAAGACTCCTCCCTTGTTTGTAGACTAAGGAAATCTCTCTATGGCCTCAAACAAGCTCCTAGAGCTTGGTATGAAAAAATGGACTCCTTCCTTCTTTCCTCAAGTTTTTCTCATTGTGATTATGATGCCACAATCTACATTTGGAGAGATGAAGAGAAAATCACCTTACTTGTTCTCTATGTTGATGATCTACTACTCACTGGTATTGACAATTCTCACATTCAGACTATCAAAGACTCCCTTTCTAAAAAAATTGAAATGGCTGATATGGGTTTAGCTCATTACTTCCTTGGGATTCAAATAAATCAAATAGATGCAAGAATTTCATTGTGTCAATAGAAATACACTCTAGACCTTCTTCAACGGTTTAATATGACTTATTGTAAGCCCTCTTCTACACCTTTTTAGTCTGGAGTCACTCTAAGTACTTCCTACACATCCCCTCTATGTGATGCTACTCTATACAGACAACTTATAGGGAGTATGTTATACCTCACTCATACTCACCCAGATATATCATATGATGTTGGCTTGATATCTAGATTCTCACATCAACCTCATTTCAGCCATTGGCAAGCAACAAAAAGAATCCTATGCTACTTGCAAGGAACTACACAATTTGGGCTATTATATGAAGGAAAATCCATGGATATCATTGGTTACATAGATTCGTATTGGGCAGGTCCAATAGAAGACATATGTTCAACTTTTGGTTATATATTTTGTCTTGGCCCTTCACCAATTTCTTGGTCATGCAAAAAACAACAAGCAATAGCATTGTCATCTACAAAGGCAGGATATAGGGTAGCAGTTTTAGCAAGTCAAGAAGCTCTTTGGCTTCATCAGATACTAAGAGAATTTGGTTTTTTCCATGACAAACCTATTACTCTTTGGTGTGATAATCAGAGCACAATTCATATTGCCCACAATCCAGTTGAGCATCAGCGTACCAAGCACATTGAAATTCACATGCACTTCATTCGACAACATATTCAAAGAGGGGAAATACACTTGGACTATATTCCCACAGAAAATCAAATTGTAGACATCTTCACCAAATCCTTTCCTTCTTCGTGTTACATTCAGTTGCGAGAGAAACTTGGGGTAAGGCAGATGCATTAGAAGGTACAAAAGAGGTTTTCACCTCTCCTTTCTTCTTATTGTTTGGAAGATGGTTTTTTCCCATGTGGTTTTTTTCACCATCTCTCCTATATGTAATAACATTGTACATGAGTACCTCATCAGGCCCAGTTGTCGAGACTCATTTCTTTTTTTTCAATGAGGACAATCTTCGCCATCCGAAGACATGCCTCTTCTTTTTCCTTTTTGATAGATGGTTTTTTGCCATATGGTTTTTTTACCATCTCTTCAATAAGAATCATTGTACATGAGTACCTCATCAGGCCCTGTTGTTGGGACTCATTTGTTACATTCACCCCTAGTATCACTTAAGGGAGGTGTTAGAATAAATAATTATTCTCTTAAGTTCTACTAGGATAGACTTACTTGAGTTACCACTCTTCCATGAGTCAGGTGAACTCTTAGTTTAGACTAGTTCAGATTTGATGAGTTGTTGTAATCCAATGACTCTCAATGATCAACTTTGCTATTTATACAAAGTTGATCCATGGAATAAATCAATCAATCTTTGAGCTTCACTCCACACTTGTGATGTATTTGCATAGCTATTTCTTCTAATAGAATTTTGTTCCTCAATATTTCTAACATTTATATCATATGGTATGCATTCCAACACGTCGACGATTTAGGAAATTCAATTTTTAATTCAAATTTATCATTTAAACTTTTGGTGCCTTTATTATTTATTTAATTTAAAAATTTAACCTATGGTTAAAATATTTTAAATTAAATAAATTAAATAATAACCTTTAAATTCTGCCAAATGGGTTTTTTTGAGGATTTATAATTTAATGACTCCTTGGACCTCATTTTTCTTCACTTCAACCTTTATCCCGAAATATTATAATATTATTATTTCCTTTTAAACCTGCTTCTCCATCCTTGGGATTTCAATTTTTTTATGAATTTTTAGGCATATACTATTTAAAATAAATATTATATCCTATTCCTTTAAACTTCTTCCTTGCATTTTGGAAAAACCACCTGATGACATTAATGACGACGAAACTTGGACATCAACCTCATGACATCAATGACAACAAAATTTGCTCATATTTCCAACAATCTCCCCCTTTTTCATTGATGGTAACCCATTTCCTATGGCAACCCGTTAACCATTCCTTTTCTTTTTCAAAATTTTCTCTCCCTGAGAAACTGCTCCCCCTGACTGAACGCTTTCCCCCTAACTCAAATCTCTCCCTCTTTGACATCAATGGCAAAGGGTCACCTTTGGGGCTTGGGGCTAAAGATAATACTCTTAGCTTAGCCCCTCCCCCACCTCCTCTCATTGAGGTGGTTAATTTTGGGGTGGGAGTATCTCTACTCCCAACATACATTGATCTTTACCTTTTTCCACCTTCTTCCTCAACTGATCCTATTGATTCCTATGATTGTTCCCGTTCTTGCTTGTCTATGGAAATTCGGTTCTACACCACTTAGCCACATGCCCAATATTATTGCACTTATAAACTAAATTTTATAGTTCCTTGAAGGTGCAAATATCTTGAAGTTCCTACTGGTGAAGCCATATTCATCCCTATCATGAACCTTGCAATTTACTACATTATGACCAAACTGATTACAAGAATGGCAATACCCTTGAAAGAGATACCCATTTCTAAAATTTCCATGTACCTATATTTTATGTTTCTTGCACTGCGTAGCCTTGTGTCCAAACCTGCGATATGAGAATCATTATCCATTGAAGAAATCTTGCCCTGACCCCATTGGTTTCTTAGTCTCTTCTTCCTTGTGTCATTTCCTATTCCATCTATTCCTTATTTATGCATTGTTCCTTTCCTTGTTGAACTTTCTATTGTCCAAATTATCCTCATAATTCTCACTCTCTCTTACACTCTCTTCTTCTGAAGCTTCTTCTTCTTTGGTGCTTGAGCTTGACTCTCCTTTTTCTGCTTTCCGTTTTCCTTGTTCTTCTTTGAAACCAAGTCTTTTTTTTATGACTGATGATCTTTGTGCATTGATAATACTATCCAAGATCTTGGAATTTTTTCCAAACTTATGTAGCTTGTCCTTAGAGTCTTTCACTTCCATCCTTAGTGAAACTACCTCATGTTTAAATATTTCACACTCTAGATATTTTGTCTTTAATTTTTTAGCCATACCTTCTTCAATTTTCCTTGCCTCTTCAACCTTAATCTTGAAGTTAGTGAGCTCTTGTAGAAATTTTTCCTTTGTTTCCTCATCCTCTTGTTCTTGGACTTTCAATCTTGAGTTCTCTTTTTTTAATTCTTCAAGATCAACAATAAGTCTTTCATATTCTAGTTCTTTTACCTTTAACTGTTCAACCATACCTTTTTCAACTCTTCTTGCCTTTTCAACCTTATCTTTCAATTCAGAGAGATCTTGTAGAAGCTTTGTCTTAATTTTCTCATCCTCTTGTATTTGAGCCTTTAATTTTGAGTTCTCTCTTTTCATCTCTTCAAAAACAAGTTCCTTTTCAATATTGATTGTGACTTCCTTTTCTAAAACTTCTATTTCAATTGGAGTAATTATTTTCTCTTGTACTTCAACTTTCAATTTTAAGTTTTCCTCTCTAGACTTCTTTAACTTAGCAATGCATTTTTTCTTTGTGGCTTCTTCTTTTTCTAAACCATCCTCTAGGTCTTCAATTCTAGAAGTATCTTCTTCATCTTCACTATTTTGATTGTGCCTATTTTCCTTGAGTTCCATTTCATATTCACTACTACTAAACCCATTGCAATAACTTGCATCATGATCGAGTTGACCACAAATAAAACATTCTTCACCATATTGTATACAATAAGTTGTATGGTGACCTGTCTTCCTATATATGGTACAAAATTTTATCAATTTAGCCTCTTCTCCACTGCTTGATTCATCTCTTGAATCTATTTCCACTTCTCTTAGAGAAAAAATCTCTTTGAAAACAAAATCAAATTCATCTTTCTTTTCTTTCATGACCATGTGTTTTCTTTTCTTTTTAGGTCTCATGGTTCTACTTTTGCCTTTCTTTGCCATGTGTGTTCTTATAAGATCTTCCTTCAAGCTGTCAAACCTTTTTTTAAGGAACCTGCTCTGATACCAATTGAAAAACACAAGCTTAGAGGGGGGTGAATAGTATAAGACCACTTTTTATTTTTCTTTCCCAAACAATATTATCCAATATTATCAATGGAAATATCAATAGTAGTAACCAAAGCAATGCACAAATCATCACACACAATAGAGACACCAATTTAGCGTGGTTCCCAATGTGGGCTACTCCACAGAGAAAATATTTCATTAAAAAAATTTCAATAAATCTCTTGGGAATCCTTCCCTGTTACAATATTTATGGACCTCTATCCAAATTTGACACCAATCCCCTAATCAAGTTTGTGGACCTCTATCCATAGGATAACTCTTTCCCCTCTACTGGTTTGTGGATCTCTATCCACAAGAGAACTCTTTCTCCTCTACTCTGCCTAATGACCTTCTAGAAGACTACTACCTCCACTGCACTGGCTTGTGGATCTCTCTCCAGTGAAGATCTCTATCATCACTTAGAAGACCTTTGTTCTCACTGCCCTGGCTAATGGATATCTATCCACTAAAGACTACTATCTCTATTCTATCACCTTCAAATTTTTCTCTTAACTCTAATCTATCTCTATCTCAAATCTATACTACACTGTCCTTCAGTCTAGCACAAATCTGCTCACAAGTCTGCCTTTGGTTTGGCATAAATCTACCCTCAAATATGCATTAAAATTTGTTTCTACTATAGCACAAATTTATCCTCAAATCTGCACCATGATCTATCCTCAAGCCTTAACACAAAGCTTGATCGAATCACAAATCAACTTTTCTTAGATCTTGTTAGCAATTATAGAAGTTTATATTACATTATTTTTTAGCATAGATAAAATGGTGCATTATAGCACTCTCTAATTTAGTTAGGGTAGGTAGGGTGGTTATCCAACCCCCTAACCATATTGTACACCTTATATATTTCAAACCTTTATCAATGCAAATTTACTTGATTACTACATTGCACATGGTATCAGAGCAGGTGGTGGGTGTAGGTTGAAGTAGAGGAAGAAGAGGATGTTGGCTGGGAGAAGAGCGCAGTTTAATCGACAATGATTCTCGAGGACCTGCAGACCTTACACACTCGAGGACCCATAAACCTGATACATCTAACACATGTTAGACCTCTAAACTTGACACGATGCAACAAGGCACAATTCCTGAGGAGCAAGAACCCTATTTTATATAGACACATGGTAGACACTGATGTGGTAGGTCAAACATGTGACGAGGTGGCTAACATGGTAGGGTAGACACATGGTAGATGTTTATATGGAATTGATGTAGATCGAGTACCCTAATGAGGTGGATTATTATTGATGTGATAAACAATGATTGGCAGTGGTTGACGTGGAAGTAAGGTTTGTCCTGAATGGCTGAAAGGTTTGTAGTTTGGGATTGCATGTGATTCAAGGTAAAATTTTGGCAGATCGAGGTGACCACCCACAGGTAGTCACCTTCCAAGGTGAGGCTTGCAATTTAAAAACCGCTTCAATGCCTCCACACAATGCATGTGGGATAATTCCCCATTTATTTTTTAAAGTGCCTTCACGACAACGTTGTCTGTAAAGACAATGTGTTGTATTTTCATTCTTGTTGGGCCCCGTAGGTGACTTGGCCAATGCGTGTGGTGGTAAGATTAGGACAACTAAGGTTCACGGTTTGATTCCCTTATAGGGACAAAATAATATTTTTGTCCGAATTTTCTTGCTCATAATTTTGCTCAACTTGTCAACATTTTTCGTCGACAATTTTTTTTTGTTGATGCTTTTTTGAAAATTTTTTTTTGTCAATCTATATTTGGCCAAGGAGGGTTATTTTTTTTTGCAAAGAAAGGGGCAATTTTTTTTAGCGAAAGGTAACAAGAGCACCAAATCCCAAGAGGAGCTCTTTAGGAGGTATTTTTTTTAAATACTTTATTTCTTCCTTTCAAAGCATTTTTGGAGGGATAAGTTTTTTTTTTAGAATTTGAAAGGGTGACAAGCAGAATTTTTTCATCCTTGTTTATTTTTCCA
The DNA here is from genome assembly GCA_028583015.1 of Wollemia nobilis. Taxonomy (NCBI): domain Eukaryota; kingdom Viridiplantae; phylum Streptophyta; class Pinopsida; order Araucariales; family Araucariaceae; genus Wollemia; species Wollemia nobilis. Next base: position 1,271,045 of record JAQPPZ010000386.1, on the reverse strand, counting down.
CCAAAAGGGGTAATACAAAGGGGGGAAGAAAATTTTTTGATTTCAAAATCATTTGTGGAAGTGAATATCTTCATTGAAAAACTGACATTGTAATAGGTGCATTTTTAGTAGAAACCGACACCTAGAGTATTTAAAATTTTGTGGGCACTTGTGATTGTTTTTGCATTTAAATTTCATGTTTTATTGCATTTAAATCATAAAGTAAAATATACAAAACAAATAAAATACCCCAAATTTTACACCTATTTGTGTAATTTATTACACAACAGCATTTGATATCTACGATACCTCTGGTACACACTTACAAGTGATGTTGTCGTGCTTTGATTACTGTATCTAACACCTAATATAGCTACAACAGTGATGTTTGAGCTATTGTTCTCTATAAATCATCGAGAAAAAATAAGGAAAAATAGTTTTGATATTCACTTCATTCATACCCTGATCGTTATTGTTTAGACGTAAATCCTGACGAAGTGCTTTCCAAAGTGTTTAGGGGAAGTTACACCCCATGCATGAGGAAATACCTTCTATGGTAGGTGTCATAAATAAAATTATTCTCTTTCAGTATCGCCTATGTTCCACATATCATTCTGCTCTTATATACTTATAGTATCCCTCACATAAAGGCAGGTATATATAGAGAAGTTCGGTATAAATGCCTGGCAAGTATAATGAAAGGAAGACAATTTGGTGTTATAAGGAACATTAACAATGACCACAATTCAAAAATATTTGTCAGATTCATAGTTGTTGAAAGGTTCTAACTTTGCACCATGGAAGACAAAGATGAGAGCTATCCTTCAGGTTGAATATTTATGGGATGTAGTGACTGGGACTACAAAATAACCTGGAACAACAGGGCCAGATCAAAATACCTTTGATAAAAAAGATAGAAAATATCTCATGTTTATTCTACTTGCTACTAAATATGAGGTCCAACCTCATATCTGTGATGCCAATACTGGTAAGGAATATTGGGATGCTTTGATTACCATTTATGAAGGAAAGAATCAGTCTACTATTCTAAACCTTCAAACTCAACTACATACACTTAATATGAAATTTGGTGAGACAGTTGACCTATTTCTATGTAGAGTGGAAGAATTTAAAGTCAAATTGAATTTTATGGGACAGACATTGGATGATGCTCTCTTGACCTTGGTCATCTTGAAATCTTTGCCAAAATCCTATAAGATGTTGCTCACCTCTCTTCATGTGTCTGGTAGACAAGTTACCTTTGTGGAATTAGTGAATTTGCTTCAAATTGAGGAGGTAAATCAGTTTTAGAAAGATGAAGTGCTAGATAATACCCTCTACACCAAACAAGGGGGTAAGAAACAAGGTAATTTTCAAAATGGAGGATCCTCATCAAAAGGAAAAGGAAAACAACATCAATAGAAAGACAAACAATATTGCAAAATATGTGATATGAATAACCATGACACCAACAAGTGTTGGTTTAAGAATAAAGAACATAATTACCAAGATCACAAGAAGAAGAGTAAAGGGAAATACAAACCACATAAGAAGCATAAGCAACCCAAGGGGAATTTTTCTTATGCCGAATCAAAATCGAACTCAAATTCTACCACATCCGACTTGGACTCAAATTCTGAGTGAGCACACAAGGTGCTCATGACTCACACTTCATCTCAACAGACAGATTTAGTGTGGTATGTTGATTTTGGTTCCAGTAAACACATGACTGGTGATAGATCATGGTTTGAGACATTTGATAAAAAGGAAGGTAAGCCAGTAATAATTTTTGACAAACAGAACTACCAAGTGAAGGGTGAAGGTGATGTTTTTATCACCCTTCCAGATGGTAAATGTCATATTGAGAAGGTACTCTATGTTCCTGGATTGGCTAAAAAAAATTTGTTAGTCCCTTAGATCTTGTATCAAGATATGAATGTTGTGTTCAGTGTTGATAAAGGCAAAAAGAGATGTTTTATCATCAAAAAAGGTAAACATGTAGCAACAGGATCATACAAGCATGATTTGTTAATTTTAGATGTCATTTCAATGCCTCATGTTGCCCTGGTAGCAACTACAAATGAGGTTACTTCTCTGTGGCATAATAGATATGGGCATCTAAGTTTAGGATATTTTCTCAAATTAAGCAAATATGAGATGGTGAGAGGTCTTCCAACCTTTCATCCATATTGTCAATCTTCTCGGATTGCTTAGCAAGGAAGCAACATCGGGTACCATTTGAAGTTAGCTCTTCGAGAGCTAAGAAACCTTTGGAGTTGGTACACACTGATTTGTGTGGTCTTATGCCAACCAGCTATGTTGGAAAGAGGCATTTTCAATTTTTTGTTGATGATTACTCATAGAAGATGTGGGTTTTCTTTCTTCAATTGAATTCAAATGAATTTTTGTACTTTTAGCAGGTCAAGAAGCTTTTTGAGGAGTCAGGATGTTCCATCAAAACCCTTCACTCAGATCGAGGGGGGATATGCCTCCAAGGAATTTCATCATTTTTTAATGAACATGGGATTAAGAGACAGTTGACTACTGCCTATACTCCATAGCAAAATGGAGTTGTTGAAAGGAGGAACCATTCCATTGTGGAAATAGTTTGATGTATGCTTAAGGGGGCACATCTTGAGCAAGAGTATTGGTAAAAAGCAGTGAATGCAGCATCGTAACTCCTGAATAGGGCACCCACAAGAGCTCTATAGGGCAAGACTCCACAAGAAGCATGGAATGGTAAGAAACCCTCCATTTCTCATCTAAGAGTTCTTAGATGGAAGGCATTCATGTACATACCAAAATAGAAGAGGAAGAAGTTAGATGAGAAAACCCTAAAATGTATTTTTCTTGGTTATGATGAGCATTCAAAGGGATATCGATTGATAGATCCTATGACCAAGAAAACATACATAAGTCAAAATGTGGTGTTTGATGAAGCTTTCACATCAGATAACACTTCTACAGTTGTATACCTTGAGGAATATAAGCCTAAGAAAGAGGTTCCACCCCCATAGATGAAGATTCCAAAATGGTATACTAGTACATTGAGAGATTCAAAGTTGACATCACTTCCAGATCTAACTCTAGATCGACCTTGTACTCGTAATATCACTTTGTAAATGAGAGCAAAAGCATCAACTTCAAAATTTGATGAGATTTACCAACAATTTGATGAACTATCTATAGATATAGAGGAAGACAGAGAAACAAATATGGATGATGAGAGGGTTTATATGACAATATTAGATGAAAATAAACCCACAATATTTTAGAATGCACTTAGTGAGCCTTGGTGGAAGGCTGTTATGGAAGCAAAACATACGTCTCTCATGAAAAATCATACATGGAAGCTAGTAAATATACCTTTAGGAAAGAAGCCCATTGGCTGAAAATGGGTGTTCAAAGTGAAGTATAAGGTAGATGGTACTATTTATAAGCATAAAGCATGTCTTGTTGAAAAGAGCTATGCTCTGAAATAAGGCATAGATTATGAAGAGACTTTTGCTCCTACTACAAAAATGACTACCATTCAAGTACTTTGTTCCATGGCAGCTCAGTTTGGGTGGAAGTTACATCATATGGATGTAAAAAGTACTTTCTTGAATGGTGACCTATAGGAAGAAGTGTACATGACCCAACCAGAAGGATTTGTTGTTGAAGGGCAAGAACAAAAAGTTTGCAAGTTGGTCAAATCCTTGTATGGATTGAAACAAGCTCCACGAGCTTGGTACATCAAAATAGATAGTCACCTAGTGTAGCATAGATTCAAAAGAAGTCCTTCAGATGTAAATCTCTATATCAAGACAATGGTTTTGACATAGTGATTTTGGTGCTATATATAGATGATATGATCATAACAGGGAACTCAAAAAGTATGATTGATGCAGTAAAATATTATTTGAAACAATATTTTAAAATGAAAAATCTAGGACTTTTTCACTATTGTCTTGGTTTGGAAGTGACTCAAAAAAATAATCATATCAAAGTAACACAAAAGAAGTATGCCAAGACATTGGTTGATAAATATCGCATGACTAACTGCAATTCTAAGGCAACTCCAATGGATCCTGGACTTAAGCTATCACAATATGATAAATCACCATAGGTATATGGTCCTCTCTATCACCAACTGATGGGAAGCTCATATATTTGATAAATACCAAGCTAGATCTCAATTTTGTTGTGGGTTATATTTCAAGGTTCATGTAGGAACTAAAGGTGAGTCATTGGAAAGTAGCAAAAAGAGTTCTTCATTATATCTATGGTACTACAAATTTTGGCTTGGAGTACAAAAATAATAGCAAGTTCTATCTACAAGGATACACGAACTTAGACTATGTCAGATCCATTGATGATCACAAGTCAACTTCTAGATACATTTTCCATCTTGGATTTGGTCCTGTCTCTTGGCATAGTAAGAAGTAGCAGGTGGTTGTTATATCATCTACAAAGGTATAATATCATGTAGTAAGTGGAGTAGTCTACGAGATAATATGGTTAAGTCACATTCTTACAAACATGGGTCTTCTAAAGAATCTTCCACTATATTTATTTTGCGACAATCAAGGTGTTCTGAATCTTGTCAAGAATCTCATATTTCATGATCGTACCAAACACATTGATACTCGATGTCATTTCATTTACGATGAAGTTCCAAAGCATCACATACAGCTCCAGTACATTCCCACTGATCATCAAGTTGCAGATATTTTCACCAAGGCACTTGCATGTGTCAAATTTGAATTGTTTCGCAATGCTCTATGTATTTGCCAATAATGTAATAAGGGGGGATGTTAGAAATTATAGAATTTTATAATACATTATTTGTTAGCATAGATAAAATAGTGCATTATAGTGCTCTCTAATTTAGTTGGGGTAGGTAGGGTGGTTATCCAACCTCATAACCATATTTTACACCTTATATATTTCAAACCTTCATCAATGCAAATTTACTCGATTAATACGTTTCATAGATCTGTCCCAAGACTTAACTCAAAGCTTGAACAAATCAATCAATCAATTATGCTCTCAATTCTTTTCAAAGACTTGCCTCAAATTTTTTCACAAGTCCTCTCAAGAACTTGCTCAATCTGCTCTCAAGTCTTCACCATGACTTGTCTCAAATCTTCTCAACAATTCCTCCCTAGAACTTGTCTCAAATCTTATCAACAAGTCCTCTCTAGAACTTGTCCAATATACTCAACAAGTCTTCACTAGAATTACCTCAAATATTTTCAACAATTCCTCTCCAGAACTTTTCCAATATGCTCAACAAGTCTTCACTAAGACTTACCTCAAATTTGCTCAACAATTCCTCTCTAGAACTTGTCTCAAATATTCTCAACAAGTCCTCTCTAGAACTTGTCCAATCTGCTCAACAAGTCTTCACTAGACTTACCTCAAATCTGCTCTCAAGTCTTCACCAAGACTTGTCTCAAATATGCTTGTAAGATTTCACAAAAACTCACACTAATCTATCCTTAAGTTCCCTCTAGGACTTACTCAAATCTGCTCACAAGCTTTCACTAAAGCTTGCTTAACTTGGTCCTTAAATCCCCTCTAGGACTTACTCAAAATAGTCCACTAGCTTTCACAAAAGATAATTCAAATCAATTGCAAAACTTGCATACACAACTCAACTTAATCCTATAAAAAAACCTCTTTCAATCACACAAACAAGTTTCACTCATAGTTTTTTTTAACCATAGAATCATATAGAGAATGGTAAGAGACTCAATATGTTTACACTCACAATTCACTCTATCACTTTCAAACCCACTTTCAAATCAATTCAGAAATAAGGAATAATTTGTTTCATAAATCTTGAACTAACACTCCAATACACTCAATCAATAATGCTCAACCAACTTCACTCAATCATCCACTCAATGAAACACAACTTGCTTACAAACTCTAACCAAGTGTTTCACTATACTTTAACCAACTCACACTGTGGAACTCAAACCTTGACTCAAGATGATTCTAATGTCACATAACAATGATACTCATGTTCTTTCACAAACCCTAGTTTAATATGGTTCTCAATAACACATAACAATGATACTCATGTTCTTTTATCATCCACAAATCATGCACATGAACACTCACTCAAATATTTCCAGTAATTCTTATCAAACAATCTTTTTCACTCCAACTTTGCATTTCACAACATTCAATCCAAAAATATTTCACTCACAAGGATAATATGCCCATACCTTTTGTTTTGATGGAGATCTAACTTCAAAACCTATCTCAATCATACTCAAATCCTTTTTGCCAATTTCAAGGTTAGATAGCAATAATTTATTTAAAAGTCTCCACTCAAATACTTTTCCAAATATTTATTTCACCACACAAAATATCAAATATCTAATACACCTTATAATATCCAAACTCTCATGTTAATATTCAAAAATCAAGTTCCTTTACTAACACCTTATAAACTCCAACCTTTCAGAATAACATCCACCACATAAAAAATAAATTCTTTTCTTAACACTTATAACTCCAAACTTTATAAAATAAATTCTAACCACCAAAAATTAAAATAAAATATTTTAATTTTCTTACACTTTGTATCTCCGTTAAAAAACTCACAACTACCTTTTAAATCTCACAAAACCCTTTAATGCAAATTTTTGAATATCAAACCTTTGGAAAAATTAAAACATGAGATACATACCTTTCCTTTTAATTCTGCCCAAAAATTATTATCGCCGAAATTTGAACACATGACCTCGCCTCTCCAAAGCCCTAGCCCAACACTCATCCACTAGTTGGGCTATGTGCCCACACAAAATTAAAAGGCACACACACTCCTCTATGTTCCTTGTCTCTTCTCCACTAGGCACAAATGAAAAACGTTTTCCCTTTGCCAAAACACAATCACGTGAATCGAACCCGTGATCTTTCCCTCACCAATGCCTTAATGCAGCCCTCGATTGCAACTTGTGAAGCATCACTAGTCTATGCATAGGATCCATGGATCCGGTTGTAGGTGGAATGAAGGTTGGCACTTGTGAAGCATCACTAGTCTATGCATCATAAAGCAAGTTGGAATAAATGGTGGTGTTAGTGGGTGGAATTGAGGTGTATGGATTGAATGATGGTGGTTGATTTTGATTTAGAGGTGTAGGTTCAAAAAGAGGATTAGTGAAGACATGATTGATGTTTTTAGGTTGTGAATGGATGGGTTCCTACTAAAAGGTAGGAATAGATCGAGGTGGAATGGTGAGGGGAGGCAAAGATGGGAAAGTCAAGCTTAAATAAGCTCTAAGGGCATCAACATAGATGTAGGTCGTGTGATTATCAAAAGGTGTGGATGGTTCAGTATGGGGAGTCTCAGGTATAGAAGTATGGATCGTCCTCTGCATTATGTTTACATGAGAGGGTCCAGTAGACACATTGGCTTGACCAACCACATAAATGGTTGGGGGATGTGAAGTTTGAGCAAAGTGCTCCATGGGTGATGATGAATGGTTTGTGGGCAACTGACTCATAGCTCTGGCTTGACCTCGGGTCGTTACCATAAGCTAGGGGAAATAAAATATGTAATGTATGGGTGTGTGAAAATATGAAATTTACACTATCAACCAAACAAACAATTTACACTCAACAAACAAGAATTTTCAATTTTTTTTTGTGTTTTGTGCAAATCCTAGGCCTAGAAAACTATGCAGGTAGGTGGTGAAATAAATCTATGAAGGTGTGTTTAAATTCATCCCTATGATAAAGGATGAATCACAAATGGTTGATATGGATTCCTAGGTGAAGGATTGGCAATGGGTATGACCTAAGGGAACAAAACACCTCTAAAAGAGGTTGCATTGTCTAATGCCTTGCTACCGACCCATCTAGGATTTCACTTCACCCTCTCATTTGAGCTTGGGAAGAAATTATAGTTGTGATTCCATGATTATTAAGCCCTCAAAATGAAGGGCATCTAACCTTGGTTACCCCGAGCTAGTCTCAAGAGTAACTAGTTTCTTGGTGATGAAATCCAAGAAATTGTCGCAACTAGCTATGGCTTTCACTAGGGGCTCTTTGATGGTTGGTGATGAAATCCAACTCGTTCAGTAGAGTTTTTCCTTGCACTTATCCTGCAAAGGTGCAGAATGATAAAACGTGCACAATGTGTGATGTTTAATTTTACTTTAGAAAAATAAAAATTTATTCTAAGATGCAAGTCTAGTATGCACATTCATTTTATTGCCTACAAAAAATAAAATGCAAATCTAATATGCACTTCTATTTTATTGCCTAAAAAAATAAAATGCAAATCTAATATGCACTTCTATTTTATTGCCTAAAAAAATGTAAAACACACAATAGAAAAAAACATAAAACAAAAACCCTAATTAAAATGCAACCAAAAAATTCTAGATGGTCCCTAAAATATTTCTAGAAATACCCAGATGCAGATCTACATCTCTTACTGTGTAACAGAAACCAAAACAGGGTAAATCTAGAATTTTAATGCAACCTAAAATGCACTTTAGTATGCAAGCTAACCCTAGATGCAACTATTATTATTATTATTTTTTTGTGATCTAAGAATTAAAAGTATGCCCTAAAATGCAACTTAAATTGATTTTTTTTAATGCCTAAAATTTTGAAAATGCCTGATCTACCACCTGTAATGAAGATAGAAATAGAAAGTTATTATTATTATTATGATCTAAGAATTAAAAGTATGCCCTAAAATGCAACTTAGATTGATTTTTTTTATATTTTTAAATGCCTAAAAATTTTAAAATACTTGATCTACCACCTGTAATGAAGACAAAAATAGAAAAAGCAAAAATTTCTTTCTTTCCCTTTCAAAAATGAAAATTTTGAACTAGGGTTTTAAAGACGACTTACCTGGAAGCCTTACGCTTTCTTTTGCCAGTAAGTTCACAACAAGCCCGAACAAGCTCCAGAAATCCTCGTGACAGAGATCCAAAACCTGCAACCAAGATTACACAGATTAGTAAATCAAATATGATAAGGCAGATCTAAAATAAAACCCTTTGGGGATCCCACCGTGATCGCCATTTTGTAAACAGTAAAAGATACACCCAAAATAATATAACAAATAAACAAGCGATATAGAATGAATAGAAATGCTTTTTGTATTGATCTCTTTTCTTTTACAATAGTGATGTGCCCCAAATTATCGGGATCTGATCACAAATAAATTTCGCTTGCTTTTCCAATAGTACAATGCACAAAAGAGGGGAAGCCTCTTTTGTATGTTCAAATAATAGTGGGTGCTAATATCTCTTCTGCTACAATCAGTTTTGTTGATGGGCTTGAGTATCCTTATGAGCCATCTTCACTTCAAAATCTCTCCAATAACCTATTTCCTACACACATGTTCTAAAAAATGGGGGTTAATAGCATATGCAACCTTCCACCATGTGAAGCCCTATGTAAACAAAAGTTGTAAAACCCTAGAATGTAAATATGTGCAAACCATAAAGTGCAGAAAACATAAAACAAATAACACAAAAACTACCTTCTTTTATACTTGGTATTGATCTATGCTTTAGGTTGCTCTCTATAATTCGCTACGGATTGATGGTTCTTATTCTTTTATTCGATTCTTCCTCTCTTTTTTCTTTTTCCCCTCTATTCACAAAAGTGAATGATATTTTATAACCTCTTGATAGGTTAGATTTAGGGTTTTGGTGCAAGCTAACATTGCCAAGTGGCAAGTTAGGGTTAGGGTATGAAGAATATGATGAGCGACTAGGATTAGAATGTGATGAGTGATTGATATTTATTTATATAAATATATATATATATATATATATATATAAATAATTAATGGCTAAGATTAAAATGTGGTGAGCAACCAAGATTTATCTATATATATAATATTTATATATAATTATATATAAATAATAAATGGCTAATATTTGGTGTCTACAAGTGAGGTTTTTTATTTTGCTTATATTACATCGAAGGATGCTCATTGTTGAGCAACTTATGAAATGTGGCTTTCATGGCCTATTTAGATGTGATATGTGTGGAAAGAATGTGGAAACTCTTAGACATATTTTTATTGAGTGTCCCTTAGCCTTTGAGCTAGGGAGGAGAATGGCTACTTACTTAGTTTACAGTGGTCCAATTTTTTCACTCTTGAACAACTTTGGAGGGATTGGCCTAAACATGAGGTTGTTGATCATTTTGTTAGATAGTTAGCTTGGATGGGAACTACCATCCTGCCTTGGAATATCTAGAAGAAAAGAAACAACCAGATTGTCAAACAAGAAAGGAAGGATATTCACTATATTTGGCAAAATAAAATTTCCAACTTATTTGAATATGTCCAACAACTCCTTAATCACCCCCAAGAATCCCACCAACAATGGTATCAAGTTATGCAAATATTGAAGATTCACTCTACTATTGGAAACCATCTTAAAGGGAATGTGAGTAATCAAAATATGGATAGAACAAGGAGTTGGTAGCCTCCTCCAAAATATTTTGGTAAAGTCAATATAGATAGAGCCTCTAGAGGGAACCCTAAAAATGCCAGTGTGGGAGGAATTGGTAGACTTTCAAATGGTTCCTTGGTTTTTACTTTTGTTGAGAATTTGGGTACCATTTCCAATAACCTTGTTGAGGCATATGGTATCCTCAAAGGCCTTTGAGAGAATTATAAGTTTGGATGGCAAAAGGTGTTGGTTGATTCTGACTCTCAAGTTATGATTAATCTATTGAAGACTCCTTCTAAGAATCATAAGGTTGATTAGAGAATAAAAAGAATTATTGAGAAGATTTAATCCGAGTGGGCTTTTTGAAAGTTGAATACAATCATGTGGTCAGAGAACATAATAGAATTGTTGATGCTTTAGCTAATTGGATGTTGGATAAAGGTGATATTATTTTCTACAACCACCCTCTAGATGGTGGGCTTCACATATCATGGATGCTCTTCTTTCTATCCTTTCTCTGGATGGTTCCATTACTAGAGGTACCTAGTGTCTTTTTTCTTTGTATTAGTATCTTTTTGGTCCAATCAGGGTATTTCAGATCCCTAGATCAGAAAGATCATTCTTATGTTTCTTGTATTGATTCTTGGTAAAATTCATGTTGTCTTGGAAATGCCATATATGTAATATGAATTTTCCATAGATTTAATTTTTTGGTATGTGTGTTTTTGTGTTGTGTTTTGTTGTGTTTTTTTTTTGTGTTCTTTGTGTTTTTTATAGGTGGAAGGGATTTTTAAATGGCCCCCAAACCTTTTACAAAGGGTTAAAAACAAGTGTTTTAGCCTCCCAAATATTAAACAGGAAAATCAAGAACAGGAAGGCGATCACTAAAGAAGATAATTGAAACAGGAGGTTGTCTCCCCAAAACCATCTCTAGACAGATAAAGAAAATAAAATATAGTCTCCCTAAAACCATCTTGGAGCCAATATATGGTCTCCTCGAAACCATCTCTACATAGACATAAAACCCAGGAGATGGTCTCCATGAAACCATCTCAAGACTGATGCAACACCAGAAAGATAGATTTCTTGAGGAAACATAAAACAACCACGTGAATCATAAAATTAAAAATGAACCACCAAGGGGTTACACAGGATAGTTTAAACAAATAGAGCAGTAAAGAAGGCTTAAAATTTAAAACATAAACATCCACCTTCTTGCTCAAACATAAAAAAGAAATAAAGTTCCCTCCTAGCTCAATTTCTTTGGGCTAGTTGGCTGATGTAGGGTTTCCTTGGTGCAAAAAACTCTCTCCTTGTTTGAGTTACAGGAGCTAGTTTTCCTAAGAAGGAAATATTTTCCAAATTTTTTTGTGATCCTTTTGAGCGGGAACTTCTCAGATTCAAATAAATTTGAATCACGAGCTTCTCACTCAAAAGGATCACAACAAAATTTGGAAAAGATTTCCTTCTCAAGAAAACTAGCTCCTGTAACTCAAACAAGGAGAGATTTTTTTGCACCAAGGAAACCTTACACCAGCCAACTAGCCCAAAGAAATTGAGCTAGCAAAAAATATGTATATGGAAAATGAGTTGAAAGTAAAGAAGACCTTGAGAAGAAGTGAACCACAAACACCACCACCCAAAAAGCCTCTTCAAGCAGTTGACAAAGAAACCAAATCTTGAACCATCCTCTACAACCAACGTGAAAGCACTAGGTCCTCGTCCAAGACATCAAAAAGTTGCAAAGAAAAGAGTTTATATGAATAGGATCCTCTTTAGAAGATGAAGAAACGCCAACAGACCAAGGGTAAGCCTTGGAAGCCAACACTGAAACCCTACCAATATGCCCATCAAGAAAGCATGAGATATCCCCCTAAATAGACCAAAAAAATCATAGAGAAAGGTTCACTAAAACTTCCACACCATCAACCACTGGACCAAAGCTATGAAACTGAAGGAATCTTTGAACCCCCATCCATGGGAAACTAGAAAGCCCCGGGTCCCTGACTAAGACCCCAAAAATCCATGCAGGAAGAGATCCATAAACACACCTCATGAGTAAACAAGGCTTCACAACCCTATCTGTTGCTATTATAATAGGAAACCATCCAAAAAATTTCTCCTTCATGACAAGAAAACACCTGGTCTCACCCCAAAGACCACTAAAAATATGGAAAAGGAACTTTTCGGACCATCTCACACATCAGAAAAGCAATAGACCACACCATGGGCAAAGGGCCAATGCATTCAATCTAAAAGGTGAGCTCAAAAACCCCTCCTCCATAGACATGAAAAAGCCCCTGGTCTCAGCCAAGACCACAAAGAGCTATGGAGAAAGAGGTCCAACAAGACACCACATAGAAATACTGCATAGGCCACAAACCCTTTTCCACCACAGCTAGAATAGGAAACTATCCGAGAAAGCCCTCAACCATGGTAAGAAGCACCTGGTATCCCTCCAAAGACCACCCAAAAATGTGGAGAGGAACTAACTACACAATGTCACACAACAGGAAAGCACTGGTATTTTTGATGAAATATATACCCCTACCTCCTTGGGTCTTACCCAAAAGTGACACCTTGAAAGGGATTTTTTCCACACACAAAAAAAAATATTATTTCCATGGTTGGCCCATGCTCCACATTTAGAGGCTTTCCATTTCTTTTTGTATTGGCAAGGAATATGGATCCGGTATGTTCACAAGCAAAATATTGGAAAAATTATGTGATTAGATTACCTAAGATTTAATTAACCTGAGTGGGATTTTTGAAATTTGAATACAATCATGTGATCAGATAATATAATAGGATTTTTGATGCTTTAGCTAATTGTATGTTGGATAAAGGTGATATTATTTTCTACAACCACCTTCCTAGATGGTGGGCTTCACATATCATGGATGCTCTTCTTTCTATCCTTTCTCTGGATGGTTCCATTACTAGAGGTACCTAGTATCTTTTTTCTTTGTATTATTATCTTTTTGGTCTAGTCAAGGTATTTTAGGTCCCTATATCAGAAAGATCATTCTTATGTTTCTTGTATTGATTCTTGGTTAAAAGGCATGTTGTCTTGGAAAGGTCGTAGATGAAATATGAATTTTCCATTAATTTAATTTTTTGGTATGTGTGTTTTTGTGTTGTGTTTTATTTTTGTGTTCTTTGTGTTTTTTATAGGTGTAAGGGGTTTTGAAAGGCCCCCAAACCTTTTACAAAGGGTAAAAAACAAGTGATTTAGCCTCCCAAAGATTAAACAGGAAAAGCAAGAACAGGGAGGCAATCACTAAAGAAGACAATTGAAACAGGAGGCGGTCTCCTCAAAACTGTCTCTAGATAGATAAAGAAAATAAAATATGATCTCCCTAAAACCATCTTATACCCAATATATGATCTCCTCGAAACCATATCTACATAGGAATAAAACCCAGGATATGGTCTCCATGAAACCATCTCAAGACTGATGCAACACCAGAAAGACATATTTCCTGAGAAAACATAAAAAAAACACGTAAATCATAAAAATCAAAATGAACCGCCAAGGGGTTACACATGATAGTTTAAACAAATAGAAAAATAAATAAGACTTAAAATTTAAAACATAAACATCCACCTTCTTGCTCAAACATCAAAAAGAAACAAAGTTATTGCACAAGAAACTTCTCAGATTCAAATAAATTTGAATCACGAGCTTCCTGCTCGAAAGGATCACAACAAAATTTGGGAAATATTTCCTTCTTAGGAAAATTTGGCTCTTGTAACTCAAACAAGGAGAGAGTTTTTTGCACCAATGAAACCCTGCACCAACCAACTAGCCCAAAGGAATTGAGCTAGGAGAAAAGAGGTAGTTGGCAAAGGAGCTGAAAGTAAAGAAGACCTTGAGAAGAAGTGAACCACAAACACCACCACCCAACAAGCCTCTCCAAACCATTGAAAAAGAAACCAAATCCTGAACCCTCATCTACAACCAACGTGAAAGCACCAGGTCCTTGTCCAAGACATCAAAAATTTGTAAATAAAAGAGTTCATAGGAACAGGCTCCTCTTTAGAATATGAAGAAACCCCAATAGACCAAGGGTAAGCCCTAAAAGCAAAACTAAAACCCTACCAATATTTCCATCGATAAAGCATAAGATCTCCCCCTAAAGAGACCAAAAAAATCATAGAGAAAGGTTCACTAAAACTTCCACACCATTGACCATTGGACCAAAGCTATGAAACTGAAGGAATCTTTGAACCCCCATCCATGGGAAACTAGAAAGCCCCGGGTCCCTGACTAAGACCCCAAAAATCCATGGAGGAAGAGATCCATAAACACACCTCATGAGTAAACAAGGCTTCACAACCCTATCTGTTGGTATTATAATAGGAAACCATCCAAAAAATTCCTCCTTCATGACAAGAAAGCACCTAGTCTCACCCCAAAGACCACTAAAAATATGGAAAAGGAACTTGTCGGACCATCTCACACATCATACAAGCAATAGACCACACCATGGGCAAAGGGCCAATGCATTCAATCTAAAAGGTGAGCTCAAAAACCCCTCCTCCATAGACATGAAAAATCCCCTGGTATCAGCCTAGACCACAAAGAGCTATGGAGAAAGAGGTCCAACAAGACACCACATAGAAAGACTACATAGGCCACAAATCCTAATCCACCACAACTAGAATAGGAAACCATCTCGAGAAAGCCCTCAACCATGGTAAGAAGCACCTGGTATCCCTCCAAAGACCACCCAAAAATGTGGAGAGGAACTAACTAGACAATGTCACACAACAGGCAAGCAGTGGGTAATTTTGATGAAATATATACCCCTACCTCCTTGGCTCTTACCCAAAAGTGACACCAGGAATTTTTCCCACACACAAAAAAAAATACTATTTCCATGGTTGGCCCATGCTCCACATTTAGAGGCTTTTCATATCTTATTAGATTGGCAAGGTATATGGATCTGGTATGTTCACAAGCAAAATATTGGAAAATTTATGTGATTGGATTACCTAATATTTTGAGCAAATACATTGCATAGTGTCATGTTGATTATATGAGTTTGTTTTTTAATTTCTTAAATCAAATTCATCTGCTAATTATTGTAACCAAACATATAGGTAAACTACAAGCTTGTCGTATACAAGTTATGGGGTTGAAGCTGGCAAGAAATGAGTTACAAGCTATTCATTAAAGACAAAAAAAATATTTAATATATTATGTATAAAGATAGAATTTTTAAATATAATTGAAAAATATTATTTTATATTATTTTATGTAAAGTAACGACTAGGGTTTGTAGAGTGACAACTAAAAATTATAGAGCGAATGCCAAAATTTGTAGAGCAATGATAAAAATTTGTAGAGAGGTGGCTAGGGTTTGAAGAATGGGGGCTAGAGTTATTAAAACTTCATAGATCTATTTTTTGGTTAGGAGTGTATGTAAGTTTGAGAATTAACATTTTTGGTAGCTAGAAGCTAGAAGGTTTACAAAGTAGTATCCAAAAACTAGAATTCTTGAAGAGCAAAGGCTAAAATCTAGAAGGTTTGTTAAAACTTCATAGATTAATCATTCAAATAGGTGATGGTATATTAATCTAGGGCTTTGAAATTTATCAATAATTGAAAGTAGATCAGTGACTGAAAGCCAAAGGATTCAAATAACGGCCTTAAAAATGGTAAAATGATGGCTAGGATTTGAAGAGTGAGAAAAAAATTATAGAGCAATAGCCAAAAAATATATAATGATGACAAAAAAATGCAAAGTTTTGGCTATGGTTTGAAGAGTGGTGGAGTTAAACTATAGAGCGAGTGGTTAAGGTTATTTCCATAAAACTGCAGAGTAGTGATGAGGGTCTAAAGAAAGATAGTTAAAAACTACAAAGTGGTAGCTAGGGTTTGAAGAAATGTAGCTAGGGGTTGAGAAGTAAAGTACTTGGAGGTAATTTGTTTCTTTAGATTCATGAAGTTTTACATTTTCCAAGGTCTATGATTTATCTTCAAAGAATTATATCTAATATTTTTTTTAGGGGACAATAATGGAGAGGCATGTTTTCTTTTTATTGGAGGTGAGAAAAGAGTTGTAGGCTTATATAATGAGCGAGCAATAGAGGTATGAATGGGTAAATGACCAAGTGGAATTGCATAGTGGAATAGTAGGTTCTACGAGTGTTAACAGAAGCTAGGTCAAGCAAGTTTAAGGGTGGATTAAATTGGAGGAGGAGAGAGGCCAAATTATCTCCACAAAATTATTTGAACAATATATTCTTCTAAAAGTCCTAGATATTATCTATGAGAGAGCACAACAATGATTCAACAATACTCTATTAGATAAATTTATTGGCTTTATACCAATTGGGGACCAGATAAAGAAATGGGTTGTGAATTGATGGAAGATAAAAGGGTATGAGGAGTTTTCCCTCCTTCCTAGAGGTTTCTTCCTAGCCTTCTTCAACAATGAGAAGGATTTTTGTAATGCCCTTAAAGGATGCTTGTTGTTCATGGGTAAATTAGATGAAAATGACTCTAGGTTTTAATCTAGCTATCGAGAAGATAGACACAACTCCAATCTTGGTAAGACTCCTTTCTTTACCATTGGAATTCTAGGAGGAATAGATTTTTGGGAGTGTGATTAACTCCTTTGGTAGTTTCCTCCCCATAGACTATGTAACAAAGGAAATAGAGGGTGTTTTTTGCAAGAATGTTTATCCTAGTTGAATCTAGGAAGAACTCTCAAAATAGATCAAGGTGGTCTCTAGATGGGGAGTATGGATACAAAACCTTATTTTTTTAGAATGAAACCTTCAACTATAAAATATGTGCAAAAATGAGTCACTTGGCAAAGGACTATCTCACCATAAGGAGGAAAAATGATGGGAAGGAAGTTTTGGAGGAAATGTGAAAAGGTAGATATGGAAGAAGAAGGATCAGACAATGGGAAATAAGGAAAAAGAGTCTTAGTATCAGGAAGACAAAGTTGAAAATGAGTTAGATCCAAAGGGAGAAGAACTAGAGAATGTTAGAAAAACAAAAGTTAACTAATAGGAAAGTGGAGACAAAGTAATGGACTTGGTGAACAAGGAGGGAGTAAGAGAGGAGAAATTCTCTAGAAACTAGGCAAACAATGAGGATATACTAGGTAGGATTCAGGGTAAAATCTCATCTATGCTAGAATAAAATGGTCCAAGGAAGGAAAATGAAATGGCTAACCCCAAAATAGGAGAAGAAAAGACAAGAAGCAAGGGAGGAAAATATAGATATAGAAGAGAAGGATCTAGAAGTGGTCCCCTACACAGTAGACGAACTACTAGTAAAGGAAGGATCCTCAAGAATTAAAGAAGTCCCAAATATAAGAGTAACAAGGAGTGTCAAGAAGACCCCATATGTGGGGATAAAAGGGGTAAAAAATGTGGGAAGGCCTTCTTCAAAGGAAAATCACTTAAAAGAGACAAAAAAGGATATTAACTTAGGGATTCATATGATCATAGACTCAAGTGGGTAGAAGCCCACAACAAAAAATAAGAAATGAAGATCTTGTCTTGGAATGTTAGGGGAATGAATGCCCCTAACAAACATAGGGTGGTGAGATCCTTGATTAAGGATAACCAACCTGATATAGTTTTGTTACAAGAAATAAAGTTGAATGCTACAAGTTGGGAGAATATTAAGAAAGGTGGTAGTGTTTGGGTGGAGGTAAAGAGGGCTTCAAGAGGAATATTAATTTTATGGAATTATAATACCTTTTAAGAGGAATTCATCTCAAAAAATGATCGCATTCTAATTGTTTGTATAACTTCAAAATCATCAAATTTGACCTTCCTCATTATAAATATTTATGCTCTAAATGTGAATAGAGAAAGAAAGGTGTTGTGGAAGGAATTGGAGAAGATGGAGAAATGGATAAGAGGTCTAATATAGAATTTTGTAGGGGACTTCAACACCCCTTTTATTCCTAGAGAGAAGAAAGGTGGATCCTAGGGCTTCTCAAAGAGCATGGAGGATTTTAGCAACTTTTTATCAAAATCTAGTCTATATGATGTTGATTTAAGAGGTAATTCTTTTACATGGATGAATAGGAGAATAGAGGACAACCTAATCCAAGTGAGACTAGATAGAGTACTACTCTCTATGGAATTTTTTGAAGGTAACCATTTGCCCTCGTTAGTTTCTTTGCCTAGGATAGGCTTGGATCATAATCCATTGTTATTTAGCTAGTTTGGGAAAATATGGAAAGGCAAAAGCCCTTTCAAGTTTGAATACATGTGGATTTAGCACCCAAATATTTATGAAAAGTGGAATCATGGTGGAGGCTTCTAATCCAAGGCTCTAAGATGTTTATTTTTGTAAGGAAGCTTAAATGTGAAGTAAGAAGCGAAGACAAAAGGAAATCCTTAGGAAAGAACTAAGTTTGTTGGAGGAGGAAGTGAGGATGATTGGGATGGATCAAACCCTATATAATAGAGGTAGGGAGATATAAGCAAATATTCATACTATTTTTTCTCTAAAAACATTTATTAGAGGTATAAATAAAGGAATAATGGCTTATAGAAGGAGACAAAAACACTAAATTCTTTCACGTCTCAATGATAAAGCATAAAAGTGTTGGAAGGATTTTTGAAATCCTATGTGAGGATGGTGAAATAGTCAAAGGTGAAGAAAGGATCAGGAAAGAGGTAGTTGAATTCTTTAGTTCATTGCTATCAAAGGAAAGGGGGGAAGACTAGGAAGCTATGGAAGAAATTCTTCAATATATACCAATGAGAATGTCCAAAGGAATGAATGAAGAGCTAGTGAGAGATGTTAGTGAAGAGGAGGTGAAGGAAGCGGGTTTTCTCCTTGGGGAAGGACAAAGCTCTAGGCCTAGATGGTTTTCATTTAGGTTTCTTCCAAGTATTTTGGAATATAGTAAAGTAGGATTTAATAAAAGTAGTTTGAGAATCTGAACATTTAGGAAAATTTCTTAGAGAATTTAACACCTTTTTAGTGCTCATCCCAAATAAATAGGGGCAAAAGGGATTTAAGGACTATAGGTTGATAAGCCTATGTAATGCAATATATAAGATCATCACTAAAGTGATAGCATTAAGGTTGAAAAAATTCCTCCCAAATATTATAGCAAACCAATAGGGGGTTTTGTGAAGGGAAGGCAAATATTAGATGGTGTCATCTCTCTCCATGAAACACTACACTCAATAGTGCAGAGTAGGAGGGAAGGAATGTTGTTGAAGCTAGATATGAATAAATCTTACGATAGGGTATCCTAGAGCTTCTTAGACAAAATTCTTACTAATTTTAGGTTTAGTAGGAGATGGAGAAGATGGGTGAGAAATTGCTATGGAGGACCAAGGTTCTTGGTTATCATAAATAATTTCCCAATAGAATTCTTTCAAAGTAGAAAGGGTTAATGCAATGGGAACCATTTTCTCCTTATCTCTTTATTATCATGGCAAAAGCCCTTAAGAGATGTATAGGTGCAACCCAAATGACAAGAACATTAAATGGGTTGAAACCTTCTATGTCTATGAGAGGTATCATTCATAAATAGTTTATGGATGACACAATCTTGCTTGGAAAACCTTTGGTGGCTAAATCCAAGGAGTTCAAATGGATCTTAAATCTATACAATAGGGCTTCCCAATAAATTATTAACTTAGAAAAAATTAAGGTATTCATCAACACTCTAGAGAAGTGACAAAGAAGGATAACAAAGATAATAGGTTGTAATATATTAGGCCTTCCATCCACTTATCTAGGAATGCCTCTATTTACAGGTGTGTGTAAGGACTAGGTATGGGATATGTTGATAAATAAGTTTTAATATGAGTTACCAAGCTAGAAAGTAAATTTACTAAGTTGGGAAAGAAATTTTTAGTTGCTAAAGAGTACCATTCAAGCCATGACAGTCTATCTCCTATTTGTGTTTAAGATACCAACAAAATTTACAAATAGTGTAGAAAGTATGCAAAATAATTTTTTGTGGTTAGGTGCAGAGGAAAAAAGTAGAATCCCCCTTATGGCATGGGAAAAAGTGTGTAGATCAAAATATAAAGGAGGATTGGGATTAAGGAGGATTAAAGACATGAATAAGATCTTAGTTTCTAAAGTAGGATGGAAGCTAATGAAGGAAGTCCATTCTCTATGGGTCTAGAATTTTAAAGAACAAGTACTTAGATAGCCAAGAATATATGATATTTTTAACCATATTAAATCCCTATAAAGGCTCATCTATATGGAACCATATGATGGAGGGAAGAAAGTTTCTATGGAAAGGAGTTCAATGGAAAATTGAGAATGGTAGGTTAATTCACTTCTAGGAGGATGCATGGATGGAGAACCTACCCCTAAGCTTGGATGAGGAGTAAGCTAAAGTATGGGTAGATCTAGAACAAAGGTATGGGAGTATGGTTGTAGACTACCTGGCCCAAGAAGAGGAAGTGGTAAGGTGGAAGGACTTACATGGTAGTAACCATAGTGAGGAAGCTTTAAATAAGCTCAAAATTAAACTAAGAGCCTTCCATGTAGGTGTAAATATGGGTGAAGACTCTATAGTATGGGGAGCTACTCTTGATGGATCCTTTAGTGTAAAATCAGCCTATGAGATTCTATCAGCTAATATAAAATATGGGTTTCAATGGAGGAGGCTCTAGGAAACAAAGGCAATAACAAAGATATAAATGCTCCTTTGGCTAGATATGTAGAATAAGATCCTAACAATAAATAACTTACATAAAAGAGGGTTTCAATTTCCTAATAGATGTCATCTATGTGAAGAATAAGAAGAGTTAGTGGAACACTTAATGTTAGGATGTAGCTATTCCATTTTTATTCTTCAAGGTTTAATTAAGGATATGGGGGTCATCTAGGTACTACCAAATAGAATGGTGGATTGGATAGAACAATGGAAAAATCCCTTTAGGAGTGCAATGTTGAATAAGATATGGGATCTAATTCCTTTCCACTATGCTTGGGGTTTCACTAGAGCATAATAAAAAAATAGTTGAGGAAAATAGGGCTTCCTTAAGAATTAGGCAGACGATCCAACCAGCTATAGTGGAAAAGTTAAAGTCCTGAGTATAAAGGAAATTATGAAATATGCAAGAGGTAATATTAGTAAACACTAGGACCTTAGCCCAATTGAGATGGAGAAATCCCCCCAAGAAAATCCAAGAAGTGTAAAATGGCATTTGCCTAGGGAGGGATGGCTAAAGCTCAATTTTTATGGAGCTTCTAAGGGGAACCCTAGGAAGGAAGGGGGAGTAGTGATAAGGGATAGAAAAGGGATCATAATTGGTATTTTCAGTGATTTTATAATCTCTATGATGATTCATCAAGCAAAATCTAGAGCAAATTTGGTTGGAGCAAAACCAGTAAGGTAGTTGGACATAAACAAGTTGATAGTAGAGGGTAATTCTCTCAATGTTATCAATTACCTTAACAAAAGGGCTATAGAGAACTAGTAGGTGTCAAATATAATAATAAAAACTCTAAGGATTCTTAACTCACCAGAGCACATGGAGATAATTCATGTTTTCAAATAAGGCAATAGGGTGGAAAACTAGATGGCTAATTGGAGGGCTCTTCATGAAGAGGACCAAATGTGGATGCCCCCAAATAATGTTCACTCGGATGTACAAGAGTTAGTAGAAAGGTAAGCGGCATAAACAAGTTGTTTAGGATACAATCAAAGGTTAATCCAATGGCCTACATTTTTTCACAAGCCAAAGAAGTAGACTTCCAAGAGTAAGCCCTACAAATGGGTGATATGGGATCATGTGGCAATGCGTTCGGATATATTTCTTCAATTTAGTTGTTCTATAGCCTGTGGAACTATGAAATTCTAATGATGGATTTGCTAGAAAAAAGTCTCATCATTGGTTGTCATTTGCAACATAGTAGATGTAGTGGTAGTCTATTTAAAATTCCCCTCAATGGACAACAAGCCCATGGACTACCTCATCTAGACACGTGGCAACCACATCAAAGACCTAGGCAGATTGCTCAAGCGTAGTGATCAATAGTTTGTAGGAATAAGGGAAATATTTTAAGGGCATAAAGTTTCCAATGATTAATTGGTTGAGGGAAGTTCCTATGAATGCCCAAACTCATTGATAATATTAAATTTTGGTAGCAGGTTTGGTTTAACAATCATTTAGATCGAGGGGCAGATCAATGGTCTATGGAGTTTTATAGCCCTTTTGACCTTTGGGTAAGGCCTAGGAGATACGTTAGATATGTTTCTAGAGTTAGGATGGTAGTTTGGAATCAGGTGGAAATGTTTAAAAATTTATGGAAATAATCCAAAATTATGTAGCCCTATATGAAGAGGTTTTGAGAAATAGGACTAGTGCTACTAGTCGAAAAGTGTAAAAGGATCCCAACCCTTTCAAAAACCCAACTTTTACCATATTAAAAAAAATGAGTGAGATATATTAAATGATATTAGATAATCATTTAACTTCTTTGATATTTAAGGAGGATATTAGGTTCAAATGTTAGTAATTAATATATTAGTTGTTGCTTAAAATATTTATCTATATATTTATTGAAAAAATATTCAATTTATTTTTGCCAAGTTTTCCTAAGTTGCCGATGAAATATCTAAAATTAGGCTACCAGGTTTATCCTAAGTTGCAAGTTTTAAAACGATGATGCACATGATATAAGGGGGTGTCTATAGACACTAAATAATATCATTAAAATAAAATATAATACACTCCAAATAATAACCAAATGATTCGTGTGAGGGGGTATTTATACCTAATTACAAGTTACCCTTAGATTAAGGTTAAGGAACTGACCTTGAGGTTAAATAGTAAAAATTTATAAAAATACCTTTACAAGGTTCACAAAGGCCTAAAGGGCTTATACAATAAAATACAAAGTTGGTTGTAGCCTAACCACCACATATTTTAACAATCAAGTGGGTTTAAATAGATTATAGGAGGTTTGGACATAAGATAAAATAGTTGAAGAGTGTCCTCATTATGATTTCTTTGACTATTTTATTGAGACATGCAAATTGGTAGTTGATGAATTGATGCCTAAATAATTGGTTTGATATTTTTGTTACATGTATTTTGGCATTTGAAATTATATTAACAAAAATATTGGTCAAAGGTAGGCATTGTTGTCAATTACAAGTTATAAAGTCAAACTAATTTGAAAATGGTTAAAATAGAATTTAAAAAAACTAGAAAAGGTAAAATTATATTTTTATTTAGTTTAAGCAACAACGCTTATAATAGATGTTCGTTTTTCAAGGATAAGGGAGGTTTTGTTGCTAATCATGGAGTGGGGGATCAAATTAGAGAGGCACTCTTACAAGTTATGGTAGATATTGTTATTTAGTACAAATTTAAAATAAAATTTAAGTAAATAATTATATTTATACTTCTCTAGTGATTGTAAATAGTTTCATATTCATAGAATCTACAATAGAAAAAACAAACTTTGACCCTTTTGATTTTTTCTAGCAAATTTCAAGATACTTTTTAGGATGTGAATGCCTAATATAAAATGTAGTGGTTTCAAATCCACTATCATTGCATAGCCATTTTGATCAAGTATAACAACTAATGTATTGTGGTTTTATAATCAACAATGTTTTGTTTGAAGATTAAAAAGAACTATTCAAAAGCATTACAACCTCTAAAATAATTAGCTAGGAAAAAAATGGCACATAGGCAGTTTTGTAAATTTTTGCCAAAACTTCTATTGTCTTCATTAATGCATTGGTTAAGGGAAAAAACAACACAAAGAGATTAGAATATGAAATTTATAGTTTTTGGGAAGGGAGACATTTTTCGCAGGACTGCCCAAACTACCGAACTCGTTTCGGTCATATCTCACTCATCCGGACTCGGATTGAGCTAAAATTTTGAGGGTAGATGCCTGAAAAACCCTAGAACGTCTCCACCAATTTTCATATCATTTGGAGCAACATAGATCCTAGCACATCCCTATGTGTGAACGACATATTTGGCAAGCGACTATGCGAGGGTTTCATCTGGGTTGAGTGCAAGCAGCTCCAGAGGTTGGTTTTTAGGGCCTTCGGGCCCTAGCGGCCAATATTTTTGTGGTTTATGCTCAATATTTTAGCAGGAAATGTTGCAGGGGATACAATATGGGTTAGAAATTTGTCTTTCAACAGATCATACTATGAACTTGAGTGACAATGGCTTCCAATTTGCTGCACAAAAGAAAAGTGAAAACCATACCTTTCCACGACGTCTAGGGCAAGGATTAAAGAGATCACGAAACAAGTTTCAAGTAGTTGATCAAAAAATGGCTCATATCTCAAGTGAATCTGGTGCTAAGGTGCACCCACAAAATAATTCTACTATGAAAACCCCTATCAAGGGTAAGAATTTTGAAGACTCGGTCCCAAAAATGAATTTTAGGGATGCCCTTCATGGTGGACAGCCTCAGCCCAATGCTAATATCAATATTAGGGCTTCCCATAAACCTCTAAGAATGCCTAAGATTGATCCCAGGAAAATGGAGTCAGGATGTCTTAAAGCAGTTGATGGAACTCCTATTGTTAAGCTTGATATGGGTAACATTCAGACTGGCATTGAAGATTTGGAAAAAAGAGGACTAATTTGTCGGTTCGTGGGTTTTCGTCTGAGTCTATCTGCTTTCAAAGTCTGGGCTGCAAAAAGCTGGAAAACTAAAGGTGAGTTACAAATCTCTATTTATCCAAATGGTTATTTTCTTGTTTTATTTGCTAATAATGAAGATAGAGAGAAAACTTTTCAAGGGGGCCCTTGGTTTTTTGGAAGGGCAGGGCTTTTCATGAAGCCCTGGCATACTAAATTTAAAGTCGAAGAAGAGATGCCTTCTATAGCTCCCGTGTGGGTTAGACTCTTTGGCCTCCCTATTGAATTTTGGAATCCTACTATTTTTTCTTCAATTGGAAACTCTTTAGGAACTTTTATGATGACTCGCTGATTGTACTCAAAATTTTGAACATATTATTTATGCTCGGATTTGTGTTTTAATGGATTTTGACAAACCCCTACCTAAAAATATCACATTACAATTTGGGGAAGACACTTGGGAGCAAGTAGTGGACTATGAGAACATTCCTTTTCGTTGTAGAATTTGCCATGAATATGGTCATTTGGCCGATGCTTGCCCAAATAAAATTCTTGATCAAAAGAAAGAAGATATAAACTCAGAGAGTTTCCAAATACCTAAGAAGAAGAACACTCAGAAAAACCAGTTATGAAGGATCAATCAAAGTCATCTGCTAATATGTTTGAAATCCTTTCCACAAATGATGTCCCAAGTGAGGAAGAGGAAATAATGGAAACTAAAATCTTAGAAACACAATTTAAATATGAAGGGAAGAACTCGGAGACAAACCAACAAATCAAAGGTTTTCAACAGAAAAAAAGGAGAAAATTTACACAAGAAAAACAATATTTCAAATGTCAAAACTTCAAATAATGCAGGTCCCAATATAGACTCTATTGAACCATCTAGTAAAATTTTGGTTGTGTACGAGCATTCTTCAAGGTTAGAAGCCATCTCAGATTCAATTGGAATAAGTCAAGAAACAGGGAAAAAAAAATTGAAGATGGATTCTAATCAAAAAGTAGGTCGCAAGACCAATCAATATCATATGGTAAAAGAAGGTGAAAAGCTTGTAGAGGAAGGTAAGATTAATGCCCTTCCCAACTTTTTTAGCCCTGGTATTAATGAAGATCATCACTTGGAATATTAGAGGACTCAAAGGGAGTCTTTCAAAACAAAATGAAATTAGAAGAATGATTCAGGTAAATCATCCACATCTTGTTTTCCTTCAAGAAACTAAGATGTCAATGGAGGATATGGACTTAATTGCCGATAAAATTTGGCCAACTGGAAAAGTGGTTTCCCTCAGTTCCCAAGGGACTTCGGGTGGCATTGCTTGTCTTTGGGATCCAAAAGAGGTAGTTATTCACCATATGGTTGGCAGTTGGGGTTTGTTGGCTATAGCTATTCAAAGTAGACATTCCAACCAGATTATGCTCTGCATTACTATTTATGCTCCGACTTCTTTGGAGGAAAAAAGAAGACAGTGGAAGGATATTACTCATATTATCTCTCATTTTCCTAAAGCTTGGATCTTGATCGGAGGAGATTTCAATACCATCCTCTCTCTGGATGAGAAAAGGGGGGAAATAGAAATTTGGACAAAAGCACCGACCTCATGAGCGAATATATTGCAAACCTCCATCTTGTGGATATCCAACCAGATAATGGCCTTATGACTTGGTCTAACGGAAGGCAAGGCTTAGCTTGTATAATGGAGAGATTGGATAGGTTTTTGCTCTCTGAAAATTTCTTAATCCATGGTCACATTCCTAAAGTGAAGACTCTTAATAATGTTGGTTCGGATCATTGGCCAGTCATGGTGGAAATGTGGAAAACCAATGTGAGTTTCTCTCCTTTTCATTTTCAATTAATGTGGCTTAGAGACATTTCCTTCAGACCTCATGTGCAACAATGGTGGAAGGAAGGTAAACCTAGGCATGGGACTAAGATGTTCTATTTTGTCAAAAGACTCGCAATACATTAAATCCAAAATCAAGACTTGGAACCGGAAAGAGTTTGGGGATGTTCATAAAAAAAAACATGAAGTTATTGCTCATCTTGAAAATTTGAATAAGAAAATCCGTTTAGATGGCCTCACAGAGAAGAGAAGTGCAGATGAAATTAAACTCACAACTCAGTTAGAGGAATGGGAAAAAAGAGAAGAAATCTTATGGAAGCAAAAATCTAGAATTCAATGGCTCAAAGAAGGAGATCGAAACACAAATTTCTTCCACAAATCTCTTCTAGCTCGAAGATCTCACAACTTTATTTCTTCCTTAAAATCAGATTCTGGAGATGTTGTTTATACTTGGGATGGCATGAACTCTATTGTTGTTGATTACTTTTCCAATATTTTTGTTGCTACTCCCCTTGACTCAGCTTCACAATATAATGTTCTTCAAGCAATCCCTTCTCTTATCACTTCCGAGGAGAACTCTATTTTGACTGCTCCTGTTACTATCAATGAGCTTCAACAAGTAGTTTTTAAAATGCAAAAAGGGAAAACCCTAGGTCTTGATGGTTTTCCTATTGAGTTCTACCAAGAGTTCTGGGATATCCTTCATGTTGATTTATTAGAGGTGGTGGAAGAAGCCAGGAAAGCCAAAGAAATTTTGAAGGTTATCAATAAAACTTATATTACTCTTGTTCCAAAAGCTCAAGAGGTTGATCATATCTCAGCTTTTAGACCTATTGCTTTATGTAATGTTCTTCTCAAAATCATTACTAAAATCATGGCAGAAAGGTTGAAGCCTCTTTTGCATAAGATTATTTCCCCGCAGCAAGGGGGTTATGTGGAAGGACGTCAAATAGTAGATGAGATAGTTCTTGCTCAGGAAGCCATCCATTCCATGGATATGCAAAATTCTCCTTCCATGTTCATTCGGTTAGACTTATCCAAAGCTTATGACAGAGTGGATTGGCACTTCCTTATCAAAGTTTTGAGGCAATTTGGTTTCTCTAAGGATTGGATGGATTGGATTATGGGATGTATCTCTTCAGTTTCCTACTTAGTTCTTATCAATGGCAGGCCTTCTCAGTCTTTCCCAGCTTCTAGAGGTATTAGGCAAGGTGACCCGCTATCCCCTTATTTATTCATCATTCTTGTTGAATGCTTGGGTAGGACTATAACCAAAAAGAGGGAAAACAAAACCCTTGAGGGAGTTACCATTGCTCATGGAGCTAGACCTATCTCTCATCTTCAATTTGTGGATGACTCTACTATTTTAGGTAAAGCTACGGTTAAGGAAGCTTCTAATATTAAGCAAATCATTAGCTATTTTTCTAAGGCTATTGGGCAGTTGATCAATGAAGACAAATCTAAAGTTATTTTCTTTCACCGCTCTCGCTAGACAGGAATCCATGGTCTTGGATAAGCTAAGATATAAGAAGACCTCTCTTCCAATCACTTATTTAGGTATTCCCATAAATATTCAAAGGCAAAAAAATAAAGATTGGAATTGGTTGTTGGACAAAGTCAAGAAGAAAATTGGAAAGTGGACCAACAAGTGGCTTTCTTATGGGGGTAGAATCACCTTGGTAAAATCAGTCCTTCAAGCTATTCCTATTTATGTTTCTTCCGTTTTGAATATCCCAAAGGTTGTTCTTCGAGAATTGGATCAAATCAGTCATCGTTTCCTTTGGAGTGGTACTAAGGAGAAAAGAAAATGGGCCTTGGTGAAATGGGATACTTTATGTCTTCCTAAGAGTGAAGGGGGGTTAGGTTTATGGTCTTCAATTAATAACAACAAAGCTTTAGCTGCTAAATTATATTGGAGGATGTTGCATAACCCCAATGCTCTTTGGGCCAATAATCTCCGTGCTAAATATGCTGAGAACAAAAGTCCTGAAGACCTTGTTCGCTATCAACTTCCTACCAAAGGTTCTCCCATTTTAGCAGTTCTTAAGACTCGGTGAGGATTTGATAAAGAAAAAATTATTTTGGATCATTCATAATGGTCAACATGCAAATTTTTGGACAGATTCTTGGGATGGTCACAAGCCTTTGATAACTCGGTTTCCCGATTGGAGGCCTTGGATGGAGGAGCTTCACCGAGCTAATTGGATAAAGGTGGCTAATTATTGTCGGTACCATACTGGTAATTCAAAGGTTGGTAGATATTGGATCCCTATTGAGGACTCGGCCTATTCAAATCCCAGAAAGGCAAAGACAAGATATCCAAGGCATCCTTCATATGAGATCCCTCTCTTGGTCCCATGAAAAAGATTGTTTTGGATGGAACAACACTACTAAGGGTGAGTATTCAGTTGCTCAAGGTTATTTGACCTTATGCCATAATAATCCCAACCATTCTTTCGACATATTTTCTCAATTGTGGGCTCAAAAGCTCTGGCCTAAGGTGAGGTTCTTTAATTGGATTTTATTGCATCGTAGGGTGCTACTTGGTGAGCAACTTATGAAGCGTGGTTTTCATGGCCCTTTTAGATGTGAAATGTGTGAAGAGAATGTAGAAAATATCAACCATATTTTTATTGAGTGTACTTTAGCCTCTGAGCTATGGAGGAGAATGGCCACTTTACTTGGCTTACAAGTGGTCCAATTTTTTTACTTTTGAACAACTTTGGAGGGATTGGCCTAATCAAGAGGGTGTTGATCATTTTATTAGGCGGTTAGTTTGGATGGGTTCTACCATTCTTCTTTGGAATATTTGGAATGAAAGGAACAACCAAATTTTTAATCAAGATAGGAAGGATATTCACTATATTTGGCAAAAGACCATAGCCAACTTAGTTGAATCAGTCCATCATCTCCTTAATCACCCCCAAAACTCCCACCAAATATGGGATCAAGTGATGCAAAGATTGAATATTAAACCTTCTAAGGGCAACCATCTTAAAGGGAATGTGAGTATTAGTAAATTGGATAGGAATAGAAATTGGCAACCTCCTCCTAAGGATTTTGGAAAAGTCAATACTGATGGAGCCTCTAGAGGGAACCCTGGAAAAGCCAGTGTGGGAGGAATTGGTAGACTTTCGGATGGCTCCCTGGTTTTTACTTTTGCTGAGAATTTGGGTATTCTTTCCAATAACCTTGTTGAGGGGTATGGTATCCTCAGAGGTCTTCAGGAGGCTACTAAGGTTGGATGGGAAAAGGTGT
Organism: Wollemia nobilis; assembly: GCA_028583015.1. Taxonomy (NCBI): domain Eukaryota; kingdom Viridiplantae; phylum Streptophyta; class Pinopsida; order Araucariales; family Araucariaceae; genus Wollemia; species Wollemia nobilis. The sequence goes on along the minus strand of JAQPPZ010000386.1, from coordinate 1,240,957 downwards.
TAGTTGAGTCTGACTCTCAACTTATGATTAATCTCTTGAAGAATCCTTCTAAGAATCATAAGGTGGATTGGAGAATAAAAATAATTATTGAGAAGATTCAGTTAATCCAGATGGGATTTTTGAAAGTTGATTACAATCATGTGGTCAGAGATCAAAACAAGAGTGTTGATGCTTTAGCTAATTGGGCTTTGGACAAAGGTGATCTTACTTGTTATGGCCACCCTCCTATATGGTGGGCTTCTCAAATTAGGGAAGCTCTTCTTTCTATCATTTCTTTGGATGGCTCCATTTCTGAAGGTACCTAGTTTCTTCTTTTTTTTTTTTTTGCTTCTCTTTGGTTCATTCAGTTTTTTTTAGTTCCCTAGCTCATTCTATTCTTTATTTTGTTTCCTCTGTTGATTCTTGCCTTAATAGTCTTCTGGTCTAGATAGGTCTTTGTTTTGTTCATTTTTTATTTCTTTTTTCCTTTTTGTTTTTTTTGTTTAGTTTTTTAAGGTGGGTGGGTTTTTTTATTTTGTTTTGTTTTTGTGTTCTTTGTGTTGTTTTTTGTTGTTCTTGTGTTTTTGTTGTTTTGTTTTTTTTTATGTTTTTTGTTATTGTTCTTGTGTTTTTTTTCGTTCTTGTTCTTGGGTTTCTCTTTGTTTGTGTTATTTCGTGTTTTTATGTGTGAGTGTTTTCTATATTTTTTGTTTTTTTTTTATTGTCTGTTGTTGGTTGTTTTTTATTTTTATTTTTTTAATTTTTTAGGTTTTGGTTGTGTTTATTTTTCTTGTTTTTTTTTGGGTTATGTCTTTGTAGTGTTCTGTTGTTTTTGTCTTGTTTGTGTTTTGTTATGTGTTTCTTGTGTTTTTCTATGTGGTTTGTGTTGTGGTTTCTTTTATCTTATTGTGTGTGTTTGGTTGTGCTTTTGTTTTTGACACACTCAAGGAGCATGTTTTTTATTTTATTTTATTATTTTTGTTGTTATTTACTTATTTTTAAATTGGGTTTGTGTGTTTGTTTGCTCCTTGAGTGTGTCAAAGGTGGTAGGCCAGGTCCGAGTCCTGGGCATTTTTGGCGGAATGGATACCCCTGCCTCCTTGGGTCTTACCCGAAAGTGGCATCCCTTTTGGGATGTTTTCCAACAATAATAATAAAAAAATAATAATAATGCATTGGTTAATCAATAGATCTTGGTTGTTGATTTGTATTTCTATTAGAGTTACCTAATCGTTGGAGAATTAAAACATCCATGTAATGATCTCGTGTTAATGAATGACACATAATCATTTTAATGTCCAATCCATTGAAGAATATTATTAGCATGATATAAGATAATTTAAAAGACAAAAATTTAGATATTTAAAGGTTTTTTGGCTTGATCCATGGTATATGAGACCAAAAATGCTCGATCTATTGAATATAGATCTAAAATAAGTAACACAAATATTTATGCAGCTATTTTGAAGAACAAGCAACCAATTTTGAACATGCAATCCCATGTTTTTCAAGGAAAAACGTACACCATAAGATAAGCAATTGAATATGCACCATTAAAATTATATCAAATTGAAGATCCACTATTCAAGTGGATATTTCCAATCAACTAACTAAAGATCACATCCATTCTTGGATGATTTTTCTAGAGATAATATTAGCATTAGAGTTACTTTTGTTTTTTTTAATTTTTAACAATGCAAATATTATAAATAAATGCTATGACACAATATATGGATCTTTTAAATGATCCTTAGAATTTACCTTCTATTCTTTTTTATTTATCAATTAATAAAACCAATAATATTATTTAGTAAAACATGTGATTATGTATGGAATTTGGTGAAATCTTCTTATGCATATGTGCATGTGCTTCTTATGGTCATAGTTGAATTAACAAAATATGGTTATTTCTTCTACCCTTTTTCAAGCTTGTTAGTCCTTTGTAGAAGTTTTTGTGTTGAATGTAATTGCTAATAATTAAATTGATTGAATGTAATTGCTAATAGTTAAATTAATTGAATGGAATCAAAATAACAGTTATCATAGCAATTGTCTATCTAATATTTGAATTAAATCTATAAAAAATAATGAAATAATTTATTTAGCATAGGACTTGTCTAACACTATTTTCTTAATAGCAAAATAAATTAGGGATTTCAGCCTCTCCAAATGTTTGTTGGACTATGTGGTGTTAATATTCACTTGAGAACACAACCAATTTTTGTATCATATTATTAGTATAAGACCTTGGGCCCTTGTACACTTTGTGTAGGTGAATTTGTTGTAATATTTTATTGTTTAATCTAAAGGTTAGTTTTCTAAACCTAATTTATGGGTCTCTTTTAAGTGGGTGTTTATACCACTTGTTGGACATTTTGAGTCCATAAAGTTGTCATTGATGTCAAGGCATGAAGTTGTCATTGATGCCAAGAAGTGAACTACCATTGATGCCAAAAGGTCAACAAGGAGCAATGCAAGAGGTTGATGAGCTCCATAATGTTTATTTCTAAATATTATGTGGAGCATGATTTTAAAGGTTTTTATTAAAACCTATGATGGCAAAAATAAATGGTTTTTATTTAAAACCAATGGATAGACCTAAGGACATTAAATAAATTATAATTAATTGTAATAATTTCATTATATATTAATTTGTAAGTTAATTTAATTAACCTATGGTTATTAAATTAATTATAAGTTAATTATAATAATTTTATTATTAATTAAATTATAATATATTTTAATTTACCCTAAGGTTAGGGTTGCAAGGCAAATCAATATGCGTCGACGTTTAAATTCAAGGTGGCATAATGGTATAAAAACCACATGCCTTAATGGCATTTAATCATCCTTCGTTCGAATGAAATAAAGAGGCCAACGTGTAATTTGATGCGATTCGTGCGAGGAAGAAGACAAAGCTTTTTGTCTTGAGCGCCAGCGAAGGAATAAATTTGGCGTGGGCTAAAGCCTCATATCCACCCGATAGCATGGCCTAGTGGCAAGTGGTCGAGGGCTAAGGCGTTGGATGCAGAAAGACCCACGATCGATTCTCGATGGTAGTTTTTGAGCATGTTTTTCTTGGGCGTTGAAGGAAGCAATGCGTGATCATTTTGGGCTTAGGCACCAAAAGGAAGGGTAAAGAGCACATGGTGCTCTTTGCTCCCAAAGCGAGCGCCTAGCGCATGCGACAACCAAGGCCACGGCTAGGGCGCAAGGGGAGGCGACGTCGTGAGTTCGAGTCTCACCAAGGCAAAGGTAATAAATTTTTAATATATTTTGTGATGCCTAAGGTTTTGACATAAGGTCCTAGGGAGTTAAAAGGGGTAGATAAAAAGTATTTTTAATTGGTCATTATTTTGGTTAATTGGAGGAATAAGGAGTTAGCTTTATTTTTAATAAAGTCTTTTTGACATATTGGCTTATTGGAGAAATAAGTGGATTAAAGTGTTGGTTAAATTTTGAGAGGACTTCTTGCCATTGAGTTATTTTGAGAAGGTGATTGTATTGACATTATTTATGGTGTTGGATATTATTTTAAGTTGGAGTTGATAAGGTGTATCAAAGAAATTATTTTTATGTATGTTATGATGAGTGTTATTTTTAAAGGGAGAAATAAGGCATAAGTTGAGTTGTGATTGTTTTATGTCCAAGGAATATTTTTGAGAAAGTATTGAAGTGATATTGTTGTGTTTAACCATTGAAATTGGAAAGAAGAAAATTGTGATTAAGACAAGTTTTCCAAAGGCACTTCTACATCCAACAAAAGGTATGGGCATATTCTTCCTAGTGAGTGATTGTTGAAAGTTGTGTATGAAAAGTTGGAGTGAAAAGGATTGTTTGGTTTGCATTGTTGAGAGTGTTTTGAATTAATGCTTCAAGGTTTTCTAGAATTAAGAGTTGTTGATAAAACCTTGTTTATAAGCATTGTTGTTGAAGTGAGTTGTTGAGTGAAGAACTTGAACTAGGGTTTGGAAAGAACATGAGTATCATTGTTATGTGAGATTGGTTGATAAAGCATTGTTGGAAATATTTGAGTGAGTTGTCATATGCTTGGACTAGGGTTTGTGAGCAAGGATTATTTCATTGAGTGATTGGTTGAGTAGAGTTGGTTGAGCCTAGTCAAGTGAATGTGTGAAGTGATTGTTCAAGTTCTATGAAATAAATTATTCTATATTCTGAATTGTTTTGAGAAAGAGTTTGAGTATTGATGAATGTGAAGCATATTGAGTCTCTAACAATTCTCTATATGTTTCTATGATAAAAGAGTGATTGAAAGTGATTGAGTATTGAGGTGAATGTGAAGCATATTGAGTCTCTAACAATTCTCTATATGTTTCTAAGAGAGTGATTGTAAGTGATTGAGTATTGAGGTGAATGTGAAGCATATTGAGTCTCTAACAATTCTCTATATGTTTCTAAGAGAGTGATTGAAAGTGATTGAGCATTGTGATGAGTGTAGAGCATATTGAGTCTCTAACAATTCTCTTTATGTTTCTATGAGATTGGACAAGTTCTAGTGTGGACTTGTTGAGCAGATTTGAGGTAAGTCTTTGAGAAGACTTGTGGATAGATTTGGGTAAGATTTTGTGGAAGCTTACAATACATATTGAGAGAATATTTGGATAAGTTCTTGTGAGGACTTATTGAGCATATTGGACAAGTTCTAGAGAGGACTTGAGGATAGATTAGTGTGAGCTTTTGTGGAAGCTTACAAGGTAGATTTGAGACAAGTCTTTGAGAAGACTTGTGAGCAAAGTTGATTGATTGATTTGTTCAAACCTTGAGTTAAGGTTTGGGGTAGATCCAATAGAGTTGATTTGAGATTGAGTCAAGCTTTGAGTTAAGGCTTGAGGATAGATATTGAGGATATATTTGTGCTAGATCTAAGGACTATGTTTAGTATAGATTTGAGGATAGATTTTGGTGTATATTTGAGGATAGGTTTGTGCCAAACCAGAGATAGATATTGAGGATAGATTTGTGCTAGACCGAAGGACTATGTTTAGTGCAGATTTGAGATAGAGCTTTGGAGGTGATAGAGTTGAGGATAGAGGTCTCCAGCTAGAGCAGGGAGGATAGGTGTCTTCTATGGATAGAGTTCCATTTGCTAAGGGTAGTGGAGGTAGAGGTCTTCTAGAGGATCACCAACCAGAGCAGAGTTAGGAGATTGGTGTCTCCTGTGGATAGAGATCCATGAACTTGATTAGGGGATTGGTGTCTCCTTTGGATAGAGGTCCATAAACATTGTAATAGGGAAAGGATTCCCAAGATATTTATTGAGAAAATATTAGTGAAATATTTTCTCCATGGAGTAGCCCACATTGGGTGAACCACGTTAAATTGGTGTCTCTATTGTGTGTGATGATTTGTGCATTACTTTGGTTATTGCTATTGATATTGCCATTGATTATATTGGATAATACTATTTGGGAAAGAAAAGTAAAAAGTGGTCTTATACTGTTCACCCCCTCTCAGTATAAGCTTGTGTTCTTCAATTGGTATTAGAGTTGGTTCCTTCGAAAAAAGTTTAATAGCTTGAAGGAAGATCTTACAAGAACACAAATGGCAAAGAAAGGCAAAAGTAGAACCATGAGATACAAGAAGAAAAGAACACACATGGTCATGAAAGAAAATGAATATGAATTCAATGTTGTTGTTTTGGGAGGAAGAATGGAAATAGATTCAAGAGATGAATCAAGCAGTGGAGAGATAACCATATTGATAAAGTTTTGTACCATACTTGTAGCTCATTGTTCACAAGAAGGTGAAGAATGTTTTGTTTGTGGTCAACTCGATCATAATGCAAGTTATTGCAATGGTTTTAGTAGCGATGAAGATGAAGATGATACTTTCATAATTGAAGCCCTAGAATATGGTTCAGAAAAGGATAATAGGGATAACCAAAATAGGTATGAAGAAGAAACTCTACTTTGGACAATAGAAGAAATTGAAGACCAAAGAAAAGAGAAAAATTTAGAAAGAGAAAAGGAGGAAGTCACTCTTAAGGAACTTGTTGAGTTGAAAAATGAGAACTTAGAATTAAAGGCTCAAATACAATAGGATGAGAAATGTAAGACAAAGCTTCTACAAGATCTCTCTGACTTGAAAGATAAGGTTGAAAAGGCAAGGAGAGTTGAAAAAGGTATGGTTGAACAGTCAAAGGTAAAAGAGATAGAATGTGAAAGACTTATGGTTATTCTTGAAGAAATAAAAAGGGAGAACTCAGGATTAAGGGTTCAAACTCAAGAAGATGAGAAAGCAAAAGCAAAAGTTCTACAAGAGCTCACCAACTTCAAAATTAAGGTTGAAGAGGCAAGGAAAATTGAAGAAGGTATGACTAAAAAATTAAAGATAAAAGATCTAGAGTGTGAAATATTAGAACATGAGATAGTTTCACTAAGGATGGAAGTGAAAGACTCTAAGGACAAGCTACACAAGTTTGATAAAAATTCAAAGACTTTGAACAAGATTATCAATGCACAAAGATCATCAATCACCAAAATAGGACTTAGTTTTGAAGAAGAACAAGGGAAACAAGAAGAAGAAAAGGAGAGTCAAGCTCAAGCACCAAAGAAGAAGAAGCGTCAAAAGAAGAAAGTGAAAGAAAGAGTGAGACTTCTGAAGATAAGTTGGACAATAGAAAGTTCAACAAGGAAAGGAACAATGCACAAGTATGGAACATATGGAACAACAAATAGGATAGGGTAGAAGAGACTAAGAGACCAATGGGGTCAAGGCAAGGTTTCTTCAATGGATGATGTTTCTCATGTCATAGATTTGGGCACATGGCTTCATAGTGCAGGACACATGAAAGATAAGAAAATGGGAATTTTAGAAATAGGCAACTTTTCCATGGGTATTGCTACTCATGTAATCAGTTTGGTCACAAGGCAATGAATTGTAGGGTTCATGATAGGAACAAATATGGCTTCACTAAGAGAAATCCTAAGACATTTGCACCTCCAAGGAATAATAACATTAAGTGTTATAAGTGCAATAATGATGGACATACAACAAAGTGGTGTAGAGTAGATATTCTAGAATCAAGCATGAATAAGAACAAGGAACATGAATATGGATATGAACATGAACAAGAATAGGAACAAGAATAGGAATATGAATATGGATGTGGACATGAATAGGAATATGGAAATGGAAAGGAATAGTCAAAGGAATCATAAGGATCAGATGAGAAGGAAAGAGGATAAAGGTAAAGACCAGTGCTTGTTGGGAGTAGAGATACTCCCACCCTAGAATTAACCACCTCAAGAGGAGGTGGGGGAGGGGCTAAGCTAAGAGACTCATTCTTAGCCCCGAGCCCCAAAGGTGACCCTTTGCCATTGATGTCAAAGGGGGAGAGATTTGAGTAAGGGGGAGAGATTTGGTATTTGATAAAGGGGGAGATATTTGGTTTAAGAAGAGAGCAATTTCCCAAGGGGAGCAGAATAAAAAGTCAAGGAAATGGTAAAAAGTTATTGGGTTGCCATCAATGACAAAGGGGGAGATTGTTGGACATTTTGAGTCCATAAAGTTGTCATTGATGTCAAGGCATGAAGTTGTCATTGATGCCAAGAAGTGAACTACCATTGATGCCAAAAGGTCAACAAGGAGCAATGCAAGAGGTTGATGAGCTCCATAATGTTTATTTCTAAATATTATGTGGAGCATGATTTTAAAGGTTTTTATTAAAACCTATGATGGCAAAAATAAATGGTTTTTATTTAAAACCAATGGATAGACCTAAGGACATTAAATAAATTATAATTAATTGTAATAATTTCATTATATATTAATTTGTAAGTTAATTTAATTAACCTATGGTTATTAAATTAATTATAAGTTAATTATAATAATTTTATTATTAATTAAATTATAATATATTTTAATTTACCCTAAGGTTAGGGTTGCAAGGCAAATCAATATGCAGTCGATGTTTAAATTCAAGGTGGCATAATGGTATAAAAACCACATGCCTTAATGGCATTTAATCATCCTTCGTTCGAATGAAATAAAGAGGCCAACATGTAATATGATGTGATTCGTGCGAGGAAGAAGACAAAGCTTTTTGTATTGAGCACCAATGAAGGAATAAATTTGATGTGGGCTAAAGCCTCATATCCACCCGACAGCGTGGCCTAGTGGCAAGTGGTCGAGGGCTAAGGCATTGGATGCGAAAAGACCCGTGATCGATTCTCGATGATAGTTTTTGAGCATGTTTTGCTTGGGCGCTGAAGGAAGCAGCACATATTGTTTTTGGCTTAGGTGCCAAAAGGAAGGGTAAAGAGCACATGGTGCTCTTTGCTCCCAAAGTGAGCGCCTAGCGCACACGATAGCCAAGGCCATAGCTAGGGCACACGGGGAGGCAGTGTCATGAGTTCGAGTCTCACCAAGGCAAAGGTAATAAATTTTTAATATATTTTGTGATGCCTAAGGTTTTGACATAAGGTCCTAGGGAGTTAAAAGGGGTAGATAAAAAGTATTTTTAATTGGTCATTATTTTGGTTAATTGGAGGAATAAGGAGTTAGCTTTATTTTTAATAAAGTCTTTTTGACATATTGGCTTATTGGAGAAATAAGTGGATTAAAGTGTTGGTTAAATTTTGAGAGGACTTCTTGCCATTGAGTTATTTTGAGAAGGTGATTGTATTGACATTATTTATGGTGTTGGATATTATTTTAAGTTGGAGTTGATAAGGTGTATCAAAGAAATTATTTTTATATATGTTATGATGAATGTTATTTTTAAAGGGAGAAATAAGGTATAAGTTGAGTTGTGATTGTTTTATGTCCAAGGAATATTTTTGAGAAAGTATTGAAGTGATATTGTTGTGTTTAACCATTGAAATTGAAAAGAAGAAAATTGTGATTAAGACAAGTTTTCTAAAGGCACTTCTACATCAAAAAAAGGTATGGGCATATTCTTCCTAGTGAGTGATTGTTGAAAGTTGTGTATGAAAAGTTGGAGTGAAAAGGATTGTTTGGTTTGCATTGTTGAGAGTGTTTTGAATTAATGCTTCAAGGTTTTCTAGAATTAAGAGTTGTTGATAAAACCTTGTTTATAAGCATTGTTGTTGAAGTGAGTTGTTGAGTGAAGAACTTGAACTAGGGTTTGGAAAGAACATGAGTATCATTGTTATGTGAGATTGGTTGATAAAGCATTGTTGGAAATATTTGAGTGAGTTGTCATATGCTTGGACTAGGGTTTGTGAGCAAGGATTATTTCATTGAGTGATTGGGTGAGTAGAGTTGGTTGAGCCTAGTCAAGTAAATGTGTGAAGTGATTGTTCAAGTTCTATGAAACAAATTATTCTATATTCTGAATTGTTTTGAGAAAGAGTTTGAGTATTGATGAGTGTGAAGCATATTGAGTCTCTAACAATTCTCTATATGTTTCTATGATAAAAGAGTGATTGAAAGTGATTGAGTATTGAGGTGAATGTGAAGCATATTGAGTCTCTAACAATTCTCTATATGTTTCTAAGAGAGTGATTGTAAGTGATTGAGTATTGAGGTGAATGTGAAGCATATTGAGTCTCTAACAATTCTCTATGTGTTTCTAAGAGAGTGATTGAAAGTGATTGAGCATTGTGATGAGTGTAGAGCATATTGAGTCTCTAACAATTCTCTTTATGTTTCTATGAGATTGGACAAGTTCTAGTGTGGACTTGTTGAGCAGATTTGAGGTAAGTCTTTGAGAAGACTTGTGGATAGATTTGGGTAAGCTTTTGTGGAAGCTTACAATACATATTGAGAGCATATTTGGATAAGTTCTTGTGAGGACTTATTGAGCAGATTGGACAAGTTCTAGAGAGGACTTGAGGATAGATTAGTGTGAGCTTTTGTGGAAGCTTACAAGGTAGATTTGAGATAAGTCTTTGAGAAGACTTGTGAGCAGAGTTGATTGATTGATTTGTTCAAACCTTGAGTTAAGGTTTGGGGCAGATCCAACAGAGTTGATTTGAGATTGAGTCAAGCTTTGAGTTAAGGCTTGAGGATAGAGATTGAGGATAGATTTGTGCTAGACCGAAGGACTATGTTTAGTATAGATTCGAGGATAGATTTGGTGCAGATTTGAGGATAGGTTTGTGCTAGACCAGAGATAGATATTGAGGATAGATTTGTGCTAGACCGAAGGACTATGTTTAGTGCAGATTTGAGATAGAGCTTTGGAGGTGATAGAGTTGAGGACAGAGGTCTCCAGCTAGAGCAGGGAGGACAGGTGTCTTCTATGGATAGAGTTCCATTTGCTAAGGGTAGTGGAGGCAGAGGTCTTCTAGAGGATCACCAACCAGAGCAGAGTTAGGAGATTGGTGTCTCCTGTGGATAGAGATCCATGAAATTGATTAGGGGATTGGTGTCTCCTTTGGACAGAGGTCCATAAACATTGTAATAGGGAAAGGATTCCCAAGATATTTATTGAGAAAATATTAGTGAAATATTTTCTCCGTGGAGTAGCCCACATTGGGTGAACCACGTTAAATTGGTGTCTCTATTGTGTGTGATGATTTGTGCATTTCTTTGGTTATTGCTATTGATATTGCCATTGATTATATTGGATAATACTATTTTGGAAAAGAAAAGTAAAAAGTGGTATTATACTGTTCACCCCCCCTCTCAGTATAAGCTTGTGTTCTTCACCACTTTCTACCAATAATTTCATTACTAGTTAGTGTACTTCTATTTCCTTTGATAATATATTTTGGTGTTTATGGGCGCCCTTTAAATTGTGTATTTTATTTGTGTGAGCTATTGTTGTTTATATAGGTATGTATTGATTCTATTCATTTATGGAAAGTATTGTGAAATCCAATGTGATATCGAAGTAGGTGTAGATCTCCATTAATTAATTTTTTTATCTTCAACAGTCTATCTTCTACAACAATTCCCAAGAGTAGAATTTTTTAGAATCAACTAAATATAGATTTATATACCACCAATAGTGTGTTTCAAGGGTATTTACTAAAACCCTAGAAAAACTTATATCAAGAGGATCTCAATGGTTTCTAATAGTTTTGTTTTAGGAAAAATATTCATCAATAGATTCCTTTTGCCTCTCTTCATAACTCAATTTGATTTTTATTGATTTTTGACTAGATGAATGCCCTAAATACTAGATTGAGCTTTTTGAGGTTTTTTAAAAACTTTATTTAACTTTTATGGATTTAAAAAAAAAAAACATTTCCTTTTCTTCATTAGAATTTTTTTGTTTAGATATGGTATAGATAAGAGGATTGTCTGCATAACTAGTAAGAAAGGAAAGAAGAGGTTGAATATTTTTTAATAACATCCATACATTAGAGTAGTTATGGGTAGACTTACATGAATGGTAAAGACCTTTGAGTTGGTTGTTAGAGTTGCTAAAATGATTTGACAACTTGTTTACTGCATTAGCATGAGAGGATGGCATGGTTGATTGTATTCAAGAAAAAGACTATATAGGACAAAACCACGAAAAATATGAATGAACCATCAACATTTTTGGACTCATTTCAAAATTATGGGGGAAGTTCCCAACTCAACAATTTCTCCATTTTGCCTCCAAATATTTCTTTTTCAATGTCAAATAAGGTTCTTTTTGCCTCTATTTTCTCAAAATTTTAAAATTTTAAAGGGGAATTACAATGAATATTCCTTTGTTGGTTGATAAAAAGTAAAGTGATACCATTGGAGGGAGGCAAGAAATTTGATAAAGGTAGCATGTAGAAGCCAATGTATATGGTGGCATCATGGCATTTCATTTCATTGAACATGTGTATGACATTCAATATTGGTTGTTTGAATACACTCATATATTCAAGGTTTCAAAAGGCATATGAGGTGCATGCACCATAAGTCAAAATGGCATGTGATAATAGAAGATTTGTTATTCCTCTCTCTAGTCAATGCCTAGTTAGAACCTGCTCAACCACTCAAACAATGATATGTGGAAGTATCTCCATTAACTATAGATATATATTTAAAAAATAAATAAAGTTCTTAGAAGCATTTTGTATGATTTAAGGGCCAAATTTTTGAGGGCCATAACTTTTGCATACAAAAGCATTTTGGGTTATTTTTGTTTTTCAAATAGCATATTTTTTCAAGATAAATACATTGGTAGTACTATTTGTAGTCACAACTACTTGTAGGAGACTATTTTTTGGTAGGGAGTTCATGAATAAACATGTGCCCTTTCTAAATGGTCTAAACTATGTCACCTTGGAAATTTAAATTGAGGCTTTGCTCTCGAGTAAGGAATTGCTCAAATATATTAAAGAGAATCCTTAAAGCATATATTTTGAGGATTTAAATCAATTTTTTAGGGATAAGAAGGATGAAACACTTGGTGTTATATCTCTTCATGTTAAAAATATCTATGACACTCATTTCATAAATATTTTAGATTCCAAGCAATTGATTGAGAAGTTTTAGGACTTTTGTAACCACATTGACTCTACTCAAATCAATAGAATGGAGGTAGATATTGTTACTTTATACATGGATTCTTTTGATACTGGATGAGTATATTAATTAGTTCAAGACTCTATAATATGATATCTATACTACCAACAAGATGAGCAACAAGAAGAAAGTGAAGGTAAATGAAGTTGATAGCACTAAGAAATACATTAAGGTTCTCAATATTTTCTTTAATAATATATCCTATCCATATGATATAATTCCTATTGTATTTGATATGTTTTAGATATACTTTCCCACATTTATATTTTATTTCCTTAATGATGTGTTCAAGCATCTCCTTCACCATCATGCTCAAAGGCAAAGGCATAAGAATCATTTTGCCATAAACTAGGCTCAAGTAAAATAAGTCATTTTATATATAATTAAAAAAAAAGTATAAAAAAGGGGAGAAGGAAGGTAAAAATCATCTCAAGAATCCTATTTTCACTTTTAGTAAGAAGGATAGTCACAAGGTAGAGTTTTGTGTGATATGAATCAAGAAACTTAAATAAGTAACTAAATAAGGGTTGTTTATGTTATTATGTTCTATGCTTAAGATGAGGATGATCATTTTGGTAAAATATCATAGGCTCATATAGTTGTTCATTCAACATATTGGGCATCCACATTTTCTAATAAGTGGATTATAAATTTAGGTATGAATCGACACATGACCAAGCACTATCATCTTCTATATGACTATAACACACAACACTCTAGAGAAGTATATTATTACTGGGGATGAGTCTTAATTATAGGTGGCTAGATATACTGAGGTTAGTATCGGTTATTCCTCCTTTGATAAATTTCTTCGTGTTCTTAACATCAATCCCAATAGCTTGTCCATCTATTGTATCACTGATACAAATAATAAGGTATACTTTTGGCTAGATCTATTGATGATGAGATATTGATGATGGATTCAAGATAGTTGTATCAGGGTGTTGTGATAAGTCAAATTAGATGTACAAGTTTGGAAAGCAATCAACTTCATCCTCTCCTAATCAAAAGTTAATATTTTATGACTATGGTAGCAAATATATATGATGTTAGTTGGATATGGAATCATAAGTTTAGGCATCTTAGCTATGGTCATTGAATTACATGAGTTGGCATCATTTGGTTGTTGGGATTCTCCCTATTTCTTCCTTTAGTAGTGTCTATGAGGGGTGTATTTTAGAGAAGCATCATCGATAGTCCTTTCCAAAAGAGGTTGCTAGGCATACTACATGACCCTTGGATCTCATTCGTAGTGATCTTTGTGGAACCATAGGCACACCATCTCTCTTCAAGAATAAGTACTTTTTTATTTTGATTGATGATTTATTCTAATATGTTTAAATGTACCCAATCAAATTAGATATAAATATTTTTTGCAAGTTCAAGGACTTTAAAGTACTAGTGGATAATTAGTTTGAATGAAATATCAAGTACCTCAAGATAGACGGAGGAGGTGAATATATGAGCAATGCTTTTTTAGATTTCTTAACTCTTTATGGTATTGTCTTTTAGAGGATTTTCCATTACACTTTACAGTAGAATGTGATAGCTACAAGGAGAAATAGGATTATTATGTTGATGGCTTAATGCATGCTATATGCAAAGGGTATGGATCCCAAGTTACAAGGTGAAGCTATATTAGGATCCCACATCTTGACATTTATTTATTATTATTATTATTAGTATAATTAATTATTATATTGGTTTATAATGTGAACCGTCATATTGTAATCGATGTAGGGTTAGGATAGTTAGGCTATAATAATGTGTACGAGTAGAAGAAATAGGCATCAAGAAGAAGAATATTATTTTGTTATATAAATTTGTAAGGAAGAATCCCCCTAGAAGTGGGCAGTGATTATGAGTTTAGTTTTAATTTTATCCATTCAATTTATATTAAAACTTCTAGGGTCTTAACATCTAGTATCAAAGCCAATGTTCCTACACAATTTTTTTCAAAACAGTTGGTCAATCATGACACTGGAGCTTCTAAAATTTTTAGGTGCAAAGGAAATTTGGTTCATCAACTATAATATTGTATTGCAAAAGGTGCCTACAGGTGACATTGCATTACAAGATAGTGGCATCCTATTATAGCTTATGTTGGTGATAGTTCTTATTGTCCTTGCCAATCCAGTTGGTGTTAGCGCCACGCATAACATAGCATTCCAAGTTTGATAATTACATTATTAGGATTTTGATGATGTGATTTCTTGTTTTTTTGGCGACTTGAATATTTTCATCGTTTCTAGCAGTTTCTAATTCTTCTGGCAAGCAAAGATAGCAAGTGTGTTTAAAATAGTGAAATCAAAGCCCATGAATCCAACACATCCAGTGAATTTGAATCTTGACAAAGTAAATTATTTGTGAGTAAAACTAAAAATCTCCACCAACGATGAATCGCCATGTGGAAAAAGTACGCGTCTTCCTAAGGTGCAATATTTATTATTTCTTTAAGAGTCGAAAAGTTCACGCGTCATGACATACATTTTTTTTCATTTTAGGACTTTAGTCCCACATATACCATACGGGGGTATTTTCTTGGGTTTAACGGCATTGAAGCGCAGTAATACGATTGTGATTACCACTTGGTATTCATGCTTGTTCACTCCTTCATGCATCCACCTCGTCTTGTCCTCTTCGCTAACCAAGCCAATCCTCCTCATCCACATACTCAATTTTTGTTATCTATCTTCCACATTAGTGTTATCTCGATCCTCTATTTTTGTCCATATTGTCAGTGTTGTCCCTCTATTTTTTGTCCACATTGTCAGTGTTGTCTCGGTCCTCCACTCACTTTTTTGTTTTCAGTTCTCATCGCTTTCAGTGTCCTGTTGTTATCCTATTGTCAATATCAGTGTTGTCCCCATCCGTTTTGCTATTAGTTGAAATCTACTGTGACCGTTGATTTTTGATGTTGAGTAATTTGCTACTTTTTTATTTTGTACTCAAAAATTTAAAAACCATGCAAATCAAAGCTATAACGAAGAAGTTGTAGTGGTTTTATCATTACTCTATTTTGAGTCATTTTTAAACCAAAAATAGAGAAACAATACACTAAAAAAGTCATAAAAAACCCTAGACAACCCAAAAAAATCTTAAATTTGTTTTGTTATCTTAGTTAGTCCCTTCTGCGTCTCCCATAAAATGTTTGAGTCCTAACTCCTTATTTTCTCAAAATTCTTCAAATTTGTCATTTTTCCACTAGCCCATTTTGGCCAAATATTCCACGAATACAAATTTTGATCCTAAAAACACTTTTTTTTAGTCCTGGCCCATTATGATCAGCTCGTCGCACTAATCATTTTGATATATAACATCCACAATTTTTTTCGAACGTCAAAATTTTCTTAAAAAAAATGGCCAAGGGAAGAAGATCTCAAGACCCCAGCTTAGAAAAACTGGATCATAATACTTGACAAATCAAGGACCTGCTTTTATAGGTTAATCTCAAGCATACTTTTCAAGAAATAGAGATAAGTATGGTTGGATTGAACGCTAAATATGACTCTTTAAATCAAAATCTAACACAAGTACAACAAATTATGCAATCAGCTATAGCTAATCAATCTCAAATAGCACAAGGTTCAGGATTACCACAGTCGACGTGTCAGATGCACATTGGGATCCAACAAGCATCTATCCTTCCAAGAACAACTAAGTTAGATTTTCCTAAATTTTATGGAGGAGAACCCACTAGTTGGATCTATCAAGCTCTTGTTCCTCTTCCTATTATTGTTCATATCCATCTTCCTATTCCTGTTCATGTCCATATTCCTTTTCCTATTCTTGTTCCTGTTCATACTTGATTATGGAATGTCTAATTAACACCACTTTGTTGTGCGTCCATCGTTATTGCACTTATAACACTTAATGTTATTATTTCTTAGAGGTGCAAATGTCTTAGGATTTTTCCTAGTAAAGCCATATCCTCTTCTATCCTGAAACCTACAATTCATTGCCTTGTGACCAAAACGATTACATGAGTAGCAATACCCATGGAAAAGGTTTTTGTTACCATATTCTTGTCTTTCATGTTAACAACACTATGAAGCCATGTGCCCAAACCTGTGACATGAAAAACACCTTCCATTGAAGTTTCCTTGTCTTGACCTCATTAGTCTCTTAGTCTCTCTTAACCTATTCTGATTGTTGTTCCATCTATTTCTTCTTGGTGCATTGTTCCTATCCTTGTTGAAATTTTTGTTGTCCAACTCATCCTCAGATGTCTCATTTTCTCTTACACTATCTTCTTTTGAAGTTTCTTCTTTTGAAGTGTCTTCTTCTGAAGTGTCTTCTCCTTCAGAACTTGAGGTTGACTTTCCTTCCCATTTCTTTTGTTCCTGTTCAAATCCTAAACCTATATTTCTTGATGTAGGATTTTGTATCTTGATGAACTTATCTAAGTTCTTTGAGTTGTTTTTTAACCCTTGTAGCTTGAATTTGGAGTTTTTAACTTCCAATATCAATGAAGCTACTTCTTGTTCTAGATTTTCACATTCTAAGACTTTTGCTTCTAGCTTATCCTTACTCTTCTTTGTCTTAGCCTTTGATTTATCTAGATCCTCTATCAACATTCTTCACTCTTAATCACATTCTTGAAACTGAATTCTAATTTAGAGTTTTGCTTTCTTACCTTCTTTATTGTTTTAAGAGCATAAATAAGTTCTCCCTTGAGATCATATCCTTATTTATCTGTTTCATCCTCTATTTGTTTACCTTTGTCCAGATCTTTATTTTCTTTTTACTTGTCTTCTATAGGATCACTTTCTTCTTCCTCTAGAGCCATTAGAAGATTTTCATCTGGTCCTTCAAGTGTATCCTCATATTCATCATCATCACTGAAACTATAACCATTCCTTGTACAACTATCTTCAAGATGTCCAAAGTTACCACATCTAAAATACTTGAGAATTATTGGTACCCTTTTCTAGACTTCTTTTTATTCAATCATAAATAGGACTTCATCTTTATCATTATCTGAAAAACTAGCATCACTTTCACTTGAGTACTTACTTGCCTTATCTGCATAGTAGCTCCTATTTTACCTTTGAAATAACTTCTTTCCTTGTCTGCTTTGTCGATCCTTGCTTTTCTTTTGGTGCGAGTATATTTTTGATTCCCTGTTTCTGTGATCCTATTTTTCTTCATCATTGTTATTCTTTGCTTCTTAACAATCAGTTGCATAGTGACCATACTTTCCACAATTGAAACATTTAATGGATTTTATATCTCTAGATCTTCTTGAATCCTTATTCCTCCTGCCATAATTAGCTTCTTCATCACTGGATGACTCATTGTTTGATTCTGAATTCTTACCCTTTGTCTTCTTAATTGCTTTGAAGGTTGATTCCTTCTAGGGTTTAGGTTCTTTTGTTCTCATCTCAAAATTTGTAAGAACACCAAGCAACATATCTCTTGTCAAAGAATCACCATCCTTTGATTCTTCTATAGCTAAAATATTTTCACTAAACCTTGTTGGAAGAGACCTTAAGATCTTATCACAAACATCTGATTCATTCACATTAAGTCCAAGTCCTTGCATAACATTAACAACCTCATCAATTTGAAGTAGATAAGTACTATTTTTTTTCTCATCCTTCATCTTAACTCTTCAAATTGTCCTTTGAGATTTTGTGTCTTTGCTTTCTTGACACCTTTATCTCCATATATATTTTACAAATTATTCCACATTTCTTTTGCATTTTGACAATGCATAAATTTTATGGACTCTGTTCTATGTAAACCTCTCAAAATTCCATTCATTGCTTTTGAATTGTAATGTTGTAGAAGCTTAACTTCCTTGTCTATAGGTGGATCAACTGAGGGGTTGTATCTATTTTCAACTAATTCCCAAATTTCATTGCCAAGTGCCTTCAGATAAATATTCATTCTCAAAATCCAATATATAATCACTTTCATCAAATACTGGTGATGTATTATTTGATGATCCATTCTTAAAATCTATTGTGTTCTTTTAAGATTTTATTTCAAGCTATTAAACTCTTTCGAAGGAACCCACTCTGATACCAATTTAAGAACACAAGCTTATACTAAGAGGGGGTGAACAGTATAAGACCACTTTTTACTTTTCTTTCCAAATCAATATTATGCAATGTATAGATAGAAATATCAATAGCAATAATCAAGGCAATGCACAAATTGCCACACATAATAGAGACACCATAATTTACCTGGTTATAATATTTTAATAATATTTTCTCAATAATATTTTAATAATATTTTCTCAATAAATCTCTTGGGAATCCTTTCCTTATTATAATGTTTATGGACCTTTGTACAAAGGATATACCAATCACCTAAATCAAGTTCGTGGATCTCTATCCATAGGAGACACCAATTTCCTAATCTCTACTCTGGTTGGTGATCCTCTATAAGACCTCTGCCTCCACTACCCTTAGAAAATGGAACTCTATCCATAGAAGACACTTGTCTTCCCTGCTATGGCTGGAGATCTCTGTCCTCAACTCTGTCACCTCCAAAGCTTTATCTCAAATCTGCACTAAACACAGTCCTTCGGTCCAGCACCGATCTATCCTCAATATTTATCTCTGATCTGTACAAATCTATCCTCAAATCTGCACCAAAATATATCCTCAAATTTGCATTAAACATAGTCCTTTGATCTAGCATAAATCTATCCTGAATATTTGTCCTCAAGCCTTAACTCAAAGCTTGACTTAATCTCAAATTAATTCAGCTGGATCTGTCCCAAACCCTAACTCAAGGTTTGAATAAATCAATCAATCAACTCTGCTCATAAGCCTTCACAAAGACTTATCTCAAATTTTCCTTGCAAGCTTCCACAAAATCTCACACCAATGTGTCCTCAAGTCCTCTCTAGAACTTATCCAATCTACTCTACAAGTCGTCACTAGAACTTTTCCAAATCTGCTAAATAAGTTCTCTCAAGAACTTATCCAAATTTGCTCTCAATCTGTATTGTAAGCTTCCACTAAAAGCTTACCCAAATCTATCCACAAGTCTTCTCAAAGACTTGTATTAAATATACTCAACAAGTCCACACTAGAACTTGTCCAATTTCATAGAAACATAAAGAAAATTGTTATAGACTCAATATGCTCTATACTCATCACAATGCTCAATCACTCTTTTAGAAACATATAGAGAATTGTTAGAGACTCAATATGCTTCAAATCAATACTCAATCACTTTCTCAAATCAATTCAGAATATAGAATAGTTTTTTTATGGAACTTGAACAATCACTTCACACATCCACTTGACTAGGCTCAACCAACTCTATTCAACCAATCGCTCAATGAAACAATCATTGCTTACAAAACCTAGTCCAAGCATATTATATTTTACACAAAATATTTCCAATAATGCTTATCAACCAATCTCACATAACAATGATACTCATGTTCTTTTCAAACCCTAGTTCAAGTTCTTTACACAACCAATGGTTTCAACAACAATGCTTATAAGACAATCTCACATAACAATGATACTCATTTCTTTTCAAACCCTAGATCAAGTTCTTCACACAACCAATGGTTTCAACAAAAATGCTTATAATACAAGGTTCTAACAACAACTCTTTATTCCAAATAACCTTGAAGAATTAACTCAACACACTCAATAAGGAAATCCTAGTCAAGTCATTTTCATTACAAAATTATTTTTCAAAAAACCAACCAATCAACTAAACTATGGAAGAATGTGCTCATACCTTTTTCTTGATAATGAAGGAACCTCTAAAATCTGCCACAACCACACATACTTCTTTGCCAAGCTCGAAAGCACTGCAAAGAAGAAGGTGGTTGATGCATGATGGAGAGTCATGGGTCATTTTTGTGTATGTTTCTCTGGGTTCTTACTGGGTTTTATTTTTCATGAGGGATATTTCAACTTTACATATATTATATGCATCAATGCTGGTTTGGGTGTCTGTTTTCCATATATTATCTGCATCAATGTTGGTTTGGGTGTCTGTTTTCCATATATTATCTGCATCAATACTGTTTGGGGTGTTGCTATTAGGCTTATCAACTTTTAATCATTGTATGGTGAAAATTGTTTTTCCATTTGCAAAAGTACTTTTTTTTTTAATTTTGGTCTTCTAATATGCCAACCTCCTTTGAGGTTTTTGTAACTATTGGTTTTGGGAGCCAGGAAAAAACCCTTTAATATAAGCTACACTATTTACCAAAAAAAAACCTTTTTAACTAACCCTTTTAACTCCTTATGACCTTATGTCAAAACCTTAGGCATCACAACACATATTAAAAATTTTATTACCTTTGCCTTGGTGGGACTCAAACTCACGACACCACCTCTACTAGCGCCCTAGATGTGGCTCCAATGGTCGCATGAGCTAGGCGCTCATTTGGAGAGCAAGAGCCCAATGTGCTCTATATTCCTCTCTACACATGCCAAAACAAAAACTCACGCGCCGCTTCCTCGACACTTCAAAACACATAAACAAAACGCTGCTGCCATGAATCAAACTTGGATCAATCTGCCCATAAATGTCTTAGCACTTCATCCACTTGTGACTAGGCCACGCTGCTTTAGTGGATATTACATTTTAGCACACGACAAACTTAACCCTTTCACTGGCGCTTAAGACAAGGTTTTTTGTCTTCTTCCTCGCATGAATTCTCACAACAACAATTGCATGCTTTATTATTTTGAATGAAGGATGACTTAAATGCCACTAAGGCATATAGTATATATACTAATTTCCTCCTTTAATTTTGAACGTCGGAGCCTTCGAAATTTGAATAATTAATTTATAAGTTATTTAAATTCTTTAGAATTTAAATTTTATAAATTAACTTTTAAATCCTTTTGGCTTTATCAAAGCCCTTTTTGATTTTACCACTTTGTATAAATAATATTTATTTATAAAATTTAAATTCAATTTGAATTTAAATATTTTATAAAGTAAATATTAAAACCTCCTTGGGCTTCCTTGGGTTTTTATGAAAAACCTTTTATTTTTGCTCAACCATGGTTTTAAAGAAAACCCTCTTAACATATGCTTCCACATAATATTAAAAATATTATGAAGCTCTTTTGCCTTTAACCTTTGCATTGTTCCTATTGAAATTTTGACATCAACGATAGCTTATTCCTTGACATCAATGACAACTTTGACTCAAAATGTCCAACAATCTCCCCCTTTGTCATTGATGACAACCCAAATTATTTTTACCATAAACTTAACCTTTTCTTTGTTTTGCTCCCCCTGGGATATTGCTCCCCCTGGCTTAATGCTCTTTTCAAATCTCTCTTCTTTACTCAATTACCAAATCTCTCCCCCTTTGTCATCAATGGCAAAGGGTTACCTTTGGGGCTCGGGGCTAAGAATGAGTCTCTTAGCTTAGCCCCTCCCCCACCTCCTATTGAGGTGGTTAATTCTAGGGTGGGAGTATTTCTACTCCTAGAAAGCACTGGTCTTTACCTTTGTCTTATTTTCTTCTTATCTAATCCTTTTGATTCCTTTAATTTTTCCTTTCCATGTCCATGTTCATGTCCATGTCCGTTTTCTTGTTCCTATTCCTGTTCCTGTTCCTATTTTTGTTCATATCCATCTTCTTGTTCCTGTTCATGTCCATATTTCTTTTCTTGTTCTTATTCCTATTCATACTTGATTCTGGAATGTCTATTTTACACCACTTTGTTGTGTGTCCATCGTTATTGCACTTATAACACTTAATGTTATTATTTCTTGGAGGTGCAAATATCTTAGGATTTTTCCTAGTAAAGCCATATCCTCTTATGTCCTGAACCCTACAATTCATTGCCTTGTGACCAAAATGATTATATGAGTAGCAATACCCATGGAAAAGTTTTTTGTTACCATATTCCTGTCTTTCATGTTAACAACACTATGAAGCCATGTGCCCAAACCTGTGACATGAAAAACACCTTCCATTGAAGTTTCCTTGTCTTGACCTCATTGGTCTATTAGTCTCTCTTGACCTATTCTGATTGTTGTTCCATCTGTTTCTTCATGGTGCATTGTTCCTGTTCTTTTTGAACTTTCTATTGTCCAACTCATCCTCAGATGTCTCATTTTCTCTTACACTGTCTTCTTCTGAGGTTTCTTCTTCTGAAGTGTCTTATTATGAAGTGTCTTCTCCTTCAAAACTTGAGGTTGAATTTCCTTCCCATTTCTTTTGTTCCTGTTCAAATCCTAAACCTATATTTATTGATGTAGGATTTTGTATCTTAATGAACTTATCTAAGTAATTTGAGTTATTTTTGAACCCTTGTAGCTTGAATTTGGAGTTTTTAACTTCCAATCTCAATGAAGCTACTTCTTGTTCTAGATTTTCACATTCTAAGAATTTTGCTTCTAGCTTATCCTTGAAATTCTTTGTCTTAGCCTTTGATTTTTCTAGATCCTCTATCAACATTCTTCTCTCTTCATCACATTCTTGAAACTGAGATTCTAATTTAGAGTTTTGCTTTCTTACCTTCTTTACTGTTTCAAGAGCATAAATAAGTTCTCCCTTGAGATCATATCCTTCTTTATCTGATTCATCCTCTATTTGTTTACCTTTTTCCACATATTTATTTTCTTTTTACTTGTCTTCTATAGGATCACTTTCTTCTTCCTCTAGAGCCATTAGAAGATTTTCATCTGGTCCTTCAGGTGTATCCTCATATTCATCATCATCACTAAAACTATAACCATTCCTTGTACAACTATCTTTAGGATGTCCAAAGTTATCACTTCTAAAATACTTGAGAATTATTGGTGCCCTTTTCTAGACTTCTTTTTCTTCAATCATAAATAGGACTTCATCTCTATCATTATCTGAAAAACTAGCATCACTTTCACTTGGGTGCTTACTTGCTTTGTCCATCCTTGCTTTTCTTTTGGTGCGAGTATCTTTTTTATTCCCTGTTTCTGTGATCCTATTTTTCTTCATCATTGTTATTCTTTGCTTCTTGACAAGCAGTTGCATAGTGACCATACTTTCCACAATTGAAACATTTAACGGATTTTATATCTCTAGATCTTCTTGAATCCTTATTCCTTCTGCCATAATTAGCTTCTTCATCACTGGATGACTCATTGTTTGATTCTGAATTCTTACCCTTTGTCTTATTAATTGCTTTGAAGGTTGATTCCTTCTAGGGTTTAGGTTCTTTTGTTCTCATCTCAAAAGTTGTAAGAATACCAAGCAACATATCTCTTGTCAAAGAATCACCATCCTTTGATTCTTCTATAGCTGAAATATTTTCACTAAACCTTGTTGGAAGAGACCTTAAGATCTTATCACAAGCATCTGATTCATTCACATTAAGTCCAAGTCCTTGCATAACATTAACAACCTCATCAATTTGAAGTAGATAAGTAATATTGTTTTTCTCATTCTTCATTCTTAACTCTTCAAATTGCCCTTTGAGATTTCCTATCTTTGCTTTCTTGACACCTTTATCTCCTTCATATATATTTTGCAACTTATTCCACATTTCTTTTGCATTTTGACAATGCATAACTTTTATGGACTCTGTTCTATGTAAACATCTCAAAATTGCATTCATTGCTTTTGAATTGTAATGTTGTAGAAGCTTAACTTCCTTGTCTATAGGTGGATCAACTGAAGGGTCATATCCATTTTCATCTAATTCCCAAATTTCATTGCCAAGTGCCTACAGATAAATATTCATTCTCAAACTCCAATATATATAATCACTTCCATCAAATACTAGTGATGTATTATCTGATGATCCATTCTTAAAATCCATTATGTTCTTTTAAGCTTTTCTTTCAAGCTATTAAACTCTTTCGAAGGAACCCACTCTGATACCAATTTAAGAACACAAGCTTATACTGAGAGGGGGGTGAATAGTATAAGACCACTTTTTACTTTTCTTTCCCAATCAATATTATGCAATGTATAGATAGCAATATCAATATCAGTAATCAAATCAATGCACAAAATAACCATACATAATAGAGACACCATAATTTATGTGGTTCACTCAATGTGGGCTACTCCACAAAGAAAATATTTCACTAATATTTTCTCAATCAATCTCTTGGGAATCATTTCCCTATTACAATTTTTATGGAC
This sequence comes from Wollemia nobilis, assembly GCA_028583015.1. Taxonomy (NCBI): domain Eukaryota; kingdom Viridiplantae; phylum Streptophyta; class Pinopsida; order Araucariales; family Araucariaceae; genus Wollemia; species Wollemia nobilis. Next base: position 1,216,455 of record JAQPPZ010000386.1, on the reverse strand, counting down.
CTTTGTCCAAAGGAGATACCAATCCCCTAAATCAAGTTCATGGATCTCTATCCATAGGAGACACCAATATCCTAATCTCTGCTCTAGTTGGTGATCCTCTATAAGACCTCTACCTCCACTGCCCTTAGCAAATGGAACTCTATCCATATAAGACATGTGTCTTCCCTGCTATGGCTGGATATCTCTATCCTCAACTCTGTCACCTCCAAAGCTTTATCTCAAATCTATACTAAACACAGTCCTTCGGTACAGCACTGATCTATCCTCAATATTTGTCTATGATTTGGTACAAATCTATTCTCAAATATGCACCAAACTTTGTCCTCAAATCTACACTGCACAGTCCTTTGGTCTAGCACAAACCTATCCTCAATATTTTTCCTCAAGACTTAACTAAAAGCTTGACTCAATCTCAAATTAACTCAAATGGATCTGTCCCAAAACCCAACTCAAAGTTTGAACAAATAAATTAGTCAACTCTGCTCACAAGCCTTCACAAAGACTTGTCTCAAATATACCTTGCAATCTTCCACAAAAGCTCACACCAATCTATCCTCAAGTCCTCTCTAGAACTTGTCCAATCTGCTCTACATGTCCTCACTAGAACTTTTCCAAATCTACTCAATAAGTCCTATCAAGAACTTATCCAAATGTGATCTCAATCTGTATTGTAAGCTTGCACTAAAAGCTTACCCAAATCTATCCACAAGTCTTCTCAAAGACTTGCATGAAATCTACTCAACAAGTCCACACTAGAACTTGTCCAATCTCATAGAAACATAAGGAGAATTTTTAGAGACTCAATATGCTCTAAACTCAATACTCAATCACTTTCTCAATTCAATTTAGAATATAGAATAGTTTGTTTTATGGAACTTGAACAATAACTTCACACATCCACTTGACTAGGCTCAACCAACTCTACTCAACCAATCACTCAATGAAATAATCCTTGCTTACAAACCCTAGTCCAAGCATATGATCCTTTACACAAAATGTTTCCAACAATGCTTATCAACCACTCTCACATAAAAATGATACTCATGTTCTTGTCAAACCCTAGTTCAAGTTCTTTACACAACCAATGGTTTTAGCAACATTTCTTATAAGACTATCTCGCATAACAATGATACCCATGTTCTTTTCAAACCCTAGATCAAGTTCTTCACATAACCAATGGTTTCAACAACAATTCTTATAAGACAAGGTTTTAACAACTCTTTATTCCAGAAAACCTTGAAGCATTAACTCAACACACTCAATAAGGAAATCCTAATCAAGTCCTTTTCACTCCAAAATTATTTTCCAAAAAACCAACCAATCAACTCAACTATGGAAGAATGTGCTCATACCTTTTTCTTGATGATGAAGGAACCTCTAAAATCTGCCACAACCACAAATACTTATTTGCCAAGCTCAAAAGGATTTAGAAGATGATAATATATCTCAAAGATACAATGCAGATATCAAAGCACACATACACCTTATCACTCAATCTTAAAGAAAGCATCCATCAACATATACAAAAATTATTAACCAAATACACCTTATAATATCCCAATAAAAATAATACTCAATACCAAGAATAATGTCGATACAATCTCCTTTTCAAAATAACTCAATTGCAGGTCCAAGGTGTAGACCAATTGGTTCAACCAAACCACAAAGGGGGTGGAGTTCCAAGGTTCAAATCTTGGGCCTCGCCAAACTGAATGCTTGTCCCTTTCCTGGTGCTTTCAGCGGCGTAAAAGGTTTAAAATGATTGTGGCATGGTGGTTATAGGGGTGGACTGCATGAATATCTGTGTGGCAACTTCTAGGGTGGACAACGCAAAATACTATGGCGGCCATAAAAGCTGGACAGCCTGCCCGGATTCATGGCGGCTACCGATTCCACCATGTAAATTCAAAAAAAAAAAATAACTCAATTGCAATAAGTCCTCTTAACATTATAAATCTTCAATAACCAATATGACAAAAATACTTTTTTCAAAAATAAAGCCAACTCCTTATTCCTCCAATTAACTAAAAATAATGATTAATTAAAAACCTTTTTAACTAATCCTTTTAACTCCCTAGGACCTAATATCAAAACCTTAGGCATCACAACACATATTAAAAATTGTATTACCTTTGCCTTGGTGGGACTCGAACTCACGACTCCGCCTCTACCAGTACCCTAGCCAAGCTCCAACCGCCACACGAGCTAGGTGCTCATTTGGAGAGCAAGAGCCCAACATGCTCTATCTTCGCATGTGCCAAAATAAAAACTCACATGCCACTTCCTCGACGTTTCAAAAAACATAAACAAAACATTACCGTCGCAAATCAAACACGGATCACTCCACCCACAAATGCCTTAGCACTTCGTCCACTTGCCACTAGGCCATGCTGCCTCGGTGGATATTACGTTTTAGCACACGACAAACTTAACCCTTTTGCTGGCGCTTAAGACAATTTTTTTTGTCTTCTTCCTCGCATAAATTCTCACAACAACAATTGCACACTTTATTATTTTGAACGAAGGATGACTTAAATGCCCCTAAGGCATATAGTATATATACTAATTTCTTCCTTTAATTTTGAACGTCGGCGCCTTCGAAATTTGAATAATTAATTTATAAATTATTTAAATTCTTTAGAATTTAAATTTTATAAGTTAACTTTTAAATCCTTTTGTCTTTATCAAAGCCCTTTTTGATTTTACCACTTTGTATAAATAATATTTATTTATAAAATTTAAATTCAATTTAAATTTAAATATTTTATAAAGTAAATATTAAAACCTCCTTGGGCTTCCTTGGGTTTTTATGAAAAACCTTTTATTTTTTCTCAACCATGGTTTTAAAGAAAACCCTCTTAACATATGCTTCCACATAATATTAAAAATATTATGAAGCTCTTTTTCCTTTAACCTTTGCATTGTTCCTCTTGACCTTCTGACATCAACGGTAGCTTATTACTTGACATCAATGACAACTTCGTTCTTTGACATCAATGAAAACTTGGACTCAAAATGTCCAACAGGATGCAACCTTGAAGCACGATCAATGCGAAGGCACGAATTACAAGAGGAATAGTCAATACAAAGGTATGAATACCAAATTCCATTGAGGGACTAGCTCATTCAATTGGATTAATGCATGTTTGTGTTGATAAACCATCCATTGTGATACCATTGGATACATGTGGGACTAAACTATCAGTAGGAGCCTTTGGAAAACCCTCCATACTAGCTATGTTCATAGACTATGAGCAACACCGACTCTCCATATTGTTTGCATTCAGTAGCGGGACATTTGCAGTGTCAGAGGAGGGCATCGATTACTTGTGTATTATCACCCTTCATTGTTGCATGCAGAGGTGTGTTCACATCGATGTGTGTATTTTGAACATGAAATATCGGTTGTGTTGCAGAAATTAAAACAACCTGCTCGTGTATACGTTATCATTAGTGATCGAGGTTTGGTTCTTTTCTCTAACTATTAATCTATCATTTGATGGAATGAATGCAAAGGAGCAGAAAGAGGTGTTTTCAATTTGCTCTTGCTATGAAGTGGTTGTACCCAATATGACCTGATTCTTAACAATGATGAAATAAGATGGAGGTTTGCAGTATTCGTCACACTATGAGGTTATCCCTGCAATTCTTGAGTGGGCAACATCATCTAAAAATGGTTGTATATTATGGATGTCTTGGGGTGTGATGGAATCGAGTAGGCTGGAGTGAAAAAGAAAAAATAATATGATTCCTTAATGGATTACATTGTGCTAGACGTTATTGGCAACGAGATAATTACTAGCTTAGATATAAAGGATATATATCTAAAAACATTGAGAGTTATCAATCTTGAGGTGCCTATATCATTTCTTGGGGGTGTGATCTCCAATATAGGTGCCTCAGGATTGATAACTCTCGGTGTTTTTATATATACATCCTTTATATCTAAGATAGTTTATTAAACAGTTACAACAGTTGGTTAGTCGGTTGTTTTAGTTTAAATATTTTAAATGTTTGCAACGGTTGGTTAGTCGGTTGTTTTAGTTTAAATATTTTAAATGTTTTTGTTAATGTCGACTTTTTTAATAAAAAAATTGTTTACGATGTGACATTTATGACCTCTTTGCCTCCCACCCCCTGTCTACCATTGTAGAAATGCCTCTTGGTGTAATTAAAATTTTGAGTATGAGGTTATGACTGGCGAGTTTACCTCTGAAAACATCCAAGAAATTTGGACTAGTTTGCATTTGTGGTATAGTTTCGATATATCGCATGTTATATGCATTTATGCATTATGCGAGGTGAAATAGTGATCGTGCAAGATGATAGAGTAGCTCTTTACATGGATAATCAATTCCTGAGGCTTTTCAAACAACTGGATAGAAATGGCATATTTACTTGCACTATCCTCCCAAAGAAAAACATTTTTGGTTGTCTTCAGCTTATTTTTTGTCACAAGAATGTTTAGAGCCCAGGGCTATGTGAGTGATGAGCCTTGTAAGGTGTATTTCAAATACATCCCGAGGGCTACGTATGGGAATTCCAGTAGTTACAAATAAGTAACATATTTCAAATGAATAAGTGGACATTAGATCTGGTGATTTGGAGAATAACATGGAGCCAGTGTATAATATATTAGTAAGAAATTCAAATACAAAATTGCAGTGGATTCTAATTGATATTCATTTTGCAAGGTTTATCTCTAGTCTAAGTTCAATGTTGCAGGTCTGAGTGGTAGTTCGTCAGATAAATGGAAATAGATGGGATCTCACTGATTATATGATGCTAAGAATGGAGCCTCAGTTCACATGCATTGGCACAAAGATGGTGATTTTACAGTTGTTCATGTACAAGGTGATGTAACGATTTCACCAGATAGTGTCATCTACGACATGAATGTCGTGTAATTATTATGGTAGACAAAATTATGTAAATAATTTGGGCATACCAAAGGGGATAGTGAGTGGACTGGTTAATTACCTTCATGCATGAGGTATTTAGCATATGTTGAGATAGTGTTGGAAGGGCAGTGATTGTTATACGTTTCGTCTATTGCAGAAGAAAAAACATATGTCTACACTTCAAAATCATATTGACATAAATTGATACTTGATGAAAATTTAAATATTTATTCTTCATTGATTTGAAAACAGGTAAGCTTGACCTATACGCGACAGATGTTTAGACGACGTGGCTTTGTATTTAATGATTACATCGACAGTTTTAAAATTAAAGAAGTGAAAGTGAATCGTTGCATTCCTATTACAAAATAGTTTTTGCACCAAACGTTTGAAAACCACAAAGATTATAACATTATAAATAACGATGAAGACTAAAGGATGAGGGGTTGAAGACTTTGTGGAGTAAGCCAATGCTGAAAATTTGATTTCTAGAAGAGGATCTCCTCCCTGGTTGTTGGACTGAAGGAATTTCACCCATTGTAATCGATTGGAAGCAAGGTATTATGAAGGAGCATTAATTAAATATCTTTCATTTTGCAATATATTGGAATTTTTAATAAGTTATATGCATGCGGATGGTATACTTATTATTTTTTTTAATATATTGTGTTATTCCCTTAGAAGATTGCATCACATTAATTTTGGACTGTGTGAAGATTGGTCAGATTAATGTTGGTTTAGTGCAAAATATTTGTTTATACGGATTCGGGATGAAATTTTAAAAGTTACAATGACTTGTTTTTATTTTATTTATTTTTCTAACCCTAGTCTTTTTTTTTTTCTTTGTGGAAAACATCCCAAAAGGGATGCCACTTTCGGGTAAGACCCAAGGAGGCAAGGGTATCCATTTTGCCAAAAATACCCAGGACTCGGACCTGGCCTACCACCTTTAACATACTCAAGGAGCAAACAAACACATAAAACCAATTTTAAAATAAGTAAATAACAACAAAAATAATAAAAATAAATAAAAAACATGCTCCTTGAGTGTGTCAAAAACAAAAGCACAACCAAACACGCATAATAAGATAAAAGAAACCACAACACAAACCACATAGAAAAACACAAGAACCACATAACAAAACACAAACAAGACAAAAACAACAGAACACTACAAAGACATAACCCAAAAAAACATGAAAAATAAACACAACCAAAACCTAAAAAATTAAAAAATAAAATAAAAAACAACCAACAACAGACAATAAACAAAAACAAAAAACATAGAAAACACTCACACATAAAAACACAAAATAACGCAAACAAAGAGAAACCCAAGAACAAGAACGAAAAAAACACAAGAACAATAACAAAAAACATATAAAAAAAAACAAAACAACAAAAACACAAGAACAACAAAAAACAAGACAAAGAACACAAAAACAAAACAAAATAAAAAAACCCACCCACCTTAAAAAACTAAATAAAAAAAACAAAAAACAAAAAAGAAATAAAAAATGAACAAAACAATGACATATCTAGACTAGAAGACTATTTAGGCAAGAATCAATAGAGGAAACAAAATAAAGAATAGAATGAGCTAGGGAACTAAAAAAACTGAATGAACCAAAGAGAAGCAAAAAAAAAAAAACAAGAAGAAACTAAGTACCTTCAGAACTGAAGCCATCCAAAGAAATGATAGAAAGAAGAGCTTCCCTAATTTGAGAAGCCCACCATATAGGAGGGTGGCCATAACAAGTAAGATCACCTTTGTCCAAAGCCCAATTAGCTAAAGCATCAACACTCTTGTTTTGATCTCGGACCACATGATTGTAATCAACTTTCAAAATTCCCATCTGGATTAACTAAATCTTCTCAATAATTCTTTTTATTCTCCAATCCACATTATGATTCTTAGAAGGATTCTTCAAGATATTAATCATAAGTTGAGAGTCAGACTCAACTAACACATTTTCCCATCCAACCTTAGTAGCCTCCTGAAGGCCTCTGAGGATACCATAGCCCTCAGCAAGGTTATTGGAAAGAATACCCAAACTCTTAGCAAAAGTAAAAACTAGGGAGCCATCTGAAAGTCTACCAATTCCTCCCACACTGGCTTTTCCAGGGTTCCCTCTAGAGGCTCCATCAGTATTGACTTTTCTAAAATCCTTAGGAGGAGGTTGCCAATTTCTATTCCTATCCATCTTACTAATATTCACATTCCCTTTAAGTTGGTTGCCCTTAGAAGGTTTAATCTTCAATATTTGCATCACTTGATCCCATATTTGGTGGGAGTTTTGGGCGTGATTAAGGAGATGATGGACTGATTCAACTAAGTTGGCTATGGTCTTTTGCCAAATATAGTAAATATCCTACCTATCTTGATTAAAAATTTGGTTGTTCCTTTCATTCCAAATATTCCAAAGAAGAATGGTAGAACCCATCCAAACTAACTGCCTGATAAAATGATCAACACCCTCTTGATTAGGCCAATCCCTCCAAAGCTGTTCAAAAGTAAAAAAATTGGACCACTGTAAGCCAAGTAAAGTGGTCATTCTCCTCCACAACTCAGAGGCTAAAGTACACTCAATAAAAATATGGTTGATATTTTCTACATTCTCTTCACACATTTCACATCTAAAAGGACCATGAAAACCACACTTCATAAGTTGCTCACCAGTAAGCACCCTATGATGCAATAAAATCCAATTAAAGAACCTCACCTTAGTCCAAAGCTTTTGAGCCCACAATCGAGAAAATATGCTAGAAGAATGGTTGGGATTATTATGGCATAAGATCAAATAACCTTGAGCAACTGAATACTCACCCTTAGTAGTGTTGTTCCATTCAAAACAATATTTTTCATGGGACCAAGAGAGAGATCTCATATAAAGGATGTCTTGGATATCTTGTCTTTGCATTTATGGGATTTGAATAGGCCAGTCCTCAATAGAGATCCAATATCTATGAACCTTTGAATTACCAGTATGGTACCGACAGTAATTAGCCACCTTTATCCAATTAGCTCGATGAAGCTCCTCCATCCAAGGCCTCCAATCGGGAACTGAGTTATCAAAGGCTTGTGACCATCCCAAGAATCTATCCAAAAATTTACATGTTGACCATTATGAATGATCCAAAATAATTTTTTCTTTATCAAATCCTCACCAGTCTTAAGAACTGCTAAAATGGAAGAACCTTTGGTAGGAAGTTGATAGTGAACAAGGTTTTCAGGACTTTTGTTCTCAGCATATTTAGTACAGAGATTATTGGCCCAAAGAGCATTGGTGTTATGCAACATCCTCCAATATAATTTAGCAGCTAAAGATTTGTTGTTATTAATTGAATACCATAATCCTAACCCCCTTCACTCTTAGGAAGACAAATTATCCAATTTCACCAAGGCCCGTTTTCTTTTTTCCTTAGTACCACTCCAAAGGAAACGATGACTGATTTGATCCAATTCTTGAAGAACAGCCTTTGGGATATTCAAAATAGAAGAAACATAAATAGGAATAGCTTGAAGGACTGATTTTACCAAGGTGATTCTACCCCCGAAGAAAGCCACTTGTTGGTCCACTTTCCAATTTTCTTCTTGACTTTGTCCAACAACCAATTCCAATATTTATTTTTCTCGCCTTTGAATATTTATGGGAATACCTAAATAAGTGATTGGAAGAGAGGTCTTCTTATATCTTAGTTTATCCAAGACCATGGATTCCTCGTCTAGTAGAGCAGATGAAAGAAAATAACTTTAGATTTGTCTTCATTGATCAACTCGCCCCAGTAGCCTTAGAAAAACAGCTAATGATTTGCTTAATATTAGAATCTTCCTTAACTGTAGCTTTACCTAAAAGAGTAGAATCATCCACAAATTGAAGATGAGAGATAGGTCTAGATCCATAAGCAATGGTAACTCCCTCAAGGGTTTTGTTTTCACTCTTTTTTGTTATAGTCCTACCCAAGCATTCAACAAGAATGATGAATAAATAAGGGGATAGCGGGTCACCTTGCCTAATATCTCTGGAAGCTGGGAAAGACTAAGAAGGCCTGCCATTGATAAGAACTAAGTAGGAAACTGAAGAGATACATCCCATAATCCAATCCATCCAATCCTTAGAGAAACAAAATTGCCTCAAAAATTTGATAGGGAAGTGTCGATCATTAGTCTTTTATTTTTGTTAAAATTTCATCAAATAAAAAATCAAAACCCTAAAAGTAAATACATAAGTTTCAAAATTAAAATTTTCATTTTATGTAAATTTACTTAGCAATTCGAGATGATTTTTTTACAAATGCAAATCTTAACAATCCGAGATAAAATTTGATTAACAATTTGAGATAAAACTTGATTAACAATCTGAGATAAAATTTGATTAACAATATGAGATAAAATTTGATTAACAATTTGAGATAAAATTTGATTAACAATTTGAGATAAAATTTGATTAACAATTTGAGATAAAATCAATTAAAATCAAATTTTCAAAGGTTAAAATAAAATATTTATTAAGTTTCGAAGGCTATTATTTTAAAATAAATGTTTGATCAATAGTTTCACATTTTCTCATAAATTCCATGAACACAATAATCATTGCAAATCAAATCAACCAAGATTGGTCCCTTATTAACAGACATATGTAACACTAAGGTATCCAACTAACTTTTGGCATTTCACATTTTTCACTAAGCATTGCACATTAAACAAAACCTTGGGGAAATCACAAATATTTCCTTGCAAGAGAGGATATCCAGGAAAAATCTTGACTGTGAGTATATTATTATGATTGGACAAAAATATCACTCAATATAATTAGCGCTAGAAGGAGGGCCTACTTGAAGGTATTTTCTTTGATTTACAAAGTTTTGGTTTTAAGTTGTTCACATTTATTGTTGGAAATTCTCTAATTTATGATGCATTGATGCTAACTTTTTATAAATTTGAGAATGTTCCTTATTGTTATGGTTTAATTGATGCATTATAATGAAAATGATGATTTATTAGCTGGAAGTCTTTTCATTTAAAGAGCATTAAACACTTGTTGGTTTCATTATCAAATCTGGAACCCAAAGTCATAATCACAAGATCTAAGGCTTTTGAGGACACTATTTTCCATAGCATTTATCCTACAAAGAAAATTAGAAGTTCTAAGAGTCAGATGATTGTTATTCCACCCAATAGCATTTCATATCTACCTATCATCCCATTTGTTCCCCCACCATAGTCCCAATGGCAGGGATTGCAACTTGGTTAGGTGCTCATAGGAGTCCTTTAAACATTGCTGGAGTAGTCCATGACATTCCCAAAAATAAATAAACGTATTTACCTAAATATAAGCATGATGGAATTAGAATTGTTGAAGAGCATATTCAAGCTTACAAGGATACTTTGATTAGATTGCAAGTTAAACATGAGGATGTTGCTTGCAAAATATTTCCTGTCACCTTAGATGAAATGACATATGATTGGTACATTAGTTTGTATAGCAAGTTAGTTGCTCCTTATTCTCTTTAGGTAGCTATTGCCATACAAATGTACTTTAGGGCATTGTATCCTTTAACATCTATGTTTGTAAGGAGAGCTCCTCAAATCACTATGCTTCCCATGTCATACGATGAGGCTTTGACTGTAGAACAACAGTTGATGCCACAAGTTTTTGGGATAGGATAGTTGCCTTCCATAGGACAATCGGGTGATTATAATCAAGTGCCTATGATCAATCAGGCTTTGTCACAACAAATGGCAATGTTGAATGCCATGTCATTCAATAACTTCAATTTACCATACAATCCACCTATCATGTCCACTTATACTACCACTGCTCAATATTTATAAAATCAATTCATCACTCATAAAATGGCTAAAACTAATGCTAAAAACATGCCTGCATTCTTTAATACAACACCCACTCCAAATGCTTCAACATTTCATCAAAATAATACAACATTTCCACAGGTTGTCCAAAATCAAGGTTGGCCAAATTTTCAAAATCCCACTGCCACTACAAGTAGCATAACCAATCAAATTATTGTAGGAAAAAATAATGAACCTTATTCTCAGGTAAATGAATTACAGAGGATTTTCCAAAAACTCAGTACTGACATAGTTCAAATGCAAAAACAATTGCCTCAAAATTATCATCAAAATAGAAATTTCAGTTTTAAGAGAAAGCAATGGAATACTCTTCTGAACAATGGATGAGTACCCAATACCATTGTTAATAAAAATAATGCTACCACTAGTTCCAATCAAACTAGTACTATTGTTAATATTTTAGATTGGGTTTTAAATAATTGGTGTAGGGTACATTCTACGACACAACATAGTGAGAATGAATGCCCTGAATTCAAAATATCTCTAGATATTCTACAAAAATAAATGGATAACATGGAGATAGTTTCAAATGAAGATCCTTCCCAACAAGCTAGTACTAGCAAAGAGAAAGAATCGACACCAGTAGTTGAAACATTTTAGTCAAATGAAGAAGATGAATAAGGTTATGATGGGTCTATAGAAGAAGAAGTTTAAGCTTTCAAATAATTTAAAAAAGGAAATCATTATTTACAAGCTTAGGAGTAAGACTAAAGCTCCATTTACTTCTACTCCCCCAAATGACACCATAATTCCTCCTGACACAAGAGCTAGTAACAATCCCATGCCTCCATATAAATTTGATCTACCTCAACCACCACATGACAAAATTGCATATAACATTGTGGAGGATTTAAAGAAAACAAAAGCGAATATTTATTTATTTGATGTCGCTAATATGACTAATAAGTAAGAATTTTTGATGCAGGCTTTTAGTGATCAAAGAAAAATTCAACCTCAAAAATCCATGGATGCGCAATTGGCCTCACGAAGAGACAAAGGAGAAGCTCCTCCCTTTCTTTTGACCATAATAATTGTAGGAAGAAACTTGCACAATTGTCTTGTTGATTCAGGAGCATCCGGTAATGTCATGTCTCACATTGTTTTTCAAAAATTGGGTTTGAAACCCATCCCTTCTAACAAAATAGTTGTTCAATTGGATAAATCTGAAGTTCATGTGGTTGGAATGCTTAAGAATGTTCACATACAACTAGCCTCAAAACCTAGGATACAACAATATATTGATATACATGTTGTAGATATACTTGATAAGTATGGAATGTTGTTGAGAAAAGATTTATCTAGGAACTTAAATGGATATAAGGTCACTGATTTTTCACATATGTGGCTACCATGGAAGGGTGTTTCTAATAAAATAAAAAATGAAAGAGAACCTAGAATCAAGGATAAAAAAACCAATGAAATTATTTACAATGAGTCAGAGTTAAGTGTTTACACTTTGGAAACAAAATTTTATGTAGGTGGATCTAAAAATTAAATACCATCTATTAATCCAATTAAGGATGAAAATCTTGTTTGGATGCTTAAATTTGATGGATTCAAATCCAAAAAAGGTAGTGGAGTTGGTGTGGAATTGATTAGTTCTAAAGATAAGTCATTTTTAGGAGCTTATAAATTACAGTTTTCTTGCACTTGTAATACTATAGAATATGAGGCTTTAATATTTGGATTGCAATTACCCTTAAAGAAAAAAATTAAATGTTTGAAAGTGCTAGGAGATTCAAAATTGGTTGTTAAAACAGGTAAAAGGCCACTATACATGTCATGATAAAAGGCTAATTCATTACAGAAATAGAGTTAGGGATTTGATTGATGAATTCCACGCTTTCAATATTTCATTGATATCTAGGAAGAACAATCGAATTACTAATTATTTAGGTGTCACAGCAAGTACTCTTAAGACTATTGATAATAGGAGGCTAAAGAAATTTTCAATTGAGTTGATACCTTGTCCTTCTATACCTGACAATGATGAGGATGAAAGATTACAAGAAGATGAAAATGAAGATCATGAGGTAACAAAGAAAATAAATGCGATTCCTAAAGGTATAGTTTCTCTCGAAAGCTTTTTGATGGTGATTACAAAAGCAAAAGTTGTAATAAAGCCTCATTTTTGCAGGATGCTTATAATTCCATTGATCTTGGGATTAGTAAAGACTCGCATAATGTACTCATAGGAAAGACTTGCACTCATCATGAACAAGAAGGGATTATACAGGCTCTTAAATATTACGTTGATGTAATAGCATGAAGTTATGACAATTTAAATACATAATGAAAATATCATAACACATACTATTCCTTTAAAGCCAAATTCAAAACCATTTAGACAAAAACAAAGACCAGTTAACCCATTAATAGAGCCTTTTATACAAAAGAAGGTTAAGAAATTATTAGATGCTAAGATTATTTTTTAGGTCAGACACTCTACATGGGTAGCAAACATTGTACTAGTTAGGAATAAAACAAGATAATTCCGTTTGTGTATGGATTTTAGGAATCTCAATAAGGCCTCACAAAAAGATAACTAACCCTTACCTTCCATTGATCATATTTTGAAAATGGTGAATGGTTCTGAGATGATGTCTTTTCTTGATGGTTATTTTGGATATAACCAAATTCTTATTGACCCAAAAGACATAATGAAAACCGCTTTTACCATGAAGTGGGGTACCTTTGCTTACAAAAGAATACCTTTTGGATTGCTTAACGTAGGTGCCATATTTCAAAGAGCCATGGAATATGCATTTAGATATTTGATAGGTAAATGCATAGTTATTTATGTTGATGACATTTATGTTTTATCGAAGAATAGATCGAACCATGTTAATGATTTGAGAAAAGATTTTCAAAAGTGTAGAGAGCATGACATTTCACTAAATTTCAAAAAGTGCATTTTTGGAGTAATTGAAGGTAAAATTTTAGGCCATGTCATCTCAAAATACGGAATTTCCATAAATCTTGAAAGAATCGAAGCCATCCAGAAAATCCCTCTTCCTGGTAGCAAAAAAGAATTACGATCATTTTTTGGAAAATCAACTTTGTCAGGAAATTCATTTCAAGATTTGCTGAAATAGTCAAACCATTAAATGATATGTTGAAAAAGGATGCTAACATTAATTGGATTGGTGAAGCTAAAGCAACTTCTAAAGGTGTTAAAAATGCAATATATTTTGCACATGTGCTTGTAAGTCCTAATTACAAGAAACCTTTCTATACTTATTTGTTTGCTTATGAGCATTCTTTTGCTAGTATATTAACTCGAAAGAATGAAGATAATTCAAAAAATCCTATTTTTTCTTGAGTTCACCATTAAAATATGCACAATTGAAATACACTATTTTGGATAAACATGTATATGCTCTTTTCAAAACTGTGAAGAAGATTAGACATTACATTTTGCACAGTAGAATTTTTACAATAGTACCTGACCCAGTTGTCAAAATAATATTGATGCAGAACAAACTAGGAGAAAGGAGAGGTAAATGGTTGACTAATTTGTAGGAGTTCAATTTGGAGATCCACCCAATGAAGCTTGTTAGTAGATAATGTTTGACAAAGTCTCTAGCTGAAATTGATCCTCAAATTGCGTGTCAGTAATACACTGCAGAAAACATCACCATTGATGAATGGTATAATGACATTATGTATTTTCTATTGAGTGGTAGGTGCCCTGATCACTTCAATGGCACGCAAAGAAGAGCACTTCAATTAATAAGTTCTAATTTTATGATTAAATCTAGTGTGTTAGGCTTATTATAATTTAGTCTTTAGGGGATTTGTTTATTTTTTTAATAATTTGTAATGTCCGTGAGTTTGTGCATAGCTCATGTTGACACTATCTAGGTCTAGGTGTTTGCACTTTCTTAGATTAAGGGCTTTTCTTCTTAGCCTTTAATTTATCATTTACAAAATCCTTGTATCTATAGATGATTTCCAAGATTGTTAGTTTGTACGTTGTGCTTATTTAAACACATATTTTGTAATATTACTTATCTTGGAATTAATTTCTCTTTTTGGATTTTAACTCCTTATCGTTGGTATCAGAGCCTCGTAGCTCTTGACCTATGAGAGGGGATTTCCCTCCTAGAAATCCCCCTGTTCTTTCCACAATTTTATTCTCTAGTTTGAATGCAAGGTGAAGATAATTTTGGGTGACAAATTTGTTGGTTCGTTGCTGCCCTGTCTCACAATTTGTTGCACATTTGTTGATGTCTTTGTGTTAATTGCTGCAATTTTGTTGTGATAAAAATAATATTATCACAAATTTTTGCTAACGATTTTATGCAAAATTTGATCAACAAATTTCAATGCAAAATATTCTAAAGCAAAATTTGTCTACCATTTTGTATATTGTCGTCTCACGCAGTTGTATTCCTTGACTAAATTCTAGAGGGGGCACCAAAATTTATCTGCATCCTAATCTATTGGTGATAGTGAACTGTGACATTTTGGCTGCCTTCTAAAATTACGTTAGTAAAAATCATGCCTTGATTTCATGTGAACTCGTCTAGTGCTCCTTTTAACGAGCCCTAGTTGGAGATCCATTTCGTCAAAGCCTTCCTACTATGGTATGATACAATTTTGTCAGTACTTGCCTCCTTGTTGACTTCGTGCAATAAAACTGGTCATTAGATTTTTTGACTGGCATGTCATTTTTGCTAATGATCTATGGACAAGACACCTACCACCCTACACGATATCCATGGATGCATCACCAATTTGTGTCTGACAAGACACTTGACAATGCCAAAATGATGGCAAACAACCTCTACCATCGACCCTACAAAATTATTAGCGGTTTGACCCTGACAAGTTCGTAGTTTGACGTACTACGTACTGCTCCCCCCTATCGTAAACTATGATTGACAGGAGGTCAGTCTGTGGTAGATCTCTGAAATGCACTACTGGTTCCCACATTTAGCCTATAAATCCCCATAACCTTCTCGTCAAACAAACATTCTTTTTATGATTGGTTGACAACACTAATGCCTATTGGTTTATAGCTTTATGTCTATATCTTTACATGTAATTTTTGCCATTATCCCACATTGCATGGGTTATGGACATGTTGGTCCTTTATCTAGACCCACTCATGGTGTTAAATTAAACAAGCACTCACCTGATTACCATGATTGGTATCCTATCATTTCCCACTATGCATTAATCATTCTTGTGTTTTGATTCGTTGACTAGTATGCATTGAAACTTTATATTGATGATTGCTCATGGTTTGGTACGCAATAAAAATCACTTTTCCCTACAAAAGAGGATAAAAATAAAATTTTACGAAACAATCACTCACCAGCTCATGGTGAGATGAATATTCTCTCTCTTTCAAATTTCTAAACTAGTTGAGCAATTGAAACCTTTCTTTTGTTGTTGAAGAGATCTATTGCTTTTATCACTTTTATGGTCTTCTTCTTTTGCAAGTATAGGCTTGCATATAGTTGTTGGAAAGCTCTTTTCAAGTTGGTTCCAATAGGAATATCATTTTGCTATTTTATAAAGATCTTCTTGACCTTATAGTAATTCAAAATATAGGATGATAAAACCTTCCTTCATACCCAAAATTGTTGTAATATGGAGTGCATTCTCAGTTGAACCCGACACTCCTTAAATCCACCATCATATTTTGAGACTTTTTGGAGTGCATTCTCCTTCATAATATCCTTGGTCCTTTCTATGTGATCACTGATATCACATGGGTACTCCATGCTTTGGAGTTGTCTTAGCCCTTTGTAGGTTTGCTTCTTCTTGGATTTTTTAGCTTCCAGCACCATCTTAAGCATCGCTTTCGCATATCCGAAGACTACAGAGATTCGATACTTCAAATAATAAATTTCTAAAGACTACAAAGACACAAACACTTTAAAATATGCCTACTTGTGTCTTTTCCTCCACTCTTCCTCCATCGACTATAGTTACAAGATGCTTGCTTGGTAGGATCATTTGTACTTAGTTTTGGGTGCATGCTTATGGTTCAACATGATTGGTGTGAAGAGTTGCACCTTCTTGAAGATTGAATGATATTTTTACAAGACCCTTTTTCAGCATAGTAGTGTTCACTCCTACATGTTAGAGGCTAACCTTGATATCCCCTTGGATTTCCTAAAGGTACCCTTTTTGAGCATGTGTTTTGCTCGTTGTTGCTCCCTTTTATGGAGTTGTGGTGATCTCTTTGGGGCTCTTGTACATCATCTATCTCTCTTCTTTTCTGAACCACTTTGGAGGATTTCATTTCTAGGCACTTGTATATATTCTCTTCTAAATTCTT
This sequence comes from Wollemia nobilis, assembly GCA_028583015.1. Classification (NCBI taxonomy): domain Eukaryota; kingdom Viridiplantae; phylum Streptophyta; class Pinopsida; order Araucariales; family Araucariaceae; genus Wollemia; species Wollemia nobilis. The sequence continues at coordinate 1,199,384 of JAQPPZ010000386.1, read as the reverse complement.
GTAAAATCATTGGGATACAATGCTTCCGTTGCTGGGAGGAATGATATAGATATCATGTTATAGGCATAAGTTTTATGTGTTAGGATTAGGCTTTTTAGAACTTGGTATTTAGAGGCTTTATTTATTTATTTAATAATTTGTAATGCTCGTGAGTTTGTGCATAGCTCATGTTAACAATGTCTAGGTCTAGGTGTTTGCATTTTCATAGATTAAGGGCTTTTCTTCTTAGCCTTTAATGTATTATTTATGCAATCCTTAGATCTATAGCTAATTTCCAATATTGTTAATTTATAATTTATGCTTATTTAAGCACCTATTTTGTAATATTACTTATCTTGGAATTAATTTCTCTTTTTATATATTAATTCCTTATCATGTTTGAAGTTAGAATACAACAAGAATGTTAAAGGAAGATTTAGACAGAAGAATCCTACCAAATCCAAGATATTTGGAGATTACCTCTCACAACAATAAGGCACAAGTTCAGAGAAGGGAGTTCTCTAAATCTACAATAATAGGTAGAAGATCACTAGAAGGATCAATCCACCAAACCTAAGGCTCAAGAAATAAATTTCAAGACCATAGTTTGGTGAAGTAGGAAGCTGTTTTGGACAACCAACAAGAAGCTACAAATTCATCCACTACAAGGAAACAACTTGGTGAAACAAAACACCAAGATCTAAATCTACTACAGAAGCCATTAAAGGTAAGCAACTATGGTGCAATTAGTTGAACTTAAATTAGGGTTCATTATCAAATTCCATTAAGCACCATATATGGATTAAAGTTGCAAGAAGGGCTCATATTATAGTCTTCTAGAAAGTGCAAAAAGGAGAATTCATTTTAAGATATATTTGCACATTAATAGGAGTTGGATATTTTTGAAAGAAATAAAATTATCATCTACCTATTATCTATCTAGAAAGAAAGAAGACTACATCCTACAATATTTATTGTAGTGAAAATTGTAGAATATTATTGAGTGCATTAAAATTCATTTTGAGAATTTATTATCATTAAAAGTGCATTATTAATCCATTAAGCACTATACTAGTTGATATTTAACTAGTTACTCTCAAGAAATTAATTTGTGTTAATAAATGTACAAAACTAGCATAAGAATCTACAACATAGCGTAGCCAAAGGAAGCCACCAATACAAGAAAAAAGGTGAAGGAAGCCACCATTAATGTCCTTGAAGGAAGCCTCAAATGGAGACTTGGTGAGTCTCAATATTAAAGGAGAATATAAGGATTTGATTTAAGTGCAGAGTGCAGAAATCCTTAATTCAAGAATAGCATCTCATTAGCTTGTATTAACTATCATTAACAAATATAAGGAAGCAGATATAAAGAGGCAAGAAGGATTTCATAAAAAGGTCCTTCATTTTGGTGCAAATATAACTATTACAAAGCACCTACTTTGTTCCTTTGAAAGGACAAAAGTAATCATATTTCTAGGAAGCAGCACAAACGTCATATTTTTTAGGTTGAAGGATAGAGTTCAAGCAATAAGAATGAGCCATCGAAGAGCTCACACGTATAAATATAAAGGTGTTTAAAAACACTATTTCTCCACATCCAATCCAGCCCTAGAAGCGAGCATGTCACGTGCAACATTGGAGCTATTAAGAAGCTATTACCATTCGAGTCTACATAAAGAAAATGGTAGCATACATAGGGACATCATCTACATATAAGAGGCGCCATCAAAGCCAAGCAAAAAGGCTAGTAATCGGTTGCTATAAAAGATATACAAACAACATATTACAGGTGTAGAGATACAAAGGAAGAAGTGTTATACCCAAGGTTTCTACTTGGAGAGAATGAATTCCATTGAAGAGCACAAGAAGCTACCATAGGACCACCATTGAAAGTGCCATAGAACTGAGAAGTAATACAACTGGTGCCATCCATTATTCTTGTCAATACAGTGTGCAAACAAAGAAGGATTGCTTACGTTTCAAGAAACATAACAAGCCATCACATATTTCAAAGATATAGTCAAATATAGGGCATCAACACCCATAGTTGGAGCATTTTATGTGCATAAGTCGTGAATGCCAATTGGCACAAGAGCTCTAAGCATCCAACATTCGTAAATAATCCAATGCTCACCTGGAGGAGTTACAAGTCTTTGGGAGGTTACCACCAAACTCATCATTGCATACGTTGGAATATCAATGCATACTAAGTAACGCTCAAGTGACACTTATTCAAAAATATCAAGGAAGTGGTCCTATTTAAGGCATCCATATTGAAGAAGGAACAACATCGAAGGTCAAAGAGAAGACCAACATTGAATGGTGTGAAGAATATTCAGAGGAAGAATGCTAATTCAAGCTTGTACACCATTCGAAGGAGAACACCAGCATTAAAGAAGCTATCATAAGATCAGCAAAGACACCACCTCATTTTATCAGTAATCCATCCAATTCATGGAATGAATACATCATAAAACCACTATACCAACATGCAATTCATCAAATATTAGACTGAGCATTCATTAATGGAATACCAACGCCAATTACAAATAAAAGAAGCACTACGTAAGGGAGATTTCAGTGCCGATCAAAGAGGGCATTGACTGCCATTTCAAAGGATTCAAATCTGCCATCTCATAGTGTCAAGACAAATGAATTCGAAGGTAAATCATATATTATTTATTGCTTACTATAGACTAAGGATATATTGGAGTTATAAGGGCACATTATATTTACTACTGCAATTCATTCACTTAGCATTAGTAATATATTTTTTTTTTAAATAAAGGGGTAAAAATTTATTGATAAAAAGTCTGGATTACAGAGTACAACTAAGCTTCCAACCAGGACTCAAATAAACAGCCAAACAGGCTAAAACCACTAGACTAGAATGACACCCAAAAAAGACAACAAGAACAAACCACATTAAGTTTGTACATCCTTGTGGATCAACTCCCATAGGCATTGAGAGTCCCTAGACGAGAGACTCTCCCAATTATTGATACTCCAAGGATCTAGCAACTCAGAAGCCCTTTTGGCTAGGTAATCAGCAACCACATTCCATTCCCTTGGAATGTGCACAAAGTATATAAATTTGAACTCTTCACTCATTCTAAGAATCTGAATGGACTACAGAGGCCAACTGCCAATTAACTTCCTCCACCCTTTTACTGTTTAAAATATTAACCACAATTTGAGAGTCAGACTCGCAGATAATCTTATGCCAACAAAGAGAAAACCCCCTCCGTAAGGCCTCAAGAAATGCAAGAGATTCCATAAAATTATTGGAGTGAACACCTTTATAAATGAAAAAGAAAAAACTGACACCACCAATAGAATCTCTCCCAACACCGCCAATGCCAGCATGTCTAGGATTACCCCTGGATGATCCATCAGTATTAATTTTTAAAACTCCTCTAGGGGGTGGCCTCCATCTACCATCTCTCCTAACCTTCTTGCTAAGCTGAGGAACCCTACTAGGGCTAGAAGAGTTCACACCATCCCCAAAGAGACCAAGGGCTTACTGTACCTTCTTCTCCCTAGAATCCAAAAGAGGGTCCACATCACATTTGCTATGGATGGTTTCCTGAACCATATACATGATCCTTTGCCAGATCTATTGAATAGCCAAATAACTACCCTAAAATATGCGTCAGTTCTGTTCGAGCCAAATTTTCTAGATGATGCAATAAGGACCCAAATTCCAAGACACCCGAAGGAAGGAGGCCTTGGCCGGAGGTCTACCCAGACTACTCCAAAACTCCACCAGGGACAGCACATGAAAACATGGATGGTTCTAGGTGCTCCACCAACGGTGCCAAATGTCTCTGGCAAAGGAGCATTGGAAAAATAAATGAGAAGAGTCATCCTCATTCTTACTGCAAAGGACACAAAAAGAGGGACCCTGAAATCCCCTCTTCCTCACATTATCCCAAGTGAGGCATTTATTACAAGCTACCAACCAGAGAAAGAAGTTACATTTTTTCTAGGCAAATTTTTTCCACACCTTTTCCCACCAAGTGACAGGAAGACTCCCATACTTTTGCTTATCAAGAACTTGATAACCATAGGCTACCGAGTAGGTTCCCTTAGGATCAGGGTTCCAAGCCATAATATCTTTACCCCTCAATGAAGAACAAGGCCTCCCCGTAAGAATAAGAGCAAGCACCTCTCTATCCTTGGCTAGTCCCCCCTGGGGCCATTCTTGCGGATCTTTCCACCTGTACATCTCCATATTTTCAAAAGACTAGATTTTTTTAAAGTCCTCCACACGAGACCAACCTACTTCCAAGAAAAAAATTCTTAGGGAACGTAACCTAGGATATTGATTCAATATAGGAGGGTGGCCATCCCAAGAATCCTCCTAAAAAAGAGCATTTGATCCCTGATTGCAAATCCAGAATAAATCTTGCTTGATTAAATTAGCTCCTCTTTTCAGAGTGTCCCAGATAACAACACCTTTCCCAACCAAGCTGACTCTAGGGATCTCAGCCTCAGAAATACCTCTCAAGTATTTACAAGATAATATTTTAGCCCAAATCTGATCTTGAGAGGTACACCATCTCCAATAAATTTTTTTAGCCAAATCCCACCCAAAAAGAGTTGTTTGTCGCAACCCAAGGCCTCCCTCTTGCACCGGCCTACATATAGAATCCCACCTAACCAAACTCCATTTATATTGATCAAGTTTTCCAGACCATAAAAACTGTCTTGACAAAGCATCCATGTCCTTGATGAAGTGAGAGGGAGCTATTTGTACAAAACATCTATAAATAGGTAAAGCTTGAACAACAAATTTTAAAAGCAACACTCTACCTGCAGTGGATAGCCATCTAAAAGTCTAGTGATTCACCTTCCTTCTAAAATTATCAAGCATATACTGCCAAGAAGATCTAGGTAGAGGATGAGATGAAATTGGAATACCAAGATAAATGAAGGGGGAGTCCCAACCTGGAATATTAGAATGCAAGCAATCTTGGCTTGAATAAGAGGAGGGGTATTGAAGAAGAAAATAGAAGACTTGTCCTCATTAATCAACTGTCCAGAAGCATCAAGATATATGTCAAGAGACTGTCTAATAGTGCCAGCTTCCCTAATAGTGACAACTCCCAACAAAGCAGTATCATCAACAAATTGAATGTGGGAAAGAGGTCACAAACTACTATCCCACTTCCATCCCTGAATGAGACCCGGCATGACTTGAGACTTGAGCAATCTTCCCAACCCTTCTGCCATAATGATAAACAAATAAGGAGATAAAGGATCTCCTTGCCTCAATCCCCTTGAGGCCTCAAACAACTCTGAAGGCTCATTATTAACAAGAATAGAGAATGAAGAAGAAGAAACACAACTCATCACCCATCTAATCCATTCCTCCTCAAATCCAAAAGCAGCAAGAACTTTTTGAAGAAAGGACCATCTGACCCGATCATAGGCTTTGGCCATGTCCAACTTAATGAACATAGTTTTCTCCTTAGAAGTTTCCATCGAGTGAATATCTTCTGTAGAAATAACAACCCCATCCAATATTTGTCAACCAATAACAAACCCTACTTGCTCCTCATAGATGATTTTGTTCAACCATATCTTCAGCCTCTCAACAATAATTTTTGTGATGATCTTATACACAACATTGCAAAGAGCAATAGGCCTAAACATATCCAAGGAATTTGCTCCATATTTTTTGGGTATAAGCACCACAAAGGTAGCATTTAGGGCCCTTAGCATCTGTTTGTTCTTTTGGGACTCATGGACCACCTCCAAAAGATCAAATTTGATTAAATCCTAAAAATCCTAATAAAATTCAATCGAGAATCCATCTGGGCCTGGGGATTTTCCTTTTTTCATATTGAATACAATATTTTCCAACTCCTCAAGGGAAATTGGACCCATAAAGTGCTCATTCATCTCTCTAGAAACAATCGTTGGAATATAGTTTATAATAAGATTTTCATTCTCATCATCTGATAGGGAGTCCTCCTTGAAGAGAGGAAAAATACCTCTTAGTCTCTTCTGAAATATCCCTGAAAGAAGAGAGAAGGGCATCCTGAGAATTCACAAGAGAGGTAATCAAAGTTACCATTACGGTGAGCCTTAACCGACTTATAAAATAAGGTTGTTTTCCTATCCCCTTCCCCGAAGCCAATCTACTCGAGCTTTTTGTTTCCAAAAAATTTCTTCCCTCAGTTCCCATTCAACAAGGTCTTTCACAGCCTCAGATTCCTCAACAAGAAGCTCCTTCATGAATCCCTGATCTCTAATATTCCTTGAAGGTTCTTCCATCCTCCTAAGAGCTACCAGCTTAGCCAAGGAAATATTCCCAAAATTCAATCTATTCCATCTCTTCAATTTATGTTTTACAAATTATAGTCGCTTCATAAAGGAATACATAGTGGTGCCATGAGGAGGTTTTCCAGTGGTCCACCAGCCTTGCATGAAATCATGAAGCTTAGTATCACGAAGCCACATAAGTTGAAACTTAAAGGAGGGATTATTTTTTAGCCCTAACTCCAAAGTAGAGAGTATTATAGGCCAATGATCAGATACCCTACCCTCCAAAATCATAGAACTAGCACTTCTGTTATTATCCATCCAATAACTAGATATCAAAAACCTATCCAGTCTCTCTGAGATGGAAGCTTACCCATACCTTCTATTGTGCCAATTAAATATCCAATTATCAGGCTTCATGTCAACCAAGTTTAGGGTCTGAATATGAGCACTGAATACAAAAGAAAAAGGCTCAAGACGGTCCACCCCACCACGTTTCTCCTCTAGATAAGTGATAGAGTTGAAGTCTCCAGCCAAAATCCATGGGTACAGGGGAACCAAACTTCTCAAAAAGCAAATGTGCTTCCACAAATTCAATTTACCATTGTAATCAACAAGAGCATACACATTTGTAAGTAGGATGGTTTCACCAGATTCATTATCATGCTCGACCATCAAAATAGACCATCTGTTGGAAATCCAAATGAGAGAGGATATCTTAATCGAATCCCATAAACAAGCGACACCACCAACATATCCACATGCACCAATACACTAGCATTGCTCCATTCTCCACAACTTGGGAGCTATAGCACCTTAAATTTGATGCACTTAAATTGATTAACTCAGTAAAAACATTAAAATTGATAAAAACATCAAATTTACCTAAGTCTACTCGAAAATCATTCAAAATTAGCAAAAATCCATTTGCCTCGATTTTTGTTCCCTCAAACCAATGTTGTATTGACCTTTGGGCAAAATTGCCTGACTTTCAATGATTTTGCTCAAAAATAAAATTTTCCCAAGTTTACAAAATGCGAAAAATCCATATCAAACCGCATTTTTGAGTTTAGAAAGAGGTCGTAACGATGGATTCTGGCAAGATTAGGCAGGGGGCAAACATAGGAGGGATCCCAACTCCCTCCCTATTTTTTCCTAACCTCCTAATTTCCTATATTTACCCCTAATCCTATTTAATACCCCCTCTAATTCATTTTTTACCCTGACTCCCTAATTGCAAAGCGTGCTAAGTGATCCCCTGAGCAGATAACAGAATTGAGAAGCCATTAGTATAATCTTCGCATATTCAATTTGCCCGTATTTGCCTAAAATCCATCATTGTCCCATTACCCTCTTTAGCAAATTTTCACTTGCAGGTTGCAGTCAAAATCGCACAGCAAACGGCAAAATCATAGAATAATTGACATAATCGTGCTGCGAATAGGCGGAGTAGGTGTGCGATTTCATAGAAAATAGCAACGATCCTGCTGACTTGGCAACGATTTTGCTCACAGATCATCCGGGGCAAAAACCTTTATTCTGTTTGTTCTTCTTCCTTCTCTTCCATTTTATTTAGTTATTTAATTATATTTTCATTAATTCAGCAATGCATCTCGGGTATTCACCATCATGTTAATCAATTTTTAATTTAAATCTGCATTTTTCTTACATAAAATTTATGAACATTTAGACTCTTGTACTTACATCTATTAAAAACCTTTTCTATCTTTCATTTAGTTGAAAAGAAATGCTTAAATAAAAAACATATCAAAGTTTGAATCATATTTGTGCCAGAAAACCATTTTGTGTCTTGTATTTTGTTGCTACAAAATTGCAGCGAAATTGCTTGCGATTTCGCTGCAAATTGTTGAGTGATTTTGCCTGGAACAACAACGATTCTATCAAAATAGCAGTGATCTTGCTCTGCATAAAAAAAATAGAATCTTCATCAGACATCTTGATTCAAGTATATTTTGAATTTATTTTAAACATAGAATTAGCAACTGCATTTTTCATTTCTATTATTGTCTATTGTTTCATCAAAAAAGTAAAAAAAAATTGCATCATAGATAGGTTAGTTGCATTTCAAAGGCAAACCTTAGGTGTTTGTATGAGTGATCCGAAAATGAACATATTAAACCTCATTCTCAACCTAGGTGCGGAAACTGCCATCAAAAGTTTCCTGGTGAACCCACAATTCGTCAAAAAATCACCACAAGAAGGCATGATCAAGTGCCTCTCTTTCAAGGTGTAGCTCTATCATTTTCCATTCCCCTCTGAGGCACGGATCCATCAACCTAGAGGAAAGGAGTGCAAAAATTTTAGGCCTACATTATTTGGTGAACCCGACGTGAAACATTAGATTATCTTCTGATTCTTAAATTAAATATTAAAATCAAAATCAAAACAAAAACCAAAATCAAAACAAAAAAATAATAGTTAAATTGCATTTGCATTTTAGATGGTAGATTATAATTATAGGAGAGCTATTCGTCTTAATGTTACTATAATCTTAGCAATTCAAGAAGTCTCATACTTTAATGAAAGTGAAAATATAACATTTGGAGAGTCCTGGATTGAATTAGATAGAAGACTAGACATTATTGAAAGTAGATAAGAAGAACTTAAACAAATCTGTAGGATAGACTTGGCTAGAATCCTGGATCCTTATAGATAACCTGCCTATTTTGACCTTCAAATATCTTGTGAAATGTGGTTGACTAATAACAGATCATTGATTTCACCTAATTTCTACTCCTTTAAAACCTACCTAGACAACGTTGTAGCGACATATAAGTTTTTAGCTCACATAGAAAGTCAAGAAATAATCCTAGACGATAAGAGAAGGCTTAATACCATACCTAGAGTTGTATTCTATAGAGAGTATTGTCACGAGCTATATTTTTATAGGTCTAACCTAGAAGTAGATTGCATTACCTTAGCACAATTCATAAGGTTCCTACAAGACAACTTCACATTTGAAGAAGAGCATTACATGACACCTGATCAATTGGAGCCCATTAATGATATACATAAATTATTTCAAGAAGATTAAAATCTACTATTACCTAGCGTGTGATTATTTGTGTGTTTAATTGCTTGCTCTACGTGTCTTAGATAAACAAAAAAAAATCAATCTAAAAATAGTAATTTAATTTAATTAGTTAGGTATATATAAATAATATATATACCCCAAAACCTAGCACATATATATATATATATATATATATATATATATATATATGAAATCAACTTAATTCAAAATGCCTAAATTAAGGAATGGTAAAGAAACTGAGAATGAAATAGAATATCAAAAACTAGAGCAAGAATGAGAACCATACCGAGAACAAAATAATAATGAAGAAACTCGGTCTAAAGAAGAATATGTTTCTTCAGATCATGACAATGACAATGAGGATGTAGGACTTAATCAACCTAAATTAAATTCTAAAGGCAATCTTAAGTTTGAATCCATTGAAAATTTTATATCTTTTATGAGAGATAATATGGATGATCTTAATCAAGCAATAGAAGTAGAGAAGCAAGGAAAAGGAAACCTAGCAGATGCTTTTACAACCGCACTTAAAGTGCATAATAACCCCTTATATTACATGGAATCTAGTGAGGATCAAGACGAAACACCAAGACAAAATATGATACATATAAATCAGAGGCCTCGAAAACAAACAACTCAAGCCTCTAAGATTCCTCTTAATAATGTTAGAACAAATGCTAAGAAACAAACCTTTTCTTCTATACTTTCCCAAGCCCTTAATCAACAACAAAAGGGCAAACAAGTACAAAAGAATAATTATCAAAAGATAGTTCCACCAATAAATACTTTGCATAACATTATCTCAATGGGAAATCCTAATACAGTTGCACCTAATTATTATCAAGGATATAATGATACGATGCAACCAAACCAGTTTGGTGGACATCAAGGGTTGGAAGCAATGGTAAAATAATTGGCTTCCCTCTTAGACTAAATAGATCCTTACCATCCCTCATACAACTATCAAGAGATGTGTAGTCAACCCTTGGATCCCATCGTAATAGCTCAACCTTACCCTAAGAATTTCCCTATGCCAGTGTTCACTATATATAAGGGAACTGAAGATCCCATCGAGCATTTACGCATGTTTATAATAGCATGTCATGATGTCTTGCATGATGATTTACTGATGCTTAAGATGTTTCCTAACATTTTAGGAGGCATAGCGTTGGAATGGTACTATCAAATTCCTAACAACTCCTTAAGGAATTTTGAAGAAATAATTGAGATTTTTGTACATCAATTTAGTGCCTACATAGAGATGCATGTGACTATTAAATATTTGTACAATCTTAAGCAAGGTAAAGATGAAATTTTTGCATAATTCCTAACTAAGTGGAGACAAATTTTAAGCAAGTTGCATTTTGCATTACCACAAAGAGAAATGCTAGACATTTTCATAAATAATTTGCAAGAACAATTGTCCTATGAAATTTCCACGGCAACTATAACATCTTTTGACCAAGTTATTGACCTAGGGAGAAGGGTAGAGAGCACCCTTATTAGAAGAGTTCAATATAAAATGAAAGATGAAGATAAAAATTCTAAAAATTAGTATAAGAACAAGCAAGTAGTCGGTGACAGAGTTACCAATAGTAGGAATAATCAGAATATCAACCTTACTAAAGTTGTGAAGAAGTTCATACTGAAAGCTCCTAATAATTTTACTAGATTAAATCAACCATTACATATGATTTTACCTTAGTTATTAGAACAAGGCTTAATTCGATTGCCTAAAATAAGACAACCCGATACAACTGTAGCGGGTTTAGAGCTTATTTGCACTTTAATTTTCATAGAGTTGATGGAAATTCAACAAATTCTTGTAAAAGGTTAAAGCATATGATTCAATATTTAATTGATAAAGGAGATATGGAGGTAGATAAATTTCCTCCTAGAAATGTCCAAAATGATGCTCAAAAACAACCCCAAAAATAGAATGCAAATCAAAATCTGCTACTATTATCATCAAAAAACTCTAGGAACCTACTTCTACTAAGTCGTGTATGGAACCATTAGATGTTTTTCTGATTAATGAAGTTACCCCAGAACCGTGGTACATGGACATTTTTAATTTCTTAAAAAATGGAACCTTCCCTGAAGGATTTGATAGAAACCAACGTAGATTGTTACGCAAGCGAGTTGTTCGCTTCGTAATAATTGGTAATACCCTTTATAGGAGATCCTTCGAAGGTATCTTATTAAGGTGTCTAAATTCTGAAGAGTCTAAGAAAGCCCTAAGTGAAGCTCATGATGGGTCCTGTGGAGGACATTTTAGTGGAAGTGCTATTTCTAGAAAACTTCTTAGAATAGGTTATTTTTAGCCTTCAATGGAGAAAGACGCAAATGATTATGTGCGTCAATGTGACAAATTCCAAAGGCATTCTGACCTTGTCCATGCTCCTACACAAGAACTCCAAACCATAGCATCCCCCTGGCCTTTCTCTAAATGGGGTTTAGACATTATTGGTAAAATCGATCATGTTTCATCTTATGGTCACAAGTTCATCATAACTGCAACTGAATATTTTACAAAGTGGGTCGAAGCTATGCCTTTAGCTTCTTGCACGAGAATCCAAGTCTCAAAATTCATATTTAATCAAATCATCTACAGATTTGGAATTCCATCTAATCTTATTTTTGATAATGGAACATGTTTTACAAATAAAGATATTAAGAAATTGTGTCAAAAGTATAAAATCCAACATAGATGGTCCACTCCTTACTATCCACAAGGAAATGGCCAATCCGAAGCATCTAACACAACCTTAATCAAAATCTTAAAAGTAATGGTTAATAAAACAGGTCGTGACTGGCACATCCAATTATATCTTGCTTTGTGGGCTTATCGAACTAGCATTCGTACTCCCACTGGTGCTACACCTTTTGTATTGGTATATGGTGCTGAAGTAGTCTTTCCCTTTCAATTAGAAGTTCCATCCCTATCATTTTTACTTCAATATGCTAAATTAGGAGATGAATATCGTGCTAGCAAACTCAGTCAGCTAGAAATTTTGGATGAAAAACTCATTCATGCTTTAGAGCATCGTCGTGCTTACCAAGACAAACTTAAAAGATCATATGCTAAAAAAGTTCATAACAAATCATTTGAAATTGGAGATTTAGTTTTAAAAGAAAATCAGAGGAATACTAATGCAAGAAAATACCTTAAAGGAAAATTCCAACCCAACTGGATGGGACCATTTATCATCACTGCTAAATTTGGGTCAAGTGCATATAGATTGGCTACCTTGGAAGGAAAAGATCTCAAGGAACCCATGAATATTATGCACCTCACACGATATTATGCATAGATCCAAATCTTCATCTTTGTACATATTTGTAAATAGGTTTATCATGCACTTTCAAAAATGTTCCTCAAAATAGCTAAACAAATTACAAAATAAGAAAAATACAAAAATATTCCCAAAAGCTTTAATCAAATTTTGCTAAAATAGCAAGTAATATTTTCCTTGAACCACGCACTTAAAAATTTGTAATACTAAATACTTTTTGATATATGTTATTTTGATTATAAATCTTTCTTATATCAAAGAACACTATTTTCACTAAATAAATTTTTTGTTTATGAATGATGTTGCTACTTTTTGGAACCAAGACCCACACGTTACACATTAAAGATGATTTATTGCAATCTTTGAATAATGGTACTGCATAGTGAGTTTTAATGCTTTAAGCGAAAAGTTTTCCCTGCTATCTTCTCATGTGCATGATCTAGAATAAATGAGAAATTGGCAAAAGGACAAGATTCCATCCTACCCAAATAAAAATCCCTTGCTCCACATCTAAGCTGAGCAAGTATCCCAAAAGAAAAATCAAGAAAAGAAAAAGTCAAAAATCAAAAGAAAAATAAAGAAAAAAAAAAATGAAAAGATAAAAAGAAAAGCAATAAAATCCCCTTGTTAAAAAAAAATGAACAAAATCCCTAGCCCTTGAAAGTGAAGAAAAGAAGGAATACGGAACTTGAATCCTTGGAATTTCTCATTCAGTCAAAAATCATGAAGGTAAGCCCCATAACATGTGATTTGTGCCCAACTTTCTTGACATTGGGTAATTCCTTTTCGCGTGGTGACATGTTTGTCACATTAATGACCTTCTTTTATACAAACCAATGTTCGCTTGTGGATTAGCTAGCTTTATGGTAATTTAACTCACATAGCAGTTCATTCCTAATGCATGCACAAAATCATGGTTAAAGAACATTTCACTTGCACACAAATTGGTTTCATTAAGTTTGCTCCATCATTTATCTACTTAAAATCAGTAAACGAAATTTACAAAAGGCACACGCATTTGTTATTTGAGAGATTTTGTATCATTATGATAACATCAAAATGGAAATAAATGCACTTCACACACAAGGGTTCTAGATAAATTTAAATTTATTTTTTTTGAGATAAATTAAAATATTGTGTTGATATTTTATTAAATTTCTACATGTCAAACTTAAAATTACAAAAATTCAAAAATATATATATTTTTTTTTCGCAATGATGGTATTATTCCTAAGCAATTAGGGATTCATTGCCTAGCGAAAACCATCTTCATAAATTTTTCATGTTAACAAATTATTCCAAATAACTCAAAAATATTATATCTAAAGTTACATATTCATCCTGCATTGCATTTTGGTTTTACTGCGATGATGGTATTATTCCTAAGCGATTAGGAATTCCTTACCTAGCGAAAACCATCCTTCTAATTTTTCATGCCCAAAAATTCATCGTAAGCATTTAGAAAACCTTTTGCATATGTGATACAATGATTTACACAACATTAATTTTGCATTTTACAAAAATATTTTTTATCCTGCATTTTCATGATGACTTTTTGCGATGATAGTATTATTCCTAAGTAATTAATGATTCCTTGCTTAGCAAAAGCCATCGTTCGACATTTGTATGCCCAAACTTACATATTTTTGATCAACAATCAATACATATCATCCTATCAAAAAACCTTAAGAATTTTCTTAAGCACCTAACCATTTCATTTAGCAATATCAAAATACACCTCATAACAGGATCAGCTTCATGACTTAATGAGCTTAGATCTCCACAATAGTCACATAACAACACCACATCCTTCGAGGTTTATTGCTAAATTCACATTTCCTATTTTCAGAAACAACAAAACCATTTTACACATCTTAATGCAATTTTACATCAAATCATTTTATCAAATTTAAAATACAACTCTTTAAAATCAAAATGCAAAATTAATCATCAAACACATTGACACATAAGGCAAAAGATAAAAATCTATATATATCATCAAAAAAGTATATATATACAATAGTAGATTGGTATGCTACAATAGCCATCATCGGCATACTCAGTCATCCAAAAATACATCATCAATACATCATCAAAAGTCCAATCCTCACGACTATCCAACACCCCTGGTGCTCTGTGAATCGTCACCTCCAGGAGGTGGAGGAGCCTGAGGCACAGTAGTCTCTTGAGTGGAATACTGGGATCTTTGACTTGCCCGAGTCGATGGCTTGTACATCGCTGGGAGAGGTACTCTTTGTCCCTCTGGGAGGGTCATGAAGTACATCGCTTGGTAGAAAGCAACTCGCTCAAAAGCCCTAGAGAGCATATCCGTTGTCCCTCCCACTTCTCTCTATGTTTGCGCTCTCGCCTGGGCTAACTCTGCCTCTAGCATCTCAATGTGTGTCCTCTGGGAGGCATTAGTCTCCCGTAGCGTGGGATTCTTTGCCCAGAGAGCAACCATCCCACTACTCTCACCCTCCTCCTCCATGGTTGTCCCCTTCCCAGGGAAATCTGGTCTAGGCTCTTGAGGAGAGGGTACCTCCATCTCATCTCTCCCTAGGGTCCATGGGACCTTCAATGGTCTTAGTGGAGGCCCACCATGGCCCTACAGTCCTATAGTATGAGGATCTGGCATCCTCCCTCTGTGATGCAAGTAACCACCCCTGGTCCTTGCACCTTTGCCTCAAGCCATGGAATCTACACTAGTCTACTCACTGGTCGCTCTGTGATGTCAAAGCACCCGCTCCACGTCCTTGTGCATTGACCCCCTTCATGCTGTCAGTCTCAGAGGGCATACTGATACATACCATGTCGTGTAGTCCACTATAACCCCTATGTCATCTCTAGTGGCTGTAACAATAGGGGCATCATCTGGAGTTGTATCTAGGAAGTGCCTCATGTTAGGTGTACCACTGATAGAGGTTGGATCCCTGGTGGTCTGAGCGTAGTAAAAATATCTAACAGTAGGGATCCCCTACTGTAAACCAAACTGTCGAAGCAGCCTATCTGCTTGATGGGGCTCCATATCCCCATCATGCATCCACAACCAGATAGCTCGTCTGACATGAGCTAGCTCTACCTTTTCCTCGACCCATCCTATGTGGCCCCTTCACAGTCTCTTGGTGATGGCATCCCCCGTCATCTCATCAAAAATCCACCTGGCATCATCCAAGCTAATCCTTCGAACTCCTCCTACCTGGACTGCCTAGTAGTAAACTCGGGGCCTCCCTGCCTCTGCTGCTGCTATCGGTAGCCCCTCAGGCCTTTGCACTATGATGTGCTCCCAAAACTAGGCCTATAAAAAAGAGGTAAACACCAGAGCCACCACCTCCCTGTAGACAATCTGCTATAGTGTCCTATACAAGTGACACAAGCAAAAAGGACCCCATGCAAATCAAATTCGGTGGTCCAGCATATCGGCCACTACCCTTGCAAGCAACCAAGGTAATCTGTAGCTACTCTGGTGGCATAGCAACAAGCCACCAACTACTCCTGACAATACCGATGTCAGAGGAGAAATCTTGGGTATCTATCTCAGAGTAGTAACAAAGACCCCACCTGACTCCAACCTCATCTAAGGATCCTCGGATAATATCTTAAGCGCCCGATCCTGGTGATCTAACCCTATAACCCACTGGTCCTTAATGGGGATCCGTAAGATCCTCCATACGTCCTCTAGGGTGGGAGCCATCTCCCCAGTCGACAGTCGAAAGGTGGATGAACTAGGATACCACCTCTCTGCAAAAGCTGTAAGCAAAGTCAGGTCCACAAGAATTTGTGGCATCTCAACCACATGATGCAGTCCCACCACATCTAAGGTCACCCGATCACCATCAGACAAGTTTCCTAGATCCACTTGGAAACCATCATAATGCCAATCTCGACTCTTCAAACTGCCCAACTGCACACAAAAGTCAAAAATTTAAAGTTAATTACCAAAATTACATTAAAACCCAAAATCACATTCAAGTTGTCAAAATCATTTCGATTTTGATGAAATCATTCTTGTTTATGTCGAAATCACCCTCGATTCATCAAAATCACTTTGGAAGTCCTAAATTGCTACATTTTTCTATAGCGATTTTGCCAAACCCTGTGCGATTTTGCCATCTCGAGGTGATTTCGTTGAAACAAAGGCGATTTCACCGAAACAAAGGCAATTTCGCCTCGCATCAAAAATTACGGCATACCCGAATTTTAAAGTCCAATTAAAAATTCAAATAAAATCATAAAAAGCATGAAAATTGCATTAAAAAGTTTTAAAAAAACTTAAATTAATGCTTACCCTCTCTCCTCCGCACACTAGATCCGCTTTGTGTGTCAATCCTACCATCGTGCACTCAAAGCTCGTTTTCTCAATGGAAAATGAATAGTAAAAATGAAAATGAAATTTCTTATTTTGTTTCTCTATTTAAGTCAACCTGAAAATTTCCTTTTTTTTTTAATTTTCATTAATTTGTCGAATTAATGCAAAAATTAAAGGGAGCAGCATAATAAGATGTCAAAATAACAAAGTTAAAACAATGAACAAAAAATGCATACAATTTTTTTTTTTGCTACCTCGAAAAATGTGTCATTTCATCTTTAACGACTTTTTCAAAAAGTCGCTAAAGAGAGGGCAAAATGTAGCACCTTAAATTTGACACACTTAAATTGATTAACTCAGTAAAAACATTAAAATTGATAAAAACATCAAATTTACCTAAGTCTACCCGAAAATCATTCAAAATTAGCAAAAATCCATTTGCCTCGATTTTTGTGCCCTCAAACCAATGTTGTCTTGACCGTTGAGCAAAATCGCCTAACTTCCAAAAAAATCTCTTGAGCGGCTAGCAAAATCATCAAGCGATTTTTCTCAAAAACAAAAATTTCCCAAGTTTGCAAAATGCCAAAAATTCGTTTCAAACCGCGTTTCTAAGTTTGAAAAGAGGTTGTAACGACGGATTCTGGTGAGATTAGGCAAGGGGAAAACATAGGAGGGATCCCAAATCCCTCCCTATTTTGGGCTAACCTCCTAATTTCCTAGATTTACCCCTAATCCTATTTAATCCTCCTCTAATCCATTTTTACCCTGACTCCCTGATTGCAAAGCGTGCTAAGTGATCCCCTGACTAGATAGCAGAATTGAGAAACCATTAGTATAATCTTCATGTCTTCAATTTGCTCGTATTTGCCTAAAATCCATCATTGTCCCATTACCCTCTTTAGCAAATTTTCACTTGCAGGTTGTAGTCAAAATCGCATAGCGAACGACAAAATCGCAGAACAATCGACAGAATCGTGTTGGAAGCAGGCGGAGTAGGTGTGCGATTTTGTAGAAAATAGCAGCGATCTTGCTGACTTTGCAGTGATTTTTCTCACAGATCATTTGGGGGCCAAAACCTTTATTTTGTTTGTTCTTCTTCCTTCTCTTCCATTTTATTTAGTTATTTAATTATATTTTCATTAATTCATTAATGCATCTTGGGTATTCACCATCATGTTAATCAATTTTTAATTTAAATCTGCATTTTGCTTACATAAAATTCATGAAAATTTAGAATCTTGTACTTACATCTATTACAAACCTTTTATATCTTTAATTTTGTTGAAAAGGAATGGTTAAATAGGAAACATATCAAATTTTGAATCATATTTGTGCCAGAAAACCATTTTGTGTCTTGTGTTTTGTTGCTACAAAATTGCAATGAAATCGCTTGCGATTTCAGCAAATTGTTGAGCGATTTTGCCTGGAACAAGAATGATTCTACCAAAATAGCAGTGATCCTGCTCTGCATCAAAAAATCAAAATCTTCATCAGACATCTCAATTCAGGTATGTTTTGAATTTCTTTTAAACATAGAATTAGCAACTGCATTTGTCATTTTTATTCCTGTCTGTTGTTTTCATCAAAAAAGTAAAAAAAAAAATCACGTCATAGATAGGTTAGTTGCATTTCAAAGGCCAACCTTAGGTGTTTGTATGAGTGATCCGAAAATGAACATATTAAACCTCATCTTCAACCTAGGTGCAGAAACTACCATCAAAAGTTTCTTGGTGAACCCATAATTTGTCAAAAAATCACCATAAGAAGGCACGATCAAGTGCCTCTCTTTCGAGGTGTAGCTCTATAATTTTCCATTCCCCTCTAAGGCATGGATCCATCAGCCTAGAGGAAAGGAGTGCAAAAATTTTAGGCCTACAGGAGCAATATTGAACATACTATCAATAGCCAATTTAGTCTCCTGAATAAACACCACATCCGGAGAATGCACATGAACCAAATCATGAACAACTTTTTATCTGGGAATGTTGTTCAACCCCCTTACATTCCATGAGGGGATAATAATTTTTGGGGGTTATAAAAATGGGAGTTCAATGTTCTCACCAAGCCTGACTCCACCAAAGTCTCCCCCATTAACTTAATTTTATCCTGGTCCTTCTTCCGACCCACCTTCATATTCTTATCCAAAATCTTTTTTAATTATTTTCTGCTGCAATCCCAACACCATAGGATTTTTGTAGTCCAAGGATGACTCCATCAACACCTGAGTAGGAGAGGGCATAACTAAATTTGTACCACTTTCCAAAATAGTTTTCCTTATAGGGATAGACCCATCCATGTCCCCTATACTCAGATCCAAAGCCCTTTGTTCTTCATTTAAACCCCCTAGATTTGATTCCTTAAGTTCCCCCTGAAGAAGAGACATCTGATTCGGCCTTGTTATATTTACAACAGGTAGTGACATTTTAGGTATATCCATGCACTGATCAAGATCATCTAATATTTCAAAACGGATGAGTAGAGCATCTGGTTGGCTATCCTTAAGGTCTTTGTTTGCCCTTCGTCCTTTGTTTCGGGCTTTTACCGAAACAAAACCTTCCTTATCCTGTTCCCCTTCCTTTATTGAGGTTTTTCCTTTATCCAAACTTTGTCCAGACCGAGAGGGCCCAAGATTTGAAGCCACAGGCAGGACAAACTTAGGGCATTTTCTTTGCAGGTGGCCATATTCATGGTAAATACAGTAACAAAATGGAAGAGCTTCATAGTCAAGTTTTTGAACCCATGTAGTTGATCCAAATTATATTTCAATAGAATCTGGAATAGGATTATTTAATTCAATTTCAACACAAATACGAGCAACAACGATTACCTTTTTATCCATTGTCTATTGTGATGGTCCACCCGACTTCCCAAGCAAAAGGGCAATCTTATGCAAGATATCAGTTCTCCAAAATTCCAACGAGAGCCATGGAAGTCGCACCCATACTGGAACCCACGACGGCCGCTCCTCTGATGGGTTGAAACCCATATGCCAGGGTTTAAGAAAGAGTCCCACTTGGTTATAGAAATAAGGACCCCTTAAAATGCTTTGTTATGATCTACAATACAAGAGAAAACCACCATAAAATAGTTGTTCACAATCAGCATCACCTCCACATCGCCTTCGAGATTCCAAGTTTTCCTGACCCAAGCCTCCACAAAGGGGAGAGAAATTTGGATGGCCAAAAATTTACCAATAAGGGCATGTTTGGTTAGATACTCCACATCTTTCGCCATCGAGTCTGGTTGAACCACTAGAACTGGCCTGGCTTCACATTACTCCAAACATCCATTGTTATTTAACAAGCGGTTCCTGAAATGCACTGGAAAACCCTATTCCCTCCAGTAATTTTCATATGAAAAAACATCACAAGCATGCACTCTCTGTGCTGGACCCGATGCCATCACGACATTCCTCCAATTTTTCAGACCTCCTCCGGAAGCTACTGCCATCCCCGCAGAGCAATTTTTCTTCATCAAACCCTAGCAGAGTAGTTTTTCCTCATCAAACCCTCATAAATAATAATTTTTTTTAATTAAAGGGGTAACTTAGTAATATATTAAACAAGCATATACCAAACTATTTATATTTGCAAATAATAAAGTAGGTGGAACAAGGATTTCAACTTGGAAATTAAAAACCCTATTATTGTAAATATTATATTGTTTTCTAATATTTCATATTAGGGAGTTATAAGGAATACTACATCAAAGTATATAATTGGAATTTAGAAACATTATATATTAAATATTAAAATCTAAAGGAGGTCTACTAAGGAAAATTAAGATTTGAAAATAAATTGGCATACTTGTCTCAAATCATATTAAAGGGACAAAAGAAATCCAACCAATAAAACCTCCTCAAATTAGAAAATGCTTAAGTTCAATAGGAGTAATAAGGTATAATAGAATTTGATTTTTGCTACTTGCAAAAAACTACAAAATCAACACAAAATTGAACTACTATTCTCAAAAATCACTTTATCTATCATACAACATATTAAAAAACACTAGGGAGTCATAAGGTATTCTATAGAACTTGATAATAACACGCACAAAAAATTATCAAGTACTTAATCCATTTGGGAATCATAAGGTTTCTACAAAGTCTACAAGGATTATACTAAATCAAATCTCTTAAACTAGGGAGATATAAGGAAGCCTACAAAACATAAGCTCTATCAAAGCACTTTTCCAAGAAACTATAAAGATGACTACCAACACATTAAGCAATACACTTAGAAGTGGAATGAGAAAAATACTAGTATGGATTAAAAGCATGATGGGTAATACAATGGATAACAACAAGGAAAATGCAAAAGAGAAAGAAGAATCAATAAGATGGGAAATAAGCTCTAAAGCAAATAGCTACGAAAAATTAGATTCTTCTAATGAAACTAATGACAACTATGAAAACAAAAAATATCACATTCAAAAGGGAGAAGGAAAAATAGATCAAGAAGATATCATACAAATAAGTAAAAATGAAATAGCTTCAATTGTGCACATATGGTTTAAGGATCTAGTCAAGGATATAGATAAACATGATATCCCTAAGATAGATCACAAAGTAGTCATAACATTTTTAGTGTGCACCTATTGCAATCAATATGGTCATGAAAAATCAATTATTGGAATTTCCATCCATGCAAATACTGTGAAGCGAAAAATTATTCATCTTTCTTCTACTACTATAAATACAAGTACTATAAAAGTCACGAAGAAATATTACTACACAAAATAGATTGCTACTTTCAAAATATTACTCCAGAAGTATCTATTGATGAAGAGCTCAAGTTTGATATTTATGAAGGTTAAAGAAACAAGTCATATAGAAATATAAAGGAGAGAAAATGGGTCAATTCAAATCCACTTCAGACATGCAAAATCATGAGATCACTAGTTCATCAAAGACATCTGATGTAAAATAACAAAGGATTGGAAAGGACATGAGATTATAACATGAAGACTGAAGCATCTAATCAAGCCAAAGAACATCCACAAGAAGACGAATAAGACGAACCAATTCAAGAAGGCATGCAATGCAGTATGAATTAAAGGAAATACAAAGGAATGAAGAGATCAAACTCAAAGGAAAAGCTAAAGAAGAATAAGATGATCCAGATAAAGGATAACTCCAAAGAAAAAGTCAATTTATGAAAGAACTTGATCAAACTAAAGACCATACTCAAGAAGAAGATCCATATCGAAGATTGAAATCTTCAATACCCAAATAATATAATATAGGAGGGTGTTAGAGTTAGAATATATTACATCATTTGGGTCATGTAAATGTACCACCTTTGGTACATAGTTAGAGTAGAGATTACTTTAGGGGGAAGTTAGCTACTTCAAGCAATGTAATAAATGCACAAGTGTCAATGTGCATGTTGTAATGTGCAAGGTGTCCACTTGTACAACTAGGTAGAGTGTTGGCCAAGGAATCTATTTTACTATATAAAGGGCCTCATAGTGATAGATCATGAGACGTAGCATACAAATATCAAGAGCATTGTAGTGGATTGTAGATTGTGGTAGAGCTCATATATGGAGTACAATGTAGTTTTTTAGCTCATATTAATGGAGTGACCATATCCTCCATATTGCATTGTATTTTTGCCACTTTCTATTTATAGTATATTTTAGTCATATTGTAGACTCACTTTCTTTCATCTTATCAGGACCTTTGTTAGATCTCTCCCACTACATATATCCTCAAAAGCTAACAAGATTGACTATGTGATCTAATTTATTTTTAAGATAAGTTTGGACCATATTTGATCCATTTTTCTTTTCCTTGTTTTCTAAACATTTTATCATAAAATGTTTTCTCTTCCTGTATTTCAAAAATTGAACACTTGGATATATTGTTAGAAGATGCTTCAAAAATAAGTTTTTGGGAAAGAATACCTAATTTGAACAATAATACTCTATCAAATCTTCTACAATACTTTTATTTACACCAACAAAATGATGGAGAATGAGACTTTCTTCCACAATATTTACATGGATAAATATTCCAACAATTAGCTTTTTCATGACCAATTCTATTACAATAGATGCACCTTGAATATATTTTCTTTGTTTTATTCATCCTTGTTAGTGCTTCAAGTTCATTTATCTTCTTGATAAAACAACATAACCATTTATGCACAACCAAGGCTACTCTTTCTTTATTTTCCTTATAAATAGTTTGCAAAAATTTGATAATCTATGATATTTTGAGCAATTGTTGACTTTGTAATAGAATCTATTTTGGATGTACTACTAGAATAAGATTTTGTAGTAACAAGATCCAATTTTGAGTTCTCAAGGGTATTTGATATTTTTTCTTTTCTATCAAGATCATCTATCATCTTCTGAAAACAAAACTTTAACTTGTTCACTATTTCTTCACTATTCTCATTGAATACATTTCTAAAGATTTCTTCCACAGTATGAATCAATTCAATAATTATTTCTTTGAAGTAGAAAACCTTGACTCCTTGGTTTAGAAAATAAATCAAATATAAATTTTGCAAATTTTTATTTTCTAACCTTTGATGTTGAAAACCTTTTAACTCCAAAATTAAATTTGCAAAATTTCAAAAACTTTTAATAAAATTTTCAATTTCAAATTTTCTCAAAAATTGAAAATACTCAAAAATAAAACCTTCTATCAAAAATAACTTTAAAATTCAAAAAATTGAAATAACTAAAGTAGAAATCCTTATCACTCCACACTTTTCAAAATAAAACTAAAATAATTTTTCAAAAACAATTAAAATATACCTTATAACTCCTAAGCTTCTAATTTATCAAATATCTTCACTAATTCTTACTACCTCCTTATAACTCCTAATAAGTAAATAAAAGTAATAAAATTGCATACCTTTTTTGTGTGGAAAACACCCCTTTCCAGGTGCCACTTTAGGTAAGTCCCAAGGAGGTAGGGGTATTTATTCGACCAAAATCACCTAGAGCTCGCACCTGGCCTGCCCCCTTTAGTACACTCAAGGAGCATGACTAGCCCAAAGTAAATAAACCAACAAGTCATGCATGTACTGGCTAGAAAGATTGATAACAAACCAATGACTCAAGGCTCATGCAGATTGCAATAGTCATAAGGCTTTCTCTAGCTTGCTTTCACCATGACTAGCACTAGAAGCACCAATATTATCTTTATTGATTAGATAAATAGTTCTACGCTTGGTACCCTCAAGAGCATCCATGTCAGCAAATTGGTTGATCCAGGTGATCTCTCTCAGACCTCTATCCACTCCCCATTTTTTTTAAACACACCAAAAAATTAAATTGATGGAAAAAATAGATTACGTCTTCAGCATTTCTAGGTTAGAAGGTATTTTACCCAAGATTCAACAAAGAAAACATAAGAATGATCTTTTTGAGCTAGGGAATTGAAATACCTTGACTAAACCAAAGAGAAGCTAATACAAAGTAAAAATGAACTAGGTACCTCTAGTATTGGAGCCATCCAAAGAAAGGATAGATAAAAGAGAATCCTTGATTTACGAATCCAAACATTTGGGAGGGTGGTTGTAGCAATTAAAATTACATTTATCCAATGTCTAATTATCTAAAGCATCATCAATCATGTTCTATTATCTAACCACATGATTGTATTCAACTTTCAAAAAGCCCATTGAATTAATTGAATATTCTCAACAATTCATTTTATTCTCCAATCAGCCTTATGATTCTTGGGAGTCTTCAATAGATTAATCATAACTTAGGAGTCGAATTCAACCAACACCTTTTGCCATCCAACCTTAGCAGCCTCTCTAAGGCCTCTAGGATACCACACCCCTTAGCAAGGTTATTGGAAAGGATACCCAAATTATTAGAAAAAATAAAACCAGAGAAACATTTGAAAGTCTACCAATTCCTCCTACACTAACTTTTCCAGGGATCCCCCTAAAGGCTCCATATGTATTGACTTTTCCAAAATCTTTAGGATGAGGCCACCAATTTTGAGTTTTATCCATCTTTTGATCACTCAAATTCCCTTTAAGTCGGTTTCCAATAGTAGAGTGAATCTTCAATATTTGCATTACTTGATCTCATTGTTGGTGGGAGTCCATAAAATTGCATACCTTTATCTCCACATTAGGCATTTCAAATCAGTGTAATTTTAAAATTCCTTTAAAGGTGATTTAATCAATGCTTGTTCTTAATATCCTTGAGTGAATTAATTAATGCTCTCTCTTCATAACCCTAACACTCATCTACACCAACATCTGCCTATAAGATGTTCATTGTTGAACATTAAAAACCAAACGATACACTGCACTTAATTTGCTATGGATTCTTTTGGATGCTCAATCTATTTCTCCAAGCACATACTTTACTCCTTGTGCTTTTGTTACTCTCTTGAATCATCCATTTCTCTCAAGCGCAACCAATTGTTGTTCCTTGTCTCATGGGCTTGCTTGACTCTTGAGACACTTGAGCTTCTTCTTGAGTATCTCAATTGTTGTGTACTCCAATTTAGTTGATGCTAACCTCCATTGCTGCTCACACCTCTAGATTATACTTCTCTAATGATATTTCTATGCTTGTAATCCTTTGTTATACTCTTGAGATACTTAATTGTTGTATACTTTGCTATAGTCATTGCTTTACCGATGGCTTTTGAAGCCTTAATATTAATGTAAAACTCATAGGATAAATTCCACAGGATCAAATATAAGATAGCCACAATATAGTAAGATCAAGATAATAATGTAAGCAGAATAATATGAGCAAATTAATATGTAAATCTAGGCTTATAATATATCAAATAACATTCATTAATAAGCAATAATATGAATGTAATAGCCTGAATCATACATGTAAGAAGAATGTAGTACAACGTACAATATTAATTTCTCAAATGTATGCAGTCCTTCATTACTCCACTTTCCCTTACAAAGATAGTACTCAACTCTTTGATATCAATTATACTTTATGCTTGTCTATGGAGTATTATATAGCCATAGTAGAATGACACTTTGTATACTTGACTATTCCTTTCCATATGCTAATTATCATGACTCTTGGCTTCTCCACTTGACACTTGCATGCACATGACTCTATACTTTGTACACTCTAATATAAGAATACTTGTGCACACTTACATATAGGACACTTGTGCACATATACTCACATAACACTTACACACTTACTCACATGACACTTGTGCATTTCCTGCACATACACACTTACATAACTTGTGCATTTCCTGCACATTATTACATTACATGAAATATTACTCACACTCTAATCTAAGACATAACCCTAATCTAATATTTACAAGTTGTACCATGAAGGTACCATGGGGGTACATTAGCATGTACCAAATAATGTAATATTCTCCAACATTTACTTCCACTCTTCCTTAAGTGCTTTGGTTCTACTTGATTTAGCTCCTTAGTTCACTATTAGACACAACCAAACCGTTGTTATGCTTATCTAACCCATTGTTAGACACTGCTACACCACTGTTATGCTCCTCCAGCCCATTGTTAGACTCTGCTAGGAAGCTGTTATACTCCTCTAGCCCATTGTTAGACTCTACTAGGCTATTGTTATATTCGGCTAGCTCATTGTTCACCACTGCTAGGTCACTATTAGGCTTGGCTAGCTTACTGTAAGGCTTAGCTAGCATGTTGTTCACCACTTCTAAAACATTGTTAGGCTCTAGTTAGTTATCTTTAATCTCCTTTATCTTACTATTGAGCTTTGCTTGTCCTTTGCTGCTAACACATAGGTGTGCAATCCAAATGAAGATAGAATACTATTGGAAAGAAGATACTTAGGATTTTATGTATCTCATAGACCACTTAATGTGCGGCTCTTCTTATTTACACATAGAACTATTATGTGCTTTAGTATATTGAACTTATTTCTTTTTTCTTGCTCTATATTCTCTTTTTTTTTTTTTTTTTTGTAATAATATCTATTAAACTCTTCTTGGATTCTTGAGCTAAATCTTTATAAGAGCTCCATTTCTTTCACTATAATGTCTTCTTTCTCCCTATTGACTTTTGTGGCCAATATCAAGGTCTATATGATCTATATATTTTTCTTTCTTCTAATTTCTTCCTATAATGACCTCTTGGACTAATATCAAGGTCTATATGACTTTATGACCTAAATCTCTTTCTTATCAACTCCTTTCTATAATGGCCTTTTAAGACTATATCAAGGTCAATATGACCTGAATATTCTTTCTCTTTACCATTTTTTTTAGGAATATTTAAATTCTTCTCAATCCATTGCAACTTTTAATTCTTTTGTACTTTGCACTTAGAATCTAAAATTCTTCTCTATCCTTTGTAGGAAACTTCTCACACTTCTATATCTTGATCTCTATTGCAACTTTTTCTTTGAAATATATAATATCTTAGGTTGCACATAAGAACTCAATATGATTATCCTTCTTACTAAAGAATCCAATATAATTTCAAGACGACTTTGAATATCCTTAAATATTAAACTTTCTTTAAAAAATTCAATGTCAAGGGTTGGTTATGTCCCTGAATGATCAAATATCTCAAATTTGATTCACCTTTCAATCAATATAGCTAAGTCATACGATTGGATTATTATTCTTCAACTATGGAAAGACCCTAGAATTTCTACTCAATATGATCTTTAGAGTTCAAGGATCACTGCCTTTAAAGTAGATAGACTCTTAATCAACCTTGTAAAATATGGACACGATCAATTTATAATAGTGGCTAAAACAAACTCTATCAATCTGGATAGAGTCAGGTGGTAGCTTTGATACCACTGATGGATTTTTAAGCCTTATACTATCATATAATATCATAGGTTATATCACATAGCACCCAATATAAAATCGTCACCATATGTAAAGATAAGGATAATAATAAGAGTAGAATGATATGAGCAAATTAATATGTATATCAAGGATTATAATAACATTCAATTATATGCTAAAATATGAATGTAAAAAGCTTGAATCATTCATGTACAATGCATGAATAACAACTTACAATATTAATTGCACAAAATGTATACAAGTTTTATTACTTCACTATTTTTTATAAACGGATTATCAAAACTCTAAAATATCTTCGATATAATATATTCTATGGCGAATTTACTCTATAATATAGCCATAGTAGTGTGAATATTTTGGTTCTTGATCATTGATATCCATGTGCCATGTCTCATAACTCTTGGCCTATCTACTTACCACTTGCATACTTGATGAACACTTGACTTTACAATAATTGCTGACATTTACATGACTCTTACACTTGTACTTGCACTCTCTAATCTAGGACAATTGTGCACATCTTTACATTACATATTTGCACTCTTGCATAAAAAACACTTGTGCACATTTACTTAACCTACACTTGCACTCTAACTCACATGGCACTTGTGAATTTCCTGCACATTCACACTTACATAAAGAGGGAAATATAAATCACACTCTAAACCATAATATATTATTTATAAATTTACCATGAAGGTACCGTGGGGTTATAATAAGCATGCACCAAATAATGTAATATACTCCAACAAAGGCTCAGTAATGTACTTGTAGAATATTATAATATACATGATTGTTTGATTTGCACACACTAGAAGTTTAGGAATTAACATACATCCAAGGTTGTCTGATTTACATAGGTTGGAAGTTCAGGAATCAACATTGAATAATGTAAGGCCTACCTTATAACGTTGACGTGAAATTTATTAAAATGTTGGAAGTGTGATTAATTTAAGGAGTAATTTATTTTAGAAAGTGGAATATATGGAGGGAGTTATGTTGGAAAGAAATTAATTAATATTGGATGAAATTATAGGAGTTTTAAGAAGAAATTAAGGGGAGTTATAAGGAGAGAATAAAAAATTAGTGAAGAAAATTATAGAGATTAAAAAAATCATTGAAGAAGCAAAATTTGGAGAAATATAATTGAAGGAGAAATAAAAAGAAAAATAAATTAAAGAGAAAGATTAAAGAATTGGAAATTGAAGAAATTGAATTATTATGAGAAGAAATTAATTGTCGGGAGATATAAGAAGATAAATAAAATAAATATAAAAATGAAGAAATATGACTGAAGGAAGTTAAATGAAATTGATTGAAGAAAATTTTGAAATTTGAAAGAAGAATATTGAATAAAAATTTTGAAAAAATGAAGAGTGAAATATTGAAGGAAAAATTAAATATTAAATTTTGGAATTATAAGGTTGTCATCAACAAACAAAAAATGGAAAAGTGGGTAA
Organism: Wollemia nobilis; assembly: GCA_028583015.1. Taxonomy (NCBI): domain Eukaryota; kingdom Viridiplantae; phylum Streptophyta; class Pinopsida; order Araucariales; family Araucariaceae; genus Wollemia; species Wollemia nobilis. The sequence goes on along the minus strand of JAQPPZ010000386.1, from coordinate 1,170,232 downwards.
TAGTGAAAATTTTGAACACAAGATGACCAAACGAAGAATGGCGGGAGTGAGATCCAACAACAATGGTGGGAGCAGGATCTAGCAACCAGGGTTGATGCATGTTGCAAGGGATCCAAAATCAGGTAAGGATGAGAATAGGGTAGTGGGTTCCCACAGGATGATGCATGCGGATCCGCAGGACAAGGAGCCCCTGACAAGCTTGTCAATGGTCCTAGACCTGGGAGCCCTCATAAATCCTCTTATGCCCATATCACCTCGGGTGAGGTGATCCTTCCCAAAAATTTAAGTGTGAATCTATCCCTGGTGGGAACGAACATTACCATTCCAACAAATGTTTTTTCCATTTACATATCTGGGGCCTCCTATTCCCTGGTCGAGAAGTTCATCGAAGGACATCCATACATGGAGATCATAAGGCACTGGGCCTTCTCCAAATGGAAAACAATAGGGAATATGGAGATCATTGCCCTCTCGAGGGGCTTTTTCATCATCAAACTCAATAAATAGGATGACTCCAGCCGGATCCTCACAGGAGGACCCTAGTTTCTAGGTAGGAGAAGCCTGATCCTCAGATGATGGGTGACAGACTTCAACCTTAACTCTCAGAGCATAAACTTCACCCCTATATGGGTTCGGATCCTAAACTTTCCATTTCACCTCTGGCAAGAGGATGTTTTAAAAGTAATTATGAAGGCTATCAGTGAGCTGGTGTCTTTTGATCCTGTAACCAAGGTGGGATCCAAAATGGTACATGCTCGCATCTACGTGAATGTAAACCTTGAATTTGAGCTCTCGTATTTCATCAACCTGATTTTTGGTTCCTTTAAATGGCTCCAAACACTATAATACAACAAGAAACCAACTTTTTGTGCTCAGTATCGCATGCAAGGGCACCTTCAGAACCAGTGCCCTCTCATCAAGCCTCCAGAGGAACCTACGGGTGGTGGCTCCTTCTCGAAGGGTCCCCCTAGGAGTAGATTCCCCCTTCATATCTCATCCTTCTCTAGGTATGGCCGCCCCAACCCTCGTGCGAGTGGACACCCTACATGGAAATAAAAGAGGTATCCTCCAACTAACAAAGGGAAGCAGTAGGTTGACCCTTATCCGACACCAGATTCTGACCAGGTATGTACCCATACTGACCCTAACCCTAAGTTTTTTCTTGAAGAGATGGTCTCCCCAGTGGACCCTTCCCCATTGCTAGTTGTTCCTGTAGACCCGCCCTTGGTCCATGATCCCCCTGCCCCCTCAATGACCTCCCTTGAGGATCCTCCCCTGACCCCTAGTCTTGATCAGGATGATCCCCTCCTTGGGTCTGGTCCTGTCCCTGGTCTTACCCTTGGAAGCCCCCCAAGGATCCCTCCTCCTCCAACCTCTTGACCCCTCATCTCCTCCACCACCATCTCTTATCTCCCTCCCCCTCCAGATTCCTCCCTCCCCCATGGCTATCTTCTATCCTCTATCTGAGCAGTCCAATGGTGATGATGAAGGCAGCCTATTATTTTCCCAGTTAGCCCTAGAAGGATTCAGTCCCAAGAGAACCAACAACAAAAGATTCACCATCGACTTTGGAAGTGACAGGAAGAGAGGGTGATCCTCCCTAAGTGATCAAAGGAGAAAAGAGGTAGAAGATGCCATTGCTAATGGAATTCAGTCTACCTTACTGTCAGATGCCCTCAATATGCTAAAATAAGAGCCAAAGAGATCCAAACCTCCCTCCCATCAGGGGAAAGGAGGAAAAAATCCCCCCAAAGGTGCCAGATGAAGATCCTCACATGGAATGTGAGAGGGCTCAATGGAGCCCCCAAGAGATGCATTCTAGCCCATATTCAAAAAGAACACAAACCTTCCATCCTCATTCTTTAGGAATCAAAGCTAGATGAGTCTGCCTCACCCAAAATAGCCAAAGCAGTGTGGAGCAATGGTAAATTTATGTTCACCCCGACCCAAGGATCTTTTGATGGACTATTGTGTATGTGGGACCCAACCATATTTGAAGGGAGTCTGATTTCATCCTCCTCTAGAATCATCAACACAATTTTCCACAACATATCTTCCAACCATACTTGGATCCTCTCCAATATTTATACCCCCAACAACCCGTTGGAAAGGGCCTCCCTGTGGGATGAGATAAGCCTCATGCGAGACTCGTTCAAATATCTCTTATGGATCCTTGCTAGAGACTTTAATACCCCCTTGTTTCCTTTAGATAAATGAGGAGGATCCTCTTTGATAACCAAAATTATGGAGGAGTTTGGGGTATTCATTGACTCAAAAAAGCTCATGGATGTCCAACTGAAAGGGGAAAATTTTACTTGGAGTAACAGGATGGCGGGATCTAACCTCATCCAAGTTAAATTAGATAGGGTCCTATTGTCTAGAGAAGCTATCCCATTATTTGTTGATGTGAATCTCCACTCCCTCCCAAATATAGGATCTGATCGTAATTCCTTTCTCTTTGAAGTTGGAAGACCTCCCACTTCCAAGTGCCCCTTATGATTCAAGTCAATGTGGTTTCACCATCTAGACTTCAGATCACAAGTGGCATAGTGGTGGCTCCAACTATTCAGAGGATCCCCTTTGGGCAACTCCATCAAAAGATCATGTTCCTCAAATATAAGCTCAGGGTGTGGAACAGAGAAACCTTCAACAATAATTTTGAAAACAAAAGAGCTATAAAAGAGAAACTGGAGATCCTAGAACACAAATTCTAGGAGGGCTCTCAAAATCCTAGCTTTAGGGAGGAAGAAGGCAGACTCATAGCAGCCTACCACAATGCTCTGGCTAGGGAGGAAACCTACTGGAGATAGAAATCCAGATCCTTGTGGCTCAAGGATGGTGACTCGAACACCAAGTTCTTCCATGCCTCTACCCTCAGGAACAAAAGCTCCAACAAAATCTCAGAACTCACCTGCAGTGATGGCAGAACTTCCAGGGATGAGTCTGAGATCAAGGATGAGGCTTCCAGCTTCTTCCAATCCCTCCTAGGCACCCCGTCTCAGTCCTCCCCCCAGGAGGCCAAGCTCCTCCTTGAGCACATCCCTCACTCCATTTCCCCTAATACCAACAAAATGCTCATTAGCCCTCTCTCCTGACGAGATCAAAGCAGCCTTGTTCTCCATGAATCTTGATGCTACCCCTGGCTTGAACAACTTCTTTTCGTGCTTCTTACAATATTTCTAGACTCTGGTCAAAGCTGAGATTTATGCAGCTATCAAAGATCTCCAGTCTATCGAGGTCTTCCCTCATGGTATTAACTCCACTTTCATAGCCTTGGTCCCCAAAATCCAAGTCACCAAATCCTTGTCAAACTTCTACCCTATCAGCCTCTGCAATGTCCTTTACAAAATCTTAACCAAAGCCCTCGCATCTAGACTCAAGGAGATCCTCCCCCTCATCATAGATACCTTCCAGGGGAGCTCGATCAAATGGAGATTAATCACCAATGGGGTTATCATAATACATGAGGCACTGCATTTGCCTCCCTGGCTAAGAAACCAATGTTCCTCCTCAAGTTGGACATGAACAAAATGTTTGACAAAGTTAGCTGGGAGTTCTTGGTTGAGGTCCTCCTCAAATTTGGGTTCCACCCATCCTGGGTGGGACTAATCAAAATATGTATTTCTTCCCTGTGGTTCTCCATTCTGGTCAATGGATCCCCCAATGGATTCTTCCCAAGTTTCAGAGGCCTTAAACAGGGTGACCCCCTGTCTCTGATCCTATTCATCATTTTAGATGAAGCCCTCGGGAGAACCATTGCAAGCGTAGCCAGAAGCAGGCTTATATTCAAGATCAAATATACCATTCACCTTACCCCTGTCACTCACCAAAAATTTGTGGATGACACTATCTTGGCCACCTCAGCCTCGATAGCCTAGGCCAAGACTATCAAACACATCCTCCAGCTCTATGAGAATGCAACAGGGCAGAAGATCAATCTCCTTAAGAGCAAAATCTACTTCATTAACACACCCCAGCCCAGGCAAGTGGAAATAGCTTGGATCCTCGGATGTTCCTCGGAGGTCCTCCCCACTACCTATCTTGGGCTCCCCCTGTTCTCGGGTTACCCCTCCAAAGCCTTGTGGAACAAAATCATCGAAACAAACCAGAAGTTGGCCTCCTGGAAGGGCCACCTCCTTTCCCAAGTAGCCAAAGAAACTCTCACTTTAGCCTACTTGCAGAGCATCTCAGTCTACTTCATGTTGGTCTTCAGTATCCTTACCTAGGTCAATGTAAGAATAAAGCAGATTCAAAAAAGATTCCTTTGGTTCGAGAGCGAAGAGAAGAAAAGGATCCCGTTGGTGTCCTATTCCCTGGTATGCAGACCCAAAAAGGAGGGTGGCATCGGTATCAGGAGGGTCTCCCAAATGAACCTCACCCTCCTGGCCAAGCATGCATGGAAATTTTTCACCAACAACCAGACTGAATGGGTTCACATAGTCAAGAGGAAATACCTCCAAAACCATCCCTTTCTAAGTGACCATCAACCCTGAAATAGGTCGACATTCTGGAAATCCTTATCCTAGACTAGAAATCTCATTCAAAAAGGTACCAGATGGCTCTTAGGTGATGGGAGAACCATCGAATTTTGGAAATACATATGGCTTCATGATGAGGTGTTAAGCGAAGATAGGGTACTATGGGTCCTCAAACCCACCTTGGATGCCTCCAAAGGTAGCAAGGTAGCCAATTTCATTACCAATATCAATGGAAAGCCATCTTGGGATACCATAGAAGATGCCAGGTTACCCCTCCAAGTGACCATCCTCTTTTCCTTACTCAACTCAGTCATAATCCCAATAGGAGAGGTAGTGGACAGGGCCATATGGCAAGGCATCGATGTTGGATCCTTATTGGTTAAGTCAACCTACTCCCTCTAGGAGTCATCCTAAGAATCCATCTTCATAGTCAACCTAGTGTGGAAAAAGAAGCTCATCCCCAAAATAAGCTTCTTCTCCTGGACGACCATCCAAAACAAAATTCTTAACATCAAAAATTTGGCCAAAAGAGAATTCATGATCCTAAACTACTGCTTTCTATGCCTGTCAAGTTGGGAATCTACAAACCTCCTATTTACCAGTTGTGCTTTCTCCTCTGTGGTCCTAGGTCACCTTCTCTAATATTTTCACATTCAATGGGCCCAACCCAACTCCATCCTAGATCTATTTTCTCAGTGGTCGGATCCCTTCCACCACCCCAAGCTCCGTTCCCTCTAGAACCTCTGCCTCCCCCACATGATTTGATAGATTTGGTTAGAGTGCAATAGAAAAGCTTTTTCATCCCCCCAAGGATCCTCTCATAATTACAGTTAAAGCCATTGTCTATGCTTCGGAGAACATCCACCTCTTCCTCCCTTCCTTGTCTACCCCATAGGCGAGCGAGCTAGCCCTCCTCTGCTCGTTGGGCATCCCTATAGATGTCTTGAATCCCCTTCCTAATCCTAGCCCCAAAGCCAACCTTAGGTGGGTCGCACCCCGGATGGATGGGTTAAGTTGAACTTCGATGGAGCTTCCAAAGGAAATCCAAGGCCCTCTGGAGCAGGCGGGGTCATCCGCGACCATGAAGGGAATATTATTTTAGCTTATGTTGAGTTCCTGGTCACCTAGACTAATAACTTTGCTAAAGCCTCAACACTTTTTTGAGGGCTGTATATCCTCTAGGAGGATCCTAGAAGAGCCATCATCGAGGGGGACTTCTTAAACATCATCAATTTCATGACCAAGCAAAAGAATCCATCTTGGAAAATTTTCAACATCATTCAGGAAGCCAAGACAATCTTGTAGAGTCTTCCCCAGTCGTCCCTCTACCATACCTTCAAAGAAGGAAATAAGCTTGCAGGCTCCATGGTTAACATAGCAGCCTCATCAAGGGGACTCAGGATCTGAAGAGGTGAGTTTCCCAAATAAATATCCATCATGGCTATCCAGGAAAAAATCAGATGTCAGGATGTTGAGTCCCAAGAAGTTGTCTCCTAGTGTAAAAAAATAGTAGGTCACATTGACTCTTATAAGGGATTGGAAGCAGGCTGAGGGTTCTGATCAGGAGGATACCGCAAAAGTATGATGTGTTCTGGTTCTAGGCATGGGAGTTTCCTAGCATGGTTGGTAGTGGATGTATGGTTGTTCTCTGGTTTTGGATGTATGGTTGTTCAAGTAGCTATTTTTTGTATGTTTGGCTGGTTATGATTTTCAGCTTCTATTTCCTGGTTTTCCAAACAGACCATGGGTCTGTTATGTTTTTGTTTACTTGTGTAGGTAGCATTTAAGGTTTCAAGGCTCTACCTATCATTCCGGTGCTTCAACCCCTATTGTCATAAGGTTCTGGGATCCTATTAAAAAACCCAACTTGTATATAAAATCTACTTATCAAAAAAAAATTTGAACACAACATGGCAATTAAAAAACAAACATTTATGACACATCACTAGAATATAGTACAAAAATATTGAAAAATCTAAAGCATTACACACAATGTATGATAGAAAATATTGAAGAACAAAAAGATACATCAACAAAATTAAAGAAAGGCTTACAATCAATTTTTAGAGAAGCCAAAGATGAAATTTTTTCAATGCTTGGTAATTATCTAAGCTCAAAGCTTACTAAAGCAAATGAAGACTCTAAAGGTGCTATTATATTACCTATTGATATAGGAAAAATAATGTATATGTCATTACTCTCTAATTAAGTCCTTAAAGACAAGAATAGAAAACAAGAAGAAATGACTAAAACTTTGAAAAGCAAGCCTACGATGTGACACAAATGATTTAAAGCCTATGAAATCTAATGTATGTTGTGATACCATGGATTTAATATAGCATGTTGTGACACTAATTATCTTCATCAAAACAACAATAATAATTGTGATACATGTTGTGATTATTCAACTTTCACCCCACATCCCTAGAGGATCAAAACTCGTCTAGATCAAAGCAAAAATCAAAACCGTTTTAAACTTTTCTCCTGGTCTCCTTGGAAAAATGATGTGACCATTGGAAAATATGAGAAATTATATTCAATACTATCTATTACCTTGACAAAACTATCTTTGAAAAATAATCTTCTAACTCTTAAATCATAATAATATTTGTTTTCCTCCATATTTTTGTCTGGAGTAGGGAAGTTATGTCCACATATGAAGATTTCTCTTTAAGCAAGTTTCATTGATAGAAAAGATTATTTTTAGTACTACCTTGGTACCATTTATTGATTTCTTTCATGTATCTTAAGAACTATCATGTATGACTATGTATGTAGAGAGGACTAGCTTCTTCCACATATCAATTGGCATATCAAAAAGGTGGGTATATCAAAAGGGTTAGTATATAGGACTGGTGGTATAGATAAAAGGGGACCATTTTGGGAGATATATGAAACCTTTGCCATGGCTACATCAAAAAGCCTTCTCAAAAAATTTCAGTTGCTAAAAGGTCCAAAATTTTCACTATGAAAGAGAAAATTAAGAACAATAGTAGTGGTTGAAAAACTCTGGGATATAGTTACTGATGATGAAACTCATCCTAAAGAGACTACAAGTAGGCAAAAGTATGATGGAAATGCAAGGGAACTTATGCTCATCACTTTTGGAGTGGATAATAGAATACAACTACATATAAGTGAAGAAAAAACATCAAAAGGTACATGGGATAAACTTTATACTATATTTGAAGGAAGGAATGAAGCCATGACCCTTCATCTTCAGTAACAACTACATACATTAAGGGTCCAATATGGTGAGAGTATTGAATTATTTCTTCAAATAAATACAAACTTGAAGTCAAGGTTGACACCATGGAAGAAAATGTGGAAGATATATTCTTAGTCTCAGTTGTACTTAGATATCTCCTTAAATCGTTTATAACATTAATATTTCTCCATGTATCAAACAAAAGGTATTATTTTTAAGAGTTGGTAAACATCCTTCAATAGTATGAAGTAGAACATTTGTTGAGAGATGAGTTGTCTAATAATGCATGCCCTTATCTCCATATAAAAATTATAAAAGAATTCAAAGGGTATTTCCACTCCCACTTCATCACAAAAGAAACCTCAATGGAGAAAGGGGTATTATATTTGTGAAAAATAAGGACATGACACTAATTGTAAATATAATTCATTGGCTCAAAAAATCAATTTCAAAGACCTCCTCAAAGGAATCAACAATCTCAACATCAACAAGGACAAGGGTAATATCAACAAAGGCCACAACAACAAGGGTATATTGTACAAGTTGAATCAATTCCAAATTATAGAGTGTGAAATGACATATAAGGTCCTAATGACCAAGGAAGTGTCAAAACCAATAAATAAGGAGATAGTAAACAAAACAAGAAACAAGATAAAATTCAAAAGTGCTTGTCATCCAAAGATAGTGGAGATGGAATTTTTTAAAACTAAGGTCTTTTTTAAAATCAATTCTTTGAAAATTTCATGAATGATAATTTGAAAATGATGTAACAATCTATATTAGTATAGTAAGAACAATGTGCATGGCACTATTCACCCTTGACATCCTTGAGGTGCAATGTAGAAAGTAAAATATAATTAATTAAAAATTTGAAAGATAAGTCCATAATTAAAGATGTTTGTTGTGACATGAGTGATATTCAAAGGATAAATTTCAATTGTGATACTAGTAATTTGAGGCCCATGATGGTAGATGGTTGTTGTGATACATATGATCTTGTCCAAAGGGAAGAAATAGCTTGCGATACAAGTGATTTGAATATTGTTGGTAAAATAAAATATTGTGTAGAAGATGGTTGTATTGGTCATGACAAAGCCCATATTGTTAGAGTTGATAGTGATAATGATTGTTCAGATTATGTTGAAGGTCATTTTGACAATGATGTATGGTATTTAAATGTTGTCGGTGGTAAAGACCATAGTGAAAATGAAGAAATTGGGTATTTGAACATTGTTCAAAGTGTTTATGACTAAATTGGATATTTTTAAAGGCATACAAAAGGAATTGGTTTTAAAATAATGAGAAAAATAGGATACAATAGTATAGCTTTGGGAATATATGGACAAGGTGTGAAGATTCCCATAATGTCAAATATAAGGTCAAAGAATGAAGGCCTTGGTTATGATGGTCCAAAAAGAAGCAATGAGACCAAGTTTCTGAAAAGGAAAACCTATGCAAAAGATGAAAATATAGGTCAAGCAAGAATTAATGATACTAGAATTTTCAAGAAGGAATCATATGCAGAAGTTCCTAGAACAAGTTATTACAGTCATTTTGGAAGATCTGGACATATGAGAGTTAGGTTTTGAAACTTACATCCTTGTGATATTTGTGGAGTTAATAATAACTCCAAAGCAAAGTGATGGCATAAATATAAAATTTCCAATAAAATACATATGAATTGTGGATGCATGAATGTGTCAGAATGAGATAAAATAAAATATACTTAATGTTTTCTATCAAATATGATGGAATTTGTTGAATGATATAAATGCAAATTTTCCCATGGAAAAAGTCTTGGAAAACTTGAAATAAGTGATTTTTGTATTAAAATATGACCAAAACAATGATTGAAAGACCTCTAGTGATGGGATCTACAATGAAACATTAAGTTGAAGATTATGAAGATGTGGAAAATTCCAAAGATAAAATTCAGTGGTAATTGTCCAAAGGTGATGACCTAAAGGTAGATCCAAAGGTTAACTCAAAGGTGACCTAGAGGTAAGAAAAAAAATATGATGATGATCTAAAGATGACCCATAGGCAAAGTATCTAGAGGTAATGATAATCCTAAGGCAAAGACCAAAAGGTAATGACTTAAAGGCAGACCCAATGACTGACCAAAAAGGTAGACCTAGTGAAGATTACTCAGAGTCAATGGAGCTAGATCTAGAGCTAGAGCATAATTCCAATGTACCACCCCTATAATCATGGAGGGTTAATAATATTTATATCAAATAATAGAATAAGGGGGGTGTTAGCCATTATTACATTATTTTTTGTTATATAATTTTTAGGGGATGATTGATGATTTTCACCTCATATGAAATTGGATAGTCATATTTCCAATGAGAAGAATGAGAAGATGAAAAGACATAGTTGAAGGTGAAACACCAAAGAGTCTCTTGAAACAAAGAGATATATTGTTGTATAAATTTGTATGTTGTATGCAAGCTAAGAGCTAGCAAAAATATTGGTGAAATATGAAATATGTTATTGATTTTAATACTACTTTTGCAAAATATTGTTTAAAATATTATAAATTATTTACCCTATTTTACAACAAAACTCATAATATTATAGAAGAAAAATGCTTTAAAATATGATTAAAAAAAATTAACAAAAAATTACCAGGCTACAGGAAACAAAACTAATCAAAAGAGATTCTGGAATGTTTTGCACACCCTTCTATTGCAAATTCGCACCACCATAAGGAGCCAAGATCGATGCTCTAATACCACTTGTAATGAAACAACTGAAAAAAATAGTAATGGAAATAACAATCCAATAATGTGCAATAAACAACATTCACTAATATTAAATAATTTAAATCCAGTTGCTAGAAATTCATATGTGCAAATAATTAGATTCCAGTTTCAAATCAATACAAATCCTTAGCCTCTTAGAGAGGGAAAAATGCGAGAATCACTTGGAGAGATGAAAGTCTTATATGCACAATAAATATGACTAACATTTGAAAACAACTATTTCTATTTATAGAATAAATCAACATAAACCTAAACATTAATGTTCAAGGGTTGACTATCTAAATCTAGGGCCTGAGATAATAAAAATAATGATAGCTAACATGGCTATATTGGAGCCATTACACCTAGGAAGACATGAGAGGATCTCCAAAAGCATCAACCTTTGAGAAAAATGCCAAGAAGGGGCTTTTGGATGGGAATCCATAGATAGATTGGGTTAAGCATCCTAAATAAAAATTCAAACCCACTTGGACGTCAAAAGGTCTAGGGAGGATGGTGACACATCCTGATGAGAAGCAACATCAAAATCTAGAACTAAAGTATTCAGACCAAATTCACCATCTACCTTAATGCCCATAATTATTTCATAAAATTTGAGAGGACCAATCTCATCATCCCTAGATTCTAAGACTAAAGGTTTTGGAGAATATGTTTCCTAAAGAAGAGTTAAATCAACAAGAATAACTATAGAGTCTCCATTGGAAGGTGAAGATAAGGGCACAAATTGGAATGGTGCCAATGAGAATATTTAAGAAAGTCTCCAATACAATCAGGGATATGGGAGGATCTTGATCCAAAATACAAGGAATATGACTTTAAGGAATCATCATAAGAACCTCATCAAAGATCTCATCTCATAGAACAAGAAACTCTTACCTCTTAGAATCATATATATTATAGGCCTTGGAGGTATCATAAAGGCCCATAAAAATATATCTAACTCTTTGGTGCTCCCTTTTAAATAAATTTGGGTATATGAGTCCATGTTATGGATCAAAAGACATAGAATCGAGACACATAAATCTTATCACTTGCCAATATCTCAAGAGGTATCATATCCTAAATAGTTTGAGTCAAAATTTTGTTGATGATATGTGTTGGAGAAGAAAATCTTATGAGAGCATTGAAAGAAATTTTGGGGATATCATCATTGTTGTTATTAGGTGCATTTATCACTTCTACCACTTCTACCTCATCTTCTTCCTCTGTGGAGTGACAAGGATCAACGATATTCAATAAATACAACTTCTTTGTTGTGCATTTATGATTTGGCTCATATTTTGCATCACAATTATAGTAGAGGCCTTTCACCCATCGTTCCTTCATTTCCTTCGGGATGAGCCTCTTAACCGGTAAGGGTTTGTTAGGTTCTGGGTCAATGTGCATGACTTGTGATTTTTCAATAGGTTGCTTCCCGTGTCAATGCTAAACATTGAATTTATCTTCAGCTAACTTGGTTAATCCAATGGCCTCCATCATGGTGCTGGGATTTAACATCTTCACCTCCACCTAAATTTCTTCTTTCAACCCACTAATGAAGCAACTTTTGAAAAATGATGCATCCAACCCTATTGTACGATTGGCGAGCTTCTCGAATTGAGCCTGATACTCGTGCACTGAAGTGATTTGACATAGTTTGGTGAGAGCTCCTATGAAGTCTTCAAAATCACTTGGGCCAAACCAAATAAAAAAATTCTTTATAAATTCCCCCAAGTAGGAGTTCCATTAGTCTTTTTGTATCATTGGTATCACTGGATGGCATCATGCTCGAGATGGAATGATGCAATACGATCTTTTTCACCTTAGGAATCTGGCTTAATGAGAAATATTGTTTTGCTTGGATAGGAACATGGACATGGAAAGGAACAATCAAAGAAATCAAAATGATTAGATAAGAAGAAAATAATACAAAGGTAAATACCAGTGCTTTCTAGGAGTAGAAATACTCCCACCCCAGAATTAACCACCTCAATAGGAGGTGGGGGAGGGGCTAAGCTAAGAGACTCATTCTTAGCCTTGAGCCCCAAAGGTAACCCTTTGCCATTGATGTCAAAGGGGGAGAGATTTGGTAATTGAGTAAAGAAGAGAGATTTGAAAAGAGCATTGAGCCAGGGGGAGCAATATCCCAGGGGGAGCAAAACAAAGAAAATGTCAAGTTTATGGTAAAAATAATTTCGGTTGTCATCAATGACAAAGGGGGAGATTGTTGGACATTTTGAGTCAAAGTTGTCATTGATGTCAAGGAATAAGCTACCGTTGATGTCAGAAGGCCAAGGGGAACAATGCAAAGGTTAAATGCAAAAGAGCTTCATAATATTTTTAATATTATGTGGAAGCATATGTTAAGAGGGTTTTCTTTAAAACCATGGTTGAGCAAAAATAAAAGGTTTTTCATAAAAACCCAAGGAAGACCAAGGAGGTTTTAATATTTACTTTATAAAATATTTAAATTCAAATTGAATTTAAATTTTATAAATAAATATTATTTATACAAAGTGGTAAAATAAAAAAGGGCTTTGATAAAGCCAAAAGGATTTAAAAGTTAATTTATAAAATTTAAATTCTAAAGAATTTAAATAATTTATAAATTAATTATTCAAATTTCGAAGGCGCCGACGTTCAAAATTAAAGGAGGAAATTAGTATATATACTATATGCCTTAGTGGCATTTAAGTCATCCTTCATTCAAAATAATAAAGCATGCAATTGTTGTTGTGAGAATTCATGCGAGGAAGAAGACAAAAAACCTTGTCTTAAGCGCCAACGAAAGGGTTAAGTTTATCGTGTGCTAAAACGTAATATCCACCAAGGCAACGTGGCCTAGTCACAAGTGGACGAAGTGCTAAGACGTTTGTGGGCAGAGTGATCCAAGTTCGATGAGTGGTAGCAACGTTTTGTTTATGTGTTTTGAAGTGTCGAGGAAGTGGCGCGTGAGTTTTTGTTTTGGCGCATGCAGAGAGGAATATAGAGCACATTGGGCTCTTGCTCTCCAAACGAGTGCCTATCTCGTGCGACCATTGGAGCCATGCCTAGGGCACTGGTAGAGGCGGCGTCGTGAGTTTGAGTCCCACCAAGGTAAAGGTAATAAAATTTTTAATATGTGTTGTGATGCCTAAGGTTTTGACATAAGGTCCTAGGGAGTTAAAAGGGTTAGTTAAAAAGTTTTTTTTTGGTAAATAGTGTAGCTTATATTAAAGGGTTTTTTCCTGACTCCCAAAACCAATAGTTACAAAAACCTCAAAGGAGGTTGGCATCTTAGAAGACCAAACTTTTTAAAAAAATGCTTTCACAAATGGAAAAACAATGTTCACCATACAATGATTAAAAGCTGATAAGCCTAATAGCAACACCCCAAACAGTATTGATGTAGATAATATATGGACAACAGACACCCAAACCAGCATTGATGCATATAATATATGTAAAGTTGAAATATCCCTCATGAAAAATAAAACCTAGTAAGAACCCAGAGAAACATACACAAAAAATGACCCACGACCCTCCATCATGCGTTAGCCACCTCCTTCTTCGCAGTGCTTTCGAGCTTGGCAAAGAAGTATGTGTGCTTGTGGCAGATTTTAGAGGTTCCTTCATTATCAAGAAAAAGGTATGAGCACATTCTTCCATAGTTTAGTTGATTGGTTGGTTTTTTGAAAAATAAGTTTGGAATGAAAAGGACTTGATTAGGATTTCCTTATTGAGTGTGTTGAGTTAATTCTTCAAGGTTATCCGGAATAAAGAGTTGTTAAAACCTTGTATTATAAGCATTGTTGTTGAAACCATTGGTTGTGTGAAGAACTTGATCTAGGGTTTGAAAAGAACATGAGTATCATTGTTATGTGAGATTGTCTTATAAGCATTGTTGTTGAAACCATTGGTTGTGTAAAGAACTTGAACTAGGGTTTGAAAAGAACATGAGTATCATTGTTATGTGAGATTTGTTGATAAGCATTATTGGAAACATTTTGTGTAAAATATCATATGCTTGGACTAGGGTTTGTAAGCAATGATTGTTTTATTAAGCGATTTGTTGAGTAGAGTTGGTTGAGCCTAGTCAAGTAAATGTGTGAAGTGATTGTTCAAGTTCCATAAAACAAACTATTCTATATTCTGAATTGATTTGAGAAAGTGATTGAGTATTGATTTGAAGCATATTGAGTCTCTAACAATTCTCTATATGTTTCTAAAAGAGTGATTGAAAGTGATTGAGCATTGTGATGAGTATAGAGCATATTGAGTCTATAACAATTCTCTTTATGTTTCTATGAAATTGGACAAGTTCTATTGTGGACTTGTTGAGTAGATTTAATACAAGTCTTTGAGAAGACTTGTGGACGGATTTGGGTAAGCTTTTAGTGGAAGCTTACAATACAGATTGAGAGCAAATTTGGATAAGTTCTTGAGAGAACTTATTTAGCAGATTTGGACAAGTTCTAGTGAGGACTTGTAGAGTATATTGGACAAGTTCTAGAGAGGACTTGAGGACATATTAGTGTGAGCTTTTGTGGAAGCTTGCAAGGCATATTTGAGATAATTCTTTGTGAAGGCTTATGAGCAGGGTTTATTGATTGATTTTTTCAAACCTTGAGTTAGGGTTTGGGACAGATCTAGCTGAGTTAATTTGAGATTGATTCAAGCTTTGAGTTAAGGCTTAAGGACAAAGATTAAGGATAGATTTATGCTAGATCGAAGGACTATGTTTAGTGCAGATTCAAGGATAGATTTTGGTGCAAATTTGAGGATAGATTTATACCAACTCAGAGATAGAGATTGAGGATATTTTTGTGCTAGATTGAAGGACTGTGTTTAGTGCAGATTTGAGATAAATCTTTGGAGGTGACAGAGTTTAGGATAGATATCTCCAGCTATAGCAGGGAATATAGGTATCTTCTATGGATAGAGTCCCATTTGCTAAGGGCAATGGAGGCAGAGGTCTTATAGAGGATCACCAGCCAGAGCAAAGATTAGGAGATTGGTGTCTCATGTGGATAGAGATCCACAAAATTGATTTAGGGGATTGGTATCTCCTTTGGACAAAGGTCCATAAACATTGTAATAGGGAAAGGATTCCCAAGAGATTGATTGAGAAAATTTTAGTGAAATATTTTCTTCGTGGAGTAGCCCACATTGGGTGAATCACGTAAATTTTGGTGTCTCTATTGTGTATGGTGATTTATGCATTACTTTGATTATTGCTATTGATATTGCTATCTATACATTGCATAATATTAATTGGGAAAGAAAAGTAAAAAGTGGTCTTATATTGTTCACCCCCCTCTCAGTATAAGCTTGTGTTCTTCAATTGGTATCAGAGCGGGTTCCTTCGAAAGAGTTTAACAACTTGAAATAAAAGCTTAAAAGAACACAATGGATTTTAAGAATGGATCATCAGATTATACATCACCAGTATTTGATGGAATTGATTATATATATTGGATTTTGAGAATGAGTATTTATCTGAAGGCACTTGGCAATGAAATCAGTTGAAAATGGATACGACCCCTCAGTTGATCCACCTATAGACAAGGAAGTTAAGCTTCTACAACATTACAATTCAAAAGAAATGAATGCAATTTTGAGAAGTTTACATAGAACAGAGTCCATAAAAGTTATACATTGTCAAAATGCAAAAGAAATGTGGAATAAGTTGCAAAATATATATGAAGGAGATAAAGGTGTCAAGAAAACAAATATACAAAATTTCAAAGGACAATTTGAAGAGTTAAGAATGAAGGATGAGAAAAACAATAGTACTTATCAACTTCAAATTTGTGAGGTTGTTAATGCTATGCAAGGACTTGGACTTAATGTGAATGAATCAGATGTTTGTGATAATATCTTAAGGTCTCTTCCAACTAGGTTTAGTGAAAATATTTCAGCTATAGAAGAATCAAATGATGGTGATTCTTTGACAAGAGATATGTTGCTTGGTATTCTTACAACTTTTGATATGAGAACAAAAGAACATAATCCCCAGAAGGAATCAGCCTTCAAAGCAATTAAGAAGACAAATGGTAAGAAGTCAGAATCAAACAATGATTCATCCAGTGATGAAGAAGCTAATTATGGCAGAAGGAATAAGGGTTCAAGAAGATATAGAGATATAAAATTTGTTAAATGTTTCAATTGTGGAAAGTATGGTCACTATGCAACTGATTGTCAAGAAGTAAAGAATAACAATGATGAAGAAAAATAGGATCACATAAACAAGAAATCATAAAGATACTGGCACCAAAAGAAAAGCAAGGATGGACAAAGCATACAAGGAAAGAAGTTCTTTCAAAGGCAAAAGAGGAGCTACTATGCAGATAAGGCAAGTAAGTACTCAAGTAAAAGTGAAGTTAGTTTTTAAGATAATGATAGAGATGAACTCCTATATATGATTGAAGAAAAATAAGTCCAAAAAAGGGCACCAATAATTCTTATGTGTTTTAGATGTGGTAACTTTGGACATCTTGAAGATAGTTGTACAAGGAATGGTTATAGTTTTAGTGATGATGATGAATATGAGGATACACTTGAAGGACCAGATGAAAATCTTCTAATGGCTATAGAGGAAGAAGAAAGTGATCCTATAGAAGGCAAGTCAAAAGAAAATAAATAGGTGGACAAAGGTAAACAAATAGAGGATGAATCAGATAAAGAAGGATATGATCTCAAGGGAGAACTTATTTATGCTCTTGAAACAATAAAGAAGGTAAGAAAGTAAAACTTTAAATTAGAATCTCAGTTTCAAGAATGTGATGAAGAGAGAAGAATGTTTATAGAGGATCTAGACAAATCAAAGGCTAAGACAAATAAGTTCAAGGATAAGCTAGAAGCAAAAGCCTTAGAATGTGAAAAGCTATAACAAGAAGCAGCTTCATTAATATTGGAAGTTAAAAACTCCAAATTCAAGCTACAAGGGTTCAAAATCAGCTCAATGAACTTATATAAGTTCATTAAGATACAAAAGCCTACATAAAGCAATATAGGTCTTGGATTTGAATAAGAACAAAAGAAATGGGAAGGAAAGTCAACCTCAAGTTTTGAAGGAGAAGACACTTCAGAAGAAGATAGTGTAAGATAAAATGAGACATTTGAGGATGAGTTGGACAAAAAAAATTTCAACAAGGTCAGGAACAATGCACCAAGAAGAATCATATGGAACAACAATCAGAATAGGTCAAGAGAGACTAAGAGAACAATGAGGTTAAGACAAGGAAACTTCAATGGAAGGTCTTTTTCATGTCACAGGTTTGGGCACATGGCTTCACAGTGATGTTAACATGAAAGACAGGAATATGGGAACAAATAACTTTTCCATGGGTATTGCTACTCATGTAATCAGTTTGGTCACAAGGCAATGAATTGTAGGGTTTAGGACAGAAGAGGATATGGCTTTACTAGGAAAAATACTAAGACATTTACACCTCCAATAAATAATAACACTAAGTGTTATAAGTGCAATAATGATGGACACACAACAAAGTGGTGTAGAGAAGACATTCCAAAATCAAGTATGAACATGAACAAGAACAGGAAAAGGAATATGGACATAAACAGGAACAGGAAGATGGATATGAACAAGAACAGGAACAGGAATAGGAACAAAAAAATGGACATGGACAGGAACATGGACATGGAAAGGAACAATCAAAGGAATAAAAAGGATCAGATAAGAAGAAAATAAGATAAAGGTAAAGACCAGTGCTTTCTAGGAGTAGAAATACTCCCACCCCAGAATCAACCACCTCAATAGGAGGTGGGGGAGGGGCTAAGCTAAGAGACTCATTCTTAGCCCCGAGCCCCAAAGGTAACCCTTTGCCATTGATGTCAAATGGGGAGAGATTTGGTAATTGAGTAAAGAAGAGATATTTGAAAAGAGCATTGAGCCATGGGGAGCAATGTCCCATGGGGAGAAAAACAAAGAAATGGTTAAGTTTCTAGTAAAAAGAATTTGGATTGCCATTAATGACAAAGGGGGAGATTTTTGAACATTTTGAGTCAAAGTTGTCATTGATGTCAAGGAACAAAGTTGTCATTGATGTCAAGGAATAAGCTATTGTTGATGTCAAAAGGTCAAGAGGAACAATGCAAAGGTTAAAGGCAAAAGAGCTTCATAATATTTTTAATATTATGTGGAAGCATATGTTAAGAGGGTTTTCATTAAAACCATGGTTGAGCAACAATAAAAGGTTTTTCATAAAAACCCAAGGAAGCCTAAGGAGGTTTTAATATTTACTTTATAAAATATTTAAATTCAAATTGAATTTAAATTTTATAAATAAATATTATTTATACAAAGTGGTAAAATCAAAAAGGGCTTTGATAAAGCCAAAAGGATTTAAAAGTTAATTTATAAAATTTAAATTCTAAAGAATTTAAATAATTTATAAATTAATTATTCAAATTTCGAAGGCATCAACATTCAAAATTAAAGGAGGAAATTAGTATATATACTATATGCCTTAGTGGCATTTAAGTCATCCTTCGTTCAAAATAATAAAGCGTGCAATTTTTGTTGTGAGAATTCATGCGAGGAAGAAGACAAAAAACCTTGTCTTAAGCACCAGCGAAAGGGTTAAGTTTGTCGTGTGCTAAAACGTAATATCCACCGAGGCAGCATGACCTAGTGGCAAGTGGACAAAGTGCTAAGACGTTTGTGGGTGGAGTGATCCGCGTTTGATTCACGGTGGCAAGGTTTTGTTTATGTGTTTTGAAACATCAACGAAGTGGCGCGTGAGTTTTTATTTTGGCACGTGCAGAGATAGAGCATGTTGGGCTCTTGCTCTCCAAACGAGCGCCTAGATCATGTGGCGGTTGGAGCCGTGGCTAGGGCACTGGTAGAGGTGGCGTCGTGAGTTTGAGTCCCACCAAGGCAAAGGTAATAAAAATTTTAATATGTTTTTTGATGCCTAAGGTTTTGACATAAGGTCCTAGGGAGTTAAAAGGGTTAGTTAAAAAGGTTTTTAATTAATCATTATTTTTAGTTAATTGGAGGAATAAGGAGTTGGCTTTATTTTTGAAAAAAGTATTTTTGACATATTGGTTATTGAAGATATATAGTGTTAAGAGGACTTATTGTCGTTGAGTTATTTTGAAAAGGAGATTTTATTGACATTATTCTTGGTATTGAGTATTATTTTGATTGGGAGATTATAAGGTGTATTCGGTTAATCATTTTTGTATATGTTGATGGATGCTTTCTTTAAGATGGAGTGATAAGGTGTATGTGTGCTTTGATATCTGCATTGTATATTTGAGATATCTTATCATCTTCTAAATCCTTTTGAGCTTGGCAAATAAGTATTTGTGGTTGTGGCAGATTTTAGAGGTTCCTTCATCATCAAGAAAAAGGTATGAGCACATTCTTCCATAGTTGAGTTGATTGGTTGGTTTTCTGGAAAATAATTTTGGAGTGAAAAGGACTTGATTAGGATTTCCTTATTGAGTGTGTTGAGTTAATGCTTCAAGGTTTTCTCGAATAAAGAGTTGTTAAAACCTTGTCTTATAAGAATTGTTGGAAACATTTTGTGTAAAGGATCATATGCTTGGACTAGGGTTTGTAAGCAAGGATTGTTTCACTGAGTGATTGGTTGAGTAGAGTTGGTTTAGCCTAGTCAAGTGGATGTGTGAAGTGATTATTCAAGTTCAATAAAATAAACTATTCTATATTCTGAATTGATTTGAGAAAGTGATTGAGTATTGATTTGAAGCATATTGAGTCTCTAACAATTCTCTATATGTTTCTAAAAGAGTTATTGAAAGTGATTGAGCATTGTGATGAGTATAGAGAATATTGAGTCTCTAACAATTCTCTTTATGTTTCTATCAGATTGGACAAGTTCTAGTGTGGACTTATTGAGTAGATTTAATGCAAGTATTTGAGAAGACTTGTGGACATATTTGGGTAAGATTTTAGTGGAAGCTTATAATACAGATTGAGAGAATATTTGGATAAGTTCTTGAAAGAACTTATTGAGAAAATTTTGAGAAGTTCTAGTGAGTACTTGTAGAGTAGATTGGACGAGTTCTAGAGAGGACTTGAGAATAGATTTGTGTGAGCTTTTGTGGAAGCTTGCATAGCAGGTTTGAGACAAGTCTTTGTGAAGGCTTATGAGCAGAGTTGATTAATTGATTTATTCAAACCTTGAGTTAGGGTTTGGGATAAATCCTGCTAATTTGATTTGAGATTGAGTCAAGCTTTGATTTCAGGCTTGAGGATAGAGATTGAGGATATATTTGTGCTAGACCGAAGGACTATGTTTAGTACAGATTCAAGGACAAAGTTTGGTGCAAATTTGAGGACAAATTTGTACCAGATCAGAGACAGAGATTGAGGACAAATTTGTGCTAGACCGAAGGACTATGTTTACTGTAGATTTGAGACAAAGCTTTGGAGGTGACAAAGTTGAGTACAGAGATCTCCAACCAGAGCAGGGAAGACATGTATCTTCTATGGATAGATTTACATTTGCTAATGGCAGTGGAGGTAGAGGTCTTCTAGAGGATCACCAACCAGAGCAGAGATTAGGATATTGGTGTCTCTATGGATAGAGATCCACAAACTTGATTTAGGGGATTGGTATCTCCTTTGGACAAAGGTCCATAAACATTGTAATAGGGAAAGGATTCCCAAGAGATTGATTGAAAAAAATTTAGTGAAATATTTTCTCCATGGAGTAGCCCACATTGGGTGAACCATGTAAATTGTGGTGTCTCTATTGTGTGTGGTAATTTGTGCATTGCTTTGATTACTGCTATTGATATTGATATCTATACATTGCATAATATTTATTGGGAAAGAAAAGTAAAAATTTGTCTTATACTGTTCACCCCCCTCTCAGTATAAGCTTATGTTCTTCACGTCCAGTGGTTCCTCAAGTCGAGGGTTCACCTGGAAAATCATACCACCTATATTGGAAACCATGTTGCCCCTTGAAAACTATGCCCCACGTTGACTGTGCTCAAGCATTGTGTCATGTTGACATGGTCTCAAAAATTGGGCCAATATTTTTTTAGGAACCCGCAACAAAGAAACACAAATTAATTTACGCAATTTTGCATAATGTTTTATTTTGATTCATTTATAATATATATATATATATATATATATATATATTATATATATATATATATATATTATATTCTTTTTATTTTTTTATTATTTTGAATGATTCTTTTGGCATTCAATGGTGCAAATGACAAATAAAAATATACCAAAGGTTCCAATCTTGCCAAGTGATATATCCATGATTGGTATAGACTTAATCATCAAAAATACTTAATGGAAACAAAAAGGTCATATTAATATCAAAATCTTAAGTGGGTCCCCAAATTGGGGTAAGTTGTGCAATGGCAACAACATGCCTATTGCACTCCTCACATATCCAAGAGTTGCATCATTTCCTATTCCATGCATAAGATAAATCTCACATGTCCTTTGGCTTTACATATTGCCACTTGTATACATGACTCTCGACTTTCTATTTACTTGCACACTTTACTTTATAACACTTTCACACTTTATTCTATAACACTTGCATACTTTCTCACTCTACACACTTGCATGTATTGTTACATAACACTTGTGCACATCCTACACATAGACACATACATAAAGGGAAATATAAATCACACTTCTAAACTATAGACTCAAACCCTATTCTAATATTTACATTGTACCATGAGGTACATTTACATTTCTACCAAATAATGTAATATTCTCTAACAAGTCATTCATTGTTATCCTTTTTTCTCTCGTTGCTTCAGACTCTTTTTCGATGCACCATCAAAAAATAGATGGTATGCTCCAGTACTAAATCTTGGGGGCTCATCTTTCTTAAATCTTGGGGGCTCATCTTTCTTACTTACCTGGTTGGTTACAAACAATATTTCTAGAAGTTGAACTGTTCTTTTTTATCTTCCAGTATTAAGTCTTCATTATCAATATTGCTTCTGTTAGTTTTAATTAATATTTTGAGGATTGTTATGATATGCAAATATTCCCTAAAATATTGCATCTTTTTTGCCTCAAAAAATTATTGCATTTTGAGCTTTTGATATTTTCCACAATACAATTTGTGGCAGTACTTCCCAAATTAATTTATTGTTGATTTTTCATCTTTGCAGAAAAGATAACTAGTGTAACTCATTGAAAAAAAGGATAATAAGTGTCCCATTTGGTTGAAAATTCCTCACATTCCTTAATTTTGGAATGAATGTCAAATTTGAAGCCCATTGTTTGCCACATGAAGTTCTAAAATTGGTTTGAGAATTCACATTGAATGAATAAGTGTTTAATATATTCTTCTTGCTTCTTACATAACATACATACTAATGGCCCATGTATACCCCTTTTACTTAGATTTTCAGCAACAAAAATTGCTTTGTGAGTTAAGATCCACCTAGAATGATGAGTTTTTGAAATGGATCTTACACTCCATAATTTTTTCCAACACCTACTCTTTGGAATTAATTGACTATATTTATTAGCCAATTGTTAGTTGTATCTTTGTTTGACATGATATTTTCTTGGTTTATTTATTGGTCCCCCTATTATCTAGTTTGGTTCATCCTTGAGTCTAACATTTCTTTCTCTTAACAACTTGGAAAGTTTTTTTTATATTTATTCTTCAAGTCTCTTGATTCTCTCTCTCGTTCCCCCTAGTCTTTGATTCTAGATTATGACCATTCACTTTAAGAATTATCAATTGAAAATAAAATGTATTTTTTCATACCTTTACTTCTAAAGCAATATCTTGGCTAGAGTATTTATAGATATCCTCCTATCGATGGCATGTCATTGATTACATCTATCCATATATCCACTTTTTTCCATCGTCGATGAGCCACGAACAACCTTTTCTAAAAAAGAATAGTGTTGCACACAAATTCAACCATGTAGTAGATCCTTGATCTAAAGTTACATTCATTGTTAGTATATATTTTAATGGGTTACCTCCAATATACGTGTTCACTATGATCTTGCTCCATAGTGAGTTGCTTTCCTTGATTAATGTCTATAATAGTTTAGCTCCATACACCTCTAGTAGTAATAATATATGCTTTATTCCTAATCCACCCCATTTTTTGGGTAAGAACACAATATCCCACTTAACTAAATGGAACTTCTTTCTTTCTTGTTCTTTAACACATTTTTCATATTATTATCTTCTCAAAGTTCTTAATTACCCTTACGAGTGCATGAATAAAATACATTAAATATATTGGGATGGTAAGTAAAATTGATTTGATTAGAATCAATCTACCAGATAGATTCAACCATTTATGGGACCACTTATTCAATCTTTGTATTAATTTGTCAAGGGCATTCTTCCATTGCTTTTTGGCATGATTGTGAGGGCCACTTAGCATTCCCAAATACACAAAGAATCCTTTGGATTTGCGTAGTTTGAAGCCAAAAATTCTAACAAGTTTCCTCCTAAAAGTTATTAAGCAATTATATGCATAAAGGATAGACTTCATCTAAATTTTGTCTTCCTTTCATCACTCCTCCTTGCTCTTTTGATATTACCATAGGCAACCATATTTGCCATTATTTTTTAAATTACTTTATAGGAAAAGTTGCATAGAGAAATGGATCTAAATCCATCAAACTTACTTGTGTTCTCTTCTGGGATAAGTGCCAAGAATGCCAATTTTTTTTACTTCAATTGTTTTTCTATTATTCTCACTTCTTCCACCATTGCTAGTAGATCATCAACTATAATCTCCCATGCTCCTCTAAAAACTTTGTCTGAAATCCATCTAGATCCCAAGCTTTGTCTAGATTAAATGAATACACTATATCTCTTAATTCTTCCATGATGACTTATTTGTTAGATGATTATTCATTTCTTGTGTGACTACTGGTATAAATTCAATTACTTCTCTTTACATCTCTTCTCTATTAATGTTATAATTTGATAATGTGGTTTGAAAACAATTCTTCACAACATTTCGTATTTTATCATCCTCTACCCTCTCCTCCTCATTGTCTTGCTTGATACATGATATGTGATTATTCATTCTGTAAGCAATCAAGGCTTTATGAAAAACTTAGAATATGCATCCCCTTTCGGTGCCCATAGCACTCTTACTCTTAACCTAAATAAATCACTCACGTCCTTCTCAATCCTTTCCATTTGTGCAATCAACTTAGCTTCCTAATATATACTCAAATTTGTATCTATTCCATTTTGTGCCTGTTTATTTAATTATTCTAATCTATCAAATATTTATTTCTTCTTTTCACCTTCAACTTTCATTATGCTTCTCTACCATCCTTTAATCTTATTCTTTATATGTTTCATTTTGCTATAGAATATAAGCATTCTTGTTCCTTCAACTTTAATCTCATTCCATCAATTTTGAACATTTTCATAAAACTCCACATGTTCCATCAGTTGAGGATAAAATTTGAATGACACATTTTATGGAGGTTCAAACTCCTATATCTTCAACATTATTGGTGCATGGTCTGATCTCGCTCTAGTTAGTATAAAAGACTCCACTAATATGTTTATTCCTAGGATGGATTCATCTATTAAAATCCTATCTAATCTTTCATGAGTTAAGGCTTCTCCTCCTCTTCTATTTGACCATGTGAAAACACTATCTTTTGGAATGATATCTACCAATTTCTCTCTTCCATCATATTTGATACTATTATTGAATTATAGTTTAGACTCATAATTCCTACTTTCTTCTCCTCTAATTTGAGAACTAAATTAAATTTTCCTCCTATTATCCAATTTTCAAGGCTATTTGATAATTCATCTTGCAAAACTATTTGCCAACATTATTTTACCAAGGATTAATGAATGGGTCAATACACATTTGTCATATGATATATTTATCTAGATATTTGGCATTCCAATGATATTTTTATCCAATGTGCATCTTTAACCACTTCTATGAACTTTCATTTTCTTCTATTCCATATTGTAGCAATGTCGTGTCTGGCCTTTCGAGTCAATACATTCTCTTTGGTATATATTAGTATTTCATATACCTTCCATAGTTGTCCATTCATTTTTTGCTTCCTTAGTTTCCTAAAAAACATATCTCAGGACCAAATTATTGAATCTTTCCCTTTAAGGTTCTTTTTTTGAGATGGAAGCCATACCTCTTATAATCCAAGAGAATATAATCATTTTCTCAATATGCATGGTACAACCTTCTTACTATTTTGATACAAACTTGTAGGCTAAAAACTCCATATTAATTTATATTCATAAAATATGACAATTTATAGACCTGAAAGTCTATTACAATACCATGGTATGAGCCAAACCATGGGCTCATTACCATGTGTGGATAATATGATAAGGGTGCATTTAATATGTACCATAATATTTAATATGCACCATTAATAATTTACAACAAATGCCATTAAGGCATATTATTTAATGCCATATTGTATCCCTATCATTCCTCCCCATTGTAGATGCATTGGTCCCCAATGCATACAAACAGGAAAGGATAATCTGGAGAAGAGAATAAGAGCCGAATGAGGCTAAGGATCCAGTAAAGACAATGTAGAAGCTGATGTTGAAGGAATTGATGTGGTGTTGCCTGATGGGTCTTGTTGGTGAAGACATGCTGAGCTAAAAAATTGATGTGTTGAAATCCATTAAGAGACGAGCCACCCATGCGATGATTGGGATCATAAGGAAAAGAGCCTTGATTTATTGAAGGAAGATAACAACTCCAAAAGTGAGGGAGGAGTACCCATGTGATAGATGTGGATCACATAAGAAGGGTCGTGGTCGTGAACATCTTCGAGATGACTCTGTTAGTGAGGAGTACTTGTATGCAAAGGCCATGGTCTAGAGCAACAATTTACTTCCAAAATAATCTCTAAAAATGAATGTGAATTGAGGAGTGTCGGGTTCAACCGAAAGTGCACTCCTGATGAGGATTGATGTTTAATATCTCATATGACTCCTCTAGTAGTTCCTAGCTAGGTTTGCATAGTTTATTTTATTTTAAATTAATATTGTAAGTGAGTCTCCTTCTCACATACACTTGTGTGCACTAGTTGTCTTCTAGTTGTCACTTTGGAGTGTTAGTTAGGAAGTG
Organism: Wollemia nobilis; assembly: GCA_028583015.1. Lineage (NCBI taxonomy): Eukaryota > Viridiplantae > Streptophyta > Pinopsida > Araucariales > Araucariaceae > Wollemia > Wollemia nobilis. Next base: position 1,143,710 of record JAQPPZ010000386.1, on the reverse strand, counting down.
TGAACTCAAAGTAGGAAGTGTGTACTTCAAGATAGCTAAAAGGATCTTCTAGTTAGCATCTTTTCCTTCTTTCTTAGCTTAGAAGTTATGTGCATTCTCCTTTGCACTAATGTAGCTTATGGTTAAGCATTTGGGATCAAATCCATGATTTGGTGGGTTTGGTTATGTATTTTGGGCCTTTAGAGCCTATATATTGAGCTTGTAAATAATAGACACTTAGTTGGATTTTTCATCCTTTTCATTGGTATCAGAGCCTAGTTCATGTTTGCACTAGGGCTTGTGAGGTGAGAGGGAAGGAGGTAATTTTCTTATGAGAAACTCTTTCTCATTGAGGACTCGGTTCAAGCTCAAGGGGAGATTGAAGACCATTCGCAGAAGAAAGTTTCTTCGGTGTCAAAATCTTCGTTCCAACTTTCTTCGCATGCTCAAGGAGTATAGGAGAAGTTTACCCCGATTTCTATCTTACAAAAATCCCTTGGCAGGTTTGGATTTCTCATACGATGAAATACGCATTAAGGAGCCATTTGTTCCTGCCGTTTTGGAGTCTTGAATACCGAAGATCGTTTATACCAAGTCGTGTGTTGATTTGGGTCTGGTTGCCTTTCAAATGCTGGTCGTGTATCGACTGGATCTTGAAAGGAGAGCTACTGAAGGGGTCATGCTAGTTTGATAAAAAGAGAGTTACAAATTTTCTTAGAAATTTTTGAGGTAAAATTGCCTTCATTTCTTAGAAATATTGTAAAAATTTAAATTTTAAAAATTTTAAATAACAAGTTCAGTTATTTAATATTTTTATTTAAAATTTAAATTGATATATATATATATATATATATATATTAATTTTTTATTTATTTAATTTAAACATTAAATAAATCAAAATAAAATATTATTTGTCGATTTCGGCATATTTCGGTAGTTCGCGGAGGCCGAACGCATACAACTCCGCTGCATTGTCAACCTGACAACGTTGGGTTATATTGACACTGTCATGTGACAGTACGGCTGTCAGACGCTGTCAACAATAGCGCTGCATTAGACGCTGTCAGTTGACAACGCCTGCGTCAGACGTTGTCCGATGACAGTGTCTACGTCGATCGCTGCATCGACTACTGAGTCGATCGCTGCATCGACCACTACATCAGCCTAATTTGGACTACGTCGGCCACTATGTCGGCCACTGTCAAGCGATAGCGCCTGTGGCCGATGTTGTCCGCCTTTGGGCAGTCGATGCCAGGCCGTTACAGGCAGCATCACCTGCTTTTTGGTAGGTGTTGCCTATAGGCTTCGGGTGTTGAGCTTGCTGCCACTGGCAAGCACCAGTACCGATATCAGGTTTTGTCTAACAGATACTACCGCGACAGGAATGGATGCATTTGGTGTTGTCCATAAGCACAGTGCAAGCCGGTGATCATTGAGGAACCAGTTGGTTTTTTTTTTTGCATCGGGGTTTCTGGAATTTGCTTCCACCATCTTGAAATTTATGCCTTACCATATCTTTCATGCAATCCAGTTTCTCGGGCAAAGTGCAACTGTATTTTTTAGTGTTTCATGCAGAGTACGATGAAGTGCAGTTAACAGGTTGGTCTCTCACGACAGGCAAGGGTAATATCAGTTATTTTATTATTTTTTACTTTATCTAAGGTTTAAAATTGCATGTAATTTTTAATTATTTATTAATTTATTTTTAAATATCTTAATTAAATTTAATTAATCTTTTTGATTAATTAACTTTAAATTTTTAATTAAGTTATTTTTAAATTAATAAATTATAAAAATTTTAAACCTTAGGTTAGTTTAAATTTTTAAAATATTTAGCCTTAGGGGTATTTTCAAGGCACTACATTGTAATAGGGTATTTCCAAAAAACAGTTACCCTGATTTTAAGTGTTTTTCCTTGTTACTCCTAGCTTATACCCGATTTCACATGGCTTCTGATTTGGCTGCCCAAGTGGCAGAACTTGCACATGTTGTAAATGCTTTAGCAGATAAAGCTAATGATACTACCATGGCAGAAGTCCTTAATAACCTTGTAGTGAAGGTAAATGACATTTCCATCCACAATGCTTCAGATTCTGCTCATGAGTCTCGTCTGAGAGTTCGATGTGAAGTGCCACTTTATGATGGATCCCGGAACCCTGAAGTCTTGAATAGTTGGATTCTTGACATGAGTTCTTGGTTTTCTTACACTCAGTTTTTAGATGATGATCAAGTACCATATGCTAAGCTAAAACTTTATGGTTTAGCCAAAGTACTTGTCGAAAGGAAAAAGGGTCATGATGAGCTTACCACTTGGGATGAGCTTGTAGACTATCTCAAAACCAATTTTTATCCTTCCAATTATTCTAAGGAATTGGTAATTAAGTGGTTTCAGTTTCAAAAAGTTACTATTATGACTATGCAGGAATATATCTTCCAATTCAACAGGTACAGGATACTTTTGAATGTGGAGGAAGATAGTAAAGCTTTGATTCTTAAATTTCAAAGTGGCTTGTTGGAGCATTTGTATAGGGAAATTATGTTTGTTTCTATAGAAACATTGGACTCAGTTTTCAACTAGGAGTAGCTTACGGAGGACAAGTTCAAAGCGCATTTGCAGGGATTCTGCGCTCCTGTTACTCAAGTGGCTGCTAACTCATCAAAAGGGAATAATTCTTTCTCATAAAAGAAGAACTTTGCCCAAAAGAAGAATTCCTCTTCTCCATATCCTTCTTCTCCTTCTCCTTTCGCTTCTACTCCTTCTTCTTCCAAACCTTCTTCTTCTAAAAATTTTTGTAACTATTGTAAGAAAAAGGGTCATGAAAAAGCAAATTGTTTTAAGCTTAAGAAGAAGAGTCTAGTCATCACTACTCAAGAGGAGGATGCTTCCAAAGGTCCCCTTGAGTCAGTGGGAGAAAGTAGAGTATACACGAAATTACGAGGTAAGCTCAATGAGGTTACCTTGGTAAATGTAAGTTCATCAGGGGGTGCTCGTGATGCTTTGTTTATCACTCGAGCTCATTTGCTCCATAATTTTGCATTAGATTGTATAGTGGATAATGCCTCGCAGAAAAATCTAATTACGAGGTCCATTGTCAAGCGATTGAAGTTACCTATGGAGCCTCATCCTCAACCTTATTCTTTGGGTTGGAAGGATAGTGGAAGGGGCTCATAAATCACTCACACTTGCACATTAAAATTTGCACTTGGCCCATAGTTCATAGATCAAGTCACTTGTGATGTGACTCCTATGGATTGTTGTGGGATTTTGCTTGGACAACCTTTTTAGTATGATAGGAGAGTTGTTTATGATTATTTTAAAAGAACCTACACCTTTCAAAAATATGGTAAGTTATTTCTCATAAAAATCACCAACACTCCTAACATCATTCTAAATTCCAAGTAAACACAAAAGGCAATTAAAAATGGTGGTGAGGTTGCTCTAATTTTCATTCGCTCTCAAAACACTCCTACATCCACATACATTACAAAGAAACACTCTTCAATGGATAAAATATTGCAAAATTACTCACACATATTTCAGGAGCCAAAGTCTCTTCCTCCAAATCACACAATTAATCACAACATTGAAATCATTCCTGGTTATTCACTACCTAATGCACCCATGTATAGACAATCTATTTTGCAAAATGACGAAATTAAAAGGCAAATAGAAGATTTGTTGTCTAAGGGTTTCATTAATGAAAGTACTTCTGCTTGTGCATCACCTATTTTGTTGGTTCTTAAAAAGGATGGCACTTGGAGATTGTGCATTGATTTTCGTACTTTGAACAAAATTTTTGTAAAGAATAGATATCCACTACCACGCATTGATGATTTATTAGATCAGCTCCAAGGAGCTAAGTTCTTTTCAAAAATAGATCTCAAAAGTGGATATCATCAAGTGCGTATCCAAGTTGAGGATACATGGAAGACAACTTTTAAGATGAAGATGGGCCTCTTTGAATGGTTGGTCATGCCTTTCGGTCTTACCAATGCTCTTGCAACCTTCATGAGGTTGATGAATGATGTATTTCATGATGTACTTGACAAATTTGTAATAATATATCTTGATGATATATTCATCTTCTCAAAAACTTGGAAGGAACACCTTGGGCATATCCATCATACACTTGATCTTCTTGCGAAGAATCAATTATATGCCAATCCTCCCAAGTGTTCTTTTGGCAATACTTCAGTTTCTTACCTTGGTTATGTGATTAGTGAAAGTGGAATTCAAGTAGATCCCACTAAAGTTGATGTTTTACTTAAGTGGTCCCCTCCTTCTACTCTCACCGAGTTAAGGAGTTTTTTAGGACTTGCGAATTTTTATCGCAAGTTCATTCCTCAATATTCCACCCTTGCAGATCCATTGCATTCTCTCACTAAGTCTAAATTTCCCTTTCATTGGGAGAAAAACCAAGATGTTGCCTTTGAGAAATTAAAAAAGAAACTTTGTACAACACCTGTGTTAACTTTACTTGACCTCTCTCAACCTTTTGAGATTGAAACGGATGCCTCTAAAATTGCTTTAGGTGTTGTGCTCAAACAAAATGGTCATCTAGTTGCTTATCATTCTAAAACTTTTTCTACTGCTAAGTTGAACTATTCTACATATGACAAGGAGTTGTATGCATTAGTTCAAGCTATCAAGTATTGGAGACATTATATTTTAGGAAAATATACAGTAGTACACACTGATCATATGCCTCTCAAGTTCCTATAATCTCAAAGTAAAATTGAAGAATCAAGACATATGAAGTGGGCTTCTTACCTCCAAAAATTTCACTTTGTGATCAAGTACAAAAAGGGAAAGAGTAATATTGTTGCTGATTGTTTGAGTAGGCCTCCTGCCACTCTTGCTTTAACAATTATGTCCACTTCACACTTGGGATTTCAGACTTGGCCTAATCAGTATTCATAGAATCCTGATTTTGGGAAAATATTTGAGCAAGTGAGTAAGCCTTCTTCTTCCAATTTGCATCCTTTCCAAAATTTCTACATCAAAGATGGACTTCTATACAAATTGGACAAGGTTTGTGTTCCTTGTGAGCCAAGAGTGTCACTCCTTAAGGAAGCTCATTCTACACTTTATGGTGGTCACTTTGGGAAGCACAAAACACTTCATCACTTGCAAAGATTTTTCTACTGGCCTAAAATGCAGAGGGATGCATTGAGATTTCTCAAACAGTGTGCAGTTTGTTGTCACTCCAAACTAGCTAACAAGAAGTTTGGATTATGCATGCCTTTGCCCATTCCTTCCCATCCTTAGGAAAGCATTTCCATGGATTTAGTTAGTTTTTCCCATGACAGTGCGACAACATGATTGTGTGTTCGTGGTGGTTGACAGATTCAGTAATATGGCTAAGTTTATTCCATGTCGCAAGACAAGTTTTGCAAGAGACTTAGCCCAATTGTTCTTTGATAGAATTTGGTGATCCTTTGGTCTACCTACCAAAATTATATCGGATTATGATTCACACTTTGTGGGTCACTTTTGGCGTTCTTTGTGGAAAATTTTGGGAGTTTCCCTTAACTTTTCCATCGCCTATCATCCACAATCCGATGGGCAGACTGAAGTGGTAAACCGTACACTTGTGCAAAGTTTACAAATCTATCATCACACTTCACCAGCAAAGTGGGACTTGAGTCTCACTCATATTGAGCATGCCTACAATAGGGCCCTACATTCTTCTATAGGTCACTCACCTTTTGAGGTTTGTATGGGATTTCAGCCCTTGGCACCTTATGAGTTACCTTTGTCTTTGCCTTCTCCTATCACTTCACATCTTCAAAAGGAGCAAGACAAGGCACACTCATTTATTTAGCACTTGCACAATATTCAATCAAAGGTGATTGATATTTTGCAAAAGACACAGCAATAGTAGAAAAAGGTCATGGATCGACATCGAATTCCTCATCCATTTTAGGTTGGTGACAAAGTATGGTTGCATCTTGACAAGCGACGTTTTACTGATAAGACTCAGTAAAATCAAACCGATTTGCTATGGGCCTTATACTATCCTTCAACAGGTGTCCGAGAATGCTTTTCACCTTAATCTTCCCGCACACTTGGGGATTTATGACGTCATCAATGTAGATCTTTAAAGTTGTACTTTGACTCTACATTGGAGACCGCACTAGCTATCAGTCATCCTATGGACGTGGTTCTTGATTCTTAGTTACCATTGGATTCCAATCAGATCTATGACATGAAGACTCGATAGACTCGCTAGGGGTCTACCACCTCATATCTTATGGCTCGATGAGGACAGCTACTGCATCAGGCTCATTGGATTTCTTTTCATCAGATGTCTCGTGACTTTCCTACTCTTCTAAAAGCATTGGAGGCCAATGCTTCTATTGTGGGGAGGCATGATGAGGATTGATGTTTAATATCTCATATGACCCCTCTAGTAGTTCCTAGCTAGGTTTGCATAGTTTATTTTATTGCAAATTAATATTGTAAGTGAGTCTCCTTCTCACATACACTTGTGTGCACTAGTTGTCTTCTAGTTGTCACTTTGGAGTGTTAGTTAGGAAGTGTGAACTCAAAGTAGGAAGTGTGTACTTCAAGATAGCTAAAAGGATCTTCTAGTTAGCATATTTTCCTTCTTTCTTAGCTTAGAAGTTACGTGCATTCTCCTTTGCACTAATGTAGCTTATGGTTAAGCATTTGGGATCAAATCCATGATTTGGTGGGTTTGGTTATGTATTTTGGGCCTTTAGAGCCTATATATTAAGCTTGTAAATAATAGACACTTAACTAGATTTTTCATCTTTTTCAACTCTATTAGACAACAAAGAGTTTTTAATAATTAATTTTAGAAACATAAACTTTGGAGCATCATAGGTCAAAATAAACATTTACAAAATTAAATTTGATACTTCTACTATATCTATCGTGGAAAAAGCTTTCCAACGACTATACATAAGGCTATGTTTGGTTTTGCATAAAGTCTAAATTTGAAAGAAAAACAACGAGGTGTTTGGAGCATTAAAAGCGATAAAAATACCTTTATAATTTCGAACTCGTTCAACAAAATTTGGATGGACCAACGGACAATGGGTGAAGTCAACGGGTCAACACGCAAGGCATGGTCAACCGGTATGAGGGTCAATGAACTACGGGTGAAGTGATCACATCAAATACGTATGGATGTGGTCGGGCCAAACAAGAACCACTTGGCATGTGTGTAACGATCTCCAAGGTGACCTGACGTCAACAAGATGAGAACCGATGGAAAGGCAGCCAATTGGGATAGCAAGCAGGGGCGACAGAGTAAGCGATGGAAACACAAAAAGTGAAAAAATAGGCAGTGTTAAGAACCAATGAATGGAAAGCAAGCCAAACGATGGGATAGCCAATGCGTGGTGCAAGCGCCACAAATTTGAGTCAAAACATGCAACAACATCATCAAAAAATAGCAAAAAAACATTGGATAATCGTTAAAGGTCATCCATTTACTGAAAAGCATTGGATCAGTGCATGACACGATTCGTTAGGGCTCGGTGTGATTCATCAGGAGGAGGCCATGGTGGAAGAAATGTGAGATCAAGTGGTGTGACGTTGTCCAAGAGTAGCACAACGACATGAAGCTCAATGCATGCAGTGAAGTAAGCGGACAGTGGTGCGAGGGAACCATGCAGTAGAAGGGGATAAAAATTTATGAGAAGCATCCGACCATTAGTATAGCAGTAGCAGAGGGCGAGTAGAGTTGGCTTCAAAGGTGGTTAGAGAGATGGCTTGCGTAGGGGCCAATAAATTATCAAGAAGAGACGAAACTCATCGAAAAGCACTAGAGAGCCACAGATCGTCACCAGGTAAGTGGAGAGCATCATAGGAAACATAGAAAACAATGTTGAAGGCCCTAGTAAGGCTGTTGTAGGAGTGTGATCAAGTTGTTGTAGGCCACGTTTGAATCGGGGCTAAAATTCGATCGAAGGTGAGGCAAAAAACCTTAAGGTTGTTGGACTAGATCATCTGATAATCAGCCATCTATGATGTGCACTGATCGAACCTCCTACGTTCGATGGAAAATCGATGAGCGAAAATCATTGGATCATCGAAATGGGAGGGGCATAGGCAACAATGGAGGCTACACAGAATGCTCCATTGCAAAGAGATCGTAGAGTAGTGAGCATGGATAGGTGGTCACAAGAAGATGGAGCCAACGCATGGAAGGGGATATATGAAATTGCATAAGGGAAGGGGATATATGAAATTGCATAAGGTAAGGGGATATTCCATAAGGGAAATTCTTCCTGAGAGGGTAGAAGTGAATGCTTTGATACCAATATGACACGGATTTATAGGCTAAAAACTCCAAATTAATTTGTATTCATACAACATGACAATTTATAGACCTGAAAGTCTATTACAATACCATGGTGTGAGCTTAACCATGGGCTCATTACCATGTGTGGATAAGATGATAAAGATGTACCATAATATTTAATATGCACCATTAATAATTTACAACAAATGCTATTAAGGCATATTATTTAATGTCATCTCGTATCCCTATCATTTTTCCTCTCTATCCACTTGGGAAATTTAATTCTCCTATCTTGTCCTCTATAAAGGGTTTACGACAAAGGGTTTTTGCACAATAAGAAGGGTTTACGACGGAGTATTGTATTAAACATCTATTTCATCGGGTAAGCACATTTTTTGTCCTCCTTCGATTTATAAAACAATTTAAGTAGGTAGGAGAAATACATTTGTTATAGGGGTTTGCGGCAGAAGGTTTTATTATCAGCAAGGGTTTGCAGCGAAGGGTTTTATTACACATTTATTTCATTAGATCAATAGTACAAAGGGTTCGACCATAAAGGGTTTGAAAATGGAAGAAGGGAAGCAACAATTGCAAGAACCAATATATGTCAATGAGAAATAGTACTGGAGGATATTAAGGCATCGATAAGCTCGAGCAAGGGCAATAACAATGAAGAGGGCATATCAAAAAATAAAAATAAAAAATATTCTACCACATAAACAAGTGGAGAATAAGGAACAATCAAAGGCAAATCACCAAAATGAGTTTTCAGATGAGGAAGAAACTTACAGTACCACAACTACACCACTCATGTGGGCACCAAGACTTTATGTGCAAGAGCTAATGAAGATGAAATAGAAACTTGAAAGCATGGAAAGAAGGGATAAATTAAGAGAAACTAAATCAGATGAGGTTATAAACACCATTTGGAGGTTGGAAAAGGAAAACATCCAACTCAAGGAGCAAGTGTCAAAGCTACAAAACGTTGCAAACATGGCTCAACGTGAATGGCATGTCCTCAAACAAGCCATCCACCCCCCAATCAATGATGCAATAGAGGTGGGAAAAACAAATGCAAATCAAATAAAAGAGGTACAAAAAACAATCCAAAACATGGAAACAAGAGAAAATGAGCTATGAAATGAATTAGCAAAGGCAAAGACATGGTCTCAAGTAGTAAAATAACCAGTCAATCAACAAAAAGAGTTGATAGAGAAGCAAGTAAAAATTCAAATAACATAATAGAAAGAAATACATGAGAAGTTATCAAATATAATCATCAAAGGGTTGAAAGATTATGGGGACAGGGAAGACACAAATCGTTTAACCAGAGACTTCTTGTCAGATCGATTACAATGGAAGGGTCAGATAAAAAAAGCAAGCAAAATTGGAAGGCTGAGAGAAGGAGGTAGAGATAGACATATTCGGGTCACATTGATGAGCTACGAGGATAAAATAAGGTTACTTAAAAACAGAGGCATGTTGAGAGGGTCACAATTTTATTTAGATGATGACCTAACATTTTTACAACAGGAAGAAAGAAATAAGGAATGGGAAAAGGTGAGGGCAACAAGGAATGAAGGAAAACAGGCATATTTAAGAAATGGAAAGGCATACATCACATCTAAACAAATCCAAAACAAATAGAGAGTATGGCCTACCCGGGAACATCTTACAATGGTAAGTTGGAACTATAGAGGTTTCCCTTGGAGAAGAGAACCCGGGTTAGGGCCCATTGCTAGAGAAAAATATATAATCATATTGACAGAAACACATGAACACAATGGATGTAGGACTCCAAAATTTGTGGGATACAAAAAAATAGCAATATGGAATAAAACAACAGAAAATGGCAAAGGGCATGGGGGTATTATGGTTTTAATAAAAGAGGAATGGGATAGGGTCATTAAAATTGAAAAACAAGATGAAAACAAATAGTGCATCTGGATAAAGATCCTAGAAAATAAGTCGGTTATTAGCATAGCAGCATGTTATTTTGCTCCCAAGAATTCTAAATTCTATAAGAAACATGACCTTAATAGAGAAGACCCATACTCCTCCCTAAAAAGAGACATTTCAATATACAGTAAGTTGGGGGAGATTATATTAATTGGATATTTCAATGCAAGGACAACAAATAAGCAAGCTAACATTCTAGAAGGTAACGAAGATATTGAGATTAATCCTCTTTGGAAGCCAGAAGAGGAAAATCAACAAGTGGACCAAGACTTCGAAGATGAGCATGGGGCTATCACGCAATATGGAGAAGAGTTGTTAGGTCTTTGCAGCATATACAATTTGATTATTTGCAATGGGATGAACAAATGGAAAAATTCAGGAAAGTATACATGCAAAACATATAAGGGACAAATTGTAATAGACTATGTAATATGCTCACAAAATTACATACCAAAAATAGAGGAGCTAGAAGTGGAAGATTCTCCAGTGGAACTTAAGTCAAATCATAACCCAATTGTTATGAAACTTCAAATGCATGGAGACAAACCAAGGGAAAAACACTTGCAAGGCAAACAAAATAAATATCCTCATAAGGGAAACATTCTCTTAACAGATGAAAATCAACAAAATTGTAGAGCAGTATTAAATAACAAGTTACAGGAAAGGGAAGAACTACATCACAGTAGTAGAGATTACAGTAAGAGTGAATGGTTAATGCACGTTATTCAAGAAGCTCTAAACAAATGCAAGAGAGCTAAACCTAAAAAGAAAGAAAGGAATAGCTTCCCAACCAACCCATGGTTCGATGAAGATTGCAAAAAAATGTGAAGATTACTAAAGGAACCAACGGGTAAAACAAGAGCAAACAAAAAAGCATATGAGAAACTGGTAAGGGCAAAAAAAGAAGAATACACTAGAACAAGGAGGAAATAATTGATTTACTTAAGGAAGCATGAACCAAAGAAATTTTGGAAGGAACTAAGCATGAAAAGGATGCAAACTGAAAATAACATAACAATTAATTAGTGGTTGGAGTATTCAAAACAACTGTATCAGTGTAGTAACCAGCAGGAGACACCCCCTACTATCATTGTCAAGAAATAACTTTTCATAATTGAAGACATTATTTAAGGGATAAAAAAGTTAGCAACTAGTAAAGCCCATGACATAGACAATCTTCAAGTAGAGAAATTGGGGGTAGATATCCTAGCACCGTAAATCAAAGAAATTTTCAATGAGGTCATACAAAATGGCTTCCCTACCGAGTGGACAACTAGCTTGACCATTCCTTTGTTTAAAAGTGGAGATGTAAATAATCCCTCAAACTATCATGATCAACCCTCTCTTTGCAAAGTTGTTTGGGAGTATGATAGAGCGTAGGATCAGCATATGGGCAGAAGAAAAGGGAAAGAGAGCAAAGGGGCAAGAAGGTTTTAGGCCCAAGCACTCAACTATTGATCACTGTATCACGCTCAGACACATAGTGGAAAAAATATGGGACAAAAAAGAGGAGGCTTTTTGTTATTTTGTAGACTTCAAAAAGGCATTTGACATAGTGCAAAAAATTATGGAGCAGAATGGAAGAGCTAGAGGTTCCAATTCACTACAGGGCGGCAGTTCACAGACTATATGAGCATGTAAAGGCTAGAATCAGAACACATGAAGGGTTATCTGAATGTTTTGGTAGTGACATAGGTGTCAAACAAGGTTGTCCTCTATCTTCGACCTTATTTGGGTTGTACATTGACAAGTTAGAAGAATGGATAAACAAATTTGGGGGAGAGAGTGTGCATTTAGCCAAATATGTGATAAAACTCCTCATGTATGTAGATGATGTAATTCTTGTGGCCAAAACAACCAAAGATCTAGAAGATCACCTTCAAGCTCTAGAACTCTTTTGTAAAGAATTTGGGATGCAGGTGAACACGAGCAAAACAAAAATTATAATTTTTTTAGCAAAAAAGAAAAAGCAACAACTCAAATTTCAGTTTGTAGGAGAACCGCTTGATGTAGTAGTAGAATACAAATACCTGGGCATAAACTTTCATGACAAACTTAATTGGAATACATGTAGGATGAAAAGAACTCAAAGTGGTTGGAGTGCACTATATGCACTTCAAAACAGGTGTAAGAATGCCGAGTTGTGGGACTGGAAGACCACCAAGGTCTTATTTTACCTACTTGTTACACTGGTTTTGTTGTATGGTTGCGATGTGTGGGCTAGTGGCACAAAAAATGCAAAATGGAGGCAAATAGAAAGGATCCAAAAATATCCAATCACAAACTTCCTCCAAATTAAGGCCACAACCCCTTATGAAATTATTCTAGCTGAAACTGGAATGTTCCCTTTAGAAGCAATTACTATGACCAAGTTGTTATGTTACTTGAAAAAAACAAAAAACATGACAAATGATAGATGGCCTAGGGCAGCTAGGGACGAAGAGTTGCATAGGCGAAAGAATACATGGATGAAACAAAACTAGAAATGGATGAAATGTTGGGAAATCAACATAAATGAATGCCCAAATGTCAACAAAGACAAAAAATTATGTGAATGAAAAGTTCAGAAGTGGAATGTGGAAAAATGCAAGCAGGAAAAGACAATATTATATTGCAAATTTTAACCCAACGTATGACCACAAGGAAAAAGCGTATATAGGTGCTGAAATCAAGTGGAAGGAAAAAATACTCATTGCTCAGATAAGGACTAGCTCTCATAGGCTTAGATGTGAAACATGGAGATGGACAACGCCCAAAGAACAATGGGAAGAAAGGATATGTACTCTATGCAACACAGGGGCAATAGAAACAGAGGAACACTTCATCTATAAATGCCCTAGTTTTTCAGATATCCATGACAAATACAAAGAAACACTTGGGAACGAGTTTATGGCAGATTTATTTGAAGACAATAAAATAAAAAAAGTTGAGGAATTGCTAACATAAATCAGTAAGAAAAGGAACAACCTTCTCAAATATATTAAAGATCATATGATATGATTTGAGTAATTGTACTTCCATATTTGAGGTCCCATAGACCATATTTGGGTCTCGCGGACGTAATTAAAATCTTTCATTTCATATATTGTTTTGCTTTTGAAATCCCTCCTGAATGGCTTTTTATGAATTTGTTTGCAACACCTTCAACCTTGTAATCTCTTCTTGTGGTTTTTCCTTCTCTAAGGCCTCAAATTGATTTTTCATTGATGTCTCTTTCATTTTTGGTATCCACTTTCCTTTAGTCTACTTTTTCTTTGATACATTCATAAATCCTTCATCATCCTTCACTACCCTTCTTATTGTCATGTTCTTTGATACTCGTCTTACTTTGCTTGAGCAATTACTAACATAATGTCCATATTTATGACAATGAGTGCATTTAAATGGGATTCACTCATAATCTAGCTCTTGTTTTCATACTTGACCGTGTAGTTCAATTTTAACATGCTCTAGTAAGTCTTCCATTAAGTCCATCTCCTCACATATTCTAGTATACGTGGTTAACTTTCGTTATTTTGTGATCTTAAATATTTTAATGAACTACCTAGAAGTGTCCTATTGATTTAAAATATTCTTCCTACCAAAACTTATATGGGAAAAAAAGTATCTTAACCCATATTGGAGTCAAGTTCAAAATTTCTCCTCTTGGGTCAATATTATCATCCTAGTACTTTATAACGAGTCCAATCCTTGCCATGAACCAAGGACCTCTCTCAAAAATCTTCTTTCTATCTTTGGAATTGTTAAATGTTTGTTAAGATCCTGCTATAAAATAAACTCAAATAACACACTCTCACACAATTGCTTGGAAATAACTCACATAAACATCACATTAATATAACAAAAATTTGCATAAGAACAATCTCACAATAGGACTGAATCGCAGGCCTCTTCGAGGGGGCAACCTCCTTCAATACTTCATTAATTTTGCAAAAGATGGTTACATTGGTGCCTTTTCGGGTATTTAAGGAGTTTCCTTCCAAGGTTGGCTTACATGCAAAATGCCACCTGGATTACATGCATAATGCCACCCGAATTACATGCATAGTGCCACTTTGAATTACATGCACAATGCCACTCGAATTACATGCACAATGCCACTCGAATTACATGCACAATGCCACCTATCTACCATGTGTTACATAAAAAGGGTGCCATTTGTCATAGGCACTACCTAAGCTAAAACTTAGAACATTACAAAATATTAATCATGGGTACTACCCACGTTCACTAGGAATTATTACAAAAGGGGAGTTATTACATTAAGGGTTAGGATGAGATCCTAACATGCCCTTCTCCTTAAAGGAGCTTTGTCCTCAAAGCTGAAAATGAGGAAACTGTTGTTGGAGTTGATGGAGAGACTCCCATGTAGCATCCTCAGGTTGAAGTCCACGCCACTGAACCAGGACCTCTGTGATGGTACGGTTGTGCAGAGTGCGAGTTCGACGATCCAGCAGCTGTTTCGGCGCAAGTAAGATGGAGCCTTCTTCATCCAATTCAGGGAGTGTTGATTGAACCTGTACCTTTGTGCCCACAACTTTCTTGAGAAGGGAAACATGAAAAATAGGGTGGATCTTGGAAGTGGGGGGAAGAGCCAATTTGTAATCTGTTGGACCAATCCGTTGCAGAACCTGATAAGGACCATAGAATTTTGGAGCAAGCTTCTGACACCTGCGGAGTTGTAGGGATGATTGTTTGTATGGCTGCAAGCGAAGGAAGACCATATCACCCACATCAAAACTACGCTCAGAATGATGTTGATCAGCTTGTTGGCGCATCCGATTCTGGGCCATGTTCAAATTTTGCTTGAGTTGGCGGAGGACCTCGGTGTGTTGACTCAGAGCATTGTCGACGGCCTGGACCTTGGAGCTGCCCGAAATGTAGGAGGAAGGCGTGAGTGGAGGGCGCCCGTAAACTGCCTCAAATGGTGTGAGTTTGGTGGCGGTATGATAGGAAGTGTTGTACCACCATTCAGCCAAAGAAAGCCATTTTGCCCAATGAGTAGGATGATCGGAGGCAAAGCAACGAAGGTAGGTTTCCAAGCATTTATTAACAACCTCTGTTTGACCATCCGTTTGCGGATGGTAGGCTGAACTCATTTTGAGCTGAGTCCCCTGCAACTTAAACAACTCTTGCCAAAAATTGCTAGTAAAGGTGGGATCACGATCAGATACAATGGAGGCGGGCATGCCATGAAGGCGAAATATGGAGTCAATAAAAGTTTGGACAATAGTGGATGCTGTGTAAGGATGGGTTAGGGCACAAAAGTGAGCATACTTTGAAAGGTGGTCCACTACCACAAAAATAACAGACTTGCCTCCGGATTTAGGTAGCCCTTCTATGAAGTCCATGGAGATGTCAGTCCACACCTGATCTGGTATCGACAATGGTTGAAGAGTGCCTGGGGAGCGCACTGTTTCTCCTTTCATCCGTTGACAAGTGTCGTAATCCGCTACAAAAGAGCGAATGTCCTGTTTCATGCCTTTCCAAAAGAAGGTGCGTTTGAGTCACTCATAAGTTTTTAGGAACCCTGAATGGCCAGCAGATGGAGTAGCATGTGATTCCTTCATGAGGAGTTCTCGAAGTGGGGACTTAGGAGGAAGAACCAAGCGTTGATGGTAACGCAGATCTTGGCCATCCCAACTATATCCTGGTGTAGACTCTGGATCATCCCTAAGTGAAGCAACCAGGTCTTTCAAATCTGCATCCTGAAGAATTTCCTGACGTAAGGGCTCAATCCATTGAGGCAATGGTGCAGAGATGGCACACAGCATACTAAGGGCCTCAAATTGGCGAGAGAGAGCATCTGCCACAAGATTTTCCTTCCCTTTTTTGTACGTGATGTCATAATCATAGCCCATGAGTTTTGATACCCACTTTTGTTGCTCGAAAGTGGCAACTCGTTGTTCTAGAAAGTATTTAAGGCTCTGGTGGTCAGTTTTGATGGAGAAATGGCGCCCAATGAGGTAAGGCCGCCAATGTAGGACTGCATGCAATATTGCCAACATTTCCTTAGCATATGTGGATTTTCCCAGATTGCGATCAGATAGGGCTTTGCTGGTAAAATCCAAAGGGCGTCCTTCTTGCATCAATACTGCCCCAATACCACGACCAGAAGCGTCACTTTCAATGACAATTTTTTTTGAGAAGTCTGGCATGGCTAAAACTGGAGTGGTGGTCATGGCATGTTTGAGGTCCAGGAATGCTTGCTCAGCCGGCCTTGTCCACATAAAAGAATCCTTCTTCAACATGGAGGTGAGGGGGGCGGCTATCTTTCCATAATTGCAGACAAATTTACGGTAATATCCTGTAAGCCCTAAAAATCCTCGAAGTCCCTTGAGTGTGCGAGGTTTTGGCCATTCTTGGACTGCTTGGATCTTCTTAGGGTCAACCTTGACACCATCCTTTGAGACAATGTGTCCCAGATATTCTACTTCAGTCAAACCAAAGGAGCACTTGGACCTTTTTGCAAAAAATTTATGGTCGGCCAATAGTTGGAGCGTTTGATCTACATGATTGAGATGCTCTTCCCATGTGTGACTGTAAATCAAGATGTCATCGAAGAACACAAGGATGAACTTCCGCAAGAAGGGGCGAAAGATGTTGTTCATCAGGCTTTGGAATGTGGAAGGAGCATTTGTGAGACCAAATGGCATTACCAAGAATTCATAATGACCTTCATGAGTGCGAAAAGCAGTTTTAGGAATATCTTCATCCCTAAGCCGGATCTGATGGTACCCAGAGCGAAGGTCTAGCTTGGTGAAGTACATGGTCCCATGTAATTCATCTAGTAATTCATCAACCATAGGGATAGGAAATTTATCCTTGACCGTTATCTTGTTGAGCTCTCGGTAGTCAATACACAATCACCAAGAGCCATCCTTCTTGAGGACCACTGGTGCGAGTAGGGACTAGTACTAGGCCGAATGACACCCGCCTTGAGTAATTCCTGTATCATCTTCTCAATCTCTGACTTCATGGCATGGGGGTATCTATACGGTCGGATATTGGGAGGTGTACTATCCGGTAATAATGGAATGGCATGGTCATGAGAGCGATGCGGTGGTAGTGTGATTGGTTCTGAAAATATGGCCTCATGTTTGTGGAGAACCTGTTGCATGTCTGGTGGAATTTCACCCATTGGGGATGTGGATGGTTGGATGGAGAATAGTTGTGCAATGACCCCACGTGATGATTTCTTTAGCAATTTCTCCATGCCATTTGAACTGATAATTTGAGGTGTTCCTGCTGGGGAGCCCTTGATGATGTGTGTTTGGCCGTTCTGGGAGAACTGCATCCAAAGTTCAACAAAGTTCCAACTGATAGTGCCCAATGTACTCAACCATTGAGATCCCAAAAAAATATCACATCCACCCAACTGGAGGGCAAACATGTCCTGCTTGAGTGCATAGTCCCCTATCTGGATTTTAACATTGCGACACTTTCCCTTACAAGGTAAGGTTCCCCCATTGGCTACCATGACCTCAAAGGAGTTACAAGTGTGGATATAGCAATTTGCCCGCTGAGCAACTCTAGGGTCAATAAAGTTGTGTGTGCTTCCCGAGTCCAAAAGGATGGAAAGACGTTGGCCCTTGAAAAATCCTGTAACCTTCATGGTTTGAGGGGTAGTAATGCCTGCAAGGGCATGGACTATAATTGCTGTTTCAGGTTCCTGTTTCACTTCTTCTTGTGGAGGAGGTGTTTATGGAGGGTCCTCATCCTTATCACTCTCATCAGAGGTATCAGGTTCTTCAACATCGATCAGGAACAATTTTTTGTGTGCACACTTATGCCCTTTGAAAACTTTTCATCACAATTATAGCATAATCCTTGGGCACGACGTGCATCCATCTCTTCGGTGGTGAGGCGCTTTGGTGCAGCAGGTTTATTATCAACTGGGTTTTGGGCTCTAGGAGGAAATGAAGGTCTATTTTGCAGAAACTTTGATGGGCGTCTTTGGGCAGAGAGTTTAGATTCGGCCAGATAGGCCAAACTGATAGCTTCCATCATAGTTCGTGGTTTCAAAATTTTGACTTATGCTTGGAGTTCCATCTTCAACCCATTGATATAACAACTCTGGAAGAACCCTTCACTCAATCCTCTTGTTCGATTGGCTAATTTTTCAAATTGAGCTTGGTACTCTCGTGGATTCAAAATCCTCCCAAGAGAGATTTGGGTAGGTAAGACGCAACCATTGAAACCAGTGTAGAGCCTCAAATTCCAAGTTAAAGGAAGCCATCTGGACTCGATGAAATATTGGTACATTATGAAGTCGAAAGAATTGGTCAACCCGACATAGCCACCCATCAACATCCTTCCCACTGAATTTGGGAAAGTCCAACTTGGGCATTCTAAAGGGTGTATCATGGTCACGATTCCTTGTAGAACTCTCAGCTTGGTATTCTGATTTGGGTGGTTCTCTTCTCAGTTTGTTGTCCACTTCAGTTAATGCTTCTTCTAAGCGATTGCTAGTGGCCTCATGCTCTAGGCGAAGACCTTGGACTTCTTCCCTTATGGAGTGAAAAGCCGAGTTCAAGTTCTCAATGGCTTTTGTTAGGGACTCCAAGTGTTCTAGTTCTTTCTGGTGTCCACGGGTACCCTGGGCCATTTTTTGACCTTTTGTGACCAGTTACTAAAAATAGAATTGAATTTTTTTGACTTACTATTTTTAGTAAGTGCCCAAAAAAGTGCTTGGGTGCTATATATCAAAATGATCAGCAGGAGGAGGTGGTCACAATGAGCTATATCTCTCAACACTACTTTTTGGCACCCCAAACTTTTTTTTTTTATCTCCTGTTTTGCTGAGTCTAACGGTGTTTACAGATTCTGATTCTGAGCTACTGAGCAAAAGTTGGGTACTGGAGCACTATCTAAAATTGGCCGTGTTTCACACTCAAGATTCTCTGTATTTTGCAAGTGACTGATATGACAGTTTTGTTCTGACTCTGAAGACTGTGAATTCCGCCTCCGATCTGTCTGACCTCTCCGACTCGATCGACTCGATTGTGGATCTGCCATCGTAAATTTTATCGTTACTCTCCGGACTTTCAACTTAAGTGTCACCCTCATGGCTTATCCCGAATGCATGTCCCTTCTGTTATTTTTTTTGGTAGAGGACTCCTTTATCATATGCTCACTTTTGAAATGCAGGTTTACGAACGGGGGTGTTTGGATTCTTATTTTTATTTTTATTTTTGCATTTTTTACAGGTTGCAGTTTTAACAGAACCAGGGAATGCTAAGTATAGGAGTATGTACCACCCATAGGCCCTCTAATATACCGACAATGACAAACAATAGTGCTCGGACCAATATTTCAGGCCACTACTCAAGGAGGATTCCACACATACCCTTGAGCACACTACCTGCCTCTCTGACAATACGGGAGGGTAATCGTCCAGGATGTTGTCCCGTAGACTATGAGTAATACAAGGCCGAAGAGCTTCCTAATGGCTAAAAGTTTGTTTAATCCTAGATGGTCTCCCGATATACCCGAAGATACGTGGGAGCTCAAGTCCGTGCGCGAGTTCTGTCTGAGGCCTGGGTATTGGAGCCTGATCGCCCCTCACTTCACTAGACGCTTTATGGGCTATCTAGCTTAGCCAATAACGACAGATCCTTCGCGATGTTTTAAAACCCCCGGTACAGGGTTTCTACCTACTCAACTAACAATATATTTTTTTATTTTTGGTCTGGAAAAAAAAACTGTATTTTTTTTGGATTTTTTTTTTTTAATAAGGAAAAACGGAATGGAAAAAACACACAGAATTTATACCTAACAGGCGGATTGGATGGCAAGAATCGTTGCGATTGCGGTGAGAACTTGGCCCTGGAAAGCGCTCTGATACCACTTGTTAAGATCCTGCTATAAAATAAACTCAAATAACACACTCTCACACAATTGCTTAGAAATAACTCACATAAAGATCACATTAATATAACAGAAATTTGCATAAGAACAATCTCACAATAGGACTGAATCGCAGACCTCTTCGAGGGGGCAACCTCCTTCAATACTTCATTAATTTTGCAAAAGATGGTTACATTGGTGCTTTTTCGGGTATTTAAGGAGTTTCCTTCCAAGGTTGGCTTACATGCAAAATGCCACCTGGATTACATGCATAATGCCACCCGAATTACATGCATAGTGCCACTTTGAATTACATGCACAATGCCACTCGAATTACATGCACAATGCCACACGAATTACATACACAATGCCACCTATCTACCATGTGTTACATAAAAAGGGTGCCATTTGTCATAGGCACTACCTAAGCTAAAACTTAGAACATTACAAAATATTAATCATGGGTACTACCCACGTTCACTAGGAATTATTACAAAAGGGGAGTTATTACATTAAGGGTTAGGATGAGATCCTAACAATGTTACAAAAAAACTATTACTGCATATACCATCTCTAGTTCTTGCAAGGTTAATGGGAGACAATTATTTTTAACCTAAGTTTCAATACCCTTGGAAGACGACCATAGGCTAAAAAACTAGCATATCAGTCCATATTCAACTAGCTTGTTATAATCCTCTATAAGGTTTTATTCATTAAATATCTTTGGAATTTGTTATTTTCTTTTTATAAATCCATCATTTTTTGGGAAAGAAGAACTCTCCATTTTCGTCTTCTTAGATTCAACCATTGCTTGTATTATTTTAGTGGATGTTCTTTTTGGTTCAACCCTTGAAGATGAAGATCCCTAGATAGCCATTTTGGGAAACCTAAATTATTTATATTTTACCTGTTTTGTCTTCTTCATTTTTGATCTCAGATCTTTGTTGTTTGCCCTTTGCTACTCATAAGCCTCCTCTAATATATTTGGTCATTGCAATTTAAAATTTATTTTCCTTACCTATTCCCTAATTTCGTCGAGCTCCTCTCATACCCGCCTTTCCTCTCCTTTCTCAAAACCTTACCTTCTTCTTCAACTTAATTTATCTGGTAATGGTGAAAAAAAGGAATTTTGGAAGGGCCCCAACCCTATTATTGCATTAAGCTTTCCAATGATACAAGAAAAATATCAACCTCCTCATTGGATAGCATCAAAAGGAGATGTAAGGTTATAGTATGAAACAAAAACAAAATTGCAGTAAAAATCCTAAAATAGAACCAGACAAAAACAACACTTTGGCTGATATCGAAAACTATTTCTAGCAAAGAAATAAAGGTTGACCTGACTGTTGTGTATTCCTCCCTTCCACGTCAATAGTAGTAGCAGTGACTCCAAATCTCAACAATAGGTAACAAAAGTAGCAACAAAAAAAGCAAAAGCACACTATAGTAGCAACCACTAGAACTACAAATACTGTAATAGCAACAACATACAATCACATCGAGAGCACCAAAAGACCCCAAAAGCAACAATAGTACTAGAAACATCAAAAGATAACACCCTATGGAATGGATTTTTATTTTGTCTTCGATGAGGTAATCCTTATAATAGATAAAGGAAATAGTTTATGAACTTCCATGTTTGCCAAACAATTAGCTACAATATTTCCTTCCCGATATATATATATATATATATATATATATATATATATATATATATATATATATATATATATATATTATATATATATATAAATATCTTCACCTCTCGCCATTTCTTTTAATAGGGATGAGGTATTCTTAATTAAACCCGTCACCTACCAGTTATCGACTTCTCTTTTCTTAAGATCCCCAAGAATATTTATCGAGTCCCCTTCTATGATGATCTTCCTTAAACTCTTCTGTCTCAACAACATAACACCATAGTAGAGGGCTTTAGCTTTTGCATAACAAATTGTTTGTATCTCATAACTTTATGCATAATCCCATAACACTTCACCTTTCTCATTCCAAAATGACACCTCCTCCCCCAACTCTACCTAGGTTGCCTTTCGTAGCTCTATAAAAGTTTAACTTTACCCAACCCTCCTCCGATTTTAGCCATATAGTGTTTGCTCTTTTCAAATTGATTGGCAAAGGTGCTACTCTAGGTTCTCCCAAGTTCCATTCTCTAGTGATCCTCTTTTCCAAATTGTTCTTAGTGTACACACTACTATCAAAGGCAAGCAAATCCTCCCTCACTGTAGTTTTAATTATATTAAGCACTGAAAGTTCATCCTTACATTTCTCCCTAAATACTCTTTGATTCCTTTCCCACCAAACACCCCACAAAAAATGAGGTAGCAGTAAATTATAGACTTTTGATAGCCTACTGCTGCTAAAAGGGCATCTTCATCCGTGTGTTGTGGTCTACGAGCAAGGACGCCACTTGCATTATCGGTGATGTGACCCGGGTTCAACCCCCACGGTGGACATGTATATGTATAAGAAGTATTTACTCAATAAAAAAAGGGAATCTCCATTGGTTAAAAAGCTTCCTAAAAGTGCTAGGGACCACCCAAGAGTAGAACATAGCTTCCATTAGATTATTATATTACTTGCAAACTCATATTGAATAAACAAGTGGTCAAATGATTCAACATCTTGCATACAAAGAGAGCATATATTTGGCATTTGAAAACTTCTCTCACTTAGGTTGTCTAGATTTAGAATCTTGTTTTGTAAGCATAACCAAAGAAAGAAAGTCAATTTGGGGATTATCTTATTCTTCCAAACCTTATTTATAGGAAAGTCCCCCTCCACACCTCCACATTGTAGGGTATAAGCCGATTTCATAGAGAATTTCTCTGAGAAAGTAGGGAACTAGATCAAGGAATCCTTATCTTCATTTTGAGGTAAGTGGTACTATTGCAACAAGTTGTTAATATTTAGTAGAGATTGTTGCAATTTCGAAACAACATAATCCATAGTTAGCTCTTTTAAAAACCTCTGACCTTTCCCAAATTCTATGAAATCTTTGACTAGCGGTCCATATTTTAGAGCCAAAGGGTCTTTTAGTCTTTTGAACTCCTGTAGATGCTATAAAGGACTATCTGCAATCCAAGTGTCTTCCTAAAAAATATTTCTTTGCCTTATCCTACCATACATCTTAGTCCACTTCTACTACCGGCAAGGACGCCACTTGCATTATCAGTGATATGACTCGGGTTCAATCCCCATGATGGATGTGTATAAGAAGTATTATTCAAAAAAAAAAAAAATTCCTAGTTTTTGAAATTTTATTTCAAGTTGTTGATCCTTTAGGAGGATTTGAACTTCTAAAGAAGGTTATGAAATCTTCCAAGCACTTACCTTTAAGAATATTAGCCTAAAACATATCTTGTTCCTTGGTCAATCTCCAAACTGTTTTAGTTAGCAGTGCTTTATTAAACTGCTGCAACTTTCTTATTTCTAGACCACCTTACCTCTTCGAAGAACAAACTCTATCCCATGATACCAGAACAAGCCTATGTTTTTCTTCTACCCATGCCCAAAGAAACCTTTTGAAGATTTACTCTATTATGTTTTTGATATTATAAAGGATTATAAAAAGTGACATATAGTAAATTGAGATGCTCTATAATGTTGCCTTCAGAAGCTATAATTTCTCAACTTGAGATAGCATATTACCCTTCCACCTCGCCAACTTCCTTTGAATCTAGTCTATAATTGGAGCCCACATTTCTTCTTTCAATCTATTGTGAAAAAAGGTAATCCTAGATAGATAGCTGGAAAATTCTACTATGCTCCATTGTAAAATCCTAGATATTCTCTATTGCACCTATCTATGTTAACAAAATAAACATAACTTTTACTGAAATTGACACTTTTATTGAAAGATCTTTTTTAGTTTAATAATTTTGCCCCTTTTAAAAGTTATTGAATCTATTTATCTTAACTGATTAAAATAATTTAATTTCATTATAAAAAAAATACAATAACCTTTTTATTTATTTAAAAGCAGGGTTTTGAAAAGGCTGCCCATTCTCTTTTACATCGATTTAGTTACATTAAACTATTTAAAGTAGGGTTTTAAAAGGGTTACCCTTTCCCTTTTACATCGATTTTGTCATATTGAACTATTTGGTACCGTTGAAATTTGAACTTTAACGTGGGCTACATCATCTATTTGTTCCAACTGTTGAACCAAGAACCTATTCGTTACAATAACCTTTTGTTACACAGTGAAAATCAACAAAGTTTCCTTCTTTCATTTTATCCTTGTCGGCATGGTTCGAATCCAAAAGCTACCACTATAACCACTTGTCCTAGTAAATTGTTCATTATTTTATCCTTGCGGGCATGGTTCGAATTTAAAAGCTACCACTATAACCACTTGTCCTAGTAAATTGTCCATCATTTTATCCTTGCGGGTATGGTTCGAAAGCTACCATCATAACTACTTGTGCAACCTCAGTAAACTTTTACTCCAATAAGAGAAACCCTAAAAGAAGTTAGAATTGGAATTGTCTGCCTCAAACTGACAAACACTTAATGAATAGAGGTCGGTCTACTATCTCACCATTTTTCAATAAATAATATTGCATTGTATTTTTAATGTTCTATTCTATTTTTTTTTTTTCCGGGCTGCATAGGAGAGTTGGTCACAACCACACTATTTTTTAGTAATTAACAAGTGCAGGGTTCAAACCAATAATTTTTTTTTTTGTTACATGGTGGGAATCGACCACACTATTTTTAGTAATTAACAACTACAGGGTTCAAACCAATAATTTTTTTTGTTACATAGTGGGAATTGGTAACATTTCCTTCATTTTATCCTTGCGGGCATGATTCGAATCCGAAAGCTACCACTATAACCACTTGTCCCAATAAACTGTCCATCATTTTATCCTTCAGGGTATGGTTCGAAAGCTACCATTATAACTACTTGTCCCACCTTGTAAACTTTTACTCCAATAAGAGGGACCCTGAAAGAAAGCCACCATTATAACTACTTGTCCCACCTTGTAAACTTTTACTCCAATAAGAGGGACCCTGAAAGAAAGCCACCATTATAACTACTTGTCCCACCCCAGTAAACTTTTACTCCAATAAGAGGGACCCTGAAAGAAATTAGAATTGGAACAGTACAAACACTTAAGATCACTCGCCATTTTTCAATGAATAATATTACATTATATTTTTAATATTTTATTCCAATTTTGGTTATTGTTGATCCGAGGTAAAAGAGACCACCTGTCAGGTTCGTATCGTCGATTTAACACGCACTCAAAGAATTTAAATTTGACTACTACTTTTGCAAACAGGCTGCCCCAATATTTTAACGTAAATATCTTTTTGTAAATGCCTAACCAAACAAACATTTCCTAATCCAACCTTGCAACTAATTCTATTAAAAATCTTCCATTCATATGGCACGTCGTTCAACGACTTCCCATTCCTAGGCGTTTTCGGGTAATCAGAATTTTTTATTTATAACACCGTTTTAATATTTTTTTTTTATTTTAAATTATGGAACGATTGTGTTCTTTTTAAATATTAGATGGTCAGAGGTCACAGTAGACGTGCTCTATATTCTCGAATTTCACGTTGAATTTCTGTGTCCGATCCCGGTAAGTTTTCATCCCTTCATTGCCCTTGCGCAGATCCGTCGCGCTGATCGGTTTCCCGATGCCAGACTCCGAATTATCGGCCCGGAAAACCTTCGATTCGATCCCATTGCTGAGAGATTTGGCCGAGAAGAGAATTTTCTAGGCCTGGGAAAGTTAACATTACATTCCTTCAAAATGAAGGGGTTTTACAGGGTTTTGCTTCTGATTTGTCTGGGATTTGTTACGCTAGCCCGATCGGCCGCTGGAAATAGTATTAACACGCTCGGTATCCCTCCGCAAGGTTTGGACGCAGTTATTTTTATTTCGTGTCAGTTGATACTTGGTAACTACAGAACTGTGGGTTTTAGAGCTTTAAGTGGTTCAATATCTGATTAGGGTTATTTTTAATGATGTTTTTCAGAGGAGAAATACTTTCTGTCCGAGAGAATAAAATGCAAGGATGGCTCCAAGGCATTCTCTCGGGACCGGTTGAATGATGATTTCTGTGACTGTCCAGACGGAACGGATGAGCCAGGTCAGTAAAACCTTATTTGTTTGTGAACTAAATTTTATGCTATAAAGGGTTGAAATGAGCACATAAAAGCATATATTGCTCAATAAGAACCTTGGTCTATGCCTTCAAAAGTTTTTGTATTTAATATCAGTTGAACTCCTACCATTTGATAGTTAACTAAATTTCATACTGAACTAAAATTTCTCTTTGCCAGTGAATTTAGATTTTTATTATAGAGAAATTCACTCTCAACAAACCTAGTGTGAACATATTTTATTATTTTTTTCACTATTTTCTCCTAGAGTGAACATATTCTATTATTATTTTTCACTATTTTCTCCTCTTCTAGGCGAATTTGTGTTGAAGCTATGTGATGTCTTGTTGCACTGCGGCATTGTACTTTGCCCGCGTCGTGGAACTATACGTTATTGTCATTATAGAAAATCTCATTCACATGATCGCTGCGTTAAGGGATTCAGGATTTGTTCCCCAAGGATAACCCGATTGGTTGTGGCTGAATGCTTCCCAGCGGGCAACCTATTTTATTAGGAGTGGTAGACCTCATGCCACCTAAAACAGGTAGTCACCATGTATAAGACCCTTACTAGGTGGTAGACCTCATGTTACCTAAAACAGGTAGTCACCATCTATTTTTTTCTAGAGTGGGTAGAGGTTATAATAGACTCTTATCGGTGATGTCACCAGGTTCAATCTTCATGGTATTTGTGTATAAGAAGTATTTATTCAAAAAAATAATAAACCCTTATTAAGGAAATTAATGAAAAAGAATGTTCCGCTACTCTTAAACCACAATGCTTTGGACATAATCATTTGTTTAACAACGTACTGCACCCATGGTCAAGAATGAAGTCCGAAGGAAACAGGTTTGGTTTTCGAATTGTGAGCATCATTCTTTTAAGGCATATATCCCCATTATTTACTTCAGTTGTGTTGTTGAGGTTTGGTTTTCGAATTGTGAGCATCATTCTTTTAAGACATATATCTACATTATTTACTTCAGTTGTGTTGTTGAGGTTTGGTTTTCGAAGTGTGAGCATCATTCTTTTAAGGCTATATATCCCAGCGCTTCTGTTTCAAGAGCGGAGGGAAAATCTAGAGGTGGAAAATGTTTGTTAGAAGTAAAAATTACTTGGCAAATATTTTCAGTTTGAGAAAGAAAAGAAATAAAAGATGAAAGGTAATAGTAAACTTTTAGATTCTAGCGCAGTTAGCATGCCTAATTGGCAAGTTAGAACCTCTTTAGACATAAACGAAAGTTTTCACCTTATAGCAATCAGATTTTGTACTTCGAAAAAAGCTCACATTGTTAGTTAATATTTGGTAAAATATAGAGTTTACTATTCCTAATCAAAGTCACTGGATAAGGACAGGATAATATTTTATGAAAACACAATTTATTACTTATTAGTAATGTTTTATGTTAGTTCACACTCCAGGGTAACAAGGTTGAATTCACATTCCATGTAGGCATATGGATATGTATAACAAAGACACATATCTTATATGCTGGTTTCTCAGAGTCATTCTTGGCTTATGACTTGGACATGACACTTATTATATTTGTGGATGTGGTGGTACTCTAAAACAGAGATTAGCAGAGCACAGAAAGGAGAAAATGAACAGAAAATGAAATTGCACAAAAGCTTTCCAATAAGCACTCTACAATATTCAATTCTATACATGCTACTTCAATGCAATGCTCTACACTTATTTATTGAATAGGATGTCTCTTGGTTGTCTCAATAGTATCTTAGTGTTTCACATTCCTTCCAAATCTGGGTGATCCCTTTTTTAAATTTTCACTTGCAGTTCCAATTCTGTCCTATTCTGATTTTTATTTTATTCTTGTCCGGTTTTGATTTTTGTCTTGTTCTTGTCCTGTTATGTTATTTTTGTCTCAGTCAGGATCACAACTTTGAACATTTTTCCCCTTTAGAATGAATGAGGAAATTTTTATTCTATCTCTGAGTGAAATATACCGATTCTTTACCACCATCTTTGTAAAAATATCTGCATGCTGATCTTTTTAATTGCAGCGTTTCAATTCAACTTCCTTTTTCTGGACTAAATCTCTAATAAAATGATGCTTCAAATTAATGTGCTTTTATTTTGAATGAAAACAGGATTTAGTCATTTGAATTGCATTTTTGTTGTTCATTAAAAATGGTAATTGGTCTTTTTTGCTTTTCACCAAGGTTCTGTAGGATCTGCTTGAACCACACTGCATGTGTGCTTACTGTTTTGAGAGTGCAACTGTTGCTTGTTTCTTCAAACTCCAAGTTACCAATCCATTTCCCAATGAAAAACAAATTCCTGATGTAGATTTCCTATCATCAATTGAGCCTTCCCAGTCTGCATCACTGCATTCAACCAACTCAATCTTATTGGTTGAAGAAGTATAATGGAATTCATAATTTGAAGTTCCTTTCATATACCCCTTCTCTTAGCTGCTCTCATATGATTTTCTGATGGCTGACTCATGAATCTTGAAATCAAAAAGACTGCATATGCAATATCTGGTCTTGTTATTGTCAAGGACGTAAGGTTGTTGATCAAACCTGTATACTTTCTTTCATCCACTCCTCCACTTCCATCATCCTTGCACATTCTTTCACCTTGTGCACGTGGGGTAGCAACAACTTTGCAACTTTCCATGCCATACTTCTTCAACATATCATGTGCGTATTTAGATTGGCAAATGAAGATCCCATCATGTGTTTGATGTACCAAATCCAAATTGTTTATTTGAAATTCTTGCATCATGGCTTGCTTGAACTCTCTCTTCATTCTTGAAGAACTTCATGTGAAAATTAGATCATTAACATTCAGGGAAACACTCAAAATATCATCTTTCTCTTTTGTAGTACAATGCAGGTTTATTCATACTTCTTACAAATTCACATTTCAAGAAGTATGCATCAATTCTTGAATACCATGCCCTTGGTGCTTGTTTCAGTCCATATAATGCTTTTTTAAACTTGTAGACATGTCCTTTACCTTCCACTTCAAATCCTTGTGGCTGTTCCACACACACTACTTCTTCAATCTTGCCATTCAAGAATGCACTCTTTACATCAAGTTGATGTGCAGTCCATCATGTGTTTGATGTACCAAATCCAAATTGTTTATTTGAAATTCTTGCATCATGGCTTGCTTGAACTCTCTCTTCATTCTTGAAGAACTTCATGTGAAAATTAGATCATTAACATTCAGGGAAACAATCAAAATATCATCTTTCTCTTTTGTAGTACAATGCAGGTTTATTCATACTTCTTACAAATTCACATTTCAAGAAGTATGCATCAATTCTTGAATACCATGCCCTTGGTGCTTGTTTCAGTCCATATAATGCTTTTTTAAACTTGTAGACATGTCCTTCTTTACCTTCCACTTCAAATCCTTGTGGCTGTTCCACACACACTACTTCTTCAATCTTGCCATTCAAGAATGCACTCTTTACATCAAGTTGATGTGCAGTCCATCATGTGTTTGATGTACCAAATCCAAATTGTTTATTTGAAATTCTTGCATCATGGCTTGCTTGAACTCTCTCTTCATTCTTGAAGAACTTCATGTGAAAATTAGATCATTAACATTCAGGGAAACAATTAAAATATCATCTTTCTCTTTTGTAGTACAATGCAGGTTTATTCATACTTCTTACAAATTCACATTTCAAGAAGTATGCATCAATTCTTGAATACCATGCCCTTGGTGCTTGATTCAGTCCATATAATGCTTTTTTTAAACTTGTGGACATGTCCTTTACCTTCCACTTCAAATCCTCGTGGCTGTTCCACACACACTACTTCTTCAATCTTGCCATTCAAGAATGCACTCTTTACATCAAGTTGATGTGCAGTCCATCATGTGTTTGATGTACCAAATCCAAATTGTTTATTTGAAATTCTTGCATCATGGCTTGCTTGAACTCTCTCTTCATTCTTGAAGAACTTCATGTGAAAATTAGATCATTAACATTCAGGGAAACAATCAAAATATCATCTTTCTCTTTTGTAGTACAATGCAGGTTTATTCATACTTCTTACAAATTCACATTTCAAGAAGTATGCATCAATTCTTGAATACCATGCCCTTGGTGCTTGATTCAGTCCATATAATGCTTTTTTTAAACTTGTGGACATGTCCTTCTTTACCTTCCACTTCAAATCCTCGTGGCTGTTCCACACACACTACTTCTTCAATCTTGCCATTCAAGAATGCACTCTTTACATCAAGTTGATGTGCAGTCCATCATGTGTTTGATGTACCAAATCCAAATTGTTTATTTGAAAATCTTGCATCATGGCTTGCTTGAACTCTCTCTTCATTCTTGAAGAACTTCATGTGAAAATTGGATCATTAACATTCAGGGAAACAATCAAAATATCATCTTTCTCTTTTGTAGTACAATGCAGGTTTATTCATACTTCTTACAAATTCACATTTCAAGAAGTATGCATCAATTCTTGAATACCATGCCCTTGGTGCTTGTTTCAGTCCATATAATGCTTTTTTAAACTTGTAGACATGTCCTTTACCTTCCACTTCAAATCCTTGTGGCTGTTCCACACACACTACTTCTTCAATCTTGCCATTCAAGAATGCACTCTTTACATCAAGTTGATGTGCAGTCCATCATGTGTTTGATGTACCAAATCCAAATTGTTTATTTGAAATTCTTGCATCATGGCTTGCTTGAACTCTCTCTTCATTCTTGAAGAACTTCATGTGAAAATTAGATCATTAACATTCAGGGAAACAATCAAAATATCATCTTTCTCTTTTGTAGTACAATGCAGGTTTATTCATACTTCTTACAAATTCACATTTCAAGAAGTATGCATCAATTCTTGAATACCATGCCCTTGGTGCTTGATTCAGTCCATATAATGCTTTTTTTAAACTTGTGGACATGTCCTTCTTTACCTTCCACTTCAAATCCTCGTGGCTGTTCCACACACACTACTTCTTCAATCTTGCCATTCAAGAATGCACTCTTTACATCAAGTTGATGTGCAGTCCATCATGTGTTTGATGTACCGAATCCAAATTGTTTATTTGAAATTCTTGCATCATGGCTTGCTTGAACTCTCTCTTCATTCTTGAAGAACTTCATGTGAAAATTAGATCATTAACATTCAGGGAAACAATCAAAATATCATCTTTCTCTTTTGTAGTACAATGCAGGTTTATTCATACTTCTTACAAATTCACATTTCAAGAAGTATGCATCAATTCTTGAATACCATGCCCTTGGTGCTTGATTCAGTCCATATAATGCTTTTTTTAAACTTGTGGACATGTCCTTCTTTACCTTCCACTTCAAATCCTCGTGGCTGTTCCACACACACTACTTCTTCAATCTTGCCATTCAAGAATGCACTCTTTACATCAAGTTGATGTGCAGTCCATTTTTTTTGGGTTGCAATGGCTAAGACCTTTTTTTTATTGTGTCTTGCCTTGCAACAGGTGCATATGTCTCATCATAATCTATGCGAATTCGTTGTGCATACCCCTTTGCCACTAATCTTGTTTTGTGCCTTTCAATCGACAAATCACTATTATACTTGGTCTTGAACACCCACGTCACTCCAATCACCGCCTTGTTTTTTGGAAGTTCACACAACTCCCAAGTATTAATCTTTTCAATTGTATTCAATTCTTCTTTCATGGCTTTGGTCCAAACCTTGCTTTGGGCTACTTCTTCTAAACATGAGGGCTCCACATCAATCACCGTATTATCTTATTGTTCCTTTTGCCTTTGTTCTTGGTCTTGTGCATGGTTTCTTGTGAATCTCCTATCAAAATTCTGATCCAACATTTGACAACTTGGATGTGATTCCTATGTTTTCTTTGCTTTTGTGTTTGTCTTTGGAGAAATGCTTGTGTCTCTACTTGATGTTTTTGACACACCAAAATCTTCAATTATGATTGTCTTCTTAGTCTTTTTGCTTGTTGTCAATATGCTCCCCCCTTCATCCAAATTCACTTCTCTAAACACAATAACTTGTCTATATTTGGGGTTATAACATCTATACGCCTTGCTTTCTTCAGAATAACCAACAAAAATGGATCTGACTTTTTCCTTTTCTTATCTTCTACATGAACATAAGCCAAACAACTAAACACTCTCAAATGACTTACCAAAGGCTTCTTTCCATACCATGCCTCACGAGGAGTCATATTCTTCACTGCAATTGTGGGACTTCTATTGAGGATGTACACTGCTGTTGCAACTATTTCAGCTCACAAATGATTGCCCAAACCTTTTTGCTCGTACCATGCTTTTTGTCATCTCCATGATTGTCCTATTTTTCCTTTCTACCACTTGATTTTGTTGAGGTGTACAGGCTTCTGCCAATTGTCTTGTTATCCCATGCTTATTAGAAAATTGATTGATTTTTTTGGAGTAATACTCATCATCACGATCGGTCCTTAATGTTTTGGTTCTATACCCGCTTTCATTCTCTACCATGGCTTTGAAGCTCTTGAAGACTTCAAAAACATCTTTCTTGTTCTTCAAAAAGTATACCCGAGTATTTCTAGTATGATCATCAATGAAAGCGATAAAGTAGAAGGATTTACCAACACTTGGTGTGTGCGTTGGACCACAAATCTCTGAATGAATCGGCTGCAATAAATATGATGCATTCCATGTTCTTCCTTTTGGACAGTTCTGTCTATGATGTTCTTCTTGCTTCTACACAAGGCACTCCATGGACTATTCCTTTGGCATTCAACAAATACAAGCTTTGAAAGTTCAGGTGCCCATGCCTTTGGTGCTATAACCAACTGTTGTCCTTAATGGCTGTATGACACAATTTGCTCTCTTCTTCTCCAAGCTTCAAAGGAAACATTCTGTTTTTTGTCATAGGTACAACAACCACTGCTGCTTTCCCATTTGCTTTGTCATAAATGATACACTTCTTATTTTCAAACACCACTTTGTAGTTTTTCTCTACAAGCTGCCCCACACTCAACAAATTGTGCTTCAAGCCTGGTATGAAGTAAGTATTTTGGATATTTTTCTTTATATCCTTTGTGTCAATTTGTAAGGTTTTTTTTCCTTCAACCTCTAATGCTTTATTGTCCCCAAATTTCACCTTGCTCTTGTATGAGTCATCCAAATCCACAAACAACTTCTTATTACCGGTCATATGATTTGAACAACTGGAATCTAAGTACCAAGACTCTTTAGTTGAAACTTTTACCACATTATATGACAAGAACATTTTTTTGAGGTTTCACCTTTTTCAAGTGAAAATTTTGCCTTTTTCTCTTTCATTGCTGGCCTTTATTTTACATTCTCTTTCATATGAATGAATAAAATATTTTAATTACGTCCGCGAGACCCAAATATGGTCTATGGGACCTCAAATATGAAAGTACAATTTCTCATATCATATCATATAATCTTTAATATCTTTGATAAGGTTGTTCCTTCTCCTGCTGATTTGGGTTAGCAATTCCCCAACTTCATAGTGGCTATACCTTTTGTTATAGTGACATTGAGCATTCCTCTTATCCACAAATCTGCCTCTACCGCTTCCACTATAGCATCCTCTTCTACCATGGCCTCTTCCACTTGTAGAATACTCATTTTGCTTCTCTTTCTTTCACCTTGGGAATTGGAGTTTGAGCTACCCCATTATTGTTTGACACTCTCGCCTTGGAAGCAAAATCTTGCTCTAAGTTTTCTTCTTCACTATTTTTAGTTCTTTCTTCATGGGACATAAGTGATCCCATCAATTCATCAAACTCCAACTTCTTCAAATCCTTACTTTCTTCAATTATTATTGTACAATCGTTCCATTTTGTTGTCAATGTTCTTAGCGCCTTATTTGACAAAATCTTGTTGTGTCGGTTCTTTACCATAGATACCCATTTTGTGCGTAATGTCATGCACCCTTACACAATATTCTTCCACATTCTCATTGTCCTTCATTCTCAGATTTTAATACTTCCTCTTTAATGTTAGAAAACAAATATTACGGGCAAGCAAAACAATATCACAAAGATTTTTACGTGGAAACCCTGCAGTGTGCATGTAAAACCACGGGGCAATGGCAGCTTCGTTATTTTATTGCTTTTACATGCAAGGGGTCATTCCCTTTTTATAGAAAATGCAAAAAACTGTTCGAAAACTGTCCGTACATTTCCTCTCCCCAGTACGGTTGTATGAACGTAAATTTTCGGGTCGGGGCAGAGCCTCCGAACCTCCGGGCAGGGGGAAGCTGGCTGGTTCCCCCCAACGACCCCCCTCAGTGCATAGCGAAGGATCACTATAAGCTGCACCACCATGCACCTCTCTGCTGAAGAACATTGGAGATCTGGATATTGACTTCACCTCCTAACATTTAATGCTTATAACTTCACTAACTTTGGTGGAGCTGGCCTTTGATAGGCTGTCTTTAAGGTGTCCCAAGCTCCTTTGGCAGTCTTGATACTTACAATTCTTGGGAAAATGCTTGTATCAAGAGCTGCTTGTATGTGATACAAAGTTAAGGCATCTCTTTCTCTCTCTGCCTCTCTCTCTGTCTATATATATATTTTGGTTGATAAATACTTCAATCTGTATGTTACTTGTATCCCTTTTCCACAACACTCCACACTTTGTTGGCTATTAGCAAAGTCCTCATATTTCTGCACCAATAATTATTATATTCTTCTTTAAATTCTGGAATGGGCAGTGAAGCATTACCATATGCCATGACAGCTACAACAATAATGTTGATTTTTCCTCCAAAAACTTGAATTCTGAATTCTCTTGTTAAAGAGAATCAAATCCTCAAGTTCTACACTTCTCCAGTCTTCGATCTCCAAGCTTTGATATCAGTTTTTGAGATGTGGTGGTGCTCTAAAACAGAGATTAACACTTTTGGGAATTTACCCAGCTTATCTCACAGGTCCTTTATCTATGATCAAATATTGATGACAATATAAAAGCATTCAACTATCTGGCCAATATAATCACATTCATAGAATAACAACATTAGCACTCAATGATAGAACTCACATTATTATTCATAAATCAAATATACAATCTCCTGGATTCTTTGTGATTGATTATGATGCATGGAGCTTTGTCTCCATAATATAACCTTACAAGATGACTCTTCAATACTTGACTATTGCTCTCCTTTAACATCCGGGAGATGCATCCTTTTCTTTTGCTCACATATGACATAACTCTTATGACTCTTGACTTTACATCTTGCCACATATCATGTGACTCTTTACTTGCATATTTGACACCTAACTCCTATGACTCTTGACTTACTTACTTGACACATTGCACTCTTACAACTCACACCTCACACCTTGCACTTTTTGACACTTGCATACTTTAACACATAGCACTTGGACACTTCTCACACATTGACACATCCATTAGAGAAATATAACTCACACTCTCTAGTCTAATATTTACAATGTACAATGTACCACATGGTACTTCAATGCTACCAAATAATTGAATATCTCTAACAAACACAACATAGAAAAAGAGAAAATGAACAGAAAATGAAATTGCACAAAGACCTTCCAATAAACACTTCATCAATCTTCAAATCTGTACATACTACTTCAATACAATGCCCTTCACACACACACATATATACACACACACAATGGGATGTCTTTTGGTGCTACACATTCTCCCCAAATGTGGGTGAGAAAATTTCTTTTTCCCTTATGTAATTTTCACTTGCAATTCCAATTCTGTCCTATTCTGATTTTTGTTTTATTCTTGTCCTGTTTTGATTTTTATCTTAGTGTTGTCCTGTTCTGTTTTTTGTCTTATTCAGTATGACAAATTCCAACAGTGTTCGGACATAACATATCATAGGATGCCATGATACAAAATATTTGGGCTCTCAGGACATGTCTGTACCTTTCTCAAGGAGAACTAAATCTAATCTAACCTAAGAGACTTGAATTGTGAAAAAATATTATTTTACTATGCATCTTTGTAGAGCTAGGTTTTTATGTGTACATGGGTTGTATTTTCTCTTGACCAACATGCAGTTGATTATGATATAGATTGCATAGGGTACACAATGTGGAGTGATTTTATATGATTGGAAAGAAAGAAGCTACTGCACTTTGCCTCTTAGTAATGCTTGAGCTATGGCAGACAATAAATGAGAAACATATCCACAAATATTATTCGCATAGATTTATGTGGAGGAACCCTCTTGGATAATACAACTTACGGGGGAAATAGAGTTTTATTTCCTTTCACCAAAATGAAGATGTTTTTTTTTTTTGAAAAAATTGAAAAAAACTTGTATTAAAACAAAGATCAGTTACACAAGGGAAAAGACCCTTCCCAGCCGAAAACAAAGAGAACACAAGAAAACAAGGCGCGAAAACGCGACACAAACCACCGCTGACCGCAAAAAGTCAACAAGTCGTGACATTGCGACATGTCGCGAAAACCAAAATGAAGATGTTACAATGCACAAATTATTGGCATAGTGCGCTGGATTGTGAAAAAATATTATTTTACTAAGCATGTCAACACCCATAATAATTCTATCCATTCAACAAATCCGATTTGACCCAAGAGTTTTTTTTTTTATATAATTAATTTTCAGTGTATATATATAGTATACATATACCTTATACATATACCTTCACTATCACTTTCCAATTACTCTTCTACTAGAAACTCGTTAACTCTTCATTGGTCAAACTCTAGAGATTCTTAACCTATCATTTAGATAAACTCCACGACTTGGCTTTCAAGAGAGCATCCATCCCTACATTTCCACATATCTACTTGGGAAAGTACTAGATGCAATCTCCTTCTTATCAATTATCCTGTTCTCCCCACAAGCTAATTGTTACTTCCCTTCAATCCTTTGAAAGGTGAAATCCTAGTCTTTACTCCCTCCACAATTCCTTTAGTGAAGGAGCTTCTAGGGACAAAGCCAAACTCTTCTCTCTATACACATTTCCTTTTGTGTAAGAGTCACATTTTGTTTAGTGAAAGAGTTCTAATGTCGTTGTTAATCTCTACTCTACCATTACACAATCCCTTTAGTGTAGGAGTACAAATCACAAATCAAGACCCATCTATTGAATCCCATAATGATCTCTAATTTTATTATTAAAGTATATCTCTACTTTCCCTTTCCTTATGGGTTCACTCTAAGGAGCACCAAATTTCCTTTTACGTCTAATATATTAAGAGACATTACGTTATCCAACAGATCTAACTACTCAAGCTAATTCCCAAGTACTCTATATGGAGTGACGCTCGACATAATCTATTCGACGTCCTCTAACATACAACCTTCATCACGGTATCTCACTTCCAGAGTTAGGAGGGTACGCATTAACATTTTCTTTGGTTTCAGTGCTAAACTAAAGTTAAGTCAACCATACAATAGCCAATCCATAACCATAACAATTGCATTCTTTTCGCAAAGCTTACCCAAAACACGCAGGTTCACCCAGGATTTACCCCAATCTGGTAACTAGAGAACATAAATCCTTTCTTACGAATCTCAAGAAACTAATGCTACTACAATTAAAATTCCAGCCATAAGACAATAAAATCTTGCGAATTTACAAACAAGCATCACTTCATTGATTACAGATCACTCTTCTTATTGGCAAAATATCAAAGTCCATCATTGATAGCAAGTCACATAGTGTCATAATAAAACAGATTACAAATGAATCTCTTCTTTAAAGTGATCAACCTCCACATCTTACACACATTACGAGTTCTACTGAAGCACTCTGTAGTTCATCCACATTTGTAAATAAGCAATGATGCACCAATTCAACATCTAGTTTCCTTTACAATCAAACATCAAAACTCATTTATTCAAGTTTCATTCACGAAGATAGAATGTCATCATCTGCTATCGTGCTTTCAGTTGGGGGAAGCCCCGAACCGGTTCTCGAACGTCTGCATCCATTTGCTGTTCAAGGTCGTCACTCTGCATCAGTCTTCTTGCCAACAACCAACCACCGAGAAAGGAAATACCTTGTAACGGGATCAGAGATGGCTCCAAGCATTGCAGTGCTATATCATGGGATGCATTCTTTTGCATCCTAACAACAATCACATGGCAGTTTTCCCAAAACTTCCATCTCACACAAAACTTCCTTCTAATTTGTTCATTCCTCATCCGTATTAAAAAAAAAATATCACAAGAACACAATTCAATAAAATTCATTGTCTATTTACTAAGTATGAAATAGAGGAATTCATTTCCTTATCTCAAAAAACAACATACCAAGATCTTTCCACAAGGTACATTCCATAAGAAAATGAATATCTTAAGTCCGAAACAAACAGAATTCCTTTCCTATTATAAATGGACATAAATCACTGTAGTTTTTTCAATTATAGACATCTTTTAATTCTCATACAAAACTCAATCAAAAAGATTATTGGTCTCATAATCTCATCCGGCACTCGACGTCTAAACCACTCCATCAAAGAGGACATACAGTGGAAACAATCATTTTCTTTATCAAGTCAAATAAAAACACATAACAACAATAGTTTAGCCATATCTACACATTGTACCCTTGTGCAGTCTCACTTACTACGATGACAGGCTACTATTTTCCAGAATGCTAGCATCTCTGTGTTTTAGAGTTACCTTAGGAGGAAGCCATTAACTCATATCACAACCATCTACTGATTCACACTCACATCTCAATTACATACTAACAACCCAAATAAAATCTCAGGTTGGTCAGAGAGACTTTGGAATCACTAATATTTTTTTTAAAATCAAGACATTAAACTATATAAGTCTTACAACAGACGATCATTCTTAGGCAATGGTTCTCCTTACTTTTTCAAAATAAATGAATGAAATCTTATTCCAAAACAAACTTTCATTCACAACACATTGCGGACAACCACACTATATTTGATCTGCACAACTCATCAACCAAACAATATCAACCAATATTTTAGAAAATACCTGGTTTCAACGACGTCTCCTCAGCCAAAATCCAATCCAAATCCAGCAATGTTCTTACACAGTCGATTTCCCTCTTACTTCGAGAAGCGTTTTCCTTCGTCTCCTTTCCAAAGGAAAACCCACTCTCCTCTTCCTTTCCTTCTGTTCCACTAAGTTCGCCGTGGTCATGGGTGAACAGTCCGGTCTCTTAATTGCCCACTCTCAATTCTAACACGTAGTTTCAAAACTCAAACAAACATCTGTTTTTCATTTAGTGATCGAACAACACACAACAACACTGCAGTTCAAGCCCTCAAAACAGCAAACAACTAGTTAATGATTTCTCATTAACGAATCTTTTGTAAAACAAAGCTACAAACTCATATATTGGAGGATAGTATACATTCTTTTTTTATTACTACTCCATTATATTTTTAATAACTCTTTTCTCATGACCCCATAGCAATGTTATCAATCAATAATGATTTTCCTTATTTTTCTTTTCTTTTAAGACAGAATAATAAAAGCACTTTCAATGAAAAGACCATCATCCTAATTAGAGTTTTCATCAAGAAAATGATCATTATGCAGCAAACATATTCAAACATGATATGCATCTTCATGAAAGGCATTTCATTCAAGTTGCCCAAACTTCTACGTCAATTTACCCATCACATCACTTCCCATAAGGTATCCCTTTCTCGGTGGTTAATTCTTTCTGCCACCGCTAAGAAACCTGTTCTTGCAAAAACGCATTCCATTAGCAGTACCATATTCCTTTATAAAATGTACAATTTGTTTTCCAGGAACTGAACATGAAAATAACCCATATCTTTACAAGAGGTATATCCTATTTCCATATTATTCATTTTTTTAACAAGTCACGAAATAATCAATCATTTCATCAATAAGATACCAAAAACAAAACATACATTCATTCATATGAAGTGACTTTATCCAAAGTAAAAAGTCTGCCAAGGGAGGGTCATGACAATGCATCTTTGTAAAGCTAGGTTTTTATGTACATGGGTTGTATTTTCTCTTGAACATGCGGTTGATTATGATATAGATTGCATAAGGTACACAATGTGGAGTGATCTTATACGATTGGAAAGAAAAAAGCTACTGCGCTTTGCTTCTTTGTAATGCTTGAGCTATGGCAGACAATAAATGAGAAACATATCCACAAATGTGAATCGCATAGATTTATGTGGAGAAACTCTCTCGGGTAATAAAAATTATGGGGGAAAATAGAGTATTATTTCTTTTCACCAAAATGAAGGTGTTACAATGCACAAATTATTGGCATAGTGCTTTCCTTTGATTTAAACCTTCTGCTCTTAACTAAACTGCAAAAGAACACTCCACATTTAACCTGAAGGGTCTAGGATTCACTATTGAGCCAAAATCCTATAGTTGACTTGCTTGAACCGGAGACAACTGAAAAGCCAAGGATCATACAGGACATGCTGCCCCTGGGTGTTATCTCCATCTTGACAACTCTGCCACCTTACACAGTTACCAGCATTGTGTTGCAGACAAATGCATTGCCAAGCAGCAGCATATGTGGGCCTTGTTCTGCTTGAATTTTCCTTAAACTTGATGCATCCCACACCTTGTTGATCCTATCTTGATGCCAGCGGCGCACTTGGTTTGATACTAGTCATTATCAAATGTGATTGGAAATGTTGGCAAGGATTTGTTTGGATGAGTATAATCACGCATACTGTTGTGATTAGCATTTTTGGATGGTGGAAAGATCATTTCATCCATCCAAGTCACACCTTCTATTGGAGAGGCTTTTGGTATGCAAAAGCTCACCTGAAAAGAAGATGTGTCAGGTACAAAAGAGAAAAACCAGAAAATTTAATGTTTAATATCCTACATTAAAAACAATCACACAAAGATGAGACAAGATTTTTTAATGAGGAAACCACAAGGGAAAAAAACATTTGTGAATTAAGTAGAGGGGTAAAATGCTCACATTGTTGTCATGCAAGGTTATAAAAAAAGCAATATAACAATACTTCTATATTTCATGGAATGACTTTAAATAAGACTTGCTT
The DNA here is from genome assembly GCA_028583015.1 of Wollemia nobilis. NCBI lineage: Eukaryota > Viridiplantae > Streptophyta > Pinopsida > Araucariales > Araucariaceae > Wollemia > Wollemia nobilis. The sequence goes on along the minus strand of JAQPPZ010000386.1, from coordinate 1,102,517 downwards.
ATAAACTAGTATCTGGAGATCTCCTACATCCTATAGTTATATAAACATGAACAAGAGGAATAAAGGAGTTACAAGCTTTACATCATGGGTTCTTACTTTTGCAATTATATTTGTCGAAGTGTACTAAAATTCTCTACACACGGGAATCTGTTACATAAAATGTCTCACTTTCAACCAAACACACATGACACTTTTCTTATAATGTGTTATACAAAGATGCTCATAAGAAGCCTATAATAAGAGTTACATAAGGGGTGTCAAGTCAACTTCCTTACATATGAATGAGTTACACCTCACTTGGACGGTGTAGGAGAAAGATTCTTCCTATAGATATTTTGATCCAAAACTTGGACAAAATATGGACAAATAAAGATTAACATTTCTAATGCTTCCCTTTAATCTTTGTTTGGGGTTTAAGAAGATTGACATTACTAATTGTCTTCCTTGATGTCGCTTCTTTGAGTTCTAAGCTATTATAATGCTGAAAGAATTTTTCTTTGCATAGTGGCTTGAGGAAGATATCAGCCACATGATCATTTGAGGAACATGACAATTAGCTATTATAATGCTGATTTTTTTTTTCTTTGCATGGTGGCTTGAGGAAGATGTCAGCCACATGATTGTTTGAGGAACATGACAAATAGATAAATTTGCTTTAAATCAAGCAATCCTCTGATAAAATTATGGTGGAGCTCAATGTGTTTGTTCCTAGCATGAAATAGTTGATACTTTGACAACTGAATTTTAGTTTGTTTGTCGCAAATAAGAGTTGGAGGATAATCTTGATGAAGTCCAAAATATTCAAGAAGTCTTCTTAGCCAAATTGCTTCTTTTGCAGCTGTAGTGCAACTTTTGTATTTAGCTTCAGTTGAAGATAATGAAACAGTATTATCCTTCTTACTATTCCAAGAAATTGCTGCAGAATCAAGAGAAAAATAATTTTCATTAGTAGATTTTGTGGTCATTAGGGTCTTCTTCCCAATCAAAATATGCATAGCCACTTGGAAAAGCGGTAGATGAAGAAAATATTCAAGACCATATTTTAAACTTCCTTTTACATAACTAAGAATGACATAAATATAGATAGTAAAACTACACTAATTGCAATATCAAAGTGTAGTATTTGTCAAATAACTTAGACTGCGAACAAGTTGCCTATAGATCTTAGAATCAATATAAAAAGAATTCATGTCATTCAACAATTTAATTCCAAGTTCACAAGGAGCAGAAACAATTTTAGCATCTTTTATTTGAAATATAGCTATCAAATCTTGTGCATACTTTTGTCTAGAAATGAAATTTTTGTTTGATTCTTACCAAACTTTCATTTTAAAGAAATAATGCAACAGTCCTAAATCAGTCATTTTAAAAGTTTTGCTTAATCTAGACTTTGGAAGACCAAGCAAAGAGGGATCACTGGAAGTAATGATCAAATCATCAACATATAAAAGAATTATAACAATATGTTTATTGCAATTTTAATTTAAGGATCATTTTTTTTTTCTAATAGACGCATGGGAAATGAAGTAATCATTGATTATAGAATACCATTCTCTAGGGAATTGCTTCAAACCATAAATAGATTTCTTTAATCTACAAACTAAATGTTCATTGCCTTTCTTAATAAAATCATCAGGTTGAGATACATAAATTTTTTTGTGCAAATCACTGTTCAAAATTACTCTTTTAACATCCATTCGGTGCACATTCCATTTCATTTTTACAGCTAAAGCTAAAACTAACTTGATTGTGGGCATTTTAGCTATAGGAGCAAAAGTTCCATTATAATTTGTTCTTTCAATTTAAGAAAAACCTCTTGCAACTAATCTAGCTTTATGCTTGACAACTTCATTTTGAGCATCAAACTTAGTTGTAAATAGCCATTTGCAAGAAACTAATTTTATGTCTTTTGGTAATGGAACAAGATCCCATGTTTGATTATCTGTCAAGGAATTATATTCATCAAACATGCTTTTCCCTAATTAGGATTACCTTTTCCCTGAGTGAGTCAGGATTATTTGTTTTCGTTACTTCAGACAAAAAAATAATTGCTCCTCCTAGTTTGAATTGGAGCATGTCTAGTCAAATATTCATCATTTTCTTTAAGAAATTTTTTAAGTCACTTAAGATTGTGCTTGGATTGCACATTAAATGAAGAAGAAGAATCACCAATATGCAAATTATAAAGGTAATTATTTAAATTTTTTAAATAAAACATTTTCGTCCTCATTTTTAACAGCATCCACATTATGAATTTTATCATCTACATTTTCAACACTTTCATTTTCATTTTCAATGCAACAACTCCAACTTTAAAACAATTATAAACTCCATGTTTGACAACGCAAATGTTCCCTACTTAGTTTAACTTTTCTTGTTTCAAGGTAACACACCTTTGATTGTTCATTGTAACCAACAAAAAGAAAAAGGGATGCATTTAGATTCTGACTTGGTTATTTTGGCTTTTGGAATTTGAACAAAAGTAGGTGAACCAAAGACACACAAGTGTTTTAAATTTGGCCCTTTCCGACTCCAAGCTTCTTTAGGAGTTATATTCCTTACAACTTTGTAGGGGTTTGGTTGATTAAATATACTGCACAATACATTGTTCCTGCCAAATTTTTTTAATACATGTTCTTAGCATGAAGGAAATATCTAGCCATTTCAGCAATGATCCAATGTTTTTGTTCAACAACACCATTTTGCTTTGGTGTATACAGAATGGTTTCATGCTTAATTCCATGATATTTCAAATAATAAATAAATGCATTGTTAACATATTTAGTTCCCTTAGTAGTCCTAGTTATTTTCAATCTACAACTAGATTGCTTCTCAACAAATATATGAAATTTAGTAAAGAAATCAAGAACTTGATCTTTTGATTTCAGAAAATAAACTCAACTTCTAAAGTAATCATCAACAAAACTTATATGAAAAGGTGAGGCTTGCTTCTGGCTCTTACTCGCTCCACCTAAAAAGGCGTTTTTTAAGAATAAATGAATACATTTAAAGATGTAAGATATATTCTAAACCCTTATATCTGACTTTTATATATCTAAATTTTAGTAGACATTTATCTATATTCTTGAAATCATAGTTGAGAAAATTGAAATCGGATTGGAATTGGAGGAATTGACAAAAAAAAAACTAAAGAAAATGCAAGTTTTCATTGAAAAAAAGCTTTTTTCATGCATATCACAATGAATTAACATTATGCAAATCAAATATTAATACTATAAGTGATACAAGCTTAAACTACACATGAAAGTGGCAAGTGATACAAGCTTAAAGCCTTAAACTACACATGAAAGTGACAAAACACATCTTAAATAAAGAAATTTTAATGCGTCCAAAATTCAAATATTCTTGTATTGCTTATAATATAAAAAAGGTACAAATTACAAAATGTGTCATGAGTCATGACAAATACAATGCCTCAAGATCTTTGAATGCCTTTGCCCTTTGCCCTAGCAGAAGCTCTAGTCTCTCTTTGTCGTTGTGCTCGTGCCTCTTCTTGTGCCTTGGCTGCTATCTCCTCCGCTAGGTTTTCAAAGTTTTCAAAATCATCCATGGAGAAGAGAGGCTCTTGTTGCTGCTCCTGTTGTGGCTTTGTGATCCATTTAGATGATGGATCAATCTCATCTAGGTCAATGGCCTTGGTACTTGTTCCTGTAATTTTTTTTATGGTGGAGGCGAAGGTTGTAATGAACAAACATCAAATCATTCAACTTTTCTTGTGTAAGCCTATTGCGCTTCTTGGAGTGTATGTGCTCAAACATACTCCAATTGCGCTCACAACCTGAAGCGCTGCATGGTTGAGATAAAACTTTGATGGTGAAGCGCTGTAGATTGGGTGTATATGCACCAAAGTCCTCCCACCATAAATCTAGAAACAATCAAGAAAAAGGAAATTTAATAATTCACATGTAAAATCGTAAATTGAGATTATTTTTTAAAACAAAATCAAAAGACAAAATAAACAATAATTCAATGAGGGTTACTTGGCCTCATAGTTGACCTTGACCGAATGCATAGCAAGGATGGGAAAAGGATGCCCTCATATTTCTTATAAGCCTGCATCTCATCCTGTATCTTAATGCGCATTTCGTCATCAGGGTACATGTGGTCAACGCATAGTTGAAGGCCCCCCATCACCTCATAGTTGGCCATGAATGTATTAGCATAAAAAAATTGGGGTTGAGGTAGTACCTCACTACATGAAGAGGGCTATGGAGTTGAGATGTCCATCACTTGTCAATGATATCCCAAATGGGACCATATTTGGTGTGGACATGTCCATAAAATGAGGCAATTGCCTCTTTTGCCCTATCCATAGCCTCATATACATATGCCATTGTTGATTGTTCTCCATCAAGATGGAGAACCCTCACCAAAGGCTCTGACACCTAAAAAAAAAGAAAAATAATTTAAATAAAAATATTTATCAACAAAAAAAATTTACAATACAAGATTTGCAAATGAAAAAATAATTTAATATAACAAATAAATAATAAAATTAATTAAAAAACATAGTCTTGTACCTTGATGGCCTCATTCATGGCTATCCAGAAGGGCTTCTCAAACAAATAGTCATATACCTTCTGCCCCTCACTGAGAGTCGGTATCTTCTGAATTCCACTCATCGCTCACAAACACCTTATTCAATGCCCCCCTCTTGCATCATAATGCTCTGCAATGTCATGAAGTTTGTGGCAAAGCATATATTGCCTCATGAGGTGGAGGACCCATGTATGTTTGTAGATGAATTTTGTAATAGCTTTGGACTTTTGTACAACCTTTGACACCCAAGGTAATTTCCCAATGTCTTCAAAGAGCAAATTGAGCAAAATACGGTGGGGAATCTCTCCTCCAAAATCTTACTAGCTGCTACATACACTATTGTGTTGTTCGTGATGACTTGGACAACATTCTCCTCCTTGACCTCCATCAGAACCTCCCCTCGCAACCCTGCAAGCATTTTGGCACTCTTAACTTGTGCCGATGCTTCCATTGACGTGAGGAATGCAATTTTGTCTATGAAAGCGACCAAAAAATTAATTAAGGTTCTTCCCCTTCCATTGGTCCACTCATCAGACATTATAGTGCAACCCTTCCTCCACGCATTGTGTTGGTCTTCAAGCACAACCTGAATGTCGTCCATGGATTCATGAAGGAGAGGGCCCCTAAGGTCATCATAAATTGGTGGCTTATACTTGTGCTGCAACTTGCGTTTGCATCTACCATGCCCCGCCAATATGGGGACTTTCCTCGCTGCCTTGTGCCTCTCCTGGTTCCATGCAGCCATACCCGCAAGCGTCTGTTGTGCCCATGGCATGGAACATTTTGCAAAAGAGGACTCATCTGTCCCACTCCCTGGATTTGCAACTGATGGACTCAAATTCTCAATGTAAAACTGGCTAAAGGTGTTGTCAGTGTTGGCATACTTTGTATGAGGTCGAGAACGAGGGGTTGACATGGCCTTGCTTTGTCTTCATTTGAGCTCTTTTTTCTCCTCTTTGTTAGAGAGGATGGCATTGCATTCTCTCTCAACATTAGTCGACACCTGTGGGCATAACCTAACATTTTGCCCTGATTTCTTTGCCAAATGAAATTTGAGGCGGTATATGTCTTCTTGAATGATTGACCCACAAAAATTGCAATATCTCCCCTTTATTTTCCCCTTCCCTTGGATACTTCCGTGCTGGATCTCTTTTCGACATTTTCTTGTGGCTGCACATGGAAACAAGTAACAACGAACAATTACTGCAATATCTCCCCTTTATTTTCCCCTTCCCTTGCATACTTCCGTGCTGGATCTCTTTTCGACATTTTCTTGTGGCTGCACATGGAAACAAGTAACAACGAACAATTACTTAAAATAGAAAAGAAAAAAAACCTAAACCCTAGTTTAAAATTTAAACTTTGATAGCTGAAAAGATGGGCTTTGCATACATAGTTCAGGCAGCAATACTTGTGAAGCATTACTTAAAAGGAGGAAAAAAACAAGACCTCTGAAAGAGGAAAAAAAAAAACAAAAAAAGAAGTAAAATTTTGACCTAGTTTTCCAAATTTCTAGCTCAAATGCAACAGTTGAGTGGCTGTTGCATTTGGTTTTAATCTCAAAAAAAATTTAAAAAAACAAAAAACATGCTTGGAATAGAAAAAGAGAAAAAAAAAAACAGTTTGCAAGAGTTTTTCTTACCTTAGATGAATCCTTTGGATGGCTGTTGATGGCTTCTGGTTTGCTTCAAACTGCAAAAAATCCGCTGTTAGGATGTGCTCTAGTGCTTTGTTTGGTGTGGTAGTAGGTAGGCAGACCTCTCTTTCCAGTTTGGAACAAGCAAAATGAGGCAAAATGAAAAAAACAAGGTATTTATGCCCTTTTCCCAACCCATGCTGCTGCGGCCGATTTTTTCAGAAGCGTTATTTTCAATGCAGATATTATCTGCAAGGGCAAATTGAAAACAGAATCAGCAAAAATTGGGATTTTTTTAGCGATTTTCTCAACTATGCTTGAAATTATTATACCGTAAATCACTTAAATGATCTTGCAATTGATTTTCTCTAGATCGCGGTTTTTTGCCGATTTTTTCAGAAGCGCAATTTCCAATGCAGATTTAATCTGCAAGGGCGAATCGAAAGCGGAATCGGCAAAAATTGGGATTTTTTGGTGATTTTCTCAACTATGCTTGAAATTATTATACCTTAATTCACTTAAACGATCTTCCAATTGATTTTCTCTAGATCTATCAAGATTATCATAACTGTGTCTTTGACACAGCTATTCTAGCTTTGGTGCATCTAATTACGTGCATATGAAGATCCGTTGATATGGCTATTCCGATTAAACCTAATGCCTTTTTATTTTTAAGATTTGACTTTCATTTTTCAGCTTGTGAAATATAGCCATATCTAGTTCTGATTTTATATATTTGACTTGAACTATTGTTTAATGCAAATTTAAATTCTATATGGGTTTTCCATTGGAAATAATTAGAAGAGGTTAGTTTAATTTCAGGTAGAAGGGTAGCCATAGAAAGAAATTAATTGATTAATTCTAAAATAGAATTAACCTTCTATTATTAATGAATTGAAAAAATAAAACACAAAACACTCAACTTTAAAATAAGATGAAAAAAAAAAAAAAATCAATTTGTCAAAACCATACTGATCTAGTTAAAAATATATTTATATATAATTAAAATTATTATTGTTCTTAAAAAACAAATTATATATAGAGAGAGATGAATGGTAACTAAAAGACTTTAGTTAAATAACAAATGTCATCTAATACAAACTAAAGATATTTTAATGCACTATTAAAATAGGAGAAATAAAAATTAAGATGTTAAAAACATTATTAAACAAAGGTTAAAATATTTAACCCAAACATAGTAGTCAAATGGCATTAGCTCAACCAGCTATATTCATCAACTTTCAAGGACGGGACTCAGGTTTGAATCTTGTTATGTGATACATGCATAATTGCCAAGTTGTAATACCACTATGTGGTCATGTTGTAATATGGGTGGGACTCGTTTCAATCCCATGTAACCATTTAAAAAAAAAAGAAAAAAGAAAAAAGAAAAGAAAAAAACCAAACATAGTAAGAAAACTCACAACTTAGCAAAAGCTCAACACTCCAATTTTGGAGAGTTTCTTGACAACTTGGGAAAACTTGGCAAAAAAAAGTGTTGAAGAAAATAATTTCATTCATAAAACAATACATTTAAGACAAAAGTTAGATTTTTAAGAAAATAGTTCAATTACAATTCATGATAATGAGTGATCATAAAAAACAACAAAAATACAACATGCTAAACTTAAAGTAGTTTTAAATTGCTCTTTACTTTCCCTACCTTTTGCTTGAACTGGATGCTTGTATAGGTCATTGAATTTTAGGCTTCTCAGGCATAGGATTGTCATTGTATGGTTCTTCCAATCCTTGAGTGTGTTTTGCTTCTGCCTCTAATGCCTTGGTGTCCTCTAGAATGAACATAGTATCTTGTAGACCTTCTACAATCAAAATCTGAAAGTGGATCCAGGCTGTCCAATTTAATCACGTCATAGGAATCATTCTCCTCCACCTGTCTGGTGCAAAGCTGAAGATTTTATTGCACAAAGATGAAAAGATGAGGTCATTGAGGCACTCTTGGATCAACCCGTTGCGTTTCTTGGTGTGTATGGTCTCAAATAGAGACCTTTTGCGTTGACACTCAGAAGCACTACAAGGCTGACTCAAAAAGCAGACGACAATCCTTTCAAAATTGGTGTCTTCCCACCAAAATCTGAAAGTGGATCCAGGCTGTCCAATTTAATCACGTCATAGGATTCATTCTCCTCCACCTGTCTGGTGCAAAGCTGAAGATTTTATTGCACAAAGATGAAAAGATGAGGTCATTGAGGCACTCTTGGATCAACCCGTTGTATTTCTTGGTGTGTATGGTCTCAAAGAGAGACCTTTTGCGTTGACACTCAGAAGCACTACAAGGCTGACTCAAAAAGCAGATGACAATCCTTTCAAAATTGGTGTTTAAGCACCATAATCTTCCCACAAAAATTTGCAAAAAGGAAATGCAGATGACAATCCTTTCAAAATTGGTGTTTAAGCACCATATCTTCCCACCAAAATTTGCAAAAAGGAAATTTTATAAATTAGAAATTTATATTTGTAATTTTGTAAACTACAAGTAAATTTTTTTAAAAGTTTAAATTTTTTACCTGGCCACAAGGTCATCTTTGATTCAATACAATAGGGGAATGAAAACAGTCTCCCTTGAGCCTCCTTATAGGCTTGCAACTTGGCAAGGATTAGGCAATGTTTGGCCGGGTTATCTATCATACTTAATGCAAGCGTGGAAGCCCCCTTGGACCACTTCATCATAATTAAAATTGAGATTGGAAAAGAAGTCGGAGTTCAAGAAGTACCCTGTTGCATGAAGAGGTCGTGGAATTGCCTTGTCCATATTTTATCAATAATTCACCAAATGGGATTGCATTTGTATTGATTGCCTCCGTAGTTTTGTTGGATGGCTTCTTTTGCACTATTCATGGCCTCATACAATTATCCCATTGCAAATTTCTCTCCATCCACAAGGCAAAGAACCCTGACCAAGGGTTCTGTCATCTAAAACTAAATAGTAAAAATTAATCATTGTAAATTACTAAATATATCTAATTAAAAATTACAAATCTAAATTTGTAATTATTAATAAAATTAAGTAACACTAAAAATTTAGATTTTAGACTGCAAAATAATTAATTGCCTTGAATGTTTCCTTCATTATCACCCAAAATGCCTCATGAAAGATTTGCGTCCAGACCCTCAACTCTTTGTTCTTTGCATCATGTGGCGAGGCATACCATTCCTTATAAACATCCTCTTAAGAGCAGGTGATATAGCTAGAAGGTTGTGCAGGGCAATGAAGTTTGAGGTGAATTAGGTGACACGTGGGCAAAGAATACTCCTTCCCTCATTGTGCTCTCTCATCAAGCTGAGTACCCATGTATGGTTGTATATGTATCTCATAATGTTATTCACCTTATCAACCAGAGTCTTCACCTATGACAGTTTGCCAATGTCCTCAAGGATGGCGACAATGCAAAGGTCGATGCTTGGGCTCCAAAAAATAGAGGGTTCTCTAGAAGCCTACCTGTAGACATATATGCCCCTGCGGTGTCCATCACAACTTGGACAACATTGTGTACTCCTACTTCCAGCATGACCTCCAACAATTTGAACAACTGTGCACTCTTCACCTCTTGCAAGGCATCAACTGACTTTAAGAAGACCATGGATACACCGGAAGCCACTATGAAATTGAGGAGTGTGTGGTTCTTCGCATCCGTCCATCCATCAAATAAAATGCTGGTGCCCTTTTTCATCAACAACTGCCTTTATTCTTCTAGAAGAGCACGTGTGTTTGTGACACACTCCTCCAATAAAGGCCCTATGAAGTATTTTTCAGTAGGGGGCTTCATCCCTTTGTCAACCTTGCGTAGTGCCGTCACCAAAGCTTCCCAGTAAGGGTTGTTCATGCAGGTAAAAGGATTGTTGCAGCAGAACCAAAAGTTTGATGCTGTTGTTTGGGCTTCCTTCATCTAATACGAGGGCCAAGGACAAACTCTTTGGCAATGACAACAATATCCTCAAATTTGGTTTCAGCCTCATTAAAAGAGGCCCAAGGCCCTACGCCATGTCCAACTGCAACCTTTGTTTGTTTGGTCTCTATTTTCTTTGCCTCCTTGGTGCACAACCAAGCCTTCACCTTGTTTCTTACTGTATTGTTCACAGGTGGGCAGACTTACACATGATGGCCTCTTTTGCCAACGAGATAAAACTTGAGGTGATGGATGCCTCCTCTCATGTCCTTGCCATAATACTTGCAGTAGACTTGATTCGACAAAGTGCCTTTTTGCCATGCTTCCACATCAGGTTCCTTCCTAGATTTGGAGCTGGGGCTGTTGGATTTGGCTCATTGTTGCCTGCATTGATTCCCATGCCCTTAGTTGAGGAATCCATCTATTTTCCAAGGAAAGAAAAATATTAAGAGTCCTAGGCAAGGCCTTAGAGGCTCTAGGAACAGTAGAGAAGAGAGAAAACAAAGGAAAAAAAAATAATAAAAACTTAAAAAAAGAAAGAAAAAAAAAAGACCTTGGAAATTTTGTGACAAGGAATGAAAACTTCAAAAATATTGTTAAATACCCAAATCGTCCTCCAAATTCGTTCTACAATCTCTACAAGGCCTTTGAAGAGGTTCAGTCACGAGCAGCAGAAAGGGGGGAAAATGCAAAAATGGTTGGTTTTCCCCCTTTATTTCCATTTTCTGCGTTCTGGCAGTTCGGGCCGAATTTCAGCTGAGTTTTTGCCAAGAAATCGTCAAGTTTTTCACGATTTCCTTGACAATTTCTGAGCATTGAGAAATACTCCCTGTTTTATCGCAGACCTGAAAAAGTCTCAAGAAGAACAACTTATTGCGAAAACTCTGCGATTTTTCCTTTTATGAACCCAAATATGCTCTAAAATGGTTAGGGCAAAGTGAATAAAATTAAATGTAAGATTCCGAAAACTTTACTGTGGAGCTTTCGCTCAGATGTTGCGCAAAAACTTTGAAAGAATGCAACCTCACATGACATTAAAATATAGAAAGTTTATGTTAAGTAATAAACAACACTTAGTTGCACTGAAAATTATGTCAGGAAAGTGTTTGAAGATAAATTTCATAACTCTAAAAGGATTTAAAATCTTAATAATATGTATGGGTAAGGGAAATAAATTATTAGGAATGACACATGTTTAAAAAGTAAAAGAACATTTTATTCATGAATGCCACCTACATTGTATGAAGCAACTTATAAAGAATCTTGCATGTAAAATGATAAGTGTATAACATTATTGCAGACATCTAAGATTAAAATGCTCTTCAAAAGAGAATAAAAAGAAAGGTTTGTTGATATAGCCCATAACAGAGGCTTCTTTTTGCAGCAACGAAGCACAAATGGACTCATACATTGCACAAAATGAATGCTTATTAGTGCAGCAAGGAAGCGACTTAGATCACGAAGGCAGTACATCAAGAAAACTGCTTCCTGACAATAATAGTGGAGTGACAAGAAACTGTTTCCTGACAATAGCAGTGGAGTGAAATGCCTCGGAACACAAGCATGCACCCTTCAGGATGCTTAAGCTGGTTTGAAAAAGACATACAGAGACTTCCAACAGCAGACTTCTGAACCAAATAAATGTAAATTTTATCATAAACACGATCAACAACTCTTCTTTGAACAGTGCAAGAGCAGTTCTTTCCCACTTAGACTACTACTTGGAAAGAAAACACAACAATTGCTTAATAAATATGGAAAATTCTTATTCCTTAACAAGGCTACTCTCCTCCAGAATATGCAGCCAAAGGAAAAAACTTCTATGGATATCTTAAAAAGGATACATCCCTTTCCTACAAGGAAAAAAAGCTGCAGTCTTTCTTCTTAACTTGGCGATACAAAAGAATGCTGTATATGAACTCACTTTTGGAGAAAGAAAAAAAAATTGTCCCTCTCAAAATTTACTTCTAATGAGATGAGCTCATGTGCATGACAATATTATCATTATTTGGCTTTGATACTATGGTACAAAATAAAAACCAGAAAAGCTATTGTTTAATGCACAACATACACAAGAAACAATCACAGAAAGATGAGACAAGATTGTTGAAGGAAATGAAATGAAATACTATTAATGTCTGCGGTGGGCCAAAATAAGACCCAAGGGACTATAAGAAGGACAATAATGACTGCCAGCTAGCAGGCTAAAAAACCAAACAAAGAAAAGAACTAAGATAAATACAAGACGAAACCCAACCACCGGGCCAAAGAGAAAGGGATTTGAAAAGGGAGAGCAAAGGCTGCAGTCCAGAAGAGAGGAGTGCACCTCAAGAAGAACGGAGAGAGAGAAGGAGGGGGGAGGGAGCAGCCCAGGAGGGGCAAGCTCCAAGAACCCCCCAAAAACTATTCTCTCCTAACAGTCGAGGCCGAAGTATTGGAGCTGAAGAAGTCCATGATATGTCTTTGACCAGCGCTAGTTTGGAACCCTGACAAACTGTGGGTGCACTGTCTAGTGACCTTTCTTCTGTCTGAACTGGATGATGTGGGGCGTTTCGTCCGGAGTCACCTAAAATTTATTTTCTTTTTTGAACGAGTTTACACATGTTTTTATGAGGGGTCCTAGTCGCCTCATACTGAGTGGGGTTTGAACCTTAGACCCTTCAAAGAGAGGCCAAAGCCCTTACCACTGCTGTAAGCTTGCAGCTATAGAATTTATTTTCTTTTTACAAAGGAGGAAACCACAAGGGAAGCTCTGTGAACTAACTAGAAAGGCAAAATGCTTACATTCTTGATATGCAAGGTTATAACAAAGCAATATAACAATCCTTCCAAATTTTAGAGAATGACTCTAAACAAGACATATATAAATTAGTATCATGGAGATGTCCTACATCCTCTACCGATTTAAACATGAACAAGAGGAATAAAGGTACAAGCTTTACTTCGTGGTTACGTACCTTCACAGTTTAGCGTGCCTAAGTGTTTTAAAATTGCCTACATGTGGAAATCTTCAATGATAAATAACTTGGAGTTATAGATATGTGTCAGTCTCAACAAAATTCACATGACACCTATCTTATGATGCGTTGTACAAAGATGCTTATATAACACCAATAAGAAGAGTTACATAAGAGGTGTCAAGGCAACTTCCTCTTGTATGAATGAGTGACACCTCACTTGGAGGGTATAGGAGAAAGATTCCTTCTACAAATATTATTCTCATAAATGAAAATACTAAATATTTATCCAAAACAAACTATGGACAAATAAAGATTAACATTCCTAATAACATGGATAAATGTCTTCCACTTTTGTCTTATGGATCCCCTTTGTGTTGTTTAAATTCTGCCCTTTAAAACAAATCTCCCAAATTTTCAACGTCTCTTCTACATGAAGGTTTGACTGTCTGAATGAGGATGTCTTTTTACACCTCTACATTGATACTGGTCGCCAAATCTTCTTTTCAAGGAAAATCTTTGTCTTCTTCTTCATTGGACATGGATGGTTCAGAGAAGTTCAATTTCTCTGTGCAAATATGAAGGCAACTTCATCTTGAATGCATTCGCACTCATTTGTTAATTGTTAGCAGTATATGGAGACTGAAACATGGCCAAACACAAGACACCAATGGAGAACCTCGAAGACACAAAACAATGAAAAATAGACCCAACAAAACAGTGAGACTTTTTATATTGATGCAGAGATATAATATAAAACTCTCCATACTCACACTTGATCCATGGAAGGTTATTTATAGGATGTTACAGCATATTCCAAAAGAGTGGTTGCATCCAATTATGTGGTCACTGCTGACTATTGACATAGTCAATAGCACCATACATCCCATTATCTGGACATTGTCATAGCACATCTTATCATCTAGACAATGGCGCATTACATCCTATTGTCCATTGACAAAATTAAATCTCTTTAACATTAAATGATTTATGATTCTAAATGGATCATTCATATCAGTTTTTAGTTTCTAACCTTGCCTTTGGAGTTCACAATTTCTCAAATGGAGGTTGTCATGTTCAGACAGAGATTAGATGTTGCTTGGAAAGCTTGGAGAGGACATTATGGAATTTGAGGAAGGCAGATTTTGGTTGCAGGATGCCTAGGCAGATATAAGGAAGATGGAAGGCGGATACTATGCAGGTTATAAATCAGATAGGCAGAGAGACCATGTAAACTCGGATGCAGAGTTGAAACAATGTCATAAATATAATAGGCAGAATTGCAAGGGTCTGAAGAATTCTTGACAGCAATACAGGGATCTTTACAGTGCTATACAAGGATCACAGACAATATGGGGGTGTATCGGCCGTATTTTGAATTTGGAAAATAAATGAATTACCTCGGCCATTTTCTGGAGTTGTCAAACCATCAAGTGCTGAAATTTATATCCAATTTTGTAAGAATATAAACTTATTTATTTATTTATTATTTTTCAAATATAATAAGTCTTCTGTTTAAACAAGGGGCATATCATGTACTCATCATACAATATAAGGTTCCAAAAGGACTTTAGAGGCTGTAACGTACTTGTCATACAATTTTTGGGCTAGACTTATGATATGAACCGGCAGTAAAATTATGACATCGGAATGCACAAGCTAATATGCAAACAGCAGGAAACACAAACTGATGAGCAAATGAGAGAAGATCATCACCAAAATTAATGACATACGCTCTTCATTAGTGAGCCTTAAACATATTTTTGGAGGTGAACTCATCTGGTTGCAAACTGCCCTTGAAACGAGCATGCACAGGCAGCTTAATTATTCTAACTTACATGTGGTTAATAATCTGTACATGTGCCTGGTCACCACATTGTCCAAGTGAGATGAGCTGGACATGCAAGCTAAGACTCTTACTGGTAACTGAGATGAGCTGGGCGTGCAAACTAGGAATCTTTAGTTTCTGACTGATAATTTCAAGAATGCAAGGAATGATTAAGAATAGAGACTTTTATAAATCTCATCATTTCCTACCTGCTTAGTGGAACTTGTCAAGGCAACTTCCTCTTGTATGAATGAGTGACACCTCACTTGGAGGGTATAGGAGAAAGATTCCTCCTACAAATATTATTCTCATAAATGAAAATAATAAATATTTATCCAAAACAAACTATGGACAAATAAAGATTAACACCAATAAGAAGAGTTACATAAGAGGTGTCAAGGCAACTTCCTCTTGTATGAATGAGTGACACCTCACTTGGAGGGTATAGGAGAAAGATTCCTTCTACAAATATTATTCTCATAAATGAAAATACTAAATATTTATCCAAAACAAACTATGGACAAATAAAGATTAACATTCCTAATAACATGGATAAATGTCTTCCACTTTTGTCTTATGGATCCCCTTTGTGTTGTTTAAATTCTGCCCTTTAAAACAAATCTCCCAAATTTTCAACGTCTCTTCTACATGAAGGTTTGACTGTCTGAATGAGGATGTCTTTTTACACCTCTACATTGATACTGGTCGCCAAATCTTCTTTTCAAGGAAAATCTTTGTCTTCTTCTTCATTGGACATGGATGGTTCAGAGAAGTTCAATTTCTCTGTGCAAATATGAAGGCAACTTCATCTTGAATGCATTCGCACTCATTTGTTAATTGTTAGCAGTATATGGAGACTGAAACATGGCCAAACACAAGACACCAATGGAGAACCTCGAAGACACAAAACAATGAAAAATAGACCCAACAAAACAGTGAGACTTTTTATATTGATGCAGAGATATAATATAAAACTCTCCATACTCACACTTGATCCATGGAAGGTTATTTATAGGATGTTACAGCATATTCCAAAAGAGTGGTTGCATCCAATTATGTGGTCACTGCTGACTATTGACATAGTCAATAGCACCATACATCCCATTATCTGGACATTGTCATAGCACATCTTATCATCTAGACAATGGCGCATTACATCCTATTGTCCATTGACAAAATTAAATCTCTTTAACATTAAATGATTTATGATTCTAAATGGATCATTCATATCAGTTTTTAGTTTCTAACCTTGCCTTTGGAGTTCACAATTTCTCAAATGGAGGTTGTCATGTTCAGACAGAGATTAGATGTTGCTTGGAAAGCTTGGAGAGGACATTATGGAATTTGAGGAAGGCAGATTTTGGTTGCAGGATGCCTAGGCAGATATAAGGAAGATGGAAGGCAGATACTATGCAGGTTATAAATCAGATAGGCAGAGAGACCATGTAAACTCGGATGCAGAGTTGAAACAATGTCATAAATATAATAGGCAGAATTGCAAGGGTCTGAAGAATTCTTGACAGCAATACAGGGATCTTTACAGTGCTATACAAGGATCACAGACAATATGGGGGTGTATCGGCCGTATTTTGAATTTGGAAAATAAATGAATTACCTCGGCCATTTTCTGGAGTTGTCAAACCATCAAGTGCTGAAATTTATATCCAATTTTGTAAGAATATAAACTTATTTATTTATTTATTATTTTTCAAATATAATAAGTCTTCTGTTTAAACAAGGGGCATATCATGTACTCATCATACAATATAAGGTTCCAAAAGGACTTTAGAGGCTGTAACGTACTTGTCATACAATTTTTGGGCTAGACTTATGATATGAACCGGCAGTAAAATTATGACATCGGAATGCACAAGCTAATATGCAAACAGCAGGAAACACAAACTGATGAGCAAATGAGAGAAGATCATCACCAAAATTAATGACATACGCTCTTCATTAGTGAGCCTTAAACATATTTTTGGAGGTGAACTCATCTGGTTGCAAACTGCCCTTGAAACGAGCATGCACAGGCAGCTTAATTATTCTAACTTACATGTGGTTAATAATCTGTACATGTGCCTGGTCACCACATTGTCCAAGTGAGATGAGCTGGACATGCAAGCTAAGACTCTTACTGGTAACTGAGATGAGCTGGGCGTGCAAACTAGGAATCTTTAGTTTCTGACTGATAATTTCAAGAATGCAAGGAATGATTAAGAATAGAGACTTTTATAAATCTCATCATTTCCTACCTGCTTAGTGGAACTTGTCCCAACTTCTACATTAGATAAGGAAACTTCACTGCAAGAACTAACTTGGAGAACCACAGCACCACAGCCTGTGTTAACAAAGTGCCCTTGCAGCCTCCCAAGTAAGTAATGGTTTCTTGCAGGTGGTGCAAGTCCGAACATCAAGCCAAGTATCATCCACTGACAGTTGCTGGAAATCTCGAAGTGCATCTTTAGGATGGGTGACAAAAACCTCCTCTCCAAGTGACTTTGCTTGGACAGTTTTAATTGGCTAACATTGACAACACCATTAATCCCATGTTGAGCTTGGAGATTTGCCTGGCAAATTGTATAAGGCTTGTATTTGATGGGGTTTAACTTGTGGTGGGGTTGGTTGTGAAACCTTTGCTCATCCAAGT
Source organism: Wollemia nobilis (assembly GCA_028583015.1). Classification (NCBI taxonomy): domain Eukaryota; kingdom Viridiplantae; phylum Streptophyta; class Pinopsida; order Araucariales; family Araucariaceae; genus Wollemia; species Wollemia nobilis. The sequence goes on along the minus strand of JAQPPZ010000386.1, from coordinate 1,084,984 downwards.
GAAGTGTAACAGGGTCACCAGCATGGAAAGAATGAAATGCTTGATGGCTATCACGAGTGCCTTGAACTTGACTTGGTTTTGCTGAAGAATATCCTAATCTTTTGGGGTGAATTTTAGCCAAATTCTGCACAAGGGAAAAAACTTTGTCTTGCTTCTTCTGTTCACGGGACACCTGCGGAGGTGGAAGAGAAGCTGGAATCTCATAAGGGGTTAGTCGTTGGAAGGGATGATAGATTTCTAAGGAAGGATGCTTTGTAGAGACATGATGAGCCCACTTGTAGCTATGCTGAAGAATGTGCAGATAATTGTCCCATTGCCTGTTTTGTTGATGATACATGTGTGGAGCATGGAATAAGATGCGAGGAACAAATTGAGTCAGGCCATTTATTTATGGATGAAATGAAATGGAGAAGCAAAATTGACAACCAGGAATCTTCCATAATAAACTCCGAAAGGGATAAGTAATGCGAGTTATGATCAGAAATAATAGTAAGTTTTAGTCCAAACAGGTCCAAACATATCTGAAAAATAAGTCGGTTGCTTGGAGAGCATCAGTAGACTTGGTGCATGGCATGAAAATTGCCATTTGGGAGAATTGACACACCACAATAAAAATGCAGTTATGTTGGTGCTGAGTTGTAGGCAGACCACTAATGAAATCCATGGAAATAGATCCCATAATCAGGAAGGGACTGTTGAATGCTGGTATAATCCAGGCTTTTTGATAGAAAGGCTTAGATTTACGACAAAGTAAGCACTGACGGATAAATGCTTCATCTCCCTTATAGAAGGCCAATAAAGTTAGCACTAAAGGTGATGCAAGGTCTTCTGCACACCAAAATGTCCTTCATATGAAGACAAATGAGCCTCCTTGTGTAGAAGTTGATGAGAGTGACCAACAGGAATGCGAACTTGATGCAGCAAATGCAGAAGCAGCAACTGTGTAACAGGCTGACAGTAGGGCAGGACAAGGGGCCATGACCTAGATCAACTTGAGGCAAAGGAAAATTATACTCAGCAAGGATGGATCCCAAGTGAGCAAGGATGTATGCTGGATACCTTGAAGAGGCTGTGATACCAGATGATATATACCTGCAGTAAAATTATGATAACAAAATGCACAAACTGATACATAATACTAATAGCAGAAAACACAGAATGATGAGCAAGTAAAAGTAAAAAAGTAAAGTAGATTTATTGTCCACGAGGCCATAGGCCATATGGGACGATGTGGTTATCCAAGTGTTTATCCACCCATACCGGAGTATGGTGTACAACTCTATTCCCTTTCAGATTTGAACCTTGGACCTCCTGTTTGGAGATCCGAAGTCTTAAACATTAGGCCCACTAGAGTCGTACACTCTTCATTCCTGATGTATACATAGATTAAATAGATTTACAAAGGTAAGATTGAATGGTTGCAAACTGCCCTTGAACTAGGCATGCATAGACACCTCAGTTACTCTAATGTACCTGCAGTTAATGATTTGTACATGTGCATGGACCCCTTATTTAGTTCAAATGAGATGAATGGGACATGCAAACTAATATCTGGTAACTGAGATGAACTGGACTAGGACTCAGACTGATAATTACCAGGATGAAAGAGATGATGAAGAACAGAGACCATTATAAATCTTATCAATTTAAAACAAAGTCACTTGCAGTCACTTGTACGGAAAACTAAACTAGAGTAAATTGGACTGGTCTCTATAGAAATTTGTGTTGTTCAAGTGGTTTTTTAATCAAAATTTGTGATTGGAATCAATATTCTTATTATCTTTGAAATTTGTTGATTCTGGAATGTGTTATCCTAACCTTAAAGTCAAGCTTGGTGAACCTACAGTGTAATAAATGAACTGGTGGTGTTTAATCAATGAAGCTATGATGATTGGAACATGGCGTATTTATTCCCATTTCTAGCCCCAGACAAATCTTGGTTTGTTTCTTGCAATTTTGGAATGAGTGTTGTTATCATGCTCATACTTTTTTAATGGTTAAAGAAGAGCTATTGAAATGGATTTTGAAGCTTCAATAAAGGCAATTCCAAGGACAGGCTTTCAGAAGATATTGGGCTCCTATAATTAATTTAACTTTGGCATTGGGACATAGTGGTGTGGTGATTGTCATGTTACCATGCTTGCTAATACGTGGATGGATTCACCATTTTGTGTTTGTTTAAACTAAGATTATGCAGTTTGGCAAATAAACCTTTGTATGCCTGGCAATGGTTCTTTATTTTTAAATGAACCATTTGCACAAATAATGGACAGGCTAATAATTAGTGCTTTCATTTTTCGGCTTATATATATAAAGAAGATTTGAATCCTCAAATTGGTGGTTCAGTGATAACGAGTCATGTGGTTGAATCCTGAGTTTACTTTTAGCTAGTTAATTTTTTTCCATTTTTTCCAACTAGGCCGTTGAACTTTATTCTGATATCTGTTGGTTGGTTAATGCAAGTGTTGGAACTATTTTGTATATCAGTAAAAAGGTTCCTATAGAGTTGCTAGTTTCTCACTGAAAATGTTATTATCATGACAAATAGCATGAAAGAATGGTCCATGTATGAAAGTGCAAGAGGTTGGAAGGCACCTGTTATACTTTTTTGCATTTCTTTTAATGGAATTAGTTAAAAGAGGACTTCTAAATTTTGCACCTTTTTAATGGTTGATTGCAGGAACATCAGCCTGTCCAGAAGGCAAATTTTACTGCAGAAACGTTGGCCATACACCAGTTTTACTATTTTCGTCTCGTGTGAATGACGGGATTTGTGGTAACGCTTTTTTATTTTCAGAATAAGCTTTATATTGTAATTAAAATCATTTTAATTTCATTTATAATTTCCTTAATGTAATTAAAATCATCTTAATTTCATTTGTTTTGGCTTGATTTTGATTTTAGAAATCAAAGGTGAGGTATGGTTAGTACTTAATGTCAGAGATTGCTTCAGGAACCTGTTTTATTGAAGTTAGGGGAATTGGCATTCTGTATTTGTAGAAACTCAAAAAGAAAAACAAACAAATATTTGGATGTTTTTGAATAGCAGGAAAGATTCTTTGTTGGTCACATTGGTTGCCTTTAATTTTTCCCTTCATATGAACAGCATCTTTTGAGTTATTTTCATTCTAACTATCACAGTCCTGCATGTTTTTTTAACCATCTGTTCGCAGCTTGCCATGTCATTTAAGTCACTCGTTCCTATGACTTCAGCATTTACATTATCCGACTTAATGCTTTTGAAAAAATTGTTCTTGAGAAGCCACTGAATATATGCATAAAAGTATGTTTCCATGTGTGATGGTAAACTATTTAATCACTGCACCAAAGTAAACCACAAAAATGCTGCCATAGGTATCTAGAAATAAACAACAAAATTTATGAAAAAAAGGAAGAAAAGAAAACCTGAATGATTCCTATCAGGTCTGCAAGTTAAGGCCATGGCTGTGAGCCTGATGAAACCAAAACAAAACATTCCTTTGAATGCTTTTGGTAGAAATGTCATAACTAGACAACTTTACATATTTTCATCCTGAAATTAATATTAACACTGTAGCTTCCTAACTACTCACAAAAATTAAACAAAGTCACTGGCACAGACAATATATGGAAATATCATAAGTCATATAGCAGTATGAAGGAGAAACCAATGACATTACAACAAGTTCACAGGAGAAACCTGGCAAAGCATTTAAACTGTCTCAACTAGAGTCTTCTCGAGTATATTGTAACCCTTGAACCATACGTACAAAGTTTGCATGAGCTTTGCCAAGGTTCAGTTATTGTCCGAACTGGCCTGGTTTGGTTTGGAGGCTATTTGATATATATATATATATATATATATATATAATGGGTTATATGAGATTGAAGTGGGTCGGATCCCATTCGTATTACATCATGACCACATAGGGGTATTACAACAACTTGGCAATTATGCATGTATTGCTTGGCAAGATTCGAACCTTGGTCTCCTCTTTGAAAGTTGAGGAATCTAACCGGTTGGACTAATGCCATTTGATAAATGTTAAGGTTCGTCCATGACATTTGAACCTTGGTTTAATATGTGAAACACTTTATTCCAGATCAATTGCTCTAAACCCCATGGGCGGTTTGGAAGCTATTTTTATTTTTAACTTTTCTAAGATTTCAAAGGTAAAGGAGGTTTCATAGATCACAGCCATGCAAGTATGCCTACTGGGTGCATGAGACCACCTTGTGTGACCAAGGGAAATTTCTTCTTTTACCTTAGATTTTAGTTCAATAGTGTACCTTTACCTTGGATTTTAGTTCATTAGTGTACCTCTATGGATCAGAAGTATGAGACCCTTTCGTCAATGTCATGATAAATCATGAGTTTTGCCAATCCGTCTAAGCCTGAGGTTGGGGGAAAAACACGAGATTGCTATTAAAGGAGGCTTCTATATGAGTAGGAATGTTGTTTTGTTTTTCTTCAATTAATATGCATGTGTGTATGGGTGTGTGTTTTTAAATTTTTTTTTTTATAACATCTATAATCTTTTTATTGTGTATTTTTCTGAAACAAAATTAACCTCTGGACTTTTGTGCCCATCCATTCAGACCGAACTCTTTACCTGTTAACTGTGCCTTGAACCACTTGTTTGTAAGAGTGAGTGGGGGACTCTTCACTACCTTTTGCACTTCCCATTGTAGACAGAAAAAAATCAGTGAGGAGCGGACTAAACTTAAGCAGATCGTTTTATCCCTTGAGCACCTTTTTTCCCTTCAGCAACCTTGTAAGATAAATAAACTTGGAGTACGGTTATTAAAAAATTATTCAAAGAGCAGATTTTCATTTTTTTCCTTGGATATGTCTAGTGGACCTAGTCTATTTCTTTTTATAATGGGTTATATGGGATTGAAACGGGCCCCACCCGTATTACATCATGACCACATAGTGGTACTACAACAGCTTGGCAGTTATGCATGTATGGTTTTGCAAGATTCGAACCTGGGTCCCCTCCTTGAAAGTTGAGGAATTTAACTGGTTGAGTTAATTCCATTTGATATAAATGTTAAGGTTCACCCATAAGATTTGAACCTTGGTTAAGGGTGTGAAACTTCCATAAGATTTGAACCTTGGTTAAGGGTATGAAACTTTCATTCCCTATCACCTGTTCTAAACCTGATGGGCAGACCTAGTCTCTCCTTATCTAACATATTATTTAATATCAAATAATCTTATATTGTGATTATATAAGGCACAGTACAACGTATCACATACAAATTTTAATTGTTTGATTGTGAACTGGAAGACTATTGGTTGTATGTTATTCACTTTGGGTTTAGGACAGTTTATTTACAGAAGGCCATTAATTCTTTTTGAAAGTTTATCTGTTTGATTATTAATATTTTAAAGTCATGGTACTGATGTATTAATTTCTGATTGTTCATTTAGACATAGGGTATAACAAGCTTGTTTTTTTTAGAGGATCAGATCTATCTGGATAACTAGTTATTTGCAGCATTAGCAATCATTTCCCTTGCTCTTGCTTCCTTTAACAAATATTAGAACTTAAACATGCCAAATATATTTCACTTCTATGTTTTTTTTTTTTTAAAGCGAAAAACCCCTTGTGGGGCCGCCTTGGTCTGAGAGACCACGAACAGGGGGTTCTACACCGTCAAAGTCACCCGGGAGTCGCACCCAGCCCTGCCCGTACCAACATTATCAATTGGATTTTGGGTACCCAATTCAGCTTTTTGGTAGGGTGGAGATTCGAACCTGGGACCTCCCTTGGAGGATTGCCCTCTCCTCTCCAACTCACCTACAACACCTGGGTCCCATTTCTATGTTTTGGTTGCTGCATTGTTGAACTTGATATTTCTGAGCCGTCTATTCATCTTAATTTCTCTTTGTGTGGAGCAGCAAGTTAGTGAATTATGCAATTGCAGCAACAAATATGTCCATAAAATTTTGAATTTTTCTTTTTAAGCATAAATTGGCTATATATATATATATATATAAATTGCTTATATGGGATTGAAACGTTTCCCATTTATATTAAATCATTACCATGTTACTACAGTATTTCAACAAGCCACACAGTGATAGTACAACTGGCAATTATGCATATATCGCTTGACAAGATTTGAACCTGCCACTAAATTGAGATCCTACATTTTAAACCACTTGAACTCATGCCATTTGACATATATTGGTTACTTTATATATTTAATTCAGGGTTTTGTTCAATTTGTCAACTTTCACTATTGTGTATGGATTCCATGTTCTGTTTTATTGGACTTTTTATCTGGATCTTTGGTGTTTCTTTTGCACAGAACTGAGAACGAAAACAGTTGACTGTTTGTAATAGGGAATTCCTCCATGAATGTAATATGATATATTAGAAATTCTCTTAAAATATTATTTCTTGTGTTGCTATACATTCTTACTAATAGACAATTGTCGCAGACTGCTGTGATGGGAGTGATGAATATGATGGCCAAGTGAAATGTTCAAACACGTGCTGGGAGTCAGGGAGAGCAAGCAGAGACAAGCTAAAGAAAAAGCTGAAAACATACAAAGAAGGGTTTGGGATTCGAAAGCAGGAGGTAGAGCATGCAAAGCAAATGATGGCAAAAGAAAAAGCTGAATTAGCATCATTGAAACAGGACGAGAAGAGACTGAAAAATTTGGTTGACAAGCTTAAAGGTATAGTCAAGTCATGGTCTAATAAAATTTTTAATTAGCAGAACATCCAGTGTGCTGTCTGCCAGTCATTGTGTTTGGCCTTCAATATAGATCTATAGATTTTGGCATCCATGAAAGCAGGGGGAGCCTTAGAGTAAAATATCTAATCACAAAGATGTCGATTAAAGCCATTAAGAATGTTCATGGTGTTGGTGAGTATTACAGCCAAAATTTTTGCCAACTACAATTCCTATGTATGCTTGCCTCCATGATGCTTTTTGCTATCCAGGATTCTTGTGCGAGATCCATTAGGGAATTATAAGGTTGCTATGATCTTTTATTCAGGCCAACTCAGATAAACAATTAGTGCCTCAGTTGAAGATATTAGTTTCTCTGTATCAGTATGTCAGACAATCATGACAATTACAAGGAGTTGTTGGTTTGCATAAGTGAGCTTAATGTTCAATTTTTTTACAACATTGCTGTCATTTGGCTATGATTTTGCAGAAACTAAAGAAGCAATAGAAAAGGCAGAGGAGGAGGAACGATTGAAAAGAGAAAAAGAAGAGCAGAGAATAAGAGATGCGGAGAAACAGACAGAGGATCAGGAACGGCCAAAAAAAGAAGAAAGGGAGCAGGAAACATTACAATCACCAGAAGATGCAAGTAAATATTCCCAACATCTTTCTAAAGAAGTACCAGAATCATTTGGCCAGGTAAAGGAATGCCCTTTGTCATATAGCTTGAAAGTTGTATCTGTTATTGCATTGGGCATGCTAATCTGCATGCTTTATTTATCTCAGTTGATGCTTCCATTTTTTTGTTTACTGAGGTTATGACTTTCAGACATGCCTGTCTAGATGAGCAAAAGTAGTTAGTTATTATATATTTTTTAATAAGATATGTGTGACTTCTATTAGGGGCCACTCCCATTACAAAAACAAAACATTACATTGCTCTCATTACATTTTTATCAAAGATAATTAAACCATATCCAACTTGCCTTTCTATCAAAGATATTTACCATCTTCCTCAAACTGCTAAGTTTACACAATCAACTCTTTTATATCTTTTTTATTAAGAGATAAAATCTCATTTATACAGATGCCTTCCAAAATTTAATTCTTGTCAAGATGAAATTCAATACCGCGAATGGTTAGAATATTTGCTGTCCAGTTTCCATATCTATAAATATATTATCTATAACAACCTGACAATTTCTTAATACCATTTTTAAGGGTAATTATTCATGCTCCTAATATTCCAAGATATTATTTTCATTGTTATTCTTTGTTTTTATTTGTGGGTTTAGCCCCACTTCTTGTTAACATTTGCAATATTTTCTTTTGCTTTCCCATATCAATATCCCCCTGAGTTCCTTTTTCTCTTTGTTTTTGTTTCTTGGGTCTTCCTCTCTTTTTTTCTTTCCCACCAATACTTACATATTCATCAATCTATTTATTCTTCTCACACTGCTCATAGCAAGACTTATCAAGTGCAAGGAATAACCTCAAAAGCACATTCTTCTTTATGTTGCCATGGAACTCCTAAAGTGTAAGGATGCTCTTCCATAGCAATTACCTTCTTATTCTGCCCTAAAATCCCTAAATTGGTACAGATTTCCTCCATCCTCATTTCTCTATTATGTTGCTCTTGAAACCCTAGGGTGCAAGGGATAACCTTTATGCCACTTTCACTTTTATTACTAGGAGAGGATTCTATGCTACTTGGGGAAAAAGAAGATGATTTACCTGGAATAAAATTGACCTCTTCTGCTGTCTTTGTTTTAGGATTTTTCTCCACATCTTTCTTTGCAACTTTAATTCCTTCTGAACTTGAACTTACACATTATACTTTATCATCCCTTGTATCCTTTGTTGTTTCTTCTAACGGTTGATCCAAGTGAGCTATGGTGGCCTTTGCCATATTTTTGGAGTGGAGTATTGTTGATCTGATCTAGCTTCTATTACTGTATGATTTCCTTGCTTTGTCTTGAAGTTGATTTCATGACTAAAATTTTGTCTCTTTCTTCTTAGTTTTAACTTTGCAAAATCTTGCCATGTGTCCGATCTCATAACAATTATGAATTATGTCATCGGGATGCGGTATTTTCATAATCCACTTGTTGATCCCATTCTATTGATTCAGATTTAATCTTAATGTATTGTGACAAAGGTTTTAAAATATCCATAGCAACACATATTCAGGTATATGTAGTATGCTTTCGCTCCTTAATAGTTAGTCCTTGATGAATTCCCCTAAGGTATTTCCAATATTATTCAAAACATCCTTATTGATAAGCTGATATGGAAGTCCAAAAAGCCTAACCCACATTGAAAGCTTCTTTAATATTTTTTGTCTCAACAGAAATTTTTTCATTCCATGGTCTTAAATAAAGGGAATCTCTCCCCCTAAACCATGGGCCACCACCCATTATTTTATCCCTGATTTTTGAACTGGAAAAGATGATGAGGAAAAAACCTATAGGAAGAAAAGTCACAAAGTAATTTGAATCCAATCCTCACTTCCATTTGATCCGATTTTGAATCTCCAAAAACCCTAGCCAGGGCTTGTGGAACTTACATATTAACCTTCTATTTTTAAGAACCATTTTATCATGCTTGATAATCTCATCCTTCATAGTCACTTCTAATGTAAATCTGCTACCTAGATCAAACTTGCCATATATTCGCTCTTTTGCTTATCTCCAACTTGGGCATCCATACTTCTAGCTAGGGTATCCTGACTTCCCATTAGGGATTTCAAATATGACTTTCCTTCCATACTAGCTAGTGGGGCTCGCTCCTTGCTCACACTTGCTCGCACTCGCTCCTAGCATTCCTTCGCTTTGGCAATTTTCTAGAAACAATATTTGGTGCTTTTGTGTTAAGGGTTTGAAGCATTGATGCTCTCTGAATGAACCAGCTGCTCTTCCACCATGATTGAAGATCATCCAACGAAATCATGACAATTCTGAAACTTGGACCAGTTGTAGGCATACCAACTATGCTGCAGCTAGTTATTTTTTATATAGTATACCAAAGATATTAAATATTTACAAGAAAATCCTATTAGTAGCCATGATATTGATATTGTTATTGGTGTCATTGTCTAATCCCTTTACCTTTAGGTTGATTAACAGTGACTGTGTTGTGGTTCAGGATTTTTTACAATGTGGTACTGGGTTTAGCTACAAAAATCATGGAATTTGATTACTTGTTGGCCAAAATACATGGCAGTTGTTTCTGTCATTGAGTAATCAGTTTAGTTATCAATTTTAGGTTGACTAAAAGCATAGTTATATATTTGTGCCTAACATTCCATTTGGGAAATGGATGTCTCACGGTTCGAGTTAATTCACAATGTCATTCTGGGTTTAACTACAAACACCATAATATTCTACTACTCAGTGGTAAAAATGTATGCCTACCGTGCAAATTTATATACAATATTTCTCCTAAACATTTCTCTCTACAGGGAAAATTCCTTTCAGGTGTCTTTGGGAAACTCAAATTAATTTGTAAGTAAAATAAACAGTGAAAATGGCATATTATGATGCATCTCATAATTCAAGTTAATTCACTATCTCATGCAGGATTTAGCTAGAAGCATAATGAAATTCCAGTGGTTGGTGGCCAAAATGTGTGCCAGTTGTGCAAATTTGTAAACACTATTTGCTCTCTTCAGCATTTCTTTTTACAGTGAATAATCCAATCAATCATCTCTTGGAAACTTAAATTAAGTTATAAGCTAAAGAAATAGTGATTTGGAAAATTATAATATGTATCATCTAAGATTTTGCATGTGTGAAAGCAATGAGAATGTAGGGAAAAAGAAACAATATAGTAATGTCTACAGACGACAAAAATAGGTCAATTAAATTAGAGTTACATGATGTAAATTGGCAAGCAATAATTTCAGGGCAGTACCAAGAAAGCTACTTAGTCTAAACTGAAATACAACATAAAATAATAAGATCTATCCTTCCAATGGACAGATGGTAGGGTGGTTGTTATCATACAAAAGTGTGTGAGCACTTTTGATGCAATTATTTTAGCCAAAAAGAACGTGGCTCTCACTAGGACATAATGGCAAATTGATAATAGATCGATTGACTTGATGTTTGACTCGAGGAGTCTTTTTATTGTTCTTTTGGATTGTATGTTTTTTGTTTACAATTTTTTGTGTTTAGGGTATTGGAAATCCTAACAACTGAAAAGACCACAATACTTTGGTCAACATGGACACAAGATACATTAATTACGGAAGGTAGCCCCACATCTGGGATCTTGGAATTCAACTTTTGGTTTAGAGTCTTAGACCAAGATATACTTGCAAAAACATTGGTCAACATGGACATAAGATAAGATTAATTGTGGAAGGTAGCTCTACATATGGAATCTTGGAACTCAACTCTTAGTTTGATATACAAATTGCAAAAACTATTTTTGCTGCAGAAAACAAAAAATTGAAATAAAAGATGGAGGGAAACTTACACAAAAGTCAAGACCCCCATATTTCTTTAAAAAAATTAAGCCTCTCTTAACAGTGTCTTGCATGAAGAAATTCACAATACTTGAGTGGAACAAACAGATTCAACAGGAAAAAAATAGACATGAAAATTGGGGAAGGTGTCCTTAGGCGCAAAAAATCTTCTTCAGTAACAATGAGAAAATGTTTTCTAACCGATACAAATTTTGGGAGGGGGCGGGGGGGTTGAAGTTTAAATGCTCCTTTACAACACTGGCACATATCTAAATAAATCATGGGATTTAGACTAATTGGTTTAGAGTGAAGAGTTTCACACCCTAAACCAAGGTTCAAATCTCATGGTTGAACCATGACATTTAATAGGTACCAAGGGGCCCTTGGACAGCCTATTGAAACCAAGGCTTTTCTTATGAGAGGTCTTGAGTTCAAACACTATGCTCCTTTAAGAAAGCGCTTAGCATCTAGGAGACCACAATTCAAACCCCATCAGTGCCTCTCATGTCTTTAAGCGATACATGCATGGAAGGATGGAGGAAGTGAGAACGGGATCAGTTGTCCAGCGTAATAATTTAGAAGTAGATATCTATGGAACAAAGGTCTTGGTATTGAAAGTGGATAGTCTACCTTTGGGGGGAGAGGACATGTTGATTCTTTAGGACAAACCCAGGTGGAAACCTACCTGGAGAGGGCTCCATAAGAAAGATTTTCAAGTGGGGTGCAGAAGCCAGTTAGGGTTTTTACTTTTAACCCAATCAAGGGAGGATTTGGTGACTGGTGGGGTTGAAGACCTACAAGGTCAAAAATTCTTGCCAAGTGTGGAGCATAATCAAACAAACAAAATCCCAATGTCTGGCGGAGTGGGAGGCACAGGCCAGGATCAAGCAAAGGAACCCAAATCATTCATAGATGTTTTGATTGATTCAGTGGAGCCTGTCCATTGCTCAGAATCAGTTAGTTTAGTGGATGGGAAGCTGAACATTCTGAAAGGTATCCTGGAGTGTGCGTATCACTGCCTTTCAAACGCCCTGATAGGAAAGTTTGTAGGTGCTGGAGTGGCCTTGGCAAGCATTCAGAAATGGATTTCTGGGCACTAGAAGTGTAGGGGAGAGGTAAGTGCATCTTCCTTTCCTAGAATTTTTCTACTATTTCGTTTCACTTGTAAGGAAGATTTAAAAATAATTCTTAATTGGGGCCCCTGGTTTTGGGGCCAAGCAAGTTTATACCTGAGCATTGGACAAGCGGCTTTAAGCCAGAACTTGATTCCATACAGAGAGCCTTGGTTTGCATCCATCTACCAAGCCTTCCCTTGAAGTTTTGGGAAGCAGAAATTTTGATCGCTATGAAAGAACTTATTGCTGTGATTAAAAGAACTTAGTATTCCTGCCCCCTTCCTGTAGCTAGGTGGTTCTAGCTTTTTGTCTCCAATATATTTCTTTCTTCTTCAGAGTGTTTGTGGAATTCTGATAAATAGTGCCTTTCCTCTTCTATTGACCTTGCTGAGCCATTCTGTTTTCCATTTTCATTAATATTTGCTGTAATTCTTTTTTTCCATCTAAAGAAATTTCCAAAGGTTTGTTTGTTCCAGACCTTCAGGTTTCTCTTGACCTCCTTTAACTTTCTTGCCAGTTTATACATGCTGGATCCTTCCACTGGATATTGCCACCATTCCTTTATTTTATCATATAGGCCTTCATATTTTAACCATATCTTTTCAAATTTAAAGGGTTTGTTCCTGCTGATTCTAGTCCCCCAGTTCATTTCTAATAGTAAGGGGTTATAGTTAGAAAATTTGAGGGAGGGCTTGTAACTGAAAATTTATCCTCTTGATACCATTTACTAGATACTAACACTCTAACTTAACTTGAATGGCTTGTTTGTCAATTCTCCTATTTGTCCAAGTGAAATTTGATCCCTGAAGCTCAATGTCGAGGAGACCCACCTCTGTTACAAAGTCTCCAAAATATGCCATTCCTTCTGAAAAGTCTTAGTTTCCTCCTTTTTTCTCATCTGGAGATGGGGCGGTATTAAAGTCTCCCGCTATCATCCATTTCTTGTCTTTTAGAATATTACCTTTATCTTTCAATTCTTTCTATAAGAGTTTTCTTCCCCTGACTGTGATAGGGGCATAGACATTTGTTAAAAAACTGTCTGGCTGCCTAATCTAAGGGTGATCATGATGATCATCTGAAAAAGGCTTTTTGCGATGACCTAGGCCTCCAAACTATCTTTGTCCGACAGAGATATTCCCTGCCGAGGCCCCTCTACAGTTCACATTTGCAAAGTTTGCTTACTTCCAAAAATTCTCTCTTGATTTTCTTCTTTCCACCTTTTCTAGCTTTGTTTCTTTTCATAGCAGAATCTGCGGATGGTAATTCATTGTCAAGGATTTAACCAGCCTTTTTATCTAGGAGCATTGATGCCCCAGCATTCCACCTAATGGCTCATTTCTCAGGTTGTTGCGGGTGGATACACCCATCCGCAGTAGGGTTCTATGCTTACCCTCTTGTATTTCTTTCTCTCTCTTTGCTTCTTAATTCCAGACTTGAAGTCCTCTCTCTTAGTCTATTTTGATCTGCTTCAACGTCTGAGTTTTAAATTGGTTGCTTCCTCATCCTGTTTCTTTGGGGAAGCCCCCTTTGATGTTTTCACCGATGTCTTCCTTTCTTCTTGGCCTGTTTTACTCCTGATATCAATGAAAATTCCCTAGGCGAGTTTAGTTTCAGTTCTGAGACAGGGTCTCACATGTCTCTCATACCACTGTCCTGAGGTGTTGAAAAAAGGTATTTTCTGTTATCTTGTGGTTTGAGGGAGATTTTCATGATAGCCCCCTGAGTTCCTTGAGACTGGGTTTTTGGACTTTAGTTCTTGGTCCAGCATAGCTGTTTCCCTTACTAATACACCACAAGTTTGGTTTTCTTGAGATAAAACCTCCTCTGCTACCCCCTTTCCTTTCAGATAATAGTTTTCCACTTTCCAGTCTTGTGCCTGAATCTTGTCTTGTGCAATGTTCTGCCTTATCTTCTATATTTTCTATCCTTGTCTAGGGAAAAACCATGGACTTGTGATTTTGGGTCTTTCCTCCCTGAGATTTGCTGCTCCGCATTTTGGCCATCATTCTCACTTGGGGCTGAGTCTTCATCCAAGTTTACTTTCCTTTTCCAGACTCTCTTCTCCCTAGGTTCTCTAGTCGGTTATCCAGAGCAATCTTGGCTAAATGGCCCATTTTTCCGCACACCTTGCAGCAAAAAGGCTTGCTCTTATACTCGATCTGCTGAACATATTCTACTTCTTCAACCATGAGAATAACTTCCTCCTTGCATGTTTCATCTGCGTTCTGGTTGATACAGATTCTGGCAAAAGAGGTTTTGTATCTGGTCCTAGTGGTATCTGCCATCCCTTCATTTGTTCCCAATGATTTCATTATTCTGTGGAAAGATATATATAACTCCATCAGCAGCTTTTGAAGTACCATTGTTGCTTACTTGAGATATTCCTCCCCAACCAAATTGCAGATAGGGATCCATGTTCTAGATTGCCTGTTCTTGACTATTTAATCATTGACCTTTGCATCCTTGCTAGCCAAAGAAGAGGCCCATGATTGCCACTTTGGGTCTGATATGAGAATGACAGGTTTCAGCCCAGTGTCAGACCAGAAATTTGTAGAGCCTCCTAATATAACTTTTTCTCACATTCAAGTTTTCTGTATGAAATTCTAGGTTTCTGAGCATCTAGGTAGTGTTTGTTTTCTGAATAGTTTCTCAACATCCACTAATCGTATATACTTTTGAAGTAGCATCTCCTTCCAATAAAGTTATGCCCCTAACAATACGACTAGGATTAAAAAAATAGAAAGTCATGCTGCAAAAGGCTCACATGCTTGAATCACTCGTCCCCCCTTGAAAAGCAATGGTACCCATTGCGTCAACTTTTAACATCAGGTGTGGAAATTGTTTTTTTTTATCTGATTTTTTGTGAGCCATTCCGTTTGGTGGCCAATTTGTCTTCCCTTGACAACTCTATACATCTGAGTGGATTGCCTTCTAGTGGTCCTAGTCAACGTGTCAACAATCTGATTGTTCTCCACTTGTGCTAAGTTATCTGGATTGATTTCTTTAGTGTCCAATTGTTTTGCTACTATAAAAGTGTGCAATAGAGGTGGATGATAGGGCCTTAGAATCAAGCATTTGCATTTTTCATTCGACAACCCAACACTAGGGAGATTCAACCGAAAAGGGGAAGAGGACGATTTGAACAAGCTCAAGGAAGACATCGATCTAGAGGCAGGAATCCAATTCAAAACCAGACACATGAAGGATGGGCAATAGTTCGAAGATAGATAGATAGACTACAAGGCAGAGGACAAGCCTCAGACGAGCCTATCGAAATATTGGACGAAGGGGAAATCGTCATTCGGGTGGAAGGACGAATAGTCATCAAGATCAGGAATGGACGGAGTTCCACTACTTAGATGATAGTATGATCATTCGACGGGTAGATGTAAGAACTAAAAGAATAAGTTTATAAGACAATAGGACTCGAATGACGAGTTAACTCGTCTAGACAGCAACAAAGGTGGATGATAGGGCCTTAGAATCAAGCATTTGCATTTTTCATTCGACAACCCAACACTAGGGAGATTCAACTAGAAAGGGGAAGAGGACGATTTGAACAAGCTCAAGGAAGACATGGATCTAGAGGCAGGAATCCAATTCAAAACCAGACACATGAAGGATGGGCAATAGTCCGACGATAGATAGATAGACTACAAGGCAGAGGACAAGCCTCGGATGAGCCTATCGAAATATTGGATGAAGGGGAAATCTTCATTCGGGTGGAAGGACGAATAGTCATCAAGATCAGGAATGGATGGAGTTCCACTACTTAGATGATAGTATGATAATTCGATGGGTAGATGTAAGAACTAAAAGAATTAGTTTAGAAGACAATGGGACCCGAACGACGAGTTAACTCGTCTAGACAACAACATGACACGTCTGGATGACGAGTTGACCCGTTTGGATGACGTTTGTCCAGAGTTGACCCGTTTGGATGACGTTTGTCCAGAGTTGACCCGTTTGGATGATGTCTGTCCAAAGTTGACTTGTTTGGATAGCAGTATGATACGTCTGGGAGACATTTGCAACCAACACATCTGGACGTGGGTAGAACACGTTAGACTGACATCACCAGAGGAAGACGTCTGGATGCACATCGTCGGACTGATGAGCAGGGAACTTGTCGTCAGCTAGCGGAAGGTACAAGCCGTCCTCACACTGACGAATGGGGAGATTGGCGCATCATTCGACGAAAAAATGATGGATATGATGAACAACCTCAAACGGAAACCCCCTGAAGCCATGGTATTCGTTGGAATCGTCAAAAATTTTAAGCGTGGGATGATGGTGATGATTTTAACAGTCATGAGACTGGTAGCCATCAGTAGGAAGATGTCTCATCGGAAACTCTGGAAGTACGCATTGGCATTGCCATGTGCTTCACCCGCCGACGATAAAATGAAAAAGCGCATTTTTTTGAAAAAAAATAAATAAAAGGAAAAGAAAAGAAAAAAAGACAAAAACAAGAAAAGACGAAATAGGGAAAAAGACAAAAATAGAAAAAAGGACAAAAAGAAAAGGACGAAAGATGACATGCGCATGCAAAAATGACGAGGTGGCGCTCATGCAGATGACAGGGAGAAAGGTGGTAGTTAGACAGACAGTTATAGGGGTGGCAGCGCATCTATAAATTGGAAGCGCTTGGGTGGATTGCTCATTCTATCTTGAGCATTTTGTAGGTGGAGCGCAAGAGAAATCAGAGGATTTGGAGCCGAGGTAGGATTGTCGGTGCACCAAGTATTATTTGGGACGAAGCAAGACGCCATCTCAATTGGTAGATCATAAGCTTCGTGGAGATTTTCTAAAATTTCTGTGCAAGTGCAACAATTTTATCTCCCGATTCGCAAGCAAACGGAAAGCGAGTGCAAGGGAAGTTGCGCACATCAGTCTAGGTTGCGACGTGTCTAGATCTGAGACGTCTGAAGGTGAGCCGCCTGCAAAGGAATACATCTAGGGCTACCCGTCCGAAATTGCAACACGTCTGGAAATTCCCACCCATTTGGAGAGTGTACCCGTCTAGGATTTCCACCCGTCCAGAACGGCTACCCGTCCGACAGCGCACCCGTCTGAAGCTTGCACCCGTTTGAATATTACAGACGTCTGGTAGAAGTAGACATTCGACAATAGTAGACGTCTGGAAAATTCGATGTTTGGCAGTTTTAAATCGTCTGAAAGTATAGACGTTTACTAGAATCAGTCGTCAGGAAAGGAAGACGTCTAGGAGAGGAGACGTCTGGCAGGAGAATGAGTCGCCAAAAGTCAGGGCACCTTCGGATTAATGAGTCAGAGTGTTATGGAGGAAGTCGAATGCCAATTACACCACGATCCGAAGCTTTACCAGAGTCAGTTGTTGCGAAATGACTTTGTCATCATCAAGAGCACGGAGGAATGATGCGCGGAAAAATACCAAGCCTAGAGCAAGTAGCAGCACCTGCAAGGGGAACCAAAGATGTCCAACAGTTTGAGAAAGATCAGGTTCCGATTGATGAAATTACTTGGATTCATGCCAAAGGATATTTTCCCCGACAATGGTGGGATCAGGCACCAGCCAAGGACCTTATCAAGCAGAAAATCAAGGAATTTGGAGTCCATTTTATTTTACAGTTCTCGAGTTTTGAGGACTTCAAGGAGTACCTGATCCAGATGCTACAAACCTATGACCTGTTATGCACTACCAATATAGTACGTATTAGAGATAAGGATCTGGTAGTTGATTTCTCTGTGGAAGCATTTCGGCGCACATTCGGACTTCTAAAAAAAGGGTAAACCAGTGGTGAATGAGCGGGTAGATCCCAAGAAGACTCCGTAGTTGATTCAGAGTATCGCCACCTTGACCAAGGCAAATATCGATGCTATGTTATCAACCCATGGTAATCGTGGAGTCAAGAAGCCACAGTTGGCCAATGCAAGGTTATAGTGCATCATGAATGCTGATGGCCAGTCTGTCAGGCGAACAACGGAGCTCAGATCTTTCTCGAACTCTTGGACATATTTGGTTCTCCTTATAGGTGTTACTACTTGCTTTGGGCTTGGTATTTGTTCGCGCATCATTCCTCTGTGCTCCTGATGATGACGAAGTTGTTTTGTAACAACTAATTTTGGTAAAGCTTCGGATCGTGGTGTAATCGGCTTTCGAATTCCTCCAAAATGCTTTGGCTCATTAATCTGAAGGTGCCCTGACTTTTGGCGCCTCATTCTTTTGCCAGACGTCTCCTCTCCTAGACTTCTTACTTTCCTGACGACTGATTCTTGCAGACTTTTACACTTCCAGACGACTTAAAACTACCAGACGTCCACTTTTCCAGACGTCTACTTGTTAGCGTATAGTTATTTCTTTATTTTGTTAGTGGTATATTGCTGGCATATTGTTAGGGGGAATATTATCTTGTTTCTCTATTGTTATCGCTAGATTATTTTAGGCTCTAAGCTGTTGCTTACGATCCTATTTCTACGGGCTACTTTGGGCTCGCCTTGTATTATTTATTCTCCTATGCTTAATGGAAATATAGTTCGTTCGCTCCAATATGGTATCAGAGCTATTTGGTCATGGCTCGATTTTCTTCGTAGTCATTTGATTGGGCGCTGGATTGACCCGGACACGATTCTCGAGGTCGATTGTTGTAAGCACCTGGGGCACGTTTCCCGAGGTGCCTGATTGGATCTGGCCCCTGACTGGAGGCCGACTAGACCTGCGTAACCTTGGACATGATAGACCTAACCGCAGCTGACGCGGTGACTGCGGATGAAACTCCTATGATGTAAGATTGGATCATAGTCTACGTGGAAGACGACGAACTCACGGGACATGTGGATCATATCTGTAGGATTCACTTCAGTGTCGATTTTCTGCAACAAGATCCTACCTTCTTCCATCACATTTCTTATAAAGTGGTACTTGACATCAATGTGTTTTGTGCGATCATGGAATGTTGGGTTCTTCACTAGCTGAATAGCACTTTGGCTATCACAATGGAACGTAATTTTTCCTTGCATTACCTTGAAGTCACCCAACAGTCGCTCTAGCCAAATTGCCTCTTTGTTGGCATGAGTTGCTGCGATATACTCTGTTTTAGTGGTTGATAAAGCCACCACAAACTACAACTTAGAAGCCCAACTCACAGCTCCACCAGCTTGAGTGAAAGTATATCCTGTAGTGGACTTTCTCCCATCTCTATCTCCACCATAATAAGAATCCACAAAACCTTTAACTTGCAAACTATCCGATCCGTAGTAAATAGCAGCATTTGAAGTGCCTTTTAAATATCTAAATATCCACTTCACAACATTCCAATGCTTCTTACCAGGATTTGCCATGTACTGGCTAACTACTCCCACTGCTTGGGCAATATCCGGTCTGGTGCTCACCATGGCATACATGAGGCTTCCAACTGCTGATGAATACAGTACACGAGACATGCTTGTCTTCTTTGCTTCTGTTCTTGGACATTGGTCGGAAGACACTTTTAAGTGTGAAAGAAGTGGGGTACTAACTGGTTTTGCATTCTGCATATTGAAGCACTGCAAAATATTTTCTATATATGACTTTTGACTTAACCAGATCTTTCTTCCTTTTCTGTCCCTGTGTATCTTCATCTCTAAAATTTGGTTTGTTGCTCCTAAATCCCTCATTTTAAATGTCCTAGCCAACTGAGCCATAAGATCAATGATTTTCTTCATGCTAGGGCTTTCCACCAGCATATCATCAACATACAACAGCAAAATAATAAAATTGTCATCATCAAACCTCTTATAGTATCCACAATGGTCAGCTTTACTCTTGCTGAAACCTTGGCTCTTCATGAAGGTGTCAAATTTTCTGTACCACATCCTTGGCGCCCGTTTCAACCCATACATAGATTTCTTCAGTCTGCAAACCAAATGCTCTTTGCCTCTTTCTTCATAGCCCTCGGGCTGATCCATATAAATCTCCTCCTCAAGATCACCATGCAGGAAAGCAGTCTTTACATCAAGCTGCTCCAGTTCTAAATCCTGTGCTGACTTTTGCACATAGCCTTTTGCCACCAAGCGAGCTTTATAGCGTTCCGACAACCCATCGCTGTTTTTCTTTACTTTGTAAAACCACTTGTTTCCAACAGCCTTTCTTCCAGGTGGGAGATCCACAAGTTCCCATGTTTTATTCTTGCGAAGTGCCTCAATTTCCTGCTCCATGGATTTCCTCCACTTTTCTGCATTCTCAGACTCTCTAGCTTCCTGAAATGAACTAGGCTTACCATCATCAGTTAACAAAGCAAAACAGGACTGATAAACATGAGAATACCTTTCCGGACACTTTTGTGGACTTGTAGATCTTCTAACCCAATGGTCTGTTGATTGTGGCTCTTGGTCTTGTGACTGTTGTGGCTGCTCTACTTGTTTTTCTACTTGCTGTTCTGCATGCTGGTCAAAAAATTCAGCATGTTGGTCAAAAATTACAGCAATGCTGATTTTCATTTTCATCTTCGTTCATGTCTACTTCAATTGGTACAACATTAGGTGTTTGCTGTACCTCCTTCCTTTGCATGGATTTTTCATCAAAAATAACATCTCGGCTAATAATTACCTTGTGGGCAGTAGGATCCCACAGTCTATACCCCTTTACTACATCTCCATAGCCGAGCAAAACACATTTGCTTGACTTTGGGTCAAGTTTGACCTTTTTTCTTTAGGCACACGGGCAAATGCATCACAGCGGAAGGTACGCAAATGAGAGTAATCAAATGGCTTACCACACCAAACCTCCTCTGGAATCTGTCCATCCAACGCAGTTGTAGGTGACCTGTTAATGAGGTAAACAACTGTTTCAACAACCTTTGCCCAGAACCTCTTATCCAACATGGATGCGCTGAGTATGCTTCTTGCACGTTCCATGA
This sequence comes from Wollemia nobilis, assembly GCA_028583015.1. Classification (NCBI taxonomy): domain Eukaryota; kingdom Viridiplantae; phylum Streptophyta; class Pinopsida; order Araucariales; family Araucariaceae; genus Wollemia; species Wollemia nobilis. The sequence continues at coordinate 1,063,856 of JAQPPZ010000386.1, read as the reverse complement.
TTGTACGATTCATCTGCTCAGCCACACCATTTTGTTGTGGAGTATATGGTACAATCTTCTGGTGCTTAATTCCTTCCTGCTTACAAAATTTATTAAATTCCTTGGAGCAATATTCACCCACATTATCTGACCTAAGACATAAAACAAGTTTGCCCAAACTTTTCTCTACTCGAGCTTTGAACTCTTTAAATTTCTGCAAAGCTTTCGACTTCTTTTTCAAAAAATAAACCCACACTCTCTTAGAATAATCATCTATAAAAGTTAGAAAATAGATGGCACCATTTAAGGACTGAGTGGGGATTGGTCTAAATATATCCGAATGTATAAGTTGCAGAAAATCAAAACTCTTACCAGGGCTTGTAGCAAGTCGAACCCTCTTTTGTTTACCAAAATACAGTGCTCACAGAAGTCTAAATTGCAAGACTTAATCCCAGAAAGCATACCTCTGTCATGTAGAATTTTCAGACCTTTTTCACTCATATGGCCTAGGCATTGATGCCATAGCATTACTGCATCCCAAACAGAAGTTGTTTCTGCTGTATGGTTTGTCACCGTATCACTGCATAAACGATATAGGGTCCCATAAGATTCTCCCTTTGCTACTACAATATCTCCTCTGGTAATTTTGCAATAGTTGTTACCGAAAGTGACAAAATACCTTAGCTTATCCATCATCTTGATTGAGATCATATTCTTCCGCAAATCTAGCACATGTCGTACATCACATGACATCCTTTCTCTACCATCGTCCAACCTGATCCTTATGTCCCCTCTTCCCACAATTTCTAATGGGTGATCATCACCCAAGTAGACCTTCCCACCACTATATGGCTGATATTTGTCAAACCAGTCTTTGTGAGGAGACATGTGGAAAGATGCACTTGAGTCCAAAACCCAGTTATATAAAATAGATCTGCTATTGCTGATACAAAAAGCCTCACATGTTGCCATCTCTCCAGAATTTACTGTATTGGCCTCAACTGATGGTTGAAATTGCTTTTCACGATTTTTTTCCTTTTTTAATTGCCAACAGTCCTTCTTTGAGTGCTCTGGCTTCTCACAATGCCACCACTTCCCTTTCAGCTTGCGTCCTTTAGACTTATATCTGGACTGTGATCTACCTTGTTGACTCTTCTCGAAAGATCGACCTCTCACAGCTAGGGCTTCATTGGTTGAGGGTTCCAAAGACGTTTTCCGCCTCAACTCTTTTGCCAACAAAGTGGCTACCACATCATCAAAAGTTAGAGCTCTTGATGATGAATTGCTGATGGTCATCACCAAATGATCCTAAGTCTTCGGGAGGGAACAAAGTAGGGTGATAGCTTTGTCCTCATCCTCCATCTTCACATTAACTGAAACCATTTTACTGATAAGGGTATTAAACTCATTCAAGTGAACTGCCATAGATGAACCCTCCTTCCTTAGGCTATAAAGTTGTTTTTTTTTTTAAAACCGTATTTGTCGTAGATTTCGTCTCATACAACTTTTCAAGCTTTTTCCAAAGGGCTTCCGTGGTCTTTTCTTCAACAACATTGAACAAGACGGAGTCCGCTAGGCATAGACGGATTGTAGAAACCGCCTTCATATCCAGCGTTGCCCACTCCTCATCTTTCATGCTGCTTGGTTTACTCACGATCCCTTTCAAGGCTAGGGCTTGGTCATTTTGAACCAACAAATCCTCCACCTTCATCTTCCATAGGGCGAAGTTCTTGCCATCAAACTTTTCAATCTCAAACTTGGTTACACTTCCAGTCATTGTTGCAGCTCCCACTCACACAAAACCCTAGGCTCTGATACCAGATATAGCAAAATTATGTGCAAGCAGAAAAACACAATAACACAGGAAAAACGAATAACACAGATTTTACATGGGAAACCTGCAATGTGCAGGAAAAACCACGGGGCAATGACAACTTGATCTTTTATTGATTTCGGCAGAATTACATTCAATCAACATTTACATGCAAGGGGTCATTCCCTTTTTATAGAAAAAACAAACTCTTCGTTTCCTCTCCCAAAGGAAGACTCCAAAAACTGTTCGTTTCCTCTTCCAAAGGAAGAGTCCAAAAAACTGTTCGTTTCCTCTTCCAAAGGAAGACTTCAAAAAACTGTTTGTTTCCTCTCCCAAAAGGAAGACTCCAGAAAACTGTTTGTTTCCTCTTCATAAGCTGCACCACCATGCACCTCTTTGCTGAAGAACATTGGAGATCTAGATGTTGACTTCACCTCCTAACATGACTATCCCAAAATCACATCACAAACATCACAGAAAGCATCTTTGAAGGCTTGATGTCATAAGAGAGGAGACATTGCCGAGTGACATGAATGTCTCTCCTCTGTTGTAACCATCCAACATTATATGGTTGTGGGTGTGGTCTGATAGGCAGATTCAAATCCTTCACCATTTGACCAGAAATCAAATTCTTTTTGACTCTCGCTATCAACAATGAAATGTAATGGGTCACCCTTGACCCACAATTGTGAGTGAAACAGGCATTCCTCCTTTTGCGACTCCTTTGGCGCAACATGTGTGGTGGCAATAGTCACATTTGGTTCGGCTTCCATTATTTGCTTCCCTCTATCCTTAGTCTGTGGATGGAGAGGTGAAGGTACAGTGGATGTGGAGGGTTGCAATTAAGCAAACAATGGCTGGATTGCTCGACACTCCTCCATCAAATGTTGGTTGCTCTTGTGATAATCACACCATTTTCCACTGACCTTAAAGGGATTCTTTTCTTGGGAGTCTTTTTTCCAATTCTGATTTTGGGCTTGACCTCCTTTATCATGATTCTTTGGAGAGTCTTTCTTGCCTTTCTTTGGATGGTACTTAGCGTTATTGTGTTATTTGCTTCTCCTCCTTTTCTATTTTTGTTCTTGTGCTTTTGCTCCAATTTGACATTAAGTTTATATGCCTCTCCCAATGGCTTGAATTCAAAGAGGTCCATGTCCTCTCGAATGAACCACTGCAGCGCACTATGATACTTTAGGATTTGACGCCTTTTGGTATCATTAAAACCTAGCTTTGCTTACATGGAGTGGAAAGTATCAGTATAATCTTGAACAAATTGGATTCTTTTCTTGGGAATCTTTTTTCCAATTCTGATTTTGGGGCTGGCCCTCTTTATCATGATTCTTTGGAGTCATTCTTGCGTTTGGCTGGTACTTAGTATTTTGGTTTTTGTTATTTGCTCCTTCTTTTCTATTTTTGCTTTTGTGCTTCTGCTCCAATTTGATAGCAAGTTTATATGCCTCTCAATGTCTTGAATTTGTAGAGGTCCATGTCTCTCTCAAATATACCATTGCAGCCCCCTGTGCTACTTGAGGATATCTTGAATACCTATCTTTTCTGCCATGGAGTGGAAAGCATTAGTATTATCTGGAATAGATTGGTCTTTACCTTGATGCAATTGGTGCCATCGCATGTATTGGTCTTCATAGGCACCCACGGGATCATATTCTTTCTTTATGGTCTCCATGAAATTATCCCATGTGAATGCTATTTTGTCTTCGTTCTCTTCTGTAACCTTGTTATAATATGCTTCCCACCAATTTTGAATAGGTAGTGAAGCTTTCAAGAGTGCAAAAGTGATTTTCTCATTGTCGGTGAATTTATTTATAGAGAATTATGAAGATAACTGATCCAACTAATTTTCTAGGGCATCAACATTAATTTTTCCTTCAAAATTAGGAATATCAAAATTCACCTAAACCTTTAAAGGTGTGGGAGCACTGAATGGTGCTAGATTAGTGAGAGGCTCTATAGAGGAGGTTGTAGAAATTGCAGTAGGGGGTCATTGAAAAATTTGAGCAAATTGGTCCATCATCTCATTCCTTTGTTCCACAAGGGCTTCGTTCAACATCTCCTTGAAAGGATGGATTGTCTCGATGTTGTCTATTCTACTTCTTGCTTGTGATTTTTTGGAATGAAGAGGGAGGTAATAAGAGGAATCTCGCGTTTGGTACCCAAACTTTTGATATCTTGATCTTGTTTTATGGATTTACACTCAAAAGATAGACTGCTTTGATACCAGTGATTCGAAACTCGGAATTTTTGAGTAATCCGAAACTTTGAATTTCAAGTTAAGTTAGATCATGGTGATTCACCTTCCATGAGTTACAAAGTGCATATTAAATGAAAATTACATATATATGATTTGTCCTTTTGTGTTTTGTCTTCTATTGATGTGTCAACATAGCCAAAGATGCATTTTGGCTACAAAAATCTAAAAAATAGAAAATTAATATTTTTAGTAAGTATTTTGTTTTGCATTTTTGAGGGCCTTTGGAGTATTTTTTCCACAAATGTGTTGGCATAGAGTTGTAGAAACAAAATTTAACATATTGAAACTCAATTCCATTTCTCCTTAAATACCTATAGATCTACTTTCTGCAGCAACTAGCAATGACAATACATACAGAAAACATTACAATAGCAAATGATAAATGCATGAGTAGATTTTGTAGTGTCAGCAGTCTATATAGTACTTGCATTACATACACAATTTGCAACCCTGTGCAGAATCTCCTTCATGCCAACAACCACCAACCAGCCTTCCGACAACATCCACATGCTGTGGCCAAACACACACTTCTGCCTTCTGCCTTCAACAACAATTACATGACACAACCATATCATACCATACAAATGAATGAGGGAAGGGTCTTATTTATACAACTAGAAAGTAGTTGCACCCTCCAAGTACTCGATACCTCATCATTTTTCTAAATTATAGCTCACAGGCATTTAACTTACATTTACATTTCATTTCCCACTACAAGACAAACTAACTTATGACTCATGACTTATCCGTACATCACTTAACATTGCATGAAATATTACATTATTACATTACCACTTGATAGCTTTATTATATGTATTCACATTTCGTCAAACACTTAGCATATGAACCTCTTCTTATCATGCGAATATTTCATCTCGAAATTCTTAGTTTTGAGCTGTACTAAGATAACAAATTTGGTGCCAAAGATAATTCTAACACGATTAAAGGATTATTGACAAAAGCAACACTAATATTGAATATCCAATAGCATAAACATTTAAATGAAACATGGAAATTTAGAGTAACAGCAAATGCTAAAATTCAGGACAAGTAATATTACTATTGCTAGCCTCAAGAGGGTTACATCCTTCCCGTTTTATAAAATTTACAAGCATACTTCTTGAGAGTCGATGATGATATTCTATGTCAGTATTCTATGACAATATTCCTGACTACATATTCTATGATGGTTATAGAAATGATTCTGTGACACACTTTCCTACCTATTTCTAACTTAACATGTGGCCCACTTTACATACCCCATGTAGTATAATATTATATGCCAACATGAGTTACATTTAAGGGGTACGTACGTAACATGCCACCCCCCTTAGAGAAGCTTTGCTCTCAAAGCTGAAAGGTTGGAAATTGTTGTTGAAGCTCATGCAACGACTCCCACATGGAATATTTTGGTTGTAGCCTTTGCCACTGTACAAGCACTTTAGTAATGTCATGGGAGCGAAGATATTGAATCCTTTGATCCAGGATGGTTGCTGGTTGAAGCTGAATTGATCCTTCTTCATCTAATTTAGGAAGGATTGTCTATACATGGGTATGTGTCCCCACCACCTTTTTTAGGCAAGACACATGAAAGATTGGGTGGATCTTGGATGTTGGCGGCAACTCCAATTTGTAAGCAACTTCCCCTACGTGTTGCAGTACCTTATAGGGTCCATAGAACTTAGGTGCCAACTTGTATCACCCCTTTTGTTTTAATGACATTTGTTTGAGGAAAACCATGTTCCCTTCTTCAAACTCCCTCTCAATCTTGTGTTTATTTGCTTGTCGCTTCATATGATTTTGGGCGAGTGTTAAATTCTGTTTCAGAACAGCTAAGACCTCCTGCCTTTGAGTGATAACTCTATCAACTGCTTCGACCTTTGAGCTGCCGGGTAGGTAAGAGGTAAGTGTTGGAGGTGGTTGGCCATATATTGCCTCATATGGAGTCATCTTTGTGGCGGTATGAAAAGTGGTGTTGTACCACCATTCTGCTAGAGGAAGCCATTGACTCCACTTGGATTGGTGATTAGAGACAAAGCATCAAAGGTATGTGTCAAGACATTTATATACCACCTTTGTCTGACCATCAATCTGGGGGTGATAAGATGTGCTTTGCTTCAACTCTGTTCCCTAGATACGATGCAGTTCCTCTCAGAACTTGCTAGTTAACTCCTTGTCAAAATCACTAACTATGGACTGTAGGTTCTTGTGGAGCCAAAAAACCCTATCCATAAAAATATTTACCACTGTCCTTATAGTAAAGGGATGACCTAAGGAGCAAAAGTGAGCATACTTGGTCAACCTGTCCACTAATCGATTTTCCATAGGATAGAGGGAGCCTTTCAATGAAATCCATGTAAATATCTATGATATTCACACAATGACACTGAGAGGGGGGGTGAATCAGTGTAACTATTAATATTAATATCTACAACATTTAAAAATGAAGCAAAGAGAACTTGAAAACCAGAAAAGCAAATTGAACAATAGAGCACACCACAACACTCAATATACCGAGGTTCACCAATTTGGCTACTCCTCAAAAATGACTGCTTGGACTCCAATCCAAATCCAGTCTTTGCAAAATACCAATTTTACAAACACTTTACTAGCATCTACTGGAAGGAGCACCAACCCCTTAGTTTTCTGCTTACAATGAGATAGGAGCACCAACCCCTAGTACCAAGCATCAACTTGGACTGCAATTCTAAGCAATTTAAAATGACATAAACATGTCTTCACTTATTACACGATCCTGACTGGTCTGCAATTAAACAAACTCTGCACACTCTCACGGCTCTGCTAATTTCTCTCTTGGCTCTCTTCTAACCCTCTTTTCACAGCAATTTCCCTCTAACAGCATCAACCCTATTCTTTGCACGACTGTCCTTTTATAACCCCTTTTTCTCATCGGGACTTTTCATCTTCTATAACTTTTCAATCCTGCATGCAGTCGAATGACATTCTCGAGCTGTTCGAATTCTTTTCTCCTCTTCATAAGCGGCTGTTCGAATCCTTGCAAATACGGCTGTTCGAATGCTGCAAATACGTCTTTTTGAAAGCTTTTCCGATCCTTCATATTTGGCTGTTCGAATTCTGCAAATACGGCTTTTCGAATGCTGCAAATACGTCTTTTTGAAAGCTTTTCCGATCCTTCATATTTGATTCTTCGAATGCTTTTCAATCGTGCATATACAGTTGTTCTAGTGCATGTCTAACACCTGTCAATGTGTAACTGCAGATCTGACATCAGTTACTTTTTACGTAACTGGCTGCATGATTTTCTGTATGCTTTTTCGACACGTGTCATCTTGCATGCTCCTTCGGCTTTTACCCGCCCAACTGTTACCTGTCGCGAAATCGTGACATTTCTGCCCAGTTGACTTTTTCTGGGCTGTTGACCGCGAAATACTAACTTGTCGCGATATCGCGACACATTTTGTAGCCGTACGCCTTCATGCCCTTACTGTCGCGAAATCGCAACCATTTTGGCTTTTGAAAGCTTTTCCTCTGTTCATGTCGTGAAATCGCGACACTTCGAACTTTTGCTGACGTCATCCTTAATGTTGTCGCGAAATCGCGACACTTCGAACTTTTGCTGACGTCATCCTTAATGTTGTCGCGAAATCGCGACGCTTTCGGCTTCCTGATGCTTCTCTTGCAACTTGTCGCGAAATCGCGACGCTTCCGGCTTCCTGATGCTTCTCTTGCAACTTGTCGCGAAATCGCGACACTTTCAGCTTTTGCTGACGTCATCCTCAATGTTGTCGCGAAATCGCGACGCTTCCGGCTTCCTGAGGTCTCTTTTGCAACTTGTCGCGATATCGCGACACTTTCAGCTTTTGCTGACGTCATCCTCATCTTTGTCGCGAAATCGCGACGTTTACGCTTCCGTACAATCCTTGCTTCATGCAGTAGCGAAATTGGAACATGTCGCGATATCGCGATGTTCTTCGCTTCCGTACAACTCTTGCTCCATGCCCTAGCGAAAACAAGACATGTAGCGAAATCGCTACACCTTTGTTTCCATGCATTTTGTCATGTAGCGAAATCGCTACACCTTTGTTTCCATGCATTTTGTCATGCAGCGAAATCGCTACACCTTTGTTTCCATGCATTTTGTCATGCAGCGAAATCGCTACACCTTTGTTTCCATGCATTTTCGCTATTCACCTTGTTGCTTCCACTCCGATCCTGTCGCGAAATCGCGACACTTTTCATTGCCTGCGCCTTTACCCGACACATGTCGCGAAATCGCGACAATTTTGCTTGCACCTTCTCTCTCCTCGGCCATGTCGCGAAATCGCGACAATTTGGCATGCATTTTCTCTCTCCTCGGCCATGTCGCGAAATCGCGACCATTTTGCTTGCACCTTCTCTCTCCTCGGCCATGTCGCGAAATCGCGACAATTTGGCATGCATTTTCTCTCTCCTCGGCCATGTCACGAAATCGCGACCATTTTGCTTGCACCTTCTCTCCTCGGCCATGTCGCGAAATCGCGACCATTTTGCTTGCACCTTCTCTCTCCTCGGCCATGTCGCGAAATCGCAACAATTTGGCATGCATTTTCTCTCTCCTCGGCCATGTCGCGAAATCGCGACATTTTTCTTTCTGCCTTCGGACCTCTCAACCTGTCGCGATATCGCGACAGAAAACATGTCGCGATATCGCGACAGTTTTCTTTCTGCCTTCGGACCTCTCAACCTGTCGCGATATCGCGACAGTTTTCTTACTTGTCTTTTTCTGCAAATTTCTGAATCTGGGTCACTTCTGCTTTCCTGCAAGTTCACTGTACTTGATCTAACTGACTTCAGAATTCTTGTCCATTGCTTCAAGCGCATCAATTTCTGTATGTGTTGACAACAATGACAATACTTTTGCTGCACCTTGTTCAACAATCTCCCCCTTTGGAATTGTTGGCAACACTTATGCACTCTCCTGTAATTCTTCTCCCCCTTTGACAATAATACCAAAGGGCCATTGCGAGACTCCCCACGAGTCTATGCACACCACTCTCAGACAAATGTTGCTATAGTTAGCAAAAATCATGAATATAAGCAAAACTATAAGTATAGGCATAAATGCACCCCTTGAGAATGTGATCCCAAATGAAAGTCAGTTCTTGGGAATTGTGACCACTCCCAACTTATGTCGAAGGTACTCAAAAACTTCCTTGGGCAATGGTTTTGTGAATATATCAGCTACCTGCTCTGTAGTTGGAACAAAGTCCAATTTGACCTCTCCTTCAGCAACTTTATCCTTCAAGAAATGATATCGGATTGCAATATGTTTGGTTCTAGAATGCATAACCGGATTCTTGGATATGTTGATAGCACTAGTGTTATCACATTTTATTGATATTGGCTCTTTGAAGTGAATACCAAGATCTTTCAAAGTTTGTCTCATCCATAATATCTGTGTACAACATGTTGTGGCTGCAATGTATTCTGCCTCTGCAGTGGATAGAGAGACTGATTCTTGTTTCTTCTTGTGCCATGCTACCGACCTGTCTCCAAGATAAAATGCTCCTCCATTGGTACTCTTTCGTCATCAATACATCCTGCCCAATCTGCATGAGAATATGCAATCAAAGTGAAATCTTTACCTTTTGGATACCACAACCCATAATCCATAGTACCCTTGAGGTACCCGAAGATCCTCTTCTACAGTTGTCACATGAGTTTCTTTGGGACTAGCACTGAAATCTTGCAACCATGCATCTTGCTTGTAATATGTCCGGTCTAGTGGTTGTTAAATACAGCGAGGCTTCCAATCATAGACACTGTACATTGTTTGATCTACATACGGAGATTTGTCATCCTTGCTTAACTTGCGACTTTGTTGTCATGGGAGTGCTAACGGGTTTGCTTGTCTTCCATTGTGAACTTTTTCAACATTTCTTTTACATATTTAACTTGAGAAATAAAAATGCCCTTTTCATTTTGATTTATCTGCAGTCCTAGAAAATAAGAAAGTTCACCAATCATAGACATCTCAAATTCTTTTTTCATTTTAGTTGATATGTCTTTGCAATATTCATCCATCTTGCTGCCAAATATTATATCATCTACATAAACAACAAGAACAATAAGATGCCCCTTCTCTGTTTTGACATATAAATTGCTGTCCACCAAACCTTTCTTGAACCCTTGTTTAATAAGATAGTTATCCAGCCTTGCATACCATGCTATGGGTGCTTGTTTCAAACCATATAATGCTTTCTTTAACCTGCAAACAAAATCTGGATTGTCACCAAGTTGGAAACCATCTGGCTGTTCAATGTAAACCTCTTCTTCCAGTTTTCCATTCAGAAATGCTGATTTTACATCCATTTGATATACTTTGAAATTTTTATGGACTGCTAAAGCCAGAAACATTCTGATTGCCTCTAGTCTGGCTACCGGTGCAAAGGTTTCCTCAAAATCAATGCCTTCAACCTGAGCATAGCCTTTACAGACCAATCTTGCCTTATTTCTGACAACCTGTCCATCTTCATTTAACTTATTTCAAAAAATCCATTTAGTGCCTATTATGTTTTTATTTGTTGGCCGTGGTACTAATTCCCAAGTATTGTTTTTCTCAATCTGATCTAGTTCTTCATTAATTGCCTTCATCCAACTTTCATCTGTGCTTGCTTCAGCAACATTTTTAGGTTCAATGCTAGATAACAGAGAATAGTTCCACACTGCTGCTCTTCTTGTCTGAATACCATCCGTGGGATCCCCAATAATCATTCCTCTGGGATGATTTTTCTGCCGATTGCTGTTTTAAATTTCCTGTTTTCTCCTTCTTCGAGTCAGTTTTTACAACATCTGGATCAATTTTTTGATTCTCATCTGTTTCCTTTTCATCATCACCTTCAATGACTTCTTCATAAATAGGGTAGTTTTCTTGATAAGTAATTTCTTGTTCTCTACCTTCATCAACTTTCACATCAACACTCTCAACAATTTTCTTTAGCCTCTTGTTGTAACATGTGTAGGCTTTACTTTTTGTTGAGTAACCAAGAAAGATACCTTCATCAGCTCTATCTTCAAATTTATCGAGATTATCTTCAATCTGTTTGATGTAGCACTTGCTGCCAAATACTTTGAAATGTCTTGTTGTTGCCTTTACGTCGAACCACGGCTCATAAGGTGTTTTGCTTTCATGTGGTCTTAGCATGCACTGTTTTGAATGTAAGCTGCAGGTATGTCTTGCCTCTTTCCAAAATCTGTCGACTATTTTGTTCTCGGCCAGCATTGTCCGTGCCATTTCCTGCCTTTGTCCTATTCTTCCTTTCTACAACACCATTTCTTTGAGGTGTCCTAGCTGCTGAAAACTGTCTTCTTATCCCATATTTTTGACAGTATTCTGCAAATTCTTCTGAAATAAACTCTCCTCCTCTGTCTGATCTTAAGCATTTAATCCTTTTTCTAGTTTGATTTTCAACCTGTTTTTTAAAAATCTTAAACATCTCAAAGGCATCTGATTTAAGCTTTAAAAAGAATATCCATGTCATCCTGGAGTAATCATCTATTAACAGCATAAAGTATTTGTCACCATTTATGCTTTGTGTTCTCATGGGTCCACACAAATCGGTATGAATTATCTCCAAAGGTTTCTTTGGTGAAGTATTCCTTTGATTTAAAAGTGGATCTGATTTGCTTCCCTTTTTGACATGAAGCACGAGATGCTATTTCTTGGTTTGCCAATGGTTGGTATATCTCTTACTGCCCTTTTTGAACTTATTTTTGCCGAGTTGTCAAAACTAATATGACCGAGCCTCTTGTGCCACGACCAATTTTCATCTTCTGTCCAATCAAGCATGTTCCTTCTGCGGTTTACGAGAGAGTATATAGATTACCGAAGTCCTAGATCCGGTAGCTATCAACTTCCCACTTGTGTGCTTTTCTCACTTCACGACCCTGTTTCTTAAAAATGACTTCATGACCTCTGTCCAAGATTTGACTTACACTCAGCAAGTTATGCTTCGGACCAATCACAAACAAGACTTCTTTTGATTTTATCTTTCCATCATTGATCTTGGTGATCCCTTTCCAACAATCTTTGCTCCATCATTATTTCCAAATTTCATAGAACCACCTTCATAATTCTGTAAATTCTCAAATTTTTGCTTGTCACCTGTCATGTGATTGGAGCATCCACTGTCAAGTATCCATGGTGCAGATTTGTCTTGTGCTTTAAAGCGATCCCGAACAATCAAAGATTCCTTTTCTTTCCATTCTGGTTTGATGACGGATTTGGCTACTTGTTTTGCCTTTGTCCTTTCATTAGCATGTGCCTGTTTTTCAGGAAATTTCTTGTTTTGTTTCAACCCACTTGGTTGAGATTTTCTACTCTGATAATTATTTGATGCAAAAGTGCTTCTACAGTTTCTAGCAATATGTCCAAAATTATGACAATTATAACATTCAAGCTGCATAATTCATTAAAGGAGAAAAAACATTTCTGTTTGGTGAAATTCCTTTGAGATACATTATGCCTGCAATCTGAAATCTTATGGCCATAAGCATTGCATTTAAAACAATAACCAGAAAAGGAATGATTAAACCTGGGTGCGGGTCTTTTCCAGTTTGAAGTAGGAGCCATGAATCTTCTCCTTCTTGGATGTGTGACTTTTGTGAATCCATCTTTGTCGGTACTCTTCTTGAATCCGGCATTATTGCTTTCTTTGGCATGATTTGTTTTTTCTAGGTCAACCACGATCTTTTCTTCTTTCTTTATGGGTTCTACATTCAAGGCCTTTGAACCATTTGATGATTCTCCTTCATCAAAGCCTAAACCAAATTTGATGCCGGAAGGCCTTTGGTTATTTAACATTTTATCCAGCTTTACAGTACTTTCTTCAAACTTATGAAAACAACTCAATTTTCTATTCATCTCCTCTAGCTGCATTCTTAACTTAACAATGTCTTCCTCTAGCTTGCTGCATTCAATTGTCTTTACGATTAATTGTTCATTAAGAACTTCAGACATTTTCTTGAATTCCTCTGTCCTGTATTTTTAAAGCTGTTTATTATGTCAGTGGCATCCTCTAGTTTTCTTGAAAACTTTTTGTTCTTTTTCCTTTCTACACTCAACTCTTCAAGTGCAGCAACCGAGTGTTCCACGGGGACGCGTCCCCCCCCCCCGGGGGACGCGTCCCCCGTTTCCCACGTCCCCCAGCACGGGGGGACGGCAAGGGGGACGTTTCCCCTCGTCCCCCTTTTTGGGGGACGGTTGGGAAACGTCCCCGGGACGGCTGAGGCCTATGGCCTCCCGTCCCCGGGACGTCCCCTTTTTTGGGGCGTCCCCGGGGACGGCCAGCCGTCCCCATGGGGACGCCCGGACCGTCCTCGGGGACGGCTGGGCGTCCTCGGGACGGCTGGGCCCCATGGGGGACTCCCAGACCGTCCCCGGGGACGGCTGGGCGTCCCCGGGGACGGTCTGGGCGTCCCCCACATGAGGTATAGGTTTAGAATTTCATGCACAAATGAACTATTAAATACTGCCATTTTTTCATCTCAGCTTGGATGGTCAACAACTCCAGTTTGGAGTTAAGTAAAATGTTTCAAGATCTCTCAGAAAATGGATTCCATTATTAAGAGAGGCACATCATTTATGACAGAGTTTTGCTCTATTCAGTAACCACTGTTAAGTTTTGTCCTAGGCACATGTCTACATTCTGCACAATCACACATATACATTCTACCCAGACAAGGTCTGAGATTGGGCCTTCGGAAGATAAAATGCATTCAAGAGTCCCAAAAAGAAATAACGAAAGTAAAGCAAGCTACAGCTCACCAATAAAACTAGCCATATATAAACTCAATTAATATCTATCGTTCTGAAATAATAAATGAAGCAAAATGGCATGGCTGGGATAGTCTATATTGTTTCAGTTTTCATAGCAATGCCAAATATGAAAACAACTTCTTAAGCAAATATGGCATGGTAAAAGGTGGTTTTAAACAAACTTCAACAGACCTATATCCTCCAAAGTACAGCAGTCATGCACGTCAAGCCAAAATGTCATAAACACATGTTGAATGCTTCTAAAATAATTCCGAGAAAATGGCTGAAAAAGAGGTTTGTTACAGCCATGAAATAGAAGGGTAGAAATACTATAAACACACCATGCATTTCCCTATGATCTCTGCCACATGTCAGGATCGATTTGGGAATCAAAGATCATAGAAAGTGCATCTAGAAGATTGCAGAAAGGATGCCATACAAGCTCAATGTTCAGTATAAAAAAGGTGGGGGGGAACAGCGATTATAAAGAGCATCAAACTTCCTTAACATCCACACACATCCCAAAAGGTTAATATAACATACAGCCAAAAGGGTATGTTTAAAACGTTAAAATCATAAAAGCATTGCAAGGCTAACGCTTTTGAGTCTAACCTGTTTAATAAGCACAACTAGGGTATATTGATAAGTGAAGTAAAACACAATATACACAGTGCTATTCCCTTCCCTAAGCAACATTTTAAATAGATAAACAAGGATAGAGCAAAATGTTGTGCAGTCAAAGTTAGAGGAAGCGAAATCAGCATCTTAAGGTCAGTATTTTCCATCAAACTAGGGCACAAATCCAATAGACTCAAGGACAAGCACAACAGTCACCTCATGCATTTCTGGCTACTAAGAAATATGACAGGATTGGAATAGACCAAATACAAATATACCAAAACGTAGGAAAATATAATACTCCTTTACTATTTTAGTTTTGAGTCTTTTTGTTGCAAATGAGCATTGATACTATGACTATTTCAAATTTCTTATTGCTGTCATATTTGAACACAATGAACAGTTAGTGACTGAAAATTTTTAAACATGACAGTCTTTGTTTGAACATTGGTGGCTGAAAAAATGATGGCTGTTATTACTTAAAATGATGACTGTTTGAACATTGTTTGCACTTGATATCCTTGGCTGAACCTTCAAGTTATAGTTGTTGAACTTGAAACAATTAAATGGCTGCAAATTAGTAACTAATATGAACATGAAAATGTGAAATGACTCAATTATGGCTGCACTTATGTGTTAGTAACGAATCTGAATATGAATGGCTGCACTTACATAATTGATTAGTAATATGAAATATCATTTTTGTTGGGTGTAGAATTTTGAATGTGTAGATTATTCTAAATTTCTAAAAAATTTCATTTTTTATAGTATTATACCAGCCGTCCTCCCCAGCCGTCCCCGAGCCGTCCCCTAAAATCGACTTGCCGTCCCCCGCCGTCCCCGGAAACCCGTCCCCCAGGCTCGTGGAACCTTGGCAGCAACCAATTCTCCTTCCAGATAAACTTCAGCCTCATCTTTAAAGCTTTCATCACCTTCCTGATTTTCTTCTGTTCTTTCCTCTTCAAGTGCCATGAACAGAGCTTCCCCTATTTCTTCTTCAGAATCTTCACCTGAGCTTTCTTCAGAAGAGCTGACATTCTTGGATATGAAGCTTTTCTTCTTGAAGTTGTTCTTTCTAAAATTTTGTTTCTTCTTCCAATCACTTTTTTCTTGGAGTGACCCTTCACCATTTTTGGTTTTATCATGCATTGGGCATTTGGCTGCAAAATGACCGACTCCTCCACAATTGAAGCACTTGAATGGTAGCTTTCCTCTATATTTTCCTTTTCCCTTTGTGAGTTTCCGAACAAAATTTGCTTCTGTTTCATCCAGTGTCTTTTCATCCTCAGATTCATGTTCAGTTTTTATATTCTTATGTGCTTTAAAAGCGACTTCTCTTGTCTATAGGCTTAGTTTGTCCTATTCTCATTTCATATGCATTCAAGGAACCATGCAGCTCATCCATGCTAAAATTGTTTAGATCTTTTGCCTCTTCTATTGCAGAAACTTTGGAGTTAAATCTTTTGTGAAGGGTTTTGAGAACCTTTTTTACAACAACTACATCATCCATTTCTTCACCGAGTCCTCTGATTGCATTGATGATTCCATTTACTCTTAGCATATAGGCCTCTATGTTCTCATCTTCCTTCATTTGTAATGCTTCGAACTGAGCTCGATGAGTTTGCGGCTTGGCTTCCTTGATCTTCTTGTCTCCTTCATGGATGCTCTTCGAGTTTATCCCACATGTCTTTTGCCGATTTGCAACTCATGACTCTTATCAATTCACTTGTCTACAAGTCCACACATTATGGCATTCTTAGCTTTGGAGTTGTTTTCAAAATTTTTCTTCTCAGCAGTATCTGTTGGAGGAGTAGTGGGTGCTGTGTATGCACTATCTACAGAATCCCAAATGTCATATCCCAATGCACTCAGATATGTTTGCATCATGAGTTTCCAAAAAGTGTAATTAGTTCCATAAAACAAGGGAGCTTTGTTGGATGAGAATCCTTCACCGCTTGCCATTGTTTCTTCCAAGATCACCTTAGCTGATTAAACTTGTTCAAGGAACCTTGCTCTGATACCAATTGATATTCACACAATGACACTGAGAGGGGGGGTGAATCAGTGTAACTATTAATATTAATATCTACAGCATTTAAAAATGAAGCAAAGAGAACTTGAAAACCGAGAAAAGCAAATTGAACAATAGAGCACACCACAACACTCAATATACCGAGGTTCACCAATTTGGCTACTCCTCAAAAATGACTGCTTGGACTCCAATCCAAATCCAGTCTTTGCAAAATACCAATTTTACAAACACTTTACCAGCATCTACTGGAAGGAGCACCAACCCCTTAGTTTTCTATTGCAACAGATAGGAGCACCAACCCCTAGTACCAAGCATCAACTTGGACTGCAATTCTGAGCAATTTAAAATGACATAAACATGTCTTCACTTATTACACGATCCTGATTGGTCTGCAATTAAACAAACTCTGCACACTCTCACGGCTCTGCTAATTTCTCTCTTGGCTCTCTTCTAACCCTCTTTTCACGGCAATTTCCCTCTAACAACAACAACCCTATTCTTTGCATGATTGTCCTTTTATAACCCCTTTTTCTCATTGGGACTTTTCATCTTCTATAACTTTTCAATCCTGCATGCAGTCGAATGACATTCTCGAGTTGTTCGAATTCTTTTCTCCTCTTCATAAGCGGCTGTTCGAATCCTTGCAAATACGGCTGTTCGAATGCTGCAAATACGTCTTTTTGAAAGCTTTTCCGATCCTTCATATTTGGCTGTTCGAATTCTGCAAATACGGCTTTTCAAATGCTTGCAAATACGTCTTTTTGAAAGCTTTTCCGATCCTTCATATTTGATTCTTCGAATGCTTTTCAATCGTGCATATACAATCTGTTCTAGTGCATGTCTAACACTTGTCAATGTGTAACTGCAGATCTGACATCAGTTACTTTTTACGTAACTGGCTGCATGATTTTCCTGTATGCTTTTTCCGACACGTGTCATCTTGCATGCTCCTTCGGCTTTTACCCGCCCAACTGTTACCTGTCGCGAAATCGCGACATTTCTGCCCAGTTGACTTTTTCTGGGCTGTTGACCGCGAAATACTAACTTGTCGCGATATCGCGACACATTTTGTAGCCGTACGCCTTCATGCCCTTGCTGTCGCGAAATCACGACCATTTTGGCTTTTGAAAGCTTTTCCTCTGTTCATGTCGTGAAATCGCGACACTTCGAACTTTTGCTGACGTCATCCTTAATGTTGTCGCGAAATCGCGACACTTCGAACTTTTGCTGACGTCATCCTTAATGTTGTCGCGAAATCGCGACGCTTCCGGCTTCCTGATGCTTCTCTTGCAACTTGTCGCGAAATCGCGACACTTTCAGCTTTTGCTGACGTCATCCTCAATGTTGTCGCGAAATCGCGACGCTTCCGGCTTCCTGAGGTCTCTTTTGCAACTTGTCGCGATATCGCGACACTTTCAGCTTTTGTTGATGTCATCCTCATCTTTGTCGCGAAATCGCGACGTTTACGCTTCCGTACAATCCTTGCTTCATGCAGTAGCGAAATTGGAACATGTTGCGATATCGCGACGTTCTTCGCTTCCGTACAACTCTTGCTCCATGCCCTAGCGAAAACAAGACATGCAGCGAAATCGCTACAACTTTGTTTCCATACATTTTGTCATGCAGCGAAATCGCTACACCTTTGTTTCCATGCATTTTGTCATGCAGCGAAATCGCTACACCTTTTTCACCTTGTTGCTTCCACTCCGATCCTGTCGCGAAATCGCGACACTTTTCATTGCCTGCGCCTTTACCCGACAAATGTCGCGAAATCGCGACAATTTTGCTTGCACCTTCTCTCTCCTCGGCCATGTCGCGAAATTGCGACAATTTGGCATGCATTTTCTCTCTCCTCGGCCATGTCGCGAAATCGCGACCATTTTGCTTGCACCTTCTCTCTCCTCGGCCATGTCGCGAAATCGCGACAATTTGGCATGCATTTTCTCTCTCCTCGGCCATGTCGCGAAATCGCATTTGGCATGCACCTTCTCTCCTCGGCCATGTCGCGAAATCGCGACAATTTTGCCTGCACCTTCTCTCTCCTCGACCATGTCGCGAAATCGCGACAATTTGGCATGCACCTTCTCTCTCCTCGGCCATGTCGCGAAATCGCGACCATTTTGCTTGCACCTTCTCTCTCCTCGACCATGTCGCGAAATCGCGACAATTTGGCATGCATTTTCTCTCTCCTCGGCCATGTCGCGATATCGCGACAGTTTTCTTTCTGCCTTCGGACCTCTCAACCTGTCGCGATATCGCGACAATTTTCTTTCTGCCTTCGGACCTCTCAACCTGTCGTGATATCGCGACAGAAAATATGTCGCGATATCGCGACAGTTTTCTTACTTGTCTTTTTCTGCAAATTTCTGAATCTGGGTCACTTCGTTTTCTGCAAATTCACTGTACTTGATCTGACTGACTTCAGAATTCTTGTCCATTGCTTCAACTGCATCAATTTCTGTCGGTGTTGACAACAATGACAATACTTTTGCTGCACCTTGTTCAACAATCTATCCATGGTAACTTCGGAATTGGTAAAGGTTGAAGCAACCTTGGTGTTCTGACTATTTCCCCATGAGTCCCAAAAATCCTCGAAGTCCCTTGAGGGTGTGAGGCTTTGGCCAATCTTGAACAGCCTGAATCTTTTTAGGATCAACTTTAACTCCATCTTTGGTGACAATGTGACCCAAATACTCCACTTCTTTCAACCCAAAAAAACACTTAGACCTCTTGGCATAAAGTTTATTCTCAGACAAAAGCTATAAAGGCTGATCCAAATGTATGAGGTGCTCCTCCCAATATAAATCAAAATATAATTAAAGAAAACTTGCGAAGGAATGGGCGAAATTATTCATGAGGCTTTGAAATGTGGATAGTGCATTAGTTAGGCCAAATGGCATGATAAAAAAATCATAATGGCCCTCATGAGTTCAAAATGCGGTTTTGGGGATATCTTCCTGCTTAAGCCTTATCTGATGATAGCTTGAGCGGAGATCCAATTTGGAGAAAACCTTTGCACTATGTAGCTCATCCAAAAATTCATCAACCACTAGGATAGGAAATTTGTCCTGAATGGTGAGCCTATTGATCTAACTATATACAACCTCCATGACCCATCTTTCTTTCTAACCAACAACACTGGAGAAGAATAAGGACTGTTACTAGGCCAAATTACCCTTGCTTTTAGCAATTCTTGTACCAACTTCTCAATTTCTGACTTAAGTGCATAGGGGTACCGGTAAGGTTTGATGTTAGGTGGCAAGCTACCTGGTACCAATGGTATTGCATGATCATGGGAACGATGTGGAGGTAATTTTGTCGGTTTCACAAAAACTGCATCATGCTTAGTCAAAATGAGTTGCAAATCATCTTGGGGCTTGTCTTCTTCTGAAGTTTGTGGTTGAATTGCAAATAATTGAGCTACTACCCCATGTGAGGATTTTTTTAACAACTTCTCCATACGGCTTGAATTGATAATCTGCGGAGATCTTGCGGGTGAACCATGGAGAGTGTAGGACTTCCCATTTTGTGTAGGAGTTCTAGGCTATTGTTGCCAAGGTCTAGCACATCACATCCTCCCTGTTGAAGAGCAAACATATCAGTTTTGAGTTCATAGTCCCCTATCTTCAACTTAATATTGTGGCATTCACCCATACAAGGTAATGTTCCTCCATTGCCATCATAACTTCAAAGGAGTTGCAAGCATGTATGTAACAATTTGCTTGCTTGGCTACTTGGGGATCAATAAAATTATACATACTGCTTGAATCAATGAGAATTGTAATATGTTGCCCTTTGAAGAATCCTACTACCTTCATCGTCTGAGGGGTTGAGATTCCTACAAGTGCATGGACAAAAATATCTAGTTGTGGTTCTTCCTGTGTTTCACCCTCATCTTGAGGTTGTTCCTCTTGCGGTTCTACTACTTCATCAAGGATTTCATTTCCTGTTGATTCATCCACATCCAACAAAAATAGCTTATTTTGCATGCATTAATGCCTTGGCGAATACTTCATATCACAATTATAAGATAAGCCTTGTGCTCGACAGACATCCATTTCCTCCGTAGTCAATCGCTTGATTGGGGTAGACTTATTGTTAGTATTCGGTGTGAACTTGGAGGGAAATGTGGGTTAGGCCTATGGAAATTTGGATGATCTCCTTTGGGCAAATTTTTTTTTCTTCCGCTAATCTCGCTAATCCAATGGCTTGCATAATAGACTGTGGTTTGAACATTTTTACTATGGCCTTGATATCATCTTTCAATCCACTGATAAAACAACTCTGAAAATATCCTTCATTCAACCCCTTTGTCCTATTAGCTAATTTCTCAAATTGAGTTTGATATTCTCGGACAGTAGAGGTTTGTTTCAATTTGGTCAAGGCTCCTATAAAGTCCTCATACTCACTAGGGCCAAAATGAGTGAGTAATTGGGACTCAAAGTCTTCCCAAGAAGGGTCAAGAGTCGTGTTTTGTAACCATTGATACCATTGTAGGGCCTTAGATTCCAAGTAAAAAGTGCCATAGCGGCCCACAAATATCAGGGTACATTATGAAGTTTGAAGAACTAATCTGCTCGACACAACCAACCATCAACGTCCTTTCCATTCAACTTAAGAAAGTCTAATTTAGGCATCTTAAATGGGTGTCCGTGTCAAAAAGAGAATGATGGAATTTTTTCTCTTTATTGACTGAATTGCCACCTGGTCCTTCAGTGTTAAGATGCTCGAACACCTTTGGGGCTTCCCTTAATCACTCTTCAACCTCTAGGAATTTTTCTTCAATTTCAGATTTGGATTTAAGCTGGTCAGTTCTGATAACCTGCATGTGATCTTTCAACTTTGAAACTTCTTGTCCAATGTGGGACATTTGACTTTGTAGGTTACTGAGTGGTTTAATGGCTCCATATATTCTTTTTGTTCTAACTCCTCCATTGATCGCCTAGTCCCTCTAGCCATATATGTATGATTTGGACCACCCCCGCCAACTTACTAAAATTAGAAGTGTTGTTCCAGGAGTTACTATTTTAGTAATGAGACAGAAAAAGTGTTTGGGTGCTATATATAAAAAAATCAGCTTGAGAAGACGAATGTAATGGACTAGGTCTCACAATGATGTTTTTCGGCACCCTAGAAAAAGTGCATGGAGGCTATATACCAAATGGTCAGCTCAATGAGAGGACCACGATGAGATATATCCCACAACAACGTTGTTTGGCACACCAGACCTATTTATTAATTTAGGGAGGTGCTATCTTCAAGTGTATTTTATCCTGGAGTCTGTTTGCTCAGAAAATTGACTTTCGTTCGACAACCCCTTAACAAGCTCTGCAATGTCTGTTACTGAACTATTTTGTCAGACTCTATAACTCACTGTTTCTGACAACTATCCTGGAAAACTCTGTTTCTAACAAATACCCTGACTATTATGATTCTCAACTATAACTATCGTCTGTATGGTCAAACTCTGTCTTAACTGTTACTGACTATGTAACTGACAACTGCAAGAACAGACTCTGTCTTGACTGTTACTATGAGGTTCTAAGTGATTTTTGATCGATAATTTAAATCATGAACAACCTTTTAAGCCATACTGTTTTTCATCTGGTTGTGATTCATCTCAAAAAATTGAACTAAAAGCTTTGTGGTTGTATACTTGATAAAACGTATAAAAGCCCTGGACATAATTGCTGTTTACACCTAGTCTTTACATTGTTTCTTTCTCTGATGCTTTTTCTTTGAGACCCATGTTCTTATTCTTTTCTAGTGCTTAAAAATCTGAAGCTGTTTGAGGTTGTCTGCAATTAATCATCAAAACTGAACTGTTTATGTAGGATGGAAATCAGGAAAATGAGAATCACTTAGAAGAAGCTGAGCAAGGGGTTCATACTGAAAGTACACATGATGAAACATTACAAGATAGCTCAGAGGAAGAGGTAACTTATTCTAATATCATATTTTCCAAGAAGTAAAGATTATGATGAAATTAGTGAAAAGTTCAATACAAAGGGATCTTCCTACTTGCATTATCTTTACTTTTAAGTGTGTGATTGATAATTGTAGAATGACATGGGATTGTAAACTATCGCATTAAGGAGATGGCTTTGTCATTCTCATGGTTTTTAGTACTGCATCAGTATTCCTAAATCAGTGGGAATTGGGCATACCTGTACGCATAATATTAAGCAATGCTGTAAAATTTAAATATTTGCAATGCTTTATTTTTAGTTATAGTTCTTTCACTGTTCGAACATTCTTTTTCCTCTAGTTTTCATTTGATCATGCAGATATATGCTCCTCAAAAGGCATCCTTAAGAGGAAAATATATGAAATACGCTTTAAGATGAGGCTGGAGAGTTCATCTTTGTTGCCAATTAAATGGCCTTCTATGTCATGCCCATAATATAAAAATGAGAGTGCTTCTGATGGATACTTTAAGCTGCTCAACAAGGTCAAATTTGGATTGAACAAAATTCATTCTACATAATCTATGACACCTTCACTGTTTACAAGAGCAAATTGTTAGTTCTTATCTATGTGGTTTATTTTTTTTTTACTTTGGCAAGCAGTATAAATAAATGTGGCTAAATTGTTCTCCCATTCGGGTTCATGAAAATGCTCTATGAATTATAATTAATTTCTTAACAAGCTAGTTTAATTTTTGATTGAATTTATATATTGATCAGATTTGTAAGATTGTAAATTATACATTCAGACAACTCACTCAACCCCTTTGTTCATGAAACTGTCTTCGTGTAATGTTAGATGGGGGGCATAACAGTAGTAGGTGGTGGATGGTGAAGGTTAGGAGGTGAAGTCAATTTCCAGATCTCTGATGTTCTTCAGAAGAGTGGAGCATGGTGGTGCAGCATATAGTAATCCAACCCCACGCACGGTTACTAAAACACAATAAAAGCGCGTTTGTTATATAATGCAGTAAAGCGTTTTTGTCATAAAAGCAGTAAAGTGCGTTTTTTTTAAAACACAGTTAATAAAGCAACTTTTTAATAAAGCGCTTTTATTTGGAATGTGCCACGGCTTTTTGGAATCTTGCTTTGTATTTCTATAATAAGGGGAATGTCCCTTGCATTTGAACAGTGTGAATGTATGAAAGCTAGCTAAGAATTATAAAAGAGAAAAGCTGCCTTTTGCCTTGTGGTTTTTCCTTGCACACTGCAGGGTTTTCCACGTAAAATCTCGTGTAACGTTTATTGTTGTTTAGTTTGCTTGCTTTTAATTTCCTAACATTTGGTATCAGAGTGAGGTTCTTTGAAAACTTGTTGGTCAGGGTTTTGTGCGAGTGGGAGTTGCAACAATGACAGGAAGTGTAACCAAGTTCGAGATTGAGAAGTTTGATGGTAAGAACTTTGTCCTATGGAAGATGGAGGAGGATTTGTTGGTTCAGAATGACCAAGCCCTAGCCTTGGAAGGGCTCGCGAATAAACCTGACATCATGTCAAATGAGGAGTGGTTAAAGCTGGATAGGAAGGCGATGTCTACAATTCGTCTTTGCCTAGCAGACTCTGTCTTGTTCAATGTTGCTAAAGAAAGGTCCGCAGAAGCCCTTTGGAAAAATCTTGAGAAGTTATATGAGACTAAATCAGCAACAAATAAGGTCTTCTTGAAAAAACAACTTTATAGCCTGAGGATGAAGGAGGGTTCATCTGTGGCAGATCATTTAAATGAGTTTAATACTCTAATCAGTAAGCTGGTCTCTGTTGATGTGAAGATGGAGGATGAAGATAAAGCAATCACCTTACTTTGTTCTCTTCTGGACGCCAGGAATCATTTGGTGATGACCGTCAACAATGCATCATCAGGAGCTCTAAGAGTTGATGATGTTGTAGTCGCTTTGTTGGCAAAAGAGTTGATGATGTTGTAGTCACTTTGTAGCTGTGAGAGGTTGATTTAACAAAAGGAGTCAACAAGGTAGATCATAGTCTAGGTCTAAGTCAAAAGGATGCAAGCTGAAAGGGAGGTGTTGGCATTGTGGGAAGCCAGGGCACTCAAAGGATTGTTGGCATCTGAAAAAGGAGAAGAATGGTGAAAAGCAACATCAACCATCAGCCGAGGCCAATACAGGAGATGCAGTAGAGATGGCAACATTTGAGGCTTTCTGTACCAGTAGCAGCAGATCTATTTTATATACCTGGCTTTTGGACTCAGGAGCATCTTTCCATGTCTCCACATAGAGACTGGTTTGTCAAATATCAGTCCTATAATGGAGGAATGATCTAATTGGGTGATGATCGTCTTTTAGAAATTGTGAGAAGAGGGGACATGAGGATCATGTTGGACGATGGTAGAGAAAGGATGTTATGTGATGTACGACATGTGCCTGCTTTGCGGAAGAATTTGCTCTCAATCAAGATGATGGACAAGCTTGGGTATTTTACTACTTTTGGTAACAATTATTGTAAAATTACGAGAAGATCCCTAGTAGTAGCAAAAGGAGAACTTTATGGGACCCTATATCTTTTGTGTGGTGATACGGTGACAAACCATGCAACAACAACAACTTCAGGCAATGCTCAGGATGGAGTAATGTTATGGCATCGACGCCTAGTGCATATGAGTGAAAAATGATTGAAAATTCTGCATGATAGAGTTATGCTGTCTGGGATTAAGTCTTGCAATTTAGACTTGTGTGAGCACTGTATTTTTGGCAAACAAAAGAGGGATCGATTTATAGCAAGTCTTGGTAAGAGTTTTTTGCAGGTTATACATTCTGATATATTTGGACCGGTCCCCACTCAGTCCTTAAAAGGTACTAGATATTTCTTGATATTTATAAATGATTATTCTAGAAGAGGGTGGGTTTATTTTTTGCAAAGAAGTCGAAAGCTTTGGAAAAATTCAACGAGTTCAAGGCAAGAGTAGAAAAAAGTTTGGATAAACCTATTTTATGCCTCAGGTTAGATAATGGAGGAGAATATTGCTCCAAGGAGTTTGATAAATTTTGTACGCAGGAAGGGATTAAGCACCAGAAGATTGTGCCATATACTCCACAACAAAATGGTTTGGTTGAGCGGATGAATCACACAATCATGGAATGTGTTAGAAGCATGCTCAGCGCATCTGAATTGGAGAAAAGGTTCTGGGCAGAGGTTGTAAATACAGCTGCTTACCTTATTAACGGGTCACCTACAACTGTGTTGAATGGACAAATTTCGGAGGAGGTTTGGTGTGGTAAGCCAGTTAATTACTCTCATTTGCGTACCTTTGGCTGTGATGCATTTGCCCATGTGCCAAAAGAAAACAGGTCCAAACTTGACCCAAAGTCAAGGAAATGCGTTTTTCTCGGCTATGGAGATACAATGAAGGTGTATAGGTTGTGGGATCCTACTGCCCACAAGGTAATTATTATCGTGGATGCTATTTTTAATGAAAAATCCATGCAAAGGAAGGAGGTACAACAAACACCTGAAGTTGTACCTGTTGAAGTAGAGATGAACAGAGCTGAAAATGAAGATAAGGTTGTTGAAGTTTTTTATCAGCATGTAGATCAGCAAGTTCAGCAGCTGGAACAGTCACAAGACCAAGATTCACAACCAACAAAACATTGGGTTAGAAGATCTACACGTTCACAAAAACTTCCAGATAGGCATTCTCTTGATTTTAAGTCCTCTTTTGCTTTGTTAATTAATGATGGTGAGTCTAGCTCGTTTTAGGAAGTTGGTGAATCTGAGGATGTAGATAAGTGGAGGAAAGCCATGGACGAGGAGATGGAATCACTATGGAAGAATGAAACGTGGGAACTTGTAGATCTCCCACCTTTAAGAAAGGTTGTTGGTAACAAGTGGATGTACAAAGTAAAGAACATTGATGGGTTGTTGGAACGATATAAAGTTCGCTTGATGGCAAAAGGTTATGTGCAGAAGTCAGGTATAGACTTCAATGAAATCTTCTCTCCAGTTGTGAAGCTGACTATTGTTAGAGTTTTACTTGCACTTGTGGCAGTATAGGATTTAGAGCTGGAGCAGCTTGATGTAAAACTTGCTTTCTTGCATGGTGATCTCGAGGAGGATATTTATATGGATCAACCTGAGGGCTATGAAGAAAGAGGCAAAGAACATTTGGTTTGCAGAATTCAGAAATCTTTGTATGGATTGAAACATGCACCAAGGATGTGGTACAAAAAAATTGACACCTTCATGAAGAGCCAAGGTTTTAGTAGGAGTGAAGTTGACCATTATGCATACTATAAGAGGTTTAATGATGGTAGTTTTATTATCTTGCTGTTGTATGTTGATGATATGTTAGTTGCAAGCCCTAGCATGAAGAAAATCAATGATTTTATGTCTCAGATGGCTAGGGCGTTTGATATGAAGGATTTAGGAGCAGCAAACGAAATTTTAGGGATGAAGATACACAGGGACAGAAAAGGAAGAAAGATCTGGTTAAGTCAAAAGTCATATATAGAAAAGATTCTGCAGTGCTTCAATATGCAGAATGCAAAACCTGTTAGTACCCCACTTCTTTCACACTTAAAAGTGTCTTCCAACCAGTGTCCTAGAACAGAAGCAAAGAAGACAAGCATGTCTCGTGTACCGTATTCATCATCAGTAGGAAGCCTCATGTACGACATGGTGAGCACCAGACCGGATATTGCCCAAGCAGTGGGAGTAGTCAACCGGTATATGGCGAATCCTGGTAAGGAGCATTGGAATGCAGTGAAGTGGATATTTAGATATTTAAGAGGCACTTCGGATGTTGCCATTTACTTTGGATAGGCAGATTTGCAAGTTAAAGGTTTTGTGGATTCTGATTATGGAGGAGATAGAGATGGGCGAAAGTCCACTATAGGATATACTTTCACTCTTGTTGGTGGAGTTGTGAGTTGGACTTCTAAGTTGCAGTCAATGGTGGCTTTATCAACCATTGAAGCATAATATATTGTAGCGACTCATGCTAGCAAAGAGGCAATTTGGCTAGAGCGACTGTTGGGTGCTTCAATATAATGCAGGGGAAGATTGCGTTGCATTGCAATAGTCAAAGTGCTATTCAATTAGTGAACAACCCAACAATCCATGATCGCACCAAACACATTGATGTTCAATACCATTTTATAAGAAATGTGGTGGAAGAAGGTAGGATCTGTTGGAGAAGATTGATATTGAAGTGAATCCTGCAGATATGCTTACAAATCCAGTCAAGAGAGAAAAGTTTGAGTGGTGCAAAAATTCTTTAGGCTTGTTGAATACGTGATAAGGTCAGCATTGGGCAATTGGCACTTGGATGGAAAACAAAGGCAAAGAATTCCTGTATCTTGACTTCAAGTGGGAGAATGTTAGGAGGTGAAGCCAATTTCTAGATCTCCGATGTTCTTCAGCAAAGTGGAGCATCGTGGTGCAACATATAGTAATCCAATCCCACACACGGTTACTAAAATGCAATAAAAGCGCGTTTGTTATAAAACACAGTAAAGCGTTTTTGTCATAAAAGCAGTAAAGCGCAT
The DNA here is from genome assembly GCA_028583015.1 of Wollemia nobilis. NCBI lineage: Eukaryota > Viridiplantae > Streptophyta > Pinopsida > Araucariales > Araucariaceae > Wollemia > Wollemia nobilis. The sequence goes on along the minus strand of JAQPPZ010000386.1, from coordinate 1,035,909 downwards.
TTTTTTTAAAATGCAGTTAATAAAGCAATTTTTTTAATAAAGCGCTTTTATCTGGAATGTGCCACGCCTTTTTGAAATCTTGCTTTGTATTTCTATAAAAAGGGGAACGCCCCTTGCATTTGAACAGTGCGAATGTATGAAAGCTAGCCGAGAATAATAAAAGAGAAAAGCTGCCTTTTGCCTTGTGGTTTTTCCTTGCACACTACAGGGTTTTCCATATAAAATCTCGTGTACTGTTTATTGTTGTTTAGCTTGCTTGCTTTTAATTTCCTAACAGTGAATCTTTCTATGCTCATGATCAAAGTTACAGTATAATTGCAATTTTATTTGTTTGGGTTAATTAGAATGCAAGGAGTAACTTACATAGTCAATAAACATATGAGATATGCTAAAAAGGAAAAACACAATTCTCGACAAACTTATACAAATTGGGAACACATTATCAAAAATTATTCACACTCTTGTAATAAACACTTGTTCTAACACATTGCACTGTTTATCATTCCACTATTTGAAAATTTACTATAGTTATGTTTCTAGGAACTTATTATGAACCCTAACTAATATATCAACCCATGCGTAGTATTTCAAGAAAATATAATAATTAACAAAGTGAAAGAAGATATAATAAATTATGGGTGACCAAGATTTAGATATAATTATGCTTTAGTATATCTAGGAGGTAATCATGTGGCTTGCAAGACAAAATGGCATGAAGTAGAGTTGAATGTGAATAAATACGAAAGTAGCTTCTAGGCCATGATGTTAGGTGGATTAAATATGGTAGTCGAATTAAAAGGGTTGACTCCTGTTGGATATTTCTAGTGCATTATAGGAAAAACAATCGTCAAATTTAAGTGGCAAGGCTAGAAACCTACTTTAAAAGGAGTTAGTGCACCATTCTCACAACTAGTTTCATCCCAATCAGTTGGCTTATACATTGTTTTGTATGCCCATATAATTGTTGGCAATATTTCCTCCCAATCAACATCCTTAATTCTGCACGTCAAAACCAAGACCTTGTTCGTCGGCTTTGCTTACCTATTTGCCTTGGGGTAATACGGACTAGATAGTGAGTGCAAGATCTTAAATTCCATGGTGAGTTTTTGGATGATCTCATTGATAGAGTGTCCTCTATGATCACTCGTCAACTGGAGAGGTATGCTGAATATTGTAACCGCTTGTTCGTACAAGAAACACACAATTCTCTTTGTGGAATTGTCGGGCAATGCTCGTGCCTCAATTTACTTTGTCGAATACACCACAATATACCTACAATTTCTCCTGCTGGTTCTTAAAGGTCCTTTAAAATCTAGACCCCATATTTTGAACAACTCCTGTGGCTGTGATGGGCGTAATGGCATAAAGTCCCTCCTCAGAGATGTCCTAGCTCCTTGGCACGTATGGCATGCCATCACAAACTCCTTTGCATCATGATAGAGGGTGGGACACCATAGCCTTGCCAGAAGCACCTTTTCATGCTGTTGCATTTGGTCCATTGTGCCCTCTTGCCATGACAAGGAATTAAAATCCAAAATAAGAAATTAATTCCAAGATAATTAATATTACAAAATAGGTGCTTAAATAAGCACAAATTACAAACGAACAATCTTGGAAATCAGCTATAGATCCAAGGATTGCGTAAATGATAAATTAAAGGCTAAGAAGAAAAGCCCTTAATCTACGAAAGTGCAAACACCTAGACCTAGACATTGTCAACATGAGCTATGCACAAACTCACGGACAAATTATTAAAAATAAACAAAGCCCCTAAAGACTAAGTTCTAACAAGCCTAAGCCTAGCACATAAAACCTATGCCTATCACATAATATCTATATCATTCCTCCCAACAACGGAAGCATTGGACCCCAATGCTTTTACAAGAATTTGGGAGAGAAGATATACAAGTGCCTAGAAATCCTCCAAAGTGGTTCAAAAAAGAAGAGAGATAGACGATGTACAAGAGCCCCAAGGAGATCACCACAACTCCATCAAAGGGAGCAACAACGAGCAAAACACATGCTCAAAAAGGGTCCATTTAGGAAACCCAAGGGGATCTCGAGGTCTGTTGCCGCTTGGGTCAGCCTCTAGCATGTAGGAATGAACACTACTATGCTTAAAAAAAAGGGCCTTGTAAATAATGTCATTCAATCTTCAAGAATGTGCAACTCTTCACACCAATCATGTTGAACCATAAGCATGCACCCAAAACTAAGTACAAACAATCCTACCAAGCAAGCATCTTGTAACTATAGTCGGTGGAGGAAGAGTGGAGGAAAAAGGCACAAGTAGGCATATTTTGAAGTGTTTGTATATCTATAGTCTTCAAAATTTTTGTTGTTGTCCGAAGTGTCGAATCTCTGTAGTCTTCGGCTTATGAAAGACATGAAGTGAAGTGAATGCCTTCAAGAAGTCAAAAGGACTTCAACTCCTAGTGAGGGAGTAGTAAAAATGCCCAAGTGGGATACAATGGATGTAAACAAAAGGATGAAGTGTCGGGTACCGCCGAGTTGCACTTCATTACAAATCCATAAATTTTGTAGAATCCCAAAGGAAGGAGTAATGTGACTCCTCGAAGATCCACAATTGCAAGTGGATAATAGCTATTAAAATCTAACAAGTGGCATGTAGCCCAATTAGAACATGATGCACCAAATGATGAATGTACCAAATAAGAGGAGTAAAATGGATCTCCTCATATGCCTCAAACAATCCTTAAGTTGGAAGAGTCGAATAGTTGAAGCAGAAGCTGACGCAGAAGCTGATGGGGAAGCTTGATGTAGTGCTGCCCGAAGAAGTGTTGCAAGTCTTGTTGATGAAGACATGAGCTAAGCCACTAAAGGGCTAAGACAACTCCAATGTGTGGAGTACCCATGTGATATCCATGATCACATAAAGAGGGCCATGGTCAAAAGAAGAGACAATGACAACTCCCAAATTGGAGTACCCGAATTCCCATGATCGGAAAACAATACCTCCTAGAGTAGGAGCACCCAAAATCATGATGAAATCTCAAGAGGGCCAAGGTCGTGAGAAAGTCTACTTCCAAAAGTCTCAAAGGATGAAAGTGGATTTAAGGAGTGTCGGGTTCAACCGAAAATGCACTCCATTTTACAACACTTTGTTTTTGAAGAAGGTTTCAATGACCCAAACTTCGGAGCAACATATGTCAAAATAGACCCTTACAAAACATCAAAATGATAAGCCTATTGGAACTAGCTCGAAAAGAGCTTTCCAACGACTATATGCAAGACTATACTTGCAATAAGATTAAGTCTTAAAAACGAAGAATTACATCAAGGTCTCAGCAACACCAAAAACAAAAGGGTCAAATTGCCCTTTACAATGTGGAGTGGGAATATTCTCAGGAATATTCTCCAAAAGTTTTAGGAAAAATTAAATTTATTGTGGTGCCTGCCCAAGTCAACTTCATCGGAAAATCAACAAGCCAGAGAGTCAACGGTCATATTGAGGACAACTGTATGAGGATTTACGCGAGAGGGAAATTGCGCCACAATGGTCATGTGCTAGGAATCAAGCTATGCCATGTGGCTCAAGAACAGGCCATCCACCGTGCGAATATGCCAGCGACTAATGCTGGCTACCGTCTGTTCTTCTGGAAAATGATTTTAAAAACCAATACTTTTCAATCCCAACAAATCTGGGACTAATCCCCACTAGGAATTGCAAGCCAAAAAAATAATTTTTAACCGTTAACACGACCATTCAAGCGAACGGTCAACACACAAGCTTACAACAATCCAAGGGCGCGTAACAAAGAGGTACAACAACGATAGGTCAACCATGTAGATTCGACATGTATAAAACGAGACACGTTCGACGCGTAACAATAGGTCAACCATGTTGATCCACCGCCAAATGGCGGTGATGACAGTGGGAGCGCTCACCACGTGCGCTGTCAAATGGTGTGCACGAGAGGCTCCCTAACCACCACAAGTGGTCGATGCTGTGATCAGCAAAGAGCCATGTTCCAATGTAGATGCGTGGCTGGTGCTGGCAGGTGCACACAGGCGACGCAGTGTAATGGAGGAGGCAGTAGAGACCGCATCGTGGTCTGTGACGGCATAACAACATCCATTAAAAACATTTCAGGCGATGCAAACACAGAAACATTAGATGGTTTGGGTGGATGGCATGTGTGATGTGCATGCGGACCAAGCTCACGTGTGGCAGATCTGGTCAAGCAAACACCTTGAGAGGCCAAATTTAAAGCCCTGCAATCCACACATTCTTTGTTGTGTGAACCCGAATCAAACAACGATGCTTCTCCATGAAGAAGTTGAACATGGAGAACAATATAATGCGACCCAAATCCTGGAAGCGAGGCAGAAAATTATCTACGATGCAGCCCTGTGCTAGTTGTCACAGGAAGTAGGTGATGTTCACAGGAAAAAGGAAAGTATTTAGCACATAGAAAGGTCGTTGATGAAAATGAAACACAGAAGCCCGATCTAGAGCTCGATGGCGGTGGATCACCTCAAGGTGCTGTGGGAATTTGTGAGTAGTCCCTGGATCACAATAATAAGTTGAGCGGAAAGAATGTGCAGAAAATTGAGCCTTCCTCCCTTCTTCTAGCAAAGGGTTGCATTCGAACCCTCAAACACTGTAATCACCTCGCACAAGGCGAATCATGAATTTGATTGCTTAATCCATGGATCTGAGATCTTCATAGCGGCCTACAAATTGAGTGATGGACACTGTAACAATCCTAGATCGGAGCCGAGGGGTTCTCTGCGCCATGAAAAGACAGTCAAACAAAAGGCCCATAATCACAATGGGACGATGGCAGAAAATTGACAAAAGCGGACATTGATGGTTCGTCAAGGAGGGTATTCGCGATCGTGGCAGAAGATCCCTATCAGAGAATGTCGACAGAGGCAACAATCAATACCGCAGTATGACAAATGTTGTCAAAAGCCACAAACTGTCACGATCGCATCGTCGCCGTGGCAAGGTGGGGCTTTGAAAAATCAACGATGTCGTAATCAAGAATTTCCAATTGCTCGATATACAGATGTCGAGGATTGGCAAGATGACACAAGTCTTGATGTGTTGAGATGAACATACAAATGTTCACAAAGTGAAAAGCATGGACGGGTTGTGATGCCATGGTGGGAACTTTGTGATGCTCAATGGTTGGAGCAGATTGAATAGCCATTGGAGCTGATCGCTCCAAAGATACAATGGTCCACTACTGGTGGTAAACATTGGAAATCACACCACTAAGCAACCAATCGGACGTTCTCATTTGTCCGTTGGCAATGCAAAATTCATGCAAAAAGGGGCACAAAGAGATGTACTGCTCATAGCTGCAAAAATCTCTTGCAAGCACCATTTAGCACGATCCATCACAGGATTTTGTTCCGAGCAGATTGGAACGTGCATAAATAGATCCGGAACGTAACTTTCATAGGCCGAACAAAATTGGAAACTTCGTCTGGTCCAACCGCAAAAATAAAAAACAACGGGAGAGGAGAGGGAAATTTTCATTAGGAAAATTCCCCCTCACAGGCAAGAGCACAAGGCTTTGATACCAATGATAAGGAATTAAAATTCAAGATAAGAAATTAATTCCTTGATAATTAACATTACAAATAGGTGCTTAAATAGGCACAAATTACAAACGAACAATCCTGGAAATCAGCTATAGATCCAAGGATTGCGTAAATGATAAATTAAAGGCTAGACCTAGACCTAGACATTGTCAACATGAGGTATGCACAAACTCACGGACAATTAATTAACAAAATAAACAAAGCCCCTAAATACTAAGTTCTAACAAGCCTAAGCCTAGCACATAAAACCTATGCCTACCATATATTATCGCTGAGTTCACTTCCTCATCCATTACACACCTCCTCAAAATTGCATGTGGCTTGATTTTGTACAATAATCCAACAATCAATTGGAATGGTGCTGATCTAATGATGATTTTCTTTTTCTTGGCTGTCGTCAACTCTTGTGGTAGCTCCCCTGTCAACAAGTATTCCCCCATGTACTTGTACCGTGATGGTAGTGCAATTATTGCAAATAAACATGTGTTTGGAAATTCATCCAACACCCCCTTTGCATGTTCTCTCGAGCCAATCCTTGATAGCTGATTTGCTATTACGTGTTTCTTTCTTGGTCTCACCACCACATGATATATGAACTCTTGTAATGTGACGAGCCACCTGAATGGTCGGTTTGTTAGTGAAGTACAAAAATGCTTGATGATCTATGTAGAAGGCGATGGGATTGGTAAGTAGATAATATCTAAATTTTTGTGTTGCATTTACCATTCCCAAAGCCTCTAGTTCCGTTGTGCTGTAATTCTTCTTTGCATGTGATAACAAATGAGTTGAAAAATATGGGCTGATCCAACCCAAATTGCCTCTCCTAGGCCAACTTGCATCTACGTGAAACTCTTCTCAATCTAGAAATACTAGAATGGGTGCGCAAATTAGCTTCGCCTTCAACTCCTCGAAGGCCTTTTGATGCTCCTTCGTCCATTGAAAAGGAATGTTCTTGAGTGTTAGCATGTCTAATAGGTGTGATACATGTGCAAAGTTCTTGATAAAACGTCGATAGTACCTGAGATGTCCCAAAAAGGACTTAAATGAACTTACGTCGTATGGCTCCTCCATGCTCATTATTACTATTAGTGAATCCCCTTCCATCCATTCTCTGTTCCATTTCATTTGTCTGCATATTTTTAATCCTTCCAAAGCCGCCCACGCTTCAGCTTCATTGTTTGTCTTAAATCTGCTACTGAAAGTGTAATGTGACAAAATCTCACCCCTATTATTTCTAAATATTACTCTTCCTCCTGCTGGTCTTGGATTTCTTTTAGAGGCTCCATCAAAATTCTATTTGACCAACTCAGCTTCTGGTGATTTCCACTTTATATTCTTTGCCTTACTTTTGTTTCTCCTATACCCAACATCATAATTCCATTTGATGACTTGACTCCATCTATCAAGGTTCTTTGCTTCAAGATTAGGGATTGGGTGAGTTGATAGGGTTGGTTTAGACTCCTCTATGGCTAAACAAATCTTCCTTTTCATTACCTCTAAACTGCTTTCCTTTCCTTTAAATATTCTTTTGTTCTTTTCCATCCATATAGTCCAAAGTATTATATCTTTCGATGTATCCCAGATTGTTTGTAATGCCTCACTTTTAAAAGTGCTCTGCCATTGCTTTAACCATTCTTCAATTCTGCCATTCATCACCATGCATTTACTAAACATATTAAGAATCCATTGCCATAGTTCCCAAACTATTAAGCAATGTCCCAAGAGATGGTCTATACTCTCCTCCTTTTTACATAGAATATATTGTGAGGGGCCATGAAAACCCCTTTTTATTAGGTTATCCCAAGATAAAATTTTCCTATGACCTACTAACCATACAAACATTTTGACTTTTGGAATGCTCGGGCTATCCCAAATATCTCTCCATAATTTTACGGTATTCCTATTTTGTTGGATCTTTTTATTATTTCCGCTTTAATTATATTAATAATTAACATTATAAATACTACAATTATTAATGATTAATTAATTAATCATATATATTTTTTAATAAGCTATGTGAGGCTTCTCTTTGGGGTTACTCCCGTTGAGATAACAAAACATTACATTTGCTATCAGGTACAATATCCAAATTGTCTTTTGGTCAATGATACTCTTCATCTTAATCAAACTGCTATGTTTTTGCAATCAGCTCCTCGATATCATTTTCATTAAGCGTAAAATCTCACTTGGCAATTGCCTTCTAAAATATGAATTTTGTCAAGACAAAAATCAACACTATGGACGCCACTTGCATTATCGGTGATGTGACTCGGGTTCAATCCCCATGGTGGATGTGTATAAGAAGTATTACTCAAAAAAAAAAAAAAAAAAAAAAATCAACGGTACAATTGGCTAAATTATCTACTACCTAGTTTCCTTCTCTATAGATATACTCACATTTCGAAGATATTGCCTCCAACAAGAGTTGATGGACATGAGAAATAATGTTATTTTTGATCAGATCCTCACATCCATTGTTGTTGATAGCATTAAAAATAATTTGTGAATCTTTCTCAGTTGAATTATATTTTAATTCTTTTTTCAATAGCAATTTTGGTCTTGGTAAGAAGTGCCTTAGCCTTTGCATAGTTGTTAGTAGAAGGTTCATATGATTCTGACTTAGTGAGGAGAATTTTGTCTTAGTTACTTTGAAAACAACACCTCTACCAACTTTTCCTGGAGTTCCTATGGAAGCACCATTAAAATTAATTTTGATAAAATTTTCTGAACATTTCCATTTTACCATAATCGAAACAGATCCTTTGTGTTAATTGCATTGTCATAGGTGACCCTTTTATGTATATTCAAATTTAGTAACGAAGAGGCTAGCACCTCTTTTTCTGTACTTAAGACTTCTCATGATGAGCACCATATCTGTAAACATTCTACAAGAGAGGCAATAATACGGTTCCAAACTTGAGCATGATTTTGAGATTTATTTTTCAAAAATTCTATTATTTCTTTTAAGCCATATATTCCAACAAATAATGACAGGACCAATATTCCACAGAATGCATACTGGTTTAGCTTTGAAACAATTAATCAAACATTTTATTAACTTTTTCAGTGTTGATGGAGTTACCCAATATATTCTTATATTTTTCAAAAAGCAGCCTCAAATGGTGTAACCAAAGTGACAAAACGAAGAAGTAAATGATCTGATGTTTCTAGATCCTTTCCCATAAGACACACTAGAAAGGTCCATGGTATCTTCTTCTTTGCAAACTCTCTCCTGTAAGAATCTTTGATTTGGACTGCCGACCAAAGGAATGTTGAGGCCTTAGGGAGGGTCTAGAGTGACCAAACACTCTTCCAAGAGAAATCATTGGGAGTAGAAAATTCTAATTGCTCTAAATCCTTATATCCTAACTTGACCAAGTATCCATTATCGATTGATAGATTTCAAACCAACTCATTCTTTTGCCTAAAAATAGGCAAAAAGAACTTTTGAAGCATTTGTTGAAGCTCATCTGCTATTTGTTTGAGGTCTTTTCCTTCAACTAGGTTGCTAATAGAAATCCATGATATGGAGTTGTTACTCACATTAATATAAATTTTTATTGGTATTTTACTTTATTTTTATTTTTTTCCTTTAACTGGTTTTATGGGATCAAAATGGGTCCTGCCTGAATTACATCATGACCGCATATTGGTATTACAATAGTTTGACAATTATGCATGTATCATGCTTGACAAGATTCAAACTTGGGTCTCCTCCTTGAAAGTTTAGGAATTTAACTGGTTGAGTTCATGCCATTTGATTATTGTCATTGTTTTTTAATTTTTAATTTTAGTTATTTATAAATTTTTCTTGAAATTGGTTATATGGGTTGAAATAGTCTCGTCCTTTTTAAATCCTATTCTTCTATTACCATGTGCCGCTATACTATGGAATTGTTCATCACAATGTAGTTTAAACTTGGGTTGAAGTTATTTACTTGCATATTGTGTTTTATAACCAATCTTTGTTGTCCCATAGGTTGTTTGGCCTTGTTGTCCATAGTTGCTCCAGAATGCCTTGGATAAATTGTCGGGGCACTCCCCATCTATCATTCCTCCACAATGCCTTGGACAAAATGCTAGGGTACTCTATATCGCTTTCCCCAAACCTGATAGGCAAAAATTTTGTTGGTTATATGCAGTTGAAATCACATGGCCCTACCCTCATAATGTCTATTTAAATCATAGTTGAGAAAATTGGAATCGGCATTTTTAAAAATTGGCAAAAATCAGGGAAAGAATTGGCAAAAAGAAAACTGAAGAACATGAAAATTTTCATTGGAAGAAGTTTTTTTAATGCATATTACAATGAATTAACATTATGCAAATCAAATATTGCAATAAAAACAATAATTCATGTCAAGACATCATATAAGGCTCAAGCTTTAAGTACACATGAAAGTGAGAAAACACATCTTGTATTGCTTATAATATGAAAAGGTACAAATTTACAAGTAACAAGAAGGAAAAAAAGGTTTATTTTTTATATGCTTGCACATGGAAACGTTTATTTTTTATATGCTTGCACATGGAAACAAGTAACAACAAAGTTACAATCACTTGAAAAAAAGGAGAAAAACCTAAACGTTAAACCAAAAAGCTAGGGTTTAGGGTTTAAAATTGAAACATTGACAGCTGAAAAATGGGCTTGCATACATAGTTATCAGGCAGCAATATTTACATAAAAAAAGGAGGAGAAAAAAACCCTAGGGCCTAGACTAGGGTTTAAACTTTAAACTTCAAGTTCAAAGTAACAGCTGAAAATGGGCTTGCATACATAGCTACCAGGCAGCAATATTTACGGAGGAAAAAAAAAAAACAAAACCCTAGGGCCTAGCCTTGGGTTTAGCGTTTAAACTTCAAAGTTGAAAGTTTCAAACTTTCAAACATTAATAGCTGAAAAATGGGCTTACATCCATAGTTATCAGGCAGCAATATTTACTTAAAAACAGGGTTTCGGGTTTAGGGTTTAGGGTTTGAACTTAGAAGTTCAAACATTAACAGCTGAAAAAATCGGCCGTAGCCTAAAAAAAAAAGAAATTTTTTTTTTGCTGATTTTTTCAAAAAATCGGCAAAAAATCTTCAAAAAATCTTTGCATCGCCAAGAGTTTGCCGATTGCATCAGCATTTTAAAAAATCGGCAAAAAATCGGGATTCTGCAGATTTTTTTGCAGATTTTCTCAACTATGATTTAAATGAACTTAATGTACAAACCCTACCCATTTCCAGATTCAAACCTTAGATCTACTATTTCAAGTATCTAAGCCTTCCCTGTTAGACTGACTCAAGCTTTACAAAATTTAATTGTTTATATGGGGTTGAAACCATGGGTCCCACTCATGATATGTTTATTTAAACTTGGTGTATAGACTTGTGCCCTTTATGTATTTTTTTTTTTCAAGTGGTTGTATGGGATTGAAACAGGCCCTACCCATATTACATCATGACCACATAGTGGTATTCCAACAGTTCAGCAATTATGCATGTATCTTTTGACAAGATTTGACCCTGGGTCTCCTCCTTGAAAGTTGAGGATAATAATCGAGTTAATGCCATTTAATACGCCTTTTGTGGATTTGAACCATATTATATTTATGTTCGAAATTGCACCTTACTTTTTATTGTTTAAAATTTGTAAATTTTCTTTCTCTTATAAGCTTGATTTTAAATGAATATAGTAATACGTTTTTAGTAAATACTGACTCGGGCCATATTGATATCTGAATCCGAAAATGCATCTGTATCAGATAGTGTATCCGTTTCCATTGAACACAGATATACATGTGGTAACATTTGTTTGTATAAAGACAGTTAATCCATAATTGCAATATGTATTTTAATATTATTATTTATGCATAACATTAAACAAGTAAGAAGAAAAGTAACAACTGTATCTATGCATTCAAAACTTTATTGTAAAACTTAATTCCTTGCTTTTTTTTTTTAAAAGCTCTTGGTGTTCATTTAAATACTGACAATATGAAGAACATGGTTGCAATAGACCCACTGTAGGGTAGTTGTCTAGTTGAGTGTACAGTCATTTTAAAAATTGGTTATACCGAAATGGACCTAAGCTGTATTACATCCTGATCATATAATAGTATTACGACAACATTTTTGGCAGTTCTGCATGCATTGCATGGTAAGATTTGAACCTGGGTCACCTTGAAAGTCAAGGTATTTAACTGGTTGAACTCATGCCATTTTGATAAGTGCATAGATATTCTACAACAGAAGGCTTTGATTTTTGAAGCAGCAGTTTTGTGTTGAAGATTGATGATTTAGTTGTAAATCAATAGAAATTCTGCAGAGTTTTGTGACATCAATGAACAGAATAACCATACTTCAAGCACAAAACGAGGGACACAGTTCAGGCATAATAGCAGGCATATCTCAAACGCACTAAGAGACATTTTTGGTTGCGTCAATAAGCTGATAAAAATTCAATCTGTTTTCAAAAAGAATTTATTATGCTTTTCCCAAATTTCATATTTTATTTACTATTCAATGCATCATTCAATCGGAGAATTTATTCGCAAGTGGTAATGAACTTTATTCAAGCAATTCAAGTTTCAGCAAATATCAAATTTAATCCATTAAATGTAGCAAATGAGCTATAAACTACTGTACAAGACATATTGCATTGTCTTTATAGCATATGCTTAAAGAGCATATAAAATGTAAAGGTAAAGGTGAAGGTGAACTTTCAGGCCTCAAAGGTAAGGCAGATGCAGAAGTCTGGTGGAATATGTACAAGAAAAATAATACATTTTTTTTTTTCTGAGGGTGTTTGTCATATGATATACCTTAACATCTGCAGCATTCCTTGTTCATTGCCATCGTACGTTTTACTGTCTTGCTAGATTGTCAAGGTTGAGTTTGATCTTGGATTTTATCCCTAGGCCAACACCCACTGGGGTAGGGTGGGCAGTCCCTGCAAAGGGCATCCCATATGACAAATCTAGCATCTGCTAGGCCAGAACCTAAAAGTATGTTTGTTGTTCTTCCCTCCCCCATCATTACAACTAGCATAAATTAGAGTGTCACTATCGGAAGAAGGTAGGGATCCATTGTTGACTCTATTGGCATTAGGTGATGCTAAGCAGTCTCTCTCTCTCTCTCTCTCTCCACACACGCATACGCGCATGTGCGCTATTATGACTGTTGTCTCCAACAAAGGTTGCTATCACATTATTGCTAAATGCTTCATAATGATATTACAGGGACATAAAGAGAAAGATGACACAGAAGGGCTCTCAAAGGAAGAATTGGGGCGACTTGTAGCTTCACGTTGGACAGGTGAAGATCCAGGCCAGCAAGCTGAAGACCATAAAAATGATCACACAGTACAGGAAAAACATGATGGAAAGGTGGATGATGAAGAAAGCAAACAGGCTGAAGAATATGATGATGACTATTCCTCTGAAGATGAGGAAGTGGAAAAGACAAACGAGGATGAAGATGATGAATCAGAAAACAAATATGATGAAGAGGACAATGTAGCGAATGATGATGATGTTGAAAACAGTGAGAGTTACTTGGAGTCCACAGATTCTCCAGGTCTGTGTCAATGTAGCTTTATCTGCACAGTTTCTTATGATCTTTTCTTCTTTAGATGTATGCATTTTCTGAATGCCAGAGGTAAATGCATAGGGGGGAGGGCTTAATTCCTGTCATATTTCAGAATGGCTGTTCCGTGTATTTATTAGTTTGTTTTTTCTGAATCATGTCTTCTTTGGGCTTAAAGATCTATCAACATCTGCTACTCTGTCTTGGTGGGGTAAACTTTCGCAAGGGTTTCAATCCATTTTGAGAGCAGTTAAGCTGTCAAGAGTTTCAGTTGACATGTCAGGTATCCCCAGTTGTTTTCTGGTGTGACGACTCTATGGAGAGCTTTAGGAGACATACAATTCTTGAAAATGAGTAAGGATTAATGAGGCTTTTATTCACATATTGCAGAAGCAGCTCGTGTCCGAAAGGATTACAATGATTTAAGTCGTAAGTTATCAAAAATGCAATCCCGAATATCAACCTTGGAAAAGAAGTTGAAGCAAGACCATGGTGAGATTCAGAAATTTTTGTTTAACATGCAAAGGGATTTCTTGCTTGTTAGTATGCATTATTTACAAAGAAAACTGCAAAATGGTGTTCAGACAAGTATATCAAAGAGAATACTGATGGTTTGTTGCATTTCCAGGCAATGATGGGGAGTTTTACACATTTTATGATCAGTGTTTTGAACTCAAGGAAAATAAGTATTGCCTCACTTTTCTTAAGTGATTTCTGTTTGCATGTACTATTTGGAGGCTTACATGTTTTACAATGTGTCTCTGTATTCATGTCTTTCAATTCAATGTCAATTAATGTGATTGCAGGTATACTTACAAGATATGTCCATACAAAGAGGCTTCTCAGATTGAAGGCCATTCCACTAGCACCCTAGGGTAGGCTCTATAGCATTCTTTGCTATGTGATATAGTTATATGTGTGTTATAATTTTTCATTCCATGCCATACTGTTTATGTTGTTGAAAGTGATTGATGAATTTCCTGTTGTAAGTGCTGTTACATGATAAGCTCATTATTTAAAAAAATGAAATTCCGGTTGATTTTGGGAGGTTGAAAATTGTCCTTCAATCTCTCAGTTGCTATTACGTAGAGTGGTAAACGTTTCACAGTACGAATTATTAAAAAATATGCCAGTGCCCAACATTATAATGCTTTTCTTTCTTACTCGTATAAAAGATTTCACATAAGCCATGTATGAACTTTATGACAAGATTCTTTGTAAATCCTATGAATTTGTATTGTATCGATATTCAGATGAAATGTTCTTTCAACAATTTTCGCCATGTAAGCAATTAGTGTTGCTTATAAAGTTAGAGGGACATTTGAACCCAAATATGTAGCTTATTGATGCTATTGTGAAGACATCTGTTATTTATGGATTTGAGGTTTAATCAAAAAGGCTGCGAGGATGTACAAGGATTCTACATCATCAACTGTTGTTCTTTATTAATTAGAATAAAGTTTATACTAATCCTATACAGAATTCCTTGCTTGAAGAGTTTGAGGAGGTACCTTTGAACTGTATGCAATGCTACTGCGCATGAGTTCATGATGGGCATAATTGTTTTGGCACTACTTATTTTCTCATGAGAAATTGAGCTGTTAATTTTAGCAACCATTCAGAATATCTTAATCTGTACAAAGCATTTAGAGTGGGGTGTTTAGTATAACAAAATTATTGCAGGTAACCAGTTTCTAATATGGAAACACAAGTATTAACTGCAGATGCTTTCTTTGGAAGATGTCAGCAATGTTGAAGATGTCTATTTATGAATTTTAATTAAGCCATCACATAAAATGTTTCTTTACTACCTTCATATCTAGTTTGAATTTTGAAATAATCTGTGATCGACATTTCCAGACGTTGGGGTGGGTTCAAAGACTCGTACAGAAGTATGGAGTTTACAAATGGCGATAAGTGTTGGAATGGTCCAGATAGAAGTTTGACGGTATGGTTTTCTCTGACATTACAGAGTGGTGCATGTAATTTTTATGAACAAAGAACTTGATTCCCATTCAAGTGGATTAAGATGTGTAAGTGCTGGAGTCTGTACAGGTGACTTACTCTCATAATAATAATAATAATAATAATAATCATTTCATGTTTTGATTACAGATCAGGCTAAAATGTGGGTTGAGGAATGAACTCGTTGATGTTGATGAGCCAAGTCGATGCGAGTTAGTATTATGAAATCTTTGTTTTTTATGTTGGCCCGACTCACTTATTAGTTTTTGCTTGAGGAGGCTTTGGAGTTGAATGTTTCTGATTCTATTCCTAATATTTTCTCTAAATTGACAGATATGTAGCAAGCCTGTTAACTCCAGCTCTGTGTCTAGAAGAGAGATTAAAGGTTTGTAGTTTATTGTATTAAAGATGAATTTCATTTCCACAAGTTGAGATGTTTTATGAATGTCAGCCTTTTAATTAATAAAGGATTCTTATCGGTACTGACCATTGCAGGAATTGGAACGTCGTCTGGAATCACTAAACCAAGAGAATCAAACTCATGATGAACTATAGGATAGCATGGTGAAATTGTTGTAATAATGGATTGGTTCTTAATTGTTGAGAACTTGACATGCAAGGAGATTTGTGTTGAATCGGACTGACTTTAGTTAAAGCAACGAGAGGTGGAATTTGCTCATGCAAAATTGCAGCAGGGCATTTTCTACAGTTGGAGATCAAGTTCATGTCACAGCATTTTTGGAAAATTAAGGTTGTAATTCTTGCTGTTACTTTTGCAGAGGAAACTAGATTATAAATTCCTAGGCTGGTAGTGGAAGTTTTATCAGTCTTTAGAAGTCCATTCTGAAAGCAGCAGCTGAATAGGTGGTGGCTGTAACATTATTCCAGTGTAGAATAGCAGTCAATCTAATTGTTCGATGTCAGATGTAACATGATGCTGGAATTTCATATATGAGGATTAGTTATAGTTACTTTATTTAGCCAGCCTTTTTGTATCCTTGACTTTATGACTTTGCTATAATGTGAATTGTATTATCTGCATCAATCTAGAAATTGAATGTCTTGTACTGGAAACCATTTTGTTTATTGTAGCACACATCTCGTAGCTCTGTTCCTGAACCCTCTTAAACCTGGTGCTGAATCGAATAAATAACATTCACAGCATGTTTTCTGGGCCATGTTCAACTGGTTGAGATGGGGAGGCAAAAGATCTAGGTTTGAGTCCTACCAGTCCTCATGTGCTGCATTTGCATGCAGTTTCAAAGGAACTAGACAACCTTGCCCTGACAACCAAAAAAATAATAAAATGTGCACAATATCCTCTTGGTGGTGTCCGGACTAGATTACTTAAAATAGGACATATGTACCTTGATCTGCAGTTCCATGGGGATAGATCATGTGGTGAAGAATTAATTTTTTCAGTGTGACTAGCATAGTGGTATTCTCTAGCCTGTGTGAATGATTTTGGTGATGTAATGCTGACTTTGTAATTAAGTAAGAGTAAATTTATAGCATTAACTAGATAAAATGTCTTTCTGATTCGAGTGAAACAAAAAGGGCATTGTATTGATGTTTTTTTTTAATGGTTAGAATGAAGGAATTTTAGAGCCAAAAAAATGTATCAAACTAATACATAGAGAAGTAACTTGTTAGACATTTGGCATTTTCTGTGTATAAAAGTTTTTCTTTGCTTTCCTCTTGCTTCTCTCTACCAGCAACATGTACGTGCAACACAATGAATGGTGAATTACTTCAGTTTGAGTTTCACAAGCATCATTGAACGACTTGGCATGCCTTATCTATTATGCCATGGTTTTGAAATGTCATTTATCTCATTGAAAGACTTGAAGACAGCTATAATAAGAGTGCACAGTTAAGTAAGCTTTATGACGTGGTGGTTAGCAAGCGTCTATCTGACTCAAAACAAAAAGCTAAGCATGTTCAAGGAAGAAGGGGTATTAAACATTAGATTACATTTCCACTCAGATATCATCAAGAAAGCCAAATAGTAGTCATATACAGGTTTAACAGCCCTCAATATCTAAATGGAGGTTATAAAGAAGGCATTGCTGAACATCATTGCTTAATGGCAGCTGTCCCATGCCAAGATGATTCCACAATCTGATGAAGATGACCTTCAACATGGCCTCGTTGAAAAATTTCAATGTGTTTTGTATTATGGTCTTTAATATAGTGCATCAGAATCTTATTATATTTGGTCTACTGATGCTCAATTAGAATGTGAACGAACTACACAAGAAGTTGATTGTCACACAAAAATAATATTAGGACCTTTTTGAGGAAGACCTGACTATCCATTCAAGATGTTTCCTAGCAAGAACCATGCTAAGATATTTTGATTTTATAAAATATTGTGTCTGCAATGTCTTAGAGAATCCGGAGCTAAGGAAATATAGCTTGAAATAGACTTTGTACCTATCAAGATCATGAACCCAATCCACGTCTAAGTAACCTTGCAAAAAAAAAAAACACTTCTTTTATAATGGTTGTAATGTCAAGTGTTATTTCCAAATAGTACAAAATATGCTTGGTGGCCTTCTAATGACTTTCATGAGGTTATTTCATGTACATTGGATAAAGACTCATAGTAAAGGTGGTTGATCTTGTGTGAGTGAGCGATGGGTAGACTCATAGTAAACGTGGTTGATCTTGTGTGAGTGAGCGAAGACTACCCACCAAAGATCTATTAAGAGTGCCATTAGTTGAATGGAGAACTCTTGGACACAAACATTACCTTGATAAAAAGTAGAGCGAGCTGTTGTGGCAAGGTATAATGCAGTCTGAGGTTGGACTAGGATAGATACCTACAAGAGACTCTTTCCAAATAGTACAAAATATGCTTGGTGGCCTTCTAATGACTTTCACGAGGTTATTTCATGTACATTGGATAAAGACTCATAGTAAAGGTGATTGATATTGTGTGAGTGAGCGAAGACTACCCACCAAAGATCTATTAAGAGTGTCATTAGTTGAAAGAATTCTTGGACACAAACATTACCTTGATAAAAAGTAGAGCGAGCTGTTGTGGCAAGGTATAATGCAGTCTGAGGTTGGACTAGGATAGATACCTACAAGAGACTAAACATTCAAAACACTTTGAAAAGAATGGAGCCACAAATCTGTCATCTCAATAATTTTGAAGTGGCAGCTTTCACTTGAATCACGGTAGTTCAACTTGCAATGATAATCATGTCATCAATATGAAACACAATGATAAGAATACGATCCTCATGATGTTAATCATGCTTGCACTAAACAATGGAAGCCACAATGAAGAAAATATATATTGATCCTCTCTTACCTAGCTTATGGTGCATGATGAGGCCCATGTAAGGTCATTGTTAGATGTAAACCAATCATGTGGACCCATAGTGAACAACATTTGGTGGATGTTGCAACTATATCTCATTTTGAAAATCCCTATAAAGAAAAACATTCTTGACATCAATTTAATGAACCCCTTGAGAATATAGAGTTACAATGGAGAGGATTATATGAATGAAGTCCATGTGATCAACAAGAGAAAAATATTCATATAACCAAATGCTTCTTTAGAGAAGACTTTAGCAACAAGTTCAGCTTTGTAATTGTGAGTTTGATGCTTTGCACCATATTTGGTCTTTAGACACGTTTACATCTAACAATGTTCTTTCCCTTAGTCAAAGACGCAAGGCCTCAAGTCTGGTTCTTCACAAGGCAAGTCATGCTGAGCTACCTATATTCTTCCCACACTAATGACCCCCTAGCCTGATCATAAATGGTAGGAATTGCTTTTACATCTTTGGTGAGAGAACTAAAAAGTGAAGGCGGTTTTTGATGGCATTCTAGTTGAAGAAATCCTTCAAGGCTTTGTGTGTGGTTCTAGCCAATGAGTTAGGCTTTGTTTAGAAAAAATGAATGCCCAAGGGTGGAATATTCAAAAATCGTTAGGAACAAGAGAAGAGTTT
Source organism: Wollemia nobilis (assembly GCA_028583015.1). NCBI lineage: Eukaryota > Viridiplantae > Streptophyta > Pinopsida > Araucariales > Araucariaceae > Wollemia > Wollemia nobilis. Next base: position 1,016,830 of record JAQPPZ010000386.1, on the reverse strand, counting down.
GAAATATCAACAATTGAAAAAGCGCTTATAATAAAAGTACTAGAGGGAATAACCTCACCCAAAGAAGGATACATATAAGTGGAAGGTTAAACAATATCAACACTATGAGGGTGAGTATCAATAGGAACCAAATGAAAAAAGCACCATGTGCAGGATTTTTAGAAGAGATTTAAAAAACCTATGAGTGATCACAAAGCAACTAGCCTCTTAGACCCTTCACTATAACTAAAAATAATCTACATATTAGGCTTAAGCTTTTGTTGTAGTTCAATAGGAATATGTGCCTATGCAACTAAACAAAATATTATAGATTACAAAATTGAAGGCCATGCCCTTGACGACACAAGGGGTCTTGTTAAGATATGAGGTACACAATATATTGCTCCCATAAAAAAATTTAAGATTCAAAAGTGTACTTAAAGAATTTCAATAAAGAAAAAGTGGACTAAAAGTAAGTCGGGATTGAATTCACATTACTTAATGACTTTCCTATCAAAACAATCTTTTGTTTTCATCTTATCCAATTCAAACACTTGTTAGGGACAAAATAATGGGTGGTTATCACTGTTTATGGGGAGGGTTATGTTCAATTTTCAATACTTCACAAAAATGAATATAAGCAAGCTAACCACTCAAATCTTATATAGAATACATAAAGGACAAGACAGAGATATAGGGGGGCACATATATGCACCATAAATTATTAGTATATCTAAAGATAATATTATACAAAACACTTCAATAATTAAATGAGTGGGGAGGGGTATTTAAGGTATCAAGGAAGACCAGAAGCAGTTGCGAAATCAAAGACCTTGGAGATGTCTCAACGAGCATCCAGTAAAAGGCTTGGAGAGCCTTACTAAAGAAATCATAAAAGAACTCATTGGAGAAATCCACTACCAAGGAGAAGCCTCTGATAGTGAAGGAATTGGGACAATTGTCACCATATGACAAGCCCAAGAGGAGAAGAATTTGGCAAGGAATGCCAAATATTGGAAGAAGAATCCAGTGAAGACCTCAAGACACTCAAAATCTTGAGAAAAATATCCTGTTTGAAGTCAAAATTCGACCACAAGCTTGAAGGAATATTCAAACAGAAGGAGCCTACAAAATCCAAGAGATTTGGAGATTGCCTCTCACAGCAAAAGGCATCGCTTCAGAAACGAAGATCTCTTCAAATCTATAGTAGAAGGAGGAGACTATAAGAGGAGAATAAGCCACCAAAAATCCTAGGCTTGTGAAAGAAAGTTCAAGATCATATTTTGGTGAAGACAAAGTTGTTCAAGGTAGCCTACAAAGAGCTGCAACATCCTACACAAGGCAACAACTTGGTGATCCTAGACATCAAGATCTACATCCTCTACAAAAGTGGCAAAAGAGCTTTCAAAAAATTTATGCAACTGTTGGTGCAAGTATATTCATTAATTGGATTACTTATCAAATTTAATTAAGCACCTTAATTTGAATTGAAGTTGCAAATAGGAGAATTGAATTAAAGTCTTCAAAATTGCAAAAAACATAAAGGTTCCTTTTAGGTTCATTCTCACTTTAGGAGTTGATCGGATTTAGAATTCCAACTATCTATCAACTACCTATTGTCTACTTTGGAATGCAAAATGAAGACTACTACTACTTTTGCTTATAACAAAATTGTAGAATAAGTTTTGAAGATTCATTCTAGATTATTCTTAATTGATTGCAATAAATTAATTGAGTACATTAATTTTTGAGATTAAATTGGAGTGATAAGGTGTAATTTGTTAGTGCATTGAAAAATAAAATTTGTTAAAATTCATCTGCACTATCATTACTCTCAAAAGAAATTAGTTTTTGTACTTTGAAAAAGGCTACAAAATCTAGTTTGTATCAAGTGTCTAAAGACACTCTTGAAAGCACAAAACTTGCAACTCTAAGTGGCCAATAGAAGCCACCGAAATTGGTTAGTACATGCAAAAGGAAACTAGCCAAAAGAAGGTTAAGAGATTGAGATTTGGTGAATCTCAAATCCAAAGCACTCAGGGGTTAGTGCAATTAAAAGAAAGCCCCATTTTACAACATTTACAAGGCTTGGATTCACCATCAATCATCTAAGCAAAAAGGGTAAGGAGTCTAGCCAAAGAGACATCCTCAAAACCCTCATCTTGCACTCACTAATCTGCTACAAAAATTAGAAAATTAGACCTACAAAAGAGTGCATGAAAAGGTGCAATAAAAATTTCTATATACATGTAAAGGTTACATGGTATTGCACTTACACAATACATCAAACCTAGCGAAAGGAGTAGATTTAAAGGTGCCACAATAGGCACAACAGGTACAGGAAAAAAAACCAAACAAAGGGCCAAAGGATAGAGCGTTCTCCAACAATGAAACGACATTTTCTCTAGGAATGGACCTGCAAGATAAAGAAAGCTTTTACGTAAATGACAACAAGCATACCAAGGTTATTTATGTAAGCCAAAGGAAGTCTATCAAAATCATTTATGTAAATCATAGCAAGTTCATCATCAAAATTTGCAAGGACAAGAAGTAAAAGGATAGAGCACATCCAATGAATAGGTGCGTCAAGATTCACTTCTATCAACATGAACAGGGAGCACATTGAAGGCATAAGCACAAATAGAAGGATATGTGCTATGTTGGAAAAGAGCATCAATAGAGGAAAGCAAAAGAGCTACCCCATCCTCGTTCGAAGCTCCAAGATGGCTCACAAATTGCTTGCGTTGAAAAACATGTTGCTTGCTGCCCAAGAAAGCATAACAAGCTAAGGAGAAGAATAACGAAGTTACAATATCCTTCTTGAAGGTGTTATGACAAAAGTTGCAAGCATGAAGTCCATATGCCACTTGGCATAATATTCCCTAACACCTACATATTTCTAAGGATCAAGAAACCAACATTGAGGAGTTACAAGTGCTCATAGCAAGTTCACATACATTACAAAGAAGTAACGTTCGATGCAGCAACATTACAAGAAGTGGCAACATTCTTAAGAAACGTAGGTGCCACTTGTTCATCATTGACCGTCATTAAATGCATTGAAGAGAGAGCAAAAGGAGAGTAGCATTTATGTTCGAAGTTTGTAATCACAGGGCACAGTGGCAGCATGGAAGAGCCTTAAATGCTCTAAAGATGGAGAGCAGACATAAGAGACGACCACATTTTGGAACGTCTAAGGTTACACGCAAATCGTTGACGAAAGGACCACATTTGGAACGTATACTTGCCACCAAGGTTCCAAGCAAATCATTGACAAAAGGGCCACATTTGGAACGTATATTTGCCACCAAGGTTCCAAGCAAATCATTGAAAGGAGAGCCACATAATTAATGTCCATATTGGAGCACATGCACATCAAAAACAAAGTTGAATATTGAATAATATAAGGTAAGCTTTATTCCACCATAATATGCTTTCTTTTACTTGGGAGTCATAAGGTTGAAATTAAAAGAATTCAACAACATTGAAAGCAATAATTAAAAAGTGGAATAATATATCATTTCAATAAAATATTGGCAATATTAACATAGGAGCAATAAGGACTTCTACTAAAATTTATTTAAAATATTTGCAAATAATATTGTGATCTAATTTTCCAACATTGGGGAGTTATAAGGGTTACTAGATTAACTTATTGAAAATTGAATACACTTCAATCAAAACATAAGGGATTTTTAAAAGAGGTTATCAAAAGCTTTAGGCTAAGGTTGTAAAATTATATATATATTTGTCTCAAACACATAAAAAAAGGACAAAATGAATCCAACATTAAAACCTCTACATATTGAGAAAAAGTGCTTAGTTCAATAGGAGCAATGAGGATAGATAAACGTTGATTTTTGATATTTTTAAAGCTTTACAAAATCAATAAAAATTGAACTGTATTTTCAAAAGCACTATATTATATCCCTAGGGAGTCATAAGGAATTCCACAAAACTTGGTAATATCAACATTGATCATAAATTATCAAGTAGCAAATCCATTGGGAAAATATAAGCTTTTACAAAACCTAAAATTCCATTAGGTGTATAATCTCTCATAACTAGGGAGACATAAGGAAGCCTACAACCTAAGGAATAATAAAGGTTTCATCAAAATCAAGCTTATATAATTCAATTAGGAGAGTCATAAGGATTCAGGTAATACAAATGACTATTGGTATGTTGAACAACACTCTTAAGAGTGGAATAAAGAAAACACCAATATGGATTAAAAACCTGATAGATTACAATGATGAAAAGAAGAAAGGAAAGGAAGAATCAATACAATGTGAAAAAAATTATGAAATCAACAACTTTGAAAAGGAAGATAAATTTAATGAGTCTGATGACATGGATGACCATGAGAACCATTGTTCATCAAAGGTACCTAACATCAAGAAACAAAGAGATGGAAAAGATGAAAAGCCATGACTTGAAAATTGAAGAAGTTGAAGAAGAACCTGAACAAGCGAAAGATCATTCATTGGAGGAAGATCCACATTGAAGACTAAAAGTCTTCAATACCCAAATATTGTAATATAGGGGGTGTTAGAAATAGATCAAATTACATTATTTGGGTCATGTAAATGTATCTACCAAGATACATACTTAGGATATTAGATTACTTTAGGGAAAAGTTACGTAGTTTCTTCATACAATGTAATAAATGCATAAGTGTCAATGTGCAAGCTGTACATGTGCCCTTCAACAACTAGATAGAGTGTTGGCCAAGGAACTTATCTTCCTATATAATGGCCTTATTGTCATAGTCATAGATATAGAGGAAGAACCCATATAACATAGTGTCATAGAGGGCGCATCTTAGAGCTTAGATAAAGTCACCCATATTGGAGATGGGTGCAATGAAGTCCAGTAGCATTATTCATGGAGTGTTCATTTCCTCCACAACTACATTGTATTCATTTTCGTCATTTCTATTTATAGTATATGTTTAGTCATCTCACATATTTATTTTCTTTTATATTATTATTTTTGCATCTTGTGATTGCTATCTCCCATTACATATAGCATCAAAAGCTAACATAGTATTGGTATTTTATTTAAATTAATCAAAATAAGAAATGATTAATGATTTATTTGATTTGAATTAAAATTAATACTATAAGTATTAATGCTTGGAAAGTTTTATTTAATTCTCTTTTTAATCTTGTTAAATAAAGGTAAGTGGTTTGCATTTGGGGGCATGAGATTTTTGAAAAAAAGAAAGAATTATTTTAAAATTTAAAATATCTCTCCCTTTTGCCTCCTTGGATAGGCATGTATTTACTTTCAGTAGATGACATTAATGTAAAAATGAGGACTTTAGACATGGGGCAGATGGATGGCCTTGTTAAGAGAGCCAAGGTGGAAAAGGTTTGGGATTCGAAGGAGGAAGGATCGATGGAATTGCAAACAAGAAGGAGGACGAAGGCAACTGTTGGAAATTTTGCCACACTAAATTTTGTAAAAATTCCAAGTATAAAATGAAATGATGCATCTTTTGCAAGTCTCTTTTGTAAAAATATCGGAGAATAATTTCACTAGTGATAGTAAAATGCAAGTAAAGGGATGATATCGTCATTCCATATGATTTCGTCGGAGATAATAGCTTGAGGTATTTTGCGGGCAAAAATTTAAGAGAGGGAGTTGCGTTGGCGAAAGCAGGTAAAAGGGGCATTAAGATAATTTCGCTCGAAATCATGCATTTCTCATAGTCAAAGTTAATTTCACCTTTCCTTTGGGTGATTTGCTATTTTTAGTCAATTTCGGAGTGAAAACAATTAGTGAAAGCATCTGCCAAAGTGGTTTCGCCCTTTTTCTAGCAAGTTTGATGATTTCACTTAAAAAACGCCCATTTTGGAGTGAAAATAATAAAAAAGGCATCTTCTTGCACTGGTCAAAGTTAATTTCGCCCCAAGTGGGGGCGAAATTCATTTTCGCCCTCCGTGATAGGTGAAATCCTATTTTTTCCCCTGAACACCAGAAAGAATTTATTTTTGGGCGAATGTCTGACAAAAGTCCATTTTCGAGCGAATGTCAAGTAAAAGTTCATTTTCGGGCAAATGTCTAGTGAAAGTCCATTTTTAGGCAAATGTTTGGCTAATGTCCGATGAAAGTCCATTGCCTGACGAATGTCTGGCGAAAGTCCATTTTCGAGCACTTTTTTGGCGAAAATCAATTTTAGGCAGTTTCTTCAGCGAAGTTCATTTTTGAAGGCACCATAATTGTAGATAATTTTTTGAAAGGATCAAAGGTTAGTGAATTTTAATTCATTGGGGCAATAAATCAATATATATAGAATTCCTACTAAAGGGTTGCCAACGTTAAATGCTACTCTCCTGGTTATGATACAATCACCTTCATTTTTGAGGCACCATCCAGTGTCTTCACTCCTTTTCCAAACAAAGTTAACTTTTGTTGGGTCTTCCTGGCAAGATTAAAATTCTAAGGCATAGGATGATGAAGCAACAACTAGAGTTTAATGTTCGAGCTCTGGTTTTTTGTGCGACATTGCTGTGTTTCGATGCACCAACATCTGGAATAATTTCCATCGTCCATTTCTACTAATTTCCTAGGTGCTTTCCATGAAAGAGGGATCATTGCTTCATAAAGAATTTTCTGATTCGAGTATTACTGTTGTCGAGAAGAGAATTTCTCTTGCGGGTCTTTGTGTAGACACCTAAAACATGTCATGTTTAGGGGAACTACTTACATATGCACATTCAAAGGCCATATGACTAGACCTTGGGCTTTCCAAGTATCAAAAGTGGTCCTCACAACTCATCTGGGGCATTCTAGGCCCATCCAAGCTCAGTCGCTGTAAACTAGGGCGGCTGGACCTTAGCCGCTCAAGCTCAAAGTGGCCAAACCTTAGCCATTGCAGACGATAATAGCCACATCTTAGTCACTGCAGACGACAGTGACTAAGCCATAAAAAGCATTTTGTCGACAAATAGGCCTAATCAGGGGTGAAAGTGGGAGTCTGCATGCATTAAAGGTGAGCGAGAGTAACTTTGCATTCCCCTTTATGACTAGCTAGATCACATGGAAGACTTGATTTTGAATTTAGAATTTAGTTAAATGATCTTTAAACATGGATTAGAAAAAATATTCTCATGCTAACATTCACTACGCATGAAAAATTAAATCCTAGCATTTTGAACATAGCCCTAGAGTTTCACACTTTAAAAGGTGCAAGTCTAGAGCACCAAAAGGGTCCGAATATGAGGTCTGATTTTATCATCATGAATTGAGCATAGTAGGTCATTGAGGAGAGCTTTCGAAACTTGGAGAGCTTCCCTTGGATATCATATTTACAGTAAAGCCCTGACAAATTGGAGAGCATATCGGAGTACCTTGGAGGAGCTACAAAGTTCTAACCGATAAAGGGTTTAACACGAGCAAATCGACCATCATTTCAACATCAAAAATAAGCTTTTATCCATAGCCTTGGAGCAAGGAAGACAAGTTTCACTTTAGCGGCCGTTGTCTTGGATAGTGGCCCGCAGGCCTAGCTTAGGGTGTAGACATTAGTTTCATTATTCTATTTTCCTCATATTTGCATATCATTAGCATAGAATTACTTCATTCATTTGCACTCGTAGCATTAGTTTCATTTTCACTTGCTTTTATTTAAGTATATTCATTGCTAACAACCTCATCCAGGGAGGCAATCTCGGACATATAAGCGTGTGTTGTTGTTTTGTTGCTTACAGGGCCACATGTGCATCTACAACATATGAAGCAAAAGGATCCCTCTGGGAAATAGACCCGAAGAAGGATGCATCTGTAAGCCCTCATACATTTTTTTGTGCATCATCGGGAAGCCTTTATAAGCACGCCACCCCTGTGCGAGGGGAATATTTTATACATTTGCTGCCCTCCTTGTGTATAATCATGTATCAAACGAAGGGTATCCCTTAGAGGGATTTATATGTAACCGGGCCATGGAAATATCAATACAAGAGCATTCATTCATTTATTTATTTGCATTCTGGTTATGTCTTCTTTTACACATTTCATTTAATATGCATGCTTAAAAAATTAATAGATTTAATTAAATCACAAGTAGGAAAGGTTAGCGGGGCCGACGTGTCGCTTCTCTAGGGTCACTATAGATGTCAATCACGATGGGACTTCCACTAATTTTTCATTCTCATCTTGAATACTAACTTGGTTTTGTGTGTAGGTGTGGCCGCTCTAGTCTACAATGACCAAGAATCAACCACTCTGATCGACAACGACTCATAGGCTTACCCGCTCCTGCTAACAACGGCCAAAAACCAGTCGCTCTGATTGACAATGGCCAGAATTGGAGTGCAGCAAAGGGCAAGACCTTTATTCTCTGATCTAGATTAAAGGTTGGTGTAAATTTTCTAATAATTTATGGTTTTTATATGCTTCTATTTTTATAAAAACAGTGAAAATTAAGACAAATTTCAATTTGGAAAACTTAAAGAATGAAAAGAGAAAGAACTTGCATCTTGCACATCTTAGAGTTTCTTTTTATATTTTCCACTAGGCGTTGATAGGAACAAATTCTGCTTGTAAAGTCTGCCCTAGAACCCAACGTGCTAGAAACTATGTGTTGGTTTGCTTGCTTTGGGACATTTATAAAGACCATATTTACACCTAATAGAGTGCGTTCATTAATCTCATAGTAGCTATGCATATTTCTAAAAATTGAAATGTATTTTGCATTAGGCATATAGGAAAGAGTCATTGCTACTATATGATGTATTCTTATTCATGTAAAATTAAAATGAACACCACACACACACGCATCATTTAAACATTGAGGAGTTGGATTTCATCACCAACCCTAAATTTAGTCTAGTGATGTTGGCATTCATCTCCTTCCATCGGTTTGCCCCCTATAGCTTCCTAGAAATGGATTGAGAAAATTGCTTACAATGGTACTAAGTTGCTTATGTTCAAACTGTCTCCCACTATTGGAACAATTGGTTTAGAGTGGAAGAGCTAGGTGAACCCCCCACTGGGATTTAAGCGGTGTACCCTAGTCTCTTTTGAGAAACCATGTTTGGCATGAGTGTTATTGATTATCACTATGGATGAGTCTCCTCATTCTTAATCCAAAGCAAAACAAGAAATCAGAGAAACCATAAATCATCAAAATACAACAAACAGTTTAGGGCACACTTAAATTGATAATCAAGATAAAAATTTACTTGACATTGTTTGGTCATATTTAAGTGCAACACAAAAGATAAATTACCAAAAACAAAATGGGCAAAACAAGAAGTAAACACCCTCAGTCTGATATCGAAGGGGAATCTGAAGCAACTCACACCCTTAGGCAAAGTCGTAGTAACATTGAAAGACCTACATGTAAGACCATGAGACATAGTTTTGTGAGTCTAAAGGGTGATAACTCAACCCTTGGGGAATCTCCTCAAGAAACCCCAAATAGGGAGCAACATCATAGAAATACATCACATAAGGACAAAGAGGCTTCACAACCATCCTCATCAAGGAGACATGACGAGACCTCAAAGACCTCTAAACACACAAAAAACTCTCAAAGACATGAAGAGGCCTCAAGAGCTTCCTCCCCACATGGACATAAGAGAGGTTCAAAAACCCATTCTTTACACAGGGGTACTGAGGATTCCACACCTCCATCATCTTGGAGAAAGAGGGTGACCACAAATCCTTCATCATCAAAAGGACACACAGGGGTTACAACATCCCAACATTCACATGAAACACTTAGAACAGATCAACCCACTGAGGGGCAAGAAACTAGAGATGCATCCAGTCATAGACATCAAACAAATGATATCCTTCACACAAGAGGAAGGATTCCAATAGACTATGACCTCATTGGGATAAATGGCACCCCACGGGATTAGCCATGGAAAACAAGACAGTTAGATGAGTTGGATCAAATTTATTCGAGGCCACCTCCCAAAACCATAGCTACAGAGAATTTTGCATCTAGAAGCTCACGAACCGTGACTTCTAAGCCCACTTCTCAGATTGGGGGTGCCTCAGGGTGACCCTGTAGTAAGCACATAGATTCAGATCATAGATACACTCAACAATACACTGAACAAGTTACACTATCTAGCAAGAGCAAAGACACAACAGAAACCTCTTCAAGAAATCTGTGAGTCAAGACCACTAGAATAGGGTCAGATAAGCACGAGTCTTCTATGACAATGTAAATTAATCGCATGCGATGGTTAGATAATGCCTTGCATAAAGAGCGAGAGCTTGTAGAAGCTCTCAAACATGACAAATAAAGAGAAAGGCTTTTACGCCAACATGAGCAACGGTTAAGATATCAAGTTGAGCAGCTAGCTCATACCAACCAATAAGCAAATGGTAATGATCATCAAAGATAAAGACATGCTAAATCACCAAGAGAAGGGTACACTAGACAAGAAAGAAACCCGTAACAAAACCACCCACCAAATCATGAGCAAAATCCAACTAGTGGGGAAAGGGTAAACCTAATAGATCAGGATCAAACACATCCTGAATCTCCTTGTAGGAGGGAGGAAAATAGAGCAAATAAAGTAGATAGAGGGCTACCTCCATTGCCACCATGAGGGGGCCTACAAGAAGAGGAACTCCTCACCTCAAAGGTATTCCAAGCACTCACTAAAAATATGAAGTCCTTTGAGAAACAAGAGACGGTTGGGAACCAACCAACATTGAGCAAAATACACAACCAACCATTGTGCCCATCAGTTCCTAGCCCTGCCTATCCTAAGCACTTTGAGATGTCTAGGCTAGAGAAGTTTAAGGGTGAAGAGGATGCATAAGAGCATGTTACCAAATTTATCAATGCACGTTTTCATTTCGAAGATAATGATGCTCTTATGCTAAGGACATTCATCATGACATTTTTGGGTGCTGCAACCCAATTGTTCAACCAATTGCCCAAGCATAGCATATCCAAATTTGAACAACTAGTGAAAGATTTCCTGAAGCGTTTCTCTTTTGGTGCTAAGAGAAAAGTGAACCTTTCAGACTTGGAAAATTTGAGATATTATGATGATGAGCCAGTAATGGACTATGGGAATAGATGGAGAAAAATCATGGCAAAATTATCATTCTCTGTTCCCACATAAGAGATCATTCGGATGTTCAACAAGAGTTGTTTCAAACACATTTCCCTCTTACTAAAACTGTAAAAATACCCCTCATTCAAGGAAGCTTTGGAAAAGCCAAATTTATTGAGGACATAAAAGTAGATGAGGGAACCATCAAACTTCGAACCAAGGAGTGGAACAAAAATGACAAAAATAAGCAAAAGTTGGCAAACCCTGCCCCAGTTAATCAAGTGGTATTGGCTGCGCCTAAGGATGGGGCTGCACAACAACCCCAGAATTATCAAGCACATCCTCCACCAGTCAATTATGATCAAAATAACAATCAGGGGAGAAATAGAGAATGCAAACCACCTCTTTACTTTACACCATTGACAAAATCAATGCAATAAATCTTCAACCAGCTGAGCGAGGCAGGAAAGATCAGATTCCTTGATATACCTCTTATAGATCCCAACCATCCTAAGCCAAAATGATATAGGGAAGATCAATTTTGCCCTTATCACAGGATACCAGGGCATAACATTGAGGTTTTTGTTGGTTTCAAGCACCAAGTGTAAAACATGATTGAGGCGGGAGAGATCAAAGTTGACAACCCATTAGCTCCCAAAAATAGAGATATGGGCATATACAAAAACCTATTGCCAAATCATGAGACCCCTAGAGGGTAAGGGGCCCAAGTAAATCATGTCCGAGTGGATATACCTACCCACGGGTGTGTTGGGATGGTCAAAATTGTCAATATAGCAACCAAGAGTAGACGATATGGTCAACCACAACCTCCTATAGCTCCCATTAATGTCCCAACTACACCTAGGCAGAGGTAGGGGTAAAACAACCTTCCAGGTCCACCAACCCGACCTATGGTGACTGTTCGGAGTAGACTTGAGAAAAACTTACAAATGACTCCGACCAAGCTATCCATCTATGAGCTCATACAATAGTCCTAGAAGCATAGGGAGAACTTGATGGAGATTTTAAGGATAATTGAGATCCAACTGCAAGATCCAAAAGAATTCACCCATTTTGTGGGACAAGTACAATATTTCTATGAACCTGTAATCCGATTCTACGATTACGAGATTAAGACGATGTCCACTGCCTTATCAAAACCTTCGCTACACATTGTCAATGATTTACCTTTTAAGAGGGTCTTGGTCGATACAGGTTCGTCAATAAAAATCATCACAACAATAGTAATAGAGCACCTTAAGATCCCCAAGTCCCATATCATTTCGAGAGCCAACACATTGAGTGCTTTCAATGATGCCTTATGCAATACTAGAGGAATGATAGTCTTACCTATCAAGGTGGGGCATAAGACCATCCTCATGATATATCATGTCTTGGAAGGAGCTATGAAGTACAACATCCTCTTGGGGTGACCTTAGATAAGGGACATGAAGTGTGTTCCTTCGATCTTACATCAATGTGTTAAGTATGTGCATGATAATAAAGTCTACATGGTGTTGGATGATGAGGAGGCATTCAAATATGTCCATCAGGTGGATTGTCCAGGAGAATTTGTGATTCCCTCTGCTCACTTGTACATTGGACCTTCATCTCTGGCTATGCAACATAATGACAAAGACAAAGGGGTGCAAAAAGACCCACTTACATCAACACCTCATTTAGCGCCCAACATGACTAATGCTTCTAAGAAACCATCAACGTCTAAGCCAAAATACAATCAAAAGCTAAAGGTGCCCGTGGGTGAGGAAAGGAAGCTCAAGGAAGTGCTAACCATAGCCATTGAGAAAGGTCCAAGTCCCATGGAAGAAGAAGATCTCCAAGACCAGCCCGCTTTACCAGTGTCATCCGTGGGGTCATCCACATCGCATGCAACAATACACTTGGCTTTTACCAAATGAAATGTAATAGAAATGATTTGATGAATAAATAATGCATTTCATTAACATAGAACATAGGATAGCAATAAGCTTAAATAGGTTAAAAAATAGAAATAAAACAATATTTCCTACATCCATGCTAACCACCGCGTTATTGAAGATACAACGATATGATCGGGATACTTAACCTAGGATATTTAAATAATTACCATTAGATATTTAATATAGTAAATATCTACATGGTAAGAGATAGAAAAGTTAGAGTAATAATCTACCTATGTAGTATAATGCAATATACTACCTATTTTACCTAGTGGAGTAAAAGGGTAAATATCCCAAAGAATGGAATATTAATCTAACATCCCCCCTTATTACATTATTTGGGTAATGTATATAACTACCCCAATACAGTGAAAAATATGCTGAATTGCTGGTTCTTGCTCTGTCACAATGCTCTGGCTTCTCCTAAGCAAACAGTGGATCATTCTTCACTTTGTCTTCACACCAACGAATGTCCTTATTGTAATCCCATCATCCAACCGAATTGCATGGGTAACCATCCACTGCAATCGCTAGGTGTAGTAGAATAGATCACTTCATATGAGGTTCACTTAGTTTACAATATGAGTTTGCAAAATATAAGGTAGCTAAGGTGTCGGTCACTGCCAAAAATGCACCCTTATAAGTCTTCTTCCCTTTTTACAAAAAATTGTGAAGAAAATAAAGTATATCCCCCTTAATTGCAAAATATGTGCAACTTAAGAAGCTTTGTGAAGGATTTTACAAATATTGCCTCCTAGGAAATTTTACACCAAAAAATTCCCTCCTTTTGTTACAAGAACTTCAAACAATGAGAGTTTGCTATTTATGAAGCCTAAAAGAGGTACAAACACCCCCTTTTTTTTACAAGTAATTCAAACAAAAAATTATGCTATTTATGAAGCCTAAAAAAGAGAGAGAGGATATGGTGTTTGCTCAAGGTGACAAATGTGTTTTCCCTCTACAACACTATCTTAGCAATGAGGACTCTGTGTGCTTTTTTTGAACCAGAATCAAAATCGGAACTAGACACTTCACTAGCAATATTGCCTTTGGTTTGCTTATGTGCTATGCCTTTATCTTTCTTGTTTTGATTGTTTTTGAACCAACACCGATTGGTGTCACGGTTCTCCTTTTTACAATACTAGCAAAACCTCTTTTGAGATTTCTTTCCCTTATATTTTGAAGATGATCCCCCCTTTTGAAAGTTTTATTTTTGCTTATCACCTTTATAGTTTGAATAAAGTGCATTGTTCGACACTTCATAATTTTGGAGTTGGTTTGCTTCCTCAGTTTGAAGCAAATTGACTAACTCCACAAAGGTGATAACTCTTTGAGAAACATTAAGGGATGTAATCAACATTTTGTAGGATTTGGGAAGAGCTCTCAAAATTACTGAAGTCAAAATGGTGTCTTCTATTTTTACCCCTAAAGCATTAAGCTTAGACTTCAGATCTGCCACTCTACAAAGGAATAGTTCTACTAATTCACCTGACTTCATATGGAGTGTATGAAGTTGTGTTTGAAGGTTTAGAACAGTTGATTGATTCTTGCCTTAAAAAATGGTACTAAGTGCATCCCATGCAACTTTACCAGTTTTAGCTTCACTTATGTGAGGTTGGATCTCATCAGTAGTTGCAAGGAGTATCAACATGAGAAGACGATTGTTATTTTTGTCCCATGCTTTTTGATCTACTCTTGGTGATGCGGGTCTTGTTTCAATGCCATCAACTAAATCCCACATGTCCTCTACAGTCAAGATGGCTTTCATCTTAGTTTTCCATGCTGAATAGTTAGGACCTTTTAGCAATTGAGATTCACTCAAGTATTTGTTAATTGTTGCCATGAGGAAGGTCCTACAATGCACTAAGATGATATTATTGTCACTCTCAAGTGGTATTTAATGGCACATTCTTGAAGATTCTCTTGAAAAGAGATAATCAAGTGGAGGAAATTAAGCCAAACACATAAGAGTCGAAAGGTTTAATTCACTCAAACAACTATTTAATGGCACCTGCCTTAACACCCTTCAAAAAAAAAGGATGAAAAGTTGGAGGAATTTAAGCCAAAAAAATAAGAGTTAATTAGGGGTTTTGTTTTGATTTAGGAGAATATATCAAGTTTTTAGAAATGGCTTCTAATGGTGCAATTTGAGTTACAAAAATTTGTGAAATTTTGGGGTATCGTTTGTTCTTAATTCTATGAATTATAATTGCAAAAGGAAAATGCAATAATCAAACAAGAATTTCCACAAAATTATTATCACTTAGATGTCAGATGCAACCAAGAATGCACCTATTTTGCCAATTTTGAAATGAAGGTGTCGAGTAAAATCGAGAATGCACCTTATTTCCAACTTTTGCAACAAAAAATGTGTATTTGTGCAAGAATGATATTTTTATGTCTCCTACTTTGTTTTACAATTTTGCAAAAGAAGTACAAGTGATGTCTTCCCACCTTAATTTGCAAAATAAACAACAAAAATGAGCACCCCTTCCAAGACAAGTCGACACACGACCCGCGTTTGAAAGGCTTCTAGAACTAGTCAACACACGACTTAGTTTTAGTGGACCCAAGGTCTTTTCTTTGATTGCAAAAAAAATAAGATGTGCAATTTCCAGTATTTTATCCTTCCTTGGAGAAAACAATTGCACAAATTTTGACTTTGAATTTTGCAAGTTTTGGTGACTCCTTGTGTTACAATTTTGGAAAAAATGGAATCACAAAATGTGATATTTCCCCCCTTTTATTTTGCAAAATTAACAAGGGTTTTGTAGAAGAGTTGTAGGCTTCAAATGTGCAACAAAATCATGCTAAGTTCTTGTATTTTATCCCAAATTTGGAGAAAACAAAGAATATAAATGCTTGTAGATGCAATAAATAGAACCCTTTTTTTTTTTTTTTTTAATTTTGCAATTTTCTTTTAAAAGTTTAAACAAATACTTCAATTTAATAAAAAAAATACAATTATGTTTAAAAAATCAATTTAAATTAAAAAAAATTATTTTTAAAACATAATTAATATTTAAAATATTAAATTAAAGTTAAATTTTAAAAACTTTAATTAAAATAATGCAAAAAAAAAAAAAAAAAAAATATATATATATATATATATATATATTAGGCCTTGTGGAGCGCCCGTAGGGGATTGAACCCGTGACCTGACGGGTTTGAGCGCTCTAAACTAGAGCACCCAACCGTCCCGGCTTCCACCACCGGTGAGACGAAAGGGTAATTTATGCCCTTTATTCCCCACCTTGCGGCCTGGTGAAAAAAAAAGGAATGTGGGACTTTTATCCCACATTCACCCCGTGGAGGCTTTGCGGGTGTATAAAAGGGAAACTCTTCCCTTTAACATGTGATTTCCTGTAGGTAATCATCATCAAGCCTTTTTGCCCCGCAAATGACCAATTGAAACATGCCACGTCAGACAAGCCCACAACACACCACGTTTCCTCGAGAGTCGTGCCATAGGTGTTGGTCTCGTCAGTGCCCAGTCAGCTCGACATGTCATCTCCTCGGTTCACATGCCACCACCACGTCATTTGCTATCTAGATCAACAACCTCAGTTGTTAGCCACCTCGGGTCGCATATCGTGTCAGTCAGTGCCTCGAGTTTTGTGCCAGGGCTAGAACGGATGCCACGTCAGCCAGTACCTCACATTTCATACTAGGACCAAATTGGATGCCATGTCAGCACCTGTACCAGGGCCAAATTGGATGCCACATCAGCACTTGTATGCCTCTTCACCAATCACCTACGAGCCACCTCGATATGCGAGCCAAAATCTAGTAAGCTCTACCTTGGGATGCTTGCAGGATCCAATGGTTCGTAGTGCCACGTTAGCTTGCCTAGGATCGCCTCAGGCCACATCAACATGGGTCTTGGGCTACGAGCTGCCACATCAGCAAGTCCTGCTCCTCGAGATTTGTGCTCTACAATATGTTAGCATATATTACATTATAGGGTATATTTAGTTATTTGGTTATTTTATCATTGTATTATTAGCTTTCTGTTGAAGCATCATCCTGTTGGGATCCGTTTTCTTCAGGCTAATCTAGGAGTGCATATGTTTATTTATTTCCTATGTTTCAATAATATTGTACTGCTTACTCTGACATGGTATCAGAGCTGTCGCTATGGGATCATTTTTTGAGACCTTAATTTCTTGGACCTGGAGCAGGCTCAATTTTTGAGGAGGCTCGCTCACTTTCTAATTAGGCACGCTTCCCTAAGCATGATCTGGACCTGCAACTCGGACACGATTCTTGAGGTGACCTGATAGTCGACCTTAGGCTCACATCCCAAGGGAGATCTGATCAGTCATAACTCGGATCCGATGCCTGCATACCAGATCTGTCAGATCTAACTGCAGATCTATTCTGACAGAACCTGTCAGACCTGACAGCAACCTGACGGATTGGAAAAAACGCGACCTCGAGCATGGATCCTGAGGCACTGACTGGACCAATGACGAGACACATGGTTGTGGCAGACCTGGACCTAAGCGGACACATGGCAGATAGCCACTGACTGTGGATCTGGCAGATTGGCACACAAATCAAGGAGGCCACGTGAGGATCTTACGACTGCTAAGTTGGCAGACTAACATGGTCGACTGGACCTGACTGGACCTCGAGCATGAAACTCGAGGCTGACTGGACCTCGAGCACTGAACCCGAGGTCGACGATGCAACGACACATGGCGGACTGGCCACGTGCCACCTGGACTGATGAGCGGGCGACACATGGCGGACTGGCCACGCGCCACCCAAATGTGATGCATGGCAAACTGGCCACGTGCCACTTGGCATAGCAAAAAGAACTGCGGGACATCCGATTGCCCGCAAGCAATCAAAATTAAAAGGGCAGTTTTTCCCTTTTATACTGCTTCAACATCGTCGGTTGCGACGATGTGGGATTAATTCCCAAAGTTTTTTTTTGGGCTTTCTCACCGTGGAAGGGACCAAAGGGAAGGATCTTCCCTTCCCCTCCCATCAGGCGACGTAGCCCGACTGGCAGGAGTGCCAGTCGGAAGCCTTACGGCCGCGGGGTCGGGAGTTCGACTCCTGGCGGCGCCAATAAGGTATATTTAAAAAAAAATAATTTTTTTATTGCTGCTCAGTGGAGACGTGCAGCGTCGACCACCGGAGAGGAAGCACCTGATGGGGTAAATAAAGGGCCCTGCCCTTTATATCCCAGCCGAGGAGCTAGCTCGGCTGGTTAGCGGCCGAGCTTTGGAAGCTCGAGGTCGGGGGATCAAAGCCCGCCGACTCCCCCAAACAAAGGTAATTTTTTTTTTAAAGTTATTTTTTTTTAAACTTTAGAATATAAAATGTTTTAAAATGCTTTATAAAGGAAAATTTTAAAGGGGGGAGTTATTTTTTTTTCAAGGGGGGATAGATTTTTTCTCTCCACCATCAAAGCAATTAAAGAGGCATAAAATCATCACACCTCCAAACCTATTTTTTAGACTTCATAAAAAGCAAATTTTTTTTTTGTTTGAAGTACTTCACACAGGGGGGATTTTTTTTTGGTGATATATTGTGCTAATATGCCTACGGGGCAAGCTTTGTAAGAGCCTTTTGAGGCTTAATAGTTGCATATTTTTTGCACTGAAAGGGGGGGATAATTTTTTTTCTCTCCACCATCTCCTATCTTGCAAACAGGAGGGATATAATTTTGCAAAACCAAGGGGGGAAGACTTATAAGGGTGCATTTTCGGTAGTGACCGACACCTTAGTCAGATTATTTTTGCAAAATTCATTGTAAAAGGTGCATTTTCAGCAGTGACCGACACCTTAAAAATGGGCAAATCAAAGAAAAAGATAGCCCTAAAAACTGATGTTGCTAAATCAGTTAAAGACCCATACTTTCCACCAGAGATGGATGGGTTGGATTTTTATGAGGAGGGCACATTCCTCACACTAAAAAATGGTTTAGTAGCTCTCCTCGATGATTCTGAGTCTTGCATAGACCTTCAGAAAAATGGTGCTCAAGTTCCTATTGGCATTCTAAGGGGCATATACCTGGTCTTTGTTGCACTTGACCGTGCCCAACGTAAATTGGAAATAAATGAGGAAAACGAGGTCCTAAAGGCGAACGCTTGTTGTGACACAAGTGAACTTCAGCCCATTGTGGCACATGCTTGTGATACAAGCGACCTCATACCTTATATGGTAGATATCAGTTGTAGCACATGTGATCTCATTTCAGTAGCAAATTTTGCTTGTGACACTAGTGACTTAACAAATGAACCTCCTCAAAAAGAGCTCCATAATCTCATCAATAGCGATAAATGCAATATTGTTAAAAGCATTGATGAAGATGTTGAAATTGGGTGTTTTGAAAAACACACCAAAGGATTTGGTTCCAAAATGATGAAGAAAATGGGATTCAATGGTGAGAGATTAGGTAAACAGGAACAAGACATTAAATCTCCAATAATGCTAAGTGTTAGGGCAAAGCATGAAGGCCTTGGCTATACTAGACATGCAAGTACCAGTAATTCTATGTTTGTAAAACCTAAATCTCCTACAACTCCTAAAAAGCATTGTTGTAGTCACTATGGAAAGGCAGGACATGTTGCAGCTAAGTGTTGGAGATTACATCCTTGTGATTCTTGTGGATGTACGAATCACTCTTCTTCAAAATGTTGGTACAAAGTGAAAATGGCCAACAAGGTTCATATAGATTGTGGATGGAGAGATTTCACACAATGGACCATGATGAAAGAAATGTTGTATGGCTTCTACCGAAAAGGTAAAACCTATGGTAGACCCCGAGGCAAATCCAGTGACAGACATAGTGGCAGTCCTAGAGATAATGACCTAGAGATAGACCTACAGACAGACCCGATGACAATAATCTAGAGGCAGATTCATAGGCAGATTTTGAGATAGACCTAGAGGTATAATTCTAGAGGTATGCTTAGTGCCAGATCCAGAGCCATGAGCCAGAGCCAGAGCCGAAGACAAAGCATGAGCCATCATTCTTTCATTTCTCTTCTTCTTCTTTCACTGTATTGGGGCAGTTATATACTTTACCCAAATATTGTTGTATGGGGGGATATTAGCATAGCTAGTAGTTATATTATTACCCAAATAATGTAATAAGGGGGGATGTTAGCGTATATTACATTATAGGGTATATTTAGTTATTTGGTTATTTTATCATTGTATTATTAGCTTTCTGTTGAAGCGTCATCCTGTTGGGATATGTTTTCTTCAGGCTAATCTAGGAGTGCATATGTTTATTTATTTCCTATGTTTCAATAATATTGTACTGCTTACTCTGACAGTTTGTAGGTCGCTCCTTGGGTTCCATATTGATCGAGAAGTGCCTCACCTCGGGATCTATGTCCAAAGTTAGCTATGAACTTCCTTGAGAATCATGCCTCTCCTTCGGCTGCCTCAAGAAGTGTGCACTTGGTTTGCTGCGGGCCTCTCGCCTAGTGCTCCAAGATCACCGATGGCTCCTCCATGGCTCTGATGCCAATGTTACCAAATGAAAGGTAAGAGAAATGATTTGATGAATAAATAATGCATTTCATTAACTTAGAGCATAGGATAGCAATAAGCTTAAATAGGTTACAAAATAGAAATAAAACAATATTTCCTACATCCATGCTAACCACTGCGTTATTGAAGATACAACGATATGCTCGGGATACTTAACCTAGGATATTTAGATAATTACCATTAGATATTTAATACAGTAAATATCTACATGGTAAGAGATAGAAAAGTAAAAGTAATAATCTACCTATGTAGTATAATGCAATATACTACCTATTTTACCTAGTGGAGTAAAAGGGTAAATATCCCAAAGAATGGAATATTACTCTAACATTGGCAAGCATAGGGATAGGAGAATACCTTATGTAGAACATAACGTTCATGCCCATCATAGAGTCTACACAAGACATGGGACGATCAAAAGACCTAAGACCACCAGTGGGAATAGTGGTTCCGCTTGGAATCCCTCCCAACTAGATAAACTTTGTCTATGCTGGACTAGACTGCACCCATAAGTCTACTAAAGAAGAAGAGGATAATGATCAATTATTCACTGTTAATGTTTGTTACCTCTCTAATCTTGAGTTTTCTCTAAGATAATTTGAATGTTGCCATTGGCATGGTTACGATATTGGTATATATGAGCAGGGGCGAAGGTGGCCATTTGAGCCGCAATACTAGCTTCCCACTAACAAGTTTGGGTTTGGCTATCACATCAGAGGTCGATATGAATCTCTAACAGTAGCCTTGGAAAGATTGAGCTTGGGATTAGGAGAAGAGATCAATTTTATTCCTTATCACCCACTAAGTGCAAGACTTATGAGCAACATGCAAGTGGTCGCGGTGAACATACCACCACATGAAACTTATCATCCAAGATCCACAATCGATTGTATCCCAACAGGGTACAACTCATGGGATGAAGAACAAGAAGAAAATGAATATGTGGCAAGTTATGATGAAGCACAAGAGGGCTTGGCCTATCATGGGCCTCGCTATTTACGAAGCTTTACTTGGTCCATCCACAACGAGAGTGGATTCATATCGAATAGGAATGGCTATGAGTCAGAAGACTCAATAGAGAGAGCCTACCTAGGATAAAGGTATTGGCCCCAAAGTTTGGGGCAAGAAATAAATGCAAATGGCTTCTTCATAAGTGATGAAGAATATGAAGATGAGACAAAAATGGCCTACTTAGGGCCAAGACATGAACCTTTTGTCTTGGGACCACATACCAATACTAATAGTTTATGGATAAGTGATGATGAATTTGAATATGATACTAAGATGGCTTATCTCAGGCCTCACCACTTGCAACAAGTAAACACACTGGAAGAGAGAGAGGTGACACTTTGTGCCATAGACCATCATTTGTGGTTTTTAGGGATACCGGTTGACTTAGCTTCCATTCACTAGATGATCAATCCCCTTCTGCCTACATTCAAAGAGTGGTTATAGCCCAATGATCCTATTATATGGCCAGCTCATGGGCCAAATCTAGAGTTTACTTTTCCTCCAGAGCCTCATCACGAGTATAGAAGGGAAACCTCTGAGACAAGATTTCACTCATGTGGTTTTGGAGATTTCATTCCATCCATCAACACAATCTCCATTGATTTGACCACTCTACTTCATAACCCAGCAGATCCCACTAAAAATTTGTGTTTTGATATGAATGCTATTGATTGGGATCATGATGATTCACCCATAGATCCTAAGGATATTTTCTCTAATGAAGGAATATTACAACCGTTCCATTTTGCATCGGGTTGTGCATATGATGTGTTCCATGCTGGTTTGGATCTTGAGTTAGTAGGACCTATAAATATGGCTGATGACATTCACTTGATATCCATGCCTCACCAGCTGGAGGATGGGTCACATATGGCTATAGAATAAAATTTTGAGGTGGACATCAGTGATGATCCTACCCAACCAATGAAATTCAAGTTCGAAGAAAGTCTATCTCCAGAGGAAAAAGCCATCATAATCCCTCTCCTCAAGGAGAGACCAAATATTTTTGCTTGGACTTATAGTTGTTCACAACCTTTCATTGGATCCCCTAAAGAAACCAATCAAGCAAAAATTAAGGAAAATGCATCCAACCATTGCTCTAATGGTAAAGAATGAGTTATAAAAACTACTGGATGTGGTTTTTATAATTCCTATTGACTACCTTGAGTGGGTATCAAAAATGGTACCCGTAGAGAAACCATATGGAAGAGTTTGCATTTGCATAGATTTTAGAGACTTGAATAGGGCAACTCCAAAGGATTCATTCCCATTGCCAAATATAGATGCTCTTGTTGATGCCACCACAGGTCATGAGATGCTCTCCTTAATGGATGGTTTTTCTAGATACAATCAAATCTAGATTAAACCTAAAGACCAACATAAGACTACTTTCATTACTCCATGGGGGATATTCTATTATAAAGTAATGCCATTTGGCCTTAAGAATGTTGGTTCCACGTATCAGTGGGCCATGACATACATATTTCATGACTATATGCATAAGATCTTGGAAGATTACATTGATGATTTACTAGCCAAATATTTATTATGACAAGAGCATGCTCAAGTCCTGACAAAGGTCTTCCATCACCTCATTGAACACAATGTTAGATTGAATCCTAAGAAGTGCATGTTTGGCGTAACTTTTGGTAAGTGCTTAGGGTTCATCATTTAAAAGAGAGGCATCGAAGTCGATCCGGTAAAGGTAAAGGCTATATTGGAAATGACCACCCCTACAAACATTAGGGAGTTGAGAAGCTTACAAGGCAAGGTAGCATCCATAAAATGGTTCATTGCACAGTTGTAAGACAAGTGTCGACCCATGAACCAATTTCTATGCAAGGATGTCCCATTTCATTGGGATGAAGAATGCCAACAAGCCTTTACAGAGATCAAAACATACCTGGCAACATCACCAGTATTGGCTCCACTAAGGCCAGATATACCATTCTTGCTATACATATCAGTTGTTGATTTTAATTTGGATACCATGTTAGCCCAAAAGAACGTGCAAAACAAAGATTAAGCCGTATATTACATTAGTTGTATCTTGGTGAGTTATGAGCTAGGATATGCATATGTAGAAAATTTGTGCTTAGTAGTGGTCTTTGCAACCAAAAAGTTGCGACACTACATGTTGAGCTATACGACCTACGTCATATCCAAACAAAATCCTTTATAGTACATGTTGAGTAAGACTTATCACAATACACGTACAACAAAGTGGATCATGCTATTGATAGAATTTGATCTAGAGTTCATAAGCCATAAGTCCATAAAAGGACAAGTCATAGCAGATCAATTAGCAGAGGCACCTCTTCAGGAGAGCAAGCCTCTCACCATAGAGTTGCCTGATGATGCAATCTTTGCATTATCAGATCCATCAAAACTTGAAGAACCTAAGAAATAAAGAGACATGGCATTATTATTTGATGGTTCAAAGTGCAAGCAAGGGGGCGGAGTAGGGATAGTCTTTATCACACCATAGGGTGCTCCGTTGCCCTTATCATTCAAACTAGACTTCCCTTGCATAAACAACAACACAGAGTATGAGGTCCTAATCTTAGGACTCCAAATAGCCATAGAAATGAGTATTTAAATATTGAACATCTTTGGTGACTCCTTGCTCATAGTAAACCAAGTCAAAGGCCTATTCCAATGCAGGTGCCCACTTTTGAAAGCTTATACAAAACTTGTTGATACTTATCTAGCCCAACTAGAATGGTATGAAATCGAGGTAATCCCTCGTACATCAAACAAATTCGTAGACACCATGGAATATTTGGGATCCTTAATCCCTCAAAATCTATCTACTGATTTCACAACCGTTCATGTGAAAGTTCTTACGCACTTAGAAATACAACGCGAGGCTATTAACAATCAAGAATCAATCAACATGATCCAAACTGAACCAAATCAGGATTGGTCCTTCAGATTTAGAGCTTTCTTGCAAATGGCCCCTTGGGAATCTTTGATATCTCAAGGTCCTGTAGAGTGTGGTACAACCATTCACCACAAGGTTTTTACTCAATTCATATTCTAGAATACCGAATCACAAAGGGAACATACCATTTTATCATTAGAAACGATGGCTTATCAGGATTGGCTTTCCTAGTTGCAGGATTTCCTAAATCTTGGAATAGTACCAGAAGGCCTGTCGCATGGTAAAAGATGAAACTTTAAACAAAATTTAACTAGGTACATTTTTCTAGGAGATATCCTTTATAGACGAGGCTATGATGGAGTGCTCCTTCATTGTCTTGAGCCCCAAGAAGCATCTTGGGCAATCTCGCAAGCTCATGATGGTACGTGTGGTGGCCACTTCAGTGGTATGGCCATCATTAAGCACATATTGAGAATGGGTTACTATTGGCACACTATGGAAAAATACTGTTGCGAGTATGTCAAGAGATGCATTAAGTGCCAGCATCATACAAACCTCACCCACTTGCCATCACAAGCCTTGCAACCCATCTAGGCAGCATGGCCCTTCTCACAATGGGGACTAAACTTGATTGGGAAGATCTCTCCCCCATATTCAGGTTGGCACACATTCATCATAACGACCACTGAGTACTTCACCAAATAGGTCGAAACGATCCCCTTGACATCGACTACTAGACCGAGGATTACGGAGTTCATACTCCACAATATCATAAGTCATTTTGGGGTCCCTTCGAATATAATATCTGAGAATGGACCATATTTCAAGAACAAAAATGTGTGTGCTTTAATGAACAAATACCATATTCAGCATAATTTTTCAACACCATATTATCCGCAAGCAAATGGGCAAGCAGAAGCCTCAAACAAGACCATCGTCTCCATATTGAGGAAGATGGTGAAAGATAATCATAAGGATTAGTACTTGCAATTGCCTCTCGCATTATGGGCATACATGACTAGTGTGTGGATGCCCACTAGGGCAACATTGTTTTCACTTTTATATGGCACTGAGGCCATCATGCCCTTAGAATTGGAAATTCCAACCTTGCGAGTAGCCTTGAAATATTTCATAGATTATGATACCGCACAATAAGTCTGCCTTGATCAGCTAACAATATTTGATGAACACTGAGTCAATGCCTTGGAGTATCTTTGTGTTTATTATAACCACCTTGCACAAGCATACAATAGTAAATTCCATATGAGGGAATTCAAAGTTGCGGATCTTGTGCTCAAAGAAAACTAGTAGAACTCAAACCTACCACCACACTTTCAAAACAAATTTGTGGCAAATTGGATAGGCCCCTACATAATTTCAGAAAGGGTTGGGCCTGGAGCATATCACATCACATATTTTGATGTTGTTGAAGAGCTTGAACCTCTCAATATCATTCATTTGAAGACATTTCATTCATAAAACATTCAAATATGTCAAAAAATTAAAAACATTCAAATATGTCAAAAAAATAAAAAACATTCAAATATGTCACAAAAAATAAAAAATATTCAAATATATCACATAAAATAAAAAACATTCAAATATACACTTAAAATCAAAAACATTCAAATATATACAAAAAAAATAAAAAACATGGTCACTTTCATAAAAATGATCCAAAGGCATCCTTAAGCCCTTTGGTCAAATCATAAAAGGCTCCAAAGGCATATTTAAGCCCTTTGGTCAAATCAAATCACAAAATGCTCCAAAGACATCTTTAAACCTTTTGGTCAAATCACAAAATGCTCCAAAAGCATCTTTAAACCTTTTGGTCAAAGCATAAAAGGCTCCAAAGGCATCTTTAAGCCCTTTGGTCAAATCACAAAATGATCCAAAGGCATCCTTAAGCCCTTTGGTCAAATCATAAAAGGCTCCAAAGGCATATTTAAGCCCTTTGGTCAAATCAAATTACAAAATGCTCCAAATGCATCTTTAAAGCCCTTTGGTCAAAAATAAAAAATACAAAAACAATGCAAAAATACGAAAATACAAAAAAAAACATTTGCATCTTACATCCGCATTCACATAGTTGCATTTCATTATAACATACATATCCATTGCATTTGCATATGTTATGATCAAATTATTACAAACGATGCCACCGTTTGTATCTCAATTACATAATAAAAATCCACCTTCATCCATGCATCCATGTGAGTAATTGTGTTTCTCAACACAAACATTTCATGTTGCTATAAGAAACATACTGAGGTTTCCTAGTAATTAAACCATATTTAGTGGTCTTATCAACTTTTGTAGAAAGCCACATTGATTAGTAGAGGGTAAGGTCTAGTTGTGATAAAACCTTGGATATTCAGGATCCCATCACTAATTGACAAACTAAAATCCTAGATGGTACAAGGGAAAGATGAAAGCTGCAAAAGTGGTCTAGGTTACCTTAAGAAAAAAGGATTTTCCTTTCTTATCCCCCTATGCAATTGGTTTAAAGGTGCTACAAATTGGAAAAAGGACAAGCCCCGACCTATCCCTTGCTTAAATCAAAATAAGAAAAAATATTGAAACAACACACAAATTCAAGATCCCAAAGGACACATTCAGATTCCAATACACAAATCAAAGATTCCATAAACCAAAAAAAAAATCAATAAAAAATAAACAGTGATTATCATCACTATATGAATCCCTTGCTCGAAAAAAAAAATCAATAAAAAATAAACAATGATTTTCATCACTACATATGAGCAAACACCTCAAAGAAAATCAAGAAAGAAGGGAATGGAGCTTGAATCCCTGGAATTCTTAGCATTGTACAAAATTGGAAGGAGAAATCCTTATGCATGACGATATGTCTATCAAAATAGCTTCTGGAATTTGTGTAGACCAATGTTTGAATGTGGATGAGCTAGCTTAGGTAACCCAATGATGCCTAGTGGTATAGTCCAAATAAGTCCAACATAAGGATGAGAGGAACACTTGAGAATCCTTGATCTTAGCAATGGGTTGAAAGAATCCTGCCTGACATTGAAGGAAATGCTTGAGTTCTATCTCAAAATATATATTCATTTGCACACACAGAGATAATGAATATCTAGGTACATGGTAAAAGCCTTGCTTTTCAAAAGTCTTGTATGGTCAATACACAACTGTTGATAGGGTAACTAGAGTGTTTGAAGTCTCAGGAAAAACCTCAAAAATTCCTACACAACAACAATACATATCATAAATCACATCATCAACTTTATTTATAAGCTTCTATAAATTAGGGGGTATTAATAAAATAAACTAAAAACCGAATAGATGTTAAAAATGATATTTAGACAGCCACTGATTATTTTATATATTTTAAATTACAAAAGCTTATCCAAAAAATACATTCATCCCACACCACTTCATTGCACATATGGATGGATTAAATAATTAATTCTCATGATTAGAATGATTATTAAGCATTCATGATTGCTATAATTTCTATGGTATCACCCATTAGATTGTCAAAATCATAGCATATGCATTATTTGTGTTTAAGTGATTAAAACATACAAGTTCATTCACATTATATTACACATTGCATACATCATATACATAAAACATTACGTATTACATTCACCATATCATAACATAAGTTAGATGCACACAATGAAATCAAAATCAAACATGTATTTAACAATAAACATTGCATCCATAAATACATAAATCATAACTCATCCATTCACATCTAAAAATCACATCATAATTTGCATATCTAAAAATCATAAAATACATCATTAAATCACTAAATGATACATCACATCATATCACAATAGTTATATCATATCTCATCTAGCATAATAGTCCATCTAAACATCCACATCATCATAAATATCATCTATCATCTATCATATACATCAAGTCATCATAATGCCATCATCACATCTCATCATAAAATAAATAACAACAAAAACATGAGCAATAAATGAGACACATAATGAGTCAGAACATAAAGAGGTCATATAAATATGTGTTAAAAATATGGATGTACAAAATTACCCATAGGGCTACAGTCATATAGGTCAAGAAAACTTCAAAAATGATAAACCAAGTGCATCATCATTCAAACACGGGGCTTGTACCCCCGACATCACCACCCCCTATGGCCGTGTCATGAGTAGAGTGATGTGCACCTTGTAGACACCAAAATCCAGCCACTTGTAAGTCATCTATACCTTCCTGTCAGCCACGTGTCGGTCATCCACTTTCCCGCCATTATTTGGCCCAATTTCACCTTTCCCGCCATTTTTCATCCCCAAATTTATTTAAATTAATATTTATATATATATATATATATTTATATTTTAATATTTTAATATTTTAATATATATATTTAAATAATAG
The DNA here is from genome assembly GCA_028583015.1 of Wollemia nobilis. Lineage (NCBI taxonomy): Eukaryota > Viridiplantae > Streptophyta > Pinopsida > Araucariales > Araucariaceae > Wollemia > Wollemia nobilis. Next base: position 988,073 of record JAQPPZ010000386.1, on the reverse strand, counting down.
TTTAAGTGATTTAATCTGAGCCGTCCGTCCTTCATTTAATCTCATCCGTCCATCCATCTTAATCCATTTCACAACCTAGATTTATTCTCTACCCTTAGATCCACTTTAATCTTAGCCACACGTTCAAAGTGTCGTTAAAACCCTAAAGTGTGCCCTAAGAGTAGATTATAAATTGAGTCACCTTGATGGCTCAAACCCTATGTCTTTTGCTACTTCTATCCTGGATCTTTTCTATCTTCTTAACTTCTTCTATCTCCTTTTCTGATCCCCTCTATCTCTCTTCTGCTATCTTTTCGTCGCATCCATCGCCGCATCCATCGTCGCTTTCGTCACCGCTTTCACCGCCATCTCTTCTGCAGCATTCTGCAGAATCCCCCATTCTTGTCGCAAGTGCCCGCGGGCATTTACCCCTTTACCAAGTGCCCACGGGCGTTTACCAAGTGCCCACGGGCATTTACCAAGTGCCCGCAGGCGTTTACCCACAGCCACAGACTCAAACCCTATCTTCTTCTCCTATCTTTGCTATCTTTTCTATCTTTTGGACCTATCTCTTCTATTTCATCTATCTCTTTAGCTATCCATCGCTGCATCCTTTTTTCCGAATCCATTGCCGCATTTGTCGCCGCATCCGTCGCCAACTTCGCTGCCATCTCTTCTGCATCACTCTGCAGAATTCCACATTCTTGTTGCAAGTGCCCGCAGAAATTTACCCGCAGCCACAAACGCAGACCGACGTCTAAAACCCTAATTCAGAAGCACGCGGGTGTTCAGCGAGTGCACCAGGGCGCCTTCTGCAGCCGATTTGATAGCCACATTACTTCCAGGTGCCGCCTGGTCTAGCCGCGTTAACAGAGGACAGGTATAAATCAGTTTAAATCAAGTAACTTCTTTTCTTTTATTAATCTATTGTTGAACTCCTGCATTCTATTTTTCTAGGGTTTTAAATTGTTTATGAGGGCTCACACAGTGGAGCCCTCTTATTAATTTCTAACTCCTTGATAGTGTTAATGTGTGCGGGATTTTAATGGCAGATCTGGTGTGTTGATAGCAGTTGTTTAAGTCTGGAGTGGTCCGAGCCAAAGGATACAACAAAACCCACTCACTTTGTTGGGATTAAGGATACATCTTCGGAAATGCCACCACTTTATGCCAGCTAGGGTTTCGGAGAACCCTAGCACAAACTATAATTTGTGTATCACAAAAAGGGTTACAGGCCCTGTTGTACTCAAAAGGAGTTTTTAAACTCCACTGATTAATAAAAATTGTTTGTTTTGTGCAACTTTTCTGTATTCCATTATTGTGGTTTTATTTTTGTTTGGCGTTGTATTTTTAATCTACACACCTACTGGTCTCTCTGTGAGAGTTTGAGTCCTTTGGCTAGGACAAATATAAGACTACCCTGAGGTAGAGCACCTGCTAACCTGTGAATTGCCTACACCTGGTGCCTCCCTAGGGACAATCCCATCCCTCCTGAGCTTCATCTAGAGAGAGGTGATGTGACCAACATGCCCATGGATCCACCTATATAGGCTTAAGTGTAGAACCTCTACCCTTAAGCCTATACCAAGATCTGCCCCGATATCACCCTATGGAGTAGAAGAAGGAACAACAAACTACATCCTAGCGGCACCACCCATGATAGTAGCCTACAAAGCTTGGATATGTAGAGTGAGCTACTCTATGGTGGCATCTCGCTGTGCTATGGTAGCATCTCACTGCTCTACCTGGATCTTGGTCAACTGGAGCTCAACATTGACCTCATGCAACTATGCTCTCAGAGGAGAATCTCTCTCATCGAACTCCAAATACTCCTCATCCTCCTCAGGAGCCTCTTGCTCATCCATTACCACTTGCTCTATTGGATGGCCCCATACCTCAGTCCTGGTTGGGACTCTACGCCCTATCGAGTCTGCACCATCATCCCTACCATCATCCTCACGACCCAAACGACCATCACCATGCCACATACGATCCCACCACCACTGAGAAAATGCCTCTATAACTCCCCCAACAACTCTTGGGGCAACCATTGGGACATCCTCCTCATCTAATAGCTCTATGATCCATGATAGGGGAAGATCTCCCTTTGTTGTGAGGTGCCTGTATACAAATGGAACAAGAGGCACGCCCTGTTGTAGCCCGTACTAACAAAGAACTTGAGAGTAGAAGAAATGCTCCCGAATACCAACCTTGCGGTCGATGAGCCACCACTTATGTTGCATCCTAGATGTAAAACTATCAGGATCATCCCAAGATGGGCACTTGTGATATGGTTGCCATATGATATCTTCAGCTAGTAAGACCCCAAGGTCTTACTATAAAAATTATTAACAAATTAATGTAAATGTAATTGTAGGCCACTCAAAGGGGGCTCCCTTGTAATCGCTTTGCCACTATAGGGGGCTCCATCATTTAGAATCTATATTCTTATTCTTCTTATTGGATGATTTGATATGGATGATCAACTAAATATATATCTACCCTAAAGCTACGTTGGTGAAGAGACGTGATGGTTCACGTTATGAAGGGTTGTGATGGTTCACTTTATGAGTTAATAATATAATAATTAAATGATTAATAATACTAACTAATACTAACTAATAATGTTAGGATTGAGGATCCTAACATGCCACCCTCATTAAAAAGAGCTTTGTCCTCAAAGCTCAAGGTGAGGAGCTTTATATTTTGTTTTCCAATAAGGATTTGCGTAAGTTCTTGGACTCTTTTAATGGCATCCTTTCATAGGAAGGGATATCAAGAAGGATGAAGCATTATCGGGGGGTTGCCAAGAACAATAGTAGAATCTTCTTTAGAAAAATCATGATGATGATGGGAGGGCAACCCTTGGGGTTCCTAAAATACTTCATAATGATGCATCAAAAGTGATGGTAATGATTTCATATCCTTTTTTGGTTCCTTGGTAGAGCCAACAGAGGAGTGTGTGGTCACTCTGCATTGGTTTCGAATAGGTTTGGTCATATGGCAAGAACTCAATATTGATGAGGAAGGTATGTGTAGGTCTTGTAGAGTGCATGTTTGGCTAACAATTATCACTTTGGGTATCTCTACCTCATCCTTGAATGGTACATCAATCACTTCTTGCACATCGACCTCATTGTCTTCATTATGGTGAGTAGATGCACTGGTCACTTCGAACACAACTACCTCATCTACTTGCTCTATGGAGAGACAAGGATCAACTTCCTTCAATAAATACAATGTTAGTGTAGCACATTTATGGTGGGGTCCAAATTGTTCATCATAATTATCACAAAGTCCTTTTGCTCGTTGTTCCTTCATCTCCTCAAAGCTAAGATGTTTAATTCATAAAGTTTGGTTAGATTTGGGGGTTGTGTAAGTTCTCTATTCCCTTCCATTATGCATAGGTTTTGGAGCAATGTAAGTGGTCTATGATTTTTCCATAAGTGGTTTCCCTAATCATTGTTGTGCATTGATTTTATCTTCAACTATTTTTTCCAATCCATAGGTCTGCATCATGGTATAGGGATTGAACCTTGTCACCTACATTCTAATTTTCTCTTTTAATACCCTAATGAAGCCATTGATGAGAATTGATTCATCCAATCTTGTGTTGTGTTTGGTGATATCCTCAAACCGAGTTTGATACTCATGCACAAAAGTGATTTGATGAAGATCTTTGAGCAATTCCCACATGACTGGGTCCCACATGGCTCTGATACCAAATGGTAAGACCCCAAGGTCTTACTATAAAAATTATTAACAAATTAATGTAAATGTAATTGCAAGCCACTCAAAGGGGGCTCCCTTGTAATCACTTTGCCACTATAGGGGGCTCCCTCCTTTAGAATATATATTCTTATTCTTCTTCTTGGATGATTTGATATGGATGACCAACCTAATATATATATCTACCCTAAAGCTATGTTGGTGAAGAGACGTGATGGTTCACGTTATGAAGGGTTGTGATGGTTCACTTTATGAATTAATAATATAATAATTAAATGATTAATAATACTAAATAATACTAACTAATAATGTTAGGATTGAGGATCCTAACATCGACCTTCAGCCCAGTAAAAGTAGCAATATAATGGGAAGCTCCCCTGCATGAAGATGGCTCTTGTTCCCCTCACACCCTCGAGCCCATCTAGCAGCATAGCACTACATCCACTCCTTTATGACAGTAATATTAGTAAGAAGCCCTCTAATCTACCTTGATGTTTTCCCATCCCCAAACATGTGGGAGCAAACTGCAATCAATACCAACATGAACTCATTGGTGGATAAGGTACAACTCATCATAGCACTAGGCCAACAAAGACCTCCCCATGCATAGATGATGGGCACCTCACTGTCCATTAGGTATTGAACCATCACAAGGAGATTCCATGAGAACCTCAAGCCCGAGAAGTCTAGGATCAAGATGTTGCTGATAAACATCAACAACACTACATACCTCTCAAAGAATACCTTCTACTCATACCATTGCGAGATAGACACTCCTACAGACTTGGTTTCCCTGAAGGCCTTTGCAGAGCACCTTCTAAACACCCGAAAAAAAACAACGTCATGATCATTGGTGGCCTAAGAGATGATGGCCACTCCATAAAAAGGAAGCCAAAAAATCCTATATACATCCTTCAGCGTGATAGTAATATCGCCGATAGGAAGGTGTTGGTCCGAGGGTCCCATCAATGGACCAAAGCCGTAAGGTAGGCCTGATATGACATGATGTGAGGAAGCCTAGTGATATACTAGAGCCTGTGAGATTTGAGCTACTCCTAGTCTGTGTCATCCAAGAGGGATAGAAGGTCATTCATGAGATTCAGGTCCCAAGCCCGAGTAGTGAGAATCTAATAGCAAAGGAAAAACAAAGCATAACTATAATGCACCTGAGACATAAATCACTATAAATAATGAAAATGGTGCAAATAATGATAGGCTAGTATGAAAGGCTAAGCAAAAGAGCAATAAGGGCACCTAATCATGCAACAAAATTCAAAAGAAAACAAAAAATAAGTCAAAAATTCAAAATAATCAGTTAATCATGCAAGGAAAATAAAAAATTTAAGGAAAATAAAAAATTTCTTAAAGTGTTGTTAGCCACTGTCACCTACAACAGCCAAAAATTGGTTGCTGAAGCTTAGATCAGCCAAGCCCGAATGATCAAATTTTTGACCGTTGGGATTCAAATTGTTCGCTGCCAATGACAAAGGCTAAGTTGCAGGCCATTTTGGTCGCTCTGATCAATAGCGGCCAATGGGTGATGCGATAGGAGCGTCTGCCCTAGGCCAAAAACACCAAAAAATAATAACAAAACAAAAAACGAGGACAAGCCCACCACATTAAATCCTAAGCTAAGCCTAACTATAGGTTTAATTCATTACCAATGAGCTTAATGAGGTTCATTTGATGATTAATTAATGTGGTTTTTTACCCAATAAAAAACAAGCAAGGTTAAGGTTTAGGAGAGTACCCGAGAATCTTTGGCTTCTCTACTCGACGATGCCTCACCCTGCGTAGCCATGATTATCCAAGTCGTAGAAGCACTTCAAGTTGCAAAGGTCACTTTCAATCCAAAAGCTCCAAAAAGCAAAACTAATAGCTGATGAAAGTGAAAAGTCAAAACCCTAGGTAATTTTTATATTATCCTAATTTTGCCTTGGCTGATATTGTCATCAGCGGCCTATATTTCTTAGCTATTCAGGATGAGGGCAACCATGAACAAGCATTTGGGGGTCGTTGGACCTGACAGTGGCTAAGATCCTAGGCAAAAACAACCAGAATCCCTCCATGAGAAGTAACAAAAAACATAAAATAAGCACATTTTGATGACTCATGGTCATCATAATGATCAAAATAACAAAAAAATTCACATAAAAACAAATTCTTGAGTAAGCCTCGTATTCAGTTACTCTATCAAATCAACGATTGTAGCAACTTGCACTCCATGCAATTCGATGAGATGAGTAAGTTACCATAAGACTACTTGGGGTAAAACATTCATTTAGAAATTAAGAGGTGCATCCTTCAATCCCAAAGAAGACCAAGATGGTCAGACTGCTCCATGGGCATGATAGGATCATCCTAATTCCCTTATGACATCAAAAAAATTGAGACAAAGTGATACAATATAAGCATAAATAGAATAACTCCTCGTAACTCCCTAAGAAGGCTATTGATAGCCATACCGCTCCTTGGGATAGGGATGGATGATTATCATAAATAGTTGGAATCACACTTGGATGGGGGTCTCGTCCATTAAAATATCAAGTGCTAGAAAGGGACCAAATTAGTCATATTGGTCAAGCGACTTGTCGCTTTATTCATTGTCATTTCCTCACCAATTCATTGTGTGAGGAGGTAGTTCAAATCTTCAAAATAATCATAGTCAAAATAAATAAAAGATCACTTGATCATATCAAAATCATGTTCATCTTGTAAATCATTGCATACAACAATTACATAATTCCCCCTTGTTGGAACATAAGCAAATATGCCATCTTCAATTTGTAGCTCTCCTACCGGTTGGAACTGATTGTAGCAGTTGAAGCTACCCGATTGAGTTTGAGGAATGAGTGCAATCGAACATGTGCAAGCCACTGAGCTAAGTTAAGCCTTACAAACATTGAAGCAATGATTCAAAGGATGTGCACCATCTTGCGTGATTGGCCCATACAACTTTGATCATACTACTGATCATCATACACCCTACAAAAATATCAGTTTACATTTTTTCTCAATGTTGTATTTTTCACACAGTGCATCACAAAAAGAGGCATCTGTAGACACCTAAAACATGTCATATTTAGGGGAACTACTCACATAGGCACATTCATAGGCCATATGACTAAAAATTGGACTTTACAAGTATCAAAAGTGGTCCTCACCACTCATATGGGGTATTCTAGGCCCATCCAAGCTCAATCAATGTAAACCAGGGCAGCTGGACCTTGGCCGCTCAAGCTTAGAGCGGCCAGACCTTATCCACTATAGATGACAACGACCACATCTTAGTCACTGTAGATGATAGTGGTTAATCCATAAAAAGTATTTTACCAATAAACAAGCTTAATCAGGTGTGGAAGTGGTAGTCTGCATGCATTAAAGGTGAGCGGGAATAACTTTGCATTCTCCTTCATGACTAGATCACATGGAAGACCTGAGTTTGAATTTAGACTTCAGTTAACTGATATTTAAACATATAAAAGACAAAATCTTCTCATGGTAACATTCACTACGCATGAGGAATTCAATCATAGGATTTTGAACATAGCCCTAGGGTTTCACACTTTAAAAGGTGCAAGTCTAGAGCACCAAAAGGGTCCAAATTTGAGTTCTAATTTTATCATCATGAATTGAGCATAGTAGGTCATTGAGGAGATCTTACCTTGGGGATGATATTTATGGTGAAGCCCTGACAAATTGGAGAGCATATCGGAGCACCTTGGAGGAGCTACGAAGTGCTAGCCGATCAAGGGTTTAACGTGAGAAAATTGATCACCATTTCAACATTAGAAACAAGCTTTGATCCATAGCCTTGGAGCAAGGAAGACATATTTCACTTTAGCGGCCATTGTCTTGGACAGTGGTCCGCAGGCCTAGCTTAGGGTGTAGACATTAGTTTCATTATTCTGATTTCTTCATATTTGCATATCATTAGCATAGAATTGCTTCATTCATTCACATTCGTAGAATTAGTTTTATTTGCACTTGCTTTCATTTAAGTATATTCATTGCTAAAAACCTCATCCGAGGAGGCAATATCGGACATCTAAGCATGTGTTGTTGTTTCATTGCTTATAGGGCCACATATGCATCTACAACATATGAAGCAAGATGATCCCTCTAGGAAATAGACCTGGAGAAGGAGGCATCTGTAAGCCCTCATACATTTTTGTGTGCATCACCGAGAAGCCTTTATAAGCATGCCACCCTTGTGCAAGGGGGATATTTTATACATATGCTGCCCTCCTTGTGTAGAATTATGTATCAAACGAAGGGTATCCCTTAGAGGGATTTATATGTAACCGGACCTTGGAAATATCAATACAAGAGCATTCATTTATTTATTTCTTTGCATTGTAGTTGTGTCTTCTTTTACACCTTTCATTTAATATGCATGCTAAAAATATTAATAGATTCAATTAAATCACAAGTAGGAAAGATCAACGGGGTTGGCGCGCCGCTTCCCTGGGGTCGCTACACTTTGACTAGCTAGCATTTTGTTTTTATGTGCATTTAATTTCAGAGGTGGAATTGTCTAAAAGTACTAAGAATTCTAATGTAAAAAATGAGGATAGACATTCTGTTGAAACTCTCTGAGTTCAAATTTCTACCTTAATCGAAAGATGCTTGACTTTGGTTCTTAGAACAATCTTTGTGTGTATGCTTTTTTCTTGTTATTTTTGTTAAATTCATATCTTGGTTAGATAAATTAAATTCTGCATCTGAATTTGATTGTTGATGAAGAGTGAATGTTGAAATACTAACTATAGGTTATATTTACAATTTGTGATCAGTTTCTATGTTATTCTTTTGGTTAAATATTGGTAGAACTTGATGTAGTTGTTTAGCTTATAGTTTATCCCCATATTATGTTTCTGGCTCATAGCCACATTTCCCATTCCTTTCCATCATTTCCCATATCTTTTGTTAACCCTAAGCTTATACCGATTGTTATATTAGTATGGGAACTATCCCTCTCTAGATATTGGCCTGAAGGACATCTCTTTCCTTCAACCTTTCAATGTTGGTTGGGTTTAGGGTGCACATATGTTTTGTACTTAGGTAAATTCATGACCAACAGTTTTTGGCACACCCGATGGGACACAAAAGTCTTCGTATTTTAAGGGAGTCTAAATTTGGTGAATCTCTGGCTTACCTTCATCTATAAAAATCACCTGGCGACTCTGTTGAGTTGAATATTTGGATCTCATGATCGATGGATGCATTTTATATTGAAATAAGACACCCTGGAAGAATCAAGGTTTGGTGAAAAACCTTGACCTTACAAGCAGAGAAAGAATGTTTACTTGGTGACTATGACTCAACGTTAAGTATTATGATCTTTGAGGACCACTGCTATAATGACACAGGTATGCTATCCTAGTTGGGATGATATTGGACCTTTGAATCTCCAAAGTCGGTATTATATTTCCAAAAATACCTTGAATACCCTAACAAAATATAATGGCATTGAGGAAATGGCCCGAGAGTACCTTGAAGATGTCGCTACTCTAGCGATCATCCATGGCATAACCCATGAAGATGTCATGATCAAAATTTTGTTCCTATATCTAGAGGGAAAGACACTATAATGGTACATACTTCTCGGGCGTAAGAGCATATGCTCATGGGAAGACTTGGTAGGAGCACTAGTTGACACATTTGATGGCTCTCAAGATTCCTTTCAACTATTGATGCACCTATCCACCATAAGAAGAGCACCTCTAGAGAGCATCATAGACTTTAATGTCTGATTTGGAGGAATTGGAGGAGAATTCTAGAGAAGATCCGACCAATACCTGGCCAGGCCCACCTCTACTATATTTAGGCTTTCCACCCTGACATAGGCCTCCTCCTACAAAAATATGGGGAATAAATATTCCCTCAAGTATTTCAAGAAGTAGTACAAGCAGAGCGACTTCTACTCCAATAAAAAAAAATATAGTGGAGAGAAACTGCCTTTCCATCACTCTATCCAATAGTTGCTGCTTTTATCTGTATCATGCAGTGTTCACAATGGCAGATCCCTCAAAATATGTGGAGACCTCGAATGTAACTATATGGAGAACAAGAGGTGGATCTCATCCAAGGCCAATGAAGGGAATATGCAAGCACTACTCCAACAATGAAAATTATGGTTGCTTACAGTTTCCATCAGGAGATGAACCAATAAGGGGAACATGCTCAAGTGGCATATTCTGAGAGCAAAAAGAGCACATTTTTGCATATTTTTTTATATTTGAGCATAGCACACAAGTACTCGATCGAGACCCAATAAGCATGCCTCATCAAGAGGTTGGTCTTAAAGATATATTGACAGTAGGGCTATCACCAAAAAATCCTACTGTCACATTAAGGAGTTAGAGGAGCACATGCCCAAGACCCCACAACTAGTGGAATCTCAAAAGTGGTGATATTGGGGCCATCCATCAATACAACCAGTACTCGAAGAAGCATCCCATGTGGTAAATATCTTCACCACATTATTCATTAATTGTATGAGTATTGACATGCATAATAACCTGGCACATTGCATCTAGCTTATAACCTAGAAAACTTTGGGAAGAGGACAACCAAACTTCAAAGATCACCTGAAGTACAATCAAATCTAGTCTGGATACTGTCGATTCATTGGATAAGCACCCAAAGCTAGGTTTGTGGTGGTGGCATACCAATCATATCGTAAAATTTTGTGTAAATAGTCTAACTAATAAATAAAGTGCCGAGGGCACTAAATGGTGAGATTAGGCATTAAAAAAATCTAACGTTGCAACCACCCACGTCATCGACGCAAATGATGTCGGATCCTGTAGGTGTGCATTTTATTTTATCTTGACCATGAGAATTTGGTAATAATTTCCCTTAATTTTATAGTACCTCCTTCCACTTTGCTTTCATTCACTATACCCACCACTTTTGTTCCCCTCTTCGTTCCACAATCATCAGTCACCAATGCTCCTTTCGTAATTCTAATTTCTTCTATTCCTTCATCTTGTAGTTTGTTTGCCTTTGCCCCTAAATCATTTTCTATTCCACTATCATCTGCCTCATATTCCATCCCCATTAATCCCATCATCACTGTAAGTACACCAATCCCATATAGTGTGAGCGTAACTGTGGCCCTGTCCATTTTTGCTCCTTCCATTGAACCAAATCCTCAGTAGAATCTGTTTATTTTTTTCCTAATTTTTGGATTATAGGAGCCATTGGTGCCAAAGATCGAAGTCTTTCTAGAGCACTCTAAAGCAGAGAAAATCAACCGATCTCAACGAAGTTCCTCACATTGGGTGAAAATACAAATAAATGGTCAAACAAATATCAGGCAACATAGGAAGAAGCTAGTGCAAGCAGTAAATGAATTGATGCAGTGGGCGGTTATGACTCTATTACCCAATGGATAAAGGTCCTGGGATCGATTGCATCCAATCGAGCTAAATACCCTGTGAGCTGCCAAAAGTGTTGGTAATTTTACCACACTAAATTTTGTAAAAATTCCAAGTATAAAATGAAATGATGCATCTTTTGCTAGTCTCTTTTAATTTTTGACTTTGCTAACAAAAATACGAGGGAATAATTTTGCCAGTAAAATTAAAATGCAAGATAAGGTATGATATCATAATTCCATATGATTTCACTGGAGATAATAGCTTGAGGTATTTTGTAGGTAAAAATGTAAGAGAGGGAGTTGCACTAGCAAAATAAAGCAAAGAAAAAAACTAAGTCCAATTCAAGTACTGTTTTCATTGGCGAAAGCAAGTTAAAGGGGCATTAAGATAATTTCACTCAAAATCATGCATTTCTCATATTCAAAGTTAATTTCACCTTTCCTTTGTGCGATTTGCTATTTTTAGATGATTTCAGAGTGAAAAAAATTAGCGAAAGCATCTGCCAAAGTGGTTTCACCCTTTTTCTAGTAAGTTTGATTGTTTTGCTTAAAAAGCACCCAATTTGGAGCAAAAATAATAAAAAGGCATCTTCTCACACTGGTCAAAGTCAATTTCACCCCAAGTGGGGGTGAAATTCATTTTTGCCCTTTGTGATAGGCGGAATCCTATTTTTACCCTTGAACATCAAAAAGAATTTATTTTTGGGTGAATGTATGGAGAAAGTCCATTTTTGAGTGAATGTCTGGCGAAAGTCCATTTTTGGATGAATGTTTGGTGAATTCCTAGCGAAAGTCCATTTTTGGTGAATGTCTAGAATAAACAATCACAACAACATCCACAGAAAAAAAAAACAACAAAAAAGAACAAAAAAAATAGGGGCATAATTTAAACTTTTGGGGTCCTTCTCCAAAAATATGAAAGAAGGGGAGAAACTTCTAGAACCACACTTCCTATGTGCAGCAACAATTGCAACAAGACAATGGTAGAAATTTTTGCAACTCTATTTTTGAGAATCTGAGAAAGGGTTTTGTCCCATTTGTTTAGAAGCAGCAAGGGCAGGGATTATTTCATCGCCAAAATGGTGGTGGAAACCAAAAATAACCCCTTGTTATGTAATTTTTAGTCCATAAGATTTTAGCCACTAGTATTTTTATAGGAGTCCTATTTGGTTTATGGATGGAAAAATCACAAATCTTGCTGTCCATAAATTTTCTTCCAAAAAATTTACCCAAAATGAAATTGTGGCCCTTAGCATGGGTTTAAATTTCCTCTCTGTTCCTCCTCCCATGGCCAAAGAGGTTCTAAAATAGGAATTTTTAGCTTTTTGTGGATGTCTTTGTCTTGAATTGTTCTTTGGACCAAGATGTGGACCTACAAAACCATTTAAGCCCATTGATCATTTTCGTGTTTCCAACCCAAGTTTTACCCCCTCACAATTTTACAAGCCTTTAGAAGAAGTTATTGGCATGGGTGAAACATTTCTCAATAAAAAGTTATCTGCTATGAATTACACCCACCAACATACCTTTCCACCCCATATTTAGTCTACCATTTATTCCCTTAACAATGAAAAATCCATTGTCGTTAGGTCCGTAGATAAAAACTTGGGTGTTTGTGTTTTATCTATGGACTGGTACATTTTAGAAGGCTTTTCCCAACTTTCATACAAAATGTTTAATTTGAAGTGAATAGAGTCCCCTAGTATGATATTTTTATTAGCTCCAAGACTTGCTTGACTAGGCTTTTAGGAGGAATCTGCTTTTAGAAAACCATAAGAAATTTATGCTCTGGGTAACACCATCCTCTGCCAGAGTGTGTGTTTTTTACCTGCTCCTCAAAATCCATAATCCCAAGCTCTCCAGTTGACCCATCTATTCCTATTGTGGTTTCATGCTCGAATTTACTTCCAAAAGGCTTCATAATTTGCTCTTGCCAATTTTATTGAAGCAAAAAATAATCTCTTGGATTTCATCTCTAATTAAAGATCTACATGGTTGTACTTTTCCTTAGGATATTATTATTTTCTCTTTTTATGTTGAGAGCCTCTATTCCAACATTCCCACATCTCAAGGATTGGCAGCCCTTCATCATTTTTTGAGAAATGAATTTGATATGACCAAGACAAAATTTGTGGTAAGGCTTGCAGAGATAGTGTTAACACAACACTACTTGGAATTCAAAGGGAAAACATACAGGCAGATAAGAGGAACATGCATGGGAAGTAATTTTGCTATGGTTTATGCTTATTTATTTCTCTGTTGTCTAGAGGAGCATGTATTTAATAATGTTGCTATGGAAAATATTTTATTTTATAAATATACATTGATGATGCCATTGGAGTTTGGCATGGCCCTAAGGAGGATCTTATTGGTTTTCTTGTAGTCTATGATTCCTTCTATGACAATATTAAAATTAGTTCCTTTATTTATGATTGTGAAGTAACACTTTTGGATATTGTATTTTTTAAGGTGCATGATTTTTCTCAAATTGGAATTCTTTGTACCAAATTATTTCAGAAGCTGATGAATACCTATAAATACATCCCTGATTCTCCCATAATCCAGTTCATCAAAAAAAGGCCTTCATCATCAGTGAAATCAACAAATTTTTGGTTAGAGAAAGCTCTAGGGATGGATTTATTTCTGTTAAAAATAATTTTTTTAATAGACTTAGAGCTAGGGGATATCAAATTAATTTTCTCTTTCCTTTGTTTGAGAAAGTTAAATTTGATGGCAAACCTTCACTTTTTGCAAGAGTTTTGGAGCGAGAAACACGCAAACATTGATCCAAAATAAAAAACAATTCCTCTTATTTTGAAGCTGGATAACTACAATTTGTCAGAGATATTCTAATAAGCACAAATATTATTTCTCCAATGTTTGAAAAATGGAGAAAATATAGAGAGCTCAAGCACATTGCTCAAGGCATCATTTGTTGGAGGAACCAAAAACCTCTTCGAACTTATCTATGTAAAAATAAAATTGTTTAAGGGAATTTTTCCCACCTTGTATTTTCACATTTTTAAATGTGTTTCTTCTCTTTTATGGGTGGGTGTTGTTTTTTTGGGGGTTGAGCTTGGGACTTCTCTTATTTTCACCATATTGGTCTATAAACCTATGATTTGTATTAATGCTTGGGTGTTTTTATCCCACATGCATTACTATTTAGTGCCACCCTAGAGCTAGGTCTTTATAAAGAGAGGTTGTACCTATTTGAAACTCACTCCGCTGATGAGATCTATAGGTCAAAATGCATTCAAAGTTTTGATGTTGTATTACTTCTTTTTATCGGAATAAAATTCAATCTCATGTCTTTTATTCCTTTCCTAACTCATTTTTTTTATAAAGTTTAATATTTTCCTTCTGTTTTCTGCCACACTTTTTCTATTTATGCTCTTCACTTGCTACGTAATGCAATCTGGTGAATCAGAAAGCCTCCAAAGCTAGTAGTATGCTCTTCATTTGCATGTAAGCGATCTAGTGAATCAGAAACTAGTTTACATTTTTTTTAGTACTTCTATGCCATGTTTCATTTTTTATAGGTAAAAGTATATTTTTGGGTGAATATCGGGTGAACGTCTAACGAAAGTCTATTATCTGGAAAATGTTTGGAGAAAGTCCATTTTTGAACACTTTTTTGGTGAAAATCAATTTCGTGTAGTTTCTTCAGCAAAGTTCATTTTTGAAGGTGCTATCATTGCAGATCATTTTTAGGAAGGATCAAAGGTTGGTGAATTTTAATTCATTGGGGCAACAAAATCAATATTTCTAGAATTCCTGCTGAAGGGTTGCCAACGTTAAATGCTATGCTCCTGATTATGATATGATCACCTTCATTTTTGAGGCACTGTCCAGTGACTTCACTCCTTTTCCAAATGAAGTTAATTTTTGTTGGGTATTCCTGGTAAGAATAAAATTCTAAGGTGTAGGACGACAAAGCAACAACCAGAATTTATTGTTTGAGCTCTGGTTTTTTATGTAAAATTTTTGTGTTTCAATGCACTAACATCTAGAATGATTTCCATCATCCATTTCTACTGATTTCCTAGGCACTCTCTGTGAGACACCTAAAATACATCATGTTTAGGAGACTACTCATATGGGCACCTCTGTAGACCATATGACTGATCTTGGACCTTTCCAAGAGCTAGCAGTGGTTCTAACCACTCACTAGGGGTAGTTCTAACCTATTCAGGTGCATTCGCTATCGACCAGAGTGGCTGCCATCCCAACCGCTGAAGCTCAGAGTGGCTACGAGCTAGCCACTACTGTGGACAGCGACTAGCACTGAGACAAAGTCATTAGTGAAATGCAGGCCCGAATCACGCATGGTAACTAAAATTGCATTGGATTCGAGCAGTTTTGGGCATGAATCTCCCAGAGTTCCTCCTAACTACCACTCCCATGCAAGTCTAGAACTGGGCCTTTCCCCAATGGCCAGTTTCATGCAAATCTGGATCTTGGCTTCTCCAAGAAGCCAAGATTTGGAATTTGGGAGGCCTACATATGCACCCTCCCAGGAACAAGTATGGATCCCAAATTTTATACAGTGAAGCCCTACCACATTGAGCAACAAATTGATAGCCCTGTGAGGAGCATCGAAGTGCTTCCTGATTGTAGATCGCCAAGCATGCCATCAACAATGGAGCTTCCACAAGGTTGAGAAGCAAATCATCCATTTGCCATCAATCTACTGTAGATCCAAGAGATTTCACTCACAAATCCATGTTTAGACACACCAACGAACCTTGAACATCAATTCAACCAAGGATTTCTGAGTCACAGAACCTGATACGAGGAGCAAAGATCATAGTTAGCGGCCACTATCTTCGACAATGGCCTGCAGGCACAACCACCGATGGCAGCAACGGCTAGCAGACCAACCACCCTGAGTGATAGCGGCTAGGGTTTGAGATATAGTTTCTTTAGTTTCTAGTGTAGACCTACCTTCCTTTATGCATCATTAGTTTACCCTAGTTTAGATTTACTATTTTATCATATTTTCATGGTTCATAAGCATTGTAATAGACATATTTTGCTTCCATTTATGCTTTTTCATGCTTTCTTTATGCTTTCATACTATTTCTTGCAGATCTATGGAATAAGCCTCATCTCGAGAGGCCTCATATGCTTTTAATGTTTCTTGTTGTTTCCTTGCATGTAGGTAACAGATCTATCCGAGAATAAGCATTCAAAACATTCCCTCCGAACATTGGAGAAGGAGGCATCTAGTAAGCCCTCACGCAAATTGGTGTCGAAGTGAAGACCCTTTGAGTGCATCTCTCCCCATTGAGGGGCCTCAACTATTGTAAACATTGTATCAATTTGAGTGACTCCCTAAGAGGGAGCTATTGTAACCGAGATTTATCATTTTTAATAAAAGGGCAACCCCATTTTCTTGGATATATTTTATTTGTGCAAATGGTTACTTGATTTCTATTTATTAGATTGTTACATGCTTGCAATGGTCTAGATGCATGGTTTTCACCTTCGTACAGATGGCGATCATGGTGGGGACACCCAAAAATTGTGTTGATTGATGATCTATTTCATGTTTTTTATATGTAGGTACAACCACTCTGATTGACAATGGCTAGTAGAGCTCAACCACTTTTGAAGATAGTGGCCAGTCAGAGCCACCCTGAGTGATAGCGATCGATAGAAAACATGCAATAGTAGACAACCTGAGCATCAACAGACTTGGATTCTAGGTTGGTGGAATTCTCTACAATTTTTCACTTCTCTGTCTGTGTTTATTTCTAGAATGCAGTAGGTGAAATTTTGTTTAATTAGAAAACATAGAGAAATTTTAAGGTAAAATGATTAGAATCTCTTAGGTTTTCTACTAGCCATTGCTAGGAACAATGGACTTTTGATTGCAATCCACCCTAGTCTCTAGCGGTCTAGGTTGTGTGTAGGAGTTTACATGCTTGAGGTCCAACTAGAGGCCATTTCTTCATTATTAAAACTTGCATTCTCTGAACATCATGTAGCATTAGACATGCATTTTATTAAAGTGAAACATTCTTTTAAGCATGTAGGAAAATCATTTGAGTGCTTTATGATGCATTTCATTCTTTATGCAAATTTAAAAAGAACAATCACACACCACATCACATTTAAATATTAGTGAGTTGGAATTCACACCCAACCACTAATAGAGTCCAACGATGATGGGTTTCATCTCCATCCATTGGCTCAAATCCCATGAACCCATTCTATTGGCCAATATCGAATCCAAGAACTGATGTAGCCTAGAAAATTTGCATGTACTTCTCTTCAGAGGGTATAACACTGACCAGGTGAGACTGGGTGAGGATCTAGTAGGACCTGTGCTCCCTGACCGGTGTGGGCTTCATCTCCACACTTTGGTGGGTTTACATGACCATGACTTTCATTTTCGATTGTCGAGCTATGAGCATACAGGTGAAAACCATTAAACTATACAAGCATTTCATCAACAAATTTCCAAACATGATGAGAAATAGTTAAAGTTTTCAACAAATCTGAAACACACAAGACCAGTTTTAGGAACACCAAGAACATTTAAAAGAGATAAAATTTTTGTCTACTTTGTTTGCATGTCTTAAAATTTACACAAAATATAATTTCACATTGTCATGGTCTTCATGCAGAGCAACCACCCTCGGTCCAACATCGAGGTAAGAACTATTGCTCCACCCAACCACAATCACAACAATAATGATGTTGAGCCACCCACATAGAATACCATTGAATGAAGTTCAATGAGCCTCAGGGGGGATAACTCAACCCATGGGGGTACTCCTCAAGAAACCCTAGCTAGAGAACCATATCCAGGTTCTTCTCATGATAGACATGAGGGAGCTTCAAGGCCCCAATCCTCACATGATAGACATAGGCAAGATCAGCCCACTAAGGGGTAAAACACAAGGGTTGCATCCAATCATAGACCCACCACAACTCCTAGCCACTCTAAAGGTGGTAGGATAGCAATAGACCTCAATCTCATTGGTGCCAATGGAACTCCATGAGATCAGCCATGGAAATCCAGATAGCTTGATGAGTTGGATCAGGTTTTCTCGAGACCAAATCAGAGAAGCAATGCTACTATGCACTCTATTTCTAGGATTTCACATAGCCAACAAATAATGAGGTACACTAATGAGTAGGGGAAGCTTCAAAGTGCCCCCATAGCATGCACACTACTTTTGATCATGGGGATACTGAACATAGGTCATTGTACACTGACCATGTTGCCCTGATAGATAGAGGTAAAAGCATAGTAGGAGCTCCTCCAAAGGGCCTCTCCATAAGGACTCCTCATACAGAGTTATAGAGTCATAGACCTTCAGTGGTGGATCAATCTGACCGTGTGCATAGGTTGTATGAAGATGCACAATATCAAGAAAAATTACTCCAAGACAAGAGGGAGGTATTGCATGCAGAACAAGAGCACCTAGACATCCTCGAATAGGAGGAAGCATGGGCACAAAGGAAAAGGTATTTGCACCTAAATGAGTAGTTCTTGAGGGAGCAACTTACCCTAGAGAAAATAGAGCATGAGGAACAAGCAAATAGGCTAGCTCGAGCTAATCTACACATGGGTAGTGAGTATTACCAATCCAATAGATGTGTCATTTCTCAACATGAGAGATACACTAAACAAGTAGATGAATACACTCACCACACATCACAACATGCTTCAAAACACCAATAATACCTAGAGCTAGAATAGGTAGAGCATGAACAAGAATAGGTAGAAATGGAGGATCAGGAATAGACGTATCCTGAACCCTCATCCGTAGTCATGGGAGATGAATATAGATGCCCAAAGTGGGCAAATGTAGAGTTACCTCCTCGACCACCCCAAGTAAACCTTTGAGAACAAGAGATCATCTCTTCAAAGGCATACAAGATACTCATCGAGAGAATCAAGTCTCTCGAGAAACAAGACATGGTTGGGTAGAAGCCAACCCTAAGCAAGATACACAATCAGTCTTTGTGCCCTTCGGTACCAAGTCCTGCTTATCCTAGACACTTCGAGATGCCTAGGTTAGATAAATTCAAGGGAGAGGAAGATGCGCAAGAGCATGTGACCAATTTCATGAATGCATGCTTCCAGCTCCAACATAATGATGCCTTGATGTTAAGAATATTTATCATGACATTATCAGGTGCAACAACTGAGTGGTTTAATCAACTACCCAAACATAGCATCATCAGTTTTGAGTAGCTGGTGAATGCATTCCTTGAACACTTTTATTTTGGCATCAAGAAGAAAATAAACTTGTCTAACTTGGCTAATCTAAAGTAATATGATGATGAGTCGATCATGGACTATGGGAATAGATGGAGAAAACTAATGGTAAAACTACCATTTTTTGTTCCCACTACTGAGCTCACTCAAATGTTCACTAAGAGTTGTGCTAAGCACATCTCGCTGCTCTTGTAGCTACAACAATATAGAACATTTGAGGAAGCCTTGGCACAAGCCAAGCTGATAGAGGATATCAAAGTTGAAGAAGGAGATCTTAAGCTCCACAATAAGAAATATTGGAACAACAATCGCAACAACCAAAATCAACAATAGTAGGCCAAGCCTGCTCTAGTCAATCAGGTTGTACTAAATGCACCAAAGGGAGGAAATAGCTAGCAACCATAGAATTACTAGGCTCAACCTCCCCTAGCCAACTACAACCAAAATAACAACCAAGGCTAAAATAGGCAATGTCGATCGCCTCGCTACTTCACACCTTTGTCAGAATTGATGGCATCAATATTCAATCAATTGAGTGAGGCATAGAGACTCAGACTACCTAAGGTACAACTTATTGACCCTAACCATCCCAAGCCCAAGGGATATAGGGATGATCATTATTTCCCATACCATAGACAATAGGGGTATGATATCAAAGTGTGCATCGATTTCAAAAATATTGTACAAAATATGATCGAGAAGGGTGAGCTGCAAGTTGATAATCCACTAGCACCCAACAATAGAGATATGGGTATATTTAGAAACCCATTGCCAAACCATGAAGCCCCTAGAAATTAGGGTGCTCAAGTAAATCAAATCCAAGTTGAACCTCCCACCTAGGGATTCATTGGAATGGTCGACATAGTCAACGTGGTTACAAGAAACTCGTGATACAACCAACCAGAGCCTCCAATGGCTCCTATTCATATCCCAGCTACACCTCAATAGAGGCTAGTGCAAAATAATCTTCTAGGTCTGCCAGTGCAACCTATGATAACTATCCAAAATAGACTTATGCAGAGTCTCCAAACAATATCGACTAAGTTATCGATATACGAGCTCATTCAACAGTCTCCCAGACATAGGGAGACCCTAATGGAAATATTGAAATCAATTGAGCTATAACCCTAGAACCCTGATGCATTTACAAACTTTGTGGGGCAAGTACAATAGTGTCAAGAGCCCATGATTCATTTTTATGATCATAAAATAAAGGTAGTCCCTACTACCATAGCAGACCCACCTCTACACATCATCACATGTATCAATGACATACCTTTCAAGTAGGTTTTAATCGACATAGGCTCATCGATTAACATAATAACAACCAAGGCTATAGGGCACTTGAAGATCCCTAGGTCAAACATCATCCCTACCTCCTACACATTGAGAGCCTTCAATGATGCACTATGCTCCACAGTGGGTACAATCATCCTACCTATGCAGGTGGGGCATAAGACCATCCCTATGATGTGTCATGTATTGGAGGGGGCCATGTAGTATAATATCCTCCTAGGGCATCCTTGGATAAGGGACATGTAGTGCATTCCCTCGATATTGCATCAATGTATTAAATATGTGCATGAGGGATAGGTACATGTGGTACCATCGGATGAAGAGCCATTCAAATATGTTCATCAGGTTGACTTATCAAGGGATTTTGTCCTTCTATCCATGCACCTATACATTAGGCCATCATCCCCTACCACACATCCAAGAAGCAAATCCAAATCAGTGTGAGGTGACCCATCCACATCGATGCCACCTCTAACTTCTAAAGCTACTAGCACTTCTGAGAAACCAACAATGTCTAAGGCAAAAGACTCTCAAAAACTAAAAGCACCCTTGGTGGAGGAAAGACCTAAGGAAGTCCCAACCATAGCAATAGCAAAAATTCCAAATCCCATGGAGGAGGAAGATTCCCAAGACATAGTCGAGGAGGTACCTCAACCTACCTCACTTGCATCATCATCAGTATCATCTGCATCGCAGGTGATAGTTCACCTAGCTAATATAGGACTAGGTGAATATCTTGTGTAGAATGTTACTTTCACTCCAATTATCGAGTCTGCACAAGACATGGGATGACCAAGAGTCCCAAACCTACCCATAGGGATAGTGGTACCATTGGGGATCCCCCTAACTAGACCAATTTCATTTATGTTGGGTTGGATTGTGTCCATGATGCTTCAGATATTGAAGAGGATGAGGATGAGTCATTCACCATGAATGTTCATTACTTGTCCAATCTTGAGTTTGCTCTGAGATACTTTGAATGCAACCATTGGCATGGCTATGGTTTAGGTCTATATGAGCAAGGGTGATGAAACCCCATTGTACCACAATATCAATTACCTACTGATAGGTCTGGCCTAGGATATCACATCCAAAGCTATGATGATTCATTAGCAGCATCTCTAGATAGGTTGAGCTTAGGGTTTAGGGAAGACATTGAATGGAATCCCTATCACCCAAACATAAGCTACATGGATGATAGGTTGGTGACCATGGTCACTATAGAACCACCTACTGTGTATCATCCAAATTTCTCTCTCGAGGCAATCCCATCAGGACTTATCCTATGGGAGGATGAACTAGGCTATGGTTATGAGTGAGAAGAGAATGAGTACATCATATATCATAGTGAGTATGAGGATGAGACTAAATTGGCCTATCTTGGGCCTCGACATTCATGTCACCTCATAGTGCCAGTGGGTATGAATGATGGATATTTCATAGATGATAATGATTATGAGGATGAGATCAAGATGGCCTACCTTGGGCCTTGACACTTACGTCATCACAATGAACCATTTGACATAGATGAGATGTATCATAGAGTATATCCTAGCCCTCACCTCAAGGGAAGACCGACCAATTTAGATGTAATCTATCATATGGTTTTCCCCGATCCTCCTACATTTAGAGAGCTACTTCAACCAAATGATCCCATATTCCCATCTATTCATAGACTAGATCCTGAGATCCCCATACCCCTAGAGCCTCATCTTGGGTATGGAAGGTAAATCAATAATGTAGAGTTACACCTGCATGGTCCTGGAGATTCCATCCCATCCATCAACATGATCTCCATTGATTTGACCACTCCACTCCACAACCTAGTCGATCCTTCTAAACCATTGTGTCTTAACTTAGATGCTATTGATTGGGATCATGTTGATTCACCCTTAGAGCCTGAAGATTTCTTCCCCAATGAAGAAATGCTACAACCATTTCATTTTGCACCAGGTTGCACACATGATGTTTATCATGCTAGTTTTGACCCTAATTCAGTTGAACCTTTAAACCTAGTGGATGACATCCACTTGATCCCCACTCCTCACCAGCTTGAGGAGGGGTCACACATGTCAATAGAGGAAAATTTTGAAGTGGACATCAATGATGATCCTTCTGATCCAAAGAAAGTTAAGTTTAGAGAAATCTTATCTCTAGAAGAATAGGCCACCATCATACCTCTATTGAAAGAGAGACCTAATCTCTTTGCTTGGACCTACAAGGATATGTTAGGTTTAGATCCAAAATTGGTTGTCCACAACCTTTCGCTAGATCCTGCAAAGAAATCGGTCAAGCAAAAACTTAGGAAGATGCATCCAACCATCACCTTGATGGTAAAGAATGAGCTATAGAAGCTATTGGATGTAGTCTTTATTACCCCCATCGACTATCTAGAATGGGTATCAAACATGGTACCTATAGGAAAACCTGATGGAAGGATCCATATTTGCATGGATTTTAGAGATCTCAATAAGGCAACATCAAAGGATTCATTCCCATTGCCCAACATAGATGCTCTTGTAGATGCAACTATGGGTCATGAGATGCTCTCCCTCATGGATGGATTTTTTAGTTACAATCAGATTCAGATTAAACCTGAAGACCAACACAAAACCATGTTCACCACTCCATGGGGGATATTTTGTTACAAAGTAATGCCATTTGGTCTTAAAAATGTTGGTGCCACATATCAATGGGCCATGACATATATTTTCCATGACTACATGCATAAGATCCTAGAAGATTATATCGATGACTTACTGGCCAAGTCATTGCTACGTGAAGAGCATGCTGAGGTCCTGAGAAAGGTCTTCGATCACCTGATAGAGCACAATGTCAGGTTGAATCCCAAGAAATGCATCTTTGGTGTAACTTCAAGAAAACTCTTGGGATTCATCATTTCTAAATGAGGGATCAAATTTGACCTAACAAAGGTAAAGGCTATCCTAGAAATGGCCCCACCCACTAACATCAAAGAGTTGAGAAGCCTATAGGGCAAAGTAGCATCCATAAAGTATTTCATCACACAACTATCAGATAAATATCGACCCATGAATCGATTGCTACACAAGGGGGTCCCATTCCACTAGGATGAAGAATGTCAACAAGCCTTTGCTGAGATCAAGAAATACCTAGTGATGCTACTATTACTAGCTCCACCAAGGCTAGATGTGCCATTTTTGCTTTATATATCTACTATCAATTTTTCTTTGGGCACCATGTTGGCTCAAAAGAATGTGTAAGACAAAGAACAAGTGATATACTATATCATTCACACCTTGGTGAGTTACGAGCTAGGGTACGCATACGTAGAGAAGTTGTGCTTAGAAGTGGTCTTTGTGACTAAGAAGTTGTGCCACTACATGTTGAGCCATACAACGTATGTGATATCAAAACAAAATCCTTTGTAGTATATGATGAGCAAGACATATCATAATACATGTACTGCAAAGTGGATCATGCTACTGATAGAATTTGATTTGGAATTCATAAGCCAAAATTCCATCAAGGGATAAGTCATAGTTGATCAACTGGTAGAGGTGCCTCTTCAGGATAATAGGCCTCTCATCATAGAACTTCTCGATGAGGTAGTATTTGCATTATCGAAAGCACCCAAACTCGAAGAACCTGATAATAAAGCTGACATGACTTTGTTCTTCGATGGTTCAAAGTGTGAGCAAGGGGGTGGTGTAGGGATTATGTTTTTCATGCCACAAGGTGCTCCAATGCCCTTGTCATTTAAGCTAGACTTCCCTTGCACAAATAACAATGCTGAATATGAGGCCCTAATATTGGGTCTCCAAACAACAATCACTATGAAGATTAAAAAGCTAAATATCTTTGGTGACTCCCTTCTCATCGTTAACCAAGTTAAGGGAATATTTCAATGTAGGTGTCCAATCTTGAAAGCTTACAAAGAGCTTGTTGACACTTATCTAGCCCAACTAGAATGGTACGACATCGAGGCAATCCCTCGCACATCCAATATATTTGCAGACACTATGGCATCTTTGGGATCCTTGATCCCTCAGAATCCATCTACTGATTTCACTACCATTCATGTGAAGATGCTCTCACAATCAACGATACAACATGAGGCTTTTGACAACAAAGAATCAGTCAACATGATTCATATAGAACCAAACCATGAGTGGTTCTATAAAGCCAGAGACTTTCTAAAGAAGGTGCCTTGGGGGTCTTTGATCTCGTAGGGTCCTACAGGGAATGGTACCATCATTCACCACAAGGTTATTTCTCAATATGCATTTGTGCACATCGAATCATAGAGAGAACAAGTCATCTTGTCTGTTGAGGTTGTAGCTTATCAGGATTGGCTATGCCAATTACAAGATTTCCTTAAGCTTGGAATCATCCCGTAGGGATTATCGCATGCCACAAAATGAGCATTCAAACAAAAAGTGATAAGATATGTCTTGCTAGGAGATATATTGTATCATCGAAACTATGATGGAGTCCTCCTTCATTGTCTTGAGCCCCAAGAATCAGCTTGGGCGATTTCACAAGCTCATGATGGTACATGCGATGGCCATTTTAATGGCATGGCCATCATCAAGCACATCCTTCGAATGGGTTATTATTGGCCCACCATGGAAAAGGATTGTTGTGAGTATGTCAGGAAGTGCATTAAGTGTCAGCATCATGCAAATCTGATGCACCTACCATCATAGGCCTTACAACCCATTCAGGCAGCTTGGCCATTTTCTCAGTGGGGTTTTGATCTAATTGGAAATATCTCTCCCCCATATTTGGGCTGACACATATTTATCTTAATGACCACTGAGTACTTCACCAAATGGGTGGAAGCGGTCCCCTTAACATCAATGATAGGACCATGAATTATGGAGTTCATACTTCACAATATCATCTATCACTTTGGGATCCCATTCAAGATAATTTTAGATAATGGTCCTTCATTTAAGAATAAAAATATGTGGGCTTTAATATCCAAATATAACATTCAACATAGTTTTGTGACACCATATTATCCATAAGAAAATGGGCAAGCAGAAGCCTCAAACAAAACAATCGTAGCCATCTTAAAGAAGATGGTAAAAGAAAATCATAAGGATTGGCATCTACAGTTACCTCTTGCATTATGGGCTTATAGAACTAGCATGCAAATGCCCACTAGGGCAACACCATTTTCACTTGTATATGGCACTGAGGCCATTATGCCCTTGGAGTTAGAAATTCCAACATTGTGCATCATATTGAAAGAGTTTATCGATGATGACACTGTGCAACAAGCTCACCTTGATCAATTGACCCTTCTTGATGAACATCGCATCAATGCTCTTGAGCATCTCCATGTTTACCAAGATCATCTAACATGAGCTTATAATAATAAAGTCCACCTGAGAGACTTTAAGGTTGGGGATCTCATGCTCAAAGAGAACCAACAAAATTCAAACCTATCATCGCACCTACAAGACAAATTTATGACCAACTGGATAGGTCCTTATATCATCTCAGAGAATATTGGACCTAGGACATATCACCTAACATCGTTAGAAGGTGTTGAAGAGCCTGAGCCTCTCAAAATTCTTCATCTAAAGGCATTTTACACATAAAAACAAAAAAAAAATAATAAAATTCCAAAAAAATAATAAAACATCAAAATCAAAAATTTCCAAAGGCATCATAAGCCCTTTGGTCAACTCACAAAATGCTCCAAAGGCATCATAAGCCCTTTGGTCAACTCACAAAATGCTCCAAAGGCATCATAAGCCCTTTGGTCAACTCACAAAAAGCCCCAAAGGCATCATAAGCCCTTTGGTCAACTCACAAAATGCTCCAAAGGCATCATAAGCCCTTTGGTCAACTCATAAAAATCTAAAGGTATCATAAGCCCTTTGGTCAACTCACAAAATGCTCCAAAGGCATCTTAAGCCCTTTGGTCAACTCACAAAATGCTCCAAAGGCATCATAAGCCCTTTGGTCAACTCACAAAATGCTCCAAAGGTATCATAAGCCCTTTGGTCAACTCACAAAATGCCCCAAAGGCATCATAAGCCCTTTGGTCAACTCACAAAAAGCCCCAAAGGCATCATAAGCCCTTTGGTCAACTCACAAAAGCTCCAAAGGTACATTAAGCCCTTTGGTCAACTCAAAAAAGCTCCAAAGGCATCATAAGCCCTTTGGTCAACTCACAAAAGGCTCCAAAGGTATTTAAGCCCTTTGGTCAAAAACAAAAATAAAACACAAAAACACAAAAACAATTGAAAACATTAAAATACAAAAATATTTGCATCTTACATTTTGCATTTGCATTCATGTAATTGCATTGCATTAGGCATGTTGCATCCATTGCATTCACATTAGGATAGACTATGTTTTCAATATTGCAAATGGTACCATGTTTGTATGCCAATCATGCATCTTCAAATCTTCATTCATCCATAACCCATGTGAGTAACTATGTTTTTCAACACAACCCCTTCCTATTGCTATAAGGAATATACTAGGGTTTTTTGGTCATTCAACCATACCTAGTGATCTTATCAAATTTTGTAGAAAGCTATCTTCACTGTAAGATGAGGTCTAGTTTTGATAGTACCTAGCATATATCAAAATCCTATAACTAATCAAAACACTAAAATCCTAGTTGGAACAAGGGAAATATGAACACTACAAAGTGGTACTAGGTATCCTAAGTGAAAGGTTTTTACTTGCTCATAATGTATTTTCTAGGTTTTTTGATCATTCTAAAAGATTTACATTAAAAAGGACAAGTTCCCCCTACCCAAAGAAATCCCTTGCTTTCACCCAAAATAAAAAAAATTCAAAAGCAAAATAAATAGTGATTATCATCACTACATAAATCCCTTGCTCAAAATAAATCAAATAAATAATGATTTTCATCACTAAGCATGAGCAAGTATCCCAAATAAATGTGAAGAAAATAAGGGGGTGAAGAGCTTGAATCCTTGGAATGGTCAATCTCCCCAAACCATTGAGTGATCCCTAATACAACAATGGGCTGAATGAATCCCACCTGGCATTGGGGTAGTTCTAAGAAATTTGCAAAAAGAGCTAGCTTTAGGTGTCCTGTATCACCTAATGGTCTAATCCAACTGAGTCCAACTTAGGATCATGATGAGCATTTGGTGATCCCCAATACAACAATGGGCTGAATGAATCCCACCTGGCATTGGGGTAGGCTTATGTCTCTCTAATATATTCATTCACACACACAGGGATAATGAATATCTTGGTCTTCATAACAAAAACTTTATCTTTCAGGAGTCCTATATGGTCATTATACAACTTTTGATTAATCAACTAGGGTGTTTGAGTCTCATGGAAAACCTCAAAAATCCCCTCATAGCAACAAATCATCTCATCAATCAAATCATCAACTTTCTTTATGAAATTTTGTTTATTAAAGGGTGTTCATGAAGTAGGATAGATATTGGATGAATATCAACAATGATATTTAGATGACCACTAACTATTTTGTGTATATATTTTAATTTATAGAAACTTATAAAGAAAGCACATACATATCACATCATCTCATCTCACATTTGGATGCTTAAATGATTAATTCTTATGCTAAGATTTATTATTTACATTCATGATTTTTATACATTCTGTGGTGTCACCCATTAGATTGTTAAACACATATTACATTCATTCCTTATGTTTTAAGTGATTAAAGCATACATGTTCATTTACATTAGATCATCATCATGTAAATAATGCATTACATACATTGCATTCACCATATCATAACAAACATAAGATAAATGCATAAACAATTGAAACAAATTAAACATGCATTTAATAATAACCATTGCATCCATATATGCATACATCATAAGTAGTCCATCTACACATCTAGATCATATCATCTAATCATACATAAATCATCTAGCTAGTGCATGTCATTAATACATCACATCATATAGCAATAAGAAAATCATATATGCAATTACATCCATATTGCATCTCATAAACATAAACATAAAATAAAAACACATAATACATATAATGAGTCTCAAATAATAATATCATATATATATGTGTCTATCATAAGTACATAGAGGTATATCAAAAATTCCTGTAGGCTACAATAGTGTAGGTCCTCTAACCTTACACTCAAAAATGATACAATATGCTCAAGCTTTATCAAGATGGGCCTGCACCACTAGTGTCACCTCCACCCTCTCTACCCTCTCTGTGAGGTAGTCTAGAGCTAGTACCCACTGTCCTCTTTTTTGGGACCCTGTCCTATGGCTAGGCCACATTGAAGACTACCCTGACTCACTCTGCCTACTCTGGTGTGAGCCCCCTATTGTAGACCTCTCTCAAGGAGTGCCACCTAGCCTCCTGATCTAGAGCTATAGAGAGATAATATACCCAACATCTATCAACATCTAAGCCTCACAATCCTCTAGGAGCCCTTGTAGGTGCCTAACCTCTACCTCTGAGTCTAAACCTACTGGCCCCTGAGTAGTTGGAGTGGCTGGTACAACCTGTGATCGTAGAGCATCTCTCTCCATAGTGAGTTGCTCTATCATAGTCAATGTTGAATCAAGTCGAGTCTATAGAGAGGTCCTCTCCTCCTCATATCCATTCCATGTGGCCTACCCTGCTATCGCTTGGATCTGTACTATAGCGAGAGAGGTATCCCACTCTAGGATCTATCATTGAGCTATCTGAAGCTCGACCTCTATGCTGTGTAGCTGAGCTCAGAGGGGAGACTCCTGCTCCTCTGGAGCTACCTCCTCCTCCTCCTCCTCCTCCTCTAGCACTACCTACTCCTCGGTAACCTAGCCCCACTCCTCTATCCTGATCCACACCCATATCGCATCAGGATCCTCCTCAGGTGCCTCATCCCTAGCTCATCCTAGGCTACCACCACCCTACCATAGTCATGTCACCCACCACTGGGTGTACGCCTCTGTAGTCTCGATGTTAGCTATACCAACATCAACTATAGGAGGATCTACCTCCTCTACCAAAGCTATCACATGGGGCACAGGGAGATCCCTCTCCACCTGGATCCACCTGTACAAAACTAGCACTAGTGGAATGTCCTGCTAGACCCCATACTACTTGGTCACCCAAGAGTAATGAAAGAACTCCCTAACCCCTGCCTTGCGATCGATGACCCATCGATCATGCCTCATTCATGCCATGAATCGGTCTACCTCCGGCCAAGTAGGACAATCCACATAGGGCCTCTAGATGATGTCTCGAGCCTGTAGCCCAGTCAACGAGCATGCATAATGTGCCAAGTCCCCTGCATGGTGGTGACTCCATCGCTCCTCTGCATCCCGAGGCCACCTGGCTCCATAGCACTATGACCTAGGTGCTATAGTAGTGATATCCTGGGGTAGCCCTCCTGGGTGGTCCACTATGATGTGCTCCCACCCCCAGATCTATAGGAGCAAGCTACAAGCAACCCCCACCCGACCCCATCATTGAATCTGATACAACTCATCATAGAGTTGCACTAATAGGGCACTCCCCCAAGCCATGATGATGGGCTCCATGCTATCCATTAGGTCCTACACCATAGCCAAGATGTTCCATGATAATCTCACACCAGAGTATTAGGTAGAAGCATGTTGTAGATAACATGCATCAGAAGGGCCTACTGTGGTGTGAATACATGGGCCTAATACCAATAAGCAACGAGAACTCCTCTATGCTAAATGTACAATAGTGTTACCTATTGATAGAGGGCCAACCAATGCAAGGTTGTGCCGCCCCTCTATGGCACCCTTTCATCACCACGACACTTCTCTGTGGCTCGAGGATTATGCCTAAAACAAACACACACTCAAACCTTTTTTCTAGTGTCCATACCATAGTCGAAGTACACAACGAAACTTATGTTTTTACACGAGAGAATTCACAATTGTTCATTTACCTTAGATTAATTTTTAACCAACAAAGCATAATAATTAAAACACATAAAGCTTAACACACATCCATGGAATAAAGTGGGATTTCCATTATATTCAAAGCGATTATATTGCAAGGCATAAATCCACACGGTCTCAACCCAAACATAGGATGAACAATTGATACAATATATTGAACTTGATTGAACCCTTTACAAAATGAATGAGGGGCCATTTAAACACTTCTATGGCCAAGCTAGCCACTTACAATGGTCGACACCCAATGTTCCAATTCAAAATGACTAAAAGCCACATGACACACTTCCATTGCTATGCGACAAACACCCATGATAGTATCACTTATTGGAGGCCCTCAAACAATTTGCTCTGAATATCACCCAATACCGAAACTTCATTTCAAATTATAATAGTCCATGCATTCATTGCATCGAGATGCCACAAGCTTGCACCTACATAATTCAAATTTTAAACCTCCATGCTATCCATTGGCCAATCACAACCATCATAGCCTATGCCAATCACTCACTTTTTACATGTGGTAAGTCTACCACCACTCTGCCAAGCCAACCGCCTAGAAAGAGCTTGACTGCCTCATTGGTTGCACCTATCGACTAATCATGATAGTATTTTCCTTGCTATCGAATATGAAAAATTATAGCTTTCCACAAGGCAACGATGGATCTCACTTCCCATGGTTCATCAATCCCATGGCGATCGACCCTTGGCTATTTTCAAAACTTTCATGACCACTCAATCCCAACATCAGGTCGAAAGTGTGGATATCTAATAGAAAGAGAGGTATGAACCAACCAGGAGCTGAACCCTACCATATAATCCCTCTATGAGTATGGTGACACCCTCATCACCATGGCTTGCCCACCACTGAACCCACCGAGGCACCACAAACTGCTCACCAAGCGAAGGTGCTACCAGATACCTTCCACCTCTAGTATTCTTCAAGCTTACCCCTACACTTTAGCAAACTCTCCTTCCTTTCCCAACTATCTGCCACACCTCCCTTCCATGATACCAAGTACTCTTTGTGCTACCAATTACCCCAACCAACCAATATGTCATCCCAAACTTGTTGTACCTCCTACTTGGTAGTATCACCGATGTTCGCTAGTGGTCAAGTGGGCAACATATGATCAAGGGTAGTCTCATTGATGCACAAAAATTTTAGTTCACTCATGTGGAACACATGGTGTACCCTGAGGTATGGTGGAAAATTTAGTCGATAGGTGGCAACACCAACTCGTCCAACCACCTCAAAGGGATCATCATACTTATGGACTAGAGACTTGGACTTTCCCTTCGATATTTTTAAAACCTTCAGTTCCATCTACAACAAGACTCAATCCCCATACAAAACTACTCTGGATGACGCTTCACATCCACCTGCTCCATATTTTCTATCGCCTTGAGCAAGTACATTCTTACCAAATTGTTCCTAGACTACCACTACTTTAGGTACTTCTCAATAGAAGGACAAGTCCTTAGGTATTCAGCCAAGACAACATGGGGCATCAGTGGTTGTTGGCCTATCATGATCTTAAATGATGAATACTGGCTAGATCGAGACTTCAAAAATTATAGCTAAACTGGACCATGTCAAGAAGGTCTGACCAGTTAGACTGGTCATTACTAACGAAATACCATAGATAGACTTCCAATACTTGGTTTACATGTTTGGTCTGACCATCCATATGTGGGTGAAAATGGCTTGACATTTGCAATATCGTCTCCATAAAATGGAACAACACTCTCCAGAAATGACTTGTGAAATAAGTGTCATGGTCAAAGACAATACTCATCAACACTCCTAGAACTTCACCATGTTTTTGAAGAACAACTTTGTCATAGTCTCAATAAGACAAGGCTGTGAGCAAGGCACAAAGAAAATATACTTTTAAAAATGATCGACCACCACCATGATCGATGAATAGCCCTTGGAATTCGATAAAACAATTATGAAATCCATGCTCACACTAGACCATGGCCTTGTCGACACTGACAATAGTTGCAACAAACCCCTAGGTTTCAAGTTCATTGATTTATCCTACTAGCAGATCAGATAAGTTTTAACATACTCTTCCACATCCCTATCTATGTATGACCAAAACAACCCATGTTTTAACAATGCTAGCATCCTATCCTGCCATGGATGTCCCACCTAGATACTATCATGGCACTCATGAATGAATTCACAATAGATTCCATCCCACCTCAGCATGACTAGGCAGGTCTACTTATACCACAACAACCCATCATAGAGTTGATAACGATCCAAATTCCCAACTTTGGTCTGTATTCAAGTCATTTCAATGATCACATTAGTCATAATGTCCTTCATAATACCAACATGAACCCTAGCCAACACTTCATCGCTCATATGGATTCTTCTTTCACCATGCATAGCGATTGGGCTATTTGTGACCTCCTCCAATATCGCCAACTACTATTTGTGGCTCAAAGCCTTCACCACCACGTTGGGATTACTGACATCATGAACTATATCCATATCAAACTCAATAATAAAATCTTGCCATCGGGCTTGCTTCCCAATAATTTTGGTCTGGGTGAAGAAGTACGTATTGGCAACATTATCTATTTTCACTTGAAAGTGTACACCCAATAAATATTGCCGTCAGATCCTGTGGAAATGGACCAAGGCAACCATTTATTTCTCATGCACAGTGTATTGCCCAATTTTTTTTCACCCTTACCTTCAGGCTAAAGGATCCGTGCCCTGGAAGGGGGATGCGAGAAGGATGAGACAATACCTTGGATGGAGAGGCCCTTTGAAGGTCGTGCCTCTTAGGGGAGGGGTATAAGGGTGAATTTTTGATGGATGGTGGGGTTCACCAGGAAACTTTGAGTGGCAGTTTCCATGCCTAGGTTGATAATGGGTTTGATGTGTTCATTTTATATTCAATCATTCATATTCCTAGGTTGGCAAAAATGAATCTAAGCTATTCTATATGAAATTTTAGGTTTATATGAAGACAATAAACATGAATGAATCCTAAATACAAAGACTATATGAAATAGAGAGGAATACACCTGATTCCTGATGTCTAATGGAGATTCTAAAGCTTGTAGGAGTCTAGATCATCCTAGATATGACAGGATTGTATGTAATTGTACAGAATCCTCCCAAATCATAGGCGATCGTCTGAGATCAGACAAGATCATCGATGACTGGACAAATTCGTTAGAAACATGCAATCATGGAAATAGACACCAAAAACCAAAAATGCAATTGCAAGAATGATGTAAAATGATAAAAATAACAGTATAGATGCTTAAATAATGAATCTAGATAAAAGATAAAATGGGATGCACTATTTTAATAACCTATTTTAAGTTTTATCATACAAATATGCTAAATGAGGTGAACTCCAGGATGCAAAACAAAAATAAATCGATCTAATGCATAATTAAATAAGAGAGAAAGGTAGAAAATGCAAAATCAAGGCTCTGGTTGCCCCCAATCTGGATTGTAGTTGAAATCATCTGCAATCGTACGAGATCATCGTCGATCTTGTCATGATCGCACGAAATCGTGTTGGATCACCTACGATGATTCGAACTTCCTATGGCTAAAACATAGTAAAATCCTACAATAAAACTTGCAAATACAAATGCAAATGATAGGGGCGAGGATGTTCTAATACAACACAAAACTAGAGTTGTAGGGAAATGATTAGCCAAGGGGATAAACTAGGAAAATCCCAAGTTTATATAGGATTAGAGGGAGGTTAGGAGGTTGGGGATCATCTCAATCTGAGAGATCTCCAACGTAGGAATCTCCAACCACGCAGACATGCTTCTGCCCAAGTTGGAGAGGTTGTTGAAACAAAAGCTAATTCTAAAAATTTGGTTTTGGGATGAAATCGTCTGGATGTTCTATCCCAGAAGAATTCGTCCGATCTGGGATGATATCGTCATATCGGTGATGCTATCGTCCAACGGTCAAAATAAATTCTAAAAATGGCATGAAAAACAAGGTGAGCGGTTAACAGGCAATTTCGAGGTTAAAATTTAAAATTTTAATCTTTTTATTGATGGTTTAACTGCGCTAATTTTAGGGTGCTACATTTTGCCCCCTCTTTAGCAAATTTTTTGAAGAAAATGCATTAAAGATGAGTTCTTCATGCTTTACGAGAAAGCAAAAATTTATTCAATTTTTTAGACAATGATTCTAGGTCGAATCGTACAACTGCTTGCTATGGTGCCCCCTCCGAGTTTTTACCCAAATCGAACGTTTGAGGTAAAAGTGCAAAAAGCAAAATTTTAAAAAATGTTGTTTTTTAAAATAAAAATAAGAAAAATAGGGTAAAACCCTAATTCATTTTTACTGTTCACTTTCACTATTTCAGAGCTCTATAGGCGAAATGGTGGAAACAACACACAGATCGACAAAGGTTCGACGTGGGTTGCGGGTAAGGTTCTAAACTTGATTTATTATGTTTTTAACTTGATTTATTTAATTTTTTAGTTGAATTTTGATTGTTTTTGGGCATCACAGCCATTTTTAGGCCGTCGACGACCATGGGATGAAATCGTCCCAATTCTGTCGAAATCGTCGCTAGATCGTCGATTTCGTTTGAGGATGAAATCGAGGAAATATGGGTAATCTCGTTCAATAAGGGGTGATTCCCAAATTGATGAATCAGAGATGATTTCATCCTATTATGGACGATTTTGCTAAATTTGGTACGATATCGTCCAATAATGGGCGATATCATTTTTTTATGAGATGAAATTAGTTTTAAATGATTTTAATGATTATATACTAATGATTTTTGCTATTTTATTATTTATTTTGCAGATAGGATTACTAAAGAGACAAGAATGGAAGTACAGGGTCTTAGAGACGATGTAGCCACACTCGATCAGGACAAGCGAGACAGGTTAGCAGAGGTTGGATTGCAGCATGTGGCAAAAATGCCATAGATTCCTATGGACATGGGGCTACTGACGGCCCTAGCAGAGAGATGGTATCTGGGATCATCTTGCTCCTGGCTATCAATAGGGGATATGGCTACCACTCTAGAGGATGTATGGAGGATCTTGAGGATCCCCATATATGGGTAATTTATGACTCCTTCGATCAATCAGGGCCATGCTATGATGCGACTATGCATGGATTCAAGCTTCGCCCTAGAGAAGGGCGAAGTGAACATCGAGGCATTGAGGCGGATGCCTGGGGCATCTCGATTGACCCGAGTTTTGGTAGGGGTGGTGGATGGCCTAATTCTATGCCACTAGAGTGGATGCAGGCTACCGTGGCTCCTCTCAGATGTGGTCTGCAACATGAGAGACCATGGCTATAGGTTTTCTTGGGGTAGTTTTGTACTATATCGCTTGTATAGGATCCTATACGAGGTCATATACAAGGGAGGTCAATTTTTGGTGTTGAAATCGCTACTACAGGTTTGGTGCTAGGAGAAAATTACAGTACAGAGGTTGGTAGGGCTTCCACTAATAGGAGTTGATCGAAAGAAACCCTAGGTTTTCTATTGGTGGCTCTAGAGAGGGTCACATCAGCAGATAGATCTGTCGATGTCTTGAAGGTTACTAGATGAACTCATCCCATATCATATTACCTGGAGGTCATGGAGAGAGCATCTAGGGTGGGGAGAGGATGGATAGGAGTTGGCTTGCATCAGGTGAGTCTTCCGGTTGAGGATGGAGTGGGGAGAGGTAAAGATCCACTGCTACGACTGAGTTTTGAGGTAGTTCAATATACAGTAGGGGATCCCTTCTCTCAAGAATTATGAGTATTCTCAGACTATCCAGGATAACACTAAACTAAGTGGGGCTCCAAACATACATCGATTCTAGAGTCAGAACACTGATGATGCCCCCATTTAGCCAGTGGATTGGGATGATGCAGAAGCAGCAGATGGATATGATGCCTGGTATGCAGGCATCCACCCTCCTCGGATGATGAGGGCATAGGATCCGATGCACACTATTTTTCAACAAATGGGGAGGTAGCGCCAGGCTACCATCGATGCAGCGAGGAGTCACGGAGGGAGGGATCAATGATGACCTTCTTAGGAGAGATGTAGGAGAGTGCCATAGGATTCAAAGAGACCACATTAGCTAGAGAGGAGGGAGGAGGGGATACCTTCTTAGTAAAGAGAGAGGCCACCATCGCCCGATAAGGGCAAGGGTATCGATGTGGGGAAGAGTAGTGAGATGGCCACTCTCCGAGTGGAGAATGCCCACTTACGAGCTCAGGTGCAGACGCTACAGGATGAGGCTACATGACTCAAGGTTCAAAGCGAAGGGGTGAGCATGTGGGAGTTGGTGCGGGATATTGCTTAGATCATGTTCTATCAGGGAGCATACTTCCAACTGGTTCTAGAGGGCCAGAGGTTACAGCTGCCAGCCGACATTGCAAAGCCGATCAGGATGGGGTCATCGAGGACATCATCACAATCAACATCGAGGACCCATGACATAGGACAAACTCTAATGGGACCACATACTCCACCTCAGGGCAAAATAGGAGATGAGGCAGAGAGCTTGAGGGCTTCTCGAGACTAGGTGCATATTAACTGTAGACTTGCATAGTTTTGAGAGGATTGAGTATGCCAGGGTATAGATTATGGCATACCAATCTGTTTTGATATGATGTACATATATTTATTGATATATATATATATATATATTCTTTTTGTGATATGACTTGTGCATATGTTGTATGATGCTTTAATATTTTAATTGTTGATTGATTATTCATGTAATTATGTTGTTGAAAATATTATAATTTTATGTCATGTCATAAAATTTAAATAAAATAATCTGATGTAAACAAATTGGTTGTTGTGGTGTGATTTAATGAAAAAATAAAGTGACTTCTAACAATAATTTCAAAGGACATTGTCACTGTTACATGACCATTTTATGGAGTCGTCGCTCGCTAGGTCATTAAGCTAATCCCAGTAGAGAAATATTGCTAAAAGTAAAAGGGTGCTTAAGAGACTTTCTTAAGACTTTTGTGTTGTAATGAATAAAAAATGATGATGGTGATGATTTGTTTTCAGATGTCCATGAAAATAATATGCATGAAATATTAAAAATATGATTTTTGCTAGGCATAAAATTCCTAAGTTTGATAGAAATTTGAACAATTGCCTAGGAATTATACCATCATCACAAAACTGAATGTTGACATAATGAAATGAAATAGAAAAGGTTTTCGTTATTTTTAAAGCATAATTGTGTAACATAATGATTTAAGCCATATGCTTTTATGGATTAAATAAATGGAGAATAAAGTTAAAATGATGATTTGCGCTAGGCATAGAATTTTTAGGGATAGACTTATACCATCATCGTGAAATGCAAAGAAGAAATTGATATAATAGTTTTATTGCATAATTGATTTTTGAGTTTAAGATAAAAGAAAATATAAGATGAGGACTTGCACTAGGCATAAAATTCCAATTTAGGTTTAGGAACTATACCATAATTGTGAAAGTCGAAAATATATAAACGTGACTTTATAGATGTTCTCAAGTGAGAAAATCAAATTATTTCAGAAAATGTGCATAAATATTTTAAATTATCTCAAAGACCAAATTTAGATTTATAAGGAACCCCATGTGCAGATGTGAGTTCATTACCAATATGGATCTATCATAATGATACAAAATCTCTCAAATACAAATGTGTGTACAATTGTATTATTCATTTATCGATTTTGAGCAAGATAATTTGATACAAGTAATTTGAATTAACCAAATGAGTGTTTGTTGACCATGATTTATATGCATATAACCATACCAAACTACTATGTAAGTTGGGTTGTTAAGATCTATCTGATCCACAAGCAGACATAGGTCTGTAAAAAATAAGGTCGCTAATGTAATAGACATATCACCACGCTAGGAGTTACCCAAGGCCAAGTGGGTTGGGCACAAACCACCTGTTATGGGGCTTACCTCATAGTTTTCGAATAATTGAGAATTCCAGGGATTCAAGCTCATTCACCCTTCTTTTATTTTCAAAGGGTAGGGGAAGGGATTTTATTGCTTTTTGCTTTTTCTTTTCTTTTCTTTTTTTTTATTTTTATTTTTGCTTGATACTGAGATAATGCTGAAATATTGCTGAGATGGTACAAAATACTACTGAAATAATGCTTCTTTTTCTCATGATTTTTTTTCTTGATTTTATTTTTTTCTTCCTATACTAGGGATACTTGCTCGGATTGGCTATAGAGCAAGGGATTTTTATTCTGGGCAGGGGTGAGCTTGTCCTTTTGTCAATTCTCAAATATTCTAGACCATGTGCATGATAGGATAGCAGGGGAAATTTTTTGCTCAAGAGACCACTTCTACTATGTAGCATCGTTTTGGAATTTGCAATGAAATCATTTTAATGTGAAAAGGTATACCTGGTTCAAGTAAATAACAAGATCAGTTCTCTATGCTCAAAACTTTATTTAATTCAACTGTGGACTTTGATATAAGAGAGATTAATAATCATACCACAAAAGATCAAGATATTTATTCATGTGAGTGTGAAAGTGAGGGATTCCAAATAAGTGCTAATTTATCCAAAATAACTGAAAATATAACTACAATACTTCAAGAATTGACAAGTGCAAAAATAAAATATGTTTGTGAAAATTTTGATTATTTTGATTTTTTTTTAGATTTTGATTTTGATTTATGAATTGAGAGAATACATAATATTACTATTTTTGAAATTTTTATATGAATTACTAATATGAGACAATATGTATAATATATACAGTGATGAAATTACCAGAATTATGCGTAATAACGCTTAAGATGCATAATGTTCATAGGTTATTTAAGATCTTTACCATCTAAGGTAGCTAATCTGTATGCTCTTGATCCAAATTTAGTAGTGATGATATATGGCCCAATCCAGTTAGGTTAAAATTTACCTTTAAGGTCTTTAGTTGCATTAGTATTTTTTTTAATTTTCTTTTAAGACGAGGTCGCCAATCTCAAAGGATCGGTGATGAAATTTCTTAAGATATGCTCGTTTGAGCTTGTTCTGGTAGGCTCAAAGATGCTCCAAAGCATTGATGCACTTCTCATCTAGGAGTTCTAGCTAACTAAATCTACCAACATGATATTCATATCCTACTTCGGTATCTTGAAGTAGCATAGCCAAAGAAGGAACTTCTAATTCAAATGGAAAAATAGCTTCAGCACCATGAACCAAAACAAAAGGTGAAGTGCCCGTGGGAGTACAAACGCTAGATCGATAAGCCCACAAAGTAGGATATAATTGAATGTGCCAATCTCGACCAGATTTATTGACCAATATTTTAAGGATTTTAATTAATGTTTTATTAGATGCTTCGGCTTGGCCATTACCCTAAGGATAATAGGGAGTGGACCAACGATGTTGAATTTTATATTTTTGACATAGTTTATTTACATATTTATTTTTGAAACAAGTTCCATTATTCGAGATGAGATTTGCAAGAATTACGAACCTACAAATAATTTGATTAAAAATAAATTTGGAAACTTGGGTTCCAGTGCAATAAGCTAAGGGCATAGCTTCAACCCACTTTGTAAAATACTCGGTGGCGGTTATAATGAATTTGTGTCTATTAGATGACACAAGGTTGATTTTTCCAATAATGTCTAAGCCCCATTTTGAAAAGGGCCAAGGAGATGAAATAGCCTGTAGTTCTTGTGCAGGCGCATGGACAAGGTCAGCGCATTTTTGGCACTTATCGTAATGGCGCACGTAATAATGTGCATCATTCTCCATGGTAGGCCAAAAATATCCTATCCTAAGGATTTTCTTAGCAAAGGCGTTACCACTAAGTTTTCCCCACAAGATCCATCATGGGCTTCACTCAAAGCTAATCTAGACTCTTCTAGATTCAAACATCTCAGTAGGATACCTTAAAAAGATCTCCTATATAAGGTATTGCTAATTATGACGAAGGGAATTGCTTGTCTATGCAATAACCGGTGCTGGTTTCTATTAAAACCTTCAGGGAGGGTTCCATTTTATAGAAAATTGAGGATGTCAGTGTACCAAAGTTCAAGAGTAGTTTCGTTGATTAGAAACACATCCAAAGGTTCCAAGCATGATTTAATTAATGCGAGTTCCTAGAGTCGACGAATAATGATGATAGCATATTCATCATCTAACTCCAAGGGTAAAAGAGATGTGGCTACATCCATTGCATCAACCACACGATTGCTAGTTCTAGGAATAACTTCCAAGGTAACTTGATCAAATAAAAATATTAATTGTAATACATATGCTTTATATGGGCACAATTTATCATCTATGGTCTGATAAACATCATTAATTTGATTTATAATAAGTTGAGAATCATTGAAAACTAATAGATTTTTAATTTTTAGTACCATGGCAGCTCGTAATCCAAGGATTAGAGCCTCATATTCAGCAGTGTTATTAGTACAAGCAAAAATTAATTTAAAGGATAGAGGTATGAGGTGTTTCTATGGAGATATTAAAATAATACCTACACCAGCCCCACTCATGCATCGAGCTACATCAAAGTATACAGACCATTGCTCTGAATGATCTGCCTCTAGTCTAAGGGATTCGTCAATAAACTCAATGACGAGGGGATGGGTGGATGCCAAGGGTGCAGTAGCTAATTGATATGCTATGATTTTACCCTTAACAAAATTCTATCCTATAAACATGAGTTCAAACTCACTTAGCACAAGAACCCACTTTATTGTGTGACCAGATAAATAAGGTTGACTCATGAGATACCGCAAGGGATCGGATTTAGCAATAACGTATGTTCTCTGATTGAGCATATAATGGCATAGTTTCTATGTAGAAAATATGACTGCTAGACATAACTTCTCTAATGTTGTGTAGCGGGTTTCATAACTAATTAATGTTCTACTAATGTAATAATTAACACACTCTTTCTTCTCATCATCAAGTTGAGCTAACATAGCCCCTAAAGCAAAATTTGAAGCAAAAATATACAAGATAAATGGGCGATCAGATCTAGGTGGCGAAAGTATAGGTGGGTTAAGAAGATATTTTTTGAGGAGTTAAAAGGCTTCCTGACATTCTTTGTCCCAATGGAAAGAAACATCCTTCTTAAGAAGCAAAAGAAAGGGTCCATTTTTATCTGCCAACTTATCGATGAAGCGACGAATGGCTTGAAGCTTACCTTGTAGACTCCGTAATTCAGATATATTTGTGGGTGTCGGCATATTAGTGATAGCCGTAATCTTGAGAGGATCAATTTTGATGCCACGTAAAGAAACTATAACCCCCAATAATTTATCGGACTTAAATCCGAATATATATTTGGCTAGATTCAATCGGATAAGATATTCCCTTAGCCGATTAAATACTTTTCTCAAGTCATCTAAATGATCATCTTCTTCAATAGAACAAGCTATAATATCATCTACATAATCATGTAGTATATCATGCATCATATCATGAAAGATATAAGTCATGGCTCGTTGATAGGTTGCACCTGCATTATTTAAACCGAATGGCATCACTTTCCAACAAAAGGTCCCCCAAGGGGTAATAAAGGCTATTTTATCCTGATCTTCAGGAGCTATCCTGATCTGATTATAACCAGAAAATCCATCCATTAAGGATATCATTCCATTCCAAGCAGTAAAATCAATGATCTGATCCATGTTGGGAAGGAAAAAATCATCTTTAGGGCATGCAACATTAATATCTCTAAAGTCTATACAAACCCTAACCTTAGTAGCTTCTTTCTTAGTTACTGGAACTACATTCGATATCCATTCAGCATAATCAATGGCTTGTATAAAAATAACATTTAGGAGTTTTTCTAACTCTCCTTTGACCAGTAAGGCCACTTTAGGATGCATTTTTCTAAGTTTTTGTTTAAGAGGTTTAGCATCCAGATGGACTACTAGGTGATGCATAACTACAGAAGAACCTAACATATCTTCATATGTCCAAGCAAAGACATCTTCATATTATTTAAGAAATGCAATGTATTTATCCTATTTTTCTTGACTCAATTCTAATCCGATGTTGATTATGTGGGGGTTATCCTTAGTTCCAATGTTAATTTTTATGACATTTTCTACTTCCATGTGTAGATCTCTCTCAAAATTAGGTGGGACGGGTGAGAAACCCAATTCCTGTAATTATTCCAAGGTTAGCTTGGATAATTCATCTTGAGGAGTCATGGCCTCAATCTGGGCTATAGTAGGTATAGAGCCATCAAAATAAAATCCATTGTGTAATAATTCCTCAATGGAGACATCATGGAAGATATCTCCCTCCATCTCATTGTCGAATTCAGTGATCATCTGAGGATAAGATATAGATAACATATTACATGTGAATGGCTTATTCGTTAAACACAAAACATCGCGTTCATCTAAATAATCTTGGTAACATATAAGATGGGCATCATCCTCGAATTACTGACCCTTACTAGAAAATAGGCCCACACCACATCGGGCGGGCCATGGCTCTACCTCAAAAGGTTATTTCATACCATTCTTGAAAGGTCCCAAACCTTTCCATTTATATCCCAATTTAAGAATTATAGGTTTGGCTTTAGTATACTCATTAGTAAAATAACATCGAGCATATCCATCATAATGAGTTCTGATGTTTCTGGGTATTCTACCCCAATCATATCCCTTATAAATAAAGGCACAACTCTTGACTTGGTAAATGCTTCCCATAGGCTGTGGGAGGCCCAAGGTACGAGGATATGGTGGAAAATTATTTAAAGCAAGGGAATATTGCATAGAAACTGTTGAGCAAGGTGCAGCAAAAGTATTGTTGTCATTTTTGTCAACACAGTCAAAAAAATTAGTTGATGAAGTGGACATAAGTTAAGAGGTTCTTCAAAGTATTGTTGTTGAGCAAGGTGCAGCAAAAGTATTGTTGTCATTGTTGTCAACACAGTCAGACAGATCAGTTGATGAAGTGGATAGAAGTTAAGAGGTTCTTCAGAGTATTGATGAAGTGGACAGGAGTTAAGAGGTTCTTTAGAATATGTACAGTGATTATCCAAAAGATCGAAGTGGCCCATATGCTAAAAATCAAAAGAAAAATCACAAGGAAGAAAACTGTCACGATATCGCGACATGTTGAGAAGAAATAAAACTATCGTGATATCGTGACATGTTGAGAGAAAGAAAAACTGTCACGATATCGCGACATGTTGATAAGCAAGAAAAACTATCACGATTTTGTGACATGTTCGGAGAAAAAGCGCAAGCAAGCAAAACTGTCACGATTTCGCAACATGTTCGGAGAGCAAGCGCAAGCAAGCAAAAATATCGTGATTTCATGACATGTTCGGAGAGAAAGTGCAAGCAAGCAAAAATGTCATGATTTCATGACATGTTCAGAGAGAAAGCGCAAGCAAGCAAAATTGTCACGATTTTGTGACATGTTTGGAGAGAAAGCGCAAACAAGATAAACTATCGCAATTTCGTGACATATTGCAAGAGAGATAGTACGAAAGAAAAACTGTCATGATTTCATGACATGTTGGAAGAGAAAAAGGCAAGTAGAAAAAGTGTCATGATTTCGTGACATATTGCAAGAGAGATAGTATGAAAGAAAAATTGTCACGATTTCACGACATGTTGGAAGATAAAAAGGCAAGTAGAAAAAGTGTCATGATTTCGCGACATATTGCAAGAGAGATAGTATGAAAGAAAAAGTGTCACGATTTCGCGACATGTTGGAAGAGAAAAAGACAAGTAGAAAAAGTGTTACGATTTCACGACATATTGCAAGAGAAAGAGGAGAGAGAAAAAGGTGTCGCAATTTCGCGACATGTTTCATTTTTGCGGGCCAAAGCAAAGAGAAAGAGCAGAGAGAAAAAGGTGTCGCGATTTCGCGACATGTTTCATTTTTGTAGGCCAAAGCAAAGAGAAAGAGGAGAGAGAAAAAAGTGTCGTGATTTCGTGACATGTTTCATTTTCATGGTCCAAAGCGAAGAGAAAATGCAAGGAAGAAAAAGTGTCACGATTTTGCGACATGTAGCATTTTCGCGGTCCGAAGCGAAGAGAAAATGCAAGGAAGAAAAAGTGTCACGATATCGCGACATGTAGCATTTTCGTGGTCCAAAGCGAAGAGGAAGGCAGAGAAGGAAAAGTGTCACGATATCGCGACATGTCGCATTTTCGCGACTTGAAAAGAGCAGGAAGGTCGAGAAGGAAAAGTGTCACGATATCGCGACATGTCGCATTTTCGCGACTTGAAAAGAACAGGAAGGCCGAGAAGGAAAAGTGTTGCGATATCGTGACATGTCGCATTTTTGTAACTTGAAAAGAGCAGGAAGGCCAAGAATGAAAAAGTGTCATGAT
Source organism: Wollemia nobilis (assembly GCA_028583015.1). Lineage (NCBI taxonomy): Eukaryota > Viridiplantae > Streptophyta > Pinopsida > Araucariales > Araucariaceae > Wollemia > Wollemia nobilis. The sequence continues at coordinate 943,202 of JAQPPZ010000386.1, read as the reverse complement.
ATCATGACATGTCATGTTTTTGCGACCCGAAGGTAAGAGAAAGAGCAAAGGAGAAAAAGTGTTGTGATATCGTGACATGTGGCATTTTCGTGACTCTAGGAGGAGAGAGAAAGTAAAAAGGTAGAAGTGTTAGGATATCATGACAAAAGTAAAAAGGAAGAGCAAGGAGGTGAAAGTGTCGCGATATCATGACATGTGTTTTCACGGGTGCAAGCAAACAAGAAAAGCAAGGAGGCAAAAGTGTCACGATATCGTGACATGTGTTTTCGTGAGCTAATAAGAGAACCCATCCAAAAGAAGATATGTGACAGTTAACTGAAGTCGGTACGATAATTACAGGTGCAGTTACAGGTGTAGTTATAGAAGAAGTCGATACGACAGTTACAGGTGCCGTTACAGAAGAAAATCATGCAGCTAAAATAAGAAGAGTTAACGAAAGTCGCTATGATAGTTATAGGTGCAGTTATAGAGAAATATCATGCAGCTAAAATAAGAACAAGAACTAAAGTCAGTTTGATAGTTATAGCAGTTATGGGTTGCATGCGTAAATATGGAAGTTAAAAATAGAGTCAGAACTTTGTTATAAAAAGAGGCTACATGGAGAATTAAAGTTACGCTAAAATAGAGTGAAAGCGCCTGGGATTAATGCGAGGTGGATTTAATCTTGTGAAGAGAGCAAGAGGAGAGTGAGAGAGGTGTGCAGTATGTGAAGTACGAGGAGAGTGCGCTGGAGCCGAGCGAGCACAGTGTGTGTTGTGTGAAGAGTAAGAAATGTTGAGAAAGCAATAGACCACCAGGGTCTTGTAAAAGTGAAGGCATCTTTATGTCAATCTTCTAGTTTCAGAATAGAAGTCCAAGTTGGTGCTTGGCATCAGGGGTTGATGCTCCTTCTAGTTGGTGCTGGTAAATTAGGGGTTGGTGCTCCTTTTTGTTGTTGCAGATAAATCAGGGGTTGGTGCTCCTTCCAGTGGGTGCTGGTAAATTGATTGTAAAATTGGTAATTTGTAAAGGCTAGATTTGGATGGGAGTCCAAACAGTCACTTTTGAGGAGTAGCCAAAACTGGTGAACCTCGGTACATCTTGTGTTATGTGATGCTCTTTTGATATATTTGCTTTATTGAGTTTTAAGATTTCATTGTTTAAGCATTAAGAATTGAAGATTTAAGTTTTTAAGAGCTACACTAATTCACCCCCTCTCAATGTCATTGTGAGACTAACAAAAATATTCATTTTTTCAGATATAAGGATTTGAGATAGATCGGGTAAGAGCTCGTTAGTAAGAGTATGAGAGGTAGAAGGAACATTCCATACGTCTTTTGATGCAGAAAATATGACTTTGGTGGATGTAGATGGTGTAGAGGTGTCAATAGATGGGTCTATTATAGGTATAGAAGTTATAGGAGTAGAACAAGAGACATTGGTTGTGGGATTAGGATCTTTCTTAGGTCCTAATGTGGTTTGTTCAGAAGATGGTTGAGCTATATGTGAAGGTGCATTTGATGGAGAAGAGGTAGATGACATTGTGGGTGTGAGTTTCACACATTTATATGGATAATGAGAATTAGGATGTGTGGATGACAGTGCAGGGTAAAATTGAACTCCAATGGGTTTTGCAAAATCACACATATCAAAGGGTCATGGATCACCATGAATGGTAACCAAATGATTCTTAAATTTGAATTTAACACATTGATGTAAAGTTGAGGGAACAACTCGCATCACGTTGATCCAAGGGCGACCCAAGAGTATATTGTATGATGTAGGGCAATGTACAATAAACACAGTCGTATCCAAGGTTCTTGGACCAACCTACAATGGAATGGTAATAACCCCACACGTTTCTTGTGTTTTGTTATTGAAAGATTTTATAATCATACCAGTTATTTTCATTTCATCACTTCTAAACCCAAATATTTGGTAGAAGTCAAAAGTGAAAATATTTAAAGATGGACCATTATCAATCAAAACTCGTTTGACTGCTAAATCTCCAATTAAGGCGGTAATATATAAGGGGTTATCTTTATGTAAACTATGTTGCGGTATGTCTCTATCCCGAAAGTCAATAAAATCAACTTCATGAGTTATTATAGTATTGGACATATCTTGAGGGTGAATGTCTTGTGGTACCATCATATGACTTAATGTGAGCATTAATTCATCTCTATGTGTGGGAGAAGATCTTAAGAGGTCCAAAAGGGAAATTCTAGCTGTAATATTTGATAATTGTTCATTAATGTTATAGGGAAGTTTAGGTTGAACATTAGGTGCATGATTCCATTTATTAGGAACCTTCAAAACAAATGGAGTTGATCCCCCATTCTGAATTTGATATTGTTGAGAAATTTGAGCCTGTTGTCTAGTAACAACTCCGATGGTACCCACAATATTATTCTGCGAATGATGAATGGGTCTTGGTATAGCGTTTATATCTAACTCATTAGAAAGTAATTGGTGGGGTGATGGTCTAGTAGTGACTCTTCTTGGAAATGGCTCTTCTGGAACCATATGACTTGTGATAGGGTGAATAGTATATGATTCATCTTCAGATATATTCGATTGATTTGATGTGATTTCCATATCACTCTCAGTCTCATATTCTATATCACTAAGATTAGGTATCTACATATTATATAGAGGCCTGGTTGTAACCACGGATAAAGTTGTGTCAAAGGTTTCCAGATCATGAACAGGTAAATGTCCACTAATAGTTCCTACATATTGGGCAAGAGGAGGAACATTATGATATTCAATTTGATTAGCCACCTCCTTACCATGTTTTGGTAAAGGATGTTGAAAGATGTCCAATGACTGATTGGCGTTCTGATTTTGGTTTTGTGTGATGTTATGTTGAGTGTTATTAGGAGGATTTTGCTTCGGTTGAAAGGCTTGTACCTCCATATCATTGTTATCAATCAAGTCCTGTATTTTATGTTTTAATATTTTACAAGAGTTGGTAGTGTGTCTAGGTCCTCTATGGAAGTCACAATGTAAATCTGCTCTGTATCTGAGTATAGTTGATTCAGGTTGCCAAATATTTGGTAATTGAATCAAACCTCGTTCTAATAATTATGGTAGAATAGTTGATAAAGGTTGATTTAACCTAGTAAATTCTTGAGGAGGTCTATCAGGAGGTTTCAGTATAAACTTCTCTGTTGTCTTTGCAGCATTAACATTAACAATATTTTTTCTAACAGTGACTCCATCACCCACAACTTGTTTATTCTTATATTTATTTCTGGATGTTTTCTCATCGTCTTTCCTTTTAAGATGTCCTCTCCTAATGAGAGCATATTCCACTCTTCGGGTTAAGTCTATAGCCTGATCGAAGGTGGTCAAGGTAGTAGTTGATAATTCATAAGATAGTTGCTCTTGCAAATTATTAATAAATATGTCCAACATCTCCCTATAAGGCAACACAAAGTGCAATTTTCCTATCAATTGTCTCCACCTAGCTAGGAAATCAGCAAAGCATTCATCTTTGTCTTGTCTTAAGTTATACAAATATTTAATGGTCACATTTCTTCGATATAAGCACTAAATTGATGAAAAAAATACTCGGCAGTTTCTTCAAAATTCCTCAAATAATTAGTGGGTAATTGATAATACCACTCTAATGCCATTCCTCCCAAGCTTTTCAGGAACATTTTTAGTAATAACAAGTCATCATATGATATATCATGACATGCTATCCTAAACATACGAAGATGCTCTATGGGATCTTCCGTTCCTTTATATATGGGCAGGACAAGCATAAGAAAATGTTTAGGATACGGCTGTGCTACAACCATAGGATCTAAAGGCTGACTACACATCTCTCTAATTGTACAAGGGTCGGTATGGATCTATCTGGTCCATGCGGGAAACTAAATGTTTCACCATGGTTTCAAGATTATTAGTTTGTCCACCATATTGGTTTAGTGGGACATAGGTATGGGATTTATGAGTGTATGATGGTGTGGCATAAGGATTAGATGCTATATTGCTATTATGCAAAGTGTTGGTAAGAAGAGTATTATGAAGGGGATTTGTAATAGTATTATGTTGTATCCCAGATTGTTGGTAATTGGTGTTTGTTTTTTTTTGGGGTTTTTGTTTATTTGAGGGATGTTGCTCAATAGCTTGGCAAAATAGAGTGGTAAATGATGGTTTCTTTTGTGCAAGAATGACCCTAGGCTTGTTAACAAGCACTTTAGGTGGTTGGGTAACCTGTTGTTGTTGCATGTTCCGGATCACAGCTACTATATCCAAATTGGATGGTCTAGCTTGATCACTCTCTTATTCAATAAAGGACAAGGGATTAGTGTGTGTGTGAAATACATCTTCTAGGGTTGCTTGAGTGTCACTAATTTGATCCTTTTCCATATGGACTGCTCTATTAAAAACACCAATATTTGTGTTAATGAACTTCCAAAATTGTTCCATGTTTTGAAAAGTGATAGCTCCTACTGGAGATATTTTAGGGGATGAGGATCCTTCCTCTCTATTAATTTCTTCTTGTTCATTCGCTACAACAAGCTCTTCTTCTTGCTGGTCTAGGATTTCTTCTTCCTAAAATTGGTCCTCAGGAGGGACATTTTGGTCAATTAATGGTCTTCCTAACCAATCTTCTTCTTCTTCGGTTTGTTTTCCATTCCTAAGTCTAGGCATTGTGCTAAACTTAGGTTTTAGAAAATATATATACTTATATATATGTGATAGGGTTGAGAGGTATATATTTAACTATATACCTACTATAATACTTTAAAAAAAAGGGAATGTTTTGTTGTTTTTTTTTGTTTTTGTTTTATATTATTATTTCACAAGTATAAAAATAACAAACAACATGCTAGTTGCAAGAAGTAACAATATTAAAAAGAATGACTTAATTTTCTATAAATAGTTTATGGATATCGTTGATAGGATCAAGTTCATCAGGAGTCATGAAATGCTCCTCTTCAAATTGGAAGTGATTTTTCATGAACTTGACAAAGTGTGCTATAGTAATATGATCTACTTCAGACTCTGACTTGTAAAAATAAAGTTCATGGCAATACTCTCGATACAACAAAGCTCTAGGAAATCTATTCCATATTTTTCTATCCGTAAGAACGACTTCTTGATCCTCTATATGAGATAGAAACTTATGTACTACAACTACGTTCTCAAGGTATTCCTCAAAGGTGTACAATTCTAAAGACACAAGTGCTCTTTTATCTGCTAACCACCTATGGCACGCTCTCTGAAGTTCATGGTACAAAGTCACCTGATCGGGATATAGGATTATATCTAAGACAAACCTCTTAATTTTCCTAATTTTTGTAGATCTGGATTCAATAATACCCAATATCCTATCAAGTTCATCCCACAAATGTTGGACTCTATTTGTTTGAGGTACTCTAAGCACGGAAGCAATCTCTATGTCCATTAATTGATTTGCAATATTTATGGTGACAACTCGTCTTCTATTACAATCTACCATCTAAATATGATATGCAATTTTAACAGTTGTCTAATAATTCTAGATGTTCTTAATAATGTGTTTTTTTTTTTGGATTGTTTTCAAAAGGTGTTTTAGTATTCACATCAGGTTCACCAAAATGTATCACCCAAATTTTTTGCACCCTTACCTTCAGGCTAAAGGATCTGTGCCTTGGAAGGGGGATGCGAGAAGGATGGGACAATACCTCGAATGGAGAGGCCCTTTGAAGGTCGCGCCTCTTGGGGGAGGGGTATAAAGGTGAATTTTCAACGGATGGTGGGGTTCACCAGGAAACTTTGAGTGGCAGTTTCTACACCTAGGTTGAGAATGGGTTTGATGTGTTCATTTTATATTCAATCATTCATATTCCTAGGTTGGACAGAATGAATCTAAGCTATTCTATATGAAATTTTAGGTTTATATGAAGACAAAAAACATGAATGAATCCTAAATACAGAGACTATATGAAATAGAGAGGAATACACCTGATTCCTGATGTCTTATGGAGATTCTAAAGCTTGTAGGAGTCCAAATCATCTCGGATATGACAAGATCATCTGTAATTGTACAAAATCATCCCAAATCATAGGCGATCGTATGAGATCAGACAAGATCATCGATGACCTGACGAATTCATTAGAAACCTACAATCATGGAAACAGACACCAAAAACCAAAAATGCAATTGCAAGAATGATGTAAAATGATAGAAATAATAGTCTAGATGCTTAAATAATGAATCCAAATAACAGATCAAATGGGATGCACTATTTTAATAACCTATTTTAAGTTTTATCATGCAAATATGCTAAATGAGGTGAACTCCAAGATGCAAAATAGAAATAAATCAATCTAATGCATAATTAAATAAGAGAGAAAGGTAGAAAATGCAAAATCAAGGCTCTGGTTGCCCCCAATCTGGATTGTAGTTGAAATCATCTGCAATCGTACGAGATCATCGTCGATCTTGTCATGATCGCACGAAATCGTGTTGGATCACCTGCGATGATTCGAACTTCCTATGGCTAAAACATAGTAAAATACTACAATAAAACCTACAAATACAAATGCAAATGATAGGGGTGAGGATGTTCTAATACAACACAAAACTAGAGTTATAGGGAAATGATCAGCCAAGGGGATAAACTAGGAAAATCCCAAGTTTATATAGGATTAGAGGGAGGTTAGGATGTTGGGGATCATCCCAATCTAAGAGATCTCCAATGTAGGAATCTCTAAATGCGTAGACACACTTTTTCCCGAGTTGGAGAGGTTGTTGAAATAGAAGCTAATTATGAAAATTTGGTTTTGGGATGAAATCGTTTGATGTTCTACCCCATAAAAATTTGTCCGATCTAGGACGATATCATCAAATCGGTGATGATATCGTACAATGGTAAAAAAAATTCTAAAAATGGCATGAAAAACAAGGTGAGTGATTAACGGGCGGTTTCGGGGTTAAAATTCAAATTTTTGATCTTTTTACTAATGGTTTAACTGCGCCAATTTTAGGGTGCTACAACAGGATACCTCTGCTGTATGTCACTCAAATTCTATGATTCAAAGGTTAAAGGGTACCCATTTTGCACTAGCATACCCCCCATAGCAAAATCTAAAGCATTCACATGAACCTCAAAGGGCTTGGAAAAGTCTAGCAAAGCCAAAACTGGGTTGGTCGTCAATTTCTCCTTTAATAGATCAAACACAACTTGACACTTAGGCATATAGATGAACAACCTATCCTTCTTTATCAAGTTAGTTAGGGAAGCTGCTATCTTTGAAAATCGAATCTTGAACTGATGGTAAAAGTTCACCAAGATCATAAACTGTTAAACCCCATAGACTGTCATCAATACCTCCCAATGTCGAATCTCATCGACCTTCTTTAGGTTTGGTCGTCGAGAGCCCTTGCTCATAATGTGGCTGAGGAACTTGAATTCAGACTGTATGAAGATGTACTTCTCATTTTTCATGAAAAAATCATGTTCCCTTCATAGCTTAAATGCCTCTGCCAAGTGCTTCTTGTGATCTACCATATTGCATAAGTAAACCAGAATATCATCAAGGTACACGATCACACATTTGTCCAAAAATGGATGGAAGACATTATTCATGAGTGTGTAGAATATCAACAAGGCATTGCATAGACCAAACAACATCACCATAAATTTGAAGTCTTCGTATCATAAGACAAGCAATATTATGCTCATCCCCTGAAGTAATTTGCACCTAATAGTATCCAGAGTGCAGGTCTAGTTTGGAAAAAACCTTTGCTCATCCAAAATGGTCAAAAAAATCATTGATCCTTGAGAGTGGGTAACTATTCTTCATAGTCTATTTATGTAGTGCACGATAGTACACACACATCTGTAGGCTTCCATATGGATTCTGAAAGAACAAGATTGGCACCCCATATGGCAAGCATGAGGGTCTAAGGTAGTCAGCCTCCAACAACTCTTCCAGCTGCTCACATAGTTCAACCAAATCAAGCCCACTTAGATGGTAAGGTGTGCTTGCCAACAGATCAACATCAAGCAACAACTAAATTTGATGGTCCACAACTCTTTACGGTAGCAAACAAGGTGATAACTATTTTGGCATTCGATACTTAAATTTTTTCAAAACCCCCTCAATTTTGGCTGGTATTGGTACCTTTGGCTCATCTTCATCCCAAAAATTGAGCATTGATACAAGGAACATGGCCTCTTTACCCTTATTTTGATCTACCTTGCATAGGATCATGGCAAAAATATTCTATAACTTTGGTAGCTTATTTGGAACAACTGTATTCTACCTCTTTAGAACTGACCTCACCACATAGAGACCATTATTACCGAAGATGAACATGTTTTCCAAGAAGAGAAAATACCCAAATCTTACCTCTCAAATAAAGTATTGGCCCAACACTAATTTGAACTCATCTAACGACACCACAAACACATCAATATTACTATGCCACTCACCCTCCTAGACTGACACATTCTTGGTCATGCCACAAGTTCACAATATCAGGTTGCTCACTACCTTGAGTTGTCGACCACCTTTCGTGTACTTTAGCCCAATGCATTTAGCTAAATTCTCACTCAAAAAGTTATGGGTCACACCAAATTCGACAAAGGCAACCGCCCTCTACCCACTGATCATGGTGTCTACATAGAACAGGCTGTGCCTATTTTCTATTTTTTCAACCTTCTGGGGCTGCACCGAGATCAATGCATTAATTCCTCCAAAATTGACATTTGGGTCTTATCCACATCAGGGAAATTTTGATGTGCCTCTTGCTACACAAAGGTAAGCCTTGCTCTTTGAGGTAATTTCCTCTATGGGTGTAGATCTTGGTAAGTATAGCACTAAAACTAGGACTTTCTGCCTTCAAAATTTGATGGATCACCCTCAGTTCTCTTTCCTCTTTGAACCCGCATTTGACTTCCCCGAATTGATAGAAGTTATCAAGGTTTAGGTCATGGGATTGATAGGCTTTCACATATACCCCTTAGGCTTGCTCAGAGTGGTGCTCAATATTTTTCCACCACCATTAGGCATCTTGCCTTTGTTTTGGCCCAAACCTTGGGAATTCTTCTTCGCCACCCCCTCTGCTCAAAAGTCAAAAAAGGAATCCACTACTTCTATCACTGTTGTGATGTCCTTCGAATTATGGCACCGTAGCTCCACCTGAGCTCATGGATGCAACCCATATTAAAATGTAAATAGTTGATCCTTCTCTAAAATTTTCTTGATATCAACCATAAGCTTTTGGAACTATCAAATGTAATCGTGAAGATTTCCAGAATGGTGAAGCACTCATAGCTTATGTCGAGCCAACCAGTTTGTAATTTCTTGCCTAAAATGGTTACACAAAAGATCCTTCAATTCATTCTAAGAATAAAGCTTATTTCCTTTACATGCTTCAGTGTCTGTGGTGAGCTTTCACCACTAAGTCTTTACAACACCATCAAGGTATCCATTTGCATTAGATTAATTTTTAACCAATAAAGCATAATAATTAAAACACATAAAGCTTAACACACATCCATGGCAGAAAGTAGGGTTTCCATTATATTCAAAGTAGTTACATTGTAAGGCATAAAGCCACACGGTCTCAACGCAAACACAGGGCAAACAACTAATACAATAGATCAAACTTGATCGAACCCATTACAAAATGAATGAGGGGCCATTTAAACACTTCCCTAGCCAAGCTAGCCACTTACAATGGTTGGCACCCAATGTTCTAATTCAAAATGGCTAAAAGCCACGTGGCACACTTCCCTTGCTACGTGACAAATTCCCATGATAGTCTCACCCATTGGAGGCCCTCAAATGGTCTACGCCAAACATCACCCAATTTCGATGCTTCATTTCAAATTCTAACAGTTCACGTATTCATTACACCGAGCTACCATAAGCTTATGCCCGCACAATTCAAATTTCAAATCTCTGTGCTATCCATTGGCCAATAACGACCATTGTAGCCTATGCTAATCATCCACTTTCTGCACATGATAAGTCTACCATTTCTCTACCAATCCAACCACCTAGAAAGATCTCGATTACCTCATTGGTCACACCTACCGACCAATCATGGCAGTATTTTCCTCATTGTAAAATTTGACAAAGTCCAACTTTCCACAAGGTGATAATGGATCTTGCTTCACACGGTTCACCAATCCCATGACAACCGAACCTTGGCTATTTTTAAAACTTTCACGACCATCCAATTCCAATGTCGGGTCACACATACAGATATCCAACCAAAAGAGAGGCAGCAACCAACCAGGAGCTGACCCCTACCATACCTGTGCTCGGTCACCAAAAACCCTAGTGAAAACTATTGGCTTATAATCGATCATGAAAGATACGATGGCTCGTCCATAGAAAGGGATCTTGAAAATCTTGTATACATCCTTGGGAGTGATGGTCATATTGCCGATAGGGAGATGCAAAGTGTTCGTGTAGTAGTCCCATATGTGGGCCAATGCTATGAGGTATGACTAATATGACATTGTCATTGTAGGAGAGCAACGTACATCAGACCTTGTGCATCGAACCAATCCCAGTTGATGCGAACCATAAGAGGTATTATCTCAGGTAGCAACTCGGGCTCCCAAGCTTGTCAAGACAAGAGCTAAGTGTGCAACATAAAATGCTAATTAGATGCACTAGCACTACCAAAACACAATAAAATCCAAAAATGGTGCAACAAAAAATCCATAATCAAGCGAGGGTACAAACACAATAAGAAAATGCACCAAAACATGCAAAAAAATTAAAATTTACACTTGAAAAATTAAAAAAAATCAATTAAATTTAGAAAAAATAAAAGTTTTTCCTAAAGTTTAGCGGTCGTTCACACTAACAGTGACCGCCATAACAACTATTGATGCTGACAATTGCTAGCCACCAAAGGTCAAAAATTTAACCTTTGGTATTAAAACTAGCTTCCCTCAGTAAAAATATACCATATTTACCAATTAGGGGCCACCCTGAGCGATAGTAGCCGTGAGGCGACACACCAACAACATCTGGCCTCACCCAAAAATCCAAAAAAAAAAAAAAAAAACCTAAAACTAAGAGGGACCCACCTAAATTAGCCTATTTCTAAACCTAGCTATGGGTGCAGTTCATTACCAATGAGTTTAATGAGGTTAATTTACCAATTACTTAGTTTGGTTCATTTTACCGATTAAATAAGCAAGTTAGGGTTTGGAGAAATACCCGTGAAGCTTCAGCTCCTCCACTCATGGATGCTTCACCTTGGTCCACCATGGTTTCAAGAAGTAAGCAATCTTCTTGGGTCACTTTCTCACTTCTCTCTCATATCTCATTATTGCAAATTGCCAGCTGGAAATAATGAAAGTCAAAACCCTAATTTCCTTTTATATTTTTTAGTTTTGGCTTGGTCGCTATTGTTGACAGTAGCTAAAAAGTGTGGGTTGTTGACATTGATAGTGGCCATGAAATTGCAAAATTTGGGCCACTGCTATTGATAGCAGCTAGCAAGCAATAATAAATGCATTAGAATTCTCACCATGAGGAGTCTTAAATTGGATAATTAAGCATATCTACCGGTCCATAATCATCAAAAAATGTAAAATAACAAAAAAAAATTATTAAATAAAAATATCCAAAACAATTGAAAAATAATCAAAATTAAATAATATCAAAATTTCAAATGCACCTTGTACTTAGTTATTTACCCTACACACTGGGTGGTTGCAGTGACTTGTTCTCCATGCAATCTGATAAGATGAGTAAATTACCGTAAGATCATTTCATCCAAATCAGTCATCCTTGAGTTGTAAATGTTTCACTTCAATCTCGAAGAAGGCCATGGCAGCTAGACTACCCCACAAGAATGAGGCATTCATTTCATTTTGTCCATGATGTTTTTAGTAGATCATCGAGTGATTCAACTCAAGCTTCAATAGAATTGCTACCATCTTGATTCCCTAAGAAGGCCATTACAATTGGATTGCTCCATGGGCTAAAAATGTACAGTTACTATTATTGGTTGAAATCACACCTATAATAGGACATGTTATATAACAACAAAAACATTCATCTTAAACTATCCAAATCAATCATCTTGGTCAAGTGACTCATTACTTTTATCATCAATATTCTCCTCATCAACTCATCACTTGAGGGGGTAGTCATAATAAAAAAATCATAATAAAAATCAATAGTTAATAACTTAATCAAGTTAATCACGTTAATCTTATGAATCATTGCTAACAACTATCATAATATTACCCTATTGCTTGGGGAAAAAGCAAATATACTAATTTAAACCTTTGACAATCTAGATTTCGGTCCTTTGCGAATGCTAAGCAATGTGACCCAAGACTCTAGTGGACTTCAAAGTCTTATGCAAACTAAGCCTTCCACACCGTTGGAAGTAATGATTTAGAGATGCACACCCTTATCATGATTGGGGCATCTAATGTTGATCAGGTCAATTATCATCATACACCCTACAATATGGCTTTAGGTGGTTTATTTTTGCTTATAACTATGTTTCCCATAATGCATCACAAAAGGGGCATGTATAGACACTTAAAACATATCATGTTTAGGAGACTATTCATATAGGTACCTCTATAAACCATATGATTAATATTTTACCTTTCCAAGAGCTAGAAGTGGTTCTAACCACTCACTAAGGGTAGTTCTAACCTATTCAAGTGCAGCCGCTATCAACTAGAGTGGCTGCCATACCAACCACTGAATCTCAGAGCGCCTATGAGATAGCCACTATTATGGATAGCGACTAGCACTAAGACATAGTATTAGTGAAATAGGGGCTAAAATAATGCATGGTAACTAAAATTTCATTGGATTTGAGTGATTTTGGGCATAAAATTTCCAAATTTCCTCCTAACTGCTACTCCCATGCAAGTCTAGAACTGGGCCTTCCCCCCAATAGCCAGTTTCATGCAAATATGGATCTTGGCTTCTACAAGAATCCAAGATTTGGAATTTGGAAGGCCTACATATGCACCCTACCAAGAACAAGTATGCATCCCAAATTTTATGTAGTGAAGCCCTGCCACATTGAGCAAGAAATTGATATCCCTGTGAGGAGTGTTGAAGTGTTGCCTGATTGCATATCAACAAGCATGCCATAAACAATGGAGCTTCCATAAGGTTGAGAAGAAAATCATCCATTTGCCATCAATCCACTTTATATTCAAGAGATTTCACTCACAAATCCATGTTTAGACACACCAACAAACCTTGAATATCAATTCAACTAGGGATTTCTAAGTTACAAAACTTGATACGAGGAGAAAAGGTCACATTTAGTGACTGTTGTCTTCGATAGTGACCTGTAGGCACAATCGTCGATGGTAGCAATGGCTAGTAGACCAAATGCCTTGAGTGATAGCAGCTAGGGTTTGAGATGTAGTTTCTTTATTTTCTAGTGTAGACTTGGCATCCCTTATGCATCATTAGTTTACTCTAGTTTAGATTTACCATTTTATCATATTTTCATGGTTCATAAGCATTGCGATAGATGTATTTTGCTTCCATTTATGATTTTTCATGCTTTATTTATGCTTTCATACTATTTCTTGTAGATCTATGGAATAAAACTCATCTCAAGAGGCCTTATATGCTTTTAATGTTTCTTGTTGTTTCCTTGCAAGCAGGTAACAGATCTATCCAAGAATAAGAAACATTCAAAATGTTCCCTCTGAAAATTGCAGAAGGAGGCATCTAGTGAGCCCTAACATAAATTGATATTGAATTGAAGACCCTTTGAGTGCATCTCTCCACATTGAGGGGCCTCAACTATTGTAAAAAATTTATCAATTTGAGTGACTCCCTAAGAAGGAGCTATTGTAACCAAGATTTATCATTTTAATAAAAGGGCAACCCCATTTTCTTGGATATCTTTTATTTGTGCAAATGGTTACTTGATTTTTGTTTATTAGATTTTTACATGCTTGCAATGGTCTAGATTCATGGTTTTCACATTTGTACACTCTCCATGAAAGAGGGATCGCTTCTTCTTAAATAATATTCTAATTTGAGCATTGCTGCTATCGAGGAGAGAATTGATCTTACTGGTATTTGGCTAGCTAGCATTTTGTTTTTATATGCATTTAATTTCAGAGGTGGAATCATCTATAAATACTAAGCATTTTGATGTAAAAAAGGAGGATAGAAATTTTGCTAAAAAAACTCTTTGAGTTCAAATTTTTGCCTTAATTGAAAGATTCTTGACTTTGGTTCTTGGAGCAATCTTTGTGTGTATGCTTTCTGCTTGTTATTTCTGTTAAATTTATATCTTGGTTGGATAGTTTAAATTTTGCATCTATATTTGATTGCTAATGAATAGTGAATTTTGAAATACTAATTGGAGGTCATATTTGCAAGCTATGATCAGTTTCTACGTTATTCTTTTGGTTAAATGCTAATAGAACTTGATGTGGTTTCTTAGCTTCTAGATTATCTCCATCTTAGGTATCTGGCTCATAACCACATTTCCCATTCCTTTCTGTCATTTCCCATATCTTTCTATTATCCTAAGCTTATATCGATTGTTAAATTAGTATGAGAACCAACCCTTTCTAGAGATTAGCCCGAAGGACATCTCTTTCCTTTAGCCTTTCAATGTTGGTCAGGTCTAGGGTGCACATATATTTTGTACTTAGGCAGATTCATGACCAACAACAACAAAATCAATTTCAAGCACACTTTAGTTCAAGTTGGGATTTAACCTAAAATTTCATCCTTTACCCTATAGTCAATTAAAATGGTGATTAATTACTTTTTACCTCCAAATACCCCTATCTGATGCATTTTTCCTTCCTTGGATACTGCGTGGAACAACACCACCAACCGCTACTCCCATGCCTCCACTTGCCTAGGCATGAGGGTTCCTCAACCACCAGTCAGTGTTCAATTAAAATATGACCATCCATTTATTTTTAAGTCACAACATGCAAACCACATCATGCATGCAAGATTTTTTTATGTTGAGGTTTTAAATAATTTTTGGTTAAAAATTAATCGACCTCCTACAAACCTCTACCAACTACTAGATTTCATCATTGACTAAAGTTGCCTCAATCGAAGGAATGAACTCTTTCACCACCGCTTGACCATTGAGTGGTGGTCAAATATCCTTAGGTACTCCATAGGTTTTAAGGACCTATGAAGCCCCCCACATGATGCATGTGGGATAAAGATTCACAAGCTTTGAAGAGCTTGCACTTTATCCCATATGCATAGTGGGAGGGGTGTAGGCCCTGTTTGAAAGGTCCAGTGCACCCTATGTAGATAGAAAATCCCAAAGGCTTGGTGGAGGTTAGTGAAACCCCCTACCTTGTGTATTTTTTATGGATGATTATCTGCCCTATCATCGCTTACCATATGTCATATTGGTGGATTTGTGGATTGTTGTGGGTTGGTTGATTTTAGCACCTTTTTTTTGGTTTTGGGGATTAAGTAATCCCACATGAGGAGTGTGGAAGGCGCATCATGCCTTATAAGGGAAAAACCCTTCCCTCAATGGTATGACCACTAGTGGTGGTCATGCCAACATTTAGGTCAACCACTGTGGTGCTATTTGTTAGGCGCTAGTGACCGTGATTGTGGTAGACTCTCTATTTGTAGGCCTTTGTTTCAGCCCTGGATCTTGAACCATTTGTTGACTGGATTGTTTGACCTGTTGAGTATGGTTTAACCCCTATTTTTTGTTGTTAGAGGGATTTTTAATTAATTAAGGATATTGGTTAAAAGATAGGTTTTTTCTTATAATAAATATAGATTTTTGTTATAACATAAGATAAGCATTTTATTATATTAAAGAAATGGATTGTTTTGTAAGTATTTAAATGATTAAGGGTATGGGACCTTAGTTGATTAAAGAAATAGATTATTTTGTAAGTATTTAATTTATTAAGGGTATGAGACCTTAGTTGATTAAAGAAATGGATTGTTTTGTAAGTATTTAATTGATTAAGGGTATGAGACCTTAATTGATTAAAAAAAGGGTTTTTTATAAGTATTTAATTGATTAAGGGTATGAGACCTTAGTTGATTAAAGAAATGGATTATTTTGTAAGTATTTAATTTATTAAGGGTATGGGACCTTAGTTGATTAAATAAATAGATCATTTGTAAGTTTTTAATTGATTAAGGGTATGAGACCTTAATGGATTAAGGAAATGACTTTGTGTGATGAAAAACATGAGCCTTTGATTGATTAAAGGAAGAGTTGTGAATTTCTCTGTATTGATAAAATGACTCTCCTCTTTTATTGATAAGAATAAGAGTGGACGTATGGGATTCTTTTTTATTTTGACTAAATTACTCATGAATGGATGCATTAAGTAGTTTTTTATAGTTGCAATTTGATAACCAAATTATAAATGCAATCATTTCATAAGTTATTTAGTAGATACATTTAGATGCATTCTTCATAAGATTCATGAGTTGTCCTGATCCCTAACCACGATCAATTGAATGATGAAAAGATTATAAGAACCAAGGAGGACACTTAGATTCGAAGCATTAACCTTGATATTTATTATTGGATTAGACTCTAGTTGAGTAAATTCCTAGATGGATAATGAGTAAATTATTAGTCTATATACTTACTTAAGTATGGAAGTTTTACCATACTTGGATCGTAATGATTTTAAATTTGAATGAAGGATGTATCTCTTACTTATTGTTTATGAAGAATATTTGATTTTTCAGTTTCATAAAACTATTTTATTTTGTTAATGTTTTAGTTAGATCACGATATCTTATTTAAGTATTTTCCTTGATATTTTTGTAGATACTACTCCATGCTTAAAGTAAGTAGATAGAATCAATCTTATCCTTCTAAAGAAAGAAGAGTTAGAAGGTCTTATGATTTAAAATAGTTAGATGGTTGAATTGTTATCCAAAAATGATTATGATTATGTGATAGAAGTAGAGTAAAAGGAACCTAAGGGATTATGGGATATCTTAGGATAAAAATTAGAATAACCTTGTTTTAAATATCTCTTTTAAAGAAGCTAAATTAGATAGAATTGAAAAACAAAATAGTTTTAAAAAAACTTGGATATCTTTGAAAGGAATAAGTTAGCTCATCATGGAGATGAGATGGATATTTTATTTGCAATACACAGAGTATACCTACATATACAGACTTGTGTATGGCATAGATATCGGTGTATTCTTTTGACTGATAGAATAATATGAGTTAGCTCATCATAGAGATGATATTGATATATTATTTGCAATACGCGTAGTATACCTAATCAAATGGACTTGTGTATGTTTTAGATATGCGTATATCCTTTAATAGATTAAGAGAATGTTGATTCATTGTCGAGAGGATTGTCAATTTAAATCATTATATTAATTTAGATATATTCTTAGTAATGCATATGCTAGTTAGGGATATATAAATACCTCTTGGGTATATGTTTGTTTAAAAAAAAAACTACCTTAATTAGATTAGTTAGATTTTTGTGGTTATTACATAGTGATAATGAAGTAGGTGAAGAAGACACAAATTCTTTGATAATGATTTATGGAGTAAAAAATTCTCTTTGCTTCATGGGCTAAAAAATTCTTACAAATATTTGAGAAGAATATTGTCATTGATTTTAAAAGAAGAATCAGATACTTTGAATAATGTTCTTTCATAAGCAAGTGAGTTAGCTCCATACCCGCTTTGATACCATATTGGAATTCATAATATTTTTCAAAAATGAATAGAAGCAATCCAACCACTCAAATATTATACAAAAAACATAAAGAACAAAAAAGAGAGATATGGTGGACATCCATAGGCACCATAAATAATCACTATATCCATATATAATATTATACACCACCCGTGACGGGAGGTAATTATACCTATACCAAAACCCCAATTACATAAATGAGTTTCAAATAAGTCGATAAAAAGAGGAATTAAAGGTTAATTACAAGTTATAAAGTGGATTTAACCATAACAAGGTTAACCATGGCCCATAGGGCTTATATAATAAAATATTACAATAAATTCAATACATTGCATATGAATGCTCTTAGGCCTATCAATATTACATCATACAATGTTAGCCTTGGCCATGAATTAGATTATAATTTCAATAGACTAGACTTTTTTTAAGATAATAGAGTTAATATTTTTAGTAGATATGAAAACTATTGAAAAGATTCTAGCATGAGTCAAGAATTTTGGACTTTTTGTCATCTTATCAATAAGAAGATTTAAAAAAAAATTGTTAAAAATCTATGGAAGTTCATCAAAGAGGCATTAAATTTAGGAATCAATATCTCGATGTATAAATACAAATATGTTTTGTAGATAATTCAAAACCTTTACCAAAATATACTATGATTAAATTTGAATAAAGAAAATGGGTTTAATAAGTGGACTATGAAAACATTACTTTTTAATGTTGTTTATGCCATAGGACTAGACACACAAATGATTATAACATAAAAGTGATTGAGAAAGGGGTGAAATTTTTTATTCAAAAGATAAATCTAAAGTTGAAGTAGAGGATTAGATTATAGTCAAATATGAATTACGTTAAGGATTTTCACTCCAAAAAATTGACAAAGACCCTTACCTTGTTATAATGAAAAGGCCATCATGGTTTATTTATAGCAAATATTAGGAGAAAAAAATATGATCCACAAAATAAGGAATTGCAATGTGTAGGTTTAACTTCAAAAGGAACTAATGTTGTAAGGGAAGATGCAAAGTCTATTTTCAAATCACATAAGGTTGAAAAGGTTAAGTATGATCTAGATAAACCCCATTCATTTTTTTGAAATAGTAGAAAATAATCTCCTTGCATTAAAAATGAAGTAGTGCAAGGTTATTCCCTTTAAGGTTAAAAAAAAAACACAATGAATAAAGTAGTATGGAGGTTTCCCATCGGGCTTTAGGTTTTTTAAGACAACATAAAACATATTCTAAAGGTTATCTCTTGAAACAAGGAATTCCAAAGCAATATAAAAAGTATGATATTTTAGATGTTATCCCTTGCACTTTAGGTTCTTTAGGGAGGTATGCGCCTATAAGTAATATGTTAATTTGAATAGGGTAAAAAAATGAAACAAGGTTGTAAATATTTGTGGGAATTGAAAAAGAGGCAAAAACCTCCAAAGTAGGAACAAAGAGAAAAGGAAACCTAGAGGAATATTGATTTGGAAAGTTAAAAGCAAATATCATAAATACTAGAAGAAAATGATAAAAACATAAATAAGAAAAAAAGGTAATTTTTATGTGTATTTGAAATTCTTAGGTATGAATATAGACCCTAATAAAGGGCTATAAAGGAATTAAAAGATTTTTATATTTCTAAATTTATTTTAATACAAGTAACACAAGTAGTCATCAATGAATATAAGGATGCATTAAAAAATATTTAGAACATGAGGATTTCCTAATTGAGAGATACAACAATAGTATAGGATAATCATAAATATGATAGTCAAAAGCTAGAACCAAGAAGTAATTAGGTTGATCTTTTTATGGGAATAAAAGTAAAATGTGAAATTTAGTTTGAAAAACATATATGCTTCAAACACAATGTTTTTGATATTGATGGTAGGACTTTAGTTTATTCATGTTAATTCAATGATAATTTATAATTTTAGACTTGGATTCTTGGGGGAGCTTCAAAACAATTCCATGGTTGTTTTAGATTAATATAATTTTTTGCTTTCTTTATCAATATAGATGGCCTTAGTTATATTATCACTTCAAGCTTTCAATATATATGACTATTAGGCATATTTGAAGATCTCATATAGTAGAAATATTGGATAAGTTTTTGGCATGAAATAGTTGATTAATAATAGAGTTTTAATTTTTCTAGGGTTTTTACTTTCACCCTTTGAGTAGGGTTTGTGTAGTGTGCTTTGTCCTATCCTCTAGGTGCATCATGACCCACAACCCAGGTAGGCCAATGGGTGACATTGATAATGTAGGTGGAAAGGTATGCAAAGAGGGCTCCATTCAAATGGCCTAGAAAATTTGTATCGAGGGTGGTTTAGGAGGCTCTCCTTCTGATGTGGTTTTGCCTCTACCCAAATTTGATAGGGCATGCAAGTGGTTAGAGTCATTTACTCTAGTAGGATATTTTATAGGTCACATCCCAATGAGGCCACATTACAAGATTTTAGATAATATAATGTCACTTTAAACCAAAAAAATAGTCTTTTAAAAAAATCTATTCTAAATAAGATTAGACCATAAAATAATTCTGTTGAGATGTGATCTACTCAATGCATTTAATTTTTAATAAAGTGGATCCAAGAACCTATTTTGTTCCAATTAGATATGTTATATAAGCCCATATATATACAAGTATGCCAAACTTCAAATATCTATAGTTGAAAATGTAGATTTGGAATGCCAAATATTTTTGTAATATTTAAAATAAAAGAGGAAATTAAATCTAATCTTAAGAATATATAAAACATAGTGTAAATAAATAATATGAACCACCATACTTTTTAATTTTTTTAAATAGGTTATATGGAATTGAAACGAGTTCTACTTGGACCATATATTTAATTTTATTGAGATATTTAACTGTAGCGCTCATACATTTTGATAAAATGAAACAACATATTAATGTGCAAAAAACAATTAATTGTATCATTACATATTTTAAACAAGCCATATTGGGCAAAAAAATACCAAGAGACATGGGTTAAGAAAGGTGATAGAAACATCAAAATTTTCCATGCTACTTCCAAAATAAATGTATCCTTTCACTAGATAAAAATATATAAAGTCCATACAGGAAAATTTTTGAGGAGGAAAATGATAAATTAGTTTAAATATATTCTATTAGAAGTTGGAAAAGATAACAATTCTTAAGATGAGCTTTTGTAAAAAAATCTATAAAATATAAGTGTACATAGAATAAAATCTTGATGAGAAATATCTAGATGAAGAAGTTATAAGAGATAATTTACTCTTTACACTCTAATAGGATGCCTTGATGAATTTCCTATAATTTTATCTCAAATATTTAGAATAAGTGTCACAACCTAGGTCTACACACTTGGTTGCCAAAAGCATAAAAATCATAAATTTTATCCATTCTATATCATTGTCACATAGGATACCCAACTTGAATCTAGTACTTGGCATATATACTACACACTTCAAGATTTTCCACCACTACAGTTGGTATCTTAAGTGCTTGGGACTGACCATTTTCTCGCAAAAGTTCACCATTTGGGATCATTACTCCTCTCTCGATATTTTCCTTGATCCTAACATGGGGTTTGTCCTCCCAGGGCCCATAACACCTGGAAGGGTGGACACACTATTTCCTGAGTCTAAAGCATATGGATTTGCAATCCTTTAATTAACTGTGATGGTCCACTAACCAAATGCTTTGGAACTAGTGTGGTTATGCTAGTGTTGGTCATTGATCTTCAACTAAGGTTTGACCAGAGTCTTCCATCACATGGTTGTTGGAATAGATGACCAAGATCCAACTCTGGTTGATGGTAATGCTGCCCATACCATCCAATAGACCTTACAACTGCATGATTATTTCTCTTATATATACTTCATGTTGGCTTTTCCACAACTAGAGCGAATTCATGAGCATCCTCATGTACTAGTTGACTGTTACCCTAGAGTGACATCCCATACCACTGCCCTTTACTCTCAACATTGTAAGACCTCTATCTTTTAATAGCTGGAGAATAGATAACATCACTCTACGTTAGTAGCCACTGTAGTTAACAGTGTTGGGTATATTGCCCTTCTCGGTAAATAAATATCATAGACCTCCTTTTAGCTTTTTATTAAGTACTCAATGTCTTGATATGGTTAATCTCATGTGATAGGTAGTTAGAGTAGTATTCATTTCCCAATACATGTTTATATTTAAACTTGATAATCATACATTAGAGCTTTAATGTTCTTTGTTTATGGACTCAGGGATCTAATAACAAAATTGAATTTTTCTATGTAACTTAAAAGGGAAATTCCATATTGTTTTCTTTTTAGTTTCCCATCCTCACAAGGTAAAACTTTTACCATCATTTTGCTTAAATAACAAAATAAGCCATAAAATATTAGTAAAATAAACTTATCTTTTAAAACTATGAAGTAAAACCTATCGTCACCCAACATTATCAATAATATATTATTTATTTAAAATAATTACGTATTAATCAATAACTACAAAGTAAATCTATCTATGCTAGATATATATTACAAAAGAGAGTGGCACCTATGACAAAAGAAAAGGTCTCTCTACCAAACTTCCTTCTCTTCGCTGTATGCACCAAACCAGAAGTTCTGCTATCAAGTATTCACCCGACTTGGATACCATGCCTATTTCCTATCTGATGCTCCAAATATAAAAGAGTCAAGACATGTTATTTTATGAACATGTTGGAACTTCGTGTTCAACTATGGAGATATGCAAGTGTCCACCATAATCTTGAGGTGTGTAGTTTAAAATAAAATTTAATTTATCTTATTTTAATTGTCCCTTAAATGAATTCAATATTTTTTTTTTATAGATGCAAACGCACAACTTGCTATTAACATTATTTATTATTTATATTTTAAATTATTATTATTTACCATTTATTTTTAAATTATTTAAGATTAATAATTAAAAAAAAAGAAAAATAAATAAAATTCTTTTAAAACAACAAATTATTAATCCATCAGCAATCAAAATGCATTTATGCAAACATGCAAAATGCAACACAAGCAGAATGTCCTATATGATTTTTTTATAGTGGGTTTCCATGTACCCACGAGCCATGGTGCCATAGGCACGACATCATATCCCCACCTTACCTGGCACCTTTCGACCATTGTCCCTACCAGGGGTGGGTACCCGCCTTGTTTGACTTGTCAGCTACGGTGTGGAACCTGCACCTATAATCACATATACTCACAACAACATCATATTCTTCAAGACAAAAGATAACTAGGCAGTGGGGTTGTTACATTCTCCCCCACTAGAAGTCAACACAATCCCTGTACTAATCAATTAAAATACAATAGAGTATAAATTGTAAACAATAGCTATAAGCTAAATAAGTTTCATGCAATATCATTACTTAATATCAAAATATCAAATGTTTAGATACATATATAGTAATATTCAATTGTCTTTTGATCATCATTTTTCAAATAGAAAAGGAAATTGGTTTTTCATGGCAGCAACATTTTTCTAGGTGGCATTTTTCTTGGAGTAGTGGTCCCATTGTACCGTACACTTTTCTATGGTTCTTTTCCTTAACTACTTTGTTTTGAAACAAAAAATTTTAAATGGTCGAAACTCAATGAGATGCGGGTCCAAAGTTTGCAAATGAGATACATCCAGAACATGTGATGGGTCAACGACGTATTTGTGAAGGAGGGACACATGGAAAACATTGTGTATTTTAGACAAATTTGGTGGCAAGGCAAGCTTGTAGGCAACATGACTGATTTTGGCAATAATTTCAAAAGTATCAATAAATCTAGAGTTTAATTTGGTAGATTTAATGGAGATTTTGGTTGGCTTGTCTCTAAGAAATATTTTGTCTCCAATGGCAAATTCTTGGGGTGTTCCTTTAAGATTAGCATAAGTCTTCTAATGATCAATGACTTCACAAAGTCCCTGACAAATTTATTTAAGCTGAACCTCCATCATTTTAACAAAATTAGGACCAATCACTTCTCGATCGTCTAGATTATCCCATGTTAATGGTGTCCTACACCTATGCCTATATAGGGCCTCAAAAGGGGCCATTCCCAACATGGTATGATAGCTATTATTATAGGTAAATTCCACTAGGAAGAGACAGTATTACCACTTTATGTTGATGGTCCATACAATACATGTGTAGCATATCTTCTAGCACCTGGTTGATCCTTTCAGTTTGCCCATCTATCTCAGGAAGATAGGCAATACTGATATTGAGATTTGTTCCCCAAGCTCGATGTAAAGCTTGCCAAAACTCAGAAGTAAATCTTGAATCTCTATCAAATATGATTATTTTGGGAAAACCATGTAACTTGATAATTTCCCATGCAAAATTTTGTGCTATAGCTGGTGCATCATCTCAAACGTTACCCGATATAAAATACACCACCTTGGTCAACTTATCCACAATCACAAAAATTGCATCATGCTAAAATCATGTCTTGGGAAGTTCAACTATAAAATCCATAGAAATTACTTACCATTTCTATTCTAGCACATCAAATAGGTGTAACTATCCCCTAGGATGCTGGTGTTCTGCTTTGACCTTCTGATATTCCAAACATCTTGCAACAAATTGAACCACATCCTTCTTAATTTTGAGCCAAAAACAATACTTTTTTAAAGTTTCCCTCATCTTAATTACCCTTGGATGGGTTGAATATGGTGCATAATGAGCTTCCTCCAGGATAGTTCTTTTAAGTCCCTCATCATTGGATATTATTATCCTGTTTTGAAAATACACCACATCTTGCTTGATGTTATAATCTGTGTGCCGATCCCATTCTCGCTCAACCTTGTTACAATATTGTTTGCAAAAATCATCATTCTTCTGCATTTCCTTGATATGTTCCTTTAGATCATATTAAAATTTTGTTAGTGCTACTATGTGTCTTATTTTGCTAAGGGCGTCTACCAATTTATTTTCTTTTCCTTTGATATATTCAATACCAAATTCATATTCAGCCAGGAACTCCATCCACCTTTGCTGCCTGGAATTTAACGGAGACTGAGTAAAAATATATCTCAAACTTTGATGATCAGTTTTAAGTTCAAAGGACATTCCTAATAGATAGTGCCTCCAAATTTAGGAGCATGGACTACAACTGCCAGCTCTAAAATCATGTGTACCATAATTTATTTCATGTTTCTTGATATTTCGAGACTCCTATGCTACCACGACTTCATATTGCATTAGGACACCACCTAATATCTCTAGTGAAGCATTGGTACACACTGTAAATGTTTTGTTGGGATTAGGTATCCTTAGTATGGGTGTGGTTATCAATTTCTCAAAAATTTTGAAGGCTTTTTCACATTTTTTTGTCCACTTAAATGTTTTTTCCTTTTCTTTGCAGGTTGGTTATAGGGAACACAAATTTCGAAAATACCTTAACAAATCATCGATAATATCTAGCCATTCCAATAAAACTTCTCACTTCTAAAAAATTTATAGGGGTTGGCCAATCTATTATGGCTTCGATATTTTTAGGATCAATCGCTATTCCTTCAAAGAATAGAATGTGGCCCAAATACTAAACTTGTGGTTTATAGAACTCACACTTAGATAATTTACCATATAATTGTTTTTTTTTGAGGACTTCCAGAACTATCCTCATGTGTTGATCATGTTATTCCTTATTTTGGAATTAGATTAGAATATCATCCATAAATATCAGTACAAATTGGTCCAACTGCTCATGGAACACACTGTTCATTAGATTCATAAATGAAACTGGTGCATTTTTTAACCCAAATGGTAATACTGTGAACTCATAATGTCCATATCAGGTTCTAAAATCAATCTTATATGTATCTTCTTCCCTGATTCTTAGCTGATGATATCCCGACCTAAGATCAATTTTGGGCAAAGGGTGTTTATTCTTGATAGTAATTTTGTTAAGCATCCTATAATCAATGCACAGTCTCAAGGATCCATATTTTTTTAACAAAGATCATTGGTCCTCCCATGGTGATACACTTGGCTTAATATGTCCTTGTTGACTCCAAAATGGTAGTCCCCCTTTTGGGGTCCAATTCCCATTTCCCTTAAGGGCACATAAGATGGTGTTCCCTTGTTTAGTCCCATGTGCTCTACTGGAGAGTAGACCACACAAAAATCCCCTCTAAGTGCACGATTCATGCGTTACAAACCAAGCCTGTGTGCTCCTTTAGTGGAGCATGCAAAGACCCCATCGGATGCATGAAGACATGCGCTTGATCCTAGCCCATGCGCCCCATTAGGAAATGGGGTGCACAAAGTCCCTCAGGGGCACACAACTCCATGAACTTTGTGCTAAGTCCGTGTGCTCCATAGGGAGGTGGAGTACACAAAGGTCCTAAGAGGTGCATAAAGTGGTGCACCCAAAAGAAGCCTATGTGCTCCACTTAGGAATGGAGCACACGAAGCCTCCCAGGGCATGTGCCTTCATGCACCTACTTCCACCCCATGTGCTCCACTATAGAGTGGGGTGCATGAAGCCTTGTGAGGAGTGCTCACCTATGTATGCTATCCAAACCCCACCCCACATGTTATCTATTCTAATGGAGCACACGAGAACTTATGGAGCGCACGAGTTGTGTGCTCGGTCCCCATATAGTGTGCTCCACTCTTTAGTGGAGTGCACAAATTCCTAAGGGATGTACAATCTCATGTGCCCAAAATAGCATTTTCATGCACCCCCTTGGAGTGCATGAGAGTCTAGTTAGGTGCACGAAGGCATGCACCTGCCTCTCAGATCATGTGCTCCATTGTGGAGCGCATAAAAATTCTAAGGGTGCATAAGCTTGTGCACCCTGTTGGGTCTCATGCATCCCACTCCATTGGGGTGTGCAAAGTTTGAGTGAGTGCATAGGTTTGTGCACTCTCTTTGAGGCCTAAACACTCCACATCCCCAACGGAGTGTGCAAGTTTTTCTTTGGCACACAAATTCATGCACTCAAACTTGCTAGAGCACATGAGAAATTAATGCAGCATGGGCATCACGTGCGCTCCACTTAAATGTGTCTCACAACATCACTCCCAAGCCACTTTTTTATCTCCCAAGAATAATGTACTACCAAAAGTGTCGATGATGTGGTGTGCCCAACCAATCTCAATGCCTCATCAGACAAAAATGTGCACAAACTCCATGATGGCAAGCCGAGATTCACACAACAAAACTTGAAATTATTCTTCTATAAATTGCTTAACACAGTCTTACAATACCGTCTCCAGGCATAGTTCTTTCCCCACTCAATCTCAAACTCGCCATCCCTTCCCTTACAATTTTTCGAGTTTTTATCGAGGTCTCGACCCTCTAGGCAATTAATGCCCCCACCCGATCGAATTCATGAAATTAAATATGAAAGTCCGCTTCCTCTACCAAGTTTTCAAATTTCCTTCCATCAATGGGCAACTGCCCCGATCCGCTATGGAAGCTTACATTAAAGATCCCCCTTGCCCCCGCAACCACCGCTTTGGTCGACCGTTCCTCCGCACCACTGTCTCATCCAAAATGCCCATGGCCTGCAGCTGTCACCTTGTCAGAACATTCATCTACCATCGCTGTCTCTTTTCCCACATGCGTGGCTCCGTCCACGTGTCCAATTTTAATTTGTCTTCAATCGGCCACGAAATCGTGACATGTCGCGATATCGCGACCAAACTGTCGCCTTGCCTTCGTCTGCAAATAACGTCACGAAATCACGACCAAAATGCCCCCGCGCCTTAGTCCGCAAATAACGTCACGATATCGCGACGTCGCGACATCGCGACGTCACGACATCATGAAAATGCCTCCGTGCCTTAGTCCGCAAAAACGTCGCGACATCACGACGTCGCGATATCATGACATCGCGATATTACAATCTCGCGATATCACGACGAAAACCCCTCCGTGCCTTAGCTTCAAAAACGTCGCGACATCGCGACGTCGCGATATCACGACGAAAACCCCTCCGTGCCTTAGCTTCAAAAACGTCGCGACATCACGACGAAAAACCCCTCCATGCCTTAGCTCCCAAAAACGTCGCGATATCGCGACAAAACTTCCCTCTTGTATTACAAAACTTCTGCCTTGGGAAAGAAAGATTTAAACAAAATACAAAGTACTTAGAAAAAATTTTGGAGGATGCAAGATTGCTCTATTCTCCGGATGCTCCTGCATCAGACACCCGGGTAAATTAAGAAGTGATCCTCACTTCTGCTCGGTTAGGGGAAGACCCAGGTGGTCAACCTCTATCTTTGACAACCAAGTTGCATCTTCTACAGGTCTGCCCTTCCACTTTATCAAATATTCAGAATACTGTTTGTTCTTGGTGCTTCTGCCTTCACGAGCGTCTAATATTTCCTCGACCTCGTCTGTGGTTGGAGTAGATGCTGGAATTTGCCATAACTCTGTACTTGGTGCCTTTGTACTATCTTCCTCATGGTATTCCACTAAATCTGAAATATTAAAAATAGGTGAAATGTCAAGCCAACTTGGCAATTCCACTTCATATGCATTGCCCGACTCCCGTTTTTCCAGTATTCTGCATGGCCCAAACTTCTTCATCTTTAATTTGTTATAAGTCTTGGCAGGAAATCTTTCCTTCCTGAGATGGACCATGACTTCATCTCCTACTTCGAACTCTTTGAACCGCCGCTTCTGTCTCGCTTCTTGTCTTATATTGAGTATTCATTTTTATAATTTGTTTCCTTACTTCTTCATGCAGACTTTTCATATGTTTCGCAAATTCTTCTCGCCTCGACACCGCACTTTTCCCTCTTATCCAACTTTCTCGCTTCGTACACATTTCTCGGGCTGTTTCCATATATTATCTGGAATGGAGATTTATTTGTGCTCTTATTGACTGAATTGTTATATGCAAATTCCGCCTACGGTAAAACTAAATCCCATCCCGTGGGTTTATCTGCTATCAAGCATCTCAAGAAATTACCCATGCTTCTATTTACCACCTCTCGTCTGTCCATCGATCCATGGGTGGTATGCGGAACTCGAATTTCAGATCTGTCTTCAACTTCTTCCACAAAGTTCTCCAGAAATACCCAACAAATTTTGTATCTCTCGTCGTAAACAATGCTCTTCGGTAGACCGTGAAGTCGTACCACTTCCTTGAAAAATAACCCTGCAATGTGAACTGCATCACTTGTTTTCTGGCATGGAATAAAGTGTGCCATCTTGGAAAATCTATCAACTACTACAAATACAGAGTCATTTCCCTCTCGTGTTCTTGGCAATCCGAGGACGAAGTCCATGCTGACGTCCTCCCATGGCCGCTCAGGTACTGGTAACGGCTGATACAATCCCGTGTTCTGTCTTTCGCCCTTTGCCATCTGGCATATTCTACAACTCTGTACAAACTTTTTCACATCTTGCCGTAGTTGCGGCCAATAGTAATTTTCACTCACCAGGGCAATTGTCTTATCCCGGCCAAAATGTCCAGCCAGTCCTCCGCCGTGTTTCTCCTTGACTAAGTTTTCCCGCATGGAACTCCTTGGAATGCATAATTTACTTCCTCTGAACAACATTCCGTCTTGGATTAGAAAATCCAACCATTTTGTCCTGTCCACAGTAACAGTGTGTCAAGCAAGCCGTCCAGAGCTTCTGCAAAATCCGGATCTTCAGGGTACAAACCCTTCAGTTCTTCAAATCCTACTACTTCCACTGTCATTTTAATCAGCAAATTCTGCCTTCTACTTAAGGCATCTCGCAACTCTATTTGATTTCCCGCTTCGTGCTTCAGCACAAAGGTATAACTTTGGAGAAACTCAACCCACTTCAAGTGTCTCTGATTCAGTTTTGTTTGGCTGTTGATATACTGTAAAGCTTGATGATCAGTAAATAGAACAAACTCCTTTGGCAATAAATAATGCCTCCACTTCTTTAGAGCCTGAACTATAGCATAAAATTCTTGGTCATAAACTGAATACTTTTTTCGAGCATCATTCAGCTTCTCACTAAAATAAGCAATAGGTCTGCCTTCCTGACTCAGTACAGCCCCTATTGCACTGCCACTGGCATCACAGTCTACCTGAAATACTTTGTTAAAGTCTGGAAGTGCCAAAATAGGCTGTTCTGTGACCTTTTTCTTTAATGCATCAAAGCTCCTTTCAGCCCCTAAGGTCCACTTGAATTCTTTCTTATCCCCTCTCATTGTCTCTGTGAGGGGTGCACAAATGCTGCCGAAATTTTTAATGAATTTTCTGTAAAAGTTGGCTAGACCATGAAATGATCTTACCTCTCGTTGTGCTTCTCGGGTAGGCCATTCCATGATAGCTCTCACCTTCTCTCGGGTCCATTTTCAGACCTTCTCGCTGAGATTACAAATCCCGGGTATACTAACTCCTTCTTTACAAAATTACACTTTTTCAGATTTATTAATAACTCGCTCCTCCCGTAGCCTTCTCAAAAACCCTTCCGATATGCATCGTGTGTTCCTCCAGGGTTCTGCTAAATATTAATATGTCATCTAAATAGACAATGACAAATTTTCCTAAAAACTCCTTCAGTACCTCATTCATCAGCCGCATGAAGGTACTTGGTGCATTGGATAGCCCAAAGGGCATGACCAACCACTCATACAAGCCCTCTCTAGTCTTGAAGGCTGTCTTCCACTCATCTCCCTCTCTGATACGGATCTGATGGTAACCACTCTTGAGATCAATCTTGGTGAAGTACTTGGCTCCACTTAAACAATCCATTATGTCATCCATTCTTGGCAATGGAAATCTGTATTTTATTGTGATCTTGTTGATGGCCCGTGAATCTGTACACATTCTCCATTCTCCATATTTCTTTGGCACCAACACTACAGGTACTACGCATGGGCTCAAACTTTCCCGAATCAATCCCTTCTCCAACAACTCCTGGACCTGCCTGTTTAACTCCTCGCTTCTACAGCATCATTCCGTGTGCAGCTTTATTTGGCAAGCTCGATCCCGGCACCAAATCTATATGGTGGCTGATTTTCCTCATCGGGGTAAACCCTCCGTGCACATTATCGTACACAATATCTAGAAATTCCTCCAACAGATCTAGGACTTCTGCTGGGGTATCTTGGCATTCTTTCTCCCTAACTCTAGGAATTATTGCATAACATAAATGTTCATGCTTCAAACCGTCCAAAAATTTTCTCCCTTCAACTAAACAGATTCTGGAGCTGTTACACACCTTTTCATCCGCCTCCTTCATGGGCTTCAGCTTATGGCGCACGCCATTCTTCGTCAATGAGTAGGTGTTGGCACGACCGTCATGCACTGCACTCCGATCGAACTGCCAGGGCCTTCCCAGCAACATATGGCAAGCATCCATAGGCAGGATGTCGCACAGACCTCATCACAATAATTCCCAATATTAAATTTAACGAAGCACTGCTCACTGACCAAAGCCCTATGGTCCTTCTGTAACCATGCGACCCGATATGGATGCGGGTGCTTCTTCCTCTCTAACTGTAACTTGGTAACCATTTCTTCTGAAACCAGGTTATCCGTGCTACCATTATCAATAATAATATTGCAAATCTTGCCCGCGCATTTACACCTTGTGCGGAATAAACTTCTTCTCTGATCTGTGTCCTTCTCCTCATTCAACAGACTCTCCTTATGATCATTGCTTCCCCTCTCTTCGCTTCTTCATAATGTTCAGATCCAACATCTTCCTCTGGCCACAGCAGCTCTGGCTGGACCCTCAGGCCTCTTGTTCATCCTTTCTCGATGTTGTGGACACTCGAATGCTCGATGTCCTTCTTCACCATAGTGGAAACATGTCCCACGAAATACTCCTCTTCCAAACCCTCGTCTAGATCCACCCCGTCCTCTTGGGTAGCTGTTCTGATCACGGGGCTGATAAATATCCTCTTCCCTTTGATCCTGGTTACTACCGGCTTCACCAGCCTTCTTCGTATCTTTGTATTTTTCTCCACCGGTTCTCCCACCAGCTTCTTCCACCACGGCCCCTTCCTCTTTGCTTGCCTTCAAACCGCCTATTCAGTTTTTCTTCCACCTTTAAGGCAAACTGGTAAGCATCCTCAATGGTGCTTACCCGAACTAGGCTCAACTCTTCTTGGATACCGAGTCTCAACCCATTGATATAACGGGCCACCTTCTCTTTGTTTGCCTCTAAATGTCCAGTTCTAATAGAGATCTTGTAAAACTCCTCGGTGTATTCTTGGACAGTTTTGTTTGTCTGTCTCAAACTCTGCATTTTCCTTAGCAGATCCAACTCGTAATCTGTCGAAATAAACTGTCTTTTCAGCTTTTCCACCATTCTATCCCATCTTGTTATTCTTTCCTTCCCTCTTCTGTTCCTTTCCAGCTGTATTCCCCTCCACCAAATGCTGGCATGACCCTTCAACTTGGTCTTAGCAAATCTGACCCGATTAGGGTCTTCAACCTCCTCATATTCGAAATATTCTTCTAGGTCATTTATCCAATCAATCACCTCTTCTGGATTTAGGTTTCCCGAATATGTAGAAACCTCCATTTTTGGTTGCTTTCCAATCTGAGAGATGGCTTTGTACAACCTGGCTTGTGCAGGATCCACAACCTCTTCTTCTTCATCAACTTCGTCTTCACTTCCCTCATCCCTTTCGGGCTCGTGCCTTCTGCGTAGCTCTTCTTGTAGGGCTTGAACTTGCCTCTGCAAAGCTCGAAAGTCTTCTGTCGGCACCACATTTCTTACTCCACCACGGTTTCTTCGTGGAGGCATCCTCTTTTTTTTTTTTTTTACAAATCCTTCCATAGATCCTGGTGTAACTGCCTCTCTTTCGACGATCTGTTACACGCTCAGGAGCTCCCGCTCTGATACCACTTGATGGCAAGCCGAGATTCACACAACAAAACTTGAAATTATTCTTCTATAAATTGCTTAACACAGTCTTACAATACCGTCTCCATGCATAGTTCTTTCCCCACTCAATCTCAAACTCGCCATCCCTTCCCTTACAATTTTTCGAGTTTTTATCGAGGTCTCGACCCTCTAGGCAATTAATGCCCCCACCCGATCGAATTCATGAAATTAAATATGAAAGTCCGCTTCCTCTCGCCAAGTTTTCAAATTTCCTTCCATCAATGGGCAACTACCCCGATCCGCTATGGAAGCTTACATTAAAGATGCCACCTTGCCCTGCAATCGCCATTTTGGTCAGACTGTTCCTCTGCACCACTGTCTCATCCAAAATGCCCATGGCCTACAGCTGTCACCTTGTCAGAACATTCATCTACCACCGCTGTCTCTTTTCCCGTGCGCGTGGCCTGTCCACGTGTCCAATTTTAATTTGTCTTCAATCGGCCACGAAATCGTGACATGTCGTGATATCATGACCAAACTGTCGCCTTGCCTTCGTCTGCAAATAACGTCATGAAATCATGACCAAAATGCCCCCGCGCCTTAGTCCATAAATAACGTCGTGATATCATGATGTCGCGATATCGACATCGCGACATCACGACGAAAATGCCTCCGTGCCTTAGTCCGCAAATAACGTCGCGATATCGCGACGTCGCGATATCACGATGAAAACCCTCTCCGTACCTTAGCTTCAAAAATGTCGCGACATCATGACGTCACGATATCACGACGTCGCGATATCGCGATGAAAACCCCTCCGTGCCTTAGCTTCAAAAACGTCGCGATATCGCGACGAAAAACCCCTCCATGCCTTAGCTCCCAAAAACGTCGCGATATCGCGACGTCGCGATATCGCGACAAAACTTCCCTCTTGTATTACAAAACTTCTGCCTTGGGAAAGAAAGATTTAAACAAAATACAAAGTACTTAGAAAAAAATTTTGGAGGATGCAAGATTGCTCTATTCTCTGGATGCTATTGCATCACTCCACCTACCAAAATTTAATGCGTGCACTTTAATAAGAAGATGGAGAACTATCCCCCATGCCATTCATGCATGCATAATTGTTTCTCAATGAGGTTGAGTGTAGAAGAGGAAGAGAGAAGCCTTAGCCATGTTTTGTTGTCTATTCTCATGGCTTCCACGAGCTCGACCACATTAGGGATATCAGATGTTAAGAGGAGAATTGTTAAAATTACCAAGGCGTGGCCTGTTACAAGGAGGATGGGTAGAGTGCAAGACCCCAAAGCCCTAGTCAATTTACCAGATACCAACAGAGATATCACCACTAAGAAATAAAAGGAAGTAGAGGGGGTGATGATATACATTTTTGACCCCATGAAGGAGGACAATAAATGCCACTCGACGCTACTGAGAAGCTTATTTATGAGGGCACAGAGAGATAGCACTAAGCCTACCCCCGTCTACAACAAGTGGAACACTAATTTGGGATATATGACATGTCCAAAGGTCTACCACTCCTCCAACATCTTGGCCTAGTTGGCGATGTCGTATGATCCTAAAAGCCACACCATCTACGACCATAAAAACTAGGTGATGACCAGGTTGACAGTAGACCACATTGGAAAAGTTTTCGGGCTCACCACAACATCACAAGTCATGGACTTCAATACCTTGGCCCTCTAGGCCAATTATATGCTCAACAATTCATTCTAGAGGATGCTCCTAAAGAGGGGAAAATGTAAGCCCTTAGATTTCCCCATTAGAAAATTCTTGCTTCGACCCTGGGCACAGGATTATGATCAACCTAGCATTAGGCATTAAAAATTTGGAGTTGATTACAAAGGAGATTATGTTTTTTATTCTTTAGTGAAAAAGAATAGATAAGATGCCTCTCTATCAATGGGAGGACATAATCAATGATAACATGGACCAAGAATTGTAGGAGTTGTAGAAGGCCATATTGGTGGATAAAGAAGAGCTCCCCCATTTTCTTACTATTCCTTCTTGATTCATTTATTCATGGCACAATTAGATAAGTCTCTAGTAGCTCGAATGGGAGGAGTGACTGCTCTCAATATCCAAGATCAGTTACTGTGCATCCAGGAAGGGTGCTCCAACTACAAGAGTTTCTTTGAAAATATCATCCTTATGGTACACCTTCGATTATGTGGAGAAGAGCCAGACAGACTTGGGTTTGGAGTAAGAGAGTTTCTACATAAGGCACAAGTGGAAGATTTCTTCTACGCATAAGATTTCTCCTATATCAGATTGTATGGTTATAAGTTACCTCCAAAGGCATTGCTGAAGTATTGCTCAACCTCAATTGCCATCCTGGAGATAACCTGACATATTTTAAAGGAGGTTAAAATCAGGTATATTAGAAAGAAAGGCTCTATGCCATGACTGCCTATTCCTTGCTCTATGGGCCCCTATACATAACTTGATCATTTTTACATACTTCAAGCCATAAGGAACATGGATACATATTGTTTCTAGGAGGTTACTTGGAGGTCATATGATCTCAATGATCATCATAAGAGAAATATCACCAGTAAGCTCATCCTTCTATAGGTCACTCACAGTGACGATGATTTCGAGGATGAAATGTAGAAGGCTTTTAGAAACAACCAGTCACTCGAGATGGTTTGGAATATGGAAAATATACCCTATAGTACGCTAGAAATAGTTGGAGATTATGGCTCCCAGTTGAGATTACACCAGGGATTATTGGTGGATAATATGGTTCCACTGGTCCTAGCCATTCCTTCAAAAGAATTTGAAGATATCACCTTCCAAGTTTTCCAATAGGACACTAAAATTTTTTAGGTCATGATGAAAATTGTTGATGAGGCACAACAAGAGCAAGCAAAGATCCATTCTTCTTCCAGTTCTCCTACCACCAGCCCAGGGTAGTACAAGAGATGATACGTAGTTACAAGAACCACCTGCATAGATAGAAGGCATGGGCTATGTGCCTATTTTTAATTACATATTATTTTTGAAAGATCATGTGATTGATCCAGATGGATCAAGTAGTTACAAAATCACTCAAGTAAGTCTACATTATAAAAGGAAGACTGCTATAGTGGGATTTTTTTATCAAACCCTTGAGAGAAAAAAATCCAAGTCCAGGTACAGCCTTGTCTAGCGTTAGTCGTATTTTCCTCTATTTCTCCTATTTTTCTTACATCGCCCTTCCTTCTACCATTTCTAGGGATTTCTAGGGAGCGTTGTTCACTAAGATCATTTCCTATGGAACACGCCAGATTTGGAGACTCCTACGTCACTACAATCAGGATGAGGAGGAACAACCTCTTGTTACATCATTTGAACAGGGGTTTATTGTAATCATTGGCATATATGGCCCAAGCACTTTGTTGGGCTAGTTTTATGTAAATATTATTCATATTAATACAAATCCAAATCAATTCTTGGCATGTATTCTATATTTTATGGTTTGTGTCATGATCATAGGTGTGTTATTGAAATCATAATATATAGATGGCGCTTTTTGTTTTCTCTAGTTTAATAATTTTCTTGCATTACATTATTTGAATGACTTAAAACAAACTAGTTCTTCTCTATTTTTCACTCTGGATCATAAATATAAATATGCTATGACTGCTCAATGGATAAGGCACCAGTCTAGGCTTGATAAGATTTATTTATGATAGGTTTGGTCACAAAATAATCAAAACATTATAGAATCATTTTTTTTGGCAAAAGTGGGTGATTGCACCATAAAATCAAATAGATAAACCCATGTTTGGGGTTTCCTTACCCAACCTAGTCTGTCTAGAGATTTTTGAGTAATTTGTTCCTAGGTTAAAGAGGTGGATTGGCCAGAATCCACAATACTTGTTGTGATTTCTAAGTTTCCTATGATGTGATAAATATTTAAGGGGTAAGCAGGAAAACTCCACAATAGTCATTTTTCTAGTAAATATTACAATTGGGTCTTGAGTTCTTGTAGCTCAAGTGGTGTCATATGGTAGGGAGTTCTGACTACTAGATCTGCTCCTAGAATGAGCTTTATTGAAAATTCAAACTCTCTTTTTGGAGTTAATCCAGGAAGATCCTCAGGAAAGACATCCCTAAACTCATTTAACTCCGGGTATTGTTGAAACAATGTAGAGCTTGACTCAGTTTCCTCATTTTTGTTTAGTTTAACCACATAGAGTTTACATCTTTTTCTCAAGGCTATTTTGACCTGCATTATGGTCATCAAATGAGGTTCAAGATGTATTCGGTTGTAGTGGACATGGATTCACTGATTAGCATCGTTCGTAAAATCCAACCACATTTCTTCGAAGTTTAGCAAAGCTTTATGAGCTTTCAGCCAGTCTACTCCTAGGACTATATCAAAGGTATGCAAGGGTACCACATATAGATGCCAGTTAATTTTCCCTTGAGGTATGTCTATTTGAGGGTCAAATAGACATTGGTTAACCATGTAGGTTTGTCCTGAGCCATACTCGACTTGCCACCCTTTTTCCATAACCCTAGGTTTAACAGGTATGTCCCTCAAAATACTATTTGAAATGAAACTATTTGTTGCACCACTATCAATTAAAATGTGTACATCTCTTTTGCCTAGTTTTCCTTTAATAAAAAATGGAGTAGCTTGGCCTAAAAGGTTGGGTTTACCTGTGGCAGCAAATATTCTATGTGGGGCTTCTTCAGTGAAATTTATTCGATCAACTCTGTTTGGGCATTGTCTAGCAAAGTGGTCCAACGCTTTGTATTCATAGCATACATTTGGACCCACATTATTTTGTTTATCTCCTTCTTTCCCTTGATTTCTATTTCCACTCTACTCTTGGTTGTTGTTTTTCTTTTCTTGGTAGTTCCTTTGATCTGGATGCCCTCTGTTGAACTAGAATTTACCCTTATTTTTGTTATCATTTTTGTATCGTTCAGTATCTCTAAACTTCCTCTACTGATCTCTACCCTTATTTTACTCAAGAAATCTTATTTTCTTAGAATTATCTCTTTCAATTTGCTAGTAATAGGCCCTTACTTCCTTCTGGCTTACTTTCTCATATCTAGCTACATCATAAGCAACTATTAATGTTTTAGGTACTTTTATCCCAACTGGTTGACTGTATTTTGGATGTATTCCCATTAAAAATTTATGAGCTTTAAATTTTTCTTGACCATCATATTCTGGGGTGTACTTCAAAAGTTGCACAAACCTCTGATAATACTCAATTACATTCATGTTACCCTAATGTAAATTAGTGAATTCTCCATGCTTTTCAATATAAAATTGAGGTGTAAGGAAGTGATCCTTAAATTCCCTTTCAAATTCTTCCTACAACATATCTACAACTTTCTTCTGAGTGATTTTCTTATATGTGGTCCACCAATCTCTTGTAGGACCCTCCAAATGTGCCACTGCCCAAGTTGTTTTGGACTCTGAGCAAAGAGGTTGAATTACAAAATATCCCCCAACTTAATTTAACCAATTGGCAACTGTCTCGTCATAACATCTACCATTGAATTTGGAAATATCCAACTTCTTAATTTCTTTTTTTTAGTTCTTCACCCACTTTCCTTCTTGAAGAAACTTTTGGAAACTCACATTTTTAGTTTCCTTTCTCTTAGCTATATTCTATATGACTTTCTACTGCTGGGTGATTATTTCCTATTGCTAGACCATCTATACCCTCTAATTATCCACATGCTTACCCATTTGAGTCTTTGGATCTCCATTTGTTCATGTTATCGACTTAGTTGCTCATGCATGAGCTGAATTATTTGAGTCATATTCTCATAATTCTGAGTATCTCTTATAGCTACAGGATCTTTATCTTTTCTTACCACCTACTATGGTACATCAACAACTTGCACCCTTTTAGACTCTATTACAAGTTGCCTTATTCCCTTCCTTGGGACCTCTATAATTTCCTCTTGTAGATTAACATTGGTCCTTCACAAGGTACCTACCATACTTGGCATCAAAAAAGTCATGTCAGTTTAACTATTTATGTTTAATAACCTAGGGTTTCACAACCTAGGCTATGATACCAACTGTCACAACCCAGGTCTACACACTTAGTTTCAAAAAGCATAAAAATCATAATTTTTTTCCATTCGATATCATTGTCACATAGGATACCCAACTTGAATCTAGTACTTGGCATATAGACTATACACTTCAAGATTTTCCACCACTGTAGTTGGTATCTTAAGTGCTCGGGACCTACTATTTTCTTGCAAAAGTTTACCATTTGGGATCATTACTCCTCTCTTGAGATTTT
This sequence comes from Wollemia nobilis, assembly GCA_028583015.1. Classification (NCBI taxonomy): domain Eukaryota; kingdom Viridiplantae; phylum Streptophyta; class Pinopsida; order Araucariales; family Araucariaceae; genus Wollemia; species Wollemia nobilis. Next base: position 904,478 of record JAQPPZ010000386.1, on the reverse strand, counting down.
CATTTATCCTTGTGTGGGGTTTGACCTCCTATGACCCATAACACCTGGAAGGGTGGATGCTATATTTTCCCAGTCCAACACATGTGAATTCACAATCCTTTAATTAACCATGATGGTCAATTGACCAAATGCTTTGGAACTAGCGTGGTTATGCCCGTGCTAGTCATTGAACTTCAACTAAGGTTTGACCAGAGTTTGCCATCACATGGCTATTGGACTAGATGACCAAGATCTAACTTCAGTTGACGGTAATGCTGCCCATACCATCTACCACTAGACCTTACAACTGCATGATCATTTATCTTATACATGCCTCATGTTGGCTTTTCTATAACCAGAGAAAATTCTTGAGCATCCTCACGTACTAGCCAACTGTTACCCTGGAGCAATGTCACATATCATCGCCCTTTACTCTCAACAGTGTAAGACCTCTATCTTTTAATAGCTGGAGAACAGATAACATCACTCTATGTTAGTCTCCACTATGGCTAACAGAGTTGGGTATATTGCCCTTCTCGAAAAATAAATATCATAGACCTCGTATCAACTTTCGATTAAGTACTCAGTGCCTTGATATATTTAATCTCATGTGATAGGTAGTTAGAGTAGTATTCATTTCCCAATACATGTTTATATTTAAAATTGATAATCATACATTAGATCTTTAATGTTCTTCATTTATGGACTCAGGTATCTCATAACAAAATTGAATTTTCTACGTAACTTAAAAGGGAAATTCCATATTGTTTTCTTTTTAGTTTTCCATCCTCAGAAGATAAAATTTTTATATCATTATGCTTAAATAACAAAATAAACCATAAAATATTAGTAAAATAAACTTATCTTTTAAAACTATGAAGTAAAACCTATCATCATCCAACATTATCAATAATCTATTATTTATTTAAAAGAATTACGTATTAATCAATCACTGCAAAGTAAAGCTATCTATGCTAGATCTCTATTATAATAATCAATTTACAATCTAACTATGATAATGTAATTACATCCTATCCTATCATTTTAAAGTCACATGATTAATTTACAATCTAACTATGATAATGAAATTACATCCTATCCACTTCACTTTAAATTCACATACTAAAAGAGACCTAATTGAAAATAATATGGAGTATCTTTTATACCCTGTACCTCATACATTAATTCAATTGTTTTATACCTAGTAGGAAATATATTTATTTTACCTTTAAATTACAAGAGCTTAGGTTACTATGTTCTTAAACCTAATGTATTTCTCTTTACATCAATAATTTATTATATGGTCATTTCTTGCACTTCCTGCCCTACGAATAGACTTCAAAACTGATTTTTCTCGTTTCAAGAGCTTTGAGAAAATATGTTATGGATTTTCTCTAAGATAATATACGTGATTAGAGGCTCACTCTATGCGCTATGCTATTATAATGGTTTTGATATAGTCTCTGCCAGTTTTTTTTTTAATTTAAAAAGAAAATTCTTCTAAGGTTTGTATACATTCACTATGTGGTTACGGGACCATTTAGCAAGGCCACTATTGCAAACCCCGTGGCAGCTAAAAAGAATGACTTAAGATTCCATGGTTGAAAATTGAATAAGACTATCTGCATTTCATATACGAATGCCAAAGAGCCTGCACTTTTTATAATTAAAAATCTATGTTTTCAATTGCTCGATATTAACTCCCAGGTCAGACTTTTTTTTAAATTTATATTTAAAATTTAAAATCCTTATGAACCAAATTTTAACTAGTAGCCTGCTATACCTTTTTTCCTTCCCATATAAGATGGATTTTATCTCTTAAATAGGGTTATTTTTACAAAGCATAAAACTAAAGAACTTATTACTCAAATCTCACACAGACTTTCAATTTCCTTCATAAAATATGAAGTACACAAATTACATGTAAAATAATAGTACATACATTACTATCAACAGTGCTGCTATGTCATTTCACATTTTTTTTAAGCGAAAAACCTTTTGTGGGGCTGCCTTGGTCTAAGAAACCACGAACAGGGGGTTCTACACCGTCAAAGTCACCCGGGGGTCGCACCCAGCCCTGCCCGCACCAACATTATCAATTGGATTTTGGGTACCCAATTCAGCTTTTTGGTAGGGTGGAGATTCGAACCTGGGACCTCCCTTGGAGGATTGCCCTCTCCTCTCCAACTCACCTACAACACCTGGGTAAAACTAATTTATAGTGGAAAACACCCCTTTCGAGGTGCCACTTTCAACAACTTGGGCATAAGAGGAATGGAGCCTTGTTGGCCTCTACCAACACATAGGACATTCCTAACTATACCATATATCTGCAGGATAAAGACAAGGAGAATGGAACCTGGGTCGACCTCTACCAACACCCAGGACATTTACCACTGAACCACAACAAGCAAATAGTCATTTCACATTTTAATTGGAATTAAAAAATAAACAATAATTTCAAGCTTATATGCCAATGCCAGTGGCTTTTACGTTCCCTAAATCTGCTTTTTTTAACCATCTATACATAATATTAAAATAGGAGAAACTTGCAAAACATACAAAATGTGCCTCCAATCATCACCCAAATGCAACCAATGGTTAATAGATCTCATCCTACATGTAATCCACCATTACCATGGTAGGGAGTAGTGGGGCTAGCAAGCTTAGGGTCAACGTGGCTCATATGAAACTAATGCATACATACACACTCCAATGGAGTCTCTTAATGCATAGTAAATTTTTCTAATGATATATAACATTTCACATAGGTAAACTTAATATACAATATGCACAGTTTATCGTTACTTAAGAGGACACAACAATTTACACAGACTAGCTTTACCACTATGTTTTTTTTAATAGAGAAATACATTGAACATCCATTAATAGATTCCCTACTACGATATTACAATGTACAACCATACAAAAAGAATTATAAGAGAGTGACACCTATAAAAAAAAAGCAAAGATCTCTCTACCATACTTCCTCCTCTCCGCCGTATGCACCAAACCAAAAGTTTTGCTATCAAGTATTCGTCCGACTTGGAGACCATACCTATATCCTATCTGATGCTCCAAATATAAAGGAGTCGAGACATGTGGAACACGTTGGCACTCCGTGTTTAACTATAGATATAGGTGAGTGTCCACCATAAGCTTGAAGTATATAGTTTAAAATAAAATTTAATTTATCTTATTTTAATTGTCCCTTAAATGAATTCAATAATTTATTTTTATAGATTCAATCACACAACTTGCTATTAACATTATTTATTATTTATATTTTAAATTATTATTATTTACCATTTATTTTTAAATTATTTAATATTAATAATTTTTTTTTAAAAAAAGAAGAAAAATAAATAAAATTCTTTTAAAACAACAAATTATTAATCCATATGACAATCAAAATGCTTATATGCAAACAGGAAAAATGCAGCACAAGTAGAATGTTCTATATGATTTTTTATAGTGGGCTTCCATGTACCCATGAGCCATGGTGCCATAGGCACGACATCATATTCCCACCTTACCTAGCACCTTTCGACCACTATCCTTGCCAGGGGTGGGTACCCACCTTGTTTGACTTGTCAGCTATGGTGTGGAACCTGCACCTGCAATCACAGATACTCACAGTAGTGGGGTTGTTACAATACATTAAAGAGTGATATATTTACTATGGTAAAAGAGGATAAGAAAAATATGATCTTAATACGTGATATTAATGCCACCTTTATTGCATTGGTTACTAAGAAGGTGAGACAAAATATACTGAAACTTTATATTTATTAAGCCTTTATAACATGATTTCTAAGATGTTTTGAAAAATTATGACAAGTAGATTGAAAGATATTCTAGATTGTGTTATGTTAAAGAAACAAGATGATTTTATTTATGGTAATCAAATCCTTAATGGTATACTCATTCCATAAGAGAGGTGATGCATTCTCTTCAATCCACAAAAAAATTAGGTATGCTTTTAGAATGGGACATGTACAAACCATATAATAAGGTTAATTATAGTTTTTCTATATGATATTCTCCAAAAATTTAGTCTAGATCAATGTTGGTGTGAATTGATTCGATGTTATAACACTCAATAATGTTCTTTTTTGATCATGATATCCCATGTTGGATAGTTTGAATAATCTCGTGGGCTCTACTAGTATGGCCTACTATTTTGTTAAATCTTCATTATTCTTGTTAAGATGTTGGGTGAAACTCTCCCAAGAATTTTTTTTTAAGTTGAAATAAATGGAATTCATGTTGCAATAAACAATCCATTTTAATTTCATCTCCAATTTGTTGACAACACTCTAATTGTAGGTTATCCTTTTGTCAATGAGGCCATATAAATGAAATATTTTCTATTATGCTATGAGAAGGTTAGTGGACAATTGTTTTATATGTAAAGGCCCTAATATAGCCACATTAGCTCTCATTATTTGTTTGTATAAGACCCCTAATGTTAGGTTAAATTATCCCTTGGGCATTAGGGTTAGGGTTTGTCACATTTGTAGTCTCTATATATGAAGAGATATATTGTAGTTGAATAATATATACATTAATATTCCTTCTACCAGGTCAATGTACATATGATATTTTTCCCTCTGTAACTAGCTAAGAGACTTTTTACTCTTTGAGTAGCTAGGATTTGCTCTTGTAATTTAGTTATGGATCTATTAAACTATCCATGGATTTTCTCTTCTAATTTTAAATTATATTTCCTATTGCACATTCTTGGTTATTATTATGGAAATTACTATTTTTTGGAAGTTTTTAAATTACAAGTGGTATTAGAGTGATGATTTTGGCTTCCTATGATGGGAAAAAGTGATATTAGAACTTTTAAGTACTAACATTGGACCTTTGTTATCCAAGACAACCTTGATCAACAAAGTATTCTCTATATGAATATTTTTTGTCTAGTGCAAATATATTTCATAATATTGAAACTTAGGTAGAACCATTTGTGGCACTAGAACCCCCCAAAAGCAAAAAATTTGTAATTGTGATAGAAACCTATCCCATATTGATTACCTCAAAATAATATATATCTCTAGAAACTATTTCTAGATATTCTGATTGATTTATGGAATCAAAATTTTAACTATCTCTAGAGATTTCTAGACATTGTTGTTGTGACACAAGGATTGAAGAAGGAGTCTAAGGTTCCTAATATTGAGCATGCTCTCAAAGATAACTTCTAATGGATGACTATTGAGTAGGATTGAAAAGATAATAAATTTTACATGGTACATACATAATCTTTTGTTGGGGATTATTTAAGGAATATAGATAATGATTATGATATAGATCCTTATTTGGATATAACAATTGGAGGCATAAATTGTCTCCTAAAGTGGTCTTCTAATATCCCTATTGTAAAGCTTGACCTTCTACCCTTCTCCATAGAGTATCCTAGAGAATGAATCTCTAAAATAGAATGCCTTCTACATTTACATAGGGTGTCTAAAACTATTAACATCACTCTCATTATTACCAACGTGATACCCATTCCTTCCATTGAATCTCATGGTAATTGAGGTTAAAGGGAATTAATATAATTTAATCAAAACTTTTGAATTTTTTGGAAATTTTTGATAAAGTATCTTCCTTTTTCTATGCTATCAAGTTAATTTAGACTAAGCATATAGGGTTAGTTGATAAAAATTACCTTATATTTATGAGGATTCTTACATACAACTATAGTTTGGACCCATTTATATTAGTTTCAACATTCAAATATATGATCAAGGATGAAATTCAACAAGATGTTGATATTCATGATCCTTAGTCGCTCCAAGATATAGAATGATTAGCCAGAGTGGTGGAAAATAAGCTTAAGGTATCTAGGTTCTAGCCTAGGTGAGACTTCAATACTCGTAGGCCTTACTTTAACACCTATAATGGTGTTAATCATCAAGTAATTTTCTATTTTAAATATAGATCTTGACATCCATGAGATCAATCATGTGAGGAAAGGAAGAATTTTCACATGAAAGAAAAGAAAATTGATCCTAACGAAGATGATCTATAGGAGGTAGTTTTGACATGGTACCCTCAAGCTTGAGAAAGTGCATATAAAGCCAAGTACAAAAAAATAATTTTTATTGTACACAACATTTTATTAACTTGTCATTATGTATTTCATACTATAAGTGTTTGATGAAATTTTTATTAGCATATGTGTAATTCATATGTTTGTGTAATTAGAATGTACCTGTAATTTAGATGTACATGTAATTCTAATATCATGTAATTAGAATATCTTATAATTAGAAGTATCAAGGTAGTTAGGATTAGGTATGAGGAAGTTGGAGAAGGTGTCAAATACCTCTCTTTTCCTAGAAAAAGTACAAGTAGACCCCTTTAATTCTAAATACATCCATAACCATATATCATTCATTTAATGATCTAGTTGTGTGTGCCTAGGATCACATCTCTATTGTGCATGTAATTGTATTTGACCATGAATAAATATATTATTTCTATAATTGAGTGTACATTATCATATGTATATAATGCAAATGATAAACTATAGTTTCATTTCATTTCAATTCTAAATATTTCTTTCTCATACATGATGAATGTTGTTTATTGCTAATATATCATATTATTTATTCCTCAATGTTCCTTCACCTATGGAATACCACTGTTGTGCTATATTTGATGCCATTGTATTCTGATGTTTAAACCAAGATCATGTATATAATTGAAGACGTGAATAAATTAATGACATAGAACATATTGCAAGGACATGGGTGATATAGGTATGGAAGGATGAGTGAAGAGATGATGATAAGAAGTCAAAGGATCACACAAAACAAGTAAAAAAGACTCTTGGATGTGTAATGCATGCAATAAAGTTATATGATAATGATGAGGAGTTATGTTATGATGATGGGGATTTACATGATATTGATGAATTATGTGATGATGATGGGGAATTACATGATATCAATGAATTACTCAATGATTATATAGCATTACATGATAATGTCAAGGAATCACATGATGAATATAAGTTGCATGATGGTGAGTTATATGAAAATGAGAAATTGCATGAATATGAAGTTGGTAGTGCATAAACTACCAAAGTACTAATAAAAATTATTGGTGAGGAGATACACACACTAAAAATGGAGTTTATGTGGAGCCCTCAAGAGGAGGGTACTATGGATGAAGAGTAAGTGAAAATATGGAAAACATTAAATGATAGAGGGAGATGTACAAGTGGAAGCACAAGGATAAAATCAAAATTGAGCCAAAGAGAATGATCATATTAATGGTAAAGAAAATTCTAGTGTGAAGCATGCACAAGATGAGGTAGAGCAATTGGTAACTTCAACACAAGTGTAGGGAAGAGTGCCTAGAGGTATATAGGATGAGAGTCAAGTACAAAGGAAACCACAAGAAAATGTGCTCTATAGAAAAAAACTGATGTCATGTATTCATAAAGGAGATCATGAATTATAATTGTAGTAGAGCGATCAATTTTTTTTTATAAAGCACCAATCATAAGCAAAGCTTTCATCAAGTAGAGAGGAAACTAATATAATAACCACCACTGGTGGTAGACATGGCTTCAACAACAATATAAAAGGTGGATCCTAAGCACCATATTGGAATGTGAGATATAAAATAAAAGGTAAATGGAATCACATATCAAGATGCATGATTATGGTTATTCCTAATAACATTACATGTTATAGTGATTGATTTGAATTTTAAGCTAGAGGAGCCCTTAATTGAATAGGTTGAGTTGAAACAAGAATGTATGAAAAGATTCCAACTAAATTGAGATGACACAGAGATTATTGACAATATTTACTCTATAAAGTAGGAAAATGAAAAATAAAATTGTACAACTATTGTTTAAAGGATCTGATTGGAAAGATAAATGTGAAACCTGTTAATGGGTTGCAAAAGTAGTTGTTCATGAATGGGGTTTTCCCATGAAATAAGAAGAAGATGAAGGTGGTCTTACCAAAAACCTAATAGGAATAATTTGATCATGTATCAAATATGAATAGTGAAATGAGGATAACAATAGTATGTGGCAAGAGTATAAGTCATGATTGGGATGATAACTTTGACAATGATTGAGTTGACCTTAGTTACACAATCTAGACAATGCAAAAAGACTTAAAAATAATGATTAATAACATAAAGATAGAAAATAAGGAGAAAAATTAATTTTGTTGTTAAGACTAGGAGTCCAAAGGACACATGAACACAAATTATTCAAAGAAGGCATATTGTAACATCTATGAAGTTGCAAAACATGTGATTGTTGAATATTTGTTCAACCTATGAAGTGGGAGACACCATATATTGATAGTATAGAATGATAAATAGGAGAAACCAAACACTTCCAAGAGTAAACAAGGATTAATAAATAGTATATACTAAATCAATCACTAAGGTTGAAGATAATCATAATTGAGTAACCAATTTGGTGGAGGTAATGGTAAAGAAATATTGCAATATGATTTATATGGAAGGCCAACCATCCGATGCCAAAAAAATGAATAGTGAGGTTAATTTACATGAATGAATCAACTAGAGGAAGCAATAACAATATGATAATGATGTGTAGATGGTGTGGACTTGTCAACCATAAGGTAAAAAAATGTCTCAAGAAGGCAAGTATCAATAACTCACAAATATCATTTTTTTTGACATCGAAGAGCCTCAAATGAACCAACAAAAGGATAAGAAGAAACATGCATTGGAAATGACATGGGCATAAGCAAAGAATATGGAGTAGTAACCAAAACTTACTAAGAAGAAGGAGAAATGATATGAGGTACATGTTCATTTGGAAAAAATATGCAAGACTAACAATGAATGAAAAATGAAGAACACATTGTAAGTGAAGAGGAGGAGACATCATCTAAGCAATTGGATGTTTAGTTTACTTTACTTAGTACTAGAGCTCTATTAAATGATAAAATAAATGATATGAACAAAGAATATAATAGAGGTACATTGCTAGCTAATAGTAATACAATTTGTGAAGGATCAATACATTGAACTGATGGTACAAATGATAGACACTAAGAAGAAACCAATATTAATCCATATTGAGTTGCTTGACCTCAAGTTGATACAAGTGATCATGAATGAGGATTGAAGTGAAAAAAATTTCCTAAGAAAACTTGGAAATATTTAGGGGCATCATTTTTGTGGTCTCCTATTTTTTTTACTATATTACATAGACCAATATTACATTAAGATAAAAGGTGCATTGACTATGTAGAAGATGAATATTATTGACCAAATGTTTATCCTATATTTTATAGTTATTTCTGTATAAAAATCAACTTATGATGCATAATTGAGACATGGGTGGTTACACACGGTGAAAGTAAACCATAATTTGGAGGACCACTTGACATTATATAAAGATGAAGTATATGATCAATTTGAAAAACCATTCCATAAATGATGATTTAAAAACATATAATGAGTAGAAATTCATTGTTAGATGAATAATATTGGACAAGTAGATGACCAAATAAAGAAGAAATGCTAGAGTTGGAAGAGTGCATGAAATATGAAGGGAACTCAAACAATGAAGTACTTTATTGGTAGATGGAAGTCTATGAAGTCTTCTAGCTAAGATGCAAGTGTATAAGTATGCAAGATAAAAACTAGGATAATGGAATTTGTAGTACATACAAAGTTGGTAAAAGTATTCAAAGTAAAAAACCAACCATAAACATAAAATATGAAGAGAAGATGTCCATCCCACCAAACTTTGCCAAATATAGTGTTTTCCATATCCATATTGATGAGAGGATGACACACTCCTTTGATGTTAAAAAATTAAGAGAATAACATGACACCATAAAGTATGAAGAATTAAATATGATGTAGGTGAACCTTGGTGAAGGTGAGGAAGCAAAGATGATCCATTATGGGGATATGTGGGGCCTAGTTTTAAAAGTGATAACTTTTAAAATTTTTATGTAGTACAAGGATTTCTTCGTATAGACATACAATGATCTACACCTAATTTATGCATATATATGATTACTTTGATTCTAGGTGCACAACCTATGATAAGGTCATATAGTATTAATCTTAAGTACATAGCCTTAGTTAATGTAAAAATTGAGAAGATGCTATATATGGGCATAATTATCAAAGTTATGGTGAACGAATGGGTATCCATCATTGTCAACATCCTAAAGAAGAAAAGTAGTTAGATCCATATTTGTGTGGAATTTCAAGCTTGAACATGGTGACAATTAAAAATCCCTCTTTGATCCTATTTATTTATTCAATTTTGAGGAGGTAGTAGGGCACACAATATATTTATTTTTGGATGGATTTTGAAGATACAATCAAAATAGTATTGCCAATGAGAACCAAATTAAGAGCATGTTTGTTATTAAAATTGACACTTGTGAATACAATAAAATACCCTTTGGTTTATGCAATTACCCCACCACATTTCAAAGGATTATCTTGTACATTTTTTATAAAATGTATATAAGTAATTTTAAGGTGTTTCTATATGATTGGTCATTATAAAAAAATAAGGATGATCATTTGAAGGCATTGGAGGAGTGCATGAGGCTATGCATGAATGCTTAGATATCCTTGAGATCAAATAAGTACAAGCTATATGTACCATAAAAGAAGTTTCTAGGACACGTGGTGTGCAAGGAAGGGTTAAAGCTCAACATTGATAAGAATTATGTCATTATTAGCATGAAGGATCCATACAACATGAGTTTGTTGAAGTCATTTCTAGGGAATATTAGGTACTATCAATGATTCATTAATATATTTACATATATGTCACACATTGGATATATTGATGTACAAATGTGTTCCTTTTTGATGAACAATGAAGCACTATAAGGCCTTCAAGGAGTTGAAGGTGAATTTGGTTTGCACACTCTTTATGGTGTTACTAGATGGGGAAAAAAGAGTTTCTATGTCTAATTTCATAGTAGGAAGTGGATTGAAACAAGAATGAAAATATGGGATGGATCAACCCATATAATTTTCAAGTTAGCTATTGTCTAAGGAAAAAATGAATTGCAACACCATGGAGAGGGAAGCACTAGAAATGGTGTATGTGATGCAAAAGTTTAGATATTACTAGTTTGTGAATCCTTTTTCTTTCTATGTTGATCATCAAGTGTTGTTATATTTAGGAAATAGGCTAACCATTCATAGAGGAGTTGGTGGCTTATTACTTTGTAGGAGTTTATGTTTTGGGTGGGAGTCAATTTGGAGAAGAAACACATTATAAAAGATCAATTGTTATGGATTTAATCAAGAGAACCTATAAAGGGAGGAGTGTTGGATGAATATATAGATACTAATTTGTTCTCATAAACTATTCTACCATCATGGCACAAGTATGTTGGAGAATAATTGATGGGTGAGTTGCCAAAGAAGTTGAAAATTTAGAACAAAAAATAATAATAAAATCAACATCATTCCAACTCATTACTAGGCTACTATACAAGATTGAATTGAATGAAAATATGTGGAGATGCATAATGGATGAGGAGGTGAATGCAACACTAAATGAGGCTCATGAAGGGTTGGTGAAAGGATATATGGGGTGAAGAAGGAGCTTCTATTAGGGCTATATTAGATTGCTCTCTATCATGGCACACATGAGTTTGTAATCATGTGTGATATGTACCAACAAGTTGAGAAGCTATTGTGGAGGGACTTCATGCCATTATATCCATATTATCCACAAGAGTTGTTTGGAAACTAGGGTCTAGAATTTGTAGGATTATTGAAGACTAGCAGAAGAAAGTGCATGTATATTGTTGTTGCAACTGAATATTTGACAGAGTGAGTAGAGATAAAAACATTTCTAAATAATTTGATGAAAAATATTGTGCAATTTCTATACAAATAAATCATTACAAGATTCAATGTGCCTCTTCAATTGATGAGCAATAATTAAGGATAATTTTTCAATGAAACTCTTTAGAAGCTAACATTAGAGTTTAAAATCTTGTATTTTCTGTCAAGTTCATACCACCCTAGGGTAACAAAAATGGGGGTTTAAACCACAAACATCACTTTTTCGAATGGCAAGCCAATGGGAGGACCATTCATCTTCAAGGACTACCAACAACTCCATCAAAATTTGTAAGTTCACATAGCATGGAAAATATATTAAGAAAATATGGTGGGGGATTCGTAGCCCGAATCAATTGCATAGAGAAATTAGACCAAGATATACCTAAAATCAAAGAAGACGATCTCCAAATCATTGTGGCTAACTATGAGGAGGTTTTTCAAGAACCAAAAGGACTACCCCCTAAAATATCTCATGACCATGCCATACATATATTGCCTAGTAGTCTTCCACCAAATGGTCATACGTATCGATATCCCCAACCCCATAAAATAGAAATTGAGAAGATTGTCCAAGAGTTATTAGACCATGGTGTCATCCATCATAGTACTAGCCCTTACTCTTCACCAGTAGTCTTAGCTCATTGAAAAGATAATTCTTGGCATATGTGTCCTAATTTTTGCCCTCTCAAAAAAATCACGATCAAAGATAAATTTCCTATCCCTATCATTGATGATTTACTGGATGAACTACATGGTGCAAAATTATTTACCAAATTAGACTTACATTCAGGGTTTCACAAAATTTGAGTTAGGGAAGAAGATATCCCCAAAACAACTTTTTGAACTCATGAAGGTCATTATGAATTCTTGGTCATGCCATTTGGTCTCACTAATGCACCATCTACATTCCAAAGTCTTATGAACCAGGTGTTTCGTCCATTCCTACAAAAAATTGTTCTAGTCTTCTTTGATGACATACTCATCTATAGTAAATCATGGAAAGATAACTTAGCACATGTGGATAGAGTTATTCATATCCTACACAAGGAAAAGTTGTTTGTCAAACGATCTAAATGCTCCTTTGGTGTTCAAGAAGTTGAGTACATCGATCATATAGTATATTAAGAAGGTGTTAAGGTGGAACCCAATAATATTAAGGCAACACAAGAGTGGCCTTTGCCTAAAACCATGAAGAAACTTCATGCTTTTTTGGGTCTCACTGGATATTACCGCAAATTTATGTGTAACTATGGTAAAATTGCAGGTCCTCTCATGGATATCACCAAGAAGGATGATTTTTAGTGGTCAAAATTAGCTACCAAAGCCTTCGAGGCTCTTAAGGAAGAAATGTGTACTACTCCAATTTTTGCCACTCCAGATTTTAAAAATCCATTTGTTATTGAATGTGATGCCTCAGGCACAGGTATTGGGGAAGTTTTAATGCAGGAGGGTCATCCTTTGGCATTTGAAAGTAAACAAATTTTAGGTAAGAATTTGGGTAAATCTACCTACAAAAAATAAATGTTGGCTATTCTACACACAGTGGAAAAATGGAGGCACTACTTAATCAATAGTCGTTTTATTATAAAAATAAATCACAACAGTCTCAAGCATTTTCTAGAACAAAGGTTTTCTTATCCTGAACAAAATAAGTGGTGGACCAAACTATTAGGATATGATTTTGTGGTTGAATATAAGAAAGGGAAATAAAATGTGGAAGCTGATGCATTATCCTATAAATACGAAGATGAAGTAGTCATTAATGCCATCTTAGGACCTTGTTCCCAATGGGTGTCTCAGTTATAGGAAGAATGGCAGTCCAATGATGAAACAACTCAAATAATTCAAGAATTGTCTAGGGGTTCATCTAAGTACCCTCTTTTCTCATATGATGATGAAATATTATGCAAGAAGAACCACATTTACATCCCCCATAATTCAACACTCAAATCACAGATTCTAGAGGAGTCACATTCTTCTCCATATGCAAGTCATTCGGGGTTTCTAAAAACATACATGTGAGTTAAACAATCCTTTTGTTGGAAAGGGTTAAAAATAGAGGTTAAGAAATGGGTAGTAGAATGTAAGGTGTGCAAAAATAATAAGGGAGAAACCGTTAAGTCTCTAGGGTTTCTTCAACCATTACATATTTCGGATCGTCAATGGGAACATATTTCAATGGATTTTATTGAAGGGCTTCCTAATTCAAAAGGTAAAATAGTAATTTTTGTGGTAGTTGATCACCTTTCCATATATGCTCATTTCCAGGCCTTGCAACATCCATTCTCAGCAAGCAAAGTGGCCAAGGTATTTATGGATTCAATTTTTAAATTGCACGGAATGCCCAAAAATATTGTAAGTGATAGAGATCCCATTTTTATTAGTAATTTTTGGAAATAATTGTTTTGACTTAGTGGCATCAAATTAAACATGTCTTCAGATACCATCCACAAACATATGGTCAAACATATGTGGTTAACAAATATTTTGGTACTTATCTGATATGTTTTATACAAGATAAACAATATCAATGGAGTCAATGGATTTCATTGGTAGAATGGTGTTATAATACGTCCTACCATTATTCCACTAAGATGTCTCCTTTCAAAGCATTATATGGAACTAATCCACCAACAGTAGCATATTATGTACCAGGATCTTCCAAAGTAGCACAAGTAGATGATTGTTTGTAGAGGTGACAAGAAATGCTCACTATTTTGAAGGACAATTTGATACAAGCACAAAATTGCATGAAGCAGCAACAAGACAAACATCATTCAGAAAGGGCATTCAATGTTGGTGATATGGTGTTTCTACGTCTTTAGCCCTACAAGTAGTTATCATTAAATATCAAATCTAGTAAGAATTTTGCACCACGATTTTATGGTCCTTATAGAATTATGCATCGCATTGGGGCAATAGCTTACCAATTGGAGCTATCCCAATCCTCCCACATACACCCAATGTTTCACGTCTCATGTCTCAAAAAAATGATTGGCTAGAAAGTACAATGTCAGTCAGAATTACCAGTGCTGGATGAAGAAGGGCATATATATCTCCAAATAGAAGCATTTGTACAAACTAGAACACACAGACTAAGATCTCATCACATCCAAGAGTTTCTCATCAAGTGGTGGGACTTACCTGGAGAAGATAAAACATGGGAATCTAAAAGTATTTTCCAATCATTTCTAGCTTTGAGGACAAAGCTTTTCGAGGAGGGGAGTCATGCTACATAACAAACATAGCCATGTCGACTATGTTTTCCAAGTGCTATTATTTTATATATATTAGGTTACATTTTTATATAAAATCACCTATCATCTTATCATTCATTTTCATCTGCAATTTTGCATTGAGTTTTCCCATTCGTGGTGAGGATCAACCCTCCTGAAGAGGCTTGCTCATTTGATTTACTATAACTTTATATTTGCATTGTCAGATTCTGTTTCGATTTACATACATTTGAATTTATCAATATTCGTGTGATTATCTGCATCTATGAAACATTATTACGTTCTTGAAGAGCAAAGGTATTCAAGGGTACTCGTAACCTTGTAGGTAAGAAAAGGTAACAAACAAGGTTATTGTTTTAATAATGTATAAGATTTATAGAATTAAGGATGCTGAATAGGAGTAATTACTAGTGATCATGTGGGCATATAGGATAACTACAAGCTAATGATGAATTATATGCTATTCCAACTAATGTAAGAGCAAGAGGTAATAATTTCAATTGAGTTTCTAGTGATAAGTCTAAAAGTGCTAAGAAGAACTACTTTGGTGACTATGAGAGCCTTGAGGAGAGGTTAATAACACTCATCATGCTAGATGATAAGACTTTAATGGTATAGTGGAAAACAAATATTTATTATTACTAGTGTAGAATTTAGCATGATAAGCATCTACAAAAGTTGAGCTTGAAGGGAGGTGCCATGGTGTTGAAGTAAAACACCAAGCAAAATATCAAGCAAGGGAAGTTGAAGACCTTGTGGCCTAGAATCTTCCAAGTGGACAAGATGTTGGAAAATAACACAATAAAATTTAAGAGACTATACAAGATGCAATGTGTTGAGACAATCAATGGTTCAAATTTGAAGTTATATAATGTTAGAACACTAGTGAACCTTGTTAATAATGATTCAAATTATGAATAATTAAGTATGGGTTGACTAACAATTGAACTAAGTTAGTCTTTAGATCCTTTGAAGAAATACCAATACATGATGTTAGAGAATGTAGGAATATGTGAGAAGACAATGTGGAGGACACAAGTGACTTTATAGATAGTAAACTTGTGGAGAAATTCACATGGTTTTATGAGTAAGAAGCCACAAGAAGACAAGGGAATAACATGTAGCTAATAGTAGAGTAGGAATAATTGATTCTTGGACCCATTAAACACGATATTGTGCATGTATGTTAGGTTTTATAATGTTGAAAGAATAGAGATTACTTGATAAAAACATGAAGTGAATAAAAATGATGCATGTCAAATGAGAAGAAATTCCAAAATAGAAATATTGAAGTGATGGCAGTGATTACAAAGGAATGAACCTATTGGTAGCTATTATACACACACAATAGAGAATTCATGCAAAAAAACAATAGTGCAAATAAACACATCATTAAATATTTAGATTAGCAAATTGTAGAGACAATGTGCATAAGGATTGATGCAACTCTGATAGGATATACAAGCAACTGGTAGAAGAATATTTTATGGATAAGGGATGAATTTAGAGGATACTCTTGAAGAAACACAAAAGAAAAAGAAAAAATGTTGGGAAATCATGGCAATCATTTGGTGAAATGAACTTTTGGAAAAATACTATAGGGAGCATGAACTTGGTAAGCAATGTAGGGCCAAGTAGATTGATAACTCTACTAGAAAAGAGATTGGGAGAGATTGAATGGAGGGATATGCATGAATTAATATGTGAACCTATTCATTTCACTGATGCATCTAAAAATTCATTACCAAATGGAGGAGTGAATTATAAAACTTGGTAAAAGAAGAAATTATCAATGTATCCCTAATGAGTCCACATAGGGAAGATTAATATTGGAGAAATGCTAGCCCCACCTTAGGTTTCGAGAGGAGGTTTAGACAAGGTATACCAATTATGGTTCTAAGAGTTATCAATAATGAAGTAGTGGTATGCCCACCAAATAACGTCTATTAAATGTCAAGCAATATTTTGTAAGAAGAATTAACAAACTTGAAATCAATTTTGAGTATGAGGAATTCATAGTGGCATAGCACATAAATAGATGAATATGAACTAGGGAATATAGAAAAATTTAGAGTCTAGGCAAAATATAGATAATATCATGCTAAAATTTGACAAAGTTCCAAAGATATGGCACTAGAACAAGTATTCACTGCCACCATCTCCAACTTTGAATGATTTTTTAGGCAATATGAATAGTCATTAGGCTTATTAGATTATCAAAGGACAACTTGAAATGAAGGCTACTTGGGTTATCTAGGTGGGACATTAGTTATCTAGGCCATTTAAGATAATATACCTAAGGAGGGAAGGTTTTATAGCATCCTTTCCAACCATCTAGGGGAGAAATCTACCCTAGACAATCCATAGGCTATCCAAATAGAAAGGTGGGCCATTTGGACCACCTCTTGGATGTCTTAAGGGAACAGGTCCCAAATGGACCTTGAGCCATAAAGACCCTCCCTAGATCACTTTGGGAGTTTGTTTAAGACTCAAATATCCTCAAGCCATTAGATAATTAATTTAAGTTTTCTAAAGATCAACCAAGGTTATTTGATAATTAATAGGGCCATTTTCATCCTACGTTAGGAAGAATGATGAAGTCACATCATAGAGAATAAGTGGGGTTGTATGAAGAAATATATGAGTCATATGAGGTTTAATCCAATGCAATAACTTGATATGGATAGACCATATAGCCCTAGGTTTTCTATGTTAAGGATGTACAAGGTAATATGGATATCTAGATAGATCACTTTGATCTACATGTTGAAATAATAAAAAATGGTGTATACATGCCTTCCTAGCAAGCCCACCATGCATAAGGTGAAACAAGGAATCAAGAACACATAAGATGAAAATAATATGTGAAAAGAGTAGTTTCATACAAATTAGTTATTGGTGTTGAAATGATAGTTAAGGGAGCAAAGAGAGACTTGCATCATCTAATCCAAGTGATCCCTATCTCTCTCAACTTATAAAAAGTAGTGGAGTGTTGACATTTGCTCATTATCACATATGAATCAAAGAAGTAGCAAAGAGGAGGAGCTAAAGGAGAGTGTATTAACTAGTTAATTTTGAGCCAACAAGAGCATGACCTAGGGTATATATAAGGGCATCCAAAAAATAAGTAAAAAATATTTTTACATAAAATTTCAAGGTGAACAAGGAGAAGAATAAATCAATTGCAAAGGGAAATATTGCACCAAAGCATTCAAGCTTGATCATATCACAAAAATAACATAAACAAGGTCTTTTCTAAAAATCCTTATTCAACAACCAAACAAATTCACATTTGTATAGAGATGAGGTGTTTGTAGTTGGGAAATCTAGTTACTAGAAAAATAAGTGACAGTTCCAAACCCCTACCAAAAAATCCAATTCAAGTTTAGGAGAAAATTTGTGTGCCAAAATTAATAGAAACTTGGAGAAATAAAGGAATAGACACATGATAATAAGAAGAATGAATTTTTCTCAATACTCAAATTGTATAATTAATTTGATTGAATGATGGCGGTACTAGGAGTGGGAGCAGAAGTAGGGGTAGGAGCAACAGTGGTATCAGGAGCAGGATCAGGTCAAAAGGATTTCAATGGGGGTTTTGAGATTCGGGGTGTTGGATCACGATAGATGTCTGGGGACCCAACCCCTGAGGCAAGTGGGAAGGGTGCATCTGGGGGCCCCTTCGGTAATGATCATTTGGACTATCTGAACAATGAGCCACCTGACAAAGAGGTTGGGGAGACCTCCATTGGGGGGTCCAACAAACCCTTGTACATCCAAGTTTTTGTGGGTGAGGTGAACCATCCCCATCCCTCATCCCTAGGGCTATCCCTGGCTGAGACACACATTTCCATTCCATATGATGTATTCTCCTACTTTTTGTTAGGGCACTCCTTCTCCTTGGTTGAGAAATTCATTGAGGGGCATCCAAACATGGAAACCATCTATTGCTGGGCCCACTCCAAGTGGAAGGTTGCAGGGAAGCTAGAAATCATTGCCCTATCAAAGGGGTTTTTTATCATCAAGCTCAAAAATAGGGATGAATCCATTTGGATCCTCATGGATGGGTTGTAGTTCTTGGGCCACAAAAGTCTCTTTCTTAGATGCTGGGCCTCTGACTTCAACCCCAAAACATAGAGCATAAACTATGCCCCAATCTGAGTCAGGTTATCAGATATTCCCTTCCACCTCTAGCAAGAGGATGTGCTCAAACTTGTCATGTGGGCCATAGGTGAACTCATGGATTTTGAATTTGCTACCAAAGTGGGTTCTAAGATGGTCCATGCTAGAATATGTGTCAATGCCAATCTCAAAACTGAGCTTCCCTCTTTAGTCACCATCTTGTTAGGGTCCTATGTTTGGCACCAAATCATGGTATACAAAAGCAAGCCAGCTTTCTACTCCTAATACAACATGCAAGGGCACCTCCTTAACCAGTGCCCCCTCAACAAGCACATAGAAGCACTAGCACCTAAGGAATCCATCTTGAAGGCTCCCCACAACAATAGGTTTCCCCCCATGACCCTCCCCGTAATGGACGCTAGAGGCAACCTTTAGCCCAACATGAAAAGCTACCAAAGGCAGGAAACAAAGGGAAGTCAAAGATTGATCTAATATCGATGGTTGATTCTAACCAGGTATGTAACCACCATGATCCCAAATTATAGCAGATGTTCTGGCCTCCCCTAAGGAATTCCCCCTCCATCTCGATGGTCCAACGAAGCCCCTAAAATCCTCTTCAGGTTCCCCCAATGACCCTCCCCCACCCCAAACCCAGTCATAGACATCCCTATCCCGATGAATGATCATGACCAATATTGTACCCACCCTATCCCCAATGTTACAGTTCCCATAGAAGCTTTGGATTCCCCTATGGAACCTACCCACAAGGCCAATGGCCCAGTCGAATCCCTATCTTCCCTGATAGGCTTCCTCATTGATCCCACCCCACCCGTTCCCCAAGTTGTGGGTTCCCTGAATATGATCCCAACACCTTAGTCCCCCCCTCCTCATGAACCCCCTCCCTCATTCCTCATCACCCCCAAACCCCTTCCCCCTCTGGACCTTCACCCCCTAGTTCCCTTCGGATGGAGGCTCAGAGATGTTAGAGGATGATGACGAGGGCAACCTATATTTCTACCATTCGACCCTAGAAGGATTTAGTCCCAAGAAGACCCATAGAAAAAGGTTCACAACATATTATGACAATAAGAAGAAGAGAGGGCAGCTCACCTTAGGTGAGTAGAGAAGAAAAAAAAATTGAGGATGACATCGCCAGCGACCTACAGTCAACCCTCTTGGCTGATGCCCTAAAATTCCTGAAAGAAGAACCACTCAGAACCAAACCTCTCATCCAGTAGGGGAAGGGAGCTAAAAGAGCCTCCAAGGGTGCCAAATGAAGATAATCACCTAGAATGTGAGAGGGTTAAATAGAGCCCCCAAGAGGTGCATCCTTGCCCAGCTCTATAGGGTCCACAAGCCGACCATCCTCCTTCTCCAAGAAACTAAGCTCGATGAGACTTCTTCTCCCAAAATGGCCAAAACAATTTGGAACATTGGTGAATCTATCTTATCCCCAGCCACAGGCACAACTGGAGACTTCTATGCCTATGGGATCTGGCTGCTATCGAAGGAAGGTTGATCTCATCCTCTCCAAGAATCATCAACATCATGTTCCATAGTCTGGTGTCCAGGTAGACCTGGATCCTCTCCAATATCTATGCCCCCAATAACCCAATTGAAAGGGCATCCCTATGGGATGAAATCAACATCATACAAGAAATGTTCAAACCCCTCCCTTGGATCCTGGTAGGTGACTTCAATAGCCTCATGTTCCCCTCAAAAAAGTGTGGGGGAACCATTGTGAATGCCAGAATTATGGAGGAATTTGGGGCTTTCATCGATGCCAATGAGCTCATGGATGTCACATTGAAGGTAAATAACTATACCTAGAGCAACAGAATATTTGGGGCAAACCTCATCCAAGTAAAGTTAGATACAGTCTTCCTATCCAGGGAAGCCATTCCCTTGTTCACAGACTCAACCCTCCTCACTCTTCCCAAAATAGGATCAAACCATAGTCCCCTCCTCTTCAAAGCTTATGGGCAACCTCCATACAAGCGCCCCTTCCGATTTAAATCCATGTGGTTCCACCATCCAAAATTTAGGGTGCAAGTGGGTAGATGGTGGAACCAAGCTGCCAATGGATCCCTTGTAGGGCAAGTCTTCCAAAAACTGAGGTCCCTCAAGGACAATATTATGACCTGGAATAGAGATGTGTGCAGTAACATATTTGAGAGCAAGGAAATCCTGAAGAAGAAGTTGGAAGACCTTGAACATAAATTTTAAGAAGGTTGTCAGGATCCTGGGTAGCTGACTACCACAATGTGCTAGCTAGGAAGGAGAATTTATAGAGGTAGAAGTCAAGAGCTCTATGACTCAAGGATGGCAATGCTAATACCAAATTATTCCACACCTCCACTCTCAAAAATAGAATCACCAAAAAAATTCTTGAGCTCACTTGTAATGATGGTAGAGTTACAAGGGATGAGGAAGAGATCAAATCTAAGGCCTCTAGATTCTACCAGGATCTCCTTGGTACTGCATCCCCGTATTTCTCCCAGACGTCCAAAGTGCTCCTTGAGCACATCCCCCCTCCATCTCCTTGAAAACCAACAAGATGCTTCTCAACCCTCTTTTGGATAGGGAAATCAAGGTAGCCCTATTCTCCATGAAAGTAGATGTCACCCCAGGCCCTGATGGCTTCCCCCTCTGTTATTCTAGTCTTTCTAGGATTTGGTGGGACAAGAAGTCTGTACCACCATCAGGGACCTCTAGTTTTTTGGGTCTATTCATAGGGGTATCAATTGCACATTCATTTATTTGATCCCAAAAACTTAGGCATCCAAGACCTTGGCTAAATTTTGCCCCATCAATCTATGTAATGTTCTATATAAAATTCTAACCAAGTCCTTCGTGACTAGGCTCAAGGAAATCCTCCCCCAAATCATTGATCCCTGCTAGGGAATATTAGTAAAATGGAGGGTCATCACAGACAAGATAGGGAAATCAAGGTAGCCCTATTCTCCATGAAAGCAAATGTCACCCCAGGCCTTGATGGCTTCCCCCTCTGTTATTCTAGTATTTTTGGGATTTGGTGGGACAAGAAGTCTGTACCACCATCAGGGACCTCCAGTTTGTTGGGTCTATTCATAGGGGTATCAATTGCACATTCATTGCTTTGATCCCAAAAACTCAGGCATCCAAGACCCTGGCTGACTTTTGCCCCATCAATCTATATAATGTTCTATATAAAATTCTAACCAAGTCCCTCATGACTAGGCTCAAGGAAATCCTCCCCCAAATAATTGATCCCTGCTAGGGAATATTAGTAAAAGGGAGGGTCATCACAGACAAGATTATCATCATCCATGAGATCTTACACTCCACTTATCTCACCAAGAAGCCAACATTCCTCCTCAAGCTGGATATGAACAAAGTCTTCGACAGGGTCAACTAGGACTTCCTTGCTGAGGTCCTCCTCAAATTCAATTTCCACCCTTCCTAGGTTGACCTCATCAAGTGATGTGTGATGTCCCCATGGTTCTTAGTGCTGGTCAATGGTTCCCCTACAATATTTTTTCCTAGTTCTAGAGGGCTCAGGCAGGGCGACCCCTTATTACCGATCCTATTCATCATTCTAGCCAAAGCCTTGTGGTGGACCATCTCAAGTGCAACCAAGAACGGGATCATCACTAGGAACAAGGCTGCCTTTGGAATAGCCCCTATTTCCCACCATCAGTTCGTGGATGACACCATATTGGTCACCACCACCTCTATGGCCCAAGCTAAGACCATCAAGCATATTTTCAACTTATAGAAAAGTGTAACTGGAAAAAAGATAAATCTCCTACAAAGAAAAATTTACTTTATCCACACCCCCTGGCAAGACAAGCCAAGATAGCCTAGATCCTTGGTTACACCTTGAACACCCTCCCCGCCACCTACCTTGGCTTTCCCCTATTCTATGAATTCCCCTCCAAGGCCCTATGGGCCAATGTGGTCAAGAGAATTTAGAGGAATTTGGCTTCCTGGAAATGTCACATTCTATCCTAGGCCACCAAATCCACTCTTAAATCCACCTATCTTCAAAGCATCTCAACCTATTTCATGTCTATTTTTAGAATCTTGACCTCCATTAGCGCCCGTATCAAATAAATTTAGAAGCGATTCTTGTGGTCAGGGAGTGAGGAGAAGAAGAGGATCTCACTAGTCTCATGGCCCCTTGTCTGTCAGACCAATATCAAAGGTGGGATTGTCCTTCAGTGAGTCTCCTTGATGAATACATCCCTCTTAGCCAAACACACATGGAAAGTGCTCACCAATTTCTCGGGTGAGTGGGTTAGTATTATAAAAAGAAAATACCTTCAGCACCACCCGTTCCTCAGCGACCACCAATGACATGATGGGTCTGATTTTTGGAAATCCCTGGTCCAAATGAAAGATCTCATACACCAAGGGACCAGATGGATCCTTGGTGATGGGAGCATGATTGATTTTTGGGATGACAGGTGGATCTGAGATGAAGCCTTGAAGGCGGATAGAGATCTATCGATTCTATCTAGAAAATATTTACATACACTGTCGTGCATCTGACTACTCCATTGTGTTCCCCCCTTTTGGGGGGTGTCTAGACATTCACTATATAGTCTCTCACATACACCCACAAACCCTCATGCAAGTGTTGCTTTATATACCAACAACACAATAAGGGGTTTTACAATATCATGGCCACAAAACCTGGTTTAAATATATTAACCCAAATAAAATAAAATTATCCATAGGTTTAAATATATTAACCCAAACATAATAATCAATGGGTTCAAATATATTAACCCAAATATAATAATCCATGGGTTCAAATATATTAATCCAAATAAAATAATCCATGGGTTCAAATATATTAACCCAAATATACTAACATGGAAAATATTCAACACATTTCCAACACCTCAGACCCCGACTGGAGGCTTCCAAAGGGGCCAAGGTGGCAACTACATCATCAGGGACCAAGGAAATCTAGGTTGGTTTCCCATCGAAGATGCTCAGTTTCCCCTCCAGATGGCCACTCTCTCTTTCCTCCTTGGTGTAACCATCATTCCCTTAGGTAGAGGTAAGGACAAGTGTGTTTGGCATGGCACTAGCAGCGGATACTTCTT
Source organism: Wollemia nobilis (assembly GCA_028583015.1). Taxonomy (NCBI): domain Eukaryota; kingdom Viridiplantae; phylum Streptophyta; class Pinopsida; order Araucariales; family Araucariaceae; genus Wollemia; species Wollemia nobilis. Next base: position 880,192 of record JAQPPZ010000386.1, on the reverse strand, counting down.
GATCAAGTCAGCCTACTCGCTTCAAAGGGACCTCCAGGAGGCCCAGTTACTGATCAAGCAAGTGTGGGCCAAAAATATTATCCCTAAAATTAGTTTCTTTGCTTGGATAGCCATCCAAAACAAAATTCTCACCATCAAAAACTTGGCCAAAAGGGGTTTCTCGATCCCAAACCGGTGCCACCTCTATTTCTTTGATTGGAAATTGACCAACCACCTCTAACTGAGTTGTCTCTTCTCCTTTAAGGCTTTAGGCCACCTCCTACATCACTTCTCCATCCAGTGGGCCCCTCCCAAATCCATCCTTGACCTCTTCATCCAGTGGCCCACCCCATTCTTCCATCCCACCCTCTGAGGTCCTTCTACCTCCACCATGTACTCTGGTAGCTCTAGCTTGAGCACAATGGTAGAGCTTTTTCCTCCCTACCCAAGGAACCCCTGGTGGTGGCAACCAAAGCCCTTGCCTATGTGTTTGAGAAATCCCACCTCCTTTCCTTGGCCTACCCTCCCTCGAAGCTGAGTGAGCTCACCCTCATTGCCTCCCTTGGCATCTGGGTACCTCCCTAAACCCCTCACCTTCTCTCTCCCTCAAAGCATCTATTAGGTGGATGACCCCCCTCTTAGGTGGGTCAAGCTTAATTTCTATGGGCCATCCAAAGGAAATCTCGGTACCTTAGGAGCAGGTGGGGCCATCCACGAACATGAAGAGAATATAGTCCTCACCTTCGCAAAATACCTTGGCACCAAAAAAAACAACTTTGTGAAAGCAACGATGCTCCTTCGTGGTCTGATGATCCTCTAGGAAGCCCACAAAAAGATCATCATCGAGGGAAACTCCTTAAAAACTATCAATCTCATGAAAAAACAAAGGTACCCCTCATGGTGAATCTCAAAAATCATCCAAGAGGCCCACACCATCCTTTAGGGACTCTCCCAGTCATACCTTCGCCACGTCTACAGGGAAGGTAACAAGCTGGCAGACACCATGGCTAACTTGGTGGTATCATCATCAGGCTTCTAGATCTGGAGAGATGACTTTCCTAAGGACCTGACAACCATAGCTTCCCATGAATCTCCATCGTGTCACAATGTAGACTCCTCCCAAGTAGAGTTCTAGTGACTACATTTTTGGCCTTATTGACCTGGTGCCCCAAGCTCCATCATGGGCCCATGTGGGCCATTGAACCCAACGTGGGTTTTTCCTACGTGGCACTTTTCGATGGTCCATCTAGCGATGATCACCTCAGCATCTAGGTGGGTCCAAGTAGTTTTCTCAATTCTCGAGCTAGACAAAGAATCATTACTAAGTTTGGCATCGTGCCTACTCAGATAACTCATCATGATGTTTCCACCTCACCCATCCACCTCTACAACAAGCTAGTTACCCGTGTCCACTGACCAGATGGCCCCTACTTAGAGTGCCACATTAGATTCTGTACCCTAAGGGGCTTGTTTTTCACTGGCGATCTTCCATTAATTCCTATACCCTTCATTCATATCCTCATCTCTACCATATTTTGAGCATGCTTTCCACCATCTAGGTTGCTGAGTCCTAGTGCATGCATTAGTACCATGTCACTTCACCTCCCTTGAGGATTATATCTTAGATCTGGTATACATCTACCTCATCTCCCTAATATCGTACCCAAGCAACCTCTAGCTGGTTCATGAGAGTGTGGCCCTGTATCTATGATTGTGCCCCCTCTGGCCATAATTCGTTGTTCTCCCTTCCTTCCCAATGGCATCTACATACGTTGAGCCCTACACTCTGTCCATTTCTAAAATTGATTCAGTGTTCATGAAGGCCAAATTCCTCACACCTTTCCTTAGAAAATTTTCTAGACCTAATTATGAAGTCACCCAAAACTTTGTTGACTCCTGGAACAATGGGGAGGTTGTGGTAAAGGGTGCCCATTTATAGGTAACCAAGGAATTGATGTTCAAGTAACTGGGTTACACCATGAAGAGAAAGGGTAGTTCATTCGATGCGATAAGCACAACTGGGAGGAGGAACTTGGATAGTTTCTTAACCAGGAAAAGGCTACGGATGGGACAAATCGGCCCTTTTCAGGTCCTAATTACCCAAACCTTACAATGAGGCCATTGTCCCTAACATGCAATTTATCATGTGTGATGACCTGGAGAAAACCCTCCATAGCTTTCATTTGAGTTTTTTGAACCACTTATGTGAGTCCACCCTACTGTGTACCCTTAGGTATCTGCTCTACTCACTTACCCTTGCTATTGAGAAGGCTTAAAAATCCCACCTCAAGCCTATCCATCAGGGGCTCATGGTCGTCCTTTACTACCATGCCCTTGCTAATCAACCCCCTATCCAAGACATCCACCCCTCTTGATTCCCTGACTTCCTCCATAGGCCCCGATTCCAAAGAGCAGGAAGCTAGCCACGTTTTAGACAAATAACCCCCCTAGAAAGCGAAACCCATCTAGGAAAAGGTGAGTTTCCAAGAGGCTACATGGTGGGCCTAATGATCTCGATGGTTCTAGTGGTGTAGGAGGGAAAAATGCTTCGAGCGATCTTAGTTCTGGAGGACCTAGCACTCCCAGTGGTGGTAGATCCTTAGCAAGACCTAAGAAGCCAAAGAGGGAAATGAAATATTCCCCAGAGGTCATTTTTGACTTTGAGGGGGAACTCGAAGCTTTCCCATCTAAGCTCCTCCTTAACATTGTGATTAATTCTATGACCTCCATGACCAACGCTGCATCCACCTCTGTGTGGGTGTTTAAGCACCTTCGTTGTAGGCTAGGATGGGGGTTTGATGGGGAGGAGAAGTAACAATGCTTGCTTCGGTCTCAGTGGTGTTCCCCATCCTGGGGTTTTTTTAGTTTGAATTCAATGGAGAGTTTTTGTGGTCTGAGCCTAGTGGTCGTCCCTAGTAGCCTGGCATGTGCAAAGATTTTTGGCTTTGTTATTTCCTGGTGTGGCCTACCTTGGTTCAAGGATAGAGTTTTGGAAGGTGTTGTCTAGGGTCTGGTATCCCTGATTTTGTTTGGGTTTATTGTCACGGGTTAATTCCTAACATGGGTTTTTTTGATTGCATGTTTTAGTCCTTTTTGCCTCGGCAGTTCTTCAAAATTTACTATAATAAGGTTTTGGGACCCTTTAAAAAAACCCCTGTATATAATATTCTACTTACCAAAAAAATAAGAACAAAATTTGTTAAGGAAACACTTATGAAAGAGGAGAGAATGAGTCATTTAGAGGTCTATTCAAATATTGAGAAATGCTTTAAGTAGTGCCATTTAGAGGAAGGAAAAACAATCAAGGTAAAGAAGCTCAATTTTTGAGGTAGGAAGGAGACATTTGATTTACAAAAAACACTATGATTTCCATCTAGAGGACCATATAATAGGAGAAAAATGTTTTATAGAAGTTGTACATGCCATTTGAGTGAAAGAATACATTATATAAACCATATAAATATAAAGGCAAGCAATTCATAAGCTAAGAAAATTTGTTTAAGGAAGCATAAAGACATTTTGATGAAGTTTGGCTATTTGGAGTTAGAGGTATACCGTCTAGAATAGGGAGAAGAATATCTAGGCATGGGATATTGAGAGCAATAGTTAGAGCATACAAATTGAGGATGAGTAAAATACAAAAAATAAAACATTTATCATGTGGAGGAGGAAGCCATACTATTAGAAATATAATTAGGACAATCAGGGGTAACTATCACCAAAGGAGTTCAAGTTTAAATGCTTATACATTTAGTATATATGAAATGTAATGAAGGGCAAGAATTGGAGAACTAGAAGAGCAAAGGAGAAGCCATCCATGACTTTTTCCAAGTTCTATGTAATAGCAAGGACCCAAAATACATAGAGGAGGAGTTAGTGTAGGATTTTTAAGGACTCACATGGAGTGAACACAGCACTAGAGCATGAGATGGAAGTAGAAAAAGGAAGAACATGACATAATAGAGAAGGAAGAGATGGCTTAAGGTCATAGTATTGGATTGAAACTCTTGATGAAGACTAGAGAGGCAAGGGGACGGAGTTGATATATTCACCCTAACAAAAGACTAAGAGTAAGGAGAGAACACATACCCCCATGGATGAGATAACATGAACTATACTTGTAGGATAATTTTATAGGATTTTATGGCATGATGCTCCTCTAGAGAATTCGTTGAATGTAACTTTCTAAAATATAGTTGTATACCAAATAATTCAAGTAGTTTGCTTTGATATGAATTTAAGTCATATCTATTATAGATGCTAGAGAAGTATAACTTAGAGAATAATAGGAGTACGATCTCACTTGGCAATAAGGAAGTATATGTGTTATTTTTTCCTAAAAATTTCAAAAGAGTGTACATGCTACCTACCATAAATAGTAGTATACCCATTATGGAGGGGATAGAACCATGCATATCAAAAGTATTCATGGATAAATGTTTCAACTTGAGTCACAAAGAAGTTGGAAAATTGACAAAGCATGAAAATCATGGATTGAAGATGCATCATTTGAAATAAAAAAGTTGCATTGTACAATGAACATGGTTATATCCATTTTTTTAAGAGATCAATGAGCCACATATATGCCCACTTGGATTGTACCATACATGGAAGGGATCATGGACAATGTAAAGTTTGACTAGACATAATTCTTGTTATACCATATATAGAATTTTCTATTATGGTTCATGAAAAATTTCTTTATGGATTTTCACACCATTGTGCTACTGTTGGATGTAGCAACATATGAGAATGTCCATTTTCCAAGATTATGCATACCTCAATAATTGCTAAAATGATTACCTATAATTTTCATTGGATCAATATAGCTCCACTAACAAGAATAAGACTAATAAAAAAAAGTAATAAGGTATTTAGTATAGAAGAAGAAGGTCATAAAAATGAATAAGAGTAAGAAACAAACATTATAGTTAGTTGAATCATCATAATAATATGAGGGAGATGATATAAATGCATTAGAAAAAGAGTCATTTAATTTTGGTAGGAGTGAGAAGTGATTATCCATTGCAAAGGAGTGAGAGAGAGAGGAGAATAGGTATAAGCAATTGGATTAGAAATGGTAGTAGATGAAGCAAAATTTCCAATCCCATCCTCAAATCTAGCCACACCAGTCTTAATCCAAACAAGTAATATGAGGGGTGAATCATACCACCTAAAGTATTACCACAATATATGATAGTTGGTAAATTTAGGGAAAGTTCTACATGACTTATACCAGAATAGTAATACCAAATTAAATGATAGACCTATATTATGGTGCAATGTGGAACTCTAATGAATTCAAGAATACAAAATACTTAAAGAGGCACTATAAGTATCATTGCAAGTATCAAAATAAAGGCCTCATAGAAGGATATACAATGATCAAGAAAACCAGAGCAACCAAAATTTATGTAGGAAGAAATGCAAGTGGAGGAGATAGTATAAAGAGAAGAAGTTACATAAAAAGAAATGTAGTCAACATTGATAGTGGTAGATGATGTAAAGGATATCAATACTACATTGGAAGCAATGGATACCTCATACCTAATGAAGTTTGAGAGGCAACCAAATTTTATGTAGGATTTTTAGTAGACACATTGTATTTCTAGTAGAATTATATTTCCACCACTGCATTATGGTATTTTGTAGAGGAGACAAAGAGTTATGGTTCCCCACTATTTGATGATAAGAATCCAATAAAGATAATATTTGCTACAAATTAGAAAATTACACAAACACCATGAGTTTCAAGAGGAGAAGAAGTATTAAAACATATATCATAGAATATTTTATGGTAGATGAGTATAGCTATGAACCACTAGAACAAGAAGATGAAGTGTTGAAAGGAAATGATGCTATGGTTGATGCAAGGAAGTAGGTTGAGCCATAAATTTAGGATAAAGATAAATAAAGTAAAGTGAATACTAATATAAGAGGAATAAATGAGGAGGATAAGGAAGAAAAAACCATTGAAGATGATGATATTTGGGAAGGAGGTGACACAAGAAAACACTATTTGATTACGATGCTAAACTTGAGGAAAACCCTAATTTATGGTGCAAGGATCAATAAGTAGGTGGACAATTCCTTTGAGAATTTGGGAGGGGTAATTTAGAGGGTGAAAATTGAATTCTAAGTTAGTACCTTTAGAGGTGGTAGTAGTAGTTATGAGTGAATTTGAAGCTGGTTAGAATGATTAGTTGGGTCCAATATTAGGAACATAAAGAGATTTGAGGAGATCCATAAAATTCACCCATGGGAGCTTCACATGAGTAATAGTACACACACATTTATTAAGGTGAACACTACTAGAGGAGACTCCAGTGTTATATTAACATATACACTAAATTTATATCAATGAGAATAAGTTTTATGACTATCTTGACTCATAGGCTATAAATAAAGTCAAGATGACATCAAAATTAGAATCAAAATATGCTAGAATAAATTTCTTATCCTATATAATATAGTGGTTGGCATTTGGATTAAATACATTTTAGGAGATGACGACCAAAATGAAGTTATAAATAGAAGAATAGTCAATCAAATTACAAGAGATGTAGGATCAACTTGAACAAGTGCAATAAGAAGCCAAAGAAATATTAGTAAGGTTACAATATAAAATGGATTAGTTACAAAAAAAAAAGGACAAAATCAACTAATTAAATAATTGAAGTTGGAGTGTGTGGTGATAGAGTAGGCTCTTGAAACAAATGTGTAAGAGGTAGCTCACTGTGATCTATAAATTATAGAGAGATATCAACAACTTGTAGATTCAAAAAGGAAAGAAATAAAGTTATGTTCAAGGATTGTAGAGATAGGGTAGAAGTCACAACATTATGTATTCTAATGGGAAATATACAAAGCCTATGTCAAGAACTTGAAGGATGAAATACAAGTCCTCTAAATTCATATAAAATAGTTGGGATTTGCACCCATTTAGATTCCATCTACTCTCTATCTATAGTAGAGTTAAAACCCTTAGAAGAAATATAATCATCTATGAGGACATCAACCAATCTAGAGAGGATGAAAAACGTAGGAGCCTATTTTTACATGGCACTACCTCAAGCACCACGTGAAGGATGCTCAATTGCATAAGAAGCTAAGTATATGATTTTTTTATTATACATACAATTTTATAATTTTATATTATTGTGTAGTTCGAATGTTATGTGTTTGATGAAATGATTACTAGAATACATGTAATTCAAATGTTCATTTGTTCATGTGATTTTTATATACATGTAATTCCAATCTCATATAATTATAATATCTTGTAATTAGAAGTGTTCTGGTAGTTAGGGTTAGGTACAAGGAAGTTGGAAACTAAATCTCATTTCCAAGGAAAAGTATAAGTAGACCCCTTTCAATTCCAAATACATCCAAGAATTAGATAACATTATTCAACCATCTAATTGTGTGTGCTTGGAACCTTATCTATGTTGTGCATGTAATTGCATATGATTATGAATGACTATGTTTGTTGTAATTGAATCTAAATTACTCTTCTAAAATAATGCAAGTGATAAAGCATATTTTCATTCCATTTGAGTTCTAACTATTTATTTCTTGTACATGGTGAATGTTGTTTATTGTTAATATCTCCTATAATTTATTCCTATATCATGGAATATCACTACTATGCTACAATCTCCATAGTATAAGGATCCAAATAAACAAGATGATATTAAGAAAGAGGAGGATTATATTGGACTCTCACACTTTGCACTAAAGGAAGTGCAAAACCATCACACCATCAAGGTCTAGGGTCTAATTAAAAAAATTACCAAGTTAGTTTTTTATTGATCTTTGTAACACATCATAATTTTATTATCATAGATGTGATAAAAAAACTTAGGATTGTATGTTAAAACTTTGGATATCCAATGTTGGTAAAAATTCTTATATGACATCAGTTTTTGATGTCAGACTTACAATGGGTAGCTATACTTGGATAGGAAATATGAGAGATGGACATGGAAAGTGTGTAAATTATTCTATGGGCTCAATGGCTATTCTAATAGGGTGATGGTACTATGCATATATAAAAGTTATGGGATCATTAAACTCTAAGGTTTAAAAACTCCACCATTTTTAGTTCTTATCAGATGAAGAAGATTTTAATAAATGGTAGGAAGGGCATATTGGTATAAATATATGGCATGGAAGTCAAGGTAAAAAATTAGGAACATCTTGTTCTCCCCTCTAAGATATAGTTCTTCATAAAAAAATATGCTAAAGTATTAGAGGAAAATAAAAGTCTTCCTCCAAATTACACACATGATCATGCTACCCATTTAATTTTGGGTAGCCATTCACAAATTGTTTGCACATAACAACTTCAAGACATGTTATAGTAAGGAATTATTCAACCTAATACCAATCCTTAATTTTACCTTATTGTCATGGTGAAGAATAAGGATGAAACTTTGAGGATGTGTCTAGATTTATGATCCCTCAATTATAAAGATAAGTTTCATATTCCTATTATTGATGACCTATTAGATGAATTGCATGGTACTCAATTTTTTACTAGGATATACTTGCATTATAGATTTCATCAAATTTTTGTTAGAGAAAAGAATATTCATAAAATATTTTTTTGAATCATGAGGGTCATTATGAGTTTTTTATAATACCATTGGGTCTTACTAATACTCCATCCACCTTTCAAAATTTTATGAATTCTATATTTAGACCTCTATTGTAAAAAAATATTTTTATCAATTTTGATGATATTTTGGCCTATAATTAGACTTGGGAAGACCATTTGCAATATATGGAGTAAATGATCAAACTCTTAGTGAATGAGCAATTGTTTTTCAAGAGGCTTAAATATTCCTTTTATGTTTCTAAAGTAGAATATCTAGGTTACATTATTTCTCAAGAGGGTCTTGGGATTGGCCCTAATAAGATTAAAGAAAAACAATATTAGCTAATCTCTAAATCTCTTAAGAGTCTTCATGGGTTCTTAGATATCACCATTTATTATACAAAGTTTATAAAATATACAAATCCTTTGTGTTGGAATATATAACATCATTTAGTACATGCTAATGTACCACCTTGGGTACATATTTATATTAGGAAAGTGTATTAGATTAGAATAAAAGTATTTACTTTATGCAATGTAATAAATGCATTATGCAATGTAATAAATGCACAAGTGTGCAAAGTATTTTGAAAATGTAAATGTGCATAGTTATCCATATGCACATGTGTCATAGAAAATGAATATGAAGAGTCATAGGAAGAGTGAGGGTCAAGAAAGCTCCATATGAAGAGTCACATTCATTTGTATATATGTGTATATGAGGGTGTGAAAGAGAGAACAAGATATAGAGTGATTGGTTATATACAGTCATAATGGAAAGTGATGAAGTATGATGTATTTGAGGTCTTTATTCAATAAAAATCATATTTTTTTGAGAATTTATTAGTGGTATTTATATGATCCATTTCTAAAGTTATTTATGAGTTTTATATGCTTAATATATTTCCATTATCATATATTTCATATTGTAACTTTATTTTAGATCTTGTGGTTACTTTATTCTATGTATCTAGCTTCAAAAGCTAACAATGGTATCAAAGCCACAACAAGGTTTTGTCTTGCACAAGTTTTTAGTTGCAATGGATATTTCCACTGGTTAAGGAGAGTCTAGTAAAGTAGAAGAATTTACCTCTAGAAAGGAAAACCAGAGAAGATAGAATTTCTCAATGTGTTGAAGGAAAACCAATGAAATTTGAAGATTTACCTATTCCAAGAGTGAATTTAGAATATAAGGAGATTTACAAGTCTTGAAGATGGACCTTGACATTAAGGAGATTAAGAGACCTTTGAAGGAGGTCCTATTGAAAATTTTGATAGATATAAGAAATATTCTAGATTAATTTTTGGTTAGAATCTTTCCATAGGGTTGAAGGAAAACTTGTGAAGACTAGGAATCAACATAGATTTGGTTCCTCTAGTTTTGGGAATATTGATTTTTGAATTCTGGAACTTTGAATATATTTATCTATTATTGTCTAACTCTTTGTTGTAGAAAAGTAGACATTGAAGATTAAGGAGGTCCAATAAAGAAGACCCCATTAAATATTAAGGAGGTCCAAGAAAGAAGGACTCATTGAATATTAAGGAGGTCCAAGAAAGAAGACCTCATTGAATATTGAGAAGAACCAAGAAGGAAGTCCTAATTAAATATTTCTGAATATAAATTGAATATTGAAGAGAACCAGAAAAGAGGTCATAATGAAGAACTTCTAAATTTGGAAAATTGAAGATTGAAGACTAAATATAAAGGAGGACTACAAAAAGGTCCTATTGCAGAGTTGAGAAGCAATAGATTTTGGAGATCCAATAAAAGAGATATCATTGCAAAATTTCCATAATTAGAATATTGAAGAAACCAAGGTAAGGTTTCATTAAATAATTTATTAAGAAGAGTTGAGTAGCTACATGATTATAAGACCCAAAATAAGAGGTTTCAAGAATATTTTGGAGAAGAAGAAGGCTAGATAAAGCCTCATTGTAGAAGACCCAAAATAAGAGGTCTCAAGAAGATTTTAGAGAAGAAGAAGAAGGCTAGAGAAAGCCTCATTGCAGAATTAGAAGACCCAAGATAAGAGCTCTCAAGAAGATTTTAGAAAAAGAAGAAGGCTAGAGAAAGCCTCATTGCAGAATTGAAGCAGTGGCCATTGCAGGAGATTTGAAGAAAAAGTTAATGTTAAAATATTGCAAGTAGGAGAAGATATTAATAAGAGAAAGCTAGGACAATTGTTTCCATTCGACAAAAATCACAAAAGGAAAAATAATTTGGTAAGAAGTTTGCAAATTTTTGAGAAGGTTTTGAAGATCTCAAGAAATCCATATTCTTGAAGAATAAGACAATGAACGAGATCATATTTGAAGTCATAATTCAACAAGAAGCTTAAATAAAGAAGAATTATTGAAGAGGCCATATATTTGAGAGATTTGATAACATCCATGAAGGTTTTGTATGGTTATTTGTAAAAGAGGAATTTGCCGATTTTCAAAGGAGAAGTTGAAAGGTCATAGGATAGAAAATTGAAAAAAGCATAGAGCTGCGATTTGGAGAAGCTTTGGAAATATTTTGGAGTATTTTTGGATAGCCAATTAAATGAATTCTTGAAATTTAAATATAGAATCAAATTTAAAGATTCATGGACACCAAGGAATCATATTTTGTAAGCAATGATTCAAGAGGTTTGATCTGCAAATTTTAACGTCATTGAAAGAGTAAAACAAGCTGTATTTTAAATAATTTTAAGGACATATTTGGAAAATATTTGAACAATGAATCCTAAGAGTATCTAGCAATATATAAAGGAGGATAATTGATACAATTTTGGATAGCAAGAGGGTAGCATTTATAGCTACAGAATTCAGAAGTTGACAACATACATTTGAAGGAAAAATAAGAGAAAAATGTACAACAAGAAAGCTGATTTTTGGGCAGCAACTACAACTACAAGATTAAATATTCCATATCTACCAAAAAAGAGGAGTACAACTAAAAAATTACATAAAGACAAGACAACAAGCTATCAAGAAGAAAAGTTACAAAGAAGGCCATAAAAGGTGTGTACAATTGATGCTATAAAAAGTATTCTTTTACAAAGTTTGAAAGTAGTTATTATAAGATTTTTGAAAGCATCATTTTTAGAGCTATTAAAAGCTAGAAAAAATAAGATTTAGTAAAGTGTCTCTAAGTCAAGAAAAGAGACACCATTGTCATTATAAAATATGCAAATTATAACAACAATAGTTAAAGCTTATAAAGTGATAAAAATGAGTGATAAGGAAACTATTTTATGTTATTTTTTATATAATAAAAAGGCAGATTTATTCTAACATATAGTGAGGCCGAATAGTCCTCAAAACAAAGGTAAATTTCAGGTGTCTAAAGACACCAAGAGGAGCATCAAGCTTGTAGAATACATTGGTGAAGGAAACCACCAAAAAGAGTGGTAAATCCACCACTAAAAGCACCACCGAGTTGCATAGGTTGAGCACCATAGAAAGGTGCAAAGGTGACAACAAAGTACAAGGGGAGAAGCACCTGAATGTTGCCTAGAAGAATATTCACTATATAGGAGAGGATCCACCACCAAAAGGAGCACAAAAAAGCCACTATGGAAGAGCCACAAAAGAGGAGCATCAAAGTGGAAGAGAATTACCATTGAAGAAGTTGAAGCACCATCTATAAAATTAGAAACATAAACAACAAAATAAGACAAGGTTTTTGCTATTGAAAAGGAATTAAGAGACACCAAAGATCTAAGTTATTGCAACCACCAAGAAGGGAAACAAATAGAGAACATGCATAACATATTATGCAATGTTGCACTAGCATGTTGAGTATATTGCATGCACAACCAAGTGTCCAGAAGAAGAACATAATACAACCAAGGAAGACAAAGCATCAAAGAGCATTACAAATTCATCCATAAGGTTGGGGAACATTATAACATTGCTTGTGCCACTTGTCACAAGAAATAAGCAGTGCTATAAGTCATCCAAGAGTCATAGATTATGTTCATATTGCTTGTGCCATTTTTCACAAGAGAGGAGTACTAAAAACCATTGAGAAGCTATAGGTTACATTAAAAAGGGCCAAGGAAGAGTTTTAGTGACACTTGTCACTCATCTTGCAAGAAATAAAACATTACCAAGGAAGGCAAAATATTTTTGAGCACCCATTTATTGCATGAGATGGATATACTTTGGCATTACCTCATTTACTACAACAAGGATTCATTTACATTGAAGGTGAAGTGCCTTGACCAGATTGAAGGGAGTTGACCAGAGGAGTAAGAGCACCCAATTTTCAAGCAAGTCCAAGTACAACATTAAGGAGGGAGCACCTAAAATATTAAAGGTAATATTTATTACTTTTGGAATTAAATTTTATAGATAGGAGTTATAAGGATTAATGGAAATATTATCTAAGGTTAAAGTTAAAATTATTTTATTGGAGAGATAAGTATTATTTAAACCTTATAAATATGAATTTTACAATTTGAAAGCTTTTACAAAATATTGAAGACTGATTTGGGATTTGAAGCATTAATTTTGAAGTTTTGTAAAATTGCACATTTGAGTTTACAAAACTAATTAAAATATTTGCAATTTGATAAGTTTGGAGAAATAAGGTATTCTACATAAAATTAGGAATACACAAAACTTGCAAATATTATTTTTAGAATTTCTAAATTTCTAAAGTTGGATTTATAAGGAATTCAACATCAACATAGTTTTATGAAATTTAGAATTGAAAATTATATTTGGGAGATAAAAGGAATTCAAATTAGAATTTTTTGAAGAGAATTAAAGAGCCTTGATAAACTAAATCATAAAAGTAGGAATAATAGAATCAAAATAAGAAGATCACAGGTTCACAAATTACACAATATTTATCCTAGAAACCATAAACTGAGAAAAAACCAGCACAATAATATCTTATTATTGCATTAACTTGACCGTCTTCAATAATAAAATATTCTTCTTCTATCTCACCCAAACCCTAATGTAAGTGCGATATATATAACAAAGGCACATGCATAAATTGTACAATATCATGGGCAAAAAAGCATGGGTTCAAATATAGTAATCCTAAAATCCCATATGGGTCTAAATTTAACTTAAAAAATCCTAAAAATTTTAGTGTTAAATAGGTATAGAGTGTCTAGTACCTTTTAGTGTTAACCCTACCAGAATAACATGTAAAATATTCAACATATTTTTAACATTCTCCCACTTGTTGAATAATTTACATAGGGGATAACAACTATTATTGTCAACTATCAAGGGAAACCATACCCATAGATCTTCTACACCAAGAAATTTTTTGAGTAGGTACAACCTTTGTTAACAAATCAACAATATTCTTCTCTGTATCAACTTTATCCAATATCACTCGGTTCTCTTCAACCATCTCTCTCCCAAAATGGTACTTTATATCAATATGTTTTGATCGATCATGAAAACCAAATTTTTTTACCAAAAATATTGCACTCTGATTGTCACTGTTAATTCTCATAGCCTTCTATTTAATGCCAACTATTGAACACAACCCTTGTAGCCACATTGCTTCTTTACTAGTATGAGTTACTGCAATGTACTCTACTTTTATTGTGGATAAAACAACTGATTGCTTTTCACTCATCCAAATTACTACTCCTCTGAATAGCCTGAACACATAAGAACTCATGGATATTATCTTATCAAGATCTCCAACCCAGTAAATATCCACAAACCCTTGTAGATTTACAATATTATTATCTCTAGATTTTCCTTCATAACAGATAGCATAATTTGTAGTTCCATGCAAGTATTTGAAGATCCTCTTCACAATAGTCCAATGTTCCTTTCCAGGATTTGACATATATTTTCTAACTACTCCCAATGCATGTGCAATATCAGGTCTAATATAGACCATTGCATACATCAGATTGTCCACAACACTAGCATAAGAAACATGATGCATTTCTTCAATTTCCTCATCTATTTTAGGACACTGTTCAACAAATTATTTTTAATTAACTAGATATGGAGTACATACTAGTTTACAATCATGCATCCTAAACTTTTGTAGTATCAAATCAACATATTTTCTTTGATTTAACCACAAATTTCTATTTGCACGATCCCTTATTATTTCCATACCCAAAATAATTTTTGCAACACCCAAATCCTTCATGTCAAACTCAGAAGATAACTAAAATTTTATTAATTGTATCATCTCCTTACTGTTACCAATTAATGCAAGATCATTGTATTATGCTTAGTAAAATGAGTTGCATATTAAATATGAATCATTGTTATTATAGAATCGCTATTTAGAAAACAATGTAATGCCTTATATATTCAAATTGTATATTCGATTGATGCCCTATTTGCAATCGTATGATTGCATTAAAATACCTACTCTAAAGGTGAGAGTGAAGGGTTGTAACCCTTCCAAATATAATTAATAAATAATTATAATTAGTAGACTATGTTAGGAGGGTCCTAACATGCTAATCTCCTTAAAAAGAACTTTGTCCTCAAATATGGAATTATGGAAATTGCTACTGGATATCGTGAAGTCTCCCAAGTAGTATCCTCTAAAGGTAGACCATTCCAGTGGATCAGAACTTTTGTGATATCTTGATTATGAAGGTGGCAAGAGTGACATTCTAAGATAGCTTCAGGTTCAACCAAAAGTACTCCATCATTAGTAAATTCAGGGAGGTTAGTTTGTATAGTGATGTTGTCTCCTACCACTGGCTTAAGGCAAGATACATGAAATACAGGATGAATTTTGGAAGTTGGTGGCAACTCTAGTTTGTAAGCAACAACCCCAATACATTGGAGAATCTTATAAGGTCCGTAGAACTTGTGCGTTAACTTTTGTGAACCTTTTTGTTTGAGAGAGGATTGATGGTAAGGTTGGAGGCATAGGAAAACCTTATCACCCTCCTGAAAACTATGCTCACTTCTATGTTGATCGGCTTGCTGCTTCATGCGATTTTGGGTGATGTGTAAGTTCTCTTTTAGGATCCACATAATGTCATATCGAGTAGAGAGTTCCATCTCCACTACTAGTACGTTGGTACTACCTAGAATATAAGAAGTGAGTTATGGTGGTGTTTGGCCATATAATGCTTCATAAGGAGTCATTTTGATGGATGTATGGTAGGAAGTGTTATACCACCATTCTACTAACGAAAGCCACTTTACCCAATGGAGCGGTTGAGTAGAGACGAAACAACGAAGGTAAGTTTCTAAGCATTTATTAACAACTTCCATCTGGCCATCGGTTTGAGGATGGTAAGCGATGCTCATACGAAGTTGAGTACCTTGTAATTTGAACAATTCCTTTCAAAAAGCACTAGTGAACATTGGATCACGATCACTAACAATCGTTGATGGCATACCATGTAATTTAAAGATGTTATCAATGAAAATATGGGCTATAGTACTAGCGGTGTAGGGATAAGCCACCAGACAAAAATGGGCATATTTGAATAAACGGTCTACTACTACAAAAATTGTTGTTTTTTCACCTGATTTTGGTAAGCCTTCAATAAAATCCATAAAAATATCTGCCCATGTTTTGGTTGGTATAGGAAGAGGTTGAAGTAATCCCGGAGTAGCCAGTGTCTCTCCTTTGTGTCGTTGGCAAGTCTCACATTCTTTTATGAAATTTTTGATGTAATTTTTCATACCCACCCAATAAAAAGATCTACTTACTCTCTTATATGTTTTTAAGAATCTCGAGTGTCCTAAAGAAGGAGAAATATGTAATTCATGGAGAAGTTTTTCACGATAAGAGGAATTCGGGGAGAGGACCATCCTTCCCTTGTACCTTAGTATATTATCCGTCCAAGTGTATGGAGGCTTACTATTGGAATTCTATTGGAGCTGTTGAATTATTGTGTGGATAGTAGGATCATTTATCCATTCTTCATGTACCTCATCTAGCCATTTAGGAATAAGGGAGGAAAGAGCATGGAATTGAGGCATGTCTTCAAATTTTCTAGAAAGTGCATCGGCTGCCTGGTTGTATTTTCCCTTTTTGTAGGTGATTTCATAATCATAGCCAAGTAGCTTAGTGACCCACTTTTGTTGTTCTGAAGTATTTGTACATTGTTCCAAGAAGTATTTTAGGCTATGGTGATCAGTGCGGATAATAAAATGTTGTCCAATAAGGTATGGTCTCCAATGTTGAATAGCATGAACAATTGCCAACATTTCTTTTTTATAGGTAGAACGAGCTAGACTCTTTTTAGAAAATGTCTTTCTTGTAAAAGCTAGAGGCTTTTCATCCTGCATAAGTACGAATCCTATTCCTATCCCCGAGGCATCACTTTCAATGATGAATGGTTTAGAAAAATTGGGTGTAGCTAGTACAGGAGTGGTACACATTGCATTTTTTAATGTAGTGAAAGCTTCATCCGCTTGAGATGATCATTTGAAGGCATGTTTCTTAAGTAATGTTGTTAGAGGAGCTACAATTTTGCCATAATATTTGACAAATTTTTGATAATATCTGTTAGCCCAAGAAACCCTCGAAGACATTTCAAGGTTTTTGGAATAGGCCAACTTTTCACATCCTCTATTTTGTGAGGATCTACCTTAACTTCGTCTTTAGAGACAATGTGTCCTAAGTATTCGATTTCTTGCTTTCCAAAGGAAAACTTTGATTTCTTTGCATAGAGTTGATTTTCCTTCAAAATTCTTAATGCTTGGCTAATATGGTTCAAATGATATTCTCATGTTTTGCTGTAAATCAAGATGTCATCAAAGAAAACTAAGATAAATTTATGGAGAAAAGGGTGGAATACCTTGTTCATTAGACTTTGAAAAGTGGAAGGAGCATTGGTAAGGCCAAATGGCATCACTAAGAATTCATAGTGCCATTCATGAGTGCGAAAGGCAGTCATTGGAATTTCCTTTTCATTAACTCTGATTTGGTGATAGTCTGATATTAAGTCTAATTTGGAGAAGTAGGCAGCCCCATGTAGTTCATCTAGAAGCTCGTCAATTATTAGAATATAAAATTTATCCTTGATGGTCATTTTGTTAAGTGCTCTAAAATCGACACATAAACGCCATGATCCATCCTTCTTCCTCACTAATATAACTGGAGAGGAGTAGGAGCTTCTGCTAGGTCTAATGACCCCTGCTTTAAGAAGCTCTTGTACTAATTTCTCTATATCAGTCTTTTGAAGATATGGATAATGGTAGGGACTAATATTAGAGGGTTGATGTCCTAGAAATAGTGGAATAGTGTGGTCGTGACTTCGTTGTGGAGGTAGTCCTTTTGGTTCATTGAATACCTCTTTATGGTGTTCTAATATTCTTTGTAACTCTGGCACCTCCTTTTCTTCGTGGGCTAGTTGGATTGAGAACAATTGGGATACCATTCCTTTGCTTCCCTTTCGGATAATTTTCTCCATTCTATGAGAACTTATGATTTGAGAAGGTCCAGATTTTAATCCTTTGATAGTATATGTTTGGTTCTTTTCTATGAACTTCATCCATAGCTCATCAAATTACCACTGCACTATGCCCAGTGTTCGTAGCCATTGTACTACGAGTACAATGTCACAACCTCCTAGGGATAGTACATACATATTCCCTTTCATGTTATAATCCCCTATAGTTAGTTTTATATTTTTGCACTTACCTTTACATGAAATTTTACCTCCATTTCCAATCATTACTTCAAAATTATTGCAAGGGTATATGAAATAATTAGCCTATTTAGCCACTTTAGGATCGATAAAATTATGCGTGCTGCCAGAGTCTAAGAGCACAGTAAGGTTTTGTTTCTTAAAACATCCTTTAACCCTCATCATATGTGGAGCAGAGAACCCTGCCAGGGCATTGAAGGAAACCTTAGGTGTATTCTCCTCATCGCTAGTATTGGATATTACCTCCACTTCCATCTCGGTTTCTTCATTGGTGGAATTTACATCCTCCTTAGAATCCAAAATATACAACTTTCATGAGGCACATTTATGATTTCGGTCAAATTTCTCATCACAGTGGTAGCAAAGCCCCTTAGCTTGTCGATCTTTCATTTCTTCAAAACTGAGACATTTAATTGGTAGAGTTGGGTTAATTTTGGGGGTGGTGTAAGTGCTTTGTGTTCTATCATTTTGCATTGGTTTAGGGGTGATGTAAGTGGTTGATGATTTCCCCATAGGTGGTTTCCATAATCGACGTTGCACCTTGATTTTGTCTTCAGCTAGTTTTGCCAACCCTATGGTCTACATCATGGTTGTGGGATTATACATTTGCACTTCTATTCAGATTTCTTCATTTAATCCACTGATGAAATAGTCCTAAAAGAAGGAAGCATCTAGCCCAATTTTTTGATTTTGTAATCATTCAAACTCAGCTTGATAATCTCATACCAAAGTGGTTTGACATAATTTAGTGAGGGCTCCTGTGAAATTTTCAAAAGTGCTTGGTCCAAATCGTACCAATAGATTTTGTGTAAAGGTTAACCAAGTAGGAGTGTCATTGGTTTTTTGAACCACTGGTACCATTGGATGGCTTCATTATCTAAGTGGAAGGACACAATATGCACCCTTTGTCTTTTCCAGAATTTGATTCAATGAAAAGTATTGTTATGTTCGATAAATCCAATTTGTAGGGTCATCGCCTTCAAATTTTGGAAATTCCAACTTGGTAGTTCTGGGTAGGATGGATGTTTGTGGCCCTCCCAAAGGTGATGGTCCTCTGTTAGTGTGGTTCATGTGTGTTAGTGCCAAATTTTGAGAGATAGATTCTAGCTTTAAGTTCATTGCGACTATTGTATCTTGGATGTCTTGTGTCTTAACTGCGTTCTCCTCCTTGACTTCACGAATTTCCTAGTAAAGTTTATCCATATCTAGGGACCTTATTCCATCGGCCATTTTAGTAGGTATTTTGAAAAATTTATTGCCAAAATATTGACAAATTTGCAAAAATTTGTTAGCAGCATTTGCAAAAAGTTGTTAGCAACTTTTGCAAAACATCGCTTCAAAATTTGCTCTAAGGACAACAACTTTTGTTTGTTTTTATAAAAATTGGTTGGGCTACTACCTTAATTTGATGTCCCTATATTCTGTATTCTACTGTTAATAATTGATAGTAGGAGTTGTAAAGCATGACACAACTGCGGGCATGACACATGAATCCACAGGCTAGCGGTAGACCAGGCATGACACACGAGGCAATAGGTAGGCACGAAAAAGAATAGCAATATGGAGGTCGAGTGGTACATAGGATGAACGTGATAGCAATCGATGGCAAGCGACAGGCAAGTAGGGCCTAGGTAGTAGGTTGGTAGAGCATGAAACAAGGATGAAAGTGGATAGTGGTAGGTTCGGTAGTCAAGGATGAAATGGACAGCAAGGCATGAAACATGAAGCATGTGAGCAGAGCGTAGATAGAGACAATAGGGAAGAACAGTCAACAATGATCAACACGATGTAAATTTTAAGGGTCAAAAAATAAGTGGTAAGGCTTGGTAGGCGGTTCACATGAGAAGGGAATCAATCTACAGCGTGACCTAAGTCACGTGTTGGAATATGCATGTTTCTCATTTTAAATGGCTTGAGTTCACTTTTTTTGTGAATGTGGGATTATATCCCTAAGTTTTAAATATATTTCTTATCCCTTTCGACTACCTACTAACGAACATCCAACTAGCAATTATTCCCAATGTCAAAAATTTATTTAAATGTTATAATTTAATCCTTAAACCTTAGTTAAGTTTGAATTTTAATAAAATTCTTTGCCGTGAACCTGATGTCATTGAGATTTTGACAGGATGCCTGGACGTATCCTGGAAAACTCTTGCTACTGTCGATAGGAGGCTCTTCTTGAAATTAAAACTTAGTTGCTCATTGATAGATGATCTATGGTATAATTTTTTTAAATAAACTCCATTGGATTTTTTTTTATAATCTTTCCTAAAGACATCTCCTGTTGACTTTTGTTGTCTGATAAATATGCTGTTAATGACTATTGTGATTGTCTACGTGGTGAACCTTTGATGAGTTATCTGTTGTTTAACAGATGCAAGAGTGAAATGAATGGTGAAGACCCTTAACTAGTCCTAGAGCGCTGCTCTGATACCAGATGTAATATCACTATCTTATGCTTAGTAAAATAAGTTGTAGATTAAATAGGAATCATTGTTATTATAGAATCGTTGTTTAGAAAACAATGTAATGCCTTATATATTCAGATTGTATATTTGATTGATGCCTTATTGCAATCGTATGATTGCATTAAAATAACTAATCTAAAGGTGATAGTGAAGGGTTGTAACCCTTCCAAATATAATTAATAAACAATTATAATTAGTAGACTATGTTAGGAGGGTCCTAACAATTAACACCATGTCATCCACATACAATACAATTATAACAAAATTTCCACCTTCCTTTTTGAAATATACACATGGATCTGCTTTGCTTTTTCCAAGCCCAAGTGTCAAGAAAAACCTATCATATTTTTGGTTCCTCCTTACCTTTTACCTTAAAGCATTTTGGTTGTGACATGTATATATCTTCATAAAGTTCACCATGTAGAAAAGATGTCTTTACATCCATCTGTTCTATTTCAAAATCAAAAGCAATAGAAATAGCCAATAGAAATCTAATTGAAGTTATTTTAGCCATAGGAGAAAAAATCTCACCAAAGTCAATTCCCTCGAGAAAATTCTTTTTCTACCAAGCAAGCCTTGTATTTCTCCAAATTTCCTTCTACATTGTACTTCTTCTTGAATAACCACTTACAACCAATAAGTTTTCTGCCAGGAGGTAATTTCACCAAGTCCCATATCTTATTTTTATCCAAGGACTCCATTCCTTCTTCCATAGAACTTTTCTAAGAATTATTCTCACTTGAATGAAATTCCTCCTTTATAGTCTTGGGTTCTGTTGGTCCGGATTTCATACGCACCCCGCGAAAGGATGGGCAGGAAGCCCCGGAGACACCCACGGGACGGATCCCACTCACTTTAGGATCTAGCTGGTTATCCAAGATGCGAGTTACAGAGTTGGGTTGAATGGCTATTCACTCTTTTCCACTTCTGGAATAGATTTCAATATGGACTGCTCTGTTACCTTACAGGGGGTTCTTGAAATTGTTCAGTAGTTGTCACTTGTTTATCAGATTTAACTTGCATTCTTGATCTAGCTCTCATGGGTCAGCATATTCAAATAAAAGACAAATAAAGAAAATAAAAATGGATCATTTCATCGAAAACAAAGAGAGGGTAGGGTAGGGCATAAAGAGAAGTTCATTAGAATTTAAACTGTAAAACCCTAAACTATCAATCTTATCTATGCTATCAGCTTCACAACGAACAAATCAAAGAAGAAAGTGTCTAGTCGGTCTAAGATCACTTTCAACTAAGAGCACAAGGCGAGTGAAACAGATCTAGCAAAAAATTATAAATCCAAGGGCAGCTGGTTAAAACTGGTATCTTTCATCGACAACCTAGCTCACACAGTGAAGACAGAGCAATTAGAACAAACTTACACCTAAAATCTATAATTTTCCCTAGCAGACAATAGAACAACTGAAGCCTAACAGCATATTTAAACTTGATAATGGCAGATTTACAACATATATCTAACAAACTTTAATGGAACGGATAACAAAAGAAGATACACTTATCACACTCTGCAAAAGATTAGGCTCCTGGCCATGCTATCACAGAAAAGCTAAAGCACATCAACTCCAAGTCCAGAAACAAAGGATTTCACAAAATTTGTAAGAAATTGCTTATAAGCCTTTTATTTCTAAGTCTCCACCTCCCGCAATTATATTGAGAAGAAGTATTTATAGATTCAGGACAGACCCTGATCTTTTCAGAAATATCTTCTTCCCCAAACTACAAATCTTATCTTACTAAACCCTAGGACTAGGGTTTTACAATAAAAATCCATTTAAAATCAAAGTCCAGATAGAACTTAACCCTTCGGCAAATCAGTGCAGTTAGCTGCCATAAATGGAGAAGATAAAATCTAAAGCCACTTGCATTCATCCGTAGCTGCAAATAAATGCCTCCATTAATTCTGTTGGTGAGCCGGATGAGTCACCACTTCTCCATCAATTTGATCTCCGCAAAGCCATCCCTGAGTTGAAATGGTCTTCATGCTATCAATTCTGTCATAAATCTCCATTGAATGCTTTCACCGGCATCTTATCCTCTAGCATGGCAGTCCTCGATCAAATCTTCACTTTAAATTTGATTTTATGGCCTTTCCCGGTTGTCCCGCAAGTGACAGGTGGAATCCTGCATGAAAGACAAAAGATTAATTAGTTCTTTAATAAAACATAAAATCAAATCTTAAAGGATAAAACAGATTAAAAACCGCAAAATAAGCTTACATGTCGGCCATGCTCTGTCTCATACATGCTTTGACACGTGTCGCTACCCCAGGATGCCCTCCGTTACAGCTGGAATGCACTTTCAGGTCCTTTGAGGACTTTCTCTCTCCTGTCGTGATTCTGCGACATGTCGCGATTTCGTGACATGTCACAAAATCGCGACGTCCATGGCTCATCGGCAACTTCTCTCTCCTCAGGCCACAAAAATGTGACATGTCGCGATTTCGTGACATGTCGCGAAATCGCGCCTCCCTGCCGGTCGCCGTATAATTTTCTTTCACAAGTCGTGAAACTAGAACACGTCGCGATATCGCGATAGTTCCCGTAGCTGCATGCATTGACCACGTTGACCGTGATTTTGCGACACATTTATGACTTAGCCGATTTTCATTCTGCAGCCCACTTTCTCTCTCCTATCGTGAAAATGCGACATGTCACGATTTCGCGACATGTCGCAAAATCGTGCCCTTTCGTATGTTTTCTTTCTCTCCTCTGGCCGGCAGCGATTCTGCGACACTTTCCAAAAATGGAAATGTCGCGATATCGCGACACTTCCAAAAATGGAAAGTGTCGCGATTTCGCTACACAAAAATGACTTAGCTGCTTTTTGATTTACCTGTCGCGATTTCGTGACATTTTCGAAAATGGAAGTGTCGCGATATCGCAACACTACCAAAAATGGAAAGTTTGATTTTTCATGAATTTATGCAACTGTTTTCTGGATTTTTCTTGGTACCGGTGCAAGATTTTATTTGTGCATGAATGATTCTAGCATGTAAAAAGTGAATTCTTGGATAACACAGCTGGAATGCAAGAAAAAGCACAACTTTAAAAAGGAGGCAAGCAAATTTGGATTTAAAACCTGAAAATTATCAAGAGGGTCCCTGCTGCAAAAATGGAAGTTCAGGGCTTTCAAGAGGATGGAATCTCATTTTTCAGTGGGGGTGTGTTGCTTCTCAACAAATGGCGATATCTGCGGGTAAAATAGTAGCACTATTTTAGAACCCAAGACTCTGGCTTCAAAACAAAAAGACCATGCATCATGCCTTGCCACAGACATTCTTCACAATAAATTGACTACTAACTGCTAGCTGTTAAAATTTCCCAAGGACATACTAGGCTGAATTACTTCAAGGAAGATTTCTGATGTGCAATTACAAAGGGTATAAAAATTTCTTCAAGGATAACTGAATTGAATGATAACTTTGGACTGATCAACTTTTCTAGATTGTAAAAGGGGAAACCGAGTAGAGCTTTGTTTACTAGTTTAGCCTCTTACAGCCTAGACAGAGTTACCCTTTAGATTTACACGACCCAAATTTACAACTGTAGGGCAGAATCTAATATTGGCTGCCTCTTCATTATGTAATTCTTTTTTTTTTTTTTATCTTTTTTTTTTTTTTTATATCTCTCCCTCTGAAATATATCAATATCTGAAATGCTTTTAGGGAAATCACAATTTTCTTCTAACACTTGATCAATTTGCAACTGTTTCAGTCCAGGCATTAATAGCCTTTGTGGGTACCCAAATAATCACATGAATCATAGTCCCCTCTCATAACCAGCTTTTCTTGGATTCCCCGAGAGTTCCTCCAACTGAACAACATAACAATTTTTCTATCATTAAAACAACTGTGGCAAGTAAGACACAAGATCCCATCATCTCTCTACCTTTGTCCTGAATAACAAAATAGTTCTACTATTCAGTTTAAGCAGACTATCTCAATTTTAATAATGAACATCGGGTGGAGACATGGGTTGATCAGCTCAGAATAAAACAATTTTTAGCAGGCTGACTTTTCATTGATTGCTCAAGCAGAGGTTAAAGGACAAAATTTTAAGAGCTGAAGGACTTTGTACTGGCTTTCAAGGACAGACACAGGCTTCAAAGCAAAACAAAATAAAACTGCACAGACTAAAGCACAGAACTGTACAGGCAAAGGGAATAAAATAAACTAAACAAACAGCAAAGAAAAGAACTAAAACAAAAGACTGGACAGACAGCAAAGAAAAGGAAATGCAGGGAAGAAAATAAAAACTATACAGGCAATAAAAGAAACAAACTAAAAGAACTGAAGCAAAGCAACTAAAACTGCTGAACTGCAGCAAAGCTAAATTGCAACAGCACTGAAATAAACTAAAGCAACTGAAATAAACTAAACTGCAACTGCACAGACATTTAAAAATAAAACTGCACAGAAAATTTAAGCTAAAGCAGATAAACTGCAAAGAACTATACAGGCAGCAAAGGAAAAGAAGCAAAGCAACTAAAACTGAAACAAAAGACTGTACAGACTTATAGCAAGCTGACATAAAAAGACAAAGAAAGGAAATAAAAAGCACTGACAAAAGAAATAAACTGCACAAGCTAAAACTGAAAAACAACTAAAGAAAACTGAAGCAAATAAATTAAAACTACAGAGCATTAAAATTAAACTGAAACATATTAAAACTGTACAGAAAAAGAAATAAAACTGAAAAACTTCAAAGCTTACTTACAATGTATACATATGTTACAACTTCCCTTCATACTCAAAAAATGCAGCAGTTGGGAAAGCAAAGAAATGGTGCCTAAAATTTTTTTGACCATGTGTAAGTAATTTAGAAAAATTACCTTTCAGGTCCTGTTGACGAAATGCACTCCAGACTATGCTTCAAAAATTTGCTATCTGGGAAAGACTTGTGTTTACTGTCTTCCCTGTCCCATTTGAAAAACAAATCTGCAACTCCTTCAAATTAAACAAATCATATAATAACAAATCATATGATAACATGTTTATGCTTCTAATTGAAGGGTTTGCGAGTTCTTTCAAAAGGATTTGAATGTAAAAAACCCCCAGGATCAAATACCTTAAAATCTTGACGAGACCCAGCACCACCACATCTTCAAAATTATGTGACAGCTGAAAGAAATCATGTTTTATCCGTATGCCCTGGTTCTTAACAACTTGAACATTTTGTGTTTGCTGTACTGCTTCAATATCCAGGACTTCAATTTTTATCTCTCTACCAGAATGTTTACAATTTTCCTTTTCACCTGAGCCTTGCTTAGATTTAACCTCATCAATGTGCAATGTCCAACCATCATTGTTGTGATTGATTAGAGCTGTAACCGTTCCCACCTTTTCAGTTGCCAAATTATAAGATCCAATATCTGCATCAACACAGTTTATAGCCTTTTCTTTGATATTATGTTGAGAAGTTACAGGCTTATGTTGAGACAGTTCATCAATTCCAAGTTGGCTGACCACATTCATATTTACTATCTTTTTCTCCTTTTCTTGAAATTCAACGAGTGGTCCAGAGTAAGCCTCAATCAAGCTATCCTTCGTTCAACAATGCGAGGCGGTTCATAGAGGGTGATGTCAGCTTTAAGTTCCCTCATATCCTCAATGATGTTATCCTCCTCAGTTACTTCTGCATAGTGACATTGAATCTCACTTTCATCATCCTCTGATGAGGAAGGATCATTGTTAGGTTCTGGACTCTGACATCTCAAATTATAACTGTTCATTTTGAACTATTGAAAATCTTGCATTTCATCCACAAGAGTCTGTACAAGACTTTCTATCTCTTCAGAAAAAGTGACAGAATCTGAAACCCTAGTTGTACTATTTTTGGGTGAACTAGAAATATCAATATTTCTTTGATCTCTAGGAAAATTTAACTCACCAGGAAAAACTTCAGATTTGGGTAATGCTAGATCACAACTGTTCAGTTCAAGCACCTGCACTTTGAATTTGTCAAAACTTTTCTCTATATTTTGCACATGCTGAGTGGATGTCATAGTTAACGGAGTCTCCTTGGGTAGAGCATGACATGTTGGCACTAACTCATGATGTGGAATGGGGTTCAAAATAGGCATGTTCTGTAACATAGGATATCAAAGGACTGCTCAGAATTTGAGGTCCTAACTGTCTCTCAAGAATTAAGGCTTCTTTATAAGCCCCTGCCAGGGTTGTAATATTAATGTCTCTCTTGAGGAAAATAGAGGTCACCGCATCCAATGCATTCTTGTAGATTTCTAAGGCCAGATTTGCATTTGGGATGTAATGGCTAGTCATTCTATCGTAAGCTCTTTGGAACCTCATATTGAAAGACCTGACAGTTTCTCCCGACTCTCTCTTGATGCTTGGAAAATTGTTGGTATAACACACTGGGGTCTATCACTTCCCCAAATTGTGATATAAAAGATTTCTCTAGGTCATCCCAGCTAGTAATGGAATTGCTGGTGAGGTTTAAAAACCAATCATAAGCTCCCTCCTGGAGAGTGAACGGGAACAATCTACAGGCGACATCTTCATGCTATATATTTAACAATTTTAAAGCATTTTTGAAAGCTAGCAGATGTTCTTCTACAGTTCTTGTCCCATCATGTTTATATCTGGGGAGATACCTTTTCGGGCTTCTGGGAATGTCATGGGCTATACCCGGGATATTCAAAGCAGTGGGGGCCCAACCAATTTGCCATTATTACTTGGTCGACGATGATATTCTGAGTTGTAATTGGATAACTGCCAGTGGAGATAAAACTGTTCTTAACTTGAGGTCTTCTCTGGCAATTTTAAAAAACTGTACTGACAACTTACAATACTACCCGGATTTCACTGGGCTAGTTTTAAAATGTTGGTGTTAAGTGTTGTTGTTCAGGCAAAAACTCTAACCACAAAATTTTAAATCAGCACTCACAAACTTACAATACTTGAACTGAGTTCAACAGGCCCTCCTTCTAGCGCCAATTAGGTGTTGGTCCGACTTTCATATGCACCCCGCGAAAGGATGGGCAGGAAGCCCCGGAGACACCCACGGGACGAATCCCACTCACTTTAGGATCTAGCTGGTTATCCAAGGTGCGAGTTACAGAGTTGGGTCGAATGGCTATTCACTCTTTTCCACTTCTAAATAGATTTCAATATGTACTTGCTCTCGTTACCTTACGGGGGTTCCCGAACTTGTTCAGTAGTTGTCACTTGTTTATCAGATTTAACTTGAATTCTTGATCTAGCTCTCATGGGTCAACAGATTCAAATAAAAGAAAAATAAAGAAAATAAAAATGGATCATTTCACCGAAAACAAAGAGAGGGTAGGGTAGGGTAGAAAGAGAAGTTCATCAGACTTTAAACTATAAAACCCTAAACTATCAATCTTATCTATGCTATCAGCTTCACAATAGAACAAATCAAAGAAGAAAGTGTCCAGTCAGTCTAAGATCACTTTCAACTAAGAGCACAAGGCAGAGTGAAACAGATCTAGCAAAAAATTATAAATCCAAGGGCAGTTGGTTAAAACTGGTATCTTTCACCGATAGCCTAGCTCACACAGTGAAGACAGAGCAATTAGAACAAACTTACACCTAAAATCTGTAATTTTCCCTAGTAGACAATAGAACAACTGAAGCCTAACAACATATTTAAACTTGATAATGGCAGATTTACTGACATATATCTAACAAACTTTAATGGAACAGATAACAAAAGAAGATACACTTATCACACTCTGCAAAAGATTAGGCTCCTGGCCATGCTATCACAGAAAAGCTAAAGCACATCAACTCCAAGTCCAGAAACAAAGGATTTCACAAAATTTGCAAGAAATTGCTTATAAGCCTTTTATTTCTAAGTCTCCGCCTCCCACGATTACATTGAGAAGAAGTATTTATAGATTCAGGACAGACCCTGATCTTTTTAGAAATATCTTCTTCCCCAAACTGCAAATCTTATCTTTCTAAACCCTAGGACCCGGGTTTTACAATAAAAATCCATTTAAAATCAAAGTCCAGATAGAACTTAACCCTTCGGAAAATCAGTGCAGTTAGCTGCCATAAATGGAGAAGATAAAATCTAAAGTCACTTGCATTCATCCGTAGCTGCAAATAAATGCCTCCATTAATTCTGCTGGTGAGCCGGATGAGTCACCACTTCTCCATCAATTTGATCTCCCCAAAGCCACCCCTAAGTTGAAATGGTCTTCATGCTATCAATTTTGTCATAAATCTCCATTGAATGCTTTCACCGGCATCTTCTCCTCTAGCATGGCAGTCCTCGATCAAATCTGCACTTTAAATTTGATTTTATGGCCTTTCCCGGTTGTCCCGCAAGTGATAGGTGGAATCCTGCATGAAAGACAAAAGATTAATTAGTTCTTTAATAAAACATAAAATCAAAGCTTAAAGGATAAAACAGATTAAAAACCGCAAAATAAGCTTGCATGTCTGCTCTGTCTCATACATGCTTTGACACGTGTCGCTACCCCAGGATGCCTTCCGTTACAACTGGAATGCACTTTCAGGTCCTTTGAGGACTTTATCTCTCCTGCCACGATTCTGCGACATGTCACGATTTCGTGACATGTCGCGAAATCGCGACGTCCCCGGCTCATCGGCAACTTCTCTCTCCTCAGGCCGTGAAAACGCGACATGTCACGATTTCATGACATGTCGCGAAATCGTGCCTCCCTGCCGGCCGCCGTACAATTTTCTTTCACAAGCCGCGAAACTAGAACACGTCGCGATATCGCGACAGTTCCCGTAGCTGCATGCATTGACCGCGTTGACCGCGATTTTGCGACACATTTGCGACTTAGCCAATTTTCATTCTGCAGCCCACTTTCTCTCTCCTACCGCGAAAATGTGACATGTCACGATTTCGCGACATGTCGCAAAATCGTGCCCTTCCGTACGTTTTCTTTCTCTCTCCTCCGGTCGGCAGCGATTTTGTGACACTTTCCAAAAATGGAAATGTCGCGATATCGCGACACTTTCAAAAATGGAAATGTCGCGATATCGCGACACTTTCAAAAATGGAAATGTCGCGATATCGCGACACTTTCATATCGCGACACTTCCAAAAATGGAAAGTGTCGCGATTTCACTACACAAAAATGACTTAGCTGCTTTTTGATTTACCTGTCGCGATTTCGTGACATTTTCAAAAATGGAAGTGTCGCGATATCGCGACACTTCCAAAAATGGAAAGTTTGATTTTTCATGAATTTATGCAACTGTTTTCGGATTTTTCTTGGTACCGGTGCAAGATTTTATTTGTGCATGAATGATTCTAGCATGTAAAAAGTGAATTCTTGGATAACACAGTTGGAATGCAAGAAAAAGCACAACTTTAAAAAGGAGGCAAGCAAATTTGGATTTAAAACCTGAAAATTATCAAGAGGGTCCCTGCTGCAAAAATGAAAGTTCAGGGCTTTCAAGAGGATGGAATCTCATTTTTCAGTGGGGGTGTGTTGCTTCTCAACAGGTTCTTCATCAATAACTGATAAATTAAATGTGGAATAAAAATGTGAAGGACTATACCTATTTGGAAGTATTCTCTCTTGATATGATGTCCCCAAATTTGGAGTTCTAGGTTTTGCATATTTAGCTTCCTCCTCACCTTTTTCCTCTGAATATTCCTCTTTAGACTCTCTTTGTAATTCAGGTTTTACCACAAGTTCTTCCTCCTGTTCCAATTTTACCTGCACTATTTTTGGTTCTTTACTTGGTTGCATTTCCTATTTTAAAACCCCTTTTGTTTCTCTAAGGATCACATTACAACTGTAAACAATATTCTATGTTTCAAGGTTCCACAACTTATATCTTTTAACACTAGTACTATAACCCACAAATATGCATTTTTTAAATTTATATTCTAGCTTAGTCATTTTCTCTTTTAGGACATACATATAAGCATCACAACCAAAAACCCTTATATGACTAAGAGAGGGTTTCTTACCAGTCCATACTTCCTATGGAGTCTTGTCCACCAAAGTTGAGGTAGGATATCTATTGATAAGATAACAAGCTATTAACACAACTTCTACCCAAAATATTTTTTCTAACCCTGCACCACTTAACATGCTTCTAGCCTTATCCATCAATGTATTTTTCATCCATTCTGGAACCCCATTCTGTTGTGGAGTATACATAGTTTTTTTCTGCCTTTCTATTCCACAATCCTTAAAAAATTGCTCAAATTCATTAGAGCAATACTCACCACCATTATCAAAGCCTTTATATTTTTCTCTATCGAATCTTCTACAAGAGCCTTAAACTCTTTAAATTTATTAAAAACCTCAAATTTGTTTCATAGAAAATATATCCAAGTATTTCTTGAGAATTAATCTATAAATGTAACAAAATAGATAGATTTACCTAATGATGGTACTTTTACAGGTCCAAACACATCACTATTAACTAGATGTAGAAGTCCTTCAGACCTTGCAGCACTACTTGGAAACTTAACTCTAGTTTGTTTTCCAAAAAACATAGTTCTCACAAAAATCAAAATTTAATGGTCAATAAAAAATTCCTTCATCCATACCTTTCATTTTTAATGTTCGAAGTCCTTTCTCACCAATATGACCCATGTGTTGATGCTACATCATTGTCTTTATTGTAGAAATACTCAGAGCCATTTCTATAGTTTTATTTTCCTGTACCACTAAAGAGGTATTGCAATTAATACTTATAGTGCTAGCCTCAAGTCTAAACAAAGTTCCTATGCAAACTTCCTTTACCAACACCAAAGATCCATGAACTATATTGTAGCTATCCTTATTGAATGCCACATTCACACCTACATCATTCATCTTACTCAAGGATATCAAATTCCTTGCCAAACTTGGAATATGCAACACACCAAGAAGAGTTTTAATTATTCCATATTTTATATGTTGAATTGTCTCCCAAGAAGACTTTACCTTCATCTATCTTTTCATATTCACATATCATATGAAAATAATAACTTGAGTCAATCAACCATGAGTCATCACATTCACTTGAGCATGTTGCAACTAAGAATAATATTCCTGAATCTTCATTTGTGGTCTTCATTTCTATAGAAATTCCTTCATCAGATGATCAACTATTATCAAACTTTTTAGATCTACAATCTCTTTTATAATGCCCTGATTTACCATAATTATAGTATTTCCTCTTTTTTGGGGCAACATATTTACCCCTAGATTTTGATTTATTTTAACTCTGATTTCTTTTTGCTTCTTTCTTGAGAATGACCTCTCACAACCAAGGCTTCCTTTTGATGATAATCCTTAGAATATTTTTGTCTCATCTCCTCAGATAGCAAAGTTCCCACTATGTCATCTACTTTCAATGTAGATGTAGTATTTTTGATAGCCATAACAAGGTTATCCCATGATTTAGGTAATGAACGAAGTAAAGTAATATATTTTCTTCTTCATATATTTTTACTTCTACAAAGATTAATTGACTTACCACAACGTTAAAAAAATTCAAATATTCAGCCACAAAGTCACCATCATTCATTCGAAGTGAATACAATTTCTTTCTGAGAAAGAGTTTATTTACTAGTGACTTTGTTTGATACAATATTCCTAGCTTCTTCTATAACAACTTTACTGTGGTCTTTGTAGATACATTCAACAATACCAAATGAGATAAGCACAATCTAATAGATCTTCTTGCCTTCCTATAAATTTTCATCCAATCTTCATCTATCTTTAATATTGGTTTTATTCTTGAGACCGTAATACACTGATCTCTATCAACCAACAAATCCCCCATCTTGAGTTTTCATAATTCAAAATTCTAGCCATTAAATTTTTCAATTTCTATCTATGTGCTTCCCATATTTCTCCTTTCCTTGGATCCTTTCATGTACAACTCCCACTCAAGAATTAATTTATCATAGGGTTGAAACCCTTACTCCTTGAACAAAGCTAAAACCTAGCTTTGATACCAAATGAAGAGAAATAAAGAGCCCTGATAAACTAAATAAAAAAAGTAGTAATAACAAAATCAAAAGAAGATTGCATATTCACACATTACACAATATTTATCTTGGAAACCCTCAATCGAGAAAAAACCAGCACAATATTATCTTATTATTGCATTAACTTGACCATATCCAATATAATAATATTTTTCTTCTATCTCACCCAAATCCTAATACAAGTGTGATATATATAACAAAGGCACATGCATGGATTTTACAATATCATGGATGAAAAAGCATGGGTTCAAATATAGTAACACTAAAAGCCCATATGGATCTAAAAATAACTTAAAAAACCCTAGCAATTTTGGTCGAGGGATATCATCCTTGGACCCCTACTTTTCAAAGGGCTACCAACCCTAAACCCCTGTTCAGGGCCCAGTCCAAACCCAAACCTCAGAGAGTATAGGTACATAGTATCCAATAACTTTTAGTGTTAAGCTCACCAGAATAACATGGAAAATATTCAATATATTTCCAATAGTTTTTGATAAAGAAAAATTGCTTTGATAGTTTAGTCTCTTATTCAAAATTTCAAGAGACATAAATTTGAAGACTTACAAGATTTGCAATTATATTCAAATCATTGATTGATAAAAAGAGAGCAAAGTATTTATTTTGAAGCGTATAAGATGAAAACTATATAATTCATTCATTAGGGAGATACAAGGAGTTCTACAAAATATAAAATTGAAGAAACTATATTGAAACTAGGGAGATAAAATATTGTCAACATAAAGTCAAGATTGGAAATTATCCTTAGTCTATCATTCAAAGCTAAGGAGAGATAAAGAATAGAAAATTTGAGATTGCTTCAAATACTTTTTTGATAAACAAAACTAGGGAGTCATAAGGAAGTCAACCTCAAAGGTTTAAAAATTTGTGCAAAAAATATCTTTCAGACTAGCAAGTTACTTAGAAGACTTCTTTAACAATGGAAGAGTTTATTAAGTATAGAGGAATAAAAAAATCAACTTGGCATGATATTAACAATATGAAACATATGATTAGAAGAGAAGAACCAATATGGCTTAAAAGGATGATTGAGAAACCTCAGATTGACAACTTGACAAAAGCAAATACTTTAAAGACTTCTTCTAATGAGATGGTAGAAGTTCTTGATGACAACTATAATATTGAAGGAAAACTCAAGGATCATTCTCAAAGCATGGAAAAACATGTAGGACAAGAGTTTATTTTAAAAAAAAGTGCTTCAACTATACATACATGGTTATATCAGTTGATCAAGAAAACATATGAAATTAAGCTATTCAAACTAACAAAAGGAAATTTGAGATGCACTTACTGTAATAGAGAAGGACATGAAAAAGTTGATTGTTGGAATTTGCATCCTTGTAGATATTATGGAAAAGAATCTCATTCATGTACATTTTGTTATTACAAGGAAGAATATTATTTGAACTTTGAAAAAGTTCTAACTCACAGATTACAATGCTTATTTCAAAATATTATTTCTAAAGCTTTTGCTAACAATGAGTATAAGCATAGAGAACAGGGAAGAAGATCATTCGAGGATCAAGAAAAACAAAAGTGGACTAGGGATGTACTTAGATCCCTTGCTCAACAAGGCTATCTAAAAGTTGACTGTACTAGCAGTCTTAAACAAAAGCAAAATTCAAAGACAAAGAAGAGAAACCAGGTCAAGATGAAGACTTGTAATATGAAAGACAAAGGGAAAAAGAAGATATTTTTATAGGAATCAAATGATAATATGACATCATATAAGAGTCTACAGATTGATATCAATGACGAATAAAAGCACGAAGAATATGAATCTAAACAAGAAGAAGAGTATCTGGATGAAGATCCATATTGAATATTGAAGTCTTCGATAACCAAATAATGTAATATAAGGGGGTGTTGGAATACATTGCATCATTTGGTACATTCTAATGTACCACCTTGGGTACATATTTAGATTAGTAAAGTGTCTTAGATTATAATTAAAGTATTTACTTTATGCAATGTAATAAATGCACAAGTGTGCAAAGTATTTGGCTTTGTAAATGTGCATAGTTGTCCATATGAACATGTGTCATAGAATAGGAAGATGAAGAGTCATAGGAAGAGTGAGGTTCAAGAAAGCTCCATATGAAGAGTCACATTCCTTTGTATATATGTGTATATGAGGGTGTGAACGAGAGAGCAAGACATAGAAAGATATAGCGTGATTGGTCATATACAATCATAATGGAAAGTGATGAAGTATGATGTATTTGAGATCTTTATTAACTAAAGATCATATTTTTGTGAGAATTTATTAGTGGAATTTATATGATTCATTTATAATGTTACTTATGAGTTTTATATGCTTAATAGATATCCATTATCATATATTTCATATTGTAACTTTATTTTAGATCTTGTTGTTACTTTATTTTATGTATCTAGCTTCAAAAGCTAACACTTTGATGATTCTCACCAAAAATGATGTTTTTATATGGAAAAAAAGCTATAAAATCCTTTACTAACTTAAAATAAGCTATGTGTTCCACTCCAATTTTGGATACTCTTGATATTAGTAAACTATTCATAATTGAATATGATGCTTTTGGAACTAGTATAGGTGCTATATTAATGCAAGTAGATCACTCATTGGATTATGAAAGCAAACATATCTCTAGTAAGAATATAGTTAAATATAATTATTAGAAAGCTATGTTATCCATATTGCATGCAACCAAAAAATAAAATCATTAATTTTTGGGTTAGAATTTCATTATTAAAATCAATTATTATAGTCTCAAATATTTTTTGGACCACCATCTATCATATCCTAAGTAGAAAAAATGGTTGAACAAACTCTTGGGATATGATTTTATGATGGAATATAAGAGAGGGAAGAAAAATATATTATTATATGCTCTTTCTTATAAATAAAATTATTTAGGAGTTTGTTCATGCTATATCTAGTGCCCTTCCTATCTGGATCACTCAAATTTGTGAAGAACAACATTTTCATCTTGATATTTCTCATCCAATTCATAGTCATGAGGTATGACCTAATTATATCTTGGTTCGATAGGATAAAAAAGGATTAAAATTTTCTAATTAGATCCTTCTAGGTCAAGATAAAAATTCAATAGTAAGTACATGACTCTTCTTTGGCAAGTTATTCTATATTTCTTAAAACTTATCAATGAGTAAACTCATCCTTTTCTTGGAAGGGAATAAAATCCATATAAAAAAAGTATTACCAAATTAAAAAATATGCTAATAAAATAAGGGTAAATCAAGCAAGACTCTAGGATTGTTGTATCCACTCTCTATTATTAACCATAAGTAGGAGCATATATCTATGGATTTCATTGAATGTATTCCTAAATAAAAGTATAACAAAATGAATTTTGTGATGGTAGATCATGTATCTAAGCATGCATACTTTTGTGCCTTGTAACACCCATTCATAGCTAGAAAAGTGGATAGGGTATTCTTCAAATTTATTTCCAAATTATATGGTACGACCAAGTGTGTTATGTGAAATACTAATGTTAAATTCAAAAGCAATTTTTAGAAGGATCTATTTACAATCATTGTTACCTATCTTAAGACAAGTACTTTCTACCATCCTCAAACATGGTAAACATAAAATATGAATAAATACCTAGGTCAAAATCCCCATATTTGATAGATTAGTTTTGTGAATCTTATTGTTTTTATAAAATTGATACTTTCATTCAATAAAGGCTTATAATATTATAAGTAACAATATGATTTACACCACTTAAAGTAGTACTTTGATGTTGATATGTTTCTTAAGTCTCTAACCATACAAGCAATTTTATTTCAAGGGTAATACCAACAGAAAAATAACACCCAAATTCTATGGTCCCTATAAGGTGGTTATTTAATTTGGGATGTGGAATATCAATTGAAACTTTCTCCTACATATAAAATCAATCCTATATTTTATATTTGATATCTTAAGTAGATACTCCATATAAATTCTAGTATTGAGTATGAATATTTCTAATTGGAAATGCCATGTCATATCCTTTATATATCCATGCAAAATATGAATGTTAGGGTTAGGGTTGTTACTTTGGTAGTCTACATATGGGAATATATATATATATATATATATATATATATATATATATATTATTTATATATATATATATATATATATATATATATATATATATTTTATGGCTAGATCATCAATACAATATTATTCCTTCTGTCACCTTGATGCACATATGAGACTTTGCCCTCTCTTATTAGCTAGGACTTGCTTCTATATTTTGGATTTGGATTTGTTGAAATCTTATTATATGTATTATTCTAATTAACATTTCATTTCTATTTATGAATTCTTGGTAAATTTTCATTTTTGTAAAGTTATTTTGTTATAAAATGAAACAAATTCTAGAAGATTTTTTTCAACATTGCTCTTGATTTACAAAATATTATTGTGGATATTTTGCAAATCAAGAGCAATGTTGAAAACAATCTTGTCAAAAATCCACAAAATGATCAACGTAGCCATGATGAATACCTCAACCTTAACATTTGTAGCCAAAACCCATTAGTTGTAAATTTTCCACCTTATAACCAAATTCATCAACAAGCAAAACCACTTTCTAGTTGGTGTATTCACACCTAGACCAAACTTGTCAGCCTACCCCACTAAATTTGACTTGCAACAATCAAATCTAAAAAATTATTGAATAAATGAATTTTCTAGTAGCAAATTCATAGGTGATTAATTCATGTTTGATGCATACCAACATTATAGCCCTACCTGCAATGGTCAGTCATGATGTAATTAGATCTACCCATAATATCTACAACCGTAGAAAATCAAAAGGTAGGGAAGGTGGCTAAAATTACTCCACCTTGCTCTACCTACTTAAACTAGGCCTCAATCATGGGGGTAGCTAATTCTACTATTTTAATCATCCTAGACTAGACAACCTCAATCAACCCTAAATTAATGCCACCTTATCCATCCCCTTTTGGAAAACTCCTAGGAGGGATAATTCTATAATTATCCCCTTTGGAGGGGAATTATCATGAGGCTTTTTGGAATAATGAATTATTTCTAAAATTTTGTAAGAATACATCTTGTTTATGTATCAAAATACTATCAAAATCTTGAATCATCATGCTTTTCACAAGTGATAAATTATTGATAAAATTTCCCCATGAGGTCATCTTCAAAATGTTGGTTGGGATTCAAAGGAAAGGAGACAATTAACATGTGGTTTTTTGGTGATATTATCCGTATATTGGTTATCTTTGATGTAGTGAATTATCACTACACTTGGGAGGAATAGAGCACCTTGGTCAATTTTATGGGAAAATGGGCTTAGTGGGAGGAGGGCTACTCAAATAAAAAGGAAAGTAGAGTAAAATAGACCCCTCAAATCTAATAGCAAGAAAATAAAATAATTTTTTTTATGAAAACCTAAAGCTATGATATGTACAACAAAAATAAAAAATATGACTTGGGTACTCCCACCCAACATAAACATTTGATAAATTACAAACTAGTGGTAATAACTGGGACAACAAATAGAAGTAGATGGAAAGTCAACCACAAAAGGTGCCAACTAGAAATAAGGACCTAGTGACACAATTTTTTATCAAAGAGAAAAGAGGAAGTTACACACAAAGAAACAATTACATGAATTTTGGTCAACGTACCTCCAACCATGACTTAAAAATTTAGGAGGTCAAGTTTTGCTTTGGGAGCTACTACCCTCAAACCCTCCAATTGGGGCCATGGACCTATACCCTACACAATTTTCTAAGGTTTTCAATATTTTGGGATGTATTATACTCCCTCTACAAGAAAGTACAAAATTTACGAAACCACAATAGAACTTATCAAGGAGCGACCATACACCTAATAACATTAATGGAATAAATATTTGTAATAGATCTCCAAGCATGGATTGAAAGATCTTACCTCAAATTATTATAATCCAAATATCTCAAGATCATGCACCATAAATGTGTAAGTACCCTAGGTAGGATTTTGAAGTGGAAATTTTAAATTTTAAAAAGGGAAAATTTCCTCATTTTACCTATAAATATGTATCTTCTCTACATAGATAGGAAAAAGAAGATAGTGCTAGTTCCTTGTGCCTAATATCTTGCCTAATTAATCTTCTTTTTCTCAATATCTCACTTTTTTATATCAATCTAGCCTTGAGCATTGAGTCATAGCATGTACAAGTCGTCAAGCCTCTCTCTATTTGATATGATTGTAATGTACTTTATAATATGAATACAAGGAGTTGTGACTGTTCCAAAATATATATCTTGGTCTTTGTGTGTATATATCTCTATGGGTGGTTGTGACTAGTCTCTGTCCTAGTTTTTATGGGAGATAATTTGTTCTACAATCATGTTGAATGGTGACCATGTTCAAATATAGTTGTCTTTCTATGGCTCTCATGTTCATTTATCTCACTACTATCCAAAAAGGGTGCCTATAATATTTAGGGAATTGCCACCCTTAGCATAGGCTAGATAGGTTTACATTTCTATGTTTCATTTTAGTCATTTACTACTTTATCTCTTACTATTTTTCTTGGCAACAAATCAGTATATTAGACTAGCTTAAGAGTGCATTGAAGATCATATCCAAAAAAGGAGACAACCTTGGTAAAAACTCTTGAAGGTCATCCAAAGGAGCCGTGTCCCATCCTCCCCAAACTTCCTAGAATTGAATCTCTAAGTGCATTGTAGGAATTGGATGCACCTAATGAGAACCATATTATGAGAGGTCATGGTGCTTGAGGTATAGGGACTATTTTTGGTCCCTAACAATTTAAAATAGTATGCCCAAAGGGACCCAAATTGCTAAATATCCTCTATGATTTGCTAGAACTATATTGAGTTCTCACTAAAATTTAGGGGAGTAATTCCCTAGCCAAAATTTGAAAGAAGTAGATCCAATAGGAAGCAATCCAACCATAATTAATATGAGAGCCAAGGCAAGACTAGTGGAACTAGATCCTTAAAGAAGAGTGCTAATAAAGATAGGTGCAAAAATCTTAGTAACTAGACCCTTAGGGTTAGGAAACACAAGGAAAAAAACCATAGAACTACTGAAAACCAAAGGTAATTGTACATAAAGGAGTTAGAACTAGTAGAAGTAAGGACCTTGGCATATCCAATGAATTAAAATATTTGGCAATCAGGTGTTAGTAGTGACAATCGAAACATCAAATGAAAGCAAAGAAAAAGTCGACTATGAGGAATTCCAACTAGACTAGAAAATTCACAAAGGGGATGGTCATTGAAATTTGAGCAAGCTACAACACTACCTAAGCCTTGATATTTTAAGAGACCTATTTTACCTTAGGGGATCTTGCCCATGAACCCCTTCATGTAGGGCTACTAGCTCCTATACCCACAACTAGGACCACAACCTTGGACCCCATACATTGTGTTGAGGTGCTCAGTCCTCTAAGGTTATTATTATCCTCCTATAAATAAGGACAACATTCAGGTCATCAAAAAGATACCTATCAAGGATTATTCATAGACCTAACAATAATAATGGAATTTTTTTTGATAGTAGATCTCCAACATAGGCAACAAGATCTTAACTCAAACAAACATAGATCTAAAGACCTTGAGATTACATGCAATCAATACAAAAGGACCCAGGTGGTATTTTTAAAATGGGATTTTGAGTTTTAGGAGGGAATTCCATTATTTTCTATAAATATTAAAAAAAATTAATTGTCAAAAGGTTGAATTGTTGTCGTGTCTAGTATTTGACCTTGAGTAATTTTTCTCCTCTTTCTATTTTGAATATTAGTCCATACTCAAGCATTTATTCATTACATGTACATTCTACCAAGCCTCTTTCAACTATATATGAATTTAATTGAGTTTATAATATGAAATCAAGGAGTTGTGACTACTATAGAACTTATGTCCTGGTATAAGTGTTCATATATCTTTCTATCATGGGCTATTACTAGTATATGTCCTAGATTTCATACAGGATATTTTAGTTGATCGTCATACATGGTTGGGACTGTGTTAAATTTTGTTTTCA
The DNA here is from genome assembly GCA_028583015.1 of Wollemia nobilis. Taxonomy (NCBI): domain Eukaryota; kingdom Viridiplantae; phylum Streptophyta; class Pinopsida; order Araucariales; family Araucariaceae; genus Wollemia; species Wollemia nobilis. The sequence continues at coordinate 839,507 of JAQPPZ010000386.1, read as the reverse complement.
TGCATGATGCATGTTAATTTATCCCACTAATGTATAGAATGGAAACTATAATCTTGGGTGCACCACCACCTGTAGCTTAGGCTAGTTAGGTAGTTAAATTCATTTCTTTATCTCTTTTCTCTTTTTCCTAGTAGGAACTTGGTAGGTAAGGCTACCATAGGAGGAGAGTGTCAAAGATTACACCCAAACAAGGAGTTGGCCATGGTAAAAATTTAAGATGTTATTTGAAGGACTTGCATTCCATGCTCCACAAACTTCTGAGTATGGGTGCTCCATGTGAGGTGCAGGCACTGGATGCACCTAAAATTGCATTATGGGGGGTCATGGAACCCAAATCATAGGTACCATTTTTGATCTCCAATAGTTCAATTGTAGTGAAAATTTCATTATAGAAGGGCATAACTCTACCCTTACGAGAATTTAGACATAATTTCCACCCAAATATAAAAAAATGTGAGGACTTGAAGCTCCCTATAAATATAAATTAGCTGATTTAAACAAGACACCAACAAGGGGTGGTCTATGCTAAAGACTACTAGCATGCTCGAAGCTCCCCATACTATGAGGTAAAATCATTCACGTAGACTAGACTAGAAAATGATCACAACATTTTCAATGGTGACTAAGGTGCATCCTAACGTCAATAGGAACCCTAAGACCATTTTGGTGGTAACTAAAAGGGTTTCATTGATGGTTGAGCCTCTATTAGCTCAGTTTATCATAAACCTTTCGCCAACTTGATGGATGAGCTCCAAAACTAGGTTACCCTCCTACAACAATTGCATTGTAGCATTTCATATAACCAAGTGTAGTTACTTAATGGCACACGCAACATACCCATTAGGAAAGGCCCAAGGACCTTAGAGGGAAAGAAAAATGAGGATAGGGTTATTCAAGTAAGGATTTAACAAGTTCATTTGATATTTTTAATATATATGGATCCCCTAGAGGAAAAATTACAGGAGAGTCAAGAAGAACATGCAAAATCCACTCTAGAGTAGAAGCATGGCCACCAAATGAGGTCTAGTGGGCTATTGCATAAAATATTTTCTAGATAATAAATAGTTAGGAGTAGGATAATATCATAGGTTATATCAACTAGGTAAGAGGTAAACTTGGAATATAGAAAAATAAGCCACTAGAACAATAAAATCACTAGAGAAAAGGTTCAAAACCAAGCCATTTCCAAAATATGATGGACTAGCATAAAGAGGGAATACATGCCAAGATGGGTCAAAAATCAAGGAAATATGAATTCACAAACTTTGTCAAAAATAAAACACACTTGATCCCGAGTTCCTATGGGTTATGTAAACTCATTAAAAATACCCTTGTAAGGGTCTTATGCCACCTATAGGAACATTTATAATGATTTTATTTCTAGTTAGATTCAGATCTCCTATAAATAGTTGTAGCATAGTCCTCTTGATTCAACGACAAAGAATGCGCCGTTTCTTCCACCCATAGCCTTTTTGGAGAGAATTTTAAATTTTAAATTTTGATGTAAATATTATAAATAGCCATCTCTAGGGCTAGGTAAAGGAGGTTAAATTGTTGTCATGTGTAGTATCTAACCTTAACCAAATTTTCTCCTCTTTATATTTTGTATATCAATAGAATCAAGCTTTGAGTAATTACATGTACAAGATGTTGAGCCTCTTTCAACTATATATGAATGTAATTGAGCTTATCATATGAATACAAGGATCAATGCCTATTATAAATTTTTTATCATAGTATATGTGTTCATATAGATTTCTATGGGGGTTGTGACTAGTATCTATCCTACATTTCACAAGGGATATTTCAATTTGTGGTTATATATGGTTGGGACTATGTTTAATTTAGTTGTCATGCATGATGAATGTGTTGATAAATCCAATTGATGTGCATAATGAAAACTATAATATTTGGCACATTGACACCTGTAGCTTAGGCTAGTTAGGCTAGTTAGATTGTATTGATTTCTCTTTTCCTTTTTTCTTGATAAAAACATATTAGATTAGGCTAGTTTAGGAGGAAGTGTGATAAAGATCACATCTAGACAAGGATCTGACCTTGGTAAAAATATTGAAGGTCATTCAAAGGATCCAAATCCCATGCTCTTGGACTAGCTCTCCAAGCAAGGCATGGGCACCAAAAACTTAACAAAACATCATTACAAGGGGTCACAACACCAAAAACACAAGGACCATTTTTGGTCCTCAATCATTGCTTTAAATCATCATCTTTTATATTAGCTATTTATCATGCATCCACTTGCATTTTCCAAAAATCCCTCCACCAAATACAAAAATGTAAAGCACAATAATTATGAGTTAGCAACAAGGCTCTCTCATCCAAGTGTGGCTAGCACTTGAGGGAAAAATCAAAAGTCATCACCTCCATGCACCTTTTGGAACCCCATATCTTTGGTGAAATTGATGTGAAATATGGCCAAAGCCTTTGACATAGAACCTTATGTTTAATTAACATAAAATTCACTACACTTTAATTAAGAGTATTTAATCTTGTTTGCATAGTGTAAATAACATTAAACAAAGATAACAAGAACATAACTAAATTTTTATTTCTACTAAGGGAAGATTAAAGAACCCTTGAGTAAACTAGTGGACAAGCCTTGAGGGTTGTTTCTCCTAGTACGTATATTGGAGTGGTTTAACATGAGTCATAAGGTATATTGTTCTTATTGGGGATATAATGATTATATAAAAATATTCTATTTCTTCTCTAAGCAACTCTAAAAAAAAATAGTAATAAAATTTGAATCTTCCTTCCTTTGACCATGTCTAAACATCCTTACCTTACTTAGAATGCTAGTGTAGAATTTGAGTGCTTCATCTAAAATTCCAAAGAAAAAACCCATGATTGAACACCTAATATTTGAGGAAGAAGAGGAAGAGAACCCTCTTTTTAGAACCCTTTATCTTGTTCACAATGAACAAGGGGATGTAGTTTTTAAGTTCATGGACCATATAGCAGGGTTATGCATAAGGGGTCGGCCCCAAAGTGTATTTATAAAATCGGGGTGAATTTAGTGCTAAGGTGTATAGACATTGGGGCGAATTTTTCAATTTTTTAGAAAATTTATCAAATAGTGGTGATTTTTTGAAAATCATGCAACAAATTTTTCAACCTTAAAAATAGCGACTGATAGAAGCGACTGACACAAAGCGACTAACAGAAGCGACTGACACAATGTGATCGATAGAAGTGATTGACACAATGAGACTGGCAAGAGATGACCAACACAAGACAATGTGACTGACAAAAGTGACTGGCACAATGCGAATGACACAATATGACTGGTAAGGGGTAAATTTCAAGTGGCAACTATCAAGTGGTGACTATCGAGTGGTGACTGACAAAAGGCGATTGACAAGAGGTGATTGTTTGGGTGTGACTGTCACATGGCGAATAGAACTTGGTGACTATCAAGATGCGACTGACAAGAGGCAACTAGCACAATGCGACTGCCAACATGCGACTGGCAAGAGGCGATTAGCAAGTGGTGACTGTCAAATGGTGATTGTCAAGAGGTGACTATCAAGAGGTGACTATTAAAGTGCACCTGGTAACATGCGACTGTCAAGGTGTAACTATCAAGAAGCAACTATCAAGAGGTGACCACCATATTGTGCCTCACATGTTGCGCCTATCAATCTGCAACCTCTCATTTGCCACGTGTCACATGACCGCTAAATACCATCATAAATATGCTGCCATGTGTCCTCTCGTTTACCATGTGTCACGCATCCATCGACTTTAGGCATGCAGACTTCTATAAATAGAATAGCAGCATCATTTTCACCTTTCGCACGATGATTTCCAGACCAATTTTAGAGCTTTTTCCAGTAATTTTTAGTGCATTTTTTACAGCAGTTTTAGACCTTTTCCAGGCATTTTTCTTACCATTTTTAGATCATTTTCAGGCCATTTTTAGGGTATTTTTAGACCTTTTTCAGGCGGTTTTCTGAGCTTTTTCTGATCATTTTCCCAGCATTTTCCAAGCGTTTTTCCAACATTTTCAAAAATGGCTAGCGGTTCCTCTCCTCTCCCAACCAAGGTATCATTCAAGAGTTACTATTTCCCAAATGTGAAGAACCTTTTTAACATTCCTGGGAGAGATTCCAACTAGTTGTACACCTTCGAACTTGTTGGAGTCGTGAAGATGCCACAGTTGGACGTCAACGTCTCCCTGATGCAACATATTGTTAGTTGCTATGACCACGATGTGTCCACTGTACAGATCCAATTTGATAACAAGGAAGTTGTTTTTACTGTGAACCCCTCGGATGTCCAATGATTAATAGGACTACCATTTTTGGATGGTCTCCTTGTTAACAACCAGTATGCGTTGACTGATTCTGACAAATCAACGCTGGCATCCAAATATGTCGTGAATCCAGACCATTTGAAAGGTACATTTTTTAAAATTTCATTTTTGTTTATCCTTTATTTTGATGTATTGTTGTTTCCAATGTCCATTCTCTAATAATGTTCTCTCTATTTTTCAGTTAGTTCTTCAAAATCGAAAAGGGGTTTGAACATTTCAAACATTTCAGATAAATTTCTTTATGGTTGTGTTGAATTGTTCTTGGGAAGGCTTATTCTACAGGGCCGACCTATAGATATGCCCTTTTGGGCTTTGTCATTGTTGATTCATTGTATTGATGGAGGGAGATATGATTGGTCCACTTTAATTTCTAACCGTATAAAATAGGACCTCCTTTCTGCGCAGAAAATTCAATCTGCATATATGGTAACCTCCAACAACTATATTCTTTCTCTTTTTTATGAAGCTTATTACAATATTCAAACAAAAAGTCCTCCAACTGCATTGCACCCGGATTTGTTGCATATTGGGTTAAGTGACAATGAAATACAGGTAAAATTATATATTGGAATAGTCTCTCATTTTTGTTTTTTCAAATTTCAATCAATCTTGTTATTTTTTAATTTTCTTTTGAAAACAGAGAAGAGCAGCTCACTCGTCTAGTAAAAGGGATGCCGCCATCAGGATTCAAGAAGCATATGGTGATTCTGACTCGCACTCGCAATCGTCACTGACACCTTCCACCCGTAAACGTATGAGGTCTCCTGATGGACAACATACATGTCCTACTCCTCATACTTCTGGACATGCATCTGCTACAATGAACATTGAAGATGAAACCTCCACCTCACAAGGTAAACATATTTTTCAAAAGTTCTAATTTTAATAATGTATTTTAACAACATTCAATTATATTTAGTTTGAGAAAATATTTTAACTATTTTCAGAGGAAGAGCAAAGGACAACCATTGCAGCAGCAATGGCAATGACTACAGAGTCTGAGTCGGGTATGTTTAGTTAAAATTGTTATATTTTAATGGTATTTTTTTAAACTAGTTTTAATTTATAATTTTCATGTTAAATTTTGTAGAGGGACCGACTCGATTTACAAGACTTAGAAAGCAGATGCTTCCACCAGGTGCACAACAGGAAAAGCAGCCAGTCCAACCACAAGTCCAATGCCAAGTTCATCTATGACAAGTCCAAAAATCACCACAGCAAGCACCACCGGTGAGGAACCAATCTCGCATGCATGGGAAATAGTTCCTCACACCACCGCATCAGCCTATTCAGACTCAGACTCAGACTCAGACTCAATATGTTGTTTCAGGGATGGGGTTCCCTATTTTAACACTTGATAATTTATCAAATGTAGAGAGTGCTTCTCAGATGCCCCCTCCAGATGCCAATCTGGAAGATGATTTTATGTATCAAGATATGAATAATTTGAATTTACCCTTAAAAACATGTGATCTGCTTCATGGTCTAGGGTTAGGTGATGAAGCATAGGAGAATGTTGAACGAGATGTCATCGATGTTTCCTCTTCCCCCCACCAGCATGTCAATATCGATCATCATCCGACCGATGATGATAAAATAAACTTTTTAAAAATATTTTACTAGCAAACGTTTGTAGGGCTAATGTTACTAATAATATTCTTGTAGACATTGATACATTAAGACAATGGGAATATCGGGCCAAGGTTATGATCAAAGTAATAAATGGTCGATACAAGAACTTCGGACATAGAAAGGAGTTATTTTCAAAGGTAGAGAATGAGCCACAAAAGCTCAATGCTCTATTACTAAAAGCCCAATCTGGCACCGTCAAGGCCGATGCTACAAGCAGTGATGAATTTCTGGCCATTATACTTGACCGATTAGAGAACCTGAATGTCGAAGCCCAAGCATATTTCAATGAATGGGAACTAGACAAGAAGAAAGTAGCAATGGCAGAAACTGCAAGACTTACAAAAGATGTAAATTTTACACATATCTAATTTTTTTCTTTAATATACATTTTAATTAATATTAATATTTTTCTCTTGTATTTTGCAATCTAATTATCAACATTTAAAGCAACAGGTGTCAGCCATGAAAACTTGGATCAAGACTGCAAAAATCAGTGTGACTAATGCTATTGAAGTGAAGAAGAGACTACAACACACTGTTCGACAAAACAATTGGTTGAAGAAGCTTATCAAAGAAAAGGGCCTGGATGTGGATGTTGCAATAAAAGAAAATGAGAAAGAGTTGAATGCACCATTTAAAGAAGATCCCATGAAGGAAGAAGGTTTATTGCTATCAAGGATAAACACTACAGCTAAAATTTTGGTACGGTCTGGTGCATTGGAAGCAAAGGATATTGAGGTAGATGCAGCTGACACTTTAGGCACTTTGCAGTAAGAAAACATAGAAAAGTAGAACTGTTGTTTCTTTATTTGATGATTCAGGAATGTGGCATTGTGGTGAAAAACATGGTTTCAAAGACTCCTATTTTAACATATTTTTAAACATAATATTTTATATTATATAAATTTTATATTACTTTTTAGCTTTTCTTTCAATATTGTAATGGTTTGATCAGTTGTGTGGATGCAATAAATTTTATATTACTTTTTAGCTTTTCTTTCAATATTTTATATTACATGGTTTGTTGTATACATGGTTTCAATACATGGTTTGTTTACATGGTTTGTATACATGGTTTCAATACATTGTTTGTATACATGGTTTCAATACATTGTTTTCAATACATGGTTTGTATACATGGTTTCAATACATGGTTTGTTGTATACATGGTTTCAATACATGGTTTGTTTAAATGGTTTCAATACATGGTTTGTTTAAATGGTTTGTCATACATTGTTTTTACTAAATTGTATACATGATTTCGATACATGGTTTCAATCAATTTGATATTCAATACATTGTTTGCCATACATTGTTCTCAATACATGGTTTGCCAAACATTGTTTTTGATAAATTGTATATTCAATACATTGTTTGCCATAAATGGTTTATTCAATACATGGTTTGCCATACATAGTTTTCAATACATGGTTTTTTCAATACATGGACTTTTCAATATACATGAAATCATAATATACACATATTCTATTGACAATTGATAGCATAATATATGAAATCAAAATACATGTAAAAAATAGTAATATCTGTGATGCAGTAATCAATATTCTGTTCCAAAATACATGAAAACATGTCTCATTACATTGTTTGCCATACATTGTTTTCAATACATGGTTTGTATACATGGTTTCAATACATGGTTTTTTGTATACATGGTTTCAATACATGGTTTGTTTAAATGGTTTCAATACATGGTTTCAATCAATTTGATATTCAATACATTGTTTGCCATACATTGTTTTCAATACATGGTTTGTCATACATTGTTTTCAATAAATTGTATACATGATTTCAATACATGGTTTCAACCAATTTGATATTCAATACATTATTTGTCATACATTGTTCTCAATAGATGGTTTGCCAAACATTGTTTTCGATAAATTGTATATTCAATACATTGTTTGCCTTAAATGGTTTATTCAATACATGGTTTGCAATACATTGTTTTCAATACATGGTTTTAAATCAATTTGATATTCAATACATTGTTTTCCATACATTGCTTTCAATAAATTGTATATTCAATACATTGTTTGCCATAAATGGTTTATTCAATACATGGTCTACCATACATTATTTTCAATACATGGTTTATTCAATACATAGTTTATTCAATACATGGTTTGCCATACATAGTTTTCAAAACATGGTTTTTTCAATACATGGACTTTTCAAAATACATGAAATCATAATATACACATATTTTGTTGACAATTGATAGCATAATATATGAAATCAAAATACATGTAAAAAATAGTAATATTTGTGATGCAGTAATCAATATTCTGTTCCAAAATACATGAAAACATGTCTCAAAATATAATCAAATCTCCATATTTGATATCAAATCAAATAAATGAATTAAATCCCAATATAATATTGGGAAATGAAAGCATCTTTGCATCATAATGGTGAAAGCTGGAACAACCTCTTTTCAGATTGTGCAAATTCTTCTGCACTCATTCCATAAAATTCTGTCATCACAGTGTCATCAGTGTTACCATTATCCTCATCATCCAGAGTATTCATGACACCTCTTCTCTCTGCCAAATATTTCCAATATGACAAAGCTCTTTCATAAGGAAACCTCTCAACCTCATAGGTCGACACATATAATCTCAAACAATTTTCCAAATTTTTGTCCAATCTATTCTAAACTTTAGATTTTACATATGATAATGCACTAAATACCCTTTCATCCTCAACAGATCCTAAAATCATCGTTTGGCATAATTCATACAAATTAAAATATTCACTCATACTATCTTGCAGGATACTATTGGGATATAAATGTTTCCAAAAATGTGAAATAGAACCCCTCTCATGGTGATTAGCAAATTGTGAAACTTGAGCAGACATTGTTGTTCCAAAATAGTTTGATTGGCTTGTCAAAAGATCTTTGTTGAGAATGCCATTGATTTCAATACCATTGAATACCACAGGTTTAGTGAAATGGCTAGCAAGATTGCCCATGTATTTTTGAAACAAACCACTTATATTATGGTATTCATTACAAGGATTCCAAAATATCGGGTTAACCACACCCATAGCCTCAAGCAATTCATCTCTTTGAAAATGGTCTCTGATCTCTTTTGTCAATGATTCTGCTATGTGTTTCAGTTTAATTTTTGTATCTGTTACAACTACATGAAATCTATTGTGTGTTATGGGCATTTGTTCAACTTCATTTGTAGCAATATCCATTTGCTGACAAAAACAATATAAAGGAATTTCCTTTCCGTGGATATTAATACAAAGATGATCATTTATATTGAACTTCAAAAAGTTTTGAGGATCATGGATGTTTGTCAATGCTCTCCAACTCTCAAACATGGGATCCATAAAACTTTCACCAGATGCGTACATCGTATCAATATGTAAGCAAATTTGTTTTCTCACCCTGATGAAATCCACAATATAAATAGATCTTTCTTGTGCAATTTTGATCAAAGTATTCATTTCTTCCAGCATTGGAAGAATACCACACAATGTGAGAAGTGTTTCAAAGTCAGTCATTCGTAATAGCAAATCCTTAGCCTTATCAACTACCCTACGGTTTACATACATAAACCCTGCCAAGGACTGATATTCTTTGAAAACTCTATATGTCGGTTGATACATTGAAATCCATCTAGTATCCACGTATTTTAAGAGTTTTTTACCATCAATAACTCCAAGTGCAAACTGCTGAAACTCTAAAAATATTTTTGGACTGCACAAAAAATAATCATGAATTTCATGGACAAGGTCTTCCACTCTAGCTACATTTGTAAATGTATCCACAATTTTATATGCAAGATTAATTCTATGATCCATGCAATGAATTGGGATCAAATATGGGGCAACATATGTTTGTAGTCTAACACAAAGACCGTTCCTGTGTCCTTGCATTATAGCAACACCATCGACTCCGACACATATTAACTTAGTGGCTATTTCCATTTCATTCATTCCTACTATTTCCTTTAAACTAGAAACAACAACATTGTAAATGTTTTCTGCATTGCAATTTTCCACCATCTTGCGTAGTCCAAGTAAATGAGGTTGCCTTAAATGATTTTCCAATGTGTAAACATGCATGCAAATCCAAGATGTGTTGTCAACAATAGTCACCTCATCAATTGAAAGTGATATGAATTTGGCCTTTTTAATTTTCTCTTTGAGGTCATCCTACTCAACCAATGATAGACATTTTGCAATTTCCCAACCACTTCGATCTGACCAATGGGCGTTGGGTAAATTTTGCACATCAGCTAGTCGAAATAGAGATTTATAATCAATGAAATCTGACATAGGTCTACCCTTTTTAAGAATAGTGAGTACAACAACAAACTGTAAACTTTTTGAAGCTAAAGTGAACTTTTCCATTTTTCAAAATTGGGCTTGAATCGTTGCACCTTTCTCAACCAAAGTTTGTTTTTCTTTCATTGCTTGATCATATTCTTGTGCATATCTCATATGGGCACACTCTGATGCATCCTTCCACCTATAATTTTTTTGTATTGGTCCATCACTTTCTTTTGTTTTTATATAAACCTTTCCATAATGTTTTTCTACTATATCTTTCTTAACTTGCAATCTGTGATCTTTTTCGTGTTTCCAGCTACAAATTATGCATCTCAATTATGTTATTACCTCATTACTATTCTCTGGAAGCATTGGCTCAACAAATGGAAAATCTGAAACCCAATCAGGCTGAAATGATCTGTTAATTGTCCATCTAGATGACCTGGCATGTTTATGTTTTTTAGAAGAATATTCTTCGAAAGTGGGTACTGCATAAGAACTATTACTTTGTTTTCCATTTGGCGTGTTTGTTTCAGGAATCTCTTCATGTTGTTGTTCCATTTCTTTAAGAAAATTTTCATCTATGGACTTTTCAATATCGTAGTTATGTGGAAGTGGATTCATACTAGGGTCAATACTAGGGTCATTATCATTATTCTTTTTAAAAGCATACATTATGTTAAAAGCATACCTTCTTTTAAAAATTTCAGATAAACAATGGACAAAGCCATACACCAAAAATCACCCTTCTAAATGAATGAAGACATTATATATGAAATGAACAATGAACAAAAAATAACTGGTTAGTAAGTAAAGGTGTTCATACCTTCAATTTGTGCAGATGTTGGTGGCTGACTAGAATTCAAAATATTACGAAAGTATTTGAGGATACTCCTTTTATTGGAACTGGAAGACTGGCCTCCCTTGTTTCCACTGCCAATAGGTGACATTTTACCTATATAAAAAGAAGAGTAACAAGAAAATCATTTTGAAAAATGGAAATAACTGGTTAAAGAGAGAACTACTATTCAAGACATCACAATATCTGACACAACACAAACCTCCTTATTGAGCGTCAATGAACACAAATGTATTAAAAAGAAATAAAATTGATAATAAAAACTTATCGATAAATGGTTGGCCCTCTATGTCAGTCATCCTATTATAGTCTCAGTGTGATGGTCATCTTGCAACAGTCGTGGGAAGGCAGTCACCTTGTGACAGTCGTGTTGTGGTAGTCATGACCTATCAGTCATGGCCTATTAGTCATGGCCTATCAATCATAACATGTTAGTCATGATATGGTGGTTGCGACGTTGCAGTCACGGTGTGGCAGTCATGGCTTGTTAGTCAGCTATGTCAGTCGTGTTGTGTCTGTCACACTTTTCTAGTCACGATGTGTCAGTCATGTTGTGTCAGTCACACCGTGTCAGTCATGTGGTGGTAGTCACTGCATGTTTATCACTTCTGTTGATAGCCTTTTATCACTCGCTTCTGCTAGTCGCTTATTGTGGTCGCCTTGTCAAGTTGAGACTATGAGTGTTGCTCCTAGCCTCCAAGGTTACCTATATATAGTGGGGGTACAAGAGGCAATTTTGGTGGGATAATTTTTTTCTCAAATAATTTTAGGGTGAATATTAGGCGGGAATACATATTGTATAGGGGTGATTTTACCCTAAAAAAATAATTCCCATAATTTTTGGGCGAATGGGCCGACCTCTAGGGTCCCAAAAATAGCAAAATAAAAAATGTTAAAAACCTAAAATTCGCTATAAATTACGAAATTTTCCCTTGTGCATATCCCTACCATCTAGTTACTTTGAGGAAATAGGGAAGCCATGCAATCCATATTAAAGGTTGATGACATGCCTAATTCTATCATAGAGTAACTTCTCTTAGAAAAATTGTAGCAACCTAGATCCAATCCAATGAGTTCTCAATAGATAGACTCTATCATTACAACAATCATAGAAGGAAGGCTATTGAATATCTCACCTTGCTATGGAAATAAAATATCTATACCTCTAAACATAGAGCTATTTAGGTTAAATTACCCTGTCTTAGCTTGTAATCCTTTCACAACTTCAAAATATAGATATATTTCCCAATATACCTAAAGCTTTGAATGTGATGTCTTCTAATCCATTCTTTAACATGCTTATTCCTACTTACATTCCCTCCCTATACTAATCCTATTTTTCTAAATAATCATAGAATTAATAACATGGTGATCCCTTTTGGATCATCCTATCCAGATTATTAGTATTATCCATTGGCTAATTCCCAACCTCAGTTTGTAACACCATAAGTTCTTTATCCTAGATTCTAGGATATAAACACTAAGTTAGAATAATTTGTTAAAGAAAATTCAAAATTTACATAGTAGTTGGATTATATACAAATATCCATAGGAAATAAGTATTCCTATAAGGATTAGTTCAACCAACCCTTAGATCCATATCTAGTTAGTTGAACTTACCCTCAAAACTTTGTAGCACTAAAGTTTTGAATGTATAAGAGAGACGGTGACCCAATAGATCACCTTAGAATATTTCAAATAGCTTGTCATGACATTTTCTATGAAAAGGAATTATTATAAAGATATTATATAAAAGCCTTGGTGGCAAGGCCATAGAATGTTATTTCTAGATACCCCACCCCTCAATCAAGTGCTTTGGTGATTTGGAAAAAAAATTTATTCAATATTTCTTTGATTACATCATAAAAAGTGCATATTAGATTATTTGTATAAACTTAATCAAGGTAAAAAATTTCTTTCACCAAGTTCTTAATATGTTGGCATGCTTTGGTTAGGAATGTCCCTTTTAGCCTTCTATAAAGAGACCTATTACATATTTTTATATGTAATTTATAAGAAAAATTTTATACCCCTTAGAAATGAATCACATATCCCCTTCCAAGGATGTGATAGATCTCATAAAATAAGTAGAAGCTGCCCTTCAATGCAAAGTGTAATTGAAACCTAAAAATGAGGAGGAGAAGTCTATCCCTCCAATAAAAAATTATAGTCTAAGAACAAACATGTCATGAGTGATAGTGTAATCAAATATCATCTTGTTAACAATGCTAAATCAAGTAACAATAATGCCACTAATGTGTTACAAAAATTAGTTCTAGCAAAGGCTCAAGAAAATCCTCCAATATAGTTTACCAAGTTAAAACAGTCACTATCCTTATTGTTAACCTAGTTATTAAATGCTAAGATGATAGAATTGACACCTATAAGAGATCCCAACCCTAATAAGGAAAAGTTTCCCTAGTTCAAGGTTGACCAATAGTGCACTTTCCATTGCACAAATGGTCACCATACAAAAAAATACGTCACTCTTAAGTATGTGGTACAAGAACTTATTGATGAAGTCCATCTAGTGATTAGTGGCTTTGAACAAGCAACATCCTCTAATCAAGACATGGTGATATTTTAGGATCCCTTACCTAAATGTGGGTAAAATGTTACTAATAATGCTCAACATAGGAATGTTCCCTCACTAGATCAAAACTTGGTAGGGATGATTCAAGTTAGCACCATCACTGGATAGAAAGCCATAGAAATAAATAAAACTTCAAAGACACCCCCCAAATACCCCCTTGGTCTTGTGGCCTAGATACATTTTTTATCCTAAAGAACTATTTCTCTCTACACACAAAAGATACACCATTTTTAGAAAAAAGAAGTGGAAGTTGAAATGCAAATAAATGTAGATGAAACTTTCGATGAAAAAGTTTGAGATTTTGAAGGTGAAGGTCCTAGAAAGTACAAGAAAGCTAAAATATAAAAGTTGAAATTTCATAAAATCCTTGACTAAATATGAGAGGCAAAAGTTTTGATACATGAAGTATTGTAGTCAAATGGTGAGAACAACTTTGAGGTTGAAAGATAATAAAATCCTACAGGAAAAATGGTTATTAAAGTTTTAAAGTCTAGAAACATTTTTTCTCTAAAAACAAAGAGAAATGATTGCATTAAAGTGTATAGTTGCCTAGGGAGTATAGTCCTTCCATACAAAAATTATGATGTCTCTTAGAAAAGATATTGAATTTATAAGGGTAGTGATATCCAATCCACAATAGGTACAACCTTAAATTTGAAGCATTAAATGCAAAAATATTTTGCACCTATTTTATGGGAATCCCAAAAAGAGGTATATGGCATTGATGGCAATAACTACTTATCCAAAAAATTACAACCATTTGGCATTTATGATTTCAAATCTAGAGATGTTGAGGAGATCATCAACTTAAATGAAGATATGGTTTAATACCTACAACAACAATCATACATGAGTTTTGGAGGGAAATCATCCTCATCATAATCTATAAATAGTAGTAGTTTTAACATTATAAATGACCAACAAGTTGTATCAAGAAATTCCATTGAAAACTTGTATAACTTTCCTTTTATTTCACTTTGTATAGCAGTACATAGATTTCTAGGTGATCTTGTGGGTAACCCAAACCCCCACTTCTAGCATAATATTTGTAATATTATACTTTCAGATATATATATATATATATATCTACTAAATACCTACATGTCTATTTTTCTCCAAATCCATTTGGTTCTCATGCCCTAACCCATCTCCTTTGTGTGTATGCTTGCATTTCAATCTATGCTTATGTATGTCAACAAGAGAAAGTGTTCACACCAATGTCTTACGGTTAAAGTTGCTATGCAAGGAGGATATCATTTATTCTTTGGTGTATCATCCCTTTGTTAGCTTAGGTTTTTCCCTTTTTGCTATATTTTATTTTTATTTCTCTAACCCTTTCCCCTCAAGTTGTTAGATTAGGAACCATGTGCCCGAGATCACATCTTATAAAGAATATAGCATTTGTTAGAATCGTAAAGTACCTTGATTGAGCAAGGTGTTATAGCCCCAACTACCTAGTCCATACCATGTCTGATGGTTGGGACAATTAGAGAGGATAATAGTTTAATGGCATGCCTAGTGGGACCCCATTGATTCATCTTAGGTCCCATAATTACAAGAATAAGTTAGGCTTAGACTTTGGTGAGGATCTCTATCTATTTTTACTTGTTGAAGCACTTAAAACTCATTTGGTAACTACACTCAATAATAAACATATAAATAAAGCTACTTTAAGGACACCATATTGAGGTTTTGATTAAGGCATTAGTCTATATACTCTTAAAGAAAATGTTTCATTCACTTGGTAACTCTACTTAAACCAAAGAATCCAAAGTACTATGAGAAGACCACCACCAAATCTACATGCCAAAGCATTGATGCTCCTTCCTTCTGATTTTTTAACATGGAGTATAAGAAGCCCCTTATAGCCTCTAGTACCACTAGATGTATTGGATGACATTCTAATGTTCACACTTTAAACTTTACCATAGTATATTGGTGAAGGTATGTAAACCCCATGGGAATATTTGCAAGATATTGTATCCTTGTACCAACTATACAATATCACAAAGCAAAACATATCTCTAAGGCTACTTACAACATCATTTAAAGTTAAAACTCATGATACATACAACTATCTCTCTCTACACTCAATTATTGAATGGGATCATCTTGTTTCCCTATTATGGACGAATTTAAAGAAAGAGAGAAACTAGATCCAACTATTTAACTTGCACTACCCAACCTTCTCTCACTCAACAATTTTAAACTTTTAACCAGATTGCAACAATTTAGGATGATGGAGAAGAATACATAGAGGTAGAGGAAGTAGCATCCAATAGGCCCCAAAACTAGATCAATGATTAGATTGATAACAAATGTAGTGGAGTCCACTCCCTCTAAATATTTTGAGCCAATAAGTGTAGGCACATATTTAAGCCAAAAGGAATGAATTTTTCTCTCCAGGGACATAGAAGAGACAAAGGACATAAGCTAGAGGTGGAAAATGCATGATGAAGGGGTCAAAATTGAAGAAGGATTCAACAATAGTACCAATATTCCTTAACCATGGAAATTTCTCACCCTTGGTATGAGTTTGTTTGCATCAAGAACACTATTTAAGAGTCCCAATTTATTAAAGGTAAAATTTTTTTACCCAATCAATTGTAAAAAGAGAAGGAAAGACTCCAGCAGCAAGTGGGGGCCTCATTTGACTCCATGCCCAATGAATAATATCATCCACTCAACCCTTGTATATATGTATGGAGTAATACCAATTCTGTAAGATTGCAAAAGTCCTAAAAATTACAAAAATATAAACTTATAGGTTGACTATTGAAATTCCCACCTATACTTACATTTCAATTATGGGATATTTTCTTGGCATTGTGCCTAATGGTAGGCATAAATTTTTCTAGGTCCCTTATCTTCACTAGGCTAAATATTCCCTATGAATCACCAAAACTATAGTGAATTCTCACTACATGCAAACGATACACCATTTTTTGAGGGAGGAAGTGGAAGTTGAAGCGATAATATGAAACTTCCAATAAAAAAGTTTCAAGAATAAGATGACAAAATTCTTGAAAAGTGAAAGAAAACTAAAATATAGAAGTTAGAAGTTTATAAAGCCTCAAAAAAAGATGAGAGGTAAACTTTTTGACGCATGAAGTACCATGGTTAGATGATGAGAAAAGTTCCAAGGTCAAAATATGATAATTTCCTTAATGATAAATGGTGATAAAAGTTTCAAATGCTAAAAAAACACATGCTCCAAAAACTAAGAGAATTGATTGCACTAAAGTGTATAGTTGCCTAGGGATTCTAGTACTTCCCTATAGTAATTATGATGTATCTCTTAAAAATAATAGATTGAATTTATAAGGGCAACAACATCCAAGCCACAATAGGAATAAACTAAATCTAACGCATTAAATGCAAAAATATTTTACACAAATATTATAGGAATCCCCAAAAGGGGTAGATGAAAATGATGGTGGTAGTTGCTTGTCCGAAGACTTAGAACCATTTGAAATTTATGATTTTAGATATAGAGACCTCAGGGAGACCATAAAATTAAATGAATATATGAGTTGGTACCCAAGACAAAAGTCATCTTAAAATATTTGCATGAGTTTGGGAGTGAAACCCTCCTTGTAATCTATAAATAGTAGTAGTAGTATCATTGTAAAGGATTGAGAAGTTGTATCAACAAACTCTATCGACATCTTGTATAACTTTATTTTTATTTTCCTTTATATAGTAGTACATGGATATTTGGTAAGTCTTGTGGATAACCCAAACACCCAGTTTTGGTATATATATACATTGGATGCCTATGTTTCTATTTAGTTCTAAATCTATTTTATTTTCATACCTTGACCTATCTCTTTTGTGTGTGCATGCTTGCATTTTAATTTGTGCTTATGCATGTCAAGAAGAGGAAGTATTCACACTAGTATATTATTCTCAAAGCTACTATGTAGAGGGGATGTTATTTGATATTTTATGCATCATCCCTTTATTAGCTAAGGTTTTTTATTTTTGCTATCATTGTTTTTTATTTCTCTAACCCTTTCTCTCCCAATATATTAGGTTTAAAAACATGCACCCAAGATTGCATCTTATAAAGGAGATAATTTTTATCAAAATATTGGAGGTCCCTGACTGAGCTAAATCCCATGCTCTTAGGATTGACACTACTATGTTACATCATGCAAGGCATGATAGTCCTAACTGCCTCGTCCACACAAAGTCCAATGGTTAGGATAGTGAGAGAGGACAACAAGAATCACCTTTGGTTTTAAAGCCTCAAGATAAAGGCATGAGGATAAACCAGCCAAAATATCTATACTCAAGTTGTTGAGAAATTTTCCAAGTCATAGGGAAAATCTATTTAAGCTTTAAGTGAGAAAAATATACCCAAAAATGTTAGCCACGATAATATAGCTAATGTGGTAGGGTCCCTTAGTGTGAATTACACAACTATATCCTTTTTCAAGGATGATCTTCCACCCACTTCTATGCTAGGAGAGCCCCCTTTGTATATCACATGTATCATTGGTGAAAAATGTATTAAAAGGGTCCTTATAAATAATGAATTAGCTAGAAATATTTGTAGCCTTAATTTTATTAATCAAATAGGTCTTAACAAGAAATATCTATAGAAATCCAATATTGTCTTAAAAGCCTATGACAATGAGGAATGCAAATCTACTAGAACTATAGTTCTTCTAGTGAAAGTGGGGCCTCACATATTGAAAACTATATTCTATGCATTTCCCTATGATCTAAACTACATCTTTCTAGGGAAACCTTGGAGATATGTGATGCAAGTCATCCCTTAAACTTACCATCAATGTTTTAAATTTAAATATTAGGGTATGTTGTATAGCATTGTGGTTGACAAAGATCCTTTCACTCACTATCAAACCATATAGCTAGAAAACCCAAGGGCTCATATTTTTCCTTCACTAAATGATTCTCATAATTTTATATATTATACCTTAAAGTTTATTCCACCTAAGGGAATAAATACTAGCCAATAATTAGAAACTAGTAGTCAAGACACAACAAAGGGTAAGAAAACGTTGAGGCTCAAGATAATAATCATATTAACCTCAAGAATGGGCATAAAAATTTGTTAGATTTAGACCTAGTTAGGCTACTCCCATTGCCTTGAAATTTAGGGTTTCCCTCTATAAAAGGAATGATCATGCAAATTAGAAGTTGCGCCTTCATTTCTATCAATACAACCACTGAGGAAAGAATCCCTAAGACCAATCTGTGTCCAACAGAATAGAGATATACCTTGTGTTATCTATCCAACCTTTATCCTATCCCAAAGAAAATTATTTTTAACTTTAGTTATCAATAAAAAGGGTGAGATCTCTATGATCAAGGTATAAAAGAACCTTTGGAACCTAAATCTTGGCCAAGATATTGGGGTTAGGATACATCCCCAACTCCAACAAAATACCACCTTATGTCTCTTCATATAGTAGTGATGATGATGTGTTCCTCTTCTCCCTCAAACCCCAAAGTGATATCACCTTGATAGAAGGGTTGGCTTGTGATGAACTAGGATATTGAACCTCCTCATTTTCAACTTTTTGACCTCTTCTCAAAATTTTCTAACATAAACACAATAAGCATTATGCATCCTGAGCCTATCAATAAAAATATTTAAAAGTCCTACGAAAAACTTAAAAGTAACCTTTGTTATTAGAATTATTTAGCCTTAAATAAATTAAAATATCAATCCCCTTCAACCAATGTAAAGTCCCTTAGAAACTATTAATGAATGTGACATGAAATTTTTACTGCACAACCCTTTTAGAGATGCCCATGAAGATTGTCTTGATTAGGAAGATATCCCTAATGAAGGGAATATTAATTTCAAATACCTCATAGTCATCAAAACTTTAGAAATGTAATTTAGGGCCTAAAGAGATTTAAAGTCTAGGGGTATTTACTACCTCTCCAGAGAAGATGAATCTCATATCTTGATAGAGGAAACCATTGATATCAACATAGGTTCCCAAGATGATTTAAATATTAAAAAGCTTAGGAAAAGTCTTGATCCAAGAATATTATGAAGAGTATAAAATTCATTTTGAATAATTCCATGAAACTTTTGTGTGGTCTTATGCAGTCATGCCTAGATGAGATGCATCCTTGGTGTACATGACTTGGTTGTTAAGCTAGATGCTAAACTAGTAAAACAAAAATTAAGGGAAATGAATCCTAAGATTGCTTTACTTGTTAAAGAGGAACTTCAATAATTTTTGGAAGTCAAATTTATTAAGGTACTCAATTAATTTATTTGTATTTATAACATAGTACCCATAGCTAAAAATAAATGTGCTATGTGTGCTTACACCTACTTTCAGAACATAAACAAAGCTTATCACAAATATATATTTTCTCTACCAAACATAGACATGATCATCAATTTTTCCATAAGCTATGCAATGTTATCCTTAATCAATATATTTTTTAGGTACAATCAAATTTGAATCATGCCAGAATAACAACCTAATACAACATTCACTACCCCTTAGGGGACCATTTCCTAGAAGGTCATGCCCTTTGGTTTAAAGAATGCTGCAACAACCTATCAATTTGCAATTACATATATATTTCATAATATCATGCATAATATGATTGAAGATTATGTCAATGATCTTCTTGGATTATCTATAACTTGATAAGATCATGTTAGAGACTTAAGGTATATATTTAATGACTCAAATAATACAAGGTTCACCTAATACCCTCCAAATACATATTTGGAGTAGTTTTAAGGAAGCTATTAGGATATATAGTCTCTCAACATGGAATTGAAATAAACCTATACAAGATATCTACTATCACCATATTGCATCACCTAAAAACCTAATCCAACTTCAAATCCTGCAAGGTAGATTGTAATCTTTTTTAAAATCCATCTCACAATTGGAAAAAAAATACTAGCACTTTTACAAAATTTTAAGGAAAGGGACTAAATTCATAATGTCAAAATTCTTGTGATAATTTATAGACATATATTTTATCTCATTTGGTGTTTGTCCTACCTTATCCCCTTAAAAAATTATTGTTATAGACAACAACAAAAATTCATACCTTAGGTGCCATGTTGACACAATATGGTGATAAATATAGGGAAAGGAAAATCTACTATATTAGTAGAACCCTTGTTAGCTTTGAGACTAGATATACACCTTTATAAAACTATGCTTGGCAATAGTATTCGCTTTCCAAAAGCTGAGATATTACATGCTAAGTAACAAAATCTATCATAGATAAAGTTAATCCTTTATGATACCTTATATCCAAGCCCTATCTCTCAAGAAAATTTGCTTCCATTATGGCCCCACCATATTATAACATGTAAAATATACTAATGGAAACTAAGTGAAACATCCTTAAAATCCCAAAGTAACATGCATTAATTCCAAATCCTATAAAATTTCTTAGTCAACTATGAACAAGCTTAGATCTTGACCACCACCTAGTACCACTCAAAAGATTTATTCCCTAGGATACTTTAGCATGGTTGAACATTTAAGAAAATCCATGATGCTTATATGGGATATATTATCCATACCTAAGTAGAAGAAGCAATTTAGGAATCTCTATAGGAACAAGAATAGTTAGGACAATCCAAGTTAATCCTATACAAATTTCTAGTTTGAAAATAAGCCAAGTCAATCCTATGCCCTTCTACTTGAATCTAGTCCATGGAGATAAGCTAATCCATAATTTCATGGTGGATTATGATCCAAATACTTCAATAGTTCCAAGAGGGATGGTGGATGATTTAGGACTAGCATATCAACTTATCAACAAAAGGGTGGTATAGTCCATAATATCTTGCTCACCCTATATACCTATTTTAGCCTCATGGTATCACAAGACATAGAGGTGATTGGTCTCTTGGTATCATTTGAAATTTACCTATATAGGGATATCATCACTAAATTAGGAGGCTATATATATATGGATTGGTTCCTCATGGTCCTAAGAATATGATATAGAACTAGGATAAATATCCCATAAAAATTACTCCACATGCATCATGTCAAATTTCACAACTAAGCTAAGCACTGATAAAAATTTCACAAGGAGGATTAGTCTAGATCATAATTATTTGTGGATGGGGTGCATCCTTTCATTTCTAATGACCTAAAGAACTAGTGGATAACTAAAATCTAGAATTTGGACCTCAATAAAAGTTTTGAGCCAACATACATTGGTTGAGTTCCATCCCTACTTGGGTCATGCCTTTAAAAAATAATATTGTGGAAAATGCCTTATTTTTGATGTAGGATATGTCATGGTAGGAGATATCAAAACATGTAGGCAGAAAAGGGTTATGGGTAGTCATAATCCATGAGCTGTATTATGTTAGAAAGAAGAATTATTATCAAGAACAAAGACAACTATCATATCTAAAGAGGAATAAAAAATAATATAAGTCATCCAATTATGTTAAGTCTTTGGGTGGTATGGATAGCTATGATTACATGAGTAGGTAGCTTTTAAAAGGAGAACATAAATTACCTAATTAAGAACATCAAAGTACAAGCATGCATTAGGAAAGGTGTCCCATAAATATCATCACCAACTAGCTAGAGACCATTTGATCAATGAAGGGATGACAAAATAAATTTGCATAAGGTAGTTTTAATGCAAAATATGGCAACAACCTTCCTTTTCTACCTAAGCACATGGTATTAATTTCATGTGGTGCAAATATAGTACTTAGGAGAGAGACAATGATTTTCCTCTATCACTTTGCTAGAAATAGGATAAATATAAGTTAAGTGAAAGGATGTTTGATAGATAAGGCATGAATTCAATGTAAGTAGGTGCTACCACCTCAAGAGAAATTTTTTATAAAAGGATTATCTTGCATTTATTTTTTCCACAAATCTATTGTATTAACTAGGTTTAAAATTCTCTCTTCCCTTCCCTTTATATTTATCTTTAGTGACTCTATGCCCAATAGATAAGGCTTTTGTTTTCTAGTTTTATCATCTTCTACATGCAAAATATGAATAACATGTACTTATACTAAGAGGGGGGGTGAACAATATACAATAATTTTTTTTCTCTTTTAATCCAAATAGTAGCATCAACATTAATAAAATAGTAAACATCACACAAAGCATCACACACATGAGAGAAATTATTTTTAATGTGGTTCACCCAATGTGGGCTACCTCCATAGAAAAATATTTCTTCTAAATATTTCTCAAATAATATTTTGGGAATCCTTTCCAATTACAATGTTTATGGACCTTTGTCCAAAGGAGATGTTGATCCCCTAAATCTGGTTTGTGGATCTCTATCCATAGGAGAAATCCTTCTCCTCTACTTTGGCTAGTGAACCTCTAGAAGACACTGCCTCCACTACACTGACTGTGGATCTCTCTCCACTTGAAGACTCTTGTCCTCACTCAGAAGACCTATCCTCAATATATTGGCTTATGGATCTCTATCCACTAGAGACTTTGTCCTCTGTACTTAGTCACCTTTAAAGCTCTACTCAATAGGTTCACTCAGAACCTTCTCAAATATGCTCAACAGGTCCACTCAGAAACTACCCAAATATTCTCAACAGGTCCACTCAAAACCTTCTCAAATCTGCTCAAAAAGTCCACTCAAAACCTACCCAAATATGCTCAACAAGCTCACACAGAACTTGTCCAAATATTCTTAACAAGCTCACACAAAACTTGTCCAAATATGCTCAACAAGCTCACACAAAACTTGTCCAATCTCATAGAATCATAAAGAGAATTGTTAGAGACTCAATATGTTCTATACTCAAAAACTCAATCTCAACTCAAATCAGAATATAGAATAGTTTGTTTTATGGAACTTGAACAACCAACTCACACATTCACTTGACTAGGCTCAATCAACTCTACTCAACCAATCACCTCAAGGAACAACCCTTTCTCACAAACCCTAGTCCATGCATATATCAACCAACTCAAAATGTTTCTAACAACGCTCAATAACAAATCTCACATAACAATGAGACTCATGTTCTTTTCTAACTCAAGTTCAAGTTCATTGTATAACCCATTGGTTTCAAAAATAATGCTAATAAGACAAGGTCTTAATCACAACTCTCAATTCATAAAACCTTTAAGCATTCATTTAATGTAATTCACTCAACCAATGGTCTAAACAACAATGCTTATAAAACAAGGTTCAATCATAACTCTCAATCTAGAAAACCTTGAAGCATTAAACCAACCAATTTTGAAAAGGAAACCCTAATCAATTTCTTTTCACTCCAAACTTAATTTTCAACCAAAATAATCAACCAACTCAATAGAGAAGAATTTTACCCATATCTTTTTGTTGCCAAGGAGTTGTCCACAAAATCTGCCACACTTCACAAAAAATCTTTTCCAAACTCACATAAGGGTTAGAGGATAATTTTTATATCACAAAAATAATATCATAATTACACCTTATCACTCCAACTTAAACAATAAGCAATATCCTCACAATAATCACAAAACCCTTTATTCAAAATAACATACAACCCACAAAGTCTTAACCTTTCAATATTCCACAATAGCAAAATTTAAGACTTGAAAATAAAAACAAAATTCTCCTTATAACTCCTAATGGTATTTATCAACTACCAAACTTTATCACAATGCAAATACTTCAACCACCAAATACCTTATACCTTCAACTTAGGCATTAATAAAATAAAACATAAAAATGTACCTTTGCCTTTGGAGAGTTTCGAACTCTCAATGCAGCCCACACAAACGTCTTTGCCCACAACACAAACCACCACATGAGCTACAAGCTCGTTGGGAAGGAAGAAAAACCACATGCTTAAACACCCATTCCTTGTATTGCAAAAATATATGTGCCTAACGATTGGCACCTTTAACACATCCACTAAAATCTTTCGCAGGATTCTAACACTATCCATCATGCACACCAAAAATGTAAGCTTGCAGCCCACTTGCCACTAGGCCAAGGTGCCTTGTTGGCTTCCAACTAATCAACACACTTGCTTTTGTTTCCTTTCACCATCAAGTCAAACATGAATTTCACAATTCTATCTCACGAGCTCTGCATTTAATTCGTATGCTTTCTCTTTCCAATTCAAGCAAGGATAATTTGGAAATCAACTTTGGGCATGGTATTTATATGCATTTCCACTAAATAAAAAATATCGGTGCTTCCCTTTGGCTTCTATGACGTCAGTGGAAATAAACTTTGCCTTGTTTAAATCTTTAAATCCAACCTTTGGATTTATTAAAATATTCTCTGGTCTTAAACCTTTAAACCCAACCTTTGGATTTATTAAGATATTTTTAGACTTTATAAAACCACTTTTGCAATATAAAATATTGTAACGAAAATTACAAATATTTTATTTGGGTTTTCAACATGGCACTCCTAACCATTATAATATTTCACCTTTGATAGAGTACCTTTTAATATTTATTTATAAAATCTAAATTCATCCTGAATTTAAATAATTTATATAATAAATATTATAACTCCTTTTTAACTTCTATCTTTTGCACTGTTTCACTTGAACTTCTGCCTTCTTCTTGAATATCAAATGATCATATTTATCACCTTTATTTCCTTCTGAAATATTTTGTATTAATGATGACTCCATATGGTGGCATCAATGATGACATCAATGACAAATTTGACTTAGGGACTCAAAATGTTTGATAAAAGACCCCTTATGAGGTGCCAAAATTTATGAAAATTTACTACAATTGATAATCTGGCTAAGAAATATGACTTCAATTAGTGTTGATTTGTAGAAAAAGAAAAATGAAAAGCTCCTAGAACTCTACAATTGCCAAGTAGTTGGCATTGTAAAATTTCCAAGAAGATTGTCACAAGATTATTTTCTAGAGGCTAAAAGGGTATGGAGAAAAACCTGAGCCATACAAATTGTGTCGATTCTTAATAATATTTTTGGTGATAACTAAGTAAAACCTTTTTGTTGGTTAAACTACAAGATCTATTTTTATGACAACTAAAATGAATATACCATTGGAAAAGGTTTGACCCAAACAATAACTACGAGTTTGATCTACTTCCATATAAATGAGCTCATAGATCTAATTATCTTCCACACTTTTTTTGGTCATGGTGGATCTCCTCATGACTACCAACTCTTGGTTGCATTCAAATTGCACCATCAATAAGATATTTGGGAGGGAATAATTTAACAACTATGGAAGATAAAAAGGTACTTTGAGAAACTCAACATGTAGAGTCTCCATGGATTGACCAATCATAGCCTTTGATCACTTGCATGACTACCACTCTAGGTATATCTTCAACAATTGGTCAAAAGCATAGTAAGTAAAGCTCCTTCACACCAAATTTTCCATGAAAAGGATCTCAATACTTAATAGTTGATAGAGGCACACGAGCATATTTGAGCAATTTAAATCATAATATTTAAGGACCTTTGGATCATCATGATCAATGGATTATGTTATTCCAAGTAAGTTTTAACAAAGGACAAGTCACAATTTTTTTGTGAATAGTTTGATAAAAAATAAATGGCCCACATTGTTTTGAGAAAGTTCCAATAATATTGGCAAAAGAAAAGCTGAAAGAAACATTTTATGGATTGTCTGATAAAAATAAATAGCTCATGTAGTATTTGAAGGTTTTGATGAAGGATAATTAGGAGAAGTTTGATGCATCATTAGATAATTATAATAAACATCCATATTATTTCAAGACTCCTCTGAAGAGGAAGAGTTAAGGAAAAGTTTCAAATACTGGTAAATACAAGATCAATGGATTGCAAAATCTCAAAACATTTTCAAATTAAGGTAAGGAAGAAAAGTTCTAAAGAGAAAGATATTTGAAAATATATTATTGATGTTGGAAAGTTAAGTTTATTTATATGTTTGAATTGAAATCGATGGTCTGTGTAGATTCAAGAATCTCCAACGAGGACTAAAGAGTCATTTTTTTTGCAAACTGTTCAATCCTATATCAATAGCTTGCAACAATCTTGAAAGATGATAATAAAAGTTGTTTAAGAAAATAAGGAGATATATAATAGATATGTTGGGTATACAAAATAATAGGTCAACCCTTGATCCCAAACATGAAGAAAATCAAACAACCTACAAAGAGATAGAAAAGGGACTAAAACTTTCAAGTCATCTAGACCAACAATTCTGACCTTCAATGGTTTGTGATGTTCCATAAACTATCTATATTAAGCAATAAATAGCCCAAATTGAAGTTTGAAATCCAAAGAAGGTTTGAAGAGGCTTTACTATCCAACCAATTAAATGGGAATTAGTCCACCTTGGTGGGTCACAATTAATAAAAAAGGTGATAACAATAACTAATTAGTGTTCATTATAAACCTACAAATGTCCTTATTAAGTAACGTATAGGGCCTTTAATATAGAATATATACATGCATAACCTTCCGAGTGGGGTGTATAAAATCATAATAAGAATGACTATAAGAACCATTGATCTTACTAACTCATATCACTAAGGCATGAAAATACAAAAAATTAGGCAGCATATTAAAGACATTGGTGATGGATGCCAAAATAAAGACAATCTCTAGTCTAGAGAATTGATGATAGAAAGCATCTATGCCCAGTATTTGGGGATATCTAGAAAGGGTGGTTGAAAAAAAATGTGGTGACCTATCCAAAAAGCATGCACCTATCTAATAGATCAATTGGAATCAACATGAAAGCATGAAAAGATAAACAAGATTACATATGACAATAAAATGAATGCTTATTTTATTAATATTGCAATGAATCCCAATTAAAATCATGCCCCTCTTAGGGTCACCCAAATTTTTATACAATTAATACAATGCCAAATCCCCTAACGGGATAGGCGCAATACTATTGCTTTCCAAATAGTCACAAACTACTCTAGGATGGAGTTGACCCTCTTCTTCACGTTGAGTAAGGAATTTGGTGATTGAAGTTCCTTTGAACCTATTTCCTGCGATCAAGAAACAACACAAGAAAGTTATACAAATAGACAACCTCTCGTGACGATGCCATTTGAAGGATTAAAACATGAAAATGCCATGAATAGCATGAAATCAAGAAATATTGTAAAATGTATTTAAACCATGGTAATTGATAAAGATTTATATACATGCATAAAGGAATAATGCAACTAATTATTGAATGGCCTAATTAGATGAAATAAAGCATGGAAACATAGAAAGAAACCATTATTGCATATACTATACTAATGTAAAAAAATTACTATAAACCCTAAGTCTATCGGTCAAAATCCCTAATATCCTAATTGAACCATGCAAATATCTATTTAAACCTAATTAAGAGATCTACAAAAGAAATGGTAAGGATATCTTACGCCTATTTCAAACCGTAGCTCTGATGATCGGTCTGCACTGTAAACCATGGCTGACAGTCATGACCTACAACCAAGTAGGTTTGCCCTCCAATTCTAGGGCAGTGGGATCAATCCTCCTTGTCAAATTTATTATCAAGGGTTGCCTCAGTGTCCTCTAATAGGTTTGGTGGTTGAATTGTTGAATAGGGCCTCTATTTTCCCGAATTAGCATTTCTTGGCTCTCCTAGGCTCCTAGGACATCCATGGAAAATTGATATTTTGATGGATAGCAAAGTGGCCTTCTCACATGCATGAACTCAATATCCAATTCAACAGGGATTTGCTGCTCACTTGATCAGTTCACTCTCTCTCTATTTTGATAGCACTTCGCTATCAAAAATCTCTATATGCTCTCTATATCTTTGCCCTATTTTGGAGGGGTACTTATAGCTTGTCCCAGGGCTAGGAGTGACTTCATGGAGAAGCCAAGAAAAATAAGATGTAGTTAGGACAGTTGGGATGGAAGCCTCTAGAATATTCTATCTTTTAACCACCTTCTTCTAGACCAAATGGCCATTCAAACCAATTTGGCTCAAATTAAGGCCAATTGAACTTCAGTTAAGATCGCAGGTTACAACTGTAGTTCAGACTGTAGATCACAGGTGTCAGCCGCGGTTCATACCATGGACCAGCTGTGGTTCAACCTCATTAGTCTAGGGAGCCCAAATTGAGTAGTTAAAACCATTGCTCTATCTTGGAGTCTATAATATCTTCCATATGGCCTTGTAGCATGTCCATATGAGTAGTCACCATCGACATGATGTGTTTTAGGTGTCTACAGATGCCCCTTTTGAGATGCGTTGTGAGATCGAACAATGTGTGAGAAAAAATATACCACATAAAATGATGCCAAAGGTTCTATGATTATCATTAGTCAGATCAACATTAGATGCCCCAAGTCCAACAAAATGACGTGCATCCTAGAATCATTGCTTCCAACTCTTTGGAGGCTTAAATTTGAAAGATTTTACACTCGTCATCAGACATTTGAGTAACTTTGGAACTACAATAGGAGTTAGGCCTATATAAACAAAAGGATGAGAGTTACAAACTAATTATCATATTTGCTATTTACCCCCAAAAAAGGAGTAAGCTTATGATAGCTGTTGACAATGATTCGCAAGGACGAATGTAATTTTTACAAGATCAATGGATCTACAATTTTAGGGATATTCTACTGATTTTGATTATGATTATGAAATTATGACTACCCCCTCAAGCGATGAGTCGATGAGGGTAATGACAATGTATGAAGCGATGAGGTTGCTTGACCATAATGAATTATCTGAACAAATTTAGAATTAAGCATTTTTTTACTTGGCAAAGCCTAGCTCAACTTATGATTCCAACTGTTAATAGTAATTGCACATTTCTATCCCATGGAGTAGTCGGGATGCAATAGTCATCTTAGGAAATCAAAAAAATATAAATCCAATTAGTTTTGTGTTGAATCAATTTTGTTGATGATTTGCTGAAAAATATGTCATAGAAGAAATGACATGAGTTGCCTCGTTCCCGTGGAGTAGTCCAGCCTCAAAGGCCTTCTTCAGAATTGAAAAGAAGGATATCAAATAAACGATGAATTTTTTTTCCCAAATGTCCTTATGGTTATTTACTCATCTTACAGAATTGCATGGAGCACAAGTCGTTGCAACCGCCTAGTGTATAGAGTAAATAACTGACTACGAGGTGCATTTGGATTTTGAATATTTGATGTTTTTTTGAATTTTTTGAATGTGGAATTGAATTTATGTATTTTGCTGGGAGGTGTGGCTCTCCATCAAATAATTGTCATAGCGATGACCTCAGTTGAATGTACTTTATAATTTCAACCAAATATGTTATTTTTAATTAAATCCCAACTCTTCATCATCACCAAATTTGCAACATTGATTATTCTTATTAACATTTGATCTATTAGAAGTCATTAATTTGTCATTTTAGACCTTCCCACGGTGGGATTTGAGTGCATTTAATTCTAATTTCAAACCATTTGTATGGTATATAGTTGAAACTTTCAAAATTTGGGAACTGTAAGTCAAATCCATGAGAAGAAAACCCTAATTTTGGGACCACAGGTGACATTTGTGATCCACAAAAATTAAGAGAAACTATAAATAGTTTGCTCATTTGAAAATTTCATTATTTTCATGAAAGAAATTGCATTTGTGAGAGCTTTGAAAGGTAGAAAACATCCCTTTATCCAGAATGCTGTTGACATTCGACCTTACATCGCACTCATACCTTGATGGCAGACCCTAGACAACCTTCCACTAGCAGAGGCCGTGGTGTGGGAAAGGTAACTCTAAATCGAGTCCTCACAATCATTACCAACTAAAATAAACTACATTAATTAATGGGTTAATGAACTTCACTAAATTTTTGGCAATGAACCACACCCTAGATTAGGCTAGTGTAGGTTTAAATTTTTTTGGCATAGTTAGGCTAGGAAGTGACCAAAAATGGGTCTCGTTCCTAGACTGTAGTTCACAATTGTGGCCCCCAATTTTCAAATTGGGAATCGCAGGTATCAGCTATAGTGAGCATTCAAATTACAACGGTCAAAATTTGATCACAAGCGGACCATATGGTTGACCTGCAGTTCACCACTTTTGAATTTTTTTTAATGTTTTTGCATTTTCTAATATTTTCTGGCAGTTAATACCATTTATTGCACTTAGAAAGTATAGTTTTGATTTTTGTAAAAAAAATTGATTACTTTGTGGCATGTTTTTATATTTTTATCATTTTTTAGATGTTTTTAACTTTTTAAAGGTCATCATTTTCATTTTTTTAAAGTTGTTTTTAGTTAGCTTTTTCCATATGCCTTGTTTATTTCTAGAGTTTGACCTCTAGAGCTAGGGAGCCTAACATACTTCACACCCTCCATAGACAAATTACTAAGGGGAAGTGAGAGTGGTTTGGAGCCATTGAATTTGGCTACGTATTGGATCTACCCACTATCAAGGTAGATCAAGCTTATCTGACTGCATTGTCCTGACACTAGAATGCGTGGACCAATACATTTCATCTTTTGATAGGTGAAATGATCATTACCTTGGAGGACATCTATTGAATCTTTCAGATCCGTATTGATGGCGAGGCCATCACCTCCTCCTCCAACGAGAGAAAGGAGACAATTTGCACTGCTATCTTTGGTGATTGGAGTGATGAGGCTCAACGTAAGATGGACCATGGAGGCATACACATCAAACACTAGTAGGGAGAGCACATCTTCTCTATCATTTAGGTAGTGTTTATGCACCTGGTGGTGCAGATTATGCTTCTAGACTCCTCAAGCGTGAGGATTCCTTGGAACATTCTCGCCTACGTCAGGAGAGTTATTCTGAGCTCAACAGAGTGGCCACTAATCCTAGACTGGGGGAGCACCTTGTTGTGCTAGATATCCCAAGAGCTTTACCAGATCACCAATTGAAGCTAGGTTGGGATCAGCTATAGTCTTCTACTATAGATCTGGGGCTGGCAGTATATCGGGATGGAGCGTCCTGTGGATCTACCCATTACTATTACTACGATTGATGATGCACATCAGTGCTATGCTACATGCTAGCCTCATGAGGAGGAGGGATTATAAATTAGGTACCATGTAGGGGATATAGACCACTACATCGATAGATTTGTAGCACTCAGACCAGATGACATTGAGTGGCATCTACATATGGATTACCTTGCATGGTTGGAGGCTGGCAAGCGACTGCGCTAGGATCATCGAGATAGGTGGCTACTCAATCACAAGGATGAGATTAGGGAGTATTAGTTCTACTCTCATATCTTGTGGTAGTTTAGCCTAGTATAAGAAATCTTGAAGCTACGTTTTATCTACAAATGTTTAGTACTGGAGACTCATTTAACATAGATTCTATCGACAACACTAGGTGATGCAGCTAATGATTTCTAGGAGATTAAAATTGCTAGGACTGGGACCACCCCATTGTATGATACTTGGTGATCCCTACTACAGTGGTAGGGATCAGGACCCCTAGGCAGGATTGATGACAAGGCAGAGGCGGATCCAAAGGGGTGCAATGTGTGCCAGTAGAGTTAGGGCAGATGGGGTGTAGAGGCCACCATAGAGGAGGATCCATAGGTCAAGGAGGAGGATGAGGCATTCAAGGAGGGTGAGGTACCTCCTAATAGTGAGATAGGACAACTCCTAGCTCATATCACTGACTTGTAGAGTTAGGTTGGTACACTCTAGACCCAGCTATGGCATAGGGATACTTTGCTCACCATGGCAGAGGTAAAGCTTTGACATGGTCAGAGCTAGTGGTAGGAGTATGAGGAGGAGAGGCCCCTCCTCAAGGCCTAGATTTCCATGGTAGATATAGAGATCCAATAGCTCACTGTAGAGTGTGATTTGGCATGGAATTAGTTGGATCTTATGACCAGAGAGAGGGATCTACTGAGGGACTCGAGGGCTATTCCCTCTTCATCATAGGTAGTTATAGCACCACTTGTAACTCCATCTTAGCTATTGCCCTTAGGTCTGGATCCCATGGTAGAGGTTAAGCGGCTCATTTCCCTCTTGGAGGAGGGAAATGCATGACCGGCTATGAGGGTAGCTCACATATTTATGCTAGAATATCGCATTCGGTTAAGATATGGAGTGGTTCCAAAGGACACTCAGACCATAGGTACTCATGAAAGTAGCTCTTGGACTAGGACCAGAGAGACCGATCTATCTTATGCTAGTTCAAGCCACCAAACCCATCAGATCAAGAGGACACATAGGTTCTCTAGTATGCATGAAGCCATCTCACACATGAGTCAAGGGATTGGTTCTTGTGTATAGAGCCTCTATGGATTAGGTGGTACACAGGACCCTCAGTAGGGTATACAATAGGCACCCGAGCAGACTACAAGGTAGGATCCAGAGAAGGATATGAGACAGGCTCCTAGGGATGGGGTTGAGGGAGGTGAAGAGAGCTCTAGTGGAGGAGGATTAGGCCAGATCTAGGGTCTCCACTTGATATAGGCTATATTATTTTTGTATGTATCATTTTTGATGTGAGGTCTGAAGACCTACATGATTGTAGCCTACTGGCATTTTGATGTACCCTAATGTACTCTTTGACACACACACACACACACACACATATATATAATATTTAATCATTGTGGATCATTATGTGTACTTGTATATATTTTTAATTTTCTATTTATGTTATGCACATGGATGCAATGCTTATGTTAATTTGATGCTATATGATGTGATGTATGGATGACATGCACTAGATAGCTATTTAATTTATGATGATGATGATATGTAGTGATCTAGATGTTTAGATGTGCTATATGATGGATGCATATGGATGTGATGTTTACTTAAATGCATATTTGATTTTTCTTTATTGCATGTATTTAATTTTATGACACTATCACGATATGCCGATGCAAGGTATGTAATGCATTATTTACATGATGGTAATCTAATATAAATGAACCTGTATATTTTAATCACTTAAAACATAAAGAATGAATGTGATATGTGTTTATAAATATAATGGACGACACCACAGAATGTATAAAAATCATGAATGTAATTGAAAGATCCTCATTACAATAATTTAATCAATTAATCACCCATATATGAAATGCAATGGTATGAAGTTGTATGATGCGAATGATATAATGTTTCATTCTATTTTCTTTTGCAAGTTTTAAAAATATGCATAATATAGTCAGTGGACATCTAAATATCATTTTTGATATCCATATGGTATCTATCCTATATCTTGATTGTGCTTTATATAATTATTTATCATGGATTCGATACTTTGCAGTTTGATGATTTTATTCTATATGGTTTGTGTTGCTATTAGAGAAAATTTTGATGTTTTCCATGATACTCAAACACCCTATTAGACTTCTCAAACATCCCATACTAACTGTACAAGGCTTGTGTTGGACAAGTCTTTTGTCATAAAAGACCCAATTGTTCATTACCTCTGTGTGTGCATGTGAGTATATTAAGATAGACCATAGGCATACCCCAGATGTCAGTCAAAACTCTTCCAACCCATGTGAGATTGGGTTCCTCCTATATTCGTATCATCCTTGTTTCAGGCTTGATTGGACTATAATTCTAGACAACCCTAGGCACCCAGAGCTAGCTCATCTCATAAATTGATCAGGATTACCCCTCCAAAAATAGGCGGGACTCTTTCAACCCATTGCTGCGTTTGGGGATCACCCAATAAAACTATTACTCCAGAAGTAGGCGGGACTCTTTGAACCCATTGTTGCACTCAGGTTTCATTCTATGGATTTGAATGGTGAACAATCTAGGGATTCAAGTTCTCACCCCATTTTGATTTTTGCTCATATATAGTGATACAAATCATTGTTTTTCATGTTTTACTCTGAGTGATAAAAATAACTATTTATTCCCATTTTTCTTCAGCAAGGGATTTGTATAGTGTTTTTAATTCACTATATAATTTTATATTTGAACTTTTAACTTTGGGTTTGAAATAAACTGTGTATCTATGTATGAGTAGGGAAAATTCTTGTCCTTTTTCCAGGGTTCACAACTCTGGAATAAACTATTTACAAGACAAGCAGGTAATAAAATCCATCTCTCTAAATACCCAGGACCACTTTCACAGCTTTCATCCTCCCTTATATTAGCAAGATTTTAAATGTTTCCATTAGTGACGGGATCCTTATATGCCAAGCACTATCACAACTAATGAACTCATCTACAAAAGCAAAGCAAGCTTTTGATGACATCTGAGAAACCCACTAGGTATGGCTGAGTGACTGGAAAACTTTGGTATACACACATATCTCCTAGAAATAGGTGTTGTATATGAATGCAATAGATTATGATAAATACAAAGGTGCATGATTAAAACACAAATGTGGTGCTATTTGTAAGACTAAAAAACACAATCCCTCCTACTACGAAATGCAATGGATGATGAATACCCATATGCAATACAATAATGAAATGAATGCATGTGTAAATGAACATGCATAAGGCAATGCACATGTTTTTGGATTTTATGCTTTACCAATATTTTTTTGGATTTTATTGATTTATAATTTTTATTGTTTTTGAGCCTTTATATCTGACCAAACGACAAGTACATGCCTTTGGAGCCTTTAAATTGACCAAGTGATTTTTAAGCAAAATTCTTGGATCTTTTTAGGATGACCGAGCGGTTTTAAGAAAACCCTCGAATCCTTTTGGGGTTGACCAAAGGGATCATGAGCACCCTTGGGACTTTTTGGGATGACCAAGTGATCTTTAGGAATCCTTGGATCTTTTGGTTTGACCGAGCAGTTTTTTAGAAACTCTTGGTGTATTTTGATTGAGCAAACTACTCATAGATGAGCTTGGAGCCTTTTAGGATGATCGAGAAGTTTTTAACAAACCCTTAGAGCCTTTGACTGACATGACCAAGTGGTTTTAGCAACCCTTGGAGCCTTTTGGGATGATCGAGCGATTATAAGCAAACCCTTGAGGCCTTTGAATGACATGACCAAGTGATTTTAGCAACCCTTGGAGCCTTTTGCTATGCTCTCAAGCATAAAACACCTTAATATGGATGATGTTGAGAGGTTCAGGCTCCTCAACATCTCCTAGAGATGTTAGGCGATAGGTACCTAGACCAATATTTTTAGATATGATAGGGTCCTAGCCAATTAGCCATGAATTTGTCTCGTATATCTGGTGGTAAATTAGAGTTCTATTGGTTCTATTTCAAGACAAGATCTCGAATTTCAAAGTCTCTCTATTGGAATTTGATATTGTAAGCTCATTTTAGTCACTCTTGATAAACACAGAGATGCTCCAAGGCATTCACATGATGTTCATCAAGTAGCGTCAGTTGATCTAGTCAAGCTTGTTGCATAGTGTCGTCATCGATGAACTCTTTCAATACGATGCGTAGCATTAGAATTTATAATTCCAAGGGCATAATGGCCTCAGTGCCATATACTAGTGAAAACAATGTTGCCCTAGTGGGCGTCTGAATACTAGTCCTGTAAGCCCATAATTCAAGGAGCAGTTGGATATGCCAGCCTTTGTGGTTTTCTTGGACCATATTTTTCAAGATGGCTACCACTATCTTATTTGAAGCTTCAGCATTCCCATTTGCTTGCAGATAGTATGGAGTCACAAAACTATGTTTGATTTTGTATTTAGATATCAAAGCTCTCATAGTTTTGGTCTTAAATTATGTTCCATTATCCTATATTATTTTGAATGAAATCCCAAAATAACTTATGATATGCTCCAGTATAAAATATGCTATATGAGATCCAATTGTCATTGTTAAGGGTATTGATTCCACCCACTTTATGAAATATTCAGTAGCCATGATTATAAATGTATTCCAACCCAATGACGGGGGAGAGATCTTGCCTATAAGATCCAATCCCCATTGAGAAAATGGCCAAGCCACTTGGATGGTCTGTAAGGCCTGCGATGGCAAGTGCATAAGATTAGGATGATGCTGAAATTTGATGCATTTCTTGATATACATATTGCACTCCTTCATAGTGGGCCAAGAATAGTCCATTTAAATGATGCGCTTGATGATGGCCATGCCGCTGAAATGGCCACCACATGTACCATCACGAGATTATGAAATTGCCCATGATGTTTCTTGGGGCTCTAGACAATGAAGGAGAACTCCATCATAGCCTTGTCAGTACAAGATATCTCCTATTAAGACATATTTAACTGCTTTCTATTTAAATGTGTATTTTGCATCATGTGACAATCCCTCTAGAATTATACTAAGTTTTAGGAAGTCTTGAATTTGTGACATCCAATTTTGATAAGCCTCAACTTTGAATACCAAGATGACTTGCTCCCCCTGCATATTTACTTTTGCAAATACAAATTGGAAAACAACCCTATGGTGAATGGTGGTACCACTCCCCGTTGAACTCTAAGAGGTTAATGACCCCTAGGGTGCCTTCTTCAAAAAGTCTCCAGCTCTACAGAACCATTCAAATTTTGGTTCTACATTGATCATGTTGATTGACATTCTATTATCAAAGGCTTCACATTCCACAACAGGGTGCAAAAGAGTTTTAACATGAATGGTAGTGAAATCAAAAAACGGATTCTGAGGGATTAAGGATCCCAAAGAGGCCATGGTGTCTGTGAATCTATTTGAAAAACAAGGGATTGCCTTGATGTTGTACCATTCCAATTTAGTTAGATATATAACAACAACATATTTGTAAGCTTTCAATATGGGAAATAAACACTAGAAGAGCCCCTTAACTTGATTTACTATGAGAAAGGAGTTACCAAAGATGTTTAATCTTTTAATATTCATGGTGACGGGTGTGTGGAGGTCCAATAGTAGGGCTTCATACTCAGTGTTGTTGTTGGTGCACGAAACGTCTAATTTAAATGACAAGGGCATAGGATTTCCTTATGGTGTGAAAATTACTATTGCTGCACCACCTCCTTGCTCACACTTTGAACCATAAAAGAACAAAGTCATATCAACATTGTTTTGTGGTTATTTGGGTTTGGGAGCTTCAGATATGACAAAAAATACATAATCTGAAAGCTCTATGGTCAGAGGCCTACTGTTTGATAGTGGTACCTCAGCTAATTGGTTAGCTATGACTTGTCCCTTAATGGACTTCTGTATTATGAATTCCAGATCAAATTATATCAGTAGCATAATCCAATTTGTAGTACACATATTGTGATATGTATTACTCATCATGTATTTCAAAGGATTTTATTTGGATATAACATATGTCATATGACTTAACATATAGTGTCACAATTTATTGGTAGCAAACACTACTGCTAAACATAGTTTTTCCACATATGCATACCCGAGCTCATAGATCACAAAGGTTTGACTAATATACTATATGGCCGACTATTTGCCTTGCACATTCTTTTGGGCTAACATGGTTCCCAGTGCAAAGTCATATGCTAATATATATAGTATAAAAGGCACCTCTGGCCTTGGTGGAGCTAGCACTGGAAACATTGCCAGGTATTGCTTTATTTCAATGAAGGTTGCTTGACAGTCCTCATCCCAATTGAATGGGACCCCCTTATGTAGCAATCGATTCATGGGTCAACATTTATTTGACAACTAAGCAATGAATCGCTTTATCGATGCTACTTTTCCCTGAAGGCTTATTAACTTTTTAATATTAGAGGGAGAACACATATCTAAGATAGCCTTGACCTTCACTAGGTCAACTTCGATGCCTCGTTTAGAAATGATGAATCCTAGGAGTTTACGAGAAGTTATGCTAAATACGCACTTCTTAGGATTCAACCTGACATTGTGCTCTATCAGGCGATGAACGTAAGTGACTATTTCTTTAGTAATAACCAAGGAAACATGGGATGGACTGTGAGAGGGAAAGGTACCTTTGTAACATTTTATTGACAAAAAAGTGAGGGATATTTCTTTGGTAATTCAGGAGGATGCAGAGGATAAGAGGGATTAGAAACCATACCTTCACCTACAGATATAGGGTGCTCCTGTTTTGTTTCTATTTCTTGTTGTTGCTCTTGGTGAGTCAATTCTTCTACAGCAAAATAAGCTACCTCTTTTGCAGTCTCCTCCATATCCAATTTTTGTTTCTTTAAAATTTCTCTTTCCTCTCTTTCCAGAACTCTTTTTGTTCTTCTATGAACCAATTGAAAGGTATTCATATCACTTTTAGATTCTTCTTCTGATTCATTTCCTTGCACTACTGTAGAAAGCCGAACTTACTCAGAAATCAGATGCAATTGTACCAATGCCGTAGGGGTAAAAGAGAGGGGGGTGAAATTGAAACTCTCATAATTATTATTCCAATCAATATTTGTGTCTATAGGCTTACCTCCCAGAGCTAAGAATTTTTTCCTAGATACTATTTCAATAACTAGAGTACTAACAACCCTTTCACTGGAATATTGCATTTTGCTCATAAGCTGAGATCCCTTAGGAAACTTGTCCCTTTGTTTGGTGGTAGGATGAAATTTTTTTGATACTTCAACTACTGTCAAAGGAGTCTCCTACTCCTCTACTAGATATTCTTGATATATGTGTGGAGAGAGATATTCAAAACTAGATGAGGGCTTTTGAACTATTAACACTATGTTCCTGACGTCTTTTTACCTCTAGGTTCCAATATTTTCATTATATCTTTTTGAAAAATCTTTATAAATATTCATTCCGTATTTGGAATTAGGTTTTCCAATCTCAATATTCATCCTCCAACAATCTAATATTTTTACCACATTTCACTACTCTTCTTCCTTAGCTTCTTCAACAATATATTCCTTGGGTTGAGGGTCATTTTTATTTACAGTTTTACCTTCAATGTCTTTGATGGTGGCTTCTGTAATCTGATGAATATTCTTATTATCAAGTTTGAAATCAACAATCTCTTCATAGAAATTCAACCATGGAGGAAGTTGATCCATTTTGGCAACATTTCACTCTAAAAGAGTGGTCTCATCAGTATTTCTTCCTTGCTCGTAATGAGCCCTAGGCATCTTTTCAAACTTGTAAGCCTTATCTCCATTTAGGGCTACATTTCTTGTAGTGAAGATACCATCAGGGTCATAACTCCATATTTTTGGAATATAAAATAGACCTAACCTGTCAAGGTATTGGTCAATTTGGTGGATTTGTCCCTTCTTAGTGATGATAATATCCTCCATAGTGTGGTGTGTAAGAAAATATATTCTCATTATCCCAGAAACATAATTCAAATAAATATGTTCCACCTGCCTCAAATATTCTAAGGCAAAGATCCTTTCTGTAACAAACTGTGGCAAGAGAAAAGGTTTACCCATGAAACCATATAGTTTGATAACTGTGCCCTCGATCAACAAATACTAGTCTCCTTCTTCAACACCCTTTGCTCTCATAATCTGCTTGACCAAGGGTGGCAATCTAGGGCACTTTCCATACATAATTTTTAGGGTGAGTCCAAGAAATTCCAAATTGAATCTATAGTAAGACTCACTGCTTCTCAAATGACTTTTCCAATAGTAAACCAACAAGGGTTCCCCATCATTGGTTTTATCCCTGACTGGAATTCAAGGCATTCTATCTTTAGTGGTAGCATATAAAATCCACACTAGACTGGAACAATGCCTGAAACTAGGAGCATCAGAGTCCCTTTTCATACTTACTAACTGCTCATGTTCAGTTGGCCAATTAAAATAAATCACCCTAGTCCCTTTTTCTCGTGCATATTTATCATACATCCTTTTGTTAGAAATAAAATAGGCTATGGTAATTTTCCAACCGTATGCCATTCTATCGAAGTCTAAACCCTCTATGTAGGCCAACATAGAAAATATTTTGGGTAGGAATAGGAACTTTAGGCATTTCATTTTCATTTTTTATCCTAATGAAATTGAGACGAAGCCATTTTTCTATAGCCTCTTTCTTTTTTGATGTTACCAATGCGATATAAGCCCTTGCTAGCTCTGCTATGTTAAAAGGTCTAGGTTTTGAAGGAGGTCCTACTCCTACGGTGAATAGTTCCTGGAAAAATTCCTTGGTAATTGAGAATAGGGGACTGCCCTCAGAGTTTCTTATTATTCTATTTTTAGAATCATAGAATTGGATCATAGCAGAGACTAATTCAGGACAATGATGTATAGAATCATAGATATAGGAGAACAAAAAGGATTTTATAGCTATAGTACCTTATCAATGCATTGACTTTCCTCAAAAATATGGGAATCCAAAACCCATCCTTAGGAGGGTCCTTCTTACTCTTGTCATTACTATATCTACAACTCATCTGGTCTGAAACACATGCGCTTGCAACTTTGCTCCCATATTTTGTGCTTTCATGAGTGGTTTTGTGAGTGTTTTCTTAGGAGCCATCTTGAGAGCAGTAATACTTTTTTCTCTCTGTAATTTGCACTAGAAAAACTTTAGAGTATCTTTTCATCTTTCACTACTTTGTGAATGCAATTGACTAGCAAATAAACTTTGTGTGTGGCCTTTGGTATTTTAATTTACTGGAGTGTGCATATCTTTTGCCATTAATGCAACTGCTATGCGATCTTCCATCAGCACACTTTCCAACCTCCAATCATTCCATTTTGATAGATCAATGATGGCATTCTAAATTTTCATTGGATAAACATTCAAATTACACTGCCACCTCACTGTGCCTCTTCAGCTATTATTTTATTCAAGTGAGAGTTTGTTAGCATTGATTACAGGGTCTTCCTTGTATTTCCATATGGTACGGTCACAAAATTTTTGCTTTGGATTTGAAACCGGTGAATTAAAGGTATCTTTGATTCCACCAATGCTTAGAAAATTTTATGCCTGGGTCTTTACCTTGGTTCCGATCTGTTGTGTTTTGATGTGAAAGGTCCCTGAATTGGAGACACTTTCGCTTCTTTCAATTTATGACTCACTTCATTGTGCAAGATAAAAACATTTACCCCAATCCATAAAGATCCTATAGTATTTTGATGTGGATTCAAGCGCTCATCATTCTGGAAGAATTTAGATGTATTCAAGTGTAGAATAGAACATTGCTGGATACTTTGTCACCACTTAGTCATTTTTGCAAATTTTTCCTTTTCAAGAATTTAAAAAAAAGACTGATTACAAAGTGCAGAAAGAAGTTAAAATATAAAGTACAAAAAGAAGGATAAATAATAATACAATGTATATACATATGTTACAATTAGCTCATTTTACACATAGTAGAGCTTGATATGAAAACCATTTACTGGAATTGGCTATATGTTTCCCTCTGGATCTTCCATCTGAAACACATTAGACTCCTTGGCTTCTACTATTTTGAAAGGACCATCCCAAAAAGAATCAAAATTTTCATGCTTTCCTCGTTTTGCTCTGTCAACATTCCACCTAAGAACCAAGTCTCCAACCTAGAATTTTTTAAATTTGGCCTTCTTATCAAACCATGCTTTGATCCCTAAAGAATGCTTTTGAAAATTGTCATAGGTCTGAGCTCTATTCTCTTCTAATTATAGCAAGTGG
This sequence comes from Wollemia nobilis, assembly GCA_028583015.1. Classification (NCBI taxonomy): domain Eukaryota; kingdom Viridiplantae; phylum Streptophyta; class Pinopsida; order Araucariales; family Araucariaceae; genus Wollemia; species Wollemia nobilis. The sequence goes on along the minus strand of JAQPPZ010000386.1, from coordinate 797,406 downwards.
TTCAATATAGATTTTACCTGATCATCCTATGAATCTTCCTCTGTATTGACAATCTTAAGTGTTGGGATCTCCAAATAAATAGGTAACACTGCCTCCTTGCCATATACTAGTGCATAAGTAGAAGTCTTGATGGAATCTTTTATAATATTCCTGTCTACCCACAGAGCTTGGTCCAGTAACATGTGCCAACTTCTTTTATTTCCTTCAAGTGATTTCCTCAAAATCCTTAATAGGTTTTTATTGGTAGATTTTGCAAGTCCATTATCCTATGGATAATAATTTTAAGTATTCTTAAGAGTAATGTCATATTTACTAGTAAACTCAATATACTTGACTCCTATGAATGTTGGGCCATTATCACTTACCAAGGATTCTAAAACCCCAAATATTAAAATAAAATTTTCCATGAAATTGATCACAACATCTTGATCTAATTTCTTGGTAAGAATAGCCTCTACCCATCTGGTGAGATAATCTATGGTAGTTAAGATAAACTTATGCTCTTTTGAGGAATTATGGTTGATAACCCTTATGAAATCTAGCCCCCATTGTTAAAAAGGATCTTCAACTTGTATGGGCTTGAGGGGGGATGAAGCGTTTCTTGTCCTTCCAACATACCTCTGGCATTTGTCATAACTTTTGATGACCTTAAAAGCATTAGTAAATACAGTGGGCCAATAATAGTCTGCTCTTATGATTTTCAAAGCTGTATTCTTGCCTGAGCTATGTCCACTGACTGATTCTTTATGGAACTCTTCCATGACCCTTTGTTGCAGATCATCCTTTAATAATTTTAGAAGAATTCCATTCAATATTATTTTGTACTTATTGGGATATATTTCAAAGCATGAAGCCTATATCTCCTCCTTTGGGATGTATTTATATTGGGGGGACATACTCTAGTTTGGAAATACCTGATCATCTGGTCAACCCAATTGGAATCTATTGTTTGTGCTTCTTCCATATGATCTTCATCCACTATTTGAAAAACTGTCCTCTCTGTTGATGCTGTAGCCTCTATTAGATCTTGGTATAGGGATATGCCCCTAACCAACTTTGTGGGATGTATTTCTACATCGTATTCTTGGATCTTGGTAATCCAACCAACCCTTTTATCTCCTATTTTACCCTGAAGAATAAAAATTCTTACATCTGGATGAACCACATATACCAAGGTCTTACTATGTACCAAGTACTACCTGAACTTCTTTAGTGATTTCATCACATCAAACACTTGTATTTAAATAAATTTATATTTAACTTGGTAATCATGAAGTGTCTGGATCCAAAATAATGCAATATTCTCTTTACCTTGCTCATCCTTTTGAGTAAGCACTGAGGCATAAATTTCTTCAGCTCCATATGCATAAAGGATAATTTTTTTACTGAAATATAGATTTACTAGTACTAGGCCTATCCTAATAGATTGCTTTATAATTTGAAAATCCTATTTTCTAACTTCAGTCCATTTGAAATCAACATTTTTCTTGAGTAGCTCAGATATAGGCCTTACTTTCTGAGCAAAATAATAAATAAATTTTCTAAAAAAATTGAATTGGCCCAAAAAATACTACAGAGTCTTTTTGTTTGTAGGAAAAGGGAGAGCAAGAATGGATCTGATTCTATCTAGATATATGGCCATACCTTATTTTGATACCACATGACCTAGCAACTTTCCTTCATGGACCACAAAGAATGACTTCTTAGGGTTGAGCGATATACCAAATTCTCTAAATTTTTGAAAAACTTGCTCTAAGTGTGACAGGTGGTATTTCTTATCATGGGAAAACACAGTCATATCATCTAAGTAAATTAGAATGAATTTGTTGATTAGTGCACCAAAATAATAATCCATGGCTTTCTAAAAAGTGTCTCCTGCATTAGATAGCCCAAAAGTCATTCTCTAGTAAGCAAATGTGCCCCATTTTATTATGAATGTAGTTTTATACTTATCTTCATATTTTAACCAAATATGATTGTATCCAGAGTAACCATCCAATAATGAAAACCTCTCTGTCTGTGTCACTATCTGTAAGATCTAATCAATCTATAGGAGGGGATAGTTATCTTTGAGTGATGCTTGGTTAAGATTTCTAAAATATACACATAAACGTATGCCAACATTCTTTTTCCTTACGAGTACTAAATTAGCTACCCAAGTAGAATGTTTTATTGGGTATATGATCTTAGCCTTTAATAACTTCAATAGATCCTCTCTCGTGATGGCCTCAGTCCTTGGGTTCATAGGAATTTGCTTCTGCTTAAAAGGCTTTGCATCAGGTTCCAGCTCAATAGTATGTTGAATTACCTTTTTATCATACACCTTAAGGTCTTCATATGACCAAGCCATAATATCTTGGTATTTCAAGCATAAGGCTTTGACATCTTTGGCTTCATGAATATTTAATTCCAATATTGAGCTTCTTTTCAAAACTGACTTCCACTTCTTTATAGGTTTTTTCATTGACTTTCATGGCTTTGATCTTTTTTCTGTCTTCATTGTCAAATAGGCTCTCTAGAGTGACTAGTAGTCTAGGGATAAAATTATTTCTTAGTTGAATAACTTTCTGATCAATTTCTTCTAAATATTATTTTTGGATAGTGGAAAGACATGCTTCTCTCACCAGAAAGTTAATTATGTTTTCATCATTTTCAAAAACCTACTAGAAAATTTGCTTGTTTGGTACTGTAGGTCTGAAAATAAATTTGATTCCCTTGGCTTTCTTGATTTATTAGTCTACAGAAGGGTTGAATTTAGCTCCCTTAATTGCTAATGAATCTCCCTGAGTATTCTTTTCTCTAGGGAGAAAATTTAAATTCATAATATCAAAATATTCCATCAGATCCCATACCCTATTCCTATAAGATTTTAGGTAATGATGCTTATTGGTACACCTATTTCTTACTTGATGTACTATTAACTCAGAATCGCCATATATGTTCAAAATATTGATGCCCATGCTTTCTTCTTGTATCAATCCGAGACATAGAGCCTCATATTCCATAACATCATTAGTACATGACCATGTCAATCTATAGGTAAAGTTCCTTATCCCTTATGATTGGGATTGTAAAACTACACCAGCTCCCGCACCATTTTTGCATTTAGCACCATAAAATTGCATGGTCCATGTATCTTTTTCTCTCAAAGATTTATTGGATATAGCAGGGATCTTCTTATCTAATTTAGTTGAGATGCTATATGTTCCCATACCAGTTCTAAACTAACTATAATCATCTCTGAAAGGAACTCATCCTTAATGTACAACTCATCAATGTTTTCCACCAGCTCAAATTCTTCAAGGGGGTTAATATTACACATATTTTCCTCAATATTTTCAATATGATAAGCTACTAGATTTTTAGGTTTTATCCTTATTCTCTTTCCTTTGAAAGGAATTACCATTCTAGAATAATCTATGTACATACATCCACCTAGTTTTGTAATAAATTACCTTGAAAGGCATAATCCAAAGTAGAGTTCTAGATCAACCACAATTGTTTCTTGTACTATTTTTACCTTAGGGGATCTATGCAGCCTCATCAAAACATATTTTATGACTCCAACTATCTTAACAGGGGTCCCATCCAATTGTAATACTCCTGGAAAAGATCGGGTATACTCCATAAAAATCTCTTCATAGACTGCTTTAGGCATAACTATAGTTGATGCTCCTAAATCTATCATACAGTTTTGGACTACCCAACCCTCCATCCTCAGGCATATATAAAAGGGGAGGGTTTATTATTTAAAACAACAGGTGACATTTCTTTCTTTTCTGAGGGTATACTAAGGATGGTGGTGGCCTGCTTATCTTGTGGGTATTTGTTGAGAGAAGCTTTAAGTAGATCAATCTGACAAGGAATGAATAAAGTGTCATAAAGGCTAACTTTCGATGGGATATTTTTCATTTCTTAAACAATATTATACTCAGATTTGGTTAGGGCAAGTCCTTCAAACCTTCTTTTTGGCTCACCATATTTTCTTTTATACTGCTGAGTGGCTTCCATTCTCTACCTTTTAGTAATAGATGGGAATCTAAGTCTTTCTTGAGCCTCATAGTTAGATTTTATTTGATCTCTTTAATTTTCATTATCCCATCTCTTAGGAAGACTATCTATTTTCTCTTTACCCTTAGCTTAGGTAATTGGGAAAGTATCATTGCTTTGGGGAAGGGGATCTTTCCTTTTTTGAGAAGGGACTTGAAACTACCACATCTTTTGGGGATCCACTTGCAAGGATTTCTTTACAGACCTTGTCATAAAAGCAATTGGACTTTCTTCATCCAGTTATTTCCCAACCATGATTTGGTTAGACTTCCATAGCGTATTAACTCTCCCCTTTTGATTCCTTTCAGCTTGATCCCTTGCTTTTTGAACATGGTATTGGTACATCACACTTGTGAGTCATGGGGGTAATTGCATACTAAACACAAAACATTTGCAAGACTAGTATCTAAAGAACATTATGGATCCTCATATAATGCATTCACCCTGACCCCAATACTTGTACTAGGACCATGTATTTAATATTTGTTCATATATGGAAATATCCTCTGTTGTGACATTTCTTGGTCCCTCTTTTCCATTGAATTCATTCTATTACTCGGAGTTATTAGAGTATTTTGTATATCAAGGATAGCCGAAAACTCCTAATATGGTTGAGAAGGGAGGAGAGAAAAAGGATCTGCAAAGGATATTGGCTTTGGTTGAGGGATTGAATTAATTTTTAGATATGGATATGATAAAGAAAGAGGGTCCATGTAAGAGGGGTTTGTGGATTGAGTTTGACTATTAGTGGTTTCAGAGTTGTAAGTCAACATGATTTTTGGGGGTAATATTCCCATATTAATTAGGATATTTTTGGTATGAACTACTGCATTATAAATTTGGGGGAAATTCTACTCTATATTGTTGTGTCTACAAGCCTAGCTATGATCCAAGGGCTCTAATGTAATACATATAGGCCAAACATGCAACTAGTCTAGTTGTGGGAGGTATTATTTTCCATGTTCTACTAAATCTCAAATTAAAATTTGAGACAGTCTCCTACTAAGATTTTTGCATGGATGTAAATTGGTTAAGTAGGGAGAAAAGATCAGCAGATTCATTAAATTCTTCTATAAATGGCTCAGATAATGCTTTCCATGAAGTGAAAGTATTATCTTCCATATTTCTAAACCAGTTTAATATCTTTCCTCTAAAGGATAGGGTAATAATTCTTACAATAATATCCTCCTTTTTTATGTTGTGAATTGCTTCCAGATTCAAGATATCCTGATAGTGCTCAAAGGTTATTTTTCCATATTCATCATAAGTAGAGATAGCTTTCGATACAGCCTGGGGAATGGCATTCATTTGGGATGATCTTAAGGGACCAACGGTATTCCAGATAGGGTATTTTTATAATGGCTAATTAGGAACCACATTTTTTGCCATATTTCTAGCTTTAGGTCTTGTTGGATTTACTACAAGGTTTTCCTCAAGAATCTCTTCTTCTAAGAGGAAGTCTCAAATTAAACTTCAGGTAACAACAAACCCTCTATAAGGTAATTCACAATAGAAATAGGATTTAGGGTTGTTCCTTTTGAAAGATGTGGTATACATGAAAGGACACTAGTCTACAGGGGTTTTCCTTTTCTGGGTGTAAGGACTAGGGAGTCACCAGGTGAAATTTCTCTTCTCTGCTTTCAAGGTCAAGATAATTCACCAAATATTCCTTCGTTCGGGTTGAGATAATAATAACTCATATTATGGGTTTCGTGTTCCTTGTGAACTGGTCCCATCAGGTGTGCCAAAAAATTTTGGGCACTGAATTGCATTTAATATTTACTCAACACTGTAGTTTTTTATCTTCCTATTTTCTATTTAGTCATGCACCCGATAGCTTCAACTCAACACTCAACATTGGTATAGATCGAAACAAAGTCCCCGGTATAACCTCTAGAGTAGGTTGGTTCCTTGTCAACTTTATATAAGATGTTGAAACTATTATACTCACTTAGGGTTTTGAGATTAGGGTTAGAGAGAGGTCAGGGTTAGAAAAGTGGATAACATTTGGACAGATAGGTTAAAAACATTGATACCACAACAAACAACTCTAAAAATTATATCAGAACACATTACTAAGATCAAAATTATCACAAATATTAAGCACCCTCACACATTTATAAGAACAATAGCAAAATATTGAAGAGAATAATTCCAATACCCTAAATGATAATCCAAATAACAAAATTAATCACTACCCATATTTTATAGAAATATGCTCCTAACAATATAGAACAGATCCAAAGCAGATTTCAATTACTCTATTAGTCAGTAATCCTATCAAATAAACTATTTAAGTATTCATAGAAATATAGCTTTAAGATTATAACCTTTGACATCAGATGGTGAAGACAAAATATTTGAGGTAAAAATCAATGTAATGCTCCTTTCATTAACTTTTGTAAAATTCATAGTGGTACATGCAAACATGCTAGATCCGACCCTTTGAAAATGAGGGTTCGACCTCTATTTATAGTTTGTAAAATTAAAAATAATATGGAACAATACAAATATTAGTTTTTCACAACTTAGTAGAGAGTTCTTGGCTAGCATCATCTTACTAGTTCAATTCTCAGGAAATCCACTGCAAATATACCACCATGGCAGTTGGAAACCTCTGCAACTTGTTGGTTGTTGGCTCGAACTGGAGTTATGTTGTTGGAGACCTCATATGCATCATGGATATTTCTTGGAAACCTCCTATCATCGTCGATCTATAACCGTATCTAGTTTTTGTCTTCTTGAAACCCTTGGTGCTTTGGCTTCCTTCTCCAACTAATTGTTCTTTAGTTCTAGTGAAAAAGCTTTTATTTTATTTCATTCTGCTCATCAATTCTCAACCATCGATCTCTTCCATCGTAAAGCTATGATCTATTCAAAATAAGATTTGATAAATGACAAGAAGAGATCATTATGCCATTCTGCTTAAAATATATTTTATGATGTCCTCCTTCATGCTTCAGAAACCTCTAAATACCATTTCACACAAAAATGCATTGTAGGCAAGGCAGGATGAAATCCACCACTTATTTCTTATTCTTTAGCATTGACGTTGAAGTGAATCTGCATAAAAATCTGATGATGTCACATTTATCTTGAAAATCCTACGGATTCCATTCTAGACTCAAACAAGAGCATTATTTATGAACTCCAAATCTGGCTTCGCCATAGTGTAAACAACTATGTTTCTAATTTCGCACTGGATTTAGATAAATATTACTAGTCGCCATTTCTCTAAAGGATTAGACAAAATTGCCTATACATGAATCCATACATCTTTGCACTATATTCCACCTTATGTCTCCATTTCGAGCCAAAAATTTCTATGAGTGTCTTGGAAATAGTCTTCCAACACTTAGCCGCTTTGAAAGATCTTTGAAATGCAAAGCGATCACTAATTCACACATATTTTATTCTTACATCACATTTCTCCAAAATATTTTAAGGATTCAAAACCTTCATTGCTAATCCAGAGCCAAAAAATAAAGGACGCAATGTGGATTTTTTACTAAGTGCAAAATTTGACTAAGTGTGGGTGAACTTCTCTCCCTTGTCACGGATTCACTCTAAAATACACTGGAATGCGTGTGGAATGGAGCCTTCATGCCGTAGTAAAATTTTCAAATTCTTCTAAGCATATGTGGCCATTTTGGGCATACAATTTTATTGTTCAATAAATAAGTCATCACATCATTTCACTCAACATGATATATTATTGTTCCATTAAACCAATTTTTTGTAGAATAAAGCACAACCTCCATCATACATTCCATCTACAAGCATCATAGTCAACATGAATTTATCTAGTGAAAAGTCTTCCAAGGGAGGGTCATGACACAAATGATCTGTAGAGGACATCAAATTTTAAAAGAAAAAGGTTAGGATCCTCTGTTGGTAATCCTTTGAAAGTAGAGAGGTGAGTTGGGGAAATGTTTTTTATTTTGGTTTCTTCTATTGATTCTTTGATAGGAAAATTGAAGCTTATAGAGGCTTCATTATTTTGATCTTTTTTTGTTCTTACAAGGGGTGTAGGTTTGGAATCAGTTGTTTCTATGGTATCTAACATAGTGTCACACTCATTTTTTATCCTCCAATAATATTCTTAGATCAATATCTGAGATGATACCTTCTTCAAGTGCTTTCCACTTAGTGATATGCTGTTATCCTAATCACGATTATGGCTTGATCCACTAGTTATTTTGTATAATAGGTTTTTTTCCAAGGTATCTCAAGTAGAGGATATTATCTCTCTTTAGGGGATGTTTTTTACTCTTCGATAGGTATTTCTGGAGTATCCCAAGCTTGTGGTTCTAAGGTGACTTCTATTATTTTAATAAATCATCCATTGCCTCCACTAGGCCTTGGTGGACTCATGCATATCAAGTGATAGATCTCCAGGTGATGCAAATTGAACGTGCACTTTTAGGCTAACTTACTTTATGGACCCTAAATACTATAGTTTTGGCATCTCATTGATAATGATGAAAAAATGATAGGTAAAAATGGTATTCCTAAAAGGTTGAGTCCTATCAATTTATGTCAATTTGGGAGATTGTAAACTTACGAGGTGCCACACATAATATATTCCTATAGTGGGGAAATAAGTATATTTCTAAGGCTATAATTTAATGGGGGTGTTGTTTGCATCAAGATGTTCTAACCTGATTTAAATAAAATGAACCCAATGAATTACTACTATAAGTAGTAAAATAAGTATCTACGATAAAAATAAATACAATCAATTTAAATTGAAGCTGGAAAATAAATATACATCTGCATATTAAATTAACTGAAAGAAACACAAGTGTAAAGCAATATTAACTAAACTAAAATGAAAAATAGCAAACACACATCTATGTTCTAAAGAAATAAAATACACACATTCTACTAGAAAAAATAATGAAAAGAATGAGAGGATTACTAGTTAGAGTGGGCCCGAATTATCGTAGATGAACCCAATGAATTGGTAAGGAAGAAATTTTAAATTGACGCGAACAATAAACACCAAAACCCTTGAGTTTTTATTGATTTTTTTTTATTATTTGTGGAAAATATTCCAAAAGGGATGCCACTTTTGGGTAAGACCTAAGGAGGCATGGGTATCCATTCCATAAAAAATACCCAGGACTCAAACCTGGCCTACCACCTTTGACATACTCAAGGAGCAAACAAACACACGAAAACAATTTTAAAAAATAAATTGATAAATAATAATAAAAAATAATAAAATAAAATAAAAAACATGCTTCTTGAGTGTGTCAAAAAGAAAAGCACAACCAAACACACACACACAATAAGATAAAAAAAAACAACAACTCAAACCACATAGAAAAAACACAAGAAAAACATAAAAAAACACAAAATGACAAAAACAACATAACACTACAAAGACATAACAAAAAAAATATGAAAAATAAACACAACCAAAACCTAAAAAAAATAAAAAAAAACAAAAAAACAACAAAAAAATAGACAATAAAAAAAATAAAAAACATAGAAAACACTCCCACATAAAAATACTAATTAACAAAAATAAATAGAAACACAAGAACAAGAACGACAAAAACACAAGAACAATAACAAAAAACATTAAAAAAACATAAAACAAAAAAAACACAAGAACAAAAAACAACACAAAGAACACAAAAATAAAACAAAACAAAAGAACACACACACCTTAAAAAATTAAACAAAAAAACAAAAAAAAAGAAAAGAAAAAAATGAACATAAGAATGACCTTTCTAGACCAAAAGACTTTTAAGGCAAGAATCAATAGAGAAAACAAAAGAATGAATAGTTTGAGATAGGGAACTAAAATAACTGGAGAGAACCAAAGAGAAGCAAGAAGAAACTAGGTACCTTCAGAACTGGAGCCATCCAAAGAAATGATAGAAAGACGAGTTTCCCTAATTTACGAAGCCCACCATATAGGAGGGTGTCCATAACAAGTAAGATCACCTTTGTCCAAAGCCCAATTAGCTAAAGAATTAGTACTCCTATTTTTATCTCTAAACACAACATTGTAATCAACTTTCAAAAATCCTATACGGATTAATTGAATCTTATCAATAATTCTTTTTATTCTCTAATCAATCTTATAATTCTTATAAGGAGTCTTCAAAATATTAATCATGAGTTGAGAGTCAGACTCAATTAACACCTTTTCCCATCCAACCTTAGTAGCCTCTTCAAGGCCTTTGAGGATGACATACCCCTTAGTAAGGTTATTATAAAGAATACCCAAATTATCAAAAAAAGTAAAAAACCAAGGAGCCATGTGAAAGTCTACCAATTCCTCCCATACTGGCTTTTCCAAGGTTCTCTCTAGAGGCACCATCAGTATTGAATTTTACAAAATCCTTAGGAGGAGGTTGCTAATTTCTTGTTCTATCCATATTACAAATACTCACATCCCTTTAAGTTTATTGACCTTAGAATATTTAATCTTCAATATTTGCATCACTTGATCCCATCTTTGGTGGGAGTTTTGGGGGTGATTAAGGAGTTGATGGACTGATTAAACTAAGTTGGATATGGTATTTTGCTAAATATAGTGAATATCCTTCCTATATTGATTAAAAATCGGTTGTTCCTTTCATTCTAGATATTTCAAAGAAGAATGGTAGAACCCATCCAAACTAACTATCTAATAAAATGAACAACACCCTCTTGCTTAGGCCAATCCCTCCAAAGCTGTTCAAAAGTAAAAAAAATGGACAACCACTATAAGCCAAGTAAAGTGGTCATTCTCCTCCATGGCTTAGAGGCTAAAGTAAACTCAATAAAAATATGCTTGAGAGTTTCTACATTCTCTTCACACATTTCACATCTAAAAGGGCCATGAAAACCACGTTTCATAAGTTGCTCACCAGTAAGCACCCTACGATGCAATAAAAGCCAAGTAAATATCGTCACCTTAGGCAAAAGATTTTGAGCCCACAAATGAGAAACAATATTAGAATATTGGTTGGGATTATTATGGAATAAGGTCAAATAACCTTGAGCAACTAAATAATCACCTTTAGTAGTGTTGTTTCAACCAAAACAATCTTTTTCATGGGACTAAGAGAGAGATATCATATGAAGGATGCCTTGGATATCTTGTCTTTGCCTTTCTAAGATTTGAATAGGCCAGTCCTCAATAGGGATCCAATATCTACCAACCTTTGAATTACCAGTATGGTACCAACAATAATTAGCCACCTTTATACAGTTAGCTCGGTGAAGCTCCTCCATCCAAGGCCTCTAATAGGAAAGCTGAGTTATCAAAGGCTTGTGACCATCCTAAGAATTTGTCCAAAATTTTTCTTGTTGACCATTATGAATGATCCAAAATAAATTATTATTTATCAAATCCTCACGAGTCTTAAGAAATGCTAAAATGGGAGAACCTTTGGTAGGAAGTTGATAGTGAACAAGGTCTTTAGGACTTTTGTTCTCAGTATATTTAGCATGAATATTATTGGCCCAAAGAGCATTAGGGTTATGCAAAATTATAAAATATAATTTAGCAGCTAAAGCTTTGTTGTTATTAATAGAAGACCAAAATCCTCACCCAAATTCATTCTTAGGAAGACATATAGTGTCCCATTTCACCAAGGCCCATTTAATTTCTCCTTAGTACCACTCCAAAGGAATTGATGATTGATTTGATCCAGTTATCGAAGAACAGCCTTTGGGATATTCAATATGGAAGAAAAATAAATAGGAATAGCTTGAAGTACTTATTTTACCAAGGTGATTCTATCCCCAGAAGAAAGCCACATGTTGGTCCACTTTCCAATTTTCTTCTTGACTTTATCCAACAACCAATTCCAATATTTATTTTTCTGCCTTTGAATATTGATGGGAATACCTAAATAAGTGATCATAAGGGAGGTCTTCTTATATATTAATTTATCCAAGACCATGGATTCCTATTTGGTAGAGCAGTGAAAGAAAATAATTTTAGATTTATTTTCATTGATCAACTGCCCAATAGCCTTAGAAAAACAACTAATGATTTGCTTAATATTATAAGATTACTTAACTGTAGCTTTACCTAAAAGAGTAGAGACATCCAAAAATTGAAGATGAGAGATAGGTCTAGCTCCATGAGCAATGGTAACTGCCTCAAGGATTTTTTTTCCCTCTTTTTGGTTATAGTCCTACCCAAGCATTCAACAACATTGATGAATAAATAAGGGGATAGTAGGTCACCTTGCCTAATACCTCTTGAAGCTGGGAATGACTGAGAAGGTCTACCATTGATAAGAACTAAGTAGGAAACTGAAGAGATACATCCCATAATACAATCCATCCAATCCTTAGAGAAACCAAATTAGCTCAAAACTTTGATAAGGAAGTGCCAATCCACTATATCATAAGCTTTGGATAAGTCTAACCGAATGAACATGTAAGGATATTTTTTGCATATCTATGGAATGGATGGCTTCCTAAGAAAGAACTATCTCATCTACTACTTGATGCCCTTCCAAATAACCCCCTTGCTTAGGGGAAATAATCTTATGCAAAAGAGGCTTCAACCTTTCTGCCATTATATTAGTAATGATTTTGAGAAGAACATTACATAAAGCAATAGGTCTAAAAGTTGAGATATGATCAACCTCTTGAGATTTTGGAACAAGATTAATATAATTTTTATTGATAACCTTAAAAATTTCTTTGGCTTTCCTATATTATTCCACCACCTCTAATAAATTGGCATGAAGGATATCCTAGAACTCTTGGTATAACTCAATGGGAAAACCATCAGGGTCTGGGGTTTTTCCTTTTTACATTTTAAAAGCTACCTGTTGAAGCTCATTGATAGTAATAGGAGAAGTCAAAATAGAGTTCTCCTTAGACGTGATAAGAGAAGGGATTGCTTGAAGAAAATTTTGTTGAGAAGCTAAGTCAAGAGGAGTAGCAACAAAAAGATTGGAAAAGTAATCAATAATAATAGAGTTCATGCCATCCCAAGTATAGACAACATCTCCAGAATCTGATTTCAGGGAAGAAATAAAGTTGTGATATATTCAAGCTAGAAGATATTTATGGAAGAAATTTGTGTTTCGATCTCCTTATTTGAGCCATTGAATTCTATATTTTTGCTTCCATAAAAGTTCTCTTTTTTACCATTCCTCTAACTGAGTTGTGAGTTTAATTTCATATGCACTTCTATTCTCTATGAGGCCATCTAAATGGATTTTCTTATTCAAATTTTCAAGTTGAGAAATAACTTCATATTTTTTTATGAACATCCCCAAATTCCTTCTAGTTCCAAGTCTTGATTTTGGATTTAATGTATTGTAGTCTTTTGGCAAAATAGAACATCTTAGTCCCATGCCTAGGTTTATCTTCCTTCCACCATTGTTGCACATGATGTCTAAAGGAACTGTATTTGAGCCACATTAATTAAAAATGAAAAGGAGAGAAACTCACATTGGTTTTCCACATTTTCACCATGACTGGCCAGTGATATGAACCAACATTGTTAAGAGTCTTCACTTTAGAAATGTGACCATGGATTAAGAAATTTTCAGAGATCAAAAACCTATCCAATATCTCCATTATACAAGCTAAGCCTTGCATTCTATTAGACCAAGTCATATGGCCATTATCTGGTTGGATGTACACAAGATGGAGGTTTTCAATATATTCACTCATTAGGTCAGTGCTTTTGTCTAAATTTCTATTTCCCCCCATTTTCTCATCTAGAGAGAGGATGGTATTGAAATATCCTCCAATCAAGATCCAAGATTCAAGAAAATGAGATATAATATGAGTTATATCCTTCCACTGTCTTCTTTTTTCCTCCAAAGCAGTCAAAGCATAAATAGTAATGCAGAGCATAATTTGGTTGGAATGTCTACTTTGAATAGCTATAGCCAATAGACCCCATCTACCAACCATATTATGAATAACTACCTCTTTTGGGTCCTAAATAAAAGCAATACCTCCAAAAGTCCCCTGGGAACTGAGGGAAACCACTTTTCTAGCTGGCCAAATTTTACTAGCAATTGAGTCCATATCCTCCACTGACATCTTCGATTATTGAAGGAAAAAAGATGTGGATGATTTATCTGAATCATTTTTCTAATATTATTTTATTTTGAAAGACTCCCTTTGAGTCCTCTAATATTCCAAGTGATGATATTCATTAATATCAGGGCTAAAAAAGTTGGGAAGGAAATTAATATTACCTTACTCTATAAGATTTTCACCTTATTTTACCATATGATATTGACTGATCTTGCGACCTGCTTTTGATTAGAATCCATATTCAATTTTTTTTCCTATTTCTTGAATTATTCCAATTGAATCTAATATGGCTTCTAACCTTGAAGAATGCTTGTATAGCCAAAATTTTACTAGAGGGTTCAATAGAGTCTATATTGGGACCTATATTATTTGAAGTTTTGACATTTAAAAGATTGATTTTCTTGTGTAAGTTTTCTCCATTTTTATCTGTTGAAAACCTTTTATTTATTGGTTTGTCTCTGAGTTATTCCCTTCATATTTAAATTGTATTTATAAGATTTTTGTTTCTATTATTTCCTCTTCCTCACTTGGGACATAATTTGTGGAAAGGATTTCAAACATATTAGTAGATGAATTTGATTGATCCTTCATAACTAGTTTTTTATGAATGTTCTTCTTCTTAGGCATTTGGAAACTTGCAAAGTTTATATCTTCTTTCTTTTTATCAAGAATTTTATTTGGGTAAGCACTAGCCAAATGACCATATTCACTGCAAATTCTACAACGAAAATGAATGTTTTAAAAGTCCACTACTTTCTCCCAAGTGTCTTCCCCGAATTCTAATGTGATATTTTTAGGTAGGGGTTTGTCAAAATCCATTAAAACATAAACCCAAGCATAAATAATATGTTCAAAATTTTTAGTACAATCAGCAATCATCATAAAAGTTCCTAAAGAGTTTCCAATTGAAGAAAAAATAGTAGGATTCCAAAATTCAATAGAGAGGCTAAAGAGTCTAACCCACATGCGAGCTATAGAAGGCATATATTATTTGGCTTTAAATTTAGTATGCAGGGCTTCATGAAAAGCCTCGCCCTTCCAAAACACTAGGGACCCCATTGAAAAATTTTCTCTCTATATTTATTATTAAAAAATAAAAAAATAAAATAACCATTTGGATAAATAGAGATTTGTAACTAACCTTTAGTTTTCTAGCTTTTTTCAGCCCAGACTTTGAAATTAGATAGGCTTGGATGAAAACCCATGAACCAACAAATTAGTCCTCTTTTTTCCAAATCTTCAATGCCAGTCTGAATGTTACCCATATCAATCTTAACAATAGGAGTTCCATCAGTTGCTTTTAGAAATCTTGATTCCATTTTCCTGGGATCAATATTAGGTATTATTAGAGGTTTATTAGAAGCCCTAAGATTAATATTAGTATTGGGTTGAGGCTATCCACCACGGAGGGCGTCCCTAAAATTTATTTTTGGGGCAAAGTCCTCGAAATTATTACCCTTGACAAGGGTTTTCATAGTAGAATTATTTTTTGGGTGCACCTTAGCACCAGATTCACTTGATATCTGAGCTATGTTTTGATCAAATTCTTGAAATTTGTTTTGTGATCTCTTTAATCCTTACCCTAGACATTGTGGAAAGGTATGGTTTTCACTTTTCTTTTGTGCAACAAATTGGAAGTCGTTGTCACTCAAGTTCATAGCATGATCTATTGAAAGAAATATTTCTAATCCATATTGGATCCCCTACAACATATCCTGCTAAAATATTGAGAATAAACCACAAAAATATTGGCCTCTAGGGCCCAAAGGCCCTAAAAACCAACCTTTGGAGTTGCTTGCACAAAATCCCGGATGAAACCCTCGCACAATCACTTGCCAAAAATATTATTCACACATAGGTATGTTATAGTATCTATGTTGCTCCAAATGATCTAAAAAGTGGTGGAGATATTCTAGTGTTTTTCAGTCATCTGCTCTCAAAATTTCAGCTCAATCCGAGTTTGGATGAGTGAGATATGGCTGAAACAAGTTTGATCGTTTGGATAGTCCTACAAAAAATGTCCCTCCTCAATCTATTCGAATATATAAGTATTTATTTATTAATTACAATATAGATTATTTGGATAAAACTTGGACTAGATTCAAATAAAAATTCATCTTAGGATCGCTCTACATATTTATACAGTATGCAGGTGATGCCTATTACAACAATGTACAACTGATAATCCAAAATAAAACACTCTTCGTTGGTCTAATATAATGACTATGAGTGTAGCTACAATATTTGTCGTAAAAATGTTGGTCATTTATTGAAGTTGGATGTTAATGGCTAAAAATAATGCTTGAATGGAGTTTACAACTACTTTTGTCATTTTTTTAAAATGCGAACGATCTTGGTCAACGTTCAATGGTTGAGGTGTAGGCACTCTCCAATGGGGTGTAGGTGCAACATTTGTGTTGAGAGTAGGAAACACACCTTAGGTGGGGTGTAGGTACATTTATACACTCTATGAGATGTAGGCACTACATTCATGTTGAGAGTAGGCACTTTCTATACTCCATGGGATGTAGATGCTACATTCTTGGTGGGGTGTAGGCACATCCTACACATTGTGAGATGTAGGTACTTAACCCTTGTTGGGGTGTAGGTACCTCCTACACTTTAAATGAGGTATGTACCTCACCCTTGGTGGGGTGTAGCTGGTTCCTACACCCATAGGGATTGCCTTTTGAATATCTCTATTGCAATAAGCATTATCTCATCCATAAAATGCTAGGTCTGTATAGGACCTTGACTAAAAATACAAAGAAATCTGTAACTACACACATGCACAACTAAAAACACCAATAAGACATAAGTAAAATAATTTCTATTAATTATAGGTAAAATTTATACCAAAAATACATCTCGAATGCTAATTGAAACAATAATGATACCTCAACAAATATATATAAGGTGAGCATTTTATGTGCTCATCAAAGAGGATACTCTTGTATGGAGTAAGAAAAATCAGAGTGAATATAAAATTACTTCTTAATACTTAACCATTTGCTAGACTACTCAAAGCTCATTACGTGATATATTCATGTAGCTATAGGAACAAAACCTTTGGTCCAAAGTAAGATTCTTCATTTGGATTCTACTTCATAAAAGGATGTTGATAGGGAATAATTTATGAAAGGAGGGATTCATGGGAATTTTATATATGAGATGTGTTGGGAGATTGTGGAAATAATATTTTACCTTTTTACTGAATACCCCATCACAATATAACTATAAAAATAGATGACAACTTTGCTAGGCATCCCAACTCTCCTTAGCCAACTGAAAGGAAATTAAAATTTTGTCTCGTGTGGAGGGTTTTGACCCTAAAACAACCAAGGGTACTAATTAGACTAAGTCATTAATTGTCTCCCTCTCTCTTGCTATCTCTCTCTTCTCTTCTTCTCAATTGTTCTTACTTTTTTCCTCCTTTTGTCTGGTCTAGGGTTCTCCTTTGTTTTATATCTAGATCCTAGAGGCTCTCCTTATGTTTGTTATTGGAATATTTTCTTGAAGGCTCTCTTTGAGGTCTTTTTTTTTTTTAGATGTAAAAGGTTTGAGGACCCTTTCAAAACCCCTTCTATCTACCAATAATAATAATAAAAAAATTCTAGGAATATATTGGTCTAAAATATATTCTATAGAAAAATTTGGAGGGAGTGGCCTAAATAGGAGGAAATGGAACAACCCTCTCAATATATTTTTAAGTGAGTATGACTCTCCTTTTATGGAATTTTTGGAAGGAGAAATAATTATATCTTAAACTAAGCATATAGATATAACCACTTTATCTGGAAAAGCATCATAGCCAATATGATAGATTCAATCCAATACCTATTAGTAAAGCCCTAGAATCCTAACCAAAAGTGTTTTCAGATAATATACAAATTACAAGTGTCTCTAATAGTAATCACATCAAAAGGGGTAACCACAAATCACTTTCAATTAGTAATTAGAACTAGGAATTGAAAACTACACTAGTAGAATGGGTAAAATTAATATGGATGGAACCTCAAAAGGAAATCTAGAAAGAGTGAGTATGGGGAAAATATGCCACCTCTCAAATGACACCCCTACTTTTATCTTCAAAATTATCTAGGTATCTTATCTACTAAACTAGTAGAGTGATAAGACATCTTAAGGGGATTACAAAAGTATCTAATGGTTGGATGGAGAAAAATTTAGGGGGAATAAAACTTCTAAATTATAATTAACCACTTAAAAGGACTAGCAAGCAAAAGAATATAGATTGGAAAATACAAAGAATTTTTGAGAAAATATATATGACCCAACAACACTTTGAGATAGTGGAGTTTATACACATATTTAGATATTAGAATAGGGAGCTATATGTGATGGCTAATTGGGCTCTTGATCAAGGAGAACTCACTTGCTATGAATTTCCTTCGAGATGGTGGTCTGAGTGGACTAGGGAAGCTCTTTTTTCTATTCTTACCATTGATGATAGTATTGCTTGTTGTGTCTAGATCTGTATGTCCTCGGTTTACATGGTTACTCTTTTTTTACATATATATGTATAATAGATAATATGTATGGGAGAATAGTCCAACTTACTCTATTAAAACTTGGTTTAAAAACCTTCCATCTTGGCAAGGTAGGAGGTGTAATCTAATTTTCAACTAATCTAATTTGTTAATATTTTTTAGCAAAAACTTAAATATAGTACTTAACCAAGCATCTATAATACAATTGTAATATACATCTAGCATAAGCATGAATACATGTTGAGTGCATATTTTTTATTTTCTTTGCGCATTGTTTTAATGAGCATTTAAACTTCATAACTACAATAGCATTATTATATCACAAAGGAAAGTCAAAAAGTTTAGGTTCAATAAGATATTTTAAAATTTCATTGATTTTAAATTTTTTTCTCCAATATTGTATCTTTTTTATTGTTGGCAATTTTGGGTACATTGGGTACATTACCCTTGATCATGTGTATATGTTGTCATTGATGTCAAGAAGCTCTTGAAGGAATTTGTTTGATGTCAAAAGTTTTGCTTTAATAAAAGGTTTCTTGAAGGTTCCGGCATGGCAGTTTCAAAGGTCTTTTGTAAACCCCAAGTTGGCAAGTTTAAATATTACAGGTGGATGCATTAGTTTAATGCATTTGGGTTTAGGAGGAAGTATTTATTTAAATAATTAAAAACCTTGTTAAGGTTCCCTTTAATTATTTTTAAATAAATATTAAATTATTGTTTGCAATGGGTTCTCCTAACCCATGACGCAAATGTTTTAAGATTGTGGGCACTAGCCAAGACCTCCGTCGACGTGTTAAACTCCTCACCGACATCAAGAGCTTATGGTAAAAATGCATATAAATATCCCTTGATGAAAATCAAGAATTATCCCATTCGCATTTTGAAAAGAGTTGCTCGTTGTGAATTCATGATCTGCTATTCGATTTCTTCCTTGCTGTGATTTCATGATCCGCTATTCGGATTTCTTCTCCGATTGTGTCTTCACCATTTTTGTAAACCTGTCATTCGACTGTGTCATCGCCGTTTTCGTGAATTTGCTGTTCATTTTTTGTACTCGTCGTTTGTCTTAAATCCACTATAAGGTTTTTGTCTTCGTGTTCGCGTCAGAAGAAATGGAGGCACTGTTGTTTTATTTAATCCCTAGCACAGAAGGAACAAGGCTAACAACGTGAGGTTTAAACATCACTGAGCGCCTTTGGTGCATTGGTAGCGACTAGGCTGTTGGTGCGCTACCCGAATAGGAGGTTCCACGTTCGAATAACGTGAAAGGGTTTTTCATCATGAAGTGGACATAGTGGGTGGTGTTAGAATTCGTGCGCAATTTCTCCATAGCGCAATTTTTGATGTTGGCCAAGGTATTTTCGAAATTAATTTTTGCTAAGTGTATTTTTTGGATTGAGGAAGTTTATTAGAGGGCAAAACAGCTTAGGAGTTATAAGGAGTTTAAAGCTTGTTTTATTTTTGATAAAAGATTCTTTTGAAGGTGTTGTTTGAAATATCTTATTGCATTCTTATGAGAGATAAATTTTAGTTTTTGACTATAAGGGAGAAATAAGGTGTATAAGGGATAAATTTTTCTTGTAATGTTGAGAGTGCTTTTGGTTGATTATGGAAATGAAAGCATGGTGTTTTAAGGTTAAAATTGCTTCTTGTGTAAAGTTGTGAAACCTTAAGTGGGCAGCTTTGAGATTGACATTTGTTTTCATTAAATTGGTAATAATCAAGCTATTCTTTACTTGGTTAAAGTGTTGGGCTTACTCCTTTGTTGATGATTTGAAAAGTTGTTTTGTGCTATTGTGATTTGAGTTGGTGGATGCTTTTTGTTCAAACAATATTGGAGAGAAAAGGAGTTCTACTTGTTTCATTTTCTGATGTTGATTGTGAAATGCTTCAAGGTTGTGTTTTGAGTTGAATGGTGTTGATTGAACCTTGTTTGATGAGCATTATTGTTGAAGCCCTAATTGATGGTGAAAATAACATGAGTATCATTGTTATGTGATTATTTTCATAGTTGGAAATTGTTGGGGTTTCATGTTCTTGAAAGAAAGTCTATCCTATCCATTTCAGATATTGAGTTGAGTTTTCAGATTTGAGATTGAGTTTGAGCTGAGTTGATTTGAGTTGAGTTTTGAGATTTGGAGTTGAGTATAGAACATATTGAGTCTCTAACAATTCTTTTTATGCTTCTATGAGTTTGAAAAATCACATTGGGTCTCTAACAATTCACCTTGTGATTTCCTACTAAGAAAGTTTTTTTTCTTGGTGAGCTTGCTAAGTTTTGGACAGGTTCCGATGGGGACTTGTGAGCATTTTTGGACAGGTTTCAATGGGGACTTGTTGATCAGATTTGGACAGGTCCTAGCAGAGGGCTTTTGAGCTAAGTTTGATAGTTATATCAGAGAACTTGAGGACAGAGGTGCATTGGTTCTTTGAGAAGAACCTGAGGATAGATTTGGCAAGTCTTTGAGAAGGCTTGTGTGTAGAGGATTGATTTGTTCAAGTTTAAGCATTGGACAGATCTGACAGACAGAGGAAGACTTGTACTAGACCGACTGACTATGTTTGGTACAGGTTGTTGAGCTGCTATGGACGTGATAATAGAAGGTAGAGGTCTCTTAGGCTAAGCATTGAGGACAGGAGGTCTTCGGTGGAAAGGAGTTCCACATGATGGCAAGAGGTAGAGGTAGTTGATCTTCTGAGGGATCATTTCCAGAGCAGAGGGGAAGGTATCTCCTTTGAGTAGAGGCTCATAAATTCTGATTGGGGGAAGGTATCTCCTTTGGACCGAGGCTCATAAACATTGTAATTGGGAAGGATTCCCAAAGAAATTTGAGATAACTTTTAGAGAAAAGATTTGTGGACATAGCCCAATCATTTTGGGTGAACCATGTTAAAATTGGTGTCACTTTGTGGATGATATTGTGCATTGCTTTGGGTATATTTCTTTACTATTTTGAAGTATAAAGGAAAAAATAAAAAGAGGTCTTATACTGTTCACCCCCCCTCTTAGTATAAGCTTGTGTTCTTCAATTGGTATCAGAGCCGGTGCCTTCGAAAAGTTTAATAGCTTGAAGGAAAAGCTAGTAAAGAACACAATGGATCATTCAAGTGGCAATGCAACACCTATTCTTGATGGGTTAGATTTTGGTCTTTGGAGTGCAAGGATGAAGGTTCATCTAATGGCACTTGGGAATGAGGTTTGGGAAGTGATTGAAGATGAGTACACTATTCCTGAACATGGTCCTAATACTAAAAAAGAAAGGCTCCTACATCATAGCAATTCAAAGGAAATGAATGCAATCTTGAAAGGCTTACAGAAAGCAGATCTCACCAAGGTGATTCACTACAAGACAGCTAGTGAAATGTAGAAACAGTTGAAGGTGGTTAATATAGGTGATACAAATGTCAAAAAGGCCAAGTTGAGACACTTCAAAGGTATGTTTGAACAACTCAAGATGAATTATGATGAAAATATTAGTGACTACATGCTTTGTATGGATGAGGTTGTTAACTCCAGGAAAGACTTAGGTCTTGAGCTTGGTGAAAATGATGTTTGTGATAAGATTTTAAGATCTCTTCCTAATAGATTTAGTGAAAATATTTTTGCTATTGAGGAAGCTAAAGATTTGGATAAGTTGAAAAAGGATGAGCTCCATAGTATACTTGCAGCATTTGAGTTGAGAACTCAAGTGAAGGTTGATGTCAAGAAAGAGGCGGCTTTCAAGGCTACCAAGAAATCCAAGGGTAAACAACTTCAAGATAGTGATGAGTCTTCTAGTGATGAAGAGGCATATTATAGCAAGAAAGGCAAGTTCTCTAGAAAGCACAAAAGTATGAAAAATATAAGATGTTTCAATTGTGGAAAGTTTGGTCATTATGCTATTGACTGTACTGTTCCCAAGAATGAAAGTGATGAAGATAAACAGGATTATAAGAGCAAGGATTCTGAAAAGCACAAGCATCATAGGAAGAACAAAGATGAGCACAACAATCAAGGAAAGAGGTATTCTCACAAGCACAAGAAGAGTTTCTACCTAGACAAAGCAAGTAAGTGTTCTAGTAGTGATAGTGAAAGTTCTTCAAGTGATGATGAAAATGAGATGTTCATATAAAAAAAAGAGGAAGAACCGAAACATAGATTCATTATCATGAAATGTCTTAGATGTGGAAACTTTGGTCACCTTGAGGATGATTACACAAATAATGATTTGGTTTCTAGTATGTATGAGGATGCTTCAGAAAAATATAAGGAAGATGCATGTATGGTTTTTGAAAAGGGTAGCACCTCTAGTGATAAGAAATCTGAAAAAGGCTTTGATGATTCAAAAAGTAAACAAATAGAGGAAGATATAGAGGAAGGTGAAGTAGATCTTGAAGGTGAACTTATTAGTGCTCTTAGTGATTTGAAAAAGGAAAGAAATAAGAATGCTAGACTCAAGGATAAGTTAGATGAATGTTGCATGGAAAGAGATGAGCTTATAGAAAGTCTTGACTTCTCTATAGCTAAGACACAAGAACTCAAGGATGAGTTAGAGTCTAAGGTTCTTGAGTATAGCGAGTTGGAATAGAAAATGGCTTCTTTGAAAGAGGAAACTAAAGAGTACAAGGATAAGCTTTACAAGTGTTTCAAGATAGCTCCAAAAAGGTTAAGTCACTCATCAGAGGTCAAAGAAAGACAACAGATAAAATAGGCCTTGGTTTTGTTAAGCCACACAAGGAACAAGTTGGAGAGTCTAGTAAGAGACTCCAAAAGGAAGAGAGTTCTGATGAGGAAAGTATTTCAGAAAAGGAGTCCTTGAATGATAGATGCACAGAAACAAAAAACAAAATTTAGAATGAGAAGAAGAAGTATTCAGGACCCAAGAGGTCAAATAAAGGAAAGTTTCAAGGCAGATGTTTTGCTTGTCATAGGTTTGGTCACATGGCTTCACATTGCATGGCTCAAGTGAAGAAGGTAAATGACAGTTTTAGAAGTGCTAGTTGCTTTCAAGGGTATTCCTACTCTTGTAAATAGTTTGGGCACAAGGCAATCTATTGCAAGGTAAATAACAGGAACAGGTTTGGTCAGAACAGGTTTGGTCAGAACAGGTTTGGCCAGAACAGGTTTGGTCAGAACAAGTTTGGTCAGAACTGGTGGATTCAAAGATCAGGTTTACCTTAGAGAAACAACATTGTCAAGTGTTTCAAGTGCAAAAATGAAGGTCACATAATTAGATAGTGTAGAGATGAAATTCTAGAATACAGGAACAAGAACAATGGCATGATCAGGTCCAAGGATCAAGGCATGGACAAGAACAGGGATGAGAACAAGAACAAGAACAGTGACAAGAACAGGAATATGGACAAAGAGTTCAAGAGAAGGCCCGAAAAGGAAGTTATAGACGCTGATGATGATCAGTGCCTAATGGGAGTTTTACTCCCACCCCGGAATTAATCACCTCATCAGGAGGTGGGGGAGGGACTAAGCTAAGAGGCTCATTCTTAGTCCCGAGCCCCAAAGGTGACCCTTTGCCATTGATGACAAAGGGGGAGAGATATGAGTAAGGGGGAGAGCTTCAAAGTGAAGGGGAGAGCTTCAAGTCGGGGGAGCAAAACTTCAAAGGAAGCTTCTCAGTTGTGGGCACAGTTGGTCAGTTGTTAGCACAGTTGGTTTCAGTTTTGGCTCTTGAGAAGTTTTTTTAGTAAAGGTTTGCCATCAATGACAAAGGGGGAGATTGTTGGAAATTTTGGGTACATTGGGTACATTGCCCTTGATCATGTGTATAAGTTGTCATTGATGTCAAGAAGCTCTTGAAGGAATTTGTTTGATGTCAAAAGTTTTGCTTTAATAAAATGTTTCTTGAAGGTTCCGACATGGTAGTTTCAAAGGTCTTTTGTAAACCCCAAGTTGGCAGGTTTAAAGATTATAGGTGGATGCATTAGTTTAATGCATTTGGGTCTAGGAGGAAGTATTTATTTAAATAATTAAAAACCTTGTTAAGGTTCCCTTTAATTATTTTTAAATAAATATTAAATTATTGTTTGCAATGGGTTCTCCTAACCCATGGCGCAAATGTTTTAAGATTGTGGGCACTAGCCAAGACCTCCACCGACGTGTTAAAATCCTCGCCGACGTCAAGAGCTTATGGTAAAAATGCATATAAATCTCCCTTGATGAAAATCAAGAATTATCCCATTCGCATTTTGAAAAGAGTTGCTCACTGTGAATTCGTGATCTGCTGTTCGATTTCTTCCTTGTTGTGATTTCGTGATCCGTTGTTTGGATTTCTTCTCTAATTGTGTCTTTGCCATTTTCGTAAACCCGTCGTTCGACTGTGTCTTCACCGTTCACATGAATCCGCTGTTCATTTTTTTGTACTCGTCGTTTGTCATAAATCTGTTGTAATGTTTTCATCTTCGTGTTCGCGTCAGAAGAAAGGGAGGCACTGTTGTTTTATTTAATCCCTGGCACAGAAGGAACAAGGCTAACAACGTGAGGTTTAAACCTCACCGGGTGCCTTTGGCGCACCGATAGCAGCTAGGCTGTTGGCATGCTACCCGAATGGGAGGTTCCACGTTCGAATAACATGAAAGGGTTTTTCATCATGAAGTGGATGCAGCGGGTGGTGTTAGAATTCGTGCGCAATTTCTCCATAGCACGATTTTTTATGTTGGCCAAGGTATTTTCGAAATTAATTTTTGCTAAGTGTATTTTGCAAATGGAGGAAGTTTATTAGAGGGCAAAACAGCTTAGGAGTTATAAGGAGTTTAAAGCTTGTTTTATTTTTGATAAAAGATTCTTTTGAAGGTGTTGTTTGAAATATCTTATTGCATTCTTATGAGAGATAAATTTTATTTTTGATAAGACTATAAGGGAGAAATAAGGTGTATAAGGGATAAAATTTTCTTGTAATGTTGAGAGTGCTTTTGGTTGATTATGGAAATGAAAGCATGATGTTTTAAGGTTAAAATTGCTTCTTGTGTGAAGTTGTGAAACCTTAAGTGGGCAGCTTTGAGATTGACATTTGCTTTCATTAAATTGGTAATAATCAAGCTATTCTTTACTTGGTTAAAGTGTTGGGCTTACTCCTTTGTTGATGATTTGAAAAGTTGTTTTGTGCTATTGTGATTTGAGTTGGTGGATGCTTTTTCTTCAAACAATATTAGAGAGAAAATGAGTTTTACTTGTTTCCTTTTCTGATGTTGATTGTGAAATGCTTCAAGGTTGTGTTTTGAGTTGAATGGTGTTGATTGAACCTTGTTTGACGAGCATTGTTGTTGAAGCCCTAATTGATGGTGAAAAGAACATGAGTATCATTGTTATGTGATTCTTTGCATAGTTGGCAATTTTTACGGTTTCATGTTCTTGAAAGAAAGTCTATCCTATCCATTTCAGATATTGAGTTGAGTTTTTAGATTTGAGATTGAGTTTGAGCTGAGTTGATTTGAGTTGAGTTTTGAGATTTGGAGTTGAGTATAGAACATATTGAGTCTCTAACAATTATTTTTATGCTTCTATGAGTTTGAAAAATCACATTGGGTCTCTAAAAATTCACCTTGTGATTTCCTACTAAGAAAGTTTTTTCTTGGTGAGCTTGCTGAGTTTTGGACAGGTTTCGGTGGGGACTTGTTGAGCAGATTTGGACAGGTCCTAGAAGAGGACTTGTGAGCTGAGTTTGATAGTTCTATCGGAGAACTTGAGGATAGAGGTGCACTAGTTCTTTGAGAAGAACCTGAGGACAGATTTGGCAAGTCTTTGAGAAGGCTTGTGTGCAGAGGATTGATTTGTTCAAGCTTAAGCGTTGGGAAGATCTGACAGACAAAGGAAGAATTGTACTAGACCAACTAACTGTGTTTGGTACATGTTGCTGAGCTGCTATGGACGTGATCATAGAAGGTAGAGGTCTCTTAGGCTAAGCATTAAGGACAGGAGGTCTTCGATGGAAAGGAGTTCCACATGCTAGCAAGAGGTAGAGGCAGTTGATCTTCTGAGGGATCATTTCCAGAGCAGAGGGGAAGGTATCTCCTTTGAGCAGAGGCTCATAAATTTTGATTGGGGGAAGGTATATCCTTTGGGACGAGGCTCATAAAAATTGTAATTGGGAAGGATTCCCAAAGAACTTTGAGATAACTTTTAGAGAAAATTTTTGTGGACGTAGCCCAACCATTTTGGGTGAACCACGTTAAAATTGGTGTCACTTTGTGGATGATATTGTGCATTGCTTTGATATTGCTTTGGGTATATTGCTTTACTATTTTGAAGTATAAAGGAAAAAGTAAAAAGAGGTCTTATACTGTTCACCCCCCCCTCTCAGTATAAGCTTGTGTTCTTCATTGATGCAGGAGCATCCGGCGGCACCAGCAACCGAGGTGTCAAGTGTCGGGAAAAATAGTGCTGAAGAGTCGGCACAGGAAGAAAAAGTGGCAAAGACAGAAAACCGTCGTGATTTCGTGACGTGTCACGAAATCGCGATAGAAATTGACAAGGAGGAAGTGCAGCAGAAGGGGCCGCGATTTCGCAACGTGTCACGAAATTGCGATGATTTTCTACATGTCACGAAATCACGACAGGTTTCAGAGCAGAGGAGAGAGCGAGAAAACGGTCGTGATATCGCAACATCACGATATCGCGACGTCGCGATATCGCGACATCGCGAAATCATGACGCAAATTGGACAAGCGGGTGCGGAGGAAAAATGGTCGCGATATCGCGACCAAAATGGCAGAATGGTCGCGATATCACGACGTCGTGATATCGCGACGAGTTTCTCAGCGAAGGGGCAGGAGGCAAAATGGTCGCGATATCGCGACATGTCACGATATCACGACCAAAATGAGAAGCAAGTGCAGAGAGCCAGAAACGTCGCGATATCGTGACATGTCGCGATATCGCGATGGAGAGAGAAAATGGCACGGGAGGAAGAGAAAAAGATGGCGAGAACGGTGTTTTCGAGGACTGTTCGAAATTGACACGTGGACAGCCACGTGTAGCTTGAAAATTGTGAAGGACACATGTTCCAGGAGGAGGCATGGCAAATTTTGCACGCGGGAGAATACGTGTATCCAAGTGAAGATGGAGGCCACGTATCGGGAATTAAAATTGACAGCCGCGTGCATTAAAGGGGGAGAACCACCTTTTTGGATGGATTTTTTGACAAAACAGCAGTGCAGAGTACGGTCTGAGCAAAGCGGGTGGTGCAGGGTAAGGGAGGCCATCAATGCAAGCGTTTGGTGGATCGGGCAGTGGCCCATTAATGCCAAAAATTTTGAATTCTCGGGGGGAAAAGGAAAATTTGAATTTTGTTTTAGGTGGGGGGCATTAATTGCGTGAGAGGGTCGGGGCCTCTATAAAAACCCATTTTATTGTTTTAATCGGGACGGTGGGATTCCGAATGCACTTAGGACGTAGAGGAGAGAGAGAACCGAGCCGAGGGCCGATGATTGTAAAAGCCTGCGGGCTGTTAATTTTTGCTGTACATTTTCAGTTGATTTCAATGAAAAAGGGAGGGTTTGCAGGAGTGTAATTTTGGGTCCCCCGTCAGTGGTATCAGAGCAGGAGTTCCTGAGTGCGTAAACAGACCGCCGATCGTGAGGCAGTTTGCGCCAGGACCTACGGGAGGGTTTTGAGAGAGAGAGAAAGAGAGAGTTTAGCATCCCCGAGCGTGTTAGCAGACCGTCGGACGTGAGGCAGCTACACCGGGATCGATTAAAGCTTGTGAGAAAAGCAAAGACATAAAAAAAAAAAAAATGTATTCCCGAAGAAGACGGGACAGCAAGGAGGAAGATATGGTGTCGAAAGAGGAAGTCAAAGCATTGCAACGACAATTAAAAGCCTTGCAAAAGGAATGGCTCGCAATGAAATTGCGGGAGAAAGAAGAGCGGCAAAGAAGGCGGGAAGAGAGACGAAGAAAGAGAGAAGAAAGAATGAAGGAGGCTGTAGAGGAAAAATGTAGCAGTACCGGGACCTGCCCGGAAGAAGGCACAGATATTTCTGTGCAAAAGGAGGAAATACAGCAGGCTGTAGAAGAAGTTTGTAGCAGTGGAGAAATCTATCCGGTAGAAGACAGAAGTATGGACCGGGAGCCGGGGTTAAAGCAGGCTACTGAGGCAGAGATGAGTTTGGGAGTGTTGCAGGAGGCAGCAACTAGACCTAGCAGAAGTGAAGATCACTTCTTCACTTACCCCGGGTGTTTGATGCAGGAGCATCCGGTGGCACCAGCAACCGAGGTGTCAAGTGTTGGGAAAAATAGTGCTGAAGAGTCGGCACAGGAAGAAAAAGCGGCAAAGACAGAAAACCGTCGTGATTTCATGACGTGTCACGAAATCATGACAGAAATTGGCAAGGAGGAAGTGCCGCAGAAGGGGCCACGATTTCATGACGTGTCACGAAATCGTGACAGTTTGTCGGAGAGGGACGAAGGCGCAGAAGGGGGCGCGATTTTGCGACATGTCACGAAATCATGACCCATGATTTTGCTACATGTCGCGAAATCGTGATAGGTTTCGGAGCAGAGGAGAGAGCGAGAAAACGGTCGCAATATCGCGACGTCACGATATCGCGACGTCACAAAATCACGACGCAAATTGGACAAGCGGGTGCGGAGGAAAAATGGTCGCAATATCGTGACATGTCGCAATATCGCGACCAAAATGGCAGAATGGTCGCGATATCGCGACGAGTTTCTCAGCGGAGGGGCAGGAGGCAAAATGGTTGCGATATCGCGACATGTCGCGATATCGCGACCAAAATGAGAAGCAAGTGCAGAGAGCCAGAAACGTCGCGATATCGTGACATGTCGTGATATCGCGATGGAGAGAGAAAATGGCGCGGGAGGAAGAGAAAAAGATGGCGGGAACGGTGTTTTCGAGGACTGTTCGAAATTGACACGTGGACAGCCACGTGTAGCTTGAAAATTGTGAAGGACACATGTTCCAGGAGGAGGCATGGAAAATTTTGCACGTGGGAGAATACGTGTATCCAAGTGAAGATGGAGGCCACGTATCGAGAATTAAAATTGACAGCTGCGTGCATTAAAGGGGGAGAACCACCTTTTTGGATGGATTTTTTGACAAAACAGCAGTGCAGAGTACGGTCTGAGCAAAGCGGGCGGTGCAGGGTAAGGGAGGCCATCAATGCAAGCGTTTGGTGGATCGGGCAGTGGCCCATTAATGTCAGAAATTTTGAATTCCCGGGGGGGAAAAGGAAAATTTGAATTTTGTTTTAGGTGGGGGGCATTAATTGCGTGAGAGGGTCGAGGCCTCTATAAAAACCCATTTTATTGTTTTAATCGGGACGGGGGATTCCGAATGCACTTAGGACATAGAGGAGAGAGAGAACCGAGCCGAGGGCCGGTGATTGTAAAAGCCTACGGGCTGTTAATTTCTGCTGTACATTTTTAGTTGATTTCAATGAAAAAGGTAGGGTTTGCAGGAGTGTAATTTTGGGTCCCCCGTCATTCATTTATTACAAATAACCTTTTTTTAAATAATTTTTATTTAGTTAAATTTAATGAATAATAATATTATTTTTAATATCCTTTTTTTTAGTTCTTATTTTTTGTTTGCTTACAAGCAATGTAGTTTTAACTAAAAATAGAGATGAAGGTAGGGTATCTAATAATTGGGATGGACAATGGTAGTGTAGTTGTAGAGATACCTATAAATTGAAATGAGATCAATAAAGGGATGTATATGAAAGAAGAGGAGGGAGAGGATAATCTTATTTTATTGTAAGTGTATTCAAAATAGAGATAAACATTTTGTGGTGAAGATATACATATGAGTGGATATTGATGGAGATAAATAAATAAATACAACTCAAAGGAAAATGGTCATGGTAGTATTTAAGTAGAATGCACATGAAGTGGAAGGGGATTAAATAGTAGGTGGTTGTACATGAAAAATAGAATGATAAAGATAAAGTTAGGATGGAGACACTTTGTAGGCGTTGAAGATGTATGGAGATGAAAATGGATAACTGAAGTTAAAGGATGGTAAATATTGGGTGGAATTATGGAAGTAATGGCAGTGAAGATAAATTTTCTAAGTATGATAGTAGGTAAACAGGAGGATTGTGGTTGATAAACATGAATATGTATAAGTAAAGTTGAAATAATAGTATCCATAAAATGAAAAATGGAGGTAGAGGATAAAATCTTGAGGTAGACATGAGAAGTAGGAGATAACAAAAATTATAATATATTGATCTTTATAAGTTTGATTATTGGGTTTGATATTTATTTATTCATTATACATATGAATATTTGGAGGTATGTTTCTCTAGGTAACACTTAAGATTTTTAAATTTGACAATTTTTTATATAAGAATTGATGTAGAATATCATACCATTTTATAACATATTTAAGAGACAAAAGGAATTAATTCTAAAATCAAGAATTTACATGATAGTGTAAAGTTTAGAATAATTGATTAACATACTTATGTGCATGAAAGATAACTATATAATATTTATCATACCATATTAAAAGGGAATATTCATGTTGGCCTAAAAAATACCGAGAGATGACTTAAAAATAATGATAGAGATACCATAAAAAAGCATGCTACTATCAAAATAGATTTATCCTTTCATAGGATTAAAATAATTTTATCCAAATATGGAAATCATATTGAGGAATAAGAGATTTAGAAGACAATAATTATTTATTTAAAAAATATTCATTCAAAAATAGGCCAAGATAATAGTGTTCAAGGTGAAATTTTACAAAAAGATCCATCATTAGGATATAAAAAAATAATTTGTGCTTGATGACAAATATTTCAAGAAGAAACTATATGAGACAATTTTATTTCCATCATGTTAAAGCACTTGATCTAAATGGATTAACTTCAGTTTTTCAAATATTTTGGGATATATTGAAGATTTATATGTAAAAAATAATAGAAGATGGTAGGAAAAGGAATACTATAATATATGATATCAAATCCACTTTATCACACTAGTTTTATAGAAAAGGTGAGAAAACATATTTTGATATATTTAGATTGAAAGGGCCTTGTAACTTAAATTATAATATATCTGCACTAGGTACCTTATTGGAAAGTTCCCTAAATCCTCGGTATGAGGTCCAAGGTTTAAGCTTGGTGGCTTGCACTAGATACAAAAAACCCCTCGGCTAGCCTGAGGGGTATACCCATATGGAACAGACCCTATGGAATGAAAAGTCCTGGCCCCCAGGAAATATGAGGAATGATTTTTCTTAACAATTATTTGGATATTAAAGGATACTTTTTTATGAGAGATAGTGTATTTGAATCTGGTGATGGTGGATAAGGGCTTGGATCGAGTGGAAGGGTTTTTCCTGGAGAATATGATGGCTATTTATGAAATCTAGAAAGGAACAAGAGCCATGTAGGTGGCCATGGAGGTGGATCCCCAAGTTTTGGATAGCCCCTTTTACCAAGTGTGTTTTCTTTTGCTTTAGTTGCTACAAAGGGTTATGGGTCTTGTAACCCTAGTGCTCTGTTTGATCTATCCCCATATTATAATAAGTTGATCATTCTAGATGAGCTGATGGTTGTCACCATGGAGGAAGGCTCATGGAATTTGGTTGGTAAACTCTAAGGGGGTCATATGAATATTGATGCCTTAAGGATATGGGATTTAATCAAGTGGAAACCCAAAGGATATTTGGAGATTGTGGTGGTTTCCAATGCTTTTTTCTTAATCAAACTCAACTGTGAATAAGAATCACAACATATCCTTGGGGGAGGACCCTGATTATTTAGTAGAAAAGGGGTCTTCCTAAAAAAATGGGGGCCATATTTTAACCCAAGAACTCAAAAGGAATATGGTTCCTCTCTGGGTTAGGCTCCCAAATTTTCCTTTCCCCTTCTAGTATGAAGATATATTTTGAGGTATAGCTAAAGTTGTTGGGGATTTAATCTTGATTGATTCTGCAACTCGAGCCAAGTCAAGAATTATTTTTTCTAGGATGTGTGTAATAGAAAACCCGAAGATATATTTACTGGATCATATTGATCTTATTTCCAACTAGGATTCCTAGATCTAATCCATAGTTTATGAGAACAGACCTATCAGATTCTCAGATTGTAGTAGTTTTAGTTATTCTTCTGGTGCATGCCCTAAGGGAATTTAGAACAAATTAAGAATCTTAAAAGAGATCCTCCCATGCAAAATTGGGCTAAGAAGCAACCAGTGGCATCTTAGGGTCATAGCCAGAGCATAGGGTCCATGGCGGATCCTATGTCGAATCCCATTCATATTGAGCATGAGGACCTGGTTACAGGGGATAGGATCATGGATGAGCTAGTGGAGGTTGATATTAGTAATCCATGAGTGGCAGTTATGAATAATTTGGATAGTTCCTATAGTGGCCATTCTCAGCTTGACCTTGTTGTTTTAAAATTTGAAACTCCTATTCCTCAGGAGTTCCTTCAAAATTATTTTCTTGGATTAAATTCTTAAGTAGTGGTTTAGGAGGAGCATGGTGTTCCTCAATATGTTGAGAGTGGATCTCTTCCTTTAAATATTATGGTGAAGCCTAATTCTCCTTTGAAGATTATGGCTTCTAAAGAAGAAGTTCAATCCCCTCTCCCTAGGGAGGGAACACCAAGGCTAATATATTCTCAGCCCAAAACAATAAGTAGTTAGAATGGTTAATCAGATTTAGGGGTAAAAAGAAATATTAAAAAACTACCTAGGTTTCAGGTAGTAGATATAGGGGATGCATATGATCTTCAATTCTTGTCAAAGATTAAAAATTATAAGGAGCCAAAAGGTAAACAAATTAATTTTAATTTTTTTTATCAATTCTCCTAGTCTCCTATGGGGAGAAATAGTATCAAAAATCATAAATGAAGATTTTACCTTAGGCTAGTGAAATGCAAAATTAGTTTCAGTTTTGAGTGGAATTTGTGATTTTGGTTTTTTATCTCCAGTTTCTAGAAGAGGTCTAATTGCCTCAGTTGAAAGGAATCAAATAATATTTCTATGTAGTTTGGTGGGTGTCCTACCCCAGTAGTGATTCAAATTACTTCATCAGGAAGAGAATGGATTTTATCTCTGAGTTGAGTGGTAGTTTTCTAGGCGTAAAACTGGTGTAGTTTTATGTGGTGGTTTTAATACTTTTTGTATAGGTAGTATTTTAAATTTTGTTTGCCTTTTCTTGGCCATTAAAATACTTTTTAGTTTTAATATTTGTGTTGGATTCTATCCTGGATTGGTGGAATTCTATTTTCAAATTTTAATTTTTTTGCTGATGTAAATACCACATGTTAGCTCTTTGGTTGGTAGGTTAATCTTTGGTTAAAGTGTTTCATCACATTTTCAGTGTCTAATTTGCTTTGTTAAAAGTTTTGGAGACCCTTTTCAAACTCCTTCATCTATATAATAAAAAAACATAAATTATAATATAATTTTAACATAAGTGGAAATATATCAAAATGCATTCTACATTATGCATCTTGGAGAAGCAAGGTGGTTTTATTTATGGTATATGCATTTTATAAAAGACCATATATATTCAACTCACTTCATGCAAAAATAAGTATACCTAAAAAATTGGACATGAAAAGAGCATATAATAGAGTTTTTTATAGTTTTTGTATGATGCTAGAAAATTTGGTTTTCTTTCAAGCTCGTGTGAATGGATTAGATATTATTATTTTTAATTAGTTAAATGGGATTAAAATGGGTTCCACCGATATTACATCATGACCATATAATGGTATTACAACAAATTGAAAATTATATATGTATTTCTTGGCATGATTCAAACCTAGGTCTTCTCCTTGATAGTTAAGGAATTTAACCAAATTATATTATGACATTTTGATATGTGTTAGATATTGTTACAAACTTCTAATATTCTATTTTAAAAATAAATTCCTTATTATATAATTTGAATCATTTCATGATTGTGCCTAGGTGACTCATTATTTCCTTGTGTTTTCTTTATTTATATTAAGGACTTGGAAAAACACTCTTGAAGAAAACATCAAAGGTACTTAGGTTATTATAAATTGTCATTTTAAATCTAATATTTGATTTATTGATAACACTTTCCTTCGAGTTCATCCTTCATTTGAATTTAAACTAATCCTATCATGTTGAGAAACGAACTAAACTATAGTTAAGTGTAATAAAATTCAAATATTTTTTAACAATACCCGTTGTGAGATAGGAATGAGTGCAAGTTAGGAATAAGTATGAGATGAGAGTGAGCATCACCTTTTCCTACTCCAAATTATTAGGTAAATTCAAATAGAAAAAGATTCATATAAGGAAAATATTGATAGCATGGAATGCAATCCATATTTAAAAGCCCTAAATAGAAATAAGCATGCCTTAGGTATAAGTGTGAATACCTAAATTAGAGAAGAGATGATGCACCTTGCTGGAGCCATAACTTGTGAACCGTACGCCCGTTTGACTTGAAATTTAATAGGTGGTTCCGTGTGTGTGTTTCACATCAGGAAAATATTTGATTGGTCTCTCTCCAAAAGTCATGTTTTCGAGACCTAACTCCGACATCTAGTGTCCCAAAATTAGCTTTTAGAATAGGTTCTCGGGTTTTTTAGGTTTTTTTTGCATGTTAGAAGTTTATTATATTTTGTTATACCTTAAGTTGAGACCTAATATTTTAAAGTAAGGTTTGTTATTGTAAGAGGGATGTGTGCACCAAATTTGGGTACAATATGACTCATTTCTATTTTTAGCAGTTTTTAGAAAAAAGATCTATTTTTAGCAATTTTTAGAAAAACATGTTTTTAGGGTTTCTTTAGGTTTTATTTAGTTTTTGGTTGTTATATGATGGATTTTAATCTTTTGGATAAGAGGTGTGAATTTAGGAATGAGAAGAATATCAATTTGCAAGTTTCTTCCATTATATTGCATTTGTGTTATGTGATTGGAGTCCATTTTGTTGGTCTTTTGTAGCTGAATTCACATCATTTGGTATCAGAGCGGGTGTGATCTCACTAGTGAAAGGAAGATGCCACCTAGAATTTATGCCCATATGAATAGGCAGATCGAGGATCTGAATGTAAAAATAGCATGGCTAACTGGTGTGATTGATCGCATAGGAGAGAGACGTCCCAAGGCGCGTGTAGATCAATGATCTGATGATGAAAATATACTTGAGGAACGTGGATCTGAGTTCCACATAGAAGAAGAACCAGAGGGTCTAGAGGAAGAAGGGCAGAGTTTTGAAAATTGGCTGATACAAGCTCTAGAGAGACTTAAGGGGAATCGAAATGGGATCAATATTGAGGTTCTCGAGTATTTTGGTGGGTTGAAACTAGAGGAGTTGATCGATTGGATCAATAGCCTAGAAAAATATTTTGAATGGAGTAACCTTGCTAAAGAGAAGAAGGTTAAGATCACATGCACAAAGTTGAAGGGACATGCATTGATTTGGTGGGATCATTTACAAACTACACGATAGAGGAATGGAAAGAAAAAGATCAAGGATTGGACAAAGATGAAGAAGTTATAGGAAAAATTTATACCTATAGACTACTCCCAAACCCTATTTTGTAGATTTTAGAATCTTTGATAGAAGGATCAAAGCATCAAGGACTATACTAATGAATTCTACAAGCTATCCACTCAAGTGGATCACAATTAGATGGAGGACCAAAATGCTGCTAGGTATGTAAATGGCCTAAGTTTTGCTATCCAAGATGAGATGAGCATGCATCACACTTACAATAGAGGATGCATATCAAATGGCCCTTAAGGCAAAGGAGAAATTAAAAAGGGCTAATAGAAGAGGTAATAAGGGATTCACACCCTCTTCAAGTCAGGTTTGAAGTGGATCTAATTATCTCAATGGAGAATCCTCAACACCTACTAAACA
The DNA here is from genome assembly GCA_028583015.1 of Wollemia nobilis. Classification (NCBI taxonomy): domain Eukaryota; kingdom Viridiplantae; phylum Streptophyta; class Pinopsida; order Araucariales; family Araucariaceae; genus Wollemia; species Wollemia nobilis. The sequence continues at coordinate 761,002 of JAQPPZ010000386.1, read as the reverse complement.
AGAAGAAGATGGGCAGAATATGAGAGGAAGAGGATACTAGCGAGGTAGAGGTTACGGTGGTGGACAAAATAGGAATGATCCAAGATGGTTGTATACATGTTATGGATATGGTGAGGAGGGGCACAAAGCATTTGAGTGTCCCCAATGTGATTTCCAAGAAAGGGGTCAAGGAGGACAAGGAAGGGTCAATCTGGTTGATATGGAAGAGTAGGATGAGGATGAAGTTGTTGCTGACATGGGGGAAGCACTTATGATAAGGAGGACACTAATTTTTCCTAATAAAGAGAAGGTGTAGAGCAAAGAGAAGGGGCAAACCATAGATGATGATGATTCTGGGCTACAAACAAACATCTTTTGAACAAGGTGTACATAAGGAGGGAAGGTATGTAACATTGTCATTGATGGTGGTAGTTGTGAAAATATGGTGTCAAATGTCATGGTTGATAAAATGAACCTGGAATGCAAAAATAATCCTTATCCATATCGCATCTCATGGGTTAATAAGGGGAATGAGGTAACAATAGATCAAAGGTGTTTAATTAAATTTTCAATTGGGAGTACTTACAAGGATGAAGTGTGGTGTGATGTGATCCCGATGGATGCATGTCACATTCTATTGGGAAGACCTTGGTAGTACAATAGGGCTACTAACCATAATGAGAGAAAGAATAATTACACATTCTGGAAGGACGATGTAAAGGTAGTTCTTGTACCTCTAAAGGAGGATGGTCCGAGTGAGAGCTTATTAATGATGGAGTTTCTTGTAGAGAACAAGGATGTTAGCTTTTGTTATGCCTTAACAGCTAGGAAGATAGAAACAAAGGAAGTTGTTATGTCGAAAACAAAAAATAAGTTTCTAAGTGAATATAAAGATGTCACACCAGAGGAGTTACCAGATGGGCTACCACCAAAGAGGGATATCCAAAATCACATGGATTTGATTCCAAGATCAGCGCTCCCAAATTAGACATTTTATCGGTTGAACCCAACACAAAATGCAAAGTTGATTAGGTAAGTAATAGATTTTATAAACAAAGGATTAGTTAGAGAGAGTATGAGTCCATGTGCAACTCCAGCATTGCTGACCCCAAAGAAATATGGTGACTGGTGGATGTGTGTAGATAGTAGAGCCATAAAAAATATCACAATAAAGTATCGGTATCCTATGTCGAGAGTGGATGATATGATGGATGGATTGGCTGGAGCTAAATACTTCAAAAAAATTGATTTACGAAGTGGCTACTACCATATCAGAATTAGAGAAGGTGATGAATGGAAGATAGATTTTAAGACAAAAGATGGGTTGTACAAGTGGATGGTGATGCCATTTGGATTTTTTTTAGGACCTAACTCTCTTATTTTCCTGACTCTCCAAAAATCATGTTTTCGGGACCTAACTCTGACATCTAGTGTCCCAAAATTAGCTTTTAGAATAGGTTCTCGGGTTTTTTGGGTTTTTTTGCATGTTAGAAGTTTATTATATTTTGTTATACCTTAAGTTGAGACCTAATATTTTAAATTAAGGTTTGTTATTATAAGAGGGATGTGTGCACCAAATTTAGGTGCAATCCGAATCATTTCTATTTTTAGCAGTTTTTAGAAAAAAGATCTATTTTTAGTAGTTTTTAGAAAAAAACATTTTTTAGGGTTTCTTTAGGGTTTATTTGGTTTTTGGTTGCTATATTATGGATTGTAATATTTTGGAGAAGGGGTGTGAATTCAATAATGAGAAGAATATCAATTTGCAGGTTTCTTCCATTATATTGCATTTGTGTTATGTGATTGGAGTCCATTTTGTTGGTCTCTTGTAGTTGAGTTCACATCAAGAGATGAAGAAAAAATATATGGTAAGTCTAACGGAGGGAGCATACGTTACACTATAAATTATTATCAAATATAATATGATCAAACATGATATAATGGTTCTTAAAAAAAAATATTTAACATGTAAGTTAACTTTATCTTTTCAACACACTCAAGGAGCATGTTTTTTAAATCTTATTATGTGTTTGTGTTTGTGTGTTCTTGTTTTTTATTTTTTCAGGTTTGATCCTTGAGTATGTCAAATGTGGTAGACCAAGTGCGAGCCTTGGGTGATTTTGATAAAAGAGATACCACTATCTCCTTGGGTATTACCTGAAAGTGGCATCCCTTCTGGGATGTTTTCAACAAAAAAAAAAACAAAACATGTAATTTCCATGGATAGTGCCCAAGGCTTTTGGTAATTCAAAATTAGATCAAGTGGAAGTGGGGATTGAATTCAAATTACTCTACAATTTTTCTTCCTTAATGTTTTTTCCTTATCATCCATTCAAGTTTGACAATCAAGGATAAAGTAATGGGTGGTGGTCCATGGTTTAGGGGACAAGATGACCTATATTTATGACTATGGAGTGAGAAAATTTCTGTTGAGACAAAAATTATTAAAAATCTCTAGATGTCGGTTAGGATTTTTGGACTTCCAAATTATTTTATTAATAATGATGTTTTAAAGTATATAATAAATACCCTATAGAAGTTCATCCATCAGGGATCAACTACTAAGGAGTGAAAATATTTGTATATAACTAAATATGTATTTTTATGGATATTTCAAAACCTTTACCATAATATATTAATATTAAATATAAATCAAGAGAATAGGATCAACAAGTGGATTATAAAAATATATATTTCAATACCATAATTATTAAGAGAGTGGACACATGGTATGTGATTATAAAATGAAAACAATGGAGAAAGAGATAGAAAATTTTTGTCATAAAATAAAATTGAAGATGAAGTAAGAAAACCATATTGTAGTAGAAGATGGATTAGATCAAAAATATTCCACTCAAAGAAGAAAATGCAAATAAAGCCTATCTACAACATCAAATGAAAAAATCCATCACAAATCACTCTGAACAATCGTTAGATGAAACAAAAAAGGATACAAGGAAGGAGGGAGTATAATTTACATGTTTAAACTTAGAATGATTTAAAGGTGCAAAAGAAGAAATGGAAAAAAATATAAAACAAAGGAGGTGTAAAAGGTCAATTTTATCCTAGGTACGTCATCTCCATTTTCCTCAAATGGTATAAAATCCTCTCATTGCAATAGAAATAAAAGTAGTCTAAATATTATCACTTGCATTTTAGAGTTTCAAGAGCAACATAATAGAAAAATGAGGATGGAGGATATGCATAGTAATTTAGCACTTTAAGGGAAACATATAAAGGAATTGTTATGAAGGAACATCCTTGTACTTAGGGTTTTTAGGGAAAAATAAAGAAGAAAATACTTTTAAGGTTATTTCTGGAAGAGAGATCCTTTAGAGCAAGATAAACCTACATATAATAAGTCTCACTATGAACTATATAAAAAAATTGAAGAGATTGATCAATATAAAAGCATTGATGGAATAAAAGGAAGAAGAATATCCATGAAGCAAAAGCAAAAATAAAAGTAAACTTAAAGGGATATTGTTATGGGAAAACAAAAACAAATATCACAAGTATTAACAATAAGTGGGGTAAACCCACACATTAAGACAAACAATGATGGTGAACATGATATCTTCGAATATTAGAGGTATGAATTAAACCCTTGAAATAAATGTATTATAGAATTGATAGATTACTTTATCTATCATATTTATAGAGATGTAAACTAGGTAGTCGTCATTAAACGTTTTGATATTTGTCTTAGAAAAATTCAAAGTTTAGCATATTTTATTGTCCTATGACAATGGCTATAACCACATACCTTCTAAAATTTAAGGTTTGCTGAGAAAAATATAAATTGGCTAAGTTATCTACCACATTCTTTCCTTATCCACTAATATACAATAATTTCGAATATATTGCCTCCATTAATAATTTATGTACATAAAAAATAATTTATTATTTATCCACTCACCATATTTATTTTACTTGACAAAATTAATAATAAATTATAAATCCCCTTGAGTTGGAGTATATCTTGATCATTTTTCAATGATAATCTTGATCTACCCATGGTTATTTTTTGAATTTCTAGATGACTTTGAGTAGGTATGAAGAATTTTGCCTTCATTATTCCTAAAATCATCACCTTCACTAGTTAACCTATGCTTTGATTTGTGAGCACCATTAAAATTAAGTTTGATGATACAACATATGGATTACATAGATTGACACAATTTCTTGTATTAATTCTTTTTTCATAGATGACCATTGCACGTTATTCAAATTTTATAAATAAGAGGCTAATATGTTTTTTTACCATGTATAAGACTTTCATAATGAACACCATGCTTGTAAACATATTGAAAATAAGCACCAAACAAATCCAAACTTGAATATAATTTTTATTTTTATTTTTAAAAATTAAATTCTTCCTTTTAAGCTATAAATAATAAACAATGGAAAAACTAATGCTCCACATAATGCCTAATACATTAGCTTTAAGATAGTTAATATCATGTTTCAACTCTTTCAATGTTGATTGAACAACTCAATATTTATATATACATATTTTAGAGTTGTCCCAAATAATAAAAATAAGGGAATAATAAAGTAAGTGGTATCATGTTTTCAAGTTATTTTATAGAAGGGGTCTTGAAAGGGTCCCTGAACCTAAGATATAGCAATAAAAAATCCAAAGATAAATGAAGGTGAAACATACAAAGGTCTAGAACACCCAAGAGAAAAGGAGACCAAACTTTAGATAAATTAAACCAAACTCAGGTGGCTTCTACCGAACCCAAATTTTAAGAGTTATATCTTGTATCTGAAATAAAATGATCATGCATTCGAGAGCCCATAAACTAAGCTAAGCTAGATCATACGAATCTAAAATAAACATCATTCCCACCTTAGATTGGAGGATATAAAAATAAAATCTAAATGAAGCTTCTTGCCCAAAGAAAAGAGCAAACTACCTCAAGAATTAGTAAAATTGACCAACAAATCCAACATTAAAACCAATAATGCTATCCGATGTCAATTTGAATTTAAAAATAAAAATAAAAATAGCGTTCAATTTTGAATTTTTTTACTCAAACACCAAGAGTGGTTGAATTTGAATCATAGATAAAAATTAGCCTTCTCACCCATAATAGGAATTCTGATTCTGGTAACTTTAACCTCCACCAATAGGTACCCAACAATCAACAGAAAGAACTTTTTCAAATACCATATAGGAAAATCCATTCAAATAAGTGGATCCCTCCCAAATATTGGATCCCACTTTTTCATTTATTTGAATTTCAAAAATCTTGCCCAACCTAAAAATCCTATTTCTAGAACAAATCTAGACTCTGCCTTCTAGCAACAGGTATGTAGGGTCAAACCCCAAACCAATAAAAAACATAATAGAAAGAACCACCATACAACCTTCTATCCAACCTTGCAGAGAAGTCACAACCATACCCCGTAACTTCTCAAAGATGAATCCCTAGTAGGCAAGAACAAATTAAACCACTATTAGGTTCCTACTTTAATTTAGATCAAATTCAAATTTAAATTTTCTCCCTCCCACTAGAAAATTTGAAAACCTACAACAAAATCTGGGGGTATACTACTCCAATATGAATCAAAAGGTAAAAATAGATTATCCTTAGCCTCCCTTACAGAGAATTCACAACCATACCTCGTAAATTCTCAATGATGAACCCCTAGTAGATAGGAACAAATAAAACAACTATTAGGTTCCTACCTAAATTTAGATCAAATTCAAATTTAAATTTTCTCCCTCCTTCCACTAGAAAATTTGAAAACTTGCAACAAAATCAGGGCGTAGAGTACTCCAATATGAATCAAAAGGTAAAAATAGATTATCTAGTCCATTAGGAACCCTACAAATAACCTATGATATAAAACACACATCTTAAAATAAGGATTCTAAAATAACACCTTCCCTCCCAAGATGAGAAGCAAAGATATGGAACCTAGGGCACTCGATCATGAATAAAATTTAAAAAAACCATCCAAAATAGGAACTCAAGAAACAAACCATTGGATTCCTATCCAAAATATTGAGTTCAAAGGGTGCTCAAATTTAAAATCAAAATCAAAACCCACCCAAAACAAGAACCTTGATACTGGAAGCACAAACCACCAACACCCAACACAACAAACCAATCCTATAGGAGGAACTGAGAAATATTTGGTCAAGATGAAAAGAGGCTTACTTCCACATCACAGAGAGAATATAAAAATCATCCCAATCCCTATGGGTTATAAATTCACAAGCACACCAAAGATAAGGAAAGAGAATTCAACTGTCCTAGCCTTCCATACAATAACCCAACCTATTATTGTATTTCATCCAACAACACATAATGTTGTTGTGGTTCCTTCAATCAATCCAACCTCAAATAGTCCTTCCACCCAATAAAGGTCAGCCTTCCATGCTCCTTTAGCCTAACCAACTTTCCAAGCTCCTTTAGCCTTCCCAACCTTCCACTCAAAATCTTAGCCTTTCATTTTAGAACCTTTAGTCAGACCAGCCTTTTGTGCTCCTTCAGCCTTACTGAAATTCCACACTCTTCAACAATCCTAGCCTTGCACCCAACATCCATCCTTTTGCTGCAACTCCTTCAACTAGCCCAACCTTCCATGCTCCTTCAACCTTTATCCTCAACCAGCATAGCCTTCCATGCACCTTAAACTAGCCCAATCTTATATGCTCCTTTAGTTAGGCTCAATCATCATATTTATTTTACTTGAAAACATTAATAATAATTTATAAACCCCCTTAAGTTGAATTATATCTCCATCATTTTTCAATGACAATCTTGATCTACCCATGGTTATTTTTTAAAGTCTCATATGAATTTGAGTAGGTAAGAAGAATTTTGCCTTCGTTATTCCTAAAATCATCACCTTCATTAGCTTACCTATACTTTGATTTGTAAGCACCATTAAAATTAAGTTTTATGATCCAACATATAAAGATTTTCATTTTACATAGATTGACACAATTTATTGTATTAATTTTTTTATCATAGATGATCATTGTACATTGTTCAAATTTTATAAATAAAAGGCTGATATATTTTTTAACATATATAAGACATCATAATAAACACCATGCTTGTAAACATTTTGAAAAGAAACACCAAACAAATCCAAACTCGAATATAATTTTAAATTTATTTTTGAAAACTATATTATTCCTTTTCATCTATAGATTTTAACAAGTAGTCGAAAAACTAATCCTCCACATAGTCATTACATTTCACTTTTTTGAATGTTAATTAAGCAACTCAATATATATATATATATATATATATATATATATATATATATATATATGCATATATTTATATTTTAAAGTGATCCGAATAATGAAAACAAGGGACAATAAAGTAAGTATCATGTTCTCAAGTCCTTGTTTAAAAAACATTTGAAAGATCCTTAATAACATCTTCTTTGCAAACTATTTGAATTTTATTTTTAACCATATAGAAATAAAATGGATATAAGATGGATTAGTTAGATAATATAAAGCTTCTTCCATTCCATTCAAATTATCAAACAATGTTGTCGCTTATCGTTCTCTGCATTTGTAACACAAGCACTTTCAGTTTTTATGGCGGCATGAACACCACTATCTTTATACCATCCCCATTCTTCACGGGAAAAAGGATGTTAACATTGGAAAATTTTTTCCACATAGCCCAACACATGTTAGCTACTTCTCCCCACCCATAGTCTAATTTTTCAAATCCCAACCACCTCCAGTCACTAATAATCAAATTTTCTTTGGAATAATATGCATCCATTACACACGAATTGGTCTCCAGAAAGTCGATGCTCGATCTAAAAAATTCTTCGGTCAAGGAAAGCTTTTATCTCTTTATAAGCTTAGCCACGTTCAAAAGGTATCCATCGACCAACTCCTCGCTAGTAGTGACTACACATAAGTTAATGATGGCATTGCCATAATATCCTTGTGGAAGCATCAGCTTGAATGAATTCCTCATGTTCGTTGGGTAGATAAGCTTCACGCCATGGTGACCTAGAATTTGGATAACCTTTGCTCTCGCTCACCAGGCTAACTCTGCGATGATTTCAAAAGCTGTGAACTCAAATTATTGGAACTATTTCATTATGGATCATGTCATATCTTCTATGACATTGGATCTTATAACCAGAGATGCTCGAATACATTCCTCCATTTTTGGAATCGGGCACTGCCAGTGGCATTGAATCTTTGTAATAATTACTATGTGGTGAAATTCAACACATGGTGGATTCTTAGGATTGAGCATATCTCTTTGCTAGACTGTTTCTACGAAAGGCTTCACATGCCCCCTCACCATCTCGCCAAGGGTGTTGAGAAACTACCCTATTCCTCATCCATCACAAATGTTGTGGTGAATACTTAGTCCCAAAACAAATCCGCCGCACCTAAAACGAGTTACCTACCATTTCAAGGTGAAAAATAAAACATGGGTTCAAAATATTTACTTTAGGAAAAAGAAACTCGTCGTAACTTCTACTAATCAGATTTATTTTCCACAAAAGTTGATAAGATCACTAGGTATGGTTGATCAAACAAAAAACCTTGGTTTATTATGTATAACAACAAATAATGGTTGTTTTAATAAACACAATTACACACGTGTTAATGGAGGTACGAATTTGAATTATTTGTGCGACAAACTATGGTATCACTTTTGAGGCTCTCATGCCATATGCAATTGTAGTTGATATGAAAATACAATGCAATGATGTGGATGCAAGATGTGAGATGTAATTGTTTTTGTATTTTTCATTTTTATGTTGTTTTTGTATTTTTGTTTGATTTTGACCAAAGGGCTTACTATGCCTTTGGGGCTTTTTGATTTTTGACCAAGTAGCATGAAGTACCCTTGGAGATTTTTGATTTTGACCAAGTGGCATGAAGTACCCTTGGAGCATTTTGATTGAAGTTGACCAAGCGGTTTGTATACCCTTGGAGATTTTTGAATTGATTTTGACCAAGCGGCTTGAATGCCCTTGGAGCATTTTTTGAATTTGACCAAGCGGTTTGAATACCCTTGGAGAATTTTTGTTTTGATTTTGACCAAGTGGGATGAATTACCCTTGGAGCCTTTGATTGTATTTTTAAATTTGAATGTTTTTGTGTAGTTTTGACATATTTGAATGTTTTTATGTATTTTTGACATATTTGAATGTTTTTTGTATTTGTTTTTGTCTTTATAATGCCTTTAAGTGAATGATATTGAGAGGTTAAGGCTCCTCAACACCATCTAATGATATAAGGCGATATGCTCCAGGACCAAATCTCTCTAAAATTATGTATGGACCTATCCAATTTATCGTGAACTTGTCTCGTAGATGCAATGATATATTCAAATTTTGTTGGTTTTCTTTGAGCACTAGATCTCCAACCTTGAATTCCCTTAAGTGGAATTTACTATTGTAATCTCGCACAAGGTGATCCTGGTAAACGTGAAGATGCTCTAAAGCATTGAACTTCACGTTCATCAAGAAGCATAAACTGATCAAGGCGGTCTTGTTACGGGACATCATCATCTATGAAGTCCTTTAATGCTATGCGTATAGTTGGAATTTCTAACTCTAGTGGCATGATGGCCTCAGTGCCATATACTAGTGAAAATGGTGTTTCCCTAGTGGGAATCTGTATACTAGTCCTGTATACCCATAGTGCAAGAGGCAACTACATGGACCATTCCTTGTGATTATCTTGCACTGTCTTCCTCAAGATGGAGACTATTGTTTTGTTTGAAGCTTCTGCTTGCCAGTTTGCTTGTGAATAATAAGGTATTGAAAAATTGTATTGAATATGGTATTTGTTCATTAAAGCACACATATTTTTGTTCTTGAAATATGGCCCATTATCCGATATTATCTTCAAAGGGACCCCAAAATGACTTATGATATTATGGAGTATAAATTCTACAATCCTTGGTCCAGTTATTGATGTTAACAGGATTGCTTCCATCCATTTAGTGAAGTATTCTATTGCCATTATGATGAATGTATGCCAGCCTAAGGATGGGGGTGAGATCTTCCCAATTAAGTCTAGTCCCCACTATGATAATGGCCATGCTGCCTGGATGGGATGTAAGGCTTACGATGGCAAGTGCGTTAGATTTGCATGATACTAGAACTTACTTCATTTAATGACATACTCGCAACAATCATTTTCCATGGTGGGCCAATAGTAATCCATTCTCAATATGCTCTTAACTATGGCCATGCCATTGAAATTCCCTCCACATATGTCATCATGAGCTTGTGAAATTTCCCAAGATGCTTCATGGTGCTCAAGACAATGGAGTAATACTCCATCATATCCTCATCTGTAGAGGATTTCTCCTAGAAAGATGTATATTATTACTTTTTGTTTGAATGTCCACATTTTAGTATGCGACAAACCTTGAGGTACTATTCCAAGGTTCGGGAAGTCCCGTAGTTGGGAAAGCCAATCCTGATAAGCCACAACTTCTATAGAAAATATGACTTTCTTTTCCTGTATTTTTGAGTTGGTGAACACGAATTGAGGAAAAAATCTATGGTGTATGGTTGCACCACACTCCATAGGTCCTTGGGAGATCAAAGACCCCCAAGGTATTGTTTGCAAGAAATATTTGGCTGTGAAGGACCAATCCTAATTTGGCTTGATGTTGATCATGTTGATTGATTCTTGATTATTAAAAGCTTCACGGTGTATTGCTGAGTGTGAAAGCATTTTCACATGAACGATCGTAAAATCAGCAGATGGATTCTGAGGGATTAAGGATTCCAAAGAGGCCATGGTGTCTACAAATCTATTTGATGTATGAGGGATTGCCTCGATGTCATACCATTCTATCTGGGCTAAGTAGGTGTCAACAAGTTCCTTGTAAGTCTTCATAAGTGGGCACCTGTATTGAAATAGTCCTTTGAATTGGTTTACTATGAGCAAGGAGTCACCAAAGATATTCAATATTTAATACCCATTTCTACAACTATTTGGAGTCCTAATATCAATGCCTCATATTTTGTATTGTTTTTTGTGCACGGGAAGTCTAGTTTGAATGATAAGGACAATGGAGTGCCTTGCAGTGTGATGAAGAAAATCCCTACTCTACTCCCTTGTTCACACTTTGAACCATCGAAGAATAATGACATATCTCTTTTTTGCTTAGGTTCTTCGAGTTTTGGCAGATCTGATAATACAAAGTCCGCATCATAAGGTAATTCTATGGTGAGAGGCTTGTTATCTGGAAGAGGCGCTTTTGCTAATTTATCTGCTATGAATTGTACCTTGATGGACTTTTGGCTTATGAACTCTAGATCAAATTCTGTCAATAGCATGATCTACTTTATGGTATGTGTATTGTGATATATCTTGCTCATAATTTACTACAAAGCATTATTTTTGACATGACGTACGTCGTATGGCTCAACATGTAGTGTCACAACTTTTGAGTTGCAAAGACCACTACTAAACACAACTTTTTGACATACGCATATCCTATCTCATAACTCACCAAGGTGCAACTAATGTAATAAATGGCTTGCTCTTTATCTTGTACATTCTTTTGGGCTAACATGGTTCCCAATGTGAAATCAGTAGCTGATATTTATAGTAAAAATAGTATGTCTAGCCTTGGTGGAGCCAATACTGGTGGTGTTGCTAGATAATTTTTTATCTCTGCAAAGGCTTGATGGCATTCTTTGTCCCAATGAAAGGGGACCTCCTTGTGTAGCAACCGATTCATAGGTCGACATTTGTCTAATAATTGCACGATGAATATTTTTATGGATGCTATCTTACCTTGTAGGCTCCTCAAATCCCTAATGTTGGTAGGGGCAGCCATTTACAATATAGTCTTTACCTTTGCAATATCTACTTCAATGCCTCTCTTGGATACGATGAATCCCAAAAGCTTGCTAGAAGATACACAAAATACACACTTCTTAGGATTCAATAAGAAATTATGTTCTATGAGGCGATCAAAGACTTGTCCAAGGACTTTGGTGTGCTCTTGCCGCAATAGGGACTTGGCTAGTAATTCATCCTTGTAATCCTCTAAGATCTTATGCATATAGTTATGGAATATGTATGTCATGGCCCGCTGATATGTGGCACAAAATTTTTTGAGACTAAATGGCATCACTTTGTAATAGAATGTTTCCCACGAAGTAATGAAAGTAGTTTTATATTGATATTCGGGATTAATCCGGATCTGGTTGTATCCAAAGAAACCATCCATTAGGGAGAGCATCTCATGACCTGCGGTTACATCTACAAGATCATCTATGTTTGGCAAAGGGAATGAATACTTTTGTGTTACCCTATTTAAATATCTAAAGTCCATGTAGATACAAACTCTTCCATCGGGTTTCCCCATGGGTACCATGTTTAACACCCACTCAGGATAGTCGATAGGAACTATGAATACTACATCTAGTAGTTTTTACAATTTGTTCTTCACCATCAAAGCGATGGTTGGTTGTATTCTCCTCAAATTTTTATTGATTGGCTTCTTCATGATATCCAATGAAAGGTTGCGAACGACTAACTTTGGATCTATCCCTGGCATGTCCTTGTAAGTCCAAGCAAAAATATTTGGCCTCTTTTTGAGGAGAGAAATTAGAATGGCTTGTTCCTCTGGATATAGAATTTCTCCGAACTTGAATTTTCTTGGTTGGGTAGGATCATCGTTGATGTCCACCTTGAAAGTCACTTCTATAGCCATATGTGACCCATCCTCTAGTTTATGAGGTGTGGGTATCAAATGAATGTCATCGGTGAGATTTATAGGACCTACTGACTCAGGTTCCAAACCAACATGGAAGAAATCATACCCACAACCTGAGGCCAAATGAAATGGATGTAAAATCTCTTTGTTGGGGAAGAGGTCTTTAGTATCAATGGGCAAATTACCGCAATCCCAATAAATGGCCTCTACATCAAGATGTAATGATTTGGTAGGATCTGCTGGATTTTGAAGTGGAGTTGTCAAATCAATGGAGATCATGTTGATGGATGGAATAAAATCTCTAGGACCACATGGGTGTAATCTTATCTTAGGGGTTTCCCTTACATACTTATGATTAGGATCTGAAGGAATGGAAATTTTTTGATCTGACCCATGAGAATGGTGGATAATAGGATCATTGGGGTCTAATTGCTCTCTGAATGTATGCGAAGGGGGATTGACCATCTAGTGAATGGCAACTAGGTCAACAGGTCTCCCAAAAAATCATAGATGAGGGTATATAGCATGGAGTGCTACCTCTCTCTCTACTAACTCGTTGAATTGCTACAAGTGGCGAGGCCCAAGATAGGCCATCTTAGTCTCATCTTCAAAGTCATCATCACTTATCCAAAAATTGTTAGCATTGGTATGCAACCCTAAGACAAGGGGCTCATGTATTGGCCCTAAGTAGGCCATATCTATTTCATCTTCATATTATTCATCACTTATGAAGAATCCATTTGCATTTTTTTCTTGCCCCAAAGTCAGGGGTTGATGGCTCAGACCTAAGTAGGCTCTTTCTATTGAGTCTTCTGATTCATAGTCACTTTCATCTAATGTATACCCACTCTCATCGTGGATGGACCATGTGAATATTTGTAAATAGCAAGGCCCTTGGTAGGCTAATCCAAGTTGTGCCTCATAATCACTTGCTTCATATCCATTCTCCTCATCCCATGAGTTGTACCCTATTGGGGTGGAATCAATTGAGATGTTTGAATGATAAATTTTTGGTGGCAGTAATTTTAACGTGGCCACTTGTCTGTTGCTCAAATTTACTATTCTTAGGGGGTGATAAGGAATAAAATTGATGTCTTCTCCTAACCCTAAGATTAATCTATCCAATGCTGCTACAAGAGAGTCATATCGACCTCTGATATAATAGCCTAACCCAAACCTGTCAGAGGGAAGCTAATGTTGTGGCTCATATGGCCGCATACGCCCCTGATCATATATACCAAGGCCATAACCATGCCAATGGAAATGCTCAAAGTAGCTTAGACTAAACTCGGGATTAGAGAGGTAACAAAAATTAATCATGAATAATTCCTCACTATCCTCTTCTATGTCTAAAGACTTATGGGTGTAGTCCAGACCGATAGACAAAATTGGTTTGGTTGGGAGGGATTCCGAGTGGAACAACTGTTCCCACTGGCAGCCTCAAGTCCTTAGAAATTTTCATGTTTTGTGTAGACTTGATGATAGGCATAAAGGTAATATTCTACACAAGGTACTCCTCTATGCCTGTGCTTGCCAAGTGTATTGATGCATGCGACATGGATGGCCCTACGAATGATACTGGTGAAGCGGGGTGGTAATCACTATCTTCGTCTTGATCTTGAAGATCTTCTTCTTACATAGGACTTGGCATTTCAGAAATGGCTACGGTTGGAATTTCCTTGGGACTTCCTTCTTTGACTAAGGGTGCCTTTAGATTTTGATTATCTTTTAGTTTTGACGTTGATGGTACTTTAGAAGCATTGACTATTTTGAGTTCACCAGGAGGTGTTGATGTGCATGGGTCTTTTCTTACCATTTTATATTTGTTATCCATTTGTGTGGTTGGAGATGAAGGTGCTATGTACATGTGCTTATAAGGTATTACAAATTATCCTGGCATGTCCACCTGATGGATGTATTTAAAATGCTCTTCATTGGCCAAAACCACATAGACTTTGTTTTCATGCACATACTTGACACACTGGTGCAAGATCGAAGGCACACACTTCATGGTCCTTATCCAAGGATGCCCTAAGAGGATGTTGTACTACATAGCTCCTTCCAAGACATGACACATAACAAGGATGGTCTTGTGCCCCACCTTGGTGGGTAGGAATATTGTTCCCACAGTATTGCATAAAGAATTATTAAAATCTCTCAATGTGTAAGCTCCTGGAACGATATTGGAATTGGGGATCTTGAGGTGCTCTATTATTTTTTTGTGATGATGTTTATTGATGAAATGGTATCGACCAAGACCCTATTGAAAGGTAAGTCACTGATTATTGCCACAATATTTAGTGGAGGGTCTGGTAAGGCAACAAGTACTATCTTAATATCATAATAATAGAATCAAATTACAGGTTCCTGGCATTCTTGTACTTGTCCCACAATGTAAGTGAATGCATTCGCATCTTGTGGTTGGAGCTCAATTGTCTTTAAAATCTCCATTAGAGTCTCCTTATTCTTTGGGGACTGTTGTATGAGCTCATAGATGGATAACTTAGCTGGATTCGTCTATAGGTTTTGCTCCAATCTACTATGGATAGTTACCATAGGTCATGTTGGTGGACCTGGAAGGTTGTCTTACCTCTGCCTAGGTGTGACTGGGATGTTCATGGGATTTGCAGGAGGTTGTGGCTGACCATATCACCTAGTCCTTTTTGCTATGTTAACAATCTAAACCATACCAACGCATCTGTGGGTAGGTATATCAACTCAAACCTGATTGACTTGGGTCCCTTGCTCTTTAGGGGCCTCATGATTGGGAAATGGGTTTTTGTATATGCCCATGTCTCTGTTATCGGTAGCTAGTGGGTTTTCAACTTTGAGTTCTCCTGCCTCAATCATGTTTTGCACTTGATGCTTGAAACAAACACAAGTCTCAATGTAATGCCCCGGTATCCTATGATAAGGGTAAAATTGATCTTCCCTATATCCTTTTGGATTAGGATGGTTGGGATATATAATAGGTATATCAGGAAATATGATCCTCCTAGTATCGCTCAATTGATTAAATATTGATTGCATTGACTCTGTCTGAGGCATGAAATAGTGAGGTGGCTTGCATTCTCTGTTTCCCCCTTGATTGTTCCTTTGGTCGTAATTTGCTTGTAGGGGATGTGCTTGATAGTTCTAGGGTTGTGCACCCCCATCCTTGGGTGTAGCCAATATGACTTGATTTACTAGAGCAGGGTTGCCCTACTTTTGTTTGTACTTGTCATTCTTACCATTCTTGTTCCACTATTTTTTTGTTTCGGAGTTTAATGGTTCCCTCATATACTTTTATTTATTCTATGATCTTGGAATGTGCCAAAGCTTCCTCAAATTAAGGATACTACTAAAGTTGTAGTAAGAGGGAGATGTTTTTAGAGCAACTCTTTGGTGAACATGCGAATGATCTCTTATGTGGGAACAAAAATAATAATTTCACCATGACTTTTCTCCATCTATTCCCATAATCCATTACTAGATCATCATCATACTTTTTCAAGTTGGCCAGGTCTGAAAGGTTCACCTTCTTCTTAGCACAAAAAGAGAAATTATTTAAGAATACATTTACTAGTTGTTAAAAGTTAGTTATTCTATGCTTAGGCAGTTGGTTGAACCATTGAGTGGCAGCACCTGAAAATGTCATTATGAATATTCTTCGCATGAGAGCATCAAGATGAAAATAGGCATTGATAAAATTGGTGACGTGCTATTGTGAATCCTCTTCACCCTTAAATTTTTCTAACCTAGGAATCTCAAAGTGCTTAGGATATGGAAGGCTAGGGATTGATGGGCATAACGGTTGGTTGTGTATTTTGCTCAATGTTGGCGAGTTCCTGGCTGCCTCTTGTTTCTCAAAGGCTTTCATATTTTCAAAAAGCTCTTGAAATACCTTTGATGCATGGATTTCCTCCTCTTGTAAGCCTACTCATAGTGGCAATGGAGGTAACTCTCTATCCATTTTATTTGTTCTATTTTCCTCCCTCCTATGAGGGGACTCAGTATTGTGACCCTGGTTTGTTATGTTGGCCCTTTCACCACTAGTTGGATTTCATTCATGGTTTGGTGGAGGATTTTGTTGTGGGCTATCTTTTCTAGTGCACCTCTCCTTAGGTGAGTTAGTGTGTCTAGTTCTTTGGTGGTGACCACCATTTATCTGTAAATTATTAAGAGCTAGCCGCTCAGCCTGCTCTCTTAAGCATTTCTCATGTTGGCACAAGAGTCTTTCTCTTTGTTTGTCCTATTCAAGAGATTCCACTAGCTCTAGATCCTTACGTAATGTATTTTCTAACCACCTCATTCGATTAGTTTGCACTATCATAGAATACTCATGTTTATCTGACTCTGTTCTTGTTGTCTTGACTTAGATTCCTCATAGAGGTTTCTACTGTACATGTACTCTTGCTAGCTAATGTGACTTGTTCAATATACTGTTGAGTATCACTATGATAAGACTTCGTGCATCTACTACGAGGTCACTTTGAGGTACCCCTATAATGAGAGATTTGTTTATAAGTCACAGTTCGTGAGCTTCTAGATGCAGAGTTCTCAATAGCTATAGTTCTTTGAGTTGGTTGTGTAGGAAACCAATCCAACCCATATAGCTATCTTATTTTCCATGGTTGGTACCATGGGGTGCCATTCACTCCTATGAGGTCATAGTCTATGGGAATATTTTCTTTTGTGTGAAGGGTTTCTTCTATTTGATTCCCATGACTAGATGTAGCTCTAGTTTCCTGCCCTTCAGTGGGAAGACCTATTTCATATGTTTCTTGTGAATATTGAGGTGTTGCAATTCTTGCTTGCATTCTTGATGAAGAGGGCTTTGTGGTAACATGTTTTATCCATGTGGATGGAGATGTAGTAGTCTCATCATCCCTATGTGAAGAATAAGTTTTAGAACCTTATTTATGTCCATGTGAGGAGGAAGCCCTTGAAGCTTCCTCATGTCTTTGAGATGTTTCTGTGTGTTTAGAGGAGGCCCTTGAGGTCTCCTCATGTCTCCTTGATGAGGATGGTTGTGAAGCCTCTTTTTGTTTATGTGACCTTCTTCCATGGTGTGGTTTCCTACTTGGGGTTTCTTGAGGAGATCCCCTAAGGGTTGAGTTATCACCCCTTAGGATCGCGAAGCTACATCTCATGATATTATCGGTAGGTCATTCAATGTTACTACGATTCTGCATATGGGTATGAGTTGCTTCAGTCTCTACCTCGATATCAGATAAAGGGTTTTTACTTCTTGTTTTGACCATGTTGTCTATGAATTGATATTTTTAGTTACAATTTAGGAATAGCCATACAATACCAAACAAATGTTTATCTTGATTATCGATTTAAGTGTGCCCTAAACTGTTTGGTGTGTTTTGATATGTTGTTCTTTCAATTTATTGCTCTTGTTCTTGGATTAAGAATGAGAAGACTCATCCATAGTGACAATAAAGTACACCCATACCAAACATGATTTTCTCAAAAGAAGCTAGGGTACACCATTGAAGATCCAGTGGGGGGTTCGCCTAGATCTTCCACTCTGAACCAATGATTGTTCCAACAATGGGAGACAATTTGAGCACAAGTAACTTAGTGTCACTACAAGTAAGTTTCTCAATCCATTTCTAGGAAGCTCTAGGGGGTAAACCAGTGCAAGGAGATGAATTCTAACGTCACTAGACTGAATTGAAGGTTGGTGATGAAATCCAAATCCCCAATATTTAAATGAGACATGCGTGTGTGGTGTTCATTTTAATATTGCGTAACATAAATTGCATCATATAGTAGCAATGAATCTTTCCTATATGCCTAAGTACAAAAATACATTTCAATATTAAAAAATATGCATGAACTACTATGATTTGTATGAGCGCACTTTATTTTGTAAAGCTATGGCCTCTAACAGGGCCTCAAAGCAAGCAAACAACATACAATATCTAGCACGTTGGATTCTAGGGTGAACTTTTCAAGTATAAGTCATTGTTCCTAGCAACACCTAGTGGAAAATTAAATGAATATCTAAGATATGCAAATTGCTTAATTTTTTCTCCTTTTATTATTTCAATTTCCAAACATAAATGTGCTTTAAGTTCTATGTTTTAGACACATAGGAGCAAAAAAAAAGCTATAAAATATTAGATAAGCTATACCAACCTTTGATCTAGCTCAGAGAGTCAATGTTTTGACCTCTATTACACTCCAATTCTAGCCATTGTTGACCAGAGTGGCTGGTTCTTGGTCACCGTTAGTGGGAGCAGCTAAAGATCTATTGGTCGATGTATCTCAGAGCGGCTAATTTTTGGGCACTATAGCTCAGAGTGGCTTTACCTGCATACAAATCTAAGTTAGTATTCTGGTAGCAAATGAAATTTCAATGAAGGTCCCACTGTGATCACCATATGTAGTGACATCGGGATGCATGCACTACTCTCTTTTATGCTACTTGTAATGTATTAAAAACCCAAGATGAAATGGAAGACAATGAAAAGCATATAACATGGAAATAACAAATATGGATCTCTTTATTCGTATTGAAACCCAGTTACATGTCGGTACCTCTTATGGATAACCATTTCAATACAATAAGGTTACAAATATGCAAAGAGTACCTATTTCATGAAGAGGTGGTGCGGTGTCAAAAATATTCCCCGTTCTACACACAAAAATGTATGAGGGTTTACATCCTTCTCAAGGTCTATTCCCTACAGGGATCCATTTCACTCTCATATGTTGTAGACTTCGTATGATGAACCTATGGCCTTGTAAGCAATGAAACAACAACACATACTTAGATGTTCGATAATACCTCCCCGGATGAGGTTGTTAGCAATGGATATAACAAATTAAAGCAAGTGCAAATTAGACTAATGCTATGAATGTGAATGAATGAAATGATGCTATGCTAATGATGTGCTAAAAAAATAATGAATCTAATGTCTAAACCCTAAGCTAAGCCTATGGGCCACTGTTCAAGACAACGACCGCTTAAAGTGATTCTCATCCTCTTTGCTCCAAAGCTATGAATCAAAGATTGTATCTGATTTTGAAATAATGGTTGCTATGCTCTCCAATATGTCAGGGCTTCACTGTACATGCAAGGGAACTCTCCAAGTCTTGAAAGTTATCAATGACCAAGATCAATAAAATATGTATATATCTGATCCCCCTGGTGCTCTTAGGCTTGCACCTTTTATAGTGTGAAACCCTAGGTCTATTTCCAAGCCCTAGGAATGAATTTATCATGTGTAGTGTGAGTTAGCATGAGAATATTTTTGTATTTTCTATGTTTGGAGGTCAGTTAACTGAAATATAACTGCCAACTTGAGTCTCCATGTGAACTGGTCACTAGCATGAGAAGCTTTTGTCCTTTTTTTATGTTTGGAGGCCATTTAACTAAATTTTAAATGCAAACTCAAGTCTCCTATGTGAACTGGTCATGAAAAGGAATGCAAAGTTACTCTCGCTCACCTTTATTGCATGTAGACTGCCACTTCTACCCGTGATTAGGCATGTTTATCAGTAAAACTACTTTTAGGGTTTAGTCGCTATCGTATTCAATGACTAAAATCTGGTCATTGTCATCTATAGTGACTAAGGTCTGGCCACTCTAGGATTGAACGGCTAGGATCTGATCACTCTTGGCTTGATCAGCTAGGCTTGGATGGCTTGAAAAGGCCCCAAATGAGTGGTGAGAACCATTGTTAATGCTTAGAAAGTCCAATATTATGTCATTTGATCTTATGAATGTGTCTATGCGAGCAGATACCCTAATAATGACATGATTTACGTGTCTACATAATCAAATAACTCATGAATCTCTTATTTAATACAACTAAAGACTACTTTCTTTAATTTAATCAAATAACTCATGAATATCTTATTTAATACAACTAAAGACTACTTTCTTTAATTTAATCAAATAAACAAGAATATCTTATTTAATACAACTAAAGAGTACTTTATTTAATTTAATCAAATAAACAAAACCTTAATAGCCTTCAAACTAAAGCAACAATACATTGTTTGAACATAATCAAATGGTCAAGGTTAAAATATTGTTTTCCATTGGAGAGACATTTCCTCCTCCCTAACTTAGGGAGAAGGGGATTCCAGGTTATCATTTGTGTCTGACAAAGAAGGAAGACACAAATGTCCAACACCCAATTTACCCAAGTCTTCAGAATGGAGACACAATACAGGTTGGAGTTTTCTTAGAGTGATAGGTATAGCTAGAAAGGGGATTTCAAACACTTTCACCCTTATAACAGTATACATTGATGCAATGGAAAGTAAAAGTAAGGTTTACTCAATGACCAGATTGAGCTAAATATACCTATAAACCCCAAAACATAGGTCTTACTAACACATAGTAACCCTGGGAAGACACAAAGGATTACATAGTTGATGTGCAAGAAAGGCTCTGGTCAAGGAAAATCAACCCACAACGTCATAGAAGAAACCAACGTACACAGTTCAAATAGAAACAAACCCAACCGGGTCAACCATAAGGAATCATTACCCAAATGTTATAAATGTCTTAGTTTATTTATTTGCTAGGAAATGAAATACAAGTTACCAATAAACCTATAACATTACATGAGATCAACTCTCCTTTTCCTAGCTTTCACTAACATCATGGCAGCTTCTTCATTCTCGCTATTACCCAACTACTCTTCAATGTGGCTCATTTTTCCTTACATAGTGAATTGTTACCTCTCAATGTAATTCACTCGACTCTTGCACATAATGAGTCGTTCACCTCTCAATGCATTTTTTCCTTGGATCTTTCATGAAGTCTTCCTTATTCCTCCCAATGTGTTTTTTTTTGCCCTTACCCCAAGTGCCTCCTACGTATCTATATCCTCTACCAAACTCCATCACCCACCATAACTCTTCTCAACTATTCAACGTGTGATGGTCAACATTAGATTATATGTCTTATTAAATCCTTTTGATAAGCCCTACCATAAATGGAGTTCTCTCCATTTTTAATATTGGTAGGTACCCCATCTAATCGAACATGTTACTGGTAGAATTCTCATAAATGGTAAATATCTCATTGATTTAACATGAAGTTTGATTATTTATTAATAAGAGCCATTCAATATATAAACTAAACCAACCATTATATATATATATATATATATATATATATATATATATATATATATATATATATACATATACATATCTATCTCTCTCTCTCTCTATATATATATATATATATACATATACATATCCATATCTATCTCTCTCTCTCTCTCTATATATATATATATATTGAAACTCTTTTCTCTTTTAATATTGTTAAATTATCATTTGTAAATGAAGTTCTATCTTCATTTAAAATAATTAAACCATTATTTATAAATGAAGCTCTATTTTCATTTTAAAATAATTAAACTATTATTTATAAATGAAGTTCTATTATCATTTAAAATAATTATCCCCCTTCTTATTTATAGAACAAGAGGTTTTCTCATTGCATACTAACATCAAGCTATTCTTTTGAAGGAATATAAGCAAAACAAGGAGTTTTCCCAAAACAACCAAATTATGCATGCTTCCCAAACCATTTATGCAACAAGTGATGAAGTAAAAGATAATAAAACATATGCAATAGATAAATATTGATGCTCCTCATAATTTTGCTCTGGTTAGAACCTATACTTCCTCAAGTTCCTCACTCCTACCTATACTTTCCCCACCTTGAATTGAATAGAAGGAGATTTCGAAGAAGTAACAAGGAAGGTACAAGGATGCTGATGAAGTAATAATGAACGTATAAGGATACCACCTTTCATTATCTTTCATGGCATTACATAAATATGCAAATATAAATTGGTATGGATTGTATCGGTTTAGCCAACAATACAATCCATGCCACTTTTTTATTGATTTGAAATTCAAAAATCTTGCCCAACCCAAAAGTCTTATTTTTGGAACCAAGCTAGACTCTCCTTTCCAGAAATAGGCATGTAGGGTCAAACCCCAAATCAATAAAAAACCTACTAGAAAGTCCCACTACACAACCTTCTTCCCAACCTTGCAAATAAGTCACAACCATACCCCATAACTTCTCAAAGATGAATCCCTAGTAGGCAGGAACAAATCAAACCACTATTATATTCCTACCTAAATTTAGATCAGTTTCAAATTTAAATTTTCTCCCTCCTCCCACTAGAAAATTTGAAAACCTGCAACAAAATCGGGGGTAGACTACTCCAATATGAATCAAAAGGTAAAAATAGATTATACTTAGTCAACCTTGCAGAGAAGTCACAATCATACCTCATAACTTCTCAAAGATGAATCCCTAGTAGGTAGGAACAAATCAAACCACTATTAGGTTCCTACCTAAATTTAGATCAAATTCAAATTTAAAGTTTCTTCCTCCTCCCACTAGAAAATTTGAAAACCTGCAACAAAACCAGGGGGTAGACTACTCCAATATGAATAAAAAGGTAAAATTAGATTATCTAGTCCATTAGGAGCCCTGGAACTAACATCTGATAGAAAACACACATCTTACAATAGAGATTATAAAATAAAACCTTCCCTCCCAAGATGGAAAGAAGAGATATGGAACCAAGGGCGTTTGATCATGAATAAAAATTTAAAGAAAACATCCAAAATAGGAACTCAAGCAATAAACTATTGGATTCCTATCCAAAACATTGAGTTCAAAGGGTGCTTAAATTTAAAATCAAAATAAAAACCCACCCAAATTAATAACCTTGATACTAGAAGCACAAACCACCCACACCCACACCCAACACAACAAACTAATCCTACAGGAGGAATTGAGAAATATTTGGTCAACATGCAAAGAGGCTGACTCCCACATCATAAAGAGAAAACAAATACCCTAATCTCTATGGTTTCTAAACGCACAAGCACACCAAACATAAGAAAAGGGAATTTAGTTGTCACAACCTTCCACATAGTAACCCAACCTATTGATGCATTTCATCCAACCCATCCTGTTGTGGTTCCTTTAGTTGAGCCAACCTCAAATAGTCCTTCCACCCAAAAAAAATCAACCTTCCATGCTCCTTCAACCTAACAAGCCTTTTATGCTCCTTTAACCTTCCCAACCTTCCACTCAAAATCTTAGTCTTTTGTTTTAGCACCTTCAGTCAGGCCAACATTCTATGCTCGTTCAACCTTACTAACCTTTCACACTATTCAAAAATCCTAGCCTTCCACCCAACATCCCATCCTTTCGTTACAATTCCTTCAATTATCCCAGCCTTCCATACTCCTTCAACCTTTATCCTTAGCCAACCTAGCCTTCCACGCTTCTTCAACTAGCCCAACCTTATATGCTACTTTAGCTAGGCTCAATAATAATATTTATTTTACTTGAAAATATTAATAATAATTTATAAATCCTCTTAAGTTGAAGTATATCTCCATCATTTCAATGACAATCTTGATTTTCCCATGGTTATTTTTAAATTTACATACCTACGGTTATTTTTTAAAGTTACATATGACTTTGAGTAGGTAAGAAGCATTTTGCCTTCATTATTCCTAAAATCATCATCTTCACTAGCTTACCTATACTTTGATTTGTAAGCACCATTAAAATTAAGTTTTATGATTCAATATATGGACATTTTAATTTTACATAGATTGACACGATTTCTTGTATTAATTCTTTTGTCATAGATGACCATTGCACGTTATTCAAATTTTATAAATAAAAAACTAATATATATTTTTTTAATTTTATAAATAAGAGGCTAATATTTTTTTACATGTATAAGACCTTCATAATAAACACCATGCTCGTAAACATTTTGAAAAAAAAAAAAACACCAAACAAATCCAAACTCAAAATATAATTTTAAATTTATTTTTAAAAATTATATTATTTCTTTTCATCTATAAATTTTAACAAGCAATGGAAAAACGGATCCTCCACATAATGCCTAATGCTTTAACTTTAAAGCAAGTAATATCATGTTTGTACTTTTGAATGTTAATTAAGCAACTCAACATTTATATATATACATATTTTAAAGTGATCCAAACTATGAAAACAAAGGACAATCAAGTAAGTAACATGTTTTCAAGTCCTTGTATAAAAAATATTTGAAAGATCCTTAATACCATCTTCGTTGCAAACTACCAGTTTGAATTTTGTTTTTGACCATATAGAATTGAAATGGATATAAGATGGATTACTCGGATAATATAAAGCTTCCGCCATTCCATTTGAATTCTCGAACGATGTTGTCGCTGATCGTCCTCTGCATTTCTAACGCAAGCAATTTCAGTTTTGACGGCGGCATGCACACCACTATCTTTATCCCATCCCCATTCTTCACGGGCAAAAGGATGTTAACATTGGGAAATTTGGTCCACATAGCCCAGCACATGTTAGCTGCTTCTCCCCACCCATAGTCTACTTTGTCGAATTCCAGCCACCTCCAGTCGCTAATAATCAAATTTTCTTCTGAACAATACGCATCCAATACACACTGGTTGGTATGTAGAAAGTCGATGCTCGATCTCAAAAATTCGTCGGTCAAGGAAAGCTTTTCTGTCTTTACAAGCTTAGCCGCGTTCAAAAGAGATCCATCGACCAGCTCCTCGCTAGTACTGACTGCACATAAGTTAATGATGGCATTGCCATGCTATCCTTGTGGAAGCGCCGGTTTGAATGACTTCCTCGCGTCCGCTGGGTAGATAAGCTTCACGCCATGGTGACCTGGAATTTGGAGAACCTTTGTTCTCGCTCGCCAGGCTAACGCTGCAACGATTTCGAAAGCCGTGAACTTTAATTCTTGGCACTCTTTCGTTACGGCTTGTTTCATCTGTTCTATGACATTGGAGCTTATAACCAGAGAGGCTCGAATACATTCCTCCGTTTCTGGAATCGGGCGCTGGCAGTGGCATCGGATCTCTGCAATCATTACCGTGTGGTGAAATTCAACGCGTGGCGGATGCCTGGGGTTGAGCAGATCTCTGCGCCAGATTGGTTCTACGGAAGGCTTCGCATGCCCCCTCGCCATCTCGCCAAGGATGTTGAGAAACTGCAGTATTCCTCGTCCGTCACAAATACTGTGGAGAAAACTCAGTCCCAAAACAAAGCCGCCGCACCTAAAACGAGTTACCTGCCATTCCAAGGTGAAAAAAAAAACATGGGTTCAAAGGATTTACTTTAGGAAAACAAAACCATGGCTGAGGATGGATGCGAAATATGGATAGGGAGGGTGATTGACGTGCAGAGTAGCATGAAACTACGCTTATCGTTAGAAAATTGGAAGTCCTATTTGTAGCATGGAAATTTGACGGGGGAAAATTATGGTAATCACTTATGAGAGGTACGAAAATAGAAATACCAAAAACCACCAGGCATTTATCAGTCACATTTGAAGCCATCCTTATCTAAGACTTACCTGTATAGCTAGTAGATAAGTGTCTTCAATGTTTGTATCAGAAGGGCTCTCAAAATAGAGCTGTTTATACGAGGGTTTCACGTACTCTAAATTGCCGAGGACGGACAAGGTGTTGTCGGCCATGGCTTCCACGAAGAGCGCACCCTCCCCCGTGCACTCCACATGAAGTTTCTTCCCATTCTCAGATTGTGTGAGTCTTCCAGCGAGCGGATAGTAATACACCAACACCTTCGACAGCGCCTTCCTAATTACTTTTGCAGGATCCGCCGAAACCTCATATCTGGCATTGTAAACGAACAGTACGTTAATCATGGTTCTCAACAGTAAGTCGTTGTCGACAGGCGAGAGATGGAGGAATTTCTCGGGAGAAGGCGCACATGGGGGCACCATGGCTTCCACCTTCCCTTTGACGCGCAAATCAGTTGAACGCTCCTCCTCCGCAAGCATCTCCATTGGAGTATTCTTCAAATTGCATAGACAAAATACAGGAAATTGCATCTAAAGAATATCTTTGGTTTATTACTCTCTATAAGTAGAAGTGCAGGCCGGCTTGACATTGCCCAGCTAAGGACAAATAATAGAACGATGAACGGCCAGTATCAGGTAGCAAGAATGTAATTAATAATTTTGTAATAGAAAAAAATATTTTATATATATATCACTCATGGGTCTTTGTAATAACCACCGCATATCTTTGGGAAACGTTTGGATCGTGCGAAAACTAAATTCCTCTTGTACAGAATCATGGGTCTTTGTAATAACCGGCTCATATTTTTGGAAACTTTTGGCTTGTAGGAAAACTTTATTCTTCTTGTACATAATATTTCACATATCTCATAATTAGTTTTTTAATAAAAATATTTATTTTTTATATATATCACCCATGGGTCTTTATAATAATTACTTCATATTTTTTGAAAATGTTTGGTTCATCGAAAATTTTTATTTCTTTTGTATAAAATATTTCATTATAATTATAATTAAAGCATTGATTTATTATTATACAAAAATGTGACCTACCTTGCTTAACATAATTACTAACTGTTTGAAATTTTTTCCATCTTTGTATCATGCATGATATTAACATCTACTTAAAAGCCTTAATGATATGTTCTATATGTTTATTTGATTTCACAACTTTTATATGGTAAATTTGCATGCCATCATATAGAAGAATCAATAGATCCTCATCTACAAGAAGTAGGAATGAGTTGCTTCACTTGGTTTGTACAAGAGTTATGTTTGAAACATCAACTTATCATTCAAATTGATGTTTAATAAAACATCCATTTGTCTACACAATACTACCACCTATCCTACTTACCACTCCCACTAATTGTTTGAAACTTCATCCAACTTTCCATCATGCATGATATTGAGAAACCAAAGGGAAAACTATTATGTGGTATTTGGAGGTGCTAACTCTAAAAGATCAAGATCATCATCATGACCACTACCACCATCATCAACAACCTCAATGTTTAAGGTTCCCTCATCCTAATCTACAATAAATACTATACTATATTTCTTTGAAATAGGTAGTTCAATAGAAGGTGAATTAAAGTCACTCTTATCATCAAACACATTATCTTTATCAATATATAGCTTTTTGATATCAAGATCCATGAATTTTTAGGCTTTTAACTCATCATTTTATCCAAGAAAAATACACTTCAGTTATTCTCATTCAACTTTTTCTACTTTAAAATGTGTATGAACATTTTGTTTTAAAAAACACAAATATGGGAAATGGAAGGCTTTACCCCCTCCATGCTTATTTTGGAGTGACAATATTGTGAATAAATTCTATCCAAAATATTATTTTTAAAGGGAAATATGTTAGCATATAATATATTGTTTTCTTGACAATACAATCACATTACTTTATAAGATCAGTTTATTGAGCCATATAATAATTTGTCAATTGTTCTTGCATATCTTTTGGATTTAAGAAAGAGGAATATTTATTAGATATGTTGTCCCCCAATGTTTTAAAAAACCACATGGATGTAGTAACCTAATGAAAGATCTTATCCTTTGCCTATAAAATAATACACTCATTTTTTTAATATGATCATATAAGAGCTAAAAATACATGAATCCACTACATTTGGGGTGTAGTCCAAGCATCTACATATATTAGTACACACTAGATATAATTGTCACAACCCTAAATGTATCCTTCTTGTGATAACTTTTTTTTGTAAATGAAGTCCACTCGTGATATTAGTATTTCTAACTTGCCCAATAAGAACCCTTGAGGATTAATTCTCTATCATTTGAGTTCATCTCAAGAAGTACCCATCTCTATGACTTACATATATCTATCTAAGCGTACTAGGAAACATGTAAGTTCATGATATCCTTCTCATCCATATTTCAATGAACTAGCTTAATCCTTTCAGTCTTTTGAAAGGTGCATGCCTATATCTACACTATACATCAGTTATTTGATGTGAATGTACTAAGCATGTTGGAAATAGGCTATTAATCTCATTTCATGATGAGCTAGTCCTTTTTCTTGTTTAAAACTTTCTCCATATCTAAATCTAAGGTCATAAACTGACATCTCATTTCTCTTTCCAATAATATTTATCATGTAAAAGTTGTATCCTCTTTCATTTACTACCCTTAAGATAATTAATCAAGTAAGCATAAATGTTCTTTAAAAAAAAACATCATATCATGGAAACATTATGCATTTTCTTTAAAATGAAATGTACACCAGTTTAATAATTAACATAGTGGAACCATGAGCCAATCCCAAGTTACTTTCTTGATCAAAGTATAAATCATTGCAAATATATTACTTAAGCCAATTTTACAAAAATTCTAATCATCTCATGAAGTTTAAGATGAGTATTTGATGCATAACCATAAAAATATATTTCCATAATAATTTACCTATTAATTTGAAATCAAAGCAAGTAAATAATCCTAACCATCATAGTGCTTCATAAAAAAGGAAACAACATCCATAATCACACCAACAACTTGTTTATCCTGGGAAACCCCTAAGGAAAAAACATCATCCATAATTACTTTATTTTCATAAAGTAATTAGTTTCTTGACATTGTACTAAGGACACCCCTTAGTGCCTTTAACCTCGAGTAGAGATAATTCAAGACCCTAGGACCTTACCATATGAATTTTTCATTCAATTCATCAGTGCAATTACTTCTCTATTTTTTTGGAGCACAAGTATCTTAATATACCTTTCTTAATCTTAGAAAATCTTCTATATTTACATAATTACATTTTACCTTGATCCTTCAATACATAAGTATCATTTCAGATGATACCCTTCATTAATATTTTAAAAAATTGAAATCATGACATGTTGTATCTTTCTAAAGTAAAATAAAAATACCAAATAGAACCTATTAATTATTTACAAATCAAAGGGCTTTACGCCTATCAAATTACAATGCATATTCATTGTAATTCTTCTTTTGGCAAATTCTTAATTAATCTTGGATCTTTACAAGATCATTAGAAGCTCTAATTTTTTCCAATGGAATCACCATAATAAGCAATGATGAAATTGTCTTTAAAAAATTAAAAATACCTTTAGCTTGATATTACATATCACAAATGCAATTAAATTTCATTATTTACATGCGGAAGTATCAAGTAAACAAAACATGCTATGGAGTAAGATGGTGTAATCCTACATGTATCATTTCTCTTTCATTTGTATGCATTATCTTAATTAAAATCATATCAAAAGTATAATATGCTATGTTCATAAAACTATTGTAACTTCTTGACTCTTTCAATCTAAGAATATAACCAAAAGAAAATCTTGAATCATTTCTTTAAAACAATGGCTTCAACTCATCTATACAAGGGTTCCACATGCATTCAATTTTAGTTTATGTATATATAATAAAGTCTCTATGTATTAGCAGTCATGAACTGACAGTTTCCACATATTTTTTTAAATAGATGCTATTATAAAACACCCCAAATATGCACTTAGAAGGCATTATATAAATATACAACTTCTTACAAAAATAATACAAGACGTATATAAATTCCATATGGCCCTTAGAGTATAATAAATAACACAATCTTAATTATTGTAGGAAATTATCATAACAAAATTAAAGATTTAAAATACACTTGAATATGTAAATAAAATTATTACTTAGCCCTACTAAAGGTAGCCTTTACATCAATCATGGGAGCACACACAAAACTCGTCCGCAAGTTATTTTCTAGAGAGTTAAATGACCAAACCCTCTTCTA
Source organism: Wollemia nobilis (assembly GCA_028583015.1). NCBI lineage: Eukaryota > Viridiplantae > Streptophyta > Pinopsida > Araucariales > Araucariaceae > Wollemia > Wollemia nobilis. Next base: position 730,676 of record JAQPPZ010000386.1, on the reverse strand, counting down.
AATTAATGAAATACCATTTTGGTAGAAATAGGTGAGTTCATAATTCTATTAATGGATGCAACTGTCATAATGATTATAATAATCCCCATGCAAAATTTCACACTCAATCCTAGATATCATAATATGCCCTTAACGTACTTCCACTACCATATACCCAAATAAGTGAACATTTAATTAGCTTTTTACCAACTTATTCATAACAATTTGGGTTGTCAAAACTTACAACTATCTTCAATAGGTTGATAACCGATCTCAACAACTTTTTCTTGAGCCCATAATAAAGAGTTTTAACTTACATCTATTGCCATAGGGGAATAGTCTCCTAAATAATATCACTTCTCACATGAACAACTATGGATAGGTGTTTTTAACAACCACATCCTTCGATATCAACATGCAACCAAAGGAGTTTGATGTTTTTGTAGACATTTATAAAGAACCTCTATCAAACATATCTTTAAGTATTCAAACTAGTAACAATTTCACTCAGAGACAAGGTAAACCTTGTGAGTATTCCCCTCTTTTATACTGTTTACTAAAATTATTTTTATTAATACCAGGGTTCTCGAAATTAAGTATTCAAGTGTTGAAAGTGGTATTTGTAGTGACACACTACCATTGAGTGATCGTGAAATTCAACCATACACCAACTTGTTATAAAATAATAGGTTTAACAAGTACACATACTATTGATCTCATTTTATTATTTTTTTCTAAGAAGGAATTCTTATTCTAAAATACTTCCAGCCAACATACCCATAAAAATAAGCTAAATTAAGAATAGCTTTCAAGATCTACCTGATTATTGTGACAACTCCAACAAATTTTCTCAAGATAGAACCAATCCCTACGACATAGAATTCCCATATTTTTTTTACTTTTTGCTTCCTTATCCTCTTCATTATATCAATCTTAACGATATAGTGGAATATGCATTACCCCGTATTATTTTTTCTTCCATAGTGTGCATCCATCAGGTTATTATAGTTGGTAGTGCATTATATCAAAGCTCCATTACATATGATTCTTCCTATAACCAAGGCATGATGGAGAATCCAACTAACATAGGGTGATAAATACATATATTATTTATAAATGATAGTTCCTTTGATAGTTAATTTAACACCTAGCTCTCTATGAAAAACAAAACATTATTTCATTTACCACTTTCAGGATCTCTCCATCCATATTCAATGAATATTTTCCTACAGAGAAGTAGCTTTTTTTTTTCCTATAGCAACAAAATAGGAATCATTAAAACCAATAATATGTTTTTTCATCATTATTGGATTCAAGTGAGCATAATAAATTTCCTTTATCAATACTTTAAGCGATTAAATAACAAAAGATAAATTCTTTATATTTTTTTAAAGAAAAATAAACAAACAATATTAATGAAAATAAGCACTCATTTTCTTCTCTTTGTAACAAGCAAAATTCTAGCTCAGAGGAAGCTATCATGAAATAGACAAGTTCTATCTAACTTGATATATTTTCCTCATGAAAACCATGATGTGCAACTACATGATAGGAGCATTCATCCATGTTGCCCTGTTGTTGAATGAAAATTCATCACATTATTTCCCTAACATCTCATTATTGGTGGTTAAACCTTTATTTCACCCACGAGAAATCATGTTCTTGCAATAATTCCAATTTATTAGAAGAATCATATTCTTTCATGAATCATATATTTTGCAGATTTAAAACATGAAATATTCAATCATTCCATTGATAAATTAACATAACGTCATATTAAATGATAAATCTATCATGTGAATAAGATTTCTAAGGGAGGGTTATGACATCCTACCCCACTTAGACTTAACATAGTCCTCTATGTTTCACAAAGTTTAAACATAAATAATAACTACATGTCATTTTCAAATAGGAAAGGAGAATGCCTTTGCTTGTTTACCACTTTATCCAAAGTAGAATTTCTCTTGGATTAGCGGTCCCACTGGAACTTGCATTGCTCCAATGTCTCTTTTCTCATCGATTTGGAATGAAATTCAAGGAGTTTTACTCGATGTATTTCAATGTATCATTGCACAAGTCAAATCATTAGAGAAGATCCCATAATCCTCCCCAATGAGTTCCTATGTAGCATATCATGAAGGAGGAAAATCTTCTCCTACTTACTCAAGGTACCACTTAGTCACTATTACATATTAACATGGTTCATGCTATCAAACAATGATTAACCACAATGAAATATATTACTCCCTAATACATTTCTACCACATCTAATACTAATGATATGCATTATCTACAAAAGTAGGTTTCCTCCCCATGAAACATGTTATCCTCTAACATAAATCAAATCATCAAATCAATGATACACATTATCCACTAACGTATATCTCTAACTCATAAAGCATATTGTCTACTAACAATTTTCAATTCATCAAAACCAAAACTAGAAACCACAACTCTAGTTAAGTTTCAAACAAACACTCAATCCCTCCGCAAGATTGGTTCAATTTAAATACCCATTTTTTCCATGAAATTGGTCTATCAAAATATTCAATATTTCCACCAGTTTAAAGATCATCTAAATTCAAATAAAAGTAGCCTCTCTATTATATAATTAATGTTCTATAATTTATAAGGGTTATTTCAAAACCTCCCTTTTAATCCTCCAAAAAGGGTCTTATTAAATAAACATTTACCCTCCTCTTAATAGGATAATTCAAGGGTCTAATAATCTTCCTTCATCTAAAATATTCTTTGTCGAAGATTGATGAAATCCTCAAATTTCTTGGCACAAAAATGCTCTGTGAGGAACCTCTTTTTAAAGGCTACCACAAAATCCTCTCATTTCATATCAACTGCTACCTTAACTCCATATAAATGTAAAGTGGCATATGATATTTTATACCAGTGGATTAATTATTCATGTTGATGAAAGTTTTTAATTCCTTCAGCGAAGCTTTGACTGCATAACCTCCTTCCTCTCCATTAAACTTGGGAGATTTTACATGCTTCAAATACTTAGCCATTTCTACCTCTAACTAGATTTTATTATGAGCTAGCCTTCCATCATTAAGTTTCATTTATATCTTTACCCAAAGTATTTTCCAATATATGGGTTCATATTAGAACTAAACACCTTACCGGTATGCAAACATCCTTCAACTAAAATATCTCCAATGCACTCATTACATAAATTTGTCATGATTCGATTATGATGTGGTGAGAACTTATACTAGCACTATGTTCAATAGGAAGTACTAATATTATTTTTCTCTAACCCACTTTGATATAGAATCACTTAAACCTAGTAATGGTGCATCCCTACCTCAGTATTTTAAGACCTGGGATTACTAAAAATCAAATTCTATTGTGACTATTTTCTACAATAGTACTCATAGCATAATTTCCATGAATATAATGAGTTGCATATACCAAAAATCCCTTCAAAATTCTTCCATCAAAGCGCTCAATGCACATACCCAAAATTTATTCCTTTGTAAACACCTCAAGTGGTCTCATCTTCCATGGTTTGGATAAAAAGTTTAATTCTTACTCTAAAAGTGATTTAATTTCACATAACCTATAAAATAACAATTTCATCAAGCATTCAATCTAAAGGCTACTTTTTTTTAAATAAACTTACTCATATTTTCATCATACTCAATACTTTCCTTTAAGTAAGAGAATATATATAACATATTTCCAACCAAGATATTGGATCATTTCCAAAGTAAAAATTTAAGACATTTGAGCTTAACAATCTTATTTCTTTGTCTATTCTTTACTTGTCAAACCACATTATGATATAACAAAGAAGCAAGGTTTCTATATCCACCATGCATATAAAATTACAAAATTTACAAAAGTTTCTTTCTCTTTTGAGTTCATCCATAATCTCCACTCCTAGATAAATATGTGGGTGATTTCATATGCAATGTTTGTAGAACCCTACTACATCTATGACTTTATATTAATTACACTACTACAATCAATTCATTCTATCCTATATTGGATATTCTTTCTTGATTGCTTTGAATCTTAGTGTCTTCTCAAACCCATTGAAAAGTAGAAGTTAATAGGGATCAATATAGCTCCCCCAAAAATGATAGTGCAATTATAAATGCATGCCATACATTCTCATTGCAAACAACCAGCCATATATTCTAAAAGAAAACTTAGTAAATCAAGTTCTTTCTTGGAAATAAAATTAAATGCACACATCCTCTTTTTATGCAAGGTAATACCATTTGTATGTAGGTCTATTTTTTTTTAAACTAGCTCTACCAATATTCGAGCCTTTCCTTCTTGATTTTTTGCAATAGGATATTCCTCATATCTATGTTCTAAATCTTCATTCTAGGGAACTTGATCAATGATCCTTGACAATAATTACTTATTTTGGTTCATTTTTTACCTTTATTATTCAATTTGTTCTTGTAGTAATACATACTATAGTAATAAGGTTTCCTACCTCTTACAACATTTCTCTAAAATATTCTTCGAGGTCTAGCTTGACATCCCTTTTACCAATTGGAAGATAAATACCCCATTTTCTAGAGAATATGCTCCAGAATCAAATATCTTGAGGCACATTATCAATGCCAAATTCCTTGAATCTAAAGCATAGATCCTTTGCATTTCTATTTAAGTTAACAAAGTTTTTAGATCTCCTTTTCCATTCATCTTTGACCTTGTAATTAGGTTTTGAATCACCTCAGACTTAAATGTGATCAATTTCTTCATCTCAAGCATATTTAAATCCTACTTAGCTAGTCCTAAGTTTTGAGAATAACTTATCCTTCTCTTTCTTACCCTAGGTACCGATTCCTTTTTCCCCCATATGGAATTGAATGAAAGTGTACCAATTCAAGTTCAATATTACTAAGAGAGAGTAAAAATTGCTTTCGTTTGGTCAATTGAGACCCACGAAGATGTAATATATAATATAATAGAGGTTCCACCATATTTATAGTTTTAGATGTTGCATACATCCCTTGAGTGGACAGAAGTGATCAATCTCCCTTAGTTTTTATTGGGATTAACCCTATATCAATCAGTCAATACAATGGAACACTAACCTTATCTCAGTCAATCGAGACAATGGGATGCTCATTTCTTCACTAAGCTTAGTCCTTCGAGCTAGTAATTAAGTGTAAGAACCTTTATTTTTTGTTATGAGCTAGCTTATACTATTTATTCCATATGAATGATAAAATAGCTTAAGCTATCTATATCATATCAATGGTTATCTAGATTAGCTATCTCATCTCCACGATGAGTTATCCTAAGCTATTCATATCACTTCAATGATGAGCTAACTCATGCTATCTATCTCATATTCTTTATGCTTTCAAAAGTTGGCTATATATTCCCAAGAGCTAACTTAAATTATTAATGATCACCATCACACCTATGTCCCAAAAGGTACCACATTCCTTAACCACAAAGGAATTAAGTTTACTAATTTTATCCTATGACTAATATTTTTTATTATTATTCATTTATTATGGGCTATGATCACTCTTACTCCATGCAAAATATTATTCCTAGGTAGTTATTACCCAATATCACTCACTTATTAATTATGGTCACTCTTGCTCCACACAAGGTGTCACATCAAGGTAAGGCTATCCTTTTTAGGATTAATTCTTAAGCATATTCAGATTATCCACGAGAGTTTCTAGTTCTTTGTAACCTAGAGTTTCTTCACGAAAGTATCTATTCCATCACAACCTAGAGCTCTAATACCAAATGTCACAACCTTAAATTTATATTTCCCATGATAGTTTTTTGTGAAAGAAGTCAACTCATGATATTAGTATTTCTAACTTGCCCAATTAGAACCCTTGAGGATTAATTCTCTTTCTATTGAGTTCATCTACCTATATCTACAGCTTACATATATCTATCTATGTAAGCATACTAGGCAACAAAAATTTCAACCTATTCTTATCATCCATATTTTTATGAGCTCGCTTAATAATTTTGGTCCTTTAAAAGGTACATTCCCATATCTACACTATACATCAATTATTCGATGTGAATGTACTAAGCATTCTAGAACTAGGCTATTAATTTCATCTTCATGATGAGATAGTCCTTTTTCTATTTAAGACTTGCTCCATATCTGAATCTAAAGTTACAAACCGATATCTCACTCCTATTTCCACTAATATTTATCATGAGAAAGCTATATCCTCTTTCATTTACTATCCTTAAGATAGTTAATCAACTAAGCATAAATGATATTTAAAAAAAAACATCATCTCATGGAAATATTATGTGTTTTCTTTAAAATGTAATGCAAACCAGTTTAATAATTAACACAGTGGAACCATGAGCATATCCCAACTTTATTTCTTTATCAAAGTATAAACCATTCCAAATATATTACTTAAGCCAATTTTATAAAGCTTCTAAATATCTCATGAAGTTTAATATGAGTATTTGATGCACAACCATGAAAGTATATTTCTATAGTAATTTATCTATTAATTTGAAAGTAAAGCAAGTACATAATCATAACCATCATAGTGCTTCATAGAAAAGGAAACAACATCCATAATCACACCAAATTGTTTATCCTGGGAAACCCCTAAGGAAAAAACCCACCTTGAATCCTTCCTCTTTATTATTTTCATAAAGTAATTAGTTTCTTTACATTGTACTAAGGACACCCCTTAGTGCCTTTAACCTCCACTAGGGATAATCTAAGTCCCTAGGATCTTACCATATGGATTTTTCATTCAATTCATAAGTGCAATTACATATCCATTTTTTTGGAGCATAGGTAGCTCAATATACATTTATTAATCTCATAGAATATTCTATCTTTATAGAATTACATTATAACTTGATCCTTCAATACATAAATATCATTTCAGATGATACACTTCATTAATATTTTTAACATTGAAATTAGGACATTATGTATATTTCTAAAGTAAAATAACAATTCAAAATAGAGCCTATTCCTATTTTGCAAGTCACAGGGTTTTATGCCTCTCAACTTACAATGCACATTTGATGTAATTTTGATTTTGGTGGATTCTTCATTAATATTGGCATTCTTCATTAATATTGGCTCTTTGCAAGACCATTCAAAGAAGCTCTAATTTCTTTTCCAATGGAATCACCATAATAAGCAATGATGAAATTATCTTTAAGAAATTAACAACACCTTTAACTTGATATTACATATCACAAATGCAAGTAAATTCCATTCTTTATGTGTAGAAGTATCAAGTAAATCAAACATGCAATGTAGTTAGAGGGTGCAATCCTACATGTATATTTTCCCTTTTATTCGTATGCATTATCTTAATGAAAACCATATGATAGTCTAATATGCTTTGTTCATAAAACTATTGTCACTTCTTGAATCTTTCAATCCAAGAATATTACCAAAAGAAAATCTTGAATCATTTATTTAAAACAATGGCTCCACCTGATCTATTCAAGGGTTTTGCATGTATTTAATTTCAGTTTATGTACATATAAAAGAGTCTCCTTGTCTCAACAGTCATGAACCAACAATTTACAATTTTTTTGTTAAATATATGCTATTATAAAACACCTCAAGTATGCACTCAGAAGGAAGTATATAAACAAACATCTTCTTATGAAAATAATACAAGATGTATACAAATTCCATATGGCCCTTAGAGTATAAGAAATAACATAATTTTAATAATTGTAGGAAAAAGCATAATGAAATTAAAGGTTTACATCACACCTGAATATGTAAATAAAATTATTACTTTGTCCTACTAAAGGTAGCCTTTATGTCAATCTTTGGAGTGCACACAAAACTCATCCGCAAGTTATTTTCTAGAGAGTTAAATGACCAAACATTTTTCTCAATTAAGAAAGTACCATTTTGACATAAACAAGTGTGTCCAAAATTCTGTTAATGGTTGCAACTGTCATAGAGGTTCTTATAATCCCTATAAAAATATTTTCACTCAATCCCAAATATTTTAGTATACCCCTAACCTACTTCGACTACCATATACCCAAACAAGAGAACATTTAATTAGCTTTTTACTAGCTTATTCTTCAATAAGTCAATAATTTATCTCAACAAACATTTCTTGAGAATGTAAAAAAGAGTTTTAAATTACATCTATTGTCGTAGGGGAATATTCTCCTAAAGAACATCACTTCTCACATGAACAACTTTGGATAGGTATTTTTCACAGCCACATCCTTCATTATCAACATGCAACTAAAGGAGTTTGATATTTTTGTAGATATTTACAGAGAACCTCTACCAAACATATATTTCTTAAGTATTAAAACTAGTAACAAGCACACTTGGAGATAAGGTAAACCTCACAAACATTCTCCTATTTTAGACTGTTTACTAAAATTAATGTCATTAATACCTGGTCTCTCAAAACTAAACATTCAAATGGTGAAAGTGTTGTTTATAGTGATGCATTTATAACTGCTCTCATTATATTATTTTTTTCTAAAAATGAATTCTCATTCCAAATACTTCTATTTGACATACCCATAAAAATAATCTAACTTAAGAATGGCTTTCAAGATCTACCTGATTATCACAACTTTAGCAAATTTTCTCAAGATAAAACCAGTCCGTCTGACATAGAATTATCATATTTTTTTTTTCTACCTTTCACTTCCTCCTCCTCTTCACTATCTTATTTGTAATGATATAGTGAAATACACATTACCCTATATCATTTTTTTCTTCCAAAGTGTGCATCCATCAGGACGTTATGGCGATGCATTATCTCAAAGATCCATTACACAATTCTTCCCATCACCGAGGCATGATGGAGAATCCAACTAACATAGCGTGATAAATACATATATGATTAACAAATGATAGTTCATTTGACAGTTAATTTAACACCTATCTCTCTAAGAAAAATCAAATATTATTTCATTGCTACATTTAGGATCTCTCCATCCATATTCAATGAATATTTTCCTACAGAGAGAAGTAGCTCTTTTTTTCCTATAGCATTAAAATAAGAGTCATTAAAACCAATAATAAAAGTTTTTCATGATTATTGAATTCAAGTGAACATAATAAATTTCCTTTATCAATACTTTAACACTTTAAGTAATCAAAAAACAAAAGATAAATCTTCTATATTTTTCTAAGAAAAACAAGTAAATAATATTAATGAAAATAAGCACTCATTTTCTTCTCTTTGTAACAAGAAAAATTCCAACTCAAAGAAAGCTATCATGCAGAAAACAAGTTCTATCTAACTTGATATATTTTCCTCATGCAAACTATGATGTGCAACTACATGAAAGGAGCATTCATCTATGTTGCTCTATTATTAGATGAAAATATGTCACATCATTTTACTAACATCTCATTTTTGATGATTAAACCTTTCTTTCACCCATGAGAAATCATGTTGCTGCAATAGTGCCAATTTATTAGCAGCATCATATTCTTTTATGAATCATAGATTTTGCAGACTTTAAAACATGACAAATTTTGCCATTCCATTGAAAAATCAACATAACATTATATCAATTCAAAAGTCCATCATGTGAATAAGCTTACTAAGGGAGGGTCATGACAATAATGGCCAAAGTAGTTACTCAATAAGCACTAGATCTAAACAAGTTTTAATGTTGCTTTTAAACCAAGTAAATCAAACATATATAATTATGTAATGAGGGAATACCTTTCACCAGGTAATGTTGTTGATAACAAGTAATAATTAAAAATATTGTCTATATTAACGATTCAAAAGAGCAATGGTATCAATATTATTTTCTGTCAATGATTAGTTATCATGAAGGAAACTATAATTTTATATATTTTATTGATTCTAAATATACAACAATAGTTACAAACCCTATATATTTGTATTAAAGAAGATAGTGTTTTTGATCACTTATTTTAGCAAATTTTATATTCAAATTATTATTAAGCAACGTAATAATAAATTTTTGATACCAATCATGTCAAGAATATATATGAGTCTATAAGAATATTCATCAAACTACAATGACATATCAACTATATATTTAATAATGTTGTTTCTATGTTAATATTTTCAAGTTGCTATGATTATTCATCCTTTGCCACTACAGACCATTTTTATTTGGTCCTAAATATGGTGGATAAATTATTATATGTTCTTGTTGTTGAATGAGCCTTATGTGAATTAATTATACTTATAATATTTTAAAAAATATAACCTTTTGATAGATGAAGCACTTTAGCTAAGAATAAGAATTATTCACATATTGTTGTTATTGCTACTTAGGGGATCCATTGCTACTCATAAAATTTTTACTACATCTAATCAAGGCATGATCCTCCCCATTATTTGTTTTAAGAATTTCTTCCTCTTGCTAAAAAAAATTCATAAGCATCTCAAATATGGGATTCTAGTTTGTGACACTCAAGGTCATCACCAACAGTGTAAATACAAAAGGTAGTTCTCATATGAATATGGGTATGAATGTATCATTCGACATTATTTCTCTTAAGATTTGGAGCAAGGCCAATAATTTAAAAATATGTCTATGTTTATTATCTAGCTTTTTACGACTCGTATTTAGGTAGTGCAACTAACTTTATAGGTATAAAATCTTACTTTTGTGCATTGATTCAAATAAAAATACATGGCTTTTACTGTGGATCCTTTGCAATTGTGGCATCACATATACACATAGTCGTATATCATTAGATGCATGATCATGACAATCAATATTTCTTTTCTCTATGTTTTAACAATTTTTTTTTTTTTTCATTACAGTTTGTTTCATGTCTCTAAGTTGTTCCTATAATGACATCTTACAAACTTTTGAACTCAAGATGAAATTTACAATTGGTCTTCCAAGAAGAGTAATATTTTTTTTCAATGACTAAGAAAAGAAAAATAGTATTTTAGGTGCATTAACTACCATAATGAGGTAGTATATTCTAACCACTCTAGTGATTCAACTTATAAATATAGTATAAATACTTCAATTTACAATATAAGTACAATTACTTTTTGAATCACCAACAAAAATAAAACTCATAAGACACTTGAAATATATAGTAATTACAATTATGAGTGATCAACTCAATGAAAATACATGTCTTTACCAATGTCTTCTATATATATTAGCGAATGTTATTATCCACCAATATTGAACACATTTTGTTTTACTTTACAATCATAATCTTCATTGACATTTTTCTTCATTCTACATAATTAACAATGCATGTTGAATAGGATATATTCTAAATAGTCATTCAATACAATCAAATTTCAATAAAAATATCTCTTATAATTTTTTTTGAAAGGAATAATAATACCCACATGCTTTGAGATACATGAACTTTAATATCCTTTAATAGAAGTATTGTGTTTTGATTCAAAATCACTAATGAAGATATGTCTTCTCAAGTTTGATGATTCTTTCATAATATTCAAATATTCCATGAAAATATTTTCTTTATTCAAGTTATGAATCAATAGGAATGAATTCAATCTTTATCTAATGCATCTTTAATTTTTATTAGATGATATCAATTTAAATGATTAAAAACATAGGTTTCAAATTGTAATTTTTGTAGACAAATACAAAATGTTATTATAATATCAACTTTTAATCCATATAAACAACTTTTTTTTTTTTTAATAACAATAATAATCAAATGATATAAATTTAAAAAAAAAATTAAAAATTTAACAAGTTTTTGTTAAACTAAAATTACATAATTATAATTATCTAAAATATTAATGTATTATTATTATTAAATTTTAACCAATATTTTTTATATAATTAAAATTATAATAATCAATTTAATATAAATGATTCATTTGAAATTCTTTAATCATATAACTTTGGATTTTAATTTTAAAAACCTAAATTCAAAAATTCAAACCTATGTTTGTGTAGGAGAACGTGCTTTTTTTTAAATATATATATATTAAAACCAATGGTGCGGAATATGTTTCAAACCATCTCTGACACGGAGATAGAGACATCATAACTGAAACTTCTGCACAATTGCATACAATTATTTGCACAAATGCATTCTCTTTTGCATACTTTTATTTGCACAAATACATTTTCTTTCGACTACGGTCTGTATCTCTCAAATACTTCTACGTCTATAACTAATATTACCAGTTTTCATCACATGGTTGTTCGGATAATATAAAGCTTCCCCCACTCCATTCGAATTCTCGAACGATGTTGCCGCTGATCGCCCTCTGCATTTCTAACGCAAGGAATTTCAGTTTAGACAGATGCATGGACACCAATATCTTTATCCCATCTCCATTCTTCATGGGCAAAAGGATGTTACAATTGGTAAATTTGTAGAGCCAAGCACATTTTAGCTGCTTCTCCTCACCCATAGTCTACTTTGTCTACTAATAATCAAATTTTTTTTTGAGAACAATAGCCTCTGAGCTATGAAGGAGAATGACTATTTTACTTGGATTCAATTTTTTTATTTTTAAACACATCTTAAGGGATTGGCCTAAACAAGAAGTTGTTGATCATTTTGTTAGGTAGTTAGTTTGAATAGGAACAACCATCCTACCTTTGAATATCTAGAAGAAAAGAAACAACCATATTTTCAAATATGAAAGGAAGGATATTTACTATATTTGGTAAAATATAATTGCCAACTTAGTTGAATCAATCTAGAAACTCCTTAATCACCCCAAAACTTCCACCAATGATGGGATCAAGTAATATGAAGATTGAAGATTCACTCTACTATTGGAAACCAACTTAAAGTAAATGTGAGTAATCGAAAGATGGATATAAAAAGTAATTGGTAGCCTCCTCCTAAGGATTTCAGAAAATTTAATATGGATAGAGCCTTTAGGGAAACCCTAGAAAAGTTAGCGTGGGAGGAATTGGATTTTTAGATGGTTTCCTAGTTTTCACTTTTGTTGAGAATTTGGGTATCCTTTCCAATAACCTTGTTAAGGGGTATGATATCCTTAGAGACCTTTGAGAGGCTACTAAGGTTGGATGGAAAAAGGTATTGATTGAATCCAACTCCTAAGTCATGTTTAATCTATTGAAGACTCCTAAGAATCATCAGGTTAATTGGAGAATAAAAAAAATTGTTGAGAAGATTCAATTAATCTAAATGAGATTTTTGAAAGTTGAATACAATCATGTGGTTAGAGACCAGAATAAAATTGTTGATTCTTTAGCTAATTAGGCATTAAATCAAGGTGATCTTACTTGCTACAACCACATTTTTAGATGGTGGGCTTTGCAAATAAGGGAATTATCTTCTATCTATCCTTTCTATGGATGGCTCTAGTACTAGAGGTACCTAGTTTCTTTTTACTTTGTATTAGCTTCTCTTTGGTTTTGTCTGGGTTTTACACTTCCCCAACTCAGAAAGATCATTCTTATGTTTCATTTGTTGAATCTTGGCTAAAAGGCTTGTTGGCCTAGAAAGGCCGAAGATGTAATTTGTTTTTTCCATCAATTTATTTTTTCGATGTGTGTGCTTTTTAGTTGTTTTTTTTGTGTTTTATTTTAATTTATTTTTTGTTTTTGTATTTTTTTGTTGTTGTTTGTTGTTTTTTGCTTTTGTGTTTTTTTTGTTTTTAGTTATTGTTTCTGTGTTTGTTAGTTTTTTTATTGTTTTAGGCATGCTCTTTAAGTGTGTTGAAGAGGGTAGGGTAGGTATAATATCTGGGTAATTTTGGGTGATAGATGCCCTTGCCTCCATGGGACTTACCTAAAAATGGCACCCCAAAAGGGATGCTTTCTACAAACAAAAAAATATAAAAATACAAAAAATCATAAAATAGAAGAGAAAATAACATGAATTATAAAAATAAATATTTATCCTAGAAACCCTTGACTAAGAAAACTAGCAAAAAATCAAAGCTACACCTCTTACTTTTTATTATTGTGTGCTCTTTTAACAAAGTAATTAAAGTATATATAAGTATCCCATAACACCAAACAACTATGAACCACCAAGTTGTATTAGAATATAGTGGATATAAAACTATGGGCTAAACAACCCTGAACCACCAAGTGGTATTAGAATACAATGGATATAAAACTATGGGCTAATATCACGAGCTAAAACCACTACCTACTAATTAAGGAGATCACCTTATAAACAAGACCATGGGCTAAAACCATCCACACTTTCTAATTAAGGAAAATTCCCCAAAAATAAAACCCCTCATTTTTCATTCCTTTGTGATGCAAAGGATACAACACATATCATTTATGGGTTTGAACTTTGTGAGTTAAACAATCACACAAATTATATTTCAATCTAATGGGCATTAAAATGTCCCAGGTTTGAGTTTTTATTAAGTGCATACTTTTCAACACATTCAACCATTTTAATTAAATGACATCAATCTACATCTTTTAAAATATGGATTTAATTTTTATTAAATGACATCAATTTAAATGATTAAAAATGTAGATATAATAAAATTTTGAATTTTATTAAACAATAAATGCATAGTTTTCAAAATACAAAATGTTATTGTAATACCACTATCAATTTTTAATCTATATAAACAAAATTAAAAATAATAATAATAATAAAATGATATAAATTTAAAATTTTAACCAATTTTTGTTAAACTAAAATTACATAATTATAATTATCAAAATTATTATTGTAATATATATTTTTTGGTACTATTAAAAACAAAGGGTTTTAATGGGATCCCACAACCACTACAAGGAAGACCAAACGGGAGAAAACCCCGAAACAAACCTGGAAGAAACCAAAGGTAAACCAGAACAAGGGCGGAAGCCAGACCAAAAGGAGACAAAGAAAGGAGAACTGAGAAGGTTCTACCCTAACTTATGAACACCTTGAGTAACATTAGCCGCCAAACTTGAAACATTCTCCATCAAATCAAGGGTAAGTTTCAACGAGCTCCAAATTTTACGTTGGTTAATATCAATAAGCAATAAGTCTCGGAGAACCACATCTTTAGAAATTTTTGACTCTCTTGGAGAAAGGATTTCCTCCACAAACTTTTCCCGGGAAAATCCCGTGGAAGAATATCCGTATCAGAAGAAGCCATCACAAAGGGAGAGTCATCCTCCACCACCTTACTCCGAAGTCGCTTAGACAAATGATGTTCCACAGTAGCAGCACCATCCAACATCGGATCAGAACCACCAAGACCAACCAAGCTCTCCTTAGGGGCCAACTCTAAATTATCAGTGTGATCCGACGAAAGAACCTCAATCACCTTTGGGTCACCACCCCAAACCCCTCTCGAAGAGATTTGGATCTTTTTAGAAATCTGCTCCGTGCCAACACCAAAAGTGAAAGAGAGAGTGTCCCTACTCTCATCAGAGTTCGATCTAGAGGTAAACCGAGAATCACCATCAATGGAGGGGGAGTCAATACTCCGCTTAGGGCCACGAACCAACCGGCCAGAGGAATCTGCAAGAGACTTTAACACATCGTTAGCATCAAGGCCATTCTCCAAAGCCGCTTGTTCAAAAACCAACAACGCCAAACCTTGGTGAATAGGAACTTGACCACGACCAGCCTGGACATTAAGGAAAGACTTTTGCATAGAATGAAAAAGGAATAAAGGAATGTTCATGCAGGATTTACGTCTGAGATGGTTCAAGAACATTGCATGAAAACTCCTTATGATTTCATAAGAGTGATCCAGGGTAAAATAATCCATAATAACCCGAACCACACGGTTCCAAGGAGGGGGTAAAGCCACAACACTAAAACCATTCTGAATACACGATAAAAACTCCTCCTTATCCAGAAACAGAGAGATTTCTTGCAATAAATAATACCTTTCACGATTGTGAGAGGCACCATCCAAGGCCAAACTAGTCGTTCTACTAATAAGATCAGCCAAAATATGAAAAGACCAAGAACCGACCCTGACCCAACCCTCATTCCAAGAAGATACCAAGCAGTTAGTGAGAGAGGGGTTATGACCATGGAACTTAGAAATGCAGTTTAGAAGACCACCCTCTACTAAAATGGACTTGACCTCTTCATCGAAAGAAATAGACGAAGGTTCCAAATGAGATTTACACAACTTATTCTTAGTAGGGTAAATCTTAGCTTTTCCCATGAGTAAACCACCCCCGCAGACTACAGACTTAGGCCACACAGAAGAGACCCTAAACAAGAGAATAGCAAGGACCAACAAACACCAACAATAAACAAGGCAAGGAAGAGTGGCGCTCAAGTACAGGAACTTTATAATGGAAATCAATCCCCCAACAGAGAGGAAGGGCAAAGTAGGCCCACTCACATAACCACAAGTTACATCGGGAAGGGGCCTCAACGCAAAAATCCACTCCTTGATAAAAAGTGAGGCGACCATGGCACCAAGAAAGGGAGGAAAGCTCCTCACGGGGGCCATGCTCAAAAACTGGAATGCAAGAAAACCAGAAATGATCTCACTAAATCATGAAACAAAAACAATGAAATCTTGAGAAGGAAAGGAGGGGAAAACATGAAAAAACCAATCTGGCACAAGACACCCATGAATCATACGATCCCACAGGGAGCCAATCCACAAAAAACCATCTAAGGACCAACCCGAAGACCGAAAATGGCTCCACTTCAAAGAAAACAAATCCCAATAGAGAGTGGAGAAAAAGGTAACACAAAGGAGCCCAACTGTCTTATCCAGGGATAAAGGAGGGACAGGTGTGCAAAAATTAATTAAAAATCTGAGCAGAAGGGAAGTTCCCAACCGCCACCTCCATCCAAACTTGGGAAGACCACCAACAACCATGCTTAGGAATAAACCATCAAACAACACAGACCACGAGGCACCCATTTCAAAAAGGGGGTGATGATCACAAAACCTTGAAACCATGCTCCCGAATGTTCCAGAAGTCAGATCTTCCAGCCCAAAAGCATGAAAATGCTTAATCAAAAGTCTCAAAAAAGAGGGCCCATAAAACCGTCTGACATGGGCAATCCAAAGAAACATACTAAAACCGAAGCTCTCCCTGATGTAGAAAGGACTAAAATCCCACCAAGTACACTGAGCAACTACCATCAGCACAACTCCCAGAGAAATCCAATCCCCAATGAACAGATAGTGGAGCAAAGGAGAACTAGAATTTAAAAAACAACCCCTCCAGATGGGACCCTTCAGAGAACTGCACCACGCCTACCATCTAACATCATAAATGGAAGTGATCATCACGACGTCTAAGGCCAACCACCAAATCTTAGTAGAATATAGAATGGGACAACATTTAAAATTTGAATCGAAGCTCTCTCCCATAAAAGCAAAATTAAATGAGGCCACCAAACTCCCCATCCCGAAACACTTGTTTAAAATTTGAATTTGAAATTTGAAAATCACCAAGAGAAGATAGGCCATTAAACAAGACAACAGTTGCCCACTGACCGCGTCTTCGAGCTTATCAACCGATATTCTCAAAAAATGTTGAAACATCATCAGAGTCCCAAGACTAAGGCAATCAACTTGGTGGCTTATCATCATTAACTAGATTGATCAACTCTGTCAAAAAGTCCGAGCGCCAAATCTTAAACCCCTGACTTCCAACAACCAAATTAGCCAAAAAATCGACCACCGCGTTACCTTCCCTATACACGTGGCTAATAGAGAAATCATCGAACGAAGAAAGGTGGGCCTTGGATTCATCAATGAGATTAGAAAAATGCCAACCCAAACAACATGAACCTTTCAACAAATTCACTGTGTTCAATGAATCACCTTCAATGATGACCCTACGCCCTCCCAAATCCTTTAATAAGAAAATACCCCTATAGGCAGCTCTACACTCAACAAAGTGGGAAGATTGAAAACCTAGGTCTTCAGAAAAGGCCAGAATGATATCACCAAGATGATCTCTAATTAAACCACCCATGCCGGCTTTGCTAGGATTTCCCTTCGATGCACCGTCGAAATTCAATTTTAGCCACCCAAGAGGAGGTGGGGACCACTTAACAAATTTGCGAATATTGGGCACCGGGGGAGGTCTCAGATCTAGACAAAAGCCCAATTTTAACTCCACGGAATAGTCAGGATGATCCTTTGGAATAGAAGGGAGGGTCTCCTTGAGAGCGGCAACAACGTTTTCACCAACCTTCCAAAGAATTCTATAGCAAATATGAGTCAGGTCACCCTCTTTATTTTTGAAAACTCGAGCATTTCGTTCCTTCCACACTCCCCATAAAATATGAGGCAATAGGAATCTCCAGAAGCATTTCATATGAGGCGACCGAAAAGGAGACGACCACTGATTGAACATATCAATAATGGAATTTGGGAGCACCCAAGATAACCCAATTTGTTGAAGACAAAAATATAAAATTTTCTGAAACACCCTGCATCTGAGAAGCAAATGAGAAATAGATTCCCATCCCTGCTTACACAAAAAACAACGATTGACCAAATTGAATCCCCGCTTAAGAAGATTGTCAATCGTTAGAATTTTATTTTGGACAGCCAGCCAATAAAAGATGTTGATTTTAGGCATCAGATTCTTCACCCAAATTTTATCCCAGGGCCAAGCATCATTTCCTTGAGGGCATAAAATAGAGTAAGCAGATCTCACTGTAAAGCTACCCTCACTATCACTATTCCAAACCAACCTATCCCCCTTTCCTCTCTACAAAGCACATAACGGTGAAGTTCCACCAGAATAGAACTCCAATCCCTGTGATCCTGAATAGTTCGAATAAAAGGTGGGTCCAACAACCAGGTCCTTCGATTGTCTTGGAAAAGAATGAAATCCTCCACTTTGATAAAATTGACTTCCTTAGAGAGCACACATAAATCACCGTAACGTTGATCCACCACCAAGGGACGATCCCTAAGCCACTGATCATCCTAGAATAAAATTGATCTGCCATTTCCAATCACCCAAGAACTATTAAATTTAATGAAGTCCCTATATTTGATGATGCTTTTCTAGAAGGCAGAACCATCCGAGGGGAGAGGATCAGATAAAAAATTTATGAATTGGTATTTGGCAGCCAAAATGCGACACCAAAGACTATCCACCCCGAAAGCGACTCTCCAAGCTTGTTTAGCAACCAAGGCCCTATTCATGAGCGCGACATTCTTCAAGTTAAGACCTCCATATTTTTTCCTTAGACAAACTTGTTCCCAGGAACAGATATGGATCTTACCTTTTAGCTTCGGGCCCGCCCATAAGAAAGCCTTACAAATACTATCAAATTTTACTACCACTTTAGCAGGAACATTGAAAATGGACATAAAATAAATTGGAATGCTTTGAAGAGTACTCTGGATGAGAGTAACTTTACCAGCCTGACTTAAAAGAGCACCCTTCCATGAAGAAAGTTTCTTCTAAATCCTCTCCACAACCGGAGTCCAAAGCTCATTTTTCAAACGCCCAGAGAACAAAGGAAGACCCAAATACGTGACTGGGAGAGAAACAATCCGACATCCCAATAAGGATGCAATCCTGTGCTGATGGATCTCAGGAGTATTAGTGAAGAAAATGCTACTTTTAAGGAAGTTAATCAGCTGACCAGAGGCTCTCCCATAACAATCTAAAATTCTTTTAATATCTCTAGCATGGAAAACCGATGCCAAACAGGAAATCATTGTATCATCAACAAACTGCTGATGCAAAATAGGGGGATCTGCATAGCCGGCCTGACACCAAACTCTGAACCCCACACCTTAATTGTGCGCCCGAGGGCCTCCGCCATAATAATAAAGAGAAAGGGGAGATCGAATCACCCTGGTGCAAGCCTCTCAACGAGTTGAAAAAACTAGTTGGGGATCCATTTATCAAAATTGAGAACCAAGCTGAAGAAATAGCGGCCTCCATTAGACTAACCCAAGCGTCATAAAAGCTAAAATTTCTAAGGACCGAGAATAAAAAGGGCCAAGAAACCCTGTCATAAGCTTTATTAACATCCAATTTAAGGAAAAAAATCGCCCATCCGCTTTTCTAAGCCGAATGAAGAAGCTCATGGATAACAATCACCCCGTCCAAAATTTGTCTTCCCGGAACAAAGCCACTTTGAGTTACATCAATAATGGAAGACAAAATAGGTTTTAACCTATTGACCATAGCCTTGGAGAAAATTTTATAAACTATGTTACACAGACTTATTGGTCTGAAGTCATTGAACGAAGATGAAGAATCCTTCTTGGGAATCAAAGCTAGAAATGTAGAATTCAATGCCCTTGGGAAAGTCCTCGAGGTTTGGATATGTCTAATGGCCTCACAAACATCCTTCCCGTAGATATGCCAATATTTTTGGAAAAAAATGGGCGGGAAACCATCTGGACCAGGAGCCTTTAACGGGCCCAAAGACTTGGTGGCAGAAATAATCTCATCATCCGTAAGTGGGGCAATAAGAGAATCATTCATTTCACCCGTAACCAAATAGGGAATAGCCTCCAACATTTCAACCTCTGCCACCTGGTCACGGGGAGGCAAGGAGCACAACAACGAACTGAAGAAATCCACCACTTCTTGCCTGATTTCTAAGATATCAGTAGAACTACCACCATCCGACTTATCGATCTCCCTGATTCTATTTCGGGCTCTTTGCTGGAGGGTATACGAATGAAAAAAATGTGTATTCCTATCACCTTCCTTGAGCCACAGCTCCCTGGACTTTTGCTTCCAAAAGAGTTCTTCTTTAGCTTGTATGTCATGGAAAATGCAAAGAACAGATCTTTCCTCATAAAGTAAACCTTCAGAGAGACCCTGACTTTCAATATTGGATTCAATGGAAGACATGAGAGACTTTAGCCTTTCTTTTTCCTGAAACAAATTTCGAAAAGAGAATTTGTTCCACAACTTGAGGTTATCTCTAATCCTTCTTAGCTTAAATAGGAATTTGTGTATACCAGCACCAGGAGCAGGCGCTTGCCACCACTCAAAAATTTTAGCTTTGAAATCAGGGTGGGAACACCACATAACTTTGAATCGAAATGGACGGGGAAGAAAAGGAAGCCCCTCAGGAACAACAAGCCACAAAGGATTATGATCCGATCCAATACGAGGAAGAGCATGTAAAGAGGCGTCCCCAAATAAGTCCATAGAAGAATGTGAAGCTATCATTCTGTCCAATCTACTCAAAATAAGGCCATTACCTATCCTCCGATTACTCCAAGTAAAATTGGCTCCCAAGAGGTCAATATCATGAAGAACAACTTTATTGATGAAATCATGAAAATCCGAGATGCTTCTCTCATCCACAATATTACCACCTCTCTTTTCAGAAGGAAAAATAGGAGAATTGAAATCTCCCACCACTAGCCAAGACTCATGCTAAAAAGTAGCCCTCATATCCAAAAGAAGGGACCAAAATCTACGTCTATCAAAAAAAGGGTTAGGCACGTAGATGTTTGACATCACCCAACGTCTACGAGAGGATTTACACCAAAAAATAATATTAATAATTCTATTGGACGATGAAATAACATGGCCCTCAAACTTGGATGCGTCCCAAAAGAAAAGGAGACCACCTACAGATCCAACAACCTCCGAAGCCATAAAATCCACGTATTTCCAAACTAACTTATGGGTAACATCCCAAGTCGAAGCCTCAAGTTTCGACTCTTGAATACATAAAATATCTGGAAGTTTCTCCTTATGTAAGGATGCAAGAAGATGCTTTTTTGAGGCACTATTGAGTCCCCTAATATCCATGAGCATATCTGTTATGAAAATGAACATTTGTTTATTATTCAGCTGCAAATTAAATAATGGTTACAATTGCCGGGAATAGTCACCGGCTGAACTGAACTGTTACAGGAGTTGTAACAGTGTAACAGCATGCCTAAATAATTAAATAAAGACAAAATAGATTAAGTACGCTAACATCCCCCTTTATTACATTATTTGGGTAATGTAATAACTAATAGCTATACTAACATCCCCTTACATCATTTTGCAATACAAAGTGAGCTGCGAAACAATTCAAATTTGACACGTCCAAGTGCCTTAGTGAAAATGTCTGCAACTTGAGCATCGGTGGGAATGTACTGAAGCTTAATTCAGTGCTTTGGAACTTCATCTCAAATGAAATGACATTGTGTGTCAATGTTCTTTGTTCTTTCATGATGGACTAGATTCTTGACGAGGTTCAGAACACCCTGATTGTCGCAAAACAAGTGTATTGGAGATTTTTATGGATGGCCCATACTTGTCAGAATGCGACGCAACCATATCACTTCACACACAGATTCACGTGCGGCATGATATTCTGCCTCTGTTGATGAAATAGCAACCACCTGTTGCTTCTTGTCTGTGCCAAGAGACAGGACTGGATCCCAGATGAAAAATGTATCTAGAAGTTGACTTGCGATCATCAAATGATCCGACATAGTCGGAGTCCGTGTATCCTTGCAAGAAGAATTTGTTGTTCCTCTTGTATTCTAGGCCATATTCCATAGTACCACGGACATAGTGAAGAACACGTTTTTTTGCTTTCCAATGAGTGGTATTAGGCTCTTGCATGAACCTCGAAAGATAGTTGACAGCAAATACGAGATCTGGCCTAGTATTGGTCAGATATATGAGAATCCCAATCAATTGTCGATAGAGAGTACCATCTACCTGAGGTGAATCATCATATCGTGATAATTGAAGTCCATTCTCCATCGGAGTTGCCATTGGCTTGCAATCAGTCATGCAATATTTTTCCAACAATGTCTTGGCATATTTTTTTTGAGACACTTTGATGGAGTGCTCCTTCTAGCTGAATTCCAGACCAAGACAGTAATGGAGAAGTCCGAGATCTGTCATCTCAAAAGATTTGCACAAGTTTCTTTTGACAGTAGAGATCATAGTTTCCGAACTCCCGTAATGAGCGAGATCATCCACATAGAGTACAAGCAACACTATCTCAGAACCTTGTTTCTTGAAATAGAGGTTTGCATCTGACGGACATCTCTTAAATCCATGCTTCATAAGGTGATTGTCCATTTTTATATACCAAGCTCGAGGAGCTTGTTTCAGACCATATAAGGATTTGACCAATTTGCAAACCTTCCGCTCTTGGCCTTCCACTTCAAATCCTTCTGGCTGAGTCATGTAGACTTCTTCTTGGAGATCACCATTTATAAAGGCACTTTTGACATCCATCTGGTGAAATTTCCACCCATATTGTGCTGCCATAGCACACAACTCGAATTGTGGTCATCCGAGCAGTAGGTGCAAAAGTTTCCTCGTAGTCAATGCCTTCCTTTTGAGCATAGCCCTTTGCAACAAGACGGGCCTTATGCTTATCAATTGTTCCATCTGCCTTGTGCTTGACTTTATATACCCATTTGCAGCCAATGGGTTTCTTTCCATGCAGCAGATCAACAAGCTTCCAAGTTTTATTTTTCATCAAAGACTCATACTCTGTATCCATAGCAGCATTCCACTGAGGCTCACTAAGAGCATCTTGCACTAATGCAGGTTCAAGATCATCTATGGTAGACATGAATGCCCTGTCATCATCAATATCCATATCCTCTACTTCTGTACGTGGAGTTACATAAAGTTCCTCAAAAGAGTGACAAAGATCATCAACCTCACCAGTTTCTTTGGCTTATTTTTCTTTTTGAGCCATACTGCGTGTACGAGGTCTATCCAAGTTCAAATTGGGAGGAGTGGATAAATTTGCTTCTCTGATTGTATTTGTACACCATTTTGGATTCTTCTTCGATGGTGTTGAAGAAGATGTAGAAGGACCTCCTGTCTGTGTTGACGAAGGAATCTTCTCTTCCTTAGATTCCACAATATCTAGGTGTACTTTAGATGTGCTCTGTGATGTGAAAGCTTCATCAAAGACAACATCTCTGCTGATATGAATTTTCTTGGTCAAAGGATCTATCAAACGATATCCTTTAGAGTGCTCATCATAACCAAGAAAAATACATCTCAGTGTTTTCTCATCTAGCTTCTTCCTTTTCTCTTTTGGTATGTGCATGAAAGCGTGACATCCAAAAATACATAGATGATATATGGAGGGTTTTTGACCACTCCATGCTTCCTATGGAGTCATTACTTTTAGGGCCTTTGTGGGTGCCCTATTCAACAGATATACTGCAGTGGTGACAACTTCTGCCCAATATTATTGCCCAAGAGTAGCTCCTGTGAGCATACAACGAACCATTTCCATGATAGAACGGTTCCTTCTCTCAGCAAATCCATTTTGTTGAGGAGTATAGGCAGTTGTTAACTGTCTCTTGATTCCATGCTTATCTAAGAATGCAGAAAATTCATTAGAAGTAAACTCCCCCCCTTGATCTGAGCAGAGGGTTTTAATAGAAGCTCCTGACTCCTTCTCAATGGATTTCTTGAACTTCTGGAAGAATGTGAAAGCTTCAGATTTCAGTTGGAGAAAGAAAACCCACATATTTCGTGAGTAGTCATCTATGAATAACTAAAAGTACCTCTTCCCTCCATAACTGTTCGGTGTGAAAGGACCGCATAGATCGGTGTGAATTAACTCCAGAGGTTTTCGTGCTCTTTTTGAGCTCTTCTCAAATGGTACTCTATGCTGCTTTCCTGCCAACGATCGGAGCACACCGGCAATGTGGCGAAAGGGAAGGAAGACCCTTTACCATCTCATACTTGCTGAGCTCAAGTAAGTAGCCGGAACTAAGATGCCCATATCTCTTGTGCCATAGGGAAGTTGCCTCCTTGGTAGAGACAGTCATGGAAACATGTGGAGTAGAGATAGCATCTAGTGCAAATAAGTCGTGCTTATATGAAGCTATTGCAATCTGCTTACCCTTCTTGGTAATAGTACAACACTTCTTTCCATTCTCAACATGAAAGTTGACAACCATATTTCTATCCAGGATTTGTGTGACTGACAGCAAATTGTTAGCCAATCCCGAACATAGAGGAATTTATCAATCTGACACTTGCCATCAGGAAGAGTGATTGAAACTGTACCCTCTCCTTGAACCCTATAGGTTTTATCATCAGCAATGGTGACAGGTTTGCCCTCTTTGGCCACAAATGATTCAAACCACAATATGTTGCCAGTCATATGTTTGCTAGCTCCAGAATCGACATACCAAATGGGATCCCTCTGTGTGGAATCTATGGTAGTCATGAGCACCTTGTGTGCCCATTTAGAATCTGAGTCAGATTCTTCAACAACAACATTCACCTGGGGTTGCTTGTTTTTATTTTGTGGTTTGTTTTGGCCTTTCTTCTTGTTCTTATGCCAACACCTGTTGGTGTCATGGTTGTCTTTCTCACAGATCTTGCACCACCTCTTCTTCTATTGAGGTTGTTTGCCTTTTCCTTTCGTATCTTGTTGAGAATTTCCTCCTTTCTGAAAGTTGCATCCTTTTTGCCCATTACCTTTCTTCCTAGAACCCTGCCTGTTGGTGTATAGGGCTGTATTGGAAGAATCATCCTTGTGAAGTTGGCGTGCCTCCTGTTGTTGAAGCATATTGACCAACTCGATGTAGGTAATTTTTCGTTGAGACACCTGGATGGAGGTTATCAACATATCAAATGAAGAAGGTAAAGCTCTCATCACAAGTGAAATGAGAAGCTTTTCATCCATAGTATCTCCCAAAGAATTCAATTTCTCTTTCAATTCAGACACTTTGCACAGAAAGAGTTCAACTGTTTCACCCTGTCTCAAACTCAGGTTATGAAGTTGTTGTTGAAGATGAAGAACGATGGAATCATTCTTTCCCTCATAGATGGTTCTAAGGGCATCCCATGCCTCTTTACCACTTGCTTTGTCAGCTATATGAGGTTGCACTTCATCTAAAACAACAAACAAAATGAGCACCTTTGCTCGACTGTCTTTCTTGTCAAAAGCTATCTGATCTGCAGAAGGACCTATGGATCCTGCTGTTGGTGAAGGCCTAGTTGTTACTCCAGTAACAATCTCCCACAAATATTCCATTTGGAGAATTGCCTTCATCTTATGTTTCCATGGTGTATAATTTGGACCTTTCAATAACTGATGAGGATCAGTCATCAACTTTGCAACAGTGGCCATAGTGAAGGTTCCTTATATCACCAATTGGTCCCCCTTTCGATATACCTTTTGCTAGGCCGTTATACTGTACAAAATACCTGCCCTTACGTGAGGGAAACTATAGGTATTTAGAAAGATCAACAAAAATCACCCGCCCTTACGTGAGGGAGACTATAGGTGAGTTTTAGAGATCATACGATACGTGGAACATAAGCGGTACTGAAAGGGAATCACCTTGTTGATGGCACCTACCATAGAAGATTCTTCTCATGCGTGGGGCGTAACTTCCCCTAAACACTATGAAGAATACTTCGTCAGGATTTACGCCTAAACACAAGTGCGATAAAGGGTAGTGGATGGAGTAAAAAAATGCAAAAATGGCTAACTTATCTCTCCCCAACGATTTATAGAGAACAAGCTCAGACGTCGTTGTAGCAGCTATATTAGGTGACGGATACAGTAGCCCAATCACGACAACTTTACCTATAAGTGCTGGCCAGAGGTATCACAAATACCGAATGCTGCAGTGCAATAAATTGCACGGATGGGTTTTAATTATTCCGGGGACTTAGGGAGTGTTTTGATTTTAAATTTTTAATGTTATAGTGCAAAAATGAAATATGCAACATACAAAAAAAAAAATGCCCACAAGAATAACCCACAAGGTGTCGGACACAGCCGAAAATGCACCTTTTACAATTCGCCAAATTGCTATTTTTCAGAAAATTACTCACATTCCCCCTTTGATTTTTTGAAAAAAAAAATATCCCCCCTTAAAAAAATCTCTTTAACAAAGCATTTTAATAATTATTATATATTTAAAATTAAAATAAATAATTTTAATTTATATAGTTTTAAAACTTATGAAAAAATAAATTAAAAATTAAATTTTAATTTATAAAGTTTTAAAAACTATAAAAAAAATAAATTAAAATTAAAAATTTTAATTAAAAAATAATAATTAAAAAAACTTTGAAAAAGAAAAAAATTATACCTTTGTAAGGGGGGATTTGGTGGGATTTGAACCCCCGACCTGCAGGCTCCCAGAGCCTTACCGCACGACTCACAACCACGTGAGCCAGCGGGCTGATCCGGAAGGGTCAATGGAGCCCTTCGTATTTGACCTGCTGCCCGAGCGCAGGTTCCTTCTCTGCAAATCGCGGCCTTGCCGCTGCAGCTTCGTCGTGCGTCGAGGATTTAAAAAAAAAAAAAACAACGCGCGCTCTACGCGTTCCCCCATTTTTAATTTCCGCGCTCAGCGAGGGGGGTGGCCTGCGATTTTTTTTTTTTTTTTTTTTTTCGTGAGGCGAGCAAGTGAGCGGACGGACGTCCACTCAGCAGGGGGGGGTGTTCCCTCCTGTCGCGACCTGTGCGTGCAGGGGGGCTGGTCCCTCCTCTATCGTGATGCGGATGCGTCTGCGACAGACATCCTGCGTGAGACCTACGCACGCGGGGGGGGTGGTCCCTCCTCTGTCGCGACGCGGATGCATCTGCGACAGACGTCCTACGACGTGCGTCCTATCATGGACGTCTAGGCATCCGCCTGTGTGTCTGTGTGCGTGGGGGGGTCCCTCCTCTGCGTCGTGATGCTTTGCGCACGATGCGTTCGTCGCCTGCGTGCTGCGTTCCAGCCGCAGCGCAAGAAATATATATATATATATATATATATATATATATATATATATATATATATATATATATATATATATATATATATATATTTTAATTTCCTGCCTGCGCTCTGCGATCCAGTCTGCGCGCTGCAGGTAAAAAACACCTGCACAGAACGCCGCGTGATTGCGCGCGGCGTGAAAAAAAAAAAAAAAAAATATGCCTCCCCCGCACAGCAGAAAACAAATTCCTTGTCCTCCAACCTCGGCTTCTCACTGCTCCCTGCAATCTGGCTCTGATGCCATGTTATGAAAACGAACATTTGTTTATTATTCAGCTGCAGATTAAATAATGGTTACAATTGCCGGGAATAGTCACCGGCTGAACTGAACTGTTACAGGAGTTGTAACAGTGTAACAGCATGCCTAAATAATTAAATAAAGACAAAATAGATTAAGTACGCTAACATTTCATGACCAATTAAAAAGAAAGTTTCTTGCCAATTCTTTTGGCGTAGCTTGGTTGATTACATTATTAGGCATAGTTGGTTATTTATTCTTTAGCATATTGTTTGTAATAGTTCCTAATCTCGCTTGTTAGCTCTGTAACTAACGGGCTAATCTAAGCTCCATGTGTATTATTTATATCATCAATGGGAAGTGCAATGCAGTTCGATTTCCTACATGGTATCAGATCCGTTAGAGCTCTGGGCTCATTTGTAGCCTGGAGAGATGGAAGGTATGACTGTCTAACTGGGCTTGTAGCCAGATTTAAGGGCTCACAGATCGAGCTATTGAAGGGCTTGTAGATCGAGTTGACTCTTGTGAGATTTTTTTCGAGTTATAGCTGACGGATGACATGATGACTTGGGCGTGACTGTGATGATGGGACCTAGATGAAGGAGGGACCCTAAGCAACCCTAGCTAACGATGACGTGATAAGACCTATGTGAATGCTATGAGCCTACCTAATGATATTGTTGACCGTACCTTGACACCTAAGCATGCAACTCTACCTGACGTGACGTCTACATGGACCTAGGGTGACACAGGTGACTGAAGATGGAAATTTTGGACTCTACCTACTAGTGAAGCAGGGCAATGTCGACTTACAACATGCAGATCTAACTGGGAGCTGATCAATGAACCAGATGAGTGGCAGATGATTTTTAAGGGCGATAAGGTTTCCAAAAGGTTGGGAGATGGGCTCGACCACCATCAGGTGGTCATAATCCCTTGTAGCTTTTCTTTATTTTAAATAGCTATCACTCGTCGCATCCCAAATGTGGGACTAAACATGATAATGAAACATAGTTAGCAGCGTAGATCGAAGCGATGCAGGGACAAGATGACACAATAGTTAAGTCGATGTGAAAGACATTGTTTTATTAGTAGACAACATTCACAGATCGAACAAAGCCAGATTTGATTACTCGTGGACAACTACTTCACACAAGGTGATCTACGTGGTTAAATAAAAAAAATGAAGATTCTTTCGAACGCAGGCGTATAATGATCCTGTTGATTTTTAGCATGATCAACTCATTGTTCGCAGACAAGATATTTGTGGATTCAACTCCAGATCTGGTCGAATAGTATACTGAGAGGCCAGAAGGAGGTTTCACAAAACAAGGCTGCAATATTTCTTTCTGATCACTGGTTCGATATCGTAGGACATGTAACTAGATTCATTGCAGATCATCAGTTGAAGGCCGAAGCGAAAGCAAAATCACCACCACGCAGCCCTAAAGAGGTCGTGCCACCTAGAGGAAGCAGCATAAATGCGGTATTAAGCAACTTATTAAGCAAATAGTTTTTCAATTTGAAGAGCGTCGTAAATATCCCAAGCACCAGATACTGACAGTAGTTAGAGCGGATGATCGTGGACGACTACTTTGTAGGAGCTTTGAAGGATTTGGTAGTAATCTAGTTTGGAAGCAAGATTACAGATCGATCATGGCTTTGCAAGTATTTTTAAAAACACTATATCCTCCGATCTAGACATAGAGCAAGTGTGTTATCTGGACTTGACTCGCAGATAGGAGATATTGTAGCTGCCTATGCAAACTAGTATTCACACTTGTGCTCTCGATGACATCACAAGCATAGCTTGGTGGATGCGATTACAAACGGTTCAGGCGCTATTCATACGTTGGTAAACACAACGATTTGTTGTTGCAGTCATTTTAGTGTAGACAGCGAGCCAAAAGTAACTGCTACAATTGTAGTGACATTCGTTAAGTCAGATCATAAGCCGAAGGAGATTGATACCATTTGTAGAATTGCGTAGATGGAGGAGACACAGTCTTGATTGATTGCTTCACAGTGGTAGTTTGAACCTGATTCAGGTCTTAGCAATGTAGAAGAGTAGCTTGACCAAGTGATTTGGATCTTGCTATTTTTTTTGAGCAGTGGTCAATCACCGCCAAAGGGGTGGAGCGCTGCTGCCACCACTGTGGAGGAGCCACCCCTGAGCATCACCGCCATCACTATGGAGGAGCCACCCATGAGCGTCATCGCCACCATTGTGGAGGAGCCACCCCTGAGCGCCACCCACGCATTCCTATAAGGGGGAGATCTCCCCTGATCCTTTTGGATCAGCCCACTAGCCCACCTGGTTGTGGGTTGAGCGGTAGGGCTCAGGGAGCCCTGAGGTCGCGGGTTCAAATCCCGTCGACCCTCCCCAGGTAAGCATTTTTTTAATATTTTTTTACTAAAGTTAAAAAAAAAAAAATTATATAGTTTAAAAATTAATTTTTAATTAAAAACAAATTAATTTTTTTTCTATATGATTTTTTTTTTTTTAACTCTAGTTATTAAAAAATGTTAAAAAAAAAATGCTTTAACAAAAAGGAATTTTTTGGGGAAAGTATTTTTTCCATAATCAAGGGGGGATTGAGAGTATTTTTTTTTGAAAAAGCAATTTTTTGGCAATATTGTAAAGGTGCATTTTCGGCAGCGCCCGACACCTAGTGGTTTATTTCTGTGGGCACTTTTATGTTGTATGTTGCATTTTTTCTTACTTTGCACTACTTCATTACAAGTTAACATAAAATACACTCCCTAAGTCCCCGGAATACATAAAACCCATCCGTGTAATTTATTACACTGTAGTGTTCGGTATTTGTGATACTTATGGCCAGCGCTTATAGGTAAAGCTGTCGTGATTGCGCTACTGTATCCGTCGCCTAATATAGCTGCAAAAAATGACGTTTGAGCTTGTTCTCTATCAATAATTGGGGAGATATAAGTTTGCCAGTTTGTTATTTTTCTTACTCCATCCACTACCCTAATCATTCTTGTGTTTAGGCGTAAATCCTGACGAGAGTTCTGAAATCCGTAATGTTTAGGGGAAGTTACGCCCTATGCATGAGGATTGATGATTTTATATGGTAGGTGCCATCAACAAGACGATTCCATTTCAGTACCGCCTAAGTTCCACGTATCGTAAAATCTTTAAAATTACCTACAGCTTCCATCACGTAAGGGTGGGTAATTTTTTTGACTTTTTCAAAATACCTATAGTCTCCCTCACATAAGGGCGGGTATTTTGTATGGTATAAAGGCATGGCATTAAGGTATAAAGAAATGGGGACCATTTGGTGATATAAGGAACCCTCACTATGGCTTCTTCTGCAAAGTTAATGACTGATGCTCATCAGTTATTGAAAGGTCCTAATTATACACCATGGAAAAACAAGATGAAGGCAGTCCTTATCATGGAAGATTTATGGGATGTTTTTTTTGGAGAAACAACATGACCTTCACCATCAGCTGGATCCACAACTCCAACTGCTGATCAGATCACATTTGACAAGAAAGACAATCGAGCAAAGGTGCTCATTTTGTTTTTTGTCTTCAATGAAGTTCAACCTCATATAGCTAACAAAGAGCATGCTAAAGAGGCATGGGATGCCCTTACCACTATTTATGAGGGGAAGAATGATTCCACCATTCTTCATATTACAAAACAACTTCATAATATGAGTTTGAAATAGAGTGATACAGTAGAGCTCTTTCTTTGCCAAGTATTTGAATTGAAAGGCAAATTGAATTTTTTAGAAGAAATTATCGATGACAAGCTTCTCACTTCAGTGGTAATGAGAGCTTTGCCTGATTCCTTTGATACGTTGATCACCTCCATTCAGGTGTCACAGAGAGCCATTACCTTTATTGAGTTGGTCAATATGCTTCAACAACAGGAGGCACACCAACTTCACAAAGATGATTCTTCTAATACAACCCTATACTCCACCAGGCAGGGTTCACAGAAGAAGGGTAATTTTTAGAAGGGAGGAAATTCTCAACAAGATTCAAAAGGAAAAGAGAAACAACCTCAATAGAAGAAGAGATATTGCAAAATATGTAAAAAGGACAATCATGACACCAACTGGTGTTGAAATAAAAATATGCAAAAAGGCTAGAACAAACCATCCAATAACAACAAATAACCCAAGGGGAATGTTATTGTTGAAGAATCTGACTCATATTTTGAATGGGCACATAAGGTGCTCATGACTACCATAGTATCCAAAGAGAGAGATCCTATATGGTATGTCGATTCTAGCGCTAGTAAACACATGACTGGTGACAAATCGTGGTTTGAATCATTTGTGGCCAAAGAGGGCAGACCTATCACTATTGCTGATGACAAAACCTACAAGGTCTAAATATATGAAGATGAGATATGAAGGGTTTGCGGCCACTCCATGCTTCCTGTGGATTCATTCCTTGTAGGGACTTTGTGGGTGCCCTATTCAATAGATATACTGAGGTGGTGACAACTTCTACCCAATATTGTTGCCCAATAGTAGCGCCTGTGAGCATATAACGAACCATTTCCATAATAGAACGGTTCCTTCTTTCAACAAATCCATTTTGCTGAGGAGTGTAGGCAGTTGTTAACTATTTGGAGATTCCATGCTCAGTTAAGAATGTTGAAAATTCTTTAAAGGTAAACTCCCCCCCTCGATCAGAGTGGAGTGTTTTAATAGAAGCCCTTGACTCCTTCTCAATAGATTTTTTGAATTGTTGGAAGAAAGCAAAAGCCTTAGATTTCAGTCGAAGAAAGAAAACCCACATCTTTCGCGAGTAGTCATCTACAAATAACTGAAAATACCTCTTCCCCCACAACTGTTGGGTGTGAAAGGACCGCACAGATCGGTGTGAATCAACTCTAGAGGTTTTTGCACTCTTGTTGAGCTCTTCTCAAAAGGTACTCTATGCTACTTTCCTGCAAAGTAGTTAGAGCACATTGGAAATGTGGTAGAAAGGGAAGGAAGACCCTTTACCATCTCATACTTACTAAGATCAAGTAAGTAGCAAAAACTAAGATGCCCATATCTCTTGTGCCATAGGGGAGTTGCCTCCTTGGTAGATACCATCATGGCAACATGGGGAGTTCCCTTCAACAACACAGACAGGGGGTCCTTCTACCTCTTCTTCAACACCATAGTAGAAGAATCCAAAATGGTATACAAGTACAATCAGAGATGCAAAGTTATCCACTCCACCAAATTTGACTTTGGATAGACCTCGTACTCGCAGTATGGCTCAACAGGAAAGAGTAGCAACAGAGACTACTGAGGTTGATGATCTTTGTCAATATTTTGAGGAACTTTCTATAGATCCAAATAAAGACACAGAGTTTATGTCTTCAATGAATGAACATGAACCTGTTTTTGTACAAGATGCACTCAGCAAGCCCCAATGGAAGGATGCTATGGATGCTGAGTACACATCTCTGAAAAAGAACAAAACTTAGAAGCTTGTTGCTCTGCCATAAGGAAAGAAGCCCATTGGCTGCAAATGGGTGTACAAATTCAAGTACAAGGCAAATGGGACAATTTATAAGCATAAGGCTCGTCCTGTTGCCAAGGGCTATGCGCAAAAGGAAGGCATTGACTATGAAGAAACTTTTGTACCTACTGCTCGAATGACCACAATTCGAGTTATTTGTGCTATGGCAGCGCAGTATGGGTGGGAATTTCACCAAATGGATGTCAAAAGTGCTTTTCTAAATGGTGATCTCCAAGAAGAAGTATACATGACTCAGCCTGAAGGGTTTGTATAAGAAGGACAAAAGCAGAAAGTGTGCAAATTGGTCAAATCCTTATATGGCTTGAAACAAGCTCCTTGATCTTGGTATATAAAAATGGATAATCACCCCCTCCAACATGGATTTGAGAGATGTACTTCAGATGCAAACCTCTATTTCAAGAAATAAGGTTATGAAATAGTATTGCTTGTACTCTATGTTGATGATCTACTCATTACAGGGAGTTCAAAAACTATGATCTCTACTATCAAAAGAGACTTGTGTCAATATTTTGAGATGTCATATCTCGGACTTCTCCATTATTGTCTTGGTCTAAAAGTTAGCCAGAAGGAGCACTACATCAAAGTGTCTCAAAAAAAATATGCCAAGACACTGTTGAAAAAATATCGCATGACTTATTGCAAGCCAATGGCAACTCCGATGGAGACAGGAATTCAGTTATCGTGATATGATGATTCACCTTAGGTAGATGGTACTCTCTATTGACAGTTGATCGAGAGTCTCATATATCTGACCAATACTATGCCAGATATCATATTTGATATCAACTATCTTTCGAGGTTCATGCAGGAGCCTAAGACCACTCATTGGAAAGCAACAAAGCGTATTCTTCACTATGTCCGTGGTACTATGGAATATGGCCTAGAATACAAGAAGAACAACAAATTCTTCTTGCAAGGATACACAGACTCTGACTATGCCGGATCATATGATGATCGTAAGTCAACATCAGGATATATATTTCATCTTGGATCTGGTCCTGTCTCTTGGCATAGCAAGAAGCAACAGGTAGTTGCTCTATCATCAATAGAGGTAGAATATTGTGCCACACGTGAAGTTGTGTGCGAAGTGATATGGTTGCGTTACATTCTGAAAAATATGGGTCATCCATAAAAATCTCCAATTCATTTGTTCTACGACAAACATGGTGTTTTGAACCTTGTTAAGAACCCAGTGCATCATGAGAAAACCAAGCACATTGAAACACAATGTCATTTCATTCGAGATGAAGTTCCCAAGCACCGAATTTAGCTTTAGTACATTCCCACAGATACTCAAGTTGCAAATATTTTCACTAAGGCACTTGCACGTGTCAAATTTGAATTGTTTTGCAGCTCTCTTTGTATTTCCAAATGATGTAATCAGGGGGGATGTTAGTATAGCTAGTAGTTATATTTTTACCCAAATAATGTAATAAGGGGGGATGTTAGCGTAGCTTGGTTGATTATATTATTAGGCATAGTTGGTTATTTATTCTTTAGCATATTGTTTGTAACAGTTCCTAATATCACTTGTTAGCTCCGTAACTAACGGGCTAATCTAAGCTCCATGTGTATTATTTATATCATCAATGGGAAGTGCAATGCATTTCGATTTCCTACAAATTCCCCCATCTTGTGGGGAAATAAACCCATCCAAACTGAGTTGTTTCTCTCAAATATCATCTTCAACAATAAGACGGGCTTGACCACCATCTGCCAACGCCACATCAGTGGACCTCTTCCTTCTAGACTTAGAAGGAGGCCTACCAACCTTCTTGGGAAAGCCGACATCCACTAGTATTTTACAAGATTTCTATTTTTAGGGCCCGGAGAGCTCTTTTCAATGACAATATTAGGAGACCCGGCCATCTCCAAAAAATTTCCAACCAGAGAAGACTCTGAAACAACAGGAGAGGCCACCTTCAAAGGAGTTTTTTGGATAGGAGCTTCTTCCGCCTCGAGACATTCCAAACCCAAAAATGAATTCGAGAGAGGAATATCCTTCCCCACATCAATAGAATCCCCCACCAAAAAAATCTCCAAATTTCCCCCACAGGGGAGGGACTTGGGAGGAGGAGAGTGATAATTCTCATTAGGAGACGCGACAACAGGACCGCCAACAACAGGGTCAGAAGACACAATATTCTTTCCTTTCGAACCTTGGGAAGCATAAGGAGTCTTCTTTTTCCAAATTCTATTCTTTTTTGTCGGGGTTTTCCATACATTCTCCTTTCCCAAAAAAGATCCATCAGAGGGGAAAGGACCAGACTTATCCACCTTACCATAATTGGAAAGATCAGCTTTACGTTTCTTTGGGCATAAGTTCTGGTGATGGCCACCCATACCACAATGTTGACAAGCTTGAGGTTTATTTTCATAAATAACAGACTGAATTACAGTCCCAACTCGAGATACCAATTCCACAAAAGTAGGGAGAAATTTCTCAATGTCAACCAATAAGCACATTCGAATGAACTAGCGATGATAATGAGATAAAGAGATTTTGTCGAAAGCAACAAAATCCCCGATCACTTCAACAACTCCACGAAAAACACTTTCATGCCACATGTGAGTTGGAAACTTAGGAAGACGAACCCAAACTGGGACAATATTAACTCTCTGAGTGGCAGGATTGAAATCATGACTCCATATTTTCAGAAAAAGGCCTCGCCTCCCGAAAAACCAAGGGCCACCTTCAATAATTCTCCTCGAATCCTCCTCACACGAAAGCCTTATGAGGAAAAAATTTTGAGGGAGCAACGCTAAGTCCAGGGAGCCCTTCGGCCTCCATTTAGAAAGGGCCCATCATTTCAGAGAGTCTAACTCGGGGCACCCCCTAGCCAACTTGCCTATCAAATCCTAAGTCCCATTCTTAAGCAATGAGGCCACCGTAGCATCCGAAACATGGATTTTGAGGGAGTTACCATCCACCAAACAATGAGGGAACTCTCCCTCAACATGAGCTCCCGAAACCGCACTGACGTAGGACAGAGAGCTCTTCTCAACACAGAAATCAGCAAACCCTCGACGAGAGACCCCAAGATCCCACCAAGGGCAAACACCACAGGTCGAGGACTTACTTGTCCAAAACGGATCCTCCACAACGATCTCCATCGCCTCCTCCTCTTCACCATTAGCAGGCACCGCTCCAGAAACCTTTCCCTTAAGCCATAATGTTTCTGCAAACAATCTAATTCTTCACCACGTCGTGGCCGACGGAGCCTCTCTTTAGCACTTCTTCAACTCGTGGGCCGATATTTGGAGAGGAATTCAAAACATTTCCGTCAATCCCATTCACGGTCATTGTACGATTAGCCCCCGCTCACCAGTTCGGCCAGCATTATTATTAAATTGTAACCAATATTTTATATATAATTATAATTATAATAACCAAATTTTATATAAATGGTTTATTTTAAATCTTTTAATAAATATAATTTTAGATTTCCATTTTAGAAACCCAAATTCAAACAGTATAAAAACCTTATATATATTAAAACCAATGGCACGGAATATGTTTCAAACCATCTCTGACACGGAGATAGAGACATCATAACTGAAACTTCTGCACAATTGCATACAATTATTTGCACAAATGCATTCTCTTTTGCATACTTTTATTTGCACAAATACATTCTCTTTCGACTACGGTCTGTATCTCTCAAATACTTCTACGTCTATAAATAATATTACCGGATTTCATCACAGGGGTTTTTCGGATAATATATAGCTTCTGCCACTCCGTTCGAATTCTCGAACGATATTGTCGCTGATCGCCCTCTGCATTTCTAACGCAAGCAATTTCAGTTTTTGACGGAGGCATGGACACCAATATCTTTATCCCATGTGCATTCTTCACGGGCAAAAGGATGTTACAATTGGTAAATTTGTTCCACACAGCCCAGCACATGTTAGCTGCTTCTCCCCACCCATAGTCTACTTTGTCGAATCCCAGCCACCTCCAGTCGCTATTAATCAAATTTTCTTCTGAATAATAAGCATCCCTACTTTGTCGAATCCCAGCCACCTCCAGTCGCTAATAATCAAATTTTCTTCTAAATAATAAGCATCCATTACACGCGGATTGGTCTCCAAAAAGTCGATGCTCGATCTTAAAGCTTTTCTCTCTTTACAAGCTTAGCCGCGTTCAAAAGAGATCCATTGACCAGCTCCTCGCTAGTGGTGACTGCACATAAGTTAATGATGGCATTGCCATCATATCCATGTGGAAGCGCCGGCTTAATGTTGTTTTTCAACCAAGAAACTGAAATATATATCATTAGATAATGTAGTGAAGGAATGCCTTTCACTATGTAATATTGTTGATAGCAAGTAATAATTAAAAATCATGTCCATATTCATGGCAATAATATCCTTAGTATTTTATATCAACGCATAGTTATACATGAAGAAAACTATAATTTCAAATATTTTATCGATGCCAAATTTACAAGCAATAGCTACAAACCCTATAGATTTATATTTAAGAAAAGAATGATTTTGATCACTTGTTTTAACAAATTTTATATTCAAATTATTATCAAGCAACTTAATGATAGAGAATAATTTTTGTGATTGATGACAATTCAACTAGATTATTTCACAAGTTCAACTTCCCAGGATCTAAATCAATCACAATATTAAAGCATACAACTATTTGTTCAATATGAATCAATCACATTCATAGAATAACAACAATATTTCTCAATAATAAAACTCACAATATTTCTTTCACGAGTAACTCTGCTTATTCTCTTCTCTATCCTTAGGGAGATGGCAATTTTCCTTGTTCAAATATATGGCTCAAGAACTTGATCCCGAAGATTAATATTTTCTTGTGGTTGGTGGTGCAGAATAAGATTCTGACTATTGAAAACTTGCATAAGAGGAGCTTTAATTTGCTTAATAGATGTTTTCTGTGTAAACAAGATTGAGAATCAACCTCTCATTTATTTCTTAAGTGTTAGGTTTTCCATGATATTCTTTATTTTATTCTCCAATGCATCGGTATTTATTGGATATTATCGGATTTCTTTGGCGACTATATTCAGCAATGGACGTCACCTTTCTCTTCCCCCTGGCTCAAATGCTTCTGGAGATTTTTGTTACCCCATATTCTTTGGGGCATGTGGAAGGAGCGGAATGCTAGGGTGTTTAAAAATTTTGAGAATGATATCTTTCATGTTAGTCAGAGAATAATGTGGAGGGTGGTAGAGAATGTGTTGGCAGTCACCATAGATACTTGTTCCTCTGCACCACATGGCCACCCTGAATTTGCAGTTGAGAATTGTCTTGGTTTTAATCTGGAGTTAATACCCCTACTAACTCCTAATTTAAGAAGATTTATTTTTTGGACCCCGTCTTCTCCTGGTTGGTTTAAGATTAATTTTTATGGTGCATCGAAGGGTAATCAGAGTTTGAATGGGGCTGGGGACGTGATTCGTGATAGTAGTGGTGACGTGATCCTAGTCTTCACGGAGGATATTGGCATTCAATCTTCTCATATTGTTAAAGATCGTACTTCCTTTTTGGGGATTTTAATACTCAAAGATCTAGGTATCCATATGGTCGTTATTGAGGGGGATTCTTTGAATGTTATAAACATGCTTAAAGGATATTGTTGTCCTAGTTGGCGTATCTTCAATTTATTGATGAATCTAGAGCCCATTTAAGTTCTTTGGAGGAGGTGTTAATTAAGTACGAATATAGATAAGGAAATGTGATAGCTGACTCTCTTGCAAATCTTGGTGGATCTCGTCAAAGTCTATCGGTTTGACATTCAAATTTTTTTCTCGATATCCTCCACCTTGCTAATTAAGATAAACTTTAATGCATGTTAGGTGGCGCTACATCATCTAGTGCTTCTACCTATTCTCGCTTGGTGGTGGAGTTTGCTTATCTCTGGCCTAGCAACATAATGCATTCTTCTGGCACCCACATTGTCTTCTCTGGTTTTGTTGGCATGAAGATCATCCTTGGTAGTGTCAGGAGGGATTTCCCCTCCTCTAGATTTTTAAATTTCAAAATTCTTCCTCCCAATGTCCCCTCATTTTTTGGTTTGGTGGGCCTCTCTAGTTGTTCGTTGTTTTATTAAAAATTCCCTAAGCATGTCAGTGTGAGGTTATCATTCTTTTGTGATTCCTTTTTGTTTTATCTTAGGAATTCACCCATTCTTCTTCTCAATGTTTGGAAGTAATCTGACATTTCTTTTCCCATGCGGGATGGGAAGCCTTTTCGTGTCTTATTTTTTTCTAAGTGGGAGTGCCCTCGTGGCCATGTATTTTATTATATTTTATGGATTGTCCTCACATATTTTGGAGGTTTTATTAAGGTGATGACATGTGGTTTATGTAGGATTAGCTCTTTCTTGGTGGTTGTCGAGGATAAAAAATGCTCTATTTTTCATAATTTGAAGCTCATTGACATCAATCAAAGGAAAATATTGGGCTTGCTGAAGAGGAAGTTGGACTAATCCAAGGATATTTCCCATTTGGCTGCTATTTTTCTCAATAGGTGGGTATGTTGGGGTAGAACCACCTCAGTTATCCACTCTGTAATTATTCTTGGATATTGGGTCTGTGCAGTTTCTTTCTGGTCTGCCCCTCTTTGTCTGGTGGGATGTTTAGTTTTGGTCTTGTTTTCCCGGGTGGCATTTTGATTGTGCATGTTTTGGGAGTCTTTTAAAACCCTATTTCTTATTAATAGTACAAAAAAAAACTCATAATATTGTTCATAAATCAAATATACAATCTCTTGGATTCTTTGTGATACAATGCATGAAAATTTATCTCCATAATATAACCTTACAAATGACTTTTCAATACTTGACTATTGCTCTCCTCAAACATTTGGGAGATGCTTCCTTTCTTATTCCTCACATATAACAAAAATTTCATGACTCTTGACTTTACATCTTATCACATATCATGTGACTCTTCACTTGTATATTTGACACTTACACACATGACTCTTGAATTACATGACACTTTGCACACTCTCACACTTTGCACACTTTATTAACTGGCACTTGGATTTTTCTCACACATTTACACATAACTTAGATAAAATATAAATTACACTCCCTAATCTAATATTTACAAATATACAAATATACTATGGAGGTACATTAACATTTACCAAATAATGTAATATCTCCAATATCCACCTAAATTACATTAATTGGTTTGAATACTTTTAGTCTCCAATATTCATCTTCTACTTTGATTCTTCATCTTCTATTCTTCTTCCTTTGATTATGTGCTTTGTTCTTCTTTTTGTTGGTCTTGGTCTCTTTCTTCTATTTCTCTTAGTTCTTTCCTATTCATTTTATACTTCTCAACAAACCATTACATTAATATATTCTATGAATATTGGAATTTAATGATTCCACATTGAAGTCAACATATGTTGAATGCATCAACATATTATCTTATTCGTTCTTTCATCATTCTTCATCTATATTCAAATCAACTTTCATTTTAGATTTTTTTATTGTCTTTTTGTCTTGATAGATCTCAAAAGCATGTAATACCATGTACATTTTTATGCCTATTTCAATAGGTAATATAATAGCATTTTGAGAATTCCACTATGCTTCAAAGAGTTTTTCATGAAGATAGTTGATGAATGTTGTAAACTTCTTTAATATTTTTAAGAATTAAAAACAATTTCTTCTTCAAGTTGTTTGGTATAACTTTTTTTTCATAAAAATTATCCATCAAGTTTTGTGTATAATATTTTATTTTTTCCAACATTTATTCATAATATATTGAACATGTATTCCTAATAATTTCTTTCATGATGAGTTCTTTTGATGTTAAATTCCTTTTTTTTTCAAATTTTTTAAAATCTTCAAATTAATTCCTTTGATGTAGAAATCCTTATTTCTCCAATAGTTTAATTTTTGATCAATTCATTTGATATAAAATACCTTACATCTCTTAAATTCAATTTGAATCAAATCAATCTTCACATTTATCAATTTATCAAACTTTAACAATCTTCAACAAACTATTCAACATTCAATAATCAAATGTCTTCAACATTAAAATTTCTCAAATCAATAATCAATCAACTTTTAAATTTAATTCATTCAAATTTCATAAATGTCATTCACTTCTTTCATCTCCCAAATTTTAAATTTCACAATATTTCAAATTTATTTAATCAATCAAACAATCTTTAATAATCAATTCTTATCTCTTTAAATAATCATTTTTCACAAAATTTCTTTTAAATGATAATTTGAAAAATCAAATGCTTTATTTCCTCACGTTTCCCAAATATTAACCTTCCACTTAATTTTTTAGATATTTAATTAGAAGTTGATTTATTCTCCTTTATATCTCTAATTATTCACTTTTAGAGTTATCAAAAATCAAATTTATTCATCCTTATAACTCCCATGCATTTAATTCATTTCCTTCCAATAAAAAAACAAATTGATATCCCCTTATATCTCCAAAATTAAATCATGCATCCAAACAAACATCTTTCCCAAAATAAAGCAATCAATAAAATAAATTTACATAAGCCATTTACCTTACTATTTCTTGAATACATGACAGCAGATACTTTTCACATGTAATACTTCTATCATGAATGTTACATCTTCACATTTTTTATCTCCAAAATGTTTTACCTCCTCTTTTACTCCTACTCTCTTAGGTAATTTTTGACTAGGTAATTTCTATCCCTTTACTTTAGCACTATATTGCAACATAGGTGCCTTCTCATAACTTAAATATAGGCTCTTTCTCATAGGGATAGCTTGACATTCAAAGGTTTACTTGTATCTACCTTTAGTCCACTCCTACGCTCTCCAATTTACACTTTCCCATCTCACATTAGAAAATTATAAGTTTGTATTCATCTCAAGGCTCTCGTATTCTCATTCCAATTCATCCATAGTCTAGATAAAAAAAAAATAGGCATATAGAAAATCATAGACTCCTTTGGATCATGCTTTACATAAGCATTTTTCATCTTCACCTTGTCTACTTCACTAATTCCTCAACCTCACTTTAACTTGGCTTTTTCACTGCTCATATTTCTTACTTCTCACATAGATTCTTTGAATCCAAATGATAGGTCTAACTCTACATTGGCTCATTGCCTCAAATTCTTGCTTTTTAACTTGCTAATCTCTTCAATGGTAACTAGTAATCTCAATACACCTCAAACTTGCTATTTCTCTCAATTTGGTGGATTTTATATTTAATATATCCTCATGTTTAGTATTTCCTTCATGAGGGATTCTACTCTGGATCCTCGAATATCCATACAAGGGCTTCTTCTTTGCTTTGGGATAGCAATATTTTGCTCATTATAATAGACACAAACCTCAACATTACGCTTTTTTCTATGTTTGTTTTATCATGGTTCTTCCTCGTGTTCACTGCATAGATAAACTTCACGCCATGGTGCACTATCAACCAATTTATTTAACTTTAATTTCTTCTTCTCTTAAACTTCCTCAAGGTGAAATAACCCCAAATTTCTCACTTCTTCCTCCATAATATCAAATTAGCAAGTGTACCTCTAATATCATTGATGGTGTTTCAACTAGATTATTTCACAGGTCCAATTTTCTAGGATCTAAATCAATCATTATATTAAAGCATACAACTATCTGGCCAATATAAATCAATTACATTCATATAATAACAACAATATTTCTCAATAATAAAAATTACAATATTATTCATTAATCAAATACAGAATCTCTTAGATTTTTCATGATGCAATGCATGGAGATTTGTCTCCATAATATAACCTTACAAATGAACTTTAAATAGTTGACAATTGCTCTTCTCAAATATATGAAAGATGCATCCTTTTCTATTCCTCACATAGAATAAAACTCTCATGACTCTTGACTTTACATCTTGGCACATATCATGTGTGATGTGACTCTTCACTTGTATATTTGACACCTACACATATGAATCTTGACTTACTTACATGACACTTTGCACACTTTCACACTTAATTACATAAGACTTGGACTCTTCTCACACATTGACACATACTTTAGATAAATATAAATCATACTCCCTAATCTAATATTTACAAATATACAAATGTACCATGCATGTACATTAACATTTACAAAATAATGTAATATATCCAACAGTGATACCAATCATGTAAAGAATATTTATGAGTCTATAAGAATATTCATCAAGCTACAAAGACATTCCACCTATATGTTTGATAGATTTTTTTATGATAACATTTTCAAGTTGCTATGAGTATTCATCCTCTACCAACATGGATATTTTTTATTTGGTCCTAAATATGTTGGATAAGTTATTATATTTTCATGTTGTTGAATGAGCCTTATGTGAATTAATTATACTTAAAATAATTTAAGAAATATCTAACCTTCCAATAGATAAAATACTTTACCTATTAATAATATTTGTTCACATCTTGTTGTTATTGCTACTTAGGGGATCCACTACTCCTCATCAACTTTTTAACTTTTTATTGTATTTAATCAAGGCATGATCCTCCCTAGTGTTTGCTTTAAGAATTTCTTCCTCCTGCTAAAACAAATTCATAAGCATCTCAAATATGGTACTCTAGTTTGTGACACTCAAGGTCATAACCAAAATCCTAAATATAAAAGGTAGTGCTCAGATGAATATGGGTATGAGAGTATAATTTGACTCTATTTCTCTTAATATTTGGAGCAAGACCAATAATTTATTAGTGTGTCTAATTTTATTATCGAAATTCTTACCACTCTTCATATTTTGGTGGTGCAACTAACTTTCTAGGTGTAGAATCTTACTTTTGTGCATTGACACAAACACAAGGAATTATTTATACCATTGATCCTTTGCAATTGTGGCATCACATATATGTATGGTTGTATCTCATTAGATGCATGATCATGACAATTAATAATACTTTTCTATATGTTTAAACAAAATTTTGTTATTCATTAGGGTTTGTTGCATGTCTCTAAGTTATTCCTATAATGACATCTTACACATTTTTGAACTCAAGATGAATTTTACAATTGATCTCCCAAGAAGAGTAATATTTTCCTTTTAATGACTAAGCAATGGAAAATAGTATTTTAGGTGCATTAACTACCATAAATAGGTAGTATATGCTAACCACTCTAGTGATTCAACTTATAAATACAGTATAAATGCTTCAATTTACAAGTACAATTACTTTTTGAATCATGAA
Organism: Wollemia nobilis; assembly: GCA_028583015.1. Taxonomy (NCBI): domain Eukaryota; kingdom Viridiplantae; phylum Streptophyta; class Pinopsida; order Araucariales; family Araucariaceae; genus Wollemia; species Wollemia nobilis. The sequence goes on along the minus strand of JAQPPZ010000386.1, from coordinate 686,141 downwards.
AAAAAAATAAAACTCATAAAACACTTGAAATATATAGTAATTACAATTACACTTGAGTATTTGAGTGATCAACTCAATGAAAATACTCATATATTTACCAATATCTTCTATATACATTAGTGAATGTTATTATCCACCAATATTGTACATATTTTACATTGCAATCATAATATTCTTTGAAATTTTTCTTCATTCTACATAATTAGCAATACATGTTGAATATGATATATTCTAGATAGTAATTGAATATAATCAAATTTAAATAAACATATCTCTTATAAAAAAAATTCAAAAGGTAGTGGTCAATTAAAGTTGCGGATTAGAAGAGTTTAAGAGCTAATTTGATCAACAAGGAAGAGCTACAATTTTTCCAAGTACCAGGGTAGCAAAAAGGTTAACCAAATCACCAAGCAATATTGCTATTGGGAGGTCAAAAAATGTTTGATAAGTTGGTGTTAATAAAGTTTATTATTCAGTATTACTTGAGTTCATTTAAAACATCATTTTCAAAGTTATTCAAAGTAGAAATAAGCAGATAGCATTATTATATTGAAACCTGCAAAATATATTATCACAAGTTAGTGCTAAAAGGTTCATTAAAAAGAGCAATAAGGTGAAACTAATAGTGCACAAAACAGGGTTGAATTGAAGTGTCAAACAACACCATTTAGCATAGGTGAACAACAACAAAATTTGGTGAAGAGAAACCACCAAAAAGGAGCATTATAACCATCAAGTGATAGAGCAAGAAGCTGCCATATCAAGGCAGGAAGAAAGCTACAAAAAGGAGAATAGAAGGTCTCAAAAACTTCGGTGCAAATTAAGGTCTTTTATCTTAATTATTGCAGAATTATTTGCACCATACTTGTCTTGTCCAACGTAGCAAAAGGAAGATAAAAGTTATAGGGTCTTAAGGTATTAAAACAATGTAGATTATAGTCATCCAGTGGCCATATCATCAAGCTTGAAGAGCAAACTTTGAAGCAAAGGGAAGAGAGCCAACCAAGGGCTCAAAAGCATAGTATTGAAGGTGCCAAATTCAGTGTCATCGATCGTATGAAAGCAGCATCCACAGTGCAAGAAGAACCCGCAGCTAAAAATATACCAAGTAGGGGCAGCATAACGACATTATTAAGGATGGTATAACGCAACAGGAGTGCAAGTTGCAAGGAGAACAGCGTAAAGGAACAACGTAGAAAAAATAAAGCTGCAAATAGAAAGGCACATTACCCAAGCGGATAAGAATGAAATCTTAAATGAACAGCCACCTACAAGATAGTGTTGAAGCGTCTTGGAGCCACCTTCGTTGGAGTAGAGCCACCTTTAATTAAGAGGAGCCACCATTTGTTCGAGAAAGCTTGCTGAGCGAAATAACTAGCAAAAATTGGCAAATCAAACCATAATATAAATTGCCGAGGACTGACAAGGTGTTGTCGGCCATGGCTTCCACGAAGAGCGCGCCCTCCCCCGTGCACTCCACATGAAGTTTCTTCCCATTCTCAGATTTTCTGAGTCTTCCAGCGAGCGGATAGTAATACACCAACACCTTCGACAGCGCCTTCCTAATTACTTTTGCAGGATCCGCCGAAACCTCATCTCTGGCATTGTAAACGAACAGTACGTTAATCATGGTTCCCATCATCAGTGAGTCGTTGTCGACAGACGAGAGATGGAGGAATTTCTCGGGTGAAGGCGCACATGGGGGCACCCTGGCTTCCACTTGACGCGAAAATTAGTTGAATGTTCCTCCTCCGCAAGCATCTCCATTGGAGTATTCTTCGAATTAACCAACAACAAGATAGACAAAATACAGGAAATTGCATTTAATGAAAATTCTATAAGTAGAAGTGCAGGCCGGCTTGACATTGCCCATCTAAGGACAAATAAAAGAATCTTGAACGGCCAGTAACAGGTAGCAAGAAAATTAGGCGGTTACGTAGGAGTTTGACATTTGTTACCAATGGCCTGCATGCCATTTATGTAATTAATAATTTTTTAGTAGAAATATTAATTTTTTTTATAGATCGCCTATGGGTCTTTGTAATAACCACTTTTTTTTTTTTATAACGTTTGGCTCGTGGGAAAACTTTATTCTTCTTATATAGAATTATTCAACTACCCATGAGTTTTGGTAATAACCAACCCATACTATTATTTTTTACTTTTATTTTTAGTAGGAAAACTATATTCCTCTTGAAAATAATATTTCACAATTAATTTTTTAATAAAAATATATCACTTAGGTTTTCGTAATAACTATCCTATATTTAAAAAAAAAAAATGGCTTGCCCAAAACTTTATTCCTCTTTTACATAATATTTCATTATCAATTTTTTAATAACAATATTTATTTTATATATAAGCACCTATGGGTCTTTTTAATAATTACCTCATAGCTTTTTGAGAAACGTTTGGCATGTGGAAAAACTTTATTTCTATTATATAGAATATTTTATTAGAGTCATAATTAAATCATTGATTTATTAAAAAAACATCCATTTATCTATACAACATTGTTACCTACTTTGCCTAATACTATTATTATTAATTGTTTGAAAATTTATTCAACTTTCATATATTAAAAGTATTAATGATTTTACGGGGAAGGAGAGGCAGGGTTTATAGAGGTAACTTCAATGATTTAACCTATGTTTGGAAGTAGAAACTTAGGAGATAATGTCTGTTTCCCGTGTCTAGTTGTCCTAGTTGTCAAGAATAACGAAACAGAGATTATAAAGATAACTTCAATGATTTAACTTATGTTTGAAAGTAGAAACATAAAAACTAATGTTTGTTTCCCGTGCCTAGTTATCTAATTATCAAGAATAAAAGAATATTATGTTTCCCTGATATCAAAAAAATAAAAAATAATAATATCACCATATATTGGTGACACCTTTTCAATCACATCAAATACTAATATTTATTTGACGAGATAATAAAAGGATAAATTTTTTTTTATCAAGGTTTACACCTTTTAAAACCGTGAGTATGTAGAATTAAAATGGATATAATATTTTAATAAATTATATTATAATGTTTTAAAAAATGTTTTATTTTTCTCCGTAGAATTGAGCCTCCGAGTTAAACATTTACATATTAGATATAATATTTTAATAAATTATATTATAATATTTTAAAAAATGTTTTATCTTCCTTCGTAGAACTGAGCCTTGTGAGTTAAACATTTACACAAATTAGATTTCAATCACATGAGAATTGGAATGTTTTAAGTTTGAGTTTTTATTTAATGCATATTTTTCTTGAGAATTGGAATGTTTTATGTTTGAATTTTTATTTAATGCATATTTTTCAACACGTCCAACTATTACATGACATAGTTTAATTCTTAAAAAATATTTAATTTTAATTAGATAACATCAATTTAAATACTTTCAAAACTTATATTTAATAGATTTTTTTTGGTTAGTGTAAGAAACTCTTACGACTACTATATAGGGTTGAGCAGTCTTCTTCCAATTATGATCTCTCGTTGTGCTATCCTCCCTCGAAAAATAAAATTTTAATTTTGGTTTGTTTCGAACATGTTTCCCCTTTTCAATTCCTATGACTATAAAATCAAGATAGGAAGGATATTCACTATATTTGACAAAAGACCATAGCCAACTTAGTCGAATCAGTCCATCATCTCCTTAATCACCCCCAAAACTCCCACCAAATATGGGATCAAGTGATGCAAAGATTGAAGATTAAACCTTCTAAGGGAAACCATCTTAAAGGGAATGTGAGTATTAGTAAATTGGATAGGAATAGAAATTGGCAACCTCCTCCTATGGATTTTAGAAAAGTCAATACTGATGGAGCCTCTAGAGGGAACCCCGGAAAAGCCGGTGTGGGAGGAATTGGTAGACTTTCGAGATGGCTCCCTGGTTTTTACTTTTGCTTGAGAATTTGGGTATTCTTTCCAATAACATTGCTTGAGGGGTATGGTATCCTCGAGAGGTCTTCGAGGAGGCTACTAAGGTTGGATGGGAAAAGGTGTTAGTTGAGTCGACTCTCAACTTATGATTAATCTCTTGAAGAATCCTTCTAAGAATCATAAGGTGGATTGGAGAATAAAAAGAATTATTAAGAAGATTCGGTTAATCCGGATGGGATTTTTGAAAGTTGATTACAATCATGTTGTTAGAGATCAAAACAAGAGAGCTGATGCTTTAGCTAATTGGGCTTTGGACAAAGGTGATCTTACTTGTTATGGCCACCCTCCTATATGGTGGGCTTCTCAAATTAGGGAAGCTCTTCTTTCTATCATTTTTTTGGATGGCTCCAGTTCTAAAGGTACCTAGTTTCTTCTTGTTTTTTTTTTGCTTCTATTTGGTTCATTCAGTTTTTTTTAGTTCCCTAGCTCATTCTATTCTTTATTTTGTTTCTGCTGTTGATTCTTGCCTTAATAGTCTTATGGTCTAGATCGGTCTTTGTTTTGTTCTTTTTTTATTTCTTTTTTCCTTTTTATTTTTTGTTTTGTTTAGTTTTTTAAGGTGGGTGGGTTTTTTTATTTTGTTTTGGTTTTGTGTTCTTTGTGTTGTTTTTTTTTGTTCTTGTGTTTTTATTGTTTTGTTTTTTTTTAATGTTTTTTGTTATCGTTCTTGTGTTTTTGATTGTGTTTATTTTTCTTGTTTTTTTTTGGGTTATGTCTTTGTAGTGTTCTGTTGTTTTTGTTTTGTCTGTGTTTTGTTATGTATTTCTTGTGTTTTTCTATGTGGTTTGTGTTGTGGTTTATTTTATCTTATTGTGCATGTTTGGTTGTGCTTTTGTTTTTGACACACTCAAGGAGCATGTTTTTTATTTTATTTTATTATTTTTATTGTTATTTGCTTATTTTTAATTGGGTTTGTGTGTTTGTTTACTCCTTGAGTGTGTCAAATGTGGTAGGCTAGGTCCGAGTCCTAGGCATTTTTGGCGAAATGGATACCCCTGCCTCCTTGGGTCTTACCCGAAAGTGGCATCCCTTTTGGGATGTTTTCCACAAATAAATAAATATATATATATATATATAATTTTTAAAATATTTTAAAAATATTATTATGTAAACTATTATATATATATATACCATAACCCTGTAAAGTTGAGAGCTGTGCTTATCAATAGAGAATTTAACACACAACCACCACACACCCACCCCCTCTGTAATGTCCCCATTTTCAGTGACTTGGTGGTAATGATCCTGATGACCTATTTAGAGTCCTTGTAGGTCATGCAGAGTGATGCTAAGGGACTCAACGCCATGGAGAATATATCTTGGTTCAAGCTCCAACATGGACTTCTGCAGTTGATTGGCCATTTTTGGGTCATGGGTGATATTTTTGGCCTTAGATGATTTATTTCCCTTTATGCATAATATATATATTTATAAAATAATTTTATAAAGGGAAATTATAATTAAAAATTATAAAGGGGCCATGTGTTTTAAAACAACATTGAGTTCACTAGGAAAGGGGTCAAGGTGGCGTTCCCCCCTTCTTGAAGCTTCTAGAAGATAGTCAATGCAAAGATAAATAAGGGAGTTGTGAACTCATTTGGGGATATTGGATATTTGCTTGTTTTGGTGATCAAATTTTTGAGGGCATTGCAGATTTGTGCAGTGTTGGAGCTTGTGGGGAGTCAACCTCCATGAGAACATTGGTTTCGTATGTGCAAGACCATACCTAGCCAATTAGAGGAGTTACTACAACAAGTAACTCATTGTGCTTCAGATTTTATTTCAGCTTAGGGTTTGTTGATTGGTGAAGATCAGCTTTGGGCAAAAAGAAGACATGGGTTTTGTTGCTCTTCTTCAGCCATTCAGGAATCCATATTCATATTGAGGATTGGAGCTCAAATAGAGGTATTTGCATGTGATTATTCATGACTATAATTTTGCTTCAGACCTCTATATTTATTCATATTTGCAGATTGGAAGGATATATAGTTATGGGTATTGTTGCATATTGAACCTTGGAGCATAACGATCATTTCAAGTACAAATTTGGTACCCTTGGGAGAGGAATTTATTTAATTTTGTAGGCATTAGGGTTGACTGGTTATTTTGCTTTAGACCTATATTTTTGTTCATAGTTGCAGATTTAAGGCTCATCTCTTTATGGGTATTGATTCATTACATTGCCTTTGGAACAACAATCGTTTTGAGTGCTTATTTGCGATCTATGATGAAGGGAATCATTTTCTAAAGAGGGCCAAAAATTCCAGCTAGCCGCCCCTTCCTTGAAGTCATAATTTTGGTGTTTGTGGGTAGTGTTAATGTGAATTGTTCATTGTTCAATAGCTGGAGCATCTCATGGTATGGGTGATTTGATCTATTGCATTGTATTGGTCACATTTTGAGGGTGATGGGCAGAAAATCAGTCTGAAGACAATGCTGTAATAGACTCATTTTTAGTCAGTTGAAGGGTTATGTTTATGTCATAACATAAGGGAAATATCATACCTTGGTAGTGCCTCCTTGGGAAACCAACATTGTGGCAAGTTTGTTGATTGTTAGAGGACTTCAAGGAGCTGTTCTGAGACCATTTTTTGAGTACACAGAGTTTTGATCAGACTTCAAAAAGTTGATCCTTTTATCATCCATTGGGTCTTATTACAATGACATATCATTGGGTGACATCAAAGAATCATTTAGCATTAATTCGGGTAAGTTTGTATACCATTTTGGGGTCATTCATAAGTCTGAAGCATCAAAGGGCTACCATTAATGTCTGAAGACAAGTTCAATATCAGTCCTTCATTCACTCATATTAGTGCCTAATTGACATATCACTTTCATATTTTTGGAGATGCATGTGTTGGAATTATCTTCTACTTGTTAGTGGAGTGTTGGAGTTGTTGTTGCTTATTCTGAAGACAACTTATGTCAGTACTGATCAGACCTCCATAATTTGCTATTCAAGGGTGATTCAGACATCAAACTTAGTGGAGAGCTTCCTCACTTCCTAGTGCTTTGTTTGGTGATCACATTGGAGCATTTCATGGGTGTTTGGAGAGCCATCCAAAGTCTAAAGACAAATCTGGTTCAGACCTGATTACTATCATTTCATAGCATCCATTGTGGTTTATAATCATCACTTGCATCGGGGAGTCATCAAGCAAGCTTGGGAGATCGTATTGGAGCAACTTTGGCACTGTTTTGTAATCTTATTCAAATCTGAAACTCCATATATCAGGTCTGAGACAAATATATCAGAACTTTGTATTTTTGATTTGGAGTTCAATAAAGTGTTCAAATTGCAATATATTATCTTTCCTTTCATTTGGAAATTAGATAGATATTATTGTTGCTTGTTATCATTCATTTTGGCATTGAAAAAAACACATCATATCAGCAAACCAAAACAACTCATATCAGACCTACATAAAAACATCTTTTGCATTCCAAAACACATACAAGGGGTGGACATTATAGTGGTATCAGAGCAAACCGATCCTGCCATCCTGTGGATTGAATTTTCATGAGTGAAAGGGATCTGAGGGCCTACAACAAGAATTTGAGAAGGGAACAATATCAGCTTCCACACCCATACCCAGAAGAGAGTACATTTTTAGCAGCATTAAGAAATAGATATATGGGTGAGAGATCAAACCAAGAGGAAATAGAAAGAAAAATGGTAGAGGATATTAGACAGACTCAACATAACATGCAACATAGCCTAGAATAATTAGTGGGTCTAATGCAGCAGCAGGTTCATGGGATAAACATTTTGGTTAATGCACAAGGTCCACGGGTGGAACAAAATAATCCAGAATAGAGACCTAATAATGAGGAGTCAACAGTTAACAAGGGGAGTACACATTCAGGATCTAGTGGTTCTAGGCCTACTATACCTAGATTTTTACCATGGCCAGAGCCTCCAGCTATTCCAGCCACACCACCACCTACAGAGGAGCCAAAGCTCACTATTGTTGAGCAGTATCAATAGTATCATCAGGAGTGGGAGTCTCTAGGCCCAGACTTTCATGATCTTATGCCATTCAGAGATTATGTGGATACTAGGAATAGACAGGCACCCAGGTCTAGAGGGAGACATCAGGGTCACATACAGCAGGGACAGGGTGAGGTACAACATCATACGCCATAGGGCCATAGGGTAATTCAGAAGAGAATAGGCAAGATACACATCCCCTTATTTGATGGTTTAGGGAGGATGACAATGAAGGCTTGGGTCCAAAATATGGACACATATTTATAGCTGAACCAAATGATAGAAGAGGACACCATTAAGTTTTGTACTCTACATTTGGAGGGCATCACTCATGATTGGTGGCACCATGGGATGCAGACTCTTGGACACGAAAGAGTGGATACTTACGCAAAGTTTACAGAAAGGCTCCAACGAAGATTTGATAGGAGGGAGCAGGAATTGGAGTTCAAAGAGTTGACTCATCTGAGGTAGTGGAGTTCAGTGGATGCCTACATAGCTGAGTTTTAGAGATTGTCCATCATGGTTACGGATATGTCAGAGAGGCACTTAGTGAACCTATTTATGGATGGATTATCTAAGCCATTGAGAGGTTGGGTTAAGGCATTCAACCCAACTACACTACAGGATGCCATTAGACAGGCTAGGGACATGGAGATCACTTCAGCCAAGTCCAAGAGCCAGTTCAAAGGAAAATATGGACAAGAGTTCAAGGGGAAGGATGGTCGAGAGATCAAAAGAGATGAAGATAAAAAGGCACTTAGGAAGGAATCAGAGCAGCCAAAGAGTACAACTACAAGACTTGATTCTGATGTCCTTAACGAACTTCGAAAGAAGGGACTATGCTTTACTTGTAAGAAAGCTTGGACTCCAGGTCATAAGTGCGAGTTTAAGGGAAAGTTGCAGCTGATTAGGTACTATTCGGATGATGAGAACAATTCAGAAAATTCAGATCAGCATTCAGATAGTGGGAGCAGCAGTGGAGAAGAGACTACAGATGAGCCAAAAAAATCTCCAAACCATGAGGACAAGGAAAGTAATATAGTTGCACATCTTCGCAGCTTACAGGGAGCACAATCCATCAGGATACAAGGTGTTTTATAGGGGCAGCATGTGGTTACATTGATTGACATAGGGGCCACACATAATTTCATTGTTGAGGAGCTTGTGGTATGCAAAGGATTGGGATTGGTGAATGTGGATGAAATCAAGGTTATAATTGTAGATGGATTCTCCATATCATGCACCAAGAAAGTGCCACAACTGAAGCTTAAACTGGGAAACTATGAGTTGTGCGATGATTTCTTTGTGGTCGGCACAAAGAATTTAGATATAATCCTTGGTATTCAGTGGCTACGTACCTTGGGAGACGTCACCTTCAATTTTTAGAAGTTAGAGGTAAAGTTTAAGGTGAAGGGTCAGAAGGTTGTGTTGAGAGGAATGACTTTGGGAGGACCTTGCTTAGTCACCTTCAATCGAATGGAGGGACTTATTGGGCACAATCAGATTGCGTGGCCAGCTCATTATGATACACTACCCACACCACATGAGGAGGAGCTTAAGGATGATTTAGTTACCAGTGAGGGGGTGTTGCTTTGTAGGTTTCCAACATGTTTCCCCTTTTCAGTTCCTATGGCATCAAGGATGGTGCGATCCCATCATGATGATACTCCTGGGAGAAAGAGTTATCTATTTTTGGAGTAGTGGCAGATTGATAGTGCTTGGTGCATCCCTTTCGACACTCAGAGGCCTATTACACACATGGCATTTTGGGATTTGGATATTGGGCACATTTCCAGACCATTCCCCTGGATGCAGTTGTTTGGCATGTGCAGTGTCAGTATGAGTGAGCTTCATGTCCAGTTGGTTGTGCATGGGTTACAGGAACAGAATGTACAGTTAGTGCATAATGGATTTTCTGTTTGGTTCATAGAGGCTCAGCATTAGCATAGTGAGATTTTTTAGAGGATGTTGTGGGATCTTGGTATACCTTGCCATTGCTTGAGGACAAGCAATGTTAAGGGGGGAAGACTGTAATGTCCCCATTTTTAGTGACTTGGTGGTAATGATCTTGATGACCTATTTAGAGTCCTTGTAGGTCATGCAGAGTGATGCTAAGGGACTCAACGCCATGGAGAATATATCTTGGTTCAAGCTCCAGCATGGACTTCTATAGTTGATTGGCCATTTTTGGGTCATGGGTGATATTTTTGGCCTTAGATGATTTATTTCCCTTTATGCATAATATATATATTTATAAAATAATTTTATAAAGGGAAATTATAATTAAAAATTATAAAGGGGCCATGTGTTTTAAAACAACGTTGAGTTCACTAGGAAAGGGGTCAAGGTGGCGTTCCCCCTTCTTGAAGCTTCTAGAAGATAGTCAATGCAAAGATAAATAAGGGAGTTGTGAACTCATTTGAGGATATTGGATATTTGCTTGTTTTGGTGATCAAATTTCTGAGGGCATTGCAGATTTGTGCAGTGTTGGAGCTTGTGGGGAGTCAACCTCCATGAGAACATTGGTTTCGTATGTGCAAGACCATACCTAGCCAATTAGAGGAGTTACTACAACAAGTAACTCATTGTGCTTCAGATTTTATTTCAGCTTAGGGTTTGTTGATTGGTGAAGATCAGCTTTGGGCAAAAAGAAGACATGGGTTTTGTTGCTCTTCTTCAGCCATTCAGGAATCCATATTCATATTGAGGATTGGAGCTCAAATAGAGGTATTTGCATGTGATTATTCATGACTGTAATTTTGCTTCAGACCTCTATATTTATTCATATTTGCATATTGGAAGGATATATAGTTATGGGTATTGTTGCATATTGAACCTTGGAGCATAACGATCATTTCAAGTACAAATTTGGTACCCTTGGGAGAGGAATTTATTTAATTTTGTAGGCATTAGGGTTGATTGGTTATTTTTCTTCAGACCTATATTTTTGTTCATAGTTGCAGATTTAAGGCTCATCTCTTTATGGGTATTGATTCATTACATTGCCTTTGGAACAATGATCGTTTTGAGTGCTTATTTGTGATCTATGATGAAGGGAATCATTTTCTAAAGAGGGCTAAAACTTCCAGCTAGCCGCCCCTTCCTTGAAGTCATAATTTTGGTGTTTGTGGGTAGTGTTAATGCGAATTGTTCATTGTTCAATAGTTGGAGCATCTCATGGTATGGGCGATTTGATCTATTGCATTGTATTGGTCACATTTTGAGGGTGATGGGCAGAAAATCAGTCTGAAGACAACGCTGTAACAGACTCATTTTTAGTCAGTTGAAGGGTTATGTTTATGTCATAACATAAGGGAAATATCATACCTTGGTAGCGCCTCCTTGGGAAACCAACATTGTGGCAAGTTTGTTGATTGTTAGAGGACTTCAAGGAGCTATTCTGAGACCATTTTTTGAGTACACAGAGTTCTGATCAGACTTCATAAAGTTGATCCTTTATCATCCATTGGGTCTTATTACAATGACATATCATTGGGTGACATCAAAGAATCATTTAGCATTAATTCGGGCAAGTTTGTATACCATTTTGGGGTCATTCATAAGTCTGAAGCATCAAAGGGCTGCCATTAATGTCTGAAGACAAGTTCAATATCAGTCCTTCATTCACTCATATTAGTGCCTAATTGACATATCACTTTCATATTTTTGGAGATGCATGTGTTGGAATTGTCTTCTACTTGTTAGTGGAGTGTTGGAGCTATTGTTGCTTATTCTGAAGACAACTTATGTCAGTACTGATCAGACCTCCATAATTTGCTATTCAAGGGTGATTCGAACATCAAACTTAGTGGAGAGCTTCCTCACTTCCTAGCGCTTTGTTTGGTGATCACATTGGAGCATTTCGTGGGTGTTTGGAGAGCCATCCAAAGTCTGAAGACAAATCTGGTTCAGACCTGATTACTATCATTTCATAGCATCCATTGTGGTTTATAATCATCACTTGCATCGGGGAGTCATCAAGCAAGCTTGGGAGATCGTATTGGAGCAACTTTGGCACTGTTTTGTAATCTTATTCAAATCTGAAACTCCATATATCAGGTCTGAGACAAATATATCAGAACTTTGTATTTTTGATTTGGAGTTCAATAAAGTGTTCAAATTGCAATATATTGTCTTTCCTTTCATTTGGAAATTAGATAGATATTATTGTTGCTTGTTATCATTCATTTTGGCATTGAAAAAAACACATCATATCAGCAAACCAAAACAACTCATATCAGACCTACATAAAAACATCTTTTGCATTCCAAAATACATACAAGGGGTGGATATTATACCCTCACACACTCACCCATGTACACTTGCGTTGTCCCATTGGGACTCAAATAGTTTATATATAATTATAATAGTAGCCAATGTGCACACCTAAAAGGCACAAAAATATATTTTAGGGTTTGAATGTGTCCCTTTGTTATAATTCAACACAATTTCTCCTACCAAATCATCTCTCTAGTCCATATAAATAAGGATCCTAGCCACTGTGCTCATGTATGAGGACTAATACCTCTCATCCACTTCCAAGAAAGAACCAATGTAGTTGCATATGGATTTGAAAACATCTCTAGACCAAAATTCTAATGATAACCATGGTAAATTTACCCATATAGGATGAAAAGGTATTTGAGTGGATATAGAGTCAAAATAAGGGTTCCAAAATTTGAGAAATAACAAAAATGACCCCCATAACCATTTCTCTAACATAATATTTGTCACATCTTCCTTAGTCCTGAACTAAAATGACAACCATTCTCTTACTAGAATTAAAAATATAGGCACATACCCTAGAACTTCCATCAATTCCCTAGTTATCCAATATACCAAGGAGTTTTTAGAAATTGCACGCCCATAAAACCTCCCAATAAGAAATTTCTTTGAGAGTTCAATGATGTCCCTCATTTTTACATCTTCTCCTATAACTAATTTTGCTTTATTACTCTTCCTTTGAATGCACTTAGTTTCCTTTTTACATGCTTCCAAGAGATTCTTCTTTGGATTTCCTCCTTTCCAATTCTTATTTTACCCCTCAAAGCCTTGATCAAAGAGTTGTGGCCTATTTTGAACTTGCTATAAAGATGACATAACCCAATCATAACTCTTGTCCAAGAGTTGTGTCTTCCTATAAAATCATCCTTGGTATTATATTGCACAAAAGATAAAATTATTAAAGTGATCTTGGCTCAACCTACCTATTATACTTTTGGTGTGTATGGTCTCAAAGAGAGATCAATTATGCTCAGTATAGTTGAAGCATGACAAGGTGTATTACATGAATCAAATTAGATGGAAAAAATAAAAAATCTTGTTTTTGTCAAAAAAATATTTATAACTACTTTACTAAAATTATCTTCTCGTGTAGTGCAGTTAGTGAAATTCTTAGGTGCTGGTAGAGGCTGACTTAGGTTCCATTCCCCCTATGTCCACCCTATAGATACAAGGTGTAGCTGGTAATATCTTATGTACTAGTAGAGGCTGACAAGACTCCATTCCCCCTGTGCCCATCTTGTTGATACCCAAATGGTTGTGTTGTATTCCCCTATTGATAAGTGTAGTTATCGACCTTACGAGGGATCATGGTTGGTAGGGGACTACTCAAACCTATGCATCGATCATAGGAGTTTATCATACTAACCAAAAAAATTATCTGCTTATGTAGTGTAGTTGGTTAAAGTCTTTGGTACTGGTAGAGGTCAACCCAGGTTCCATTCCCCCTATGTCCACCTTGTAGATACAAGGTGTAATTAGGAATTTTCTATGTGCTGCTAGAGGTCGACAAGGCTCCATACCCCTTGTGCCCACCCTTTTTATTCCCAAATGGCTGTGTGTCAATCCCCTATTGACAAGTGTAGCTTTTAGCCTTACAAGGGGTCATGGTTGGGAGGGGACCACTCATCCCTATGCATCTATCGTAGGGGTTTATCACACTAACCATAATTTTTTATAATGAGACCTCCTACTTTAGTTTCGATACTCTGAATCCCTTTGAGTGGGAGACCTCTAGTTCTTATTTTTTGGTTCTAACTATTTTAAATCATTGGTAGCTTTAATCAATTTTCTTTGGTTGGTTGGTTGGATCTATGACCAGGGTTGTTTCTCTAGCCATGGTTTTGGTGGGTAGCATTTTTTCTAGAGGGGGATATCTATTGTGGACCTAGGTGGGTTCATTTTGTATTTATTATGGGTGTACTATTAGTATTTGTTATATTTTGTCTAGGGATAGGGTCAATTGCCAAATCAAACCCTTTGGGGATGATATTGGATGGTGTTACTATAAAAATTCTCACTTTTATTCTCTTGATTGGCTCTAGCTATAATTTCTTTGTTCTAGTCATATGGAGTTGTTGGCTCTTATGATAGGTTTCTTTACCAGTTGTGGGGTCTTAGTTAGATTCTTTAGTATTTCTTATGGGTTGTAATATATATAATTAAAAATCTTGGCAAGTGGACCAAATACTCACCCAAACCTGTGAGGATGATATTGATCTATCTTACTACAAAGGAATCTAGCTTTTAGTATCCTTATTCTAGGGAGTATCCCAGCTTTGGTGGTTTGTAGATATTACTTCTTCAGGTATAGCAGTGGTGGTTGTGGTTTATCATGGGACTAAAAGACTTTTATTTTTTTGGGATCTTCCCCTTTTTCTTTATCATCCCTCTAGGGATCTGTTCTTCATTGGGGTAGATTCAAGGATAATTTCAAAGTATGTGTAGAGACCCACAATTTTGTTGGGTTGTTTTCAATGTAGTGGTACCAATTTTAGGTTTTCTTCTTTCCCAATTGTGGCCTAGTGGAGTGTTCCACCTTGGTTTCTGGTTCAATTTTTGGGATGAGAGGTTCTTTCTCATTTGGGCATTGTATCTCAAAGCTTCCAGCAGCTAATTTTATTTCTTTACTGAGTGGGTGTTTTAGAGATATTTTCTTTTTTGCACTCAAATTGTATTGTGTTCTTAAGGGAAAATTTGTTTCTTCCCTATGGAGGAGGTGTTGGGATCCACTATTTTTGGTAGCTAGTTTTATTTTTTGACTGAATGGGTATTTCAGAGCTATTTCCATCTTCAGTGCTCACATTATGTGGTGTTCTTAGGGAAGAATGTTTTTTCTTCCCGTGTTCTTCCTATTCTCCCTACTGTTGCAGAGGTTTCTATTCTTTAGGATTTTATTTGGTGGTTTTTGGATCCTAGAGTAGTTTTTCATTTTGAATTTCTTTTGGGTAGGATTCAATTCATCAGATAGATTATTTTATGTGTTGTAGTGTATCTTTAATGTCTTTTAGAGATCCATTTTATGGGTGTGTATCTTTATGAGGGTAGTTGAGTCTCTCTAGCCAATGCTTTTGTTTGAATTTAAATGGTATCTTCCTTGCTATGTCGGGTGGAAGTATTTGACCTGCGGTTTTTTGGTTTTGGGATGTTATCTCCCTTGGTAGAGTTGATGTATAAGGTTGAGTTGTCCTTTAAAAACCCTTATTTTTAAAAATACCAAAGAAAAAACTATCTATTTATGTCACAATATGTATAAAATCACAATACAAATAATTTTCAAGTTATAACCAGAGGACGGAGGTATGGAATAATTTTGCAGTAAAAAATGCTTCAAAACATATCTGAGATGGAGATAAAGACATAAAAAATGAAACATCTACACAATTGCATATTTTTAGTTGCATAAATACATTCTCTTTGAACTACGATATGTATCTCTCAAATACTTCTGTCTATAATGGGCAACTAGGAAAAACTGAATCATTTGGCTGGGTTAATTTTGAGTGTCTAGATTTTATCTTTCTTTGATGCATTTATGGTGTAGTAACTAATGTGTCATATATAGTTGTAGATACAAATCATAAATTTAGCTACTTAGGTCAACTAAGCCCATTGTCTCCCTAAACCAAGAAAACTTCTTAGTACTCATAAGCTTAGTCAATGAATATACAACATTCTTTAGAGTATATTTTTTCTCCAGTGACATCTTATCTTCAACAATATCTCTAATCAAATGGTACTGTACTACAATATACTTTGTCTTATAATGATAAGCAGGGTTCTTTGCTAAATATATTACACTTTTACTATCACAATTTATCCTTACAATTCTCTATAATAACTTAACATCGACACAATATTTGTAACTATACTACTTCCTTACTTGCATGAGTGGTTGCCATGTACTCAAATTTTATAGTTGAAAGTACCACTACAACTTACCTCTTGCTCATCTAGTTGTCTGATCTACCAAACAAGAAAAATACATAACCACTTTGGTATCTTCAATGATCAATATATCCAACCCAATCTACATCAATAAAACCTTATATATTCAATATCTTGTTTTCTTGATACCATCCTTAATAGAATATTGCATAATCTATTATGCAACACAAGTATCTGAAAACTTATTTTACAATAGTCCAATGTTCTTTCTATGGTTTTGACATATATTTACTTGCAACTCTCACTACATGGGTAATGTCTGGTTTGGTACATACCATGGCATACATAAAACTTCCAATAGTACTTGCATAAGTAACATGAGATATTTCATCTTCCTCTTCTTGTATATTTGGACATTGTTTTACAGATCGCTTAACACCCAAAGGAATGTGAGTCTTGACTAGTTTACAATCATGGATATTAAAAATCTTTGATATTGTCTTAATATATTTTCTCTAAATCGACCAGAGTCTTTTTTTTTTATCAAAACCTCTTAATCTACATTCCCAAGTTAAAATTTGCAAGACCAAGATCCTTCATATCAAATTGAGATAACAATTGAGACTTAAAGTTCTATATGGTTTCCTTTTCATTTCCAAGTAACAACATATAATCAACATACAATGCCACACTAATAATGTGATCACCAAATTTTTTTACATACACATAATGATCAAATTTTATTTATGAAAAATGAAGCCCCAAATACATAAGTATTAAAATTTTGATACCACATTCTAGGTAATTTTTTACACCATATAGAGATTTCTTCAAACTGCATACCAAGTCTTCCTTTCCTTTTATTGTAAAACCTTCTTGTTGATGCATATAGATTTATTCTTCTAGATTCCCACATAGGAATGCTTTCTTCATATCCATTTGCTCTACTTCTAGGTCAAATGCAATAAAAATAGATAAAATAAATCTAATAGAATTTAGTTTAGCAATAGAGGAGAAAACCTCACCAAAATCAATTCCCTATACCTAGGAATATCTCTTTGCTACCAGACAAGCTTTGTACATCTCAATTTTACTTTCTGCATTAAAATTATCCTTGAATACCCATTTTCTACCAATTGATTTTCTTACTATAGGCAACTTCACCAAATCCCATGTCTTATTTTTATCTAAATATTTTATCTCATCAACCATGGCCTTCTTCCATAATTTACCATCCTTTGCATTAATTACCTCCCTAATAGTTATAGGATCATCATTAGTAATAGATAAAATAAATATAATGAAAAATATATGAACTATATCTTTTGATTTTCTTCTTTCTTGAGTCGATCTCCTCAAGACTAGAGTTTGAGGATCTAGTTCATCATCTTCTATTGAGTCAGATTATTTATCCATGAACTCAAACTACACTTTTTTTCTTCCTCTCTTGGTTTTTTTTCCTACTCAAGAGTACCTTTGAAATATTTGAAGATTACATCTCAACTATAAATAATTGTCCTAGTTTTTGGGTTCCAAAGATTGTAGTCTTTTAAACTATAATTATAGCCAATAAATATACATTTATTTACTTTATTATTTTATTTATTTTTTCCTTTAGAACATTCACATCATCACAACTAAAAATTCTAAGATGTTCAATAGAGGGTTTCTTACTAGTCCATACCTCATACATAATTTTATCAACCAATGTTGATGTAGGTGATCAACTTACCATATTAAATGCAATGTCCATCACCTCTACCCAAAATTCCTATGCTAACCTTGCAACATTGAGCATAATCATATTTTCCATCAATATCCTACTCATTCTTTCTACAAATTTCTTCTATTGAGGAGGCTATGGAGTTATATTTTGCCTTGCTATTTTGCATTGCTTACAAAACTCCTCAAATTCATTATTGTAAAACTCTCCTCCATTATTTTTCTACAATTTTTTTATCTTATTCTTAGTCTAAGTTTCTACAAGAGCCTTAAAATATTTGAATTTTGCAAAGATATCAATTTTTTGGGAGAAAATATATCCATACATACCTTGAAAAATCATCTATAAATGAAACATAATACAATGATTTTTGAAGCAATGGAACAGGTTTAGCTCCAAAAAAATCATTGTGTATCAACTCCAAAATATCTTTTACTCTTACAACACTAGATGGCAACTTTATCCAATTATGTTTACCATATGTACAATGTTCACAAAAATTAAAATCTAAATAAAAGTAAAAAATACCTTCAACCATAATTTTAGGATGCAAATATCAAATGTCTTTTGCTCCAATATGTCTGATTCTTTGATGCCAAAGCATCACCTTATCTATAATAAGAGTAGGTTTTTTATTTAAATTATTATTAGAAACAATAGAACTATTACATCCATCAATCATAGTGTTGCCCAATAGCTTGCACAAAATTCCAATATAAACTCCTCTTGCCAACACCATTGCTCCTTGAACCATTCTATAGGTATATTTTTTAAATATTTTCTACTTACCTATATCACTCATTCTACTCACAACTATTAATTTTTTGCCCATCCTTAATACATAAAATACTAGGGAGATTTTTTTTAATTAGATAAAATAAGGGGTTTTGAGAGGATCCCCAAACCTTAATACATATGGAATGAAGAAATATCAATGAGAGAATAAATATCTTTCTCTACTATAAATACAAACCAAAAGGAGACAAAAATCCATTAAAAAAAAAATTTCATACATCACAACAACATCGAGAACAATCGCCAAATAGAACCAATCAGAAAGCAAAAAAGCCTTACAAATAAATCCATGGCTAGTGGGAGAAGAACCATATTTTTCGACCACTAAGAATATGTCGAGACCTTATAATGGTTAACATTTTCTTGGATGTCATTAGTGAAATCAATCACCACTTGGAGCAATCCCAGTAGTGCACCCTTCCATATTTCAACAATAGTTTAACCCTTCCATGTCCTATGATTCTAGAAGAACTCACTTTCATTATATTTTTCATATTTAAAAAACCATTATCTGTGAGGAATCATATGAAAAGAAACTCCCAAGTTGATCAACCATACATATTGATTTGAATGTGTTCTCATATATTCCAAACATACATCCCCTCTTTGTATGAAGGTATTTAATTTTGTGGGAGAACTATCATCAAATCCTTTACTTTTAGCAATATTTTTTGATCTATAGTCTTTCTTTAGATACCTAGCTTTATTGCATTTATAGCATTTTTGTATAAGTTTTATAGGATATTTAAATATCCCTCTTGAATTTGACTTATATTTAGAATTATGCTTATTTTTATCTTGGGAACAACCCCTTACAAATAAGATATCCCTAGGTAATCCCTTCATGGATATTTTCCTCATTTACTTTGATAACAAGGATGCAACCACATCTTCAAACCTTAAAGTAGCTATAATAGTATTCCCAATGGCCATAAATAGATTATTCCATGAATCTATAAAATAATATAAAAAATTATTAACCTTGTCTTCTTTAATTATTTTAATATCGATAAAGGCTAATTAACTAAATGCAATGAGATGTTATACCACAAAATATCCATCACTCATTTGAAGGAGATATAAATTATTTCAAAGGAGAAATTCATTTACCACGAACTTTGATTGATATAAAGTCTTTAACTTCTCCCATAGCTTTTGAGTCCTATTTTCTCTAGATATATTAAGCCACACAAAATTTGTAAGGCATAGACAAGTAGTACTCTTCACCTTATTATCTAGCTTCTTGCCATCTTATATTGATATATCCATGTGTTTTTTCTTGACACAACAACCCATTGATATCTATCCATAAGTAGATCTTTTATTTTAGCTTCTATAACTCAAATCTCTTTTCATTAATTTTTTTTTATCTTGAATCCTTGTATTGCTAGTCATTTTCCTTCACACTAGATTCAATTGCACAAAACCCCCACTCAAAAATAGGTTTATCCCAAACCCAAAATACCCTTGCTCTTCTTAAGTAGAGCTTAACCCTATCAAAAAATGCATCCCACTAAATCCAATAACCACATTTTGATACCAAATGAAAAGGTTAATAAACCTATGCTAGAGATATTTAATGCAAATAATTTTTATTTATCTTTTATTACATCGAAGGGTGCTCACTGGTGAGCAACTTTTGAAACATGGTTTTCATGGCCTATTTAGATGTGAAATGTGTGGAAATAATGTGGAAACTCTTAGCAATATTTTTATTGAGTATCCCTTAGCCTTTGAGTTGTGGAGGAGAATGACTATCTTATTTGGTTTACAGTACTCCAATTTTTCTACTCTTGACAACTCTGAAGGGATTGGCCTAAACAAGAGGTTGTTAATAATTTTTTTAGGTAGTTAGTTTGGATGGGAACAACCATATTCTCTTGGAATATCTAGAAGAAAATAAACAACTAGATTTTCAAATAAGAAAGGAAGGATATTCACTATATTTGGTCAATGACCATTTCCAAATTTGCTAAATCAGTCCAACAAATTTTTAATCACCCTAAGACTCCTACCAATGATGCTATCAAGTAATGTAAAAATTAAAGATTCACTCTACTATTTGCAACCAACTTAAAGTGAATGTGAGTAATCGAAATATGGATAGGATAAGGAATTGGTAACCTCCTCCTAAGAATTTTGAAAATTTTAATATGGATTGAGCCTCTAAGGGAACACTGGAAAAGTCAATGTGGGAGGAATTGGTAGATTTTTAGATGGTTTCCTAGTTTTCATTTTTGCTGAGAATTTGGGTATCCTTTCCAATAACCTTGTTGCGGGGTATGGTATCTTCAAAGACCTTTTAGAGGCTACTAAGGTTGGATGGAAAAATGTGCTAGTTGTATCTGAATCCCAAGCCATAATTAATTCGTTGAAGAATTATAAGAATCATAAGGATGATTCCAAAATAAAAAGAATTGTTGAGAAAATTAAATTAATACAAATGGGATTTTTGAAAGTTGAATACAACCATGTGGTCAAAGAATAGAATAAGATGATCCATGCTTTAGCTAATTGTCTGTTGGACAAAGGTGATCTTACTTTCTACGACCACCCTTTTAGATGGAGGGTTTCACAAATTAGGGATGCTATTCTATCTATCCTTTCTATGGATGGGTCTAGTACTATAGGTACCTAGTTTATTTTTGCTTTTCATTAGCTTCTCTTTGGTTCGGTCTAGGTTTTTCAGTTACCCAACTCAATAAGATCATTCTTATGTTTCCTTTGTTGAATCTTGGCTAAAAGGCTTGTTGGCCTAGAAAGGTCGAAGATGTAATTTATTTTTTCCATAAATTTAATTTTTTGGTGTGTGTGTGTGTGTTTTTGAGTTATTTTTGTTGTGTTATATTTTTTGTTTTTTGAGTTTTGTGATGATTTTATGGTTTTTTTGTTTTTTTTTTGTTGTTTGTTATTTTTTGTTATTGTTTTTGTTTTTTTGCATTTTTTTTGTTATTGTTGTTTTTGTGTTTGTTTATTTGTGTTGTTTGTGTTTTTGTTATTTTAGGCATGCTCTTTGAGTGTGCCAAAGAGGGTAAACCAGGTGCGAGTCTTAGGCAATTTTGGTTGAGTAGATACCCCTACCTCCTTTGTACTTACCCAAAAGTGGCACCCTGAAAGGGGTGTTTTCCACAAATGAAAAAATATATATACTAATGCAAAAAAAATCATCAAATAGAAGAAAAAATAACATGAATTCCTCCTTAGGACTTACCCAAAAGTGGCATCCTGAAAGGAGTATTTTCCACAAACAAAAAAATATATACTAATGCACATAAAATCATAAAATAGAAGAAAAAATAACATGAATTCACAATAAACAGGGATATCTATCCTAAAAACCCTCGACCAAAAAAATTAGCAAAAACTCAAAGTTGCGCATCTTGATTTTTATTATTGTGTGTTGTTTGAACAAAGCAATTACAATATATATAAGTATCCCATAACACCAACCAACCCTAAATTACTAAGTGGTATTAGAATACAATGGATATAAAACTATGGGCTAAAACCACCCATATCTAATAATTAAGAAAACCACCTGAAAAATAAGATCATGATCTAAAACCTTTACCTACTAATTAAGGATATCACCTCATAAATAAGACCATTATTGCCTCATAAATAAGACCATATGCTAAAACCATCCATTATTGCTAATTAAGGAGACTACCCCTTCCTTTTTGATGCAAAGGGTACAACACATCTTGGATTGAACTTTTTGAGTTAAACATCCACACAATTTACATTTCAATCTCTTAGGAATTAGAATGTCCTAGGTTTGAGTTTTTATTAAGTTTAAATGACATTAATCTACATCATTAAAAATATGGATTTTTTTTTTATTAGATAACATCAATTTAAATGGTTAAAAATGTAGATTTAGAATTTTAATTTTTTTAGACAATACATGCATAGTTTTCAAAATAAAAAATTTTATTGTAATATCAATATCAACTTTTAATCCATATAAACAAGTTTTTTTTAATAACAATAATAATAAAATGCTATAATTTTTTAAAAATAAAATTTAAAATTTTAACAAGTTTTTGTTAAATTTCCTGTTGATAAACATAGTTCTCTAAGTATCATTTAAAATATATATTAAAACCAATGATAGGAAATATGTGTCAAACCATCTCTCAGACGGAGATAGAGACTGAAACTTCTGCATAATTGCACACAATTATTTGCACAAATACAATCTCTTTTGAATACTTTTACGGTCTGTATCTCTCAAATACTTCTACGTATATAAATAATATTACCAGATTTCATCATAGGGTTGTTTGGATAATATAAAGCTTCCGCCACTCCATTCAAATTCTCAAATTCTCGAACGCTGTTGTCGCTGATTGCCCTTTGCATTTCTAACGCAAGCAATTTCAGTTTTGATGGAGGTATGGACACCAATATCTTTATTCCATCCCCATTCTTCACGGGTAAAAGGATGTTACAATGGGTAACTTTGTTCCATAGAGCCAAGCACAGGTTAGCTGCTTCTCCCCACTCATAGTCTACATTGTCGAATCCCAGCCACCTCGAGCCGCTAATAATCAATTTTTTTTTCGAAATAATAGCCTGTGAGCTATAAAGGATAATGGCTATTTTACTTGGCTTACAGTGCTCTAATTTTTCTATTCTTGAACAATTGTGAAGGGATTGGCCTAAAAAAAAAAGTTGTTGATCATTTTGTTGGGTAGTTAATTTGAATAGGACAACCATCCTACCTTTGAATATTTAGAAGGAAAAAATAACAAAATTTTCAAATAGAAAAAAAAAAAATACAAAAGATAATTGCCAACTTAGTTGAATCAATCCAGCAAGTCCTTAATCACCTCAAAATTCCCATAATGGATCACGTAATTTTAATATTTAAGATTCACTTTACTATTGGAAACCAACTTAAAGTGAATGTGAGTAATCAAAATATGGATAGGACAAGGAATTGATAGCCTTCTTCTAAATTTTTTGGAAAATTCAATATGGATAGAGCCTTTAGGGGAACCCTATAAAAGTTAGTGCACGAGGAATTGATAGATTGTTAGATGGTTTCTTAGTTTTTACTTTTGCTAATAATTTGGGTATCCTTTCCAATAACCTTGTTAAGGGGTGTGATATCCTTAGAGACTTTTGAGAGGCTACTAAGGTTGGATGGAAAAATATATTGGTTGAATCCAACTCCCAAGTCATGCTTAATCTATTTAAGACTCCTAAGAATCATAAGGTTGATTGGAGAATAAAAAGAATTGTTGAGAAGATTCAATTAATTTAAATGAGATTTTTGAAAGTTGAATACAATCATGTGGTTAGAGATCAAAATAATTTTTTTGATTCTTTAGCTAATTAGGCATTGAATCAAGGTGATCTTACTTGCTACAACCACCATTTTATATGGTGGGCTTTGCAAATAAGGGAATGCTCTTCTATCTATCGTTTCTATGGATGGCTTTAGGATTAGAGGTACCTAGTTTATTTTTACTTTGTATTAGTTTTTCTTTGGTTTAGTTTTGGGTTTTTAGTTCCCCAACTCAAAAAGTTCATTCTTATGTATCCTTTGTTGAATCTTGGTTAAAAGGCTTGTTGTCCTAGAAAGGCCAAAGATGTAATTTGTTTTTTCCATCATTTTAATTTTTCGATGTGTGTATTTTTTAGTTATTTTCGTTGTGTTTTTTTTTTTTTGTTATTTGTTATTTTTGTGTTTGTTTGTTTGTGTTTTTATTGTTTTAGGTATGCTCTTTGAGTGTGCTAAAGAGGGTAGGGTAGGTGTAAGCCCTTGGTAATTTTGGCTAATAGTAGGGTTATGCATAAGAGATTGGACCCAAATGTACTTGTAAAAATATGGTCAATCTTAATCAAAATCAAGGTGAATCTTAAGCAAATCAAATCAGTCATCTTCACACCAAAATTTGGGGTATTTGAAGCTCTAAAAAATAATGTCATATTTGGGGTAAATTTTGACCTATTAAATCACCTTATAACTTCATACAAACACCACCATTAGATCTGGCTTGAAAAATCTTTCCAAAGAGTACAAATATTTCTATGTTTGGATATATATAATGGCAAATATACCCTAAGAAAAAATTGGTCGACATCGAAGGTCCTCATATTCGCCAATTTCTAATTTTGCAAATCCTAATATTTGCCCATTTTACGAATATCTGCCACTATGCATAACCCTAGATAAAAAATACCGCTACCTTATTGGGACTTAACTAAAAATAGCACCCCAAAAGGGATGTATTCCACAAATAAAAAATTATATATATGCAAACAAATCATAAAATAGAAGGGAAAATAACATAAATTCACAATAAACACAAATATTTATCCTAGAGAAACTCAAAGCTACACCTCTTACTTTTTATTAGTGTGTGCTCTTTTAACAAAGCAATTAAAGTATATATAAGTATCCCATAACACCAAACAACCCTAAATCAAAGTAGTATTAGAATACAATGGATATAAACTATGGGCTAAAAAACCTTGTATCACCAAGTGGTATTAGAATACAATGGATATAAAAATATAGACTAAAATCAGCCATATCTAATTAAGAAGACCACCCAAAAAATAATATCATGAGCTAAGACCACTACCTACTAATTAAGGAGATCACCTCATAAACAATCCCATGGGCTAAAACCATCCATACTTAATTAAGGAGAAGCCCCAAAAATAAACCCCCCACATTTTTTTTTTTCTTTTTGATGCAAAAGATACAACACATATCATTTATGGGTTTGAACTTTATGAGTTAAACAGTCACAAAATTTACATTTCTATCCAATGGGCATTAAAATGTTTAGATTTGAGTTTTTATTAAATGCATACTTTTGAATGCATTCAACCATTAAAATGACATCGATCTACATCATTAAAATATGGATTTAATTTTTATTAAATGACATCAATTTAAATGATTAAAAATATTAATTTTATAATATTTTAAATTTTATTACATAATAAATACATAGTTTTCAAAATAAAAAATATTATAATACCACTATCAACTTTTAATTCATATAAATAACTTTTTAAATAACAATAATAATCAAACGATATAAATTTAAAATTTACCAATTTTTGCTAAACTAAAATTACATAATTATAATTATCAACATTATTATTGTGATATTATTATTAAATTGTATTTTATATATAATTATAATTATAATAACCAAATTTTATATAAATGGTTTATTTGGAACCTCTTTTAAAACCAATGGCGCCGAATATGTTCCAAACCATCTCTGACACGGAGATAGAGACATCATAACTGAAACTTCTGCACAATTGCATACTTTTATTTCCACAAATGCATTCTCTTTTGCATACTTTTATTTGCACAAATACATTCTCTTTCGACTACGGTCTGTATCTCTCAAATACTTCTACGTCTATAACTAATATTACCAGATTTCATCAACAGCGCTTTTCGGAGAATATGAAGCTTCCGCCGCTCCATTCGAATTCTCGAACGATGTTGTCGCTGATCGCCCTCTGCATTTCTAACGCAAGCAATTTCAGTTTTGACGCAGGCATGGACACCAATATCTTTATCCCATCCCCATTCTTCACGGGCAAAAGGATGTTAACATTGGTAAATTTGTTCAACAGAGCCCAGCACATATTAGCTGCTTCTCCCCACCCATAGTCTACTTTGTCGAATCCCAGCCACCTCCAGTCGCTGATAATCAAATTTTCTTGGGAAAAATACGCATCCATTACAGGCGGATTGGTCTCCACAAAGTCGATGGTCGATCTTAAAAATTCGTCGGTCAATGAAAGCTTTTCTGTCTTTACAAGCTTAGCCGCGTTCAAAAGAGATCCATCGACCAGCTCCTCGCTAGTAGTGACTGCACATAAGTTAATGATGGCATTGCCATAATATCCTTGTGGAAGCGCCGGCTTAAATGACTTCCTTCCGTCAGCTGCGTAGATAAGCTTCACGCCATGGTGACCTGGAATTTGGAGAACCTTTGTTCTCGCTCGCCAGGCTAACCCTGCGATGATTTCGAAAGCCGTGAACTCTAATTCTTGGCACTCTTTCATTACGGCTCGTTTCATCTCTTCTATGACATTGGAGCTTATAACCAGAGAGGCTGGAATATATTCCTCTGTTTCTGGAATCGGGCGCTGGCAGTGGCATCGGGTCTCTGCAATCATTAACGTGTGGTGAAATTCAACGCGTGGCGGATGCCTGGGGTTGAGCAGATCTCTGCGCCAGATTGGTTCTACGGAAGGCTTCGCATGCCCCCTCGCCATCTCGCCAAGGGCGTTGAGAAACTGCCCAATTCCTCGTCCGTCACAAATGCCGTGGTGAAAACTCAGTCCCAAAACAAAGCCGCCGCATCTAAAACGAGTTACCTGTCATTCCAAGGTGAAAAAAGAAACATGGGAACGTGATTGACGTGCAGAGTATCATGAAACTACGAAACTACGCATATCGTTAGAAAATTGAAATGGGCGGGGGAAAATTATGGCAATCACTTATGACAAGTACGAAAATAGAAATACCAAAAACCCCCAAGCATTTACCAGTCACATTTGAAGCCTTCCTTATATAAGAGTTACCTGAATAGCTAGTAGATAAGTGTCCTCAATGTTTGTATCAGGAGGGCTCTCAAAACAGAGCTGTTTGTACGATGGTTTCAAGTACTCCAAATTGCCGAGGACGGATAGGGTGTTGTCGGCCATGGCTTCCACGAAGAGCGCGCCCTCCCCCGTGCACTCCACATGACGTTTCTTCCCATTCTCAGATTGTCTGAGTCTTCCAGCGAGCGGATAGTAATACACCAACACCTTCGACAGCGCCTTCTTAATTACTTTTGCAGGATCCGCCGAAACCTCATCTCGGGCATTGTAAACGAGCAATACGTTAATCATGGTTCTCATCAGTGGGTGGTAGTCGTGAGGCGAGAGATGGAGGAATTTCTCGGGTGAAGGCGCACATGGGGGCACCATGGCTTCCACCTTCCACTTGACGCGCAAATCAGTTGAACGTTCCTCCTCCGCAAGCATCTCCATTGGAGTATTCTTCAAATTGCCCAACAACAACAAGATAGAAAAAAAACAGGAAATTGCCTCTAATGAAAGTCTATGGTTTATTACTCTCTATAAGTAGAAGCTATGGACAAATAAAAGAATCATGAACGGCCAGTATCTAGTAGCAAGAAAATTAGGCGATAACTTTCGAGTTTGACATTCGGCAAGAAAATTAGGCAGTTACGTGCGAGTTCGACATTTGGAAAGAAAATTAGGCGGTTACGTACGAGTTTGACATTTGTTACCAATGGCCCTGCACGCCAATTACGCAATTAACAACTTTTTAATAGGAATATCTATTTTTTATATATATCATCGGGGGTATTTCTAATGGCCACCTCATATTTGGGAAAAATTTGGCTAATGGGAAACTTTATTTCTCTTTTACTATAATTGAAGCATTGATTTATTAAGAAAACATTTACTTATCTACATAACATTGTCATCTATTGTGTTTAATTTAAAACTTCATTCAACGTTGTATCATGTATGATATTAACATTTACTTAAAATCATTAATGATATATTTTATATGTTTGTTTTATTTATTGAAAATATTGCTTTTATAACAAATTTCTATACTATTATATGGAAAAATCAATAGACCTTTATCTATACCAGGAAGAAATAGGTTACTTCACTTGATTTCTACTAGAGTTATGATTGAAGCATTGATTCATCGTTCAAATTTATGGCTAAAAAAACATCCACTTGTCTACACAACACTACCACCTATCCTACCTAGCACTCCCACTAATTATTTGAAACTTCATCCAACTTTGCATCAAGC
Organism: Wollemia nobilis; assembly: GCA_028583015.1. Taxonomy (NCBI): domain Eukaryota; kingdom Viridiplantae; phylum Streptophyta; class Pinopsida; order Araucariales; family Araucariaceae; genus Wollemia; species Wollemia nobilis. Next base: position 657,682 of record JAQPPZ010000386.1, on the reverse strand, counting down.
ATAAGAGCTAAAAATACACCAACATTTTTTTGATATGATCATATAAGAGCTAAGAATACATGAATATACTAAAGTTGGGTGATATTCCATGGGTCTACATAGATTAGTATGCACTAGATTTAATGCCTAAAGTAGTTACTTAATAAGTACTTAATCCAAACAAGGTTTAATGTTGTTTTTCAACCAAGAAACTCAAACCTATATAATTAGATTATGTAATAAATAAATGCCTCTCACTATGTAATGTTGTTGATAGTAAGTAATAATTAAAAATCATATCCATATTCATGATGCAAAAGATCAATAGTATCATTAGTATATTCTATCAATTCTTAGTTATCATTAAGAAAACTACAATTTCAAACATTTTACTAATGTCAAATTTACAAGCAACAACTATAAATCCTATAGATTTGTACCAAGGAAGACAATACTTTTGATCATTTGTTCTAGAAAATTTTATATTTAAATTGTTATTAAGAAACATAATGATAAAAAATAATTTATGTGATACCAATCATTTAAATAATATTTACAAGTTGATAAGAATATTCATCAAGCTACAAATACACATCATCTAAATGTTTGATAGTTTTGTTTCTATGACAACATTTTCATGTTGTTGTGAGTATCCATCCTATGTCAATATGGATCTTTATTATTTGGTGCTACAGATGGTGGATATATTTTTATTCTTATTCTTTAATGAAAATCATTTAAATTAATTATGTACACAATATTTTAAAAAATATCTAACCTTTCGATAGATGCAACACTTTATCTAGGAACAAGAGATGTTCACATCTTGTTATTAGTGCTACTTAGGGGATCCACTAATCCTCATCAAATTCTTAATTTTTTGGTGTATTTAATCAAGGCATGATCCTCCCTAGTGTTTGCTTTAAGAATTTCTTCCTCCTTCAAAAGCAAATTCATAAGCATCTCAAATATGAAACTCTAGTTTGTGACAATCAAGGGCATCTCCACAATACTAAATGCAGATGATAGTGTTCATATGAATATGGTGATGAGAGTATAATTTGGCACTACTTCTCTTAAGGATGAGATCAAGGCCAATACTTTAGTAATGTGTCTAAGTTTGTTATCTAACTTTTTACCCCATTTCATATTTAGGTAGTGCAACTAGCTTTGTAGGTGTAGAATATTCCTTTTGTGCAATGACTCAAACACAATGCATAGGTTATACCATGGATGCTTTGCAATTGTGGCATCACATATACATATGGTTGTATCTCATTAGATGTATGATCGTGACAATCAACATTACCTTTTTATATGTTTTAACAAAAATTTATTATTCATTAGGATTTATTATATGTCTCTAAGTTATTTTTATAATGACATCTTACAAATTTTTTAATTCAATATGAATTTTACGATTGGTATTCTAAGAAGAGTGATATTTCCCTTTCATTTATGAAGAAATGGAAAATAGTATTTTGGGTCCATTAAGTACTATAATGAGGTAGAATATGCTAAATACTCTAGTGATTCAACTAATAAATAAAGTATAAATGTGTCCATTTACAATATAAGTACAATTGCTTTTTGAATCACCAACAAAAATAAAACCCATAAAACACTTGAAATATATAATAATTACAATCACACTTGAGTATATGAGATTTAAACTCAATGCAAATACATACGTCTTTACCAATGCCTTCTATATACATTAGTGAATGTTATTATCCACCAATATTACACACACACATTTTTTTATATTGCAATCATAATCTTCTTTGAAGTTTCTCTTCATTCTACATAATTAGCAGTGCATGTCAAATAGGATATATTCTAGATATTTATTGGATATAAGGGAAATAATAATGAACATATGTCTTGTAAAGTTTTTTCAAAGGAATAATAATATATGTATGCTTTGAAAGAAATGAACTATAATGTCCTTTGGTAGAAGTATTATGGTTTGATTCATATTCACTAATGAAGATATACCTTCACAATATTAAAATATTCCATGAAAATGTTTTCTTTATGCAAGTTGTGAATTAATCAAAATGGACTCAATCTTCACCTACTGCATCCTTCTAAGTATTGACAAAAATACTTACATTATCAATATTATATCTCCTTTCTCTCTTAGTCATGCTTCAAAAAATAAAATATGATGTTTGTAACACTATGTTTCCACTCATTACATTGTTCTTATTTTCCACCTTAAGTTGAACAAATACCCTTCTTGCAAGATCCTCTAGGTATTGAAAGAAGTTGCTTTAATATTCACTTGATGTCATTGATGACCATGCATTGTATTAATTTATATTGCCCTATGTACCCATGATAATACTTATAGTTGATCTAAGCATAGGGGATATCCTTATACATACATAGAAGAAGGCATCTATCACCATACTTTATTGTTGGCAACAACACTAGCTGCCAATATTAGCATCACCATTTAGTGTTTATGCTAGGACTAGTAATTCATCCACCAAATTCTAGATCAATCATTGACTTTATTGTATTTCAATATTAGTAATCATTAGATCACTTATTTAACCTTAACATTTAGGAATTTGTAATCTGAGTATTTATACCTCATCTTATCCAACCATTTTCTATTTGGTTGGAGGTAATTCTCTATCCATTATTAAGATATATTTGGAGTCTAAGTCCTCATTTAATTTTTGTTTTGTGCTTATATATGGTAACTTTACTTGGTTGAGTGGTGTGCTTACTTTTTTTATTCTTGAGTATATTTTAAATTCCAACATGGCATCCTAGCATTTATAAATATAATTTTCTATATACCTACTCTAGATTTTGATCTTCTAATGTGATTCTAAAAGCAATATGATTTATTATAAGTAGTTAAAAAAACTTTGTGTGATCGGTATTAACCTTTTTTAGTGTTTTAAAAAATTCTAGTTGGGATGATCTTGTTAGAATATAATGTGCACTATGCCTTTTGTTTTGAAACTTGTTAGCTTCACATGACACTTACCATACTTTCATATAGACCTCCTGCCTATATGTTATAACACTTTTCATGTATAATATATTTCATCTCCTTTCATTCCCAACATTTGGTATCAGAGCTCCAGGAATTTTTCCTGCCCTTGTGAGATTGAGGGGCGATTTCTCTCATGGAAATTCCCCCCTCAATTTTTTTTCCTACCCCTATTTTTTGGATACTGAGGGAGTATGCTCTCCATCCCTTGTTGGATGGATCAGAAACCAAAAGTTGAAGAAAAATCCATGGCTTGCCATTTTTTGTGATGGGAAAAGTTTTATTTGTATCCATCCATAGAAGTATTTCCTCCATAGAGGAATGAAAAATGAGATACAAAGGTTTGTTGTTATATATATATTTTTGTTGCACGTCCCCCTGGTGCAGATTCTACGTATTTCAAAGTAGTTGCATGCCAACTAAAAGTCACCACGAGGGTTTTTGGTGGTATGGACAACGTTGTTCCCACAAGATGACTTACCAGATCCAATTTCTAAGGGATCAGATCCATTTTTTTGTGTGTACAACTTTAGGAAGGGAATAAATGATACGACGTTCAATCTCATCCATTTTTTTGTGGTTCTATTCATTATGACTAGAGCTCCAAAATATCAGCTTTTGTGATCTATTATGCTCCATAGTTCATAATGTCATCCATTTATTGTACCTGCAATATCTTCCAGAGAAGTCGTCCATCAAATGAAGTTGTAAATTTTTTTTTTGTGATTTTTCTTTCTGGAGATAATTTGGTCCAACGTGTCCACTCTTAGCCACAGGTGAAGAAGTTTCTATTTCATCATGACAGAGTTTATTAACAAACATAGCTGATTTCTTACATTTTCAAATTCATAGCCATACTCATTGGTTGTTAATGTTGAAGGGATATTGATGATCGATAGATGTGCTCCTGTGTTGCAATGAGCAAGTAGAGCCTGAACTTGTTGCTATTTGCTTCCTACATCATGTCCTATAGTAGCGATAGATCTCCATGCAGTTCTTTCATAAAGTTGTAGGTGACGCAGAACTAGCTACAATATTTTTTCTAGACATTCGCAAGGATTGTCAAAATATGTCGCCCTACTGTAGAGAAATTTTAGAATAATTTTTTAAGTGGCATTCATACTATTTTATTTCCACATCCATTTATTTGATGCAGTCCAATGGAATAAATGGTGAAGTCAATTAGTTTTGAGCCCCTTGTGGTTGAACTATTATCAAAACTACTACGAGGTTATTCAAATGGGTAAAGCGGGTGAAGCAACTGTGTGATTTATGAATCTATAGGAAGATCACTATAACACACCAATTTTTCAACATACAATGTTTGATCCCACCCATTGAGTTCGAATGTGGATAAGTCCTTTGTTATGCTGAAGTTAAAATATGTTGAGATAATATTTGATGAGAATATCATGGGAGGAGCCATCATGAGTTTTATATTAGTGGCTGTGAATGGTTGTAATGCCTGGAGGCCATTGTGGTAGTTCAACTGTTGCCTTGATATTCATGCTAGAAATTAATTAAATTTGTTGCACTATAGTTTGAGGCACAGTCGATGCCTACAAATTGATTTTTATTTTCTTTGGAGGTTGCGTAGTGAAGGTTTGATGTTGAGTTAAACTGGTTTGATATTGAGTCATTAGTGATTCTCAAAATATTTGGAGGTAACTTTTGAGAGCGACATGAATAGTCGATAGACTGATATACGACTTGACTATCTTACTCAAGGAGAAGAATACGAAATCAACCATAGAATATCTCTACTAAATAACACTTACACAATGGTAGTGTGACAAGACCACGGGCTAGTTTTTCCCTTGGCATGAAGTTCGATGAAGTGAAGTGTTGTACTGAAGTGAGTTGTGTATCCACTCACTTGCTGCACATTCAACTTCACAGTTTCTGGTTCATCATCTCACCAACAACCAATATTTTTAGTTGCACCAATAGAACTATTTTTGAATGCCAATTTATTTTTAAAAATTGCCCCTCCACCTGTGCGACTTTGCATCGATGACAAGGTGAACACCACACTTCGTATAATACTATGATCGTTAATTGAATGAAGTGAGAAGATAGCTATGATGCACAAATGATGATGCTCACAAAAATATAGATGTCAAGTGAGAAGGCATATCCAGTAATAGATGTGGAGTAATGCAACACATATTATCTTTGGTCACATGGCATGTCCTATAAAAATGTGGAGAACAACTCTAGATATTATCCAGTTCATGGCCCCTGGATTCAATCCACCCTTCGTGCCTATTTTTTAGTCTTAATGTGAAGTTCAATTTTTAGTGAAGTGTAGCTCCTTGCATAATGATCAGAGGATATTATTTAAGGATACCTACATTTTTTCGAGATGACTACAAGTGACTAGCACTCAAAACACTTGCATGAAAGTAAGTTTTGCATGGAACGTGATACACTTTTTGGTGTTGGCCCATCACTTTGACCTACCACCACAACTAGAGGAGGGCATGATCTTCTCCTGGGAGTGCTAATGGAACTTTGAAGGATCATCATTTAAGCATTGGTGTTTTATTATAGATATGACCAACAATCAAATCATAGTAGATCTTTAGACATAGTGGCGACGATCACCATCAAAGGTGTGCTCGATGATAGGTGAAAATTAAATCACCTTGTTCGTGATTGTGATGGTATTTTCGATGATAAAAGGTTCACACTCTGACTGTAGGTCCATACTAACTATTTTGGTACTATTTTCTGGTGATATGGTGATGTAAAAACCTATGAAATGATGGTTTCATTTCCATCCTCACGTCATCATTATTCGTGCAAGTGTTTTACTATTTGTAGAGAAAGACTTGGATTTGAAGAGTTAAAATGCCCATTTGATATTTTATCTTAGGGAAATATTAAAAGGAGTATTGCTTTTATACCGGGATGCTAATGGCATGATTATGAAGCATGTTCAATGAAGGCAGACTATGGCAGTGATGTTGAGAAATAGACAAAGTTTTTTTTAAATATTTTGGCCATGATCATTGTTTATCATGAAGGTGGCTAAAGAAGTGATGCGTCAAAGGTGCCAAAAGTTTTCTCGAGTAGTGAATATTGTGTAGATTATTCATGTAGAAGGAGAATATTTTCTGGCAGCACGTGGTAATTCTACAATAACGATCTGAAGACCATTCATGAATATCATGAAGATTTGCAGTGACTGTGGAGGTGAAATTTGAGGAGTTCAAGGATTTTAGTGGAGGTAGTTATCTGGGTCTACTAACATTTGCACATTTGCACCTCCAAGGAATAATATCATTAAGTGTTATAAGTGCAATAATTATGGTCATACAACAAAGTGGTGTAGAGCAGATATTATAGAAATATGTATGAATATGAACAAGAACAAGAATAGGAATATGAACATGTATATGAACAAGAACATGGATATGAATAAGAACATGAACATGGATATGAAAAATAATAGAAAAAGGAACAGGAACAGAAATAGAGACATGGATAATAATGTAGACATGGACAAAAACATTAAAAGAAATAGTCAAAGGAATCAGAAGGATCAGTTAATAAGGAAAGAGGATAAAGGTAAAGAACAATGCTTTCTAGGAGTAGAAATACTCCCACTCCATAATTAACCACCTCAATATTAGGTGGGGGAGGGGCTAAGCTAAGAGGCTCATTATTAGCCCCGATCCCCAAAGGTGACCCTTTGCCATTGATGTCAAAGGGGGAGAGATTTGATATTTGAGAAAAGAGGAGAGAGCATTTAGCCATGGGGAGCAATGTCCTAGGGGGAGAAAAACAAAGGAAAGGTCAAGTTTTCGATAAAAATAAGTTGGATTTCCATCAATGACAAAGGAGGATATTGTTGGACATTTTGAGCTCATTTAGTTGTCATTGATGGCAAGGTGAATTTTTTTTATTGATGCCAAAGTGAATACATGAAGCTATAATTAATACCATGGAGTACACCATCATTAACACCAGAAACAATGTGAAGAGTTGAAGAAAAGTTATCAAAATATTATTCTATAACGGTTTTTGTTCAGACATCTTGATGGCAGAATTAAGGTTTTTATTAAAACCATGGTGGTAGAATAATCTTCATAAAATTAGTGGAGTACAAATAAAGGTGTAAATTTTATCTCAAGGAAGGCATTAATTTTTATTAAAGTCAAAAGTTTATAAATATAATTTATAAAATTTAAATTCTTTTAAAATTTAAATAATTTATAAATTATAAAAGGGTTTAAAGAGCACTGATGTCATAAAATTAGTGAAGAACCGATGTCTATGGCAAAATGTGGAACTCGTGTATAAATATCATGCCAAAGGACATTAAAACTTACCTTCATCAATTAATATTTTATGCGACCAAGAGAAAGAGTAATTCATGCAAATAATTGAGGAAGAACACAAATTTGTGTTGTCTTTTAGCGATAGCGAAAATATGAAAAGAGGGGTCTCAAGGCTGCACTCCCATTGTATAGGGTGGTCCATTGGCAGTGCGTGTTTTACAAGAGCGTTAGGACTAGAAGTGACTATGATCTATTCGAGTGGAGGTTAGTTGGTGTATTCGTCTTGAGTGCCAAGGGGAAAGCCTTTAGGCATGCGCTCATTTTGAGTTCCAGGCTTGGAAGAAAGAGCACAAGGTTCTCTTAGTGTTCCAAGCGTGCGTCTAGCATACAAGATGGTCAAGCCCGCATCTAGAGCACTTGAGGAGGCAATGATTGTAGGTTTGAATCCCATTAGTGGCAAAGGTATTTTTAATTAAAATTTTATTTGCCTAATGTTTTATTAAGGTATAATTTGGATTTATAAGGGTTTATGAAAGGTTGTTTGATTAATAATTGATTTATGTTATTTGCAGTTATAAGGGTTTATGAAAGAGTATTTTATTGATAATTGATTTATGTTATTGGAGTTATAAGGAAAGTGGATTTGATTTTTGCCAAAGTTATTTTTGCTATTAAAATTGATTAAAGATGTTTTGAGTTAATTTTTATGGATGTTATGTTATGTGGAAGATTATAAGGTATTATTGGATAAATATTTTATGTATGTTGATGGTTTTTTGAAAGGTGGAGTGATAAGGTGTAATTGAGTTTTTGCATTAAATTGTGAGAAATATTTATAATCTAACCTCTTGGAGCTTGGCAGTAGAAGTGTTTATGGTTGTGGTAGATTTATGAGATCCCTTACTCATCAAGAAAAAGGCATGAGCACATTCTTCCATAGTTAAGTTGATTGATTGGTTTTCTGGAAAATAAGTTTGGATTGAAAAGGACTCGATTAGGGTTTCCTATTGAGTGTGTTGAGTTAATGCTTCAAGGTTTCTTGAATAAAGAATTGTTCTTAAAACCTTGTTTTATAAGCATTGTTGTTGAAGCCATCTATTGAGTGAAGAACTTGAGTTAGGGTTTGAATATCATTGCTATGTGAAGATTATTTTATAAGAATTGTTGTTGAAGTGAGTTTTTGAGCAAAGAACTTAAACTAGGGTTTTCAAAGATCATGAGTATCATTGTTATGTGAGATTTGTTGTTAAGCATTGTTGAAAATATTTTGAGTTGGTGTTTATATGCTTGGACTAGGATTTGTGAGAAAGGGGTGTTTCATTGAGTGATTGGTTGAGTAGAGTTGGTTGAGCCTAGTCAAGTGGATGTATGAAGTGATTGTTCAAGTTCCATAAAAAAAACTATTCTATATTATGAATTGAGTTGAGAAAGTGATTGAGCATTGAGTTGTATTTGAAGCATATTGAGTCTCTAAAAATTCTCCTTATGTTTCTAAGAGAGTGATTGAAAGTGATTGAGCATTGTGATTAGTATAGAACATATTGAGTCTCTAACAATTCTGTTTATGTTTATATGATATTGAAAAAGTTCTGTGTGGACTTGTTGAACATATTTGAAGTAAGTCTTTGAGGAGACTTTTGGACTAATTTTGTGTGAGATTTTATGGAATATTACAATATAGATTTGGATAAGTTCTTGAGAGGATTTATTGAGCAGATTTGAGCAAGTTCTAGAGAGGACTTGTAGAGAATATTTGAGCAAGTTATAGAGAGGACTTGTAGAACATATTTAAGCAAGTTCTAGAGAGGACATGTAGAGCATATTTGAGCATGTTCTAGAGAGATATTATAGATAATATTTGAGTAAGTTCTAGAGAGGACTTGTGGATAGATTAGTATGAGTTTTTGTGAAAGCTTACAAGGTAGATTTGAGATAAGTATTTAAGAAGACTTGAGAGCAGAGTTGATTGATTTTTTCAAACTTTGAGTTATGGTTTGGGTCAGATCCATCAGAGTTGAATCAATCCTTGAGTTAAGGCTTGAGGACAAATATCAAAGAAATATTTGTGCTAGACTGAAGGATTGTGTTTAGTACAGATTTGAGAGTAGATTTTGGTGCATATTTGAGGATAGGTTTGTGTTAGACCAGAGATAGAGATTGAGAAGATTTGTGCTAGACCGAAGGACTATGTTTTGTATGGATTTGAGATAGGGCTTTGGAGGTGACAGTGTAGAGATGATAGTAGTCTCCAGTGGATAGAGATCCACTGGCTAGGGTAGTGAGGATAGGTATTCTGAGTGGGGACAAGAGTCTTTAGTGGAGAGATCCATAAGCCAATGCAATGGAGGTAGTAGTCTTCTAGAGGATCACTAGCTAGAGTAGAGGAGGAGTTATCTTGTGGATAGATATCCATGAACTTGATTTAGGGGATTGGTGTCTCATTTGGATAGAGGTCCATAAACATTGTAATAGGTAAAGGATTCCCAAGATATTGATTGAGAAAATTTTAGTGAAATATTTTTTCCGTGGAGTAACCCACATTGGGTGAACCTCGTAAATTGTGGTGTCTCTATTGTGTGTGGTGATTTATGAATTGCTTTGATTAATTTTGTTGATACTGCTATCCATAATATTGATTTGGAAAGAAAAGTAAAAAGTGGTCTTATACTATTCACCCCCATCTCAGTATAATCTTATGTTCTTCAAATATTACTAGGGCTAATCCCCCTGATATAAATAAAATGTAATGTTGGACTATTCAAGGTATGAATATGGTCCAAAAAAGAGATATCCAAGATTAATAAATATTCAAAGTTCTAAATTGATTTTAATACAAGAAACAAATAGGAAAATATAATATAAGGATGCAATTTTAAAGATATGAAATGTGGGGGATTGTTTGTTAATTTCTACAATGGGATCTTTCAATAAGTATTACAACTATCTAAGACAATTACAAATGGAAGGGCTAGATGCAAAAAATGCTTTGGTTGATGGCACATTTTGAAAGAAAGGGGAAATATGAAAATTGGAGTCATAAATGTATATGATCCAAACATGATTACTCTTTACGATAAATTTTGGGATGACCTTAGTTTATTTATGTCAAGCTCAATGGTGATTCATAATTTGATATTTAGGTTCTTTGTGAGATTTTTTAACATACTTTTATTCCTTCTAAATAAAAATATATATTTTTTGGTAATATTAATAACGGAGAGGGTTTTAAAGGAATCCTACAACCACTACAATCAAAATGCCACTAGGGAAAGATAGACCAGAACTAGACCTCACCAGACAATATGAGGCAGACAAAAAAAATACTGCAAAGACCAGGATCTAAGGACACATAATAAGGGAGAACTAAGATAGTTCTACCCCAACTTACCCATATCCTAAGCAACAAAAGAAACAATATGAGAATGTTTTTTAGAAATATCCATCACCAATCTCAACGAACTCCACAATTTCCTTTGATTGATATAAATTAGCTTCAAATCATGAAATACTGAGTGTCTAATATCCTTAGAGGCCTCCGGGGCATAGACCTCCTCAACCGATTTCTCCCGATGGCAATCCCATGGAAGAACATCAAAATCAGGGTGGGCAGAAAGAGGGGAGGAACCATCATCCTCACCCCCTTTAATACGTAGAAAGAGGGCATAAAGAGGGTGGGCATAGACCTTCTGAATAAAAATATTGGTAATCATATATTAACTAGTTTAATAAAATACTTTGATTCTTTTGTAAATTCAAATTTCCTTTTGGATGCTATTTCTTAAATATCCTAATATACATGGAATAATAGACATATTGGGAAAAATCATGTGGAAAAAATATTGAACAATTTTTTGTTATTTAATAATTGGTTGCAAATAGAGTATACAACCTCTTTAAATGTTTTATTCCAAGCAATATATATATTTTAAGCGAGAACCCCTTGTGGGGCCGCCTTGGTCTGAGAGACCATGACCAGGGGGTTCTACACCATCAAAGTCACCCATATCACAAACTAAATAACTTAATATATAACCTTCTTAATAAATATTATTTAAGTCCATTTCATTTTTATTCTATATACCTTTAATACTTTTTCTTTTCTTTTCTTTTTCTAAATGGTTATGTTGTGGTGGAATGAAGTAAAACTTGAATGATAATGTATATACAAGTTTGTTCAAAATTTGAATCGTATAAAGGGGAATATGACTTGATGTATATCATATCATTTCATAACATATTTATGTGATAAAAGGTAATAAATATAAAATCAAGGATTTACATGATATAGTGAAAATTAGAAGAATTGACTAACATACTAATGTGCATGAAAATGATTATATAATATTCTGAGTAATACTTCTTATATGACTTGATGTATAACATCGTACCATTTCATAATATATTTATGTGATAGAAGGTAATTAAATCTAAAATCAAGGATTTACATGATATAGTGAAAATTAGAAGAATTGACTAACATACTAATGTGCATGAATATAATTACATAATATTTATCATACCATATTACAAAGGAAGATTCATGTTAGCCCCAAAAATCCCAAGAGAGACAACTTAAGAACAATGATAGAAATACTAAACAACTTCATGCTACTATCAAAATAGATTTATCCTTTCATTGGAACAAAATAATTTTATCTCAAGATGGAAGGCATATTGAGGAAGAAGAGATTTATCAGGAAATAATTATTTATTCTAAAAATATTCATTCAAAAAAGGCTAAGATAATTATGTTCAAGTTCAACATTTACAAAAATATCCATCATTCGAATATAAATACATAATTCATGTGTGATGAGAACTACATGATATAATTTTTGTAACACCATGTTAAAGCACTCGATCTAAATGTATTAACTTCAAATTTTTCAAAAATGTTGAGAGATCTTAAAGAGTTATATGCCAAACTATAATATAAGAGGATGGAAAAAGAAATACCATAATATATAATTGATATCAATTCCATTTTAACATGCTAGTTTTTAAAAAAAATGTGAGATAAAATATTTTGATATATTTAGTTTGAAATACCTTTGTAGTATGAGTTATAAGAAATTTCAAAAATCAATGGAAATAGATCAAAAGATAATCTAAAACATGCATCTTGGAGGATTAAGGTATGGTACACAAATCCATAATGGTGTATATATTTTATAAGAGACCCTATACATTTAATTAATTTCATGAAAAAATAAGTAAACTTAAGAATATGGACATGAAAAAGGTATATGAGAGGGTTTATTAATAAGGATGTTTTGAAGAATATTATAAATACCCTAGAGAATTTTATCCAAGAGGTATCAATTACTAAAGAGTGAAAGCATGTTATATACACCTAAATATGTATTATTATGGATATTTCAAAACCTTTGCCACAATCCATTCAGCTTAAACATGAATAAAGAGAATGTGATTAACATGTAGATTATGAAAAATCGCATTTCAATGTCATAATTATTATGAGAGTGGACACATGGAAAGATATTACAAAGTGAAAATGATAGAGAAAGAGATAAAAAAGTTTGGCCATGAGACAAACTTGAAGATGAACTAAGAAAACCATATTATAATAGAATATGGTTTATATCAAGAATATTCCATTCAAAGAAGAAAATACAAATAAGGCCTATCTAGAACATCAAATGACACAATCCACTATCATTCACTCAAACCAACTGTTAGATGAAACAAAAAAGGATACAAGGAATGATGAAGGACAATTTGCATGTTTAAATTTAAAAGGAGTTAAAGGTGTAAGAAAATATATGGAGAAAAAATTTAGTACAAAGGAGGTCGAAAAAGTTAACTTTACCCCAGGTAAATAATTCTTATTTTTCTCAAGGAGTATAAAATCCTCTCCTTGTAATAGAAATGAAAGTAGTATAGAGGTTATCCCCTGCACTTTAGAATTTAAAGAGGAACATAATAAAGGAATGATGATGGAGGATATGCATAATAATTTAGCATTTTTAGGGCATTATAGAAAGGACTTGTTATGAAGGAACATCCCTACATTTTAGGGTTTTTAGGGAAACATAAAGAAGTAAATAATTTTGAGGTTATTCCTTGCACCTATATCCTTTAAAGCAAGATAAACCTACATATGATAAATCTAACTATGAACTATTAAAAAATTGAAGAGATTGACTAATAGAAAATATTGATGGAATAAAAAGAAGAAAAAGATCCATGAAGTAAAAGCAAAAAGAATAGTAAACTTAGAGGGATACTACAATGAAAAAAAGCAAATATCACAAGCATTAACAAGAAGTTGGGGTATGCTCGTAAATTAAAACAAATAATGATGGTGAAAATAATATCTTAGAAAATTAAAGGCATGCATAAGACCCCAAAAGGAATTGAAAGGTTGTTATATCCACCATATTTATAGAGATGTAAACTAGGTAATAGCCATTCAAGGTTTTGATCTTTGTATTAAGAAAGTTTAACATATTTGGTTATCCTAAGATAAATGTTATAACCACATACCTTCTAAAATTTAAGTTTTTTTTTTTTTTTTTCGAGATGAATATGAATTGACTGAGTTATTTACCACATTCTTTCATACTCTATTAATAATTTCTAAGATATTATCTCCATAAATTTTTAATACACATAAAATATAAATTATTATTATTTTATTTTTATTTTTTTAATAATACTTCTTATAAACATCCGTCCTCCAAATTGAAGTAACCTCCTTGTGATTCAATCACCATATGTATAATTTATAAATCCTTCGCATATATCTCTATGCTTTTTCAATAACAATCGTTGTTTTTATGAAGTTCCAGATGACAAGTTTCCTTCATTATTCTTAAAATCATCACCTTCACTAGCTTACCAGATTTCAACAACAGGGTTGTTCCGAGAATATAAAGCTTCCGCCGCTCCATTCGAATTCTCGAACGATGTTGTCGCTGATCGTCCTCTGCATTTCTAACGCAAGCAATTTCAGTTTTGACGGCGGCATGCACACCACTATCTTTATCCCATCCCCATTCTTCACGGACAAAAGGATGTTAACATTGGGAAATTTGTTCCACATAGCCCAGCACATGTTAGCTGCTTCTCCCCACCCATATTCTACTTTCTCAAATCCCAGCCACCTCCAGTCGCTAATAATTAAATTTTCTTCGGAACAATACGCATCCATTACACACGGATTGGTCTCCAGAAAGTCGATGCTCGATCTCAAAAATTCGTCTGTCAAGGAAAAACTTTTCACTCTTTACAAGCTTAGCCGCGTTCAAAAGAGATCCATCGACCAGCTCCTCGCTAGTAGTGACTGCACATAAGTTAATGATGGCATTGCCATAATATCCTTGTGGAAGCGCCGGTTTGAATGACTTCCTCGCGTCCGCTGGGTAGATAAGCTTCACGCCATGGTGACCTGGAATTTGGAGAACCTTTGTTCTCGCTCGCCAGGATAACGCTGCGATGATTTCGAAAGCCGTGAACTCTAATTCTTGGCACTCTTTCGTTACGGCTCGATTCATCTCTTCTATGACATTGGAGCTTATAACCAGAGACGCTCGAATACATTCCTCCATTTCTGGAATCGGGCGCTGGCAGTGGCATCGGATCTCTGCAATCATTACCGTGTGGTGAAATTCAACGCGTGGCGGATGCCTGGGGTTGAGCAGATCTCTGCGCCAGATTGGTTTTACGGAAGGCTTCGCATGCCCTCTCGCCATCTCGGAAAGGGCGTTGAGAAACTGCCCAATTCCTTGTCCGTCACAAATGCTGTGGAGAAAACTCAGTCCCAAAACAAAGCCGCCGCACCTAAAACGAGTTACCTGCCATTCAAGGTGAAAAAAGAAACATGGGTTCAAAGGATTTACTTTAGGAAAAAAAAAACCATGGGTGAGGATGCATGCGAAATATGGATAGGGAGGGTGATTGACGTGCAGAGTAGCATGAAACTACGCTTATCGTTAGAAAATTGGAATTCCTATTTGTAGCATGGAAATTTGACGGGGGAAAATTATGGCAATCACTTATGAGAGGTACGAAAATAGAAATACCAAAAACCCCCAGGCATTTACTAGTCACATTTGAAGCCTTCCTTATCTAAGAGTTACCTGAATAGCTAGTAGATAAGTGTCCTCAATGTTTGTATCAGAGGGCTCTCAAAATAGAGCTGTTTATACGAGGGTTTCACGTACTCCAAATTGCCGAGGACGGACAAGGTGTTGTCGGCCATGGCTTCCACGAAGAGCACGGCCTCCCCCGTGCACTCCACATGAAGTTTCTTCCCATTCTCAGATTGTCTGAGTCTTCCAGCGAGCTGATAGTAATACGCCAACACCTTCGACAGCGCCTTCCTAATTACTTGTGCAGGATCCGCCGAAACCTCATCTCTGACATTGTAAACGAACAGTAAGTTAATCATGGTTCTCAACATTAAGTCGTTGTCGACAGGCGAGAGATGGACGAATTTGTCGGGAGAAGGCGCACATGGGGGGCACCATGGCTTCCACCATACACTTGACGCGCAAATCAGTTGAACGCTCCTCCGCAAGCATCTCCATTGGAGTATTCTTGAAGTTGCCCAACAACAAGATAGACAAAATACAGAAAATTGCATCGAAAGAAAATCTTTGGTTTATTACTCTCTATAATTAGAAGTGCAGGCCGGCTTGACATTGCCCAGTTAAGGACAAATAATAGAACGATGAACGGCCGGTATCAGGTAGCAAGAATGTAATTAATAATTTTCTAATAGGAAAATTTATTTTATATATATATATCACACATGAGTCTTTGTAGTAACCACCGCATATCTTTGGGAAACGTTGCGAAAACTAAATTCCTCATGTACAGAATAATATCACCCATGGGTCTTTGTAATAACCGCCTCATATTTTTGGAAACTTTTGGCTTGTAGGAAAACTTTATTCTTCTTGTACATAATATTCCACATATTTCACAATTAGTTTTTTAATAAAAATATTTATTTTTTACATATATCACCCATAGGTCTTTATAATAATTTTGGTTCGTGAAATTTTTTTATTTCTCTTCTATAAAATATTTCACTCGAGTTGAAATTTTTTTATTTCTCTTGTATAAAATATTTCACTCCAGTTATAATTCAAGCATTGATTTATTATTATACAATAATGTGATCTACCTTACTTAACATTATTATTAATTGTTTGAATTTTTTTGGGATGAAAAAACCATTATATTAATAAAATAATATTTAATCATACAAAAAAGGGTGAGTGAGATTAGCACACCCCGTAAACCGATACATTAACCATTGTGGTTAAGAGTATACAAGAATGTCAAAAACAACTCACAAACTGCCAATAAAAACTGCCAAAACAGTATTAAATATGCATTCGGAAAGAAAGAAGCCGAGAAATTACTACCACCTGGAAGGGGAAGGAAGATGCACATGAATCATTGTGCATTCCCCCAATGATCCATGAGGGTACGCAAGTACTGTAGCTCCACCTATACTTTTTTAACCTGTACTTGAATCTGTAACTAGCAATCAAAGAATATATCATATTTATCAGCAATAGAGAAGACATGTCCGACATCTTGCTGAGAAAAAATAGCTCTATTCCGGGACTTCCATAGATAAAACAAGGTACCAATTCTAAAAATATTCCAAACAACATCCAAGTTGAAGTAAAAAGCAATAGGGTCACCCAAAATAGCATACACCCAAGTAAAATCCTCCTGCATAAAAGGTCTAAAAAATTCAAGAAGCCACTCCCAAGTCGATCGAGCCCGATCACAAGACCAAAAAACATGCAGTAAATCTTCTGCTTGTCCACAAATCGGGCAAATGACATTATGAACACCCAGATGCTTGAGCCTACTACCAACAGGTAACCCTTGATGTAAGAGAATCCAAGAAAAAAACTCTGTTTAGGTTCAATATAAGTAGCCCAAGCACTCCGAAAACTCTTATTCCATTGGGAGGGAAGAGAGACTAAATTCCATCTCAAAGTGAGCTTATCAACCATTGGAACTTGTGGGGTGAGCCATTTGTAACCAAGATGAGCTTTATATTAAAAAATAGGAAGCTCCCCAGACCAATACCAATCTGACCACCAGGGTTTTTGAAAATGCTTATGTAGTTTGCTCCAAATAGAAAACGAAATACTATCAATAACCACCTCATAAGTGTCTCTATCACCAGGATTTAAATTGTGAATTTGATGAAAAATTTCCCAGGGTATCCAACACCTGGCATGTTGGGAGAAGAAATAAAAAATGGAAGCAATACCATGCTTATAGAACCTCTGCGCTCTAACCCACTGCACCAAAGCTAAGGGAGAACCTTGCCAAGTGATAACGGGAGACCACAAAATATTCATGGAAGACAAAGAGGCACCTGCTTTACGAAAACTCCCTTTCCAACTAAGCCAGGGTTTGAAGGCCTCCTAGGCTTTCCAAATACTCTGAATGATAAAAGAACCTTTAACTTTAATAGGAATAGGGACAGTAAGAATGGATTGCAATCCCACCCCTTTCCAAATTTTCTTCCCCTGAAGCAAACCAGAAGAAATACAATGCCTGACCAGCACTTTCCAAGATTCATCCCCAATTAAATATTGGGTGATCCATTTAGCACAAAGGGCAAGACATTGTCGGTGACAATCAAACAAACCCATGCCTCCACAATCCTTGGGAAAACAACAAATTTCCTAGGCTACCCGATGAAAACCTTGCTTGACAGAGTCTTTGGCCCACAAGAAGTCTCTCAGAAGCTTATCCAATTTTTTATAACAAGATTTGGATGGAACCCAACAAGATGAATAATAGACATGGGTAGTGGCTAAAACCTTAGAACAAATCTAAAATTTTCTTGCCAGAGAAAGTTTCTTACTAGTCCAATAAGAAAGCTTATTTTCCACTTTATCAATAACATACTACCACAATTGAGCAGAGGAACCATGAAATTCAAAAGAAATTCCAAGAAATTTAAAGAACTCACCTAGATGAATCCAAGTCCATTGGAATTGATGTAACCATTGTGGCAGTTGAGATTGAGATTGCCAAAAATAGGATGTTTTTTTCTATTGTATAGAAGAACCAGAGGTTAAACAAAACACCTCTAAGCAACTAATAGCAGAGGAAAGGGATTGCTCATCTTCTTGAAGCGTTAAGAAGGAATCATCTGCAAAATGACCATTGACCAACTGACGGTTAGAATTAGGGAGAGCAATACCCTTGATTAATCCTTGATCCATCTTATGGGTCAACAAATAGCCAAAAGCCTCTGTAGGAAGAATGAAAAGAGATGGAGCAAGAGGGCACCCCTCTATCACAAAGTGACTAAGAGAAATTGATTGATATTGACTATTATTCATGGTAAGAACAACTGAAACATCTTGAAATAACATAAGAATGGTGCTCACAAATACTGGCCCAAAACCTAGAGCCTAAAGCATGGCAGTTATGAAGTACCACTCCATCTTATTACAGGCTTTCTAAAAGTCTATCTTAATGAATAAAGCATCTTGTTCTAAATTTCTTGCCCACTCCATACCTTCCCAAACAGCAAAAACATTGTCAAGAATGTATCTTCCCTTAACAAAGCCAATTTGTTCAGGTCTAACAAACAAAGGTAGAATCGATTTAAGATTAAGTGCAAGGGATTTAGCAATGATATTGTAGCTCACATTAAGTAGGGTGATCGATCTCCAATTGGTGATGAGCTTAGGATCTCTAGACTTAGGAATAAATTTAGCATTGCCTTTGTTAATAATGGAACCCAGTGAACCACATTGTAGGGCTTCAAGATAAACTTTGTGGAGATTAGAACCAAGCATATCCCAAAATTCTTTATAGAATTCACATGGGAAGCCATCAAGCCCAGGTGCATTATCATTGGCCATAAGTGACAATGTAGTTTTTAGATCTTCCAGAGAAAGAGGAGTGTCACAAAATAACATTTTCTCAAGATAAATCTTGTTGGGGACAACAACGGTACAATCAGCAAGAGCTTGCATTCTAGCATCATCAAGGGATTGAGAAGCAAAAAAACCTTGATAATGTGAAACAAATACTTTGACAATGTTTGAAAGATCTGTAAATCTCTGCCCATCAACTTGAATGGCTTGAAACTAAGAATTTTGAGCAGGAGGTCTGAGGTGCTGAAAAAATTCTTTGGTCACTCTATCCCCCACTTTGAGCCAATGCATTCGAGCATGTAATTGAGCCCCCTTGGCTTCATACAAATCAACCTTTTTTAGCTCATGTCGAATGAAAGAAACTTGGGATTGAGCAACAGAGTTGAAAGGAGAGGCTTCAATCCTAAGATAGGCTTTGGATAGCTCACTTTGCAAGGAAGACAACCTTTTTTTGTCGTTTTGCAAATTCAACACCCAGAGTTCGCAACACCTTAGTGGTTCGTTGAATGGCAGCATTCCACCATTCAATCCTTCCAAAAATACCATCAGGTCTAGGAATCAAATTCCAAATGCGACATATATGAGCTTTCATGCTAAAGCTATGCAAAAAAGAAACATTTAGGTAAAAATATGAAGAATGCACTCTAGGTTAAAAGTTTAACATTGCCACCGAGAATAAAATAGGTGAATGATCAGACAGTGTAGTACTAGGTAAAGTAAACACATACGGTGAAGAAGGAAAAATATGGGAGAACTAAAAGTTGTCACACTCAAAAATAATTGCTTCGTCTAATCTTACCAAAACCCTAGAAGAAGCAGCCTAAAAATTGGACCAGGTGTACCAAAGAGCTTGTGAGAAGTTAGAAGGTGAGAAGCAGGAATTAGGGTCATAAATGCAAAGCTTGTTTTTCATAAAAAACCAAGCTTCTCTTTCACCTAAACACCACTGCATTGGGACATGACTGACCTTATCAAAAAATTTCTCCACCATATTAAAATCTCCACAGAGCACCCAAGTGGAAAATGGTAGATTCATGGCAAGCCATCTCCACAACTCGCATCTGTCAGAAGCGACATTTGAGGCATACACATTAACCACCCCAAGCGGTTTTCCACAAATCTCGAGCAAAATCTAGACAACTTGATTGGATGGGTCAACACCCCAAGTCACAACATTCTTCTGTAATCGAGGCCCAAGGATAGTGATCACTCATCATTTTATCGAGTAATGCTTTGTGGCAAAAGAGGTACTTCGTGGCCACAAAAAATCACATGTACACTACAGATTGAAATAAAAAATCTTAACTTCTTTTAGACATAAAATATTGAGGCTTCCATGCATTCGAGAAACATTTGACATCTCATTTCGGACCAAATATTTTTTGATCAGGTTCGTCAGTCCTCAAACATTCCATGATAAAAAAATCATTGGTATTTGTCAGGATGCATGATCTCCATGACATCCTCTACATCACCCAAACCTGTAAGTGAGCCAAAATAGTTGGAGGTAGCATGGAAAGCATCACTGTTTATTTTTCGACGTTTATCATTCCAAATAGGGCTACGAGAGCGACGAACCTTCAAGGCCCTACCCTCCTCCACTAAAGAATTATCTGGAGCTGCCACCACTGAGGCCAAAGAAGGGCCTGACCAAAAGTTGAGACACTGGTGGAACTGGTGGTTGCATGTCAACAACCAGAGGGGTCGTATCAACAGGATTCTAAACAACTTCAGTAGAAGCTTGCATGTCTTGAGAAGGATAAGAAGTAGGTTGTGTAGAAGAAATCAAAGCTTCTTATTGCTTAGTACCATGAGATTTCTTGCTAGAGACAGTAGTCCATTCTTCAGTGTTTCCCCGTGAGCCATTAGCAGGAGCCGCAAGAGTGGGCGAGGGATTTGCCTTATATTTCCATTCTAGCAAATGGCACTCCCAAATTTTGTGAGCTATAAATTGACACCGATAACAGATATTGGGTAAATTGATATAGGCAACTATTTACCTTATGGATTGGTCCCCGATTTTAATATTAATAAACTCCTACAAATCCTTAGTAAGGTCAACTTTGATACAAACCCTTCTAGTGGGTTGAGGGGAGAAATTTTTTTTTGGCTCAAGGTAAAAAAACTTACCTAAGGGGGCAACTAAAGTCTGCAAAAAACCCAAAGAGGAATAGGAAGACCAGGGAATTCAACCCACACCATGACTTCCAATGTAGCTTGATCACTAACTTGGAAATTTAGAGAGTAGGGTTGAAAAATCAATAGAGAATTATGGACATTCCATGGACCCCTAGACAGAACCTTCTGTGCTTGAGCTGGATCTGAAAAGTGAAAAAGGAAATACCCTTTTGTAAGGTTTTGTACATTCTCCACTTTGACTCCATATGGGCCCCAAACTTGCTAGACCCATGAATTAATAAGGGTATCATATGGGATATGACCCATAAAATAACCCACCAGGGTATGACTCTCAAACTATTCACAAGCTGTATGGAATTCATGCAAAGGAATAATAGATTCAGGGATAGGGCCTTTACCTCATGATACATTGTCAGAATGAACTTGCACAGACGCTTCCCCGGTACCATTGAGCTATCTAATAGACTCAGAATAAATGGAGCCAACTGCATGAGCAACAACCATTAAAAAGGGTGAATTAACATTGCCTCAATGCGGTGTTAATGTAGCAGACATGATTTTCCCACTGAAACCCTTACAAAAAATGCACAGTCAATCTTGCATCAAACCCTAGCAGAGCTAGTATGTTTCATATATAATAATAATGATAAAAAAATAATAATTGTTTGAAATTTTATTCAAATTTGTATCATGCATGATATTAACATCTACCTAAAAGCCTTAATGATATGTTTTATATGTTTATTTTATTTCTTGAAAATATTGATTTCACAACTTTTATATGGTAAATTTGCATGCCATCATATAGAAGAATCAATAGATCCTCATCTACAAGAAGTAGGAATGAGTTTTTTAACTTGGTTTGTACAATATTTATGTTTGAAGCATCTACTTATCATTCAAATTGATGGTTAATAAAACATCTATTTATCTACACAATACTACCACCTATCCTACTTACCACTCCCACTAATTGTTTGAAACTTCATCCATATTTGCATCATGCATGATATTGAGAAACCAAATGGAAAACTATTATGTGGTGTTTGGAGGTGCTAACTCTAAAAGATCAAGATCATCATCATGACCACTACCACCATCATTAACAACCTCAATGTTTAAGGTTCCCTCATCCTAATCTACAGTAAATACCATACTATATTTCTTTGAAATAGGTAGTTCAATAGAAGGTGAATTAAAGTCACTCTTATCATCAAACACAATATTTTTATCAATATATAGCTTTTTGATATTAAGATCCATGAATTGTTAGGCTTTGAACACATCATTTTATCCAAGAAAAATACACTTCAGGTATTCTCATTTAACTTTTTCTACTTTAAATGTGTATGAAAATTTTGTTTTAAAAAACACAAATATGGGAAATGGAAGGCTTTACCCCCTCCATGCTTATTTTGGAGTGACAATATTGTGAATAACTTCTACCTAAAATATTAGTTTTAAAGGGAAATATGTTAGCATATAATATATTATTTTCTTGACAATACAATCACATTACTTTATAAGATCAGTTTATTGAGCCATATAATAATTTGTCAATTGTTCTTGAATGTCTTTTGGATTTAATAAAGAAGAATATTTATTAGATATGTTGTCCCCCAATGATTTAAAAACCACATGGATGTAGTAACCTAATGAAAGATCTTATCCTTTGCCTATAAAATAATACACTCACTTTTTTAATATGATCATATAAGAGCTAAAAATACATGAATCCACTACATTTGGGGTGTAGTCCATGCATGTACATAGAATAGTATACACTAGATATAATTGTCACAACCCTAAATATATCTTTCTTGTGATAGTTTTTTTTTTGTAAATGAAGTCAACTCGTGATATTAGTATTTCTAACTTTCCTAATAAGAACCCTTGTGGATTAATTCTCTATCGATTGAGTTCATCTCAAGAAGTACCCATATCTACGACTTACATATATCTATCTAAGCGTACTAGGCAACATGTAAGTTCATGATATCCTTCTCATCCATATTTCAATGAACTAGCTTAATCCTTTCAGTCTTTTGAAAGGTACATGCCTATCTCTACACTATACATCAGTTATTCGATGTGAATGTACTAAGCATGTTGGAAATAGGCTATTAATCTCATTTCATGATGAGCTATTATTTTTTCTTATTTAAAATTTACTCCATATCTGAATATAAGGTCACAAACTGACATCTCACTTCTCTTTCCACTAATATTTATCATGCAAAAGTTGTATCCTATTTCATTTACTACCCTTGAGATAATTAATCAAGTAATCATAAATTTTATTTTAAAAAAAACATCATATCATGGAAATATTATGCATTTACTTTGAAAAGGAATGCACACCAGTTTAATAATTAACATAGTGTAACCATGAGCCTATCCCAAGTTCCTTTCTTGATCAAAGTATGAATCATTCCAAATACATTACTTAATCCAATTGTATAAAGCTTCTAACCATCTCATGATGTTTAATATGAGTATTTTATGCATAACCATGAAATTATATTTCCTTAATAATTTATCTATTAATTTGAAAGCAAAGCAAGTAAATAATCATAACCATCATAGTGCTTCATAAAAATGGAAACATCATCCATAATCACACCAACAACTTGTTTATCCTTGGAAACTCCTAAGGGAAAACCTAGCCTTGAATCCTTCCTCTTTATTCATAAAGTAATTAGTTACTTTACATTGTACTAAGGACACCCCTAAGTACCTTTAACTTCCAGTAGGGACAATTTAAGACCCTAGGACCTTAACATATGAATTTTTCATTCAATTCATAAGTGCAATTAAATCTCTATTTTTTGGAGCACAGGTATCTTAATATACCTTTCTTAATCTCAGAAAATCTTCTATCTTTATAGAATTACATTATATCTTTATCCTTCAATACAAAAATATCATTTCAGATAGCGTTCATTAATATTTTAAAACATTAAAATCATGACATATTGTATCTTTCTAAAGTAAAATAACAATACAAATAGAACCTATTCCTTCTTTACAAATCAAAGGGCTTTATGCCTCTCAACTTACAATGCACATTCATTGTAATTCTTCTTTTGGCATATTCTTCATTAATCTTGGCTCTTTTCAAGATCATTCAAAGAAGCTCTAATTTCTTTTCCAATGGAATAACCATAATAAGCAATGATGAAATTGTCTTTAATAAATTAAAAATACCTTTAGCTTGATATTACATATCACAAATACAATTAAATTTCATTATTTACTTGTGGAAATATCAAGTAAACCAAACATGCAATGGAGTAATATGATGTAATCCTACATGTATCATTTCTCTTTCATTTGTATGCATTATCTTAATGAAAATCATATCATAGTATAATATGCTCTGTTCATAAAACTATTGTAACTTCTTCACTCTTTCAATCCAAAAATATGACAAAAAAAAATTCTTGAATCATTTCTTTAAAACAATGGCTTTGCCTGATCTATACAAGGGTTCCACATGCATTCAATTTTAGTTTATGCACATATAATAGAGTCTCCATGTATTAGCAATTATGAACTGGTAGTTTCCACATATTTTGTTAAATATATGCTATTATAAAACACCCCAAATATGCACTTAGAAGGTATTATATAAATATAAAACTTCTTACAAAAATTATGCAAGATGTATACAAATTCTGTATGGCCCTTAGAGTATAAGAAATAACATAGTTTTAATCATTGTAGGAAAAATCATAACAAAATTAAAGGTTTACAATACACTTGAATACGTAAATAAAATTATTATGTAGCCCTACTAAAGGTAGCCTTTATATCAATCATGGAAGCACACACAAAACTTGTTCGCAAGTTATTTTCTAGAGAGTTAAATGACCAAACCTTCTTCTCAATTAAGAAAATACCATTTTTGTAGAAATAGGTGAGTTCATAATTCTATTAATGGATGCAACTATCATAATGATTCTGATAATCCCCATGCAAAATTTCACACTCAAGCCAACATATCATAATATGTCCTTGACGTACTTCCACTACCATATACCCAAACAAGTGAACATTTAATTAGCTTTTTACCAACTTATTCATAACAATTTGGATGGTCAAAATTTGTAGCTATATTCAATAGGTTGATAACCGATATCAACAACCTTTTCTTAAGCCCATAATAAAAAGTTTTAACTTACATCTATTTCCTTAGGGGAAAAGTCTCCTAAATAATGTTACTTCTCACATGAACAACTCTGGATAGGTGTTTTTAACAACCACATCCTTCGATATCAACATGCAACTAAAGGAGTTTGATGTTTTTGTAGACATTTACAAAGAACCTTTATCAAACATATCTTTAAGTATTCAAACTAGTAAAAATCACACTCATAGACAAGGTAAACCTTATGAGTATTCCCCTATTTCATATTGTTTATTGAAATTATTTTTATTAATACTAGGGTTCTCGAAATTAAGTATTCAAGTGGTGAAAGGGGTATTTGTAGTGACACACTACCATTGAGTGATCGTGAAATTCAACCATACAACAAATGGTTATACAATAATAGGTTTAACAAGTACACATACTATTGCTCTCATTTTATTATTTTTTTCTAAAAAGGAATTCTCATTCTAAAATACTTCCAACCAACATACCCATAAAAATAAGCTAACTTAAGAATTTATTTCAAGATCTACCTGATTATCGTGACAACTCCAACATATTTTCTCATGATAGAACCAATCCCTACGATGTAGAATTCCCATATTATTTTTGCTTTTTGCTTCCTCCCCCTCTTCATTGTGTGTATTAATGATATAGTGGAAGACACATTACCCCGTATCATTTTTTCCTTCCATATTCTGCATCCATCGGGTTATTACAGTTTGTAGTGCATTATATCAAAGCTCCATTACATATGATTCTTCCCATCACCAAGGCATTATGGAGAATCCAACTAACATAGGGTGATAAATACATATATGATTAGTAAATTATAGTTCCTTTGATAGTTAATTTAACACCTAGCTCTCTATGAAAAATAAAACATTAGTTCATTTGCTACTTTTAGGATCTCTCCATTCATATTCAATGAATATTTTCCTACAGAGAGAAGTAGCTATTTTTTTTTTCCTATAGAAAAAAAATAGGAATCATTAAAACCAATAATAATTTTTTTTCATCATTATTGGATTAAATGAGCATAATAAATTTCCTTTATTAATAATTTAAGCAATTAAACAAAAAAATATAAATTCTTTATATTTTTTAAAGAAAAATAAACAAATAATATTAATGAAAATAAGCACTCATTTTCTTCTCTTTGTAACAAGCAAAATTATAGCTCAAATAAAGCTATCATGCAACATACAAGTTCTATATAACTTGATTTATTTTCCTCATGCAAACCATGATGTGCAACTACATGACAGGAACATTCAGCCATGTTGCTTTGCTATTCAATAAAAAAATATTATATTATTTCCCTAACATCTCATTCTTGGTGGCTAAACCTTTCTTTCACCCATGAGAAATCATGTTCTTGCAATAATTTCAATTTATTATCAGCATCATATTCTTTTATGAATCATATATTTTGCAGAATTTAAAACATGAAATATTCAATCATTCCATTGACAAATCAACATAACACCATATTAAATGATAAGTCCATCATGTGAATAAGATTTCTAAGGGAGGGTTATGACATCCTACCCCACTTAGACTTAACACAGTTCTATGTGTTTCACAAAGTTTAAATATAAACAATAACTACATGTCATTTTCAAATAGGAAAGGAGAATGCCTTTGCTTGTTTACCACTTTCTCCAAAGTGGCATTTTTCTCGGATTAACCGTCCCACAGGACCTTGCATTGCTCCAATGTCTTTTTCCTCATTGATTTAGAATGAAACTCAAGGAGTTTTAATTGATGTATCTCAATGTATCATTGCACAAGTCAAATCATTAGAGAAGACCCCATAATACTCCCCAATGAGTCCCTATGTAGCACATCATGAAGGATGAAAACCTTCTCCTATTTACTCAAGGTATCACTTAGTAACTATTACATCTTAAAATGGTTTACGCTATCAAAAAATTATTAACAAAAACTAAATATATTATTCTCTAATACATTTATACTACATCTAATACTAATGATATGTATTATCTACAAAAGTAGGTTTTATTCCCATGAAACATGTTATCCTCTAACATAAATTAAATAATCAAATCAATGACAAATTATCCACTAATGTATATCTCTAACACATAAAGAATATTGCCTACTAACAATTTTTCAATTCATCAAAAATAAAACTAGAAACCACAACTCTAGTTAAGCTCAAACAAACACTCAATCCCTCCACAATATTGGTTCCATTTAAATACCTATTTTTTTCCATGAAATTTGTCTATCAAAATATTCAATATTTCCACTAGTTTAAAGACCATCTAAATTCAAATAAAAGGAGCCTCTCTATTATATAATTTAGAAGGGTTATTTCAAAACTCTTTACATCCATAAAAACAATATAAAAGGGTCTTTTATTTCCCCTTTTTTCATTTTAAAAGCATACAATTAATCTTTTAAAATATTGCAACCCAATCTATATTCATCATTCAAGGCTTGCTATTTAATAAGGAAAATCCTTTCATCTAGATAAATAAACCCTCCCTTTTAATCCTTCAAAAGGGGTCTTATTAAATAAACATTTACCCTCCTCTTAATAGGGTAATTCAAGGGTCTAATAATCTTCCTTCATATAAAATATTCCTTGTCAAATATTGGTGAAATCCTCAAATTTCTTGGAATAAAAATACTCCGTGAGGAACCTCTTTTTAAAGGCTACCACAAAATCCTCTCATTTCATATCAACTGTTACCTTAATTTCCTATAAATGTAAAGTGGCATATGATATTTTATCCCAGTGGAGTAATTCTTCATGTTGATGAAAGTTTTCAATTCCTTCAGCCAAGCTTCGACTGCATAACCTCCTTCCTCTCCATTACACTTGGGAGATTTTACATGCGTCAAATACTTAGCCATTTCTACCTCTAATTGGATTTGATCCTGAGCTAGCCTTCCATAATTAAGTTTCATTTAAGTCTTTAGCCCAAGTATTTTCCAATCTATGGGTTCATATTAGAATTAAACACCTTATCGGTATGCAAAAATCCTTTAGCTAAAATATCTCCAATGCACTCATTACATAAATTCATCATGATTCGATTATGATGTGGTGAAAACTTATACTAGCACTATGTTCAATAGGAATTACTAATATTTTTTTTTCTCTAACACCCTTTAATATATAATCACTTAAAACTAGTAATGGTGCATCCATACCTCAATATTTTGAGACTTGGGATTACTAAAAATAAAATTCTATTGTGATTATTTTCTAAAATAGTACTCATAGCGTAATTTCCATGAATATAATGAGTTTCATATACCAAAACTCCATTCAAAATTCTTCCATCGAAGCTCTCAATGTACATACCCAAAATTTATTCCTTTGTAAACATCTCAAGTGGTCTCATATTCCATGGTTTGGATAAAGAGGTTAATGCTTACTCTAAAAGTGATTTAATTTCATAACCTCTAAAATAATAATTTAATTAAGCATTCAATCTAAAGGCTATTTTTTTTAAATGACCTTACTCATATTTTCAACATACTCAATACTTTCCTTTAAGTAAGAGAATATATATAACATATTGCCAACCAAGATATTGGATCATTTCCAAAATAAAAATTTAAGACATTTGAGCTTAACAATTTTATTTCTTTGTATATTCTTTACTTGTCAAACCACATTATGATATAACGTAGAAGGAAGCTTTATATATCCACCATGCGTATAAAACTACAAAATTTACAAAAGTTTCTTTCTCTTTTGAGTTCTTCCATATTATCCACTCCTGGATAAACATGTGGGTGATTTCATATGTAATGTTTGCAGAACCCTACTATATCTATGATTTTATATTAATTACACTACTACAATCAATTCATTCTATCCTATATTGGCTATTCTTTCATGACTACTTTGAATCTTAGTGTCTTCTCGCACCCATTGAAAAGTAGAAGTTAATAGGGATTGATATAGCTCCCCCAAAAATGATAGTGCAATTCTAAATGCATGTCATACATTCTTATTGCAAACAACCAACCATAGATTCTAAAAGAAAACTTAGTCAATCAAGTTCTTTCTTAGAAATAAAATTAAATGCACACATCCTCTTTTTATGTAAGGTAATATCATTTGTATGTAGGTCTATTTTATTTTAAACTAGATCTACCAATATTTGAGCCTTGCTTTCTTGATTTTTTGCAACAGGATACTCCTCCTATCTATGTTATGAATCTTTATTCTAGGGAACTTGATCAATTATCCTTGATAATAATTACTTATTTTGGTTCATTTTTTCCCTTTATTATTCAATTTGTTATGTTAGTAATCCATAATACAGTAATAATGTTTTCTACCTCTTACAACATTTCTCTAAAATGTTCTTCAAGGTCTAGCTTGACATCACTTTTATCAATTGGAAGATAAATACCCTATTTTCTAGTTAATCTGCTCCATAATAAAATATTGTGAGGCAAATTATCAATGTCAAATTCCTTGAATCTCAAGCATATATCCTTTGCATTTATATTCAATTTAACAAAGTTTTTAGATCTCATTTTCCATTCACCTTTGACCTTCTTGCAATTAGGTTTTGAATCACCTTAGACTTGAATGTGATCAATTTTTCCATCTCAAGTATACTTCAATCCTACTTAGCTATCTCTATGTTTGGAGAATAACCTCTCCTTATCTTTGTTACCCTAAGTGCCCATTC
This sequence comes from Wollemia nobilis, assembly GCA_028583015.1. Lineage (NCBI taxonomy): Eukaryota > Viridiplantae > Streptophyta > Pinopsida > Araucariales > Araucariaceae > Wollemia > Wollemia nobilis. Next base: position 627,527 of record JAQPPZ010000386.1, on the reverse strand, counting down.
CTTTTCCCCCCATATGGAATTGAATGAAATAGTACCAATCCAAGTTCAATATTCCTAAGAGAGAGTAAAAATTTCTTTCGTTTGCTCAATTGAGACTCATGAAGATGTATTAGATAAGATCATATAGGTTCAACTGTATTTCAGTTTTTTAATGTTGCATACATCCCTTGAGTGTATAGGAGTGATCAATCTCCCTTAATTTTTATTGGGATTAACCATATATCAATCAGTCAAGACAATGGAACACTAACCTTATCTCAGTCAATCGAGACAATGGGATGCTCATTTCTTCACTAAGCTTAGTCATTCAAGCTAGTAATTAGGTGTAAGAACCTCTCTTTTTTATGATGAGCTAGCTTATACTATTTATTCCATCTTAATAATAAGCTAATTTAAATTATCTATATCATATCAATGGTTAGATAGCTTAGCTAACTATCTCATCTCCATGATGAGTTAGGCTAAGCTATCTATCTCAGTTTAATGATGAGCTAACTCACGCTATCTATCTCATATTCTTCATGCTTCCAAAAGTTAGCTACATCTCCCCAAGATCTAACTTAAATTATTAATGGTCAAAATCACACATATGTCCCAAAAGGTACCACCTTCCTTAACCACAAAGGAATTTAGTCTACTAATTTTATCCTATGACTAATATTTTTTATTGTTATTCATTTATTATTGACTATGATCACTCTTACTCCATGTAAAATGCTATTCCTAGGTAGGTATTACAAAATATAACTCACTTATTAATGATAGTCACTCTTGCTCCACATAAGGTGTCACATAAAGGTAAGGTTATCCTTTTTAGGATTAATTCTTAACCATCTTCAACTTTTCCATGGGAGTTTCTAGTTATTTTTAACATAGATTTTCTTCATGAAAGTATCTAGTCCATCACAACCTAAAGCTTTGATACCAAATGTCACAACCCTAAATTTATCTTTCCCATGATAGTTTTTTTGTGAAAGAAGTCAACTCATGATATTAGTATTTCTAACTTGCCCAATTAGAACCCTTGAGGATTAATTCTCTTTCTATTGAGTTCATCTCAAGAAGTACCTATCTCTACAACTTACATATATCTATCTATGTAAGAATACTAGGCAACAACAAGTTCAAGCTATCCTTATCATCAATATTTTGATGAGCTCACTTAATCTGTTTGGTCCTTTGAAAGGTACATGACCATATCTACACTATACATCAATACTTTTATGTGAATGTAGTAAGCATACTAGAACTAGGCTATTAATCTCATCTTCATGATGAGCTAGTCCTTTTTCTATTTAAGACTTACTCCGTATTTGAATCTAAAGTTACAAACCGACATATCACTCCTTTTACTACTAATATTTATCATGAGAAATCTATATCATCTTTCATTTACTATCCTTAAGATTGTTAATCAACTAAGCATAAATGATATTTAAAAAAAAAACATCATATCATGGAAATATAATGTGTTTTCTTTAAAATGGAATGCAAACCAGTTTAATAATTAACATAGTGGAACCATGAGCATATCCCAAGTTCCTTTCTTGATCAAAGTATAAACCATTGCAAATATATTATAGCCAATTTTATAAAGTTTCTAACCATAGATGAGTATTTTATGAATAACCATAAAAGTACATTTCTATAGTAATTTATCTATTAATTTGAAAGTAAAGCAAGTACATAATCATAACCATCATAGTGCTTCATAGAAAAGAAAACAACATCCATAATCACAACAAATTATTTATCCTAGGAAACCCCTAAGGGAAAAACCCAGCCTTGAATCCTTCCTCTTTATTATTTTCATAAAGTAATTAGTTTATTTAAATTGTAGTAAGGACACCCCTTAGTGCCTTTAACCTCAACTAAGGATAATCTAAGTCCCTAGGACCTTACCATATGAATTTTTCATTCAATTTAAAAGTGCAATTATATCTCCATTTTTTTGTAGTATAGGAAGCTCAATATACCTTTCTTAATCTCATAAAATCTTGTATATTTATAGAATTACATTATACCTTGATCATTCAATACATAAATATCATTTCAGATGATATGCTTCATTAATATTTTAAAACATTGAAATTAGGACATGATGTATCTTTCTAAAGTAAAATAACAATACCAAATAGAACCTATTCCTTTTTTGCAGATCACAAGGTTTTATGCCTCTCAACTTACAATGCACATTCGATGTAATTTTGATTTTGGTCGATTCTTCATTAGTCTTGGCTCTTTGCAAGACCATTTAGAGAAGCTCTAATTTCTTTTCCAATGGAATCACCATAATAAACAATGATGAAATTATCTTTAAGAAATTAAAAAAATCTTTAGCTTTATATTACATATCACAAATGCAAGTAAATTTCATTCTTTAAGTGTGTAAGTATCAAGTAAACCAAACATGCAATGCAGTTAGAGGGTGCAATAATACATGCATCTTTTCCCTTTCATTTGTATACATTATCTTATTGAAAACCATATCATAGTCTAATATGTTTTGTTCATAAAACTATTGTAACTGCTTGACTCTTTCAATCCAAGAATATGACCAAAATAAAATCTTGAATCATTTCTTTAAAACAATGGCTCCATCTGATCCATTCAAGGGTTTAGCATGCATTTAATTTCAGTTTATGTACATATAAAAGAGTTTCCTTGTCTCAACAGTCATGAACCAACAATTTCTAAATCTTTTGTTAAATAGATGCTATTATAAAACACCTCAAGTATGCAATCAGAAGTAATTATATAAACAAACATCTCCTTATGAAAATAATACAAGATGTATACAAATTCCATATGGCCCTTAGAGTATAAGAAATAACACAATTTTAATAATTGTCAGAAAAAGCATAATGAAATTAAATGTTTACATCACACCTAAATATGTAAATAAAATTATTACTTTGTCCTACTAAATGTAGCCTTTACGTCAATCTTTGGAGTACACATAAAACTCATTTGCAAATTATTTTCTAGAGAGTTAAATGATCAAACCCTTTTCACAATTAAGAAAATACCATTTTGACATAAGTAAGTGTGTCTAGAATTATGTTATGGTTGCAACTGTCATAGCAGTTCTTATAATCCCCATGAAAATATTTGCACTCAATCCTAGATATTTTAGTATACCCCTAACATACTTCCACTAACAGATACCCAAACAAGAGAACATTTAATTAGCTTTTTACCAGCATATTCTTCAACAAGTCAATAATTGATCTCAACAACCCTTTCCTAATCATGTAAAAAAGAGTTTTAAATTACATCTATTATCGTAGGGGAATAGTCTCCTAAAGAACATCACTTCTCACATGAAAAAATTTGGATAGGTATTTTTAATAGCCACATCCATCAGTATCAACATGCAACTAAAGGAGTTTGACGTTTTTGTAGATATTTACAAAGAACCTCTACCAAACATATATTTCTTAAGTATTCAAAACAGTAATAAGCACACTCGAAGATAAGGTAAACCTTGCAAGAATTCCCCTCTTTTAGATTATTTACTAAAATTAATGTCATTAAACCTGGTTTCTCAAAACTAAGCATTCAAGTGGTGAAAGTGTTGTTTGTAGTGATGCACTATCATTGAGTGATCACAAAATACAACCATACACCAACAGGTTATACAAAAATAGGTTTAAAAAGTATGAATATATAATTGCACTCATTATATTATTTTTTTATAAAAAAGAATTCTCATTCCAAATTACTTCCATTTGATGTACCCATAAAAATAAGCTAACTTAAGAATGGGTTTCAAGATCTACCTGATTATCACGACAACTTCAGAAAATTTTCTCAATATAAAACCAGTCCATTTTAAATAGAATTCTCATCCTTTTTTTTCTACCTTTCACTTCCTCCTCTCAATTTTCTCATTTGGAATGATATAGTTGAATACACATTACCCTATATCATTTTTTCTTCCAAATTCTACATCCATCAAGACGTTATGGCGATGCGTTATCTCAAAGATCCATTACACATGATTCTTCCCATCATTGAGGCATAATAGAGAATCCAAATAACATAGAGTGATAAATACATATATGATTAATAAATGATAGTTCCCTTGACAGTTAATTTAACACCCAAATCTCTAAGAAAAATAAAATATTATTTCATTGCTACATTCAAGATCTGTCCATCCATATTCAATGAATATTTTCCTATAGAGAAGTAGCTCTTTTTTTCCTATAGGAATAAAATAGGAATCATTAAAACCAATAATAAAAAAATTTCATCATTATTGGATTCAAGTGAACATAATAAAATTCCTTTTTCAATACTTTAAATAATCAGACAACAAAATATAATTCCTTTATATTTTTCTAAGAAAAAAAGTAAATAATATTAATGAAAATAAGCACTCATTTTATTCTCTTTGTAACACAAAAAATTCGAACTCAAAGAAATCTATCATGCAGCAGACAAGTTCTATCTAACTTGATATATTTTCCTCATGTAAACTATGATGTGCAACTACATGAAAGGAGCATTCATCCATGTTGCTCTGTTGTCCAATTAAAATTTGTCACATCATTTTCCTAACATCTCATTCTTGAAGGTTAAACATTTCTTTCACCCACGAGAAAATATGTTCCTACAATAGTGCCAATTTATTAGCAGCATCATATTATTTTATGAATCATATATTTTACAGAATTTAAAACATGAAAAATTCAATCATTCCATTGACAAATCAACATAACCTTATATCAATTCACATGTCCATCATGTGAATATGCTTGTCAAGGGAGGGTCATGACAATAATGGCAAAAGTAGTTACTCAATAAGCACTAGATCCAAACAAGGTTTAATGTTGCTTTTCAACCAATAAAATTAAACATATATCATTATGTAATGAGGGAATATGTAATGTTGTTAATAGAAAGTAATAAATCTTGTCTATATTAACGATTCAAAAGACCAAAGGTATCACTATTATTTTCTATCAATGGTTAGTTATCATGAAGGAAACTATAATTTTAAATATTTTATTGATTCCAAATATAAAACAATAGTTACAAACCCTATAGATTTGTATCAAAGAAAACAATGTTTTTTATCACTTCTATTAGCAAATTTTATATTCAAAATAGTATTAAGCAACGTAATGATAAATAACAAATTTTTGATACCAATCATGTAAATAATATTTATGAGTCTATAAGAATATTCATCAAACTACAATGACATATCAACTATATATTTAATAATATTGTTTCTATGATAATATTTTCAAGTTGCTATGATTATTCATCCTTTGCCACTATGGACCTTTTTTATTTGGTCCTAAATATGGTGGAGAAATTATTATATGTTCTTTTTGTTGAATGAGCCCTATGTGAATTAATTATTCTTATAATATTTTTAAAAATATAACCTTTGGATAGATGAAGCACTTTAGCTAAGAACAAGAATTATTCACATCTTGTTGTTATTGCTACTTAGGGGATCCATTGTTCCTCATCAACTTTTTATGCATCTAATCAAGGCATGATCCTCCCTATTATTTGTTTTAAGAATTTCTTCCTCTTGCTAAAACAAATTCATAAGCATCTCAAATATGGGATTCTAGTTTGTGACACTCAAGATCATCACCAAAATTATAAATACAAAAGGTAGTGATCATATGAATATGGGCATGAATGTATCATTTGACATTATTTCTCTTAAGATTTAGAGCAAGACCAATAATTTAGAAATATGTCTATGTTTATTATCTAGCTTCTTACCACTCCTTGTATTTAGGTAGTGCAACTATCTTTATAGATATAAAATCTTATTTTTGTGCATTGACTCAATTACAAATGCATTGTTTTTACTGTGGATCCTTTGCAATTGTGGCATCATATATACACATGGTTGTATATCATTAGATGCATGATCATGACAATCAATATTTCTTTTCTCTATGTTTTAAAAAAAATTTGTTTTTCATTACAGTTTGTTTCATGTCTCTAAGTTGTTCCTATAATTACATCTTATAAACTTTTGAACTCGAGATGAATTTTACAATTGGTCTTCCAATAAGAGTAATATTTTTCTTTCAATGACTAAGAAAATAAAAATAGTATTTTAGGTGCATTAACTACCATAATGAGGTAGTATATTCTAACCACTCTAATGATTCAACTTATAGTATAAATGCTTCAATTTACAATATAATTACAATTACTTTTTGAATCACCAGCAAAAATAAAACTCATAAGACACTTGAAATATATAGTAATTATAATTATATGTGATCAACTCAATGAAATTACGTATTTACCAATATCTTCTATATATATATATTAGCAAATGTTATTATCCACCAATATTGAACACATTCTGTTTTACATTACAATCATAATCTTCATTGACATTTTTCTTCATTCTACATAATTAACAATGCATGTTGAATAGGATATATTCTAAATAGTCATTCAATACAATCAAATTTCAATAAACATATCTCTTATAATTTTTATTTGAGAGGAATAATAATACCCACATGCTTTGAGAGACATGAACTTTAACTTTAATGTCCTTTGATAGAAGTATTGTGTTTTGATTCATAATCACTAATGAAGATATGTCTTCTCAAGTTTGATGATTGTTTCATAATATTCAAATATTCCATGAAAATATTTGCTTTATGCAGGTTATGAATCAATGGGAATGAATTTAATCTTCATCTAATGCATCTTTACTTTTTATTAGATGACATCAATTTAAATGATTAAAAATGTAGATTTAAAATTGTAATTTTTTTCGCCGGACTGAACACTTGTCCCTTTCCTAGTGCTTTCAGCAGCGTAAAAGGTTTAAAATGATTGTGGCATGGTGGTTATAGGGGCAGACTGTGCGAAGATCTATGTGGCGGCTTCTAGGGCGGACAATGCAAAATACTGTGGTGGCCATAAAAAGCTGAACAACCTACCCGGATTCGTGGCGGCTACCAATTCCACCATGTAAATTCAAAAGAAAAAAACAAACAAAAAAAAATTGTAATTTTTTTTAGACAAATACAAAATGTTATTGTAATATCAATATCAACTTTTAATCCATATAAACAACTTTTTTTTAATAACCATAATAATCAAGTGATATAAATTTAAAAAAATAAATAAAATTTAAAAATTTAACAAGTTTTTGTTAAACTAAAATTACATAATTATAATTATAAAAAATATTAATGTATTATTATTATTATTAAATTTTAACCAATATTTTATATATAATTATAATTATAATAATCAATTTTATATAAATAATTTATTTAAATTTTTTTAATGATATAAGTTTGAATTTTTATTTTAAAAACCCAAATTCAAACCTGTGTAGAAAGAACGTGCTTTTTTAAAATATATATTAAAACCAATGGTGCGGAATATGTTTCAAACCATCTCAGACACGGAGTTAGAGACATCATAACTGAAACTTCTCCACAATTGCATACAATTATTTGCCAAATTCATTCTCTTTTGCATACTTTTATTTGCACAAATACATTTTCTTTCGACTACGGTCTGTATCTCTCAAATACTTCTAGGTCTATAACTAATATTACCAGATTTCATCACAGGGTTGTTCGGATAATATAAAGCTTCCCCCACTCCATTCGAATTCTCGAACGATGTTGTCGCTGATCGCCCTCTGCATTTCTAACGCAAGAAATTTCAGTTTAGACGGAGGCATGGACACCAATATCTTTATCCCATCCCCATTCTTCACGGGCAAAAGGATGTTACAATTGGTAAATTTGTTCCACGGAGCCAAGCACATGTTAGCTGCTTCTCCTCAGGCATAATCTACTTTGTCTGCTAATAATCATTTTTTTTCCGGAACAATAGCCTCCTAGTTATGGAGGAGAATGGCTATCTTACTTGGTTTACAGTGATCCAGTTTTTTTATTCATAAACAATTTTTAAGGGATTGGCTTAAATAAGAAGTTGTAGATCATTTTGTTAGGTAGTTAGTTTGAATAGGAACAATCATTCTACCTTTGAATATAGGAAAGAAACAACCAGATTTTTAAATAGAAAAGGAAGGATATTTATTATATTTGGTAAAAGATAATTGGCAACTTAGCTGAATCAATCCGAATCAATGATGGGATCAAGTAATATGAAGATTGAAGATTCACACTACTATTGGAAACCAACTTAAAGTGAATGTGAGTAGTCAAAATATGGATAGAACAAGTAATTGGTAGCCTCATCCTAAGGATTTTAGAAAATTCAATATGGATAGAGCTTTTAAGGGGAACCCTGGAAAAGTTAGTGTGGGAGGAATTGGTAAATTTTTAGATGGTTTCCTAGTTTTCACTTTTGCTGAGAATTTGGGTATCCTTTCCAATAACCTTGTTAAGGGGTATGATATCCTTAAAGACCTTTGAGAGGCTACTAAGGTTGGATGGAAAAAGGTATTTGATTGAATCCAACTCCCAAGTCATGATTAATCTATTGAAGACTCCTAAGAATCATTAGGTTAATTGGAAAATAAAAAAAATGTTGAGAAGATTAAATTAATCTAAATGAGATTATTGAAAGTTGAATACAATCATGTGGTTAGAAACCAGAATAAAATTGTTGATTCTTTAGCTAAGTAGGCATTGAATCAAGGTGATCTTACTTGCTACAATCACCTTTTTCAGATGGTGGCTTTGCAAATTAGGGAATTCTCTTCTATCTATCATTTCTATGGATGGCTCTAGTATTAGAGGTACCTAGTTTATTTTTACTTTGTATTAGATTCTCTTTGGTTTTGTCTGGGTTTTTTAGTTCCTCAACTCAGAAAGATCATTCTTATGTTTCATCTGTTGAATCTTGGCAAAAAGACTTGTTGGCCTAGAAAGACTGAAGATGTAATTTGTTTTTTCCATCAATTTATTTTTTGATGTGTGTTTTTTTAGTTGTTTTTGTTGTGTTTTTTTTTTTAATTTATTTTTTTTGTTTTTTGCTTTTGTGTTTTTTTTGTTTGTTTTTTTGTTATTTTTTTTGTGTTTGTTTGTGTTTTTATTGTTTTAGGCATGCTATTTAAGTGTGCTGAAGAGGGTAGGGTAGGTCTAAGCTCTAGATAATTTTGGGTGAATAGATACCCCTGCCTCCATGGGACTTACCTAAAAATGGCTCCCCAAAAAGGATGTTTTCTACAAAAACTAGCAAAAACTCAAAGCTACACCTCTTACTTTTTATTATTGTGTGCTCTTTTAACAAAGCAATTAAAATATATATAAGTATCCCGTAACACCAAAAAACTCTCAACCACCAAGTGGTATTAGAATACAATGGATATAAAACTATGGACTAAACAATCGTGAACCACCAAGTGGTATTAGAATACAATAGATATAAAACTATGGACTAAAATCAGCCATATCCTTAATTAAGGAGACCACCCCAAAAATATAATCATGAGCTAAAACCACTACATACTAATTAAGGAGATTCCCTTATAAACAAGACCATGGACTAAAACCATCTATACTTCCTAATTAAGGAAACTGCCCCAAAAATTAAACCCCCACTTTTTTTTCCCCTTTATGATGCAAAGGATACAACACATTTCATTTATGGGTTTGAACTTTGTGAGTTAAACAGTCATAAAAATTACATTTCAATCCAATGGGCATTAAAATGTTTTAGGTTTGAGTTTTTATTAAGTGCATACTTTTCAACACATTCAACCATTTTTAATTAAATGACATCAATCTATGTCATTAAAAATATGGATTTAATTTTTATTAAATGGCAGTAAATGATTAAAAATGTAAATATAATAAAATTTTGAAATTTATTAAACAATACATGCATAGTTTTCAAAATACAAAATGTTATTGTAATACCACTATCAATTTTTAATCTATATAAACAACTTTTTGAATAACAATAATAATAAAAGGATATAAATTTAAAATTTTAACCTTGTTAAACTAAAATTACATAATTATAATTATCAAAATTATTATTATAATATTATTATTAAATTGTAACCCATATTTTATATATAATTATAATTATAATAACCAAATTTTATATAAATGGTTTATTTGGAATCTTTTAATAGTATAGTTTTATGTTTTTGAAACCCAAATTCAAACGGTATAAAAACGTTTTATATATATATATATATATATATATATATATATATATATTAAAACCAATGGCACGGAATATGTTTCAAACCATCTCTGACACGGAGATAGAGACATCATAACTGAAACTTCTGCACATTAACATACATTTATTTGCACAGATACATTCTCTTTCGACTACCGTCTGTATTTCTCAAATACTTCTACGTCTACAACCAATATTACCGGATTTCATCACAAGGGTTGTTCGGATAATATATAGCTTCGGCCACTCCAATCGAATTCTCTAACGATATTGTCGCTGATCGTCCTCTGCATTTCTAACGCAAGCAATTTCAGTTTTGACGGAGGCATGGGGACCAATATCTTTATCCCATCCCCATTCTTCACGGGCAAAAGGATGTTACAATTGGTAAATTTGTTCCACACAGCCCAGCACATGTTAGCTTCTTCTCCCCACCCATAGTCTACTTTGTCGAATCCCAACCACCTCCAGTCGCTAATAATCAAATTTTCTTCTGAATAATAAGCATTCAGTACACGCGGATTGGTCTCCAAAAAGTCGATGCTCGATCTTAAAGATTTCCGCTCTTTACAAGCTTAGTCGCATTCAAAAGAGATCCATCGACCAGCTCCTCGCTAGTAGTGACTGCACTCTTTCGTTACTGCTCGTTTCATCTCTTCTATGACATTGGAGCTTTAACTAACATCATCAACAACCTCAATGTTTAAGGTTCCTTCAATATCATACTATCTTTCTTTGAAAAAGGTAGTCCAAAAGAAGGTGAATTAATGTCACTCTTATCATTCAAATACAATATATTTTTTAATATATAGTTTTTTTATATCAATATCCATGAATTTTTAAGCTTTTAACTCATCATTCAACAAATATACACAACAAATATACACTTCAGGTAATTTTATTTAGCTTTTTCTACTTTGAAATGAATATGAACATTTTGTATTCAAAAACATAAAGATGGGAAATGGAAGGGTTGACCCCCTTCATTCTTCTTCTATAATATTGTTAAGAAGTTGTTGATCATTTTCTTGGGTAGTTAGTTTAAATAGAACAATCATCTTACCTTTGAATATCTAAAAGAAAAAAAAAAAAAACAAAATTTTTAAATAGAAAAAAAAACGGATATTTATTATATTCGACATAAAATAATTGTCAACTTAAATGAATCAATTTAGCAACTCTTTAATCACCCCAAAACTCCCATCAATGATGGGATCAAGTAATGTGAAGATTGAATATTCACTTTAGTATTGGAAACCAACTTAAAGTGAATGTGAGTAATCGAAATATGGATACGAGAAGGAATTGGTAGCCTTATCCTAAGAATTTTGGAAAATTCAATATGGATAGAGCCTTTAAGGGAACCCTAGAAAAGTTAGTGCAGGAGGAATTATTAGATTGTTAGATGGTTTCCTAGTTTTTATTTTTGTTGGGAATTTGGGTATCCTTTCCAATAACCTTGTTAAGGGGTATGATATCCTTAGTGTTGGAGCTTGATTGATTTATTTTATTAGTGTGTTTTTCTATTTTCATGAGGTAATATTCCCTGTGAATATCTCCAATTGTAATAGGTAATATTTAGGTGGTTTGGTGTGATTCTCATGTATCTGTCTTTTACCCACTTGGGAGATTCATCTATTACATATTCTCATGTATCTATCTTTTACCCACTTGGGATATTCATCTATTACATATTCTCATGTATCTATATTTTACCCACTTGGGAGATTCTTTAGTTACATTCCCAAGCTATATATTGTAATGACTTATCATGAATAAATCAGTTCAGACTAATTTTGGCTCACAAGTGGTATCAAAGTGTTTGTTGAAGATCCATTATCGGGATTAAAAGCCTATGAATTTTTATTGTAGAATAAAGATCTGCAAGCTTGATGTTACATTTTGTCTGAGGTCAGAGAAGGCCCTACGTGAAGAATGGCATGTCTGCATGCATAGTGTGAAGTGTCTGCGGAGAAAGGAGTCGGGACTGTTGTTTAAAGCACGTGGAGAGAATCATCTCGAGGCCAAGGCATGAACACTGGTAGGGCATGCATTGGTAATATAAATTTTCATCTTACATGAGGAGAGTGTGTATCCATTTGATGCAAAAGAAAGCATTGAGGAGACAATGCAAGGAGAGTCGTACTATGTGAAGAGGATGTCATCCTTGTGTGCATCTATATTTTTTCCATGCATTACATTATGGATGTGAGTTGAAGGTAAATATGAAGATCCAGCTATCGATCCATCGACCGAACAAACAGTTGTTCATAGAAAGGAAAATGATGAAAATGGCTTCAATGGCGAGCTCTTGCGGAATCGCGTAAAAAAAAACTGACAGAGCGGTCCGGGGTGGGGTGGTACCACCTCAGCAAACACAGGGTGTGCTCAAGTAGCACACTATGTCCCACCCCCATCCAACACTATGTCTAGATCCATGTGCAGATAACTCGTGCAAGTGACTACATTGATGGTCATTGCTACCAGGAGTACAGGAGGTGGTAATAATATCAGAGATGGTTGTTGATGGTTCTGAGAGACCGATCAAGTTAGGCCATGGTAGAAGTGTTCGAGCTCACCATTGGTCGGGTCAAAAATAAATACAGCAAAGGTTGAGCCTTCTATCACAGTGCAGCAGCACATATCTATTGTGTTATTGATGAGATCCAATAATTTCACAATCGAGCAATAGACGTAGATCTACAGATCTCCCCACCATGGATGAGATGTGATATTAATGACATTCTTTTGGAAATTGACCTTTATGTGCCTACAAGGAGCAGTGATATTCAGAGATGATACAGATACTCTAGTGAAAAAAAAATTGATGGCATTTTGAAGGTATTGAGGATTTCTTAAAGCAATGGACACCATGTTTGAAGGCTTGGAAGTGCCCAAATTTGATGGGTGTCACTATTATTTCTGGAGTAATAAAATGAAGCACTGGCTCATTGTAAAAATACTTTGGGAGATAGTTGAAGAAGGATACAAAAAACTTGCAAATTGGAGATCTCTTGAAAAAGAGAAGAAGAAATTGAAGAAAGAGTAGGAATATCAAAATTGCTTGGCTTTCATGGATTTGGGGAGAGGTATGAAAGAGACAACTTTTCCTCTCATTGTAAAATGTAGAACAATCCAAATGGCTTGGAAAGAATTACAAGATACTTATGAAGGAGATAAGTGTAGCAATCCCTAAAGCAGTGAGAAGCCTTGTTTCTTTGAAGAAATTTTTGAAGTCTTATTGTGAATACACATGTGAAGACATGTCTTATGAATAAGGTATGCATGATGAATTCTTCCTTATGGATGAAGATAATGATGAATTTCTTCTTGAAGAAAAGAGAGAAGAAGATGAAGATTTAACATGTTTGACAAGCATGTACATAAATGAGAAATACCTCATGGAGAATCCATATTATGAAGAATGTCTCACAGAGGAGACATATGAAGAAGAGTGTCTTATGGAGAAGACACCAAATCAACTATTTGTTGAAGAGTGCTTTATAGAGGAGGCACAAAATTTTGATGAAGCCATTCTCATGGAGGAGAATGATGAAGATAAGCCATGGCAAGATAAAGATGATGGAGAAACACTCATCATGGAGTATTGTATAGCTAAATACCACTCAAATGGAGTGGAGACAAATGAATATGAAAAGGAGAAAGCTCACTCATATGGAGTGAACATTGACAAGAATCAAGTTATGTGGGATGTTGATCCACATGAAAATATTGATGAAGAGGAGATGGAGGCTATAAAATTTGTGTTTCTATATCACTCATCAAGAGTGAAAACTATTTTGTATGAGGAAGACTATCTTAAAGGGGAGATAGAAAATAGTGAGATAGTCATTGATGGATTTCATGGTGTAATAAAGGCAATTGTGGATGGAGATCACTCATATGGATTGACTATAGTGAAGGATGATGGTTATCTTGAAGAGGCAACATTGTGTGAAGAATCATCATTGCAACAATATGGCATCTTGGCAAAAACAAAGGGAGGCTTGTGGATATCTACTCAACAAATCATTGAAGGTGATACTTTTTTATTATTTAATTCATTTTTTATTTATTTCTTTGATAGATGTTTTTTGGATAGTTTTGGAGTTGTTGTTTTGAAGAAGAAATATGGAGAATGTCTTATCAAGACATCATATGAAAACTTGCATTGTTTGCAAGAGGCACATCTCTCATGGAGAGCACAATTAGCAAGTTTTGAGACTTGCCTTATGAATATTTCTTTGAAGATAAATTTTGGGAGCTTGAGTCACTTGGACTCAAATGAAGGCAAAGAAAATGATATGTTCAAAATTCCTTGGAAGGAGGAATATTGTAAAGACATTGTGAGGTGTGATTTTTTGAGTGATGATATGTGTGAGGTTGCATATGTAATAGGGTATTTCATGTCCATGTTTGTTTTAATTTTTTATGTGGAGATTTGTGAGAGAGTAGTTTGGTATAATCATTATTATGAGATGATTAACACATACTCATGTGAAGTATGGTATTGTATTGATGCAAAAGATGATGATTTGCAAGAATGGTTTAAAGACCATAATGAATATGAGAGAGAGTGGTTGTTGAAAACCACAATCCAAAAGACTTTTGATTAAGGGGAAGATGATCATCAAAATACATCGAAATTTATTTTGTTGAAGAAAGCAAACTTAATGGATAGCCTGCAATAAGAGTGGAAGTGTGGTGGGTGCCAACAAAACGTTTTTGAGTTCTTGAATTTTCTACTTCAAAAATGGAAGAAGCATAAACACAGATCAGTTCATCATTTTCTAAATATTTAAAACTCATGGAATGATTCCTTTTAGCATCAAGGGGGAGAGTGATTGAATTGCATCATTGCAGCACTGAAGACAACATTCATAGTTGTTCACCAAGTGAGTTGTCAAAGCTCAATTTTTGAAGCTGAGGAAATTCCTTGTTAGTCCCATCAACTTCAAGGGGGAGTATGTTTGAGCTTGATTGATTTCTATTATTAGTATGTTTTTCTATTTTCATGAGGCAATATTACCTATGAATATCTCTAGTTGTAATAGGTAATATTTAGGTGGTTTGGTGTAATGTTGAGAACATTTGATTCTCATGTATCTGTCTTTTATCCACTTGGGAGATTTGTCTGTTACATATTCTCATGTATTTGTCTTTTACCCACTTGGGAGATTCTTTAGTTACATTCCCAAGCTATATATTGTAATGACTTATCATGAATAAATCAGTTCAGACTAATTCTGGCTCACACTTAGAGACCTTTGAGAATCTACTAAGGTTGGATGGAAAAATGTATTGGTTGAATCCAACTCCTAAGTTATGCTTAATCTATTTAAGACTCCTAAGAATCATAAGTTTGATTGGAGATCAAAAGAAGATTGAATTAATTTAAATGAAATTTTTGAAAGTTGAATACAATCATGTGGTTAGATAAAAAAATAAAATTGTTGATTCTTTAGCTATTTAGGTATTGAATCAAGGTGATCTTACTTGCTACAACCACCCTTTTAGATGGTGGGCTTTGCAAATCAGGGAATGCTCTTCTACCTATCCTTTCTATGGATGGCTCTAGTACTAGAGGTACCTAGTTTCTTTTTACTTTGTATTAATTTTTCTTTGGTTTAGTCCGGGTTTTCAGTTCTCCAACTTAAAAAGTTCATTCTTATGTATCCTTTGTTGAATCTTGGCTAAATGGCTCATTGTCCTAGAAAGGCCAAAGATGTAATTTGTTTTTTCTATCAATTTAATTTTTCGATGTGTATGTTTTTTAGTTGTTTTTGTTTTGTTTTATTTATTTATTTTTTTGTTGTTTTTTGGTTTTTGTCTTTTTTTCTTTTATGTTTTTTTTATTGTTTTTGGGTTTTTTTTGTTATTGTTTTTGTGTTTTTATTGTTTTAGGCATGTTCTTTGAGTGTGCTAAAGAGGGTAGGGTAGGTGTAAGCCCTTGGTAATTTTGGCTAATACTAAATAAATACCCCTGCCTTCTTGGGACTTAACTAAAAATGGCACTCCAAAAGGGGTGCTTTTCACAAATAAAAAATAAATATATGCAAACAAAACATAAAATAGAAGCGGAAATAACATGAATTCACAATAAACACAAATATTTATCCTAAAAACCCTTGACTAGGAAAAATAGCAAAAAATCAAAGCTACACCTCTTAATTTTTATTATTGTGTGGTATTTTAACAAAGAAATTAAAGTATATATAAGTATCCCATAACACCAAACAACCTTGAACCACCAAGTAGTATTAGAATACAATGGATATAAAACTATGGGCTAAACAACCCTAACCACCAAGTAGTATTAGAATACAATGGATATAAAACTATGGTCTAAACAACCTAAACCACCAAGTGGTATTAGAATACAATGGATATAAAAGTATGGGCTAAAATCAGCCATATCTAATTAAGAAGATCACCCAAAAAATAATATCACGAGCTAAAACCACTACCTACTAATTAAGGAGATCACCTCGTAAACAAGACCATGGGTTAAAACCATCCATACTTTCTATTTAAGGAGACGCCCCAAAAATAAACCCCTCACTTTTTTTTTTCTTTTTTTATGCAAAAGATACAACACATATCATTTATGGGTTTGAACTTTGTGAGTTAAACAGTCACAAAAATTACATTTCTATCTAATGGGCATTAGAATGTTTAGGTTTGAATTTTTAGCATACTTTTGAATGCATTCAACCATTTTAATTAAATGATGTATCATTAAAATATGGATTTAATTTTTGTTAAATAACATCCATTTAAATAATTAAAAATATTGATTTTATAGAATTTTAAATTTTATTAAACAATACATGCATAATTTTCAAAATACAAAATGTTGTAATACCACTATCAACTTTTAATTCATGTAAAAAACTTTTTAAATAACCCTAATAATCAAATGATATAAATTTAAATTTAACCAATTTTTGCTAAACTAAAATTACATAATTATAATTATCAAAATTATTATTGTAATATTATTATTAAATTGTATTTTATATATAATTATAATTATAATAACCAAATTTTATATAAATGGTTTATTTGGAACCTCTTTTAAAACCAATGGCGCCGAATATGTTCCAAACCATCTTTGACACGGAGATAGAGACATCATAACTGAAACTTCTGCACAGTTGCATACTTTTATTTCCACAAATGCATTCTCTTTTGCATACTTTTATTTGCACAAATACATTCTTTTTCGACTACGGTCTGTATCTCTTAAATACTTCTACGTCTATATCTAATATTACCAGATTTCATCACAGGAGTTGTTCGGATAATATATAGTTTTCGCCACTCCATTCGAATTCTCGAACGATGTTGTCGCTGATCGCCCTCTGCATTTCTAACGCAAGCAATTTCAGTTTTGACGGAGGCATGGACACCAATATCTTTATCCCATCCCCATTCTTCACGGGCAAAAGGATGTTACAATTGGTAAATTTGTTCCACACAGCCCAGCACATGTTAGCTGCTTCTCCCCACCCATAGTCTACTTTGTCGAATCCCAGCCACCTCCAGTCGCTGATAATCAAATTTTCTTGGGAAAAATACGCATCCATTACAGGCGGATTGGTCTCCACAAAGTCGATGCTCGATCTTGAAAAATCGTCGGTCAATGAAAGCTTTTCTGTCTTTACAAGCTTAGCCGCGTTCAAAAGAGATCCATCGACCAGCTCCTCGCTAGTAGTGACTGCACATAAGTTAATGACAGCATTGCCATAATATCCTTGTGGAAGCGCCGGCTTGAATGACTTCCTCGCGTCCGCTAGGTAGATAAGCTTCACGCCATGGTGACCCGGAATTTGGAGAACCTTTGTTCTCGCTCGCCACGCTAACGCTGCGACGATTTCGAAAGCCGTGAACTCTAATTCTTGGCACTCTTTCATTACGGCTCGTTTCATCTGTTCTATGACATTGGAGCTTATAACCAGAGAGGCTTGAATACATTCCTCTGTTTCTGGAATCGGGCGCTGGCAGTGGCATCGGATCTCTGGAATCATTAACGTGTGGTGAAATTCAACGCGTGGCGGATGCCTGGGGTTGAGCAGATCTCTGCGCCAGATTGGTTCTACGGAAGGCTTCGCATGCCCCCTCGCCATCTCGGCGAGCGCGTTGAGAAACTGCCCTATTCCTCGTCCATCACAAATGCCGTGGTGAAAACTTGGTCCCAAAACAAAGCCGCCGCATCTAAAACGAGTTACCTGCCATTCCAAGGTGAATAAAGAAACATGGGTGAGGATGCATGCGAAATATGGGAAGGTGATTGACGTGCAGAGTATCATGAAACTACGCATATCGTTAGAAAATTGGAAATTTTACTTGTAGCATGGAAATGGACGGGGGAAAATTATGGCAATCACTTATGACAGGTACGAAAATAGAAATACCAAAAACCCCCAGGCATTTACCAGTCACATTTGAAGCCTTCCTTATCTAAGAGTCACCTGAATAGCTAGTAGATAAGTGTCCTCAATGTTTGTATCAGGAGGGCTCTCAAAACATAGCTGTTTGTACGAGGGTTTCAAGTACTCCAAATTGCCGAGGATGGATAGGGTGTTGTCGGCCATGTCTTCCACGAAGAGCGCGCCCTTCCCCGTGCACTCCACATGAAGTTTCTTCCCATTCTCAGATTGTCTGAGTCTTCCAGCAAGCGGATAGTAATACACCAACACCTTCGACAGCGCCTTCCTAATTACTTTTGCAGGATCCGCCGAAACCTCATCTCTGGTATTGTAAACGAACAGTACGTTAATCATGGTTCCCATCATCAGTGAGTCGAGAGGCGAGAGATGGAGGAATTTCTCGGGTGAAGGCGCACATGGGGGAACCATGGCTTCCACCTTCCACTTGACGCGCAAATCAGCTGAACATTCCTCTTCCGCAAGCATCTCCATTGGAGTATTCTTCAAATTGCCCAACAACAAGATAGACTAAAAAAACAGGAAATAAAAGAATCATGAACAAATAAAAGAATCATGAACGGCCAGTATCAAGTAGCAAGAAAATTGAGCGGTTACTTTCGAGTTTGACATTCGGCAATAAAATTAGGCGGTTACGTACGAGTTTGACATTTGGCATACGAGTTTGACATTTGTTACCAATGGCTCTCCATGCCATTTACGTAATTAACAACTTTTTTTTATAGGAATATCTATTTTTTATATATATCATCCGGGGTATTTCTAATAGCCACCTCATATTTGGGAAAAGTTTGGTTAGTGGGAAACTTTATTTCTCTTTTACTATAATTGAAGCATTGATTTATTAAGAAAACATTCACTTACCTACGTAACAAAAACTACATTCAACTTTGTATCATGTATGATATTAAATCATTCTATCTTTGTATCATGTATGATATTAACACCTACCTACCTAAAATTATTAATGATATGTTTTATATGTTTGTTTTATTTATTGAAAATATTGCTTTTATAACCAATTTCTATACCATTATATGGAAAAATCAATAAACCTTTATCTATACTAAGAAGAAATAGGTTGCTTCACTTGGTTTCTATTAGAGTTATGTTTGAAGCATTGACTCATCGTTCAAATTGATGGCTAAGAAAACATCCACTTGTCTACACAACACTACCACCTATCCTACCTAGCACTCCCACTAATTATTTGAAACTTCATCCAACTTTGCATCAAGCATAAGAGCTAAAAATACACCAACATTTTTTTGAAATGATCATATAAGAGCTAAGAATACATGAATACACTAAAGTTGGTTGGTATTCCATGGGTCTACATAGATTAGTATGCACTAGATTTAATGCCTAAAGAAGTTACTTAATAAGTACTTAATCCAAACAAGGTTTAATGTTGTTTTTCAACCAAGCAACTCAAATCTATATAATTAGATTATGTAATAAGGAAATGCCTCTCACTATGTAATGTTGTTGATAGTAAGTAATAATTAAAAATCATGTCCATATTCATGATGCAAAAGATAAATAGTATCATTAGTATATTCTATCAATTCTTAGTTATCATAAAGAAAACTACAATTTCAAACATTTTACTGATGTCAAATTTACAAGCAACAACTATAAATCCTATAGATTTGTATAAAGGAAGACAATACTTTTAATCATTTGTTTTAGCAAATTTCATATTTAAATTGTTATTAAGAAACATAATGATAAAGAATAATTTATGTGATACCAATCATTTAAAGAATATTTACAAGTCTATAAGAATATTCGTCAAGCTACAAGGACACATCGCCTATATGTTTGATAGTGTTGTTTCTATGACAACATTTTCATGTTGTTATGAGTATACATCCTATGTCAATATGGATCTTTATTATTTGGTCCTAAAGATGGTGGATATATTGTTGTATATTCTTGTTCTTTAATGAGACTCATGTAAATTAATTATGCACACAATATTTTAAAAAATATCTAACCTTTCGATAGATGCAACACTTTATCTAGGAACAATAGATGTTCACGTCTTGTTATTATTGCTACTTAGGGGATCCACTAATCCTCATAAAATTCTTATTTTTTTGGTGTATTTAATTAAGGCATGATCCTCCCTAGTGTTTGCTTTAAGAATTTCTTCCTCCTTCTAAAGCAAATTCATAAGCATCTCAAATATGAAACTCTAGTTTGTGACAATCAAGGGCATCTCCACAATACTAAATGCAGATGATAGTGCTCATATGAATATGGTGATGAGAGAATCATTTGGCACTACTTATCTTAAGGATGGGATCAAGACCAATACTTTAGTAATGTGTCTAAGTTTGTTATCTAAATTTTTATCCCATTTCATATTTAGGTAGTGCAACTAGCTTTGTAGGTGTAGAATATTCCTTTTGTGCAATGACTCAAAAACAATGCATAGTTTATACCATGGATGCTTTGCAATTGTGGCATCACATATACATATGGTTGTATCTCATTAGATGTATGATCATGATAATCAACATTACCTTTTTATATGTTTTAACAAAATTTTATTATTCATTCGGGTTTATTGAATATCTCTAAGTTATTTCTATAATGAAATCTTACAAATTTTTGAAGTCAAGATGAATTTTACGATTGGTATTTTAAGAAGAGTGATATTTCCCTTTCATTTATGAAGAAATGGAAACTAGTATTTTGGGTCCATTAAGTACTATAATGAGGTATAATATGCTAACCACTCTAGTGATTCAAATTACAAATAAACTATAAATGCTTCAATTTACAATATAAGTACAATTACTTTTTGAATAACAAACAAAAATAAAATCCAAAAAACACTTGAAATATATAATAATTACAATCACACTTGAGTATATGAGATTTCAACTCAATGCAAATACATATGTCCTTACCAATGCCTTCTATATACTTTAGTGAATGTTATTATCCACCAATATTGCACACACACATTTTTTACATTGCAATCATAATATTCTTTGAAGTTTCTCTTCATTCTACATAATTAGCAATGCATGTCAAATAGGATATATTCTAGATATTTATTGGATATAAGGGAAATAATAATGGACATATGTCTTGTAAAGTTTTTTTCAAAGGAATAATAATATTTTTATGCTTTGAAATAAATGAACTATAATGTCCTTTGGTAGAAGTATTGTGTTTTGATTCATATTCACTAATGAAGATATACCTTCACAATATTAAAATATTCCATGAAAATGTTTTATTTATGCAAGTTGTGAATTAATCAAAATGAACTCAATCTTCACTTAATGCATCCTTCTAAGTATTGACAAAAATACTTACATTATCAATATTATATCTCCTTTCTCTCTTAGTCATGCTTAAAAAAACAAAATATGATGTTTGTAACACTATGTTTCCACTCATTACATTTTTCTTATTTTCCACCTTAAGTTGAACAAATACCCTTCTTGCAATATCCTCTAGGTGTTGAAATAATTTGCTTTAATATTCACTTGATGTCATTGATGACCATGCAGTGTATTAATTTATATTTCCCTATGTACCCATGATAATATGTATAGTTGATCTAAGAATAGGGGATATCCTTATAAATACATAGAAGAAGGCATATATTACCATCATTTATTGTTGTCAACAACACTAGCTACCAATATTAGCATCACCATTTAGTGTTTATGCTAGGACTAGTTGTTAGTGTTAGTGCCACCCTTCAACATTAGCACTAGCACCAACTACTACTATTGATACCATATTTATATGTTGGGACCAAAACCTACACTAGTGATATCCTTTAGCATGGTTATCAACACCAATGTCATCTTTCAATTTTGGTGCCAACACTAGATTTCATTTCATCCATTTTTGAAGGCTCTAACTTCCTCTTCAATTACCCCATTTGCACATATGACCACTTTTAAAAAATTATAGGATGTCCACTAACGTTGACGCTCCCAATATTTTAAGGAAAAAACATTACGAAACTGTAAATTTCAAATTAAATTTTTACCTATTTTTGGTTCTAAACTACCATTTGTCAACATCTATAGAGATTGTTCTAGAATTTCTATAGTTTTCATATTGTCACCACCACAATTTGAAAGGTTAATGAATATCATCAGAATTTGGTCACCATTTGTTATAATTGTAATATGAACTATTCCATTTTTTAATGTTGTCCCTTACTTATTTTATTATATTATCTTACATAAAAGTGGTGCTTTATCAATATTGTAGGGTAAATAAGGAGAACATAGGAGCACCAACTTATGTCAATGAGACCAATGGTTGCAACTACATTCTAGAGATGCAACACCCGTACATCTCTAATTAGGGGTCTGACATGTGTCACCAACTTCTTAATAATATGACCTATATCATAACATATCTATGTGGAGATTTGGCTTGCATTATATCATCCTCTTTTTTAGTGTTTTGGGCATACACCTAGAGGCATCTCTATTTATCTCCTTCACAAAGATTCACTATAATATTATCTTATAGTATAAGAGTTATTATTTTTATAGATATTTGGTTGTTTACTTTTATGTCTATCCATTTTGTCATGTTTGTATTGTGCCTAATAATTTATTCCACAATACTTTGTTTATAGTTATATTAGTATCAATCCTAATACCCTATGCAATAGCTCATGAGTTTCATCCTTCTATAGCCTTATCTTAGTGCTCAACTTGATTAGATATTTTTCAACTTCTCACAAGTTAACCTTGGCATCGATGCCTTATTGCCTAGACTACCTCACACTTATTATTGCTATAAATTTTATGTATATCCAACCATCTCGAATATTAAATATTTTACAACTAAGTTATGCCCTTCTCTCAAGACTTGTAAATATTAAATTTTTTACTTCTTACCTAAAACTGGTAATTCATACACCAAATTCTAGATCAATCGACTTTATTGTATTTCAATATTATTAATCATTAGATCACTTATTTAACCTTAACATTTAGAAATTTGTAATTTGGGTATTTATACCCCATCTTATCCAATCATTTTCTAGTTGTTTGGAGATAATTCTCTATCCATTATTAAGATATATTTGGAGTCTAAGTCTCCCTTTAATTTTTGTGTTGTGCTTATATATGGTAACTTTACTTGGCTGAGTGGTGTGCTTACTTTTTTTATTCTTGAGTATATTTTAAATTCCAACATGGCATCCTAGCATGTATTAATATTATTTTCTAGATACCTACTCTAGATTTTGATCTTCTAATGTGATTCTAAAAGCAATATTATTTATTCTAAAGTAGTTAAAAAAACTTTGTGTGATTGGTATTAACATTTTTTAGTGTTTTTAAAAATGCTAGTTGGGATGATCTTGTTAGGATATAATGTGCACTATACCTTTTGTTTTGACACTTGTTAGTTTCACTTGATACTTGTCATACTTTCATATAGACCTCCTGCCTATATATTGTAACACTTTTCATGTATAATATATCTCATCTCCTTTCATTACCAACATTTGGTATCAGAGCTCTAGGTATTTTTCCTGCACTTGTGAGCTTGAGGAGGGATTTCCCTCATGGAAATACCCCCCTCAATTTTTTTTCCCACCCCTATTTTTTTGGATACTAAGGGAGTATGCTCTCCATCTCTTGTTGGATGGATCAGAAACCAGAAGTTGAAGAAAAATCCATGGATTACCATTTTTTGTGATGGGAAAAGTTTTATTTTGTATCCATCCGTAGAAGTAGTTCCTCCATAGAGGAACGAAAAAAGGGATACACTGGTTTATTGTTAATATATATATATATATATATATATATATATATATATATATATATATATATATATATATATATATATATATATATATTTGCAGGTCCCTCTGGTGTAGATTATACGTATTTCAAATTAGTTGTGTGTCATATGAAAGTCACCACAAGGGTTTTTGGTGGTATAGAAAATGTTGTTCCCATAAGCTGACTTACCAAACCCCCTTTCCAAGGGATCAAATCCATTTTTTGTGGGCACAGCTTTAGGAAGGAATAAATGATATGACGTTGTTCAATCTCACCCATTTTTTTGTGGTTCTATTCATTGTAACTAGAGCTCTATAATATCATATTTTATGATTTGTTATTCTCCACGGTTCATACTATCATCCATTTATTGTACCTACAATATCTCCTAGAGAAGTCGTCCATTCGATAAAGTTGCAAATTTTTTATGACTTTTTTTTTGTAGATAATTTGATCCAGTGCATCCACTCTCAGCCACAGGTGAAGAAGTTGCTATTGCATCATGACTGAGTTCATCAACAAATATAGCTAATTTCTTACATTTTTAAATCCATAGCCATCCTCATTGGCTGTTGATGTTGAAGGGAGATTGATGATCAATAGGTGTGCTCTTGTGCTGCAATGAGAAAGTAGAGCCTGACCTTGTTGTTATTTTCTTCCTACATCATGTCCTCCAGTGGAGATATATCTCCATGCAGTTCTTTCATGAAGTTGTAGGTGACGCAGAACTAGCTGCAAAAATTTTTCTAGACGTTCGCAAGGATTGTCAAAATATGCCACCCTAGTGTAGAGAAATTTTGAAATCATTTTTTAAGTGGCATTTAGACTTTTTTATTTGCACATCCATTTTTTTTATGTAGTCCAGTGGAAGAAATGGTGAAGTCGATTAGTGTTGAACCCCCTATGGTTGAACTATTATCAAAGTTACTATGGGGCTATTCAAATGAGTGAAGTGGGTGAAGCTATTGCGTGATTTCCAGAACTAGAGGGAGATCACCATAACATGCCAATTTTTCAACATGCAGTGTTTTCTCCCACCTGTTGAGTTTGAACGTGGATAAGTCACTTGTTATGCTAAAGTTCAAATATGCTGAGATATTATTTGACGAGCAGATCATGGGAGGAGCCATCACAAGTTTTATATTAGTGATTGTGAGTGGTTGTAATGCCTGGTGGCCGCTACGAGTACTACCTTGATATTCATGTTGAATATTGATTAAAATTATTTCCTTGCACTTTGAGGCATATTCGATGCTTGCAAATCAATTTTTATTTTTTGTGGAGGTTGCATAGTGAAGGTTTGATGTTGAGTCAAACTCGTTTGATAGCGAGTCCTCAACAAGTCTCAAAATTTGTTGAGGGAGCTTTTGAGAGCAATGTGAATGGTCGATAGCCTAAGCTATGACTTGACTATCTTGCCTGAGGAGCATAATATGAAATCAATAGTAGAATATCTTTGCTAAATGCCACTTGCACGATGCCAATGCGACAAGACCCCGAGCTAGTTTTTCCCTTGGTGTGAAGTTCAGTGAAGTGAAGTACTGTACTGAAGTGAGTTGTGTATCCACTCACTTTCTGCACATTCAACTCCATAGTTTTTGGTTCACCATCTCGCCAACATCCAATATTTTTGGTTGCACCAATAGAACTATTTTTGGATGTTAGTTTTTAAAAATTGGTCCCCAAACCGCGCGGTTTTATGTCGATGACGAGGCAGATGCCATGCTTCGTATAATACTATGATAATTAGTTGAATCAAGTGAGAAGATATATATGATGTGCATATGATGGCGCTCACCAAAATGGAGATGTCAAGTGAGAAGATATCTCCAGTAATTGATGTGTAGTAATACAACCCATATTATCCTTGGTCACATGGCAAGTCTACAAAAATGTGGAGAATAGCTCCAGATATTATCCAATTCGTGGCACCTAGATTCGATCCGCCCTTCGTACCTATTTTTTAGTCTTAATGTGAAGTTTGATTTTTAGTTAAGTGAATCTCCTCGCATAATGATCAAAGGATATTATTTAAGGACACCTACATTTTTTCCATACAACTACAAGTTACTGGTATTCAAAAAACTTGCACGAGAGTGTGTTTTGTGTGGAACGTGATGCACTTTTTGGTGTTGGACCACCACTTTGACCCACAACCATAGCTAGAGGAGGACGTGCTCTTCGTCTGGGAGCACTGATGGAGATTTGAAGTATCGTCATTCAAGAACTGGTGTTTGAGTATAGACATAATCGAAACTCAAATTGCAACAGATATTCAGACATAGTGGCAACAACCACCATCAAAGGTGTGCTCAATTCCATGTGAAAATTAAATCACCTTATTGGTGATTGTGATGGGATGTTCGATGATAAAATGTTTGCACTCTGATTGCAATTCCATACTAACTATTTTGGTACTATTTTTTGGTGATATGGTGATGTAAAAACCTACGATGATGGTTTCGTTTCCATCCTCACGTCATCATTGTTCATGCAAGTTGTATGTTTTTTGTAGAGGACCTGTATTTGAAGAGTTAAAATGCCCATTTGCTAGTTTATCTTAGGGAAATATTAAAAGGAGTGTTGATTTTGTACCAGGATGCTAATGGCATGATCATAAAGTATGTTCAATGAAGGCAGACTATGGCAGCGATGTTGAGAAATAGACAGAGTTTTTTTTTTTAAATATATTGGCCATGATCATTGTTTATCACAGAGGTTGCTAAAGAAGTGATGCATCAGAGGCACCAAAATTTTTCTCAAGTAGTGAATATTGTGCATATTTTTCATGCAGAAGAAGAATGCTTTTTGGTAGCACGTGGTAATTCTACAATAACAACCTGAAGACCATTCCCAAAGATCATGAATATTTGCAGTGACTACAAAGGTGAAATTTGAGGAGTTCAAGGATTTTGACGGAGGTGGTTATCTGGGTCTATTGCATTTTGACTTCCGATATTGAATGATCGGTTCGTTGAGTTCAACATTCACACTTGATTCTTGTTATTGGTGGGCTCAATATTTTCTTGTTGTAATGCACCTCTCCCATGGTCCGTATTATTTTCTACTATTTGAGTTTGGTTTTGTGCTTCCACATGGCTTGCACAGTGGTAAAAGCATTTAATATCTTTTTTTGTTATTTCATTTTGAAATGTGCAATTGGCCAACAAAATTTTCATAAGCAATTTTTAAGAGGGACACTTTATTTAAAAAGGAATGATTCATTTTTTAATGTGATTTGTATTGGCCGACAATATGTTTTCAATGGCCATTTTTCATGTTTTTTCCCCATGGGAAGTGGAAGCGGAAGACCCTCCTGCTCTCTTTATTGATTTTTTTTAAATTTCCAAGATGACGGCCCACATTACCCATGTAATTCCCCTGCAAGGGAACATTGAAGACTATTTTTTATTCTGTCACTTTATTTTCTACCTAGAGAGGTAAGCTATTATTTTTCCCATATATGGAAGGCTTATTCAGATCCAACTATAGCCTTGTTTATAGTCATTGGAAATATTTTTTGAGTCAGACCCAATGGTGGGGTCCATTTTTAGTTTTGAGACTATTTTTTATTATGTTTTTTAGGCTTGAATATTTTTGTATTATGGAGTGCACTCTCGGTTGTACCTGACGCTCCAAGGTATTTGTAAGTGATCCTAATACCTATTCACCTTCTCTATAACACCTAGCGGATGCAAATGCTAGTTACCCATGCATTCTGGTAGGATGAGATGGTTACCATAAGGACACCTACTATAGGGACTATAGACATAGACATCCTAGACTCTATCCGAGGACTTTTCCAGATCAAATTATGTATATTACAAACATAGACACTTCAAAAGATTATATTCTCTTCTTCTCCTCCATATTTATATTCTATGGCTCATTTTATTGTATTTTATGGCTCATTTTTCTTTTGTATTAAGGTGCATTTTTAGTAGAGACTGACACCTTCTAGATTAAATTCACCATGATGGGGGATATGATATTCATGGTGAATCTAGTTAGTGACCTGCGAGAGGACACATACCTGGAGGATGACCTACAGAGGTAACAAACCCAAAAATGGTTGATCCTGAGACACATAGGATGACCCTAAGGCACTTAGACGGATGACCTAGTGGCATAGATCCAAGGAAGTGGCTAACCCTGTGGTAACAAATCGAGATGTATACACCATTTATCTAGCATTGCTCACAGTTTGAGAGCCAAGTGCAAAGAGCACGAGCCTAGATCAATTCATGTAATAAAGGAGGATGATAGGTTTCTTTTAGAGAATTCAACATTAAGGGGAAATGTTACCTAATATTGACTAGTTTTTTTCTATAGTTAGGATAGTGCACATTAAGGAATGTTAGAATATTGTTAATGTATATTATGTCAGTTTATCTTAATACTTTTCATTCTCTTTGACAAGTGTCATGCACTTCATATAGTCTTATGCCTATATATTGTAATATCCCCAAATATTTGTAGGATCTAAGCCATCTCAAAACATAAACTCCTTTATATATATCCAATGTCTTCTTCCATTTTTTTGTGAACAGCGATAGGTCTGATTTGATTTCATCATTGAAGGTGATCAATACCTTGAGCTTCTGCATGCTGAATTCATGTAGCAAGACCAGAGTCTATCAATGTTGTGCAGAAGCAGTTATACCATCTTCATGGCTACATGGACAAAAAAATTGGATGTACAAGTGTGCGCATGATGAACAACTTTGGTGACAAGAACGAGGGTCGAGCATATTACACATAGCAAAGAACTCATGTAGCAAATTTAACATCATAAAAAATGGTACCAGCTAGAAATCTACACGATTCGTCGATTGCTCCTCCTTCGTCAGTGGCTAGACTAGGTTACATGGATGGAAAATGGATCATAGTTTCTGGAAATATGTCTCATGCTAAAAAAAACTAGTACTGTGACAACTCAAAAACCATTGAAAATGGACTCTAAAGCTCGAGCATTACTGATAGTTTGGTATATGGAGCTCATATCTCATGGCAGAGCTCACAATAGACTGCGACTACAATAGTGAATGTACAATTGTTTCAACTAGAATTTTTTCATGGCATCACATTATTTCTCAAAACATTCCAATTAAAAAGATCATAGCTAGGTGTGGTTGTGGGTCCATGTGGGCAATGGATGGCCATAGGTTTCTCTGCATAGAAAACATTGAAACTACCTCACGAGTGGCTCTACAAAGGTCATTTTAGCCAAAACATCACCGGCCTCTCACGGTCCTAACAACATATACACAGGCCCTCCTGAGGTCCAATGCTATCATAATAACCAAAACCTCTTCTTCGCTTTTGATCTGCTCATATTTTCACCATCAAAAACACTCTTCACATTGATGAACACATTTAACAAAAAAAATGTTCATCACCGCTTGCTAGCTCATGGCGATAGGATGCCCATGATCTAGATGAATGCTATCTAAATGATCCATTCCAGAAACCCCATGGGTTTGAAGGATCCCGCAAAGGGGTTTGGTATCCCATTTTTATTTCTCCATAGAGAATTTGCTTTTGCAAATAGATACATCCCCATAAATATGAAAACAAAATTCCAAATTTTGGCAACCATTAATCTTTCAAAATTTTGGTTTCTGATCCATCAAATGATGGAGAGCATACTCCCTATTTTGAAAAAATGTGGGGAAAATGAGGGATGGGGGAAGGGGGGATTTCTATGAAGGAAATCCTCCCTCAAACCAACAGGTCAGGGAAAGCCTACTATGATACCAAATAGAAGATCCGTGTTGAGCCATCAGTGGAAGCAAGTTTTCCCTTCGCTTGCAGTTGATTTTATGGAATATTCATGGAAATGATGAGACCCATTTTGTTTTTATCATCCAAAGAGTTTATCAATGTTATCATATATGAGTACCATTGTGAGTTTTTCATTTTTTCATGACATGTTGGCATCATCACAAATATTTTTCCTGATGACAAATTCTATACAGGCTCCAGATAAGCAACATTTGCAATAGTATTCTTTCTGCCTAGATGCAACGGGCTATTCAATTTTTTCTTTATGGCAAACAGTCAAAGTGGGCATATATTGAGGAGCACTTTAAAGTGCTTGGTTATTCCATAGTGCATATTAGATCTACTGCACAAAGTGGATGGTGCTCAGCACCACATGATGAATGCATAGGTATATGTGAGGATATTTTTAGCAGATTAAATACCTTGTGGTTCGCATCACAACTTTATTTTTACAACAATATTGGTATTCATGCTGATTTTTGATCTAATAATTTATCGAATGGAAGATCCGTGTTGAACCATCGATGGAAGCGAGTTTTCCATTCTCTTGTAGTTGATTGTATGGAAGATTGTTTATTTTTTTTGTGGAGGAACTGGTTTGTTTTCAACCACATAGGACGACATGTTCGAGATGGTGTCTTTTTCCCTGCATATGCCAGTGAAGGACACAAATGAGGATGCATGATTTTAAAAATTATTTTTCCTATTTACCTTCACGGATCAAATTTTTATTCCCTAAACTCTTGTCATGTTGTCGCCCAAGATCTCTTTGTTTATAGGACCACCAGAGTAGTGATGTTATGATTACTTGCACCCCAAAGGGATTGGAGATAAAATGAGGCACAACAATCAGATCCTGTAGTTTTTTTCAAAAGCATGTTGTTCAACCAGAAGCCACGATAGAGTTTAGCTCGATGTTTAATGGAAATTTTGGTGAGAACAGTTGCATAAGGAGTTGCCTAAATAATTTAATAGCTGGAAAATTTTCATATACATTTTTTAATGTATTCTTTAACAATACCTTTTGGGTGGGTCCCATGCACAGCTAGAACCTTCCCACCTTATGCCACACTTTATCAAGAAATATTTGAATTAATGGGGTAATATTTTAAAAAAGAAGTATTTTTTTAAATGCATACTTTTTAAAGGCTACATCTAGTCTTTACTTTATCTTTCCAAGCATGGGGGCACTTAATTTATTTGATGTGAAATGTGAGGGGGAATTTTATTGTGTGACATTTGTATTTGTGGAGAATATGATTTTATTGGGAATTTTAAATGTGGCTTTATTTTTTTTTCCACATGGGAAGTGGAAAGGTTCACTTGGCTCTTTTATTGTATTTACGAAGTGAGGAACCCATTGAGAGTGAAACATAGGGGTATTTACAATCGTTGGAAAGGTTTTTCTGAGATGGACATAATGGTGGTGTCCATTTGTAATTTTGAGGCTGTTTAATTTATATTTTTTAGCCTCAAAGTTTTATACCTTGGAGTGCACTCTCGGTTGAACCCGACACTCCCAAGGTAAATTTGTAAGTGATCCTAGTATCTAGTTGCCTTCTCTATAGCACCTGATGGATGCAACGGTTGTTTACCCATGCATTCTGATGGGATGAGGAGGTAACCATAAGGACACTTACTCTAGGGACTACAGAAATAGACACCCTAGAATCTATTCAAGGACTTTTCTGGATCAACTTCTAAATATTACAGATGAAGACATTTGGATTCTATGACTCATTTTATTATATTTCATGGCTCGTATTTCTTTTGTATTAAGGTGCATTTTCAGCAAAGACCGACACCTTCTATATTGAGTTCACCATGATAGGGAATGATATTCATGGTGAATCTAGTCAGTGATCTATGAGAGGCAACAAACCTGGAGGATGACCTACAGAGGCAACAGACCCATAAGTGGCTAACCCTAAGGCACACAAGATGACCCTGAGGCACTTAGATGGCTGACCTAGTGGTAATAGATCTAAGGTAGTGGTTGACCTTTTGGTAATAGACCGATATGTATACATCGTTGATCTAGAATTATTCATAGTTGCAAATCCAAGAGCAAATAGCATGAGCCTAGACAAAATTAACAATAAAGGAGGATGATAGGTTTCTTTTAGAGAAGTCAAAATTAAGGGGGAATGTTACCTAATGTTGACTTGTTTTTTTCTCTATAGTTAGGATAGTGCACATTAAGGGGGAATGTTATAATATAATGTGCACTATGCCTTTTTTTATATACTTGTTAGTTTCACTTGACACTTGTCATACTTTCATATAAACCTCCTACCTATATATTGTAACATTTTTCATGTATAATATATCTCATCTCCTTTCATTCCCAATATATCTCTCTATTCCACTTAAAGTAAATAAATTTAAGAAAATATATTGTGTCGTTTACTTTAGTTTTTTAATTGGTGTTATGACCTATCGTTATAATGATCCAAGCATGTGACCTTTTTATAGCATGGATTTATGCTTAAAATGCTCAAAAATCTCCTTTTTAATTCTAATTCCACTCTTAGGGGCATAACTTTGTACTTTGAACACCTTTTTGATATATTCATAATGCATTGTAAAGTTTATAGGAAGACATAAAAGTTTCAATAGGAAATCAACACCTTGATAGACCAACTACATGAAAAAATGCTCCAAACGCCCTAAAAAATGCAAAACAAAATGGTTATTAAAAATAGTAATTTTAGATTTTCTTAGATATAATGCATCTCTAAACATGTTGAAGTTTTAGTAAAATATAAAATAGAAAATAACAATTCATATTGAATATAATTTTAAATTAAATACACTTTGTAACTCATGGAAGGTGAATTACCATATTTCCATATGGGTGACCTCCTAACTCACGGAATGAGAACCACCACATTCATATGGGTGGACTTGTATATTCAATATGGTGGATTACCAACACACCAATTCTTGTATAAAGAGAGTTGCACTCTTGAATATAAAAAATCATGAGTAATGGATGCAATGTTCCTCATTTCCCCCCTAAGATTACTTACATTATACTCTATTTTCTGAGGAATAAAATTGTTCATCTAATTTGCTTATATTCTTTTGTATTTTGGTTTTTTATACTTTATTATTTCTGAATTGCAATCATTTTTTATCTTCCTTACCTTGCGATTTTGAATTTTGGAACAATAAAAATTATAAGTTTTGGATCATCCAAAAAAGTCTTGTTGAATCAGCTATGCTACAAAAAGTTTGGATGAATTTTATTAAGGATTTTACAAACCTAAATTCGTTATTTGGAATTTATTCAAAATGCATTTCCCTTGCCCTTTTTATTTTTTGGTTCTTGAACATAATATATGAGAGGGAAGCATCATATGTAGTTGTCAAAAACCCTTGGGCAAGTTTCAATGCATTACAAAGACCTCTAATTACAAAGACTAGAGATTCGTTGTTATTTAGTTCTACTAACTTACATGATGCTTTTGTAGAAGAGGAATTTTCAATGTGGGTTGATTCATAAAAGAGTTTCATAGAAACATCCATGTGGAAAGAGACTAAATAACTAACCATTTTAGATTCTTTGAGGAAACTTGTGGTGGACAATTCATCATTTTTCAAGAATTTTGCATCTACAAGCTCAACCTTGAAATCCTAAGTTTTAAGTGTTATACTCACTTACTTTCAAAATATGAATTTGAATACTTAAAAATATGAATATTACATGGAAAATTCCTCCTTACAATAATTTACTTATGGGGATGAGTTATTTTAGAATGCTATTGTAGTGACTAAATATCGTTACGAAGGATGGTGTGAGGCAAAGTGGTCAAAATCCTCCATGGAAATAACTTGAAGGTTGTTTTTTGGGGTTTCAATCCTTAATTACATTGATATGCCTTTAATTATAGTTTAATATGATTGGATAGAATCCATGCAATGCATGCATGGCATGTAGGCTATGTTCTTAGACACCCACCATAGGAATATGTATTTAAATATGGAAGCCTTTGGTGGAATCCACTTGGATGTTTTCATGGTGGACAATGGAGGCTTTTGTAGGTTTTGATGGGTATGAATTGGCTTATATTTAAATTCTACAAGATCCCTCTTTTTATTTTTACTCTAACATACACTTCCTATTTAGGTCTTATCTATAGTGTAGACCATATTATCTGATGAAGCCCATGGGATTTTTCACACCCATTTTTTTCCATCTCATTTGTGAGTCATTTTTTTTGAAACATGGCTTGCAATCTATTCGAGGTCTAAGTGTTACTTCATTTAAAAGCTTTATTTCTCATTAAATCCATCTCATTTCTTACAAAATGTGACGCAAGAAATAGCCATCCCTACAACATACATATATCCATCTATGTAAGTGTGCTAGGTATAGTGTAAGTTTAAGCTATCATTCTCATCCTTTGTTGTGATAGATTTTTCCCTTCAATCCGTCAAATGGGTCACGTCAATCCCTACTCCGTACATAAGTTCTTCTATGTAGGAGTACTAAGTGTGTCAATATTAGGTTATTCATCTTATCTCACTGATGAGCTAGTCCTTTCCAGTAAGTCTTACTTAATATCAATCAATGAAAACACTAGATTATCGAATCTCTAACCATGCTCCATTAAACATCTTGAAATTTCATATTCTTATTATTACAAGCCATGTATATTAATTAATCCTTTTAGTACTATTGATGTAGTACTTTGTTTTAGTGTATGTTTTCCATTAAATGAACCAACATCACAATTGTACATTATTAGCCTTTCAAATAGGGTCAATAAACAAGTCCTTCTCGTAGGATATTTATCATAAAATAATTATCAAATTTTATTTTTATAACATGACCCAAATTATCTCAATTATGCTAATGAATCCTATCATGCTATCCCAGCCTTTAAATATCCCATTGAATTAATGTCAAGTGAACGATGGATGAACATGAAAATGTAAATACAAAGTGAAACACTCATTCATTATGGATACATAGTAAATAGATTATCATTATGATCATAAAACATCATAGAAAAAAAGACATCACACACTTATTCACAACATCTCATTTATCCTAGGAACCCTCGTGGGGAATAAACCTAGCTTTAAATTTACTTC
This sequence comes from Wollemia nobilis, assembly GCA_028583015.1. Lineage (NCBI taxonomy): Eukaryota > Viridiplantae > Streptophyta > Pinopsida > Araucariales > Araucariaceae > Wollemia > Wollemia nobilis. The sequence goes on along the minus strand of JAQPPZ010000386.1, from coordinate 592,279 downwards.
AAATTTTATTCCATAAAAAATTATTTTATAGATTGAGTCAAGGCATCTCAATAGGCCTTTAGTCTCAACCTAAGAGTTCCATAACTCTTATAATATTACAATATAAGCTTGTCTATTAGTTCATAATAATATTTAGGTCTCATGAATTGAATTGAAGGTATAATATATTACTTTCACGCTCATCATAAGAGCTCCAACAACCCTTGATATTATAAATAAAAATTTTATACCTAAATATAAGAATACAATTCAGTTTCTACAATTTGGGTCAAATGTACCCCACATTACCTTTGCCTCGTCATATGAGACCTATTTTTCCTATGAAATTATATGTAGTCAAAGTTTTTAATCTATAATATTTGCTTCATCAGTTCTACTATGAACAACATGGAGTAATAATCAAGTTCTTCCTTAGAGTAACATGCCAACTTTACTTTTTTCTTATCGAGAATCAAATAAGTAAAATTCAATCTAGGAACACTCTACATGATTTACTTTATGTTAAACACTAGACTTATGATTTTTTTCGAATTGGAATTATAAGCACATAATTCATGCATACTTTATCCAACATATGGATTTCAATCAAATATCACAAGGGGTTCTACAGTTCATTGAACTAGCTATTAGAAAATTTTAAAATGATTAAGAGGATCCTTGTCAGTCCGTATCATAATAAGGTATGCCAAAACTCATCTTCTATTCGGTGCCTTCAAGCTGCATTTTTCCATCCTTCATCTAATTTTGAGTAGATATGGTATTGGTGCTCTATAAGAGACCCACAAATTACTCTCCAACCCATGTAGAGTAGACAAATACATAACCCAACGATTAAAATTCACCATGTTCACAAGATGTGACATCATTTAGAAAATTAAATGAAAACTTCATTAAGTGTTAGGTTTTTTTTTTAGCATTAAAAAGGTGATGGATATATTTATCACTTCATTGATGTGTACCTTGGACAAAGATGATACATAGGAGAGAATTATTTTCAAATTGTTTTGTCGAATGTAGTCCGATCAAAGTAACAATGGTGCAGTGTCATAAGGGTACACAAGAGGACGGCCCACATCAAAGAATATCTCAACACAAATAATCACCTATTAACAATACTTTTAGGAGATCTCGTCATTATGAGATAAATAAATCTTAACTCCCCTATTAACAAAAGTACGTCAATTTAATATTCGCCATTCTAAATATATGACTTTGGACCAAAATCACACCTTCCTCCAATGAAGGCACAACATTAACACAATACCCTCATTCAGGGAAGAAAAAATGTTGAATTAACTATAACTTGGTAACTAAAATAATAATACCATCCAACAAGCTACAATATTGATTTTTCTAAAGTAACATTTTTATTTCCAGAAAGAAAAAATGACATTATATAATCTCTTCTCACAGAGAACGAACATATATTTCTCTAGAAATTTACTTCCTTTTACGATGAAGACAAAGTTATTAGTTCATTTTCATTCACAAATATCATAATAACAAATTTCTCTAGCTATTATTTCTTTCAGCAAAGACAAAGCTACAAAGTTTATCTCTATTCTAAAGGAGTATAAAAAAGATAAATTTCTTCAACAATTTATTTCTTCTTTCCACAAATATAAGCTACTACATTATCATAATTCACAGAGAGCATAATAACAAACTTTCCAAAACAATACTTACCATTTTAAGTTAAAGTAAAGAAATACTTTAGCACAAATTTCACATCATTATTCGTTTCAACAATATCATAGCAAAAATTCATTGCAAACCTTGAAGCAATTTCTATTTTAGTGACCACATAAAATATCACAAGCACTCCCTCTAGAAAAATGTTCTTCTCAATAAGAGCACCCTTTTATTTTTCTTTGGTAGTAGAATGACCTCCACTCCGTTTTCCATCCACGCTTAACTAACCTACTAACATCCCACTCTGACTATTCCAACAATGATTGCTATATTTTTTTTGATGTGGCAAAAAAAGAAACTCAACCATTAAACTATAACTTAGTAGTCTCATCATTAAAGCCAAAGTTTGGATTAGTCCCATGTCAAAAGTAAATGTTTTCACCATGAAACCAACAAAAAACTGCTTACACATGACATTTATATATCATCAAATCTTTCTACATCATGAGTAGAACAAAGCAAGGCATTAGTCCAATAAAATCTAAATTGAAACAAGTATAAAATAATATCAAGAACTTTTATTAGATACCAAATAAATTGCAAGTACCCTAAAAAATCCAAGTGAGTCATATTATCATTCCTGTAAATCATCACCATAGTTCCTATCATTTTTTTATCTATAGAGCAATCTATACTCGAATTTAGGGTAATTTAACACACATATTTAATTAAAAAGAGTTTCCAAGGTGGGGTATTACATTCATTCCCTTGATTTAAACATATTCCGCTATGTTTTCATCAAATTCTAAACATAAAAACCATTACATATCATTTTCAAATAGGTACAAAAAATATCTTTGCATATCTACAACCTTCTCCCAAGTAGCATTTATCTTGAAATATGAAAAATATCTCTACATATCTACTACCTTCTCCCACTGAGACATATTATGCGTAGTCATTATACACATCATTAATTCTCAATGAATTTTTCAATCCAGGGCAGTGTACAAGGCTATTTGCGGAAGAAGGGGTGAACAGGGTTATAACTTAGGTCAATTTAGAGCAACAGGTCTTATTGGTGAAACCAATTGTGTGGGGGATTTAGGACATTCCTATCTCTAAATTGCATGAATTAAACCTTAATCTAAGTTGTAGAAATGGAAACTAATCATTAACTGTAGAAATGAAATCCTAATTACAATTGCAAAATGAGACCTAATTATGTTGCAGAAATAACAGTTGCAAAATTAGAAGTCTGATTATAATTGTAGAAAGGAAATATATTTACTTTTGTAGCAATGGAAACCTACTTATAGCATGTAAATGAAACCTTGTCAAGGCTCTGTAACAGAAGGTTGTCAATCTTCTATGCAAGGATTGACAGCAAAACATAAAATGCAAGAAATTATAGAAAACAATAAATTTTGGAAACGACAGTTTGCAATAAATTGAAAGCTTTCCTAAAAGTGGAGATTACAACCAAACCATTAATCATAAAACATAAAATAAGCTAATATTGCAAATATTATTAGTTGTTTACAAAGAAATGAAATGACAAGTTCTACAAATCATTCTGCTACAACAAAATCTAAATAAAAACCTATTGTTAGTCCTCCTCCTAGGTCTGGAAGTGGCCAGCCTCCTTGTCCAAAAGAAGGTATGAGTCTCTCTCTCTCTAGATATTACTCACACTCATTTACAAGCAATATGAAATAGAAATAGTACACTTTATTGATTCAAGAATAGGATTACAATAATTCTGCTAAAAACCTGTTACAGGACTGTAACAGTCACTTTTTTGATTATTGCCTATTTTCTCCTATATTTCTCTACTCTCTACTTTATCTATATCCTACTTAGCTCAACCTGAATGGGAGACATATTTATAGATGTCCTAAGATCTACTGACAACTGATAATATCTCAAAATATCTAATCCTATTATGCTGCAACAATTTCTGGTTTTATCCTAGAAGAAGATCAAAGTTGATATTTCCATAAATGGTGGCTTTGGTCGGCAAGGACGGCAAAGTCAGATCTAATATATTTTTCCTTACCCTTTTCAATATTTATTTCTCTTTTTCCAATGTCAAAAATTGGTCAATAAGTCAAAAATCACATCCTATTTTCATTTCGAAGATAAGTGGCTCATTTCGAAGATACTGCAATTCTCATTCCGAATATCCACTCATTTTGAAGAAACTGCAATTCTCATTTCGAAGATCTGCTCATTCCGAAGACACTGTGTTTTCTCATTCCAAAGATATCTATTCATTTTGAAGAGACTTCAGAATGAAGAAATGTGTGCTCTTTAAATGATTTCCTTTGCATTTCTCATGTGGGTTATTTCTCAGGATCAGATTCCAATGGTCTTCATCTCTTTCCATATGTGAATTCCATGCCTTGCCATTCATTGGCAGCTGGCTAGAATTTACATGGGAAAAACCAGTTTTTTTTGCACAGTAATAGTTTGCTTGCATTGTTACTAGATTTAGGTAAAATAAATGCTTGAGACATATCAAAACATGATTAGTGAAATTATGCTATCAACCTAAGCATATCTCATTTAGCAAGTCATAACAAAATCACATAAAACTTATGCAAAAAGCTATAAAAATCAAAATATAGTATTTCAAATACATTTATCATGCAAATAGTTAATACACAACATATTGAATTAACTTAACTAGCATATTAGATTAAACATAAGAGTTTGTAGAAAATTTCAGTGTTCAAAACATGTTATGATTGAGCCATTTCCAGGCCTCATAATTTCCCCTCAAATTATATTGATGCATGTCCTCATGCATTCTGTTGGGCTATGGAATCACATATGTCCATGGTCAAATTCCATGACCTGTAGAACAATTTCTTGCCTATATAATACCCCCTGTTCTCCTGAAGGTTCCTGAGCCATTCTTCAAACTTTTCATCAGGTTGGGCATCTTCTTCAAAGTAGAATGGAACTGGAGTGATGATGGTTGGAGGCCTAAATATGAGACCTATCCAATTATGTTGCATGATTGCAATCAACTATATTACTCCTTCTGCACTTCTTCTGGACCATTCTATGTTGATGGGGGAGATGGGTTCTCTTTTCTGCAAAGACATGGAGAGTTCAGCCCATCTGTTTCTACAGACTAACTTTATATTGTTTCCCATAATTGCTTGTAACTAAGAATCTCAAATTAATTTAATTCCTATGTATCAATTTACAATCATCCTCAATAGAGGGATTATTACAATATAGGAGGTCATATATTAAGAGACCTTGTTACGACATATACATATAAAATGGAAGCCAAATTCTTCACTTGACTCCACTCAATTCTACCAGTACTAGATTGTTTGTATTTCAATATCAGGATAACCCATTACATGTATATGAAAATGCATTCTAGGCAAGAAGTAGAATGTAATAATTTCCAATTGAATGCAACTAAACACAATTCATTTCTCATAATGTAATTGTCTAAAGCATTCCAATATTCAAATGAAGGAAATCTCATACTTTCCTAAGAATGAAATCCATACTTTCATCCTATATCATTTCTCCACAAAGATATACCTTTGAAACAAATATTATTACATTCCACTATAGTTAATAATTTTCAAATAGAATTCCATAAATTTATTCAATAATGGAATCTTTTCATGCATAAAATAAGCAATAATTTTACAAGTAACTCACATTTCTATCACCTATAAATAGTATTTAAATAAATGTATTCCCTTATATATTTACATATCGTTCCATAAGTTTGTTTCATAATAAATCACTAGATTATATTTCATATTTGTTTCATAATTTAACCTCAAGGTTACACTATAGTTATTTAACAAATCTATCTACTAGTTTGTCTTGTAGTCTATAGTTTTCTATAAATTTATCCATCAATTTGTCTCTTGATCTATCCACAAGATCATACTATAGTTTCACAAATATAGCTATAAACTATCTTGCAATCCATCAACAATATTACTCAAGTGTAGCTATAAATTGTCTCATAATCAACCATCAATATTACACTATAGGTTAACAAACTTAGCCTCAAATTTACCTTAGGAAATACACTATATATTATAAATTAATAATATATTTGTTAACTAATATTTCATTAGGATTAAACTATAGTTTTCGGATAAAGTGATTCAAGATTATTGCAAATATTTCCCAAATTTATCTCGATATTTTTAGACAAATATTTACCCCAATATTTCCCAAAGCTTTCACAAAACTAAACTAGGATTTAAAAAAAAATTATTTCAAGTTATGTTTCATAATTTGTCCCAAAAGTTCTTTAAGAACTCTTGTAGTTTACACAAATTTTACCCCTAAAATTTGTCTCATACTCTTCAACAAAATTTATTCAATTTATACAAATTTTATTCCTAAAATTTGTCTCATAATCATCAATATAATTTGTTAAAGAATAACCAAAATTTTCCACAATGTTTGTAATGGATTTCATTAGTTTTTGTACCAATATTGACCAATGGGTTATCTCACAAAACACTCAATTTGAAACAAGTTTCATTATAATTTACACTAAATTTTACAAATGGCATATTCCACAAAACACTTGATTTGAAACAAGTTTCATTATAATTTACATAAAATTTGAGAAATTGCACATTCCAAAAAGTACTTGATTGAAATGAAATTCATTAAATTTTGTACAAAATTTGGAAAATGGATTATCCCACAAAATGCTTAATGTGTTGGGTAAGTAGAATTGATATGGGCTTATGTAAAAATAGGTTTACCCAATCCCGATGTAGTTAGTCAATCATACTTTAGTTCAACCAGTCAGGTAAACATAGTCGATGAAACCTGAGGTCACATTGACCAGAAATCAACCATCGTATCTAGCCTTCGTAGCTAGATGACTAGTGCATTCTAGCCCCAATCATGAATCATGGTCACCTACCATACAGTGGGAATTTATTAATAAATATATCCATGAGATTTAGTGAAAGACGTGGGATTACAAACCATAATGTTTGCTAAAAATGAACATGTCAAGGTCATGAATCCTAGAATACGACATTGGATACTAGAAAATGGTATTCACTAAAACTAATATATGGCATTCACAGATCATCTTCCTACGTTAGTTCAGACACAGATGATAGACTTCAATCATGAGTTGATAATACAGGATGCCTCAACTTCTTTGGGAGAAATTACCTAGTCGTCTAGAAGGCAAAGTAATACCAATAGTTTTCACATTGATCCAGAGGGTGTATAGAACATCTAGATTCTCCAAAGGGTTTCTTGTATAATTTAATTTTCAATCATTCTAGTTAAAAAATGGTTAAATTCCCCATGAATCTATGTGGGTTCGAATCAATATACCATCCTAACTAATAACACACTGGCTAATTAAGCCGATTCCCATAGAATTTAATAAATACAAAGCACGATGCAAAAGAATCATGGTAAGTGATATCCCACATTGATGGCACCATGAGAGATTTTTAGGGATAAGAGTACCTTAGAAATTTAAATCTAATAACCACCCAGTGGTGGTCATGATAGTTCTATTGGTAATGTTGAGCTATGGTTGTTTGACCTAAGCCTTGCTATAGCATAGGGTTTCTAGGGCCGATTCAACAATTTAAAAAAAATTGAACAATGGCTTGGACTAAGTGGCCTTGTTAGGCTTCAAAAGCATTCAAAATGAGGTTTACACCTTATTATATTTACCCTAATAAGTGACAAGTGGCCCTCTAACCTGCAATATTTGCAAAGTTCTAAACATTTCTTCCTTTACTTCTAAGCACTCCTAGCATTTTTCTTCTATGTTCCTCCTCCCCTTATTGATATCGAATGGTGGATTTTATAGAATTATGGAAGTGCCTCCTCAAATGGTGAAGGATAATCCAGGTCATGAATTTTTGGAAGGATCATTTGGAAGTGCAAACCCAAGAAGGTGATGATGCATATAAAGTGGAGAAATGGTATTTTAGAAGCCCTAAGGACATGATGATGCATATAAGGTGGGAAAATAGTGTTTTATAAGACCTAAGGATATGATGATGCATATAAGGTGGGGTAATAGTGCCTTAGAAGACCTAAGGTGACTATATTATAATTTTTAAATTCCTTCTAGTGCCTTATAAGTCTATATTCCTTTCCCATGGCACTTAAAGCCAAAATGTTCCTTCCCTAAAATTTTAACTCCTCAATAATATGCAAAAAATGCCAATAAATTAAATCATATGTAATCCTCTTTTGTTTATATATATATATACCTCTATGGTGCAATTTTCGAAAGCATTAAATAAATTACCATCATTTCCAAAACTTCTAAGAATTTCTAATACCTTTTAATAATTTACAAAATTAAGCATCTCTTCTTTTTTTCTTTTTAAATTTAAAGGGTTTTGTCGAGGTGGGATGTGATAATAACCTCATTAGCATTTTATTTTTTATGATGCCCTGAAAACTCTAAACTACATTGATGATCCTCCATGGTCATGACTTTCTTATATTTTCTTGAAAACCCTAGATTTTGTTGGATATCCTCCATAAAATTTTCTTTACTATATAGCTCTTGAAATCCTAAAGTGCTAGGAATACACTCCATACTACTTTTATTTTTATTATAAGAATATTTTAAGATACTTGAGGATAATAAAGGTGATTTACTTGGATTAAGCTTGACCTCCTTCACCTCATTTGATTTAAAATTCATCTCCCCATTTTCCTTTGTTTTAAAATTATCCTTTCCATCTTCCTTCACAAATATATATCCTTCCATATTGGAACTTGTGCATTGTACTTCCTCATACCATATATCAGTTGTTTTCTTCTAATGGCTTATTTGAGTGAACTATGATGACTTTTTCCATATGATGATGTAGAGGGATTTTTTAGCCACTTTATTAGGAGTAGAAAATCCTTTATTTAACCTAGCGTCTCTTGTGATATGATATACTTGTTTCAAATTGAAGCTACCCTCATAAAATTTTCATTTTATAGTCTCTTGCCATGCACTCAGTTTCATAACATTTGTGACATCAAAATGCAATGTTTTCATAATCCACTTGTTGTTACCAATATCTTGATTCAAATTTAATCCTAATCAACTACAGTAAAGGTTTAGAAATATCCATAACAATAAATATTTAAGTGAATACAACATGCCTTCTCTCATTAGTAGTTGGTTCCTCCTAGATAAATTCACCTAGAATATTACCAATATTCTTCAAAACCTCCTTATTTATGAGTTGATAAGAAAGTCCAAAAATCCTAGTCCATATCAAAAGCCTTTTAATGTGTTATGTGTCCATAGAAAAATTATCACTCCAAGATCTTAAATATAATACATCTTTACCCCTAAACCATAGGTCTCCATCCATTATTTTATCCCTTATTTTTGAACTAGAGAAAATAATAAGAAAAAATCCTTTTGGAAGAAAAGTCATGGAGAAATTTGAATTCAATCCTCACTTCCACTTGATCCAATTTTGAATCTTAAAAAAGCCTGACCAGTATCCATAAAACTTACTTATTAACCCTTCAGTATTAAGAACCATAATATCATTATCAATCTGGCAAGGCAGTTCCATTCAAAGCATCCCTGTCTACTTTCTCTCTATTTTTAAAGCTCCTACAAGTGTCTACACTAAAATTGAACAGATCCAGAAGAGGTTCCTATGGACTGGTTCTGAATCTAAGAAGCGCTTTCACTTGGTGTCCTGGGATAGGGTTTGCAAACCAAGGGAGTTTGGAGGTATTGGGCTAAGGAGAATACAACATTTAAACATGGCCCTCCTGGCCAAACAAGCATGGCGTCTTTTGACAAATGCAAATGCAGAATGGATTACTATAATCGAAGAAAGTATTTGCAAGAAATTGAATTCTTAAGTTATTCCTTTCCTCCCGGGGGATCAATTTTTTGGAAATCAATCCTTCAAACTAAAAACTTGCTAAGCAAAGGGCTACGTTGGAAACCGGGAAATGGAAGAAACATTGATTTTTGGGACCACAAATGGTTAAAGGACTATCCCCTCTCTGCAGATCCCATCATTTCAACCCTTAGAGCTTGGACAATTGAAGTTTTTGGTACCAAAGTTGCAGATTTTATTACTTTGTCAAACAATAGAAGGGTATGGAAGCCAATAATGAATAATGATCTACCAGGGGCATCAATAATACTGGAGAATGAATTAAAACAGTCTTTACTCCCTTCTGGCATTCTTGAGGACCAGCTTATCTGGGAAGCTTCGGACAATGGGGAATTTTCTCGTCAAGATCGCTTATCTCGATGCTTATTGATAATGATGAACCTACTTTCCCTCACTTGGAAGTTTGGCCCAAAAGCATTGTTCCGAAGGTTGGGTTTTTTGCATGGTCGGCCATCCAAAATAAGATCCTCACCATGGATAACTTAATAAAAAGAGGTGTGATTGTTGTTAATAGGTGTTATCTTTGTATGTCCGAGTGGGAGTCTATTGATCATTTGTTTCTCGTATTGTAATTTTTCTCGTCTCAATCTTGTTAGGTCTATTACAAGTGTTTCATATTTATTGGGTCCATCCTCAATCCATTTTTGACTTATTTGTCCAAAGGGCCTTCCCCATTTTTGAATAGGCGTCTTAGGTATATGTGGAAGATCCGCCTTCATCACTACTTGTGGGAGATATGGTTGGAAAGGAATCGTCGGGCCTTCTTGGATAAGGTTTCTCAGTCATCCTCTCGTCCCGTCAAAAATTTTAGCATATGCTAATGAGAATACTTGTTTAGTGCCTGCAAGATCTAGACCTCCAAATCCTTTTGAAGCTTCATTAGGCCGGCCATTAAACTTACCTCTCACCGATGGCCTCAATCATCCTCAAGTCTGTCCTAGAACCATGATCACATGGACCCCACCCCCCCTAGGGTGGATTAAGTTAAATTTTGATGGGGCATCTAGGGGCAACCCAGTGAAGTCAGGGCTGGTGGCTTACTTAGAGACCACAAGGGTGAGGTGCTTGTAGCTTTTGCGAGAACATCTTGGAGCTCAAACTAACAATGTGGCTGAAGCAAGGGCGGCTTTGGAGGAGCCTCAAGGTGGCGGAGAATTATCCAGGGAAACTGTTGGTGGAAGGTGATTCTCTTATTATTATAAATCTTCTAAAGAACACTAAGAGAGCTCCTTGGAGATTTGATGACTACATCCATGAAGCAAGGGCTCTAATTCATGACCGACCTGAGGCCATAATTTTGCATACCTTCCGGGAAGCAAACATGGCAGCTGATAGGCTGGCAAATGAAGGCATTGTAGCAGCAAATTTGATCACGTGGACTGAAAATCTTCCTCATGCAGTCTCAATGGTGATAGATAATGAAAAAATTTAGATTGGAAGGCTCAAAGTGGATCAATGACAGAAAATGGGGGCATTTAAAAAAAAAAAAATTTGAACCTTATAATGGATTTTGTCATATTTGTTTTTTTTGTTCATGTGACTAGTGTTTTTTGCAGCTGGTGGGGCACTGATATAGGTTTTTTATCTACAAATTCATGCATGGGAAAAATCTTCTTTGGCCTCAAGTATTTCCCAAGGTGTGTTTGGATTCGATGTCGCAAAAAGGCCCTAGCAAGAAATAACAAAGTGTTGGAGATCCCTGACAATGAGGCACCAGACCCCACCATAATAGTCTTGGAGAAGATGACAATTTCATCAGCTCCAACAGTATCAACCAGCTTGAAGAGTCCGTCCGGCCTCATCGGCAGCACTGTTGATTTGTGTGATTCCTTAAATCTTCTCGTTTTATAGCCAGCAGCTCCAGGGCACAAGGAGTCAAAGGCAAAATCTAAATATGATGGCAAGAACGATGATAAGAAGTTAGATGAGGACTACAAGGAAGACTGCTTGGCCTCTTGGCTGTCCATTCTATGGGATGTTTTTTTTTTTTTTTTGACCATATTCTATTATTTTTATATGGGCACAAGCTACTCCGCATGGTGCTTGCATGATTAGTTTTTGTCTTTGTTAGTTCTTTTTGCGTCTTTCTTTTCTGATGGCCATAATATTAGGCTTCCATAGTTTAGTTTGGCTGTATTCTAATGGAAGAGTAGGTCTTGGCCATTTTTGTTGTCAGTTTAAACTTTTAGGGCTTGGCCTTTGTCCAGTTGGTCAGTGGACCCTATTTTGTAAAATGGTTTTGGGTCAACCAGTTAAAACCCGGTGTTAATTATAATATTCTCTTACTTACCAAAAAAAAATAATATCATTATCAATCATCTCATCCTTGATAATAACTTTTGGTGTAGAATTTGCTACTTGTATTGTGTTTGCTAAAGATTCGTTCTTCCACTTAAGGCTAGCTAGGTAATCCATATTTCTAACTTGGATATTTATATTTTTATTAAGAAATTTTACAAATGACTTTATTTCCATGTTACCTAGATTTTATTCAAATAAATCCTTTAAATTCTTCTAAGATCTAGAATAAGAAGTTACACTTGTTCCTTGATCACACTTTTATTTCTTCTTTTTGCTTCCCCAATCACACTTTCTCCTCACTCTCGGCTTGTTATTGCACTCACTTTTGGCTGCACTTTGTCCTAGATTGTGCTCACACTTGCTTTTACATGCACTTACATATAAATTGTGCTCACACTCACTTTCGACTGCACTCGCTCCTAGATTACGCTCATACTCATTTTTGGCTACACTCCCTCTTGACTGCACTCGCACTTGCTTCCATATACTATATATGAACTTATTAAATTGGTTATAATTATTAATATAATATCCATAAATTCCATGCTAAACACAAAATAAACCCTCTTTTTACCATTTGGAAATTGGTCTCTCATAAGTAAATACCAAAGGATTGGGTATTCTTCTAAGTATTGATATATTAAGTTTTCCACACTCACTATAAACACACCATCAAAACATGAGAATTTACTTGGGGTTGTTATATTTGTTCCTCTTGAAATTTGTTCATGAAGTATATAGGATGGTTATTTCTTTATCCATAATCATTATTAATAGTCACTTTGTGAAGAAAATTATATCTTTAACTCCACATATAAGAATACCTCTATTATTATTTTTGGGATATTGTTTGTGCACCTTATTATTTTTCAAACCTTCCCATGGTTCTATTATTGACACACAATATTGTAGAGTAGAATGTTTATATCATGTTTTTAATCCACTTCTAATTGGTGGCAAAATATCCTTTATGAAAATTTTCTTGAAAAATTCCTCATTAATACTAATATAATATTTGTAACCAAAGTAATTCTATCACCTAATCAAACTCTTGATACTCAATTTTTATATTTTTTTGTTGTCATAAACTATATTGCAACATAATTTTGAGTAGTTCTATCCCTAAACACATAAGTTGTAGGATTCACCAATCTATCAAATCTTATAATGGACCCTTTAGGTAATACTAATCCAAGGTGGACCATTTAAAGGGCCTAGAAAATCCTTATGTTGGTGCATTTGGGTTTGTAATAGCCCATATTTATAAGTATTACAAAACTCTTCTATCAATATTTCCACGTATTAAGACCTATCATATGAAAGGCTAGGGTTGAATCTTAATTTCTTTTTTAAAAGGGATCCTTGATTTTGTGAGGATTCTTACTTTTATCTCTAGAAAATTTTCTTCCTATTATTTTATTATGACATTTTCTAACCATGGTTGAACATCTAGTAATTCTTATATAGCTTTAAACATTTCTACATTTTTTTCAATACTACTTTGTTCACTTCTAATTTTCATACCAAGTGTAGTTCTAATCATAGAAAGTAGGTTTTAATGAATTTTTAGATGTGGTGGTTATGATATAGCCTTTTGTTATTCATAATCCACTTGCATTTGTACATCCATTTAGTTTAAGATAAAAACATGACACGATTCCAATTCAAATTTCTTTGAATAAGATACTTAGAGTATTTAGGAGGAATGTCAATGAAATTCTTATATCTAGGAGGAGAAGGAGGTGGATCCATCTCAAACCCTTCATATTTTTTATTTTTCACTATTGAACCTAATAGCTAAAATAATATTTTGATGTTTTTTGGGGAATGACTCTATAAAACCCATATTCAAATTACTATATTTGTATTTTATAAACTTGTAAACATTAAATTTTACATTAAACAAATATTTTTGAGATAAATATAAAAATATATTTACTTAAATATATTTAGTAATTTTAGAATCATAGTATTCCCTATTTGATGCTTTTATCTTAGGTGAAATAATTCTAGTCAAATTTATAATAATATATAAATTGTATAAGTTAAAGGCATTGTGGATTAATAGTAAATAGTATGCAATAATATAAACACAACCTAAGTTAATATCCTCCCATTAAGAAGGAATATTGCTTTATATTTATTCATTTTTGTTGTATAGCTAATTCTATGAAAATATTATTAAGTCACAATATTTCTATGTATAATTTGAAAAATTCTAGGCTTATCATAAAATTAGTCATGCTATACAAACTTCAAATGACATGCTTATCTCAATTATTATAAAAATAAGTGGTGCACCTTTTATACACCAAAATTATCATTAATACAAAAACTTGTAAAAAGGCTAATCTTTTTTATGTTGAAAATGTAAGTTGACTTATGACCAAGGTCAACACGGTATGATATGTTATTGTATAGGCCTATGGAAAATTATTATATAACTGTATTTAATTATTTATGTTTATATTTAGTTATTCATTTAATATAAACCCTATGAATTACGGTTAAGCTTGTAGAAAAAATATGAGTAGTGTTGCAGGCACTAAGTTTAAATTTTTTAAAGGTGGGAACCCTGTTGTAGATGATCTCAGAGGAGGAGGGGCTAAGATTGAATTCTTGAAGGGTGGGAATCCTATTTTGGATGATCCCAAAGAAGGATGTGGGTCTATTGATCTTGAAAGCTTTGGGTATGGACCCCATGAAACTCTTGGCAATGCTTATGATGCTTCAAATTCTAGGGGGACCCATGTTTCCTATGATAACTATTAGGAAAAAAAGGAAATATTAGGTTTGTCCCCACTGCAAGGACTCTTGGTGACCCACCTTCCTTTGTGGATTAATTTTGATATGTCTTGAAGACCATGCTAACCCATGGTGAAGCCCTAGTTCCCAAAGGAAATGATGTAATTCTCCCTGAAATCATTATGATTAACTTTATATTCATTGAATCCATGTACCTCATTGGAAAATTTATTGGAGGACGTCCTGATATGGAATCCATTCAAAAATGGTCAAATGCCAAGTGGAATCCCCATAAAAGTATGGAACTAATTGCTTATTCTAGAGGATTGTTTCAAATACATCTCAACAACATGGAGGACACCAGTAGGATCTTAACGGGAAGATCGTGGTTCGTTGGAAGAAGAAATCTATTCTTGATAAAATGGGTAGAGGACTTTTACCCAGACCCCCAAAGCATAAAATTTGCACCCACATAGGTGCACTTACTAGGGATCCCTAGTCAGTTCTGGCATGAGGAAATATTTCATGGGATTTCCAAAAAAATTATAGAAATAGTTGCTATTGACCTAGACACCATAGTAAGGATTCATATGGTCTACGCTCGCATATGTGTTAATTCCAATTTGTATTCTAAACTGCCTACCCACGTAAATATCATTTATGGATCTTTCCATAAGCTTCAAGTAGTGGAATATGAAAACAAACTAGATTTTTGTATTGAATGCCACACTCAAGGGCACCTTAGATCCTAGTGCCCTTCTCTCAAACCCTTGAAGTTGATCCCCTCATAGGATGTTGACTGTCCCAAGACTTAGACGGTTCCACTCCAATCAGGGTTAATTCCCCCCAGATATAACCAGTAAGGTGCTAGAAGCTCATAGAGACCTATTTCTAATAATATCCATTTTGCAAGATTCCCTTCTTTGGAGAAAGGTAAGAAAGTTATGTCCTAGTCTCAAATTTCTTCGAAGGAGAAAGTATGTTCTCTCTTTGCCTTACCCAAATATTTTGACATTCTTTCTAAACCCTTTGATTTATATATAGACCCCTTTGATCATGACCCAAAATCTAGGATTGCTTTCCCCTTCACCCAACTAGAGACCTCTAACAATCATTCACCCCCATCCAAAACCAGGTCAGGACATTTCTCCCCACCACCACCTCAAACCCAAATCCTCAAACTATCCTTCCATAGCCCCCAAACCCTAAAACCTAGCTTCCACCCTCTTCCCAGCCTTAAACATTTTTTAAAAATTCAATATTTCCTTATTCCTCAAACCCTTATGCTTTCCCTCTACATCCAAATCCATTCATAACCTGTATCCCCCTTCAGGCCTCACTAGCCCATCTAAATCATTGAACTTCTATATCCCCACCATTGATGTGGGTAGTGATAAAAAGTGAGAATGATTGTCCTCAAATAAACAAATGAGGAAATCACTTTCAAGCCCGTCAAGGATCAAAAAATTTAGGATGAACGAGGCAGATCTTCTTTTAGCAAGTCTCCAAATGATAAAGGAAAAAAGGCTTCCTCTACGACTGCTCATAATGAGGTTAGTCTTTTTGCACTTCCTAATCAATTTCAAATTCTAAGAGATTTAGATCCTGAGATTGTTGTTGACAAAATCAATAATCCTGATCCTGAGTCAATTCCCTCTTTGGATCCAATGGAAGTCCAACAAGAACCATTCTCTGAACCCTCGAATGATAATCCCTCATCCCCGACTGATTTCAATGAAGACCAACCTCTAGTTGATGAGGTTTCCATCCCTTCCTCCTTTTTTGAACCATCTAGTCCTATGGTTCAAAAAATATCTACTAACAATTTCAGCCCAAAAATGACCAGAAGCCAGAAGAAATCTCCCATTGATTGTGGAGTTGAAAAAAAGTGAGGAAGGCCCTCTAATTCTGATCAATGGAAGTAGGGTGTAAATGAAGATATTGCTAATGGAGTACAAAAGACTCTATTTTCTGTTGGTATTAACCTTTCCAAGGAAGAATCAAAGTGCACCAAACCTCCCCAACCGCATGGAAAGGGAGGCAAACGAACCTCTAAATATTCAAAATGAAGATCCTCTCATGGAATGTGAGAGGCCTTAATGGTCTAGCTAAATAGAGGTTAGCTAAATCATTAAGGAAGGAAATCAGACCTACCATTTTTGTGATCCAAGAAACCAAGGTTAGAGAGCCTCAGGAAAAAAAGATCTGCAATTATATTTGGAAGAATTGTGAATTTACTGCTTGCAATGCCAAAGGTGCGTCAGGAGGCCTGTTGTGCTTATGGAACCCAAACATTGTAGAAGGAAATCTTATCCATTCCAATGATGAGATGATGAGCATTCTCTTTTTTGACAAAGACAATAACTCACCCTGGGTTCTCACTAATATCTATGCACCCAATTCCATAAATGGGAGGGCTCGCATGTGGAATATCTTATCTTCTGTCAGAAGCACCTTTCCTAATCTCCCATGGATCCTCATGGGTGACTTCAATACCCCTTTGTTTCCTTCTGACAAGAAGGGAGGGGTTGGCTCTTTTTCCAAAAGTATGGAGGATTTTTAGGAGTTTATCAATGATCACAATCTGATGGATGTAAATTTAAAAGGCAATCAATTTACCTGGTCAAATCGAAGGTGTGGGTCTCACCTAATTCAAGTCAAACTTGACAGGGTTTTATTTTCTCAGGAAGCTCTTGCCATTTGGGGTGATGCAAATCTTCAATATCTTCTCAAGATTGGCTCCGACCATAGTCCTATCCTTTTAGATACCAACAACCCCAAAATTTTCAAAACTCCTTTCAGGTTTGAATCCATGTGGATGTTACATCCTGATTTTAAAGAGAGGATAAACCAGTGGTGGCAATCTGATGTTCAAGGAACTCCTTTTGTTTTAGCCCAGAAACTCAAGACCATCAAAGAAAATATAAAAATATGGAATAGAGATATATTTGGAAATCTCTTCCAGAACAAACAGGATATCAAGAATAGGCTAGCTATAATTGAAAAAGAGAGCCAGGAAAGAGGAGATTATTCTGCTGAGGTGAGAAGTGAAGAGAGGAATTTATTAGCTCAATATCACAATATCCTTCAATGTGAGGAAACATTTTGGAGACAGAAATCTCATGATATTTGGCTAAAAAAAGGAGATTCCAATACAAATTTCTTTCATGTTTCTACTATGAGACACCGAAGCAACAACAGGATCAAAGAAATTCATAGCCAGGATGGAAGGATCATTAATGATATCAAGGAAATCAGATCTGAAGGGATAGCTCACTTCATGCAATTGCTCTAGGAGGATTGCAGACCTAATTCTCATGCTGCCATGGATTTCTTCCTTCAGTTTATTCCTCATCTTATCTCTGATGACATTAATAGTAAACTCAATGTTGTTCTTTCTGATGAGGAAATTAGAGTTGCTCTGTTCTCAATGAAACCTGACAAAGCCCCTGGTCCTGATGGCTTCCCTCCAAGATTTTTTCAAGCCTTTTGGGATTTAGTTGGTAAGGATGTTTGTAATGCCATAAAAGAAATTCAAATTTCTAAAATTATTCCCAGAGGCTTCAATTCCACCTTTATTGTGCTCATACCAAAACATCTGAATGCAAGCAATTTTAATGAATTCAGGTCGATCAGCCTCTGCAATGTTATATACAAAATTTTAACAAAAGCCATTACTATCCGCTTGAGGGAGGTGATGCCTTTAATCATTAATCAGTGTCAAGGAAGTTCTATCAGAGGAAGATCCATCTTGGATGGCATCATTTCAGTTCATGAAGCAATTCATTCTATATCCTCCAATAAAAGAGTTGCCTTCCTTCTTAAACTTGACATGAACAAAGCTTATGATAGACTCAATTGGGATTTTCTTCTAGCCATCCTGAACAAGTTTGGCTTTCATCCTGATTGGATTTCCTTAATCAAAGGATGTATTTATTCAGCCTGGTTTTCTATCCTCATTAATGGCTCTCCTGCAGGATACTTTTAGAGCAGTAGGGGTTTAAGGCAGGGAGATCCTCTATCTCCTCTTCTTTTCATTATTGTTGTTGAGGCTTTAGGCAGATCAATCATGGCAAAAAAAATGTAGGTCTAATTTTTGGACTTTAGGTTACCTCTCAATGTAATCCCATCACTCACCAACAATTTGTTGATGATACCCTATTGTCTACCTTTGCCTCCATCAATGAGGCCAAAATCATCAAGCGCATTCTCCTCTTGTATGAAGAAGCTGTTGGCCAAAGGATAAACTTTCAAAAAAGTAAATTATATTTTCTTAATACTCCTATAAGAAGACAGAATATCATTGCCAATATCCTTGAATGTTCCATAGCCCATATTCCTTCATACTATCTGGGCTTACCTCTTTTTATTGGAAATGCCAAAGAAAGCCTATGGGATAATGTCATTGAAAGACTGCAAAAAAAGCTATCTACTTGGAGAGGTAATATTTTGTCTCAAGCAGGTAAAATCACTCTCACCATGGCTTGTCTCCAAAGCATTCTAGTTTATTTCCTTTCTCTGTTCAAAGCTCCTGTAAATGTTTATCAAAAAATAGAAAAAATCCAAAAACATTTTCTTTGGACAGGGTCGAAAAATAGACACAGATTTCATTTAGTTGCTTGGGATAAAGTTTGCAAACCCAAAGAACAGGGAGGGTTAGGGCTTAGAAGGATCCATCTTCTCAACCTTTCTCTTCTTGCTAAGCAAGCTTGGTGACTCATTTCCAATGACAATGCTGATTGGGTTAAGATTATGAGAAGGAAATATCTTCAGACCTCTAAATTCCTTTTCGGTGAGGTTCCTTCTACTGGGTCCGCCTTTTGGAAATCCATTTGTATGGCTCACCCCATTTTAAAAAAGGGATTAATATGGCAATTTGGAAATGGCAAATCCATTTTCCTTTGGGAAGACAAATGGCTTGGTGATCGTCCTCTAATCCAGATTCCTATGCTTCAAAGGATAATCAACATTACTAAACACCTGGTTGGACCGTTAGTGGTTGATTACATTTCTTCAATCAATGGAACCTTGAGCTGGAAAAGACTTGATTTCCCTGATTATGAGGCTAATATTTCATGTTTGCAAGCTCAGTTATCTTCTATCAGAATTCCAGCAGGAGATTCTTTAGATCATCCAATTTGGGAACCTACTGATTCTGGAGAATTCTCAGTTAAATCAGCTTATTTGTTGTCCATAAATACTCTTGAAACTCCTATTCCCTTTAAGCTGGTTTGGACCAAATATCTGACTCCCAAAATTACCTCTTTCTCTTGGCTTTGCATCTAGGATCGTATCCTTACAACGGAAAACCTTATAAAAAGGGGCATTCTTCTTCCTAACAGATGTTACCTGTGTCTGTCTGATTGGGAGTCTACTTCTCACCTATTTCTATTCTGTTCCTTTTCAAGAATGGTGATTAGCAATATTTTCCTCAAATTTCATTTAGTTTGGGCCTATCCTCCTTCCATTGTTGAACTGTTCCTCCAGTGGCCAAATCCTTTCAAGAATCCTGTGCTCGCAGGATTATGGAAATTTTGTTTACAACATTACCTTTGGAAAATTTGGCTTGAACGTAATAGAAGAGTATTCGATAAAAAATCCTTGGATGCTGACCTCATTGCCAATAAGATCATCCTGTATGCAAAAGAAAATGTCCTCATAGCCCCTTTTGATCCTTTTCCTTGTCCGCATTTTGAGAAAGCTATCCTTAATTCCTGTCATGTTGACTTAGATACTTCAAGACCGGTCAATCCTTCATCTTCTAGAACCAACATCAAGTGGCATCCTCCTCCGGTAGGGTGGGTTAAGCTCAACTTTGATGGAGCTACAAAAGGTAATCCTGGTAATGCTGGAGCTGGAGGAATTCTGCGTGATCATCTTGGCAATTCCATTTTTTCTTACTCTGAACCTTTGGGTGTTCTTTCCAATCATTCAGCTGAAGCCAAGGCTTTATGGAGAGGCCTCCAATTCATCAAAAATATTCCAGGGAAGATCATTGTGGAAGGAGATTCTTTAAACATAATCAATTATCTAAAAACTTCAAAACCTAGCAGTTGGAGGATTAGAACCATAATGGAAGAGAGCAAACAAATCCTACTACAGCAAAATGACACCATTGTTCAACATGCCTTCAGGGAAGCCAATTTCGTTGCTGATAGATTGGCTAACATCGGAGTGAATGCCCATGGTTTGCTGATGTGGACCGACATTCTTCCTCCTAAAGTTGTTGAGCTCGTCAGGCATGATCAAAATATTGGTAATCATGATGAATCTTGAGCACCTTGTTCAATTTGTTGTCCGATGCTTCCTCATGCATGTGAAGCCTTGGGTTTATTCCCTCATAATTAAGAAATATTTTAATTCCAGATTGATGATATTTTCACATTACTTGCATTGTCTTGCCTTGGATTATGTTCACATGACCCTTTTTGATATAATTTTAGGTTATCCACCACCTCTTTTTCCTATTTGTGCTTATTTTTTGATAACCGACTCTTTTTTGAATCCCAATGCTAAGCCCAACATGATTTTTAATCATACCTTCCTCGTGCCTTTTGATTTTTGCCATCTGGATTTTTTGAGAATCATCTGTTACCATTTTTCATTTTGCATTATTTCGAGATTTATTTTGGTGAACTTTCCAATCCTTTATGTTTCATGTGCCAGATCCACCTATTGGCTCCATTTTTTGAGCATCCCTAAGAGTCAACCTTCTCTATGGATTTTGAATCTCCCAATTACCTATTACAATTTTTGATGCTAGAAAATCCTCCTAGTTACCAACTACAGCCAATCCCCTTCCTCTGTGAAGGTTTTTCCCTTTTTGAGGTATCCTTACTGGTTTCCTTGCTGGCTTTGGAGCTGCACTACCACTTTCCATTTATACTTCCCTATGCATGCTCCGTTTACTCATCATCCTTTCTCCAAGTAGCTTTACCTATTTTTTTTGGCATTCCCCTTTTTCCTCTGCTCCGTTGCTCTCTAATTTTAATCATGAAGGAGGGAAAACCTGTGTTTATCGAGCTTGAGATGTTTGAATTAGAAGCTATTGCTAATGACATATTGAAGGACAAATGTGGGCTCATTAGCTTTTTCAAGATGTTTTCTGGCATTGATGGGGAGGTGACTAAAGCTTTTGCTACCTCCTAGGACAATGGCATTGTTACCATTCATGGCATGGAGTTTCAGATCACTATGGAGTTGCTAGGCGAACTGACGGGACAAAATATTGATGATAAGGTAATCAGGAGGAACAAGCACAATTGGGATGCAAAGTTAGCTCACTTTGAGAAGAACTCGGTGATCCACAAGCTGCACAAGAAAGGTTTGTATCGCCACCACCTCTCTACACCTTGGAAGGAAATCCTCAAACCCATTATGTAGTATTTAACTTCTAAAAATCCTGAGTCTCAGCTTTGTTGCTTCCATTTAGCCTTCATTAACCATTTCCATGAAGCTAAAATGATGAACATCCCAGCCGCACTTTATTGGTCCATGGATTATACAATAACCTCCACCCGTACCAAAAAGGAAGAGGGTTTGCCCTATCACCAGGGACTTTTTAGAATCCTTTATAGGTTTCTCCTCCTGAAGTTTCCCAAAGGAAATATCCCTGCCCTAGATTTAGATGAAGAAAACTCTTCTTCGATGCCCAACCCTAAAGCCTCTAAACCAAAGAGAAAATACAAGAGTGATAGACCTCATTCTGGATCCAATATCAAGAAAAATGCTAAGATTGAAAAAACACCTGTTCGTTGTTCCCAGAGACTCAAATTCAAGGAAGTTGTTGAAACCCCTCCTTCCACTTCTGAGAAGCCCTTGAAGGATCTTTCCAACTCCCCTGATATTGTTGAAAAATACCTCCATAAGCTTGTTGTCCATGCCACTTCTGTTACCATTGACCATTTGGAGACTGCCCATATGGCCATTGGGAAGGCAATTTCGAAGCTCAAGGAACAACGTCAAGCGCTCAACCTTCTATTTTTTTGTGATGCTTTTGAGGATATTCCAGCCATTTCTGTTGTAGAGGTACCTTCTGATGTTAAGGTTGATGCTAAGGATGAGGACGTGGTGGAAATCATGAAGGAAGCCTACATTGAAGCCCCAAAGGATGCACCAAAGGATGATGTGAAGGATGCCATGCTGGAGGCTACTGTTGCCTCACCAATGCAGACTGACGTACCCTTTTAAGCTCTCTTCTTCATCTTTTGTTCCTTCCTCTTGGAGGATTTTGTCCTCTCTGGTTCTGTTGGTGGAATGCTTGTCACTTTTTGTTCCTTCCTGTGCAAGGATTTAGTCCTTTTTAGTTTTGTTGGTTGAATGCCTCTTAGTTTTGGTTCCTCCTTTTGTTTCCTCCGAAGGTTTTCCTTTCTGTTTTGCTATTGTAAAAGGCATTGGGGCACCTTTCAAATGCCCCCTTTTAATAAAAATATTAACTTACCAAAAAAAATGTACAAATGAGGAAATAATTTGATGATGTGATCACTAATTTCACTCAATCAACCCTCTTCCCATACATACCCAAAAAATTCAAGGAAGAAATCAAAAGAACCAAATCCCCCTTGCACCAAGGTAGAGGGGGAGAAGGCCAAACCCTAAGAATAAAAAATGGAAGTCCTCTCATGGAATGTGAGAGGCCTTAATGGCCCTTCCAAGCAAAGGCTTGTTGCTCGTATGAGAAAGAAAATCAGACCCACTATCTTGACCATGTAGGAAACCAAATTGGAAGAAAAAAATTCCAAGAAAGCAACAAAATATATTTGGAATAATGTAGAGGTTATTTCTAATCTGGTTCAAGAAACATCCAGTGGTCTTTTATGCCTATGGGACCCCACCATGGTGGAAGGTAGGCTTCTATCTCTTTCATACATAATTATGAATATTTTTTTCTTTTGTAAATATAGTAAACTTAGTTGGGTACTTACAAACATTTACGCTCCCAATTCACCCCTCGGGAGGATCATCCTATGGAAAACCGTCAAATAGATGAGAAGAAATTTTTCTAAATAGCCCTATATTATGGCCAGGGACTTCAACTAACCCCTCTACTCATCAGATAAGTGAGGGGTACCTCCATTTCTTCAAGGAACTATGAGGATTTCAATGAGTTTGTTGACTCGAATGAGCTCATGGATGTTCACCTCAAAGAAATATGGTATACCTGGAGAAATAGAAGGATTGGAACTATGCACATTCAATTGAGGCTTAAAATATTCCTTCTTTCTAGAGAATTTATCCCCTTATTTGGATATGCAACCCTCAACGCTCTACCCAAAGTCAGGTCTTATCACAACCCCCTAGTTTTTGAAGTTTGCCAATTCCCATTCAAGACCCTCTTCTACTTTAAAGCTATGTAAACACAACATACTAACATTAGGGATCACATTTCAGAGTGGTGGAGTCTTCCCTATCCAAGAAAACCAATATATCAAGTTACCAACAATCTTCGAGCCATAAAATATTATCTAAAATTTTGGAACAAAGAGGTCTTTGGAAACATTTTTGAAAATAAACAAGCAATAAAAAAAATAATCCAATTGATTGAGAACCAAATCTAGCAAGGAATCCTTGACATTAGCACTAGGGATGAAAAAAGGAGACTACTAATAGACTACCACAATATTCTAAAAAGAGAAGAAACCTTTTGGAGGTAGAAGTCCTAGGTTCATTGGCTAAAAGGGAGAGAATATAATACTAAGTTCTTTCATGCTTCCATGCTCAAACATCGTAGCTTTAATAGAATCAGAGTTTTGATTGGAGGGGATGGTACCTCCATGTCTAATATCCATGAGATCAGGCTTGAGATGGTCAACCATTTTTAATCCTTCCTATGAGTGTCCCATCCTAACTCTGAACTTTCTCACCAGTCCCTCATTCATCACATCCCCAATCTCATTTCCTAGGAGTTGAATCAATACCTCATCCAAGCCTTCTCTAATGATGAAATCAAATCCATTCTATTTTATGTTTTGCTTGATAAAGCTCTAGGTCCTGATGGGTTCTCCCCCTATTTTTTCAAAAAATTTGGGATATTGTAGGGCTTAAAATCTACATTACCATCTAATTCATACAAATATATAAATCTATTCCTAGGTATATCAACTCAACATTTTTGACCCTCATCCCCAAGTTGGCTCATTGCAGATCTCTATCTAATTTTTGCACTATCAGCCTATGTAATGTGCTTTACAAAATATTGACAAAATCCATGTCAACTAGAATGAGGGAATACTTCCCCCTCATCATCTACCCCTATCAAGGTAGCACAATCCAAGGGAGGAATATCACCGATGGCATAATTACCATTCATGAGGTGATACATTCCATTTCTCAAAGAAAGAAAGAGAGCTTTCTTCTCAAGCTCAACATGAAAAATTCTTTTGAATGGGTCTTGTGGGAATTTATTCTTGTTTTAATTCTTACGTTTAGGTTTAATCCATAGTGGGTTGGTCTCATAGGTCCTCTTGTAAATCCATTTCGACCTCATCCCTCCTTATTGAACTCATAAATGATACCAATTCCTTATCATCCATTATCCACCCCTTATTCATCCCAATTCCTATTGAGTCTCTCAACGTTCCCATTTGGAAAGAGTGTGATGATGGTTTTTTTTCTATCAAATTCACCTACCTACTAATGTATCAAAACCATGCCTACAATATCATTTCCAAGTCTATCTGGCACAAGAACCTTATTCCCAAAATTGGATTCTCCTAGCTGATAGGCCAAAACAAGATCTTGACTCTGGACAATATCATAACCAGAGGTTTACAATTGCCTAACCATTGTTACCTCTATAATTTTTGGTGCGAGTCAGTGCACCATATATTTATTAAATTTTCTTTCATTGACTCACTTCTTAGTTCAATCCTTATCATCTTTAATTATTGTTTGGGTTCACCCTAGCTTAGTGGTCAATATTTTCCACCAATGGCCCAACCCTTTTAAGAACCCTAGAATCAAGTCCCTCTAGTCTATGTGCCTCCATCACCTCTTGTGGTAAATTTGGCTTGAGTGTAATAACCATGCTTTTTCCAATACCCCTAGAGACCCATATTTGGTTGGCAATAGGATCATTAGTATTGCCATAAAAATGCATACTTGTGCCCTTGCTCTAGACCTCCAGGCCCTAGGATAAAATCCTCCATAGCCTCTTCCCTCCATCTCTCTATGGATCCCCTTAGACCACCCATGCATCCCAACACCAGATCCAATGTGAAGTGGATCCCTCCCCTAGAGGATTGGCTAAAGCTAAAATTTTATGGCTCTTCTAGAGGAAATCCTAGACCAGTTGGAAAAGGAAAAATTATAAAAAATCATGAAGTATCATAGTGGCATTTTCTGATAACCTTGGCATTCTCACCAATCATGCATTGAAATATAAGGCCATCTAATGGGAGTTATCAATCACAATAAATCTCCAGTGCAAGCTCATGGTTGAAGGAGATTCCTTAAATTTCATCAACTACACCAAAACCAATAGAAATCCTAGATGGAGGGTCAACAATGCTATTTTTAAAGTTAGAAGACTCCTTCATTACTTGGAGATCATGGTTCAACATGCATTTAGAGAATCCAATAGAGAGGATGACTCCCTTGCCAACCTAGGCCACTCCTAGTAGTCCCTATGTGTATGGTATGATGATTTTATCCTAAACCTTATCAATATCATTGCCCTAGATCATTTTATACCCTCTTGATCCTTGGATCCCATCTTTCCCCCTAAGCCCTATAACTTTTGACCACCCTTCATTGCCTTTCTTGCACTACAAATGTAACCCCTTTGACCTACCCCTCCCTCATCTTCATTTGGCCCCATCATATTGAATCTCTACCCTTGCCTTGTCAGCCTATGTCCCTTTCTCATTTTCACCATGAGGCATCCACCCATGTGTATCCCCTTCACCCTAGCTCTTCATGATTTTTGATGGCATTCCATTATCATAACCCTTTGCACCTCGTGCTCGATCAAAAAATATTTTTTTATCCCATTAGAAGAATCATGATGCTTTTTCGTACTCTATCCAATTGAATTAACCCTCACAATCTAGGATTGTGAAAGATGTCCAATCAACATGATGTGAACAATGACACCATCATAATCCATCACATGTGCAATCCTAGTATTATGCTTGATTTCCATGGTGTGTGTATCTGGACCACCTCCAAAATTCTCAACAAATTTACCACCTCGAGCACTTATCTTCCCCATAATAAGTTTGTTCTTAGTGCCACCATCAATTACCTTACCATTATGGTACCTTTCCACTACAGGTTTTGAGCTCCATTGGCTGGCACACAACCCAAAATATATTATCATTCAAAATCTATATTGATCCAATGTAATTCATATTTGTCTCCTTCGACATGCATGTGACTCAATCCTTTAAGAATCACCCTTACCCAAGGCTCCACCAAATTACCTATCCATATTCCATTAACCCTAGCACCAAGTCCCTCAATCCCCATATCCAATCCTCCATGGCTATCCTCGAGCCCACTATGCTTCATCCCAACCATATCATAGAGGACATTTTGAAGAGCCATAATTGCCTTCCTTCTTGCTATAATTTACAGGCAATGAGGAAGATATATCCACTAAAATTATAAACACTTGGAATGGTGGTTAGGTCATGGTATGAGACCTCAATTTCATGATTGATGTTCGATTTCTAGAAAAATTTACTGAGCTCCCTCTTGATGGCAAGTGCATACTGTGCAACAAGCACATAATGGTGGTGGATCTAGAATACTTCCTCGATAAAGGTGAGGGTTTACTTACTATTGATGGTGGTATCAAAAATACAAAGCTTCATGGGCCATGAGATCATTTCATGATCCCTATCGTTCTATACTTCACCATTGACAAGATTGATGTCACATTGCATAGCTTTAATTTAGTATTTTAAAAACATTTCATAACGAAAAATAAAATGAATATACTCGACTACCTCTTCAAGTCCATAGAGTTGTTCAAAATAAATTTTAGAACCATGAAAACCTATTACTCCATTCTCTAGTGACTACACCTTATATTTTACAAGAATACCATAGACATGTCCACCAAAAAATCCTTGGTTGTTGCTTCCCCTACCCCTCCCTCGCTTGCACCTATACCTCCTAATCCCTCTCAGCCCATCTCTTTGTCTACCCTTACCTGTTCCTCACTTAGTACCATCCATCCCACCCCTACTAAGCCTATGGATAATAGTAGCCATGATTCACCCATTCATGAGGTGTCGAGTAATGATGATGATCCTAATTACTCCTCACCTTCCCCATCAAAGCCCAAAGATAAACCCTTTGATAAATTTAAGCTTAAACCTAGGGTCGCTAAGTGGTCCTCTTCTAAGTTCCTCCAAAATATTAGCCCATACCTTGTTCATGCATAACTGTGCCTGAAGAAACATAAGAAGGAGATACCATCCCTAGAAAAAAATAGTGAGCTAGCCATGGAGGTCTAAGGTGTAGTAGAATCTTGCGAAGGAGGAGAGTAGTGGTGTAGCCCTGTGCAGAATTGTAATCACACACATCACTAGTTTAGTGGCCACACTATATGTGATGGCTAATTCATCCAAATATACTTGGATGATCTATGACCAGGTGACTAAGGACCTCGACGTAGCTCATGGTCAGCTCAACATCATTTTTTAAGGAGATGGATAAGTCCCAAGTCACTTTGGATGTCAATTGAATCTCTTATTTTTTTTGTGGGGTTTTCCCTAGGGATGGCCCCATTTTTTAGGGTGGGATAATCGCCTTTGTTCTATTTCCATTTTCTATTTCATTCCTTAGCTTGTTTTCTGGCTCAGTTAGACCCCTCTCATGGGATTCTTTCTGTTATGGTCGTTAGGTATAATTTTTTATCGAGTTGTACTAAGTTTTTAGGGTTCCTTTCAAAACCTATTTTTCAATAAAATTTTCCTTTACCGACCAAAAAAATTATGGTTAAGCTTGTAATGGTTAATTCCATATTATACTTTGTAATTAACCTAAATCCCACTTATTATATTGGCTTAGGTTAACTTGATTATGTTTTTAAATTTTTAGTATAAGAATTTGGTATAAATACCCCTAGCCCCCCTATCCATTGTATTAGAGTATTATGATCCTTATTCATGGAAAATATAGTGATTATGTAATGAAACCATTTCCAAGAACATAATAATCACAATAAAAATTCAATAATTCAATTTCAATGCTAGAAAATTAGGAATGTGAGCAACAAAATACAAATTCTAAATCAATACAAATCATAGCCACTTAGAGAATGTGTAGTCTCATATGCATAATAGAGGTGAATAATATTTGAATATGAAATATTATTTTAACTATAACATGACTCTTCCTACTTATAAACTAAATCAACATTAAACCTAACCCTAATTCTCAAGGACCAACTACTTTAACCTAGGACTTGCTCTAATAATAATAACAATAGTCAGTGTGAATACATTAGAATTGTTACATGAATTTTCTCTTTAAAAATATTTTTCCCCAAATCTATAAAGTACTTAAAATTGCTCTTAGATGCCCATATTGCATCCTATTCTAGAAGATCCTACCATTTTATGAGAAACTCATAAATTTAGTGAGACCACAAGAAAAACTCTAAATTATAACAATACTTCTAGTTGGAGATTGATTCAACCTTCTTACATAATGTGATGTATATTGATGATGTTATCCATATTGGACAACCAACCACATGGATTAACATCCTTAAAGGTTTGGATGCCAATGTATGGAACATGAACATCATGAGACTAGTAAAGGATATTAGAAACACCTTTTGTAGAGAGATCAAGTTTATTGGAAAATCATATGGTATAACTACCCATACTAGAAGAGTACCCTTAGTAGAATAGGAATTCATATGAATTTCATACAAATTTGGAGGTCTATGAACAAATTATGGTTGTTGATAAATGCTTGTGTCCTTTGGATTTGATATTTTTTGCATGTCTGGTGGTTTCTACCCAATGACTTGTTAAATCTCTTAGTCAAGGAAATACATAGTAGGAGGAATATTCATAAATATTTGGATGTTTGCTAAGGTATTACTTTTTTATTTTGAGATATAGAGACATAGATATCCACTCTATCATGATTCTCAATATAGGAAGGTAAACTAGAGTCAATTGTATTGAGAATATCATTTAAATTGGAGGAGTAATAGGAGTTATAAGAGAAGGATTATTAGGAGTAGAAAAGGTAGGAGTGGTGTTGGGAAGAGAAGAAGCAAGAGAAATACTATTGGGAGGAGACAAGGCCATGGCGTTTGAAGAGGAAAGAACATACTAGTTAAAACTATTAATATTTGGAGGGGTATTGTGATGTTTATCAATATTTATAAGTTGGTACTTCTTTTTTTCCATCAAAAAATCCTCTAATTAGCCACTATACTTTATATAACCATTGATTTATAACTAAATAGTAGAAGTATTATATTTTTCATACACTAAGGGTAAATGAAAAACTCAAAAAATATTTTTGATCACTCTTGAAAATAATATTTGGAGAAACCCTACTTTGATAAACTTGAAGAGATGATTACAATGAGATAGGTCTCCCAAAAATTTCCTAGAATACCTAATTTAAAAGAATGTATTTTTGGAGATACCCCTTATTTTTATTGGCTCAAAGACATAATTGCAATGGGATAGATATCAAGGGGCTTGGAACATCTGATATGAAGTTCTAGACACCAAATTACAGCCATTAATCCTTCATACTAACCATCCTGCAACCTACTTTTCCACCATACACCTTCACGTCACTCATTTAACCATTTCATACCTTTCTCACCTTAAAAAGGCCCACTTTACCCCTTTCTCACCATTTCCTAACCCAATTGGGCTTATTTTTATATTATTTTATATTAATTTATATTTAATATAATATTTTATATTATATTATAATATATTTATTATAAAATATGTATTTATAAACCCAATTAACCACAACCATCTGATCTAATCTAATCTCCACCGTCCATATTCATTAATCCATGCCACATCTAAAGTGTAATATCAGTCTTAGGATTTGATATAATATTAGCCACACGATTAAAAGTGTAAGGCTAAAATCCTAAGAAAAACCTAGGCCGGATTATAAATAAGAGCATGTGCATATGCTCAACCCTTGGAATGTTCTCACCCTTGGAGATATTGGTGAAGAAGCCCTTGTGAATAAGAAGGATTGTAGAGCCATTGAATATCCTAGCCCTAGCTCACCGTAGGACTTCCACCATTCCATCCTCCATTGCCATCATAATTCAAAATCCATCTTCTATCACCGCCATCATATCCCATATGTCGCTTTCCTCACATCAAATCATTAGGTGTTGTTGGAGCATCCTGACTCTGAATCTGCAATAAACCAACAAAGCATCAAGTCCAGTAAGGTAAATCAACATTGATTATTATTTTATTGCATAATATGTAGGTTTTTGTATGTTGTTTCATTTAGTAAAAATTAGGGTTTTATTAATAACTTAGGGTCTCACTCTATGGATCCATCATAGGTATTACTAACTCCTTATTTTGTTTATATGTGTGCATATCTACAGGTTTCATTTGTTATTGTATAGTTGTTGAAGCTGGAGTGGCCCAAAATTGGATACCAAAGCCCACTCAATATTTTGGGAGCAGAAGCCACTGAAGACACTTGAATCTGTGTAGCTAGGGTTTTAGAGAATCCTGGTATTTATTTGTAATATCTTTATCAAAAATAATTCAGTTGAACAAATTAGTTGTAACAAGGAGTTTCTCAGCTCCCCCCTTTATTATTGAATAAAATTATATTTTGTGCAACTATTGTCTCTTGGGTTATTTAATTTTACCTCTACATAGTGTCATGTTTTTAGCTCTACAAAAGTTATTCTTTATTTTATTTTTTTTAATTTGTAGAAAAAGGAATTAATAATAGTAAAATCACAATATTATAGGATTAATGCACTAGAAGATTGAGCCAAAATAATTTGACAAAAATTTACCAAGTGACAAGAAGTAGAATAGTTTGTGAGATGTTTTGAAATGGTTCACACATCCTTATACTACACTTTTGCACCACTAAAAGGATCCAATATTGATGTTCTAATACCACTTGTAATTAAATAAATTCTATGAAAATAATAATAGCTATAATGCTCGATTTTTAAAATGGTTAAAGAAGAGATTTCTAGACATGTGACCTCAGATTCTAAGAATTCTAGAGATCTTAACCTAGACATTTGAAATAAGTCAAAGATTAAATATGAAAGCTCCTATGGGAAATAAAAATAACTATTGAGGACTTGTGACCCTTTAGAAACTCCAAAAAAATCTTCTAAAACAACAACCTTCTCAGCTAGCTTAGCAAGTCTATCAAAATGTTTGCCATCTATGTGAAAGAAATCACTTGGATGATGAGTTATTTAAAGAGTATGGAGTGGAATAGGATGATGTTAAAGTTTGATTCTAAGTTTTATTTGGGTCTCCCTTGGTCTTCCTTTTCCTATGGTTTCTCTCTTTGTTGTCTTGTGGGCTAGGCCTCTTTTCTTGGTTTTTTGTATTTCTTGTATGGGTTTAGTTAGGACTTCCCTTGTGGTCCTGGTTGTAAATATGTTAAAGGTTTGGGGATACTTTCAAAACCTCTTATTTTCCATCTAATAAAAAAATAATAGCAATACCAATTAAATAATGTGTAACAATAAACACCCACTAAGAGCAATTTAGGTTCAACACTAAAAAGTTAGAAATGTAATAAATTCTATATTTCAAACTAATACAAGCCCTAGCGACTTAGAGAGGATGAATTCTCTTAGGTCCTTAGAGAGAGTGAAGTATCATATGCACAATAGAAGAAACTAATATTTGAATATAAAATATGATTTCAATTATATCATAACTCTTCCTATTTATATACCAAATCAAAATTAACTCTAATACTAATGGTCATGTGTTAATTATCTTAACCTACAATATAAGCTAATAGTAATAAAGATAGCCTACATAGCTATATTAGAACTATTATAGATTATTTATGATGCTCAAGTGCACCCACTAATACTATATTTTTTATTATTTTTATGCTTTTTGTATAATATTTGAGTGGATGGATTGTTTATTTTAATTTTTAAAAATAGGTATGAAATCTAGCATGGTATCAGAGTGGGTATGGAGGTTCATTGATTGGTCACGTAGAATATTTTTTGGAGACTTTGATATTTATTCTAAATTCTAGGATGAATTACTTCTTAGATCTTCATGAACATATCTGACCAAAGAGGCAACACTTTATACATATTGAATTGCAAGCTATCACTATAGGCTCATATAATTTCAATAGACTATAGTTTGAGTAGGCTTCATTAGTTATAGTTAGTTTAATTGAATTTTCAAGGCCATAAGAAAATTTTACCAATTGATAAGGATAAATTATGGTGAAGAATATCATACTATCCAAAATTAGATTTTCACCAATTGTTAAAGATGGATTTTGTTCAAGAACCTAATACTATCTAAAATTAGATTTTGACTAAAAGTTTTACCTGAAGTCAAAGTTAAAATGTGTTTCTTTTAATATGCAAGAATGACCCTTTCTCCTATTAGGTCTAACTGTATTTTTTATAATTTTAGTGGATTTTTCCCAATCAATCATTAGTAATAATAACCTAACTCAAGATTCTGACCACGTTTTTTATTAGACCAATGCCATATAAAGTTATTTCTAAAATCCAACAATTATAGGGCTCTTTGATATCGATATATGAATATTTTAAATTTTAAATTATAAAATTCCTTTGATTTGCTCAATGGATTTATCTATACAACTTATTAAATAATAAATATTATAAAATATTCATAATTTGATAAAATAGTGAGGGCAAAAAAAGACATTGTAAAGTATGAAGGATTAGGGTTTTTTCCTGAAAAACATCTCATATTTTAAGAGCCAAATATTCACAAAGATTTATATGATTCAATTGATTCTTGGACCAACTTGTGCAGAATTTGAATAGATTTAAAATGAGTGGTCATATGTGTTAGCGTAGTTATACTGTCTGTTATTTCATTATTTGTCTTATTTATGCATTTGTTATTTTGTTATAACAATATGCTATTGTACGCTGGTTGGTTTGGCAACCTCCGACAAATTCTTGTTATTGCAGTCTTATTTAAACTACATAATTTTCAATAAACAAATTGGTTTGTTTTTCATAACATGGCATCAGAGCCAGATTGCTACGGCAATTTTTTGCAGTGAAGCGTGAGAAGCTATGCTGGGGAGAGGACGCATTTTTTTTCTGCTGTGCTGGGGAGAGGACGCATTTTTTTTCGCTGTGCTGGGGAGGCAAATTTTTTTTTGCTGCGCGATTTGTATTTGCAGCCAAATTTTTTTTAAACAAAAAAAAAAAAAAAAAAATTTATTGCGCGTAGATGAGCGACAGTCGTCGCTCATCCATGCACGACAGAAGGGAGGGGAGGCCCCCCTCGTAGACAGTGGACATCGCTGGAACGCGCGCAGGCGCGTCCAGCCCGCCCCCCCTGCTGGAGGCTGCGCAGCGTAGCATGCAGACGTGCCGCGCGCGTGCACCCCAACCCCCCCTGCTGGAATGCGACGCGCGGATTGCGCGCGCGCGCCCCCCCTCCCCCCCCCCTGTGGAACGCGACGCGCGGACTGCGCACGTGCGCCCTCGCTGGAACGCGACGACGCAGCGCCGACGTGCGAGCGCCTCCCCCCCCGCTGACGCGCAGACCGCACGAATTTAAAAAAAAAAAAAAAAAAAAACCGGACGTGCGCACGACTGCGGACGTGGGCCGCGATTTGCAGAGGAGTCCGCTGCGGAGGAGGAAGCTGTGGCCAGGCAGTCGTGCTCGGGAAGCAGACTGAGGACCCTCCTCAAATACGAGGGGGCCCCTGATCCTTTCGGATCAGCCCGCTGGCTCACGTGGTCGTGAGCCGTGCGGTAAGGCTCTGGGAGCCTGCACGTCGAGGGTTCGAAGGTAAAAAAAATTTTCAAAGTTTTTTTTAATTATTATTTTTTAGTTAAAATTTTAATTTTAATTTATTTTCTATAGTTTTAAAGCTTTATAAATTAAAATTTAATTTTAATTTATTTTTTCATAAGTTTTTAAAACTATATAAATTAAAATTATTTATTTTAACTTTAAATACATAATAATTATTAAAATGCTTTGTTAAAGAGAATTTTTTTTAGGGGGGATAATTTTTTTCAAAAAATCAAAGGGGGAATGTGATTAATTTTCTGAAAAAAAGCAAATTTTTGGCATTATTGTAAAGGTGCATTTTCGGCTGTGTCCGACACCTGGAGGGTTAATTCTTGTGGGAACTTTTTATGTTGTATGTTGCATATTTCATTTTTGCACTACTTCATTAAAAGTTAAAAAAAAACCAAATTCACTCCCTAAGTCCCCGGAATAATTAAAACCCATCCATGCAATTTATTGCACTGCAGCGTTCGGTATTTGTGATACCTCTGGCTAGCACTTACAAGTAAAGCTATCGTGATTGCGCTACTGTATCCGTCGCCTAATATAGCTGCTACAACGACGTCTGAGCTTGTTCTCTATAAATCGTCGGGGAGAGATAAGTTTGCCATTTTTGCATTTTTTTACTCCATCCACTACCCTTAATCGCTCTTGTGTTTAGGCGTAAATCCTAACGAAGTATTCTTCATAGTGTTTAGGGGAAGTTACGCCCCACGCATGAGAAGAATCTTCTATGGTAGGTGCCATCAACAAGGCGATTCCCTTTCAGTACTGCTTATGTTCCACGTATCGTATGATCTCTAAAACTCACCTATAGTCTCCCTCACGTAAGGGCGGGTGATTTTTGTTGATCTTTCTAAATACCTATAGTTTCCCTCACGTAAGGGCGGGTATTTTTGTACGGTATAATGGCCTAGCAAAAGGTATATCGAAAGGGGGACCAATTGGTGTTATAAGGAACCTTCACTATGGCCGCTGTTGCAAAGTTGATGACTGATCCTCATCAGTTATTGAAAGGTCCAAATTATACACCATGGAAACATAAGATGAAGGCAATTCTCCAAATGGAATATTTATGGGATATTGTTACTGGAGTAACACCTAGGCCTTCACCAGCATCAGGATCCACAGCTCCTACTGCTGATCAGATAGCTTTTGACAAGAAAGACAGTCGAGCAAAGGTGCTCATTTTGTTTGCTGTTTCAGATGAAGTCCAACCTCATATAACTGACAAAGCAAGTGGTAAAGAGGCATGGGATGCCCTTAAAACCATCTATGAGGGAAATAATGATTCCACCATTCTTTATCTTCAACAACAACTTCATAACCTAAGTTTGAGACAGGGTGAAACAGTGGAACTCTTTCTGTGCAGTGTCTGAATTAAAAGAGAAATTGAATTCTTTGGAAGATCCTGTGGACGAAAAGCTTCTCGTTTCAATTGTGATGAGAGCTTTACCTTCTTCATTTGATATGTTGATCACCTCCATCCAGGTGTCTCAATGAAAAATTACCTACATCGAGTTGGTCAATCTGCTTCAACAACAGGAGGCACGCCAACTTCACAAGGATGATTCTTCCAATACAGCCCTATACACCAACAGGCAGGGTTCTATGAAGAAAGGTAATGGGCAAAAAGGAGGCAACTTTTAGAAAGGAGGAAATTCTCAACAAGACATGAAAGGAAAAGGAAAACAACCTCAATAGAAGAAGAGGTGGTGCAAGATTTGTGAGAAATACAACCATGACACCAACAGGTGTTGGCATAAGAACAAGCAGAAAGGCCAAAAAAACCACAAAATAAAAACAAGCAACCCCAGGTGAATGTTGCTGTTGAAGAATCTGACTCAGATTCTGAATGGGCACACAAGGTGCTCATGACTACCACAGATTCCACACAGAGGGATCTTGTTTGGTATGTTGATTCTGGAGCTAACATACATATGACTGGCGACAGATCATGGTTTGAATCATTTGTGGCCAAAGAGGGAAAACCTGTCACCATTGCTGATGATAAAACCTACAGGGTTCAGGGAGAGGGTATAGTTTTAGTCACTCTTCCTGATGGCAAGTGTCAGATTGACAAAGTCCTCTATGTTCCGGGATTGGCTAACAATTTGTTGTCAGTCACACAAATCCTGGATAGAAATATGGTTGTCAACTTTCATGTTGAGAATGGTAAGAAGTGTTGTACTATTACCAGGAAGGGTAAGCAGATTGCAACAACTTCATATAAGCACGGCTTATTTGCCCTAGATGCTATCTCTACTCCACATGTTGCCATGACTGTCTCTACCAAGGAGGCAAATTCCCTATGGCACAAGAGATATGGGCATCTTAGTTTTGGCTACTTACTTGAGCTCAGTAAGTATGAGATGGTAAAGGGTCTTCCTTCCCTTTCTGCCACATTGCCAGTGTGCTTTGACTGCTTAGCAGGAAAGCAGCATAGAGTACCATTTGAGAAGAGCTCAACAAGAGCACAAAAACCTCTGGAGTTAATTCACACCGATCTGTGCGGTCCTTTCACACCCAATAGTTGTGGAGGGAAGAGGTACTTTCAGTTATTTGTAGATGACTACTCACGAAAGATGTGGGTTTTCTTTCTCCAACTGAAATCCGAAGCTTTTGCATTCTTCCAGCAGTTCAAGAAATCCGTTGAGAAGGAGTCAGGAGCTTCTATTAAAACCCTCTGCTCAGATCGAGGGGGGAGTTTACCTCTAAAGAATTTTTTGCATTCTTAGATAAGCATGGAATCAAGAGACAGTTTAACAACTGCCCATACTCCTCAACAAAATGGAGTTGCTGAGAGAAGGAACCATTCTATCATGGAAATGGTTCGTTGTATGCTCACAGGAGCTACTCTTGGGCAACAATATTGGGCAGAAGCTGTCACCACTGTAGTATATCTATTGAATAGGGCACCCACAAAGGCCCTAAAAGGAATGACTCCATAGGAAGCATGGAGTGGTCGAAAACCCTCCATATCTCATCTACGTATTTTTGGATGTTACGCTTTCATGCACATACCAAAAGAGAAAAGGAAGAAGCTAGATGAGAAAACACTGAGATGTATTTTTCTTGGTTATGAGGAGCACTCTAAAGGATATCGTTTGATAGATCCTTTGACCAAGAAAATTCATGTCAGCAGAGATGTTGTCTTTGATGAAGCTTTCACATCACAGAGCACATCTAAAGTACACCTAGATCTTGTGGAATCTAAGGAAGAGAAGATTCCTTCGTCAACACAGACAGGAGGTCCTTCTACATCTTCTTCAACACCACCGAAGAAGAATCCAAAATGGTGTACAAATACAATCAGAGACGCAAATTTATCCACTCCTCCCAATTTGAACTTGGATAGACCTCGTACACGCAGTATGGCTCAAAAGGAAAAAGAAGCCAAAGAAACCGGTGAGGTTGATGATCTTTGTCAATATTTTGAGGAACTTTCTGTAACTCCATGTACAGAAGTAGAGGATATGGATATTGATGATGACAGGGCGTTCATGTCTACCGTAGACGATCTTGAACCTGCATCAGTGCAAGATGCTCTTAGTGAGCCTCAGTGGAAGGCCACTATGGATACAAAGTATGAGTCTTTGATGAAAAATAAAACTTGGAAGCTTGTTGATCTGCCGCATGGAAAGAAACCCATTGGCTGCAAATGGGTATATAAAGTCAAGTACAAGGCATATGGAACAATTGATA
The DNA here is from genome assembly GCA_028583015.1 of Wollemia nobilis. Classification (NCBI taxonomy): domain Eukaryota; kingdom Viridiplantae; phylum Streptophyta; class Pinopsida; order Araucariales; family Araucariaceae; genus Wollemia; species Wollemia nobilis. Next base: position 553,983 of record JAQPPZ010000386.1, on the reverse strand, counting down.
AGCATAAAGCCCGTATTGTTGCAAAGGGCTATGCTCAAAAGGAAGGCATTGACTACGAGGAGACTTTTGCACCTACTGCTCGTATGACCACAATTCGAGTTATGTGTGCTATGGCAGCACAATATGGGTGGAAATTTCACCAGATGGATGTCAAAAGTGCCTTTCTAAATGATGATCTCCAAGAAGAAGTCTACATGACTCAGCCAGAAGGATTTGAAGTGGAAGGCCAAGAGCAGAAGGTTTGAAAATTGGTCAAATCCTTATATGGTCTGAAACAAGCTCCTCGAGCTTGGTATATAAAAATGGACAATCACCTTATGCAGCATGGATTTAAGAGATGTCCGTCAGATGCAAACCTCTATTTCAAGAAATAGGGTTCTGAGATAGTGTTGCTTGTACTCTATGTTGATGATCTGCTCATTACAGGGAGTTCAGAAACTATGATCTCTACTGTCAAAAGAAACTTGTGTAAATATTTTGATATGACAGATCTCGGACTTCTCCATTACTGTCTTGGTCTAGAATTCAGCCAGAAGGAGAACTCCATCAAAGTTTCTCAAAAAAAATATGCCAAGACATTGCTGGAAAAATATCGCATGACTGATTGCAAGCCAATGGCAAATCCGATGGAGAATGGACTTTAGTTATCGTGATATGATGATTCACCTCAGGTAGATGGTACTCTCTATCGACAGCTGATTGGGAGTCTCATATATCTGACCAATACTAGGCCAGATCTCGTATTTGCCGTCAACTATCTTTCGAGGTTCATGCAGGAGCCTAAGACCACTCATTGGAAAGCAAAAAAATGTGTTCTTCACTATGTCCGTGGTACTATGGAATATGGCCTAGAATACAAGAAGAACGACAAATTCTTCTTGCAAGGATACACGGACTCTGACTATGCCGGATCATTTGATGATCGCAAGTCAACTTCTGGATACATTTTTCATCTGGGATCCGGTCCTGTCTCTTGGCACAGCAAGAAGCAACCGGTGGTTGCTATTTCATCAACAGAGGCAGAGTATCACACCGCACGTGAAGCTGTGTGCGAAGTGATATGGTTGTGTCGCATTCTGACAAGTATGGGCCATCCATCAAAATCTCCAATACACTTGTTTTGCGACAATCAGGGTGTTCTGAACCTCGTCAAGAATCCAGTCCATCATGAAAGAACAAAGTACATTGACACACTGTCATTTCATTCGAGATGAAGTTCCAAAGCACCGAATTCAGCTTCAGCACATTCCCACCGATGCTCAAGTTGCAGACATTTTCACTAAGGCACTTGCACGTGTCAAATTTGAATTGTTTCGCAGCTCTCTTTGTATTGCTAAATGATGTAATCAAGGGGGATGTTAGTATAGCTAGTAGTTATCCTATTACCCAAATAATGTAATAAGGGGGGATGTTAGCGTAGTTATACTGTCTGTTATTTCATTATTTGTCTTATTTATGCATTTGTTATTTTGTTATAACAATATGCTATTGTACGCTGGTTGGTTTGGCAACCTCCGACAAATTCTTGTTATTGCAGTCTTATTTAAACTGCATAATTTTCAATAAACAAATTGGTTCGTTTTTCATAACAATATGCAAAAATCCAAGCAATATTGAGGGATATATGATCCTATGAAGTCAACCCTTAAGAACACGGGTAGTGACAATTTTTCAAATCGCGATAAATGAAATTTCAAAGTGTGAAGGATTAGGATTTTTTTTGAAAAATAACTCATATTTTAGGAGCCATACCTTCGTGAAGAGTTATCTGATTCAGGTAATTCTTGGACCAGCTTGTGCATAATTTGAATAGATTTAAAATGAGTGTTCATATGCAAAAATATGAGCAATATTGAGGGAGACACGACCTTGTGAAGTCAACCATTCGAAACAAGGGCAGTGGCAATTTTTCAAGTCATGAAAAACAAAATTACAATTATTTGTCAACTAGGGTTCGAACGATGAGAAGAGCAATGAATGTCTAGGACTTCAGTGAGACAAGATATTCTATTTGGACAAAGAATTTTTTAGCTAAGTTATTTTTTCCCTTTTTTTTTCTTAGAAATTGTGCATGAAAATTTATAAATTTTTTATCAAATATTATATTTTTTATAGAACTTTCAAATAAATTTCATTATATTTTGAGTTTTAGTTTCCTTTCCATGGATAAATTTATAGTTAAATCCTTAGAATAATTCCTAGTGGTAGAGGTTAGTGAGCAAACCTCAAAGAGATCCTCATTGCTCTAAGATAGAGTAGTTTTTGGTAAATTTAATGGGTATTGGCCAAGGGCATCAGCCTTGAGAAAATGGATTGGTTGGAAGTCTCTAGCAACGATTCTATCATTTTTCTCAAAGTTTTATTCCTAGCCATTTTTCCTAAAAGGGGGTCCTTGATTTATAGGAAGAGTAGGGATATTCCTTACCCGCTGGTATGAAGGCTTTTCACCTGAAAATGTAAATCTATCCCTAGTACCAATCTGGATTAGTATGTTTGGATTACACATTGAATTTTTAGAAATAGATACCTTAAAGGCAATAGGCAACACTCTAGGAGAATTCCTTGAGATTTTAGATACAAAAAAAGATGGATTTTTGGCTATTTATGCTCGAATATTGGTCATGATTGATATAAGTAAAGCTTTACCAGAATCAATCATTATTAAGTATGGAGATAATATGTGGACCCAAAATATAAATTATGAAAACATATATTTTAGATGTAGAAGATGTCATGAGGTGGGGCATATTGAGAGATCATGCCCTAAGAAGAGCCCAATAGAATCATTTATAGAAAATCGTAAGAGAAATTTACAAATGGTTATGGATAAATATGGTTTTCAACTTCCAAAAAGTAGATCTAGAAAAATAAAATAAAATGAACGGTGGAGTCCAATAAGAAAGGATACTATAATAAATTATAATTCTTTTAAGGCTTTATCCTATGAAGAAAAAGTAGATCAAAACTTAGAGGACACAGGACAACAATTTCAACATATTAGGAAGGAACCATCTATTCAATATGATCCTAATTTAAGAAAGAACATTCTCGATGAACCCAAAAAATGTGTTTCATCATATTTTGAAGACTCTCTTGAAGTACCATGCACCATTTAAGAGGATATAATTGGTAAAGAAAATGCAGTTTTAGAAGGTAATACCTCTGACATTAATAAGGAAATACCAAAAAATGAGCAGGATAAGTCAAAAGTTTCTATAATATATCCAAGAGAGGATAAATACGTTGAAAAAAAAATGGTGAAATAATATTGACGAATAGAATAATAAAACTTACTCCTAATATAGGCAAGGAAAAAAGAGGAAAATCCTAAAATTATCAAGCAATATCTAGGGAAGCAAGATCTAATCTAGAGAAAGGAACACAAACTAAGTTGGTTGAACTTCTCTTTACCAAATAACAAAATGATATTGGTGAAGAGATAAAAATGCAACACCAAACAATGCTAAATAAATTGAACACAAGAAACCTAGAATTACATAATAGATGATATTATATTACTAGGGGGAGCCTAAAAATTCCATTGTTACAATGTGGATCCTTGAATCCTTTTTGATACAGATTTAAAAATGGCTAGGGTTCTCTAAAACCCTAGAAAATAAGGTTGGTGGTGTCTTCAGGTGCATCCTTGCTCCCAATAAAATTGAGTGGGCTTATTGATATACAATATCAAGCCACTCCAGCTTAAAAAGTTATCCAATTTTGATGTAGAACCCTCAAATCTACACACAATAACACAACAAATAGATTAGTAATACCTGTGAGGACTCTAAAATGTAAGGCCCTCTATAAGAAATAGTAAAACCCTAATTATTTATTGTAAATGAAGTGAATAGAAATAAAAGTACATTAATGAAATGACAAACAATAAGTTTACCTTATGTACCTGTCTTCTGATCTATGATATTTTTTGCAATAAATAGGTGCGGTGATGCCCTAGCATCACTCGAAGGGTAGCGGGTGCTCATAAGGCTTTATATAAAATACCCATGGGAACCTAACGGCTATAGGAAATGCTCGTGGGTTCTTGGTGTTGGGAGGAAGGCACCCATATGTGTGCAACAATGATAAAAAGTGCTCGAAGGTGTTCGATGACTGAGGAAAAATGTTGTAGAAGTAGATCTAGAAAGGGAAAAAATGGTGATGGTTATGGGGGTTACGATGAGCGAGGATGGAGGTAGAAGTACTCAAATATTCCATGAGAAAATGAAACTCAAGGAATATCAAGGAATTCAAAAACTTAGGTTGCTTAGGTATTCAGGTATTGAGCTATCAAAATGGCTCCTATTTATAATCCAACCTAGGGCATGCTAGGGTTTCAACGACACTAATCATGTTGCTAAGATAAAAGCACATTGGAGGGTGGAATTATATTTAGGATGTGGCATGGATTGATGTGGATGGATGGATAGGATTAAATTAAATCAGGTTGCTAAGATTAATTCACTTATATAAATATATATTTATCAAATATATAAAATATTAATATTAAATATATATAAATATACATGAATATTGGGCAAAAATGGTAGGAAAGTCAAGATGGAGGACAAGTGGCTAGAATTTTGTGGTGTAAATGGTGGGAAAGCATGGGTGGAGGACAAATGGATAGGTTTTGGTGTCTATAGATGCCCATTTTTGTACTATGTTGGTTGAAATACAATGCAGTACAAAAACACGAGACACTTATTTTGGCTAGGTGCAGAAGCAGTTTCTCTTGGGATGTGGAACACTAGCTTGAAGATAAAAGAATAAAATAATTTGAGTTTTACATAGCTTACCCCCTTAATTGATGAATGAGTGTATGGATGAATCTCACGAGCCAATTGAAAAAATTGTGAAAATAAATGATGCAAATGTGATACTATTTTTGCCCCAACGGTGGGAAGGGGATTTGTGAAAAAAATGTCACATGATGTGTCTATTTTTTCCCCAATAAATGAAGGATTTTTTAAAAATGTGTGATGGATAATGTGGCTATTTTTACCCCAATATATGAAATGATTATTTCCAAGTGTAGATGCCATGATCATGTAAGATATATCCCATTATGGGAAAGTCAAAATTTAATGTGGTTACCCCAAATTTGGGGTGATTCGATGTTGTTAAAAAATGTGCCTTTCGGTGTCATTGAAATGCAAGTATGCAAATGCAAAAAGGAAAGAAAAATAGTCTATCCTTAGGACCACTAATGATTGCAGCAATTCCTACATGGAATCCCTAAGTGGTGCTCAATCACTTTACCCGGCCTGCATCCTCAGAGACTGGTGTAATTGTAAAGGAAATTATGAAAAGTTATTATTTTGTCTTTGTTTCAAGCCCCATGAACAAGGCCATCAATGATAGCTTTTTTAGCAAATTATTCTTGGCATAGTCTCACTCTAAAGATGAAGTACCAAAATGATTTTATTTTCAAACAACGAGATAGTGGATGGTGAAGATGGCCAAGTGTCCTTATGGTGATTTATTCATCTTACCAAATTGTATGGACACAAATCACTACAATCACCAAGGAGATAGAAAAGACCACTAGATACAAGGTTTACTTGAATTTGTAGGTGAACTTGATAAAATGTGCAATGATTTATGGATGATAATTATGTTGAAATGAAGATGCGATGATGAGAAATGTATTTATGGATGCAATGGAGTGAATTTGGTGGGGATAAGCTACATTTTTTATATATGGATTCAAGTGACTGAGTCTATTTTTTTCCCAACGGATGAAAGGGATTTTTGACATGTGAAAAAAAATGCAATGAAATGATTGTATCTATTTTTTACCCCAATAGATGAAGGGATTTTTGATAATATAAGTGTCATTATGGTGATCTATCCATCCTACAATATTACATGGATAACCAATCACTACAACCACTAGGTTAATAGGATAAACCACTAAATATGAGGTTCATTTATACTTATGTTTGTTCTTTACCCCAATAGATGAAGGGTTTTTTATGATATAATGACTGTGTCCATTCTTTCCCTAATAGATGAAGGGATTTTTTAAATGGGGAAAAATACAATGAATGTGTCTGTTATTTGCCCTAACAGATGAAGGAGTTTTTGAAATGGTAAAATATGATGATTGTATCTATTCTTTACCCCAAAATATGAAGGGTTTTTTGAAATGGAAAAAAAAGTGATGAAATGATTGTGTCTATTCTTTACCCCTAAATATGAAGGGTTTATGAAAATGCAAGTGTTATTATGGTGATCTACCCATATTACCAAATTGCATGGATAACCAATCGCTGCAATCGCCAAGTGACTAGGATAAACCACTAAATACAAGGTTCACTTGTACTTGTGTTTGTTCTTTGCCCTAACAGATGAAGGGTTTTTGACATGAAAAAATGCAATGCACTGATTGTATATGTTATTTGCCCCAATAGATGAAGGGATTTTTGATAATGAAAATGCAATGTTTGTGTTTTTTATTTACCCTAACAGATGAAAGGATTTTATAAAATGGGAAAATGTGATGAATGTGTTTGTTTTTGCTCTAACAAATGAAGGGGTTTTTGAAATGGGAAAAATGTGATGAATGTGTCTAATAATTGCCCTAATAGATGAAGGTGTTTATGAAATGTAAGTGTCCTTATGGTAATTTGTCCATCCTACCAGATTGCATGGATAACCAGTTGTTGCAACTTCTAGGTTAAATAGGATAAACCACTAAATATAAGGTTCACTTGTACTTGTGTATGTTCTTTGCCCCAATAGATGAAGAATTTTTTTATAATGAAATTATTGTGTATATTATTTTTCCCCATAGATGAAGGGTTTTTTATAATGAAAAATAAAATTATTGCATCTATTCTTTGCCCCAATAGATGAAGGGTTTTTTATAATGAAAAATGAAATGATTGCATCTATTCTTTGCCCCAATAGATGAAGGGTTTTTTATAATGAAAAATGAAATGATTGCATCTATTATTTGCCCCAAAATATGAAGGGTTTTTTATAATGAAAAATGAAATGATTGTGTCTATTCTTTGCCCCAATAGATGAAGGGTTTTTGATAATGAAAAATGAAATGATTGTGTCTGTTATTTACCCCAACAAATGAAGGATTTTTGATAATGAAAAATGAAATGATTGCATCTATTATTTGCCCCAACAGATGAAGGGTTTTTTATAATGAAAAATGAAATGATTGTGTTTGTTCTTTGCCCCAAAATATGAAGGGTTTTGTGAAAATGTGATGAAAATGCGTCTATTTTTTTGCCCTAATAGATGAAGGGGTTTATGAAATGGGAAAAATGTGATGAATGTGTCTGTTATTTTCCCTAATAGATGAATGGGTTTATGAAAAGGGAAAAGTGTGATGAATGTGTCCATTCTTTGCCCTAACATATGAAGGGATTTTTGATAGGGAATAAATGCAATAAAAAGGGTGCAACCTTTGACAAAGGATGTAAAATTTTGAACCTAGTAATGGATTTTTGATGATGTGAATGTGAGGCAAAGGGTGCAATATTTGACAAAAGGACACAAAATTTTAAACCTATAAATTGATGTGTTGATGATGTGATGTGTATGCATGATTGAATTATTTGTTGAATTGGTGGGGAAGGTGTGATACCTTGAACACCCCAAATTTGTGATGTTTGCTTTATTAGAGGGAATGTGTGATACCTTAAACACCCCTAACTTGTGATGTTTTTTTCTTGATTAGTAGGAGAGTGTGATACCTTGAACACACCCAAATTGTGATGTTGTTTGCACTTTCTATAAATCTTTGCATATGTGAGTTATATATACACACGAATTTTACTTTTATGTTATACTTATGCAAATGATTTTGTGTGAATGAATGTGTACATGTATGATGTATGCAAGTGGTAATATGCTATGGATTATTAATGCAAGTTATGGAATGCAAATGTTCTAATTATCATTCATAGTTTAAAAATTTGCTTGGCCATGTTTAGCATCATTGTTTAATCAGGGGCACCAAAATTGGTGGAATGTGGGGTGAAAGATTCATGAACTAACATGGATGTTGACATGGAAGAATATATGGATGTTGATATGGAAGAAGATATGGATGTTGATATGGAAAACTTATTATTTTCTAGAGACTTAGATTTACTAGTGATATCAAACAAATTCACTAAAACTACCTAATTCCTCTAGGACCAAATTTGTGTGCAGTGAATTCATTTACCAAATCATGAGCATGGTAATGAATCGAGACAATCAATAACCAATGTGTGTGCAAGTGAGTTCATTAACGCATCTTTAGTAAATTGGGTAAACCTATTATGGATGAAACCAAGAAGCTAGCTTGTCTGTATGTGAGATCAAAGGTCTCATTAAAAATGATGTGTCACCACACATAAGTGTACTCCACTATAAGTCAAGCATCTATAGCTCTAGTGGAGGATGACTCTATAGTCCAAGGATTTTGATCTCTTAAGTATTAGGGATGAATACCTAACTATCTAACTAGAAATGTAGTATGATCCTTGATGATTGAGAATCCCTAGTATGCTTGAGGATTGAGTTGGTACCAATTTCTTGATCATATGGGTTGGATTAACCATTTGTGGAAAATAATTTCAAATCAATAAGATCTTGGACAACATATTTAAATACACAAAAATTATTGATGTTATGGCCCACTTTTTGATGATAATGACAATACAAGTGCTTCTTATAATTCTTTTCATGTGGATTATTAAGATCACTTGATTTGATTTCTGGAAGCACAATCCTTTGTGCTTCATAAAGCCTTTAAAAAATGGTTGAATAAGATTTTTAAAGCACCGTGTAGTCTCGAGGAGGCTTTGTAGTACATTTGGTACGTTTGTTCGATTGTGTTGGATGTTGAAATTGTGGTATAGGTATCATAAGATGAGATGTGTTTTGTGAAACTAGATGTTGTAAATGATGATTAAGTTGATGATGACTCAACTATAACTAGTGAGTCGAGTTAAAATTTGTTGCAAAATTTTAGTGTGTTGACAATTTGATTGTAAGCCTTGGTTTGCTTGTTGAGTGTATTGATATGTGGTGAATGGATTGATGAATGGATGATATTGAGTGTGTTGTTGGAGGTGTGATGAATTGAAGGGCATGGATTGAAATTGATGATGATGAGGTTGGTGAAGAAATTATTGTGAATGAATAAAATGATATGATGTATGAGGACTATGTATGGGTTGACTCATGGTAATGGGATGGGTATTGATATGGCTTGGTGGAGGAACAGGGATGGAAACCACAAAAAAATGTAGTGTCCATAATGGATCTTGGGTGACGAAGGTGGATTGAGTGGAAATTGGTTGAGGTTTAGGGTTCACATAAACTTATTTTTGAGCTATCTACCACTTCTTAAGAAATTTTTTCAAATGTACCCATGCTTCATTAATTTCCACATCATCATTGGAAGGCATGGATGAATATGAAATGACTGATGTGGTTCAGGGATAAGTGGAAATTGGTATTGTGACTTTATTGGATGAGATGGGTATTTTTAAAGCAACATTGACTTGTGCTTCATACCAAGGCTTGATATAGGTAGATGTGTATGAAGTTCTAGGAACATATGATGGGTGGGGAATGGAGAAATGGTGGGAAGGTGCAACCGATGCCTCAAAAAGAGGGTTAGTGTACACCTGGGTAAAGTTGGATGGTGGCTAGGAATAAACATGCTCCTACTATAAAGTAGAATCTTGTCTAGGTGAGGTGGGAACTGACTCTAAGTCATAGTTAGAAGACTTCATGAGAGCTTCTACTCTTGCCATTTCTATTTGGGTAATGTGGTGGCCTATGGTTGGGGAGGTTGACTCATCTTGAGGCATAGCCATATGAAAGACTGTGGATGGTAAGGAATGTGAGGGATCTATAGATAAATCTACCTCTGTCACATTCAGGGAATCTACCATAGAAGTAGTGGGGAAGGTATATGAAGGTTCCATTTGATTATCTTGATTTAATGCTTGTTTTTATTTTATTTAATACCATAAAACAAATAAATAAAAATATAGATTATGAAATAAACTGAAACACCCAATTTAAATTTTCACAATAAAAACAAACAACCAATGCTAATTTTATTAACACATGTGTCTTACCCTTTCATTGGTTATCTCATTTTAATGTGAGGTAATTTCCTTAAGTTTCAATATTGTGTTTCAAATGTGCTAATATGGGGCAACGAGATTCTTTTGGGTGATGAAATCCAACAAATTTTCTTGGGGGTAGCCTAGGGTTTCTAAGGGTAGATATTGGTGGATGGATATGAATGCCACCATCACCAAATCTCATGCAATGGTTGGTGATGAAATCCAACCAATACTATTTAATGTGAATCATGCAGTGTGTGGTTCCTTCTAAAATTTTTAATTTTCTATGTTCAAACAATGTTAAAAAATAACCACTTTCAATGGTCAAAATTTTAAGCCACTATTCATAGTACCAATTTCTCCAAAATATATAGAGTACACCGCTTAAAACCCACTCTAAATAGTTGAGGGGTTTGTTTATTCCTTTGTATGGAATCACCCAAGTATGGAGATAATCTCAATATATGAACAACATTCCTACTTAGACCACCAAAAATAGATATTTCTAACCCTAATAATGTAAAATAATTATGTAGTTTTGATTTACATGTAATCAGAATGTAGTATTATTTTTTAATTTTTCATATAATAGAAACTCAAAATTTTCAAATAGTAGTCATGAATGGATGCAAATGATTAATCTAAATCCTAAAATGCATGATAATATGAATGTTATTTTCCATATTAATTAGTGAAGTTATTTTTATATCAAAAGCCTAAAAAGACACAAAACAACTAGAAAATGTAAACAGAAAAACTAGGGTTTGGTTAGTAGACTTACAAATGGCCTATGTATTTGTCCTAGATCTCTATAAAATACCCCTAGGAATTTTTTAAATGCACCTAGGTGTTTTTGGATGGCCTTCGAGCACCGTTGGGTGTTTTGCGCACCTTTTGCAACTTCTACAAACTTTCAAAAACCCTAGATCCAACAAAATCCGCAAAATTTGTGCTTCTAAAAACCCTGCAAGATAACAAAAAATAACAAGTAAATTAGTAAGGCAAATCATAAATATAAACCCTTAGGGGTCCCATCGTGATCACCATTTGAAGAGACAAAAATGTAACACCAAAAAATGCTAAATAAATTGAACACAAGGAAACCATAATTGTACAATAGATGATATTATATTAATGGGGGGACCCTAAACCCTCCATTGTTACAATGTGGATCCTTGAATCCTTTTTTATACAGATTTAAAAATGGCTAGGGTTATTTGAAACCCTAGAAAACAATGCGGGTGGTGTCTTCAGGTGCATCCTTACTCCAAATAGAATTGAGTGGGCTTCTTGATATCCGATGTCAAGCCACTCTAGCTTAAATAACTGTCCAATGTTGATGTAGCACCTCCAAATCTGCACACAATAACACAACAAAAATATTAGTAATACCTATGAGGGCTCCATAATGTGAGTCCCTCTATAAAAAATAGTAACACTAACTAACTGATGCAAATGAAGTGAACAGAAATAGTGCATTAATGAAATAACAAAAAATAAGTTTACCTTATGTACTTGTTGTCTTTTTATATGTGATAATTGTTGTAGTAAAAAGGTGTGACAATGCCCTAACATCGCTCTAAGGCTAGGGGGTGCTCATAAGGCTTGCCCGTGGGAACCTAATGGCTGTAGGAAATTCCTGTGGGTGCTTGGGACTAGGACAAAGGCACCCAAAGGTGTTCATTGACTTAGGAATGATGTTGCAAAAGCATATCTAGAGAGGGGAAATTAATGGTGATGGTTGTGGGGGTTACGATGAGCGAGTATGGAGGAAGAAGTACTCGGATATTCCAAGGGAAAATGAAACTCAAGGAATATTAGGGAATTCAAAAACTTAGGTTGCTTAGGGATTCAGGGTTTGAGCCATCAAAATGGCTCCTATTTATAATCCAACCTAAGGCATGCTAGGGTTTCAATGACACTAATCATGTAGCTAAGATAAAATCACATCGGAGGGTTGATATTAAATTTAGGATGTGGCATGGATTGATGTGGATGGATGGACAAGATTAAATGAAATCGGATGGCTAGAATTAATTCACTTATATGTCTATATATTTATCAAATATATAATATATCATATATAAAATATTAATATTAAATATATATAAAATAAATATATATAAATATACATGAATAATGGTAAAAAATGGTAGGAAATTCAGGATGGAGGACAAGTGGTAGGCTTTGGTGGTGGAAATGGTGGGAAAGCATGGGTATAGGACAAATGGCTAGGTTTTGGTGTCTACAATTGGTAATATGCAAGAAGGGCCAAAATACCCTAATGAGACATGATTATCATATCGTGGAATATAAGGGGTGCTAATGCCCCCTCAAAGCATAGGTGTATTAGGGACCTATATTTAATTAATAAACCTGATATTATATGTATCCAAGAAACTAAAATGACAAAAGAAGAAGTTTCAAAAACTATGAAAGCAATTTGGGTAAGATGTGAATGGGATGCTATGGATTCTAAAGGAGCAAGTAGGGGAAATTCTAACTTGTTGGAATCCTTCTAGAACCTCTTGTGTAACCATTCATAAAACTAGGCATTGGATATCCTCTTTAGTCACTTGCTAATTTTCTAATATTCGCTTCATCCTTATCAATGTGTATGGTCCTACAACTCAGTAAGGTAGATTAGAAATTTGGAGTGGGATTGAGGCATTTATGAGAAGTAAATACCAAGAAACCCATTTCATGATCATTGGATATTTTAATGCCATTACCAAGATGAATGAAAAATTTGGGGGAGTTAGGAAATTGACCCAAAGTATGAAATATTTCTCAACTTTTAATCAAAAAAACAATCTCCTCAGAAATTGAGTTTGAAGAAGACAACTATAATTGGACCAACAATAGGAGAGGCCAGAACCTAATAGGAAAAAAATTAGATAGATGCATTCTCTCATATCATTGGCTAGATGAAGGAAATTATGCTAAAATTAATAATTTAACAATACTTGGTTCAGATCACTGTCCAATAAGAGTTCAAATGGTGGTTAGTGAATTCAAAAAAGATCACATTTTAAATATGAGCAAATGTGGGAAGACCATCCTCATTTTGTTGATATGATAGCTCAAACATGAAATTATCCAGGTAATTGTGGGTTGTATGCTCTTCCAAACCAAATTAAAGCTATGACATCTAGATTAAAATAATGGAACAAGAACACCTTTGGAAATATTTTTGAGAAGAAAGAAGAACTAAAAGATAAACTTTCAAAATTCTAAAAAGGTGATGAAAATAATACAAGCTCATAGGAAATGGAGTTTCTTAGTGAATATCATAATATTTTGAGTAAGGAAGAGAAATTATGGAGATTAAAATCAAGAAAGACTTGGTTAAAAGGAGATAAAAATACAAAGTTTTTCATAGGATGACTATAGTACATAGATCTTCTTCTAGAATTGGTAGAATTAAATTAATAGAAGGGGTTTGGATTGAATATCAAAGTGAAATTAGAAAAGAGGCTAAGTCATTTTATCATAATATTCTAGGTTCAAAGGAGATCAAAGTTCTTAATGATAAACTTCTTCAAGATGTTCCTTTAGTTATAACAAATGAAGACAATAGGAAATTGATGGAGCCTATTACATTTGAAGAAGTTCATTTAGCTCTTTTCTCTTTTAATAAGGATAAATCCCCTGGTCCATATGGGCTCTCTCTAGTTTTTTACCAACATAATTGAGATATAGTGAAGGATTCTTTATTGGTGGTAGTGGAGCAGTATAGGGTAAAATAATATATTCCTTATAAAATAAATGCAACTTATCTTACCCTAATTCCAAAAAATAAGGATGTTGAATTGTTTGATTCTTTTAGACCCATAAGCCTATGTAATATGGCATATAATATTATTTAAAAAGTGATGGCAAATAGATTAAGGCCATTTTTAGACAAAATAATTTCATAAGAGCAAGGAGGTTTTTTGAAAGGGAGACAAATTTTGGATGGGATCATAGTAGCTCATGAATTTATACATTCAAAAACTTCAAGAAAAAAGAAAATATGATCTTAAAACTTGAAATGAGTAAAGCCTATGATAGGGTTAAATGGAATTTTATTTTTTTAGTTTTAGATAAGTTTGGTTTTGGGAATAAATGGGTTAGATGGATTAAATCTTGTGTCTCTATAGTTTCTTATTTAGTGTTGGTCAATGGGTTAGTGATAGAATATTTTAAATCCAAGAGAGGCCTTAGACAAGGAGATCCTCTATCTCCTTATTTATTTATTATTATGGTAGAAGTTTTGAGTAGGAACTTAAATAAGAATTATAAATATGGATTTATAAGTGGACTTAAGGTTTGTAATAACATCGATAAAATCACCCATCAACAGTTTGTAGATGATACAACCCTTTTTGGAAGGGCAAGGATAAATGAGGCTAGAGATTTGAATCAATTTTTAGAGTATAAAAGAGCTTCAGGGCAAAAAATTAATAGGACTAAATCCAAAACTTACTTTCTTAACACTCTTGCTAATATCAAAGTAAGAATTTTTAGGTTTCTTCAAATGGAGGAGGAAAATTTACCAACAACTTATCTAGGGATGCCTTTATTTAAGGGGAGAATGAGGATAGATTTATGGAATCTAGTTATTAGTAAATTTGAAAATAAACTTCTAGCTTGGAAAGGTAGATGGTTATCATTAGCAGGAAGAGTGCAGTTAATTAAGTCAGTATTATAAGCCATTCCAACATATTATATGTCTTTGTATTCTATGCAAAAATTATTTGAATTTTTTTTAATCTTTATTATGTGATCCCTTTTATGGTCAGATTTACATGATAAAAGAAATTTTTCTTTGGTGAAATGGAGCAAGATGTGTGATGACAAAACTAGGGGAGGTCTTGGTTTAAGAGCTCTTACAGATGCAAACTTAGCTCTTAGGGAAAATTTATCTGGAGATTGTACAAAGAGAGTCAAAGACAATGGGCAATAATTCTTCTAAGTAAGTATGTTGATCCCAATGACCCAAGTTTAATATTTACTACATTCTCTCTTCCAAATGAATCTACTCTTTGGAATGGTTTAAAAAAATCTATTGATTTTATGATTAAAGGTTTAATATGGGTGGTGGGAACTGGAGAAAAAATCTATTTGGATGGATACTTGGTGTGATAAAAAACCACTCAATTTAGATCCAATTTTGAAACCTTGGATGAGATTGCTTCAAGACAAATATGGTGATAGATTTTCAAATATTTTTTACAAGGATCAAGAAGGAAGATACAAATGGAAAGAAGATTTTTTTACAAGTATACAAGAAATTGATGCTAGGAGGCAATTGAGTAGAAATATAACAACTATAATTATTCCAATGGGTGCCAAGGATAATTTGATTTAGGATTTAAATAGCTCAGGAGAATACACAACAATAAGTGGATATAATGTTCAATACCAACATAATAATAATATCACTAGAATTTGGAGAGGTATTTGGGATAGCCCAAGAATTCCTAAAGTCAAAATGTTTGTTTGGTTAGTAGGCCATATAAGAATTTTATCCTAGGATAACATTATGAAAAAGGATTTTCATGGCCCCTCTAAATGTGTTTTCTGTAATAAGGAGGAGAGTATTAACCATCTCTTGGGACATTGCTCAATTTTCTGGAATCTATGGCAATGGATTCTTAATATGTTTGGTAAATGCATGGTTATGAATAGTAGAATTGGATATTGGTTAAAGCAATGATAGAGCACTTATAAAAGTGAAGCTTTATGGATAATATGGGATATATAAAAAGATACAATACTTTGGACTCTATGGCTAGAAAGGAATAGAAGAATATTTAAAGGAAAGAAAAGTAGTTTAGAGGTGGAATGGTAGAGACATTTTTCGCAGGACTGCCCAAACTGTCGAACTCGTTTCGGCCATATCTCACTCATCCGAACTCGGATTGAGCTGAAATTTTGAGGGTAGATGCCTGAAAAACCCTAGAACGTCTCCACCAATTTTCATATCATTTGGAGCAACACAGATCCTAGTGCATCCCTATGTGTGAACGATATATTTGGCAAGTGGCTATGCGAGGGTTTCATCTAGGTTGAGTGCAAGCAGCTCCAGAGGTTGGTTTTTAGGGCCTTCGGGCCCTAGCGACCAATATTTTTGTGGTTTATGCTCAATATTTTAGCAAGAAATGTTGCAGGGGATACAATATGGGTTAGAAATTTGTCTTTCAATAGATCATACTGTGAACTTGAGTGACAACGGCTTCCAATTTTCTGCACAAAAGAAAAGTGAAAACCATACCTTTCCACGGTGTCTAGGGCAAGGATTAAAGAGACCACGAAATAAGTTTCAAGTAGTTGATCAAAAAATGGCTCATATCTCAAGTGAATCTGGTGCTAAGGTGCACCCACAAAATAATTCTACTGTGAAAACCCCTATCAAGGGTAAGAATTTTGAAGACTCAGTCCCAAAAATGAATTTTAGGGATGCCCTTCGTGGTGGATAGCCTCAGCCCAATGCTAATATCAATACTAGGGCTTCTCATAAACCTCTAAGAATGCCTAAGATTGATCCCAGGAAAATGGAGTCAGGATGTCTTAAAGCGGCTGATGGAACTCCTATTGTTAAGCTTGATATGGGTAACATTCAGACTGGCATTGAAGATTTGGAAAAAAGAGGACTAATTTGTCGGTTCGTGGGTTTTCATCCGAGTCTATCTGCTTTCAAAGTTTGGGCTACAAAAATCTGGAAAACTAAAGGTGAGTTACAAATCTCTATTTATCCAAATGGTTATTTTCTTGTTTTATTTGCTAATAATGAAGATAGAGAGAAAACTTTTCAAGGGGGTCCTTGGTTTTTTGGAAGGGCAGGGCTTTTCATGAAGCCCTGGCATACTAAATTTAAAGCCGAAGAAGAGATGCCTTCTATAGCTCCCGTGTGGGTTAGACTCTTTGGCCTCCCTATTGAATTTTGGAATCCTACTATTTTTTCTTCAATTGGAAACTCTTTAGGAACTTTTATGATGATTGCTTATTGTACTCAAAATTTTGAACATATTATTTATGCTCGAATTTGTGTTTTAATGGATTTTGACAAACCCCTACCTAAAAAGATCACATTACAATTTGGGGAAGACACTTGGGAGCAAGTAGTGGACTATGAGAACATTCCTTTTCGTTGTAGAATTTGCCATGAATATGGTCATTTGGCCGATGCTTGCCCAAATAAAATTCCTGATCAAAAGAAAGAAGATATAAACTCAGCAGGTTTCCAAATACCTAAGAAGAAGAACACTAGGAAAAAACCAAGTAATGAAGGATCAATCAAAGTCATTTGCTAATATGTTTGAAATCCTTTCCACAAATGATGTCCCAAGTGAGGAAGAGGAAATAATGGAAACTGAAATCTTAGAAACACAATTTAAATATGAAGGAAAGAACTCAGAGACAAACCAACAAATCAAAGGTTTTCAACAAAAAAAAAAGGAGAAAATTTACACAAGAAAAACAATATTTCAAATGTCAAAACTTCAAATAATGCAGGTCCCAATATAGACTCCATTGAACCATCTAGTAAAATTTTGGTTGTGTATGAGCATTCTTCAAGGTTAGAAGCCATCTCAGATTCAATTGGAATAAGTCAAGAAACGGGGAAAAAAAATTGAAGATGGATTCTAATCAAAAAATAGGTCGCAAGACCAATCAATATCATATGGTAAAAGAAGGTGAAAAGCTTGTAGAGGAAGGTAAGATTAATGCCCTCCCCAACATTTTTAGCCCCGGTATTAATGAAGATCATCACTTGGAATATTAGAGGACTCAAAGGGAGTCTTTCAAAACAAAATGAAATTAGAAGAATGATTCAGATAAATCATCCACATCTTGTTTTCCTTCAAGAAACAAAGATGTCAATGGAGGATATGGACTTAATTGCCGAGTAAAATTTGGCCAGCTGGAAAAGTGGTTTCCCTCAGTTCCCAAGGGACTTCGGGTGGCATTGCTTGTCTTTGGGACCCAAAAGAGGTAGTTATTCACCATATGGTTGGCAGTTGGGGTTTGTTGGCTATAGCTATTCAAAGTAGACATTCCAACCAGATTATGCTCTGCATTACTATTTATGCCCCGACTTCTTTGGAGGAAAAAAGAAGACAGTGGAAGGATATTACTCATATTATCTCTCATTTTCCTAAATCTTGGATCTTGATCGGAGGAGATTTCAATACCATCCTCTCTGGATGAGAAAATGGGGGGAAATAGAAATTTGGACAAAAGTACTGACCTCATGAGTGAATATATTGCAAACCTCCATCTTGTGGATATCCAACCAGATAATGGCCTTATGACTTGGTCTAACGAAGGCAAGGCTTAGCTTGTATAATGGAGAGATTGGATAGGTTTTTGCTCTCTGAAAATTTCTTAATCCATGGTCACATTCCTAAAGTGAAGACTCTTAATAATGTTGGTTCGGATCATTGGCCAGTCATGGTGGAAATGTGGAAAACCAATGTGAGTTTCTCTCCTTTTCGTTTTCAATTAATGTGGCTTAGAGACATTTCCTTCAGACCTCATGTGCAACAATGGTGGAAGGAAGGTAAACCTAGGCATGGGACTAAGATGTTCTGTTTTGCCAAAAGATTGCAATACATTAAATCCAAAATCAAGACTTGGAACTAGAAAGAGTTTGGGGATGTTCATAAAAAAAAACATGAAGTTATTGCTCATCTTGAAAATTTGAATAAGAAAATCTGTTTAGATGGCCTCATAGAGAAGAGAAGTGCAGATGAAATTAAACTCACAACTCAGTTAGAGGAATGGGAAAAAAAGAAGAAATCTTATGGAAGCAAAAATCTAGAATTCAATGGCTCAAAGAAGGAGATCAAAACACAAATTTCTTCCACAAATCTCTTCTAGCTCGAAGATCTCACAACTTTATTTCTTCCTTAAAATCAGATTCTGGAGATGTTGTTTATACTTGGGATGGCATGAACTCTATTGTTGTTGATTACTTTTCCAATATTTTTGCTACTACTCCTCTTGACTCAGCTTCTCAACAAAATGTTCTTCAAGCAATCCCTTCTCTTATCACTTCGAGGAGAACTCTATTTTGACTGCTCCTGTTACTATCAATGAGCTTCAACAAGTAGTTTTTAAAATGCAAAAATGGAAAACCCCAGGTCCTGATGGTTTTCCTATTGAGTTCTACCAAGAGTTCTGGGATATCCTTCATGTTGATTTATTAGAGGTGGTGGAAGAAGCCAGGAAATCCAAAGAAATTTTGAAGGTTATCAATAAAACTTATATTACTCTTGTTCCAAAAGCTCAAGAGGTTGATCATATCTCAGCTTTTAGACCTATTGCTTTATGTAATGTTCTTCTCAAAATTATTACTAAAATCATGGCAAAAAGGTTGAAGCCTCTTTTACATAAGATTATTTCCCCAGAGCAAGGGGGATATGTGGAAGGACGTCAAATAGTAGATGAGATAGTTCTTTCTCAGGAAGCCATCCATTCCATGGATATGCAAAATTCTCCTTCTATGTTCATCCGGTTAGACTTATCCAAAGCTTATGACAGAGTGGATTGGCACTTCCTTATCAAAGTTTTGAGGCAATTTGGTTTCTCTAAGGATTGGATGGATTGGATTATGGGATGTATCTCTTCAGTTTCCTACTTAGTTCTTATCAATGGTAGGCCTTCTCAGTCTTTCCCAGCTTCCAGAGGTATTAGGCAAGGTGACCCGCTATCCCCTTATTTATTCATCATTCTTGTTGAATGCTTGGGTAGGACTATAACCAAAAAGAGGGAAAACAAAACCCTTGAGGGAGTTACCATTGCTCATGGAGCTAGACCTATCTCTCATCTTCAATTTGTGGATGACTCTACCCTTTTAGGTAAAGCTACGAGTTAAGGAAGCTTCTAATATTAAGCAAATCATTAGCTATTTTTCTAAGGCTATTGGGCAGTTGATCAATGAAGACAAATCTAAAGTTATTTTCTTTCACTACTTTGCTAGACAGGAATCCATGGTCTTGGATAAATTAAGATATAAGAAGACCTCTCTTCCAATCACTTATTTAGGTATTCCCATAAATATTCAAAGGCAGAAAAATAAAGATTGGAATTGGTTGTTGGACAAAGTCAAGAAGAAAATTGGAAAGTGGACCAACAAGTGGCTTTCTTCTGGGGGTAGAATCACCTTGGTAAAATCAGTCCTTCAAGCTATTCCTATTTATGTTTCTTCCGTTTTGAATATCCCAAAGGCTATTCTTCGAGAATTGGATCAAATCAGTCATCGTTTCCTTTGGAGTGGTACTAAGGAGAAAAGAAAATGGGCCTTGGTGAAATGGGATACTTTATGTCTTCCTAAGAGTGAAGGGGGGTTAGGATTCCGGTCTTCAATTAATAACAACAAAGCTTTAGCTGCTAAATTATATTGGAGGATGTTGCATAACCCCAATGCTCTTTGGGCCAATAATCTCCATGCTAAATATGCTAAGAACAAAAGTCCTGAAGACCTTGTTCGCTATCAACTTCCTACCAAAGGTTCTCCCATTTTAGCAGTTCTTAAGACTCGGTGAGGATTTGATAAAGAAAAAATTATTTTGGATCATTCATAATGGTCAACATGCAAATTTTTGGACAGATTCTTGGGATGGTCACAAGCCTTTGATAACTCAGTTTCTCGATTGGAGGCCTTGGATGGAGGAGCTTCACCGAGCTAATTGGATAAAGGTGGCTAATTACTGTCGATACCATACTTGGTAATTCAAAGGTTGGTAGATATTGGATCCCTATTGAGGACTGGCCTATTCAAATCCCAGAAAGGCAAAGACAAGATATCCAAGGCATCCTTCATATGAGATCCCTCTCTTGGTCCCATGAAAAATATTGTTTTGGATGGAACAACACTACTAAGGGTGAGTATTCAGTTGCTCAAGGTTATTTGACCTTATGCCATAATAATCCCAACCATTCTTCTGACATATTTTCTCAATTGTGGGCTCAAAATATCTGGCCTAAGGTGAGGTTCTTTAATTGGCTTTTATTGCATCGTAGGGTGCTTACTTGGTGAGCAACTTATGAAGCATGGTTTTCATGGCCCTTTTAGATGTGAAATGTGTGAAGAGAATGTAGAAAATATCAACCATATTTTTATTGAGTGTACTTTAGCCTCTGAGCTATGGAGGAGAATGGCAACTTTACTTGGCTTACAATGGTCCAATTTTTTCACTTTTGAAGAGCTTTGGAGGGATTGGCCTAATCAAGAGGGTGTTGATCATTTTATTAGGCAGTTAGTTTGGATGGGTTCTACCATTCTTCTTTGGAATATTTGGAATGAAAGGAACAACCAAATTTTTAATCAAGATAGGAAGGATATTCACTATATTTGGCAAAAGACCATAGCCAACTTAGTTGAATCAGTCCATCATCTCCTTAATCACCCCCAAAACTCCCACCAAAGATGGGATCAAGTGATGCAAATATTGAAGATTAAACCTTCTAAGGGCAACCAACTTAAAGGGAATGTGAGTATTAGTAAGATGGATAGGACTAGAAATTGGCAACCTCCTCCTAAGGATTTTGGAAAAGTCAATACTGATGGAGCCTCTAGAGGGAACCCTGGAAAAGCCAGTGTGGGAGGAATTGGTAGACTTTCAGATGGCTCCCCGGTTTTTACTTTTGCTGAGAATTTGGGTATTCTTTCCAATAACCTTGCTTGAGGGGTATGGTATCCTTAGAGGCCTTCAGGAGGCTACTAAGGTTGGATGGGAAAAGGTGTTAGTTGAGTCTGACTCTCAACTTATGATTAATCTCTTGAAGACTCCTTCTAAGAATCATAAGGTGGATTGGAGAATAAAAAGAATTATTGAGAAGATTCAGTTAATCCAGATGGGATTTTTGAAAGTTGATTACAATCATGTGGTCGGAGATCAAAACAAGAGTGCTGATGCTTTAGCTAATTGGGCTTTGGACAAAGGTGATCTTACTTGTTATGGCCACCCTCCTATATGGTGGGCTTCTCAAATTAGGGAAGCTCTTCTTTCTATCATTTCTTTGGATGGCTCTAGTTCTGAAGGTACCTAGTTTCTTCTTGTTTTTTTTTTTTTTGTTTCTCTTTGGTTCATTCAGTTTTTTTTAGTTCCCTAGCTCATTCTATTCTTTATTTTGTTTCCTCTGTTGATTCTTGCATTAATAGTCTTCTGGTCTAGATAGGTCATTGTTTTGTTCATTTTTTTTCTTTTTGTCTTCTTTGTTTTTTTTTTTTAGTTTTTTAAGGTGGGTGGGTTCTTTTGTTTTGTTTTGTTTTTGTGTTCTTTGTGTTGTTTTTTGTTGTTCTTGTGTTTTTTTTGTTTTGTTTTGTTTTTTTTTTATTTTTTTATGTTTTTGTTATTGTTCTTGTGTTTTTTTCGTTCTTGTTCTTGGGTTTCTCTTTGTTTGTGTTATTTCATTTTTTTATGTGTGAGTGTTTTCTATGTTTTTTTTTTTTGTTTATTGTCTGTTGTTGGTTGTTTTTATTTTTATTTTATTTATTTTATTTTTTAGGTTTTGGTTGTGTTTATTTTTCATGTTTTTTTGGGTTATGTCTTTGTAGTGTTCTGTTGTTTTTGTCTTGTTTGTGTTTTGTTATGTGGTTCTTGTGTTTTTCTATGTGGTTTGTGTTGTGGTTTCTTTTATCTTATTGTGCGTGTTTGGTTGTGCTTTTGGTTTTGACACACTCAAGGAGCATGTTTTTTATTTTATTTTATTATTTTTGTTGTTATTTACTTTTTTTAATTTGGTTTTGTGTGTTTGTTTGCTCCTTGAGTATGTCAAATGTGGTAGGCTAGGTCCGAGTCCTGGGCATTTTTGGCGGAATGGATACCCCTGCCTCCTTGGGTCTTACCCGAAAGTGGCATCCCTTTTGGGATGTTTTCCACAAAAAAAAAAAAAAAAGTAGTTTAGAGGTAATGAAAAATAATATATGTTTATCCATATAGAAGTCTAAACAAACCCTATCAACTCACCCAATCCCTAATTTGGAATAAGAGAGTCTTGATAGATGGATTCAAGTCATTAAATGGAATTATGATGTTGGGTACAAGAGAAGGAAAAATAAGGTAAAGAATATAAAGTGCAAACCACTAGATGTAGAGTGGGTTAAGTTGAAATTTTATGGAGCATCTAAAGGAAACCCAAGACCAATAGGAGGAGGAGGAATAATTAGAAATAATAAATATATTTTATCTCCTTATGCTTTTAATTGTGTATTTAAGTCAAATAATGAAGTTGAAGCTTAGGTATATTTACAAGGCTTCAAAATATGTAAACCAATGAAATGGAATAGATTTTGGATGGAAGGTGATTCTCTCATGGTAATAAATGCAATTTTGAGGAAAGCAAAGGCTACATGGAACATACAAGAGGTAATTGTGGAAATTCAAGATCTTGCTAAAGAGTTTTAAGAAATTAGGTTTACACATATATTAAGGGAATGATAAAATGTGCATATAAGCTAGCCAATAGAGGGGTTTCGATTGAGGACCATGAAGTTAACACCTCCTTTCTATGGTTTGAGGAAGTAAAAAGTTTAGTTGAAGCTGAAAAAAATTGTTGATTGCCTAAATAAATTCATGATTAAGATTTATTTTAATGTTTTCCATTGGTAATATCTATTTTATTTTGTAACAATAATGTGTGTTAATTTAGACTATTTATTATAATTTTTGTGGTTGCACTTGTGTCTCAGGAAGGAAACTAGCAATCCAGATTTGGTAAAGTGGACTATGTTAGTGTAAATTTTTGGAAATGTTACACTACTAAGATGCAAGGCATAGATATTAGAGGTGAATTTTTTGCATTGTGAATGATACTATAGGAAAATTTCAAGAAAGATGCTAAATTCTAGAGTAATTGTATTCATACAAAGATTTGAAAAGATCCAGAAAATGAAAATCATGAATTCAGATATTTTATATAAAATGATGTAAGTTTATAACTATAACATCTCAATTGAGATGATAAGTGTATCTATTTTTAAACTCTCAAGATCTAAAAAAGAGATGTGTAAATTTTTAAGGGTGGGGGACCCGAGTACAACCCCTTTTTATAAAGCATTTTTTTGTTGTTGATAAAATAGCATAATTTCATCCTACCTTACAAGGTTAAATCACCATCTTATGATTAAATTTTGATGACCCTTCTTAGCTCATAATCATATATTAGGTATGGGAGTAACATTTGTAATTAAATTTATAATAAATTAAATGTAATTTATCTTAGGTCTAATTAAGATTATATTTATCAAAATACAAATAGTGATATTTAATCCTCTCAAACATCTCTCAACTAATTATCTTCCTTTAAAATTAGTTAGGGAATATCTAATTGATTCCTATATATTATATTTTTTAAAGGATTACACAAGATTTATTTTAGAATTTCTTCTTATTAGTTAACAAAATACATTTCCTTGTAAGATAACTTTTTAAATATAATTAATACCAAATAAAACATATTTATATGTCCTCCTAAATCTAAGTGTAGGGAACCCAATTTAGTTAATTACTAATTTTCTTGATATCTATTTTTAAATATCTTTCAATGAATGCACATGTGTCTGTTAATTCCTTTAGCATAAGTTCCGACTATATAATTATCCTCATATTTATATTGCATTTCCTTTGTCCCTCTTTCTATATACTTATCCCATTCATCATAATTTATATGGTATTTCTTGGCAACTTAACAAAATAGCAATTACACATCAAATAAATACTTCAAGTCATTGAATATCAATATTTATGATAGTGTTTAGTCAAGGAAAAAATAATTTTAAACATTATGGTTATGTTGAGGTCCATAAAAAATATATACCTCTGCATACTATACCCAAAGAACTCAATCTATGTCCTAAAATATAATAGTTGATTTATTATATGGTTCATAAAAGACACATCAACCATCCAAGAATCACACCTTTTGCATGGAATCCATACAATATTGAATGACTACATGAGTTCCATGGACTAAAACACCATGATACTATAGAGGTTTAAAATTTTAGAGATAGAGTACATTGCATCATTTGGATCATGTAAATGTACCTTCCTCGGTACATACTTACGAAATTAGATTACTTTAGGGGGAAGTTATCTAGTTCATGCAATGTAATAAATGCACAAGTGTCAATATGCAAGTTGAAAATGTGTAAGGTGTCTCTTGTACATCTAGGTAGAGTGTTGGATAAGGAACATATCTTCCTATATAAAAAGGGCCTCATTGTAACAAGCTTATAACAAGCTCATAGCATATTCATAGGTAGTAGCATAGTGCTATGTAGATCACCATATAATTGGTGATGGGTACAATGTAGTCCAATAGCTTTATTCTTGAAGTGTCCATTTACTCCATAGCTACATTGTATTCATTTCTGTCATTTCTATTTATAGCATATTTTAGTCATCTTGTAGATTTACTCTCTTTAATATTATTTTGCATCTTGTTATTTCTATATTCCATTGCATAATACATCAAATTATAATAGTGGTATCAGATCCATGATAGATATGGCCATGGCAGATCAATAGGAAAACCACCGTTATCATTGAGGCTAAGACTTTTTGTCAATCTGACGTGCCTTTGGACTAGCCATTGTCAAAAATTATCAAAAGAGTCTATGTAGTAGAATTAGAGAGAGAAAAAAGTGAGGACTGAAAGAAATATTAATTCTAGAAATAATGAGATTACATTTTTCTACAATATTTCCATAGAGTTGCAAGAAAAACTCATGAAGACTAGGACTCAACATTCAATCCACTAGATTGACAAATCAACTAGTGAAGATCATTCAAGATATCTAGAATTTGTTAAGTATTGCCCAAAGTTTATTTTGTTGTAAAAAATTAATTCTTATATGATTGGAATACCTCCTACAACAAAAATATAAGATATTTCAACTTTGTTACTTGAATATTGGTATGCCTTCATAGAGCAGAGATTAGTTCCTTATGCAAGAAAAGATACTATGAAAGGAGAATCCTAGAGAAGATTCATGGTGAAGTTATGATACTGGAGATCTCCATTGCTAGATTTAGAACTTCATAGAATAAGAAAAGATCACAAAAAACTTGATTGAGAAGAAAAGACCATAGAAGAATTCATCCTACAAATGATTTCAGATAAGAGTTCTTGAACTAGAAATAATACTCCAAAGAAGAGTTCATGAAATAGGAGGTTGGTTATCTCCTTTCAAATAAATGAAATACATCAAGAGAATATCTCATTGAATAAATTCCAATATTAGAAGAAGAAGAAGGACTAGGAGAGTCCTGATCAAACCCAAAAGTAGCAGAATAAAAGATCTAGAAGAAGATCTCACCACCAACACTTATAGAAGTAGAAGGTTGAAGAAAAGATATCAAGAAATACCATAATAAGCTACAATATCAAATACCTTTGAGAGGTCTCAATGAGCATCAAGGAAAATGCTTTGAGAGCCTTACTTAAGAAATAATCAAAGGAGTTTCGACGAGAACTCATTGGAGAAATTCACTACAGAATATAGTGAAAGATTTGGGACAATTGTCACCATCCGAAAACAAGCCCAAAAGAATAAGAATTTGGTTAGGAGTGCCAAATCTCAAAATAATATTCAAAATACCTCAAGACATTAAAAATCTTGATAATAAGATCTTGCTTGAAGTTAGAATTTGACAAGAAGACTTGAAGACAGGAGAAGCCTGCCAAATTTGAGAGATTTTAAGATTACCTTTCATAGTAAGAAGACACCATTTCAAAGATAAATAATTATCCAAATCTATAAAAAATGGAGAATATTACTTGAAGGATCAAATTACCAAAACCTAGGATCATAAAATAAAGTTCAAGACCACTTTTTGGTGAAGAAGAAACTGAGCAGCGAGATCCTACTCAAAGTAGCAACTTGGTGATCTTCGACACCAAGATCTACATCCTCTACAGAAGCTTCAAAGGAGCTACAAAATATTTCAAAAAAAGGTAAGAAACTATTGGTGAAAGTATATTCATCAATTGTATTACTTATCATATTTGTTAAATCACCTTATATTGGATTAGAGTTGCAAAAGAGGAAAATTGAATTACAATATTAAAAAGTTTGAAAAGGGAAAAGTTATTTTTAAGGTTCATTTTCACATTAGCTTTGGAGTTGATTAGGTTACAAAATTATAACTATATATCAACTATCAAATATCTACTTTGGAAATAAAAAGAAGACTAGTTCCTACAACTTTGGTTGTAGTGAAATTGCAGAATAAATCTTGGAGATTCATTTCAAATTATTCTTAATTAGTTGTAGTAAATTAATTAAGTGCACTTATAATTTGTTTTGAGATTTTATTAGAGTGATAAGGTGAGATTGTTAGTGCATTAAAAGTGAAATATTAGTGGGTTCATTTACACTAGTATATTAATCTCAAAAATCTTAGTGTTTGTGTTCTTGAAAAGGGTACAAAGTCATATTAAAATCAAGTATTTAAAGACACAATTAGTGCACAAAAATATAAAAATTTTAGTGGCCAAAGTAAGCCACCAAAATAAGTTCAATCCTCCAAGTTTTGGAGAAGAAAATAGCCATAGAAAATCAGCAAGGATTGCCTCAAATAGAGACTTGGTGAGTCTCAGATACAAAGCACTATAAGTGTTATATTGCATATACAAAAGTGGTTATATGTTGGGTTCATAGAACCAGAAAAAAATGAGAGTTGCATAATTTAGTAATATCTCCAAAAATATGCCATAAAAATAGAAAATTAGAAGTAGCAAAATAAGTAGAAAAGGTGCAAAAGGGGTGTTTTTATATCCCAAAATTATTACATATTGTTGCACCATTATAAGCTACTTTAAATAGACGATAATGCAGATTTTTAGGTGCCTCAAATGCACATTATAAAATGTTAAAATAGCTAGAGACTAGCACACTTCGAGTATAGCAAATGAGCCTCTCAATAGGTTCACGTATTCTCCATTCTGGACAGCTAAACCTGTAAGCCTTCAAGGTACAATACATGGAAATAACAACGCCATATTTGAGAGCAATATTATTTACAAATAAGGAAATACACAACATGTTCAAAAAGGGAGAAAATAAGGCATCAAAACCAACATGGAAAGGATGACAAAAATCAACACGTTGAATGTATAAAGAATATGTGCTAAATCTAAGGTTTCAATCTTGGATAAAAACATCCACCAATAGGGGCACCAATATTAGCTACAAAACCACCATTGGAAGCTCCATAGAATCAAGGGACATCACAACTAGATCCACCTAATGTCCTCATTGAAGCACCTACAAAAGAAAGAAGTTTTATGTTCTCCAATAAACATAGCAAGCAAAATAATAAGCATATGAAATAGAATAGGAGGTATATCATTCATATTGGAGCATTATAACAAAGAGTTACTAAAAAACAAAAGCTTATATTGAGAGGGAGGGTGAAGAATATAAGATCAAATTTTACTTTTACTTCCCAGACAATACTATCCAATGTTATCAATTGTAATATCAATAACAGTAATAAAAGCAATGCACACATCATCACACACATGAGATACACAAATTTTACATGGTTCACCCAATGTGGGTTACATCCATGGATAAAATATTTCTTCTAAATTTTCTCAACAAATATCTTGGGAATCAATTCCCTATTACAATGCTTATGGAACTCTATCCAAAGGAAATCAAAATTCCTAATACTTTAGTTTGTGGATCTCTCGCCATAGGATAACTCTATCTCCTTTGCTTTGGTTTGTTGATCTCTCTCCTCAGGAGAACTCTATCACATTTTATCTAGTTTTTGGATCTCTCTCCATAGGATAATTGTATCCCCTTTGCTCTAGTTTGTGGATATCTCTCCACAGGATAAATATATCCCCTCTACTATGGTTTGATCCAAAGTCTTCTATAAAATCTATATCAATTCTGCACCAAAACCTATCACAAGGCTAGCACAAATCTTCTCTAACTCTTCTCACAAATATCTACCTCAAATTTGAACCAAACCTGATTACAATTCTAGCAAAAATATACTCTAATTATAATCACAAATATTTGCCTCAAATCTACACCAAATCCCATTACAAGGCTAGCACAAATCTGCTCTAACTCTGCTCATAAATATTTACCTCAAATCTGCACAAAACCTCATTACAAGGCTAGCACAAATCTGCTTTAACTCTAATCACAAATCTCTATCGTCAAATATGCTTCAAGTATTCTCACAAGACTTGCTCAAATCTACCTCAATGCTGCTTCAAGTATTCTCACAAGACTTTCTCAAATCTACCTCAATGCTACTTCAAGTCTTCTCATAAGACTTGCTCAAATCTGTCTCAATGCTGCTCACTAAACCTGCTCAAATATTTCCAAATATTGCATACAAACAATGCTTATATCTCTTTCAGAAATGATTTCTTCAACTAGGCAATTCAAACATATTCTACTTAGAATTCATTTAGCCTCTGTAAAATATAGAGAATGATATGTACCATAAAATACTCAATATGTTCTTCACATTCACAAATCTTGCATTCATCTAATCTAATATTTACCTCTTGAAAAATCCATTTCAAATCAAACCAAACTAGTGTATAAATTTACTTCACAAAACTGGTCTATATTTCTTGTAAATTTACTCTGAAGGATCAAACAGAATAATGCATAAATTTCCTTCACAAGATTGATCTCAAACACTTCACAGTTACTTTCAATGTCTTTCAAACCACTACTCAAAATATTTCACAATGATGTACAAACTTTATCTCAATCCCAGCACAATTACTTCAACTTTATTTCAATAATGAATCACAAACCATGTAGCACAACTTGTTTTACAAACCCTAGATCAAGTGTGTCCAATAATATTCAACAATAGAATTCAAACAATGAAGCAAAAATCCTATGTCAAATATTTCCAACAATGCACATGAACTTAATACTTATATCTCCTCCTTATAACATAAAACGATATGACCAACTAAACACCTTAAATAAGAAGTAATATTCTCATAAATCTTAATTTGCTTTGATGAAGAAGTGTCCTCAAGAACCTGTCTCACAAAAAACCAATTTTTCTTGTGCCACTTCAAGGATTAGATAGCAAATAACTTTATCAAAACATTCACATGAAATTTCTTCTCAAAAATATATGCACGATAAAATCTAAAAATTATGCTTTATGATACTTCTTTTTTTTCTCAAATATGAAGCACTAAAACTCAAAAAAAACCTCTCATATTCTCGTTTCACCATGGAAGAATCACAATAAAATATCAAGTCACTATCACACCTTATTACTCCTATTTTTACAAAATAATATTCAACACAACAAGGAACAAATTACACACATGAAATTGCCATATAAACCTTATACCTCCTACTTGAAATAAAATATTTCAATGCACTTCAAACTTCCAACATGAACATTATAACATCACTTTATTTTATGCACCACACAACTCTAACAATCTGAACTGAAATAAAAACTTCACGTTGTCTCTCATTTTTTTTTTTTAAATTAGAACAAAATTATGGCCTTATGACTCCCTTAGCAAGTACATACCTTAGAACTTAGAGGATATTTATTTCATAAAAATCATGCCCACTTTGTTGTCACCACTATGATTAGAACCTGCACCACATGTTGGCCCACACCCTAGTGCTAACTAGCCCACTACATGGGTTGGCCACCCATACAAAACTCAAGGAACACATACTCTGTATTATGCATGATCTTAAATGTGAAACATTCATGAACATAAAATTTATCACACTTCCTTCGTTGTGTCTCAAACTCAAGACCTTCTCTCTTTCACATTTTTGCACAGGGGGTCCTGCCATATGGGCTAGCTTCTTGGATGAGTCTTTAATTTGTTGTCCCCTATTTTTATCTAAAAACTCTACCTTGAAGTGTGCACCATACTCTACTCCTTCACTGCCCTCGATGATTGAACAAGTGAGTGGATAATTCAAATTTCTTTGTCATGAGAACCTTAGCCTTTGCAAAAACTAATCACTTATATATATATATGTTTTGGCTCTTTGAAACATGATTTTGGCACTTGGAGAATTATTATGTTTTTACCTTGTTCTTTGGTTATTTGAAACATGATGTCGATTCTTGGAGAATTATTATGTTTTTACCTTATGCTTTGGTGTCCACCATTTAATTAAATTAAAATTTTATGCTTTGGTGCCCACCTTTTAGACTTTTGATTTTTATAATATTTTAATTCTAAATAAAATTAAATATTATAATTGTCACTTTCACCTTTGGGCCTTTTATCAATATGAAGTCTTTGTCTTTTCTTGTGATTACTACCATGGAAGAAGAAATAATTTTGTGACTATCACCATGGAAGATCAAATAATATTTTTCTCTTTCTTTTCAAGTGCCACTATGGAGAGTGCCTTGTCTTTTTTTGCTCACACAACTTCTTGCTCCTACATTGCCTCATGTACCCTTCGAAGATTATTCTCACCTATATTTTCTTTGACATCAATTACAACCAATGTCATCAACCTATGAAATCAATCCTTTTGACATCAATGAAAACACAATATACTCAAAATTTCCAACAATATTCCCCTTTGTCATTGATAGAAACCCTTTTTAAAAATTCTTTTTCCAACCACTGGATTCCAAATTTTCTCCCCTTGATAAACTGCTCCCCCTGATTTAATGCTCTCCCCCTAACTCAAATCTCTTTCCCTTTGACATCAATGGCAAGGGGACTCCTTTGGGGCTAAATATAAGACTATTAGATCAACCCCCTCCCACATCCTTTATTTGAGGTGATTAATTTTGGGGTGGGAGTATCTCTACTCCCAACATACAATGCTTATTTACTTTGTCAACCTTCTTTTTTGACACCTTTGTAATCATGCCCTTTTGATACTTTTGAGTGTCCATGTTCTTGCTTAACTATGGAAATTCTAGAAACTCTATTCTACACCACTTGGCCTTATACCCAATATTATTGAACCTGTAACACCTAATGTTGTAGTTCTTGGAAGGTGTAAATGATTTGAATTTTCTCTTGGTGAAGCCATAATATTTTCTATCATGAACCCTACAGTGGATTACTTTATGACCAAAGTGATTACATGAGTAGCAATACCCTTGAAAGAAATATCCATATTTAAATGAGTTGAAATTCCTTTTAGTTAAGCTATACTCCTTTTCTTTAATCCTACAATGCATAGATTTGTGACCAAAACAATTACAAAGGATCCTTGAAGAAATCTTCTTTTGAAATCTCTAGTCTCTTGGTCCTTTATTTTCCTTCTTTGTGATGATCCCTGTTTTTTTTTTTGTGCGTTATTCTCTTTCTTAGTGAAAATTATCTTCTTCAACTTATTTGCATAAGTCTTAATTTCTTATTCACTCTCTTACTCTAAAACTTCCTTTTCTATTGATCTTGAGCTTGACCCTTATTCTTGTTTCCCTTTTATTTATTCAAAACCAAGTCTTGTTTTGATAAATGAAGATCTTTGTGCATTGATAATTTTATCCAAAGTTTTTGAAATTTTCCCAAACATGTTTAGCTTATCCTTAGAATATTTCACTTCCATCCTTAGAGAAACCACTTCATGTTCTAGTCTTTCAAAAATTCAGAAGCAAAACATGTAACTACTTACCATGATTGAAAATTTAGAAGCAAGAATATCCTTTTCTTAATGAAGATTTCATTTAGATATTTGGTATTATTCACATGTAATTGCTTACCATTATTATTTGTGGGAGGAGTAGCTGTAGGTGTGACCCCTTCCTCAATAGATTGTAATGTATCATATCCTTGTGCCATCAATTAAGCCTTCATTATTATACCCTAGAAAGAATAATTGTTCCTATCGAGCAATGTAGCCTTATTTGATGAAGATCCATTTTAAGATGCCATTTGTGTTCCTGTAATATCTTTCTTCAAGCTGTTAGAATTTTTTTAAGGAACTCACTCTGATACCAATTGAATAAGACAAGCTTATGCTAAGAGGGGGTGAAAAATATAAGATCAACTTTTATTTTTCTTTCCCAGATAATATTATCCAATGTTATCAATTGCAATATCAATAATAGTAATTAAAGCAATGCATAAATAATCACACATATGAGAGAAAACATTTAACATGGTTCACCCAATCTGGGTTACGTCCATGGAGAAAAATTCTTCTAAATTTTCTCAACAAATATTTTAAAAATCAATTCTCTATTACAATGTTTATGGACCTCTATCCAAAAGAGATCTTAATTCCCAATACTCTGGTTTGTGTATCTCTCTCCACATAATAACTCTATAGCCTTTGCTCTAGTTTGCGGATATCTCTCCATAAGAGAACTCTATCCCCTCTAATCTGGTCTAATCCAAATTTTACTCTCAAATTTATCTCAAATTTGCACCAAACCCCATCACAAGGCTAGCACAAATCAGCTCTAACTTTGCTCACAAATATCTACCTCAAATCTGCACCAAATCTTGTTACAAGGCTAGCAAAAATATGCTCTAATTCTACTCAAAAATGTCTACCTCAAATTTGCACCAAACCTTATTACAAGGCTAGCACAAATCTACTCTAACTCTGCTCATAAATATCTACCTAAAATCTACACGAAACCTCAATATAAGGCTAGCACAAATTTGCTCTAACTCTGATCACAAATCTCTATCTTCAAATATGCTTCAAGTCTTATCACAAGACTTGCTCAAATATACCTCAATGCTACTTAAAGTCTTCTCACAATACTTTTTTAAATCTACCTCAATGCTACTTTAAGTCTTCTCACTAGACTTTCTCAAATCTACCTCAATGCTACTCATTGAACCTGATCAAATATTTCCAAATATTGCATACAAACAATGCTTATATCTCTTTCATAAACGCTTTCTTCAACTAGGCAATTCAAACATATTCTACTTAGAATTTATTTAACATATGGAACATGTAGATAATATGTACCATAAAATACCCAATATGTTCTTCACATTCACAAATCTTGCATTCATCTAATCCAATCTCTACCTATTGCAAAATCCATTTCAAATCAAATCAAACTAGTGTATAACTTTGCTTCACAAAATTGGTCTATCTTTATTGCAAATTTTCTTCACAAGATTCATCACAAACACTTCACAGTTACTTTAAATGTCTTTCAAATCACTACTCAAAATTTTTCACAATGACGTACAAAATTTGTGTCAATCCTAGCACAAGTACTTCCACTTTATTTCAATAATCAAGCACAAACAATGTAGCACCAAATGTTTCACAAACCCTAGCTCAAGTGTGTCAAATATCATTCAACAATGGATTTCAAAAAATGAAGGACATATCCTATCTCAAATATTTCCAATAATACATATGAAATTAATCCTTATATTTCCTCCTTATAAAATCAAAAGATATGCCCAACTAAAAACCTCAAATAACGAGTAATGTTCTCATACCTCTTAGTTTTCTTTTATGAAGAAGTGTCTTCAAAAACTTGTCTCACAAACAACCAATTTTTCTTGTGCCACTTCAAGGATTAGATAGAAAAGTACTTTATCGAAATATCCACATGAAATTTCTTCTCAAAAATATGTGAACAATAAAATATGGAAATGATGCTCTATGACCCTTCTTTTATTCTCAAATATGAAGCATTAACACTCAACAAAAACCTCTCATATTCTCCTTTCACCATGCAAGAATCACAATAAAATATCAAGCCACTATCACACCTTATTACTCCTATTCTTGCAAAATAACATTCAACACAATAAGGCACAAATTACACACATGAAATTGCCATGCACACCTTATACCTCCTACTTGAAATAAAATATTTCAATGCACTTCAAACTTCCAACATGAATATTATAACATCACCTTATTTTATGCACCACACACAACTCTAACAATCTAAATTAAAAAAAACTCCACATTGTCCCTCCTTTTATTTAAAAAAAAAAAAAAAAAATGGTGGCATTATGAATCCCTAAGCAAGTGCATACCTAGACCTTGGAAGATATTAATTTCATAAAAATTGTGCCCACTTTATTGTCACCACTGTGATTAGAACCTGCACCACTTGCTATCCTGTGCCCTAGTACTAGCTAGCCCACCATGTGGGCTGACCATCCACATAGAACTCAACACACTCCGTATTATACACAATATCCAAAAAAAAACCTGCATGAACAAATTTTTTATCACAATGCATTCACTATGTCTTGAACTCGAAACATTCTCTCTACTACACCTTTACATAGGCATTCCTGTCATCTGGGCTAGCTACCCATATGAGTCTTGAATTTCCTGTCCCCTATTTCTATCTATGAACTCTACCTTGAAATGTGTGCCATCCTCTACTCCTTCTCTGTCCTTGACGATCGAATGAGCGAGCAAATAATTCAAATTTCTTTGTCGTGATAACCTTAGGGTTTGCAAAAATTAATCACCTATTTATATGTTTTGGCTCTTTGAAACATGATGTCATCACTTGGAGAGTTATTATGTTTTTACCTTGTGCTTTGGCACTTTGAAACATGATGTCGAAACTTGGAGAATTATTATGTTTTTACCTTATGCTTTGGTGCCCACCATTTAATTAAATTAAAACTTCATGATCTAGCACCCACATTTTAGACTTTTGATTGTTATAATATTTTAAATCTAAACAGATTTAAATATTATAATTTTCACTTTCACCTTTGGGCCTTTTCTCAACATGAATTCTTTATATTTTTTTTGTGACTACCACCATGTAAGATAAAAAAAATTTGTGACTACCACCATGGAAGATCAAATAATAAATGTCTTTTTCTTTGCAAGTGCCACTATGCAGAGTGCCTTGTATTTGTTTTTCTCACACAACTTCTTACTCCCACATTGCTTCATGTACCCTTTGAAGATTATTCTCACCTATATTTCCTTTGACATAAATGACAACCAATGTCATAAACCTATGACATAAATCCTTTTGATATCAATGACAACACAAAATACTAAAAAATTCTAATAGTTACATGTAAAGTGCCACTTGGCACAAACCTTCCTAAGGTGCCATATTCATTCATAATATCCAAGAAATGAAGGATTACCTCAAGCACTCAACCAAGGAAAGTTACAAATTATAAAGAAGAGGTTACATTCATATGAGTACCACATGTCCAAATTTGGAAGATTCTAGGAGCACCCATCTTGGAGAGGAAGTCAAACACTCACCATGAAGACTATAACATTTCATACGTTACATATAGGAGTAAGACAAGTTCTTAGTAACTCACATCTACTCCTCAAGCACCTATGAAGTGTAATTGCTATACCACTTGTCATATTTGCAAATATTCTTGCTCCATTTAAAGGGTTCAATTACCAAGGGATTTTGAAGCATGCATATCCATTCAAATTACTTCACATAGGGCTGAACTATACCTTGGAGGAAAGTGAATGAGAATTTAAAGCTCTAGTCAAAAGGAGCCAAAAGTCAAAGAATTTGGGCACCATTCTTCAAGCTCCAAAACCAAGATAAATCCAAGGCTATCCATTGGTTGAAGCACCCAAGGCAAAATCGGTTGGCACGACTATTATTCATGCCCAAATACTACACCAAAAATTGTGGATATCAACATTGCAAGGTAAGGAATAATTAACATTATAGTTCGATTTCATTTTTGGGAGATATAAGGATTATATACTAAGGTTGAAACTTAGAGAAATCAAATGTATCGAAAGCAAAAATTAAAAGGGAATTAAGATATTAAATTAATGAAATATTTTCAATATTAAACATTAGAGTAATAAGGGTTGTTGGACATTTTGAGTCCATACTATTTGTCATTGATTTCAAGATAGAAA
This sequence comes from Wollemia nobilis, assembly GCA_028583015.1. Classification (NCBI taxonomy): domain Eukaryota; kingdom Viridiplantae; phylum Streptophyta; class Pinopsida; order Araucariales; family Araucariaceae; genus Wollemia; species Wollemia nobilis. Next base: position 517,071 of record JAQPPZ010000386.1, on the reverse strand, counting down.
TATGGCATTGTTGATTTATGTCAAAACATGAAGTTGTCATTGATGCCAAGAAGTGAATCACCACTAACGCTGAATGGTTGAAAGGTGCAAGTGAAAATACATCATAGCACACCTCACAATATTATGAATGGAATATTTGAATGGTTTTTATTAAAACCAATGGTGGCAATTGTAATTATTTTTATTAAAACCAATGGTGGTAATTTTAATGGTTTTTATTAAAACCAATGGTGGTATTTTTAATGGTTTTCATTAAAACCATGTGGGCAAGTTGCAAGGTTTTTCTAAAAGCAGAGGATGCCCTAAAGTTTGGTTTAAAATACCAAAGCCCATTTAATTATTAAATTATAATAATTAAATTATTCAAAATAATTTAATTTATTATATTTAATAAATTAAATAAGCTAAATTTTGGGTGCTTTAATAAAGTTTGGGTGCATACTATAAAGCTTGAGTGTTGGGTTATTCACAGACAAGGTTTGCCCCTCTTCCTCTGACGTCACCGCATTCTCACTATCGATGTGAAGAAACAAGGAAAAATGGTATATAAATACCATAGCCTTCTCAAAGGTTAAGCATCCTATCATGCACAAAAATACTTGAGCTCTGAGCTTTGTGAAATTTCTCGTTGTGAAACAACAGTTTGTGCAAAGACTCAGGGTAGCATGAGAGAAGAAGCCAATACGTGTCTTATGGAAATCAAAGGGTGCAAGGGAGTGGAGGCTCCAAGGGAGCACACGACTCCACATCATTGGGAGCCAAGGTGAAAGCGCTTAAGGAGAGAAGTGTTTCGTGCAAAGCCAAAGTGGTAACATTGTTTTATTCGATATTTGTTTTTTGACTTAGGCTAAGGTTAGATTTAGGAAAAATAAGGAGGTAAATGGTTTGATTAGTGCCTAAGTTAAAAAGGAGTTTTGTGGATTTTATAAAAGTTTTAGGAGAAAGTTTAATTGGTGGATAAAATATCTTTTACCTTAGAAAAGGAAAGATTAGTTATTGCATTATTTATCAAAGGTTTTATCTTTAAAGTGCAATAATAAAATAGGGAGTGACAAGTAGAATAGTAGATTGATTTTTGAAGAATAAAATTCTAAAGTGGCTTATGACAAATATGTTTTATTGAGATCAATTTGTGATGTCCTAGGGTTTTTAGAAGTGAATATTCAAATTATTGAGGTGTTGGATATTATTTTAATATTGGAGTAATAAGGTGTATTCATGAATTATTATATGCCTTGTATTGTTAACTAACCTTCTTGAGCTTGGCAAAGAAGTGTTTTATTGTTGTGGCAGTTTCTTGAAGTTCCTTATCATCAAGAAAAAGGTATGGGCATATTCTTCCAAATTTAAGTTGTGTTATTGGTTTTTTTAAAATAAGTTTGGAGTGAAAAAGACTTGATTAGGGTTTCCTATTGAGTATGTTGAGTTAATGCTTCAAGATTTTTTGGAATAAAGAATTGTTGTTAAAACCTTTTTTGTTAAGCATTTTTATTGAAGCCTTTGGTTGTGTGAAGAACTTGAAATAGGGTTTGAAAAGAACATGAGTATCATTGCTATGTGAGTATTGTTTTATAAGCATTGTTGTTGAAGCCATTGGTTGTGTGAATAACTTGAACTAGGGTTTGAAAAGAACATGAGTATCATTGCTATGTGAGGATTATTTTATAAGCATTGTTGTTGAAGTGAGTTTTTGAGAAAATAACTTGAACTAGGGTTTGCAAAGATCATGAGTATCATTGTTATGTGAGATTGGTTGTTGAGCATTGTTGGAAACATTTTGAGTTGGTGTTTATATGCTTGGACTAGGGTTTATGAGGAAGGGATGTTTCATTGAGTGATTGGTTGAGTAGATTTGGTTGAGCCTATTCAAGTGGAAGTGTGAAGTGATTGTTCAAGTTCCATAAAAAAAAATTCTATATTCTAAATTGAGTTGAGAAAGTGATTGAGCATTGAGTTGAATTTGAAGCATATTATCTTTAACAATTCTCCTTATGTTTCTAAGAGAGTGATTGAGCATTGTGATGAGTATAGAGCATATTGAGTCTCTAAAAATTATCTTTATGTTTCTATGATATTGGACAAGTTCTGTGTGGACTTGTTGAGCAGATTTGAGGTAAGTCTTTGAGGATACTTGTGGACTAATTTTGTGTGAGCTTTTATGGAAGCTTACAATACATATTTGGATAAATTCTTGAGAGGAATTATTGAGCATATTTGAGCAATTTCTATAGAGGACTTGTAGAGCATATTTGAGCAAGTTCTAGAGAGGACTTGTAGAGCAGATTTGAGCAAGTTCTAGAGAGGACTTGTAGAGAAGATTTGAGCAAGTTCTAGAGAGGACTTGTGGAGAAGATTTGGACAAGTTCTAGAGAGGACTTGTGGACATATTGGTGTGAGATTTTGTGGAAGCTTACAAGGCAAATTTGAGATAAGTCTTTGAGAAGACTTGAGAGTAGAGTTGATTGATTTGTTCAAACCCTGAGTTAAGATTTAGGGCTAATCCAAAAGAGTTGATTCAAACCTTGAATTAAGGCTTGAGGACAGAGATTGAGGATATATTTGTGCTAGACTAAAGGAATGTGTGTAGTGCATATTTGAGGATAGAATTTGGTAAATATTTGAGGACAGGTTTGTGTCAGACCAGAGATAGATATTGAGCAAATTTGTGCTAGATCAAAGGACTATGTTTAGTGCAAATTTAAGATAGAACTTTGGAGGTGATAAAGTAGAGAGGACAATAGTATCCAGTGGATAGAGATCCATTATCTAGGGTAGTGAGGATAGGTATTCTAAGTGGAGACACGAGTCTTTAGTGGAGAGAGATCCACAAGCCAGTGCAGTGGAGGAAGTATTCTTCTAGAGGATCACCATCCAGAGCAGAGGAGAAGGAGTTCTCCTATGGATAGAGATCCACAAAATTGATTTAGGATATTGGTGTCTCCTTTGGATAGAGGTCCATAAACATTGTAATTGGTAACGGATTCCCAATAGATTTATTGAGAAAATTTTAGTGAAATATTTTCTCCGTGGAGTAGCCCACATTGGGTAAAACACGTAAATTATGGTGTCTCTATTTTGTGTGGTGATTTTTACATTGCTTTAATTACTGCTATTGATATTGCTATCTATACATTGCACAATATTTATTTAGAAATAAAAGTAAAAAGTGGTATTATACTATTCACCCCCCCTCTCAGTATAAGCTTGTGTTCTTCAATTGGTATAAGAGTGGGTTCCTTCAGAATATTTTAATAGCTTGAAGGAAAAGCTAATAAGAACACAATGGATTCTAAGAATATTTCCTTAGATAATTCAACACCACTATTTTATGGAAGTGACTATATATATTGGAGTATGAGAATGAATATCTACCTGATGGCACTTAGAAATGAAATTTGGGAAGCAATTGAATTTGGATACGATCCTTTAATTAATCCTCCTATAGATAATAAGGTAAGATGCTACGACATTAAAATTCAAAAGCAATGAATGCACTTTTGAGAGTTTTTCAATGAATGCATGACATTTCTTATCAAAAATATGTGCGCAATTAAATCTAGAAATGATGCTCTATGACCCTTATTTTGTTCTAAAATATGAAGCATTAACACTCAACAAAAACCTCTCATATTCTCCTTTCACCATGCAAGAATCACAATAAAATATCAAGCCACTATCACATATTATTACTCCTATTATTGCAAAATAATATTCAACACAATAAGGCACAAATTACACACATGAAATTGCCATACACACCTTATAGCTCCTACTTGAAATAAAATATTTCAATGCACATCACTTTATTTTATGCACCACACACAACTCTAACAATCTAAAATAAAAAAACTCCACACTGTCCCTCCTTTTATTTCAAAAAAAAAAAAAAAATGATGGCCTTATGAATCCCTATGCAAGCGCATACCTTAGACCTTGATAGATATTAATTTCATAAAAATTGTGCCCACTTTGTTGTCACCATCGTGATTAGAACATGCACCACTTTCTAGCCTATGCCCTAGCACACGGTGGGCTGGCCATACACACAAAACTCAATACACACACTGTATTATACACAATATCCAACACAAAACCTTCATGAAATTTTTTTTTATCACAATGCCTTCACTTTGTCTCGAACTCGGGACATTCTCTCTACCACACCTTTACACGGGCAGTCCTGTCGTCTGGGCTAGCTACCCATATGAGTCTTGAATTTGTTATCCCCTATTTCTATTTATGAACTCTACCTTGAAATGTGTGCCATCATCTACTCTTTATCTTCCCCTGACGATTGAATGAGAGAGTGGATAATTCAAATTTATTTGTTGTCAGAACCTTAGGCTTTGCAAAAATTAATCACCTATTTATATGTTTTGGCTCTTTGAAACATGATGTTATAACTTGGAGAATTATTATGTTTTTACCTTGTGTTTTGGCACTTTGAAACATGACATCGAAACTTGGAGAATTATTATGTTTTTACCTTATGCTTTGGTGCCCACAATTTAATTAAATTAAAACTTCATGATTTGGTGCCCACCTTTTAGACTTTTGATTGTTATAATATTTTAAATCTAAATAGATTTAAATATTATAATTTTCACTTTCACCTTTGGGCCTTTTCTCAACATGAAGTCTTTATATTTTTTTTGTGACTACCTTCATGTAAGATCAAATAATTTTGTGACTACCACCATGGAAGATAAAATAATATTTTTTTTTTCTTTGCAAGTGCCACTATGGAGAGTGCCTTATCTTTGTTTTGCTCACACAACTTCTTGCTCCTGTTGGCAATTTTGGGTTTGAGATCCTAGCTTCTTGTCTATGAGTTGTCATTGATGTCAAAAGGAAATGGCATTAATGTTAAGAGGATGTGTTGGCTTCAAAGGTGGAAAATTCCAAGAGAATCTTTTTAAGAGAATCCGGAGAGATTCCATTGGCAATGGTTTTTATTAAAACCAATGGAGGTTCTCTTTATTATTTATTTAATTATTATTTAAAACCCTTCAAGGTTTTAATTAATTAATTATTTAATTAATTAAGGGAGAAATTATTTTTAATTTATTAAAAATACTTTAAGGGTTTTTAAACCCTTTTTGAAAATACTTTTGATTAATTTCAAAATGGTCTTTATTTCCGCCGACGTCAAGGTGTCTTCGAAGAGACTATTTATTCTCCAACTCCTAAGGTTGGAAGGCTAATTAATTCGAAAATTCCCCGAATGCAATTTGCGGTGTTTGTGCTCTGTATTCTCTACGATCGAAGGAAGACTTAGAAGCACATGCAGTTGAAAAATATTCGGGGTTTTTTTTTTTAGGGTGAAGTGGATGGAAGTTCACTTGTGAACTTCGTAGCCCGCGTGGGCTAGTGGCAACGAAGGTTGTTGTTGGGCGCTGCATTGGAGGAGGTCGCCATTTTGAGTCTCGTGAGGGTGTTCTGCTAGAGCAACACACATTTTTATTAAAACGTCTTTATGCCATGAAATTCAGAGTTTCTTGGACAATGATTTATAAGGTGTGATTAAATTTTATGAGTTTTGGCTTTTGTAATTAGCATTGAATAAAAGATTAGGAGAAATAAGGGCATATTTCTTTGGATGTATTTTTAAGATTATTCTTTGCTATGCTAAAATTAAAAATGGAGGTATAAGGTGTGAGTATGTGATTGTTGATTTATTGGCATGTTATGGTGGTTGTGTTTAAAGAAGTGGAGCTAAAAGGTGTAATAAAGGAATTTTATATTATTGCTCATTTCTTTTTATTCTAACCCTAACTTGGTTGGAAGTTTGAGAGTTGTGTGTGGTGACAGCTTGAAGGTTCAATTATCTTCTACTCCAATAAGGTATGGGGACATTCTTCTTATGAGTATGATTGGTGTATGTTTTCTGAAATAAGGTTGGAGTGAAAAGGTATTCTACTAGGTATCCTTTGGCTAGGTGTAAATCCTATTTTTTGGTTTGTTGAAGACTACTTATGCATTGTTATCCTTAAGAAGAGTTTTTGGTGAATGCATAATTTTTGGTTTGAGATAGTGGAATCTTTGTGCACTAGGGTTTATATTTGTGAGTCTAGCTACTTGCATTGAGTTGGTGGAACCCTTGGTTGGCTGTTTTGAGTTTGATGGTTGAGTTGCTTCCATAGAGGTTGTTTGATCAAGTTATTGCTTTACTTGATTCATGATATTGGGCTTACTCCATTGAGTTTATTTGAGCAAGTTATTCTTTGTATTTGGTGATATTGTGTTGGTGGCTGTTTTGTTCAAATATCTTTGGAGGGAAAAGGATTTCTACTTGTTTCCTTTTCTTGTGATGATTGGTGGAATGCTTCAATGTTGATGTTGAGTTGAATGGTGTTGGTTGACTAAACCTTGTTTGATGAGAATTATTTTTGAAACCCTAATTGATGGTGAAAAGAACATGAGTATCATTGTTATGTGATTATTTGCATAGTTGGCAATTGTTGGGGTTTCATGTTCTTGAAAGAAAACATTCTATCCTATCCATTTCAGATATTGAGTTGAGTTTTTAGATTTGAGATTGAGATTGAGCTGAGTTGATTTGAGTTGAGTTTTGAGATTGGGATTTGAGTATAGAACATATTGAGTCTCTAACAATTCTCTTTATGCTTCTATGAGTTTGACAAATCACATTGGGTATCTAACAATTCACTTTGTGATTTCCTACTAAGAAAGTTTTTCTTGGTGAGCTTGCTGAGTTTTTGGATAGGTTCCGGTGGGGACTTGTGAGCAGTTTTTGGACAGGTTCCAGTGGGGACTTGTGAGTAATTTTTGGACAGGTTCTAGTGGGGACTTGTGAGCAGTTTTGGACAGGTTTCGGTGGGACTTGTGAGTAGTTTTTTGGACAAGTTTCGGTGGGGACTTGTGAGAAGATTTGGACAGGTCCTAGTAGAGGACTTGTGAGCTAAGTTTGATAGTTATATTAGAGAACTTGAGGACAGAGGTGCATTGGTTCTATGAGAAGAACCTGAGGATAGATTTGGCAAGTCTTTGAGAAGGCTTGTATGCAAAGGATTGATTTGTTCAAGAGTTGGACAAATCTGACAGATAGAGGAAGACTTGTACTAGATCGACTGACTATGTTTGGTATAGGTTGCTGAGCTACTGTGGACGTGATCATCGAAGGTAGAGGTCTCTTAGGCTAAGCATTGAGGATAGGAGGTCTTCGATGGAAAGGAGTTCCATGTGCTGGCAAGAGGTAGAGGCAGTTGATCTTTTGAGGGATCATTTCCAGAGCAGAGGGGAAGGTATCTCCTTTGAGCAGAGGCTCATAAATTTTGATTGGGGGAAGGTATCTCCTTTGGTCCGAGGCTCATAAACATTGTAATTGGGAAGGATTACCAAAGAACTTTGAGATAACTTTTAGATAAAATTTTTGTGGACGTAGCCCAACCATTCTTGGTGAACCACGTTAAAATTGGTGTCACTTTGTGGATGATATTGTGCATTGCTTTGATATTGCTTTGGGCATATTGCTTTACTATTTTGAAGTATAAAGGAAAAAGTAAAAAGAGGTCTTATACTGTTCACCCCCCCTCTCAATATAAGCTTGTGTTATTCAATTGGTATCAGAGCAGGTGCCTTCGAAAAGTTTAACAGCTTGAAGGAAAAGCTAGTAAAGAACACAATGGATCATTCAAGTGGCAATGCAGCACCTATTCTTGATGGGTCGGATTTTGGTCTTTGGAGTGCAAGGATGAAGGTTCATCTAATGGCACTTGGGAATGAGGTTTGGGAAGTGATTGAAGATGAGTACACTATTCCTAAACATGGTCCTAATACTAAAGAAGAAAGGCTCCTACATCACAACAATTCAAAAGCAATGAATGCAATCTGAAAGGCTTACATAAAGCAGATATCACCAAAGTAATTCACTGCAAGACAGCTAGTGAAATGTGGAAACGAGTTGAAGGTGGTTCATACAGGTGATACAAATGTCAGAAAGGCCAAGTTGAGACACTTCAAAGGTATGTTTGAACAACTCAAGATGAATTATGATGAAAATATTAGTGACTACATGCTTCGTATGGATGAGGTTGTTAACTCCATGAAATACTTAGGTCTTGAGCTTGTTGAAAATGATGTTTGTGATAAGATTTTAAGATCTCTTCCTAATAGATTTAGTGAAAAGATTTTTGCTATCGAGAAAGCTAAATATTTGGATAAGTTGAAAAAGGATGAGCTCCATAGTATACTTGCAGCATTTGAGTTGAGAACTCAAGTGAAGGTTGATTTCAAGAAAGAGGCAGCTTTCAAGGCTACCAAGAATTCCAAGGGTAAACAACTTCAAGATAGTGATGAGTCTTCTAGTGATGAAGAGGCATATTACAACAAGAAAGGCAAGTTCTCTAGAAAGCACAAAAGTAAGAAAAATATAAGATGTTTCAATTGTGGAAATTTTGGTCATTATGCTAATGACTGTACTATTCCCAAGAATGAAAGTGATGAAGATAAACAGGATTCTAAGAGCAAGGATTCTGAAAAGCACAAGCATCACAGGAAAATCAAAGATGAGCACAACAATCAAGGAAAGAGGCATTCTCACAAGCACAAGTAGAGTTTCTACCTAGACAAAGCAAGTAAGTGTTCTAGTAGTGATAGTGAAAGTTCTTCAAGTGATAATGAAAATGAGATGTTGTTCATATCATAAAAAGAGGAATAACCGAAACATAGATTCATTATCATGAAATGTCTTAGATGTGGAAATTTTGGTCACCTTGAGGATGATTGCACAAATAATGATTTGGTTTCTAGTATGTATGAGGATGCTTCATAAAACTATAAGGAAGATGCATGTATGGTTTTTGAAAAGGGTAGCACCTCTAGTGATGAGAAATCTAAAAAAGGCTTTGATGATTCAAAAAGCAAACAAATAGAGAAAGATATAGAGGAATGTGAAGTAGATCTTGAAGGTGAACTTATTAGTGCTCTTAGTGCTTTGAAAAAGGAAATAAAGAAGAATGCTAGACTCAAGGATGAGTTAGAGTCTAAGGTTCTTGAGTATAGTGAGTTAGAACAGAAAATGGCTTCTTTGAAAGAGGAAAATAAAGAGTACAAGGATAAGCTTTATAGGTTTCAAGATAGCTCCAAAAAGGTTAAGTCACTCATCAAAGGTCAAAGAAAGACAACAGATAAAACAGGCCTTGGTTTTGTTAAGCCACATAAGGAACAAGTTGGAGAGTCTAGTAAGAAACTCCAAAAGGAAGAGAGTTCTGATGAGAAAAGTATTTCAAAAAAGGAGTCCTTGAATGTAGATGCACAGAAACAGAAAACAAAATTCAGAATGAGAAGAAGAAGTTTTCAGAACCTAAGAGGTCAATTAAAGGAAAGTTTCAAGGTAGATATTTTGCTTGTCACAGGTTTGGTCACATGGCTTCACATTACATGGCTCAATTGAAGGAGGTAAATGACAGTTTCGGAAGTGCTAGTTACTTTCAAGGGTATTGCTACTCTTGTCAACAGTTTGGGCACAAGGCAGTTTATTGCAAGGCAAATAACAGGAATAGGTTTGGTCAGAACAGGTTTGGCCAAAATAGGTTTGGTCAGAACAAGTTTGGTCAGAACAAGTTTGGTCAGAACAGGTTTGGCCAGAACAGGTTTGGTCAGAACAGGTTTGATCAAAACTGGTGGATTCAAAGATCGGGTTTACCTAAGAGAAACAACATCGTCAAGTGTTTCAAGTGCAACAATGAAGGTCACACAATAAGATAGTGTAGAGCTAAAATTCTAGAATACAGGAACAAGAACAGTGGCATGATCAGGTCCAAGGATCAAGGCATGGACAAGAACAGGGATGAGAACAAGAACAAGAACAGTGACAGGAATAGGAATATGGACAAAGAGTTCAAGAGAAGTCCCGACAAGGAAGTTATAGACGCTAATGATGATCAGTGCCTAATGGGAGTTTTAATACCACCCTAGAATTAATCACCTCATCAGGAGGTGGGGGAGGGACTAAGCTAAGTGGCTCATTCTTAGTCCCGAGCCCCAAAGGTGACCCTTTGCCATTGATGACAAAGGGGAGATATTTGAGTAAAGGGGAGAGCCTCAAGACAGGGGGAGCTGTTTATGTTGAGTTTATGTGTAGTTGAGAAGCATGTTTTGCCATCAATGACAAAGGGGGAGATTGTTGGCAATTTTGGGTTTGAGATCCTAGCTTCTTGTCTATGAGTTGTCATTGATGTCAAAAGGAAATGGCATTAATGTTAAGAGGATGTGTTGGCTTCAAAGGTGGAAGATTCCAAGAGAATATTTTTAAGAGAATCCGGAGAGATTCCATTGTCAATGGTTTTTATTAAAACCAATGGAGGTTCTCTTTATTATTTATTTAATTATTATTTAAAACCCTTCAAGGTTTTAATTAATTAATTATTTAATTAATTAAGGGAGAAATTATTTTTAATTTATTAAAAATACTTTAAGGGTTTTTAAACCCTTTTTGAAAAGACTTTTGATTAATTTTGAAATGGTCTTTATTTTCGTCGACGTCAAGGTGTCTTCGAAGAGACTATTTATTCTCCAACTCCTAAGGTTGGAAGACTAATTAATTCAAAATTCCTCGAATGCAATTTGCGGTGTTTGTGCTCTGTATTCGCTGCGATCGAAGGAAGACTTAGAAGCACGTGCGGTTGAAAAATCTTTGAGAGTTTTTTTTCGAGGGTGAAGTGGAGGGAAGTTCACTTGTGAACTTCGTAGCCCACGTGGGCTAGTGGTAGCGAAGGCTGCTGTTGGGCGCTGCATTGGTGGACGTCACCATTTCGAGTCTCGTAGGGGTGCTTTGCTAGAGCAACACATGTTTTTATTAAAATGTCTTTATGCCACGAAATTCAGAGTTTCTTAGACAACGATTTATAAGGTGTGATTAAATTTTATGAGTTTTGTCTTTTGTGATTAGCATTGAATAAAATCTTAGGAGAAATAAGGGCATATTTCTTTGGATGTATTTTTAAGATTATTCTTTGCTATGCTAAAATTAAAAATGGAGGTATAAGGTGGGAGTCTGTGATTGTTGATTTATTGGCATGTTATGGTGGTTGTGTTTAAAGAAGTGGAGCTAAAAGGTGTAATAAAGGAAGTTTATATTATTGCTCATTTCTTTTTATTCTAACCCTAACTTGGTTGGAAGTTTGAGAGTTGTGTGTGGTGACAACTTGAAGGTTCAATTATCTTCTACTCCAATAAGGTATGGGCAAATTCTTCTTATGAGTATGATTGGTGTATGTTTTCTAAAATAAGGTTGGAGTGAAAAGGTATTCTACTAGGTATCCTTTGGCTAGGTGTAAATCCTATTTTCTGGTTTGTTGAAGACTACTTATGCATTGTTATCCTTAAGGAGAGTTTTTGGTGAATGCATAATTTTTGGTTTGAGATAGTGGAAGCTTTGTGCACTAGCGTTTATATTTGTGAGTCTAGCTACTTGCATTGAGTTGGTGGAACACTTGGTTTGCTGTTTTGAGTTTGATGGTTGATTTGCTTCCATAGAGGTTGTTTGATCAAGTTATTGCTTTACTTGATTCATGATATTGGGCTTACTCCATTGAGTTGATTTGAGCAAGTTATTCTTTGCATTTGGTGATATTGTGTTGGTGGCTATTTTGTTCAAATATATTTGGAGGGAAAAGGATTTCTACTTGTTTCCTTTTCTTGTGATGATTGGTTGAATGCTTCAAGGTTGATGTTGAGTTGAATGGTGTTGGTTGACTAAACCTTGTTTGATGAGAAAACCCTAATTGATGGTGAAAAGAACATGAGTATCATTGTTATGTGATTCTTTGCATAGTTGGCAATTGTTGGGGTTTCATGTTCTTGAAAGAAAACATCTATCCTATCCATTTTAGATATTGAGTTGAGTTTTTAGATTTGAGATTGAGATTGAGTTGAGTTGATTTGAGTTGAGTTTTGAGATTGGGATTTGAGTATAGAACATATTGAGTCTCTAACAATTCTCTTTATGCTTCTATGAGTTTGACAAATCACATTGGGTCTCTAACAATTCACTTTGTTATTTCCTACTAAGAAATTTTTTCTTGGTGAGCTTGCTGAGTTTTTGGACAGGTTCTAGTGGGGACTTGTGAGCAGTTTTTGGATAGGTTCTAGTGGGGACTTGTGAGCAGTTTTGGACAGGTTTTGATGGGGACTTGTGAGCAGTTTTTTGAACAGGTTCCGGTGGGGACTTGTGAGCAGATTTGGACAGGTCCTAGAAGAGGACTTGTGAGCTGAGTTTGATAGTTCTATCAGAGAACTTGAGGACAAAGGTGCATTGGTTCTATGAGAAGAACCTGAGGACATATTTGGCAAGTCTTTGAGAAGGCTTGTATGCAGAGGATTTATTTTTTCAAGAGTTGGATAGATCTGATAGACAGAGGAAGACTTGTACTAGACCGACTGATTGTGTTTTGAAGTATAAAGGAAAAAGTAAAAATAATTCTTATACTGTTCACCCCCCCCCTCTCAGTATAAGCTTATGTTATTCAGATCCCACATTGCCTCATGTACCCCTCGAATATTATTCTCACATATATTTCCTTTGACATAAATGACAACCAATTTCATCAACCTATGATACCAATCCTTTTGATATCGATGACACCACAAAATAATAAAAATTTCCAATAGTTACATGTAAAGTGCTACTTGGCACAAACCTCCTAAGGTGCCATATTCATTCATAATATCCAAGAAATAAAGTATTACTTCAAGCACTCAACAAAAGGAAGTTACAAAGAATAAAGAAGAGGTTACATTCATATGAGCACCACGTGTCTAAAGCTGGAAGATTCTAGGAGAACCCATCTTGGAGAGGAAGTCAAGCACTCACCATGAAGACTGTAACATTTCATACATTACATATAGGAGTAAGACAAGTTCTTAGTAACTCACATCTACTCCTCAAGCACCTATGAAGTGTAAGTGCTATACCACTTGTCATATTTGCAAAGATTCTTGATCCATTTAAAGGGTCAACGACCAAGGGATTTTGAAGCATGCATATCCATTCAAATCACTTCACATAGGGCCGAAATGTAGTGTGGAGGAAAGTGAATGAGCATTTAAAGCTCTAGTAAAAAGGAGCCAAAATTCATAGAATTTGGGCACCATTCTTCAAGCTCCAAAACCAAGATAAATCCAAGGCTATCCATTGGTTGAAGCACCCAAGGCAAAATATGTTGGCACTACTATTATTCATGCCCGAATACTACACCAAAAATTATGGACATCAACATTGCAAGGTAAGGAATAATTCTCATTATAGTTCGATTTCATTTTTGGAAGATATAATGATTATATAATAAGGTTGAAACAGAGAGAAATCAAATGTATTGAAAGCAAAAATTAAAAGGGAATTAAGATATCAAATTAATGAAATATTTTCAATATTAAACATTAGAGTAATAAGGGTTGTTGGACATTTTGAGTCCATAAGAGTTGTCATTGATGTCAAGATAGAAATATGGCATTGTTGATTTATGTCAAAACATGAAGTTGTCATTGATGCCAAGAAGTGAATCACCATTGACACTGAATGGTTGAAAGGTGCAAGTGAAAAGACATCATAGCACACCTCGCAATATTATGAATGGCAGATTTGAATGGTTTTTATTAAAACCAATGGTGGCAATTTTAATGGTTTTTATTAAAACCAATGGTGGCAATTTTAATGGTTTTTATTAAAACCAATGGTGGTAATTTTAATGGTTTTCATTAAAACCATGTGGGCAAGTTGCAAGGTTTTTCTAAAAACCGAGGATGCCCTAAAGTTTGGTTTAAAAGACCAAAGCCCATTTAATTATTAAATTATAATAATTAAATTCTTCAAAATAATTTAATTTATTATATTTAATAAATTAAATAAGCTAAATTTTGGGTGCTTTAATAAATTTTGGGTGCATACTATAAAGCTTGAGCATCGGGTTATTCACGGGTAAGGTTTGCCCCTCTTCCATCGATGTCACCGCGTTCTCACCATCGACGTGAAGAAACAAAGGCACATGGTATATAAATACCATAGCCTTCTCAAAGGTTAAGCATCCTCTCATCCATCAAAATAATTGATCTCCGAGCTTTGCAAAATTTCTCCTCATGAAACAGTAGTTCGTGCGAAGACTTAGGGCAGCGTGAGAGAAGAAGCCAAGACGTGGCTTGTGGAAATCAAAGGGTGCAAGGGAGTGGAGGCTCCAAGGGAGCACGTGGCTCCACTTCATTGGGAGCCAAGGTGAAAGCGCTTAAGGAGAGAAGCGCTTCGTGCAAAGCCAAAGTGGTAACATTCTTTTATTTAATATTTGATTTTTTGACTTAGGCTAAGGTTAGACTTAGGAGAAATAAGGAGGTAAATGGTTTGATTAGTGCCTAAGTTAAAAAGGAGTTTTGTGGGTTTTATAAAAGTGTTAGGTGAAATTTTAATTGGTGGATAAAAGCTCTTTTACCTTAGAAAAGGAAATATTAGTTATTGCATTATTTATTAAAGGTTTTATCTTTAAAATGCAATAATAAAATAGGGAGTCATAAGTAGAAAAGTAGATTGATTTTTGAAGAATAAAATTCTGAAGTGGCTTATGACAAATATGTTTGATTGAGATCAATTTGTGATGTCCTAGGGTTTTGAGAAGTGAATATTCAAATTATTGTGGTGTTGGATATTATTTTAATATTGGAGTAATAAGGTGTATTCATGAATTATTATATGCCTTGTATTGTTAACTAACCTTCTTGAGCTTGGCAAAGAAGTGTTTTATTGTTGTGGCAGTTTCTTGAAGTTCCTTATCATCAAGAAAATGTATGGGCATATTCTTCCAAATTTAAGTTGTGTGATTGGTTTTTCTAAAAATAAGTTTGGAGTGAAAAGGACTTGATTAGGGTTTCCTATTGAGTATGTTGAGTTAATGCTTCAAGGTTTTCTGGAATAAAGAATTGTTGTTAAAACCTTGTTTGTTAAGCATTGTTGTTGAAGCCATTGGTTGTGTGAAGAACTTGAACTAGGGTTTGAAAAGAACATGAGTATTATATTGCTATGTGAGGATTGTTTTATAAGCATTGTTGTTGAAGTGAGTTGTTGAGCAAAGAACTTGAACTAGGGTTTGCAAAGATCATGAGTATCATTGTTATGTGAGATTGGTTGTTGAGTATTGTTGGAAATATTTTGAGTTGGTGTTTATATGCTTGGACTAGGGTTTGTGAGAAAGGGGTGTTTCATTGAGTGATTGGTTGAGTAGAGTTGGTTGAGCCTAGTCAAGTGGATGTGTGAAGTGATTGTTCAAGTTCCATAAAACAAACTATTCTATATTCTGAATTGAGTTGAGAAAGTGATTGAGCATTGAGTTGAATTTGAAGCATATTGAGTCTCTAACAATTCTCCTTATGTTTCTAAGAGAGTGATTGAGCATTGTGATGAGTATAGAGCATATTGAGTCTCTAACAATTCTCTTTATGTTTCTATGAGATTGGACAAGTTCTGTGTGGACTTGTTGAGCAGATTTGAGGTAAGTCTTTGAGGAGACTTGTGGACTGATTTTGTGTGAGATTTTGTGGAAGCTTACAATATAGATTTGGATAAGTTCTTGAGAGGACTTATTGAGAATATTTGAGCAAGTTCTAGAGAGGACTTGTAGAGTATATTTGAGCAAGTTCTAGAGAGGACTTGTAGAGAATATTTGAGCAAGTTCTAGAGAGGACTTGTAGAGAATATTTGAGCAAGTTCTAGAGAGGACTTGTGGAGTATATTTGGACAAGTTCTAGAGAGGACTTGTGGATATATTAGTGTGAGATTTTGTGGAAGCTTACAAGGCAGATTTGAGACAAGTCTTTGAGAAGACTTGAGAGCAGAGTTGATTGATTTGTTCAAACCTTGAGTTAAGGTTTAGGGTAGATCTAATAGAGTTGAGTCAAGCCTTGAGTTAAGGCTTGAGGACAGATATCGAGGATATATTTGTGCTAGATCGAAGGACTATGTTTAGTGCAGATTTGAGGATAGATTTTGGTGCATATTTGAGGATAGGTTTGTGCCAGACTAGAGATAGAGATTGAGAAAATTTGTGCTAGATCAAAGGACTATGTTTAGTGTAGATTTGAGATAGAGCTTTGGAGGTGATAGAGTAGAGAGGATAGTAGTCTCTAGTGGATAGAGATCCATTAGCTAGGGTAGTGAGGATAGGTCTTCTGAGTGGGGATAAGAGTCTTCAGTGGAGAGAGATCCACAAGCTAGTGTAGTGGAGGTAGTAGTCTTCTAGAGGATCACCAACTAGAGTAGAGGAGAAGGAGTTCTCCTATGGATAGAGATCCATGAACTTGATTTAGGGGATTGGTGTCTCCTTTGGATAGAGGTCCATAAACATTGTAATAGGGAAAGGATTCCCAAGAGATTGATTGAGAAAATTTTAGTGAAATATTTTCTCCGTGGAGTAGCCCACATTGGGTGAACCACGTAAATTGTGGTGTCTCTATTGTGTGTGGTGATTTGTGCATTGCTTTGATTACTACTATTGATATTGCTATCTATACATTGCATAATATTGATTTGGAAAGAAAAGTAAAAAGTGGTCTTATACTGTTCACCCCCCTCTCAGTATAAGCTTGTGTTCTTCAATTGGTATCAGAGCGGGTTCCTTCAGAAGAGTTTAACAACTTGAAGGAAAAGCTAACAAGAACACAATGGATTCTAAGAATGTGTCCTCAGATAATTCAGCACCAGTATTTTATGGAAGTGACTATATATATTGGTGGGAGAAGATACGAGTATGAGATATGGCACTTGGCAATGAAATTTGGGAAGTAGTTGAATTTGGATATGATCCTTTAATTAATCCTCCTATAGATAAGGAAGGTAAGCTCCTACAACATTACAATTCAAAAGCAATGAATGCACTTTTGAGAGGTTTGCATAGAATAGAGTCTATGAAAGTTATGCATTGTCAAACTGCAAAAGAAATGTGGGATAAACTGCAAAATATATATGAAGGAGATAAATGTGTCAAGAAAGCAAAGATGTGAAATCTCAAAGGACAATTTGAAGAATTAAGAATGAAGGATGAGGAAAATATTAGTACTTATCTACTTCGAATTGATGAGGTTGTTAATGCTATGCAAGGACTTGGAATGAAGATTGATGAATCAGATGTTTGTGATAAAGTCTTAAGAACTCTTCCAAAAATATTCAGTGAAAAGGTTTCTGCTATAGAAGTGTCAATGGATGGTGATACTTTGACAAGAGATATGTTTCTTGGTATTCTTACAACACATGAGATAAGAACAAAAGAGGAACCAAATCCTCAGAAAGAAGCAACATTCAAAGCAATCAAGAAGACAAAGGGTAAGAAGTCAGAATCAAGCAATGAGTCATCCAGTGATGAAGAAGCAAATTATGGCAGAAAGAATAAGGATTCAAGAAGATCTAGAGATACAAGATCTATTAAATGTTTCAATTGTGGAAGGTATGGTCATTATGCAACTGACTTTCAAGAAGCTAAGAATAACAATGATGAAGAAAAATAGGATCACAAGAACAGGGAATCAAAAAGATACAGGCACCAAAAGAAAAGCAAGGATGGACAAAATAGACAAGGAAATAAGTTCTTCCAAAGGCAAAAGAGGAGCTACTATGCGGATAAGGCAAGTAAGTACTCAAGTGATAGTGATGCTAGTTTTTCAGATAATGATAGAGATGAAGTCCTATTTATGATTGAAGAAAAAGAACAAGTTAAGAAAAGGACTCCAGTAATTCTCAAGTGTTTTAGATGTGGTAACTTTGGACATCTTGAAGATAGTTGTACAAGGGATGGTTATAGTTTCAGTGATGATGAATATGAGGATACACTTGAAGGACCAGAAGAGAATATTCTAATGGCACTAGAAGAAGAAAATGATCCTACAGAAGACAAGCCAATAGAAAATAAATATGTGGACAAAGGTAAACAAATAGAGGAATATTCAGAAAAGGATGGATATGATCTCAAGGGAGAACTTATTTATGCCCTTGAAACAGTAAAGAAGGTAAGAAAGCAACACTCTAAACTTGAAATTCAGTTTCAAGAATGTGATGAAGAGAGAAGATTGCTTATAGAGGATTTAGAAAAATCAAAGGCTAAGGCAAAAAGGTTCAAGGATAAGTTAGAAGCAAAGATCTTAGAATGTGAAAAGTTAGCACAAGAAGTGGCACTACTAAGAGAAGATTTAGAAGACTCCAAAGTCAAGCTAAAAGGGTTCAAAAATAGCTCAAAGAACTTGGATAAGTTCATCAAGATACAAAAGCCTACATCAAGCAAAACAGGTCTTGGATTTGAACAGGTTCAAAAGAAATGGGAAGGAAAGTCAAACTCAAGTTTTGGAGGAGAAGAAACTTCAGATGAAGATAATTCAGAAGAAGACAGTGTAAAAGAGAGTGAGACATCTGAGGATGAGTTGGACAATAGAGAGTTCAACAAGAACAGGAACAATGCACAAAGAAGATACAGATGGAACAACAATCAGAATAGGTCAAGAGAGACTAGAAGACCAATGAGGTCAAGACAAGGAGGCTTCAATGGAAGATGCTTTTCATGTCACAGGTTTGGGCACATGGCTTCACAGTGCAGGACACATGAAAGATAGGAATATGGGAACAAACAACTTTTCCATGGGTATTGCTACTCATGTAATCAGTTTGGTCACAAGGCAATGAATTGCAGGGTTCATGATAGAAGAGGATATGGCTTCACTAGGAGAAATCCTAAGACATTTGCACCTCCAAGGAATAATAACATTAAGTGTTATAAGTGCAATAATGATGGTCACACAACAAAGTGGTGTAGAGCAGACATTCCAGAATCAAGTATGAACAAAAATAGGAACATGAATAGGAACAGGAACATGGATATGAACAGGAACAAGAACAGGAACAGGAAGAACAAGAACATGGATATGAATAGGAACAAGAACAAGAACCGAGAATGTAGACATGGACAGGAACATGGACATGGAAAGAAATAGTCAGAGGAATCAGAAGGATCAGATAAGAAGGAAAGAGGATAAAGGTAAAGAACAGTGCTTTCTGGGAGTAGAAATACTCCCACCCCAGAATTAACCACCTCAAGAGGAGGTGGGGGAGGGGCTAAGCTAAGAGGCTCATTCTTAGCCCCGAGCCCCAAAGGTGACCCTTTGCCATTGATGTCAAAGGGGGAGATATTTGAGTAAGGGGGAGAGATTTGGTATTTGAGAAAAGAGGAGAGAGCATTGAGCCAGGGGGAGCAATGTCCCAGGGGGAGCAGAACAAAGGAAAGGTCAAGTTTTCGGTAAAAAGAAGTTGGGTTGCCATCAATGACAAAGGGGGAGATTGTTGGACATTTTGAGTCCATAAGAGTTGTCATTGATGTCAAGATAGAAATATGGCATTGTTGATTTATGTCAAAACATGAAGTTGGATACGATCCTTTAATTAATCCTCCTACATATAAGGAAGGTAAGCTCCTACAACATTACAATTCAAAAGCAATGAATGCACTTTTGAGAGGTTTACATAGAACATAGTTTATTGATTTGTTCAAACCTTGAGTTAATATTTAGGGTAGATCTAGAAGATTTGAGTCAAGCCTTGAGTTAAGGCTTGAGGACAGAGATTGAGGATAGATTTGTGCTAGACCGAAGGACTGTGTTTGGTGCAGATTTGAGGATAGAATTTGGTAAATATTTGAGGATATTTTTGTGCTAGACTAGAGATAGATATTGAGAAAATTTGTGCTAGATCAAAGGACTATGCTTAGTGCATATTTGAGATAGAGCTTTGGAGGTGATAGAGCAGAGAGGAAAATAGTCTCCAATGGATAGAAATCCATTAGCCAGAGTAGTGAGGATAGGTATTCTGAGTGGGGATAAGAGTCTTCAGTGGAAAGAGATCCACAAGCTAGTGTAGTGGAGGTAGTATTATTATAAAGTATCACCAACCAGAGCAGAGGAGAAGAAGTTCTCATGTGGATAGAGATCCACAAACTTGATTTAGGGTATTGGTATCTCCTTTGTATAGAGGTCCATAAACATTGTAATTAGGAAAGGATTCCCAAGAGATTTATTGAGAAAATTTTAGTGAAATAGATTCTCCTTGGAGTAGCCCACATTGGGTGAACCACGAAAATTGTGGTGTCTCTATTGTGTGTGGTGATTTATGCATTGATTTGATTAATGTTGTTGATATTGCTATCTATACATTGCATAATATTTATTTGGAAAGAAAAGTAAAAAGTGGTCTTATACCATTCACCCCCTCCTCTCAGTATAAGCTTGTGTTCTTTAAGAGTTTCTACTAGAAAAAATAAATTCATAATATTTACAAATATTATTGTGTTCTAATTTTCTACATTTGGGAGTTATAAGGGTTACAACACCAAATTAGGTTATTGAAAATTAGAAACACTAAAATAAAATCCTAAGGGATATTAAAGGGGTTTATTAAAGCATTTCTAAAGTTGGAATTTAGCAATTTACTTGTCTCAAAATTTCACAAAAAGGGACAAAAGAAATCCAACATTAAACCTCTTCAAAATTTGAAAAAGTGCTTAGTTCAATAGGAGTAATAAGGTGTTAGAAAAGTTGATTTTGACATTTACAAAACTTTACAAAATCAACCCAAAATTGAACTACATTTTACAAAAACACTATATCATATTCTAAAATCACTAGGGAATCATAAGGCATTCTACAAAGCTTGATAATAATAGAATCTACTAAAGATTATAAAGTTCTAAATACATTGGGAAGATATAAGATTTCTACAAAACCTAAAATTCCATTAGGTATATATACTCTCATTACTAGGGAGACATAAGGAAGTGTAAAAATCCTAAGGATTAATAAATGTTTCATAAAAATAAGCTTATATACTTTAATTAGGGTTAATATGTCCTAAAGTAGGGAGCCATAAGGTAGACTACAAAGAAAACCCTATCTCATTTCTTCAGAGTCTATAAAGAATTTTACTTCTTCAAATGGGAAAAGGAATGTCATACAATGAATGTAAAATTTGCTCCAACAGGAACCAATATACAAAGCATGAAAATATGTTGTACATTGAATCAAGAGCCAGTCATCATATGACAGGAAATGTACAATGGTTTTACTACCGTGAATTTGTTAAAGGCTACAAACTAAGAATTGTAGATAGCTAAACTTATCCTATACATGGATATGGATGTGTAACACTGAGTAAATCATAACCAAATATATTTCTACAAAAAGTATTGTATGCTCTTGGATTAACATTCAATCTCATTTCAATAAGCAAGTTAGTAGAAAGCAACTATATGATCAATTTTAGATATATGAATGGAATCAATACATGTCTCATCATGAATCAAGGTGAAATAAAATCAATATGATCAATCCATGGAAATACATATATGGAAATCTCACAAGATATTATGGTGTTTCAAAATGATGCTAACATTTTTTCATAGGAACATGTTGGAGAAAATGAAGAACCAGTACACCACAAAGGTAAGCATAGAAGAATCAAAATTAGGAAGATGAGATAATAATTACAGCATGCTCTACTTAGTCATCAACAATCAAAACCAAATGAATATACTCATAAAGAGAATAATAAAGGTGGCTGGATAGAATATGAAGATGATGAACTTGAACAAGCCAAAGATCATCTAATGGAATAATATCCAGTTAGAAGACTAAAGTATTCAATATACAAATAATGTAATATAGGGGGGTGTTAGATATATATTATATTACATCATTTGGGTCATGTAAACGTACCTTCCTAGGTACATACTTAGGACATTAGATTACTTTAGAGGGAATTTATCTAGTTACTTCATGCAATGTAATAAATGCACAAGTATCATTGTGCAAGTTGTATATGTGCAATGTGTCCCTTGTACAACTAAGTAGAGTGTTGGCCAAGGAACCTCTCTTCCTATATAAAAATAGCCTCATTTTAACAAGATTATAACAAGCTCGTAGCATATTCGTAGGTAGTAGCATAGTGTTGTGTAGATAACCATATAGATTGGTGATGGGTACAATGTAGCCCAATAGCTTTATTCATGGGGTGACCATTGCCTCCATTGCTACATTGTATTCATTTCCATTATTTCTATTTATAGCATATATCAGTCATATCGCATATTTACTTTCTTTCATATTATTATGCATTTTGTGATTGCTATCTCCCATTGCATACTACATCAAAAGCTAATAGGAAAATAATGATATAGAGATCCATGTATAAATATGAACTATAAAGTTTAATTTTCAAGTTAAATTATATATCCAACTAGGATAATTCAAGTTTAGCTCAATTTTGCACCTATAATTGTTGTTTTCTTTCTTCTATTGGTTTCCTTTATTTTTTCTAATAAGAAGTTTTTATAAAAACTAAAATAAAATTCATACCAATCTCAAAAACTTTAAATAATGTTTATAAATTTTTTATCTCTTTTAAACTAATAAACACCATATCAAATTTCGAATAAAGAAATTCACAATCCTTCTTATAAATTATTTTTAAAATAAACGAGATCATCAAAAATTTAAAATCAAATAATAAACAAGGTATTTATTAACTCTTTCATAATCAATATTCTTTATTTGAACCTATCTCAATTAGTTAATCCTTGAAACAAATCTAAATTTCTACATTTAAATGAAATAAATAAATCCATATATTTATTTTTAAAAGAAAACTTAATACCTAATTAGAAAATTACAATCATAATAATTTATCTTTGTCTTTCAAAAAATCCAATATTCCCTTTCTTCAAATCAAAATGCATGCTTTTTACGTCACATTGAAATTTAACAATCTTTTTTTTTTTAAATCAACTCAATAAGTGCGATTACCAAAGAGAAATGCCCATGGGTTGGAGATAAAAATTATTCAATCTAACCAATAGTATTTCAATTTGATTCACAAAACCAAAATATAATTTAAAAGTACTCATCATGTTCCTTCATGTGGAATCATTATAATGAGAGTATATTTGAGAGTATATTTATGTGAAACTACCAAATTTTTATCAAATGATCACATTATATACATAAAATCAAACTTGGTTCCATATTGAAAATTTTATAACTTTCCAACTTGAATAAATCTTATCTCATCTATATTACATCAAACTTTCACATTTGAAAATAATTCAACTTATCAAGTATTCATTGGCTATGACAAATAATCTTGTTTTTGACTTGCTATAGACATCATATGAGGGAATGAGGCTTGATCATATTACCTCCTACCAACCCCAATAATCACTCAAAATAATTTAGCTACACAAAACTTATTGATACCTATTCTAAAACTTACACATGCATAACATAGGATAAAATTATTGTCACATATGCTTAAAGGGGTTCTAATTTTCTTACAGTATAGAGTGGGATATTTGGACCATCCTAGCTAACCATTTTTATCCTTACAAAATATGATCTTCACTATGGCATAAAAAGAAAGATCATTTCATCCTCAAACCAAAATGCATATTTGAAAAATGAGGAGCTCACTCCACTTATAAAGCATACTTCATAGGAAGTTAACAATTAACCCCATGTTGCACACCATAGGTGATCCATATTACCATATAACGTTATTCAATTATTTGAAACTTATTGGTGACAAAATGTAGTACACTATTACAAGATTCATGTGACTAAAAAGAAATTTTCACTATATAAGGATATCACTTAGACCTCCATGATCAAGATTGTGTAATCCAACAACAAGAAATCCTTATACATGAAATACATAAGAAATGAACATATATTTTGGATATTTATGCTAACCATGAAAAATATCAAGTTAAAAGTTCTCCCACAAATTTGAAGAAGCCCAAAAGTTTCTTTGGGCCTTGAAGAGTCACTATGACTGTTGGACTTCTACAATGTAAAATTAAGGGTTGTAACATAATTATATCTCTTGTAAATATAGAATATTGTAAAATAGTTGTAGAATAATATGGATAAATTATTTTAATACTTCTTAGTTCATTTGGAATAAAATATAACATTATATTCCATTCATTTTGTGAAATACATGCTTCTTGACACTTATTTCCTAAAACCTGCAATCAACTTTTAGAGCTTATAAATTTTGTTTTATAGCTCCATTTTGCACATGTCATACACCATTGGAAATTTTATTTTTTGTAGAATCTATTCACAAAATTTCATCAAATTTTGAGCAATTTTGGTCCCTCAAATTTTTACTGTTGTGCTATTGCAATTTTTGTTGTCACATTTTTTGTTGCGTTTTTGCTACACTTTTTTGCTCCTCAATTTTGGATCAAATACTTCGTTTGGTATCATATTTTGGATGGTTTTTGGGTTTGAGTGAACTTGTGTTTATAGTTCTTAGACAATTTTATTTAATAAAAACTTCATTTGTTGCTACTTGAGTCTAATGGTCAACTTCAAAAACTCATTACCCATTTCAGAATTTAACATGCAAGATAATGATTATTGGAGAATAAATATGAGGACATTGTTAATTGGAAAATATATTTGTGAGGTACTTGAGAGTGGTTATGAAGAACCACTTTATTGGAACACACTACAAGGGAATGATAGGATAAAAAAAAGGGTAACACAGAAGAAGAATTCATTAGCCCTCTACCATATTTAGTTTGCTCTTGACAAGAGTTTATTTCCACATATTGATACTACTACATCAGCCAAGGAGGATTGGAAGTATCTTCAAAATTCTTACCAAAGGAAATGACCAAGTGGAATGATAAATTTTTAGACCATGAATAATGAGTTTGAGAATTTTTATATGAAATAGGCTAAAAGTGTGAGTTATTATTGTGTTAGAGTAAATGAGGTAGGCTAAAAGTGTTGGTGATTATTGTGTTAGAGTAAAGGATGTGGTGAACAAGATGACCAACCTTGGAGGGAGCTCGAAAAATGAGGTAGTTGCGAAGATGGTATTGAGATATATTACCCCTAAATGGAATCATGTTGCAATTATTTTTAAGGAGAGTAAATATTTTTGTACACTTGAATTTGATTTCCTAGTTGGTTCTCTTATGTCACATGAAGAAAGACTAAGAGAAACTAGTAAAGAAAATGAGGATAATATTTTTAATTCTAAATTGATTTTTTTTTAAGAATGATGAAGCTAGTATAAGCATAAGTAAATAAGCATATGGAAGAGGAATAACTTAGAATTACTCAAGAGGGAGAGGAGGAAGAGGAGTTTTTTTTGCTAGAAGAGGATAAGGAAGAGCTAATAAAAAAAGAGTTGAATGCTACAATTGTCATAGAATGGGTCACATTGTATGATATTGTAGAGTGAAGAACACAAATTGAGATAGAAGAGCTCACTATGTATGTGAGGATGAAGTTGCACAAGGTAATTTATTTTTGACTAGTGACATGGCTAAAAAAACTAGTCAATAAGTATGGTATCTATATTTGAGTTGTTCTAACCACATGATAGGAAATAAATAGTTGTTCGCTGATGTGAATTATAATTTCAAGATCAAAATCATTGTTGGGAACAATAATGCTTTGTATGTGGCTTCAAAAGGCACCGTAGATATTGACACTAAAGAAGGTACAACGAAAATTCATGATATGCATTATGCTCCCAATTTGAAGAATAATTTGTTTAGTGTTGGACAACTTGTAGAACATAACTATAAAGTTGTGTTTGATAACAATGAATGTATCATTTATAATAAGAATAATACCCTGGAACCTTGTGGTCACCAATGTTCCTATGTCAAATAACCAAATGTTTCCTTTGAATTTTGGAGGGAGTATGAACATGGCACACATGACATTTGAGATAATAATTGGCTTTGACATCTCATATTTGGAGACTTCGAGTTTAGAAGTATAGAATTTTTGTCTTCACAAGACATGGTAAATTGACTACATAAGGTTGGAGAGCACAAGGGTGTGTGTTAAGCATGTGTGATTGGAAAGAATAAAAGGAAGAAGTTTCCAAAATTAAAAGCATGGCGGGCCTCATACCCACTCCAACTTGTACATTATAATATTTGTGGACCTATGCAAACACAAATTTTGGGTAAGTCTTCTTATTTTCTCACATTCATTGATGATTTTTCAAGGAAGTTTCAGGTGTATTTTTTGAAACATAAGGATGAAGCTTTTGACATGTTCAAAAATTTCAAAGCATTGGTTGAGAATGCAAATTGACATAAAATAGTGTTTGAGAACTGACCATGGAGGAGAATTTTGTTTAAATCAGTTCAATAATTTTTGCAAACAATATGACATCAAGAGGTAGCTCACTAGAACCTATACACCACAACAAAATGGGGTAGCTGAGAGAAAAAATAGAACCATTTTAGAAATGGCAAGAAGCATGTTGAAAATAAAATATTTGAGCAATTCTTATTGGTCTTATGCAATTGATACAATAGTGTACATTCTCAATAGATGCTTGTAACAATAAAAAAAACTAACCAAACGAGGAGAGTTTTTTTTAGGAGATAAATTAATAGGGCTCTCCAAGATGTTTCCAAAACAATTTTTATAATCATAAGGTATTACCACATTTTAATATTTCAATGTTGTAGATGTTTCTCAAGTGTAGAGAAGAGGCCAAGCTCCCATAATATCTCTATTGTTTACCTTATGCACCTATGCGGTTTAAAGGATACTTTCATATGGTCGTACCATTTCCTTATACTCTCTTCAAATATATGACAACTTGAACATAGCATTGGATTAACCCCATATCAGTATTTAGAGAAGAGGGATTCCATATTTCCATAACCCATCAAAAGCTAGTATATGATGGTGCCTAGGGCATTATATTTTTACGTAGTTAGTTGCACCTCTATGGTTAACTACTAGATATTTGTGCTTGGTTATTCCATATTCATGATGGCTTAACCAAGGTGATTACCACTCCATGCATTTAATTCACATAGGACCTATGAGCCTACCTACCCAGATTTTCATCTTGCTAATGGGTTCCAGACCTTTGTGGTTGAAAGAAATATTTAAGCTACACTACTTAAATCTTATTTAAATACTCTCAGTATTTGGGTTCACTTTGAAGATGCTTTATCGAAAGTGCCCTATGCAAGACCCTCAAGTGTTGTTTTTTGTAACTACCTTAGGTTTTATTCCATACTTTAGGTACATCTAAATTAGGCTAGCTAATACCACCTCCAAATAAAAATCCAAAACTCACATAAGAACACAAAACCTATGCAAAACACTCTCTCTCTCTCACTCTTTCTCTCTCATTATACCATTAAGAAATATTTCACTCACTAACTAAATACCATTTACATTCATTAAATCAAATGTAACATCTACTCATTCAAAATATGTACTTAAACTAAAAAGCATACTATTTAAAATGAGAGAAGCATAAATCATCCTAAACCTTTAATCCAAAAAAGCAATAATAACTTCTTTTTTACCATTCTCTTAGAACTCATCCATACATTTTGCACAAGAAACTAGAATCTTATTTAGATGTAAATAAATAAGCACAATTTACAAAGTCTATCTCCAAATGAATGTCATCATTTAATATATATCTTATTCATTAAATATTTAGCCAACAAATTCCTCTCTTTCTTTACATAAAAATCAAAATAGAATACTTCTCAAAAGCCATAGAAGAATTCTTTTTGACCAAGTTATCCTTGAGCTTCACCAGTAATTGAATAAGTTAAGGGATCACGACAACCCTTTATTATGACAAATGCATACTTATATTCTCATTTTCAAAAGTGCATCATATAAACCATATGTAAATGAAAATAAAAATCAATCTTTTCTTTTCAAAAAAATAAATGAGGAACCCCATAAATTCCTCGATTAAATGTATTTCACAACAATTTAACATTTAATTATTTTCTATAATATCATACAAGAAAGAAACATCCCATAATGTTTCTTCACTAATGAACTCCACATTCATTTAATAATTCATAAAGTAACAATAATAACATGCAGTTCCTACTTCATGTTTCTAATAAAGAAATATCTTTACTTTTAGATAATATATAAACACATCTAAGCTTCTAAAAACCATTACATACTTTATGTTTATCCTAAATAAAACCAATATTGTTTTCCAAATAAAGTTTCCTTTCTATTAGAAATTAAAGTCAAAACTAAATAAGCTTTAAAAAGAAACTGATAAAACTTCGCCTCTTTAACTAAAATTCTAAAGAATTAAAAGAGCATATAAAAACTCACTTCCATAATTAGAAGTCTCAAATACTCACTAAAATTTATAATAACATTCTTTTGCTTAAGGCAACTAAACTCCACATTATATCAAGTTTCTTTTCATTTATTTTAGTCTTCCCTTACATGTAAAATATACAAAGCTACTTTACCATTGTAATATTTCTCGTTAATTAGACATGTATTCAAGTTAATTTTAAAATAAGAAAAACCACCCATTAACATAGCATAAAGATAAATAATTTCTATCCAAAGGTCTATTTAACACATGGTTATAGGTCATCAACCATTTCCTTTCAAAATTTTCAACCTTAATTTGAATACAATACAAAGTATCCCAAACTATCGTGTTATAGATGATCGACCTATTTAAGCCAATAGATTGGAGAAACTATGCATAGGTTCAAAAACAAAGACACAATTCCTTTTGTTTTTAATTCAAAAATTAAATTGAATATTAAAAGAAACAACGGTTTAACCAAAGAAAAAAATAACATTCTTCTCTACGAGTCAAGGTCGGAGAATAGGGATTTAAACGTAACAAAACCATCCCTCATTTAGAATGAAGAACCCGACTTTACAATTATCTTCCTTAATTGAAAGACTAAGACTGATCGAATTATTTCCCAGGGTCAGATATTAACATAAAAATATTTTAAATAAACACCAATACTTACCTGACATCAGCTCAAACCATAAATAAAAACATTTTCAGGGCACCCATGTCCTCAAAGACGTTTTACTCAAGCTTTATAACATTTAAACCGAAAGATCTTTTTTTCAAAAGCTTAAGGTAAGATTTCTCCAAAAACCACCTACATAGCCTATGGAAATGTTTCAAGTGCTAC
Source organism: Wollemia nobilis (assembly GCA_028583015.1). NCBI lineage: Eukaryota > Viridiplantae > Streptophyta > Pinopsida > Araucariales > Araucariaceae > Wollemia > Wollemia nobilis. Next base: position 488,053 of record JAQPPZ010000386.1, on the reverse strand, counting down.
CTATCTTGGTAAGGCCTGGGTTTCAAGATTTGCTACTTTTATAAAATAAACAAATGTAAACAACCATTAAAGCTTCCAATGCAAAATAGAAAAGACACATTTCCAGCACAAAAAAACTCAGGCACTAAAAACAAACTCCGGAGCTTTATCTCTCGGTCCAAGATTAGTTTTCTTACTGAAGTAAGATTTATGACTTCAAATTAAGAGTTCCTACAGCTATAAAATTCCATTGATTCAAAGATTAAAAATAATATATTTTATCTTAAATCATTATTTATTTTGCAAGCACACAAAACATCAAAGGAGAAATGCTACACAAACTAGAACATTTCAAAAACAATGTTCACGAAGAAGTTGACCCAACCTATTTAGCGCTCTACAAACAACCAGTTGACGAAGGTCAATTCCCTCTCTGCTATCATTGGTTCTTTCTCCTCGTTTTATTTTTGCCTCCCTCTTTTCTTTTTCATCCTTCCCTAGGTAAATCAAGAATAAGGTCATTCTCTACCGAACTTCCAACCGCGTTACGCTCAATGGGAAAAACCATTTTTTTTTACTCCCCACAAGCCTCATTTAATATTTTTTTAATATTTATTCAAAAATACCATTATAAAATGTTTCTTGGCATTTATAATAGAATGGTAATGCAATAGCATTATATTTAATCATGCCTAAAGATTAAAATATCATTTCATTAAATCAAAACAAATATTAATATTAATATCACCTATGAATATATATAATTTTGATATTAATGACCTCTTTTAAAATATCAAAAGGAAGAGATTCTTATCCTATCCTTCCATGCATCAAATATAAACATTGCTCCAAATACGCATTACCAAAATAAGCATTTTCCATAGAAGATTGCATGATAACTCCCAGGTTATCAACTTCTATTTTAAAATGACTCCATTGCTCTTTTATGACAATTTCCTTGTCAATGGTTTAATTTCAGTCAAACATGTATAAAATACATCTATAGTGGTAACCACTTGTTACCATGGGTATATCTTACCATGGAGCTATTGTCACATGATTTCCTTTTTTTGGTATCTCATTCTTGGTAGTCGACTTCCTTGGCCACCTAGGAGAGCACCTGGTCATATATCTAAGCACAATATTAGTAGTACAATATCCACATATCATATAATTAAAATAACAAATGCATAAAATCATCCAAATACATCAAATCTATGTTTTAAATCATCATTTATCGATACATTGTTTATCTCATAAATGAAACCTGCCAAGGTGGGTCATGACATACTATCCCCTTTGGACTAAATACAGTCCTCAGTGTTCCTCCTGCAATAAACATTACATATCATTTTTATTCAAATAAATAAGAAAAATGTTTTTCATCTCATCCACTTTTTACCAAGTGGCACTCTTTTTAGAATATCGATCCCATTAGACCTTGCACTGTTCTAGAGTTCATTTTATCATAATTTTGGAATGAAACTCTAGAATCTTCATTGGTTTCATCTCAATGACTGATGGATTTACCATTTGTAAATTTGAGACATCCCACACATGATTAGGATTATAAATGTACTTCCTAAGTAAGGATACATGGAAATAATCATGGATATTTGACAAGTTGGATGGAAAGGTGAGACGATATGCTACTACACTTATCCTCTTAATGATCTCAAAAGATCCAACATAATGGGGATCCAACTTAGTAGACTCGATGACTCTTTTGATGGGTTTGAATCTCAAGAATAATTTATCTCCCACAAATAATTCTCTAGGTGATCTTTTCATATCAGCATAACTCCATTGATGATCAACAACTTCCTTAAGCCTCTGCTAAACCATATGGATTTTTTCCTCCATCACTCAAACTACATCCAGTCTAATAATATCATGATCCTCTATATTATCCTAAGATAAAGGAGTCTTGCATCTCCTACAATACAAGGCTTCAATGGGGGCCATCTTCAAGTAAACATGATAACCGTTATTATAATCAAACTCTACCAGATGCAAAAATTCTTGCCATTGAGACTTTTGGTCCATGTAGTATATGTGAAGCATGTCTTCCAAGACTTGGTTAACCCTTTAAATTTGACCATCTATTTTTGAATAGTATGTAGAACTTATGTTCAGATTTGTTTCAACTACACGATGAAGAGCTTGCCATCAAAATTTTAACTTTCTTCTAAAACATTTACCATTCAAGAGCATAGGTGTCACTTTTTCTTCCATGTTCTTATTTTCTATTGCTGCATAGATACTATGATTGGGTTCCTCTACCATTTTTCTTGGTATTGCTCAGTTTGGACATCGATTTACATAGTGTGGACCCCCACAATCGTAACAACCTCCCTTGGGATGTGGTGTCTTTTTTGGTTCTACTCTCTTGGCTTTTCTATTTGTGTCACTTTGGCCTACCTTCAAGGTTGATGATTGTTATTATTATTATTTCTCTTTTGGAATTTCTCCTTGAAATTCCCTTGTTTTCCATTGTTCTTCTTCTCAAAATTTGGGTTACCTTTGCTTCTATTATTATGCTCTTGTTACCATTTCATAAAATCAACATTCTTCATTTTTCTCATGGATTTTTGGTCTTCCTCTAATAAATTTGTATAATTAAAGTAAGTCTTGTTTAATTGCAAGTTGGACTCGGCTTGTTGAGCCAAATCATAAGCCTATTGTAGAGTCTTAGGCTTATTTATATTTAGTGTTGATAAAATCTTAGGGTCCATTATTAAGATAAATTTGTGTACCTTTAGATTCTCATCCTTCTCATATAAAGGGTACATACTTAAGCAACTTAACAAATTTCTAGTAGCATATTTCCACCATGTTGGTTCCTTGGAGGAGTGTGGAGAATTCCATGGATTTATCCACATAGTGCTACTTCGTAAAGAACCTATTATTAAAGGATTTTATTAAACCTTTCCAATTTAGATTCATTACCTCAATCTCTTGTCTATCTTTAAAGTGTTCCACCATTCCAATGTCATCTCCTGTAAGTGGAGAGTCGCCTAAACTATTTGGGTCACTAAGCAATAGTTCTTTATTGAAAAATAGATTGTTAACTAATTCATCAAAGCCTTGGATGAATCACCCCCTTACTTTCCAGTGAACTTGGTGGTTTTCACATTCTTAAAATGCTTAGTTAATTTTACTTTAATAAGGATCTCGACTTCATATTCTCTAGTAATAGTAGTTCCATCCTTCCTAGCCAAAGGATTTCTATTATGAAAGGTCTGACTCACTATATTTTCCAACAACTATATTTTTTGAGTCATTTTTTCCCTCCATTGGTTCATTTATTCTCTATGTTTATTCATTTTTTCCTACAATAGAGATACAATAGTAGTGAGGTTCTCCACCTCTATGTTTGAATTCCCTAAAATTTCTCCTTGATGTCAGCCTTGACACTATCTTATCTAGGTTTCCTTGGTGTTTGGGAAGATCATCGTCTTCCTCTTTTTAATCCTAGTTCTATAGTTCCTATTCACATAAAATAAGGATCAAGTTAGCTTACAATTTCTTCTTCGAATTGCACCTATAACCCATAGTTAGTTTCATCATATATGTGAACTAATAGTAGAGTATTATCATTTATTGATAATATTGATGGTCACTCTTACTCGATGTAAGGTGCCATCTCCAATGGAAGATATTTTCTTCTCAAAAGTCATGCATCAAGTCTAGCCAATCCTAAATTTCACTCCATATAAGTTGCTAGTCTTACAACCTAAAGCTTTGATACCAACTGTAAGAACCCAAAACTAACTAGCCTAGGAGAGGGATTTTTTTTAGAAGATAAATTGACAAGGTTCTCCAAGATATTTCTAAAACAAGATTTATAAGCATAAGGCATTACCATATTTTAAGATTTTAATGTTGAAGATATTTCTCGAGTGGATAGGAGGGGCAAAGATCTCATAATATCTTAGTGGTTTACCTTGTTCACCTATGTGGCTTAAAGTATGCTTTCATATGGTCTTCCCATTTCCTTACACTCTCCATGAGTGCAAGATGACTTGACCATAGCATTGGATTAACTCCATATCAGTATTTAAAGAAGAGAGATGCCATATTCCCATAACTCATAATAAGCCAATCTATAATAGTTCCTAGGGTGTTATGTATTTTTGCATAGTTAGTTGCACCTCCAAAATGAACTACTTGTCCTTTGTGCTTGGTTATTCCATATCCACGATGGGTTAACTAAAGTGATTACCATTCTATGTAGTAAATTCACATGGGATATATGAGCCTACCTGCCTAAATTTCTATCACTAAATCCTTCTTTCTAACAGGTTTTAAACCTTCATGGTTAGAAGAAAAATTCAAGTTACACCATTTAAATATTATCCAAAGACTCTCCATATTTGGGTTCACTTCAAATATCCTTTATCAAAAGTTCCTATTGCAAGACCTTCAAGTGTTGTTTTTTGCAACTACCTTAGGTTTGGTTCCATCCTTTAGGTTCATCTAGATTAGGATAGCTAAGAGCACCCCTAAAGAAAAACCCAAAACCCATATAAGAACATGGAACCTATGCAAAACACACTCTCTCTCACTCTTTCTCTCTCATTATACCATTAAGTAATATTTCATTCACTAACTGAATACCATTTACATGCATTAAATCAAATGTAACATCTACTCATTCAAAATATGTACTAAAACTAAAAAGCATACTATTTAAAATGAGAGAAGCATAAATCATCCTAAATATTTAATCCATAAAATTAATAGTAACTTCCTTTTTACCATTCTCTTAGAAATTATCAAAATAGAATACTTCTCAAAATCCATAGAATAATTATTTTTGACTAAGTTCTCCTTGAGTTTTAGAGTAATTTTACAAGTTGAGGGATCAACACAACTCATTATGATGACAAATGCATACCTATATGCTCATTTTCAAAAGTGCATCCATATAAACCATATGTAAATTAAAATAAATATCAATATTTTCTTTTCAAAAATATAAATAAGGAACCCCATAAATTCCTTGATTAAATGGATCCCACATCTATTTAATATTTAATTTTTTTCTATAAAAAAAATACAAGAAAGAAACACCCCATAATATTTATTCACTAATGAAATCCCTGTTCATTTAATAATTAATAAAGAAAAAATAATAACAATAATAAATGAACACAATTTTCAAGAGTTGTGGGTTCGACCAACAACTAAATATGGGGAAAAAGTCAAAGAATAAATATAATGTCTTCATGGTAGAAAGAAATGGAAATACATTTCTTTAGATTCAGATGAAGTTCATATTCAACACAATCTCTTGAATTTAAATTAGCTAATTAGGATCTTACACATCTTCAAAATCAACAAGGAGGATACCATTCTCCGAAAGGACTATTCTCAATCAAATCATCCTATGAATATCATATTCCCCCTAGAGGAGGAGTTTATCTGGTCAAGAAAGTGTGGTCCCTTGATTTTGTGCCAAAGTGTCATGATCCTCCCTTGGCAAACCTATGCATATGATGAATTCATGAACTAATATGCTATTTTATTATGGGAATGACTGACTATCTCATTTTTAGTTTATGCAAAACATGGAAGAATATGATGGTGCTAATGGATTTGCATCTTTTTAGAAGTAGGTTTTCTCATGGGTGGAAGAAAGAATTAGCCACAGAGAACAGGATACCTTAAGAAAAAGGAAACGATGGTATGATTTATTAATTGATAAGGAAATATTATTATTGTTTTAGCACCTACTTGTTTGTAAAATTTATTGAAGTGCCTATTAAATATTGTTGATTAAAGATTAGTTTTTTACACCCATATTGGGAAGGAAAATACTCCATGTAGGATGGAATCATTAAGAAGGAATTTAATGACTTGGCAGGTTGAATGAGTTATCACTTTATATTAATATGTAACATGTTGTTGATCAATATATATAAATAAATAATATTATTATTTCCAATAAAGCCTTTGGAAAGACATCGAAACATATTTTTGAATGTATTTATCAAAATAATCATGGAAGATAGTTGCTTGGTTGTTATTTCCCTATCATGTTTAATGGTAGAGGGGAACATGTGAAGGAGAAGTGGAAAAATAGCTTACACCCTCCATAATAACCAAAAATCTGGATGAGTGGGAGTGGTTAATAATGGGAAAGACAAAGTGAAAGAGGAGAGGGGACATCTTTTTGAAAAAATAAGGAAAAAAAATATGATAAATTTAAAATTGGATGGCTTATGCATAGCAGCTTGTTGGATTCAAACTACAATTCTCAGGTATTTTTTGAAAAACTTGTCATTGTGGTATGAGCTTAAGGTGTTGTTTTAAAAGAAAGACTCTGTTCTTTGATGAATTCTCTTGTAGTAAGATTTTTTGCTTGAATTTTTCCGTTTAATTAGAGCTTTTGAGTTTTTTTCAACTCTCTAAGTCATCATTATAAGGTCTAGAGAGTACCTTGTACTTTGAGTAGAAGCCCTTTCAGGTAAATGTATACTACACTTTTTTCTTTCTCGAAACTTTGAAGACCTTTGTCAAAGATGTATTTCCTTACTAATAGTGAATAGAAGGAGAAAATATATGTGGGAATTAAATATTTTCAAGTGAAAGCTAGTGGATAGCTTGAAGTAACATCCAAACTTAAAAAAAAATAGCCTTTGTTGTATTTGGCACTCAAAAAATTAGTTGGGTTTTATCAATGTTGTTAATTTGGTATTATTGTGGACTGAGTTGACCTTGAATACATTTATTTGTTAGAATGTTCATAGATTAACTAGCATCATGAGTGTAGAAACACTCTATATAGTAAAAAAAAGTGTTATCATGTGAAAATAGCTAATAGGTCTTAAGTAAATTTGCTAGATTGTAAACTATGTTGGTGTATGTGGCTCAATGTTAGTTATAGTTGATGTGTAAACAAAGTTATAAGACTAAATAAATTAAAATAATTGCATGCATGTGAGCATCAACAGTTTACATATTCACGATAGCCATAGATGTTAGAGCATACTCTGATGTTGTTATGATAGAGTTTATTTTGGAAACAAAGAATGGTGAAATTGTTAGTAGTTTCTAGTTTCAACATAGAAACATTTATTCGAATTAAGAGTCTTTCACTAAATTTCAAAAATGACAAAGAAAAGCCAGACCTCTCCATAGTGAATAGTCGAAGACCCCGAGATAAAGTATTATATTTTTATATTATTATTTTATGTTATTCTAGAATGAATCAAAATGTTTTAAAAAAAGAATTGGATTGTGTGAAAATTGTGTTGTTCTAGAATGAATAAGAATATTTTTAATAAGGAATCGAATGGTGTGTTTGTAAAAATATCTAGTTGAATAAATTAATGATGATTGTATGATGTTGAAAATAATTTGGACACAGAGCCCATTGTTTCACAAAAATATAAGGAATTCCTTTTGAATTTGTAACTTGCACTATGATGAGTAAAAGATTGTAATTGCATTATATCTAAGTGTATGATTGAAATTGACTTAATTATTTTGTTGTGTGCAATGAAAGAGCAATAATGCATTTAAGAATGCACCATGCATATTTAGTAGTTAATATGATCCCAAAATCACATCTCTTTCTGGATGGCAAGAGAAAGAACTCAAAGAACACTAAAATAAAGTAGCATTTGAGCACTAAGCAACGAAAGGAGATTAAAAATATCTTGTTGTTGTATATGCTAAAGCAATATTTATTAAACCCATATTGTAACCATATACCAATCTATAGTATTTGGTGTCTTTATGTAATAACCATTATTGCTGAATATTCCTAAATAGAGAGTGAATTTACTGAAGACTATATAATTAGACCTTGAAGGAATAAAATAAATAATAAGCCTATTCCCTTATCTTAGGTTAATGGGTGGAAAGGATATATATAATTAGCAAATATTATTTTTTTCTTGAAATAAATGGGTGGTAGGCCATCCTTTATTAACCATTGATTATTCCATTTTAAAAGGGGTTAGAATAAAAAATGCGCCCCTTTTGATGATGAATTATATAAGACTCAGAGAGTGTATTAATATGGGATATGATATGCTTTTTTTGAAAAAGGGACCCAAGCCTATTTAAATTATGTTGGTTTAATTGTATAAAAAGGAAAGTCCTACTAAAATAAAATAGGGCATGGTAGCTAGCTAAAATAACCCAATACAATAATGTTTAAATATTGTGTTAAAGCTACGGGGTCATTGGTCCTTAGCAATTAATTTACCAACCTATTTCTAATATGGTCTTTGGGACTTGAGAATTAGTTAACAGGCCTTCAATATGTTTACCCGATAGGACCCTCTTTGAAGAATAAAGGGAAGAAAATTAAACTTACCATTAGATTAATATCTAAAAGATCCTTTAGCCTTCTAATTTTTCTTAAGTGTGAATAATTATTTAAGTGGAATTTATAAAATAGGTAAGGATGGCTATTTAAAATAAGTATGCCATTGAAATTTAAAATAATGTATGTCCGTTCTTAATGAAATGGCTCCAATGACCCCTTTGAATAACAAGCGGAACTTCTAATTTATTTTAAAGGTCATGGGAATAATTGATAGACCTTATATGTAATGTTTATTGATTTATACTTTAAAATATTTAAACATAAGTTTCATTTAATGAAATAATATATCATTCATCTATCGATTAAGAAGGGATATTTTAAATGATTTAAGCATAGGTTTTTAGTTATTCAAAATATAGACCATTCATTTATCGATTAATGAGAGATGCTTTAAATGATTTAAGCATAGGTTTCATCTATTTAAGTGATAGATCATTCACCTATTAATTAATGAGGAAGGCTTCAATTAACCTTAAACATATGTTATGTTTTATAAAATATATATTTTTAAGGGAGTCTTGGTAAGAGGTCCCTTATTGTACAAATTGAAAGTAAGGATGACCTTAAAGATGAACCTTGGTAAATCAAAATATTAGTATGGATTAACCTAAGGGATGATATATTTCATGTGTTTTAACTATACATTAGAGGATAAAGTATTTCCTTTGATTTGATGAGTTGGGAATGTTAATGGATAACACACTATATGAGGTAGAAATATACATTGTGGATAATGTAGCTCATTGATTTAAGGAGATGAAATATAGTAATAGTTAACACAATTCATGTGATAGAAATACATAAGTGGATAGTACAATCCTTTATAGTTGAGTATTATTGATAACATTAGACGTAATAATGATTGAGTGGTACCATGAGTTAATAAGAGAAGGTCCTTCATCTACTTGATAGGCTTGCATAAGAATTCATTGAGAGGATTATGAGATTCTCTTCAATGAGTTGATGTGCCTACATTATACTCTTGGAAATATGATTTTCCTTTGAGCTCAGAACAAGGGAGGAGTTATCCTTAGGAATGAACATGAAGTTCATCTGATGGAATTTTAGGGTTCCATCATAGCATTATAACATGAATCAAAGGACCTATTCATGAATTAAAGACATGGAAACCATAGGAATTGTTGAAATTACTATGCTTGTTATGTTGATGGATGTATCAAAATAGGATTATGGATTTCATTTATACAATTGTACTTGAGGCAATTAAATTTAATAAAATGAAAATGAGATTTTTGGGATTGGGTTTATTCCTCATGAGGCTTCCTAGGATATATCATGTATCTCACGTGTGTGATGAAAATTGTTCATTCATGATTTTGTTTTCATTGTTTCTAGAGATATCTTTCTATGGATGTATTGTTCTAATCTTGTTGGTTTAATTATTGTAAATTATAATGGCTTTGCTCATGGGTCTTGACTAGAAGGAATAGAGAAGAGAGAGAAAGATGACCCATCTATAGTATTCTTAACCTACATAGATGGAATTACATTAGGTATGACTAAGAATATTCCTAATGAATGTAAATTCTTAATGATGTAACAAAAAAAATATCTCTCAAGTTTGGTTGAAAATTTTGGGATGTTATATTTGGTACGATAGAATTAGGTTGCAGGGGATTAGATGCTTCCTTGTGTAAGGTCGAGGATACTTTAGAATTGATCCTAGGAGAGATATATTACATTGAGATGATACCTTACATGGAGAAAGTTGGTTCACCATCGTCAATAGGATATTAATGAGTAAGCTTAAATAGAAATAGGATCTTGCACAGAGCAACAATGACTATAGCCATTATTGAATGAATGATAATGAAATAAGTTAGTTCATAAGGGTAAAGGGATTAACTATGATTAATTTGATTCAACCCTTAGGTAGATAATGAGAATTTCACCTTGCAGTGAGGCAAGTGTGACCTATATCATCACTAAGATATAATAAAGAGTCATAAAAAATAAAACACCTTGGGGGATACAAGGTGGTAATGACCTATAATGATACAAGTTATCTCTTAGGAAGATATATCTGACCATTAGAAGTACAACTAAAAGTAATTGTTACCTTCTAGGATGATAAAGGTAACAATAGAGAGAGTGTAATGGTGATAATGATTTTTAGAAATAAAATGAGTTTAGATCTTGTATTTTTTGTCACATTAGCTATCCTAAACCAGTAAAACCTAAGGATGGATCCAGACCTAAAGATGTTATGGTGTACCAATATCTAAAGGATTTGCAATGGGCACTTTGATAATGGAATTTTGAAGTGGATCCAAAGAGGACTTCCTTGGAGATACATTTTAGGTGGTATACAGTGAATACACTCTTCCAACCATGGAGGTTTGGATCCCATTATCAAATAGCTTTGTGATAGAACCCTGAATGAATATTAGATGTCCATGTAAGGGATGTCATGTAAAGTGATAGTCACCTCAATCAAACCATCATGAATATGGAATGATTGAGCACCATAGTTTTATCATGGTGTAATATGTAAACTAAGAGGTTCTTACACCTAAGTACTAGCTCGAAGGTCTCAGCTTAGTAAAGGAATTGACATCCATTTTATTGATTGAATAAGACATGGTTAGTCCTTACATTGTGGTCAAGTTGTCCTACATTTATGGGGAGTGTTAGGAAATGTGGGGAACTATGTTAAGTCATCCTTTAAGCTGTATGGGTAGTGTACAAGGTTAACCCTAGCAAACTACGAGATATTGATCACTCCTATCCACTCGGGGGATGTCTACAACATCTAAAATTTGAAATATGGTGGAACCTCTATGATCCTATTTGGTACATAATTTATGAACCATAAATGTGCAAATTAAAGTACTTTCATTCTCTCTCCTAGAATGGTTAAAATTTTACCTATTACTTTTTCATCCAACTTGAGTATGTGTCAATGAGAAATGGTATCCAAGGTAAGAAAGTGAAGTAGGGGATCTTCACAAAATATTTGATTACCTAAGAAGGTTAAATGTGAATGGAAACCAAAATCTAAAAATATTGTTGACTTGAGTAGGGATACAAGGGATCTAAGCTTGAATTTCAAAGAATTTGACATTGATCATGTGCCTTGAAACATCCAATTATGGAGCAGGTTCTCTAGCAAGTGAGGGTATTTATATTCCAGATGGTATATGGGTGTCGAGCTAGATCCTAAGGAAAATTTTGGGGAAATCCTAAAAAGAGGTAGGGAACCTCATGATTGTAGTATAGTTACTACAAGAAAAAATTGAATGATAGAGAGAATAGATGAACCAAAATGAGCAATTATTAGGATGATTATTGATCAAGTTCCCTAGAACGAAAGTTTTAATAAGGATAGGAGGAATACCCTATTATATAAGATAATGAAAATAAGATTCAAATATTGGTAGAGCTAGTCAAATACCTAAAGAATATCAGATTATTAAAATTGGTAATTTTAATTGAGGCATGGTTGTATGGAATTGAAAACAAATATTTTCCTTGAGGAATTATTCATTTGTAACCCAAATAGTAGGGTTACCCTTCATGTGCTTGATACAATTTTGAAATGGTTTTGACCAAACCTTAATCAACATCCAAGATAGAATTCTTTATTTTTATACAATTTTCTTGGTTTTCTAGTAGAATCCATTCTTGAGGTTTATAATTGGGAATAAAATTTTAAATTTCAAAAAGAGAATAGTGATGGAATTCTACCCCTAGTTAGGTTTTGATTATTTATTGAGAAATATTAGGAGTGGAATTATAATTTTGATTATGCATAATGAGAAAATAATAAAAATAGAGTTTTATGCATAGTTTGGAGTAATTCTTAGTGGAAAGAATAGATGAGGAGTCCATTCCTAGGAGTATGGAATCCTCTCTCTAAATTGTTAAAACATGTATCAAATTATGGGATTAGTAAACATTTGATGGTACCTAAAACCATCTTAGGAGTGGATCCTAAGACCTAGAAACATGGAAAGGATATTCTTCTAGAAGGTTATGTATGATTTTTGGTTGATCAATGTTTGGAATGACTCCTTATGTGGAGTAAGTGTGGCTAATGTTAGTGAGTGATAACACTTTTGTTACGACACCTCACATGGAGTGAGTGAGTCACTGGTATTATCAATAAAATATGATGATAATTCTATACGTGTTTAAGTTGTCTCTATGATGCAGGTGATAGGGCAAAGCAAGATCCATCAAGACCGCTATTTGAACTATGTGCCACTATGGAAAGTGGGGGTAAGGAAAACCAATGTTCATGATTATATATGCTTGTATTATAGGGAAACACATGGGACTATGTTTAGCCTAAGGGGGTAGTATGTCATGATCCTCCCTTGGAAAACCTATGCATATGATGAATTCATGAATTGATAGGTTATCTTATTGTTGGAATGACTATCTATCTCACATTTAGTTTCTGCAAAACACATATGGAAGAATATGATGTTGCTAATGGATTTGCACCTTTGTAGGAGCAGGTTTTCATGTGAGTAGAAGAAAGAATTAGCCACCAAGAATGGGATACCTTAAGAAAAATGGAAATGATGGGATGATTTATTCATTGATAAGGAAATATTATTATTGTTTTAGCACTTGCTTGTTTGCAATATTGATCAAAGCACTTGTTTTCTAAAATATTGTTGATAAAATATTCTTGTTTACACCCATCTTGGGAAGGAAGATACTCCACGTAGAATGAACTCATTAAGTAGGAATTTAATGACTTGATGGGTTGAATGAGTTATCACTTTATCTTAAGATAAAACTTACTACTGATCAAGCTATCAAAATAAATAATATTATTATTTCCAATAAATCCTTTGGAAAGACTTCAAAACATATTTTTGAATGTATTTATCAAACTAATCATGGATGGTAGTTGCTTTGTTGTTACTATCCCATCATGTCTAATGGTATAGGGGAATGTGCAAAGGGGAATTTGGAAAATATCTTATACCGTCCATAATACCCAAAAATTTAAACGAGTGGAAGTGGATAATATTGGGGAAGAAAAAGTGAAAGAGAAGAGGCGACCGCTTTTTAGGAAAAAAGAAAAAAAATAGACGATCAATTAGAAACTAGATGGGTTATGCATAGGAGCTCATTGGATTCAGATTGCAATACTTATGTAGTTTATGAAAAACATATTATTGTGGTATGTTCTTAAGGTGTTTTTTTAAAAGAAATACTCTTATCTTTGATGCATTCTATTGTAGTAATATTTGTTGGTTGAAGTTTTCCATTTAATTAGATTTGCTAAGTTTTTCAACTCTCGACTCTCTGAGTCATTGTTATATGATCTGGAGAGTGCCTTGTACTTTGAGTAGAAGCTCTTTCAAGTACATATGTACTATAATTTTTTATTTCTAGAAATTTTAGAGATATTTGTCAAAGATGTATTTCCTTACTAATAGTGAATTGAAGAAGAAGATATCTGCGGGAATTAAAGATTTGCAAGTGGAAGCAAGTGGATAGCTTGAAGTAATATCCAAAATTAAAAAAATAGCTTTTGTTGTATTTAACACCCATAAAATGAGTTGTATTTTATTAATTTTGTAAACTTGGTATTATTGTGGACTAAGTTGACCTTAAATATGTTTCTTGGTCATAGTGTTCATAGATTAATTGGCATCATGAGTGTAAATATGCTCTATGATGAGCACCAAAAATGCTCATTTTATATAAAATTTTAAAGGGTATCATTATTGGTTTAATTAGCATTTGAGATGTATTTTTATATAACTTATGCATATAATTGATAGAAAATGCAGTATTATGCTTGACTGGTGTTTTTAATTAAAAATATGTATAAATGCAGGTTTTGCTACTAATCTGGTGTTTTCCAGTCTACATCCCACTTGGACCTGGTATTGTGATGGGAGGCACCTTGATCCCATACATTTGGAGTCACCTTGATGTGCAAGAAGGTGCCTTGATCCCATAAATTTGGAGGCACCTTGATGTGCAAGAAGGTGCCTTGATCCCATACATTTGGAGGTGCCTTAATGTGCAATAAGGTTCCTTTATCCCATAAATTTGGAGGTGCCTTGATATAACCCAGTCAATAGGAAGGTACTTTGATGTCAACAGTAAGGTGCCTTGATTTCAATAGGAAGGCACTTTCATGAGGAAGTAGGTGCCTTGATGGTGCCTTGATGAGGAAGTAGGTGTCTTGATGGTGCCTTGATGAGGAAGTAGGTGCCTTGATGGTGCCTTGATGAGGAAGTAGGCACCTTGATGGCACCTTGATGAGGAAGAATGTGCCTTGGTCACAAGTAGGCACCCTGATATGACCAAGTCAACTTTGACCGATTGACCAATGGGCTAATGAGGTTGTTGCACGTGAGACAAAAAGGAAATATTCTAATGGTGCATTATGTTTAAAATAAGATAAAATATTTTTATTATTGATCGGTTGAGTGGTTGACCTTGTAAAGCTCTTAGAGCATTATTTTTAGGATGCACTATTTTAGGACTAGTTTGTTACGTACACCTAAGGATTATTATATTTATCCTTTCGGTGAATGGTCATGTTGTTAATAGGAGAATAAAATTTGTGTATAAACCAATTGTAACTACTCACGTCATGTGATTAAAAATATATCAATTTGTTATAGTAATGAGAGTTGACTATATTATACAAGAACATAGACTAGATGAATGAGGGGAGAGATTGATTATACAGTCAATAAAATAATTTTATTTCTTTATTATAGAGTTGCAAATACTCTTGTTCCCTTAAAGTAATCCTCATGTAATTTAGTCGGGCGGACTATATGCGGGAGCCTGGGCCCACTCCTTGTAGTAGTCCTCCCCTATTTTATTTTTGTTATTTATTTTTAGTAGATTAGATTTACTACTTTATTTCTTGATTTATTTTAATTTAGTTGTGTTTCATTTTCCTATACATTTAATTTCTTGTACTTTTATTTTCAGTATTTTTATTTCTAGAATTTTAATTTTCTGCACTTTGTTTTATTTGGTTTGGTTGAAATAAAAAATGCAAAACATTATCCACCAAATTAAATAGGTAAAAAAGGATTCATTCCCCCATGCTATAGGCATATACTATGCATGACACTCATAAGTTTACAAACTTACTGGATTGATAATTTATGGAAAAGAAATGATTGATTTCTGAACATAATTTTTACTCACCACTCTACACAGTATTGAGAAGCAACACACCCCACTGCTAATAAAATTTGGATCTATTGATGATTAATTTTTATTATCCAAGGGGACCCTCATGAAGTATTTTGGTTTTAATTCCAAATTTTTTTTGCATCAATATTTTAATTTTTTCCTACACCAAGGTGTCAAAAATGTTTGCCTAGAATATTGATCTCAATTGAATTTTTCTAGATATTTGTATGTCCATGATATTATTTCAAATAAAATATTTCAGGAAATTTAATTTTCAATGGTTTTATTAAGGTCTAAAATATTAAAATCAAATTTTAGGGTTCTTTGAATTTTGTCACTTTGTCCTAATTTTCTTCAAATTTGAAATCATCATAACTTTTGATAGAAGAATCCATTTGAGGTGATTCAAATTTTGGATGAAATATCTCGAGGTCTTTGGAAACCTCTTTGAAAATAAGAAAAGAGGTTGTTGAAAGTTTGAAGATAATTGATCAGAGGATTCAACATGGTGATGCTGATGGAACTACTAGGCAGGAGGAACGAACAAAACTAGCAGAGTTTCATAACATTTTGGCCTGTGAGGAAATATATTGGAGGAAAAAATCAAGGGCTCTTTGGTTGAAATATGAAGATTCAAATTCCAAGTTTTTTCATGTCACCCCGCTTAGAAACATAAGCAATAACAAGATAATTTTTTTTTTAAAAAGCAGATGGTTCTATTACTCAAGACTTAATAGAAATAAAAAAGGAGGCAGTAACTTATTTCAATTCTATCCTTGGTTAGGAATCATAGTGTAATGAGGAGGCCAAAGATATTCTCTTGCAATCCATTCCTAGCATAATAAATGAGAATATAAATCTTAAGATTCTATCTCCCTTTTCTAGTGAGGAAATTAAGGAAGCCTTGTTTAGCATGGAGCTAGACAAAGCCTCGGGACCCAATGGCTTTCCCCCTCATTTCTATCAAGTTTTTTGGGACATCGTAAATGAAGATGTAATTTTTGCTGTCAGATAATTCCAAGCAAGCAATCATATCCCAAAAGGTATGAACTCTAATTTTATTTCTCTAATTCCTAAGAAGCAAACCTCTGAATCTATGGTTGACTTCAGGCCAATTAGTCTGTGCAATTTTTCTTACAATATCCTAACTAAAGCCATTGCAAATATAATGAGAGATGTTCTAGCCGACATCATAGATCTGTGCCAGGGAAGCTCTTTCCATGGTAGGTCAATATTGGATGGAGTTATCACAGTTCATGAAGCTCTACACTCTGCTCATAAGACTAACAGGTCTGATTTTTCCCTCAATCTTAATATGAACAAAGCATTTGACAGGATAAATTGGGGCTTTCTGATTGCTATCCTTCTTAAGTTTGGTTTTCACCTCTAATGGGTTAATTTTATCAAAGAATGCATTTCTAAAGCATGGTTCTTGATTCTAGTTAATGGAACAACTACTAGTTACTTTTGAAGCCATAGAGGAATTCGGTAGGGGGACCCTCTCAACCCCATGTTATTCATCATTGTGGTAGAAGATTTAGGCAGAACCATCAAAACTGCTTGCAGTTCAAGGTTAATATCAGGAATCGAGACAAAATATCTCACTAGGGCTATTTCTCACCAACAATTCATTGATTATACCCTTCTATTTACTAAGGCATCGATGGTTGAGGCCAAAAGAATTAAATACATCCTGCAACTCTATAATGGCATTGCTGGTCAGAAAGTTAATTTCAGTAAAAGCAAGTTATATTTCTTGAACACCCCCATTCAGAGGTAAGGAAGGATTTTAGAAATTTTAGGGTGTGATATAGCAAACCTCCCCACTTTGTATCTTGGTCTCCCTCTTTTCATTGGTTCTCCGAGAGAGTCAATGTGGGACAGGGTTATTGAAAGAATTCAAAAAAATCTTGCTGGATGGAAAGATCATCTTCTATCTCAAGAAGGAAATTTGACCCTCACTAAGGCCTCTCTTCAGAGCATTCCAGTCTATTTCCTCTCCATTTTCAAAGCCCTTATGAAGGTATTCTAGAAAATTGAGAAACTCCAAAAAGAATTTTTATGGACTGGATCAGAGGAGAAAAAATGATACACCTTGTAGGATGGACCAAAGTGTGCAGACCCAGGGAAAACGAGGGCTTAGGTCTGAGGAGAATTGCTCATATGAATTTAGCTTGACTAGCTAAGCAAGTGTGGTGCCTAATTTATGGTGAATAAAATGAATGGACAACTATCATCAAATGAGAGTATCTTCAAAATATGGAATCTCTAAGTGACTCAATTCCAATCAGAGGTTCTTCTTTTTGGAAAGAAATTCTCAATTGTAATGAAATCATCAAAAAAGGTTTTAGATGGGTTTTAGGCAATGGTGAGAGGATAAATTGCTAGAATTATAGGTGGGATAAGGATTAACCACTGACGCAATAGCCTAACTTATCCTGAATCAGAGATATCATGGAAGAACTCATTGGTAGAAATCTATGATTATATGGTTGAGAAGGCAGAATGAAGTGGAAACAAATAAGGATTCAAGGATTTCAAGTGGAATCAAATGATATTTGTAACATTCTTGGGCAACATTTTATCCCCATGAGACCCAAGGAAGATCAAGTGATCTAGGCTCCTACGAAAAATGGGCAGTTCACTGTTAAATCAACTTACAAGATTTTGCTTGATGATGAGGATTTTGTCCTCCAAAAGGACTTAGTTTGGATAAAAAATTTAATTCCAAAAATTGCAGTCTTTTCATGGCTGGTTATCCAAGAAATAATTCTAACCATTGATAATATTATGCGTAAAGGTATTTGTATCACTAATCACTGTTATCTATGTAGGGCTAATTGGGAGACCATTTATCACATTTTCCTTGAGTGCCCTTTTTCCTTGACTGTCCTAAGTGGGGTTTTTAAGGCCTTCAATATTTCTTGGGTTAAACCAGCCACTAAATTTTATTTTTTTGTCTAGTGGCCTTGACCCTTTTCAAGCCAAAGACTTAGATACATGTGGAAAATTTGTCTCAATCACTATCTTTGGCAGGTGTGGTTAGAAAGGAACCATAGAGCCTTTAATGATTCTATTCATGATCATAAAACTATCATTGCCAAGATCCTATCCTTTACCAATGAGAATGTGAACCTTATCCCTTTTGATAGTTGTAAACCTCATCTATAGGAGACCATGATTGTTCAATATTTAAGCTTAACCTTTTTAGATGAGTCTATGCCTAGGTTAGTCAACCCCAGAGCCAATGTTAAGTGGTCCCCACCTCCTACAGGTTGGTTTAAGCTTAATTTTTATGGAGTGGCTAAGGATAATCCTGGCAGAGCAGGCACTGATGGTATTATGCGAGATCATAATGGGAATATGATTCTTGCATTTTTTGAATATTTGGGAACAAGGACAAACAATGAAGTTGAAGCTAGAGCTATGTGGAGAGGCCTTCAAATGACTCAAGACTTAGAAGACAATTTGATCGTAGAAGGAGATTCTATGCATGTTATAAATCTCCTCAATAATTGGAAAACACCTCCTTGGAGGATTAAAACAATTGTTGAAGAGGCTAGGATCCTTTTATAGGGAAGATAGGACAAAAAAACCCAACATGTCTTTTAGGAAGCTAACAAAATTGTTGATAAGCTGGCCAATTTGGGTGTCAATGGTGATGAACTTTTCAAATGGGAACACGATGTCCCGAGCGAAGTAGAGGAGCTTATTTAACAAGAATGCCAAGAATGATAGTAAAATTTACTGATAGGGAAGACACTGTAAGTTCAAAGGCTAGGAGTATTCCTGTCTCTTTTTTGAAATGGACTCACAATAAAAATTATTCGAGCTGTCAGTCTTCATGGATGTTGTTTGGAAATACCACAAAGACTAATGGGGATAGTCACATGTCAGATAACATGGCTCCTAGCCATATTAGTAATTTGAGGTTGGTTGATAATCATAGGGCAGGAAATAAATGACAATATAAGACTTCAAACCAGAGCCACGTGGACCACCAAATAGCCACCGCCATAAATCTAGCCAGCAGGTTCACTTCTCCAAGGCTGATTGGCCAAGACGAGATGTGGTCCCAAAGCATTTCATATAAGGAAGAAAGAAATTACCAAAGAATTATTAAGAGTAACTATCAATATAGAGCTTATGGG
This sequence comes from Wollemia nobilis, assembly GCA_028583015.1. NCBI lineage: Eukaryota > Viridiplantae > Streptophyta > Pinopsida > Araucariales > Araucariaceae > Wollemia > Wollemia nobilis. The sequence goes on along the minus strand of JAQPPZ010000386.1, from coordinate 468,427 downwards.
AGTTTTTTCAGTACTCTGCTATGTGTGTCTACAACTTTTTGTTTCTCCACTGTTTCAAGGAAGGGATCCATGTCTATTTCTTTTTTTCGTAATTATGATGTAGGTTTGTTTTCTCGGGGTATACCCAAAATATTGTATGAGGAGTTTCTTTTTGATAACAGGTTATGTGCCTTATCAGATGTAATGGCTTTGGCGGCATGTAGATTTTACATATATAAGATCCTTAGTAAGGACATGTTCATCAACAGCCCTGGGCTGATTTTTGTAAAAGGTTTTGGGTCAACCTGTAAAACCCGGTATTAATGCTATAGTATCTTATCTACCAAAAAAAATAAAAATCTTGAGCTCCTCTTTTCAATGGTACCAAATTTATAGGGTTTTAGACATGATTTGCTTTCCAAAAATAGTAGTTTCTCACTACAGCCAATGAAATTCTAAATACAATATATCTTGATATGTAATGAATTTTCGAATTATATCTGTCGATTTGAATACCCATTTGGCTCATTTAGATGCATGTAAAGTTTTGTTAAAATTATGGGTATTTTTAATTTTCATCATATTTTTGCACCACATGAAATAGACACTTCCAGGCATTTTTGAATTTGTTCTCCAGTATTGAAATTAATTTCAAGGTAAGGAGAATCCTTCACAGGCCATTAAAATACAAAATGAAAAATACCAGAGTATTTGGAATCAACGTATAATGCCAAAAGGAAAATTATCTAAGGAGGAGAGAGGTTGGAAAAATGGGATGACATTACACTTCGAGAGCATCCTGAAAGTCCATCTGCCATTCTCATGGTCGTAAATCTAGAAAATTAGTAGATAAAGTGAGATCCCAAAACCTATCCATGCTCATTGTTGAAAATATTAAAGTGTGATAAGTATAAAAGGAGTGTTAGGCTTTTAGGAAGGATAACATCAAAATTAAAATTAGAAACCCTCCACTCAACAAAGGAAATAAAATTGTTGGAAAAATGGGATACCATCACTCCCTGGTGAAGTCCCAAAATCCTACCCACTTAGAGAAATCATAAAATAAATACCCAAAAATTAAAAAATAAAGCCTCAACAATCATAAATAATTCAAACAATGAAGATGGAGCTCTAACATTAGAATATCATTCCTCACAAATATGAAAATGAAGTCTGGTAGTGAGCAATGATGTAATAATCTTAGGAAAGAATGCTCTTAAACCTATAAAATATTTTGTTGAAGCTCAAAGAAAAAATTAAAAAGGTAATAAAAATTTAAAAATCGAAACCTTGGAAAAATTAAATAAATTAAATTAATATTTTTGTTAATATTCTAACCTTACCCTTTTTTAATTTTTGTAAAAAATTGTTGGTGGTCACATTTAATATTGCAAATATCATGGCAGACATGAAACTTCAATACAAGCTAGGCAAGTATAAATGTGCAAGTATGGAAGATGTAGGAAGTCAATAATCCACCGAGATTTTATAAATGAAGAATTGATGAGACATGGCTACAAATGACTAAAAAGTAAAATCATTTGCATGCATTCACCATTTTATGGAGATAAAGATCATATTATATCTTAACCATTTATGGTGAGATACTCAGACATTTTTTAGAATTAGTTGAAGTTGATCGAAACTCTATTAAAATATAATTTTTTATTATGTAGAAGCCCAACAATAGGATTTTTATATTGTGGTTTAAGTCCTTGGGAGCAAGATATTTTTAAAATATTAGGGTATTTCCAGAGTCTATATACTTCCATTGAATGTAAAATAAGGATGCAAAAACTTGGAACTAAAGACTTCTTGAAATTTTCAGCAAATTTGTTTGAATGCTTTATTCTGTACCTAGGGCGGGTGTGCGGTCATCTTCTGAAACAATGTGTCCAGGAGCCTAATCATTTTTAGACTTTGATAAGTGCACTTTATTCCATTTTTGTCTCACTTAAGATTTATTTGATTTGATTTTAGATATATAAAATATTGAAATCATGTTATGTTGTTGGTTTTATTTTATTTTTTGTGCTTTAAATAAATTATAAAGGATAGATTCATCTCTATTTCATATATGCTTTGTTCTTACTTTGCTAGCTAGACTTCTAGTAAGAAACACCAAGTGAGGCTAGGACCCCTATGTTTGTAGTTACCTTTCTTTAGATTGGCAAGTCTCAAATTATCTCTGTCCCATGTTCAAAGTGGAAGGTGATCTTAGAAATTTGGACACCTTCCTCATTTGATTTATTTCATTATAAAGCTGAATAGTATAGTAAAATTGGTAGTTGTAATTTACAATTAGATTAGATATCCTCCCCTTTCTGCTCTACTTTATTCTCCCTATTTTTATTCTACTTTTATGTTGTTTAAAATTCTTTATTCATTTAATCTGCTAAAATTTGAAGGTCTAGATCAAACATTAGTGTAAATCTAATCATTGATACCACAAACTACCATCAAAGAACAATGAATATATGTTGAACTCATTACCGGTAAAACATAGTCCACTAAAAACTATTCCAAAAGTGGAAAAGAGTGAAGACGTTCAAACCGACTCTATAACTCACACCTTGGATATCTAACAAGATCCTAAAGTGAGAGGGAATTTATTCCCATTTAATTATTACTTGTTTTTTTATTTTAATCTTCACAGGGTGTGCATAAAACTCAAATCAACATAAATTGGCACTAGAAGGAGTGCCAACAAATAACTATCTAGTTTTTTCATGGTGTTTTTAATTAAATTGAAAAATATAATTATACGGTGTGTTCTATCTCTTGTTTCATTGAGTATTACATAAACCTTAAAACTCTTATCAACATTTAAACTGAGGGTCGTATAAAGTTGGATTCTATTTTTAGAATAACTAGGTCCCACACAAGGGCTATAGAGTTTCTTGTTTCTGAATAAGAAACCCCCAAGAGAAATAATCTTAGGAGGGCTAGATATTTATCCAATATAGTATTTTCATCGCTAGTGGTTCCCCTTGTGACTTAAAATCCTATAATTAATCTAATAGTCATAGAAAATTGGTTGGGTTCCACTGCCTTGACTATCCTTGGTGTAGCCCATAATTTACTCAGGAATCCTAAAAAATATCTTTCTACCTATAAGCATGATGGTGCTAGGACAACTGAAAAATGCTTGGTAGCCTTTCAAAAATGCTTTGAAGCTATTAAATGTGCAACATGAATATGTGGCCTATAGGTTATTCCATTTCACTCTCCATGAAGGAGCATACATTTGGTTTTTCAATCTAACAAATGAATCAATCACCTCCTAATATGATTTAGAAAAAATATTTATATCCCAATTTGATCAAGTAATTGATTCTAGTGTGTTGTATCAATAATACTCCAGTATTAAGAGAGGGTCTGGTGAAACCTCCAGGTATTTCAATGTGATATTTCAAAATACTTATAGTAGAATGATTGGTCAGTACATACCAAGTGTAGATCTAGCCTTGGAAATATATAAAATTACCCTAGATCTAGTGACCTCTATATTTCTTAGAAGAGACACCAATATCATGCCCTTGATAGAAGCTTACAAGGAAGCTCTAGTTCTTGAAAGATAGTTAGGACCTCAATATTTGAACAATCCTTTGATACCCTTTGTTACATAGAATACACCTATTTTGAATCTTAGACATCAGATGTTAATTCCAATGTGTCAGGATTTGCATAAATAAACTCCATTACTCTTTATACACATTGAGTATGCACACACTACAGAGAAGGAATATAACAAAATTGGTGTTGAATAAGTTTTAAATATGGTCCAAAAATTGGAAAATGACTTCCTAAGTTTTAAGAGACAAGTATCTAGAGGAGAGAGCTTAAACTATTTTCCTTACCAACTGAGAAAATTTCCTAGACATTTGTATGAAGCCAATAAGGATTACAACAAAGGTAATATATCTAAAGTAAAAATTTGTGACTTAGCTTTACCCAATTGGTCTCAGATTCATGAAACATCCCAACGTGAGGAATTATATTTTCTAGAGTTTTACAACACTTTTGAAGCTTTATCTGGTGAGTTAAGTTTTTCTAAGAATCAAAGAAATTCTAATGATTCTTGTTCATCCAAACATAGTGCTACTATGGTTTTAGATTCATTCACTTTCCTAGATGAGTCAAAAAATGTTGTGGAAATGCCTATGGATGAAGTGCAAGATTTTCAATAGTTTAGAAGAGATAATTACAATCTTAGGAACAAAAATCTAGAACCCAACACTATATCTATATATTTCAATAATGCTTATAGTATTCCACCTAATCCTTCCCCAAATAATAATCCACCTCCACCCAAAGTGGGAGATTAAAAAACACCAAATGGATTTGCTGCTCTATTCAAAAAGGATATAATATAGTGGAGGATATGAAGAAGATTGAGGCTAACATTACCCTCCATGAGATTGCTTAGATTACTGAATAGAGGGATAACTTGATTAATACTTACTCTATACATTCTACCAAACCTCTCAAAAAGGGTAAGAAAATGACATGCAAATATAACCATATAAAAAAAAATACTGAAGTTCCACATTTCCTAATAACAGTTCACATATTTGGGAAAATTTTACATAACTATCTAGTAGATTCTAGTGCTTCAACTAATGTTGTACCTCTAGAAATTTTCCAACAATTAGGTTTGACACTAGTAAAATATAATAGGAGATTCATTCGAATAGATAAAATTGAGGTCAAGGTGATAGGTGAACTTTAAGGTATACACATTCAGTTACCATATGAACTGAGAGAAAAACATAGAATTGACATTCAAGAGGTAGATATTCTTGTGGGATATAAGATACTTCTAAGTAGGGACTGGTCAAAATCTCTAAATGGGTATTTGGCCATATATTTTTCATAGATGTGGTTACCTTGGAAAGGTGTATCAAATCAATTAAGGATTGATAGAGATCCTTAGTATTGTTGTGACTATCACACAACTTGACCCAAATTTGGGGACCCACCATAAATTTTGATTTTTGGTCTTCTTTGATTGGTAATTTTTATAGGCCTCTACCCATTGTGTTTGAGATTTAGCTCCAAGGTTTAGATATTGGTTGGAGTCTCCTTTTGATTTCTTTATTTTTAATTATTTGGTTAGGTTTAATAGGTCCAGTTCCTTTATAATGTTGGGTAGGCCTATAATGGTGTATGTTAATTTCAAAGGCTTTGAGTTAAGATTGATTCGAGATTGGAAATAAATTTAATCAAGTTTAGAAAAAAGAAATATCCTCATGTAAAAATAAAGCAAATTAAAAATAAAAAATAAAAAATAAAATTAAAAATAAAATAAGGTAAGCAAATAAAAGTTAAAATAAAATAAAATAAAAAATAAAAGAAAAGGAAATGATGATGTGCATATGTATGTCTTGTGACTTTGTAGTTCGTTATACTTTAATGTTTTATGGTTATTATTTGTTTTATTTTAATGTTTCATGTTATCATCATTTTATGATTGTGTCGAGTTAAAAATCATTTCATCGTTTTAGTTATTTATTTATTTATTTTTGCTCTTAATGTTTGTTTCAATATTATACAATATTATTTTATGGTATGTATGTTAAAGCACATTTTAATTTTGTGTCTTCCTATTTGACATAGGAATGACACAAAAACATGATGGAGATGATTACATGGATGGACCCACACTGATGTGGGACCTCCACAATGAGAACATACACCTAGACATGAGGATGTGGACCTAAGCAATAAAGACGCAGACATATTGAATGTGAAGAACACAAGCTTATACTGAGAGGGGCGTGAACAATATAAGGGTACTTTTTAAATTTATTACCAAATCAATATTATATAGTGTATAGATAGCAATATCAATAGCAGTAATCAAAGCAATGCACAAAACACCATACACAATAGAGACACCATAATTTATGTGGTTCACCCAATGTGGGCTACTCCACGAAGAAAATATTTCACTAAAATTTTCTCAATCAATCTCTTGGGAATCCTTCCCAATTAAAATATTTATGGACCTCTGTCCAAAGGAGATGTTGATCCCCTAAATCTGGTTTGTGGATCTCTATCCATAGGAGAACTCCTCCTTTGCTCTGGTTGGTGATCCTCTAGAAGACTACTACCTCCACTGTGCTGGCTTGTGGATATCTATCCACTGAAGACTATGGTTCTCTATGCTCTATCACCTCCAAATATTTGTCTCAAATATGCACTAAACACAGTCCAGTTGGTCTAGTACAATTCTACTCAACACACTTACTCAAATATACACTAAACATAGTCCATTCGATCTAGCACAAATCTTCTCAACTTTACACTAAACATAGTCCAGTTGGTTTAGCACAAGTTTACTCAACAATCTCACTCAAATTTGCACTAAACACAGTCCAATTGATCTAGCACAAATTTTCTCAATAGATCCACTCAAAACCTACTCAAATCTACTCAATACGTCCACTCAGAAGCTACTCAAGTATGCTCAATCAGTCCACTCAGAACCTATCCAAATATGCTCAATAGGTCCACTCATAACCTATCTAAATATACTCAATAGGTCCACTCATAACCTGCTCAAATTTGATCAACAGGTCCATTCAGAACTTGTCCAAATCTACTCAATAGGTCCACTCAGAACCTCTCTAAATATGCTCAACAAGCTCACACAAAACTTGTCCAAATCTGCTCAACAAGTCCTCTCTAGAACTTGCTGAAATCTTCTCAACAAGTTCTCTCTAGAACTTTATCAAATCTGCTCAATAAGTCCTCTCTAGAACTTAACCAAATATGTATTGTAAGCTTCCACAAAAGCTCACACAAAATCAGTCCACAAGTCTCCTCAAAGACTTGAATCAGATATACTTAACAAGTCCACACATAGAACTTGTCCAATCTCATATAAGCATATAAAGAATTGTTAGAGACTCAATATGTTCTACTCTCAATGCATAATCACTTTCACAATTTTCTCAATCTCATAGAAGAATAAAGAGAATTGTTAGAGACTCAATATGTTCTATACTCAATGCTCAATCACTTTCACAATTCAAATCATAATGTAGAATAGTTTGTTTTATGGAACTTGAACAATCACTTTATACAACCACTTGACTAGGCTCAACCAACTCAACTCAACCAATTACTTAGTGAAAATCCCCTTTCTCATAAAACCTAGTCCAAGCATATATCAATCAACTCAAAATGTTTCCAACAATTGCTCAACAAAAAATCTCACATAACAATGATACTCATGTTATTTTCAAAACCCTAATTCAAGTTCTTTGCTCAACAACTCCAACAACAATTCTTATAACTCAATATTCACATAACAATGATACTCATGTTCTTTTAAAAAACCCTAACTGAAGTTCTTCACACAATCCAATGGCTTCAAAAACAATGCTTATAAAACAAGGTTTTAATCACAACTCTTAATTTTAGAAAATCTTGAAGCATTAAGTCAAACACTTTCAAAAAGGAAACCCTAATAAAATCCTTTTCACTCCAAAATTTATTTTCTAGTAAGCCAATCAATCAACTCAACCAAGAAATAATTTGCCCATACCTTTTTGCTTGACAAGGAGTTGATCTCACAAATCTGCCACACTCACAATTACTTCTTTTCCAATCTCAATAAGGCTTATAAGATAATAATTTCCTCAACAAAACACAATGCAACATGATATAAAAATTACACCTTATTAAATCCACAATATCTAAAATAATTTTAACACCCACAATTAATTTTGACCTTATATATTTTAAGGTAAATTAATTTTCACCTTATTACTCCACAAAATATTATCTTCCCATTTTAAAATTTCAATCCAACATATAGTAATTTTCTAACACTCCTTATTCCTCATTCTCACTTATTTAATTTACCTAAAAAAACTTCTTAATACTCCTTATAAATCCTAACATATATTAAATTTGAACTTTAGGCAATCGAAAAATAATAATAAAATTATTACCTTGCACTCTGTGGGTTTTGAACCCCTCACCAAAGCCTCTACGAATGACCTAGCTACAGGCTCCTCAACCATGTGTGCCTAATGCACATTTATAACCAAAAGGATCTTTGCACCCTTTATACCTTCCTTCGGTTCCTTTTGAATTGTGAAGAACTCGAAAACTTATTCCTCCACACATTCCTCAATAGGATTAGAATGCGGGTTTGTCTCCCCACAAGTGCCTTTAAAAGAACGTGCGTTGCCACTGGACCACCGTGTCCACCTTTGATTGGGATTCCCACTTTACTCACTTTTCTTCTTCTGCATGAGATGAAAAATACTTGTTTTGTCTTATTCCTCACAAAACTTTTGAATTTCCAATTAATGTTTTTAATGGCGCTTTCAATAATTCGATTGATGATTAATCTTACAAAGGTCTTTGTGGCCTCCTTTTATATATTAAGTCACTATTGACTTCAAACATCAGTGCTTCGATTCTTTCAACGATGTCAGCACCTTTATAAACACTTTATAATTTATACAAGGTGCCTTATTAAATTGGATGATGTCAGCATTAATTATAATTTATAAATATTTTAAATTCTAAAGAATTTAAATTTTATAAATTATAATTATAAGATTTAATTTTTAAAACCTTTCTTTACATTGCATTCCATGGTGTAAATAATATTTATTTATAAAATTTAAATTCTTATTGAATTTAAATAATTTATAGAAAATATTATATCTCATTTTTAACTTTGCACTGAATTCTTTGGGCTTCTTCCTGGATATCAAATAGCAACTTTGACAACTTTGTTCCTTGATGAAAAACCTTGATATTAATGTTGACTTCATTTCTTGACATCAATAACAATTTTAAATTTTAGGACTCAAAATATCCAACAGGATGTGGATTACCAGATGAAGGTGGCATGCATGGTTATGTGTACCCATCTTTGGGATGATGCTGTGAAAATATGGATTGGACGATGCATGACATGGATGTATATTTGTCACAGGTTTGGATATCGAGCATAGGGAGTTGGACAACATGGCCCTAGGTTGACATGAGGACCCTAACATGATGGAATCGAATGATATAAGTGGAGCACATATAGATTCAGATGTGGACCTAGACTAAGATAATAGTTCAACATTGGAGAGCAAAAATGGACAAGTCATATGGGGTGATGATCTATGGGATAATGATGACCAAACATTATGACATGTGAATTCATGGAATTGATGATGTGGAGTCATACTCAGTGAGTGAATATTATGGAAGAATCCACTATATCACTTACAATCATGGTCAGTGCGACATCTGGTGAACTTGAGAAATCAGAAAGAAATGATAGAGAGATTTTAGTGCTCACCATTAGCTGAGATGAAAAAAATTATTTGTTTTAGAAAATAAAAAGGGATATGGAAGGTTTTAATTATTTTTAGAACTATCAAATCCAGAGAGCAGATTCTGTGAACTTGTAATATCAGTAGCAGCACCAATGGTCACCTCAAAGTTTTAGGGGGATTTAAATTTGCCATTAGGATCTAAAGAAATGATCGAAGACCATGTTGCACCATGGAAAAAGATCACCACTATCACTGTCAATGTAGGGGGTTGTTCACAGTTAGAGGAATTCCATAAAGAGGCACAAGAGAAATATTATTCTTTGATGGTCACATTAACATTAATATTGTTTACATATTTAATTTCATCTAAGCCTAAAGACCCAGGTTACACGACCTCATCAAATTTTAATAAGGCCACTTAAGGATAGCCATGCAAGATGCATGTATCAAAATAAGACCTAAAAAGCTTCACATATATGGTAATATGTAAAATACAAAAATGAATTATATGGTTGTGAAATTTTGTGTATAGAAGCAACGAAAAATCATCGCTTGATGTAAATTTTGGTGGAGTCATGATCGTTATGCCTTAAAAATCTGGTGAAGTCTACAATATAAGCATACATTAATATTATGATTAATAAACTAAAACTGGAAACCATGATCACACAAATAATTGTGGGCAACAATAGAGGGAAGTAGGTTTGAATGAGGTTGTCAATGATTGGACTAGATGTAACACCCATTATTCTATCATTTAGTTGTTAATAACGATGCAGCTATTGTAGTTCCCACAAGCATTGGTGATGCCAAATATCAAGCTTACCTTGCCAATTCTAGTCCTTATCATCACAAAAGGACGTGGTTCTAGAGAAAAATATTGCACCATGAGTATTTTGAATAAACAAGGAACATTAAAATGCTGGATTAAAAGGAAAAAATAGCAACAGTTGGATGGTCTCATTACACATGTGTCGCAAAGAAGTAATGAATATATTCCCTTTCGTGTAAGGATGTTATCAATAGAAACATTAATACATGGAAAACCGGTTATGAAATAGGTATTATAAAGGCATTTCACAACACACAAGCAAAAATATTTAGTGTTGCAATAGCAGCCAAGTCTATTATAAGATGATAAAAATTTGAAGGCACTCGTAGGAATAATGATGAAAGTGCTATAGGGAGGGAAAGTCACATATGATAATAATCACACATAGCCAGTGTTATCATAGACATTGATTGATTAATGATAATTAGACTTGCTTCCTACTCAAATAGTTACTTCGAGGGCTGGTAGCCACGAGACTTTGATGGTGAATATTGGTTCCAAGCACACTTTGAAGAAAAATATCCATCCAATATATGAAGAATCTAGCCAATATGAGAAGTATCTATGTCATTGCACTTGGAAAAGAGTTACACATGAATATTTTGGAATTATTTATCATGGTGGTCATAGACAAAGAATAAATGAAATGATTTTCATTGGAGGGAGCATGAAAGGAAGAGTTTTTGCTTTGTCTATTTTCTTATTATTTTATTATTGTTGGAATGTTAAATACGGGGGAGTATCCACAGAGAGAGGGCTAGAAATTTTGAAATAGGAGGCATGGAAGAATATTGTAAGGCTCTCAAACTAATGCCAATATTCTAGTTTCACCCTTGTATGCAAAATAGAGGGTTTGAGCACAATATAGATTTATTTGCATATTTTTCTACATGTATTGGAATTATTTTTAATGGTGTTTTATGGATGAATATGGTAACATCATGTAGATATTTTTAATGCATGTTTTTACCCCTTATATTTTTGCCATAACTATATTTTAGATTATGTGAATGCAGATCTAACCTGGTTGTGTTTTCGTGTTCAGGATCTAACTTTTCTACAACTTAGTTTGGATTAGTTTTCAGTAGTTTTTCTTTGGTCATTTTCCATATTCTGGTCTATATTATAGATTTTTAAATTTTAATTTCTCTAACCCTAGATTTTTGCAATTTCTTTTATAATTTCATTTCATTTTATTTTGTTTATCAAGCACTCAAAATCAGGTTTTTTTTTCTCCACTAAAATTTCAATATTTTGTAGTAATAAAATATCTGAATAATTCTTTTTCCAAGACATGTATCTTTAATTATTTGGATAATCATTTAATGAGTTTTTGGAATAAAGGAATCAACACTTCATATATTTTTAACATTTATTTTATCAACTAAAGACCAATATAAATTCAATTTACATTCATGGGAGGAATATACTAACTCCAAATTTCATATTAATACAAAATATTAGATGAAGTGGTTCACCACAATACTTGCTAACAACAACATATTAATATAAAATAAAATGAATATGCTAACAGCAAGTACTGACTCTAATTTAAAATTAAATCAAATATAGAACAAAGTGGTTTTCCACAGAACTAGCTAGTGGAACATTTTAATTTAAGATAAAAGAAATTTTTTAACAGGGATTCATGGGTAGATCACTTTAAAAAATCATAAATAAAATGAGTTAGGATCAATTTTTAATTCTCTCATCATTTATTTTTGCACATAAGGGAACTCAAAACCTTTCATTGATATAAAGCATGGCAAATAATTTTAAACATAGGCTCCTTGTTAACAGTTATTTGCAAATCACTAAGGTATTCTAAGCATTTATTTTGACACATAAAGTAAAAGGAACCTTGGAGAAATTTCTATTTCTTTGTAAGAGAGGGTTTTGCTAACAAAATTCTAATTGTGAGCGTGATTTTGCAATAGGGTAAAATTATCACTCAACAGAATTGGTGCTAGAAGGAGGTCTTATTGAATGGTTTATGTTATTGTTGTTTTAAATGCTAACTTGTTCTTAAAAAGTTGTCTTGAAGATATTTGTTTTTACTAATGAATATTTGTTGATACTTTATTGTGATCATTGATTGAAAATTTATTTAATTGGTAATACATTTATTCTAACCATTTTCTTGAGAATATTTCTTGTTGTTATGGTTTAGTCAATGTATTGTTAACAAATATTTGTTGTTGTCATTGTTAATCTAGAACCTAAGGGTATCATTACTAGGTCTAAGGTTGCAGAAGATACCATCTTCCAAATTCTATCTTCTACTTAGAGACATACAAGAACCAAGAGTGAAGTAATTGTTATTTCATCTAGTGGGGTTTCAATTGGACCACCTATTGTCCCTATTCTACCTATTGTTCCTATGGTTACCCCTCAACCCAATATAATGGCTACAAATTTTGATTGGTATGGGGTACACAATAATACTTTGAACATTTCTAGAGTTTCCTATGACTTACCTAAGAACATAGAGAAACTTTTTCCCAAATACATGCACAATGGTACAAGACTTGCAAAAGAACACATTCGAGCCTATAAGAACACCTTAATTAGGCTACAAGTTTAACATGAAGATGTGGCTTGTAGATTTTTCCTTTGATCCTAGATGACCTGGCATATGATTGGTACATAAGTCTAACCATTGGCTCTATTACCTCCTAGGCCCAATAACAAACCACTTTTGTTAACCCCTTTAGGTTACCTTTAGATCCTGCCATAATTTACAATCAATTTGTGACTTGCAAAAGGGGACATAATGAATTGCTAAGAATGTTTAGCACCTAATTTCAAAATATCTATGTGATATTGACTGGTCACTTTTTTGTTACTACGAATGTTTCTCTTAAGATATACTTTGGGGTATTATATCCTTTGACCGCCATGTTTTCTAGGAGCTATCCTTTGGTCACTAATATTGCCTTCGAATACACGGAGGCCATGACTATCGAGCAACAGTTGATTCCACAGGGCTATGAGATAGGAAAATTACCTATGGTGGGGCAAATTGGGGCTTACAACTAGATTCCTATGATAAACCAAGCTTTGTCACAATATAATATTATGTTGAACACTTTTACCTAAAATAAATTTTACCCTACCATGCCCACTTATCCTTCCACAATCGCTTATTTGAACACACCTATTCATCCAACCACCCCATTATTGTTAGAGAACCAATTGACCACTCATGGAGTTACAAAAAAAAGTGCTCAGGCCTTGCCTACATGTTTCAATCCAACACCCATATAGAGTTTGAATCCATTTCCAAATCCAAATCTTCAAGATCAAAATATTTTACAGGATCTAAATGTTCAAAATCAAAGTGTGGTACAAAATCAAAACATTCCAAGTTTTTGGAATACAACTAATCCTACCACTACTATAACTCAAGCCAATGATCTTGAGTCAAAGGTAAAATACCTAAAGAGGTTGATCCAGAAGCTAATTAGTGATATGGTTCAATACCAAAAGTGCACATTACCAAACCAACAAAACAAGAACTTTAGCTTTTAAAGGAAACAATGGAAAACATGACCAAACAATGGGGGGGTACCTATTCAGGTTTCTAATCAAAATAATTTTAGTTCTAGCCAATATTATGTGATTGTTAATCTTTCAGATTTCACTAGGAGCAATTGGTGTAGGATGCATTCCACTAATGAGCACAATGAAAAGGAATACTAAGTGCTTTAATAGTCCAAAGGTATTTTTCAACAAGATATTTATGATTTGGAAATAGTAGCTAATGATGATTGTTATCATCAAGCTAGTTCAATCAGAGGTAAGGGACATGCTTTAGTTGTTAAAAATTTTGGATTCAAAAGTGAAGAAGAAGAGGAGGAGGATGATACCATAGAAGAAGAAGTTTAGGCCTTTAGGTAGTTTAAAAAATGGAATCACAACTACCACTTGAGGAATAATAATAAGACCCAAAATACTTCTTCTATTCCTCCATACAACTCCATTATTTCACCTAATGCCAAGGCAAACAAAAACCCTCCATATCAATCTTGAATTGAATCATCCAAACCAATTCAAAGCGTGCAAAGTCTTGATAAAATTTCTTATAATATTATTGATAATTTGAATAAAACAAAAGCTAATATTACTTTATTTGATGTAGGACGGATGAAGAATCAACAAGATGTTTTTATGGAGGCTTTGGATGAATCAAGCAATACTGACACTAAGGGAAATATAAAGTCACATTATTACTTGCAAAATGAGAAAGGAGAAGTTTTTCCTTTCCTCCTAATAGTTAAAATTATAGGAAATAATCTACACAATTGTTTGATAGATTCAAGTACATCGGGTAATGTAATATCTTATGCTATTTGTAAGATATTGGGTTTGAAACCTAATCCTTCAAACAAAATGGTGGTAAATTAGATAGATCTAAGGTAAATATGGTAGGCATACTTCATAACATCCATGTTTATATTTCATTAGAACCTAGAATTCAGAAATATATTGATATTCTTGTTGTTAAGATTCCTGACAAATATGGTATGTTACTGGCTAGGGATTGGAGCAAAAACTTGAATGACTATTTTTCCATGAATTGTTCATATATGTGGTTACCTTGGAAATGGGAATCCAATTAGATATGAATTGAGAGAGAGCCCAGACTCAAGGAAATTATCACGAAGTATAATAGGACAAATGAAACCCTTTAAAATTAGTGTAATTTAGGTGTTTATGCATTGGATACCATATTGGTCACAAATGAATTTGACGTTGAAATGTTATCTTGTAGTCCTCTTGATGATGAAAATCTTGTTTGGACACTCAAATTTGATGGATCTAGATCCAAAAAAGGTAGTGGATCTAGAGTGGAACTTATTAGCCCTAAAGGGAGGTCTTCTCTTACTACATTTAGATTACAATTTTCATGCACTTGCAATGTAGCGGAGTATGAAGCCTTGATTTTGGGACTATGAATAGCTCTAAATAAGAAGATAAAATGTTTGAAAATTTTAGAGGATTCACTACTAGTTTTGAGGCAAGTTAAGGATAAATACACATGTCGAGACGAAATGCTAACCCACTACAAAACTAGAGTTATATATTTGATTGATGAATTTGAAGCCTTTAATGTCTCTCTAATTTCTAGAAAGAGTAATCGGGTCACTAACTCTTTAGCAGTTTCTACAAGTACACTAAATCCTATCGATAAAAAGAAACTAAAAATATTTTCAATAGAATTTATCCCTTGTCTTTCTATACCTGACAATGTTAAAAACTTATAGGTATTTGAAAGTGATAGACACCTCTTTAATTTCATGACTAACTTAAGTGTATTTGAAAATTAGGTGATTGATGAAGACCAAATATTACAAGAGGATGAGGATGAAGAAGATAAGACAATGAAGAGAATTAATGCTATCCCAAAAGGCACTATTGCACTGGAGAAATTTTTTGTTATTGAATGCCAAAGCAAGAATTCTGGCAAAATCCTACCCAAGAATGATGTGTATGATGTAGTCAATATTGGAAATGAGGATTTGCATAATGTACTTATTGGGGAAATCATGTAAACCTCAATAAAAGGAAGGAATAATGCATGTTCTTGGGGACTACATGGATTGTATTGCATGGAATTATGAGGACTTAAAGACTTATGATTAAAACATTATCATGCATACCATCCCTCTAAAGCCAAACTCTAAAACTTTCATACAGAAACAACGTCTAGTTAACCCATTATTGGAGCCATTCATAGAGAAGGAAGTAAAGAAGATAGATGCAAATATTATATTTCCTATTCAAAATTACACATGGGTTGCTAACATAGTTCTTGTTAGAAAGAAAACTGGTGATATTATATTATGTATTGATTTCAAAAATCATAATGAAGATTCACAAAAAGATAACTACCTTATTCCTTATGTTGATAAAATTTTACAAATGGTCAATGGGTTTGAAACGAAATCCTTTATTGATGGATATTTGGGTTATAACCAAATTATCATTGACCCAAGAGATAGAATGAAGACTACTTTTATCATTAAATGAGAAACATTTTCTTACAAGAGAATACATTTTGGTCTCCTTAATGTAGGTGTTACTTTTCAATGTGCCATGGAATATGCTTTTAGAGATCTTATTGGTAAATGCATAGTCGTTTATGTTGATGATATCCATGTTTTCTCAAAGATATGACAAGATCATATTAATGATTCTCCAAAGGTGTAGAGAACATGGAATCTCACTTAATCCTAAAAAGTGCATCTTTGGGGTAACTGAGGGGAAATTGTTGGGGTATGTAATATTGAAATATGGTATTTCTATAGACCCTGTGTGAATAGAGGTAATTCAAAATATCCCTTTTTTGGGTAGTAAGAAATATCTTAGGTCATTCTTTGGAAAAATTAAATTTATTAGGAAATTCGTTTTTGGATTTGTTGAAATTATTAAACCATTGAATGACATGTTGAAAAATTATGTGAATATTAAGTGTACATGTGAGGCTAGGAATTATTTCTAGAGTGTTAAATATGTCATTTCTAACGCATTTGTTTTGGTAAGTCCTGACTATAAGAAGCCATTATTCATCTACACTTTTGCATCCAATCATTCATATGCTAGCATGCTAACTCAAAAAAGTGAAGTTAATTCTAAAATCCCTATTGCTTTTATGAGTTCATCTTTGAAATATTCACAGTTGAGATATACCATTTTGGATAAGCAAGGGTATGCCTTATTTAAAACTGTCAAAAATATTAAGCATTATATTTTACATAGTAGATTTTCTATTTTACGTGATCATGCTATAAAAAATATGTTGATGTAGAATGAACTAGGTGAAAAATGAGGAAAGTGGATGTCTACTTTACAAGAATTTGATCTTGAAATCCACCCAATGAATCTAGTTTGAGTCCAAGGTTTGATGAAAGCACTTGCAAAGATAGACCCTCAAATTTCTTGTGAACATTATAATGTAGAGGACATCACGCAAGATGAATGGTATATTGATATTGTTTATTTCTTATTGAATGGTAAGTGTCCTTCACATTTTAATTTCATAAAAAGAAGGGCTCTTCATTTAAAATTTGTGAACTTTATGGTTATTGTTGGTGTATTATACAAGAAGAATCATGAAGGAATCTTTCTTTGTTGCTTGAATAAGGAGGAATCCACTCACATATTGCATGAATTCCATGGTAAGTATGGGATAGGGCATGGTTCCAAAAATGCCACAACACACCAAATATTGAGATATGGCTACTATTATCCACATATATTTAAGGATACCCATTCCCATGTGTGATCCTTTCATATCTGTTAGATTGCTACCAATAGATAGATATAGGCATCTATGCCATTGTAATAGGTAGTTGAAATGAGACCTTTTGCTCAGTGGGGCCTAGATTTTTTAGGGTTTATAAACCCTAATTATTTAGCTTACCATAAGTAAATTCTCACCACTTCTAATTATTGTACTAGATGTATGGAATCTATCCCCACAAAAAATTGTACTACTAAGGTCATGATTCAATTTTTGGAATAATACATCGTGACTAGGTTTGGAATACCCCATTCAATTGTCTACAATAATGGTTCTAGTTTTATTTCAATCCATTTTGTAGACTAGTATTATGATAACAATGTGAGCATCAATCATTCTTCTAATTACTGCCCACAAGGTAATGGATTAGTTGAATCTTCTAATAAAAACTTGTTGTCAATCATAAAAACATATTGCTTGAACATAATCCTAGGGATTATCACAATAAATTAAAGTTTGAATTATGGGTATATAGAATAAGAATTAAGGAATCCATTAGAACCTCACCCTATCATTTGGTATATGGTCAAGATCCAATTTTCCCCGCTAATATTTAATTGTAAACCTTTCAATTCATGAAATAATATCTTGAAATGTATGATAAAATAGAATCTCATCTCACTCACCTCATGCACTTAGATGAAAAGTGAGAGGATACCTTGCTTCATTACAGCAAGCATCAGTACATTGTTAAAAAAATGTTTGACAAAAGGGCTAAAATTAAAGATTTTAGAATTTTTGATTTGGTGTTGCTTTGGGATAAGGAACATGAAAACATGGTGACTATATTTAGATTGGTCCTTATCAAAATTTTAAAATCCTTGGTGAAAATATTTTTTAGTTGAAAATTTTGAGTTGTGATGATGTTCACTTTCCTGTGAATAGAAAATTCCTCAAACACTACTTTCACCCATGAGGCAGTGGAATTCTTGTATTATTTGTACCATACTTGTATATTATTGTATATTGAATTGGGGTTTTTGTGCTTTTGATTTTATTGTTGTCTTGGTGTGGCACTTATGTGCATTGTTTTACAAGCTTATTCTTCTACTTTCTTATCAGTTTCCATTAGTTTAGGTTAGGGTGTTGCTTTTCAGTTTTTCATTTTGGTTTTCTCACTTTGCTTGTGGTAAAGTTTAGTGATGGTCACTAAATCCTAGTTCCTGTGTTTTTAATGTTTCTTTGTCATGTAAGGTGGTATTACCTTGTCTAAAAATAGGTGAAATTGAGGAATAAGGGGATGCAATTGCTTAGTGAAATTCTTATATTTTGGTACTAAAATGGTAGAAGGTGGAACAATGAAACATTTCACCAAAGCTCCACATATAACTCACATACTAAAGGGTATTATTGGAATATTAAAGGATAAAGTCATTTTGATTTGCAAATTAAGGTGAAAATCTAACACACTCCATATTTAGCCTTGAATGGTCTCTAACCTAGGTGGCAGGTGAATTTTGCAAAGCAATACAATGCTTAATAAAAAAAAGAGATAAGGAAAGAAAAACCAAATTAATAAAAAGATAAAAGTTATATCCATTAGGGATATAGATGCATGGATGGTAGTGGAGCAATGTCTAGACAAAAATAAAAAATAAGTAAAAGCAAAATTACTCTAATGCTTGGGGCTATAGACGCTTGAATAGCAATAGAGAAAGGTCTAGAAGAGATCACGACCATATCCATTAAGGCTATGGATGTATGGTTGGAAATGGAGTAATACAGAGGTACATTTTAATGAGTGATATTCTATAGCCTAAATGTAAAATAGGTGATGAAATATGGATTGTTTCAATAATGCAATTCTCCTTTGAATTTATCTACCTCCATCTCCTTTGGATATTTCTAAATAGTTCTTATTTCATTTATCTTTGGTTTTCTTGGTTTCAGGTTTGGTTCTTCATCCAAAATTCTCAGGAGCATTTCCTAGCAGAGTCACCATTTGTTGTGACTATCACACAACTTGCCCCAAATTTGGGGACCCATCATAAATTTTGAGTTTTGGTCTTCTTTGATTGATAATTTTCATAGGAATATACCCATTGGGTTTGCAATATAGCTCCAAGGTTTGGATGTTAGTTGGAGTCTCCTTTTGATTTCTTTGTTTTTAATGCTTTGGATAGGTTTAATAAGTCGAGTTCTTTTATAATATTGGGTAGGCCTATAGTGATGTATTTAATTTTGAAGGCTTTGAGTTAATATTAGTTCAATATTGAAAATCAATTAATCAAGTTTAAACAAAAGAAATATCCTCATGTAAAAATAAAGCAAAAAAAAAAAAATAACAATAAAATAAATTAAAATAAAAATAAAATAAAAAAGAAAAGAAAAGGAAATGATGATTTGCATATGTATGTCTTGTGACTTTGTAGTTCATTTTACTTTAATATTTTATGGTTATTCTTTGTTTTATTCTAATGTTTCATGTTATCGTCATTTTATGATTGTGTCGAGTTAAAGGTTATTTCATCGTTTTAGTTATTTTTTTTGCTCTTAATGTTTGTTTCAATATTATCCAATATTTTTTTATGGTATGTATGTTAAAGCACATTTTAATTTTATGTCTTCCTATTTGACATAGGAATGACACCGATGCATGATGGTGATGATTACGTGGACGGACCCGCACTGACGTGGGACCTCCACAATGAGGACATATGCCTAGATGCAAGGATGTAGACCTAAGAAATAAAGACACATAAAACAATGTGGGTGACGATTTGGAGTATGTGGTATGTAGGCAATGAAAAATTATATGGTAGGCATAATGTTGACGAAGCAGGAAAAGTTGCTCAAGACATTGCAGGGATGATCGGGACATATTGGATGTGGATTACCGAACAAAAGTTGCCTGTGTGGTTATGTGTACCCATATTTGGGCCAATGCCATGAAAATATGGACTGGAAAATGTATGACATGGATGTAGATTTGGACACCGAGCATAAGGACTTGGAAAACATGGGCATAGCTTGACATGATGACCCTAACATGATGGAACCAGACAATGTACATGGAGTGCAGACAAATTTAGATGTGGAACTATACTAAGATAACAATTTAGCATTGGAGAGTAAAATTATACTGGTCATATGGGGTGATGATCTACGAGACAATGATGATTGAAAATTATGGCATATGGATCCCACTTAATTGATGACCTGGAGATGTACTTATTGAGTGTATATTGTGGAAGAATATGTTGTATCACTTATAATAGTGGTTAGCATGACGTTCAATGAACTTGAGAAAGGAAAAGGAAATTATTGGGATAATTCAGCACTGACCATTGGCTGAGATGGAAATTTTTGTTTTTTTTTAAACTAAAGAGGGATATGGAAGGTTTTTTTTTTTTAGAAGTGTCAAATCTAGAGAGTAGATTTTGTGAGCTTGTAACAATAGTAGCAGCACCAATGGCCGCCTCAAAATTCCATGGAGATTTACAGTTGCTATTAGGGTCTAAAGAAATTATCAAAGGCCATGTTGCATCTTGGCAAAAGGTTGCTGTTATCACTATCTATGGAGTGGATTGTTCATATTTGGAGGACATCCACAAAGAGGCACAAGAGGAACCTAATTATTCAATGAAGGTCACATTGGTATTAATTTGTTTACATTATTTTTTTCATCCAAGCCTAAAGGCCTAGGTTACATGACCTCATCAAAGACTAATAAGTCCACTTAAGGATAGCCATGCAATATGCATGTATCAAAATAGGACTTGAAAAGCTTCACGTTTGTGACAATATAGAAAATACAAAATTGAATTTGCTGGCCATGAAATTTGGTGCATAGTAGTAATGAAAAATTATTGCTTGATATAAATTCTAGTGGAGTCATGATCGTTATGCCTCGACGGTCTGGTGAAGTCTACAATATAAGCTTACGTTAATATTGTGATTAAGAAATTGAAACTGAAAACCATAATCATAAAAGAATAGTGCACCAACAGAGGGATGTAGGTGTGAATGATATTGTTGGTGATTGGACTGGATGTAATGCCTGTTATTCTATCATTTAATTTTTAAAAATGATGCAGCTATTGCATTTACCACAAGCATTGGTGATGCCAAAGTTCAAGCTTACCTTGCCAATGTAAGTCCTTGTCATCACAAAAGGACATGGTTCTAGAGAGAAAGCCCACGTTGTGAGCATTTTAAATAATTAGGAAACATTAAAATGCTTGACTAAAAAAAAAAATGATAGCAATTGCACGGTGTCATTACACGTGTCATGGAAAATTAATGAAGATATTCATTTTTGTGTAAGGATGTTATCAAGAGAGACATTACTACATGGTAAACTAGTTACAAAATAGATATTATAAAGGAATTTCACAACGTGCAAGAAAAGATATTTAGTGCTACAATAATAGCAATATTTATTATAAGATCACAAATATTTGAAGGCACTTATAGAAATAATGACAAAAGCATTATGAGGAGGGAAGGTCACATATGAGAATAATCGCACATGGCCAAAAATATCATAGAAATTGATTTATTAATGGTCGTTAGACCTACTACCTACCCAGACGATTACTCCCAGGATGGTAGCCATGAGGCTTTTGTGGTGAATATTGGTTCCAAGCACACTTTGAAGCAAAACTTCCATCCAATATATGAAGCATCTAGCTAGGATGAGAAACATTCGTAGTATTGCACTTGGAAAATAGTTACACATGGATATTTTGGAATGATTTATCATGGTGGTCATAGACGAAGAAGAAACAAAAGGATTTTCATGGGAGGGAGCATGAAAAGAAGAGTCTTTGCTTTGTCTATTTTTTTATTATTTTATTATTGTTGGAATGTTAAATACATGAGGGCATTCACAAAGCGGGCGCTGGAAATTTTAGAATAGGAGATGTGGAAAAATATTGGAAGGATCTCAAACTACTACCAACATTCTAGTTTCACTCTTGTATGTAGAACAAATATTTTGAGCACAATAAATATTTTATTGCATATTTTTCTACATGTATTGGAATTATTTTTAATGGTGTTTTATGCATGAATATGGTAGCATCGTGTAGATATTTTTAATGCATGTTTTTACCCCTTATACTCTCACCATAACCGGATTTTATATTGTGTGGATGCAAGTCTAACCTGGCTGTGTTTTCGTGTTCAGGATCTAACTTTTTCTACAGCTTAGACCAAATTAGTTTTTAGTAGTTTTTCTTTGGTCATTTTCCATATTCTGGTCCATATTCTAGATTTTTTATTTTTAATTTCTCTAACCCTAGATTTTGCCATTATTTTATCATTTCATTTTATTTTATTTTGTTTATCAAGCACTCAAAATCCTAATAGGTTAATAATTCTTTGCACTAAAATTTCAATATTTTATAGTAATAAAATATCTGAATAATTCTTTTTCCAAGACATGTATCTATAATTATTTGGATAATAATTCAAGCATTTTTGGAATAAAGGAATCAACACTTCATATATTTTCAACATTTCTTTTATCAACTAAGGACCAAGATAAAATCAATTTACATTCATGGGAGGGATCTACTAACTCCAAATTTCATATTAATGCAAAGATAAAATGAAGTGGTTCACCATAGCACTTGCTAACAATAATATATTAATCAAAAATAAAATGAATCTTCTAAGAAAAAAAATTGACTCCAATTTCACATTAAATCAAAGATAGAATGAACTTGTTTTTCACAGCACTGGCTAGTGAAACATTTTAATTTAAGATAAAAGACATTTTCTAATAGGGATTCATGGATAGATCACTTTAACAAATTAGAGATAAAATGAGTTAGGATAAATTTTCAAATCTCTCATGATGTATTTCTATACATAATGTAGCTCAAGCCCTTTCATTGATATAAATCATGGAAAATCATTTTAACCACATGCCCATTGTTAACAGTTATTTGTAAATCACTAAGGTATTCTAAGCATTAATTGTGATACGTAAAGTAAAAGAAACTTTGGAGAAATTTCTATTTCTTTGCAAGAGAGGGTTTTTCTAACAAAATCCTAATTGTGAGCGTGATTTTGTAACATGGTAAAATTATCACTCAACAAGTATAAAAACATGATAACTGAATATACTATAAAAAATGAGGTTATTAATTTTATTGATGCAAATATTAGGGTTTATAATTTGATAACGACAAAAAAGGTGAGTTTGATTAAAGCTCTAACTTATCATAGTAATTATGATTGGATGCTTCATGTTGATGGAGCCAAATCCAAACAATGTTCTAGTATAGGGGTAGTTTTCAAAGGACCTCACAATCAGATATATTTTTTGTGTTATCATTTGTATTTTCCCTGTACAATTAATTTGACTAAGGATGATATTAGGAGTAAAACTGATGAGATGTGTATTGATACAAATGGATTACATATATAGGCATAAGGCCTATTTGAAATGCATGACACTTGTCAAGATAAATTGACAATTGTCAAGGTGAAGGCATAGTGCACTTTAATTCTAACATTCCCCCTTAAAGTGCACTGTATTGATACAAATGGATTACATATATAGACATAAGGCCTATTTGATAACATGACAAATGTCAAGTGAAACTGAAAAGTGTCAAGGTGAAGGCATAGTGCACTTTAATTGTAGCATTCCCCCTTAAAGTGCACTATCCTAACTAATTAAAAAACAAGTCAACATTAGGTAACATTCCGCCTTAATGTTGACTTCTCTAAAAGCAACCTATCATCCTTTTTTATTGCTGATTTGTTCTAGGCTCATGCTCTTTGCGCTTGGCTCTCCAACTATGAATAATGCTAGATTCACTATGTATACATCTCGGTATGTTGCCTCAGGGTCAGCCACTTCCACGGGTCTATTGCCACTGGGTCAGCCGTCTAAGTGCCTTAGGGTCATCATGGGTGCCTCAGGGTCAGCCACTTCTAGGTCTGTTGCCTCTACAGGTCATCCTCAGAGGATGTTTCCTCTCGTAGGTCACTGACTAGCTCCACCATAAATATCAAATCCCTCCTTATGGTAAACTCAATATAGAAGGTGTCGGTATCTACCAAAAATGCACCTTAATACAAAGGAAAAAATGATCCATATAAGAGTGTCGGTCTCTGTCAAAAATGCACTCAATACAATAAAATGAGCCATAGATCCAAATATGGAGGAGAAGAAAGAAGAGAAGAGAATATTTTGAAGTGTCTTCGTCTGTAGTCTTTAGAAGTAGATCTAGAAAAAATGTTGGATAAAGTCTAGGGTTTCTATGTATGTAGTCCCTAGAATAAGTGTCCTTATGGTAGTCACCTCATCTTATCGGAATGCATGGGTAACCAGCCGCTGCATCCGTAAAGTAGAAAGAGGATAATACTAGATACTAGGTTCACTTACAAGTGCCTTGGGAGTGTCGGGTACAACCGAAAGTGCACTCCAAGGTAAAAAAACTTTGAGGCTAAAAAACTCAATTGAAATAACCTCAAAATTACAAATGGACACCACCAATGTGTTTATCATGGAAAAACGTTTCCAACGACTATAAATACCCCTATATTCCACCATCAAAGGGGCCTTCATCATGTGGAAAAACTATCATGCCTATCTAAGGCAGCAAAGAATCATCACACTGAGGCGGAATAAAAAAATTACAATTTTCAATTTTCCCATGTAGGGGAATTACATGGGCCATCTAGGCCTTCCACCTCCATGTAGAAAAAAAATAGGGCCATGTGGGCCTTTCCACTTCCACTTTCCATGTGGAAAAAACATTAAAAGATGGCCAAATAGGCCATACTATTAGCCATTACATATTCTCCAGAAAAATTACAATGTTTGAAAACAATGGCCATGTGAGGCATGTGGGAAAGAAAATGTCCCCCACCAATGCATCGTTAAAAATTAATATCGATCTTTTTTTTTTTTTTCAAAAGCATTGAATATTAAATGTGCATTTTGTACTTCCTTGGCCACTTGTGTTCATGCATGGACCTTATCCATGCATCTCGAGAAAGGTCTTTGAAGGGCACCAATTGCATCGGTTGTACGATCTCAATCTACAATCACTAGAAAATTGAATCTGCTCACGGTTGCACGATCTCCACTCGTGCACTGCTAGAAAATCATGGATTTCTCCCACCAATGCATATGTAAATTTTGTTGGCCATTATACAATGTGAAAGGCGTAGTTAGTGAAAAAGCACCTTGCGTTGACTACCACACAGGCAGCTTGTCACTAACGCCTGAGCAGGCCAACAAATTAGGTGCCAATCGTAGCATCTGGCTTCAATTTACTCCATAGTTTGGATAATTATTTTAAAAAATATATCAATCAAATCACCACCAAAACCAAAAAACATAGCCACCCTTCTTCTACTTCGCTCCTCCTAGTGACCGGATTGTGACAGATCACTAACGCACAGAGATTACAGTGGTCTTCCATCGCTTGAATAAACAGATCACATTGGTCATTAAAAAACATGACCATCTCCTATTTTGATTAATATAAAGGCTAAAGTTAGCCTTGCCCATTATGCCTAGGATACAAAGGATAAAATTAAAAATGCCCCATACAAAAATAAAGTTTAACAAACATGGGCATGATTCATCTCGACGTCATAGAAGAACTCAGCAGCATTGATCTTCACTTTTGGAATAACGCGAATGGTAAAAAAAATGTCAGATCTCCATGGCATAAATTCCTTTCATAGTAGGAATAGTGGCAGGAGCATAGAGTAGGTGAGATGAGTTTAGATCACCTGCCAATGCAATAGTTTCAGGTTTAACTGTGCAAATGGCATTCTCACCAACCTCTTCGATGACCATCAAATAACAGCTTTAGTTTGCACACCATCATCAATCTGCATTAGGGTGGCATCATTGGCGTACATCATCAGTCAGACCAGGTAAACTGGTTGTTGATAATGAAATCTTGCCAAACACATCGCACACAATATTGCTGGTGGGGAGCTTTTGCAGACACTACGCTACAATATTTTTAAAATTCCCCATGAATTCTATGTACTTATTAAGAACGATAGTGCCCCGAGCCGCAAAACTATATATTAAAGATTTCTGCCCTAGTATACACCCAGATCTGAGCCTCCCTTTCACAAAAACACTAAAAGCCTCTCAAAATTCCTCGATGCCTTCTAGAAAGCATTGTGTGCGACATTAAAGATCACACTGAATCACGCATAAAGCTATTATGCAGGCACTATTGGAGGAAGATTCTTGGCAGATCTAGACCCCAAAATCCTCTAAAAAAACTTCCAAAGTACTACACTCAACAAGATCAGGGCGCCTTTCAAATATAGATTTTCATTTTTTGAGATTGGTGGAATGGAATAAAGGATTGGATTTAGCAAGGACAACTCCATTGGAATATCGAGAAATGCTAAGAAACTAGAGACCAGACTTTCATGACACCTATGATTCCGTGGCCTTCTACTACGCCTGCCTAGTGGGCCATTATCTGTGCCGAGTACACCTTTTATGGTGACTTCTACCATTACACCACCCTCAACGAAAATGCGACAATAAAAACTCCTCTTCAGTGGGCGCATCCTTCCCATGAAATTTGGCGATGACACAGTGGAGCTAGGCGCTACTTGGATTCATGGAATTGGTGGCAGCCCTATTCATTAGATAGAAGAGCAGATTGGGTCCCTGGACAATGACACATCCTAGGAGCGTATGGATAGCTTTCCAGATGAAGCTCATAGCCTTATCAAAGCGGAGGGCAGTCTCACCGTTGATTTCTCCCTCTTTCACTCTATTTCCCAGCTTTACAAAAGCCTCATGGATGTTGCCCAAGCCAAGGATCTATCAAACTGGAAATCCAATGGCTATTCCTATAGCCATATAATCCACAATATAGACATCATGGACATAGCCATTGACGTCCGAGCTGAAGTGGAAGACAAATTCTGAGTGTCCTCCCAGATATCATCAGTTTTGTTAAAAAAAAATTCTAAATTTTTTTCTCAAACTCTAAAATTCTTACCATCTGGTTTTTGATCCATCAAATTATGGAGAGCATACTCCGTCGGTAATTTTTTTTTTTTTTAAATCAGGGAGGAGGGAGGATTTCCATGAGGGAAATCCCCCTTAAGGGTTTCACAGGCAGGAGAGGGAACCTGCTCTGATACCAAATGTTAGGAGTAAAACTGATGAGATGTGTATTGATACAAATGGATTACATATATAGGCATAAGGCCTATTTGAAATGCATGACACTTGTCAAGAGAAATTGACAAGTGTCAAGGTGAAGGCATAGTGCACTTTAATTCTAACAGATGAAGCATTAATACTAGGAATGAAATTTGCTTTAGATAAAAATGTGAAAAATATCCATTTTTTTACAAACTTGAAGTTGCTAACTAATCAGGTTAAAGACATGTTTTAATGCAAGGCCTATTACCTGAAGAGGTACAAACATCGAACTTGGTATCTCATGTATGACTTCAATGCTTTCAATTTAACACATATTCATAGGGAGGAAAATTCACCCATAGATATTTTAGCTTCATCAACTCCAAATCTGAAACCCTTGGATAAATTTAAGTAGAATTTTTTTCAATAAAATTAGTCCCTTGTGCTTCTATTCTAGATAACATAAATACATTTCAAACATTTTAAGAGATTAAATCTGCTATTAAACAAGCCCTATTTCTGGTAAATCTAGTTTTTACCATAAATTTTTACCTGTACTCTTTGGATTCTGAACGTACACTTGCTACAATATTAACTTAATGGAGATAAATAGGAGAGCACCCTATTGCCTTTAAAAGAAGCAATCTAAAGGGTGTTGAATTGAATTACTCCCATTTGGATAAACAAGCCTATACCTTAGTGAAAGTGGTTAAACAATTTAGGCATTATATTTTGTGGAGTAAATTCCATGCCATATTTCCTAACCTAGCCGTTAAGTATTTGTTAAGTCAAAATGAACTAGAACTAAGAGGTAATTAAGTTGCAAAGTTACAAGAGTTTTACTTAGATATTCGACCAACTAAATTAATTAGAGGACTTGGTCTATCTCAACATATTGTTGGGATACCTACAGGGATAGAGACTAACTAACTGGACTCCAGGTTGGATGATTGGTATGGGGATATCATGCATTTATTAAGATTTAGAAATTATCCACCCCATCTAAATAGAACTCAGAGAATAGCACTAAAATTAAAATCCTCTCATTTTCTACTCAAAGGAGGTAAATTGTATAGAAAACATTATGCTAGCATATTCTTAAGATGCATTGCTCAGGATGAGGTAAATTAAGTAATGTCTAGTTTTCATGAGAAGTTAGGCGTAGGACATCCTTCAAGTTCTTCTATTGCACATAAAATATTACGAGCAAGATACTATTGGCCTACGTTGTTTAAATATGTGCATCATCATGTGATAACTTATCACTAGTATCATATCTTTGTAGCCAAGCAATCTAATCGAGCTCTATCATTGAAATATGTTATACTAGACAAACCTTTCATGCAATGGGTACTTAATTTTGTGGAATGATGAACCCAAATTCATCAACATGACATAAAAATGTATTAACGACCATTGATTACTATACATGATGGCTTGAAGCAACAACCACAATGAGGAATACAACCCATGAGGTAATTGAATTTTTAGAATCAAATATCATAACCAGGTTTGAAGTTCCTTTGAATTTAGTTGGTGATAGTGGACCAACATTTTAGTCACTAGAATTTGCAGAGTGGGAATACCAAGAGGGGATAGTCCTCAAATTTTCATCCATTTATTATCCCCAAGGAAATGGATTGGTTGAATTCATGAATAAAAATTTATTAAAGGCCATTTTTTGTATACAAACCTAGGCAGTGACATACATTATTAAAGTATGCGCTTTGAGCTAATAGAATAAGATACAAAGAAACTCTTAAAACATTACCATTGTATTTATTATATGAGACCACAAATACTTCCAATTTCAATTAAGATGACTACTTATCAATTTGCTTTAGAATATTTTAATGATCATGTAGATGCAGGAGCTTTTGTAATAGACTTGATTAATTTTTAGGATGAAAGGCTTCAAGTATTGGAATATTTCAATTGACATCAAGAGATAGTCAAACATTGGTTTGGTAAAAGAGAAAAAGTGAAGGATTTTAGACTTGTAGAACTAGTGCTTATATGGTATAAATCCCATGAAAATAAAGGTAAACACACCAAATTACAAACTTTATGGGTAGGGCCATACAAGATAGCAATTTTTTTTGGTAATAATACATTTTGTCTACAGGACCTAGAAGACAATTTTCTAAAATTACCTGTAAATGGTCAATATTTGAAACATTATTTCTTCATTATTCCATTTGCTACACCATTTTTTTTTAATTTTTGGAAAACATCCCAAAAGGTATGCCACTTTCAAGTAAGACCCAAGGAGGCAGGGGTATCCATTCCACCAAAAATGCCCAGGACTCGGACCTGGCCTACCACCTTTGACATACTCAAGGATCAAACAAACACACAAAACCAATTTAAAAATAAGTAAATAACAACAAAAATAATAAAATAAAATAAAAAATATGCTCCTTGAGTGTGTCAAAAACAAAAGCACAACCAAACACACACAATAAAATAAAAGAAACCACAACACAAACCACATCAAGAACCACATAACAAAACACAAACAAGACAAAAACAACAGAACTACAAAGACATAACCCAAAAAAGACATGAAAAATAAACACAATCAAAACCTAAAAAATAAAAAAAAATTAAAATAAAAAACAACCAACAACAGACAATAAATAAAAACAAAAAACATAGAAAACACACACATAAAAACACGAAATAACACAAACAAAGAGAAACCCAAGAACAAGAACGAAAAAAACATAAGAACAATAACAAAAAACATAAAAATAAAAAAAATAAAAAAAAAACTAAAATAACAACACATGAACAACAAAAAACAACACAAAGAACACAAAAACAAAACAAAACAAAAGAACCCACCGACCTTAAAAAACTAAACAAAAAAAACAAAAAAGAAAAAAAAAAAATTGAACATAACAATGACCTATCTAGACCAGAAGACTATTAAGGTAAGAATCAACAGAGGAAAAAAAATAAAGAATAGAATGAGCTAGGGAACTAAAAAAATCTGAATGAACCAAAGAGAAGCAAAAAAAAAAAAAAAAAAACAAGAAGAAACTAGGTACCTTCAAAACTGGAGCCATCCAAAGAAATGATAGAAAGAAGAGCTTCCCTAATTTGAGAAGCCCACCATATAGGAGGGTGGCCATAACAAGTAATATCACCTTTGTCCAAATTCCAATTAGCTAAAGCATCAACAATCTTGTTTTGATCTCTGACCACATGATTGTAATCAACTTTCAAAAATCCCATTTGTATTAATTGAATCTTATCAATAATTAATTTTATTCTCCAATCCACCTTATGATTCTTAGAATGAGTCTTCAAGAGATTAATCATAAGTTGAGAGTCAGAATCAACTAACACCTTTTCCCATATAACCATAGTAGCCTCCTGAAGGCCTCTAAGGATACCATAACCCTCAGCAAGGTTATTGGAAAGAATACCCAAATTCTCAGCAAAAGTAAAAACTAGGGAGCCATTTGAAAGTCTACCAATTCCTCTGACACTGGCTTTTCCAAGGTTCCCTCTAGAGGCTCCATCAGTACTGACTTTTCCAAAATACTTAGGAGGAGGTTGCCAATTTCTAGTCCTATCCATATTACTAATACTCACATTCCCTTTATGTTGGGTGCCCTTAGAAGATTTGATCTTCAATATTTGCATCACTTGATCCCATCTTTGGTGGGAGTTTTGGTGGTTATTAAGGAGTTTATGGATTGATTCAACTAAGTTGGCTATGGTATTTTGCCAAATATAGTGAATATCCTTCTTATCTTGATTAAAAATTCAGTTGTTCCTTTCATTCCAAATATTCCAAAGAAGAATGGTAGAACCCATACAAACTAACTACCTAATAAAATGATCAACACCCTCTTGATTAGGCCAATCCCTCCAAAGCTATTCAAAAGTAAAAAAAATGGACCACTGTAATCCAAGTAAAGTGGCCATTCTCCTTCATAGCTCAGAGGCTAAAGTACACTCAATAAAAATATGGTTGAGATTTTCTACATTCTCTTCACACAGTTCACATCTAAAAGGGCCATGAAAACCACGCTTCACAAGTTGCTCACCAGTTTGCACCCTATGATGCAATAAAAGCCAATTAAATAACCTCACCTTAGGCCAGATATTTTGAGCCCACAATCGAGAAAATATGTCAGAATAATGGTTGGGATTATTATGGCATAAGGTCAAATAACCTTGAGCAACTGAATACTCACCCTTAGTAGTGTTGTTCCATCCAAAACAATCTTTTTCATGGGACCAAGAGAGGGATCTCATATGAAGGATGCCTTGGATATCTTGTCTTTGCATTTCTGGGATTTGAATAGGCTAGTCCTCAATAGGGATCCAATATCTACCAACTTTTGAATTACTAGTATGGTACCAACAATAATTAGCCACCTTTATCCAATTAGCTCGGTGAAGCTCCTCCATCCAAGGCCTCCAATCGGGAAACTAAGATATCAAAGGCTTGTGACCATTCCAAGAATGTGTCCAAAAATTTGCATGTTGACAATTATGAATGATCCAAAATAATTTTTTCTTTAACAAATCCTCACCAGTCTTAAGAACTGTTAAAATGGGAGAACCTTTGGTAGGAAGGTGATAGCGAACAAGGTCTTTAGGACTTTTTTTCTTAGCATATTTAGCATGGATATTATTGGCCCAAAGAGAATTGGGGTTATGCAACATCCTCCAATATAATTTAGCAGCTAAAGCTTTGTTTTTATTAATTGAATATCGGAATCCTAACCCCCCTTCACTCTTAGGAAGACATAAAGTATCCCATTTCACCAAGGCCCATTTTCTTTTCTCCTTAGTACCACTCCAAAGGAAACGATGACTGATTTGATCCAATTCTCGAAGAACAGCCTTTGGGATATTCAAAATGGAAGAAACATAAATAGGAATAGCTTGAAGGACTGATTTTACCAAGGTGATTCTACCCCCAGAATAAAGCCACTTGTTGGTCCACTTTCCAATTTTCTTCTTGATTTTGTCCATAAACCAATTCCAATATTTATTTCTCTACATTTGAATATTTATGGGAATACCTAAATAGGTGATTGGAAAAGAGGTCTTCTTATATCTTAATTTATCCAAGACCATGGATTCCTGTCTAGCAGAGCAGTGAAAGAAAATAACTTTAGGTTTATCTTCATTTATCAATTGCCTAGTAGCCTTAGAAAAATAGCTAATGATTTGCTTAATATTAGAAGCTTCCTTAATTGTAGCTTTACCTAAAAGAGTAGAGTCATCCACAAATTGAAGATGAGAGATAGGTCTACCTCCATGAGCAATGGTAACTCCCTCAAGGGTTTTATTTTTCCTCTTTTTGGTTATAGTCCTACCCAAGCATTCAACAAGAATGATAAATAAATAAGGGGATAGAGGGTCACCTTGCCTAATACCTCTAGAAGATGGGAATTACTGAGAAGGCCTACCATTGATAAGAACTAAGTATAAAAATGAAGAGATACATCTCATAATCCAATCCATCCAATCCATAGAGAAACCAAATTGCCTCAAAACTTTGATAAGGAAGTGCCAATCCACTCTGTCATAAGATTTGGATAAGTCTAACCGAATGAAAATGGAAGGAAAATTTTGCATATCCATGGAATGGATGGCTTCCTGAGCAAGAACTATCTCATATACTATTTGAAGTCCTTCCACATAACCCCCTTGCTCTAGGGAAATAATATTATGCAAAAGAGGCTTCAACCTTTCTGCCATGATTTTAGTAATGATTTTGAGAAGAACGTTACATAAATAAATAGGTCTAAAAGCTGAGATATGATCAACCTCTTGAGATTTTGTAACAAGATTAATATAAGTTTTATTGATAACCTTCAAAATTTCTTTGGCTTTCCTGGCTTCTTCCACCACCTCTAATAAATCAACATGAAGGATATCCCAGAAATCTTGGTAGAACTCAATTGGAAAACCATTAGGACCTGGGGTTTTCCATTTTTGCATTTTAAAAACTACTCATTGAAGCTCATTGATAGTAATAGGAGCAATCAAAATATATTTATCCTCAGAAGTGATAAGAGAATGGATTTATTGAATAAAATTTTGTTGTGAAGCTAAGTCAAGAGGAGTAGCAGCAAAAATATTGGAAAAGTAATCAACAACAATAGAGTTCATGCCATCCCAAGTATAAAAAACATCTCCAAAATATGATTTTAAGGAAGAAATAAAGTTGTGAGATATTTGAGCTAGAAGATATTTGTGGAAAAAAATTGTGTTTCGATCTCCTTCTTTGAGCCATTGAATTCTAGATCTTTTCTTCCATAAGATTTCTTCTATTTTTTCCCATTCCTCTAAATGAGTTGTGAGTTTAATTTCATCTGCACTTCTCTTCTTTGTGAGTACATATAAATGGATTTTCTTTTTCAAATTTTCAAGATGAGCAAAAAATTCATGTTTTTTTATGAACATCCCCAAACTCTTTCCAGTTCCAAGTCTTGATTTTGGGTTTAATGTATTGCAGTCTTTTGGAAAAATAGAACATCTTAGCCCCATGCCTAGGCTTACCTTCATTCCACCATTGTTGCACATGAGGTCTGAAGGAAATATCTCTAAGCCATATTAATTGAAAACTAAAAGGAGATAAACTCACATTGGTTTTCCACATTTCCACCATGACTGGCCAATGATCCGAACCAACATTATTAATAGTCTTCACTTTAGGAATGTGACCATGGATTAAGAAATTTTTAGAGAGAAAAAACCTATCCAATCTCTCCATTATACAAGCTAAGCCTTGCCTTCTCTTAGACCAAGTCATAAGACCATTATCTGGTTGTATATCCATAAGATGAAGGTTTGCAATATATTCTCTCATGAGGTCAGTGCTTTTGTCCAAATTTCTATTTCTCCCTCTTTCTCATCCAAAGAGAGGATGGTATTGAAATCTCCTCCGATCAAGATCCAAGCTTTAGGAAAATGAGAGATAATATGAGTAATATCCTTCCACTGTCTTCTTTTTTCCTCCAAATAAGTCGAAGAATAAACAATAATGTAGAACATAATCTAGTTGGAATGTCTACTTTGAATAGCTATAGCCAACAAACCCCAACTGCCAACCATATGGTGAATAAGTACCTCTTTTGGGTCCCAAATACAAGCAATGCCACCTGAAGTCCCTTGGGAACTGAGGGAAATCACATTTCCAGTTGGCCAAATTTTACTGGCAATTGAGTCCATATCCTCCATTGACATCTTTTTTTCTTGAAGGAAAACATGATTTCTATGATTTATCTGAATCATTCTTCTAATTTCATTTTGTTTTGAAAGACTCCATTTGAGTCCTCTAATATTCCAAGTGATGATCTTCATTAATACCAAGGCTAAAAAATTTGGGAAGGGCATTAATCTTACCTTCCTCTACAAGCTTTTCACCTTCTTTTACCATATGATATTGATTGGTCTTGTGACCTACTTTTTGATTAGAATCCATCTTCATTTTTTTTCCCTGTTTCTTGACTTATTCCAATTTAATCTGATATGGATTCTAACCTTTAATAATGCTCGTACACAACCAAAATTTTACTATATGTTCAATTGAGTCAATATTGGGACCTGCATTATTTGAATTTTTGACATTTGAAAGATTGTTTTTCTTGTGTAAATTTTCTCCTTTTTTTTCTGTTGAAAACCTTTGATTTGTTGGTTTGTCTCTGATTTATTCCCTTCATATTTAAATTGTGTTTCTAATATTTTAGTTTCCATTATTTCCTCTTCCTCACTTGGGACATTATTTGTGGAAAGGATTTCAAACATATTAGCAGATGACTTTGATTGATCCTTCATAACTGGTTTTTTCTGAGTGTTCTTCTTCTTAGGTATTTAGAAACCTGCTGAGTTTATATTTTCTTTCTTTTGATTAGGAATTTTATTTGGGCAAGCACTGGCCAAATGACCATATTCATGGCAAATTATACAACAAAAATGAATGTTCTCATAGTCCACTACTTGCTCCCAAGTGTCTTCCCCAAATTGTAATATGATCTTTTTAGGTAGGGGTTTGTCAAAATCCATTAAAACACAAATTCTAGCATAAATAATATGTTCAAAATTTTGAGTACAATCAGCAGTCATCATAAAAGTTCCTAAAGAGTTTCCAATTGAAGAAAAAATAGTAGGATTCCAAAATTCAATAGGGAGGCCAAAGAGTCTAACCCACACGGGAGCTATAGAAGGCATCTCTTCTTCGGCTTTAAATTTAGTATGTCAGGGCTTCATGAAAATCCTTGCCCTTCCAAAAAACTAGGGACCCCCTTGAAAAGTTTTATCTCTATCTTCATTATTAGCAAATAAAACAAGAAAATAACCATTTGGATAAATAGATATTTGTAACTCACCTTTAGTTTTCTAGTTTTTTGTAGCCTAGACTTTGAAAGCAGATAGACTCGGATGAAAACCCATGAACCAATAAATTAGTCCTCTTTTTTCCAAATATTCAATGCCAGTCTGAATGTTACCCATATCAAGCTTAAAAATAGGAGTTCCATCAACTGCTTTAAGACATCTTGACTCCGTTTTCCTGGGATCAATATTAGGCATTCTTATAGGTTTATGGTAAGCCCTAAGATTTATATTAGAATTGGGCTGAGGCTGTCCACCATGAAGGGCATCCCTAAAATTCATTTTTGGGACTGAGTCTTTGAAATTCTTACCCTTGACAGGGGTTTTCACAGTAGAATTATTTTTTGGGTGCACCTTAGCACCATATTCACTTGAGATATGAGCCATTTTTCGATCAATTACTTGAACTTGTTTCATGATCTCTTTAATCCTTGCCCTAGACACCGTGGAAAGGTATGGTTTTCACTTTTCTTTTGTGCAGCAAATTGGAAGCCATTGTCACTCAAGTTCATAGTATGATCTATTGAAAGACAAATTTCTAACCCATATTGGATCCCCTGCAACATTTCCTACTAAAATATTGAGCATAAACCATAAAAATATTGGCCGCTAGGGCCCGAAGGCCCTAAAAACCAACCTCTGGAGCTGCTTGCACTCAACCTAGATGAAACCCTCGCATAGCCTCTTGCCAAATATCTTTTTCACACATAGGGATGTGCTAGGATCTATGTTTCTCCAAATTATATGAAAATTAGTGGAGATGTTCTAGGGGTTTTTAGGCATCTACCCTCAAAATTTTAGCTCAATACGAGTCTGTATGAGTGAGATATGGCCAAAATGAGTTTGACAGTTTGGGTAGTCCTCTGCAAAAACCTCATTGCTACAGCATTTGAGTAATCATAGATGCATTTGTATATATGTATATACTATAGTAAATTAAAGTGAATCATAGTATGTTTAGTCTATTTTATCGACTTTAAGTTGGTTTTGGTTTTCTATGATTTCCTTTTCTTACCTATTTTAGGTCGTTATCTCAGTTTCATAGTTTAAAGAAGGATGATTTTGATGAAAATATTTATTCTAAGTAGGGAAAGAGTGGACTTTATTGTTATTTTAGATTAAATGTTGTAGGAAATTTAATTTTCAATGGTTTTCCTAATGTCTAAAGTATTAAAATCAATTTTTAGGGTTCTTTGAATTTTGTCACTTTGCCCTAATTTTCTTCAAATTTAAAATCATTATAACTTTTGACAGAAGGATCCATTTGAGGTGATTCAAATTCTGGATGAAAGACCCTCAGCTCCTATTTTCAATGGTACCATATTTATAGGTTTTTATATGTGATTTTATTTCCAAAAATAGTAGTTTTCCACTACAACTAATAAACTTATAAATGCAATATCTCTTAATCTATAGTGAAGTTTTTAATTATATCAGTAGATTTGGATACTTATTTGGTTTATTTAGATGTATGGAAAGTTTTGTAAAATTCTTAGTCCTTTTAATTTTCATCATATTTTTGCACCACATGAAATGGACACTTCCAAGCAATTTTTGAATTTGTTTCCAGTATTGAAATTTATTTTTGGATAATGAGAATCCTTCACAAGCCATTAAAATATAAATAAAAAATTCCAAAGTCTTTGGAATCAATGTAAAATACCAAAATAAAAATTTGCTAAGTATGAGAGAGGTCGAAAAAATGGGATGCCATTGCACTCGATGGAATCCTAAAATTTCACCACTTAACAAAGTAGAAGGAAGAAAGGGTATAAAAATAGGATGCCATCGCACCCCATGGAATACCAAAATATCATTTCTAAGGTGTGCAAAAATACTAAGTGTAAAAATTGGGTGGAAAAATGGGATGCCATCGCACCTGATGGAGTCCCAAAACCCTGCCCACACTTAATAAAGAAATAAAAATCGATGGGATGAATACAAAAAAATGGGATTCCATAAAACTCAATGAAGTCTCAAAATCCTACCTTACAACTATTAGACAAGCAGTAGTATGTATTATTCAAGAGGTGATTAAATAATATGACATAGGCCTTAGAATAGCCCTTAGGATACGGAACCACCTAGGCGCTAAATAGTAGTAGTTACAACTATACTAATAACCAACCTAATAACGTAGTAACAATAGATACGCTAACATCCCCACTTAGTACATTATTTGGATAATAATATAACTACTAGCTATACTAACATCCCCCCATACAACAATAAGTGGGTAAAGTATACAACTGCCCCAATACAGTGAAGAAGAAGAAGAGAAATGAAATAATGGTGGCTCATGCTTTGTCTTCGGCTCTGGATTTGGCACATGGCTATGGCTCTGGCTCTAAGAATACCTTTGGAATCGTACCTTTGGGTCTATCTCGAGATCAACCTGTGAATCTACCTCTAGATTATCGCCTCTAGATCTACCTATAGATCTGCCTCTGGAAATTTTTCTCTGGGTCTGTCTTTAGGTCTGTGTCTGGGTCATTATCTTTGGGACTGCCACTCAGTCTGTCACTGGATTTGCATCTGGTTCTACCATAGGTTTTACCTTTTCGGTAGAAGCCATACAAAATTTCTTTCATCATGGTCCATTGTGTGAGATCTGTCCATCCACAATCAATATGAACCTTGTTGGTCATTTTCACTTTGTACCAACATTTTGAAGAAGAATGATTCGTACATCCACATGAATCACAAGGATGTAATATCCAAAACTTAGCTGCAACATGTCCTACTTTTCCACAGTGACTGCAACAATGCTTTTTAGGAGATGTAGGTGATTTAGGTTTTACAAACAAAATTACTGGTACTTGCTTGTCCAATATAGCCAAGGCCTTCAGTATTTGTCCTAAAATTTGGCATTATAGGAGTTTTAATGCCTTGTTCCTGTTTACCTAATATCTCATCATTGAATCCCATTTTCTTCATTAGTTTGGAACCAAATCCTTTGGTGTGTTTTTCAAAACACCCAATTTCATCATCTTCATCAATGCTTTTAACAATATTGCATTTGTCGCTATTGATGAGAGTATGAAATTCATTTTTAGGAGGTTCAATTTTTAAGTCACTAGTGTCACAAGAAAAATTTG
This sequence comes from Wollemia nobilis, assembly GCA_028583015.1. Taxonomy (NCBI): domain Eukaryota; kingdom Viridiplantae; phylum Streptophyta; class Pinopsida; order Araucariales; family Araucariaceae; genus Wollemia; species Wollemia nobilis. Next base: position 429,444 of record JAQPPZ010000386.1, on the reverse strand, counting down.
CTACTGTGATGAGATCACCTGTGCTACAACTGATATCTACCATCATAGGCATGAGGTCGCTTGTATCACAACAAGCATTGGCCATCATGGGCTCAAGGTCACATGTGTCACAACAAGCATTCACCACCATGGGTTGAAGGTCACTTGTGTCACTACAATCATCAACCATTTTGACCTCTGTTTCCTCACTAAAGTCCCTGTAGATTTTACGTTGGGCAATATCAAGAGAAAGCAATGATATGTAGACTGCCCTTATGATGCCTATAGGGATTTGAAAACCTTCTTCTGAAGATATTCAAAATCTTCAAAATATTTGAGAATGGATTTTACACCACTCCGTAATGTAGAATATTTTTCATCCTCATAAAAATCCATTCCTTCCATCTTTGGTGGAAATTAAGGATCTTTAACTGATTTTGCAACATCATCAGTTTGTTTTGGAATAGTTTTCTTCTTTGATCTACCCATTCTTAAGGTGTCGGTCTCTGCCAAAAATGCACCTTTTACAATAAAATTTTGCAAAAATAATTTGACTAAGGTGTCGGTCACTGTCGAAAATGCACCCTTATAAGTCTTCCCCCCTTGGTTTTACAAAAATTATATCTCCCCTGTACGGGGTTCCAAGGGGCAGCACAAAATGAGCACTCCAGAAGGCTTTTTTTCACTGGTTTGTAAAAAATTACAATATTTGCCTCTTAGGCAGATTAGCACAAAAATGTCATCAAAAAGATCCCCCTGTGTGAATTACTTCAAACAAAAAAATATTTGTTATTTATGAAGCCTAAAAAATAGGTTTGGAAGTTTGATGATTGTATGTGAGTTGCTCAATGAGGGAAAAAAAATCCCCCCTTCACTTATGTGGCAAAAAAATGTGCCCCCCGCTTTTTAAGTTTGAAAAAACAATTTCTTCCAATGTTTAAAAAAAATATTTAAAGTTTAATTAAATTACTTTTCCAAAAAGAAATATTTAAAAATAATTCTTTTTAAAGAAAATAATTAAAAATTTAATTAAACTAAAAATAAATTTTAAACATTAAAAAAAAAATTAAACAAACAAAAAAAAATTGTATTACCTTGGGGGGTGTCGACGGGGTTTGAACCCACGACCTATTGGGCAATAGCTTCTTGCGAGCGATGGCCTACCACACCGGCTACGATGGCCAATGATACCGTATTAGAGCAACGAATAAATTATAGATGTAATCATTGCTTCCTTTGTCGTGTTAACCTCTGTCCACCAAAGAATCGACAAACGAATATCTCTGATTGTGTTTTATTAGCAGCGTTAGCAGCACCAGTGGTGTTGTTCTGATCTAGACTTACTCCATGATCATGAAATGAACAATAGCCTTCAGATTGAATCTGGCTATAAAAATGAACAAAGCGTGCAACCTTAGGCAAATGCAATCATTTACTTCGCCTGTATATGCCAAAAAAATGCCTTCCACCTCATGACTACAAATCAAAAATTACCAACTGCTGACACAAGTGTGCAAGCTATCTGGCTATGAGTGTTTCACCATGGCACACCAAGGAAAAGCTGTAGCGAATTCACCATGTTTTTCCAAACATATACAGTGCCCTTTCATGGCTGCATGTGTTCATGCAGTTAAATTTCTCCAGCATTGTCTACAATAGGTGCCTCCACTACTGCATTCATTAGGATTTGAGGAACAGATCATGGATTGCCACCACAACTGACACAGGGCCATCGATAACTACAACGTATAGGGATTTTTAAGGAATTATGCCACATGTAAATCATGGGGATGTTATGATGGGTTTAAAACATGAAGGCCCACATAAGACTTCGATCACCTTAGGGTGGTCTATGCACCCCACACCATAGGGATTCCCATGCGCACGTGTTGATTTTTTGTCCAGTGTGTCCATGTCTAGTTCGTCAGTCAGACCTCGAACTTTGTTATACTAACAGTTCACCTTAGCTTAGTAGGTAGGTTTTCCCAGGGGTCCACATAGGATTATCTCCTCTATCGGTCCGCCTTGCATAGGATTTAGAGTCCACGACTCTACCTAGTTCACGTACACTACCGATCCTCCTTGGGATTTGTATGGTCAGTTAGATCAGGTATCTCTCACTCCAAGGAGTAGATGGGATCGTAACCAAGCCTCCACAACAGACTCAGGTATCACCGATTTAGATCAAAACCAAACCAAACCAAGTCTCCACAATGGGAGGAAGGTATCCAGCTCCGATACCATGTTAGACAAGTAGTAGTAATGTATTATTCAAGAGGTGATTAAATAATACAACATAGGCCTTAGAATAGCCCTTAGGATATGGAACCATCTAGGCGCTAAATAGTAGTAGTTACAACTATACTAATAACCAACCTAATAATGTAGTAACAATGGATACGCTAACAAAGATGTAAAATAGAGAAACCTAAAAATATAGCAATGCGAAAGGAAGAAATGGGCAAAAAATGGGATGCCATTGCAATAAGTGAGAGTCTTGAAACCCTACCACTTAGAGAGAAATAAAAATTGGCTAAAATATTTATAAAATATATGGAACATTGTAGGATAACGTGAGCATTTTAAAATTTTGCCTAAACTTGTCAAAAAAATGGAATTCATTCCACTTTGGGAGCATCTCGAAAGTTCATTCGCCATTCTCATGGTCAAAAATCTAGGACATTAGCAGTGAAAGTGAGATCCCAAAACCTCGCCATGCTCATTGTCAAAAATATTAAAGTGTTCTAAGTATAATATCAAAATTAAAACCTGAAACCTCACCACTCAACAAAGGAATGTCTTGGAAAAAAAATGGGATACCATCACTCCCCGATGAAGTGAAATTCTACCTAGTTAGAGAAACAATAAAATAAATGCCAAACAATTGAAAATGAAGCCTCAAAAATAATAAATAATTCAAACAATGGAAATGAAGCTCCAACATTATATCATTTCCAAAAAATATGAAAGTGAAGTCTGGTAGTGAGCAATGATGTAACTTAGGAAAGCATACTCTTAAACATATAAAATATTTTGTTGTAGCTCAAAGAAAAAATAAAAAATGTAATAAATTTTTTAGGAAAATTAAATAAATTAAATTAATATTATTGTTAATGTTCTAACCTTACCCTTTTTTATTTTTTGAAAAAATTTACTGTTGGCCATATTTAATATTGCAAATGTCATGACGAGCATGAAACTTCAATACAAGATGGGCAAGTACAACTATATAGATATGGAAGATACGAGAAGTCAATGATCCACCAAGATTTGATGAATACTTAATGAGACATGGTTGCAACTGGATAGAAAGTAAAAACTTCTACACGTAGTCACCATTTGATGGAGATAAATATCAAATTATATCTTAACCATTTATGGCAATATACTTAGGCATATTTTTCAAGTTGACCGAAACTTTGTTAAAATATATTTTTTACTATGCAAAATTCCACTAGTAGGATTTTTATATTGTGGTTTAAGTGCTTGGGAGTAAGATATTTTTAAAAGATTAGGGCATGTCCCAAGTCTCTATATCCTTATATATTTTTTTAATTTACATGGTAGAATTGGTAGCTACCACAAATATGGGTCAGCTGTCCAGATTTTATGGGTGCCACGGTATTCTGCATTGTCCACACTGAAAGTTACCACATATATATTCATGCAGTCCACCCCTATAACCACCATGCCACAATTATTTTAAACCTTTTACGTTACTGAAAGCACTAGGAAAGGTACAAGTGTTCAGTTTGACGAGGCCTATGATTTGAACCTTGGACCTCCATCCCCTTATGGGGTTTGGTCGAACCAATTTGTCTACACCTCAGACCTCTATATATGCTTCTATTGAATGTAAAATAAGGATGCAAAAAAATTGAAAATAAAGACTTCTTGCAATTTTTGGCAAATTTGTTTGAATGCTTTATTTTGTACTTGGGGAAGGTGTAGGGTCATCTTCTGAAACACCATGGCTAGGAGCCTAATATTTTATGGATTGTGATAAGTTCACTTTCTTCTATTTTCATATCACTTAGGATTTATTTGATTTGATTGTAGATATGCAATTTTTTGAAATTGTGTTATGCTATTGGTTTTATTCTATTTGTTGTGCATTAAATAAAATATAAAAGAATGATTCATATCTATTTCATTCCTGCTCTGTTCTTATTGTGCTAGCTAAACTGCTGGTAAGAAACACCAAGTGAGGTTGGGACCCCTATGTTTGTAGTTACCTTTCTTTATATTGGCAAGTCTCAAATTGTATTTGTCCAATACTCAAAGTGGAAGGTGGTCTTAGAAATGTGGACACCTTCTTCATTTGATTTATTTCATTGTAAAGTTGAAAATAATAGTTAAAATTGGTAGTTGGAATTTACAATTAGATTAGATATCCTCTATTTTCTACTTTACCTTACTCGCTTTCTTTTTATTTCTAAGTGATCCATTTTTATGCTCTTTAAAGTTATTTATTATTTTTTTGCTAAAATTCAAAGGGTTAGATCAAGCATTAGTGTAATTTTGATCATGTATAGCACAAACCACCACCAAACAATAATGAAGGTTGAACCCATTACAGGTAAAACACAATCCACTAAAAACTATTCCAAAAGTGAAAAAGAGTGAAAACGTTTGATGCGACTCTATAACTCACACCTTGGATATCTAGCAAGATCCTAAAGTGAGAGGGAATTTATTCCCATTTAAATGTTACTTGTATTTTTAGTTTACTCTTCACAGGGTGTGCATAAAATTCAAATCAACACAAAGTAACAAAGTCTATTATCCTATGAAAATATCCAATAGGTCTTAAGTAAGTTTGCTAGATTGTAAACTATGTTGTTTTATGTGGCTCAATTTTGGTTATGGTTGATGTGTAAACAAAGTTATGTGTTAGGTATCAAGATAAGTATTTAATATTATATATTGTATAAATATTATAATTTTATATTATATGTAATTATTCCACATGCATTGATAAGTGGGAGTTGTGGGTAGTTAGGCATTATAAATAGAGGTAAAGAGTCATGGAGAGCATATGAAGAGAATTATATTGTAATTTATCTCAAGTTGAGATACTTTAAGGAGTGGCTTCCTTCCAATAAGAAGCATGTTTTCCTACCTCAAGGGTATGAAATATAAATTGATAACACCTGAGTAATTTTGCCTTGATTATGTTATTTTATTATTCATTGTGGTTATTCTATTGTAATAGTGGATGAGAAAGGAGGAGTTATATCTTAATGTTGTTATTTCAATAAATATGAATATTATTTTGGTAATAAAAAAATAAATTCATAACAAGTGGTATCATAGTAGTGAATTGGAAAAAGTGGGTTTGTTTTTTGTAGAGTTAGGGAATATTTTTCAAGAGCAATAATTCTAGAAAAAGTGGAACTTTTATGGAATTGCAAAATTAGGGTAGATTTGTTTTTTGGAAAAACATCTCATCTTTCAGGAGCCATATCTCTATGAAAGTTTATCTGATTTAGATGATTCTTAGATCAGTTTGTGTAGAATTTGAAGAGCTTTAAAATAAGTGTTCATATGAAGGAATCCAAGTAGTATTGAGGGATATAGGACCTTTTGAAGCTAGCCATATGGAACAAGGGCAATGATGAATTTTCAAATTGCAATTTTTTTGCAAGATAAAATTTATTAGTTTGGGTAAGAAAATCAGTTGTAATTTATTTTTTTTGGAAGAAAAAATGCAAATCTAGTTATCTATATTAAATTTTATCTTCAAATAAATGGGAAGATATTTATTTTCATAAAACCCTAGTTGCATTAGGGCATGATATATATTGTCAAAAAATCCTAGTTTGCATTAGGGCATCAACTATGGAACTACAAAAGTTTTTTGGAGGAAATGATATTGATGCTAGTGAATGGTGGAAACTATTTAAATCCTTGTATGACAATTTTTTTTTTTTTGGTGAATCAAATTTCATTGCTATCTTGGAAGAGAAGCTCTATCTTGGTTTTATAGTTTTAATAGTGCCCATAAATATAAATTCACTTGGGATGAAATGGAGCATGCATTCTTGAGTAAATGGGACCCATATAAAAAGATAGCTAGTTTGAAGGTCACCATCAAGGGATATGAAGAAGAAATAAACATGCTTCATAAAGAACAAAAGGAATTAAAAGAGCTAGAAAAATTCAAAATGGTAGAAGGTAAAGAAGATGTTAGTGTGCAGATAAAGGAAACAATACCTTTGGTAGTAGATAAGTTAAAAAGTGGACAAAGGGATTTGTGTGAATCTATAAAGTCTATTTTGCAAGTTCATGGATGCATTCAAAAGGAACAGGTTATTATTTCCATTGATCCTAGTAGAAAATATAATTTTATTAATATTTCTTTGGATAAGAGGTTGCAAGTTCAACTAACAAAAATTAAGGACATATAGTTGGAGGGTGAGAATGATAATATTTTTTAAGATTTTAAGATCACCATGGATAAATATATTTTACATTCAAATTTTTATGATATTGATATGGATGATGTGGATATTGTTCTTGGTTATCCTTGGTTAGATTCTTTAGGTACTATTAACATCAATGTACAAAAGAAGTTTATGAAATTATGGCACATGAAAAAGAATATAATATTGCATGATTTTTCTCAGCTTAAGGAGCAAGGATCCAAGGAAAAATAAGAAGTGGTTGCAGAGAAAAAAATTGAAGAACAAATAGAAGAACCTGAAATAAAATCCAAGAAGGTAGTAGTAGCAATAGATTATATTGAAGAAGTAACAACAAATGAGTCCAAGGAATTAACAGTAGCAGAGTCCAAGGAAGCTTTGTTAGAAGAGCTCAAGGACACACCAAATAAAAGGAACATGAAATAACAATGTGTAGAAGAATTTTAAAAAATGAAACCAGTTAAAGAAGGTAGAACATTAGTTAAGGTTGCACCATATCACCACCCACACCACCATGAGAGGCAATAATTTTGGAGTATGGCTTAAGGAAATAATCTTATGGGTCTACATGGATTTAATAAGGTACCAACTATGGCAAGGTTTGGCAAAGAAAGAATAATGAGTCTGGTTTTCAAGGTGGTGTAGCCACATCACAAAATAAATAGAATCATCATCAAACAAGGTCACCAAAATCATGGAGTAAATCCAATAATTTTGGCTACTCAAATGGACACATGGCATATCAACATCAAGGAGGGCCACCACCAATCATAGTTCCACTCGGATGGATGGATGATCGATATTGGTAGAAATACTCAACATGGATCTGAAGATCATATTATTTAGCTTCTTATAATATTTCATGAAACATTTGTAATGGGGATGGAATGTTAGGTACCAAGATAAGTATTTAATATTATAATATTGTACAATAATAAAAGAGTAGGTTCATAACATTATGAGACTAAAGAAAGTAAAATAATTACATGCATGTGAGCATAAAAAATTTACACATTCGTAATAGCCATAGAGGAAATATTAAAGAATACTATGATGTTTTTATGATGGAGTTTATTTTAGAAACAAAGAATGGTGAAATTGTTTGTAATTTCTCGTTGCAACATAGAAACATTTAGTTGAATCAAGAGGATTATGGCTAAATTTTGAAAATGATAAAGAAAATCTAGACCTCTCCATAGTGAATATTTGAAGATACTGAGATAAAGTATTCTATTTTGGTATTATTATTTTATGTTATTCCAAAATTAATCAGAATGTTTTAAACAAAACAATTGGATTGTGTGAAAACTGTGTTGTTCCAAAATGAATTGTAATGTTTTTAAAATAGATCCGGATGGTGTGTTTGTGGAAATATTTGGTTGAATAACTTAATGATGATTGTATAATGTTGAAAATAATTTGGATACAGAACCCATTATTTCACAAAGAGATAAGGACTTCCTTTGGAATTTTTAACTTGCTTTATGATGGGTGAAATATTTTAACTGTAATATATTTGAGTGCATGATTGAAATTGACTTAATTTTTTTGTTATATTATGTGCAGTGAAAGAGAAATAATGCATTTAAGAATACACCATGCATATTTAGGAGTTGTTTGATCCTAAAAGCACATATCTTTCTTGATGGATAGATAAAGAACTCAGAGAAGACTGAAATAAAGTAACACTTGAGCACTAAAAAATGAAATAAGATTACAAATATCTTGTTGTTGTATACGTTGAAGCAGTATTTGTAAACCCCATATTGTAACCATACACCAATATGTATTATTTGGTCTGTTTATGTAATAACCATTATTGTTGAATCCAACTGAATAGGGGGTGAACTTATTGAAGACTATATAATTAGACCTTGAAGGAATAAAATAAATAATAATAATATGCCCTTATCTTAAGTTAATGGATGGAAAGAAAATATATAATTAGCGAATATTACTTTTCACTTAGAAGAAATGGTTGGTAGGCCATCCTTTATTAACTATTTATTATTCCATTTTAAAATGGGTTAAAAAAAAATGTGCCCCTTTTGAGGATGAATTATATAAGAATAGGAGGGTGTATTAATATAGGATATGATATGCTCTTTTTAAAAAAGGGACTCGAGCCTATGTAAATTATATTGGTTTAATTGTCTAAAAGGAAATACCTACTAGAATAAAAGAGGGTATGGTGGCTAACTAAAATAATGAAATACAATAATGTTTAAATATTTTTTTCAAGATACGGGGTTGTTGGGCCTTAGCAATTAATTAACTAGCCTATGTATAATATGGTCATTGGGCCTTGATAATTAGTTAACAGGCGTTCAATATGTTTACTTGATAGGATCCGTTTTGAAGAATAAAGGGGCAGAGAATTAAATTTAACCTTAGATTAATATCTAAAATATCCTTTAGTATTCTAATTTTTCATAAGGGTGAACATTAATGAAAATAATGGCAAGGATGACTATTTAAAATAAGTAGGCCATTGAAAATTTAAAAGAATGGATGGCCGTTCTTAATGAAATGGCCTCTTTGAATAACAAAGCATACTTCTAATTTATTTTAAAGGTCATGAGAATTATTGATAGACCTTATATGTAGTGTTTATTGAGTGATGTTTTAAAATATTTAAGCATAAGTTTCATTTAGTGAAATTAAATGATTTAAGCATAGGTTTTTAGTTATTCAAAAAATAGACCATTTATTTATCGATTAATGAGAATGCTTTAAATGATTTAAGCATAGGTTTCATCTAATTAATTGATAGATAATTTGCCTATTAATTAATTAGAGAGGCTTCAATTGACCTTAAACATAGGTTATGTTTATATAAAATATATCTTTTGAAGGGAATCTTGGTAAGAGGTCCCTTATAGTACAAAGTATAATTAAGGATACCCTTAAATGTGAACCTTGGTAAATCAAAATATTAGTATGGGTTAACCTAAGGGATGATATATTTCATGTGTTTTGAGTATACATTAGAGAGAAATTATTTTCTTTGATTTTATGAGTTGAGAATGTTAATAGGTAACACACTACATGAGGTAGAAGTATGCATTGTGGATAATGTAGCTCTTTGATTTAAGGAAATGAAATATACTAATGGTTAATATACTTCATGTGATAGGAATGCATTAGTGGATAGTACAATCCTTTATGGTTGAGTATTGTTGATAGCATCAGATATAATAATGATTGAGTGATACCTTGAGTTAATAAGAGAAGGTCCTTCATCTTCTTGGTAGGTTTGCACAAGAATTAATTAAGAGGATTATGGGATCCTCTTAAATGAATTGATGTACTTATATTAGACTCTTGGAAAGGTGATATTCCTTGGAGCTCAGACCGAGGGAGGCATTATCCTTGGGGATGAATGTGGAGTTCATCTGATGGAATTATGGGGTTCCCTCATAACATTGTAACATGAATTAAAGGACCTATTCATGTATTGAAGACTTGGAAACCATAGGAATTGTGGAAATTCCTATCTTTGTTATGTTATGGATTTATCAAAATAGGATTATGGATTCCTTTTATATAATTGTACTTGAGGCAATTAAATTTATTTCCTATGAGGGTTTCCAAGATATATCATGTATCTCATGTGTGTGATGATTATTATTCATTCATGATTTTGTTTTCATTATTTATAGAGATAGCTTGCTATGCATGTATTTCTCTAATATATGAAGGATGATTTTGGTTATAAATTCATAATGAAATGTATGTGAGTGGTTTTTATAAGTTTAATCCTTATAAATTATAATGGGTTTGCTCATGGGTATTTATTATAAGGAATAGAGAAGAGAGAGAGAGAGATGGCCCATCTAAAATACTCTTAAACTATGCATATTGAATTATGTTAGGTATGGATAAGTATATTCCTAATGAATGTAAATTCTTAATGAATGTAAAACAAAAAAAAATCTCTCTCAAGTTTGATTGGAATGAGTTTGGTTGGAAATTTTGGGATGTTACATGAAGATTGATTTCTTTCTTTGGTTATGCCTTAAGAATAAGATTTTAACAATGGATAATTTATGTAAAATAGTGTTCCAAATGATAAATATTTATTCTTTGTTCTATAAGGATGTTGAGTCAGTATACCACTTATTCAACCATTGTGAGGGTTCAAATAAATTTTTATATTTTGTAATGAACTCTCTTTTAGCTAAGTGGAGCATGTCATAAACCTTTAGAGATTTGTTTAACCAATGGATATCTATCTTTGTAAGTGAGATACTGATGAGATTATGGAGCCTAAATCTCCCTCACTATATATGGGGCATATGGTGGGAAAGAAATAAACACATATTTAGGAATGAGATGAAGGATGAAGTATATATATTCAAAAGAATTAAAGTTGTTATTGAATATCATCTATCAATTCTCCAAGATATTAAAGGGTATGAAAAAAGAGAAGAAATAAGATAAAAAAATCTAAACCATACATAATGGACTCAGCCCAAAAAATATTGAACACAATATGGATGAAACCAAGATATGGTTAGATAATTCTTAACTTTGATGGGCCAAAAAAGACCATAAAACAAACAAAAACAACATAAAAGCATAAAAGAAAAAAAAATTAAAAAATTAAAAATAACAACAAAACACAAAACACAAAACACATAAGAAAACCATAAAACAAAAAAACAACACACAAACACTTAAAAATAAATTAAAAACACAAAACACAAAAAACAAAAACATGAAAAACAAGAAAAAAACACAAAAACATATAAACCAACAAAAACAACTCAAAAACAACACAAAAAAATAGTACAAAAACACACTAACACACCTCGAACAAATATTAAATGGGAAAAGAAAAAATAGTATAACACAACTAAAACCTTTCAAGGCCAACACACTTTTAAGGCAATATTTCAACAGAGGAAACATAAGAAAGATATGTCTGAGCTAGGGAACTAAAATACTCTGACTGAACCAAACAGAAGCAAAAATAAAGCAAAAAGGAACTAGGTACCTCTAGTACTGGAGCCATCCAAAGAAAGGATAAAAATGAGAGCTTCCCTTATTTTTGAAGCCCACCATATGGGAGGGTAGCCATAGCAAGTAAGATCACCTTTGTCCAATACCCAATTAGCTAAAGCATAAGCACTCTTGTTCTATTCTCTGACCACATGATTGTACTCAATTTTCAAAAAGCCCATTTTGATTAATTGAATCTTCTCAATAATTATTTTTATTCTCCAATCAACCTTATTATTCTTAGGAGTTTTCAAAATATAAATCATGAGTTGAGAGTTAGATTCAACCAACACCTTTTTCCATCCAACCTTAGAAGCATCTTGAAGGCCTTTGAGGATACCATACCCCTCAGCAAGGTTATTGGAAAGGATACCCAAATTCTCAAGAAAAGTGAAAACCAGGGAGCCATTTGAAATTCTATCAATTCCTCCTGCACTAGCTTTTCTAGGGTTCCCACTAGAGGCTCCATTGGTATTGACTTTTCCATAATCCTTAGGAGGAGGCTGCTAATTCCTTGTTCTTTCCATCTTGCAATTACTCACATTCCCTTTAATTTGGTTTCCATTAGAATATTTAATCTTTAATATTTGCATCACTTTATCCCATCGTTGGTGGGAGTTTTATGGGTGATTAAAGAGTTGTTGGATTGATTCAACTAAGTTTGCAATAGTATTTTGCCATCCTTCATTTATTGATTAAAAATTTGGTTGTTCCTTTCATTCTAGATATTCTAAGATAGAATTGTAGAACCCATCCAAACTAACTACCTAATAAAATGATCAACACCCTCCTATTTAGACCAATCCCTCCAAAGTTGTTCAAAAGTAAAGAAATTGGACCACTGTAAGCCAAGTAAGATGGTCATTATCCTCCATTGATCAGAGGCTAAGGTACATTGAGTAAATAGATGACTAAGAGTTTCCACATTCTCTCCACACATTTTACATCTAAAAGGGGCATGGAATCCACATTTCATATGTTGCTCACCAGTTAGCACCCTACGATGCAATAAAATCCAAGTAAAGAAGCTCACCTTAGGCCAAATATTTTGAGCCCACAAATGAGAAAATATTTCATAATATTGGTTGGGATTATTATGTCATAATGCCAAATAGCCTTGAGTAACTGAATACTCACCCTTAGTAGTGTTGTTCCATCCAAAACAATCTTTATCATGGAACCAAGAGAGATTTCATATGCAAGATGCATTGGATGTCTTGTATTTGTATTTATAGATTTTGAATAGGCTAGTACTCAATATGGATCTAATATCTACCAACCTCTAAATTACCAGTATGATATTGATAGTAATTAGCCACATTTATCCAATTAGCTTGGTGAAGCTCCTCCATACAAGACCTCCAATTAGGAAACTAAGTTATCAAAGGCTGCTAACCATCCCAAGAATCTGTCCAAAAATTTACCTATTGACCATTATGAATGACCCAAAATAACTTTTTCTTTTTCAAATTATCACTAGTCTTAAGAACCACTAAAATGAGATAATCTTTGGTAGGCAACAAATAGTGAACAAGGTCTTCAGGACTTTTGTTCTTAGTATATTTAGCATAAATATTATTGGCCCAAAGAACATTGGTTATGTAAAATCCTCCAATATAATTTAGCAGCTAAAGCTTTGTTGTTATTAATAGCAGACCAGAATCCTAACCCCCCTTCATTCTTAGGAAGACATAAAGTGTCCCATTTCACCAAGTCCTATTTTATTTTCTCCTTAGTACCACTCCAGAGAAACAGATGATTTGATTTAATTATCGAATAACAACCTTTGGGATATTAAACACGATATAAACATAAATAGATATAGCTTGAAGGACATATTTTACCAAGGTAATTATGCCCCCCCCAAAAAAGCCACCTATTAGTCCACTTTCCAATTTTATTTTAACTTTGTCCAAAAAACAATTCCAATATTTATTTTTTTGTCTTTGAGTATTGATAGGGATGCCTATATAAGTGATCGTAAGGGAGGTTTTATTATATATTAATTTATACAAGACCATGAATTCTTGTTTGGTAGAGCAGTGAAATAAAATGACTTTAGACTTGTCTTCATTGATCAATTGCCTAGTAGCATTAGAAAAATAACTAATGATTTGTTTAATTTTAGAAGCTTCCTTAACTTTAGATTTATCTAATAGGGTAGAGTCATCAACAAGTTTAATATGAGACATAGACCTAGCTCCATGAGCAATGATAACTCCCTCAAGGATTTGATTATCTCTATTTTGGGTTATAGTCCTACCCAAAAATTCAGCAAGAATGATGAATAAATAAAGGGAGAGGGGGTCACCTTGCCTAATACTTCTAGAATCTAGGAATAATTATGAAGACCTAGAATTGATAAGAACTTAGTAGAATACTGAATACATACAACCCATAATCCAATCCATCCAATCTTAAGAGAAACCAAATTGCCTCAAAAATTTCATAAGTTTCAATCCACTCTATCACAAGTTTTGAATAAGTATAAATGAATGAACATATAAGGATATTTTTGCATTTCCATGGAATGGATGGCTTCCTAAGAAAGAACTATATCATTCACTATTTGATGACCTTCCACATAACCTCCTTGTTCAAGGAAAATAATATTATGCAAAAGAAGTTTCAACCTTTTTGCCATGATCTTAGTAATGATTTTGAGAAGAAAATTACATAAAGCAATAGGTAAAATATGATATATGATAAGCCTCTTGAGATTTAGGGACAAGATTTATATAAGTTTTATTAATAACCTTCAAAATTTATTTGTCTTTCCTAGCTTCTTCCACCACCTCTAATAAATCAACATGAAGGATATCCTAGAAATTTTGGTAGAACTCAATGGGAAAACCATCAAGACCTAGGGTTTTCCATTTTTGCATTTTAAAAACCACTTGTTGAAGTTCATTAATAGAAACATGAACAATCAAAATAAGTTCTCCTTAGAAGTGATAAGAGAAGGTATTTCTTGAAGAATATTTTGTTGAGAAGTTAAGTCAAGAGAAGGAGCAACACAAATATTGGAAAATTAATTCACAAAAATAGAGTGCATGCCATCCCAAGTGTAGACAAAATCTCCAAAATCTAAATTTAGGGAAGAAATAAAGTTGTGATATATTCGATCTAGAAGATATTTGTGGAAGAAATTTGTATTTAGATCTCCTTCTTTGAGCCATTGAATTCTAGTTTTCTACTTCCATAAGAGTTCTCTTTTTTCCCATTCCTCTAAATGAGTTGTGAGTCTAATTTCATCTATACTTATGCTCTTTGTGAGGCCATATAAATGGATTTTATTTTTAAAATTTTCATGTTGAGAAATAACTTCATGTTTTTTTTGTTGAACATCCCCAAAATCCTTCCAATTCCAAGTCTTGATTTTAGATTTAATATATTGTAACCTTTTGGTAAAACAGAACCTCTTAGTCCCATATATTACTTTACATTTATTCCACCATTTTTGCACTCAAGGTATAAAGGAACTATCTCTAAGACACATTAACTAAAATAAAAAAGGAGAGAAACTCACATTGGTTTTCCAAATTTCCACCATGACTAGCCAATTATCTGAATCAACATTGTTAAGAGTATTCACTTTAGAAATGTGACCAAGGATTAATAAATGGTCAAAGAGTAGGAACCTATCCAATATATCCATGATACAATATGAGACTTTCCTTATATTAGACCAAGTCATAAGGCCATTATCTATATGGATGTCCACAAGATGAAGGTTTATAATATATTCATTCATAAGGTCAATGCTCATGTCTAGATTTCTATTTCCCCTCATTTTATCATCCAAAGATAGGATGTTATTGAAATCCTCCTATCAAGATCCAAGATTCAAAAAAATAAGAGATAATATAAGTTATATCCTTCTGCTGTCTTCTCTTTTCCTCCAAATAAGTCGGACTTCTATTTTCATCCAAATAAGTCGGAGCATAAATAATTATGCAAAACATAATTTGGTTGGAATATTTAATTTGAATAGATATAGCCAAAAGACCCTAGATGCCAACCATATGGTGATGGTCCCAAAGGTAAGCAATGCCACCAGAAGTCCCCTGGGAACTAAGGAAAACAACTTTTCCAGCTGGCCAAATTTTACTAGCAATAGAATCCATTTTCTCTATTGACATCTTCGTTTCTTGAAGAAAATCAAGATGTGGATGGTTTATCTGAATCATTCTTCTAATTTAATTTTATTTTGAAAAACTCCCTTTGAGTCCCCTAATATTTCAAGTGATGATATTCATTAATACCAGGGCTATAATAGTTGGTAAAGGAATTAATATTACCTTCCTCTACAATATTTTCACCTTCTGTTACCATATGATGTTGATTGGTCTTGCGACCTACTTTTTTATTAGAATCCATCTTCAATTTTTTCCCTGTTTCTTGAATTACTCTAATTGAATCTGGGGTGTCTTCTAAGATTTAAGAATGCATGTACAAATCTAAAGTGTTGCTAGAAGGTTCAACAAATTCTATCTTGGGACTTGTATTATTTGAAGTCTCAACGTTTAAAAGATTGTTTTTCTTGTGTATATTTCTCCATTTTTTTATTGAGAATTTTTTATTTTTTGGTTTGTCTCTGAGTTATTTCTTTCATATCTAAATTGTGTTTATAAGGTTTCTATTTCCATTATTTCCTCTTTCTCACCTAGGGCATAATTTTAGGAAATAATTTCAAACATATTAGATGATAACTTTTATTGATCCTTCATAACTAGTTTTTTATGAGTGTTCTTATTCTTAGGCATTTGGAAACTTGTTGAATTTGTATCTTCTTTCTTTTGATGTAGAATTTTATTTGGGCAAAAACTAGCTAAATGACCATATTCATGGAAAATTCTACCACAAAAAGGAATATTCTCATAGTCCACCAATTGCTCCCAAGTGTCCTCCACAAGTTGTAATGTGATATATTAGGTAGGGGTTTTTCAAAATCCATTAAAACATAAATTTGAGCATAAATAATATGTTCAAATTTTTGAGTTACAATTAGCAATCATCATAAAAGTTCCTAAAGAGTTTCCAATTGAAGAAAAAATAGCCGAATTCCATAATTCAATTAGGATGCCAAAGAGTCTAACCCACATGGGACCTGTAGAAGGCATCTCTTCTTCAGATTTATATTTAGTATGATAGGGCTTCATAAAATACCCTTGCCTTCCAAAGAACTAGGGACCCCCATGAAATGTTTTCTCTCTATCTTCATTATTAGAAAATAAAATAAAAAAATAACCATTTGGATAAATAGATATTTGTAACTCACGTTTAATTTTATAGGTTTTTGCATATTGGACTTTGAAAGTAGATAGGCTCAAATGAAAGCCCAAAAAATGACAAATTAGTCCACTTTTTTCCAAATCTTCAATGCTAGTCTGAATGTCACCCATATCAAGCTTAACAATAAGAGTTGCATCAACTTATCTAAGAAATCCCAAATTAGTTTTCCTTGGATCAATCTTAGGCATTAGAGATTTACAGGAATCCCTAATATTAATGTTAGCATTAGTTTGAGGCTATCCACCATGGACTACATCCATAAAATTCATTTTTGGAATCAAGTCTTGGAAATACTTACCCTTGAAATAGGTTTCCATTGTGGATTTATTTTGGGGGTGCACCTTAGCACTAGATTCACTTGAGATCTAAACCATTTTTTTATTAGCTTCTTGAAACTTGTTTTGTGATCTCTTTAATCCATGCCCTAAACATCGAGGAAAGGTATGCTTTTCACTTTTGTTTTGTACAAACAATAGGAAGCCACTGTCAATCAAGTTCATTGCTTGAACTATTGAAAGATAAATTGCTAACCCATATTAGGTCTCCTGCAACATATATTGCTAAAATATTGAGCACAAACCACAAAAATATTTACCACTAGGGCCTAAAGGCCCCGAAAAACAACCTCTAGAGATGCTTGCACTCAACCCAGATGAAACCCTCACACAGTCGCTTGCCAAAAATATTTTTCACACATAGGAATTTTATAGGATCTATGTTGATCCAAATTATTTAAAAATTAGTGGAGACATTCTAGGGTTTATCAGGCATCTACCCTTCAAATTTTAGCTCTATCCGAGTCTAGATGAGTGCAATATGGCTGAAACAAATTTGGTAGTTTGGGTAGCCTTGCGAAAAATGTTTCCATATATTCACTTATCAAGCTAGGTCCCCTTTCAAAACCTTATTTCTCACCCAATATCAAAACAAATATGCAATTCCTACTTTATGTTTCTAATAAAGAACTATCTACATTTTCATATAATATATAAATATATTTAAACTTTTAAAAACCATTACATACTTTATGTTTATCCTAAATAAAACCAATATTATTTTCCAAATAAAACAAAGTTCCTTTCTATTAGAAATTAAAGTCAAATCTATGTAAGCTTTAGAAATAAAATTATAAAGCCTCACCTCTTTAACTAAAATTTTGAAGCATTAAAACAACATATAACGTCCCACTTTCATAATTAAAAGTATAAAGCATTCACTAAACTTCATCTTCACATTCTATTGCATAAGGTAACTAAACTCCATGTTATATCAAGTTTCTTTTCAATTAGGCATGTATTCAAGTTAATTTTAAAATAAGAAAAACTGTACATTACCATAGCATAAAGCTAAACAAGTCCTATCCAAAGATATATTTAACACATGGTTACAAGTCAAATTTTCCCTTTCAAACTTTTCAACATTAAGTTGAACACAACACAAAGTATACCAAACTACCATGTTACAAATATTTGACCTGTTTAAGCCAATAGATTGGAGAAAATATGCACAGGTTCAAAAACAAAGACACAATTCATTTTGTTTTTAATTCAAACTAAATTGAATATTAAAAGAAACCATAGTTTAACCAAAGCAAAAAATATCATTCTTCTCTATGACTCAAGGTCGAAGAACAAGGACTTAAAAGTAATAAAACCATTCCTCATTTAGAATGAAGAACCCAACTGTACAATTCTCTTAATTTTTTTGATAGGTTAAATTAAATTAAAAATGGGTTTTTATCAAGGATCCCAAAACCTGATTACAACAAGAAATAAGACTAAAAATCCAGAGGAAGGCCACAAGAAAGGACTTCAAAATCTAGAGGAAAACAAAAGGACAACCTTTCAAAAAAGGCTAAAGGACATCCTCTGAGGAAAGGCTAAAGGATAGCCTTAAAGGAAAATTTAAAAATAAAATATAATTTTTTTTGTGCTTTTTACAATGAATCCTGAGATGGTACCACCCCACCCAGGACAGCCCAAAAACACATGCAAAAACCCTAGGACATGCAAGGAAGAAAAGAGTAAGGGCAACCCTACCCAAAAAATATTGAAACAGGGCAATCCCACCCAAAACAAAAATTTGAAATTCAAAATTGAAACTAAAGTGGGAAACACAAAAAATTCCTGCCTATGGATGCATAGGGATGTAGCAGAAGGTAGCGACAATAAGGATCAACATCCCAACTAGGCATGCAATTCTCTTCCTTAATTGAATGACTAAGACTTCTCAAATTATTTCCCAAGGTCAGATATTAACATAAAAATAATTTAAATAAACCCCAATACTTACCTGACATCAGCTCAAACAATAAATAGACCATTTTCAGGTCACCCATGGCCTAAAAGACATTTTACGTGGGTTTTATAATATTTAAACTAAAAGATATTTTTTTCAAAATCTTAAGGTAATATTTCTCCAAAAACCACCTACACAGCCTGTGAAAATGTTTCAAGTACTACCCAAGTTGATAAGGCCTAGGTTTCTTATTTTCCTTTTGAATTAAATTAATTCCATGGTAAGATTCACTACTTATATAAAATAAACAATTATAAATAATCATTAAAGCTTCCAATGCAAAATATAAAAGACACATTTCTAGCACATAAAAATCAGGCATTAAAAATGAACTTTAGAGCTTGGTCTCTCAATTCAAGACTAGTTTTCTTATTGGAGTAAGCTTTCTCACTTCAAATTAAGAGCTCCTATAACTATAAAACTCTCTTTTTTCAAAGACTAAAAATAATCTATTTTAGCTTAAATCATCTTTTATTTTTCAAGAACCTGAAACATTAAAGGATAAATGCTATACATAAAGTAGAACATTTCAAAAACAAGGTTCATTAACCAGTTTACAAAGGTTAATTTCCTTTTGTTTATTCTCGGCTATCCATGGTCTTTTCTCCTCTTTCATTTTTGCCTTCTTCCTCTTTTCTTTTCCACCCTCCCCTAGGAAAATCAAGAATACTTTCCTTCTCTACCGAACTTCCAACCGCCTTATGCTCAATGGGAAAAACCTTTTTATTTTTACCCCCTACAAGCCTCATTTAATATTTTCTTTATATTTATTCAAAAATACAATTATCAAATGTTTCTCAACATTTACAATAGAATGGTAATGCAATAACATTATCTTTAATCATGCCTAAAGATTAAAACACCATTTCATTAAATCAAAACAAGGGTTAATATTAATATCATCTATTAAAATATATTATTTTGATACTAATGATATCTTTTAAAATATCAAAATGAATATATGTTTATCCTATCCATCCATGCATCAAAGATAAATATTTCTCCAAATACACATGTCCAAAATACACATTTGCCATAGAAGTATGCATGACAACCCCCAGGTTATCAACTTATGTTTTAAAATGACTTCATTTCCCTTTTATGGTAACTTTCTTACCAATGGTTTAATTTCAATCAAGTAGGTATGAAATGCAACTATATGTAGTAACCACTTGTTACAATGGGTATATCTTATCCTAGAGGTATTTTCACATGATGTCCATTTTGTGGTATCTCGTTCTTGGTGGTTGACTTCATTAACCACCCATAAGAGAACATGATCTTGCATCCAAGAACAACATCAATAGTACCATATTTACATATCATATAATTAAAATAATAAATACATAAAATCATTCAAATACATCAAAACTAAGTATTAAATCATCATTTATTAATACGTAGTTTATCTCATAAAAGAGTCCTACCAAGGTGGTTTATGACAATGCTCTAAAAGAGCACTACACAAGAAGACTCCACATGAAGCATGGCATGATACAAAATCCATTGTAATTCATTTGATAGTTTTTGGTTGTCTTGTACATGCACATGTGAATGATGAAGTGAGAAATAAGTTGGACCCCAAGAGTGGGCCATGCATTATTATGGGATATTCTAAAACAAGGCATATAGACTGTATAATCCAAAAACTCACAAGTTTGTAGTCTCTAGAGATGTAATTTTTGATGAAGTGGGAGTGTATAGTCATAAAAAATATACAAGAAAAATATATGATGTTGAAGAAGATAATTCAATTGGGAGACAACCTTCAAATTTTTCCTCTACTTGTCTAATCCCACCTAGAAACCCATTAAAAAGTTCAAAGGAGACTACACCAAGTTCAAGCACAAGTAGCTCATCTAAAAGTCCCACAAATAATAAAAATAAAGGAAATATGATACTCAAAGCACATCCAACCATTCAAATTATGGATAAGAAATTTCAAAGGAGGTTAAAAATAAGCTAATTATAAGTGTTGGATCCAGTTGTTTCAAGATTGGAAAAGCTCCAAATGTATGGTGATGATGAAAAAGGATAAAAAATTGAGATGTTGAATTATCCTCTATTTTTAAATCTGACTTGGAACCTTCATGTTATGAAGATGATTGTAATAATGATATTCGGATGCAACAATAAAATAAGAAATTCAGTCCATTGAAAAAATAACACTTGGAAACTTGTAGAATTTCCCAATGACAAGAAGATTGTTGTATCCAAGTGGGTCTACAAAATAAAGTTTAAAAATGATGGAAGCATGGAAAGATACAAAGCAAGGCTATTTGAAAAAGGATTCACTCAAAGATATGGTGTGGATTATGAATAAAAATTTCCCCTATTTTAAGACGAGATAATCTAGATGCTTCTATCATTGGCAACCCATAAAAAGTGGAAATATCATCATATGGATGTTAAAAGTGCATTCTTGAATGGTTTTATAGATGAGGAGGTTTATGTTTAACAACCTCAATGCCTTGAAGTGGAAGGAAATGAAAACCATGTTTACAATCTGAAAAAAGAATTATATGGATTGAAACAAGCACCTAAAGCATGGTACTCAAGATTGATGGGTACTTCTAAGATTGGGGTTTCAAGAAAAGTAAGAATAACTCCACACTTTATTTCAAGAATGAAGGTGACGATATTATTCTTGTGTGCCTATATGTTTATGATTTTATCTACATGGAGAGTAGTTCAAATATGATGAATTATTTTAAGCATGCTATGATAAAGTAAGTTAATATGAAATATTTAGGAATGATGCAATATTTTCTTGGTGTGGATGTACATCAAGGTGATGGTAAAATTTTCATTTGTCAGTCAAAATATGTAAATTATATGTTAAATAAATATGGTATAGAAAATTTTGAGCTAGTCTATATACCTATGGCACATGGAGAAGTGTTGTGTAGAGATGATGAAAAAGAGAAAGTTGATGAAAAATTGTTTAGAAGCATTTTTGGGAGCTTAATGTTCCTTACTACAACAAGGACTAGTATTAATTTTGTAGTTTCACTCGTATCAAGGTACATGAATGAACCTTCAGAAAAATACAATAAAGTATCCAAGATAATCTTGAGGTATGTCAAAGAAACCTTAAATTTTGGTATACATTATTATGCTAACAACAAAATGGAACTTGTTGGATATAGTGACTCGGATTGAGGAATTTGCTTGGATGATAGAAAATCAACTTCTGAAAATTATTTTTCACTTGGTTTAGGAGTGATAACATGGATATAAAATAAGTAAAGTACTATCGATTTATCTTATCTATGGCAGAATATGTTGCATCTATTGCAACAAGTACACGTGCACTTTGGTTGAGAAAGGTACTTGAAGAGATTGGTGAAGTTCAAAAGAATCCAAAAACATTTTGAAATATTGCAAAAAATCAAGTCCATCATAGTAAAAATAAACATATTTATTTGAATATTCATTTCATAAGAGACATGATGGAAAATAAGGTTGTAGATTTGAAATATTGCAGCACCAAACAACTTGCAGACCTATTTACCAAAGGTGTCAATAAAGAACATTTTTTGATATTGAGAGATAAAATTATCTCACCAATCAGAATCAAAGGGGGGTATGTTGGATATTTATTCTGACCAATAAAAATAAAAATTTAAAAGTTCTCCCATGAATTTGAAGAAGCCCAAAAGTTTCCTTTAAGCCTTGAAAAGTCACAATGACTATTGGAATTCTAGAATGTGAAATGAAGGGTTGTAACATAATTTTATCTCTTGTAAATGTATAATATTGTAATAGCTATATAAAAACATGGATAAATCATTGTAATACTTCTGAGTTTATTTGGAATAAAAAATAACATTCTATTCCATTCATTTTATGAAATACATGCTTGCTAACCTAGATTTCGTGAAACTTGCAGTCAACTTTCAGAGCTCATAATTTTTGTTTTACAACTCCATTTTGCATGTTTCATACACCATTGTAAATTTTATTTTGTGTAGAATATAATTATAAAATTTCATAAAATTATATTTAATTTTTGTTCCTCAAATTTTGACTATCTCACTGCTGTAATTTTGTTGCTGCATTTTTTACTACGTTTTTGCTGCACTTTTTTGCTCCTCAGTTTTGGGTCAAATACTTCACTACATAAAACATTGCCATATACACTATAACCATATGACACAAGTAATGATAGATTATTTTGTAGAGAATTAAAAATTTATCATGTATCTCTATTATTTATGAATTCCTATCATATAGTTGGTGTAGTAAAATATAATGGCTACCTTACTTTCAAGCTTCTAAATTTAAAATGGTTTGTGATGTTTATCAACTTATCTAGGATTTATTTATTTTTATGTGGCTTTGTCGTATAGGGTTTATTACAAGTTCAAAGCTTTTGTGTGATATTATATCTATTTTTTTTTTTAAATTTTCTATTCTAGCTAAGTTATAAGCTTGGTATATATATTACCATTGTGTAAATTTCATGATTTTTCCTCGTATCTCCTTTAGTTCAAGTTTTTTTTGTATCATTTTTACTCTATCACTATGTTCCTCCTTGTGCACTCACTCTATATGATCTCCCCTAGTGTTTAAAGTTCCTTCTATTTCATTCTTCTTCCTCCTTTTCCTTTATTGTCTTCCACTCTAACTTCTAGATTACAATAAAACCTCGTTCACTTCATTTACCACATACATTTGCATTTTCCTAGGTAATGTTAGTTAGTTAGGGAATTATTGTTTTTATATTGCTAGCTTATATGACATCCAAGAAGATTTAAAACACATTAGTTGTTTCAACACTTAAGAGTGGTTTTGTATCAAAATCCAAGCTATAGATATATAAGAGGGTAAATCAAATTTATTCATATATATAGCCTTTATGTAAATATTTTCATATAATTTAACTTATAAACATTTTTCTTTTCTCCATGGTCTAACATTGCACAAAGTATCACAATCCATAATACACTTTTATTATCACACTTGTCAAACAATGGTATCCACTATATTTACTAGAATCATGAAGTCTCATGTATTTAGATAGCCTTACTCATTTTCCTTGTGATTTGAATCTATAATCACATTTTTACTTGGGTTTTTGACATGATTAGTGTATCATTCCAAATAATGTTATATCACCTCTAATATTTCTTTAATATTTTTAAAGTATGTGTTGGGACTATAATGGAATGAACAAGATGAGATATATTATACAACAAAATGATTACAATATATAGGCATAAGCCTATATGCAAGACATGACACGTGTCAAGTGAAACTGACAAGTGTCAAGGAAGGCATAGTGCACATTACATTAATTCTAACATTCCCCCTTAATGTGCACTATCCTAACTATAGAAAAAAACAAGTCAACATTAGGTAACATTCCCCCTTAATGTTGACTTCTCTAAAAGAAACCTATCATCCTCCTTTATTACATGATTTGGTCTAGGCTCGTGCTCTTTGCGCTTGGCTCTCCAACTATGAATAATGCTAGATCAACGGTGTATACATCTCAATCTGTTGCCTCAAGGTTAGCCACTACCATGGATCTGTTGCCACTGGGTCAATCGTCTAAGTGCCTCAGGGTCATCATGGGTGCCTCAGGGTCAACCACTTATGGGTATGTTGCCTCTGTAGGTCATCCTCAGAGGATGTTGCCTCTCGTAGGTCACTGACTAGATTCACCATGAATATCAAATCCCCCTCATGGTGAACTCAATCTAGAAGGTGTCGGTCTCTGCCGAAAATGCACCTTAATACAAAAGGAAATACGAGCCATGAAATACAATAAAAATTGAGCCATAGAATCCAAATGTGGAGGAGAAGAAGAAGAAAGAAGAGAATCTTCTGAAGTGTCTTCATCTGTAGTCTTTAGAAGTTGATCCAAAAAAGTCCTCGGATAGAGTCTAGGGTGTCTATGTCTGTAGTCCCTAGAGTAGGTGTCCTTATTGTGACCATCTCATCCCACCGAGTGCATGGGTAACTAGCCGCTGCAACCACCAGGTCTATAGAGAAGGTTACTGGATACAAGGATCACATATAATTTGCCTTGGGAGTGTCGGGTTCAACCGAGAGTGCACTCCAAGGTACAACAATATTTGAGGCTAAAAAATATAGATGAAACAACCTAAAAATTATAAATGGACACCACCATTGTGTCCATTGCGAAAAAAACCTTTTCGACGACTATAAATACCCCTATATTTTGTTCTTAATGGGGCCTTCACTTGCTGGAAAAAAACAGCAACCTCTCCAGGTAAAAACAAATTCTAGAAGTATTACATAGGCCATGTGGGCCATCCATTTCCAGTGCCCCATACAACTTAATTAAATAAAGTGTCTCCCCTTCTTCTTTATAAAAGAAGCCCCATCAATAAGCATTTCCTCAAAGAATAGACAATGCCCAATAAGGCTATGTTGTCGGCCAATACAATGTTTTAGGTCCCATCATTAAATAATCCCCACAATTTAAAATGCCCCCTCTTTTAAATAATTACCACCACCATCATTTTAAAAAGAACTTAATGTATTGGGTGTAACTGTAAAGACACCCAAATTAAAATTTGGCACTTCTCTCACCCCACCTCACGTGGGCAGTGCCACTCCTTAAGGGGAAACATTTCCCGTGGAGCCCACAGTGTGCCACCATCGCTAATAACTCCACCAGAATCTCCATGGCGCTGCTCGAAGATCCTTCAGTGCTGAACCCAATGAACCATCAAACTCCATCATCAATGAACCATCAAGCTGCAATAGGTTCAACCGCATCGTCGCTACCATGTCTACAAGCAAAAACAGGATCGCATTTTGTTGTTGCGCGATCTCAAAGTTTGAAAGTCTGAGCATACTTCAATAAATCAACACATATTTAATTAATTTAAAGGCTTCATTCACATCATCATTTCACTGAGATTCGTGCTACTCAGCCCTTTGGCTTGACACCTAAACATAGCATATTCAGAAGGGAGGTCGGTTCTTCGGCCTGCAGCAGGGAATAACATTGTTGAGTCCAAGCAACTACGTGGACAGTCTCTTTGACCTCATCTACCTCATCGAGGAATAACAAAGGCCACCGTAGAAAATATGAACATGGCTTTGCAATTGACCAATCCTCCATGCGTAGCATCCAACGCTCAAAAAATGTGCCACCATAACTCCAAAGAGTCAAAAAAATGGGTCCTCCTTGTATGAGCCATATCGGACCACTAAACATGTCACACAAACCTGTCGTCAAACAACCAGAAGTGGGAAACGTGCAGGGCTGCACTTTGGAATGTTGTCAACAATAGAAGTTAATGCCAAAACACGCATATTGGGCCACGATCACGTGGCCATTCTCCTCCAAGCTAGCCTTCATCTCCGCACTATCATTGGACGACAAAAAACAAACACTAAACCGCCAAAGAAAAACATCGATGTTGCCGAAAAATATTTACGCCTCCAACCTGGATCTGTCATATCATATCAAACATTGTTGCAACAGTGTCATTGGAAAATTTCATGACACGTCTTCACATCACATGTGCGTGCAGCGCCACGTCACATTCTGCTGGATCATAGGTGTTGCATTGCTCCATGATCAAAACTTTCTACGAAAACATAGATAAAAGCACCATAAACGGTCTTATTTTCCCATAGATGTCTGTCATTTGGCGGCACTTCATCCAAACTCCCGGGATTGAATCACAACGTCTGCCTTCCCAACTCTCAAAACTATTTGAACCAGCGACATTGGTTCTTTACCTCGAACATTGTACAGTGCATGGGAGCTGCAGTCTCGAATGGTATTGTAAAAAAAACTATGCATGGGCAATGATATTCGCCCTTCATCTCCTCTTCATTTTCCTCTTTCACCCCCATCGCAGGCGTTCAAAAAACAACCAAACCACCACATTCACAGGAGGGACTGGCGATCTGCATGGGCGGTCAAATCATTTTCGAACTTCTTCGGCTGGAAAAAACACAAATGCCAACTCATCACTATGCAAATTGCTGCATCACAAAAAAATAAAATATCTCCACTGCTGAAAAATAATTTATGCCAACATCACGTCATTTTTCTGGAATAACCGGGTGATGCAAAACTGAAATCAAGTCCGATCATCCCACGCACGACAATCAAAGCACAACGTTGAGGCTGTAAAGCCCAGGATATCAGCAAAAATAAGGCAAAATCAATACAGATGGGCTTATTCAATACACTTGGTGAAATTTTAGGAGATGATCACTCGTTGCATTCAAAGCTCGCCACAAATTTCTTTAGGTACTAAGCACTCCACAGAAGAAGATTGCAGTTTAAAAAAAAAATACTTCCAAAACCCTCCAATTTGTTTCACTTAGAGTTGCGGCCTTGTTGTAGCTTTCAAGGACGTGGGAGATTTGAAAAGGATGTCGCCCACTCCCATAGCTCGACGTACAACATGCTCGGACTATATTCAAAAACTTGGAGAAATTAGCCACGTTGCATGATTAAGTGTCGTTAACAAAGTGGCGTGGGGAGCGGCATCAAACTCATATCAGATGTAGTGTGTCTCCACATGTGTAAGATACTGCTCCATCACAGCCGCCACTCTGTTGGTATTCAGGATCTACACACGCCCGTGGACGCCCGATAACAATCCTCCTCCGCAAGCTCCACGATGGGGATGGCAAATATGGCAAAAACTTTTAATGTCGTTGTGGATGCTTGAACACGCCGAACACAAATTGACGGATGGAGATTTGCCATTTGTATCAATAAAATTATCTTATCAAGTTCATTCCAAAAAAAAAATTGAAGGGGGAGGGAGGATTTCCATGAGGGAAATCCCCCCTCAAGGGTTTCACAGGCAGGAGAGGGAACCTGCTCTGATACCAAATGTTGGGACTCTAATGGAATGAACAAGATGAGATATATATTACAAATGAAACAGGGTTACAATATATAGGCATAAGCCTATATGAAATGCATGACACTTGTCAAGTGAAACTGACAAGTGTCAAGGAAGGCATAGTGCACATTACATTAATTCTAACAGTATGATCACATTATTATGATTAGATTCATCAAAGTTTATATCAAAATTAAATCAACCTTTATTTTTTAGTCCTTTAATTTAGTAAAATAAACTATTATTAAATTCTCAAACAATAGAGATATTTATATTAACTAGAAAATAATATTTTAAAGTATCTAGCCTTCGAACTCTATCTAATCCATTTCCAATGGATTAAAATATTTTAATCATAAGTATACTAATTATAATCATTATATAGTTTAATTTTTATAAATATGCTTAAAATGATATGGATTACATACCACTCACCTTTTAATAACTTTCTCCTATATATATTTTTATTAATTGATTGGTGTAAGGGTTTTGAAAGGGTCCCTAAAACATTTCCAAGAAGAGAAGGCCCTAGGAGAGGGCACTACAAGATAGAATCCCAGGGACTAAAGGAAGCAAACCAAAAAATTGAAAGGGGTTTTGAAAGGGGTCGCAAACCTTTTACAATAGGATAAGATCTCGAGAGAGGGTCCAACAAGAAAAAATCCTAGGAACAAAGGGAATAAGAGCATAAAATAAAATTATAATAGGGAAAAACCTTGGAACTACCAAAATTGAGACAACAACATCCCAACAATCAAATCGACTCTAGAATTGCATGCGCTTCCAAAGAAATCATTGCTTTAAATTGATTTCCCACTTATTTTAAAACCAAAAATTAAATTTAAACTTTTTCCACCCAAACCATGAGATAAATTTCCAAGGGGAGAAGAGAATTTCCTATTTTTTCCCAAATATCACTCAAATTTAATTCAAAAAAAAAAAAAGTTTCCTTTAGTGC
This sequence comes from Wollemia nobilis, assembly GCA_028583015.1. Classification (NCBI taxonomy): domain Eukaryota; kingdom Viridiplantae; phylum Streptophyta; class Pinopsida; order Araucariales; family Araucariaceae; genus Wollemia; species Wollemia nobilis. Next base: position 400,630 of record JAQPPZ010000386.1, on the reverse strand, counting down.
CTAAGACAAAGGGATGGATCTCTTGTGAGGGCCTCCTCAAAACTATATTTTTGAGAGATTAGATATCCTGTAAGTGTTTCCCTGGATTAGATATCTCAGGTTTTTTCTACAATGCCTTTTCCAAAGCCATGCTTCCAAATAAAACCAACAAAGCCTTCCTTGGGACAATGACCTTGAGGAGTTTATACAAGTACTTATGTGGATCAACAATCCCAAGGTAATTCATAAAGGCTAAGTATGATATTTCTAGTGAGGGCCTCCCTATAACCATGTTTCTATGGTCTACCTATAAAGACTTCATTTTATCCATGATCTCAATGAAAATCTGCAAGTGCTTCCTTGGATCAATGATATGAGGGTATTTCTTCAAAGCCAAGAAAGGGATTTTCAATGAAGACCTCCTTGCAATTGCAACCACGTTTCCATGGTCAACCTCTAAGGGCTTCCTCAAATCCATGATATCATGGTGAATCTACAAGTGCTTTCCTAGATCTACCATCCCAAGGTATTTATTCATGACCAAGAAATGTATTTCTATGATGGCCTCCCTACAACCACATTCCCATGGCTAACCTCCAAGGGATTCCCTGGATCCACAATTCCAAGGTGAATCTACAATTATTTCTTCAAGGTGAATCTATTTCTCTAGATCCATGATCTCAAGGTATTTATTCAAGGCTAGAGAATGGATTTCTAGCGAGAGCCTTCCCATAATCATATTTATATGGTCAACTTCCATGGGCTTCCTCAGATCCATTATCCAAAGGTGAAACTACAAGTTCTTCCATAGATCTACAATCCCAGGGTAATTATTCATGTCTAAGGAAGGTATTTCCCATGAGGATATCCTCGTAACAACATTTTAATGGAATACCTATAGTGGCTTCCCTGGATCCAAGACCCTAAGGTTTTTTTACAAGTGCTTCCCCAAATCCAAGATCCCAAGAGGGATCTTATCCACCCAAAATCTTGAAGGCTTCAACCTACCCAAAAAAATCAACACCAAAAATAATTCTAGCAACCACTCCAAACCTTGAAGGAACCAACCTGCCTAGAACATGAACACCTTTTGTGCTCCAAAATATGAACATATTCTCTGCTCTAGGGATCCACCCTGATGCTCGTAGGATCCAACCCACCTAGAACACTAGCTTCATCTTCGCTCTTGGCAGCCCTGTCTTCCCTCATGGTAGCCCCACTAATAAAACAACTTAGGAAAACAACTATTGTCAACATGCTCATTGGATTGAATGAATTTCTCCTATATGTTAATAAAAATATGTGTATAGTTTTATGATATATCATATACGTCTTCTCAAGTAGTATATTTGTCATTATAATTATCCCATTTCAGGACTTTCCTACTATACCATTTCTAATATTTTTAATTATTCTATTTGAAATTTAAATGGGTTCAATTCTAATGTTGTTATCCTCTTCCATTTGTATATCAATATAGTCATCTACATGGTTTGGATTAGGTATATACTTTTAAGGATAAAAACATGAAATATTGCTATAAAATAAGAAAAACTATGTGGGAGAGCTAGATGATAGACAACATACACTATTCTCTTTAGAATCTCAAAGACACCATTAAAATAAGGTACAATATTTTTCCTTCACCAAACCTTATCGATATCTTAAGAGGATAACATCTAATGAATATCTTACCCCTAGTTGAAAAATTCGTTCTAATATTTGAGCTTTGGCATAGATATCCTTCTTATATTCAGATTATTGACTTTGTTTCTTAATCACTATTATTTGATTTATATATATTTCATTAATTTTAGCCCAATTATCACTTGATTATCAAGTTAGCCATAACTTATAGGTTTTCTATAAGGTAATCAATACAAAGCCTTACATACATCCATACTAATAGAATTGTGATAACTATTATTATAAATAATCTCTATTATATATATTTTTCCCATTGCTTATATTGATATGGAACATACATACATAATATATTTTTAAGTTATTGGTTTACTCTCTTAGCTTAACCATCTATTTCAAGATGATATGATGTGCTAAAATTTAATTATGTGCCCAAAGCATTTTAGAAAGTCTTTCAAAATTATTGTGTGAATAAAAAATTTTGATTAAAAATTATCTTTTTATGTACTTGAAGCCTAATATTCTCATTGATATAGAATTGAGTAATATCATTGGTTTCAAAAAACATATAGGTAGGTAGGAAGTGAGAAAATTTAGTTATCTTGCCCATTACTACCAATGTAGAATCTTGCATTTTTTGGGTTAAAGATAAACCAATGATGTAATCCATTAAAACTACATCCTAGTTCCATTTTTGTATATCATATGACTATAAAAAACCTATAGTATGTTGATCATTTGGTTTTTATTAATGGAACTCAATATATATTACCATAAACATAGGTATATCCTTTTCATTCTTGGCCAAAAGAAAAACCTTGTCAAATCTTCATACATGCTATTTACTCTTAGGTGAGCTACATATGGTATATTATGTACTAAATTAAATATAATGCTTCTAAAATCCCACATTGGTTGTACATATTAAGACTCTTTAAATATAGGTGCACCATCCTCATCAAAACAATATTTAATATTTCTCAAAATCATATGTTTTCTTAGACTCCCTAAGTTCACTATACCAAGGGTCTTATTTAAATCTAGTTTTAAATTTATCCTTTAAATCCACGGTTACCATTTTTATAATACAAATATGTCTTATTCTACTTAAAGAATCTACAATATTATTAATATTTCGATTGATATAATGATATATAAAAATCATACTCAAAAAATATTTTCATCCATATTTATTGGAAAAACTTAAGGTTAGGTTGTTTAAAAATAAATCTCAAACTATGATGATCTAATTTTAAATTAGATATTTTCCCAAGTAGACAGTGTCTTCACATAGTAAAAGGGTGAACTATAGTAGCTAACATGATGTAAATTCACTGTGAGATACCAACAATGGAATCCAAGGGTAAATTGCAAGACAAGAAATTAGAAAAAATACACCAATAAAAAGAAACCTGCAAATGCTTTGTATCATTATCTAAATTCATGCCTCCTTACAATAGAGTCTCCCACTCCTTATACTCATCCAAAAAAACCCTAGCCTACGCTACACCCTTACTATTTTTAGTCACTTTCTATTTTTGGCATTTACTTGCTATTTTTAATAACCCAAAAAAAGAGCTCGAATGGCATCCAAAATGGAATCATGCATCCATTATTAAATAATAACTATTATCCCAAAATAGCAACCCAACTCTAGTTTTACACTAATAGTTATGATAACTTTTTTTAGTTGCGAAAACTAAAAAATTACATTAAAAGCTAATTTTGTGCCTCCTAGAGGTATTTTTTGCTTGAAAAACAACTGGAGCAGTTTTCTTAAATTATCCATGCAATTCTGCACATTTAAAAAAAATCCAAGCAAAATAGACACTCGGAGAAAAATTTATGGCCCTGGTAAGGTGCATTATTCTCCTCTGGTTGAAAAGGAACTTAGCTCTTGTGATTTCTACTGACAAAATACCTTGAGCTTGTCAATGTCAAGACTTTTTAGTTCCTCATTGGAAATTAAAGTGTTATCGACCTAGGATAAACCTTCCCATTGGACCAAGTATTTACTATAGTTGCCATTGCGTGTGGTGATCACTTTATTATCAATGACCTACGCAATGTGTTCATTCTTCTTCTTAGGGATTTTCTTATCCTAAGCTTTGGTGTTTGCATCTCCAACAACTGTAATATCACCATGAAATTTATGCAAATAAAATACATTAAAAGCTGGTAAAATATCGAAGTCAACTAACAAGTCTACCTTATAAGCATTGTCATTCATTTTTTGTAAAATTCTACAAGGGCCAATTTTTTTTATTTTCAATTTATTATATGTCCCCTTTATAAATTGCTCCTTTTGAAGGTGAACCATCACCATGTTTCCAATATGGAACACTTGGATGCACTTGTGCACATCAACAACCTTTTTGTACTTAGCATTACTATTATGCAACTTGTCTCTGATCTCTTCTTGTAATTGTTGTATATGTTCAGCAAAAGCATCTGCATCATCACTAACATGCTCATGGATTGGTAATTCAACCAAATGTAGAACACCCTTGGGGTTCTTGCCATAAATAATTTGAAATGGTGATTTTCTTGTTGAGCGGTTCACTGAACTATTATATGTAAATTCTGCTTACGACAAGGCTAAATCCCATTGTTGTGGCTCCTCATAAACTATGCACCTCAGAAGGTTGTCCAAGCTCCAATTCATGACCTTGGTTTATCTATCATTCTATGGATGATAAGCACTACTGAAATGTATCCATCCCAATCTGTAGTGATGGTCTTTGGAACCCCATGAAGTCTCACTTCATAAAAAAATACTACAATCTTGGTTGCATCATTGGTTTTCTATCAAGTAAGAAAACGAGCCATCTTAGAAAACCTATCTACTACAAAAAATAGAATATTGACCTCACTGAGTAGGGGTAGTGAAGAGATTATACCCAAAATTATTCCAGAATAATTATGCAAAAAATAAATAACTTAGAAGAAAATAACAACTCACAAAATACATGCACATAGAACACACGAGATTTATCCTGGTTCATCCAATATGGGCTACGTCCAACAATCAAAAGCCACACCTACTCTTCTATTATTTTTCACCTTGCCTATAATGGGACATTACAATAAATATAAAGGAAACTCTTACAATCCTAAACCACAACGTGGTATTAGAATATCGTGGGCAATATACCATGGGCTAAAACCACCCACACCCACCCAGGTGTTGTAGGTGAGTTGGAGAGGAGAGGGCAATCCTCCAAGGGAGGTCCCAGGTTTGAATCTCCACCCTACAAAAAAGTTGAATTGGGTACCCAAAATCTAATTGATAATATTGGTGCGGGCAGGGCTGGGTATGACTCCCGAGTGACTTTGACGGTGTAGAACCCCCTGTTCATGGTCTCTCAGACCAAGGCGGCCCTGCAAGGGGTTTTTCACTAAAAAAAAAAACTGCCCACACCCACCAACCATCGAAATCTCAGAAACCACTCTACAAATCACTCCGTAAAAGGAAGAATTTTTGGGGGGGTTCTGCTCCCTCGAACCCCCCCACCCATAAGTGGTACTTTGTATCAATGTGCTTCATTATTGAATGGTAAGCAGGGTTATTTGCTAGAAATATAGCACTCTAGATATCATAATTTATCTTCATAGCTCCTTGACATAACCCAATTTCAGCACAATATTTCTAGCCATATTGCTTCCTTACTTGCATCAGTGGCTGCCATGTACTCAACTTTAGTGGTTGAAAGAGCAACACCAACTTAAATTTTGCTCATCCAACTAATAGCCCCTCTAAACAAATTAAATACATATGCACTAGTAGATCTTCTATTGTCTAGATCTCCAGCCCAATCTGCATCAACAAAACCTTCTATATCCAAGGATTTATCTTCTTTACATGTACCTTCATAACAGATTGAAAAAGCAGATGTACCACACAAGTATCTGAAGACCCTTTTTATAGTAGTTCAATGCTCTTTACCATGTTTAGACATATATCTACTCAAAACTCCCATTGCATGGGCAATATTTGGTCTAGTACATACCATGGCATACATTAAACTCCCTACAACATTTGCATATGTAACATGGGATATTTATTCTACATCTTCTTCTATTTTTGGATATTGTTCAATAGAAAATTTTCACCCAAAGGAATAGGTACCTTTATTGGTTTGCAATCCTACATACCTAATCTCTTCAAAACTATCTCAACATACTTTTTATGATTCAACCACAACTTTCTATTTGAACAATCTCTATTTATTTGCATACCCAAAATAAAATTTGCAGGGCCAATATATTTCATGTAAAACTGTGATGCTAACTGAGACTTCACTTCCCTAATAATTTTTGTAATTTTTCCAATTAGTAACATATCATCAACATACAAAATAAAAATGACAATTACATTACCAATTTCCTTTGAGTATACAATGATCAGCATTACTACAAAAAAAATCAAGTCCTAAGATATAAGTATCAAATTTTTGATACTACATTCTAGGTGACTATTTTAGTATGTATAGAGATTTCTTTAACTTACATACAAAATCCTCCTTTCCTTCAACAAAAAATCCTTCAGGCTATCTCATATAGATTTCTTCCTCCAAATTCCCATGAAGGAATGTAGTTTTCATATCCATTTGCTCTATTTCAAGATAAAATGTAGTAGCCACATATAAAATAAATCTTATTGAGCTTAGCTTTGAAATAGAAGAAAATATTTCACCATAATCAATTCCCTCTACTTGATAATAACCTTTAGAAACTAGGCGAGATTTATATTTCTCCACTTTTCCTTCAACATTCTACTTCTTTGTGAAGATCCATTTGCAACCTATTGCTTTTCTCCCACAAGGTAATTTTACTAGATCCCATGTCTTGTTATTTTTTAGGGCCATCATTTCCTCATTCATGGCTTCTTCCCAAAGGTTTACCTCTTCAAAATTAACAACTTCTCCAACTGTTCTAGGATCTTCACCATTAATAGATAAAACAAAGGAAGAAGGAAATGCAGATGGACTATACCTATTATGTTGCCTTCTTTATCGTGTTGATCTCCTTACCACAGGTGTGTGAACCTCTAGTTCATCATCTTCTTCTTCTTCTCAGTAGGATTCTTCTTCCATAAGATCAAATTGTATATTTTCAGTTTCTTCTGTTACTTCCTTCCCGTGATCACTTTTCATTTCTCTAAAAACCACATATGTACTATAAATTATACTTTTAGTTTTTGGATTCTAAATTTTATATCCTTTAACACCATATTTATAACCAATAAAGATACATTTAATAGCCTTATTATCAATCTTACTTCTTTGCTCCTTTGGAATATGTATGTACGCAACACAACCAAAAACTCTAAGATGTGATAGAGCGGATTTCTTACCAAACCATTCTTCAAATGGTGTTTGATCCGGTAATGCTGATGTAGGAGATAAATTTCACAAGTAACATGTTGCATTCACTACCTCTACCCAGAATTCCTATGCCAGCCCTGCACCACTGAGCATACTTCTAGCCTTTTTCATTAGTGATCTGTTCAATCTCTCAGCAACTCCATTCTATTGGGGTGTATATGGATTAGTATTTTGTATTGAAATACCACATTTCTTACAAAAATCCTCAAATTTTTTTGAACAATACTCTCCTCCATTATCAGACCTCAATACCCTAATCTTTTTCTCAGTTTGATTTTCAACAAGTGCTTTAAATTCTCTAAAATTATCAAACACTTCATATTTACTTTTAAGAAAATAAATCCATGCATATCTTTAAAAATAATCAATGAAATAATCATAGTACCATTATTTCCAAGATATGGAACAGGAACATGACCAAAAATATCACTATGAATCAGATCTAATACCCCTTTTGATCTCGTAGCACTAGATGTGAAATTCACATGATTCTGCTTGCCATAATGTTCACAGAAATAAAAACACATTGAGCAATTAGAGATACTTTGAACAATACCTTTTGTGTATAGGGTACATAATCTTGTTTCTCCAATATATCCCATTCTTTGATGCCAGAGTGTTGAACTTTTGTCTAATTCAGCCTAAAAAATGGTTGAGCTATTGCAATCATTTGTTATAGTGCTTACCAATAGCTTATACAATGTTCCAATCTGAACTCCTATTTCTAACACCATATATCCATGAACCATTTTGCATGAATCCTTACTAAAATTGATGTTTACCACTACATCAACCATTTTGCTTACATAAATTAAATTTCTAGCAAGGCCAGGAATATGCATCACACCTGGGAGGGTTTTAACCCTACCATCCTACAACAATATTTTCACCCTTCCACAACCAATGATTCTAAGTGGGGAATCATATCACAACAATACCTCCCCTCCATCATATCTTTCATATTCACTGAACCACCCCCTGTGAGGAATAATATTAAAGGAAGCACCAGTATCGATCAACCAATCATTTCTATCATAACATGTGGAGTAGGGTGCCACATATACATCCCCTCCTTCATCAGTGATATTATTTATCTCCGTGGAAGTGGATTCATTAGATATCTTTCTAGAATCAACATTATTTAATCTACAATCCTTCTTCATGTGTCTAGGCTTACCACATTTCCAACATTTTCTCTCAAACTTTCCTCTAGACTTGGATCTACCTCTAGAATTAGATCTATCACCATATATCATTTTATATTTTTCCTTGGCATGCCCTCTCACTATTAGGGCATCCCTTGATGTGCCCTCCATGGCTTTTCTACTCATATCCTCTAATAATAGAGATGACACAACATCTTCATACTTCAGTGTGGTTGAAGTTATACTACCAATTGCTACTACCAGGTTATCCCACTAATTTGGTAAAGAGCAAAACAAAGTAATACATTTATATTCCTCACTCAACTTAATTTCAATAGATGTAATTTGAATTATCATCGTATTGAATGCATTAAGATGATTTGCTACTGAATTCCCTTCATTCATACTAAGATTATAAAGTTTCTTTCAAAGAAATAATTTGTTCACCAGGGACCTAGATTGATACAAAGACCCTAACTTCTCCTAAATATCCTTTGCAGTAGCTTCTCCAGAAACATTGATTATGACTGAATCTGCAGGATACAGTCGAATTAGACTCCTCACTTTCTGATTCAACTTTTCCCAATCTTCATCAGATGTACTAAAAAGTTTTGAATAAGAGATAATAGCTCACTGATCTCTATCCATGAGTAGATCATCCAAATATAACTTCCATATCTCAAATATTTTTCCATTGAACTTCTCAATATCTATCCTTGATTGATTTCCCATCATTTTTCTTCAATCTCCTTCTGCTTAAAAATCACACTCTGAAATAGGTTTTCTCTAACTCCTAGAAACCCTAGATCCTCTTCAAATGAAATGAAATCCTAGCAATAAAGGCATACCTCTATGTCTAACAACTTGGATCTGATAAAAAATGAAGATATTATACCCAAACTTATTCTAGAATAATAATGCAGAAATTAAATAACTCAAAAGAAAATAACAACTCATAAAATACATGCACATAGAACACACAAGATTTATCTTGGTTCACCCAATATGGGCTACGTCCATCAAACAAGATCCACATCTCCTCTTCTATTATTTTTCACCTTACCCATAATGGGACATTAAAATCAATATAAAGGAAACTCTTACAACCTTAAACCACAACGTGGTATTAGAATACCATGGGAACAATACCATGGGCTAAAATCACCCACACCCACCAACCACCAAAATCTCAAAAATTGCTCTGCAAATCACTCCAAAAAAAGGGGAAATTTTTGGGGGGATCCGCCCCCATGAACCCACCGCAAGAGGGCTTCGCCCTCCCCCCCATCGGGGGCCCCGAGCCACTCATCGATGAGCATGATCACAAAAAAGTGCATCTATTGTACAATGCTTCCTCTGCAAAGGATGAGACACATCCTATAGGTAGCCCCAATACAAAATCCACGGTTAGGTTAGTCCATGATCCTAGGGGAATTGGTAAGGATGTATACAACCTTGTATATTGTGCATGGGCATTAGCCATTTGAAACAGTACATATGAACACAAATCAATTTACCTATCTCTTCAACTATGGGCAATAGTACTTTTCATCCATAAGAGCAACTATTTTGTCTACACCAAAGTGTCCTACAAAACCACCACTATGCAGATCATGGATGATATTCTCTTGCATGGAACTAATAGGTTTGCACAATTTATTCCCTTTAAACATATATCCATCCTATATAACATACTCAAAAAATATTCGACCAACTTTACCCATCACTGTAGTTTTGTACTATTGTACAATGCTTCCAAAATTTACATGATATTAATACAAATCCTTAATCCCATCAAAGCCTACCACTATATTATCCATGGTCGTTACCGATAGTACTCTCCTACTTAATACATCAACAACCTTATTTTGCTTATCGAACTTGTGCTTCAACACAAATGAGTATTCTTGCAAAAAGGAGATCCATTTGGTATGTCTACTATTTAATTTCTTTTGAGAATTGGCATACCTTAAGGCTTCATGATTAGTGTATAACACAAGCTCCTTGGATAAAAAATAATATCACCAATATCATAGTGCATGCACAATTGCATAAAACTCTACATCATAAGTGGAATAATTATTTCTTATCTCATTCAACGTTTTACTGTAAAATGCTACTAGTCGCCCCTCTTAGCTCAGCATAGCACAAATTACCACATGTGAAGCATCACAATCAACTTAAAATATCTTGCTAAAATTAGCTAATACCATCATGAATGCTTATGGAACCTTCTTCTTCAAGAGTTCAAAACTTTGAGTTGCTACTTTTATCTATACAAATTTTTTCTCTTTCGTACACTTTTTTATGGGTGCAAGAATGTTTCTAAAGTTTCTATTGAACTTATTGTAAAAAGTTTTCAAACCATGGAAACTTCTCACCTCTGTTACATTCCTTGGAACAGGCCATTCAATTATTACCTTCACATTTTCCTCATCCATATTCAGGCCATCCTTATAAATTACAAAGCCCAAAAACACTAAACTTTCTTGAAAAAAAATATGCTTCTTCAAAATTAGCATACAAATTCTCTTTCCATAATAACTCTAACACCAAACTCACATGGTGGAAGTGCTCTTATTCACTTTTACTAAAAATTAATATATCATCAAAATAGACAACCATAAACTTACCAATGTATTCTCGTAGCATTCATTTCATAAACCATATAAATGTATTGGATGCATTTGATAACCCAAATGGCATCACCATCCACTCGTACAACCCATATCAGGTTTTTAAAGTAGTCTTCAACTCATCCCACTCTTTAATTATGATCTGATAATAACCACTCTATAGATCAATCTTGCTAAAGTAGTTAGCCCCTGCTAAGACATCCATCATATCATCCACTCTAGGTATTGGGAACCTATACCTGATAGTAATTTTATTTATGGACCTGCTATCTACACACATCTACCATGAGCCATCCTTATTCAGAGTTAACAAGGTGGGAGTTGCACAAGGACTCATGCTCTCCCTTACTAATCCTTTATGTATCAATTCTATCACTTGCTTATTCAACTCTAAATTCTAGGTTGGGCTCAACAAATAGGCTACCTGGTTCAGAAGAACTGAAACAAAAATTAAATCAATGTGATGTTGTATATCCCTCTTCGATGGTAACCCATTAGGTAACTCATCTGGTATGACATCAACATACTTCTTCAATAACCTGTATGCCACTGGTGGTATAAGAACCTCCTCTACCTCTACCTTCATCATCATCAATGCATATCACAAACCTATCTCTTGTGCCTCTATGATAAACTCCTTCGTAATAAAAAAACTCTCGCTATACCCTTCTTCATGAAGAGGCAAAAATACTACCTTGGAACCATCATTCCAAAAGATGTATGTATTTGGACCCCCATCATGGATGACCTTCCTATCATACTGCCAATGCCTCCCTAATAGTATGTGATAGGCATCCATAGTAATCATGCCATGCCAAAATTCATATTTATAAGTATTCCTAATTGAGAATTTTACTAAACATCTCTTATAAATAGTAAACTCATTTCCTTTCTTGATCCATGAAATGCGATAGGGGTGTGGGTGATTTTCACATTTTAAATTTATTATATCTACCATTACATTTGGGACCATATTCTCACAACTACCACCATAAATGATTACTTTGCATACCTTTCCTCCTGATGTGCATCTTGTACAAAAGATATTTATTCATAGCCAGGACTCACCACCCTAATCCACTTGCATTTTTGTCTTCTTTAGAAAAATCAACGTTCTCTTTATCATAATATTCTTGACTGTATCTGTAGTAACTTCTATCTTAGTTTCCTTCTCTTCTTAAACCAAGTTGACTCTAGCTTATCCTCCCTAATTTCTCCCTTCAGCATTGTAGTGGGTGTATTCAAATGCTCTATGACATTCATCACCATATCTAAAATAGGTATATGGCTTCCATGATCCATTCCCAGCTTGATCTCCCCCATTACCTCAACCTCTCTAATTTCCTCTTCCTCTTTGGTAGGTACCTGTTGGCATTTTTGCCACATTTATTTTGATTGCTGATTATTCATGCTTAAGCTGTTGCAATTCTAACTCCTCTACAGGTTTTCATGCAAAAAATGACCAAGTCCGAAGACTGTCACGAAATCACGACAAAAAACTAGCATGAAGAGCCAAAGTTGAAAATCGTCGTGATATCGCGACATGTCGCAAAATCGCGGGTCGGACGAGGAGAGAGAAAACAAACGCAAAGTTGTAGCAATTTTGCGACGTGTCGCAAAATCACGGTCAACGTAGTCAATGGCAGCAGGTGGGCAAAACCGTCGCGATATCGCGACATGTTAGATTTTTGCGGTCAAAATGGTCAACGGAGGGCAGAGCGACAAAGTTGTCATGAAATCATGACAAAACCAAGCCAAGGGCGATGAGACTCAAAGTTGTCACGAAATCGTGACACAATATGGCACACGGCACATAAGAGCAAAGACGTCGTGAAATCGCGATGCATCTCGTTTTCATGGCGTGGATGGGCAGAAAAAGTTTAAGGCATGAATACGTCATGAAATCGCGACAAAATATGGCGTATAGCCCGAAAGGCGAAAGATGTAGCGAAATCGCTACGTGTTCCGTTATCGCGGTCCATTGAATGAAAAGAGTCTAAGGCACGAATGGCGTAGCGATATCGCGACACTTTTGAGAAAACGTTCAAGCAAGACAAAGACGTCGCGAAATCATGACAGAAAGTGAGAACAGTGAAGAAGGCAAGAAATGGTAGCGATTTCGCGACACATTGTTGAAGAAAGACTAAGTGCGGAGAAACGTAGCGAAATCGCGCAGTGTTCCATTTTCGCGGTTGGCGAACAGCAAAGTCCAAAGGAGGCAGAACTTGTAGCGAAATCGCGACATGGTGGAAGTTGAAGAAACACTAAGGCAAGAGTGTTGCATTTTTGCGGCTTAGAAGCAGGACCGTATAGCATGCAAAAAAGTGGTAGCAAAATCACGACATGTCGAATTTTCGCGATGTAAAAGCCAAGACTGAGCAGTTGGAAGATAGTGTAGCGATTTCGCGCATTGTCTCATTTTCATGACATGGAGAGAATGATGAAAGTGCCAACGAAAAGATGCAATGAAATCGCACGATGTCATGTTTTCACGATTTGATGCAGCAAAGAGAACAGAGAGATGAAGGATGTAGCGAAATCGCATAGTGTCGCATTTTCACGAAAACAAAGCAGAGGAAGAGCATAATTGTACGGACGTCGTGAAATCGCGCAACGTTGTGTTTTCACGGTTAAGGGTAGCGAAGGAGATAAAGAAGCCAAATGTGTAGCGATTTCGTGACATGGTTGGTTTTTCGTGGGTTCAAAGTGGTAGAAGCGTATGGAGCAGAAAGACGTCGCGATTTCGTGACTTGTCGCGTTTTCGCGACCTGTTACAGTTTCACGCCAGAAAGCGGTTCAAATGGTCCGATGCAGTTTTGTGATTTTTGATGATTCAAAGCACTCCAAAATTAAATGTGTTGCTACTTTTCGATGCGGTCAAGGTAGAAGAACGCACCCAAGCTACTAGAATTGAAGATTTCCAAGATTTGAAGCTGCTGTTCACGATTTTTCTAACGGTTTCATGCACATTTTCAAGAACATCATTTAATGAAAACGGTCGACTCTTCCTTATGGCATTTAATTTTTGGTTTCTTCGAGGCTGTTTAAGGATATCATCTCCTTGTTTCCGTTGCATAATTTGTAGATCTCGAGGAGGTCCGTTGCAAATTTTAAATGCTGCAAAGAGGCAAGACCTCTATATAAATCCATGTAAATCTCAAGAGCAAGTATCGGGAGTGAGAGATACTTTTGCTGAAAGCTTTTCAAGTACTTTGCATGAATATTAGACATTCGGCTCACTAGTTTTGCAAGCGATTTTCTGTGTATTTTCCCTTCTGTATTCTGCATTCCTAATTTGTGCTCGCATTTCTTATTTGCTGCTTAGTTTTAATTTTGTATTGAGTTTTAACATTTGCTAGTAAGGGAGTGAGTTCTGGAATGTTATTTTGGAGGTCATCTGCGCAAGGTTGTGAGTGGATCACGTCATTGTCTTCTGTTATTTGTTGTTGCTGTACTTAGAGTTATTTGCTGTTGTTCTTTCCCGATCAGATAAATTCGGCCTACGGCCATATTTCCCGTTTCTTTCCGTAGCTTTACAATTTCTTTCCTATAACTTTGATCTAAAAACAAATTTAGAATAGTAAGGGAACCAGCCCACTCTGGAGATTGGCCTAGGAGACATTTCTTTCTCCCAACCTTTCAATGTTGGTCGGGTCTAGGGTGCATTTTCTATAAAAATCCTTTCTTGTGGTAGATTCGTGACCAACAGTTTTTGGCATGCTCGGTGGGACAGACTTCTTCTGTCTCAAAAGATCCATAATCGGTGAGATTGATTGTTTTATTATTTCATACCCGGAGGTCTCAAGATTTTGATGAGCTGTCTTGGCCTCATAGCGGAGATTTGTAAGTTCATCTGGCGACTTTGCTGAGTTGAAGATCCGAATTTCTTGATCGTGGACGCCTACCTTTTTCAAGCTAAAAGAAGATACCCCGGAGGAATCAAGGTTTGGTGAGCAGCCTTGACCTTACAAGCGGAGAAAAGAATGTTCACTTGGCGACTCTGACTTAATGGCGATAGCCATGATCTTGTAGACCACTGCTATAATGGCAAGGGTTTGTCCTAGATGGGATGATCCTAGCCCTCTGAATCTCCAAATCTAGCATGAGATTCCCAAAGGTGCCCTGAAGGCCCTAACAAAATATGATGGCACCGAGGGCATGGCTCTGGAGCATGTTGAAGATGTTGCTACTTTGTCAACCATCCATGGCATAAATCATGAGGATGTCATGATCAGACTTCTGGTCTTGTCTCTGGAAGGAAGGGCTTTGCAGTGGTACAGACTGCTCGAGCATCAAAGCATCAGTTCATGGGATGATCTAGCGGGAGCACTAATCAGAAGATTTGACGAAGATCCCTTTAACGGCTCTCAGGATCCCTTTCAGCTTCTAATGTACATCATGAGAGCACCTCTAGAGAGCATCATGGACTTCAATGTCCGATTCTTGAGAAGTTGGAAGAGAATTCTAGAGAAGATCCGATCGACACCCACCCAAGCCCACCTCTTCTATGTTCGAGCTTTCCATCCTGACATAGGCCTCCTCTTGCTGCAATCAGGTGAACGAAGGTTCCCTCAAATATTTGAGGAAGCAGTGCGAGCGGAATAGCTTCTGCTCCTATCAAGAAAATTACCATGGGAAGAAACTCCATCACCTTATCCGATAGTTGTTGTTCCTGTTTATCCAACATAGTATTCATCATGGCAGATCCCACATACTGTGCAGAGACCTGAGATGCAGCTATGTGGAGCTCAAGAGGCAGATTTCATCCAAGACCCACGATGGGCATATGCAAGCACTGTATCAGCAATGAACCATATGGTTGCTTGTAGTTTTCATCAGGAGATGGATCAAGAGGATATAAGTGAAGAAGAAGAATAGAGTCAAGTTCCAGAATCGAAGCATAAGGAGGGCACATCTTTGCACCCTTTGCAAGTGTTTAACCAGAGCCATTCAATAGACATGCCTCATCAAGAGGAAGAGTCTGAAGAGATCCTGGAGAAAGTACTATTGTTGGACAATTTCTGTGATCGGATCCAGGAGTTGGAGGAACCCGTTCTCAGTTCACAACCAGGGAACCCTCCAAGATGGTGGCATTGGCTTCAGGCATTACTACAACTAGTACCTACAGGAGCCCGTCATGTGGTAAATTTCTTTGCTCCATTATTTGTCAACTGTGTGGGTACTGGCATGCAGGATAACTTGCCCATGTCTGCAACATGGAGAACTTTAGGAGGAGGTCATCCCAATTTCAAGGATCGACTCAAGTATGATCGGATCTGGTCAGGACACTGTCGATTTACCGGATAACCCTCTGAGACTGGGTTTCTGGTGACGACATGCCAATCATGTCATAAATTATTGTATATAGTAAAAAAAAAAAAAAGAGAAAAAAAAGGTATTGTTTTTATTTATCCACTTCGGCTCTTTTTGCATGCGAGCCGTAGGTGCCTATTTTTTTGTTTTTGTTTTTCTTCTTCCTTCCCAGCAGTTAGTGGCTTTCTAGCAATTTCTTCCTTCCCCTTCCCTTTTTCTTTCCTTCCTTTCTTCATTTTCCTCCTTCTTCTACTCTTTTTCTTCTATAGTAAAGAAAAAGCCACTACTGTTGTTTCTTTTCCCCTTTCCTATTATTCTCGCTTCTTCTTATCCCTTTCTTCTAAGTTCTCTATCATTTTTAGCATTTATCATAGTTTATCCATGGTTCAGACCCTTTTCATCATTTTTTCCACTTCCATTAGTTTCATTTACTTCCATTCCCCTTCCATCGCAGCTGGTAGCACATAAGCATTCTGTTACTGTCTCTACCGCATCACTCCTCTACTTCACCATTCCATCATATCACTATTCCATTTGCATTTCACTGCCTGCGCATCCGCAGGATCTCATTCCATTCATTTCCATTCCATGATCAGTTGAGCCAAATGCAGATTCTTTAAGTTTTAGTTATTCAGCAAAAGTTGTTGTAGCAGTCCATCGAGATGAACCCCAGCAGCTAGCTTTCTGTTCTAAGTTTTCATGACTCTGTTGCCCAATGGATTCAGGCCTAGGATTCTTGCATACAACAGAACTGTATACCCCATGAGCCGCCAAGAATGTTGGCATTTTTGCCACATTTATTTTGATTGCTGATTATTCATGCTTAAGCTATTGCAATTCTAACTCCTCTATAGGTTTTCATGCAAAAAATGACTAAGTCCGAAGACTGTCACGAAATCGCGACAAAAAACTAGCATGAAGAGCCAAAGTTGAAAATCGTCGCGATATCGCGACATGTCGCAAAATCACGGGTCAGACGAGGAGAGAGAAAACAAACGCAAAGTTGTAGCGATTTCGTGACGTGTCAAAAAATCATGGTCAACGCAGTCAATGGTAGTAGGTGGGCAAAACCGTCACGATATCACGACGTGTTAGATTTTCATGGTCAAAATGGTCAACGGAGGGCAGAGCGACAAAGTTGTCGTGAAATCGTGACAAAACCAAGCCAAGGGCGATGAGACTCAAAGTTGTCATGAAATCATGACACAATATGGCACAAGGCACATAAGACCAAAGACGTCGCGAAATCGCGATGCGTCTCGTTTTCGCGACGTGGATGGGCAAAAAAAGTTAAGGCATGAATACATCATGAAATCGTGACAAAATATGGTGTATAGCCTGAAAGGCAAAATATGTAGTGAAGTCGCTATGTGTTTCATTATCGCGATCCATTGAATGAAAAGAGTCTAAGGCATGAATTGCGTAGCGATATCACGACACTTTTGAGAAAACGTTCAAGAAAGAAAAAGACGTCACGAAATCGTGACAGAAAGTGAGAACAGTGAAGAAGGTAGAAATGGTAGTGATTTCACGACACATTATTGCAAAAAGACTAAATGCGAAGAAACATAGTGAAATCACGCAGTGTTCCTTTTTTGCGGTTGGCGAACAACAAAGTCCAAAGAAATAGAACTTGTAGCGAAATCGCGACATGGTGGAAGTTGAAGAAACACTAAGGCAAGAGTGTTGCGTTTTCGTGGCTTAGAAGCAGGGCCGTACAACATGCAAAAAAGTGGTAGCGAAATCGTGACATGTCAGATTTTTGCGATGTAAAAGCCAAGACTGAGCAGTGAGAAGATAGTGTAGCGATTTCGTGCATTGTCTCATTTTTGCGACATGGAGAGAATGATGAAAGTGCCAACGGAAAGATGCAGCGAAATCGCACGATGTCATGTTTTTGCGATTTGATGCAGCAAAGAGAACAGAGAGATGAAGGATGTAGCGAAATCGCGCAGTGTCGCATTTTTGCAAAAACAAAGCAGAGAAAGAGCATAATTGTACGGACGTCATGAAATCGCGCAACATTGTGTTTTCGCGGTCTAAGGTTGCGAAGGAGATAAAGAAGCCAAATGTGTAGCGATTTCGTGACATGGTTGGTTTTTCATGGGTTCAAAGCGGTAGAAGCGTACGGAGTAGAAATACGTCGCGATTTCGTGACCCATCGTGTTTTCGCAACCTGTTACAGTTTCGTGCCAGAAAGCAGTTCAACGGTCCGATGTAGTTTTGTGATTTTCGATGATTCAAAGCGCTCCATAATTAAATGTGTTGCTACTTTTCGATGCGGTCAAGGTAGAAGAACGTGCCCAAGCTACTAGAATTGAATATTTCTAGTATTCGAAGCTGCTGTTCATGATTTTTCTAACGGTTTCATGCACATTTTCAAGAACATCATTTAATGAAAACGGCCGACTCTTCCTTATGGCATTTAATTTCTGGTTTCTCCGAGGCTGTTTAAGGATATCATCTCCTTGTTTTCGTTGCATAATTTGTAGATCTCGAGGAGGTCCGTTGCAAATTTTAAAT
Source organism: Wollemia nobilis (assembly GCA_028583015.1). Taxonomy (NCBI): domain Eukaryota; kingdom Viridiplantae; phylum Streptophyta; class Pinopsida; order Araucariales; family Araucariaceae; genus Wollemia; species Wollemia nobilis. The sequence goes on along the minus strand of JAQPPZ010000386.1, from coordinate 382,003 downwards.
GCTGCAAAGAGGCAAGACCTCTATATAAATCAATGTAAATCTCAAGAGCAAGTATCGGGAGTTTGAGAGATACTTTTGCTGAAAGCTTTTCAAGTACTTTGCATGAATATTAGACATTCGGCTCTCTGGTTTCGCAAGTGATTTTTTGTGTATTTTCCCTTTTGTATTCTGCATTCCTAATTTGTGCTCGCATTTCTTATTTGCTGCTTAGTTTTAATTTTGTATTGAGTTTTAACATTTGCTAGTAAGGGAGTGAGTTCTGGAATGTTATTTTGGAGGTCATCTATGCAAGGTTGCGAGTGGATCACATCATTGTCTTCTGTTATTTGTTGTTGCTGTACTTAGAGTTATTTGTTGTTGTTCTTTCTCGATCAGATAAATTTGGCCTACGGCCATATTTCCCATTTCTTTCTGTAGCTTTACAATTTCTTTCCTGTAACTTTGATCTAAAAACAAATTTAGAATAGTAAGGGAACCAGCCCACTCTGGAGATTGGCCTGGGAGACATTTCTTTCTCCCAGCCTTTCAATGTTGGCCGGGTCTAGGGTGCATTTTCTATAAAAATCCTTTCCTGTGGCAGATTCGTGACCAACAGTACCATGATCTTGCTTTGTCTCTTCTTGTTTCTCTATATTTGAGGATTCTTCCTTTGATGAGCTAGATCCACCATGCCATTGATTTGGAGAAGATGCCAATCCCTTATTTCCTCTTCTGTAATTACTCCTCTTATGCTTCTCTGTTACCCTTAAGGCCATCTGATATGCATATTATATAGTAAGGGTACGATGCATACTCAAATAATCTTGAATAGCATAAATTAGGCCATTTACATACCTCATAACCCTTTGCTCTTTGGTCTCGTTATGCTCCACTTGAATAGATAGCTTGTATAACTCATTGGTGTAGTTCTCAATGCTCTGGTCCTTCTATAGAAGGTTCTACAATCTACAAAATAACATTTTGGAATAGTCTACATGCTCAAAATTTTCTTCCAACTTCTTCTTCATCCTATCCCAAGCCCTGATATTTTCTTTTCCTCTCCTCTATCACTCCATCTATATATGATCCCACCAAATTAAATCATGCCCTTTCCAATTTGTGCATGCGAGTTTTACCTTCTTTACCTTAGCTAGATTACTCCACTCAAATATTTCTCCATACCATTTACCCAATCAATTAGCTCCTCTGGTTTTAACCCATAAGCATACTTGAAAACATCGATCTTGATTCCATCTTAATTTCCTTTAAGTCATTCCAAGGCTCGAATCAGCCTACTTTCAAAATATTTTGGTTCTTTTGCATGATCCTCATATCCACATTCCTTAGCCATGGTCTTATTATCAGATCCTATATTTGAGTCCACATTGGTGTGGACCTTCGTCATGTTGTTAATTGCACCTAACAACCATACTATTTTTGCATGCAAATACTCCATATGCCTATTCATTTGGGCATATATCCCTCACCCTCTTCCTCTTCTATTCATTTTTTTCCACTAGTGATATCTCACCCGCTCTGATACCAATTAATGTAAATTCACTACAAGAGACCAACAATGGACTCCAAGGGTAAATTGTAAGACAAGAAATCAGATAAAATACACCTGGTAAAAAGAAACCTGAAAATGCTTATTTTCATTATCTTAATTCACACCCCCTTACAATAGAGTCTCCCACTCCTTATACAACCAAAAAAAACCCTAGCCTACGCTACCCCCCTCCTATTTTTAGTCACTTTCTATTTTTGGCACTCACTTGCTATTTTTAGTAACCCCAAAAAAGAGCTCGGATGACATCCAAAATGGAATCATGCATCTGTTATTCAATAATAACCACTATCCCAAAATAGCAACCCCACTCTAGTTCTACACTAATAGTTATGATAACTTTTTTAGTTGTGAAAACTGAAAATTACATTAAAAGCTAATTTTGGGTCTCCTAGAGGTATTTTTTGCCCAAAAAATAATTGAAGTGGTTTTCTTAAGTTCTCCATGCAATTCTACACGTTTAAAAAAATGAGGCAAAATGGACACTCAGAGCAAAATTTATGGCCCCAAAAAAGGTGCATTATAACACAAGGTCATGTATAGGATAATTAACTTCATAATCCTTGAGATTCCATGACTCATAAGCAAGCACATATCTATATTGAATGAATAATCCTCCTAAATATTCCTTAAAAATATCAATATAAACCATAGTATACCTGTTCAGGTCAATGGAATATTTTTTAAAGATATTTAAACTCTTAAAATACCAACTCACAATTTTTTTCAAACAAAATTTTGTTCTTTCCTTTACAATGACAAGTTTTTTTTTTTATAATTATGAATATATTTAGGATAATATATTAGTAATCCTACAAAAATTTTGACTTATGAAACATTACAAGACATGGCCAAACCAAAATTGACTTAATATTTGAAGGATCCATGAAATTTCAATCCTAATTATACTATGATCCAAGTATTCACTATTCTTTTGGAAAAATAAAATATGTAGATATTTGTACATAAAGCTTTTGATTCCTAATACAACACTTATATTACTTGTCTTAGATGTTCTTCACATCCTTTTTTATCATTAGAATAAATGAGTACATCATCTAGAAAAAATTTAAAAAACTTATCCAAAAATATTTCAAAGTTATTATTCATCAAACTCACAAATACTGTTAATGAACTTATAGTATCCATATTGAGTTATGAATATATACTTATGATATCAACATCCTTGATAAATATTTGATGGTAACTTGATCTTAATTCTATATTTGAAAATAATATCCCCCCTCATATCTAATCAAATAAATCATCTATACAAGATAAAGGATATATATTATTAATTGTGGCTTTGTCTAATTCTCTATAATTAATACATAGCCTCAATGACCCATTTTTATTCCTCATAAATATCATCGATACTCCCCATGGTCACACATTAGGATGGATAAAAATATTATCAATAAATCTCAATACCTTCATTTTTATCTCACATATCTCAATAGTTGTTATCCAATAGGATGATTTAGATATAAGTTTTGATCTAGGCACTATCATAGTAGATAAATTGAGTAATTTTTTTATGAGTCACACTAGCAATTTACTAGGAAATGCATCTCCAAATTATTTGAAAATAGAATATGAATCTAAGGTTTTTTGTGTCTCACTCTTATTATACTTAACCATCACAATAAACAATGGATATCCCTTCCTAAAAAATGTCTTAAGTTGCATAGTTGATACCATCCTTAAAGATATAAAATTTGATACACCATTAATACATACATTTTTCTGTGTAATAGATGTGAACCACACTTTCAATAGAAGAAATAAATTTTACTTGATCAATAGGTATCTTGTCCAATAATAATATTGTATGGTTCCAAAGAAGTCACAAAGAGATGTAGTCATGTGAGGAATTACCCAAATCAAATTTATACTCCTCCATCATGCTTATAATGGTATGAAGGATGCTTAAGGCCATATATACTTGCTAGAGATCACCAAAATCTTGCTATTATAAATTGATCTTGCATACTAATTTAAATTTAAAGAAAAATGTAGAAGCTCTTGGGTTAATTAAAATAGATAAATTATGTTCCAAATTATTACCTGAATATTCTACTATTAAGGATTGGTGTTTGGATTGGAGTTATTTCATAGCTACATACTTATAGGAAAGTCAGAGAAAATTTTGGTTGCATAAGATATTTTAAATTTTTATCAATTAAAATAATTTGCTCCTGATATTGTATTTGATTTTTTATATAAATATTTTTTTCAAAATAATTGATATAGTTAGACTTAATGAATAATAATAATACCATTTTTAATGTTATTTTTAGTTCAAAGTTTTTATTTGCTTAGAAGCAATATAGTTTTACCTAAAAATAGAGATGAATGTAGGGTATCTAATAATTGGTGTGGATGATAGCGGGTAGGAAGGTTTATAAAGTGAAATGAGATCAATAAAGTGGTGGATAAGAAAGAAGAGGGAACGTATAATCATGTTTTATTATAAGTGTAATCAAGATAGAGACGAATATTCTATGTGATAGGTGGAGATGAAAAATAAGCATAACATATAAGGACAATGGTAATGATCATGTTTAAGTAGAATAGACATGAAGTAGAAGAAGATTAATATTTATATGGTTGTGAAAAAAAGGAGAATGAGGAGGACTGATGAGTCAACATGGAGATATACTTTGTAGTTTTTGAATATTTATGGAGATGAAAATGGATAATTAAATTTAAAGGATGGTAATGGTTGGGTGGAGTTAGAGAAGTAATGGAAATGAAGATGAATTTTCTAAGTATAAAAGTAGGTAGAGATGAGGGTTGTGGTTGATAAACATGAATATGTATAAATAAGGTTGAAGTAATTGTATCCATCAAATGAATATGGAGGTGGAGGATAAAATCTTGAAGCACACATGAGGAGTAGGAGATAATGAAAATCATAATATGTTGGTGTTTATAAATTTGATAATTGAGTTTGATATTTATTTATTTATTATACATATTTATATTTGGAGGTATGTTATTATAGATAACACTTAATATAGTTTGATTTGATAATTTTGCATATTACATATCCCTATATAATGAGAGCATTCAAACATTAAAATTTGTATTTGTTTATCTAATGATTTTTAAATGTTTTTGTTTTATTCTATTGATAATTACATTGGTGGGAGAGATGGACACAAACTAGGAATAAGACATTTGAAACAATTGTAACAAGGTATTTATTTATTTATTTATTTATTGTTATATGGAATTAGAACGAATCCTACTTATATCACTTCGTGGCCTCTTTACCATGATATTTTGATACAACACATAATGATATTAATATAGAGCAATATGGTATATATGTATATATTGTCTAACAAGATTTAATGGTGGTTCACCACCTTGAAAATCCATATTTTTACCCATGTGAACTCATGCCATTTGATCAACTTATTATTATTTTTAAGGTTTTAAGAAAAGGGAAACAAAGAAGGAAATATTTTTAAAAAAGAGAGAAGATTGAAGTTTATTATGATCTTTTAAAGAGATTTTTTAATATTTATTACATATGTTGTTTAAAAAAAAAATGGAAATTGAAATAATTTTTTAGCCCATATATATATATATTAAATTCTAATATGTAACTATTGAAGATGAAAATGGTTGTGGAGTTTTTTAATACATTGCTCTATGTTTTTCCTTTGGTAGTATAACAAAACTTTGTTTGAGAGCAATTGTAGTGAAATACTATAGTAATCAAGTAAATTGTATTGAAATATGCTATTTTATTGTTCTAAATGCTTTTTACCTATAATGTATTTTTTCATAATATGTTATATATTAAAAGTATAACAAAAGCATGAAAACATATTGAATGCATGTAGGTCCCCTAATTTTGGTATTTTTCTTTATAGATCTAGTTAGATAGGTCTTAAACTTCAATATTATTAGTCACAACATCACCTCATATAAGGTAACACAAGTAATTTTTATTGTTTAATTCATTTAAACATTCTATTATGCTTCAAACATTGTATATTGGTTTATTTTCTTGTGACTTGTCTATATATATATATATATATATTTATTTATTTATTTTTATTTTTTTTGTAAATATCATATTTTGTTACAAGATAAAATAGTTGAATTGAATTTTATATTAATGATAAATAATGAGATATCCCTTAATATTGCATCTATCATCCAATCATAATTTACATCTAGCATGAGCATGAATACATGTCGAGTGCAAATTTTTTATCTTTGCTTTACAAATTGTTTTAATGAGTATTTAAAATTTGTAACTATAACAACATAATTGTAATAGGAAAGGTAAGTCCTAGAATTTTTTGGCTACATAAGACATTTTAAAATTTCATTGCTTTTAAATAAGTTTATCCCAATAGTCTATATTTTTTTACAGATGTTTTATTTTCAAAATAATTGATAATCAGTTACATTTAATGAATGATAATATTAGTTTTATTATTTTACTTTTTAATATCACACCACATTTAAGTAATTTTTAATATTTTAAATATGGAACACCACAGGTCCGAGGTGTAGACCAATTGGTTCATCCAAACCCCATAAGGGAGCGGAGGTTCAAGGTTCAAATATTGGGCCTCGTCGTATTGAACACTTGTCCCTTTCCTGGTGCTTTCAGCGGTGTAAAAGGTTTAAAATGATTGTGGCATGGTGGTTATAGGGGCAGACTGCACGAAGATCTATGTGGCGGCTTCTAAGGCGGACAATACAGAATACTATGGCGGCCATAAAAAGCTGGACAACCTGCCCGAATTCGTGGCGGCTACCAATTCCACCATGTAAATTCAAAAAAGAAAAGAAAAATATAGAACACCACCTTGCAATCCTGTCATTTGATAAATTTATTTTGAGTTTGAAGGTTTTGAGAGATGGAGGAAAAAAAAGGAAATATTTTTAAAAAAAGAGAGAAGGTTGTTGTTTAGTGTCATATTAAAAACTTGTTTTTTAATATGTATTCCATATTTTACTTCAAAATTAAAGGTGGTAGTTGAAATAATTTTTTGTATGGCATAAATTTAAATTTTGAATTTGTAAATGTTGAACATGGATATCGGTTACATGATTTTTTAATGCATTAGTCTATATTTTACCTTAGCCAATGTAATAAATATTTGTTTGGAGTGCAATGGTTTTAATGAGATAATATAGTAATCAAGCAAATTGTGTTTAGATTTACTATTTTTATGTTCTAATATTATTTTATTGTGATATATTATTTTATAATATGCTACATTTTAAAATTATAGTAAAAGCATGAAAACATATAGAATGCATGTAGGTCCACTATTTTTGGTACTTTTCTTTATAGGTTTGTTTAGAGAGGATTGCAAATTCATTGATATTAGTCACAATGTCACCTCATATAAGCTAACAAATGCATTTTTTATTGTTTAGTTCATTTAAAAATTCTATTATGCTTCAAATGTTATATATTATTTTATTTTCTTGTGATTTCTCTCCTTTTTTCATATAAATTTTGTTTATAATATTTTCTAGTACAAGAGAATTAGTTGAGTTGAATTCATGTTAATAGTAAATAATAAGATAACCCTTAACCATTAACAAAATTCAATTCAAATATTTTCTCTTGTAATAGAAAATATTATAAAAAACATCTCTTTCTCTCTCTCTCTATATATATATATATATGCTTTAATCATATAAATAAGATAGCCCTTAACCATATAAATGAAGCTTCTACCTAACTATTTACAACTTCCATAGGCATAAGACAATAAAACCCCTCATACCCATATTGTTCATCATATTGGTTGAATGTCTAAGTAGAAAATTATCTATAGATAGGGAAAAATAGCTATGAGGATAATAATAATAGCAATTGGAGCTAAACGTATTACTTGTCTACAATTTTTTGATGACTCTACATTATTAGGAAATGCAATAACAAGGAATACCTCTTGATTTAAAATGATTCTAGGATGGTTTATAAAAGTAACTAGACAACATATAAATTAAGAAAAGTCCAAAATAATTTTTTCCATTAATCACCTAGGTAGGAGATAGTGTTATTGGATAAATTGAGATATATGAAGTCATATATTCTAGTTACCTACCTAGGAATTCCATTTACAATTGGGAGGAAAAAAAGAGAGGAATGGACTTGACTATAAGAGAGAGTGAAAGCAAATTAGAAAAATGGACTAATAGGTGGCTTTCTACATGAGGTCGATGACCCTGATAAAAGCAGTCCTCAACACCATACAAATTTATGTCTCCTCAATGCTAACCATCCTGAAGGAAGTTATTAAATAATTAGATAAAATAAGCTATAGATTCCTCTAGAGTGGAGTTAAGAAAGAATGAAAAATAGGTAGTAGCAAAATGAGATACTTTATACCTACAGAAAAAGGAGGAAGGACTAGGAATTAAATCAATTGTCAAGAATAACAAGGCATTGCTGGCTAAGTTATATTGGATATTGCTAAATTTCCTTAACGAATTATGGGCTAAAATTTTAAGGGTCAAATATGTAAAGAATAAAACCCCGACATAGCTTATCCAAATTTTACTTCCTAGTAAAGGATCTCCCATATTAATGGGACTTAGAATAGGAGAGAATATTATCAAGAAAATATTATTATAGATTATTCATAATTGGAAAAATGCTAACTTCCAGAAAAATCTACGAGATGGTCATCCTCTTCTAGTAACTCAGTTTTAAACCTGGATATTATTTATGGAGAATCTATATAGAAATAATTGGGTTAAGTTCACTAAATATCATAAGACTCAAATTAGAAGCTTGGAGGTAGGAAGGAAATGGATCCCAATAGATAAGTGGCCAATCCAAATCCCAAAGGATGATGAAAGAAATATATAGGACCATCCAAACAAAATCACTCTCATGATATCAAGAGGAGTGATAGGTAAAAATTATGTTTCTAAAAAGGTTGAGTCCTATCAAATCATGTAAACCTGGAAGATCATAAACTTAGGAGGTGTCAAACACATTATATTCCTATAGTGGGGGAATGAGTCCCTTTTTAAGACTATCATTTAGTGGAGGGTGTTTTTGCATGAAGATTTTATTCTAACCTAATTTAAATAAAATGACACATTGATAAAAATAAATACAATCAATCTAAATTGAAGCTTGAAAATAAATTTACATCTGCATATTAATTTAACTGAAAGAAACAAACATGCGTAAAGAAATATTAAGTAAACTAAATTCTATAAAAGCAAACACATGTCTATGTTTTGAAGAAATAAAATACATGCACTATACTAGAAAAAATAATTAAAATGAGGGGAGGACTAAAGAACACAAGCTTACACTTAGAGGGGGGTGAACAGTATAAGATAAAAAAATTCTTTTCTTTCCAAACAATATTATCCAATGTTATCAATTGCAATAAATTCCTAGAGCAGTATTAAACAATATCATCAATATAAGTAATAAATCAATGCACAAATCAACACACACAAGAGAGACACATATTTAACATGGTTCACCCAATGTGGGGTACATCCACGGAGAATTCATTTTTTCTAAATTTTATCAACAAATCTCTTGGGAACCAATTCCCTATTACAATATTTATGGACCCCAACCCAAAGGAGATACCAATATCCTATGCTCAATTTCATGGAAATATATCCACAGGAGACATCAATCCCATCTACTTTGGTTTGTGGACCTTTATCCATAGGAGACATCAATCTCCTCTACTTTGGTTCGTGGACCTCTATCCACAGGAGACACCAATCCCATATGCTCTATTTTGCTCTAAAGCTTGCTCAATACTCAACTTAAAGCTACTCCAAGCCTTCCTAAAAGGCTTGCTCAACTTTGCTCTATAATCTTCTCTCAAATTTGACCAAAGTTTCTACAAGCCTCCACACAAGGCTTACTCAACTCTGCTCAACACTCTTATCTCAACTCTCCACAAGGCTGCTACATGCCTTCATACAAGGCTTACTCAACTCTACTCTGCAATCCACTCTTAATCTACCCAAGGCTACTACAAGCCTTCACACAAGTCTTACTCATTTCTGCTCAACACTCTTCTCTCAACTAGAGTAATTCAAACATATTCTACCTAGAATTCCTCTTCTTTATGAACATATAGTAAATGATATGCAATGCAAATACTCAATATACTCTTCTCACATTTATTAAGTTTGTCCCTTTCACATGCCTCACATTTATTGCAATCAAATCAGATCTCTACTTCTTGCACATTTCTTTTCAAAACACTCAACAATGATGTACAAAATATGCCCTTAGTTTTCCACTCAAAACAAAAAAAATGATGCACAAATATGCCCTTTGTTTTACTCTAAAAAACAACTAACAATGATGCACAAATATGCCCTTTATTTTCTCTTAAAACAACCAGAAATGATGCACAAATATGCCCTTTGTTTTCTTCTCAAAAACAACCAAAATTGATGCACAAAATATGCCCAACAAGATACACAAAATCTACCTAACAAGCTGCCCAACAATGATGCACAAATCTGCCCAACAATGATGCATAAAATCCTCTCTTTGTTTTGTTTCAAATCACTTTAAAAAAGCATAAACTTATTTCACAATTTTTGTATAACTACCCTTACACAAGTCTTTTTCTTGGAGAACCACACCATATCAAAGAATATACACTATGCTCTTATTCTATCAAATGAAGACTCTAATTCATCATACTCTTGATGCATTCATAATTTGTCATTTGCCTTTTACAAAAACACTTTCACACAATTTTTTACTAACAAAAACTTATTTTCAGATATAGCATAAATCACACTTATCTTTTTATTTTGATGTCTTCAAAAATATTTTTCTTGCTTGTGCCAAAACTTGAAATCTGGTCTTCCACACACACAATCCTTATCCTACTGTCAACACACCACTTCCACTACACACCTTGGTGGAATATGAATCCACTATCTCCATTTTGAAGACATGGTCATAATTCTCATTCCAAAATTGGTCATAATTCTCATTCCAAAATTAGTATTTTCTAAAAATGAACATAATGATGTTACTATATTTTCTCTTACACACATGTCTCTTCAAATTCCCATAGGAATACCTTATGTGCTTGGACATTATGTTTTTTTGGATTTAGGATTACATTTGCATGGATGTATCTGTCTCTTTTATTTTTTGGGTACCAAAACTTCCATTGCAAGATACTGAGATTAATTTATATCCAAAATGAATTTATCAATAATATACCTTATGTGCTTGTTCCTGTGTAAGTCCTTTTTGTGGACATCTAGCCATGATATATCTAAAACTTATTTTATTGCCACTATTTCCTTTTCACCTTGTTCTCAAATCAAATGTGCAATAGAACTATGTCTTGATTTATTACCAAATGTATCACTCACAACGAAAAACAATCTTCTCTTTGGTCTTCAACAACCAATAAATCACTTTACCAAACGTAGTCCTCACAGCAAACATCATTCTCTTCTTCGAACTTCAACAAATCAATAAATCAAATATTCCAAATGTATCCCTCATGGTGACCAATAATATCTTCTTTAGTCTTCAATGAATAGGAACTACCAAGCATAGGTCTCAAGTTCTTCTTCAAGGTGTAGGTCTTCAACACTCTTCACACAACATTCTACGAATGGTGAAAAGCATATTCACTTCAACGAAAGATGTATGACACTTCACTCATAACGAATCAGAGCTCACTCTTCACTCAACAAAATACACTCATTTCCTTAATGAAAGGCACTCATATACTCAATGAAATACTCTCACTTATTCACTCAATCGAATGATGCTCACTTCGACAAAATCTTATTCTTCCTCTTGCTTCACTCTTTCGAATGTAGATGTAGTAACAAACTAAAATACTCTTCTCCTTTCACAGGTAATACGAATGTTTTGGAAATTATGAGCATATTGTTGTCATTGATGTCAAAGTTTAATGTACTATGAAATAAAGACAAGGTTCTCTCCAAAGCACTCGGGACCATGAGTTCTAAGTAAGTGAATAAATGATTTGAATAAGGGTTGAATGCCCAAGTTTAAGACCATGGATAAGGACTCAAAGGAGTTACTTGATTTAAAATATTTAAATTTAATATTTAAATTATTTAAATTAAAGATTTAAATAATTTAAAATTTAAATATTTAAATATTTTAAATTAAAGTTATTCTTTATAAAGTTTAATATCATAATGGGCCAACATATCTAAAACTAAAATGTTTTTATAAAAGCATAATTAGAAGTGTAAAAATTTCCAATGACTATGTCTTGAAGAGAAGGTGGAAATTTTGTATTTGGTCCACAAAGGTTAAAAAGGGATGCCCAATAATCATGAAGCATCTGACGTCACTAACCAAGTGTTTTGACATCATTCAAAATGGTAGCAATATCTTTAAACCATATAATCTAGTGTGTCGATGTCTATCTTTTTTGAAGGTGTTTATATAAAAGGAAGAAATATTTTACTATGATAAGATCTTAAGTGAATGTGATCAATAAATGATTTACATAGGTGTTGAAACATGACTGTGAACACACTATGGTAAAATCTATCGAATAACAACAAAGGAGTTTTATTCAACATTGATTCAAGAAGCAATTGGATTCATAGAAAGAAATTTTATCAAGAAAACATCCAGCTAAAATTTTACTCCCATTACTATGATGTGAGTTCAATTGGTGTTTTCCAAATATAATTCCACATTGTTGTCATCGAGGTTTGACAAGGTCTGAAGACATTACGGGACATTGCCATTTGTTTGAAAAGAGTGTTTATTTAATGGTAGTAGGAGGATTTTTTATCAGGAAAGTTGTAAGGAGATATCAAGATTAAAATCAATAATTTATTGAACTTATCCCATTGAGAAAAATAGCTCATATGGTTGTTGGATGTGCATGTCATGTTTGACCTTTGGGAGGTTCTAGATTCAATTCACGTCGGAACACATTTTTTTTATGAAGCAGGAATTTAAGAGTGCATAAAGGATGAAATCTATATTTCATTGAATTACTCCCACTAACAAAGATAGCTTGATGGTTGTTGGTCGAGGTGTTTGAACATCAATATTGGAAGGTCACAAGGTCCAATCTTGCGGGGTATGATTTTTTTTAAGGTATTATTATGATTAATTATTTTACAAATTAAAAAGGGAATTCAATGTGATTTAATTTCATGCATTTTCATAAGTACGAGAAATAAGGTGTGACAAAGGTTTTGTGTTTATGTAATTTATACTTGGTATATTTAATATTATTATGCAAGCATAGGAGTAATAAGGTGTCATAGTGGCTTAATATTGTATTGTAAATGTTGCATGATAAAAGGAAAAATATAATAGGTTGTTGTTATATGATGATTTGTTTTATGAGGACATAAGGAGGGTCATAAAAAAACATTTTCAGATTTCATTGCGCATATATTTAAAAGGGAAAATTAATATTGAAGTGTTGAATAAGTATCTAGCTATCTAACCTTTGAAGTGGTACAAGAAGGATTGGTTGTTTGTGAGACAAGTTTTAATGACATATCTTCATCAAAGAAAATAAGAGGTATGAGCATATTATTCCTTCTTGAGGTGTGTTGTTGAGCAAGGTTTTCTGGAATATAAGGTGGAGATAAAAGGGTTGTTTGATAAGCATTATTGGAAATATTTGAGTGAAGATTTTGTGCTTCATTGTTGAATATTTTTAAAACATATGAAATAGAGATTGTGAACTACTTGTGCTAGAGTTGAAGATAAGTTTATGTATCTTTGAGAAAATAGTTTTGAGCATGTATTATAAAATATTATGAGTATGTCTTAGAGCATATTTGAGACAAAATTAGGAGTAAATTTGAGCAAGTCTTTGAGAAGGCTTGAGGATATATTTCAGCAAGTCTTTGAGAAGGCTTGAAGGCAATTTTGAGCAAGTATTTTTTTAAGGCTTGAAACAGATTTGAGATAGAGTTTAGTGCATATTTGTGAGCAGAGTTAGAATAGATTTGTGACAGAATTAAGACAGAGTTTGTGTAGATTTGTGAGTAGAGTTAGAGCATATTTTTGCTAGAATTTGGATAGAATTTGGTACAAATTTGAGATAGAGTTGAGAATAAGTTTTAGAGGTGATAGAGTAAAGATGACAATAGTATCCAGTGGATAGATATCCATAATCCAGTGTAGTGGAGACAAAGGTATCATATTGAGAGATATCCACAAGCCAAAGAAGTGGGGGTGGAAGTCTTCTAGAAGATCACCAACCAGAGTAGAGGGTATATAGTTCTCTTGTTGAGAGAGATCCACAAACCAGAGCAAGGGGAAATATTTCTCATATGGAGAGAGATCCATGAACAAGAGCAAGGGGAAAGAGTTCTCTTATGGAATGAGATTCATGAACTAGCTGAGGAGATAGATTTATTTTGTGGAGAGAGATCCATGAACCAGTTGAGGAGATAAAGTTCTCCTAGATCAAGTTACATGAACCAGAGAAAAAGGAAAAGATTTATCCTATGTAGAGAGATCAAAAAATCAGAGCATAGGGGATTGGTGTCTTCTTAGTACAAAGGTCCATAATCATTATATTAGGGAATTGATTCCCAAGATATTTGTTGAAAAAATTTAGAAGAAATATTTTCTCTATGGAGTATCCCACATTGGGTGAACCACATTAAATTTGTGTCTCTCATATGTGTGGTGACTTTGTGCATTACTTTATTACTGCTATGTATGATATTTCTCAATAATTCTTTGGAAAAATTTTGTTTGGGAAAAAAAAGTAAAAGTTGACCTTATACTATTCACCCCCCTCTTAGTATAAGCCTATGTTCATCAATTGGTATCAGAGTGTATTTATTTAGAAGAAGTCTAAAAGCTTGAAGGGAGATATTACAAGAACACACATGGGCAGGAAAGGTAAAATACTGACCATGAGATCATATCTTCCTAAGAAGGAAGGAGTATACATGGTCATAGAAGAAAATAAATATGAACTCAATCTTAAGACTAAAATAAGGGAAGAAGAAAAAGTTGTGAGATATGTTGAGTGTGGTAAACTTGATCACATGACACTTTATTATCTGTAAAATGGGTATAGTAGTAGTAAAGAAGAAGATAAACATTTTCATTGTGGTATCCTTGGTTACAATGCAGCTCATTATAATGGGTTCAATAGAAGTGAATAGAATTAAGATACTCCTAGTGTAAAAGATCTAAAGAAAGAGAAATATTCAGAAAGGGAAGTCATATTTGAGATAAAAAAGGAAATTGTTGAGTTAAAAAGGGAGAACTTAGAATTGAAGGTTCACATTCAAGGAGATGAGAAAACTAAGACAAAGCTTCTAAAATATTTCTCTGATTTGAAAGGTAAAGTTAAAAATGCAAGGAGAATTGAAGAAGGTATGGTTGAGCAGATAAAGGCAAACAAGCTAGAATATGAAAGACTTGTTGATCTTGAATAATCAAAAAGAGAAAACTCAAGAGGATGAGGAAACAAAGGCAAATTTTCTACAAGATATCACTAACCTTTATATTGAGGTTGAAGAGGTATGGAAAATTGAAGAAGGTATGACTAAAAAATTAGAGGTAAAAGAGCTAGAGTGTGAAAGATTATAACATGAAGTAGTTTCTCTAAGGATGGAAGTGAAATGTGCCAATGATAAGCTACACATGTTTGAGAAATTTTTAAAAGCTTTGGATAACATTACAAAAGCACAAAGATATTCATTTATCAAAATAGGACTAGGAAATGAAGAAGGTCTAGAGGTATAGAAAGGGAAGTCAAGCTCAAAAGAAAAGGAAGTCTCAAAGGAAGCATCAAAATAAGTGATTGAAGAAGAACCTAAGACTTATGTTGATGTGTTAAGAGGTGATAACATCAAAGAGGAAGCAAAAAATGCACCATCAAGAGACAAGGATCATCATAGAAAAGGCAAAGAAATGACTACGAGACCATGATTTCTTCAAAGGATATTGTTTTTCATGTAATCAGTTTTGTCACAAGGCTATTCAAGCAGGGTTAATAAAAAGGAGTATGGTTTTACTATGAAGAACTTGAAATATGGACATATATTTCAAGGGTATTGCTACTCTTGTAATCGATTTGGTCATAAAGCAATCCACTATAAGGTTCATGACATAAATGAGTATGGCTTCAACAAGAGGAACTTCAAGACATTTGCATATTCTAAGAAATACAAAATTAAGTGTTACAAGTACAATAATCTATGGCATAAGGCTAAGTGATGCAGAATAGAGTTTCCAAAGCTTCCAGATATAAGCAAGAAAAGGGACACTCAAAAGGATCAAAAGGGTATGTTGAGAAATAAGGTTGAAAAAGAAAAAGAGCATTGTATGCTAGGAGTAGATATACTCCCACCCCAAAATTAATCACCTCAAGGAGAGGGGGTGGAGAAGGTACTGAGCTAAGAGTCTTATATTTATCCCGAAAGGAGTCCCTTTGCTATTAATGTGAAAGGGGGAGAGATTTGAGTAAGGGGGAGAGCATTCAGTCAAGGGGAGA
The DNA here is from genome assembly GCA_028583015.1 of Wollemia nobilis. NCBI lineage: Eukaryota > Viridiplantae > Streptophyta > Pinopsida > Araucariales > Araucariaceae > Wollemia > Wollemia nobilis. The sequence continues at coordinate 365,965 of JAQPPZ010000386.1, read as the reverse complement.
AGTTTCTCAGGGGGAACATATTTGGAATCAAGTATTTTGGAAAATAAAGTGTTTTGGAAAGTGGTTGCCATCATTGACAAAGAGGGATATTGTTGGAAATTTTGAGTGTATTTGTGTCATTGATGTCAAAGGTTAATGTGCTATGAAAGCAAGACAAGGTTCTCTCCAAAGCACTCAGGACCATGAGTTCTAAGTGAATAAAAGGTTTGAAGAAGGGTTGAATGCCCAAGTTTAAGACCATGGAAAATGACTCAAAGGAGTTACTTGATTTAAATAATTAATATTTAAATTATTTAAATTAAATATTTAAATAATTTAAAATTTAAAGTTTGTGACAAAATTTAAGGAAAAGTTGTCTAACAACTGTAAAGGGATTTTTGGATGTGAGTGAGAGGTGACATCTAACGTCTACGTATGAAGTGGAAATATCACTAAATTATTAAGGATAAGAAATAATTTGGACATAGGTATTTTCATTTGCTATGTAAAACCAAAGGTTCACCACTGATTCAAGAAGGAATTGGATTCACAATTTTTTTTTTTGCCAAGAAAATATCTAGATGAAATTTTACTGCCATTACTATGATGTGTGTTCGATTGATGTTTGCCAAATATAATTACACATCATTGTCATCGAGGTTTGACAAGGAGGTCTGAAGACATTGCATGATGTCATTGTTTGTTCGAGCATAGTGTTTGTTGAACGGTAGTAGGAGGATTTTTTATTAGGTAAGTTACAAGGAGATAATTAGATTAAAATCAATAATTTATTTAACTTATGCCATCAAGACCAATAGCTCGTATGGTTGCTCGATGTGTGCACCATATTTGACCTTTGGGAGGTTTCGGGTTCAACTCATGTCAAAACAATTGTTTTTTTGATGAAGCAAGAATTTAAGAGTGCATAAAGGATTAAATCTATATTTTATTGAATTACTCCCACTAAGGAAGGTAGATTTATGGTTGTTGTTTGAGGTGCTTGAACATCAATATTGGAAGGTCACAAGGTCCAATATTGTGAGGTATGAAAAGGTTTTTTTAAGGTATGATTTTGAAGTATTATTTTACAAATTAAAAATGGAAGTCAATGTGATTTAAATTCATGCCTTTTCATAAGTAGGAGAAATAAGGTGTGACAAAGGTTTTGTGTTTATGTAATTTATACTTGGTATGTTAAATATTATTATGCAAGCATAGGAGTAATAAGGTGTCATAGTGGCTTAATATTGTATTGCAAATCTTCCATGATAAAAAGACAAATATAAGAGGTTATTGTTATATGATGATGCTTTTTTTATGAATACATAAGGTGGGTCATAAAGAAATATTTTCATATTTCACTGAGCATATTTTTGAAAGGGAAAATTAATATTGGAGTGTTGAATAAGTGTCTAGATATCTAACAAGAATGATTAGTTGTTTGTGAGACAAGTTTTAATGACATATCTTCATCAAATAAGAGGTATGGGCATATTATTCCTTCTCGAAGTGTGCTTTTGAGCAAGGTTTTCAGTAATATAAGGTGGAGATAATAGGGTTGTTTGATAAGCATTGTTGGAAATATTTGAGTGAAGATTTTGTGCTTCATTGTTGAATGTTTTGAAAACTACTTGTGAACTACTTGTGCTAGAGTTGAAGATAAGTTTATGCATATTTGAGAAAATATTTTTGAGCATGTGTTATAAATGATTATGAGAATGTACTAGAGAAGATTTAAGATATAATTAAGAGCAGATTTGAGAAAGTCTTTGAGAAGGCTTGAGGAAAGATTTCAGTAAGTCTTTGAGTAGACAAATTTTGGTGTAGATTTATGAGTAGAGTTAGAGTAGATTTGTGTTAGACTTGGGAAATAATTTGGTGTAAATTTGAGAAAACATTTTAGAGGTGACAGAGTAAAGAGGACAATAGTATCCAGTGGATAGAGATCCATTAGCCAGTGTAGTGGAGATAGAGGTCTCATGTGGAGAGAGATCCACAAGCTAGAGTAGTTGGGGCATAAGTATTCTGGAAGATCACCAACTAGAGTAGAGGGGATAGAGTTCTCCTATGGAGAGATATCCACAAACTAGAGCAAGGGAAAAGAGTTCTCCTATGGAGAGATATCCACAAACTAGAGCAAGGAGAAAGAGTTCTTCTATGGAGTGAGATTTGTGAACCAGATGGGAAGATAGAGTTCTTCTATGGAGAGAGATCCGTGAACCATTTGAGGAGATAAAGTTCTCCTAGATTAAGTTCCATGAACAAAAAAAAAGTGGAAAGAGTTCTCCTGTGAAGAGAGATCGACAAATCAGAGCATATGGTATTGGTGTCTCCTTTGGAGAGAGGTCCATAAACATTGTAATAGGGAATTGATTACCAAGAGATTTGTTCAGAAAATTTAGAAGAAATATTTTATCTGTGGAGTATCCCATATTGGGTGAACCATGTTAAATTTGTGTCTCTCATGTGTGTGGTGATTTTATGCATTGCTTTATTACTGCTATTGATGATATTGGTTAATACTACTTTGGAAAGATATTGTTTGGGAAAGAAAAGTAAAATTTGACCTTATACTATTCAACCCACCTCTTAGTATAAGAATGTGTTCATCAATTGGTATCAGAGCGGGTTCCTTCAAAAAAAGTCTACAAGAAAACACATCTTTGAGAAGGAAAGGTAAAAGGTAAAAGAAGATCTTACAAGAACATACATGGGTAGGAAAGGTAAAAGAAGTACCATGAGATAATATACTCCTAATAAGGAAGGAGTACACATGACCATAGAATAAAAGAAATATGAACTTGATCTTAAGACTAAAATAAGGGAATAAGAAAAATTTCTGAGATGTGTTGAGTGTGGTAAAATTGGTCACATGGCACTTTATTGTCTACAAAATGGGTATAGTAGCCATAAATAAGAAGAGGAAATTTTTTATTGTGGTATCCTTGGTCACAATGTAGCTCATTGTAATGGGTTCAATAGCAGTAACGAGAATGAAGATGCTCCTAGTGTCAAAGATCTATAAAAAGATAAAGATTCAGAAAGGGAAGTCATAGTTGAGATAAAAAAGAAACTTGTTGAGTTAAAAATGGAGAACTTAAAATTGAAGGTTCAAATTGAAGAGGATGAGAAAACTAAGACAAAGCTTCTAAAAAATCTCTCTGAATTGAAAGGTAAAGTTGAAAATGCAAGGATAATTGAAGAAGGTATGGCTGAGCAGCTAAAGGTAAAAGAGCTAGAATGTGAAAGAGTTGTTGTTGATCTTGAAGAATCAAAAAGAGAAAACTCAAAATTGAAAGCCCAAGTACAAGAGGATGAGGAAAAAATGCAAAGTTTCTACAAGATATCACTAAAATTAAGGTTGAAGTTGAAGAGGTAAGGAAAATTGAAGAAGGTATGACTGAAAAATTAAAGGTAAAAGAGCTAGAGTGTGAAATATTAGAACATGAAGTAGTTTCTCTAAATATGGAAGTGAAAGATGCCAATGATAAGCTACACAGGTTTGAGAAAAGTTCAAAAGCTTTGGATAACATTACAAAAGCATAAATATATTCATTTATCAAAATAGGACTAGGCAATAAAGAAGGTATAGAGGTACAAAAAGGGAAATCAAGCTTAAAAGAAAATAAAGTTTCAAAGGAAGCATCAAAATAAGTGACTGAAAAAGAACCTAAGACATATTCACATGTGATAATAGGTGATAACATCAAATATGAATCAAATAAAGCACCATAAAGAGATAGGGATCATCATAGAAAAGGTAAATAAAGGACTAAGATATCAGAGGCTGCAAAAAAATATTTCTTCAAAGGATATTGTTTTTCATGTAATCAGTTTGGTAACAAGGTTATGCATTGTAGGATTCATGAAAAGGAGTATGGTTTTAGTAAGAAGAAATTCAAATATGGACATATTTTTCAAGGGTATTTCTACTCTTGTAATCAATTTGGAGATAAAATAATTCATTGCAAGGTTCATGATAGAAATGAGTATGGCTTCACCAGGAGGAACTTCAAGACATTTGCACATTCTAAGAACTATAACATTAAGTGTTACAAGTACAATAATATAGGGCATAAGGCCAAGTGGTACAAAATAGAGTTTCCAGATCTTCCAGAGAAGCAAGAATAGGGACACTCAAAAGGATCAAAAGGGTATGTTGAGAAAGAAGGTTGATAAAGAAAAAGAGCATTGTATGCTAGGAGTAGAGATACTCCCACCCCAAAATTAATAACCTCAAGGAGAGGAGGTGGGGATGGGGCTAAGCTAAGAGTATTATATTTAGCCCCAAAGGAGTCCCTTTGCCATTGATGTCAAAGGGGGATATATTCAAGTAAGTGGAGAGAATTTAGTGAGGGGGAGCAGTTTCTCAGAAGGAGCAAATTTGGAATCAAGTGTTCTGGAAAATCAAGTATTTTGGAAAGTGGTTGCCATCAATGACAAAGGGGGATATTGTTAGAAATTTTGAGTATATTGTTGTCATTGATGTCAAAGGTTAATGTTCTATGAAATCAAGGCAAGGTTCTCTACAAAGCACTCAAGACCATGAGTTATAAGTAAGTGAACAAAAGGTTTAAAGAAGATTTGAATGCCCAATTTTAAGACCATGGCTAAAGACTCAAAGAAGTTGATTTAAAATATTTAAATTATTTAATATTTAAATTAAATATTTAAATAATTTAAAATTTAAATATTTAAAATTAAAGTTATTCTTTATAAAGTTTAATATCATAATTGGCCAACATATCTAAAACTAAAATGTTTTTATAAAAGCATAATTAGAAGTGCCAAAATTCTCGATGACTGTATTGAAGAGAAGGTGGAAATTTTGTATTTGGCCCACAAAGATTAAAAAAGGATGACCAACAGTCATGAAGCATCCGAAATCACTAACCAACTACGCCGACGTCATTTGAAAAGGTACCAATGTCTCTAAACCATATAATCCAGTGCATCAACGTTTGTTTTTTTCAAGGCATCTATATAAAAGGAGGAAATATTTTACTATGATAAGGTATTAAGTGAGTGTGATCAATAATTGATTTATGTAGGTGTTGAAACATGATTGTGAGCGCACCGTGGGAAAAGGTGTCGAACAATAGCAAAGGAGTTTTTGGATATGAGTGAGAGGTGTCATCTAATCTAACATTTACGTGTAAAGTGGAAATATCGTTGAAAGATTAAGGAGAAGAAATAATTTGGACACAGGTGTTTTGACTCGCTATGCAAAACCGGATGTTCGTCGCTGATTCAAGAAGGAATTGGATTCATGAAAAGAAATTTTGTCAAGAAAAAATCTAGCTGAAAGTTTACTGCCATTACCGTGATGCGATTTCGATTGGTGTTTTTCAAAGACAATTCCACATCGTTGCCATCTAGGTTTGACAAGGAGGTTTGAAGACATTACGGGACGTCGCTATTTGTTCAAACATAGTGTTTGTTGAACGACAATAGAAGGATTGTTTATCTGGCAAGTTGTAAGGAGATAACAATATTAAAATTAGTAATTTGTTGAACTTATCCCATTGAGACTAATAGCTTGTATGGTTTTTGGATGTGCGCATAATGTTTGATCTTTGGGAGGTTTCAGGTTCAATTCACGTTGGAACATATTTTTTTTTGATGAAGCAGGAATTTAAGAGTGCATAAAGGATTAAATATAGATTTTGTTGAATTACTCCCACTAAGGAAGATAACTTCATGATTTTTGGTTGAGGTGCTTGAATATCACTATTGGAAGGTCACGAGATCCAATCTAAGAGTGCATAAAGGATTAAATATAGATTTTGTTGAATTACTCCCACTAAGGAAGATAACTTCATGATTTTTGGTTGAGGTGCTTGAATATCAATATTGGAAGGTCACGAGGTCCAATCCTGAGGGGTATGAAAATTTTTGTTTAAGGTATGATTCTGAAGTATTATTTTACAAATTAAAAAGGAAAGTCAATGTGATATAAATTCATGCATTTTCATAAGTAGGAGAAATAAGGTGTGACAAAGGTTTTGTGTTTATGTAATTCATGCTTGAATATCACTATTGGAAGGTCACGAGATCCAATCTAAGAGTGCATAAAGGATTAAATATAGATTCAAGCATGAATATCACTATTGGAAGGTCACGAGATCCAATAAATTCATGCTTGAATATCACTATTGGAAGGTCACGAGATCCAATCTAAGAGTGCATAAAGGATTAAATATAGATTTTGTTGAATTACTCCCACTAAGGAAGATAACTTCATGATTTTTGGTTGAGGTGCTTGAATATCAATATTGGAAGGTCACGAGGTCCAATCCTGAGGGGTATGAAATTTTTTGTTTAAGGTATGATTCTGAAGTATTATTTTACAAATTAAAAAGGAAAGTCAATGTGATATAAATTCATGCATTTTCATAAGTAGGAGAAATAAGGTGTGACAAAGGTTTTGTGTTTATGTAATTTATACTTGGTATATTGAATATTATTCTACAAGCATAGGAGTAATAAGGTGTCATAGTGGCTTAATATTGTATTGTAAATATTGCATGATAAAAGGAAAAATATAGGAGGTTGTTGTTATATGATGATGCTTTGTTTATGAAGACATAAGGAGGGTCATAAGTAAAAATTTTCAGATTTCATTGAGCATATTTTTGAAAGGGAAAATTAATATTGAAGTGTTGAATAAGTGTCTAGCTATCTAACCCTTTAAGTGGCACAAGAAGGATTGGTTATTTGTGAGACATTTTCTAATGACATATCTTCATGTATGGACATATTATTCCTTCTTGAGGCATGTTGTTATGCAAGGTTTTCTAGAATATAAGGTGGAGATAGAAGGGTTGTTTGATAATCATTGTTGGAAATATTTTAGTGAATATTTTTTGCTTCATTGTTGAATTTTTTGAAAACATATGAGATAGAGATTATGAACTATTTGTGATAGATTTGAAGATAAGTTTATGCGTCTTTGAGAAAAAAATTTTGAGCATGTGTTATAAACAATTATGACCATATCTTAGAGAATATTTGAGATAAAATTAAGATCATATTTGAGCAAGCATTTGAGAAGGCTTGAGGATATATTTTAGAAAATATTTGAGAAGGCTTGAGAATAGATTTGAGCAGATCTTTGAGAATGCTTGAAGGAAGTTTTGAGAAAGTCTTTTGTAAGGACTTGGGATAAATTTGAGACAAAGTTTAGTGTAGATTTGTGAGTAGAGATAGAGAAGATTTGTGACAGAATTGAGATAGAGTTTGATGCAGATTTGTGAACAGAGTTAGAGTTGATTTGCGCTAGACTTAGGAAAAAAATTGGTGCATATTTGAGATAAAGTTGAGAATAGGTTTTAGAGGTGACAGAGTAAAGAGTATAATAGTCTCTAGTAAATAGAGATCCATCAAATAGTGTAGTTGGGACATAGGTCTCCAACGGATAGAGATCCACAATCTAGAGCAATGGGGGCAGAAGTATTCTATAAAACAAAGCAGAGGGGATAGATTTCTCTTGTGGAGATATATCCACGAACCAGAGCAAGGGGAAAGAGTTTTCCTATGGAGAGAGATCCATGAACTAGAGAAAGGTAAAATAGTTCTCTTGTGGAGTGAGATCTATGAACCAACTAGGAATATAAAGTTCTTATATGGAGAGAGATCCATGAACCAGTTGAGGAGATAGAGTTCACTTGGATAAATTTTATTGAACCAGAGAAAAGGGGAAAGAGTTATCCTATGGAGAGAAATCAACAAATTAAAGCATAGGGTATTGGTGTCTCCTTTGGAGAGAGGTCCATAAACATTGTGATAGGGAATTGATTCCCAAGATATTTGTTGATAAAATTTAGAAGAAATATTTTCTCCATGGAGTAGCCCACATTGGGCGAACCACATTAAATTTGTGTCTTTCATGTGTTTGGTGATTTTGTGCATTACTTTATTACTGATATTGATTATATTGATTAATAATCCTTTGGAAATATATCGTTTGGAAAATAAAAGTAAAATTTGGTCTTATACTATTCACCCCCCTCTCAGTATAAGCCTATGTTCATCAATTGGTATCAGAGTGGGTTCCTTCAAAAAAATTCTAACAACTTGAAGGAAGAACTTACAAGAACACACATGGGTAGGAAAGGTAAAAGGACCATGAGATAATAACCTCCTAATAAGGAAGGAGTACACATGACCATAGAAGAAAATAAATATGAACTTGATCTTGAGACTAAAATAAGGGAATAAGAAAATTTTGTGAGATGTGTTGAGTGTGGTAGAATTGGTCACATGGAACTTTATTGTCTGCAAAATGGGTATAGTAGCCATAAAGAAGAAGAGGAACATTTTTATTGTGGTATACTTTATCACAATGCATCTCATTGTAATGGGTTCAATAGCAATGAAGAGAATGAAGATGCTCCTAGTGTCAAATATCTACAAAAAGAGAAAGATTCATAAACAAAAGTCATAGTTGAGATAAAAAAGGAAATTGTTGAGTTAAAAAGGAAGAACTTAAAATTTAAGGTTCAAATTCAAGAGGATGAGAAAAATAAGACAAATATTCTAAAAAATCTCTCTGAATTGAAAGGTAAATTTTAAAATGCAAGGAGAATTGAAGAAGGTATGGATGAGTAGTTAAAGGCAAAAGAGCTAGAATGTGAAAGACTAGTTAATGATATTGAAGAATAAAAAAGAAAAAACTCAAGATTGAAAGCCCAAGTGCAATAGGATGAGGATAAAAAGGCAAATTTTCTACAAGATATCACTATCCTTAAGGTTGAGGTTGAAGAGGCAAGGAAAATTGAAGAAGGTATGACTAAAAAATTAGAGGTAAAAGAGATAGTGTGAAAGATTCGAACATGAAGTAGTTTCTCTAAGGATGGAAGTAAAAGAGGCCAATGATAATCTACACTAGTTTGAGAAAAGTTGAAAATCTTTAGATAACATTACCAAAGCATAAAGATCTTCATTTATCAAAATAAGACTAGGCAATAAAGAAGGTCTAGAGGTACAAAAAGGGAAGTCAAGCTCAATAAAAAAGGAAGTTTCAAAGGAAGCATCAAAAGAAGTGACTGAAGAAGAACCTAAGACATATGCCCATGTGATAAGAGGTGATAACATCAAATATGAAGCAAACAATTCAGCATCAAGAGGCATGGATCATCATAGAAAAGGAAAATAAAGGACTAAGATATTAGAGGTTGCAAAACATGATTTCTTCAAAGGACATTGTTTTTCATGTAATTAGTTTAGTCACAAGACTATGCATTACAGGGTTCATGGAAAGAAGTATGGTTTTACTAAGAAATTCAAATATGGACATCTCTTTCAAGGGTATTTCTAATATTGTAATCAATTTGGCCATAAAGAAATCCATTGCAGGGTTCATGATAGAAATGTGTATGGCCTCACGAGGAGGAACTTCAAGATATTTGCACATTAAAAAAATACAAAATTAAGTGTTAGAAGTGAAATAATCTAAGGCATAAGACCAAGGGGTGTAGAAAATAATTTCCAGAGCTTCCATATATAATCAAGAATAGGGACACTCAAAAGGATCAAAAGGGTATTTTGAGAAAGAAGGTTGACAAAGAAAAAGAGCATTGTATGCTAGGAGTAGAGATACTCCCACCTCAAAATTAATCACCTCAAGGAGAGGATGTGGGGAGGGAGCTGAGCTAAGAGTATTATATTTAGCCCCAAAGGAGTCCCTTTGCCATTGATGTCAAAGGAGGAGATATTTGAGTAAGGGGGAGAGCATTTAGTTAGGGGGAGCAATTTCTCAGGGGGAGCAAATTTGGAATCAAGTGTTCTAGAAAATCAAGTGTTTTGGAAAGTGGTTTCCATCAATGACAAAGGGGGAGATTTTTGGAAATTTTTAGTATATTGTTGTCATTGATTTCAAAGGTTAATGTGCTATGAAAGCAAGGAAAGGTTCATTCCAAAGCACTCAGGACCATGAGTTCTAAGTAAGTGAACAAAATGTTTAAAGAAGAGTTGAATTCCCAATTTTAAGACCATGGCTAAGGACTCAAAGGAGTTGATTTAAAATATTTAAATTATTTACTATTGAAATTAAAGATTTAAATAATTTAAAATTTAAATATTTTAAATTAAAGTTATTCTTTATAAAGTTTAATATCATAATGGGCCAACATCTCTAAAACTAAAATGGTTTTATAAAAGCATAATTAGAAGTGCCAAAATTGTCGATGACTATGTCTTGAAGAGAAGGTGGAAATTTTGTATTTGGCCCACAAAGATTAAAAAAGGATGACCAACAGTCATGAAGCATCTGAAATCACTAACCAACTATGCCGACGTCATTTGAAAAGGCACCAATGTCTCTAAACCATATAATCCAATGCACCGACGTCTATATTTTTTGAAGGCATCTATATAAAAGGAGGAAATAATTTACTATGATAAGGTATTAAGTTAGTGTGATCAATAATTGATTTATGTAGGTGTTGAAACATGATTGGGAGAACACTGGAAAAATATGTCGAACAATAGCAAAGAAATTTTCGGATATGAGTGAGAGGTGTCATATAACATTTACGTACAAAGTGAAAATATCGTTGAAGGATTGAGGAGAAGAAATTATTTGGACACAGGAATTTTGACTTGCTATGCAAAACTGGATGTTTTTCATTGATTCAAGAAGGAATTGGATTCACAAAAAGAAATTTTGTCAAGAAAAAATATAGCTGAAAATTTACTACCATTACTGTGATGTGATTTCGATTGGTGATTGTCAAAGATAATTCGACATCGTTGCCATCTAGGTTTTACAAGGAGGTCTGAAGACATTGCGGGACATCGTTTTTTGTTCGAACATAGTGTTTCTTGAATGGCAGTAGTAGGATTCTTTATCAGGCAAGTTGCAAGGAGATAGCAAGATTAAAATTAGTAATTTATTTAACTTATCCCATCGATACCAATAGCTTGTATGGTTGTTGGATGTGCGCATAATATTTGATCTTTATGAAGACATAACGAGGGTCATAAAGAAACATTTTCAGATTTCATTGAGCACATTTTTGAAAGGGAAAATTAATATTGAAGTGTTGAATAAGTGTCTAGCTATATAACCCTTGAAGTGGTACAAGAAGAATTGGTTATTTGTGAGACAGGTTCTAATGACATATCTTCATCAAAGCAAATAAGAGGTATGGATATATTCTTCCTTCTTGAGGTTTTTTTTTTAGCAAGGTTTTCTAGAAAAGAAGGTGGAGATAAAAGGGTTATTTGATAATCATTGTTGGAAATATTTGAGTGAAGATTTTTTGCTTCATTGTTGAATGTTTTGAAAACATATGAGATAGATATTGTGAACTACTTGTGCTAGAGTTGAACATAAGTTTATGCATATTTGAGAAATTTTTTTTGATCATGTGTTATAAACGATTATGAGCATGTCTTAGAGAAGATTTGAGATAGAATTAAGATCATATTTGAGAAGGTTGAGGATAGATTTTAGCAAATATTTGAGAAGGCTTGAGAACAGATTTGAACAAATATTTGATAACTAGAAGGCTTGAAGGTAATTTTGAGCAAGTCTTTTATAAGGACTTGGGATAAATTTGAGATAGAGTTTAGTGTAGATTTGTGAGTAGAGTTAGAGAATATTTGTGATAGAATTGAGACAGAGTTTGGTGCAGATTTGTGAGCAGAGCTAGAGCTGATTTGTGCTAGACTTAGGACATAATTTGGTTTAGATTTGAGATAAAGTTGAGAATAGGTTTTAGAGGTGACAGAGTAAAGAGTACAATAGTCTCCAGTAAATAGAGATCCATAAGCTAGTTTAGTGGGGATAGAGGTCTCCTGTGGAGAGAGATCCACAAGCTAGATTAGTGGGGGTAGAAGTATTCTAGAAGATCACCAACTAGATTAGAGGGGATAGAGTTCTCTGTGAAGAGAGATCCATGAACCAAACCAATGGGAAAAGAGTTCTCCTGTGGAGATATATCCACAAACTAGAGCAAGGGAAAAGAATTCTCTGTTGGAGTGAGATATGTGAACTAGCTAGGAAGATAGAGTTATTTTGTGGAGAGAGATCCATGAACCATTTGAGAAGATAGAGTCCTATTGGATCAAGTTCCACAAACTAAAGAAAAGAAGAAAGAGTTCTCCTATGGAGAGAGATCAAAAAATCAGATCATAGGGGATTGATTTCTCCTTTGGAGAGAAATCCAAAAACATTGTAATAGGGAATTGATTCCCACGAGATTTGTTGAGAAAATTTAGAAGAAATATTTTCTCTATGGAGTATCCCACATTGGGTGAACCACATTAAATTTGTATCTCTCATGTGTGTGGTGATTTTATGCATTGTTTTATTACTGCTATTGATGATATTGGTTAATAATCCTTTGGAAATATATTGTCTGGAAAATAAAATTAAAAGTTGGTCTTATACTATTCACCCCCTCCTCTTAGTATAAGCCTATGTTCATCAATTGGTATTAGAGCAGGTTCTTTCAATAAATGTCTAACAACTTGAAGGAAGATCTTACAAGAACACACATGGGTAGGAAATGTAAAATGACCATGAGATAATATCCTCCTAATTAGGAAGTAGTACACATGACCATAGAAGAAAAGAAATATGAACTTGATCTTGAGACTAAAATAAGGGAAGAAGAAAAATTTATGAGATGTGTTGAGTGTGGTAAAATTGGTCACATGGCACTTTATTGTTCATAAAATGGGTATAGTAGTAGTAAAGAAGAATAGGAACATTTTTATTGTGTTATCCTTGGTCACAATGCAGCTCATTGTAATGGGTTCATTAGCAGTGAAGAGAATGAAGATGATCCTATCGCTAAATATCTAAAAAAAAGAGAAAGATTCATAAAGGGAAGTCATAGTTGAGATAAAAAAGGAGCTTGTTGAGTTATAAATGGAGAGCTTAGAATTGAAGGTTCAAATTCAAGAGGATGAGAAAAATAAGACAAAGCTTCTACAAAATCGCTCTGACTTGAAAGGTAAAGTTGAAAATGCAAGGAGAATTGAAGAAGGTATGGCTAAGAAGCTAAAGGTAAAAGAGTGAGAATGTGAGACTTGTTGTTGACCTTGAAGAATCAAAAAGAGAAAAATCAAGATTGATATACCAAGTACAAGAGGATGAGGAACCAAAGGGAAAGTTCCTACAAGATCTCACTAACCTTAAGGTTGAGGTTGAAGAGGCAAGGAAAATTGAAGAAGGTATGACTAAACAATTAGAGGTAAAAGATCTAGAGTGTGAATGATTAGAACATGAAGTAGTTTATCTAAGTATGGAAGTGAAATATGCCAATGATATACTACACAGGTTTGAGAAAAATTCAAAATATTTGGATAACATTACCAAAGCACAACCAAACCCCGTAAGGGGGATGAAGTTCCAAGGTTCAAATATTGGGCCTCTCCATACTGAATGCTTGTCCCTTTCATGGTGCTTTCAGTGGCATAAAAGTTTTAAAATGATTGTGGCATGATGGTTATAGGGGCGGACTACACGAATATCTGTGTGGTGACTTCTAGGGTGAAAAGTGTAGAATACTATGGTGGCCATAAAAGCTGGATAGCATGCCCGGATTCATGACAATTATCAATTCCACCATGTAAACTAAAAAATAAATAAAAAAACAAAAAAAAAAATTAGCAAAGCACAAATATATTCATTTATCAAAACATAAAAAGGCAACGAATAAGGTCTAGAGGTATATAAAGGAAAGTCAAGCTAAAAAGAAAAGGAAGTTTCAAAGGAAGCATCAAAAGAAGCGACTAAATAATAACCTAAGACTTATGTCGATGTGTTAAGAGGTGATAGCATAAAATATGATTCAATTAATGCACCATAAAGAGACATGGATCATCACAAAAAAGGCAAAGAAAGGACTAAGAGACTAGAGGTTACAAACAAGATTTATTCAAAGGACATTATTTTTCATGTAATCGATTTGGTCACAAGGCTATGCATTGCAAGGTTCATGAAAATGAGTATGGTTTTACTATGAAGAAATTCAAATATGGACATCTCTCTCAAGGGTATTTCTACTCTTGTAATCGATTTGGCCATAAATCAATCCATTGCAGGGTTCATGATAGAAATGAGTATAGCTTAACTAGGAGGAACTTCAAGATATTTGCACCTTCTAATAACTACAACATTAAGTGTTACAAGTGCAATAATTTAGGGCATAATGCCAAGTGGTGTAGAACATAGTTTCCAGAGCTTCCAAAGATAAGCGAGAATAGGGACACTCAAAAGGATCAAAAGGGTATGTTGAGAATGAAGGTTGAAAAATAAAAAGAGCATTGTATGTTGGGAGTAGAGATACTCCCACCCCAAAATTAATCACCTCAAAGAGTTGAGGTGGGGAGGGGGCTGAGCTAAAAGTATTATCTTTATACCCAAAGTATTTCATTTACCATTGATGTCAAAAGGGGAGATATTTGAGTAAGGGGGAGAGCATTCAGTCAGGGGGAGAAGTTTCTCAAGGGGAGCAGATTTGGAATCAAGTGTTTTGGAAAATCAAGTGTTTTGGAAAGTGGTTGCCATTAATGACAAAGGGGGAGATTTTTAGAAATTTTGAGTATATTGTTATCATTTATGTCAAATATTAATGTGCTATGAAAGCAAGGCAAGGTTCTCTCCAAAGCACTTGGTACCATGAGTTCTAAGTAAGTGAATAAAAGGTTTGAAGAAAGGTTGAATGCCCAAGTTTAAGACCATGGATAAGGACTCAAAGGAGTTACTTGATTTAAAATATTTTAATTATTTAATATTTAAAAAATTTAAAATTTAAATATTTAAATATATTAAATTAAATTTATTCTTTATAAAGTTTAATATCATAATGGGCCAACATCTCTAAAACTAAAATTCTTTTATGAAAGTATAATTAGAAGTGCCAAAATTGTTGATGACTATGTCTTGAAGAGAAGGTGGAAATTTTGTATTTGGTCCACAAAGGTTAAAAATGGATGCCCAATAGTCATGAAGCATCCGAAATCGCTGACCAAGTGCACCGACGTCATTCGAAAAGGCACCAATTTATTTAAACCATATAATCCAACACAACAAAATCTTTCTTTTTTAAAGGTATCTATATAAAAGGAGGAAATATTTTACTATGATAAGGTCTTAAGTGAGTGTGATCAATAATCGATTTATGCAGGTGTTGAAACATGCTTGTGAGTGCACTGTGGGAAAAGGTGTTGAACAACAACAAAAGATTTTTTGGATATGAGTGAGAGGTGCCATCTAACATCTGCATGTGAAGTGGAAGTATCATTGAATGATTGAGGAGAAGAAATCATTTGGACAAAGGAATTCTGATTCACTGTGCAAAACCGAACGTTCACCACTAATTCAAGAAGGAATTGGATTCACTAAGAGAAATTTTGTTGAGAAAACATCTATCTAAAATTTTACTGCCATTACTGTGATGTAAGTTTGATTGGTTTTTCCCGAATATAGTTGCACATCACTCCCATCGGGCTTTGAAAAGGTCTGCAGACATTGTGGGACATCGCTTTTTATTTGAACAAAGTGTTTCTTGAATGGCAACAAGAGGATTGTTTATCAGGCAAGTTGAAAGGATATAGCAAGATTAAAATCAATAATTTATTGAACTTATCGCATCGAGACCAATAACTCATATGGTTGCTGGATGTGCACATCATGTTTGACGTTTGGGAGGTTCCTGGTTCAATTCACGTTGGAACTTTTTTTTTTTGTTTTATGAAGTGGGAATTTAAGAGTGCATAAATGATTAAATCTATATTTTGTTGAATTAATCCCACTAAGGAAGATAGCTTGATTTTTGTTGGTCAAGGTTCTTGAAAATCAATACTGGAAGGTCACAAGATCCAATCCTGCGGGGTACAAAAAAAAAATTAGCTATGATTCTGAAATATTATTTTACAAATTTAAAAGTGGAGTCAATGTGATTTAAATTCATGCATTTTAATTAGTAGGAGAAATAAGGCATGACAAAGGTTTTTTTTTATGTAGTTTATACTTGGTATGTTGAATATTATTCTGCAAGCATAGGAGTAATAAGGTGTCTTAGTGGCTTAATATTGTATTGTAAATCTTGCATGATAAAAGGAAAAATATAAGAGGTTGTTGTTATATGACGATGATTTGTTTATAAATACATAAGGAGGGTCATAAAGAAACATTTTCAGATTTTATTGAGAAAATTTTTGAAAGGAAAAAATTAATATTGAAGTGTTGAATAAGTTTCTAGCTATCTAACCCTTGAAGTGGCCTAAGAAGGATTGGTTTTTTGTGAGATAGGTTTTAATGACATATCCTAATCAAAGAAAATAAGAGGTATGGGCATATTTTTCCTTCTTGAAGTGTGTTTTTGAGAAAGGTTTTCTGGAATATAAGGTGGAGATAAAAGAGTTGTTTGATAAGCATTGTTGGAAATATTTGAGTGAAGATTTTGTGCTTCATTGTTGAATGTTTTGAAAACATATGAGATAGAGATTGTGAACTACCTATGCTAGATTTGAAGATAAGTTTATGCATATTTGAGAAAACCAATTTAATCATGTGTTATAAATTATTATGAGCATGTATTAGAGTAGATTTGAGATAAAATTAAGAGCAGATTTGACGAAGTCTTTGAGAAGGCTTGAGGATAGATTTCAATAAGTCTTTGAGAAGGCTTGAGGATAAATTTGAGGAAGTCTTTGAGAAGGCTTGAGGGAAATTTTGAGAAAGTATTTTGTTAAGGCTTGGAAAATATTTGAGATAGAGTTTAGTGTAGATTTGTGAGCAAAGTTAGAGTAGATTTATGACAGAATTGAGATAGAGTTTGGTGTAGATTTGTGAGCAGAGTTAGAGCAGATTTGTGCTAGACTTGGGATAAAATTTAGTGCAGATTTGAGATAGAGTTGAGAATAGATTTTAGAGGTGACAAAGTAAATATTACAGTATTCTATAGTGGATAAAGATCCATTATCCAGTGTAGTGGAGACATAGGTCTCCTATGGAGAGATATTAACAAGCCAAAGCAGTGGGGGCAGAAGTCTTCTAGAAGATCACCAGCCAGATCAGAGGGGATAGAGTTCTCATTTGGAGAGAGATCCATGAACTAGATCAAGGGAAAAGAGTTCTCCTATGGAGAGAGATCCATGAACCAGAGGAAGGGGAAAAAGTTCTACTATGGAGTGAGATCTATGAACCAACAGGGGAGATATAGTTCTTCTATGGAGAGATATCCATGAACCAATTGAGGAGATAGAGTTCTCCTAGATCAAGTTCCATGAATAAGAGAAAAGGGTAAATATTTCTTCTATGGAGAGAGATCCATAAATTAGAGCATAGGGGATTGATGTCTCCTTTGTATAGAGGTCCATAAACATTGTAATAGGTAATTGATTCCCAAGATATTTATTGAGAAAATTTAGAAGAAATATTTTCTCTGTGGATTAGTCCATATTGGGTGAACCACGTTAAATTTGTGTCTCTCATGTGTGTGGTGATTTTTTGCATTGCTTTATTACTGCTATTGATGATATTGGTTAATACAAATCTAGGAAGATATTATTTGGGAAAGAAAAGTAAAATTTGGCCTTATATTGTTCACTCCCCTCTTAGTATAAGTTTGTGTCCATCAAAAGGCACTTCAACCAACAATTATTTTTCAACCACAATGTTAGGTCAATATATATGAATATTTTGAATCTTTTTAACCATGGGAGTCAGCCATTATATTATAACTTTAATTTAATTATATCCCACTTTAGAGCCTTGCTTTAATATTTAAATTTTTAATTTAAGTATTAAAGTGTACATTATTAATTAATGTACATCATCAATTTAATTATTTAAGCACTATAGATAATTCTCACCATTTGAGTTTCTCAAGCACACAAATATTGTTTATTATTGAACATACTTTTGCTTTTGACATCAATGACAATTTCACAAATCTATTCTTGAGCTCATCATATTTAAAGAATATTTTTTCTTTGACTACTTTTTTCCTTTGATATCAATGACAACTAAAAAGTGTTCAACAATCCTCTCCTTTGTTATTGATGGCAACCCAACAAAAATTTCTTTTATTTCAACTGGATTACCAAACTGCTCCCCTTGACATGTTGCTCCCCCTTACTAAAATTTCTTCCCCTTTATAAATTATCCCCCCCTTTGAAATCAATGGCAAAGGTCTCTTTGGGGCTAAAAATAAAATATTTAGCTCAGTTCCCTCACCACATCTCTTTTGAGGTGATTAATTTTGGGGTGGGAGTAAAACTACTCCCAACTTACAAAGCTCTTCTTCTCTTCCAACTTTCTTTTTCCATACCTTTGAACTCACATCCTTTTGAAACTTTTGAGCATCCTTGTTCTTTCTTTTCCTTGGAAATTCTGGAAACTTTGTTCTACACCACTTTTATTTATGCCCAGACTTATTGCAATTGTAACACATGATGTAGTTATTTAAATGTGCAAATGAATTGAAGTTCCTCTTGGCAAAGCCATACACCTTTTGTCCATGAACCCTATAATGTATAAATATGTGACCAAAATTATTACATGAGTAGCAATGACCTTGAAAGAAATGTTCACCTTGCCTTGGAGGATATGATCCTATAAATATTCTTTTATATTTTTTGTGATGATCTTTGTTTCTTGATTGCGCATTATTTTCTTCCTTTTTGAAGCTTCCACATTTTACTTATTCATCAAATGTCTTAGGTTCTTTTTCAATCACTTCCTTTGAAACTTCCTCTTCTCTTGAGCTTGTCTTTCCCTCTTGTTCCTTTTGACCTTCTTCATAACCAAGTCCTATTTTGATGAATGTAGATCTTTGTACCTTGATATATCATCCAAAGTTTTTGAGCTCTCTTTGAATCATGATAATGCATTAATATATGTTACAAGACCCTTTTGAACTTCCTCTTCCAGTCTTTCACATTTTAGCTCTTTAGACTTTAACTGCATCGTCATACCTTCTTCAAATTTTTTTTCCTCTTCAAGCTCAGTCTCTAAATCTATGAGATCTTGTAAAATTTTTGCCTTAGTTTTCTCATCCTCTTGTACTTGAGAGCCTTAAATCTTGAATTTTCCTTTCGAGTCTTCAATTCTTCAAGAATAACAAGAAGTTCATTTCTTATATCACTTATGGTTTCCTTTTCTTTTTCTGAATCTTCAATCATATGATCATCTACTCTCCCTCTTTCTTGACCTTCTATAATAGGAGAATATTCATTTTCTTCTATTTGGTCTTCAACATGAGCATATTCTTTAAATTCTATTGCCAAAAATAAAATTTCATCTTTTTCACTATCAAAAGAACTTTCATCACTATCACTTGA
Organism: Wollemia nobilis; assembly: GCA_028583015.1. Classification (NCBI taxonomy): domain Eukaryota; kingdom Viridiplantae; phylum Streptophyta; class Pinopsida; order Araucariales; family Araucariaceae; genus Wollemia; species Wollemia nobilis. Next base: position 346,681 of record JAQPPZ010000386.1, on the reverse strand, counting down.
ATCACTGCTTGCTTATTCAACATAAAAAATCCTCTTGTGCCTTTGAAATATTTTCTTCTCATTCTTGCTTTGATCATTTTTTTCTTTATTTCCATGATAATATTTTCTTTCTTTTTCTGATATTCCTCTCTATCTTCACTGCTACTATACCATTTTGTGGATAGTTTGTTGCATAGTGACTAATGTTGCCAAAACTAAAACATTTCATATTTCCATATATTTGTGTTTTCTTGGACCCTTCTTGTTTCTTATCACAAAATTTTCCTCTTATTCACTTCTTGATTCATCACTTGATTCTAGTTCCTTATACTTTTTCTTCTTTAAAGTTTTGAATGCTACCTCATTTTTGAATTTTTGTTCTTTTTCTATCTTCATCTCATAAGCTATGATAATTCTATGTAGTTCATCTATCCTTAAGGTTGCTAGATCCTTGATCTCTTATATTGCTAAAACCTTTGCATCATACCTCATAGGAAGTGACCTTAACATTTTTTGAACAATAGTAGAATCCTCAATATTTTCTCCAAGCCCACGGATTGTGTTAACAACCTCTTCCACACGAAGTAGATACCTAGCAATGTATTCCTCATATTTCATCTTCAATTCCTCAAACTTCCTCCTATGAGTTTGGAGTTTTGAAATATTCACTTTGACATCTCCTTCATATGTATTTTATAATTTGTCCCACATTTATTTTGCTAATCCATATTGCATAACCTTCACAAACTTTTATTCCTATAATCCACTCAAAATTGCATTCATTACCTTTGCATTACTTTCATACAATTTCTTACCATTAATATCTGTAGGAGGAGTTATAGGTGTTGTGTATCCATTCTCAACTGATTGTCATGTATCAATCCCTTGTGCCATCAAAATTGTCTTCATCCTTACACTCTAGAAATTATAATTAGTCCCATTAAACAATGGAGCTTTATCTTTTAAAAATACTTACTACTGAGTCATCTATGTTCTTGTAAAATATTTCCTCATGTTTTTAGGCTTTCATGAAGGAAATCACTCTGATACCAATCTAATAACGTAAGCTTATACTTAGAGGGGGTTGAACAGTACAAGATAAACTTTTTATTTTATTTCCAAACAATATTATCCAATGTTATCAATTGCAATAACTTCCTAGATAAGTATTAACCAATATCATCAATAGCATTATCAAAGCAATGCACAAATCAGGACACAGAAGAGAGACACAGACTTAATATGGTTCACCTAATGTAGGTTACATCCACGAAGAAAACATTTCTTCTAAATTTTCTTAATAAATATCTTAGGAACCAATTCCCTATTACAATTTTTATGGGACCCAACTCAAAGGAGATACCAATCCATTATGCTCAAGTTTATGGACCTCTATCCATAGGAGACATCAGTCCTCTCTGCTCTGGTTCGTATACCTCTATCCATAGGAGAAACCAATTCCCTCTACTCTGGTTTGTGGACCTCTATCTACATGAGACACCAATCCACTCTACTCTATTATGATCTAAAACCTGCTCAATCATCAACTCAAAGTTGCTCCAAGCCTTCCCACAAGGCTTGCTCAACTCTACTATGCAATATTCTCTCAACTCTAACCAAAGCTACTACAAGCCTTCACACAAGGCTTACTCAACTCTACTCAACACTCTTCTCTCAACTCTATCCAAAGCTGCTACAAGCCTTCACACAACGCTTAGCCAACTCTACTCTACAATCTACTCTTTACTCTTCCCAAGGTTTCTACAAGCCTTCACACAAGGCTTACTCAACTCTACTAAACACTCTTATCTTAACTAGAGTAATTCAGATATATTCTACCCAGAATTCATTTTATTTATGAACATATATTAAATGATATGCAATGCAAATACTCAATATGCTCTTCTCACATTAATTAAGTCTGTTGCTTTCACATGTCTCACATTTATTGCAATCAAATCAGATCTCTACTTCTTGCAAATTTCTTTTCAAAACACTCAATAATGGTGTGCAAAATTTGCCCTTAGTTTTCCACTCAAAACAACCAACAATGATGCAAAAATCTGCCCTTTATTTTCCTCTAAGAAACAACAAAAAATGATGCACAAATATTCCTTTTGTTTTCTCCTAAAGCAACTAGCAATGATGCACAAATCTGCCCTTTGTTTTCCTCTAAAAAAAAACCAACAATGATGCACAAATCTGTCCTTTGTTTTCTCTAAAAAAAACCAACAATTATGCACAAATATACCCTTTGTTTTCCTCTAAAACAAAACCAACAATGATGCACAAAATCTGCCCAACAAGATACACAAAATCTGCCTAACAAGATGTACAAAATCTGCCCAACAATGATGCACAAATCTGCCCAACAATGATGCACAAAATCTGCTCTTTGTTTTCTTTCAAATTACTTTAACAAAGCATAAACTTATTTCACAATGTTTGCATAGATGCCCTTACACAAGTCTTTGTCTTGGAGAACCACACCATATTAAATAATATACACTATGCTCTTATTCTATCAAAGGAAGACTCTAATTCATCACAGTCTTGATGCATTCATCATTTCTCATTTGCCTTTTGCAGAAACTTCACACAATTTTTTACCAACAAAAATTTATTTTCATATATAGCATAAAGCACACTTATCTTTTTATTCAGATGTCATCGAAAATATTTTCCTTACTTGCACCAAAACTTGAAATCTGGTCTTCCACACACACAATCCTTATCCTGCTGTCAACACACCACTTCCACTACACACCTTGGTGGAAGATGAATCCACTATCTCCCTTTTGAAGACATGGTCATAATTCTCAACCCAAAATTAGTCTTTGCTGAAAAAAATGTAATGTTGTTACTATATTTTCTCTTACACACTTGTCTCTTTGAATTCCCATAGGACTACCTTATGTGCTTGGATGTTACATTTTCTAGATTTAGGGTTATGTTTGCATGGATGTATCTATCTCTTTTATTTTTTGGGTGCCAACACTTCCACTGCAAGATACTGAGATTAATTTATACCCAAAATAAATTTATCAATAATATACCTTATGTGCTTGTTCTTGTGTAAGTCCTTTGTGCACACATATGGCCATGACATCTCTAAAACTTATTTTACTACCATTGTTTTCTTTTCACCTTGTTCTCAAATCAAATGTGCAACAGAACTATGTCTTGACTCTTTCCAAATGTATCACTCATAGTGAATAACAATCTTCTCTTTAGTCTTAAATGAACCAACAAATCACTTTGTTGAACGTAGCCCTCAGGGTGAGCAACAAACTCTTCTTCGGCCTTCAACAAATCAGTAAATCCACTTTGTTGAACATAGCCCTCACGGTGATCAACAATCTCTTATTTGGTCTTCAATGAAAAAGGACTACCAAGCACAAGTCTCAAGTTTTCATTCAAGGCGCAAGTCTTCAAAACTCATAACACAATATTATTCAAATGGTGAAAGGTATGTTCACTTCAACAAAATATCTATGGTACTTCAATCACAACAAATTGAAGCTCACTCTTCACTCAATAAAAGGCACTCATTTCATCAATGAAATGCACTCATATACTCAATGAAATACTATCACTTACTAAATCAATAGAACGACGCTCACTTCGGTGAACTCTTATTCTTACTCTTGCTTCACTCTTTCGAACGTAGATGCAACAGTGAATGAAAATAATCTTCTCCTTCCCTAGGAAATAAGAATGCGCTTAAACCAACAAATTTTTTTCAACCACAATTTTACATCAATATATATGAATGATTTGAATCTTTTTAACCATGGGAGTCAATCCTTACATTATAGCTTTGATTTAATTATATCCTAATTTAGAGCCTTAATTTAATATTTAAATTTTTAATTTAAATATTAAAGTTTACATTATTAATTAATGTACATCATCATTTTAATTCTTAAAGCGTTATAGTATAGATCATGCTCACCATTTGAATTTCTCAAGCACACAAATATTGATATTGTGACCTTTATTCTTGAACATACTCTTGCTTTTGACATCAATGACAATTTCACAAATCCATTCTTGAGCTCATCATCTTTGAAGAATATTTTTGCTTTGATTGCTTTGTTCCTTTGACATCAATGATAACTCACAATTTCCAACTCCTATAGTGGGTAAATGAGTCCCTTTATAAGACTATTTAATGGGGGGTGTTTTTTGCATGATGTTATTCTAACCTAAAGGACTAGGAATTAAATCAATTTTCAAGACTAAAAAGGAATTTGTGGCTAAGTTATATTGGAGATTACTAAAATTCCTCAAGGAATTATGGGCTAAAATTTTTAGGGTCAAATATGTAAAGAATAAAACCCCAACATAGCTTATCCAATTTTCATTTCCTAGTAAAGGATATCCCATATTAATGGGACTTAGAATAGGAGAGAATATGATCAAAAAAAATTATTATAGATTATCCATAATTGGAAAGAGGCTAACTTGAGAGAAAAAAAATTGCTTTAGAGGAGAGATGTTTAGAGGAAAAAAATATTATAGATTATCTCACTCATCTAGACTCGTATTGAGATGAAATTTTGAGGGTAGATGCCTGAAAAACCCTAGAACGTCTCCACTAATTTTCATATCATTTGGAACAACACAGATCCTAGCACATCCCTATGTGTGAATGATATTTTTGGTAAGCAACTATGTGAGGGTTTCATCTAGGTTGAGTGCAAGCAGCTCCAAAGGTTGGTTTTTTGGGCTTTCGGACCCTAGAGGCAAATATTTTTGTGGTTTATGCTCAATATTTTAGCAGGAAATGTTGCAAGGGATCCAATATGGGTTAGAAATTTGTCTTTAAATAGATCATACTATGAAATTGAGTGACAACGGCTTCCAATTTGCTGCACAAAATAAAAGTGAAAACCATACCTTTCCACGGTGTCTAGGACAAGGATTAAAGAGATCACAAAACAAGTTTCAAGTAGTTGATCAAAAAATGGCTCATATCTCAAGTGAATCTGGTGCTAAGGTGCACCCACAAAATAATTCTACTGTGAAAACCCTGTCAAGGGTAAGAATTTCGAAAACTCAGCCCCAAAAATGAATTTTAGGGATGCCCTCCATGGTGGACAGCCTCAGCCCAATGCTAATATCAATCTTAGGGATTTCCATAAACCTATAAGAATGCCTAAGATTGATCCCAGGAAAATAGAATCAGGATGTATTAAAGACGCTGATGGAACTTCTATTGTTATGCTTGATATGGGTAACATTCAGACTCACATTAAATATTTGGAAAAAATAGGACTAATTTTTCGGTTCGTGGGTTTTTGTCTAAGACTATCTGCTTTCAAAGTCTGGGCTGCAAAAATATGGAAAACTAATGGTGAGTTACAAATCTCTATTTATCCAAATGGTTATTTTCTTTTTTTATTTTCTAATAATGAATATAGAGAGAAAAATTTTCAAGAGGGTCCTTGGTTTTTTGGAAGGGCAGGGCTTTTCATGAAGCCCTAGCATACTAAATTTAAATCCGAAGAAGAGATGCCTTCTATAGCTCCTATGTGGGTTAGACTCTTTGGCCTCCCTATTGAATTTTGGAATCCTACTATTTTTTCTTCAATTGAAAACTCTTTAGGAACTTTTATGATGACTATTGATTGTACTCAAAATTTTAAACATATTATTTATGCTTGGATTTGTGTTTTAATGGATTTTGACAAACCCCTACCTAAAAAGATCATATTACAATTTGGGAAAGACACTTGGGAGAAAGTAGTGGACTATGAGAACATTCCTTTCTATTGTAGAATTTACCATGAATATGGTCATTTGGCCAGTGCTTGCCCAAATAAAATTCCTGATCAAAATAAAGAAGATATAAACTCAGCAGGTTTCCAAATGCCTAAGAAGAAGAACATTAAAAAAAACTAGTTATGAAGGATCAATCAAAGTCATATGCTAATATGTTTGAAATCCTTTCCACAAATGATGTCCCAAGTGAGGAAGAGGAAATAATGGAAACATAAATCTTAGAAACACAATTTAAATATGAAGGGAAGAACTCAGAGACAAACCAACAAATAAAAGGTTTTCAACAAAAAAAAGGGAGAAAATTTACACAAGAAAAGCAATATTTTAAATGTCAAAACTTCAAATAATACAGGTCCCAATATAGACTCCGTTGAACCATCTAGTAAAATTTTGGCTATGTACGAGCATTCTTCAAGGTTAGAAGCCATATCAAATTCAATTGGAATAAGTCAAGAAATAGGGAAAAAAAACTGAATATGGATTCTAATAAAAAACATGTCGTAAGACCAATCAATATCATATGGTAAAAGAAAGTGAAAAGCTTGTAGAGGAAGGTAAGATTAATGCCCTTCCCAAAATTTTTAGCCCTAGTATTAATGAAGATCATCACTTGGAATATTAGAGGACTCAAAGGGAGTCTTTCAAAACAAAATGAAATTAGAAGAATGATTTAGATAAATCATCCACATCTTGTTTTCCTTCAAGAAACAAAGATGTCAATGGAGGATATGGACTCAATTGCCAGTAAAATTTGTCCAGCTAGAAAAGTGATTTCCCTCAGTCCCCAGGGAACTTCTGGTGGCATTGCTTGTCTTTAGGACCCAAAATAGATAGTTATTCACCATATGGTTGGCAGTTGGGGTCTATTGGCTATAGGTATTCAAAGTAGAAATTTCAACCAAATTATGCTTTGCATTACTGTTTATACTCTAACTATTTTGGAGGAAAAAATAAGATAGTGGAAGGATATAACTCATATTATCTCTCATTTTCCTGAGGCTTGGATCTTGATCGGAGGAGATTTCAATACCATCCTCTCTATGGATGAGAAAATGGGGGAAATAGAAATTTGGACAAAAGCACTCACCTCATGAGCGAATATATTGCAAACCTCCATCTTGTGGACATCCAACCAGATAATGGCCTTATGACTTGGTCTAACAGAAGGCAAGTCTTAGCTTGTATAATGGAGAGATTGGATAGTTTTTTGCTCTCTGAAAATTTCTTAATCCATGGTCACATTCCTAAAGTGAAGACTCTTAATAATGCTAGTTTGGATCATTGGCCAGTCATGGTGGAAATGTGGAAAACCAATGTGAGTTTCTCTCCTTTTTGTTTTCAATTAATGTGGCTTAGAGATATTTCCTTTAGAACTCATGTGCAACAATGGTGGAAGGAAGGTAAACCTAGGCATGGGACTAAGATGTTCTGTTTTGCCAAAATAATGCAATACATTAAATCCAAAATCAAGACTTGGAACTAGAAAGATTTTGGGGATGTTCATAAAAAATACATGAAGTTATTGCTCATATTGAAAATTTGAATAAGAAAATCCGTTTAGATGGCCTCACAGAGAAGAGAAGTGCAGATGAAATTAAACTCACAACTCAGTTAGAGGAATGGGAAAAAAGAGAAGAAATATTATGGAAGCAAAAATATAGAATTCAATGGCTCAAAGAAGGAGATCGAAACACAAATTTCTTCCAAAAATATCTTCTAGCTCGAAGATATCACAACTTTATTTCTTCCCTAAAATCAGATTCTAGAGATGTTGTTTATACTTGGGATGGCATGAACTCTATTGTTGTTGATTACTTTTCCAATATTTTTATTTCTACTCCTCTTGACTCAGCTTCTCAACAAAATGTTCTTCAAGCAATCCCTTCTCTTATCACTTCTAAGGAGAACTCTATTTTGAATGCTCCTGTTACTATCAATGAGCTTCAATAAGTAGTTTTTAAAATGCAAAAAGGAAAACCCCAGGTCCTGATGGTTTTACCATTGAGTTCTACCAAGAGTTATCAGATATCCTTCACGTTGATTTATTAGAGGTGGTGGAAGAAGCCAAGAAAGCCAAAGAAATTTTGAAGGTTATCAATAAAACTTATATTACTCTTGTTCCAAAAGCTCAAGAGGTTGATCATATCTCATATTTTAGACCTATTGCTTTATGTAATGTTCTTCTCAAAATCATTACTAAAATCATGGTAAAAATGTTGAAGCCTCTTTTGCATAAGATTATTTCCCCAGAGCAAGGGGGTTATGTGGAAGGGCATAAAATAGTATATGAGATAGTTCTTTCTCAGGAAGCCATCCATTCCATGGATATGCAAAAATATCCTTCCATGTTCATTTGGTTAGACTTATCCAAAGCTTATGATAGAGTGGATTGGCACTTCCTTATCAAATTTTTGAGGCAATTTGGTTTCTCTAAGGATTGGATGGATTGGATTATGGGATGTATCTCTTCAGTTTCCTACTTAGTTCTTATCAATGTCAGGCCTTCTCAGTCATTCCCAACTTCCAGAGGTATTAGGCAAGGTGACCCGCTATCCCATTATTTATTCATCATTCTTGTTGAATGCTTGGGTAGGACTATAACCAAAAATAGGGAAACCAAAACCCCTGAGAGAGTTACCATTTCTCATGGAGCTAGACCTATATCTCATCTTAAATTTGTGGATGACTCTACTCTTTTAGGTAAAGCTACAATTAAGGAAGCTTCTAATATTAAGAAAATCATTAGCTATTTTTCTAAGGCTACTGGGTAGTTGATCAATGAAGATAAATCTAAAGTTATTTTCTTTCACTGCTCTACTAGATAGGAATCCATGGTCTTGGATAAATTAAGATATAAGAAGACCTCCCTTCCAATCACTTATTTAGGTATTCCCATAAATATTCAAAGGCATAAAAATAAATATTGAAATTGGTTGTTGGACAAAGTCAAGAAGAAAATTGGAAAGTGGACCAACAGGTGGCTTTCTTCGGGGGTAGAATCACCTTGGTAAAATCAGTCCTTCAAGATATTCCTATTTATGTATCTTCTATGTTGAATATCCCAAAGGTTGTTCTTCGAGAACTGGATCAAATCAGTCATCATTTCCTTTGGAGTGGTACTAAGGAGAAAATAAAATGGGCCTTGGTGAAATGGGACACTTTATGTCTTCCTAAGAATGAAGGGGGTTAGGATTCTGGTCTTCTATTAATAACAACAAATATTTAGCTGCTAAATTATATTGGAGGATGTTGCATAACCCCAATGCTCTTTGGGCCAATAATATTTGTGCTAAATATGTTGAGAATAAAATTCTTGAAGACCTTGTTCGCTATCAACTTCCTACCAAAGGTTCTCCCATTTTAGCAGTTCTTAAGACTGGTGAGGATTTGATAAAGAAAAATTTATTTTGGATCATTCATAATGGTCAACAGGAAATTTTTTGGACATATTCTTGGGATGGTCACAAGCCTTTGATAACTCAGTTTTACGATTGGAGGCCTTGGATGGAGGAGCTTCATCAAGCTAATTGGATAAAGGTGGCTAATTATTGTCGATATCATATTGGTAATTCAAAGTCTGGTAGATATTGGATCCCTATTGAGGACTAGCCTATTCAAATCCTAGAAAGGCAAATACAAGATATCCAAGGCATCCTTCATATGAGATCTCTCTCTTGGTCCCATGAAAAATATTGTTTTGGATGGAACAACACTACTAAGGGTGAGTATTCAGTTTCTCAAGGTTATTTGACCTTATGCCATAATAATCCCAACCATTCTTCTGTCATATTTTTCTCAATTGTGGGTTCAAAAAGATTTGGCCTAAGGTGAGGTTCTTTAATTGGATTTTATTGCATCGTAGGGTTCTTACTGGTGAGAAAATTATGAAGCATGGTTTTCATGGCCCTTTTAGATGTGAGATGTGTGAAGAGAATGTAGAAACTCTCAACCATATTTTTATTGAGTGTAATTTAGCCTCTAAGCTATGGAGGAGAATGGCCACTTTACTTGGATTACAATGGTCCATTTTTTTACTTTTGAACATATTTGGAGGGATTGGCCTAATCAAGAGGGTGTTGATCATTTTATTAGGAAGTTAGTTTGGATGGGTTCTACCATTCTTCTTTGGAATATTTGGATTGAAAGGAACAACCGAATTTTTAATCAAGATAGGAAGGATATTCACTATATTTGGCAAAAGACCATAGCCAACTTAGTTGAATCAGTCCATCAACTCCTTAATCACCCCCAAAACTCCCACCAAAGATGGGATCAAGTGATGCAAAGATTGAATATTAAATCTTCTAAGGGCAACCAACTTAAAAGGAATGTGAGTATTAGTAATATGGATAGGACAAGAAATTGGCAACCTCCTCCTAAGGATTTTGGAAAATTCAATACTGATGGAGCCTCTAGAGGGAACCCTAGAAAAGCCAATGTGGGAGGAATTGGTAGACTTTCAGATGGCTCCCTGGTTTTTACTTTTGCTTAGAATTTGGGTATTCTTTCCAATAACCTTTTTGATGGGTATGGTATCCTCAGAGGCCTTAAAGAGGCTACTAAGGTTGGATGGGAAAAGGTGTTAGTTGAGTCTGAATCTCAACTTATGATTAATCTTTTGAAGACTCCTTCCAAGAATCATAAGGTTGATTGGAGAATAAAAAGTATTATTGAGAAGATTCAATTAATCCAGATGGGATTTTTGAAAGTTGATTACAATCATGTGGTCAGAGATCAAAACAAAAGTGTTGATGCTTTAGCTAATTGGGCTTTGAACAAATGTTGTCTTACTTGTTATGGCCACCCTCCTAGATGGTGGGCTTCTCAAATTAGGGAAGCTCTTCTTTCTATCATTTCTTTGGATGGCTCCAGTTCTGAAGGTACCTAGTTTCTTCTTGCTTTTTTTTTGCTTCTCTTTGGTTCATTCAGGTTTTTTTAGTTCCCTAGCTCACTCTTTTATTTCTTTTGTTTCCTTTGTTTTTTCTTGCCTTAATAGTCTTCTGGTCTAGATAGGTCATTGTTATGTTCAATTTTATTTATTTATTTATATTTATTTTTGTTTTTTTGTTTAGTTTTTTAAGGTGTGTGTTCTTTTGTTTTGTTTTGTTTTTATGTTCTTTGTGTTGTTTTTTGTTGTTATTGTGTTTTTGTTGTTTTGTATTTTTTTTTTATGTTTTTTGTTATTGTTCTTGTGTTTTTGTTGTTCTTGTTCTTGTGTTTCTCTTTGTTTGTGTTAATTCATGTTTTTTTGTGTGAGTGTTTTCTATGTTTTTTGTTTTTGTTTATTGTCTGTTGTTGGTTGTATTTTATTTTTTATTTTTATTATTATTATTTTTTTAATATTTTAGGTTTTGGTTGTGTTTATTTTTCATGTTTTTTTTTGGGTTATGTCTTTGTAGTGTTTTGTTGTTTTTGTCTTGGTTGTGTTTTGTTATGTGGTTCTTATGTTTTTCTATGTGGTTCGTGTTGTGGTTTCTTTTATCTTATTGCATGTGTGTTTGGTTGTGCTTTTGTTTTTGACACACTCAAGGAGCATGTTTTTAATTTTATTTTATTATTTTTGTTGTTATTTACTTATTTTTAAATTGGTTTTGTGTGTTTGTTTGCTCCTTGAGTATGTCAAAGGTGGTAGGCCAGTTTCAAGTCTTGGGATTTTTTGTAGAATGGATACCCCTATCTCCTTGGGTCTTACCCGAAAGTGGCATCCCTTTTGGGATGTTTTCCACAAATAATAAAAAAATGCTAACTTCTAGATAAATTTGTGGCATGGTCATCCTCTTATAGTAACTCAATTTTAAAATTGAATATTATTGATGAAGAATCTACATAGAAACAATGGGGTTAAGTTCGCTAAATATTGTAAGCCTCAAAGTAGTAGCTTGGAGGTAGGAAGGCAATGGATACCAATAGAGAAGTGGCCAATCCAAATCCCAAAGGATGACAAAAGAAATCTATAGGACCATCCAATCAAAATCACTCTCGTGATCTCAAGAGTGACAGGCAAAAATGATCCTAAAATGGTTAAGTCCTATCAAATCATGTGTCAAGCACAATATATTACTATAGTGGGGTAATGAGTCCCTTTATAAAGCTATCATTCAATGAGGGCATGTTTTTTGAATGAAGATGTTATTCTAACCTAATTTAAATAAAATGACTCGTTGATAAAAATAAATACAATCAATTTATATTGAAGCTGGAAAATAAATTTACATCTGCATATTAATTTAACTAAAAGAAAAAAACATGCGTAAAGAAATATTAACTGAACTAAATAAAATAAAATCAAACACATGTCTATGTTATGAATAAATAAAACACAAGCGCTATACTAGAAAAATGAATGAAAATAAGAGGACTACTGCCTAGAGTGGACCTGACCTCTTGCAGATTTTCCATCCAACAGACTACTAAGGAAGAAATTTTAATTTGATGCAAACAATAAACACCAGAACCTTCAAGTCTTTATTGAATAATTATAGTACATATTATTTGGGTAAAACTTCAACTAGACTTAGATAAAAATTTATCTAAAGGTCGCTTTGCATATTTATATAATATGTGGGCGATGCTTGTTACAACTACATACAATTGATAATCCAAAATAAGACACACTTTGTTGGTCTGTTAACAATGGTTGTGAGTGCAACTATGATATTTTTCATAAAAAGGTTGGTCATTCATCAAAGTCATATGTTAGTGGATAAAAATAATGCTTACCTAGATTTTATAACTACTTTTGTCATTTTTACAAAATTTGGACTATCTTGGTCAACATTTAATGGTCGGGGTGTAGTCACCCTTATGTGGGGTGTAGTTGCCACATGTATGTTGAGAGTAAGCACCACACCTTAGGTGGGGTGTAGTCACATTCCTAAACTCTATGGGATTTAGGCACTACATTCATTTAAGAGTAGTTTCCACACCTTTTATGGGGTGTAGGCACTTTATACACTCCATGGGATGTAGGTACTACATTATTGGTGGGATGTAGGTGCCTCCTACACTCTATAGGAGGTAGGAACTTCACCCTTGTTGGGGTGTAGGCACATCCTACACTCCATAGGAGGTAGGCACCTCACCCTTTATGGGGTATAGGTGCTTAATACACCCATTGAGACTACCTTTTGAATGTATCTATCTCAAGAAGCAGTATCTCATCCATAAAATGCTAGAACTAAAAACACCAATCATACATAAGTACAACAATTTCTATTATTTATAAGTAAAATTTATACCAAAAATACATCTCAAATGCTAATTGAACCAGTAATGATATCCCCATAAATATAAATAATATGAGCATTTTCTGTGCTCATCATACCCCTATGCCTACTTTTTGGCATCTCCTCATGTCATACTCTACCAATATGCATTGTTTCAATTACACCACTCTTGAGCCTGAGCATTCTATTCCTTACTCGTTGCCCATATCTATTTCATTTCCTAGGAACTCATTGCGATGCATGCTAAACATGGATGAACCTTCCCCGTTGAAGCTCTATTTTTTTTATTACTATATAAAATAATCCACAACTAGAGGCACTTATTCTTCAATAGTTGGAGTTTTCTAAGGTTCTAGCCATGATGTGTCAACGATTCAATATTTCAAGAAGACTAGTTATTGTGAGTCCTCTCCTTATGCTTATTTTTATTTTGGTTCCTTAGGTTCCAGTGATAGAGATTGGCCTACATTTTTTATGGTTGGACACATGGGATTTGTTTCAAAGAATCTATTTCAAAATAAGCTCTCTCATATTTGTGGTTCTACTGAGAACAAGAGAGAAGGAAATTCATCAATAGGGGTAAGCATTTATTTTAGTTGGTCCTTGGTTGTGGGGTTTACATAGATGTTTGCATCACATTTGACTCTCTTCCCAATCTACCTTTGTTTTATTTTGGTTAGATGTTCATCTTCCATATATTGTATCAATCATTATTGATTGGTTTTATATATCTACGTGAAGGTGACCCATTCCTCATTAGAGTCAAAGGCTTGTTGTTATTTTCTCATATCAATGTGATGTCGCATTGAGGTTGTGTTTTATTTTATTTTTCCTTTTCATATGTTGACATGTACCAAAACCACAGGTTATTCAAGGGTAGGTGTAAAGCTTTACTCTTGCATGTCATCCCCCAATGTGTGTTCACAGGGTTCTTGTGTAGACTGATTCTACATAGAGTTTTTATAGATTGATCTAAAACAAGATGTTCTAAAAACCAGATAGATATAGAGTTCTCTACTTTTAGTTGTTTTGAATTGAAATATTGCTCTAATCCTAGTTGGTATAGAATAATAGATTAGTCTACTTCAATATGTGTGCCTTCATTGTCAAATATATTCATTATTACAAGCCCTTCTTGAGCTACAAGGCTTCTCTATTCCTCTAAGGAATCTTCCATGGATGCATTCTACTACACACTAGTATCGAATCATTGATCATCTAATGTCCATATCCTAGAATCAAACTAACATGTACTTATGGAGGCCACCTCTATCTCGTCATCCATGGAAGACAATTTTGGGTCCATGGCCTAATATATCTAAGTGGTGACATCCTCTTAATTTTCTTTGACCTTCAATAATTACATTAATTTCTAAATTATTGCTTTCAATTATTGTTCTTTTGTGATGGTGGCTTATTGGTATTCCTTGTATTCAACATGTACTACCCTGTATTTGTCCTCCCAATAGAAGGCTTTTTATTGTACCCCTAGTAATTGGCCAATAATATCTTCATGGGGTGACCTGTTATGAGGCATCACAGTAGAGGATAAATTTTGTAGCACTTGGGTGGCATGTGTGTCGACCAAAGTGTATTATTCTAGCAAGACATCATATATAGGTGTGCTTACACCCGCTTCTAATCTAGGTGTAGTAGCCAATGTTGTCATGTATGGGATTAATAATGGATGTCCTAATTCCTCATTATTTAAACTATTTTGTTGGGAGGTAGGCACATCTATGCCTCCACTGATAGCACCCTATTGCTACACCTATTATTCTAGTGTTTCTTATATAGTTTTCCATTTTGTGACATCTAGAGGTGGTAGCGCTACATGTTGGATTTGTGCATGTCACACAAGGGCTGAGAAAGCCCATGGTCGGTTAGGAAATTTTGGGTGCCTACCCTATATTTTATAGATTCATCCTATAGGGTATTGATAATCTAGATGGGAATATTCATGGTGTCATTGTGTTGTAGGTGATTTAAGAACTAAAAATGGTTCACATGGATGTAAAAATATCACCCACTATAAGTGAAATATTGAACCAATTACTCAAACATGGGCTTCCATTCATTCAATATATACTACTTGGACAAACCCAAACATGTCAATTGTGTTTCCATTTGGCTGAACAACCTTTGTCTACATAGTTCAATTTTGTCACCCTTGTATAATATTTCCCCTATGTATGATAGACCTGTGAACTTTGAAATGTACTCTTCGATTATCAAGATAACAAGCCTTGTCATACACACAGTCATGCAATCCATGGATATAAAAAATTCATGGGCTATGGCAAGGTCCTGGTATTGACTAACCAAATTGTAGTTGCCTACCCAAATTGTAGCTACGAATTTTTCTCACTACTCTTGTTACTACAATGAGATTGATGAACTCATTCATTTTTTGAATGTGATTCCTTGATGGTCCTCCCATGGCTATTGCATTCATATTTTTATATCACTATATTAGTTGGTGGTGACTACACCCATGTCCGGTAGTATGTCATAACATGCACCTACCCCCATTACTTTAAATATTGTCACTACACCCTTGTAATCATTATTTTTAGTTTTGAGATGTGTGCTTGAGTGTAACGATATTTGATTGTAAATTTTCAAGTATCTGATTAGTGCCATGTTGTTGAATATTAATATGTGATTATGTGAGAAAATATGGGGGAACATAGTAATATTAACACATAAATGATTTCTGAATAACTATGCATATAATTAAAATAAACAACAATAATTACCCGGGTGTAGTTTACAAAACATGGTGTGTTACACCAAGTGACGTATGATGACTAAATACCACTTAATCATGGTGTGGCAAAAAATTATATGAGGAAGTTGTTGCACTCTTGGTATTAATTTTTATATATGTTCTTATTGGAGGTTCATTGATCGTGGTTTGTATCAATGTATATCTTGAGGTTTAGTGTATAAAAAGATTAAACTATTATTAATTTGATGTAATAACAATTGGAAGTAGGAGTACTTCTTCACTAGAATATTGGAAGTAGGTACACTTCATTGTCAAAATTTTAGAAGTAGGCACTTTAGTGTAGGCATCACCTTCATTGTGGAAAGTAGGTACTACTCCTGTGCTTGCTTGAGTTTAGGCATCACTTCTATGCTTGATTGAGTGTAGACACATCCCCTATGCTTACATGAGTGTAGGTTCCACCTTCATTATGGGAAGTAGGTGTTACTCATATGCTCTCCTCAGTGTAGGTTTCACTCCACTCATTTGAGTGTAGGCAATTCTCACTTGAGTGTAGGCACATTATTTCCTCTTCCTTTATTTATTTATTTTTTAAAAAGGAAAAATAGGATGAAGTAGCTCTTGCTTGATAGGCTTGGTTGAATATAGTTTGCAATAGGTTCCACAATACCCTACAAAATAAAACAACAAAAATAAAATAAAAACATATACTAATGGTATTAGGAGAAAACCTTTTTATTTTTTATATATTGAACACTATAGTGGTGTTCATTATGTTGTTTATGGTAACATTGAAGGTGGGGTCTCCTACATGCCTACACTTGAACTAACTTCTAGAATTTGGGGCCTATGGTAGGGCCTTGGTTTGTGACCATTGACTATAAACATCACCTCACTATCATCGACGATTTTATTATGGACAACCCTATTATTGAATACTCTGACTACCTCATAAGGACCAAGCCATATTTGTGTGAGCTTACCTTTTATCTCCTATAATTGAGTCATATAGTAGTAACCATTTACTTTCTCTAGACTATTTTAGTTTTATGTGGTGGTCATGCCACATAACCCTCTATTTATGCATTATTTTAGTGTGTTGCAATACTTCCTGTAAATATTCATCCAACTGATTTAGTTGGTGAATACATTCTTATTGTGCCACATCTAATTTTATATTAAGTTCAATTGCCATATAGAGTTTTTACTTTGAATTTTATGGGCATCATTGCATTTTTTTTGTAAACTAGTCTAAATGGTGTGAAACCCATAGTAGTTTTCCAGGAGGTTTGGTATGCCCACACTACTTTAGGGAGATGTTTCTTCCAATCCTTCTTATGTTGTTGCATAGTTTTGGTACAAATATTTTCCATATCACAATTGGTGACCTCCACTTGGTAATTGACCTATGGATGATATGAAATGGATTTATTATGGTGGATTTGATATTGTTGCATAAGTTCCTATTTCATCCTATAGGTGAATTGAGCCCCTTGGTATATGGTTATTTCCCTAGGAACACCAAACTATGTGAAGATGAATTCATACAAGAATTGGGGTACATTTTCCTCCTTTATACTCTGCAAGGCCTACACTTCTACCCACTTAATAACATAGTTAGTACATACTAAAAAATATATTATACCATTTAACTAGGGGTTGATAGGGCTGGAAAAATCTATTTCCCATTTGTCAAATGGTTCTAAAGGTAATTGGAGGTAAAGAGGTATTTCATATCTTGTTGTTGGTCATCCTATTCTCTAGCATTGTCCACATTGATTGGCATGTTTAGTTCCATATTTAAATAATGAGGACCAATAATATCTTATGTGTAAAATTTTAAAAGTAGTTCTTTTACATATAAAGTGCCCACTACATGAATCATTATGATAGGCCTTTAGGATAGCTGAGATCTCTTCTTTCGCTACACACCTTCACATATTTTAATCAAGACCAATCTTAAATAGACATTCATTATTCCATGAGAATGTTGCACTTTTCTTGATTAGTTTTTGGGCTTATTGGGAATTAAGTGTAGGATAAACTTTACCACTTGCTAGAAAATTGGCCATGTCAGCATACCATGGCATCTAATCTTTAGGGGCAAAGAGAAGTTCATTTGGGAACATCTCTTAAATTTTTGTATTGTTATTTGATGTTAATCTATATGGAAATTCTTACATCACGTTGTCTCTCCCAAGTTTATCAGTAATGGTGATATCAAATTACAATAGAAGTAAGAACCATCGAATAATTTTATCGCTTATCGTTGACTTATTCATCAGATATTTAATCATTGCATGATCTGTGTGCACACAAATTTTGTAGCCTATGATGTAGTGGTAGAATTTATTGATGGTGTATACTACTGCCAAAAATTCTTTTCTCTTTTTCATAGTGTAGTTTAGTTCAGTGTCCATGAGGTTTTTACTAATGTAATATATGGCATATGTCTCATTTCCTTTATTTTTTCCTAGTGTCACTCCTATTACATTGTTAGACGCGTTGGCAAAAATATGGAATGGGAGGTTCCAATTTGGACCTCTAAGGAAAAAACAATTGTTAGATTTTCTTTTAAGATCTGGAATAACCATTTGCATCTTTGTCCAAAAAAATTCTACTTCCATTGTCAATAATACATGCAATCGTTTAGTGATTTTTTTTAAGTATTTTATATACCATCAGTAATATCTTACGTGGCCTAAGAAACTCTACAAAATTTTCTATTTTTTAGAGGTAGGGAGTCCTTAAATAACTTCTATTTTTTATCATCAAATTTTATCCCCCCAGCAAAAATGTGATGCCCCAAAACTATCCCTTCTATCATTAACATAAATTATTTTTCATTTCTTAGGGACTAAATTATTTTTCATTTCTTAGGGACATATTAGTCTCTTGATAATGTTGAATCACTTTCTCTAGATTATTTGTAGCTTCTTCAAAAATTTCACCATAAAAAGTGAAATCATCCATATAAACTTCTATAATTTCTCTTACTATATTTGAGAAGATACTCAGTATTACCCACTGGAAAGCTACAAACACATTGCAAAATTGAAAGGGTAAAACTCGATAAGCAAATATTTCCCAATGATAGGTAAATATGGTTTTCTCCTGGTCTTCTTCCCCTATGTGGATGTAATTGTACCCACTATATCCATCAAGGAATGAAAAATATTTTTCTCTAGGTAGAGTATCGATAACCTGATCTATGAAGGATAGAGAAAAATGGTTCTAGTCACCTTATTTAACATCATGTAATCTACACAGATCCTCCATTTATCATTTTTCTTAGGTACTACCACTAGTGGTGATAACCCATTGACTATCCGAGATGGGATAGATAAATCCAACAAATAATAGTTTTTACAATTCGGTTTTCACTATTTCCTTGATGGCTAGGTTCATCCTTCTTTGATTTTGCCTTATCGATTTTGCATTATATTCAAGGTAAATTTTATAGGTATAAAATTTGGGTGCAATACATTTCATATCCCTATAATTCCAGATGAAATTTGTATTATGCACATTCAATATTTCCTTCAGTGTTTTCTCCTGGGTAGTCATTGATGCACTATTGATATTTAATATTTTATTGGGTTCTACTTCAATTTGTTTGGTGTGATACTATTTATCTCTAACAAGTGGTGAGGCTAGAAGTGGTATTTTGTATTCACCTTCTAATAATTTTGATATAACTATGTGTTCATGTACTGTCTCTCCTACTTCATCAAGTGCCATGATGTGTTGTATCATGGGTAGATCATAATCACCTATGAACTGAAAACCAGGCTCATCCAACTTATTGGCAGTAGTGCAAGTGGGTAAATGACTAACATTTTTACATTCCTTCCATCAAATATTTTCATTTTCTCTGTTCTCCAACTAATGTAGGCATCAACCGTCACTAGCCAACGACATCCTAGGATCCAATTTTGACTTTGATTGTAAAACCAAAAATTTAGCTAGGTACTTCAATGAATTGATGGTTACTATTATGTATTTCAACATGCCATCTAGAAGAACTATAGGCCTATCTTCCAATTGTAATATTGAATTAGTTGACCTCATGTTCATTAGATACAACCTGTACATGGTTTCTTTCGACAAAATGTTAATGGTTGCACCTAAGTCTACTAGATTTTTAGGTAACATTAATCCTACAATTTTTACTATTAAAATTGGGCTTCGTAGATGAACATATTTAGGGTGGTATTTTTTTTCCAACATTAAATTAGCAAGTTGACCTATCACCTATACTGCTTTTGGTTTTGGCTTTCACCCCGATATCTTGAGACATAAATCCCTAATGTATTTTGTGTAAATAGGTACATCCCTAATATCTTGATACAATGGAATGGTAACAATAAGGTTTTTCAACACCTCCATAATACGGTTTCCCACAACCTTTCGAGATATATGGATTTTTTTCATTGTTTGGTTGTTCAACAACATGGTTTTCTTCTATTTCTACTTCCTCAACTATTAGAAGTATTTGTTCTAATCCTACCTCTCTACATGGCCCAAGATGAATTGGACTACAGTCTATATTTTCTACATTAATATGATATATTGGGTACATTCCCATGTATACCTAATAGGCTAGTGATTTTGATTTCTTACCCCTATGATTCAATATTGGTTTTGTCAACAAATATTGTGGCCTAGTGGTAGGTGGAGTAGGTAAGCTAGGATATGTTGGTGGTTGTGTTTATGGAGGCAGGGCCCAAGTGTTAAAATTTCTCCATTATGTTTTGGGCTATTAGTATGAGCCCCACATATTTGGAATATATTGGGAAGGATTTGGGATAACATTCATCCATGGTGGTTGGAACTAAGAAATATTTGGTCAAGATGCAAAGAGGCTCACTCCTACATCACAAATAAGGAAAAAAAAGTACCCAATCCCTATGGGTTTTAAACCAAAAAGCACATCAAAGACAAATAAGAAGGAATTCAATTGTCCTAGACTTCCACCCAGAAATCCAACCTGTCATTGTGGTTCCTTCAACTGATCCAGCCTCAAAAAATCCTTCCACCCAGTAAAGGTTCTATCATTGATATGTTCTACCATAAAATCCCCATCATTCATCTGAACGAGATACAACTTCTTTCAAAGAAATAATTTATTTACCAAGGAATTTGAATGATATAAAGCATTTAAATTCTCCCATAGTTCTCTAGAGATATTTATCCATAAAAAATTTGTAAGTCATAGATAGATAGTACTCTTTTCCTTCTTATCTAGCTTCTTGCAATATTATTTTGACATATCTATGGGATTTTTCTTGACAAAACAATCCATTTGTTTCTATCCATAAGTAGATCTTCCATTTTTAGCTTCCATAACTCAAATATATTTTCATTATACTTTTTTTAATCTTGAATCCTTCTATTTATAGCCATTTTCCTTCATACTGGATTCACTTGCACAAAACTTCCACTCAAAAATAGGTTTATCGCATACCCAAAATATCCTTTCTCTTCTCAAATAGAGTTTAACCCTATAAATAAAGGCATCCCCCTAAATATAATAATAACATTTTGATATAAAATGAAAATATTAATAAACCTATTCTAGAGATATTAATGCAAAAAAAAATTATTTGGCTTTTATTACATCAAAGGGTGCTCACTAGTGAGCAACTTATGAAACATGGCTTTCATGGCCTATTTAGATGTGAAATGTGTGGAAAGAATGTTGAAACTCTTAGCCATATTTTTATTGAGTTTCCCTTAGCCTCTGATATATGAAGGAGAATGACTATCTAACTTGGATTACAGTGGTTCACTTTTTCTACTCTTGAACAAATCTAAAGGGATTGGCCTACACAAGAAGTCGTTGATCATTTTGTTAGGTAGTTAGTATGGATAGGAAAAACCATCCTACCTTGAAATATATAGAAGGAAAGAAAAAATTGGTTTTTAAAATAGGAAAGGAAGGATATTTACTATAATTAACAAAATATAATTGCCAAATTAGCTGAATGAATCCAAAAACTCCTTAATCATCCCAAAAATCTTGTCAATGATGGGATCAAGTAATGTGAAGATTGAAGATTCACTTCACTATTGGAAACCAACCTAAAGTGAATGTGAGTAATGGATAGAAAAAGGAATTGGTAGCCTTCTACTAAGGATTTTGGAAAATTCAATATGGATAAAGCCTTTATGGGGAACCCTAGAAAATCCAGTGTGGGAGGTATTGGTAGATTTTTAGATGGTTCCCTAATTTTCACATTTGCTAAGAATTTGGGTATCCTTTCCAATAACCTTTTTAAGGGGTATGATATCCTTAGATACCTTTAATAAGCTCCTAAGGTTGGATGGAAAAAGGTGTTGGTTGAATCTAACTCCCAAGTCATGCTTAATATATTGAAGACTCTTAAGAATCATAAGGCTGATTGGAGAATAAAAAGAATTGTTGAGAAGATTCAATTAATCCAAATGAGATTTTTGAGATTTGAATACAATCATGTGGTCAGAGAATAGAATAAAATTATTGATTCTTTAGCTAATTGGGCATTGGAAAAAGGAGATCTTACTTGCTACTAGGGTTATGCATAAGGGGTTGGACTCGAAATGTATTTGTAAAATAATGGCGAATCCTAATCGAAATAAAGGTGAATCCTAATAAAATAAAATCAATCATATTCACACCAAAATTTGAGGAATTTGAAGATCTATAAATTAATGTCATATTTGGGACAAATTTTGACCTATTAAGTCACCTTATAACTTCATAAAAACACCACCATTAGATCATGCTTGAAAATATATTTCAAACAAGTACAATATGCCTATGTTTGGCTATATATTGTGGCAAATTGACCTTAAGAAAAACTAGTCCTAAAAATTTTAGGTGAATGGACCGACATTGAGGGTCCTCATATTTGCCAATTTCCATTTTTGGTAATCCTAATATTTGTCCAATTTGCGAATATTCGCCACTGTGCATAACCCTACTTGCTACAACCACCCATTCAAATGGAAGGCTTTGCAAATAAGGGATGCTTTTCTATCTATCCTTTCTATGGATGGCTCTAGTAGCGGAGGTACCTAGTTTCTTTTTACTTTGTATTAGCTTCTCTTTGGTCCAGTCTCATTTTTTTAGTTCCCAAACTCAACAAGATCATTCCTATATTTCCTTTATTGAATCTTGGCTAAAAGGCTTGTTGGCTTAGAAAGACTAAAGATGTAATTTTTTTTCCATCAATTTGATTTTTTTGATGTGTATGTTTTTTAGTTGTTTTTGTTGTTTTTTTGTTTTTTTGTTTTGTATTTGTTTGATGTTTTTTGTGTATTTTGCTTTTGTGTTTTTTTTTTTGTTGTTTTTGTGTTTTTTTTGTTACTATTTTTGTGTTTGTTTATTTTTTTTGTGTATTTTTATTGTTTTAGGCATGCTCTTTAAGTGTGCTGAAGAGTGTAGGGTAGGTGTAAGCCCTAGGTAATTTTGGTTGAATAGACACCCCTACCTCCTTGAGACGTACCCAAAAATGGCACCCCAAAAAGGGTGTTTTCCATAAAAAAAAATATATAAATGCAAACAAATCATAAAATATAAGGAAAAATAACATGAATTCACAATAAACACATATATTTATCCTAGAATTCCTTGACTAGGAAAACTAGCAAAAAATAAAAGCTACACCTCTTACTTTTTATTATTGTGTGTTCTTTTAACAAAGCAATTAAAGTATATATAAGTATCTCATAACACCAAACAACCCTGAACCACCAAGTGGTATTAGAATACAATGGATATAAAACTATGGGCTAAAATAAGTCATATCTGATAATTGAGGAGACAACCTCAAAAATAAGATCATGAGCTAATTCCACTACCTACTAATTAAGGATATCACCTCATAAACAAGACCATGGGCTAAAACCATCTATATTTGCTAATTAAGGAGCTTGTCCCAAAAATAAAACCCTCCACTATTTTTTTCTTTTTTATGCAAAGGATACAACACATATCATTTATGGGTTTGAACTTTGTGAGTTAAACAGTCACAAAAATTACATTTCAATCCCATGGGTATTGGAATGTCCTAGGTTTGAGTTTTTATTAAGTGCATACTTTTCAACGCATTCAATGATTTTAATTAAATGACATCAATCTACATCATTAAAAATATGGATTTACTTTTTATTAAATGACATCAATTTAAAATGGTTAAAAATGTAGATTTAATAGAATTTTAAATTTTATTAGACAATACATGCATATTTTTCAAAATACAAAATGTTATTGTGATACCAATATCAACTTTTAGTCCATGTGAACAACCTTTTAAACAAAAATAATAATCAAATGATATAAATTTAAAATTTTAACAAATTTTTGTTAAACTAAAATTATATAATTATAATTATCAAAATTATTATTGTCATAAATAATAAATAAATAAATATATAAAATTATTATAATAATATTATTAAATTGTAACCAATATTTTATATATAATTATAATAACTAAATTTTATATAAATGGTTTATTTGGAACTTTGTAATAGTATAATTTTAAGTTTTCATTTAATAAATCCAAAATCCAAAATTGGTGTATGCTTGTGTATGGAACAATGCTTTCATTAAAAGATACTTAACACATGATGAATTTAAAGTTAATTTCCTTATTGCCAGACCCCTTGTTATCAGTTACTTGCAAACAATTGAGATTGTTCAAGCACTTATTTTAGGATATATGCATGATACATAAAAAATATTAAGTGAGAACCTTGGAAAAATATCTTTTTCTTTGCAAGAGAGGATTGTAATCCTAATTGTCGTGTGATCTTTGTAATTTGACAAAATCACACCTCAACACTACCGTTACTAAAACTAGGTGTGATTCATAGCCAATGAATCTATACAGCTAATTTTAGTACAATAGGAGAAAAGTAAAGTTTCTATTTTTAAAAATATCCTACCAATACTAAAATTAGGTGCAATTCACAACCAATGAATCTATACGACCAATTTTAGCATAATATGAGGAAAGTAAAGTTTCTATTTCTAAAATAATCCTACCTTTACTAAAATTAGGTGTGATTCATAGCCAATGAATCTATACAACTAATTTTAGCACAATAAGAGGAAAATAAAAATTATATTTCTAAAACAACTTTACTGGTACTAAAACCAGATGCAATTCATAGTCAATGAATTTATATAACTAATCTTAGCACAATAAAGTAAAATGAAATATTGCTTGAAAAATAAATTTTGTTGGAAATCAAATTGCTGAAATAAAAGATTAAATTGTTGTTACTTCTTGATTTTAAAAAACATTGGTGTATGTTTGTGTATGACCAATGGATCTTTGACACGGAGATAGATAGATAGGTATACAAAATTCCAATCATGGAATATTCCACTAGACTTGCATCATCACATAAACCGGTTAGAAAGCAATAGGGCCACCTCCCATACATGTTAATAGGGGTAGATAGATAGGTATTAACTTGAACGGAATTCCAATCATAGAATATGCCATTACACTTGCATCATCACATAAACTAGTTAGAAAGCAAGAGTACCACCCCCCACATGTTAATAGGGGTGAAGAATCCCACAAAATGGGACCAAGGACTTGCACCTTTAAGCCTACTACTCCATTAGCAAAATGTATTGGCAAAGAGTATGGCAAGTGTTGGGGTTTATAAACCACTCAAGTCCCACAACACAATTAACGTGGGATTATTCACAAAAACACACACAAACTACACTAACAAGATAGATAGGTATTAACTAAACAAAATTCCAATTATGAAATATGCCACTAGACTTACATCATCACATAACTCGATTAAAAAGCAAGAAGGTCACCCCACACATGCCCAAGCAAGTGTGCCGCTACACACATGCCCAAGCAAATTGCATACATTTATTTGCACAAATACATTCTCTTTTGCATACTTTTATTTGCACAAATACATTCTCTTTCGACTACGGTCTATATCTCTAAGATACTTCTACGTCTATAACTAATATTACCAGATTTCATCACAGGGTTGTTCGGATAATATAAAGCTTCCGCCACTCCATTCGAATTCTCGAACGATGTTGTCGCTGATCGTCGTCTGCATTTCTAACGCGAGCAATTTCAGTTTTGACGGAGGCATGGACACCAATATCTTTATCCCATCCCCATTCTTCGCGGGCAAAAGGAGGAAACCGTTGGGAAATTTGTTCCACAGAGCCATGCACATGTTAGCTGCTTCTCCCCACCCATAGTCTGCTTTGTCGAATCCCAGCCACCTCCAGTCGCTAATAACCAAATTTTCTTCGGAACAATACGCACCTTCTACACACGGATTGGTCTCCAGAAAGTCGATGCTCGATCTCAAAAACTCGTCGGTTAACGAAAGTTTATCTCTCTTTACAAGCTTAGCCGCGTTAGAAAGAGATCCATCGACCAGCTCCTCGCTAGTAGTGACTGCACATAGACAAGTGATGGCATTGCCATAATACCCTTGTGGAAGCGCCGGCTTAAATTTCTTCCTCGCGTCCGCTGCGTAGATAAGCTTCACGCCATGGTGATCTGGAATTTCGAGAACCTTTGTTCTCGCTCGCCAGGCTAACGCTGCGACGATTTCGAAAGCCGTGAACTCTAATTCTTGGCACTCTTTCATTACGGCTCGTTTCATCTCTTCTATGACATTGGAGCTTATAACCAGAGAGGCTCGAATACATTCCTCCGTTTCTGGAATCGGGCGCTGGCAGTGGCATCGGATCTCTGGAATCAATACCGTGTGGTGAAATTCAACGCGTGGCGGATGCCTGGGGTTGAGCAGATCTCTGCGCCAGATTGGTTCTATGGAAGGCTTCGCATGCCCCCTCGCCATCTCGCCAAGGGCGTTGAGAAACTGCACTATTCCTCGTCCGTCACAAATGCTGTGGTGAAAACTTAGTCCCAAAACAAAGCCGCCGCACCTGAAACGAGTTACCTGCCATTCCAAGGTGAAAAAAGAAACATGGCTTCAAAGGATTTACGTTAGGAAAAACAAACATGAGTGAGGATGCATGCGAAATATGGATAGGTAGGGTGATTTTGTAAGAGTTGATTTTTTATTTTTATTTTTTAAATTAGTTAAATAAAAGTACGAACTATTCAACATATTTATATATTTGTCCTTACTCAACATATTTATATATATGTCGTTAAATCTTAAGTATTCCTGCACCTTGTACGTGCATAGAACCTCTATTTAGAGGTACTCGAGCAAACGAAAAGAAAAATGTTTCTATTTAGTAAATTGACGTGCATCTTTTTTATATCGTTAGAAATTTGGAATTGCTTTTGTAGCATGGAAATTTGACGGGGGAAAATTATGGCAATCACTTATGACAGGTAAGAAAATAGAAATACCAAAAACCCCCAGGAATTTATCAGTCACATTTGAAGCCATCCTTATCTAAGACTTACCTGTATAGCTAGTAGATAAGTGTCTTCAATGTTTGTATCAGAAGGGCTCTCAAAATAGAGCTCTTTATACGAGGGTTTCACGTACTCTAAATTGCCGAGGACGGACAAGGTGTTGTCGGCCATGGCTTCCACGAAGAGCGCGCCCTCCCCCGTGCACTCCACATGAAGCTTCTTCCCATTCTCAGATTGTCTGAGTCTTCCAGCGAGCGGATAGTAATACACCAACACCTTCGACAGCGCCTTCCTAATTACTTTTGCAGGATCCGCCGAAACCTCATCTCTGACATTGTAAACTAACAGTACGTTAATCATGGTTCTCACAATTAAGTCGTTGTCAACAGGCGAGAGATGGAGGAATTTCTCGGGAGAAGGCTCACATGGGGGAACCATGTTTTCCACCTTCCATTTGACGCGCAAATCAGTTGAACGATCCTCCTCCGCAAGCATCTCCATTAGAGTATTCTTCAAATAGCCCAACAACAAGATAGACAAAATACAGGAAATTGCATTTTATGAAAATCTATGGTTTATTACTCTGTATAAATAGAAGTGCAGGCCGGCTTGACATTGCCCAGCTTAGGACAAAAAAAAGAATCGTGAACAGCCAGTATCAACCACCAAGACATTAGGAGGTTAGAGGTTAGGTAGGAGTTTGACAATTGTTACCAATGGCCCTTTACGTAATTAACAATTTTTTATAGGAATATCTATTTTTTATATATATCACCCATCATTCTTTGTAATAGCCATCTCATAATTGGAAAACTGTTGGCTCGTGGGGAAACTTTATTTTTTGTACAGAATATTTCAAGAGTCATAATTGAAGCATTGATTTATTAAGAAAACATCTACTTATTACAATATTGCCACCTATCTTGTTTAACATTATTATAATAATTGTTTGAAACTTCATCTAATTTTTTTAATGTAAAGACCTAACTTTTAATTAATTTAAAATACAAGTTTTTACAACTAAAATAAAGGTGGATAGGCACACCCCAATAGGTAGTCATACTGACTCAATTTGAGTTAGGAAGTGGTTACTCAAAATAACAAAAAAAAGGTTAAATCTGTCATCAACCACATTATCAAAAAATATGCATTAAATTATGTCAATCATGGGGTGTATGCTTACGAGGTGAATGTCCCTCATCCTCCATATGTTGCCAACCGATATTATAAGGAATGGAAATGATCCACCCATCCTCCCTAGGTGTGTGGATATTATCACATGTATCAGAGCCATCAATGCCATCAGATACACCCTAACCCACCACATTAGCTGGAGCGACTGGCCACATGGGAATGTGATCTCCCCAACCAACAACTACTCTTGGCTCCACCTAGAAAACTTCCTAGACACTGCCATGATGAGATGTATTATTGCCAATGTTGCCTTGGGGTTGGTGAACAGGAGACAATTAAGACCAATGTCATTCTGTAGATCGGGAAGGAAGTCATCGATGAGAGCGCGGTCGGGAAACTTTGCGAGATCGAGAAGGCTCTGTAGAAGGCATTTTATTGACCGTACATGGGGCATTACCCTAGTGTTGTATAAGAGCGTAAATATGCTCCACGTCCATATGAACTTTCTCCGCTTGAACTAAAATCTGGAGCCAAAAATCAAAATAAACTATGCACTTATTAGTAATTGAAAATTCATCTAAACTATGTTGTTGAGAAAAGAGAACTTTGTTACGATTTTTCCAAATATGAAAGAGCACACTGATGCAAAGAATGTTCCACACTTCCAACAAGGGCAAGAAAAAATCTGGTGGGTCACCAAGTAAAGCATGAAGCCAAGTGAATGAACAGGCCATATGAGGCCGAAAGAAGGACTCAAGCCAATCCCAGACCATTCCAGCTTTCCTGCACTACCAAAAAATATGAAAGGGATCCTCTAGAGCACTGCAAAAATGTAGCATCACAAAAGATGTAGGATTGGGGACAGACTAGCAGTAGGAATTCAAATCAAGTGTTATAGCAGCATAGAACAGAAAGAAGGCAAAGAATCCATTTATGATTTTGTGGAGACAACTTTCAAAGTTGCATTCTAGTACTCACTCCCTCACTAGTAGTGTTCAAATCCAAATACAAAATTTAAACTTAGTAGATAACATTTATAAATATAAAATAAGAATGATTAAAGTAGAAAGAAATCACACACAGAAATCATTCATAGAATCAAAAGCCATATATCTTCTATTTACACAAAAAACTTAAAATGTTTTTCTGTAGAGTGTCTATCCTCCCCTATTTTACATGGAAAATGATTAGTATGTATAGAGGGATTTTACCTCAATTATTTAATGCATATACAAATAAAATGTTGGTAGATAAAAAACCGTGTATATTTTCCTCATCATCGATGATGTTTTCAATCGAAACATTTTTCATGGAGACAGTGATCCTGTTTTGGTGGGAGAATCACAAGGGGAATCTATAATATTATACGCTTGAAGGCATCTTTAGCATCGGTGCATTGGGACGTAGCGAAGTCACTTGAAAATAGGGAACATGGTCTTTGAATTTGCTTCACCCTTACACCTTGGAACTCCACTTTTTCCCAGAAAGTCCACTCTCGCACCTTTGAAGCAAAATTTTTGGAAACACAGCCTACATTGCTTCAAAAATTAAATTCCATGGTCCCTTGACCTTTCTTGATAGAATCTGCAATAATGGTACCTTGGAAAGTAGCGCTTCTGGGAGTAACTGAATTTCACCCAGGAATGAGGTGATACACCTTTTAGGAGCACTGATGGGTGACAACATTCAGGTGTCTTCATTCTAAATGAAGCTTTTAATTTTGAATCCGCCAAAGCTTACTAATTTTACCCTTTTGAGAGGCGACAAGGGCTTTCGCCCCCTTTGAGAGGTGGCTTCAACTTTTAAATATTTTGCTGCAAGATGGTGGCACGCCTTATGACCTTCCTTTGCTCGAAATTCATTTGACTTTTTGAATTCGTCCCCTGGAGAGGTGAAACTACCTAGCACCTCTTAAATAGAGGCACCTTTGACTTTGACCAAGCATTCACTTTGGATTCAACATTATTTTATTTTCACCCCACCATGGACGAAACCATTAAAAGGGTTGCATGAGGGCTCGATATCGTTCCTTAATCCTTGTTTTAGAAAAATGACTAAAATATGGACTTTCACTCCAAAGAGAGGTGATAAGGAATTTTACCCCTCTTTTGGGGTGAAAGCACTTGCTTCATGTTCAATTTCTTAAGACTTTCGCCCCTTTGCTTTTGTTGAGGTAAATTCACTTTTCTTTGTGATGTTTCACCTCCAAGAGGGGCGAAAGGGGTTTTCACCCCTCAATTGGGGTGAAACTCTTTTATTTTTTTCTCCTTCACTATTTTCTATGATTTTTGCATGAACTATGACTTTTGCCTCTCAAAAGGGCAAAACTACAACCTTCATTAGGTTTCACCTCCAAGAGGGGTGATAGTGAATTTTACCCCTCAATTGGGATAAAACTAGTTAGTTTCCCCTTATAACTTTTCTTTTAAAATTTCTTTTGGCTTTCACCCTTCTTTGGGGTGAAACCACCTTACAAATAGAGTCTGGGATGAAAACACTTCAAATTTGTCCCTGTCCACCAGCTCAAAATCGAGCGCTTCTTCATTACTTTTGCTGTAGTTTAAACAAAACCATATTCTACTGCATTTTACCCCAAAGGTGCCCAAAAATGGATTTTCACCCCAAAAGTGCCAAAAAATGGATTTTTGGTGGTACAGCTTCTCGGAGCCATAAATTTTGATTTGTTGACCTGATTACCTATTGTAATATATTGTTGGAAAGTTTGGAACAAGATACACAATAGTAAAATTGATGTTCCATCCATTTCATCCAATTTTCATCCCTCTTTGGGGCCTCTAAGGTCTTCATATTGCATTTTTAAACTGTGTTAGAGAAATTTCTCAGGAGAAAAACTTTAATATATCTCAAACCATTTGGGATATTGGGGTTATTCTTCCACCATAAGTCTAATTTTTTTATTCTCCTTATTTGGGAAAATTTTCAATTCCACAGGTGTCCATTTAGGCCAATTTCCCAAAAATGGGCACTTCCCGGTTTTCATATTTTTTTTACTTCTGACTGCAATGTGGCAAAAATGCCAACATGATGAAATCCCATTTAATCCTATCATAGGATTTCTAAAAATAAATCTTGATGAAAATATTATTTCACTGTGTGGCTCTAGCCCATTCCATGCCCTCCCAAACAACAATTACATTATCCAAAATGTATCTACTCTGCACAAACCCAGCCTACTCAAGGCAAATAATATGTGGCAACAAAGGTCTAAGGCGTATAGGCCAAAGCCTTGGCAATAATATTGTAACTCACATTGATTAAAGTAATATGCCTCTAGTTGGTGAGCACTTCTAGATGCCCTTGCTTAGGAATTAATTTAATATTGCCCTTACTAATTATAGAACCTAAAGAGCCAAAAGCCATTGCTTCTTGGTAAACATACAATAAATCTGGGCCAACCATATCCCAGTTTTCCTTATAAAATTCACAAGGAAATCCATATAATATGAGAGCTTTATCATTAGCCATACCGCGTAGGTCTTCAACAAGATCATCCAATGAAAAAGGGTGTTCACAAGCTTCCTTTTGAAGAGCTGAAAGCTTCTCAAGAACAACTACACAACAAGCTTGAATTGCAACATGTCGTTCAAGAGTTAACTCTAGAGAAGCAATTTTTTTTTGATAATGCTTGATAAAAACTTTGATAATATCAGGAAGTGATATCCAATGAACTCCTTCATCCTGCATAGCATTGAACTAAACAACTTGTCTCAAGGAATTTATTTTCTAAAAAAAATCTTTTGAAATCCTATCATCAATTTTCAGCCAGTGAAGCTGAGCACGAAGTTGAGCTCCCCTTGCTTCATAAAGCTCAAGTTTTTTAACCTCATGTATAAGAATTTCAACTTGGTATTGAGGAGTAGAGCTTAGATGGCTCACTTTTAGTCTGATAGAAGCTCGAGCCAATTCAACTTTAAGGGTTGCATTAGAGATTTGTCTTTGCTTGGCAACTTCAACTCCTAAATTCTTGAGAACAGTTGTTCTGGAGATAGATGCATTCCACCAAGAAATTCTACCATGAATTACAGCTGGTCTGGGAACTAGATTCCAAATACTATGAATATGAGTAGGCATAGTTTTATGTTTCAAAAAATAAACATTCAGATAGAATTGAGACTTGAATTTACGAGGTGGATATGGAGAACAAGAAATGGAAAACACAATGGGAGCATGATAAAAAAGGGTGGTATCAGGAACAACTGAAACAAATGGTAGAGAAGCCAATAAATGATGGAAATGAAAATGAGAATGGTCAGATAGCATAACTATATCAATCCACTTCAAAATATGAGCATTACCAACTTGAAATTTGGACCAGGTATACCACATCGAATCAAGAAAATTAGAGGGTATAAAGTAGGAATTAGGGTCACTCAGCCCAAGCTTATTTAAAAAAAAAACCATGCTTCTTGCTCTCCAATATTCCAATGCATAGGGAGCAAACCAAGTTTGTCAACTGATTTCTCCACCATATTGAAGTCACCACACACCACCCAAACTACTTCAGGCAAGAAAATAGTAAGCCATCATCATAAAGCACACCTTTCTAATGCATTATTAGAAGCATACACATTAATCAAACCAAAAGGGATATCACAAACTTCAAAAATAATCAAAATACTTGTTTGAAGGGTTCACCCCCCATGTGACAATATGAGAATGCCACCTAGGAGAATTGAAAGTGACAAATCCTCTTCCAGGAGTATGATGGGAATAAAAAACTTACTTTTTGACCATAAAAAGGTACAATTACTATCCAAAATGAAGTCAACAACTTTAAAATCTTGCAAAAATAGAAAATCCAAATTACCATGCAAGCGACCAACATCTGAATTCTCTATGGACCTAATATTTTTGTACTGGGTCCATCTATACTCTTACATTTTATAATAAAAAAATATTGAGTATGATCAAGGCTCATTCCCTCGAGAACATCTTCATTATCTCCCAAATCTCTTAGGGAAGTGAACGAATTGATGAGAAATCATTCATGATTTTCCCTAATAAAGTTAGTTTGATTTCCCTTTTCTTTATGTAACCCATCACGAGATAGACTACATCAATGGCAGGACCTAGAGAATGACACATCCTCAGGTAACGATTTCTTAAGAATGGAAGTAGCAAAATAATCATCATAAGAATATACTAGTGATGGTGAAACTCCATCTGAAGTAGGTACAAAAGAGGACCCTCCTAGTGCTTAGGGATATGACTACATCATAGCAGTGGAAGCCAGAAGGGCTAACATGCATGGTGTCAAGGATTTTTGAATTGGAGGGTTGGAACTAGAACCTCCCTTCAAAACTGACTACTTAGGTTGATTATTTTTCTTGTTTATCACAGTAGTCCATTCATATGGATGATTTTTGGCTCCTAGATTTGGAGCTATTGAAGTAGGGGGAGGAACAAAAACATTGTGTGATTTGAATTTATCAGCCATAAGTGGACAATATTTAATTTTTACTCTACATATTGACAACTATAGCAAGTGTTGGGCAGATTAATGTACACAACATGCTACGTAAAAATATTGTCACCAATATTCATATCAATAGACTCAGTATGGTCCTTGGAAATATTGACTTTGACACACACATGCCTATTAGGACAAACATTATAGAATTTATTTAGTTCTAAGTAGACCACCTTTCCAAGGGTGGAAGCAATACTTTGTAGGAATGGCCAAAATGCCATCATAAGACTAGAGAACTCAACCCAAATAGGCATTTCCAGATAAGACTCATCATTGACAAAGAAATTTCTGGACCATTGTTGAAATATAATCAAAGATCTTCGGACATACCAAGGACCCCAAGTAAAAACTTCTTGTGCATGCTGAGCATCAACAAAGTGAAAAAGAGAAATTTATTTTGATAAATTTTGGATATTCTCTATCTTAATTCCATAAGGTTGCCAATACTATTGTATCAAAGTATCATTCGAGATACGAACCAAAAAATATCCTATCAGGGTATGCTCTTCTAGCCACTTACATGCATTATCAAACTCAATAATAGGAATTTCAACAACAAGGTTGACATTGTTACCTCGTGGAAAACTTTCAATATGAACTTGCAGGGTCTCTTCCCTAGAGCTATTCCTTACTTTAGCAGCTTTAGCATAAGTTGAAGCTACCGTCTCAGTGGTAGCCATTACAAGGACAAAGAAAAATTTCTAGCTCCTAGGGTTTTGGATTGAAAGGTAACTGAAATATATAATAACTTCATCTAATTTTGTATCATGCATAATATTAACACCTATTTAAAAGTATTAATGGTATGTTCTACCTATTTATTTTATTTATTAAAAATATTATTTTTATAACTTTTATATGGTAAATTTGTTGTTGGACATTTTGAGTGGATAAGTTGTCATTGATGTCAAGAGTGAGTGGTCATTGATGTCAAGATCTCTGCACTAGTCAGTGGTAGTTTTAGTGGGAAACATCAGTTTTAGGTTCTCCAGTTTCAGTTGATCAAGACCCGGTTTCAGGACGTTAGATATAGTCTAAAGTGAAAAAAGCCCAAGTGAATAATATTATAATATTTTTTGTAATACTATAAAGGTAAGTTTTAAATTAATTATAAATTAATTTATAATTTAATATACTTAACTTAAAGTTATTTAAGTTAATTATTAATTAATTTTGATATCAATTATAAGATTAATTTATATTAATATTTAACTAACTCTAAGGAGGGTTATTAAAATTAATTCAAAATTTGAATTCGAATTTCTAAGCACCAATGTGGGAAGAACATTTACCATGTGTATAAGAGGAGGATTACCCACCTTACCATAAGTCCTTGAAATATTTTTGAATTAAATCTTATGCTATATGTTTATGCGAATCGTGGGTGCAATATAGAGCTTTGTGTTTTGTTTAAAGTTCTAAGAGAAGGTGAGATTACATCATACACCAAGGAGGGAGCCTTGGTCACCAATTTTTGATAGCGCAATTGGCAAGTGCGATAGTGGCAAGTCATTAGGGTAGTGACAGGCGGAGGTTCAAATCCCCTATAGAGGATATTTCGTTTTGCATTTTGGTTGGAAATCATGGTAGACATTGGTATAAAGGGGAGGAAGCTTTGCTTCCTTCACGTGGGTGCTTCTAGCCCATGTAGTGGGCTCCAAGGTGCTGAGGTTCTTGGCTCTTGGGGAGACGGTGGATCGAATCACACTAAAACACTTTTGAGGGATAATAAGGTATGCGTTAAATTTTGAGTGTCATATTTGTCGAAAAAGGTTGTTGAGGTATTAAAAATTAATTTTTGCATATTTTATGTGGTATATGAGGTTTTAGGGAGTTATAAGGATATTGCAAAATAAATTTTTGATATTATTGGTTTTAGGGTTTGAAAAAATAAATAAAGGTTTTTTAGAAAGATTGGTTGTGATTTTTGTGGTGTTAAATATTATTTTAAGTTGGAGTTGATAAGGTGTATCCGAGTAATTTTTTTATGTATGGTTTGAGGCATGTTAATTTTAAAAGGAGGAAATAAGGTATATTTGAGCATTGATTAATTTTATGTTCAAGAAATAATTTTCAAAAAATATTGGAGTAATATTTTGACATCTAACCTCCTTGATTTTGGAAATAAGTGTTTATGATTGTGGTAGATTTGTGTGGTCTACTTCTTATCAAGAAAAAAGGTATGGGCACATTATTCCTTGATTGAGTTGATTGGTTGGTTTTGTAGAAAACAAATTTGGAGTGAAAAGGATTTGATTAGGTTTCCTTATTGAGTTGTTGAGCCATTGTGAAGTGAATGCTATGCATCTAGTTTGATAAGCATTGTTGTTGAAGTGAATAGTTGAGTGAATAACTTGAACTAGAGTTTGCAAAGATCATGAGTATGATTGTTATGTGAAGATTGTTATAAGCATTGTTGTTGAAGTGATTGATTGAGTGAAGAACTTGAACCAGGGTTTACAAAGAACATGAGTATCGTTATTATGTGAGATTGATTGATAAGCATTATTGATAACATTTTAGTGAGTGTTCATATGCATGGACTAGGGTTTCTGAGCAAGGATTATTTCATTGAGTGATTGGTTGAGTGAAGAACTTGAACCAGGGTTTGCAAAGAACATGAGTATCATTATTATGTGAGATTGATTGATAAGCATTATTGAAAACATTTGAGTGAGTGTTCATATGCTTGGACTAGGGTTTTTGAGCAAGGATTATTTCATTGAGTGATTGGTTGAGTAAAGTTGGTTGAGCCTAGTCAAGTGGATATGTGAAGTGATAGTTCTAGTCCTATGAAACAAATTATTTTATATTATGAATTTGAGAAAGAGGTTGAGTATTGATGAGTGTGAAGCATATTGAGTCTCTAATAATTCTCTGTATGTTTTTAAAAGAGTGATTGAAAGTGATTGAGTATTGAGGTGAATGTGAGGCATATTGAGTCTCTAACAATTCTCTATATGTTTCTACAATAGTGATTGAAAGTGATTGAGCATTGAAGTGAATGTGAAGCATATTAAGTCTCTAACAATTCTTTATATGTTTCTAAAAGAGTGATTGAAAGTGATTGAGCATTGATGTGAATGTGAAGCATATTGAGTCTATAAAATTTCTTTGTATTTCTCTAAAAGAGTGATTGAAAGTGATTGAGAATTGTGATGAACGTGAAGCATATTGAGTCTCTAATAATTCTCTTTATGTTTCTATGAGATTGGACAAGTTCTAGTGTGGACTTGTTGAGAATATTTGAGGTAAGTCTTTAAGAGGACTTGTGGATAGATTTGTGTGAGCTTTTGTGGAAGCTTACAATACAGATTGAGAGAAGATTTGGATAAGTTCTAGTGAGAAATTTTTTAGCAGATTTGGGCAAGTTCTAGGGAGAACTTGTGAACAAATTAGTGTGAGATTTTGTGGAATATTACAAGGTAAATTTAAGAAAAGTCTTTGAGAAGACTTGTGAGCACAGTTGATCGATTTTTTCAAACCTTAAGTTAAGTTTTGGGGCATATATAGTAGAGTTGATTTGAGATTAATTTAAGATTTGTGTTAAGGGTTGAGAACAGCTATTGAGGATAGATTTGTGCTAGACCGAAGTACTGTGTTTAGTATTCTAAGATAGATTTTGGTGCATATTTGAGGATAGGTTTGTGCCAAACCAGAGATAGAGATTGAGTATATTTGTGCTAGACTGAAGGATTGTGTTTAGTGTAAAGCTGAGAGCAATATTTGGAAGGTGAAAGAGTATAGACGAAAACAATATCCAGTGGATAGAGATACATTAGCCAGGGCAGTGAGGACATGCATCTTCAATGGATAGAGATCCATTAGCTAGAGCAGTGGGGGTAACAGTTCTTCTAGAAAATCACTAGTCAGAGCTAAGGAGAAAGGATTTCTCCTATGAATAGAGATCCATGAACTAGATTAGGATATTGGTTTCTCCTTTGGATAGAGTTCCATAAATATTATCATAGAGAAAGGATTCCCAAGAGATTGATTGAGAAAAAATTAGTGAAATATTTTCTCCGTGGAGTAGCCCACATTGGGTGAACCACGTAAAATCAATTTCTCTATTGTGTGTGGTGATTTATGTATTGCTTTGATTACTACTGTTGATATTGATATCTTTACATTGCATAATATTGACTAGAAATTAAAGTAAAAAGTGGTCTTATATTGTTCATTTCCCCTCTTAGTATAAGCTTGTGTTTTTCATTTGCATACTATTAGAGTTATGTTTGAAACATCTACTTATTGTTCAAATTGATGGCTAAGAAAACATCCACTTGTCTACACAACACTACCACCTATCCTACCTAGAACTCCCACTAATTTTTTTAAACTTCATCCAAATTTGCATAAAGTATGATACTAAAAAACCAAAGAGAAAACTAGTTTTGATATTTGGAGGTACTAACTCTAATAGACCAATATCATCATCATGAGCTTTACCACCATCATGAACTGAGGAACATAAGCTTATACTGAGAGGGGGGTGTATAGTATAAGATAAATTTTTTTACTTTTCAATCCAAATGACAACAAAAATAATATCAAAGCAGTAAATAAAGCACACATCATTACACACATAAAAGACATGATTTAATGTGGTTCACCTAATGTGGATTACATCCATGGATAAAATATTTATTATAATTTTTTCTCAATGAATCTCTTGGGAACCAAATCCCTATTACAATGCTTATGGACCTCTATCAAAAAGAGACATGAATCCCCTATCCTCAAATTCATGGATCTCTATCCACAAGAGACCTTTGTCCCTACTAATCTAATTTTTGGACCTCTATCCATAGGATAACCATATCCCATTTGCACTGGTTGGCTTCTAAAGCATGTTCTCAACTATGCTTAAATCTGATTAATTCTACTCACAACTTTGATAAATTATGCTCACAACTCTGATCAAAACTACTCACCAATCTGATCAAATTTGCTCAACTACCTGTATTGATCTGTATCTTATTTTCTCACAAATATACCTCAATACTACTCACAAGACTACTTCAAATCTACCTGGAACTTCTCATATGACTACTTCAAATATACCTACAATTGCTCACAAACCCTCTTCCAAAGAGGCCTACTCAAATAACTCAAAATTATGCTCTAGTCTCCTTACTGACTTTGCTTAATTTTGCTCTAACACATCCTCAAAATTTGGTCATAACACTTTTTTGATCATAATACTTCAAACATATTCTACCAAGAATTCTTGTTCAAGAGCACATAGGAAATGATATGCAATATGATTCCACCATATGTTCTTTTCAAACCAAATACATATTTTATTTATAAAACTTGCTCATCCACATTAAATACATTAAAATCAATGTTTCAAAAATAATTTAGACAATGAATGCACATTTTGTTTCACAAACCCTAGCTCAAATATTTTCAAAAATGCATACCAATCAACCCTTTTAACTCCACCTCAAAAATACCTTTTTAAAACACAACCACCTAGATAAAAAATTGAACTACCATACCTCAAAATGCTTGATGAAGATGTATTCTCAAATATTTGTATCAAAAATAATATATTTTGCAACTTCAAAGGGATTAGAACAACACCTTTTCATATATTGGAAACCCTTCTCAAAATGTGTGCACAATTATGTTCCAAACCAATGCTTTGTAATTCTCTTGGATTTTCAAAATAAAACATCAAATCATGAACCAAGCCCTTCAATATTAAAGAAAATATTATAAACAATAAAAGCACATTATACACCTTTTATCTCTCACTTAAATATATCAAAAAATACCCACAAATTAATTTACGACTAATTACACCTTATTACTCCATAAAATAATACTTCAAAAATTAATTGCAATTTCCCCCTTTTATTTCCTTCTAAAATAATGGCAAAAATAAAATATTTATTTTCCTTATAACTACCCAAGTCCACTAAAGTGCACAATAATCAAACATACCTT
This sequence comes from Wollemia nobilis, assembly GCA_028583015.1. Taxonomy (NCBI): domain Eukaryota; kingdom Viridiplantae; phylum Streptophyta; class Pinopsida; order Araucariales; family Araucariaceae; genus Wollemia; species Wollemia nobilis. The sequence continues at coordinate 306,994 of JAQPPZ010000386.1, read as the reverse complement.
AGGCCTTTAATATTTAACCTTATTCACTAATAAATCATTTCGCTTACCACAACTATCGTGGGTGGTAATTGACCACGAAACCCCCTGCCTGCTAGCATACTAGTGTTGCTTGGGCTACCGCTAGGCCAACCATCCACACAAAACCAAATATGCATGTTTTAGGTTTTAACACCTTCGTGAATCCTCTTTGCTTAGAAAAACATCAAAACTATCATCGTCAGGTTTTGACCTCACGACCTTCTGTCTGCCCTATGCCTTAGCGTTGCCTAGTCTATCGCTAGGCCAACCGCCTGCTTGAGAATGAACTCACACGATGCACACTTTATAAAATAGTCCAATCCTTTTTTTAAAATTAAAATTCATCCTTTATTTTCTCACAATTGCACATGTAGGGAAATCGAATAACATAGCAAATTAAAACATATAACCTTAGTGCACAAATTTAATCCATATTAACATGGATTTTTCTCCCTTTTCTTGACATCAAAATTTTATAGGTTTTATTTGAAACCTTTGGAAATTTTGGTGCCAAAACCCATATTGGGTTTAAATTATAATATAAAATATTATAATAACTTTTTATTATTTAAACCTTTGGCTTCAAACTTTTGTCCTTAATATTATAATATTAAAATATTATAATATTATTTCTTTTTAAGCCATAGTCACTTGATTTCTTCATGGTATTTAAACTAGGATCTTTAAAATTTTAACAAAACACTTAGAGCTTTGTCCCAAACTTCTTTGGCTTATAATATTTAAATTAAATATTATAACCTTTTCCTTTTTTATCAATTTCCTTGCATTGGGATGAACTTTGTATTACATATTTAACCAACTTATAAATCTTATCTTTTTACCATGCCAAGTTATCTTTGACATAAATGGCAACCAATGTCATGAATCTATGACATCAATCCTTTGACATTAATGAAAACACAATATACTCAAAATTTTCAACAATCTTCTCATTTTTCATTGATGGCAACCCTTTCTAAAAAAACATTTTCCTACCATTGGATTCTAAATCTGCTCCCCCTGAGAAGCTTCTCCCCCTGACTGAATGCTCTCTCCCTTAATCAAATATCTCCCCATTTGACATCAATGGCAAAGGTACTCCTTTGGGTCTAAAGATAAGACTCTTATCTCAGACCCACTCCTCACCTTGTCTCCTTAAGATGGTTAAGTTTGGGATGGGAGTAAGACTACTCCCAAATTTCCTCTAAGATACTCAAAAGTTTCCTTTGGAAGTGGCTTAGTAAAAATTTCCACAATATGTTCCTTTGTAGTAACATATTCTAATTTGAATTGCTTATTCATCACCTGTTCTCTCAAAAAATGATACTTGATTGAAATGTGCTTAGTCCTAGAATGCATCATTGGATTCTTTGAAATTTTTATGGCACTTGTATTATCACATAGTATGGATATTGGATGATCATGATCTATTTTAAAAGCATTTAAATTTTACTTCATACATAACACTTGTGTACAACAAGCAACTATTGCAATGTATTCTATCTCTGTCATGGAGAAGGATATCGATGCTTGTTTCTTTCATATCCAAGAGACTAAAAATTCTTTGAGAAAGAATGCTTCTCCACTTGTGCTTTTTATTTCATCAATAATACATGTCCAATCTGCATATGTATACACTATGAGAGTGAAGTTGTTAATTTTGGGATACCAAAGTCCAAAATCCATAGTTCTTTTTAAATACCTAAGAATATTTTTTACTGCCAATACATGTGTTTCCTTTGGTGCTACTTGAAATATTACCACTATCCCCACTACCTGCATTGTATATGGTCTTGTAGTTGTGACATATAGTAAACTACCAATCATAGATCTATAGAATACCTGATTTGCCTTAGGAGATTCATCATCTTTACTCAACTTGCATCCTGTAACCATGGGGGTACTCACTAGTTTGCAATCCTCTAATTTGAATTTCGTCAGCATTTCTTTTATATACTTGGTTTGTGAGAGAAGTACACCCTTTTTTATTGTGAAATATGTAGTCCAAGGAAGAAGGACAACTCACCTAGAATTGATATTTCAAATTCACTTTGCATACTCTTTACAAATTTTTGACACACATTATTATTACTACCTCCAAAAATGATATCATCCACATAGACAACCACAATCAACAAGTTGTTTCTTTCATTTTTTATTTATAAATTGCTATTAGCTATTCCTTTTTTGATTTCTTGTTCTTGAGGATACTTATCCAACCTTTAATTCCAAGATCTAGGATCTTACTTTAGTCCATGAAGAGCCTTCTTTAATTTTCATATATAATCTGGCTTATCAGTTAGGCTGAACCCTTTAGGTTGCTTAATGTAAACCTCTTCTTCCAAGAAGCCATTGAGAAAAGCTTATTTTACATCCATTTGATATAATTTAAAGTTTTTGAGGCTTAAGAAAGCTAAAAATATCCTTATGGCTTCAAGTCATGCAACAAGAGAAAATATTTCATCAAAGTAAATCCCTTCAACCTGTGCATAGCCTTTGCATACCAATATTGCTTTGTTCATGACTACCTAACCATCTTCATTTAACTTATTTCTGTAAACCCATTTAGTGCCAATTATATTCTTGTAATTTGGTCGTGGGACAAGTTCCCAAGTCTCACATTTTTCTATTTGATCTAAATCCTCATCCATTGCCTTGACCCAAAATTTATCTTCTCTTGCCTCATTGAAATCCTTGGGCTCAATTTTAAACAACAAATAAAAATTTGCATGTTCACTTGTTCCTATTATCTTCCTCCTTGTTTGTATTTCATCTAGATTTCCAATAATCATATCTCTTAGATGATTATTTTTCACATACCTGGATGGAGTCTAAAGTGGTGTTATTTGTGCTTCATCTTCTTCTAATTCTTCACCTACTTCTTGGAAACTTTCTTCTTCTTGATATACAATTTCTTGAGCTGGTTATTTTGACCCTGTTTGTTCATCAATTGCCACATTTATACTTTCCATAATTGTATGTGTTATCTTATTATATCATTTATAGGCTTTGATCTTAGTGGAATATCCAAGGAAGATACCCTCATCATACCTTGATTCAAACTTGCCCAAATTGTTCTTTTTCCATCTAATGTAGCATTTGCTTCCAAAAATTATGAAATACTTCACAGTAGCTGGTCTTCCCTTACAAAGCTCATATGGAGTTTTATGATGATTTAATCTTACTTGACATCTATTCATGATATAGAAAATTGTATGAACTGCCTCTCTCTAAAACCCATCTAAAATCTTGGATTCATTTAGCATAGCTTTCGCCATATTCTCAATAGTTCTATTTTTCCTTTCAACTACTCCATTTTTTTGTGGGGTCCTTTATGCTAAGCATTCTATTTTGATCCCATGTTGTTCATATAATTATATGAATTCACTTGAAGTAAATTATCCTTCTCTATCTAATATTAGACACTTGATCTTTTTACTTGTTTCATTTTCTACTAGAACTTTGAATACCTAGAATTTCCCAAAGGTTTATGAATTTTATTTTATGAAAGCCACCCAAGTCATTATGGAGAAATCATATATAAATAGCATGAAGTAACTTTCACCTTGTAAACTCTTTGTCCTTGTAGGACCACATAAATCAATGTGAAATATTTTCAATCGTTAAGATGAAGTAAATTCTTTTGACTTGAGACTTGTTCTTGTTTGCTTTCCATGATGACAGTGTGCATAAATTATGCTTTATGGTATTTTTATCTTGTGTAAATATCTGAATGCCTATTTTTTGCTTATTTTAACTATGTTTTCAAAGTTCATATGACCCACTATTCTATGCCATAACCAATTCTCATTCTCTTAAGAAACATTTTTCTTCCTTAATTTCACTTAGTATGTAGATATTGTTTACAGTTCTACTGGCATCTGCAATATATTTTCCTATTTTATATTTTATAATATCACATCTATTTGGATGAAAGGTGACTGTGTACCCCTGATAACAAAGATGACTTACACTTAGTAAATTGTTCTTCAATACCTTAACATACAATACATTTTATATTTTTGAATTTCCATTATCTAAACTCAGAGTCCCTTTCCCAACAATTTTTGCTAAACCATTATCACCAAATTTTACTTATCCTCCTTTGATTTCTTTAAGTGCAAGAAATTTAATTTTGTCACCTGTCATATGACTTGAAAAACCACTATAAAGAAACCACTAATTTCTCTTCTCTTGTGCATGAAGAGTTGTTTGTACCAACATTGCATTCTCCTTTTCTTATTCTTTTCTCTCTTTCCAAAATTTTGAGGTTGTATTATTTTAAGCCTTCTGATCCTCCTTTTTGCTTGCTTTAGAAAATATTTTTTTACACCATTTGGACTTGTACCCAAAGTTATTACATTTGTAACAGATGATATTATTATCCATGAGAGGTGCAAATGAATTGAAATTTCTATCAACATTATTTCTCATATAGACCATGCAATGTACAAATCTATGACCATATTTGTTACATGAAAAACAATAACCATGGAAGAAATTTTATAACCTGTTAGGTTGCCTTGAATAATATGATTGCATGCTTCTTCCTTTGCCATTTATGTAATTGAATTTTTTCCATGAAGCTTCTATGTTTTCTTCCTTCTTGATGCTTTAGCATTTCAATACATTTGCGTAGGTCATGGAATCTTATTTATTTGATATTTTTGTTCCTTTGGAGCTTGAATACTCTTTCTGTTTTCCTAACTTTATATCTTGTTGTAACTTATCTTTAGACTTTTTAACTCCCTTTCTTAGAGATATAATTTTAGATTCCAACCCTTCACATTCTAACTCTTTTACCTTTAACTATTTTGCAATATCCTTTTTAATTTTCCTTACCTCTTAAAATTTTACCTTTAGCTCTATGATATTTTGTAGAAGATTCATCTTTGTTTCCTCGTCCTCTTGAATTTGGGCCTTCAAACATGAATTATTATTTCTAACTCTTTCCAATTTTGTAAGAGCAATAATAAGTTCATCTTTCATGTCGATCATGGCTTCTTCTCCATATTTTTGGTCATGTATGTTCTTGTGGGATCTTCCTTCAAGTTGTTAGGTTTTTCATGAAGGAACCCGCTATGATACCAATTGAAGAACATAAACTTATACTAGGAGGGGGAGTGAATCGTATGAGATAAAAATTTTTACTTTTAAACTTAAATGATAACAACAATAATATCAAAGTAGTAAATAAAGTACACATAATCACACACATGAGAGATATGATTTAACGTGGTTCACCCAATGTGGTTTACATCCATAGAGAAAATATTTTTAGTAATTTTTTCCCAATGAATATCTTGGGAATCAAATCCTATTACAATATTTATGGACCTATATCCAAAGCAGACACCAATCTTGTATCCTCAAATTCATGAATATCTATCCACATGATACCTATGTCCCCACTTCTCTGATTTGTGGACCTCTATCCATAGGAGAACCCTATACCCTTTGCACTGGTTGGCTTCCAAATCCTATTCTCAACTTTGCTCAACTCTGATCAATTTTGCTCATAAATTTTATCAAATTTTCTCACAACTCTGATAAAAAATTCTCACCAATCTGATAAAATATGCATAACTTTTTGTATTGATATGTCTCTTACCTACTCACAAATACACCTCAAAATTGCTCACAATATTGCTTCAAATCAGCCTAGAACTTCTCATAAGACTGCTTAAAATCTACCTACAACTGCTCACAAGACCTCTTCCAAAGAGGTATACTTAGATAAATCACAATTATGCTCTAGTATGCTTACTGATTTTGCTTAATTTGTCTCTAACGCATCCTCAAAATTTTCTCATAACACTTGTTTGATCATAATACTTCAAACATATTCTACCAAAAATTCTTGTTCAAGAGCACATAGGAAATGATATGTAATATGATTCCACCATATGTTCTTTTCAAACCAAATACATATTTTCTTTATAAAAATCGGTCATCCACATTCAATACATTTAAATCAATGCTTCAAAAACCATTTAGATAATAAATACACATTTTGTTTCACAAACCCTAGCTCAAATATTTTCAACAATGCATACCAATCAACCCTTTTAACTCCACCTTAAAACTATTTTTTTAAAACACAACCACCTAGATAAAAAATAAAAAATTTGACCATCATACCTAAAAACGCTTGATGAAGATTTATCCTCAAATATCTGTATCAAAAATGATATCTTGTGAAACTTCAAAGGGATTAGCACAAAACCTTTTCATATATTGGAAACCCTTCTCAAAATGTGTGCACAATTATGTTTCAAACCAATGCTCTATAATTCTCTTGGTTTTTCAAAATAAAAAATCAAATCATAAACCAAGCCCTTCAACATTAAAGAAAATATTACAAACAATAAAAGCACATTATACACATTTTATCTCCCACTTAAATATTTCAACAAACACCCACAAATTGATTTACCACTAATTACACCTTATTACTCCACAAAATAATACTTCAAAAAATAATTGGAATTTTCCCCTTTTATTTCCTTCTAAAATAATGGAAAAAATAAAATATTTATTTCCCTTATAACTCCCTAAGTCCACTAAAGTGTACAATAATCAAACATACCTTAGGCCCTTAATATTTCAACCTTAGTCACCAATAAAAAAAATTTCTTACCACAACTATCGTGGGTGGTAATCTACAATAAAACCTCTTGCCTTCCAGCGCGCTAGCATTGCTTGGGCTGCCACTATGCCAAACATCCACACAAAACCAAATATGTGCGTTCTAGGTTTTAACACCTTCACAAATCCTCTTTGCTTAGAAAAAATTCAAAATATATCACCACCAGGTTTTGTCCTAACAACCTGCTGCCTACCCTATACCTTAATTCTACCTAGTCTACTGCTAGACCAATCGACTGCTTGAGAATGAACTCCCATGATGCACACTTTATCCAACATTCTAGTATTTGTTTTTTTAACTTGTCATTTCTTTTTTCATAATGGCTCATGCAGGGAAATCGAATACCATAGCAAATAAAAATACAACCTTAGTGCATAAATTTAATCCATATTAATATGGATTTTTCTCCCTTTTCTTGACATCGACACTTTATAGATTTTATTTGAAATCTTTGGAAATGTTGGTGTCAAATACCATCTTGGGTTTATATTATAATATAAAATATTATAATAACTTTTTATTATGTAAACCTTTGGCTTCAAACTTTTGTCCTTAATATTATAATATTATTTATTTTTAAGCCATAATCACTTGCTTTCTTCATGGTATTTAAACTAGGGCCTTCAACATTTTAACCAAACACTTAGAGATTTGTCCTAAACCTCTTTGGCTTATAATATTTAAAGTAAATATTATAACCTTTTTCTTGCATTGGGATGAACTTTGCCTTGTATATTTGACTAATTTATAAACCTTGTCTTTTTGCCATGCCAAGCTATCTTTGACATCAATGAAAACCAATGTCATAAACCTATGACATAAATTCTTTGATGTCAATGACTACATAATATACTCAAAATTTCCAACATGAACAACCTCAATGTTTAAGATTCCCTCATTCTAATATATAATAAATATTATACTATCTTTCTTTAAAATAGGTAGTTCAATAGAAGGTGAATTTTTTTATTTTTTATTTTTTATTTATTTGTGGAAAACATCCCAAAAATGATGCCACTTTCGGGTAATACCCAAGGAGGTAGGGATATCCATTTCATCAAAAATGCCCAAGACTCGGACCTAACATACCACCTTTGACATACTCAAGGAGCAAACAAACACACAAAACCAATTTAAAAATAAGTAAATAAATAAGTAAATAAAAACAAAAATAATAAAATAAATTCTCCTTGAGTGTGTCAAAAATAAAAGCACAACCAAACACACACACAATAAGATAAAAGAAACCACAACACGAACCACATATAAAAACACAAGAACCACATAACAAAACAAAGACAAGACAAAAACAACATAACACTACAAAGACAACCCAAAAAAAAACATGAAAAATAAAAACAACCAAAACCTAAAATATTAAACAAATAAAATAAAAATAAAAATAAAAAACAAGCAACAATAGACAATAAACAAAAACAAAAAACATAGAAAACACTCACAAAAAAAACATGAATTAACACAAACAAAGAGAAACACAAGAAAAAGAATGACAAAAACACAAGAACAATAACATAAAACCTAAAAAAATACAAAATAAAAAAAACACAAGAACAACAGAAAACAACACAAAGAACACAAAAAAGAAACAAAACAAAAGAACACACACACCTTAAAAAACTAAACAAAAAAATAAAAAAGAAAAAAAATTGAACATAAAAATGACCTGTCTAGACCAGAAGACTATTAAGGCAAGAAACAACAATGGAAATAAAAGAAAGAAAAGAGTGAGCTAGGGAACTAAAAAAACCTGAATGAACCAAAGAGAAGCAAAAAAAAGCAAGAAGAAAATAGGTACCTTCATAACTGGAGCCATCCAAAGAAATGATAGAAAGAAGAGCTTCCCTAATATGTGAAGCCAACCATCTAGGAGGGTGGTCACAACAAGAAGAGCTTCCCTAATTTGTAGTTCAATAAAAGGTGAATTAAAGTCACTCTTATCATTAAAAATAATATCTTTGACAATATAATCTTTTAATTGCAATATCCATGAATTTTTAAGCTTTTAACTCATTATTTTATCCAAGAAAGATACAATTAAGGTATTTTCATTCAAATTATTCTACTTTGAAATGTGTATGAATATATTTTTTCAAAAACACAAAGATGGAAAATGGAAGTCTTGACCCCCTCACTTCTTCTAGAGTGACAATATTGTGAGTAGATTCTATCCAAAATGTTAGTTTCAAATGAAAATATGTAAGCATATAATATATAATTTTGTAGACACCTAAATTGTGTCATGCTTAGGAGAGTTGCTCACATAGACACACTCATAAGATCATAAGACATTATATTGGACTTTCCAAGCATCAACAGTGGTTCTCACCACTCATTTGGGGCTTTTTCAAGCCATTCAAGCTTGGCCGCTCAAGCTTAGAGTGGCCAGATCCTAGTCGCTCAAGCTTAGAGTGGCCAGACCTTAGCCTCTGCAGATGACAATGGCCAAATCTTGGCCACTGTAGACGACAGCGGCTAATCCATAAGAAGTAGTTTATCAAAAAATAGGCCCAATATCGAGCGGAAGTGGCATTCTGCATGCAATAAAGGTGAGCGGGAGTAACTTTGCATTCCTTTTAATGACCAGTTCTCATAGAAGACTCAAGTGGGCAGTTAGATTTCAGTTAACTGGCCTTAAAACATAGATAATGGACAAAGTCTTCTCATGCTGACTTGCACTACACATGATAAATTCATTTCTAGGGCTTGGACATAGACCTAGGGTTTCACACTATAAAAGGTGCAAGCCTAAGAGCACCAAAGCATCATATTCTATCATCGAGACATATTTTATTGAGGAGAGCTTTCGAGACTTGGAGAGTTCTCTTAGAGATCAAGTGTACGGTGAAGCCCTGATGGATTGAAGAGCATACCACCTATTATTTCAATATCAAATACAGGATTTGACCCATAGTTTTTGGGAAAATAGGGTAAGGTTTACTTTAGCGTCCATTGTCTTGGACAATGCCCCGCATGCTTAGCTTAGGTTTTAGACATAGCTTCTTTATGATTTTATATCATTAGCATAGATTTACATGATTTCATGGCATTGTTTTACCATATTTTTGTTACATTATTTGATTACTAACAACCTCATTCGAGGAGGCTATCCCGAACACCTAAACGTGTGTTGTTGTTTCATTGCTTGCAGGGCCACTAGTACATTGGATGAAGTTTGCAACATACGAGAGAAAAATGGGATCCCTCTAGGAAATAGACCTCGAGAAGGAGGCATATGTAAGCTCTCATACATTTTTATGTGTGGAATCGAGAAGCTTTTATGAGTGCACCACCTCTTCGCGGAAGGGGCACTCCTTTCCTATTTGTAATTTATAGTATCGAAATGGGTATCCCTAAGAGGGACCGACATGTAACTGATTTTCAATATAAATAAAGATATTTGTCTTTGTTATTTCATGTTATATGTGTTTTCCTCTTGTATTTCCATTTCATCTTTGGTATTTTAATAAACATTGCAAGTACGGTTAGAAAAGGGACCAATGCATGCATTTCTGGGGTTGCTACATATGGTGATCACGGTGGGACCACCACTAATATTTTATTTTCTGCCAGAATACTAAATCAAATTTATGTGCAGGTCTAGCCACTCTGAGCTATAGCGGCCAAAAACTAGCTACTCTGAGCTACATCGACCAATAGATCTTAGCCACTCTGAGCTACAGTGACCAAGAACCAACCGCTCTAGTCAACAATGGCCAGAACTGGAGTGTAGTAGAGGTCAAAACATCGACTCTCTAAGTTGGATCAAATGTTGGTATAGCTTCTTTTATATTTTATAGCTTTCTGTCTGCTTCTGTGTGTTTAAAATAGAGAAATTAATACACATTTATGTTTGGAAATTGAAAGAGTAAAAGAAGAAAGAATTAAGCATTTTGCATATATTAGTTCTTTTAAATTTTCCACTAGGTGTTTCTAGGAACAACGGCTTATGCCTAAAAATTTTGCCCTAGAATCCAACATGATAGACATTGTTTGTTGTTTGCTTTCTTTGAGGCCCTGCTAGAGGCTATATTGCATGAAATAAAGTGTGCTCATACAAATCATAATAGTTCATGCATCTTTCTGAATATTGAAACGTATTTTTTGCAGTTAGGCATATAGGAAAGATTCATTACTGCTATATGATGCACTTTATGTTATGCAAGCTTAAAATTAACACCACACATGCACATCTCATTTAAATATTGGTGAGTTATATTTCATAACCAACCTTCAATTTAGTCCAGTGACGTTGGAATTCATATCCTTCCACTGTTTTACCCCCTAGAGCTTCCTGGAAATGGATTGGGAAACTTACTTTATAGTGACACTAAGTTACTTGTGTTCAAACTGTCTCCTACTATTGGAAAAATCATTGGTTTAGAGTGGAAGAGCTAGGCAAACCCTCCATTGGGTCTTTAGTAGTGTACCCTAGCTTCTTTTGATAAAATCATGTTTGGCATGAGTGTACTTGATTGTCACTATGGATGAGTCTTCTCATTCTTAATCCAAGAACAAGAGCAAAGAAATCGAAATAACACATCAAAACACATCAAACAGTTTAGGGTACACTTAAATTGGTAATCAAGATAAAAATTTGCTTGGTATTGTGTGGTTATTTCTAAATTATAATTCAAAATATCAATTCATAGGACAACATGGTCAAAAAAAGAAGTAAGCACCCTCGATCTAATATCGAGGGAGAGACAGAAGCAACTCATACCCATAGGCAGATTCGTAGTAACATTAAATGACCTACCTGTAAGATCATGAGACGTAGCTCCACGAGCCTAAGGGTTTATAATTCAACCTTTGGGGAATCTCCTCGAGAAAACCCAAGTAAGGAGCCACATCATGGAACAAAGTCACATAAACAAAAAGAGGCTTCACAACCATCCTCATCAAGGAGACATGAGGAGACCTCAAGGGCCTCCTCTAAACACACAAAAACATCTCAAATATGTGAGGAATATTCAAGGGCTTCCTCCTCACATGGACATAAATAAGGTTCTAAAATTAATTCTTCACATAGGGATGATGATACTGCTACATCTCCATCCACATGGAGGAAACATGTTGCCACAAAGCCCTCTTCATAAATAAGGCAAACAAGAATTGCAACACCTCAAGACTCACAAGAAACTTATGAAACATGTCTGCCCACTAAAGGACAGGAAACTAGAGCTACATCTAGTCATGGGAACCATATAGAAGAAAATCTTCATACAAAAGGAAATATTCCCATAGACTATGACCTCATAGGAGTAAATGGCACCCCACGAGACCAGCCATGGAAAACAAGACAGCTAGACGGGTTGGATTAGTTTCCTACACGACCAACTCAAAGAACTATAGCTACTAAAAAATTTGTTTCTGGAAGCTCACAAACTGTGACTTCTAAACACACCTCCCATTATGGGGGTACCTCAAAGTGACCCTGTAGTAGACATGTGGATTCTGACCATAGGGATACTCAATAGTACACAGAACGAGTCACATTAGCTAGCAAGAGTACATATATAGCAAAAACCTCCTTGAGGAATATATGAGTTAACACAACAAGAACAAATTCAGATAAACATAAGTCTTCTATGATAGTGCAAACTTACCAAATTATGCAGTTATAAAATGCATTACGTAAGGAGTGAGAGCTAGTAGAAGCTCTCAAAAAAGATAAAAAAAGATAAAGACTCTTGTGCCAACATGAGCAGCATTTAAGAGAGCAGGCTGAGCGGCTAGCTCTTAACAATTTATATAGAAATGGTGGTGATCACCAAATAAAAATACGTGCTAACTCACCTAAGGAAAGGTGCACTAGATAGAATATCCCAAAACAAAATCCCACACCAAGTCATGAATGAAATCCAACTAATGGTGGAAGGGAAAACATGACAAACCAAGATCACAATCCTGAGTCCCCTTGTAGGAGGGAGAAAAATGAAACAAGTCAAATGGATAGAGTGTTACCTACATTGCCAATGCAAATAGAATTACAAGAGGAGGAAATTCGTGCATCAAAGGTATTTCAAGAGCTTGCTATAAATATGAAAACCTTGAGAAACAAGAGGTAGCTGGGAACTCACCAACATTGAGTAAAATACACAATCAACCATTTTGCCCATCAATCCCTAGACCTCCATATCCTAATAACTTTGATATAACTAGGTTAAAAAAGTTTAAGGGTGAAGAGGATGCATAAGAGCATGTCACCAATTTTATCAACGCCTATTTTCACCTTGAATACAATGACGATTTCATGTTAAGAACCTTCATAATGAAATTTTTAGGTGTTGCCACTCAATGGTTCAACCAACTACCTAAGCATAGCATAACCAACTTTGAACAACTAGTAAACACATTCTTAAAGCATTTCTCCTTTAGTGCTAAGAATAAGGTGAACCTTTCAGACCTGGCCAACTTGAAATAGTATGATGATGAGCCAGTAATGGATTATGGGAATAAATGGAGAAAAGTCAGGAAAAATTATCATTCTCCCTTCCCACAGAAGAGATCATTCGCATGTTCACCAAAAGTTATTCTAAACATATCTCCCTCTTGATGCAACTTCAAAAGTATCCTTCATTTGAGGAAGCTTTGGCACAAGCCAAGCTCATCAAAGAAATAAAAGTAGATGAGGGAACCATTAAACTCCGAAACAAAAAGGAGTGGAACAAGAATGGTAAGAATGATAAGTGCAAGTAGAAGTAGGGCAATCCTGATCCAGTCAATCAAGTTGTATTGGCTACACCCAAGTATGGGGGTGCACAAAAACCATAGAAATATCAAGCACATCCCTTTCCAGTAAATTATGACCAAAATAACAACCAAGGAGGAAATCGATAACACAAGTCGCCTCGTTATTTCATGCCTCTGACAAAATCAATGCAATCAATATTTAATCAGTTGAGTGAGGCCAGGAAGATCAGATTTCCTAATATACATCTTATAGATCCCAACCATCCTAAGCCAAAATGATATAGGGAATATCAATTTTTCCCTTATCATAGGATACCGGGGCATGACATTGAGGCTTATGTCGGGTTTAAGCATCAAGTGCAAAACATGATTGAGGCAAGAGAACTCAAAGTTGACAACCCACTGGATCTCAATAATAGAGACATGGGCATATATAGAAACCCATTGCCCAATCATGAGGCCCCTCAAGAGTAATTACTAGGTAGTATGGTCAACCGCAACCGCCTATAGCTCCCATGAACATCCCAGTCACTCCTAGGAAAAGGTAAGACAACCTTCTAGGTCCACCAACAAGATGTGGTAACTATTCAATGTAGATTGGAGTAAAACCTATATAAAACTCCAGCGAAGTTATCCATCTATGAGCTCATACAGTATTCCCCAAAGCATAGGGAGACTCTAATGGATATTTTAAGAACAATTGAGCACCAACCGCAAGATGTGAATGCATTCACTCACTTTGTGGGACAAGTACAAGAATATCAGGAACCTATAATCCAATTCTATGATCATGAGATTAAGACATTTCATGTTGCCTTAATAGACCCTCCACTAAACATTGTAGTGACACTCAATGAATTACCTTTCAAAAGGGTTTTTGTTGATATAGGTTCATCAATAAACATCATTACAACAACTACAATAGAGTACCTCAAAATCCCCAAGTCAAATATCATTCCAGAAGCTTATACATTGAGAGCTTTTAATGATGTTTTATGCAATACTATGGGAACAATAGTCCTACCCATCAAGGTGGGGAACAAAACCATCCTCGTGATGTGTCATGTATTGGAAGGAGATATGCAGTATAATATCCTCTTAGGGCACCCTTGGATAAGGGCCATGAAGTGTGTGCCTTTGATATTGCACTAGTGTGTCAAGTATATGCATAAGAACAAATTCTATGTAGTTCTAGCCGATGAAGAGCCTTTTAAATATGTCAATCAAGTGTACATTCTTGGAGAATTTATAATCTCCTCTACTCACCTATATTTGGCACCTTCATCCCCAACCACACAAGTGGATAACAAATACAAAGGGGTAAGAAAATACCCATGCACATCAACACCTCCTGGTGCACTCAATATCGTCAATGGTTCTAAAGTACCATCAACATCAAAACCAAAATACAATAAAAAGCTAAATATGCCCTTAGTTAAGGAATAAAGGCCCAAAGAAATGCCAACTGTAGCCATTGCTGAAATGCCAAGTCCTATGGAAGAGGAAGATCTTCAAGAACAAGATGAATATAATGATTATCACCCTGCTTCAACAGTATCATTTGTGGGGTCATCCACGTCATCTGCATCAATACACTTGGCAAGCATAGGCATAGGGGAGTACCTTGTGTAGAAAAATACCTTTACACCTATCATTGAGTTTGCACAAGACATAGGGAGGCCTAAGGACTTGAGGCCACCCGTAGGAATAGTGGTTCCACTTGGAATCTCTCCCAACCAAACCAATTTTGTCTATGCTGGCCTGGACTGTGCTCATAAGTCTTCAGATATAGAAGAGAAGGGTGATGAATTATTGATGATCAATGTTTGTTACTTATCTAATCTCAAGTTTTATCTAAGATAATTTGAGCATTACCATTAGCATGGATATGGCCTTGGTATATATGAGTAGGGGTGTAGGCTTCCCTACGAGCCACTATATCAGCTTCCCTCCAAAAAATTTGGCTTAGGCTATTATAGCAAAGGTCGAGATGACTCTCTTGCAACAACATTAGAAATATTAAGCATAGGGTTAGGAGAAGACATTTATTTCATTCCTTATCACTCCCTAATAATAGCAAATTTGAGAAACAGACAAGTATCCATGGTCAACATACCGCCTCCAAAAATTTATCATCCAAACACCTCAATTGATTCCACCCCAACAGGGTACAACTCGTGGGATGAGGAGAATGGATATGAATCAAGTGATTATGAGGTGCAACTTGGCTTAGCCTATCAGGGGCCTCACTATTTACAAATATTCACATGGTCCATCCACGATGAGAGTGGATATACATCAGATGAAAGTGACTATGAATCATAAGACTCAACAGAAATATCCTACTTAGGCCTAAGCAAACAAAACTTGACTTTGGGGCAAGAGACAAATGCAAATGGATTCTTCATAAGTGACAAATAATATGAATATGAAATAGAGATGGCCTACTTGGCGCCAATACATGATCCCCTTGTCTTAGGGACACATACCAATGGTAACAGTTTTTGGATAAGTGATGATGACTTTGATGATGATACCGATATGGCTTATCTTAGATCTCACCACTTGTGGCAAGTCAATGAGCTAGTAGAGAGAGAGGCAGAACTTCATGGCATAGACCCTCATCTTCAATTTTTTGGGAGACCTATAGACCTAGCTACCATTCATTAGATGGTCAATCCCCCTCTACCTAAATTCAAAGAGCAATTAGAGCCCAATGATCCTATTGTCCGCCCTACTCATAGGCTAGATCCAAAAATTCCCATTCCTCCAGAACCTCATCGCAAGTATGGAAGGGAAGCCCCTGAGACAAGATTGCACCCATGTGGTCCTAGAGATTTCATCCCATCCATCAACATGATTTCCACTTCATAATCCAGTAGATCCTACCAAATCATTGCATCTTGGTGTAGACACTATTGATTGGGAGCACGCTAGTTCATCCATAGAGCCTGAAGACCTCTTCCCCAATGAAGATATGTTATAGCCATTCCATTTTGAATCAGGTTGTGCATATGATGTCTTCCATGTTGGTTTGGAACCTGAGTCACTAGGTCCTGTAAATCTTGTCGATTACATTCATTTGATATCCATGCCTCATGATCTAGATGATGGGTCACATATGGCTATAGAAGTGACTTTCGAGGTGGACATCAGTGATGATCCTACCCAACCAAAGAAATTCAAGTTCGAAGAAATTCCATCTCTAGAGGAACAAGCCATCCTAATTCCTCTCCTAAAGGAGAGGCCAAATATTTTTACTTAGACTTACAAAGACATGCCAGGGATAGATCCAAAGTTAGTCGTTCACAACCTTTCATTGGATCCCATGAAGAAGCCAATCAAGCAAAAATTGAGGAAAATTCATCCAACCATCACTTTGAAGGTGAAAAACAAATTGCAAAAACTACTGGATGCGGTATTCATATTTCCTATAGACTACCCTGAGTGGGTGTCAAACATGGCACCCATGGGGAAACTTGACAAAAGAGTTCGTATCTGCACATATTTTAGATATTTAAATAGGGTAACACCAAAGAATTCATTCCCATTGCCAAACATAGACGCTCTTCTAGATGCAACCACATGTCATGAAATGCTCTCCCTAATGGATGGCTTTTTAGATACAATAAAATTTGGATTAAGCCTGAATATCAACATAAAAATGCTTTCATTACTCCATGGGAAGCATTCTGTTACAAAGTGATGCCATTTGATCTCAAAAATGCTAGTGCCACATATCATCGGGTCATGACATATATATTCCATGACTATATGCATAAAATATTGAAATATTACATGGATGACTTACTAGCCAAGTCCCTATTACGACAAGAGCATACCAAAGTCCTTAGACAAGTCTTTGATCACCTCATAGAACATAATGTCTAATTGAATTCTAAGAAGTGTGTATTTGGCATAAATTATGGAAAGCTTGCGAGATTAATCGTATCCAAGAGAGGCATCGAAGTAGATCCTGCAAAGGTAAAGGCTATAATGGAAATGGCCGCCCCTACCAACATTAGGGAGTTAAGGAGCCTACAAGGCAAGATAGCATCCATCAAAAAATTCATTGCACAATTATCAGATAAATGCAGACCTATGAATCGGTTTCTATGCAAAGAAGTCCCCTTTCATTGGGACGAAGAATGCCATCAAGCCTTTGTAGAGATCAAAACTTATCTGGAAACATCGCCAGTATTGGCTCCACCAAGGCTAGACATACTATTTTTACTATATATCGGCTACTGATTTCGCATTGCGCACCATTTTAGCCCAAAATAATGCACAAGATAAAGAGAAAACCATATATTACATTAGTTGCACCTTGGTGAGCTATGAGCTAGGATATGCGTATGTTGAAAAGTTATGTTTAGTAGTGGTCTTTGCAACTCAAAATTTGTGACACTACATGTTGAACCATACGACCTACATCATATCAAAACAAAATCCTTTGTAGTACATGATGAGCAAGACATATCATAATACACATACCGCAAAGTGGATCATGCTATTGATAGAATTTGATCTAGATTTCATAAGCCAAAATTCCATCAAAGTACAAGCCATAGAATATTAATTAGCAAAGGCACCTCTTCAAGATAACAAGCCTCTCACTATAGAATTGCATGATCATGTGATCTTTGCATTATCAGTTCCGCAAGAACTCGAATAAACTAAGAAAGAAAGAGACATGCAATTGTTCTTTGATGGTTCAAAATGTGAATAAGGAGGCAGAGCAGGGATTGTCTTTATCACATCGTAGGGTGCTCCATTGCCCTTATCGTTCAAACTAGACTTCCCATGCACAAACAACAATACAAAATATGAAGCATTGATCCTGGGACTCCAAACAGCCATAGCAATGGGCATTAAACGATTGAATATCTTCGGTGACTCCTTGATCATAGTAAACTAGGTCAAAGTACTATTCCAATGTAGGTGTCCACTCCTAAAGACTTAAATTGAACTTGTTGACACCTACCTACCTAGGTGTACATCGAATAGATTTGAAGACACCATGGCCTCTTTAGGATACTTAATACCTGAAAATCCCTCTACTGATTTTACAACCATTCATGTGAAAGTGCTTTCACACTCAGCAATACATTGTGAAGTTTTTTACAATCAAGAATCAGTTAACATGATCAACATCGAGCCAAATCAGGATTGGTCCTTTGCAGCTAAAGATTTCTTGCAAACAACACCTTGGGGGTCTTTGATCTCCCAAGGACCTATAAAGTGTGGTGCAACCATATACCATAGATTTGTTCCTCAAGATGTTTTCACTAGCTTAGAAATGCAGGAAGAACAAGCTATATTTCCTATAGAAGTTGTGGCTTATCAGGATTGGCTTTCCCAACTATGGGACTTCCTGAAGCTTGAAATAGTACCTTAAGGTTTATCACATAATAAAAAGTGAACATTCAAACAAAGAGAAACAAGATACATCTTTCTAGGAGAAATCCTCTACATATGAGGATATGATGGAGTATTACTCTGTTGTCTTGAGCCCCAAGAAGCATCCTGGGCAATTTCACAAGCTCACGATGGCACATGTGGAGGCCATTTCAGTGGCATGGCCATCGTTAAGTGCATATTGAGAATGGGTTACTATTGGCCCACCATGGAAAAGGACTACTGTGAGTATGTAAAGAAATGTAGTAAGTGCCAACATCATGCAAATCTAATGCACTTACCATCACAAGCTTTGCAGTCGATCCAGGCAACATGGCCATTCTCATAGTGGGGACTAGACTTGATTGGGAAGATCTCACCCCCATATTTAGGCTAACACATATTCATAATAATGACCACATAATACTTCACTAAATGGGTAGAAGAAATCCCCTTAACATCAACAACTAGACCAAGGATTACGAACTTTATACTCCACAATATAATAAGTCATTTTGGGGGTCCCTTCTAAGATAATATTGGATAATGGATCATCTTTCAAGAAAAAAAATGTGTGTCCTTTAATGAAGAAATACCACATTCAGCATAGTTTTTCAATGCCTTATTATCTGCAAGAAAACGGGCAAGCAGAAGCCTCAAACAAAAAAATAGTCTCCATTTTGAGGAATACAGTGCAAGAAAATCACAAGGATTGGCACATGCAATTGCCTCTTGAACTATGGGCATACATGACTAGTATACAGATTCCCACTGGGGCAACACCATTTTCACTAGTATATGGCATTAAAGCCATCATGCCACTCGAGTTAGAAATTTTGACTCTACGCATAGCATTAAAAGACTTCATAGATGATGAAGTTGCGCGACAAGGTCACCTTGATCAGTTGATGCTTCTTGATGAACATTGAGTCAATGCTTTAGAGCATCTTTGCATTTACCAAGATCACCTTGCATGAGCTTACAATAGCAAATTCCACCTAAGGGAATTCAAGGTTGGAGATCTAGTGCTCAAAGAAAACCAGTAGAATTTAAATCTGCCATCGCATCTGCGAGATAATTTCGTGGTAAACTGCAAGATAATATACTAAGGATTTTCGGTTAATCAACCACACCTAGTGATTTTATCAACTTTTGAGGAAAACAACTTTGATTAGTATATGGTAAGGTCTAGCTGTGATAATGTATTGGATATTCACGATACCATCACTAATTGAAACACTAAAGTCCTAGCTGCTACAAGAAAAATGTGAAAACTGCAAAGCGGTCTAGGTTACCTTAAGCGAAAAGGATCTTCCTTGCTTATCCCCTGTGCAACCAGTTTAAAGGTGCTAAGAATTGACAAAAGGACAAGATTTCAAATCCCAAATCAAAGTACATATTCAAAAGTTCAAGCATACAGTCAAGATTTCAAAGCAATAATCCAATACACAGATCATAAATTCAAAGAAACATTGCTAAAAAAAAATCAATAAAAAAATAATAGTGATTTTTCATTACTACATATGAGAAAAATAAACAAGTGATTATAATCACTACAAAAATCCCCACTCAAAGAAAAAATCAATCAAAATAAAAAATGATTTTCATCACTACATATGAGCAAATATCCAAAGCCAAAAAGAAGCCAAAAATAAGGGAATAAAGCTTGAATCCCTGGAATTCTCAACATTGTACAAAACTAGAAGGATAAATCCTTATGCATGACGATATGTATACCATAATTGCTTCATGCATTTGTGTAGACCAATGTTTGAATGTGGATAGCTAGCTTAGGTAATCCAATATTGCCTAGTGGTATAGTCCAACTAAGTCCAACATAAGGATGAGATGAACACTTGAGGATCTCTGATCTTAGCAATGGGCTGAAAGAATCCTGACTGACATCAGAGGAAATACTTGAGTTCTACCTCAAAATATACAATCACTTGCACACATCGAGATCATGAAAAAATAGGTCCATGGTAAAAGCCTTACTTTTTAAAATTCTAAGTTGTAAATAGACAACTGTTGATAGGGTAACTAGAGTGTTTGAATCTCTGAAAAGCCACAAAAATTCTTATATAGCAACAAATCATAACATCATTCACCACATAATTTTCTTTATAAGATTATATAAATTAGGGGGTATCAACATAATAGGATAGATACTGTATATATATTAGAAATAGTATATAGACGACCACTGACTACTTTATATATTTTAATTTATAGAAACTTATGAAGAAAAAGCATTACACACCATTACATCTCATATATGAATACTTAATCAATTCTTATGATAAGAATGATTATTTAAATTCATGATTATTTTTTTTACTTTTTGTGGTATCACCCATTAATATTATCAATGTCATATGCATTTCGTATGTTTTAAGTTATTAGAGCATACAAGTTCATTTATACCATTCCATCACATAAGCTAGATGCATAAAATTAAAGCAAAGTTAAAACATACATTGTAGCAATAACATCACATCCACAAAAACAAGTCATTAAATCCATAAAGCACATCATAAAACACATAGGCAATATCCATTTGCATACAATCATAAATTCATCATTCATCATCAAAATACATCGCATCATATCATCAAATCTTATAAGCATCTACACATCCATATAAGCATATTCAAGTATCATATATCATCTAACATATCCATCAAATCATCATAATACCATCATCGCATCATATCATAAAACAAAATAACAACAAAAACATGAGCAATAAACGATACATATAATAAGTCATAATGAAAAACTATCATGAAAGTATGTGTTTCAAGTCCATGGATATACAAACATACCCGTGGGCTACAGTCATATAGGTTAGTAGACCTCAAAAATGGATCAAGGACCAAGTTGAGCATCAGTCAAGTACCAGTCCTGAGCCTCCTCAATCAACTCCTCTAGTGCTACCTCCCCCTATGGTGGCATCGCGAGTCAAGTAATGCGAGCTTATTAGTTTCTCTATCCAATTTTGGGTCCTCTATCTAGGACGGGTAGAAGACTGCCCTGAGGTAGATCACCCACTGACCTGCGAACCACCCACACTAGCTGGATTCTTAGGGATAATCCCATGCCTCTTGAGATGCATCTAAAGAAGGGTAACATGATACATAAGTCCTTGAATTCGCTCCTCATGCTCATCTAAAAAATACTTAAGTTGTCCCACATTGGCTCCTAAACCTGCTGTTGGAGCCTCATGTGGTGTAGAAGGAGGAATAAAAAACTACATCATGATATCGCCACCCCCAATAGTAGCCTGTAGAGCCTGTATCTATGTTGAGAGCTATTCAATGGTAGCATCTCGTCGCTGTACCTAGATATTAGTGGCCTGAAGCTTAGCCTCAAAATCATGTAACTATGATCTCAAAGGAGAATCTCTCTCCTTGAGCTCTAACTCCTCCTCCTCCTTAGGAACATCAAGATCCTTCACTACCACCTGCTCTACTAGCTAGCCCCATACCTCAATCTTGGATCAGACTCTACATCCTCTCGGATCTACACCATCACCCCCGCCATCATCCTCTTGCCCTAGGATGTCGATGCCATGCCACATCAGATCACCCCACCACTGAGTGTAAACCTCTATAACTCCCCTAGCCACTATAGGGTTAGGATCTGGGGCATCCTCCTCATCTGAGAGCTTGGTAATATATCATGGAGGTAGGTTCTTCTCTGTTGTGAGGTGCCTATAAAAGAACAGTATCAAGGGTGCATCCTGCTATAATATGTACTAAAGAAGAACCAGAGAGTAGAATAAATACTCCCAAATGGCAATATTATGGCCAATGAGCCATCGCTCGTGCTATGTCCTGGGAGTAAAGCTAGCTGGATCATCCCAAGTAGGATACTCATAATAAGACCGCCACATGACATCGCTAGCCAATAGTTTGGTGAAAGCATCAGTGTAGTGGGTCAGCCCCCTTGCAAAAATGTGACTCTTATGCTCATCATGCTCTCGAGCCCATATGGTGGTATAGCACTATGTCCAAGTGTCAATAGTTGTAATCTCAGTTGGGAGCCCCTTAGGGTGATCTAACATAATGTGCTCCCATCCCCAAACCTATAGGAGCAAACTATAAGTAATGCTGATGCATCCTCATCAGTGGATGTGATACAACTCATCATAGCACTAAGAAAATATCCATCTACCCCATGCATAGATGATAGGCTCCTCGCTATTCAATAGATCATGTACCATTGCTAGAAGGTTCCATGGGAACCTCAAACTTGAGTAGTCCGTGATAAGAACATTGCTGATCACCATCAGCAATACAACATGCCTCATCGTAAAGACACCCTCCCCATGCCAGTGGCTGATGGAAACTCCTCCAAACTTGGTGTCCTTGAGAGCATCTACAAAATGCTCTCTAAACACCCAAGTGAAGACAACCACCTGATAATTAGTGGTTGAAGAGACAATGGCCACCCCATCAAATGGAATCCGAAAGATCCTATATACGTCCTCTGGTGTAATCGTCATCTCGCTAGTCGTGAGGTGGAAGGTATTAGTCTATGGGTCCTAGAGATGGGCCAAATCCATAAGGTAAGCCTGATCTACCATGATATAAGGCAACCTGATAACATACTACAACCAACGGGCTTTGAACCATCCCCAGTCCGTATCATTAAAGCTAGGAAGTAATTCAAGTAGGAGCTTCAGGTCTCAAGCTTGAGTAGTAAGGATCTAAGCAAAGTAGAATAAAAACAAAGCATAACTATAGTGCATCTAAGGTATAATTCACAAAAAAAACATGAAAACAGTGCAAAATATAATGGACTATTCTAAGTCTAAGCAAAGAAGGATAATATTATACCTAATAAAGCAAATCAAAATTCAAAAATTCCATAAAAAGTAAAAAAAAAAATGTCATAAAAATTCAACAAAATACAAGAAAACAAGGTTAGATCTTTAGTCACTTTCCCCTACTGTGACCAAAACCCGGCCATTGGAGGCAGCAACGACCAAGACCCAATGGTCAAATTTTTGATCGTTGGGATTAAAGCTTGGCCGCTCTGAGTGACAACGGCTAGAGCCAGTCGCTCTGAATGATAGTGGCCAAGGGACATCATATCAAACCCGCAAAACCTTGGCCAGAAAATAAAAAAAATTGCAAAAATAAAAAAATGGCTTAAACAAAACAACATAGGGAGGGAAAACAAACAAATTGGAAAGCAAAATTTCCCACCCAAGCATCAAAACTAGGCTAAGTTCAAAATTCCCAAAATGGTGGCAGTAGGTGAATAATTAAAGAATTTCAAAATCCCTAGGATGAAGCCACTGGAAGAAAGCAAAAATTGGGGATTAAACCACCATAGAAAAGGGGAACCTAAGCCTAATTACAGATTTTGTTCATTGCCAACAGGTTTAGTGAGGTTCAGTTTACCCATTACTTAGTGAGGTTTCATTTTACTAAGAGAATAAAAGAGAGCTAGGGTTTTGAAGAGAGAAATACTCGAGAAGCTTTGGCTCCTCCACTAGCTGATGTCTCATCCTACGAAGCCATGTCCTCATCACCAGCAAGTTTCAAATTTGCAACCATCGCCATCACACCAGAGCTCCCAAAATGAATCTTCAACAGTGAAAGTGATAGGTCAAACCCTAGAAATGCAAATTTTTATATTTCCTTAATTATGCCTTTGCCGCTGCTAACGTTAGTGGCCCAAACTTCTTGGTCACTCAAGGTGACAATGGCCATAGGAAGGAACTCATAAGCCACTGGACCTAACAGTGACCAGATCCACAGGTTAGAATAAGGGATTTCCTCCTTGAGGGATCCCACAAAAACATCAAATAAACACACTTTGATGGTTTAAGATCATCAAAATGTTCAAAATAACAAAAAAATCACATAAAAGAACAATCTAAGGTAGGCCTCGTATCCAGTTACCTACTCTATCAACTCGGTGATTGTAGTGATTTGCACTCCATGTATTTCGGTGAGATGAGTAGATAACCATAAGGTCACTTGGGGCAAACACAACTCATTTTGGAATTATGATATACCACCCTTAAATCCTGAAGAATACCAAGAAGGTCATACTAATCCATGAGTGCGAAAGGATCATTCTAATTCCCCTATGACATCAAAAACATTAAGTCATAGTGATACAATCTAAACATAAATAGAATCACTCATCCTGACTCCCTAAGAAATCTATTAATGGTTGTACCACTCCTCGGGATAAGGATGGATTATTATCATAACCAATTGGAATCACATTTGGATGTGGGATTACCCATTAAAAGCAAAAAATGCTAGAAAGGAACCTGATTAGTCATATTGGTCAAGTGACTTGTCACTTCATTCATTGTCATTTCTTCACCAATTCATTGTGTGAGGAAGTAATTCAAAACTTCAACATAATCATAATCAAAATCAACAAAAGATCACTTGATCATAACAAAATCATGTTCATCCTATGAATCATTGTATAATACAATCACAAATTTCCCTTGTTTTCTAGGAATACAAGCAGACATGACATATTCAATTGTAGCTCTCCTACCGATCAGAATTTTTGTAGTAGCTGAAGCTACCTGATTGAGTTTGAGGAATGAGTGCAATTTAACATGCAAAATCCACTGAGCTAAGTACTCTGAACATTGAGGTAATGATTCAAGAGATGCACACCATCTTGCATGATTAGGCCATCCAGCGTTGATCAGACCATTGATCATCATACACCCTACAAACATATCAGTCTACATTTTTGCTCAGTGTTGTGTTTTCCACACAGCACATCACAAAAAGGGGCATCTGTAGACACCTAAATCATGTCATTCTTAGGGGAGATACTCACATAGATACACTCATAATATCATAAGACAATCCTCAACTTTCCAAGAATTTGGGGCCTTTTCAAGTCATTCAAGCTTGGCCGCTCAAACCAAGAGCGGCTAGATCCTAGCCGCTCAAGCCTAGAGCGACTAGACCTTAGCCACTACAGATGACAGTGACCAAATGTTAGCCATTGTAGATGACAGTGGCTAAGCCATAAGAAGAATTTTGCCAACAAAAAGGACCAATATCGAGCGGAAGTGGCAGTTTGCATGCAATAAAGGTGAGCGAGAGTAACTTTACATTCCTTTTAATGACCAGTTCGCATTGAAGACTCAAGTGGCCAGTTAGATTTCAGTTAACTAACCTTCAAACATACACAATGGATAAAAGCTTCTCATGCTGACTTGCACTATGCATGAGAAAATTATTTCTAGGGATTGGACATAGACCTAGGGTTTCACACTATAAAAGGTGCAAATCCTAAGAGCACCAAAGCATCATCTTCTATCATCAAGACATATTTTATTGAGGAGAGCTTTCGATACTTGGAGAGTTCCCTTGGAGATCAAGTGTATGATGAAGACCTGACGTATTGAAGAGCATAACACCTATTATTTCAATATAAGATATAAGCTTTGACCCATAGCTTTGGGGCAAAGAGGGCAAGGTTTACTTTAGAGGCCGCTGTCTTGGACAGTGGCCCACAGGCTTAGCTTAGGTTTTAGACATAAATTCTTTATTCTATTTCTTTATGCTTTTATATCATTAGCATAGATTTACATGATTTCATGGCATAGTTTTATCATATTTCCATTACATTATTTTATTAATAACAACCTCATCTGGGAAGGCAATCTCGGACACCTACACGTGCATTGTTGTTTCATTGCTTTCAGGGCCATCGGTACATCGAATGAATTTTACAATATACGAGAGCAAAAGGGGATCCCTCTAGGAAACATACCTAGAGAAGGAGGCATCTGTAAGACCTCATACATTTTTGTGTGCAGAACTAAGAAGCTTTTATAAGCACACCACCTCTTTGCGTAAGGGGAACTCCTTGCCTATTTATAATTTATAGTACCAAAATGGGTATCCCTAAGAGGTACCAACATGTAACCGAGCTTCAATATCAATAAAGAGATCCGTATTTGTTATTTCGTGTTATATGCTTTTTCCTCTTGTCTTTCCATTTCATCTTTGGTATTTTAATAAACATTGCAAGTAGGGTTAGAAAAGGTACTGATGTGTGCGTTCCCGGGGTTGCTACACATTTCCTTGACAATATAATCACATTTCTCTATAAGATGAGTTTATTGAGACATATAAGAATTTTAAAATTGTTCTTGAATGTATTTATGCTTCATTAGATATGTTGTCCTACATAAGTTAAATAAACCACATGGATGTAGTAAGCTAATACCTTCTCCACAATAAATTTAACTTATAAAAGAAGTGAAAGAACTAATCCTTGGTCTTTAAAATAATACGCCAATAATTTTTTAATATGATCATATAAGAGCTAAAAATACATGAATCCACTAAATTTTTGGTTTATTCCATGGGTCTACTTAGATTAGTATACACTAGATATAATTCCTAAAGTTGTTACTCAATAAGTACTAAAGGTAAACAAGGTTTAATGTTGCTTTTCAACCAAACAACTCAAACATATATAATTAGATTATGTAATGAGAGAATACCTCTCACTATGTAATGTTGTTCATAGTAAGTAATAATTAAAAATCACATCCATATTCACGATGTAAAATATGAATAGTATTATTTGTATTTTCTATCAATTCTTAGTTATCATAAAGGAAACTATAATTCAAATATTTTAGTGATGTCAATTTACAAGCAATAACTGTAAACTCTATATATTTGTATCAAAGAAGAAAATGCTTTGGATCACTTGTTTTAGAAACATTTATACTCAAATTACTATCAAGAAACTTAATTATAGAGAATAATTTTTGTGATACCAATCATGTAAAGAATATTTATGAGTTCATAAGAATATTCGTCAAGCTACAAAGACATATCACCTATATGTTTGATAGTGTTGTTTCTATGATAATATTTTTATGCTTTTATGATCATCCATCCTATGTCAATATGGACCTTTATTATTTGGTTCCAAATATGGTGGATAAGTAAGTATATATTCTTGTTGTTGAATGAGACTTATGTGAATTAATTATACATACAATATTTTAAGAAATATCTAACCTTCTAATAGATGAAGCACTTTAGCTAGGAATAAGAGATGTTCACATCTTGTTGTTATTTCTACTTAGGGGATTCACTTATCCTCATCAACTTAAATTTTTGGTGTATATAATAAAGTCATCCTCCCTATTATTTTCTTAATAATTTCTTCCTCCTTATAAATTAAATTCATAAGTATCTCGAATATGGAACTCTAGCTTTGATACTCAAGGTCATCTCCAAAATACTAAATACATATGGAAATAATCATATAAATATGGTAATGAGAGTATAATTTGACACTACTTCTCTTAAGGTTTGGAGCAATACCAATAATCTAGTAATGTGTCTAAGTTTTTTTATCTAAACCACTCCTAATATTTAGGTGGTGTAAGTAGATTTGTTGGAGTAGAATCTTACTTTTGTGCTATGAATCAAACACAATGCATAGTTTGTACCATGGATCCTTTGCAATTGTGGCATCACATATACATATGCTTGTATCTCATTAGATGTATGATCATGACAATCAATACTACTTTTTTTATGTTTTATTTATTTTTTAATTATTAATTAGGGTTTGTTACATGTCTCTAAATTATTCCTATAATGACATTTTACAAATTTTTGAAGCCAAGGTGAATTTTACGATTGATATTCTAAGAAGAGTGATATTCCATTTCAATGACAAAGAAATGGAAAATAGTATTTTGGATCCATTAAATACTATAATGAGGTAGTATACGCTAACAAATCTAGTGATTCAACTTACAAATAAAGTATAAGTGTTTTAATTTACAATATAAGTACAATTGCTTTTTAAATCACCAACAAAAATAAAACTCAAAAAATACATAAAATATATAATAACTAAAATTACACTTGAGTGTATGAGTGATCAACTCAATGCAAATACATGCGTCTTTACCGATATTTTCTATATATATTAGTGAATGTTATTATTAGCCATTATTGTACACACAAATTTTTTACATTGTAATCATAATCTTCTTTGAGTTTTATCTTCATTCTACACAATTAGTAATGCATGTTGAATAGGATATATTCTAGATATTTATTATATATAGATGAAATTTTAATAAACATATATCTTGTAAAGCTTTTTCAAAAGAATAATAATACCCGTATAGTTTGGAAGAAATGAAATTTAATGTCTTTCGATAGAATTCTTGTTTTTTAATTCATAGTCACTAATGAAGATATACCTTCACAATATTAAATTATTCCATGAAAATATTTTCTTTATGCAAGTTGTAAATTAATAAAAATTATCTCAATATTCACCTAATGCATCCTTCTAAGTGTTGATAAAAACATTTACATTATCAATATTATATCTCCTTTCTCTCTTAGTCATGATTCAAGAAATAAATTATGATATTTGTAACACTATATTTCCACTCGTTACATTGTTCTTATTTTCCACCTTAAGTTGAACACATACCCTTCTAGCATGATCCTCTAGGTGTTGAAAGAAGTTGTTTTAATATTTACTTGATGTCATGGTTTATCATGCATTGTATTTATTTATATTTACCTATGTACCCATGACAGGTCTATGCATAAGGGGTCATACCCAAAATCTAATTATAAAAATAAGGTGAATTAGATTTGAAATCCAGTGAATTTTGGCCAAATTCATGTAGGAGACATGGCAAATTGCCATTATTTTTAACAAAAAATTATAAAGCAGTGGTGAATTTTATACTTTTGATGACCATCACAATAAATTATAATATCACAAAATAGGGTCTAGCCATAAATCGATTACACAATGATATCCAATTGTAAACTAGTCACAAAATAGGGTTCAACCGTAGACTAGTTATACAACAAGGTTCGAAGGACTAGATGAGAATCATGTGCAAATAATGACCAGATGTATATCAGGTGTAAAACAAGGTCCGACCGTAAACCAATGATAAAAATAGAGTCTAGATGATAATTTGGTGCAAATAGGTATCAAATGCGACCGAGGTGCAAAACAATATCTAGATTTGGATCGGATGCAAAATAGTGTCCAATTGTAAACCAATTACAAAGCAAATTTTAACCCTAGTGTGGTTGCAAAACAATGTTTAGATTCATACAAGGTACAAAGCTTTGTTCAACCATAAAATGGTTACAAAAGAGTCCGACCATTATCTAGTTGCAAATCAAGGACTCGAATCGAGTGCAAAATAATATTTGGATTCATACCAGGTGTAAAATAGTGTCCAACCGTAAGCATGTTACAAAAAAGAGTCTAACCATGGTTCGGTTGTAAAAAAGGGTTTGGATTCTTAAATAGAACAAAATAAAAATTAGATTTGAATTGGGTGAAAAATAGTCTGGATTCATGATGAGTGTAAAATAGTTTCAAAATCAAACTGAGTGCAAAACTAGTTTTAGATAATTGATGGATATAGAACCATATACAGATACTCATCCATTGCAAAAAGGCTCTAGATATATACCAATTACACTAGGGTTAACATTACCACGTGTCACATGATCATTCACCTGCTAATGAATGTTGAATAATATTTTACCACGTGTCCACCCAAAGTCAATTTTATCTATAAAAAGGCATCAATAGTCATTTTAACTTTTTTTTTTCACAAGTTCAGAGCAAACCCTCCCCAAATGACCATTACCACACACCCTTCCAGAGCAAATTTTTTCCTTCTTCCACAACTTTCAGCAATGGCCACCACTTCCATAGTGCTACA
This sequence comes from Wollemia nobilis, assembly GCA_028583015.1. Classification (NCBI taxonomy): domain Eukaryota; kingdom Viridiplantae; phylum Streptophyta; class Pinopsida; order Araucariales; family Araucariaceae; genus Wollemia; species Wollemia nobilis. The sequence continues at coordinate 276,464 of JAQPPZ010000386.1, read as the reverse complement.
AAAATTATTTTCAAAAACCTTAATTGCCCCAAAGTTTTAGATATATTAACCACCCCTGGATCTAAACTTTCATGGGTCACTAATGTAGGTTTATAGGGTTTGCCTTCAATACCCCATTTTAGGATAGATAAACATCTACTGCTCAATATCATAGATATTTACAACCATGATCATGCAACCATCAATATCATAATACAAAATAGAAAAATATCTTTTACCATCAAACCCACTAACATCCAGATATTGATAGGTCTTCACCACAAGTATTTTTCTCCCGTCACACTGAATTTCATGATAGGTGTTGATGAAAAAAATTGGTGGAGATAAACTACAATCTCTCTTCTAAATTTTTTTTAGGTATAATTCCTATCACTTCATTATCTTAAATTTCAAAATTTAAAATTTATTATTTCTCATATAATTTTATTTTGCAACTTCAGTCACTATGTCCAAAATAGGGTTAACAAATACCTCTATTACAAATATAGATTTAAAAGTAATTACTAAGTTCTTCCAAGTAAGACTGATTCTACATGGAAGACCAATGAATATTCCATTCTAGTAATTGGCCTATATGGTTTGCTTTATTTACCACCAAAAATTTAACTAGCATACATATATTTCACATCGCATCAAAATAGAGTTGCATAGAATTCAAAAAAATTTAAGGACCATGGTGGCCATAGTTAATTACATTTTAGGATATTATTTTGAATGTTTTTATAATTTGCATAATAATTTTTTACCAACTATAGTGCATCCAACCATACCAAGCATTGCCATGACATCCGAAGAGGTGAAGGTAATAATTCCATCTTTTTTTGATAAGGTGGACAAAAGGAGTTTTGAAAGGGCCTGCAAACCTTTACAAAAATAACCTATACTCCAAACTCAAAAATAGGACTAAGAGAACCCATACAAAGAATAACTAACTTTTTTAAGTCAAAATGAACATCCAAACTAGAAAAATACAAGATAGATAAAAACCAAACTAACAAAAAATGCCAAACCCATGCACTGGTGAAAAAACTAGGCACACAAGTCCCAAGATATAAAATAAAATAGATAGAAAGAACAAATAAGGGACAAAAAACTCAAAAATAGGGTTCTATAGGACCCACTCCAACCTCATACTTAATTTTTATCGCATTCATCACCTGCAACCCTATAAGGGTAAGAAATTCCTCGATGCATGAAATCATTGCTTTCGTGAAATAAATCATCGAGTGTTGTAGCTTCATCATCATTGCGTTAAGAGCCTTTGGGTTAGAGGTTCCTGATTGGAGACCATGGTTGTGGATCCTCCTATCACATCCCACTCCCAACACCAATTTTGACTTCTTAGGATATGAAATATAATCCTCCAAATTAGAGTCATTGATTGTCATCAAAGCCATTATGTTATTCACCATATTAGCCTCCAACCATTTTGATCTCCTCGTACCCTCTTAACTACCATAGGGACCTTTTAGAATATGCTCCACTCTCTCTATTAGTTGCACCACTAGTGGAGTAGCTTCCATAGCATCCTGGTTCGAAGCATTTGAGCCTTCCAATATTGAAGAAGTCAAATAATCCACCATTCGTGCAAGGACTGTATTCAAATAATTAAGGATATTTTCACTATATAGACCCCTCAAATTGATCACATGATCAAATATCATATTTAGTAGATCTTTTTGGACTAGATAATAAGCCACCCCTTTATTAAATTTAGAAATTATCCTTTCCAAAGACTAAAAGAGAAATGATAGGAAATTCATCGTTTTATTGTGGTGCAGATGGTTAAGAATCATGAAATGGTATCTCCAAAAAATCTCCAAATTCTCATCAAGAGTAAAATACTTCATTATCACCAGCACCACATGATCCCATGGGGCTCTAAGGGAATTATACCTAAACCCATTCTAGGTTTTTATCAGTTCTTCTTCATCACCCAACAACACTTGAACTTATTTTTCCAAGGAGTGCTTCTCCCTATTATGAACAAATCCATTCACCACAAGTCCTATAACATTAGCAATAAGGGGGATATCAATATAAAACTCCATATTACCCACTCTAACCATCCCATCAAATCACAAATAAGAAAAATGCTTGGCCATCTCCTGATGACGGCCATTAAACTTCAATAGGTGTTGGAGAATATTTCCTCTTTTCAAAATCTTGCAGACCTCATCATCCATCATAAGTTATTGTGGCTTAAGTATTAGGGTAGCCATCATAACACTCTTTATTACACCACTCAGATAAGTTATGATAAAATTACCACTTTTAGTCCACATCGACTTACCATTGAGAGAAAGGAGACCTGGATTGTTTAAGAAAAATTTACTTCTCTACCTATATAATACACAATCTAGACACACATGGATCTTCATGCCCATCATAGGTCAAAGAAAATATGTGGATTTCTGTAGAACCCTAAAATTTGTGCAGTAAAACCTTAAATAATTACAATTACTCTAGTAAATATTCAAATTCAAATTTTAACCCCCAAAATCGCTTCCAAACCGTCGTTTAACCCGTTTCCTCCTTTCCCGCGCCATTTTTAGAGTTTGTTTTGACTGTTTGATGATATCGTCACCGATCAGATGATATCGCCTCAGATCGGATGATTTCGTCTGGACTAGGACGTCTAGACGATCTTGTCCCAAAACTAATTTTTCTCAATTAGCCTCTATTCCAACGGTGTCTCTAATCCGGGTAGAAGCGTGTTTGCACCGTTAGAGACCCTCCCCGTTGGAGATCTCCAAAATTGGGATGATCTCCAACCTCCTAACCTCCCTCCTAAGCCTATTTAAACTTAGGACTCCCCCTTGGCATCTCCCTGGCTGAAATTTCTTGTAACTTGACTTTACATGCACTAAAACATCCTGAATTACCATCTGCACTTGTCCTATCCAAATTTTGTTGTAGGAACCTTGTCATTCTTCAGCCGGAGCAAGCTCAGTTCATCGTGGATGATCCTGTTCAATACGAGATGATTTTGTACCAATCCGAGATGATCTCGACTACAGCCTACATTGGGGGCAATCAATGCCCAAAGTTTGCATTTTTCTCTTCTCATCTGCTGTTTTATTCTACATCTAGTCAGTTTATTTATTATTTTTTGCTATTCTACATCTTGGAGTTCACCCATGTAGTTTAATTGCATAATAAGGTCATGATTAGCTATTAAAGTGTTGCAACTTACTTGCATTTCTATTCGAGATTATCTGTTAACATCCTTATTGTCATTTTACATCATTATCCTCTATTAGCATTGCTACATTTTTTGTATTTTGTGCCTATTTATCTGTTTGCAGGTCTCTGATGAATTCGTCTGACGAATTCATCAGATCTCAGATGATCCTATAGGTCAAAGACGATCTTGTCAAATTCCAGATGATCCTGTCTGCTTCAAGAATCAGAACCTCCATCAGACATCCGAATTAGGTATGGCTCTGTAATTTAGCTTTTTCTCTCTGTTTCCTATTTAAAATCTGTTTGTTGTATTTCATTTAGTCTGCATTTTCATAATAGAACAACTTAGATTCATTTGGCCAAACCTAGGACTCGAATGTTTAAAGATAAAACTAAAAACATTAAACACATTCCCAACCTAGGCGTGGAAACTGCCATTCAAACATTTCTTGGTGAACCCACCATCCGTCAAAAAATCACCATAATACACCTCCCCCGAGAGGCGGGACCTTCGCAAGGCCTCTTAGTCCGAGGTACCATGCCATCCTTTTCCCATCCTCCTTTCGGGCATGGATCCTATAGCCTGAAGGTAAGGATGCCAAAAATTTGGAGCGATACATTTTGGTGAACCCGACGTGAATGCATTTAAAACCTTTTGAAAACAAAAAAAAAAAAAAAACATAGATGCATTTAAAATCATTTAAAACTAATAAGTTGCATATCATGTCTAGATGGTAGCTCCTAAGAAAAGATTAATAGTTACTATAAATGTTGAAAACCAATTAGCAACCATAGAAATCAATTATGTGCTTAGTGTGCCTGAAACAGATAGAAACCAACTTTTGTGGGACGAACTTGATAGGAGACTAGGTGTCATTTCATCTAGGTCAACAAAACTTAAACAAATCAAAAGGCTTGTCCTAGATAGAATCCTGGATCCTCATCAACTCGTCTTTTATCATGAACTTCAGAGAGCCTGCCATAGATGGTTAGCTTATAGGAGAGCTCTTGTGTCTTCAAAAATTTTCACCTTCGAGGAATACCTCAAGAACGCAGCTGTGGTACGCCAATTTCTAGTTCATATAGAATCCCAAGAAACTGATCTTATGATTAGAAGAAGATGGAACAGAACTCCTAGAGCTATGTTGTATCATGAATATTGTCGTGAGAATTATTATTATCAACTAGAATCTGAAATACATGGTATTTCTATAGCCCTTTTCATTAAATTCTTGAAAGAAAATTTTCAATTTGAAGAAGAACACTTCATGACTCCTGAAGAACTTGAGCCCATTAATGACATTTATAAATTATTTATAGAAAACTAGATCATTGCTTTCATTATTATTTCTTGTATTTATTGTGTTGTTTGTTATCTTTACAATATTATTACAAAAACAAGAAAAACTAAAAAACATAACAAAAACCAAAATGTTTCATTTTAAATATTGTAGTAGGTATATAATTAATATATACCTCTTAACCTTGTTGCATATATGTATATGTATATATATATATATATATATATATATTTGCTGAAATCTAAGTTAAGCACAATGCCTAAACTTAGGAATGGTAAACAAACCGAAGGAGAAGAAGAAGATTGGTTAGGAGACAAAACAAGAAACCCAAATGTCCTTCCTGAGGATCCAATCCCGGAAGAAGAAACTCTAGACCAGCAAGACGATGAGCTTGCTATAGATGAACAAGAAGAAAATGTTAAAGAGGATGGATCCTCATCCCCTAGAGTAGCTCCAGATGGAACTATTGCTTTTGATAACTTAGATCATTTCTAGAAATTTTTCAATAATAACATTGGTGCTCTTAATATGGCAGTTCGTATTGATAAAGGATAAATTAGTGACACTCAAGCAGCCATGGAACATATGTTTGATGTGCACACTAATCCCTTGTCTTTTATTGATCAAGAAAGTGATAAGGCTGGACCATCCAATAGAGATATGGTCACTATGATTCAAAACATGCCAAAACAATAGGTTACCCAACCTCCTAAGGAACCTGTTATTGAGCCTAAAATCATTCCCACACAAAAGAAAACTTCCTTCACTGCTTTACTTCGCCAAACTATTGATCAATATGCTTCAAATCAACAAAAATCTAAAATGAAGCCAAACACCAATTTTCAACAATCTGGGATACAGCATAATACAACTTCAAAATTTCTTCATAACACCTTTCCTACCAACAATTTACACAATAGCAACATAGCATCTAATCTTCATGTCCCTCCATCATATGCTCACAAATCCCATATTAATGCCCTACCAAACCAATATGGTGGGCAAACTAGTAATCTGGAAGCCATGGTGAAACAATTAGCTTCACGTATGGACCAGATAGATCCCTACCGTCCCTCGTACAATTATCGAGAGATATGTAGTCAACCTTTGGATCCCATAGTTGTAGCACAACCTTACCCTAAGCATTTTCCCATGCCCATCCCGCCTATATATAAAGGAACCGAAGATCCCATAGAGCATCTTCGCATGTTTAGGATAGCATGTCATGATATATCACATGATGACTTGCTATTACTAAAAATGTTCCCAAAAAGTTTAGGTGGAATGGCATTGGAGTGGTACTATCAATTGCCCACTCATTCTTTGAGAAATTTTGAAGAAACAATTGAATCTTTTGTCCATCAATTTAGTGCCTACATCGAGAGGCATGTAACCATTAAAGATTTATACAACTTAAAACAAGACAAAGATGAATGTTTTGCTGATTTCTTAGCTAGATGGAGGCAGTTGATAGGAAAACCGCACTTTGTGCTACCTTATAGGGAAATGTTGGACATTTTTATTAATAATTTGCAAGAACAAATATCTTATGAGTTATCAATCTGCTACTTTAACTACCTTCGATCGAGCTATAGATTTAGCTCAAAGAGTAGAAGATGCCCTCATTAGGAGAGGCCAACTTAGGAAGAAGGATGATGAGAAAACATCCAAAAATCAATATAAAAACAAACAAGTCATAGGTGACAGAGTCACTGACAGCAAAAATGTTGCTAACATCAATGCAACGAAGACAACAAAAAAAATTATATTGAAACCTCCTGATAAACCTCCTGGAGAATTTACTAGATTGAATCAACCATTATCAACTATTTTACCTCAATTACTCGAAAGAGGTTTGATTCAATTACCAGCTATCCGGGAACCCGATCCAACCATACCCGGATACAAAGTCGACTTACACTATGATTTCCATAGAGGACCTGGACACTCTACCAACGCTTGTAAAAGGTTAAAGCATAAAATACAAGATCTGATTGATAATAATGAAATGGAGGTGCAAGCTTTCCAACCTAAACAAAATACTCCTAATAATCCTCAAAAGAACATTCCCCAAAATCAAAATCAAAATGCTAATCAATCATTAGACATATTTCAACATCCTTTACCAAGACATGGTAAAGAGGTGGCCAATCAAATTGAGCATCATAATGTTCCTCCTCCTACCCGATATGTAGGGACTATTAGCGGACAATTACCTATTCAGGATCCTCAAACATTTGACACAACCTTATCCCTAGTCACGACCAGGCCCCTACATAATTCTCAAACTCTAGATCCTAGTGATGTAGAATCAGATACTAAAAGTGAAATAGACATCACCTCAAACCAATCGAATAGTTCTAAAAACGAATCAGATCCTATTCAACCCATCACAGATGCTATGGTTCTAGAAGAACCATTTCCTAGAAGAGTTACTACTCGACCCTCTTCTAATCAATTCCTCCCTAATGAACAAGCCATAAATGCTCAACCGAGACCAGTTCAACGTCTTCAATATAACATTGTAGGTACCATTGGAGTCGTTACCCGACAACAGGCTCAAAATTCTCAACAAGAACCAAATCATAATGATGGATCAGCTCCATTTGTTTTGAAAAATCCCAATAAAGGGAATCATGCTCCTAATGTTCAACCTAAACCCCCTTACAATATTAATGAGCAATTATCCAATACTACAGCCATAATTTCCCTTTTGGATTTATTAAGATCTTCTCCTACCCATAGAGATGAATTAATGCTTACATTAAGCCAAATGATGGTACCTCAAAATATTCAACCTGAAGCCATGGCCAATACTATCATCACTAGAGAAGTCGATTGTATTGACTTCCGGGATAAAGATATCCCACAACATAGTTTACATAAGGATAACCCCTTATATATTACTGCTCTAATTGGAGATGTAGCTGTTAAAAGAGTCCTGATTGATAATGGTTCATCTCTAAACATTTGCACTTTTGACTTCTACCAACGGTTTGGCTTTAGAAGTGATGAAATGAAGAAAACTGACATGATCATAAAAGCTTTCAATGATGAAACACAAGAAACATGTGGAGTTATTACCATCCCATTGCAAGTTGGTCCTAGAACCTTAGATACGACCGTGTTTATTGTACATTGCCCCGCATCGTACAATATACTCTTGGGTCGTCCTTGGATCAATGCAATGCGGGCTGTCCCATCCACTTTACACCAATGTGTTAAATTTGAATTTAAAAATCAATTGGTCACTATCCATGGTGATCCTAGACCCTTTGATATGTGTGCTTTGGCGAAACCTGTTGGAGTGCAATTTTGCCCTGCTCCGTCATCCACACATCCTAATTCTTATTTTTCATCTAAAACTATGAAACGCACTCCCATAGCTTCACCTATTTCTCCTCCATTCATTTCACCCTCATATATAGATCAACAATCTTCTAAACAAACCACTCTAGAACCTCAAAAAGATCTTCAATCCACAACCAATCCTTCATGTTCTATCCCTATAATTTCAAAACCTATAGACCCATTCATTAACACTTCCACATTATCAACATCTATCATACCTTCCACATCTAAAGATATAGGGAATGGTCCTTCTACATCTTATGCTCTTTCTGATGAACTTTTACCACATTTATCCACAATCTTAATATCAGAAAAAACAAATGCTTCTATGCAAAATTCTATTCTTTTAAATAACTTGCCACCATCTCCTCGTACTTTGGGCCTCCCACAACCCATGGGAAGTACTTACCAAGTCGGGAGTTGTGCTTTTATTTATAAAGGATATGACTGGGGAAGAATACCCCAAAATATTAAAACTCATCATGATGGATATGCTCGGTGTTATTTTACTAATGAGTATATTAAAGCTAAACCCATAATGATTAAAATGGGATATAAAGGGAAAGGCTTGGGACCTTTCCAAAATGGCATGAAAGAACCTATCGAGGTAGAACCGTGGCCTGCCCGCTGTGGTGTGGGCCTATTTCCTAGTAAGGGTCAACCCTTTCCTTTTGAAGATGATAATCAACTCATATGTTATCAAGATTATTTGGATGGGCATGATGATTTGCCTCTAAAAAATCAGCCATTTACATGTAACATGCTATCCATAGCTTACCCTGAATTGATTGCTGACTCCGATGAGGAGTTGGAAGGAGATATCTTCCACGATGTCTCCATTGAAGAGATGTTACACAATGGATTTTATTTTGATGGTTCTATACCAACTATAGCCCAGCTTGAGGCCACTAATCCTCAAGATGAATTATCCAACTTAACCTTAAAATAATTACAAGAATTGGGCGTCTCACCCGCCCCACCTAATTTTGAAAGAGATCTACACATGGAAGTCAAAAATGTCATTAAAGTTAACATTGGAACTGAGGATAATCCTCACATAATCAATATTGGGTCAGAATTAAGTCAAGAAAAACAAGAGCAATACATTGCATTCCTTAAAGAATATGAAGATGTCTTCGCTTGGACATACGAAGATATGCCAAGTCTGGACCCTTCCGTAGTCATGCATCATCTAGTAGTCCATCCGGATGCTAAACCTGTTAAACAAAAACTTAGAAAAATGCATCCCAAAGTGGCCCTGCTAGTCAAAGGGGAGTTAGAAAAACTCCTGAATGTTGTTTTTATACAAGCTATTGATTATGTTGAATGGATCTCAAATGTAGTTCTAGTCACCAAGAAAGAAGCCACCAAAGTTAGGGTTTGCACAGATTTTAGAGATATTAACGCTGCATGCCCTAAAGATGATTTTCCTCTTCCAAACATGGATCAAATCATTGAATTTACTGTCGGGAGTGGAATGATGTCCCTAATGGATGGATTATCTGGTTATAATCAGATCAGGATAGCTCCTAAAGATCAGGCTAAAACAACCTTTATTACCCCTTGGGGTACCTTTTGTTGGAAAGTGATGCCATTCGGCTTAAAGAATGCAGGTGCAACCTATCAACGAGCTATGACTTATATTTTTCATGATATGATGCATGATATCCTACATGATTATGTAGATGATATTATAGCTCGCTCTATTAATGAAGATAACCATTTAGATGATTTGAGAAAAGTTTTTAATCGATTAAGAGAATATCTTATTTGATTAAATCCAGCCAAATGCATATTCGGAGTTAAGTCCAGTAAGCTATTAGGGGTTTTAGTTTCTTTACATGGTATCAAAATTGACCCTCTCAAGATTGCGGCTATCACTGATATGCCCGCACCTACCAATATATCTGAGTTACAAAGTTTACAAGGTAAGCTTCAAGCTATCCATCGCTTCATCGATAAGTTGGTGGACAAAACCGGTCCCTTTCTTAAGCTCCTTAAGAAGGATGTCCCTTTTAATTGGGACGACGAATGTAAAGAAGTTTTTGAACTTCTCAAACAATACCTCCTTAACCCACCTTTGCTTTCACCACCTAGACCTGATCGCCCATTTCTCCTGTATATTTCAGCTTTAGATTCTACCTTAGGAGCTATGTTAGCTCAGCTTGATGATGCGAAGAGAGAACGTGCTAATTATTATATTAGCCAAACCTTCATCAGTTATGAAACCCGCTACACAGCATTAGAAAAACTATGTCTAGCAGTTGTATTTTCTACACAAAAATTATGCCATTATATGCTCAGTCAAAAAACCTATGTCATTGCTAAATATGATCCCTTGAGGTATCTCATGAGTCAACCTTATTTATCGGGTCATACAGCCAAGTGGGTTCTCGCTCTAAGCGAGTTTGACCTCACATTCATAGGACATAAGTCTGTTAAGGGTCAAATCATAGCAGATCAACTAGCTACTACACCCTTAGAGTCTACCCATCCCCTCATCATTGAGTTTCCTGATGAATGCCTTCAATTAGAGGCAGACCATATTGAACAATGGTCCTTATACTTTGATGGATCCCGATGCATGAGTGGGGCTGGTGTGGGTATTATTTTAATATCCCCACAAAAACATCTTATTCCTCTGTCCTTCAAATTAACATTTGCTTGCACCAATAATACTACTGAATATGAAGCTCTAATCCTTGGATTACGAGCTGCCTTGGCGCTAAAAATTAAACATCTATTAGTTTTTGGTGATTCTCAACTTGTCATAAACCAAATTAATGAAGTTTATCAGACCAGAGATGATAAATTGTGCCCATATAAAGCCTATGTTTTACAATTAATGTCTCTATTTGATCAAGTTACCTTGGAAGCTATTCCTCGAACTTGCAACCATGCAACTGATGCTATGGCCGCAGTTGCATCTCTCCTGCCCTTGGAGTTAGATGACGAATATGCCACTATCATTATTCATCGACTCCAGGAACCCGCTTCAAATAAGTCATGCTTAGAACCTTTGGATGTGTTTCTAATCAATGAAACTACTCCTGAACCTTGGTATACAGATATATTTAATTTTCTTCAAAATGGGACTTTCCCTGCCAATTCTAATAGAAACCAGTGTCGGTTATTACGTAGATGAGCAAGTCGATTTGTAATAATTGGCAATACTTTGTATAGGAGATCTTTTGAAGGTATCCTATTAAGATGTTTGAATTTAGAAGAATCCAAATCAGCCTTGAGTGAAGCCCACGATGGATCTTGTGGAGGACACTTCAGTGGTAGTGTCATTGCTAAAAATTTCCTTAGGATAGGATACTTTTGGCCTACCATGGAAAATGATGCACATGAGTATGTGCGCCATTGCGACAAGTGCCATAAACATGCTGACCTTGTCCATGCGCCTACACAAGAACTGTAGGCTATTTCATCTCCTTGGCCCTTTTCAAAATGGGGCTTAGACATTATTGGCAAAATTAATCCTGTGTCATCTGATGGACACAAATTCATCATAACCGCCACCGAGTATTTCACGAAGTGGGTTGAAGCTATGCCTTTAGCTTCCTCGCACCGGCACACGTGTCTCTAAATTTATTTTCAATCAAATCATTTGTAGGTTCAAAATTCCTGCAAATCTCATCTCTGATAATGGAACTTGTTTCAAAAATAAAGATGTCAAGAAATTATGCCAAAAATATAAGATTCAACATCGCTGGTCCACTCCCTATTATCCTCAGGGTAATGGTCAAGCATAAGCATCTAACAAAACCTTAATCAAAATTCTCAAAATATTGGTCAATAAATCTGGCCACGACTGGCACATTCAATTATATCCAACCTTGTGGGCCTATCGAACTAGTGTTCGAACCCCCACTGGAACTTCACCTTTTGTTTTGGTTTATGGTGCTGAAGCCGTTTTTCCCTTTGAATTAGAAGTTCCTTCTTTGGCTCTACTACTTCAAGATACCAAAGTAGGAGATGAATATCGAGCTGGCAGACTCAGTCAGCTGGAACTCCTAGATGAAAAGCGCATCAATGCTTTGGAGCATCTCCGTGCCTACCAAAACAAGCTTAAAAGATCATATGCTAAAAAATTTCGTCATCGATCCTTTGAGATCGGCGACCTTGTTTTAAAAGAAAATCAAAAAAATACTAATGCAACTAAAGACCTTAAAGGTAAATTTGAGCCCAACTGGCTTGGACCATACATTATCACTGCTAAATTTGAATCGGGAGCATACAAATTAGCTACCTTAGATGGTAAAGATTTAAAAGAACCTATGAATATTATGCATCTTAGGCGATATTACGCATAAAATTTAGTCATTTCATCATTTGTACATATTTTGCATGTTGTCTTATTTTAAAAATATATCAAACTATTTACACAAAAACAAAAACAAACAAAAATAATAAAAATAAAAACAACAATATTCTTGACTCTTTCGAAACCAAAACAAAATAAAGAAGAAAGAGAGAGTCAACATTCTCAAACTTCTCAAAAAGTATTTGTATATATTTCTTCTTACAAATGTTGCAGTTATATATTTCAAATTATTTTGGATAAATTAGCATTTATTTGGAATCCCTCACTTTCACAAACACAAAATAAATATCTTGATTTTTATCTGGCATGATTACTAATCTCTCTTATATCAAAGTCCACAAAATTCAATTAAATAAAGTTTGAGCACAGAGAATTGATCTTGTTATTTACTTAAACCAAGCACATCCTTTCACAATAAAATGATTATATTTGTAATGTCCATGCTATGCTACATAGTAGAAGTGGTTTCTTGAGCGAAAAGTTTCCCCCGCTATCCTATCATGCACATGGTCTAGAATCTTTGAGAATTGGCAAAAGGACAAGCTCACCCCTACCCGAATAAAAATCCCTTGCTCTACAGCTAATCCGAGCAAGTATCCCTAGCATAGGAAGAAAAGCAAAGTTCAAGAAAAAGAGAAAAAAAAAATGTTATTTTATATCATTACAACAATGTTTCAAGCATTATCTCAAAAATCAAGCAAAAATACAAAATAAAAGCAAAAGAAAGCAAAAGCAAAAGCAATAAAATCCCTCTCCCTACCCTTTAAAAAGAAAATAAGGGTTGATGAGCTTGAATCCCTAGAATTCTCAATTATTCAAAAACTGTGAGGTAAGCCCCATAACAGGTGGTTTGTGCCCAACCTGCTTGGCCTTGGGTAACTCCTAGCGTGGCGATATGTCTGTCACATTAGCGACCTTATTTTGTACAGACCTATGTCTTCTTATGGATTAGCTAGCTCTTGATAATCCGACTTACATAGTAGTCTGGTATGGTTATATGCATCTAAATCATGGTTAATGAACACTTATTTGGTTCATTCAAATCACTTGTATCAAATTATCTTGCTCAAAACTAGTAAACGAACATAGAAATTGCACACACATTTGTATTTGAGAGATTTTGTGTATCATTATGATAAATCAAGATTGGAAATGAACTCACATACGCACATGGGATTCCTTATAAATCTAACTTTTGTCTTTAAGATACTTTGAAATATTTTTTACAAATCGTTTGGAATAAATTCATTTTCTTCTTTGAAGAACAGTTGTTTAGTATAAAGACAACTATATGCATAATCAAAAATCAAAATCATCTTCACAACATACAATCAAGTTACATCTATATATAACTTTTGACTTTCGCGACGATGGTATAGTTCCAAAACTAAAATTGGAATTTTATGACTAGCGCAAGTCCTCATCTTCATATTTTCTGACTATTTTCAAAAATTAAAAATCAACCATGCAATAAAACAATCTATTTTCTTCTTTGATTTTCGCGATGATGGTATAAGTCTATACCTAAATATTCTATGCCTAGCGCAAACCATTATACCAATTTTATTCCCCATTCATTTAAAAATCATAAAAACCATATGACTTAAATCATTATGTTATACAATTATGCTTTAAAACAAACAAACACCTATCACTATTTCATGTCATTATGTCAATATGCAAATTTGCAATGATGGTATAATTCCTAAGGAATTATCCAAAAAATTTATCACACTTAGGAATTTATGCCTAGCAAAAATCATTTTAAAATATTTCATGCATAATATTTTCATGAAAAGTCTGAAAACAAAATCATCATCATCATCATTTGCATCATCACACCAAAGTCTTAAGACAGTCTCTTAAGCACCCTTTTACTTTTAGCAATATTTCTATACTGGGATTAGCTTGATGACCGAGTGAGCGGCGACTCCATGAAATGGTCTATAACAGCGACAATGTCCTTTGAAATTATTGTTAAAAGTCCCTTTTATTTTTTATCAAATTATCATCACAACAACCAATTTGTTACATCAGATTATTTCATTTAAATTTTTAAAGCATGACATTTAAACCATAATATTTTCCAACGACATAATTACATGAATCATCAAATCAATCACACCAAAACATTAAAAGCATCATACAAACGCATAAGACAAGTCATATGATCAAAAAATATCTCATCTATATATATATTCAAATATATGTACATCATATCAAAAATAGATTGGTATGCCACAATCTACATCTTGGCATACTCAATCCTCTCAATCAAATATACAATCTCTTTGTAGTGCAGTATCCTCGCCTCGAGAACCCTCGAGCTCTTAGCCTCATCTCCTCCCCCGCCCTGAGGTGGAGGAGGTGGCCCCATCGCAGTTCGTGTGGTGCCATGAGTCCTGGATGTCGATCGTGATGATGTCCTAGATGACCCCATCACGACAGGCTCTGCAATATGAGCTGGTAATGGCACCCTCTGCTCTGCTGGCATCGCCTAGTAATATAGAGCCTGATAGAATGTAACCTGGGCAATAGCACATGCTAAATCTTGAGTGCTCACTCCTCCGCCCCGAGCTCTAAGCCGTGTAGCCTCATCCTGCAATGTCTGCACCTGAGCCCGCAAGAAGGCAACCTCAGCTCGGAGAGTCACTGTCTCGCTGCTCTCCCGAGTGTCAACACCCTTGCCCTTATCGGGCGATGGTGGCCTCTCTCTCTATGGAGAAGGGGGTCTTTCCTCCCTCCTCTCCCATTGCCGTGGCCTCTACTGAGCCTGTGGCCTCCTTTGCTCTCTCTCGTCGTGACCCTGTGCTGCCTCAATGGCTACCTGGCACCGCCTCCCCATCCGACGCACAACTATGTGAATCGGACCCTGAGCCCTCGTCATCGAAGGAGGGCGGATGCCTGTGTACCAGGCATCGTAGCCGTCGGCTACCCCAGCATCATCCCCATCCACTGGCTGAATGGGGGCATCATCTACGTCTTGACTCCAAAATCGCTGCATATCTGGAGCCCCGCTAACTGTAGTGTTATCCCGAACAGTCCGAGAAAACTCGTAGTCTCTGGTAGATGGGATCCCCGCTCGTAGACCGAACCACCTCAAAACTCGATCATACCGATGGAGCTCCACCTCTCCCTTCTCCATCCTCAGCTAGCAAACTTTCCTGATGCGAGCCAGATCCTGTCCATCCTCGACCCACCCTGGATGATCTCTCCAAGGCCTCTAGGTGATCTGGTCGGAGACAAGGTCATCAAGTAGTCTCTGGGATGCTGGAAGATCTATCCGCCGCTGTGCCCCTCTTCGGAGCCACTAGTAGAAAACTCGGGGCCTCTCCCCGTCAATCCCTGTCAGTGGGAGCTCTGTCGGCCTCTGTACCACAATGTGCTCCCAGCACCAAACCTGTAGTAGTGATGTCATAACCAGACATCGACCACCCTTGTATACGACCCCATGAAGGATCCTATACAATCGACAGAGTACAAAGCTCCCCTAAGGAAACCTGTATCCGTGGTCTCTCATGTCGTAGACCACATCTGTCAGTACCCATGGTACCCTGCATCCGCTCTAGTGGCACAACAAAAGACCACCTACTACCCCAGCCAAAACCCATGTGAGTCTAGATGCCCCAGGCATCTGGCACAACGACTCGATATTCACTCTGCCCTTCTCTAGGGCAAAGCTCGGATCGCCACATAGTCGCATCATCGCGTGGCCCTGATTGGCCATGGGAGTGATCAACCGTCCTTGTATGGGGATCCTCAAAATCCTCCATACATCCTCCAAGGTGGGAGTCATCTCCCCGTCGGTAACCAAAAACAGGAAGAACCCGGATACCACCTCTCTGCTAGGGCTATCAATAGCCCCATATCTGTAGAAACCTGTGGCATCTCTGCCACATGCTGCAAGCTGACCTGAGCCAGCTGATCTCACTCTACCTGAGATAGGGCAGCGAAGTCATCCCTTAGTCCATCGTATTTCCATTCTCTGCTCTTTAGTAATCCTCTCTACAAAATAAACAAAATCAACAATAAAAATCATTAATAAATCATTAATTAAAAATGCAAGTTAAAATAAGTTCAATTTCATAAATGATGATATCGTCCACTATTGGACGATATTGTCCCAAATTTGAGAAAATTCATCTCCGATTTTGCTAGCCGAAATTGTCCCCTTTTTGACGAAATTGTCCCCATTTCGTCGATTTTGCCTCTGGACGAAATCGGCGATATCGAGACGATTTTGATGAAATTGAGACGATTTCATCTCGATGATGTCGACGGCCCAAAAACGGTCGTGATGCTCAAAAATCAATCAAATCTAATCTAAAAAGCATGAAATTCTAAATTAAAGCATTCTAAATTCAGTTTAGACCCTTACCCGTAGCCCGCACTGGACCTCTGTCGATCTGTGCACTGTCTCGACCATCTTGTCTCCAGAGCTCTAGAAAACAAGGAAAATGAACAGTAATAATGAATTAGGGTTTTTCCCTATTTTTCTTAATTTTATTCAAAAACACTTAACAACATTTTAAAATTTTGCTTTTTCGTGTTTTTACCTCAAACGTTCGATTTGGGTAAAAAAACGGAGGGGGCACCATAGTAAGCTGTTGTACGATTTGACCTAGAATCGTCGCCTAAAAATGGGAATAATTTTTGCTTTCTCGCAGATCAAGAAGAACTCATTTTTAATGAATTTTCTTTGGAAAATTTGCTAAAGAGGGGGCAAAATGTAGCACCCTAAAATTGGCATAGTAAAACCTTAAATAATTACAATTACTCTAGTAAATATTCAAATTCAAATTTTAACCCCCAAAACCGCTTCCAAACCGCCGTTTAACCCATTTCCTCCTTTCCCATGCCATTTTTAGAGTTTGTTTTGACCGTTTGACGATATCGTCATCGATCAGACGATATCGCCTTAGATCGGATGATTTCATCTGGACTAGGACGTCTAGACGATCTTGTCCCAAAACTATTTTTTCTCAATTAGCCTATGTTCCAACGACATCTCTAATCTGGGCAGAAACGTGTCTGCACCATTAGAGACCCTCCTCGTTGGAGATCTCCCAAATTGGGATGATCTCCAACCTCCTAACCTCCCTCCTAAGCCTATTTAAACTTAGGACTCCCCCTTGGCATCCCCTTGGCTAAAATTTCCTGTAACTTGACTTTACACGCACTAAAACATCCTGAATTACCATTTGCACTTGTCCTATCCAAATTTTGTTGCAGGAACCTTGTCATTCTTCAGCTGGAGCAAGCTCAGTTCATCATGGACGATCCTGTTCAATACGAGACGATTTCATACCAATCCAAGACGATCTCGACTACAACCTGCATTAGGGGCAATCAATGCCTAGAGTTTGCATTTTTCTCTTCTCATCTACTATTTTATTTTGCATCTAGTCAGTTTATTTATTATTTTTTGCTATTCTGCATCTTGGAGTTCACCCATGTAGTTTAATTGCATAATAAGGTCATGATTAGCTATTAAAGTGTTGTAACTTACTTGCATTTCTATTTGAGATTATCTGTTAACATCCTTATTGTCATTTTACATCATTATCCTCTATTAACATTGCTGCATTTTTTGTATTCTATGCCTATTTATCTATTTGCAGGTCTCTGATGAATTCATTTGACGAATTCGTCAGATCTCAGACGATCCTACAGGTCAGAGACGATCCTGTCAAATTCTAGATGATCCTGTCTGCTTCAAGAATTAGAACCTCCATCAGACATCCGGATCAGGTATGGCTTTGTAATTTAGCTTTTTCTCTCTGTTTCCTGTTTAAAATATGTTCATTGTATTTCATTTAGTCTACATTTTCATAATAGAACAACTTAGATTCATTTGGCCAAACCTAGGACTCGAATGTTTAAAGATAAAACTGAACACATTAAACACATTCCCAACCTAGGCGTGGAAACTGCCATTCAAACGTTTCCTAGTGAACCCACCATCCATCAAAAAATCACCATAATACACCTCCCTCGAGAGGCGGGACCTTCGCAAGGCCTCTTAGTTCGAGGTACCATGCCATCCTTTTCCCATCCTCCTTCCGGGCATGGATCCTATAGCCTGAAGGTAAGGATGCGAAAAATTTGGAGCGATACAATTTCAACCAAAGAAATTTGCATAAATTAAGAAAGTTATGAGCAAATCACTGCCACTGATCTGCCAAAACAATTATTGGGACTCACATCAAAGAAAAATATCACCATTTGAGATTGCAACATGCTTTGGAAAGAAGCCAAGATTAGAATTTTTAGGATTATCAAACTAGAGCCAATCCCAGAGATGGTGGGTAATGATTAGTACACCGCTCTCCTTGTTGAAAAGGCATGAGGTGCAATAATTCCTAAAATAAGCATTAACTAGTAATGCCTTCTATATCCAGTTCAACTCGCACCATTAAAGAAAGGAAGTCACCCATTTAGTCGAGTAAATCAAAGCATTTCAAATGTTAATATGAACCTTTATTTCTATACATTGATGAGTAGATATGTTATCCATAGCTTATCATATCACCCCATACCTATGAATCATCTAGGCGTGACTCAAGGTATATCTCTTTCCAAACATGAAATCCTTCCTACACAACTCATAAGGATTTCTAATTATCCAATTGATAGGGCACATATATAGATCATAACCTATGAAAATAATAGCTATCCAATAGGAATAGAGAAGTGATGCCACCTTAACCTTTTCCCATTTATACTTCTATGATTCATAATCGATGACCACCAATACCCCTTTTTGCTAGGGTCATACTTGCTAACTAGATCATTGAAATTAAGAGAATTGAAACCTTCCTAGATTGAATTTGAATTCAAATTTTGATGGGTTTCCTAACTTGATAAACCTACTACCTAGATACAAAATATAGGAATATAGGATCTAGACCTACTAATTGGGGGTCTGACTTTGTCTAAATTTATTGTCCAGGATTCTAATCCCATATAGGAAATTTCCTCTCCAAACATGAAAATATTTATGAAGAAGACCTTGATTTGAAAGGAAGTCCACAACCTTATTACCTTCCCTAAAGTAGTGACAAATTTGAACCTCTTCTAAGTTTTGAATCATTCTCCTAAATTCTAAAATGAAATTTTAAATAGTCCAAGAAATTTTTTTATTCCTCTTAATAATGTTTATTATATTTAGAGAGTCTCATTCTATAATAAATTTCCTACAATTCACTATCTCCAATTGAGAGACTCCTTGAAAATTTTCCCAAGCCTCAGCAAAGTGGCTAGTTTTGTATCCCAATATTTCTACAAAGGAAAGAAGAATTTCTCTATTTGAATTCCTAAAATGACACATAATCTCATTGGCCCTGGGTTTCCTTTGGATGCTCCATCAAAATTTATTTTCAGCCGCCCAAGCGGAGGGGGCTCCCAAAAGATATTTGATCTATCTGAGGCTATGCGACCTGCCACATTCTGAGGTTGAGTTGAAAACCCAACACTCACTCCGACCCAATTTCCTTATCACAAGCTATCCTATTTAGGTTTAAGTCTTTGAAATTTTCCACAATGTCTAAAATTGCCCTCGAAGATACATAGGACTCTGGAAGATAAACATATTTAAAGGCTTAGGCTTTTATTTCCTTCCAAATCTACCACCATAAATGAGGTAACCCAAATTTCCAAAAAATGTGAAGATGAAGAGAGTAAAAGGGAGATTTCCATTGGTCAACAAAATCCTCCAACAAATTGGGGAGAACTTGGGACACTCCCAACTCCTTAAAAAATAGTCAAACCACTTCAAGGGTAAAGAAACAAAGGAAAAGTAGGTGTAAAGGAGACTCCAAATCCTTGCAACATAGGAAGCACCTATTCAGAATACTCATACCACATTTTTGGATATTATCAATAGTAAGACATTTTCTATAAATGGCTAACCAAAAAATAACATTTACCTTAGGAGTAAGACCTTTAATCTTGATATGATTTAGAGGAAACCAAGGATCAATTCTAGATTCCAGACATTGATAAGTTGTCTTGACTGAAAAATAGCCATCCTTTGTAGGCCCCTAAATTAATCTATTATTAAATCCTATACCATGAGTTAAGATCCATTTAATTGAATCTAATAGGGTTCTGAAGGCCCCTCTATCCATCTAAGAGATGTTAAGGAAATCAAAATATTTCCACCAAAGGCAACTATTATTCAATTCGATGAAGTCACACACTTTGGTATTGATAAAATGATTAGTTATTGACTATAGGTTAATGAAATCTAGGCGAGAATAAATCCAAGAACCATTGACCCAAGTATCTCTCCAAAAGTCTATGGATTGACCATCTCCCACGATCCACATTAAACCTTTACAAATATTTGCTTTATTTCTAGCCAATCTGGACTAGAAGGTGGACCCTAGAAGTAAATTTTAGCTTTTTAAGAAATTATTATCATTGATGAGGTACTTAGCCTTCATTTTTTTTACCTAGCTCGTGTTATTATCCTAAATTAATCTCCAATATTGTTTAGCAATCAGAGCCTTATTAAAGTTTTCAGCTTCCTCAGACCTAATTCTCCTTCCTCTTTTCTACTGCAAAGTTGATCCCAAGCAACCCAATGAAATATCTTATTTTCCTCTACCCTATACCAAAGGAATGAACTATAATATCCCAAAATTTATAATGAAAAAAACTTAGGGAATTTTTTATTTTTTATTTTAAGCTTCATCACTACCGCTAGTTCATCTGTGAATTCAAGTATCTTCATGTGGTTATCTTATGGATGAATATCTACGTAAGTCCAAGGCTTCACTTCATAGGAACTCAATATGGTTAGTGTCTATCCTATGTATAGGAGTTTCCAACCCCTATAATGACTTGCAGGTAAGGTTTCTTTACCTTGTACTTGGGAATTATCCTGTCTATTTCAACAGAAACAACCTTTTTTTCTTACTAGTTTAAATCATACATTAAACTAGTTTCTTATATTAGGTTTATTTTAAACTTATACATTAGGCACATTCCTTTAGGAATAAATTTTTCTTTATTATATATATAAAAATAATCATTGCAATTCTTAACTTAACACATCCACGTTAATAAGTTAAGGGCGTTATCACACAAACCCACATAGACTTGTAAATGCCTACCATTAAGCACTACTTGAACAAATCGACCATAATATCCATGAGGTTAGATAATATTAAAATTTCTATCTAAGTTTATTTCATATTTGATATCCTAAAGTTACATCCTTAAGTGATATGCATGGTTCCTTCATTCATTTTAACGTTAGGATTACCCTAGGAGATTTAGAACCCATATTTAAATCACATTCAAATATCTAATCCAAACATTTGATAACTTTATGTCATAATACAATTTGCATTATTTTCCATGACAATTTACTAAAGAGAACTACATTGCTTTCAATCCTCTTAAAGAGTAATACAAATAAATTACAATTTGACCTCAAAGAGGTACTCTTACAATAATAATGACCCTTCGTTTAAGAAGGCCTTTTTTCAATACTTAAATATTCATAATAGAAATTGAGTAGGACCAATCTTCATTTGACTCCACTCGAACCACCAGTACTTTATTGAAGGTAAATCGAGATTAGGACAACCCATAACATGTATATGAAATGCATTCTAATCAAGAAATAACAAGTAATGATTATTTCCAATGAATGCAACTAACTCAATACATTTCACATAATGCATTTTTGTCCAAAGCATTCAATTTTTCAAAAGAAGGAATCCAATATATTCCTAAGATAAATAAATCATACTCTTCTCTCATATCTTTCCATAAAAATATGCCTTGGATCAAATATATTTACAACCATTTATTGCTAGTTTCTTTTAAATAATAACCCATTCTTCTTTCAACCAAAGATAGCATTAATATAATCGTGTTTCTTTCAATATTTAAACATATCATACTTTTACAAATAACTCATGTTTCTATTAAATTAGAAATAGCAATTTAAAAAACATACTCACTTCGAGTAATTCAAATTTCTATCACAAATGTGTTTTGTTTGTTTGGAGTTCTATAGTTCTTCCTCAAATTTGGCTACCAAATTGGCCCAAGATCTACCCATGACATCATTCAAAAGTTTCTAGAGTTAGCTAACATCTCTCTTGTAATCTACCCATGATATTACTCAAAATTTAGCTACAAATCTACCCATAATCCATCACACAATATTACACTATAGATTACAATTTTGGCCCTCAATTGGTTATAGGAAGTACACTATAGATATTTACATTTATCAAAGGAGATTTACAAATCAATCTCATGACAAGGATAGACTCCATAAGAAACATTATTCCAAACTAACATTAATTTACTAGATAGTTTAAAGTCCTTTACTTTTAACCATTCCAGGTTTTATTTCTCCTTCTCCCAACAGACATAATTTTCCTTATAAACCAATGTCACATACCTTTAGTTTACCAATGAAAAATTTATATACTAGCTAACTAAGTTCTAGTATTTTATTTCATTTCAACATACATGGTAAGTTTCTTTCATTTTATAAACCAAAGTCCCATTCCTATGATTTATAAATGAATCACTTGTCTTAAACTTTTGCTAAGGTTTCTCTTTTGTTTCAATGCAAAATGAAGTTTTTTTTTTATATGATTGATTTACAATCAATCCCTCATATAATGAATTTAAAGTCCCATACCTTTAAATCCATCAACATTCGTTCCTTCAACCTAATTTATCATGATGTCTCCTATTGAAAACATCCCAAGTCGACAATCTTTCTCAAATGGATAAAAGGTTTACAATCAATCTATCTTCAATAATTTGATTACATGCTTTCCCAAAATGATTAAACCATACTTTACTCCTTACTAGACATAAAGTGATAGTATTTATAAAGAATATTTTAGTCTAATACAATTATTTAGGGCTAGCAAGGCATAGTCATATTCTTTAATGCAATATGTTGACCTTGACCGGGTGGTTTATTACTATTTTGATTACATGGAATTCATTAAATCCCGAAGGAGAAAAAAAGGTTTGTTTTCTCTTTAAAATATGGAGGTTGGTGAGCAACAATCAGCTAAATGTTAACATTAGTCTCCTACTAAAAACATCCCAAGTCGACAATCTTTCTCAAATGGATACAAGGTCTACAATCACTCTATTTTCCATAATTTGATTACATGCTTTCCCAAAATGATTAAACCATACTTTACTCCTTACTAGATATAAAGTGATAGTATTTGTCAAGAATATTTTAGTCTAATACAATTATTTAGGGCTAGCAAGGCATAGTCATATTCTTTAAAGCAATATGTTGACCTTGACCGGGTGGTTTATTACTATTCTGATTACGTGGAATTCATTAAATCCCGAAGGAGACAAAAAGGTTTGTTTTCTCTTTAAAAGATGGAGGTTGGTGAGCAACAATCAGCCAAATGCTAACATTAAACAAGAACAAACTAACAAGTGGAATTTCTAGTCTACAACATGCATGCCTCCAACTGGAATCACATTACTCACCGAACACAGTTTTCACCACGCATGGTGTAAACTGGAGATATGTTGACAACCAAGTGGATGGTCGCATGACCACCACTTGTGGTCGATATATTTTGGGCTTATTATTCATTTTATGGCACTTTGTGACTCCCATATGATGAGTGTGGGATAAATAATAGGGATACCATTTCCTTTTAGAGAAAACCTGTGCAATATCACAATCATGGTAATTCTAGCCAACAAGTAGAGCATCAGATACCCTATTTTAACATTCATTATTTTTGCAGGGTTTCCATAGATGATGAATTCAGTGAATTCCAAGGTATTTTCTTAATCTTGGCACGGTATTGAGCATCATAGAGTATATATGATTCATGAACCTCCATAGAAATTACAGTACATTTTTTAGATTTTTCTAGGAGTAATGGTGCCTCCAAGATTAGGGTCCAAAATTTGAGAGCTCGATTATCATCATAAGACTAAGCTCTTTAAAGTATCCTCTGTAGTATGTGATAAGGGTTTAATTGAGAGTGATGTGCGCTGCCCAAAATGCATCAACCACTCATAATGTATTGCTATCATCGTATTTGTTTTTTGAGTCTAAAAAAACACACCTACTAATAGTGCATCAATATTCAAGCCTGTAACTTCTTCCTAAAGATTGAACCGCATCTCAGGGAATGTCACAGTCAACTATGATTAGTTTGACCAAAGTTTTGTTGCTATATAGGTGAAGGTTTGACTCTACAATATGAATGCACACGTCGGGTCATTCAAATGATATTTCAAACAATAAAGTTATTCCCTTTTTATTTTGTCAAGGACTATAGTGCATTTGGCCGCTGGCTTAACTCTAGAATTCTACGGATCTAAAGGTCTAGGTTTGGAAACCCTTAGAGTAACATAAGGTACATTGTTTTTTATAATTTAAATTGATTTAATTGGGCCGTGTCCATGGCCAAAGCCTTTATGAATTTATACTATATATAATTATATGTATATATATATATTAATTTTAGGTAAGGCTTGCTATGATTATCCATAACCACCAATGATGTTTACTCCAAGGTCTAGGAATGTTTGAATATAATAAATCTATGTATTTATCAATGAAAGTTCCATAACACTCCTCATAGAATACTCTTAATCATGCCATTTACTATATATTGAGCCATAATGATATATGGACCATACATAGAGAAGGTAATACCCGGTTACCCAATGTTCTTAACCTCTATTTTCTAGGTTTAATTATTATACTAACATTCAAACATAAAATCTATGGGTGTACAATCATAGAAATATAATTAGTGTAAGACATAAGATTGAAACAATGAAATATAAGTTCATAGATATGTAAGAGGCTTTTTCGACCTGGTAAATTTGAAAAAGCTCCCAAAAACTCCTAACTTGATTTCCTTGGCTTCCATGACTAGCAATCCTTCCTTCTTGCTCCCTTCTCCCAAATATATTTGGCAAATGCTTCTAAAAACTTTAAACCATTTGGTTTCTGTTTCACCAAAGGGTGAAGAGCATAATCCCTAAGCACAAGTTTTCCTCTCAAGAATGGTTTTTTTCTGTCTTTCCTTCTTCCCGAAATCTTTCAATTTACAGGAGATCATTCTCTCTCATGGACTATAGGTGGTTATTATTTTATTAATCTCCCACTTATCCATAAGAAACTAAAGTGATAAAGATATTATAATTAAAGTCTAAGGTCATAATACACTACCTTAGTGGCTTCATTATTTAATATGCCACCATATACGAGGAATATAAAGTAATAGTAGCATGACTTTTATCACATGCCATTCATCCGTAAGTGGCTAAAGTGATTAAAATAATAATTTTATACTCTTTCACTAGCCCATATATGGATTATTAAAATACTATTGCATGGTGGGCATAGTGGGATACCCACTTATCCCTTCTAGAGATATATTATAAATAATAAAAAGGAATCTTATAAGAGGATGAATAATAGTAAAATGTTTATTTTTTATTATTCTAGAAAGTTAGTGCCCCCTCTTGATACTATATGACTTTGAAAAAATTTGTGAGCACCTGGTTGAGTTAAATTAGGTTAACCAAACCTAATGACTTTTTATTATGTAAAAGATACTTTTACATCCTATTTAGTTTCTTCCTCAAAATGTATTTCAAAACACCAAATATACCAACAACATTCTCCAAAACTCTATAGCTTACCAATATCCCTTAAAGGTTCATAAAACTAAGCAATAGTCTCATAATCAACAAGCATAAGGGTTCGGTCAAGATGGGATGTGACATACTCCCCCTTAGGCTAAACATAGTCCCTTGTGTTATCATGGTAAGTAAGCAATATAACATAAAAGTATAGTAAATAAAATAATAATCATAATACTTTTACCAAAATGAAATCACATGAATACATGCAAACTTAGTATTCCAAACCATTGTTTTTTCCTGAATATGGATTTTAATATAGTATCACTATCACCATCACAACCAGGAAGCTAGTCATAGACATCATTTTCCAATGGTGTAGTCATGAGTATACCTATATGCACGTAATTATCCATGTTACCCATGGGTTACCTTTATCATCATATCCCGTTTTGGCCAGTTTCTCGTTCCTAGTGGTCGAACAACTCCTTCCTATGAGAAGGTCAAATTCTTCCACCCATGAGAGCTCTTGTACATGTGATGCAATAGAATATCAACAATACCATATTATTCAACAATATAAAGCACTTATAATTCAATAATTACTTTGCATGATAATGTCAAACATCATAAATGTCATGAAATATAAATCATATGCATATAAACCATCATAGAGTTTTTTTGCAGCATCTATCAATGCATAGGTATCTCAATAAAGCAACAAAGTATCTATCTATGCATCAAACATAG
Organism: Wollemia nobilis; assembly: GCA_028583015.1. Classification (NCBI taxonomy): domain Eukaryota; kingdom Viridiplantae; phylum Streptophyta; class Pinopsida; order Araucariales; family Araucariaceae; genus Wollemia; species Wollemia nobilis. The sequence continues at coordinate 249,920 of JAQPPZ010000386.1, read as the reverse complement.
TCAAATTGAAACAATATTACACATTGTTTTCAAATAAATTAGGGAAGTGATTCCTCATGTCCTCCACCTTTTCCTAGGTGGTGTTTCTTTCTTAATAAAGATCCCACTGGACCTTGCACTGCTCTGTTTTGCTTCCTCATGGTCTTGGAATGAAACTCGAGAATATTTACTGGTTTCACCTCAATGTACGTTGGGTTTGCCATCTGCAACTTAGAGATATCCAAAACATGATTAGGATCATCAATTTATTTCCTAATAAGGGACACATGGAAAGAATCGTGGATCTTTACCAAGTTAGGTGGCAAGTCAAATTTTTAGGGAAAAAAACTAACCCTTTCTAGGATGAAGAATGGCCCAACATATTTAGGATATAACTTTATTGAATTGATAGCACTTTTCATAGGTTTCAACCTCAAGAATACTCTATCCCCCACAAAGAATTCTCAATGAGTTCTCTTCGAGTCAACATAACTATTCTAGAGATCTGAAGCTTCCTTAAGCCTTTTTCGAATCACCTTTAATTGTTCTTCCATTTCATTGAGTGTATCGGGTCTAATGTTGACTCGATCCCCAATATTATCCCATGATGATGATGTTCATAATATTTGACCATATAAAGCTTCAAAAGGAGCCATCTTCAAAGAAGCATGGTACCCATTATTGTAAGCAAATTCTACTAATGGTAAGAAATCTTCCCACTAAGATTTTTGATCCATGCAATACATGTGGACCATATATTCTAGGACTTGATTAACTATTTTTGTTTGTCCATATATCTCTAGGTGATAAGCAGAAATTATATTAAGAGTAGTGACAATAGCATGATGAAGATCTCACTAAAAGTTAAATGTAAATCTAGAATCTTAGTCGAAGATGATCACTTAAGGAAATCCATATAACCTAAATATTTGTTTGTTGAATATATCAGCTATTGCTACCGCATCATATTTAGTTCTTTCAGGAATGAAATATGCTACCTTGGTTAGTGTATCCACTACCACAAGTATCGAATCTTGTTGATACCTAGTATTTGGTAACCCAACTATGAAATATCATATGTCTATTATGTTCTTCTTGGTTACATAAATAAATTAGAATATCATCTAAAAATACCAATACAAATCAATCCAACTAATTTCTAAACTCTTTGTTCATCAAATTTAATGAAAGCAACTAGTGCATTGGTCAACCCAAATGGTAGAACAATGAATTCATAATGTCCATACCAAGTTTTAAAAGCAATTTTATGAGTATCCTCATCTCAGATTCTTAGCTGATGATATCCTGATTTTAAATCAATCTTAGAGAATATGGTTGCCCCTTTGAGTTTATCAAAAATGTCTTCTATCCTTGGTAAAGGATACCTATTTTTAATGGTAGCTTTGTTTAAAATCCTATATTCTATACAAGGTCTTAGTGAACCATCCTTCTTCCTTACAAATAGTACTGGTGCTCCCCATGGAGATACACTTGGTTTTATTAATCCTTTGTCTAGTAATTATTGTAAATGTACTTTTAATTCTTGCATATCTATATGATTCATTCTGTAAGGAGTTCTATGAAAGGATTCTATACCAGAAATTAATTAAATAGTGAATTCAAACTCACATTTGGGAGGCATTCTTGAAAGTTCTGAAGTAAATACTTCCCTATATTCTTGCAGATTTGGGAATTTTTTGAATACCTTTTCTTTATTGTCTTCAACTTCTTTTAGTTTGACCACATAAACCATTTATCTCTTTCTTAAAACCTTCTTTAGTTGCATCGTTGACAATAACACAGGCTCAAACGATCCTTGTTCACTAATTATTTTTACCCTATTCTCTTTATCATTAGTGAATTCTATCCATCGATCTTGGAACTTGATCAAATATTTATGGGATTTTAACCAATCCACCCCCAAGGTGATGTTGAAGGCATGTAATGGTGCTACATAAAGGTGCCAAGTGGTAATACTAGTGGGTAAGGTTATCTCAACTATGGAAAAATATTGATCCACGAAGTAGGTCTGTCCTGAACCATACTCCACTTTCCAACCTTGTGCCAATGATCCAAGTCTTTATGGTATGTCCCTTATTATGATACTAGATATAAAGCTATGTGTATCTCTACTATCTATCAATATTTTAACATCTCTACCAAATATTTTACCTTTTATGAGCAAGGGAGTTGCTTGTCCTTACAGGTTCTGTTTCCTGGTAGCTATGTAGATTTTGTGTTCCTTCCCTTTTGCCTTCTTGCTAGATTTTACATGGAGGGGAAAATTTCTTACATAATGCAGACCTCCACAATCATAAAAACTTGAATTATAGTTCTAGTTCACTCCTTGGATAGGCTTATCCTTCTCATTAGGAGGAGCTTGTCCTACCTGATTCAGAGGTTGGGGTCTTTCTGCATTATTGTTATTTTTAAACTTTGGTTGGAATCCCTTTTTAAAGTGACCTAATTTTCCATTGTTCTTCCTTGCAAACTTGGGATTTCCACTATCCTTCTAATGCTATTCAGGTTACCACTTCCTCTTCACCTGATGGTGATACTCCTTCTTTGGCCCATTTGAAGTGTTAACCATTCTTCTATTAGGATTCAAATTGTATTATGCCTGACATGTTAGTTCGTAAGCTATTTCTAAATCATTTGGTTTGTGCATATTGGCTGAATTCCTAATATGATACACAATTCCTGAGAGGAATTTATGTACTTTTAGCTTGTTATCCTTTTTATAGGATGGAACATATTTAAGAAATCATATGAATTGCCTATAGTAGGCCTCTATAGGATATATTCCTTGTTGGAGTTGAACAAAATCATCAAGTTTCTTCATATAGAATTGTTCCATGAGGAACATTTTTCTAAAGGTATTTACAAAATCCTCCCATTGGAAGTGAATGACATTGATATTTTCCTCCTTACTATAAGTTTCATACCATTCTAGACTTATTTATATTAATAGTCCTATGGTCCAGACCATCTTAGTTGTTGAGGAGTAATTTCTCATAGAGAAATAAACCTCTAATTCATTCAACCAAGATTCTGCTAAGTCACCCTCGTCTTTTCTAGTGAATTTCCTAACTTTCACATGTTTTAAGTCTTTCTCTAACTCCCCATTAATATGAGCTTTTATCGTATGATCTACTTCATTTGTGTCATTTGCAGGCTCTATCATTGGATTGGTTATTTTAGGACCCCTATTCCCAAATTTTTATATTTCGATCTTAATGTCCTCCAAAAAATTGATGTATTGGACCATTTTCTCTCTATATGAATTCATTTCCCCTTGCATTACTTGCACAAGAGTTGTGAGGTTTTCTACTCTACCTGAGTTTCCTAAACTTTTCCCTACAATTCTATATTCAATACCGTCAGTACTAATTGGTCCCTCTTTATGAGTGATCCTCTTCCTTCCACTTATCAACTTAGGTGGCATTTTTCCTAGTTAGAGAATCGTATCAGTTTGTAAACATGCAAATTTTAGTTTGCTACATTATTTAACTAATCAAACAAGTTAAGCAAACATTTAATATATCAATTTTGTATCAATTCAGATGAAGCTTTGTGCCTAATAAACCTAGGATCTGATACCAACTATAATTTCCCAAAATTCATAACAAAAAAAACTTAGGAAATTTTTTTAAGCTTCATCACTACTGGTAGTTCATCTTTGAATTCAAGTATATTCATGTGGTTCTCTTATGGATGAATACCTAAGTAAGTTCAAGGTTGCACTTCATAGGAACTCAACATGGTCAGTGTCTATCCTATGGATAGGAGTGGCCAACTCCTATAATGATCTGCAGGTAAGGTTTCTTTACCTTGTACTTGGGAATTCTGTCATCTATTTCAATAGGAATGCCTATTTTCCCTTACTATTTTAAATCATACATTAAAATATTTTCTTATGTTAGCTTTATTTAAACCTTATACATTAGGTGTATGCCTTGAGGATTATCTTATTATTCCTTATAGACAGAACAAAAATCATTGCAATGCTTAAATTAACACATCCACATTAATAAGTTAAGGGGGTTATCACACAAACCAATGTAGACTTGTAAATGGCTATAATTAAGCCTTAATTTAACCAATCAACCATAATCTCCACGAGGTTAGATAATATTCACATTTATATTTAAGTTTATTTCATAATTGATATCCTAAAGTTACATCCTTAAGTGATATGCATGGTTCCATCATTCACTTTAACATTAGGATTACTCTAGGAGATTTAGAACCCATATTTAAATCACATTCAAAGGTCTAATCCAAACATTTGATAACTTTATGTCATAATACAACTTGCATTATTTTCCATGATAATTTACTAAAGAGAACTACATTGCTTTCAATCCTCTTAAAGAGTAATACAAATCAATTACATTTTGACCTCAAAGAGGTACTCTTACAATAATAATGACCCTTCGTTTAATAATACCTTTGTAATACATACATATTCATAATAGAAATCGAGTAGGACCAATCTTCATTTGACTCCACTCGAACCACCAATACTTGATTTAAGGTAAATCATGATCAGGACAACCCATAACATGTATATGAAATGCATTCTAATCAAGCAATAACAAGTAATGATTCTTTCCAATGAATGCAACTAACTCAATACATTTATCATAATGCAGTTTTATCCAAAGCAATCAATTATTCAAAATAAGGAATCCCATACTTTCCTAAGATAAATAAATCATACTCTTATCTCATATCTTTCCATAAAAATATACCTTGGATCAAATATCTTTACAACCATTTATTGCTAGTTTCTTTTAAAGAATAACCCATTCTTATTTCAACTAGAGATAGCATTAATATACTCATGTTTCTTTCAACCTTTAAACATATCATACTTTCACAAATAACTCATATTTCTATTAAATTAGAAATAGCAATTTAAACAAACATACTCACTTTGAGTAATTCAAATTTCTATCACAAGTGTGTTTAGTTTGTTTGGATTTCTTTATTTCTTCCTCAAATTTGGCTACCAAATTGGTCCAAGATCTACCCATGAGATCGTTCTATAGTTTCTATAGTTAGCTAGCATCTCTCTTGTAATATACCCATGAGATTACTCAAAATTTAGCTACAAATAAACCCATAATTCATCACACGATATACACTATAGATTGCAATTTTGGCCCTCAATTGGTTATAGGAAGTACATTATAGATATTTACTTTTATCAAAGGAGATTTACAAATCAATATCATGACAAGGATAGACTATAGTTCCATAAGAAACATTGTTCCAAACTAAAAATTAATTTACTAGATAATTAAAAGTCCTTTATTTTTAACTATTCCAGGTTTTATTTCTCCTTCTCACAATAGACGTAATTTTCCTTATAAACCAAAGTCCCATACCTTTGGTTTACCAATGAATCTTTTAATATACTATCTAACTAAGTTTTAGTATTTTTCTTTCATTTCAACATACATGGTAAGTCTTTTTCATTTTATAAACCAAAGTATCATTCCTACGATTTATAAATTAACCACTTCTCTTAAAATTTTGCTAAGGTTTTCTCTTTTGTTTCAATGCAAAATGAAGTTTTTTTTTTTTATATTATTGATTTACAATCAATCCCTTGCATAATGGATTTAAAGTCCCATACCTTTAAATCCATAAACATCCGTTCCTTCAACCTAATTTATCATGATGTATCCTATTGAAAACATCCCAAGTCGATAGTCTTTCTCAAATGGATACAAGGTCTACAATCACTTTATTTTCAATAATTTGATTACAAGTTTTCCCAAAATTATTAACCCATACTCTACTCCTTACTAGACATAAAGTGATAGTGTTTATCAAGAATAATTTAGTCTAATATAATTATTTAGGGCTAACAAGGCATAGTCATATTCTTTAATGCAATATGTTGACCTTGATAGGGAGGTTTATTACTATTCCAATTACATGGAATTCATTCAATCCCAAATGAGACAAAAATGTTTGTTTTCTATTAACAATGCGGTGATTGATGAACAAAAATCAGCCAAGTGTTAACATTAAATGAGAATAAACTAACAAGTGGTAGTCCTAGTCTAGGACATGCATGCCTCCAACTAGTATCACATTACTCATCGATCACATAGTTTTCGCCATGCATGGTGCCAAATGGAACTCTGTTGACAACCAAGTGGATGGTCGCATGACCACCACTTGTGGTCAATATATTTTGGGCTTATTATTCATTTTATGGCACTTTGTGACTCACATACTATGAGTGTGGGATAAGTAATATGGAAACCCTTTCCTTTTAGAGACAACCTACACGATATCACGATCATGGTAATTTTAGCCAAAAAGTAGACCATCAAATACCCCATTTTAATATTCATTCTTTTTCTAGGGTTTCCTTAGATGATGAATTCAGTGAATTCCAAGGTATTTTCTTAATCTTGGAATGATATTGAACATCATAGAGTATAGATGATTCGTGAACCTCCATAGTAATTATAGTGCATTGTTTAGATTTTTCTAGGAGTAATGGTGCCTCCCAGGTTAGGCTCCAACATTTGAGAGATTGGTTATCATCATAGTACTAAGCTCTTTAAAGTATCCTTTGTAGCATGTGATAAGGATTTAATCAAGAGTGATACACGCTACCAAAAATGCATCAACCACTTAGAATGTACTACTATGATCGTATTTATTTTGTTGAGTTCAAAAAAACACACCTACTAATAGTGCATCACGATTCAAGCCTGTAACTTATTCCTAAAGACTGAACCACATCTCAGGAAATGTCACAGTTGACTATGATTTGTCTAAACGAAGTTTTGTTGTTGTACAGGTGGAGGTTTGACTCTACAATATGAATGCACACGTCAGGTCATTCAAATGATATTTCAAGCAACAAAGTTATTCCTTTTTTATTTTTTCAAGCACTATAGCGCAGTTGGCCAGTGGTTTAATTCTAGTATTTTATGGATCTAAAGGTCTAGGGTTCAAAACCCGCAAAGTAACATAAGGTACATTTTTTTTATAGGTTAAATTGATTTAACTAGGTCATGTCCATGGCCAAAACCTTTACGAATTTATACTTTATATGATTATATGTATATATATATATTTAATTTAGGTAAGGATTGTTATGATTATCCATAACCACCAATGATGTTTACTCCAAGGTCTAGGAATTTTTGAAGATAATAAATCTATATCTTTATCAATGAATAGTTCCACAACACTCCTCATAGAATACTCTTAAGCATACCATTACTACATATTGAGCCATAATGATATATGGACCAAAAACAGAGAAGGCAATACTCGGTTACCCAATGTTATTAACCTCTATTTGCAAGATTTAATTATTACACTAACATTCCAACAAAAAATCTACAGGTGTAAAATCATAAAAATACAATGAGTTCAAGACTTAAGCTTGAAACAATGAAATATAAGTTCATAGATATGTAAGAGGCTTTTCCAAACTGGTAAATTGGCAAAAGCTCCCAAAAGTTCCTAACTTGATTTCCTTGTCTTTCGAGACCAACAATCCTTCCTTCTTGCTCCCATCTCCCAAAAATCTTTGGAAAATGCTTCTAAATACTTTAAGCTTTTTGGTTTCTGTTTCACCAAAGGGTGAAGAGCATAATCCCTAAGCCCAAGTTTTTCTATCAAGAATATTTTTTTTCTTTTCCGAAATCTTTCAATTTATAGGAGAGCATTCTCTCTCATGGACTACAGGTGGTCATTATTTTATTAACCTACCACTTATCCATAAGAAAATAAAGTGATAAAGATATTATAATTAAAGTCTAAGGTCATAATACACTACCTTAGTGGCTTCATTATTTAATATGCCACCACATATGAGGAGTATAAAGTAATAGTAGCATGACTTTTATCACATGCCATTTATTTTATAAGTGGCTAAAGTGCTTAAGATATTAATTTTGTACTTTGTCACTATCCCATAGATGGCTTATTAAATTACCATTGCATGGTGGGAATAGTTTGATGCCCACTTATTCCTTATGGAGGCATGTTCTAAAAAATAAAAATGAATCTTTGAAGAGGGTGCATAATAATAAAATATTTCTTTTTTATTATTCTAAAATGTTAGTGCCCCCCCTCTTGATCCTATAGGACTTTGACAAATTTGGAGAGCACCTTATTGAGTTAAATTAGGTTAACCAAACCTAATGACTTTTTTTTTATCATGTAAAATATACTTTTACATCCTATTTAGTTTCTTCCTCAAAATGTATTTCAAAACACCAAATATACCAACAATATTATTCAAAACTCTATAGATTAACAATATCCCTTAAAGGTTCATAAAACTAAACAAGTCTCATAATCAACAAGAAAAAGGGTTTGGTCAAGACGGGATGTGACATGAACATTGGATCTATTCAATTTTTTCTAGAATGTTTTTTGAAATCCTAAAGAAGGATAAGAAATACACTGGAATACTTTGCAGAGTAGAATTTCCTAGCTTTGTTTAAAATGAAACCGTTCTAGCTGGTGAACTTATTTTGAACCCTTTAAATGATTGAATCCCATAAAGATGGCTTTGAGGCCCATTTAAACAATGACATTCCAAAATACATCGATGTGAGGGAACTGCTGTTGCAACCCAAAATTTTTGTAATCTTTTTCTACCAGTCTACTCGGGTGTTAAAGAAGAAAAGCATACTTTTCCTAAAATTCACTTTTTGGCATACCACTTTCTCAAAATCCTCCAGAATGGATTTGATAGCTTTAGCTTGAGGAATCAAAGCTAAAAAAGAGATTAAAGTATCATTCACAAATTGCTAATGAGAAATAGGGTTAATTGAATAGGTCAACATCAAGAATTCAATAACTGGATTAGCCTGTATAGCCCTACCCAGAGCTTTGGCCAACAAGATAAAGATATAAGGTAATAAGGGATATCCCTGGGGAAGCCCCCTACAACTACAAAAATAACCAACCAATGAACCATTAATAATAACAAAAAAACATTGCTAAAGAGATACAATATTTTACTAGACTCAACTAACTCTGCACAAAGCCAAACTTATTGAGAACTCTAAACAAGAAATCCCAAACCACCATATCATACACCTTGTTCATATCTAGTTTGAGGAGATTCCTGGGACTTCCAGTTTTATTAGTTAAATAAATGATATCATGCATTTCTATTATGCCATCCAAAATTTACCTCCTAGGTAAAAATCCACTATAAGGAGACTAAATGATCAAAGGAAGCAAAATTTTCTATCTATTGGCCATAGACTTATTCAAGATTTTAAAAATTGTATTGCATATGATAATCGGCCTAAAGTCTGTGAATCCATTAGCACCTAGATATTTGGGAATTAAAACCAAGAAGGTGGAGCTCACATAAGTAGGTATGAAGCTTGACCTTTGAACCTCTTTGACTACATTACAAATGTTAGGTTCTAGGATATGCTAGAATATCTAAAATAAGATAGGAAAGAATCTATCAGGCCCTAGATATTTCAGTCCACCCATTGCAAAATCCAGCTTACTAATTTTATCATCACTGAAGGGGTCATAAAGGACCTTGTTTATATCCTCAGAAACTATCTCCAAAATAAAATGTAACAGTCAATATTCGATAGGCAAGTTCTTGCAAACAGGAGAGAAAATAAAATATTTTAAAAATTGACAAAACTTGCCCTAATATCTTCTATATATTTGGAAACATCACCATGATATTTTTTAATCTCTCTAATCCTATTAAGGCTTCTATGCCTCACCGTAAAAGAATGGAAATAATTTGTGTTATGGTCTTCTTCTTGGAGCTAAAGGGACCTAGATTTCTATTGCCACATTATCTCTTCCTCTGCCAGTACATTATGTAAATCAGATATAATACATATTTCTCTAGACCTCATATCCTCTACTACCTTTGAGGATGCATAATTAGCTTCAAATTATTTGAGGAGTTCACATAATTTTTTTTCCTTAAAGAAAAATTTCCAAAGATGTTTTTGTTTCACTCCAAGTTGGCCTTAATAAACCTCAACTTGAAAGCATTTTGAGAAATAAGGTGCCCTGAGAAATTCTTGGCCCACCATTCTCTAATCCTAAATTCTAATTTTGGGTGCTACAACCACATGGCCTCAAATCTAAAGGGCCTCAGAAAGAATGGAGTATTCGAGACTTTCTCCAACACTAGAGGATCATGACCAAAAGCTATTTTAGGGAGAGAAATCAACATCGCATCTCCAAAATAAGGGATCCCCTCTTTGGAGATAAGAAATATATCAAGTTTTATCTAGATATTTTGGCTCCCCAAACATAGATTGCTCCATGTAAATTTGGATCCGTTTAGCTCCATATCCATGAGTTCTTAGGAATTCACAAAGGAGGTAAATTTCTCTATACTCTTGTAGAAGGGAGTTCTACCTTTATTATTTGAGGGATATAAAGGAGTATTAAAGTATCCCACTAAAATCCAAGCTTCCCCTCTAAAAATTTCTCTCATTATTCTTAGGGAGTTCTATGGAGTCACTCTATTCTAAGGTGAGTTAGGAGCATATATATTCAAAGTGATCGAATTAAATCCTGAATATTTGGAAGACAAAAAATATTTATGACTTTATCAGAGATAAAATTAATGAAATATTCAATATAATTGGGATCCCACATGCATAAGAGACCCCTTGAAGCTTGGTATAAAATTGGATTCTCTCCAAATTCTCATCTTAACTATTTTAGCACTAAAACTATCCATCTTTGTCTCCTATACAAGAATAATATCTAGTTTAAATTCTCTCCTTATAGAGGCTAGATTTCTATACTTAACAATACTATTAAGACCTTTGATATTCTACAAAATGACTTTCACTTATGAGATTTGGAGAAGTTACCTCCATTCAAATAATTAAGGTATTGACAAAATGAATCTAGATTAAGTTGCTTGGCTTTTGACTCTTTTCCTTCTAAAATTTAAACTGACATCGTAGGCAATTTGTAATATCTATTTTTGCCTCTCTATTCCTTACAACTTTATTATAAGGCTTTCCAACCTTCTTGGGAACCCCCACATCAATTGAGCCTCTTTGAAGGCTTCTTATATTTGGGTAGAGGAACTTTGTCCTTGAATATACCTCCCCATAACTAAGATATTTAATGATCACAGGATTGATAGAAGAACGATGATTCCTTCAATTTTTGAGGAGAAACTTGGGCTTCAAGTTGAGCCCCTTTCTCCTCATCACAAATTTTTTATCTAGAATATAGGCATTGAAAAGGTTTTTGAATGAAATATTGAGGGATACTGATCTCTGTAACCCAATATTCTTTACTCACTTGTGGGAGACCATAGTACGAGCTAGCTTGATTATTTACCACCAGCCTTTAGGGCTAATAATATCAATTGCCAAGACCTCTTCGACCACCCTATTATATATAATTAGGGGTTATGGAGGTGGATTTAAAGACCTAATTGAGATTGGTAATTATTGTGAACCTCTACCCTAATTCTTAGGGCTCATTTGTTTTCTTACCTAGTTCTTCTTGGGACCATCCTTTCTATTTTGAATACTTTTTGGACATGAAACCAGAGTGTTGCCTTTCCTCTTAATACTTTAAGAGTCTATTTTCATAGATAATATATTGGGCCCAAGGTCCATTCTTGGGTATAAGATCAATATGATTAGGTAGATCTGCATTTGGGTCTTCCATTATACGCATTCAAGCAAAAACCATTTTGTACTTTAACCTAGTGGTCGAGTCGATTAGAACTAACTCTCCAATAAGCTTAGTAATATCCCGTAGGATATCATCGTACTAGATATGGAAAGGCAAATCTAGGAGTCTCATCCAAAGAGGAGCCAAATGAATTTTTAGATCTTCGGATTAAAATAAGGACCCCATTTACATAGGAAAAGCTCTTTTTTTTTAAGAACTAAGGACCCCCAACCAGAATCCTATTTGAATCTTCCTCGCAATTAATTTTTATCAAGAAAAATACATTCAAGATCCCAACAATATCCAAAGATCATATTGGATTCCATTTTACTAAATCCCATATTTGAATGGCATCAATATCAGGTCTACCTCTATGAAAGTTTCCAACAAGGTTCCACGATCCTTCCTCCATGGTAATTACGACTAGATTATCCATAATAACTAGCTTATCTCTAGAGGGTGATAGGTCAATAATGAATTTATATTTTTGAACCCAAAAACCCTTATTAGTAACTGAAGCAAAGGAAAGATGTTAAGGAAGGGCACAACACTCGGGGACACCCATCAGCATTACCAATAAAAATAGCCTCATTATCTATGAAATGGGTAGAATCATCGATGAGAAAAACCACCTCAATATTTGGGTCCTCTCCATATTACCTTCATATATTACCAACCGCCTTAGGACCAACTATAAAATTTGCTACTTGCAAGCTAATAGTTGAACTGCTAGTGGTTCCCTCATCGATCGAAACCTACAAACCACCATCAAATTCCTCTCACGCCCACCTCCAAATACTTTAGGTGCTATCCCACACTTACCTAATTCAAATTATATGACTCTCATCCTCACTTGGAACTCTTAATACTGACCTAATAATAATTCCATATTTCACCATCAAATAATTTTTTTATATTTTAACATGTTTTCATATTTTAATTTTTTATTTGCACCTAAATGCAGGGTAAGGTAGCCACTACAAGGATAAAATAAGATGTTGTTGTAAGGGGCCGCATTCCAAAGGTCACTAGTGATTTAGAAGACACAAGGCCTAAAGCATCATCATTGCACAAGCCTCTTAAAAATTCAAGGTTAGTTTCTTCTCATGCAGTTTCTCATCCACATGTGCCTGGACATATTGTGCAATGTGAATCTAGTGAGGCCACACCAATGATAGGTAAGTTTACTATTTGGACCTTCTTTGTATATATTTTTCTTGTTGAAATAAAAAAAAAAACCTTTTTCATATATTTTTAGTGTTATGCCCCATCCCCCCGCACCCACATCAACATGCCTTCATAGACTAGAGGGTAGGAATAGATCTCATCATCTTTGGGTAAGTGTCTATATATATATATATATATATATATATATATATAATTTTCTTTAACAAAATTTTATTATTATGTTTTTAGGTGCCTCCTCATAATTTACTCAAAGAAGGCAACATATGATGCTACCACCACCACCACCTCCACCATGACAATAATTAATGAGAGGTCAATTCAGGGGTGGAAAACAACTTGTTGGAGCAATATCATGAGTGGTAGCAAGCTAGACAATTTCTACCTTTCCAAATATGTCATTTTCAATAGGTTGTTCATTACAAAAAATTTTGAGCTCAAGATTAGATAATCCTCAATTAGAGGATGATTATCTATTATAGGAAAACATTCCAAGGTTCAAAGCAATATATGTGCTTCAATCACAACAAACACAAGAACGTACTATAGCCCAACAAACCTCATCGTCACATTTTGACACTAGCAACCCTAGTCCTCAAACTAAGGATGAAAAAGATAATTTCTTTAAAAATATTTTAATGGCTAATATGAAATACTAGTAAAAGAAAAATTGTTTCATGATATAAAAGAAATGAGGGATTGGGATTTTTGGACCAAGGTCCTTATTAAGGAGATAAATGCCCTATATAAAATTTTTAATAAAAGATAAGATATTTTTCTGTGGTTCAAAACAAAAAAGAAAATCTTGGTGGTCTATTACATCAAGCTAATTGAAGCTCAGTGACCACTACATTTTTGTATAATCATGAAATTTTAAATATTATGTTGAACAAATTGAATAACCTTAATGTTGAAGCCCAAGCATATTATAACCAATGGGCATATGATAAGAAGAAAGTTGCAGTTGCTAAGACTTCAAAGGATGTGATTGAGGTGAGACTTTAGTTACAATATATTAATTTTATGGTTATATTTTATCATATAACTCAAATAACTTATGTTTTATTTTATTTTCATAGTCAAATTTTGATAATTTAAAGAAAAAAGTTATTGGTATAGATGTTAATATTCGCATGGTGAATAAAACACTCAAATATGTACTGAAAATGAAGGAAACATTACAAGCCAAGGTTTTATATTAATAACTATTTAAAAAATATTATAAACGAGCACAATATGGATCCACATATATTGCTTAAGAAGTATCAAAAAAATCTTGGTACAACACAAGAAGATCCAACCCCAAAAGAAAGAGCATTGTTGAGGAGCATACAAAAGATAGAGGAAGGTATCATCAGAACTAGAATACTAGCAATGCAGTTTGTTGACATAGGAGATAAGGGAAAAGAACCTGAAACTTCAAGAGATTCTCCAAAGGTGATCTAGATACACAAGGAGCGAGAGTGACTGAATCTATCTCAAAGCCCCAAACTCAAAATTAAGATATTTTAAAATGTTTACTAGCTAACAATAAATTTTGTTGTATTATAGTCAACGATTTTGTACAATGTATATTTTCAATACAAAAAATGAAAATATAATTTATTAATTATTGTCTTTAATCATTCAATGGTTATTTATATTTATATTCTTGTGATGCTTTTATATTTACTATTGTAATTTCAAATAACAAACGGAATATTATTATGATATAATTCAGTTTTGCTAATACATTAAAATAAATGCATTAACAATACTATAATATAAAACATAAGCTTTTACCAATTAACATAGTTAGGACAATACAATATAAAACATACAATTTGACAAACAATATTGTGATATAAAACATAAAGTGAAATCTTAGAAAATGATAACAAATAAAATCAAATATTTTAATGTTGTTAAATCTTGAAAATTTTACAATTGAGGTAGTTGAAACAAACACTCCCTAATTTTTTTTAGAATCACTTGTAAGCATATTTGATATTTATGTCTTCACTATTTGATCACTGCAATCAATATTATCCTCATTATTGTGTGTATTAGTAATACCCCTTTTGTCTTCTAGGGATTTCTAGTATGCCAATGCTTTATCATAGGGAAATTTATCTAGCTCATACGATGACATAAATTCTCAAACAATTTTCTAAATTTTTATCTAGCCTATTACACATTTTAGATTTCACAAAATATAGTGGACTAAAAACCCTCTCATTTTCCACAAATCCCAAATTCATTTTTTGATATATTTCACATAAACAAAAATACTCACTCATTGTATCTTGTAAGACAATACTTGGATACATTTTTTCCACAAACGTGTAATGGAACCAAAATCATAGAAGCTACTCAAAAATGATATTTGATCAATCGTTGTCATTCCAAAATATGATGATTGTTGTGTTAAAAGTTATTTGTTGAGAATACCTTTGGTTTAAATACCATTGAATTCCACAATTTTACTTAAATGTTTAGAAAGTGTGCCCATACATTTAACAAATAACTCGTGTATATTTGTAGTCATTACAAGGGACCAAAAATTTGGGGTTAACCACACCTATGCCCTCAAGCAACTCATCTCTTTTAAACCAATCTCTTGTTTATCTTGTAAATGATTCTACTATTTTTAATAAGTTATTCTTAGTATTTTTAAAAACTACTTCAAATCCATTGTGTGTTATGGGAATTTATTCAACATTATCCATAACTATATTTAACCATATTTCAAAACAATAAAGAGGTCTCATCTTTCCACAAACATTAATACATAGATGATCATTATTTAACCGTATTTCACAACAATAAAACTTTTTGGATCATTCACGTTAGTTAATTCTTTTAAACTATCAAACAAAGGATCTATGAAATTTCCTTTCAACACGTATATCCTATCAATATGCATACGTATTTATTTTTTTATCTTGATTAAATAAACAATATAGATAGATATTTCTTGTGCATATTTAATCAATCTATTTATTTCTTGGAACATTGGAAGAATACCATATAGTCTTAGAAGTGTTTCCAAGTTAGTCAAAAGGTATAGCAAATATTTTTCCTTATCAGCTACCCTACGATTTTCTTAGATAAACCTTGTTAAATTTTGATATTCTATAAAAAAAATTGTATGCAAGATGGTACAATGAAATCCACCTTGTATCCACATCTTTTAACAATTTTCTTCCTTCTAGAACTCTTAGTGCAAATTAATGAAACTTTTAAAACCTTTTTGGACTGTATGAAAAATAAAAATGTATTTCACGGATGAGTTCCTCCACTTCCAAACTTATCGAAATAGCTCACAATTTTATATACAAGATTAATTCTATGAGCCATGCAATAAATAGATATCAAATATGAGGTAATTGATGTCTAAATCTGAACACAAAGACCACTCTAGTGGCATTGCATTGTAGCACCACCGTTAGTCCCAACACATATTAACTTTGTGGCTATTTTTATATCATTCATTCTTGCAATATCTTTTAAAGTAGTTACAAAAATATCTTATAGGTTTTCCACATTACAATTTTCCACCATATTGTGTAGCAAACTAGGATGTATTACAAGATTTTGCAATGTGTATACATGCATACAAATCCAATATGTGTTTTCAACAACCATCACCTTATCAATTGAAAGTGAAATAAATTTGGTGAGTTTTAATTTCTCCCTTAGGTTCTCTTTATCAACCAATAATAGATATTTTACCATTTCTCAACCACTTTGGTCTGACCAATGGGAACTAGGAAGGTTTTGCACATCAACTAGCTAAAATAGATGCTTATAATTAATGAAATCAGACATGGGTCTACCCTTTTAATAATACTATATACAACAACAAACATCAAAATTTTTCAAGCTAAAGTGATCTTCTATTTTTTTTGAAATTGGGCTTGATTCATTCCACCTTTCTCAACAAGAGATTGTTGTAGATTCAATTCTTTTTCATATTATTTTACATATCTAATATGCATACATTCTGATGTATCCTTCCACCTAACTAATTTCTTAACTATTCCATTAATTTTTTTAACTCTTGAATAAACATTACCATAATGTTTTTCTATTGTATCTAACTTCAGTTGCATCTTATGATCCTTACCTAATTTCCAACCACAAATCATGCATCTATATTTTATTGCAATGTCATTGT
Source organism: Wollemia nobilis (assembly GCA_028583015.1). NCBI lineage: Eukaryota > Viridiplantae > Streptophyta > Pinopsida > Araucariales > Araucariaceae > Wollemia > Wollemia nobilis. The sequence goes on along the minus strand of JAQPPZ010000386.1, from coordinate 232,906 downwards.
TGTTCTCTAGCTAGACTGGATCTATAAAGGGATATGTTGATGACCATTCAATCTTAAATGACCTTCAAATAATCTATCTGATTAACATTCTACATTTAGTTTTTTGGCTTGAAGATTATCGAGAAGTTTGTATTGTATTTTATTTATCACTTTCTTTTTCAAATGGTATGTCATTTTGAGGAATATCTTAAAGTGTTTGTTGGATGTCATTGTTAAGAGAATTTTCATGTGAAGGCATCTCTTCATGAGGAATATCTTCAAGTGGAGGTATATAAAGGTCAATAGTGTATTCTACATACAATTATATTCTTTATCATTTTTGGATGTAAGATAACATATTTTCATAAACACAAAAAAAAAAAAATCATATCAACATGCAATATGGCCAAAGCCATATACTAAAAATTATCTTTATTAGGAAGAAAGCATTATTTAAAAGAAATAATAGAATACAAAACTAACTTTTTAGTTAGTAAAAATCATATGTATCTTGAATTTTTATAGATGTCGATGGCTCATTAGATTTTAATATATGTATAAGATATTTGAGAATACTCTTTTCAGTAGAATATTTGCCTCCCTTATTTCCATTGCGAGTAGGTGCCATTATACTTGTAAAGATTTTTTTTTTAGTTTTAGAAAATCAATAAAATGTTGAACAAATATTACTTCTATAAGGCCTCAAAATAATATTTTAACTACAATAAACAGGGGGTTGGTTGGTAAAAATACATACCAATTTTTAGATAGACATTATCACATTTTTTAGTGCATGCCACTACTCTATTTTTTGGAGATAGACAATTGTCTAACTTGTATTAATTAAGAGGCTAAAAAAAATCAATATACAAATCCAAATGTACAACCACATATAGGAATTTCTATAATTTAAGAAAAAATGCATATAGATATGAAATATAATTAGAGATTCAAATGTGGAAAAATACCAGATTATAGTACTAAATGGCCTAAAAAATCATAGTCTTAGTGGAATAGGTAAAGGATCACAATATCTTAAGAGAAGGTTAGCTAGCTGAAAAATCTATTAAAATAAGGGAAAACAAGGAAAAATAGGGAAAAAAATGGGAAACACAACATTGACCTATTTAAAATAAATGATAGGAAACCCTCCAATTTTATGATAAAAAATAGATCTTACGAATACAACTCCTTGAACTAGTATTCTCTAAAAATCAAAAGAAACAAAGAATCAAAATGTATTAAGAGAAATAGAGAATCATAGTGTCTTAAGGGAATATAGAATCATAGTCTCTTAAGAGAAGGTTAGTTACCTAAAAAATATATCAAAACACTCACATGTGGAACAAAGAAAAATAGGGAGAATATTGGAAATAGAGCATTTACCTATTTCTAATTTTAAGATAAAAAAATAGATCTTACTATTATAACTCCTTGAACTCACATTCTTTAAAAAATAAAATAAATAGAGAATCACAATGTCTTAAGAGAAACCGAAAATCACAATGTCTTAAGATAAGGGTAGCTAGCTAAAAAGTACATTAAAATACTCACATGTGGAAGAGATATAAACAAGAGAAAACATGAGAAATAGAGCATTGACATATTTGCAATAAATGATAGAAAAACAACAAAAAGTAGATATTATTACTAGAACTCCTTGAACTCATATTCTCTATTAAAAAAATGAAATAGAAAATCATGGTGTCTTAAGATAAACAGAGAATCAATGTATGAGGAGAAGGACTAATTGAAAAATGCATCAAAACACTCACATGTGGAATAGAGGAAAACAGGGAAAAATAGAGGAAAACAACAAAATAAAAACCTGTAAATTTATAATGAAAAATAGATGTTACTACTATAACTCTTTGAACTCATATTCTCTAAAAATAATATATAGAGGTAAAATTGTGTGCCTTTATTTCTTACTTTTGATGCATGGTTCAGATCTAGTCTTGGTGAAAAACAATATCCGAATTGGATTTGAGTGCAAAGAAAGATCTAGCCCCTATTCTAGTGCAAAGCAGGGTTCGACAAGTGGTCCGGATGGAGAACTAGGTTGTATCTAGTCCAGGTGCAAAGCAAGGTTTGGTCCTTATCTAGGTACAAATCAAGATATGGCTCTAGTCTAGGTGGAAAACTAGGTTCAACTCTTATCCAAGTGAAAAATAATTTTGAATGAGGTTTATATGGTAAAATGTGTTCAAATAATGTCTGAGTAGAAAAATGTTTTGGATACGGTCTAGATGTAAATAATATTTTTTCCTTTGTTCAGGTACAAAGGAGGATCTAGTCCTTGTCTAGGTGTAAATCAAGGTTTGACTTCATTCTGGATTGAAACTAGTTCAAGCTCATGTCCGAGTGAAAAATAGATTCGAATGAGGTTTGGGTGGAAAATGGATCTAGATACTCTCTGAGTGCAAATTAGGGTACATTTCCAAAAGTTTAAAAAAGGATTTGGATACGATCAGTGAAATTTAATGGAATTCTACAGTATATCGAATGTTTTACACGAATGTTTTTTAATTATCCTATCATTTATAATTTCAAGGTGAAAAGGATACTCAATTTAGGTGAGAGTACTTATGATTTAAAAAAAAACAATATTATTATCAATGTGGGGCAAGCCGACCCCTAAAAAATTTTGGACCTAAAAATTTTGAGCGAATGGACTGACATCCAGGGTCTTCAAATTTGCCAGTGTCCATTTTTGAAAATGCTAATATTCTTGAATTAATGAAGATTTTCCACTATGCATGACCTTGACCCATGATATTCATTATAGTTGATCTAAGCATAGGTGATATGCATACATGGAAGAAGGTATCTATCACCATCCTTTATTATTGGAAACAACACTAACTACCAACATTAACACCATCATTTAATATTTATGCTAGCACTAGTTGTTAGTGTTAGTGCCACCCTTCAATATTAACACTAGTACCAACTACTACTGTTGATGCCATGATAAAATGTTGGGGACAACACTATTCATAGAGAAAATAGAAGTTAAAATATGATCATATCCATATACATCAATAATCCTTCTTAATAATAAATAAAGAATATCTACTTAATATACAAACAAATAGTTAAGTGGACGTATAAACACTCTTCATGATATAATGCAGGGATAATCATATAAGGTGGATAGGAACCCAAGAGGTAAATAATAAGACAATACAATACAATGTTGATTGTGGTCTATATTAAAAAATTATACCTATTAATGATTCAAATTATATATATCAATGATCCATATTAATTCCAAGTGAGATAAGCAAGTGATGCTAAGATAAATATAAATCATCATTAAGGTTGACAAGACAAGTACATGCATAAAAACCATCTTAAATGATATCTATGGGAAAAATTATGGTCTTCACATTCCATCAAGTTACTTTATTAACATAATTTCCCAAACAGAGAATCCAAATAGATCTAATGCAATTATTGTTAATTACAAACATGGATATTATTGTCATTCCTATCGCTTCTAACAAGCAAAGATAAACAATGATTTAATAAAATTTGATATTGAATCCTTTATGGAGTAATATAGCAAAACCATTAATAACCAAGGAGGAATCAAGTGACTAATCTTGAATGTCAATTAAATTGTTTTTTTTTTTTTTTAATTTAGAAAAAACCCATTGCGGGGCTGCCTTGGTCTGAGAAACCACAACCAAGGGGTTCTACACCATCAAAATAACCCAGAATTCATGCCCGAACCTGACCACACCAACATTATCAATTGGATTTTGGGTACCCAATGTGCGTTTTGTAGGGTGGAGATTCAAACTAGGGACCTCCATTGGAGTATTGTCCTACCCTCTCCAACTCACCTACAACACTTGGGTAATGTCAATTAAATTGTTAAGTCCCATATATTTGTCGATAAAACATAAAATATATTATGGATTAGGTTAGTGACTTAGAATTAGGAAAGTACAACTTCAAATAGATTTAAGAAGTATAAAAGTAATCCTTATGTGTTCCTCATTGGAAGGTGCACTACATGCATTAGGCTCATTTAAAATTTTAGTTGTATTTGTTTTGGTTTTAGGATTAGATATTTAAGCAATAGGTTCAAAAATATGAATAGTTTCGCTTATAGGGTTTATGGAGTTATAAAGGATTAACCTCCCCTCTCTCTCATATAAATTTATTTAAATTTAGATTTGATATATACAATGCATATGTCTACAAACTTGAGGTGCTCTCTTTAACTTTGAAAAACTTAAAATAAACATCTAGATTTCAATATCTCTTTGCTTTGTAGAATTATAGGTTCATAATTATTAAAATATTCAGCTAATATTATTAAAGCAAGTTGAATTTATTAAATTGATGATTTTTTATGGTCTTTTTAATTATTTGTAATAGATAGTCAACGTTTTTATAATTATTTAATTTAATTTCAATTTTATATAATTAAATTTTAATGGTTTTTTTAAAAGGGACTTCCTTGGGAAGTCCTCCACTTCCTTACAACCCTTCCCTGGTCCTGTCCTAGGTCCCTGATCCTATCCCAGTTTCCTTGGAACTTCCTTAACCCTTCCTCCTTAGTTGGATAGTGTTGCAGGTGATATCCATGGGGTGGGAGGTCACTTCTCCATTTGTCTGCCCCTTTCCTCACGCTATGGCAGGATTTTTTTCCAATGCCTGGTTTTTGGGATGGTTGGTTTTTCCGTGGGACCTTCCCCAGGTTTTTTGGGTTTCTTCAGGGATTATTTTCTTTGGAGTTCTCATCTTTTTTCCCAGGTTTTTTGTAGGTGTCTACTTGGTGCTTGCCTTCAGTGGTTCTCCAAGTGTGGAACGTTGTGGTTGTGGGAGAGTGGCTTCATGAGCAGTTTTACACAACATATTTATGGTTTGGTGGACCATGTGCTTTCTACTGTGACTCTGCTCTTTGAGTTCATTGGTGTGGGAATTGGAGGGCTCTTAGAATTTTTCATGTCCTTCCTTGGGGCCTTTGGTTTGCTTAATGTTGTGTTTATTCTAGAATTCCTCATTTTTTTCCCTGAAGTTGTTCGTTGGTGGTGCTGAAGGTAGTCTGAGATTTTTGGCTGCATCCTTTTGGTCTGGGATGACCTGTGTGTAATTCCTGTAGCTGGTTTTCCTTGTGGCTCCTTACTTTTGGTTTCCTTGAAAACTTTATCGTCTCTTTCCCGAGGTTTTTTGGTTTACGTTTGCTGCTTCCTCAGCTTCGGTTGGCATCTTTGTAGGTTCCTCTCTTTGTTGCAAGAGGATTTTTTTGGCCTGTGGAGATACTTAGTTTGTTGTTCCACTTTCTAGACCTATGAGGGATGTGGTTTCTGCTCAGTTCATTTGATCTTCTGGCATCTTTGCTCGTTTCCCATCCTTTCTTTGGCAGGATTTTTTGTGTTCGTAGTTTATCTGCTCCACCCTGTGGTGAAGGGTGGTTTTTTGTAATCCTTCTGGTTTTTTGACATTTACCTCTTGGTTTGTAGTTTCTTCCCTGTGTGGGTTTATGCACTCTTGTTCTTTATTTTCCCACTTCTTGGGATCTTTAAAATTCTCTGTATTGGCAGGAGTGCCTTTTCTGTATTTTTCTCGCTTTTTGGTTTAGTTGCTAGGTGGGAGTTTCTTCAAAGTGCTTGGTTGGGCGGGAGTTTTAAATTTCAATATTTACCACCTTCTCTTTTTCCCATTGGGTGGGCTTTTCAATTTTATTGTTGCTCATGTTTCCCGCTTCAGGTTCTGTCATGTTTCCTATTTTTGTTTCCTATCCTGGATCCTGTTTCTTTTCCTGGATCCTATCCTTAGGCCCATCTTGAGGCCTTTCCTTTCAATCATCCTTTTGCATGAAGTCTTTTAACTTATTGTAATAAGGTTTTGGATCCCTTGATAAAAACCCACTTTATTTTAATTTACCCTATAAAAATTATTTTAGGATTGTGAATCCAATCCATTTTCAAAATAATATATGGTTTAAGAGTTATTCAACTAATTGTTAAATGCATTTAAAAAGTTTTAACTTTTATGCCTAAATTTTTTTTTAATTAAGATTTTAAAACTTTATCAAGACATATATATTTTTACCATTAATCTTGGTACTTAAAATAAGTTTTTGCTAAGCAAAATATTTTTTTAATAGTTCAAAATTTATTAAAATCTATTTTAAAATTTTAAAATATTAAATAACTTATTATCTCTCACATTGCACGTATTGTTGAGAACTTTTGTAGGGCTGAATTAACTCCTTTGCCATAAACCGTCGTTTAAAGACAGCAAACAAAAACAGTGGAATGTGACATATCAAATGCTTAGCAGTTCCTACATAATTATAATAATCATAATATTAATAATATACCATTATTATTATTATTTGCTTTTGGGGAAAGTTTATGCAGTGCTGCCATGAGATATTTTCGTGTTGTAGATGAAGTAGCATCAACATCATTATATGCCAATAGCTTTATAGCAAGTGGGTAAATCTAGATAGTAACATCATTATATGCCAATAGCTTTATAGCAAGTGGGTAAATCTAGATAGTGGAGATCATGTTCAAGACTTGGCCACGTTGAAATTGAGTGTCATGTGAATGGAAGGTTCTGGTTCTCCCATTTGTTTTCATTCAATTAATGAATGAAAAAGAAAAACCAGGGTTCTGATTCTCCCATTTGTTTTCATTCAATTAATGAATGAAAAAGAAAAACCAGCTGGTGAAGTCCAGCTCTTGATGAAAATTGAATCCAACTGTTAAGAAAATTTGGTTCATAGAGAATTTTTTATACGGCTGATGTCTATTTAAGAAAATTTGGTTCACCAGGAATATTCCATATAGTTGACGTCATGCTCGATTTTTTTATACGGCTGATGTATATTGAAGAAAATTTGGTTCATAAGGAATTTTTCCATACAGTTGACGTCATGTTAGAACCTTGGTTTATTTTGCCGGATTGAATGTCCAACTAGAACAGCTGACCGTATGCTGCAGACAATGTGCAGTGAACAGAAATTTTACATTGTATAATTACAATCATTCCTTCGATTCAGAACATATAGAAATAAAAGAACATATAAAAAAATTACAGAAATAAATAAAGAAATAAGTGATGGATGTCTTTAAACATTTTTACTATCTTTTATATTACAAACTGATGCAAATTAATCTTTAATTAAAGAGGGTTAAATTGTAATTATAATAAATATATAAAAACTTTTAATGAAGGTTTATTATAAAAGTGGTTTAATCAATATAATTAAGGTTTATTATCAAATGTCTTTAGATTCACATAAAGAACAACCGAAGTCTTACATAGCACTATCAACTAGGCTACATCAAGATCATCTAATAAAATTAAATTATAAATATTTCAACAATATAATTATGATTGGTATTTTGCAAACAAAAAATATTTCAAAAAAAAAGTTTCAAGTAGACTATATCAAGATCACCTAATAAAGTTAAATTATAAATATTTCAACAATATAATTATATCATATGTAATCTCTTATGGGTAGGCTGTTGTTTTTTTTTTTTTTGTCTATCTTTTTTGGCCCCTTCTTTTGGAGTTTTTGATTGCTTGTCAAAATCCTGTCTCAATTTTTTTTGTACAAGTTTTGGGGACTTTTCAACACCTCTTCTTTAATTTAATCCAAAAAAAATTATTGGTACTTTGCAAAAAACAATATTTCAAAAGTTGTTGATTTCTACTAAATGTGTTTAATAGATGTCAATAACTATGTTGATAGGATATTTTCATCTTGAACTTACTTTCATTTTAAGCATTTGACATTTATTATTAAAAATAATTTTTATGTGTTTTTTTCTAATAACAAATAATTTGTTATTTGTGTTTATAGTTACTATGTTGCTCTTACATCCAAGTGCAAGTGTTGTCCCATAAAAATTAAATAATATTAAGTCAAATAATTTTTTATTTATAACTCAAAGATTGTGAATGGCAATCAATCCTACCCTTCTCAAAATTATTTTAATATCATGTAATAAATGTGTTTACTCTAATTATATCATGTGTAATCATTATCATATAAAACATTTTATCATCATCCAAATAATAAATGTGTTTACTCTAATTATATCATGTGTAATCATTATCATACAAAATATTTTATCATCATCCAAATATTTGTATAACTCCTTAAAACCAAGGATATGCAATAAGTAAATTATTATTTTTAAATGTATTGGGTTTTCACAGCGACAACAACTACAGTAGGGATGACTGAGTTAGATAAGCATATTCTTGAGCATGGCCAAATATGTATCTTGAGGGTTTCACAATGGCAATAGGTATTGAAAGTTGTGTGTGAGGGTTTCATAGCAATAAAATGTACATCAAGGATGGTTGGGTTAGGTAAGCATCTTCTCGAACACAACCAAATATGTGTCTTGAGGGTGGATCTGTAAATAATATGAAACTTCACAAGTATTATACACAGGGTCTGCAAGCAAGGCTTTGTGTTCTAGGTGTGCGACGACGTCTTCGCATGGGTTTCACAACAACAATAGTTATAGTTGGTGTGACTAAATTAGATAAGCATATTCTCAAGAATGATCAAATATGTGTATTCTACGGTGGGGAAAATATAATCGAGTATAAAAGAAATAAGAATTTGGAAGAGCAAGAATGGCAAACTCTCAAAATTTTGAATTTTGTGGGTGCAGGAACAATGCTAGAATGCATGGTTAGAATTGTGGTGATGCAAAACCCTTAGGTGGTCATGCAACTGGTGACAAGGATTTCAATGATGATGGAGCAAAGAATGTTTATGGGGATGACAAAAATGGAATAGTTGGGGAATGTTAGGGCCCTCATCTGAAAAAACCACCTCAAAACATCCCAATTAACTCCTTTGTAGATAAATTCTGTAATAGAATGGATTTTATCCTAGTTACCCAACTCTTTATTCCATTTTCTATATTTTATCATGAAGTTATTTTTTCTCTTGAAGTTATGACACGTCTCATCTCTTAGGAATTTTTGTTTCTCATTGGTAATTTTTTTGGAGCACGGTCAGACATTGATTCTTTTCATAAATGGACATTCTAAAAATGAATCCCTATTGGAAACATGGAGCTAGTGGCATACCCTAAGTTTTGCTTCATGATCATACTAAATAATCCCCAAGATACCAACAAAATTCTTAAAGGATGACCATGGTTTTTTGGTCGTAAAGCCCTGTTTATCCATTGGTGATGGGATAATTTTGATCCATAAACACAAAGCATCAACATAGGACCAATTTGGGTTAGGCTATTAGGTTTACCCACCCACTTATAGCACCCAGGAACTCTCAAAGCCATAGCCCAATTGATTGGAAAATTGGTCGCTATTGATGTAGCCACGAAGGTAAAATATTATTTGACTTATGCTCGTATCTACATCACAGAAAACCTTAAATCCTAAATTTCAATCTATGTTGACCTGGTTTTAGGTTTGTATCACAAATGGTAAGCTTTTGAAAATAAAAACAATCCTTCTTATTGTATTGAATGCAAAAAATAGGGTCACCTAAGGGTTCAATACCCAATTCTAAAAAAAGACTCAAAGAATGATGGATATCAAGGAAAATTTGTGATGGGAAATGGTAATGGTCAATAATTTGATTATATATAAATAAAGAAACAAGCTAAAAAATACAAACATCCAATGTCCACCCATTAATCAACACTCCAAGTTAGAAACACTTCAAATCTGGTAAGATCTTTGTTTTACAATACAAATACTTTTTTACCGTTAAATTCAAAAAACACATCTTCTAAAGAGGTTGTAAAGGGTAATGGGTTAGAGCCAAATCCACCTTTGAACATTTCCAAAAACATAGGAATCGAGGAAAATCATCCTGAAGTTCTAGATGTCACTACTATGAATGGTCATTCTTATTCAAATTTCGGACCCTCATGCCTTCCAGTGGGCACTAATTCACCAAACCATGCTCCTAATACCCCATATCAAATTAATTTAATAAACATTCTAATAAATCTAGTCAATTCCCTTGTTCTTGAAGAATTAATCAGCTCTCCCAAGCAATATTTATCCCCTATCTATGATGAAGTTTACTGTTCCCAAAAACAAATCACTTGAAGCCAAAAAAAATTATAACAACTAATGTGGGTAGTGGGAAAAAGAAAGGTCAACCATCTATCTAGGATGTTAGAAATAAGGAGATAGATAATGACATTATGAATGGCACTAATCCCACTATTATTTCATCTCTCATGAACCAAAGTAGCACTGATGTGCTGAAATAAGAAGAAAAGCAACTCAAACCACCCTCATCTCAAAGAAGAGGAGGGGGAGAGTGAATAACACAAGCTTATACTAAGATGGGGGTGAACAGTATAAGACCACTTTTTACTTTTCTTATCAAATCAATATTATGTAGTGTATAGATAGTAGTATCAATAAAAATAATCAAAACAATGCACAAAAAACCATACACAATAGAGACACAAATTTTAACGTGGTTCACCCAGTGTGGGCTACCTCCACATAGAAAATATTTCTTCTAAATATTTCTCAAATAATATCTTGGGAATATTTCCCAAATTATAATGTTTGTGGACTTATGTCCAAAGGAGATGCTAATACCCTAATCTCAAGTTTGTGGATATCTTCCACAGGAGAACTCTTTACCCTTCTACTCTAGCTAGTGATCTTATAGAAGACTTTTTCTCTATACTGCACTAACTGGTGGATCTCTTTACACTTTAAGACTCCTCACTCAGATTTATCTTCAATTTTCCTAGTTGTTGGATTTATATCCATTGAGACTCTGTCCTCTATACTCTATCACCTCCAAAGATCTGTCTCAATACTATACCAAACATAGTTTAGTTGATCTAACATAGTTCTGCTCAATCTCTTGTACTAAACATAGTACAGTCAATCTAGTACAATTCTTATCAATAGCTTCATACATAACCTGCTCAAATATGCTTAATAGGTTCACACATAACCTGCTCAAATTTTCTCAATAGGTCCACATAGAACCTGCTCAAATCTACTCAACAAGTCCACACATAACCTACTCAAATATGCTCAATAGGTCCACATAGATCCTACTCAAATCTGCTCAACAGGTCCACATAGAATCTGCTCAAATTTGCTCATCAGGTCCACACAGAACCTATCCAAATATGCTCAATAAGTCCTCTATAATACTTGCTCAAATCAACTCAATAAGTCCTCTCTAGGACTTGTTCAAATCTACTCAATAAGTCATCTCTAGGACATTCTCAAATCTGCAAAGTAAGCTTTCACAAAAGCTTAACTCAAATCATTCCATAAGCCTTCTCAAAGACTTGTCTCAAATCACATAGAATCATAAAGAGAATTGTTAGAGACTCAATATGTTCTAAAGCTCAATGTTAAATCAATATCTTAATTCAATCTCATAGAAGCATAAAGAGAATTATTAGAGACTCAATATGTTCTATACTCAAATCCCAATCTCAACTCAAATCAATCTCATAGAATCATAAAGAGAATTGTTAGAGACTCTATATGTTCTATACACAAATCCCAATCTCAACTCAATAGAAGCATAAAGATAATTGTTAGAGACTCAATATGTTCTATAATCAAATCCCAATCTCAAGTAAACCCAATCTCATCTCAAATCATAATATGAAATAGTTTATTTCTAGGAACTTGAATAACCACATGCATCCACTTGAATAGGCTTAAATCAACTCAACTCAACCAATCACCTCAAGGAAAAATCCTTTCTCACAAACCCTAGTCCAAGCATGTATTTAACCAATTCAAAATGTTTCCAACAATGCTCAATCACAAATCTTACATAACAATTATACTCATGTTCTTTTCTAACTCAAGTTCAAGTTCATTTCACAATAAATGGGCTTCAACAACAATTCTTCTAAAACAAGGTTTAATTACAACTCACAAACTAGAAAACCTTGAAGCATTAAACCAACAACTCTCAAAAACAAAAACCACAATCAATCATTTTCTCTCCAATTTCAGAAATAAACCACCATAAACAATCAATAGGAGAATGTGCCTATACCTTTTTGATGCCAAGGATTTGTCGACAAAATCTGCCACACTTAAACACAACTTTCCTTTCCAATCTCAATAAGGGTTAGTAGACTTTAAATAATCACAATATAAAGCATAACTTAATTTACACCATTTTTACTCCAACTAAATAAACACATCCAGCAAAGTCCCTTTTTAATAAAACCCTTATCAAAATAACAATCAATAAGCCTTTCAAAAATACATTAAAACAACTCCTTATTTCTCCTAAATTTAATTCTTAATAACCATCAAATAAATCATTAAACCCCTCAATTTTTGCAATAATTAATACAACCCAAATAACAAAGCTTAATTAAAACTTTAAATTCCACTAACCACCTTATAACTCCAACCTTAGGGCTAAATAAAATTAAATCAATGCAAAACGTAATTTTTCCTCAAGGGGATTCGAACCCCCGACTTGCCCATACTACGAGCATCTTAGCCATGGCTAATATTCCACACGAGTTAGCTGCTCATTGGAATGGGAAAGGCACAACGTGCCTTATGCCCATATCCACCTTCCACAAAACCAAAGGCACCAAAATGTTTCCCTCATGCTTTCCAAAAACGTATTCAAGGTGATTTGATCCTCAACATTTTTGTCTACCCCACACCTTAGCCAAGGCCCACTTGCCAATGCTCGACACTGACCATGATGCTTGTTTCTATGAACACAGTTTGTGTTATTCACTACCACACTTTTCAAGAATTTTGCATGAGCTCATAAACGATTCGATAGCCAACACTTTTATTACACGAGCAAGGATAAAATAATAATCAATTGAAGCCCCCTTCATACAATCCTTTAATCATATCGAATATGTCGATGGAAATATGAATTTTTATTTGCTTGATGGCGTCAATGAAAATATTGCATATTGAGTTTTAAATTTGAATTTAAATTTTAAATAATTAAAATTTAAACCAATTATTAGGGATAATAGGTAAAGAATATTCATATGGAACAACAACCAGAACAAGAGACCAATGAGGTCTAGAAAAGGAAGCTTCAATGGGATATGCTTCTCATGTCACAGGTTTGGGTACATGGCTTCACAATGCAGGTCACATGAAATACATGTATATGGAAGAGAACAACTTTTCCAAGGATATTGCTATTCATGTAATGAGTTTGGTCACAAGGCAATGAATTGCAGGATTCATGATAGAAGAGGATATGGCTTCACTAGGATAAATCCTAAGACAGTTGCACATCCAAGGAATAATAATATTAAGTGTTATAAGTGCAATAATTATGGTCACATAGCAATATGGTGTAGAGCAAATATTTTAAAATCAAGCATGAATAGGAACATAAATGTGAATAGGAACAAAAATATGAATAAGAATACGAACATGGGTAGGAATAAGAACATGAACATAAAAAAGAATATGAATAGGAACACAGACTCAGAAAAGAGAAGAGACTCAAAAAATAATGAGAACAAAATTAGGTACAAGAACAAGAACATTGATAAAAATATGAATAGGAACATGGATGAGAACAATAACAAGAACAGGAACAGGGCTGATGACTTGGAAAGAAACAGTGAGAGGATTTAACAAAAAGAAAGAGGAAAAGACAAATGAAGAGAATAGTGCTTTTAGGGAGTAGAAATACTACTACCCTAGAATTAACTACCTCATGTGGAGGTGGGGGGGGCTTAATTCTTAGCCCCAAGCCCCAAAGGTGACCCTTTGCCATTGATGTCAAATGGGGAGAGATTTGTGTATTTTGGGGAGATTTTTTTATATGAGGAGAGTTTTGATATCTGAGAGAGCATTGAGCCAGGGGGAGCAAAGTCTCAGGGGGAGAAGAAAAGAAGGTCAAATTTTAGTAAAATAATTTGGATTGCCATCAATGACAAAGGGGGGTTTTGTTGGACATTTTGAGTCCCTACGCTAATATGTTGTCATTGATGTCAAAAGATCATTTAATGTCAAAAGCATCAATGAAGTATTTTTTTGAAAACCAAGATAGGAAAAATAAAATATTTTATTTAAAACCATGGACAGTAGATTTGATTTGGATTTTTCTTAAAAACCAAGTTGAGCTTTCGTTTCATCGAAAAATGTGCCCCAGTGATGGAGATATTTAAGTTTGGACTCACTGCATTATAATTCATCCTTAGAAGTTTCACTTTCACTTCCGCTTTCATCTGAGAATCCCCCTTCTGAAGTGTCTTATTATAAAGTTTCTTCTTCTTCAAGACTTGAAGTAGACTTTTCTTTTTCTTGTTTCTTTCCAAAGCCAAGACCTATTGAACATGATGTTCTTTGTTTTCCACAAATAAACTTATCCAAATTCTTAGAGCTATTTGTGAAACTCTTCATATTAATATTGGAATCCTTTAAATATTTATTTAGAGTAGCCACTTCTTGTGATAACTTCTCACATTCCAAAATCTTTGCTTCTAAATTTTCTTTGAACTTACTTGCCTTAGCCTTGGACTTATCTAAGTCTTCTATGAGCAATAATTTTTCTTCATCACATTCTTGAAACTGACTTTCAATATTAGAGTGTTGCTTTCTTACCTTCTTTACTATGTCAAGAGCATATATGAGTTCTCCCTTGAGATCATAACCATTCTTTATTGGATTGTCCTCTATTTGTTTACCTTTGTCCATGTCATTTCTTTCTTATGACTTATCTTCTATAGGATCACTCAATTCTTCATCTTCTAATGTCATTAGAAGATTATAATTTGTTCCATCAAGTGAATCTTCAAAATCATCATCACTGAAACTATAACCATACTTTGTGCAATCATCTTCAAGATGTCCAAATTTACCACATCTAAAACACTTGAGAATAACTGGAGTATTTTTCTTAACTGGATATTTTTCTTCAATCATGAACAAGGCTTCATCTCTATCATTGTTTGAAATACTAGCATGACTATAAATTGAGTACTTACTTGCATTATCCACATAGTAGCTTCTTTTTTTTCTTTGGAAGAACTTATTCCCTTGAATTTTTTGTCCATCCCTACTTTTATTCTAGTACTTGTGTTTTTCAGATTCCCTATACCTCTGATCTTGGTTTTCTTTGTCATTGTTATTATTTGGCTCTTTGCACTCTGTTGCAAAATGTCCATACTTACCATAATTAAAGCACTTAATAGATATCATATCTATCGGTATTTTGGAACCTCTATCTCTTCTACTATAGTTAGCTTCTTCATCACTAGAAGATTCATTGCTTGATTCTGTCTTCTTACCTTTTTTCTTACTGTCCACTTTGAATGAAACTTATTTTTAAGGAATAGTATCTTTTGTTCTTATCTCAAAATTTGTAAGCATACCAAGCAAAACATTTCTTGTTAGATTATCACTATCAATTGATGTTTCTATGGAAGAAACCTTTTCACTATACATTTTTGGAAGAGTTATCAAGATCTTATCGCAAGCATCAGATTCATCAACCTTTATTCTAAGACCTTTCATCTCATATATAAGTTCATCAAATTTTTTGAGATAGTCACGAATTCTTTCATCATCCCTCATTCTTAGATTCTCAAATTCTCCCTTGGGATTTCTGATATTAGTTTTCCTGACACTTTTATCTCCTTCATATATGGTATTCAATAGTTACCACATATATTTTGCTATTGTACATTCCATAACCTTCATATATTCTAATCTACGTAGTCTTATTATAATTGCATTCATAGCTCTTTAATTTTCATGCATGAGAAGCTTACCTTCCTTATATATAGGAGGATTGGCTCTTAAATCATATCCAAATTCCACTACATCCCAAAATTCATTGCCAAGTTCCATCAGGTGAAATCTCATCAGCACACACCAATATAGGAAGTCACTTCTGTCAAATATTGGTACTAAATTATTGAAGACCTCATTCTTTTGATCCTTTTGATCCATTGTGTTCTTAGACCACTTTTTCTTCAAAATTTCAAACTCTTCTGAAGGAACCCACTTTGATACCAATTTAAGAACACAAGCTTATACTAAGAGGGAGGTGAACAGTATAAGACTACTTTTTATTTTTCTTCTCAAATCAATATTATGTAATGTATAGATAGCAGTATCAAAAACAGTAATCAAAGCAATGTACAAAACACCATACACAATAGAGACATATATTTTAATGTGGTTCACCTAGTGTGGGCTACCTCCAGAGAGAAAGTATTTCTTCTAAATTTTTCTCAAATAATATCTTGGGAATATTTTTGAAATTACAATGTTTATGGAATTTTGTCCAAAGGAGATGTTGATCCCCTAATATCAAGTTCTTGGATCTCTTCCATAGGAGAACTCTTTCTCCTTCTGATCTGGCTAGTGATATTCTATAAGACTCTATCTCTAGGCTACACTGATTGATGGATTTATTTCCACTTGAATATTCCTCACTCATATTTATCTTCAATTGTCCTGGCTTCTGGATCTCTATCCACTAAGACTCTATCCTCTATACTCTATCACCTCCAAATCTCTATCTCAATATTATACCAAACATAGTTTAGTTGGTCTAGCATAGTTCTACTCAATATCTTGTACTAAACATAGTATAGTCGGTCTAGTAAAATTTTGCTCAATACTTTCACATAGAACCTGCTCAAATTTGCTCAATAGTTTCACATAGAACCTGGTCAAATCTACTCAATAGGTCCACATAGAATCTTCTCAAATCTGCTCAATAGATCAACACATAACCTACTCAAATATACTCAATAGGTCCACACAAAACCTACTCAAATATACTCAACAGGTCCACATAGAACCAACTCAAATCTACTCAACAGGTTCACATAGAACATGCTCAAATTTGCTTAATAGGTCCACACATAACTTTTTCAAATCTGCTCAATAAGTCCTCTCTAGGACTTGCTCAAATCAGATCTATAAGTCCTCTCTAGTACTTGCACAAATCTGCTCAATAAGTCCTCTCTAAGACTTGCTCAAATATGTATAATAAGATTTCACAAAGCTTAACTCAAATCAATACACAAGCCTTCTTAAATACGTGTCTCAAATCACATAGAATCATAAAGAGAATTGTTAGAGACTTAATATGTTCTAAGTTCAATGTTCAATAAATATCTTAATTCAATATCATAGAATCATAAAGAGAATTGTTAGAGACTCAATATGTTCTATACTCAAATCCTAATCTCAACTCAAATCAATATCATAGAAGCATAAAGAGAATTTTTAGAGACTCTATATGTTCCATACTCGAATCCCAATCTCAACTCACTAGAAGCATAAATAGAATTTTTAGAGACTCAACATGTTCTATAATTATATCCCAATATCAACTCAACTCAATCTCATCTCAAATCAGAATATGAAATAGTTTATTTCTAGGAACTTTAACAACCACATGCATCCACTTAACTATGCTTAAATCAACTCAACTCAACCAATCACCTCAAGGAATAATCCTTTCTCACAAACCCTAGTCCAAGAATGTATTTAAGCAACTCAAAATATTTCCAACAATGCTCAATCACAAATCTGACATAACAATTATACTCATGTTATTTTCTAACTCAAGTTCAAGTTCATTTCACAATAAATGGGTTTCAACAACAATTATTCTAAAAAAAAGGTTTAATTACAACTCACAAACCATAAAACCTTGAAGCATTAAAACAACAACTCTCAAAAATGGAAACCACAATCTATCCTTTTCTCTCCAAAGATATTTCAGAAATCAACCACCATAAACAATCAATAGGAGAATGTGTCCATACCTTTTTGATGCCAAGGAGTTTTCCACAAAATCCACCACACTTAAACACAAATTTCCTTTCTAGTATCAATTAGGGTTAGTAGACTTCAAATAATCACAATATAAAGCATAACTCAATTTACACCCTTTTTACTTCAACTAAATAAACACATCAACCAAAGTCCCTTTTTAATAAAACCCTAATCAAAATAACAATCAATAAGCCTTTCAAAAATACTTTAAAACAACTCTTTATTTCTCCTAAATTCAATTCTTAATAACCATCAAATAAATCATTAAACCCTTCAAGTATTACAATAATAAATACAACCCAAATAACAAAGCTTAATTAAAACTTTAATTTGTACTAACCACCTTATAACTCCAATCTTAAGGCTAAATAAAATTAAATTAATGCAAAATGTAATTACCTCCTCAAGGGGAATCAAACCCCTGAATTTCCCACACCATGAGAGTCTTAGCAGCGACTAAGATTCCACACATGCTAACCACTTGTTATAAAGGGAAAGACACAACGTACCTTATGCCTATCTCCACCTTCTACAAAAACAAATGCATCGAAGCACTTCTCTCATGCTTTCCAAAAAACATAGTCAAGGGGATTAGAACCTCAGTGTTTTTGTCTACCCTGTGCCTTAGCAAAGGCCAATTTTCGAATGCACCATGCTGCCCACAACATTTTTTCCTTGAACACAATTTGTGTTATTCGCTGCCACAATTTTCAAGAATTTTGCATGAGCTCATAAACGATTAGATAACGAACACTTTTATTACACGAGCAAGGATAAAATAATAATCAATTGAAGCCCTCTTTATATAGTCCTTTAATCATATCGAATACATTGGTGGAAATATGACTTTTTATTTGCTTAATGACATCGGTGGAAATCTTGCATATTGAGTTTTAAATTTGAATTCAAATTTTAAATAATTAAAATTTAAACCAAATATTAAAACTTAAATATATCCATCATTGGGGTACCTTCTTCGATGAAACGAAAGCCCAAATTAGGTTTTAAGAAAAACCTAGATCAAATATGCTATCCATGGTTTTAAATAAAACCTTTTATTTTTCCTATCTTGGTTTTCACAAAAACCCTTCATTGATCCTTTTGACATCAATGACAACATATTAGCTTAGGGACTCAAAATGTCCAACAAGGATATCCTCATCAAAAAATTTTAGAAGAAGATCCTCTCATGGAATGTGAGAGGCCTCAATAGCCCATCGAAATAAAGGTTGGTTAGGTCTATAAGAAAAGAATTAAAACCTGATATCATTATCCTACAAGAAACCAAAATATATATGGATAACATGTTAAAATAGCAAATCCTTGTGGAAGGATAGTCAATTTGTCTTTAGTCCTTCTTGGGGTTATTCTAGAGGATTTTTTTGTATGTGGGAATCAAGTAATATTGAAGGAAGGCTCATAACTATGACATTTAGGGTAATTAATATGTTATTATTCAGCAAAGATACTCAAAATAAGTGGATATTATCAAACATTTATGCCCCAAATAATCCATCGGGTCTTTGTGTCTTCTGTAATAATCTAAACTAGATGAGGGATAACTTTAAAAATGAGTCATGGATGCTTTCTGTGATTTCAACACTCCTCTATTCTAGTTGGAGAAAAAAGGAGGAAACACCATCAATTCTTAGTGTCTAGAAGAATTTGCTGATTTCATTGAACATAATGAACTCATGGACATTCAATTGAAAGGAGCAAAATACACATGGAGCAATAGGAGAATAGGTAATCAACTAATCCAATTGAGACTTGACAAATTTATTATAGAAGCAATTCAGTTCTTCAAAGATGTAACTCTTCACACTCTTCCAAAAATTGATTTTGACCATAGTCCCCTAGTTCTAGAAAGGCAACAACAAGGCCAAACCTTTAAGGTGCCATTCATATTTGAATCAATGTGGCTTCAGCATGAGGACCTCAGGAGCTGTATTTCAGATTAGTGAAGCAATTCCTTCTCAGGATTACCATTAGTTCAAATAACTAAAAATATCTGATTTATCAAAGGATATTTTAAAATTTTGGAACAAGGAGGTCTTTGAAAATATTTATCAATCTAAACAAAAAAAAATTAATCAACTAAATGCAGTTGAAAACAACATCCAAAATAAAAATTTGGAACCTGAAATGAGGCAAACGGAAAAATAAATCCTCTCAAAATACCACAAAATCCTAGCCAAAGAAGAGGTTTTTTGGCTGAAAGAAGGAGAATCCAACACCAAGTACTTCCATGCATAAACTCTTAGAAATAGAAGTAATAACAAAATCAAAGAGCTCTTCTGTAGTGATGACAGATCCACTTGAGACATTCTTGAAATCAGAGAAGAGATTTTCACTCACTTTGAAGAAATTCTTCATCCTTCTCCCTCATGCTCATATTAGGTGCACAATACTCTCCTTCATAACATTCCAAATCTAATTTTCTAAGATTTCAATGTTGGTCTCCTTAAGAAGTTTACCTTTGAATAAATTAAAGAGGTAATATTTTCAATGCACCTTGAAAAATCTCCTTGATTCGATGGCTTCCCTCCGAGATTTTTCCAATATTTTTAGGACATAGTAGGTCATGATATTTCCAAAGTTGTACAAGAATTCCAACACTACAAAACTCTTCCTAGGGACGTCAACTCCACATTTTTGGCCCTTGTTCCAAAAACCCATAACAGTCGGTCCATGTTTAACTTTAGGCCTATCATCTTATGTAACGTTATTTATAAGCTTATTTTTAAGGTCATTGCAAATAGGTTAAAATATGCTCTCCTAATAATTATAGACCAATGTCAAGGTAATTCTGTACAAGGCATATTTATAACAGATGGAATAATAACTATCTACGAAATCATTCATTTCATCTCGAAAAGCAAAAAAAAATAGAGTATTTTTGAAATTAGACATGAATAAAGTATTTGATAGGCTATCTTGAAATTTTCTTTTTGATGTCCTTGCAAAATTTGGGTTTCATGAGGGTTGGATAGCCTTAATCAAAGAATGTGTAATCTGTACATGGTTTTTTGTCCTTGTTAATAGTTCTATTGTAGGATATTTTCAAATTTTAAGAGTCATCAGATAGGGAGATCCTGTGTCTCATTTTCTATTTATTATTATGGTTGAATCTCTTGGTAGATACCTAAAAGAAGATTGCTCATGTGGTCTCATCAATAGCATCAAACCCTCATCTCAAACCAGAGTTATCACCCACCAATAATTTGTTGATGATACTATTCTAGCTTCGGTGTCCTTTTTGCAAAAGCTAAAATGATTAAAAAAATTCTCAACTTCTATGAGGTAGCAACTAGTTAAAAGGTGAACTATGAGAAAAGTAGAATCTTCTTTTTGAACACTCTAGTTTGAAGCTAGATAAAAATTGCAAGAATTCTTGGCTACAATATTTGCAATCTCTCCTCAACTTATCTCGGTCTTTTCTTGTTTCGTGGAAACATGTCAAACAATTTATGGAATAATATCATTGATAGAATTTTGAAGGAACTAGCAAGATGGAAAAAGGTATTGTTGAACCAAGCAGTAAAGGCTACTCTTGTCCAAGCCTGTTTACAGAGCATACCAATTTTTTTATGTCCATTTTTAAAGTTTTGGTATCAATATGTCCAAAAATCAAATAAATTTAAAGGAACTTTCTTTGGTCTGAAAATGAAAATCGGAGCAGGTTTCCTTTAGTTTATTGGGATAAAATATGCTGGCAAAGAGATAGTGAAGACTAGGTTTTAGAAGAGTTCATAAAATAAATTTAGTTCTAATGGAAAACTAGTGATGGAGGATAGCTTCAAACACCTAATCATGGAAAAACATCATTAAAGGGAAATAACTTCATTAAAATACTTTCATAGAAGAAGTCTCAATTCATAATTGATCGTGCTTCTAGAATTCAATCATACAAACTAAAGACATTCAGAGAAGGGGTCAGATATAGAATCTTGGAAATGATAAAAGCATAAGATTTTGGGAGGATCCATGGCTAAAGTATTGCCCTCTCATCAGCGACCAAAATTTAGCAATTATGAAGCCATTCATAAATCATTTATTTGGTAGCCAAGTGTCTAACTTTATCACACAAAATTCCAATGACCAGTAATAGAAATCCATTTTGACTGACAATATCAATCTTGCTTTCCAAAATACAGTAGTAGCAAATCTTCTTATAGTGCATGTGATCGCAAGAAATAAATAGAAAAACACTCTAGTTTGGAATCCCAGTGAAGACGGGTAATTTTCAGTCAAATTAGCATATTACATCCAAGGTCCTCTTGTTGCTCGTTGACCCCTTGCCAAGTTTGTGTGGCCCAAAAAGTTGATTTCAAAAGTCTACTTTTTTTGTGGCTCACATCTTAGAACAAACTACAAAAAACCTTATATAAAAAGGTATGTTCATTCCAAATCACTCTTATTGCTGTAAATCCAACTGGGAATCCACCCAACATCTATTTTTGGAATTCCCTTTTCCAAGTCTATCTTAAATACCCTTTTTGAGATTGTCAACTTTGTTTGGGTTCAACCACCTTCCATTCCTCTCCTCTTGGAGCAATGGTCTAATCCTTTTGTCAATTCCCATATCAAGTTCCTTTGGTCTATTTACCTACATCATTAATTTTGGTAAGTATGGTTGGAACATTATAATAGGATTTTTAATTATTATAGTAAAGACCACAAGTTAGTTCTTTCATGTGTCATCTCATTTATTTTTGAAAATTTTCAACAAATGTCTTTTGAGGAGTGTCCTAGACCTGGTCTTGAAACCCATATGTATTCTTTATTTAAAATCAATCACATTTTGGGTAGGGCCCCCAAATCCCAAGTGGATAGGTCAAGCATCAAATGGACCTCCCCTCGTCTTGGCTAGATAAAGCTCAATATTGAGGGTGCAGTGAAAGGAAACCCAGGTAGTATGGGCAGTGGTGGTATTATAAAAAATAACAGGGGAGAAATTCTCATGGCTTATGCAAAAAATATTGGAATTTAGATGAATAATATGGCTGAGGTGAGAGCCCTCCACCAAGGACTAATGGTGTTAAATGAATTGGATGTTGACCAAATTATTATAGGAGACTCCTTGCTTACCATTAATTGTCTTAAAGGAAACCAAGATCCATCATGGAACATCAACAACATCATCGGTGAGTGCAAAATAATGTTGGGAAAATATATGAATGTCACCATACAACATGTGTATAGGAAAGGAAATAAGGTGGCAGACTTGTTGGCTAACAAAGGTGTCATGGAGCAATTCTTTCATGTGTGGTAAGCAAACTCCCCTTCGGGTTTTACAAATATTAGTCGTGAAGATAAAATGTGTCTTCTCTAAAATGGTTAGTAATATTGCTTAGATATTTTGGCTAACTATCCATCATGATCAGATGGTGTAAGTCACATGGATATTGCATTATGGTTTATGTATTTCATCGTTTATTTAGTTTTTGGATGTCTATCTTCTAGGGTGGTATGCAGGGAGTGTTTTTCCCTTGTTTGTTTGTTGTTCAGCAAAGTTGGATTTCCAGCCTATGGGTTTTTATTATCTTTGGTGATCCTTTTTGGATTCCCAGGTTATCTCTATAAACGGTTTTAGGTCCTTTAAAAACCCCTTTATCAATAAAAAAAATATATTTTATTTAAATGTTGCAATATATTATTTTTTATATATAAATATTTATAACTATTTACCTATTTATTTTTATGTTTTAAAATATCCTCATAAATTAGTTTCTATATATTAACAAAGGTTGATTTTTGGTTATCTATGTCCATACTTATGAATAAAAAGCTATTATTATTACTTGAAAATGTCCAATGGAGTGGAAAATCAATAGGTATAACCTCTACTTATTAACATACTTGAATAAATTGCATTTAAATATAACATACCACTTTGATTATGGATTATATTTTAAGCTTAAGCATCCACCCTAATTGCTAGAATAATCATTAATAATTCCTTTAGTAAGTACCTAATTGTTAGTGCAATCAACAATAGTTCCTCTACTATAGTTGCTAATACATTAACACTTTTCTAAATAAAAACCTCCATGTTCTCAAAATGTTATCACACTTTAGTTATTCTTAAAATATAAAAATCCAATAATGTGAATTGATAAGAATTAAATCATAACTTATATATTTGGTCCTTTTCCTATGAAATTGATGTTAAATCATTAGATTCAACTTGATTATGTTCTATAATTTTCATTAACCAAACTATATATAAATCCTAGAGTGGCATTTCATTGTTTACTATAGGATGTGTGGTAGGCTCAATACCTTGGTGATCCAAGTGTAGCTTAAATAAACTACTCATGCATGCTTTTAGTATAGGGGAGAGTCCTATACCTAGCTCTTTATATGAACACACCTATACACAATGTTATGACTAAACTATGGAGGTTGAACTAAGAAAAAAATAAAAATAGATGTTATACCATCTAACAATAACCATATTAGCACAAAATGCTAGAAATACCAATAAAATAATCCAAGAATCCGTTCAACAAGTTGAGGTATATTTCTTTGTATTATATTATATTAATATGAATAATACAATTTTTAAGAGCTACCAAATCCTATATATGTTTGTAAGAAAATAGAGTGTTATATTATATGTGTGCATTTGTTTTCTATTTTTAGATATCGTTGCATTTTGTATACTCTATTTTGTTATGGATATTATATAACTATTTACGTTCACCAATTAAACTATATAACTATGAATTACACTATATCCTAGGTCGTACACCATGGATTAATTTATATGAAGAATAATTTCTCAAGCCTTATTCTTCTCTAGTATTTATATTCTAATATCCTTTTTTTGAGTGTTATTCATTCATAATAATCCATTATTTAATGCTTGGTTACATCTATTTATAATTATGAAAGGGATGTTATGAATTTGGTTTCATTTTTAAATATCCAAATGAATATCATTTTCATACCTAAAGAACTAAATCTAAAGAGCTCTTTGAATATCTACCTACATTTTCAAAAACTCATTAAGGATAAATTAGAATAAATAAATAATGTTTTTTTAAGCACTTTCATTAACTTTAATATTGAATTTGATATGATATATATGACTCATTCATATATTTAGCACAATAATCCATTAATGGTATAAATAAGTATCTATACTAAAAGGTAATGTAAATTTTAATGCATAGGGTATAGGATCTAACCAACATGCAAGACTTATATTTTTATAGGACCAATTCCTAAAAAGGAATCAATTATCATTGTGATGAGCTCTAGAGAAAAAGCAATTCAATTAGTTCCTTTTCTCTCCTTATAATTTTATATAAACACTGAACCATGAATTGAAATTGGAAGTGGAGAGAAAGAACTACTTTCAATCCCTAAATCCCATTCATAACAAGTCACAAAATCTAGGTATAGAATCTCCTATGTAGCTTAAGGTATGTGTAGCTAACTAATTCAATCATAAATACAGGTTTTCTTTTGTTTTTCATAGAGAAAATATCTTTATTGTTTTAAAAGGAAACTATTGATGCATGATGTAAGAGATCAAACCCCTCTCAATACTTTGAAAATATTCATGGATGTAGTACATGTAAGTAAATATCTCTTGAAGTGTTACAAGGATGAGGATATTACAATTATGACTCCGATTGTTTTCTCTTTTTCATAATAAAAACAAGGAGAAGCATCATTTACCCAAGTATGTGTTAACATCGTACACTATGTCATCGTCTAAAATTTGTAGTGTAAGATCATTGGTTTATGATGAACCTTGAAAAGAATTATGTTTAGCTAAGCCATTAGAAATACTATTGGTAATTTCAAAACAAGGGTTGAACCTTTTGAGAAATGATATTTGGTTGCTCAAATCTATGTGGAGGTGGATCTAGTAAAAGACTTCCCAAAAGCAATAAACCTAAAAATAATTGATCTAACCTTCACACAAAAGTTGGATTATGGGTATATTCTATTTAAATATAGTTTATACCATGAGCATGATCATTTCTATGAAGATTTTCCCAAAATACAAAAGGAAAAAAAGAAAAAATATGATTAAAATGAAGGCATCCATCAAGTGAAATGAAGAAATCAAAATTTTATGGCAAAAATAGGTTTATCTAATGAAGACCCTTCATCTTCCAATACTTTTAAGGCTTTGTAAATTGAATAAAGTGGGAACATAGACAAAATAAATAGTGTAATAGAGTAGAAAGCAATGTAAGAACATCATAAAGGGATTGGGCTCATAGATAAACCAAATACTATAGTAGAGGAGTAAGCAATATAGGAATGGGATAAATGAGTAGGGATTCCCCCATATTATCAACCTATAGATATCATAATTCTACTTTATATAGAAGAAAAATAATTGAAATAAGAGGATAAATTCTCTTCTTCTAGTCGGAAAGCTCAAACAAGAAAAGGCAAAAGGAAAGTTTTTAAGGTTACATCCAAGGAAACAACAAAAAATACTATAGTTGATAAGCAATCAATGTTGGATTTAACCATAGAAGCCAAACCCAAAAAATGTAAGCAATGGAAATTCTCTCTTGGAATATCAGAGATTTAGGGGATAAAAATTAAACTACTTCTTAGAAGGCTTTATCAAAATTGAGAAACTTGATAATCTGCTTATTCAAGAAAGTAAGTTAGATAGTAATACTACTAAATCTATTTTAAATAAAATCTGGTCAAATTGTGAATGCATGGCATATTTTTCTAGAGGTGCTTCAGGAGTATCATCACTTCTAGTATTATTTCTTGAGTATTATTTCTTACATGATAAATGGATTAGAATCTCTTTGTGTCATTTGCCCTCTAATATTTTGATCTCTGTTACAAATGCCCAAAAAATGGATTCTTAGGGGATATAAATTTTTTGTTCTAAATTAAAATGAGAAAAGATGTGGGTTGCTTGTCAAAGACAAAGATAAAGAAGATGTGGAAGATATTATCAATCTTTTTGACTTAGAATATCTCAAGTGTAGTAAAGACAAATTTACTTGGACAAATTATTAGAGTAATATTCCACCATTGGGATATTAACTCAGAGTAATATTCCCTAATTGTAATATTACATTTGCTTAACACCATGTAGTAGCGCATATTTGTTAGCACCTCTAGGTGGTTGCAAGGTGGTTAGGTTAGTTGGTTATTAAACCACCCTCCACAATGTACTATATATTAAGAATAATTCTGAATATGAAACTACTGCTCATAATTTCTTCATGGTTTCAGAGCAGTGATTGGGTAGGACATGTTTCTTGAGGCAACGATGCATGATTCCTAAGGCAGAGCTAGGTGCAGGTGGATAGGGCATAAATCCTAGAGTGAAAACCCTAGTGATAGAACTGATAAGGCATAAATCTCAAAGTGGTACCCCTAGCGGTAGAGATGATGTGGATATTAGTAGATGGTATATAGATCGAGAAGCACATCGAGGTGAACATGTGGTAGATTGGTGACATGGCATCAAACATGGAAGTAGGTGATGTGGTAGCTGACATGGCATCCATGATACTGATGTATTATGTGGTGATTCATTGGTTGTGGCAACTAAATAGGTGGTCAAAGTTCTTTATTACCCAAAGGTAATAAATAAAACAAGGGAGCGAAAGTCTTTTTATTACCTCCATAGTGCACCACACATTGCATGTGTGATAATTATCCCGTAAATTATTTTTTTGACCTTATGTCAAATAAGAAAATGAAATAAAGGTGCTTCCCATTTCTTCCTGTTTCGAGTAGTTGTCGAGATGGTTGGTAGACCACTGCTAGGGCTATATGTGGTAGGTTAGGGGTTCAAACCCTGTGCAGTGCATGACGAAGAATATTTGTTTTTATCGCATTCCAAATATAGAGGAGATAACTATGTCTTGACCTTCTATTCTCGTTGGCCATGTTGAAGTAGCGATAAAAATGGCTATACCTAACATATTGAATTGAAATGCATATAACATGATTATTAGATTAAAGCAGGCAAAAGAAAGATGATAATGTAAGTGACTAAAATGACAAATATTTTTAAGTAAAAGGGGGGTTCTCCTTGTATTTATTAATTCATCAAATTAGTAGTTACAATACATCCTCTTGAGGGCTTTTGAATGTGATACATTTCAATTTATAATTATTGAAGGATCAAATACCTCCATGAGATTAATGGTATGCTTCAAGTGTTCTTCTTGCACTGGCAATATAGAGATATATTTTTCATACATTTATTTATCTCCTTCACTCCTCCTTCATGAATAGAATGAATATGTTAATAGCATATGCGTTTTGTAATGAAAACCATGAAAAGTATGCATTTATGAATATAAAAGTTATCTACGACTAATCTAAACTACTCCAAATGCCTTGCAAAATTAATATGATGTTTATCATGTGCTTTAGTAAAGATATTGGTAGAAATCAAGGTGACATTGTGAGCATAACCTATGGCCATTCCTGTTAGGGAAAACTAGGACTGTAATCACAAAAATATTAATTGATCTATCAAATCTACTCAAAAATTCACCAAATTTGAATATGATGTTAATCTAATGCTATAGAATTGGACTACACAAAAATTAGATCAAAATTGTGGGCCAATTCATGGTCATCCCTAGGAGTTCCAATAAGACCTTCTAACCATCCTAGGGGGACGACCACAAAATATGGTGGTTTTTGCCACCAATTCCACTTAGATCTTATCAGTAATCCTCCTATGGGTATTTTCATAGAATTTTGTAAACTAAATCTCTGAATTGATGGGGTTTGGAGAAAATGAGCGTGTCCTAGAATGTCCTAAAATAGCCTTTGATTAAATAGTTTTCCAAGGCAAATAGGTGGGCAAAGGTTGAGGGTAAATATTGGCGGCCCTTCATGGTCAATAATTGTAAAATCTCATTTTTTTGAATTGGGTTAAAACACCTCAATTTTGGTAAGTGTGGGCATTCAAGGCAAGTGTTGCCACTTGGAAATGCCTTTGGCATGCATAGGATGAAAGAGGCTTCCCATTTGGGGCCTCCAATTTGTAGGCCCTAATAACCATGACAACCTCTCAATTTGTCATAATTGATTAGGAGAGAAAAATGAAAAAATTGATTGACATTTCTCCGACCCTTTGAATTTTGAGGGATTTGGATCATGGTCATCCCACCTAGGGATGATTGCATGTGGTCTCCATGGGTGGGATGATCATGAATTGTGGTCATCTTGGGCTAGGATGATCATGAATTGTGGTCATCTTGGGCTGGGATGGTCATGGCTACATGCCCTAAAACCTTTCAAAAGTGGGTTAAACATTCCCAAAAGTGGTTGGGAGTCCTAATTAACCCCTGAGGGTTTCCCAATGGGGCCATATAATGTCTATATGAGTGTCACATTAGCAGTATTATCTAATTTACACAATTTTAGTGTCTACATATCCCCCTTTTTGAGACATATTGTGTACAATAGAGTATTGAGCAAAAATAGATGACAAAATCATTAAATTATTGAGGTTATTAAGTAACCTAACCAAATTTAGATGCCTAAATTTTGGAAAGAGCATACTTTCTTGGAATCCTTGTTGTTGATATAGTTGAAGGATTGATTTTGGTATACCTTTTAGCCGCACTTTCCATAACATTTTTGGGGCTTAGGGTATATTTGGTCTTGGTTCCTTGTTTCCTTGTAAACCTTTGTGTGGGTAATTCCCGAGGCTTGAAGGAGGCCAAAATTTTTCTTGGTTGCATTTGATGATTGTTTACCCCATAATGGGCTTGACAATTTGTCTTTGGAAAAGATTCTTTTGAATGTATGAAAATTGCACTTTTGAGTGTTTAAGTGTTGATTTTGATTTGTGAATTCATTATTATGACTACCCCATCAAGAAAAAATTTGATGAGGGCATAACCACTGATAAAGTGATGAGTCACTTGACCCATATGAATTAATTGGTATAACCATCAGTTTTACCCATTTATAAGATTTATCAATTTTGCTAGGATTTTGATCGTTTTGATGATATTTCATGGAAGCAAAAGACTAGATACCTCATTCCCGTGGAGTGGTCCAACCATAATGTACTTATTGGGGAGTGAAGTAGATATTTTTCAAAACATTTATGAACCCTTTGAGTTCAATCTTGATCCTTTGTTAATTTTATCAAATTTGACTTGTTTTTGGTGGGTTTTAGGCCCTTTTTGTAAACTTTTTAGCTATTTTTGTAGCATTTTTTTGTGGTCATCCCTGGATGGGATATATGCATAGTTTATGGACATCCCATGGTGGGATGGTTGGCTAATTTTTTGGTTGTCCCACATAGGGACGACCGTGCTTATTGTAGTGATATATAAGCCCAAAATTAGGTAAATGACCTCATTTTTGTATTTCTAACTTGGAAAAACTGAGAGGTGAAGAGGAGGCTTATTTTTGAAGTGGAGTTCTGCTAAAAACATCCCTAAATCAGAATGAGCCAGCCATAGGGCTCAAAAAGTGGCATATCTAGTGTGGGTCGAGTAAGGGCTGCATTTTCTCTTATTCTTTATTGAATTTGAAATTGTAATTAAATGCACATTTCTCAATAAAAACACACTAATTATTGGTTAAATAACCTTAGTAGTGGTTAAATGTAGGAAATTTAGATTTATTTATGCTTTAGATGAATTTATTTTCTATTTTTTTGTTGTTTTCTTGCTTGCTTTCTTTGGAGCTATTTTAGGGGTCCAAATGACCCATTTTAAAGCAATTTTAGGGGTTGTCCCTGTTAGTCTCACAATGACACTGAGAGGGGGGTGAATCAGTGTAGCTCTTTAAAAATTAAATCTTCAACACTCAAAGCCAAAACAATGAAAACATAAAACCAAATAAAGCAAGTATAACAAGAGAACATCACACAACACAAGATGTACCGAGGTTCACCAATTTGGCTACATCCCTAAAAATGACTGTTTGGACTCCCATACAAATATAGCCATTGCAAAGCACCAAATTTACAATCAATTTACCAACACCCACTAGAAGGAGCACCAACCCATGATTTATCTACACCAACAAAAAGGAGTACCTACTTGATTTTGATATTGATAATAAAATGACATATATGAATGTCTTCACTAAAACCAGAACCCTCTATGGTCTGTAAGCTCAAAATCTAAAAATTTCTATTTCACCCAGTATAACATCCCTCTCTCTGCATTACTCAAAATTTGAATCTTCTCTTCTCACAAAAAAAATTGATTGTTCTCTTAGCTCGTTCTACCAATTGCTAAAATATTTCCTGGTATTGTGCAACACTTTGTCTACAAACTTCTCTCAAAATTTCAGCCAAAATGGATATCATATGAGAAATTTATGCCCAAAATAATGAAGTGACATTTTTCATCTCTCTCCAAAAATCATGGATTTTCACTCTTTATTTTTCTCCACACACACTTCTCTCTTCACAAAATAAAGTCCCCCCTTTTCAATAAAATCCCTTGTCACTTAAAAAGCACACCCTTGCATTATTTTTCCATTTTAAATTTTAAAAATATTTTCTTTAATGAAGCTTCTTAAAACAATATAACTTCCTTTTTTATATTTTGAGAAGGCATTTCGTCAAACACGTCACATACAAAGAATTGACACCTTACTCATCCTCTTACTTCGGAGCCACGTGACACCTCAAACCAAAAATGAAAGATGCCATATTTGATGCCTTGAATGTGTAACAACATTGAAAATGAAACTCTGGCGACTCTGCAAGGTCGAAACGACCAACTAAAGGATTTTGCACAAGTGGAACAAATTGACATAAAAGTGACCTGTACCATTTTTGCAACAATCATAACTCTCACATCGTAACTCTGTTTTATCTAAAATTTGAAAGGTAGAATATAATAAATTCTGAATACATCCAGTACAAATATCGCTACATAAATCATTACGGTTTTCCTGTACCACCTCCATGAAAACTACTGCTGACACACTTTTTTCAAAAAGAGAGTTTTTATGACAGTATTCCAACGTTTGTAACATTCATCTCGTTTATCTGTTTTGGTGGAAATTTGGAACACATGTTACTAAATATAACAACCACCCTCAGTTAAAATTTCACTATCAAATTATTCTCGATTTTATCACAGTGCTTCTGACAAAACTACCCTTTTTTGGCCTGTACAACCACTTGCCAAATCATCCACCAAGATACCAAAAATGTCACCGATCAATCCAAAAACTGTGCTGACACGTCAAACACTATTATGAACTATTTAATGACATGTTGGCATGTTCCAAACTGATCCATACTATCCAACTACACCTGTGATGACTTTTGCAATTTTTTGACAACTTCTTGATGATTTTTTCAACTTTTGCAAATTTGCATGAACAACCTGTAACAACTTCACTGAACATCAAAAACATCCTCATAAGCATTTAAAATCACTGTGTATACTCCAAAAAACCTTTTAAAACTTTCCACTACATCAACCTGTCCATATGAGTGTGTTGACAACAATGACAATATTTTCGCTGCACCTTGCTCAACAATCTCCCCCTTTGGAATTGTTGGCAACACACACACAATTTTCTGTAACTCTTCTCCCCCTTTGAAAAAAAGACCAAAGGGCTACTGCAAAATTCCCCTGATTCCATGCACAAAATTATCAGGCAAAAATTATTAAACTTAGCAAAAATCACAAACATGAGCAAAAAGATAAACAAATACACAAATGCTCCCCCTACGAATGTGGCCCCAATAGCTAGTCAATTCTTGGGAAGTGTGACCACTCCCAATTTATTGTGAAGGTACTCAAATAATTCCTTGGGCAATGGTTTGGTGAAGATATCTGCTACTTGCTCTTTTTTTGGAACAAAATCCAACTTAACCTCACCTTTCGCAACTTTGTCCTTCAACAAATGATACCGGATAACAATATGTTTTGTGCAAGAATGCATAACCTAATTATTTGAGATGTTAATGACACTGGTGTTATCACACTTAACTAAAATTGGATCACTAAAATTAATGCCAAGATCCTTTAGATTTTGTTTCATCCATAACACCTGCATACAACACGTTGTCGCTGTAATGTATTCTACCTCTACTATGGATAAGGATACTGACTCATATTTCTTACAGTGCCATGTGACCAACCTGGCTCCAAGATAGAATGCACCTCCATTGGTACTCTTCCTATCATCTACACATCCTACCGAATCTACATCTGAATACGCAATAAGGGTGAAGTCCTTACCTTTCAGAACCATAACCCATACTCCATAATACCCTTGAGGTACTGAAGAATCCTCTTCACTGCTGTCACATGAGTCTCCTTAGGACTAGCCTGAAATTGTGCTACCATGCATACTGCCTAAAAAATATTTGGTCTAGTAGCTGTCAAGTACAGTAAGCTCCCAATAATAGATCTATACATAGTTTGATCAACATGTGGAGATTTGTCATCCTTGATCAACTTGCAACCTATCGTCATGGGAGTGCTAACTGACTTACAATCCTCCATTGTGAAAAATTTTAGCATATCTTTGAAATATTTAATTTGAGAAATAAATATACCCTTGTCCTTTTTATTAACTTGCAATCCAAGAAAATACGAAAGTTCACCAATCATTGACATTTAAAATTCTTTCTGCATCTTATTTGCTAAATCTTTACACAACTCATCTTTGCTACTACCAAATATGATATCATGTACGTATACAACAAGAACAATATGATGACCATTTTATATTTTGACATACAAATTACTATCCACCATACCTTTATTGAACTCTTGCTAAGTAAGATAATTGTCTATCCTTGCATACCATGCTCGAGGTGCTTGTTTTAAGCCATATAACGCTTTCTTCAACTTGCAAACCAAGTTGGGATCATAACCAAGATGGAAACCATATGGCTGCTCAATATAAACCTCTTCTTCAAGTTTCCCATTCAAAAATGCTGATTTCACATCCATTTGATAAACTTTGAAATTCTTGTAAACTGCTAAAGCCAGAAACATTCTAATTACCTCTAGTCTGGCCATAGGTGCAAAGGTTTCCTCAAAGTCAATACCTTCAACTTGTGCATAGCCTTTGCATACCAATCTTGCTTTGTTCCTGACTACCTGTCTGTTTTCTTTCAATTTGTTTCGAAAGACCCATTTAGTATCGATTACATTTTTGTTTATGGGTCTTGGTACTAACTCCCAAGTCTTATTTTTCTCGATTTGATCTAATTCTTCATTTATTACCTTTACCCAACTTTCATTTTTGCTTGCGTCAGCAACATTTTTGGGCTCAATGTTGGATAATAAAGAGTAGTTACTCACTAATCTTCTTCTTGTTTGAACACCAACTACGGGGTCTAAAATTATTTGCTCTCTAGGATGATATTTCTGCCAGCTGCCTATTTTGAATTTCTTGTTTTCTTCCACTTATAAATCACTGTTTGAATCCTCTAAGTCAATTTTTAGTTTCTTTTCCATTTCATTTTCCTCATCTCCTTCAATGGCCTCTTCATAAATTGGGTAGTTCTCTTCATAGCTAATTACTCGTTCCCTTCCTTCATCAACTTTAACATCGACACTATCCACAATTTTCCTTAGCCTCTTGTTGTAGCATTTGTAAGCTTTGCTTTTTGACGAATAGCCAAGAAAAATACCTTCATCCACTCTATCTTCAAACTTACCAAGGTTTTCTTCAGTTCTTTTGATGTAACACTTACTGCCAAAAACTTTAAAGTATCTTGATGTTGCCTTTTTAACGAACCACAACTCATAAGGAGTTTTGCTTTCATGCGTCCTCAACATGCACCTATTTTGGATGTATATCGTAGTATGGACTGCCTCTTTCCAAAATCTGTCTACTACTTTGCTCTTAGTCAACATAGTCCATGCCATTTCTTGCACTATCCTGTTCTTTATTTCTACCACACCATTCTGTTGAGGTGTCTTGGTTGCTGAAAACTGTCTCGTAATGCCATATTTTTCACAATACTCTATGAAATCCTCTGAAATAAACTCTCCTCCTCTATCTGACCTTAAATATTTAATCCTTTTTTCTATTTGATTCTCAAATTAGTTTTTTAAAACCTTTAACATCTCAAAATCTTCTGATTTATGCTTCAAAAATAGTACCCATGTCATCCTGGAATAGTCATCTATACACAACATGAAATATTTGTCACCATTTATGCTTTGCGTTCTCATGGGTCCACATAAATTAGTATGTACTAGTTCCAAAGGTTTGCTTGTGTAGTACTCTTTTTTTTTAAATGAGACTCTAGTTTGCTTCCCCTTTTGACATGAAGCACCAATGCTATTTGATGGTTTGCCAATGGTGGTAATATCTCTCATTGCTTTCTTTGAGCTAATTTTTACTAGATTGTCAAAACTGATATGACCAATCTCCTTGTGCCACAACCAATTTTCTTCTTCCTGTCCAATCAAGCAAGCTCCTTCTAAAGTCTATGAGAGGTGTACAGTTTTCCAGATGTCCTTGATCGAGTTGTTATCAACTTACCATTGTTTGCCTTTATGACTTCACAACCTTACTTCTTAAAGATCACTTCATGACCTCTATCACAAATCTGACTTACGCTCACTTCAGACCAACCACAAACAAGAATTATTTTGACCTTATTTTTCCATCAATAATATTAACTGAACCTTTGCCAACTATCTTAGCTCCATCACTATTTCCAAGCTTTACTGAACCACCTTCATATTGCTGCAGCTTCTCAAATTTTTGTTTGTCACCTATCATATGACTGGAGCATCCACTATCAAGTATCCATGGTGTAGATTTATTCCACGCTTTAAATGCCATTTGTATGATCAAGAATTCCTTTTCTTCCTTAGGTCGCTCTTTTTATTTCCACTCAGGTTTGATTACAATTTTGGGCTCTTATTTTGGCTTTTATTTTTCAATAGCTTGTGCATGTTTTTTGGGAAATTTTCTATTTTATCTTATTCCATTTGTTTGAAATTTTCTTCCCTGAAATTGATTTGATGCAAATGTACTTCGACAATTTCTTGCAATATGCCCAAAATTATGATAGTTATAACATTCTACTGCATAATCCATCAAAGGTGAAAAAGCATTTTTACTGGTAAAATTTCTTGGTCCTACATTATACTTGTAGTCTGAGATCTTATGTCCATAACCATTGCATTTAAAATAGTAACCAGAAAAGAGATGATTGAACCTGGGTGGTGGTCTTTTCCATGTTGTCATAGGAGCCATAAATATTCTTCTTCTTTGATGTGTGACATTGGTGAAGCCATCATTGTCAATTCTCCTTTCGTGCCTTGCATTATTACTTTGCTTTTCATGATTCTTTTTTGCTTGATCAACCTATTTATTATCTTCATTCTTTGTGGATTATTCATTTATGGCCTTTGATCCATTTGAAGATTCTCCTTCATCAAAACCCAAACCAAATTTATGCTTGTAGTATTTTGGTTATTTATGATATTATCCAGCTTCATAGAACTTTATTCATGTTTGTGATAACAACTAATTTTCTGATTCATATCTTCTAGCTGCATTCTTAAACCAACAATCTCTTTTTCTAGCTTGCTGCAATAATCTATTTTCATGGTTATTTGCACTTCGATATCTTCGAAGATTTTCTTGGATTCTTCTATCTGTACTTTGAAATTTGTTATGATTTCATTTTGCATCCTCAAGCTTTCTTGAATTTTTCTTATTCTTTTTTATTTCTATCTTCAATTCATCTAGGGCTACAATTAGTTTCTCTTCCAAATTCACTTCTGCGTTAATTTCTTCTTCATCAGATTCCTGTTCTTTTTCTGGTTTTTCTTCTTTGAGTGCCATGAAAAGAGCTTCACCTGTTTCCTTTTTAGAATCCTCACTGGAGCTATATTCTGATGAAACTTTTCTTCTTAGAGATGACATTCTTAGAGATAAAACTTTTCTTCTTGAAGTTGCCTTTTATGAAATTTATTTTTTTCTTCTAGTCACTTCTTTCTTCGTGCGATCCTTCATAACTTCTATTCTTCTCATTAAGTGGACATTTAGCTACAAAATGCCCAATGCCTCCACAGTTGAAACATTTAAATGGTAAATTTCCTCTGTATTTTCCTTTTTCCCTTTTTATTTTATGAACAAAGTTTGCTTCCATTTCATCT
The DNA here is from genome assembly GCA_028583015.1 of Wollemia nobilis. Lineage (NCBI taxonomy): Eukaryota > Viridiplantae > Streptophyta > Pinopsida > Araucariales > Araucariaceae > Wollemia > Wollemia nobilis. Next base: position 196,049 of record JAQPPZ010000386.1, on the reverse strand, counting down.
GATGTCTCTTCTTCCTCAGATTATTGTTTTGATTTTATATTTTTATGGGTTTTAAAAGCAGCTTCTCTGTCTATGGGTTTAGATTTTTCTATTTTCATCTCATATGTAATCAAAGAACCATGCATATCATCCATACTAAAATAATTTAGATCTTTAGCTTCTTCTATAGCTGAAACTTTAGAATCAAATATTTGGGGAAGAGATCTTAATACCTTTTTCACGATGACATAATCTTTGATTTCCTCACTGAGTCCTCTGATCGCATTAATGACTTCATTCACTCTCAACATATATGCCTCTATATTCTCATCGTCATTCATATTTAATACTTAGAACTGATCTCGATGTGTTTGTAACTTGGCCTCCTTGATCTTAATGTCTCCTTCATGAATGCTCTTCAATTTGTCCCATATTTTCTTTGTCATTTTACAACCCATAATATTTACCAGTTTGCTATCCACTAATCCACACATGATAGCATTCTTTGCTTTTGAGTCATTCTCAAATAGTTTCTTACTAGAAGCATCAGTTGGAGAAGTTGTGGGTATTGTGTAGCCACTATCTATTGAATCCTAAATTTCATATCTCAAAGCACAAAGATATGTCTGTATCTCGAGTCTCCAAAATACGTAATTAGTTTCATCAAATAATGGTGCTTTGTTTGATGATAAGCCTTCACCACCTACCATTGTGTCACTTCCAAGATCATCCTAGCCAGTTAAGCCTATTTAGAATCCTCGCTCTGATTCCAATTTTTAGTCTGACAATGACACTTAGGGGGGGGTTGAATCAGTGTAGCTCTTTAAAACTTAAATCTTCAACACTCAGCTAAAAAAATGAAAACATAAAACCAAATAAAGCAAGTATAATAAGAAAAAATCACACAACGTAATATGTACTGAGGTTCACTTATTTGGCTACATCCATAAAATTATTGTTTGGACTCCCATCCAAATATAGCTTTTGCAAAGCACCAAATTTACAATCAATTTACCAGCATCCACTGGAAGGAGCACCAACCCCTCTACCAAACACCAACTTGATTTTGATATTGATAATAAAATAACATATATGAATGTCTTCACTAAAACCATAACCCTCTATGGTCTATAATATCAAAATGTAAAACTTTCTATTTCACCCAGTATAACACCCCTCTCTGCATTACTCAGAATTTGAATCTTCTCTTCTCACAAAATAAATCTTATTGTTATCTTAGATTGTTCTACTAATTGCTAAAATCTTTCTAGGTATTTTGTATCAATTTATCTGCAAAAACCTCTCAAAATTTTAGCCAAAATGGATATCATATGAGAAATTTAGGCCCAAAATACTGAAGTTACATTTTTCACCACTCCCCAAAAATCACGGATTTTCACTCTTTATTTTTCTCCACACACACTTCTCTCTTCACAAAATAAAGTCCCCACATTTCAATAAAATCCATTGTCACTTAAAAAACACACACTTGCATTATTTTTCCCTTTTCAATTTTAAAAATATGTTCTTTAATGAAGCTTCTTAAAACAATATAACTTCCTTTTTTTTTTTTTTTTGAGAAGATATTTCATCAAACACGTCACATGCAAAGAATTGAAACCTTACTCGTTCTATTACTTAGGAGACATGTGAAACCTCAAATAATAAATTAAATATTCTCTATTTAATGTCTTGAAGGTGTAACAACACTGAAACCAAAACTCTAGTGACTTTGCAAGGTCGAAATGGCCAACTAAAGTATTTTGCACAAGTGAAACAAATTGACATAAAAGTGACCTGTACAATTTTTGCAACAATCATAACTCTCACCTCATAACTTTGTTTTCTCTAAAATTTGAAATGTATAATATCTGCAATTCTGAATATATCTAGTATGAATCTCACTACATAATTCCTTATGGTTCGCCTATACCACCTCCATGAAAACTACTACTGACACACTTTTTCCAAAAATAGTGTTTTTGTGACAGTCTTGCAATGCTTGTAACATTCACGTTGTTTCTTTGTTTTGGTGGAAATTTGGAACACATATTCTTGAAGATAATTAACACCTCCAGTTTACTCATAGTTATTATGATAAAACTACCCTTTTTTAGCCTGTACAAGCACTTGCTGACATCTCCAACACTATTCTGGACTATTTATTGACATGATGCAATGTTCCAAACTAATCCATCCTATCCAAATGCACTCGTGATGACTTTTGCAATTTTTTGACAACTTCGTGATGATTTTATTAACTTTTGAAAATTTGCACAAACAACCTATAACAACTTCACCCGAATATCAAAAACATCCTTTGAACAACCTCCAAACAATTGTCCACTACATCAACCTATCCATCTAAGTGTGTTGACAACAATGACAATACTATCATTGCACCTTGCTCAATAGTCCGTTGGTGAAATGACCACTAGTGGTCATCCCTAGGTGGGATGGATGCCAAATTAGGGGCTATACCTGGGTGCGAAGGTCAAAAAACTAGAGAAAAGAGTGCATTTTTTAGTCATTTTTGGTATTTTTGGATATTTTTGATGCATTTTTGTTAACTTTCTTAACTATGTTAGGTGGTTAAGAGTTGGTATAAATGTCTGAATATCTTTCAGACCACTAGGGATATATTAATAGAAGAGGACTGGTAATGGCTTGATGTCAATGGTCTTGAGAATGTGATATAATTGGAGCAATTGGTGGGATACCGAGATTATTTTATTACCTCGATAGACTTATGGGATCCTCACACCAACACCTTCCACCTACCTACTGGAGATATGACGGTGACTCTAGAGGATGTCTATGAGATATTACACATTATGATAGAGGGACAACATATTGTATCCACTCACCAATATTAGAGAGATGTAGTTATGCAGAGATAATTTAATGGGGATTGGGAGGAGGCAGTACATGACCTACTTAGTGGAGGGATACTAGTGGAGTTATGGAATGGTGCTGATGTAATAACCACTAGATATGCTTTATTGATGACTTTTATCTCCAACATTCTGCTACTAGGCTCATCTAGTTCCATGTTCCCCTGGAACCTTTTGGAGTTGGTGTTCACACTTTTGGAGTACTGTAGAGCAAACACTAATGATGGCTTGAGGTCCTACATTACTAGAATAATTATATTATGAGTTGTATGAGATCCACTCTCATGGGTAGAAGGGATTAGGGTGTAATTTTCTACTACAGGTTTGGGTATGGCTATATATTATTGTGTGGATAGAACATAGGGACTTTTGTGGATGATATAATAATAGCTAGTAGATAGGGATATAGGCTATGATATTCTATGGAAATGAGCCTAGGAGGTAGATCACAACCATCACTTTGCAGGTGATATTGAGAATTACATAGAGTCCTTTGCATCACTCAAGGTAGAGGATGTGACTTGGAGACCCTACAAGGATTGTCTAGTGTGGCATAATGTTGAAGCACAACTTAGTTGGGTGAGGCAAGTGATATGGTTAGTAGGGTGACATGGGACTAAGAGAGAGTACTTTCCTTATACTCAAGTACTATGGTATTTTGGCCTACACTAGGGGTTTCCTAGTGAGCCAGTGGTCTAACTATGCTACGGGGATGAGAGAACATTTGGTTGGCTTATGATTGAGGTATTGGGAGAGGATTTAGATATTGTAGTGGATATTTTTGATCGAGATGATGTAGGGACTACAACAGAGTATGATTCTTGGTGGGTGAATCGCCAGTGATGGGAAGAGGTACCACTAGTGGGTGATGTAGCTATGATGAAAGGGGAGGTTGATAGGGATGCTACATATGAGGATAACAATGAGGCTCTAGTTGAGGAAGATCTATATGTAGGTGAGAGACATGTATGTCACCGAGTGGTAGATGAGTGGGTAGACCTCCTTGATTTAGGAGAGATATGGGATGACTTTAATTAGGGTGACTTTGATGATTAGTCAGTACAGGTGTGATTGGTAGTATGAGATGCTATTATTACTAAGCTATAGGGTGATCTTATCAGATATAGATGGGAGAATGCAAAGGATATATCTCTCCTATAGGTATAGGTGTAGAGTGCACAAGAAAATATTGATAGGCATGTAGTAGATATAACTACTCTTTAGGCATAGGGTGGAGTACAGAGCCCTAGCCAAGGGGGATCTAGTACTGGTGAGATGGCTAGACTACGATAGGAGGTGAAACAATTCTAGGCATTAGTGGTGGAACTCCAACCTCATTATCATGAGGAGAAAGCATTTACCTAGGTTTTGGAGGATGAGATAGTGTGCCTTAGGGGGCATATACCAACACACCCTTTTTCTAGTGGGTCGCACCAGAGTCGAAGGAGTGGTATAGGATAGTATTCTGTAAGGATGGGGGCTTCCAGCATCGCATGGAGGGCAGATAGCTCAAGGAGTAGTAGATATGGTAGTTCTAACTCGATACCAACTGAGGGTGGTAGTGTGAGTCATAGTGCAATTCCTACATGGCCATGGCTTTTGAGACTCTATGGCTCTTTTTTTTTATATTTTGGGATTATGAGGTCTGAGGACCCACTTTATTGTAGCTTACGGGAAATTTATGGATGATGACATAGCTTTGGTTCCATACACACACACACACCTATATATATATACATATATATATATATATATATGAGTTTTCTATTATCATCATGTGTTTCCTTATTGCTTTATGATATGTATGCAATATTTATATTTCCTTTATGATGTTGTGATGAATGCTTAACATGTATGCATGTATTATAATATGATGTGATTTTATGATATGTATATATGTATATGCATAATAAAATGGATTATTTTTTAATTTGTATGATGGATTATGAATACTATTTGACATACTAGATGCTAGCACCATAGAATGTACAAAATTCATTTATTCATTATTTTAATGTTATCATGACACTATGTGATGGATTTATGTAGATGTAAACTAAAAAACATGTGATGGCATGATATGAATTGTAATGAATAGTATAATGTTAGATGATGTATTTGGGATTTTCAAGGGACTCAAAAACTCTAGTTACCTAATCAAAATGTTTATAGTAACCATGCAAGACTTTTTGGAAAAGTATAAATATGCTAAGTTAACCAAGATATTCAATATCCCTATATGTGTATGTGAGTTCATTACTATGATAGTATATAAAGTTACCCTAGTGCCAAATAGGATTTATGCAGCCCATATGTACTAAATATCACCCTATGAGTATCATTATCCTGATTTTTGTACATAGTTGGATTACACCACTAGGAAATACAAACTACCAAAAGCTAGCTCATCGCATGCAAACATTGGTTTGTATGAAAACAAGTTGCTTATGTGAAATACATATCATCATGTGTAAGGATACCACTATTTATAGGTAGACTTGATGCCACCAAACCTATAATGAGGATCATATTACGATTGTCAAATGCTGAGAATTCTAGGGATTCAAGTTCAATAGTCCCTTCATTTCTATTATTTTTTAATTTTGTTAGGTAATTGCCCATTTTTATTATGGTGAGCAATGGATTTTGGTAGTGGTGAGAACCATTGTTTATTTTACTTTTTACTAATGGTGAAAACCACTCTTTCTTTTGCATATTGCTAAGTGATAACAATTACTATTTATTTTTATATTTTGGATACTTGCCCCAATTTGGCATGAAGTAAGGAATTTTGATTGTTTTGGGTAAGGAGGAACTTATCATTTTGTCAATTCTCAACATCTATTAACCATTCACATAGGGGGATGAGAGAGATAAACTTTTCACCTAGGTTAACCTAGACTACCCTAGACCATTGTGTAGGTTTCATATTTCCTTGTGCTAAACTTGAATTTATTAATGTGAAATATGTTGGGATTTTGATATATATGAGATACAATCTAAGAAATATTCTACCTTCTAAAAATAATGATAGCTTTCTACAAAATTTGAAAAGAAAACTAGAGATGGTTGAGTGATTGAAAACCCTAAATATACCTTATGAACCATGGCTAAGTGAAGGGAAACAAACACATAGTATGGAATATGGATGGAAATGATAAATATAATGTAAATAGATGGTAACACTGACTGTTTGATAAACTTTATTGTGACAAATTCATAGTGTACATCCCTGGTGCTAGACATGTATGATGGATTCTAAAAATGTATAATGCAATGATGTGTATACCTAATGCAAAGGATGTCATAATGCAATGATATAAAATGTAATGAAATGAAATATTTTTGTGTTTTTGATGTTTTTATGATGCTTTTGGATTATATATATATATAATATATATATATATATATATATAGTTTGACCAATGGGTTTAGTGGATGCCATTGGAACTTTTACATTACCAAAGGGTTTATAGATATCTTTGGGGCATTTTTTGGCGGTCGAAGTGCTTATAGACATATTTTAGGATTTTGGGGTGACCAAAGGGTTTATACACATATTTGGAGCATTTTAGGATGACCTAGATGGTTGTAGACTATCTAGGAGCATTTTAGAGTTACCTAGATAGTCATAGACTACCTAAGAGAATTTTAGGGTGACATAGACAATCGTAGACTACCTAGGAGCATTTTAGGTTGACCTAGATGGTCATAGATTACCTAAGAGTGTTTCAAGATTATCTATATAGTCATAGACTACATAAGAGCATTTCAAGGTGATTTGGATGGTCATAGACCATCTAGGAGAATTTTGGGGTGACCTAGATGATCATAGACTGCCTAGGAATATTTTAGGGTGATCTAGATGATCATAGATAATCTAGGAGTATTTTGGGGTGACATAGATGGTCGTAGATAGCCTAGGAGTATTTTAGGATGACATAAATGGTCATAGACTACCTAGGAGTGTTTTAGAGTGACCTATATGGTCGTAGACTACCTAGGAGCATTTAAGGGTGACCTAGATGGTTGTAGACCATCTAGGAGTGTTTTGGAGTGACCTAGATGGTCATAGACCACCTAGGAGCATTTTAGGGTAATATAAATGGTCTAAACTACCTAGGAGTATTTTAGGGTGACCTAGATGGTCATAGACTGTTTAAGAGCATTTTAGGGTGACCTAGATTATCATAGACTACCTAGGAGAATTTTAGGATGACCTGGATGATCATAGACCACCTAAGAGTATTTTAGGGTGACCTAGATGATCGTAGACCACCTATGAGTATTTTAGAGTGATATAGATGGTTTTAGAATGCCTAGGAGTATTTTAGGATGACCTACATAGTCATAGATCACCTAAGAGTATTTTAGGGTGACCTAGATGGTTGTAGACCACCTAAGAGCATTTAAGGGTGACCTAAATGGTCATATAATTTCTAGGAGTATTTTAGGGTGATCTAGATGGTTGTAGATAACCTAGAAGTGTTTGAAGGTGACTTGGATGGTCGTAGACCACCTAGGAGAATTTTTGGGTGACCTAGATAGTTGTAGACTACCTAGGAGTGTTTTAGGGTGACCTAGATGGTCATAGATAATCTAGGAGAATTTTAGGGTGACCTAGATGGTCGTAGACTACCTATGGGAGTTTTAGGGTCACCTAGATGGTCATAGACTATCTAGGAATATTTTAGAGTGACCTAGATGGTCGTAGACCACCTAGGAGCATTTTAGGGTAACCTAGATGGTCATAAACTATCTAGGAGCATTTTAGGATGACCTAGATGATTGTAGACCACCTAGGATAATTTTAGGCTTACCTAGATGGTCGTAGACCATCTAGGAGCATTTTAGGGCGATCTAGATTATCGTAGACCACCTAGAAGTATTTAAGGGTGACCTAGATGATCATATACTACCTAGGAGTATTTTAGGGTGACATAGATGATCATAGACCACCTAGGAGTATTTTAGGGTTACCTAGATATTTTTAGACCACCTAGTAGAATTTTTGGATGACCTAGATGGTTATAGACCACCTAGGAGCATTTTAGGTAAGGTATGGACTCCTTGTCTATAGACCCCTTATCTATAAACCTCCTATTTATGGGTTATTTCTAGAATCTCTAAGGTGGCTACGATGGAGGTGGAATGATCGACGATGGTCGATGAGGTAGGTGATGAGCTTGCTCCTCGAGTGGCAAAAGTTATCACCAAATAGGAACATACAAAGATAGAAATATTCTTCATCATCTAGAGGGATGAACTACTCATATTATTCATCATAACTTGTATAATTTATGTGAGCTATACCATAGTTTGATTCATCATCTATTATACATTCATGAGGAGGACCTTGATCCTATTCCTGACTATCATATTGAAGGGTGTGAAAACTCTCTCCCACTTCATGAGATTGAGTGACATGGTTGGATAACCCTTGATCTAACATGTTTATGGGAAAGTAATCTCCCAATGATAGGACATGATTTGTATTGGCATAGGTATCACATGTAAGCTCATACCTATAGTTTAGACCTAGGCGTTCTAGACTCTCTGTGAGGACATCTATAGGTACTGGCTTGTTGTATCCCAAACTAGATTTATCATATGGTAACTGATATTATGGTTGGAAAGGAACACGAGTACCCTATTCATATAATACTAGACCAAAACCATACCAATTAAAATGATGTATATATCGCATGGTGTAGTCAATATTTGACATGTAATTTATATCCTCAAAGAAAGGTTAATCATATTCTTCTTATTGAGGTACTAGCAATGTTCCATACTAAATACCTCCATATATGATTTTTTTTTTTTGGGAGGTATACCTAAAGGCACAATACTACATATGGGAAAACACGATCATCCCATATCTTGCACTATATCTATGACTAAATTATGGTGATGTTCCTCACTAAGTACTCTCCTAACCCTATACTAGCCATATGAATTATAATATAGGATGATAAAAGTGGAGGAGATAGAAAAAAGGGTTGGGATGACTCAATGTGTACCTCATGAGATGTTTCATCTTCTAGACTAGGAATATCTTCCATAGAGATGGTAGAAAATATGGGAGAAATCTCATAGATTGGCCTCTTCGACATGTTATTCTATGGAGGATGTGATGAATATGACGATATTTATGATGGTGCCAATTATGATGATGGTATGGATGAAGATGGTAATTGTGTAATGGATGGTGAAGGTTATGGAAGTAGACTATGAATAGATATTTTCAATTGGAAGTCCACATGAGTTAGTGGTAAGGTCAACTCAGGGATTTGCTGCACCATGTTGCAATACTTAAAGGGGCTCAAGGTTTTGAGAGACTATGCATAACTAACCTTCATAAGTATACTTTAGATACTGGAGAGTGATGGAAGGAAAACACTTCATATCTTGGATATAAGGTCTATCTAGAAATATGTTGTAGGCCATTGCATCCTATAGAACATGATACAAGTTTGGTATAGGTTTACGTCTCACCTGAATGGGTAGGAATATAGTCTTGACTATGGAGCATATCATATCATTGGATGCTTGGAGGGTGCAGGTAGATGCAACAACATGAGATATTGGAAGTCCTAGGTATTTAATAGCACTAGTGGTTATTATGTTGCTTGATAAACCAGTATCTATTAAAACTCTCTTATATGGTATCCCATTCATGCATGCAATTATGTGTAAAGGAGGGTCAACCACATCTCTTGCTATGGGTTTGAGTTCATGCTCATAGAATGTGATAACTAGTTCCTTACATTGTTGTACATGACCCACAAAATTTATAAAGGAGTTAGATTCCTAGGGATGCTATTCTATTGACTTAAGAATGTCCATTAGATCTTCTCTATGATGTGTATATTGTTAAATGAGCTCGTATATGGATAATATAGCCAATATTATTCTTAAGCTTTGCGTAAGCATACTTTTTATTGTCACTACTATCCTATGTGGAAGGCTTTGTACTAGAGTTGGTGGAGGATGTGATGTTAATGGAACAACGCTTGAAGCTATACGTGGTGCAACTTGACTTGGATAGCATCTATTCCTAGTCACAATACTAACCATTCTAACATACCCTTGTAGAGGGGTGCCATATTGACCTCATTTATTTTTTTGATAGGAGCTGCCTGTACCTCATGAGTAGGTAATGGGTCTTTGAAAACACCCATTTTTTGATTTCTTGGGGTGAGAGGATTATCCACTTGGAGTTCATTCCTCTCTATCATATCCTACACTAGGTTTTTAAAACCATAGCATGTAGGCAAGTCATGGTCATTCTACCTATGATATCTAAAAAATAGCTCTTATCGACATCCCATAGGCTTTTTCTTAGCTGTATTCAGATCTATAGGCTTGTTTTCTGGTAAATTAATCATTTTGATAGCCCACAGATGATCGAAAAGGGAATCCATTGACTCAACAAAGGAAGTATACTATTTTCTAGGGTGACACAATTTATTTTGGCCCTGATTTGCATGATTATTTGTCATGATGATCCCTAGCTAACTTTAAGGCACAAGAAAACAATGTATGGACCGATGATGTGGTGATACTTAGTTTAAACATTTTAACTAGCTATATGATGTTTAGTTGTTTTATAAGGGCATGTTATTTATAACATATTGCCAAGTGTAAAGGATCAGGTACACTCATATATGGAACATGTAAAGTTACCCACCAAAAATGAGGGTACCAAATATTAGGGGAAATGATGATTAAGGTACTCGAACATAACATGGATAGATAACTTCATATAGGTATGCATTGACGAAAGGGATAATCATCAATGGCTGATAACCTTGAGCTTTAGTTGATAGCCTAGCAGCTATCGTAAAATCTTTGGCTAAGATAGGTGATTGGGTTGATGGAAAGATTCCCTCTTTATTGAATATGTAAATGTGTTTTCTCTTTACTGCATCATGGTTTGAGTAGTTGATTTTGAGTTTCTATATAACAACCACTGCAAGATGCTTTTAGATGCATAGGGTAAATTGTCATATTCAAAGTAAATATAAAGCGTACTCCTTGTGAAAGAAAGCAAACTCAATTTATATTTTGAATTTAGATTCTTTAAATTAATTAATTAGGTTTAAGAAAATAATTTTTTGCATGTTGTAGGTCATTAGTAATACATTTGCAATTAAAAAATGGGTTTTCATTTGAATTAATTAAAAGTGTTCTTTTAATGTTAATAGGGTATTCATTGAAAGGCTTTAATTAATTAAATAAAAGAGAATTCACTTAAAAAAAAGAGATATATGAAGATATATAATAGATATATTTATATAAAAAAAAATAATAAACAAAGGGGCAATAATGAAATTGGGAAAATACAAAGTAATGTTTTTTAATGTAAATAAATATCTTAAGAATGATATTTTAATCAAAAGGCCATTCTTTAGTTGAAAAAAAAGTAATGAAATCTAATCATCCCATTCCTAAACGATGAAACCTAGGAGATATCCTATGATGTTGCAAAGTTTGCAAATATGGGAAATATGGGAGGAGTGCATAGAGGATAGGGGACGGTGCATTGAATAATGGAGGAAAATGATGGAGCTCAGGGTTCAAGAAGATGACGAACGGGCATGTTAGGGAAGAAGGAAGGAAAAATGAGAAAAATGGGGATAACATAGCATATGGGGGGATACAAAGAGGTAATGAGGAGAAAAAAATACAAAGAGAAGAGATGGTCATAGTGGGAGGAATGCACCAAGGCCGAGAGGAGATCCTACCAGATGATGCCATCATTCCAATATCTATAGCAGTTAAGGTTGGATTATTCTGAATTTAATTCTGATTTTAAATTTACATGGGATTATGCTATGTAAACGGTGTGCACTATGTTATTCTATGTTATGGGAAAGAAAACTCCCCATGTTGCTTGTAAAAGTGTTGTGTGCTACATTTCTTTGTTGGTGGAAAGAAAAATCCCCATGTTGCTTGTAGGAGCGTTGTGTGCTATGTTGCTTTGTTTAGTGTAAAAAAATCTCCCTATGTTTCTTATAGAAGCATTGTGCACTATGTTGCTTTTTTTGGTGGAAAGAAAACTCCCCATGTTTCTTGTAGAAGTTTTGTGTGCTACATTGCTTTTTTTTGTGGAAATAAAACTCCCCATGTTGCTTTTAGGAGCATTGTGCACTACATTGCTTTATTTAGTGAAAAGAAAACTCCCCATGTTGCTTTGTAGAAGCACTGTGCACTACATTGCCTTGCTTTATGGGAAATAAACCCTATGTGTTGTAAGTGAGCATCATGCACTATGTTTAATGAAGAAACTTGTAAATGCCTTACGTGTGTGTGGCTTGAAAAGTAATCCACCTTACATCGGGTGAGTGTTGTGTGTTAGGAAATGAATCAGTTTGCTTATTGAAAAATATGCAGTTTAAATAAGACTGCAATTGTCGGAGGTTGCCAAACCAACCAGCTACAATAGCATATTGTTACAACGAAATAACAAATGCAAGAATAGGACAAATAATGTAATAAAAATATAACTACGCTAACATCCCCCCTTATTACATTATTTGGGTAATAGGATGACTACTAGCTATACTAACATCCCCCCTGATTACATCATTTTGCAATACAAAGAGAGCTGCGAAACAATTCAAATTTGACACGTCCAAGTGCCTTAGTGAAAATGTACGCAACTTGAGCATCGGTGGGAATGTCTTGAAGCTAAATTCGGTGCTTTGGAACTTCATCTCGAATGAAATGACATTGTGTGTCAATGTGCTTTGTTCTTTCATGATGGAGTGGATTCTTGACGAGGTTCAGAACACCACGATTGTCGCAAAACAAGTGTATTGGAGATTTTGATGGATGGCCCATACTTGTCAGAATGCGACGCAACCATATCACTTCGCACACGGCTTCACGTGCGGCGCGATACTCTGCCTCTGTTGATGAAATAGCAACCACCTGTTGCTTCTTGCTAGTGCCAAGAGACGAGGACCGGATCCCAGGATGAAAAATGTATCCAAGAAGTTGACTTGCGATCATCAAATGATCCGGCATAGTCGGAGTCCGTGTATCCTTGCAAGAAGAATTTGTTGTTCCTCTTGTATTCTAGGCCATATTCCATAGTACCACGGACATAGTGAAGAACACGTTTTCTTGCTTTCCAATGAGTGGTCTTAGGCTCCTGCATGAACCTCGAAAGATAGTTGACAGCAAATACGAGATCTGGCCTAGTATTGGTCAGATATATGAGACTCCCAATCAACTGTCGATAGAGAGTACCATCTACCTGAGGTGAATCATCATATCGTGATAACTGAAGTCCATTCTCCATCGGAGTTGCCATTGGCTTGCAATCAGTCATGCGATATTTTTCCAGCAATGTCTTGGCATATTTTTTCTGAGACACTTTGATGGAGTGCTCCTTCTGGCTGAATTCCAGACCAAGACAGTAATGGAGAAGTCCGAGATCTGTCATCTCAAAATATTTACACAAGTTTCTTTTGACAGTAGAGATCATAGTTTCTGAACTCCCTGTAATGAGCAGATCATCAACATAGAGTACAAGCAACACTATCTCGGAACCACTGTTTCTTGAAATAGAGGTTTGCATCCGACGGACATCTCTTAAATCCATGCTGCATAAGGTGATTGTCCATTTTTATATACCAAGCTCGAGGAGCTTGTTTCAGACCATATAAGGATTTGACCAATTTGCAAACCTTCTGCTCTTGGCCTTCCACTTCAAATCCTTCAGGTTGAGTCATGTAGACTTCTTCTTGGAGATCACCATTTAGAAAGGCACTTTTGACATCCATCTGGTGAACTTTCCACCCATATTGTGCTGCCATAGCACACATAACTCGAATTGTGGTCATCCGAGCGGTAGGTGCAAAAGTTTCCTCGTAGTCAATGCCTTCCTTTTGAGCATAGCCCTTTGCAACAAGACGGGCCTTATGCTTATCAATTGTTCCATCTGCCTTGTACTTGACTTTATATACCCATTTGCAGCCAATGGGTTTCTTTCCATGCGGCAGATCAACAAGCTTCCAAGTTTTATTTTTCATCAAAGACTCATACTCTGTATCCATAGCGGCCTTCCACTGAGGCTCACTAAGAGCATCTTGCACTGATGCAGGTTCAAGATCGTCTATGGTAGACATGAACGCACTGTCATCATCAATATCCATATCCTCTACTTATGTACGTGGAGTTACAGAAAGTTCCTCAAAATATTGACAAATATCATCAACCTCACCAGTTTCTTTGGCTTCTTTTTCCTTTTGAGCCATCTTTGCGTGTACGAGGTCTATCCAAGTTCAAATTGGGAGGAGTGGATAAATTTGTGTCTCCGATTGTATTTGTACACCATTTTGGATTCTTCTTCGGTGGTGTTGAAGAAGATGTAGAAGGACCTCCTGTCTGTGTTGATGAAGGAATCTTCTCTTCCTTAGATTCCACAAGATCTAGGTGTACTTTAGATGTGCTCTGTGATGTGAAAGCTTCATCAAAGACAACATCTCTGCTGACATGAATTTTCTTGGTCAAAGGATCTATCAAACGATATCCTTTAGAGTGCTCATCATAACCAAGAAAAATACATCTCAGTGTTTTCTCATCTAGCTTCTTCCTTTTCTCTTTCGGTATGTGCATGAAAGCGTGACATCCAAAAATACGTAGATGAGATATGGAGGGTTTTCGACCACTCCATGCTTCCTGTGGAGTCATTCCTTTTAGGGCCTTTGTGGGTGCCCTATTCAACAGATATACTACAGTGGTGACAGCTTCTACCCAATATTGTTGCCCAAGAGTAGCTCCTGTGAGCATACAACGAACCATTTCCATGATAGAACGGTTCCTTCTCTCAGCAACTCCATTTCTTTGAGGAGTATAGGCGATTGTTAACTGTCTCTTGATTCCATGCTTATCTAAGAATGCAAAAAATTCATTAGAGGTAAACTCCCCCCCTCGATATGAGCGGAGGGTTTTAATAGAAGCTCCTGACTCCTTCTCAACGGATTTCTTGAACTGTTGGAAGAATGCGAAAGCTTCAGATTTCAGTTGGAGAAAGAAAACCCACATATTTTGTGAGTAGTCATCTACGAATAACTGAAAGTACCTCTTCCCTCCACAGCTGTTGGGTGTGAAAGGACCGCACGGATCGGTGTGAATTAACTCCGAGAGGTTTTTGTGCTCTTGTTGAGCTCTTCTCAAATGGTACTCTATCTTTGCTTTCTGCCTAGCAGTCGGAGCACTACTGGCAATGTGGCAGAAAGGGAAGGAAGACCCTTTACCATCTCATACTTACTGAGCTCAAGTAAGTAGCCAGAACTAAGATGCCCATATCTCTTGTGCCATAGGGAAGTTGCCTCCTTGGTAGAGACAGTCATGGCAACATGTGGAGTAGAGATAGCATCTAGGGCAAATAAGCCGTGCTTATATGAAGCTGTTGCAATCTGCTTACCCTTCCTGGTAATAGTACAACACTTCTTGCCATTCTCAACACGAAAGTTGACAACCATATTTCTATCCAGGATTTGTGTGGTGACAACAAATTGTTAGCCAATCCCGGAACATAGAGGACTTTGTCAATCGACACTTGCCATCGGGAAGAGTGACTGAAGCTGTACCCTCTCCACTGAACCCTGTAGGTTTTATCATCGGCAATGGTGACGGGTTTGCCCTCTTTGGCCACGAATGATTCAAACCACGATCTGTCGCCAGTCATATGTTTGCTAGCTCCAGAATCGACATACCAAACAGGATCCCTCTGTGTGGAATCTGTGGTAGTCATGAGCACCTTGTGTGCCCATTCAGAATCTGAGTCAGATTCTTCAACAGCAACATTCACATGGGGTTGCTTGTTTTTATTTTGTGGTTTGTTTTGGCCTTTCTGCTTGTTCTTATGCCAACACCTGTTGGTGTCATGGTTGTCTTTCTCACAGATCTTGCACCACCTCTTCTTCTGTTGAGGTTGTTTTCCTTTTCCTTTCATGTCCTGTTGAGAATTTCCTCCTTTCTGAAAGTTGCCTCCTTTTTGCCCATTACCTTTCTTCCTAGAACCCTGCCTGTTGGTGTATAGGGCTGTATTGGAAGAATCATCCTTGTGAAGTTGGCGTGCCTCCTGTTGTTGAAGCAGATTGACCAACTCGATGTAGGTAATTTGTCGTTGAGACACCTGGATGGAGGTGATCAACATATCAAATGAAGAAGGTAAAGCTCTCATCACAATTGAAATGAGAAGCTTTTCGTCCACAGAATCTCCCAAAGAATTCAATTTCTCTTTCAATTCAGACACTCTGCACAGAAAGAGTTCAACTGTTTCACCTGTCTCAAACTCAGGTTATGAAGTTGTTGTTGAAGATGAAGAATGGTGGAATCATTCTTTCCCTCATAGATGGTTTTAAGGGCATCCCATGCCTCTTTACCACTTGCTTTGTCGGCTATATGAGGTTGCACTTCATCTGAAACAACAAACAAAATGAGCACCTTTGCTCGATTGTCTTTCTTGTCAAAAGCTATCTGATCTGCGGAAGGAGCTGTGGATCCTGATCCTTGGTGAAGGCCTAGGTGTTACTCCAGTAACAATATCCCATAAATCTTCCATTTGGAGAATTGCCTTCATCTTATGTTTCCATGGTGTATAATTTGGACCTTTCAATAACTGATGAGGATCAGTCATCAACTTTGCAACAGCGGCCATAGTGAAGGTTCCTTATAACACCAATTGGTCCCCCTTTCGATATACCTTTTGCTAGGCCGTTATACCGTACAAAATACCCGCCCTTACGTGAGGGAAACTATAGGTATTTAGAAAGATCAACAAAAATCACCCGCCCTTACGTGAGGGAGACTATAGGTGAGTTTTAGAGATCATACGATACGTGGAACATAAGCGATACTGAAAGGGAATCGCCTTGTTGATGGCACCTACCATAGAAGATTCTTCTCATGCGTGGGGCGTAACTTCCCCTAAACACTATGAAGAATACTTCGTCGGGATTTACGCCTAAACACAAGAGCGATTAAGGGTAGTGGATGGAGTAAAAAAATGCAAAAAATGGCAAACTTATCTCTCCCAGACGATTTATAGAGAACAAGCTCGGACGTCGTTGTAGCAGCTATATTAGGCGGCGGATACAGTAGCCCAATCACGACAGCTTTACCTGTAAGTGCTGGCCAGAGGTATCACAAATACCGAACGCTGCAGTGCAATAAATTGCACGGATGGGTTTTAATTATTTCGGGGACTTAGGGAGTGTATTTGATTTTTTAAAGTTTTTTTTAATGTTATAGTGCAAAAAATGAAATATGCAACATACAACATAAAAAGTGCCCACAAGAATTAACCCACAAGGTGTCGGGCACAGCCGAAAATGCACCTTTTACAATTCGCCAAATTGCTTTTTCAGAAAATTACTCACATTCCCCCTTTGATTTTTTGAAAAAAAATATCCCCCCTAAAAAAATTCTCTTTAACAAAGCATTTTAATAATTATTATGTATTTAAAGTTAAAATAAATAATTTTAATTTATATAGTTTTAAAAACTTATGAAAAAATAAATTAAAAATAAATTTTAATTTATAAAGTTTTAAAACTATAAAAAAATAAATTAAAATTAAAAATTTTAACTAAAAAAATAATAATTAAAAAAACTTTGAAAAAAAATTTTACCTTTGAAAGGGGGAGTCGGCGGGATTTGAACCCCCGACCTGCAGGCTCCCAGAGCCTTACCGCACGGCTCACGACCACGTGAGCCAGCGGGCTGATCCGAAAGGATCAGTGGAGCCCCCTCGTATATCCCTCCTCAGTCTGCCCGAGCCCTCTGTGGCTGCCTTTGCCACCTCCGCAGCAGCCTCCTCTGATAGTCTGCTACTGTGCATGTCTCTGTCGTGGCTTCCTCCTCCGCAGACGTTTGTTTTTGTTTTTTTAAATTCTCGAGGGCTAGACGTCGACGTCAGCGTCGTTGGACGCAGGGGGGCCGCTGGACGTTGGACGCGTAGCGCGTTCAACGGGGGGGGTTGCACCGCACAGCCTCCGCTTGGAACGTGCAAAGTGGGTTTAATGCACGGGGGGGGGGGGGTTGCACCGCATAGCCTCCGCTTGGAACACGCACAGCGCGTTCAACGAGGGGGGTTCCCCACGTAGCCTCTGCTTCGAACGCGCGCAGCGCGTTTGGACACGGCTATAGGCTGGACGTGCATGTTCCAGCGACGTCTGTGCAGCCTCCACTTGGACGTGGCTGCAGGCTGGACGCGCATTCAAGCGACGTCGCCTCCCCTCCTTCCTTTCGCGCGTGGATGCGCGACAACTGTCGCGTGTCTGCGCGCGATAATTTTTTTTTTTTTTTTTAAAAAAAAATTTGGCTGCGGTGTGGCGTAATCACGCCCAGCGAGGAAAAAAAATAATTTTCCTTCGCTTTTTCTTTCAGCATCAACTCCCTCCTCCGTCTGTACATGCAAAAAAGAAATTCTCTGTAAAAAAAAATTTCTTTGCCTAGAAAAAATTACAGAACTGGCTCTGATGCCATGTTAGGAAATGAATCAGTTTGCTTATTGAAAAATATGTAGTTTAAATAATACTGCAATTTCCAGAGGTTGCCAAACCAACCAGCTACAATAGCATATTGTTACAACAAAATAACAAATGCAAGAATAGGAAAAATAATGTAATAACAATATAACTACGCTAACATTGTGTGGGTGTGTAATCATCCTAGGCTATGTTGAGAGCTATGCACAAGGTTTAGGAAGGAAGCCATATCTTGTTTGAAAGTGCTATACACTGTGAAAAGTCATGAGCTCTAGTGAGCGCTTAGGAGAGAATCTTAGTGAGCGTTTTGGAGAGAGTAAACACTAAGAAAACTACTGGGCATCGACAAGGAATGTTGTGCATGTCTAATGGTCATGCCACACTTAAGGAAACACTATGAGTGGTATCGGGTCTATTTTGTATACCATGGTTGCCTAGTATTTGTTTACCTTTAGTTGTAAACTCCTACTGTAGAAAAGGTACTGTATAATGTGATCAAAATAAAGATAGAAACCTTGTTATTTTGAAAAAATGAAGGGTTGAATTGGAAGGAAGACCTTAGTCTCCTAAAAAATATTAAAGGCTTTTAATTTAAAGGAACCTTAGATTTTATGAAATGCATTTAGGATTTTTAATTAAAAGGAACCTTTGATATTTATGATATTTATTGAACGATTTTATTTAAAAGGAACCATAGATTTTATGAAATGTATTTAAGGTTTTTAATTAAAAGGAACCTTTGATATTTATGAGATTTATTTAAGGTTTTTAATTAAAAGGAACCTTAGATTTTATGAAATATATTTAGGGTTTCAATTAAAAGGAACCTTTGATTTATAAGAGTTTTATTTAAGGTTTTAAATAATAGGGAACCTTTAGATTCTTATAAAATGTATTTAAGGGATTTAATTTAAAGTGAGAACCCCTTTGATTTGTAGACACCAAAATCCAACACCTTCAAAGTCACATTTACCATCCCATCACCAAATAATGCATAATTAAATTATATGCCTATTTGCTAACTTAGGGATATGAAATCCTGCACATTATCCTATTTTCCAAATTTATTAAATCTGGAAAATTACCCTAGGATACCCTACTTTGCCCACTGGACATGTGTCCTAGATACTTCACCGAACATCTTTGCCACATATAATCCATTTTATATTCCTTGTCCCTTCACATAGGACAAGATCCCACATTCCACTCCACTTGTAGTCACATCACCCCAGTTAAGTGAGGAACACTAGGTGACTCACTGTAACTACCCCTTCCATCTAGCAGTCTAGATTTACCACTTGGCAAGTTGGGATTGCCACTTCCCACTTCCATTCAAAACCTTAAAAGGCATATAAAGGCACCATTATTCCACCAAGAAAAGGAAGTTGAATTTGCATACCGACAGGCTGCTAAAATCGATCCAGACGCAGAGATAATTTGTGAGCATGAGCATCATTTTATAATGCTGGTTTAGATCCCAAAGCAACCCGTTTTCAGCCAAAACCACCTATCCATGGTTTCACAATAAAAAATGTGTGTCCACAGTTTCACAACCATAGGTCCAAGGTTTCCAGTTCACCACTACACGTCCGTGGTTGCAAATTCCTAAGAACAAAAACCCCACACACGGTAGAGATTAGTAAAATTACTCATATGTTAGCAAGGCTTTATCTGTTATTACTGTTTCTATGTTTTCTGCAAGCACTTCTTCAAGAGTTATCATTTGTATTGATTTCCACTCATATATGCAGGTACTACTAACTATTGTTTGATTTTCATGTGTGCAGGAGGCAGGTATTTGGAGAGCTATTGAAGCTGGAGTGGTCCCCACATCTAGGATACCAAAGCCCACTCACCACTTGGATTGGAGCAAAATAAGACTGAAGACACCACATTTCATTGATATACCAAAGAATACCTCCTATATTTGGTCTCGTTTGCTATTCCATAAAGCAAGCAAGCACTGTAATATGACCCCTCATACTTTGGGGCATAATCATTGTAACAGAAAAGGAGGCCAAGGCTCCTATGTATTTCAATACAAATTTAATACAAATATCATTATATTGCAATTTCTTGTCTTCAATTATTTCTTGGTGTTGTCTTTATTTGCTTACATGATTAAGGTTGAATATCTTAGGAGTTTTAAATTAAAGAAATGTGGATTTATTCATGAATTGAAGTTATGGGGATTCAATTTAGGGAATGAATGAATGTTGTTTTAAAGGTTAAAGGTATATGAATTTAATGCTTTAGAAAGTGATTGATTGATTGGAAATGGTGAATTAAAAATGATGTGGTTTTATTGTTTGAATTAAAGTTATGGGGCTTTGATTTAGGGAATGAAAATAAAGGGATTATTTTAAAGGTTAAGGGTATGGGAATTTAATGCTTTAAAACATGAACAAATTTAATTTAAGTTAGACCTTTATCTAAGTTGTATATGTGGGAACTTGAGAGGTGAAAATAAAAGTAAAGGTTCTTTTATGATATCCATTGTGCATTAGATGGTTAGAAACTTAAATGAATTTTGTATAGTTGTAATTTGGTAAAGTAAATGAATAGATGCATTTAAAAGGTATGCCTATCCTGAACCATGAGTATCCTGATCCCCTACTACCCTCAAAGTACCAATGGGAAGCAAGGAGAAGCAAGGAGTTCCATGGAAATGAAGAATAGGTAATTGTATCTTGCATTGATTTACTTATGATCAAATAGAACTAGAAATGTGGGGAGATATCCCCAATGCAGATAAGATGAGATTCTTAAGAGTAAGAAGGATTTTTCATGTAAGAATTAATGAGATAATTGCTTAATGGTTTAGTGAAGGTACTTTCCTTTATTTTTGTATTTAGTTATATTATGTAATTGATTCTCTTTAGTGTAAACTTGCTTTATTTTCCCTTTCTATTTGATTGCTCCTTGATGTTATAGTAACTAGATGTATCATTGTTTGGTTGTTTTATGATAGAAATATAGAGTAGAGTTCTAGGGTGAACTCAAAGGTGACCTAAGGGAATTAAGAACCCCTTAGGGTGAACATAGGTAACCTAAGGGAATTGAGAACCCCTTAGGGTGAACATAGGAGACCTAAAGGAATTGAGATCCCCTTAGGGAGATAAAGGACTAAGTGATGAAGAGATTATATTTGAGTTAAGATAGCTCATTATGGAGATGAGATAGATAGCTTAACTCACAATACTCATAGCATACCTACACATAAGGATTTGTGTATGGTATGGAGATGCATGTATACCTTCGATGGACTAAGGGTGATAGGTCTAGCTCATCAAGGATGATGGGACAAATGGACTTATCTATAGTAACACACATTACGCCTACATAGAAAAACTTGTGATAGGGTACTCCGTGAGATGTAACTTCCAAGGAAACTTAGGTGATTGAAACTTTAGGTTATATTAGGTTAGGGGTTCATGAGGGGTTCATGTACCTCTCTCCTTAGTAAAAAAAAAACTTTTCCATTTTTTTATTTTTCTATTTGTGTGTTTTTGGGTCGTTACATTTGGTATCATAGCTCTAGGTATGAGGGTATAGAGCTTCTATGTGTGCTAAAGGGAAATTATATGCATCCAATGAAGGCTCACTTATGGCATAGGCTAAATATGGGATGATCTAGGATACCCCAATTTCTAGAATCTAACGAGAATTAGCCCAAGGGAGTGTGGAGTGTCAAGATGCCTTAGTATGGGATTTGGTATCAATGATGCATCCCAACCTAGGGTATTGCCCTAGTTAGGTTGATGATGCATATAGCAATAGAACTTTGTATTATGGCTTGATTAGAGATACAACTTAATATGAAACTATAATCTAATCCCCTTCCTTGGATGGAATCAGGTTAAGATGCCACCTAAAACCAAAAGAGGGAGGCCTACACCTAGACAAACTTGACAAAGTGAGGTGGAAGAAGAAAATCAAGATGAGGAACCAACCAATCCCAATAGGGAGGTAGAAGACCTCACCGCTATGGTCACTGCTATGCATGATCATATAAGACAGTTGCTTGAAACAACTACAAATCAAAATTCACAAGTTCGAGGCTCAGAGGTTGGCCTAGATGATGGATTAACTACAGAACAAGTACAAGCCAGAGCCTTAGAAAAAAAAGAAATAGCTAGGGACATGAAAAACATCAACATCTCAAATTTTTATGGATAAGGTGATGGGGATGTAGTGGAAGCATGGCTAAGAGAGGCAAAGGTTCATTTTATGATAAAAGGTTACTCATATAGAACCCGAACACTATGGGCTACGATTAACCTAGAAGGAGCTGCTCTGGAATGGTGGGAAACCCACTATGAGGAAACCAAGATTGAACCCATTGATACTCCATGGGAAGAATTTATAAACATCTTCAAAAAGATATTTCTAACAAAGCATTTCTATGCCCTAAAATTTGAAGAATTTGCTAGTCTTAGACAAGGAACCAACATAGTGGAAGTGTACTATAAGAAGTTGGTAAGACTATTCAAATATGTGCCTATTTATAATGAGAAAATGTGAGTTCATAAGTTCACCCTTGGATTGGAATCTAGGTTAAGGCACGATGTGGAGATGTAGGAGCCCAAATCATTGTAAAAGGTATATGACCTAGCAAAGAAAGTGGAGTCACACTTCTATTATAAGTATGATGCTCTACCCGAGCAAGCGTGATAAGAACTTAAGAAGAGGAATAGTAATGGGTTTGTAAAATGGGATGCTGAGCAAGAGTGAAAAGTCAAGAATACCAAAAATCTTGAGAAGAAACCCTATGGGAATCGAAGTAAGTTTAAGAAGAACTTTTGGAAGAAGGATAACAAGCCCAACAATATGAAACCTCAGCCGTAGAAGTCGTATACTCCAACTCCAGTAGCTAAGAATGGGAATGAGAAGTCTAAGAAATAGCAAGGACCCAAGGAAGGGTGCTACAATTGTTGAGGACCTCATTACTATAATCAGTGTCCATATCGAGTAGGGACTAGCTCGGTGGGTGTGAAATGGAAGGAACCAAAACATCATATCTATGCCACAACCGGGAAGTAGAAGCTAGAGGGACAAGCCACCCCATTACTTATGAAAGGTAAGGTTTTCAATAAGCAAGTAAACATTTTAATAGATAGTGGAGCCATTGATAGTTTTATTTTATCTAGTCTAGCAAGGATTGTGTCAGAAAGGCCTAGGTATTTGGCTCAAGGGTGGAAGGTAGAGTACAGTTCTGGGTAAACCTACTCGGTAAACCAATGTTACCCTATGGCAAAAGTTACTCTATCTGAAGGGACTACAAAATGTTGTTTATATGTAGCTCCCCTACACGCCTTTGATGTGATTCTTGGGATGGATTGGCTACAGACTCATAGAGCCTTAGTCAATTTCCAAGATCATTGGATTGAGTATTCAGATAAAGGCAGAGAAATACTAAGAGTTCATAGTGATCAAGAGGCTTTTGAACCTCAAATGTTGTCCGCTATGCAAGTGAAAAAGGCCCTCAAGAGAGGAGGAATAGTGTATGTGGTAAAACTCAATGAGGTGGGAGACCAAGAGAAAGGAAAAATACTAGGACAACATCCAATCCTACAGGATTTTTAGGATGTATTCCCAGAGGACCTACCTGGATTACCTCCTGTACGAGAATTCAATTTTACAATTGAACTTATGATGGGAACTAAACCTATTCATAGATCCCCGTATAGAATGAATCCTACTAAAATGCGTGAACTGAAGGTTCAATTGCAAGGATTATTGGAGAAGGGTTTGATAAAACCAAGTGTGTCATCGTGGGGTACACCGGTTCTATTCATGAAAAATAAGGATGGTTCACTAAGATTGTGTATTGATTACAGAATGCTAAATAAGGCTACAATCAAGAATCAATATCCTTTACCTAGGATCAAAGATTTATTTGATCAACTAAAATATGCCAAGGTGTTTACCAAAATTGATCTGAGGTCAGGGTATCACCAGTTGAGAATTCATGAGGAAGATACTCACAAAATGATATTTAAGACTAGGTATGGGCATTATGAGTTTACGGTCCTACCCTTTGGACTGACTAATGCCCCAGCCACTTTCATGAACCTAATGAACAACATGTTCCGAAGACATTTGGACCAATTTGTTTTGGTATTCCTGGATGATATCCTTATATACTCTCGAGATAAAGTAGAGCACGATAAGCATCTTAGGATCATGTTGGAATTGTTGAGAAAGAATCAGCTTTATGGAAATCTAGCTAAGAGTGAATTCTATGTTCCAGAGGTAAGATACCTCGGACACGTTATATCGAAAAAGGGGATTGTTGTGGATCCAAAAAAGATAGAGGCTATTCTAAATTGGCCACCCCTGACTAATGTCACTGAAGTGCAAAGTTTCATGGGGTTAACAAGCTATTATAGATGTTATATAAAGGACTACTCTAATATTGTTGGACCCATAATGAACCTTCAGAAGAAAGGAAAATAATTCAATTGGTCAAAGAAGTGTGAAGCTACCTTTGAGCTATTAAAGCATAAGCTTACTACTACACCGGTACTAAAGGTTCCCGATCCTCAAGGGGAATTTTTAGTGTGCACAGATGCATCAATAGATGGGTTGGGTGGGGTACTCTCACAAGAGGATTTAGTAGTGGCATATACTTCAAGGAAACTTAAGAAGCATGAAGTTAATTATGCTACGCATGATTTGGATTTGGCTGCAGTGGTGCATGCTCTAAAGGTTTGGCACCACTACTTGGTGGGAAGGCCCTTTGAACTAAAAACAGACCATCAGAGTCTATGGTATATATTCACCCAACCAATACTTAATGCAAGGCAGAGAAGATGGGTAGAATTCCTCATTGAGTATGATTTTGAGATTGAGTACATAAAAGGAAAGGAGAATAAAGTGGTTGATGCTTTAAGTAGAAGGAGATATATAGCAGCCATCACTAGAGCTCACATGGATCTGATGGATCAAGTGAGACAGAGGCAATCTTAGGATGAGTATTGTTGAGGAATTCGAGTCAATATGGATAGAGATCTTGAAGGAAATAAGGAGTTTAGTGTGAAATATGACCTTCTGTGCTATAAGGGAAGGGTCATTATACCAAAGATAGGTGATTTGAGGAACTTAATCATGCGAGAAGCTCATATATCTCCTTATTCTGCTCATCTGGGAGGAGCCAAAATGTGAGAAAACATGAAAAGAGCCTTATTTTGGGTAGGAATGAAGAAGGATATCACATATTTTGTTGCTTGATGCCTCGAATGTCAGAAGGTTAAGGTAGAACGCCAGAATCTTGCAGGAAAACTTCATTTGCATGAGGTACCTACACAAAAATGGCAAGTCATATCCATGGATTTTATTATGGGGTTACCCAAGACTCGGTACCAACATGATGCCATATTTGTAGTGGTTGAGAAGTTGACTAAGGTTACCCACTTCATACCAGGAAATACCAAGGACGATGCTCAGGTAGTAGCTAGCAGATTCATCAAAGAGGTATTCCGATTGCATGGGTTTCTAGAGGTAATCATCTTAGATAGAGACTCCAAATTCACTTCTAAATTTTGGAAATCCCTTCATAGTGTAGTTGGTACGAAATTGAATATGAGTTCAGCATACCATCCTAAGACCGATGGACAAATAGAGCGGGTAAACCAAGTTCTAGAAGACATGCTCCACATGTACTGCATGGATCATAAATCTTAGTGGGAATACTATCTACCTTTGGTAGAATTTTCCTACAATAATGGATATCACTCCTCGCTAGGAATGGCACCTTTCGATGCCTTGTATGGGAGAAAGTGCAGAACACCATTGTCATGGGATAACCTAGAGGATCGAGTTGTGATTGGACCAGAGATGGTCAGGGTAATGGAAGAGCAGCTAAAAGAAATTAGGCAAAGGCTTAAGGAAGCTACGGATAGGTAGAAGAGTTATGCAGATCTAAAAAGGACTCCCAAAGAGTATTCTATTGGAGATAAGGTGTTCTTAAGGGTTAAGCCAAAGAAAAGTGCTATCAAATCCATGAAGTTGGATCCACATTTTGTGGGGCCCTTTGAGATCATAGAAAATATTAGTTCGGTTGCTTACCAACTTGCATTACCACCTAATCTATCCAAAATCCATGACACCTTCCACATATCCTTGCTTAGGAAATATGTTGCTAACCCTAAACATGTGTGGGATGTTTCTAAATTGTAGATGGCAAATCCAGGAAGGCCATTGAAGTATTGTCAATGAATATTCTTGAGTTTTGATCCAAATATCTAGGAAATCAGACTCTTGATCAATGTAAGGTCTAGTGGGACCAGTTCTCTAAAAAAAATGCCACTTGGGAGAAAGTGGAGGTTATGCAAAAATATTTTCCCTTTTTGTTTGAAGATTATATGATGTAATAATTTTATTTTCTTCTGAACCACAAAAGGAAAATGGGAAACATCGAGGACGATGTTTAATCCTAGTGGGGGAGGATGTCATGACCCTCCCTAGATGACTTTAAGGCACAAGAAAACAATGTATGGACCGATGATGTGGTGATACTTAGTTTGAACATTTGAACCAACTATGTGATGTTTAGTTGATTTATAAGGGCATGTTATTGCTAACATATTTCCAAGTGTGCAGGATCAGGTACACTCGTAGGTGGAATAGGTAAAGTTACCCACCAGAAATGAGGGTACCAAAGATCAGGGGAAATGATGATTAAGGTACTCGAAGGTAACATGGATAGATACCTTCATATAGGCATGCATTGATGGAAGGGATAATCATCGATGGCTGATCACCTTGAGCTTTAGTTGATAGCCTAGCAACTATCATAAAATCTCTGGCTAAGATAGGTGATTGGGTTGATGGAAATATTCCCTCTTTGTTGATTATGTAAATGTGTTTGCTCTTTACTACATCATGGTTTGAGTAGTTGATGTTGAGTTTCTATATAAGAACCACTGCAAGATGCATATAGATGCATAGGGTAAACTATCATATTCAAAGTAAAGATAAAGCATACTCCTTGTGAAAGAAAGCAAACTAAATTTATATGTTGAATTTAGATTCTTTAAATTAATTAATGAGGTTTAAGAAAATAATGTTTGGCTCATTGGAGCTCATTAGTAAATTCATTTGCAATTAATAAATGGGTTTTCATTTGAATTAATTAAAAGTGTTATTTTAATGTTAATAGGGTATTCATTGAAAGGCTTTAATTAATTAAATAAAAGAGAATTCATTTTTTTTTTAAAATATATATATATGAAGATATATAATAGATATCTTTATTAAAAAAAAAAGAATAAACAAAGGGGCAATAATGAAATTGGGAAAATAAAAAGTAATGTATTTTAATGTAAATAAATATCTTAAGAATGATATTTTAATTAAAAGGCCATTCTTTAGTTTAAAAAAAAAAGGTAATGAAATGTAATCATCCCGTTCCTAAACAATGAAACCTAGGAGATATCCTACGATGCTGCTAAGTT
Source organism: Wollemia nobilis (assembly GCA_028583015.1). NCBI lineage: Eukaryota > Viridiplantae > Streptophyta > Pinopsida > Araucariales > Araucariaceae > Wollemia > Wollemia nobilis. The sequence goes on along the minus strand of JAQPPZ010000386.1, from coordinate 168,206 downwards.
TCCAAATGTGGGAAATATGGGAGGAGTGCGTAGAGGATAGGGGACGGTGCATTGAAGAATGGAGGCGAATTACGGAGCTCAGGGTTCAAGAATATGGTGAAAGGGCATGTTAGGAAAGAAGGAACGAAAAGTGAGAAAAATAGGGAGAACAGAGCATACGAGGGGATACGAAGAGGCAAGGAGGAGAAACAGAGATGTAGAGAAGAGACGGGCATAGCAAGAGGAATGCGCTAGAGGCTAAGAGGAGAGCCTACCAGATGATGCCATATTTCCAATATCCACAGGATTTAAGGTTGGGTTGTTCTGAATTTAATCCCAATTTTAAATTTACATGGGATTATGCTATGTAAGCACTATGCGCTATGTTGTTCTGTGTTATGGGAAAGAAAACTCCCCATGTTGCTTGTAGAAGCGTTGTGCGCTATGTTGCTTTGTTTGGTGGAAATAAAACTCCCCATGTTGCTTGTAGAAGTGTTGTGCGCTACGTTGCTTTGTTTGGTGGAAAGAAAACTCCCCATGTTGCTTGTAGAAGTGTTGTGCGCTACGTTGCTTTGTTTGGTGGAAAGAAAACTCCCCATGTTGCTTGTAGAAGCATTGTGCGCTACGTTGCTTTGTTTGGTGGAAAGAAAACTCCCCATGTTGCTTTGTAGAAGCATTGTGCGCTACGTTGCCTTGCTTTATGGGAAAGAAACCCTCTATGTTGCAAGTGAGCGTCGTGCGCTATGTTTAATGAAGAAACCTGTAAACGCCTTATGTGTGTGTGGCTTTAAAAGTAATCCACCTTACACCGGGTGAGTGTTGTGTGGGTGTGTAATCACCCTAGGATGCATTGAGAGCTATGCTCGAGGTTTAGGAAGGAAACCATCTCTTGTTTGAAAGTGTTGTATGCTGTGAAAAGCCACGAGCTCTAGTGAGTGCTTAGGAGAGAACCTTAGCGAGCATTTCAGAGAGAGTAAACACTAAGGAAACTAGTGGGTATCGGCAAGGAATAGTGTGTGTGTCCGAAGGTCACACCATGCTGAAGGGAACACTATGAGTGTTGTCGGGTCTAGTTTGTATAGAGGCTAGGAATACCGTGGTTGCCCAGTATTCATTTACCTTTAGTTGTAAACTCCCGCTGTAGAAAAGGTGATGTGTAACGTGATCAAAATAAAGACAGAAACCTTGTTCTTTGGAAAAAATGAAGGGTTGAATTGGAAGGAAGACCTTAGTCTCCTGAAATATATTGAAGGCTTTTATTTAAAAGGAACCTTAGATTTTATGAAATGCATTTAGGGTTTTTAATTAAAAGGAACCTTTGATCTTTATGAGATTTATTTAAGGTTTTTAATTAAAAGGAACCTTAGATTTTATGAAATATATTTAGGGTTTTTAATTAAAAGGAACCTTTGATCTTTATGAGATTTATTTAAGGTTTTTAATTAAAAGGAACCTTAGATTTTATTTTATGAAATGTATTTAGGGTTTTTAATTAAAAGGAACCTTTGATCTTTATTAGATTTATTTAAGGTTTTTAATTAAAAGGAACCTTAGATTTTATGAAATGTATTTAGGGTTTTTAATTAAAAGGAACCTTTGATATTTATGAGATTTATTTAAGGTTTTTAATTAAAATGAACCTTAGATTTTATGAAATGTATTTAGGGTTTTTAATTAAAAGGAACCTTTGATTTATAAGAGTTTTATTTAAGGTTTTAAATAATAGGGAACCTTAGATTTTATGAAATGTATTTAGGGTTTTTAATTAAAAGGAACCTTTGATATTTATGAGATTTATTTAAGGTTTTTAATTAAAAGGAACCTTAGATTTTATGAAATATATTTAGGGTTTCAATTAAAAGGAACCTTTGATTTATAAGAGTTTTATTTAAGGTTTTAAATAATAGGGAACCTTTAGATTCTTATGAAATGTATTTAAGGGCTTTAATTTAAAGAGAGAACCCCTTTGATTAAGGTTGAATATCTTAGGAGTTTTAAATTAAAGAAATGTGGATTTATTCGTGAATTGAAGTTATGGGGCTTCAATTTAGGGAATGAATGAATGTTGTTTTAAAGGTTGAAGGTATATGACTTTAATGCTTTAGAAAGTGATTGATTGATTGGAAATGGTGAATTAAAAAGGATGTAGTTTTATTCTTTGAATTAAAGTTATGGGGCTTTGATTTAGGGAATGAAAAGAAAGGGATTGTTTTAAAGGTTAAGGGTATGGGACTTTAATGCTTTAAAACATGAATGAATTTAATTTAAGTTAGACCTTTATCTAAGTTGTATATGTGGGATGACTCTCTAAGGGAACTTGAGAGGTGAAAATAAAAGTAAAGGTTCTTTTATGATATCCATTGTGCATTAGATGGTTAGAAACTTAAATGAATTTTGTATAGTTGCAATTTGGCAAAGTAAATGAATAGATGCATTTAAAATGTATGCCTATCCTGAACCATGAGTATCTTGATCCCCTACTACCCTCAAAGTACCAATGGGAAGCAAGGAGAAGCAAGGAGTTCCATGGAAATGAAGAATAGGTAATTGTATCTTGCATTGATTTACTTATGATCAAATAGAACTAGAAATGTGGGGAGATATCCCCAATGTAGATAATATGAGATTCTTAAGAGTAAGAAGGATTTGTCATGTAATAATTAATGAGATAATTGCTTAATGGTTTAGTGAAGGTACTTTCCTTTATTTTTGTATTTAGTTATATTATGTAATTGATTCTATTTAGTGTAAACTTTCTTTATTTTCCCTTTCTATTTGATTGCTCCTTGATGTTATAGTAACTAGATGTATCATTGTTTGGTTGTTTGATGATAGAAATCTAGAGTAGAGTTCTAGGGTGAACTCGAAGGTGACCTAAGGGAATTAAGAACCCCTTAGGGTGAACATAGGTAACCTAAGGGAATTGAGAACCCCTTAGGGTGAACATAGGAGACCTAAGGGAATTGAGATCCCCTTAGGGAGATAAAGGACTAAGTGGTGAAGAGATTACATCTGAGTTAAGATAGCTCATCATGGAGACGAGATAGATAGCTTAACTCACAATACTTGTAGCATACCTACACATAAGGATTTGTGTATGGTATGGAGATGCGTGTATACCTTCGATGGACTGAGGGTGATAGGTCTAGCTCATCAAGGATGATGGGACAGATGGACTTATCTACAGTAACACACATTACGCCTGCATAGACAGACTTGTGATAGGGTACTTCGTGAGATGTAACTTCCAGGGAAACTTAGGTGATTGAAACTTTAGGTTACACTAGTTAGGTTAGGGGTTCATGAAGGGTTCATGTACCTCTCTCCTTAGTAAAAAAAAAAAACCTTTTCTATTTTTGTATTTTTCTGTTTGTGTGTTTTTGGGTTGTTACAATATTATTATTGTAACTCACAAGAAGAGGTTGGGCATAATAATTTACCTTTTGAGGAGGCATCATTTGCATAGGCCCTGGTACATTAATGGTAATTTGATTGACCACTGTTAGCTTTGATGGTGTTGATTGCTCTTTGGATTTTTAGTCCACTCCTTGCAAGGTTTTGATATCTCACCCTCTTGGATTTTGATCTCTTCTACGGTTCTAGCCTGTGCTAGAGCATCTTCAAGAGTGGGATATTGTTGGAGTTGCAACAATAAAGATATTGGTTTTAGAAAAATCTTTGAAAACATATGAGTTAGTTCAGACACTGGAAATAGGTAAGATATCTTTGCTAGAAGCATTCACCACCTATTTCCATAGTCAGTGATAGACTCATCGTCATATTATTTTAACCTTGTAATATCATTTAGGGCAACATTACTCTTGGTATTGAAGGTGAAACATTCAAATAACGCATTTGTAAATTTTTCAAAGGTATAGATGCTATGCCTTAGAAGTTGATTAAACCACTCAACGACTGGATCAAAGAGGGTAATTAAAAATATTCTCATGAGTAATGCATCAGTCTCCTATAAGTTGAAGCACTAGTTCATGAACCTTGTGATGTGCTCTTGAGCATATTCTTCCCCTTTAATTTTTTTCAACTTGGGCATTTTAAAATGCTCAGGGTATGTAGGGAAATGTATAGATGGATGCAATGGTTGACTACGCAATTGGTGTAATGTGGGTTTTTGAAGCACAGTCCCAATTGTCTTACTCTCTATAGTTTCCATGCATTCAAGCAATGCTCGATACGTATCAGAGGATTTAATATGCTCTTATTTATTTTGGACCCATGGAGGGAGATGAGAAATGTTAAGCATATGTTGAGGTGGTTGATTTTCATCGCCCATACCTCCAAATTATGCTTCTAGGTATTCTTCATTTTGTTCTAAATCATCATAATCTATATAAAGTATTTATGGAATGGGCCTACAAGGAGGAACTAATGTTTGATGAAGGTGATCTATATTAGTCCTAGTAGGTAAGTTTTGATTAGGCCTAGTAGGCCGAGGTGGCAGCATTTGATTAGGCCTAGGAGATCTATTTTGATAGAAATTGGGTTGTCTCTATTAAGTCTCTTGTCTATGTATGCTTGGAGTAGGAACACCATCACACAAAGTCTCTTGAATTTTTTGTTCAAGTATTTATCTTTCTAATTGTTATTTTTGCTCTAGGAAATCCAAGCATTGTTTATCTGACCAAAGTTGATTAAACTTAGCTTGACAATCAACATACCTTTTGACAAGTTGATTAATTTGATCAGTTGTGTTAGTCCTATGTGCCTTAGAATTATTGCACTGATACCTATAATTTTTATGAGGATTTGTGAGATCTATTACAACTTTATCTCGATTGAGGGAAGTCACATTTACTTGAGGCTCACTCCTAAACATATGTTCTTGGTATTCTACTAGTGTAGAGGCACATCATGCTTGCATGGAATGATGTGACCGAGGATAATCAAGATTTTCCTTAAGTATTCCTTCATAAATGAGGAATGGTAGGGTAGAATTAGCTCACCCAATGTGATGTATATCATACTCGTCTTGATATGTACATTTTGGATCAAGGTGATTTGAGATCATAATATGATCATTTAAACCTACCCTTGGTGTATAGTCTTGATCATGCACACAAGTGTACAGAGCAGATCAAGAAGGAATACGAATGTGTGGTATTACTCTATGTGTAGGCACCTCATTGTGTGGTTGCATTTATTGAAAGAATGCGTTTGAAGTATCCATACTTTAAAAGTAATTTCCTAGAGTGGGATTGTGACCTATAGGGGTTCCTTGCAATCTAGGTCCCCTCTCTGACACTATAGGACTTGGGAGAGTAGGTGGCCACCAAGGAGATATAACCATGTCCTTGGGGTCAAATTGAAGATGATCCATGTCTCCTTGCCTACTCCCCATAGCATCAAACCTTAAGTGGGCTTGGTTATGGGTATATATCATAACTAATTTTTTTAATCTCTATGTGATTATCTCCTTTACAAGTTTTATGGATTCAAAAACACAAAAATAGAAACACACAAAAATACAAATTATTATCTCTTTTAAAGATTATGTGTTCCTAAACTGTTTAGTATGTTTCTAATTTTTTGCTTTTGTAAAGAATATATTTCACGTGTTTTGAATATTTGTTGATGTAAATCTCAATTATTAAAGGGATTTCACCTATGCACTTGCAACTCAACAACCTACAATTAAATTTCTATCATGTGAACCCAAAAAAGCATGGATATGAAGCCCATACCCAATCAGGGAGTATAGGTCCTACCAGTACTCACTTGGTCAGTCTTATACCCTTCGAAGATAAGTACATACAAATTTTCCAAGATACATTAGATCTTGGAGCCAACCTTGGACAAAAATAGGGTATGTAGGATTTGAGCCAATGAATGGAGATGAAACCCACCATCGTTGAACTCTATCAGTGGTTGGGGATGAATTCCAACTCACTAACATTTAAAAGAGATGTGGTGTGTGTGGTTCCTTTTATGATTAAATGAAAGTAAACAAAATAGCACTCAATGAATTTTAACTAAATGTATAAAGAGCATTTTACTTTCAGAATTTGATGCATATATAAATAAGGAACCTACAAATTTTTAACCTATATGAAAACCTAACCCTTAGGCAGGTCACACACAAGAAAACCACTTAGATTGCATGTCTAAAATTGTTCATTTTTCCTATTTTTCTTCAGTTTGTTATTTAGGAATCTAGAAAGGGAAAATTTAGCTTTCAATAAACTACAAAAGATATGAAAAAATTCAAATTACCCTTTTTTGAACAACCTAACTACAAATTGAGGGTTTAGGAAATTTACTTGCCTATTCTGGAAATTGTTGTTTCTAGAAATTTCTACAGAAAATACCTAGTTTTGTGGATGTTATTATGTGGTATGACTACAAATTTTGGGGTTGTACCTAGGTGGTACAATTGCTATGGTCATCCTTGGCAGTTCCAATTAGGAATTTAGTGGTCGTTTCAGCTCAAAACGGTCAGAACTTGCAACATCCAAAATGTAAAAACAAGGCAAAAATTAGCAAAAATGAAAAAAGAGGGTAAGGGACAAGCATTCCACCATGATCACCACTGAAGTAGCAATAAAAATGGCTACACCTAAAATATTGAATTTAAATGCATCTAACATGATTATTAGATTAAAGCATGCAAAAGAAAGACGATAAAGTAAATGACTAAAATGACAAATATGTTTAAGTAAAAGGGGGGGTTATCCTTGTATTTATTAATTAATATAATAAGTGGTTACAATACATCTCCTTGAGGTTTTTTCAATGTGATACATTTCAATTTAAAATTATTGAAGGATTAAATACCTCCATGAGCTTAATGGTGTTCTTCCAGTGTTCTTCTCGCACTCACAAAATAGAGCTATCTTTGGGATACATTTATTCAGCTCCTTATCTCCTCCATCATGCATGGAATACTTGTACCTACACACAAGATATTAAAATATGTTAATAGCATATGCGTTTTGTAATGAAAACCATGAAAAGTATGCATCTATGAATATAAAAGTTATTTGCGACTAATTTAAACTACTCCAAATGACTTGCAAAATTAATATGATGTTAATTATGTGATTTACTAAATATATAAGTAGAAATAAAGGTGATATTGTGAGCATAACCTATGGCCATTCCTGGCAGGAACAACTAACTTTAATCATAAAAATATTAATTGACCTATCAAATCTAATCAAAACTTCATCAAATTTGAATATGATGCTAATATAATGCTATAGAATTGAACTACATAAAAATAATATTAGAATTGTGGGCCAATTCATGGCTATCCCTAGGAGTTCCAATAAGACCTACTAACTGTACCAAGGGGGATGACCAAAAAATATGGTGTTTTTTGCCACCAATTCCACATAGATCTGGTTAATAATCCTCTTAGGGGTATTTTCATCGAATTTGGTAAAATAACTCTCTAAATTGATGGGTTTTGGAGAAAATAAATGTTTCCTAGAATGCCCTAAAAATACATTTGATTAAAGAGGTTTCTAAGGTAGCACAAAGGTTGAGGACAAATATTGGTAGCACTTCATGGTCAATAATTACAAAATATCCTTTTTTTTGAATTGGGTGAAAATAACTCAATTTATATCCCAAGAGGGCATGGGGGAAAAGGGATAAGTGTGGGAATGCAAGGCAAGTGTCACCACTTGGAAATGCCTTTGCCATGCATAGGGTGGAACAGGATTCCCATTTGGGGCCTCAAATTTGTAGGCTCTAATGGCTATGACAATATCTCAATCTATCATGATTGATTGGGTGGGATAAATGGTAGAAATTTATTGTCATTTGTCCTACCTTATGACTTTTGAGGGGTTTTGGTCATGGCCATCCCACCCAGATATGGTTGCATGTGGTCATCCCTTGGTGGGATGGTCATGAACTATGGCAATCCCGGGGTGCGACGATCATGGCTACATGCCCCAAAACCTTCCAAAAGTGGGGTAAACCTTCACAAAAGTGGTTGGGAACCCTAATTAACCCTAGAGCGTTACCCAATGGGCCATATGATGTTGATAAAAGTGTCACATTAGAAGTCTTATCCAATTTACTCAATTTTAGTGTCTACATGTGCTAGCCCAATTGTCTAGTCAGACCAACAAGATGTTGACAAGCAATAGGTCAGTGGATCCAATACTACTCGCTCTAAAGATTTTTTTTTTTGCCAAAGCAACATTTTTTTGGCTCAATAAAGTGATAGGGAGATAATTTTTACTTGGAAAATTCAATTTCTTGCTAAAGGAAAACAATTTTTGCTGCAAAAGACAAAGGAGCATTGAAAGGTATTTTTTGATATACTTTGCAAAATAGTTTTTCTTTGCAAATCAAGCAAGTTTTTTGCAAAATAAAGATAAATAATGCATTTTTTTCTCAAAAGGAAGGATATAACACAAGAAGTTGCACATTTTATTTTACAAACAAAGGAGGGGATCTCAAACATTCCAAAACCTTGTTTATTTTATAAACAAAAGGGGGAAAAACCAGTATTATTTCTTTGCAAAATTATAACACAAGGGGGGGAATTGTGAATATCATTCTTTTGCAAACACAAAACAAACTTTCTTACAATTTTTTTCTAAAAATGTACATTTTTTATTGCATTCGACACCTTAAAATTGGTATTGTAGGTTCATTTTCGATGGAATACGACACCTATATTTAAAATTTATGGGAACGTTTTATTGTATGCTGCATTTAATTTCCTATTTTTTACACTTACATCATAAGTTAAAATTCAAAAGCACATAAGACCCCAAATTTTAAAACCTTTTTGTGCAATTTATTTCACAACAATGTTCGGTATATATGGTACCTCTGGTCCACACTTATAGGTGAAGCTATCGTGCTTGGACTACTATATCTAATGCCTAATATAGTTGCAACAATGATGTTTGAGCTATTATTATCTATAAATAATTAGGGATAAATAAGGAAAACCAATTGTATTTTGATATTCACTCCATCAAATACCCTAATTCATTCCTATTGCTTGGCTTAATTTCCTCCAAGTGATCATCCTTTTTCATAAGGGTATTTAGGCAGGTGCAATCAATTTGAGTGAATTATTTTTCAATACTCATTTGTGGTATATCAAAAGAGAGACCATTTTGGTGATATAAGGAACCTTCACATTAGCACATATTTTTGTAGAAAGAGGGAACAAACCTTGTAAAAATAGTGTTTGGAACAAGGGGATCCTTATTTTTTCTATCAAAGCATTTTTTGCAAAAAGGGGGGATACACTTGTAAGGGTGCATTTTAGGCAACGACCAACACCTTAGTCTCCTTATCAATTTTTTGTAAAATCACTTTGTAAAAGGTGCATTTTTGGTAGAGACGAACACATTAAGAAAATGGACAAATCAAAGAAAAAGAATGCCCCTAAACAAACTAATAAAAATTCTCAATCAGTTAAAGATCCTTACTTTCCAGTAGGGTGGAAAAGAATGGATTTTTTTGAGCATGGAAAATATCTCACACTACATAGTGGTGTAAAATACATTCTCAAATATTATGAAGTTTCTAAAGACCTTCAGATAAATGATGCTCAAATCAATTCAGGTGTTGTAAGGGCAATTTACATAACATTTATTTCACTTGACATGGCCCAAATTCAAAAGAAAAGGGATATCAGTGAGGAATTAGAGATCATGATTCTAACATTCAATGCTTGTTGTGACACAAGTTATCTTCATCCCATGATGGTGAATGCTTGTTATAGCACAAGTGACCTAAATCCCCTTGTGGCCAATGCTTTTTGTGATACAGACAACATCTTACCTTTAATGGTAGATATCAGTTGTAGCACAGGTGATCTCATCACAAGAGTAGATTTTACTTGCGACACTAGTGACTTAACAATTGAACCTCCTCAAAATGAGCTCCATAATCTCATCAATTGTGACAAATACAATATTGTTACCAGCAAAAACACTGATGAAACTTGGGTGTTTTTAAAAACACACCAGAGGCATTGGATCCAAACTGATGAAAAAAATGGGATTCAATGGTAAAGGATTAGATAAACATGGGCAATACAGTGGAAGGATATTACTCATATTATCTCTCATTTTCCTAAATCTTGGAGCTTTATCGGAGGATATTTCAATACCATCCTCTCTCTGGATGAGAAAAGAGGGGGAAATAGAAATCTGGACAAAAGCACCGACCTCATGAACGAATATATTGCAAACCTTCATCTTGTGGATATCCAACCAGATAATGGCCTTATGACTTGGTCTAACAGAAGGCAAGGCTTAGCTTGTATAATGGAGATATTGGATAGGTTTTTGTTCTCTAAAAATTTCTTAATCCATGGTCACATTTCTAAAGTGAAGACTCTTAATAATGTTGGTTCGGATCATTGGCCAGTCATGGTGGAAATGTGGAAAACCAATGTGAGTTTCTCTCCTTTTTGTTTTCAATTAATTTGGCTTAGAGACATTTCATTTAGAACTCGTGTGCAAAAATGGTGGAATGAAGGTAAACCTAGGTATGGGACTAAGATGTTCTATTTTTCCAAAAGACTACAATACATTAAATCCGAAATCAAGACTTAGAACTGGAAAGAGTTTGGGGATGTTCATAAAAAAAAAATGAAGTTATTGCTCATATTGAAAATTTGAATAAGAAAATCCATTTAGATGGCCTCACAAAGAAGAGAAGTGAAGATGAAATTAAACTCACAACTCAGAGGAATGGGAAAAAAGAGAAGAAATCTTATGGAAGCAAAAATCTAGAATTCAATGGCTCAAAGAAGGAGATCGAAACACAAATTTCTTCCACAAATATCTTCTAGCTCGAAGATCTCACAACTTTATTTCTTCCTTAAAATCAAATTCTAGAGATGTTGTTTATACTTGGGATGGCATGAAATCTATTGTTGTTGATTGATTTTCCAATCTTTTGTTGCTACTCCTCTTGACTCAGCTTCTCAACAAAATGTTCTTCAAGCAATACCTTATCTTATCACTTCTGAGGAGAACTCTATTTTGACTGCTTCTATTACTATCAATGAGCTTCAACAAGTAGTTTTTAAAATGCAAAAAGGGAAAACCTTAGGTCCTGATGGTTTTCCCATTGAGTTCTACCAAGATTTCTAGGATATCCTTCATGTTGATTTATTAGAGGTGGTGGAAGAAGCCAGGAAAGCCAAAGAAATTTTTAAGGTTATCAATAAAAATTATATTACTCTTGATCCAAAAACTCAAGAGGTTGATCATATCTCAGCTTTTAGACCTATTGCTTTATGTAATGTTCTTCTCAAAACCATTACTAAAATCATGGCAGAAAGGTTGAAGCCTCTTTTGCATAAGATTATTTCCCAAGAGCAAGGGGGTTATGTGGAAGGACGTCAAATAGTAGATGAGATATTTCTTGCTCGAGAAGCCATCCATTCCATGGATATGCAAAATTCTCCTTCCATGTTCATTCGGTTAGACTTATCCAAAGCTTATGACAGAGTGGATTGGCACTTCCTTATCAAAGTTTTGAGGTAATTTGTTTTTCTAAGGATTGGATGGATTGGATTATGGGATGTATCTCTTAAATTTCCTACTTAGTTATTACCAATGGCAGGCCTTCTCAGTCTTTCCCAGCTTCTAGAGGTATCAGGCATGGTGACCCGCTTTCCCATTATTTATTCATCATTCTTACTGATTGCTTGGGTAGGACTATAACCAAAAAGAGGGAAAACAAAACCCTTGAGGGAGTTACCATTGCTCATGGAGCTATACCTATCTCTCATCTTCAATTTGTGGATGAATATACTCTTTAAGGTAAAGCTACAGTTAAGGAAGCTTCTAATATTAAACAAATCATTAGCTATTTTTCTAAGGCTACTGGGTAGTTGATCAATGAAGACAAATCTAAAGTTATTTTCTTTCACTGCTCTACTGGACAAGAATCCATGGTATTGGATAAATTAAGATATAAGAATACCTCTCTTCCAATCACTTATTTAGGTATTCACATAAATATTCAAAGGCAAAAAAATAAATATTGGAATTGGTTGTTGGACAAAGTCAAGAAGAAAATTGGAAAGTAGACCAACAAGTGGCTTTCTTCTTGGGGTAGAATCACCTTGGTAAAATCAGTACTTCAAGCTATTCCAATTTATTTTTCTTCTATTTTGAATATCCCAAAGGTTGTTCTTCGAGAATTGGATCAAATAAGTCATCGTTTCCTTTGGAGTGGTACTAAGGAGAAAAGAAAATGGGCCTTGGTGAAATGGGATACTTTATGTCTTCCTAAGAGTGAAGGGGGGTTAGGATTCCAGTCTTCAATTAATAACAACAAAGCTTCAGCTGCTAAATTATATTGGAGGAAGTTGCATAACCCCAATGCTCTTTGGGCCAATAATCTCTGTGCAAAATATACTGAGAACAAAAGTCCTGAAGACCTTGTTCGTTATCAAATTCCTACCAAAGGTTCTCTCATTTTAGCAGTTCTTAAGACTGATAAGGATTTGATAAAGAAAAAAATATTTTGGATCATTCATAATGGTCAACATGCAAATTTTTGGGATGGTCACAAGCCTTTGATAACTCATTTTACCGATTGGAGGCCTTGGATGGAGGAGCTTCACCGAGCTAATTGGATAAAGGTGGCTAATTACTATCGATACCATACTGGTAATTCAAAGGTTGGTAGATATTGGATCCCTATTGAGGACTGGCCTATTCAAATCCCAGAAAGGTAAAGACAAGATATCCAAGGCATCCTTCATATAATATCCCTCTCTTTGTCCCATGAAAAAGATTGTTTTGGATGGAACAACACTACTAAGGGTGAGTATTTAGTTGCCCAAGGTTATTTGACCTTATGCCATAATAATACCAACAATTCTTCTGACATATTTTCTTGATTGTGGGCTCAAATTCTCTAGCCTAAGGTGAGGTTCTTTAATTGGCTTTTATTGCATCGTAGGGTTCTTACTAGTGAGCAACTTATAAAGCGTGGTTTTCATGGCCCTTTTAGATGTGAAATGTGTGAAGAGAATGTAGAAAATATCAACCATATTTTTATTGAGTGTACTTTAGCCTCTGAGCTATGGAGGAGAATGGCCACTTTACTTGGATTACAGTGGTCCAATTTTTTTACTTTTGAAAAACTTTGGAGGGATTGGCCTAATCAAGAGGGTGTTGATCATTTTATTAGGTAGTTAGTTTGGATGGGTTCTACCATTCTTCTTTGGAATATTTGGAATTAAAGGAACATCCAAATTTTTAATCAAGATAGGAAGGATATTCACTATATTTGGCAAAAGACCATAGCCAACTTAGTTGAATCAGTCCATCAACTCCTTAATCACCCCCAAAACTCACACCAAATATGGGATCAAGTGATGCAAATATTGAAGATTAAATATTCTAAGGGCAACCGAATTAAAGGGAATGTGAGTATTAGCAATATGGATAGGACTAGAAATTGGCAACCTCCTCCTAAGGATTTTGGAAAATTCAATACTGATGGAGCCTCTAGAGGAACCCTAGAAAAGCCAGTGTGGGAGGAATTGGTAGACTTTCATATGGCTCCTTGGTTTTTACTTTTGCTGAGAATCTGGGTATTCTTTCCAATAACCTTGTTGAGGGGTATGGTATCCTTAGAGGCCTTTATGAGGCTACTAAGTTTGGATGGGAAAAGGTGTTAGCTGAGTCTGACTCTCAACTTATGATCAATCTCTTGAAGACTCCTTCTAAGAATCATAAGGTGTATTGGAGAATTAAAAGAATTATTGAGAAGATTCAGTTAATCCAAATGGGATTTTTACAAGTTGATTATAATCATGTGGTCAAAGATCAAAACAAGAGTGTTGATGCTTTAGCTAATTGGGATTTGGACAAAGGTTATCTTACTTTTTATGGGCACCCTCCTATATGGTGGGATTCTCAAATTAGGGAAGATCTTCTTTCTATCATTTCTTTGGATGGCTCCAGTTCTAAAGGTACCTAGTTTCTTCTTGATTTTTTTTTTTGCTTCTCTTTGGTTCATTCCATTTTTTTTAGTTCTCTAGCTCATTATATTATTTATTTTGTTTCCTCTATTGATTCTTGCCTTAATAGTCTTCTGGTCTAGATAGGTCATTGTTTTGTTCAATTTTTTTTTTTTTTTTTTTTTTTTTTAAGTTTTTTAAGGTGGGTGGGTTCTTTTGTTTTTTTTTTGTTCTTGTGTTTTTGTTGTTTTTTTTTTTGTTATTTTTCTTGTGTTTTTTCGTTCTTGTTCTTGGGTTTCTCTTTGTTTGTGTTATTTCATGTTTTTATGTGTGAGTGTTTTCTATGTTTTTTGTTTTTGTTTATTTTCTGTTGTTGGTTGTTTTTTATTTTTATTTTTATTTTATTTTTTTAAAATTTTTAGGTTTTGGTTGTGTTTATTTTTCATGTTTTTTTTGGATTATGTCTTTGTAGTGTTCTGTTGTTTTTGTCTTGTTTGTGTTTTATTATGTGGTTCTTATGTTTTTCTATGTTGTTTGTGTTGTGGTTTATTTTATTTTATTGTGTGTGATTGGTTATGCTTTTGTTTTTGACACACTCAAGGAGCATGTTTTTTATTTTATTTTATTATTTTTGTTGTTATTTACTTATTTTTAAATTGGTTTTGTGTGTTTGTATGCTCCTTGAGTATGTCAAAGGTGGTAGGCCAGGTATGAGTCCTGGGCATTTTTTGCAGAATGGATACCCCTACCTCCTTGGGTCTTACCCAAAAGTGGCATCCATTTTGGGATGTTTTCCACAAATAAAAAATATATATAAACATGGGCAAGGCATTAAAACTCCTTTAATGCAAACTGCCAGGACAAAGAATGAAGGCCTTGGCTATTCTAGACAAGCAAGTACCAACAAAACCATGTTTGTAAAACCTAAATCTTCTTCAACTCCTACAAAGCATTGTTGCAGTCATTGTGGAAGAACAAGATATGTAGAAGCTAGGTGTTGGAAACTACATCCTTATGACTCATGTGGATGTACAAGTCACTCTTCAAATTGTTGGTACAAAGTAAAAATGGCCAACAAGGTTCATATTGATTATGGATGGACATATATCACCTAATAGACCAAAATGAAAGAAATGTTTTTTGACTTCTACATAAAAGGTAAAACTTATGGTAGACCTAGTGGCAGATCTAGTGATAAATTGAGTGGCAGTACCAGATATAATGACCTAGCAACAAACCTAACGGTAGACCCAGTGACAATGATCCAAATATAGACCTACAGGTAGATCCAAAGGCAATGATCTAAAGGTAGATCCACAGGCAGATCCAGAGATAGACCTAGAGGTACTAATCTAGAGGTACACTTAGAGAAAAATCCAATATAAAAGCATATATCATTATACTCTCCTACATAATAATTGGGGTCATATATGTTATCCAAAATAATGGAATAAGGTGGGGTGTTAAAGTAATATTATACCATTGGGATATTAACCCAGAGTAATATTCCTTAATTACAATATTACATTTTCTTAACACCATGTAGTATTGTATATTTATTAGCACCTCTAGGTGGTTGCATGGTGGTTAGGTTAGTTGGTTACTAAACCACCCTCTATAATGTACTATATATTAAGCATCATTATGAATATGAAACTACTACTAGTAATTTCTTCACAAAAAAGTGTGATGGTTTATCTAATATTACAGCTAGACTTCACCAGACTAAATGCTTGTCCCTTTCCTAGTGCTTTCAGTGGCGTAAAAGGTTTAAAATTATTGTGACATGGTGGTTATAGGGGCAGACTGCACAAAGATCTGTGTGGTATATTATGGGGCAGACATCGCAAAATACTGTGGTGGCCATAAAAATCCGGACAGCCTACCCGGATTCATGGCGACTATCGATTCCACCATGTAAATTAAAAAATATATATATTACAGCTAGACTAGACAGAGTATTATTTTTGGGGAAATTGTTTGAAGAGTTTTCTTTAGTCCACTTAGTAAGTATCCCTAACCCCATAGCTAATCATAATTCCATTAGCTTTTCATTAAAATAGAGAACCAATTGGAGTCCCATTCTGCTCAAATACTCTTCACTTTGGCTCAATAAACCTAGGTTTGTTAAAATGGTTAATAATTCTTTGTCTAATTCATCATAATTTCCTTTACAAAGGAAATAATGGATTAAATAAATATAGAGTGGACATTATGGTATCAAAAACTAGATTTAAAAATTAATATTATTAAAAAATAAGTAGTTATAAATTGTGGTTATTTATTTTGAAAATTTTAAATTTAAAGGGTTTTAGTAATAATTTTACGATCTGATAGGAAAAATTCCATAGGCCATATGTTTCTAATATGGAGGTAGTTTTATCCATTTATATAATCACATTATTTTTTTATCCTTTTGTAGTGGTGATGGTGGTTTTGCACAATTTTACATGCATGAGAAGAAAAGCATAGGAACCAAATGGGTCATTCACTACAAATGCCTACTTTTTATAAGCACAACTATCCCTCATGGAAGATCAAGTTAGAATCTCTTCTACATAGTAAAGTACTTTGGAAGCATATTAAAAAATCAGTTTTACTTACTAATTCCAATACAAATAAGCTTTCCTTCTAGTTTGGTCAAGAATAATTGCATGGTGTTATTATCTTCTATGTGGACAAGAACTTGGATAACAATAATTACCAATAATTTGACCCTAAGGAACTTTTGGATGCTTTCGAGGCCCTATTTGACACAGTAGATGTCACACAAGTTAGTTTTCTAGAAGATGATCTTACTACCTAAAAAATAAATAATTTTACAATGGTTAAGGAGTATATCATTAAATTCAGAAAACTATAAGAAGACATTCATGCTATTAGTGGGTTTATTAAAAAGTATCACATGGATTACCTCAATATCATACATAACAATATTTCAAAACACTATGATTAGGTAGATTCAAAATATAGTCTTTTGATTTCAAGATCCATGAATTTTTAGACTTTTAACTCATCACTATATCCATGAATGATACAATTCAAGTATTTTCATTCAAATTCTACTTTTAATTGTGTATGAACATTTTTATTCAAAAACACAAAGATGGGAAACTGAAGGCTTGATCCCCTCACTTCTTCTAGAGTGATAGTATTGTGAGTAACTTCTATCCAAAATGTTGGTTTCAAATAAATTATGTTAGCATATAATATATCATTTCCTTGAAATTACAATCATATTTCTTTATAATATGAGTTTATTGAGACATATAAGAATTTGTCAATTGTTCTTTAATATCTTTTTTCTTCATTAGATATGTTGTCCCACATAATTTAAACAAACCACATGGATGTCGTAACCTAATGCCTTCTCCATAATAAACTTAACCAATAAAAAAAGAGAAATACCTAATCCTTGGCCTATAAAAAAATACAACATTTTTTTAATATGATGATATAAGAGCTAAAAATACATTAATCCACTAAATTTTAGGTGTATTCCATTGGTATACATAGATTAGTATGCACTAGATATAATACCTAAAACTATTACTCAATAACTACTAAAGCCAAACATGGTTTAATATTGTTTTTCAACAAATCAAATCAAACATATATAATTAGATTATGTAATGAGGGAATGCCTCTCACTATGAAATATTTTTTATAGTAAGTAATAATTAAAAATCATGTCTATATTCATGATGAAAAATATCAATAGTATAATTGGTATTTTATATGGATTCTTAGCTATCATAAAGGAAACTATAATTTCAAATATTTTACTGATGTCAAATTTACAAGAAATAATTGTAAACCCTATATATTTGTGTCAAATAAGACAATGCTTTTGATCACTTGTTTTAGAAAATTTCATATTCAAATTATTATCAAGAAACATAATGATAGAGAATCATTTTTTGATTCATGTAAATAATATTTATGAGTTCATAAGAATATTCATCAAGCCACAAAGACATATCACCTATTTGTTTGATAGTGTTGTTTCTATGATAATATTTTATGTTGTTATGAGCACCATATGTTAATATGGACCTTTATTATTTGGTACTAAATATGGTGGATAAGTTAGTATATGTTCTTGTTGTTGAATGAGACTTATGTGAATTAATTATACACACAATATTTTAAGAAATATATAACCTTCACTTTATCTAGGAACAAGAGATGCTCACATCTTGTTGTTATTGCTACTTAGGGGATCCATTGATCCTATAAACTTTTTAACTTTGTAGTGTATATAATAAAGGCATGATCCTTCCTAGTGTTTGCTTTAGGAATTTATTCCTCCTTCTAAAGCAAATTCATAAGTATCTCAAATATGGAACTCTCACTTTGACACTCAAGGTCATCTCCAAAATACTAAATACATATGACAATGCTCATATGAATATAGTAATGAGAGTATAATTTGATACTACTTCTCTTAAGATTTGGAGAAAGGCCAATAATTTAGTAATGTTTCTAACTTTGTTAT
Source organism: Wollemia nobilis (assembly GCA_028583015.1). Lineage (NCBI taxonomy): Eukaryota > Viridiplantae > Streptophyta > Pinopsida > Araucariales > Araucariaceae > Wollemia > Wollemia nobilis. The sequence continues at coordinate 149,802 of JAQPPZ010000386.1, read as the reverse complement.
CTAAACAAATCTTAATATTTAGTGGTGCAACTAGATTTGTAGGTGTACAATCTTACTTTTATGCAATGACTCAAACATAATGCATAGTTTATACCATGTATCCTTTGCAATTGTGGCATCACATATACATATGGTTTTATCTCATTAGATGTATTATCATGACAATCAATATTGCTTTTTAATATGTTTTAAAAAAAAAATATTATTCATTAGGGTTTGTTGCATGTCTCTAAGTTATTCCTATAATAACATCTTACAAATTTTTGAAGTCAAGATAAATTTAATGATCTCTATTCTAAGAAGAGTAATATTTTCATTTCAATGACTAAGAAATAGAAAATAGTATTTTGGATCCATTAACTAATATAATGAGGTAGTATATGCTAACCGCTCTAGTGATTCAAATTACAAATATTGTATAAATGCTTTAATTTAAAATATAATTATAATTACTTTTAGAATCACTAATAATAATAAAACTTAGAAAATACTTAAAATATATAATAACTACAATTACACTTGAGTGTATGAGTGATCAACTCAATTCAAACAAATGTCTTCACCAATGTCTTCTATATACATTAGTGAATATTATCCACCAATATTGCACACACACATATATTTTACATTGTAATCATAATTTTCTTTGAGATTTCTATTCATTCTACATAATTAGCAATACATGTTGAATATGATATATTCTAGATATATATTGGATATAAATAATTTTTTTAAGAACATATCTCTTGTAAAGCTTTTTCAAAGGAATACCTTCATATTCGCTAATGAAGATATACCTTCATATTATTAAAATAATCCATGAAACTATTTTCTTTATGCAAGTTGTAAATTAATCAAAATAAGCAAGTGATGCTAAGATAACCATAAATTTCAATATTAATCAAAATTATATATTAATGATCAAAGTTATTAAGATAATTATATATTAATCAAAATTATATATATTAATGATCTATGCTAATTCCAAGTGAGATAAGCAAGTGATGCTAAGATAATCATAAAGCATCATCAAGATGGACAAAACAAGTAGATGCATAAAAACCATCCTAAATGATATCTATGGGAAAAGTATGGTCTTTACATGTCATCAAGTTACTTTATTAAAATAATTTCTCAAATAGAAGACCCAAAAAAATCCAAGGTACTTATTGTCAATTACAAACATAGATATTTTTTTCATTGTATCACTTCATACAAGCAAAGATAAACATGGATATAATAATATATGATCTTGGATCCTTCATGGAATCACATAACAAAACCATTGATAACAAAGGAGGAATCAAATGAATAATCTTGAATGCCAATTAAATTGTTAAATACAATTTATTTGTTGATACAACATAAAAAATATCAGAGCTTAGGTTAGTGACTTAGAATTAGAAAAGTACAACATTATATAGATTTACTCCGTATGCTTCCTCATGGGAAGGTGCACTACAAGCATTAGGCTCATTTAAATTTTTTTGGATATATTTGTTTTGGTTTTAGGATTAGATATTTAAGCAATAGGGTTAAAAATCTAAATAGTTTTGCTTGTAGGATCTGTGGAGTTATAAAGGAATAACCTGCCTGCTCCTCTCTTTCATATAAATTTATTTAAACTTAGAATAAATATATACAATGCATATGTTTACAAACTTGAGGTGCCTATCTTATATGTTTAATTTTGAAAAACTTAAAATAGACATCTAGAGTTCAATATATCTTTGCTTTGTAGAAATATAGATTGGTTTAGAATTTATTAAAATATCCAACCAATCTTATTAAAGAAAGTTGAATATATTAAATTTAATAATATATTATGGTTATTTAATTATTTGTAATAGATAGTCAATGTTTTTGTAATTACTAAATTTATTTTCAATTTATATAGTTAAATTTTACAGCTACCCTTCCTCTAGTTCGACTCTGACAAGAATTTCTTTGGTCCGACTCTGACAAGAAGAAGAAATTGTGGCTGGTTACTTGGAATCAAATGTGTAACAACGTTAAACAAAGCATTAATATTCAAACAGGGCTGGAGATTTGTTTAGAAAGATAATGTTAATTGGGTTAGAATCGTGTTAGCCAAATATTTAGGCAACGATGGTAATTTTCTTACGGATCCCATCCCTATCCATGGCTCGGCTTTCTGGCAAAGTATTGTTAAAAGACACCTGCTTAGCTGATAGGTCGTTAGATTTGTATCCAAACCTAAGCCAGCACATGTTAGCTGCTTCTCCCCACCTATAGTCTACTTTGTCGAATCCCAGCCACCTCCAGCCGCTAATAATCAAATTTTCTTTGGAACAATACGCATCCATTACACACGGATTGGTCTCCAGAAAGTCGATGCTCGATCTCAAAAATTCGTCGGTTAACGAAAATTTCTCTCTCTTTACAAGCTTAGCCGAGTTCGAAAGAGATCCATCGACCAGCTCCTTGCTAGTAGTGACTGCACATAGACAAGTGATGGCATTGCCATAATATGCTTGTGGAAGCGCCGGCTTAAATTTCTTCCTCGCGTCCGCTGCGTAGATAAGCTTCACGCCATGGTGACCTGGAATTTCGAGAACCTTTGTTCTAGCTCGCCAGGCCAACGCTGCGATGATTTCGAAAGCCGTGAACTCTAATTCTTGGCACTCTTTCGTTACGGCTCGTTTAATCTGTTCTATGACATTGGAGCTTATAACCAGAGAGGCTCGAATACATTCCTCCGTTTCTGGAATCGGGCGCTGGCAGTGGCATCGGATCTCTGGAATCATTACCGTGTGGTGAAATTCAACGCGTGGCGGATGCCTGGGGTTGAGCAGATCTCTGCGCCAGATTGGTTCTACGGAAGTCTTCGCATGCCCCCTCGCCATCTCGGCTAGGTCGTTGAGAAACTGCCCAATTCCTTGTCCGTCACAAATGTTGTGGAGAAAACTCAGTCCCAAAACAAAGCCGCCGCACCTAAAACGAGTTACCTGCCATTCCAAGGTGAAAAAAGACTTCCCCATCCTGCAAAACATTTTAAAATCTGTTTTTGTAAGGGCATCAATAGCATATATATAAATAAAAGAACATTGGCTAATCCATTAGATCCACCATATGTATAGGCAACACTCATGTTGTTATATGCCTAGGGAATATATATCTTATCTTCTCTTTGAGTTTAAATTTTAGACTTCTAGTAGGTTTAAATTAAAATTAAAAAATAAATTGTAAATCATAATTAGTAGAAAAAATATATTAAATTTTAATATATCATTTCAGGTTCCATATTGAGTACGATGTCTGATTAGACATCATGAAATACACGTCCTTACACGAACACATGTTGACGGAAGTTTAGGTAGCTCGGCTGTCTAGCCGGTTGTTTTTGTTTCATCGTGATCACCGTAAGGCTAATTATCGTGTGATCATACGTGCACGTAAATCTGGATTTACAGTGAGAGGTGAACGAGGCGTCCATCATTGGCGCAGGTGATGCTAATTATTATAGCCTAGGTTGTATTAGTTTCTTAATACGGGAAGTTTAGAATGTTCTTTGTCAGATTAAAAGGGCATTATCATTATCATTATTTTATTTTTAGCGTTAATTTGGGATGCCCCCCACTAACGATTAAGATGGAGCCAAATCCCACACCACCCGATGATTAACGCATCTAGTTTTAGAACACATCATACTAGGTATAGGGTTTTGATTCTTTTTTACGAGGTCTAAGGTTTAAATTGTGGTTTTGGCAAATGTGTGAGGGGTGGGTATGACCACTATTGATAAGGTCAACTTTCACCCTTATCAGAGGTCATGGTTGAGATGAGAATGCTCAATCCTAAATATTTGCGGTAGGAGTTTCCCACACTAACCTCAATAAAAAAAAATTGATAATTTAATATATTTTTTCTACAAATTATGATTTATATTTTTTTTAACTTTAATTTAAACTTGCTAAAAGTTTAAAATTTAAACTCAAAGAAAAGATAAGATATATATTCCCTAGGCATATAATATAACAACATGAGTGTCTCCTATATATATGGTGGATCTAATGGATTAAATAGTGTTCTTATATATATATATATATATATATATATATATATATATATATATATATATATACACTATTGATGCCTTCCTAAAACAGAATAAAAAACGTTGTGTAAGATGGGAAGTTTTTTTCATATTGTTTGCAGGATGGGGAAGTCTTGTTCATAATGTTTGCGATGGTGTTTGTTTCTAAAATGAACTTTCGCTCAAAGTTATGCTTGAAATGGGCCTTCATCATGGTTTTGTCCAAGTCGTACCCGAAATGGGCTTTCGCTTGGAATGTTCTCTTGCCAACATTCTCTCCTGGGGTGCTCAAAAATGTATTTCGCTTGAAAATTGGGCAAAATGGAGTTTCGCTCCAATACTGGGCAAAAATGATGTTTTTCTCCAACATTGGGCGAAAAAGGAGTTTTGCTCTAACATTGGGTAAAAAGGGAGTTTCACTGAAAACTGCCTCTTTGTTACAACTTCGCCTAGGAGGAGCTTGCATTGCCAAAAGTGGAGCTCGTCTTAGAAACACGATTTCATTGTGACTACTTCCCGGATTTTGCTGAGAAATGAAGCAAAAAGAAATTTTGCTATGAATGGGAGCAAAACTACCAGCAAAGTGATTTCGCCACTGAAATTGCCAAGGAAGTGATTTCACCAACGAAATGACTAGGAAGTGATTTCGCTAGCGAAACTTCCTGCACACTTACACAAATGACAAACATGCTCAAAATAAATTTTACTGGCAATAATTGCTTCCATATTTTAGGTAAAAGTTTACAAAATTTTAATGCGGCAAAAATACCAACACTTATTTAAAAATATCTAACATTTCCATAAATGCAACACTTTATCTAGGAACAAGAGACGTTCACATCTTGTTATTATTGCTACTTAGGGGATCCACTAATCCTCATCAACTTATTAATTTTTTAGTGCATTTAATCAATACATGATCCTCCCTAGTGTTTGCTTTCAAAATTTCTTCCTCCTTCTAAAGCAAATTCATAAACATCTCAAATACAAAACTCTAGTTTGTGACAATCAAGGACATCTCCACAAAACTAAATGCAGACGATAGTGCTCACATGAATATGATGATGATAGTATCATTTGGCACTACTTATATTAAGGATTGGAGTAAGGCCAATACTTTAGTAATGTGTCTAAGTTTGTTATCTAACTTTTTACCCCATTTCATATTTAGGTAGTGCAACTAGCTTTATAGTTGTAGAGTCTTCCTTTTGTGCAATGACTCAAACACAATGCATAGTTTATACCATGGATGCTCTGCAATTGTGGCATCACATATACATATGGTTTTATCTCATTCGATGTATGATCATGACAATCAACATTATATTTTTATGTGTTAACAAAAATTATTATTCATTAGGGTTTATTGCATGTCTCTAAGTTTTTTCTATAATGATATCTTACATGTTTTTGAAGTCAAGATGAGTTTTACAATTAGTATATTAAGAAGAGTGACATTTCCATTTCATTGATGAAGAAATAGAAAATAGTATTTTGGGTCCATTAACTACTATAATAAGGTAAAACATGCTAACCATTCTAGTGACTCAACTTACAAATAAATTACAAATGCTTAAATTTACAATATAATTACAATTACTTTTTGAAATACGAACAAAAATAGAACTCAGAAAACACTTCAAATATATAATAATTACTATCACACTTGAGTAAACGAGAGGTCAAGTCAATGTAAATACCTATGTCTTTACCAATGCCTTCTATATACATTAGTGAATGTTATTATCCACCAATATTGCACACAAATATTTTTTACATTGCAATTATAATCTTCTTTGAAGTTTCTCTTCATTTTACATAATAAGCAATGAATGACAAATAGGATATATTCTAGATATTCATTGGATATAAGAGAAATTTTAATAAACATATATCTTGTAAAGTTTTTTCCAAAGGAATAATAATATTTGTGCGCTTTGAAATAAACGAACTATAATGTACTTTGGTAGAAGTATTGTGTTTTGATTCATAGTCACTAATGAAGATATACCTTCAAAATATTAAAATATTCCATGAACATATTTTCTTTATGCAAGTTAAAAATTAATAAAAATGAACTCAAACTTCACCTTTTGCATCCTTCTAAGTCTTGAAAAAAAAAACTTACATTATAAATATTATCTCTCCTTTCTCTCTTAGTCATGCTTCAAAAAATAAATTATGATGTTTGTAACACTATGTTTCCGCTCATTACACTGTTATTATTTTCCACCTTAAGTTGAACACATACCCTTCTTGCAATATCCTCTAGGTGTTGAAAGAAGTTGCTTTAATATTCACTTGATGTCATGGATGACCATGCAGTGTATTAATTTATATTTCCCTATGTGCGCATGATAATATTTATAGTTGATCTAAGCATATGGGATATATTTGTGCATACATGAAATAAGGTATCTATTACCATCCTTTATTGTTGGCAACAACACTAGCTGCCAATATTAGCATCACCATTTAGTGTTTATGCTAGCACTTGGTGTTAGTGTTAGTGCCACCCTTCAAAATTAGCACTAGCACCAAATCCTACTATTGATACCATGATCATATGTTGGGGCCAAAACCTACACTAGTGATATCCTTTAGAATGGCTATCGATACCAATGTAATCTTTCAATTTTGGTGCCAATAATAGATTTCATTTGGTCCACTTTTGAAGGCTATAACTTCCTCTTGCATTACCAAATTTGCACATATGACCACTTTTAAAAAATTATAGGATGTACACTAACGTTGACACTCCAAATATTTTAAGGATAAAACATTACAATTCTTTAAATTACAAAGTAAATTTTGACCTATTTTTGGTTCTAAAATACCATTTGTCAACATCTACAGAGATGGTTCTAGATATTCTATAGTTTTCATATTGTCACCACCACGATTTGAAAGGTTAACGAATATCATAAGAATTTGGTCACCATATATTATAATTGTAACATGAACTATTCCATTTTGTAATATTGTCCCTTACTTATTTTATTACATTATCTTACATAAAAGTGTTGCTTTGCCAATATTGTAGGGTAAAGAAGAAAAAATAAGAGCACCAACTCGTATCAATGAGACCAATGGTTGCAACTACATTCTAGAGATGCAACACCTATACATCTCTAATTAGAGGTCTAATAGGTGTCGCCAACTTCTTAAGAATATGACCTAGATCATAACATCTCTATGTGGAGATTTGACTTCATAATATTATCCACTTTTTTAGTGTTTTGGGAATACACCTCAAGGCATCTCTCTTTATATCCTTGACAAATATTCACTATAATATTATCTTATAGTATTTATTGATATATAGTTGTTTACTTTTATGTCTATCCATTTTGTCATGTTTGTATTGTGCCTAATTATTTATTCCATAAAACTTTGTTTATAGATCTATTAGTATCAATACTAACACCCTATGAAATAGCTCATGAGTTTCATCCTTCTATAGGCTTATCTTAGTGGCCAACTTGATTAGACATTTTTCCACTGCTCACAAGTTAACCTTGGCATCGATGTCGTATTACCTAGACTACCTCACACTTATTATTACTATAACTTTTACGTATATCCAACCATATAAAATATTAAACATTTTAAAACTAAGTTAGGCCCTTCTCTCAAGACTTTTAAATATATATTTTTTTACTTCTTTCCTAAAAATGGTAATAGAGTACTTCATCCACCAAATTCTAGATTAATCATTGAATTTATTGTATTTTAATATTATTAATCATTATATCACCGATTTAACCATAACATTTAGGAATTTGTAATCTGGATATTTATACCCCATCTAATCCAACCCTTTTCTAATTGGTTGGAGATAATTATCTATCCATTATTAAGATATATTTGGAATCCAAGTCCCCCTTTAATTTTTGTGTTGTGCTTATATATGATAAATTTCCTTGGCTGAGCGGTGTGCTTACTTTCTTTATCCTTGAGTATATTTTAAATTCCAACATGGCATCCTAGCAAGTATTAATATTATTTTCTATATACCTACTCTAGATTTTGATATTATAATGTGATTCCAAAAGCAATATGATTTATTCTAAAGTAGTTAAAAAAAAAATGTGTGATTGGTATTTACCTTTTCTAGTGTTTTAAAATACCCTAGTTGGGATGATCTCTCTATGCCACTTCAGGTAAATCAATTTAGGAAAGTCATTCACTAATAGATTGTGTAATTTAGTTTAGTTTTTTAATTGGTTTTATGATCTATCATTATAATTATCCAAGCATGTGACCTTTTTATAGCATATATTTTTGCTTAAAATACTAAAAAATATCCTTTTTAACTCTAATTCCACTCTTAGGGGCATAACTTTGTACTTGGAACACCATTTTGATGTATTCAGAATACATTTTAAAGCTTAGAGAAAGGCATAAAAGTTTCAATAGGAAATAAACACCTTTCTAGACCAACTACATGAAAAGATGCTCCAAACACCCTAAAAAATGCAAAACAAAATAGTTACTAAAAATAGTAATTTTAGATTTTCTTAGCTGTAATGCATCTCTAAACATCTTGAAGTTTTAGTAAAATATAAATTATAAAATAATCATTCATATTGAATATAATTTTCAATTAAATACACTTTGTAACTCATGGAAGGTGAATTACCATATTTTCATATGGGTGACCTAACTCATGGAAGGAGAACCACCACATTCATATGGGTGGACTTGTATATTCAATATGGTGGATTCCCAACACACCAATTCTTGTATAAAGAGATATGCACTCTTGATTATAAAAAAAAACATGAGTAATTGACGCAATGTTCCTCATATCTCCCCTCTAGTATTGCTTACATTATACTCTATTTTATGAAGAATAAAATCGTTCATCTATTTTTCTTATATCCTCTTGTGTTTTGGTTTGTTATACTTTATTATTTTGAATTGCAATAATTTTTTATCTTCATTACCTTGCAATTATGAGTTTTGGAACAATAAAAATTCTAATTTTTGGATCATCCAATAAAGTCTTGTTGAAGTAGCTATGCTACAAAAATGTTGGATGAATTTTATTAAGGATTTTACAAACCTAAATTTGTTATTTGAAATTTATTCAAAATACATTACCCTTGCTCTTTTAGATTTCTTGGTTCTTGAACATAATATATGATAGGGAATATTTCTTGGAATCTAGTAAAACAAAAAATATATTAAATACCAGAGGATCATATGTAGTTGTCACAAATCCTTGAGCAAGTTTCAATGCATTACAAAAACTAGAGATTGGTTGTTATTCCGTTCTATTGACTTACATGATGCTTCTGTAAAAGAGGATTTCTCAATGTGGGTTGAGTCATAAAATAGTTTCATAGAAACATCCATGTGGAAAGAGAATAAATAACTAACCATTTTGGATTCTTTGAGGAAACTTACAATGGATAATTCATCATTTTTCAAGAATTTTGCATCTACAAGCTCAATCTTGAAATCCTAAGTTTTAAGTGCTAAACTCGCTTACTTTAAAAATATGAATATTACATGGAACATTCCTCACAACAATCTACTTAAGGGGACAATTTTTTTTAGAATGCTAGTGTAGTCTCTAAATATTATTACGAAGGATGATGTGAGGAAAAGTGGTCAAAATCCTCCATGGAAATAACTTGAAGGTTATTTTTGGAGGTTTCAATCCTTAATTACATTGATATTAATTTACTTATAGTTGAATATATTTGGATAGAATCCATGGAATGCATGAATGACATGTAGGCTATGTTCTTAGGCACCCACCCTATGAAGATGTATTTAAAGAGGTAAGATTTTGGTTGAATCCACTTGGGTGTTTTCATGGTGGAAAATGGAGACTTTTGTAGGTTTTTATGGATATGAATTAGCTTATATTCAAACCCTAGAAAATCTCTCTCTTTAAATTTCCTCTAACATAAAATTCCTATTTAGGTCTTATCTATAGTTTAGACCATATTATTTGATGAAGCCCATGGGATTTGTCACATCCCTTTTTTCCATATCATCCATGATTTATTTTTTGAAACGTGGCTTGAAATCTATTCGAGGTCTAATTGCTACTTCATTAAACAACTTGATTTCTCATGAAATCCATTTCATTTCTTACAAAATATGATGCAGGAAATACCCATCCCTACAACATACATATATCTATTTATGTAAGTGTACTAGGTATAGTATAAGTTTAAGCTATCATTGTCATCCTCTATTGAACTATATTATTTCCTTCAATCCATAAAAAGGACCATGCCAAGCCCTAATCCATACATAAGTCCTTCTATGTAGGAGTACTAAATGTGTTAGGATCTAGCTATCCATATTATCTCACTAATGAGATAGTCCTTCCCAATAAGTATTACTTAATGTTGATCAATGAAAACACTAGATTATTGAATCTCTAACCATGCTCCATTAAACATCTTGAAAGATCATATTCTTATTATTACAAGCCATGTCTATTCATTAGTTCTTTTACTACTATTGATGTAGTACTTTATTTTAGTGTATTTTTTCCATTAAATAAACCAACATTACAATTGTACATTATTAGCCTTTAGAATATGATCAATAAATAAGTCCTTCTCTTAGGATATTGCTCATAAAATAATTATCAAACATTATTTTTTCTAGCATTATCTAAATTATCTCAATTATGCTAATGAAGCCTATTATGCTAGGGCTTTAAATATCCCATTTAATTAATTTCAAGTGAATTTTGTATGAACATTAAAATATAAATCCAAAGTGAAAAACTCATTCATTATAGATACATAATAAATTCATTATAATTCTGACCATAAAGAACCATGGAAAAAAATGCATCACACACTTTTTCACAACATCTCATTTATCCTAGGAACCCTCATGGAAAATAAACCTAGCCTTAAGTTTTATACATTGAGTCAAGGCCTCTCAATAGGCCTTTTGTCTCAACATAAAAGTTCCTTAACTCTTATAATATTATAATATGAACTTTTCCATCAATTCATAATCATAATTAGGTCTCATGCATTGAATTGAAGGTACAATATATTACCTTCACACTCATCATAAGATCTCCAAAAACCCTTGATATTACAATAAAAATTTTATACCTAAATACAAGAATACAATTCAGTTTCCATAATTTAGGTCAAACCCCACATTACCTTTGCCTCATCATATGAGACCTATTTTTTATATGAAATTATACGTAGTCCAAGTTTTTAATCCATAATATTTGCTTCATCATTTCTACTACCAAATAACATGGATTAATAATCAAGTTCTTTCTTAGAGCAACATGTCAACTTTACTTTTGTCTTATCCAAAATTAAATACGTAACCTTAAATCTAGGAACACTCTACATGATTTACTTTATGTTAAACACTAAACTTATTATTTTTGTTTGATTTTGAATGATAAGCACATAATCCATGCATACTTTATTCAACATAAGGAGTTTTGTAAAATATAACAAGGGGTTCTATTGTTCATTGACATAGCTATTAGAAAATTTAAAAATAATTCAAAGAGTCCTTGTCATTTCGTATCACAATAAGGTATGGTAAAACACGTATCATATTTGATATCTTCAAGCTACATTTTTCCACCCTCCATCCAAGGTTGAGTAGATATGATATTAATGCTCTATAAGACACTCACAAATTACTCTCCAACCTATGCAGAGTAGACAAATGCATAACCCAATAACTCAAATTCACCATTTTCACAAGTTGCAATGTCATTTGGAAAATTAAATGAAAATTTTAGTAAGTCTTGGGTTATTTGTTTCAGCATTCAAAATGCAATGGATACATTTATCACTTCATTGAGGTGTTTCTTTGACAAATATGATACATAGAAGATAATTATTTTCAAAGTTTTTAGTTGAATGTAGTCCATTCAAAGTAACAATGGTGTAGTGTCATAAGGGTACACAAGAGGATAACCCACCTCAAAGAAGATCTCAACACAAATAAGCACCTATTAACAATACTTTTAGGAGATCTTGTCATTATGAGATAAATAAATCTTAACTCCTGTATTAAAAAAAGTACATCAAATTAATATCCACCATGCTAAATATATGAATTTGGACCAAAATCACAGCTTCCTCCAATGACGACATAACATTAACACAATACCCTCATTCAAAGAAAAACAACGTTGAATTAATTATAACATTGGTAACTAAAATAATAATACCATCCAACAAGCTACAGTTGTTGGAAATTTTGAGTATAGTGTTTTCATTTATGTCAAAGGCTTGATGTCAATAATGCCAAAGTTGAAAAGATTTATTTTTGTCTTCAAGGTTGAAATAATAAATGTAAAAGAATTTTACATGGTTGTCAAAGCAAGTAAAGGGAATTTTGAAGAAAATGATGATAATATTTTAAATTTTAAATTTAAATATTATTAAGAGAGTTTGAAATAAAAAACAAAGGGAGATTTTAAATTGCAAAGAAAATACAAGACTTATCAATGGTGAAAAAGACCTAAGGCAAAAGGTTTTATTATAATATTTAAAAATATATATATTATAATACCTAAGTATAAAGTTACATGGTACCAAAGATAATTCAAATTATTTTAAATAAATTTTAAAGAGGGCCGACGTTTAAAACGTACATGGAAACATATAAATATCCCTAAGAATTTAGAAATAAATTACGTGCCTTATTGCTGACTCTCATGCAAAGTGGTGATAGCGAATAAGGTAGAGAGGACACCATTTATTTTGGAGCGTAGAAGGAGAACAAAATAAATAATTTTCATTTGCTCTTTGACGTCATATGCCAGGGTGGCCTAGCAGTGGCTAGATTCATTCTAAGATATTTGTGAGGCAGATATTCACGGTTCAATTCTCCCTAGCGCCAGTTTTGAAGAATTTAATTTTTGTTCAATAAATGCACTAAGGGAATAAATGTGGAGGCCTATACCTTAGGTATCAACCACTTGGATAGCACAAGCAGTAACACACTGCATTAGAAGGTTGAGGTCAGAGGATCAATTCCCATTTGTGCCATCAATATTAATTTTGGTAAAGAGGTATGTGCTAAGGTTAATTAAATTTGATTTGCATGAAGTTTGAGGTGTGTGCTATGGTGTAAATATTTTTGGCATATATGAGGTATAAGAGTAATATTGTTTTGCCAAATATTTTTAAGATGTTGCTATCATTAAATTTTATTTTTATATATGTAAAAGTAGGAGTGATAAGGTGTAAATGGTTGATTTAATATTGTAAATTTGTAGTATGGGTCATTAAGTGGTTTGGAAAATATTTTATGAAAGTGGGAGATAAAAGGTGTAAAATGTGTTTTGATTATTTGTAATATTTGCATTAAATTGGAAGGACTTGGTTCATGATTTGATGTTTTGTTTTGAAAACCAAGAGAGTTATAGAGCATTGGTTTAGAACAAAATTAAGCATATCTTTTGAGAAGGAATTTCATGTGGATGGTTTGAAAAGTATTTTGCTATCTAACCCTTGAAGTGTAACTAGAAAAATCAATTGTTTGTGACACATATTTTTTAAGATATATCTCCATAAGAGCAAATCAAGAGGCATGGGCACATCATTTCTTATTTAAGGTGTTCTGTTGAGTAAATATTTCTATAACATAATGTGGAGATAAAAGGGTTGTTTAGTAATAATTATTACAAATATTTGAGTTAGGGTTTGAAACCTACATGTGCATCAATTATTGAGAGAAAGTTGAAAAAATTGCATTAGAGTTTGAAGATCTTCTTGTACTTCATTGTTGAATGGTTTTGGAAATATTTGGACAGAGTTTGAGAACAAGTGTGCTTCCATTGTGGAAAGAAATTGAGACATTTGTGCTAGAGATTGTGAACTACTTGTGCTATATTTGAAGATAAGTTTTTGCATCTTTGTGAAATATTTTTGAGCATATTTTATAAGCAGTTTTGAACATGAATTAGAATAGAATTGAGTAGAGATAAATATCAGGTTGATGACAGTGTTGTGAGTATATTAGATTAGACTTGTGAGAAGGTCAGAGGTAGACTTATGAGTAGGTTTGAGGTAGACTTGTGAACATGTTTAAGATAGTTTTGAGGGAAGATTGCATAAGTGTTGTGAGTATATTGGATCAAAATTATGAGCATATTTGATCAGAGTTGTGAGAAAATTGGATGAAAGTTGAGCAGAGCAGAGGGGATAGAGTTCTCTTGTGGAGAGAGATCCATAAACCAGAGTAGAGGGATAGATTCATCCCTTATAAAGAGATTCATAAACCAAAGCAGTGGGGACATATGTCTCTTGTTGATAGAGATCCACAAACTTGAGCATAGGGGATTGGTGTATCCTTTTGATAGAGGTACATAAAATTTGTAATAGGTATTTTATTCCCAAAATATTCATTGAGAAAATTTATAAGTAATATTGTCTCCATGGATGTAACCCACATTGGGTGAACCATGTTAATTCATGTATCTCATGCATGTGATGATGTGTACATTTTTTACTACTATGATATTATTGTTGTTATCATTTGGACTGAAAAGAGAAAAGTTTTATATTATACTGTTCACGCCCCCATATTAGTAATAGCTTATGTTCTTCAATTGTTATTAGATCGGGTTCCATTATGAAAAGCCTAACAACTTGAAGTAGGATCCCACAAGAACATACATGACCATAGAAAATGGAGAAGAAGCCATAATCAACACAAAAGAGAAATTTACTGCTACTCTTAGAAACTTGGAAAAAGTTAGAAGAAAGATTCAAGTTTGAAGGCTAAAATCCAAGAGGATGAGGAAGCAAGGACTTAACTTCTACAAAATATCACAGAGCTTAAGGTAAAAGTTTAAGAGGGAAAAAAAATGAATAGGATATAGTAGAAAAATTAAAGCCAAAAGACTTAGAATGTGAAAGGTTGGAATCTAAAATTATCTCTCTATGAAAGGAATTTGAAAAGACTAAAGATAAGTTACAACAAGAGATAAATTTAGGAAAACAGAAAGAGGAGTCAAGCTCAAAAGGAAAAATTATATCAAAAGAAGAATAGCCCTTGACCTATGCTAATGCATTGAAAGGCAAAAGTATCAATAAGGAAGAAAACATAGAAGCTTCATGGATAAAATTTAGTTACAGAAAGAACAAAGAAAGAAAAATGCTACCATATCATTCAAGGCAATCTAACAGGTTAAAAAATTTCTTCCATGGCTATTATTTTTCATGTAAAAAATATGGTCATATAGATATACATTGCATGATCCGTGTGAGAAATAATGTTGATATAAATTTCAATTCATTTGCACCTCTCATGGATAAAAATATCATCTATTACAAATGTAATAACTTTGAGCACAATGCCAAATGGTGTAAAAAAATATTTAATGAATCAAGAAAAAATAAGAAGGATCAAAAGGTTCAAAAGATTACAACCTCGATAATTTTGAAAGAGAGAAAAGAGTAGGAAAAGGAGAAGTCAATGTTAGTACAAACAACTCTTCATGTACAAGATAAGAGAAATAAATGGTTTATTTATAGTGGTTGTTCAAGTCATATGACAGGTGAAAAAAGTAAATTTCTTTTACTTAAAGAAATCAATGGAGGATCAGCTAAATTTGGTGACAATGTGAAGTAGAATTGCATTAAAAAAAACACATTAATCTGCCAAAATAGAGAAAATACAAAATTTTCTGGTATTCGTTGCTGAGAAGAATGGAGATTACAAATACCAACTGATTAAAAATTTGAAATTCCCCCCTTTTGACCCTGTTTTCCCTTTTACCGTCTAAAACCATCTATTCAAATTTAAAATTCGGGGGCAAACTTGCCGAGGTCATAACTCCTCACTCGTTGCTTGAAACGACTATTATTGCACCTTTTCAAAAAACTCTCGAAGGGTTAAGAAGCCCCATATTTTTATTATACAAATTACCACCATACTTCATCCCCTAAAAAAGCCTCTAAGGTCTCCAAAACTGGCCTCCAAGTTTTACTAGTTTTACTAGTAGGAATTTTCACTAGTTTTGATAGGGTAGAAGACATTAAAATTTATAAATCTCCCAAACCGCTTAAGATATTGGGATGATTATTTCGGTGTTGTGTCTATTTCTCCATCCTATAAAAAACTAAATAAATTCTAGAACAAAATTAAACAAATACAATTTGGGTGATACAAGATCACTCTTACACCACTGGATGCTCGTACATCACAATGGTTCAGTAAAAATTATTGGGAAAGGGACTTTGAGTTTAGATAATGGAAAACCAAATATAGAAAATGTATTGTTTGTTAAGTTATTGAGGCACAATTTACTAAGTGTAAGTCAACTTTGTGATCAGGGGCACATAGTCACTTTTCATAAAAATAGATTGTGAGATCAGAAAATCCAAAATAGGAAATATCATTGTAGATGCTAGCAGAACTACAAACAATCCCTACATTCTAAGTGAAATTAAGGGAGAAAAATGAGGATGAGAGTTGGTTATGGCATAAAAAATAGGTCATCAAAACTTTGACAACATAGTAAAAATAAGAAACAAATAGGCAGTTAGAGATTCATCCAAGATAAAAAGATCTCAAAGCATAATTTGTGCACAATGTCTGCATGGAAACTAAACAAGAACAAGTTTCAAGTCAAAAGAAATTACTTCATCTGAACCATTGAAACTAGTGCACACTGATTTATGTGGTCCTACAAGGATAAAGAGTTTATAGGGTGAAAGTTACTTTATGTTATTTATAGATGATTTCTCCATAATGACTTGGATAGCTTTCTTAAAAGAAAATTCAAAATCCTTTGATAAGTTCAAGGTATTCATAGAGTTAGTAGAAAATGAAATAGGTAAAAGGAAAAAGTTTCTAAGATCAGATAGAGGAAGAGAATTTAATTCAGGTGAATTCATAGAATTTTGTGAATAATATGGGATCAAAATAGAATACTTAGCAATAAGGACCCCACAACAAAATGAAGTAGTTGAAAGGAAAAATAGAACTATTGAGAATATATCCAAAGCTATGCTAAATGAATCTAAGATTTCAAATGGGTTTAGAGAGAGGCAATTCATACAACTATCTATATCATCGCTAGATCTCAGGTAAGAGTAAATCATCATAAAAATCCATATGATATTTGGAAGGGAAGACCAACTACTATGAATTATTTCAAAAAAATTCTAAGTAAATGCTACAATAGATGAGAAGAGAAAATTTTGGGCAAGTTTTACTCAAGGTGTGATGAGGACATCTTCCTTGGTTATTCCACTAATATTTGTTGTGGCTTCTCCACAACTAGCCCCAAAGTATGGGAACCCACTTTAAAATTTTGGTTTTTGATTTTTGTTTGGTTGTTTTGAGTAGCAGCTTTCGTAGGTTCCATTCATGTGAGTGCAATGCAATTTTCATGAGAGAAGTACCTCCTTGTTTTATTTTAGATCCTTGGATTTGGTTGCTTTGAGATTGGTGTTGAAGTCACTCTCATAAGTTTTGTTGCAATGTTCCGATAGGTGCCACCTAGGGGTTGCAATTCATATTTCAAAATTTCATCTTTGGCTTATACCTTCCCCTCATATATTGCAACATTTATTGGAAAGGGCTTGGTTTGAGATTAATTTTAAGGTTAAATTTTAATATCTCAAAATAAAATCATCTTGGTTTGAGATTAATTTTAATGTTAAATTTTAATGTCTCAAAATAAAATCAATCAAATATTTGATTTCTATTTAAATCTAATTTAATAGACATTGGAAATTAAAAAAAAAATGAAATATAAAAAAAATATATAATAATAATAAAACAATATATATTATTATTAATGTATATGCTTTATATATTAATAATAATATATATTAATAAATAAAAATAAAAAAATAGATTCATGTATATATAATAATAATAATAATAATTATTAATAACTATAATAATAATTTTATATAATACATGTTAAGATATAAAAACAAAACAAAAAACAATAAAATAAAGAAAAAACAATAATGCGATCTTACTTTACCCTTTTTTTCTTATATTCCCTTTCAATTTTTAGAACAATAATTGCGGGAATGGGAGCGAGAACGGGAGCGGGACCAGGTGCATCTGTGGACGATGGCGATGGCAATGGCAGGAATGGAGGGTCGATGGAGAATGCTGGTCTGGCAGCTTTGTCCTTGGGCCCTGCAGTTGGTGTTGGGCCTACTGCAGGCCCACTCAGCATTCGTCATGGTGAAGACCCAAATGGCGTGGTCTTTGTCCTTTGCGGATAAAGTCAGGACCTCGACTGGAGTGTTCTCTTTTCAAACTCCTTTGCCCTTCCCTATTTTGGGCACTGAAGTTTCATTTCCAAGCGAGGCTATGGAGCCACTAATATTTCAAGAGTCCCTCTCTCTGGTAGGGAAATTTTTCGGTGCCCAACCTGATATGGAAACTATCCGCAAATGGGCCCTTTCCAAATGGCGGTTGTCTAGAAGAATGGAGCTCGTGGCCTTTCCTAGGGGGTTCTTTATGATAAGGCTAAACAATGCCCTCGAAACCCAACGCATTCTCACTGGTGGACCTTGGTTTTTCGGTCGTCGAAGCCTGTTTCTGCGAAGATGGGGGGAATATTTCGACCTTGAAACTCAATCTATCACCATCACTCTGATTTGGATCAAACTCCATGGGCTTCCCCCATAGTTCTTCTATAATGATGATCTCAAAGGCATCACTCAACCGATTGGAGATTTGGTTGCCATCGACCCTGCTACCAGAGCAAGAACCAGAATGACCTATGCTCGTGTCTGTGTCATGGCTAATCTGGATTCGGCTCTTCCTACCTGCATCGACATCAACGTCGGGAGCTTCAAAAGATGTCAAGGAGTTGAGCATGAGAATAAACCTGCTTTTTTTTTGGAGTGCAACACTCAAGGCCACTTGGCTTCTCAATGCCCTTCCTAAAAAAAAGATATCCCTAGTGATTCAGGCAGGAAGAAGGATTCCCAGATCCCCAACATTCAAAAAAAGGATCTTGGCAGGGGCCATGGCCGTTCTATAGGCCCCCCTAAAACATCTTCTCCCAACAATGTAAGTGCTCTACCTTCTCGTTCCAATCATTTCGCTCCTTTAAATAATCTTCAAACTAGTGAGGACATCTCCGATGACCTTCCCATAGATCCAAACATCTCATCCACACCCACTATGATTCAGTCTCCCTTGTCCAAGGGTAAGGCTGCAATGACCTACCCAAACTCACCCTCAGATTCTGGTAGCTCTCACCTTCCTCTTCCCTTCCCACCCCTTCCCCCGACTCAGAACCATCCTCTTACCCACTCCCCTGAGTCTGTTGCCCTGTACCAGTATCCCCGCTCTCCATCCCCCCATAGGCCTGTTCCTGGGACCAACACCACCGAAATTATTTAGTCATCCAACCCTCTAAAATCTCCCATTCTCGCCCCCAAATCTGATGTCAACAAAGAGCAGATAAGGGGAAGACCGTCCAATGCAGAAAAGCTTGCCAAAGTAGCTGAGATTGAAGTGGCTGATGGATCTGTGCCTACCTCCTTGGGCCCTACTTCCGAAAAACCCACCCATCAATATTTGGATGAGGTTAGACCTAAAATTACTCCGTCTCAAGGCAGATGCAAAGGTCGCAAACCAAATCCCAAGTCAAATCGATGAAGTTTGTCTCCTGGAATGTTAGAGGCCTCAATGGAACTACCAAACAGAGGACTGTCAAGTCGGTGAGAAAAAACCTAAAACCAAATATCATGTTTCTTCAAGAATATAAACTGGATGAGAATAGCAACAATCAAGTTTGCAAGCTAATCTGGGAAAATAGCAATTTTGCCTTTTGCCCCTCCTCAGGGGCATCCAGGGGTCTCCTTTGTTTGTGGGATCCGACAACTATTGATGGGAGAGTTCTTTCAGTCTCTGACAGAACCATCAACATTTTGTTCACTAATAAAGTCACCAACCTTCAATGGATTGCCACTAATGTTTATGGACCAAACAGTCCTGTCAATAGAAGATTGTTGTGGGATAACATTTCCGCAATGCACAATAACTTTCTTGACTTTCCTTGGATGCTCTGTGGCGACTTCAATACTCCCCTTCACCTGTTTGACAAGCAAGGAGGCAATCCGATCACTAGCCGCTGCATTGAAGATTTCAGCGAATTTGTCAACCTCAACGAGCTTATGGACTTACCGCTCCAAGGATCCAACTATACATGGAGCAACGGACGGGCGGGAATTCATCACATCCAAATTTGGCTTGATATATTTCTCTTGTCCAAAGAACTCATTCCTATTTTTTGTGATGCCAGGCTTCATAGCCACCCAAAAATTGGATCTGATCACAACCCTATAATTATGGATTATTCTCGACCCCAAAAAACCTTTAAAACCCCTTTCAGGTTTGAAAATATGTGGCTCACTCATCCAGATTTAGGTCGGTGTATTCGACAATGGTGGCAGCAAAACCTTTGTCCAAACCCTCTCTCGAATCTGTTCCTCAAACTCAAAGCAGTCAAACTCAAGCTGAAATGCTAGAACAGGGAGGTTTTCGACAACCTCTTTAGTGAAAAAAAGCTTCTACTGGATGAGCTCAAAAGGGTGGAAAATCTGATTCAGGGAGGGGATCAGAGGGTTGAAAATTTCATGGAAGAAAAATGCCTCCTTTCAAACCTTCACAATGTTTTGCCTAAGGAAGAGTCCTACTAGAGGCAAAAATCTAGAAGCCTCTGGCTCAAAGAAGGAGACACCAACACAAATTTTTTCCATGCTTCCACCTTGCGTCACAGAGGTTCAAATAAAATCTCTGAGTTGACCAAGGCTGATGGTACCATTGTCTCTGATATCCATGCCATCAGACAGGAAGCTATGCACCACTTCCAGGAAATCTTAGGTCCAAGTGTTGACTGCCACCCCCACACAGCAAGTTCTCTACTTTAGAACATTACAATGATGGTTTCTAATGATGATAATGAGAAATTGCTCCAATCCTACACTAAAGAGGAGATCAAAGATGCTCTGTTTGTAATGGAACCTGACAAGGCCCCTAGACCCGATGGCTTTCCACCTCGGTTTTTTCAACACTTTTGGGATATTGTGGGCCCTGATGTTGTTGCTACGGTTAAATTCTTCCAGAGAGCCAAAAATATGCCAAGAGAAGCCAATTCCACCTTCATTGTTTTAATTCCCAAGTCTAATGATCGTGCTTCCCTCTCCGACTTCAGACCTATAAGTCTCTCGTAGTGTCATCTACAAACTTATCACCAAAGTTATGGCAAACAGGCTGAAAGACATCCTTCCCTCCATCATCGACCAGTGCCAAGGCAGCTCGGTCAAAGGCAGATTCATTGCTGATGGAGTGATAACCATCCATGAGGTGGCTCATTCGGCATCTAAAAAAAAAAAACCCAGTATGTTCCTTAAGCTTGATATGAACAAGGCTTTTGATCGGGTTTCATGGAAATTCCTGTTTGAGGTCCTTGAGAAGTTTGGGTTTCACAAAGAATGGGTTAAGATGGTTCGAGAATGTATATCTACTACTTCGTTCTCTATTCTTATCAATGGTTCACCTATTGGCTTTTTTCCAAGTTTTAAAGGCATTCGCCAAGGGGACCCTCTGTCACCCTTCCTCTTCATAATTTTGGTCGAAACCCTTGGAAGAACCCTTACTGCTACTTGCAACAGTGGAATCATATCTAGGATCAAACCAGCCTCAACAACCAATGCCATTTCCCATCAATAGTTTGTGGATGATACTATTCTTTCCTCTCATGCTTTTGTCCCCGAAGCAAAAATCATTAAGAGCATCCTTGACTCTTATGAAGAGGCGACTGGCCAGAAAGTCAATTACCACAAAAGCAAGCTATACTTCCTCAATACTCCCATCCATAGGCAAAACAAGATTGTTGAGATCCTTGGGTGTATCATTGGGAGCCTTCCAACTACTTATCTCGGATTACCGCTTTTCCATGGCAAATCGGTCTCGGCTATGTGGAACCCTATTCTAGATCGTCTCAACAAGAAACTTACAGGCTAGAAAAGTTCATTGCTTAGTCAGGTAGCCAAAGCCACTCTGGTCTAGGCTTGCCTGCAAAGTATTCCTATTTTTTTCTTAGCTATCTTCAAAGCTCCAGCTTCCATCTGCCAAATAATTGAGCAAATTCAATGCAGATTCCTTTGGGTGGGAAACGAAAACAAGAACAAATTTTCCCTTGTTGCCTGGGACAAGGTTTGTTCCAAGAAAAAGGATGGAGGTCTCGTCTTTAGGGACATCAAGCGGATGAACATGGCTCTCATTGCCAAGCAGTCCTAGAGACTTACCATCAACAAAAAAGCCACTTGGATTGACATCATCAAAGCTAAGTACCTTCATCAGGTTCCCTTTCTTGGAGAGCACAACCTTCCTAGAGGATCTCATTTCTAGAATGGTGTCACTAAAATGAGGAAGATCATCATGGAAGGCTTAAGGTGATGTCTTGGAAATGGATTGACCATTCGTTTCTGGGATGACCCTTGGATCTGTGACAAACATCTCAGCCAAGATCCTCATCTTGCTGTGCTCAAGACGGTGATCGAAGCCACCTTTGGATATAAGGTGTGTCATTTCATTAACCCAGGTATTACAAGACCCAATGGAAACACCTGGATCTGAATGGGCCTAGACATATCATCGAGGCGCTTAGGCGGTTACAAAACTTACTAAGGAGCTGCATAATCCCCAGCTCTCACAAAGAAGACTTCATGGCCGTGACTTATCTAATCTGGTCTGGGTTCCCAAGATCATTCCCAAGGTCATATTCTTCTGTTGGTTGGCCATCCAAAACAGAATCCTCACCACTGACAATTTGATAACCAGAGGGCTTCTCATCCCCAATTAGTGCATCCTGTGTAAAAATGCCTGTGAGTCTACTATGCATGTTTTTCTAGAATGTCCCTTCTCCATTGCAGTGCTCAACCAGGTTTTCAACACTTTCACCATCTTCGTAGCCCTCCCTCATTCCATTCCCCTCCTTTTTCAACAATGGCCTCAGCATTTCAAGAGCAGTCAACTCAAATTCATGTGGCAAGATTGCCTTCACATTTTCCTGTGGTAGATTTGGCTCGAGAGAAATACCAAAATTTTCAAAAACCTTGCCACGGATAAGAATATTATTGTTGCCAAAATCTTGGCCCTTGCTACGGAGAATGCCTCTCTTGTCTCATCGTCCAAACCCCCCCTCCTGGCCTTGAATTGGATTTAACAAATCATTTCAATATTTTCAATTTTTTTGCAACACCTCGTACTTCTGTTGACACGTCTGTAATCAAGTGGGTCTTACCTCCTTCTGGGTGGCACAAGCTTAACTTTGATGGCGCGGCCAAAGGCAACCCTGGAGCAGATGGCAGAGGTGGAATTCTCAGAAATCACTGAGGAGAAATAATTTTGGCCTTTGCTCAAAACTTAGGAATTCAGTCTAACAATATGGCCGAGGCTCGGGCCTTGCTCCAAAGCTTGATTCTCTTGGAAGGCTTGACTATCAATAAACTCATCATAGAAGGAGACTCATTGCATTGCATCAACTGGCTCAAAGGAACATCTGTGCCTCCCTGGGCCCTTTTTTCCATCTTCGAAGAATGCAAGGCACTAATTGGCCTTTACCCAGAATTAATCATTCAACATCAATACCGGAAGGAAACAAAGCTCGCGGATTGGCTTGCTAACAAGGGAGTTGATGCAACAGACATTCAGGTTTGGAGAGATTCCTTCCCAATCGGCCTAAGGGATGCTTCTTCAAGTTCCAATGTTTGCACAATGTGAGTGGGTTACTGGGCTCCGGGTTTTTCCCCTTTGGCTGCGTTTTGGCATCTTGGAGCGTTTTTGCGTCACTTTTCACAGTTGGTTGCAAAATCTCAGCTTGTCGCATTATCACAAAATTTCCTTTTTTCTCAGGCCGCGAGGTTGCTTCTTGTCACGATATCGCGACACTTTTCTCTCCTTCTGGTGCGGTCTTCCAACTTGTCGTGATATCGCAACACTTTTTCTCTTCGGGTGCTTTTTTGCAAACTTGTCACGATATCACGACACTTTTGGCCTTCAGGCGCTTTCTTGCTTCATGTCACGATATCGTGACATTTTTTATCTCCAACGGCGGTCTTCCTTTTTGTCACGATATCGTGACATTTTTTCTCTCTCCAACGGCGGTCTTCCATTTTGTCGCGATATCATGACATTTTTTCTCTCCAACGACGGTCTTCCATTTTGTTGCGATATCGCGACATTTTTTCTCCAACGGCGGTCTTCCATTCTGTCGCGATATCGCGACACTTTTTCTCTTCGGGTGCTTTTTTGCAAACTTGTCGCGATATCGTGATACTTTTTGGCTTTCAGATGCTTTCTTGCTTCATGTCACGATTTTGCGACATTTTTTCTCTCAAATGGGGGTCTTCCTTTTTGTCGTGATATCGCGACATTTTTTCTCTCTCCAACGGCGGTCTTCCATTCTGTCTCAATTTTGTGACATTTTTTCTCTCCAACGGTAGTCTTCCATTTTTTCATGATATCGCGACATTTTTTCTCTCTCCAACGATGGTATTCCATTCTGTCGCAATATCGCGACATTTTTTCCCTCGAACGACAGTCTTCCATTTTGTCGCGATATCGCGACATTTTTTCTCTCCAACAGCGTTCTTCCTTTTTGTCGTGATATTGCGACATTTTTCTCTCCAACAACGGTCTTCCTTTTTGTCGCGATATAGCAACATTTTTTCTCTCCAACTACGGTCTTCCTTCTTGTTGCGATTTTGTGACACTTTTCCTCCTCAGCTGCAGATTTCCAGATTGTCACGATTTCAAGGCACTTTTTGTCTTCGATTGTGGTCCTCCAGATTTTCACGATTTCGTGACGCTTTTTCGTCTTGGCGGTGGTCTTCCAATTTGTTGCGATATCGTGACAATTTTCCTCTTCGGCAGTGGTCTTCCTTCTTGTCGCGATTTCGCGACACACTTTCTTCTTGGTAGTAGGCTTCCACTTTCGTCGTGATTCCGCGACTCATTTTCTATTTCGGTTGCTGTCTTCATTCTTGTCACGATTTCACGACACCCTTTCTCTTTGGCAGTGTTCTTACTGCTTGTATCGATTTCATGACTCCTTTTTTGCTTGGGCATGGTCTTCTTTCATGTCGCGATTTCGCGACTCTTCTTCTCATCCGGCTCCAACCTAGAAACTTGTCGCGATATCGCGACACTTTGCAACATGTCGCGATATTGCGACTTCTTCCCTTCTTTGGCTCTGATGGCGCTTCTTGTCATGATTTCGTGACTTCCTTTCTTCTTTTGGCATCAACGGCACAACTTGTCACGATTTTGGTCGTAATTTTGCGACACCTTCCCTAGTGTGAAGGTTTGCCAGCTCTCTATTCCTTTCTTCTTGGACCACCTCGGTCGATATGGATTTCTTGTAATCTCTCTTGTACAAGGTTTAGGGACCTTTCAACACCCTTTCTACCAATAAAAAAAAAAAAGCAATAATGCAAAACGAAAAGGGGTTTTCCTTTTTTTTATCATATTCAATATTGCCTTCAGATTGTGTATAAAGTAAATCATAAATGGATTTATTATATTAATATGATCCAAGGATAAATTATTTGAAAAGGAAAGTAAAGCCACGTGACGTTTTTAGTTGTTGTGGTTAAAATTAGGAATTTAGGTTTAAATTATATGTTAAAGTTTTAAAGGTTTATCTAAAATCAAATTTGGGTGTGGTTGCAGGTATGGAAGTGCACCAACAGGAGTTATTGCCACCAATAAAACAGCGAGGCATCCATTTAACGGTGCCTACAGGGAGGGCGTTACTCTGTAGCAACAACCCTGACACTCAAAAACACAGCTAGGACTACACGCAAAGGGCAGAGAATCTGCCAGGATGCACAACTACATGCCAAAAGAGAAGGGGCACAATGTGGCAGCGAAGAAAAAAAAGATAAACCCTAACCCTAACAATTACCCATAAAGCAGCGCTTAACGGAGCAGAGATTTTTTTTTTCGTGCTGACTGATGCTCGGAGGAAGCAGAATTCAAACATCGAATGGTATAAACGAATTGTTCTGGGTCTGATGGTGGAAATCATTCAAAGCAATAGGCGACATGTGTGGAATTGACAGGGCAGCCGTACGCATGGAACTAGAGGTGAAAATCTTTCTGTGTTAACGACAAGTTTGATTGTATAATATCATCCGTAGGAGCTTCATGTCATTCGTGTATATGGCATATGGATGGTAATAAATTTCTTTTATGTTAATACGTAATGGAAGCAGGAAAAATATGAGGCCTGGATATGAACAAAAATATAAGTATAATGTAAAGTTTAAAAGATTTTTTTTTTTTTTAATAAATTTCTTTAAACTTTATATTATATAATATTTTTATTAAGGTTCTTTATTAGATTTTAATAAAGTTCTTTAATTTTTATATTATATAATATAAGTATTAAGGTTATTTATTAAATTATAATAAATTTCTTTAAACTTTATATTATATAATATTTTTATTAAGGTTCTTTATTAGATTTTAATAAAGTTCTTTAATTTTTATATTATGTAATATGAGTATTAAGGTTATTTATTAAATTATAATAAAGTTCTTTAAACTTTATGTTATAGAGATCTCTAGGAGTTATAAGGAAAGGAATATAAAATAAAATAAAATTGATGTTAAAGAAGAGTTATAGAAAATGACAAAATGATGTAATTTGTTTTATTGTTTTGTCATTGTTTATTTTAACATCACCAAGTATGAGAAGAGGAAACGAAGGGACTTCACGTCTTTTAAAAAAGCCCAATGAGGCCATTGGGAAGGGGGGCTGGAAATCTGTGTAAAAAAAAGAATTCTTCGAAATACAATGCTTTCATTTTGGCAAAAGAAATCTTTGTGAGCAAAACTACAAGGAGAATACATCTAAGACTACTGCTTTCACTGTGTATCTTTTCTGCAATTTTTTGACTTGTATCTATTTGTTTATGCCATTAAATGGGTTACAATAGGTGAATGTCAAATATATTGCAAATACATTTTATCCTTTGAGTCTCGCACTTGGTCTAATATGATTGTGCTTGTGTTGCAGGTCTATTAGGTCAGGTTGTCTTAGAATCTATCTCTTAACTTGGGGTTTTGCAGGGAGGGATTTACTAACCAAAATTGGATGTCATTTTTATTTTTCCAGCTAACCTTGTAGATAATTTCTTTCTGTGGTTTATTTTCAGCATTTTAGATTAATTACTTTTCTGTTTCAGCGTGTCATTTTTTGATTCTGGTCATTTCTAGAATTTTTAATTGCTTACTTTTACATTCTGGTCATTCCAAAAATTTTGTAGTTCTTTCTCATTCTGGTCCTTCCAGAATTTTTGATTTTCCATTCTGGTCCTTCCAAAATTTTTGTTTAAGTCTTTCATTCTGGTCCTTCCAGAATTTCTATTTGTTTTCAGTTTTAGTTTCATTCTGGTCCATTTTCCATAATTTCCTATTTTATTTCTGGTTCATTTGCTTCTATTCTGGTCCTTCTAAAATTTCTGCACCTCCAAATACATCAATTTAATCTTTAGATAAAACACTGGTCTAGGAGGGTTACTAATGCCAAATTCACACTAAGGCAAATAAAGCAAATGAATGTTGACATGCTAACTTACTAACTTTTACTAACACCAAATTCTAACATAGGGATAGTGGAATACTTACAATGAAGATAAAATGAATCCACTAACTTTAAAATGAATCACACATTAAAGGCACGGTTCTTAAAATGAAGTGGACTATTCCACGCACTTTTGCATTTGGAACCTTTCTAATTTGAAGATAAAAAGAGTCTACTAATTGGGTTTCAGGGTAGACTATTTTAATATCAAGAGCACTAAAAGGAATCAATCATTTGGCATTTTGGAAGTTTTGAAGGTCGTGATTACTAAGCAATGTTTGAAAGGAACCATAAAGGCCCCTTGTTAACTATCACTTGCAAGTTTTGAGTTATTCTGGTACACATGTTTTATTTTATTTTGCTTACCAAAACCTTGGAGAAATAGGTGATTTCACCTAATTTCTTTGCAAGAGAGAGTTTTCAAATTAATACTCTATTTGTGGTGATTATTTTGCAATAGTGCAAAACATTCACCCAACATTTTGGTGCTAGAAGGAGGGCATGAATTGGTTTACTTTATTTTATTTATGCTAAGAAATTCATGCATTGGTATTCATTGATCTAACACTTTTGGATTGTTCATACAGGAATAATGTGATTTGGTATAATTTTGAAAGTTTTGAATTGCTAAATATTTCAAGTTCATTTGATTAGCATCTTTGGTTTCCTCTAACACTCACACTTTGTAGAACTAGGAGGATTTGAATTGATTTATTTTATTACCATTAGATGCTAAATTGTTCATGTTACTTGAAATATTTATGTGCAAAACATTGGTCTTGACTAACGAAGTTTTTTTTTTCCATGTGATTCCTTTCATTTGATTCTAACATTCTCTTATTTTGATGATGCATTAATGCTAACATGTTGTAAATTTGAGAATGTCCTTAAATTTCATGGTTTAATGGATACATATCTCTTGGTTGATGCTAATAGGATGATTCATATGTTACATGTTTGATATTTGTTAGTTATTTCATGCTTCTTCGAGAGAAATATTTATTTGACTAACAAATTGGTTTGGAAGTTATTCTTTGAGTTTCACTAATGGCATCAATTTTTCTAACTAGGGAGAAAATTTCATTATGGATAGTTGGCTATTATCATCAATTGGATAGGCCTACTCATAAAATTCATCAAGGGGTAGAAAATCATTTACCCATGTTTAAACATGATGTGACCTTGGCAAAGGAGCATATTCAAAAGTACAAGGATACCTTAAGGCAATTGTAAATATGGAAAGGAGATATCCCTTGTAGACTATTTTCATACACATTGGATGAAGGTGCATATGAGTGGTACATACACCTACCCATAGATTCCATTACTTCTTGGGCTCAACTAGAAGCAACATTTACTAGCCACTTTGAAAAACAAGTTGACCATGTTTGGATGTTAAATCAATTTGTTTCTATCTCTAGTGAACCTAATGAGTCCATAAGTGAATTCAATGATAGGTTTCATAAGTTGTATACTAAAGTGGTGCCATATTTCATCATTTCATAAGAGAGAGCTATTGAAGTATACATGGGAGCTACATCACCCATAGTGGCTACATTCTTAAAGAAAAATCTTGATGACCCATATTTGCATAGAATCTATGAGGCTACAAGAGAATTAGAACAATGGGCCCTTTTGAAAAGAGAAGAGGTGGACCAACCATCATTGCTTAACCCTAGGGTGAAAAATAAATGGGACGAAATTGAATGCCCAAATACAACAACCACCTTAGATTCCCTCCAAGAGGATGTGCAAATATCAAAGCCAAGGTCCATTAATGAGGATTGGGATGATTATCGAGAGAAATATATAGGAGTTGATACTCTTGAACAAACCCTTGATTCAAAAAAGGTGGTTGAGATTGAATTTGAGGAATCAAGAGATGAATCGGAAGATACAATAAAATATCATCACTTGTGTTTGGAAGATGATCATTGTGAGGAGCAAGAAAGCCAACATGAGTCAAGTAGTGATGAATTTGAGATGAGTGAATCAAAGTCTTGGTTTTCAAATGAGGATTGTTGTGGTCCCATTTTAGAAACCCCTAAACTATCAAAAGTGGTTGAAAATGAGTTTGGAAGTAAATCAATAAATGAATTCAAAAACCTAATAGAATTTCACCACTTATTCTCGAAAGATACTTTGGATGATATTGTTGACGTTGATAGCCAAGAAAACCCACACCTTCCAAATTGTGATAAAATTGAATTTTGGGTTACAAATGTGAATTGTGATCTTACAAATTTGAATACAAAGAGTAACCCACTTTTGGAAATGATTGAACCATCTAGGGAAGGTGAAGGTGAATTGGAGGATTTACCCATTGATGACCAAGGAAAATGTGAAGAAGAATTTCTTGAAGATTTTGAGGAAGAAATAGTATGGATGGTTAAAAATAAATGGGAAGAAATAGTATGGATGGTTAAAAAGAAATGGGAAGAACATGCTCAATCCAAATCTTCTAATGAATTTGTTGTGTCAATCGATGTGCAGGATAATACAATTGCTTCCTCACATGAGGATATTACAAATCATGTACAATTGGAAATGGTTTTGAAAGAGGAATTGGATGCTCATCAAGTTTTGGAAAAGAATAGTGATTCTACAATCATGGATGAAGAAGGAGAACCATTTGCTTTAGGTTCCTTTGAGGAAAAAGAAATTGAAAATCTTAATCCACTTATGGGTTCTACAATGTCTATGCCATATCAAAATGAGGAAATTTTAGAACCTAAATGGTTTGGGTTTGATATCACTGATGATCCAATTGAAAATTTCACGTTATCTGAAACAACCCAAGTGATTGATCATGGAGATGTGTTAGTTGACCCATCCCCAGATAGACAGGACCTATGGTTTGAAAAGGATGGACATGTTTTTAATTGGGTGCCTAATTTTGGTGTCTTTAATAAACAGGTATTCGATGATGATGAAAGTCATGAAGAAAAGGTAAAAATTACAAATGCTCACAAAATTTTGTCAAATGAGAATATGCAAAAGGTAAAATCTCACCCATTGTGCTCTATCATTCAAACTTCAGGTGATGATTTGCCTAATTTCTTGTTGGATTCAAATACTATCAATGATGAAATGTCATTTGTGGTGGATAAAGAATTTGACTTAATTACTCCTCACACCACTAATGATATTGCTTTGTTGAATGAAAATGAAGTTGGTATGCTCGAAATGTCAAATCAAGTTCATAATCAATTAGTAACAAAATCTAGGATAAAAACTTGTGATGATGTTCATTTAATAAATATCCTAGGTGCTTGCAAATGGTTACATGAATTTGATTGGCCTACAGATTTGAAAAATGATTTGGCTTTAAAATTTGTAGAAATAGGTTCTTATTTGCAAGATCTCATATCTAAAAATGAAAGCTTATTTCTACACCATGAATCGAAGTGTGAAATTGACATCTTAAAGAATAGACATAAAATAATTGAAGATCAATTATTGTCTAATCAATTTGAGGACTTGAAACTCCACCATAGGATTATTAATGGAACTAAATAAAATTGGTATGGTGAGAGGGACAAGTGGAAGTTTGTTGCATGGTTTGGTCTAATCTTGTTTTTGTTGGATTCCTACAAAATTTGGCATGGGTATCATGTTGTATGTTATCTGAAGTGTTCTAATCATGTTTGGGATCCAGGGAAGGGATAAGTTCAAATTTTGCACCATTTTGTATCATATTGTACATTTGTATATATATTTTGGTTTTCATGTTTGGTTTTGGGTTTGGATTTTGTTTTGACATTTGTAAGTTTGATTTGTGTGTTTTGTATTCATTCGCTTCTAAGTTTTGGTTATTTTCTAGTATTTTAGAGTGAGATGTCAGCTCATGTCCTCATGAATGTTAACTAAGATAAGGAGAATATGAAACATCATAATTGTATTGCATAAGGCTCCACAATTATCACAAACACATTAAAGAATATCGTTTGAAACTTGGGATGCATGAAGTTGTCAATTTTGCAAATTAGGGTGAAATAGTTTACATGCTCCATCTCATTCATCCGTATTTCATGGTACATTTCACATTGCATTGCATTTCACTAGCATCTATATTTCAAAGGCAATCACTGAAAACATGTCAAATTCTCTTAGGATCATTGCACAATATACACTAAGAAGATCTTGAGATTGGGAACTGATGCCGAAACCATCTTGAACCAAACACAATTTGCACATGTTAAAAGCATCTTGGGTAAAATGGTCAAAACCATACTTGGGAGAAAGTGCGAGGTGAAAAGAGTCATTCTTGTCGGTCCTATCATGCGACATAGTCCATAAAATAGTGGTTTTCACCACTTCCACAATACTTGAAAACCCAAAATCGAGTAGTAAGGATAGGGTCAAATTCTCATCATACTTAGGTTGAGAATCCAATTCCCCAAAGCTTTGATTTTGACTCCATCACACCATGGACTATTGGGTCGTAAGGATCATACTACATGTCCCCTCAGAAGGATGGGTAGTCATCCCCAAGATTCAAGAAATTTAAAGCAAAACTTTCACCATTTCACTTCCATCACACCACCAGTTATTGAGTTGTAAGGATTGTACTACATGTCCCCTCAGAAGGATGGGTAGTCATCCCCAAGATTCAAGAAATCAAAATCCAAATCATGGACTATGGGGCTAACCTCCACCGGGGCTATAGATGCTTGAATGGCAGTGGAGTATGCTCACACGAAAAGGCTAGCCTTGTGGTTTCATCCATAATGGGTTTAATTATTTTGATCAAGATGAGGTAATGAACTCATATCATAGTAGTAAGGATAGGGTCAAATTCTCATCATACCTAGGTTGAGAATCTGATTCCCCAAAGCTCTGAGTTCACTTGCACACACTGGTTCTGGATGGTAGTTGTTCATAACTGACCTCTTGATCTGGTAAATGAATTCACTACACACACATTTGGTCCTAAGAGGGTTAGACAATTTTAGTGTGTTTGTTTGTGGTATTAGAATGTTGAGTCTTTGCAAAATAGGTTGTTCATAGCATCCTTTCAATACATCCTTTTAGCCTATATTCACTCCTGCATAAATCATTCTTAACTTCTCATATGCCTCCAGGTGAAACTGACGATGGAATGTTGAAAAGTTTTAGACGATAAGGAATGAATCTCTCTGCACACACTGAGCTGATGCTGAATAATTCTGATGGTTCATGTCTTTTGGTCTACTGTCATTCTTGGTATATTTTTTGATGCTCGTAATTTTAGTTTTTGGGTTTTGTATATTTTTAGGTTGGGTTCTCACCCGAAACACTCAGGAGCGTTTCCCAGCAGAGTCACCATTTGTTGTGGCTGCTCCACAACTAGCCCCAAAGTCTGGGGACCCACTTTAAAATTTTGGTTTTTGAGTTTTGTTTGGTTGTTTTGAGTAGCAGCTTTCGTAGGTTCCATTCATGAGAGTGCAATGCAATTTGCTTGAGAGGAGTGCCTCCTTGTTTTATTTTAGAGCCTTGGATTTGGTTGCTTTGAGATTGGTGTTGAAGTTGCTCTCATAAGTTTTGTTGCAATGTTCCGATAGGTGCCACCTAGGGGTTGCAATTCATATTTCCAAAGTTCATCTTTGGCTTATACCTTCCCCTCATATATTGCAACATATATTGGAAAGGGCTTGGTTTGAGATTAATTTTAAGGTTAAATTTTAATGTCTCAAAATAAAATCATCTTGGTTTGAGATTAATTTTAATGTTAAATTTTAATGTCTCAAAATAAAATCAATCAAATATTTGATGTCTATTTAAATCTAATTTAAATAGACATTGGAAATTAAAAAAAATAAAATATAAAAAAAAGGATAATAATAATAAAACAATATATATTATTATTAATGTATATGCTTTATATATTAATAATAATATATATATTAATAAATAAAAATAAAAAATTAGATTCATGTATATATAATAATAATAATTATTATTATTATTAATAACTATAATAATAATTTTATATAATACATGTTAAGATAAAAAAACAAAACAAAAAACAATAAAATAAAGAAAAAGCAATAATGCAAAACGAAAAGGGGTTTTCTTTTTTTTTATCATATTCAATATTGCCTTCAGATTGTGTATAAAGTAAATCATAAATGGCTTTATTATATTAATATGATCCAAGGATAAATTATTTGAAAAGGAAAGTAAAGCCACGTGACGTTTTTAGTTGTTGTGGTTAAAATTAGGAATTTAGGTTTAAATTATATGTTAAAGTTTTAAAGGTTTATCTAAAATCAAATTTGGGTGTGGTTGCAGGTATGGAAGTGCACCAACAGGAGTTATGGCCACCAATAAAACAACGAGGCATCCATTTAATGGTGCCTACAGGGAGGGCATTACTCTGTAGCAACAACCCTGACACTCAGAAACACAACTAGGACTACACGCAAAGGGCAGAGAATCTGCCAGGATGCACAACTACATGCCGAAAGAGAAGGGGCACAATGTGGCAGCAAAGAAAAAAAAATATAAACCCTAACCCTAACAATTACCTATAAAGCAGTGCTTAACGGAGCAGAGATTTTTTTTTTCGTGTTGACTGATGCTCGGAGGAAGCAGAATTCAAACATCGAATGGTATAAACGAATTGTTCTGGGTCTGATGGTGGAAATCATTCAAAGCAATAGGCGACATGTGTGGAATTGACAGGGCAGCCATACGCATGGAACTAGAGGTGAAAATATTTTTGTGTTAACGACAAGTTTGATTGTATAATATCATCCGCAGGAGCTTCATGTCATTCGTGTATATGGCATATGGATGGTAATAAATTTCTTTTATGTTAATACGTAATGGAAGCAGGAAAAATATGAGGCCTAGATATGAACATAAATATAATGTAAAGTTTAAAAGATTTTTTTATTTTTAATAAATTTCTTTAAACTTTATATTATATAATATTTTTATTAAGGTTCTTTATTAGATTTTAATAAAGTTCTTTAATTTTTATATTATATAATATAAGTATTAAGGTTATTTATTAAATTATAATAAATTTCTTTAAACTTTATATTATATAATATGTTTATTAAGGTTCTTTATTAGATTTTAATAAAGTTCTTTAATTTTTATATTATATAATATGAGTATTAAGGTTATTTATTAAATTATAATAAATTTCTTTAAACTTTATATTATATAATATTTTTATTAAGGTTCTTTATTAGATTTTAATAAAGTTCTTTAATTTTTATATTATGTAATATGAGTATTAAGGTTATTTATTAAATTATAATAAAGTTCTTTAAACTTTATGTTATAGAGATCTCTGGGAGTTATAAGGAAAGGAATATAAAAAAAAAAAAATTGATGTTAAAGAAGAGTTATAGAAAATGACAAAATGATGTAATTTGTTTTATTGTTTTGTCATTGTTTATTTTAACATCACCAAGTATGAGAAGAGGAAACAGAGGGACTTCACGTCTTTTAAAAAAGCCCAATGAGGCCACTAGGAATGGGGCTGGAAATCTATGTAAAAAAGAGAATTCTTCGAAATACAATGCTTTCATTTTGGCAAAAGAAATCTTTGTGAGCAAAACTACAAGGAGAATACATCTAAGACTACTACTTTCACTATGTATATTTTTTGCAATTTTTTGACTTGTATCTATTTGTTTATGCCATTAAATGGGTTACAATAGGTGAATGTCAAATATATTGCAAATACATTTTATCCTTTGAGTCTCACACTTGGTCTAATCTGATTGTGCTTGTGTTGCAGGTCTATTAGGTCAGGTTGTCTTAGAATCTATCTCTTAACTTGGGGTTTTGCAGGGAGGGATTTACTAACCAAAATTGGATGTCATTTTTATTTTTCCAGCTAACCTTGTAGATAATTTCTTTTTGTGGTTTATTTTCAGCATTTTAGATTAATTACTTTTCTATTTCAGCGTGTCATTTTCTGATTCTGGTCATTTCCAGAATTTTTAATTGCTTACTTTTACATTCTGGTCATTCCAAAATTTTTGTAGTTCTTTCTCATTCTGGTCCTTCCAGAATTTCTGATTTTCCATTCTGGTCCTTCCAGAATTTATGTTTAAGTTTTTTTCATTCTGGTCCTTCCAGAATTTCTATTTGTTTTCAGTTTTAGTTTCATTCTGGTCCATTTTCCAGAATTTCCTGTTTTATTTCTGGTTCATTTGCTTCTATTCTGGTCCTTCCAGAATTTTTGCACCTCCAAATACATCAATTTAATCTTTAGATAAAACACTGGTCTAGGAGGGTTACTAACGCCAAATTCACACTAAGGCAAATAAAGCAAATGAATGTTGACATGCTAACTTACTAACTTTTACTAACACCAAATTCTAACATAGGGATAGTGGAATACTTACAATGAAGATAAAATGAATCCACTAACTTTAAAATGAATCACACATTAAAGGCACGGTTCTTAAAATGAAGTGGACTATTCCACGCACTTTTGCATTTGGAACCTTTCTAATTTGAAGATAAAAAGAGTCTACTAATTGGGGTTTAGGGTAGACTATTTTAATATCAAGAGCACTAAAAGGAATCAATCATTTGGCATTTTGGAAGTTTTGAAGGTCGTGATTACTAAGCAATGTTTGAAAGGAACCATAAAGGCCCCTTGTTAACTATCACTTGCAAGTTTTGAGTTATTTTGGTACACATGTTTTATTTTTGTTTGCTTACCAGAACCTTGGAGAAATAGGTGATTTCACCTAATTTCTTTGCAAGAGAGAGTTTTCAAATTAATACTCTATTTGTGGTGATTATTTTGCAATAGTGCAAAACATTCACCCAACAAGAGTAAAGCATATAAATGCTATAATAAGAGGACACCTACAATTATGGAAAGTGTAAATGTAACAATTGATGAACAGACAGGTTCAAAATAACCAGCTCAAGAAATTGTATATGAAGAAGCAGAAAGTTGCCAAGAAGAAATGGGTGAAGAATTAGAAGAAGATGAAACACCAAGAACACCACCTAAGACTTCATCTAGGTATGTGCAAAAGAATCATCCAAGATATTTTATTATTGGAAATATAGATGAAGTAAAATAAGGAAGAATATAATAGAAACAAGTGAACATGCAAATTTTTCTTTTTTGTCTAAAATTGAGCCCAAGGATTTCAATGATGCAAGAGAAGATAAATTTTGGGTCAATTAAATGGATGGAGAGTTGAATGAAATAGATAAAAGTGAGAGTTGGGAACTCATACCATGACCAAAAGACAAGAATGTAATTGGCAGTAAATGGGTTTACAAAAATAAGTTAAATGAAGATGGTCATGTAGTCAAGAATAAAGTAATACTGGTATGCAAAGGTTATGCATAGGTTGAAGGGATTTATTTTGATGAAACATTTGCTCATGTTGCATGAATTGAGGCTATAAGGATATTTTACCTCTATCAAGTTTTAAAAACTTCAAAATATATCATATGGATCTAAAATCAACCTTTCTCAAT
Source organism: Wollemia nobilis (assembly GCA_028583015.1). Classification (NCBI taxonomy): domain Eukaryota; kingdom Viridiplantae; phylum Streptophyta; class Pinopsida; order Araucariales; family Araucariaceae; genus Wollemia; species Wollemia nobilis. The sequence goes on along the minus strand of JAQPPZ010000386.1, from coordinate 112,675 downwards.
GACGTCTTAGAAGAAGTCTACATTGAGAAACCTGAGGGTTTTAGTCTAAATGATAAGCCAGATTATGTATACAGATTAAATAAGGCTCTTTATAGGCTAAATCAAGATCCTAGAGCTTGATATTCAAGGTTGGATAAATATCTTCAAGATTAGGGTTTCAGAAAAGCAATAGTTGACAATAATTTATACATCAAAAATGAAGGAAATGACTTATTAAGTGTGATTGTCTATGTAGATGATATAATTTTTGGAGGTAATAATGATAATATGTGCCAAAAATTTGTGCAAAGAGTATGCAAATTGAATTTGAAATGTCAATTATTGGTGAGTTGTACTTCTTCCTTGGACTACATATTTCACAATAAAAAAAGTGTGTATTTCTCACAAACTAAGTATATAAAAGAAATGCTGAAGAAATTCAAATTGGAGGATTGCAAACCACTGAGTATCCCCATGGTTAAAGGATGCAAGTTGAGTAAAGATGATGATTCTCCTAAGACAAATCAGATAATGTATAGGTCTATGATTGATAGCTTACTATATGCCACAACTACAAGACCAGATATAATGGAGGTAGTGGGACTAGTGGCAATATTCCATGCAGTACTAAAGGAAACACATGTACTAGAAGTAAAGAGAATTCTTAGGTATTTAATATGAAATATAGATTTTGGACTCTGGTATCCTAGAAGTGAAAATTTCACTCTCATAGCATTTACAAATGTATATTGGGCAGACATTATTTATGATAGAAAAAGCACAAGTGGAGGAGCATTCTTTCTTGGAGATTATTTAGTATCTTGGCTAAGAAAGAAATAAGCATTAGTATCCTTATCCACAATAGAGGTAGATTAAATTGTAGTGGTTTCTTGTTGTACACAAGTGTTATGGATGAAGTAAACTTTAAAGGAATATAATATAGAGCATAATCATCCCATATCCATACTATGTGATAATACAAGTGCCATAAACATTTCAAAGAATCCAGTGATGCACTCAAGGACCAAGAATATTTCGATAAAATATCACTTTTTGAGAGAACAAGTGATGAATAATCAAGTGAAATTGGGATATGTTACTACAAAGGAACTTGTGGACATATTTACTAAGCCATTGCCAAAGAAAAATTTTGAGTATCTTAGAAGGAAATTGGGAGTAGTCTTACTCCCACACCAAAATTAATCACCTCAAGAAGAGGAGGTGGGGAGGGGGATGAGCTAAAAGTCTTATATTTATCCCCAAATGAATCCCTTTGCCATTGATGTCAAAGGCAGAGATATTTTAGTAAGGGGGAGAGCATTCAATCAGGGGGAGCAGTTTCTCACGGGGAGAATATTTGGAATCTAGTGGTAGGAAACAGAATTTTTAGAAAGGGTTGCCATCAATGAAAAAGGGGGATATTGTTGGAAATTTTGAGTATAGTGTTGTCATTAATTTCAAAGGCTTGATATTATTGATGTCAAAGGTGAAAAGGTTGAATTTTGTCTTTAAGGTTGAAATAATAAATGCAAAGGAATTTTCCGTGGTTGTAAAAGCAAACAAAGATAATTTTGAAGAAAAGGATTATAATGTTTAAATTTTAAATTTAAATATTATTAAGAGAGGTTGAAAGTAACAAGATATTAATTTGGTAAATAAAAAAGAAAGGGAGATTTAAAATTGCAAAGAAAATACAAGACTTCTCATTGGTGAAAAATATCTAAGGCAAAAAGTTTTATTATAATATATATTTTTAAAAAATATTATAATACCTAAGTATAAAATTACATGGCACCAAATATAATTCAAATTATTTTCAATAAATTTGAAAGAGGGCCGATGTCTAAAATGTGCATGGAAATATATAAATACCCCTAAGACTTTAGAAATAAATTGCGTGCTTGATTTTTGACTCTCGTGCAAAGTGGTGATAGTGAATAAGGTAGAGGGGATAATGTTGATTTTAGAGTGTATAAGGAGAACAAAATAAATAATTTTTGTTTTCTCTTTTTCATCATCCGTCAAGCTGGCCTAGCGGTGGCTAGATTCATGCTAAGATGTTTGTGAGGCGAAGGTTAGTGGTTTGATTCTCCCTATCTCTAGTTTTGAAGGATTTAATTTTTGTTCGGTGAACACACTAAGGGAATAAAGGTGGAGGCCTATACGTTAGGTCTCAATGCTTGGATAGGACAAGCGGTCATACAATGTGTTAGGAGATAAGGAAGTGCCAATCCACTCTATCATAAGCTTTGGATAAGTCTAACCGGATGAACATAGAAGGAGATTTTTGCATTTCCATGGAATGGATGGCTTCTGAGAAAGAACTATCTCATCTACTATTTGACATCCTTCCACATATCCCCCTTGCTCTAGGGAAATAATATTATGTAAAAGAGGCTTCAACCTTTCTGCCATGATTTTAGTAATAATTTTGAGAAGAACATTACATAAAGCAATAGGTCTAAAAGCTGAGATATGATCAACCTATTGAGCTTTTGGAACAAGAGTAATATAAGTTTTATTGATAACCTTCAAAATTTATTTGGATTTCCTGGATTATTCCGCCACCTCTAATAAATCAACATGAAGGATATCCCAAAAATCTTGGTAGAAATCAATAGGAAAACCATTAGGACCTGGGGTTTTACCTTTTTGCATTTTAAAAACTACTTGTTGAAGCTCATTTATAGTAACAGGATCAGTCAAAATAGAGTTCTCCTCAGAAGTGATAAGAGAAGGGATTGCTTGAAGAATATTTTGTTGAGAAGCTGATTCAAGAGGAGTAGTAGCAAAAAGATTGGAAAAGTAATCAACAACAATAGAGTTCATGCCATCCCAAGTATAAAAAACATCTCCAGAATATAATTTTAAGGAAGAAATAAAGTTGTGAGATATTCGAGCTAGAAGAGATTTGTGGAAGAAATTTGTGTTTCGATCTCCTTCTTTGAGCCATTGAATTCTAGATTTTTGCTTCCATAAGATTTCTTCTCTTTTTTCCCATTCCTCTAACTGAGTTGTGAGTTTAATTTCATCTACACTTTTCTTCTCTGTGATGCCATCTAAACGGATTTTCTTATTCAAATTTTCAATATGAGCAATAACTTCATGTTTTTTTTTATGAACATCCCCAAACTCTTTCCAATTCCAAGTCTTGATTTTGGATTTAATGTATTGCAGTATTTTGGCAAAATAGAACATCTTAGTCCAATGCCTAGGTTTACCTTCCTTCCACCATTGTTGCACACAAGGTCTGAAGGAAATGTCTCTAAGCCACATTAATTCAAAACAAAAATGAGAGAAACTCACATTGGTTTTCCACATTTCCACCATGACTGGCCAATGATCCAAACCAAAATTATTAAGAGTCTTCACTTTAGGAATGTGACCATGGATTAAGAAATTTTTAGAGAGCAAAAACCTATCCAATCTCTCCATTATACAAGCTAAGCCTTGTCTTCCGTTAGACCAAGTCATAAGGCCATTATCTGGTTGGATATCCACAAGATGGAGGTTTGCAATATATTCGCTCACAAGGTCAGTAATTTTGTCCAAATTTCTATTTCCCCCCATTTTCTCATATAGAGAGAGGATGGTATTGAAATCTCCTCCGATCAAGATCCAAGCTTTAGGAAAATGAGAGATAATATGAGTAATATCCTTCCAATGTCAAATTTTTTCCTCCAAATAAGTCGGGGAATAAACAGTAATGCAGAGCATAATCTGGTTGGAATGTCTAATTTGAATAGCTATAGCCAAAAAACCCCAACTTCCAACCATATGGTTAATAACTACCTCTTTTGGGTCCCAAAGACAAGCAATGGCACCCGAAGTCCCTTGGGAACTGAGGGAAACCACTTTTCCAGTTGGCCAAATTTTACTGGCAATTAAGTCCATATCCTCCATTGAAATTTTTGTTTCTTGAAGGAAAAGAATATGTGGATGATTTATCTGAATCATTATTCTAATTTCATTTTGTTTTGAAAGAATTCCTTTGAGTCCTCTAATATTCCAGTGATGATCTTCATTAATACCAGGGCTAAAAATGTTGGGAAGGGGATTAATATTACCTTCCTCTACAAGTTTTTCACCTTCTTTTACCATATGATATTGATTGGTCTTGCGACCTACTTTTTTATTAGAATCCATCTTCAATTTTTTTTCCCTATTTCTTGAATTATTCCAATTGAATCTGAGATGGCTTCTAACCTTGAAGAATGCTCATACACAGCCAAAAATTTACTAGATGGTTCAATGGAGTCTATATTGGGACCTGCATTATTTGAAGTTTTGACATTTGAAATATTGTTTTTCATGTGTAAATTTTCTCATTTTTTTTCTGTTGAAAATATTTGATTTGTTGGTTTTTCTCTGAGTTATTTCCTTCTTATTTAAACTATGTTTCTAAGATTTTAGTTTCCATTATTTCCTCTTCCTCACTTGGGAAATCATTTGTGGAAAGGATTTCAAACATATTAGCAAATGACTTTGATTGATCCTTCATTACTGGTTTTTTCTGAGTGTTCTTCTTCTTAGGTATTTGGAAACCTGCTTGAGTTTATATCTTCTTTTTTTTATCAGGAATTTTATTTGGTCAAGCACTGGCCAAATGACCATATTCATGGAAAATTCTACAACGAAAAGGAATGTTCTCATAGTCCACTACTTGCTCCCAAGTGTCTTCCCCAAATTGTAATGTGATATTTATAGGTAGGGGTTTGTCAAAATCCATTAAAACACAAATTCGAGCATAAATAATATGTTCAAAATTTTGAGTACAATCAGCAATCATCATAAAAGTTCCTAAAGAGTTTCCAATTGAAGAAAAAATAGTAGGATTCCAAAATTCAATAGGGAGGCCAAATAGTCTAACACACACGGGAGCTATAGAAGGCATCTCTTATTCGGATTTAAATTTAGTATGCCAGGGCTTCATGAAAAGCCTTGCCCTTCCAAAAAACCAAGGACCCCCTTGAAAAGTTTTCTCTCTATCTTCATTATTAGCAAATAAAACAAGAAAATAACCATTTGGATAAATAGAGATTTGTAATTCACCTTTAGTTTTCCAGATTTTTGTAGCCCAGACTTTGAAAGCAGATAGACTCGGACGAAAACCCACAAACCGACAAATTAGTCCTCTTTTTTCCAAATCTTCAATGCCAATCTGAATGTTACCCATATCAAGCTTAACAATAGGAGTTCCATCAGCTACTTTAAGATATCCTGACTCCGTTTTCCTGGGATCAATCTTAGGCATTCTTAGAGGTTTATGAGAAGCCCTAGTATTGATATTAGCATTGGTCTGAGGCTGTCCACCATGAAGGGCATCCCTAAAATTCATTTTTGGGACTGAGTCTTCAAAATTCTTACCCTTGACAGGGGTTTTCACAGTAGAATTATTTTGTGGGCGCACCTTAGCACCAGATTCACTTGAGATATGAGCCATTTTTTTATCAACTACTTGAAACTTATTTTGCGATCTCTTTAATCCTTGCCCTAGACGCAGTGGAAAGGTATGGTTTTCACTTTTATTTTGTGCAGAAAATTGGAAGTCGTTGTCACTCAAGTTCATAGTATGATCTATTGAAAGACAAATTTCTAACCCATCTTGTATCCCCTGCAACATTTCTTGCTAAAATATTAGGCATAAACCACAAAAATATTGGCCGCTAGGGCCCGAAGGCCCTAAAAACCAACCTCTGGAGCTGCTTGCACTCAACCCAGATGAAACCCTCGCATAGTCGCTTGCCAAATATATCGTTCACACATAGGGATGCACTAGGATATGTGTTGCTCAAAATGATATAAAAATTGGTGGAGATGTTTTTGGGATTTTCAGGCATCCAACCTCAAAATTTCAGCTCAGTTCGAGTTCGGATGAGTGAGATATGGCCGAAACGAGTTCGGCAGTTTGGGCAGTCCTGCGAAAAACGTCTCTACCATTCAGCTCCGAAATTTCAATATGTTGCTACCAATCCAAGAGATTTTATTATTGGAAATATAGATGAAGTAAAATAAAGACGAATATAATAGAAACAAGTAAACATGCAAATTTTTCTTTTTTTTCTAAAATTGAGCCCAAGGATTTCAATGAGGCAAGAGAAGATAAATTTTGGGTCAAGTCAATGGATGGAGAGTTGAATGAAATAGAAAAAAGTGAGAGTTGGGAACTCATACCATGACCAAAAGACAAGAATGAAATTGGCACTAAATGGGTTTACAAAAATAAGTTAAATGAAGATGGTCAGGTAGTCAAGAATAAAGTAATACTGGTATGCAAAAGTTATGCATAGGTTGAAGGGATTTATTTTGATGAAACATTTGCTCATGTTGCATGAATTGAGTCTACAAGGATATTTTTAACTTTATCAAGTTTTAAAAGTTTCAAAATATATCAGATGGATCTAAAATCAACCTTTCTCAATGACGTCTTAGAAGAAGTCTACATTGAGCAACCTGAGGGTTTTAGTCTAAATGATAAGCCAGATTATGTATGCAGATTAAATAAGGCTCTTTATAGACTAAATCAAGATCCTAGAGCTTGATATTCAAGGTTGGATAAATATCTTCAATATTAGGGTTTCAGAAAAGCAATAGTTGACAATAATTTATACATAAAAAATGAAGGAAATGACTTATTAAGTGTGGTTTTCTATGTAGATGATATAATTTTTGGAGGTAATAATGATAATATGTGTCAAAATTTTGTGCAAAGAGTATGCAAATTGAATTTGAAATGTCAATTATTGGTGATTTGTACTTCTTCCTTGGACTATAGATTTCACAATCAAAAAAGCATGTATTTCTCACAAACTAAGTATATAAAAGAAATGCTGAAGAAATTCAAATTGGAGGATTGCAAACCACTGAGTATCCCCATGGTTAAAGGATGCAAGTTGAGTAAAGATGATGAATCTCCTGAGACAAATCAGATAATATATAGTTCTATGATTGATAGCTTACTATATGCCACAACTACAAGACCAGATATAATGGAGGTAGTGGGACTAGTGGCAATATTCCATGCAATACTAAAGGAAACACATGTAATAGAAGTAAAGAGAATTCTTAGGAATTTAAAATGAAATATGGATTTTGGACTTTGGTATCCTAGAAGTGACAATTTCACTCTCATAGCATTTACAAATGTATATTGGGTAGACATTATTTATGATAGAAAAAGCACAAGTGGAGGAGCATTCTTTCTTGGAGATTATTTAGTATCTTGGCTAAGAAAGAAATAAACATTAGTATCCTTATCCACAACAGAGGTAGATTAAATTGTAGTGGTTTCTTGTTGTACACAAGTGTTATGGATGAAGTAAACTTTAAAGGACTTTAATATAGAGAATAATCATCCCATATCCATACTATGTGATAATACAAGTGCCATAAACATTTCAAAGGATCCAGTGATGCACTCAAGGACCTAGAACATTTCGATTAAATAATTTTTTTTGAGAGAACAAGTGATGGATATTCAAGTCAAATTGGAATATGTTACTACAAAGGAACTTGTGGACATATTTACTAAGCCATTGCCAAAGAAAACTTTTGAGTATCTTAGAAGGAAATTGGGAGTAGTCTTACTCCCACCCCAAAATTAATCACCTCAAGAAGATGAGGTGGGGAAGGGGCTGAGATCAAAGTCTTATATTTATCCCCAAATGAATCACTTTGCCATTGATGTCAAAGGCAGAGATATTTTAGTAAGGGGGAGAGCATTCAATCAGGGGGAGCAGTTTCTCACGGGGAGAATATTTGGAATCTAGTGGTAGGAAAATGAATTTTTAGAAAGGGTCGCCATCAATGGAAAAGGGGGATATTGTTGGAAATTTTGAGTATAGTGTTGTCATTAATTTCAAAGGCTTGATGTTATTGATGTCAAAGGTGAAAAGGTTGAATTTTGTCTTTAAGGTTGAAATAATAAATGCAAAGGAATTTTCCATGGTTGTAAAAGCAAACAAAGATAATTTTGAAGAAAAGGATTATAATGTTTAAATTTTAAATTTAAATATTATTAAGAGAGTTTGAAAGTAACAAGATATTAATTTGGTAAATAAAACAGAAAGGGAGATTTTAAATTGCAAAGAAAATACAAGACTTCTCATCGGTGAAAAATATCTAAGGCAAAAAGTTTTATTATAATATATATTTTTAAAAAATATTATAATACCTAAGTATAAAGTTACTGGAAATATAATTCAAATTATTTTCAATAAATTTGAAAGAGGGCCGACATCTAAAATGTGCATGGAAATATATAAATACCCCTAATACTTTATAAATAAATTGCGTGCTTGATTTTTGACTCTCGTGCAATGTGGTGATAGTGAATAAGGTAGAGGGGATAATGTTGATTTCAGAGTGTAGAAGGAGAAAAAAATAAATAATTTTTGTTTTCTCTTTGACATCATCCATCAAGGTGGCCTAGCGGTGGCTAGATTCATGCTAAGATGTTTGTGAGGTGAAGGTTAGTGGTTCAATTCTCCCTAGCTCCAGTTTTGAAGGATTTAATTTTTGTTCGGTGAACACACTAAGGGAATAAAGGTGGAGGCCTATACGTTAGGTCTCAATGCTTGGATAGCACAAGCGGTCATACAATGTGTTAGGAGATTGAGGTCGAAGGGTCTATTCCTGTCCACACCAACAATATTATTATTGGTAAATATGTATGTACTAAGGTTAAGTAAATTTGCTTTGCATGAATTTTGAGGAGTGTGATATGGTGTAAACGTTTTTGGCATATAGGAGGTATAAAGGTGATTTATTTTTGCCAAATATTTTGAATATATTGTTGTCATTAAATTTTATTTTTATATATACAAAAGTAGGAGTGCTAAGGTGTAAATGGTTGATTTAATATTGTAAATATCTGTTATGGGTCATTAAGTGGTTTGGAAATTATTTTATGAAATTGGGAGATAAAAGGTGTAAAATGTGTTTTGATTGTTTGTAATATTTGCATTAAAATTGAAGGACTTGGTTCACTATTTGATGTTTTATTTTGAAAACCAAGAGTGTTATAGAGCATTGGTTTGGAATAAAATTGAGCATATATTTTGAGAAGAAAGTTCATATGGATGGTTTGAGAAAGTATTTTTCTATCTAACCCTTGAAGTGGCACTAGAAAAATCAATTGTTTGTGAGACAAGTTTTTGAAGACATATCTCCATAAGAGAAAATTAAGAGGTATGGGCACATCATTCCTTATTTAAGGTGTTTTTTTGAGTAAATATTTTTGAAACATAAGGTGGAGATAAAAGGGTTGTTTGGTAAGCATTGTTGAAAATAATTGATTTAGCATTCGAAACCAAATGTGCATCAATTATTGAGATAAATTTGAAACAATTGCATTAGATTTTGAAGATATTCTTGTACTCCATTGTTGAATGGTTTTGAAAACATTTGGATAGAGTTTGAGAACAAGTGTGCTTCCATTGTTGAAAGAGATTGAGACATTTGTGCTAGAGATTGTGAACTACTTGTGCTAGGTTTGAAGACAAGTTTTTGCATCTTTGTGAAATATTTTTGAGCATGTGTTATGAGTAGTTATGAATATGTATTAGAACAAAATTTAGCAGAGATAAAGAGTAGGTTTAAGATAGTGTTGTCAATATATTGGATTAGACTTGTGAGCAGGTCAAAGGTATACTTGTGAGTAGGTATGAGGTAGATTTGTGAGAAGGTTTAATACAATGTTGAGAGTATATTGCATTAGTGTCATGAGAATATTGGATCAGTGTTGTGAGCATATTGTATTAGAGTTGTGAGCATATTTTATTAGAGTTGAGTAGAGCATAGGGGATAAAGTTCCATTTGGAGAGAGATCCATAATATAGAGAATAGGGGATAGAGTTATCTCGTGGAAAGATATCCACAAACCAGAGTAGTTGGGATAGAGGTCTCCTATGGATAGAGATCCACAAACTTGAGCATAGGGTATTGGTTTCTCCTTTGGACAGAGGTCCATAAATATTATAATAGAGATTTGATTCCCAAAATATTCATTGAGAAAATTTTTAAGGAATATTTTCTCTGTGGATGTAACCCACATTTGGTTTACCACATTAAATTATGTCTCTCATGTGTGTGATGATGTGTACATTATTTACTACTTTGATATTATTGTTGTTATAATTTATATTGAAAAGTAATTTTTTTTATCTTATATTGTTCACCTCCCCTCTCAGTATAAGCTTATGTTCTTCAACAGTATTGATTTTTCTAAAGTAACATTTTTATTTCTAGCAAGAAACGATGACATTATATAATCTCTTCTCACAGAGACATAAAATATCTTTCTCTAGAAATTTACTTCCTTTTACAATTTAGACAAAGTTATTATATCATTTTAATTCACAAAGATCATAAGAATAAATTTATGTAGCTATTGCTTCTTTTAGCAAAGACAAATATACAAAGTTTATATCTATTATCAAAGAGTATAAAAAGATAAATTTCTTCAACAATTTTTTTCTTCTTTCCACAAATATAAGCTACTACATTATCGTCATTCATAGAGAGAATAATAACAAACTTTCCAAAACAATACTTACCATTTTAAGTTAAAGTAAAGCAATACTTTAGCATAAATTTCACATCATTATTCTCTTCAGCAATATCATAGCAAAACATAAGTGCAAACCTTGAGGTAATTTCTATTTCAGTGGGCACATAACAGATCACAAGTGCTACCTATAGCAAAAATGTTCTTCCCAATGAAAACACCATTTTCTTTTTATTTGGTAGTATAATGACCTCTTCACTCAGTTTTCCATCCACACTTAACTAACCTACTAACCTCCCACTCAGACTATTCCGATAATGATTGATATACTTAATTTGATGCGGTAAAACAAGAAGCTCAACCATTAAACTATAACTTAGTAGTTGCATCATTAAATCCAAATTTTAGATTAGTCCCATGTCAAAAGCAGATGTTTTTCCCATGAAACCAACAAAAAATTATTTACACATGATATTTATCCATCATTAAAGCTTTCTACATCATGAGTAGCACAAATCAAGGCATTATTCCAATTAAATCTAAATCAAAACAAGTATGAAATAAGAGCAAGAACTTTCATTAGATACCAAATAAATTGCATTTACCCTAAAAAAACCAAGTGAGTCATATTATCATTCATGTAAAGCATCACCATAGTTCCTATAATTTTGGTTATCTAAAGAGCAAGCTATACTTGGATTTAGGATAATTTAACACACATAGTTAATTAAAAAGTTTTTACAAGGTAGGGTATTACAACCCTTCCCCTGATTTAAACATAATCCACTATGTTTTTATCAAAGTCTAAACATAACAACCATTACGTATCATTTTCAAACAGGCACAAAAAATTTCTTTGCATATCTACCACCTTCTCCCACTGAACCTTACATTGCTCTAGAGTCCCCTTCCTCATAGATCTAGAATGAAACTCAAGGATCTTTATTGGATGCACATCTATAGCCTCTAGGTCCACCATATATAATTTAGACAAGTCCCACACATAATCAGGATTATCAATGTATTTTCTAAGTAAATATATGTGAAATATGTCATGAATATTCAACAGAATCGGTGGTAGGGTGATTCTATATGCCATAGGATGAATATTCTCTATAATTTTTAAGGGTCCAACAAAATGAGGGTCTATTTTTATGGATTTAATAACACTCTTTATTTATTTTACCCTAAAATATACTCCATAACCTACTAAAAACTTTCTTGGAAACTTGTTGAGATTGACATAACTTTTTAAACAATCAGTGGCTTCCTTAAGCCTCTATCTGATCATCCTTAACTACTCCATTTTCCTAACCATGTCTAGCCCAAGTACAACCCATTCCTCTAGATTATCCCCTAAAAATGGTATCCTACACCTTCTGGCATACAAAGCTTTCAATTAATCCATGTCTAAGGTCAAATGGTGACCATTATTGTAAGCGAATTCTACCAAGCGCAAATAGTCTTCCTATTAAGAATTTTGATCCATATAATACATGCAAAGCATATCCTCAAAATTCTTGTTCATCCTTTTGGTTTTCCCATTAGTATTTAGGTGATACTTAGAACTAATATTTAACCTGGTACCTATGGCATAGTGTAGGGCTTTCCAAAACATAGATGTGAACCTAGAATCCCTAATTGAAATGATCACCTCTAGAAATCCATGAAGCTTGAATATTTCCTTAGAAAATATGTTATCCATAAACAAGATATCATCCTTGGTATTTTTAGGTATAAAATATGCAACCTTGTTCAATGTTTTGACCACAACAAATATTGCATCATATTGGAACCTACATTTTGGAATACCTACAATGAAATCCATTGAAATCACCTACCATTTTTGCGTGGATATGTTGTGTGGATACAATAGTATTACAGGGTGTCTATGTTTAGCTTTAACCTTTTTGCATTCAAAATATTGGGCAATAAATTTAGTGATGTCCCTCTTCATTTATAGATAGTAAAAAAATATCTTCATGTTTTCCCTCATCTTGGATACTCCTGGGTGAGTGAAGTAAGGGGATTTATGTGCTTCATTCAAGATCATTTTCATTATATCACCTACCTCAAGAATTATTACCCTATCCTTGAACTATAAGAAACCATCCTTGATGCCAAAATGTATTCTTTCCTTGGGTTTCCTTTCCATATTTGCCTGAATTTTGTTAAAATATACATCTTGATGTTGCATTTCTCTACTTGAATACGGGTCAAAGCAAAAATGTGTCTTCTCCTAATTAAAGCATCATCAACCTTATTTTCTTTTTCTTTGATGTATTCGATACCAAAATCATATTCTACAAGAAAATCCATCCACCTTCTCTACCTAGAATTAAGCAAAGGTTGAGTAAATATATACATCAAACTTTGATGGTCAGTCCTCAATTTGAAAAGTCTCTGCACCAGATAATATCACTAGATTTTAAGAGCATATACAACCACTACAAATTATAGATCATGGGTTGCATAATTTACCTCATGCCACTTTAGTTTCCTTGAACCATAAGCTATAATTACACCATACTATAAGAGAACACCACCCAAACCTTCCAAAGATGCATTCATAGATACTGAGAAATTACCTTGAGGGTCTAGAATCTTAAATATGGGTTCTAAAGTCATCTTTTGCTTGAGCAATTTAAAATTTACCTCACACTTATCCATCCACTTGAAATACTTTCCTTTCCTCTTAAGGTTGGTTATTGAAGAGGCTATCTTGGCATAATCCTTCACATAACACCTATAATATCTAGTCAAACCCATGAATATCTACACTTCAATCACATTGGTGGGCATTGTTAGAAATATTGAGTTGTCATTGATGTCAAAGGAAAAAATATCTTCAAAGATGAAATGTTGAGTTGTCATTGATAATAAAGGTAGAGATACCTTCAAAGATGATTTCATATGCTTTAATATTTAAATGAAATATTTAAATATTAAAGTGGAAGATTTATATTTAAATAAAAATATTTAAATATATAAAATTTTAACTAAAGTGGAAGGTTTATATTTAAATCAAAAGATTTAAATATATAAAAGATTAAAAAAAATTAAATCTACATGGGCCGACCTCCTTGAGTGCACCATACAAAAGAATATTTTTAAATTCGTATATTCAAATAATGGGATGACCTCCTTGGGTGCAAATGACAAAAATCATAATAATATAAGGCCATTAATTCACTTTGACGATGGCATAAAATTTGAATATATCCTTCATGTGGAGAGTGAGCACCAGGTAGAAGACAAGGGAGGAGAGGAATGCAATTTTGGCAGCATAACAACAATTAAAAGAAGACTTTAAATATTTTTTTGTGCCACTTCTATCTAAACTTAGTGGTTAGACTAGTCGGTAGCCTAGCTCACGTTGGAGTACTACAATGCAGAAGGTTTGAAGGTCGAATCCCCTCAATGTTTGTTTTGCTATGTTTTTTTATTTGAAATAGTGCAAAGAAGAAGCTATATATTTTATGGTGTGCCTTTGGTTTCCTACACTAGGTTAGCCCAGTTGATTGCCTAGCTTGAGCTAGGGCATTATGGTGTAGAAGGTTAAAGTATCAAATCTATTTGACACCCATTTTGTTGAAGCATTTGCGATAGCGTAACAAAGGACTTAAATATTTTGTTGCACCTTTTGGTTTCATCTGTTGTGTTAGCTCAATTGGTCATGAGCTTGTGTTAGGGTGTTGTGCTTCTAGAGGTCAAAAGATCGAATCTCATCTATAGCTATGCAAGGTAAGGGTAAAGTTTTTTTTTTTTTTTTTGCAAATTAAAAAAAGGGATATATAAGGGTCTTGGTGTTAGTATAAATTTCTTGAAAATTAATAAAAGGGATATTTAAGGGTCATATTTTTATTTTAAATTTTCATTCTACAAATTTTATTAAAAGGAGATATAAGGTGTAATGTTTTGTTTTTAAAACTCTATTTTTTAAGTTTTAAAAGGGAGATATAAGGAGTTACTTTTAAGCTTTATTATGTATGTTTTTAAATGAAGGTGATAAGGATTTAAAGTGGTTAATTTAATATTTAAATCAAGAAGAGAAAAACATAATTATTGACGAGATTTGAAATAGCACATGCAAGAGGAATATCATCATTCTTAAGGCAGATTTGGAGGGCACAGATTTGGAACAAGTTAAGGTGTCAAAGAATATTAAATGCACATTTTCACCCAAGAATTCAATTAACAAGGAAGGATAATTCAACCATTTCAAGAAGAAGATAATGTACACATGATAGTGGAATAAGAGCAAGGTATTAGCATCTCCAAGTCAACACACATGTAAGTTATCTAAGCTAGACTTAAGCTACCTTTATAATGCAATAAATGTGAGATATGTGGAAGTGACATACTTAATGAATGTGAAGAACATATTGACCATTTTAAGCTCACTACATTAGGGCATATCATTCTCTATATGTTCATGAATATAAAATAATTTTGGGTAGAATGTGACTAGATTGCTTTAAGTTGAGGAAAGTAAACTGAGGAAAAGGTAAAGAACTTGATGCTATTATCAAGAAAGTTTTGGAGAATATTTAAGCAGTGTTTGTGAGTAGGTTTTGGAGTAAATTTGAGCAGTTTTTCTAAGTAGGTTTTAGAGCATATTTGAGCAGTGTTTGTGAGAATTTTTTGGGGTAGATTTGAGCAGTGTTTGTGAGTATATTTTGGAGCAGATTTGAGTAGTGTTTGTGAGCAGTTTTTGGAGTAAACTTGAGCAAGGGGATTGGTGTCTCCTATAGATTGGTGTCCATGAACTTGAGTAATGGGATCGGTGTCCATGAACTTGAGCAAGGGGATTTGTGTCTCATATATATTGGTGTCCAAAAACTTGAGCAAGGAGATTGGTGTCTCTTGTGGATTAGTGTTCATGAAATTGTATAGGGGATTGGTATACATGAACTTGTATAGGTAATTGGTGTCTCCTATGGATTGGTGTCCACGAAATTGTATGAGGGATTTTTGTCTCCTATGGGTTGGTGCCCACAAAATTTATTGAAGAAATTTATAGGTAATGTTTTTGTCTCCTAAGAGGATTTTTCCACATAAAATATTTATCTCTTATGTGTATGGTGATTTATGCATTGTTTCATTATTGCATTGATATTGAGGTTATTGCTTTGGAAAGAAAAGATAAAATTTTTATCTAATATTGTGCATCCCCCTCAGTATAAGCTTGTGTTCTTTAATTGGTATCAGAGCGAGTTTCTTCATGAAAGCCAAAAATATTGAAGAAATTTCTTACAAGAACACACATGGCTGGCCATGAAGGTTTTCATAAAATAGAGCACTACTATTTGATGAAAATAACTATGCTTTATAGAGTGTGAGGATGCAGACTTATTTGATGGTAAATGGCTATGATATATGACAATCTATTGAGGATGGGTTCATAAAACCTACAAATCCTCCCACGAATAGAGATTGGAAGAAACCATTTTAAAATAATTCTAGGGCAATGAATGCAATATTAATCAGGTTATGTGAATCAGAGTTTGTGAAATTCATGCGATGCATATTAGCAAAAGAAATATAATACAAGTTACAAAGAACATATCAAAGAGAAAATTTTAAAATGACAAAACTTCAAACCCACAGGAGCGGGTTTGAAGAATTAAATATGAAATATGGGGAAGATATTTCCAAGTATCTACTTCGAGTTGATGAGGTTGTCAAAACCATTCATGCACTTGGAGAAAATACTGAAGACTCTAATATTATTCAAAAAATATTAAGGTCACTTTTGATGAGATTTGATGCAAATATTTCTGCAATAAAAGAGATGAAGGATCTTAAAACCTTAAGCATGGATGACCTACATGGAATTATCACAGCCTATGAGATGAGGACTAAAAAATATCAAACATCCAAATGGGGAGCAACATTTAAAGCTTTAAA
Source organism: Wollemia nobilis (assembly GCA_028583015.1). Taxonomy (NCBI): domain Eukaryota; kingdom Viridiplantae; phylum Streptophyta; class Pinopsida; order Araucariales; family Araucariaceae; genus Wollemia; species Wollemia nobilis. The sequence goes on along the minus strand of JAQPPZ010000386.1, from coordinate 96,279 downwards.
TAAGACAAAGAATAAGGAACTAGAATCAAGTTAAGAATCAAGCAACGGAGAAGAAGCTAACTTTGTTTGAAGGAATAAGAAGGGTTCAAGAAAACACAAAGGTATGCAATCTATGAAATTTTTTAACTGTGGTAATCTTGGTCATTATGCATCTAATTAACCATAATCTAGAAGTAGTAGTAGTGAATAATAAAAATAATATAACAAAAATAAAGAGAAAAAATTATCATGAAAAGAAAAATAGACATGGTCAAAGCAAGCATTAGAAGAAAATATTTCAAATACACAAGAAGAGTTTTCATGTTGAAAAAGCAAGCAATTCCTCCAGCAACAATTATGAAATCCTCTCTGATAGTGAAAAAGAAGAAATCATATTCATGGTCATAGAAGAGAAACAAGATGCTCATGTTTTCAAAGATCAAGAAGAAGAGAAAGATTCATAAAATGAAGAAGAAACCATGGTTGACATAGAAGAGGAACTTATTGTTGCTCTTGAAGAGTTGAAGAGGGTTAGAAAGAAGAAATCAATATTAAAGACTCAAGTACAAGAGGATGAGTAGACAAAGGTCAATTTGTCATAAGAAATCATTGACCTGATAGTTAAATTTGAAGAGGCAAAGCGAATTGAAGAAGGTATAGATAAGCAGTTAAAGGCAAAAGAGTTGGAATGTGAAAAACTAGAACATGAGGTTGTCTCTCTGAGGAAGGAAGTGGAAAATTCTAATGATAAGCTACACAAGTTTAGGAAAAGTATAAAAATCATGGGTGATATTATTAAAACATAGAGATATTCGAATATGAAGATTGGACTTGGATTTGAAGAAGGTCAAAGAAAACAAAATGTGGAGTCAAGCTCAAAAGTAAAAGAGGCATCAAAGAAAATTATTAAAGAGGAACCTAAGACCTATGCTGATGTGTTGAGAAGTGGAAGAATCAAGAAGGAATAAAATAAAGCATCATAATGGTCCAAGGACCATCACAGAAACAACAATGAGAGAACCATGAAGAAATATCCCCCAAGGCAGTCATATAAGTTTTAATATTTCTTCTATGGTTATTGTTTCTCATGTAACAAATTTGATCATAAAGTTATAAATTACAGGATCTGTGCTAAGGAAAATTTTGATTTTACCAAGAGGAATTTCAATTTATTTGTACCTCTCATGGACTACAACATCATATGCTACAAATGTAATAATTTTTGGAATACATATATATGGTGCACAATAGTGTTCCCTGAAATTTCGAAGTCAAGCAAAAAAAGAGGTGGTCAAAATATTCAAAAGGGCATGTCATCCAATGTTTGGAGAAAGAAAATAGAACAAGAAGAAGAACGTAGTAATTTAGGAGTTTTACTCCCATCTCATAATTGAAGTCTCAAGAAGATAAGGGAGTAAGGGGGTATTATCAAGTGTATTATCTTATATATGGTGCAGAACAGTGTTCCCTGAACTTCCGAAGTCCAGCAAAAAAGAGGTGGTCAAAATATTCAAAAGGGTATGTCATCCAAAGTTTGTTGAAATAAAATATAACAAGAAGAATAATGTAGTAATTTGGGAGTTTTACTCCCATATCATAATTGAAGTCTCAATAAGAGAAGTGAGTAAGGGGGTATTATAAAGTCTCTTATCTTATAGCCCCGAGGAGCCTTTACCATTGATGTCAAAGGGGGAGAATTTTAGTAAGGGGGAGCAGTTTGTGATCATGTTGTAATAAAGGATAGTTTCATTGTAGGGTTCCCATCAATGACAAAGGGGGATATTTTTAGAAATATTGAGTTGTCATTGATGTCAAAGGTAAAAATATCTTTAAGGATGAAATTTTGAGTTGTCATTAATAATAAAAGTAGAGATATCTTAAAATACGATTTCATATGCTCTAATATTTAAATGAAATATTTAAATATTAAAGTGGAAGGTTTATATTTAAATCAAAATATTTAAATATATAAAATTTTAAATAAAGTGGAAGGTTTTTATTTAATTCTGGAGATTTAAATATATAAAAGGTTAAAAAAAATAAATTTACATGGGATGACCTCCTTGAGCACACCATACAAAAGAGATTCTAAAATTCAAATGTTTAAATAATGGGTTGACCTCCTTTGGTGAGAATGACAAAAAGCATATTAATATAAGGCCATTAATTAACTTTGGTGATGGCATGAATTCAAATATATGCTTTTTGTAGAGAGTGAGCAATGAGTAGAATACAAGGGAGGAGAGGAGCACAAGTTTTGTGGTGTAGAAGTGACCGAAAGAATACTTTAAATATTTGTTTGTGCCACTTCTATCTCAACCAAGTGGTTAGACCAATCCGCAACCTAGCTTACATTGGAGCACTATAGTGCAGAAGGTCTAAAGGTTAAATTTTCTTTATGCCTATTTTGTTGTGTTTTTTTATTCGAAATAGTGCATAGACGGAGCTATATAGTTTATGGTGCACCTTTTGTTTCATATGCTAGGTTAGCCTAGTCATTTGCCTAGCCCAAGCTAGGGCACTACGATGTAGAAGGTTAGAGGGTCGAATATCTTCTATGCCCATTTTTTTGAGGCATTTGAGATAGCACAATGAAGAAGTTAAATATTTTGTTGCACCTTTTGGTTTCATATGCTATGCTAGCTCAGTTGGTACATGAGCCCATGTTAGGGCGTTGTGCTTCTAGAGGTCAAAAGATCGAATCTCATCCGCAACTGTGCAAGGAAAGGTTAAAGTGTTTTTTATTTTATTTTTACAAATTAATAAAAGGGATATATAAGGGTCATGGTGTTAAGATGAAGTTTTTGCAAATTAGTTAAAGAGAGACATAAGGGTCATATTGTTATTATAAAGTTTCTTTCTACAAATTTGATAAAAGGGAGATATAAGGTGTAATGTTGTGTTTTTAAAGCCTTATTTTGTATGTTTTAAAAGGGAGATATAAGGAGTTACTTTTAAGATTTATTGTGTATGTATTTAAAAGAAGTGATAATAGTTTAAAGTGGTTGATTTAATATTTAAATAAAGAAGGGAAAAAATAGAATTGTTGACTAGATTTTAAATAACACATGCAATAGGAAGATAATAATTCTTGAGGTAAATTTGGAGGGCGCACATTTGTAACAAGTCAAGGTATCAAAGAATATTAACTGCACATTTTCACCCAAGTATTCAATTAACAAGTAATGATAATTCAATCATTTCAAGAAGAATAAAAGGTACACATAATAGTGAAAGAAGAGCAAGGTATTAGCATCTCCAAGTAAACACACAAGTAAGTTATCTAAGCTATACTTTAGCTACCTTTAAAATGTAATAAATGTGAGATATGTGGATGCAACAAACTTAATGAATGTGAAGAACATATTGGACATTTGAAGCTTACTACATTAGTGCATATCATTATATATATATATATATATATATATATATATATATATATTCATGAAGATAAAATAATTTTGGGTAGAATATGTTTGAATTGCTTTTAGTTGAGGAAAGAAAACTGAGGAAAAGGTAAAGAACTTGATATCATTATCAAGCAAGTTTTGGAGCAGATTTGATCAGTGTTTGTGAGCAGGTTTTGGAAAGAGTTTGAGTAGTGTTTGTGAGTAGGTTTTGGAGAATATTTGAGCATTATCTGTGAGTATATTTTGGATTAAAATTGAGCAAGAGGATTGGTGTCTCTAGTGGATTGGTGTCCATGAACTTGAGCAAGGGGATTGGTGTCTCCTGTGGATTGGTGTCCATGAACTTGAGCAAGGGGATTGGTGTCTCCTATGGATTGGTGTCCATGAACTTGAGCAATGGGATTGGTGTCTCCTATGAATTGGTGTCCATGAAATTGAGCAAAGGGGTTGGTGTCTCCTATGTATTGGTGTCCACTAACTTGTATAGGGGATTGACGTATCCTGTGCATTGGTGTCCACGAATTTGTATAGGGGATTGGTGTCTCTTATGAATTGGTGTCCATGAGCTTGTATAGGATATTGGTTTATCCTATGGATTGGTTCCCATAAAATTTATTGAATAAATTTATAAGCAATATTTTGCCATTGTTTTATCCTAAGAGAGTATTTCCATGTAAAATATTTATCTCTTATGTGTATGGTGTATTGGAAATTTTGAGTATATTGTGTTTTCATTAATGTCAAAGGATTGGTATCATAGGTTGATGTCAAAAGAGAAGATGTAATTGGTTGTCATTGACGTCAAGAAAATTTTTATAATATTTATTATTATAATATTGATTGAGAAACGTATTATAATATTTATTTTTGCAAAACAAAAGGCTTAAGAGTTCATTGGAAAAATGGTTTAAAAATGAAGGTAATATATTAATATTATTGAAGGCAATAACATTAAATATGAAGGCAAGGTTTAAAGGATTAATATTATAATATTATAATATAAATATTTCAAGGTAGAATATTATTCAAACACCAAGCGATTGAAGGTAATTCGAATTAATTTCAAATTACGATGGTTGATGTCATATGGGATTGAAAAGGACAAGGTGGCACCGTGTTATAGCCATCCCAAAAATATCCCCAATAACTGGGTACCCATATTTTAATTTTTTTTTTTGGATATTTTTGTTTCATTTTGAGTGTCTACTGGGTTCACTTTATTTTTATGTTGTAGTTTTGTTTTGGGTTTGTGTATTTTTTTTTTATTGGTTGAAAGGGTGTTGAAAGGTCCCTGAACCTTGTACAAAATATCCGTGGGCCTTCAAAGATGGGAGGCAAAGGGGAAGTACGATGGCAGTAGAACAAGTAAGCCCAAAAATAGTAGGGGCCACCTAAGGTAAAGGCACCCAGAAGAACTAACTGGAAGAACTAACTAAAGTGAAACATGACCAGTGGCCAACAGAAAAAGGAAAGTGAAACTTAAACAGAGAAATTTAAGGCCAAGCATGGGAAAGGGGTCGGGTATTCATAATTATGCTTGTGAGGATGTTGAAAATCAGGGGTGCGCTCCAAGGAAACTGCCGCTTGTGAATGCCTTTGGACCGATATTCCTTCCATTTACCAGACTTCCCCAATAGATGGGTGCAGGAGTTGATGTTGTCTCTGATTTCAAACAAAACCTCCTTGAGAATGTCATGGAAAGACTCCGTGGTCGGTAGGCAACGTGCGGACCAAATGATCGGGTTCCAACTGTCCTCAATCTGGAAATTATTGTGATGCTTGTGGATACATTTGTGGATGGAATTTGCAAACGTGGCATAGGTGATTAGAGCAGCAACAGACCTGGGATTGGTTCCCTCAGAACCGTGTCTCATCCATACCAAGCCCCCTGGCAACAACTCACATTGTGCAAACATTGAAACTTGTAGGGTCATTCCTTAGGCCAATGGGGAAGGAGTCTCTCCAAACTTGAATGTCAGATTCACCGACTCCCCTGTTAGCTATCCAGTATGCGCTTTGTTTCCTTCCCGATACTGATGTTGAATGACTAATTTTGGGTAATTTCCAACTAGAGCCTTGCATTCTTGGAAAATCGAAGCTAGGGACCAGGGAGCCCTAGTTGTACCTTAGAGGCAGTTGATACAGTGCAACGAGTCTCCCTTGATGATAAGTTTATTTATGGTCAACCCTTCCATGAGGATCAAAATTTGGAATAGAGCTCGAGCCTCTGCCATATTGTTGGATTGAATTCCCAGGTTATGGGTGAAGGCCAAAATTATTTCTCCCTAGTGGTTTTTGAGAATTCCTCATCCGCAAGTATCTCCTGGGTTGCCTTAGCCGCATCGTAGAAATTGAGCTTGTGCCACCCAGTAGGTGGTAAGACCCACTTGATGGCAGACTTGTCAACAGAATTACGAAGCACAACAGAGATGTTAGAAAGATTGAAAAGTTTGGCTAGATCTGATTCTAAGCTAGGAGGGAGGGGGGTTTGGAGAAGAAACAAGAGAGGCATTCTCTATAGATAGGGCCAAGATTTTGGCAGTGATAATCCTCTTATCAGTGGCTTGATTTTTGAAAATTTTGGCATTTCTCTCGAGCCATATCTGCCATAGGTAAAAGTGGAGGCAAGCTTGCCACATGAATTTTAATTGGGTGCTCTTGAAAGGCCGAGGCCATTGCTTAATAAGGATGGGAATGGAATGTGGGAGGGCTGTGGAGATGCCAAAGGTGTTATGGACCTGGTTGAGAACTGCTAGAGAGAAGGGACATTCCAAAAAAACATGCAAAATATACTCATAGGTGTTTTTGCATAGGATACACCAATTGGGAATGAGTAACCCTCTGATTATCAAGTTGTCTTTGGTGAGGATTCTATTTTGTGTGGCCAACCAGAAAAATAATTTGACCTTGGGAATGATCTTGGGAACCCAGAAATAATTTGATAAGTCCCATCCATCTGTGGGAGTTTCGTGACTGTAGTAAGCTAATTTGACAATGAAATTTCTAGATTCTTCAAGGTTCTAGACCATGGAATCATCTTTGTGTGAGCTCGAAATGATGCATGTCCTCAACAGGTTTTGTAACCGCCTGAGAGCATCAATGATTTTCCTGGGCCCATTAATAGCTAGGTGTTTCCATTAACGTCTTGTAGGACCTTGGGTAATGAAGTGACACACCTTATCTTGAAAGGTAGCTTATGTAGTCACCTTGAACACTGCAAGATGTAGATCTTGGCTGAGAGGTTTATCACGGATCCACGGGTCGTCCCAAAAATGGATGGTCATTCCTGTTCCTAGACACCACCTTAAGCCTTCCATGATGATTTTTCTTGTTTTTATTATGCCATTCCAAAAATGGGATCCGATAGGTAGGTTGTGCTCTCCAAGAAAGGAAATTTGTTGAAGGTACTTAGCTTTAATGATATCAATCCATGTGGCTTTTTCATTGATGGTGAGTCTCCAGGCCTGCTTGGTAATGAGGGCCATGTTCATCTGGTTGATGTCTCTAAATTCGAGGCCTCCATCATTTTTCTTGGAACAGACCCTGTCCCAGGCGACTAGCGAGAATTTATTCTTGTTTTCATTTCTAGCCCATAGGAATCTGCGTTGAATTTGTTCAATTTTTTGGTAGATGGTAGTTGGAGCTTTGAATATGGATAAGAAGTAAACGGGGATACTTTGAAGGTAAGCTTGGACCAGAGTGGCTTTGGCAGCCTGGCTGAGCATTGAGCTTTTCCACCCCTCTAGTTTCTTTTTGAGGCATTCTAAAATAGGGTTCCACATAGCCGAGATAGATCTATCGTGGAAAAGTGATAATCCAAGATAAGTAGTTGGAAGACTCCCAATGTTGCACCCAAGTATCTTAGCAATCCTATTTTTTTTGTGAATGGGGGTATTGATAAAGTACAGCTTGCTTTTACGATAGTTGACTTTTTGACCAGCCGCCTCTTCATAAGAGTCAAGTATGTTCTTAATGATTTTTGCTTTGGGTACGGAAGCATGAGAGGTTAAAATAGTGTCATCAACAAACTATTGATGGGAGATGGCTCTGGATGTTGAGGCCGGTTTGATCCCAAAAATAAGACCCCTATTACAGGCAGCTGAAAGGGTTCTTCCTAGGGTTTCGACCAGAATAATGAAGAGAAAGGGAGACAGAGGGTCCCCTTGACGGATGCCTTTGAAAATTTGGAAGAAACCTGTGTGTGAGCCATTGATTAGAATAGAGAACCAAGAATACGAGATACATTCACGAACCATATTGATCCATTCTTTATGGAACCCAAACTTTTCTAGGACTTTGAACAAGAATTTCTAGGAAACACGGTCAAATGCCTTGTTCATGTAGAGCTTGAGGAACATGCTGGGTTTTTTATTTTTAGATGCTGAGTGTGCCAGTTCGTGGATGGTTATCACACCATCCGATATGAGTCTGTCTTTGACCGAGCTCCCTTGGCACTGGTCTATAATGGAGGGAAGGATAGCTTTCAACCTATTTGCCATAACTTTGGTGATAAGTCTGTAAATGACATTGCAAAGGATGATTGACCTAAAATATGAAAGGGAAGCGCAATCGTTGGACTTGGGGATTAATACAATGAAAGTGGAATTGGCCTCTCTCGACATATTTTTGGCTCTCTGGAAGAATTTAACTACAGCAAAGACATCTTGGCCCATGATTTCCCAAAAATGTTGAAAAAATTGGGGTGGGAAGCCATCGGGTCCGGGGGCCTTATCAGGTTGTGTATGGATTAGTGTGTCCTTTTTGTTTATTTTAATTTGTTTAGTGTGTTTTTTAGGTTCCTCCTTATTTTTATTGTTTTGGTTAATTTTAATGTTTTGAATTAAACAAATTCAAACATTTGAAATTAATTAAATCAAATTTAAAATAAAAAGAAAACAAGCAAAATGAAAAAAAATATTATATATATATATATAAATATATATTTATATATACATAATACCTTTCCATGTTTTTCAGATGTCTTTGGGATTTAAAGTGGTTAGTTTTAAATTTTTAGAATTATTAGTTAATAGTGTAGTGGTTGTTATTTTATATTTTTTATTGTTAATTGTAAGGCTAATTTAATTGTCTTTATTACATGCAAGAAATACGTTGATGGAGGTTTCGATTATACATGGTGCAACATTATAAATTAATGGTCATCATTATTGTTTATTATAACACACTAAAATAAAACAAGAGAACGTTACAAATAAAGTGGAGGGAGTGTTACGCAACCATGCTAAGGAGGAAATGAAAACAAAGAAGTTGGGCCTTGGAAGAGAAAATGAATGGTCAAATGAAGAAGGAAAATGAAAACAAAAAGTTATTTTCGAAATGTAAAAAATAGGGGACTTTTTATAGTCTAGGGGCTGGATTTTTTGGGAAAGAAAGCCATACCATTGGATTGTTTTTCACCACATGAGGCCAATTTGGGGTATATTTTTCTGCACTTGTATGTGTGATATTGAAGACCTATTTTCTGCAATATATTGGAGATACTTCAAGTTTTAATGCATATTAATGGTTGACTTGGTTTTATTTTTGGTATATTGCACCATTTCCTTAGAAGATTGCACCACATTAGTTGTTTGATTGCGTGAATTTGGGTAACACTAATGCTGGTTTTTGTGCATAATACTAATGCTTGTAGGGTTTGTGGAGAATTTATGGGTTGCAATATTTTTGTTATTTCATATTTTATTTTATATTTATTTTTCTAACCCTTCCCTTTTGCATATTTTTTTAAACTTTGACGATTAAAATAAAAATAAAATAAAAAATTAAAATTCCAAAAATAAATGCACGGGTGTGAAGAATGAGCTTCAATATTTCATCCGAAACAATTTCGATCCCATTCTGAAGCCATTTCGAAATTATAAAAATTATTGAAAATTGTTGTTTTATAAGGGATTTTTATAATTTTGGAATTTTACATTATTTCATATTTTGAAGGTAAATCAATTTTTTAAGCTTTGCATTTTTATTCGCAAGCAATAAATGAACTTCCCTTTATGAAAATTGCAATTTCATTAAAGGGGGGTAATTTATATGGCATTCCATAGGCCATCATTTTTAGAGCAATAAATTGGCTTCTCTTTATGAAAATTCTGATTTCATTAAAGAGAGGTAATTTATACATTATATCAAAGGCTATTGTTTTAAAGCATTAAATTATTTCTTCTTTATGAAAATTATGATTTCATTAAAGGGAGTAATTTATAATGGCATTTAAAGGCCATTTTTTAAAGCAATAATTTCTCTTTATGAAAATTAATTTCATCAAAGAGGGGTAATTTATTTATTATATCAAAGGCTTTTACATTTTATAGCTAGTCATTTCTTTATTTTATTTTCATTCATCAAAGCAACATTAAAGGAATTCAATCATCATTTAACATTCACATTTAGAGATAGATTTTAATCTTCTATTTCATGTTCAAAGTAGGGTTTAATGCAAGATAAAACTTGTCTAAAATATGCTTAATCAAAAGAAGATAAAATCTACCTAAAATACTCCAAGATAAAAGGAACTAAGGCTTTACATCGTGGTCATATGAGGGCCAATCACATTTTTCCTTTTCTTTTAAGTTTCATGAACAATCACTAGCATAGCATAATAAAATAAACCAACACAGGCCCCTTGTTAACAGTTACTTGCAAATCACTAAGGTATTCCTAGCACTTATTTGACACATCTTTACAAGATTACAAATACACATGTGCAATGCTTATATAGCGAAACCTTGGAGAAGTTTTTTTTAACTTCTTTGCAAGAGAGGGTTTTGTGATCAAAATCCTAAGTGTGATGGTGGTTTTGCAATTGGGTAAAATTATCCACTCAACATTTTGGTGCTAGAAGGAGGGCCTGAATTGGTTTACTTTATTGCTATTTAGATGCTAAATTGTTCATGTTACTTGAAAGAGTTATTTGAAAGCATTGGTCTTGACTAATGAGGTTTTATTTTCTTGTGATCACTTTCATTGATTCAAACATTCTCTAATTGATGATGCATTAATGCTAACCTTTTACAAATTGGAGAATGTTCTCTAATGTCATGGTTTAATTGATGCATATCTTTTGATTGATGCTAACATGATGATTCATATGTTAAACATTTGAGATTTGTTAGTCATTTCATGCTTCTTTGCAAGATATATTTATTTGACTAACAAAATTGGTTTTGAAGTTATTCTTTGAGTTTCACTAATGGTGACATTTGATCAAATAAGAGCAAGAATGGCATCTGTGTTAGGTGACCATTATAGTCGTTTAAACATGCCTGGAATACCCCATCAAATTCCTGAAAGTGTATTGGAGTTTGCACCATAGTTTAGGCAAAATGTGGCATTAGGACACATACAAAGATTGTCTATCTACAAGAGCATGTTAATTAACTTGTAAATTTTCCATGAGGATGTTGCTTGTAGGTTATTCTCATACATATTGGATGACATAGCAATGGGTTGGTATACCCAATTACCTCTAGAGGTTATCACTTCTTGGGTCCTACTAGAAACAACATTTCTTGACCATTTTGGAGATCAAGTTGACCTAGATATGATAGCAAATCAGTTTACCTCTATCTGTAAAGAACCTAATGAATCCATGAGTCAATTCAATGATAGGTTCCATGGGTTGTACACTAAAGTGGTGGAACATTATGATATTTCAGAAGAAGAAGCCATTCAAATTTACATGGGAGCCTTAGACCCCTTAATTTCTAAATTTCTAGGGGAAAATCTTGAAGATTCATCCTTGCCTAGAGCCTACAATAACGCAATAATATTAGAAGAATGGCAAATTTTGCATAGTCAAACACCACCCACAAGGCAAGTTGAGGCACAACCTCCTCCCATGATGAATTGTTCTTCAGGAGTTATTGAAGCCAACCTACACCAACCATCTAATCTAGTACCCTCTAATCCAATGATGTCTAATGTGAACAATCAATGGGATGAAGTTGAATGTCCAAATGTTACAACCACCTTAGATATTGTTCAAGAGGAGGTGCAAGTTTCAAAGCCAATATCCACCAATGAGGATTGTGTAGAGATGGGTCCATCTCTAGAAATGCATGAGTATTCAGACAATGGAGGAGTCCTACATCTAACTAGCATTGAAATATGTGATAGGACAAGACCTTCCATAGAATTGAATGAAGTGGTTGAAAGTGAGGTTGAAGGAAAATCAATAAATGAATTTGAAGACATAATAGAATTTCACCACTTGTTCTTGGAAGACAATTTGGATGAGATTGTTGAAACTGATGGTCAAGAAAACCCACACCTTCCAAATTGTGATAAAATTGAATTTTGGGTTACAAATGTGGATTGTGATCTTGCAAGCTTGAATACAAAGAGTAGCCCACTTTTGAAAATAATTGAACCATCTAAGGAAGGTGAAGGTGAATTTGATGAGAAACACGTTGATGAATTGGAAGATGGTGAAGAAGTAGTTGAGCATCACAACTTGATTTTGGAAGATGATTACTATGATTCTTGGGAGAAATGGGAAGAATATGCTCACTCCAAACCTTCTAATGAACTTTTTGTGTCAATTGATATGTAGGATAATACAATTGCTTTCTCGCATGAGGATATTACAAGTCTTGTACAATCTGAGAATGTTTTGGAAGAAGGGTTGGAATCTCATCAAGTGTTGGAAAATGATAATGATTCTACTACCATGGATAAATAAGAAAATGAATTGATAGATGAATCTAAGGATCATGCCAAAGATACAATAGAGTTTCATCCCACGAATTTAGATGAAAATTTTTATAATGGTTGGGGAAGATATGAAGAATCATTTGTTTTTCACACCCCTATTGATGAAATTTCTATTGATATGCAGGATGCTAAAAATGCTATCTCACATGAAGATCTTGTAATTCCTATACAAGCAGAAAATGGCATGCCCATTTCAAGAATAGAGAAGGTTCCAAATTTTGATCATGTTGAATATGAGTTTATTGAAGACTTTGGTACAAATTCTCATGATTGTCTTGAATATTCTAAGGAAGAAATATCATTGATAGTTAACAAGGAATTTGAATTAACTCCTATTCATCCAAATGATAAAAATGTTGCTTCACTTGAAACTATTCAAATAATTGATCATGGAGATTTGTTATTTGACACATCCTTTGATCGACAAGACTTATGGTTTGAAAAGGATGGTCATATTTTTGATTGGATGCCTAATTTTGGTATTTTTGATGAATAGGTAATTGATGAAGATGAAGGACTACAAGATGATGATGAAGATAAATACCATGAAGAAGAAGAAATTATAATGGTTCACCAAGTGTTGGTAAATGAAAATGTACAAAAGGTAGAATCTAACCTTTTATGTCCAAACATCCAAACTTCAGGTGAAAAATTGTATAATCACTTATTGGATTCAAATGTTATTTATGATGAAATGCCATTAGAGGTGAATGAAGAACTAGAGTTGATTTCTACTCACACCACTAATGATATTGCTTTGTTGAATGAAAGAGAAGTTGATGTACTTGAATTGTTGAATCAAATTCATCAACAATTAATAATGGAATCTAGGATAAAAATTTATAATGATCCTCATTTAGTAGATATCCTAGATGCTTGCAAATTGTTGCATAAGTTTGATTGGCCTAAAGATGTGAAAAATGAATTGGCTTTAAAATTTTTAGAAATAGGCTCCTATTTGCAAGATCTCATATTTGAAAAGGAAAGCCTAATTCTAAATCATGAATCGAATTGTGAAATTGACATCTTAAGGAATAGACAAGAAATAATTGAAAATCAATTATTGTCTAATCAATTTAATGATTTGAAACTCCACTATGGGATTGTTAATGGAACTAAATCAAATTGGTGGGGTGAAAGAGGTAAAATAATGATTGTTGTATTGTTATGGCTTAATCTTATTTTGGTTGGATTTCTGTAAAGCTTGGCATGCTTATCATGTTATATGTCTTTTAAAATGTGCTAATCATGTTTGGGATCCAAGGAAGTGATAGCTCAAATTTTGCATCATCTTGTACATTATTGTATATTCTTGTATATAGTTTTGGTTTTCATGTTTTTGTTTAGCTTTGATGTTTTTGTGCTTTGTCCTTAATTTTTTATTTTGTTTTGCTTTCTTGTTAGTTTGCATTAGGTTAGGTTTTGGTTTGTGTTTTTAGTTTTGTGTTTTGGGTTGTTCCCTTTTTTTGAGGTGATGTTTCGTGGTCACTAATTTATGGCCTCTTGCCTATTTTTTGTGTTCCTTTGTTAAGTAGGTTGGAATACCTAATCTGAAAGCAGGTGAACCTGAGAAAAGGGGGATGAATTATTTTATGATCATGCTCAGATTTTGGGACTAAAATGGTGGAGAGTGGAACAATGAAATATTTTTCTAAAGCTCCACATGTAACTCACATATTAAAGGGTATTTTTGGAAGTCTTGAAGGATGAAGTTATCTTGATTTGCAAATTAAGGCTAAATTCTAACATGCTCAAATTCAAGTGTTACATAGAGGTTTGCAAAGTTCTCTATAAAAGAAGAATACAAGCAATGCAAAGATTGATCAAATCTATCACCAAGTTTAGATAAACTCCATCGAGGCTATAGACGCTTGACTGGTAGTGGGGCTCTATCTAGACAAAGCTTGATATATAATAAAAAATGAGCATTGAAAAGCTTGATCAAATCAGTCACCTAGTTCAAAAAATCTCCACCGGGGCTATGGATGCCTGACTGGTAGTGGGGCTCTGTCTGAACAAATTATGCTCAAAAGAGACTTTGCAAAAATATTATTCAAAATGAAATATTATGAGCAATATTTTATAGCCTAATGCAAGTTAGGTGATGGAATCCAGATGGTTTTCAAGGATACAAAATGAATCACTTTGTCACACACTGAGCAAAGGCAGATGGATTAGTTGTTGTTTATTCAAAGCTGTTTACCCCCACCTTCTCGGGACATCGCTAAATAATTGTTATTTCGCTGATATTTTATGTTCTCATTTCAGATTGGGTTCTTCACCCAAAATGCTCAGGAGCATTTCCCAGTAGAGTCACCATTTGTTGTGGCCATTCCACAACGTACCCCAAAATTGGGGACCCACCTTTTAATTTTTGTCTTTGGATTTTTTTGTTTCATTTTTGAGTGTCTAGTGGATTCACTTTCTTTTTATGTTGTACTTTTTTTTCTTAGTTTTGGGTGTGGATTAGTGTCTCCTTTTAGTTTCTTTTAAATTGTTTAGTGTGTTGGTTAGGTTCCTCCTTGTTTTTATTATTTTGGTTAATTTTAATGTTTTATATTAAACCAATTCAAAATCTTAAAATTAATTAAATCAAATTTAAAATAAAAATAAAACAAGTAAAATTAATAAAAGGAGAAAAAAATTATAATTCTAATAAATAAATATATATATATATATATATATATATATATATATATATATATATATATATATATATATATATATTAATTATAATTATGAAAGTAAAACATTTAAAAATGATATATTATAGGTTCGAGGTGTAGATCAATTGGTTTGACCAAACCCCATAAGGGGGCGGAGGTCCAAGGTTCAAATCTCGGGCTTCATCGGATTGAACACTTGTCCCTTTCCTAGTGCTTTTAGCAGCGTAAAATGTTTAAAATTATTATGGCATGGTGGTTATAGGGGTGGACTGCACGAAGATCTTCTTTTGGGGCGGACAACGTAGAATACTATGGTGTCCATAAAATTCGGACAACCTGCTCGAATTCATGGCGATTACCGATTCCACCATGTAAATTTAAAAAAATGATATATTAATATATATACATATATATTAATAAATAAATCAAAATAAAAAAATAATAATAAAAAAGAAAAGATTATATATATATTACATTCCATGTTTGTTGGATGGTTTTGGGCTTTAATGTGGTTAGTTTTAAAGTTTTAGAAGTATTAGTTAATAGTGTAGTGGTTGTTATTTTATATTTTTTTATTGTTAATTGTAAGGCTAATTTAAATGTCTTTAATGCATGCAAGAAATACGTGGATGGAGGTTTTGGTTATACATGGGTGCAACGTTATAATTAATGGTTATCATTATTATTTATTATAACACAAAAAAATAAAACAAGAGAATGTTACAAAGCAAGTGGAGGGAGTGTTACGTAGCCATGCTAAGGAGGAAATGAAAAAAATGAGTTGGGTCTTGGAAGAGAAAACGAACGGTCAAATGAAGAAGGA
This sequence comes from Wollemia nobilis, assembly GCA_028583015.1. Lineage (NCBI taxonomy): Eukaryota > Viridiplantae > Streptophyta > Pinopsida > Araucariales > Araucariaceae > Wollemia > Wollemia nobilis. Next base: position 80,668 of record JAQPPZ010000386.1, on the reverse strand, counting down.
AAATTAAAACAAAAAGTTTTTTTTGAAATGTTAAAAACAGGGGACTTTTTACAAGCTAGGGGTTGGATTTTTTGGGAAAGAAAGCCATACCACTGGACTGTTTTTCACTACATGAGGCTATTTTGGGGTATATATTTTGGAACTTGTATGTGTGTTATTTATTTTATTTTTTGGTAAGTAAGAGAATATTATAATTAACACCGGGTTTTAACTGGTTGACCCAAAACCATTTTACAAAATAGGGTCCATTGACCAACTGGACAAAGGCCAAGCCCTAAAAGTTTAAACTGACAACAAAAAGGGCCAAGACCTACTCTTCCAATAGAATACAACCAAACTAAACTATGGAAGCCTAATATTATGTCCATCAGAAAAGAAAGACGCAAAATAGAACTAACAAAGACAAAAACTAATCATGCAAGCACCATGCAGAGTAGCTTGTGCCCATATAAAAATAATAGAATATGGTCAAAAAAACATCCCATAGAATGGACATCCAAGAGGCCAAGCAGTCTTCCTTGTAGTCCTCATATAACTTCTTATCATCCTCATTGCCATCATCTTTAGATTTTGCCTTCGACTCCTTGTGCCCCTGGAACTGCTGGCTATAAAACATAAGATTTAGAGAATCACACAAATCAACAGATGCACTGATGAGGCCAGACAAACTCTTCAACTTGTTGATACTGTTGGAGGCTGATGAAATTGTCATCTTCTCCAAGACTATTATGGTGGGGTCTGGTACCTCATTGTCAGGGATCTCCAACACTTTGTTATTTCTTGCTAGGGCCTTTTTGCGACATCGAATCCAAACACACCTTGGGAAATACTTGAGGCCAAAGCGGATGTTTCCCATGCATGAATTTGTAGATAAAAAACCTATATCAGTGCCCCACCAGCTGCAAAAAACACTAGTCACATGAACAAAAAAAACAAATATGACAAAAGCCATTATAAGGTTCAAAAAAATATTTTTAAAAATGCCCCCATTTTCTGTCATTGATCCACTTTGAGCCTTCCAATCTAAAATTTTTCATTATCTATCACCATTGAGACTGCATGAGGAAGATTTTCAGTCCACGTGATCAAATTTGCTGCTACAATGCCTTCATTTGCCAGCCTATCAGCTACCATGTTTGCTTCCCGAAAGGTATGCAAAATTATGGCCTTAGGTCGATCATGAATTAGAGCCCTTGCTTTGTGGATGTAGTCATCAAATCTCCAAGGAGCTCTCTTAGTGTTCTTTAGAATATTTATAATAATAAGAGAATCACCTTCCACCAACAGTTTCCCTGGATAATTCTCTGCCACCTTGAGGCTCCTCCAAACTGCCCTCGCTTCTGCCACTTGTATGTGTGTTATTGAATACCTATTTCTTGCAATATATTGGAGATACTTCAACTTTTAATGCATGTTAATGGTTGACTTGGTTTTATTTTTGGTATATTGCACCATTTCCTTAGAAGATTGCATCGCATTAGCTGTTTGACTACGTGAATTTGGGTAACACTAATGTTGGTTTTTGTGCAGAATACTAATGCTTGTAGTGTATGTGGAGAATTTATGGATTGCAACATTTTTGTTATTTGATATTTTTTATTTTATTTTCTAACCCTTCTCTTTTGAATATTTTTTTAAACATCGGTGATTAAAATAAAAATCGAAAAAAATTAAAACTTTAAAAATAAATGAATGTGTATTTAGAATGAGCTTCAACGTTTCATTTAAAAATAAGTTAAATTTCATTCTAAAGCCATTTTGAAATTATAAAAATTATTTAAAGTTTTTATTTTATAAGGGTTTTATAATTTTACAATTTTGCATTATTTCATATTTTGAAGGTAAATCAATTTTTTAAGCTTTGCATTTTTATTCACAAGCAATAAATGAACTTCCCTTTATGAAAATTGCAATTTCATTAAAGGGGGGTACTTAATTGGCATTCCATAGGCCATCGATTTTAGAGCAAAGAATTGGCTTCTCTTTATGAAAATTATGATTTCATTAAAGAGAGGTAATTTATATTATATCAAAGGCTATTATTTTAAAGCGATAAATTTTTTCCTCTATGAAAATTACAATTTAATTAAATGGGAGTGATTTATATGGCATTCAAAGGCCATAGTTTTAAATCAATAAATTGACGTCTCTTTATGAAAAGTAATTTCATCAAAGAGGGATAATTTATTTATCATATCAAAGGTTTTTCTGTTTTAAAGCTAGTCATTTCATCATTTTATTTTTACACTCAAAGCAACATTAAATGAATCATTTCATCATTTAAAGATTCACATTTAGAGATAGATTTTAACCTTCTATTTCATGCTTAAAGTAAGGTTTAATGAAAGATAATATTTGTTTAAAATTTTCTTAATCAAAGGAAGATAATATCTATCTAAAATACTCCAACATAAAATGAATTAAGGATTTTTATCGTTGTCATATGAGGACCAATCATTTTTTACTTTTTATTTTAAGTTTCATGAACAATCATTAGCACAACATAGTAAAATAAATCAACATAGTCCCCTTGTTAATAGTTACATGCAATCATAAAGGTATTCCTAAAACTTATTTGATACATCTTTACAAGCACTAAAGCACACTTAAGTAAAAGGAACCTTGGAGAAGTTTTTATTTTTAACTTCTTTGCGAGAGAGGGTTTTCAAATTAATATCCTGATTATGATATTGGCAAAATTTCCACTCAATACGTCAATGTTGGAAAAATACCAATTTAAATATATTAATACCCATGCCTAAAGTTATTTTAAAAGGTGTTAAAACATTAATGCATGCATTAACTCGATATCCAATTCATTGCATGCAACAAAGAAGGAAAGGAAGGGAAAACACATATTTTAATAGTGAACAGTGGAGGTTTAAGTTTGGATTGGTGTACATCAAATTCCATCCAGCCAACTAGACCAATTGGTGGTTGAGCCAGTACAAAGGTATTGCAAGGAGGATGTTTCAGGTTCAAAACCCATCGTGAAATTTTTTGTTTTGTTTGGTTGAGTTTGTGGCAGGGATAAATAAAATGTGATTAGCACCTTTATGTTCTTGTGGAAAATGCTAACGTAGCCGGTCGTGACCCCTTGCTTGGGCGCCTTGCTCTCACAATATGAGAGGTTCGAATCACATTGAGGGTAGAATAAAAGAAGTATTTAATTTTTATTATAATTTGATTTTTTTGGGAGTTATAATTTTAAGTTGTCATTTAATTTCTGATCATTTGATATAGGAGAAATAAAGTGTGAAAAGGGTCTTTTGGTATTGAAATTTAAAATCTATTTAGAAGGAGAAATAAGGTGTGATAAGGATTTTTTTTTATTGTATGAGTTGATTGTGTGTGTTTTAAGAGTAGGAGTTATAAGGTGTTTTATGGTTTAATTATTGTGTGTATTTTTGCATGGTGAAGGAAATTTTAAAGGTTTTTGTTCTTTAATTAAAAACCTTGTTTTGAGAAAATAAAAGGAGTATAGAGCAATATTTTTGTGCACAATTTTTTAGGAAAGTTTTTTTTTTTTATCATTTTGAAAATAATATTGGCTAACCTCTTGAGGTGGCAAAAAATAAATTATTTTGGAGTAGGTTTCGAGGGAACACCTTAATCAAAGCAATTTAATATGTATGTTGACATTATTCCTTCTCTAAGGTGGTTGGTTAAGCAAATATTTCAGAATTATAAGGTGGATATGAAAGGGTCTATTAGTGTGTATTGTTGGAAATATTTGATCTAGGGTTTGAGAACAAATTGTGCATTCATTGTTTGAATGAATTTGTGAAGTTTTCTTGGCATTGGTTTGAGTGACATTGAATGTGGATGAGCAAGTGTTAAGAAATCAGTTTTATGAAGCAAGTATTATGAGCAATATTGAGCATGTGTTATGGAAATTTTTGAGCATGTGTTAGAGCATAGTTGAGCAAAGATAATAAGCATATTAGATCAATATTGTGAGTTGTTTTGAATAGGGATTTTGAGAAGGCTTGTAAATAGTTTTAAGTAGGGTATGTGAGTAGGCTAGAGGTAGACTTGTGCAGGATTTATATGCAAGTTTAAGAAAAACTTATGAGAATGTGTGAGATATATTAGTATAGGTATTTGAGCAGATTTGATAATATTTGAGAAGAGTTGAGAGCAGACATTGGAGTTATCTAGAGCAAAGGAGATAGAGTTATCCTATGTATAAAGGTCCACAAACCAGAGTGGTGGGCATATAGTTATCCTGTGGATAGAGGTCCAAAAACCAGAGTAGTGGGGACAGAGTTATCCTATGGATAGAGGTCCATAAAATTAAGCATAGGGATTTGTGTCTCCTTTGGACAAAGGTCCATAAAATTTGTAATAGGGATATTGTTTCCAATATTTGTTGAGAAAATTTATAAGAAATATTTTCTCCTTGGACGTAACCCACATTGGGTGAACCACGTTAAAACCATACCTCTCATGTGTGTGATGATTTGTGTATTATTTACTGATTTGATATATTGGATTTAAAAGTAAAAAGTTTTATCTTATACTGTTCACCACCCCTATCAGTATAAGATTATGTTCTTCATGGTGATTTGTGCATTGTTTCATTATTGCATTGAGATTATTTGAGGTTATTGTTTTGGAAATAAAAGAGAAAAACTTTATATTATACTATTCATACCCATCTCAGTATAAGCTTGTGTTCTTCAGGAACTCACCAATTTAGTATAGTCTCTATCTTCTTAGGATCCATAGCTATCCCTTTAGTGGATATGATATGACCTAAATATTGCACTTTCGACACATAAAATTTACACTTAGATAAGTTCCTATATAGTTGATTGTTTCATAGTAACTCTAGCATGATTCTTATATGTTTATCATGCTCCATATTATTCGAAGAGTATACCAATATATCATCCAAAAATATCAGGACAAATTGATCTAGATACTTCTTTAAAATACTATTCATAAAGTTCATGAATGTTTCTAGGGCATTCATGAGTCTAAAAGGTAGAATTTTAAACTCATAGTGTGCATACCATATTTTAAATTTCGTCATACGGGTATCCTCTTCGTAGATTCTCAATTAATGATATCCAAATTTCATATTGATATTTGATAAGATGATAGCATCCCTTAGTTGATTGAAGAGATCTTCAATTCTAGGTAGAATATATTAATATATCTATTTTTAATGGTTGCCTTGTTGGGAATTTTATAATCTATGCACAACCACAAGGAATAATCCTTTTTCTTAATGAAAAAAACTAGTGCACCCCATGATGACACATTTGGTCTAATTAATCGCTTCTCTAGTAATACCTACAACTACACTTTTAGCTCTTGCATCTCAATTGGGTTCATTATGTAAGAATCCCTTCGAATAGTCTTTGTTATAGGTTTTAGCTCAATTGTGAAGTCAAATTCATGTTTTGGAGGAAGTCTTAGTAAATCATCTAAAACAATATCTATATATTCTTGTAGAATCAGGTGCTTCACAAACACCTCATACTTTTTTTCCTTATCAATTTCATTTATATTAACTACATAGATTGTTCCTCCTCTCTTAATAACTTTCTTAAGCTACATTACAGAGAGGATATAGGGCTGAAAGTCCCTTACAAGCTATACATCGTCTATACTTTCTTGCCACCCTTAGAATACTTAAACCATCTATCCTAGAAATTGATTATAGCCTTATGTTCTTGTAACCAATCCATTCCTAGGACTAAATCTAAAGCATGTAGCAATACTACATAAATATATCCAATGGTTGCACCACTAGGTAAGGTAATTTTAGTCATAGGATAACATTGATCTATAGATTAAGTTTACCCCAAACCATACTCGATGTTCCACCCATCAAGATTCATGGTCTTTATGGTATATCCTTAATCAAACTAGTAGATACAAAGCTATATTTAGATCCACTATCTATCAAAATTTTAACATTTCTACTAAACAATTACCATTTATAAGAAAATGAGTGGCCTGCCCTTCCATATTTAACTCCTTATTGTTGCATAAATCTTGTAGACAGGTTTCTTGTGCACATGTTCTTTTCCTTTTAAAATCGATCCTTCTCTAAGTGGTAAATTGTTGGCATAACAAAAACCTCCATAATCAAAGCATCTACCTTTAGGACTTGGATGTGCTTTTTGATTCTATCCCTCTACCTTCACTGCTATTGGAGGGTTAGGTTGTCCTTGTGGTTGTGACGTGTTATTGCCATTGTTGTGATTGTTAGGATTGTTGTTATTTCCTCAAAATATTGTCCTAAAATTTCCTTGTTTCCTATAATTTCTTTTGTACTGCCCTTGGGAGTTTTTATTTTTCTATTATCTCTCTTATTTTATGAATCATGCACCATTTATTTTCTTGAGTTCCTATTTGTATTTCTTGGAATATCATTCATAATAAAAGTAGTGCTTAAGATAAGTCTCAACTTTCCTATCCAATTCATAGGCCTTATAAAGAGTATTAGGCTCTCACATGTTCATTTCATACCCTATTCTAGGATCAGATCCTAATATGAATTTATGTATCTTCATTTTCTCATTATACACAAGCAAATATTTTAACAACTTAAAAAAATTCTAGTAATAAGCCTCTACCATCTTAATTCTCTATCAAATATTGGTGAATTCTTAAAATTTATTAGTATATGAGAAACTTCTATTTAAAGGATACAACAAAGTCTTCCTATTTCATATCAACTACTACTTTAATTCCTCTTTCTTTACTATAAGCCTTTCAAAAATCTAGTCCAACACCTTATCAATGTAAGGTGGCATAGGAAATTCAGGTTCAGGTGGACTAATTCTTAATATTACAGATGGTTTCTAGTTCCTTCATCCAATCTTCGGTTGCATCACCACCTTTCTCACCATTAAAATTGGAGGATTTTACATGCTTCAAATCCTTTTCCATTTCATCTTCTAACTGAATTTTGGCATGTTGTGGCTTTATAAGGAGTTTATTAACTTGACCAAATATAGAGTCCCCTACCTATAAATACTAATTCACTATGGCTCCCAACAATTATTTCTATATTTCCATCTATTCATGAAGTAAATCAACTATTGTAGTGAGGTCTTCCCTCTCATTATTAGGATTATTTGAACCTACATTTGGAGGTTTGACCTCAAAATTAATTTTTTATGTCTACCTTGTTGTTGGGGAAACACTCCCTCTTCTCCTCTTTGGCAACATTATACCTAACCACACATAGGAGAGATAGTAGGGATTAGGTCACAATTATATTATTGAATTTTTCCTCCTACTACTAACTAAATACCTATTTATCTTAAATAACCAAATAGGATTAATTTTGAATAGTTGCTCTATTCATGAAAAATGTAGCCTTATGTGGGTATGTATCCTAATACACACCACCATATGATCTTATACAAGGAAGTTTATTTTCCTATGAATCTCGCTTTGATACCAAATGTCACATCCTATTGTTTTCCATCTCATCCATGAGTCATTTTTTTTTAAAAATGGATTCAAATCTGTTTGAGGTCTAAGTGTTACTTTATTGAACAACCTAATTCCTCATGAAATCCACCTAATTATTTACTAAATTTGATGTAATATATACCCATATCTACGACATACATATATCCATCTATGTAAGTGGACTAGGTATAGTGTAAGTTAAAAATATCATTCTCATTTTCTGTTGAGCTAACTTATTCCATTCAATCCATTGAAAGGGTCATGTCAATCCCTAATTCATACATAAGTCCTATGTAGGAGTACTAAGCATATCGGTATTAGACTATCCATCTCATATCACTGATGAGTTAGTCCTTCCCAATAAGTATTACTTAATACCAATCAATGAAGACACTAGATTATCGAATATCTAACCATGCTCCATTAGACATCTTAAAATATCAAATTATTATTGGTAAAATTCATGTCTATTTATTAATCCTTTTACTACTATTGATGTAGTACTTTTCTTTAGCACATGTTTTCCATTAAATAAACCAACATCACAATTGTACATTATTAGCCTTTAGAATAGGATCAATAAACAAGTTCTTCTCATAGGATATTGCTTATAAAATAATTATCAAATTTTCTTTTTTTTAAACATGATCCAAATTATCTCATTTACTCTAATGAAGCCTATCATTCTAGGACATTAAATATCCCATTTAATTAATGTCAAGTGAATGATGTATGAACATGAAAATATAAATCCAAAGTGAAACACTCATTAATTATGGATACATAATAAATTCATTATCATTATGACCATAAAGAACCATGGAAAAAAAGACATCACACACTTATTCACAACATCTCATTTATCTTAGGAACCCTCACGGGGAATAAACCTAGCCTTAAATTTACTTCAAATTTTATTCCATAAAAATTGGTTTTATACATTGAGTCAAGGTCTCTCAATAGGCCTTTAGTCTCAACCTAAGAGTTCCATAACTCTTATAATATTACAATAGGAACTTGTCCATCAGTTCATAACCATATTTAGGTGTCATGCATTGAATCGAAGGTACAACATATTATCTTCACTCTCATCATAATAGCTCCAACAACCTTTTATATTAGAATAAGCATTTTATACCTAAATACAAGAATACAATTCAGTTTCCACAATTTTGGTAAAATTTACCCTATATTACCTTTGCCTCATCATATGATATCTATTCTCCTATGAAATTATACATAGTCCATATTTTTAATCTATAATATTTTCTTTATAAGTTCTACTACCAAACAACATGGAGTAATAATGAACATTTTCCTTAGAGCAACATAACTTTACTTTTGTATTATCTATAATCAAATAAGTAACCTTCAATATAAGAACACTATACATGATTTACTTTATGTTAAACACAAAACTTATGATTTTCATTCAACTTGGAACAATAAACACATAATCCATGCATACTTTATCCAACATAAGGAGTTTATGTTGGACATTTTGAGTAGATAAGTTGTCATTGATGTCAAGCTTTCAGCACCAGTCAGTGGTAGATTTAGTGGGAAATATCAATTTAAGGTTCTCCAATATGTGCAAAACATAGCCCGGTTACAAGAAATTATATGTGGACCAAAGTGCAAAAGAAAATGCCCAAGTAAATAATATTATAATATTTTTATAATATTATAAAAGGAGGTTTTAAATTAATTAATATAATTTTTATTATAAATTAATTTACTTAACCTAAGTTATGTAAATTAATTATTAATTAGTTTTAATATTAATTATAAATTTAATTTATATTAATGTTTTAACCCAAACGTGTGTTATTAAAATCATAATTTTAATTTTAATTCGAATTACTAAAAGCGCCGATTGGGGAGAAAAATCAAATCATGTATAAAAAGGGATATCCTCCCACCTTAGAACTTACCATGCCTTCATTTGAAAATTAATACGAATTGCTTGCAATGCGAGCTACATCGAAGTGGAAAGAGTAGTGGACTTTGAAGAAGTCAAATGGTGCACACGACATAAGGTGGAGGAAGTGCATTTTCCTTCATGTGGGCACTATATCCCATGTGGTGGGCTCCTAAGCGCTAAGGCACCTAGGCCCTATGGAGACGATGGATAGAATCACGTTGAAACCCCTTTTTGGGGAAAGCAAGGTATGCATTGGATTTTAGGCACTAAAAATTTTGGAAGTGGTTGTTGAAAAATTAACAATTAATTTTTGCATTATATTTGATTTATAATGTTGCATGGGGAGTTATAAGGGTTATGCAAATTAAAATTTTTTTGATGTCATTTGCTTTAATGGTTGGAAAGAGTTGTAAGTTGTTTGTGAAGTATTGGATATTATTTTAAGTTGAAGTTTATAAGGTGTATCAAAGAAATTATTTTTCATTTATGGTATGATGAGTGTTATTTTTAAAAGGAAGCAATAAGGTATAAATTGAGTTGTAATTATCTTGTGTCTAAGGAATATTTTTGAGAAAGTGTTGAAATGATATTGTTGTGTCTAACCATTGGAATTAGAAATTATGATTGAGATAGGTTTTTCTAAAGGTACCTTTACATCCAACAAAAGGTATGGGCATATTATTCCTAGTGAGTGATTGTTGAAATTTGTGAATGAAAAGTTGGAGTGAAAATTATTGTTTAGTTAAGAATTTTTTAGTGTGTTTTTAATTAATGCTTCAAGGTTTTCTAGAATTGATAGTTGTTGATAAAACCTTGTTTTATAAGCAATGCTATTGAAGTGATTAAGTTGAGTGAAGAACTTGAACTAGGGTTTGCAAAGAACATGAGTATCATTGTTATATGAGATTGGTTAATAAGAATTTTTGGAAACATTTGAGTGAGTGTTAATATGTTTGGACTAGTATTTTTGAGTAAGGATTATTTCATTGAGTGATTGATTGAATAGAGTTGGTTGAGCCTAGTCAAGTGCATGTTTGAAATGATAGCTCAAGTTCTATGAAATAAATTGTTCTATATTCTGAATTGATTTGAGAGAGAGGTTGAGTGTAGGTGAATGTAAAGCATATTGAGTCTCTAAAAATTCTCTATATGTTTCTGTAATAAAAGAAAGATTGAAAGTGATTGAGAGTTTGTGAGTGTGAAGCATATTGAGTCTCTAACAATTCTCTATATTTTTCTAAAAGAGTGATTGAAAGTGATTGAGCATTGTGATGAGTGTGAAGCATATTGAGTCTCTAACAATTATCTACATGTTTTCTAAAATAGTGATTTAAAGTGATTGAGCATTGTGATGAATGAGAAGCATATTGAGTCTCTAACAATTCTCTTTATGTTTCTATGAGATTGGACAAGTTCTAGTGAGGACTTGTTGAGCAGATTTGAGGTAAGTATTTGAGAAGAATTGTGGATAGAGTTGCGTGATAGTTTGTGGAAGCTTACAATACATAGTTTGAGGATAGATATAGTTGAGCATATTGGATAAGTTCTAGTGATGACTTGTTGAGAAGATTTGAGGTAAGTCTTTGAGAATACATGTGGAAAGATTAGTGTGATATTTTGTGAAAGTTTACAAGGTATATTTGAGATAAGTCTTTGATAAGACTTGTGAGTAGAGTTGATTGATTGATTTGTTCAAACCTTGATTTAAGGTTTGCTATAGATTTAGTAGAGTTGATTTGAGATTGAGTCAATATTTGTTTTAAGGATTTAGGATAGAGGTTGATGATAGATTTTTGCTAGATCAAAAGACTTTGTTTAGTATAGATCAGAGGACAGAGATTGAGGATATATTTGTTCTAGACCGAAGGACTGTGTTTAAAATAGATCATAGGACAAATATTGAGGATATATTTGTGCTAGATCGAAGGACTATGTTTAGTGTAGATTTGAGGATAGAGTTTGGTGCATATTTGAGAATAAGTTTGGGCTATACCAAAGATAGATATTGAGTATATTTATGCTAGATCAAAGGACCGTGTTAAGTGTAGATTTGATATATATATTTGAAGGTGATAAAGTATAGAGGATGATAGTATCCAATGGATAGAGATCCATTAGCCAGGGCAGTGAGGATAGAAGTATTCACTGGATAGAGATCCATTATCCAAAGCAATGGGGTAGTAGTTATTCTATAAGATCACTAGTCAGAGCTAAGGAGAAAGGAGTTCTCCTATGGATAGATATCCACGAAATTGATTAGGAGATTGGTGTCTCCTTTGGATAGAGGCCCATAAATATTGTAATAGAGAAAGGATTCCCAAGAGATTTAGAAAATTTTTGCAAAATATTTTCTTCGTGGAGTAGCCCACATTCGGTGAACCACATTAAATTAGTGTATCTATTGTGTGTGACAATTTGTACATTGATTTGGTTATTGCTATTAATATTTCCATTTATTATATTGGATAATACTATTTTGTAAAGAAAAGTAAAAAGTGGTCTTATATTGTTCATCACTCTGCATCATAGTAAGTCATGGCAAAATGCATCTCGCAATTGGTGCCTCCAAGCTACATTTCTCCATCCTCCATATGGGGTTCAGTAGATATTATATCAATTTTCTATAAGACACCCATGGATTACTCTCCAACCCATGTAGAGTAGAGAGATACAAAACCCTATGGCTCAACTTAACCTTGTTTGCAATATGTGACATCATCCAAAAAATTAAATGAAAACTTTAGTAAGTCTTAGGTTCTTTTTTTAAGCAATCACAATGCGATAGATACATTTATCACTTCATTGAGGTGTATTTTGGATAAATATTATACATAGGAGATAATTCTTTTCAGAGTTTTCAGTCAAACATGGTCTATTCAAAGTAACAATGATGCAATGTCATAAGGATACACAATATGATGACCCACCTCAAAGAACATCTCGACACAAATAATAACATATTAACAATACTTTTAGGAAACACATCTTGCAATTATGAGATAAATAAATCTTAACTCCCCTATTAATAAAAGCATGTCAATTTGACATAAATCAGCCATTATAAATATATGAATTTGGACCAAAATCACACCTTCCTCTAGTTATGGTGAATAATTAACATAGTACCCTCATTCAAAGAATAAATAGCATTGAATTAACTATAATATTGATAACTAAAGTAATAATACCATCCAAAAAGCTATATTATTTATTTTTCCAAAGTAACATGTCTATTTCCAACAAAAAATAATGACAATATATAATCTCTTCTCACAGAGAATGAACATATATTTCTCCATAAATTTACTTTCTTTTACGATGAAGACAAAGTTATTATGTCATTTTCATTCATATAGATCACAATAACAAATTTCTCTAGATATTGCTTCTTTCAACAAAGACAAAGCTACAAAATTTATATCTATTCTCAAAGAGTATAAAAGATAAATTTCTTGAACAGTTTATTTCTTCTTTCCACAAAGATAAGCTACTATATTATTGTTATTCATAAATATCATAATAACAAAATTTCTAGAACAACACATACCATTTTTAGTTAAACTAATGCAATTATTTAGCATAGATTTCACATCACTATTTACTTTAGTAATATCACAACAAAACTTAAGTGCAAACCTTGAAATAATTTCTATTCTATTGACCACATAACGTATCACAAGCACTCTCTAGAAAAAATTTTCTTCTCAATGAGGGCACATTTGTTTTCCTTCGATAGTAGAATGGACTCCCCACTTCATCAACCGTCCACACTTAACTAACCTACTAACCTCCAAGTACAACTATTCCAACAATTATTGATATATTCATTTCAATGTGGTAAAACAAGAAGCTCAACCATTAAACTATAACTTAGTAGTTGCATCATTAAAGCCAAATTTTAGATTAGTTCCATGTCGAAAGTAGATGTTTCTACCATGAAACCAAAAAAATATTGTCTATACATAACATTTATCCATCATCAAACCTTTCTACATCATGAGTAGCACAAAGCAATGCATTAGTCCAATTAAATCTAAATCAAAACAAGTATGAAATAATAGCAAAAAAAAATTATTAGATACAAAATCAGTTGTAAGTATCCTACAAAATCCAAGTAAGTCATATTATCATTCCTGTAAAGCATCACCATAGTTCCTATCATTTTTCTTATCTACAGAGAAATCTATACTCAACTTTAGGATAATTTAACACACATAGTTAATTAAAAAGTGTTTCCAAGGTGAGGTATTACAGGATTATTGGATAGTGCTTGGAACTAAAGTCACCCACTTGTGGTAGGTTGTGGTTTGAAATATCCCCTTTTTTTTAACTTGGAAAATCTCTTCTATATATGATTGGTTGTTGATGTGAATAATAGAACAATAAACATGGTGCCTAAGTGGATGTAAATACCAAATGTATGTATGTATGTGTGAATGTGGAGTCATAGTCAATCACCAGCCATCATTTGGAAAGAATAAAATTACCTCTTACCAACCACTTTTCCACCACAAAACAAACACTAAATTTAAGTGGTAAACCCCATTTTGTCAATTCTATAACATGTGGTATTGCATAATTGATCATATGTATTTTCAAATTTTTGAATTTAGAAGATTTTAGTAATAATTTTAAGATTTTAAAGACAAAATTCCATAGGTTTTATGTTTATAATATGGAGGTAGTTTGAGATATTTTATCAAATTACACTATTTTTTATCCCTTTATAGTGGTGATGGTGGTTTTGCATAATTTTACATGCAAGAGAAAAGCATTATAGGAACCAAATGGGTCATTCACTACAAATGCCCACTTTTTGTGAGCAAAACTATCCCTCATGGAATATCAAGGTAGAATATATTCTACATAGTTAATTACTTTGGAGGAATATTGAAAAACAATATATAGTTCAGGGTTATGCATAGTGGCTAATCATCATTAATTAATGAATATTTTGATTTTTGAAATTTGGAATTGGCTAATATTGGGGACCCTTGACTGGGGCCCATTAGCCCAAAAATTTTGGGTGTAAATTTTTTTTTGGGTAGATTCACCCCAATTTTATAATAATTGGACCATTTTAAGTTTAAATCTCCAATATTACCCCTAATAATAGGGGACCTTTTCACCTTGAAATTATAAAAAAAATTGGATTTTGAAACTGATTCACCAAATTTTTATAAATATATTTTAGGGCTAACCCCTTACGCATAACCCTACTTTAGTTACTAATTCTAATACAAAGAATAATCCCTTCTAATATGGTCATGAAGAATTGCATGGTTTTATTATCTTCAATGTGGACAAGAACCTATAATTTGATCCTAAGGAACTTTTGGATGCTTTCGAGGCCCTGTTTAACAAAGTATATAGCACACAAGTTAGTTTTCTAGAAGTTGATCTCAATTCCTTAAAAATGAATAATATTGCAATGGTTAAGGAGTATATCAATAACTTCAAGAAATTTTAAGAGGACATTCATGCTAGTCATGGGTTTGAAAAAATTATCGTAAGAATTACCTCAATATCATACTTAACAATGTTTCAAAATACTATGATTAGGTAGATACATTCTTTGAAATGACTTGTATATTCTTTCCTAAGAAAATGTTCTACATTTAGACATATTTTTGCTCATCTAATTAATCATTAAGAATTATTAAATAATTAAAGAGGGGGTTCTTACTTTGTATAGGCTTACACAAAATAATATTCAAATATAGAAGCTAAATATGTTAGATATGAAGTAAAGACAAAAAGGGAATAGATATTTCAAGAAGCCACTCAATAATTTGGTTTGTAAATTTTGTAATAAAGAAGTTCACAAGGTTAAATTCTATCATCCATAGATCAAAAATCTTGAGAAGGTATCTATGAATGGTAGAAGTGATACTTATATTTTATTTACATTGGGTGATGATGGTAATGATGTTGATACCTCACATTCATATGTGGTAGTTCATTCAAACTATTGGATATCTATAACAATGAAGTAATGGATTATAGATTTTGGATATCCATAGAATATTTTAAAGCATTACCATATTTTATTTAAGTACAATTCAAAGAATCTTGGTCAGTGTGATTATTGGTCATGATTCTTCCTTGCAAGTGTTTGGATATGGTAATGTTATCCTTAGCTCCTCATTACTTGGTAATTTATCCATGTTCTTGGTCTTGGTATTAGCCTTTTTATATCTATTCCATTATTCATACTAATAAAAGGGTGGAATTTTAGCTTGACATATGTGTGATTAAGAACACTAATTATGACTTTAGTATAGTAATCTAACTTTTTTCATTTTATTATAAATTTTTTTATTATATGTATATGCTTGGTGTTCCCCCTATTCTTCATCATCTTCTTCTTCTAAGAATAAATTATTTATTGGTATGTTTGATAAGGCCAATGACACTAGTAGGAAATTACATCATTAACTTAGGAATATTAATTATGGTTTCTTAATACATATGATTCATATTTATATGGAAAAAGGTCTTCCACACATAACTACACCTAGTGGAATTTGTGGGGGATACATCTTAGGGAAGCACCACCAATATTGTTTCTTAAAAGAAAAGCTAGCCATACCTCACATCCCTTTAAGTTCATTCATAATGATATTTGTGGTCTAATGGTTAATTGTTCTCTCTTCAAAAATAGGTATATTATTATAGTTATTCATTACTTCTGTAGGTTTTTTGCAGTTTTATTTCATTAAGATCAAATTTCAAGCCTTTGAATATTTTAAGACTTAAAAAATTTAGAGAATCAACATGAGAGGAAAATCAAGTGCTTCAAACCAATGGTTTTTTGATATTGATTATGTATTGATGTGTGGAAAATCAAATGTTTAAATCTTATATTAGGTTATAAATGTATGTGATTAATGGTATTTTATGCTTTCATATTATTTTTTTAGAATATGGTTCTTCGAATCAAATTTATGTTTGCAAGACTAGGTACTCTCACGGATGGATTGATATAGGACAATCACCAGAGTCAAGAGACAAAAATGGAAATGATGGATGATATTATCATAAAAAACTAAAGACCTCATGCAGATGCATTGCATAATTGTGTATTTGGATAAATTACACCATCGAGTGGGAGATTTCTTGAGCAAAGGAGTCATCCTTAGTAGTTAGATGATGATGTGACAATCATTATAAATCTTATTTCTTAAGGTTAAAAGTGGTGTAATGCAATTTTTTGATGAATATTTAACATAAGTATGCATGTGTTTTTAATGTATGAATTAATTTGGGCATGTTAATTCATCAAAAAGGTATTAATGATCATGGAGGGTATTATTACTTTATAAATGTTAACATTAGAAAAATGATTAAATTAATTAAATAAATAATTAATGTCGTAATTATGCCTTCTTAGTATTATGTTTCATATTAATCTTTGGAAAATATTTAAATTGAATTATAAATACTTGTTTATAAGATTATTCAAATGTGACCGCCTATGAACGTGGAAAAAGGAGTTCATTTATTAAAAAGAAAAAGAGATTATATACACAATTTTTAACCATAAATATTATCGATGCCAATTTCTGGTGTACAAGAATATTAAGAAAGAAACCAAGATGGTTATCCTTTTTAATGAGCAAGTAATAAAGAAGAATGGGAATGAGAGGAGAGAGGAAAAAAGGAAAAATAATGGTATTTTGGAAGAAAAGAAACAAGGCTTGATGTTTAAGATGATAAAGATATTTTTGAGGGATATTTAAAAAAGGTAGTCTCAATTTGTTATATATAGTTTGAAAAGTGAATCCTTGTATTCATACATGAAAATGTGGAATAATCACTTTCCTCTTACTTTACTGCTTAAATGAATTACCTTCTTAATTGCATTTTGTATGAGTGTACCTTCTAAACTCGAAAAAAAGACACATGGTTTTGTAGTGGGATTTTATGCTTTTCCATAGATGTGTTGTTCCCTCATTTTAAGTAGTAAGAAGCTTAGAAAATACTATGAAATAATACAATCATGCTAAGAGTGGCGGACCCATGTTAAACTACAAAACATATAATATTTTTCTTTGTTGAGTGAAACCTAAGAACTGATGTATAATAATAATATTGTTTATCAATGCCTTGAAAACTTAGAAACTTATTATGATTAAGGTATCTCGGTATAACTTTGTTGTGCATATCCAATTTATTTAAGAAAAAATCAAACTATTATGTATCCGTGTTGCCTTCCATGTTTGTATTGGAATAAGTGTGAAAGGTGAGTGATTACGGAAAAAGGAATTATTGCATTAACCTTCAAAATTAGGTTACGTAGATTAAATAGGCGGTAAATAACCTATTCGAGAAAGAAAGGGAGAAAGGAGAAATTGGGGGAAAAGAAGGATGGAAGGAATTCTCTTGCTGCCCAAATGCTGCCGTCCACTGCCGTCCAGGTAAGGTAAAAGGTAAGTTACCTTTACCCCAGTTAAAATCAAATTTTTAACCTTTTACTAATGGTAATTTCCAACATTCTCCCCCTTAAAGTTGAGAGGACTAACTATATAGTCTCTCAGCTTTATAAATTGAGCTTTAGCCATGCCTTTGGTGAAGATGTCTGCTAGATTATCCAAAGTGCTACAATATTGAAGCTCAACTGTCTGTTGTTCCACCATATCTCTTATGAAGTGATACTTCATATCAAAATGTTTTGACCTTTTGTGGTGGATCGGATTATATGCCAACTGTATGGCACTAATATTATCACAATTCAGTTTGGTTGGACCAATTTGTTTTTTTCCAATCTCTTCAAGGATTTTCCTCAACCAGAGGATTGGCTATGTACTCAACTTCTGTAGATGATAATGCTACAACAGATTGCTTCTTGGAACTCCAAGTTATTAGTCTTGAACCTAGACTAAAACAGTTCCCTGATGTAGATTTTATGTCATCTATATTACTGCCCCAATCGTTGTCACTATAACCAAATAACTTCACAGAGTTAGACTTGTGGTAATGGATTCCAAAATCCAATGTACCTTTTACATATCGTAAAATTCGTTTGGTTTCTTGAAGATGCAGCTCGGATGGGCATGCCATATATCGTGATACAAGAGAAACAACATACTGTATATCTGGCCTAGTGTTGGTGAGAAACATTAAACTCCCAACCATGCTTTTGTAATTGGTCAAGTCAACTTTTGGTGCTCCATATTCTTTGCTTAGCTGGATTCCATGTCCAATTGGTGTTGCAGCTGATTTGCACTACTGCATAGCAAATTTCTTGATCATATCATGAGCATATTTTTGTTGACATATGAAGATCCCATTCTTTGATTGATGTACTTCCATTCCTAGAAAGTATCTCATTAATCCGAGATCCTTCATCTCAAACTGATTCATCATGGAGTTTTTGAACTCCATATTCATTTTATCATTACTACCCATGAATATTAGATCATCCACATATAAAAAAACTATGAGGATATCTACTCCATTTTTCAGGTAGTATAATGTTGGTTCACTCTTGCTTTTTGTGAAACCATATTTGCTGAAATAGCCGTCAATTCGTGAGTACCATGCTCTTGGTGCTTGCTTGAGGCCATAAAGTGCTTTTTTCAATTTATAAACAAGGTTCTCTTTTCCTGGTTCTTGGAAACCTTGAGGTTGTTGAACATACACCTCTTCTATCAGGTATCCATTTAAAAATGCACTTTTCACATCCATGTGTTGAATTTTCCATCCTTTATGGGCTGCCAAGGAAAGAACAGTTTTAATTGTTTCTTGTCGAGCAACTGGAGCAAATGTTTCCTCATAATCTATTCCATATTTCTGAGTAAAACCTTTAGCTACTAATCTCGCCTTGTGCCTTTCAATGCTCCAATCAACATTGAATTTGGTATTATAGACCCATTTACATCCAACACTTTTTTTTCCCTTGGGAAGCTTCACAAGCTCCCAAGTATCATTCTTTTTAATTGAGGATATTTCCTCTTCTATGGCATCTTGCCATATATTTTCAGTGCATGCTTTTTCATAGCTAGAAGGTTCTAGCCGTGCAGCAGCCAACAAAGCATAATCGACTACATCACCCCTTGGTTCATGAGACTCATCATCCCCTGACATTTGAAGATTTTCAAGTCTTGACAAAATGTCATCCATCTCACTAGCTTGACTCCTAGTGTATCTTTGTTGGAAATTCCTATCCAACATTTGAGTAGATGGATGCCTCTGTAGTATGCGCTTTCCTCTATTTGTCTCTTTCCTTTGAGAAACTGAATCAATATCCATCGGGCTTGGAGCGCTTACAGATCTTTGAAATCATTTTGGAGAATTTGGGGGTGCCAACAAATTCCTTCTTGGACTTGGTGTACCACTTGATGTACTTGATGAAGTTTCCTGATGTGGAATTTGTGGAGGAGGACTTTTTACACTTCTTTTCTTGGGTTGTACCAATGTGGGAGGTACTAATGTAGAACTGTCCAAATTAGAGTCAAAATCAACAAATTTTTTATGACCCCATTCTCCCCCTTCATCAAAAATTACATCCCTGGAGATAATGATTTTATGTGTCGTGGGATTGTACAATCTATACCCTTTGGTTGAATCACAATACCCTACAAAAACACATGCTTGACTCTTTGGATCAAGCTTCTTTCTATTCTCCTCAGGAATGTGTGCATATGCTAAAGAACCAAATACTCTGAAATGTTTGACATTTGGTTTCTTACCGTACCATCCTTCATAAGGAGTGATACCATCTAAACTAGAAGTCGGAATTCTATTTATAATATATGCACTTGTTCTCACTGCATCTGCCCAATAGCTATTTGTGAGATGTTTTGCCTGAAGCATTGTTCGTGCCATTTCAATAAGGGTGTGGTTCTTTCTCTCAGCCACACCGTTCTGTTGTGGGGTGTAGGCAGTGGTGAACCGCCTTTTATCCCATTTTTCTTACAATAATGAAGAAATTCATTTGAGGAGTACTCTCCTCCTTTATCAGTGCGAAGACATTTTACATAGTAGTCACTTTGCTTTTCTACATTATTTTTGAAGTCTATGAAGCAATCAAATGCTTCATATTTGTGTTTCAAAAAATAAAGCCAACACATTCTAGAATAATCATCTATGAATGTTAGAAAATAAGAATTATTTCCAAGGCTCTTTGTTTGCATTGGACCACAGATGTCCGAATGTACTAGCTGAAGAGGATAGCTTGCTCTCCATGCTCGGCCTCTTGGAAACTTCATTCTGGAGTGCTTTCCCAAAGCACATGCTTCGCATACCTTTTTATGTTATGGAATTTCTGGTAGTCCTGTCACCATAGCTTGTGATGTTAACATTTTCAAGCTCGCGGAATTGAGGTGACCATATCTCAAGTGCCACAATTAACTTGGATTTGTAATAGCAATGTTTGCAAGTTGAGCTCCCCCTGGCTCACCAAATTTTAGAGGGAACAACCTATTCTTTGTCATAGGTACTTCAGTGATGACTCGGTTACAATTGTTTTTATCAAAGATTGTACATTTTCTTTCATCAAAAACTAATTTGTAATGCATCTCCATCATTTGGCCAACACTTAACAAATTGTGTTGTATCTGTGGAGTATAGTATATTTCATTCACATTTTTAAGGCCTTCTTTTGTTGGAACTTCCATAGCTCCTATGCCTTCAACTTGCAAGGATTTATTATCCCCTAACTTAACATGAGATTTGTAATTTGAATCTAATGTAGCAAAGAGATTTTCTTTGCCACTCATGTGGTTGGAGCAACCAGTATCCAAAATCCATGTATCATTTAGATTTTGATCTGGATGTCCATAAGAGAGAAAAAGGTTTGGTGGACCTTCTTCTTCTCCATAGAATGAGCCATATTGACTGCTTTGATCTTTTGTAGACTTTGACCAGCAGTCCCGAGCGAAGTGGCCTTGTTTCCCACAATTGAAACAAGTTGTTTTAGTCTTGTTACTTACTCGTCCTTGATTTCCACGGCCTGCATTGCCGCTTTGGTTCTGATTGGCTCCTATGTTTTGATTTCCACCTTTGTTTTGATTACCTCCTTTGTAGGAGTTGCTTTGGCCCTTGCCTCTTTGTTGTTGACCTCTGCCTCGGCATCTTCCTTGTCCTCGTCTTGCACTTTCATTCGAAGTGAAGGCTTTGTCATCACCTCCATAGCTTTTTGAAGGTGCACCTTGAAGTCGCTATTCATGTGATGTTAATGATCCAATCAAACTATCAAATGTAAGAGTAGAAAGATCTTTGGATTCTTCAATTATGATTGCAATGTGATTCCACTTAGGAAGATGTGTTCTCAACACTTTCTTCACAATTGTTTCATTTTTTGTGTCTTCACCTAAATTTTACATCATATCAACTACTGCTTTAACTCGAACACAGTAGTCTCCAGCTCTTTCATTTTCCTTCATTCTAAGATTTTCAAAATCTCTTTTCAAAGTCTGAAGCTTGACTTGCTTTACTTTATCACTTCCTTGGAATCCTTCTTTCAAGGCATTCCATGCATCTGTTGCAGTTAAGAAAGATGCAATTCTTGGAAAGATACTTGGATCTAATGCTGATTGAAGATGGTATAAGGCAAATGAATTATTTTTCTGTGCATCTTTGTAGATATTTTTATCATTTGCACTTAAGGTAGTCCAATCTGTTGGAGCAATGTAACCGTATTCAATAATATCCCATAGTCCTTTTTCGATGAGTAATGTCCTCATCTTGATGGACCAAGACTCATAATTATCCCCTCTGAATTCGGGAATTGGTAGATTATTATGTGATCCCATTTATCTACTAAAACAAGAAACCTCTCTTTTATAGTCTTATTGCAAAAAGACTTTACAAACTATCAAGCCCTGCTTGATTTAAAATCATAAACAACTCAAACTTGTTCAGCCATTACAAAATTGTCAGTGACTTGTTCATCATCGTCACTGATCAATATTATTTCAGGAGAAGGAGGTTGTAGGATTTCAACTGAATTACTATAATGAGTATATTCTGATCCTTGTGGAGCAATTGCAACTGTGTCAAATTGTTCAAACTTGCTGCCAAAGGAGTTATCTTCTGAATCTGCTTCGTATCCTTGATCAGGATTTCTCTGGTGTGCAATAACTGTGTTTTGCAACTGTGAAAAAATTGTATTAAGTCCTAGTGTTTTCACGTGCCTATCAAAGTTTTCAGGAGTTGTTCTCAGTAACAACTTGCAGAGGGCATGATAACAACCTTCCGATCTTATCATTTAAGAAAATTTCCCAGAAATTTTCTTTTACAAAGATTTCCTCTTAGGAAATAGTAATAAAAAAAAATTAACTTTCTAAGTTTTTTATAAAAAAAACTTTACAATTATTTCCTCTTAGGAAATTTCATTTAACTTTGAATTTTTTTTTTTTTTGAAAAAACTAATGAACAGAAATTTCCTCTTAGGAAATTACACACACAAAAAAATATATTATATATATATTTTTTAAACTATTCATTAGTTTTTTTTTTTTTTTAATTTAATTAAAAAAAATTTAACTATCTATCGACCCCGCCGAGAGTCGATCCTACGACCTCGCGGGTGTCAGGGCTGAGGGTAGCCGCTGCGCTACCGGGCTGATCCGGGAGCAATGCGTGCTCCCCGCCCCTTGGCTTCCGCATCAAGCGCGAAGCTTAAAAATTGTTGGGACTAATTGTCCCACATCGCCCGTAGGGCGATGTTTTAGTTATTTAAAAATAACTAAACACCTACTATACTTTGACTGCCTACGGGCAGTCATGAACATGCAGGTTCCTTTTGCCACGTCACCACTCGGGCCATGCACCAGCGCCACATCAACGCACACTTTGTGGATCGCCACATCACCTTCCTTGGGCCGTGCACCAGTGCCATGTCACCACACCTCAGGGATCGCCACGTCACCTTCCTCGGGCCGTGCACCAATGCCACATCACCACACCTCGGGCCGTGCGCCATTCACACGTCACCACGTGTCGTGCCACGTCAGTCTCGTGCCTCGGGTCACATGCAACAGATCGCCACGTCAACAGCACCTCGAGAATCATGCAGATCTGTTGCTCCTACGGGCCGCCTCGTCCAGCTCCTCTAGTGCCTCAAAAATTGTGTCGAACTGCTCCTGCAAGCCACCTCGGGATCCGTGCCGCCTCGGCTCCTACAGGCTGCCTCGGGATCTGTGCCACCACCTCAAACTGCGGGCCCCACTGCCTCGAGAATTGTACCTCTCTGATATTAAATGTGAAAGGTGAGTGATTACGAAAAAAGGAATTATTGCATTAACCTTCAAACATAGGTTACATAGATTAAATAGTCGGTAAATAACCTATTCGAGAAAGAAAGGGAGAAAGGAGAAATTGGGGGAAAAGAAGGATGGAAGGAATTCTCTTGCCGCCCAAATGCTGCCGTCCACTGCCGTCCAAGTAAGGTAAAAGGTAAGTTACCTTTACCCCAGTTAAAATCAAATTTTTAACCTTTTACTAATGGTAATTTCCAACAATAAGACATTTGTTATCTCTTCTTGCTTGAGAACTATTGTTATATTGTTAACATTAAATTTAAATGACTTCATAATTTGGTATTGGCCTATATTATGAGTCATTTTCATGGAGAAAAATCCCTATGCTAGTCCCTAGAGAAATATCATGTATTAATGTGCCCTATTATTTATTTTTCTAAGAGGATATTACTTTGTATTTTTCATACTATGTAAATCCAGGACGCTAGCAGATTCCTCTTGTTACAACTTGAACTGGATAACTATTAATGTGAGGCTAACTAATTTTTCCTACATGAGTTATCATTCACATTACAGATTAGGTAAATGACTATTATGTTTAAAAAAGAGTTTTAATTAAAACATAATATGCAATGATCAATTACGTCAACATTGAATTAGGTTATTGAAAATATGATTTTTATCTACTATATGTTGTAGACGAGAAAAATATTCGCCATAGCAAAATAAAACTAAACAATATATTTTATGTTTTTTATCCTCTTTTGATTGCAATAAAAACCCTCATGAGGTTATACAAATGTATGAGGGGGGAATGGCTCCCCTTTAAAAATTAAAATAGTGCAATTACCTTCTTCTACTATAGCCTTCGACACGTGGTATTTCTATGACCATCGCTTTGTTTTGTTGGATTTTTTAGTCTAGATCTGGATCTAGATCTAGGTTGGATTTGGATCTACAATTAGACCTAGATCTACAAATGGATATGGATTTGTAAATGAATATGGATTTGTGAATGGATATGGATCTATGAATGGATATAGATCTAGGTCTGGGTTGGTTGATACTTGCATACAAGTTCACTATAAACCATCAATAGTATATATTGAGCCTCCCAAAGTGAGGTCAAAATATAAAATAAATAAATTAGAATGCAAAATACTTATATTAAAATGCAAAATAAAAATACCTTATCACATATAGATAGATCTTATATTCCTTACCTAATATATGATGCGATGCATCGAGTCATATCTAAAAATTTACGCATAGGTTACCTTTGGATGCCAGTCATCTGGGGGGATGATAACTACATTTGTGAACTATCTAGGGCAATATATCTACGATTAATAGTTATTTGAGGTTAGATGGTTGAGACCTACAGTATCCTACCACTATCAAAATTAGGATCTACACTTGCAAACTACATGATCACTGTCTAGTAGGATATGGGGATGGCTATAAATGATTACTTATGGTGTTTGATGAAAAATTTATTCGAATTCTTGACAACACTTCTATGCATATACCATCCTATTTCTTAATGGAGGAAGAAGGGGATGTATTTAAAATTTTTGGAATGGGAAAGAGTGGCCTCATATGAATGATATCCACGTGGATAGGGAAGACAATTAGGGATATCTTCCACTCAAGTGAATAACCAATATTAAACAAGCTACTTATTAGTTAAATTTTTTAAAATAATAATACATTTATTATTTATTTATTTTTAAATAAATAAATATTTATCCATTCAAGTGCAGTTAACTTACATGAGATATAGAACTGAAGTAAAAGGGTATTATCCATTGTTTTTTTTTTTTTAAGTTATGCACTTCTTATATTTAAGGTGTTAGTTAACTTGCATGAGATGTGATAATTTTATTATTGAAGTTAACTAGAGATTGCATTTGGGTGAAGATAATCCTCACCCATCCAGATAAGAATAAACTGGAATTGGAGTGGATTGGAGTTCATTTTTGGATGAAAATAATTTTTACATGTACTTGATCAAGATGGGGGAAGGTGAGGTTGAATTGGAGTGAACTAGGTGATGATGTGGAAGGGAAAACATTCTTACAATGTTTATGGGCTAGACATAGGAGGGTGAGAAGATGGGAGGTGGAAATGGGTAACCTAGGTATAACTAATTAATTTATTAGTTAACACTTAGGTAGGTGAATATTATTTAATTTTTATTACTTAATAAATATTAAATAAATATATGCTAATAAATTGTAATTAAGTAATTAACATTAATGTGTTTGATTTTTGTGTCTACACATGCCAACTTAGGTAACGGAATATTGTGTTCTAAAAGAGAGTAACTAAAACATAATATAGAATGGTCAAATATGTAAACGTTGAATTAGATTACTAAAAAGGTATATAATCTAATGTTATAACATACATGCTATGCTTCAATAATTTTTATTAAGTATATAAAGGAAAAATAAGATAAGTTATGAAGATTATACATTATATTATTTTTTGTAGAAAGGAATGTATATTTAATCTTGTTATATTTGATTGAAGGTAAATTTAAATTAATTTTTTTATTTCCTTTAATAACAAGGAATGTGGGATTTCTTTGAAGATAATACTAATATATTGGGTTGATATGTAAGCAATGATAATGGTTGTCTAATGTGGAATTAGATACCATTTTGAGAGAAGTATGGGATTATCTCACTTGAATTGTATGGTATTATTGTTTTCTTGGTGTAATTTACATAATATAAAGGATCATGATTAATTACGTATACATATATGAGTCGTCCTGATCCCTGACTTCACTTTCAAGATATGAACGGAGAAGAAGGATCAAGAAAACAACGAAGTGGAATAAGAGATGAAAGTATCCATTTATAAAATAAAAGGAATTTATATTTTAATATTATTTGGTTAAATGTAATATTTATGAGATTTACATTGATGAATGGTAAAATTTTAAGGTAAATGTTGATTTTTTCATCCAATGAATGATGGATGTGATGTAGAGATTTATTTGTAATATTGAAGAATATGAAAGGAATATTTTTGAAATATTATTTGAGAGTTAATATTTTCTTTCTTGTAAAGATGAATTTAAAGGAAGTTGGTAATATGATAAGTAGAGCATTTTACTTCTCAATTTATTGGGAAATGAATATAAATGCTTTAATTTATTGCTTGTTTTCCTTTTTTGAAAGAGAGAGATATAAAATATAATTGTTCTTATGCTTTCATAAGGGAAAAACATGTTCCTTAAGGGGGGAATTTTAAAGAAAAAACTAAAATCTAGAAAACCTTTACGACAATATGTGATGAGGCAATACCTATGCTATTGTGAATGCTAAACCTTGAATGGTGAGGCTTGGGTGTATCCAAAGTAGTGAGGCTTTTGGAAAATATTAAGTAGGTATTATTAGACTATAATTCCTAGAGGTGAGGGCTACAAGACAATAAAGTGATGGCACCTTGAACAATGAAGATTGGGTGGCCATGCCTATTGCCATTGGGAGTGGTAATAACCTTAGTTAACTCACCACAAAGGTGTGGTAACTAATCACTAAGGCATTGATTAACTCACCATGTAGGTGTGGTAACTACGCATCAAGGCATGATGCCAAAATAATCCTACATAGATGGACTTATGTAGGGTTAGGGAAATAATGTCCCATTTTCTATAAAATAGACTTAAAAGGGATAATATCTATGTTGTGATCAAATTATCTTATACTCAAGAAGAGTGTAAGAAAATTATGGGGACCACTATTGACATCCTTTCTAAATGGTGAGCTTTCGAAAAGTGAAAAGCTAACTCATATCCACTTGAGTTTCATCTACAACAACAAGATATTAAAATGTGGTTATGACTTGTTAATATTAAAATATTATTGAGACATATTTGTGAACCTTACTTGTGAAAAAAATCTCTCTCTTGGGTTGGTCTTGTTGGGTGGTTACAGGTGGTATGAGAGCTCTAGGTCACAAGGCTAGAAGCTTTCATAGAGTGTACCTAGTATTAGATTGAGTTGATGTGTTACTTTGGAGAGACTTACTACTATAGGAACCTTAACTTGATTTGGGACACAATGGGTATTACACGTCAGTAGGATGAGTAAGATAAAGGAATGAAAACCCTATAGAATGTAGTCTCTTATTGGGAATGGCACCTTGTAGGGAGCAAGTGTGGCCATAATAATTATCAGGTGAGTGATAATGATCTATGTTAGTTCATGGGGGGTGATGAAACCAATTAAATATAGAAATATAATTTTGGATAAAATTATAACCTAAATCAACTCCTTTTGTGGCCAAGAAGAATGACACCTATATTTAGGAGAGGAAGAAGAGAATATTCCAAGAACCTGATACAAGCTAGACAACAAGGTGCTGAATTTAGATCTCGAGTGGAAAGACAAAGTGGATGTTTTGAGAACTCTAATAGGGATGTGGAAAACCTTACTACCATAGTTTCATTGCTACAAAATGGAGCAACAAAGAAAATTATTGGAAGTACTTGTTAGTCAAGACTCCAATAATAGGAATTTTGAGAGAAGGCATGAAGAGGATCCAGATAGAGAAAACTAGGAAGATAAATCTCAAATTGAGGCAAAGCTTGCCAAAGGCCTGAATAATATCAACATATATAAGTTTAGTGGTAGAGGAGGTGATTCAGTAGAATATTGGATGAATGAATTGGAAACATATTTTTCTATGAAGAATTATTCTTCAAAAACACAAAGAGTATGGGCTACCCTCCATCTACAAGTTGCAACTTTGGAATGGTGGAACATATTCAAGGTTAGTAAAAATATCTAGGCATTGAATATCCAATGGGATAATTTTGTCTAATAATTTAAAATAATATTCTTATTATATCAGTTCTATGTACAAAATTTTGAGGAATTCTCGACACTCCAATAGGGAACAATGATTGTTGAGTCATATTACCAAATATTTGTGAAGTTTCTAAAATATATTCTAGAATATGATGTCAATGAGCACTTAGAAGTACATAAGTTCATCTTGGTAGTGGATCCTAAGATTAGATGTATGATTAATCTACATAAACCAAAATCCTATATAAAGCATACGATTTGTCTTGATAGGAAGTGTCCAAAAAGCAAACAAATAGGACCTTCTTTAACTATGGAGGGTTGTTATAAGGATATCAACAAGAAATTGATAAGAGAAACAAGTGTGGGTTTATCAAATGGGATAAGGAGTATAGAAATAAAAGCAAAGAGAACCTAAAGTTCAAGAATAAGAACAATGAAAACCAAGTAAATTATAAGATAAATTTCCAAAAAAAGGATACTATCAATTCCCAACCACAAAACCAAAAGGAGACAACACAGAAAGAGGGAACAAGTGAGAAAATAAAATAAATACCTCAAGTACCTAGGGGAGGTTATTTCATTTTTGGGAGCTCTCATTATGCAAAAAAGTTTCTCCTAATGATCAAAATCAAGTAATAGAGTTGAGGAACAACCACATCGGATCTATGCACTAACCAAAAATTAGAACCTGTATGGACAAGCAATTCCCATGTTATTTATAAATATGTTTTTTAATAAAAAATTTAGAGTATTAATTGATAGTGGAGCTACATATAGTTTCATTTTCACTAGTGTAATTGGGGATATGCCAAAAAAAACTAGATTTTTAGCATAAAGGTGGAAAGTTGAGAATGGATCTAGACAAACATACTCAGTGGATTAATGTTTGTCTATAGTCAACATCACCTTATCCAATGTATATAACATTTGGAACTTGTATATAGTACTACTATATGCCTTTGATATTATACAAGGAATGAATTGGTTAAAGTCTCATGGAGACCTAATCAATTTTCAAGATAGGTATGAACTATATTGACAAGGATAAGAAAAGAGTGAGGGTTCAAAGTGGGTAAGGATCTTCTTGACCCAATTTTTTTTCAATTATGTAACTTAAAAAATAAATCAAGAAATGTGGAATGGTATATGTAATTAAAATAAATGACAAGAAAAATGACAACAAAAAGTAGAAAATGTTTAAGAAACATATGATTCTACATGAATTTAGGGATGTATTTCTAGAAGATCTCTCAAGCCTCAAGTGTGAATTTGCATTCACCATTGAATTAATATCTAGAGTTAAAATTATTAATAGAAATCCTTATAGGATGAATCCTATTGAATTATAGGATTTGAAGGTGTAAATTCAAGGATTTTTGGATAAAGTTTTGATTAAACCTAGTGTGTCTCCTTCGGGTGCACCAATTTTATTTGTTAAAAAAAAGGATGGTTCCTTGATATTATGCATCGATTACATAATCCTAAATAAGGTGAACATAAAGAATAGTATCCCTTGCCTATAATTAATCTATTTGATCAATTAAAATATGCCACTATTTTATCAAATATTGATTCAAAATTTAGATATCATCAAGTAAGGATTCATGAGGAGGATGCTCACAAAACATCTTTTAAGACTAGATATGGGCACTATGAGTTCACAATGTTTTCATTTGGGTTGAAAAATGCACCAACAACATTTATGAATCTAATGAATAGTGTATTCAAGAAATATATAGATCAATTTGTCTTGATATATTTAGATAATATCTTGATATATTGTTGATGTCATAAAAGACACATAAGCTTGACGAGGCCATAACTAGAGCTTTGGTTGTCCATTTGAGCATTTATGTTTTTCCACAGGCATTTATGTTTTTCCATAGGCATTTATGTTTTTTCATGTAGGTGTGGAAATAGCTTGACTTTTGGTGTAGGCATAGATTTTAATAAGGAAAGTTGTTCATTTCCATATCAGTTATTTCTAGAGTATTGTAAGGGTTGTTATTGTTGTTAATGGAGAATTTCATAGTTTTGGATGGTTATTGAAGATATATCTCTAGATTTACATCAAGTGGTATCAGAGCAGGCTTGATCTTGTAGAGATCATGGAGGTAAGAATATTTGGTTTTTGTTTATGTGTTTATTACCTTATTTTGGAGGAATATGAGAAGAGGAAGGGTTGGATATGCCCATATGAATAGGTATATCAAATATTTGTAGAGGAAAATAGCTCAAATCATAGTTGTGGTGAATCATCTAAGACCAAAAAATCCTAATGATGTGGATAGTAAAATGGGTGAAATTCCACATGTGAAAGGGGAAGAGGAACACCTAGAGGAAATACCATTTTTAGAAAGGTTGATCAAGGCATAGGAAGGTAATAATTATGGAGTGAAGGTTGATGTTTCTATGTATGGAGGAGGGTTACAACCACAGGAGTTGTTAGATTGGTTAAATCATATGGAGAAATTATTTGAATGGAATAATATGGCAGAAGATAAGAAGGTAAAATTTACATGTACTAATATGAAGAGCCATGCATTGGTCTGGCGGGAGAACCATTAGAATGAGAGATAAAAAAGGGAAAAGACAAGAACAGGATTTGGAAAAAAATGGAGAAGAAATTGAGGGTAAAATTTCTCTTGGTAGATTATGAGCAAATCCTCTTCATGAAATTGTAGAATATGAGGTAGAGAGAACATAGTGTGGAAGATTATACCAGTGAGTTTTATAAGCTCTCCATTAGAGCAACACATGAGGAATATAAGCTCTAGAATATATCCAAGTATGTTAATGGTCTAAAATTTAGCATTCAAAATGAGCTTAGCATGCTCAAGCATCATACTATAGATTATGCTTATCAGTTAGCTCTGAAAGCATAGGAAAAGAAAAAAATGAATAATTTCAAGAAGAATGTAGAAGTAAATAGAGGAGCGTCATCCTTCCCATCAAGATAAAATGGAGGGTTTAATACTATCAAAGGAGAATTCTCAAATACAATAGAGAAGGATGAGAACCCCAAATAAAATTCCTATACTCCTAGAGAGGAAGGGGATATCATAGAGGAAGACAAAGGACTTGGAATTCTACCCATAGGCCATATGTATTTTATAAATGTGGTGAAGAAAGTCATAGAGCCTATGAGTATCATCAAAGTCAAGGATATGAATGGAGGCATACTGAATAACCTCGGGTCAATTTAGCTAAAGTAGAGGAGGTGTAGCAAGATGTAGAAGTTGCCACAGATATGGGTAAAAATTTGATAATGAGGATAATAATCATTCCAAGTAAAGACTAGATTTTAGAGAGGGATGGTAGTACCTCCTAGCTATGTAAAAGCATTTTGAAGATAGAATGCACATCTAGATGACATGTATATAAACATATTATAATTTGTGATAATATGGTCTCAAATGATATGATAGATAAACTAAGTCTAAATGTGAGAAGCATCCATATTCATATTGTATAGCCTATTTTAAAATGAGTAATGAAGTGGTTGTAGAAAAGAGGTTTTTAATTAAATTTTCTATTGGTAATACTCATAAGTATGACATGTAGTGTGATGTTATACCTATGGATGCCTGCCATATATTATTAGTGAGGCCATGGTTGTATGATAGGAAGGTAAAACATGATAGATAAAATAACACCTATAACCTTTTGAAATATGGTGTTAAGGTTGTTTTACCACCTCTTAAATAGGAAGGATAGGATGAGAGTTTTTTGGATACCAAAGAGTCCAAGGTAAAAATGGAAAAAATAGGATTTTATTATGTCTTCATAGTGAAGAAGGTAACATACAAGGTTATAAATATGCCACCAGTAGTAGAAGAGTTGTTGGGAGATTTTACATATGACATACTAGATGATATACCATATGGATTACTACCAAAAATGGATATTCAACATCACATTGATTTGATCCTTGGTGCAGTGCTTCCAAATTAGGTAGCCTATAGGATGAATCCAATGCAGAATGAAGAGTTGAACTAACAAGTGGTTGAGTTGTTGAAGAAGGGGTTAGTAAGAGAGAGTATGAGTCCTTGTGCAACACTTTCTCTATTGAAACTAAAGAAATATGGCTCTTGAAAAATATGTGAGGATAGTAGGGCAATAAACAAGATTATAATAAGTATAAGTTCCCAATACCTAGACTAGATGATATGATGGATGTGTTGGTCAGAGCTAAGTATTTTAAGATTTATTTGTGGAGTGGGTATTATCAAGTGCATATTCATAAGGGATATGAATGGAAAACTACCTTCAAAACATGATATGGATTGTATGAATGATTAGGAATGCCATTCTAGTTGTTTAATGCACCAAGCACATTTATGTGGATGATGAATATAGTACTGTGAGAGTATATTGGTAAGTATATTGGTGTCTATTTTGAAAACATTCTAATATATAGTAGAACTAAAGTTGAGAACCTATTACACCTAAATTTGTTATTGGAAACACTGAGAAAGGAGATATAGTATGTAAATTTGCAGAAATGCATATTTATGTAAGATTTTAGTGTTTTTAGGGTTTATGATTTTTGAAGATAGTGTGAAGATGGATCAAAAAAAGGTAAGGTTAATCTTAGACTAACCTATTACCACAAGCATAATAGGGATCAGGAGTTTCCACGACCTTGCAAAATTCTATTGTAAGTTTATTTATAATTTTAGTAGTATTGTTGCACCAATAACAAAGTGTACCAAAGAGAAAGATTTAATCTGGACCTACGCAGTGACAAAAATATTTGATTTATTGAAGAGGAAAGTAATAGAGGCACTAGTCCTGGTGTTGCTAGATTTTAGCAAATTATTTGAAGTTTATTGTGACGCTTTGCATGTCGGCATTGGGTTAGTATTGAGCCAAGAAGAGTGACTAGTAGTATTCTTCAGTGAGAAGTTAAATGTTATAAGAAGTAATTATTCTACTTATGATTTGGGATTTTTTGCAATTATGCAAGCCTTAAGAAATTAGAGGTATTATTTGATAGCAAAATATTTTGTCCTATTTATTGACCATGAGGATTTGAGGTATATTAATACCCAAAATAAGTTAAATAAGAGACACACTAAATGGGTGAGTACACTACAAGAATACACATTTGTTCTAAAATACAAGTCAAGTAAATAGAATCAAGTGGTAGATGTGACCAGAATATTAAAAGTGTTTAAAGAAGGGGATATGGTGATGGTGCACCTCAGGAAAGAAAGGTTCCCAAGGGGCACATACAACAAGCTGAAATACAAGAAAATTGGGCCTTGCAGAATTATGAAGAATATCAATGATAATTATATGAGGTGGATTTGTCATAGGAACTTGCCATTTCAATTGTGTTCAATATATCAAACCTGTACCTATCCTAAGGAGAGATAAATGATATTAAGGAGGATAGTAAATTGGCTTGGGAATGATAGATCCCAAGGAAACAAAAACAAAAGATCTCATAGGTCTTGGATGTGGAGGTGACTAACACTAGGTAGGGATATTACCAAATGTACTTAGTACAGTGGGAAGGACTATCACCAAAGGATAGCACATGTATTTCAAAGTGGGAGCTTCATCAAATGGATGGTTATCAGTTGTAGGAGTTTGAATAGCCAAAATTGCAAGAGCTATGTTTCTCTCAACCATATGAGAATGATGTCATAAAAGACACATGAGCTTGTTGGGTCCATAACTAGAGCTCTAAATGTCCATGTGAGCATCTATGCTTCTCCAAAAAGTATTTATGTTTTTTCTCGATAGGTGTGGAAATTGCTTGAATTTGGGTGCAGGCATAGATTTTAATATGGGAAGATACTCATTTCCCTCTCATGTATTTACAAAGCATTATAAGGGCTATTATTGTTTTTTATTTTTAACATGGTGGAATCGGTAGCCACCATGAATCCGAGCAGGCTGTCCAGCTTTTATGGCTGCCATAGTATTTTGCATTGTCCACCTCGAAAGCCGCCACATAGATATTCATGCAGTCCACCCCTATAACCACCATGCCACAATAATTTGAAACCTTTTACGCCACTTAAAGAACAAGGAAATGGACAAGCATTCAATCCGATGAGGCCCGCAATTTGAAACTTGGACCTCCGCCCCCCTTATAGGGTTTGGATGATAAGGGCTATTATTGTTGTTAATGGAGAATTTCATATTTGTGTATGGTTTTTGAAAATCTATATTTGGATTTACATCAATTATTGAACTAGGTAATAACATGATCAACACTTGAGGATAGTTCTAGAGGTGCTAAGAAATAATCAAATTTATGGAAATTTATCTAAATACGACTTTTATTCCCTCAAGTCCAATATTTGGGGTATATCACATTTGTAGAGGGTATTTTTGTAGATTATAAGAAATTTGAAGCTATTTTGAGTTGGCTTGCACCTACTAATGTGTGAAAAGTGAGAAGCTTCATGGGAATCACTAGTTACTATAGGATTTTTGTGAAGGACTATTCAAAAATTGCCTATTCTATTACCAACCTTTAGTAAAAAGGAAAGAAATTCAAATGGATAAACAAATATGAAGCTACCTTTGAAACTCTAAAGAATAATTTGACTACAACATCGATTCTTAAGATACCAGATTCTCTAGAGAATTTTATAGTATGCAAATATGCTTCATTATAATGTTTGGTAGGGGTATTACCTCAAGATGAAGTGGTAGTAGCATAAGTCCAAAAAACTTAAGAAGCATTTTTTAAATTATGTTACGCATGGCCTAGAGCTAGAAATAGTTGTACATGATCTTAAGATCTAGAGATACTATTTTCTAGGGAAATGTTTTACATTAAGAGTTTGTGATACATATTTACTCAGCCTATGTTAAATGCAATGTAAATAAGATGGGTAGAATTCCTAGCAAAATGTAACTTTTTTATTGAGCATATCAAAGAAAAGGTAAATAAATTTGTAGATACCCAAATAAGGAGGAGGACCATAACAAAATTAGCTCATAATAATTTATACTTTATGGATAAAGTAAAATAAATACAGTTATATGATTAGTATTACATCAAAAATTATGTTAAAATAGAGATAAATCCTAGGGAAAATAATAATTTCAACATAAAAAATAGTCTTTTATGTTTTAAAGATAGGGTTTGCATACCCAAAACTGATGATCTAAGTAAATTAATCATGCTAGAGGTACATAGATCTCCTTAGAGTGGCAAAAATGAGATAAAACATGAAAAGTACCTTTTCTTAGTTTGGAATGAAAAAGGATATCACTTGTTTTATTGCTAGATGTTTAGAATACCAGAAGGTTAAGGAAAAACACAAAAATCTATATAGAAAATTATACCCATATGATATATCACTGTAGAAATGACAAGTTATATCTATATATTTTATTGTAGGTTTACCTAAGACTAGGTATCAACATGATGCAATTCTTTTGATAGTTGATAAGTTGACTAAAGTTGCACATTTTATGCCATGGAATATTAAGGACGATGCATTGGTGGTGGAAAATAGGTTTGCCATGGAAATATTTAGGTTACATGGGTTTCATAAAATGGTCATTTTAGAAAAAAATTCTAGGTTTACATAAGAATTATGGCAGGATTTTCATTGTGCAGTAGGCACAAAGATGAATTTAGTTATGCATACCATCCAAAAATAAATGGGAAAATAGAGAGGTTTAACTAAGATATTTAAGAAAATATTTGTATGTATTGCATGGACAAAAGTGTATGTGGGTAGAATTTATACATTTAGTTGAATTTACATATAAAAATGTGTATCACGCATCCTTGGTAATGGCCCCATTTTAAGTCTTATATGGCAAAAAAAGAACACCTCTATCATGGGACAATCCGAAAGATTGGGTGGTGATAAAATTGGACACTATTATAGAGATGGAGGAATATCTCAAGGTGATCTGATAGGGGCTCAAGGAAGTAGTTGATCACCAAAAGAGCTATGCTGGTCTAAAAATATCACCAAGAGAATTTTTTGTGGGAGATGGAGTTTTCTTAAGAGTGATACCCATGAAATGTTCCAGCAAGTCAACTATGTTGGATCCTTGTTTTGTTGCACCTTTTGATATCATTAATAGGATAAGACCAGTAGCCTATAGACTTGCATTTCTACCCAACTTATAAAATATCCATGATACTTTTCATATATCCTTGCTTAAAAAATATGGTGTTGATCCTTCTCATGTTATTTACTTTTGTTTTACCATATCTTTATAGGTTTATTTTTCTATTTATTTTTCTTCTTGGGTGTTCCTATATTTTTTCATTCCTAACAATACTTTCATCTTCGTAAATATCTTAAATCTTCTCACACTACTCATAGTAATATTTCTCATATTTAGGTTTACCTTGTTTTTAAGTGCAAGGAATAACCTCAAAAGCACAATCTTCTTTATGTTTCCCTAGAAACCATAAAGTTCAAGTATGCTATTCTATAGCAATTACCTTCTTATTATTTAAAATTTAAATTTTTATAGGTTTCCTCCATCCTTATTTCTTTATTATGTTGCTCCTGAAACCTTGAAGTTCAAGGTATAACATCTTCATCCTTTTCACTCTTATTAATTAGAGAGGATTCTATAGTACTTGAGGAAAACGAAGATGATTTACCTAGAATAAACTTGACCTATTTTGTTGTCTTTGTTTTAGGATTTCTCTCCACGTGTTCTTTTACACATTTTAATTCCTTCTAAAATTGCCAAATGATACTGTAGAAAGGATTTTTTTACCTCTTATTTCAGAGTGGAATTTCATTGATCTGATCTATCTTCTATTATTGTATTATTTCCACGCTTAATCTTGAATTTTATCTCATGGTTAGAAATTTTTATATCTCTTTCTTCATACTTTTCACTCTGAAAACCCTTGCAATGTGTCCAATCTCATAAAAATTATGGCAACATGTTTTCATTATCCACTTGTTGATCTCATTCTCTTAATTTAGATTTTATCTTAATGGATTGTGGTAAAGGTTTTGAAATATCCATAGCAAAACATATTTGAGTATAAATAGCATGATTTCACTCCTTAGTAGTTAGTCCTTCCTTGATGGAGTTTCTAGGGTATTCCCAATATTCTTTACAGTATCCTTATTTATAAGTTGATATGGAAGTCCGAAAAGCCTAACCCATAGTGGAAGCTTCTTAATAGTTTTTATCTCAACATTTTTTTTTTTAATTTCATGGTCTCAAATAAAGTGTATATCTTCCTCTAAACCATGGGATACCAAACACTATTTTATCCCTAATATCTAAACTAGAAAATATAATAAAAAGAAATTTAGGATGAAAATTCATAGAGTAATTTGAGTTTAATCCCCACTTCCAATTGATCCAATTTTGAATCTACAAAAACCTTGTCCATGATATATGAAACTTAAGTATTAATCCTCTAATGTTAAGAACCTTTGTATCATGCTTAATCATCTCACCCTTTATAATAACTTGTGGTGTAACATCTACCATTTGAATGAAACTTACCGTGTATTCACTCTTCTACTTAACTCCAAATTGAGCCCCCATACATCAAACTACAGCATCCTGACTTTCCATTAGGAATTTCAAATATGTCTTTCCTTCCATACTAGCTAATGGGGATTGCTCTTGGCTTGCACTTCCTCTTTGATCACCTTCACTCTCGACTTGCACTCACTCCTAGCTTGCACTCTCTTCTGACTTGATTTCACTCTTGGCTTACAATATCTTTTATCTCTTATTTTCCTGATGTTCCATTGCTTCAATATCTTTTTAGAAATAATGCTATACATATTTTTAGTAAGGGTTTGAATAATTTATACACTTTGGATGAACCCACTGCTATTTTACCATAACTAAATCTTGGCTTCCAATCTCTTTTAAATTGCACTTCATCCTAGCCCGTAGTTGATTTTATTCAACTTGATCACACTTTGCTTTCTACTTCCTACTCACACTTTCTCCTAACTCCTAGCTTGTGCTTTTAACCGCACTCACACTCACTTTTTGCTACACTCACTCCCAGCTCATGCTTACACTTTTTTTTAGCTAAACTCTCTCTCACTCCTAGCTGGTTCTTGAACTTGCTCCTACACTCACTATTCACTCACACTCACACTCATTGGTACTCTCCCACCCAACTCAAATTCACTAGTGTACTTCCTACCAACTCACACTCATTATTGTACTCCTTTTTTGCTTGAACTCACTACTACAATCCCTCTCGAATCATGTTTGCTATAGTCACTCCAATGATGTGTTAAATTCTTATGGACTAGATAATTGAGTTTCTCTTTATACCTACTAAATATTTATTCAATATGGAATAATTTTTATAAGTATATTCTTCTTTTAAATTATATAATGCTTC
This sequence comes from Wollemia nobilis, assembly GCA_028583015.1. NCBI lineage: Eukaryota > Viridiplantae > Streptophyta > Pinopsida > Araucariales > Araucariaceae > Wollemia > Wollemia nobilis. Next base: position 41,935 of record JAQPPZ010000386.1, on the reverse strand, counting down.
CTATTATAGAATTTATTTTATAGTAATATATGCCATTTATGTAATTAATATTTTTATAATTAAATATTAAATATTTATTTTCACATTAGAATTAGTTAATGATCAACCACCTCTAATCTTATATTTATTTCTTATGAGAACCAAAAATTTTAGTTTAAGATAATATTTCTCTCTTTATGCATTATTTAGGCTCAATTGTCTTCTATGTTTATCCCATGAACTAATTCCTCCTACTAAATCAAATTTATAAGAGTCTTAAATTATGGACTCTATTTACAGTTGTTTAAGGTTATCACTGAGACACTGAATATAGATATCAAATATCTCATGATAATGGATATGAAAAGATCATTTGACACTATTTGTCCTAATGATTGAAGAAAGGCTCACAATTAACCAATCATTCTAAGTAAAAATTTCATTAATAATCATATTCAAAGAGAGTAACTAAATCTATATATGAAGAATAAGATTCTTGTATTTAATATGTATGAGTTTAAATTGGGAAGGAATTAGATGTGCAAAAGAATATGTCAAAAAAATTTAAAACAAAGGAAGTGAAAGAGGTTAATTTTATAACAAGTAAATCATCTTCATTTTTCTTAAGTAGCATAATAAAGAAATGGGAATGGAGGAAATACATAAAGTTTTAGGCAATTTAGGAAAACATAAGAAGGTAATTAATATGGAGGAGAATCCTTGCACTTTATGGTTTCTAGGTAAATATAAATAAGAAAGTGCTTTTGAGTATATTACTTGCACTTTAGATCCTTCAGTGTAAGACAAACCAATAGATGATAAGTCTCACTATGAACAAAGTGAAAAATTGAAGATATTGGTGGATATGAAAGTGTTGGTGGAAAACAAAAAAAAAGAAAATGGGAAGACCGAAGAAGCAAAAACAAAGAAAAAATAAAACTCAAAGGGATATTGATTTTGAAAAACAAAAGTAAATATGTATCTATTAACAAAAAGTGTGGCTAATCCCAAAAATAAAAACAAAAAATTATGATGAAAATTATATCTTGGAATATTAGGGGCATGAATAATATAAAAACCTATAAATTGCAAACTCCATGATTTTTATGAGATAAAAGTAGAAAAAATAAAGAGCCTTAAGTGAATATTATGATTAAAGTGGGTGAATGAAAAATGGTATCAAGGTGGAAATATTAAGGTTTCGTGAGTGGGGGAGTCAAGGAGAATATAGACAAGTGATGGAAGGAAATTAGATATGGGATTATTGTACCCAAACCAAGAAGACAAGATAGAATATAATATACTCATATGGTTGTAAGGGTGAAGTTTTCTAGTGACTCTACATATATGAATGAGGATTCAAATAATCACAACTAAAATAATGCTTCTTTTATTATTCATTCTTGTATACTTGATAAGTGATAATTATTGTTAAAGTCAAACATAAATTAAAATAATGCATAATTACCTTTGATAAGTAGAAATAATGTACTTCTTGAGCTCTTGATTCTAGAATTGAGATTAATATCCCTTTTAATATTTCACTTCTAACCTCTTCGAATATAAATCATGGATAGACATATAGACGGTTAGATCATGATATACATGGATTTTTAAGCTATAAATAGGCTATATATAAAATCTAACAATACTACATGTTTCTAAATGTGTAATTTGGTCTTGTTTAGGCCAATATCAAATGTGTGATGAGGTTCTAATGAGAACTATTTATGTAGCCTATGGGAATGTGATTATGTAATACCATAGGCATTCCTCATTTATGTAAGCTTATAGTCATGTTTATGTAAGCCTACGAGCCTCATTCCTATTTCACCCTTAGTGGGATTGGTTAATCCACTTTATGGATAACCTTCATTTTAAAGGGTACTTTATTATTATTTTAATATAAGGTTAATTTTATGTTATCTTGATTTTAACGTCTCTTTGGTAATTTAGTATAACTATAAATACCCCTCAATGAGGATCCATTTTTATGAAAGTGTTAATAAAATATGATACATTACGGTGCCCATGGGGAGCCACCTTATATGTATTGTCATCTCCCTTCGTATATTTTCTATCATTTTTTGTTATCTTTTAATCATATTTTTTCTCTTTTCGGCATACAAATGTGACAAATGCATGTTTTAGAATATTTCTATAAAAGAGAATCATTGGAAATTATTGACATCACATTTAGGTTTTTTTTTTTTTTTTCAAAATTTTTATATTCAAATTATTTTTCCATATATTTTTCCCACCCAATGGACTACTTTGTTTGTGCATAGACTATCCATTCACATTTGTCATGAAGGTCAATGTTATCTTGACATATGTTAGAATTCCTACACTATGGACACAATGGTATGCTTGCATGTTTGGTTTTGTTTATTGTCGTTTCTAGATCTTATGGAGTCTTCCTTTCTATGTTATGCAAAATGGGAGTCATTTAATGATAAAGGCCATTCTTTTTTATAGAAATACATGCAATGAAATTCCAAATCTATAGTCATTATAGATAATTTTGCATGATCAGTGTGTATACATGCTAGATAAGTCCATCTATAACTCTGTTCTAGGTATGTCCATGGCACAATGGATTGATATCTTTCTTGCATAGGAGAGATCTCTAGTTCAAGACTCAATGATTTTATTTTTTATGTATCTTCAAAAATAATGGAAATAAAGGAAGTTTTCAACTATCAAACTTTAACATCCACTCAATTGGTGTAGTGGTTGGACATCATCTTTGCATAAGAGAGGTAACTAGGTAAAATATTGTGAGTTCTTTTTGTTTGGATTATCTAGTTGGATGGTTATGTGCTAGTGGTTAGGAAATCTTCACAAATACTCTTCCCACTATATGTTATAATGGTTGGGCTAGTTGCTTATGGTATGAAGATATCAGGTTCAAAACTTGATGTCAATACTTTTTGTTATTGCAAACAAGGTATCACTCGCAAAATTCTTTGTTTAATTTTTATACTTTAGTTTTATTGCATGATTATGGTATGTTTGCTTATATCCTTTATTAAGCCCTAATTTCATGCTCCATTGGATTGAAATATATATAATATTACAATAATACATGATGATGTATGTAATAATACACACTCACTTGAATTTTTAAAGTCATTTAGAATTACTAATAGATAAAAGTGCATGATATCTCCAATTTATTGCAATAAATGTGTTATCTCACTATGATATGTATCATATGATATGAATACATGGTCATTATGTCATGTATGATAGTAAGTGATTATATTTTCTCATCCAAAATTATTTTTATACCTCTTTTCCTTGTTATAGTTTTTATATTATTTTAGGATTTTTTATTTTTTATTCCTCTTCTATATTTTTTTTATTTTTATTTAGGGTAATGTCCTTGCAAAACTCTATTTCCAACCCTTTATACTAGCTTCATAGTGGCTATGAGAGTGATGTATATATTTGGAGAATGTTACTAGCCTATGTTAAGGCTCTTATAAATCTCCATTGACAACCATAAATATTAGTTTTTTAGTCACTACGAGAGCAATGTGGTTGCTAGAGGAATGTTATTAATCTTTAACAAAGAAATATACCATTAAAATAATAATATAATTTTCAAAATAAACTTGTCATAGAATGATATCATAGATAAGATATTTGATGAAAAACATTTCTTGGAGAGTAACATGAATTTCTTATTTTTATTTTATTTCTTTTTATTTTTCACACATTTTACTATATAGATCATGCTCCTCTATGTAATGGAATACTTCAAAAGTTTATCATGGATCTAACTAAGACTACTTAATAGTGTTATAAATATAGAAAATTACTTTTTTGGATTAATGATACTATATTATTTGATATTTAGTGGTTGCTTGTACTCTAAAAAATCCTTACACTTGGTTTAATAAATGCTAATATATGAGATAATATGAAATAATAAAACTAATGTTAATATCATACCTTACATAGGTTACCCCTTGTAAGGTGAATATGGGGTTAAGATGTCCTAATGTGATTATACATGGATGGCAAATACAAGAGTCTTGGGAGGGTAAACCCCCAGATTGATGTCATATAGTGAATGTATAATCTAAGTATTATATTTAATAACATCTAAAAAGATATTAGATTTGGTAGGATCTAGGATAATATAAGTCATCCATTATTTTCAAGAAAAAATAATTTCTTATCACAAGGAAATATTTTTATCAAATCATATTCTATGTTTAATAGGAAATATTAGCAATTTTGACTATGAATTTTTACATTTGGGTTATGTCTTATGGTGAGAAATAAGGATAAGATATTTTTATTGTTTAATATAAATCATATATTTTATATGAAGTATTAAGATGGAAAATATAATGAAGAAGGTTATTATGATGAGGTTTAGGAGTTGCGCTTCTACATATGGGGATGTAAGGCCTTTTGAAATTAAACATAGGTAAGTAAATCATAGAAAGGGGTGATTGGGATTAGCATAGAAATATTAATTTACACACTTTATTTTAGATGTATGTGGATGACTAAAAGGTTTATAAAGTAAATATAGAAAACCACTTGATAAGTCTTGGGAACTAGAATCAAGCAAACATTTATGAACCTTAGAATAATTACAACCCTAAATTCTAACACCACTCATTAGGGGTCCACATATCCCCAGCTTGTGTAAGTCCATCTACATAGGTGCTCTAAGCATAACATAAATAAGATATCTATCTCATATCCATGATGAGCTATCTTATCCATCTTAGTATATCAAGAGGGTACTCTTACGCCTACACCATTCATAATTCTATCTACATAGATGCACTAAGTGTATTACAGATAGGTCGTCCATATTTATCCCTCTATACAATTCCTTCAAATAAAATAACCCATGAGCATAACAATTATGATTTTCAAGTATCAAACATACATATAAATCATTCATATGTGTTTTATTATAGATTCATAATGATGGTCATCCTTATTTAAATAGAACAACAAAGCCATAACAAGCTATCTATAGATAGTAACAAGATCATAAAATAATAACAATACAAAACACATGTGACACACCATATACTATGGTAAAACCTCGAAGGTAAAAACCTAGCCTCAAAAATGTCCTTTTTCCATTTCATTAATTTAATTGCCTTCAATACAATCATGTGAGAGGAATTACATAATTCGTTTTGATACATCCATCAACATAGGTACTAAAGAACCCCCATGATTCCTATGTTTTCAATACATGAATAGTTTTGTTAATTCATATTACATCTCAATGAGGAAACCCCAAAATTCCCTCAATTGAATTACTGGAGTGGGCTCGAATTCTCATCGATGATCCGCCCAATGAACTGCTAAGAAAAATATTTTAAATTGATGTGAACAATAAATACAAAAACCCTCGAGACTTCATTGATTAATTATAATATAGATTATATGGGTAAAAAATAGGCTAGATTTAGGTAAATATTAATCTGAAGTTTCTCTACATATTTATACAGTACGTAGGCGATGCCTATTACAACCATGTACAACTGATAACCCAAAAATAAGACAATTTATTAGTCTATTATAGTGACTGTAAGTGTAGCTACAATATTTTTTGTAAAAAGGTTGGTTGTTTGTCGAAGTCATATGTTAATGGCTAAAAATAATGCTTACCTAAAGTTTCAACTACTTTTGTATTTTTTCCAAAATTTGAATGATCTTGGTTAACATTCAATGATCAAGGTGTAGGCACCCTCCAATGGGGTGTAGATGTGATATTTGTATTAAGAGTAGGTGACACACCTTAGGTGGGGTGTAGGCACCTTCTTACACTCCATGGGATGTAGGCACTACATTCATCTTGAGAGTAGGTGCCATACCTTTTATGGGATGTAGGCACTTTCTATACTTCATGGTATGTAGGTGCTACATTATTAGTGGGGTGTAGGCACCTCCTCGGGGTTATGCATAAGAGGTCATCTCCAAAATATATTTATAAATATTTGGTGAATCATTTTCAAAATCTAGGTGAATAGTGTCCAAACGCATGTAGAAGGTTCACTATTATTAGGGGCACTATTCGAAAATTAAACTTAAAATGGTCAAATTATTATAAAATTGGGGTGAATCAACCCAAAAAAAATTGCATCCAATTTTTTTGGCTAATGGGCCCTGGTCAAGGGTCCCAAATATTTGGCAATAAATAGCTGCTATGCATAAATATCTAATTTAGTGATAAATATCCGCTATGCATAGTACTAAATCTCTTAAAATTTACGAGAGGTAGGTTATTCATCCTTTTTGGGGTGTAGGCACCCACTACACTCTGTAGGAGGTATATGCCTCAACCTTAGTGTGGTTTAGGTGCTTCCTACACCCATAGGGACTACCTTTAGAATGTCTCTATCACAAGAAGTAGTATCTCATCCACAAAATGTGAGAATTGTATAGGACCTCATCTCACAAATTTAAAGAAATCTATAACTACACACATGCATAGATATAATACCAATAATACATTATTACAAAACTTTCTATTAATTATAGGTAAAATTTGTACCAAAAATACATCTTGAATACTAATTGAACAAATAATGATAACCCCACAAATATAAATAAGACGAGCATTTTATGTGCTCATAAAAGATGATACTCTTGCATGGGGTAGGAAAAATTAGGGTGAATATACAATTGATTCTTGATACTTGACCCTTTTCCAGACTACCCCAAGCTCATTACATGATATATTCATGTAGCTATGGGCATAAAACCTTTGGTCCAAAGTAAGATTCTTCATTTGGCTTCTACTTCATAAAAGGGTGCTAACAAGTAATAATTGATGAAAGGAGAGATGCATGGGCATTTTATATGTGAGATGTGTTGGCAGAACATAGAAATAATATTTCAACTTTTATAGAATACCTCATCACAATAAAAATATAAAAATAGATGATAACTTTGCTAGGAATACCAACTCCCCTCAACCAACTAAAAGGAAATTAAAAGGTTTAGATCGTGTGGAGGATGTTTACCCTAAAACAACCAAGGATGCTAGTTAGGCTGAGCCATTAATTATATCTATAAATATTGGTCACCCCCTCTTATCTGCTTCTCAATTGTTCTTAGTATTTTCCTCCTTATTTTGTCTAGTCTAGGGTCTTCCGATATTTTTTTGCTAGATCATGGAGGCTCTCCTTATGTTTGTTCTTGGAAGATATTCCTAAAGGCTCTCTTTAAAATAATTTTTTTAAATGTAAAAGGTTTGAGGACCATTTCAAAACCCTTTCTTTCTACCAATAAATAAAAAAACTTTGCTAGGAATCTATTGCTCTAAAATATATTCTATAGAAAAATTTGGAGGAAGTGGTGTAAATGAGATGAAATGGAACAACCCTCTCAATAGATTTTTAAGTGGGGATGACTCTCCTTTTAATGAATTTGTGGAATGAGAAATAAGTAAATCTTCAACTAAGTGTATAGATATAACCACTTTATCTAGAAAAGGATCATAGCCAATATGATAGATTCACTCCAATGCCCATTACAAAATCTCTAGAATTCTAAACAAAAGTGATTTAATATAATATCTAGATTACAAGTGTCTCCAATTGTAATCACATCAAAAGAGGTAATCCAAATCACTTAAAATTAGTAATTAGAACTAGGAATTGAAAATATCCTCTAGAGGAAATGTGTAATATTAATATGGATGAAGCCTCAAGAGAAAATCTAGAAAGAGTGAGTATGGGAAGAATAGGCCACCTCTCAAATGGAACCTCTACTTTTATCTTCATAATTATCTAGGTATCTTATATACTAACCTAGCAAAGGGATATGACATATTAAGGGGATTAAAAAGTCTCTAGTGGTGGTATGGAGAAAAATTTAGGTGGAATCAAACTTCTAAATTATAATTAACCACTTAAAAGGACTACATAAGCAAAAGAATATAGATTGGAAACTACAAATAATATTTGAGCAAATATATATGAACCAACAACACTTTGAGATAGTGAAGTTTATACATGTATTTAGAGATCATAATAGGATGGTATTTGTGATGGATAATTGGGATCTTGATTGAGTAGAACTCACTTGCTATGAATATCCTCTGAGATCATTGGCTGAGTGGACCAGAGAAGCTTATTTTTCCATTTTTACCATTGGTGATAGTATTGCTTGTTGTATCTAGATCTATATATCCTTGGTTTATATGGTTATGATGCAGGACATAAAATTGCAACCCAAAAATTCCAAATGTATCATTCATTTTCAGAAAATCTATACACGTAACAGCCCACAGGCTTTACAATCACCAGTGCTTGGCTTGGTTCATAGAAACTGGTGCACGACTCAGATTTCTAACTCACTCCATGCAATTTACTAATCCTGCCTACCACTTGGAATGGAATCACACTCTCAAGCCGGCTCTCTACCCTCGGCTTCCTCAACTTGACTTCGCAAGTTTCTTCTGCAGTTCTCTAATACTGCAATCTATGATTTCCCCCAAAAAAAACCCCCTAACCTATTACACGGCTAGGTTTTTATAGATGCCCCGACCCTCTGACCGACGCTTTGTCTTCCACTATGACTCTCCATATTCATCTTCTTCCCTATGTCTTGATGCCACATGTCATTGACCATCATTTCATGAAGTTGCGGTGTGCTATGTAGCTGCCTGCACCTTGACCTGTTGAAACATCATTTTTGGAGTGATGGCATTTTCTGTCGCCACCTGCATCTTGCTGCCACATGCCCTTCTGTAATGGCCTCTGCATCTGCCTGTTCTTCTCGTGTCGTGAGCCGCGTGTTGTGAAATTGTGACATTTTTGTGTCCTCTGTCGGCTCTTCCCCTTGCCTCACGAAAATGCTACATGTCACGAAATCGTGACAGTTTTCCCCCCTTGGCGCTCTGCTTCTTTTCTTGTCACGATTTTGTGACATGTCGTGATATCGCGACATATTTCTACGCTCGCCCTTCCTTTTCCTTTTTGGTAGCAAAATTGTGACGTGTCGCGCTATTGTGACATCTCTATTCTTCATTCATCTTCTCCTCTTTGCTTCCCCTCACTTCTTCGGGTTGTGAAAATGCGACATGTCGTGAAATCGTGACATTTTCCTCTACTGGCTCCTTCTTCACCTCCTGGTTGTGAAACTATGACATGTCTCAAAATCACGACATCTTCCTCCCTTGGCTTCCTTTTTGCATTCTGGTCATGAAAATGCGACATGTCATGAAATCACAACATCTTCCTCCCTTGGCTTCTTCTCTTGCCCTCTGGTCGTGAAAATGCAACAGGTTGCGAAATCATGACATCTTTCCTCCTTGGCTTCTTCCTCGCCTTCTGACCATGAAACTGCGACCTGTCACAAAATCGTGACATCTCTTCCTCTACGCCTTCTCTCTCTTCAGCGGGTCATGAAACTACAACATGTGAAATCGTGAAATCTTCTCCTCTACGCCTTCTCTCTCTTCGGCAGGTCGCGAAACTACGACATGTCACGAAATCGTGACATATTTCTCTTCTGCACTTCATCTTGCCTTTGGTTCATGAAATTGTGACATCTTCACTTTCGGCTTCCTCTTTCTTCCCTAGGTCGCGAAACCATGACATGTCATGAAATCGTGACATCTGCTCCTTTCGTACTCTCCTTCTGCCCCTAGGTCGTGAAATCGTAGCAGCTCTACTTGCAGCCTTCTCCTTCCTGCTTGGGTCATGAAATCATGACATGTCGTGATTTTGTGACATCTTCTTCCTGCTAGCTCCATTCTCCGTTTGTGTCGCGATATCGCAACACATTTTTTGTCGCAATATCGCGACATCTTTCTCCGTCTGCTCCTCTCTCCTATTTGTGTCATGATATCATGACACTTTTTCTGTCACGATATCGCGACAAAATTTCCTCCTTGCTCCCTTCAGCTTCTTCTATCGCGATTTCGTGACACGTCGTGAAATCATGACGTTTTCCCTCCTTGGCCGACTCTTCAGAAGTGGCCCTCCTGCCACTGGATGCTTCTGCATCAGGTGCTCCAGGATGCTCCTGCATTATGTTACTCTTTTTTTTCATAGATAGGTGTAATAGATAATATGTAAATAAGAATAGTCCAACATCCTCTATTAAAACTTGGTTTAAAAACCTTTCATATTGGCAAGGTAGGAGATGTAATCTATTTTTCAACTAATTTAATTTATTAATCCTTTTTAGCAAAAAAATAAAGATATCCCTTAACCAAGCATTTATCACCCAATTGTAATATACATCTACAATAAGCATGAATACATGTTGAGTGCATATTTTTTATTTTTTGCTTTGTGCATTGTTCTAATGAGATTTTAAACTTAATAACTACAATAGCATTATTATATCGCAAAGGTAAGTCAAAAAGTTTTGGTTGCATAGGATTTTTAAAATTTCATTGATTTTAAATATTTTGCTCCAATATTCTATCTTTTTTTTATTATAAATGACTTTTTTTTTAAATAATTGTTATTTAGTTAGATTTAATGAATAATAATATTATTTTGAATTCCTTATTTTTAGTTTTTGTTTTTTGTTTTCTTATAAGCAATGTAGTTCTACCTAAAAATAGATATGAAGGTAGTGTATCCAATAATTGGGGTGGACAATGGTAATGCAGTTGTAGGAAGGCCTATAAAATGAAGTGATATCAATAAAACAATGGATATGAAAGAAGAGGAGAGAGAGGATAATCATGTTTTATTATAAGTGTATTCAAAATAGTGATGAATATTTTATCTGGTGAAGATATACATATGGGTGGATATTGATGGAGATAAAAAAATAAACACAACTCAAAGGATAGTGGTGATGGTATTGTTTAAGTAGAATGAACATGAAGCAGAAGGGGATTAAATACTAGGTGGTTATACATGAAAAGATAATGAGAAATATTGAGGAGTCAATATGGAGATACTTTATAGGTGTTGAAGATTTATGAAGATGAAAATGGGTAATGGAAGTTGAAGGATGATAATTATTGGCTGGAATTATAGAAATTATGGTGGTGAAGATAAATTTTCTAAGTATGATAGTAGGAAAAGAGGAGGATTGTGGTTGATAAACATGAATATGTATAATTAAATTTGAAATAACAGTATCCATAAAATAAAAATGGAGGTAGGGGATAAGATCTTGAGATAGACATGAGAAGTAGGAGATAACAAAAATTATAATATGTTGGTGTTTATAAGGTTGATTATTGGTTTTGATATTTATTTATTAATTATACTGAATATTTGGAGGTATGTTTCTCTGGATAAAACTTAAGGTTTTTTATTTGACAATTTTTCATATAAGACTTGATGTAGAATATGATAGTATTTTATAATATATTTAAGTGATAAAAATAAATTAATTCTAAAATCAAAAATTTACATGATATAGTGAAATTTAGAATAATTGACTAACATACTTATGTGCATGAAAAATAACTATATAATATTTATCATACCATATTACAATGGAATATTCATATTAGCCTCAAAAATACCAAGAGATGACTTAAAAATAATTTTAGAAATACCATAAAAATGCATGCTACTATCAAAATATATTTTTCCTTTCATTGGATCAAAATTATTTTATCCCAAGACGGAAAGCATATTACGGAATAAAAGATTTAGAAGACAATAATTATTAATTTTAAAAATATTCATTCAAAAATAGGCCAAGATAATTATGTTCAAGGTGAGCTTTTACAAAAAGATCCATCATTAGAATATAAAAACATAATTCATGCTTGATGACAAACATTACAAGGAGAAACTACATGAGACAATTTTATTTCCATCATGTTAAAGCACTCGATATAAATGGATTAGCTTCAATTATTTCAAATATTTTGGGATATATTGAAAATTTATATGCCAATTATAATATAAGAGGGTGGGAAAAGGAATACTATAATATATGATATCAATTCCACTTTATCACACTAGTTTTCTAGAAAAGTTGAGACCAAATATTTTGATATTTTTAGATTGAAAGTCTCTAGTAGCATGAATTATAATATAATTCTAACAATAAGTGGAAATATATCAAAATGCATTCTACAATATGCATCCTAGAGGAGAAAGGTAGTTTTCTTTATGGTACACAATTTATTAATGGTATATGCATTTTCTAAAATACCATATACATTCAACTCACTTCATGAAAAAATAAGTATACTTATAAAATTGGACATGAAAAGGGCATATAATAGAGTTAGTTAATGTTTTTGTATGATGTTAGAAAAATTGATTTTGTTGTTGGTTTGTGTGAATGGAATAGATATTATTTTTTAAATTAGTTAATGTTAGAAATAGAATATATTCCATAATTTGGGTAATGTAATTGTATCTTCCAAGCTACATACTTTGATTACTTTATGTGCAAGTTATCTAGTTACTTCATGCAATGCAATTAATACATAGGTGTCAATGTGAAGGTTGTATATGTGCAAGTTGTCCCTTGCACAACTAGGTAGAGTTGTTGGGGGATACAGTCAGATAGTGTAGCTTAGGAGATAGTACAATTTTGTGTACATCATCCATTGGTGATGGGTGCAATGTAGTTTAGTAGCTTTATTAATAGAGTATTCATTTATTTAGCTACATTGTAATATTTTATATGATTTTTATTTACAACATATTTTAGTCATTTAGCATATTTACTTTATTTCATATTATTCTACATTTTGTGATTATTATATCCCAGTGATCATTCATCAAAAGGTAATAGTGGTATCAAATCCATGATACATCTAATATGTGTATGTCAATAGAAAAACCACCATTATCTTTTAGCTTGAGTGTTTTGTCAAACTGACGTACCGCTAGACCAACCACTATCAGAATATATTAGAAGAATCTAGGTGGTAAAACTAGGGAGAGTCACAAATTTAGTACTGAAAGAAATCTCAGTTTCATAAAATACTAAGATCATTGTTGTCTAGATTATTTTTTGTAGAGTTGCAAGGAAAACTTGTGAATACTAGGAATAAAAATTCAATCCACTATATTGACAAATCATCTAGTGAAGATCATCCAGGTTATTTGGAATTTACTAAGTAGTACCTAAATTTTATTTTATTGTAGAAATTAATCCTTAGAGGATTGGGATTCCTTATACAATGAAAATCTAGGAGACTCCAACTTTATTTCCTGAATATCAGTGTGCCCTCAAAGTGTAGATATTAGTTCAGTATGCAATACGAGAATATTGATGAAGAAGACTTCTAATGAAGAATCGTGGTGAATACATAAAACTAAATATCTTCATTGCTGGATTGAAGTAGTCCACAATTGAAGAACAACCCATAGGAGCCTTGATACAAAAGGCCATAGTATCCTTGAATAACAAGCTATATCAGAATTGATACAAAAATTCCATAGTAACTTTGAAGAACAGGCCATAGAAGCCTTGAAGATGAAGCCATAGAAGTCTTGATACCGAAAAGGCCATAAAAACCTTGATACTAAAAAGGCTACAAAAGCCTTAATACTGAAAAAGACCATAGAAGCCTTGATATTAAAAAAGGTCACAAAAAACTTGATATTCAAAAAGGCCATAGAAGCCTTGATCCTCAAGAAGAATTTGAAAAACACTATATGATTATGAAGTAAACTAAAATTTTTAGTACTAATATCTTTGCTGCAGGAAAATAAGATTTAGTGAGTTGGGAAACTTCCTACAAGAAAGTTAGGAAAAGTATCTCCTTCATAATCAACTCTGCCCAAAAATAAAAGTTGAGATATCAAGAGAATATAGGTGTTAAAACTAGGGAGAGTCACAAAGTTAGGATTGAAAGAAATCTCAATTTCATAAAATACTAAGATCATTATTGTCTAGATTATTTTTTGTAGAGTTGCAAGGAAAACTTGTGAAGACTAGGAATCAAAATTCAATCCACTAGATTGACAAATTATCTAGTGAAGATCATCCAAGTTATATGGAATTTACTAAGCAGTACCTAAATTTTATTTTATTATAGGAAACTAATCCTTAGAGGATTGGGATTCCTTCTACAATGAAAAGCTAGGAGACTTCAACTTTGTTGCTTGAATATCGATGTGCCCTCAAAGTGCATATATTAGTTCAGTATACAATAGGAGAATATTGATGAAGAAGAATTCTAATGAAGAATCATGGTGAAGACATGAAACTAAATATCTCCATTGTTGTATTGAAGTACTCCACAATTGAACAACATGCCATAGGAGCCTTGATACAAAAAGGCCATGGTAGCCTTGAAGAAAATGCTATATGAGCCTTGATACAAAAAGGCCATAGTAGCCTTGAAGAACAGGCCATAGAAGCCTTGAAGAAGAAGCCATAGAAGTATTTATACTGAAAAGGCCATAAAATCCTTGATACTAAAAAGGCCGCATAAGCCTTGATATTGAAAAAGGCCACAAAAGCCTTAATACTAAAAAATAGCATAGAAGCCTTGATATTGAAAAAGGTCACAAAAACCTTGATATTCAAAAAGGCCATAATTTCAAAAACAATATATGATTCTGAATTAAACTAAAAATTTTAGTACTAATATGTTTGTTGCAGGAAAATAAGATTTAGTGAGTTGGGAAACTTCCTACAAGAAATATAGGAAAAGTATCTCCTTCATAATCAACTCAGACCAAAAAAAATAGTTAAGAGATCAGGAGAAGATTTTATTGAAGATCTTCCAGTATTGGAAGAAGAAGAAGGACTATGAGAGTCTTGCTTGAAGATAGAAGTAGTAGAATCAAAAGATCCAGGAGAATATCTCACCACCAACACTTCCAGGAGTAAAATATTGAAGATAAGGTGTCAAGGAATACCATCATAAGCTACAATATCAAAGACCTTGAGAAGGTCTCATAAAGCATTCAAAAAGTGCTAGGAGAGCCTTGTTGAAGATCATCAAGAAATTTCTTTGGAGAAATCATTGGAGAAATTCATTACCAAGGTGAAGTCCCTAATAGTGAATTACTTGGGATAATTATCACCATCCAAAAACAAGCCCAAGACGAGAATTTGGCAAGGAGTGCCAAATCTATGAAGGAGAATTTAGCAAGGAGTGTCAAATTCATGAAGGAAAATTTTGCAAGGAGCGTAAAATCCATGAAAAAGAATTTGGTAAGGAGTGCCAAATCCCAGAAGAATATCCTACTTGAAGTTATAATTTGACAAGAAGACTTGAAGATAGAATAAGTTCACTCAAAATTAGGGATTTCAATATTACCTCTCACAGCAATAAGGCATCACTTTAGAGAAAAATATTTCTCCAAATCTACTACAAAAGGAGAACAAAAAAATATAAGAACAAGCCACCAAATCCTAGTCTACTAAAATAAATTTTGAGACCATCATTTGGTGAAGAAGGAGCTATTCAAGACATCCTTGTAATGACCCTTCATTATACATCCTTTCTAGAGGAGACTTTTTTTTTTTATAAACATTATAATTGAGTTTGAATCAAGAATCACTAGGAAATAATCAACAAATTCCAATCATATTAAGGGAGACGTTACTTAGTAATCCCAAGGCTGCATAATATTGATCAATTGAATAGGAATAACCCTCCTATTAGATTTTGGATTTACTTTATTACCCCTCCCAGTACAAGGACGTCATCAGTGGCCACCCTCCATTTCTTTCCATTAAACCCATTGGAAGAAATTCTTGACCACAACATTATATAGTAATATAAGACTAACTTAAGATCCCTTAAATTAGAATCCAACTAATGTCATACCGATCAAAGTTTGATATAATGAATCAATTTAATTCCATCCTCCCGATGGTAGTTAATGAGAACATCACGTTTTCCATTTATTCCCATATGCAAGTCGTATTCTGTATTTACTAAAGAAATTAATTTTCCAAAGCCATGAAGGAAATAAGATTCATATTGTCCCACTAATTTTCCAAGTGTTTTACCTTCAAATTTAGGTTGATTCCTAATTCAATACTTCAAGGTATAGACTATTTTATAATATCCTTGAATCTCTATATTTCTTTTAATTATTGGAATCACAATTCTATTTATTAAACATAATCAATTAATAATTCTCATTAAATTTCATCTAAAGAAACTACTTTTATTTGAATCCATAACAATAATAATTGCAAACTGCCATAATCAAATATAATTATTCTTCTAAATTAACCATAAATAAGGTAACCTCTTATATACATCCACTAGATACTTAGCATTATATGTAACATGTTATCTTACAATTTGTTACTCAAATAGATTTCTTCTTATAATAAAGTTCCTTGCAACATAAAGTCCTATTACAAGGATCTAAAATGAAAATTGCTTCATATAAATTCAAGGATCTTTCATCTTAAGATTTTAGTACAAAATAGTAGAAATTATTTGTACAAGTCTCCTCTTGGTCCGTATCTTAAGATGCTTGATGGTTGTAATATATGAAATGCATTTTTTCACACAATGTATGCATCCACTTCATTAAATGAAACAATTCACATAATGATATGCATACTTTCCATAAAACCCTTCAATTACAAAATTACTTTCATACATTTTTTTTTTAATTTGTGGAAAACATCCCAAAAGGGATGCCACTTTCGGGTAAGACCCAAGGAGGCAGGGGTATCCATTCCGCCAAAAACGCCCAGGACTCGGACCTGGCCTACCACCTTTGACATACTCAAGGAGCAAACAAACACACAAAACCAATTTAAAAATAAGTAAATAACAACAAAAATAATAAAATAAAATAAAAAACATGCTCCTTGAGTGTGTCAAAAACAAAAGCACAACCAAACATGCACAATAAGATAAAAGAAACCACAACACAAACCACATAGAAAAACACAAGAACCACATAACAAAACACAAACAAGACAAAAACAACATAACACTACAAAGACATAACCCAAAAAAACATGAAAAATAAACACAACCAAAACCTAAAAAATTTAAAAAATAAAATAAAAATAAAAATAAAAAACAACCAACAACAGAAAATAAACAAAAACAAAATACATAGAAAACACTCACACATAAAAACATGAAATAACACAAACAAAGAGAAACCCAAGAACAAGAACGAAAAAAACACAAGAACAATAACAAAAAACATAAAAAAAAAAAAAACAAAACAACAAAAACACAAGAACAACAAAAAACAACACAAAGAACACAAAAACAAAACAAAACAAAAGAACCCACCCACCTTAAAAAACTAAACAAAAAAAACAAAAAATAAAAAAGAAAAAAAATGAACAAAACAATGACCTATCTAGACCAGAAGACTATTAAGGCAAGAATCAATAGAGGAAACAAAATAAAGAATAGAATGAGCTAGGGAACTAAAAAAAACTGAATGAACCAAAGAGAAGCAAAAAAAAACAAACAAGAAGAAACTAGGTACCTTCAGAATTGGAGCCATCCAAAGAAATGATAGAAAGAAGAGCTTCCCTAATTTGAGAAGCCCACCATATAGGAGGGTGGCCATAACAAGTAAGATCACCTTTGTCCAAAGCCCAATTAGCTAAAGCATCAACACTCTTGTTTTGATCTCTAACCACATGATTGTAATCAACTTTCAAAAATCCCATCTGGATTAACTGAATCTTCTCAATAATTCTTTTTATTCTCCAATCCACCTTATGATTCTTAGAAGGAGTCTTCAAGAGATTAATCATAAGTTGAGATTCAGACTCAACTAACACCTTTTCCCATCCAACCTTAGTAGCCTCCTGAAGGCCTCTGAGGATACCATACCCCTCAACAAGGTTATTGGAAAGAATACCCAAATTCTCAGCAAAAGTAAAAACCAGGGAGCCATCTGAAAGTCTACCAATTCCTCCCACACCGGCTTTTCCAGGGTTCCCTCTAGAGGCTCCATCAGTATTGACTTTTCCAAAATCCTTAGGAGGAGGTTGCCAATTTCTAGTCCTATCCATCTTACTAATACTCACATTCCCTTTAAGTTGGTTGCCCTTAGAAGGTTTAATATTCAATATTTGCATCACTTGATCCCATATTTGGTGGGAGTTTTGGGGGTGATTAAGGAGTTGATGGACTGATTCAACTAAGTTGGCTATGGTATTTTTCCAAATATAGTGAATATCCTTCCTATCTTGATTAAAAATTTGGTTGTTCCTTTCATTCCAAATATTCCAAAGAAGAATGGTAGAACCCATCCAAACTAACTACCTAATAAAATGATCAACACCCTCTTGATTAGGCCAATCCCTCCAAAGTTGTTCAAAAGTAAAAAAATTGGACCACTGTAAGCCAAGTAAAGTGGCCATTCTCCTCCATAGCTCAGAGGCTAAAGTACACTCAATAAAAATATGGTTGATATTTTCTACATTCTCTTCACACATTTCACATCTAAAAGGGCCATGAAAACCATGCTTCATAAGTTGCTCACCAAGTAAGCACCCTACGATGCAATAAAAGCCAATTAAAGAACCTCACCTTAGGCCAGAGCTTTTGAGCCCACAATCGAGAAAATATGTCAGAAGAATGGTTGGGATTATTATGGCATAAGGTCAAATAACCTTGAGCAACTGAATACTCACCCTTAGTAGTGTTGTTCCATCCAAAACAATCTTTTTCATGGGACCAAGAGAGGGATCTCATATGAAGGATGCCTTGGATATCTTGTCTTTGCCTTTCTGGGATTTGAATAGGCCAGTCCTCAATAGGGATCCAATATCTACCAACATTTGAATTACCAATATGGTACCGATAGTAATTAGCCACCTTTATCCAATTAGCTCGATGAAGCTCCTCCATCCAAGGCCTCCAATCGGGAAACTGAGTTATCAAAGGCTTGTGACCATCCCAAGAATCTATCCAAAAATTTGCATGTTGACCATTATGAATGATCCAAAATAATTTTTTCTTTATCAAATCCTCACCAGTCTTAAGAACTCGCTAAAATGGGAGAACCTTTGGTAGGAAGTTGATAGCGAACAAGGTCTTCAGGACTTTTGTTCTCAGCATATTTAGCATGGAGATTATTGGCCCAAAGAGCATTGGGGTTATGCAACATCCTCCAATATAATTTAGCAGCTAAAGCTTTGTTGTTATTAATTGAAGACCGGAATCCTAACCCCCCTTCACTCTTAGGAAGACATAAAGTATCCCATTTCACCAAGGCCCATTTTCTTTTCTCCTTAGTACCACTCCAAAGGAAACGATGACTGATTTGATCCAATTCTCGAAGAACAACCTTTGGGATATTCAAAATGGAAGAAACATAAATAGGAATAGCTTGAAGGACTGATTTTACCAAGGTGATTCTACCCCCAGAAGAAAGCCACTTGTTGGTCCACTTTCCAATTTTCTTCTTGACTTTGTCCAACAACCAATTCCAATCTTTATTTTTTTGCCTTTGAATATTTATGGGAATACCTAAATAAGTGATTGGAAGAGAGGTCTTCTTATATCTTAATTTATCCAAGACCATGGATTCCTGTCTAGCAGAGCATTGAAAGAAAATAACTTTAGATTTGTCTTCATTGATCAACTGCCCAGTAGCCTTAGAAAAATAGCTAATGATTTGCTTAATATTAGAAGCTTCCTTAACTATAGCTTTACCTAAAAGAGTAGAGTCATCCACAAATTGAAGATGAGAGATAGGTCTAGCTCCATGAGCAATGGTAACTCCCTCAAGGGTTTTGTTTTCCCTCTTTTTGGTTATAGTCCTACCCAAGCATTCAACAAGAATGATGAATAAATAAGGGGATAGCGGGTCACCTTGCCTAATACCTCTTGAAGCTGGGAAATACTGAGAAGGCCTACCATTGATAAGAACTAAGTAGGAAACTGAAGAGATACATCCCATAATCCAATCCATCCAATCCTTAGAGAAACCAAATTGCCTCAAAACTTTGATAAGGAAGTGCCAATCCACTCTGTCATAAGCTTTGGATAAGTCTAACCGAATGAACATGGAAGGAGAATTTTGCATATCCATGGAATGGATGGCTTCCTGAGCAAGAACTATCTCATCTACTATTTGACGTCCTTCCACATAACCCCCTTGCTCTGGGGAAATAATCTTATGCAAAAGAGGCTTCAACCTTTCTGCCATGATTTTAGTAATGATTTTGAGAAGAACATTACATAAAGCAATAGGTCTAAAAGTTGAGATATGATCAACCTCTTGAGCTTTTGGAACAAGAGTAATATAAGTTTTATTGATAACCTTCAAAATTTCTTTGGCTTTCCTGGCTTCTTCCACCACCTCTAATAAATCAACATGAAGGATATCCCATAACTCTTGGTAGAACTCAATAGGAAAACCATCAGGACCTGGGGTTTTCCCTTTTTGCATTTTAAAAACTACTTGTTGAAGCTCATTGATAGTAACAAGAGCAATCAAAATAGAGTTCTCCTCGAAGTGATAAGAGAAGGGATTGCTTGAAGAACATTATGTTGAGAAGCTGAGTCAAGAGGAGTAGCAGCAAAAATATTGGAAAAGTAATCAACAACAATAGAGTTCATGCCATCCCAAGTATAAACAACATCTCCAGAATCTGATTTTAAGGAAGAAATAAAGTTGTGAGATCTTCGAGCTAGAAGATATTTGTGGAAGAAATTTGTGTTTCGATCTCCTTCTTTGAGCCATTGAATTCTAGATTTTTGCTTCCATAATATTTCTTCTCTTTTTTCCCATTCCTCTAACTGAGTTGTGAGTTTAATTTCATCTGCACTTCTCTTCTCTATGAGGCCATCTAAATGGATTTTCTTATTCAAATTTTCAAGATGAGCAATAACTTCATGTTTTTTTATGAACATCCCCAAACTCTTTCCAGTTCCAAGTCTTGATTTTGGATTTAATGTATTGCAGTATTTTGGCAAAACAGAACATCTTAGTCCCATGCCTAGGTTTACCTTCCTTCCACCATTGTTGCACACGAGGTCTGAAGGAAATGTCTCTAAGCCACATTAATTGAAAACGAAAAGGAGAGAAACTCACATTGGTTTTCCACATTTCCACCATGACTTGCCAATGATCCGAACCAACATTATTAAGAGTCTTCACTTTAGGAATGTGACCATGGATTAAGAAATTTTTAGAGAGCAAAAACCTATCCAATCTCTCCATTATACAAGCTAAGCCTTGCCTTCTGTTAGACCAAGTCATAAGGCCATTATCTCATTGGATATCCACAAGATGGAGGTTTGCAATATATTCACTCATGAGGTCGGTGCTTTTGTCCAAATTTCTATTTCCCCCCTTTTCTCATCCAGAGAGAGGATGGTATTGAAATCTCCTCCGATCAAGATCCAAGATTTAGGAAAATGAGAGATAATATGAGTAATATCCTTCCACTGTCTTCTTTTTTCCTCCAAAGAAGTCGAAGCATAAACAGTAATGCAGAGCATAATCTGGTTGGAATGTCTACTTTGAATAGCTATAGCCAACAAACCCCAACTGCCAACCATATGGTGAATAACTACCTCTTTTGGGTCCCAAAGACAAGCAATGCCACCCAAAGTCCCTTGGGAACTGAGGGAAACCACTTTTCTAGCTGGCCAAATTTTACTCGCAATTAAGTCCATATCCTCCATTGACATCTTTGTTTCTTGAAGGAAAACAAGATGTGGATGATTTATCTGAATCATTCTTCTAATTTCATTTTGTTTTGAAAGACTCCCTTTGAGTCCTCTAATATTCCAAGTGATGATCTTCATTAATACCAGGGCTAAAAAAGTTGGGAAGGGCATTAATCTTACCTTCCTCTACAAGATTTTCACCTTCTTTTACCATATGATATTGATTGGTCTTGCGACCTACTTTTTGATTAGAATCCATCTTCAATTTTTTTTCCTTGTTTCTTGACTTATTCCAATTGAATCTGAGATGGCTTCTAACCTTGAAGAATGCTCGTACACAACCAAAATTTTACTAGATGGTTCAACGGAGTCTATATTGGGACTCGCATTATTTGAAGTTTTGACATTTGAAATATTGTTTTTCTTGTGTAAATTTTCTCCTTTTTTTTCTATTGAAAACCTTTGATTTGTTGGTTTGTCTCCGAGTTCTTCCCTTCATATTTAAATTGTGTTTCTAAGATTTCAGTTTCCATTATTTCCTCTTCCTCACTTGGGACATCATTTGTGGAAAGGATTTCAAACATATTAGCAGATGACTTTGATTGATCCTTCATAACTAGTTTTTTCTTAGTGTTCTTCTTCTTAGGTATTTGGAAACCTGTTGAGTTTATATCTTCTTTCTTTTGATCAGGAATTTTATTTGGGCAAGCACTAGCCAAATGACCATATTCATGGCAAATTCTACAACGAAAAGGAATGTTCTCATAGTCCACTACTTGACTTTCATACAATTAATTAAAAAAGGAAATCCCATAATTTCCAAGAATAAATACCTATTAATTCATATTCTTACCACCAAGAATATTCCTTAATTTAATTTCCAAAAATATGTTAGAATTAAAGTGCACTATGCCTTCACCTTGACACTTGTCAGTTTCTCTTGATAAGTGTCATGTGTTTCATATAGGTTTATGCCCATATATTGTAACCATTTGTATCAATAAAATAATCCCTTCAGTTTAAGTCCCAATATTTGGTATCAGAGCAGGCTTTCCCTGCCCTGTGAAACCTCTTGAGGGGGGATTTTCCTCATGGAAATCCTCCCTCCCCCATGAGCTTTTTTCCCTATTTTTTAAAATGTTTTACCGAGGTAGTATGCTCTCCATCATTTGATGGATTAGAAATCAGATGGTAAGAATTTTTAAAATTTGGAAAAAAAAAAAAATTCAGATTTTTTTTTAGATCTGCAGAATGGTGGACCTTGACGGAGCTCTCAGATCTGCTGTTGAAATATGGAAGATGAATCCACCCTGTGCAGTCTACGCTGCAATATGACGAAATGTTGTGGCAGTTTTAGTTTTCCTGTTTGCAATATGTGTGCGTCGAAGGGGTTTCTTTAGTAATTTTGATGTCCGTTGAGGGAAAAATTGTTGCAGATCTGAGCTCGACCTTAGCAGATCAGAAGATTCTAAAGTTTATGGCGGTTGAATTTAGAGTGAATTCTATGGCATGATTCCATTTAGTTCTTTTTAATGCTTTGCCACAACACTGTAGTATTCTATTGTTCGCCAAATACAAGGTCGATGATGGATGACCCTGTTCTGTTATAATTTCCTAGATCACAGGGGATAGACGTCAGCTATGAAACTTCGGGTAGCTCCAACGTCTTTGATAATTGCAATGATCATGGCATAGTTGGGCTTGTAACATAGCGTTGCACATGAGAAACTGGACTCCACTACTGTTCGTGGGGCCAGTTGAAATGGTCACCCTCAAAATTGATGATTACTACAACATGGATGTGAACAAGCTCTACCGGAGCATCTAGATGTACCTGCGATCCCACCAGCCCTCCACCTATGACGAAAGTGCGATCTAGACTATCAGGGGGCTTTGTTAACTAGGACGCTGAATATCTGTGGTGTTGGTCGTCGCGACCGCGATGGGCTCTGGTTGTGTGCTAAATTTTCCCCACATGACGGTTTGCTTCTACATCTAAGTTTACCTCATAGACAAATCAGAATAGTGTAGTTTTTGCCGATGGAAATATTTTTTTCTTGACGATAGAATAATTTTTAGCTGCATTGAAATTCTATTGTTGACTCTAATCTCCTACAATGATGGTGTGGTGGCATAAATTTCTATGAAGAGTAATCGTGGTGGTGTCCTGGTTCATTACCCAGCATGCGAAAGGTAGAAAACCTGGAGATGAACGCAACTATTGCTCAGACGAGTGGTTATAAGGACGAATGAGACAAGTTGCTATTACTGCAGTAACAAACTTTTGCTACATCGAGTTTATCACTTGAAGGACATTGAATTTTGTGCTGAAAAAGGAAGTGCCATTGATGTTCCATGATCTGAAATTATTGTTGTCATGTTTTTTCTCTCCTGGATGTCGTCCTGTTCGTGAAGGTGGCGACGTTTGGAGCAAGTTTTTTGTATGGTCATTTTTTAGGCCAGTTGGAGAAGCAATGGTTCTAGTTTCAAGTATTATTTTTTTGGAGACCCCCACAATAAATTGTAGGGGCTTGGGTACAAGTCAACGTTGCCTTGAGACAGTTGCGGACATCTCACAAGGACAATGCAGAGATATCCAATGCTACCTGAAACTACCACTCATTTGCCATTCGTAGGATTGTTTAATCATGATGGAGGATTTATAATGGCCGACAGTATGGCCTATTTGGCCAACTTTTAATGTTTTCTCCTCATGGCAAGTAGAGTGAAAAGGCCCACATGACCTACTTTATTGTAATTTCAAAATGAGAAGTCCACATGGCCGTATTTTTTATCCACATAGAGAGTGGAAATGTAATTCCCCTATGAGGGAAAATTGAGTCTGTCTTTTTATTCTGCCACAGTGCGATGCCAGGAATATGATATTCCTAAGGTTTATTTTGCTGCCTTAGATAGGCATTATGGTTTTTCCACATGATGAAGGCCCCTTTGATGGTGAAATATAGGGGTATTTATAGTCGTTGGAAACGTTTTTCCATGACGGACACAATGGTGGTGTCATATTGTCATTTTGAGGCTGTTTCAATTAAGTTTTTTAGCCTCAAAGTTTTTTCTACCTTGGAGTGCACTCTCGGTTGTACCCGACACTCCCAAGGTAATTTTATATGTGATCCTTGTACCTAGTGATATTTTCTATACACTTGGCAAATGTAGCGGATGGTTACCCATGCATTTTGGTGGGATGACATGGTCACCATAAGGACACCTAATCTAAGGACTACAGACATAGAAAATCTAGACTCTATTCGAGATTTTTTACGGATCTACTTCTGAAGACTACAGACAAAGACACTTTAGAAGATTCTCTTATTTTCTTCTTCTCTCCTCCTATTTTGATCTATGGTTCATTTTATTGTATTGAGTGCCTTTTCGACAGAGACCGACACTCTTATATAGCTCGTTTTTCCTTTGTATTAGGTGCATTTTTGACAAAGACCGACACCTTCTAGATTGAGTTCACCATGAGCAGGGATTTCATACTCATGGTGGATCTAGTCAGTGACCTATGAGAGGCAACATCCTCTGAGGATGACCTGCAGAGGCAACAAACCCAGAAGTGGCTGATCTTGAGGCACCCATGATGACCTTGAGGCACTTAGACGGCTGACCCAGTGGCAACAGACCCATAGAAGTGGCTAAACCTGAGGCAACAGATCGAGATGTATACACAGTGAATCTAGCATTATTCACAGTTGGAGAGCCAAGCACAAAGAGCATGAGCCTAGACCCAATCAACAATAAGAGAGGATGATAGGTTGTTTTAGAGAAGTCAACATTAAGGGGGAATGTTACCTAATGTTGACTTGTTTTGTTTCTTCTTTAGTTAGGATAGTGCACTTTAAGGGGGAATGTTAGAATTAAAGTGCACTATGCCTTCACCTTGACACTTGTCAATTTCTCTTGACAAGTGTCATGTGTTTCATATAGGCTTATGCCTATATATTGTAACCATTTGTATCAATAAAATAATCCCTTCAGTTTAAGTCCCAACAGAATAAATACCTATTAATTCCTATTCTTACCACCAAGAATATTCCTTAATTACATTGCCCTATACATTTACCATATAGTATTAAACTTAATTTCCTTCACAAATAGTTTTTAAATATTCTTATCAAAATTATAATGCAAGCAATATTCATAACTAGGATTTTCTCTTATTCTATCTAGATAGTATTTATGTAAAGAATAAACAATAACTTTGCTTAATATGCTAAATCGTTATAAAATAACATCATAAATTTATAAAATCCTTTCTAATATACTTACCATAATTTACCCTCTAACATATGGTTTCATGATAATTTAGGCAAGATTTGATTCTATACTCTCCCTTCAGTCTATTGATAATATTTGTAAGCTGCTTGGTCTGATTCATATATTCTACCATATCTCAATTTACTACAGTTAGATATTATATTTTCACATAGTTATTTTATAATATAATTTTAGATTAAATATTGAATGATTCTCAAAACTTAAACCCTCTAATCAAGTGGGTTGACAAGGATTGGTAAGCCTCAATTTACAAGGTCTTCTGAACAAAGGATTGTTTAATGGAAAACTGAGTATTATGTCCAACTACCACCAACTTGTAACCAATCATAGCAACTGAACTAGATCAACCCGGAAGTATATACATGAGGATTAATCCACTTGTCGAAAGAGGACTCGCAAAAACCTACGCGTTGACCATGGTTTGGTATTACCATTAACACCATAGGTGATATCTTTATGAGAAGTAATCTATTCTATAAGAAATACAACATATGCTCCAAACAAGCATGTGGTTAATAGAATTCATTAAGCAAATGGATTGCAACTTTCCCATCCGACAACCACTGCGATTCAAACTCAGATTACTATCATATGGAACAAATTCCTAAGATTTTAAGAGATAAAGGCTATCAAGTCTAGCCTAAATATGTACTTAGTCAACATTGAATTCGGATTTCCACCTTTACGATATAAAGGCTTACTTAATGTCATTCGATGATTGCCTAATCTCCTTCAATGGATAAGGTAGTTTATAAACAGTAAACAAGCATGATTCCTCCTTTCAAAATCTACCTCCTTTCTGCTAGCTTTCAGCAGTTTGGAAGGCCTATCATTATTACTAGATCAGGTGTCTAGGGAATTTGACAATAAACTTATAAAACAAGCATAGCTATACCACATGAATCCCTCTATCTAATTCCATCGTAGGTTACAAACTTCTACCATTGAGACATGCGAAGGAGAGGTGACACACTGATGGATTTCCATTTGCCTAAGTCACGATTCTGGTTGGGATACCAGTGAACAATGGTTGAAACCATATTTGAAAAACTAATCATCACGAATTAAAATAGGTGTCTAGCCTATATCCACTGTCATATTTCCCAAAAAAGGCAGTCTTTCGAGCATCGAAGAAATATGCATAATTTCATCTCCGACCATAATAATAGGTTTGCCACGTATAGTCCATCCAACATAGGAATATAAGTCTTATGTTTTGAGCTAAACAGTAGAATCCTATGTGGTCCAATAATAAGCTTTACCAGAAGCTTATTTCCCAGCGTAAAAATAGTACGTTAAATTAAACCAACTTTACATGGTTTCAATATATTAGTTACATCAAAGACTTTAAACAATGCTTACGGAGAATGTACATATTAAAAAGAATTCATAACTCATATTCAAGCATTGTGGGTAAATATAAACATGGCCAACCTAAACCTTTCACAATCCAATTCCTTCCAATTACTCCCAGTCTCCTTTCTCCTTTGAATTCCTTGAGCTATGTTTTCTCTTTTCTTCCCCCTCTAAGTTCCTTTAAGGTCTCTATTTAAAGGTACACATCCTCATATCATGATAAGTCCTCTAATTAAAATAATCCTTCCTCTACTGTGAGATAGTATAAACTTAATAATATTAAATCCTAAGTGGGAATGAGGGTCATAATAGTTTAATATCTATAGGCAATAGTGGAATCACCGCAAGATAATTTGATTTAAATATTACATGTCTCTTTGAGTGGGAATATAGTGCTTCCACTATGTTTTTAATATAATACATTCCTTCCTCAAAGGAGATAACACTTACGGAAAGCAAATTTAAATCCCATTCCTAAGGTATCAATGAATTATAGATTGTTTTGATCCTTTAAGGATTTGATATTCTAGGTAGAGGTAAATTCTACTTAGTTGAATTTAAACTTAAACTTAAACAAATCAATCAAGCAATTAGACCGAATTAATCCTCATTAATTAAATTGTATTACTTTTTGTAAAACAAAATTCTCTCAATAAATATTTAACAAAAACATAAATTGGTTTCATGCAAAGCCACCACACTAGAATTTTAATCCTAATTCAACATATGTATGAACTTAGTCGAAATGGGTCATGGCAATCCTACTTGAAGCAACAACTTGGTGATTTTAGACACCAAGATTTACATCCCCTAAAAAAGTGGTAGAAGAGGTTCAAAAAAAGGTAAGCAACTTTTGGTGCAAGTAGATTCATTAATTGGATTACTTATCAAAATTATTAGAGCACTTAAATTTGGATTAAACTTGCAAGAAGAAAATTATATTACAGTCTTCTAAAGTGCAAAATGAAAAAGGTTTTTTTTAAGTATTTATTTGCACATTTATTAGGAGTTGATTAGATTTATGTGAAGAGATATACCTAGACTTATTCCAGAATAATAATGCATAAATGAACAACTCATAATAAAATAACAACTCACAAAATACATGCACGTATAACACAAGAGATATATCTTGGTTCACTCGATATGGGCTATGTCCAAAAAACAAGAGTCACGCCTCCTTTACTATTATTATTCACCTTGTCCATAATGGGACATTACAATCAATATAAAGAAAAATCTTACAACCCTAAACCACAACATGGTATTAGAATACCATGGGCACAATACCATGGGCTAAAACCATTCATACCCACTAATCATGGTAATCCCACCAACACCTCCAAAAATATCTCCAATAATATCTTCGATAATATCTCTGGAAAAAGGGAACCATCGAAGCAGGGGTCTACCGTACAGTACTTCCTCTACAAAGGATGAGATACATCGAATATTCTTCCACTTGTTGAATATTTTGTATAAAGGTTGTAGTCAATGTTAGTTCCAACATCTAGTCTTGCCAGACCCATTTCAACTATACAAAACATGAACTTTTCTATGCTAACTACCTTGGTTAAAGCATTTGCAACATTTTCCTTGGTATCCACTTTTTCCAACAATACTTTCTTCTGTTCAATCATGTCCCTAATGAAGTGGTACTTTGTATCAATGTGCTTTGTTCTTGAATGGTAAGCAAGGTTCTTCACTAGAAATATAGCACTTTGGATTTCACAATTTATCTTCACATCTCCTTGAAAGAACCCAATTTTAGCACATAGTATTTGTAGTTATATTGCTTCCTTACTTGCATTAGTGACTACCATGTACTTAGCTTCAGTAGTTGAAAGAGAAACACCAATTTATCTTTTACTCATCCAAATAATAGCCCCTCCAAACAGGTTGAATATATATGCACTAGTGGATCTTCTGTTGTTAAGATCTCAAACCCAATATGCATCAACAAAACATTCTATATCCAAGGATTTTTTTTTGTTTCATGTACCTTCATAACATATTGGAAAATCAAATGTACCATGTAAATATCTTAAAACCCTTTTTACAACAGTCCAATGCTCTTTACCAGGCTTAGATATATATCTTCTCAAAACTCCCACTATATGGGCAATATCTGATCTAGCTCACACCATGGCATACATTAAACTCCCTACAACATTTGCATAAGGAACATGGAACATTTCTTCTACCTCTTCTTATATTTTTGGACATTGTTTTGTAGATAAATTGTTCACCCAACAGAATAGGTACCTTCACTGGTTTGCAATTTTGCATACTAAATTTCTTCAATACTTTCTCAACATTTTTTTTTTTGATTCAACCATAACTTTTTGATTGAATGATCTCTATTTATTTGCATACCAAAAATAAAATTTGCAGGGCCAAGATCTTTCATGTCAAACTATGATGCTAACTGAGGCTTCACTTCCCTGATTATTTTCTTACTATTTCCAATTAGTAACATGTCATCAACATACAAAACTATAATGAAAAGTTCATTACCAATTTTATTTGAGTATGCACAATGATTAGCATTGCTATGAATAAAATCAAGTCCTAAAACATAAGTGTCAAATTTCTGATACCACATTATAGGTGATTGGTTTAGTACGTACAAATATTTCTTTAACTTATACAAAATCCTCCTTTCCTTCAACAATGAATCCTTCAGGATGTCTCATGTATATTTCTTCTTCCAAATATCCATGAAGGAATGCAATTTTTACATCCATTTTCTCTATTTCAAGATCAAATGCAACAACCATAGATAAAATAAATCTTATTGAGGTTAGCTTTACAATAGGAGAAAATACTTCACTCTAATAAATTACCTCTACCTGAGAATAGCCTTTAGAAACTAGGCAAGCTTTATATTTCTCTACTTTACCTTCAATATTTTGTTTGCTCTTGAAGATCCATTTGCAAACTATTGCTTTTCTTACACCAGGTAGTTTTACTAGATCCCATGTCTTGTTATTTTTTAGAGCCATAATTTCCTCATTCATGGCTCCTTCCCAAAGGTTTACCTCTTCAGAATTAACAACTTCTCTAAATATTCTAGGATCTTCATCAGTAATAGATAAAACAAAAGAAGAAGAAAAAGCAGATGGACTATACCTTTTATGTTGCCTTATTTCTCGTGTTGATCTCCTTACCACAAGTGTATGAACCTATGGTTCATCCTATTACGATGAGTGGGATTCTTCATCCATGAGATAAAATTATACCTTTTCAGGTTCTTCTTCTGTTACTTCATTTTTGTGATCACTTTTCATTTCTCTAAAAACCACATCTCTACTATAAACTGTACTTTTAGTTTTTGGATTCCAAATTTTATATCCTTTAATACCATATTTATAACCAATAAAGATACATTTAACAAACTTATTATCAAGATTACTTATTTTCTCCTTTAGAATATGCATGTATGCATCACAACTAAAAACTCTAAGATGTGAAAGAGAGGTTTTCTTACCAAACCATTCTTCAAATGAAGTTTGATCCAGCAATGCTAATGTAGGAGATCGATTCCATAAGTAACATGCTACATTCACTTCCTCTTCCCAATAATTCTTGTGCTAGACCAGCACCACTGAGCATACTTCTAGCCTTTTCCATCAGTGATATTTTCAACCTCTTAGAAACTCCATTTTGTTGAGATGCATATGGACTAGTCTTCTATCTTGAAATACCACATTGCTTACATAAATCCTCAAATTTATTTGAACAATACTCTCCTCCATTATCAGACTTCAACACCTTAATATTTTTCCCAGTTTGATTTTCAACAAGTGCTTTATATTCTCTAAACTTATCAAACTCTTTAACTTTACTTTTAATAAAATAAATCCATCCATATCTTGAAAAGTCATCAATGAAATAAGCATAGTACTATTATTGTCCAAGGGATGGAATAGGGATAGTACCAAAGATATCACTATGAATCAAATCTTATATCCCTTTTGATCTTGCAGCACCAAATGGGAAGCTCACATGATTTTGCTTGCCATAAATACAATATTTGTAGAATTCAAAAACCATTGAGCAATTAAGGATACCTTGAACCATACCTTTCATGTACATGGTATGCAATCCATTTTCTCCACTATGTCCCATTATTTGATGCCATAGTATTGAACTTTTATCTAATTTAGCCTCAGGAATAGTTGAGCTATTGCACTCATTTGTTATAGTGCTTCCCAATAGCTTATACAAGGTTCCAATAAGATATCATCTTGCTAACACCATAGATCCATGAACCATTTTGCATGAATCCTTACTAAAATTGATGTTCACTACTGCATCAGTCATTTTGCTTATAGAAATCAAATTTCTAACAAGGCTAGGAATATGCATCACACTTGGGAGGGTTTTAACCCTGCCATCATGAAATAGTATTTTTACTCTTCCATAACCAATGATTCTAAGTGGTGAATAATCTCCCAAAGTACCTCCACTTCCATCATATCTTTCATATTCACTGAACCACCCCCTTTGAGGAGTCATATGAAAAGAGGCACTAGTATCGATCAACCAATATTTACTATCTAAACGTGTGGAGCATGATGCCAAATATACACCCCTTTATTTATCAATGGATTTATTTAATTCCATGGAAGTGGATTCATTAGATTATTTACATAATAAACATTATTTGATCTACAATCCTTATTCATGTGTCCAAGCTTACCACATTTTCAACATTATCTCTCAAACCTTACTCGAGACTTGGATCTCTCTCTGGACTTAGATCTATCATGAAATATAGATTTATATTTTTCCTTAGCATTCTCTCTCACTATTAAGGCATCCTTTTATGTGCCCTCCATGGATTTTCTCCTCATATCCTATGATAATAGATATACCACAATATCTTCAAACTTCAATGTGGATGAAGTTGTACTACCAATTGCTACAACCAAGTTATCCCACAAATATGGTAATGAGCATATTAAAGTAATACATTTATCTTCCTCACTCAACTTAATTTTAATAAATGCAAGTTGACTTACCACCGTATTAAATGCATTAAGATGATCTGCTATTGAATCCCCTTCATTCATCCTAATATTATACAATTTATTTGAAGAACACAAGCTTATACTGAGAGGGGGGTGAACAATATAAGAGCACTTTTTACTTTTCTTTCCAAATCAATATTATGCAGTGTATAGATAGCAGTATCAATAGCAGTAATCAAAGCAATGCACAAAACACCATACACAATAGAGACACCAATTTAACGTGGTTCACCCAAAGATGGCTACTTCCACGGAGAAAATATTTCACTAAATTTTCTCAATCAATCTCTTGGGAATCCTTCCCAATTACAATGTTTATGGACCTCTATCCAAAGGAGATGTTGATCCCCTAAATCTGGTTTGTGGATCTCTATCCATAGGAGAACTCCTTCTCCTCTGCTCTAGTTGGTGATCCTCTAGAAGACTACTACCTCCACTACACTGGCTTGTGGATCTCTCTCCACTGAAGACTCTTGTCCCCACTCAGAAGACCTATCCTCACTACCCTGGTTGATGGATCTCTATCCACTAGAGACTACTATCCTCTCTACTCTATCACCTCCAAAGCTCTATCTCAATTCTGTACTAAACATAGTCTAGTCGGTCTAGCACAACTCTGCTCAACTCTTGTACTAAACACAGTCCAATCGGTCTAGCACAAGTCTTCTCAATAAGCTCACTCAAATTTGTACTAAACATAGTTCATTTAGTCTAGCATAAATCTGCTCAACTCTTGTACTAAACATAGTCTAGTCGGTCTAGCACAAGTCCACTCAAATCTACACTAAACATAGTCCAGTCGATCTAGCACAAATCTTCTCAATAGGTCCACTTAGAACCTGCTCAAATATGCTCAACAGGTCCACTCAGAACCTGCTCAAATCTGCTCAATAGGTCCACTTAGAACTCTCAAATCTCTAATAGGTCCACTTAGAACTTGCTCAAATATCTCAATAAGTCCACTCAAAACTTGCTCAAATATGCTCAATAGGTCCACTCATAACCTGCTCAAAATACTCAAAGCTCATCTAGAACTTGTCCAAATTTCTCAATAAGTCCTCTCTAGGACTTAACCAAATTTGTATTGTAAGCTTCCACAAAATCTCACACAAAATCAGTCCACAAGTCTTCTCAAAGACTTACCTCAAATCTGCTTAACAAGTCCACATAGAACTTGTCCAATCTCATAGAAACATAAAGAGAATTGTTAGAGACTCAATATGTTCTACACTCAAAACTCAATCACTTTCTCAACTCAAATCAATCTCATAGAAGCATAAAGAGAATTGTTAGAGACTCAATATGTTCTATACTCAAAACTCAATCTCTTTCACAACTCAAATCAGAATATAGAATAGTTTGTTTTATGGAACTTGAACAATCACTTCATACATCCACTTGACTAGGCTCAATCAACTCTACTCAACCAATCACTCAAGAAACAACTCTTTCTCACAAACCCTAGTCCAAGCATGTATCATCCAACTCAAAATATTTCCAACAATGCTCAACAACAAATCTCACATAACAATGATACTCATGATCTTTTCAAACCCTAGTTCAAGTTCTTTGCATAACAACTCACTTCAACAACCATGCTTATAAAACATTCTTCACATAACAATGATACTCATGATATTTTCAAACCCTAACTCAAGTTCTTCACACAACCAATGGCTTCAACAACAATGCTTATAAAACAAGGTTTTAATCACAACTCTTAATTTCAGAAAACCTTGAAGCATTAACTCAAACACTTTCGAAAAGGAAACCCTAATCAAATCCTTTTCACTCCAAAATTTATTTTCTAGTAAGCCATTCAATCAACTCAACCAAAGAAGAATTTGCCCATACCTTTTTGCTTGACAAGTAGTTGATCTCACAAATCTGCCACACTCACAATTACTTCTTTGCCAATCTCAATAAGGGTTAGAAGATAATTTTCTCAACAAAACATAACACAAAAATAATATCAAAATTACACCTTATCACTCCAACTTGATTAATAATCAACACCCTCACAATAATCACAAAAACCCTTAATTCAAATTAACACAATACCCACAAAGTCTTAATCCTCCAATATACCACTATAGCAATTTAAGACTTTATTAAAAATTAAAAATAGAAATCTCCTTATAACTCCTAATGATAATTCTCAACTACCACAACTTTATTACAAAGCAACCTTTCCAAACACAAACCACTAAACAACCTTATACCCCCAACTTAGGCATTTAATTAAAATTAAAACCAAAAATATTACCTCATCTTCGGAGGGAATCGAACCCTCAACCTTGCCCCCAATGTGCACCTTAGCCACAACCAAAGTCACCACATGAGCCAAGCACTCATTTGAGATTAACGAAGCACCACGTGCTTCTTAATATCCTCACACCTTCCACCTTGGGCAAAAGAACGTGCACCTTGGGCGCCTTAACCAACACAACTCACGATGCACCCATCGAGATTCGAACGTAAACCCTCTTGCAAGCTAGCACTTTCATGCTTCCCAAAATACCACTAGGCCACGCTGTCCTATGCAACTTCGAGGATTAAAGCTTCCTCCCTTAAACGCTTCTCTATCATGACTTTCATAAAAACTCATGAGCTCTTTTCTTCGCATGCAATATTTTTAATTTTCGAGCAAGGATAATTAATTGAACTTTGGGCATTGTATTTATATGCTTCCTCCATTATTTTGAAGACGTCGATGCTCTCCATGTTATCTTCCATGACGTCGGCAGAGATTATAAAGGCTTCGAATGCCTTTTGTCTTAAACCCAACCTTTGGGTTTATAAAATATATTTAAACTTTATAAAACCCACTTTTGCATTATAAAATATTATAATAAGAATTATAAATATTTTATTTGGGTTTTCACCATATCACCTTTAATATTATAATAACCATTATTATAATATTATACCTTTGATAAAATATCTCCTTCTCACTGTATTCCATGTCATAAATAATATTTATTTATAAAATTTAAATTCTCACTGAATTTAAATAATTTATAAAAATAAATATTATATCTCCTTTTGAACTCTTAACTTCTGCACTGATTCACTTGATCTTTGGCCTTCTTCCTGGATATCAAATAACCATTTTTATCCCCTTTGTTTCCTACTGAATTCCTTGATTATTAATGATGACTTCATCTGGTGACATCAATGACAACTTTGACTTAGGGACTCAAAATGTCCAACAATCTCCCCCTTTGTCATTGATGGCAACCCATACTCTTCTTACCAAAACTTGACCTTTCTTTTTATTCTTCTCCCCTTGGGACATTGCTCCCCCTGGCTCAATGCTCTCTCAAATATCAAATCTCTCCCCATTACACAAATCTCTCCCCCTTTGACATCAATGGCAAAGGGTCACCTTTGGGGCTCGGGGCTAAGAATGAGCCTCTTAGCTTAGCCCCTCCCCCACCTCCTTTTGAGGTGGTTAATTCTAGGGTGGGAGTATTTCTACTCCCAAAAGGCATTGTTCTTTACCTTTATCCTCTTCCCTTATTTTCTGAGTTTTTTGATTCCTCTGACTATTTCTATCCATGTCATCATTCCTGTTCCTATTCTTATTCCTATTCACATCCATGTTCCTGTTCCTGTTCCTATTCCTATTTTCGTCCATGCTCCTTTTCATGTTCTTGTTCTTGTTCTTGTTCCTGTTCATGTTCATGTTCATGTTCCTATTCATGTTCCTATTCCTATTCATACATGTTTTTGGAATGTCCGCTCTACACCATTTTGTTGTGTGACCATCATTATTGCACTTATAACACTTAATGTTATTATTCCTTGGAGGTGCAAATATCTTAGGATTTCTCCTAGTGAAGCCATATCCTCTTCTGTCATGAACCCTACAATTCATTGCCTTGTGACCAAACTGATTACATGAGTAGCAATACCCATGGAAAAGTTGTCTATTCCCATATTCCTGTCTTTCATGTGTCCTGCACTGTGAAGCCATGTGCCCAAACCTGTGACATGAAAAATATCTTCCATTGAAGCTTCCTTGTCTTGACCTCATTGGTCTCCTATTCTGATTGTTGTTCCATCTGTATCTTCTTTGTGCATTGTTCCTGTCTTTGTTGAACCCTTTATTGTCCAACTCATCCTCTGATGTCTCACTCCCTCTTACACTATCTTCTTCTGATGTATCTTCATCTAAAGTTTCTTCTTCTTCAAGGCTTGAAGTTGACTCCTCTTCCCATTTCTTTTGAACCTGTTTAGAACCAAGACCTATTTTGTTTGTTGCTCCTCTTTGTATCTTGATTATTTTATCCACACTCTTTGCACTATTTACATACTTGTATAGCTTATTCTTGGAATCTTCTAAATCTTCCTTTAGTAGTGCCACTTCTTGTGCTAACTTCTCACATTCCAAAATCTTTGCTTCTAACTTGTCTTTGAACTTCCTTGCCTTAGCCTTTGATTTTTCTAAATCCTCTATGAGCAATCTTCTTTCTTCATCACATTCTTGAAACTGAATTTCAAGTTTAGAGTGTTGCTTCCTTACCTTCTTTACCATGTCAAGGGCATAGATAAGTTCTCCCTTGAGATCATAACCATTCTCTTCTGAATAATCCTCTATTTTTTTGCCTTTTTCCACATCATTACTTTCTTTTGGCTTATCTTCTATAGGATCACTCACTTCTTCTTCTAATGCCATTAGAATATTTTCATCTGGTCTTTCAAGTGCATCTTCATATTCATCATCACTAAAACTATAACCATCCCTTGTGCAATCATCTTCAAGATGTCCAAAGTTACCACATCTAAAACACTTGAGAATAACTGGAGTCTTTTTCTTAACTGGTTCTTTTTCTTCAATCATAAATAGGACTTCATCTCTATCATTATCTGAAAAACTAGCATCACTATCATTTGAGTACTTACTTGCATTATCCATATAGTAGCTCCTCTTTTGTCTTTGGAAGAACTTCTTTCCTTGTCTGCTTTGTCCATCCTTGCTTTTCTTTTGATGCCTATATCTTTCTGATTCCCTGTACCTATGATCCTATTTTTCTTCACCATTGTTGTTCTTTGGTTCTTTACAATCTATTGCAAAATGTCCATACTTTCCACAATTGAAACACTTAACAGATCTTAGATCTATGGGTCTTCTAGAACCTTTATCTCTTCTACCATAATTAGCTTCTTCATCACTAGAAGACTCATTGCTTGATTCTGACTTCTTACCCTTTGTTTCCTTGATTGCTTTGAATGTTGCTTCCTTTTTGGAAATAGGATATTTTGTTCTTATCTCAAAAGTTGTTAGCATACCAAGCAACTTATCTCTTGTCAAAGTATCACCATCCAATGATATTTCTATAGCAAAAACCTATTCACTGAATCTATTTGGAAGAGATCTTAAGACTTTATCACAAACATCTGATTCATCAATCTTCATTCCAAGTCCTTGCATATCATTAACAACCTCATCAATTCAAATTAGATAAGCACTGATATTTTCATCATCATTCATTCTCAATGCTTCAAATTTTCCTTTGAGATTTTGTATCTTTGCTTTCTTGACACTTTTATCTCCCTCATATATACATTGCAATTTATCCCACATTTCTTTTGCAGTTTTACAATGCATAACCTTCATAGATTCTGATCTATGCAAACCTCTCACAAGTGCATTCATTGCTTTTGAATTATAGTGTTGTAGTAGCTTACCTTCCTTATCTGTAGGAGGATTGACTACTGGATCATATCCAAATTCCACTGCATCCCAAACTTCATTGCCAAGTGCCATCAAGTAGAACCTCATCATCATACTCCAATACATGTAGTCACTTCCATAAAATATTGGTGTTGAATTACTTGAGGATGCATCCTTAGGATCCATTGTGTTCTTGTTAGATTTTCCTTCAAGTTGTTAAACTCTTCTGAAGGAACCCACTCTGATACCAATTGAAGAACACAAGCTTATACTTAGAGGGGGGTGAACAGTATAAGAGCACTTTTTACTTTTCTTTCCAAATCAATATTATGCAATGTATAGATAGCAATATCAATAGCAGTAATCAAATCAATGCACAAAACACCATACACAATAGAGACACCAATTTAATGTGGTTCACCCAAATATGGCTACTTCCATGGAGAAAATATTTCACTAAATTTTCTCAATCAATCTCTTGGGAATCCTTCCCAATTACAATGTTTATGGACCTCTATCCAAAGGAGATGTTGATCCCCTAAATCTAGTTTGTGGATCTCTATCCATAGGAGAACTCCTTCTCCTCTGCTCTGGTTGGTGATCCTCTAGAAGACTACTGCCTCCACTACATTGGCTTGTGGATCTCTCTCCACTGAAGACTCTTGTCCCCACTCAAAAGACCTATCCTCACTACCCTGGCTGATGGATCTCTATCCACTAGAGACTACTATCCTCTCTGCTCTATCACCTCCAAAGCTCTATCTCAATTCTGTACTAAACATAGTCCAATCGGTCTAGCATAACTCTGCTCAACTCTTGTACTAAACACAGTCTAGTCGGTCTAGCACAAGTCTGCTCAACAAGCTCACTCAAATCTGCACTAAACATAGTTCATTTGGTCTAGCACAAATCTGCTCAACTCTTGTACTAAACATAGTCTAGTCAATCTAGCACAAGTCCACTCAAATCTGCACTAAACATAGTCTAGTTAGTCTAGCACAAATCTACTCAATAGGTCCACTCAGAACCTACTCAAATATGCTCAATAGGTCCACTCAAAACCTGCTCAAATCTGCTCAATAGGTCCACTCAGAACCTACTCAAATCTGCTCAATAGGTCCACTTAGAACCTACTCAAATCTTCTCAATAGGTCCACTTAGAACTTGCTCAAATATCTCAATAGGTCCACTCAAAACCTGCTCAAATCTCTCAATAAGTCTCATCAGAACTTGTCCAAATCTTCTCAATAAGTCCTCTCTAGGACTTAACCAAATATGTATTGTAAGCTTCCACAAAAGCTCACACAAAATCAGTCCACAAGTCTTCTCAAAGACTTGCCTCAAATCTGCTTAACAAGTCCACACAAAACTTGTCCAATCTCATAGAAACATAAAGAGAATTTTTAGAGACTCAATATGTTCTACACTCAAAGCTCAATCACTTTCTCAACTCAAATCAATCTCATAGAAGCATAAAGAGAATTGTTAGAGACTCAATATGTTCTATACTCAAAACTCAATCACTTTCACAACTCAAATCAGAATATAGAATAGTTTGTTTTATGGAACTTGAACAATCACTTCATACATCCACTTGACTAGGCTCAATCAACTCTACTCAACCAATCACTCAAGAAACAACTCTTGCTCACAAACCCTAGTCCAAGCATGTATCATCCAACTCAAAATATTTCCAACAATGCTCAACAACAAATCTCACATAACAATGATACTCATGATCTTTTCAAACCCTAGTTCAAGTTCTTTGCATAACAACTCACTTCAACAACCATGCTTAGAATTTTTTTTATCTCTTTCTTCATACTTTTCACTCTGTAATCTCTTGCAATGTGTCCAATCTCATAAAAATTGTGGCAACATGTTTTCATTATCCACTTGTTGATCCCATTCTCTTGATTTTGATTTTATCTTAATGGATTGTGGTAAAGGTTTTGAAATATCCATAGCAAAACATATTTGAGTATAAATAGCATGATTTCACTCCTTAGTAGTTAGTCCTTCCTTGATAGATTTTCTAGGGTATTCCCAATATTCTTTAGAGCATCCTTATTTATAAGTTGATATGGAAGTCCGAAAAGCCTAACCCATAGTAGAAGCTTCTTAATAGTTTTTATCTCAACAAATTTTTTTTTATTCCATGGTCTCAAATAAATTTTATATCTTCCTCTTAATCATGGGCTACCAAACAATATTTTATCCCTAATATCTAAACTAGAAAATATAATTAAAAAAAAATTAAGATGAAAAGTCAGAGTAATTTGAGTTTAATCCCCACTTCCAATTGATTCAATTTTGAATCTACAAAAACCTTGTCCATGATCTATGAAACTTACATATTAATACTCTAATGTTAAGAACCTTTGTATCATGCTTAATCATCTCACCCTTTATAATAACTTATGGTGTAACATCTACCATTTGAATGAAACTTATCGTGTATTCACTCTTCTACTTAACTCCAAATTGGGCCTCCATACATCAAACTAGGGCATCCTGACTTTCCATTAGGGCTTTCAAATATGAATTTCCTTCCATACTATCTAATGGGGATTGCTCTTGGCTTGCACTTCCTCTTTGCTAACCTTCACTCTCGACTTGCACTCACTCCTAGCTTGCATTCTCTCCTGCCTAGAACTCACTCTTGACTTGATCTCACTCTTGGCTTACAATATCTTTTATCTCTTATTTTCCCGATGTTACTTTGCTTCAATATTTTTTTAGAAATAATGCTATACATATTTTTAGTAAGGTTTTGAATCATTTATACACTTTGGATGAACCCTCTGCTCTTCTACCATAACTAAATCTTGGCTTCCAATCTCTTTTAAATTGAACTTCATCCTAGCCCGTACTTGATTTTATTCAACTTGATCACACTTTGCTTTCTACTTCCTACTCACACTTTCTCCTCACTCCTAGCTTGTTCTCTTACTCGCACTCACACTCACTTTTGGCTACACTCACACCCAGCTCATGCTTACACTTTTTTTAAGCTAAACTCTCTCTCACTCCTAGCTATTTCTTGCACTTGCTACTGCACTCACTCTTCGCTCACACTCACACTCATTGGTACTCTCCCACCCAACTAAAATTCACTAGTGTAATTCCTACCAAATCACACTCATTATTGTACTCCTTTTTGGCTTGAACTCGCTACTACACTCCCTCTCGAATCATGTTTGCTATAGTCACTCCCATGATGTGTTAAATTCTTATGGACTAGATAATTGAGTTTCTCTTTATACCTACTAAATATTTATTCAATATGGAATAATTTTTATAAGTATATCCTTCTCTTAAATTATAGAATGCATCATATTATAGAATTTAT
Organism: Wollemia nobilis; assembly: GCA_028583015.1. Classification (NCBI taxonomy): domain Eukaryota; kingdom Viridiplantae; phylum Streptophyta; class Pinopsida; order Araucariales; family Araucariaceae; genus Wollemia; species Wollemia nobilis. The sequence continues at coordinate 713 of JAQPPZ010000386.1, read as the reverse complement.
TTTATAGTAATACATGCCATTTATTTAATTAATATTTTTATAATTAAATATTAATATTTATTTTCACATAAGGATTTTATTGAGAAACCATAGAGTATCATTATAAAAAAATAATTAATGATCAACCACCTCTAATATTACATTTATTTCTTATGAGAACCACAACTTTTAGTTTAAGATAATATTTCTCTTTATGCATTATTTAGGCTCAATTTTCTTCTATGTTTATCCCATGAACTAATTCCTCCTACTAAATCAAATTTATAAGAGTCTAAAATTATGGACTGTATTTAAAGTTGTTTAAGGTTATCACTGAGACACTGAATATAGATATCAAATATCTCATGATAGTGGATATGAAAATATCATTTGACACTATTTATCCTAATGATTGAATAAAGGCTCACAATTAACCAATCATTCTAAGGAAAAATTTCATTAATAATCATCTTCAAAGAGAGTAACTAAATCTATAGATGAAGAATATGATTCTTGTATTTAATATGTGTGAGTTTAAATTGGGAAGGAATTAGATGTGCAAAGGAAGATGTCAAAAAAATTTAAAACAAAGGAAGTGAAAGAGGTTAATTTTATAACAAGTAAATCATCTTCATTTTTCTTAAGTAGCATAATAAAGAAATGGGGATGGAGGAAATACATAAAGTTTTAGGTAATTTAGGAAAACATAAGAAGGTAATTAATATGGAGGAGAA